>JBAMCM010000100.1:0-10000000 GCA_037075145.1 Scaptodrosophila latifasciaeformis
TTTTTACTTTTTATACCCTGTACCTAAAAAGGTACAAGGGTATACTAATTTTGTGCAAATGTATGTAACATAGAGAAGGAGACGTCGGAGACCCCCCAAAGTTACCCACAATATGATCAGGGTGACTAGAGAAATTGATATAGCCATGTCCCTCCGTCTGTCCGTCCGTCCGTGTGAACGCCTAGATCTTAGAGACTATAAGAGGTAGGATAACCAAACTTGGGATTCGGATTCCTTATGTGTGTACGCTGGTCAAGTTTATTTTTTTTCTCCCCCCGCCCCCCCCCCCCCTTCCACCACCTCATTTTTTCAAAGCCATATAATGTCTAAACCTTTCGGAATTAAGTATTAGTTGCTTTCGAAAAGTTGTTAGGAATCTAAAAATCTTTCGATTGATATCAAACATGACTAAAATTGGACCATATTTACTCGAGATATACAAAAAACAAATTTTGAGGGTCAAGATTTTAATTCCCCTTGCGTAATCTGCAATCTGCCAAATGAGCAGTCCGATAGATGGCGTGCTTGCAATATTGTGAACAATATGTTTTTGGATTCAAAGGAATATTTAGGCCAGAGGATTTATGTGAATGAAGGCGACCAGGGTTACCACCCGACTAGGGTTGCCACCTTTTCTTTTTTAATTCCGTCTACTAGGTACAGGGTATCCCAAACTCGGCCGCGCCCGAGTTTAACGTTCGGCTTCATTGTTGTTATGGTTATTGTTCTGTTGAGTACGGACAAAATGATTATAAGCGAAATATGCTCTCTGATTGTTCGCTTCAAGTTCTTGAGCCTTTGCTAGAGCATTGGGTAAGTTCTCCGGTTTTAGGGAAAATAGAATTTCTGACAAAGAGCCATTCAGACCTGTGATAAAGATACGCAACGCGTTATTCCTGTTTCTCTTATTCATTTCTGTGATCACGTTGGCCTTATCGCCATATGTCATTATTGTTTTATTTATTAACAAGGTAAGTTTCTTGTTAACCAAGTTATAGTACTCCAGAACAGTCGTGTTGCCCTGTCTAAGAACACTTAGTTCCTGCTCTATTATATAAATCGGACGTCTGTCGCTATAGGCGAAATCTAATCTAGCCAAAATAGCATCAAAGTTCAACACAGTACCATGATTTGTCAACGTATTATTAGCTTTCCCGGTTATTTTATTTCTCAATATTGTCAGGGCACCTACTTACTTCCTGCTACCTTCCTTGTACATTCTCATGGCGCAGCATGCTGCTTCACGCCAACTAACATAATTTGCGTAACTACCTGTGAATTCGGGTATAGACTTAATAACGTCAGACGACTCGTCACATCTGATTGAGTCATCTATTTGTGTCGGTTGGTATTCTTGAACTGTACTTGTACTGGAATTCATTTATAATTTCAATGCTGCAATTTCCTCAGACAAGGCTTTAGTTCTACTCGCTATTAATTCAGCGATTAAGTCTTCTGTCAAGGTCTGATTTTGAGCCATTTCTAAGTTTTGAAACCTACTTATAAGATCCTTCAGTTTTTTTATTTAATTTAACTTAACAATAAAGAAATGCAGGTGTTTTTTTTAATTTAAGGCTATTCAATAATAAATTAATGTAATGATGGAGTTCACTTGGATGATCTTCCTTCTCAAGTCAGGGGCTTCCTTCTTTACGTTGGGGGTCTTCTTTCCTCGATTATTATTGTTGTTTTAGATGTTTTTTGCTTGTAGGTCTTGCAGTCTGTCGGGTCTGTTTACCACAATTGCTTTTTTTTATGGAGTCTTTTTTTAGTTGTTCTTTTGATTTTTAATATTTCTTTTTTTTAACTTTTGTTAGTTTGTAATTCTTACACTTGCTAAGCATTAGCAAAACAGTTTGTCAATTTGGTCTCAGCGGCGCACTGTTTTTTATCAGTTTGGCACTTTGAGGTTCCTTTGAATTTCTTTCAGGTCCTCTATATCTTATTAGTTTATGTGTCCACAACACTGTTTGGATAGTTTAACACTTTGAGGTTTCCTTTTTATTTCTTTCAGGTCCTCTTTATTTAGTTAATTTCTTTATCCACAACACTGTTTGAAATATTTAACACTTTGAGGTCTCCCTTTTATTTCTTTCGGGTCCTCTTTATTTTGTTAAGTTTTTTGTCCACAATACTGTTTGAATTGTTTAACACTTTGAGGTTTCCTTTTTATTTCTTTCAGGTCCTCTTTATTTTGTTAATTTCTTTATACACAACACTGTTTGAAATATTTAACACTTTAAGGTCTCCCTTTTATTTCTTTCGGGTCCTCTTTATTTTGTTAATTTATTCGTCCACAGCATATCGTTGCGGAATTATTTGTGAGTTCTTAACGGCTTTTAGAATCTTCGCCGCTTTGGATCAATAGTCCGGGTTAAGTTCGCTCGCGACACTTTGATATTGTGGGGTTTAATATATTTCGTGTGTTTTTTTTTTTTTTAACTTTAACGCGAGCCCCACGTTGGGCACCAATTAACCAGACCGCGAACGTGTGATGGAAAAAAATTTAATTTTTGGGAAGAGCCCTTCCGGCTTTATTGATCGCAAATTTAAGACTAAGGTTACAAAAGGTATTCTTAAGCTATTTATAGTTTGAAGTTATGTCAAAGCTTGCTTTTTGCCGCGCTCTTGATTGAGATTTTTGTGACACTTCCATTTATAATGGGTGATGAGTGACCAAGAGGTCAATGTTTACATTTTCCAGCTGCGCAATTTAAATGCCTCTTGGAAAAGTGTTCAGGCTTCGGGTACATTATTATGCTTTTAGTAGAATGGCTAAAGAGTGCGGATAGATTGATCCTAAGTGGTTATGAAATTGTTTACAATTTTCGTACTTAAAAGCAGAGGGATTGGGGGTGTCAACTGATTGAGGGTGACAGCCAATAGGTTCCGAAGTGGCTATGATAATTGATTATAATTTTCATAGTGGGTATTCAGGAACTGAGGATGATAACTTGCACATCTACAACCCACCAGTTGCTGCCTGCAGGCCGGGCTCTAAACAGGACATATGTGCTCTCATGGTGGCCTCCCGCCACATTCTTCTTGGTGATTTCAACGCCCACCATGATTCCTGGTTCTCTGCACTTAGATGTGATACGCGAGGTGACCTCCTTAAGAAGCAGATCTCAAACTCTGATTTCTGCTCCATCAACGAAAACTACCCCATGCGCCTTACTTTTATCGCACCTCCCCGTTCTCACTATAGTCAGTCCTGCTCTTATCCTCGCTTCTTCGTGGCATGTCGAGGTGTCCGAACATCTCCCCATCATTCACGATTAAGCAAGACCCTAATTTTACCACTGCTGAGTGACGCACCTTCACCAATTTCAACAAAGCAAACTGTCTGGGTTTCGCCCAGCTTACTGACTACCTTTTCTCTCGTTTGCCTCCCCCTAACTCAGTCTTCGAAGGTGAAAGAAACTTCAGACAAGTCCTCTCCAGAGCTAGCTCTACTTGCACCCCTAAAGGGCGCATACGCTCTCTACGCCCTAACTTCTCCAGTGAACTTGCTCGCTTTGCCGACCAACGCGACCTTATGCGTTCCGCTGACCCAGCAGACCCCTCTCTCCCCGTCCACAACTTACAAATCGACCAACTTGTGGTCGAAGACCGACCCAAAAGGTGGCTGCAACAGCTCGAAGAGTCGGACCTTGGTTCTGCGAAACTGTGGAAAACGCTTAAGAACCTCGCCAGACCACGCAGAAGCGAAAAAATTCACATCTCATTTGGAGATGGTAATCCGCTTGACTCCAAGAGCTGTCCAGACGCCTTTTGAAGGCGTCCCTTAAATGACGGGCTGTCCTACAGGCCCATCACTCTAATCTCCCCTGTAATTAAAACCTTAGAAGCCCTCCTCCTCCCCATTTTCCAAGCCAAATTAAAGAACGTAACAAAATCCTCAAAGTCCTTGCTGGTAGTTGCTGGGGTCTAGATAAATAAACAATGTTGGCCACCTATAAAGCCATCGCCCGACCCCTTATTAATTATGTCTGCCCGGCATGGTCCTCTGCTATTAGCCCCACCCAATGGAAGTCCTTCTAACCGGCGCAAAATTCTGCCCTATTACTTTCCATTGGGTCCGTTCAGATGACGGGCTTACAACACCTCCATGACGAGGCAGGTATGCTCTCAGTTAAGGATTATTGCCTTCCTTCCTGAGCACCCCAACCACCATGCCCTCACTAAAGGTGCCCTACAACGTCAAAGATCAATCAGAAAAGACTTCCGTAGTGAGTCCCCGGAAGTCCTAAGCCTCGCTCAAAACTTAATCCCTCACGAATGCAGCTCCCAACCCCGTTCAAGGCTATGCTCGGTTTATGCTTGGTACACTACCGTATAGAACGGAATGTTGGTACCGTTTCCACAAACTGGTCAAAATCGTCAACAACGTCGGCCACATAAAAACAAATCGTTTAAAAAATTATGTCGGAATTTTGCTTATATCTTTTTCTACGGATTTTGTAAAGATTCTTGGTAGACCATTATAATGTCTGTATTTCAAGTATGTAGTACATGAAAATTATCAAAATCGTTGGTAGAGAAAACCATTAAATTGTCAATGCATATTTTAATTTTCCGAAGCGTTTAAGAGAAATTCGCATATTTATATTTGGCGCGAAATTCATACATGCCTGCTGGCCCATATAAATTACGAGTTCCCGGCGAAAGATGGCAGTACATACAAATTGTTGCACAACAATATTCAGCCAGCGTCGATCGACTTTTCGTTATGAAAAAAATTTTGCGCGCATATGCACGGTATGCTATATGAAAGCCCCTGTTTTTCGCCACATTATATTAAAATTTTATCAAAATCGTCGGTAACGTTTCGGAGAAAATCGCATTTTTGTGTCGGTCCATTGGTTGAATTTACTTACCGCCAAATTTACTCACATATGCAATTGAGTGATCTGGTAATACCAGCCCGCCACACTTATGAAAGCTGCCTGCTATTTATACCCTGTACCTAAATAGGTACAAGGGTATATTAAGTTTGTGCAAATGTATGTAACATAGAGAAGGAGACGTCGGAGACCCCCCAAAGTTACCCACAATATGATCAGGGTGACTAGAGAAATTGATATAGCCATGTCCGTCCGTCTGTCCGCGCGTACGCCTAGATCTTAGAGACTATAAGAGCTAGGATAACCAAACTTGGGATTCGGACTCCTTATGTGTGTACGCTGGTCAAGTTTATTTTTTTCGCCCCCCCTTCCACCCCCTCATTTTTTCAAAGCCACATAATTTCTAAACCTTTCGGATTTAAGTATTAGTTGCTTCTGAAAAGTTGTTAGGAATCTAAAAATCTTTCGATTGATATCAAACATGACCATATTTACTCGAGATATACAAAAAACAAATTTTGAGGGTCAAGATTTTAATTCCCCTTGCCTAACTGGCAAACTGCCGAATGAGCAGTCCGATAGAAGGCGTGCTTGCAATATTGTGAACAATGTGTTTTTGGATTCAAAGGAATATTAAGACCAGAGGTTTTTTGTGAATGCAGGCGACCAGGGTTACCATCCGACTAGGGTTGCCACCTTTTTTTTAATTCCGTCTACTAGGTACAGGGTATCCCAAACTCGGCCGCGCCCGAGTTTAACGTTCGGCTTCATTTTTTGTAAATTTTTTTGTAGAAAAAAAATTTTTTTTATTTTTTCTCAAAATATAATTAGATAATTGCAATTATATATTATTTTTAAAGTTCAAATTAGAAAAATATTTTGCGATCGAAAAAAACCTAGGCGTTCACACGGACGGACGGACAGACGGGCGGTAATGGCTATATCAATTTCTCTAGTCACCCTGATCATATTGTAACTTTGGGGGGTCTCCGACGTCTCCTTCTCTATGTTACATACATTTGCACAAACTTAATATACCCTTGTACCTTTTTAGGTACAGGGTATAAAAATATTTTTTAACAGAATTTGATTGTAAACAACAATGTTCCAGAAAGTCTTTAAAGCTTCTACTGGACAATTTCAATAACGGTGGTGCAGGTGGTGACGGTCAAGGCCGTGGTGGTGGTCGGGTCGTAGTGGTTGTTGGGGCAGTGGTATCGGTCGAGACAGCTGTGGACGTGGTGGTAACGGTCGCCATAGGCGCGTGGGATGCCACATTAGTAGGCGCAAAACTCTTATAGAGTCGCTGCCAACAGGGCCAGAGGCGCATGTGGCGGACCCGGGCCCAGCACCGGAGGCAGCTGTCCCGAGTCCAGCATCGGAGGCAGCGGTCCCGGCCCCAGCACCGGAGGCAGCTATTCCTAACTCGGCACCGGTGTCTGCTAAGGAATCATTTTGAAGCAATTTTTTTAATTAAAGAATTTAAAAAAATATATCTTTATTTATGTATTTATTTATTTATGGGACTCGAACTCCTTCTGGGTGTACAAATTAGTTTTTTATACTCTTTTCGCAGAAAAGGAGTATATTCATTTGGCTCTGATGTTTGTAACGCACAGAACCAAACATCATAGACCCACAAAATGTAGCAGGCTAGTGCCCACTGCATATTCTATCCTCATTTATTGTTACCCTATCATGTCTCTCATTTGTCACCCTTTTCCATTCCCTATCATTCTTATGTGCAATTAATAAATGAGCAGGCGGGTCAGTTGTTTAACAGAGAACGAATGTCTTTTTATTTGTGCGGTGTGTTACAGTAATTATACGTCTACATACACACACAACCCGGTGTGCATAGCGCTGTCATCGAAATACAGCATCTTCTCCCCTATACGAGTCTGTTCACTTTGGCCTCCTACAGATCAGAAGTGGTCTTTATCCACAATGGAGTTCGAATTAATTAAGTTGACTTTGGCAGCATTGAAGAAGTGGCTGGCGGCATTGAACATGCAAACTACAGGGTCAAAGGCAGAGTTGGTGGCTCGCCTGAATTCTATTTCGATTGAGAAACGTGGAGATCCTGGTCAATTTTCAATTATTGATAATTGGACAGAGGCATCAGAGAATCTCAATAACAATTGTGGTGAAATAAATTCAGCCAAACATTTTAGTGATCAACCCCCAATTCTGCTGAAAGAAACAGTGTGTGCGCCAGAAAGAGAGGGCAATACAATGAAAGACACACGAAATGATGCGCAAATTTGAAATGCAGTTAAAAGAACTTAAAGAAGAACAACAACAACGACAAGTTTATGTGCAAGCAAACGAAGGCAAAGAAGAAAACAAAGCAACCAACGCTGTGTACAAAGAGCAGCACAACGTTAGTCTGGAAGTCAGCGGCAGCAGCGAAAGTCAGCGCAAAGAAGAATTGCCGAAAACAAACGAAAAAACTGCTAGTGAAAATACAAAAGAACATTTAGAAACAATGAAAGAAGTATTTAAGTGATTAGTGAAAAATAAGCTAGAATTAAGAATGGACAAGTGCGAGTTCCTGCAGTTTAGCATTAAATACTTGGGATTTCTGATAAGTAACAAAGGAATTCAGGCAGATAGTAAAGGTATAGAGGCGGTTACTGAGTTTCCAGTACCACAATCAACGCATGCAGTAAGAAGTTTTCTGGGTCTTTGCTCGTATTTTCGGAGATTCATAAAGGATTCCTCGACTATGGCAAAACCTTTATATGATTTATTGAAGAAGGACAAGGAATTCATTTTTGATAAAATAGAACTAGATTGTTTTGAGAATCTGAAAAATAAATTGGTACAAAGTCCAGTATTGACAATATATGATTATAAACAAGAGGTCGAATTGCACTGTGATGCGAGTAAAGCAGGATTTGAAGCAGTATTATTTCAAAGAAAAGAAGACAATAAGTTACATCCGGTGTTTTATTTTTCAAAACGTACAACAGTAGATGAGGCAAAATATCATAGTTTTGAATTGGAGACGTTAGCGATAATTTATGCAATACGAAGATTTAGAATTTATGTACAAGGTGTGAAGTTTAAGATAGTTACGGATTGTAACTCATTGATGTTAACTTTAAACAAAATTGAGATCAATCAAAGAATAGCAAGATGGGTGTTAGAGTTGTTAGAGTATGATTTTGAAATAGTACATAGAGCAGGAACTAGAATGCAGCATGTTGATGCTTTAAGTAGATGCACGGATATTTTGATTGTAGAAACTAATAGTTTTATAGATAATTTAGTAATATGTCAGGCGAGAGATGAAAATATTAAGAAAATTAGAAAAAGATTAGAAAGAATGGATGATAAGTTATTTGAGATGTGAAATGGTATAGTGTATCGAAAGTCCAATGGTAATAGAATTTTGTTTTATGTCCCAGAAGAAATGGAGGATAAAGTCTTATATAAGTACCATAATGAACTGGGGCATATTGGACGGGATAAAGTAGTAGATGCAATAAATAAGTCTCATTGGTTTCCAGGCATAAAAGAGAAAGTTGTAAGACATATAGGTAATTGTTTGAGATGTGTGGCAATTTCACCGAGCACGGGTAAAAGCGAAGGATTACTGCATTGTATACCAAAAGGTAATAAGCCTTTCGAAATAGTGCATATAGATCATTATGGCCCTGTGGATTTAGGAAGGAAGAAAAAGCATTTATTTGTAGTGATTGACGGATTTACCAAGTTTACTTGACTTTACCCAACAGCAACAACCAATACAAAGGAAGTAATGGTAGCGTTGCGGGATTATTTTAGGGCTTATAGTAGGCCACAAAGCATTGTGTCCGACCGCGGTAGCTGCTTTACGTCAGAAGTTTTTGAAGTATTTATGAATGAACGGAATATAAAACACATTAAAATTGCTACTGGTTCTCCGCAGGCAAATGGTCAAGTTGAGAGATTCAAACGAAGTTTAGGACCAATGCTGGCCAAATTAACAGACAATGAAAATGGATTACATTGGGATAATGTTGTAGAAGATATAGAATATTTATTAAACAATTCAATACAAAGGAGTATAAAACAACTACCGAGTAAAATGTTATTTGGTATAGAACAGAGAGGAAAGGTTATCGACGAATTAAGGGAAAAGTTAGAGGAGTTAGATACTTCCACGAAAAAAATAAATTTATTAGAAATTAGAAAAAAGGGCAAGACAATCAAAAGAAGTTACAAGAGTATAATGAGCAAAATTATAAAAAAAGAAAAAGAATCGAAAGGATTTAAACTAGGAGATTATATAATGGTGAAAATTTTTGATAGAACGGCAGGAGTGGCTAGAAAATTGATTCCAAAACACAAAGGTCCAAACGTAATAGATAAAATTTTAAAGAATGATCGATTTTTAATAAAAGATGTTGAAGGTTTCCAGTTGTCACGTAACCCATATAAGGGAGTATGGACTTCTCAAAATATTAGATACTGGATTGGTAAAACATTAAAATGTAAATAAATTGTAATTTAAAAATACATAATTAATTTTAAACTTATATTGTAAATATTGTAAATAATAGTATAAGATAAAACTCTAGTTTATAAGAGTCATTATTAATAATATTATATCAGGACATCTTAATGGTCAGGATTGGCCGAATTGTAGCAGGCTAGTGCCCACTGTATATATATATATATATTGCTCTAATAGTCTGTATTCATATTCTATCCTCATTTATTGTTACCCTATCATGTCTCTCATTTGTTACCCTTTTCCATTCCCTATCATTCTTATGTGGAATTAATAAATGCGCAGGCGGGTCAGTTGTTAAACAGCCGTAACAGAGAACGAATGTCTTTTTATTTGTGCGGAGTGTTACAGTAATTATACGTCTAGTCGTTGCCCAACTCTCACAGTGAGCGGTCATAGTGTCCACATTTTAAGTGAAGTAAAGCTACGTTACATCGAGTAAACTCTTATCTCGCTTTACGATCAGTAAAGAAAACAACCCAAAACAAAATAACAAATCAAAAAATGCACTTAAATTTTTGTCCATTCTGCTCAATAGTTGCATGGAACTTTGCTATTTTCCTTCTCAATGGAAAATAGCTAAAGTTATCCCGATTCCCAAGCCTGGGAAACCACCCGACTGTCCGTTGAGCTACCGCCCTATAAGCCTGCTTTGTGGGTTTTCAAAAATTTTTGAACGCCTTATCAAAGCCAGGTTAAATCTTCACTTTGAGGAAAATAACATCTTACCTTCAATTCAATTCGGATTCAGATCCTCTCTAAGCTGCATCCACCCACTAAAGAAAATTGCGTCGTTTATCAAAGATATTTTCACACGAAAGAAATCTATTGGCTTGGTAACTCTTGATATTGAGGCTGCTTTTGATACAGTATGGCACCATGGCCTAATTCATAAGCTAGTGCAATATAACACTCCACTATATCTAACTAAACTCTTGTCAAGTTTTCTTTCGGACAGGAGCTTCTTTGTTTGCTTATTAGGTTGCAATTCCAAAAATAAACAAATAACAGCTGGAGTCCCCCAGGGCTCGGTACTAGGTCCAATACTCTACAATGCCTACACCAGTGATATTCCAAATTTTGAAAATTGCAAAACATTAATGTTTGCTGATGACACAGTGTTATATTGCTCCAACGTAGAGTTTAATGTTATATATCAAGAGCTTGAAAAATCTTTAAAATTGTTATCAAATTATTTTTATAAATGGAAAATAAAATTAAACGCTTCCAAAACAAAAGCAATTTATTTTACCAAAAAGCGAAAGACAGATTTCTTACCTAACAAGAATCTGCAACTAAACAACACAGTTGTCAAGTGAGAAAGTAGCGTACGCTATCTTGGCATTTGCCTGGACAAAAAACTTATTTTTAGCGAACACATCGGTAAAACCATAGATAAAATTAATAAAACCACGCGTATACTATATCCCTTTATAAATCGTAAGTCAAATCTATCATTGCACAACAAAATAATTATATATAAATCAATATTCTTACCAAAAATGTTATATGGATGCCAGATATGGGGTAGCTGTGCACAAGCACACCTTAAAAAAATTCCAACTGCCCAAAATAAGTTGCTAAAAATGATTCTTAATAAGCCATTCTATTACGCAACGATAAATGTACATAATGAAGCTAGAGTCAAAATGATAAATACTCACATCTCAAATGCTACTTATAAATTTAATCTTAATAACAACAATTAATTACTATATGTATCAGTAGTCAGTAAGTTAATATTTAAGTCCAAGCTAAAGGTTTTTTTTTCTCAGCCAAATTTTTCCTTAGCCATTTAATATAAATAAAATATAACAATAAATTAAATATAATTCATAAATTATATCTCAGCTGTAAAGATACTATATCTAAACTCTGACTCCTAAATGTAAAGCTAGCTTTAAGCAAAATGTACATTTCGGCAATAAAGCAAATTATTATTATTAATTATACGTCTACATACACACACAACCCGGTGTGCATAGCGCTGTCATCGAAATACAGCATCTTCTCCCCTATACGAGTCTGATCACTTTGGCCTCCTACAAAAAGATACCTCTAAAATACTTAGAAGCACTAGAGGAGTTGATATAGCCATGTCCGTCTGCCCATCTGTTTCTATAGAAACTCGTCTCTCAGTTTTAAAGCTATTTTGATGAAACGTGGTATATACCCTTATTTTAACCTAGGCAGCACACTCGTCGGTACCGGCCGGATCGAACGACTATATCATATAGCTGTCATACGAACATAAATCTTTTTAGGGCATAACTCCTACATTTATTATCCGATCCTGTTTTGTGACTCCAGCATCATATTTACAAGGTTGTCCACTGTCGCCATTGCACCCAAACTTGTTTGTAGACGGCGTCTCTGATCTTTAAGCTTAGGGCAGTGGAACATCTCATGCTCGGCAGTCTCTTCAACGCCGCAGTTCGGGCAACTTGGGTCATCAGAGTGACCGAACCGCGCAAGGTAAGCGCGGAAACATCCGTGGCCGCTCAAGAATTGGGTGAGGTAATGTGTTGCTTGGCCATGTCTACTGCTCGACCACTTCTCGACATCCTTTATTAGAGCATATGTCCATCTCCCTTTTTCTGAGTCGTTCCAGCGACTTTTGCGGCAGCTCCTCTGTAACGGGAATTGGGTGCTGAGTAACCGTCCTTCGTTATGTGTATGTCGAGCGGTATCATCCCGGTGATGACGTATGCTGCCTCGTCGGAGACCGTGCGGAATGCCCTACACACCTTAAGTGCACACACCCGGTATGTTCCGGCGATACCCCTCATGTAGCTGCGGGAAGCGGCTGCTTGGTACCATATTGGCGCCGCGTAGAGGATTATCGACCGGACTACACTAATCAACAATAGCCTGGTTGTGTGCCTTGGGCCCCTTGAGTTCAACATAAGCCTTGTGAGAGCACGTCCTGCCTCCGCTGCCTTGGTGTTTATGTATTCGAGGTGCTCTCTGAAACACAGTCGTGTGTCAATTACCAAGCCGAGGTATTTAAGCGACTGTTTCGACTCAATTACTGTGCCTCCAACCTGAGTACGTGCTGTTTCCACTCTCTTCCGGCTGCTTACCAGTAACGCTTCCGTCTTCTGAGCACCTAAAGTGAGGCCAGCGGATCTTAGCCATTCTTCAATTGCAGTGATGCAGTTATTAGTAATGGCTTCCGTTTCTGCAATTTGTTTTGCTACAACCACCAGCGCCACGTCATCTGCGAAGCCGACCAGATGCGCTTGAGGGGGGAAACGGAGACATAATAATCCGTCATACATGACGTTCCAAAGCAGTGGGCCCAAGACCGATCCATGCGGGACACCAGCTGTAATGGGACAGCTGTAGACTCCATTGGCTGTCTTGTATAGTAGAGTGCGGTTGGTTAGGTAACTGCTTATAATTCGCATCAGATACGCCGGCAGCTGGAACGATTGTAGGGACTCTAAGATTCGGTTCCATTTTGCCGAGTTAAAGGCATTTCTTATGTCCAAAGTTGTGATAAGGCAATACTTCTTGGACCCGCCTTTCCAACTTTGCCGTTCAATTGCCTTTGCAGCCGTAGAGGTGACCACGCTAATTGCATCCAGCGTGGACTTTGCCTTCCGAAAGCCCAATTGACTAGGGGACAGCCCGCCTGCTCTCGTAACTGACTCCTCAATTCGTGTTGCCAAGAGCCTCTCAAAGACCTTCCTCAAGGAGTCCAATAGACAGTTGTGGCGATATGCCGAGGGATCACTAGCCGGTTTGCCAGCCTTGCCCTCACCAAGGCAATTGTTGAATACTCTTGCAAAAGCTTGCGGGTGGAGGGCAAGGGCAAGCCGAACGGCGCGTTTAGGGATACCATCAGGCCCTGGAGTTTTTTAGGTTTCAACTTCTTTGAGGCTTCCTCGATTTCTCACTATATCCGTCAGCGTGTGCTAGGTCTATATTGTAGTTGGAGCGGTCATCGGGTGGCATAGTGGGGAACAGGGTTGCAACGATATGTTCCATTTCGTTTGGCTCTAACAAGGGAGGTGGGCTATTCGCAAGGCGCTTCACAACCTTCCTATATACAGATCCCCACGGGTCCTGGTCTGCTGAGTCGCAGAGTTTGAGGAACCACTCTTTTTTGCTCTCTTTGATTAGTGCTTTCAGTTTTTTCCTCGCGAAGCGAAATTGGCGGCTCAGCTCGGGAAACGTCTGGAGGTTATGCGCTCTTTGCAATAGCTTGCGAGCCTTGAGGCAGTCTCTGCGTGCTGATGGAATAGCGTCATTCCACCATTGTACCGGTTGATTATTCGTTTTCGGTGGCTTACGGTTGGACATACTGGCGTCGCATGCCTTTTTTAAGCAATCAATGGTTTCATTTAAAATTGGGTCTGGCGGGACAGCCGGAGTATTGCCCGCCATGTGGCCGACCTGTAGAGGTTGCTGCTGGCAAAAGTCAAGTCAACCACGGATCCTTTGTTACCCCTTAAAAATGTGCATTGACATCCAGAGTTAAGTAATGCTACGTCGAGCGTTGAGAATGATTCCAGCACAATTTTGCCTTTGGCGTTGGTTAAGGTACTTCCCCATTCTAGTGCCCAGGCATTGAAGTCGCCAGCTATAATAATATTCCGGCGTGTCCGGGCATCCTCGACTATTTCGTCCATTATAGCTGCGAAATCTTGTTGGTGCAGACTGGGTGTAAGGTAGCAGCTGTAGAGCCAAATGTTATTGATTCTGCCTCGCACAAAACCGGTGGAGCTCCTGACGCCTGAGATGTCTAAGCAAGTGGCGCGTAGCCATATAGCCGCCTTGCTATCACTACTAGCGAACGAGCTACCCCCATCCATTTGGCTAATATATGGCTCGCTTAGTAAACAGACGTCCGTTTTTAGTTCCCTCGCTGACTGGGCTAGGAGGTCCTGCGCCGCTCTGCAGTGGTTGAGATTGAGCTGCAGAAGTATCATTTACATTTTTTTTTAATGCCTCCTTGTAAACTGGGCACATGAAGCTACCCGTCGAGTGGTATGATGGCTGATTGCCCTTTTTTGTGCATAGTAGACAGCTTGGGTTGTTTGAGCAGCTGCTAGCCAAGTGCCCAGAAATCCCACATCTGTAGCAGTTACTCTTATAATCTTCTGAGCTCCTGCACATAGCTGATATGTGGCCGTACTCGAGGCACTTGAAACACCGCTTAGGTTTAACCATATACTGGACGCGGCAGACAGACCACCCGATCCTAATTCTCCCGTTGTCGGCTAACTTCTTTGCATTCTCGACCGGGAGAGATATCCTGCCAAGCTGGAGCCCAGAACGCGTTTTGTTGAGTGCAGTTATTACTCTGTAGTTTGCTGTCAGACTGGACTGGCGTTTCAGGCTTAGTGTTGTTGTCCACTACACTGGACTGTGCACTCTCCTTGGTAGCAACTGGCGTGGAACTAGGACCAAGGACCTCACCTTTGTTCTTCTTTGGTGGTGTCTTCCTTTGACTCGCTGCAGACTCCCTAGGTCTCTTGGTTGTAGGCTCCTATGGGGAGGGGCACAAGCACCTATGGCATATTTCGTCTGAGAACTTTTATTCACCGTTTTTTTTGGCTCTGAGTGCCATAGCACATATTCACTATCTTCTTAGTTCCGGTCTGCGTGCCGTTACGTATAAGCTCGATATCACAACAGAGAGAGGTAGCGTGTTTGTGTAGGGCCACAAGTTTCCCAAATTCGTCACGAACTAGTTGATTAATGTGGCGCTGGCCACTAAAAATTAGGAGAGTCCTTCCAGAACAGTTCCCATTTTGCTAATGGTAACTTTGAGAGAGGCTGGCTGAGCATTCTCCTCGGAACCACTTGGTGCCGACACCGTAAACTGCTGGTGGCTTGGCGGTGTTCTTGGTAGAGCCGACCGTTTTAGAAAGGCATCAGCGTCCACATCAGAACGAGAGGGTTCGAGTCCAGGGGCTGCCTGTGAATGCATTGCCTGTTGTTCGACGCGTGCTAAGCGAGGGCGTAAATAAGGCTCACACGGTGATCAAGAGTTTCCTCCTGATATTTAACCGGTGGGAGTTATACCGCCCCGATTCGGCCACCAGCGCCACACTTAGGCACTCAGGAGCCCCACTTAGGAGAGGGGGGGGGGGGGGGGGGTTTGGTTAATAGTCTGCTCCGTGACCTTTAGCCTTTTTTTTTTTAATTATTAATTTCTGTTATTAATAATATATATATATATTTTTTTTTATTATTATTATTATTATTATTATTATTATTATTATTATTATTATTATTATTATTATTATTATTATTATTATTATTATTATTATTATTATTATTATTATTATTATATAATTATCTAGTTATGTGTAAAGTTGATTGCACAGTATTTTCCTAACGTGCACAAAGTTCAAATTATCACGTGGACAGAAGATTACTGGTACGACACTAATAGATTTGCGTTCGTGTCTAGACTTATGTGGTTACTCAGCTGGTGTCAGAGCTTGCTTGCAGGGTTGTATGGTGAATCAGCTGATCACCTGTTCACGCCGCCAAAATTCGGTAGTGACTTGCCAAAAGAAGTGGAAAGGAGAAAAGTGGGAAAGCGCAGAAACCTGCTCCCTCTCGACCACTTCCTTGATCTATACAGCAACAACCGAATTCTTACAGGTTTCAACCAGGTCTCAGGCTCCAGCCAGTTGCGAGGTTTCCTATCCAGGTATGTAGCGACACTAGGGTTCGGCTTATTTGTATGGAGGAAAAAAAAATTCGAAAATTAAAGGTCTCATGGTCTCAAATTATTTGTTTTGGTGTAAAACTTAAATTTGTACAAATTTTACAACCATAACTGTGCGCAAAAGCGCGGGACTCGCCGTGAAAGAAGCAGCCACGTTTTGGTCGAAAGCCCGAATCCCTATCCGCCAAGAATACCATTGTATTAATAAGTTGGAAAAACTTTTTGACGAGCGGAAAAATCTCAGCAAGAATAAAAACAAAACAAGAGCCAAACAAGCGGCTTTCGTTGACAATTTGGACAACCTTTTTGATATTGCACATGCAAATGCAATGGATATGATGTCAATTGAAGAGGATAAGAAATTTCTTGAAATGCAACGACAGAATGGACGTCAGGAAAAGGAGGCAGGAAAAGCTTTTTAACATCCCGAGTTCTTTCATCGTTGGACAAATGACAGATTTCCAATAATGCAGCTATGCATTTGATTTCTGCGTTTGTTGAAGCTTTGGGTCATGATGTCGGCGAATACGCATTCAATACCAGAACTTTGCAGCGGCTGCGAGAAGATAATAGGAAAAAAATATCTGAGTCAGCGAAGAAAAGCTGTAAAGACTTGGTAATTACCTTGCAACTCTTTGAATGTTCACATCATTTTGGAAAAAGTTGATTTTGGAATTTTAACTGTTAATTTTAGATGACTACAGTGGTACATTGGGATGGAAAAATGCTCCCAGAATTGACTGGTCGAGAAAAAGTCGAAAGAATACCAATTATAATATCATATTCTGATGGTGAACAACTTTTGGGAGTACCAAAAGTAGTTGCATCCACTGGCGTTGAAATATCTCGTGCAACCTTCAACATGCTAACAGAGTGGGGAATTTCGGATAAAATCGTTGCTGTATGTTTTGATACAACTGCTTCCAATTCCGGAAGATTTAACGGTTCGGCAGTTTTGTTAGAACAGTTATTGGAACGCAGCTTGCTTTATCTTCCATGCAGGCATCATATATGTGAATTATTTTTACGAGCTGCTTTTGAATCAAGTGCTGGATCTTCAAGCGTTAGTGTCCCTCTGTTTGAACGATTTCAAATAGCATGGGCCAAAATTGACCAAAAACTCTTTAAATTTGGTATACTAAATGATTATGTCGCCACACGTATAAACAAAGAAAAGAATCATATCATTGATTTCTGTCGATGTCAGTTGAAAAAAGATCATGCACGTAATGACTACCGCGAACTTGTAGCATTTTACATATAAAAGGTCGGCTGATGTAATTAATTCGTAACTCATAAAGTAGCACGCGCTCGCATCGGCTATTCGTCTCGTCGGAAAAGGGGGGGGGGGGTCTATTGGCTGAGTTATAAGGCGAATTGCCGACAAAAAAAAACATAAATAAAAAAATCGCGTGCTAAAGAAACACAAACAAACAAAGGATAGAAAAGTGAAATTTAGAAATCGCAGTCCATCAAACTATAGTTCTGCTGTTTTCCTTTTTCTTTTTTTTTCGGATGCATTGATAGCATCATGAAGCCCACCCTACCATGATCACTAATTCCCAAATTAAACCAATAAAGCTAGTGATCCCAAAAAAAAAAGAAAAGAAAACGGCCAACTATTCCTCCCTGACTTGCACCTACATGACCCTCAAAAATAAATAAATTAATAGGCACTCATTTTTGAATATAACTTAATTATAATTACAAATAAAAACATTAATAAAGAAAATCTTAGGACAAGGCATACGTTGCTTATTAGAATTAGATTATTTTTAAATTGGGCCTATGTCTATTTATAATTTGTGGGACTTAAATCTATTAATAGAAGTGGAACCTATGTCTATTTATGTATTAGGGATGTGCATAGTGTTGTTGTTTTTTTTTTCTTGTCTTTTTAAGCCCGCGCAAAATTTAAGCGGGAACTAAATTGAAAACGAATTAGACAAGGAACGAAAAGGGGGGGGGGGGGAATAAAAAAATCTAAAACTTCATATATATGTATATCTAGAGAATAATGTTTTTTTTTCTCTTTTTTTTTCTTTTTTTTTTATATGTAAATGGTGGTACTCACTTTTTCATTTCTCCACCGATGAAAGCGCTTCCATGGGCCGGTAAATGCTGAAACACCTTATATAAAAATATGTTTTTTTTTCCTTTTAAATTTTTTCTTTTCCTTCTTTTCCTTCTTTTTTTTTTTAACTATTTATTGCCATTGGGTTGGCAAGAAAAAAAATTGACTACACTCGCACTTCCACAAAAATAAAAAAAAAATTAACACAGATATAGATTGAGAAAAATTAACTCACTAAAATCATAACAATTAAACAAAATTTAATAAGAAGAAATCTACTTAGGCTAAAATCATTTTTTTTTTTTTTTTGTTTTTTTTTTTTTTTTTTTTCTTTAATTTTGATTTAGGCACTCGGCGGCGCTTGGTAGCCCTCCGCGACGCTTGCAACTTTTCAGGTGACGTGACGGTTCTAGACTGGCGTTGTCTTCCTTTAGTAGTCTGTCTACTTCTTTTCCTATTTTTGGTTTATTTTATTTGTTTGACAATGACCAGCAAATTCCCTATGGGAAAAAAAATATATATATATATTTTTTTTCTTTTAAAAATTTTTGGCGGGATTTTTTTTTTCTTTTCAAAATTTTTGGCGGGATTTTTTTTTTTTTTTTTTTTATATAGTTTCTTTTTCTAGCAGTAACAAAACAATTATTATCATTTTTTTTAAAGTAACTTACCCTACGGTATTGGCGCCTGAGAGTAATCTGCACTGCACTTTTTTTCTTTTTTTTTTTTTTTTTTTTTGTTGGTACTAATTTCGGTGCACTTATATTATTTATCTATCGTTTTAAAATACTTAATATGGTTACTTTTTTTTTCCAAATAAAAGAACGGAGAAAATGAATGCCGCCGGGAACACTGTTGCCGCCGAATAATCTTGACTACCGGCGCACTGCCTTTACTTATAGCCAACGACTAATCGACGCTGCTTAATTTTTTTCCTATTTTGGAGAAAATTTCGCCATTTTCCAAAAAAAAACAATTTTGTGTTTTCTCCTCTCTTTTTTTTTTTTTTTTTGTTTGTGTTTTTCTATTACTCTCCTCTCTAAAAATCAAACCAAAAACTATTGCCAGAAAGCTCTATTTACGCTCAAAGCAAAAAAAAAAGAAAAACAAATCATTACATATTTTTAGGAGGCACCTGAATCGTTACTACAAGCTCCACTTCAAGTCGCCCCCACCAAAATCACACTTTACTGAGTCAAACTCGGAAAGTGGGATTCAAGCTTGGAGTAACCCATTATTGCTTTAATCTTTTGCATGATATTTGCCAATAAGACGACCTTGACAGTCTTCGAGTTCGTAATAACTATTGCCCAATCTACGCCTTACTCTGGCCTTTATAAAAGTTGGAGCCAATTTCGCGCTAAATCCTTTCGAAAATTTACTTTGTTGAAAATTTCGACGGTAAATTTCTTGACCTACCGCGAAAGAGGTATCTCGACTTCTAAGGTTATGGAGTTTTTCATTTCGACTATGCTGGTTCCTCATGGACACGACTGCTTTGTTTCTTATTATATCAAAAGAGTCATTTCGACTAAAACACACAGACCGATCCTCAAGCAATTCCAGTTGGCGCAACAGTTGATAAGTAGACCCATTAGTAATCATATGTTGTCCAAACGCTAATTGATACGGGGAAGAATTAACGGCTGTATGAAAGCTTGACCGCAATGAACAGCATATTTTGCTCAGCTGTTCATCCCAATTCTTTTGGTTCGGATGTATATATGCCTTTATTGCTGTAATTAAAGTTCGATTTACTCTCTCTGAAGCATTACCTTGGGGAGCATAAATGGCAGTATAAGAGTGACGTACACCGTATTTTTTTAACAAATTATTAAAAGCATGTGAAGTAAACTGAACCCCATTATCTGAAACTACTACTTCGGGTACGCCAAAACCATGAAAAAGTCCACTCTCAATGTATGGCAATATAGCATCAGCTGTGAATTTCTTAATTGGCTTTAAAAAAGGGAATTTTGTGAAGTGGTCTAAGACCACAAAGACACCCACATCTCCTGATCTAGAACGGGGATAAGGACCTATATAATCGACATAAAGTTTCTGAAAAAATCTCTGTGTTTCTCCCGTTTTATTTAAATTAGGTCTTAACGTATGATTTGGATGTTTGGTACACTTGCATGTTTCACAACTGTTTATGTAAGCTTTTACATCAACAACTAAATTTGGCCAATAATAGTATCGTCGCAATTTTTCCAACGTTCTATTAATCCCACAGTGAGACGACAACGGATGATCATGTGACAGTTTGAGAGCAACTGGAATTAAGCTTTTAGGTAGCCACAGTTTCCAAACAGAATCATCGCCGATTTTATCACCAGAAGCGTGTTCGGTTCGGCGATAAATGAGATTATTTACTATTTTTATATCAGGCAACGGAGACTTACTAACTTTTTCCCTCAGTATTTCGTATTCTTCAGTTTTAAAATGGTCTGATTCGATATCTATGAATGGATCGATTTCCAGAGCTGAAAGATCCTCAGTAAATGCTCTAGAAAGCGTATCAGGGACTATATTTTGGCTTCCTTTCCTATGCACAATATTAAATGTATAAGCTTGAAGTTTTAGGGCCCATCGAGCCAATCGACTACTCAAGTCCGTCTGAGACATAAGCCATTTTAGAGAGGCGTGATCAGTCACTACCGTGAATTCATGGCCTTCCACATATGCTCTAAATTTCTTTATTGCTAATATTGCAGCCAGACATTCTTTTTCAGTGACAGAGTAATTCCGCTGACACTGATTTAATTTTTTTGACATGAAAGAAATTGGAACTTCTTCGCCATTACTATTTAGTTGTATAAGGACACCTCCTACCCCAGTATGACTAGCGTCACAATGAATAAAAAATGGTTTCTCAAAATTTGGGCTATGTAGAACTGGGGCTTGGCATAGATGAGCTTTCAAGAGTTCAAATGATTTTTGAGCTTCGTCTTTCCATTCAAATTTTCGATTCCTTTTAAGTGCATCAGTGAGAGGCGAAGCGATAGAAGCATAATTTTTAATAAATTTGTGATACCAGCCAGTCATGCCTAAAAAGCGGCGAAGCTGTTTGACTGATCTGGGTATCGGAAATTCCTTTATTGCAGATAATTTGTCCGGGTCAGTGGAAATAGTTCCATTACCTACAATATGACCTAAATAATGAACCTCTTTTAAACAGAATTTGCTTTTTTCAACATTGATAGTCAGGCCAGCCTTGTCGATCTTCGATGACACTTCCCTTAGGACTTCTAAGTGTCTATCAAATGATGAGGAAATTATTAGAAGGTCATCTAAGTAAATAAATACTTCGTTTCTTAGATTAGCTGGTATTATTCGGTCCATCAGTTTTGACATAGTCTGGGGTGCATTACATAAGCCAAAAGGCATAACGGTAAATTGATACAGGGGTCGACCTGGAACAGTAAAAGCTGTTTTGTCCCTTGACTTTTCATCTAGAGGAATCTGCCAGAATGCATCTTTAAGATCTAGGCTTGTAACAAATTCAGCTTTTGGCAGCCGGCTCAATATTCCATCAATAAATGGCATAGGATAGGCATCTTTTTTGGTCACTGAATTTACTTTCCTACTATCTAAACATAATCTGACTTTCCCGGGCTTGCGCACTAACACTACTGGCGACGACCATGCGCTCTCCGATTCTTCAATTACCCCTAAAGCCATCATGCGATCAATTTCCTCATACATTAATTTTTCAATGGCTGGGGACACTGGAAAATGTCTTTGTTTAATAGGGGCGGAATCACCAACGTCGATACAATGAGAAAGCAAGTTGGTTCGGCCTAAGCCTTTTTTTAGAAGGATGGAAATTGTTGTATGACTAGTTGTAATTGTCTATGTTGTAACTCAGAAAGTTGTCGAAGTACGGGTTCTTCCAAACTGGAGATATTATTAGTATTGGTCTTAAAACATGGAGGTAGCAAATCGAAAAGATTCCAAAAATCGATACCTAAATATAAATCTTGCGAGAGGGACGGCACAATATAAAGAGTTAAAGTTTTTTCCTCGTTTGAAAATAGGACGCCTGTTTTTATTTTTCCTACAATTTTTTGAGATTTACCGTCGGCAGTTCGCACTGATATTTTCATGGGTTTTACATTTTTGTTTTCTTTTAATATCTCGCAAGCAAATGAACCGCCTATACAGCTGATTGATGCGCCAGTGTCTAATAATCCCTCTAATTCTTTGTTTAATATAATCACTTGCGCATATGGTCTGACGTCATGCACGTTATTTACAACCGCGGACAACAGTATAGCATGCTCTTTCTTTCTTTTCTCTCTATACGTTTGTAGTCTCTGCAGAGCGCGCGATAACGGAGGCTGCAAAAGAATTTGAGGTAGGTCAGGGCTTACGACAAGTCCTTTTGTTATTTCTTTTTGTTCTATTGTTTGCTTTGATTTTGTTTGGTGGGATTGTTCTGGGCACTGTGTAACGGTGCCCGAGTTAGCGAGTTTTTTGAAGCCTGACATTTTTGACACGTTGGCCTATAAGTGTTCGGTTGACCACAGCCATAGCAAAATACCCTTCGAGCTGCTGTGCAGTCATGGTATCTATGACCAGTCGCCTCACAATTCCAACACTTCAATGTCACTGCCGCTATTTCGTCTTCTATAATGAATTCCTGTTCCTCCACTTCTTCCTCAAGGGGTTCGGCTATTTCATTAATTTGCCGTTTAACAAAAGGCCGGTTTACTGGGATGGCTGGTTTTATTATTTTATTTTTGAATTGCTCATGCTTTCTAACAGCTTGACGCAATTGGGAAATAGTTTGGATATCAACATGAAGTAATTCATATTGAATATCCGTAAGTAGGTTTGTTCGCAACAACCCCAACATTGATGATTCTGGCATTGGATGTGATAATTGATCGGACATTGTTTGAATTTGTTGATAGAATTCATCAAATGATTCATTTGGCCTTTGCCGTCTTTGGTTAATAGCGGCTTGTATTTCCCAATCAGTCCTACAATCTTTAAACTGACTCTTTAAGGCCACACATAAAGGATACCAGGAAACACTTTTTACGCTTTTATGGTATCTCCAATACCACTCAGCGGCAGCACCTTCAAAAAGATTGCTGGAATAAAGTGCTAATAACTCGAAGTTCGATCTAAGGTTTGAGTTGCTAAAGCCTCCGCACGATAAATGAAGTCGTCGACCAATAAGGAAGATTTTCCAGAAAATCGTAATTTCCAATTGGAGATAATTTGGATAATACGATCAGCTCGGAATTCAGGTGACGACGCATCCCTTTGAGATGCCGTTTGGTGAAAACTTGGTTGAGTATTCGCACTTGATGTGGTTGGTTGTGGCTGGACTCCAAACATTTGTTGAAAAGTATTAGCTTCGATTTGGGGAAGTGTTTCAACTTGAATATTAGTAGGTGAACCGCGACTTGAAATTTGGGTAGCAAGTCTTTGGAAACCAGCTTCCAATATATTTGCCATCCTTTCTGTTTGTCTTTCTGCAGCTTGGGACATGACTTCCGTTTGTCTCAAGGTGGCAGCAGCCATGGCATCAGCTAATACGCGCATTAAGTCTGGGGATTGTGTGACCGGTGCGCTGGTTGAAGAATCTGAAGAACTAGAACCCTCTTGCCCTACTGTAGACATGGTTTGTATTTGATCGGCTTTTTTAGATTGCAGTCGTGTGTTATGAACTTTAATAGGGGTTTTGACAGCCTGACTGGAACTTCCAGATTCTAATAAATCGGACGAAGATTGTAGTGAGGTTGTACAAACGGGACAAACTTTGCTATTTGCTGAACTCCCACTAAAACAAATTCGATGGAATGTATGACCGCAGCTAGTAGTTAATAATTGAGCCTTATGTATAATTGGGGCTGAACAAGTGAAACAAATAGTATTACTTTCACTAAGGCTAGTGAGGTCTTCACAACTACGGGCTACAGGCAGGTTATAATAAAATCCAAGAGAAAAATATCTTAATTGAAGAAACTAAAATTTAAAGCAATGCTTAAATAAAAAAAAAATTTAAAAAAAAATCCAAAATAATGATTTATATGGGGAGTAAATATGATGTAAAAAAACTAAATATAAAATACGAAGAACTAAATGGAAATAAGAATAATCAAAAGCAAAATAAATTTCTCGAACAAAACGATCGTAAAACAACAAAATTCATATTAATATGAGGGTCTATGCAAGTACAAGTAAATGAGGTATGAATGTTTGCGATTAAAAGAAGAGAGAAGAAAGAGATCCACAAGGAAACTGCTAAAACAACAACAAGTGGGCGTAGCGCCAGTGTTGTTGCTATAAAGTCAGAAAGTCCCCAAAGAGACAGAGAGAAAACAATAATAAAAATTGTTTCGCCGATTAGAATTGCACTTATTTGAAAGAGACAATTTTTCAATAATACGATGAAATCAACCTTTATATTTTAATTTAAACTCGAAAGGGTTGATTATTATAATATTAAAGACAGACAGTAGTGATTACCACTTTAATCTATTATCAAATTTAATATCTTACTAATACTCAACTGTGTGGAAAAGGGAGGACGAAAGAAGAAAATAAAATAGTTAAAAATAGATACACTTATAAAAGGGGGAAAAAAAAGAACGCATTTCTATTGGTCTTATATATAAACAAAATATCAGCTGGAGGTGGCCTTTGTAAATGACCACTAATCGGAACAGCTGAATAAAATTGTATGTTATTTATTGTATCGGTGACTCACTGGGAGAGCCCATAGAACTCGTCCATAAAAAAAAACTCTATATCACAGTGGACACCGGATTCACTAGAACGAACTAAACAACAAATAACTCAACATGATTATCAATCATGACTGGGAGAATTAATCACTTACATATATGATCTAATTATACTACCAGACCAATAGTAATAGGAAAACAGATCCTCGGTTAATATTTGTGTGAAATTGTAAGCCGAAACAGTATAATTGAAAAATTATTATGTTTATTGGTGGTATTGGCTTTAATTTTTATTAAAAAGGGGCCTGCCGATTTTCGGGCCCCACGTTGGGCGCCATTTTTTATTTATGTTGCATTTTACATATAAAAGGTCGGCTGATGTAATTAATTCGTAACTCATAAAGTAGCACGCGCTCGCATCGGCTATTCGTCTCGTCGGAAAAGGGGGGGGGTCTATTGGCTGAGTTATAAGGCGAATTGCCGACAAAAAAAAACATAAATAAAAAAATCGCGTGCTAAAGAAACACAAACAAACAAAGGATAGAAAAGTGAAATTTAGAAATCGCAGTCCATCAAACTATAGTTCTGCTGTTTTCCTTTTTCTTTTTTTTTTCGGATGCATTGATAGCATCATGAAGCCCACCCTACCATGATCACTAATTCCCAAATTAAACCAATAAAGCTAGTGATCCCAAAAAAAAAGAAAAGAAAACGGCCAACTATTCCTCCCTGACTTGCACCTACATGACCCTCAAAAATAAATAAATTAATAGGCACTCATTTTTGAATATAACTTAATTATAATTACAAATAAAAACATTAATAAAGAAAATCTTAGGACAAGGCATACGTTGCTTATTAGAATTAGATTATTTTTAAATTGGGCCTATGTCTATTTATAATTTGTGGGACTTAAATCTATTAATAGAAGTGGAACCTATGTCTATTTATGTATTAGGGATGTGCATAGTGTTGTTGTTTTTTTTTTCTTGTCTTTTTAAGCCCGCGCAAAATTTAAGCGGGAACTAAATTGAAAACGAATTAGACAAGGAACGAAAAGGGGGGGGGGGGGAAATAAAAAAATCTAAAACTTCATATATAAGTTAAGAACACAGCTTATGAAAACCACCTTACGCAACATCCGTTCCCACACTTGCCAAACCAAAGACAAGTGCAAGCAAAGAAGTCATAAAAAACACCTTACGCAACAGACGTTCCCACACTTGCCAAAATCAACGGTCAAGTGCACCAACTCCACGTGCCGTGGAGTCAGCAAATTCCAACGGCCCCACCGTGAGACACTTTGGGTGCAACAAGGCACCCAAAACTTAGATAACAAAAGCAGCGACGTCAACAGCAGCAGCAGCGAGCGGGCAGCAGTGGTCAGTAATAAGTAGGGAACTTTGAATAATTAATATCAGTCTTAAGAAACCCATGTTCAAGAAAACACAAAAATAAAGAATTATATTTTTTTTTTTAAAGAAAACAAACCAAGTTTTCTAATTGGCGCCCGAGCAGGGACCGGCCATTAAAGTGAAAAAAAACAAGGTGAAGAAAGAAGTGATTGACTAAGTGCCTCAAGTAGCCACAACGCGACCGAGTCGAAATCGCAATTGAACAAAGTGAACAAAAACCCGTCACAAAAGTTGCCGCGATTATACAGAGTGCCTTAAGTAGCCACCACGCGACCAAGTCCGATCAATCGCAACCGTCAAAAACGCGCAAAGAAAAGTGCCTAAAATAGCCACACGCGCGCAAAAGACGAACTTTCGACCTTTGAACTTTAGTGAGCCGGTACACACCGCCGCCGACCAAGTCCGTAGTATCCGTTCGCGGACAACAGTGAAAAAAAAGAGCTATCAGAGGATCCCGAGTAGCCTGTCGCTACGCCGCTAAGCCGCACCGCCACAGGAGGAAAAGGAAGACATCCAAGAAGCCAAAACTGGAGAGTCGCCGGAATGCTGTTTTTATTGTAAGCGAAGAAAATTCTTTTTATTGATAAATTTTAAGAAAAATAAAAAAGAAAAAAAAAATAAGTGCAAAATTTTAAAGAAGATAAAAATTTATGAAAAATTTTAAATTGGAAAAATTAATAAAAGAAATTATTAAGGAAAAATTGTTTAAGTGAAAATTTTAGAGAAGAAAAGGAAATTTTAAAAGGATAAAATTTAAATTGAAAAAATAATAAAACAAAATATTAAGTAAAATTTTTAAGGGCATATTTTAAAAGGGAAAATAAAAAAAAAAAAAATTTTTTAATTGAAAAAAAAAAAAAAAAAAAACTGAAAGAAAAATTTATCGAATAATTTTAAGAAAGAAAGAAAATATTTATATTTAAGTCACCTTAACACATTTAAAATAGTTACACATTTACACTTAACACACATATTTTAAATATATTGAAAAGATTGTCCTTTACAGTTGATTCACGTCCCCTCGACTCGAATATTTTTTTTTTGAAAATTCCTAAATAAGTTGTCCGAATAAAAAAAAAAAAAAAAAAAAAAAAAAAAACCATGCAAGAAGAAATAGCCGACGCCCTAGCAGGCCTAAGTCTTCATGGTAACCCACGTCCAACAACAAGTCGATCAGGTCGCCCAGTTACGAGCACCCCTAGAGCTAGCCCCGAACTCAAAGAAGTTATAGCCGACATGATAAAAGAGGTACTAACAGGACAAGACAATAGGGATATGCTAGAAGATATTCCATTAGTGAGACCAGGTGGAGAAGAGAATCATAGGATTCCAGAAGTAGTAAAACTCATAAGGGATTTTTCTGGGGATAGAACTACGTTCGGGTCCTGGAAGAAGAATGTGGACAGAGTTATGAGCATCTACGAAGGTCAAGAAAATGCTTACAACTACTATCTAATTACACTGGCCATACGCAACAAAGTCATAGGAGAAGCAGATACTGTGCTGGAATCTTATAATACCCCCATGAATTGGAAGGCAATTGCCAAATGCCTCACAGGACATTTCGCGGACAAGAGAGATTTGAAAACTCTAGAGTATCAACTCTTCTCTTTGTCACAAGGAAGGTTATCGGTAAACGAATTTTACCAAGCAGTGTATCATCAACTTTCATTGATACTTAATCAAATAAGTATCCAAGAGCATACTCCGGAGAGTATACGCTCCATGACTACAAGTTATCGCGAAAAAGCCTTAGACACCTTTATTAGGGGTCTTAATGGCGATTTGCCTCGACTCTTGGCTATTAAAGAGCCAAGAGATCTGAGTCACGCGTTGCACCTGTGCGAGTTGGTTGAAAACCAAGAACACAGAAATTCGTTTACTGCGAGATTCAAACACCAGGCGCCTGCCTTGCCACCAAGACAGGTTCAGGGAAGTTTCGTTGCGAGATCAATGCCGAAACCAGCTAATAATTATAATAACAACAACTGGAGAAATTTCGATCCACGCTTATACTACCCACCGAACAACCAACAGCAAATGGTCCGACCCAATCAGTGGCCAACCAATTACCAAAGACCATTTAATCAACACCAGAATTATCAATCACCTTTTGTCCCAAGACCAAACTTTGGAGGTAACCCAAACTTTAGAGCTCCACCAAGGCCATTCGCACCAAAACCTCAACCTAGGCCAGTCCCCATGGATATAGATACGAAATATTAATTATATGAACAGACCGCAAGCTAATGATCTGGTTGGAAAACGCCCAACTCAATCAAACCACACTGGACCACCACAGAAGTTCCAGAGGCATTTTCATATTGCAACTGGGACGACTGAAGAACTACAACCCGAAGTTGTATTCGATGATGGTCAAGCTGGGGAAGTGAATGAACAGGCATACCTAGCTACATTAGCGGGAGAAGATGTTGAGTATTTATCCGAAGCATACAATCAAGAATGCGAAAGCGATGCCGTGGATGCCTCAGATATCCATTTTTTAGGCTAAACGGTTCCTCGCTACCATACTTTCGTTGTAATGCGGGGAACGGTACATATTACAACATTCTAATCGATACCGGTTCTGATCAGAATTATATTCAACCCCAACTGATCAAAAACCCAAAACAAAATGAGCACACCTTTTATGCAGCTTCGACAGGAGGAAACACCAAAGTAACGCACCATACCCATCTTGCCTTATTTGGCAATAAAAACTATCCAATTAAATTTTTTTTGTTGTCCTCATTAAAAACTTTTCACGCTATTTTAGGGAACAATACAATGAAAGAGTTAAAAGCAATAGTAGATTCAGGAAACGACATTATGACAATAGGAAATTATCGTATAAAAATACATCAGTTAAAAACAAGAGCAATAAATAATATAAACATTAGAACAGAACATATGAATGAGACACAAATAGAATTGATGGAAAATATCATCAACAACCACAGAGAATTATTCGCTAACCCTGACAAAAAACTCACGTACACGACGAAAGTAATCGGAAACATTAGAACTTCCTCCGACACACCTGTCTATAGTAAACACTATCCTTACCCAGCATCTTTGAGAGATGAAGTCGAGAGCCAAATACAAGAACTACTACGTGATGGTATTATCAGACCTTCACGTTCGCCTTATAACGCACCAGTATGGGTAGTACCGAAGAAACTGGATGCGTCAGGAAAAAAGAAGTATCGTATGGTCATAGACTATAGGAAACTCAATTCAGTCACAATTTCGGATAAATATCCAATTCCAGAGATAGGCGAGATTCTTGCTCAACTAGGCAGAAATAAATATTTCTCCGTACTCGACCTTAAAAGCGGGTTTCACCAGATACCCTTAGCCGAAAAAGATATTGAGAAAACAGCATTTGCTGTAAACGGAGGGAAATTCGAATTCACCAGACTGCCATTTGGCTTAAAAAATTCCCCTGCTATTTTTCAAAGAGCATTAGACGACATTTTAAGGAAACACATCACCAAAAAATGTTCTGTCTACATCGATGACATAATCGTGTTTAGTCCAACCGAAACCCAACATGCCAGGGACTTAGAAGAAGTATTTGACACATTGGCAAAGGCCAATATGAAGATTCAGAAAGACAAATGCGAATTCTTCAAAACAGAAGTCGATTTCCTTGGGTTCACTATATCCGACAAGGGTGTAAAAACGAACGAAGATAAAGTTCGAGCCATCAAAAATTTTCCGAGACCAAAAACTCTAAAAGACCTCCGCTCTTTCTTGGGAATGTCAAGCTATTACAGAAGATTTATTCGTGATTACGCGAAAATAGCCAAACCATTGACCAGTTTACTTCGGGGAGAAAACGGGCGAATTTCTAAAAATATTTCGAATAAAATACCGATCAACTTTAATAAGGACACAACAGAAGCCTTCGAGAAAATAAAAAACACTCTTGCCTCACAAGATGTAATCCTAGCCTACCCAGATTTCGGAACCGAATTCCACTTAACAACCGATGCCTCAAACGTAGCCATCGGAGCAGTTTTAGAACAAAAAGGCAGACCCATTACTTTCATATCGAGAACGCTTTCTAAAACGGAAGAAGGATATGCTACTAACGAGAAGGAGATGTTAGCCATAGTATGGGCTTTACAAAGTCTCCGTATGTACCTTTATGGTAAATCTAAAGTAGTAATACATACAGACCATCAGCCACTTACGTTTGCATTAAGCAACAAAAATCACAACGGGAAATTAAAACGATGGAAAAGTTATTTGGAGGAGTACAATTATGAGCTTCGATACAAACCAGGAACAACAAATGTAGTTGCAGATACGCTCTCCAGAAACCCTCCAATGGCACAGATAAATAGTACATCCGCAACGGTCCATAGCGACGAGAGCTCGTCCCACAATCTTATTCCTGTTATGGAAGTACCAATAAATGTTTTCAAAAACCAACTATTCCTACTCACAGCCGATCACGACTCATACGAATTCCAACTGCCATTCCCATCTTACCATAGACACGTAGTAAAAAGACGAGAGTACAACGAGGAAGATCTAATAAAGATTTTCAAAGAAAGACTCGACCCGAATCTCGTAAACGGTCTTTATACGACAGAAAGAATTATGGGAAAAATTCAGGAATTTAACCCTGACCATTTCGCTAATTACAAAGTAAGGTACACCCAAAAGAAAGTAATAGACATAGCCTCAGAATCCGAACAGAACGACATAATTCTCACAGAACACACAAGAGCACACAGAAACCCGATAGAAAACAAGATTCAAATTCTCAGTAAATATTTTTTCCCAAAAATGATTAGGAAAATAGAGGCCATCACCAAAAGTTGTGAAACTTGTAAGGTAACAAAATACGACAGGCATCCACCGAAAGTGGATATTCAAGCGACACCTACTCCATCATACCCAGGACAAATAATCCATATTGACCTCTATACTACCCAGGGAGAATTAGTTCTCACAGCAATAGATAAATTCTCAAAGTACGCCCAAATAAGATTACTAAACTCTAAAGCTACAGAAGACCTTAAGTATCCATTACAAGAAATCATGATTGCGTTCGGAATGCCGAAACTAGTAGTAATGGATAACGAGAAATCCTTGAATTCGACATCCATAAAATTCCTTTTACAAAACAAACTGAAAGCTAAAACTTTCACAACTCCACCATACTCATCGACAAGCAACGGGCAAGTGGAAAGATTCCACTCTACCCTCACAGAAATTATGAGATGCCTAAAAAGGGACGAGGGAGACATAAATTTCAACGAATTAATATTAAGAGCAGTACAGGAATATAACCAATCCATTCACTCCACCATAAAGAAAAGGCCAATAAATGTCTTTTTTGCCCAAAAGAAAATTAGCGACCCAACAGAACTAGAAAAAGAAAGGAAAATAATAAGCGAATCAATAGGAAAAAAACAGGCAGAAGATAGGGAATACCATAACAAAAAGAAAAAGCCACCGGAAAAATACAACAAAGGAGAGACAGTTTATGCAAAAATAAACAAAAGATTAGGATCAAAACTCACACCGAAATATAAAAAGGAGATTGTAGCCGAAGATAGGAATACCACCATAAAAACACAATCAGGCAAAATTATTCACAAAAATAATTTAAAAAAACGAAACTAATTCACAGACTACTGTTACCAACATGCTTGGGTTTATCAACTATACTGGACTACTCGCATTCACAAATGGTATCAATAAAAACAGGAGTTGCAGCTGTCCAAAACGGATCATTTAAAATCATACACATTTTTGAACTAGAAGAATATAAAAATACACTTGATAAACTAGAGGAAGACCTAAATAATTTTAATAAGACACATTCCATGTATCCACTACTTAAATACGAGATAGAAAAAATTAAAAATGACTTGAGAAAATTACTAATAACCAGGAAAGCCAGGGCAATAAAGGAATTAGGAACTATTTGGAAATGGATAGCCGGCACGCCGGACTATAACGATCACAATATTCTAATCGAGAAGACAAATGAACAACTGAAAAATAATAACAGACAATTAATAATAAATAAAATATTCAAAGAAAAAATTAATGAAATGAATGAAAAAACGAATCAGGTTTTAAAATATGCACAAAATGTCCAAAAAACAGAAAATGAAAAAATAATTACCTTTAAGTATAAAATAGAACTATTAAGAGAAGAAATAAAAAATGTAATTCAAGCAATAGACTTTGCAAAAACAAGTACAATAAATTCAATTATATTATCAGAGAATGAAACAAAGATATTGGACAATATTTTAAGTAACGAAAAAATATTATTTTTTAATATCGAAGAACTTTTAGAATTTGCCAAAATAAAAATTGCTATTAATAAAAAGAATTTACTCTATATTATAGACGTTCCACTAATAGAGAACGAAATTTGCACAAAATTAATGCTAAAAGGCATAAAAAGAAAAAACAAAATAAACGAAATATTATATAAAGAAATAATTAAATGTAAAGAGAAACTATTCGCAATGGAAAACCCATGCGAATCACATAATGATAAAACAATTTGTAACAGAAATAAGCTAGGAGATCTAGAAAATGACACCTGCATAACGCCGCTCATGAGAAGCCAAATACCAAGCTGCAGAATCATCAACAGCCAGCATATCCCAGACCACGAAGAAATAATAGACGGAACATTGCTGCTAAACGACTTCAAAGGAGAAATACAGATCGATGAGAGATCAATACAGCTGAAGGGAACCTATTTGCTACAGTTCGAAAACTCTACAATTAAAATAAACAAAGATTTGTACCAATCTAAGATGACGACTTATGCGGAAGCGTTACCACCACTGCTCCAGATTCTAAGAGAAGGAGCAAGAACCGAAGAAATTTTGTCGCTACAGATGCTGAAGGAGGTCAACATAAATAATACCAACCGAATAGAAGAACTTAAAGAAGACAATGAGATGACCACTACAATAAACTTCACCTTGACTGGAATACTGATGGTGATAGTAATGGCAGGCATAGCTCAAGTATTGAGAGGAAAATGCATCAGAAAAACTCGAGAAATAACAACGCCAGAACACATCCCAAAGACAAGAGCAACGGAGAAAGTCGCAACAACCAAACACTTTTTCATCGCATCCGAGGACGTCTGCGTTTAAAGGGGGAGGAGTTAAGAACACAGCTTATGAAAACCACCTTACGCAACAGACGTTCCCACACTTGCCAAAATCAACGGTCAAGTGCACCAACTCCACGTGCCGTGGAGTCAGCAAATTCCAACGGCCCCACCGTGAGACACTTTGGGTGCAACAAGGCACCCAAAACTTAGATAACAAAAGCAGCGACGTCAACAGCAGCAGCAGCGAGCGGGCAGCAGTGGTCAGTAATAAGTAGGGAACTTTGAATAATTAATATCAGTCTTAAGAAACCCATGTTCAAGAAAACACAAAAATAAAGAATTATATTTTTTTTTTTAAAAAGAAAACAAACCAAGTTTTCTAATTTATATGTATATCTAGAGAATAATGTTTTTTTTTTTCTCTTTTTTTTTTCTTTTTTTTTTTTTTATATGTAAATGGTGGTACTCACTTTTTCATTTCTCCACCGATGAAAGCGCTTCCATGGGCCGGTAAATGCTGAAACACCTTATATAAAAATATGTTTTTTTTTTCCTTTTAAATTTTTTTCTTTTCCTTCTTTTCCTTCTTTTTTTTTCTTTTTTTTTTTACTATTTATTGCCATTGGGTTGGCAAGAAAAAAAATTGACTACACTCGCACTTCCACAAAAATAAAAAAAAATTAACACAGATATAGATTGAGAAAAATTAACTCACTAAAATCATAACAATTAAACAAAATTTAATAAGAAGAAATCTACTTAGGCTAAAATCATTTTTTTTTTTTTTTTTTTTTTTTTTTTTTTTTTTTTTCTTTAATTTTGATTTAGGCACTCGGCGGCGCTTGGTAGCCCTCCGCGACGCTTGCAACTTTTCAGGTGACGTGACGGTTCTAGACTGGCGTTGTCTTCCTTTAGTAGTCTGTCTACTTCTTTTCCTATTTTTGGTTTATTTTATTTGTTTGACAATGACCAGCAAATTCCCTATGGGAAAAAAATATATATATATATATTTTTTTTCTTTTAAAAATTTTTGGCGGGATTTTTTTTTTCTTTTCAAAATTTTTGGCGGGATTTTTTTTTTTTTTTTTTTTTTTTTTTATATAGTTTCTTTTTTCTAGCAGTAACAAAACAATTATTATCATTTTTTTTTAAAGTAACTTACCCTACGGTATTGGCGCCTGAGAGTAATCTGCACTGCACTTTTTTTCTTTTTTTTTTTTTTTTTGTTGGTACTAATTTCGGTGCACTTATATTATTTATCTATCGTTTTAAAATACTTAATATGGTTACTTTTTTTTCCAAATAAAAGAACGGAGAAAATGAATGCCGCCGGGAACACTGTTGCCGCCGAATAATCTTGACTACCGGCGCACTGCCTTTACTTATAGCCAACGACTAATCGACGCTGCTTAATTTTTTTTCTATTTTGGAGAAAATTTCGCCATTTTCCAAAAAAAAACAATTTTGTGTTTTCTCCTCTCTTTTTTTTTTTTTTTTTTGTTTGTGTTTTTCTATTACTCTCCTCTCTAAAAATCAAACCAAAAACTATTGCCAGAAAGCTCTATTTACGCTCAAAGCAAAAAAAAAGAAAAAAAAATCATTACATATTTTTAGGAGGCACCTGAATTGTTACTACAAGCTCCACTTCAAACTATTAGAGTTAACAATTCTCTTTTTGGGAATAGTTCCGGAAGGCCATAATTTCCGACCGCCTGGCCCTATGCATTATGCTCGCTGGATGTCTAAGGCAATTTATACACTGAAGCTATACCTTTTTCGAGAAGTCTTCCATTTAACTAAACACGAAGAAAAGTATTTGCGTGATGTGTCTGTTTTTATAGTGAAATTTTATGTACAATTGTGGTTTGGATCCCCGTTGGCCGTTGAAGCTCCTAATAGAGACTTTGAATTTATTCGGGCTATGTACAACTACAGAGAAGTGGACGAGAGGATTTTAATGGCAGTACTCAAAAAGACATGTAATCATTTATGGTACCTGGCAGACGAAAATATCACATTGGCCCTATTCGATGATAACGTTACTGTCGCAGAAAAACGAGAAATGGCACAGCGCTTATTAGCCTTTGCGGATGATACAGACAAGGATGACCATTCCGTTAAGCGCATTAATTTAAAAGTACGAGATTGGTCAACTTTTGTTTCAAAATAATTATCTGATTTCATTACATTAAATAGTATTAAGTTTTTCGACCGGTTGAATGTATCGAAATCTTTTTTAGTCATAGATCCATCGAAGTGGCATGATCACGAAGACTTTAAAAATGATGTTGAGATTGTACGAAAATTAAAAGTTGTTAATGATATTACAGAGCGTGGCGTAAAACTAATGCAAGATTATAACAAGAAATTAACAACTAAAGAGTTCGAATATCAAAAATTATTAGAAGTTGTCAAAGAATATACAAAGAAGTACCCATTATAAATTCTTATATATTTTAAATATATTTTATCATATTAAACTAAAATAAAGTTGATTAGAGCAATTTGCGACCTAAAACCTTAAATGCTAACAAAAAAAAAAAAAATAGAATTTTAACCAAAAAATACAACATTTTAGCAAAAAAAATGCCTATATCAGACTTTTGGTTGAGAAAGGCATCTCTAAACATTATCCGATCGGGCTAAAACTTTACAAATTTAAGTTTTACACCAAAACGAACAATTTGAGACCATGAGACCCTGATATTTCGCACTTTCGCAAATAAGCCGAACCCTAAGAGACACCTTGTGAGGAACTAATTATAATAGCTTCCTCACAAAAACTAAACATGGCACTATAGGGTTAAAAACGCGGCGAATTCGTAGCCGTTATAGCTGTAGAAAGACAAGAGCAGCTATAGACGGGCAAACGAATTCCGTCTCATAAGGCACAAAGAGAAGACAAGATAATCATACGAGGATACCGTTGTTACCAAGGAACAAAATAACGGCAAACATGGAGCAAGCAACGAGCAATGGGAAATTCCCACCACCGAGCGGCGGATATAAAAAGGGCAGCAGCAACGGCCGACAGGACAGTTTTTTCGAAAACGAGGATCACAAGGCAGTAACAAAGCGACAAGAAATTTACAAGTGAAGTGCGACGAGGAAAATGTCAGGACAGTGAACTGCAACAAGTGGAATCATAACAAGTGAACTCAAAATCGTGTTAAAGTGCCGCGTTAGCCCAAAAGTTGGCAAGCCGCAAATCCATTGATTGGAAAAAGCCGAATCATCAGACTCAGAGAAATCAGGGTCAAGTGTGAAATTTCGGCGGATGCCAAATACCAAACCTTGCCCAATATCTCTGCAGCGAGCCAGGCGCATCCTTCAAGGATCCGCAGGCGGTCCTCAACTTTAGAGGCGAATCCTCGTGCGACGATAAGCCATCACTGGGCCAGTACGAGCCAGATCGCGATCCAAAAACAGAACAGTCGCGTGATTTAGGCGTGAGCCAAATCGAGGCACTATTCTGACTTGGAATTGATCCAGGCGGACTCGGCGAGTGTGTTCGGCGGGAATCGCAGCGCGGGACACGGCAATTAACAAACCACACAAAACTGCACACAGCTAGACGAGAGCCAGATTTGAGGCCGGTGTGAGCCAAACCATCAGTCTCGAGTGGGACAAGCAGGAGATCTTGGCGGACGCCAGGTCGCATACTGCCCAGAGCACTCGCAGCGCGTTTCGGCGTGATCCAGGCGAGGAAAATCTAGGCGAGAACGAGGAAATTTGTGAGAGGAGCCTACAACCGGAGGACCTCATAGGAAATTGTGTAATTATAAATTATAAATTTGTTGCACCGAACCCACAGAAACCGGCCGAGCAGCCCAGCCTATAACCGGCGAGCTGAAAGGTTCGTTACAACTGGCGCCCAACGTTTGATTTTGTAGACTTAAAAAAAAAACCTCATTAGACACAAAAAAAAAAAAAAACAAAATGGTGCGAGCATGGATCTATTTGTTAAAAAAAGACGAACTACTCAAATATGGAAATGAGTTCGGTCTCAGTCTAAACGGTACAGTAGATCAAATGCGAAAAGAATTCGGAAAGTGGACAGCGGCAAATTAAAACCATTTTCCACACGCAGCAAGACTGGCAAAACTTGCAAGTCTGCATGGCCGAACTTCCCCAACCCGAGAACAGGCGGCAGCCATGAGACCAGGAGAACCAGAAAGAGAAGAAGAAGAATCAACAGGAGCCCCGACATCGGTGCTGGATAACACGACCATTCCGTCAGCATTGCATATTCCAACACAAACAGATTCGATAAAACCATCCACGAGTACAACAAACTAGCACAATAAGGCGGGATGTCATTTCTACATCCACACCCAACACGAAGAAGCTTACTAGCATCGAAGAACAAGAAATAGGCCCAGTTCAATGGAATGAAAGGATTCAACAAGAGAGCCAGAACACAAGAATCACATCACAAGACTACCCTAGAGTCGCGAAACAAGTAAGGGAATGGGGATTCAGATTCGACGGTTCCACGAAACCACTGGAATTTTTGGAACAGGTGGAATGGTCCGCAGAAACCTACGGCCTCGACCTAAATCTGGTACCCAGGGCAATGCCCGAACTCTTGACGGGAATGGCTCTCAAGTGGTACATAGCCAACAATAAACATTGGCGAGAATGGACGACCTTCGCACAAAGCTTTCAGGAATTTTTTCTGCCAAGAGACTACTTCCAAAAGTTAAGGGAAGAAATTTCCAGAAAAAACAAGGACTTGGCGAACCCTTCAAATTATACATGGTCGATGTCCAATCTCTAATGAGACCGTTACGTGTCACAGAGGAGGAAGAATTGCAACGCATCTTCGATAACAGTCTGCCCGATCTACGTGTTTACGCATGGCCTTACCAATTCGCAAACTTGAGAGAATTGATGCAGCTGGCAGATGAGTTCGAAGAACTCGAACGCGACCGGGACAAACTGAGAAGCCAGTCACGACTTTTTCGACCTCAGCATGGCACGACAACAGGTGCCAACGAAAGACAAAATATACAAAGGGGATAATATGCACAACAGAGAACACCACAACTAGCACCCAGATCTCAAAGGACCCATGTGACAGACCACTCACGGGCATGCCGGAGATGTGGGCAGTTAGGCCACTGGGCACGAGAATGCCAAAATCAAAGCATTTTATTTTGTTGGCTCTGCGGCGGAATCGGCACATGGATGATCGAATGCTGCCGTGAGGGAAACGGAAGTCGACGACCGGGACCGGGGACCCGCGAGCCGATCAACAACCACCCCCAGGCCCCAAGGGAATTTTAGAAGTCGGAAAGGATCAGCTATCGGCAACGATAGTCATAAGCAACGAAAAATTCAAGGCTACAATAGACACCGGAGCGACAAGCAGTTTCGTCAACGGAAATGTAGCACAAAGACTAAACAGCGCGGCAACAATAAGCCCAACTAAAAAACAAGTGCGAATGGCAGACGGGAGTCAAAGTGCAGTAACGCAACAAATCAAGGTGGAAGCCATTTTCGCAAATAAACAAACACACCTCACCCTACTAGTCCTACCGGAAATGACAGAGGACTTAGTTTTAGGATGGGATTTTTTGTGCAACATGGGCACAGCAATAAACATAGCAGGAATACAGGCAAAATTATCAGCCGATACCAGAAACAATAAACAAGTACATAGCAAAATATAACGAACAACCGTACAAAACACACCAGAAGAAAGGATACAGGAATTCCTTAAGGCCGGATTATCACAATTCTAAAACATGCACGGCACAACAACACTAGCTGAACACAAAATTGTCATAAAAGACGACAAACCAATAAAACAGAGATATTTCTCACGGAACCCAAAAATGCAAACGGAAATAAATTTAAGGCAGGGGTGCATAGAACCATCAAACAGCCCTCACAGTGCCCTAATTGTAATGGTAAAAAAGAAGACGGGCAAATGGAGACTCTGCGTGGACTTTCGACAACTGAACAACCGATCAGTGAAAGACGCATATCCGATACCAAAAGTCCAAGACATTTTGGACCAACTGAAAGAGGCGAAGTACATAACAAGCTTAGACCTTAAAGACGGGTATTGGCAAATACCCATGGAAAAGGAAAGCCGCCCAATGACAGCTTTCGCGGAGGCCTCTACCATTGGAAAGTCATGCCATTTGGTCTTCACTCAGCACCAGCCACATTTCAGAGAACACTGGATAGGGTGGTAGGCCCAGAAATGATGGCCTATACTTTCGCATACTTGGATGACATCATTGTCATAGGAAAAACCTTGGAGGAACACCTCGCAAATTTAAAAGAAGTTCTACGCGGCCTTCGCACACCTATTCTAAGAATTAATGTAGATAAGTGCGAGTTTTGCAAGAAGGAACTGAAATATCTTGGTCACGTGGTAACCGACATGGGGATCAAAACAGACCCAGACAAAGTCTTGGCCATAACAAACCTAAAACCAGCTACAAATGTTAAAGAACTGCGACAATTCTTAGGAGTAGCCTCATGGTACAGAAGTTTTGTACCAAACTTCGCCTCAACAGTCCACCCGCTAAATGAACTACTTAAAAAAGGGTACAAATGGGAGTGGACTAATGAAAGGCAAAAGGCATTCGACTCCATCAAGGAGAAACTGGCAAAATCACCAATACTAACATGCCCAGATTTCGAAAAACAGTTCATTTTGCAAACTGACGCAAGTAATCACGGACTTGGAGCAATTTTGAACCAAATGGCAGAAAACGGAGAACAAGTGATCGCCTACGCCAGCCGATCATTAAACGGGGCAGAGAAGAATTATTCGGCCACAGAGAAAGAATGCTTGGCGATAGTGTGGGCCGTAAGGAAACTAAGGCCATACTTGGAAAGGTGCAAATTCCAAGTAATCACGGACCACATGGCATTGAAGTGGATAAACTCTATAGAAAGCCCCTCAGGAAGAACAGTCAAGTGGGCACTAGAATTACAACAATACGACTTCCAGATTAAATACAGAAGAAGAAAACTAAATGTGGTAGCAGATGCACTTTCAAGACAGCCCCTGGAGGAAAAATGCAAAATCACAAAAACACAGCCAGAAATAAACCAAAAGTGCAAATGGATAGAAGATATGAAAATAAAAATTCAGCAGCGCCCAGAAAAATACCGGGACTACAGAGTAAAGGAGAATAACCTTTACAGACACATACCACACCGAGCAGGCGACGAAGAAGTCATGGCATGGAAACTTTGTGTCCCAAATGAACAAAGAGCACGAGTGCTACACGAAAACCACGACTCAACTACAGCAGGGCACACCGGCAGTAGAAAAACCATTGCCAGGGTTGCAGCCAGGTATTACTGGCCAGGAATGTACAGGGACATACGGGTCTATGTACAAAAATGCGAAACCTGCCAGAGATATAAGCCATGTCAGATGGCAGCAGCGGGAAACATGCTAACACAAATCCCGGAAGAACCATGGGACACAAATACAATGCTATTAGTCCTGTTCGACCGATTTTCGAAATGGACAGAATTAATACCACTGAGAGTGGCAACGGCAACGACCCTACAAAAATCCTTCCGAGAAAGGATCCTGTCCAGATTCGGAACACCAAAATTGGTTATAACAGACAACGGAAAACAATTCACAAGCAAAATATTCACAAAATTTCTAGAGGAACTAGGCGTGAAGCAACAATTCACAGCACCATATACGCCCCAGTAAAACCCAACAGAACGAGCCAACAGGACAGTGAAAACTATGATCGCCCAATTCACTGGACCGGACCAACGAAACTGGGACGAAGCCCTACCGGAAATCCAACTGGCAGTAAATACCAGTGTCGCCGCAAGTACTGGATTCAGCCCTGCCTATGTTATTCAAGGCAGGGAACCCAGATTACCAAACTCCCTATACGAAGAAAACCCGCCAGAGGAAAACACCACAGAAATAAATCCGGCCGATAAGGCGGCAAAGATGAAGGAAATCTTCGAAATAGTGAGAAGAAGCCTGGAAAAGGCCACACAAGATCAGGCCAGACACTACAACTTAAGGAAACGCCCTTGGAAACCGAAAATAGGAGACTCCGTATGGATCAAGGAACACCACCTATCGAAAGCGGTGGAAAATTTCGCTGCCCAACTAGCACCAAGGTATGGAGGACAATACGAAATAATAAACTTTACATCCCCAGTTATATGTAAAGTCAAAAGGAGCGGAACAAACTCAACTAAAACAGCACATATTCGGGACATGAAACCCATATAAAAAAAAAATCACATTCAAACATACAACATCCAAGAAGTCAACTTAAAAAAAAAAAAAAAAAAAAAAATCAGGAACAAATCTGAAAAAAAAAGAAATATTAATAATAATCAAAATAAATATATGAAAATAGCTACGATTGCCGAAGTCCGTCCAGACGAAGAAAATAAAATAAAAACCAAGTGTCCTAGTGAAGAAAAAAAAAAAAACAACGGGAAAATTATATTCACATAAAGAAAATATAATAATAAAAGTACTCACCAGGAAAAATAAATTCCACACGGACACATAACAACACACAAAAAAAAAAAACAAAGGGTTAATGCGGCGAAAAAACAGCAACGGCTTATACCCCAATAAAAAAAATATATATAAAAGAAAAGAGAGGAGAAAGTAAACCAACACCCACAAGGAACAAAATAACGGATACTGCTAACGGTGACAAAAAGCGCAGCCGCGACGGCCTATAAAAGGGCCACACCAACCCAGAAAACACGCTTTTAATCACAACCGCGATAAATTATATCATGTCCAGCACCAGCGAATTTTTGAAATTGATGGAGACGAGCGACTCAGAGGCGAGCTGCGCAAGGCCGTCGACAGGCGAGAAGCCGTCGACAGGCGCCAAGCCGTCGACAGGCGAGAAGCTGCCGACATACACCAAGCCGTCGACAGGCTTCAACAGACCACGTCCTCCAACCCCGATGCCGGAGGACGTGATCAGCATCAGCAGCGGGGAAAGCAGCGTCTCCGGCTGGGAACGAACCACACCCAGAGCGGATATTAAAATCTCCAAAACGGAGAAGTTGGAGGGTTCCTATTGGCTCCACACCACAACAGTGGTATGGAGCTGGAAGGAACCCATCGAGACTGGAAGGGTCCGAGAAATGCGGCCACCACTCCCGAGGGACCCGAGGGCGAGGACGGCAGCGGCACCAATACCGGCTGCGGCTCCAACGCCGCCAGCAAACCCAACACCGGCAGCGGCACCAACGCCGGCAGCGGCTCCAACGCCAGCAGCGGCTCCAACGCCGGCAGCGGCTCCAACGCCAGCCGCGGCAACTGCAACGGCGGAAGAAGATGAGAGGAGGAAGTGGGAGGCCCAGCAAAGGCTGGCATATTGGGCAACGCTGGAGTGGGTGAAGAAGCACCACTCCCCTCCAGCAAAGCGGCCCAACCTCCAACGACAAAACTCGGCGCCAACGCCGACTCCTCCAAAAAGGCCGAATCTGCAACGGCAGGAGTCGGACCCAGGGCCGAAGCAGCCACGGGGCATCAAAGAGGTGGAGTGGCCTCAACAAGTGAGAACTATCGTGGAGAAAAAGAAAAGGGAGAGCAGCAGGAAGAGGACCTGCGAAACGATTCGGATCAAGGGAAAAATTTTTAGAATAAGGGCCAGCAAGAATGGCATTCGAGTTTACCTCGTAAACTAATAATAAAAAAAAAAAAAATTAAAAAAAAATAAAAAAATAAAAAAAAATAAACAAAAAATCTGAAAAGCAAATAATATTGGGCAAGAAAACACAATGGCACCACACTCTCACAAACACAGCACAGAAACGAAAAAAAAAAGAGAAACCAAAAGAGAGACGGCAGGGAGCAGACGAATGCATTGGAAGAAAACCGAAATGCAAATATGATGCACTGCACACATACGCACAAGAAGGAAAATGCATCGAAATCGCGAAGAAAAAAAATAATAAAAGCGATTAGAAACACGCGGGCAGGGAACCGAACCAGAAGAACCAAACCAGAAGAACCGAACCAGAGAATCAAACCAGAAGAACCGAACCAGAAGAACCGATCCGGATAGAAACCACGATCGGAACAACAAGTTTATCGAGGCCACAGAAACGAGGGTGGCAACGCTAATTTAAAAATTAGGCGCGCAAACGGATTTAACAGATTTTTTTTTTTTGTCATCCGAAGAAAGGGGGGAGTGTGAGGAACTAATTATAATAGCTTCCTCACAAAAACTAAACAAGGCACTATAGGGTTAAAAACGCGGCGAATTCGTACCCGTTATAGCTGTAGAAAGACAAGGACAGCTATAGACGGGCAAACGAATTTCGTCTCACAAGGCACAAAGAGAAGACAAGAGAATCATACGAGTATACCGTTGTTACCAAGGAACAAAATAACGGCAAACATGGAGCAAGCAACGAGCAATGGAAAATTCCCACCACCGAGCAGCGGGTATAAAAAGGGCAGCAGCAGCGGCCGACGGGACAGTTCTTTCGAAGACGAGGATCACAAGGCAGTAACAAAGCGACGAGAGATTAGCAAGTGAAGTGCGACTAGGAAAATACGGAACAGTGCAGTGCAACAAGTGGAATTCAACAAGTGAACTTAAAATCGTGTCAAAGTGCCGCGTTAGCCCAAAAGTTGGCAAGCCGCAAATCTACTGATTGGATAAAGCCGGATCATCAGACTCAGAGAAATCAGGGTCAAGTGTGAAATTTCGGCGGACGCCAAATACCGAACCTTGCCCAATTTCTCTGCAGCGAACCAGGCGCATCCATCAAGGAACCGCAGGCGATCCTCAACTTTCGAGGCGAATCCCCGTGCGACGATAAGCCATCACTGGGCCAGCATAAGCCAGATCGCGATCCAAAAACAGAATAGTCGCGTGATTTAGGCGGGAGCCAAATCGAGGCACTATTCTGACTTGGAATTGATCCAGGCGGGCTCGGCGAGTGTGTTAGGCGGGAATTGCAGAGCGGGACACGGCATTTAACGAACCACACAAAACTGCACACAGCTAGACGAGAGCCAGATTTGAGGCCGGTGTGAGCCAAGCCATCAGTCTCGAGTGGTACAAGCAGGAGATCTTGGCGGACGCCAGGTCGCATACTGCCCAGAGCACTCGCAGCGCGTTTCGGCGTGATCCAGGCGAGGAAAATCTAGGCGAGAACGAGGAAATTTGTGAGAGGAGCCTACAACCGGAGGACCTCATAGGAAATTGTGTAATTACGGTAAGCAAAGCCGAGAAGACACGGAATAAACTTGTGAAACGAAATTAATTCAGTGTTATCATTTCAAGACTATAAGATCACAACAAATTATAAATTTGTTGCACCGAACCCACAGAAACCGGCCGAGCAGCCCAGCCTATAACCGGCGAGCTGAAAGGTTCGTTACAAACTCTGGGCCGGTCACTAAAGCACTTTCTGGTTACAGGTACCGCGAAACTTCCGCGAAAACAACACAAATCCGGAGCACCAAAAAACTTCAACTTTCACTCTCTAAGTGTGTGTGGGCATTCATGCCTACAAAGGATGCATATCACGCGTAGAGACTAGACTACCAGAGCATAGTTTTCCATATTTGCACTGGTCAGGTCGTGGCTCCACAGGAGGACTCGTGTCAACAGAGAGCTACTCTGTGAAGATTGTGTCACAGTTTACACGAATACGAGTTCCGCCAGCAGCTGAAGTTCCATCAACATCGAAGCAGGCGAGGGACTTAACATATGGCATATGTATGTATGTGCGTGTGGTCAGATTTCAGAAAGTCGAAAATTTCACTGAAAATTGACGATTCTACTGAAAATCGACCACCAAACGCGTACATACACGTCATTTATTTTTATTCTTAGCTGTCTACAAACTTCGAAAATGTCCTCACCATTAACAAGTCGTTTAAGAGAGCTGAGGAGTTTAAAGGTAAGTGTGTTTAAAAACTGTGTGTAATTTAAAAATAAAAACGTATCTTTACTTTTATTTTAGATGATGGTTATAAGACCAAAGAAATTACTGACGCAATCGTCTTAATGATTTGTAAAGATAACATGCCAGTGCACTGTGTGGAGAAGAAAGGATTTAAAGGACTCCTGAATAAATGTGTGCCGAATTTTAAAATGCCTTGCTGATCTAAAGCAAGTATTAAAGAAGTTTTATGTAATTTGATAAATCATCATAAATTTATATAAATTTTCAGATAACCACTCGAATCGCCTGAGAATACAGCGGTTCCAGAACAAGTGCTTGAGAATTACCTGTAATGCGCATCCCTACCACGAAAATATTGCAATACATAGAGAACTTGGAATCCCATCAGTCACAGACGAAATCTCCAGGCTCAGCGAGAAATACCTGAAAAGGCTTGAGAATCACCCCAACCACCTTGCCATAAACCTGTTGGACAATAGCCAAACCAGTAGACGTTTAATGAGGAGACATCCCCTTGATCTGCCACAACAACAACGAATAAATTTAAAACCCGCCTCAAATACATGTAGTATCCCTTAAGTCAATGTCAACCGCCAAACCATTTAATTATTGTTCACTCGGACAGATCTTAAATAAATAAACGTATGCTACAAAAAAAAAAAAAAAAAAAAAATCAGATAACAACAATGATTGAGGAGAAATACACTGGATGTGTAGGAACACTGACTAAGATTTTGAGTTATGTGGAGGACGTAGCGTTCACCTGCGATGCTGTTACGATTCCAAACTCGAATCGCTCATTTCCCACAGTCACAGCTCATTTTCTTCATGAAGAGTCGCTGAACTCGATATACATTAAAACTTCAAGAATGGATCAGGTTTGTCTAAATTTAAATATTTGTTTTTTCTATGTGTTTTGTCGTCCATTGTTTGTCGTGTTGTTGTTGTTGTAACGCCTTCGGGGAAATGGTTGGCGATGTACCAATGAAGAAGAGTTAAGGTTGACGAGCACAAAAGAGAGAAGAGATAATTTACGTAAGACAACATATAGACATATAAAAGAGTTAAAAAAAAGAAGTGGGGAGGATGGGGTAAAAGAGGTGAGGAAGTTAGCCGGGGTCAAACCCGAGGAAGCGGGCAGCTTCTACCGGGTGGAACCACAGTGATATTGGGGAGAGGTGGGTGGGGTTGCAAGGGCAACTGAATAGATGTAGAGTGGTGTGTTGGGGGGCATTACAGAGGGGACAGGAGTCAGCTATCTCTGGATTGATCCTGGAGAGATAGCTGTTTAGGTGGGTGGAGTAGCCGGAGCGCAACTGTGCAAGGGCAGTTCTAGTAGGGCGGGGCAGGGTTTTTTCAGAGGGGTGAATGGGGGGTGGGCGGTAGCCGAGAACAGGGTTAGGGGCTGCGGCAGAAAGGCAGTTTTTTACAAAGGTGGTATGGAGGTCAGAAAGGGCTGAACTAAGATTGTCAGGGGTTAGGTTTGGGGCTAGGCTCAGGACTTCCGCTGCATCGCAGCGAAAGTCCTTGCGGATAGATCTGAAGTCTGGAGGAATTGGGGTAATGAGGGCTAGATGATTATGGTGATCTGGGAGGAGGGCCTTTAGGAGGAATTGCCTATGAAGGAGAAGGCAATGCTCCTTGACTGGAAGTATGCCTGCCTCGTCATGGAGCTGCTGGACGCCCGTCATTTGAACGCACCCAGTGGAAAGTCGAAGGGCAGAATTTTGTGCCTTTTGGAGAGACTCCCACTGGGTGGGGCTAAGGGCAGGGGACCATGCCGGGCAGGCATAATTGATGAGGGGTCGGGCTACAGCTTTAAATGTAGAGAGCATAGTTTCTTTATCTAAACCCCAGCCACTACCAGCAAGGGCTTTTAGGATTTTGTTCCGTCCGCGAACCTTCTGAGCCACGACCTCAGAATGTCTGGCAAACGTACAGAGTTTGTCGAACGTCACACCCAGCACCTTAGGGTATCTGTCAATAGGGATACTCTGTCCGTTAACTTGGATATCGAGGTTCCTATCAACTTCACCCGTCCAGGTGGTGATGACAGGCTGAGATTGCGCAGGGTTGACAAGGGACGGGAGGAATCCTCCTCGCCACGCTCCTTTTCTTTGTGCAGGGAGGGGGATGTGGCAGAAACTTTCTACAGAAAGCGTCTGGGCAGCTCTTGGGGTCAAGCGGCTTACCATCTCCAAAAGAGATGTGTATTTTCTCGCTTCTGCGTGGACTGGTTAAGTTCTTGACAGTTTTCCACAATTTGGTGGAACCAATATCCGACTCTTCGAGCTGCTCGAGTCACTTCCTGCGTCTGTATTCGGCCACAAGTTTGTCTGGAGAAGTTGGGGCGAGGAGTGGGTATGCGCCCTTTGGAGCAAGTGGAGCTAGCTCTGGAGAGGACAAGTCTGAAGTTTTTTTCGCCTTCAAAGACAGTATTTTGGGGGTGGGGGAGGTAGGCGATAGAAAAGGTGGTCAGTCAGCTGGGCGAAACGCAACCAATTAGCTTTGTTGAAATTGGTGAAGGTGCGCCGCTCAGCAGTGATGAAATTGGGGTCATGCTTAATCGTGGTGATAATGGGGTGGTGGTCTGAGTTAAAGGCCAGATGCAGAGCAAAATCAGAATTAGAAATCTGCTCCTCAAGGAGGTCACCGCGCGCGTCACATCCAAGGGCAGAGAAACAGGCATCATGGTGGGCGTTGAAGTCACCGAGTAGAATGCGGTGGGAGCCTACCATGAGACCGGATATGTCGGGTTTGAAACCCGGTCTGCAGGCAGCAGTTGGCGGGATGTAGACATTTAAGATCTCCACATCAACATCGCCAGTGCTGACTGCGATGCCTTGTATCTCAATAAGGGGATCAGTGGACTGTAACGTAAGGGGGCGAAAATTTACTGAGTTATGCAAGACAAAGGACAGGCCTCCACCAGAGTTCCTGTCTCTGTCTTGCCTAAGAAGCGAGTAATTGGAGGAGCAAGTTAGGGGGTTGCGGGGGGTAAGTTTGGTTTCCTGTATGGCTGCTATTAAGATATTGTGCTTGTGCATGAAAGAGGTTAGTTCACAGAGTTTTTTACTAAGGCCGTTACAATTCCACTGAGCGATTTTAAATTGCGAAGGCAGGGGTAATTAGCTACTAGGTCTCTGAAGGGTGAGAAGGGGGAAGTTTTGAGCAGCAGGATAGAGGGGGAGTGGGGGGCGTCTGCAGCATGGCCCAACAAAGGAAGGGTGGTTTTGGGTCCTGTTGCGGAGGCCAGAGCTACGTAGGTGAGAGTGAAGTCCGCAAGTCGTACATAGGATGGGACACGACGCGCGGGTGAACCTGCGGTTGCACACAGAGCACTCCGGAAGAGAGGGGGAGGTGGGTTAAGAGGGGGGTTTGAAGTTGGAGAGGTAGAAGGGAGGGTAGGGCGGCAGCAGATGACATTTGCGTCCGCAGGCGGAAAAACCAATCGGTTTGGCGTTGCGCGCCATAGGGCGGAGGCAGATCACGCACTACTCGGGTCTTGGTGGGTGGGGAGGTGAAATAGTGGGGGGGGGGGGATGTGGTAGTGCATGATGGGCATGCATAGTTTGGGTTGTGCTCATTCGTGTTAGCGAGGCCTGAGCATCGGAGGTGGACCCATTCATTGCAGGAGAAGCAAAGAACTGAGTAACCTCCTCTGCCAAGCCTCTTTTTACAAATTGAGCAGAAGTATATGGGGGGACCGGGATTGGATTCAATATCACCGGCTTTTAGTAGGTTACCGCGAAGAGCTGCCGGAGAGCTCCAAGCGGTAAAGAAAAAAGGGGAAGGAGGGGGGTGACATAAAAAGAAAGGAGTATTGGTACATACTCTTTTCCCCGAAAACGGGGTTTGGCAATCCTTGGGCGAGTGAGAGAGACTCGCGACAGCTCCGGGACGTTGACCCGATTGCACTGGGAATTTTTTCTATGTGTTTTGTCGTCCATTGTTTGTCGTGTTTGTCTTGTGCTCTGTCGATATGTGACTTGTTTCTTATTTATTTATGAAGAAACATTTTATAACTTACTTCTGTGTTCAATATAGTCGCATATCATCGATACGATGTTTTTTTAAGCTCACGACATCCCTAATTTTTTTAACGGATTTTGTATGGGACCGGCATCAAGGTAGACACACATATTAGTAAATATATCAAAAACGTTACTGACGATTTTGACAAAAATTTGTGGAAATGTTACCAACATTCCGTTCTTAACGGTGCTATGTCGTGCATGTTGGCACAAAATCTTAAGCTTGAGATATTAACAAAAATGTGGGTATGCTGAGTTATAAGGCGAATTGCCGACAAAAAAGAACAAAAATAAAAAAAAAATCGCGTGCTAAAGAAACACAAAAAAAAAAAAAAACAAAGGATAGAAAAGTGAAATTTAGAAATCGCAATCCATCAAACTATAGTTGTGCTGTTTTCTTTTTTTTTCTCTCTGATGCATTGATAGCATCAGGATGAAGCCCACCCTACCATGATCACTAATTCCCAAATTAAACCAATAAAGTTAGTGATCCCAAAAAAAAAGAAAAGAAAACGGCCATCTATTCCTCCCTGACTTGCACCTACATGACCCTCAAAAATAAATTAATTAATAGGCACTCATTTTTGAATATAAATTAATTATAATTACAAATAAAAACATTAATAAAGAAAATCTTAGGACAAGGCATACGTTGCTTATTAGAATTAGATTATTTTTAAATTGGGCCTATGTCTATTTATAATTTGTGGGACTTAAATCTATTAATAGAAGTGGAACCTATGTCTATTTATGTATTAGGGATGTGCATAGTGTTGTTGTTTTTTTTTTCTTGTCTTTTTAAGCCCGCGCAAAGTTAAGCGGGAAACTAAATTGAATAACGAATTCGACGAGGAACGAAAAAGGGGGAAAAATAAAAAAAATCTAAAACCGCATATATAAGTTAAGTCGCCCCGGTTTCGTGGGCGACTTTAGCTGGACGCCCGCGCCGATATTACCTGAGGGCGCGGGTCATTTCGAGCTGTAATCCCAGTATTTTATCCTTAAAATGAGAAGTCCGGGGGTGGATTTGGTTTGATTTTATTTTATTAGAAAAATCTTAACAATGCTTCTTACAAGTCTGTAGCTCGAATTAAAAGTGAAGTGCAGTATTTTTCCCTAGCCCAGTTGAAGTGGCTCGGGCACAGCCAGAAGTGCTGATCAGCACTTTTGGTTGTTGCTGGGCCAGTTGCGCAACACTTTTGGTTGTTGCTGAGCCAGTTGCGCAACATGAAAAATGAGCGACTTGTCAGCGGAAAGAATTGGGTCGGGAGACCGAATTCCGCTGACTAGCTTTTGCTACCTGTAGCCGTCGCTTTTGCTGGACTGGGTTCCGGGTCGGCAACCTATGGCGAGTTGTGGCGGTGGCGAGACCGGGAGGGCAGAAGCGGGCGAAGCGCAGTCGTTGGCTGCGCTTATTTGAAGTTTCATATTGTTTGGGTGAAGAAGTCGAGGAGGGGCAGGGGTGAGTGGCGAGTGGATGAGTGGAGTGGGGGGAGCCAACAGTGGTGTCTTAACTTATATGTTTATCTAGAGAATAATTTTTTTTTTTTTTTTATATGTAAATGGTGGTACTCACTTTTTCATTTTTCCACCGATGAAAGCGCTTCCAAGGGCCGGTAAATGCTGAAACACCTTATGTAAAATATGATTTTTTTTTTTAACTATTTATTGCCATTGGGTTGGCAAGGAAAAAAAAATTAACTACACTCGCACTTCCACAAAAATAAAAAAAAATTAACACAGTAATAGTTTGAGAAAAATTAACTCACTAAAATCATAACAATCAAACAAAATTTAATAAGAAGAAACCTACTTAGGCTAAAATAATAATTTTTTTTTTTTTTTTGGTTTTTTTTTTCTTTAATTTTGATTTAGGCACTCGACGGCGCTTGGTAGCCCTCCGCGACGCTTGCAACTTTTCAGGTGACGTGACGGTTCTAGACTGGCGTTGTCTTCCTTTAGTAGTCTGTCGACAGGTCTCCTATCTGTCTACTTCTTTTCCTATTTTTGGTTTATTTTATTTGTTTGACAATCACCAGCAAATCCCCTATGGGGGGGAAAAAATATATATATATACAGCCGTTGACAACTAATTAGAACCGACTGCACGGGAAACTTTCAATTTCTGTTTTTGATTATATAATGAGATTTCTTCCAAAAATCTATATACAATATGAATCTAGGATATTCAAACAATCATTTAAAAAAAAATTACGTCAATCGATTCATTGGAAAAAAAATTATTTCGATTTTTACAGCCTTAACCTCAAATTTGGCGAGACAACTAATTAGAACCAGTGAACTTTTTATTTAATTATTAATTTAGATTATGAAAATGCGGATCAAAATTTTTTATTTATTCAGTAAAAAACGTATTTTGTTGTGGGAAAACCTCTTTGCTTCAAAACGGAGCCACGGCGACGTTGCATTGAGGCAATAAGGCTGCTACACCTGTCTACAGGTATGGCATACCACACTTCCTGGATTTTCTCGAAAAATATGTCGAGATTTGATATTTTTTGGGAAGCAAGGCTTACTTTACATCATTCCTTAAATATTCGATTGGGTTTAGGTCTGATTGGTAGACGGCCACTCCAGAGCAGTCGCTGAATTTTCATTTAGGAACTTTTTAGTAAGATTTGCAGTCTTCCAACAGTTCTTCGTGATATATCGAAGTTATATTAACCATTAAACTTGCGCTGAATAGCTGCAGCAGTCTTCCAGGGATCCGATTTGGAGTTACGGATGACTTGGTGATCCATGTGAACCGTGGTTTCCCGGGGTTTTTTCGCACGTGGAACGTTTTGAATTGTTTCATACTCGGCGTAGTGGTGAATAGCAATAAATATAATTTTTTTGGAGCATCCAAGATGTGTCGCAATGTCTTTATGGGACATATGGGTTCTGAGTAATTCAACAATTGCTTTACGCATTTCAGGTGTACATATTTTACCCTGACCTGTTATATCTGGTTTTCTAAAAATGTACATCCATTCAATAATAAGTTTATTAAAAGAAAAATACAATTGCTTACCAAAATAATAAAAAATTTTTATTTTATCACTGTAAATCAGTATCGGTTCTTTTTTTTTTTATAATATTTATTTTCGGCAGAATCATTCAGTACCATCTGAATATGACTGGACGAGGAAAGGGAAGGGGAAATATGGTACATGGGGATCCTTAATTAGATTACATACATATAAGATATAATTAATAGTTTATTTGATTATAATAAGATTCTGGTAGGCAGATCTGAGGGGTGAGATCTTCTCAGGCGTCGGAGGGGAAGAGGATCGGCAAGTTTACTCGCCAACGTGTTGGGGTGCATAAATAGCCTGTCCGCGTAACGGCTGCTGTGATGGTTAATTTCGTCACCTATCAGACTGATGTGTAGGTCCCTTAGGATTGCGCAGTTGGTGACGTACCACGGTAGTCCGGACGCATGCCTAGCAGCACGTGCCTGCACAACTCTCAGCCTGTCAAGCTGGTGCTTAGAGGCAGTACCCCATACTTGGATGGCGTAGGTCCAGGTAGGGTTTACTACTGCTTTAATTAAACGGACCTTTGTTGAGAGCTGAAGTTTAGCTGAGCGTAGGAGCCAGTCAAGCTTATTAATTTTATGCAGGCACTTGGTCTTAACTGCCGTGATATGGGCCTTCCAGATGAGCTTACGATCCAGATGGACACCCAAGTAGCAGTGGGAGTTCACGCTTTCAATGATCGCACCATCATAGGTGAGACCAGGGCAGGAACCTGGCCGAAGAGCGAATGTCACGCAGGCTGATTTTGCGCAATTAATGGCTTTTTAGATTAAGGAGAGCTCTTATCTCAGAGTTAAGAATGGGTAACCTTCTGGCAGCTATCGGACCTGCTTGGCGCGGTGGTGGCGTAGCCCGTCGCGCAGCTTCAGCAATTATATCTGTGAAGCAGTCGACATATGCTTCCAGCTCGCTGATAGTGTTGATGGGTACGCTGAGCATAATGGCATCTTCGATGTGCGCTTTATAAACAGCGACGTCAGCATGCGAGGGCAGCATTTTATGGGTTCCCTGAAAATGTTGAGCCTCTTCGTCCAACTCAAAGAGCAACGGGAGATGATCAGATGAAAGTTCAGTCAGCACTTTTACTTTAATCTGTTGCTGTATGAAGCCTTTAGAGATGCCAAAGTCAATAGCACTGGGAGTGGCGCTCACACGGAAGGGATAGCAGGTGGCTTCGCCAGATGCTACGACGTCGATGCCCTCGTCTGCAACAGCAGAAAACAAGATCCTGCCTCTAGCACACATTCTGTAATTGCCCCACCATCTGTGTTTGGCATTCCAGTCACCTGCCGCGAAGAATTTTCTGCCGAGTTGGATGAGAAGTGGCATAATATCGGCTTCCGTCCACCTAAAGGCAGGAGGGCAGTAGACCGAGGCAACTTTAAATTTTCCTCTGCTTGCAGAAAGCTCAATGCTGACAGCTTGGAGAGGATTTTCCGAGATTGTAAATGAGGGTTGGTGAGAAATGGACGATCTTATAAGGATAGCCGCACCTCCATGCTGTCTGTTATCCGGGTGGTTGGCAGAGTGAATCCGGGAATCCTAAAGGTGGAACGCGAAGAGAAGTGAGTTTCAGACAGCATTAGGATGTCAATGTCATGGAGCTCAATGAAGGCAATGATCTCGTTGACCTTCGAGTTAGCTCCGTTGGCGTTCCAAGCTGCAACTTTAATTGGACCCATGATGAGAACCAGCAAGGGGGGTGCGCGTCTGAAGGAGCGCTTGCATTAGGGTCTCTACTAGGGACATCATCCTGTCGAGTCTCGCGAAGAGCTGCTCCAGCTTGGTTTCCAGAGCAGCATTTGTGCTGGTGACCGGGTGGAGTGGGTGATTTACAGGTGTAGTGCTGGGCTGGCTGTGTTGATCAATAACTTGTCTGTTACTGACGACACTCGCAAAAGTTTGCTTGCCATAAGTAAAGGCACTGCTTGGTGGAGATGTTGGGTTGGTGTTCTGCTGATGTTTATTTTCAAAGGCACTGCTTGGTTGAGATGTTGGATTATTGTTCTGTTGATGTTTGTTTTTAAACGAAACTTGAAGAAATTTTCTGCAACCTTTAAAGTTGGCCGCATGAGAGTTGCCACAATGATAGCAACACCTAGGATCATCCGGTCCAAGTTTGCATTCTGGGGTAGGGTGATAGTCACCGCATTCTCTGCATATATGATTTCGGGTGCAATATGCCTTGGTGTGGCCATATTCCTGGCATCTGTGGCATTGAACAGGCTCAGACTGTTTACGAGGCTTCTCCCAGCTTACTTTATGCCTGCAGACGACCGGAATATTCTTTAAGAGCTTGTTGCTCTCCGCCTTCTTAAGGTCAATAAACCTCATGTTGAGTGGGAGTTGCGTTGCCTTGTTACGTGGAGTATATATGCGGAGGACGCAGTGGCCTTCCTTTTGAAGACATTCGATGATGTCTTCCGATGGAACTCCATGGTGAATGTTACGCATGACAATCCGGAAAGGGCGATCCTCAGGCAGTTGATGATGGTAAAAAATGATACCTTTTTCACGGAAATGGCGGGCCACAGTCCTACAATCATCCGGGGTGTTGCACTGAATAGCACAGTCGCCAGAATTAAGAGTTTTTATGGTGAAGGAGTCGCCTATGAGGGCGTCCAGCTCGCTGGAAAATGCCAAAAAGTTGGCCACGTCGGGGACAGTAATCCTAGGCACTTTATGAGAACGGCGAGCTTGTGGGGGGTGCCTGAAGCAGGTGTATTAGCATTCTCAGGATTTAAATTGCCTAGACGCTTCTTATCGGCACGGTTGTCTGCAGGCTGCGAGGTACGAAGTTCAGGCAAGCTTACGTTGTCCATTTCCATTTCGTCGTCATCGCTCAGAATATGGAAGCGATTTGAAGAGCTATTGTCTTCTTGGAGAGGGGCCGTCTATTTATGGCTTAGTTTTGGAGAAAGAGCAGCACCTGTTCTCTTTTTAGGCATTGCTTTTTTCTGGTTACTGGAAGCTTTCTGCCACCCAGCTGCAGACGACATCAATGAAGTGCTTATAGTTGCACTGCTTTAGGTTGTGGTGCTTGTTGTAGAGCAGACACTACCACATAATGTGGAAATAATTTTAAATGGAGACGAGATAGTCGAAGTGACCGACGTTGCTGTACAAGTAGTACTACAGGAAGTAGACGGAATGGTATTCCACGTGGTGGAGATAGGTCGGGTTACACCTGACCCACCACCAAGTAATTGGGCTTGTAAGGCAACGCGCACTTCTAAAAGGTTTACAACCGCAATTGACTTCATTGCATTGAAGTCGATATGATTTTGTTGTTGTTAATCTATTGCTTCTAACAGCAAAAACTTTACTACAAAAAAGCTAGGTTACTGCCGAAAACAATAGTGTCATTTGCGCAATAGGTTCTGAAACCAGCTAAACCAGTATTTTCGCCAAAAGATGTTGCACACACAGGCAAAAGTTCTAAGCTTCACCACTCAAACGAACGCTGAATAATTTAACAGCTGATCGCCACGTGGTTTGTGTGTCGACGCGGCGGCCAGATACAGGCAATATTACAGAATTGTCAATTTTCGCGAAAAGAAAACACATAAGGCACTCCCACTTAGATAATTTTGTGCCACAGATTGTGGACTTGTCCATATGAAAAACTTAATGAAGTTTTACTTTATAAATTGAAAACACTTGAAAGAATCACAGCGATGAACAAACGCGTCCGACTCATGTGTTAGAGCAAACCAAAAGTATTTGTGAGAGTTCGGTGCCCTTGCCTATTTCTTTTTTTTTCCAATTTCAATTTATTTTCTTCCCTTCTGGTTAGTTATATACATATCTATATAATTACGTTTTTTTATTTATTTTCGAGTCTATTAAATGGACCGTTGTAGAAACTAAGACCAACGCTGTAACCGAAGTTTCGTCAATTAAAAGAAATAACAAATCGGGTTGTTTTGTGATCTTTATTATTCAGTGTTCAGCTTAAGACTAAAAATCAAATACAAAAGAGATTGAGGAGAAGCCTCAGTGTTTTTAGGAATATTCTATTTTAGGAGAGCATTGCTCTTGGGTACTTGAGTTTTGGAGAGTGCAGGCAAAACTGCATAGGTCAGGCTTTAGGATCAGTTTACAAGAACGGCTAAGTGCTGCTGTCAAAAAATTGTTTATTTAAACGTATACTGCGCAGATGGCATACAGTGTGAGAGACAATTATTGTTTAGAGTTCTTTGAAATAAAAGAGAGTACATATATTCATTTTGCTTTGATGTTTGTAACGCACACAACCAAACATCGTAGACCCACAAAAGTTACATCTAGAATACTTCGAATCACTAGAGGAGTCGATATAGCCATGTCCGTCTGTCCGTCTGTTTCTATGCGATTTACTCCGTCGTCTTAAAAGCTATTTTGCTGAAAATTGGTAATTGGCCTTCTTTTTTACCTAGGTAGTACACTATTTTGAATCGAACGGATCGGACCACTATATCATATATCTGTCATACGAACCTAAATCGGTCTAGGCAATAACTCCCATATTTATTATCCGATCCTTTTCAAATTTGGCATGCGTATGTTTTATATAACGATAGATAATTGTACCAAATTTTGTCCGGATCGAATCACTATATCTTATAGCTGTCACACGCACCTAAATCGGATTAGGGAATAACTCCCACATTTATTATCCGATCCTGTTATACCCCAATAAGAAAAAATATATAAAAGAAAAGAGAGGAGAAAGTAAACCAACACCCACAAGGAACAAAATAACGGATACTGCTAACGGTGACAAAAAGCGCAGCCGCGACGGCCTATAAAAGGGCCACACCAACCCAGAAAACGCTCTTTTTTAATCACAACCGCGAAAAAAAAAAATTATATTATGTCCAGCACCAGCGAATTTTTAGAACTGATGGAGACGAGCGACTCAGAAGCGAGCTGCGCAAGGCCGTCGACAGGCGAGAAGCCGCCGACAGGCGATAAACCGTCGACAGGCGCCAAGCCGTCGACAGGCGAGAAGCTGCCAACAAACACCAAGCCGTCGACAGGCGCGAAGCCGTCGACAGGCTTCAACAGACCACGTCCTCCAACCCCGATGCCGGAGGACGTGATCAGCATCAGCAGCGGGGAAAGCAGCCTCTCCGGCTGGGAACGAACCACACCCAGAGCGGATATTAAAATCTCCAAAACGGAGAAGTTGGAGGGTTCCTATTGGCTCCACACCACAACAGTGGTATGGAGCTGGAAGGAACCCATCGAGACTGGAAGGGTCCGAGAAATGCGGCCACCACTCCCGAGGGACCCGAGGGCGAGGACGGCAGCGGCACCAATACCGGCTGCGGCTCCAACGCCGCCAGCAAACCCAACACCGGCAGCGGCACCAACGCCGGCAGCGGCTCCAAAGCCAGCAGCGGCTCCAACGCCGGCAGCGGCTCCAACGCCAGCCGCGGCAACTGCAACGGCGGAAGAAGATGAGAGGAGGAAGTGGGAGGCCCAGCAAAGGCTGGCATATTGGGCAACGCTGGAGTGGGTGAAGAAGCACCACTCCCCTCCAGCAAAGCGGCCCAACCTCCAACGACAAAACTCGGCGCCAACGCCGACTCCTCCAAAAAGGCCGAATCTGCAACGGCAGGAGTCGGACCCAGGGCCGAAGCAGCCACGGGGCATCAAAGAGGTGGAGTGGCCTCAACAAGTGAGAACTATCGTGGAGAAAAAGAAAAGGGAGAGCAGCAGGAAGAGGACCTGCGAAACGATTCGGATCAAGGGAAAAATTTTTAGAATAAGGGCCAGCAAGAATGGCATTCGAGTTTACCTCGTAAACTAATAATAAAAAAAAAAAAAATTAAAAAAAAATAAAAAAATAAAAAAAAAAATCTGAAAAGCAAATAATATTGGGCAAGAAAACACAATGGCACCACACTCTCACAAACACAGCACAGAAACGAAAAAAAAAAGAGAAACCAAAAGAGAGACGGCAGGGAGCAGACGAATGCATAGGAAGAAAACCGAAATGCAAATATGATGCACTGCACACATACGCACAAGAAGGAAAATGCATCGAAATCGCGAAGAAAAAAAAATAATAAAAGCGATTAGAAACACGCGGGCAGGGAACCGAACCAGAAGAACCAAACCAGAAGAACCGAACCAGAGAATCAAACCAGAAGAACCGAACCAGAAGAACCGATCCGGATAGAAACCACGATCGGAACAACAAGTTTATCGAGGCCACAGAAACGAGGGTGGCAACGCTAATTTAAAAATTAGGCGCGCAAACGGATTTAACAGATTTTTTTTTTTGTCATCCGAAGAAAGGGGGGAGTGTGAGGAACTAATTATAATAGCTTCCTCACAAAAACTAAACAAGGCACTATAGGGTTAAAAACGCGGCGAATTCGTACCCGTTATAGCTGTAGAAAGACAAGGACAGCTATAGACGGGCAAACGAATTCCGTGTTATAATTCGTGTTATCCAGCACCGATGTCGGGGCTCCTGTTGATTCTTCTTCTTCTCTTTCTGGTTCTCCTGGTCTCATGGCTGCCGCCTGTTCTCGGTTTGGGGAAGTTCAGCCATGCAGACTTGCAAGTTTTGCCAGTCTTGCTGCGTGTGGAAAATGGTTTTCATTTGCCGCTGTCCACTCTCCGAGTTCTTTTCGCATTTGATCTACTGTGCGGTTTAGACTGAGACCGAACTCATTTCCATATTTGAGTAGTTCGTCTTTTTTTAACAAATAGATCCATGCTCGCACCATTTTGTTTTTGTGTCGAATCAGGTTTTTATTTCAAGTCTAGAAGATCAAACGTTGGGCGCCAGTTTCTCCTTGATGGAGTCGAATGCCTTTTGCCATTCATTAGTCCACTCCCATTTGTACCCTTTTTTAAGCAGTTCATTTAGCGGGTGGACTGTTGAGGCGAATTTTGGTACAAATCTTCTGTACCAAGAGGCTACTCCCAAGAATTGTCGCAGTTCCTTAACATTTGTAGCTGGTTTTAGGCTGGTTATGGCCAACACTTTGTCTGGGTCTGTTTTGATCCCCATGTCGGTTACCACGTGACCAAGATATTTCAGTTCCTTTTTGCAGAACTCGCACTTATCTACATTGATTCTTAGATTTGCTGTGTGAAGGCGGCGTAGAACTTCTTTTAAATTTGCGAGGTGTTCTTCCAAGGTTTTTCTTATGACAATGATGTCATCCAAGTATGCGAAAGCATAGGGCATCATTTCTGGGCCTATCACCCTATCCAGTGTTCTCTGAAATGTGGCTGGTGCTGAGTGCAGACCAAATGGCATGACTTTCCAATGGTAGAGGCCTCTTCCCGGCACCGTGAAAGCTGTCATTGGGCGGCTTTCCTTTTCCATGGGTATTTGCCAATACCCGTCCTTGAGGTCTAAGCTTGTTATGTACTTAGCCTCTTTCAGTTGGTCCAAAATGTCTTGGACTTTTGGTATCGAATATGCGTCTTTTACTGATCGGTTGTTCAGTTGTCGAAAGTCCACGCAGAGTCTCCATTTGCCCGTCTTCTTTTTCACCATTACAATTGGGGCACTGTGAGGGCTGTTTGATGGTTCTATGCACCCCTGCCTTAAATTTATTTCCGTTTGCATTTTTGGGTTCCGTGAGAAATATCTCTGTTTTATTGGTTTGTCGTCTTTTATGACAATTTTGTGTTCAGCTAGTGTTGTTGTGCCGTGCATGTTTTAGAATTGTGATAATCCGGCCTTAAGGAATTCCTGTATCCTTTCTTCTAGTGTGTGTTTTGTACGGTTGTTCGTGATATTTTGCTATGTACTTGTTTATTGTTTCTGGTATCGGCTGATAATTTTGCCTGTATTTCTGCTATGTTTATTGCTGTGCCCATGTTGCACAGAAAATCCCATCCTAAAACTAAGTCCTCTGTCATTTCCGGTAGGACTAGTAGGGTGAGGTGTGTTTGTTTATTTGCGAAAATGGCTTCCACCTTGATTTGTTGCGTTACTGCACTTTGACTCCCGTCTGCCATTCGCAACTTCGAAAAACTGCCTAGGTACTTAGCTTCAATCTGCATAGCCAACTCCTCTCCGTTCAGTCTAATTGCAGGGGGTGTCGAAAGCTTCAGGGTGTAGCAGACGTTTACACACTTGTTAGGGTTCAGCCAAATATTCCATCTTTTTGCCCAGTCTTTGAGAAGGGAGATGTAAGACTGCATCCCCTCGGCAGCTTCGGCTCTGCATCTCGATGCGTATAGTACGGACAAGTCATCTGCGTATGTGGCGATCAGAGCCTTCGAGGGGTACTCGAAGTTTCCTGCATCTCCAATCGGGATATCGTAGGTGAAGACAGAGTACAGCAATGGGCCCAGAAAGCTTCCCTGTGGAACACCTGCGCTAATACTCCGGGTGGAGGATAAGGCCGTTTTTGTTTTGACCTGGAATTTGCGGTCCTTTATATAGGAGCACATCATCAGGAAATAGGGGGCTGGAAAGATGGCCTTTATCTTGGATAATAGTCCGACATGCCAGACTCTGTCGAAGGCCTGCTTCACGTCGAGAAATACAGCGTTGCAGTATTCTTTCTTCTCGAAAGCCTCTAGAATGTGATACACTACCCTGTGTACCTGCTCAATTGTGCCGTGCCCCCTCCGAAATCCAAATTGGTGGTCTGGTATGGTACCACTGTGATGCAAGAGCCGTGTGAGCCGGTTTACGACCAGTCTCTCCAGACCTTCGATAAGGAAGGCAATAGACTGATCGGCCGATACGACTCAAAGTCGTCCTCCGGCTTACCAGGCTTATGGATCATGGATATTCTCGCCAACTTCCACTGGGTCGGGAAGTACTGGGTCCTTATTATTGCATTGAATATCAATACAATAAAAAGAACCGCTCTATTTGGAAGAGCTTTCAGGGTAGTGTGACAAATTCCGTAATGTCCTGGAGCCTTATATTTGGGTAGCGTGCTGATAAAGCTGCTGACCTCTTCTATCCTGATCGATGTGATTGGCAGGTCTAGTTGCAGTGGGGTCTCCAGGGATCTAACCGTCGCCTCGGCTTCTATTTCAGGACACAGCTCAAACGATTTAAACCTTGCTTCCAGGTTCGCCTGCTCTGTGTCGGATTTACACCATTGCCCACCTGCTCCACTTAAGGGTGTTTGGCGAAGTGGCTGCCTTTTTTCCGATTTGGTGGCTTTCCATAAGGAGTAGTTGCTGTCAGTTGTATAGTCCATGTTGGCAAGCTTTTGCTCGAAGAAGTCCGTTTTTCCCCTTCTTAGGACTTCTTTTAGCTGCCTAGCTGCTCTTTGCCAGGCAGTCTTATCCCATGGGTGCTGTGTGGTGTTAAATCGGCGTCTCAGTCGTCTTTTTAAATTGAGTAGACACTGGGCTTCGCGACTTAAGGGGAGGCCAGAGGGGTTAACTGGAGTAGGTGCTGGTGGTGGTGTTGCCTCTGCTGCTGCAGTGTGCACTATGTCTGTGAGGAAGTCAATGGCTTGGTCGATTTTTTGGCAGGATTGTAGTGACATTCTGACGTCAATTCTACGTTGGAATAGGGGTATATTAGTACTCCTGGTGATAAGACGAGGGATCTGGGGTTCCTGCAGCGCGGCTGTGTTCAGCGCGATGATTAAGGCAAGATGATCCGATTCTAGGTCCCAGTTGTCTCCGATTGCTAGTTGGTTGTCCTGGATGCCTTGGTAAATGGCAAAGTCTAAGCAGGCTGGGCGGTCATTAGCTCGGTAAGAATACCTGGTGGGCGAGCCTGTGGCCAGAACTCGAGACCCGGTAGCAGACAGAGATTTTGTGAGCTCAGATCCCCTGGAGTCTATCCTCAGGTCGCCCCATAAACTGTGGTTTTCATTCCAATCTCCACCGATTGTGTTGTCCAAGTGTGTTATTTTGTTGTTCGGCGAGCAGTAGATTGCTCCAAAATTAATCTCACCTATACTTGTGGATACTTTAACTAGTGCCAAGTCCATGTGTTGATAATTGGGTGTTACCACAGGAAAGTGTGCAAACCCTTGCTTCACAAGTACTGCTGTCTTCTTGGTTGCCAGCTTGAGCACGATGTCAATATTTTCCTTTTTGATGAAATGCTCTAGCTCACGGATTTTTCCTTGAATACCGTTCGCGTTCCAAATGAGTATTTTTGTGGGATTCATTTTGCGAGGAGGGTAGTAAGGAGCTCAGTAAGCTTGTTCACAGTGGCGACTAGTTCGTCCATTTTTCTATTTGAATCAATAAGTTGTTGATTCAGGAATTGTTGCTGCTGAAGATTTTCCTGTTGTTGCTGTTCTAGCATGCGCTGCAGTCGTTCTATTGGTTGTTCTTCGGTTGGTTGCTGTTGTCTTTGTTGTTGTTGTTGTTGTTGGAACATCAGGCGTTGCTGCGCTGGGGTATGTGGGGGAGTCTGTTCATCAGCACGCCCTCTTGTGATGCCTGCATATGTCAAGCCATTGCGTAGAGCTGGGCTTTGAGTTTTCTGGGTAGGTCTTGCTAATCGAGGTTGTTGGAGGTTTGGAAAATTCGCCGCATTATTAGGGGCCAGTTCTTCGTTGTAGCTTCTATCCCTTTGTCCACCAGGTCTGGATGTCGAGCTTGGTAGGCCTCGCACCCTTTGTAGTTTGCTGGGTGGTTTCCTAAACAATGTGATAGCATTGTGATGTCATGCACCTTTTTGTTGTTCTCAGAAGGTTCAAGGATAACGAAGAAAATTTTCATCGGTTCCTTGAATGGAAAACCTGTTCGAGAAGATGTTGGACAAAATGTTCAAACAGATGACGGTGATGATCACCACCATACTGTCAAAAGTATGCAAATAGGCCTCCACATAGCTTTCTGGAACGCAAACGGTCTGATCAAAAGCAGGCCTGAAGTGGAACATTTTATCCACACTAACTCCATTGACATCCTTCTGATTTCCGAAACTCACTTCTCCAGCAGATCATACCTGAAACTGCATGGATATAACATCATCCATGCCGATCATCCAAATGGTAGTACCCGCGGTGGAGCGGCTATCATAATTAAATCCAGTATCAAGTTCTACGAGTTCGCCACCTTAGAGGAGGAATGGGTGCAGTGCGCTAAAATAAATGTCTCCAGCCCACTTGGAGACATAACAATTGCTGCAGTCTACCTTCCCCCAAGGCACAAAGTGACTGAGAGCCAATTCGACCTACTGCTTGAAGATTTGGGAGCTAGATTCATCATAGCTGGGGATTTCAACGCAAAAACAAGTGGTGGGGATGCCGAGTCAACAACCCGAAAGGAAATGCTCTCTTCAGATGCATACAGCGCAGAGGGATTGACAGCCACTCCAGCGGAGAACCCACCTACTGGCCAACAGACCCTTTTAAATTCCCCGACATCCTCGACATTGCACTCTCTAAGGGCATAGATCGCAGCAAAATCGCGTGCGGGGACGCGGACCTCCTATCCGATCACAGTGCAACCGAACTCCGACTGAACCTCCCAGTTCAAAAAAGGGCACCTCGACCAAGGATGATCAGGAAGGGCACCAATCTCGATGCTTTCTCTAATTGGATGGCTCAAAAAATCAACGCGAACCAGGAACTCAACACTCCAGAGCAAATTGACGCCGCCATTGAAGCGTTAACGCAGGAAACGCACAATAGCGCCGCTCACGCGTCACCTAGAGTTCACGCCACTCCAAAGCCATCCCATAGAGACTTGCACCTCTGGTCACCTGTAATTGCAGCGTTGGTCAACGAAAAGAGACGCCTTAGAAGAGTCTGGTTTGTCTCAAGGAACCCGAGGGACAAGAGTCTCTTCAACAGAGCCGCTAAGGAACTGAAGGCTCAGTTGCAGGTGTTGAGGTTGAGCGCATTCGAGCACTTCTTGGGAAATGTTGAACCAGGAGACCCCCAGCATGACCTATGGCAGGTAACCAGACATATCAAGAGGCCAATCAAGCGAACCGCTGCAGTCCAACGAGCAAACGGGACTTGGTGCCGCTCCGACGGCGACAGAGCTGAGGCATTTGCCGACCACCTCTGTGGTACATTCACCCCCATTATGAGATGCACTGAAGAGGAAGAAGAGGCCACGCTACGCTCAGTTGATCAGCCCAGTCACAACCAACTACCTATCGAGCCGACAACATTCGAGGAAGTTGTAGCTGAAATTAAAGGCCTCAAAAATAAGAAAGCTCCAGGTGCAGACGGCATTGAAGCTAGTGCAATCAAACTCCTTCCTCCCTCCTGCATCCAACTGCTTGTTGATAGTCTCAACAGATGCTTCCTGCTAGGCCACTTCCCCACCCCATGGAAACGAGCAGAAGTGATCCTCATCCCCAAGCCTGGCAAGCCTGAAGCCAATCTTGCCTCCTACCGTCCCATTAGTTTACTGGCGATACTCTCCAAAGTATTCGAAAGAATACTTTTGCGCAGAGTGTTGCCTGTACTGGACGAGGCTGGTTTGATCCCGGATCACCAGTTTGGCTTCAGGCGCTCACACTCCACCCCGGAACAATGCCATCGACTGGTAAGCACTATCCTCAATGCCTTCGAGGAGAAAAAATACTGCTGTGCCGTCTTGCTTGACATCAAACAGGCATTTGATAGAGTCTGGCACCCTGGACTTCTCCAAAAAATTAAGAACTGCCTACCACAAGCGCACTCTGATCTGCTGAGATCATACCTCGAGAACAGGACCTTCCGAGTGAAGTGTGGCGAAGCTATGTCGGCAATCAAAAGAATCAATGCCGGAGTGCCGCAGGGTAGCGTCCTTGGCCCGATTTTGTACACCATTTACACAGCTGATCTCCCAATCATTCCCGACGAACGGCTTACAGTGGCAACTTTCGCCGACGACACCGCCTTTCTCGCCACAGCAGAAGCCGAAATGAATGCGTCAGAATGTATTCAAAATCAACTTGACGTTATCGAGCCTTGGCTACGGAGGTGGAATATCACAGTCAACGAAGATAAATCTACCCAAAATACCTTCACTCTCCGCAAGGGTAACTGCCCACCCGTCACCCTCAACGGTGTGACCATCCCAAACGAACCAATGCCAAAATACCTGGGCATGACGCTGGACAGACGTCTCACCTGGAGGCCCCACATCCTGCGCAAAAAGAAACAAGCCGAAATAAGGCTGAAACAATACTCCTGGCTCATAGGCAGGCGCTCTAGGCTGAAAAACCGACTCAAGCTGCTGGTCTACAAGTCCATCATAAAACCTATATGGACCTACGGTATACAACTGTGGGGTTCGACCAGCAACTCCAATCGGATACCCATCCAAAGGCTCCAAAACAAAGCCTTGAGATTGGTTTCAGGAGCCCATCCCTACCACGACAACAAAACCATCCACAAGGAACTAGGCGTGCCGTGGGTTAAAGACGTCACCCAAAAGGTCAGCTCTAAATACATAGAGAAGCTGCACAGCCACCCGAACTCATTAGCGCTAAACCTATTGGACAACAGCCAAAGCATAAGGAGGCTCAAAAAAACCCACCCCCTGGATCTCCCATTGGAGGAGGACCACTGAAGCCGCCATCCCCTAGCCCCCGTCCCCCAATCCCCTTCTCCTAATCCCCTAACTATATGAGATTACAATGTCTTTCTGTTCATTTTGTACCGCCAAGTTATTGTCCAAAAATTTAATTATTGCCCAAAAGGGCAGCTTTTAAATAAACAAACAATAAAGAGATTGTATTCCAAAAAAAAAAAAAAATCGGTTCCTTTGTGCTTCTGTTTTTTGGATTGTGTACATGCAGGGCACTATGCCCGTTATCTTTTAGTTGCGACACGATATCCCGATTAGCCGTGGAGTGGTGTAGTCCTCTTAACACAATCCGACAAGGTTTTTCCTCTTTTAGTTGGTAGCTATGGAATTGTAGTCCGGTGTCATTTAGTTTCCTAACTACAGCTCTGTACTCGTCGGAGTTGCTCGTTAGTAGGCGAATCGTGTCGCCTTGACTCCATTTAATAATTAATCTGTTAAGGTCAATAACAGAGCTTAAGATAAGTTGTAGGTCGCTTAGAGAGGCAATACCTGATAACACAATTGGTGGTGGCTTTGGGGGTGTTTTTATGAAGCTGTTTACCTTGGTGGTTATGACGTCTGCTTTGTTTCCCGTAGCGGCTTTTGGAGCAGTGACAGTGGGTGTCTCATGGCTGTCCTCCTCCATTGCGTCACCATCTGGGATGGCTAGCACAGCAAATCGGTTATTGCTGAGTGATTGGTCCAGCACGTTGGAAGAGTTTTTTTCGTTGGCTACCCTCTACTTTTCTCAGTGCGTTGGTTTTGCACAATGATTCAATCGCAGCCTTGCTAGTAGACGGAGTACTGGCAATTTTTAATTGTGGTCCATTGTCCAGTAGAGAGGCGTTAATCTGGTCGGTGGATAGGCCAATGTGTGAGCTCATCCTGGACCTAGTGCACATCCCAGTCGTGGTGGTAGTGCATATAGTACTCGTGTTGGTCATTGTGGTTGTCGTAGTGGACAGATTGGTGAACCGAGTTTCCTTGGTTGTTTTTCAATCCTGGCCCACTGTAGGTTTGTATAAGAGTGTTACAGCTGTGCAAAAGCGAACGCTAAAGCAAAGCAAGTCTGCGCAAGCGCAGCACTTTTTAGAGAGCGGCTTAAGAAGAGACTTTATTTATTTTATTTATAAATAAAACGAAACGAAAAACAGCTTGCTTAGATCTCCACTTGGTTAATTAATAAAAAAAAAAAAAAAAAAAAAAAATAAAAATAAAAATAAAAAATAATAATAATAAATAAATAAATATATAAGAAAAAATTCTGAAAATAGAAAATAATATTGGGCAAGGGCACCAAACTCCAATAAACACAAAGGCACAAAAAAAAAAAACAAATATATGTATATAACTAACCAGAAGGAAAGAAAATAAATTGAAATTGGAAAAAATAGGCAATGGCACCAAAGTCTCACAAACACAGCACAGACACAAACAAAAAAAAAGGGGGAAAAAAAGAGAGACGGCAGGGAGCAGACACGAATGCATAGAAATAAACTCAAATGCAAAACATGGTGCACGAAACACAAACGCACAAGAAGGAAATTGCATCGGCATCGATTAGAAACACGCGGGCAGGGGACCAACCTAAGTGGAACCGAACCAGAAGAACCGAACCGGATAGAAACCACGATCGGAACAACAAGTTCATCGAGGCCACAGAAACGAGGGTGGCAACGCTAATTTCAAAATTAGGCGCGCAAACGGATGTAACAGATTTTTTTTTATCCGAAGAAATGGGGGAGTGTGAGGAACTAATTATAATAGCTTCCTCACAAACACTAAACATGGCACTATAGGGTTAAAAACGCGGCGAATTCGTACCCGTTATAGCTGTAGAAAGACAAGGACAGCTATAGACGGGCAAACGAATTTCATCTCACAAGGCACAAAGAGAAGACAAGATAATCATACGAGGATACCGTTGTTACAAAGGAACAAAATAACGGCAAACATGGAGCAAGCAACGACCAATGGGAAATTCCCACCACCGAGCGGCGGGTATAAAAAGGACACCAGCAACGGCCGACGGGACAGTTTTTCGAAGACGAGGATCACAAGGCAGTAACAAAGCGACGAGAGATTGGCAAGTGAAGTGCGACTAGGAAAATTCAGGACAGTGAAGTGCAACAAGTGGAATCATAACAAGTGAACTCAAAATCGTGTAAAAGTGCCGCGTTAGCCCAAAAGTTGGCAAGCCGCAAATCCACTGATTGGAAAAAGCCGGATCATCAGACTCAGAGAAATCAGGGTCAAGTGTGAAATTTCGGCGGACGCCAAATACCGAACCTTGCCCAATTTCTCTGCAGCGAACCAGGCGCATCCATCAAGGATCCGCAGGCGATCCTCAACTTTCGAGGCGAATCCCCGTGCGACGATAAGCCATCACTGGGCCAGCATAAGCCAGATCGCGATCCAAAAACAGAATAGTCGCGTGATTTAGGCGGGAGCCAAATCGAGGCACTATTCTGACTTGGAATTGATCCAGGCGGGCTCGGCGAGTGTGTTAGGCGGGAATTGCAGAGCGGGACACGGCATTTAACGAACCACACAAAACTGCACACAGCTAGACGAGAGCCAGATTTGAGGCCGGTGTGAGCCAAGCCATCAGTCTCGAGTGGTACAAGCAGGAGATCTTGGCGGACGCCAGGTCGCATACTGCCCAGAGCACTCGCAGCGCGTTTCGGCGTGATCCAGGCGAGGAAAATCTAGGCGAGAACGAGGAAATTTGTGAGAGGAGCCTACAACCGGAGGACCTCATAGGAAATTGTGTAATTACGGTAAGCAAAGCCGAGAAGGCACGGAATAAACTTGTGAAACGAAATTCAATCAGTGTTATCATTTCAAGACTATAAGATCACAACAAGTTATAAATTTTTTGCACCGAACCCACAGAAACCGGCCGAGCAGCCCAGCTTATAACCGGCGAGCTGAAAGGTTCGTTACAACCTCTGGGCCGGTCACTAAAGCACTTTCTGGTTACAGGTACCGCGAAACTTCCGCGAAAACAACACAAATCCGGAGCACCAAAAAACTTCAACTTTCACTCTCTAAGTGTGTGTGGGCATTCATGCCTACAAAGGATGCATATCACGCGTAGAGACTAGACTACCAGAGCATAGTTTTCCATATTTGCACTGGTCAGGTCGTGGCTCCACAGGAGGACTCGTGTCAACAGAGAGCTACTCTGTGAAGATTGTGTCACAGTTTACACGAATACGAGTTCCGCCAGCAGCTGAAGTTCCATCAACATCGAAGCAGGCGAGGGACTTAACATATGGCATATGTATGTATGTGCGTGTGGTCAGATTTCAGAAAGTCGAAAATTTCACTGAAAATTGTCGATTCTACTGAAAATCGACCACCAAACGCGTACATACACGTCATTTATTTTTATTCTTAGCTGTCTACAAACTTCGAAAATGTCCTCACCATTAACAAGTCGTTTAAAAGAGCTGAGGAGTTTAAAGGTAAGTGTGTTTAAAAACTGTGTGTAATTTAAAAATAACGTATCTTTACTTTTATTTTAGATGATGGTTATAAGACCAAAGAAATTACTGACGCAATCGTCTTAATGATTTGTAAAGATAACATGCCAGTGCACTGTGTGGAGAAGAAAGGATTTAAAGGGCTCCTGAATAAATGTGTGCCGAATTTTAAAATGCTTTGCTGATCTAAAGCAAGTATTAAAGAAGTTTTATGTAATTTGATAAATCATCATAAATTTATATAAATTTTCAGATAACCACTCGAATCGCCTGAGAATACAGCGGTTCCAGAACAAGTGCTTGAGAATTACCTGTAATGCGCATTCGTACCACGAAAATATTGCAATACATAGAGAACTTGGAATCCCATCAGTCACAGACGAAATCTCCAGGCTCAGCGAGAAATACCTGAAAAGGCTTGAGAATCACCCCAACCACCTTGCCATAAACCTGTTGGACAATAGCCAAACCAGTAGACGTTTAATGAGGAGACATCCCCTTGATCTGCCACAACAATAACGAATAAATTTAAAACCCGCCTCAAATACATGTAGTATCCCTTAAGTCAATGTCAACCGCCAAACCATTTAATTATTGTTCACTCGGACAGATCTTAAATAAATAAACGTATGCTACAACAAAAAAAAAAAAATCAGATAACAACAATGATTGAGGAGAAATACACTGGATGTGTAGGAACACTGACTAAGATTTTGAGTTATGTGGAGGACGTAGCGTTCACCTGCGATGCTGTTACGATTCCAAACTCGAATCGCTCATTTCCCACAGTCACAGCTCATTTTCTTCATGAAGAGTCGCTGAACTCGATATACATTAAAACTTCAAGAATGGATCAAGTTTGTCTAAATTTAAATATTTGTTTTTTCTATGTGTTTTGTCGTCCATTGTTTGTCGTGTTGTTGTTGTTGTAACGCCTTCGGGGAAATGGTTGGCGATGTACCAATGAAGAAGAGTTAAGGTTGACGAGCACAAAAGAGAGAAGAGATAATTTACGTAAGACAACATATAGACATATAAAAGAGTTAAAAAAAAGAAGTGGGGAGGATGGGGTAAAGAGGTGAGGACGTTAGCCGGGGTCAAGCCCGAGGAAGCGGGCAGCTTCTACCGGGTGGAACCACAGTGATATTGGGGAGAGGTGGGTGGGGTTGCAAGGGCAACTGAATAGATGTAGAGTGGTGTGTTGGGGGGCATTACAGAGGGGACAGGAGTCAGCTATCTCTGGATTGATCCTGGAGAGATAGCTGTTTAGGTGGGTGGAGTAGCCGGAGCGCAACTGTGCAAGGGCAGTTCTAGTAGGGCGGGGCAGGGTTTTTTCAGAGGGGTAAATGGGGGGTGGGCGGTAGCCGAGAACAGGGTTAGGGGCTGCGGCAGAAAGGCAGTTTTTTACAAAGGTGGTATGGAGGTCAGAAAGGGCTGAACTAAGATTGTGAGGGGTTAGGTTTGGGGCTAGGCTCAGGACTTCCGCTGCATCGCAGCGAAAGTCCTTGCGGATAGATCTGAAGTCTGGAGGAATTGGGGTAATGAGGGCTAGATGATTATGGTGATCTGGGAGGAGGGCCTTTAGGAGGAATTGCCTATGAAGGAGAAGGCAATGCTCCTTGACTGGGAGTATGCCTGCCTCGTCATGGAGCTGCTGAACGCCCGTCATTTGAACGCACCCAGTAGAAAGTCGAAGGGCAGAATTTTGTGCCTTTTGGAGAGACTCCCACTGGGTGGGGCTAATGGCAGGGGACCATGCCGGGCAGGCATAATTGATGAGGGGTCGGGCTACAGCTTTAAATGTAGAGAGCATAGTTTCTTTATCTAAACCCCAGCCACTACCAGCAAGGGCTTTTAGGATTTTGTTCCGTCCGAGAACCTTCTGAGCCACGACCTCAGAATGTCTGGCAAACGTACAGAGTTTGTCGAACGTCACACCCAGCACCTTAGGGTATCTGTCGGTAGGGATACTCTGTCCGTTAACTTGGATATCGAGGTTCCTTTCAACTTCACCCGTCCAGGTGGTGATGAGTGTGGCGGACGACTTGCTCGCTGACAGGCTGAGATTGCGCAGGGTGAAGAAGTTGACAAGGGACGGGAGGAATCCTCCTCGCCACGCTCCTTTTCTTTGTGCATGGAGGGGGATGTGGCAGAAACTTTCTACAGAAAGCGTCTGGGCAGCTCTTGGGGTCAAGCGGCTTACCATCTCCAAAAGAGTAGTGTATTTTCTCGCTTCTGCGTCGACTGGTTAAGTTCTTGAGAGTTTTCCACAATTTGGTGGAACCAATATCCGACTCTTCGAGCTGCTCGAGTCACTTCCTGCGTCTGTATTCGGCCACAAGTTTGTCTGGGGAAGTTGGGGCGAGGAGTGGGTATGCGCCCTTTGGAGCAAGTGGAGCTAGCTCTGGAGAGGACAAGTCTGAAGTTTTTCTCGCCTTCAAAGACGGTATTGGGGGGGGGGGGGGGGGGGGTAGGCGATAGAAAAGGTGGTCAGTCAGCTGGGCGAAACGCAACCAATTAGCTTTGTTGAAATTGGTGAAGGTGCGCCGCTCAGCAGTGATGAAATTGGGGTCATGCTTAATCGTGGTGATAATGGGGAGGTGGTCTGAGTTAAGGGCCAGATGCAGAGCAGAAATCAGAAGTAGAAATCTGCTCCTCAAGGAGGTCACCGCGCGCGTCACATCCAAGGGCAGAGAAACAGGCATCATGGTGGGCGTTGAAGTCACCGAGTAGAATGCGGTGGCACCCTACCATGAGACCGGATATGTCGGGTTTGAAACCCGGTCTGCAGGCAGCAGTTGGCGGGATGTAGACATTTAAGATCTCCACATCAACATCGCCAGTGCTGACTGCGATGCCGTGTATCTCAATAAGGGGATCAGTGGACTGTAACGTAAGGGGGCGAAAATTTACTGAGTTATGCAAGACAAAGGACAGGCCTCCACCAGAGTTCCTGTCTCTGTCTTGCCTAAGAAGCGAGTAATTGGAGGAGCAAGTTAGGGGGTTGCGGGGGGTAGTGCATGATGGGCATGCATAGTTTGGGTTGTGCTCATTCGTGTTAGCGAGGCCTGAGCATCGGAGGTGGACCCATTCATTGCAGGAGAAGCAAAGAACTGAGTAACCTCCTCTGCCAAGCCTCTTTTTACAAATTGAGCAGAAGTATATGGGGGGACCGGGATTGGATTCAATATCACCGGCTTTTAGTAGGTTACCGCGAAGAGCTGCCGGAGAGCTCCAAGCGGTAAAGAAAAAAGGGGAAGGAGGGGGGTGACATAAAAAGAAAGGAGTATTGGTACATACTCTTTTCCCCGAAAACGGGGTTTGGCAATCCTTGGGCGAGTGAGAGAGACTCGCGACAGCTCCGGGACGTTGACCCGATTGCACTGGGAATTTTTTCTATGTGTTTTGTCGTCCATTGTTTGTCGTGTTTGTCTTGTGCTCTGTCGATATGTGACTTGTTTCTTATTTATTTATGAAGAAACATTTTATAACTTACTTCTGGGTTCAATATAGTCGCATATCATCGATACGATGTTTTTTTAAGCTCACGACATCCCTAATTTTTTTAACGGATTTTGTATGGGGCCGGCATCAAGGTAGACACACATATTAGTAAATATATCAAAAACGTTACTGACGATTTTGACAAAAATTTTTGGAAATGTTACCAACATTCCGTTCTTAACGGTGCTATGTCGTGCATGTTGGCACAAAATCTTAAGCTTGAGATATTAACAAAAATGTGGGTATGCTAGTTTTTCAACGTCTGCGTTTTGGCATAATAAAAACTCAAATTTAACAAAAGCCATATTTATTGTATAGCGCTTTTAGATTTGCATAACTCTGCACCAAAAGTTTTTAGTTTTTCATTTATTAACAAATATATTAACTAAATTCTAAATGAAAGACTGGTTCCGGAACATAGTTCCGAAAATCGATACTAACTGACCGGTGCTAACTTGACGCACATTAAATTACATCAAATTAATGCATGATGGCAACACAAGAAACTTCGGGGAAATCAAATTGCACACATTTTTTATTTTTATTTAATAAAAAAGAAACTTTTTAACAAAAGTTTTTTGTGAACAAAAATATTCCAGATGGCCTTTGAAGGCTCCTATTGGAAAGCTTTAATAATGGTGCACGTGGTGGTGGTCAGGGCAGTGGACGTGGTGGTGGCTGTCGCCATAGACACGCGGGACGTCACATTAGAAGGCGCAATGGTTCTACAAGGTCCGTGCCAGCAGGACCAGAGGCGCATGTGGCGAACCCGAGCCTAGCACCGGAGGCAGCTGTCTCGAGCCCAGCACCGGAGGCAGCTTTCCCGAGCTCACCATCGGAGGCAGCTATCCCGAGCCCAGCACCGGAGGCAGTTGAAACCGGATTCAGCTGAAAACACCTTACTGCAGATAATGCAACATCTACAAAATATTTAAAATTGATTTATTTTGAAGCATTTTTTTAATTAAATAATTTAAGAAAACATTGTTTGTATTTATAATTATATATAAAATTCCTTTAGATAATCTTCGAAAAAATGCAATTGTCCCTGGTGAAGGTCAAAGACCTCTCAATGTTATTACTGATCCTGATGCAGAGGAATTGTCGTTTCCGACAATTTTTGCTGGCATCAAAAGAAGAACTAAAGAAAGTTTTACAACAATTGTTAGGGTGAGCTTGGGAATTTTGATAGAAGAGTTTGTAGAACTGACAAATTATTTTATAACTATAAAAAGATGGAGCTTATTCAAGGACATAGAGTTTTGAAAGGTATCCGTTCATATTCAGCTTATTGGGAGGGAGTAAAAAAAAAGTTATGGCTATGATTAGGCTGTTCAATATTCCAACGTTTTTCATTACTTTGTAGGCAGCAGAAACTAAGTGGACTGAGCTTCTTTTTATACTTTCAAAAATGTCGAAAAACTAGATATTTCAGAGGAAGATGCTGCCAATTTGGGATTTAGTGAGAAAGATAAACCAATTTTGCAGCTGTAGTAGCTTTTATTGATAATTTTGTTACAACTAATATAACTAATGTAGAGTTAGCTCCGTTCCTTAAATATCAAGTGCATAGTGGTTATTGTATGCGATAATTGAACAGTTTTTGTAGATTTAGCATTCCGTACCCTCCCATGCCTCAAACCGAAATTTTACTTTCTCTTCTAGAAGAGAATTCGTGAGAATTATAAGAAAATTTTTGCGGTGTTAAATTTTCCTTTCGATGACGAAAGTATTCAGCATTTCAACAAATTTAAAAATTTCTTATCTCATCTATAAACTAGCCATTAGATCTGGGTTGAAAAAGTCTCAAACTTTCCTCAAAAGATCTTTCAATGCCATTTCGGTTAATGCCTACAACACTCACCTTCTTTCTATGCAAAGAGCTAATATGGATACTCAATTCATATTAGATCCTTATGCATGCTGTAGTTATGTAATTAACTACATAAATAAATTTCAAAGGGGCATTTCTTATGCGTGAAGCTGTTGAAGAAATTCATAGAGGCAACTTCACCACTAAGCAAAAACTACAGCATATTGGTTATAAGTTTATTTCAGGAACAGAAATTTCGATTAAAGAGGCGGTGTATTGCTGTTTAGGAATGCATATGCCAGAAAGCAGCAAAGCTGAAGTATATATAAATACTTTTTTGCCAGAAAACCGAGTTAAGATGCTTAAATCTAGGGAAAAATGGCAAAATATTCCGCAAGACTAAAGATATATTAGAATTAGGTTTACTCGAACTCCCGAAATTTTAGCAGGCTATACATATAGCAAAAATTGTAGGAACACTATCTCAAATTTGAACAATGAAAATTCGGAAAATGTAGAAATTTTAGCAGCATCTTCCATTACCTATGAGCTCCGTAACAACTTAGGATTTTTAAGACGCAGGACTAAGCACTGTATAATTAGGTATAGGAAGTTTAATGTAAATACAGACTGAGTAAACTATTTTAGGGAAATTTGCATGTTATATGTTCCGTGGAGGGAAGAAAAGAGGGATTTAATCGAGAAAAATTGTGAGGAAATTTGTAGCGCCAATAGGGAACTCATAGAAAGAGAATAGAGAATATAATTTATTAGATGACAACGAGCTATAAGAAGCTTTACGTAGTAGTTAGAAAATAATAGATTAATAGAGAATACAACTGAAGAAGAAAAAAATGAAGATGAAGAATTCAGAATATTAGGTTTGCCAAAAATAAATTCTCAAATTAATATTTTGAATTTAAATAATGATGAAGTACCCAACATTTCTGAAAATCCTATGCGTATAGCTATAGCTAAATTTTTAATATATAAACGCAAAACGTTGCATTGCTAGAAACTTCTATGGACAAAGCCACCAAGAGTTGAGCAGTTGTGAGGACGGTCGAGAAGTTACTCGAAGCTTCTACCTGCAGCTTTGAAGGCCTGGCGAGAGGTGGCTAGAAGTTTATATTCCGGGAACGTCCAAATTTAGTTCAATAACATAGAAAATTTTACATATTGTAATTGTAAATAGAAAAATGTTTAATGTTCGGGAACGATCAAATTTAGTTAAAGGTAAAAAAATGTGCAGTAATTAGAGCTACATATATATTTATATATTATATTTATAATTATATTTACATTCAATGAGTCGGAAATTGCACAATATGAGTTTGCTTGCACGCGTTACTGTAAGGTCCAGTTCAATGGTACAAGCCTAACATACTATCTATCAATTTCAACATATTCTATTATGGTTTTGTTATGTCAACGTGCAGTGTCGTTGACTACTATGAACGCATAATTTTATGCCAATTTAAGAATTTTATTATCTGGTACTCTAAGATGGATTCCGCAAGTGACGATAGTAAAAAAAAACAGCCGATATGATTATCGCCGCCTTTGAATGTTTTTAAGCGACTATTTTTTTTTAACAGTATAAATGCCAGTCGCAGTTGGCGATAAAAATGACAAAGTATAAAATTGCCAGACGCCACCAACGAATAAGGCGCGTAAGCAATGCAAATACAGGTTACCGTTACAATGCCAGACGCAGCTAGCGAATTAGGCAGAAATCAAGACAGAAGAGTAATACAGATTGAGTGAGTTCATTTCAAAATAAAAAAAAAAACACTCAAAATCTAAAATTACAAAAAGCTCAAATGATAAGATATAATTTCAGAGCGATAGTGTTATAATTCGTTGTAAAGAGCGTTGGGAATTTTAAATAAATATTCTTACAAATACAATAATATTCGGTCCAAGCTTGGTTCTTGTGCCATTTTTAATCATTGCGGTATTCAAAACTATTCAAACTATTCCAAGGTTGATCGTATTAACATTAAAATGTAACTTGCTTTTTCTTACGTTTTATAAAGTCGTTCATGGAAATAGTATAGCTTTTTAACGCTTCTGTTCGGCTTTTTCTGGCATTTTTTTGGGGTTCATCTAGCTTTATTTTATTAGTCGCTGAGAGCACTGCTCAGTTCATATATGTAGTTGTGGAATTCCTCTCAGTTGATCGAGTATATAATTTGCCTTCAAATTCGAGGCTTCTTTCCTTCGTGAGAGTGATCAAGGCGGTCAATCTATTTCGATCTTTGTTCTCTTCTGCGGACTGACTATTTGACGACGTGTGTGTGAGTCGCTATTGGTATTGTTGTGTCTGTCTTCGATGAAGCCCACGCAAACGCTATCGTTGCTGCTTTTATACACTACCTTACAAGGTACAAGGGTATATTAAGTTTGTCAAATGTATATAAGATAGAGAAGAAGACGTCGGAGACTCCCAAAGTTACCTAAAGTATGATCGGGATGACTAGAGAAACAGATTTAGTGCTGTTGATATCGATTTGAGGAATGAAACAAACTGTGAGTTTTATTCGTTAAATGAATTTATCTTTTTATTTTGTTTAATTGCGCTCCAACACCAACACCACGACTTGCTTCTAGCGAAAAATATATAAGAAGTAAAAAGGAAAAAGGAACAGTGTGTCCACATAGAATATTTATTTTTATTTGATAGAGATTGGGCCGCCATTGCAAATGACGCCCAACCGTAGGAAAAGCCATAGCAACTAAAGGCCTTAAGCTTATGTCTATTGTCTTGTGTAGTAAGGTTTTAGTTATATTCTATTATATAATACACAGTTTACAAAATTATGTGCTAGCTTAATGAGGACTTATATATATATGTATATTTACAAAGTAATTGAATTTTTTTTTTTTTTTTTTGGCGATAATTTTGATTGATATTTTAAATTTTTTTGTATAACTTGGTGTTTTTAAGGAAACTTATTATGTTTAGTATGTTGTTGTAGGAAAGTAATTCGTGGGTTGGAGTGTTTAGTAGGGAGTTTCTGTGTTTGTTGTAGGATGGGCATTCGCAGAGGATATGTTTGATAGTGAGTGTTGTTTTGCAATTGTTGCAGGTTGGAGCGGGAGCTCTTTCGAAAATGTGGCTGTGCGTTAAGTATGTGTGTCCGAGTCGGAGTCTAAAGAACCTTTGGATTCTAAAGCGCGGGAGGTAGACCTTGTCTACCTTTGATAGGTTTTCTTTGTGAGGGTTGAAGAATCTATAGTGCTGGGAGGAGTTCTCCCAAAGGGGGTATTGTTGAGTGCGAGTCTTGAGATATTTTTTGAGATCAGAATTGTTGTGGTTGGTTTCAGTTATTAATGGGAAGTTGAAAGCGTTTCTGGCTGCACGGTCAGCCATTTCGTTGCCTGCGATTTGGCAGTGACCAGGAACCCATAGCAGTTGGATATTGCTGGTGGCTAGGATGTTCAATAGTAGTTGTTGTTGTGTATATTGATTATGGATTGGAGTGAAGAGAGTGAATCTGAGCATATGATGAAGTTCGACGTTTTGGATTTGGCGTATTTGCAAGCTGTGAGAATAGCAGCTATTTCGGCGGTGTATATCGAACTGTGCTGGGGCATAAGATGTGTGGAGATGATTGTATTTTTTGTGGTCCGTATAGAGGAATATATGGTTTGGAGATGATCGTTCCAATTCAGTGAATTTGGCGCGGTATATTTCTGGGGAAGTGTCGAATTTTTGTGTGCTGTGGAAGGACAGATTTATGTTGGTACTTTTAAATTTCCAGGGGGGTGTGGTATCTGCAGTGAGTGATAAGGGGACGAAATTCAGATTTATTGCATTGGTTAAATGGACGGTTTTGTGGAGGGAGGATGGAACCTTTGGGGATCTCTTGGATTTTAATATTTTCTTATATAGTGATTCGATGGGGGAATTTTTGCAATGTAGGATTGTATTTGTGAGTTTGTAGGATGCATGTATTTTCCTTGCTTCTATTGGTAGCTTCTATTGGAGGAGGTTGTTGATGGGGGTGCTACGGATGGCTCCGAATGCCACACGGATTGCCGAGTGGTATATTGTTTTTATTTTGTTTAATATAGATTTTGGGGCGTTGCCATAGAATTGGAGGCAAAAGTCAATTTTAGACATTATTACAGATTTGATTGTTTGGACGATTGTGTTGGTGCTACAATTGTATTTGTTATTTGAAAGGCATTTGATGATGTTCAAATTGGTTGATAACTGGGTTGTGAGGTTTTCGACGTGTTTATTCCATCTGTACTTGGAATCAATTGTAAGTCCCAGGACTTTAAGGCTGTTGACGTCTTCAAGGGAGGGAAAGTTAGATTGTACTCGAAAGGTGCAAAGTTTTTTTCGGCAAATATGAAGATGCTTGCACTTTGTTATTGAAAGAGATGCCCCCGAATAATCACACCAGGAAAGGATGTCCTCGAGTAATTTAGATATGTCAAGGGAGTATGTGTGTTTGTTGATTGTCTTACAGATAGTGTAATCGTCTGCGTAGGAAATGAACTTAAAGGATTTATTAATGGATATTGTTCTGTTGAGTTGGTTGTAGGCTATAAGGAACAGGATCACTGAGAGTGGGGATCCTTGGGGTATACCGTTATCCAGAGGTTTTAAGGATGAGCTGTGGCTTGCCAGTTGGACGGAGAATTTCCTGTTTGTTAGGAAGTTCTTCACGTAATTTAATATTTTGGGGCCTGTTTTCCATGTTTTTAGTTCGTCAATGATTGTGTGTAGTCCGATTCTGTCAAAGGCCTTTGCAAAATCGAGAGAGATAAGTGATAGATGGTTTTTAGTGGATATGGCTGATGTTGCTTGGTGGTCTAGGAATGTGAGAGCATCAATAACAGATTTGTTTTTTTTGAAGCCAATTTGGTGACTATCAAGTAACTTGTCGCGTGAGGCAAGCCACTGTAGTCTGTTGGAGATTATTTTATCGAGAAGTTTTGCTAAACAGGGGTTAAGGGATATGGGTCTGTAAGAGCTGGGTAGGGTTTTGTCCGAGTTTGGTTTTAGGATGGGTATGGTCTTACTGATTTTGAAGTTTTGGGGGATGTATTTGTCGAAAATGCTATTGAATAGTTCCAGGATACGTGTAGTGACTGAAACTGGGAGGTGTTTTAACATCTGATATGTGATTCGATCGCGGCCTGGAGTTTTTCCTTTTAGCCTTGACAGTGCAGAGTTAAGTTCAGTTAGAGTGATTTTGCTTTCGAGTTCAATGGCGTTCGGGGATGGTGTGTATGTAATATCGGGGGATATAGAGTTTTTGTGATGGATGAAAGAGGGGGAGAAAGCTGTGTCTGAGGCTAGAGTAGACCAGTGTTCGGCGAGGGATTCTGCAATTTCTTGCTGGTTCAGAATAGTATTGTTGGGTTTTAGTGGGTCAGTGAGGCAGTGAATTCCGTGCCGGGTTTTTACTCCGCAGAATCTATTTATGTTTGACCATATCTTACTTGTGGGGGTGGAGGGGCTTATGTCGGCAGTAAATTTTCGGATTGATAGGGTTTTTTTTATTTTGATTTCACGCTTTAGTAGAGCGTTTGCTCTCTTATAGCTTACTATGTTTTTTATACTTTTATTCCGTTTAAGGGTTTTCCATTTTTCATTCTTCGAATTTTTTAGGATTTGTAGTGCTGGGTCCTACCAAGGAACATTATGCAGTGAGGAATTTTTGGGTCTAGATTGGGGTATGGACTGGCTTGCGCTTTGAAGTATAATTTTAGTAATGATGGCGGTTTCTTGGTTGATGTTTACGCTTTGGGGTTTTTCCTCATTGAATTTTCCAGCTAGATAGGAGAAAAAGGGCCAATTGGCTTTGTCAATGAGAAATTTTGGCTTATTGATTTGATCGTTATTGTTAACGTGATCAAAGAGACTGATGTGAATAGGCAGATGGTCACTTCCGTGAAGAGAAGGATCAGTGCTCCATCTTGCGTGCGTTGCAAGGTGTGGAGATGCAAAGGATAAATCGATGTGGGAGAATGTGTGGTGCGTTGAGAAATGTGTTGGTGAACCGTCGTTGAGTAGAGAAAGGGGGGATTTTGTTAGGAATTTAAATATGGTATTTCCTCGTTTGTTGTTGAGTGGGGATCCCCAGCTTTTGTGCCAGCTGTTGAAATCTCCCGTTATTATAACAGGGTGTGGGAGATTATTGTACGTGCTATCGAGTTTTCTGAAGTTGAAGGGTTGGTTTGGGGGTATGTATGTTGATATTATAATGAACTTTAATTTTGAGTGGATAATTGCTGCTACCGAGTTTAGGTCGCTGCTAAGCGGGAAGTGCTGTTGTTGTATGGATTTATGGATAAGTAGGGCCGAACCTCCGGAGGCTTTATTATCTGGGTGGTTTTTAAGGTATATTGTATAATTTATTGGAGTGGGGAACTTATGTATGTCTTGTAAGTGTGTTTCTTGTATACTAATTATTTTGGGAGAGTGTTTTTTAATGAGGATTTTCAACTGATCGTAGTTGTTGATGTATCCGTTAATATTCCATTGGATTATGGTTAAAGGCATGGTTGCTTATGGGAGGGGAAAACGGTAAGAGGTGTTTTTTTTTTTTTTTGTGTGTGGCGTTGATCAGTTATCTATAATGGCAAGCTGAAGGGTCCGGCTACCCCTAGCATTGCCCTAATGTAGTTCTTATAGATGCAGGTGAAGGGACGAAGAGGGTTGAAGATAAGTAAGCTCTGAGTCGGTCGATCATTATGGGGCCGGAGATCGCAATGATTCAGCCGTCCCGAGGGCTCACCTTCGATACCTCCCCGTCACCTCACCTTGCATAGGTACATACTTTATCTTATATTAGAGTTCCATTTCCTCCGAGCCGGGGTCTGTAGTTTTGGCTTGCTTTCTTTTGGTGGCTTTGGTTATGGTATTGGGCTTAGCTTTAAGACTTGCTCTTAAAGAAGGTGAGTTCTTTGGAAGCAGTTTGATGTTGGGGTCAATGAGCGTGGGCGGAGGTGTTGAGGTTGCTGAGCTGCTAGTTGGTGATGATGATGATGAGAAAGTGGTGAGATCGCTGTAGTCGAGTGTCAGTCTGGTTGCAACTGGATGGGGCTTGATTTCAGTAGTTTTAGAGGTGGTATTGATTTTTGTGATTGACGAGAAAGTGTTGGTAAGTTGATGTCGTTGGTCGTAGATAAAGCGGGCTGATTTAAAGTCCGTTTTTTCAATTATTTTAATGGTTAGGATTTCTTTGTGTTTGCGATATGTTGGGCAGTTTCGGTCCAAGATGCTGTGAGAATAGTCCAATACTCTGGAGTCCTTGCAGCTGACGCAGCTGCTTGGGGATTTGCAAGGTTTGGTTTTATCTTCATTGTCGTGTTCTATTGATCCACAGTTAGAGCAAGCTTTGGGGTTCTTACAGTATTGTGCCAGATGTCCCGTTCGTCCACAGTTGCGGCATCTTCTAGGGTTCGGTATGAATGGGCGAACTTGCGTTAGCTCGTAGCCGATTTTTATTGAAGAAGGAAGAGCTAATGTGTTAAAGGTCAATATAATCAGACCGGTTTCAGTTTGGGTTTCCTGGGATTGTTTCATAATTTTTCTGCAGTCAATTACATTTTGATTTTCAAGTTCTTGTCTGATGATTTCCTCGGGGATTGAGCGAAGGGCGTTCGAGTAAATAACACCTTTTGTAACGTTGAGAGAACTGTGCTCGGAGACGGTTACTTTGATGATATTGTCAAGTGATGTCAGTTTTATTAAATTTTGTGCCTGTGTGAGTGTTTTTGTTTTGATGAGTTTTGTGCCGTTGGGAAGAGAGTCACATTTCTCGACTTCTCCACAACAGACATTGTCTATGACTTTTTTGATCAACCATGGATTTGTGTTTTCGAGGGAATCGTTGGTGTTTGTACGTGCCATTACTAGGTATTTAGGGCCGGGCGAGTTATTGTTCAGTTGCTTGTTGTTGTCCAACGAGAAACAGAGCTTTCTATTTTTGTCTCTATCGGGTGGATCACTCATGGTTGTTGTTGGATTGGTTTTGTTAGTCTGAAGAGTGTGGCTATGTCCGTTATTTCTTGTCTGATTCAATAATCTTGCACTGTGGCTATTTTTCGATTGAATTTTGTTTGCGATGTAATTCGCGGAAAGGTTCTAACGAAATAGAATGTGGCTTGCGCTATACGTCTGTTCTCTAAGCGAGCTTGATTACGACTGCCACATAGAATATAAAAGTGTTGTTAAACGTTATTTTTGTAAACTTAATTAGGGTATTCCAACATATAGAGATGGTAAGGCCTAAAAAGTTGCGGTTTGTTGCTAATAATCATTTGTTTTGCAGATTAGTTTATTAAATTTATTAACATATACATCCCATAGGGCCAATCGGAAGTGCAAAAATCGTATTAACGCCGTTATTTCTTTGGTTTTATAGATATTTCTATTAAATTTGGGAATAAATTGTGCTTTAGGGCACCAATCAATTGTGCAAAATTTAAACGAAAAATTAAAGATAGCTATGTCATATAGCTCCCATAGGGCTAATCTGACATGGAATTTTTATTTTGTCAGAAATCGGTTTTTTTATGCACTAATTGAAATCAGATAACTATATCATGTAATTCCAATTTAACTGATTCACCAAAATGCTAGTACCAAAAATAATTAATTATAGCAAAATAAAATAATCCAAATTATTAAAAAATAATAAATAATGAAATATAAAATAATAATTGATAAATAAATTAAAATAAGAGAAAAATTTAAATAAAATTAAAAAAAATCTACAAAATAGCATCTTCAACACTTACTAAAATTCCACTATGGTGACTATAGTTAGTTTCATAAGTGCGCGCGGTGGTCCTGCTATCCGATAAACTAGAAAACGCCCAATCTATATGTGTTTAACTCTAATAGACATTGAAAACTATTTCTTTCCAAAAATTCAAAACTTCTCCTAGTGCAACCTGAGAGAGACCGTAGACACAAATTAAAATCTCCTTAATCCAGCACGTTCGAGCTTAATAATGAAAATCTCTGAAAAAAATTAAATTCTGATTCAAACTTATGAAATGGATACGTTGGACTTTTATAAATTACTAATATTCCTAAAGACTTAATTTTTAACACGGCAAATTCAAATACTGAAGGTGATAAATCATTTGGATTACTATAAGAGCAGCAAAAATTTCTTTCTTTACGAATATGGCTATATCTATTTCAGTTCGAACTCCCACAGCAACTGATGGATAATCTATTCGTACTATATTTGTGAAACAAAATATTTCATATATTTTATTTGAGTATGTTGAAGCCTTTAGCAAATCATAATAGTGACGATTTAAGTATTAGCTGATCGAAGCAAATATCGCTAATGTGGCAATGCAAAATCTCCGTGTTATTCCAATAAGACGTTGAAAATCGAATTATTAAATAGATCGTCGTAATATGTTGTCAGTAACTTCTGATCACGAAGGTATTGTAGCTCTTTTTCTGCAACTGAATTTGTGCCACATTAAGGGGGAACAGATTGACCAACAATAAAAAGTCCAGTCGCACTTTTGGCTGTACTACAAGCTACATACAATGATTCTCTTTGCATGCAAGGACTAGTGTGGACATCACTTTATTATAAGAAGCTCCTTGACTCTTATGTATTGTTATACCCTCAGCAGCAATAATCGGAAATTGCTTACGGTCAATAGTTATTTGTTCATTGGAATGAAACTGAAAACATTTGATAGTTTTCTAAACTGGGGTCCAAGAAGGTTCCGATTGATGTGAGTATTTGGCTCGAACATTTATTCCTACACTATCATCTATAAACTTTATCCTAAGAATTTTGGGTGTATTGGATGAACTAAGCCCTATCTCCTTTAAACTACCTGTAGCTCCATTATAAAGACGATCTGCTGTATCAACATTCACCGTCATCATATACTTTGCAGTGGTTTTCAAAATCAAAGTTAATGATTAAGCCTTGAGTTTGTGAAGTCTTAAAATTTTTCACAGATTCTAAGCATCGTTGCTTTGATTCCGGATTAATATGTGCAGCTTTTATAAAATCAAGATCTGTTGAAATATATTGGTCAATATTTATAGAATTCAATTTTGTCGTGTTAAAGGCATCTGTATCATCGGACTACAGATTCGGACTTTGATTAAATTAATGTCCTCTGACGTTATTCGACCGCATGCCATGTAATTTAAAGCTATTGCAAATGGTTGGTCTTCTCGCTGCCGCATAATCTCTGAGTTCAAGAAACTTATAACTATACCACAAAGCAGTGCCATAAATAGATCTGGTCCCAATTCTTTAAAGGAAGATCCCGATTGATTCACTGGAAGTGAAAACATGGAATGAAGTGAAGAACCTCCAATTCCGAAAGCCGCTTTTTCTGTGGGTTCACAACCGGGTCTTCGGTTGTATTCATGACGTAAGGATTGAAAAATTGCTGATATTAATCTACTTTTGCCAACACCTGCTCCACCACCTACAAAATCATAAAAAATTGTATTCTTTTTTGCATTATGCATGGTATAGGTAAAATAAGTTTTTTGTCTAATATTCAAAGATTTGAGTGTGTTTGCCAGACTTTCTGGCGAAATAATTGGTGGACGCTTAATAATCTGCAGATTTTCCGAATTTGAATTTTCATTGCAATTATCGTGATTAATATTAAATACATTTAATTCAGGATTTATTTCGGGAACAAATTCTTCATCAAATTCGTCTATTTGACGATCTACTTCACCATGTTTCTCCTTTTCTAGGACCCTTCTAAGCGCGTCTTCTAAATCGTCAATTACATTATATTTCTCAAATATATTCTTAATTGCTTCAAGATTTGAGACATAAACCGAGGCGGTTTTTCTTTTTCTACTAACTCTAACTTTTCGTCTCTCCACGGAAAATACAACATTACTAATTCCCTAAAATAGTTCTTTCTGTCAATATATCTTATTACATAAGATCCTTGGTCCTTTTCCTAATGAATTCATTTCTATCACGGAGTGGAAATAATGAGTTACCTAGAACCTGATCTTCATCATTATTTATATTTTGACGCGTCGTTTTTGAAAAACTAAAGTCCTGCGAAATAGGCTAAACGCAGGCTTTGAGAATATGTGGTCTTTATACACAGTAATCTATTAATCCCACTAAAAATATGTGAGTAGACATATTTTCTAACTTTTGTCTAGACTTGAGTATTCGAACTCCATGCTCCGGAAGGGAAGTATTGTTATATATTTATGGACTCAGACAAGCGCAATCCGAAGCAAAAGTACACGGCTTCCTGAGCAGAAATCTCAGTGCCAGATTTTAATTTGCGACCAATGTGCAGCAGGTTTTCTCTAATGGTCAAATTGCCTCTATAAATCAGTTTTGAAATACCCCTTCGGGACTTATTTATATAATTAATTATTTAACTGCAGCAATGGATGAATTGGATATGCATATTAGCCCCTTGGATTGACAAAATGTGTTTATTATAAGCATTAACTTTGCTGTAAATCTTCTCCTCCGGGAAATTTTATGATTTTTCAAACCAGACTTCAGAGTATATATGTATTCCTCGTAGATGAGGTTCCCATGTTCGTGTGATAAAAAGTTTTCAAAAATACTCAACAAATGGGTGATTTACAAATTGTTGAATATTCTTCAGTTTTTTCCGGTGAATAAAAACATTTTCTGTCTCAGCAGGGTCTGAGAATTTTTGTTTGGGACTTCGGTGAGTAAGATATACAAAAGCGAAAATCTAACGCGTGCATGAATACCGGTGTGTTCTGGTATAGAAAATATTAAGATAAATCAGCTAGACTAGCAGCTCTTATCACTTTGGTTTAGCAGCTGATAAGGTAATGAAAAAGAAAGTAAGCCAAACTGACGAATCATGGGCATAATATAAAAATAAGAAATTATTCTGCCTCCCAGTGAGCAGGTATGAGAATGCTCTGCAGAACCCTTTAGCCTTCATCATTGCGAATTAAAATATTTATTTGGTCTTCAATATGAGCGTTAGAAACTGTAATGCCTTAAGGCCCGCTTTGCATTTTTAAGCAAAGAGAAGTATTGTTTCGAATGTTAATGAGCTCCTGCTTCTTGTAATTGATAAACAACTTGTCTGTTCTCCTCTCTTTTCCTCATTTTGAAGCTCTGATCTAACTACGGTTGTAAAACTTTGGTCTGACATTCGCTTATTGTCAGCATATAATAAAGGGAATACCAACTCCTCAGTGTCAGCATCGAGGACATATCAAGAGTAATAATGATTCTCTGTAAATCAATATTGTCAATCTGATTGTTCTCAAGCAGGGTTTCCGGACCGCCAGGATGAATATCAAAATCAGGATCATCTTCAATATTAAGGTTTCCTTCCTGACCTTCAACCAGACCTTAGACTAGCTCTGAATCTACTTTGAACTACGAAAGGAACAGTATATGATGTAAAAGATGACATCCTCCATTCAATAATTACAAAATATTGTTTTTTTTTGTAGCTTAGTACTAACTAAATACCTATGTCCTTGACTGCTTATTTTATTGAATTTATTTTGCATTAAACAAGAGTAAGTATAATAAAAAACATATATCGATAATTCTAAAATATTGTAACGAAAGTGGTGCCTCCTTTGAGAGACTTTCGCCACTGGTGGCCGAGCGGATGTTTAGTTGTGGGGGAGTGCCTTCTGAGCGCGCCCGGTGACGCGTTTATAGCCACGATCGAACAAAAAGAAAGCACAGAACACCCATGCAAGTTGATTTTAATTTATTCAGTCACGCTTCTTTTCGCTGCTTGCACATGCCAAATCTCTCTACCGGATATTAATTAAAATGACAAGGAAAGACCCCCAAGCCGTTCTTTTTCTGCACAACGCCGGTAGGTGACGGCTGTCACTTTTAACCCAGGGTTGGGGCGCGATCAGCTGTTTCCGTTACATGGCCCCCCCTGTATGGTTCGCGTGATCAGCTGTTTTCGTTACAATATCAACATAGCCCCGACATTACCAAAGTCGCAGCGAAATAGTGCAATGTCAGCATAGCGCCGTCAATACCAAAGTCGCAGTGCCATATTGTGGCCCCTAGTGCTGACTCCCAGCACGATCTCCATTATCGCAGCAGCTTACTCCAATGCTGCATAGGCAGCTTACTGGTCGACGATACGTGTTTTTTAGTTCGACCACACTTACTAGTCCGACTTCTCCAGGAAATACTTTTAGCACATGTCCCAATGGCCACTCGCCACGGGGTGTGTTTCTTTCATGACCACGATGTCACAGAATTTTATTGTTACCACATCTCGCACCCATTTTGATCGATGTATTAACAACGGAATACACTCCCTGATGATGCGTTTCTAGAATCCGTCTAAAATATGTTGTGCAATTCGCAACATGCGTTTTTTCTCGTTTATGCGCAAAAACTTGCCCGGACTGTATACTCTAGTGCTTTGAGGTATACAAATGTCGTTTCGCACAAGCTTAATTCATCTTCGGGATCATCCGACTCCAACAAATAAAGGCGACTATTAACCAAGTATTCTGCTTCTAAGAACAGTGTTTGAAGCATTTCATCGCTAGGATTTGTTTTCAACATTGTTGTATCTGTGACAGATATGTATGAATGGGTAGATAGTCACTTCCCTGTGGGAGTGGATCAGTGCTCCATTTGGTGTGCGAAGCAAGGTGGGGAGATACAAGGAACAGATCTATGTGAGAGAAGGTGTGATGCGTAGAAAAATGGGTTAGTGAACCGTCGTTCAGTAGAATAAGGGCGGATTTATAAGAAATTTAAATATGGTACTTTTGTGCCAGCTGTTAAAATATGTACAGTCGATCACAGCTTATTTCGTGTAGATACAAAATTTAACTTTAATCTGCTATAAATTCAAAGATAATGCATATATCAAATAAAAGAAAAATATTTTTGGAAAGTATGATTATATATATATTAAAAATAAAATTTAATTTAAAAAAACGTAGTAGTTAGGGAAAAATATAAGCCAAAAATAAAACTAACAAAGGAACTTCATGTTACAGCTTTTTTCGTGCAGTTAACTTAAATAATAATAACATTCTAATTTTAAATATTTAATATTTTGTATGCCTGCCATTATTTTTAATAACTTCTTTGAGTCTTTTGGGCATTGACTCTACAAGTTTTTTTGTTGTATTTGTGCTAATTTTCCCCCATTCCTCTTTGAGTGCCTCTATCACCGAGTTTCTGTTGGAAAATGTGCGCTTACGCAGAGCAGTGTCCAAAATTGCCCATAAATTCTCAATTACATTGAGGTCCGGTGACTGAGCTGGCGTATTCACTACATGTGGGCAGTTCCAAATGCACCAAGCCTTATTTATATTAGCTGTGTGTTTGGGGTCATTATCTTGGTAAAATCGAAATTTGGTTCGTAACCCCAAGATATCGGCGCTTTCCAATAAATTTTCTTTTAAAATGTTAAGATAAACGTTGCTGTCCATAATACCGTCAATTATTGCTAGTTTTCCAACACCGGCAGCAGACATGCATCCCCAGATCATCACCGAACCTCCACCATGTTTCACGGTGGGTTGAATATGTTTTTTTTCCAGCTCCGTATTTGCCTTGCGCCAAACATAAAACCGCCCCTTTGATCCAAAAATATCGAATTGGGATTCGTCTGCGAAAATAACGTCTTCCCAATACGAAATCGGCTTGGTTATGTGCTCCTTGGCAAATTTCAACCGGCGAGATTGATTAATGGTTGAAATGCTTGGTTTTTTTCGAGCTATCCGGCCATTGTATCCATCTTCCCTCAGCACTCGTCTAATAGTTTCTGCGCAGCATTTCTTCCCCATTTCCTGCTCAGCCTCTACAGCAAGTTTGGGAGCGGACAGCCTAGGATTTTCTTTTATTTTCCTTATAATACGGCGCTTCTCGTGATCGTTAAAAATTTTATTTGGTGCGTTTCGTCCTTTATCTGCTACCCGTTGCTCGTGAATAAAGCGCTCTATGATCCCTTGCACTGTGCTTGGCTTTAGGTTAACAATTGCAGCAATTTTTCGCTGCGATTCGCCATTTTTAAAATGATGCAGGACCAATTCACGTTGTTCAATGGTTGTACGGGGACCCATATCTTTAAATTATTTTTAAATGAACACTGAATAAAGAATCAATCTGTTTCCGCAAGAATAAATTTACGATCGCAATCAAATAACATGTGGAGTAAGAAAAACTTCTTAGAAATTCAGGAATTCGCCCAGAATCGTTTTCAAAGTAGCTGCACGTAAAAAGCTGTTGGGTTATGTGAATGGCATTTCCTTGAATTTGGCAGATTTAACATACATAAACCAAATTATTTACACAAATTTTCATTTTTATATATAATAAAAGAAAAATTTTAAAGATATGTAATGTTTTTTTTTTTTTTTGTTCCAATTTTTAAAAGATATGACGCTATAAAAATTACAAATGCCATTGCACGAAATAAGCTGTGATCGACTGTATATAAATTTGAATTTTGCTTATTTTAGCTAAAAGTGATTCTGTTAAACTTTCATAACTAATCCAAATAATTCGATCGATAAGAATTCTGAAAAACAGTCACTTTAGTTGTCAAATTTTTAAAGTGTTTTTAAATCAACTCATAAAATGAAACAAAAAAAATTCCAACGTTATCTTCGGGGTGCCGAAGATTACAGACTCTTTTCGCAGTGGTTTCTTCCGTAAATCTTATGAACGGGGTTGGTCAGTTAGGGACGATTTCGATTTGTGTGACAGCTATATTATATAGTAGTCCGATTTAAATAAAATTTAGCACAAACGCGTATGTAAAAAACGTGTTTGCCGAGTTTTGAAGAGATCAGTCAATAAATGTGCGAGTTATTCCTACGACTTTTTTTTGCAAAGCCCGGCCCGGCCCTAGCTAAAGACGAAAAAAATTCAACAAAAATAAAAAACCAATGCAATTTTTTTAAATTATAGTATGTAGGTTTTCTTATATTTACATTTCTTATATTTTGTATACAAAATTAGTGAATTCTAATAAACTTATTATTCATTACAGTGTTAGTGTTTTAAACACAATTTATGGCAAGTTTTTATTTAAAAATAAATTTTTTTCTAAATTAGAACTTTTTAAACGTGTGCGACACTCATTTAATATAATTCCAGATGTAGAAAATAATCTTTCGCTCGTCGCAGAGCTTGCCGGAATGGCCAAAATGTAACGGGCAAGTCTTTTCAATAATTTGAGTTCACTACATTTCCAAAATTCTAACACATTTTGGTCTGAAATGGCTGCACAGGCATTTAAATATTTTTCGATTTCAATATCCTGTTTTTGGGCTTTCGGGCTTTTTCGGGCCTGCGGGCTTTTTTCTTAAGCCCAGGCCCGAACGAAGCCCGCACGAGACGCGAATTTCAGGCCCGAGCCCGATTTTTTTGGCAAAGGCCCGCGGGCCACAAAAAAAAGCCCGGCCCACGCTCACCTCTAATACATACAGTGCGTTTGTTAGGACACCTAAGCGCTTAAACATTTTTGAGTTAAACTTTTTTTACAGTTATAAGTGCTGACTATTTATGTAGTCACATTCGTTGCAATTCTTGGAATTCTTCTCTCCCATTTCGTATGAAATCGCTTTATCTCTGCACATGTACCGATTTATGCCCTTGAATTCGTTTCATTAGGTTAGGACAGTTGTTCAAAAAAGTGGTTAAAGTAAACAAAGGCAAATATTTTCGTCTTTTTATTATACAATAATTTGAGTGTTTTGAAATAAATTTAATAAATAATGGGTCACGGAACTGTGATCCGATCCGTGCGAAATTTGGTACAATTATCTATGGTTATATAAAACATACGCATACCTAATTTGAAAAGGATTGAATAATAAAGAGTGGTCCGATCCGGCTGGTTCAAATAAGTGTACTACCTAGGTAAAAAATAAGGCAATATACCAAGTTACAGCAAAAAACCTTTTAAACTGATGGAGTAAATCGCATAGAAACAGACGGACAGACGGACATGGCTATATCGACTCCTCTAGTGATTCTAAGTATTCCAGATGTAACTTTTGTGGGTCTACGATATTTGGTTCTGTGCGTTACAAATGTACTCTTTTTACTGCGAAAAGAGTATAAAAACGCCCAGGACTTTGTATAATCAATTGTTTCGGGACGCCTGTTTAAATGTTTCTATGTAATTACATTGACCGGCTATAAAAACATACCATTTTATTTATATAGGCACCTTTGAAAATCCCTCGGTACTACGTTGCTCTCAATAGAATCTGCTGTATCTCGTATTACTAAACAGTGGACTGAACTAAAGCTACATTTTGCATTGCCATAAAGCAATAATTTGGAATAGCTTGTATTGTGATGATGTCAATTTATTGTATTTTTGGCTCCTGAAACCAATATTGACCGACATGCAGAGGCTCAATAAAATGTTTCAAGCTGAATATTCAGAAACCACAAAATTAATTAACATATGCATATACTCTCTGATTGAATAGATCATTCCCCCAGGTGTTAAAATTGACATCTTTATCGAGGAATTGAAGAATACAGCTAAATATGATTTATACTTAGAATGTGGCTTTAAACAAAACAAAAAACAAGGATGCCACTTTTCGGAAACAAGCGCCAGAAATAAGAAAAAATAGCGATCATTTTGTTAAGGAATTGATTTTTCAACTTATAATGTTAAAATGCCTACCTTTCTCGTTGTAGAATTCAATTTCGTAGAAATCCCAAATAGTTTTATAATTTTATCAATTCAAAGCGTAATTCTTCTACCATTTCTCCTTCTTGTTGCTTATATTTCCCAAGCTACCTATTCTACGTCGAATTTTGGTGCAGAGCAGCATTATCCCTTTGGTCTTCTACGGTCCAATAATATATATGCTCCCTTAATTACTGAAAGTCGATGCTTAATGTCCTCAAGCAAATAAAACCCGTTTTTTCTCCTGAACTGGATGGGGTTCCAAGTTGCGATCTGAGGTTTTGTGCTGAGTGCATTATTAGCCATTAGCTAAAATTTAAATAATCGTAAATTTCTCAAAGACTAAAAGAGCTAGGCAAACCAAATTTGGGCAACAAATCGAATATAATTATTATTATTATAATAATCAGAATTGGCTCAATTGACACTTTATTCTGCAACTCCGCTAAAGAATTATAGTATAATCAAATGTGGTATTTGTTTCTGAAACTGATTTGGGTTCATATGACTGTTTTATGTTACAGTAGTCTATACGATCTATGCGGTTCCGACAGAAACAAACGAAACAAAGGACATGTCTCAATCGATTTGTTTAGTGAGACACGCCTATCTGAGGTTAACTTTTTTAGGACCGAAACGGCTGAATATGCTCTCACTTCTTTGAAAATAAAATGAATAAACTATTTCAAAATCTGGCAAAGGTCCTGTTCTTTTGCTATGCTACTTTTTCTGTGTGTTTGTGTTCTTCGTCTAGTTTTCTGTCCTGGCATCCGGAGTGCAAACAAATTGGATTTGCTTTTAATTGTTTTTAATTAAGTATAATTTATTGTGCAAATAACCAAACAGCCAGTTTTGTGCAATCTCTTGAACTTAAAGTTTATTTTGAAACACAAACACAGAAGTCTGGACAAAAAAAGATTTTTCCGAAAAATTAGCATTTTGATGGAATCAACAAAGTGTCAGGGCGCTTCCTAAAACAAATGCACTAAGGACTGTCCTTTCATTTTATAGTAAATTTAAAATGGAAACAAAATACAGTTTTGTTTAACATTTGTCAAGTCCAGTTAATGGCTCCATAATTAAACAAGATTTCAAGAGGCAAAGCAAATATGCGCAATTATCTGGATTTTGCATTTAATGCCATTTGTGTTATGAACGTTCATAGTTTTATTTACACAACACCACACTTTGTGGTCGACTGTACTACGATTATGTATGAGAGTGTGACATGGTCAAAGGATTTTGACGATTTAGCTTTGTTGGGCGGCCGCAACTATTCTGTAAGTTGGTGTGACACGGGAAATAAAGACCCCCTGTCTATGGGAAAACACTTTTTGTCCATTGGATTTTATGTGAAAAAGTAATAATTAGGTATATATTTCAAGGACCCCGAATGTGTAAATAAAAATTATTTAAAATCATTTTAGTTATATCTACTAACTTAAAAGATGCTTTGGTATTTGTCACATAGTTTTTGTTTTTAAAGAAAGACGATCTAAATTTCATTCCGATTCTTACTGTGGAAAAAATTTTAAAAAGAGAGTGCAATCTTCGGTATTTTGAAGATAATGGTTGGATTTAATTTTTCAAATCTTTTATTTTATTCATTGCCAAGGTTTACTCAAATTATTATTTCGTTTAATTAAATCAATGTTTTTTTTTCTAATAATATAAAATTAGTTTGTTCCACAAATTATATGCAATATTCTATCAGTTTTTATACTCTTTTTGAAGACAAAAAAGAGTATTGTATTTTTGATGTTTGGAATAAATAGAAATGCGTATCGTAGGCACCCAGAAGTTACCCCCACTTTGGTTAGAATAAAAAAAATCGATTTAGCAGTATCCGCCTGTCTGTCTGCTTCTATGCGATCTACTCGTTTAGTTTTAAAGCTGAAATTTGTGGATTTTTTTATAAGACATTTGCAATCGCCATCTATTACAATTATTTTGAAAATGTGATACAAGTCACTAGATGGCGTAACTATGAGGCAAAGTACACATCACTAGATGGCGGTGCTACTAGCCAAATTACCAAACGCTAGATGACGCTTCTCCGATTTAAAGTACAAAACGGTAGATGTCGCTACTTCAGGCCAAAGTACAAAACGCTAGATGCCGCTAGCCCAGGCCAGAATATACATCACTAGATGGCGCTATTGCGATTCAAAGTCTACACCACTAAATGGCGCTAGTACAAGTCAAAGTGGCAATCACGAATTGGCGCTTTTTAGAGGTAATTTTGATTTTGAAACAGCAAGATGCCGCTACTTAGAAAAAAGTGACCAAATATTTTGAACAGCTGATGTGAAAGGAGGGAACGCTAAAAAAAAAAACTGAAAAAAGCTGGAAACATCTGAACGGCTTGGCATTTTTTAGAAGTTTTTTGAAGTCCATCTAGTATTTTTTTCTCATGAGTCGCAACCCTGTTTTAGCTATTTTTAATTAACGAGAACTGTTGAACTGTTTGGTATTTTTTGGAAGTTTTTTGAAGAATTGAAGTATATTTTTGTGAGAAGAGCGCAGTCGAAATTTGAATTTTGCTTTCGTGGTGGTCGACGTGCGGAACGTTGCTCGTTAAGTGTTTGTTGCACTTTTTGTGTAAAACACTGTATGTGTGTGTGAGCGTGCGTGCGTGCGCGTTATTTTTCTGTTTCTGTACAGTTATTATTTTATTTGTTGCAATTGTAAGTGTCAAAAATGCAACTACATTTGTAGGCGTGCGAAAAAATTCATCAAATCTGCCGCTCGCAGCGCGCGTTTGCTTGTTTGCGTAGTTGTGGCCGACGCCGCCAGCATTCTGTTATTGTGTGCATACATCTTATACATGTATATAATTTATGTGTGTACATGCATGTGCGTGGTCTGTATGTGTGTATGGAAATGTAAATTCCAAAACATACGCCGCACAGTGGCACTAAATAAATGCACAAAAGAATTTCTCAATGCCCAGCTTTGGGCGTGAGTTTGCTTGTTTGAATCTAGCTGTCGCGTGTGTGTGTGTGTGTGCGAGTGTCTGTTTGGGTGTGTCGGTCGATCCGCCGTACCGCGTTAATAATAATTTTTCTCTTTTATATCGTTAAAGTGGAGTTTTTATTCGTTCTTTTTTTTTTTTTTTTTTTTTGACTGGTTAGTTGGTCGATTGGTGACTGTGTGTGCGTTGCCGACGTCGTCATCGGTTTTGTTTTTCAGCTACACTTTTGTTGTCTTTAACGATTCTCTCATTCTAAGCCTATTCGTTAGTGGTGGCGGTGTCGGACGACCAACCGACCGCACAATCAAGTGTCATTGAATTTTGTTACTCTTCGCCGTTGTGTTGTGGCCAAAGAAGAAGCAACAAATGCTGCTGCGGAGCCTCCGCTACCCCTTCCGTTCAGAGTTATGCCCAGCAACTACTTGGCAATTTTTGAGCCTTCGTTGTTGTTGCTCTTCCATGCTGAGCTACGTGATAAAATGTGTGTAAAATGCGTAGTCGCCCAGTTAACCAGCATTACTTGTTCAAGAGCCAATTCGAATTTATTATAATTTATTATATTTCTATTACACACACGGACTAGGGACGAGGGACAAATCTTTTCAAAGCGCCGTATGCACCAAGAACACGGTTAATAAAAAGGAAGTAGGGGTAGGGTCGTGCGCGCGCTTTGAACAGGAGAATGAACAAAAGGAAAATCCAAACTAAAGCAAATTCGGCTCTCTCAGTTGTGTACGTCTGTACGCGTGCGTGTTCTCTTTTGCTCTTTCGCACAACTCCCTAAAGCAATAACAACATGAACAATAATTATGGCGGCAAGGCCAGACAGGAAAGACAGTTCGCTTCAGCTCAGTTCAGGTATTAAGTTGTGCTGCTGCTTCTTGGCTGTTCTCTTTGCACGTTTCCTATTCCTTCTCTCTCACTTCTTTCGCAACAACGCAAACACGGCGATAGGCAACACCGCAAGACGGTAGTGCGAAACGTAAGGCGACGAAACGAAAAATACAAATCACACACACACATACACACACTCGCATATGCATGTATTCTGATGACACAAACAAAGCTCGGTAAATTAAAATAAAATTTTTTTATTCAAAGCAAATCGTAGTGAGAATAAAGAGTGGGTCTGAACGTGTGCTATAATTGGAGAAGATAAATAAAAAGGAAAACCAGTGAATTCCGAATAAAAAGTGCAAACCAAACAATTGCTAACGAGTGAAAGAGTGCGAGTGAAAATAAATAAAACAAAAGTAATAATAATAAATAAATACGAAGTAGTGCTTAGTTCTCTGTCTTTGCCTTTCTGCTTCTTTGGCGGTTTGCTAGTTTGCTCGCGTGTCTGCTTTATGTTTGTGCCATTCGGTCCGTTTGCAACAGATGCCGCAAACGCCTGGCGGCCCCATTTGTTTGTTGTTGTTTAACCAACACTCAAGCCGCAGCAGCAGCAGCAACAACAACAGTAGCAGCAGCAGCAGCACCAACAGTAATCCGCAAGACAGATGCGCTTAAAGCGACGAATCGCAATCGACAAATTGACTACGATTACGAAGAAATATTTTATCAACAACGATTAAAACAACAACAACAATTAAAACGACAAGCGCTAACAATAATAAAGCGCTAATAATAAGAAGACCAACAAGAAATCATGTTCAAGTGCATTCCAATTTTCAAAGGCTGCAATAGGCAGGTGGAGTTTGTGGACAAACGCCACTGCTCCCTGCCCCAAGTCCCCGAAGAAATTTTACGCTACTCGCGAACCCTCGAAGAACTCTTTCTGGATGCGAATCACATTCGCGATTTGCCAAAGGTGAGTACATCAGCAGCAGCAGCAGCTGCACGAAGCAGGCCAACTAATGGCAATTCGTTATTTCTTTCTTTCAATTGTTACTCAATTCACACACCTTTCGTCAACAATTTCTTTAGTGTTTCTTATTTGTTTTCCTTGTATGTAGAATTCTGGGGTGGGTTGTTTAGCTGTCACAGTCGTATTCATATGCATGTCATTTGCATTTTTCTCCTGTCGTTTGCAACACAATTTGTGCCCTCAGTGTGTGCCCTTGGTCCAGTCATTCGCAGCTTCGAGCTCAGCTCTTCTGGATGGTCTCTGCTTGGTTGCACTTCTCCAAGTTTGCTGGCTTGTCTATCTGTGTTTTGGCATCTTAGCACAATGCCATTAGCAGGGCAGACTTTTGCCAACAAAAGGCTGTATGCTTCCACTTCATGGTTGTTGCCAAGTTGAGCGGAAGTCTTTAATTAATACTTGGCGGCGGCAAGAATGTATGTAAGCGAAAACTTCTCAAATGGCTGCAGCTGCTGTCAGATTGACCAACAACAAAGTCATAGAAAATTGTGATTCTTCCTCTGGTTGCTGCAAACTGCATATTAAATAGATTACGGTCTCGCTCTTCCCCCCCAACCCGGTTATCGTCGAGCTAGCTGCTCTTGCATTCCTACTCTCAGACAATGCTTGCTGCTTAATTGAATCTGGGCAGCAGCAGCACCACACACACATACAAAGTGTAACATTATTATGTCATGGAAAAGGCGGGTGGGAGGATGAAGCTTTGACTTCAAAAGCTCCGTTCATGTTCTCAACATTAAAAGTACCGCTTCAGTTACAAAATAATTACAAAACTTAATTTTGGGGGGTCTCCAGACAAAAGGTTTCTTTCATACGTCTGACTTGATCTTTGAAAAATTGATTGCATTCGATGCAGTAAAAGAAAAAATATTTGTTCACTGACTCATTTCGAAGGGAAACTAATATTTATTTATAAAACTGTTTAGATAAATAAATAAGGCAACGAATTACTCATTCCCTGTTGTGGCCATCCTGTCTTTAGTTACGGTCCCATTCACCCCCTGGCACAAGTAAAATTATTCATATGTGGCCATATCGAAGTTGTTGCCATAGCAACAAGTGGTCTTTCCCTTGGTTGTTAAAGGAATCGAGCGAATTAAAGTCTTTTTGGTAGACCAATTGCCTAGTCTGCATTGTCCTTCTTTCAGCGGTCAGGGAAATGACATTTTCACATCGCCATTGCTGTTTGCTTTTTTTTTATTGTCTTGACGGTGATAGTGGCCTGTTCGTGTGTTGCGGCCATGCAGTAATTTATTAGGCTTTCAGTGAGTATTCGCTGCGGTTTGCGCCATGCACTAATGAACTTCTAATGCAAATTTGCTTTGCCATTTTACATCAATAAAGCAAGGAAACGAGACGAGACGAGACGTTGTTGTCTCGTACAGATCGCACAATTCAGCGTACGCTTGCATTAACTTTCATTGGGGCAAGATGCACAAGATACTGTTGCCGCGGGCGTGAGCAAGAAACCACAACAGTAACATCAACATCAACATGTTGCCGGGAAACTACCGCTCGTGGCTCTCTCCATGTGCTGTCCACACATGACCGCAGTAACCAGAGCAACAATAGCAGGAATAGCAGCCACAGCGTTGTTTGGACTAGTTGATTGTGCTCAAAGCCAACTGTTTGAAGCGACAGCATCGGATGTGCTGGCAACCCTTCTGCCAGCTGCACAATTTCCTTGTTGTCATAGCAAAATAAAATAACAGTGGCAGCCCGAACGACAACAAAGAAAGCCAACATCTAAATGATATCAATTGGAGTGCCTCTAACTTAGCGACAATCTGCCTCAATCACAAGTCATTCATTTGACTTGTCGGCAACTGGTCTGAGGGCTCTACTGGTCAGTGGAAGTTGCTGTCTGAGGCAGTCAGTCCGGTTGTCTCAAGTAATCACCATTTGCATTTTTAAGTGACTTCAAGGAGTGCAACGGCTTTCAACCTACCTCAAGTGGGGAGAACGCACCTAGAGTAGTTTTTCGTGCCATTTCTCCAAGGCAGAGTAGTTTCGTTATTGGAGCAGTTGGCAGTTGTCTTATAATTTGTTGTTCTAGTCAACCATTCATGTCGTTCATTTGTACCCATTAGTCACGCCCGTCGATAAGATAGCAAAACGTTAGCGTAATCACCTTATCGCCCTAACCGTTCCCTTTTCTTTGGGCGCGATTCAACTGGTCTGCTGGCTCAGTTTGCGCAACTTCTGCACATTGGTTGCAGGTGCTCTAGTTAGCTTAGAGTGTGGATCCACTCACCTGGCCATGACATCATTGTTTGGGCTGAACGACAGAAAACTATTGAAATACTATAAGCCAAGGCGAAGATATATTTGGCCTACAGGAATACTTAAGGCATTTTAATTGATAGTGTTGATTGATCTCTAGTTTTTGTTAGAAAAAAAGTACAGTGGCATTGCTATATTTTAGTGTCTTGGCCCGAGTCTAGATTTATTTATATAATCTTTTTAAGACTGCTGCTCGGAACCGGTTCTGTTGGCATTTTCAATTTGTTTAGTTTTCGTTTGCGGGTTTTTATTATTATTATTTTTCGAATCTGTAAACAACGCAAAGTTTATCCTACTCGTTAGCGAGCGTGGGATAACCGGCATTGACCGTAATATACAAGTTAAACAAATTCCTCTGGAATCTATATATAAATCAGCGAATCCTGATATTTCTATTAGCTTTAGAATAATTAATCATTTTAAATAGTTGTTTATTTTTGAAACCTCTTAAAATATTGAATTTTTTTCGAGGTATTTGCGATCTATCAGTTTCATCTTGAGTTTATTCTCAAGATGACAAACATACGCTGACTTTTTCGCTTTAGTCTTACTGAGTTTTGTTCGGATGGAAATAGTTTCTCGGGGAAATTGCGTCGCATCTCTAAGTGGGCATAATTAAACAGTTGCTACACTGCCATTGTTTTGGTTTTATCTGACAGTTACATCAGTCATAAAAGAGAGTTGTTAACTACAGAAATCATGCACTCCTCGCAGCTGTGGCTCCAAGAGGCGAGGCTGCTAGGCTCGGCAGAGAAGCTTGTCTATTTGTCTTGTGTTAATTTGTTCACATGTGCGTTGGTGGCAAAATGAAGATGTACGGAATTGAACAGGTGCCCAGAAATTGGCAGCCAGTAAGAAGTTGTATGCCAACTAAAGACGAGTCAAAGAATCGGCGAATCGGATGTGATGACGGTGCTGCAGTGATATCCAAAATGTTCACTGTGTGTGTATTTATTTTACTCTTCTTGAAATAATCGAGTATTTTAAATTTTTCGTGAGGCTTATGAAACCTATAATATGGTCACTGCCCTGGCTTGGTACTAATTCAACCAAAAGCGTTTTACCAAAAATCTTACACATAACCTAATCTATGTTGTCAGAACCATCTTCAGGAGTGTCCCCAATTAAGTCTGTAATAAACGACTCAAAAAGAGTATCTAGCACTCGGCAGCATAGCTGAAGATTTCACAAAGTTATTTTTATTTTGCTGTTTTGCAGTTCTCAGTGGGTTTTCAGTGTTATTGGAGCCAAAACAAAAAACAAAAAAAAAAAAAGAATAGTCAATGTGACTGTGTTCCTCTGTTGTTTAAAGCAAAGCTGAGTGCACGGCGTGAATTGCTAAACGATGCAACCTTTCAAGTGTACCTCTGCTTCCTCTCGGAATCTCTGTAGACACACACAGCAGCAGCATTGTCCCTCTGTCGGTTCGGTTGGTTGTTCTAGCTCAGCTGGTTTCGCTTAGCGATGCCACTGTTGGGCCTTTCGATGATGTGGCCAACCAGATTGAAACGTGTGCACACACACACAACCAAGGCATACACAGAGCGAACCATACCCACGGCAAAGTATCTAGAACTTGTTTTTAGCTTTTGTCTATTCGTTTTATTTTCTGAGCGCCCAGCAGTTTGCAACATGCACACACAGTTCAACCAGTCTGACACCATGAGTGTGTACATGTGTGTATGCGTGAGACGCACAAGGCGAGAGATACATTTTCTGGTTATTGTTGCTGTTGTTGTTGATTACACTTGCAGATACAGATACATTTCGCGGGCGGTCTGGATAAAAAAAAAGAAAAAAGAGAATTACTGAAATCAACGAAGCGCAGTGTGAGTGTGTTTGTATTTACATACATGTCATGGTTCAGTGCAAATGCCAACATGGATGCGCACAAGTACGTGTATCCACAAGTACGTGTATCTCTAGCCATATCCAAATAGGTATCTGTAGTAAAATGCTATTAACTTTGCATAAAAACTTTTGATGCACTCCATAAGCAAGTAAATTTAATTTTCTAGTTCAAACAACAAAGGCAGAGGTTAAAAGCTTTTGAATTGAATGGCTTTTAAATGGATTTCGACTAAATTATAGATTATTAGACTACTTTCTATTTGGTCAGAAATTTGGTCCGGTCTTTGGTAATCTGAAACTGCATTACTCTTGTGGACTTGTGAACTGTCTGGCCCCCTGGCCTATTCTGCGCTTATGTAGATACTATGCCAACAAAGATGCACTCAATACCAATACTGACTGCCAGTGATGCAATCAGCCAACATGCCTGGGTTCGCTTTCCCGGCTTGTTTTGGTCCGGTCGTGGCATCGTGTTGCTTCATGTTGGCTGAATACTATTTGGTCGTTGTTGGTTCTACTGAATACTGATGCCTGATGACTGGCCTGTCCAGGTTCTTCAGTTGCTGTGCGCCTGCTCAAACTAGATACAATTCAAACTAGATACAATAGTAAAACTGTAGCTGCTCGAATACTCGACTACAGCATGTATGGGTAAGTGAATGTGAATGTAAAGTGAGTGGCGGAAAAAAAAACAAACGAACAAACAAAAAAAACTGGTGGTGCAGCGTTTCTCGAGTAGCTTGTATGCAGTTTGATGTGCCGGTCGCCGGCCGGTAATTTATGTCCATACAAAATAGTGACAGACAGAGAAAGAGAGAGAGAGAGAAAGAGAGAGGAAATTGTGATATGAGACAAAGGTAGAGTGGCTCGGCAGACGGCGTGGGTTGCCAGCGAAAAGTTCTTTGCCTTCTGCAAGTCACTCAGTCAGACGTTTAGTTTGGCACTCCAACTAGTAGGCTAAAAGTTTGTAGTTTGCAATTCGTTGCCTTGGTGTTCTCTTTTGATTGTTGTCATGGCTTCTCCTCTTTTTCGTTGTGCTTGTTTTGTGGCCTCCTTTGCAATTTTTGTGTGACGGCCATTGCACTGACCATTCTGCCATCCTTCCGTTTGTTGTTGTGGTTGTTCTGGCTTTCCTGCATTTATGTTAACTTTTTTTTTTCTTTTGTGGAGGCCAGCGCCGTCATAACCGTTGACAGTTACAACTTTCTGACGCATGATTTGTGAATGGCCTTTCGCTTTTGTAGAAACGAAGAAAAATTTTGAAATGAATTTGAATTTCTGAGCGGAGGCCGAATGGAACTGACGTAGCTCGGCGGGTGGGCTGCTTTCGAAGTATTCAAAAATGCTTGTGTTCCAGCAAAGGTGTTGGTTTTGTATGCTTGATTGAAAAGTTTCTGCTTCTAGCCAAATCGGCAAACTGGGTTAACAAGGCAGTCAAGTCACGGTAGTCAGCCAGCCAGCAAAAAAAAAGCTGACATTCTCAATTGTCATTTTTGAGTGCCAAAAAAAGACGAAAAAAAAAAAAACACACACACACACAAAATTATTAAACACAACTATGAATTTTACTTATTTTTCTGCTGTTTGTTTGATGTTGAGTGAATGTGTTTGGGGGAGAAGAACAATGGTCGATAAAATCTTAAAGAAAAGAGCAAAAGGCTCTTCGGTCACCCGGTGCGGCTGTTAACCTTGAGGTCTATGACTCAGTGACTCAATTGACAGCAATGTTGGTTTGGTTTTTGGCTGGCTTTCTTTCTTTCTTTCGGCTGGTGGTTCTGGTTGGATGTTTCGGGCCCATTGCTCCAAACAATGAGCAGTTGGCCCAAAGGAAGGTCAGCTAAATGTTTGCAGATGAAATGGAATGGGATAGAATGGGATGGGATGGGGCGAGATGTAATGATTGCGCGACTCACTGCCTGCCCCCTTCACTTTAGAAAGTCCAAATAGCCTGAATATAATTTATTTCAAGCGACAGACTGACAGAAAATTTATTATGTGGCAGCTTCGGTTGTTGACCAGGCTAATCGTGATTTTCATAAATGAATTGAAGTTCGCCTGATCTGGGCGACATGTAAAACACTAGAAAGTCCACATACCAACGGAAAGAGGGCCCCTTCTCGAGAGAGAGGTGGGTTCTAACGGACGTTCGGTCACGCTTTGGTCTCTCTTGACTCTGAAATTTTTGGCTGTGGCAAATGACAAACCATTTGCAATTTATGAACACGAAATCGTTTTGCTCGTCGACGACAATTCGAAGAGGACTATGTATACATACAAATATATATATATTTTCTTTGTGGCATCAAAAGAGAAAGGCTTTCCTTGGGTTTGCTTGAAACACACTAAACGAATGTCTTTTGTTTTTTTCTCCTTATTTTTGCAGAATTTCTTCAGATTGCATCGCCTGAGAAAACTTGGCCTGAGTGACAATGAAATTGGACGCCTGCCGCCGGATATACAAAATTTTGAAAATCTCGTGGAACTGGATGTTTCACGCAATGGTAAGCAAAGCCAGACAATGAAAAAAAGAAACACCATTAGATAAATAAATAGAAGCCACTCACGCAACACATGCAACACGTGTGAGCACCACCAAATGTGAATAAATGAATAGTAATAAATGCTACTAAGCGACGTTGACATTGACATGAACTAAGTATCTACAAAAAGAGATAGAGAGAGAGAGGAGAGGGGATGAATATTATTTTTAATAGCTAAATTGAGTGATAGACTTGGACAGGCAACGGTAGTACTCATGGCCAACTTGGTAGACTACAGCCTTGCCAATAGCAAGGAAGAGAAAATCTTCCATACGTTTCCATCCATCTCTCATGTGGAGTAATGGTGAAAATGAATACCAGAAAAGCTTAAAACGTTTGAGCTCACTCTAGGGTCTTTCGAGCTTTCCAATATTGCTTTATTTGTTAGGCGATACCGGAAATCATTTCTATTCACTTCTGGCTTGCCAATAACAGTGAAGCTATTCCCAAATGAGAACTCGATTAGCAAAAGAAATCGGTTTCGTGTTCTCTTTGAATCAAAAATAATTGTATTTGCTTGGATCAGATAAAGAAAGCTTTATTTATTTCAAAAAAAAACTTTGTTCCTTCACCTCTCCGAATAAAGTAAGAGGTTGTTGGGTTCAGTCAAGTTATTTCCCAACGTCATTGGTCTTTGTCCTCAGTAATTAAATTCGTAGACATCTTGGCTTGCAAATCCCCTGGCTATTTGTGTACACAACTAAATCTAAAAAAGAGTATTCAATTTTCGTCAAATTATTGGTTTCCTTTTTTTTTGGGTAATTGTCTTCATTCAACTGATTTTATCTTGGCTATGAGTCATTTTTGTCAAAGCAATAAAAACTCTATTAATAAAATAAAAACTTGAAAGCTTTTTAAGTCAAATTGCATTCCGCACACATACATACATACAGATTGGGCTACACCTGTGCATACACAGACTCACTAATACATGCACAGAATATACGATTTTTTCTGCTTAAGCAAGCATGAATCCGTAAACAGTAATTGGAGTCAAGTGCAACCACACTAGAACCCACACACACACACACACACAAACACACATAAATGCATACTCGTCGAACATTTTATTCATCATTCCACATTGCCAGCGAATAAAAAAATGAAGAAAAATTACTGATAAAATTGACTGGCTGAAATTCGTTACCATTTAATGTGGCTTCCTATTTCCGTTCTACGTAATGAGGAACCAGAAGGGTTTGTCGGCCAGCAATTCATTTTGTTGACACTTTGTTCAAATATTGCATTACAGCCAAATGGGCTAAATTCTATATAACCGAAACGGAACCGTTTTCCATACCAAAGTATCCGTCTGTCTTGATGACTTGGATCAACTGAATTTTAACTGTTCCATTGATTGCCCAAGTCAATATGTCCCCTTGGGTTTGATCTTTAGACTTACTTACTAACTTACTCTTTATAGTTAATTATAATATTTATTATATTTTTTTGGAGCTATTTGCGGCCTCTTCTTACGCTGATTCTGCAGTTTTTTTTTTCTGTGTCATGACCCAGAAATCGGAACGGCCACAAAATGTGAGAGAGGAGACAGGTCATCGGCGTGCCGGTGGGAAATGGGTGTGTCCGAAACACTTTATTTAATGTGATCCATGTGCAATATTAATAAAAGCAAATAACCCAAATGCTCTGCCCAGATAGTCTGTCATTTCTCGCCGTTTACTTAGCACAGTAAATAATCTCAGTGCCGGGTGAAAGTCCGCCCACGTTTGCTTTGAGGATGGTGTGAGTTTTTGCTAGGATGTCAGAAACACATTTTGGAAAGTCGATCTTGGTCATTCGGTCGGTGGGGCAACTTGTTCGGTATGCTCAAACCGCATACAGAATAGCTGCAGCAGGTGCGGCGCACCTTTTCAATTTGGCTTATATGTTTTTGGCAGAAATACAATTTTCAATTTCATTTGTGGTCTAAAATTAAAGCGCCTGATTCGCCACCAGCACACAAGCACCCTTAAATGCTCACTAAAACGAGTACTTCTCATTTCAAATACAAAGCACCCCAGACCTATTACGTATAAGCCCCGACTGCACTTGACAATAGAATCCCACAACACTATAGAAACAATATAAAAATAACAACAACACGATGACGACTACGACAAACCGCAACGTGGACTGCATTTGTATCCGTTGCGCTATTTCAATTCTGACATAAACAACAATTTGCACGCGCATGTGTGTGTGTGTGCGTGTTAGTGTGTGTATGCTCGGGCAGGTGTTGTTGATATTTTTGCTGGTAGTTATTTGCCATGGCTACTTTTGTTTTTGTTGATGGTTGGCAGAGAGGAGGGTGGCAGGTTTCAGTACGTAAATCATTATGACAAGTTGACCCGCTTTAGAAGCGTACACCCCCCTAGAGGGGGGAGGGCAGGGAGGTCTTTGTTTTCGCTTGCCGCCCGCTCATCGCCTGGCGCAGGTGTACTCGTTGGGGGCTGCCTAAATTGCTAATTGTTTGTTTATTTCTCGGCCAGCTTAAACTATGTATATGTAGATGTATGCGCGTGCATAGTTTGTTAATAATAATTTGTGAATTTATATTTAGCCAGCGCACCTCAGCTATAAAAAGAGTATTCACAATCAACGAGTGCTGGTTGGAGTCGACCAAATAATAATCCACCAAATTGGCAAATTAAATGTGAGAATATGCCAAGTGGGTTGGGTATTTAATAATGCAACAAATTGTTTGATAGATCAGTGAGTCGGGGTTAACATGTTATGCAGTCAGGAAATTTACTCGAATGACATTGAAATCTTGGTTCTCATTAAATGTAACTGCTTAATGGCAGACATTCTTGTGATTCTTAAGGTAAAAAGCTTAACATTTTATATATAACTAATAATGTATTTCAAATATCTGAGAACTAATTTTATTTTAATAAGAAATTATCGGTAGGGTTTTCAGGTTTACAGGATGATTTGTAGTATCGTTAAAATATTCCAATTATTTTTTCGAGTTATTCGCCGACCTAACTAACAAACCAATTAATGGTTCCCGTCTTTGCCAGAGAAATAGTCTGGCATATACTCCAAGTCCATCTTGGCCCAGAAAATGCAATGAGCCTGAGAGTGGAAGTGTGTCGCATTAGAGTCTTCTTTGTTGCCATTCAGGCGTCAACTGGGTCAAAGTTAAGCTTGCCAAAGTGCAATCGCAGTCGGAGTCGCGATTTCTTTGTATTTTGCTCGCAGCTGACAGAGCAGACACTTGAGCCGCGGGAGGGAGGCAGTAGGAAAAACGTGACAGTTGTCGAGTGTTGGTGATGACCACCAACCAACTAGCCGAGAAGAAGACACAACTAAAAGATAAGCCGACTACGCCAACATGGCTGTCACCAAAGGCCTCAGCGTCTCAGATTTGACAGACCAACAAATCCGGTCGGCTGATTGACCCTGCGAGAGTCATTAAATGTACAAAGTGTAGCGAAAAAACTATTTTTTCTTTTTCTATAATTCTTGCCGTTGAACTAAGACTATTACTGGCCATGACTTTCTTAAAAGTTATCCAAAAAAGAAGAAAAAAGCTTTCTGAAATTTGGGGCGCCCGAAAAAATGATGGGAAATATTTCAACAACTGAAGAACTGAAATCTCACTGGCTGTGGACTGCCCGAACTGTATAATTAATGGCCTCTAAACAAAAACTAAATCAAAAATCGGTAATGATTTCTTCATTTGTTGCTTTGCCCATTTTTTTTTTTTTTTGTATTTTGTTATTATTTTTGTTTTGGAATGCCTCCACGATTGGTTGATGGTTTGGTGCTTGGCTGGAGGCTTCGACCTGATTGACGTCATTGGCAATTGGCAATTTTGGACATTGGGAAAACAATTAAAAACTACTCGACAAACAAACATACGCAAAATATTTTCTAAAACAAATCAAATACGAATTCGAAAGCCAACTGAATCAATAAACTGCCCAACCATTTTAGAGGAAAGCAAATAAAAAGGAAACCGCATTTTTCAGGGAGTTAATAGGAGGGCAGGAGAAATTGGAATTTAACTGACTGCATTGATTGACTGAACTGAAAGCCACACACTTTTTTTGGAGTGGAAATATCTGTAAGCCGATAATATCACCGAGATATTTCAAAGCCAGATTCTGATCTGCCTTTATCACACTTTGACTATGATATAGCAATCGGATAGCTCAGAAAAAAAAAAATATTTAAATCAAGTTTGAATAATGTCAGGTTCCAATTGGTATATAAACACTTCAGCATATGAATTTATCAAATGTTGAATTTCATTCCATTAAAAATAACAATGGAATCTCTCTTCGAATTGCGTAGGTCTTTTAACTAATCTCAGAGTTACCGTGTCTCCTTCTCGGCAAATTAACATGTCTTACTTTGGCGAGAGTATAAAAAGGGCCTATTCAATTCCCACTTATTGTTTAGATGGTGGGATTTTGAACAGTCCTTCATACCAATCCAATCTACTTTGATCGCATTTGACTGCTTTGGCTTTAGGTGTCAATTGGCGTGACAGTTTGAGTTGCTCGGCATTGATGAGCCCACAGCTCGGTAGCAGCTGCAAACACTTGTTGCCCCTTCAAGTATCCGATTCAAATTCTTTACCAAATTGAAATGCTTTTAATTAAATGTATTATAGAAGTCACTCGAATATTGCCCACACCCAGCCAAGTCATGGAAATCCTTTTTTTTGGTCTTTCTACTCCGTTAAACATTTTAATTGCTGCAGTGGAAGGAGCACACCTGTTGCTCTCAATAGACAGCCACCGTCGTTGCCATAAAAGTGCATCATGGGGCAACAATTAAAAGCCATTACTTAGAGAGCTCCCCAAACGGCTCAGCAGAGCTCAGCCCAGACACCCGGCCATCCGGCAGCACACAAAGACCCACAGTGCTGGATAAGTGGAGTAGTTCGCTGCTGTGTGGGTGGCCCTGCCATTTCCTCCCAGGCGCTTAGGGATACGGATTCGCTTTGCCTGCTTTCACAATGGCAAAGCACGAAAGCAAATTGCAAGCGAACAACAGGGCCGGGGGAGAGTGGCGGCGGGTCTCTGCAACCGCTACGAGTCCTTCTCTCCATCCAATAAGCTCAATGGCAACATGCCATAAAACTTACGACGATGATGACGTTGACAACGAACAAGGCAAGAGGACTGCCGGTTTGGCTAGCTGGTCCGTTGTCAAGGCAGGTGATGGCAAATTGAAAAGCCAGTCAAAATGGCAGCGCATTGATGAAGTTTCCTGTGAAATATGTACGACCAGACAATGTGAAAACAGCGACATCATCTTCATTAAGTGCAACTCATATTGGCAATGGTGTCCTCGTTTCGTGGGTGCATTCTGGATATGGCTGCCTCGGCCTCCGTTGATTTGTATTTGTCTGTCTTCAATCTGTCTGGCTGTCTTTTATTTTTTGCTTGCTGTTGCTGGCCTCGCCGCTTGTAATCTGACAAGCCATTCCATTTCGCATTTTGCATATGCTGGCAAACATACGACGCCATCGACGACGTGACGAGGGCGGCGGGGAAAGCTCTTAAAATATTTTCCCGTTCAATGACATTGAAAAGAATTTCCAAGCGGCACATTTCTTCAAAATTGTCGCTGGCGAGAATTCAGCTTGCTGGTTGGCTTGAATACTCATGGCATTGGCGGTCGCCCACATTTGCGCCTTTGTCTTTTCATTCTCTGGTCTCGGGATGCTGTCTGCGTTCAGATTATTAAATTTATAAGCGTTATAAATTTAAAATTCGTACATGCGACATGGACTGTTGGACTATTGCTATTTTTAGAAGCGCGTTGTCTGCTTTCTTGATAAAAAGAAAATGAGAAACACAACAGCAAAATCGAAAGCCAAAGAAATACTCTTGACGGAATCAAAAACACACACTCTAACCAACTTAAAGAACTGGGCATATTGGTGATTTTAAGAGGACCGGCAAGGGGGCGCAAAGTCTAAATATCTTTTAAATGATGAGGAAAGTTATAGATCATGACACTCAGTAGTGACCCAGATATTCTGAAAATAAAAACCAATAAAGATCTATTAAGGTAGGGCTCAGCGCTCATAAGCGAGTCCACGACTTGAAGGTCGCAAAGTTTATGGCTCAGTAACCCTTGGCTTTATTTGGGCATGTGTAATTTTCGGTTTATTGAGCTCTTAAAACGTGTCATTTCGTAGACTGTAGACCGGTTGGCCTCTGCAGCAAATGAAATGAAAAGTCTGAATACTCTGGAATCGGAAATGTGACTACCTTTTTGGTGGGAACCTGCAGAACAAATCCGCTTAGCCGATTTTTCCAATCTTTCTGAGGAATTTTAATTTGAATTTCATAACATAATTCACAAAATATGCTGTGGACTCTGCTTTTCCCCTTCCGTAAAAAGAACGCACGCCAGTCAATCGAAAGACTCTGTATCCACTCTGGCCCCATTTCGCTTTTCTGTTTCGGATCTGTTCTCATTTTTGTTGCATAATTGCACAAATTGATTACATTTTGGCATTAACTGTGTATGCTTGTGACACGCCTCCTTCTATTTCCGCCTTGTATTTCGTCGTTTTGTTTTTTTTTTTCTTTTTTTGCTTATTTTTTTTTTTTTTTTGGTATGCATTGAATTTAGTAAATGCTGGTCGTGAATGTGCCACCAGGCGTATCACTAAGTGGGCGCTTCTATTCACACAAGCGATGTATGTAAATGTATTTGTGTATCTCTCACACGGATATGTGTGTTTGTGTGTGTGAAAGGTCAATGAATTGTGTGCCGCTGGGAGCGTTCTTTCTCACTTTGCATGGTGATGGCAGTGCCGAGGCGGCCACTGTCAATTCCCTGCCCCGATTGGCTCCTGGCGTTCATCTAATGACCGCCAACTGTGCCGCACACACACACACACACACATAGCTGAGCAGTTTTGCTGCCATATAGGCCCATATGTTTTCAATTGTCGGCATGTGAGAGTGCGACTGAGACTGAAGCATCTTACTGGCCTCATTTGTGCGGATGGTCCGAAGAGGCATGCACCTTGGGTCTGGGCTGTTTGATGGATCGAAGACTGATGGGGGAAGCTGTTGCCCTGCCCCGAACAGACTTGCCTCAGTTTGGTTGTTTTTAGCATGTACTTGAAATGGAGGTCACGATGCTCTTGATGGTCTTTTAAATTGTGGCAGCATTCACCTTAACCCATTGTTTCACAACAGGTCATTTTTCTAACTGTCCATTGAACCGTCAATCACAAAGTTAAATAAAAACTGTCCTAAATATAAATGTAAATAAATTTTTAATTAAAATCGAAACCTTGGCAAAGACATCTGTCAAACGGCAGCCAAGTCAACCAAGTCAGCGGGCAATCAAAATTCATAGCTATCAAATGACACAATCATCTTGTACACACGGGATCCCTCACAGTGGATGCACTTCTGCTACGTAAACAACAATTGCATAAATTCCACAAACACTCATATATGTCAGACCATCTGAGGGGGTCAGGCTGGGCTGGGGTGGGGTCGTCATCTGAGTTACTTCCGTTAATCGGTGTGAGAAAAAACGCATTGTTTGAAATCAACTCGAACACGTCCTGGCACCCTGTTTTTATTTACAAGAATTATTATGGCCTCTTTCATTCACCCGACGAGCACATTCGCCTACACTTCCGGAAGGTCCCACGTGTCGTATTAGTAACTCTAAATGGAGACAGCCAGGACAACTGACAGCACTGATGGTGATGGCTGCCCCGAGCATGTGCCCTGGCCAACTGACTGAATGACTGACTGACTCGATGAATGTCTCAACCGAACCAAACCAGAGGGACGGAAGTGGAGGTACAACGAATCGACCCAAAGAACTCGTAGGAAAAGGGGCGCTTTCAACTTATTTTATAGGTCGGTGTGTGCTTTGCGAGGGTGTGTTTCTCTTTTGTGTCGAGGTGGGTGTGCGGGCGTAACTAGGTCAACGGAATCGCCGTTGTAAAGGATTGCTTCGTGAGGCCACCCATTCCTGCTATCATCTTGTTTGCTTGGTCCTTTGTACGAACTTTGAGAGAGGCGGAGCGACCGTCCCACCGACCTCCTAATTTCCCACTGTATTTTTAAATAGTACTTTTAGTTCAGACCTCTATGGGCACATTTCCGCATTGGTTGGTAGTTGGAAATTTATTCGATCAACAAGTTTCGTTTGTCATTTTACGCTTCGTCTCGCTCTATCAACATTCTCAACTGTGCGTGAGTGTGTATGTGTGTGTGTGGAAATGTGGTAGGCGACTTTATTTAAATTTTTCGGGATTCAGGTAACCTTTGTGGCAGGCGCAGAGAGCTTATCCTTCGTTATCAGGCACGTGCGAATGTGAGCTGGGAGTCACAGTGACTGTGATATGCAAAAATCTCTCTCATTCTGTGTCAATATTTATAGCAATTTATTAATAATTTATTAAGGCCTTGCGTGCTCTGCTCGTCATTCATGCGTAAGTAAAATTTGAGTATTACGAAGCCAAAGCGCTAAATCGTAGGGGGCGTGTGCAAATGGAGAAAATATAGAAAGTGTGACATGAAAATCAATAAGCTCGGTTTATTGAAAAATGCCAATATTGCTCTCCTTAGGCTCTGCAATATATTGCGTGAAATTTATTCGATATATACTATGATATCATGATTATGTGGCACTATAATAGTTTTTCTCTTTCCTAGTTTTTTTTTATTTTACCCTTTAGCCATTAGGATTAGGGCATATTAATTTTGTTATGTAAAAAAGGAGACGTTGGAGGTTCCTCAAACATATCCCTATATACGATCAGGGTATATATAGAAATCGATATAACCATGTTTATCTGTTTGCCCTAGACCCCATATTGTTCAAATCAGAACACTTTCAAAGCAGAGCCAATTTTACAAGAAGTGTTTGAAAAACAATATCTCAGAGTCAAGATTTCAATTAACCTTGACTAAGTGGCAAACAAACTTGCTGTCGGATGAAAAGACCGATAGATGGCGGGCTTGCGTATGTGAGTTCTTAATGTTAGAAGGAATTCTATTGTATATTTTTAAATAAAAACAGGGTATCCCGAACCCGGTTTCGAATTGAACCTTCGTCTTCATTATTAAGTACCCAACAATTACTGAATCATTTTATATAATTCACTTGATGAATGGGAAATGTTTCGGTTTACACAATTGCTTTCTTTATGATTAAAATATAAGTTTTGCTTTTATTGTAAGACTCGTCAATTTTATAGCTTTCGCATATCAGTTAATCACGCTTATCTATTTTATTACCTTTGTAAATGCGTCACTTCGGGAACTTAATTTTTAATCAATCGCAGTCGAAGACCTTGTCGGAATTTCCAAATAAAGCCAAAATGGCATGAAATTTTTTCAATAATTAAAAACTTGTTCAAAATAATGTTGAATTAAAACTATTTCTATAGAATAAAAAAAACTCCGTGCTTCATGCTCTTATTTTCTCTCTTCTCACAGATATACCAGACATTCCTGATGACATCAAGCATCTGCAGAGCCTGCAAGTGGCCGACTTCAGCTCAAATCCTATACCCAAATTGCCGTCTGGCTTTTCACAATTGAAAAACCTAACGGTGCTGGGCCTGAACGACATGTCACTCACTACATTACCCGCCGACTTTGGTAGTCTCACGCAACTGGAGTCGCTGGAACTGCGCGAGAATCTGCTCAAACATCTCCCAGAATCCATCAGCCAGCTGACAAAACTGAAACGCCTAGACTTAGGTGATAATGAAATTGAGGAACTGCCACCGTATTTGGGCTACTTGCCGGGACTGCACGAACTGTGGTTGGACCATAACCAGCTCCAGAGATTGCCACCTGAACTGGGTCTGCTGACGCAGTTGACCTATTTGGATTGCTCGGAGAACCGACTGGAGGAGTTGCCCAACGAAATAAGTGGCCTCACCAGTCTCACGGATCTTGATTTGGCCCAGAACCTGCTGGAAACCCTACCCGACGGCATAGCCAAGCTGAGTCGCCTGACCATCCTCAAACTGGACCAAAATCGTCTGCAGCGTCTCAACGACACGTTGGGCAAGTGAGTATCTTCAGACAGTTTGCCTTTACCCTCTCAATCACTGACTTGATTTTACTCTCTTTTAGCTGCGAGAATATGCAGGAGCTCATTCTGACCGAGAACTATCTGTCTGAACTGCCCGCCTCCATCGGACGCATGACCAAGCTGAGCAACCTGAATGTAGATCGCAATGCCCTCGAGTATCTGCCTCTCGAAATCGGACAGTGTGCCAATTTGGGTGTACTCAGTCTGCGCGACAACAAATTGAAGAAGTTGCCACCAGAGTTGGGCAACTGCACTGTTCTCCACGTTTTGGATGTCAGTGGCAACCAGCTTCTGTATCTGCCCTACTCGCTGGTCAACCTGCAGCTGAAGGCCGTCTGGTTGTCGGAAAATCAGTCTCAGCCTCTGCTCACCTTCCAGCCGGATACGGATGCGGAGACGGGCGAACAGGTTCTCTCCTGCTACCTTCTGCCTCAGCAGGAATATCAGCCCATTACACCAGGTGAATTGCCAAACAGTTGACGTAGATTTTAATTTTCACTTTTTTTCTTTTTGGCGGGACGGTTGCCTGACCAAGAAAACAGTACGAGCGACCCACTTAAATAGCTGCTTATCTGCTGTATACACTCTATATCATTCCGCATTCCGCACCCTCTACTCGCACACACACACACACTTTCAGCAACATTCGTATCATTGTGCAATCTCTTCAATCTATGCTCACTTTCAATGCGATAAGATAAGCGATTCTAGGCACCTGTTGCCGCCTCCACCGCTCCAGCAACTGAGCAAACACCAAAGCCAATTTGAAAAAGAAAACAAAAACACATTAGCACACCTGTGTGTGTGTGAGTAAACCTAATACTCTTTTCTAGTCCCATTGTCAACCCAATGGAATTATTTATTAGTCTGTAAGAATACAGAAGCAGAACGCGAATTGAAAAAAGTATTCAGACTTTGGCTTGCCAGAGGCGAACTCTAAATTTGAACTGGCAGTTCATTTATTTTTATTTTTTATTTTCATTTTGCGATATTTTGGAGCACATAAAAAAATACCGTTTTAATCATTGTTCTGTGTGTATTTTTCTCTCCCAATTCTCTATCCATGTTCTCCTCACGATTAACTCGTTTCACAAAACGCCGTCGTCTGTTTCACATGCACCACCCACCACCCACCATCACCCCCTGTCCTCATACCAAAAAAATAATTCTCAAATAAAAAAAAAGATTATCCACCCGAGACGCTTTATAGATCAAGTGAAAAATTCAATTCCACGGAATTCTTCAGTTATCAACAGAAAGGTTTGCGTTGTCTATTATTGCCTGTAATAATAACGCCATCCATATCGATATAGAATCAAAATTCAAAAGCAAAACAAAAGTATTTGATCACCTATTTTAATAGAGAATAACAAGTTTGACTCGTAACGCTTTGAAACATGTTTGATACCCCCTTCCGGCCTCATCCAATACAAAAACACACACATAAATTTGCATGCCTCAAAACAAAATTGTAGTGACTTTACTATAATGAAAACTGATCATCCATCAAGGTAGTGGACTTTAGAATAAGCCTAAGCCAACTCGAGTTCGATTTCATGCCAATAAGACAGTTGCGTAGAGTCAGAGAAAGAGTGGGGAGGAGAGGAGAGCTAAAAGATCGAGAGGCAGGCTCAGTTAGCCACATTCCGCTGTTGTTATTTTTGGTTATTAAACAAAACGAAACCAGTTTTGGCTGGGCTGTAAAATGACGTCATATATGAAATACAGAGACACACTCACACAAAAGTATCTACCGGATTGATAGTATCTGGTAGCTGTTCCATTCCCGCCGGGCGTTGTTGGTTGCCACTTTATCTTGTGTTGGCAAGAACAGCAACGAATGGAAGAAGATTTCCAAGCGGCACACGCACACACACACATACACACTCGCACCACACCCAACGCCCAGTCAGTTATAGAAATTCAGAAGCACTCTGGGAGTCAGCCAGGCAGCCAGTCAGCCAGTCAGTCGTGCGTGTTCGATTTGTTGTTGTTTGTTGATTTGATTATGTTATTATTTGCAGTTTATGTTGGGGCGGTTTGACGGCTCGACTTGAAAGCAACAATTTGGGGGCCAAAGAGTCATGGAAATGTTTCTGATCTTCGAACCCAACCGGGTCCCACTAGCTTTTCTTTTCGTTTCTTCTTTTCCGAGAGCAAACTGAACATTTTTTTATTATTCAATTTTAGTTCAAAAAATTAAATGGGCTGTCGATCTATGCGTGGCAAGATCAAAGGCTTCAATCGGCTTCAATCAGCAGATATTCATAAATCACACATTTCCCAGTTGCCGGTGGTTGTTCCATGATGTCAACCAGCTGTGACGTCATTCGGCTAAAAAATTGGAACACTCGCAATTATTTGTTGTGGGTTCTCCGGGATCTCTCAAAAGTCTATTTTGACGTCTCTGGCGTCGCTGATTAATGAAGCCTTCAATAGTGATTAACCTGTTGGGCTACAGTAGAGACTCATCGAGACGGCTTCCAGACATATTCAAAATTGCGTTTCAGCTTTGTTGGCCAGTCTTTCATTTGTATTTGAATTTTAGTTGTCTTCAGAACTGGTTTTTAGTTGACGTTTCCTTGACTCTCTTTTGTATACAAATAAAATAGATTATATCATCGGCACAATTTGGCAGTTGGAATTTATCTTCTTTTGAAACTTACAGGTTTCGATGACGACTGAGAAACTAGTCGATCACTAGAAATATCTGGGCTGGACTTATCTATTAGCTTTTATTTGCTGTAATTCACATGGATGTGAGATTTTTTTTCAAGATCAGCAGTCGGTATTGTTTTCGGTAGTCATGGCTTGTGTGGGACGTGTAAGTAGCCAAGTCTCGTCTCAAATTATCCAATTAAAGTTTATTTTCCATGGCATTCGAGAATGACGAAAGCCCCACCCGCTGGCCACTGGAGGGGGGCGACCTGCCAAATTTAAAGTTGAATGGAAAAATAGAAATATTGCTTAACAGTGCCACTGCCACTGCCACTTCCACTCCCATGCCGACACACCCCGTTGGGCTGTGCATCTTCCAGACAGATTTAGTTTCTACTTAAAATTTATAAATTACGAGCACTCGTCAAATCCAATACGGATAATATGTAAGTGCAGCGCGCCACTTGAAGAAGCCACTTCCGTCATAAACAACAATTTGCATTTTGTTTATTCGACTAAAGTGCTCTGCACAAATGTTATTGTTGTGGCTGTGGTCGACTAGGATGGATCTGGGTGGGAGTGGGGGCTTGTGTGGGGTCGGTCACGCACTGATTGCCCACATGTTGCAAGTCTTTACACCGTGTTTACTTGGGCTAATGCTGAATTTATGGGCACCCCCATAAACGCATGATTGATTAGAACTACTTGAACACATTCACACACACATTCACACTCGTCAGATGAGATTTGTTTTTGTTGGGTTGGAGGTGGTTGGGGGAAAAAATGTATGAAAAAATTGTTGCTGTTTGCTCTTGGGATTTTTAATAGCGCCATTTGGAAAATGTATTGATTTTGCATGGCTCCCACACCTCGCCCAAACCCATCACCTCACCCGCAACTATCCATGGAAAAAAGTAAATAATATTCGTTACCCCTCTCTACCTTCTCCATGCGTGAGAGTCTACTCCGTTCCTTTTTGCTTTGCTTTTTCCATGCATGTGCATGTCAATTAAATTGCTGATGATATGCAAATCAATAAAAAGTTGTGAATTCGATTAGAATGTTTTTAACGTAATTTTCTTGTTGTTTGGCACAGCCCGTGACTTGGAGTCGGATTCCGAGCCGTACGAGGAGCGCGAGTCGAAGGTGAAGTTTTCGGAAGAGGCCACCCAGGAGAAGGACACACCGTTTGTGCGTCAAAATACGCCGCATCCGAAGGACCTGAAAGCTAAGGCTCAGAAACTAAAGGTGGAGCGCAGTCGTAACGAGGAACAGGCCAATCTGGTCACTTTGCCGGAGGAGGTAAGTGCAGTCGATTTCAAATTGCGAGGTTTTCATTGAATTGAACATATTCTGTTTCGTTCCCACTATTTCCCGACTTGCGTACGAATTCACCACACACAGAATGGTAACAAAGCAGCTGTGACAGAAACCCTAGTGGAGACACGCACCCTAGCAAATAATCACCAACCTCTAGCGGTGACAGCCACCGCTCCGGGTGTGGTTTCACCAACACCTACACAGGGTGACTCGAAATTAGCGGGTACCACAACCACCAGCAGCATTATCAACAACAATAATGCCGCAACAGTTGTCTCGGCCGAAACTGCTGAAGCCGACGACCAGGAAGAGGACTATGTAAGTTTTTTTTTTTTTTAGAATACAAAGTTTTCTCAATTACCGACTAAACTAATTTTCAGGAATCCGAGCGCCGCGTGGGCTTTCAAGTTGAGGGCGAAGACGATGATTTCTACAAGCGACCACCGAAACTGCACAGACGGTCAGTCTAAAATCGAGTCGATTTATTTTTTAGTTTATAAAATTAACTTTAATTTCGTTAACAGCGACACACCGCATCATTTGAAGAACAAGCGAGTGCAGCATTTGACCGACAAACAGGCCAATGAAATACTTGCCAACGCCTTGGCCTCACAAGAACGTAACGATGCCCTGCCCTCCGCCGCCACGCCCCAGCACTCGATGAACAAAGTGCAGTCGCCCATAGAGGAGAACGCGGATGCAGAGCAACTGGAACAGCAGCAACAAGAACAGCAGCCCCCCTTCGACGCCTCCCTCTCGCCCATACCAGCCGCAGGGACTGAGAAGCAGACAGGTAAGGCTTTCGACTTTTCCCCCTTATTTTTTTGCTATAGAAAAAATTACCCGACTGGCTCGGCTCTGCTCTGCTCTGCTCTGCCAGTGTTTCATTCCAACTTGACAATCAATACTCGGTCGATATACACTACAATCGGAAGGGTAGAAAGGTAGGGCGTAGACGATGTTGGATTTGAAACTGATTAAACAGGGTCCAAACAGTATAAAAACTAAAGTCATCAAAATCTAAATAATTGCGAGCAATGAAAATATCTAGATAAAATCTCAAATTTAGTTTTAATAAATTGAAAAATACTTTCCGATAAAATTCCAAAATAGTTTCAATTCGAACATTGCTATTTTCTGATAAAATAATTTGATAAACACTTATTAGCTCATTCTTATTTTAGCTTTAAAAAATATTGTAGAGAAAAATAGAAATCATATTTATCAGATGGTTTTTACTCATTGAAAATGGAAAGAAAAAAATTAAAAAAAATTATAATCGGAATATAAAATAATATAGAAATCGTATGACATTTGAGTTGAATATTGTGACCAAGACTTATTCGAACAAAAAAAATCTTTAATAAATTTATTTTATCAGAATTATGCGAACAAATTCGAGAAACTTTCTTTCCCGACTGTAATGATTTAATTTGATGAATGAACAAACCTGGAAAGGGTCCTCAAAATGGTTCTCATCGCTCGCCCGAATTGAAATAGTATTGGGCAACTCTTTATGAAGAGAGTACAGAGTATTCGATATGTGAGATTGCCATCTTTCTTGCGCTCGCCTCTCCCCCCTCTTTCTCTCCCTCTGTGTGAGTAAATTTTTTATATAGGTCAGGCCATGTTTTATGTGTCATAAAACACTGGCTGGCAGTCAAATGTGGCGTTCCAGGTTTTTATATATTCCAACTTTTATGGGCAAATCATTCGAGCCCTAAGCTTCATGATTCATGTGGCTGTCTCGCAGCCAAGGCTGGTTTTCCAGCACCCTTTGCCCGCCCATTTCACGGCTACTTCCGATTCAGAGTTGGGCTTTTTTCTTTATTTCTTGGATCGCAACAATTAAAAAAGAGTTACGAAAGCTATTGCGACTTGGGTATTTTCAGGCCTACTTGGAGCACGCAACAGGTAAACAATAGCATAAATATTGCCCTAAAAATAGACCAGCACGTAGTCGCGCATGCACACACACACACACTGGCCCAGCCACTTGTTGGTGTAATTGTATAATGAACATGTATGTGCTTGTCGTGTAGCGGGCTTGAGGCTTTAGGGCTTATCAGATCTGCTATCTCTTTGGGCTTGCAAATGTACAGCCCAGCGCTGATAAACCGAATAGGCAGCCAATAAATAGCCGCCCCCTGCACCCCTCCGAACAGTGGAGGTGGGCCGGAATTTCACTCAAAGAGAATGTGAGTGCAAAGAAGGGGCAAAAATAAAAAAACTGAAAAAGACTACTTAACGAAATCGAAATGAGGTGCTTCATTACGGAGCAGCAGCAGCAGCAGCCGCCGCTACCTATGAGAGAGTCAGTGGGAGAGTGAGGCATGGGTGTGTGGGTGAGAGATTGTGAGAGTGCAATTGCTTTGACTTTCTGCCGTGGGGGACTTGGCCGCTTTGCTGTTTTGCCGCTTGCTTCAGTCATTTTTTAGTTACGCTTACGTTTTGTCAACGTCGCGGTCGCGCACAGCGGCAAAACAGCTGCCAAACTCACCAGCACTTTTTGTACTTGTCGCATTTTATTTATTTGCTTACAATTAACGCGTTTCTGTTTTTTTTTTTTTTACTTGCTGTTTGCTTGGGCTGCCTACACGTCGAAACTGTCAGTCTTGGTCAAGTGAAGTTGCAACTTGGCCTAGACAATAAGCTCAGAGACAATGGAGAGCCTCGACTTAGTCACACGGCACTGGAGTTTCGGGCGGGGGCAGGGGGAATTTCATTATTTTATTTATTTTGGCAAAAGTTTTTTTTTTGTTGTTTTTTTAATGAAATCTGCTGCTTACGTGTGTAATTGTTGTTGGTTGGTTTTTGTTGAACGGCCAACACAGTCATTGTTTTTATGGTTCGCCGTCACCACGTCTGTGGTAATTTGATTTTCTTTATCGATTTGTCAAAGTGTTTCTCAAAGAAATGAGGAAAGCAATAGGGGGAAAACAGGCTGCGTGTGTCTGGAAAGTTTTGTTTTTCTGCTCGCTTGCCGTTGTCGTTGTATGCCACTTATTACGCATACGCCATGTGGACTTGTGTGCATAGCAAAAGCAACAAGGCAAATTGCATTTCAAGTGCAAATAATCTACCTTTAACTGTGCTCTATGTGGTGGCGCTGGCAACGCTGATGGCAAGGCCACAAGATGTTACATGGCTCGCACTTCCGTGCCACAAACAGTCAAGCATATTTTCCTTCAAGGTTAAGCCAAGCAGCTCATCATCATCAGAGCAGAGCAGAGCAGAGCAACCTGGTTGCGGCTTTGTTACTATTCTTGTTGTTGTTGTAAAGCTCCTTCAAGCAAAGAAGCTTCCTTTTTTCGGCACATTTGCATTTGTTGCTTGCGTTGGGGTATCCGTGTCTATGCTCGGTAGCAGGAAGCGGGTGTGTGTGTGTGTGTGTAGGAGTGTTGTTGGCCCAAAGCAATTTGTTGCACTTTTATTTGCATTTTAGTGCAATTCATACGCAAAAATGAGCTCCTTGAAAGTAAATTTCTTGTCTTGTTGTTTATTCAGGGACAACCAAGCAGCCAGCTCAACTCGGCTCAGTTCAGTTCAGCTCGTCTCCTCGGCTGTGCTGGCACTTTTACTTTTTGGGTTCCATATTTGCATTTGCCAAACACCGAAGCGTATTGTGTTTGTGTGTGTGTGTGTGAATATCCTGTTTCCTGGCATTTTCTCTCGTCCTCCCCGCTTCTCCGTCTGATTTTGTTTGTGAATACACTTGGAATTTCGGTAGAATTTGCCACACTTTGGCTATACAATCAACATTTGCACAATTCGTTCAACTTCAAGTTGCCGTCTTGCGTGCTGCTCCTGGCTTCTTCGGCCGGAGTCGTATGTGCTCAGTGAGTGGGCACAAGGCAAATAATCGACTGCACTCACAGTCTGTGGTATATCGATGTTCTTAATGCACACGGCTGCCCCTCTTAGTTGCATTTTCAAGATTCATTTTGATCCTTTCAGCTGGACTCTTTCTTTTCCTTATTGAGCTTGGGCTTGGGCTGTCCACAATTCGAATTCACTTAACCATAAATAACCCATTGATAACCTGAAAGCAGGCGATTGATTTTTATATGCAATTCTCTGTTCTGTTCTGGTCTGGTCTGATCTGGGCTGGGCTGGCCGGCAAGTCACGCGTGTGTTTGTGTGGTTTTGTGCATTTCTCTTGATTGGCTGGCTTGCTTATTGAATTAGGTTTGTTTGCTTTGGTCTTTGCTCATTGTTATTTTGAACTAAAATATTATTATTTGTTTACAGCCCGCTCTCGCTTCCTTCCGTTAGTTTTGTTTCGGTTGACCTTTTCTTGTCATAAATTCAATTGACCTTAAAAGTCCTTTGCCAAAATAGAAAAAAACAAAAACAAAAAACAAAATCATTTTCATTTTGTATGGTTTTCGTTAGTTCAACTGTCACAGAGTCAGCGGGCAGTCGACAAAAACTACATTGAAATGAGTTTACCATGCATAGCCATGAAAATTTGCGAAAACTGCATAAAATTTTCATGGGATTTTGTTTGTTTTCGCTGTTGAATGTTAAATTTCGAACACTTCAGTTCATTTCATTTGACACTTTGCATTTTAGCTCTGAATGCAATAAATGTCATTCCTGAATTTAGAATTATGCGGCAAACTATTTTGGCATCGTACCTTGGTTTATTTAACTAAAACTCTCAGATTAATTTTACTCTCAGCAATTTGCAATAATTAAAACTTGGCAAATACTTTAACGACTTTTCCCATTTCCTTTTCTACTTTATTTTTATTTTTATTTTTTTTTTTTTTGCTCTACAAATTAATTAATGCCAAGGCAGTGATGTCACCTATTCAATCAGAACACGGACTTATCAGTAGAGTACATAAAACGTTCCCTATAGACTTTGGTTCAACATATTTTACACCAAAAAGCTTAATCATATTTGTGACACACTAAAAGCTCTTTCGGTGGCCAGAGGATTCATTGAGAATTTCTAGAATATTCCGGCAATTTCAGTAGAGGATTCCCTGAAAAATAATGAGATAGAATTTATTTTTTGGTTTTGCCAGGAGAAATTCAATTTTCTGTCTTCTGTTAAAAGTTTCCCCAGCTTTGATATTTATAGTTTTTTTTTTTTCCTTTAAAGTTGAACACATTTTCAATATCAATTTTGTTTATATTTTTTTTGTCGTTTCTGGCTTATCTGATAAGCGTTTGGCCCCAAAACAAACCTGCTTGTCAATATTACGCATACGACAGGTGGACCAAGGTCAACTAATTCGGTTACTCAAATCTAATGACTATTTTTTTTTTTTTTTTTTTTGGTGGTTATTGGTGTAAAGTTGAATTCAATGCAACCTGCTTGCTTATCGTCAGAATCAATTGGATTCCAAAAATTTCATAATGATTCAACCCTTTTGTTTTACGTTCTGGCTTCGCTTATCGTTTTCTGTTTTTTTATTCTGTTTGCTTACATCGCGTCACCAGCTCTGTTGACTCTATTTTTTTTTACCCCATTCTATGCTTTGTGCTATCAGTTTTGCTCTTCTGTTCTGCATTCCACAATTCTGCTGTACGGGCCCAACTGATTAGATACAACGGTATCTGTGCGTGTGTGTGTTTGGGCTTGTCTATTGGGTACCCCTTTTTTTTAGTATTTTTTGCTCATTGCAACACTTCTTGAGACTGAAATAATGAAATGCTCACACCAGCACATCTATCGTCTCCATTAGCTCATGACTTGTTTTGCCATGTGGCTGATATTTTGGGCTCACCCTTTTCGAACGAGAATTTTTACAATTAATTTTTCGATTAATTTTGATGGGCTTTTGACTTTTGCCTGTAAAAAAAAGTTGGTAAAAAAATGAAGGTTCTTCATCGTTCGCGGTCGAGTTCGTTTCACTGCAATTAATCACTTCGTCTAACTGAACTGAGCACTTTGCAAATTCCTCTGGGCAGACACAAAATTTGATCAATGCTGGGTTAAATGACAACAAAATAATCTAGCAACATTATGCCTTCAATTATTTTAATTTTTTTTTTCGAGTTCACGTGGCCAGCACGAAAGCTCTTTTAAGCTGCAATTAAATAGTTGATCTCTTGCTATTGAAAATGTCAAATGCAATTAAATGAAATGGCCAGAGGGGTGAACTGAAAAGGGCTCGCATCAAAAGGTAGTAGAATGACGTGAGAAAGAGTCTGGACAGAAATAGGAGGGGAGTTGGATTGCGAATGACCGATGTCATTGCCCTGGAAAATTCAGTAATGAGACTTGACAAGGGCCGCTTACCTCCAGCGATTCTAAAAGCCTGTCAACAAGTCTAATTTCTATTATGGAAAAAAAATGTACACACGTGCACGCAGTCGAATCAATAAATGGGCCAAGTTCTTAAAACCAGATTCAGATTCAGTAATTTCCTGGTCAAAAAGATGCGAATTATATCAATTTTGGATAGTAGGTGTGGCCTCATATGGTGTCTCTTAAAGGGTCTTCAGTTCACAAAAATCCAAAGATTCCAAAGCCAGTTTAAAATGCTCAAGCTAGCTTTAAGTTTCGAAGCAAGAAAAAAAAACGAGAAAGAAAAGTTTGTTCTCGTAGAAACTTTGGAACCCATTAAATTTGCATAAAAGTGCTTGGGATGTCTTTTTTGGCTGTTGATTTTTTTATACGTTTTGTCAGGCAATTTTTGTAGTTGTCAAAAAATAAAAAAAAAAAATAAAGAAGACAATGCCACCAGTGCGAGTCCATTTTCTACACATGCCACAGAGCTCGTCCTCTATTCCTGTCGTCTTGTCAGAATTGGAGAGGACTGAAGAAAGCCTTGGAGTATGTGTGGCGGGCAACCACAGAGGTTTCTATGAAATATGAGTTGAGCCCTTGGCATGTCCTGTACGGTCTACTAATTTCAATAGATATCTTGGGCCGGCGGGGCCCTGGCTCTGCGTGTGTGGCGTGTGGATCCATTGACAGGCAGTCGAACGGACTGATGGACAGCTGGACTGGCCAGATGTGCGTGCCAGTGGAAGAGTGGCTGCGAAGCGGTCTGGTCATTTACATATAAATAACCAAAACGAATGCTCTGCCCGGGAAAGTGGACAACTAAAACTAGTTGCGAGCGGCCGACTTGAGACATTGATTGGCTGTGGGTTGGGCTTGGGGTTGGGGCTGGGATTCCCAAACTTGGGTGGAGTGGCTTTGTGGTGCTGCTTGTTTCCCATTTTGTTGCATTAATTTCGGATAAGATTTTCTTCTTCTTGGTGGTGTGTTTTTTTTTTGTTGTTTTAATGAGTTTGTCTCGTGCCTTGAGAGCCTGGAAAGCCTGTCCCAATTTTTATTTTATGAGTTATTTCTGCAAAATGTTCGTTTCTTTTTGTGCGGTATTTAAATTTTTTATATGTTTTTATATATTTATGCCATTTATATTTTTGAGACGCTTCATTGAGTGACACGCGCCACTCAGGATTTTAAAATGATGTCGTAAAATGTTTAGCGAGCAAATCTTTCGGGAGGGATAGGCCCAGTCGGAGTGTGGGTTGAAAGGATATAAAAGAAGTTGGGATATTTCAAATTATGCGAATGGCTTAATTTGGGCTTACGAACCAATCCATCTGCATGTGGGGTGAGGAGCCAGGAGCCGGAACTCTTTTCCTATTTCTGTGCTCGATTTTTTTCGTATTTGTCTTATGAAGAGTTTGCCAAGTTGAAATTGCTCTGCACTGTGGCCTACTTGTTTGGGCTTGCCCTGGTCAGGCTGTCTCTCTTCGCTCTCTCTCTCTCTCTCTTTTTGCTCTCTCTCTTTCCCACTGGCACTTGCACGTGTTGCCATATTTGTCATTTCACATGCTCCACTGCACAGCAATCGTATTTTGTTTTACGCCTCCTGCTCAGTCCAGCCCCAACCCAAGTACCAAGAAAAGAAAAATGAAAAGATTTCAGTTTCCGTACACACACACACACACACTCACACACGTAGCCATGAAGACATCTCGAGCTTTATGGAATACTTTTGTAGGTGTGCTGAGCGCGTCTCCCGCCAGAAATGTGTGCTCAAAAATCCATAAAAGTATTTTACGCCCGATCCCCCTCGCCCTTTTTACATTGTTACGCGAATGGACTTTAATTTTTTATATTTTATGCTTTTGTTGCTGCCTTCGTTGGCACTTTATTACATTACACGTATTATTGATCAGCTTTGCTTTTATTTGTGTTTTTATACATTTTTCTTTTCGCTCTTTATGAAATGAATTCCAAAAAAAAGTAAAAAGGAATTTTTCGATAAAGTTCATTAAAGTGGCCATTCAATGGCCAAATAAAATGAAAATAAATCATAAGCGAGAGCACGCAAATTGAACATTAAAACTAAGATGATAAAAACGGCTAGCAGGGAGCAAGAAGGAGAGAAGAGCAGGGAGGCAGAAGAGATTGACGAGTGCCACTTTCAATAAAATGAAGAGAAAATAAAGTCTCAATGCATTCAATGAGTGGTGAAGATTTCTGAGAAAAGCTGTCGAGTACAATTTGCTGGCAATGGCGACGGTCTGAAAATTAATTTTGCATACTTTTTCGGGACCAAAGAAGTTGGATAAGCATTGGGATAGACAAACTCAGGACTCTTTGGGTTTACACCTCAATTAGTGTCCTTGGGTAAAATTGTTATTTCCATTTCAATTCCCCCTCCTGTCACTGTGGCTGGGCTGGCATTATTACCTCGAAAGTGTCATTAAAAACAAAATAAACTTTACCTCAAGTGCCGACGGATTTTATTGAGTGCAAATCATTGAAGGGGGAGATGCGGGGGTTTTGGAAGTTAGCAGGAATTTTCGTGTTTATTTGTCTCATTTTTGTATAATTTTGTTTCAGTCGACTCTTTCTTTGCTTATCTAATTATTATTTCAAAGTTGCTTGCCAACTTGCTGGGGGGTGCCCCAGTGAGCCAGCAGACGAGACCTGGGCACCTGTCCCCGTTTGGCTTTTGCCAAGGTCGTTGGCCAAGATGCGCCTTGGGCTGGCCAACCGACCGTGTTGTTGGGCGGTCGTTTGTGGTTCATTGGCCACCTCAAAAATCAACGCACCTTGCGGACTCGTGACCTGTGAACTCTCCCGCTCAATTTATATTTATTGGTCATTGTATTTGTGCAGGACATTTTCATGGCTATTAAAAATGTTTGTAGATTTTGTTTTTGGTCTTCCTTTTATGGTCGTTTGTTTTGCCTCAAATTGCCTTGCCAAAAAGCCAATAAACTAAATTTTATTGTGCACAATCTTGTTGAGCTCTGCCAAAGTGAAGCTTGAGAAAGTGTCTGATTTGATTTGATTTGATTTTCCATGCAAGTGCACAAGGCTCATCAAAAAGTGTGTTGTGTTTTTTTTTTTTAAATCTGCAGAAGCTTCCAACAAAATGTTGCAACAAAGTTAAGGGAATTCCCAAAAGAAATATTGAAAAGTGCAGCCAAATATAAAAGAAAAACCAATCGAGTCAAAAAGCAAAAGAAAAAAAGATTTTTTTTTTTCAAAATGTTTAATGTCAAAATCAAAGTAAAAGAGGGCAATAACACCCTGCCCCGGAGTGGCCAGCGGGGTAATCCCGGCTTTGGCAGTGGCCGTAACAGCCCTGCTCTAAGCAGCCTGCGTAGTTCCTTGGCCTCTTCGAATCGGAGTCCCAGTGCCACCTTGCAGCGCAAGGGGAAGCGGGTGCGCATTGTCACCAGCTATGATCCCATAGACCGCGACTATGAGTTGCAAAGACAACACTATGGTAAGGGAGCATAGGGTGGGGGAGTTTTTTCTAGAGTCAGAGACATGAAGAATTCCCATTGAACACTTATTGATTTGCATATTTTATTGGACTCTTGCAGATGCCTTGGATGGCGTTACCGAGCTACGTTTGGAACAGTACGAAATACACATTGAACGTACCTCAGCTGGCCTGGGCCTGAGTATAGCTGGCGGCAAGGGTTCCACGCCCTTCAAGGGAGATGATGATGGCATTTTCATATCACGAGTCACCGAGAACGGTCCCGCCGATCTAGCCGGCCTGAAGGTGGGCGACAAAGTGATTAAGGTCAATGGCATTTCAGTGGTCGATGCCGACCACTACCAAGCCGTTCAGGTACTCAAGGCCTGTGGAGCTGTGTTGATTCTGGTGGTGCAGCGTGAAGTCACCCGCCTCATCGGACACCCTGTGTTCAGCGAAGATGGCAGCGTATCACAGATTTCGGTAGAGACACGCCCCTTGGTGGCCGAAGTACCAATGGCTCAGCCCGAGCGTCACATTCCGCCACCCATTGAGATTCTACCCGATCAGCATCTCCAGCATCAGCAGCAACAACAGTTGCTGGCCTCCCAGCAATATCCCACGCAAGTGGCCAACAACTTCTCTAACAATGTATTTGCTACGCCTTCCACCGAGCCCGTTGCCAATGGTCTATTGCAGAACGGAAAGGTAAGATCTAATAAAATGACCTGGGAAATCTTTAATTGATGGTTTGATTTCAGGATATACCTCTGAGCTACATTCAGCTACACACCACATTGATACGCGATCAGATTGGCCAGGGACTGGGCTTCAGCATAGCTGGAGGCAAGGGCTCGCCACCTTTCAAAGATGACTGCGATGGTATTTTTATTTCCCGCATAACCGAGGGTAGTCTGGCGCATCGGGATGGCAAAATCATGGTCGGCGACCGGGTCATGGCGGTGAGTGTGTGTGAAACCAATTGGCCGAAAGATTGCTCTTCGTTTGGACTTTTGCTTAATTTAATTGCATTTTGTTGTTCCGACACTTTCATTTACACACAGATTAACGGCAATGACATGACTGAGGCCCACCACGATGCTGCCGTAGCCTGTTTGACAGAGCCGCAGCGCTTTGTGCGCTTAGTCCTGCAGCGCGAATATCGAGGACCACTGGAACCACCCACCAGTCCACGCAGCCCGGCCGTACTCAATTCATTGAGTCCCTCCGGCTACTTGGCCAATCGACCAGGTAAAATCGATCCGCCAATCCTGTCACTCCAGCAAGCACCAAATAATGAAGCCCCTCTATCCGCAGCCAACTTTCAACGGTTCGCAGGCGACGTAAGTGGTGTCGGTGAGACCCAACAGCCCTACCAAGCCTACAAATACAACACCCTGGCCACTAGTACACCCCCAGCTAGTAGCGCTGTCACTGCTTCCAGCAGTCACACATTACCCACTAGTAAGACCAATGGATTTGCCGCGGTGTCGGCCAAGAGTCCACCAATTGACAAGGCCACTGGTCAGCCGGTACCGGCTCCACGGCGCACTAATTCAGTACCACTGGGGGATGCGGATGGTGTGGCCGCTTCGGCTGCTTCTACGAGCAGCTGCGACTCTGGCGAGGCTCAGGTATGATTTGTTCGGTCTTTTAAGTAGAGCAGTTGGTTTTGTCGTAATCCTTTAGTTCCCTAAGTGTTTGCACGTCATTCTCAATGTGGCTCATAAGTTTTGTTTAACTCAGAATAAGGCTTAGCTTAACTTCCCATCAGAAGTCCCAGATCCTTTACCCGACTTTCCCTATCCGAACCGGCTCGAAGGTTGGCAGTACCGAAGGACTGCAGGTAAGTGTTCTCGGATTCCAGCCAGACTGCCAACCAAAGGGCCCTCCCATTCCTAACGACTTAGAAATTGTTGTTGATATTTGCGCTTTGATGGAAAAGTGAAGGCGTCGTCATTTTTCTTAGACACACAAACAAATTACACTTTGAAAACAATAAAATGCTCTCTTCTATTCAATTAGTATCCTAATTGTGCTAATACCCTAAACATTCAAAATCAAAACAATATTAAAATAAAATCAATTAAGTCTTACCAAAACCAAAGCAGTTTAACCATCCTAGTTAATCTCTAGACTCTTCTATCATACCCGCTCATACATAAAAAATATAATAATTAAATGAAATTATTTTGTTTGTGTTTTGTTTTGCATGTGCCGTGTGCGAGTTATTGTTTTTGTTTATTTAAATAAATATATATTTATTACAATTATTATTATTATTATTTTTGTTGTCGTCTAAGCAAATCATTAAACGAAATATTATCAAATATATAAATTCTTGCACCTTTTCTGTATTGAAAAAAAAAAATAAAATAAGCAAAATTTACCCACCATTTTATTCCAATCAAAAAGCATTTGAAACTGTGTGTGTGTAAGCAACTTACCAATATACGTCAAAGCTTACCAAAAACATTTCCCACAATCCACCGAACTGCACCCACTAAGTAACTAGGATATCAGAATATATCATACATTTTCTCAATCATTCAGAGAATAGGCTGAAGGTTCCTTGAGAAGGCCTGTAAATATTGTTTCGTCGTTTGAAGAGTATTTGTAAATGGCTGCTAGGTCGCTTTTTAGGGCTAACTTCATTTAATTTAAATAGTTTTAGTTTGCCCAAGCAATCAAACAAAAACAATTTACCAAAAACCAAAAATATTTTTGTTTCTTTTTCTTAAATCTAAAAAACAAAATGTGTATCAAAATTCATTTCGAAAATCTTACTTGAATGATCAATGACCCATGCGAATCCGTATTAATGAAATGTGCAAAATGCCCAACTACCCCAACCAACCAACCAATCCACCATCAACGATCAAACCCGTCACCGAACTTTGGGGTGGCAATTGTACAGGCCAACTCGTTGCGCCCGTTGACCAGCGAAGATTTTCAGGCGATGATTCCGGCACATTTCCTCAGCGGTGGCAGTCAACATCAGGTGCATGTGGCTAGGCCCAATGAGGTGGGCGTCAGTGCGGTCACAGTCAATGTGAACAAACCCCAACCAGACTTGCCCATGTTTCCGGCAGCGCCCACTGAACTGGGACGTGTCACTGAGACGATCACAAAATCCACATTCACGGAGACCGTGATGACCCGCATTACCGACAATCAGCTGGCGGAACCATTGATCAGTGAGGTGACTATCACAACATCACGAAAACACTAAACAAATACAGTTAATACAACAAAATAGTACAATAAAAAAAAATAAATCCAATTTGGAATCAACTGAAAAGTTGCGGGTTCATTTCGCTGTTCATTGCTGCACCAAAAAAAAAAAAAAAAAAAAAAAAAAAAAAAAATTAAATCAAATCTTTTCTTTAATGCACAGCCTGACCACTCACACACGCACATATATACGAAAAAAAATAGATCCTTTAAATTACAAAAAAAGTCATTTTCAAATTATTGTCACTTTGGATTTTCGCATCATTTTTTTTCTTTATTATTTCCTTTTTGGCGTTTAAGCACTTTCCTTTATGCAATGTAAATAAAAACAATTGACTTTTTTCAAATAACTTATAATTTGGCTTTTGATCAAATGGCCCACGTTCGTGTTGGAGAGAGCTCCAAGCCTAATTATTTAGTACAAATAATAAAGCAATTAAAAAAAAAAAAAAAACAAATCTCAGTTGTCAAACAATATGCAAAACATGCACATTGACAAGTGTTCTGGTTACTTGAATTAATATTTATACATAATTGAAAAGCAATTTAATTAACTTGGTTGTGGAGTAGCACGTGCTGCAGACAAAATTGCAGAATTAATTATACTACTTAATTAAATGAATTGTATTAATTTGCATGCCCTATGGGTGTAACGATATATTTATAAATTTTAAATATTAATTAAATGATTGATAGATTGAAAACAATTGAATTTGCTTTATAATTTACTCCCTCAACTTAACCAACCTAATTGAGAACTCTTTAATTTTACTAACCAACCACCCGGCAAACTAATATTGGTTCCTGGATCGATTCAGTAATTTAATCTACACTCTGTTTCAAAATTAGTCGTCAAAGGAGACAAGACAATATCATGAATTGAAAAACGAAAGCCAACTAAAAATTTCCCTTGCTGAATGCTGAAAAAGACTTGATCATTCCTTAAACATAGAAATTCCATATCACATTTGTCGATGACATTTTTAAAAACATCGAAGCAGTCAAGGTAGAAAATTGTCATAGAAGAAAAAGTTATTAATTTGAATGAAAACTAAAAGGGCGAAGGAAAAAGATAATCAATCAATTTTGATCGCAATCTCAATATTTTCCATACTTGCTTAGTTTTCTTTGGGTGATTTTCATTCATGCAAGAGTACGTCGAAGCACTTAAATAAATAAATCAACCAACTATTTAAATAATGCAAAATGACAAAAGTAAAGTTTCGTCAGAAAGTCCAGTGGAGTTTCTCTCGCACATATTTGTCTAACTTGGCATGTTCAAAAGAAGCATTCCAAGTTACTAAAACAAACTTTCTCAACTATCTGTGTCTGAGCTGGCCAAAAGACAATCTGTCTTTCTGTCTGTGTAAACTTCCAGCGCTCTGTGTGTGAATTGAAAATGTCAAAACAGTTGCAATTGAATTGTAAATAAAATGTTTAATTAATTTTAATCTTTTCTTTGCCATTTGACAGTCTGAAAAACCAAGAGAATTCAATTTATTTTAGTGATTTTGAATTTAGCAAAAAAAAGTTTTTGATCAAAAGCCAACCAAAACATTTTGATGATTTGGTCTTTGTTTTCTTTTTTGTTTTTTCTTCAGAATTGTCAGGGTACCCAACTCTACCGCTTCCTTATCTTGGCTTCTAATGAAAATATCTGCAGGCTGGGTTTCTGTCTGTTTCTTGCCTTGGCTTTTCTAATGAATAAAAAAGTTCAATTATTTTATTTTGACATTTTAATATCAAAACCAGGCACACACGTACACATGAAAGAAACTTAGTTAGCTGGTGTGTCTGTCTGAGTGTATTTGAATTTTCATTTCTTGTTCACAGGCCCCAGGCCTTAGGCATGTCAAGCCACATACCTGACTTTTGATTCAGCAAACACATTTCCACAGATCCAAAAACTCACCTCATACATTTCGACTTTCAGGGTGCACTTTTGTTCTCTACTTTGGTGCTTGTGTTAACACACATTCGAATTCGAATGGCATAGGAATTCGTTTATTAAAAGTACTCATTATTATTCAACGTTAACTTAAGTTATTGATAAGCCTTAAAACATTTAAGATTATGAATTATATATACCATTTTATTGGGTCATTTATGTCCATGCATGTTTTCGCCCTTTCGATTTGTCATTTTCGTTGTGGTTTTGATTTGATTTGGATTGAGCCTTTCTTTGTTTTTTTGTTTTTTGTTTGTATTTGTTTAAGTTTATACATAGAGATATTTGATGTTTTTTTTCTTTGTAAATATCACCAACAATTTGCACAATCCACCAAATGCAATCATAATTCTCATCATTGCCACCAGCATCAGCACAAATCGAACTTCTTAGTAATGAACAAAGCAGTCGGAATAGTCCTTCTATTTAGATTTTTAGTTAATGATAAAATTGAAATTTAAATCCATTCCTTGTGTCCCACCTAACCAATTTATTTCTTTGTTCGTCCCTCGCAGGAGGTGGTGCTGCCCAAGAACCAAGGCTCCCTCGGTTTTAGCATTATTGGCGGGACGGATCATTCCTGTGTACCGTTCGGTACAAGAGAGCCAGGAATATTCATTTCACATGTAAGTACTGGTCGGAAAGAAAGGGCAGGAGAGCAGAAAATAACTTTCCAATTGGGACCATTTAAGCTCGCTATTTGGCCATGCAAATGAGTTGCACTTGCCAATTAGTTGTCAAAGTACTTTTGTTTTCCCCAGCTTTTGTTGGCTCTTCTTTTACAAACAATTAGCAGAAGTAAGCCACTAGCGATAGAGGGGGAGAATGAAAGGGAAAAATATTGATTCGCTAGAAGGGGATAAAGCAGTGGAATGTTTTGGAAGACCCTCAAGCTCTGTAGAAGTTTTTTTTTTTTAACTCAGTACTTTCCCTTTTTGGCTCTGTAGATTGTGCCCGGTGGCATTGCCTCAAAATGTGGTAAACTGCGAATGGGTGATCGCATATTAAAGGTCAATGAAGCCGATGTCTCCCGTGCTACACATCAGGAGGCCGTGATGGAGTTGTTGAAGCCCGGCGATGAAATCAAGCTCACCATACAACACGATCCACTGCCACCAGGATTCCAGGTAAGCAGTAATTTGGGAAACAACATAAAATCTGAATTAAGTCTGTACTGATTTTTCAAAATCATTAGTCGTGCTTTTTTAAAAACAAAATTTATAATAGAAAAGTTGAATTCTTATCGAGCTTTTATTAGTTATCAAAATCAAAATACCCTGTAAATATTATTACATTGGGATCTGTGTAAAGTACAGTCATACGAATTACTAATCGAATAAAATAAAGTCGAAAAAAATTCGAGCTTTAGAAATTTTCGACACTACCATTTGATGTTTCCGAAAAATAAAACTCTAAAGCGATTGATTTCAAAACAAAAACTTTCGAACTTAACCGATTTAAAAGCGGATCGAGAATATCGTAAACAAAGAAAATATAGACCTTGTGAATACGATAAGAATTGTTAGATTTTGTGTATAATAGATAAATCATCAGATCTGGCTGGTGTTTGGATCGAAAGATCTCTGGTTATCACTTTTTACACTTAGATAAAAAACTCTATTGAGGAATTGAATATTTTATATTGTTGCTTAAATTTAGGTCTTTTAGTGTAGAGTTTTTATTTTGAGACGACCCGTACTAAGATGTATTAAATTTTGGTAGACCAAAGACATCCTCTTGTACATAATATTTATTTTTAATTCTGCTTCTTTTTTTGCTTCTGTGTCACATATGATGTATACGATACTTTGTAAATTACTCAAAAAAAAAAAAAAACACAACTATCCTCTGAACTCTCCATTTTTGTAATTTATTTAATGCTTATAACCAATTCGCATATGCAAAGCACATAGATGTAGTTTATATAGACACCAAGGTAAGCTTCAAACAGAAAGCCCTTTCCAATCACTCCACTTACAATGAAAAGCCTTCATCTAATTTGTAGAAGCAGTTTTACTTTTTTTAATTAAAAGTTGAGTTAAAATTTGAAGGCGGATTTAATTTGTATTTTCTTTTTGACGATGATTTTCATATTGTTTTCATTTAAGCGAATGTTTTGTTTCACATTTTCTTTCATTATTCAACTAACATTTTGTATAGACTCCTTTGCTTTTGTTTGACCTTTATTATCACTAGAAGCATTATCATTTCTAGCATTCTCTACAGTTTAGAATATGCTGAATGGCTTGCCATTAATGAAGGCAGTCAAACAACAAAGCACTCAATTTTAGTCCAATCCTAATTTCAATTTTGTTTGTTTTGTACTCCGCCATTTCACGCTACCTTCTGCCCATGTTCTGGTGGCATTCAAATCACAGGAAGTTCTGCTCACAAAGGCCGAAGGCGAGCGTTTGGGTATGCACATCAAGGGCGGATTGAATGGCCAGCGCGGTAATCCCGCAGATCCGTCGGATGAAGGAGTATTCGTATCTAAAATTAATTCCGTTGGTGCCGCACGACGTGACGGAAGGCTCAAGGTAAATTATATAAGCCGAATAAGCTTTGATAATCACTCAAAGTGTATAGAAGAGACTGGGTGAATTAGTTGGTTTGATCTGATGGTTGGTTAACCGAAACACTCCAAGGCACTTTGAAATGCTGTAATGTTCGACCAGTACTAACCACATACTAATTAATACACACACACACAGGTTGGCATGCGTCTGCTGGAGGTCAATGGACACTCTTTGTTAGGTGCCTCGCACCAGGACGCCGTGAATGTTTTGCGCACCGCCGGCAACGAGATACAGTTGGTCGTCTGCAAGGGCTACGACAAATCCAATTTAATTCATTCCATTGGCCAGGGTGGTGGTATGAGCACAGGTTTCAATTCGTCGACCTCGTGCAGCGGCGGCAGCCGCCAAGGTGAGTCCAATCAAAACAAATAAGCACTGAAATGTTGTTCAACTTTCTGGTTTTCTTCCTTATCTGTTAGGTTCGCGTGCCTCCGAAACGGGCTCAGAACTGAGTCAAAGTCAGAGTGTGTCCAGCTTGGATCACGACGAGGAGGAGCGTTTAAAACAGGTGAGTGTAAGATTCTTTTTGCTTGAGAAAATTTCATTCTTTCACATCACCATTTTGGATTTCAGGACTTTGATGTGTTCGCCGCCCAGAAGCCGGAGACAACACCCAGCAGCAGCTCAACCGAGCCGACCAGTCAGATGGGCTTAGCAGCCGCAGCCGCGTTGGTCCACGGCACAGTACGGTCGCCTACACCGACGGAAGCTCCCACAGCGCTGATGGCGGGCGCAGTTCCTGCTGATACAAACACAGACACAGCTGCAGCTCAGACCGTGGCACTGATTCACGCGGAACAGGCCCATCAGCAGCAGCAACAGTTGGCGACACTTGGCCAAGAGAAGAGCACCCAGGAGAAGGTAAGGCCCAAAATGAAACAGGCATTAATTTAGAAGCTTTCACCGGGATTTCTTTCTTTTTTTGGTACTCATTAGGTGCTGGAAATTGTACGTGCCGCGGATGCCTTCACTACAGTGCCACCGAAATCACCCTCAGAGCATCCACACGAACAGGATAAGATACAAAAGACAACGACCGTTGTCATATCGAAGCACACGCTCGATACAAATCCAACTACACCCACAACGCCGGCCACACCCCAATTAACAGGGGCAGCTACGCAGGCACCCGCACTAACCACCAATGCCGACAACGCTACCGCCACAGCCGTAGCAACTTCGACAACGGCAACGACACCGGCCGCACCTACTGTCGAGTCAGTGGCCGCACAGACGCAGACCCAACAACAACAGGTATGTAAAAAGGCTGAGAATTGAATCCTCACGTCTTGGCTCAACTTTTGTCGTATCTGTGTTTGTGTTCGTTTTGTAACTATATTTGTGTCTGAGTACGTGTGTGGGTGCCTTGTGTTTTGTTTTTTTTTTTGCATTTTTTTTAACATTCTCACATTTTGTTTTAAGCTTGTGAATTTTCAGTGTGTTGTGAGTCGTCTTCTTCGTAACTTTTAACAAACACACAAAATCACATGAAAAAGGATGGAAACCTTGAAACCAACCACAAATCCACCAATACCCTTAATACTATTCGTGTTCCACACTCCCACTTATTTTGTTATTTTTTCAACTTGATTTTTCCTTTTGTAACTTTACTAATGCGTATGTCTGCCTGGCTGAGTAACTGCAGAGGGACTGTCTGAGTGTGTGTGATGAGTGAATGAATGAATTTTTACGTGTTTTGTGTTCACCGGTTTACAATTCATAATACGCCACATTTGTTCAACGCTTAATGCCCCAAGAACTAAACCCAAGCCAATTTAATTCAACTCAAACCCTGCAAACAGTCCTATTGAGTTCATTCACATACGAGCACACACACACACACAAACACATGTGAACGAAGAGGCGACGTACAGTCATGCCATGATTCAGACACGTTTTCTGTTTACTTTGTGCGTGTGTGTCTGTATGTGTGTGTGCCTCTGTGTATATAATAACCAAATTAATATTTGTTTATTTTCTTTCATGCATTTTATAAAATTTAAATTCGAAATCACACACAACTCACGAGTTCATTTAATGTCGAAAAAGAGAAACCAATTCATTCGAATACCAAATTTACCCATCTCCAAGCATACTCGAAATGAACGAAAAACAAACGCAAATTGACCATTTCAATTGAAATCATTGTTTTTCGCAAATTTTTACTGTTTTTACTATTATTCATATTATTTTTATTGCTGATGATATTGTTGTTGTTGTTGTTATTATTATTGTTCCCGTTGTGATTGATGCTTTTAAATGAAATACTGCTCAATTTTTGGGTTTTTCATTTGGTGCCATGCCGGCCTCTGTTTTTATGACATTCTAAACAGAGCTGAGAGGACCGCAAGAAGTCATAGCCTACTTTTTGGGGTAATATTTATGATTTATTTTTGTATGGAAATGCATGCCGTTTTTGTGAAGTAAATGAGACTCAGGGATTTAAATTGGCATTTCGTTTAGTTTGTAAGACACTTAGATGCTTATGACCCGAGACAGTTTTGGGCGGGTCGTGGACCTTTGAGACTCGTTGGCCCGAGAATGGTCTGCTCAGTTAACTGGCGCCCATGTTTATTGATATGACAGTAGGTGATTTATTATTTATTATCATATATTGGATATTGCACAGGTATCAGGTATATATATATATGTGTTTGAATGCTAAACCAGCTGCTTCTTTACAATTTCTTCATCATCTTCGTTTGTCTTTCTTTTCTGTTGCCTCGCTACTTAATGTTAATGTTGCCAGTGGTATTTTTGTTGTTGGTGATGTTTTTGCTTCAGTTTCAATTTCTTGTTGTTGCGTTATTTATGTTACTTATACACATATAATATTCATTTCTGTTTGCGCCTTTATTGTTATCTGACTTCGCCTCACCCGAGGGGCGCTCTGCCAGCCACCGACAGCCCACGCATCCACCGAATTTGCCAGGCGACTCACATCGTTGGCTAGGATGTTGGTGGAGCAGCAAGTGTGGGCGAGGGCTGGCGGGGGCGGATTATTGTTTGGCTTGACTGCACGGCATTTTTATTATTGTTGGCATTCTGCTTTAAAGTCTGCCGCCGCATTTGAATTTGCATTCTAAGCAACAGCACAATGAAAAAAAATATATATACAAATAAAAGACAACAAAAAACATACATATATAAATACTATATATGTATATATATGTATTTGTTTATATAGAAAATTGTATAGGTAGTATGGATGGCTGGTATAATAAATGTAAATGTAAATAATTCAAAAACTGCAGAAAGGAATTTCCATTAAAATGTCTCTTATCTTCTTCTCGTTCTCGTTTTCTTTTATTTTCCTTCTATTATTTTATTTTGTGCTGATTTGTTTTTTTTTTTCGTGCGCCTTTTTCATTCCTCGACCGCTTCGTTTTAACTTATTGTTTTATTTTATTTTTTTTTTTACCTAATATTTTTTCTTTATCTTCATTTCAATATATATAAATATATTTTTTTGTTTGGTTTTCCAATCTCAACTCATCGGTTTTTATTCTTGTTGTTCCGCCCTGCCTTCCCATCTTACCTTGTTTCTTGTGTTCTTCTTGTTTTTGTCTGTTTTGTTTTGTTTTGCATTGATTTCATTGCAGCGCACTGCTGAGCAGCGTATTGCTTAACAAGCGGATGTTTATACCTATAAGACTGAATATTTAGTTTAATGAAAAAAGTAAGAAGCAAAACAGGCAGCAACATGGCGTATGAGTTATACATTAAGTCAAGTGAGGAAGAGATAAAGGATAACAAGGTGTATCGTCGTGTTCAGAACAAAATTGAAAAGTTACTAACCCACAAGGCTAACGATTGCCAAGTTGAACTACTCAAAAACTACAAGAACTTGTCAAATCAAAACAATAAAAGGAAATTGAATGGAATTAAATCAAATAACGTAGCTCTAAAAATGGTTTCAAAAACTTCTCGGTCTCTCAATCTATATCTAAAAACTAAAATGTCCTCACTCTCAACATAAAAGCAATGGAGAATTTAATGCCAGACGTTTGAAAATCCACACGAATCGTTCCCTCCTATTATTCAATAAATTCACAGAAACTGAATGGAAATTAAGCTAAACTGTATTTCGCAAATCTATGGTTAGACCATACGTATCTAAATGTAATGAGCATTTTGCTGGATATACACCCAAAGTCTTTCGATGTTTATATGTACACAAATGAAAATATATGTACAAACTTTTTCTATATATATCAATATATGGTATATATACAAATATTGTATGTATTAAAATTATTATTAAATGTTTAATACAAAAAGCAAATGGTCCAAAGTGTGCAACTGAAAAAGTACTTGTTAAAAGGTATCACTAAAAATATTAAAAAAAAAAAGAAACTGCAAATATTCGGTAAATATCGGAACGTCAACTCAATGTCAAAAATGTTGTTATATCAAAAAAAAAAAAAAAAAAACTGATAAATAAAAAAAATATTAATGATAATAATAATTAGAATTCGTTAAATTTAAAAACTACCAATATAAATTTCTGAAGTTGTAAGTTTTTTTCGTTTTGTTTCAACCATTTTCTTTTGAGTTTTAATCTTTTTGTCCTTGAAGTCTGTTAAGGACATAAATGAAATTTGTATATTCACACTAAGAAAGCGTTCCGAATTTACAACCACAAGTTAAAATTGATTGTTTTGTTATTTTCAAAAGTCAATAAAAGAAATCTAAATGTTTTTGTCGTAAAAAATGAAACGAATTTAATTAGAAATACGCTTGATCTACCCTCTGTACCTTCAGGTCAAGAATACACAAAGGTAATAGTGCGACGATGAGTTTTACTTTGTTATTCGGCTGATTTAAATGGTCCTCTCTAGTTCTTGTTATTCTCTCTCTCTCTCTTTCACTCTCTCTCTCTTTTTGGTCTCGTTTTATATTTGTAATATCAGCGTATTATGCTTAAATGAATATCTCTTTTTATATTGTCCATTATCATTGTCACATTCGTCTATTCAGTTTGTTTTTGCTGTGCTGTTTGCCGTCTTTCATCTTTAAATTTCATTCAGTGAATTGGCGAAAAAAAAATAAATAAAATATAAGTGATGCACCTCATTAAAAACGTGCCGTCAGTCGAGGCACTGAAATCACCCACAACAACACTTGGTGATTGGCCAATGGTGCATATTTATTTATATAAATATATACATGTGTGTGTGTGTGTGTGCGTATAAATGCTTGTGGCACATGGTGACAAAATGCTAGCACACAAAACTGTGGCGTTCTTCACCATAAACACCAAGCATAGAACTCATCAATGCGCACCTTCCAATCCAGCCACATCCACCATCTGAAACAATCACCAAACCAACCACACACACATGCTCTCAAAATCACACACCTAACGCTGCACAATCAAATCCGCAATTTGTGTTAAACAATGAGTGTGTGTGTGTGCTTGTGAGTGAAAGTCTCTGCTTATATTTGTGTGATGCACTAGAAAATCAACAAGAGCACGAAAGCCAATCAAAGACTAAATGAAAACAACCACCCCCCAAAAATTCATTAGCAACGCGGCACCCAAACACCTGAGCGTGTAGCTCCAGGATCTCGTTACTCATATCAGCAAATGTTGGAGAGTCAGGAGAACTCTGAAGAGAGCCAAGCCAAGCCAAAGAAAGCGGAGCCTGTGTACATTATAGATGACGATGAAGACGACGAAGATGATGAAGAGGACAGCCATTTGGATGAAGTAGACGATGATTTACAGTCTTCACCGCCACTCGATTTGCAGTCCCCGCCCTCCTACGCCGACACCGATTCCGATTGCTTCGAACGACCTCGTGGTGTTGCGGGTCGCTATACAAGTGACTCGGAGAGCGATTATCGACCGTACAAGCCGCGATCAGGGCGCAGCACACCTGACAGCTCGACCTATAGTGGTGGTCATCGGAAGTCCGTGAGCTTCGACCTCAGTGGAGATGAGCGTTCCAAGTCAGACTATGAGAGGTCCCGCACTCCAGATGGGTATAGTCGAGCTTATGACTCCGAGCAGGACACTCGACGAAGTCGTATGCCACGAAAGGGAATTTTACGTGCCACAAGTCCATCGTCTTCAACTACATCCTCATTGGAACGTTATAACAAACCCGAAAAGCTCACACCCATTGTACCCACTGTGGCAAGAATTAAAGAGGTAGAGTCACCAAAAGTGCAGCGGGTCTCGAGAGCTACCTCACCAGACCGATCGGTCAGCCGGAGTAGTGGTGGCTACCGTAGCCCACCTCCTCCAGCCGCCGCAGTCCTTGTCAGCAGTGAGATCGAACGGGAGAACCCCTTCCGCGGCGCAGAAGACGACGAATACACAGCTATGGCTATGGCAATTTCCAAATCACCTCGTTCACCACGGTCCACTCGCGAACAGTTTTTCTTCGGGTCCTCCAAATCAAATGAAGATTTGGTGGCAGATCAATCGCATTCCAGTGGTCGCAGTACACCCAGCACTGTCATATCTAAGTCGACGGAGAACTTGACAGGCACGCGTCCCAAAATACCGCCACCGACACCGCCTAAGCCGCAGCTAAAAAAGGCAGACCTAGTGCGGAATGTGGCATTGGAAACATTCCAGAACAGTGCTGTTGGTCAGGGAGACTTTGCAGTGTTCGAACATGATCCACAAACGAATACCATCCACCAAGTCCCGCCGACTTCGCCTGGCGTTAGACTGCCAGTGCGTCTAACTGGTCGGTCATCACGGCCCCGCGAGAGTCCTCCACCGCCACCCGTAAACTACAACACAATGCCAAAGCCCCCTCTTTCCACACCACCACCAATGCTCGAGGAGTCCGTGTATATGGAGGCTCTGCCACCTTCCCAGAGACGTCTACACGAATTCATTCATGAGAATTCGCCTGACAATATTCTCGTAACGCCCGAAGAGCATCGCGATATTTTACTGCGCGAAAACGAGGTGCGGAATCAGCTGAGACGGGCCCAGACTCCCGAACCCGGAGTGCCATATGAGCCGGCACCCCCCATACCCATCGTGGGCTCCAAATATGCGGTAAACCCTTTTCTAGATTGTTGTGATGATAACATTGACAGCCTCCCACTGCCACCACCACCAGCACCGTCAACCCCTCCCATAATTCTTGATGAGTCCGATTCCATTTCCTTGGCTCAATATCACCACCGCCACCAACAGAATTCACAACATTTGCATGACCTCACCGGCAACTCAACACTACTAACCACAGTCACCACTAACGCATCAACGTCTTCTTCTCCCACTTCTAACCACATGCTACCAACGCCTCCTTCGACAACTACTCAGTCAAGCTTGATGGATGCAGTCGGTACTTCCACACCTCAGCTACAGGTCGATGGCCAGGGCACGCCTTTTTCGCCCACAAAAATATTCCCCACAGCTCAGATAGTGCCTGTGCAGTATGCGAGTTTGCCGCAACCACAACAGCCCAATACACTTACTCTAAAAACCTCGACCTCCACTTCGGCCACGGCCCCGGTTGTTGCCTCACAAACAGCTCCCACCATTTTTAATGTAGGGGCCTATGTCCTAGTACCCCAGACCCAATTCTCCAGTGGTGCCGCCACCGACCAGGGCATTGCGTCGTCGGCCTCGACCGTGTTGCTAACCGGCGCTGGACCCCTCTATCTGCAGTCGTCAGCGGCGTCAATGCCTCAGTTATCGGTGAGTGAAACGCAGACGATCCCAGAGAGCAGCAGTTCGGCTGCTGTTACCATTACCTCACCCACACCCTCGTATGCCGCAATGAAATTTCCTACGTTCTCGGAAATTGTGGTCAGTCCCGACTCAAATAGCAATTACCAAAACATGACCACAACGCGCGTCATCAGCAGCAGAATCAACGTCAAGAGCAATGCTGAGGTCCTGGCTGTTTCAAATTCATCGCTGGGTACTTCGTCTTCCTTTTCCATAGATTCGTCCACATCTTCTTTGCAGCGTATTAGTGGGGTCGAAGAGTTGCAAGCCGCCGGAGCGGCCAGCTACTATGAAACGGCTGAAGAGATTTACTCGACCATCGAAGAGGAGGCCATCTACAGTAATACCTCGTTCTTTGACTCGAGGCGAAGTAGTGACACTTCATTGTCATTGCGGGCCTCTAAGTCACCGACACCGCCACCGCTGCCACCAAAGCGCCCGCTTAAGCCCACCAAATTGCGCCCGGCACCTGCTCCGCCGGTGGCAGTTAAGCCGCATGGATTGCGCGGCACCTTCAAATTGCGCTCTCAATCGCAGCCACAATTAGCAGGTGGGGGGCATGGAGCTCGTACACCAGTCACTCCCACAACCCCCACCGGCAAAGAGACAACCGTCTAGCTTCCTCTCTGTCTTTCTCCTTCTTTTATTGTGCTGCATCGTTTCGATTGGTTTTTAGGTCAAGTTGGCGGCGCTTTTAATGGTTTCTAAGCTGACCGCATCAGCTGCTGAACTCATTCCTCTGAAAATTGCACTTCTTTTTTTTGCTTTGGCTTTGGTTTTGTATTTTTAAATTGTGGCTGCCTGATTGGTGTCCAGTTCCACCTCTATGTTGTAGTCTTCCCCGTGCATTTTAATTAAAATTGAACACCTTTTTTACCTTCAATTAAGCACGCTACACATAGTAGTGACAGTGACAGTGGCATTGGCAACCGCAACGATATCATTCAATCCTGCAGAAAACTTGTACTCTATAAAATAATTTCGTTTTAGTTGGTAGTTGAAGTTTGGTTTGCGCTTAAATTGATTGATTGACTGGCTAGTTTACTCAGTTCGTCTATTGCAGTTTTTTAGCTAATTAACTGCGACTTTTGTTGACTTTCATCTACCCGGCACTCTACGAAGTTGTCGCCAATGCCGTTGCCACTGCAGTTGCCACTGCCAATGTTGCAAGTTAAATTAAACACTTCTCGTCTAGTCCACTTATTTAGCTCAGCTGGGGCAAAGTTTTTTGCCTTGCCTGATTTCCCCAATTCCTCTTCGCTGGTCGGACCTAATTTGACGTTGATTGAAATCTTTCTTGCTTCTTAGCTAGGTAATTGCCACTGCCCAGACCAGTTGCTCACCCATTACTACACCCGTACCTATATAGCAAATCCCATTAATTTGTTGCCAAGAAACGAACACGAACAATCTGCCCACTACTTAGATGAGGTCACGATAAATCTACAAAAGCATAAGAGAACCCATTCTAAATGCCACGATGATTTATAAATTTAGCGCTTTTAAGTTGATTTTAACAATAGCTTCTTATATTTGATTAATCGAACATTTTTTGCATTCTTTTAAATTGTCACAAATAAAAATTACGAACTTTTATTTTATATCTTTTTGTTACTTCTTTTTATTTTGTGAATTGTCCCACAAAGTACAATCAAAATGAGACTATAAATAAAACTTGCTGTAACTCTATTTATGACTGTGTGTGTGTGTGTGTTTTGGCCTTGACCCACTAAGTCTTGCCCACAAAACTTCAAAAACGTTGTGCCCTGTATCCGTAGATAGCGGTTCTCGGGCTTGCTTTCTCCACCGCACTGACTTGGCACCTGATCATTTGACTTTTTTGTATGGAGAATTAGCTCACCCAAAGTTTTGTAATCTTATCAGTATTTCTGTGTTTTCAGTGCACTTTCGATAAGCAGCTCTGTTTGTTTGCTAGGAGCTTTTGTTATCACCTAACACCTGTCGCCCTTGGCTGGCGAAATTATAGCTGGAAAAGCTTTAAGTTGAATGAGTTGTTTGATGTTTACCCAAAACGACATGCGTTGGTAATGAGAGAGCGCCCTCTGGCGTATATTTGGCAGAACCCAACACCATTAAAACATATGGATACTCAACTACATACTCACTCCAGGGCTGTCTAGCTTCACTGTATTATTCAATGGCTTATTGGCTTTTAATGTGCCAGTGGCTGAGTTGGCTGGGTCCTCCACTGTCCTGCCCTTTTAAGATTCTCAACACTTTCATGGCTCGATAAATTTCTATTAGCTTGGCTGGGACAACCGATACTGCACAAGTGGTAGTGCGACTCCCCTCCCTTCTTGTATTGACTTTAATTGAAAATCGAAAAATCTGATACGAAATTAATTTCTCTGGTAAAAGGAATAGCTGCAAAAACAGCAGCACCAACTTACCAACCCGGACGGGGCACTATCTAAAGTGACCTGAACTCGATTCAAGTGAAATGGATTGTAATGCTGGGGGAAGGTGAGCTGGTCAGAGCTATTCTGGATAGATGTTGTTTGCTCATGCAGTTGTTGGGTACTCGGTCTGTTGAGGGTCCTTTGGTTTGGTTTTTGGGTGAGAGAGTGAGTATTCGAATGGCTGGGATCGCTTTATTTATGAGCTTGGCCTTGGGTGCTGTTGTTCTTGTTTGTCGGTTGCTCTTTGTATCTATATCTTTTACTCTGAGCTTCGTTGTATCTTTGCCTCTCTGTGGCCAAGTGTGCTTGTGTGCTATCCGAGATTACGGATATGGTTGCAATTTGTGCAGTTTAACGTTCGCTTTTGGCTTTGCTTTAGATATACTTTTGCTTGCTTACTTGCTCGCCTGGCTGCCTGCTGTTTAATGACATTGTCATCGAGCTGTACCCGAGTAACTGACATGGAGGGGCTTGTGAGGGACTCGCCTTGGCGGGTGTAGTGGGTGTAGTCATCAGGGCTATCCGTCGCATCGTGTTGCCTAAAACGTGGATGCTTTTCGGAGAAGTTGCAAGAAGGCATAAAACTGACACACACTACATGACTGGGTGATAAATGGCCGAACAGTCCGGTCAAGCCCGACTCGTAGCTGTAATTTGCGTCAGGGTCTGCTTCATTTTTGTTAGGCCTCTGTCGGGTTCGGTTATTCGCTGTAAATTATATGCCTGCGAGACGGGTGGAAACGAAACAAGTAAAAATGAAAACCCAAAGCTTTACAATATTTGTGAGTCATTTTATGATTGAAGTTCAGAGCTCCATTGCCACTGCCACTGCCATTGCTCAGTCTATTTATCTGTTCATTCAGACAAACAAACCGAACGAACAAGAGACCAAAAAAAAACAGGGCCTGATGGCGTCCATCTTTCTTTGCAGCCATCGGCCGTGCTTCTGGTGTTATTTTTTAATAAACTTTTGTAGTGCCATCAATTTTCTTTATGGTCGGTTGGATTTTTAGCTTTGACTTTGAAAATTGCACTTTTCCAGTCGTTTAATTGAAAATCGCATCTCTCTCTTGCGTCGACGCTTTACTCACAAAGCTAACCATTTTTTATGATTATTGATTTTTTTCTTTGAATAAAGAATTTTATGCTTTCTTGGTATTTTCATTGTATGAGATTCATAAGCTGCTTTCTAACAAAAACATTTCTGGTAAACTTTACAGCTAACCGGCGGCAACTCTGAGAATGAGAATGTCCTTCCAACAACACCAACAAAAGTGCCTAAATCGGTTTCCGATAAAAAACGATTCTTTGAATCTGCAATGGAAGATCAACACAAACCCACCCAAAAGACAGGTAAGCTCAAAGACACATTACAAAAGTAAAGCAAAACCTAAAAGTAGAAGTCAGTTTACATACGATATTCTGAAAAAATTAAAGCTGAAAAAATATAAAAATTCCAGAATAAGAAATTAGTCTTTTCTTCTTGAAGTGACTGTACCCTTGGTTATTGCTCCTACTCTGTTGTACAATTAGAAGGGCTACTTTATGCAAAGCTTGATTTCTTTTAGAAAGAACTTTGAACAGTTGCTTGTGTAATATAGAAACGGATTGCCAATCCTTTGTGCATTATTAGGTTGCCAAAGGCTTGGAAGGCACGAATGTAAGGCAGACGAGTCAAGCACTCGAACAAGTCAAACATTTATCAATTTGAAAACATTTAAGAAAGAGTCGACACTATTATTTTTAAAAGTTGCCAATTTCCAAGAAATTAGGGGGCATATATAAGTCGAGATGGCCGAGTTGGTTTTGGCTTTCTCTTTATACACTCTTTTTTGTTTGACTCGATTTGCCATTTTTTTCTTTTTCGGTGTGCCTTTTCGTGAAGACAAAGTTTTCTCATTCCTGTCAAAGGATGAAGTCGAAAAGCTGAAACAGGAAGAGGAGAAAAAAATTGCAACATTGCGTCGTGATAAGAAATCCAGATTATTGGATGCCAACGCCGTCGCCAATGACAACATTGACAAGGACGATGCCAAGCATTCTGATAAGCAGCGTCGCCAGTTTGACAACAACAATGATAACACTGACAGTGATCTAGGGGCCAAAGAGGCGGTTCAAGGATACGACGAATACCAAGAAGAACATGCTAACGAAGACGATACCGTTGACAACGTTTTGTTGCAAAACGCCGCCGACTTGGTTGACTCAGATGATGCGGAGGACATTAGGTGAGTGTGCCATTATGAAATTTATACCTTCGCCTACGCCCTTCGCCGCGTTCTGTCCGTCTATCTCATTTCTATTGGATTATTGGTGCTTGCTTATTTATGTTATACACTTCAATGCACATAACCACAAACAGAATCAACACACACACACCCACCGAACCAATAAAAATCACATCAAAATACAAATTAGCAATAACTATGAATATAAACACTTTTTACACCCACTCACGATTTGCTTACTCTGGTGTCTGTGCATTTTGATTTTGTATAAATAAAGTCTTTCTTATTCCCTTTGGTTTCAGTGAAGGGCAAAAAAAAAAAAAAATTAAAATGGCTTTGGTTTTGGTTAAATATAGTTTTTATTGTTTTTCTTTTTTCTTACCTTGGTGCAGGTGTTTGTCTTATTTTTATTTTTTATTTTTATATGTTTTGCAAACTTGAATTGCTACTGCGCCACACACGCCTTCTTTCAGTAAACATAAACATTGTTTATTCCACATTCCTTGGCCACAGGCCTTTTTCAGAGCTGCTCATCATCATTGAGACGTAGTTTGTTATGAATAAATATGATTAAGTAGCGTTTTAGTGTAAGTACATCAAAATTTATATTGAGTTTATGCTAGACCTGAGACATGCAAACGCATACATGAATTTGTGTCTGCAGTTTTGGAGAGGCACTATAAAGATATTCTTATACAGTTTTTACCCCTAAGCTGTTTAAGGTTATGTTACGGTCTCCTACGAATTACTAAAGTGTTCTCGCCTATGCCCGAACCGGCGAGTACTCGGCATGTGTGGGAGTGTGGTGGGCATGAGTGAGCGATGGAGCCTTGAAGACATTTAGGTACTTAAATTCAAGTTATGACTTCTTCAATTTTTCTCCTTCCTTTTTCGGGTTGATAAATCTTCTTAATGGTCGCTTTTTTTTTTTGCTTGTGGGTTACTTATGTATAATTATCTATAACTTGCGCAGCTGTGAGTACGGAAAACATGAACGTAAACAAAACACTGGCTTTTAACAGATTCGGTTTTTATTTGCTTAATTTTGAATAGAATCAATATATTTTGATGAGAAACAAATAAATTTATATAATTTTATCATACATTTTTTAATATTTGTGTTTGCTACAAAATTTTCATATATTGTCACGAAAATTAGTTCGAGAAACTAAGCGAACTGTAAATAAAAAAATCCCAACGTTATCTTCGGGGTGCCGAAGATTAAAGACTCTTTTCGCAGTTGTTTCTGCCGTAAATCACATGAACGGGGTTGGTCAGTTAATAGGGCCGATTTCGATTTGTATGACAGCTATATGATATAGTAGTCCGATTTTAATAAAATTTAGCACAAACGCGTATATTTATGTATAAAACGTGTTGGCCGAGTTTTGAAAAGATCAGTCAATAAATGTGCGAGTTATTCCCTAAACCGATTTAGGTTCGTATGACAGCTATATGATATAGTGGTCCGATCCGACCGATTCAAACTAGTGTACTACCTAGATAAAAAAGAAGGCTAAATACCAAGTTTCAGCAAAATAGCTTTTAAGACGACGGAGTAAATCGCATAGAAACAGACGGACAGACGGACATGGCTATATCGACTCCTCTAGTGATTCTAAGTATTCTAGATGTAACTTTTGTGGGTCTACGATGTTTGGTTCTGTGCGTTACAAACATCAGAGCAAAATGAATAGACTCCTTTTTCTTCGAAAAGAGTCTAATAACATTAAGATTGGAAAATGCAAAAGTGAGCCTAGTGGTAAGTTTAAATTACTTCCCCTTAGAAATTATTTTTACTTTTCTTAACTCGAATAATTTAAATTTCCGAAAGGAACATAGTGTTACGCTTGACTGGCACACTGTCGAGCAGGCTTGCATAGCGATATCGAGACTAACCAGTGTGTCTGTCTTTAAATATTTTATTTTGTTTGGTATTCCCAAGGAACAAGGATATTGTTTTAATAGGGAAGGAACATTTGTACTGAGTACTTATTTCATTCTATTTCCGCAACTTCAAAAACGACATAAAGCATTGCATAGTGGGAAGACTTGTTTGTTTTCTCTTTTTCTTTTTTTAACGCTCAACTTACTCAACCGCAGGGCCAAGGAATTTTAGATTGCTGGCATCATAAAACAAAAAGTACACAGCTAGAATCACAAACGAACAACAACTTTTCAATGTCTCACGATTTCTGGAGGCGAATCACGCGCGTGCCTTGCTTTATTTTACAGCTGGATTCGGTTACTCAGTTTTTGTTTCGACTAATTTAATATGGAAATTTTAACAAATGCGTTTTTAAGCACTGCCCAACTTGCTGTCACCACGACTGACAATTATAATTAGCGCTTTTTGTGCTGATGGCACTCAAAAGTTGCATGCAACACGTAGCAAACAACAGAATGAAAAAAACAAAAGAAAACTTAATCACAAACAGTTTTGACTGTCTTCCCTGATCTCTCTCTCTCTCTCTCTCTCTCTCTCTATTTGTGTTGATATCCCCAAAGGGACGAGACTGCAGAGTCGGCTTCCCATATCGGTACTCCCTCTCCCATTTTATGCAACTGACTACTTAAAGAACAAACAAACAACACGCGCTGATGTCAGCGAGGTAAGTGGCGCGGCCACCACCACTTGGCAGGGGTCCGCCCATCGGTTTCAGGATTGTTTTTTACATATTTTCTCGCTTGCTTATCAAATGGAAAGATGTCTGCTAGGTTAGTCCACGACTGGGGTCCACCCCGGTTCCCGGTTTCCAGGTACTTTGTGCTGGGCTGCTCTAGTTCACTTCTCTGTTGACTCTAACAACATTATATAATGAGCAACAACAAAGTAATTTAATACAATTTCGCCCAAAGTTGTTGCAAAACAGGAAAACATTAAAAACAACAAAGCTACAACGGCGACGACGACAACGACGACGGCTAAAACACACTGCCAAACAAGGTAGGCAATGACAGCATTTGGTTCGCGCAAATGGCACAAAAGTCGGAGCTGGGTGGTGAGAGGACGGGTGCCTGGGATTGGCAACAGCATGAGGAAAACTTGTAGTCTGAGCAACCAAATGACTGACTAGGCTAAAGAATCGCAGGACTAGGAAAGCATTTTGATGAGCCAAAAGAAAAACTCTTACTTTTTAAGTACACAGAAGGCTAAAAATATGCCAGATTGACAGAATGTTGCCTAATTTCATGATGTCTCTCTTGCCTCAGTCGCTGACTGAGGTACACTTTTCTTTATCAGTTATAAAATTTTGGAGTATTTTCAATATATCCACCAAGTAGACGAAACAAAGAGTCGTACTTTATCTAAATTTATGACAAAAGTTAAAATTGTTCTTTGGCTTTGTTTGCCGACTCAGTTCAAGCTCACATCAAAGCATTTCTTATGATTCTGTAAACTCCAATGAATAATATTAAATTGGAAAGAGAAAAATATTCGATATTTCACAGTTTTGATTAGAATTTTATAATGCGTATGGAAACGAGATAACGAAAAAATAACGATGACACACGGCCTTGAAAAATCGAAATTTTGCCAAGTTATAAAATATGTTGTAAACCAAAAATATTTATAATTTGGGTCCGACCGACTTTGAAATACTCTGCCATTCAGTTTTCTTAGTACGGAAAGATATTTTTCATCATTCACAGTCTTAGTAGTTTTATGTGCTCCACGATTTTCAAACAAAGCTTTTTCTCTATATTCCATATAGTCAGTCAAACTGTTTAATAAAAGGGAATCAAATTATACACTTTGCATAAATTAAAATATGTGTTATTATGTTATGTCGCCCGCCAGCCTTGGAATTTTTTACAACAAATTTATACAACTTGATGGCCTTGTAATAAATTTCTACATAGAATTTCTAGTAGCTTTTTTTTTTGTGGAAATATTTTCAATACCTATTTTTATCACCAAATTAGTTGGATGAGAACTTCGAATTTGTAAGCTTTTTGGGAGAACATTTGGGATATCAATGCTGTCAAAAGTGAAAAAAGTATAGAAAGATTATGGCTAAAATTATAACAGAGTTTCGTAAAACCCTCGCCCTAGCAGACCATTAAATAAATAAAAAATAATAAAAAGAATCAACCGAAAAACATACACAAATTAGCCAAACATATCGCCATAAAAAATACAAAAAAAAAAAAATTAATAAAATAAAAATGTAAAAAAAAAACTATTTGTATTTATATTCAAATTAAACTCGTCTAAATCTATAAAAACTATACACACAGACACACACACACATTTACAAAGACAAAGGCGCCGAGCCTGGCTGAGCAAAAGATTTAACGTCTCTCGGCTTTGTTTGGGGTCGAAGTCGAAGACCTGCTCTCAGCACAGAGCCGCGAGCTCAGATCCGTCTTTATGAATATTTTTCACGTCAAATTAGCGGAGGGGCTGAAATGGCAGCAACAACCGGCATTGGCTTCCGTGGCGACAAAGATTGTCGTTGTCGGCGAAACGCAATCGAATTCTTAGCCATGCATTAATCGTCTAATTTATAGTTTGATAATTTATGAACTATTTTTAGTTGGTCGGTCGTTCGCCGGGTGCTTTTTGTGGTTTTCTGTCTGCGGACTACCTTGATATTTTATATGTATGTATGCATGGTGTTTTGTTACTGTTGCTGGTAACTCCCTCGATCTCGCTTTCAATTGGCTGGGTGAAGCGCAGCGCAGCGCTAAAGTTGACCCTGAAAACCGAATCTCTGCCGCAGCAGAAGCAATTGGTGGGACAGGCTCGCTCATAGTGAAGATTTTCTGAGGCATAAATCCAACCACAGTTTTAGCTTTCTGTTTTTACATTTCTGTTTTTGTTGTTGTTGTTGTTTTTTCTCGTTTGTTTGTTGTGGTTTCTTGTGCGATTCTTCTTATATATTCAAAAGAAAAAATTTTGTTTTTGTTTTTTTTTTTTTGTGATTTTATGCAGATGAAAATATTTATGTTTTGTTGATTGCGCATAAATTAATTTATATTTTATGGCGTTGGCGCTACGTTTTGTATTTGGTTGTGTCCACAAATGGACCGCGAGTCGCCACCGCCGCCGCTGCCGTCGCAGCAAACGCACCGAACTCACCGCCGTCTTCGCCGGCAGTATGCAAATGACCAAAAGACTCACACACACACACACACACGCACACTAGCACAATGCCAGTTGTTGTCTCCCTCTGTGTTCAGGTCTGTTTCTGAGATTGTGTTTGTGTTGCTTTTGATATAATTTGACCTTAAGCCAAAAATGAGGGCGTTAATGATGCTTTTTGTTTTTTAGTAACCAAAAAAAAAATGTTTTTTTTTTTGTAGGTTTTTTTTTTGTATGCGTTTTTTCCTCTGTTTGTTTTTATTTCTTAGATTGCCTTTTTTGTTGCTTTTGGCGCATAAATATTAATTAAAATGGGAAAAACCCCAGCATCGTTTAGTCTGCCGGAGGAAGAAAGAATATTTAAACTTGAAACAAAAAAAAAATTATAATAACCAAAACCAAAAGGAAATAAAAGCCCAAAAAGAGTATGGATCGATTGCGAAAAACAAAATTCTTTGCAGATATTTTTGAAATTCTTAATTTTGTCAAGGTCTTTTTAATTTTGTTTTTATGTTTAATTAATTTGTTCTATGTTGCAAAAGTTCTTCCTACCAACAAATTGTGCACTGATTTTAATTTATTGTACATCAACAATTGTTTCTCTTTCTGCTTTTTACCCACTTTTTCACAGGAATCCACTTGAAGAAATTGAAGCAGTATTTAAAAGCTAAAACTATATTTAAGCTTAAGTCACAACTAAAGATTAACAAGAGTACACAAGCCCGCACATACACACACACACAAGAATGTGACAAAATTTCCAATTCTAAAATAAATTTAAAATAAAAATATATATTATAATTTTTTTTATAAATAAATTATCTACTTAAAAAACTTAACATATACAAAAATAAAAAGACTAACCACTAAATAAGACTTTAACTTAAAGTTTGCTAAGTTACAATAAAAAAGAAAGGGTATAGATGAAACTTATATCCAGCTCTGTATAACTTTCCTATGAATGTAAAAAGTTTCAACCTGAAAGATGTAACAAGAAAAAAAGACTAATGAAGTATATATTATATGACCTATGCTCTCCGTCCCTCTGTCCTGCACTTGTTAAAATCACCTAAAACCGATATGCACCCTTGCCCCTGCCCCTCTCCGCATCAACATTTCATTAGCCTAATTAAATTTCCCTTTTTTTTCCAAATTCCTGCAACTTTTCATACGGTATGAAAATAAAAAAAATATTATGAAAATCACTTTTAGTGCTCTGGCACTTGAGTTATTCTCATACACCTACACATTAACGCACTTGCAGCGTTTCTAAAGCCCGCACTCACACTAACGCACATAAAAATGCCTCCACTTATTTAACAGAGTTCCTGCCTTGAGTTCCTGAACGAACCATGCGAAATATGGCTCGCTCATACTCGACTTAATTCTATTAAAACTTTTTGCAAACACATTTCCCTACTCCATTCAAAGAGACATAAGTATCTTTCAACTCTGATATAAAAAAAGCAAATCGAACGCAGGTGCGGTGATTCTAACACCTTTGAAATAGTTCCTTCAATTAAGCTTTGCTACCCACTTCAACTGCCCGTACTGTTGTGAATTCAAAACATTTTTTAATCCGCTTTCAAACAGGATTAAAGTACTCATTACCTGCATTTTTTTTGTCGAGTGAAAGAGTTAATTTTAACAAATTTAATTGCCTGTTTTGATGATGGTGTTATTCAGATAATACCCCTTAGGGCCTCTCCCATTTACAACTTTTTGAAACTTTTTCCAAAACGCAATGTTGTTTGTGTGCTTTGTTAAGAGAATTCCAATGATAATTCCCACTACCCAGAGCATAATTATTTTGCACGTTTACACATGTGTTTCCGAGTTAGGCCTAGGTTTTCTTTTTAAGAATGATGTTTGTGGAAATACACCACGATATTGATATGATAATTGTTAATTTTGCATATATATTTTATAATTATTAATAATATTACTAAATAGTTATAAATTTAACTTTGGTTATATATTACGGTTACGGTTCACACCAACACACAAAACATCCCCTCATCATCGAACACATTTGTAAACTTTATCAATTGCACTTGGAAATTTGTTGTGCCATCTACGTAATTAAATGTATTTTTGTTATAGCAATACGAATAAAAGTAAATACATGAAAACAAAGGCATTTTAAAATGAAATTAATGGAAAAGGATACAAACGTGAATTGCCAGATCGTAAATTATTAATTATTTATAATTGTTTGCACACTAACCAGAGTGAAAGCCATATGGATTTTGGTGTTGGTTTGTATTTGGCTTTGTTCGAAAATGTTCAAATGGAAAACAATTTGTTTCATCAATTGATGGATTTATTGACAACAATTTGCCAATTCTTTTTATAGAATTAAAATGCAAGGAAATGAATATGAAAAAATGAATAAATAAAATGAATTCAAAAGCTGGGAATTGCGAATAGAAGTAGCCAATTTGAGGAAATTACAACGAAAAGCACGTTGCATAAAACTGTCAATTGCAAAAGTTGAACGCGATTTAATTCCTTGACTTGGGGAATCCGGAGGGGCTTACACGAAGGAAAAAAGCAGAGCTTTCTTGGTGGGCGGCTTGCCTCTTCAAGTGCAACATGGCCTTTTCTAGGTGGGCGCTCAGGACTCAACGCAAAGTTCATTTAAAAGTCGAAAGGACAAATGAATGAATAAAATAAAAAAAAAAAAAAAAATTAAAGAAAAAAAGCAAGCGCAGTGTGGTAAAAAGAAAAGTAGAGAATGAGAGGCCTCAGTTTTCATTTACTTTTACTTTCTTATTCTTTTTCCACACGCTTCTGAGACTCACTACCTTCAGTTAGCCATGGCCAGTCTTGCCTAAAAGATAGGTGGTAGGTAGGATTCAGGCTGCCCTTGGGGGGTGGCTAGCCAGCTAAAACGAAAGCACAACTTTTACTTTTCCGTCTCCGGTGCTTGGAATTCATGCTTCTTCCTTCCGTTTTCTTCATTCCGCTTGTGCTTGCTCTCGACCACACTTTCCTTATTTTTCAGTCGTTCAGCATAGACGCTGGCGGCGTGTAAATTGAAAAACATAAATCACTCAAGCAGAAGTTGTTGCCATAGCTTCTCAGCAGTTACCGCTCTGCACACAGCTTCCTGCGAATAATTTCGAATTAAACTTGAATTGAAAGTGTGTAGCAATTTGTTTGAAACAAAAGCAGTTGAGTGAAAGAAAAAGAAACGAACGAAACGGAACGAACTTAAAGGAAACCCAAAAAAAGCTAAGCCAAACTAAACCAAAAAAAAGAGCGGCCGGCTTTGCTCAGATCCCATGAAGTGCTCTAAGCCTCCAGAGCCTAGGGATGTGTTGCTGATGCATTAGTTCACATCGTAGTTGTTAATGTTGTTGTAGCCGTAGTCTTGGACGGGGCTCATGTAAACGTTATTGCAAATAGTTTTGGCATGTTGGCTTTTGAAATTAATTTTGCATTTTATATAGTGTTACGGAAGGGATATCGGAGCTGATGGGTATATGATAAATTGTTGGACGAATCCTTAGAAGTAGTTGGGGTAAATTTGTTTTCTCTGCTATACTCAGACTTTTGTCGGTTTTTAGTTGTTCTTCTGAATCTCTCGTGTCGTCCTGTCTTGAGCCCGGTACTGTGAGGAACTGTGTCTGTCCTGTCTGTCCGGCCATCTCAAAACGCTAATCTCCAGCTGCCATGTTTTTGCACTTGTTGGCAAAGTTTTTCAGCAAGTGATTTTGTGGCAAACATTGCACCAAATTGCTTCAATATACGAGTTTTAGTACAGTCCCGTTCAATTTAGCTTAGTTCTGTTGGCCCAGAAGAAGAGTTGAGATTTGGGGACTTCCTCTCCGCTTCTGTGGAAAAAAGAAAAGTTTCTCTGTTTCGTGAGTTTTTAATTACAACAAACATAACTTGTTTACTCTGTAAAAGTTTTGCATGCGCCTCAAGGATAAAAGCCATTGCGATTCCATCAACTCAACTTGCACGTATGTGACTAAAATTCAACGCCATTGTTTTTGTTATAATTATTATTATTATTATTGTTATTGGATTTTTGTGTTTGTTTGTTAGTAAATGTCTCTCATGTCGTTCATGTGCTAACCGCATTTTTACATCAAAAATTAACTGGTAGAACAGGCGAAAATCAACTTAAGAATATTACACAAAATTTTCTAAATATTATTCTCTGTTTGTATTGTATGTAAAATGTAAATGTATGTATTCTACTATGTTCGTCGCACAAAAATGTAATATCTACAACAACAACAACAATCACCACAACACGACTGACAACTGACAGAGCCGCACAGGGTAAAGGGCACAGTCTCAGTGAAGCAGCAGTAGCAACACCAGCAGCACCAGCACCACCGCAATTATCCAAGGCGCCTACATCACCCATGGCACCACCGCCAACGCCACCCACGACGCCTACGTACGCACCTACAAAAATACCGAAACAAAAGGAAAAGCAAAAGCAGATAAGACAAGAAAAGCCTGAAAAAGCCACGCCCGCGCAATCAGTGGTAGTGGGAGAAACGCCTAAGCCCTCTCTGTTGCCAAAGCCAAAGGTCAAAGTTGTCATACCACCCGCACTGCAACAGCGCCTTAAGCACCAGCAAGAGCAACACCAACAGGAAGAAGAGGAGCTTCACCAGCAACTGGAAGCCACTATACCTGAGGAGATGGTGCCTCAAGAAGTGGCCGGCAGTCGCATACCCGTGCGAACCCTGAAGGCTGAAAGGCGCGCCTTGGCTGCTGCTGCTCGTGAAGCAGGTCTTACTGTCGAGGAATACAACCGTCAGCTGGAAGCAGAAGAGGAGGAGCCCAACTCGCCCAAAAAGAACACTGGTGATGCGGTGTCGCCGACAACGCCCACGGGCAAGAGTCGCGCCATGATTAAGTAAGTTTTCGTCGCTTGGTGGTCAAGTCCGAAAGAGTTGACATGTGTGTCAGTGAATCGACGACCCGCGCCAGCAAAGTCCAAAGGTCACAGGCCAATTGGAAAAAGATAGAATGAGATGCGTAGGCTCACCAAAGTAGATATCATATTTAATTTTTGTTTGATTTTTTTTTTTTTTTTTGTTTTTTTACCTTGGCCTTCGTTTGCTTCAAAACACAAATACACACACACACACACACGCACACAGGCAACACAATAAACAGCGTGTCACGCACTTTGAAATAGAAAAACGCCGGAGTGTAAATAGTAGGTTTACAGCAAAGACAACTCAAACCATCTGTCTTTGATATATACAAAGTATTTTGTCTCTTTCTGTAAATTTAGCACACTATATACATTTTCAGAGTTTTATCTTTTGTTTTAGTTTGCGGTGCCTGTTAGTTACTCATATACTGTGTAGTCAATATGTATCTCATAGATACACTATCTTCTTCTATATCTTGCATATGCCTTAAGTTTCAATCTTTCAATGCCTAGCCTTTTTGTTTTTTTTTTTTTTTCAAAGAGTCTTGGCTCATTAAGCTTTAATTGATATAATCGAAAATATATTAATAATTTTCCGTTCAATTTAACAGTGCCGAGAAACGAGCCTCTTGGCGTGCTGCACGCCTACGCTCCCTGGAACAAGGAGCCGTTGAAGCTCAGGACGTGATCAAGAGTATGCGAAAAATGACTGACGACATGCTTCAACAGGAGTCTAAAGCCAGCGATGTAAGTAAAAGGCAATGCTTTGCGGACTTGCCCAGTCTCCCACACTTTCTCGTGGCAGCTGACTAACCCAATTAATTACCCGAATCTATCCGAACCTAATACGAGTTATGCGTGTATGCTGAAAGAAACCGGCCTAAGATATTAAAAATATAAATCAAAATTTTCAAAGACCAAACCCATAAAAATACATGGTTTGCTTTTTTACTAACCGCAAGAAAAGTCAACTTAACAGTCTCTTTTTCTCTGTTTCACATCTTCTAACAAGACAACAGCTTCAGTATTAAATGTTCCCCCATTTTGTGACTAATGAATGAAATTGCGAATGCTGCTTACGAAAATTGAAAATTGGAACAACTTTTTTTTTCATTTGCCCCAAAACTTTAGTAACGTCAGTCAGATTGAGCTTAAGTTGATAGCGATTTCTTTGAGAGAATAAAGCTGAACCAAATTAAAGATCAGAAGCATATTTGTCAGGTTTCCATGCCCTATAGAAAATTAGTTTTTTATAAAGATCGATTTGCTCGGCATTTTGATTTATATCTTCTATTTTACTGGGTAATTTCAATTTAAAATTTTTACTACAGTTTTCCAAATTATTCTCTTTCTATCTCTCTCCATTTGATTTCTTCTAATTTTATTTGTCCAGCCTAAAATTGTATTTCCAAAAATTGCCATAAAATCAAGCGATGGTCCGGTCATTGTACGCGAGCGTGAAAAAATACTCGATGAGAAAATTGTGCGCCGCACTGAGGAGGTACCTTGCCCCATCACAGGGCGCCCCCAATTGCGCACAGTCGAGTATATTGAGAAAATCATCGAAACGGAGGTTAGCAACCCCATACAAGCTTTCTCCTTTTTGGCACATCTCTCGCACCGTCTATGTCTATCTCTCTTTCTCTCTCTACGCAAAAATCAATCAAACAAACAAATAAATTGTATTTATATTTATATTTGACGCAATTGTATCATAAAAATGGCACCATTTTGATTTGCTAGTAAATTCAAAAAGCCGTAGATTTGTCGAAATGGTTACGAGGTCTTCTTTTGTTATTTGTTTTCCATTTGTGTTTTTATTCACCTTTTGTCTTTTCAATCCCGTCCACTTGTCCAAATTTGACGTTTTTTAGTTGATCGCACACACACGCACCCACACCCACATCTATTTTAAATTGCACAAAAAGCGCACTGCACCAAAACGCACGAGGACACAAACGAAATGAGCCATTTAACTAGAATTATAAAATTTTGCTTTTTTTTTTTGTTATTATTATTATTTTTTTCTAACTAAGACAAACATCTGAGACAGTTATAAGCTGCCTCTAAGCAAGAACTCTTTTAATTAATGAATAGGCCTTTTGATAAAGGTTATTATGCGGGAATATTTAGCTTTATGTTGATTATGATGGAAGGGAAAAGTTTGTAATAAATTTCGATATCTTTAAATCTTTTTGAGTTGCTTTCCTTTTTGCTTGTCATTTTAAGGGAAAGAAGTTTGTTTGAATAATTTCCCGTAGCCTTTCCTTTCGAACTTTTCCGCTTTGATTTTCCTGGTCAGAATGAATAAACCTTTTTAAATAAAGCGCTTGGGATTCTAATACATTCTGAAAAAATATAAACACACGTGTTTCTACGAATTCTGTATTATGGCTTGAATACGTAAGGTCAAATTTATTCTGTGCGATTTGTTGGCATCATGGCTGCCTGTGTTGATGCTTTTGGCTTGAAATTCTTCAATTCATTTTTTAATATGCAAACTCATTATAATGGCCTGCGATTACCGTTTTTGAATTTCTCTTTGGCTTTGTTTTGTTTTGTTCCTTTCTGCTTTTATAGCCCAGTCCATTAAAATAAAAGCAAAAGTTGTTTGCTTCTGGCATCGTTTTAATGATTTGGCTCCTGCACCCTTTTTAATATGCTTTCATAAAGCTACACAAATCACCAAAAACAGCGTAAAATATTTTATGCTCAGTTTTATTTGGCGAAAGCTGTGAAAGCAAATGCCACTACCAGGACTCCTGGTAACCCGAAATTCAGTAGCTCTCCGTCACATGAGACTAGGTTGTGCCCCAAGACTCATGCGTCTTTGCATCCACCTGCGTCTGCCATTTTTTCAAAACAGCATTATCATTGTCTGTATCAGGACTCAGTTTGGTTTTCAATTTGGGCTCGGAAGCTGCAGCTTTTGATGCCCGTGCCAACGTCACCGCAAAGCTCTATAAACAAGCCCAGCAAATGTCACCGACGCGAAGGCAACCACAATCGCAAATAACAGGAATCATTGTTCGCGGCGAGGAGCCAAAAGTAGCTGTTTGCCAGTTGCTTTGTTGCTTGCAATTCTTCTTAGGAGCCACTCCCTTAAGCATCAGTTTACATTGCCTTGAAATTCGAGTGCATTTCTGTTGTTGTGCTTGTCTGTCTTCTTTTTCTGTTTCGTTGTGAAAACTGTGCTTAAGGCGCACGGCAGGACGCCCCTGAAGATGACCCACATGCTAGAGAGAAGAAGAAGAATTGCACGCCGCAGGAAGTAAGCTCTCTTTCTCTCTTTATCCTCTTTTTTTTTTTTTTGATTTCTCAGGGTGCTTGCGCCTGTCAGCGACAAAGCTGAGCCTTCTGGTGCCTTATCATTTTGGCAGAGCAAGAAAAGACTAAAACTCGTTTTCTTGGCATACCGTCTAAAGGCAATTTGTGTAAGCCTGATGGTTCTGTTGCAGTACTCGCAATTGTAGTCGTTTCAAACGAGGGCATAAGCAGTGTAGTCAAACTACACATCACGCATACGCTATGTGGGCAAAAGTTGCAAAATCGACCGCTGCAATTGAAGTGGTGGTTTTAGTCTCCATTTCTTCAAATGTTACCTTCCTTCCCTTTTTATATAGTTCAAAATCACCTTTTCATTGTCTTTCTCGCTCTGTGTGCTATCTTAGCTCTAACTTGCAACTGTCAACACTAATTTAACACAATTCCCAACTCAACACCTTATTGCATATGTAAGTGTAGATGGCACCACAAACTCACTCCTAACAACGCACCACCTCACTCATGAAAACTTTCATATATTTGCTCACTTCTATTCATATTTGCATGCTGCTTTCTCCATTTTCTCTAAATGCTTTAGTTAAATCTTTTCCCTCACACACTCCCTCTCTCTCTTTCGGTCTCTGTTCTATCTGCCAAGTGTTTTGGTCGTTAAGACTTTTTAGCTTATCAACTCAAGTGAACTCACATACGCCTTATACCACCATTTCCACACCGATGTATAAATTACTTCTAAGCTAGCGCATTTAATGCTTATTGCGTGCGCTTTGGAATGAGGATTTCTTTGCTAAGCGATTTCCTTTCCAAAAGTATTGTAAATGCTTCAACTTTGTATTGGCATGCTTTTTTTGGCTTTCCTGGAATTGTAGACTCTTCATACAATTTCTATCAATCTGTCGCATTTCCCTGTATGTTTGTATATGTTCAACTCCCAAAAACTCAATTCAGGTGGAAACTTGCAAGGAGCGCATCATATCTTTGGAACTGCAGACACCCGAAGCAGATGAGCTGGACGATGAGCAGCCGCCCTTAGACTTCAACTATGATGTGGGGGAGGCTGAAGAATTTCAAGAGGATGAGGCTGCAGAGGAGGAGGAAGAAGAAGAAGAAGAAGAGGAGGAGGAAGATTCAGCATCCATTGTGACCGTGCAGGCAAACAGCGACAAGCTATTCCTGCGACAAGATTCTGATTCCTTCGGCCCGTCGTCTATTGACAGTATGTCCTCTGGGAAAGTGCGTATCAAGGCAGCCCCACTGCAGATGCACCAGACCTTGGCCAAGGAAGTGGTGCTGCCACAACCTCTGCCATTGTCCACAAGTCATGTCCACCAAAGCACCATTGTAGAAGTTGTAAATCCCATAATCAGCGGGGATGGTAGCGCTCGCACCATTCAAGTAGGTCGCACCGATGACAGTGCCTATCCCGTGGCCTTTGACCACGATGGTGGGGAGGACGACGCTTGCGCCTCTGGTGTGGTATTGCACAGTGAGACTTTTGTTTTGCCAGGCAACACGGAACTCTCATTGAACGCTAAAATGAAGAATGTCCTCGAGGAACTCTTGGAGAACGAACGCGTCAAATTGAATTTGCAAAAGAGCCTCGAAGAAAATAGCGACGACGATGATGACGAAGAGGAAGAAGATGACGATGAGGAAGGGGAAAGTGCCTACGGAGATGCGCGCGAAGATAATGAAAGCCCTTATGGCGATGCCCTCGACGACGTGGTTGACTTTGGTGGTGAGACTCTGAAGAGCAGTGGCGAAGATACCAAGAACGGCAATCAGAAGCTGCTCGAGGAACTTGTAAAGGACAGTAACCGAAACACAATCATCGACAAATTGGCCGACCAATTATTGGAGGACGACGACGACGAAGAGGACAGCAGTGATTCAGATGACACTGATGACTACAGTGACTCCGACGAAGAGACCAATGGTGGAACGGCGGCGGCAGAGGCCTTACGCATTGCCTATGTCCAGGGGGCCCAAGTAATCGAGAATCTCAATACAGTTAAGGAGCCCTTAGCAACTGTTACTAGTGGCGGCAGCAAACTTCAAAAGTCACAAACCTACACTACAATTAAAGAAGCAATAGCAGAAGATAAGCCAACCGTTATGACGGCAGCCTCCGATTCTGCCGCAGGGGTAGATACTTTGGCGCAGCTACAGGCTGAGCAGCAGGCCCTAGCAGAGATCTCAAAGCAATTGCGTAAATCTGTAGAGGATTTGCTCAGTGCAACCACTGAGGCTAGTGGAGGTGCTGTGGTGGAAACACGTCGCACCTACACCTTGCCAGCCGAAGATTCCGCAGTGGTCACGGTAACTGAAGTCGTGAAAAAGACGAAAAAGGGCTCTGGCAAGGTAGCCAAAGACAGTGGTGAGGCTCTCTTTAATCGTCTCCTGAGTGCCGGCGAGGGGGAGAGGCAAATTTTCCAGCAACAAGCTGGTGGGGACACTATCACAACAACAACTGAAACGACGGTGGACCATGGCCCTAGCGAACCAAGCAGCACTAGCATAGTGACCACCACACGTACAGTCTCCAACATTGTGACCAGTGGCATTCCGAGACCTACCGAAAAAAAACAGCAAACATCGAGCAGTGGCTGCGGAAACCGCAACAGTAACAACAATAACAACAACAATCGCAATAAAAACAAACGCAAAGGCCAAAAGAAGAAGTAGAATGAACCATGCCGGGCGAATGAGAAATGGGACTTTGCGGAATTACGCATACGCCCAGTTGGTTCGTGAGTTGATTGCCAGCATGCTAGCCAGCCAACGTCTTGTGGGTATGCTGTCGATATTTCTGAATACATTTGCACAAAAATCAACCCACAGACATACATACTGACCAAAACTCACAGGCGAGTCTTACATATCAGCAGCGGCAGGACGCCACTTTATTTTCGAACATATAGTTTTGTACGATTATTTTATACACTTCCTCATAACTGTAGCTGCAATATCGAATTGGAATGCATTTACTACTTATTTGTATTCATATTTTCGCCCAATTAATTTTGTGAATAACTTGTTGACGTGTCGCATTTACGAACCCACCCATAAAAAACATACAAAAAAAAAAAAAAAACCAACTCATTTGTTACTAATCGCGCCGCCAATGTGTCTGCATCAAATCATTTTTAATTTGAATTTTATGAAAATTAATTTTTATCATACGAACGAGAATTTCAATTAAAACTAAACAAAAACAAAACATCGGACAAAATAATAATTAATGCTGGCTAGAATAATAGCAATAATAACAACAACTACAACAACAGAGCGGCCGCTTTAATTGGTTGAACAAAATAAAAAATTCAGCAAAATTTGAATACATTAAATATAATAATAAACAGTCTCACAACTTCGCTAAAAAAAAAACGACGACAATTAATAAGCGAAAGCAAGAAAATTACCACAAGCAAAAATTTTATTTAATTGAATTAAATAATTTCATTTTGTTTGCATTTAATTTGCATTTACACACAAAGCGCGTACAATCCTGATTTTAGATAAAGCAAAATTAATTGACACTTTGCCTTTATATTTATTCTGTTTATTTATTTTGTATTTTGTTTTATAGCATAAAAAATAAAAAACAACCCGACGGTTCCGCCTATTGACTTTAAAAGTATTTGATGATCCTTAGACTATACTATGATAAAATCTACTAAAACTATAACAATAAAACGAAAATGGAAACAATTAAGCATTCCAAAGCCGTCTATTTTTAGAGACGCAAGCTTTTTGATTCTTCAAAAAAAAAAGAAAAAATTCAAATATATTTTAGACTTTAAGTGTCAAAAAAATAGTAGAGATAAAGCGACGACACGTTTCGATGAAACAAATAAAAATAAACGCAAACAAGCTAAATTCAACATTTTATACAAAATTATTTTTATTCCCCCTAGTTTATTATCATTATTATATAAATATTTTTTTTTTTAACTAAAATTATGTGTTGTATGTACACTTGTGTATTGTATTGTTATTGTAGTTACAAATGGAAAATTCAGTAACATGTCAATGTATTTATGTAAGTAGTACGTCCAGTTGTAATTGTATTAGTCCCCAAACGAAATGGACATGCATCAATTCGAAATAAAATTAAAAGAGAGAAACAAAAAAAGAAAAAGATATTAGAAGCACAAACATATTAATATTTTTGGTGGCATCAACGGTGTTTAAACTACAGTTTCCACACAGAAATATATACAAACATGTAGAGCAATAAAAATCAAACATGCCACACGAGATAAAACTACACGCAAAAAAAAATATAAATACAAAAAAAAAAAAAAAAAAATCGTAGTAAGTTAAAAAGAAAACAACAAAATATAAAAATAACTTTTTTATAAAATGACTACAATTTAGAATATAATAAAAAATTGTATGGATTTTTATTTTTAAACAAACGTGTTTTTTTTTCTATTTCTGCAAACAAAAGCAGCCCGAACCACCCATTTTCATGTGTGTAAAAATGTGAAATGGTTTTGGCCAAAATTTTATTACGCTTTTGGCAAACAGGCAATTATTTATATTCTATGGTATTTTTTTTTTTTTGAATGGTTTGTATATTTATATTTTTTTTATTAAAAAAACGGATGACGGAAAGTAATTACTCTATTTGAAGAGAAAACAAAATTAGAGTTAAATGAGTTCAGGTGTTCAGATGAAAGGCATTTGTAGTAATCCAAGCTAAATGTATAACTGTACTTTAAGCTTTAAATTGTATTAAGTGTTTAAGCATTATTTGAAATATTCAAGAATAAATGTTTCTGGGGGAAACGGTCAAACTAGAAAGGTGAGTATCTCCAAACTATTTACATTCGAATTTCTAGGCGAATTTACCTCTTTATTACTTAAAATAATTTATTTAGATACTTTACAAAATATTTGTTCTTAGCAACTATGTTCTTGCTCTATAAATTTCAATCTTAAAATAACAATTATTTTTGTTTGACTTTGGGGAATCAGAACCTTACATTGAAACATTTATAAATTATCAAGGCTAAATGAAAATAGAAAAAAAGTGAAACGTATTTTGAAAATTAAAAAAAAAAAAAAAATATTTATAAAATACACACACGCACACCTTCTGTTAAACCGTACACGCGTGAAGGAGACGACCATGATAACAGTAAAAAAAAGTGGAAGCTACAAACGAAACGTTTGCCAAAAGGCGGAAAGTGCTGTCATTTTTAGAACGTAACAGGAAAATGTTTTTAGACAAGCGGACAGGCGGGAAAACAACTCTCCCTCTTTTTCGGAAGAGAAATAAACAGCTTTGGGGTCCAAGTCGAAATGTCAGTAGTTTCTTTGAATGGTTGCCCCCTTACTCATTTTTGCTGAATGCTGAAATCGCTATATGCAAAGTCATCAATTAAATCAGCATAAGTTCAAAGTGAAAATGAATTTAGAGTCAATCACACACACATACGCACAGTGGCATCTTTATTGGGTTTGTGTGTATACAAGGAAAGATAATTTGATTCAGATGCGCGTATTTAAATTTACTTCAATGCGAAAAAATAGGTAGCAAGCTTCCACATGAGATATCTGCCACGTACCTAAATATTTAAATTCCGAGACTTGGGCAACTACGCATGACCTCTTTATTAGATTATACCCCAGTCAGTTGCAGATAACCAACGCCTACGACTTTGCTGCATATGCCAAGTGCAAACGCCACCTCGTGTGTCTTAGTCATGTCAGGCGAGTCGTGGTACAAATGAGCCGCGCCGCAGTTATCAAGACAAATGAATGTGGGGGTTTGGTAGGTAACCCCAAAAAGTCCGTTGCATTTGCATCTAACTGTGCCGAAGGAGGTGGCAGGGCAACCTTAAACTTCAAGTGCAGTTGGTTCTGTTGTTGATTACAGCTCTGCCGAGTCTGTGACGCTAAAGTTCTTTTTCTTATACCCTGTATATTTTTGGGTGTATTGAGTTTGCGAGAATCTATGGAAATAAGAGAGCCTAGATCTGATACAAGAACGGTAATCAATTGTTTGTTTAAGCAGTCATTGCAGATTTTGGAATATTCCGGTCGCACGGTACTCGAAGTGTCTGTAGGTTGCAGTGTATTTCTAAGTCAGCAGAAGCGCCAACATATTTTGTTGCTCCCCCCATGGCGACTTGAGTTTCTGGCCAGCGCATTAATCAAAATCTCATTTTTGTGGCGCATAAACAGACCAAAATCCCCATATTTGAGCAGCAACAACTTTGAGGGCGAGTAGCTTAGTTAAAAGACCCAACTTCCCGACTCGCCAGTTAAATAAGTGCAGCTTTTGATGATGACGCGGTGACAGACGATGCATAGGGTGAATGCAGTTGATTTTGTTGTAACAACAGTTAGTCATATATTTAAATATACTCCAATGATTTCAGAATGCAACTGACGTCAACCCAGCGAAGAGAGCAAAGACTGCAGAGGACAGATTCTTTCTCCTACACTCATAGTATTATATGCTCCGTCTAACTCAAAAGTCTTGAAGCTAGTCCCAGCTCTAGCCAATTGTCGTTTGTTTTCGAATTTCGTCATCCAACCTGTCACATATAATAGGATTATGCTTGGTTAAACAGAAATGTCCTTACAGCCAGCACGTTATAAGCTCGTAGATTTATTTTTGTTGGTTTCAGAGTAACTGGGTAACTGAGATGGTGTCTCTTAAAAATTTATAACATTTGCTGCTGGCCAAGCAGCACTGGCAAGTTTGAAATTTTTCACATTATAAGCATAAATCTTCTAAAGATGCTGCCACCACCATCAAGACACAAGCAACAGGATACAGTTCTTTTTGGTCTGCTGGCAGTGGTGTCTGTGTCTGTGTCTGGTGTTTCTGTCATTGCACACATTTAAAACTTGTGAAAAATGTCCACCGTTTGTTTGTATAAGCATACACCAACACCCAGCCATTCGCACATTCAGGGACAATACTGGCAGGTGTGTCTAGTCATTGAAAGCGTGCCAGTCGTGCCATTTGCCGTAGTAAAAACCATCACCCATCCGGGTGAGCTGGTGAGTTATCTGGCAAATAATGGAACGTGCTCTGTGTATGATGCGTTTTCATAAATTTTAAATAAGTAGTGACACCTCTAGGAAGGCCTCCCCCAAGAGAGCCAGCAGAATCAGCCAGTCCAGACACTTTTACACCGAGCCATACTGAGCCTGCATTATTTTCTGTTAGTTCAGTTGTAATTGTTACCGAGGTAGTTGCAGTTAAACTGGAAGCCCCCCTAAATCTGCAGTGGGTCAAGCTTTGATGAAGGGGGGCTCTGACCCTCACTCAGAAGGTCTTTAGAGACTTGTGAGCTGCAAGTATCAACTTACTACTTTCGAATAAAGAATAAAAATATTTATTAAAGACTCGAGATCATAAGTTTTTGTCGCATAACTTTTTCATGCTGTGGTGGCCAAGTTCTTTGAGCTAGGTTTAAAACTTTTGCATGATTATGAAATTTATGTGGTTTCAGTTAGTTGTTGTCGTTGTAAATATTGTTATTGTTGTTAGTGGCATTGTTGCTTTTTGCGTCGCCTGTTGCAGCTCACGGATGGCCTGAGCACACAGCGCATGCCCTGGAAAGTTTGCCCACAAACTGTTGCAGTTGGCCAGACTTGCCCCTTTTATCCGGTCTTCGTTTATCCGAGGTGGGTGTGTGGGTTGCGGGCTAGTATTAGGAGGAGGATTTTATTAGCCGCCTGCATATCAAGCAAAAAAAAAAAAAAAAAAAAAACAGAAAAGAAAATAAAGGAATGGAAAAGAAATTCAAAAACCGAAGCTGCCGCCAGCAAAGAGCCGACTTCAAGCAGCAGCTGTTTGGCATTTTAAGCTTGTGGGTGGGGTGGCATGTGGGTGAGTATAGAAGGCAATTCGCTGGAGTGGCCGTGGTCGGTGTGAGCGTGTGAATGTTGCTGGTGCCTATCTTGCTTGTGTGGGTTGCGTAGCTGCCTGGAAGCATTTGTCAGGCATGGATGGCGTTGCCTTTTGTTGTTTTAGTTTTGGAAGGTGACTTGATATTCTTTTTGTATTTGCCTTTGCCTTTGGTATACTTTGCCATATTCCACACACACTCACACCGTTCGAGTCAGCTTCAGCTTGGTTTTTTGCTCTGCCGTTCTTCTCATCCCTGGCTGGGGCTGGTCTTCTCTGCAATTGCAATTTTCAAGGATATGCTTGAAACAGATTTATATGAAGGGGCTTAGTACGTGCAGAATTTATTAATGCAAGACTCCGACATTCGACATCCGACAGGCCAACGACCAATATCCCCACCGCTCCTGCACTCCCTCTTTCACGCCTTCATTAGCCCATCTTGTCCATCGTGAAAACATGTTTCTCATCAATGCAGCCGCCATAATAATGAGTACCGATGTTTGGCCCCATAGGTTACATAAGTCGAATTTCGTGGGCTTTTGCGCCACCTTCTACCCAGAAAGTCAAAAGGTACAAACAAGTTTGCACATCAATAATGAGTCGATGAGCTGCAGGCGGCCGTGGAAAGTTCATTCGTATGTTTTTTGGTCTTGCATTTGAATTAAGAGATTTTCGACTTTGGCCGAAAATTAAACCAGGTCTGTATGGCCGGGGTCAGGGTCTTCAATAACATTATCGACCCAAGTCCTCAACAGGGCCATCCAGCGCGACGGGATGTCTTTTTTTGTTTGTTTTTTTTTTTTTTTTTGGCTTGTGAATGCTTGTCTATGTGGTCTGAAAAAATCTGAACAACGATCACGTATTCGCATTAAGAAACTTCAGTGCTTAAAGTGCAACCGAAAAACAAACACCAGAACGGCACCACCTAGCCCGACTCTTCCTGAATTAGAAACTTGTTTCAGCCATAAAAGTTTATCTTGATATGTTTGAGTTTGCAGTGATAAAATGAAGATCCTAGGCCATCAGAGCGTCGAGGCCTTTTGGGCACATTCAGTTGAATATTCATCCTCAGTCTTGGTCTTTAGATTGTCTCTTATTCAACCTTGCTCTTGAGGAAACATTTTCGTTCATAGTCTATTTACAATTGGAATTGTCTTCTCGGCAATTTCATTTTACTCAATTTGCTTCTGCTAAGTGCCCAACTTTATGTTTAACTGCTGTAGTGTAAATTAATTTACATATATGGAAAGCCAGCAGACTAGCTGTCCTCAATGCTTGCCGCACTTCATCACTCGACCACAACCACAATGTACGTTGAAATTCGTTCAAAAATACTGATTAAATTACTCCTCTATCCAACCTAACCGACGACATCCACAAGAAGAGAACATTATTTTCACACAGCTCATATAATCCACACAGATTTAAATAAGATAGACAGAATGGATCTGATCAGAGAGCGAGCCAAACCGATGATAATTATTTGGCATTTCTGTCAACTTTACTAACGTATCAACAATCCACAGTGTGAATTCATGCAAATTCAAAATTACATTTTATGAAAGATTTTGCAGGGTAGTGAACTTTTGCATAAAAAGATAATTGAAATTTTTTCATTGTAAAGTTTTAGTTCACTTTCTGTCACACAATACTTACTTAAAATTATAAATTAATGTGATAAATACATATGAGCAGAGCTTTATAAATGAATTGTTTCGACTTTAAATTATTCATTTAATTCCAAGAGAAATGCAAGCTTTCAAGAATGTTTTAACTTTCCAGTTTTTCAGATATCGCAAACATTTAATTTTCAGTCACTGTGCTGTTTTCCCACATTCCATGTGTCCAGATCGAGCCAGCCTTGCTCATTAATAAAGGCAGCAGCTACAACAATAACAACGGCAGAATTGTAATGAGTGAAGGCAACAAAAACAACAAGGCCATCCGACCGAATGCAAACAGTATTGAAAATATCTTTAGTCCGAGCTGTCCTGATGACGAACCTGTGGTTATTTAGCTGTCACTGATGTTCATTCCTCTTGGCTCAGCTTGTTTGTTTAACTGCAATTTCACTCATTTTTATTGTTTTTTGGGAGTTCTGCCGTTGGCAATGTCACAACTTAAACGCCAATACACCAAGGGATTTGGGTAGTCGTATACGACTATATATATATACAAAATGAATATGTTAAATGAAAATGAAGCCGAACGTTAAAGTCAGGCACGGTCGAGTTTGGGATACCCTGCACCTAGTAGACGGAATTGAAAAAGAAAAGGTGGTAACCCTAGTCGGGTGGTAACCTTGGTCGTCCACATTCACATAAAACCTCTGGTCTTAATATTCCTTTGAATCCAATAACACATTGTTCACAATAATGCAAGCACGCCACCTATCGGACTGTTCTATCGATCGTTTACCATTTGGGCAAGGGGAACTAAAATCTTGACTCTGAAAATTTGTTTTTTTTGTATATCTCATGTAGATATGGTCCGATTTGAGTCATGTTTGATATCAATAGATAGATTTTTAGATGCCTAACAAATTTTCGGGAGCAACTAATACCGAAATCCTAAGTGACAAGGCTTTGAAAAAGTGAGGACGTGGAAGGCGGACCGGGGGGAGAAAAATAAAATAAACTTGACCAACGTACACACATAAGGAGTCGGAATCACAAGTTTCGTTATCGTAGCTCTTATAGTCTCTAAGATCTAGGCGTTCACACGGACGGACAGACGGTCGGACGGACAAACGGACGGACATGGCTATGTCAATTTCTCTAGTCATCCGGATCATATTGTGGGTAGCTTTGGGGGGTCTACGACGTCTCCTTCTCTATGTTACATACATTTGCACAAACATAATATACCCTTACCCTTAAGGTGCAGGGTATAACAATTGAAAGCCATTTGCTTATACATGAGAAGAGGATGTGCAAAGCATGTGTGAGTGAATCATACATTTGTGTATATTTTATGTGGCAGATATTTAAAATTCTCGAATTAATGCGATTAAGCGGAATTGCAGTAATAAAGAAAATTACTTAATTGGTAAAATATGTGAAAAATGTTTAATTAAAATGGCGAAAAAAAGTTGATCGATTTTTTTTCTCTTTTTCCCAAACATTTTATGCTCTTTTTCAAGGTGTCTCTGACCGTTCCTAATTAGAGTAGAATTTTTTAATTTTCTGGAGCTCGAATGATTAATAAATGATTAGCTTGCTTTATGGACCAACAATTTGACAAGACTTTAAATATCTTTAAAGATGCGTACATACTTTATGTAAGTATTTAGATAGCTCAGCACCCTCTGTGCGGGCATCTTCTTTTTTAATACAATCTAAGATTCGTTTTTTATGAACGCTCAATTGCTAAAGAAAATTGAAAAGATTTTTGCTTAGCAACTTAGGGCAGCTCAGTAGAATTGGCAACGTCGACAGCGGCATTGAAAGTATCAACAGCAGCTGCATTTCCTGTAATGATGGATTGTGCTCTGAAAGTGTCTTAAGCCCCACACACACCCCCACACACACATGCAGATGCATATTCACACAGAGGACAAATAAAAGTTTTGCAAATGATGCTGCTACCACCAGCCCAATCATACCCCCTCCTCTATCACAGGAGGTGTTTGCATTGCGCCTACATCAAAGACTAAAGCAACCACCCACGGGGTTTTCCTTATTTTAGTTGAGCTTTTTTTTCAATTTTTTCTTTTAGAAAGTTCTTGTTTCCTTTTCTTGCCCTTCAGCACTCGTCCTAACTCTGACAATGTCACTGGATGGCTGTGCACTATTTGGGTTAGTTGTCAAAATGGCTGATGCATGCGGGCTGCTGAAATAGATAAACGCTGCGTTGCGCCATAGCCATCCCTGGGTGCATCTTTGCTGTGCTTACAGAATTTCGTTTACAAAATAAATCATTTTGATCGAAGGATCGAGTGGCATTGTCTCCTTAAATATTAAGAGCTACAAAGAGGCGGAAAACGGAAAGTTTCGAAGCAGAAAGCTGAATAAAAATTAAAGCTCCCTCTGACGATGTCAGATAAAACCCTTAAAAGACGACAGTGAGAAATGGTTACTTTTGCTCAGAGCAACTACCATTTGGAGTACCTCAGATAACAGAGGGGTCGAGGTAGGTAGGTCATCAAAAAGGTGCGACTCTTAAAAAACCAATGAGTTTTGGAACCAGCAAAAACCGAGACTTGTTGCACCTTGCGTCGGAGGCAATACGGAAACATAATTCATTAGTTACCAAGTCGTGCTGCTGTAGCTGCCACGGCACAATTGTTGCAATTCCTTGTCCATAGCCAACTTGTTGAGCATTAGTAACAATCTAGGAAGGAATGGGACAGTGTCAAATAGTCGAGTCGACTCGACTGGCCATTCAATTGCAGGATGCATGACTCTATAAATGTGTCTGCTGAACGATACCATCCCATAAAGGCTGAGTGTATGTGGCCAACCCAGTAGAGTGTTCTGGCAGCGAGCCAATGTCGCGTCGCTGTGCCGCCAGGAAACGGAAGCGCGCAAAAAAATTTCGCTTGTAAAATGGCAAAATGGCGAATGGCGTTGCCTACTCGAGGCAATAGTCGGTGACTGTTGATGGGGGTATTGCGGTACAGTCTGGAGGCTTCCACTTGTCGAGTTGGTGAAGCGTGCGGTGTACCATAACAAGTAAGTGGAGGAACATGGACAAAAACTTTTGTCGCTTTTGCGTGGCCGACAAGTTGAAACTAATGACATTTTTGTTGTAATTAGTTGCGGCTTTGCCGTAAACTACAAAAACAAAGCGACCTATACTAACAAGGCTAGCAAATAAGTTGTCAACAAAGTTAAGTTAAGCCATTTTCATTGGTCTTTTTCGCATAGTTTTTTCGTCTTTCAGGGTGGGAAAAAAATCTTTTTGCCCTAACTGGAAAATTGTCGGAAATGAATGCCATTTGTTTTCTCGCCCCTGCAAATTTAGCAAAATGGAGTAAGAAATCATTGACTAAGATTTGGTGGTGTCACAGAACGCTGCTTGAACAATGGGAGTTCATGGTTGGATACTTCTGACCTTGCAGTATTGCGTAAGCCTTGCAATTAGTTGGCAAATTTCACATGTGCAGCTTGGTTTGTTAAGCATTCACTTTGTCTGCGTTTGAGTGAGTTTTTGTGTGGGTTTTGCCTAATGTAATCCAAGCGTATGCCACACTCTTCATACCTGGGGCCAACAATGCTTTTAATTATTTAAAATTGCAACTATGCAGATGGCGATGACGTGCCAGAGAATGCAAGGGTTGCCAGCACCTGCACTTGGCACAGGTAAAAGCCACGCCGACATTAACATTTGTTTCAGATTAGACCAGCAAAAATGTCGTAAAAGCAAAAAGTATATGCCTGGCCCTGGAACAGCCTTGAATAAAAATTACATTTCATAAATTCCCTTCAAATTTGAATCATATCCACGAGGTGTGTCCGACTACTCATAAAAACTACTTAAACTCTCACAACAATATAATTAAATTAAAAAGCAAATTAAATTTACTACTTCTTAATGGGTCAAAATTGATACTACGTTGATTTGATCTCCAAATTGTCACCACTCCATATAGTTACTAAAATTACTTTGAAATAAATTCGCACAAATTTAAATTAGGGATGGATGGGAAAATTGTAATGAGATTTTATTTTTATTTTCTATAAACTGGAATTGTAAGCGATCGATCTTTTTATTTTTTTGCACACCTTCAAATGCAAAATCTCATAGCACCAAATCATAAGGTGTATAAAAAAGAGTAAATTGCAAAATAAATAAAGCATTGGCGCTTTTTATGCTTTTAAGCAGATTGATTGCATTAATATGAATGAACTTTTAGTTTTAAAGACAAAAAATAAATAAATAAAATTAATTTGAATGTTTTGTGTGAGCTAAAATAAATTTAATTTTATTGTGATTATGGCTATTCATCTGTATATATCGAATCTGGATAATTGATAATAGTGGCGTAATCGCCAAATATTTGTGTATTTAATGTTTCGTATAAAATTCACCAAGCTAATTATGCAAATAATATTGAGCTATGCATTTACAATTAAGTTTATCGGTGTCGCTGATTTCATATTGATTAGTTGTTAAATAATGGTGTGCTTTAAAAATCTGATTCAATAGATATCACATATAAATTATAAAAATAATGTAGTCCATAAGCAGTATCATCAGAATCAGAATCCCTTCTTTTGAAGGTTACTTAGGTAGTAAAATGTCTACTGTAACATATAAGAATTCCGGGTACCGTTGGTCTCCTCAAAGTTGACCTAATTCATCTGCTAATTAGATAAATAGGTTAATCCTTCCCTTAACCTATTTCCTCATTTTACCTAAAGCTTACTATGTATATCATGTATGTATGTACTGTATATCCAGTAATTCCAAAAAATTCCGTAGCCTAAGTAAATCTTGGAATCTAATTAATTTTTAATCATTTTACATTATTAATTTTACCTTATTCATTCTAATACTTTGATATAAAGCCAACATTCTTTTACACTTAACGGGAAGCATTTGGCATGGAGCAGTTCACTGACACTCGTGAAAATATTTCAAAGAGACAAAGAAATGTGCAATTTGGCTGTCGCAGTTGTTCTTCATGATTTTTACATGTTGCTCTTAAGGAACATAAGAACTCTTTGTTATGTGTTCCTTGGTGTAATCAAACAATACCAAAGCCTAACATAACCACATAAAAGCACACACGTAGAATCGTGTGTCATCAGTCAAAAGATGTTTGGTTTTTGGTTGCTTATCGAATCGATGGGGCTGGGTACGCTATGAAAAATGTCTTATGAGTTGCGCCAAGTGATTTCTTTTCATTTGTCTCGCAACTTCGACACAGCTCAATCATTACACCAAGGGAACGGGACTGGATGGATATATAAAATTGTCACTGCAAATTGACGACTCGCAGCGGTGCTAAAGTGTCCCTGTGTCTCGGCTGGTCTTTTGGATACGAGGAACAATGGTGAATAAAAAATTTACTACCCACAAAACGTCTGACATCATGGCTACCACAGAAAGAAACTTCTGTCGCATCAAAATCACGTTGAATGGCCTTAGAACTTGTAAATCGAAAAAGGCTGTAGTAGTTGGTGGCGAGGTGGTAAGGCCATTCACATAGCCTGGTGTATGCAACATGCTTAAACTTGTCTCCCGAGCGGATTGAATTTAATACAGAATTTTTTAAAAAGATGACTTCAGCTGAGAGGTCGAGAATTTCTTGGACTAAATTGGCCACTCAATTTTCAAATTCACTTATTTGCAATTGCATATTTTTTTGGAGCTTTCTTCTTGGTCTTTACTGTTTGCTACGGCTTTTTAATGCACTCGAAAGAAATAACAAACGTTTGCGGCAGCAGCATTTGCACAAAATTTTAATGCCAGAAAATTTACATACGCTAAATGCTGTCAGGCCACACGCCAAACACACTTTATACGGGGGGAGGGGAAGTGCGAGCGATGGGGCTGGGGATGCTGCTCTACTGCATCATTTGCATATCATAAAAATTCATTTTGCAAATGTCTTTTCTGTTTACCTTTGAAATTGAGTGGACGGTATTTGAGAGGAAAAGAGAAGGAGTCAAAGAGAGCTGTGCAAAATGGTGAAGCATTTAGTTACTTTATTTCATTGTTGAAACGTTTGGCAGATCTTTACGATTACTAGTAATACTTGGCGAGTGATGTGGCTTGGGTGTTGCTTGTTGCTGCATGTGTCACCATTGTGATGTGTCTATGTTGGCACATAAATTTTTAAGTTTCTCAACTTTCTTAGTTTTTTTTTCTTTTTATTTGATCACTAAAGGCACGCAGATTCAAGCCAGTAGAACGAGTACATCAATGCAATTGTGTTTGCTTGTATCTCTAACTCGAGAAAGCTTTTGTGGAGTCACCACAGACATTCCAGGCAACTGGTAACAACAGCTGCTCATAGCTAGAAACTGTTTTGGTATTTTTTTTTTTTTGTCTGCCACTTCTGCCGGCTGTCTCCCTTTGCAGTCGTGATTTAGTGGCACTTATGCCAAGTACAACTAGCACTTGAGTTTTTGTCTAGTTTTGAAAACTGTCCAAATTGAGTTGAGAGGCAGTCAGAAGTAAGCATAGAAGGAGTCTTGCCATTTTTGCTTCATGCTCTGCTAGACTAGATGTATACACGTATTCTGATGTGGGCTTTAATGTGGTCATTACTGTATAATTTCAAAACCATTTGAAACTATTGGGGAAACTGTCTAAGATAATGATGGGATTCTGTGATTCTCTTATTTTTATGTCTTAATTTGTTGAATTGTTGCTGGTTTCGATTTAGCTTGACACTTGTCGATTTGTCTCCACATTATTTTCTAATGGCGTCGCAGACAAAAGGACACCTCAACGTTTTCAAAAAATTACTGCGACCAGTATTGCGCCTGTGTAGTGGTCATTACCTTTTATTTTATATGGGAGAAAGGCATGTAGAAATATTGTTTATTTACTCAATTAGTAGTAATTGCTACGGTCAATAAATTTTTATTTACCCAGTTCTTGGCTGGGCTGAAAGCCATTTGACATAGCCAAAACCCAGCCGAATGGTCGGGGATATTCTGTTTGGGTTTCGTTTTCTTTTTCTATCTCTGTTGCTGTTATGTGCTCTTGTGTTTAGCCACAGTCTCACTTAAAGGCTCTTAAAGAGGCTTGATGGAGGGCGTGATGGCTTGGCTAAATTTTCTGAAATAGGGTGAGCAATCGTCTGGCGATTTCTGTTCAGCCTGTTCTGGCTTGCTGTCGTTGCTGTCATTCTGTAGCAAGATGTGTACATTTTTATTTTTAGTCTGGTCCAAAAGTACATTAAATCTGGTAAGCCATTCCAATCCAATATCATTTCGATATCACTACGATGTGGCAAGCCAATCTCACTGCCACTTTTCGAATACTTGAGACTACATCAAATTTAAATACCACAACCTCACTTGTTCAGGCATTACAGATAAGCTCAGCTGAAATTATGACTCAGCTGCGTATTTTTTATGCCGTTTGGTGGTAATAAATTTATGCACTTATCTTTGTGGCAACCGGAAGTTGTGTGACAATCAAAACATGCTCGTGTTGCCATATTTGTTTTTTTTTTTCTAACTGCTTATAAAACTTCAAAAAGAGAATATCATAATTTTTGCGGCAGATCAGGCGGTCTGTACTTTACCCCCGTTTAACAAAGGATAACCGTAGAATAAAGCTCAGGGCGGCAAGCAAAGTTCGGGAGAGGCGGCTTAGTTTAAGTGGCCATTTTACAAAATAGCGCAGAGTACAACAAATTTCTATTATGTACTTGAAAATTGCCAGTCAAAGTTTTCATATAAATAAATATAAAAAACGCTCAATGGCAATGCCAACAAAGCGCACCAGGCAAACAAAATGGCGTCTCGGCTTGTTATAAGTGTTAAATAGAATGGGAACTGCCTGCTTGGTTGACGGGGGTCCTAAAGTGTTGCGGAGAGTTGAATTTGGTGCCAAAGTTAACAATTCGGGGACAAGCAGGCCACAGCTCTATAAACAGAAAAAATAAGAATACATATTTTTTTTTTAGCCATACCTCGATATTGAATATTAGGAGAGCGGTTTTTGTTGTTGGCTTTCATCTTCCTCACGTCTGTTTGTATTTCAGAGTTGGTTTGCAAAAGACCATTACCAGCTGAGAATTTTGTTTGCCACGGCTTAACGGCAATTGGATGTGCTCCGCTAAGTGACAATGTGTGCGTTCAATTTTTCGATTCTGGCTTGGGTGAGCCCAAGCAATTTGCAATAACAATAGCAGTCAGTAGTGAGACCAATACGAATAAAAGAAGGCAAAAACGAGCAAAACAACCAAAGCTTAGCCATTCCCAAAAATATGGTACAATGGGCGATCGGAGCACTTGGAAAAGGTGGAGTGGGCAGAAAACGACCGCCAAAGTACAATGAGTTTTTGATTACTTTGGAATTTCTTATTTGCTTTTGCATTTGTAAGGCCTATCCACAGACTCCGAGCCAAGAAAAGAAGGAGACTTGGATCAATAACCGAAATTCGGGGGTTTTTTTTTTGCCTTGATGCAAATTTGAGTAAAATAACATTTGTTTCCGAGACTGTGCAAATATTTATCAGCGACCTGAATTTTTACTCGTGATAAGTGAAAATTACATTTTAGTTGACTGAAAGTGTTCACTGATTGTTTGGCAATCAAAGTTTTATAAAAAAAAATATGTGGCGAAGGCTTCCTCTTTATTTTGAAGAAAAAGGTTTATCCAATTTTTACCACACTTTGGTAATATAAGGTAGAGCATGTTGAGCCAACTGTAGACGGCTGTACACCAAAGTGATGGTAGTTGGCTAATAAATGGCTTGTAAACGTGACGAAGAAATACTCCGTTTTATTAGTTGCGGTTTCATATTGATTGGCAAAGGTGCGTATTCCAAATAAGAATAAAACAAAGAAATATGCGAAGAACGCTTATAAGTTTTACATGTTTGCCCATACTTGTCAGCAGACAGAATTGATTGGCAAAACGCTCTTTGACAGTTTCCTGAGAGACTCACGTGCTGATACTGAAAACCGCTTACAAAAAGTTAGTCTTAGCAAAGAAATTTTGTGTCATGCCTTATGATTCTTCGATTATAACTTCAGCATTATAACCGAATTTTTTATACGAGTCTTGATTTGTTAATAAATTTCCGCATAAAACTCAGAGAAAGAGAAGGAGCAACACGTGACACACGTATCTTTATATTTCAGGATCTTATCAATCATGTACGTCATACTGGAAATTATTAGGTCAGAATTACAATAACAAAAAAGACATTCATGGAATTGTTTGAATGTCTTGGATCTTTCATGTCTCCGTCGTATTTGAATTCTACATATGTATCAGCTAGCTCTAGTGACTCTGAAAATACATATCCAAGTATTCAAGTTGGGTTGGATATATCTTTTTATGTAGTAATCAGACGCGATCAATTGAAAAATATGCTGCTACCCGATATCTACCATTTAACATTTTACTTAGAGTATGTTACTTTCATGGCCCTGAAATTAATTTTTTAGGTTGTTCTTTTATCATACGCAGTTTTATAAGAAGCGAAAGTTCTGCTTATTGAATAACAAATCGAAAAGCAGACATTGATGTAATGCGAACTCTTCAACTACTGCTAGTACAGGCACTGGAATGCCTGACCTCCAAGGCCCTTGACACACGTGCTAGAGCCATTTTTAACATAACGGTTGAGAGCGTTTAATGCATCAGCCTCACTGTTTTCCAGACAATCTTCTTCGCTCTCTCCCCCACTCGTCTTGCTCTCGCACTCTTTCCGGCCAGGTCACGATAGTGCTGCTTCCGACGTGACGACTTGTGGCCATGATGGTTTGGGGGCATTACAACACAGACTGACTGACTGCTTTGAAGTCGAGAGGTAAGTGTTAATAGGGTGGCAGGGGATGAAGTGTGCCATACTTGGCAGCTCATTGTCATGTGCGACGCATAAATTGATACGAAACACGATTCTAAGAACTTTTTTGACATTAAAGCAAACGCAATGAAATTCTGCTGCTTTAAGACAAATATAGAAATCCGACTATACAATCTTCTTATGAAAGCACATTCCAGGCAGACACATACTAGGCCACAAGCAAGAAAACTCTATGACTTTTATATAACAAACAAGGATTTCGTGTGTGATATTCTCTTCACTTCACATAAACTCGAGCATGTCATAAAATCACATTTAACAATATGTACAGTTACCCCAATAGCAACAGCAGTTAGGAGATAAGTGAGAAGAGAGCCAGCACCCTACAAAATTGTCTTTTTAAAATTAAGCAAAGAAAATGCTGAGCCACATAAAAACCAAATTATTGTCAACAGGCAAACACTTGACAAACTCACAGTTGACAACAGACAGCCAGACGCAGAGAGAAATAGACAAAGGAGCCCAGTGCCACCCACTCATATTTACTGATGCCCAGACACGTAGCAACATTAAACGTTAGACACCGTTTGGAGAAGGTAACAAACAGGAGCGAAAACGATTTAACAAGACAGCCCGGCCAAGTCACAGCGTGAATTTTTCTTTAGCTAGCCGGAATAATTTTCCTTAAGTAAATAAAACGCAACAATAATATTTTACCTATCTACCTTTCTGGCCCTCTGGTCTGCCCTCCCACTTCAGGACGCCTTTCCTGAGGGAAGCCAATAGCAATGGCAATTCTGAGACCTGCCTTGTTGTGGGCAAGAAGTAGCATTCCAAGTAAACTTAAATAGCAATTTATTTATGCGTCACCGCACTCCTCGGTAATATTCAACAAAATTTGGCTCAATTTACAGCATTTAATTAAACATCAACTGAAGAAAAAAACAAAAACAAAAAACAAAGAAGAAAGCGAAGCGAAAATCTGCTTAGCAGACAAAAGTAATTTTAAGCATTTATTGTAACCAAGGGTAATAGCTTACTTTTTGTGACTGTGTAGCTGGGTCTTGATAAATAAAAAGTATTTAATATTTGGTCAGTTAAATTTCTTAGATAATTTAAGAATTAAGTTCTATTAGGATAGACACGGATCTCTATACCGTTAATATGATCTATGATCTATTGAGAGACAAAGGATGAATTTTGAGAGGAATTATTATAGATTAACAGTAGGAAATGTAGGTGAAATAATTATGATTCATTTTTATAAAATTTCGAGTGCATTTTTCTTTAAATTAACCATGGTAAATATTGCAATAATATCTGTATAACTTCGAATAGTTGGACGAAAGATGATATGTGCCAGTTTTATATATTATTGGGGCCAAATGATTTTGTGTTTAATCTGGCTATTAAGTTGATCGAAACTGGTTACTAAATGGCTGGCATTTAAAGGATTACGGCAGATTATGCCATATTTTCTTTTCATTATGTTTATGGCGTATACGCAATGTTGGACTCTCCAATGCTCAGCAGCGTAAAATTTATGTCACCAACTTGCCCAGTTGGGTGTGCTTTTCAGTGCCTACGCAAGTGTGTCTGTGTGTGCATTTTACTTTCTAATTACGCTGCCCCAGTAAATATGCCTTTGCATGTGTGTTGTGAGAGTGTCTCTGTGTTTGTAATTAGTGTTTTGTATGTTTATAAACACTAAAAGTAAACCAACGCCATCATATCCACTTGCCACTTGCTCGTTGCTTAATAAATTAAACGACAATTTGCAAGTCGCTGCTGGCTGTCAATTTGGTTCACGTTACCGTTATCATTAGAGGAGCCGCATAGCTGTTTGCTCTCCTTTTTGTTGTTGCTCATAAAGTGGACCTCGAACTAAAGTGCTCGTGCAATTTGAGCTGGAATGAGCCATTGTCTGCATGCCCAAATGAGTTTGAAAAACAAACTGTAGTTTTTACAGAGCCCCACATGCCTGCAATTAAAATAAAAAGCAAAGTGTCAGCTAAGTTCCACATTACAATACAAATACCCATCCATTCGGTTAGCCAGAGGTTTTCGCTGAGCTATGTTGTAGCTTAAGCTGAGCGCTCTTCGACTAAGCCTCAGCTCAACGGCATTCGTTTGTAGTCGTGGTGGTGGCGGTGCTGGTGGTGTTGGTGGCTTTAGGGACGACCTTGAGCTTGCAGCATGCTTGAAAATAATTTATGGCCTACTCCAGGGCGTTGAGGCATATAGAATAAGCACGCAAAATTTATGTTCTGACTTCGCTTTAAGCTCAGCTACATTTTTTTCTTGGTAGTATTTTTGACTTTTTCACTGCGCTATCAATATGTTTTATATATTTATAAGTGTATGCGTATATATATTTTTTTTGTAGTTTTTACTCTGTAGTCCAAAAGGAATAACAAAAAACGAATATCAACCAGAAGCGCCGTTTTTATTTATTGTGATTTTCGAATTGTTTGTGATAAGGCAAAAATAAACAATAATTTTTCGTTCACATTTGGTGAAAATCAACAGCTGTCATCGCTTGACCACTAACAAAACGCTTTGACCGCGAGAATAAAAATTTCAAATAAAATTGCCGAAAAAACACACACATGCAGGTTTTTTTCTGATTTATTTCAAGCTGAGGCGACGAGTTATTAAAAATTAAACTTTTTTACGGTTCTGTTTAGTTGTTATTTTCCATTTTGGGCTGGTATATCAAAATAATTGCCATAATTTATTTGCATATCAAGTTTAATCCATTTGCATTTTATTTGCTAAATTATATTGTTTAACGGTCTGCTTCTTTTATTTTTATTTTTTATACACATTTTTTATATGGTATGCGGAAATAGATATGAATTGCCTTTTGGTTTTTATGCACTTTGGCGAAAAAAAAAAAACAAATAAAGAATTCGATCAATTAAAAAAAAAAAACAACGTTAAATTAAAGAAGCATTCCTGTGAGAGATTGCCAAACAAACAAAAAAGACCGGCGGATACGGAGATGGCAAGAGATTTGCAAATTTTATAGATAAGCAGACAAATTTAAAAGAATATCTTAATGCCCTAATTTATGGGCCAACGCTTTGTTTTGTGGGTGACAATTTCGTTTTACTTTGCCTTTCACTATCAGTTGAACCAATTTTGGCGACTCCCTTGATTGCTTGTAATGAACTTGAGCGGAGTCTTAAAGGTCGCACCTTATCCAAGTTTTGTAGTAATTTAAAAATAAGTGCATAAATTATAGGGTCTGGGGTGTTGGGCTCTGCTCCGCTCATAAAATTTTATGACCACGCTCAGACCGAAAAAAATCAAAAGCGTTATTTTTTTTTTTTTTTTTTTTTTTTGTAAATAGATCGAATGAGAGACAATCACGGACCACCAAAACCGACAACCAGGCTAAGTGACTGGGTGACTGACTTTATCGAGTGGCATTTGCATAAAGCGCCACAGCAGCGCTCTCTAGCATAAAAAAAAAACAAAATTGAGGAGGTATTAGTATTGGTAAAATTAGTAGTATTTGCAGATGTATTGGTAGCTGAATAGTATAGTCGAATTTAATTTCTTTGAGTGCGAAATGGCGTTGTTGAACAACTTTTATCAATTGTGTTGTTGTGTTTCTGCTGCTGCTGTTGTCGGGTTAATGGTGGTTTTAGTGGCGCCCCCTTTTTATTTAAAGTCTTTCTTGTGCCTTCTGCTTTGTTTTATGACGGAGCTGCGTGCATTTTAATGTGCGTGTGTGTTGTCCGAGACCTTGAGATTGTGGCTAGTTTGTTTTATTATGTTTACATTTGTTTAGTTTGCATATGACATTGCCATTAGCGACAGCTGAGGCGTCGGGCGCCAGCAGTAGATCACGAAAGCCACAAACAAGAAATTTAGTCGAACTTGTATTTATTTTTTTTTTTTCTGTTTATAAACACAAAACAATATAGTTTATTGGCCTTAAGCATTGGCCATTCATTGATCACTCTCTAGAAAGAGGTGGAGAGAAGTGAATAAACTAAGCACATAAAACTGATTGTTTAATTATAAGCTAATTCAGGCAAAAAAAAAGAAAAAACAAAGAATTTATCTTCATTCAGAGAGTCCAAGCCAATGATGTATATCTAAGAAGTGTGAAAATCAAATAGAGTCAGACCCCTAAAAGTATCGACAAATGTTAAATTGTATATTTTTTTTTATCACATCCAATTTGTATCGTCTTCAATGATTTGCAGCTAATTAACATTACTCATGAGCATTATGAATTTGCATTTATACGTATATATACATAAAAATAAAAAAAATATTTATAAAAAATTCTGCTAACAATTTTTCATTACCTCTTCTACCACTGTCCATATATGGAATTTGCAAATTTTGAATATGGCTAACAATATTTTTTGTTATTTATTTTATTGTGGAACCATTTAATTATGCAAATCAATTCACAAAATTTTATGGTTGAATATACGTTTTGATATTTTTAATATACATATCTATAACACAGCCCCAAAAGCCAAACAATAATTTTTATGATATCAATAAAGCATGATGAAAAACGTGATAATCGCTGATCAGATTAAATAACCGCCTGGCGCCAGCTGATTACCGCCGATAGCTTCAGGTGTCAACAGTAAAAATTCAAAAAAAAAAAAAGAAAAAAAAAAGAAAATGGAGATGAAGATGAATAAATAAAAATGTATATTTTTCAAGGGCGCCAAGATTACTTATTTTTTGGGGTCTTTTCAGAAATTCTCATTCTAGCTTACCTGTTTTTGGGGTGGCTTTCAATGTAAAAACCGTGCAGAAAAATCGTTCCGAGAGTTCGAAACGAATTTGTTGGCCAAACATTTTTATTGCCCTCGCTGACTATGGAATATGAGGGATCGTTTCAATTTGCATATTGCTTTTCCTTTGATCAAACGAAACTTGCCAAATTTTTGTTTTTTTTATTTTTTTTTATTTTTATATTTTATATCAGAGTTAAAGTTCGGTGTTTAATAACCATCTATCGAAAACTATACAAACTGGCCAAAACAATCGTTTGGGAATTTCCAAGTACAAAAATGTGGTCAAACTTATAAAAATAAATAAACGGCAACTAAAAAGTGTAGAAAATTAATCGGCGGATTTTAAAGCTCTTTTGGGTCGAACTTGTTTTGATGAGCCGCTGTCTGGCAGTATCGAGAGTTTTAGCATAAAAATGTGAAGAAAATTATTTCTTTTATTAAAGCATGACCATTTATAGTGATATTTTGCCGAACAAGTTTCTGGGCTTGGGTAGCTGTGGATGAGGCTCCTCTTTGACTTTGGTTATGGTCTATCGAATTACGCGATCGTTAGCTAGTTAAAGCCCAAATGCGCAGGCCAAACTGGCCTAGACCGCGCTGGTCAAGTGGTTGCTCTTGGGCATGGCTTAGGGCTGGGGCTCCGATTAGCATAACTGCGGCATCGACAGCATTGCAAGAATAGGGCGACTGGAAACTCTTGCTAACCTAGCTAAAAAATGTCTTGTCTTTGTTCCAACTTCAGTTTCAGCACCAGCACCAATATCAGCATCAGATTCAGTTTCATTTTCGGTTGCTGTGTGTGTGTACACTTTGCTGTACGAGTATGTGTGACGACCGTGTTGGCGCGTTTATTTGAAGGTGGATAACATTTCGAAAGACAAAAGCAGCAAAAGAAGTTGCTGCAAAATGCTCGAATCGCAATTCGGTCGCAGGCGGCGAAGTAATGTGAAGGGGGGTGATCCACTGCCGGCATGACTGCGACTGCGACGATGACGCAGCTGAAGATATCTGCATGAACTTGAGTTCAGCGAGTGACACAGTTTCGTGGGTTTTGTATAAATATTGGTCTTCGGTAGAAGCCAACTTCAGACACAACCAAACAGTCAGAGTCAAAGAACTTCGAGATGCGTGCATTTATTGTAAGTACTCAAAGAAACCCATTTTATCGGCCCAAAGGATATATTTATTAACTTTATCTTCTCGCTAGGTAATGTGCTTGGTGGCAGTTGCCTGCGCCGACAAATTGGGTTACAACTATCAGCCAGTCGGACACTCCGATAATGGTCTATCTTTCACTCCCGGAAGCTCTGGAGGCGGCAGTATTGGCGGCAGCAGTTTGGGATTAGGCAGTCTTGGTGGTAGTGGTCTGTCTGGTGGCAGCCTCGGTGGAGGTCTGTCCAGCGGCAGTCTTGGTGGTCTATCCGGTGGCAGCCTCGGTGGAGGTCTGTCCGGTGGCAGCCTCGGTGGAGGTCTGTCCGGCGGCAGTCTTGGTGGTTTGTCCGGTGGCAGTCTGGGCGGTCTCGGTGGAGGACTTTCCGGTGGAAATCTTGGTGGTGGCAGCTCTGGATTGGAGGGTCCATCCACATACAACGCCCCTGCCCCTGCTGCTGAATTGGAAAAGGAATTCTTTACCTTCAGTGCCAATGAACAAGATTTTGATGAGCCTCAGGCTTTGGAACGCGTCGCCAGCTCTGTCAACAAGGGTCTGCGTGTGATCTTTATTAAGGGACCCGAGAACCGTGGCTTGGAGAACGCTGCTTTGGCTTTGGCCAAACAGGCTGCCCAACAGGAAACCGCCATCTATGTTCTCAACAAGCAAGCCGATATCGGTGATTTGGCCAACAAGCTCAATGCCATCCGCAACAACAACAACAACAAGCCCGAGGTTCATTTTGTCAAATATCGTACACCTGAGGATGCTGCCAACGCACAACGTGCCATCCAGTCCCAATACGATCAATTGGGCGGTTCTAGTCAAGCTCACAATGGCGGTGTTGCTCCAGTTCTCAACTTCGCTTCTCAAGGTCCCGTTCGTCAGGCCAACGCTAAGGCTCCTGGAAACTCATATCTGCCAACCTCGATCTTCCGTCGTGTTTAAATCACTAAGATGATTTAGATATATCGATTGAAACAGCTAGCGATCTTCGACTGATTTTTAATCTAGTTATTGTTGACTAATGAGTAAATAAATTCTGTTTCTTTTATATCCATTAAATGCTGATACGTAAAGTGATAAGAAAACTCACAAAATTCTGAAAAAATCAAAATATACATATTTAATTCCATATCTTAGTCTTTCTTTTATTTTAATTAGCTAAAAGCATAAGTTATTCTCAAATATTAGAATGTCCCTTTTAAATATTTTATCTTTAATATCAAATCAAATATGTAAATATATTATAAATTTTTATTTACAGTTTAGGTTTCGTTATGCTCTAGAATAATAACATTAACTGTGCTTTAGTTTACATAATTAAAAAATATGTACCTCAATCAAGTACCGGCTTTGGTTGTAGTATATTGGAAAGCTTTAATATATTTGATCAAATAGTCCATATTGCGACAATTTTCATTGTGTAATATGTCAAATGTTTTCGCCAAAAAATATATTTGATCAGATTGGTAATTTCTAAATCTCCGTAGCTTATTTCCTTGAAATATTATTATTATATCCTGTACCAAAAGGAAAACATAGTAAACGAGACGTCGCAGACCCCCCAATGTTACCTACAAAATGATGGGGGCAATTACAGAAATCGATGTAGGTATGTCTGTCCATCTGTCCATTGTTTTTTGATAGTCTACCGCCCAACCTTTTACCACGTCACTTTTCTGGGGCCTTGCAATTTTTACAGCTTTTGGATTTTGTTGTTGTTGAGTGATATCAAATATGACTAAAATCGAACCATATTTAATGAGCTTAGTGCTAAGAATTGCAATGCATGAAATGCTTGAATTTATTGTTCATCCTATCTACTAATTTTTTTTATGTCGGATATGTCTTTTTCCTATAATAATAAATTCTTAAAAGACTACCTAATCTGATCCATCTTATTTATATATTGAGCTTACGCAGCTCTCTATAGACAAATGAAATCTCAATTCATATGAATAAGTATTAATAATTTTATTTAATAAATTCGTTTATTTCTTCACAACATTTGAAACATAATAATATTTTAACTATTTTGAGCTAAATTCGGAATATCAAACCATATAATTTATTTCTACGATTACTTAAGTACGCAAGCGTTGTAGAATAGAAGAGGGTAGATAGTTGGTCTCTGGTATCTGAGGTTGGCCAACAGGGGCTGCAACCTGAGTACGGGAGGCAAAGTTCAGGGCATTAGCTACTCCACCGTTGATTGATTTACTGGTACCGCCTAAGGAATCGTATTGTGACTGGATAGCACGCTGAGCGTTGGCAGCATCTTCGGGTGTGCGGTACTTGACGAAATGCACTTCGGGACGGTTGTTCTGGTTGTTACGGACTGCATTGAACTTATTGGCGAGATCGTTGATGTCGGGTTGTCTATGAAGGAGATAAATGGCAGTCTGTTGCTCAGCTGCCTGCTTGGCTAGGGCCAAAACAGCCTTTTCATAGGCACGGTTTTCTGGGGCCTTGATAAATATTACACGGACGCTCTTCTTTATAGAAGCAGCAATCTTGCGAGCAGCTTCTGCATCTTCAAAATCATTTTCGTTGGCATAAAATGAGTAGAATTCCTTATGATATACGCTCTGAGGAACTGCATTATAATTGACTGGGCCAGCAAGACCTCCACCAGAAGTACTATGGATGGAGTCTGTGCTATCACTTTTACCAGACCGATAATCATAGCCTAGGCGACCGGCATTGACAGCTGCTACCAAACAAAATATCAAAAGCCCACGCATTTTTGAAGACTTGATGTGGGTGTATTCTTGCTAACTCCAAATGTTACAGATGAACTATTCTATTAGAATGAAAGGAATAACTTTATTACCAAAGTTTTTATACCGCGAACGCCAACGATTGCTATAATTAGGTTAAGTTGCTCGGCAATCTAGTCAGATTAAGCCGTCGGAGTTTGATTGTACCTGTTTATACTCTGCGCCTAAAGGTAAAAGGCATATTAAGCTTGTGTAGAGACGCTGGGATATATTCTTGACATATTCCTCAGATTCAGCATCACTGAGACTGCTATAGTGTTTTGTTCTGCAGATACAGAGTGTCTTTAAGTCGACCGTGTCCGTCCTGAATGTTCGCCATATTTATATTTATGAGTTAGTTTTGGAGTAGATCGGCTGACGTAGCCGTTCACCGAATCTCGCCGAACGGAAGATGATGCTGGTCAGTGCCAATTGGCTAACTGGCTGCTTGTCTAGTTGCTTGGAATGTTGATAATCTGTTAACATAATTTCGCTCTTAACACATTTAACACATTGCATTGATCAGCATCAATAGTGCCGCCGAGTCGAACGAAAACGAGAGCGCGTTCTCCGAGTTGTACATCCGAGTGGCCTGCCGTGATTCACTCATAATTGGTTAATAATATATGCATAAAATGCTCATTCGTTCAACAAACTTTTATATTTCTTTATTTTATTTTCTTATATTTTGAATATTCAGAATCGCTTATTTGTTAATGATGTCAACAAAAAAGTGATCGCTCGCTCAATAAAATTAATGATTAGATTTTGTTTTGTTTCATGCCCGTATATAATCATTCTTCGACATGACATAAATCTCGCTAGCTTTATCCATTTGTGTCTTCTAGAGGTAAATCCACTTGAAATTCCTTTCTAATCGAATACGACACACATACATTTATTAACTACTTCGTTTAGGGGATAATGATCTCTTATGAGCCTTGTGTTGCGTTGAATGAATTTAATAATTCAATATAATTAGTATAAAAATAAAAAAACAATGACGGGAGCCCAATATTCTGATTTATAAATATGTGAGCCTAATTAATTTGAAAGTCACATACAAACTGGGTCACATGTGGAATCCGACAATCCAGTAGTATTAGACAATTTGTATTGACTTAATTAATATCCGGATATCTTAATTGCCAAGTTTTGACAATTTTAAAACCATAAATATATAAAATTCATTTGGTTTCTTTATTTTGATTTTAAATATGTTTTGTATTTAACTTGAGTTTCTTTATGCATTAGTCAACAATTTATAACAAGGCTGAACATTTTTTCAGACCTTAACAAGTAAAGACTAAAAATCGAATATTCTATTAGGACGGAAAATATTACAATCGTAGACGACGGAAGATCGAGGTTGGCAAGTATGCATTGTCGGGTTTCTTGGCGCTGACTTGATGGACTGCTCCTTGAGAGGCAAAGTTAATAACAGGTGCCACACCACCTTCATGGGCTTGGCTAGAACCGCCCAACTGATCGTATTGGGATTGAATGGCACGTTGAGCGTTAGCGGCATCTTCAGGGGTGCGATATTTGACAAAGTGTACCTCGGGCTTGTTGTTGTTGTTATTGCGGATGGCATTGAGCTTGTTGGCCAAATCACCGATATCGGATTGCTTGTTGAGGACATAGATGGCGGTTTCCTGTTGGGCAGCCTGTTTGGCCAAAGCCAAAGCAGCGTTCTCCAAGCCACGGTTCTCGGGTCCCTTAATGAAGATCACACGCAGACCCTTGTTGACGGAGCTGGCGACGCGTTCCAAAGCCTGAGGCTCATCAAAATCTTGTTCATTGGCACTGAAGGTAAAGAATTCCTTTTCCAATTCAGCAGCAGGGGCAGGGGCGTTGTATGTGGATGGACCCTCCAATCCAGAGCTGCCACCACCAAGATTACCGCCGGAAAGTCCTCCACCGAGACCGCCCAGACTGCCACCGGACAAACCACCAAGACTGCCGCCGGACAGACCTCCACCGAGGTTGCCACCGGATAGACCACCGAGACTGCCGCTGGACAGACCTCCACCGAGACTGCCACCAGACAGACCACTACCACCAAGACTGCCTAATCCCAAACTGCTGCCGCCAATACTACCGCCTCCAGAGCTTCCGGGAGTGAAAGATAGACCATTATCGGAGTGTCCGACTGGCTGATAGTTGTAACCCAACTTGTCGGCGCAGGCAACTGCTACGAGACACAGAATCTATAATATTCAGAGTTTTTTGGTTAGCTTGTAATCCTTTAGTCGGGATGTGAAATTTTCGCTTACTATAAAGCCGCGCATCTTTGATTTATTTTACTCTGCTCTTTGAGTTCTTGCGAATCGAGCTCCAAAATAGTTCTGTCTCCTACTTGGCCAGATATTTATTATTTATACAAATCTATCTTCGACGTTGATAAAAATGAAACTGTCGGCACTGTGCTGTCGCTTGCATAAAAGACGCTTTGATGCCGCTGAGATTTGCCGCCTACAAAGCTTTGTATTTTTTTTTATTTAGTTTTATGGTAACTTTGGAATTTTTGTTGCGTTTCAAGGGAGCTTTGAGTAGTCATCGTCATCGGCATTGGTTTGGGTATGGGTATGGGTATTGGCTTCAGTTAATTGTTTTAGTTTATTCAAATTTGGTGTTTGTATTCAATACGATTATTTACAAAAAATTAATATAAAAATTATAAAAATAATAGGTTTCGAGCGTATTGAAAGAAGTTTATGGGCAGATTGCAGTCTACATAATATAGATAGGTCATAATTATGTAGATACAAATATTTTTGAAAGAAACCAAAAACTAATTTCCAAATTCTTCAGCAAGGCAATCGGCTTGTTTTGTGTAGGACATCCACAAGCAGTTATGACTAACCTGGTGAACGTAATGAACCATCTGATTGGTGATGGAGTCATGGAGTCATACAAATCGGACTGTTCAGACATTTATATTTTTGATTTATGGCTTGACCCAAAGCCAAGAAATCGAAGGTAAGCGCTACGAACTGATTAAAATACCAACTCTAATGATCCTCGATAAATTCATTTGGAAATCTACAAAAATTTAAGCAAAAATTAAAAAAAAAAAAAAAATTATATAACAATAAAATCAATTAATAAATAAAAATAGAGTTCTCAATTACTATTCTACATTTCGAATGCTACCCAAGAACAAGACATTAACTGGAATACCTTTCAAATCTATACAAGAGTAGGATTATCAACTTTTTTATGGCTTATTTCAAAATATGAAACTAATAAAAATAAATTTAAATTTTTCAAAATGCCATAAAATACGATCATCGTATTAAATATAATAAAAGGCAATTAAAAGATACCTATAAAAAATCTTTGACAACCCAATTAATTTCCAATTTTATTAGCAATCTTGTGTTCAATTTTTGATGTATTCAAAGAAATTAACTAAGTTATGGCCATCTTATTGTTATCGTTTTTAAATGGTTTGCTGATAAGCTCTATCAGAGTCAAACACAGGCTTGCCTACTTTTCGAATAAACTTGCAATAATTGTTACATTAAACAAAATAAAGTACAAATTGATTTCGATATAAAAAGATTTTATTTTAATCATTTAAAGTCAACAAATAATAGAAGTACTCAACAAAGTAATAAAAACAGTTTGCAAGTGTGCAAAGGAACTATTTAAAGACGACGGAAGACCGAGCTGGGCAGGTATGAGTTGTCTGGGTTCTTTGCAGAAGCCTGGCGAACATGTCCTTGAGAGGCGAAATTGAGAGCAGGTGCCACACCACCATCGTGAGCTTGGCTGGAACCGCCCAACTGATCATATTGAGATTGGATGGCGCGCTGAGCGTTGGCAGCATCTTCAGGAGTACGGTATTTGACAAAGTGAACCTCGGGCTTGTTGTTGTTGTTGTTGCGGATAGCATTCAGTCTGTTGGCGAGATCTCCAATATCGGCTTGCTTGTTGAGGACATAGATGGCGGTTTCTTGTTGAGCAGCCTGTTTGGCCAAAGCCAAAGCAGCGTTCTCCAAGCCACGGTTCTCGGGTCCCTTAATGAAGACAACACGCAGACCCTTGTTCACTGAGCTAGAAACGCGTTCCAAAGCCTGGGGCTCATCGAAGTCTTGTTCGTTTGCAGTATACGTAAAGAATTCCTTTTCCAGTTGACCAGAAGCAGCAGGGGCCTCATACGAAGTTGGTGCTTCGAGACCGGAATTTCCGCCAAGTCCGCCCAAGCTACCACTGCCAATACCTCCTAGATTGCCACTGCCAATGCTACCGATTCCATCTCCCAGACCACTTCCGATGCCGCCCAAGCTGGCAAGACCTCCCAAGTTAGCACTGCCGCCAATGCCTCCCAGGCCCGATCCAGATCCGCCTCCAAGTGCTCCCAAGTTAGCACTGCCACCGATGCCGCTTAGTCCGGATCCACCGCCAATTCCTCCCAGGCTGCCACTGCCGCTGCCAGGATTGAAGGACAATCCAGAGCTAGAGTGGCCTACCGGCTGATAGTTGTAGCCTAATTTATCGGCGAAGGCAGTTGCCACCAGACACATAACCTATATAAGTGTTAAAATTTATGTAATCCATTAGTAGATCCTTTGAGCGAGGCTTGCTGAGAATCAACTCACAATGAAGGCGCGCATCTTCGATTCTATTAATTTAGCTGTAGCTGCTTGGTTGAGGCTCTGTTAGTCCAAAGTACGATTTGTTTCTGCCTATTTGTTTAGTTTTCGTTAATATTTATACAAATCGGCCGCTGAGCTCGCCTGCGTTTATTCTCAATGAAGACAAAGCTTTGCTGTTGTATTAATATTTTGTGTCTTGTATCTTGCGTTACTCTTCTATTGTTGCTGTTTTCTTTGTGGTTGTTGTTGCTGCTGCTACTGCTGATGTCTCGATATATAAGCATAAAATCATTTTCCGCCTAACAAGTAAGCAGTAGTTGTTGCTTTTTGTCTAGCCTCCCAATTTAAAAATTCAGCTTTGCATAAATGTTATTATTAGAAAATGTGATAAAAATCTAAAACATGAGCATAAAACTGCAATAATAAAAAACAATGCTGGCAGAAATATGGAATATGAATTGAATTTAACAAGATCTTGTCGGTCTGGTTGAGGGTTTTTTTATTTTGCGTTTATTTTTAGCAGGTTTTCGTATAATATGCAAAAGAAATAATAATCAGTCCTCCAAGAATAGCCAACAATTTGCCTGACCACGCAATGCATCGTAGAAGTGACAATTTTACACACGCAATCGAAGACGGCGCAGAATATTTGCAGGAAGGTAAGAGGCGCTGGGAGCACTGGGAGAGGAGTGGCTGCCGCGATGAGCAACTGGTGCCTGGGAAGCAAAATTGATGACTGGAGCGACACCTCCATTGATGGAGTTGCTAGAACCGCCCAATTGATCATACTGGGATTGAATGGCGCGCTGCGCATTGGCAGCATCAGCGGGAGTGCGGTACTTGACAAAGTGTACCTCGGGACGGCTGTTTTGGTTATCACGAGCGGCATTGAACTTGTTGGCGAGATCACCAATGTCAGCCTGCTTATTGAGCACGTATATGGCGGTTTGTTGTTGGGCAGCCTGTTTGGCCAAGGCCAGAGCAGCGTTCTCGAGTCCGTTGTTTTCGGGTCCCTTGATGAAAATAACGCGCAGACCTTTCTTAACGCTATTGGACACTTGATCGGAGGCAGCACCGTCATAGAAATCACCATCATCGGCTGTAAAGGTGTAGTATTCCTTTTCAAGCTCAGCTGGAGCTGAGTAAGAGGGCGAGGAATAGCTGGCAGAGCCGGAATTGTCAGGCTGTATGGAGTTGCCGAAGGAACTTGCGGGAGACGATGGTGATGCGGCAAAACTGGGTACGGCATTACTCGAGGAGGAATCAAAGAGTCCGCCAGAGCCGCCTCCGCTAGATGTGAATCCTGAGCCTTGGTTATAGTTGTACTGTGCGAAAGCTATTCCAGCAACACAGAGTAGGATAAAAAAACGCATTTTGGCTGAGAATTAAAGTGTGCTTTTTGAAAGGTTAAATTAACCGCTGTATGTCGGTGTATCTCTACTGATCAGCCAGTGGCCTAGACTGAATCCTGAGACTGCAATGAGCAGCTTATATACCTGTCAAACCCATATAGATCATAGTTAGAACAATAGACAAAGTGGCTGTCGACATGTTCATAATTTGACTAGTTTCTTATGCAAAATACTGCGTTCATGAATCGATTATGCAAATGGAAAAAGTGTCTAAATACAGGCACATCAACTCTCGTCTATCCCAATGCAGTTTTCGAAATCGTGGAACCGGTCCCTGGTTATTTTTGAATTGCCGGCTTTAAAACTATTTGGAACTAGCAGAAAGAATGTGTTATAAAAAAGCATGAAGACTATTCAACAGGTTTCTTTAGAAAGAAAAAGAAACATATTGCCAATTTATAAACGTAGTAGGTAAAAAACTTTCGGTGATTATAAAAGGTGTATTCCAATTTGTAGCTATTAGGATTTCCGCATATGAAACAATTTGAAAAGAATTTGTGCTACTTCCAGTTTCTGCAATTCTTCTTTTGTTATTGTGAATCACAGAATTTATTCTATGCTCTAGCAGATCTTCAAATTTAAATCCAATGCGCAGAGCTTAGTCTTCAAATAAAAAAAGCCGGAAGAATTGAAGAGTGAATGATTTGAGTATTTCAGCAAATTAAAGCTGTTATTTCACTGGATTGCAGTAGGTATTAAAAATAGTCATGTTGAGTGCAATAAAATCTGAGATTAAAATTTATTTTATTTGTTTCTTAGCCAAATAGGCAAAGGACCTTGTGCAGATTTTATAGCAGTTGTCAAAGATTTTAAAAAGGCGAATGTTTGGCATTCCGAATTTATTTTGAATACTTATATATTTTTATAGAATGACTATTTCAATCTTCGCTGCAATTTTAAATTAAAAGGAAATTCACATGTCTTCCTAAGATTGATAAATTTAATTCATGAAAAATTAAACTTTATTTTAAACTGACTAAGTCATTTTATTAGAGAAATTATTTATTAAATTTAGAAATAAGAAATTTTATTAAGTTATTATTCATTATTATCTTGTTGAAATAAGCACATATTATATCGTTAATATAATATTATTCGGATTGAAAATCAAAATAATAGAGAAACTTAAAAAAATATATCCAGATAGCGTAGATATATGAATAGCTAAAATGGAACTCAAGTATAATTTGTATTCCTTTTAAGTTAATTTTTTTTTTCGAATCATTCTAAGTTGAAAGATATCAGTTACAGTTAGCTTTGGTTAAAAATTGTGATTGTGCTTGTTTTTTGCAATCAAGTAATTAATATCAAATATCGGAATTTCTACTTGTGCTTAATTAAAAATAGCTTAACAGCAAAAACAGCTGCTACAAATAGCTGTCAGGGAAGGGTTTAATATTCCAATCTTTTAATTTCAAAATGTTTCCAATTTTGGAGGGCGGATTTATTACTAATCTTGAACCGAATAAGAACGAACTCGGGCGAGGACTAGTTCGGAGTGCCATGGAACTTAAAGACAAAATTTATAGAGAATAGTTAGGAACCCTTTTGGTAACCATGATCGGTTAAGTTCACTAAAAGACTCAAGTCCTGACATACCTTTGAAATTATTAATACATTGTTCAAATTGACGCAAGCATGCCATCTATCGGTTTGTTTATGGGCACATCAATCAAATAATTTTTTTTTTTAATTATTATATTGCGAGGAATTTTTTTGATCTCTGATATCTTCTTCTCTATGAACCTGTATTTGTAATAATTTAATATAGATACCTTTACCATTACCACCAAGGTACAGGACATAAAATCTAGGTCATTGATTTATTTCGGTAATATAAATAATAATTTTTGTAAATATTCGTATTTAAAATAAAACTTATTAAAAATAAAAATACTCGAATAAAAATAAGTAGACTTAGATTATTTGATTAGAGATGTGAATTTTAGCCCTATGATTTAAGATTTTTAAACGTAAAAATTATCTGCGTGAAATACTATTTTAATTCATTTAAAAAATATAATAATAATAGAATTTTGGATAGGTTTATGAATGCCAGTTTTTTATATTACCGATTGAAAACCCGAATTGATTTCATCATATAGGAATGAGATGCATTCATTTGGCTTCATAGGTACAATAGAGCCGACATTGATTATTATTTGTGAAGTAAAGAAATGCTTTAAGGTTTTTAAAATCATCACTTTATTTTAACAAAAAATTAAACCTGTCCTTAATATGCCAGGCAAATAGATAATTTAATTAAACAAAGGAATCCAAAATATATTGAAATAAAATTCTTCAGCATCAAAAACGAAGCTGGATCGCCGAGGGTGTGCAAATTGATATTTTGCATGTTAACAAAAACACTATTTACGGAGGCGACGGAAAATGCTGGATGGAAGATAGCTGGGAGCCGGAGCGGAAGCCGAAGGTAACGGAGCCGGTGCCTTTGATGCAAAGTTGAGTACTGGTGCAACACCGCCATCATGGTTGGAGGAAGCGCCACCCAACTGATCGTACTGTGACTGGATGGCGCGCTGAGCATTGGCGGCGTCTTCAGGAGTGCGGTACTTGACAAAATGGACTTCGGGCTTGTTGTTGTTGTTGTTACGAATTGTGTTCAGCTTGTTGGCTAAGTCACCGATATCGGCTTGCTTGCTGAGCACATAAATAGCGGTCTCCTGTTGGGCAGATTCCTTAGCCAAAGATAGAGCCGCATCTTCCAGACCATTGTTCTCGGGCCCCTTAATGAAAATTACTCGTAGAGCCTTTTGCAGATTCTGTGATACCTGGTTTGAGGCTTCCGGCTGGTAGAAATCACCCTCATCGGCAGTGAAGCTGAAAAATTCCTTTTGTAGTTCAGGCTGTGCTGCATAAGAGGCGCCAGGTGCAGATGATGCAGCAAAGGATCCGCTGGGCTGACTGTATGATGGACTATCAGATGATGCATATGAGGGCACTTGACTGCTGGCTGCTCCGGGAATGAATGAGAGTCCTGATCCTGATTGTTCTACTGGTCGATAATTATACCCCAATTTATCGGCAGATGTCAAAGCCACAACGCAAATAATTAAAGCGAAGGAAATCATTTTCGGATTGATTAGCTGGAGAGGAGCTGGTGATTGGTACTGCCCTTGTCGAGCATGGTGTTCATATTTATATGTACGAGTAGGTGCAGTCGGGCGCTGGCGCTTGATTTGGTTGGGCAAAGAATTAGTCAAATTTTTTGAGATTTATGTCGAAAATCTAATAAAACTACGATGAGAAAAGTGACGTTTGCCATGAAATTTGCACGAATCGCATTTGGTTTTAAAATGCATAAATAAAAAGCTTAAATGCGCGACGTCTTCTCTGTTCACCAATTTATCCACCTATCAAAGCTGCCATTAAAATGCAGGCGTGTGCATAGAGTTTTAGCTAATATTGGTTGATTAATTTTAACATTTTCAAAACACGAATAATAATTTTAATTTTCGTTCGACGAGCCTTTTTTTATATTTAAGATATATCCTTTTGGACAAGAGAGAACTTTGCAGGCTTGTGAAGAATCGAAAATATATTTCGAATTAAAGGAATCGAGTGCTTGAATATAATTTTTCACTTTCACTTTCAATTGGTTAAATATATATGAAGATAGCTACCTAATGTTCCTATATTATATGTAAATATTCTGAGCATAACAGGGGCTTCCCCTAAATATGTGTATAAACTGTTCTATGTGAAATCATAAGTATTTAGTAGGACCTAGTATAGTTTCTATAAATAACTATGATATGTTCCCTAACTAGCAAGCTATGCTATAGTTAATCAAGTGGATCTGATCTCTCGATAATCTGATTGTCAAATGACTGGCGCCAAATAACCAGAATCCAGCTTTGCTAAACGTCCAATTATCTCACTAGTATCATCTCATTTGTCGGTGATATGAAGCAGCGGCTGAGCTGAAAGGCGTAACTTGTGGTTGACATGTCAGAGTTACTCAGATCTAGCTTGTGGTTATTTTTAGCGATGAAGTCGCAGAAGCAGCATTGCCATCTTCAACATACCGGCACTTCCGGCGCCGAACGTTAAGACAAACCGTCAGACGGACGCACAGAATTTGCGGAAGGTCAATCCACCCGCAATATTTGCATATAAAAGCCAAACAAAAGCATAAACACACAAGAAATAAAAAATATAAAATTGAAAAAAAGAAAAAAATAAATAATAATTTCGCGTATCGTTAAAATATATTGATATATTTTTTTTTCTGCGACTCTACACTGTGGCCATATTGTGGTACGGCTTGTGGTGGCTGTGGTGTTGGCTCATTGGTTTGATTGGAATCATTTGCATACGAAATGGCTGCGCGAACGTTTTGTTTGCTATTCGAACGATTTTGGGCGACACTTTGCGCCCCGCTGTTTCTTTTTTTTATTATTATTATTTTCTTACTATGTTTTTCGTTATTATTATAATTTTTATTTTTATTTTTTAGTGAGGGTGTGAATAGCAAACTCGTCAAAAATAAACTTTACAACAAATATTTATTTTTTGCGTTGTTGTATTTGTCTTCATTTTAATGGAATATTGGACTGGTCCGAAATGGGTTTATGATGTTGGCGAATTCTTTGGGCTCCGCCCAATATTATAAGCTCTGAATTTGTTTGTCTCGTTTTTTTCGGGTTTTTTTTTTTCTTTCGTTGCCTTTTTCGGCAACCGCAACATGTCAAACGCATAAAAACTAGCTAGCACATTTTCATAGTTGAATTTTTATTGGCTTCGAAGATATATAGACGTTGACAAGGTTACGGCAAATTCAAATAAGAAGAAGTAGAGGAAAGGCAAATTATTGATAAATAAAGCATATTGAATTTAATATGAGTTTTATGGACGGACAAGTTGGCGAATTCGGCATCTTTGCTGCCTTAACGTCAGCGTTAAAGTCATAAACGTCGAAATTGGCTTAGCGATGCAATCAAACAAAAAGAGAATGGCCACGGCCTCCGACAGATTCTATTGCATATTTAAGAGAGCCAACGAAGCTCAATAAAGTGCCGGCAGCTCATATTTCGCATTTTAGCGCCTTAATCAGACCACTTTATGCATGTGCTGTTTTGCATATTTCATATGACAGTTGTGAATGCATCAATTTAGCAAAGCAAATATGAGCACAGAGATCAGCCAACAAAACAGCTGCATAGTGACGGCGTATTTAAACAGAGGAGTTGTCGGACAAAGGCCACATTCGGAGAAACCTACACAAACATGCATCAGTTTACCGCTTTAATCTGCGCAGTCCTCGTGGCTTTGGCGAGCGCCGATAATCTGGGCTATAATTACCGGCCGGTTGGGCATTCTAGCTCTGGATTATCGTTCGCCCCAAGCGGTGCGGCCAGCAATCAAGCTCCCTCCTTTGCACCTTCAGGTAACGGCGCCTTTGCATCACCCTCGTCTTTGGACTCAGCCTACAGTCAGCCTAGTGGATCTTTCGATGGATCATCGTCGTCCGGGCCTGTTGCCGCAGCATCTTTAGCTGGTTCCGCCTATGCCCCACAGTCATCCTCAAATGGACCAGCACCCGCTGCCTCCTCTGCTGGACCCTCTTATGCAGCACAGCCTGAGCTGCAAAAGGAATTCTTTTCGTATACTGCCGACGAAGGCGACTTCTACAACCCAGACGCCTCCAACCAAGTTGCCCAGAACCTGCAAAAAGGTCTGCGTGTAATCTTTATCAAAGGACCCGAGAGCAATGGTCTTGAAGATGCAGCGCTGGCTTTGGCTAAGGAATCTGCTCAACAGGAGACTGCCATTTACGTGCTAAACAAACAGGCCGATATTGGTGATCTCGCCAACAAGCTCAACACGGTTCGCAACAATAACAACAATAAGCCCGAGGTGCACTTTGTCAAGTACCGTACTCCTGAGGATGCGGCCAACGCTCAGCACGCCATTCAGTCACAGTACGATCAGTTGGGCGGCTCTTCATCGAATCAGGATGGTGGTGTGGCCAAGGTTCTAAACTTCGCATCCAGCGCTCCTGCCGCCGTGGCTGCTTCTTCTCCAGCAGGCAGCATTGCTTCAATCCCAGCTGCCTCGTCTGGTGACTCGTACAATGCCCAGCCAGAAGCTTCAATTGGTAGTTCCTCCTACATTCCACCGCCGGCGCCAGGCAGCTCGTATTTGCCAGCCTCAATCTTGCGTCTGTTCCGCTTGTAAACGAGGGCTTCTCTATTTTTTTTTTGGAAGTGTAAAATTCCTATGTTATCGAATTCTTGTTGTTATTGCAATAAAATTGCCAATTAATTTAAAATTCTTAAAGTTCTTAAAAGTTTGCGGATCTTTTCGTTTATGGGCACGCCGCCTGCTTAGACGCACCCCTCGAGATAACACATTCCGGTCATGAAAATTATGTTTATTTTCTAATAATACCCACAAAGGTATAAATGATTCTATTTGGGTTTTTACGTTGAGAAAACAAGTCAAACAAGTCAAAACTATGTTGCCGCAGCAAATTGTTATTAAATTCGCAAAAGCGATTTAGAATGGAATCATAACAAGTTCTATGCAGCATATTTATGAGTTGAAGTTCAGTTTTATTTTTAAGGTGTTATGCCTACGCATCTTCGACTCGATTGTCTTGACAAATTGCAAAGTTCGACTAAGGCAGTTAGGTAAACAATGCCAAAGACGATAACAGCAACCAATTTAATATTATTAAACCCAAAAATTAGCCCAAAATGAACAAAATATTAATATACTTGTATAAATAAATGTGGACAATGTTTCGCTTTCAATCCGCCGGCCACGTTCGATTAGCATAACAAAATGACCGAACAAAAGAACTTGGCTACTGAACAGCCAAACAATTTGGCACTAGCATTGCTGACTTTTCTAACTTCGTACCCAGTGCCGAGCTGCTTACTGTGTGAACTAATATAACCGACTGGTTATTGGGTGATTTGCATAAAAATTTTTATTTATTTATTTTGTTTTTTGTTTTTATTTTTATTTTTTTTTTTTAGTAACTTGCAAGTTCATCAAAAATTCAATCTATTTGCCGCAACAAGGCTTAAAAGCAGAGCGGCCCGGCAACCTAGTGCGTCACCATTGAAAGCGAAATTTAAAATTTGCGAAACGGGTTAGAAGCCCAGATGGGGAATACAACAACATAATTACAAGCTGTGGGCCTATGGAATAGGCAGCGATAGCCTTCTTGGTTTTATTCTCCATTCGGTTGTCACAAATGTTCTGATTGACATGAATATAAAAGGCCCAGCAGCATTGGTGGAATCATTCTCAGTTCAGAGCTCTTCGTAGAACAGAACATGCGTGGTTTTATTGTCTTGTGTCTGGTGGCTGTGGCTTGTGCCGACAAGCTCGGCTATAATTATCAGCCTGTGCCGCATTCCAACTCGGGACTGTCCTTTGTTGCAGGTGGTGGCAGTACCTCTAACTTGGGTGGACTCGGAGGAGCGAGCAACTTTGGAGGACTTGGTGGCAGTACCTCTAACTTGGGTGGACTCGGAGGAGCGAGCAACTTTGGAGGACTTGGTGGCTTGGACGGAGTTGGTGGCGGCAGTCAAATTGGTATCGGTGGCTCTGACTTGGGTGGCGGCAACTTTGCTGGCGTGGATTCTGGTCTTGATGGTCCAGTGAACTACAATCCAGCTCCCTCTTCTGAATTGAATAAGGAATTTTACACATTCAGTGCCAATGAAGATGACTTCGATGAGCCTCAGGCCCTAGAGCGTGCTACCAGCGCTGTCAGCAAAGGCCTGCGTGTTGTCTTCATTAAGGGACCCGAGAATCGTGGCTTGGAAAATGCTGCTCTGGCTCTGGCCAAGCAAGCTGCCCAGCAAGAGACAGCCATCTACGTTCTCAACAAACAAACCGACATCGGTGATCTGGCCAGCAAACTCAATGCTATTCGCAACAACCAGAACAACCGCCCTGAAGTGCATTTCGTCAAGTACCGCACACCCGAAGATGCTGCCAACGCTCAGCGCGCCATCCAGTCACAATACGACTCTCTGGGCGGTACCAGTCAGTCCATCAACGGTGGAGTGGCTAATGCACTAAACTTTGCTTCGCGCTCTCAAATTCCTCACCAGCAGGCACGCATTCCCGAGAACTCGTACCTGCCTTCGTCAATTTTGCGTCGCCTGCGTCTTCGCTAGGAGAATTCCAAGCAAGTCTCTCGGCCATACCAATCCTGACTGAACTGTACAAAGCGAATATGCCAGTGATCCAAAAATTATAATAAAAAAAGAAAAAAATGTGTAGTTAGATAAATTCATCTTTCTATGTGAATTGGCTATTTGTCAAAATAATCGAAATCTAAATACAATTCTAATTTAAAACGTATCTGCGTAATTTGTTGCTTTAATTTGAATCGTTTTATGGATTTAGATTGGTGATAAGTGTCAGCGTTGTCGCAAATGAACGCAAATGAAGATGTCATATTGAAAATATTCGTTCACGCCCGATTGGATATAATTTCCGCGAGACGCATAAATTGTGGTGTTGTTTTGGCGACTTGAAAAATTGCATCTCTTCGTTTTTATTGTTATTACATTCAGAGCAGCTGCTGTTATCATTGTTGCTGTGATCTGTTTTTATTGTTGCCGTGTTTGTTGCTTTTGTAGTCAATGGTATGTCTATAAAAATTCCATAGCTTTTGGTTTGCCTTAATAAATGGAATGGAAATATTATTATTTGTTTTTTTTTTTTGTTTATACAATGGACCTTTTTCGATATATGTTTTTCAGTATTTTGTGTGTGTGTGATTTTTTTTTTAATAATTAAAATGTTAATCTGCGTGAAGTAAAAGGTTAGACAAACTATTAGCACAAAGATTTACGGCATCTCTATAGTGGTAAGTTACCAATCAAAGACGGAACAACCAACGATTGTCTCTGAACCGATTGTCTCTGCAAATGCTGCCCACTGTCGATACATTATGTATGAGTGATAACAGTCGGTCGTCGGACGGAATGGCCAATGGCAGTGAGTAATGTGAATAGAGCTGCTTCGTTTCAAGAGCACCCACTATGACCGGACTGACTACAACAAAAACGACCGGTTCGGTCGAGCTGCCAGCGACTCGTTAACATAAAATGGTTTATTAGAAAACTCATAAAAAATTATGCTCACCACAAATTATGCAAAAAGGGCAACTAACGCGCGAAAAGCAAATGAAGCAGTTCACCCAAAGGTGACTGGCAGGAAGATGTAGGTGAGCAGGGGGCAATAATCGGAGGGTCTCTGATAGCATTAAAATCGACTGTAAATTGGACAGGAAGATGCGACCCTGAACTGTCAAAATCGCTTTGCAAACACATAAAAAGCGAAGGGGTTGTTGATAGCCGCAGACTCCAAGCTGATACAGCTCTCTATCAACAACTGCAACTATTCCAAAGATATTCAATATGCGAGTCCTTATCGTAAGTATTTTTGTATCTTTAATAATCAAAAACCAGTAAAAATATTAATTCCGTCTCTTCTCTAATCAGGTAATTTGCCTGGTCGCCATGGCTTTTGCCGAGAATGCAGGTTATAATTACCAAAACAACAATGCTCGCTCCTATGCACCAGCCCCAGGTCAGAGCCAAGAAGCTTCATCCTTAGCTCCTGCTCCAGGCGTTGCCCCCTCTAACAGTTTTCCCAGTGTAGCTACTCAGCCAATCGCTGCTGCGCCTGCTCCTGCGGCATCAGTTGCCGAAAATTCATACGCGGGTCCCGCCGAGTTGCAGAAGGAGTTTTTCACCTACACTGCCGACGAGACTGAGTTCGAAACGCCAGAAGCGTCCAACGATGTGGCCCAGAGTTTGCGTCGGTCCCTGCGCGTAATCTTCATTAAGGGTCCTGAGCAAAGCAATTTGGAAAATGCCGCTCTTGCCTTGGCTAAGGAATCTGCTCAACAGGAAACTGCCATATATGTGCTCAACAAACAGGCCGATATCGGTGATCTGGCCAAGAAGTTGAACTCTGTCCGCAACAACAATAACAATAAGCCCGAGGTGCACTTTGTCAAGTACCGCACGCCTGAGGATGCAGCTAATGCACAGTATGCCATTCAATCACAATATGATCAGTTAGGCGGCGTCTCATCTAGTCACAACGGTGGTGCGGCCAAAGTTCTCAACTTCGCCTCTCGAGAGCCAGTGCGTCAGGCTGCTGCGGTCGGATCTCCTCAGAGCTCGTACCTGCCCGCTTCGGTGTTTCGTAAACGCTTGTGATTGCCCAATTATCAACTATGATCTCGACAATTAGACTCCAAAATACGACTATTGTTATATGCTGATTGTTAGTTAAAAATAAATTTCTACATAAATTTTATTTTGGCACATTGCGTAATGCTGCAAATATCCAAAAGTTACTAATGTGGTATTCCGAAATCTCTTTTACTATAGCTAGCAAATATGTGCGAAAATTTGTAATAGTTTTACCTTGACATCCATTGGCATTGAACCATTTACCAAATAGGGATAGTTTGGTTGGCCACTGTGCCCAATTTAGTGATCTTCAGTTAACCTGATTTTATAGCCGAATATTATAAAATCCCCTAGGCTAGTTGGCACCATTAACAAAACACCAACAGCTGCCAGTCTACTTGGACCATGTTATGCATTGTGGTAAGCTTAAGCGGATTAAGGATTTGTGTTTTTGCAATTTTTAACTATAGACAACATTTTCAATATCATTAGGTTTTGACTCTCTTAGCAGCGTGCTCCGCTGAGCTTGGCTACCAATATCAGTCAAATAGTTATGCGAGTCTTGGCTATGATTCAGATTTACAGCAACTATCGCATCAAACGCAACCGGAATCGAGATATCCAGAAGATGACACCTATTCAGAATATCATAAGCACTTCTACGCGTTCGAAGCCCCGAGCGATAATTCCGATGAGTCTGAACATTTGGAACACAAGCTTTCTGACTTTTCTCAAAAGAACTTGCAGGTAGTATTTATAAAGGCACCTGAGAATAAGTTGTTGGAAGGTGCGCTCCATACTCTATCCAAGCAGTCCGTCGAGGATAAGACTGCCATTTATGTGCTGAATAAGCAAACAGATGCTGAGACACTGGCAAAAAAGCTTAACGCCCTCCGAACTCAACACAAACATAAGCCCGAAGTGCATTTTGTCAAATACAGGACAGAAGCAGAGGCAGCGCAGGCCCAGCAATATATTCAAAACCAATATGGGGGAGCAAGAGCAGTACCTGCTCTGCCAGATGTGCAGCCTTCAGCGCCTCAACTGCCCAGATCTGCCCCGTTGCCAAAGTTACCTCCAGCAAACTATTTACCACCACAGGCCAATTTTGTGGAAGCAATTTCAGCACCTCTGCCTTATTATGGAGCAGGTGTTTCTACTACATCGTCCGTAGCTTCATTACCACCAATTCCAAATCCAATTGACTTGCCTCCAGTGCCGCTGGCACAGCAGGCGCTGAGCCCAAGCTCCTACGACTTGGACACTGTACCATTGCAATCCAGCCATGCGGAACTTCAATTTAATGAACAAAAATCTTATAGTGGTCGTATGGTATTTCCTACTGACGGTCAACCTCCAAGTCCAAGACAATATGTGACACCCGACTCTGGCTACCTTCCCCCCGATAGAGGCTATTTACCCCCTAAAATCAACTATACACCTCCTGAAAAGGGCTATTTACCACCTGCTCCCCATTCACATACCTATCTGCCGCCCATTAAGAGAAGAAGGCGTGCTCACTCATGAGCCAACTTTGGTGTAATTAAAATTTTTAAATAGCTCAAGAGACTGTAAAATATAAACTTGTGATTGTCTTCTTACAATAAAACCGATTCAAAACGAATGTAAAATATAAACTTGTGATTGTCTTCTTACAATAAAACCGATTCAAAACGATTTGAAAAAAAGAAACGTTAAATTCTGGCGTAGCCGAATTTTAGATATCCTGTACCTATAGGGGTTTAAATCGATATTTTCTACCGATTTTTCCTAGGGAGCTATATCATAAAATTAAACCTAAAATACCATTTAAAGCTTAAAGTTACCAAGTTCTGTAAACGTATCTCTAAAATGTGTGCATAAGCCATTTGAAATGATTTTTTTGGTGGAACAGTTGTATGGAAGCTATATGACATAGTCATCCGATTTTATAACAATTTTATGTTATTAAAAAATTATACAAAAAACTGTCTTGTGCTTAATTTGGTTGCGATTTCTGAAAAAAAAAAACAAAGAAATCGGATTTTTTATCCGATGAGCCCTATGGAATCTTTATGATAAAGCTGTCCAATTTTATTAAACGTTCGCGTGAAAAAATTTAATAAACTTGATCTGACCTGCAGATTATTAGCAAGCCAGAAAATTCTAAGCCTTACCATCTCTGAGAAGTAGGCGTTCATATAGACGGACGGTCAGACAGACAGACAGATAGACGATATCTCTTGTCCCCCTGATCATACTTTAGGCAACAATGGGGGTTCCCCGAGTTCTCCTTCTCTATGTTACATACATTCCACAAAATTATTATATACTTGTGACTTTTAAGGTACAGAGTATAAAATTCTTCTTTAGTAGTAAGCTGGTCCCATTTCTTTGAATGATTAGTGGAGAGCAATAAACTGTGTCAAGCCGATTATCAGATCGAACCTGAGTCGCTATAAATGTCTCCCTATTTATTTTCAGAGTGGGTGTAAACATCATAACAAAGCCTAAATTAGCAAATCACGAAATCATAAAAAGCATCAATGGAAAAAAGAAATGAGAATGTATGGTCAAGACATTGTCGACTTGGTAGTACTCTATTTTTAATTCCGTGCATATTTTTATTTTTTTAAACTGCAAGTCATTATTGTATTATATTGCTATTCTACTTAAAAAATCTATAGTTTATAAGGATATTAAACATTACGGCACTTAGCTTGGAGTAGCCGGAGATAGCAGAAATCGTGAGAATGTGTATTTTGAAATTTCAAATGAATGAAAAATAAATTAATATCAAAGTTATTTTTGAGTTATATCGGTAGGTGGTCTGACGGTACTGAAAAAAGTATATTTTTATTTTTTTTCTTACATTGAAAATGGATTTAATTTTCTTTTATATCAGTATCAGTAGTCAAATGTTTCGCCTTATTAATTTTTTTTCAGTTTTGGAAAAATTTCATTTAATTTATATGTTTGTAAAAAGTAATTATTGAAATTTGTTTTGCTTCACCAATTAAGGTTTGAATGGTGAAATCATTATATTGTTTATGTTTTTTGTTTACAGGGTTTGAGTCACAAGTCTGGAGTAAATCTCAATATACCTAAATTTGGTGTGAGGATTTCAGTAAAGTGTAAATTTGTTGGCGTCTATACTGAAACACCGCACTCCGTGCGGCTCTCCCCACGGTTGCAATCACAAATATTAGCTACCAGATTATAATAAATTCTCTTATCTATGACAAAAGACAACAATGGTGCCCGATTGTAGACGAGCTTTTAAATATGGTCGTGATAAATCGAAATAAAAATATTTTTTCTTTTATAAATAATTCAAATTATTTCGTTAACGGGGGCTCATTTGTAAATTTTATGCGATTTGAATTCAAGTTCAGCATCGGGCAGGTCAAATTCACATAAGTTTCTTTGGATTTTTGTCTCCATTAGGCCAGCTTTATTTCAATATGCAAATGAAGCCCCAACCCGGGCTAAACTCAATGACCAATTTGCATAGCAAAATTTAAATGCGAACGACATTAACATGGATAATCGGAATCGGAGCAGGCAAAGACACCAAACCAAAAAACCAGAGCATCCGCTACCAAGCAAAAACCACGCAAAATGTGCAAAAATCTTTTGTAAGTTCACAAAAAAAAACTATTGACAGAGAAAAAAGAAAAATAAGAGACGACCCCAGACTTTCAAATATACGCGATTGTTGTTTGTGTCGTATATAAGGATGGCTTTGTTGGTTTTACTAAATTATAAACAAACTGCTCTTCGATCGGTAAAAACTGCCGGAGCTTGCCGCCCCAAGCGTCCAACAAGCCACCAGGTATAAGTTATCCAATCAGTTCAGGAGAATGATCAACATGCACGCATTGACGGTGAGCGGAAAACGCATTTTTTTAAAAGTCTTGCCCATTTCAATTTCGATTTTCAGTGTCTTTTTTTGATGACAATTGTCTGGCTGCATGTTAATGCTCAGAAATTAGATTCCACTTATTTACCCCCGAGCAATAGTATATCAACAAGTCGTCCTCATGCCACAGAATACTTCAGTTACACTGCGCCTCCCGAGGATCCGAACTCACCTCTGCAGGCTGCCCGGCAACTGGCAGCGGCCCTTTCCCCGCCTCAACAGGTTGTATTCATTCGCTCTCCCGAAACGAATCTCTTCACACTCACTGCCAAACACTTGGCTACTCAGAACGCCTTGGATATTTATGTGCTGCAACGACAGACAGACTCGCAGAGCTTGGCTCTGCAACAAGCAGCTATCCAGCAAAAACTGGCCCAAAAGCCCAGTGTACATTTTGTCAAATACCGCACGCCAGCGGATGTCACACGGGCGCTGAGCAGCCTGAGGAGTAGCTATGACCAGTTGCCTGGAACCAGCAGCAATTATGCCACACAGAAGGCGGATGTCATAGAATTGCAGCAACCACAACAACTTAAACAACTGCTTCGAGAGGAACAACAGCCACAGCCACAATCGGTGTCTCCAATTGAGCAACGAAAAGAGCCTGTTATTTTCAAGATTCTGCCACACGGTAGTTTCGACTATCAGACCCATGAACAGGTCAACGATGTAGAAGCGGCCAAACTGGAAGCGCTATTTCGAGAATATCTGCCGCCATCAAAGAGGCGTTAATACGTGGGCGGTGCCTGGAGCAACTGCGTGCGCGTGTTCCAAAGACTGTTAAGCTTAAGATGTGTAAAAATAATTTTAAAAACAAAAAAAAAAAATATAAAGCCGAAAAGTTTGCAAATTTGTTGATAATGTTTGTTGGTTACTTGTTTTTACGGGACTATCTGCCTCGGCTTTGGTAGGCATAGTTTCAAAACAATTTCAATTTCTTGCAAATTAATCAAGGAGCCGCTAAGTGGTTTCCATAACAGTACAGCCAAAATGTATTTTGACTCCATAGTCACTAATGTGAATAATTAATTACAAAGTCTGTAGACCCAAAGGGGGAAGGCGAAATATTCTGCTACTGGACAGGTAGCCGACTCTTGCATTTTTCGCTTGACAAAGTTGGCGTCACCAGCACCAACACCAACACATTTTCGGATTATCTTGAAAGTATCTTTTGGATAATCATTAACGTGTTGCCCCCGCCTTGGTTATCGTGGCGAGAGCAAATGTTTTTATAAGTAAACTTGCTGACGACGTTGTCATCACAGTCGCTGGCAAACTTTTTAATGAGCTGTGCTCAGAGTTTGTAAGCTATCATCTCATTCAGTCAGAATGCTAGGCTAGTCGTGATGTCTTACGACCCAAACTTCTACTGCCTTTGCTCGCCATAGTAGCCCGTGCTGCTTTAAAATTGTTCCAACTTAACTATGGTAGCTCGACCGTCTTGCCAACACTTTCAAACATTGAGGCTGACATCGTTCCAAAGTGTCTAGCATAGCGCAAATTGTTTTAATGTTGGAGGTCAAACTGCACTGCCATGTGTCAAGCTAAACTCGAACCTTTTGAAGTGTGGCCCAGCAAAAAGAGCCGCTACGAACCTGTGGAGCATGTTCAAGTTGAAGCATTTGGAGCAAAGAGAGCTCTCTGGTTCCTCTTTCTTTCTATTTTAAGATATATGAAACTTGAGACGACTAAAACGTCAAATTCTTACTCGTTAGGGTTTGACAGTAGCGAAAACTTTTGCCAGTCACGTCAGCCCAAAGCGAAGCCAAGATTGTGCAAAAAATAAACGTAAATAACAAATTTCCCTAAAAACGCGAAAATTTCTGTAATCCCGAAAAACAGTTTGTAAGCCGTTTCACAAATGTCGCATGACTTGCAGTAATCATGGGGCAGGTGTGGTCTCAAAATATAAAAACAGAAACATCATTTCTTCTTAATCCTATTCCGATATATTACCAATTTTTCAGATTACGTTTAGTTGACTCATCTATGGATACTTTTTCTATGTAACCATCAAAATTGGAGAAAATTATGATATTTATGAACATTTTTAAAGTCCGTAAGGAGCACTTTAGTCAGCTTGAGTGGCTTGCAATACTAATAAAAGAATCTTTGAAAAGAGAATTTCAAGGTTCCTATTGTGTTTTTCTCTTGTTTTTTATTGGCGCCGTTTTAGTCTTCATTTGTAGGGAGGCATTTCTTATTTTTCTTTGTGGATTCTTTCGCTGGCTTTCGAAATTAGGCACGTTTTGTGTTTTCTTTTGCTCTGGTTTTGGTTTCCGTTCTAGTGAAAAAGTTTAAATTAGTTACGGAACTTCATTAACGCATCTTTACGCCAGACCACTGGTCCATTGGAATGGCCGTCCGATAGCCAGTTCAAGCTCAGCATTAATAATATAAAATATACTGTTGCAAATTATTCAAATTATAATTACTGGATTAATGCATAAACACAACGGCTGTGCTGCTCCAAGCAAATGGGCCGGGTCAGCCACAAATTTTGAAAACAACATCTGTGATTCGGTTGTTTATTTGGTGTGTAGTCTTTCAACACAGTGGCTAGCAGCTCGTCAGCTGCGACTTTAGTCTTTCGGCTCGTAGATTTTCTGGCCTGTCCCAGCACACAAATCAATTAGCTTTAGGACGGAAATCGAAGCTGAGACCGAGCTAGGCTGATAGCATCCATATGCATATTTATAAATGTCGTAAAATGCATTTAAATCAAAAACGTTTTGGGTAAAACGCAAGCTATCCAATAAATCGGCAATGATGTTGATGTTGGCGGTGACGTCTTCGTCTTGGCGTTGAAGCTAAGATAAATGGCTGGAAAAGTTGATAGTGATGCGACTTGTGCTGTTGCCCGAACTGGTAGTTTGCGGCTGCCATATTGACTAGGCCTATAGAAAGAAAACAAGTATATTTAAATGTGTGCGGCTTGTTAATGAGCCCGATACATATAAAACCAAATTAATATCGCATACAAGCGCAAGGTCAATCGGTTAGAAATGAAAGGGTAGTCGAGTCGAGTTTGCGGGCTTGGGGGTGTGTGGCTATGAATGGGCGAAAGACGAGAGCCTATCGAGTGCTATCGATCTGTTGCAGGGCTTGGCGCTGACGCGTTGCATATGCTAAACACACTTAGGACTGCGCCTATAAAAGCCAAGGCAATTATTCCACAACACATTAGTTTCACTAGACACTTTAAGTCGTGAGTTTGGTTTTGGAGACTGCTTCAGCAAATCAATAGTAAACAATGCGTGCCTTCATTGTAAGTGTAGAGACCAAATGGATTGAGTCATGGGAATAACATTCAAACTAAACTTAATCCACAGCTGGTTTGTCTTCTGGCCGTGGCCTGCAGAGCCGATAAATTGGGCTACAACTATCAGCCAGTGGCACATGCCGATAATGGCCTGTCCTTCGTGCCCGGCAGCGGAGTGGTGCCTGTGGCCACTGAAGGGATTGCCGCAGCTCAACATGGTGAAGCCGTTCTCTCACAACCCATTGCAGCTCCAGGTCCGGTTGTTGCTCCTGTTCCACAGATTCAACCCCAAGCTGCTCCATTAATTGAGGAATTCCAAAAGGAGTTCTACACTTATGCGGCTCCCGAAGAACAGTTCAATGATGCTGGCAATGAGCAACAAATTGCCAATTCATTGAAGAAAAGCCTGCGTATAGTATTCATTCGCACACCAGAGAATCATGGCTTCGAGCGTGCTGCCCTCCAGTTAGCTAAACAGGCATCCCAACAAGAAACTGCCATCTATGTCCTGAGCAAGCAAGCCGATGTCAGCAACTTGGCCAAACAATTGAATGCTCTGAAGTCCACCTCTTCGAATAAGCCAGAGGTTCATTTCGTCAAGTACCGTACACCCCAGGACGCTGCCAACGCCCAGCTGGCTATTCAGAACCAGTACAACCAGTTGCCCGGTGTCTCTCGCGTTTCCAACGAAGGTAGCGCTCCAGTCTTAAACTTTGCCTCGCAGGCTGCAATCGCTCCGGCCACAAGTTCTGTGCGCACTCCGGGCTCCGAATATCTGCCCGCCAATGTTGTAAGCAACCAGGATTATCTTCCACCTGCCTTGCGTCGTTTCCGCATCAAGTAGGCTGATCAGATTCTAAGCCACTCCGGTTACGTTTCCTAATGCCATACCGTCACGAACTCTTGTTACATGTCTTTAATTCCATAACTTTAGCTAGTTTGTAAATATCATATATGCAAATGCAACATGAAGGAATAAAATTTGTTCATTTCCAAAATTAAGCCATCTGACCCAACCTATTTGCCCACATCACCCAGACTCTGTCCCTTCAGATTACACTTTGTCGAAACAGTTGATGGTGAAATCGTGAGCCACAAATTGCTTGAATTTGGAGAGACGTATGCAAAATTTGCCCAAACGGATGGAAACCCATTTCAAACAAAAGCCAACTTTCATTGGCGCCTAATTGGTGGCGCATATGTGAGACCGTTGGTCGTATGGTCCTGGTCTACCCGATTTATCCTTTCCTTTCCCTGTCCCTTACTTTTTAGTAGAAAAGCGAGAGTCAGTTTTTCCAGACTGTTCGTTCTGGCAGTCCATGTGTGATTTGTTATACAAGGACTTCGTAGCCACTGGTGGTTGAGTGCTCTCTCGTTCGTTGTCCCTTTATATTTAATCCTTAAAATAATAGCTTATGGGTCTGCGGCAGCAGTAGGACCAAACAAGTCATAAAGCCCTGCAACAAGTTAAGCCCTACACAAAAAGGCAGACAGACAGTGAGACAGACTGACCGAGCCCCGAACAGGCTGAACATAAGAGCTTTAACATTGCTCCATTTGTAATTGGAGTTATTTGAATCGAACGGAGTGGCTCTTTCTGACCTGGTTGTCTATTCGGCACGTCTAGCTTGCATGTATTACCTTGCCACATGGCCGAACTAAGTGGCAACATTTCCACAGGTGAGCCGCGTGCGATGCGCTGGATCTAGTCGGTTGGTTTCCCTGTAATGTGTTTTGCTAGCTGACACTCATTACAATGAGGCTATGCTCGTTTCACAATTCTTACCTTTGCTTGATGGCTTCCTGCTTCCGTGGTAGGCAAACTGAGCCAGAAGGGAGCAAAGGTCATACAGGATCCCCCGCATCCGTTTTTTTCAGAGGATTTAGAAAGATGTTGAGTGGAGTCCTTAAATTTCACTTAGATGTAACATAAAACTGGCATAAAAGCAGCTCAACGGTGCATGTATTCATGGCAATGACGGCGATTTTATTTTGTGTGTAGGTTTGAGTATGGGTTAAGCGTCTATTATGCGTGCATATGTGTTGGAATCACACGCTTATCAGCAGTCGAGTGCAAGTAGAATCCGCTTTTCTCTTTTCAGGTTTCAAGCAACAACCGTGCCGAATCGTTAAAGCGTAACGGAAAGCTGTATGCCAGATAGTTGGACTATTCAAGTCCTACACGGAGAGAAAATTCTTTTTTTTTAGCTTAGAATTGGCTTTTCTAAATTGACTATTTGTATGCAATGTTTTGGCTCAAGCGAATTGAATATAAAACTAGAAACAATTCGGAGAAAAAAAATGAAAAATAATTATTAAAACATAAACAGATTAAAGAGATTGCAATAAATAATTATAGAAGCAAATAATAAGTAAGACAAAAAAATATATATATGATCGAATTGCTTCAGATCGGAGTCCTAACGAATTCGAGCTCCAATTTGGGGAAAATTACTAAAGATTATTCCCGATTGTCCCTACTTTAAAACGGAATATTTTAATTGCAAAGTTATATTAAATATATCTGATTCAAATTACATTTTACAAACTTTGCATGGAATTTATAGAACCAAAACATTTATGCAATGGGAGTTCTTAGTTTTAATGATTGTTTCAAACTAATGCTTCAATTTTGCACAAAATTTTTGTCGACTATAATGGTTTGTAGGTAAACTTTACTCTTCTAGTAATATCTAGGTAATTAAAAAATTATGCTCTTTTACCTTCGTAAATCCTCTTACCTTTATTTGTACCATTTTCCGGTGACATTGCCCTCCAATCAATAAGAAAATTTTAGGGAGCCCGCACGATACGTTGGAAAAGTCGATCGTACTATAAGTCTTTTGAGACCAAGCATATTTAGAAATGCCGTGATGTTTTCTGCCGTGTATAATGTAGCTTCTGCCAAGCTGACTATCGGTAACAGTTTGGCCAAGCATTAAAGCCGTTTGCCTTGCCATTTGCCGTATGACTGGGCCCACTGCCTGTAATTAAGGTGCTATACGGCATATGCCCTCCCACCCAAGACTAACCCAGTCACCGTACGTCTGGACCGACTCACTGAGTGTACATCTGCAATCGGGTACCTTCAAAGTGCGTGCTTTGTGCGTATCCTTGAGTACGGTTGTTGAAACGCTATCTTCTGTAGAGCTGCGTGAATGTGTGTGCTGGTTTGTGAATGTATTCATGTTAACGAGCAACCTGCTGTGTGCACAAAATAAATTATTTAAAGAGAACACACTTCGCCTCTCCTGTGGAGACGTTTGTTCATCTGTGCAATTGCGCGCCAACGCCAATGTGCCTCACATGGACTCAACCGTTTTGACGCGGCAATTTGGAAACAAAAATAACAACTGATGAAAGCAAACAAAAAACTAATGCGCTAAGGATAACGTGAGTGGGAGCATGGGAGAAAACATTCCTTCCGTACCGCCTCTGATGAGTGTCAAAATCTTCAAACTAAAAGCTTTCGAGTGCCGCACCGATACGAGTCGATTACTTTGTTTGCTCTCAGTTTACTTTGCTTATATTTAGTTAAATTTAATTATACAGTCTTACAAACGATATTCAAAAGATTGAATTAAAATTTACAAGAAAGCTTCTTCAAGCTCACTTTGAGTAGAGAAGCCGAGAGAACAATAGCCAACCAATTTCACAATGTCCACAATATTGGTATGTTCTGTTTCGATGAAAAAACCTGACCGCTGCGGCCGCCCACTACACCATTTACAAATACTCTTGTTTTTTTGCAAAAAAAACAAAAAAAAAAAAAAAAACAGCAAAGAACACAAAAAATGTATAGTTGGTATACAACAACAATAGATCTTTGCTGTTCAGTTTTAGAATGCACAATCATAAAAAATCGTCGAAATCATTGATTCCAGCATATCCGACAAACGTACACTCTGAACTAGACTGAACTAGATTGATATATATTGGAAAATGAAAGTGAAGTGTTAAAAATATAAATAAGAAAGTCTTTCAAACCCAGAAAGAGACCTAAAAAGTCTTTCATCATTATTATTTTTCGTGATTTGCATTTTGGTAGTCAAAATACAAAAAGTCTAAGATTAGGAATGATGAAATAAGACTTCTTCAATGCACAGAATTTGCTTTATATTTCTCTATTTTTATGTGCAGGGTCTATTCCTTTTTCAATTTCAATTTGCAGTAGAAAAGTTTTGCCTGATTTGGACACACGCCCCCTCTTTCCTTTACGACCGCCATCCGTCAATGTGGTGCGGTGTGCCCACAACACGCCAACTAACCAATATTTCTTTTCAATTTTTGTGCACTGTGCCAAAGTTTTGTTGTAAAACTAAATATTTTGACATTTGTCCACATCCGCATGAAAGTGGCAACTTTGTTCCTCTGCCACTGTGTATGTACAGTTGTTTGTTTCCAAATGTGTTTGTGTGGGTGTATTGTAGCGGGCAAATTGAAAAGTTCTCCAGAAATTTCATAGCTGTTGTTATTCTTAACAGTCAGTTTCTTTATGCTTGCAGCAAAGTTGCAGTGCTCTTCATACACTTTTTGTTAATTTGGCCAACGATTTCGTTGAATTTGCTGGGAAAGTTCCAACCAACCAGTCGGCGGTACCCCAAAAAGCCAGTGAAACAGGTGCCAATGAGTCCAACTCTGCACATAGCAGATGCGTGTGTCACCAAGTCAGCTCCCACCCTTTCATAAGCCCACCACTTTGCCTATCAAGCCCAAGTCAAATGCAGGCTGCATATTGTTGCTAGAGGAAAGTTCTGGGGCGACCACACCTCAACCGCTCTAGAAATGTTTTGTGAATTTGTTGCACAAAAAATGTTTATTAGTTTGCTAGGCGGCACTCAATGAAAATTGAGTTATTCTAAAGGCTTTGGCATTGCGCCAAAACTTTCAAATAGTATTGGAGTACAAGCTTGACAGGCTTCGATTTGGCTCTAGCTCTTTTTGGAATGCCACATATGTTGGCACACTTTACTTTTAACCCACTTATTGACTGATTTCTTTTTTGTTCCTTAGTCTCATTAACTGCCACTCTCTAGTGGTTGCATATTAATTAGCCGACTTTTAGGCGCTGCCATAATTAATGCATTTACCGCAAAAACTAAAAGTAGACTGAACTTCATGAAGGCAAGCCCAGTCAATTTGCTGAGGTCCTTGCCACCTACTTGTTAACAAACCACATCCGGCTTGCCTTTTCCAGTAACAGTCATGGCTCATTAACAGCAACAGCTTGCATGTTGGATATGCCTGAGCAAGAGCTTTGAGGACCAAACTAACTTCTCTTGGCTACTAATTCAATATTTATACCTTAATCAAGGCGCCATAGTTGTAAGACCTCTATGAGATAACTGACCCAAAGTCTGATTTTGTGATTCGAGTGGGTGGAGCATGTGTGACAGGAAAATCTTTTGAAGTGTCCTGGCAATAGGGCAGAGACGTTAATTGCTCAGTTTCATGCAAACTTGTCGTTAGCTCGACACTTTGGACATTCAATCAATGGCACCCATCTGCTCTATTCGGGTTTCATCTGCTTCTGTTTCTAAAGACCCAAAGAGTTTGAATCAGTAATCAGGGAGCCAGTCAATGATGCACCTTTGCGGCGCTGTCGGTACACAAAATGCTCTGCTGGATTTTCCCAAGCCACAGACAGCCAAAGAAAAGTCCTTCTACCTAAGGCAAAATAAAGTTCCTTGAGCCCTTTGTCTTTCCCTGAACAACGAGTTTTACGGCCTCGTCAGCATTGATATCCTTCTATTACGTAGTTTATCCATTCGTTGATTATTGAACAGCATTTCTGACTTAGTGTGTTTTTTTCCAGCCCTTTGCTGGGTTCTTTCTCTAGACGATTTCGAAATGTTCTGTGTTCCATTGTCACTTTCAGTGCTTTGGCTGTTTTTGTTTTGTGCTCAAATACCGAACACATTTAAATGGATTAAAAGGATATTCCTCAAAATCAGAGTTACGCAAGTTTCTTCAACGCATTTGTAGTTCTTACCGCATACAAAATCCGGGGTCGGTAAAGACGGCTCTTACTTTACTTGGAAGTTGGCTTTGTGGTTGGCTTGCTCTGTTTTTACTATTTATATTTTTTCCGCTGTTTAGCCCAAAATGTCACCCCCAAATTGAATTAAACAAATGCCAGGTATTTTTTTTTCGTTTTCAACATTTAGTTTTTAATGTTTAGTTCACATCTTTTCTCCGGCTTCTATTTCATCATTTTTAGCACAAATATTCGTATTTATCTTTATATATATATTTTTTTTAATATATTTGTTTTTTATGTTTATATATAAATTTTCAATCCGTTTTTTTTGTTCTTGCCAATTTGTGCAATTTTGTGTTTAGTGTGTTTTCTTTTTAATTAGAGAGGCCCAATTAATTGACGCCGCTTAAGTTTGCTTACATTTTCCTCAATATTTTACATTTATGTTAGTACAATAAGCAGAAATATAGCAATTTCCTGCCCATATAATATATATATATATATATATTATTTTTGGTACACACATACAGTAGAATACGCACTTACAGTAATTATAAATTGTACATTTTTCATAGTTCATTTCAATTTGCTGTTTTTCTTTCTTTACTTTTTTGTTTTTTCTTTTTTTTTTTTTGCCTTGTGTGTGTAAGAGTTATCTTTGTTTTTGTATTTTAATCTTTTACTTTCGCATAGGTTGTTAATTTGTTTACACTTGTATCTTGTTGTGACTTGGTATGTCTGCATCTATAAATAAATAAATACCTCATGAACTTGTTTTCTGCATTGAGTTCAATGAGTTTTCCTTATTGTTTTCTTGAATTAATACAGAGTATTTTAATTTACGCTATTTGCCTAGAGCTTCTTCTCGTTATTGTTTTACAACTGTTTCGTTTTCTTTATACAATATATAAAAAACTTAATGAAAATTACAACACAAAAATAAATTTAATATTTGTAAATGTACATCCATGTTATTATGCTTTGACATATGAAAATATGTAGACAAATTTAAAGCTTCGTGGCTTGTGGATTTGTGCAATTTTATGTGTTTTCTTAAAATGATAAAATATGCACTGTTTTGTTTTTTAAATATTACGTTTTAATATATATATATATTTTTTAAATATATTTATAAATATTTCATTTTGTTGTTTATTTTTTTTTTAATTATAGTTTTGTAAATATGTAGTGATATGTGTGGCTGGAAGATTTTGATGTTAAGTGAAAATTATGCATAAATAGGTAATCGGCGGTAAAGGCCACAATGAAAATATCTTTCCCACATCTACCTAGTCACCCTACCTCAATTATCAAATCCAAAATTTGTATCTTGGCTTTTCCTTTGTTATGCGAAATGTCGCTCGGGCTTTCTGTGTCTGCGTCTGAATACAATTCCCATTAATTAGTAATAAACCGCATGACATATCAAAACACAACATTTAAAATATATATATTTTTTTATCATTTAATTTTTTATATATGTATGTATGTATATGCTTGCTCATATCTTCTTCGTTTTCTTCTTTAGTGCTTGTTTGTCCATCAGGCATTTCAAAAAATAAATACAAATATTTAATTTCCGAAACGGTGTGAACTGTGTCACCCTGTGTCACACTCCACAATTGAGTGGACCGACAGTTCGAAAAATTATCGTTTCGAAAAATCAATACAATACATTTCAAAAGAACAATTCAATGCTTGTTGCATTCCGCAAATATACAAAAGAATTAAATTTGTAAATGCAGTCAGCTAGGTTTACTCTGCCTTAAGCATTGCATAGACAATTCAATGGCAATTTGTCAAAGGCCCCGCCCCGCCCAGCCAGTTTCAATTGCATTTTGGCTGGGACAGGCTTTAATTACAAAAGCAATTTTTTCCAACTTGATTTTAAATTTAAATTTATTTTGCACATTTTTGTCATTATATTCGATTCTTTTTTTTTTGTGTATGTATATGGGTCTTTTTGTTTTGCTGCACTTTGTCCCTCCTCACCATATTAAATACAATATTAAATACACTTTTTTTAACACAGAAATTTTACAACATTTATGATATGTTTTGCATATTGCTGTGACACTTAATGTATTTTTTGCTCAATTCACATCTTGTGGTTATCAGATTTAATCGTATATTTAGCATATTTTATTCAACACTTTTCGTACATCGTTTGGTTTATTAGTTAGCTCCTTGGATATATCCATGCCCTCCCACAGAGACAAAGAGATGACAAATTGTAGGAAATATTATTATTTTAGACAGACAATATACAGAGACATTTGTTGCATACACAAATACATATTTCATAGATTATGAGTTGATTGCTCAAATGTTGTGAAAAAGTATCGAAATTTAGTATGTGCGTTTACGTTTGGTTGAAATGTTGGTGGGAGCAATTGCAAGATATTCGTGATAGACAAGAATGGAAATGATTACGTGGAAATGAAATTAATGATTAAAACAATTATAGATATACATATTTAAATGCCTTTAAATTAGATTCAATACACTGAGGCTGCAATGACCTCAACATTTGGGTGCACCTCACAAAGAGCAATCGATGCTTTCACCACTTCTTCTGAAGAAGGTGCATCATTTGCTTACTCCATTGTGTATGCTAATGTTTTTGCTTAAAACAATAGATGAGAATTATTTAAAAGCATTTATAGTCTTTTTTTTAATTAAATAAAGTTTTTTTTTTGTTTCGGTTTCTTTCATATTTGAAGTTCCCTTTTCCTTATTTAGTACTTTTTTTAATATGCATTTTAGGCATATATCAGTATATTTATTTATATGTATGTGTATGTAAATACCTAGTTAGTAAATGTATAATTTATAAATTTAATTTTTTTTTTGTGTTTGTTTTTTTTTTACTCATTTTATTTAATAATAGACAGCGTAGCATAGGAAGACGTCAATACCTGCATAAGACATTTTAGCCATATTTTATATATAATATGTACTTTGTTTTTTTATTTTTGTTGTTTTCTATTTTACGATAATTCACACACAAATTTATTCTGTTGATCTTGCTTATACAAAAAATGTTTTTTTTTTTTTTTTTTTTTGAATTGCGTTAATTATTGAAAACTAAAAAATTTTATTTGCTATTTTCATTCTAACTTCTTGTATGATTTTTTTAAATTTATTTAACTAATGTTTGTTTTTTTTAACAACCATCGGAAAATATTTGACTATGCCGAGATTGCAATGCGCTCTTTTATAAAGGTTTCAATTATTTTATTTTATTTCTTTTTCTGTATTTGAAACTATAGGAAAACTTTTGCAGTTGCAGGCTTACTCTTTGTTTATATCAATTGATTTATTTATTTATTTATTAACTTCTAAACTTGTAGAATTCACTATTTACTCGATTCGATTTTAATTAATAAATAGCAACCTATAAGTAAGTTATACACACATATAGACGTACATTTATTGGGCATATAATATAATTTGTATACTTAGTATGTAGACTGATTGCTAATTGCTTTACACGTATTTACTTTGCCGGGTGCTAATTTATTTTGCTTACTTTTTTTTTTTTCTTTGCTTTACATTTGCTTGTGTAAAATCAGTTAATAAAGAGGAATTTATTTAACGGTGCGTTGTTTTTTTTTTTTTTTTTGTTTTTCTTTTTTTGTGAAAGCTTTTCGCAGCTCCTTGTCGATTGCGAAAACTTTATGGTAAATAAAAAAATAGACACTCAAAGCGTTTGTTAAAAATATCTCTATGCAGACGACCTAAGAATTAACATTAGCGGTAACTGAAACTTAAATTTATAAATACTGTAACCCTGGCGAATATTTTCCTAACTACCTACGCAGCCATTCATTTAAAGGTTGCCTTTCCTCCCCACCAACCCACATGTTGACCAAGGAGGTTGGGGCTATTAGAACACAAACGCAAGCCTAACAGAGCGACCATAACCATTTTTACAATAATAAAGAAGAAGGAGGAAGCGAAAGGAAATGCAAATAAATAAAAATAAAGGAGTGTGGCAATTACAAAGAGTCGGCCCAAAATACTTAAGGTTAACCCCATTTAAGGTGGTCCGCCGCCTTTTACTTCCACTTTTGTTTTTATTTTATTTTTTGTGTTTAATTTGGGACTCTTTGGCTACACTTGCCACAGGCTGTGTCCATTACTATTTTACAATTCTCTGGCTGTAGCTATTTTTTTTTTTTTTTTTTTTCAAATGTTTTTAACACTGATTGTATTTTTAAGCTTCTTGGTTTAACTGTCTAATTATTTTACATTTAAACGTTTAATTTAGTCGTAGGGTTCTCGAGAGGTTATTTAAATTTTATGTTTGTTAGCGCTTAAATTCAATGTTCTTTTCTTTTTTTTTCTTTTTTTCCTTTTTCAAATTTTTTGTATTCACACAATTAATAAGACTAGCCGCTTTAAATTTCCTACTGGCTCAAGCGCTACAACACCATAAAAAATATTTCTCTGTTGCACTTTTAGGTACATTGGCCCAAGCTTTATGGCTGCTCCTTAAACATTTTGCTATCTCATAAATATCTACATATTTTTCCAAACATATACATATACATATATATATTCCACATGCTATAAACATCATTGACCTAAGTTTGTTTTTAGTTTTTGGGGCGGCATATGAAACGGATGTCCTTCAGAACTGATCAGAAATAAAATAGGCTGCCAAAATGTTCTGGCCTTAAAACTCGTTCAATCATTCTTTTCTTTAAATGTAAAATTTTAGTTTTCCAAAAAATTGTTTTTGCCAAAGCTCCCCACTGACTGCCCTCACTTAATTATACAAAAATCCCTTTACAATAGAAAAAGAAAACCCAAATTTTTCCCCCTTTTAATTCGACTCAAGTTAATTACCAGAATTCCTTTTGTCATGTTCATTTTCCCTATTCTCCATTCGACTCTCATTTACAATTATTTACAAGTAAACTATTTAAATTGGATTTTTTTTATGTGCAAGAAACTGAGCCCGCCTTTTCCAGCCTCTAATGGGTTGGTAGCACAGCAGACAGAAACAAAAACCCATGATTTTTTTTATTTTAGTTTTACAAATTTACTCTTCCCACACTTTCCCCTTCTAATGATGCGGCTAGTCATTCTTTTGTTTTTGTGAGTATTTTTATGCTCATTATTCTCAATTTTTGTTTGTGTGGTTGAGTTTGTCTCATTTTCGGAATTTTTTCTTTACTTTCTAGGCCAATTGTGAGCTTGTCGTAGAAATAAATTAAATACTCGTATGTAATACAAAAACAAAAAAAAAAAAATAATAATATAAATAAAAATAAAAATCAAACCTGCTGTTGTTGCTTTGGTTCTAGTGGTTGTCCTTGGTTGGGTATTTTTTGTGGTTTTCGTTTCCTCTTTTTTTATTTTTGTCGGTGGTCTTCTCTCATCTTGGTTGGCCACGCCAAAGCGTGCCGTGTGGTGGCGATTTTAGTTGTCCAACATAAATAAGACAAGCATCAGGAGCAGCGCCGCAGGCCACATGTGCGTTAGGAAAGCCGCCCGCGCCCGCCAACCAGCTGAGGTCTCATTACCGTGTCCATTACCGTTGCCCAAGGCTGCCATACCAATGTTGGGCGGGGCGGTAGATGTGGAAGAGGTCAGCTGTCGCTCGACCTCCACTGCGATGCAAAAAACAGAAAAACAAGGGATTAAGATGGCAAAGTATCAACTACTTTTTTTTTTAGAAATCAGAGCACAAAATACCCCTTAAGTGGGGTTCTTGACAATTTTCATCATTTGGAATGAAAAGGGTTGCATACTTTCAGTCAACATGTTGACTTTCCAGTGAAACCCCTAGCCAAGCATATTAATTTAACCATCAGGATCGGTCACATTTCCTGTAGAAACCGCAACTTATCTTTTGAAATATATTATTAAGTTATTCGAAAAGTTTTTGAAATAAACAATCATGACGAAACTTGCCTTAGCCTTTCACTACCAGATTGTATAGAATGCAGATACCATCAGCAGTAGCAACTAGCACAACCATAAGAAACAATTACACACTCAATGAGGCACAGAGGCAAGCAAAAAATGCGGCTAACACACGCATTCTCATTCACATTGGCATACGCATCTCTGAAGTGGTCACATAAATGTGGCCCTTGGGCAAATCTACGCACTTTCCATGCTCAATAAATAACTTGCAGAGTTTCCTTGGCGGCAACTGGAAAGGAGGCAAGTGGCAAATGACAGGCAACACCCGCCGGCCAACAACCCTCATGCTTTGCGAATTCTGAGCTTTGAGCTTTCTCAGACCAAACTCCTCAACCTGTACCCAGCAAACTCTGACAAATGTGTAAATTATTTCTTACAATTTAAGGCAATTTACAGCTGCCGCTTTCAGTCTTGTTAACGTGAATATTGTTGTTAGACTTTTGGGCCAACGACTTTGTCGGCGCGAATGTCAACAGCCGCTTTGTAAGCACCGTCAAAGCAAAGTGAGGTAGAAATAAATTTATAAATTAACCTTTGCTGTCTGTCGGATTCTTGTTTGGGCCACTTAAGGATGGAGCGTAAATGGAAACTAAGCACAAACACCGAACTAGACATTGCACATCTTTCTATTCTGACACAAATATAAATTAGAAACAGTCAACGAAAGGCTAATGGGAATTTTAATGTTACTGGCAATGTTGATATTTGCCTAAGAAATTTTCAGCCTAAAACTTTTGCACCAGCATCAAAGTTACAACTGCCAAAAACAAAAATAAATAAATTAAAACCGATCGTTATTCTCGATATTGGGATACTCTGTACCCCGGAATTAAAAAAAAAGGTGGCACCCCTGGCCTCGTAGTAGCTATAATCGTCTACATTCAATTAAAACCTAAGGCACTAATATTCTAAAATTTACAATGAGGTAAGGATGCCATCTATCGGACGGTTCATTCGACCCTTTGCCACTTAGGCAAGGGGAAATATGGTCCGATTTTAGTCATGTTTGATATAAATCGAAAGATTTTTGGGTACTCAAGAACGTTTCGGCAACAGTACTATAATCCTCAAGCTGTAGATGATACAAAGCTTTGGAAAATTTATGGTGAGATGAGGAAAATAAATAAGCTTTTTCAGAGTACACACAAAAGGACTCCGGAATCCTAAGTCCCGAGTCCTAAGCTTGTTTGTCCTAGCTTTTATATTTATAATATACACTTTGCCTTAAGATACAGGGCATAAGAAATGGATTCTTGCATTTCATACTGGATATTCTATTTGTCATGAAAGCCAAATTATTTACTTTTTACTCTCCGAAAGAAATATCCGCAGAGTCGTCATACAGCCTATATAAACAAGAAATCGTACTTGAACTGAATATGAAGTTTTGTTTATACCAAATAACAATAGTATTTTCATAGTATAAAAAAAGTTAAATGAATTCTTATATAAATCAAGACATCTTCGAGAATCCACCAATATGTAAAACACATATTGGGCATCTTAGCTCTCTATAGACTTACCTTTCACCGAATACGTTTTGTAATCGGCAAATTGTTCACCCTGTCCCACAGTGGCTGGTATGGTCGACAGGCAGGTGAGTTCCATTCGGCCATTACTACCCACATGCTGCTCAGTGAGGTCAATATTTAGCTGACTAATGCTGAACATTCCCTTCTCCTGCTGAGCCGCGGTGACTGCAGCTGCCGCAGCGGCCACACCGCTACCGCCGCCTGGATGTGACAGCGGTCTTTGATAGCCGGCGGCCAGTTGGTTCATGGGTCCAGCGTTGGGAGGTATGCCCAATTCCTTGTTCATATTCGGCGGTTGTGGACCGAACCCACCGTTGTTCAGAGTAGTGCGTATGATGCCCAGCGCGTTTTCATTGATGTGTCGGCGGTATTTGCGGTTCGCTGAGTTTCTGCAAGGTATCAAAAATAAAGAACACAGTTAAGGAGGGGAACGTTGATCTAGATACATGCACAGAGACAGTAGACTGAGTGCGGGTTGGCTGTTTAATGTGCTGAGGCGCATAAAAATCGCGCGAATGAGCCGCAGGCAAGCAGGCGCCATCGATTTCCACATGAATAAAATCCCAAATATTTGCATTTTATGATTGATGCGATACTACAGTATCCTACCTATACCAAGGCGCCAAAGAGAGCCAATGTAACCTAAACAACACAATTTTTGCCCATGCATGGCACGCAGAAGTACACACGCACAACATACAGAGAATATCGATGCCAACACCTACCACAGAAAGAATGGGGACATCCTTCGCTTAAATTAAAGTTTTATTGGCTGGATTGGCAGAACCACGTCTTGTAATGGATTTTGCGCGTAGCTTCTGGCAAACTGATTAGTTTGCATTATTTAAATATATGGGCGTGGTTGTTGGTTAGGATGGTGGATGGTTGGGTTTTTTCGGTTTTGGTGATTGAGATGGAGGCGCGCTAGTTGGCTTGTCGATTTGTATCTGTATTTGGTTAGGTGTTCCTCACACATTGTAATTCTAATTATTCTTTACGACTTTGTTTCATATTTGATAAGAAGTCTGTGCGGCATACAAATGAGCAGCGAGTCGCAATGCTGCCTTTGGTTTATAAGATTTGCTTGTGTCATGTCTTGCTCACACACACTCACGCACAAAGTTGCTGACTCGTAATTATCCAAGCTATGCACACGCCTCGGCAACGTGTGTCATGGTATGTTGGTTTATTACAAATTCAAAATGACAGTGAAATTACCTGTGGCAGCACTGAACAAAACAATCCCCCAACATGTGTACAGTCAAGATATGCAGCCCAGAGGACATGCGTATGAAGGTGCTTGAGCAAATAATTCGGCTCATAAACTTTTATGCCTATCAATTTGCTTACATTGAATGTGCTGGACTTGGGCCTTGATGGGGGTCCTACTTCGGTTGAGTGTTATTTTTATGAAGTTTGTGCTAGTTTGTTCGGTAGATTCAATTATGCAATAGGTAAATTAATTTACTGACTTAGTTTTGGTACACCTAGCTGGTAGGTGTCGCATTTATGATGTAAATATTTAAGCAATTAAATGATTTGCATAGCATTTGCGGCTTATGCAAATTTCTAAATAAATGCCTAAAAATTTATAAAATTACATTTAAATATTATTTCTTCTTTAAGGAAGATAAAAAAATACACAACGGAAGCCGAGAGATAAAACCAAGGCGCCAGTAAAACTTTCTCTGCTATACTAAATAGCAAACTGCGTGTATGTGTGTGTGTGTGTGTTCATCTCTTTTGTATATGCGTGTGAATATGTGTTTGCCAAGACGTGCTTCCGCTAAGAAAATGCTCAAGACTCAAAATAAATTTAGCTGAATACATTCAGTATTTGGAATCTGAAATACTCTTTATTGTGTTTCCTATAAAAAATGATTCCAATTGTGAATTTGAAAGCTCAATAATTACACGCATCTACCGATAAGTATACAATGAAAAACTCCAGTTTTTTTTTTAAATTTAAAGAGCATACGCTGGGGCAGACTACCAAACTCGTTGGTATCTCCGTGCACCATATTGCCATTAGACACCACTATGCCACCGGCAAACCAACACAGCAACACACTAAAAACTTTCCTAAGAACAACAATGGCAGTGCAGAGCACAACAGCAAAAACAACAACAACAACAACGTGAAGAACAGTTAGAGCAACAGCACAAGTTGGCGAAGCAGCAACTGTAAGCTATTTAAAATAGGAAAGCAAACAAATGCAGAAGCGAAACTCAAAGAAAATGCACATCATCCGCATAAGCCTTCGACAGCTTTCTGTTTGGGGGTACGATAACAGGCAGTAGATGCTGACAGAGGACTAAGAGATGCCAGATGACAAGTCAGCATCATCGCCATCATCATTCATATTGTTGCTGTTGTTTTAATAAAATTTCTTATGCAGCGTACTTTTTGTGCATACGAAAACAGCAGGCTCAAGCAACAGAAGAGAACAGACGATTGCTGCGCTGAAGGAGACTAAAGTTCAGCCATGCAAGTCAAGTGGAAAAGCCAAGCCAAAAGATACTGCCATAGGTATGGAAATATCCGGGTGAGTCAAAAATAGAATCGGTACAGGAATGATGAAGGCAATTTAAAAGTCATTGCTAATTGTCCTTGACATGCAAAGACAGAGAGCAGCAGGGAGTGTCTTCTGGATGGTTGGTGAGTGAAGTAGGTCAAGGTATGACAAGCATATTAGCGGAACTTTTAGATTCGAGAAATTTTACTAATTAATTGATAAGTTATGTATTTGCCAGATGACCAGACTATAAAATTGATGTAAGGCTCCTAGATGCTTTCACATTTCCGCTGCCCCTTTTAATTTTGGAGCCGCCACAAAAGCCGCAGCTTAATTTAGTTCTCAAGTAAATGGAAATAGTAAATGAAAAAGGGCGGGCATCCACCTTGCCCCATCCTTCATCCATACGAGGGAGAGGCACGACCATCAAAAAGCTTTTACAAATTCATGGCAGACATCGAACACCCACGACGGGGGAGAGCACACAATAAGGGACACCAGCTAACCCCATCAATGTTGACACCCATTTTCAATACACTGGGCAAACATTTACAACCCAAGCCCAAAAACTTTGAAGCCCACAAAGCTGGCCTGGGACACAAACAAGAAAAGGAACTTAAGTGGACGCAAAGGCTACGTGCTAATGTCATGAATTTCTTATAAAAAAGAGAGGTCTTGAAATCGGAAACCGGAAGTTGGACTAACCACAAGTTGGCAGCAAAACCAACAAGACCGGTCCAGGGAAACACAAAAGATTACTAGTTAAACTTTTTAGCTAGGGTTGCTTTATAATTTGTGCCACTACGAGTCACGTCACCATCAACCCCAACATTTTGGCTGTGGCCAAAATCAAAGCTTATACTCCAGGCGACCATTCAACTGAATCAACCGACCAGCAAAATGGACGACATTGAAATCTTCGCACCTCCATCCCATTTTTGGGTTGGCATCTATTTGCATGGCTATCCGTTTGTCAGACCGTCTGTTGTGAAAATTATATGGCAAAGTACATGCAAATTTTGTAGCCACGTAATTGCCAGAGTGTTGCGTTGCTAATTTCGTATTAACTATTCAAGAGCGTAAAGTGGCTCGTCATTGAGTGTGGCTCGACCTCGAAGCCCTAAGAAGTTATTTCTGGCTGTCTGGTTATCTGGTCTCTCTGGTCATGCGCGCACCAAATAACTTAATAGATAGTCGACTCAGAATAACAAAGCCAACAAAACAAAAACAAAGGAGGAAAGCAGAAATACAGAAATATTTTAAACTGGGTTAGCTGACATCGCTGCCTTCACGATGGCAGTACCCTGAATAGGAACAACAACTTAAAAGCACATTTCTTATGAAATGACAACTGACAGCGAAGGTTCTATTCTTTGCGTGTTTCAGTCTAAGTTTCTATATGAGTATCCCAATGCCAGAAATGGTAGCTTGTTCGCATTGAATAATTTATGCCAGCGAATTTTTGAGTTCGATTCCCCTACTCTTACTGGTGTACCCATGATTCTGTAGTGTACGAGACACTTTAAGGTTAGGAATTTACAACATTGCGTATACACACACTTGGGTCTCCTTCCAGTCTCTGCGGTCAGGATTTCATTAAAAACGTAAATGGAAAAAGGCAAAGAGCATTCATATTCATGTGTCGAGTCGATGATAGTTCTTAGGTAAACCTATGCATCTATAATTAGAAATGCATCAAGCAGATATTTCTCGATAAGTAGTCGCTTACATTCACAGTCTCAAATGCCTCTTAATGCCCGGGAACAGTACTCATTGAACTTGGCCAATCTAACCACATTCACATCCCATTTGGTAAAATCTCTGTCTGTCTTTCTAACAGTATCTACTACAATGTGTGTGTGCTTGTTTTGACGGTTGCATTTGCAATTAACTTTTGTTTGTTTTTCAAGCTGGGCGCAGTTTGCCATTGCTACTATTTAGCTCAAGTTGCTTCCCCTAGGGATAATTTGCTTAATTGCGCATTTATCGTCAATCACTAAGCTGAAACTCGCTTTCGTTCTCTAGCTTTCTCTCTCTGTCGCTGTGCGTCTGTCTCTGTCTGTGTGTGTGTCCTTCTCTTACTTTTGTATGGACTTTAAAATACACATATTTTCGTAATTAACTTAATTGCATTTATATTGATTTCACTTAAGGCCAACTTATGCGCCATTTTGTTTTCTTTTTCTTTCTCAAATTCATTAGTAAAGTTTAACATTTTCGCAACAGTTTGACAATCACTGTATCAAATTTGTGTGGTTACACCAAAAAGTAGATTATAATTTATTTATATTAAACATTGTGCTGGCAACAACAAAAGTTAATTCAGTAACTTAACCAGTTAATCGATGGTTTCATTGCCATTTCCTTTCTGCCAGCCACCAATCAGCCGGACTAATAGCCACATAAAATATGCTTCACCAACTCAGCACCTCCATCTTCCTCACCCATATTTATTCATCGTGCATAATTAAAAGCAGAAATCGAAACAAACTGGAGAGGGGAATCAAAATGTAGTCAAATGGCAAGCTATTAAATGCCGTAAGCGGCGCTAGTTAATTTGCATAAATATATATATATTAATATTTTTCTTTCTTTCATTTGGAAATGATACTTGTTTGTGGCGCTAAAAAATCTATTTGCTTATTGAGAAATCTAGCAGCCATTCTCGTTAGGTAAGAGTGTTTTTTTTTTTTTTTTTTTTTTTTAATTCTCCAAAAATGCTAATAACCGTTGAAGGCATAAAAAATGTAGACGAATTTTTAACTTGATATTGTTTTCCAGACGTCTTTATCTATATTCAGATTTTGCTATTGACGGTTTTTAATTAATTAATTACGCATCCATAATAACCGCAAACAATACCAAATTTACATTATATTGCCGCATACCCTGATATATGTGGCATTGATCCATTTTGGACTCCAATAAAATATGAGAAAAAGAAACGAGAAACCGAGAGTGAGTGAGAGTGATTCCTTTAGCCACGAAGAATAAATTCACTTTTTGAGACTCACGCAGGGCAAATAAACACAAACTTGATAGAATCGAATTAAGTTCTGCTCATCAACGAAACAAAAATAGCAGCCCTGTAATTCCGCTTTCTCGTGACTCCTCTTACTTCTTTACCAGTTTATCAGGGCGCTTAGGTAACTACTTTTTAAAAAAGGGTATCCGTAGAGATTTGCTTAATAGGTAACAAAACTGTCTTCATTCACAGTTTTGGGCAGACGAAATCGGTCGCTCGGCACATGGTGAAATTTACAATATCTCTTATTTATGCGAAAAATATTGAATGGCGGATACAGTTTTAGCTTCATAGATTTAGGTGGCATTTGATTTTTGTATTCCTCTATTGTGTTTTTGATATTTTTTGGCTCGGAACAGTTAATGATTGCCCGTTTTGTGTAATTTGCAAATTTATTTCATCAATTGGGCCAAATCTCTTGGGCTTGGGTATAAAAACGCCCATTGGGATGGTCAGTTATCGCACATACAGTTTACATCTCATGGCAGTTGTTAACAACGACGAAAGGGCTAAAGTTGGGATTTTTGAACAAAAATAATATGCGGGGATTAATTGTAAGTGGCTCATTTTCAAAGTAAAATTCGACTCAAAATTTAAACTTTGTGCATCTTTTTAAAGGTATTAACTTTACTGGCCGTCGCACATGCTGATGTAGGAGGCTATAATTATGGAGTTAGCGGTAATAACGGAGGCGGAGGAAATCTGGCAGTTGGCTCTATCGGAAGTGGTTCTCTGACAGGGGCATCACTAGAAGGAAGCTCTCTAGGAGTCGATTCTCTGGGAGGAGGCTCTCTGGGAGGAGGCTCTCTGGGAGGAGGCTCTCTGGGAGGGGTTCCCCTAGGTGGAGGCTCTCTGGGTGAAGACTCGCTGGGTGGTGGCGCCTCACTGGGTGGCACTCCACAGGGTGGCATCTCGCAGGACAGCAGCTTCGACAGCAATAGTGACTACGCACCCATTAACACTGAGTTCAATAAGGAATTCTTTACCTACAGCGCCCCAGAACATGAATTTGAGGATGGTAAGAATGTAAACGACTTGGCCGCTTCCCTCAAAAAGAATTTGAGAGTTGTCTTTATCCGTTCTCCCGAGAACAAGGGATTGGAGAATGCCGCTTTGGCTCTAGCCAAACAGGCTGCCGAACAACAAACGGCTATTTATGTGCTCACCAAGCAAGGTGACATTTCAAGCCTGGCCAACAAATTGCAGAATTTGAATCGCCAAACGGCTAGCAAGCCCGAGGTTCACTTTGTCAAATACCGTACTCCGGAAGATGCCTTGAATGCCCAGCGAACTATTCAGCAGGAGTATGAGCGCCTGGGCGGCTCTTCTTCATCCCACAATGGAGGGGTGGCTCCAGTACTGGACTTTACCTCGCAACGTCAGATTGAACAATCGTCCAGCCTTGGTGCTGGCAATATAGGAGGGGGCGTTTCCCTTGGCTCTACAGGCGGAGCCATTGAACTCGAGTCTTCGAATGGCTACATACCACCTGCCGTAAATTCCGCTCCGGGATCCACTTACTTGCCAGTGAATAATATCAAGTGAATTGGATCTGGTTCAGCTATAAGACTTTAGATTAATCTGCATCCCTGACTGAATTGAATCTAACCTTTTTGTGTGCACAAACTAGCTTAATTGTGGCGGCTCGTTTCCCCGCCTTTATAAAATAGAAAGTTCGTTTTAGTACTGTTTTTGTTTTTTTTTTTTCATTCTAAAACTGCGCTTTGCAAGTCAACGAAACTGGGGATGTGGTAGTACTGATTAATGAGGCACGCCATTTCGACGTCCAACTCGTGCTATCAGACGACATTTACCGGTCCCCTAACCTTCTACCTTTAAAAGGATTCTTTCAGCGTCCAATGCAATTAAAACTAAAAGCGCACTGGTATTGCTCACGTTTAAAGCTGGCCGTAAATTAAAGTGACCGTCCCAATAGCTGAGCCTCAACCAGTCGCCGTCTCGACCTTACAATTAGTGGCTCACTTTATAGCGCACAAAGTCGGCTACTGTTCACAATACCTCGCGTCTTCGTTGCTCCCTTCCTGACCATAGACATTAAAAGGATTACGGCCACACACGCGATCCAAACATGGCTAGCTAATTATGGCACGTCAGCCTCAACACAGCCGCTCCGTTCAGATAGCCCAATAGTAATTTCACTCCATGGATATTCTGGCTTCTAGCCACGCCCCACGCAATGTTGCCCGCGCCTGTTTCTTACATTAAAACTCGCTCTGCTGAACCTTGGACATTTAATGGCCTTTTTGAGGGTCAAGTCACCAACGCAGTTTTCGCGGTTCCTAGAAGCCATCAACAAGTAACATGACTGCTAAATGCTCTGCCAATAAAGAAAAAGAATTAGAAGTATTACCAATAAATGAGTAAGACATATGCCTTTTCTAACTTGCACTCGACCGACCTTAAACGCAACCAAGAGGAATAATGATATTTTCAAACAATTGCACAACAGTTTTTAGAGAAATTATTATTCAGTCAACTAATCAGGAAAATTTTAAATTAGCTTCATTGGACAAAAAAAAATATTGTCATTAAAAAAAAAGTTTGATTTGAATAAATTTTTTAAGAGTAAGGAAATTGTGACCATGAAACGACATGATTTTATTAATATTTTAATAATATAAATGGGAGTCCCCAAGGACTGGTACGACAAGCAATCTTCATAAACAAATAGCATTGTGCACTTAACATCATTTTAAAAACCTAGCAAACTTCTTATCAACTTATTATTCTACCTATACATATGTTTATGGTAATGTGTGGCAAGAATACATGGTAAGGAACACAAACAGCGTATAGCTACTTCTGATCCCTAGGGGCCCTGTGGCCTCCTAAAGAACACTGATTGTATCATGGTATGGTCGAAAGCTCATGCATTCACACACAATCTCAAAATACATATTAACTTGCCACAGATTTTTACGAAGTGTTCTGAGAGTTTGCCTTTGCTACTCTTTTGATTTTCCACATTGACGATATATAATCTGGCCATTTCCAAACAATCTACGTTTTTTCTAATGAGTATCCAGATGTCTTTTGCTTCTGTTCATATCGGTTCGAATATTAGAACATTTTTTATGTTCAAATGTAATTAATGCGATATCCTAAAATAAATACTACATGCCTTTTTTTGAATTTCCATAAAAAGTACCATATGTTTGCTTAAATTCTTCAAATAATCCTAAATGACTCGTTTAGGCACAACCAATTGCATTTTAATCAACAGCGAATTAAATGAGTTTTAGCGTTCAGCAATTTAAGTCACCAATAATTAGAAGTCAATTACTCGTTTCATTTGGTATTGAGTGATTTGTTCATGTCATATATGTATTCTATGAATACATTTTTCCATATGGATTGAAAATAAATATTTAGGTTACAAGAAAAATGAATGAATACGAACTTTACATGCTCTTTTAACTGTATTTTTCAGTTTCGTTTCATTTAAAGTAAAAGTGATCTGTAAATATAATAGAGTACTTTTTCTATATTTAGCAGAAAAAGTACCTATATTGTATCCAGATAAATCTTAATAATCAAGATTGATTGTTCAAACAGATGAATAAGTGTGCTTGTTTGTATTCGTATTCATAGAAATATTGAATGAAGTTGATGTTAGAAATATTGGGATGATAGTGAATAGAGGGCATAAAACGTTTTATTTCTAAAATCGAATATAAGCATCAATTGTGGATTTCGAAATTCACTAGTGTCGATGGAGATCCCAGATCCGGCCTGTTAATAGCGCAAACGCCTCGATACAAAATGCTGGACACCAAAACAGACAAATGGCTATATTACGGGGGACCGAGTGTAGGTGGGTGTTTGTGTATGTGATTGTGGGTTGCATGTGGCATAAAGGCCTTACGTGTTGCACAAACATAAATTGTGCAACAACGTGTAAACTACTTTTTGACTGCATGAAACGCGCCAGTCTCCATGTCCTTGCCTGCCTGGATAGGCGCGGATTGGGTGGGGCCCTTATTTTGGTTTTGACTTGAAGTATGCTATGTGCTGTTATGTCCCTGCCTGGCCCCCACCTTCACCGTTACCTATATTGTGTGCACTTTAGCACTCCCGCGTTCTCAACTCTCCCGTCTATTCGTCTATCTCACCCTGGTGGGTAAGGATTCCATTCAGAGCTACGTGTTATGCCTTTACAACCGTTTCGTTATTGCTTTCACTCTTGTTTTTGTTTTTCAACGGTTCTTTCTTTTTTTTGCTTAACGCGTTTCATGGCGCATCCAGTAGTTGGTTTTATTGTTGTAAATATAGCTTTCTTTTCCTTTCCATACTTAAAGAAAGAGCAACGGTTTTTATTTTATGGAAAAAAAATTTAATAAATTATTGTCGTTGTACCCAAGAGAAGCCATCACTAAGTGGCAAATGTCTGTATATACCTGTCTATATTCTTTTCGTGATGAAAAAATTGTTATATTTTCCTTATATCTTCTTCAGAGCTTGTTTAGGCCAGATCTTGTTGAATTAGAATTTTGAAATCTCAAGAAATTGAGTACGAGTCTAAGAGTTGCTTAAACCCTCAATAAAATTTTTGTTTTCTCTAATATCATATGGTGAATCATCAACAACAGATTTATTTCTTGATTAATTGTAAACCCAAGACTAGTTCAATGCTCAAACTTTAACTTTGTTAGAATGTATCTCGCGCATGCGACAGCTTGCGCCCGACTTTATATTCTAATGAAATAAAAGGATTTAATTAGTTTTGCATTTATGATGGCCATGTGGCGTATGTTTAATATTTAAGGCACTCTTCTTTATTTTTATTGTGTGTTCAAGTGCTTTATATGTATGCGAGCGTATGACGGACAAGGTCGCTGGGCTAGTTGGCTGCTATGGCATTTGCATAAAATAACATATTTTGCATGACTGAAACCAACACTTACGCACATGGTACAGTTTATAAAAGAATAAACTTAATAAACTAAAAAGTTTATTCAGCACTCTGGCACCACTCAACTCCACGTACACTCTCACACGCACGAACACATGAACACTGCCACTGAAATATAAGCACACATATAAAACGTGGCCACGTGTATTTGTTGCTGCTTGATAGTACCTTCCTGTTGTTTTGCCAGTTTCAGTGCACATTCTCTTTTTGGTTAAGCATGTGAATCCTATTTGTTTGTTTATCAGACTGTTGCATAAATATGCATAGCTTATCATATACGAGTTATATAGACTGTTTTTTAATAAAAATCTACGAAAAAGTTGAAAATTTTAATAGCCAGCTTGCAAAATCACGCCCATTTATTTGAGCAGTTTCAAGGCTACCAGAGCCACAAAAACCTGGCAGTGGTGAGCCGAGAAGCCCAGTCAGAAACCTTCCGACCGTAGTGGCTTACCAAGCCCCCATCTACCTGCAGCCGTACCTCAGATCCGTGGGGCATGCATACGTTGTGCAGCTGAGTCCAATGTCATGCACTTTGCATATAAATTATTACATATTACCGTTAAGTTTTCAGCAAAATTAGTTTGCCACACCCTTTTACACATGCGGGATCTTGGATTTTGGTAGGTAAAGAAGCAGAGAATCGCTTGAATCGTTGCTTTGAATCGTGGCAAATTATTTAGAAAATCGTTTTGGCACTGTAAATGTAATTAGCGTTTGGTAGATTCACCGACTGCCACGGAAATGGCACGCGCATAAATTATGGTCTTTGCCAGAACAGAGTAGAGCAGAGTGAGATGAAGTGTATATTTATCGAATTGCTTTTCACCATCAACAGTTCACTTCCAGTTGCTCATTTTCAAAAGTAAATTTCGGCAATATTGTGAAAATTTTGTTCAGCTCAAAAAGTTCTTAATGAATCATATACCTGTGATCGTATGTGGATTGCAATATGTGAACTTTCAATGGAAGTCGCTTCAACCGTTTTACGCAATGGCTTCAATTTTCGAGGCTCATTGAATTTTTCCGTATAAAGGCAACATAACCATATTTCGATTAATTGGGAAAGAGTAGGAATATTAAAAATTTATAATTTAATAGGATGGGTGATTATTGGAAGGAAAAACATACTATTTCAATGAGATACAAACTATTTTGAAATTCTTCTTGGCAATTAACTTAAGATTAATCTATTTGAAGCACCCTAAGGAGATAGTTGTGTAACTTCAAAGCGCCATTCCCTCCCTCAGGTACAGATTGACTTTCTTTTAATTTAGTAGTGGCATTGGCCAATCTCAAGAACACTCACACACTGAACCAGAAACAACTTTATCCACACTCAGTAGAAAAGAGTCCTGTGCGCCTCTTACCAGCCATGGCACACTACCTGTCTTTTCCGGTTCCCTCCCAAATAATACGTGTTCTTCTGGCATTCAAAGTTAGCCCAAAAGTTGGTATATTGGAAAAGTTTCTGGTTGATTTTTAATATCACAGGTGAACGTAAATAATTTATAGCATTCATTTACGTTTCACTTCCAATCGCGCCAAGTAACCAAAGCTGTAAGGTAAACATGCCACAAACACAAACTGGCACCTTACCACACTTGATCTAAAAAACTAGATTCAGCCGGGAGCGGAAGGTGGCAAAATTTATTTATGCATGGCAGCCTTTCAAATAAAATAGCAAACAGAAAAATAGCAACCAAAGAAGGAATCTGGTTGGTAACTAACAATGTGCCAACACCGGCACAAATCCTTTTAGACCAGAGATAAGAGAGAAAACTTTAATAAACACGCCACACACGCAACCCGGGGAAATTGATAAGAATATGAAAACTTTCCCACAAGTATGCAATAGTCCAAGACCAAACTAAAACCGCTACTTCATATGTATAGTAAGTGTCTAGCCTCTGGGCACCAGGCGAGCTTTAATTGGATTGCATTTGGTGTGGGATCTTACGGATCAACAAAGTCATAGAGATTAGTTGTGTGTAAGTTTAAATTAAAGATAAATTCGAACCTGACTTCGTTGGCTCAGTAGCTTGTACACCTGTTCCAAGGACTTGAAGGAAAAAACTAGAATAGACAAAGACACACTCAGCAAACTCTCTACATAAGCTCTGAAGCCACCCTTTAATGAACAATAAAGCCATTCAAACTTGCATATTTTTTAAACTTCCCCTCAAACACTCTCTCAAAAAAAAATAAAAAAAAACAATGTGAAAACAAGGACAAGGCCAAAGTTTATTAGAAAATGGTGATGGTAGATAATCTTAAAGTTACAAAGAGAGCTGCATTCTTTTCAGAGTTATTTTCAATTTTTCATAACAACTCGCACACCTCATAGAACAAGTGTAAAAAGAATGCAAAAGAAATTCCCTCAGCTCTTCTAAAGTGGCGGATCCAAGAGATCAAAAAAAAAAAAAAAAACTTACCTGTGCTTTTTCATTTCCATCTGTTTCTTCATTTCCAAATGCTTTTTATTGTCATAGTTACGCTGGTGTATTTCATGGATTTCGCTCAAATCATGATAGTTTGTCAAAGAGCTGAACGGATTGTTATAGACATTGCTTCCACCATGTGCATGGCCATGGCCTCCATCGTAGCTGTGATGCGATGCAAAGTGCGAAAATTCATCTGCAGTAAGACCAACAATAAAGCTAATTAAAGTAAATGTTGAAAAAGCTGTTGCAGTTGCAAAGGGAGCCGTTGCTAATACCGTCTATCTTGGTTTATTTAATTTCAGTTTTTTTTTTTTGGTTTTTTTTTTTGTATTTTGTATTGCTGTCAATGCCCGCAGCTGACATCCAACACAAATACAATTGTCCTGGGTTGTCGGCACTTGACAGGAAAAAGAAAGAAAGGGGCGTAAGAGTAAGAAAAGCTCTCGTGTTTGCTGCTAGAGGATTTATGGTGTACGTGAGTACGCTTGATGTAGCCGAGAGCTCAGCTTCATGGACAAGTACATCCTGCGCTTTTTAGTGTTTCCTGTGTATTTGTTGATTTATTAAAAAAGCAAACCAAGAGGCACCGCACCTCCCGCACTTCTCGGACGCGCCAATTCTCGACTTATTTGGCTTACTTACCGCCAGGACGAGTCCCACCCCAACGTAAACTCTTGTCATATCGATCGATAAAGTGGGGAATATGAAGCTGTTGCTGATACTGGTTAAAGTACTGTTGATAGTACTGTTGCTGGAGTTGTTGTTGGCTTAGCTGATGTTGTTGCTGCTGTTGCTGTGTGCGCCGATGATTTTTTCCGTTGATTGAGTAGACATGGTGAGTGCGTACATATTTCTCTTCCACCTGAAAAAGAAAGAAACACACTATTAGGAGGACGGTAGAAACAAGAAGAAGAAGTGGTAAAAAATAAAAAAAGAAAAAAAGAAAAAAAGGTAAACAATTACAATAGACCGCGGTGTTAATGGTGATTATCATGATGGCAGCAACATCGTGGGGGACCAGTTCACAAAGTCATTTCAATGTCAGTTGGCCACGTTAGACAGGCACTTTGTAATGACTGTTATTAACCTCATTCTTGTTTCATATATTCCTTGTGTTGTTGTACAATAACGCAGCTGAAAATTAAAAATGGATCATGGCTCTGTTGGGACCATTGCAGCCACATGTACGTTCCCATCACTCCGGCACCTACAAATGTGTCCCTTCCCTGCCGCCCTCTACTACACCCAATACATATATAATCAAAATTGCGGGTAGCTTGTGTTTAAGGCCAGTTCTGTCCGAGCTTGGACGTGGGCAGCACGACTGGTTCGCTTGGGGGCGCGTTTATGAATAAATTTCATTTTAGAGTTTTTCATATGCTCTGAATTCGCCTGTGTTCCTTTTTTTGTGTCTGTTGGCCATAATAAATTTATTTAAATTTCATTTCCTCCTGGTATTTATTTTTTGAGCTTTGAGCAAACGCACTGGTCACTGATGCTTTTACCATTTTTTTCAGCTCGGTACTGTCTTGTGGTAATTAAAATAAGAGCTACACACCAGCGGTCACCAGCCACATGTAGGCCATAATTATAAAATGGCTTAAAGTACCGTTAATCCCAATGCGAAGGCCCGCCAGCTGAATTGTTTTATTCAAAAGAATTCGCAAGTGATCCGACACACATACACAACTGGAATGTGTGTGTGTTTCGGAATACTGAATTGCAGAATCTGTTTAATATTTCCGTTTATATGCGAATTGGCTTATTTAATTTTCAAACATATCGCTGTTTCTTTGGAAGAGCGGATATGGCTTTGGCTATTTGTTAACAACATTTAATCAAATTATAGGTATAATTTCATTGATTGCTTTGCCCATACGAACCTTTTTGCCATTGATTAGCCACGTTATATGTGGGGCTGGTCGGGCACGTGTTGTGTTGCAGAGAGCAAATAGCTTTTCACCGACCACAAATGGTGTTCGTTTCCTGAATTTAATAGTAGGTGGTCCAGTTTGCGGCACTAAATGAGATAAATATGGCATTTAGTTTATTGGATGGTGTAATTGAATTGTTTTTATAAACGCCTCCACCGATTATGATACTCACAGAAAACACTCATTAGTTCATCTCCGGAGGCTTTGGTAAAAATGGGCGTGTCTGTTGAAACTTCACAATAAAATTGACCCGATAGATCAAAGTGCACATCCTTCAGAGTTACTTGAGTTTCATTTGACTTTTCCCACTAGTTTTCAGACGACATGAAATACAAGGAAATTTTAAAGAGTCTCTTAGAATTCACTTTAAAAATTAACTCTTAACTCACATCAATTTCAGCCCCTTCAATGGTAAAGTTACGAAATGGTGGATTCCGGCCGTTTATGAATTCAAAAAATTTTCCCTTGTCAACTTTCAGCCACGTCACCTGCAATTGAAAAGACCACAGACAGTTAATAATAATAACAATAACATAAAGGGACCCAGTCGACTAGTGTACGTGGAAGTGTGTATGAAACAGTCAACTTGACACATCCGGCATATCGGCGACTCCAACTGTTATTGACAGTGATTGAAAATGTCACCTCAGCTTATCAATTCATCCAACGTGAAACTTTTATTGGGTTCAATTATGCAACTTGTGCTCCACTTTTCACATGACCATCGAAAGCCTTCTAGTACCACCTTAAGTATCTACGGGTATATCGATAGTCCACAATGCCGACTTTTACCACATTCAAAAAAGTTTACAAACATTTATAAATTATAAATTATTTTAGAGGCCTCGGTCTACTAATTAAAGTAGATGATTAGTGTAAAAATTGAAGTTAATTTAGGTTCCCTCAATTATTATATATTTATTTTATATATTCAATTACAACAATCTTATAACACTTGAAACTTCCATTTAGCTATACTTTTTCGAAGTCCGTGTCTTTGTCTAATATTGAATATTAAATTGACCCACTTCAGTGAAATATGCATTCTCAAGCTTTTAATTATGCATATACATAAAACAACAAAGATAACATTTATAAAAAAGCCAAAACTTTAAGTAAAAAGACAAAAGTCTTTCTTTTGGGCCCATGGCAAAGACCGACACCAAAAACAGAACGAACTAATTTGAATAGTGGTGAGGGTGGCAAGTGTTGTGGGGTCGCATGTTTATGTGTCGGCCACGTAATTAAAAACAAAATCTGCACTTCTGGCCCGGTGGGGGATGTGGGCACTGGAGTGGCGAATGGGAAAAGTTGAATGCGGTTTCTTGTCATAAGCCGAGAGGAAATGCAGGGTGGACTTTAAATAACGACCGCGGCAAATATGAATAATGAAAATGAAAATTAATTTTCATGTACAAGTTTTCCACACTCAGCCATCAACGCACCCACCCATACAACATGCAACATGCAACAACTATACCAACTGCCAACACGTTGGAAGATCTCTGACCCTCCTCAGCATATTCAGCTTGGCGACGAAGCGGCAGCGGCCAAATGGTAAGGATTGCAAATACGGATGAACGTGCGGAAGAGGGAGTGAAAGCAGAGGCGAGTTCTACGGACGCATAACAACACTCGTAGCCGGAAGTGTTTGTCGACAATTTTTAATTACGACATTCATTTCATTCTTTTTTTTAAGCTTATCTTTTTGCATCAGAATAATGTTGTAAATTTATTTTAGTAACCTTAAATGAAATCTCCTTAAAGAGCTCAACTGAGTTTTATAAACAGAATAAATCCAATTTACTTTGACCATTGTTATTGTTAGTCAAATTGAAAAGCTGAATATATTTTATTAAGCTTGCATTGAATTATTAAAATCACATTTATTGCTCCCGCACCGAAAGTGTATGTCTCAAGTGTGTCATCAGCCAAACGAAAAGTGTGTGATTGCGACTCTGGAGACTGAGTGGTGCACATAGATGAAAGGAAAGGACGTGGAAGAGGATGTGGAAGTGGAAGTGGGCATCGCTTGCCCGATTGGAAGTTAAAACAAATTGCATTGATTGCATGCAGGTTAATTAATGTGTGCTTATTGAATGTGCCAACGGCAGACCAACCCGCAGGGCGTATACGTAATATATTTTAGCAAAATGTGAGGCTTCTACGCCGGCGGCAAGCTGCCGCCAGCCAATCGATAATGGAAACACAAGCACAAACACACACAACCGTTACTACGCATTCATATGGTACAATAGCACGCATACCATTTACGCGCCATGTTAAAGTAATGAAATAGCAAACACAAACATGGTCTCGGTCAAAAACAAACGCCATGACTGAATTGAAGGGCGGCAAAGAGGGGAGCTGGCGATAGGTAAATGGAGATAGAGAATAAAAGAAAAATTACAGAAGAGTGTGGATACAAAAGACATTGAGAGAACCGTCAGACACGCATCAAATTTTATCAGCCACTTGTGGAAATTTCAAACAATTTCAGTTGATTTGACATGAAACTTTGGGACCGCACAAAGTCATCAAAAGGTCTGTCAATATTTTTGTATATATATGTGTATGTACTCTGACTAACCAACCAACTAACCAGTTACATAGCCGACCAAGAGACTGCCTTTGCAGGACAACAAAAGAGAACAGGAGTACTGAAAAAGTATCGCAAATTATGTCCGCCCTGTGATGTTTGTTTTGGTGTGTCATTTGTTTTGCATTGACGATGGTATGAGTGCCTGGTTAGGCAATCCGTCGAACCAGATATATGGCCAGCCACAAGGTATGTTGGTAGTCATGTTTTGGGCATGCTATTATTTTAGTGTGCCTGCATTTGTTCTCTTTTGTTCTTGGTTATTTTTCGATTGCATGTTTATTCAAATTTAACAAATCTTGACAATTGATGTAAAAAAGAAAAACTAAATGAAATCTTTCATTGCACCCAATTAACTTTATTTAGTTTATTCGCATTCGGTGACACAGGTATGGATATGCCGAAACTATGAACCCAACTTTTCTTACACAACTTCCCATGCCACTGGAGAATAGCTCCATTCTCTTCCGGTGGGACGGTCATTTGTTGCTGGCGGCTAATATTTGTGTTTGCTCGGCCATGTGCGCATTTGCGTTTTAATTGCCTTTTTAGTGCCACTTCCACACAATTTGCCACGCTTCGTGCAACAATTCGAAAGAGTCCACTTCTCAATCGCCATCGTCAACTGGTCGGAAATTGAGCCGAGTGGAGCCAGGACGGGCTCAACTAAACTGGTCAGAGTATAGCACCTTTGTTCGGTTATACAGTTAATTATACTAATTAGTAGTCGCCGGCATTGTAGCCACAACAGAGCCAACTATGCCTGCATGCTTCTAACATGCCATACATATGATATGATGCGGTGTGAGAATGGGCTTGGCTTTGTGTTTTTTGGAAGGACTGGTTAAGGAGCCTCAATGGGTGAATTGCGTCTCTGTGTCACATATTATATTGGGCAACTAACTGAATTGGTCTGTTCAGCTGGTTTGCCTCGATTGGCAGACCGACAGCCTGTAAAATGTTGTTAGTTGACACTTTGACGGCAAATCACGGTGACCGCTTTTGTTCAACTCATTTGTAAATTCATATTCAAATGAGCCGCGCTAACTGGTAACACGTGGTGTCCTGCGGTCTATTGTTCTTGTTGTTGTTTGTTTATTTATGTTAATTTTTCTTCCAGCCTTGCTTGATTGGCTGTTAGTGTTGTTATTGTTGACCACCAATGCCTTAGTTTAGCAAATAAGCATGAGAACAAATAAATATTACATGTAATTTCGTAGTCCTCTTAAATTTCGAAATTTCACATAATTGTGTCCAATCATTTCCACGTGGTTCTGGGCCAACCAAAATTTGTCCATTGTCTACGGCGGGTAAATTTAAGTGCTCCCTTCTGGTTTCAAGATAGTTTCGGCGGTATACGCCATTGATTCATTTGAATATCTCACATATTGCTATAACCATATATTCATAATTCATAACATGCTCATTACGAAAGCATAACAAAAATCATAAGTAGTTAATTATACAAATCCGGGTTAGGGTGGACCCTAAAAGCCTTGAAACTCTTTCGAGTTACTTGGAAGTTAGCTGTAATTTATTTTACTCGAAAAGAAAATCATCAATATTATTCAACTCCCAAAGGAGTTCTATGCCACAAAAGCTTGCCCAAGGAATAGTGTTCAGAAAATCAATGCCAACGTACTCCAACGTGCACCATTAAAAACACGTCATGACATTTTCATGCCATAAAACTTGTTCGCTTTTTATGGTACTTCAGACCGAAGAAACCTTTGTAGCATGTGGTTACTTGGCTTGGCCTTGAATCGAGTAAGTTAGTTGCCCCACTCGAGTGCCACAAATTGCACTGACTACCGACTACCAAGAAAGTTGCTTAAAAAAACTCACATAAAAGTATGCTCATTTCGGTCACTGGGGCCAGAAAAAAAAACTAAGCAAATTCAAGCTCAAGCTCCAGCTCATTTGCCATAAATTCAAAAGGTATACTCGTCTTACCCACTGGGATCAGCCACTAAAGAAGGAGAGCCAGAGGAAATCGAGTTTTAAGGTTAGGAGCCTAGCGCGACTCACCGGTCTAGGTGTTTGCTAGCTTATGTGTGGCATGCGTGTGCGTGCCTGTTGACGTTTCGTGACAGTAATAAGAAACTGAAGTGAAATTAATTGCCGCGTCTGGTAGCGAAACTGAAACCGAAGAGGCGGAAGTGACAAACGTTTATGGGTCGATGGCGACCTAGCTCCGCAAATGTCCGTCTGGCAGTTACAGCTACAAGTGCATAAAGCGTCCAATCTTTATTCTAAGGCAACCTCAAAGGCGACACCGACCAACTGAGCATTTTATTTTCCCTTTTGAGTTTCGACTAGCAATACGAACTTTTAGCGCTTTTATTATTATTATTTATTTTTTTTTTTTTTTTTGACGCTTTTGCCTACCACAATAGCAGTGGGGGCACAGTCAGCCGATTGTCCTTTCAGCCATGATTGTGAGAGAGAGTTGAAGAGCTGAGGACCCAAACGTTAAACGCAAAACATAAAAGTTTGTGGGCACAAAGTAGAACAAGGCAAACAAAGTTTCTTTGTGGCACATACTATAGTTACACCGCAAACAATTTTTTCAATTTAAAGTTCTTGAGATGCGCTTTCATTATTTAACGCGTTCACCTTTAAATGACGAATTTACTATTTATTTACTATTTCGCTTGGTTTATAGCTTCGCCAAGTTTGGGAATATGGAATACTTACCTTGAAGAGAATTTCCGGTCTGACATTATGCCGGCAAGTGAAGGTGGCACTGGAACCACGCTCCACATATCTGGGCACTACTAATTGCACATCCAGATCAGATTGTCCATCTGAAAGATTCAAAAAGATAAAGAGAAAATAAGGCATTGTCAGTAAATATAACTTCTTAATCTGTTTTGTGGCTATCAAATTTCTATCGGAATTCAAATTTGTGGAATACTTCTGTAATCCTCTGCCTTTTCAAAACCTGTATTGGCAGTCTGTTTTGCAAATTCATAAAAGCGCTGATAACATTGATGAAAATCCAATATAAAAAAAGACTGACAGATTTTACTAAAAACTTCTTGAAATCATAGAAAGCCATCAAAGAGGAGGTTTACAATGCTCATTATTAATCTCTTAGCCTATTAGAAGATTCTCCTTTATATAAAGTGTGCATTATTCATTTCCTGTCAGTCAACTTTGAAAGTGCCAGCGGTCAGCAAGAATTAAGGTACATGTAAAAAATAAAAAGAGCTCTAAAATATTTTCAATAGAAGCAATTTAACTTTTCTTCAATTTTTATCGAATCAATGCAAGCTGGCACTCACTCCAACTTATGGCAATTTTTATTGACAGGGCACCAACCGAAAAACCTCGTCTATGCACTTTTCGGTTTCATGGTAATAAATCTTAATTTGTTTAGCAAAATGCACATGAAAAATTCTTCAGTCCGACAGACCTGTTCGTATGGTCGTCCTGTGAGGGGTTCAGGGCCCTGACGAGTTCTATGTCTGTCGCTGGGAGAAATTTGAAGAGCAGACAGTATCAAATATTAGCTTGCCTTGGAGATCAGTGAATATGGTTACGTGGCATTTAACGAACGATTTTTCAACAATTTTCTGTATGGCCGTGTGAAGATAAAAGAGCTCAAAATTGGTATTATTGGAAAGGTGTGACTTTCAGTTACACATTTTATGACAGTTTATAAATTAACTGGTTGCATAAATCAGCTGCAAACAACAAAAAATTAACTATATAAAAAATAACAAAAAAAAAAAAACGCTGTCCATCATTTAATAAAATATTCAGGCGCCAGTGGACCTTTTATAAAAGGTTCTCGAACCAAATGAGATATGGGTCACGAATATTTTCACATGTTTGAAAGTGTGTCAACTAATACAAATTTCAGGCAAGTACTCTCCAGCAAATTGTATCAAATCAATCGATTAATTTCAATCAACACATTAGGGGAAATAAAAGACATTTCTTAATTAAGACATTAAATGGTAAGGTAAATAGGTCTGCCCTTCAAGTGCTTTTCCAACGCTAACCCCTACAAGCCATTCCTAGCGAAAATTCATATATTCACACCGCGCAGCTGTCATCAGTCACGCAAAATGTCAACCTCGCAGTGAGTTTGTGGTCTGTGGACAGGTACCGGAATCCCGTCATGCTGAGTGGAACTACAAATCTGCCAAGTGAAAATATACAACGAAAACAAAATGAAATGGAATCAAACGCCTGGGCAACTTGTTGCCTCAATATGAAACCAAAAACGCCACACACACAAAAAAATATATACGAGCTTATATCACGACAAGCCTTCTCACATTCGGCCTGGCCAGGACTCGTTTTGTTCGTGCCGCACGCTAACGAGCAAAAATTCACAAAAATTCAATCATTTTCCTCAGTAAGGGCAGCACGCCAACCGAAACAGCAAAAAACGAGAGTTAAAAGCAACAGAACCAATCTGGTTACATTGGCATTGGCGCCACTGGCAGTGGTAGTGGCAGAGGCAGCATCAAATGTGCCAGTCAGCACCAGCTGCAGGACCAGAGGGCAAACATCAAGCCATAAGCCAACAGAATTCAAATGAAACTCAGAAAGGCTGTCTGACTTTTTGCTTCCTTTATAATCATGTCGAATTTTTGTCATTAATGTCACAACACTTAACGTCAATTTTCTTTTGGGAGCCAGCACGTCAGTGCCACATCCATAGCCAGAGCCAGTCCCAGAGCCTCTGTCAGCTTCTTGGCCCCAATGCCACCGAGAATGCCAAAGTCACTTGGCAGCTGGCCAAGAAACTAACCAAACATTAATGTTAAGGCGCCAACCAGGCCAACCAAGCGCAACACAATCAAGGAAGAGAATAAAAAATATATTGAACTGCAAAGCAGAGAGAAGATGCTCGCAACCGCAATTATGTTACCGCCTGACTGGTTGGCTGGTTGGATGGTTGACTGCCTTGTTTGCTGACTGTCTGTCTGGCCACTTTCCAGCCTGGGTGACTAAGAATTTTTACTTATACTTGTATATTCATTACTGCACTTGCCGCACGGCCTTCCGTCTTCTCATGCGCCTCTGAGCATCAAGGAAAGTAGGAAGAAAAATGGCATTCAGTGGAAAGAAAACTTTGCGTGTATTGAGCAACAAAAAGCTGACTGACTGCTTTGTTGCTTTTTGCGGCCATGTGGCTGTAAAAAAACATGGGCTTATACCTACAACGACAACATGGAATACAGCCGTACAGCTGTACAGACCGTACGTTTACGGTACGTGTTATTCATTTTTTCTTTCTCTACTTTTTCATCTTTGCCTTTTTACGAGCGGAAATTGATGATTTTCCACGAGTTGAGCGACAATAAAGCGTGCAGCATGTCAGCAAAACGCAAATAATCAATCAATCAGCCTTAATCAAGAACCTGGCTAAAAGGGAAGAGGCAGGGCGACAAGTTTTGTCCACCAGCCCATGACTCAACAGCGTGGCAACTGGTTGCAATTTCCAGTGGAATTGCAAAAATTTGTAAATATAGTAAATGTTGGATTGTGCGAAGAGAGCGACCAATTGGTAATTTGATTATACCACAACGAAATGATTGGAAGAATTATTTATTTTAATGTGGATATTTAGGCATAATGTGGATATTTACAAAACGTGGGCCAAATTAAGAATGTGTGTCTATTTTTTTTTTTCGGAGTTCGTGACATGGAAACAATATTATTCCAATAGTTCTAAAATTCTGAAAAATCTTTGCACAAGTGAAAGCTTTTCCCAATCCATATAATTTTCCAAATTGATTTGAATTAAATCAATTAAACGCAGTTAGTCTTATTTGATAGGTTCTTTTTTTGAGAGGTACTTGAAGTAATAAATAGTTTGAAGTTTGTGTGAGCATTATGACAATTATAGTCTTGTAGGAAACCAGATTATTTAAGTAGGAGTGGAGGTCATCACAAGTTTGTAAGCCTTGAGTCATTACAAGTCAAATAAGTATAATTCTATTTTTAAATTAGAAATTCCATTGCAGTGATTTCAAATTCAAGGTTCTTAATTTTTAAGTCAATAAGTCACAAGCTCCTCTTACTGCCTAACCAAGGTCCTATGATATTTTCGAACAGTTAGTACACCTTTATTACGGAATTGTCTATGAAATAGTTGAGAAGAGTTTTGGACAACAATTACATATTGTCAAAAATGATTGATTGGCAGGCTAACACATTCATGCACACGAAGGCAAGATACGCAGCGGGATACAAAAGACAGCCGCCTTTTCACACCTTGGCAATGTGGCGATGACTTCCCTTTGGCTGGCTTCTTGCAACAACATAAATAAATTAACGGTCTGGCAAGACAAACAGAGTTAATAAAGCACATAGAAATAACTAACAGGAAAAAAATAAATAAAATATATAATCTAGACTAACAAATCACTAAGAGAATTGTATTCATATTTTCAATTGATTGCTAAATCAATATTTGCACTTTGTCAGCTGCTAGCCAGCCACATTGTCCTTATCGTCCTACCGATTGCTCTAGGCGTCAGTCAACTAGTTTCTCAGACACTGAGAGACCAAGCAACGAAAGCCCAAAACGCGTCTGTAGATGGAATGATGGCTGAACTTATTGCCAACTCATTGGTGGATCTGTCAGGACCTGTATGGCTTGCCTGTTGCAGTGACAATCCAAAACGCAATTATATTGGAAGCAACAGCAAAAGTAGTTTGGGTCTAAGTTCAGGCGGTTGTTTGCAAGCACCCAGCTGCGTGCTGTCTGTTTAGTTGTCCAACTGTCAGTCACTCTGGTAAGCACTCACACTCTGTTGCTTTTCGTTATAATGTTGAATCATTATGGTTGATTGGCAGGCGAAACACAATACATTGTTCAGAGTTCATTAGACAGACATACAGACAGACAGACAGACAGACAGGCAAGCAGGCCATCTGACCACCAAGCCAACAGACCAAAAACCAGCAGACCCAGTTGGCCGACAAGAAGAGAGGACGAGTGAGCTTTACCAATACTTTTAAAACTGATTTCCTACTCATTATTGCTATTTGTTTGCCATGTCCTAAACCGCTCCAATTTGCCAAATAAGCAGCTCAACAGAGAGACACACACAACACTGGGTGACTTTATAGACCGCAAACTTTATATCTGTATGTCAGTGTATATAACAAGAATTAATATATTTTTCTTCCCCTGATTCGTATTGGTCAACCAACTGTGCGAATCCATGATGTCAATAATTTAACAAAGTTGAAATCGGTTTCATTTTCTAATTGACTTGGTGTGGCCATGTGGCTTTTCAATTTATATTTATGCTTGATTTAGGATATCAACTGTTTCATTTATACATCACGAGCATATCACTGAACTATGAACCGCAAGTTTATTTATGAAACCCAAAACATCGTTGCGACATCGTTGGTTGACCTCAGTTAGTTGATTAGGTTTTGAAAATTCAGCACCAAAAATACTTTAAACAAAAATTCCAATTGAACCCAATTAAAATTGACTCTCAACAAAGCAATATAAGCGTAACTTAAATTTTTATAGAACTAGGATTCTTTTGCTTTTAATTTTGTTTTCTTCTTCCCTTTAAAATCTTGCAAAACAAATTTAGATTCCAAAATATGAAACCTCATTGCTCTTAAATCTAGGCAGGTTCCAACAATTTTACAGGTAATTGACATAATAATTTTGTATTATAAAAAAAAATATAAAAGTTTTGAAAACATGCTGCTTACGTTGGACTAAATCGAAATAAGTGAATCATATTCCCTTTGGCCGATGAAACAGAAGAGAAATGGAATATATTTCGGCTTAATTCTTTACTCTTTCAGTTTTGGTGGATATTTACGCATATTATAAAACTTATCGGAACTTCTTACAGTTGTAAAAATCCAGTACAAATTTATAGTTATAAAAAAGTTATACAAATAATATTCACCAATAAGCCGAATGTTAAAGGCAGAGTGTATTATTGTTACGATTTAAAGTTTCCTTTAAAATATCTTTAAGGCCCTTTTGTCTTCTGGCAGAGGCAAACAACCAAAATAGCCGAATAGCTTACGAATAGCATCGACCACGTCGAAGGCATAAAGTAATTTTATAAAACAAATCACTAGCATTAGTGGAAATAAATCCGCTTTGTCCTTGCTTGGGTATGCGCGCGTGAAATTTAAATACATTGTAGACCCAAACAAAGGACCAAAATAAAAAGAAACTCACAAGAAAACAATGAAAATAAAAATGCGGAAAAAATCTTGAACAGATTTCAGATATGCCATGTCGGCAGCTACATGCTCTTTTGGGCAGCATCAAATGGATTCAAAAAAATTTGCGACTCGGTTGTTATTAGATCGGATAGATTCTATAAATGAAATCTCTGAAAATTTGAAATACTTTGTCAGCACATTTGAGCAATGGAATCACAGTAACTCACTCACAGCTAAAATGTGCAGAAAATAAGGTAAACCCAAACAAAACGAAAGTACAAATGTAGTCGGCACACACTCGTATATGAGAAGAGGAGAGCAGAGCGAAAGGACAGAAAATAAAAGCTACCAAAGCATGTAATGTCCGAAGCGAATATGAAAGAAATATGAAAGAAAAATATGACCAGGGCGCAGGAAGCTTCTGAGTTCCCGTTTCAAAAATTTATCTGCCCAACCATGGAGCCATGCAGCAAAAACAACAAAAATCCCTTTATCTAAGCATACAACTACTAAATACATACACATAAATACACACACTTGCACACACAAACAATATAAGTTATGGCAAAAGAAAATGGCTTCAAGGACACGCGCGACCTAAGACTGGACACCCTGAACAGCCAGAACAGCCTGTACGGGGAAAATGTGAAGAAGGCGAAGATGGCGCTGGCACGACTACACAGAGGCACACTAGTACACTCATTGCCCATTTACAAGGCCATGCGGCAAACACATGTAGGCCATGAATCTCATAACGAGTTTTAGACATGCGCCAGGGCATGGTTACTGTTTATATGCGGGAGTAGGGACGCGAACTTACTAGTGCTTGTGTTTGTGTACGTATTTGGCTGACCCCACAGTCACCAGTCTGTGGAACGCAGCCTGTCTACCTTGTCTCGTTGTAAGCCATTAAAGAAATGAAAAGCAAACTCAGTAGAACGGCAACTACGGCAACGACGTGTGCTGGCTATGTTGATGGTTGTAAACATACACATAAAAATGCTAAAATTACTTTTAAGTGAAATTATGTTTTATTAATACAACAACAGAAATACTAACATGGCGAGCAAGAGCAAAAACTATGCCCAAACAACTAAGGGACCTGGAATTAAATTTGTAATTTTATTCGCACTATTTGTGGTTGTATTTTGGTCGGTGCTCTGGCGAATTTTAATTTTAATTTAATGCATCTCCACTCACGAATTCACATCTATTCTGTATGAATTTTAATGTAAATCGTTTCATTTCCGTTCCAATCAATGTTTGGCATTTCAAACTAATTTAAATCTGCATTTTTTTCTTTGTTATTCATTCCCAGAGCCAATTGCACATTGCGTTTTGGTGAGTTTCATTGTATTTAACAATGAAATTTAAGATTTTGCCTCTATATAAATATTATATTATAAATTTAAATTAAAAGAATTTTTTGTCTACAGAACTTATATCAATTCTTTTTTTATGGGTAAGAAGTCGAAGTTGTGCAGCTGATTTTGAGGCAGGTCCTTGAGCTATTGAATCCTTCAGGTAATCGAATGTGTTACTCTGTAGTCTTCTACATGGGCTTACATTATGAAAGAACTGACATTTTACTACCAGCGCCAAAATAATTTCTTTCAATTTACTTTGAATTATGAACAATTTTTACTGATTCCAGTTCCAAAAATAACGATTTTTTCGTTCGAATCGGCTATGTATATTAAAGGAAGACATGAAATAGGGCCTATTTTATTTTAAGAACACAATTTTAGTTGAAATGTCTAGAAAAAATTATGAAATGTTCCATGATAAATATAGTCATTTGATTTCATTAAAATATGGTGAAGAGATTAGATACTTTTCTTAATTTGTATCTCATATCAGGATGATAGACTGATGAGTATTGAATTTCCGACCAACTCTTTATTCATAACTCACATTTCAGCATAAAATATCTAATTTACTTTTTTTGTGAGCAGTCTATCAAATATAAACAAATACAAATATAGGAGGCCTCACTCTTGCAGAGCTTTTGTTTAGGTCATGAATGAAAAACAATTAGTTTAGAGCAGTTCACTCGTGCGAAATCATGAAATAAAAGCTGAAATATTAGATAGCGATGGCCATGACCACCGTCGTGCGAATGATGGTTCTACAATTTATTTATTTGACAAGCAAACATTTCTTTCATTATTTATTTACGTAAATAGTATAAATTATGCGGGTAAGAGAAAAAATTGAATTTTCTCGCTGTGAAATATTTGAAAAATATCGCTTGAAAATAAATTTAAATCATTCATGACAGGCCACTCAGTTCTGTGAGTTGAGGTGGCAGATTTTAGGAAGAAATTGAGCAACAAAAAATAGAAAAAGCACAATCAAATTATTTCAAAAATTTTTAGCCAGTTTTTGGTTTGTTTACCGCAAAGAGCGGTCGACATTTGTGGGTATGCATTTCGGGCTATTTGTTTGTTTCCCGAAAATTGGCGTGGTGTTAATCAAACAAAAAAACCCAGAATTTCATACAACTGCTCTCACAGATTGGTCGACTGAATAATACTCTAAAAGAAATAGCTTGAATTGATTTGGTGGAATAGTTCCAGCTTAGAAAATGGTCTATCTGAGTCAATAAATCGAGTCAATATGATTTTTGCAACTTTTTTCTGTTCCAAAAAAAATCAGGTTAGTGTATTTTCAGATCTTTCGGTATTTGAGTGTCAACACCGGATGAAAACTATCTCTAGCTCACGGCGGGATAACAAAACTAGTTCCAAACAATTAAATGTGCAAAATTATTTATTTGAAAAATGCCACGCGCAGCTGTTCCACTGCTTGTTTTGTACTTTTGTGGCTGACTGAGTGGGTTGAAACAATTCAAATTGAAAACTTTTCCCTCAGCTCTGAGCTGAGTTGTAGCCATCTGGACAACAAAAGTTGTATACAAATTGCTTGAGCAAAAGAATGAGATAAGGCATACTTTTAATTGCAAGTCTGTTGGAGACTTAAGCTTAATTCCAATTTTCAGCCTAGTCAATTAATAAGAGCCACGCGCCCAAGCAAAGCGACAATTATGCTACTCGTACTTAGTCGTATACGTAATATGCCCAAGAAGACATTGTTATTGTGCTGTTTCTGGCAAAGCTCGGAACATACCTGAACTTGGGCTGAACTTCCGGCTGGCTGACCGGGTGCTGTTGTTGCTTCTTCTGCTTTGAAGTTGTTCTAATCTCTAATCTACAAGAGCATTAGGCTCTCGGCCATGTCATGGCCACTCTGCTGGTAACAATGGCAATCCTGCGGCTACCTTTAAGCACACTGATGATATTGACATTTATGCTTGGCTCACGTTCTTTTCTGTGCTCTCATTTTGTTGTTTTTCCTTTTTTCTCTAGCTTATTTTGTTTGGTTATAGCTCTCGGTTCCTTGCTTTGGCTTCATCTTTTTTAAAACAAAATTTTGTTTTTGCCCAATTTTCGTTGACACTTGGGCACACCTGCTGCCTACCACAGTCAGAAGCAGAAGGAGGCGAGGTTCGGTGTCGTGGCCAGGGCGGTGACCAGGTCGGTCAGTCAGTGTGGCAGGCAAACGTTTTTGGCTTGTTTTGACAATGTCTCTGGCAGCCGCAACAGCACAAGCACAAATTCTCTGACAGGCACAAAACGCGTTCACCCGAATGTTGTTGCTGTTGTTGTGGTTTACTCGTGTATTTGACAGGGTGACAAAAAAGTTTGTTTGTATGAATGTGTGGGCTGGTGTGTAGGCCTGACATGAAGGCATTTGTTTCTGGCCTAGATGGAAATGCGCATTAAGGCTGACTTTAGCTTCAAATGACGTAGACAGGAGATCTTTTGGGCAGCCCGGAAATATTACTTTGACCTGGTAATGACAAGGCACGGCCACTTCATCTAATGAATATTCAGTGATCCCTTTTTTTGTGTAGGAGAATGCAAAATATATGAATTAAACTGACAATTATGTATGGATAAAAAAAAATAAAAGTTGGTCTGAGTATTTCAGGGTACAGTCTATCCTTGAGCTAATAAAGAAATTAATCAGAAGCCCACACTGTTTTATTATTCAAGCCATTGCCGCTGCTTACAGCTAGAAAGTATATTGCTTGCTTATTTTATTTAACTTATTTACTCGAGGGCACACTTTCCAAGATTGAGCAAAACGAGCTACACAACCTTGGCTAAGAGTTTAGAAAACAAAAGGCGTAAGACAAGAACCAGCCAAGCGCGCACACAAACAAAAATCACAAACTCAAACAAATAAAAGCTCGGCAAAATCAATGCCAAAAGTCTTTCTGGCTTCTGTTTGCATATCGCCTACACTCTGCGTACACACTCGCTTATACGAGAATAGTCATGGGCAGAGGTGCCATTAAAAAATCAACGCAACCTAGCCGCCCTATTCGAAATCTTAAAATGCCTTCATTACCGAAAAGTAGGGCTCGAATTCAGCCAAGGGTTGGGTTCAATGGAAAAGGACTGGAAGCCAGCATATTTTTATTTTCGACCAGGCCACGCACAGCCGTTAAATTATGCCAAAAATATGTAGACCCAATTCACACTCTCAGGCACACAAACAATGTGCCGGACAAAGTAGTCGAGGCGCACCATAAAATTCAAATGTACTCTGGCCATAAGCAATATCCAAAGCCGTTGTTGTTGTTGTGTATTTTGGGGCTGGTGATTCTGTTGTTGCTTGATTTTTGGCGATTCTAATCAATAATTTACGCATTTTCATTTCACACCCCAGAGGAGGCATTAGCATTGGGCCACAATTACCAAAAATTGGTATGGAAAACAGAAGCGACATTCTCCCGTTTCGATTCAAGTGTATTTCGTGTGTGGGTTTCTTGCTGTTGCTTTTGGGCTAAGTTTTTGCCTTTTTTTATATGGTAGTATACCTTTGAGTGTTGTCGTCGGAGTATCTCTTGACTTTTAGGATTTTGTGTGTTTTTAGGTTTTGTTTCTGCCAACGTATTCCCAGATGCCTTTTCGAGAAAGTCCATGCCTTTCGCAAGGACTGCACAAATTTTTGCTTACATTCCTTTTATTCGCTGTTGTCTGGCGCCTCTGAAATTGAAATGAACAGCTCCGAAGAGTCTTAGTCTGAGCTCAGTTATGGTTATACTTTTCCTTTTGCTGTTTCCTTAACCCAAATTTGTTTTTGGTCTCCTTACTAATTTCTTAAATTCGGAGATCCTTTTACTTTCCCTATGTCTTCTATATTAATTTGTATAGTTTTTATTTAATTTTTGTGATTTTTCTTTACTCGCAACATTACTATGTTTTAGATTTTCATTATTTTTGCGCTCGTTGAGCGCACTTTACCCAAATCCCATTATTACTAAGCACCCACAATTCGAAAGCGTTTTGCTGTGTGTTCAGTGTTCTTGGTGGGCTATTATTTTGGGTTGTAATTCCTTGAGGATTTTGTTTACTTGAGTGCGCATGTGGCTGCCAATTGACGCATATTTGAGTTTGCCTTCTCTTACTTCCCCTGCATGAACATGGCAGTGAACGAATCTGGGTGTGTTAATCCCATAACGTTTTGGCTTAAGCCTCTCATATTGAAACAACCGCAAGCTAACCGTGGAGCCCAATTGTTGTCAACGGCTCCAAGTATGCTATATTGTATACACAATTATTGAGCAGCCCTGTGATGTTGATTCCAGTAGGAGGCCAGTCCTTGCATTTGATTGCGATCTCTGGAGCGCGGCAATTATTGCGTGAAACAACAGAACAATAACAAATTTGTACAAAAGCAAAAAGACCACAAGTTGTCGGAATAGTAAGCAGCTAAGCTTTGGCACTGTGGTACTGTTATATTGGCAAACACTGAGCAAGGCTTTGAATTTTAAATGCTGCGTGTACTTTGTGATTTTTAGAGAAGCAAATTCGACGCTGCTTATGCGTCTTTGGCTCAAATTAAAGTGAAATGCTTTAATTGCACAAATGAGCCAATTAATAAAGTGCCAACTATACAAGAAATACATACACACTCGCACGGCCCAATCTTCACTCTGTTAATCCCAGACCGCATTACGTATACGCCGTGTGGTACTCAACATTTCCGTTTAACGAAGCGTCCTACCAAGACATGGCTACACCAGTTACAGCAGTCAAGTAGCTGCCAAGCACGAAAGCGCATATTCATAAGCTTCTACATAAATAATATTAATTTAATTTAACGCATGAAATATTTTATTCATACACTACACACCCACACGCACACTCAGGCTCACACACAACCTTAAATACATAAAAACACTTGAAAAAAAGCAAATCACGTTTGGGCTGAAACTTGACTTATTTCCCCTTTAATGGAAAGGGATTCGTTGCTAAAGCCGGTACATGATTCTTTGAGTATTCATAGAGTCGACAAACATAAAGCCGTCATCCAAAAATGCCAACACCAAGCAGCCTAAACCAATGGCCTTATTAACAGCTGATGTTGTGTTGAGGCACCTCGTGCATTTTAACGGCATCAACTAAGGTGCTCACAACGCAATAGTATCATCGAAATTTTCCCATTCCCAACATTATTTTGAATAAATGGCAGGTTTCATAACACACGTTCAATCCCACAAGCTTTATCATTATGGGCTCAGCATAATGTACACGAAAAGTCACTGAAATTAATTAGGCAAAAGTTGCTTCACCAAACTGGAATACTTTGTCAGGATGGTGTGTATAGGTGCTTCAGGTAAACTTCCCATGTAATCTTCAGAAATACATATTGAAAATTGTTAATGCCATTTTAATTCTCTTACAATACAACTAATACAGCTATTTGTCCTGTTAACACAATAATAAAATCAGGCAGAGAGAAACATTAATTTTAAATTCATCCAAATTAGATGGTAACTAGGCAAAAAAAACTTTTAAGGAAGAAGTTTCTTTTATTCAGTTAATTTGGTTAAGCCAACTCATCTCATCAAGCCTGTTTTCTTTAAAATTACCCTTCGACGGATAGTTTATTTTCATTAAAAAAATGTATGGACTTAATTAGCCAAAGTTGCCAGAAGAAATTCCTTGAGCATTAAGCAATCCAACTGGCCAAACGGAAATCATGTCAATAGATTTATCAGCGAATTGACTTCACTATAATGTAGAGCCACCCAGTTATTTATGCATTTATTGAAATATTTTTAATCGTATTGAAATTCATGCCGCATGTTACGAAATTTAATCTTCCCAGGTAACCCTTTTTATTATCGTGTTTGATTGGTTCGAGGCAATCAAGAAATGAAATTTGTTTGCACTTGCCTGAACCCTTTCGGTATGTTGCTGACTCTTAAATGTAAAACAATTTCTGTTTTCCTCGGGTAACTCACTCAATTTGCAGTAATCACACTTCATTCGTGCTTATTTCTGTTGTTCATAAAAAGCGGCCTCTCAAAGGACTGACAGCAGCAGCCCAGCTGCTTATTGTCTGGCATGCATACTGCCACTGCCACAGCCGACTTTGTGTTAGTGTGTTCGTGTGGCTGCATGTACTTGTCTAGATTTTAGCTAGTGTTTTATTGCCTAGTTTAGTGCTCAAACACACACACACGCACACAGACTGAGGCACCCAGGACGCGGCCGCTGTGCTCTTGTCAGGCCTTTATGATACGCCCTGAACAATACACATATACCTAGTATACTTTCAAGTGAGTACCCCAAACGAATACTCAAAACAAAGCGAAAAGCAACAACAAGAGCAACAAAAAGTGAAATTACATAGGACTGAAAGGCAGCCTCTCGGGTGGGAAAAACAAAACATTTGCCTTTCATTTGTGTCCCCTTTGCATAATAAAAATGTGTAGTTTACTTGCTGCTTTTTTGTATTTTTTATTGTTGCCACCGCTCTCGCTTGCGCCAAATTCTCGGCTGGTAGCTCTTTTCCTTTATCCGTTTTCCACAGTTTCGGGCTGTTATTGTTTGTTTGTTTGCTTGTTATATCTTCAGCTTCGCCTGGGCTTCCACAGATGACAGCAAACATATCCACCAAACTCTTGGCATGTGTGTGTCTGATTGAGTCGATGTGATGGGTGTGTGTGGGGGGGCTTTTGTGTGTGAAACATTTCCGTTACTGTTTAATTTTTACTTTCTATTTGTTGTTTTAGTTTCCAACTCCCTCGCCTTTTCCCCGAGCATTCTTAGACCTCTTTACATTTTTTTACATTTTCCCATTTTTTTATAGGCATTTTTCACCACTCTGCTAGGGTTTAATAAAGTTTTTAGTGCCTAGACATTTTTTTTCGCATTTCTGGCTTTACGTGCGGAAAACACACCCAAAGCTTTTTAATTAATTTCTGGCTTCCAAACGAGATTTTTTGATGTCTCTTCAAATGTTTGAATCCACGAGTGTGTGTCAGTGTGTGTGTGTGTGTGTGTGTTGAGTGACAATGAAACAAAAATGCGGGTATACTATATTTTTGTCCACATAGAGAGAAAAGGTTGAATACATTGGATACTTTAAATGGTGAATTTTTGATTCGAATTTCAGGGAAAATAACCCAATCTAACCATGAGTTACTGTTTAAATTCAAGAATGAGTTCACAAAATCGAAATCAAAGCTATGCAACTGATGTTTAATATTTTTAATGTTTACTTAATTTTTTTTTTTTTTTTTGGCACCTACACACACAAGTCATTAAGTGTTAATTTAATGACCAAAGATCTTTGTCGCTAACAAGAACAACAAGAGGATGATGAGTATTTGTGGATGCCTCTACCTGGTTGCAAAGTTATCAGAGAGCCATCTACAAGTTCGTGGAAAGCATTTTGTACCCAGCAGGTGATATATGTGAGTCTGAATGCGTGTCTGTGAGCCCTCTATGGGCACTCGGTTAGGGCCTTCAAAGCGGCTCTTGGACATATGATATTTGTGTTAGAAATCTAGGTGTGCATCATTTCTCTCTGTGTAGCCATAATGTCTGAGAGAGCGAGAGTATAACAGAAAGGGTGCGACTATTCAATAAAATTATCTTTCAGTCTTAGTGAAGATTATAGCTCGTCGGGTTTCGCTAGAGCAATAAATATTAAAGAAAAAGCAAAATTGTCCCACAATAACTAACCAAACCGTCATTATCAAGTTGACCCCTAACAGAGTTTGCAATGTTAATTGCTCGGCCTACACACACACACTCACGTTTTTGAACATTAGAAACACTTGTTTCTCCGTGTGGCTCACACACACACACACACACACACACACACACACACTAACACAACTTTAGTGGTCGTGGTTGGTTATGATTTTGTTTTGTTTATGTCTTTGTTTATTTGTTAGTTCGGCCTTGTTTTTATTGTGGTTGTGTTTAACCGCTTGCCTTGCTTAGAGCTTAAATTCTTTGGGGGCTTTGTTGAAATTTATTCAGCAACAATTTAACCCTTTGCCTCGGATCCCAAACAGGTCTCCAACTTCTTAATTCTTTGTCTATCTCTTTCTTTCCCTTAACGATTTATAAAAATCCCCAACTTGGTGGCTTGGCCGGAGAGCCTGTTTTGTCAGGATTCAAGCAATTCATTCGTTTTGGATGATTTTTAGCCGTAGGTGGTTAAATTTGAAATGCTCGTGACCTTTGTTAAAACTTTTCCAACTTCAATCCCTTAAACACCCTGACTTCCCCTACCGCTGAACACAAACTTTTACCTTAAATCAAGTTCGGTCCTAACCAATCGCTTAGTCATTGTGGCTTATAATGAATTCATCGACTATTTGGATGAAAGGATGAAGGGCAGCCCTGAGTGTGCCCGAATGTATAGTTAACGCTTCGTTGCACAATTTTGTAGGCATTTGGAAGAGAGATCAGTGCAAGATTCGCTTGGCCTTGCAAGTATATATATTTTTTTATGTTTTTGCCATTTACCCAGTTAATTTTAATTTCGATGCCTTTTTATTCGAGCTCTCTGGCGTTGAGTGTGTGTGGCTGCTCGTTTTAGTCGCTTTTCGCACATTTTTTATTTGTCGACTGTGGTTTTTCTCGTGCCTCTTTGATTTACTCCTCGGCTTGTTTGGTCTCCTGACCTTTTGCGTGCCTTTGGTCAATTTATGGCTTTTTCAAAATTTATCTGGGGTTCGCTGGCCTTCCATTTACAAATGGCTGACAGCAACACCAGATACACACACAATTACACCCAACATAAAGAGAAGATTCTTTTTTTGTTTTTTGTGATTTGGATTGAATTAGCGAAGATTTATGTGGCCCTGCCCTCTAACCCTTTTGTATTCTCATTAAAGCTTATTAAACGAAGCCAGCACCGCCTCAAAGCATATATTGAAGGCCATTGAATCGTTTGAAATGTGAAATGTAAAATTACCGTTGAAGGCCTTTTTTATATAGCATATATTTTTTTAGTTAACCCGCAATGAGGTAATAAAATACAAATCGCCTGACATTTTCCAATGCTCGGAGACCAAGGAAAACGAAATTGGACAAAGGGTGTGCCATTCCGTTAAAAAAGAAAAAAAAAACCGGGATGAAAAACGGTGGGCGTAGAACTCGACTCTCCAGACCATAACAATGTCTCTTAATAAACCCATAAATTTAGTAAAAAATGGCAAATCAATACTTTCTTTACTGATATTTTTCTTGACTTTTTTGAGGTTACTGTTATTGTTATTAAAAAACTGAAATGGCCAAGCCAAAAAAAAAAAAAGAAAAAAAGGAAGAAAACAAATATTCAACGAGAACTCTTGAGAATCAGCCAAGTGTTAAGCAAATGCATATTTCCCCGCCGCAAATCCTTTTTGATAAAGCGTTTTCAACTTCTAACCCAAAAATAAAACACCCCACTCAAGACCCTCGACAAAGAGTTTTGGCTGCCAAGAAATCTTACCCGCTTTCTCTAGTTTCGTCTCCTTTCTCCTCTAGTTAGCCACTGCGAATCGCGCAAAACAAAATCCGTCGCTTTGGCTGCCATTCAGTCTAAGTCTGTTTTTTGGCAGCAGTTCATTTTTAGTGTCGGATTTGCCCTAATACATTGAGATTTATAAAAAACTTTCTCTCTCTTCCTGCAAGAACTTCCAATAGCTTCACTCCTCTGCTATTCCCTATTCATTTTAAGCGATATCATTTACTTTTCTCTTGCTTTTCGTAATTATTTGTTGACATTTTAATAGTTTTGCCAGTCAAGACGAACTCAAAGTATTTTTATGCTCCACCGAATTCACTTCTCAAGGCTCCCCAAAATAGCTGACTCTGAATTATTTATACTTGGCCTGTTCCTTCCTTTTTTTTCTTTGGGTTTTTGTCATACGTAATATGTTTTTCCGCTTTTTATTTGAAAGGAAGGAGCAAGATTCGATCTGCCTGCCATGAATCTTTCAACACATGCACTTAGAGGTAATTGTTTTGGATACTCAAGTACTTCTCGGCAAGTCAGTTTGTGAGTGTGTGGTGTCATTTTTTATTTTTAGAGCTCTCTGGCCTGTCGTCTCCTTCTTGCTTCCTTCCTGTTTTGGTTCGTTTATATATTTATTTTGGTTTTTGTTACGGCAGCTGACATATCCCACAAATTTTTAATGGCCCATGTTTAGCTAGAATGGCGAATGATAAAAATAATAGAAAACGCAGCAATATAAAAATACATTCTCCATGCTGGCGCTATTGCTGTTGTCGATGTAGGCATCTTTATTTTTTTGCTGATACTGTTGTTGTTGGCGTTGTTTTGCCAGACTGTGTCAATTTGTTGGGTGAGCAACTTTTTGATATGCCGCCAGAGCAGCCACTGTTAGCATCAGCGCCTTTAACAGGAGATAAACTTGCCGCAGAGAAACCAGAAGAGAGCTCGCGCTACCTTGGGGGCTTTTTAAGTTTGACGCACGCTTATAGACTTCTTGGCACTCCGGGCTCACTTGTCGCCCCGCTTCGTTTCACGGCCAATCTGCCTGATAATACGTCTGGCAACGTGGCGTATGCGCAATTTTCTGACAGGTAGGCCAAGCCCACCAGCAAAACAATTGTAAGAAGACACCAACAATAACAATAGAGGTCGCAGCAGAACAACGAAAACTTATAGAAAGTTTACACACACACAAACAACAAACAAGCACACACACACACTGCCTAAATAGCCTCTGAAATTCGATACCAAGTGGCAAGTACCACTGGAATCTTTGCTCATTCCCTACTCCCCTATATTGTTCCCTCTGCATCTGACCATTTATTTCTCTCTTTCTCTCTTTCTCATTTTCTTTTTAGCCAACTTCCTCTATCTCATTTTTTCAATTTTGCTCAAGCTTTTATAACTTTTTGATTGTCTTTGAGCAAAATTTTGCTCAAGAACCGAGCAACATTCTTTTCTTTCTTCATTTTTACGACCATTCCTTATGAAATTGCTAAGCATATATATATCAGGAAGGATGGACCATAAGTTTACCGTTTTTTTTTTTTTCTCCTACTTCACGCGGCATGTGTAGAATTTATTTTAATCTGATTTTTGCCACTCAAGTAAACTTTGTCTGGCAGACTCTCAGACTCTCACTTGGCAAACTTTTCCCGCCTATGGGGCTAGAATCATATTTTCTTAACAATTTATAGACAGCTCAAAATATTTATTTGTTGTTCCGCAAACCACATCAGCTGAAGCACCAAACTTTTTAAAGTCGCATTTACTTTACACACTCCATTAAAATTCAATAGCATTAAAGAGAATGTGAAGAGCTGAAAATCAAAAAAAAAAAAAAAAAAAAAAATACTTTCATTACAAATTCCAAAGGCATCGCCATCACTTTGCCAGCTTGGCTGTCATTGCATTTGAGTCAAGTCATCATAATCACTGCAAGGGCAAGAGAGCCACGATCTTGTGGACGGAGGGGCCAGTTTGAAAAGCCCACATTGTCACAGTCAGTCAAAGTCACATATGCACAGCCAGAAGGCAGACAAGACAGGCAGTCTACTAAGTCGGTCCCCCAGTCTGTCAGTCTGTCAGTTAGTCCGTCAAGTAAGCAGCCAGTGAAGCAGTCACTTATTCCATTTGAGTCAGCTGCAGGCTAACCAACAAACCAATGGAGCCCCTTTAGCTTTCCCTTTTCCTTTGTTGTTGTGATTTCTGCTGTGAGTTTTGCTTGCCTGTGGCCTGTCATTGAGGTAGTTTGTTGTTGCACTTCTTGGTCTTGTTTTCACATGGTTGCTGTTTCAGTGGTTGGGCAGCACAATTATTACATTTATATGGCCAGATGTGTGGGTTTGCACAGCGAGTGGGCATATTACGCATACGCCGCATGTGCCCGGCTAACCGACTCACTGATTCGTTGGCTGGCAACAAACGAAGGCCACGCTATGCTCCGAGCTGATGCTCAAGTGGCCTGGCATAATATTTTTGTGTGCATATATAAATTTCATAAGGACGAAATCGTCAAAACGCTGCCATCCGTTGCATTTTGTGCCGCACTTGAAAACAAAAGGACTCGCTTTCGTTTTCTCTCTTTTGCTTGATTTGTCCTACTTTGTGCGCTGTTTATGCAGTCAAATTGATTTATGTTTTGTTTTAATTTCTAAGTGAAAAGAGACTCTTTCCTCTTAATTTCCGAAAGCAGCAGAATGATGAGGACTTGACAGAGGCTACAAATACGCTGATAAGAGAAAAATTCTCATCACGTTCAGCTTTTCTTAGTTACTTAAATAAATAAGTAGTTGATTATACTCTTTGGGCCTTTATTCGCTGTGGAACTCAATTAACCTTATCAACTGCTAACTGAAATGTTATAAAATATATTAAATGGATAAAAGGAGGGTCTGGGAATGAAAGCCACACACAACCACTGACACTCTAATGGAGCTCCACATAAATAATTCAATCAAAACAATTTCGACAAAAATCAATATTTTAGAATCGACCCTCCCTCCGACCGGGCTCGTGCTTGTATATGCGAGTGTAAGTGTTGGTGATACCATTTGAGTGCTGTTCCCGTTTCGATTGCAAGCTGACTACTATTGGCTGAAGTAGCTTATTGCCTAAGCGACGTGTTTAAACTTTAAAGACATCAGCAAACCAGAAAGTCAACGTCTACAAGCCAAATACTTTCTGGTTGTCGTCGGTATTTTGTTTTTTTTTTTTTTTCGTCCAAATTTACTTCCAACCACCTACACACTCAATGAAGATTCGTGTCGTTTAATGACTGGAAATTGATTTTTCTGTATCATCACCAGTGCCGAGTACTTTTTTTATATGACATTCGATGGTGGCTCATATCTTTCGCCATTGGCGGCATAAAATTGCAGAAACGTGCTTAATACAACAGCAGCAGGGGCAGCCGAAGAAGCTGAACTGGTAGGCATGGCATCGCTATCGGAAGAACAGTACTTAAGCGGTAAATGAAACGCAAAACAGTTTTACGAAACTCGGGGTGTGATGATGGCCAGGAGTAGCTGGCAACCAAATTGATGGTGGTGTATTAATTCTACAGCGATTACGTTGCCAGGACGCCAACACCTACACATGCACATTCGCATACACACACAAGCAAGAGCGCTGTTGATGTTGTATTTTACGAGCTGCTCATTGAGTTTTTGATTAACTTTTAAAATGAAGATGTAATGAAATTTAATTTTGTGGCATACTTTTTGGCGTAATTACAATTTTGCATTATCAGAAATCGGAGCTTGGGTATGTGCGGCAACGTGTGTGTGTGTGTATTGTGATTCATTAAATCAAAATAAATTAAGCCAATTGAAACTCCTCATTAAACAAGCTCGGCGCCTTGTACACTTTGTAGATAGGGTAAATAACTTTGTTTGAAAAACAAGCTCACACAGCTCTCTGCCCTCCTCTCAAATTACACAAAAAGGTTTTGATAGTTTGAAATTGGAAAATTTAATTTATACTCTTCATTCTTTGAGAACACTATAATATGTGGCCATCCATTTCAGTCGATCAACTTTTTATAAATATTTAAAATGGTTTTCGCAAACAAGCCAACAGGCCTTCTGCTGGTGTTAAATGCTGCCTGCTTCTGCAGCAATTTATTAAAATTAAAAAATAGTAAGAAGAAAAACAAAAAATGCAAAGTGCCACAACGCAAACAGGTAAAAAACTGCTATACAAAAATGTTTATGAAGTAAATAATCGAAGCGTGTACTATGAATAATTCATGAGCACTATGGAAAATATAAGAAAGAACTGTACTACACACACATTACTAAGTCAGCAAGCCCGAAGGGTAACCCCTCAAGTCGAGGAGTTTTCAGTTTCCTGCTGGTCATGTGCGTGACATTTCACTGACCATTGCCTCAATGCATGAGAAAATGTATGTGGGTTTTTCAATTTGCTGGCTTAAGGAAATTCACGGTTATCCTGAACTACGACAGATGTGGTCTAAAAAATAAGACCTTAGAATTCCAGTGCAAGCTCACGTGCCTCTTGGCTATTTGTAATTATATATCGCATTTCTGTGAATCTATTTAACCAAAACTGTATGCATATTTTGTTTTTTATTTTTTTCCTAAGTAATTTTTGTTTTTCGAAGTCTTTATTTAAGGTAAAACATTCATATTATTTTTGAGTACCTTCAGATTTAAGGTATATCGAAAAAACTTACTATAAATTTCATATAAATATTTTGTTTCCACAAAAGTTTTTATTTGGTATATTCGTGCTGATTTGATAGAATTCCAAAACGCTCTTTTCCTTTCTTCATATAACGATTTGATCCATAGGGCCATTATATTTTTAAAAAAAGTCCTACTTCTTTGCATCTTTTTCACATCAAAGTTAAACTAAGAGCATTTCAAACAGAGCAGCTACTATTAAAAGTTCATTTAAAAATAATATTAAATGATCACAGGAATTGCGCTACTGAAAGAATAAGTCAGTAATATCAGATTGATCAGGAAGCGCTTCAGATATTCCTAAGACCATTTTAGGTTGGTATGTCCGCTTTATGATATAGTAGACGAAATTAGGTAGCCTATGTATCGTCTTTTAAAACTTGTGTACCGAACTGGAAAAGGATTCAGGAGTCAGTAAGCGTGGGAGTTATTCCTGGCGCCGATTGACGATTCTAAAAGTAACTTTGAGGGATCTACAATAAATGGTTCTGAGCGTCACAAATAACAGAGCAAGATGAATATTTCTCATCTCTATGAGATTCATCAGCAAACGCTTCAGATATTCCTAATTTGGATAAATATCACCGCTATATAGTTGAATGTATCGTCATTTAAATTTTACGTACCGGAATCGAAAGATATTAGTCAATAAGCATGGGAGTTATTCCTTGCACCGATATCTCAATCGACAATTCTAGAGGTAACTTTGAGGGATCTACGATAAGTGATTCCGTGTTATACAAACTTCAGAGCAACACGAATATTCTCTTTTTCTTCAAAATGAATGTAAAAAGTGCTTAAATCGTATTTCGTAGGTAACTCATGAAAATTGAGACTCACTTTACATATAAATAAATAAGAAATTCCGGAGATTGTGCACTCAATTAAAATATTAGAGTCTTCACTTGACTTACTTATTGGCTTAGTTCCAAGTAATCCTAGACATAGAACGATTATCCAAAAGTTATACATATTTCTGTAGTTGTTCCTTGTTGCTGCTGCTGGGGTTGTTTTTGTTGCACAGACAAACTTGTAGGGGATATTTATTATAGGATTAAAATTACGCACACTTTCACAATAATATTCACTTAATTTTCACAGAATCATGTGAAAAGAGCAATTTGAAATAATTTCGACTAAGCTTGATTTGCTTTTGAAGCTCAAAAATAATACGACTCAATTTGTAAAAATTTCAATTTTTTTTTTTCGATTTATCTCTACCTCAGTGACTTGAGGCTCTGATTTGATCTTCTTTTTCAAAACGCGCTGACAACACAATTGATAAATATGATTGGATTGAATTACTTAAAATCGGTGGATTTTTTTGTTGCTGATTTTATTATGTGGGACTTTTTGGGTAGGAAACTCACTGACTCAATTAGAGTCGATTTTACCAAACTTTTATTTTCACATTTGCATATTTTTAATTTAATTTTGGCACGAAATTTGTGCGTTATTTCTTTTCAATTTCTTACACCTTCTAAGAATTTAAAGCACAGAGAATAAGTTACATTTCAAAAAAAAACAAAAACCCTTGATTATCTTTTCTGAAATTATTAATTCGCGCGCGCAACTCTCAAACAAACTAAAACTTTTAAGTCACAAAGTCAACAAAGAGAGGAGTCTTTCGTGTGAGAGGGACCGAATTAGTGCTTTAGGGTACCGTTTGCCTTGGAGTCTTCCTATCGAAATTTTTCTCAATACTAAAATAAAAAAAAAGTACAAGCATAGACACAATTTCACAGTATTCTCGTTTTTTTTTTATAAATCAATTTTTCGCGCAACGATAATCCAACTAGACCGATGGAAAAACTACACTACACAAACGCACGCTTTGCTGAGATTCACAAAACTTAAATTGGCTGAGGGTTGGTTAGTTGGTTGGTTGAGATTGATTGGTGTGTTGGTTGTTTGGTAAGTTGGTTGAATTTCAATTCAATTTGCTGGTGCTCTGCTGCTGCCTCGTAGCACGCGCGCACTTGTTGTGCCCGTTGCAAGCGTTTATCCTAGACTGAAGTGTCGGGAATTGTCAGCAAAAGCAAAGCGGCAAAGGTCTGGCTCACTGGAAAAGGCGACAGCTCTCGGCTCGATGCTCCTGCTCCACCCACAACACAAATACAATCACTCAATCCCTTTGTTACTGCAATTTCCAGTGAAGGCAGGCAAACGAAGTTTCAGACTCATCGCCTTGGGTAAGAGAACGAGAACAGCCGAGAGTTTCAGGCCAGAAAAGCTTTTTTTGTGCTTTCAGCTCTCGCTGTGGCTCTCTCCGTTGGGGGCCTCTCTTTTATCCGGCAATTTGTTGCGCTACCGCAACAGTTTTTGGCCTGGTTGGCTGGAATGGAATGGCTGAACTGGAAGGCGCTGAAGCAACAGGCTGTTAACCTCCACCTCTTGCCTGTCGATTGACAGAGTATATTTGATTTCTGAATACTGAGAGTGTCAGGCCCCCAGTGCCAATGTCAGAAAAGCCTCTTTAAATTCCATTTCTATTGGGCTTGCCACAACGGCGGTCTTCTTGGCTTACAGATGTCCCCTTATCGGTTATCCATATAATTGTTGTACGAATTTGTATGATGTCCATTTGAGGTGAGCCGTGCAGTGAGTTATGTTTGCGATAGGGCGCAAACAAATCAGCAGTAATGGTTTAGTTCCAATTTGTGAATCAATCTAATTTCAATTGTGTCTTCCAATGCCGAGGAGACTTGCTTGTTTACCCAGTTCATTTTGTGGTGAACTCAGCGCGAATAAGTCCATGGAGACGAAATCTCAACGACGACGATGATGAGAGTGAATTTATTGAACGATGGAGGAGGTAGAGTATGGTAATGAGTATACTGCTGACTGCTTATGAAACCCGACATCGGCTAGACAAGCCAATGTTTTTAATTCACGCGTCACATCATGTCTCCCCACACTAACAGCTGGTGCCATCACTCATTGCTGCCATTATTCATCCCAGTTAATACACATGTTGAAAGGCATCATGGCAGCTGAACATTGATTTAGATGCGGCTTAAATATATTAGCAGCCATGTTCTCGACAAGGAAGCTGCCAGCAAAGCCACCACCACTCGAAGAGAGTAGTGTCTTTGAGACCATCAATTTATCATTAGATAAATTGCCTTCCTCCTAGCTGGTTAACCCCTTTGCAAGTAGAAACATGATCAAATGAAACCCTTCAATATGTATAATTCTTTGCTTCCGCTCTGTGGACAACACCGAAAATAAGTATGCTAATTAAGCATTTCATTTCCCCACACTGGCCACAGGGGTGTATTTAATGTTTTCAATGTCTTCATTAGTGGCCACGTGTCTTCAAGATGCACATTCACATTTTATTAGATTTGTTCTTTTTAAATGAAACAGACCAAAAAGTATAAAACGACCGAGCTATTAAGTTTTATGTTCAGCTTAAGGGATATGAGCAGGCGAGCCGGAATAGATAATGCTAGGGAGGAGAAGAAGATACCCATTTGGCCATCTCAGCGCATGCTCATTTAATTTTCTTTTGGCTCACTTTTAATTACAAACAATCAAATCTGGTTTGTCCTTTCCGTTTCTATTTTTCGCCTGGTCCTGGACAGCATCACCGGCCACCCACAAGTAAGCAACAACTACGAGCAGGCTAGGACGTTAGCATGTGCTCCACAAAAACACATCATTGTCAGCCGCTGTGACAAGTGACCAGCCATGGTTGCCATTGCCGATGCCTCACTGCACTGGACAATAGAAGGCACACGTTCACACATCCGCCCGGAATGGGTATGAAAGATGGTAATAGAAAAAACATGGAGAGGAACGGAGCCTTAATCGGACTAGTCTCTTGGCCTTGCATATGCGGCAGTGTTTTTGCTGTGGGCTTGGCGGACTTTTGCCTCTGACTCGTTCCATGCTCACACAACCCATGCTTTCGCTTACAAGATTTGTATATATGTTTTTGGGCTGGGCTGTCATCATTAGTGACCGGAACAAAAGTTGACAGTGTGCTAAATGAGTACATGGTCGTCCGGCAAAGAGACCCTTGCCCCAGACTCCTGCATTCTATGCATGAACTTTTCCATAGCCATCAACGTGCTCACCGAAAGACAAAAATTTTATTAAGCCATAAAATGTTTGACTTTTCTCGTTCGTTGTGAACTTCCCTAAGTTTCGCAGAAATTGTGGGGGTATTTTGGGCATGTATGTGGGAGTTGTTTTGACTAATTTGCTGAAAGCTTTGGCAACCCAAAAAAAGCTGGCATAATATCCTATGCAGCCCTCAATATGTTGAAAAATATCGAAATACCTTCCGGAACTCAGATTGAATATTTTTTGCCTACTTCTCTTTAAGTTGCTGAACGAAAACCAATAGATACATATGTATTCTATTTCTTATATTTTTCCTTTTAGAAAATGTATATTTTCATGCATAAATTTACGTGTGTGTTGGTAGGGAATTTGTCACTTGGTACACCCACCAATGAAATAGACAAACATTTGCGTCGAGTCTGATTTCGTTATGCAAATGTAAACATTTTTGATAAGCATGTAGAATTCAATGTAACTTTGTTTACTCAGTATATTCCTGTACACACGCTTGTATGGCTTGGCAATTAAAGTTGTGAAACAAAAAATCATAATTTAAATAACAAATATCACGCTATAGCGGATGATGTGGATATCCTGATCACAACATGCATTTATTATGCTTATGTAAAAGAGAGTTGCCAACGGAAATGGATAAATGATGAGCAGAAAAATCACAGTATTAATAATAATAAGTTGATTAAATGAGTAGTAAACAAATTGAAGAGAGCATTCAATAAAAAAAATTTGTAATTATGGAAATTAATAAAGACAATATTATTTTCAATTCTGATTTACAAAAGTATTTTTAAGTTAATCACTGAATGTCATAGACTGTACACTCTTCTTTATCTGTTTAAACCTTGTACCCGAAGGAAGACGGAAGGCAGTGCGTGTCTGTAATACTGAGAAGAAGACGGTTAACTTCAGTATGATTCGGGTCACTAATAAAATTGATTTTGCATTGTTTGTCTGTCTGTCCGTCTGTATGGACGGAATAATCTTGGGAACTTTAAATGCTAGAGTTCATAATTTATTATGAGCCTCTACAAGTGTCGGTGTGTATTTTATTCGGAAGCCCCGCTATTAATATTTTTTAAGTACTTTCCAACCGACCACAAACTTCATTGGCTTCAGTGAATGTGTAAAATGAAAAACTTTTGCTATACCAAACATAAAATAAAAATGGACCACAAATGTAAGAACTATCAGAAAAGCATGATAGTTCCCAACAATCATAAATTGCAAGAATACACCACTAAATGGTGTCTCTTTTTTAGCTAAAATGAATTGCTTGTTGTTTTCAATAAAAAATCAATTATCCCTATACCTATTTCTAATCCCAGTAGTACAAAGTCATTAATATTTGGAAGTGTCCAAGCTTAGTCCAGGAATATAAAAATTTGTAGAAAATAACTGAAAATACTCCGTATACAAATATCCATATAAGCCATTGGAGCCTTCTTGTAATGCTCTGTATATAAAAAATATGGATTAATTGTAATTACATGTATCATACAGAGAACGTCAAAGAACCCCCAAAATCATGTATAGTATGTTCAAGACGATTATCTGAACACCCTTTTTTCAGAGATGGTTTAACCGATGCATTCTGTAGAGTGTGTGATTCTACTAAAGCTTAAAATTTAAAATTATACCAATTCAACTCGTGCTGAACAAAAGTTTTTTATTAAAAGTATAATTAGAATCGAAATAATCTTAAAGAGTCCTTATAAAAATTTTGTTAAAAAAGAAATGGACTTTATCAAGCTGCCCAGCCAGAACTCAATTTCAAAGTTCATTGACTTTGAGTGCAATTTACCATACCAACCTTACCCTAACAATTCACGGGTAATGGCCATAAAATCTGCCAGTTACACACTCGATATATAAACCTTATCGTTGAGTGTATACGGCGTACACACTTCACTGACCTTTCACACTATATTGTACCCAAAATGATTTGAATAGTTTTTTTACACTTTTGTGACCTCTCGATATGCTCGAAGAACTTGTAAAATTCAAACTATCTCAACCTGTGCGGCCCGAACTGTTTTCGACTGGCCAGCCTCGGAGTACAAGCTAAGCCAGGGGCAAATCATAAAAACAAAAGCTTTGGGGCTTGACTTACTCAGTGGGGCTGGCAACTGGTAACAATAGCAACAATAATAGCAAACAATAACTACAACAAACAAAGCTCATTTACACGGGAAATAGCCCAAATGCAAAAACCATTTAAATGCAAATTAACCACAAAGTGAAAACATGTGAGCAGAGTTGCCTTCAAAAACACTCACCTAGCGGTAGTGGGACTGCAAGTGGTGGTGGTGCTGGTGGTTGCCACAGGCAAAGGTGTATGCATGTGGCAGCCACATTTTGGGCGCGTGACCGTGTGTTCGCCGGCATTTCTGTTTCGGCCTGCCAGTGTGAGTATGTGTTGACTTTGGGTTTCAGCTTTGGCTTTGCCGTATTTTTGCGCTGTTGTCTTAAATGTAAAATTCGTGTAGAGTCACCGACAAATCCACTAGCTCCCGCCTTCATCAACAAGCACCTTTGTGTTCTGCGGAAAAGACAAAAATGTCCGTTTTAGGCCAAAGCTAAAATTTTTAAAAGAGCTTTTGGGCTTGTTCTAGGTACATACATGTTAACCAACAAACTCTACCTTGATTTGAATAAATTCATATGCATAAATACCACACAGTTTACACTGATTATCATTGAATCTGGAGCAATGGTTGCTCTTGGCGTGGCCACACACATGGCTGGACAACATTTATCCACCAATCCTGTAAGCATCCACTGAGTTGTTTCAATCACATAAGTATTCATAGGTCTTCCTAATTGTGACCTACTATATAAATTTCAGGAAAACTAATGTATATTTTACATGTGTAGGCGAGTCAAATGAAATAAATTTACAGTTAAAATTCCACTGTTGCTGCCAATGAAGTTGCTTGGCATATGGAGCACTCACGGCTATTCTTGTTTCTATTGTCAGCCATTAAAATGCCTCCGTAATGTACCATTACATTGTGAATATGTTTATACGCACCAAAGTTCCCATAACCGATAGTCGCACACTAGTTGAGTGAGCTTAAGTATAGAGACAAATGACCTCAGGAAAAGGCCAACTGGACAATGCTATACTGGAATTTCACCGCTTGTGCATGTGCGTCAATCTTTGATTGTACTGCTATATTGGAGCCACCTCGTCTACACATTCATCAGATATTTTCTTGTTGTGTGAATACGGAAAGGTTTTGTTTTTATTTGTGTGTGCAAGACAAACAAAAAAGCGTGCTTTATTGGTTTCTGGTATTTTTTAAGCCTATGTAATGTACTATATACTTAGTGTAAGGCGACCATAGTGACCTCTTCGAAAAATTATGTAAAATCTCAATTGAGCTGCAAAATACTCTCCAAAACCCTGTCACCAAGAATTTTTATTAAGTCAGGAAACCGTACATTCTTATATAAGTACAACACATTTCAGAAAATTTTAAATAACCTAACCCCATAATACATTGTGAGGAATTTCAATATAAGTAAAAAAAGAAAATTAAGTCATAAGCTCCAATCTTATGGTTGTATAAATTGGTTAATGCAAATTGCCTAAGCTCTTAAGTTAAAAGTATAGCCTATGAAGGAACGATAAACTCGGTCATACCCTATACCCGTAGAGGACATAAGTCGGTGTTTGCAATCAACTTTTCCTAAGGGGACCTATACTATTTATAGTGCAGAATATAATTATGTACAGCGAATAAGTTCTCTATAAAAATTAACAATTACAAATTTATTTTTATGTAACAATTGCTTTGACCTACGATATATCTTCATCCGATTACCATTAATATTAATATTTTGAAAAATTATTATCAAAAAGTAACCTGTGCTTTATTTGGTTGTAATTCATGTATAAATAGCTTGTTTTTTGCCATATTAGCACTATCTAAAATAGATAATATAATTATTTCATTTAAATTTTTCAGAACTCTTCGGCATTCTGAAACTCAACAAAATCTAAAATTTGGTTAAAATATCTTTAAAAACAACCAAATTACTTTGATCAAAAGGGCTTTGCAGTTTCTATTGGCCATATGAAAGATTTAATCTACAGTAGTCTGATCAGATTGAAACTAGCACTTTTGTACTGTTTATTTGGAATCGAAATGGTCTATCGAAAAAATTTAATAAGCTTAATCTAACCTGCAGAATATATGATTAAGAATGAGACACTAATACAGACGGATAGACAGACAGCCAGACAAATGCACATGGCTAGATCGATTTCTCTTGTCACCCCGATCATGCTTGAGGTAACTTTTATGGGTCACCGACGTCTACTTCTCTGAGTTACGTACACTTGCCCAAGCTTAATATTCTCTCATAAGAAATTTATAAAGACCTTAAAGCTTAAAGCATTTAGTCGAATTATTATTTATCGACTGCTGCTGTGTCTTTGCAAATTATCTTAAATAAATTTCCACGCAAATTTATTGAATGCTAACCTATAGATACGTAAGATATTATGTATTACTCTTAGTGAAGGAACATATCTACTAATTTGAAGGTATGTGATAAATTATATAATTATGCAGATAAACTGCTAGAGGCTAAAAAAATCTCAAAAAGCTTCTATAAAGAAATTTACTCTTTAAGCTAATACAGAATATATGATTTAACTTTGCAAAAAGGATGCTTACATACAATTTATTGAATTTAATGTGAAGCAAATACACAAATTTGCAAATAGTCAAAATAATTTTTTTCATTGACAGCCAACGTCTTTTAATTTTAACTAAGTGAAATTTAGACCCGTTGTTGTTCTAATCATTTAATATAGATACTAGTCCGAAGTTTTCAGCTATACATGTCTGTTTTCCTTTGAATTGACTGACTCTTTATGAAAACCCTCATCAAAAAATTTTATTTTACTGCAAGTCAGTTGATCAAACAGACACACATAAACAATGACAGATTGGCTGACTTCTCAGTGGACAAACAGTTCTCTAGAGGGTTTATTTAGTGTTTTTCTTTTGTTGACAGAATTAATTAAAAAGTAGAAGACACTCTAAATGTGCGTAGCATCACAGGCCACTCCAATGACAATGGAGAAGTCAACTTTTTATGATACAAGCAGTCCAACAAAGAAACATGCTCGCACAATTTATTGTAAGATTTTCAAAGTTAAATTATCTTTCTCTTTTGTTGCTGATTACTTCATGTGTGATTAAGCCAACACAAAAGACCATCCATCTTGGAGAGGTACCAAGGATAAAATAACTTTAATTTCCAAGTAAAGCATTAAGTGCCATGATTTCAAATACATAGAAAACCTACTCACTTTACGGTATTGTTAAAAGTTGAAATAGAAAGACGAAAAGAAGGGGAAACATTTTTATGCTCACCCTCTGACAAGTGAAACAATTCAGAAAAAGGTGCTAAAGTCAATGAAAATCAAGTGCCAGATCGAAAAGCCATTCGAAACTATGACGGGTGGCTCCACTGGGCCACAAATACATACAAATTCTCTAGTAAAAATCATTTACGGTAATTGAAATGCTGTCGAACAAAGCGTGAACTGAGGACAAAAAGACAAGCGCAAAGAGAACCAAAATAAAATAAAATCTAGTGAAAAATATGAATATCGCAATGTCGAAAATTATATTCTCTTTAATATTTTATTTTTTGGTAGATCAAGATATAGATTTAGTTTAAGATTTTTTATTATCTAGGTTAGCTTCTGGGAAATTTAAAATCTATGAATCAGATTTCATATCTTTAGCTAAAAGGGGAACAAGTTGGAAAAGGTAAGCGAACTTTGCTATATCGACTGCTGCGGTCCTTCCCAAAATCTTATTTAAGGCTTCGCTGTCTTTTTCCTTCAATTTTGCAAAAAGTGTATAAAGCTATATATTTCCATGTGTGAGCAAAAAATTTGAAAAATTAGAGAGACAAATCAGAAAGAAAAAGAGAGAGAGACGAAAATAAAAAGAAACTAGCAACGAAACTGCCGTTAGGGGGAAAATATATCAGCTTTGGTATGGCAGTCTGATTTTTAGCTATATGGAAACACACTTCCCGCTACACCCTGACAGCTTGCAGCGCTCCAGTGTGTGTGTGTGTGTGTGTGTGTGGAAGTGTGTGCCATTTTCATCTATAGCTGCGGAATTGTGTATAGTCACAGACGACATGTCGAGCATGTGTTGAGAACGTGTTTGACACGGGCAAACGACGTTTCTAGTATTGTATGTCATTTTCTGTGTGCTGCCTGTGAAACCCATCACCAGCATTATCAGCAACGCCGTTGGACCAGAATCAGAAGCCACGAAAATCAGCAACAATTCGCTAGCGTTCAAGTGTAAGCTGTGCAAGCAATCGTGCATAGGTCTGATGGAGGCAGCTTGGAATCGCGAATTTTGAATGACGTTAATGCGACTTAGCTTGGGATTTGGGCGTACAACAAAAGCACCAAGCCATAGAAGCCCCTTCCACGACCGTTGCTACACTGAAATAGCAAACATATTTACTATATAAAAAAAAAGCACAGAAAATCTTAGATTTCAGTGCGGTGTCAACCATGTCGTATACATAATATTACATGTACTTTAAATGCTTCTATCATCCATAAATTCAAGAATACAAATGGCGTGTTCTTTGGTGTCAGACAAATCCGACAGAGTTTTTTGCCCATTTAAAATACAAAAATATGTTAATTGTAATATTTATTTTAATGAGTGGAAAATTTAATTTTATTTACAGAGCTAGAAACATGCAATCTATTTCGAGAACACGCAGCTATCGTGACTGTCGATTTTTACTTTACAAATAGATTACATATCATAAGCTAGAAAAAAAAAGCTTATGGTTTCGATTATTTTTTAAGATATTAAAAAATTTTTAGATTAAAGAAATCCAAGCCTGACTCTTATAGAAAGAATTTTGTCCTTTTAAAGTACCCACATCTGAGATACTTAACTAAAGCAAATGCTATAGAAAATGCAGAGAAAATCAAGAGAAAATTGTGCGTGGAAGCTGACCAGCATTTTCTTTTGCTTCCTTCATATGTATTTTTGTGGGTATTTTCTTCTTCTTTTTTCATTTTTCTGTCAATACAATTGCAACTTCTTTATTGCTGCAGTCTTTGCTGCTCCTCCTGCAAAAATGATTGAAAAAGTCCAGTCCGTATTCCGAACTCTGGCAATCTCATACCCACAAAAGCACAGCAGCACACATGTGCTTATTTGTCGCCACCAAACTGAGTGTGCGAGTGTGTTAGTGGCACAGCTGTGGCTTGTTTCGCATATTTAACGTTAATTAAATAAATTGAATTGAATTCAAACGAAATCAAGATCGCACACAGACCTCGCCAGAAAATAAAGTCTTTTATTCACATATTCATAAAATCATGCTGGTGTTTGGGCCTGGTGTCTGTGGGCCTGTCTGTGTACTCTTGGCAGCAAGTGGATAAATACGTGGTTAAAAATACGCATGTATACATGAAACGGATTTTACACTTGGCTGGCAGAAACAAAATTCACTTGAATTACATTTCTCTGTGATTGACACTTAATTTACAGTAATATATATTTTTTCATATATGCCACAATATTATTTTTTTGCGTCGATTTTCCATTTTTGCTTATAGCTGCAATATTATCCCAATTTACCTGTGACTTTGAAAGCCTTTAACCATAATATATGGGTAAATTAATATTTCATGCTCTATATTCGAGATGTCGAATTTATGCAATACAAACTGATTTATTTGCCTGATATTTAATGCGGAACTGCAACCAAGTCAAATTGCCACACTCAGCAGCAAGGACCGTAAGTACTCAACCAATTTCTGCTTATATTTTATTTAACACTTTAATTAGTTTGAAATATTACCTCCTTTTGCAGTCCTCAAAATATAATTTATGTAGTGATTTATTTTTTCTTTCTTGAGAGGGGGTTTCGCCTTGTTGGCCAAATAAAAATGCAATCAACTTGATGCCTGAGCACTTTCACTAACTCTAGCTTGGGTTGTTGATTGCTGCTTATGTTTTGTTGGCTCCGTTCTGAAAATAGCCAACCATTTGCTATAGCTATAGCCGTAGTTGTTTTTAGTCGCTTGGCCTGCCAGATTGCAAGGCTATAGCAGCAGTATTTATACCGTGCCAAGAATCCAAGCAAGAGTGTGTGGGTGCGTGTATGTGTGTGGTCGCTGGAGTGCACTCAAATACTTTTGCTGCCTCAACGATTTCAATAACGCAGCATTACATTCAACGTAGAATGGGTTTTCAATGCGCTAACTGTTTGGTCAGATAGACAATCAATGCTTCTCGTGTACTGGTATGTGTGAGTTGCCGTACAATCGTACTCTGTTAGGTTGTCTGAAACATCTCAGAGTCTGGCCAGGCTGTCTATTCGGGCCGTCTGGGGAAAACTACTGCCAACTGAGCAAACGTGACTCGGCGAGCAGCTCTACCAAGTGCAGAATAGTATGAGCTGGAGTGTGCGAGTGTGTGTTAGTGGGTGTGCGCTGGTAAGTGCACACAATCAATTCGATATTCAAATTATTTGAAATCGCATTTGTCTGACTGAGAAAAGTGCAAGAAAGGAATGGATAAACTCGTGCAGGTGCTGCCAGGAAAAAGTCTGTCACGTACGCTGCACTTTAACTTGACTATGAGTTATTTTCCCTTTATCTAATGTATGTCGAAATTTAATATGTGAATAAGCAGGGTAGGGAGAATAAAGGAGGAGAAGCACAAAGAAAATACCCACTTAAGCTCAGAGAAGATCTTTCTGCTCGTTGCCACAGACAGTTGCCTTTTTCACTCGCTTATTCGTACATATTCAATTGGCCAATTCAGATGGCCAACACAAATCCCCATCCTTGACGGGAGGCTTCTTCAATGCTTACACCACATCAAACAGTGAGCCAAGAAGAAAGAAAATGGCCAACAAGGCATCCCATTCAGCCAACAGCAATGGCAGGCAGCAATAGACAAAGTTCACTGCGGCGTAAAAGGACGAAAATCGATTAGATTCATATCTTTTAATAAGTTTCATTTCCGTTTTACTGTGCCATTCGTATACTACATGCCTAGATCTTTACCCCGTAGGCATTTGGGAGGACAATGGCTTTGGGAAGGCGTGGCTTGAGGCCCAGCATTTGCATTGGCAATTTAATTTTTTGACTGGGCCAACCTTCTCGAGTCAGCAACAGTCCACGCTGACCATATGCTGCCCGCTTTCACCTCGCCCTCCATTTGGCTTTTAACGTGTATTAGAGCGCGATTTGGAAATTGCGGCTAAATTGTGGCCATAAATGATTGCGGGCTTGTGGTCGTTGGTTCGCCTGTCGATGGCAGTCAAGTGGTTATAAAGCAAATTAGGCCAATATAATAATGTGTCTGTGTATAAATGAGTTTGGGTGTGTGCGTGTGACTTTATGTGTGGTTGTTGGCTGTCTGTTCGGGTCTCCCTTTGGTTACGTACACAAGTGTGTGAGCCCTGACGTGCTGTCCTCGATGTCGTCATTTTTATTGATTTGTTTGTATTCATTTGTACACTTCAATTATATTGCATATTCGATTTATGATTAGCTCCGAGTGTCCCCAAACTCAAGCCAACAGAATCGATTTGCATCAAATGGTGGCCACAACACAAATGTGCTAATGTTAATTCCTAAATTCACTTCTCCATCCCCGACCACTTTCTGGGCACACGCTTACAAGCATGCGTTCATATTTCATAAGCTGCCGTTGATTAGCTACGGGAAACTCAGCCACAGCTGCGATGGTCGACACCATACATTCGATATTAATGTAGTAACACAGACACAAATATACAAGACCTCAGAAAATTATGTGAGTAGCTGTCAGTGGAGTGACAGCAACGGCTAGACTTGAACAGAAATTTGTTAAGTCAAAATTAAAGGACTTAAAAAATAAACGAAACACCGTATTGATTTCGAAAAGAGCTTCAGCCTGAAACAAAATTGCTTAGCAGATTTTGGAAAAGTAAGAAGAAGGCAACAGATACCATAAAATTATAGATGCCACTCTTCTTGTCTCACATCAAGCAAAAAATTATGTCCAAGGTTTGATGATTCCTTCAATTCCAAGATAATTTGAATAGTGTTAAGAACCTATTGTTTCGACCGTCTGCCTTAAGAGAACCACTATCGATAGTATCGATGTATTCTTAATTTCTGATCCATAGAGTTTTTTTTCGATAGTTTCGATAGTGTACAGGGTACAGGATACTGTACCAGGTTTTCAGAATGTTTCCGGAAATACAGAAATAAAAAAAAATCCCAAGGTTATCTAGGGACGATCTTACAAACTTTGGTACATATATTTTTTCGCTATATACAACACAGGCATGCCAAATTTGAAAGGGATCGGATAGTAAATGTGGGAGTTATTTCTTAAACCGATTTAGGTTCGTATAACAGCTATATAATATAGTGGTTCGATCTGGGTGGTTCCGACAAATGTGCAGACTATGTAAAGAAGAAGGCTGTATACCAGTTTCCATCAAAATAGCTTTAAAACTGAGAGACTAGTTTGGATAGCAACTGACGGACTGAAGGACATAGCTATATCGACTCCACTAGTGATTCTAAGTATTCTAGATGTAACTTTTGGGGGTCTTTAATGTGTGGTTCTATGCGTTACAATGAGTATACTCCATTTTCTTCGAAAAGAGATTTTAGATTTTAGATATTATAAGAGGTGGAATACAACTTATACTTAAACGTCACACCTAACTTCTATATTTTTTGCTCGAAGTCCCGAACCTTTCGGTAAACCAAAATCTCATAGCTAAGATTTTAATGAAGCTCTGCAAATGAACAATCCAATACATTTCACGCTTGTTTTATCTTCAAAAAAATATAGTATTATTGATATCAGAGAAATACTCGAATGACAATTTTGCAACCGACTATAGTTATCACATGACCAGGATAGCAACCCTGTGGCTAATCATAATCATTGCTGATCTTAATTCTGACTAATGAATCCAAATTCAGCCGAGACCGGACTCGAGTTCACCATCGTTTCTATTTGATGATTGCAGCCAAAAACTCGTAGGCTTGTATTGGCTGCCAACAAATAATCTTTGGGGTGACCCACACTTTTTTCTCACCTTTAATTGTGGTTGTGTGAGTATGTTTATTTATGTGTGTCTGTTGCCACATTAACGACACAAACAGTGACATTGCGAGGTCTTAATAACCCAGCCAGGATACGCCATCACACACAGCTCGCACGCAAAGGCACAGAAGGAAATTTCAAGGGTCGGCAGAACAGTTAACTTTTATCAGCTTATCACCCAATTCTCCAACTACTCAAACGTGCTTTTTATTTTCGCATTATAGCTTTTACTTTCCGTTTATTTTGGCTCTCAGCCTTCAAGTCGGTGCACACTTTAAGTCTTGCGCTCTGATCCAATTTTTGCTGCGGTGCCTGTTTAAATAAAAATCATACCCGCAGCCATTTCATACTAATTTAATAATAAATTTTACATATACCAACACAGATGCGCACTCAGCCTCGTATAGGTCGAAGAGCAGCTCGAAGTGGAAATAATTTAATTTGGGGTTTTGCAGTTAGGTCCCAGAACACGTGCCATAAAACAATTAAAAATAATCGATATGAAGCCAGAGACCATAACTCCGTAAATACAGGCTACACGACCTCAAACTCCAGGCCGCAGACCTACAAAATGCCCCAAGCCGAGACAATTACATTTAAAGCAAAATAAAAACAACTAAAAGAATAATATCAAACAAATGTTATATGCGAACCTGGGGCAGCAACCCAAAACGATAACAATTATTCACAAAGGATTAGAGAGCTGTCATCATAATGGCAATATCAACAACATGGACGACGGCTATGGAATACAATCAGGCTAACTCTGGCCTTGATGGAAAAGAGAACGGGAGACCTAGACGGGGATTTTGTCGGGCATGTGGAGAAAAATATCAATTCCTGGTCACATGTCCAGTCAGGTTATTCTCTGGCTGCGTTTTGGGTATCGAAATTACAATTTGCCCCGCGGACAAAACACCTCTGTGACTTTCAGTGTTTTTGTTTAATTGAATTGGAAAAACCAAACAGAAGCCGTGGTGAATGGTTATCATGAGTCCAGCAAAAATTACATACTCTTTTCCCGATTGTTTTTCGACAATAATTTTTATACCCATTTTAAAAAGGGAAACTGTATGCCATTTCCTCCCAAGTATGTCTAATGTAATTTGCGAAGATCATAGTCAAATTGATAAATGGTTACGACTGTTCAAAAAGAGTATACCAATTTACATAGAACCAAGCTGCACTTACACAAAATAAATGCGGTTGTGCCTGATTCTTAGCCATTATCCACAGCTGAGATGATTCTTATCCCTTTCAGTCATTTGTATTAATTGAATAAGAGCAACATTTTAATCCAATACAGGCGAAATGGACATTGAATATTGGATTTGCGAATGTCATAGCCCTCCACCATTCCAAATGCTGCCACTGTGTTGGCACTCCATTTTATGGTCCAAATAAAACGCATATCACTTTATTTTTATATTCTTCCGATTTTATACGCCGGCAGAAGGTCACATCGGCAACGCCAACAGTTAAATCTAAAATGGTCAACAATTCTAAACGGTACAGCCATGTCTGTCTGTCTATCATAAGGAACAAATTATACATACTAAGTACACTCGAATTGAAAACTGAATCGGTCTTAAAGTTATCTGAACTATTTTATAAAACGACATCCTTCGGCATCCCATAGGTAACCTGCTTAATTTTATTATTTACTTTTATTTTGAGCTATGACGTATTACGTGAAGTTACCTGACCTATTTTATATTACAACAGTCTTCGGCATCCCACAGGTAACCTGCTTTTAGTTATTTTTTACTTTTATTTTCAGCTATGACGTCTATGATACACCCTAAGTTATATTGAAAGCAATTTAATTGTAATACCTTTCAACTTTTATCCTCCGCAAAACAGAAAAGCTTACATATGTAAGCAGTTAAAGGCCCTTCTCTCCAACTCTTGCTCAGCTTCTTGGCACATCAAACAGAAGCTGAGAAATTGATATTGAATCCGTCTAACTAAGCAAATGGAAGCTGTAGTAGTGGCACTTGTGTTCCTACTTAGCCCACACGTTTCCCTCATATCGTTTGATCTTAAAAGAAGAAAAGTTTTTGTAGACATATTCAATTATTAACAATAGAAAAGACGCCGAAAATACACCTGTAAGGTGATACAACATATAAAAAAGAAAATAAATCATTGGCTGGTAATTTTAACAGTCTGAAATTTCAGTAAAACAAATGGCACGAAACGTATGAAAACGGGGCCGTGATTTAAGTAAAACGGAGTATCCTGTATTAAATTGATTGAAGACATACAAATAACATCGTTTACAATAAATTTTAATACTATTTTAAAATGAAATTTACATACGATTTCAAAATATCGAAAAATAATGATTTGAAACTTACATACGATTTCAGAAAAAATCTCAGCTAACTATTTAGTTATGGTATACCGCAAACTATAATACAAATAAATCGATTTGTGTATAAAATAGACTCAATTATATAAATTGAATTATCTCAGTCTTATCAAAGTATTCCCTCAAGTCAAGCTAATTAAGGCTTAGATAAATTTTCTTGGAAAATAGGAAAACAAGAAACTAAAATCAGCTCTTTTCTATTTCTTTACATCCTCAGGATGATATCCTATGCCAATTTGAAGCCTAATTAGATAGACGAAAATAACTGTAACAAGCCCCTGGCTCGAGGGCCATTAGCATGAGAAACTGTAAATTGTTTTCAATATTCAAAATTATGATATGATATGCCTTATTAAATTATTCATAAAGGTGCCCACGCCCGGCATGTGGCCTTTTAAGCCATAAAATATAAAATATGACAGAAACATGCAAGATAGAAATCAGCGCAAACGAATGGAAAATGCCACGAGACAATATTCCGAAGGTCGGATGTGCGGAGAAGCCTGGTGTTGGACAAAAGAGTGTGATGTCGATGTTATCGCTCTTCCACACCGTTCTGTGTGAAACTCTGCTTACAGAGTGTTGATTGTTCCTCCACAATTTCCATCTGTGCACTTTAAGATAAATTAAAGGCATATGCCTAAAAAAATCAGCCAGGCCTGCGTGAACAATGATTTCGAAAAACATTCCCAACGTAACCATACTCATACCCCCAAGAAATTAAGCACAAAAGAACTCAGCCAGTTTTAATCTGGCAGCAAACCACACGAACATGACAGCCAACTAACTAACAGCCAGGAAAAAGCTGAACGGCTCAAGCTCAAGCTACACCAGCAACGGACCAAGAAATATTAAAAATTTTCCAAGAAGCTCCAACCTCTGGCATCCAGCAAAGTGAAACTTTTCGCAATGGAATTGACTTGGGGGCAACTAATGAAAAACTTAAGCATAATCAAAAAAAAAAAAGAAAAACCCAACGCAAAGAGAAAGAACAAAATATACTTTCTACTAAAGCGTAATTTATCATGTTAATGAATGTGGGAACGAGAATGGGGAGAGACTGAAAACTAAACTTAAAACTAATGCAAAATACCAAAGACTACCGGCGACTCCGTAGTTGAGTCGCTGGGAGATATGTTGATTGTGGCACAGTCTGTTCAGCCGCAGAGGATGCAGCTGGGGGCGCCTGGGCTGAGGCAGAGCTAAAATCCAAGACAGGTGCCACTCCCTCGTCGGAGCTGCGTGAGGAGCCGCCCAAGGCTTCGAATTGCTGTTGAATGAGCTGCTGTGCCCGCACAGCATCCTCCGGTGTCCGATATTTGACGAAATGCACTTCGGGCTTGTGTGCCTGTTGCTGGCCAGATTGCTGCAAGCGCTGGGCCAGCTCACCCACATCAGCCTGCTTGGTGAGCACGTAAATGGCGGTGCGCTGTTCGCTGGCCTGCTTGGCCAGCTGTAGGGCTGCATTTGTGAGTCCCTGGTGCTCCGGTGACTTGATGAAGAGCACACGCAGATTGCGCTTCAACATGCTGGCAATTCTGTCCGTGGCCTCGCGATCGGCAAAGTCCTCTTCAGGAGCGCTGTAACTGTAGAACTCTTTGCTGAAATCATTTGTATCCTCCACTTCCTGCAGCTCCTGTGGTTGTTGTTGTTGTTCTCGTTGTTGTTCATCGGAATAGGACTGCTGTGGTTGGGGGGTCACGCTAAAGCCCGTCGCCTCGGCATCAATGAGTCCAGAAAATCGACCGTCTCGTATATTGAAAGCCGATTGTGCGACTCTGCTGGCGATACCTCCTCCTCTGCCTCCGTCGCGGTTGCCCGCAGCAGCAACATCATATCCAGACCGTCGGTAATTGTATCCCAGCTTATCTGCAGTTGCTGCAGCAATGAGCCAAAAAATCTGCAGCAGATTGATTCAATCAGTTAGTCGAACGTACTTGGGGAAATATAATTTTTATTATCTTACAAAAAGTCCACAACGCATCTTGAGCACGAAATTTTGTTAAAGTTTTTGATGGCTGAAGGGGGGACCTTTACTGAACTCTCTTGCTTTGCAAACTGGCGGTGTGCCAGACAAACTTGATGATTTTTATACGCCACTTAAAAGTGAAAATTCAAAATATGATAAATGACACAAGCGCTTACAATATGATTTGGATTTTGGTTTTGAGTTTCGGTTTCAAATACGATTGATGCAATCGGTTGGTTAAAGATAAATGGCCAGCCAGCCAACCAACCTGCCATTCGAAGACACACAACTGGAAACTGCTGCTGGGAGTCGCAAAAAACAACGGTAGTGAACCAGCCAAAGCTGAATTTTGTTGATTTTGGGCGTTGTTTTTTCTTATGTAAACAATTGGGAACTCCAATAACATGACTACTTCCTCCACTTGTCCCATTTAAAGCCGGCAGAACTTCAAAGGCAAAAATGGCTAAGATGTTAAACACTCCAGGCAGCCATCTCATACATAAACAAAACAAAAAGTAACAGAAACAAATTCAAATTTTGAATGAATTTAAAATGTGTATAAGAGAGTTTTTTTTGCGATAATGTTAGCTGTTGTTGCTGTCTTTTTTTCTTTTTTCGTTTAGCTATGCGAAATATGCATAATTAATTAATTAGTTGGATAAAACGAAAAGCTTTTAATTTTGCATATCTTGCGGCAGGTCGTGTGGACAAGAAATCAAGCGAAACAGACATTTGCTCATACTCAAATGATATAGCTAATTGTTACTTTGTTTAGGGGAAAAAAAGAGACAAGAAAAATGAATCACAAAACAATTGACATTACCAGGTCATTTGAGGTCTCTTACGCTTTGCCCAACAAGGAAGCAAATAAAAAATAGGCTCATTCTTGTTATCATAGAGTGGCTCTTAGTAGGCAACAAATGGAGCCAAATTAACCTCAAATGGGTCCTCGGAGACACACAAAAGCATATAAACACTATTGCATAAATAATATTTCGCAATAAACAGGAAGCCTACGACACTTCTTCTCTTTACTCACTAACAGAAACGCACTTATGCACATAAGCTAAGAACGGATAAGGAGATTATTTGCCAGGCTTAAAAGCCACTAGGGAATTTCAGATCTCTCGACCAGTTGGAAGACAAGATGCTCTTTACCTGACAATTGCTATATTTGGAGGTCTCCACAAATTTATCCAGGTCAACGAAATTCTACCATCCGATATGCGATAAAGCCTCAAGAATTGAGGAAGAGTATAAGCCAGCACAAAGGACACATGTAGTTGCATTTGGAAAATAATTGTTCTGATGGCCAGGCATTAGTCTGAACTGAGGACAAGTTGACTTACTAATTGATAATATGGCCAGCCATAACATTTTGACAAAAGATGCAGAAAACACTCAGCACAGTAGTAAACTGAAATTCATCACAACAAGTGAATATGTGTCCATTCCATGAGTAACTACAACGAGCCATGGCCGGTATCTCTGGGACAAGCAATGTCGGAGAGGAGGTGATCCAATTTATAGCATGAAATAAGAAAACAATTTTATCAGTGTCCCTGATTGGAGGCAGCAACAGGCTTTTCTCTCTACAGTATCTGTCCAGCCTGGTGCTTTGACCAACTTAACAATGCCCATTTATGCACATAATGAGAGCTCATATATCAGGTCAACCAACTACCTGAGGGGCAGGCGGTGTCCATCTATTCTTAGGGCATCTTTGAGGGTGCTGGCGTGGTAGCATTTACATTTATAAATATGCATAATTTGTTAGAGTAAAATTAAATCCCATGTAGCCTTGGAGCGCTAGTCAGCACGTTGACCACCATTGCTTGGCCTGTTTAATGAAATCATTAGCCTACAGTTTTGGACAGAGGCGGAAAGCATTAGCGGGAATTCGAAAATTTTTCAATTTCTTGCAAATAGGCTAAAAGAGAAAAATGGGGGAGCAAAAAAGTTGCAGGCAATCATAAAGGGCCTGGGTAGGCTCAAACTTGTGACTTTGACGTTTCTATGATACGGTGGATATTCGACAAGCCGGGTATTCTCCTGGCCTGCGTGTCCAAAGGTAAATAAAAGTGCCCTGGGTGACGCTGCCAAATTGCCTTGTTGTGGGTGCCTCGTTCTGTTTTGTTTGCTGTTTATCTTTAGATAAAAAGCAAACAAGACTAGGAAAAAACAAAACAGAAATAACATCAACAATGAAACGAAAACAATGCCAATGGTAAAGTTACCAAACAACAAGTAAACGGAAATGATAAGATTTATTTTATTTGCCAGGGGATCCCGGCCAAGTGGAACGGGAGAGCTGACAGGGCTCTGCCGTGATTGCCTATGTAAGCCAAGCATCGATGAGTCTGCAGACTCTCTTAAATCTTTAGGACTGAGTAATTGACGGCCAAGCACGGCAATGTTAATTAAAATTTTTAAAGGACACGTGTGGCTGGCCTGGGCCATAAATCATGACAACGGCAGGCAAAAACATCCAAAAATAGGCTTACGAAAACAATTACCACGATGGTAATGGAGGAGGGATTAATGGAGGAACCTTAATAGAAAGTTTGACTGTTTGCTTGCTCCGAAACAAAAACAAATTGTTAACCACATTAACCAGAAAATCGAATATGCTTTTCGAGCTTAGCTACCCACTCTATAAATCATTCTTATGATATAATTCTAATTATGTAAGATAATATGGGCACAACTGTAGGTCGAATGGCATAACTACATATCTACGTTCAATCTTCAATCTTATTAAAGTAGGGCTCAGTAACAACTAAATAATATGATAGTCTCATCAAATTCAAGACATGTTCTTTTTCTCAAAAATATGATCATTAGCTACCTATGATCTTAACAGTAGTATTATTCCATTTCTTTTACTTGTTTGCAGTATCCATCAAACTGTAAGCTCGATAACTGTACAAAAATCCTGCTTTATTCTGGTAGATTTCGATAATTGATTAAATGGCAGATTTCGATATATCGAACAGACCTATTCCAATGTGTTACCAAGCCAGGATTAAAATAAATATGCCCTTTTTTCTTCACTCACACATGCACAATCAGGAAAACCATTAACATAATCAGTCTGATTGGATTGTGGTAAATTTTAGAAAAAGTCATTTTCATCGCCACGCCAGTAGACCAATTATTCTACCAGACATTACCATTTGCAGATGCCAAATGCAGGCCATTAAAACATGTGGACAACAACAACAACGATTTGTTGTGGAGTTTTGTATAGATATATTTACATTGATAAATAAAAATTGTTGAAATTGGCAGTCAGGTCATTAGAGCAATACAGTATTATAATTAAAGACCTTTAAGAGTACATAGATTTAGCTGAGGCAAAGACTGCGGTGACAAAGTGATATCTACCAGAAATCCATATTGGCTTTAAGAAATGCAGTACTGATCAAAGGCCAAAGACAATACGAAGCGAATAGTCAACATAAATATTAATGAACAGGTCATGATGGTTTTGACAGAAACAGACACAAGCTACCTCGGGCGGTTCATTAAAGTGTCAAATACTTTTAGGGCACAAACATGTCTAAAAGCGGTAACAAACATAAATAAGAGAGAGAAAGAGAGAGAGAGAGAGAGAGAAATTATGTTAAAATCAGCAAAGCAAACTGACGTGACAACAGACCTGACGATAAACCTGTTGCCCAGCAAGACTTGCTCACTCTCTTGATAGACCCAGTCTCTTTTTCCCTCTGGCCCGATTCTTGGTCTCTTTCTCTCCTTGTGCCAGCTACAGAGATGGCAACGCGCTTCAGCCAAGCCAACTGTCATTATTAACGTATCATAAATCAAAAAGTTGTTACTCTACAAAACTTATTTGCATATCTTAAATGGAAAAGGGGCCACAATGGGTGGGGCTGTAATGCAGACAACCAAGCCAGACCAACTGACCCGGTCATATCTTGTATCGAAGATGGAGACCCTCCAGCAGGCAACTATGTGGTAATGTAGCCATAAATGTATTCAAAGGGCTTCAGTATCGTTGTATTTTTTCCCAGTTTTTGTCTTTGCTCACAATCGGGGTCAAATGTGGATTATGTGGGCGGTTCGGTTCAGCTATGTCATTCATCAAAACATTGGCAGTTTGCTGCCTATTTAAAGTGATTTTGATTTTAATTGCCCGTATGCCATGTGGCGCCAACACAAGCACAAGCACACGCTCACGCACTCGCATAGATAGATGGGAAGATGCAATCCACAGAGGGCTAATTATGATTGATGAGCCTTGCAATTTTATAGTTAACATTTCGACCAAAACATTTCAAAGTCGAAGCACAGGCAAAGGCAGGCGGTCAGCCAGTCTGAACAGTCTTTAAAAAATTCCTTAATTTTGTTTTGCCAAAGCTGAGAAGGCAAGCCAAATTTGACATGGGTGAGTAAAATAGAAAACCAATATAACTCTCCTATTGACAGTTTAAATATCCCCCAATAATTATTTGAGGCCTGCACTTATTTTGGTCCTGGATTCTATGAAATGCTATTAAAATAGCTACAACAACAGCTACACCAAACACCCTCCCCAACAAGAACAACAACAAGTTTATATCCCAAAACCCAAAGCCTCAAGCCACTAGCTCCTTCTTGTCTTGGCGGCTAAAAACAATTAGTATGACAATTTATCATACGCCCGCAGCCAAATGATTTATGAACGCCTAAAACTGAGCTCACTGTTTTTCTCCTAGCGAGTTTATTGTTCTCCGTTTTCTGTTCGTTATCCGCTGCTTCGTATTTGTGTATTTGTGTTAGTGCCGTATGTGTGTTGGCGTTTGGCTTTCTGTTTTTGTATTTTCGTTTTTTGTTTTATGGGTGCGACGCATGTTTGCTCACTTCCTTCTTCCTTTTTCCTGTTGAATCGCTTGTTGCTTATTTTTCGTCTATGCGATTTCTAGTTAATAAATATTTTTGGCATAACATTTTAGCATGCCCAGCATACAAAGACCCAAACGCAGATCGCATAAAAAAGTACGCCAGTCTCGACTGAACACCTCGCAATTAGCTTTGTCAATAAAATAGAGAAAATAAGAATTTGTTTCGCTTTTTTAGCTTGGCCTCATCCTTCTCGTTTTGATTGGTTGGAGGCACTCATTGTGACTTCCGCTTATCATATGCTTTCCGTGACACATTAATTGGCTTCCATTAATTATATTTCGGTTGGGTCCTTCCGAGTTTATTTATTCCTGCGGCTACTGTGGTCAAGCTAAATTTGTAGTGCATAATTGATTGGCGTCGGAAACACAAAATAAATATGTATACAAGATGAGAACATTTGATAAAACAATCTTTCAAAAAAGAATTCTCCTTAAGTAATTAGAATGTCCCCCAAAATTGTATGGGAAGAGCAGGCTTTTAAGGAAATTATAAGAAAATCTTAAATTTTGATTACGTATAAAAATTAGTCCGGAAAAAAATTAAGCTCTTCAATACCAAAAGTTCAGCAAAAGTCCAAGCTTTTATTCGAACAGCTTCAAGCTTTTTAGACATCATAAGTTCTTTCTTTTTAGTACACAAAAAGCTTTTTAGGTCCGATTGGTTTGAACCAGGGATATTCTGTAAATTTCATAAGAAATGTTTATATTTTTTATAAATACTTTGCCATGCCTGAAAAAAAATAATTAAAAGCTAAAAAATTGAGTTTTACCACCGTTTTTCAACTTTTATTTACAAAATTAAATGATGTCCTTTTGTTTTGCCCATTGAATGGAAATAAGAATTTAATATTTAAAAACAAAGTATGCTTTCAAACAATGAATAACTTTTAACAGAAATTTCGTAGCTCTTAATTAATTATTCAGAAAATTCAAATCAATTGCATATAAGTGTGTATAAATCTGATTTCATTTTGTTTGCTTTGCATATTTCTTTCTTTTCTGTATGTGCCTTGGTACATAATTATGTTTCAACGACATTGAAGATATAGTTTGCTCTCAATTAAGTATGTTACGTACATCGACTACCTGGATTTTCTTTTTTATATATATTTTTTTTTTTTCATTTTTTTTTTTTCTTTAAATTATGTGTGTATATGTGGGTAGGTATATATGTATGTATATAGCTGATTCAATATTAATGCCAATAAATAAGCATTTACCACCATCCTCTGTTTATGTTAGCTAGACTTTACATAGTTTTCATATAGGTTTTCTTGATTAATAAATTACACGTATAGAAGTATATATTTATATGTATGTATATATATATATATATTTTTTTTTTGTTTCACATTCTGCACATATTCCATAAACTTTAACAATGCAACATTTCCGTATTTATTCTTTATTTAATTTTTTGTTATATCTTTAAAACAATTTGTTGTCACATCCAACACACTCTGCGCTCTTGCTCATTTAAATTCCTGTTTAATATAATAAATTATTTATTCATTTATTTTTATAACATATACTTCTCGATTGACTATCTCCTGTTCAATATTATTAACACTGTTTCGTATTTTTATATAATTTTTATAATTCTTTTGGCCCCCGAAAGAAACTGAAAACAATGTAAATGCATTTTACATATACAAAAATTTCAAAACTAAAGTACAGACGACTATCTGAAAGCAGTTTGCAACTAAACTTTTGCATAGCGACAAACACTATCAATTTCGACTAATCAATGTTATACCATTTTTTTATATATATATATATATATATATTTATATATTATGTAGTTAGTTGGGTAGGCGCGTACGTAAGTTTGACATAGGTATTCTCATTCAAGTATATAGAGAAAAAAATTATTAAATTTTCATATTTGTATTTTATACTAGATAATTCATACGATAGATTCTAATAGCATAGGACACAGTTATGAATAGGGTACTCGTATGTATACATACATATATTTGTATAAGATATAGTACATTTACAGGACTAGTTTGTAGTCAACTCATGTCAAGTCAATAAATGGAAAGTACAGAAATTCCTGGCTCTGTCGTTCAACTAAAATCGCATTCTGTTCGATATTGGATATCTGTTTCATTCTTAATTTCATTAGTTTTATTTTTATTATTTTTAAGAATTGTTGTGATATTTTAGAGCTTTTATTGTTTATAACTATTTTCATATTTAGTGCAGGCTTTTAATACTACTGCTAAAATCTTATGTGCGCTTGGAAATTTAAATACAAATTCAGTTTTGAAACTCATTTTATCAGCAGCAAAATGTATATTAAAGAAGCGAACTCAAAGAATTTCAAAAATTTTAGTTCAAAAATCAAGTGAATCTCAAATATATACATTAATGAATTGAAGATCTTAAAGAACAAACTTGTTTTAAAGAAGCAATTATTTGAAATCAATTTCGTGGAAAATTAAACACAGCCAGCTCATATTGTTCTACTCCATAAACAAAAAACCAAAAACAAAGAAATTGACAGCTTAGCCCAAAGTTTTCATTTGAACGTCGCTGGGACAGTTTTAATTCTTTTAAATCGTGGCTGCTATATTTTCCTCCATTCCTTTTCCTTTGCTTACTTCATCTTCTTATCCTCATGTGCCTTTTTCACGATGGCCAACTTCGAGTGTGGAGATGAGGGTGACAGGGTTCGATAGGGGGCTTCCTTGGTGCCGTGCAATACCAGAGCCCATTCCAGAAGGTGGCCACTACGCGACTGCGGAGAATTGAAACGAGCCTGCGGGTTTTAAAAATAGATTTTATTTTGAGTCAGTATTCGTTTGAGTTCCGGAGAATGTTATAGATACCTCCAATTTCCATGTACCCTGTGGATATTCACCCCACGAGTGGGTGGTCATAAAAGGCCACTTGGTAAACCCATCACGATGATCATCGTCATTGGCGCGTCGCGACAAAATCATTGACCTAGCAAAAAAAAAAAAAGCTTATCATCTGAGAAATTCATAGCAAGGCTGTTTTCACTAATTTACCTAGTGCCCATTGGCGAGACCAAAAACAATTCCAAGTCGCCACGTCGCGTGGCATTGGCCGAAATGACTGCTTGCACATGCTCCAAGTAATTCACTTCCGTATCAGTACCCCTGCAGGCATCCGTTTTGATTTCCAAGAACAATGAACGCCCTGTCACAATTGGACTGAATACAAAAAAAGAAAATAATAAATAAATAATCCAAATTTAATATAGCAGAGCACTTCATGTCTCCACTGAATACTTACTGTGGTTTGGAAATCTCACCCGCCTCGCAGTGATAACGCGCCGGCACAGTGTGCCACTGCTTGGACAAGGTTACTATGGCACCGGCATCGAGTACGCCGAAGCCAAAGAGGTGATTGAACTCCAGGCCAACACCATTCATGGTCCAATAGAAGCGGTTCTTGGCATCGAATAGTGAATTGCGTTTTGATGTCAGCACAGTCAGATGCTGGATATCGCGCCAAGTCAATTGCGGGCTAGAGGATTAACATAAATTTACAATAAAAGGAGAGCAATCCAAATACTTTGGTCCATCTTACTTCGCCTCCAAGGCCAGAGCGAAGACGCCCGCTGCTTCGGGTGCTGCCGCACTGGTGCCCGAATGGGTGGTCGTGCATTTGCCATACAAGTCGGTGGTGGCCACACCAGTGTTGGGGTCCTTGGCTCCATTGCTGAATGTAGACGCCAGGGTCGAGCTACAGCTCTCATCGTAGTGCGCATTCTGGCCGTCATTAATGGCGCTGTTAATGGAAATGGTCCACATCGAAGCGGCATAGCCGTCACAATTGCAATCATCCTCCTCGCCTCCATCGCCAGAGGCCCACACGTAAATGTTACCCAGTCCATTTCGGCCCTGCGGGAGGTGGCGAAGCAGAAGAAATTAAATAAATTTCAACCAAATCAAAATGAATGCAAGCTTTTGACGGTACTGTACCTCATTCACACCCTGTACTATCGCGCGCATGGTAGCATTCCTCGGCCCATCCACTGTTTTGCCGTCATCCGTGGGACCCCAGGAGGCGCTGTATATATGGATTTTGTGCGGCTCATGGCCCATGGAGTTGGCTTCGATTAGGTCCGTCATATAAGGTTGATCCAGCATGCGAATTCCTGCAGGGAGCCATTAAGTTTGCATTAATCGTAATGGCACAAATTATATATCACTCCTGATATGATAAATTTCATAGCCAAGCCGCAGCGAATATGTTTTGATCCATCAACTATTTACTTCATTTTATGCCTTATGGCTTTCATAAAAAATTGCAATATGTTTTCTTTCGCCTTCTCCCTAAGCTTTCTTCCCTTATCCATCGATCTGTTTGTCTCGAATGTGCGAGCAATTCATTGAAATTCTTTAGCGATTTTTTACACGATTCCTCCCACTTGTGTCATAAAACTGACAGATAACATGCTCAGATTTATGCCCCGCACTTGCGCCCACCCACCAAAATTCCTGAGGGTACCTACACGAAAGCTTAAAGTTTATGAAATGTACATAACCATAAAACTAAACCAAATAGTGGCCATAAACTCATAAATTGATTTCTCCCACTTCAATTTATATTTGTCTCTTCACAATGATAAATTTCACATCTGACCCAGCCAGCCAACTGTTTAGTTGGCAAGTGTCTGTTTTACTGGCTTTTCTAATCCTTTGATGTAATCGCTTTTGGTGTTGGCTTTGCTGACGACGGTGTTGATGGCTTAACGGTAAAAGGCAAATCTACTTACCAGCTATTTTGCTGTCATAGGCAACCCCAACGCCACAAATTCCATTATCTCTGGCAGCAGCCACTTCGCCAGCACATCGTGTCCCATGGCTGCAAGAAAACAGGGAAATGAGGTTGAAAATCAGCATGGAAATTAGGACGAGAAAATAAACCCGTTAGTCTGACTTGCGGAATTTTTCCCCCGTTTCATAAAGAGCTGCCCGTATATTATACAATGAACATAAGTCTGCTATAACCAAAAGCCACTTGCGTTGTTGAGTTGATTCAATTTACCTGTTGAACCAGTCATCCGTATAGCGGGGATAGGGGAATGGATCGTTGCTGCTGAAGTCATAGCTAGCCTGGGCATTCTATAAAAATCGAAACGTATAGAGAAAAGCAAAGAATTAAAATACATAAAAAAGTCTTCTTTATATGCAGCATAAAATAAATAAATAACTTGTTTGAATTATTAAATGAAATATTACTCTTGCTCTTTTAAAATCATTACTCCTATCTCATGGGCTCTGCGCTTCCTTTGTAAGCCAGCGCACATTAAAAATTCATTTAGGCCATAATGTCTTACTATATGGATTTCAGAAATGGTTAAAGTTGTGAAAGTCACTTTGAAAAGTTGAAATTGCCCCCACAGAATTATATAAATTGTTGTTATGAATTTCATATACATAAATTCTACTAGTTACCCAAAAAGAATATTACGCACATAGAAAAGGAAAACACATTCAACTCAGACCGAGCCCAAAAAAAAAAAGTATTAAGTTTTAACAACCGTTATGTGTGGCCTTGACTTTGACAGCTCAATGGAACAAAGAACTTGAAAATCTATAAAATGTACCATACTTTTGGGGGTATCTGATTGAAAAGGCCTATCAAATGGCAAATGGAAATGCGTGCCACTCAATTCGTAACTGATATTGATTTTAATAAACGGTTTTGTAAAGTCATTGTGTGTGTGTGTGTGTGTGTGTGTTAACCATGTTGCATAATTTAAAAGCCATGTTACAAAATTGATTGAATAAATTATCATAAAGCGTTTGAAATTGTATTATCATATGTGGCCAAATTAGCCCGGATATAACCAAAACAAAAAGAAAAGAGCTAATGAAAAATAAATACAATTTCAGGCCTGGCAATGTTATTTTTTCATGTGTTTGCATATACTTACATAATTAAATTTCAAGTCCGGATGCATGTAGTCAACGCCTGTAAAGGAGCGAAAGCAAATGGCACAGTGGCTTGTTAATTTTTTAATTGAATTTATATTTTAAACGTGCACTTCAGCTTTTTATTTTAATATTCTTTTTATGACGTTTTGAATTTTTTTTTATATTTTGTTTTTTTTTTTTTTGCACGTACCGTCATCCATAATGGCCGTTGTCACGTTCTTGCCGGTAATCCCCTGGTCCCATGCAGCTTGAACATTCAAGTCTAAGCGAACTTTGCCACCATTTTGTCCAGTATTTTTTAAATACCATTGCATGGGAAAGTAAGGATCAGTAGGTTCGGCTCCCAAGTGATTGGGATCAACCACAGCCCCATCAAACTGCACTCCATGAATGGCTGGCAAGGCAGGACGCAGACCCCGTTTAACACGCTTGAATCCTGGCTGTTGGACTGCCGTGTGAACCTAAAAAGCAACCAGACAAATAATGCAAAGTAACGAATTTAATTTTGTTTTACCACTCCAACAACTCAACTCAAAATTGTCAACGGCTGTCACTTTACCTCGTTTTACATTGGGGTCATTGCTGAGCGTACGTGTCAGTCTGAAATGGCATATTTGCTTAGCCTTGTCGTGAATCCCCCCAACCATCAGCAATACAAACAATTTACCCACTCTTTTTTGCCAGCTTGATTCTCTTCTGTTGTCTCTTCTCGGTGCCAAAAAGTTTGGTCTGCGACCTCTTTTACATGCAGTCGGTATTTTTGGCACCAGACCACACGTTTTACTATTTGCCTTTTCGTTGTCAACCCCCATTCGATTGCATTTTGCATAGTAATTATCACAAACGATTGGTTGGCACGTTCCATGTGGGTTGCCGATAGTAACGAAAACAAAAGCTGGGGTAACGTTTCCTTTCGTTTTACTAATGGAAATGCAATCGATGGTTGGTTATACAATTTTATATTTGCCCAGAGCAAACACTGCTGCCAACCCAGCATTTTTTATAGACAGTCTATCATATGTCCACTACCTATCGACCCAAGCCTTAAGGAGCTTGTCGCAAAACTAAACTGTCAATTAAAAAGATTTCGCTTCAAATAATTTATACAAAGAGATGGCTTTTCGGGGTTTATGCAGTGTCCTTTGATTAAATAATTCCTAGAAGCCCACAGGCTCAAGCGCTTTCAATCGGACACGTACAAATCTATCCTGCGGTGAACTGTATTTCTGAGGCAAAACCGCTAGTATGTTTCCCACAAGCCATTTTTAATGCAATTGTAAGCAAAAGAACCCAAACAGCTTGAACTTTGGTATTTGGAAGCTTTCTTGCCTCATTTATATGCCCCTCCGAACATCAGCCTCATCAGCCTCGCTGTGTTGATAGCCCGGTGGAGAAGGTGAGCAGTTGCCTAGCTGCCCACCGTGCCAACAGCGTTAACAAGTCGCACTCATACTTGACGACAGTGAGATATAGCAAACACACAGAAAATTCCAATAACTCACCCAGGGATGGCTCTTCAGAGCACGCGTGTGTGTTAAACTGCGGCGAGAGCGTGCGTGCGGCAACGTCCTGTGCTTGAAATGATACTCGTGTCCTTGTCCGCCTACCAGCTGAAAGAAAGAAGAAAAAGATAGAATAGCGAATAAGAAAATCGCACTCGCAAGATGAGCATGTTGTTAAGAATGATGGCGATGACGTTGGGAAATTAAGATGTGCGGGGCACATCATTAGCCCAGTCCCTAAAATGATTTTAATTGGGGCTTGCATTACTTTTTTGCCGTCCTAGGAGCCTAGAGCACTAACTCTGACCCAACCTCATCTGGCCTATAATTGCACCATAATTGAGTTTATTTTTTCTATTCCCAGAGCCCATTCAGCCAGCCGGAATGGGCAAGCCCCCAACATATACGAGAATGTATGATCGTAAATTGCGTTTTAAATTGCCAGTCATGGATTTCAGCATCCTCATTAGTCGACGGATGGTGTTACTTGACTGTGAGAACTTGAAAGTTGTGCTGGTCTAGTAATTTTCCAATGCAATTCGAGTGTTAAGCATATCAAATGACGAAAAGCACCAACACCAAAATCCCAACTTTGCAAGCTTATAGGGGGCCTGTTGGGAATGCGAGAGCTTTCAATTTTCCTATCCGTTCTATGCTTTCGCTTGTTTAGTAGTACAAAGTTGAGTGGCAACAAAAAAATAAAAGCCCAAGGCCCCAGGGTTTGTTTGCGACTCAAATCTGCCTTTGCCCTGCCCTTTTCTTTCACTTTCTTACGTTGCTTTTATAGTTTCAGCACGATTCTTTGTTTTCTTTTGAATAGTTGCCCATCTGGCTGGCAGCGACATGTCTCGAGAAAAGTCACAATAAGTTGAAATATTTTTGCCAACTAGGCCATAACTTTCATGCCAGACCCACAACACCAGCTGTTGGGCATCATTTAACATGACTGACCGTGAAATATATAAATTTCGATTAATTAGCATGTCAATTGAGTACTCAACGATTATGGTTTATTAGCGCCAATACCAGCCAGAAACGAATTGCCAGCCAAATGAACTCACCACACCATATGAAGCCTTCTAGAATGGCACTCATTCTGGAAATCCAAAGAATGTGTGCTGATTTGGCCTGACCGCAAAAGGGTCTTGCCCAGCATTGTAAAAGGCCGCGAAATCTCTTAAGATTCCTAGCTCGGCCTCAACGTGAATTTATGCCAAATTCAAAACAATTCTGACGTCAGGCAACTGTTTCAACTGACAGAAACGCCCACGCAGAGGCTTGAGGAGTCTACGGTTTGTTGAACCAGAATCCCGCAAACTTCAAGACCAAACTGAAAATACTTCAGCAAACGCGAAGGAATGGCAATGTGGAGCCTTCTTTGGTGCTGCGACTTAATCAAAAACTCAATTTCAGGATTTTTCCGATATATATTTTTTTTTATTCATTTAAATGTTTTTCCTTGTTAAAAATGTGTATTTGAGATTTTGCGTTTGTTTTCAATTCCAATGAATACCAAACATGATCAGAACAAAAATAACGGGAAAAATAAACAGAAAACAGGCCGAACTGTTCAACTGACTCGCAAGTCACTTCGAGCACAAAAATGGCAAACCAAACAACCAGCCAACCGGGCGTATGATGAATAATAGAAATGTAATTTCGCCTATAACCCAAAATACAATAGTCCCTTCTTTTCTTGTCATCCGACTTTCATCTTCTACCACAATGAGTGAGTTGTGCCTTCACAAAAGCCTGCAGCAACAACAAAAATTTATTAATTTCTTATACAGACTGGCCAGTCAATGAACCACAACTGTTCAAAGAATAGCGACCCTCGCAAACAATAAACACAAGCTTGAACTTCCATCCAACTCATCCTATTTGTTTAGGAGAAGCGCCTGGCATAAATGAACCAGAGAGTGCGATGAGGGGTTGTTAAATAATAAAGAAGAGACCCTTCAATCAGTTAACTGCTGTCAATCACAAAGCGCGACAGTTTGCCAATTTTTAAGCTCGTTAACGGAATTTGTAATTTTAACATGAAAATGTTTAGGCAGCTGTTTAATTTCTTTGGCATTTTAATATAAAATAAGCTCTTGCACCGCGGATCTAAAATAGTACCAAAAAAAATGCGAACTAAGCTCACGATTTATGGAAAAAGAGTAATTTGATAAATTTATTTTCATTCGAGTGGGTCGCCATCACCATTCAATATAATCCCGGGGACCACATGAGACCAAATTGTTTGCATTAATTTTATTATTTTTAGCCTGAATATGAAAGCCCTCATTTCCCGGCCGCCCCTCGCTCAATCAAGAGTATAATTTTTGCATTATTCTTTCTGAATGAAACATATGGAAAGAAAATAAGAGTGACAACTAAACAACTGACAAAGCAGGCAGACTGGGCTGAGTGGTATGTGGGAGTTTACAAAGCAACTAAACCAGAGTACAACTAAAATAACCACAGCAACTCTCACTGCCGCTTAATGTAGCAATATTGTTGTAATATGTGTGTGTGTGTAACAGCATTATAAATATTATGTGTCACAACGGGTGATAACGTTGCCAGGACCCAGCGCACAAAGTCAAGCACTGCCAGTAGACGCTTCATGGCATGTGGCGGCGTCAACTAAAAGCGCCCCTCAGCACTAGCTAGCCTCGCAACCCTACCCCTACTCAGTTCACTTCAGTTCAGTCCAGTACAGTACCACCCACTAACTAACCCCAACTGGCCCGACTACCCAGGCGCGTGAGAGATGTTTCAACTCAACAACACCCACGCGCATTTAGCCAGCGAGCTTACCCAGTTGTATATGTGTGAGTCAATACAATCACAGACTCTGGCGCACACACTCTGATTTGGAAGGGAAGTGACTGGCATAATTAGTTAGAGGCTCTCTCCATTTGAATACCAAATTTTATTAATGAATTCAACTTACTTCATACCAAAGAACCACATGCTACATGTGTGTGGCACACAACGAACACGGAGAATGGGAATATCCGAAGCATTTAAGCAACTTGTTGCTTCGCATTTAGACTTGGACTCGAACTAATGAAGTCTCTGAAGGAAACATTCTTTCTGTATGCGAATGTTACATCATGAAGCCACCATTCTGGTCACATATGTACATGTTGCTTGGAATGTTTCAGGTGGCTGGGTATCTGTGTGCGACACGTCATCTTTTATACTGTCAACGTCAGAAATTTATGGATATTCATTCAGCCTTGCCAGCTCACGGACTATATTTTATTTGCGCCACTGAAAGTGAACATAAACGTGTTTGCTACCACGATGGTGACAACAACAACAACAACTGACTATATGTATGACGTTGGCAATAGAAATAGAAGTAAAAAAAAATATGATTATTTATTTAGTGAGAAGCTAGCACATGAGGCCTTACAGCTGACTGCACAGCGAAAGCATACTGGGAATGATATCGAGATAACAAACACAAGATGGAGCCTGTCAATGGGACATAACACCTGGCTGGCTTAAATAGATTCAAAGCCGGACTGAAAACAAAATCATACAAGGGATTATTTTTGAATACGAAGAAAATCGTTAAATTTGTTATTTCGATTGCTTCGAAAATGCCAATTATTTGATCATTAATTACTCAGTGAAGATTATTATTCCAATAGTCATTAGGCTAAATAATTAACATGGCTACTGGTATTTTCGAAAGAAACGAGTACAACAGCAACAACACAAAAATACATAATTAATGATTCGCCTTATCAATATTTTTTCACAACAACTGACAGATATATTAAGTGCAAGTCCATGTTGAGATATAAAACGAGCACAAGTACTTCTTATATAAATAGCCAGTCACTCTATTGTGTCGAAACAAACAATCGCAATTATAGTCCTCACGAACTCAAGGCGGACTGCAATTAATCAATCAACTAGTAAAACAATCTCGGCAGCAGCCAACTGATTTTATTCCGTTTTATAGAAACTCGTTGTACTGTTATTTTTACGTCAAGCTCAAAGTTCAAAATAGTCCATAAAAAAATTGCTTGAAATCAATACGTCTTCCTCTTTCAAATTTGTTAGGATCTGAGGAATTTTCACACCAAACGTAGATACTTTTTTATCTTTTCAAATAATAACAAAATACACAAATTATTCTTATTGGCAGAGATGATTTCGATAGAATTACAAATCGACGTTTTTCCTATCATTACTTAAGATCGAATTCCCCAGCTCCGTACTCATTCCTAAGGTATGGAAAAACTGCACTGCAATTAAGCAAGTCAAACAAGAAATAATATATAAAAAAAAGAGTATTTCTTGTTCAGCTTATCACACTGTCCACTCTAGTAGTTTATAAATATACTTTCTAGTTGATTGACGTTCCAATAGGGAAATGTTAGTCAGTTAGCCAACAGCAGATTCATGTCTACATCTGCTACATTTCAACGGACTGAAAATTTTAATTTCAAATTCTGTTGGCATATGCTCGCATCTTTCTGTTTGAATAGCCAGAATGTCTTGGATGTAAATAGAAATAGATTGCCAGACCCGATTGTGGGTCTGTCCTGTTCAATAACCGTCAAGCACAATAAGCTATGCAAATCTCAATTCCATGTTTTGCATATTGAAAAGGATCAATAAAGAGCATGTAATTTGTGGGCAGCGCCCCTTTAAGAGTTTTCTAAAATTTTAGAAGAAATAAATTTGAGCCATAAATAAAATAAAAAGTACGCAAAAGTTAGAGAGCACTGCTCCAGCCAAATAATGAGAAATGCAAATTAAAGAGCGACAAAGTAGCTGAATTGCGCTGAATTTCAGTCTGGGATGCCAGCCTGCTGAATAATTCAACAGGATGCTCGCTAAGCCAGCTAAGAAGTAAAAACAAACAAACGAGCCGCTAGTGAAGTACGATAAATGAACAAGTGGAACTCTCGACTCTGGAGTGCGACAGTTGAAAGCTAAAAGCTTCGCCAATGATTGAGCTGGCAATTCTAGAGCCAAGAGTGTGCAGGTCGTTGTGATGTTAATTGGAAACTGGTAAAGTTTTCTAGAGGTTCCGACCAAGGTTAAATAAATCGCCAGGGGCTTCGCGAATGGAAACAAAATTTGAACTTCATTGATAAGTTTTGAAAAGAAAACAAACGGAATTTTATGGCTTCTTTCCCCTGCAATTTCTGAATCAAAATGAAGGGTTGGTGGTCAGGGTGCCGCAGGTCTCAATTGGCTTTGCATTAATTTGCTCCACCTTTTTCAACTCGGGCAAAATACACAAACAGAATAAATAGAGGCCAAGACTTTTATGTTTGACCTGCTTCTGCCTCAGCGACTGGGCTTCTGCTGTATTTCTTTTGCTTTTTAATTTCTCTGCAATTTGGAGCAAAGACGTCTTGACCAGCTTACAACAACAAATGGCAAACAATACATATTTATTGAATACATCGTTGACATTGACACGTTGCCTATGGCCAAATACATGTCTATCTCTATCATTTCGCCCACCTTATTTTGCTCGTCTTGGCACACTTCTCGTCCCAGAAACCAAGAACCTTTCAGTCTACCAGGCCAGACAATTGAATGATACATTTAATGTAAGCTGTTTTCTGCTTTTGGCTCAGGTAATTAAATTTACAGTTTGATCCATTTTGGTTTTTGTAAACGTCGGCACAAGCCATATTGTCTCTTTTTTTTCTTTGCTGTTCTAATTTTGCAAAAACATAAATGGATAAAGTTAAAGTTCATCACAGGCGAATCCCAAATACTCTGTAGATCAAAGTGTAGAATTTTCACAGCGCAACATTTTCCACTCTAAATTTTAGTTGATATTTAAAACAGCGAATCGAATTAAAATTTGATATTTAATTGTTTAATTCAGCAATTCATTCAAGTTAAGCCAAACCTAAATCAGGGAATCTTCGACTATATCGAAATAAAAAACAAAGGCATATCGGGTAGTATTTATAATATATTTCATGGGGAATACGTTGCGTTCCAATTCCATTTCTGGAGCGGCTAAGCATAATCTGAACTCGTGCTACAATCTATATAGAGACCCACATTTTTTTCGAAACTTTTGTTTTCCAGGAACTTGTATAGGGCCTATAAATCGCGCTCAACATTACCAGAAAAAATACACAATAATACGATAACAGTTTAAAAGATAATACATTCTAAATTCCTTTTACATACAATAAAGTAATCATTCTCAAAATCGTGCTAAATATATGATTCTATGACTAGTATATATGATTCCATTATTTATATATACCTTTTCACATTAGTTATAGAGTAAAAAATAGCACAAATAAGAAACTCGTCATAGACAAAGAGTCTGACTGTGTTGTGTCTTGAGAATTTACTTTTGCTTATCAAATAAGTCATATTCCAAGAAAGACAATGTCCTCGACTTAGGGGTCTTTGTCTGCTTGTGTGTTGCTGTTGTGTTGTTTTCTAGACATAAATCAAAGTCAGCCACTGGAGGAGCTCTTGGTGGGTGCAGAGGAAAGGCACAAAAGTTTTTAAATTATTTGTAAAGTTCAGGTGAGTTTTTCCATCATCCTTGCATGCAGTTTGTGAGTTTCTGAAGCATTTCAAGAATTCTAATTTTATTTAGTTTTAAATTTTGTTCTTTAAAAGTTTAATACAAACAAAAACTCAGCAGGGAAATAGAACAATGTCAATTGATTGTATTTTTGAGGGCAATCAGCAAATTAGTCGCCGCAAGAATAGGATGAGTGCGTGCGAATTCCCCGCATTATGGAGTCAAGATCCAGGTTGAGCTTATTGTTCTTTGTTTACGCTTTGTCTATTTTTGGCATACAGCTTTTACTTTTTTCACATTCTGTGTTATTTTCCTCGCCCACAAAAGGCAAAATAAATGAAAACACACGCCTCGTCTGCAATCACCTCGCCCAAAATTGGCCAAAACAAAAAAGTTTGGCAACACCACAAAAGCTCACTTATTTTTTGTTGACAAAAAGAAAACACAAAAACAACGAAATTAATGGAAATTAGCAAATTTTCAAGGACAAGCTATAAGTAGAAGACACCCACAGTTTATTCATTAGCATAAGAGAGAAATCTAAAATTATATCCCAACGTATCCATTTACAAAACTCATATATCACATCTACCAAATGCGATATGACACGTAATTAATTGTGAACAAATTTAAATGCGAAAAGTTTTAACTAAATAATTGCTCCAACAGAAGGGTACCAGACGGAATTGGATAGTGAGCCTGCCCAGGGTCCTTCAGTCTAATCTTTATTTCTCTAAAACCTTTTGAAATTTATTTTTTTAATTGAAACACAACTTTTATCTTTCTCAATAACCCAAAACATCCGAGGCTTACCACAATTTTTGAGTCTTTCTCGGATGGGCAAACCATTTAATTAATTTATATTTCTTAATTAGCACGGGGGATCAATGCTGTGGTTTTATCAATATATGATTGAATACTAATTGAGTTTAGAAAATTTAGTTAAAGCCAAATTCGAGCCGGAAAGCCAGTGGCATTGTGTAAGCGATCCAGAAAGCAAACTGGATTTTGCATCAACTTTGCTGGTTATTTTCGCTTTTAAAAAATAATTCCACACTATAGAAAATATTCAAGTCTTATTTCTGTACTCATAGTAATTTTACATATTACCAAGTTGCAAAATGGATCCAACTGCAAGCAAATGGGAAGTGGTTCCATTGAGGGCTCAAGAAAGGCCAAGGCGTTGAGTAACTCGAATTAGGTAAGGTTCTGCTCCCTACCCGTAGAGATAGTTCATGAGGTAATCAATCTAAATATTATACTACTTTCCAAAATATATCGACATCAATTAAGCACAGTTAGCCTCACTGCTGGATAACAAATACTTGGTAATTCCATCAACTTGACACCAAACGGAAAGAATGGCCCATCTCCGACCTCCTGTCAGGGTAAGCAAGTCAAATGATGGTTTACGAATTCACTAAAATGCCAAAAATGTGAAAGAAAACAAAAATGAAAAAATACACTTTCAAGAAAGGCACACACGCACACACACACACAAGGCCACACAAGTGTCCAGTGCAAACTGAGAAAAGCTATTCGCACAATTCTAAAAATAAATAAATAATACGCACGGACACGGACACGGACACGGACACTAAAAACGGAAAATACATATTAATACATTTTGTATAGTGTTTTTGCTTCTTCTTCTTGTTCATTTTTATTCCTCATGACAAAGTTTAGATCTGTGTGTGCGTGGTTTTGTGGGTTTTGCGGTAGAAAGTATGCAACCGTTTTTACCTAAAGCCAAAGTTTTATGTTATATAGAACTGAGTGAGTGTAGGCACGTCGGCAAGCTTGTACTGGTATGTGGCTCTTTTGTTTATTTTATATTTGCCAACATATGTTTGCCTCAGGTTACAAATTTCTAACAAATGCCAAAAAGACTGACACCAGGCCAAGCCGACGGGCGGCAGGCGGCAGCGAAAGTGAAAGCAAAAGAAACAAATGTCGGTAATTTGTTCCAGAAGGGTCTCAACTAAATATACGAGTTCTCACACAAGCAGCTATATCTGTGGTATCTAGATGAGACTGGCAAAGTTTGAAGACTCTCAATCCCACTCTGGATGTGACAAAACCAAAACTCGTCGAATAACTGGACTGACAGCAAACTAAGACAAACTTGCATTGACAGTTTCGAGTTGAGCGAAAAATTATGAATGAAAATTAAAATAATGATATAAATAATGTGAATGCTGAGCCAACCTTGTCCTAAGAGACAAAGCAGCCGCGGATGGTATGGCAGCTTTAAAACGAATCTCTTTCTCTTCCCCACAGTCCTACACAATTATGTTCTTCGCATAAAGTTAGTCTGTGGCTTGTTTGGCTCACCGCATATATTAAAAATGACAGAAACTCTTTGCTGGTACCGTTGAGCATTTGTGTGGTTTCAACTCGACTTAACCCCCAACCCTGTCCAGCCCGGCTGAAATTCAAGAGAGCAATTCCACTGCATTTCATTGCTGTTGCCAGGGAGTTAGCAAAGTTCTCCTTGATGGGGCGCTAAGAACTTTTGAGTTTCATTAGAATTTTTGCGCCTTGATGACTTCGATTAAATTCTGTACGACTTTCATGAATATCAACAGTTGTCAAAGGAATTGTTACCAAAGAAGTAGTTGGCAATTTGATACTCCAAAGTTAAGACGAAACGTGTTTGTCATTTGGCTTGAAAAAGTTTTCTCTTGATTCTTGCAAAGTTTGAATAAAATTTAAAAGAACTTATTTTGAGATTTAATATACCAACTAACACATATGTACAAACACGCCCATGTATCAGCTTGCATTAATTTATATATTTTAATAAGAAATCCAATCAATTCAGCATCTTCTCTGGAAGGGAACGTTATATTGTCAAATCAGTGGATCTTGGCTGTGTAGCAGACACACTTCTCATCATGTTAGCGAAATTCATTGATTCGTTCTTAGATCGTTCTTATATCGTTCTTAGATCATTCTTAGCCCCATAGCCCAATTTTGTACTTGTCGGCTTTCAGAGAGCTTCTTAAGCTTGATAAAGGATTTTAAGGGGTCTTAGGTTTCATTAGAGTGACCATGTCTCTTCCCTCAGCTGGGACCTGACCAATCCGTCCTAACATATATTTTAATCAATTTGCTGAGCACGGCAAATTTGCCTTGGCTATGCTGATAAGACCAGCATTAAATCTAAATGAAAATAAAATTGAATTTGAATTTAGGTTTTTGGCAAACAAAATAATCAAAAGAGAAAAGAGTCCATTTACGCTTAAATTCAAATTAGATCGTCTTTAGGTGGTTCGAGTACGAATGTAAGTATAAAGTATTCTGAACGTCATTTTCTTGTCTAAAAAGTGCAAATATGAAAACCTAAGGCACGGACATGCTACCACTTTGGTAATACCCAGGATTAACATAACTTGGATAGTGGAAACAAGAAGACAACAATTGACGCCTGTATGCTCAAGTCAAAGCGTTACTTGACTTAAGGGTTTATGCAAGGATTTGCAGGAGACATGAACCAAAGGGAAACCCGGGCGGGTTAGTTATGGCAAAAGCTGTCAGTTGAGCTTTGTTTATCTTTAAAGTTATTACACACACCCATTGCCATAGAGACTCAAATATAGACAGGCTTATTGATACAAGGCAAGAAGTACCCAAGGGCTGAACACAAACAGAAAAAGCCGCTTTGAGGAATTAACCAAGGTAAACGGCACAGAGTGGAAAGTAGCGAAACTTTCTCGGCATGTGGCATGTGGTATGTGGTATGTGGGATATGAGCAGTAAGACCAGTGGGAAGGCCGCCAAACTGCTTAGATTTGTTTGCCATTAAATCTAAAATGGCTACAAAGCTGCTGCTGCGATAGGCGGGGCAATGGAAGAAAAATAATAATAAAAGTAAAAAAAATCAGCGGGCATACATAAAAATTGCAAGACCTTAGAAAATCTCCGACAACGTGGGCAGTCTGCGTGGGCAAGTGTTTCATTTATTTCATTTTCTTATTATTTTTCTTGATATCTACTTTTTCCTGTTGCTTGCTTTTACTGCCACAAGCAGAAGCTGAAGCTGAAGCTGAAGCTGTAGCACAAACACCAAACATATGTATTTATTTAGGCACGAAATTGACTTGGCGCCGTAAACATTATCATGGCCTGCTGAGTAGCGAAGAGCCATTTCATTTAAATGATTCAGAACGCCCCGAAAGCGAACTCAAAACGGTCGCCTGCGCAATTACAATTCACGATATTCTGATATATATGTGCCTTATTTTGGGGAAGTTGTGGAAATGACAGGGGCGTATGCTCCGATCAGACTATGAGATTTATATAGCAGTGGGCTCGATGGATATCTCTAACAATTTTATGACTGATAAGGTCATAACATCAAAGCCAATAAACCTGATAAGGCAGAGCCACTTCATACGCGGCGTATACGCAATATTCTCACATTGATTACTGACAGCTTTCATGGACATTGGGATTTTTTTTTTTGCAATATTTATGATACCCACACACCCACATAGAGCCCAAGTATATGCAACAGATTTTGAGACATTCAACTAATTTGTCCGATTAGAGACGAAAGCATATTGAAGGAAAATACCCAAGTGTGCTTTGACTTACTGCAGATTAATTAAACATTTCTACTTCCCACTCACTTGAAGGTCAGCACCAAATCTGGTATTCCTTAGTTGAACATACCCTTTTTTAAGAAGAAAGACAAAGAAAACGTTGATAAGACTTGAATTTCGCTCAGGGCAGCCCGCTCCGCCTTTGATATTTCCTTTGGAAACGCTGACGCTGGCACAAGTTTCACCCAAGTAACTCACACACACACACACACACACACACACACACACACACGCACAGAGCACACACACACTAGTACACAATTAATTAAAAAGATTCGCTTTGTAGCTCATGTTGCTTTCGCTTTTCTTCTCTTTGCTAACCTTCGCTCGTGCGCTGCAATACATAGAAAATTTGCCGAGCTAACGAAAAAATTCTGAGAAATAAAGGGCAGAAAGCAGAGACAAACCCAAGAGCTAAGCACAATATAGCGGCGCAATTACGGTCCCTGGGCTTGGTCCAGGTTCACATTCTCCACCCGCATTCCAAACCCTAACAGCATTGTCTCTCTCGCCTCTTCACCCTTCCGATTCTCGCTTACCTCACTTGACCCAACTTATGCAATCCCCCGCCATGGCTGCCAGACAGAACAGAAAGCGAAAAAGAATGAGAAGCACAAGCTGCACTGCAATCAGCCCACACTGGTCATTCGGTAATAATAGTTACCAAATACACGGAATACCACTGAACTGATAACAGTTGCCAGGTAGCAGGCATACAAATTATTTATAAACCATAATTGAGCCACCAACGCTCACACACGGCCAGAAACCGGCAAACACAATCGTTTTACAGCCACGAGTAAATAAGTATAAAGCGAACCGCTATAAAGAAATTATAATAAGCTTTAATTAAGACTGGAATTTCAAGGGCTACATAGACATAATGACAGCATATTCCGAGGCTTCCAAGTCAAAACAATTTGGAGTCAAGATAGAGCATTGAGGTCGCAGATGACAGCTTCGATTCAGCTATAATTTTTTCCATTAAATCATAAAATATAAAGACGGAGCATTATAAAAATATCTAATTTGTTTTCGCATTTTTGTTTTAGATATCAAAACCAATTACTTTTTTCATTATAGCATTGGAAAGTATAAGACGGCTTACTCAACCTTGATTTCTTAGTTGGTTAGTTTCTATGACTTACGGATATCTACATTTGTATTCATCAACTATACTTAGCTTGAGGCTTCTGTGTTCATCTAATTCGCATACATACCAGGGGCGTATAGTCAACCATATGAGAGCTCAGTTTTGAATACGTTTAAAACAACTCTCAATGGACACTCCTCAAATCTGCAACCTGTAGAGACAGTCAAGGCAGCGAGTATGCATTTCTCTCATCGCTCTCAATGACAGAGTGCTTTTCCGTTGATTAAATAATGGAGTGGCAGACAGGATTTCCATGGCAACTTCTCTAATCCCCAGGCTCATGCTTTAGATAACCTTAGACCTCCGACCTACTGCATAACTTTCCAGAATCTTGATATAGCCTAATCTTGTCCATATAAAAATACTAAAGATATCGAATATAATTACGTGAATCTATTTTAATTGCTATATAGATACGGCAAGCCTACGTATCACAATGATACTAAGATCTTTAATATGGACTTGCAAAGCCACTTTTCTTGTTTTTGTTTTGGGGACCATTGGTTTAACAGCCTAAATATTGCAAATTGAATGGAATTTCACCTAAATTGAATATTGACAGTGTATTCCAATTCAAATGATATTATTGTGTACTAAAATTGGATTTATGAATAATAACAAGCTCGACTGAACAGTACGGTCAATAAATTTAGTTGATTCTTTCTTTCAGGTCAATGGATTCGAGTTAACTTCACTGAGAGCGAATATTCCCGAATGCTGAGCTCACTCATTCATTGGTCTTAACCTATTCAGAAAATAGCAGAAATTGACTCAAATAATGACTTTATCTGAGTATCAGCAAATCTAATATACTCATTCGTAAGAGAAAATAGTATGAAAAGAAAGAAAGAAAAAAAAAACAAACTATAAATTAATTGGATTTCTAGGATGCCTCATATTTCAATATTGACGCAATTGGTGACCCTGATGGATTACCCAGGCGTTGGCAACACAATTGATTTGGTATCCAATTAGGATAGCACAATTAATCCGGGCATCCTGACTGGCCGTAATTTCATTATTTATTTGAATTCTATTTAGCTGAGAATGAAGGAATGAGAATATAAAGAGTGAGCCAGACAAAATAGAAATTAACTCTATTCAATACGGTGAGGCAACAAGTGTCCTTTTTTATTCATAACAGACATAATAAATGTCAAAACCTGACGACTACAGAAACACTGAAATTGACGCAATTCCTTTCATAAATATTATTTGAATTATGTCAGAACAAAAAACGGCGAGGAAATGAAAATAAAGACCAATAGAGTTATATGATGTTACCTGGATATTGGCAGGGTAGAAGACCTTCTGGTCTTGCAGGATTCGAGGTTGGCAAGGATTGATCAATCGAAAAAAATAGCCTTTCCACCACTTAAGAGAAGCAACTACGAATATTCATTACCGACGGTATTTTAGTCTGAGTCAATAACACTTAGTTGGTCATAATTAACCAGTGAAACCCTCAACAAGCCCAGAGGATGAAGCTCGAAACGTGCCTATTTGAGTCATTTGCTCAGCAGCAAGAAAATAATTGATTTTTCGCATTGAGGAGTCTCAAATGCAGCTGTGAACTGTTTACTTACCGGTCCCAGATTCTCAAAGCCATACTTATTGGCCACCTTGTGGGCAAATTCGTTATCAACGTCACGTCGGAAGCGCACCAGAAAGGAGCTGGTAAAGACACTCTGCTTGCCCAGTCCACCACCATGGCCGGCGTCAACCTCAACGGAACAGTGCAGCAATGCCAAAGCCAGCACTGCAATGCAAAGCAGTCGCCATGAAGCAACGCAGCCCCATGCTCCTGCTCCAATGAACATTGCACGCCGTTGTCTCCTGGCGTCTGTTTGTGACGTCGTCGATATGTGATATGATTTTTTTACGTTTGCCTTTCCTTTTTTTCCTAACTGTTATTGTAAATTTTGCGTTTTTTCGAGTCTCAAGCTGCGACGATTGGGCAACTCTGACGGCAAATTCGTGCTTATGCGCACACACACAAGCATAGAAGCACTGGCAAACACACACACAAACTTGTTATGTTGGTAGCACTGGTGGCGTTGGCAGCCTAAAAATAAAGACCGCGCTTCACTGCACAACAATAGAACGGAATCGTAGAGAGCTCGATAGGTGGATGGAACCAGTACGAGTGAGAATATGGAATTGCGCTCAAAAGCAGGCAATGAGATTTTAATTTGGCAATTTGCAAAATAGTTGTTTTTCGACGGTGGCTCTGGTTTTTCAATTGTTCCTACTGTTGTTCTTGCTTTTCGGTTGTGCGTAGCTATTTGTCCGTTTCTACGAACTTCAGTGTGCCGCTGCGCGCAGATAACTGTTCACCAGCGCCGCCAATGGACGCCATTATGAATATCCGAAAGGCGAAGGCAAATTGCATGAGTTCAGAATAAAGCTTAAAAGCTCAATCGAACGCTTTTATGGGCATCTCATTCTGACTGACGATTAGATAGAATAGGCCCTCTCGCTCTTTCTTGCTCGTGCTAGGCCCGGTAAGAACTAAGCTTAATTCGGTGTGTATGAGTGTATGCGTGTGTGTGTGTGTGAGTTACCCCGTCTCTGTGGTTTGGCTGCGTTTCATAGACGTCACCACTTTGACTGTTCCCTCTAGACGTTGGCCTCCTTGTGACTGCTTTCATTTCTCATTTTCCTTTCTTTTTTGCTTTTTTTTTTTTTTGTATACACCATTTCCGTTTTGTTTTTCTTGTGATTTCTATCGTGCTCTTTTCTGTTTTGTTTTCATCTAATTGCTGGCACTGCTGCCGCTGTAAATACGACGACAACTTTCGGCTTGTTGCTCTCGGGCCTGGGATTGGTTTATGCTGCTCGCTGTCAACATATGGAAACATACTTTCCGTTTTAACTTCATTGCTTTTAATAAAAAAAAAGAAACAAAAACAAAAAGTATACAATTGTCTTTTATGAGGGTTAAAAGGATTCAACCTTTGACCTTCAGTATTGAGAACGCGCTCCAAATTAAACTTAAGGCCAAATAAATGCTACTAAATTTCCTTTTACAATTTGATTACACTTTAATTTTTGATGAATGAAAGCAGTCCATCCAACAACTTAAGCACCTAAATCGGTCGACTGCCATAAATATTCATTACTTTAAGCTCTTCGGCAGACCATAATCATATGTTTCCATCTGACTACTCAATTGAAAATCTTTCAAACAATATTATCGGTCTACAGCATCAGGATAAGCCCAGCTGTGTGTGGGTGTTGGGTGTTGCTATCCTGTGACGTCAAAAGAAAGCCGAACAAACCGTCCGAGTGTCCGCTCTAAGTTGGCCCCGGCAAGTGCGCAGCAAATATTTTTGATTCGTTCCTTCGTTTAATAGTAAGTCAAACATTAGACAATCGACCCTAAGAGACACTTCTTAAAACAGGTGTCACATCCTAAGCTGCCAATGCCACAAGGTGGGCGGCGCATACTTAAAGAGGCAGCCTCTCCAACCACTAAGGCAAACATATGGACGATCGCATGCGCGCACTGCAAATAATACAATTATACGGCAAGAGATAATAAGGGATAACAGGGTCGGGGCGCAATCATTAAATGAGACCTCTTTAAATTACAATTAGTGTTTAATTTGACTTAAATTTTAATTTCACAAATAAGCTTACCAAATAGCTAAGAGCGTAACACTAAACGTATACGAAATTTAAATGGTAAAAAACGTTCAACACAAAAATAATGCAAAGAGTTTCAAGGAAATTGTAGAATTCTTTGCGCATCACATCGGGGAAAGCTAAAGGATCTGAAGTTAAAGGGTTCGGATGGACAAATCATTTCCGGCTTCCAAAAAGTTTGCCACGTACTGAAAGAAAATTTTTGAATTTAGAAATTAGATTTTTTTATCTTGGCTGTCCACTTACCATGCGATATGGCTGGACTTAAGGCGTGGGAGCTGGCGTGTCGCTTAATTCGTGGCGTGTTGGTTGCGGCGCTGGACGATGTGTGACTACCTTGACCTCCTGAGTTGGCCATGACATTACTCAAGGTTGTTAAACTGCTAGACGATGGTTCTGTGGTGGTGGCGGGCATCGATTTAAAGCGCTGGAGCGAGAGACGCGGCTTCTTGGCCTGGGTGGCCAGGATCGCGGCCTCGTCAAGGGAAGCCAGCCAATCATCATCGTTATCGACTTCGTCCTCTAGGAATTTCATATATAAAGAGGACCGCTGATTTTTGTGATGGCTCGTTGGTGTCGCAGCTTCTATGCTGGGCTTGGGTGCAATCTGTGTGTTTTCCAACTTGGTCTCCATCTCTTGTGTGGCCAACAATAAGAAGGAATCAGTGTCTGAATCATTTAAAAAGTCGGCCAAAGCAGTATCATTGCTCCCAGTAGGCAGTAGAGTTGCTTCAATCTCAGGAGCTTCTTGTGTTACGGGTTGCCGTTCCACTTGATCTAAGCGGCGATGCAAATTATCGCATCTTTCCTTGAGCAAGTTACGTGCTCGCATTTGTCGAGCTCGCCATTGCTCATGCTCCTGTTGATTGCGACGCGTCTCGCGACCAATTGCCTCTTTCAAACGATCCTTGAACTTGCCCACTCCCGCCTCCGCCGCTGAGCCAGCTGAATCAAATCCGCTATCCGTCGTTGTGTTCACGCTATTGAATCGCTTTTGGTTGTTGTTGCCATTGCGATTCCAGCGCCAGCCCACCTCGGGACTCTCTGTGACCAGGGTCTGTGAGAACAGGCTGCTCGGCGATAAACTGATGTCCAGACGAGGCGAAAAATCGACACTGTCATCAAGATTTTGTGATTTTCTGTGTGGTGGAGTGCATTGGACATCGCTATCGGTAAGATCCACGACTTTCACATTTGGCGAATCGGGTGGAACTAATGGGGCATTGTCTAGCGCTTCGCTGACGGAAATGTGACTTTTCGGTGAGGCTGTGGTTTCAAGGACATCAATTAAACTATTCGATTTTACTTCCACAGCTTAGGTCGAAGCTACTTACCACTATGACGCTTTTTGTGCAGTCGGTTGCTCAACGTTAGCGAAAGTCTTTTTCGCTCCCTTTTGTTTTCCATTTAAATAAGCAAATCTGATTAATTATAAATAGCGCGCTTCCTAAAAACAGCTGCAGCACGGTTGCTCTTCACTAATCGATAGATTCACTGATGCCACAATTAGTTCAGCCCTGGAGAGGCAAGCCACTAAGGCTGCCAGATCTGGGAATTCAATTGCATGGATCCCAAGCGAAGTGGCAACGCTAAACTTTTAAATAATCTCCGATTTCAAAACAGATAAATGATTACTTTATTTTCATGCAATCAATAAATACACATAATCAATTTTAGCTACTCAGAGGTATTTTTGCCGCAATTCGAACTTATTTACATACATTTGAATGAACTAAACTAACAATCCTGAAACTGTGCTTCACACCTGAGTAGGATCTGCACCTTGCACTTTGAATTTGGGAACCAAAGGAAATGCTTGATAAATGCACAATAAGTGAGTAACACAATTACATTACTATAACGAAATTATTGTCTTTCCCTCCCCGAAATATTTTAGCTCCGAATTGCAAAAGCTAAGCTCGTTTTCAATATGGCGGCCATTTACAAGCCCTTGTTGTACCAAACTGTATCCAGCTGGGGATGCTTCTTCTTAATATCTTCACGGACATCCTTTTCCAATGAGTCCACTTTAATAGCTGCCCTCTGGCTAAAGAATGCGCAACCCAAAGGTGTGGCAAAGATCAGCACAAAGCCACAGAAAAGCGTTTGAATGGGAGCATTGGCACGCGGAAATTTCTTCAGGAAGCCACGCTCTTCCAGAGAATTCATTAAAATGGGAGTCAGGGCTGCAAAAATATTATTAAAATAATTTAGTTCGGTGTCTAAAATACTATAGCCCAACTTACTCATGCCGGGCATAGCCATAGCTATGCGGCTGGCCACCACAGCCGAAATGCCCAAAACAGCAGCCTTCTTCGAGATGCCAACTTCATTGTTCTTGTCGTCCACCAGTACGACTCCATTACGTAGTTCCCTATAAAGATAATATATTTTATACAATAATTTATATGACGACTTAGATTAAACTAGTTTACTTACTGGCTTCGCATACAAGGTATGTTGATACAATTAGCCGAGGCCACGGCTGCCAGGGGTACCAGACGGCCGACAAGGGGATTCATGTTCTTCACAGCATGATTGAGTGAAAGTGCCGTGGCCAGGGCTCCTCCCGTGGCAAGGCAGTAAGAGGTCATGAGTTGACTTTAGGGAGAAAGAGAGGCAAGTGAAAATCACACCGACTGGTCTGAGTGTGTATTCAATCTTCACCTACGTTGTGCTTAGGGGCGAGGTGCCCGAACGATTTGTGTAGTTGACCACAGCGTTGAACGTCTGATTGACCCACTGCCAGAAGACCACGGCCGGTGTGGTTTTGTAGAAGGTCATCATGCCTAAATTGGATGACAACAAAAATGAGAGCTCGTTTATTAATCAACGAAAAACTGTTTACGGAAACAGAATGTTGAAATATTCAAATTGAGATACAGAAACATTGAGGAGAGCGGGACTGGGGTTACTTACAGCCAGTGATGAGAGTATTCATGGGTACTTGGGCCGACATGCGTCCAATGATAATCTGCTTCTCTCCCGTCTCTGGATGGTAAGCGGAATCGTATAGGTATTTCGCCCTCCACAATTCCTCCACCGTCTTGCACTCAGGTACTTCTTTACCGGCCCGATACTTCAAGACTATCTCCCGGGCCCGTTCCAGCTGGGCGTTGGTGGCGAGTATGTTCAGTGGATTGGTGACCAAAAAAAAATGCTTGGCTCGGCCCATATAGGTACTCTGGTCATATTTCGGACTATCAATATCAATGCGTGGCAGACCCATTTTGAGGCTTGTCTATGAGGAGGTACTGGAGCGGTTTCGTTGGGCGGTGTGTTGCTTTTATTCTGAGGGTTGATACCAAAATATTTTAGATTAGCTTTTGCCGTATATGCAAATTTCAACTTAATAAAAAGACTCGCTTATGTTTTTTTTTTTTATAACTTTTGGAATTGTCTAAGTTTAGACCCCGATTATTCGCGTCTTATCAGTTGTTCTGAAAATCCGCTTATCGCCCGCTGCCGAAACAAGATTTCATTATAGCGACTGCACTGAAAAATCAGCGGCAACAGCCTCTCAATTTGAAATCGCTTAAATATACATTTCTTGACATTCTGTATACTTATGTACAATTCAAATTGCTTTGGCAGCGAAACGATGATCGCTGGCCTGATGGCTGATGGCTGTCGTATGTCTTTTGTCAAGCAAAACTGTTCGATTATACATTCTTCATTTGCAGCAAAACAAAAATAAAAGAAATGTATATACACAAATGGTTTCAGCGGTGAGATGGTCACCCTCCACGCTACATTATATAATTTGCTTTGAAAAATCCATAACTCTTATCAACGCACAGCTGCGGGCGTTAGCATAAACAAATAAAAGGGCTCAAATTGGCAGCTCCGGCAATAGAAAATTTAATTTTATTTGAATTGGTTTGGAACAGGTTGCAACACTTACACACGCGGCGAATGTCACTGGACTTGTGTGTATGTGTGAGTCGCGAGTCCAAAAATTTGTAATTTTTGTATAAACACAAGCAAACACAAGAAAACAAAAAGCTCACGCTACCACTTTGGCAGTGAAAAAAAGACTAGGTAAAGTGACAGCAGCGTCGCTGCTTTCGTGGACTTGGCTTTGCTGCTCCAGAGAGCTTTTTCCACTTGCTTACCATAGCGATAACTTAACTGCTTGTTATTGAGCGTGATGAGTGACAGAGAGAGCGCGAAAGAGAGAAGCAGTAGCGGTGAGAATAAGCTTAAGGGCGAAAGCTTTTTCTCCACTCATAACGGGAAGCAGCTGGAGCAATGCGAGAGAGAGCCCCAATAGGTACTTAATTGAAGCCCTTTCCATATGTACATCCTTGATTGTACCGGGAAGCTTATTAGTGAATTAATAAAGTTTATTTAATGGATTTTTGTAACTGCAATGAAATTGAAAACACTTGTCAACTTGGTGTATATTTATGCATTTATTTTTGAAATTCATTATTAGACTAAACATAACATCAACAGTTTTTTTTTTTTTTTTTTTTGTTCATTGTATTAATATTATTTATTGTTGTTTATTTGTTTTAATTCAATTTGCTTAGGGGGAGTATTTAAAATATAACTTGGAATAAAACCCACATGTCTTTATATAGTTTAGTATTGTACATAAATAACTCTCAACTGTCTCGTAAAATTTAAATTGAACTTCTAATTGAAATTGATAATAGTTGAAACAGCTCACATAACATTCACATAAGTATTTACCATATTTAATGGTATTTTCTTTACATACTGTTTTGATTTCTTTTCTCATGGACTCTATAATTCCTATAAGTGAACTCTTGCCGGATAAGAAACCCATAAGCTCTAATCTGTGCTTAAAGTAAAGTTCCCAGATTTGCTTGTCTCCCTCTATTTTACCAGAGTTAGTTCCAAAAGAGTATGTCCGTATCGGCTTGCCGATATATATTGTTGTTCTTGTTGTCTTGAATAGCATATTGAATATAGAACTGATGATGAATGTCTCAACCCAGCTAACTTTATGATAATTCTGTAGTCTGTGTATGTGCAGGTGTTCCCCTGTTTTGAATAACTCAATTATATTGAAACAGAAAAGTCCTTTATTTCTGTCATAACATTGTCAACATCCACTCTATATGTCATTCAGATATATATATATATATAATTTTCAATATATGTAATTATCTATACTTTGTTGCTTGAATAATTCGTTAAGTGGGGAAGAACCTTGTACTTGAGGAATGCCCATGAAAGCAGGCATATCATATGCCCTAGGGTATGTATAGTTATGTAGGTAGTTTTATAAAGATAGATTTGTATATGTCTGGTATATATGTATATATGTATGTTTGTATTGTAGTGGGCTCATCATTGGAGTCGATTGTTCGAACGATTTATTGTTTAAGTTATGATCTTCTGCGAAATCAAGGAAGTCGATTCAATTAAATTATATACTCTGTGGCTTTTTAAAGATAATTTGTGTACATATAGTATAATTATATATATAAGTAGTATACATAGTTTGGAAAGAGGTTGGGATTCGTTTTCGTTTCGGCTCCTTCCACAAAGCCCTCAAAACAATCGGCTTATCAAGCAATTTCTGTGCCATATCCGAATATATTTTTAATTCTGCATACGAGTATTGTGTGTTTCCTTTAGTATTACTAATCCGTATATATGCATATGTTTCTATGTATAAGTGCGTCGATATTGCAGTGCATTGCCCACTATTTCGTATTCTTCTATTATTTGTTTTTTTTTTCACTATTTAATTTGCTTGCAGCTGAATTCTCAAACTGATTTTATTTATTCAGATGAACTTATGGTATTCCCACGCTATATGCTCTGCTACTGTCAAAACTATGGCTAATATTCGCTAGATCTTGCTAGGTCTTGACCCTGGAAAATTATGTCATAAGTGTCACTCGTGTTATCCGGGTTTACCATAACAAAAATTCTGTAAACTTAACTATTCTAGAGTTTAATCGTTTTTCTGTGGGTTGGGAGGACTATTATTCTAATATCGAATTTTCTTTATTATCTTGAACAACTCAGCTTAAGTAGGTATTCATTTAACTTGTATAGACAACAAAACATTGTTTAGAGATATTCATAAAGCTTTGAGTTAGGGGTTTATTTTATAAATATGCGGGGTGTTCCGAAACCAGAAAAGCCGTTTACTTTCGCTTAAAGAAGCCGTGTGGATTCGGTAAGTTAATAATAATTACAAGGTTTACTAGTTTAGCTTAGATTTTGTCCAATATAAATACAATTATGCAATTTAACAATTTATACACTTGGGACTAAAATATAGGATTTAAGTATTTATGAGTTCGGTTTGATTAGAAATACATTCTGGTGTGGTTGTTTTAACATAATAATTTTTATATTAGGTATTTTTGTATTTTGTTTTTGCTTTTTAGTACAATATTTAACGCCAATTACATTTGAAATATTTGTAAAATGTAAGTTCACAATTCAATGAAAAGACATTGAAAAATATTTAATAACTTTGTTTGCTCGGAAAATTGACTCGAATTAATTTTAGTATTTTTTTCTCGTTTGTTTTATTTATTTTTATATATATAATTTGAATATTTACATAGAAAAAATTGACACGAATAATTGCCATTTGAAGTATTCTTGTTCTTGTTTTAGTTTAATTTTATCAATTCAAGAAAATCTTTGTTAAAAGCGACCAAACTTAGGACGTTCTTTTTTTAGTATATTTTAATTTTTTGTTTTTTTTTTTATAAAATTGGCTGTTTTTTTTCGTTTACTTTTATTTTGATTATGTAAAAAATATATATATTTTTATTTATATTTATTTATGAGTTGTGTGTGCTCCAAACACACACACACACGCACAAAATATGTATACATATCTACATATAAAACTGACTTTGAGTTTGTTTTTGGTTTCTGCTATGCTTTTGATGTCGGTATTTCAAAATTTGTCAAAATAAAATTCTAACAAAAATTCGTTGCTTTTTACTTTTTGTCCACTTAATCTCTCGAAAGTTTTATATACAAAAAAAAGGGTAAAATTAATAAATAAACCTCGCACTTACCTCCTCAATTAAATTGTGAAACAAGTTGCCTAATATTCTTAACAATTAATTTATTCGTAACAAAAAAATAATTATAATAATAACACTTTCTCATAATTTACGAAAAAGAAAAAACAAAATGCCTAATTTCAAGTGAAAAAAAAAACATATAAATCATTGCCTATATGGATACTTTCCGGAATTCGTATCTGAGAGATTTCTATGGTTTAATTCATCGGCTAGCTGATGCTCCCTCAAGCCCTTGTTTAATTTCATAAATCTCGGCCTATCTACAATGCAATTGGATTTATGATTTGTATATGAATTGCCGTCTTTATTAATGCTGTCTAGTTGTGTATATTATGATTTTTAGATCTTTCTCTATTTTCGGTGCTATGCAAAAATGCACGTAGAACGCTTCTTGAGTATTGCAATTTGTCCAATATTGTTTGCTTTTGTTGCTGTTGCTTTGTTTATACATAGTTTAAATATTATTATTTTGGTTGTAAATATATATATATTTGATATATGTTTCTGTATATCTTTCTCAATATATGTATAAATGGTTTATATACGCTATATTGTGTATATGATTTTTTGGTGCTTGTCGATTAGAAACTGATTGAATCCTTTGAATTTTGTCTATGAATAAACGTAAGGTGCAGTTTATCTACTCTCGACTCGGGCCAAGTTGAGAAGTGCCTTAATATTCACCTAGAAATGACACAAGAAAATTAATGAGAATCGGACCATCTGAAGAGAGGTTAAGTTACTTACTGGGACATTCGGGTGGGTTCATATAGCCGAAGACGTTCATCTCGTAGAGAGCCGCTAGCGTGATGAAAAACAAGTACCAAAGCATTAGAATGATGCCGAGGCGCTTGTCCAGCTTCCAGCCATTCAGATGCGTCGAGAGTATCAAGAAGACAACGGTGGAAAACAGAGATAGTGTGGAATAGGCCAAACCTGTACAGTGAGGTAAAGAGTATCATTAGAGTGTCGGGAATTAGGTAAGCCTACGATATATCGACTAAGACAAGAACAGAGTGACAAGACACATGCGAAGCATACCAAATATTTACGCAGTCTGGCAGGCAGCTAGGACGACGATAACAAGCACTAAGAGGGGGAACTTAAGAGAGAGAGTGAATGTACATACCCTTCGATATAACATTAACATGTGAGCCGGGCTTTATGATGGCCGTTTGTATGAACCACGGAAGACCTAAGCACACTAGTATATCAAAGACATTCGAGCCAATTGCATTTGAGACGGCCATATCGCCGAAGCCCTCTTTGATAACGGCTATTGAGCTTAGGGCATCCGGTACAGAAACGCCAGCAGCAACAAACGTGAGGCCCATTACTGTGTCGGGTATGGCCAGGGTGGAGCCAATAACGGTGATCATCCAGACCATGAAGTACGAGTAGAAGGATATCCAGACCATGGAGATGATGAAGGTGAATGGATACCAGTGGCGGTACTGTTCGGTGCGGCAGTCCGGCATGGTCTTCTTGCAGAGGAAGTGTATCGGGTAGACCACATACCAGGCTATCAGTGCTGGAAGCCCACCTTCCGTCGGACGCAAGAGAGGATCGGGTCGTGGTTCACGCTGCTTATCAGTGGACTTGTAGTAGTCAACGCCACCGGGGGCCTGAGGCTTACCGACGGCAGGCTTGCCAGCTGCGGCCGTCGACTCACCCGTCACCACCGACTCTGGCTGGTCGGGATTGTAGCCCATGTTCTCCTGGCCCTGATTAAACTGATTCGTGCCCCAATCATCGGCCGGCGGTTGGTTGAATCCAGCACTAACAGCAACTGGCTTGGCACTCTCCTCCCCCCAAGCAGCATTGGGATCCCAACTCGAATTCGGATCACTGTAGCCCTGGTAGTCGCTCTGGGCCTGCTGTTGTTGTTGCTGCTGGGAGCCCGCGGCAACGCCATCGCTGGAATCCTTCGACAAGCTCGTCTGCTGCTGCTGACTGCCCTGCGTATACGAACTCTCTGGCACATTCTTGTATGTTACCAACGACGACTGCTCCTCCTTGCTGGGCAATTTGAAGGGTAGATTCAAGCCCATGGCCCAACGCTCCAGCTCCGCATTAAAATGCAAGGCCACACAATAGCCCACATAGCAGAGCAGCATCACCACCGACTCGAACTGTCAGAGAAGAAACCTCATTAGCAAAACCAATATGTCTGAACACAAATCTCCCATACTCACACAAGAAATGACATCATTGAATATAATAATGAGCATCACCAAAATGGACACGCAGTAGAAGAAGCAATCCCTCACCAACGGCCACCAGTTCAACTGGCACACAGTGCCCGAGCACAGGGCACACACCGAGATGACAAACATGATGTTAAAGACTGCTGAACCGATGACGCCACTGATGCCAATATCATCTTTGGCAAAGAAAACGCCAATTACCACAGTTGCCAGCTCCGGCGCCGAACTGCCGGCGGCCATGAAAGTGGCGCCCGCCACGTCCGGCGATAGTTTCAGCTCTATCGAAAACAAATTGATTTCAAAAACTCAAGACTCATTAGATACGCCTCTCTTACCTTCGCACAGGCGATCCAGACTGGCCACAAAGTACTCATCGCACACTATGGCCAAGCCGAAGAACGTGAAAATGGCCACCAGAATGTGTATGATAAGACCGCCATGCTGACGTGCCCACTTGTTCATCAAGGGCTGCGGGAACTGCTCAATTGCGGGGGGCGTGCAATTTTCACGCAAGGGCCGCCAAGTGGGCACGGCTCCATGGGGCGGTGCGGCTGTCGTGAAATCCAGTGCTTCCTTACCCTGCTAAAAGCCCGCCTGATGTAGATGAGGCCCAACCGAAACAGATTGCAAAGACTTACCTCAGTGGTCGACGGTAAAATCTCGGTTACCGTACCCATTTCAATAGGCTCTTCATTTTCCACCTTCTGTTCCTCCTGTTCACCCTTGGCCGAATAAATGCTCACACAGTAATAGATCAGAAAAAGCAGTCCCATGTTCCACATGCGCGCCCGGCGCGAGCGTCTACGAACGATCTGAAATAGAAAAAATAAAAAAAAAATTAGAAATTCTGGTGGAAAGTCTCATCAGTCCTTGCCGCCAACCCACCCCCGCTAAACCGTCAGAGCTTACTCAACCCGCCGCGTGTGAGTCACTATGCGCGAGCCAAAAACAAAAGACCCCAGTTACGAGCCGCGCTCTCTCTCTTGCCCCAGCTCATTCTATTGACTTGTTTTTTTCCGACTGCTAAGAAAGTGCGGCTTATGTGCTTGACATGGCACGGCTGCTGCAGGCGCCTCTGATAAGGTTACCAGCCGCATAAAGACACACACACACACATTCATATTCTGCGATGTGTTGATGGCAAGCTTATTAAGTTTATTGCCATTGAGCTTGTGCTGGTTGTGCGGGTTTGAGCGGGTTGGGTTGCCATCGCTTGGAGGTTTTCTCTGTTGCCTGGCTTTGACTTCACAGCCCACTTTACAGTTGGCTGCTGGAAATTGGATACGGCAACTGGGCTAAAAAGCAGTAAAAGCCAAAGAGCTGCCCACAACTTCACCAGCCAGCGAGCCTATGTCTTATGTATTCTCTATTCTGTTTACATATTGCCTAGTTTTGGCCATGGTAAGTAACTCAATACCTATTGGCAAGTAGAATGGAATTTTCAAACTCAGCTTGGTCTGCACTCATCAGGAAAAGAGAACTTATCGATTTTGTCACTCTATGATCTCATTTTGCAATCTTGCTTCGCGATTTTGGCTTATGATGTTTTAGGATTTGAAACCTTCTTTCTCAGGATGGTTTTACCTTAATTTCATTTGGACTAGGATAGACTTCGACTGAGTTTAGGATATTGAATATTGGATTCAAAAGACAATATGAATTCTTAATTTTTCAGAAAAATTCAGAAATAATTATAGTCTGGATTTATAGTATAGGAAAAGCATATTCATTTGTCGTGATATTTGTAAGGTACAGAAGAAGGTAGTGGTCAGCATGACTAGACGAATCGATTTACATTTGTCTTGTCCTTCACTTCTAAAGATATCATAGCCAAGTTTGCAGACTTATTTGATACATACACAGCATATTTGCTAAAACCAGTCTGCTTGAACTATTGTATCATATAGCTGCCCAAATCGGTCTTAGGAACCCAACTTCCGACATAGTCAAGTTTAGTATTTAGAATGGATTTGTATCAATTTCCACATCGCTCTAGCTGCTATATTCTATATATAACGTATTTAGGAGTATCTCAAGTGTGTTAATCAAATTTGAAAAATGAAATAAATATGAGTAATGAAAATTATTAATAAATCTCTAAAATTTTTTAGTTAAAAATAAATTCTTAAAAAAATTAAAGAGGAACAAATAAATTCAACACAAAAAGTAACGCCTTAAAAAAATATATCTGGACCGAGGAATTCGATTTATATATTTTTTCAACTTTTAGGGGAATAAAAAGAAATTAAAAAGCAGAACAAAACAAAAATATATTAGTTTTCAATAATTTTCCATCCGCTTAAATAGGTTGGAATTTAAATTTTATGAATGCGATAAGTAAACTTTCGGACATTGCTACAGTCTACTCCAGTGTACAGTCATTCCCACTCATTATGAAAACAGCTTGCATCAAGTGCATTCATTTCAAATTGGCCTTGCTTTTTACAAAACAGAAGTCAACTGCCAACCTCCCGAGCCCCACAAGTCCCAATCAAGCAATGAGTGGAGGCAAACTTGGAAACGATGTCGATTCATTGTCGAAGCTCCCCAGTGTCAAAAACGCTGCATACTTTTGAAGGCAAACGGTCCAGACGCCATCAGGGGAGTTGGCCAAAAATAAAATACTAGCTTGAGTAGAGAGACAGATGAATAGACCAACTCACAGCAGCCACTGCCACCAAATGACATCATAACCAAGCCCTGCATCAACATTCAAATAACCACACTCACACTCACACTTACACACACACACACTCGCACATGCATATGAAAGAAATGCGCAAATCGCGACACAAACTACGCAAACTACATAACAATAAATGTCTTTGAATAAATTTTCGCAACATTACAGCAATTTATTTGTTATTGGTAGTTATTTTGCTGTTGTTGTTGTTGTTGTTGTTGTTGTTGTTGTGGTTGTAGTTGTAGTTGTAGTTGTAGTTGTAGTTGTTGTTGCTGTGCGCGTTGTTATTTTAGCGGGTGCTGCTGGTGTGATAACAGCACAAGTTTTTTCGCGCAGCTCAATGAACAGACCCGACCGAGAACAAACACACACACACACACACACAGGCGAACACAAACAGAACTAGAGAGTTTTCACCACAAAGACAATAAAATGTTAGAGTGAGGGGAGTGGGGAGACGTTGTGTGGAACGCAATCAAGTGGCAGGGTGAAAAATCAAAAAGGAGCTTGGTAGTCTTCGCAGACATCGGCGTCTGGATGACTGCAAAGCCACCACAAAAAGAAAAATAAAAGAACACAGAAAGAGGAAGACACACAGAGAGAGAGAGAGAGAGAGAAGCAGAGTGTGGAGAGAAGCGTCGGCGGCAGAGAGAGAGAGAGTGTGGTGTAGAGCTTGGCTTCGCACAAAAGCATTGTGGGCCACTCGGTCACAGCCGCGCTCGCCGCACAATATCGATTTACGAACGTCCCAGCGCTCTCCCTGCGCCAACTCGCCAAGCCGAGCCTCAGACTACCATTAACCGGGCTGTTGGATTTTCTTTGCAGTTGGCTTAGCTGTTGGGTAAGGTTACAAATTGGGTGGCTAGCCAGGCTAAGCCAACTAACGGACTATCTAGCATACTTTTACTCTTGTTACATTTGTTGCTGCTGCTCTGGCCGCACGGAGGCTGCAGCTGTCAGTGGGCAGAGTCTTCTTGCAAAAACTATAAATGGTTGGGTTGCGCCGACTAAATGGATGAGCGGCTGCCGCTGCCAGTGCCACACTGCCATTGCCCAGACGGAAGGAAGAGAAAGGCAGGCCGTCGTCGAGGTTCTCAACCAGCGGGGGAACCGGGTGGCTGGGGCGGCTTACATCATACATATTTTCTTTTGCTTAGCGCCGCGAAACAAAAGACACGCCACAAAACATTGAAAAGGAAAAGTGACGCTCACAACTGACTGCCAATGTTATGCCTTCTCCTTCTCCTTCTTCTTCTTCTTCTTCTTCTTCCTCTTTATCCTTAATTTACAGTTGTATTTTTTATTATGCTTTTCTTTTATATTTACACAAATACTGAAAGAAATTGCAAACAATTGGCCGTTAGCAAGATCCCAGGCCAAAACACAAATGATGCACTTGCCATTAAATTAAAAAGCCAAACCAGACGATTACCACTGGACGAAAAAAAAAAATCCTCAAATATATTTCATAATCACTCGGGCCCAATTCACTCACACATTCGCAAGTGCACATTTGATATTTACCATTTTAGCACGTTCTTCTTGTTGGTGTTGTTGTTGTTTTTGTTGTTGTGTTAGTTGCTCTGATTATTGTGATTATATTTTATGAAATAAAATTCACTTGTTTCACAGCACTTGAATAAATTGTTTATTTTTTCTTGGAATTAATTTTTTAGGTATTTATAGATTTACTATTTGCATTCTTTCATATATATTTTCATTTACTTGCAGTGGGATGTGAGGAAAACAGATACAGAAGAAAACAGTTACATTGGAAAACATACGAAGAAGAAATTAGCTAATAGAAATTTTCACTCTGGCCCCGCGTTTTTGGACCTCGTCAAGCTTGCTTTCAAATTTGAAGAAAATTCATTTATGTATCATTTCGTTGCCAGTTTGTTAGTAACTATATGGATTTTTCTTTGTTAATTAATTTTCATTGAATTTGTTTTTCTTTTCGGTTTTTTTTTTTTGTTTTTTTTTTTTGCCAGTTGGCCACCAACAACAAGCAACGTCCGTCGCACCGGAGAAGTTGTGTGTGAGTAAGTATGATACGGTGAGTGTGTGTGTGTGTTGTGTGTGTGTGACTGGAACGGAGCACGAGCACAAGCTTTGTTTTTGGTTGGCGAGCTGAGCGCAAACTGCCAAGACAGAGCAACTAACTAACGACGAACTAACTAACTGCCACGAACTTCCTCTGGCGCTGCACAGAAAGCCAAAGCTAAAGTTGAATTCACCTCACCACAGGCGCCCAACGAAAGATAACGGAAAATGTAAGTGCGACGCTTAGGAAGTGCTCAAGTGTGTGTGTGTGTGAGTGCTCGTTGTTAGGATGTTCGCTTGCGCATGTGTTGTATGAGTGGGTGGGCAATTGAGCAATTATTGCAGCGCCATCTATGGAAAGCTTTTATCGATGCAAAAGCGTTCTTTACGGAAATCACACATTTTATTTTTTAATGAAACAACATTCTTATTTGCCCTATTTTTATTATTATTTTCATGAGCCCTCTGCGTGTACCAAAGCGTCAAGTGGCCAAAGGGAACAGCAAGCGATAAATGACAAACAACAAACGACGGTCATTCAAGTGGCGCGGCAAGAGTTTTTGAAGTGCCGCCGAGGACATCAATTGTAAGAGATTTTGCCACATTATCCTTTACATTGTGGTCGCTCTCTCTGATCTGCAACGTGACATTGCTACATGCCACCTCTCTGATCTTGCCGTCTATTGACAACGCCGAGCATTGCAAAAACAAAACGCAGCAGACCGGACTCTTCTGTGTGCGCGTTGAAAGAAAAAGTTGTCACAATGACGAATTTACCTGTTGACACCATAAAAAATAGACAATTCTGCTAATTAATAAAAGGAGAGACTCAAAGGGAGTTGCAAGAAATATGACAGCCTTGCCATTCAATTGTAACAGGTTATATGGCTCAATTACAATCCTGGTCGATCCTGTTCCAACAAAAGGCGAAGAGAGCGGGGCGAAACCCTCAAAAATCATTTCACTGGAATTGCAACTACGGCTTCTTTGATTCATGTCAAAAATAGAGGCAAACAACAAACAAAAATAATGCACAAATCTGACTTTGATTCACGAAATTAAGTGGCAATGAGAGTCTTCTTCTTTTATTGCCGCTATGTTTCAATGATCCGAGCTACTTTAAGGAGATTATGCCTGAGACTCATGGGAAACATAAATGAATTAATTTGTTACAAAAGATCTTTAAAGGTGTTAAAATATTGCTTCATTGTGACAAAGGTTTTAAAAAAATACGTAACAATAAAAATTTAATAACAAATTAAATTAACTAAAAAAATCGTTAAATTATATATTTTTTATTTATTGGCATAAATAGTCAGTTACCCTCCCTAATTTCCCCAGTTATGATAGAGAAAACTATTTGTTGCCGTTTATCCGTCTTTATGGACGAAAGAATTTCGGAAAATACAAAATTAAAACTATCACAACTCGTCAGTAATAATTTTCTATTTCGGTGGACCCTTTTAAGCTCTACTAACTTCACCCACATCAGAGACCTGTATTTTCTTCAGCTTTAAAATTATTAGTTTGCTCCTGGTCTATGTGAATGTAGAATAAATCTTGCTATTTATATAAAAAAAATACCGAGGCTTGCTTCAGGGGACCGACGATAATAGACTCATTTTCTGCCATAAGCCACATGAATGGGATTGGTCAATAGGCGACATATATTTTTGTAATACCAACTTAAGTTAGTATGTTAGCAAATTGAATTATGTAGAAGTCCAATCCTAATGAAATTCAAAACATATGTTCATGCCGAATTAGTAGGAGATAATACGATGCAAAAGTTATTTCCAAAACCAATTCAGATTCATAAGACAGCTATATAATGTAGAGGTCCGATCCGGCCGGCTCCGAATAGTTTGTCAAGTTTCATTAAAATAGACTTAAAACTGAGATACAAACTTGCATAGAAACAGACGCATGGTCTCGTCATACTGAATATTCTATTCTAGAGATAACTTTAGAGGGTCTAAATAGATTAGTTGAGTCCTAAATTTCCGAAAAATACTCATTTTATCCCATAAACAAATCTTCCTATATGGCACAGCAGTCGGCTCTGGCTGCTAACCACGATAAGTAAACCTTTAAATTGATTTTTGTAGACGCTTTTTGAATAAAAATGGGTACACGCTTCTTTAATGGTTTTAATTATTTTAAACTGAGCCCGCATGATGATTTCGATATAAGTTTTGCTTTATAACGGAGCTTTAAAGTAAAACTTCATGCAATGGGACTCTGTGTATTTTTCGATTCATGGCGAATTTCTGTTCTATAAAAAAAAAATAAGTATTTTTAGTTTGTCCTCATTCCAGAAACGCACAAAACTCTAATTGTACTTTCTTTTCTGTGCAGGCCGCTGATTTGTGGGAAACGGCTGGATCAGGTCAGTATATCAAATAGCTCTTATATGAACTTAAATCAGTATTTACAATAATTACACTATATCGCATAGCTGTCAAATGTGTTTGGAATATCTGCAACATTTAATCAACGAATAAAATAGTTTAGTATTCTTCACTGCACATTTACATATGTGCGCAATTTTAGTCGGATCCGACTACTATATCCTGTAAATCGGTCTTAGGAATGTCTGCGTCTGCTGATCAATCAAATTTGTATGATTTACCACAGAAACAACTTTGAAAAGAGTCGGTATTCTTCGGAAGCCAGAAGATATTTGTGTCATATTTGTTAATCTAATAAGCCAATAATCACATTTTTCCATACAAAAAAAAATTAAGTAATTACGTTATTCGCTTATTTAAAATTAAAAATTCGGAATGTTAAACTCGGACGCAGCCGAGTTTGAGATACCCTGTATCTATAGTATGATATAGTCATCCGATTTTAATAAAATTTGATACAATTAAAAATGTATACCAAAAACTGTCTTGTGCTTAATGTGGTTGCGATTGGTTTATAAATAGCCTGTTTTCTGACAAAAAAAACTCAAACATCGGATTTTTTGACCGATTGGCTGTGGAAGCTATATGATATAGCTGTCCAATTTTATTAAAACTTTGCACAAGTGGTTGTTATTTAAAAAGTCACCTTACGTCACAATTTAAATAGAATATCTAAAAAAAAAAAAGAAATTATGACCTTAAAACGAATTTCCCACTTTCGATCAGCCTTATGGGAGCTATATGGTATAGTAGTCCGATCAGACTGAAACTTCACCCTATCAATAAAAACATAAAGGAAATTGTAATTACTTCTTATCGTAGCGATATGACAGTAAACAAAAAAGTTTTGTCCTATAAACTTTTTACTTTTTTTGAGGTAGTTGTGGTTTTATGCTTTTTATTCCGAACCTAAATCGGATATTGAAAAAATTTAGTAAACTCTATCTAACCTGCAGAACGAATGAGGTGTTCATACAGACAGACGGACATGGCTAGATCGATTTCTCTAGTCACCCTGATCATATTTTAGGTAACTTTGGGGGGGTTTCTGACGTCTCCTTCTCTATGTTGCATACATTTGACAAACTTAATATACCCTTGTACCTTATAAGGTACAGGGTATAAAAATATGATCATCGAATAGGTTACTAATTTCCAAACTTCGAAAAACTTATGGGACTACCAAATAGATTAAAAGATTCAAAAAATCAAGCGCATAAAAAAAAGCGGTCCGAAAGCATTCAAATGACTATCTAGAGCTAACTTTTTGTTGTCTACTATAAGTGGTTCTGTAGTTCAGAGGAAAATACATGAAAATTTAAATAGCTTGATGTTGGTACTATTATCAGGAGCAGAGTTTGCCCTAAAACAACGAAAACAAAAATGTCAGGATATCAAACCAGAAATCCACGATTCCTCTAAAGCAAGTCGAATTGTTACAGGTCGATCCTAAATGAATTCTTTTGACTCTCCTCAATGAAACGCGTCGGAATAAAACTCTGTAGGTGGCAAGCTAAATAAACATCAGATGTCTTCACGCACGCACTATCACTAATGAGGTTAATTAGTTTATAAACTAAATACAAATATTGTAACTAAAATCCATAATTAAATCAATTTCATACGCTCAATTTGAGCGGCGACTCATCGTCTGAGGTTGCCAGCGACTGCGCCAGTCTAGCCAAATCGGCGACCGCACTTAAGAACCCGAAGAAGAGACTCTGAAAGGTGCTCACGATAGATCCAGTCACATTGTGTGCGGCAGACAATGGCCAGCATAGATCGGCGCAAACTCTTGATGCAACTGCTCAAATTGGCTCACTCATCATTATTTATATGCCACTTTCTATTGAATAGAAGCCAAGGACAATAAAAACCAACAAAAAAAGAAGAGAGAATACAGCTCACCAAAACTAGGAGGTGGGGAAGGTGTCAAAGGAAAGGTGTCGGGTCTGCCACTGCCCCCTCTGCTCAGGCAGGCAGAAGTGACACAGTTTTGGTTTCTGGTCGAAGTTAGGCCTTGTTTCTTTGTCTATTGGCTGCTCGAGTACCGCGGTTCTGCCCTTGCCTTTGCCTTTGCCTTTGCTATGTGAGGCAATCCTTTTGTCTCTGGCGACTCAATAAAGAACTTATTGTAGACAAATTTCGACATTTTTCAAACGCTGTTTTCGGTTTGTCTATCTGCGTTTTTGGCTGTTCCTATTCAGCCTCGTCTCTACTATCATCTTATTCGGCTCTGTTATTGTTGTCTTTTTTTCAAAAGGATATGCTTGACTTTTAACAGGAATCAATTTATTTTATGCGAAATAATCGTGTTGATGGCTGCGTATTCGCCCCTTTTTCCTACCGCTCTCTCCTTCAGCTCTCAACATTTTGCCTTTACGTTTTTTTGATTTTTAGGGGTTTTCACCACTCCATCAACCCTCCAGGTTCAACCCTCTGTGGTTGCCAAGGCTGTTATATCTCAAGAAGGGTGGAATTAATTTTAATTTATGATGTCAATTTAGTTTTGTGGTTGTGGTCAGATGACACTCTAGCAAAAAACTTTACATAATCGATAGAGAATCTCAATCTACCCAAAAATGGCCTGCAAACTGTACTCAAGCTAAATAAAAGGCAAATAAAAAAAATTGAAATGTTATAGTTTTCATTACAGCTCTGTCAAACTCACACCAATCCATCAAACACACAATTTTCTCTTCAACGAAAATGCAATTTTTTGCACAAAAAAAGAATCTATTTTTTGGTAGAATTTTCACATTGATTTCGATCGCACGAGTCTCTGATCAATCAGATCTGTCATGTCCCAGGCACTCATATAGCCCCCGAAATATTGAACTTCAAGTACGCAGACTACAATTGTTTAGCCCTCGGGCAATGTGGGCTGCAAGTTGCGCTCATTACACCTACAAGACCAGAGATTCTTTACAAACAGCATTGACACTTCAACCTCTCCTCTCATCAGTCATCTCGGTTTTCGCCATTCATTCATCACCCACCAGCACACCGGACTCGGAACACTTGACAGCTGACCAGGCTCCGAATGTTAGGTAAACATGAATTTAACGGTTATTATTAGCACCTTTCCATCATAATTGCACCATAGGAGTCAGGCTTAGCAGTTATTGCCATTTCCTACTGGCTTCCCTTCACAGATCTCACTTTGTCTTCCCTTTTCATTTTAGCATGTCCATTCATCCGCCCAAAGACAAGAGCCCAATGCAACCTTGGCAAACTGCAACTGTCTTCGGCAATGCATTTTGATGAGTGTGAAAAGGCTTCGACTACAGTTATCCTACTGGACTTGTGCATTGTACTCGAACACCTTCTGGGTAGAGCTCGGAAACCTAAGCCCAAATTTGGAATCTTTTGTCAGCACTTTGAACATTTCAATTTGCATTTGACTTTCTGCACAACTCGGGGCGAGCCAAGCCACTTATGTTTGCCTCATTTCTTGTCAGCAATTCTAGGCGGATCAGGACATTTCGATCTTTGTGTTACCAAAAAACCGGGAGCGTGCCGACAATTGTTATGAATTCTTTCGCTTGCTTGGATTTTTATAAGTAAAAACGGTTGCTGGTTCCTAAGACGATTTCGTCTTCCAAATCTGTGATAAGCCGTAAAGCGTGTCACAAGGTAAATTTCAAATTGAAACTAGTCAAAATATATATATATATATATCGTTGTATTTTTCAAAAACTCACTCTCTGATATATACATATATTTAATATGATATGAAAATTGATAAATGAAAAATGAATAAATGTTTTGAATGGATAAATAATGTTTTAGCTTTAATTATTTCGTTGTCAAAACTTAATTTTAAAATATTCGAAGATTTTCTATAAAAATATCAAAGACTTAAAAAATATTAATATAGTCCTTTTTTAGTACATTTGTTTCGACCTTTATTGACCAACTTAAAATAAAAGAAAAAATAAAACTAAGACAACAATTTTTTTTATAAATAATCTCGTGATTCTTTTTGTTCGACTTCTCTGAATCTCTTATAGAATTTATATAAGCAAAGAGTCCCGCGACAGGTAAATCAATATTAGACAGTAGCCACCAGGGCTGGATAACAACTGTGACATTGTTTAAAGGCAAATGTCCTTTAATAATGGAACGATTACCCACAGAGGTCAAAACTTACCCGCAGGCACATATACAAATACAAATACCTGCGTGTAAGTCTGTGCGAGAGTGTGTGAATATTCAAATTGAAAATCACCACAGGACATTTAAACAATGGAAAAGGCGGCAATGGTCAGTTTTTCAATATTTGAATGAGAATAAATAGAAATGGAAAAATATTCGGGCTTGAATGAAAAGCAGCATTACAAGCGGATTATTGGATTGTTGGATTTGGGGTTAAGTGCATTTCACAACATATCCGATTTGGTCAACTGAAACGAAATTGAAATTTTTGTTGAAGGATTTTCACAACTGTTTTGACTTTTGTCAAACTCTGAATTGGAACGATTTAGAATTAAAAAAAAAGAAACATAAAATAAGAATCGCTTCCAGAACGTGCGCTCTCAATGGGCGGGGCGAAGGCAAAACGCCATTGCTCGATAAGGCAGCTGCTCACGCAGGCACACACACACACGCTCATGTCAACCACAGGACTTTCGCGCAATTGTGAGAGCGAGAGAGAAGTCAATTTTCTATGTATAAGAGTTCGCCCCAAAGGAGCTGCTAGCCGCGTGTGTCAACTGAAAAAGAGCACAAAGCGAGCACTTTGGAAGAAAATCAGAAAATAAGCAGCATTGATCATCGAGCATTTAATTCAGACTTGGAGTGGCCGTGGTATCTTGTGCTGTTTTGACGCGTGTGCTGTCCATTTTCATTGTGTTGGCAGACACTATTGTAAGAAATACCATTTGGCTTCCCGGACTAGGCAGGGTTGTCTTGCTCCGCTTGAGGGACCAACAACAACCGTTTATGTCGCTGCCACTCCCGCGGTTTCTGCGGCCGTGCCTTGCCACGGGATAAATGTTAATCGACTCCTATATAACACATGGGTCGACCTCTCCCCTCTCGATTTCCTATCTCTGCGTATAGAGAGTGAGAGTGAGGCATTGTCTTTTGTTACTGCGGTGGCTATTGTTCTGATTGTCGGCCGATGACGGTTGCCGACCGCAGCCGCTAGAAATGAGCAGCATCCGCGCTCTATCGTTCTTTTGCCTTATTTTGGAGTTGGCCGCTCGAATTAGCCGAGTGTATTCGCCCGAAAAACTAATTTGATTTATGTTTTCGCGTTAAAGTGCGGTATCCGTCGCCCATCCTCGAGCCATTCCCGTTCACACCCATAACATGAGCCTGGTGGCTCTAAGTATGCGCATTTTCATTCCCATTTTCAAACAGCTTGCTTCTATTGTAACGCCCAGCCAAGCGCCTCTTGAACGCAGTAGTGGGTTTATCGGGGGGCTCTGTATAATTAATTTTTTGCTCGCCCCCAAAATGCGCGTCTCAGCTTTGGCAAAATGTCACTTCAGTAATAGCTGAACTGGGGTAGTGGCAGGCGCTATAAATAATAGATTTATATGTTTTTCTTTGGATATAGAACAGATCAGTTATTAAACCATCTACGAATGCATTAATCGATAATTTGTATATTACCAAAAACACAATCAAAATTGTATTTTTACAGAGAAAAATTATAAAATATAACAATAAATAAACTAATTATTATTTCACTCAAATAAGTAGGTGGTGGCTTTCATAAATGAATAAAAGCAAATTTAAAAAGTAAAGCTAATTCGATTTATTTGATGATGACTAAAAAGTTCTACACAAATCTACTCGAGTGTGATTTTAGCTCAATATTTGAAATAATAATATTTGAATTTATGTCACAATTTAATTTAATTATTGTTTTGAAAGGTGTGGACTGGACTTAAAAATTATGTCAATTTGCATTAAGCAATAGCAAGTAAAAGGCTAAACATAAGGGATTTATTATTTAGTTGCTTTCACAGTTCCAAACTTTAATTTTTTTACTCAGAACGAATCGATAAAATTTTTTTAGTAGATGAAATATACAATTAAGGAAACTATTTTAAGTTTTATAATAAACAAGATATACTTGTCTATGTTCTGACTAGAGTTTATTCTATTTATTTTATTGTTATTCATTGCAGATATAATATAAATTTCATCTTAAAAAAGCTAAAAAGATCTGTACTTAATTTCATTGAGAATGATTAATATAAATCGCAGATATTTCCAAAAAATAAAAAAATAAATAGAGACAGTTGCTCTAACAAGAACAAACTCTTGGTTCCTCCGATATATCATTTAATGCTCTATAAATATTAAAACCAAATTACTACATTCTTGTCTAGATTATACAAATAAAGTATTTCATGAAAATTGAAAATGAAAAGAATTTCAATGCAAAAAATTATCAATTTCACATAACTTTAAAATGAGTAAATTATTTAACTAACGCGGCAACTTTAAAGAATGGAACCCATATTATACACATAGTCAAACAATATCTTTCATTTCGCAGTAGGTAATATGCTTGCGACCTTATTAAAAAGCTCGCTTGTTCTTGCTTCCACAATTTCGGGGTTCGGGTTATTTAAGTCAAAGTATCGGATCCCCGACGTATTATTCTAGGCGCTGCATGTCTTATTATAAACAGAAATCTGTGAATTTTTAAGGTATTTCAAAAGAATATTGTAGTATTTATTTTCCAAGTTGAACAACACGTTCCCATATTTTATATATAATATAGCGAACAAAAACTTGTATCCAAATAAAAAAATATTATAATAATTGCATATGCAAACTCAAATATAGAGATATAAATGGACACAAAACTTCATACGTTTTAGGAGATACGGTCTAGCTAAGATTGAAAGAGTGCACTATGGATGAAAAATGTCACTTGCTGACCAAGATACAATATATTTTGTACATCTAAATCTGTCTTACTCATCTCCGTAGGATTAGCAATAAATCGGGCTTCTTTTAGTATCATGCTTGATCGTTAGATCACACCTAGTCCATTGCATGGAGTGACCAATCCAGCAGATATTGTAAGTACGACAATCAGGTATGCTTAGGTCCCAAAAGAGCCGGATACAGAGCTTCTTGATCTAAGTGATTAAACTGCAAATATGCTGTCAAACAAGCCGTCAGACTCTTCCTGGTTGGAATTTATCTCGGCATCTCATACATTTGTTATATTATCTTTGGCGTATTTTCCCATACGGCACGACATGTCGCCTGCACTAATGAAGCCATGTGCTTTCCCCATGGATATGTGAACCGAAATTCCCAATTAATTGAAATATGAATGTGACCGCCTTATCGCCAGCTAGACAATAGTTGTTTGCTCTAATTATACTTCTCCCAGGTAGGTCTCTCGAAATCGTTTCCATGAATGAATTTCGGCCACCGATTGGCACACCAGCACACCATATCTAATTATTTTATAACTTCCTTTCTTACAATTTACAATCCCTGCTTTGTGTTAGGTAGGTGCTAGTTTATGACACCAATACCGTTGCCAGCAACGCCATCATCTCGATACGAGTTTCCGAGAGCGCCGACACAATGGAAAACCCCACACTCATTATTTGAGACACACTCAATCGGGCCAGGGAAAGTCCAGTGTCGGCGGCTGCAAGCCTAAGTGCCAGCCTACGCAAATAAGCTCAAGGATTTTTTATGGCCCAACCTACCTGCAGCATATGCAAATCGCCTAGCACCTTCATCCACAATCCGCATTTATGAATGAATCCGTAGCATACCACAAATCTGCCATATCTCGTCGTGAATGAAACCCGAAAAAGTGTTTGCCATTTTTACAATAGGTACTAAAACCCACCTACTGGCACTTTCTTAAGCCCAGTTTCGAACCCAATATCGCCCAGAGCACAGACAGTGCCCTATCATTAGCGTTGCGAGAAGAACTTAATCCTAATGATTTCCCTTTTGTTTCTAATGACGCAGCGTTGGACTTTACCGGTCCAAAACAAATTGATGCAAAATAAAAAACTAAACCTAAAAACTATAAATAATATTTTATATATGTTTTATAATATTTAAAATAGCTTCTTGAAAAAATATAATTTTTGATATAAAAAATATAGTAGAATCTCAAAGGGGAAGACATATTTAGATATGACTAAGCAAAAAAATAAAGAATTGTCCTATAAAAAAATAGTAAATCTGCGTATATAGATAGAAATAGAATAGAAATGTCCAGAAACCGATATAATTATTAATTGAGCAACCAAGATAAATGTGGGTAGAATTGAAATATATATAGTGAATGGTCAGAAATAATCCGAATTAGAACAAAAACTTTTAATACAGTCACTAATCTAAAATAAAAACGCCAAATTCTAGTTTCCGAATATCAAGAACTTCTTTCATATTTATAAAATTAAGCATGTATCCCAATCCTGAAAAATATATAAGAATCTTGAAACTTACAAAAATTTTACTGAATGAAAAAATGAAATATCCGAAGAAGTCTCTGAGGAATAAACTATAGCTCCGAAAAGAGTCAAGAAAAAGTTATGGAATTTTAAGTTCTGTAAATCCCTAAATTATCTTTTAATACCATATTCAAACTGCCAACAAATTTTAATTGACTTGTGGGAAAGCACAGAAAAACAGTGAAGCATTTAGAAAACATTTTAAAGTCAATCGTATAAATTGTTAAAAATAAATAAATAAAAATGAGGCAAAGAAAACTTCAAATAAAATATTTAATTAAAGAGAAAAGAACAACAAAAACCAAGTTCGAAAATGCGAACACTTACAGAAAACTGAAATGGATTCATATTTTAAATCTGAGCCAAATGAAGGATGAAATAATACGAAAATCGAGTTATATTTTGAAGATACTGGCGTATATAAATGGGAATTTTCTCATGAATTACATATTATATTATATAAGTCACATAAATACATATGCATATATGTAACGTATAAAGATCTTCTTAATTTCCAATAATTCTTCTTTGGAGTAAAAATAAAATCATCAAGCCTTCGTTTTTATTACCCAAGTTGAAACCAGCGATTTTTCTCCTTCAAAGGATTTGCCTGCTGTAGGCCCATTTGGTACTTATCTATAACTTTTATAATTGGAAAGCAGCTCTCTCCGCCTTGCAACCGCCTACCTAAAGCGATAAAGCTCCCCAAAAACAGCAACAACAACAAAAATAACAAGGGAAAAGTAAAATCATCCCCCTCTAAATCGGTGAGCTTATAGCAACTGTATCCATTTTACATGCTCAAACCTTTTGCAGCCCTTAAGTCAAACCCCCCCACCGAAAAAAAAGAAGACAAAAAATGTGCTGTGAATATTTAAGTCACATTTTGGTTAACTTTACATAAGGACGCTTGATACACATTTTGCATATTTAAAGAACAAACTTGCCACAAAACACCCTAAAGACCCGAGAGGCAGCAAGAAAGTATCTACCAACCGACCAAGCCACCCCTCAGGAAAAACACTTAATTTAATAATAAATTGCCACCGCCATGAAACTACAGGGATATACAGGACAAACAAAAAGCAAAAGAATAAGGCCCTTGGATTTTTTGAGCAAGCCCGCGAAATCAAGGGCTCACAGTTAGCATAATGTTACCAAAAATTTGCCAAGTAAACCCACCCAAAAATTCGACCCATCACAATCAGGCAACAGATAACCAAGTTACAAATTCAGTCAGAGTCGCACACACACACAACGGGGCGCTTCAGGACAATGAAAGAATATCCACTAAACCGAGCTAAAGGAAGGGGAAAAGCCAAGCCCAATCGTGCCTCACTGACAACAACTTTTATCAAATTGCGTATGAGGGGGTTTGTCGGTAGGTAAGCGTAAAATTCATAATGCTTCACTTAAGTTGCGCCACCCCAACCGCCCTGCCAAAGCCACCCCACTAAAATACCCGCAAAAAAAAAAATGAAAATGAAAATATATACATATACACATAAAACCACAACAGCAACAATAACCGAAATACATACATTAAAGATGAAAGTCAAGGAAGATGCCATTTCAAGAGGCGATTAGATTTGGCTTCAAAACTAAACTGAAATCGGACGCAGAGCATAAAGTATATAAAACGTTATATACTCCCTTCTATGAATACGCGTGTTTGTTGGCTTGCTTGCTTGTATGTGTGAGTGAGTGTGCGAGCGGCCATTGTTGTGTTGGGCAAAAACAACCCTAGAGTGTGCCATACTCACACAGACGCAACTGCCTATACGCGTACGCACGCACACTCACACAACGACAGACAGACAGACAATGTCGAGGCGGCACGGAGTTTTCTCAAATCAATGAATGAAGCAGGCGACCATCGGCCTTCGTGTGTGTGTGCGTATGTGTGTGTGCATCTGTGTCCGTATACATGTAGGTAGGCTGCTAGGTAGGCCTTGTGGCAAGGTCCTTTTGCGTATGCGCTCAATGAAAATCTCTTTAAATTGTGCTCTACTCGGCCAGGAGAGCTCAGTTTGAGTTTAGATCTTGTAGCGCACACACAACCAGCTCCGAGTACAAATCAAAACCGACACACAGTCAAGTGTATTAACGAAAGCAAGTGAAAGTATCTCAAAATAAATAAACTTAAAAATGTCGACTATGAATTTGCATCCACCGCAAACTTATTCGCGGCTATTCCGTCCCTGGGATACACACCGAAATACACCAGCCCCATCCTCCAGCTGTGGCAGTGAGCAGAGCACCGTCTCGACTAGACCAGTGAAACGCGAACTATCTACACCCACAACTGCCACAGCCACAACAATCAAAACGGAACTGCCTTGTAGCAGCAGTTTTGGCCATGATAGCGACCGTGAATGCGCCTCGTCCAGCAGCAGCAAAAGCAGCAGCTACGAAGATGGTCTCAACAACAGCAGCTACACTCGCACCTCCACCCCACTCGAAACAGAAGCCAACCAAAACCCACCTCCCATCTACCCCGGCTCAGTGGCCGCACCACAGCAATTATCGCCTCAGCAGGCACCCTTCCTGCCCGCAGCCAGTGATTTGTATTATGCCGCCGCTGCTGCGGCTGCTGCTGCCAATTCACCCAATTCGGCCGCTGCTGCTGCTGCAGCCTTTGGCATGGATCCCTTTACCCTAGGACTGATGGAGCAAGAGTATGCTCGCGTCATGGCGGAAGATGCTCAGCTGAAGGCTCTGAATGCCCGCAAGCAAAGACCAAAAAAATTCAAGTGCCCCCACTGCGATGTTGCCTTCTCCAACAATGGCCAGCTCAAGGGTCACATACGAATCCATACCGGTAAGTCAAAAGCTCAAAGATTGCATTTATTTTTCCTTACTAATTCAATTTGTTTCTTTTATAGGCGAACGTCCTTTCAAATGTGATGTGGACACCTGCGGCAAAACCTTCACCCGGAACGAAGAACTCACACGACACAAACGCATCCACACCGGTCTTCGTCCGTATCCTTGCAGTGCCTGTGGCAAAAAGTTTGGACGACGCGATCATCTGAAGAAGCATATGAAGACTCATATGCCACAGGAACGCCAAATGGGTCCTGCCATCTTTGTGCCCATGTATCCGTACCTGTACGGATACTGAGCGGTCTGATTCTAAGCTTTAGCTTAGCTCAGCTCCAGTTCAGCGATCTGTGAAGCGCTTGCACGCTTTAAAAGTCCTAGAAACTAAACAAACTAATCGAACCAATCAATGCCGGCCAAAATCCTTAATGTGTCTACCTCAGCAAACTAACCGTACCTGGCGCAAACGAACTACCTCTTGCAGTTGCTTGCAACTCAACACTACGACCAAATCTTGCAATCTCAAAACACGCACACACACACACACACACACGTACAAAAGATATCTACCACTTCTACATCTTTTATACTGTATGCAGATATGCAAATATTGAGCTATTTATTTTTTATGGAATGTTTACACACAACGAATGATGAATACGAAATACGTGAGCGGACAACTTGTAAATATGACGGAACACACAAGGAATATAGATAGATGGAAAAAGAAAAAAAAAACGAGAGATGTTGAAGACACAGATGAATAACCCGAAGCACATGTGTAAATAAATCCTTAAGTGATCCTTTTTCTCCTATATGCTAAGCGATTAAGAGATCTTAGAGATACATTACCACCTTTATAAGATATTTTTTAAATGTTTCCAATGCTGAATGCGGTTACTAGCAATATACGATTTATATTTTTAGTTATTTAGATAATTATTATTCAGCGTTGCATTATAGAATATATTTACAAAAAAATTAAAAATAAAAACAAAAAATTAAAAAAAAAAACCACACACACATATTTTTTCATTCTAAGAAATCCTTACAATGACTTTTGCCCATTCTCGTTAAATATCTCAATTCTAGAATGAAACATTTCAATTTCATTAATTTTCTACACCAATCAGAAGAGTAATTTTCCTAACCTCTTTTAATGACTGTCAATTCGCACTAACACGAACATTTTTGCAAGCTATTTTCCGTGTCATGCCGGAGACATCAAAGAGCACATTGTATGCCCAGACAGGACATTTGGAAAATTTGCAGCTAGACATTTCAAAGGGTTAGCCGAATCTACAAGTCACTTTGCAGATTTTCATTCATTCAAAAATACGCACAAAATGACTCTAGAATTCATTAAAGTTGGCATGTCAAACGCCCAAAGAATTTACTTGTAACTCAGTCTAAGTCGGTAGTGGGAAAAACTCTAAGAGTCTATATACATATATAGGATTTTGCGATCCTCAATAGTTTGATTAAATTTTCTCACAGTCCCAAATCATCCAATATATTCTCTGGCACAATTGCCCACGTCCCTTTACCATTACTCACTTGACAGTTTTGCTTTTGCGTCATTCATAAGGACAATAGAGTGGGCCACCTGAGCAACAGCCAGAGTTATCCCGAGGAGACAGACACAATGTCTGGACCATACAAAACTCAAGGAATTTGTTATGCGAACGATCGGCTCTGGTCAATTTCAGTGTGACTTTCTCGTCAGGACAAAGACTGCAATTTTTGTATAACCGTGACAGGACTGTCCGGTGTCCGTTCTCGTAATTCCTGACATTTTTCAACCTTAAATTCTGGTCTTCTTGAATGCGAAACAATACAGCAATTCAGCTGCTTGATAGATAGGGGCGTGCAGGTATCATTTCTACCTGTTGTGCTCTGGAAGATTTTCCAAATAGGGCAGACAGAGAGTCGTCGCTGCTGACACAAGTGCCACAATGCCACAATGATCTAACTAATAATGTGTCCCTTTGATTCCCATAATTTTGTTTGCCCCAGACACTGCGGCAGCACTTTCGAGTGCCCGACGGGCTAGGGTCTGATTCGGGAATAAGTTCAAATACGCATTTTTCAATCAGAGATACTATTCGTCAGTATTTGCCAGACCAAAGTGACTGATTGACTATTGAATTGTGTCTTTATGTAGAGCACATTAATTAAAACCAAAAGTTGACACAGTTTATAAAGTGTTTATCATTGAAAATGTGGGAAAAGTCTTTGCCAGAATATACTTTTTAAGCACGTCCGACGGGCTAAAGAAGTTTGAAAAATGGGACCGACAGTAGTTTTTGATCTGTAAAGCAAATAATACCAACGAGCCATACATCAAATCAATATTTAACACAGAGTATCTTTCACCTTGGAAGGTCATCAGATATACCCAAGAAAAATAAATAAATAATTAATAAAATATTTTAGGAAGATTTTTCCTTTGTCATCAATTTTTTTTTACTTATATATTAATAAAAAAAATCGAAAGGTATAAATAAATTAAAGTCTTGAAACTGGGCAAATAAATCAAAATATTAGATAAAAAGAATCTCCGTAAATTTTTTAAAATTTTAATAAAACATAAATTTAAATATAAGGAAATTGAGAGTTATATCTTTCAAGATTTCTTTTAAGTAATCATTTATTATATAGGATCAGAGATATATTATTTATTTTATTCATTTATGTATTATTGAAATAATGAGTAGCATTAAATTGTTTATTTCATACATGTTAATAAATTTCAGTTTAAACAATTTATTTGAATTCATTATTTTATGGAAATTAATTTTTTAATATTCTGATAAGAAAAACCCATATAAAAAATTTTTCTAAAGCTTTATAATCTTACACTCTTTCAAGGAGAAATCTATGCAAGGAAATTGTTGAGATGCCAGCATATCGAATACAGAATCGTGTTAGCTTGGAATAGGGTTAAATACAGAATATCAATGCTAACCTGTAACCTGTAGGATATACATATCTGAAGAAAGCAATATAGCCACCCATGCATCACAGACTTCTTAAGAATTAAAATAACCCAAATATGAAAAGTAATTGCCTTTGAATTTAATTGTCTTCTTATTGAGTCCAAAATGAATAATACCCTAATCTATATAGACTTGACAGACCCACATATGCAACAAAATAGTTGTAAGGCTATCAATAACTGGATGACATCTTAAGACAATTGCAACATAGGAGGCACCAGTCTTTCTCCCATTCATGACCACAAAAAGGCTAAACAAAAGTCATCGGGTGGTCCAGAAAAAAAAGTAGAAAGAATTTCGCAACAAGGTAATTGGTGGCCAACAACCATGGGACTCGTTCAGGGCTACTTTCCTTGGACAGGCCACACACACTGCGAGAACTCAAGAGTCAAACGTCAGAAGAAATTGAAACGTTTCCTTTTTCCAACAAATCTAATAGAGAAATATACGGGAAATAATTTCGCAATGAGACTTTCTATGGCAATTGAATGAGCAGTGCAAAAATAAATCAGAACAAAAACATAATCGTAAATAAAAAATGGAGTCACAGTGGGTAAACCGTAGCAAACCGAAACTGGATGGGTAAGAGCTACCTTTTAACAGCGCCAGTTCGGACGAGCCAACCCCTCAAATATATGCAACCCTCATCCCTTAAAGGACACACGCATACACACGCACAGACTCACGCACACTGAGAGAATAAGAGACAAAACCAGACGGGGAGGCGCAACGGGGTAGCCGCTTGTGCGAAGCGCTGACGTTTTATACAAAGTGTCAGGGCATCCATTTAATTGGGAAATTTATTGGTCACCTACAGCAGCAGCCGAAACAGCAGCTAGACTAGAGGCAAAAATAGAAGTCCAGGCAGACAAACTGTCTGGGTTGGATTTTTGGCCCCTCCAGAAGTATTGGTTTTGTATTCTTCTTGCTTTCTTTTTTGTATTTTATTTGGGTTTGTAGGTTTGCGGTTGCTAGAAATGCTTTCACAATGAGATTACAATGAGACTAAGGACAAATTTCGTGTAAACAAAACGGATGTGTGATTTAATAATAAAAAAAAATGTAAGATAATTCCACGTAATATTAAAGACAACCAAAAATTATAGCACAATTTTGTCAACGTGTGTGGCAAACAGTCAGGTTGGTATTTGACTTCAAAGACTCCAAACTAAACTAAGAATGAATAGAATTGGATTTTCTTGGGGTTGTTTTTATTGGATCAATCGGGGAACCAAAGAACAAAATCTATTTATTTAGAAAAGTCGTAGTCGTAATCTGATGATCAATGTTCAATGTTCAAATATTATTCAAATATTCGAAAACATTTCGATTTAAAAGTCCTTTGTGAAAGCAATACTAGCGTTATTGAGTGGCTCTCTAAGCGTTCCCCATACGCCTGAACTACCTCTTGATTATATTGTATTGTTTGTTGACATTTCTCAAGATTACTTTTAGTCTTATTATGCTTGATTTTAGCTGCGACTTATATGTAATACAGCAAACCTGGATATCGTATCACCAAATTATGACCAATGGTTTTGTAATCCAGGACGTTCTTTTTTAATGAAAGCCTTGTTCCTGTCAATAAATCTATAATATTCTTGTATGAAATTCTTAATGAAATTAATTTAAAAAAAAAAAAATAGTTTATTAAAATAGGTAAAAAACAAAGACGGAGATTATAAAATTCGAACTGTTACAGACCCTATTTTACTATATATATACGTTCCTAAATTCGGGTTGGGTTGGCTTATATACCAAATGATCCAATGAAAAATAATACCAAAGAAATAAAAGGCAAAAAGATAATTGATCTGTTTGCAAAATGCAATAATGACGATGATGACGAGATTTGACTGCCCAGGGTGTGGTCTGAAATGAAATGAAATTTCGTACACATATGTATCTCTATATGGTAATATGAATTATGTGGTGTGTCAATAAATGTTGGATTCATTCCTAAAACCAATTTGGTTTTACTTGTCAGCTATATAATATAATAGTACAATGTGACTGTAGTTTGAAAAACATATATATCCTTATATTAATATAAAGTATGAATGAGATCAGTCAATATATATTTAAGTTATTCTCAAAACCCGACTATGGTTTCTACGAGAGCTATATGTCTCATCCACTCTATCAGCAAATGAAGACCGCATACCAAATTTCATTGTGTAAACTGTAAATATAATAGACGAACAGGCAGATCTGTCTAGTGAATCTGATCAACTTGGTGATAAGTCACTGAAAATATTTAGAATATACTCTTTTTCCTTGGAAGTATGAGAGAGAATTAAAAAGTAAATTAATGGTTAAATCGCTTTGTATTTATCATTGAAAATTTCTTATTATTATGCTTCGGCAGATTTTCTTCCTTTTTTAAGAGTGAAATTTTTTGAAAATTTTCCCATTAATTATGTTTATACAGACCATTTAAGGATGTTTGCCTGGAGGGAATCTTAAATAAGAATTGCCCAATATTTCCACAAAGTACTCTGGGTGTTAAGCGATTTCATTGTTTCGGTATTTTTATTCATTTTACAGATTTGAAAATTCCAAGAGTGTTTGGCTAATCCTAGGCGGGAAAAGTGGGTATGTCCCGACACACGCTAAACGATGAGTTTATCTGCATAAACACTCTTAATAAGTCGATTGTCTGCATTCAAATCTCACTCGCCGATCCACTCTAAACTTCTTGCGTTATAAGGTAAATAGTTTTTGTTCCAGCATGTTGTACTTCCAGTTTAACGACTAATGAGCCTGTCTGTCCATTGCATTATCTTCCAAAGCAAATCTATTTATGAAAATTCTTGCTTAATCCTAACGCCATGTTACTGCAACTTGCACAACTATGCGCAACGACGACAGCCAGGAAATTTCGGGCATTTTCAGATAGCTAAAATAGAAAAGGGACAACCTAGGACACACACACACACATGGCCTTAAGCTGTTTGGCAAGATAAAATGGTTAAGAGATAAAGGGGACCAGATAGACCAAAGCAAGCCACGAATTTTTTCTACCTATAACTTTGGGAGACCCCTTCAAAGGGAATCTTAAATTAAAAACAGTTTAATCATAATTATGCAATTTTGCTTCAGATCAAGCCATATACGAACCAAAACAAACCAAAGGACATAGGCATCAAGAGCCCAGCTGGAGAAAGGCAAAAGGCAAACAGTAGGTGGTGTCTGTGATACCGGAAATTGCCCGGTGCTGGCCACAAACAAACAAATACAATTTAGGTTTGTGCCAGGGCAGTTTCCCATCCACATGACCAAAGAAATAAATAATCAAAACTAATGATGACATAATTGGCTCGATCGATTGAGGTGACAAGGAAGCAGAATCCTACGAATCTTTATGAATGAGCCAGGCTCCGAATGCCTTTGTATGTGTGTGTGTGTAGACAAACTAGGAAGTTCTTGCCAACAAAGCCTTACAAATCGTCCTGGAAGGAAGCAGCCATCACTCAGTGAGCGAGTCATTTAGCTGACTCTCTGAAGCCAGAAAAAAAAATACTAAAGAAATAAAAGGCAAAAAGATAATTGATCTGTTTGCAAAATGCAATGATGACGTTAAGATTTTACTGCCCAAGGTGTGGTCTGATTTCCTCATGCTGTCTCAATTATCTAGAAATAGGATTGAGTTTTAAAAAACAATCACAAAATGGCATTGCAAGTAATTGCTGGCCCAACTGTTGTGACACTTTTGGTAAATAGTGAAGGTGAAATTCTTGAGTAATTCATCAAAATTCCTTTCGTTTTTTATACCTTCATCTTAATTAGAAATTGAATGTAGAGGATTTCTATAATTTGCCACGGATGTCACCCCGTGGAGTAGCGTGTGCTACTGTCTACTTCTGTGGGGGGTCTATGCACATGAACATGAACTTTCATTAGGGGTAAAGAATCAATTGACATTGTCATGATGTTCGATTTATCTTAATGACTTTGTTGCTTTATTTTTATATGTATACAAAAATTTATGAATTTATCGTAAGCAGTAAATATTTAAGTAGATACACAGTATATAAAAATAATATTCGAGTAATACAGTTCGTATTTTTCACATATTCCCTTATAATTGTACTCATTAAAAAATGCATCGAAGGTTTAAGTAGAAAAATTAAAATATAAAAAGTACTAAGGAATATAAAATGAAAAGTGTAAAGATTTAAGTAAACATATTTTTGTTCAGATATGCAATGCTCATCAGCTCTAGAAGCCTTGGCAAGCAAAAGGCAGAGTATTAATTCTAAGGCACAATTCATTGAGCCGTTGAGATTACTTGGTTGTTGCTTCTACTAAGTTTGTATGAGCATTTTTGTTTTACTTGAGGTTACTTAAAGGCTTATATCATCGCGTCCTTAGTACAACATAATAGAAGCCTGGTTTTTGTCCTTCGATGTGGGCTCCAAGCGATGACGATCCCGATGCTCCCGTCGATTGGCGTACAACAAAATTGTAATGTTCAGCAAAACCACAATGGTAGAAATTACCACAAGATAGAAACTGTAGCCGATATGGGCTAGACCAGTGCTGTACCAGTGCTGTTTATGGTGTTCCGCCATTAGCACATTGTTTATTAGATAGTGGTAAAACTGGAGTAGCCAAGCCACAAAGGCTACAACTTGAGCTGCAGCTGAAGAGATATTGGCTACCAACAGAAGAACCATAGTGCCTCCTTTCTTGGCAGCTGAAGCAGATTTTAGAACAGCTCCTATGGCAGCCACTGCACAAGCCAACAAGCCAAAGCCCGCTCCTAAGGTTGTGACTAACCACAACCAAAAGCTGGTATCCCCATTTTGCTCTCGTACAAATGTGTAAACTATAAAATAACATCAAAAAATAAGTGAAGGAATAAACTAGTTATATAATGTATTATACTCACCATCAACGGGATATGTTCGTACACCAAATCCGGGGTTTAAATGTTGATTGCCATAAAAGAGCCCAAGATTAACATCTCCACTTGCCTCTGTAGAATTACCGCGACGTGGATATGCACGAACCCAGTGATTAGTAGTTAGGCTTACCAAAAGTAATCCAATGGCGATGCAGCTTCCAATAAATGTGGAAAATACTAGAGCCCGTGTTTTTATGCTCATTCTTAGTCAAACGCAGAAAAAGGAAACAAATTATTTAAACAAAAGACTCAAGAAACAAACTACTCTAGAACGTACTTGGGGAAATAATCAAACTGCGTAATTTACAGTAACAACAGAGCATTAAACAATATTAACCTTTGTTTCAAAGTTCATTTTTATTTACCTTGTGAAATTGATGCGATCTTCTCTTTGTTATTATTTCAGTTTTCACTTTTCTCCAAAAATTTGCGCTTTTTCCAATTTTACGAATACGGGCACACTGTTTCGCTAGGGCTGCATTATCATTAAAATAGCGCGCAATTCGTGTGTATGTGTAAAGACACAAAATAGGCGCAAAAGGTGTAGAATTGCGATTATAAATATGAGCAGCCGTAAGCATAGGGGAGCTGAAAATATTGAAAATCTGTGTCCAGTTACCAGGTGAGCTTGTTAGCCATCAAATTATATTGTTTATGTTTTAGTGCCAATATAATTAATGAAAACTAACTGCCCCGGCTACGACTTCGCGCCGAGCAAGACGTGACGTCACTGTAATAATAAAAAAAAAACAAAACAAATGAGGGCAACACAAATTTGTTGACTAATTAAATGAAAGGTGCTTGACCCGCACCCAATCAAGTAACCCACGCTTGCATTTATGCACGGCAATTAATTAGTCTCGTCTTCTTCATAGAAAACGATCCAGCATTAAAAGCGGTATTGTCAGCTCTGCTCTTCCTGGCACCAAAACACTCTACGAGCACACCTCCTCACCCTCAGCTCTTACATACGAAGCCCTCGAAGAGATGGGCATTGGAATGTTGGACTCGGAAGAAAGCTCCTCGTCGGCCATTTCAGCAATTGCCCTGGCAGTCAGTTCAAGCGCCACCAGTGACGAAAACTCCAATGAGGTAACACCGCAGATTACTGTCTCACGCATGGCACACCAACAGGCACAACGGCTGAGCCTAAACTCTACCGCAGATACCACCTTAGAGGGCTGCAGTGCTAACAACACTATCATCGAAATGTCTAACGAGGACACACAGCAACGACTGCTTCAGCAATCTGCAGAGAAACTTCACGCGCTGGCGCAGGCCAAACGAGCTGCCCTAAGCAGCGAGAACCATAGCAATTCCAACTCACCGACTAAACGAACTCGAAATCCACTGGCCACAGTGACCTGCAATAACCAGGATGAACCGTCGCCTATTCTGCCAGCAGTAGCAAATCCTCAACAGGCTCACCCGTCTTTGAACTTACAGCCGTCCACCAGCAAACAGGCCTTGCTAAGACAGCAAAGAAAGTCACCTCCGCAACAGCCTCCGCGACCAGCACCCAGCGAAAGTTTCTTTGTCTACCGTACACCTGCGATGAGTGTCCACATCAATAGTGGTATTAACTATTTCGACAAAATATCGGACGAAATCCTATTGGACATATTCAAGTGGCTTCCCAAAAAGACTCTTCTTCGCATAGCCACCGTCTGTCGCCGTTTCAATTGCTGTGCCCGTGACGAAACCTTGTGGACGCGAATGGATCTGGGCATGCGCACCCTAAGATCCCACGCCCTTGAACATGTTGTGAGCCGCGGTGTAATTGTTCTTCGTTTGGCCCAAGCCAATGTAAGTAAAAAACATATTAAGAAAAAACGAAATAGTCACACTATTTTCCCCATAACAGATACAGGCGCCTGCATTCAGCCAGCCTTTTACATCGCTGGAATCATGCATTCGCTTGCAATATTTGGATCTGAGTTTGGCAACAATTTCGGAAAAATGTTTGCATACTTTGCTAAGCCATTGTCGCCAGCTTAAAAAGCTTAGTCTGGAGCACGTCCAAGTAAACAATGAAATTTGCAACGAAATAGCTGAAAACAACGCGTTGGAAACTCTCAATCTTACAATGACAATTGGTCTCAATGCTCACAATGTGCGTCAAATGATGGTGTCCCTTACCAACCTAGTCAGTCTAAATATTTCCTGGACTGACCTAAGTGCCGATGCAGTTACGGCTCTAGTAGCAAACATAACACCCAATGTGATACGCCTTAATGCGGCAGGTTGCCGTCGCGTGCTCTTGGATTCTCGTAAGTCAACCTAAAATGTGATTTGACAAGCTTTTCTAAGTTCTGAAACGCCTATCCTTAGATGTGACCACACTTCAGAAGCGCTGCCCACAGCTACTTGAACTGGATCTGTCTGACTGCAATAGTCTAACCGCGGCAGCAATCGAAACAATTATGAAATTCAAGATGCTGGAATATTTGTCTGTGTCAAGGTGCTACCAAATTCAAGCCACCAGTTTCATGTAAGATTGTCTAAAGATTGTCCTTTCATGCTAAGATTGTCTCAATTATATAATTTCAGAGCTTTGAAGGATATGCCGTCCCTAACTTATTTGGACATCTTTGGCATGCTCTCTGAAACAGCCATCGAAGTTCTAGAGAAACAAATGCCGAAGATGGGCATTAATAAATTCATACATAGTTCTGTAGCAAGACCCACCGTTGGCACACGGCGAACTTCCGTTTGGGGCTTACGTACACGAGATTGAATTCAGTGGATTCCCTCCCTACACCTTAGATAAATAATATTTTCATCATTAACGAAACTCATTATTTTCTTGGTTTGCCGCAAAGCGCAACTTTTATAACGCTTTTTCATTATGAGACAATAAATTCTTCCACACTTAATAGTGATTGGACTTATTGGTCTTCCGAATCGGGTTCGCTAAGTGGAGGTTCTGGCTTCTCCCATTCCCAGTTTTCCCAGGCAACACACTCCTTCAGGCTGTCTTGAAAAGCTGTTTCATCTGGGCACTTAAGGTGGACTCCCGGCTCGTTTAAGGCTTCGCACTTCCAGTAAGAAGTGGCATCCCAAGTGTCACGGAATATACCAATGTCAATTTCGTCCTGGGTCTTGCAGCCTGGCTGCCCGTTGCCATTGTAAGCATTGATGGCTCCAAAGGCCAAAACACTGATCAAGAGAACCAGCTGAGTCTTCATTTTTCACTGCTTGTAAAATTCTTGTTAGCCCATCTTTTTCACCCGGCTTTATTTATAGTCGAAGAATGGAAATTGAGCAACTTCAAAAGGCTTTTACTGTCCGCTTGTAATTGATTGCTAAACAAATAAGTTTGAAGAACTTACAGATAACTGTAAAGTTGGCCTAGCCTATACAGTAAAACATTTACTAGTTTTACTTAACACTAAAAATAAAAAGAATACTTTAGTTTCGGAATGACGCTGCAGCCAGATGGTGAAGGTCATTTAACACCTCAGCTCCAAGAGCACTATGAAAATGAGGCAGAGGTGCTTCGTCTTCTCCTTGATCTGGAAAAGCGATTTCGAGAGCACTACAAGTATTATTTATGTGAGGTTGAGACACAAAAAATTATTATCGAGCGAATCTGGTTGCTCTCACAGAGGTACTTACTCATCATGAGTTCAGTGCCCGGCTGTAGGTTCCCTGAGGTTTACACCTTGTCCGCTGAAGAAGCTATTGTAAACGAGTACGAGGAGAAATTGGAACTTGTGCGTTCCTCGAAGTAAGTAGATTTGAAAATAAATGCTCTGTATTTATGTTTTTCCATCATAGCAAAAGCATAAAGAACTCGGTATTTGATTTGAATATCTATTGTAAAAAGTTCTACGCTGCCTTTAAAAAACTTAACAAGTCTATGGAAACCCCGTTTATTTTGGGAGACCAGTTTCATCGCCGCATTTCTTCACACAAGATGATGGTTATGGATATATTTAATTATTTTTATGCCACAGTTCTGAAAATGAAGGCTAAAATGCATCAATTGGATCCTATTTGTCTGGAATCCGTTGAGGAGTATCGGAACGAACTGCGCCACTCAGAGGAATTCGAAGAATACCTCATGAAAAAATTCATGTATTGCCGGTGCTTGGAACCAAAACCCTCTTGTCCTTTAGAGAAATTCAAATGTGTGCATCAGCGAATTCAACAGTTACAGTTTGTTAGCCGACTTCCAGAACATTTAACCATGAGTGATATTTATTAATAAGAATAGGGACCGTAAATCTATATTTTCTACCGATTTTTCCTAGAAGCTATGCCATATAGTAAAACATACAATTTATTAAAACGGCCTAATACTATTACAAATAAATAAATGCAAATAAATTTGGTTTCATTGAAAATATTTATAAAAAACTGTCAACCTTTATTTGGTTGTGATTTGTACAAATATTTGGTACCTTAAAAGTCAACTAATTCTAAAATTTGAATAATATAGTTTTAATAACAAAGAAATTACTTACGATTGGCCCTATAGATGCTATATGATAAAGGTAACTATAGAAGTAGTCGATCAGATTGATATTTACTACTACCTTACTTTTTTATACTTTTTTGCGCAGAAAAAAGAGTATATTCATTTTGCTCTGTTTGTAACGCACAGAACCAAACATCGTAGACCCACAAAAGTTACATCTAGAATACTTAGAATCACTAGAGGAGTCGATATAGCCATGTCCGTCTGTTTCTATGCGATTTAATCTGGCAGTTTAAAAGCTTTTTTGCTGAATCTTGGTATATAGCCTTCTTTTTTACCTAGGTAGTACACTAGTTTGAATCGGCCGGATCGGACTACTATACCATATAGCTGTCATACAAATCGAAATCGGCCCAATTAACTGACCAACCCCGTTCAGAAACAACTGCGAAAAGAGTCTGTAATCTTCGGCACCCCGAAGATTCCGAACCTAAGTCGTTAATTTAGTAATTTTACCTACCCTACAGAATAGTTTCTTAGTAACAAATCAGAACTTTCTAGCCCTTGCCATTTCTGAGAACTAGGCATTCATACAGACAGATGGTCATGGGTAAAGCAGCTTTTCCGGAGAAGCTGGAACAATTCCGCGGCATAGGCGTTTTTCGGAGAAGCTGAAACACTTCTGCGAAATCAGTATTGTTCCGGGATAGCTCGAACGACTTTCAAGTCAGTCGATGAAAAGACCCCTACAAGAGCTGACGACGGTAATAAGGTGAGTGTCGAGTCTTAACTTAAATATTCTAAATAAAATATCAAAAATACCAACAAATAAAAAGGCGCCAAAAGGCAACCATGAAATGTGTATTCGATATTTTACATAACTGCCATCGATATTTCACATTTCACTTATCGACAGCAACCCCGTTTTTATTCATATGTATAGAGGACGTAATTTAACGATTCGCAACGTTGTGGAAAGAAAAGCAAATTTAGAAATTGAAACCACAGGGCTACGCTCAGATAGTGGATATTATACTCCTTCGTGGAAATGGACGAAGAACTGGGCCTCAAGCCGACAGATCGGCGTATGGGAAACTCTGTTGAAAAACTACCTCCCGGCCCGCCCGGTGTCGATGGCAACGAAAAAAGCGATGAAACAAGCGCATCACGGCTAGCTGTTAAGAAAACTAGCAAGTCATCCCCACGGCGTCGTTCCACATCTCGACGCCGCTCCAGATCAACTTCCCGACGTCGGCGCTCCCCAACGCGTTCACCAACACCACCGAGACGCGGCCGCTATGATTCACCTGAATACGGCGGTCGATTTGGAGGTGGTCGTCGTCGTTACGACCGACGTCGTTCACCTGATCGACGTCGCTCGCCTCTGCGACGTGGTCGACGTGATCGCTACAGATCCCGCTCACGTAGCACTTCTCCGATTCGGCGCGGCGGCCGTGGCATAAGCCCTGCAACACGTTGGTCCCCAAAGAAAAAGCCAACTTCTCCACCGCACCCACCACCACCAGCTCAACACATGCAACAACCTGGGCCACCCCAACTAGTACATCCAGGTCCAGCTCCGCCATATGGCGTTATGCAGCCACCAATGTATGGACAGGTCCCTTATGGAGCACCGCCAGCAGTGTATAGTCATCAATATACAATGCCTCCGCCCAACGCATTCCCAACTCAGGGTCCACCAGCGCCCTATGGAATGCAAGGTCCACCACCTCAAGCTGACTTCAATGCTGGTTACGGACCACCACCCCAAGGCGCTTGGGGATTAAACGGTAAGTAACCTAAGCTTTCAATAGCACCTAACAAAATGCCTAACCAATTTTCTCAATGGAAACATAGAATACGGACAACAGGTGTGGATGCCTCAGCCACTGGCCAATGTAGCCCCGACTCCAGCCGAGCAACAAGTTCTAGCCGCAACGCCTCAGCAGCAGCAACAACAAATGCTAGCCGTACAGGACGTGCCACCAGAAGAATTGCCTCCAGTACAGGAGCCAGCTGCCGCAAGCGGAGGCTTGCCGCCACAAGATGGTAAGTGTGGAAATGTATTTTTACTGGTTACAACAAAAATTCACATGCAAACCTCTCACATTATGTTTTATTGCTATTGTCATGATTACGCCCCTAACAAACAAACAACAAAAAAAAAAAAAAAATAAACAAACTATAATTGTAAACGACAATCAATAATCAATTTTGAACGCGCGTAACTGTAAAATGCGATTCTCAATATGAATACGAAAATTAAAAATAAATTTAAAGTCACTCAGAATCTAGATATAAACGCGGTGCAAGTGATAATCAATGCCCAAAGGGCTAGGCCAGAGACGTCCCTTCGAAAATTCAATTCTATTTCCATATGCCTAAAAATAGAGCGCAAGTTCTGGTGTTTTTGTTGAATTAAAAAGCTAACTTCTCAACTTATGGGAGCGGCAGTCACAATCACCCAACACGCACTCCACTACCAACCCATCCCGAGGATAATACCAACAGCCACAACAAGCAATCAGGCGGTCAGAGTTAGGCCCGACGATGACCCCCCAATCGAACGACCGACCGACCTACCGTTTGAGATGGTGTTTGCCATTGTGTAACTAGCCGCGAAATGCACTCGATTATGCATTTTGTAAATGAAATTTGAACATTTCTTCAACTAACGAAAATGTAAACTAATTTCTTTCTTTCTCTCAATTCCACTCTATGTACAATATCAGCCGTGGCGCAAGAAGCCGAGAACCAGAAGGATGAGCTGAAAAAGCAGCGCTCCAATTACGTCAAAAAGGTGACGCTGCTGAAGAAGGAAATGAAGGTGCTAAAAGAGCAACGGGAGGATCTCGCATCAGGAGACGCACCGCCCTCCCCAACGACCCAGAATTTCATAGAAGAGAACGATCGCTTGCAGGTAATTAAACAAAACCCAATCCTCTAACCAAAATAACCAAATATTTTTTTTATTTTTTGCTGTTTCTCAGGTCCAAATCAAAAAGAAGCTGAACACCATAGAAAATGTCATAGACATGTTAAACGGTATCATTGGGGACGAGGACCCCGAGGATCATGATGATACATCGGAGAAGGACTTGCGGAATAAACCAAATGCACAGAGTCCAGAGCAACTGCAACAGCAATCAAGTAAATCAGTAACTGCCCCAGGCACCTCAACATCCAGCGATAGCTCTGCCGATAGCTCCGACTCAAGCTCATCTTCAAGTTCTTCATCCGACTCATCATCGGAGGGTGAAGCCGGGGACGACAATGACAGTCCCACGAACCGACTCAAGCACAGAGCCATGAAATCAATGAAAGCCAAACAACGACACTGTGAAACCACAACGAAACAGCCAGTCTCCTCGGCTACGCCAAACTGCAATTATGTGTTTTTCGATCCCGAACAGCATTGGTGTCCCTCCTGCAATATATTTCCAAAGACGGCACGCGACTATTTAAAGCATTTGCACACTGAAATGCATCTCAACCGAGAGACAATGGATACTCCCTGGCATTTAAATATCGATCACGATCCCTTTCCCACTTACGAGAATGCCCCAGTCAAACGCATTCCCGTCCAAGGTATGCAGTTTCTTGTGCCCGCCACTGCCTGGTATTGCAAGTTGTGCAGTATTTGGATTGGCGATCTGCATTGTGCCTCGGCCCACTTGAAATCAAAAATACATGCCAATCGATATGAGGTAAGAATAACAATTACACATATAGATTATTTATGATACGGAACTCTAAATGAAATTTCATGAAATTTGAAATGCCGATTACTTGGCTGGCACTAAATTGTTGTAAGAGTTTTCAGCAATTTGCAAAATCATTTCAATTTTTTCCCGTTCCGAACTGCATTGTTTTTTTATTGTTCGCCACATGGTGCACATGACATCCCTGATCAGTGAGAACGAAGAACGTCTCAGTGTATATGGTATTTTTCAAATCTGTCATAAAAAACAAAATTTAATTTCTCATTTTAGATGTTTTTGAAGAAAAACCCCAATTATGAGTCCGAATGGGCGGCGAATCGTGAACACGCCTTGGAACTTCAGAAGGGCAGCGAAAAAGGCAAACTTGAGAAAACCAAGAAAGATCAAGAGGACAAGACAGTTAAAAAACGCAAGAAGAAGAGGTTCGTATTTTAAGTTAATCAAATCTTTATTCACTAATATAAAAATCTTTTAAAAGCTCTGACAAGAAGAAAAAGAAACGGAAGCATGGCAAAAAGCATAAACGCGGTAGCAACGCGGCCAATGCCACATCTTCATCCACATCGGGAAGCTCTGCGTCCGAGGACGAAGCGCAACAGCCAAAGAAAGGACGCAACGAAGAGACATCAGCCAACGCTGCATCCATACGCGTGTCCATGCGTAAGCATGAGCTACCGCCACCAGTCAAAGAGGACGAAATCCCGCATCAACCAGTAACAGCACCGCCACCACCTATCATCAAGGACTCCCTAAGTACAGGCTCGCGCCTGAGTAAATGGACCTCTGCCGGTGGGGGTGTGGAGGATTCAGTGGACAAAGCTTCAGCAGAAGTGGAAGAACAGAAGAAACGTGACGACGCCATGCTTCAGCAGTGGAACTCGGTTCAGCCGGTAATCAGTGAGAGCGAGAAAAAACTGTTCGAGCAGCTCAAGGGCAAACTGAAGAATAAACCACGTGATGGAGAGAATTTTAAGGGCCAAAGTGCCAGCTCTGCCACAGTACCTGCAACGCAATCGCAGACTCATTACCAAGGAGCTAATGACGACAAATCCCGGCGCCGTCGTTCACGCAGCCCAGGTCAACGGCGGCGTACACGGAGCCCCTCGCGCAGCCGTAGTCGTGGGCGCAACGAGTTCCGCCGGGATCGAGATCGTCGACGCTCCCGCTCACGTAGTCGTGGTCGCCGGCGCTTCTCACGGTCCCCAATGCGCAACAGTCGGCGCAGCCGTTCCCGTGATGCCCGCCGACGTCGCAGTCGCACACGTAGCCGATCGGGCAGCCGCAATCGCGTCGAACGCCCCATCGTTAAACATTCCGAGTTCAGGCCACGTGCCGTTCCTGACCGCAAGCTAAACGAGCCCAAGCGTGACAAAAAAGATGCGGCTGGTTCCAAACCGAAATCGACTTCAAAGAACTCAACTAGCAGCACCGCTTCAACATTGGCCGCCGCTGGTGGCAAAAAGTTGCCTTTCATTGGCAAGATGCCAGTATTTAAGAAGCAACCCTCAAATACGGCCAATGTCCAGGGCTTGGAGGCCGGCATTTACACAAATGGCACGGAAGCTCCGCCTCCTCCACCACCACCGCCTCCGATGTCGACAGCAATGCAAGGACAGGGTCCCACAGCTATGTCCGTACGACTGCCAGCGCCCACAGCCGCACAAATTCAAATGGCCATGATGGAAGATGCTTATGGTAATGCACCACCTTTCCATCCGGATGCCGGTATGATGGTTGACTACGATGAGTTGATGCCGGATCCGGTTCAATTTGCCAGCTTGATGACACAATGCGCACCGCCTCCGCCACCAGGTGGTGGTGCAGACAATTCTTCTGGGTTGCCGGGCAGTGCGCCAGCTCAGATGGGGGAAGATGCTGAGGATACCAATGAAGATGGTGAGGATGTGTTGCCCCCTGGCATTGATGAGGCCGAAACCGACTTAGTAACACAGCCTCTGGATGTAGCCGCACAACCACGCGACGGTGAACTCCCCAAAGATCTAGCCGCAGCTTTGGATATTATTTTCCCCTCAGAACGACCACCCGGTGAGACTGATGAGAACAGCAATCAGCAAAACGAGCCACCACAGACCATAACCACCATTGTTGAGGATGATCCCGTGCTAGACGACCACAATCTGCAAGACTTGGCAAAACAGGGTATTCACATGATCAGCCTAGAAGAGACAAACTCAAGTTCATTGCCGCCCCTGGCCAACACAGCATCCAATGAGTGTGGCCAGCAAGAGGATTCTCCCATGCAAATCTCCACAGACGAAGAATCCCAAAATGCTTACTCAGAGACCCGATTCCAGGTCAAGGTTCAGAATGCCGCAGCCCAAGCCCTCCATCAGAGCAATGGCTTGTCGAGTAATGGCGGCAATCTGGACTCGATAAACTTGAAACAGACGGAGGCAGAGAATATACCAATTCCCGAGACTCCTCCGGCCCCAACAGAGCCCACTGAATACGACTGTGAGTCCAAGGCAAATCCTATCATCAACGAGTTGGTAGATCTCAACGACATCCCGCAGCCGCCTACCTCACCCTCGGACAGTGAAAAACTCCGACGCCAGGCCGAACTGGAGGAGTTGGCTATGCTGGGCATCGACAGCAGCGATATGGCGGCACAATGTATGTAAATCGAGCACACATACACCACACCACCAATTCAGCGTCACTATTCCACCTCACCACAAACACATTCACGCACACAAAAATTTCATTTTACTTTCAAATATCGAAATTATCTTAACCATTTCCACTTTCTTCTCTCTCTCTTTTTCTCTGTCTCTCACTCATTCTCTTCTTCTTAATATGTTTTTAATTTTTAACTGAACGTGCTTGAATACATTCTCAGATGCGTTATAATCTTTTGTTTGACTTTTGCAACATTATTTTGGCTAATCAATCATCGGCAGCTCCGCAGGGGAGCAATGGACTCAATCCCATAAGATAACACAATTCTGAATTTGAAACAAAAATCTGACAGCCCCAGAATCCCCAGTCCAATTGAACAAACTGAAGCAGCAACCTGAACGTCGCATGTGACTACTCTATATTATTAATTTTGATTAGTGTTTACGCATAAAAATGTTCTAAGTAAATGCATATATATTAATGTAATATATGTATAAATAAAATTCATTAATAATTATTGTGAATTCGTGTCATAAGGAGCCAGGGTGGGAGAGTTTCACAAATTAATTTTTTCAGCGAAAATATGAGTAAATGATATTCACATTCAATTTGATCGGGAATGAGCGTCAATGAAAATATATGTAAGCCATAAGGAGTTTGTCAAGGAACCAGTCAGTTTCTCATCTTTTTTTTTAATGGAACTCGCACAAATACCTAGAAAAGCTCTTATCTCTACACAGTGTGATCCTAATTTTATTAAACGAAGTTTATGTAGAAGGCATTATCAAATCAATATATCGAAAATTATGCGAGAAAAAAATTGTTATATTTTTTTGCTGTTCTTTAAATTTATAAATAAAAGATTTTGTGAAGCTAGATTCTTACGAAGCGGAAGTATTGGACGATGCTTAACTATTAATAATGTATAAAATATCTGGGAAACCAAAATGATATGGTTTGATATTGAAAATGACAATAACAGTACAACAGGAAGCGGAGTAGAAAACTAAATTAAAGGTCAACTTGATTTGACTTGAAAAGGTCTGATTATAAGTCGTTCGTTTATTTATATTTTATAATATATACATATAATTCTACAAATTTTATACAGTGACTTACGTTAGGTTGGTCTAAATCAGCTGATACCCTTCAAGTGAAGTCATATATAGATCTATTTGATACTTACTGAGACCAGTAATGTAGATTGTATAATATACAAGTACGGCAGAGTATTTTTGGGGAATACCTGGAGCATGCAGTGCTTTAATGTTTCTTTTTATTATATCCTAAATTCGTTTAGGTTAGATTGAATTTATAAAGAAAATGTTTATTGTGTAATCTGCTAACACTAAGACCGAACTTTTTATTTAAATCAGAAATTTTCATTTGCGGAAGCAAAACATTGATCTTGCCAATCAGATGACATGATCACGTCACAGAACTTTCCAATCAAGACTTCTTCTATAATTCGAAGAATATAAGGTCCACCTTTAAAGGAGCATACTATTTTGGCGTTTTACATAGTTTGCAGAAGAGAATTTGTCATGTTTGATCAGTATATCCAATAGGAATGTTGTCTCAACCACACCGTATTCACTGTATTACAATTTCCTTTTTGCAACTACAAACCAAGATAAAAGGACCATCTTATGATAAATTAGCAAACAGCAACCGCAACATTCAAAAATATCATAAAGTGTATTTTATTCTAAAACGAAAAAGTTTAGTTGTTTTTGTGAAACACTGTGTCTTCAAGAAGACAGGCCCCTTTTGCTTTCTCTACCAGGAAGAACCAAATATTCCATTTTCATTCTTAATAAGTTTCCTTTTATTTCTAAGAATTTCATATTACCCACTTACCGTAGACCCCCAAAAGTCATCTCTAGAATAGTTAGAATCACTAGACGAATCAATTTAAAATTGTTTGTCTCTCAGTTTGTTTCTATACACACTATTCTCTCTATTTAAAAAGCTATCTGCACAATTGTCGTAGGTGCCTGGATCGGATTACTATATCATACGAACCTAAATCGGGATTAGGAATATCTTCCAAATTTATTCATCTATCAAATTTTATATTTTTGAAAGCTTGCATGTGTGCCAATTTTTAATTTGATCTGGCTACTATATCATATAGCTGTCACACCAACCTAAATAGGAACTAGGAATATATGCAGAATCTGCTGACCAATCCCATGCATATAATTAACAGAAGAATACTTTGAAAAGATTTTGTAATCTTCGGCACCTTATTTACCAGAAAATAATAATTCCCTTTTGATAAAGAAGGTTGATTCTGACCCAGAGAAACAAAAAACAAATGTTATAATTTTGATGTATTTGTTTTGTTTTAATGGCACTTAACAATATGTATATTAAATTATGTGATTAAAAAAAATATCAATGAAAAACATATTATTTTTCCTTTACTATAAATACCGTTATATGCGGGGTATACATAAATATAAACATGAATAACATTATTCTCATTTTCGTTTACTTAATTTCACAAACAATTTGTTTCGCAGGGTACGAGATTTTGATTTGAGTTCAAGTTTTGTTCATTTTGTTGATTAACTTGGTAGGTACACAATTTCCGCTAGCTTGTTAGTAACAATTCAATAAAATTTTATGGTATTGACATTCTACACTTGTTAAACTTGAGTAATTTATATTTTTGAGTTGTTAAGTAATTAGAATGTGGGTAAGGGTGAGAATCACTTCTGAGGTCACAGTTATCTAGTTCAAGGATTTAGTAATCCCCGTTCTACTTGATTACAATCGGTAACAAATACAAAAGGTTAGACAATCCTGAAGAGTTACAAATTACATAGTTGATATACGGAATACAGAGATTTAATAAGATTCTATGTCTATGATTTTATGCATAGGTTAATGAGTAGTACATAATTTTGAAACTGAATGTGTGCAAGGGACGCTGCCGGATTTTCCTATTGTCACTTTGATCTTGGTGCCCAGACCCACAGTTTTTATTGATTCGTTGCTATAAGTGAGTGACCCGAACTTTGGCAACTGACGATGTCGACTTTGAAGGGGCAAATAGCTAGAACTATAAGTCCGTGATGGGACCCCCGGCCACGCTGAATTTGGGTTGTGAATTTCGATTGGCCTGGTGAGAATTCCATGCGGCTTGGTTTTGATTTTGGTTTTGGCTTTGGCTGTGAGAGTGCGTAGCCAATGACGATGTCAACTCTGAAGGTGCCGAGGTCAATGGAGATGTCCCAACACCGTTATTATGCTCCGTATCGGCATTCACCAGCAGGCTGTTGGCCACCGTGGCGCTCAGGTCTCGCACCAGGTTTTCGAGCCTAGAAATCGAGACACACAGCAAGACAGATAGGAAGAGCAAAAGGTCGCCCGACAGGCAAAACAGAATGCAGATGTAGAAAAAGAGAAGAACAGAAATGCAAAATTGTGAGTGTTCCATTATTTTCGTTTTAGTTACCAATTCGATTTCGGTTTGTTGCTAAAAAATGATCTAACAACTGTGGTTGATGTCGATTGGGTTTGCAGTTGTTGTTGATTGTTGGTAGTTGATGATTTTGGGTTAAAATGAAATGAAAAGTGCAATTTAGGTTTGGGTTAAAACAAGAAAAACAAACAAGGTAAACAGTTTAGAGAATAGACTACACCCACGCTATAATACGCTGATTGGCCTCCTTACGTGCGGCAGCAGACTCATTAAGTTCGCGTTTTAGCTGTGCGTGTTCCTTCTTCCGTGGCAGTGGTGGAGGCGCTGGCGTCGAGTTTGTTAAATCACTGGTCGCCGGCAGCGATGACTGAAGCAATGCAAATGTGGGCGGATTTGTGTTAAGGCCATTGCTGCGACTCGCTTCATTTGTGGCATGACGCTTGCCCATGTCCTCCTGGGAACTACTGCCAACCGGTGGCTCCTGCCCCTGTGGCTGCTGCAACTGCTCATTGAATTCTACCTCCTCGTCCTCCTCGAGCGAATGTGCTTGCTGGGTCTGGTGGACTGTGCCATAGTGCAAATTGAAGGAGTGGGCACGCCGGGCCCCACCACTGCCATTGGGAAAGGGCTTGCGTATGCGTGGCGCCCGTTCATTCTCATAGATAATGTCGGGATGGGCGGCCGCTCGACTGTTGTACAACGAGGCCAGAGCCTGACGCAAGTATTTGTTCTCGGCCTCCAAGTGTGACAAGCGCTTGTTGGTGTCCTTGCGTTCCAGACGCAGCTGCAGCACATGTGACTGCAAATTGAAATGGAATAGGAATCACAGTCTGGAGTTTTCTCGGAGACCAGGACTCACCTTAAGTTCATCAATGTCCCGCAGAATGCGCACATTGCCCTCATTCAGAGACCATTGGCGTTCCTCCACCATTGATTTGACACTGTCCAAAATAAAAAGATGAGGATTGAATTAATAAGAGTGAACAAAATAATGGTTCAATTCTTACCGATTGAGCATGGCATCTTCCCGAACTCTGGCGGCCTCTTTGACCTCCCGCACCACATCGGTCATCATGCCGGGGGTGTAGGCGCCTATAGAATGTGAAGAGAAATCAATTACATGGGGCAATGCTTGGCTCAGATTGTTACTTTGGCTTGCCTTGATTTTTGTATGCATGTGTATGTGTATATGTGTGTGCGAGTGTGTTTGTGTGCGAGTGGTGTGGTTTGGTGCCAAATCAAAGCAAGCCTTGTTCCAAATCCAAAGCAAAAATAAGTTTATTCTTTGGCATCAGTACCTGAATGAAAAGTGGGCGCAGGGCTGTGCGTGCCAAATCCACCGCCAAATACCAATGGTTGACTTTGTGTGCTTAATCCGCTCAAGCTATCTCTACGGTGCCGCATGCCGCCCCCACCGCCCCCGCCCCATTGGCCGTTGGGCGCGTGCTTTAAAGCTTCGATATCAACTAAAGTGATGGAAATCAATTTTACGTGTGCGAAATAAATCCAAATCAAGACAGAGGCGAATAGAAATAATTTCAATAAATAAAAGATAAACAATCAAACGAGCACATAGCGTGTAAATACAATTAATTACCATAATAGGAATACACAAAAAAAAAAGAAGTTTACAATTTGCCAAATAAAAAAAGGAAAACATGAGAGAAAACATTACAAAGAGACAGAGAATATTAAAATTTACCACACAAAATTGGATAGACAAATAGACAAATTGAAAACCCTTTTCTGTATTTACCACGCCTATTTTAAAACGAATCAAGGATCCAGAGCTACTGGCGCACCCCCACTCACCCTTTGTCTCATGCAAGTTTCGACATATTTTGGAATTGGTTTCGTGCAGAATATTAATTTGCTCCATCAGAGCGGCAAAGAATTTGTTCTGTTGCTCCAAGTCGCTGCTGCTGGTATTTCCATTGGCAGTGCCATTACGATGGTCTGGCGTATTCTGCCCACTCAATTTGGAATCATTATCCGAGGGATTCAACAAACAGGGATCACTGAATCTAAAACTAAGAAGGTCTCATAAATACAACATCACAAAGACTTTGGGCTTTCATTTGTATTTACCCTCGACTTATGTTGGGATTGCTACCGCTGCCATCCAAGACATCCGTGGAGTTGGGCTCGTGTTCAGAGCTACCACCGTACGGGCCCATCATATTCACCAGTGGTGGCAGACTAGCAAAGTCCTGGCCCCCATCGGCATAGCTACCCAGGCCACCCATATAGCTCCCGTTGCCCAGATTGCCCAGGGGTGGAAAGAGTGTGGGATACCGATGGCTCAGTGCTGCCTGGGAGTGCTTCAGATAGTTGGGTGCCTGCTGTGGTAAAAGCGGGGAGAAGCAAATCAACATTGATAAAAACTCATTTTTTATGGGACAAACTCACGCGTTGTATGCCCAGACTAAAGGGTGGGTTGCCGCCCACACCACCTGAGACAGCTGAGGTGCTCATTCCATAGGGCTGTGAATGTGAACGCATTAGAAACTGCTGCTGCTGTTGTTGTTGTTGTTGTTGTTGTTGCTGTGCCTGCTGTTGGTTGTAATTGTGCAAATTTGGCATTTGTTGTTGTGGCTGTGGTTGCTGCAGCTGCTGTTGTTGTTGCTGTTGCGGCGCAGAGATTTGAGGCTCCGGCTGGTTTGGCTGATTGGGGCGGTTGGCAAAAGGCTGCTTATTAGTCGTGGGATTGTAATCCAGAAACTCCGATGACGAGGACAACTGAGCATTTGTGGCATCTCTCAAGCAATTCTCCAGCCAAGTATCCAAGTGATCCTTGGAATAGTTCAGTCCCTCACAAATGCTGCCATTGTTGCTGCCACTCTTATTCGGCAGAGATGAGGAACCCGTCGAAGTGGCACTGCGAGATTTCAGTTTCTTTCGTTTGGTTGTCTCCACAGCTAAAAACAAAGGATCCCCAATTAGATAAACAAACATCTATGATATCATTTAAAGTTCAAATTGTATGTTTACACGCTTCAACGAACTCAGTATTTGATTTCATTGTCTAATTGAATTGAAACAAAACGATCTGCTTGACTGGCCCCAACCCCAACCAGCTAATAGGTCTTACCTTTTGGCGAAACAATTGTAGATTTTGTTAGCATTTAAAATGAGGAAACAATTTCACTTTAATTAAACAGTCATATCAGTTGCGTACGTCCGTGTCCAGGCAGAGTCAACCACAGAATGCAGCTCCAGGCTGGGCCTGTAGGCTGGCAAAAGTGGGAATGACTCACCTTTCCGTTTGCGGGGTGGAAGTCGTAGAGTTGGGAGAGCTGGGAGCGGTGAGAGAGGTTAGAGACCAACCAGCTAAAGTCTCATTGATCGGCCAGTTATGTTAACCCACAAAAAAAAAAAAACAAAAACAAAAACTGTCGCGTACTCAAAACAAGTTTCTGGGTTTCTTTGTGTTTGGATATTTGATTTATAGGAATTACTTGATTCGCGAATACTCTGAGAAAATGTAAATACTTTTCTAGTTTCCCATTACACATTCCTCGAGCTTAAAATTGGAAATAATTTTCAGACTATCGCTTTTCAGAGTACTTGAGACTTGAGACTAAATTCCTAGACAACGAACGAATTCTATAATTTCTCTAAAGAGAATTCAAAAGTTCTGCTTTGACACCTTTTTGCCACATTCTTGCATTTTAATTTGTGAGAAAACGAAATACATTTCGATTTGGAAATTTGAGCGTAAGCGTTTTCTCTTTTTTTTTTTTTTTTTGCCTAGCAAATTCTGTTTACGGTTTCATTTGTAAACCGGTAATTTTTTGGCTTTATTGTTTTTATCTAGTTTTTTGTTTTCTTTATTTTTTTTTGTTTTTTTCAAAACAAATCTTACCAGTGGAATTGTGCGGTTTTTGGCATATAAGTTGCATGCCGCAAATAAACACAAGCAACTCAACTTTGGACTCTTTCGAAGTCAATGGGTCGCCTTGTGGCTGACACACACCACAAAGCATCGAGTCAACTCAAATTGAATTGCATTATGCTTTTCAGAGCTACTGCATTCCAGAGACATGAACCACCACCTCAGTCAAGATTGTGGCGACTGTTCTTGTATTTTTGTTTCAGTTAATAATCTTGGGGGAATACAATTCCCTAAGAATGTGAGCTAAAGGGTGCAGCATGGGGGTGCTATAAATAAACGAAGCAAGTTATTAAGCGGAAGTGGTTCAAGAAGAAAGAAAAAAGGGAAAAACTCGGTTGCTCAGTCCCAGGAACTGACATGCCTTTGAGTCAGCTGTTGATCAATGGATCTGCAGTTGATCGTATCTTATATAGAACACCAAATGTTTTTATATATCTTCTGTTTTTTTCAAGGCTATCAAAGTTCTTTAGTTCTTCTTAAGATCCCAAGCGATCTGTAATGCCATGTTAGCCCCAGGTAGTCCCACTCAAGATTAGTTGAAGAGCTTCGATGGATCTGTCTGACAGTTCTAACCAGATTTATATTTCTCTAACACTTTCGTGTCATTCCAATAGTTAGGCATTTTGATCGACAATCCTTATATAACTCATTGTTCCACATTGAAAATGCATTCACATCAAAAAACGCTTACCCAATTTCAATGTCGATCTCGCGTGTAAATATTTCATAACCACAATACTAAAATTAAATCAATCACTGACCGTGAACCTAGCCAAAAAAAAAAAAAAACACCAGCCATACATCTACAAATTTAAACTGATTTATAATTATCGACAAAGTTTAGGCATACATGAGGCCTGCATCATGACACGCTATACCATTGAATGGCGAGGCCTTGCATTGAATTCAGTATAGAAATAAGGAAACAAAGGGACTCACTACGAATCACTGCAATCTAGCTGGTGCAAATGAATTGCATCTAAGCTTGTTTAGATAATTGGGGAAAACAAGGCGACACAAACTCAAATTGGAAAGTAAAAAGTTAGGCAAGATTATAACAAATACTACGGAAATTATAAAGATTCAGCTTAGTCAACTCAAAAACGAATATGCAAATTAAGCTAATGAACTTTTGAGCCTAGTGGATACAGCCTGAGGCAAAGGGAAATATATATACTATACACTATTTAATGTCTTTGTGAATGGCATGCTAATGAAAAGGGGGTCTCAGGCTAATGACAGCCAAGTTTGAGTTATGTGCGAAACAGATTCATCGAAAAATACATTAGGGAAGCTGCGACATGTGATCTCTGGCTGTGTGCCCGGAGAGTCAATGAGTTTCTTATAGGTTTTCGTTTTTTCAATTTACCAGCTTGAGGAAATCGAAGCTGAACATTTTCACATCACCCTTCAATGTGTCGGCTGCATTTATTCAACAGTTTATTAATGAGACTTTGTCACAAATATAATGAATGAATGAACGACTATTTATAAACTGCAGACATGCCATAAAATAACTCCAGAGACAAGTCATCTGCTGCTCTATTCAGTCTATTCAAAAATCTTATAGACTGGAGAATACCCTATTCACACTCACACAAATATTGGAAATTTGAAGCCATGAGGCTATGATTTTATTAGACTTTTGAATCCTTATAAAGAGGGAGATGTTGAAGACCTCAAAAAGACATTTGAAGTCAAGTCTTTCTATACGCATGAATGCTCAGATCTTGAACTCTATAAGAGCTAGAAGAATCAAGTAAGTGACTAAGACTACGTAGGCCTGTATGGTGTATAAGATATTAAAAAATTATCCCCTCACTCCTATGTCTACTATAAAAACCAGCTTGAAACTATGGTATATATATGTATGTACATATATAATCTCCCAGTTTCGAGGAGATATACCGATCTTCAAGGAGATATTCCTCTTTTACGAACTTGCAGTATAAAAGGGCCGATAGATGGCGCGATTTACCACGATTTACCGTTATAAGAAGAATAAGAATTGAGAGCTTTGATCTTGAGAAACATAATATAGTCAACATCTTAGCAGACCTCAGTTAGCTGAGACTGAAGGTCATTCGTTTTAGCCATTCATGACTTGGTTATTCCCAGGATTTGGAAGTGGAATCTTATTCAGCTTTTAAGTTAAAATGAATCTGGAACACCTTAATCGCAAATACAGCCAATTGTTGATACACCAAAATAAACTATTAAAAATTTCTGGAAAATATTCTGTTTAGTTCATAAAAAGAAGAATCATTATTTACAGAGAAATGTAAGCATCGAAAAACGATGCCCAGCTTTTTGTATATTTTGAGAATGTTGATATATTAATCCATATTTCGAATGGGAAATAATATTATTTTAGTTCATAATAAAAACCATTAATTACAGGAACTTGTAAACACCTCGAAAACATGGCCGACTTTTTAGTTATGCCCGAAATGTTGATATATTATTCCATATTTAGGAAGATATAATAGGTTATCCAGCTATTGTGGGATAGTGTAGAATCGGGAATCTTCCAACACTTGGAACATTCAGTATTCCCTCGATTTTGACGGAATAGTGAATGTGGAAATTGGAGTAAATTACTTGTTAAAATGTATTCGCATTTGGGTAGTAATCTCAGCCAAGCACAACATTAGTGGTACTTAGCAATAAATGAGTATTTTGGTTGCAAGTAAACTTAACGCCGTTTAGCATCGCGTGTCAGAAGTATTTAACTGAAGAAGGCATTACGGAATTTAGCTTACCTCTTTGCGGTCCCGATCCACCCACGCCCAACGAATTGCCCTGATTGCTGCCCTGACTCTTGTGTCCGATAATTCCAGGATGTTGCTGTTGTTGCTGCTGCGGTTGTTGCGGTTGAGAATTTATTGAACTGCTTCCAATGCCACTGACTGAGCTGCTGACTGTGGATACGATGCCGTTGTCCAGGCTGCCGCCACCATTGCTGGCATTGATGTCGAGTTGCGTGGTTGTTGTCATTTTTGCTATGCAAAGTGCGTCACTCTATCCCAGGTCTCTGCGCGCTTGACTGCAAATGAATTAAAGAAAAGAAAAGTTAGACAGGCCTTTAGCATGTGTTTCGTGTGGATATTCTTCTTTTCGCATTTCTACCTTCTAGCTGGGTTGGTATTCGACCGTGAAAAGACTGAACAAAAAGCTGAAACCAAAGATGATCTAGCTACTTGAGGTTCTCCACTGAATGTAACGCTTTACCCAAGAAGACAGTCAAAAAGCAATGGGAAGCAAATACTTTTTCTATGCGTGTGTGTATGTGTGTGTTTGTGTGTGTGTGTGTGTGCGGTGCCGGAAAACACCTGTCCATTTTCTTTTGCAACCACAGCAACACCAACAAGAACAACAACCTTGTCACGCCTCGACTTTCTGCTTTGCTGTTTTTGTTGTTGTCTCTGTTGACATTTGCCTTGTTTGTGTAGCCGTGGCACTTGCACAAACATTTTATTGATGAAATGTAAACAAATTTTAGTTACCTTCTATAGGAAAATAAAAAATGCATTTGGACAAAGTAGACAGCCGGCTGGAGCCGAATCAACCACATAGTTTGGGCACCCCCAAACATTGAACTCGAGTAAGCCAATGAAAAGCGAAATTAGGAATTTTTTAAATTCCAAATAAGCTTGTGGATCTATTAAATAAAACCTCTAAAGTTCCAAGAGCTGGAATCTCCATGTCAGTCTATGGACACAATCTGATATTTGTTTGACTTTATTCATAGTTGGTATCAATCGAGAGGTGTAACGTAAATATAATTTGATACCATGAAAATTAAAAGAGTCTGTATGGCTAGGAAGTTAGACGGCTAAAGAAGAATACATATATATATATATATTTATATATATATATATATATATATATATCTATAAGCTTGCTCTCAGGTCTTCTGGATACTTCATATCAAATTTGGTAGCTCAGGGAAACTGAAAGTTCCGAGTTCTTTCCTTTCATACAGACTAGTCTAGCCCAGTCTAGTTTCCCTGGTCCTACTCTGGGTGATTTGGGTTTGTCTTTAAGGCCTCGTTTTGGGTGTTACCTACACGTAAAACTCTCCTTTAGTTTAAGAAATACCATGGAAATATAAAAAAATAATAAATAAATTAAGTTTATAGTTTTCGGAAACGACTTGGAAAACACCATGAAAAAAAATATAAAAAGCATATAAATCAAGCTGTTAATTTATAGCAAATGGCTTCAAAAAAGTCTGCCAGATTATATCAAATCTAGTATAAACCATAGGCTAGTCAAACCTGAAAACGACCTGGATTTGGTACCCAGCATTTACCAAAAGAAATACATCGAGCCAAAAGGTCTAGCCCATTTGGGATGAGCAAATATAAAAAGTTATCTTGACTGCCCCCTATGCGTTAATAATAATAAAATTGGAAGATAATATGTCAAAAAATATATTAAAATAGTTGGAAGAAAACCTTCCATAGTTTATATCCTTGACATGCTTGTGGGATAGCTTGTTGGATCTGGAAATCAGACCACATTGTGGGGAGCCTGGGTCCCTCAAAAGCTCTAGTCCATATGGGTTTAATAAATAGATACCAAGGTATCTTGACTACCTTGAATTAAGACCACTTTATAAGAAAACCTGGTTCCCTCAAAGAGTTTTAATAAAACCTACGAATGCTCGTATAAACTAAACACTAAATTAATAGTCTATAATTTGATTTTGTCTGAATTATTATTTCGAATATTAATTATTTAAATTCAAGCTTTTAGATAAACTTATAAAGCTATTTGTTATTGGACTTTTATATAAGTGTATGAGAAATGTCAGGGAAACCACTCGAGACTGCCATGATTATAGCGGTGAAGCGGTGAATGCACACAAACTGATTTTAATGTTTGTTAATAAGATAATAGACTTTGCAAATGTTGCCGTAATTGCTTCCCACTCTTGGCAAATACTTGCAACAGAAAGAAAAAAAGAGAGAAAAAAAAAATTATTTGAATTCAGCTTTGAAAAGTGGAAACCTTAGATGCACTCTTTAGAGCATTGTTAGACTTGGTAAGCGGGGAGTGCAAATCTGTCAAACTGCCTGTCTTCACTTTTTCAGATAATCTCTTAAGTGGTATCCACTTTTCTACGCTTACAAAAACCATCTTAGTCATTAGAGTTAAGTTTTTCACCTGCAAATTTCGAGGTTTACACGATTTTTGAGAAAGTTATGCATAAAATGCAGAAATGTTTTCACATTTGCATACAACATGCTAGGGGATTTTAATGTTTCCATTTATGACAGACAGCATAATTACAGAAACTAGGCAGATCCGTTAGACCAGCCCAGATACAGACAGACACACAGAAACTAAAGACAAGTAGGCCTCGGTGGGTTTTCAGATTCTTTTCGGAGGAACCAACAGAGCGCTGCTCCATCTTAATGCTTGGCTAACAGCAATTATGTTTGGCCACACCTACCGGGAAATCTAACAGATCTTTGCATAAATAAAAGAAATGTATATATTGTAGATCTATTGGATCCAACTGTCTGGGCGGATGGTCAGTCTAAATTGCTGAAAGTGTGTAGAAAAGAAAACTTTCAATAAGAAAAGCTTTGAGTTAGTTTTGCTCGTTAAGGGAGACAACAAATAAATAAATAGCAACAAATAAACCGGCATACAAATAGATATTTCAAAAGATACAAAACTCTATGTGTGTGATTATCAATGCCAAAAATTTTTCAAGCAAAAAAAAAAAGAGGAAAAGGCAAAATAAATTAAAAATACAATAATCAAGCAAAGCGTAAAGTAACAAACAGCATCGCATTTGGCCGTTAAGTACAACAAGTATCTATAAGATACAATACACATGCAGTCTGTCTTGCCAGTCTCAGCAGAGGACGCTAACGAGCAAAACAACTTGAGTTTACTATGCACACTTTTTTTATAGAGTATATCAACTATTTGCAGGCTCAGAGATAAAAATCGGAGAAGCGAAGAGAACAAAAAGACGAAGAGATTTGGCAAGCCGAATCGTAATACTTTTTCTATTAAATTGGTTTCGAAGATATCTCCTGTAATTATTGTTCTACCCTAACTAAATTTGATATTTTTATCGTACCTATATAGACATATATATATACCGAATTTTATCTTGATCGAACCTAATATCGGAACAATATATTCAGGTTTCAAAATGCACATGATATGTGTTTTTACGAAAAAGAGTTTGTAATCTTCGTTAACCCAGAAATAACTTTTCCCACTGTTGTTGTTACTGTTGACTTTTTTAATTTTTTTATTGTTGTTGCCATTGTTGGCATCTTCGTCGCCATTTACTTTTTTATGGCACTCACAAGTTGAAAGTGAATTAAGTTTTTGCTTTTGAATCAAGTGGTCAGCGAAAGGGGGGAAGGAAAAAATAAAACAATAATAAAACAGTTGTTTTAATTTTCAGTTTGATAAACAAAAGTCTGATAACATTCTCCACATATTTGAGCCACTAAATCATGGTCCGAAAAACTTTAAGGCAAATTTTGCTAACCGATGGGGGATAAATTATTTTGGTTATGCTGATTTGGCTTCGAATAGTTTTCCATAGGGGAAAAATGCGTAACCCCTTGAAATGATAAATAGATAACGGTATAAGTTGGCCCATAAATTTGAGCTGCTAACCCGCTGCGTTGCTCTTAAAAATTTTAAAGCAATGACAAAATTGTTATTTTTTTTTTTAATTATAAATTTCAGTTTTGGGTTTGTTGGGTTTTTTTATTTTGGTTTTTGTCCCTGAAACAATTTTTTTTTTTGCTGTTCATGTTGAAGGTGAAAGACTTTGGAAAACAATGAGACCAGCTAAAATATAAAAAAAAAAAACATTTTTTTTGCAAAAAAAAAAAAAAAAAACATTTTTTTTTCGTATCTCTGTCCAAGTTCTAGGCCTTTGACTGGTTGCCAAGAGTAAAATAAAAATAAAAGAAATTCAACAATTGATGTCGCTGTGGCTGTGAAGCATAGAGAAAAGAAGGCAGAGTCCCTCTCACTCTCTGGGCTGTGGGAAAAATGCTAAAATCTGAATGATAATGAAGTTCGAAACGTGCAAAAATAAATCTTGGAGTACAACGACTACCAAACTGATGGAATGATGGCTATCAGTGAATCTGAAATGAAGCTCCCCTCACTTGAAACCGGTTTATACATCTACTTGCTATCGCAATGTTGGCTAGCGTGTGTGTGTGTGTGTGTGTGTATCTGTTTGTGTGTATTGACCTTTCCCATACAACAAATTTAATGACACTAATAAAAACAAAACAAAATGAACTACCAACTTACTACGGCAGCGGCCAACACGACAACGCCGACGACCCCAGCCATGCAGCGTTTCAAATCACCGGACGCGATCAATGAGCAAAGCACACACACACACACAAACAAACACATACACACCCCAGTTTGTAAGTGAAGCCTGCCCCGTCAGTTAGTTGGCTGATTTGGTTTTGTTGGTTTGTTGACCCACCACACAAAGTTGAGCATTCAATAAATTGAAGAAAACGAATGAAAGGAGAAGAAGCAGACACACACACACGCTCACACAAACGATGACCAAGCAAGAGTGTCCAAGGAACACCACCACCAGCACTGCCATCACATCCATTGAGAGACAACAGACCAAGACATATTTGGCCTAGCCATCACTATCGAGTTTCCCCAATTTGGCAGCGCACAGCAAAAGAAGAAAATGGAAATTGAAAAGCGAAAATGAAATGCTTGTATCTGAATTATCTAGCGGTGTCGTTGTCGTTGTCATCAATGACGTGCTGTGCCATGCTCTTCTCACATGCGTTTGAATTTCAGTTTTCTGTTGTTTTGTTACAAAATTTCCCAAGGTTTTGCAGCTTAAGCCAAGTACCAAGCATACATTTCTGTTTGCCAATTATTGAAGTTACCTACGCGTAAATCAGCCAGGCTGCAATTAGAGCAGCACTTGTAATTCCGCACTTTGTTTTGGTTTTGAATTCACTTGATTAGCATTTATTAGACTCGAGCAATTTTGTCTGTTTTAAATTTTATTGCACATTATTTCTTTTCTTTTTAATTGACACAAACACAAGCTAGACTTTTCGCACACATTTTTATATTGGATTTTCATAAATCATTCAGCATTGTGGGTGTTGGCATTGGCTTGTTTTTATTGCGAATTTTTTTTTTCTGTTTTTGGTCAAATTAATCGAGCAACGCGCTACGTAGCAAACAACGACGTAATGGCATTGACGTACTTTGCGGCAACGAAACAATACGGGCGGACCAATGAAAAAAACAATAGTATTACACTTTTGATTTTTACACTTTTAACGTTTTTTATTTCTCTTTTATTCAATAAAACACCCGTCAGCGATCCGAGTTCCAAAGCAGCAACAACAACAATAACAACAAGTAAAATTAAGTTAAAAGTAGCGTTGCCAGATAGTGGAAGCCAAAATCTACTAAAAATGGCAATACGCAAACAGCTTCTAAAAATACTAGAAAAATGATTTTGTTTACCTAAAAAGCGAGCGCTGAATTCAAAGATTTTTAGGAAGTAACAAAACAGTTATTCTTTAAATAAATAAACTAAATTCTACCCAATTTTGATTGATTTCATATAATATATCACATTTAATTAATGATAATAGAAGAACAGATAAAACTGCTCAAATTTTGATTCCTTCAACTGAAGTAGTAAATTAAATTTTTATTTTCTAAGCGTACTGTGAACCCAACATATTAAATTAAACGATTGTATATTCTTATTTTCTAATCCTACCCCGCTATGGAAATGGAAATGTGTACCTTCAAGCGTCTATTGTGTAAATATCGTATGACAATAAAATCTATAATACCAATAATATCGAAGACCATTACCATTGTATTTTTTTATATAGATTTTCTCAGTCACACACCATTCTGTTGTTTCCCATAGAGTTCAGCAAATCAATTCTTGCAAAAGTACTAAGGTATTGTGGAATTTTGATGACAGTCTCTGGTACGCAATATACCGTTATAAATAATTTCAAAACCATTTTAAAATTTGGTAATAGGATAATGGCAAGAAGGAAAATTCAATCCCCAGTCAATATTCCTTATCGCCTGGAATACTAAATTTGATTCTCCAAGATATCAAAGAGTTCCTTTTTTTCATTTGAAAAGTTTAGTTAACCAGATTTCAGCCTTATGTGATTGCCTTAAGCTAATAAATAATTGAGACAAATTTCTTTAAAATCAATTTTATAGACGCACACATATTTATTTATATGTTTATATGTATACTATATGTATATATAACAATTGTTATCAAACACTATGCACTAGTATCAACTTAATAATTGCACATAGTTTTACTTAAAATAAATAAAGACATTGTAGAAAAGAAATACACACACAAAAGGTATTATATAAAATATAAATCGACTTTGCAAATTCACAATGGATATACGCGCACACACTTAACAACAAATTACGTAACAATTATTGTCTAGGAATACGATGACATGCGCCCACGATGAACTATCTACAAACACAATTGCGAAACATGCAAATCTTAATCTAAATGGAATCTGTCCAACTATCACTAGGGCTCTGGGCCTTTACACTGGACTCTCCTAGTCATCTGACCAGGGAGTAGCTCCTGAAATCTCATGGTGTCGATGGCGGTGTCTCGCTCTTCGACAATTCCAATTTGCGTTCCCGTTTGAAGCTCCACTCAACCATCACAAAGGCCACGGTTCCAATGGTGCCAGTTACTACCAATATTCCCAACTGCACAAACAGGCCCACATGGGACGAGTAGAAGAAGGCCACGGCGGTGGCCACAGATTGGGTGAATTTGAACAGAGCAAAAGCCCCGACTGCTTGGTTGACAAACTCCCCGCCAAGCATCGAGTAAATCTGTGTATTGAAGCAGGCATCGCCCAGTCCTAGCATAAAAGCGCAGGCCAAGGCCAAGGCGGAGCTCGGTGGGTTCAGATAGGACACATCGTCTGTGTCCTTGAACGGTGCTGAATTTGGAATGTTGATGAAGGTCAAGAAAAATGCGGCCATATGCAACAAGTAGCCAATAATCACGATTGGATCCCGTCCATACCGAGTGGTCTTGTATGCCAAAATCCCAAACAGTCCACCTCCAAAGACTTCTCCGGCGCCAATGCAAATTCCTACCAGGCCCACAATTTCTTTGGGCGTTTGAGCTATGCTCTTAGTAAATCCAATTGAAGAGCCAAACACTCCACTAAAGAAGGAGAGCTCAAGTCCTGTGTAAAAGAAGGCCAAGCTTAGCAGGAGCATTTTCTTTGTCACAAAGAGTTGGCCTGCTGACTTCATAGCGTACAGAGCAGCACTACAGCCGGTCATCTTTTCCGCCAGTTCATTGTCGGTGGTACCATTGTCAGCCATGCGGCGCAGAGCGCACAGGAATATAATTCCCAGCACTGCCATTGCTGTTAGCACGCCAATTACAAGGGTGCGGGTCTCCTTGTCAATGCGTTCCTTGTCCTGGAACTGATAGTAAACGAAGAGGTTGCCAAAGAACATGCTGCATTGCAGCAGAGCCCAGAACACTCCAGAGTTTCGCGAAATTGTGGTTGGATCGCTGCAACGGGCCAAATAGGTGCCCTGGCCGGTCCAGGTGATAGAGGCTCCCAGTCCAAGTACAGCACTAGCCACATACAAACCAATCGTGGAGGGGAAGAAAAAGGTGATCATAAAGCCCCTGAAAAAAATATATGCAAATGTTAATTCTTGGAATCTCGAGGGAGTGGCACTTCGGACTTACGTGTAGGTCAGAGCGCCCACAAACATGGCCATGCGCGGACCCGTAAACGATATAAACGATGGCGCCAGCCAATTGGAGATTGAAAAGAAAAGATAGATAATGGCCAGACTAGTATAGCCTTCGCCCTTGAAGCTATCATCCTCCTGAGATATGCTGTCCAAAATAGTTTTCTGAAAAAGAGAGAAGACACAACCTGATGAGTTCAAAGAATCAAGTCGAGCATTAAAAAGTTTTATAAGATCAAAAAGGGTATCAAGCTAATTTAGCTAACAGGATAAAATTCAGATATCAGATATAATTTATATATCAGGATGGAATAGGAAGGTTTACACACTGTCGAAACATATTTGCAGATGAGGACTTTTGAGATCCGACGTTAAGATTTGACAGAGACCCATTTAGTATTATATTATTGTATATTATTATAGAGTTATGGTAAGGTCAGAACAAATATATGAAACAGTGAAATCGAAGTAGTTAATCAGAAGCAAACTTTTCCAAATTTGAGATTGAAATTACTATTTTAGCTTTGGTCAGAGCCATCTTGTCAATGTTGTTATGAAGACACGAGATCGGCTAACTATGTCATATAGTTCCTATGAGAACTCTCAGATGTTTAAAAATTCATCCATTTGTTTTTAGAGAGTTAAATTCTATCACATAATTCCCTTAAGACAAAACGTTCAAAAACTGGAGTTGAGGTAATTTTTCAGGCTATGCCATTAGGATATAGGATTACCCCTCTCTGACAGTTTCTTAGGAATTTTAAAAGCCCCCAAAGTTCCAAATGAACCAAACGTTCTATAAGCTCGATCCTGTTCCCAGGGAACAGCACCACTTTCACAGGAAACCTCTTAACTCTTACAGAATGAATTCTCCGAAATCCCTTAAAACGAGTTATGGTATAAAAACATGTCAAGATGTCAACGAACTGCCTCGAAAAACAATAACATTGTCAAAATGTGCATACAAATGTATCTTTTTAATGCGCAAAACGTGTTGAGTTCTCAAGTACACCCAATTCATTATATTTCCTACAAACGCCTCGTTCTCATCCAACAAGTTTGAGAGAACTTTTTGATTTTGTCGGCCTGAAAAGTAATGAAATTTCGGTAAGTTGATTTCGAATTGAGTTGACCAAGGCAAGCCAAACGGGTTGGGCTTAATTCTTGTCCATTCAGAGTTATTCAAGAGCAATGACAATGCCAAGCCAAATGTTCTTGGATTACTTCAAAGAGATACAGACAAATATGAAATGAAATGTTAATTGCTAAGCTAATTTTTGCATAAATCAAAGCGGATTTAATGAATGGAAAAATACACTACTCTTTTGGTTAGTTGAGTTTTTCAAACATGTTTGAATGAAAATTTTCCATGCTATTCTAAGGACGCGAATCGCTTATCAAAAACTTGACTCTGACATGATTCCATTTCGCATTCACTTGAATGTCCCTGTGCCTATTTCAAAGACCAACTTGTTAGCGGTTGCTGATAATGCAGCCAGCAATCAAAGCAATGAAAACAAACATTTCAGACTTCAAGTGGTTTCAGTCAATAAGTTGTGGAGGGGAGGGGAGTTAGCGGGGCGCCATCAATCACTTATGGAAGTGAAAGTTGTTATGGGCCAATGCGACACTTAATTGTCTTTGTCTCCTGTGGGCTGGTTTTTTTTTTCTAAATTACAAACCGGATATATCAGACCAACCAAATAATACGACCTGTTGGGGTTCCGTTGATATATATACAATATGTTTAGATCAGTAAATAAAGATTTAGTTCTTGGCACTTCAATGAGCAAAGTAAATTAAATTTTGATTTTTATTAGCTTTCAATGAACTGATAAGAAGTTCTCGAAATGGTAACTTATCATTAACTTATCAGTTAAGCTGTTATTAATTGGGTCAAAGACTAAAACTGTAAAAGGAATCGACCTCATAAAGAGAAAGTGTAGTGGAGAACGCGGAATTCCGTGGCAGATCGGAGAGATGATTTATTTTTGACCGATTGCTGATTTATGGCAAAAGATTTTCAGTTATTACGCAAAATAAACTGGCTCGCTAAACGCCAAAACTTGGCCAAGACGGCAAAGTTGTCAGCAAAAATGCAGAAAACTAGTTTCGCTTTCATAAATATCGAAAGACAACAACAACAGCAACAACAACAGGTGGCGTTAGTTTGACTTGCAACCGTTGCCCCCGCCATCTATGGAACTGAGTGGGCTCGTCAGGGGGCTGGCCGAACCGTTGCTCGGGTAAGCAAAGTGGCCCAGCGCATGCGTTGCCAAGTCCCTCACTTCCCCCCACTGTCTGTCTGTCTGTCTGCCTGAGTTGGTCAATCTAAGCCTTGATTTGTACTGCTGACGTGGCCTTGACACGGCTCTGTGTGCGTTTGCAGTTTCAATGACATTGAAAGAGTTGCCCGCCAACATTTGATTGCGCAATCAAGCAGGACTGCATAACACTTTGGCATCTGCTGGATTGTTCCAAAGCCTTAACTAGTTCAATTCTATTACGAACTTTTGCTTTGTTCGATTTTAGGTTTTTTAATTTTCTTTTCGACTGAATTGTTAAGAATTGCCCAACACGACTGCAAGACTTTAAATTGCTCTCTAATGGGCCACACCACACCACAAATAACTTGTTGATTGTTACCGCCCAGTCTGAAATGCCAGGCCATTCATTTCAAGTCAAGCTAAAAGTGTGCTAAGCCAGGCGTTAAAAGTTAGCGGGTCTATTGCAAATCTAAATTCCCCAGAATCAAAAGCTGCTATTCAGGGTGCCAAAGATTCCAAAATCTTTATGAAGTTCGCTTATTATATTCAAATTAACACTGTTTCCCTGTCAAGTAGAAGAGAACGAGTTCTTCAATCTTTATAGGTATCAGGCAATATGAATTTCTGAACAAATCGATTTGGTTCGTTCAAGGTGTATGAGACTAATACAACCTACAATCGATTGATATAACTTTTTTACTATTACTTCTCATTTGGAGACCTTGTTATACCCTCTACCTAAGAGTTAGGGTTGTATAAGCTTTGTACACAGAGAAGGAAACGTTGGGTACCCCTCAAGGTTGTCCAGAGTTTGCATAGAAAAATCGATATAGCCATGTCCGTCTATTTGTCTGGGTGTCCGTCCGATCTTGGAGACTATGATAACTTGTGCTTGATTTTTCAAGCCCCTCAATTTTACTGATTTTCAGATTTATTATAATTTAAGTCGAAAATCATGTTCAAAAGAGAAGAACCTTTCGATTAACACCAAATATAAATCAAATCAGACCATGACAGAAGAAGATATGCCACAAATCTCAGCGTCACGGTGAAGCTGTCAAACGAACAGTCCGATAGATGGCGCGCTTGCTCTACTGTGAGGAATGTTTGACTAAATTCAAAGTAATATTAGAATTACAGTATTTATCGGAAAAGGTTGGTGGGTGCAGGGTATTCCAAGCTCGACCTCAACCTTAATGTTTTTGCAGAAGAAGATCATTTTTGGCGCTAAAACAATCACAAAGACGAGTTCAACGAGTTTCTCTCATAGAAAGAAAAAAAAAACATACAGAATAAATAAATAAAATAAAATGTGCTAAAAATGCTTAAAGTAAGCTGAAAGCCAGAAAGAGATAGATTGTGTGTTTTCGAATTAAAAGCAAAACAAGACAACAAAACTTGGCCTTGAACTCTTTTCCCCCCTATACGTATCTGTCTTTATCTCTGGGAAGCGCGAAAGTGATAATAAGATTGTAATTAACCAATCGAACTATAATAATTAATTTACAGCTAATAAAAACAATTCAAATACGCCCCAAACATAGGCTAATTAATTCTGCCTACATTTAATAAGCTCAATGGATAACGCTATCACTAACGCTATCAACATAGCCGGACTCATGGAGAAATGCATCCAGGGTACGTCGACATCAACTGAGAGCAGCCTATAATAAAATTTGCTTTAATTGGAAACGGTCACATAACTCGACAGAGTCAACTACTTTTATGGTCGCCAATAAAAAGTGAGAAAAACCTTTTAGTTAGTTTGAGATGAAAAGAAAGAAAGGGCAAATGCGTGAGATAACGCTAGAGGGAGCGAGAGAGATAGAGAGAGAGAGAGAGCAAATGCATTCATATAACACAAAGCATGTAAATTATATTATATATATTTTTTTTCTTTTTTGCTTTCAACTTGCGTCTTTGCTTTGTTTTTATAGATAAGAAGCTCACAAATTTGATGTTTAACACATCAATTAAATATTATATGAATATGGACAATGTGTTAAATTGGAAAAAGCTGCAAGTAATAAAAACTTATTCATTTAAGTTCTTTCTTTCACTTTATGGCCTGTGAGTACGCCCACATACAAATCAGTGTAATTTATTTAACTACACATTGAATGAACGAACAGCAGTGGGGCTGTGCAGCCGAATACAGCGACCTAGAGTGCCCTACAGTCGGTAAGACAGGGCGAATGGCGAGTGACGAATGCCAAGGGTAATACAAACCGTAATTGGCAAGGACAAGGACGAAAATAGATAAAGGAAGGATGTCAACAACGCCCACGCATACACACACACGCACGTGCCTGAAACTAGACAAGAAATTTTTACTTACCTCAATGTTGCTCATGGTCTGAAAGGCTGTGAACACAAACATGAAGCCAAAGCCCAGAATTATGACCATAACGTATTTTTGTTCCATTTTGGCTTATTGTTTTATAGTCAACGAAACACACACGAATACGGAATTGGAATGAATATATTTATTTATATTATATTGAAAGCTTTGGTTTCTCTAGTTCATTTCCGCACTGTGCATTTTTCAAGTCTGGATTCCTTTGTTGGTGGGTTTCTCATTCAAAAACGAAAACGAAAACACTGCTTAAAACAAGCCACTCGAGAAATGTTTAGAAAATACGTAAATCGTTAAAGGTGCCAGTGCGGCCAGAACTGAAGGTACAAAAATGCCAAGACGCGACAACGAAAGTGGCCAAAAATGTTTATTGAATAAGCTGTTATTTCTTAAAAGAATTTGAATCCTCGCAAAAACATATACATCCCTATCGGGCAACTCCAGTTTTTAGACTAAATTGTTTTTTAGACCAAATTGGTTTTAGACCAATTTTAGACTAAAATTGTTGTCAAGATGGCGCTGTTGCATTTGCAAGTGTTGGAAAAATTGGAATTTTTACCAGTGCTGCCACCTCAAACACACAGTTTGATTTATATTTTGAAAACCAAAGAGAAGTCTCAGTGTTGAAAAACGTCTGCATTGTTTTTTTCGATTGAGGCGACTATACCGCGTTGACTATCGTTGATTTAAAAGAAAAACTGTTTTAGAAAACTCGCCGATTGTGGATCTTTTTCAAATTTGTATTGTATAATATATTTATGTATTACACTAAACTAAATTGTAAAGTATACAACAATTAGAGATTTTGCATAAAATAGGACCAAGGTGAGTGCCAGTAATGATTTCGATTGAGTTTTTAGGGGAAAGCTAGGATTGTACTTTAGTTATAAAATTCATAGTCAGAACCAGATAATTCGGCCTTCTTATTTGTAGGATTAGAACTAGTGGAAGTATCCGTATCAACCGGAAGCTCATCATCCTGGCAATTTTCTGGCTCACATTCCATAGATCCCGATGGTTTCTTTTCGTTGTCTTTTTCTTCTTTGTCTTTTTTTTGAAGTAGCAATTGCGGAGAAACAAATGGCACGCGACTTCCACACATACCCGTCACAGACGCATTTAATCGATCCGGTTCCATTTGCATATCATAAGATATCCCACGAAAATTCCCAAAGATAGTTTCCCTGACATCTGTTATTTTGGAAACCTCAGCCTTATCCATAAAGGGAAGCACATCTATTGGCTTAAATAACCTAATTTCAGCATTTGGGACTGAATCCGTAACTTTAGACGTAACTTCAGAGACCAGCTCAAAATCCCGTTTGGTTGCTTCTTTCTCAGGAGTCGACTTATAGGTCGATGATATATTTAATATATTCGTGCGACAAGACTCGCATACGATCGACTTCATCAAAGTTACATTCTTCCCACGGTTCACCGGTTTCTTGACTAATTTTGTATTCTTTGTGTTCGGCTTTCGTTTTACTTGAATTCGCTTGGCATTGGTAGCAGCCTTTCTGGCCAAAGGTAAGTTCACCCCTTTTTTGGACTGTCGGAGTTCTTTATTGTTGGTACGTAGTCGCTTGCGGGCCTTGTCCAGATTTGTTCCAGATAAAGAATCCCCGCTTACAATCGTCTGTGGTCGTTTCCATGGGTCCAAACGTTTACGGCTGCCTTTGCGGCGCTACAAATTAAGTCGACTTGATTAATTAGGAAACTTGAATTATTATTTAGATAAGCTCTTACGATATTCTGAGCTAGTCGGCGTGGAGGGAATCCAGGATTGCCGGGTGCCTCAGTTGCTGGTTTCGGCAAGGCCTTGCCCACTGGACCCATACAGTTGAAATTATGACGAAACGCATAGTCGGCAAATCCGGTACGCACTAACACACCAAGATTAGTCAAATTGCAAAGTGACTCGCAAATGACGCTGTCGATATTCTTCAATGGCATCGATCGACGCATCTGATACTTAACTTGGTTAGTGATATCGCTCCTGTTGACAAATTGATTACCACGATCCTGCAAAATATCCAATGCCATTATCACATGTCGATTAACCTTTTTCGGCACGTTAAATTTGTCCATTTTGCTATAGCAAATTAAAGTGTTTAATCTCTTAGTTTTTTTTTTGTATTTTTATTTATTTCTTAGATTTCAGCTTTGTAATAAATAATAGTGTGTGTGTTTGCTGAATGAAAGCTGCTGTGAAAGTGAGAACTCGAACAAGCCTCACTTGACAAGTAAATTTTTAAGGCCTGCTTTGATCTGTTCCTAGGAACATGGGTGAATAGGATATCAAAATGCATAGCACACTCGGAATGTGTATTGAGTTAAATCTTTGTTTTATTTGCCTTGTACATTGACTAACACGGATTGCTAGTTATATCGTATATATGTATATAATAATTATATTATTATTTTTTTTTTTCTTCAAATAAATTGATTTAATTTTTGGTTTTCTATAAATACTAAAAACCTTTCGCTGAATGGTAATGTTTACAGGTAATTCTATTCATAACATTTAACTAAAATCTCTTCGTGCTTTTAGGTATAGCTCTAAATAACGGTGCTTTCTTTCTTTTATTTAAACAAAAGCTCAAAAGTTTCAATTGTACCATTAACTGTATTTGCAAATACAAATTTCATATTTAGTAGTTAGCCATATAATTATAGGTATATATTTATTTATGTGTGTATGCATAAAATTAGTTTCGCCAGCCGTTGGGCTGACCAAATTTTCCCATTGTTTGATTTAACCATTCTTGAAAGTACTCGGTACCCTTTAGATTTTTTTTTTTAATATTTATATATTTTTTTTTTCGTCTTGGTCGAAGAGAGACCAGAACTTTTGAAAATTAAAAAGATTCTCCAAAAGCGAATATATATATAGAGAGAGAGCGACAAAAACTTCCAGAGCTGGTTTAACACAGACGGTATACGGTTTTTGATAAAATCAACATTTATCATTAACACTTTTACTTAAAATTAATCCAAATGGGTTGCATATTTTAGGAAAAAGATTTTCGTTCGTGCACACATTTTTGCAAAAAGGAAAATAATTTTGTTTGTTTTTTTTTTTTTTTGATTTGATTCAATTCTTCTAATCTACACGGGCAGGGCCTCATCTGCTGTTGATTCTATAGAATATTCCGGCCACTCCATTCTCTCTATTCGCTCTTTTTGTGTGTGATTACGGCATCATCGATCTCCTCCTTCAACTGATCCTTGTCACCCCAGCCCCAAGTGGCATGAGTACCATCTCCAGTACGCTTGACACGCTTCTTGATGATATCAGGCGAAACACTCTTCAGGTCATAGGCCCAGCCAATCTTTGCAAAGAAGTCAATGAAGGCCGTGGTAAGGTTTAGCGAGTATTTGCCGAACTCAGCCGTCTTGTAGTCCCAGGGGAAGACATGGTGATAGTTGTGCCAGCCCTCGCCAAAGGCAAGCACTGCCACCGAAATGTTCTCCGATGGATTGATGAATCTGTCATAGGGGCGTCCGCCGAATTTGTGGGCAGCACTGTTCACCAACCAGGTCACATTTAGAATGAAACACCAACGGAACATAGTGGCCACAAACCAAGAATTCATAAAGTTCTCGTCCCACAGGTACATCGGCACCATGGTGGGCACAATAAAGCAAGCCAATGGCATCAAAAGCATGTAGTATCTAAAATACACAAAATCAAATTAGAAAACCAACCAATCAGATAATCCTTAACAAACTCACTTCTTTTGGAACATCAGGACACGGTCAGTACGCAAATCAGACAAGTCAACACCCTTGCCCTTGGCCTTCACTTCGGGATGCTTCTTGCAAAGCAGCCAGCCGACATGTGAGAAAAAGAAGCCTCGGGTTGCGTTGTGGGGATCGGCATCGGTCTCGGAATATTTATGATGGACACGGTGGTCACGGGCCCAGTGATAGGCGGCATCCTGGAAGGCTATCGTATTGAAGATGACCAAAATGACACGCAGAGGCCACTTGGCCTTGTAGGAGCGATGAGCCCACAGACGGTGAGCACCGGCGGTGATGCCCAGACCCGAGACAACATACAAGGCAAAGGCTGAAACAAAACAACATTTATTCATTTTAATTGAACAATAGTAATCATATAGAATAATACTAATAATTTTTGCTATGTTGGCTGAGAAACTAATGGGAATCTGGTCATTTGGCTATGCTCGAGGACTCCGATTTTCGAGGAGGTTGTGGGAATAGTACGGTATCACTGGGTGACCAATTCTCGTGCACACCCTCCACTTTGAAATGACCAAACATGGAAGCCTTGGTAATGGGTTGAAGAAGGGTCTGCGATAATTGAGAGTCCAAAGGAATTATATTAAGCTCTTCACTCTTTTGGAGTTTGAGTAGGCAATCAGAGTCAGACCGGACTTGGTAAATGGACGAACTCTTTCTGGATAGGCCATAGTTTCCATTACTTTCTCTCAAAATGCCCAGGAGAGTTAGGTTTTTCAAAGATGATTTAATAGTGGTTTCCAATTGGGGCACTGGATTAACGTTTCGCATTTGACATTTGACTTGGAAGATGATATCTTTAGTAGACACGAAATCGGTATTATTGTTTCCCTGAACCAAATTGATGGCTTTCAGAACATGACGATTCACTTTGCGAGGTACATTAAAATTATCCATATTTCTTTATAGAGTATTGTGTGTTATTGTGTATGAATAATATTTTATTAAACTAACATTTAAGAAAATAAAGACTAGATTTTTTTTTTTTTTGAAAATTCCCTTTCGATGACTAAAATAATGAGAATTTTGCATCAGACTAAACTGTTGTGTCAAGGTTATCGCTGCCAACAAAATGACAAAGGTTATTAAAAGATAACCCCTGGGAACGCCACGCTTATAGAGAATGATAGGTAATCATTACTTACCAAATGCAATGGTTTGCCATTTGGCTGAGGTGACCATTAGCCAGGCTCCATAAAGAGCAGCCAAGTGCAAATATCCGAAGGCGATAATATTGCGCCAGACCAATTTCAATTTGCGTTTATCCGCCTTTTTCATTCCCACTATATCCTTGACAAGTCCACCATCGATGGTCTCGGCATCGCATTCGAACAGTACTCCGGTCGAGGCCTCCTGCAATTTGGTGGGGTTTTGTTCCGACTCAGCGGCTGCACTGGCCGCAGCAATCAGCGAATCCGATATGGATTGCGGCGTGGCGGTGGCGTTGGGCGGCATTTTCCAGCAGCTGAAACAATTAAAACTCAATCCATTAATAAATTCCTCATAACCAAAAATATTAGGTATTTTTTTTTTTAGGTTTGAACTGTCTGATTGAACTCAAAGTTGTGAACTTGACATGCTTAAACAAATATTTAAGACCTTCGATTGGAGTAGACATTTTGGTGTCGTTATGGTCACGATTTAATATTGTGATTTGCGGGTATAAAATTCGAGAATTGTCTTTGCACTTGGCCCTGTGAAAATTTATTGTTCTAGGTAATTGCGCAATTTATTTTAATTGCCGCGGCTAACGAATCTTGCCAAATTCTATTATTTCCAACCTCTTTGAGAAAATCTTTTTAAAGGGAAGACTCAAGGGTTAAGTATAAATATTTGAACCTACTGACACTTCTAGGTGAATAAGTTGGCTAAAACCATATAGAAAAATCAATAAGTTTGTGCATGCCCTTGCCGAAGGATTTCACGATTTGTTCCTTTTTTTTGCGTTGTAAATATTTAAAAGCCGGTGTGAGAACAACCTCTCGAAATACCAAAGTCACGTAGTCAAAAAATAACGATTCACAGTTCTTTGTTCCCCGGAGTATATCGTATATATATATGGGTCAATAGGGGTTAGCTCATTTTTGCTAATATACCAAAGCCACTCAACTTGAAGTTTATAGTTTTTTCAGTGGAAAAATTTACCAAAATTTTTTAACGTAGAACAATTTTTGTTATACACATTATAGAAAGACACACACATACACACACACGCGCACATGTACACATGATATCAGCAGAGGCAATATCTTAAAACTTTTTAAGTGATTGGAATGGTCCATAGAAAATTTCTACTTGACTTATTTTTTGTGTCAATTAAATTGATAAACTGCCAAGCCAAGTCCATATTTCTATACCTTTTTTATACAATAAAAAAAAATTACGTCAATTTTTGGAGTAATCCAATTCCACGGCTTGTCGGGAGCTCTGTCTATATTGCAAAATTGATTAAATTGAACCCGAGTTTCTGCCAGCTGCTCCCAGAAGCAGGCATGCCACAGAAAGCTTTCAACAAATACAGGAAATCAATGTTTTTTAATGCTGTCCGCGTTGGCTCATTATCATATGTTTTTGCCCCTTGAAGGAGCAATCAGAAATAGAAATGTTATTCTTTGCAGTTTTGTTTGTTTATGACAATTAAACAACACAGACAATATTAAATAATTAGCAGCATTTCTTCAAGTCGAAAAAAACAAGCAATGTGAAAGGCTATCTTTGGGGTGCCGAAGATCACATACACTTTTAGAATGATATATGTATGTGTGTAGTTACTAAACTTTAATGATTCAGACAACCTCGAATAACATAGAATAACAATTATAATAAAGTTGACCACGTTTCTATTTTTGAATTTTCTTACTCAGCCGAACCATAATTCAATTGGGAATGCTTCTAATGAAAAGTGTATAAGACGAATGTAAAATTTACAAGCACAAAGAAATGAGAAGAAAACACGTTATCTACTAAAACGAATAAGTGGCGAGCATTAAAAAATCATACGATGCCATTAGGCGACAAAGAAAACAGAAGAAGAAGAATGGAAAAAAACGTACAAAAGGGAATTCGGTTAGATCGTTAGAGCTTTTTATTTCTGCTGGGTCTTTCTTAATAATTGGACCGAAAGAGAGAGAGAGAGAAGCATGTCAGAGCATAACGAGAGACAGCGCAGTAGGTAAACAGAGCACAGAGAGCTTTTTTAATATACCGGCGAAAAAGCCGGTGAGAACAAATCTGCGCAACAAAGAGTGTGTTAGCATATAAGAATACATATGTAAATGTCTATATACGTATGTATATATCCAAAGCTGATGCCATGATATTGAACTTGAAAATGCGTTAGCGATGCGTTATTTTGAAAAATGTGTGCGCAAGGCCAAAAAAATATTTGGCAATTGTAAGACCCGGTTCTGGGTAGTTTGGTTTTCCAAAATGATTTTTTTTTTTTTTTTTTTTGCAATTTCCTAATCCCTGAATTTTCCTCATTAAGCCATATTAAGTGTATGCAAAATTCGATCTACTTGCGTTTCTTTCAATTAAGCAAATATTTTATTGCGCAGTAGTTTCAATGTGGAAACATATATGGAAAACCATGTGTGGAAAAGCACTCAGTTCGAAAAATTTACATTTTGTTCCCGTTTTTCTACTATACTCCAGACTAAATATAGTACTGAATTTCCAAGTATTTTTATGCCACTTTATGCCATTTAAGTATGTGCATATTTATTAAGACCAGTCAATGAATTAAAGTCTAGGCCATTTACCCCAATTCTTAAATATGCAACACGAGACAGAAGCAAAAAAAAAAACTATAAATTCAACTAATTACATTCGGTTTGAAAACAATCACAATATTTTTATACATATACTAAATCTTATGTGATAATCGTAACCTTCTGTGGCAACTTAAGGCACTGGTAAACCTCGAACCTTGACAGAAAAAAAAAAAAAAAAACTGAAATAACTGAGTGGCGCTTAAATGACTTTTGAGGTGATCGTGCTAGTTTGCAAGTCGAAAAGCTCAAACGATTAAAGAAAAATAAAGGTTGAGAGGTAGAGGACCCACTATAAAAAGAAGCAGTCGGAAAGACTCGAAGCGCCAACACACTCTTTTTTTCACAAATAGCCAAGACGAGCTTGAAAAATTAGACCTTCCGAAAGAGTATACAATTATCATACAAGAGGCTGACACGAAGCTAGGTCAAAGCAAATACGAAAAGAAGATCTTGCGAGAAAAAAGAAAAACACATACACAGCACAGGTACAGGCACACATAATTCAGATGAAGACACAAAAAATTTAGAAAGTCCACCATTATGATTATTATTTTTCAGAGTGAAAATTTGGAAAATTATTTTTTCAAGATTTATTCGGAAATTGCACAATAATTATACGGTCGGTGCGTACATACATATGTTGTGTATGTTGCAATGCAGCAATTTCCATCACTAACCTGTTTATTTGTTGACCAAGTCACAAAAAATATACGCTTAAGTTGCTTTGTTATTTTCCGCTTTTCCAATTTTATTCTGCTTTGCGTCTAATTAGCAGCGAGCTTTTCTCAATAATTAAAAGGCCGGATCGCCACTGTCTGAACACGTCCGATCGGCTTGTGCTTTTAACTTAAACTGGAAAACGGATTTGCACAAGCAGTAAACAAGTAAACATTTTGCCGAGAGTGTTCAGTGGAATCCGCTGGAGAGTGAAGATAGACCGACTAGGAGGGTGGTGACGTTTCAAAGCAGCCACGCAAAAACCTAAGCGTTTTTGCGCTTGTTTGAAATGATTACCTTTCGTTTGTTAGTCTTCCAATTTTTTTTTCTGTGTTTTTGTTTTTTTTTTTTTTTTAATAAATCACAAAATGCACGTAGACTGCTTGGACTCTGTACGTAATTCTTAGATCGTTTCGCATGTCCAGTAGCAGTGGTGTAGAGCTCATTAGAAGCGTCGTTTAAGGAGTTGATAGTCTTAAAAGTGGAGTCAATTACGGGAATTACACCTGTTCTTACGTAATTTAATAACCAACCAGCCTAACCTTGACTAATCCTCGTCAAACTTGCAGCCTTTGTATTTTGATCTAAAATAAAACACAAATAGCCATTCTTATCTTTGATTTTTGGCCAAGGTTAATCTAGGAAATTCGTATAGAACACCTGCGGCGAATAGGAACGAGTTGGGCGTGTTCAAGCACCTTCTGCCAAATGCAATGCTATCATAGCCAAAAACAATATTTCTATTCAAAACTTGGACATTGTTCCCTTGAAACCAGTTTAAGAACCCATGGACATTTAGATGGCTACAAGGTGGTCAAGCAACTTTACACCAAAATAAGATATTCAATATATTTGAAGATGAATTAATAATAAGCTAAAGCTTATGTCTTCTTATAATCAATTTGGTGCCGAAAGAAATTGATTTTTTTTTTTTTTTTGCAATTTCGATTAGCAGATAATCCATATTTCAAATGCATAATAAGCTCATTTTGGGCTTATCAGATCAGTGTGTCTGGCACGCGTTTAGCTTCAGCTCAATTCAATAAAATCTATGGACAATTGCGCATTACTAAGCAATGGTATGGAAATTTTTAAATTGAACTCCATGATCGTCATAATTTTATGAGATTAAAAGTATTACTGTACGCAAATGACAGAATCTCAGGAGATAAGGAATCCCTTATACATTGTGGTGTGTCAGTTTTTTCGACCTAAAACTGACCTGATTGGAAAATAAGTAACGTGGCAACAAAAAAGGTAGTTTGTTTTCTAGTAAACCAATTTCTAGTGCAAAAATAAATAATTTAGTTAACGAATATTTGACAGCGTTTCATAAACAATTTTGAAATCGTTGCAAAAAAAAATGAGTTATTAAGGTTTGCATACTCCTTTGACAAATACTCCGATACAGGCTTTATTTACCTTCATCATCTTAAATTGTAAAATTTATTATGTTTTGACAGGTTTACAAAGATATAGTTTCTTTTCGATCCTCTTGATCTAATTCAAAAACCTTCCGTAGCAAACTCTAAAGATTGTAAAAATCATAAAAATATCAAAAATAATAAGAGACACCTTAATGTAAATATACGATTAAATAGATTTGGTATTACATGTGCAAAAACCTATATCAAAAACGTGACTTACGAAAAGGTAAGTTCCCCTGAAGGGTAAATGTAAAGGGGAAGACAGAACGAAAAGGACGTTGACGTTGAATCGGCAGCAGATGGCGTCACTGGTGGACGTGCGAATTTCAATGTCAAGTCTAACAAACAAGATGTGGTGCAATAAACTATACACATACGTATTTATTAAATGAGAAATTATTAAATAAATACATTTGATTGTGGCATGATTTTAATCAAGAAAAGCAAGTCGCTTGAAGCGTGCGTCTTTCTGTGTTTTTTAGCTGAGAGTTCAGCTGATTGAACTGTTGCGACGTGCGCAACTAGTGTGAGCAACAGGAAATTTGCCACAATCTGACGAAAATAATTTAACCATAATAAAAAACAGCGAAGAAAACTTACTTTTTATTTAGTATAAAACATCCCAATTATAATTTATTGCAGCCTATCTGTTCTATTTTCCCTAAGAAACGCAGTTCGGGAAAAGTGCGGATTTCTAACTCTTATCTTATGTTCTTTCTTTTCAAATTCATTCATAGGCACAAAGTGTAAACATTTTTATTTGGGTGACTTTGTTTAAACGTTCAATACAAAGCAAAATTTTACCTAATTTAAATATTTTAGAAAAAGAGCCAAATTCACATATAAACAACAAGAAATACAGCACTGACCAAAGCGAAATAATTGTAAGCCAGGGTTGCATTGCGGATAACAAAACAAAGCGAAATAGAAGAAAAGAAGAGTTGCAGGAACAGGGCTGCCATATGGACCCAACTTTATTTCAAAGGCAAATAAGGCGCGCATTTAAACGAATCTTATGTTATTTAGCAAAAATTTTCATTTTATCATCTTTTGTGGGCGATGGACTGCATCTGATTTTTTATGATTGGAAGACCGAACGAACTAAATTTTGCTTCAATTGGAATTGTAGCAACAAAATTGCCACAGCATATCTTTTCATAATTTGTTGGGGACAGTTTCTGGGAAGTCTTCTAGTTTTTTTGAATTGTTATCGTCACTTTGGAGTTGGTCTGCTTTGTCTTATTCTGCACTTGAAGCTTGCTGGCAATCCAGACTTTTGGAATTGGGAAATATGGGTGGAAGCTGCAACATCCATAAATGCCGTTTTGTTTATTTTGAAACTTCGTCGTCCCTGCTCAACGTCGTTTTTGTTCATGACGTATATGGCATATAAGCATGTGGATCATATGATATGGAATACATTCCAGGAGTATATGACCAAGATTCTGATTGCCTTTGTAATGATTGTTTATAAGATTAGAATATCTGCCATCCTGTTGATTGTTTTGACTACAGTTCACACCCTCCACGGATACACTTGGTGGACCCTGCCTCTAGAATTCTTTGAAATGCGAAGCCTGCTACGTTTTCACTTCTGGAATAACATTTGCGTACTCGGAGGCTTGATAATGGCCGCTATACATGGAAATTACCGTATGCATGTGTTTTAAAAAGTAACAAAAAAAATTCCAAATTGAGTTAGCCTTGGAAATAATCCTACATTATATGCCAGTAAATCAGTTGAAATGTCAGTCGAGAATTTAATTTTGGAAACCAATTCGAAACCATCACCAGCTCGGGACTCTTTAATTTCAAGATCAACGACCATGCGCTTGGCCCTCCAAAATATGTCCTCTTTAATTAACACGCGCCTTTCAGAAGAGTCCCTTGAATTGTGTTTGGAGCTTCTCGAGGCCGGAGTACATGCCCAGGCTCTGGCCGATATCGTGCTCCATATTCTGGAAGTAAAAGAAACTCTCCAAAAAGCCATCAGCCTGCCCAAGGCCAATACTCAGTCGCTAAACGCTAACCCAGACAAGATAAGCACTATCGGAAAATTGTAAAAACTTAGACCCATTAAGGAAATCTGAATTCACCGTCTGGTCTACACCTGCAAACACACGATAAGTAATCTATTTGATAGCAAATAGTTCTCAGACAACGCAGAGTGATTCAATTGTTGATAATAATAATCGAATATATTATTCAGATATGTATTTACTATGTATATAAATGAATATAATCACATTTCTATAAATTAAGTCTTAAAATATAATGTATCTTTTTGCATGTATTCAGGTAATAAATATTCCAAGTCAAGTTGATAGACAAAGAGTTATTTCATCATTCCTCCTTTGAATTAAGGAAAAGCACATCCTTTTTGTCTTCTGCTGTCAGATCCTTATCGCCCCAACCCCAAAGTTCATGAGTGCCATCGCCGGTACGGCGCACGCGACGTTCAATGGTCTCTGGGGCTACCGATTTCAGATCATAGGCCCAGCCAATTTTGGCAAAGAAATCAATAAAAGCAGTGGTCAAGTTCAACGAATAATTGCCCCATTCGGCAGTCTTGTAATCCCAGGGGAAAACATGATGGTAGTTGTGCCAGCCCTCACCAAAGGCAAATGCTGAAACAGTCTTGCACTGAGAAGGATTAATGGTCCTAGACAAAAATAAACCCGGATTAGTCTCAATACACTTGCACACTGTGCGTGGTACACTTACTTGTCGTATGGGCGTCCGCCGAATTTGTGAGCAGCACTGTTCACACACCAAGTCACATTCAAGAGGAAACACCAGCGGAACATGGTGGCCACAAACCAAGAATTAATGAAGCTCTCGTCCCAAAAGTACATAGGAATAACCGTGGGCAAAATGAAGCAAGCCAGTGGCATCAAAAGCATATAATGTCTGTAAGCAATTGAGCTGATCGTTAGATTGAACTTAAATCAATTAAAATTTGACTTACTTTTTCTGGAACATGACAATGGGATCAGCACGCAAGTCCGACAAGTCCAAGCCCTTGCCCTTGGCCACCACATCGGGATGCTTTTTGCACAGAAGCCAGCCGACATGGGAGAAGAAGAAGCCGCGTGTGGCATTGTGGGGATCGGCATCGGTTTCAGAAAATTTATGGTGTACACGATGGTCACGAGCCCAATGGAAGGCAGCATCCTGGAAGGCAATCGTGTTGAAGACAATCAGAATCAGGCGCAGTGGCCACTTCGCCTTGTACGAGCGATGAGCCCAGAGACGATGCGCTCCGGCAGTTATACCCAAGACGCCCACCGAATACAGTACAATAGCTGAAACAATCGGAAATTAGTGGGCAAGTAAGAGGAATTGGTTGGAGTACTCACAAAACAAAACTGTGGCCCACTTAGCCTTGGCAAAGAACAGGTAGCCTCCATAAAGAGCAGCCAGATGCAGATAACCAAACAGAAGTATGTTTCGCCAGACCAATTTCAGCTTGCGTTTTTCGGCCTTTTTCAAAGAGGTAATATCATTCGACAGGCCTCCGTCAATCGTATCGGCATCGCCCTCAAAGAGCACCCCAGTGTTATCTTTCACCAGTTGGGGGACCACATCATCAGCCGCGAGGGCCGATATGTTACTTGGCACAGAAACGGCATTAGGTGGCATGTTTCAGCTGTAAAACAAACACGAAATATTTCAAATAATTTTAATAGAAAAAAAAATTCAACATTTTGACTTTTCCCTTTTTCTGTTTTCTGAAAACACACACAATTCTTCAAATTTGCAAATCTGCATTGAAAATGATGAACAAACTGTACTTTTAACTTCTGTCTAACAAATAAATAAATAAATAAATTTCAATTGACTAAATCAGCACATTTGCAGACCTCTAGCTCTCCTAGCACTGTTGACGTGTCTTTTTCGTGAGTTTTTACACTCACTCTCACGAGAGCTAAGCATTTAAGCATATAAAACGATCAACGAGACAGACCAAGTTACTAAGCCATCAGGTTAGGCGAATGAGAGAATAGGAGAATAGAAGAAAAGAATTGATCGGTGGCATGTGTTGTGTGTGTGATTTTTGCACTTTATATATTTGGTTGATTACCCAACCATTCGCTTTAAGGGAAAGCAATTAATTCTTCATTTCAAATACGCCAAATAAAAATCAAATTAGTTCGGCACACGGAAAATTCTATTTGCAATTCTGTCTTTGTCCGCTGTGCCGTTTGGTGTTCCATTATTTGCAATCCAATTGACTTTTCTAACCTTTAGACTAGCACACTTACACCTTTTCTAAATAATTGCAAATTTTGAAAATTGCTTTTCACTAGCACTTCCGAAGCTGCGAGCTTTTGCCAACTGTATATTTCGAACGGTGCCATGTAACTGGACTTTGCCAGTTTGCTTCTCGCGCTTTTCTGCCACCACACAACTACAGTCGCAAAACCTTTCACACAAACATAATTTAAGCATATGTGAATATATCCACTGACACTGAACCTCTCTTTCTCTCTTTCACGGCTCTCGCAAAATCGATTTGGCATGTACACAAAAGCACAAGCGATCGAAAATTAAATTAATAAAAATTAAATAAATTTCACTCACTCTGTGGGCAGTCTATTTTCAGTTATTATATTTATGTAGAACCGTATTAGTCAAAAAACTAAGGAATAATAAAAAAAAGTTAATCCCGCACCTCTATTTATACCCGGCAATGTTATCAATTGCTAACTATGTATGTACATATATCTGGGGAATCGCTTAGACCTTTAGATCTTGAGTCGATTATTGGAAGAGTCCTCAACTGGGCCCTGATAAAATGTGAAAGGTATACGTATGTATGTACACAAGCTATCAGCGCCAAGTCTAGCACGTTTTCAATAATCGGTTTAATATCTAAAGTCTTTAATATTAAAATTTATTATTAAAAAATATAATTAATTAAAATAATATATAATATATACACAAATAAATTTTTCCAATTTCCGCTATAGATTTGCAGTTTTATTATTGTCCAAATTGCAATTTTCACGGATTTCCAAGGGGTCCGGCAAACACGTGCCCAACAGTACAAAGTGCAGATTAGCCGGTATTTTTATTGTATTTTTGAAGCTAGACTACATATATGAATCATTGAATCATCGTCTGATGAACAACACAGTCCAGTCGGTCAAATAGATTCTGATAAGCATTTGATTGGATTTTTTAATGCGTATTAGAAACATTAGATAAAGTCAGCATTAGATAAGTCAGTCTGTTTGCATATTCTATTTATTAGATTCAAATATTTAGCGATAAGTCTTACAAATTTTTTTCACAAATTCTTACATTGTAAACTCTGGGAAAATTACTAGTGAACTAGTGAAAAAAGAAAGAAAAAATTAGACTGCTGTCTTCGGGGTATTATGAATTCCCTAGCACCGATCTAGATCGGCATGACAGCTTTATGGTATAGAACTCTCAAGCTCCCAAACATTCCAAGTTAATTTGAATGAGATAAGTCAATAAATGTCGTACCTATTTTTAAGTCGAGTCTTGGGTCGTATGACAGGTTGCTTAGTAACAGATGGACCGATTGACAGACTAACATTTCTCAATCGACAGTAACTTTTGGAATTATATGATGTTACAACCGTCAGAAGAAAGGAATGTTCCTCCATTTTTCGTTGGAAAGAGTATAAAAGACGATTCAGACTTAGCCAACCTAATATGTAGTGATATTATTTGCTATTTATATATTTGATGTGTTTTATTTTTTCCTTTGTTATCTTCAAAATTCCCCATATTTAAAAATAATAAAATACTTAGGGTAATATTTATCGCTTTTTATAACTTATGTCGGCGTACTAATCTGACCGCCGTCTTCAAGACTTTCCTAGTGGATCTTGAACTAAGTCTAAAGTTTTTTAATTGCATTAAATCAATTCTTACATTTTATTTAATTTATTTATCCCCTTAATTCTTTTTCACTATGTAAATGTATGTGTATGTATTCTCAGTTCCTCTAGTTGTACCAAGATGTGTATTTCCATTTATATTAAGATAAAATAACTCTATTCTATTAAGATTTATAAAATTTTGTTAAGCCAAAATTGTGTCACTGCTTACGATTTTAATATCCATCAAGTGATAATGAATATGTCTTAGGTAATATATTAAATTAGATCAATTTAAGTCTGGGCATTTGATATATAATTTCGCAATACAGAACTTTGACTAGCTTATATACGATTTTTTTTTAGACTTTAATTTGTTATATTAAATCGACAGATTACTTTATTGAGGTAATACAAGGCCTAACAAAATTTGCAAATATATTTCAATTATGTGTTATGAGCATTTTGTTTTCATAGAATTAATTACAAAATTCGGCATTAATTGAGCTTGTTTTATTATGTTGTTAATGCGATTACTTTGATAAGCCTTCTTTTTTAGCCCAATCTGTCCAAGAACCTTCGTAGCTCTTTAAATTGTTAAAACCTAGATCGGCTGCTGCCTGAGCTGCCTTTAAGGATCGTATACCCGCTTTACAGTGGAAAATAAGCTCAGTTTCCTTTTGAGGTTTCTTCCGTCCATATTTAGTTTCAAAGTTCTTCTCGCTTAGTGATAGTTCCTGGCTGACAATTCCCAGAGGAATATTTATGCTTGTGGGAATTTGCCCAGTCTCCTTTAATTCATCGGGTTCTCGTACATCAATCAGAACCTTCTGTGGCTCATTCGTCAGTTTCTTGACTGCAGCATAGTCCACAATTCCAATTTTAGCAGTACCGGCTGAGTTGCTGGATAAATATCGTGTGGAGAATGGCGCGAATGATCGGTTAGCAACGTATGTAGAGGTCTTGCTAATAGTAGAACATTGCGTGCCACTTATTACTTTAGAGGCAGCAAAGAAATATCTCAGAAACATATTTTCTAAAATATCAGCAGAAACTGAAATCAATTTGTTTGTTGTGAAATCAGAAGTGGAAGCTGTTCACTTATATAATATAAATAGAAATTTACAAAATAGACCGAATGAACAGATGTTGACAAAGTTGCCACACATTCCCAAATAGTACTTTAAGGCATGCCAACTTATGTCAATTTAAGGTGCTGCCAGATCGATAAATTCAGATTAGTCGGTCCGTAGGCGCCAACACTTGCGAATTTTAAATGAATGTAAACTTTGCAGTTTTTTTAATCAGATCTATTGTGGGAATAAATGTGACTGTAGCCAAGCACCTTCAATCACACATCAACAGCGTGGAAGACACGCTTACTACTCTATACCTTAAGGCAAGAGGGTGTATTAAGTCTGTCCAAAATTTTGCAACAGAACACAAAAGGTCAAACAATTAAGGCTTTTTACAGAACAATTATAATATCATAATTAATCAAATTGAAACCCCTTTTTTAATCGAGATGTCTACAAAAAAACCTTTTATTGGGCTTTGTTATTTTTCCAATTATAGCGATAGCGTAGGGTATCTCAGAAACGGTCTGAGAAGGTAAAATCCATATGTTTTTTAATTGAATGTCAAGGCCCAATCTAACTAACATCGCCTGACAAGTCCATTTTCACTGCACCATTCCAAGATGAGCTAATTTCTTTCAATTAATGGGTATGCGAACCCGGATTCAATTACACATGAACTGATTGATCGTATGTGTCATTAAAACGCCAACGCGATCATCTTATCAGCCAATGACAACGACAACGACAACGCCAATCAAATGCAAGGCGTAAAGACATACCGGTGGTCCAACTGATAAGTGACGTAGTGAGAAACTCAGAATCCGGCAAACATATTATATAGTACACCAATTGAATGAATGATATGTCTGAGTTAACGAACCCTGCGCTATTTATACAAGTCGTACGATTTGGGGCTCCGAATGTAGATAAGTGAAACATTTATCTCAATGTATTAATTTAGGGCAATCATAAATGAAAACTCAACCTCTCTTGATCTTGATTAATTATGTCCACATCTGTCTCCACCCACCGCAATCTAAGGGTCGTTATCACGTCTATAGGCACGTAGCCCCTGGGTTAAGACCAAACCAAACCGGATTCCATGTGAATGCGGAACCTTCTAGTAAACAACGATTTCTTCTTGTAATACAAGATTAAAGATTAAAACTCTATTGAATTCATTTCATATCGCTTTATTTCAAAAATAGAATTAATAAAAAAAATAATAAAACATTTTACAACTATAAAAATTAGTTAAAAAGAAAAAACTCTTGCAAAATACAAATATGGCAACAAAAATACAAAACAGGATACAAGTTGCTCGCTTAATGCTAATACAATCTATGTTTGGTAGGACAATAAAGTAACTTTTCCATTTTCGCCGGTAGCCCAGACGAAACTCTGTCTTCTCCTTATTCATTGGATCAGATATATTATAATGTAGGAAAGAGAGGTGAGGTTGAGCTAAGTCGATCTCAAGGTAATTGGACATCACAATAGTTTGCTTCATAGTATCTGATATCTCTCAGTTCTTGCGCTCCACAATGTGCCCCAAGGATTCACCTACGCGTATCTTCTGGCCGGCAACAATATCAAATTTAAAATTCTTTGGTGCTTCGAAAAGGAGCACAATGGTGCTGCCCATATTGAACTGGCCAACCAGTTCCCCTTTTCCGAATGTGGGCTTCTCTTTGAGCTGGTGCAGGTGCAGTTCATCGTAGTCAAAGGTGTTGGACGGATGAGTGCCCACCTTGAGGCCTGTCCAGCGATTGGTTTTCAGCTCGCTGTCAATGTAGATTTCCACCGAGCCCACGTTGGTGGCACCCACGGCGGTGTAGCTGAAGAAACCATGCTGCCACTGACCCATATACAAGACACGTTCGTTCAGACAGAACAGACCGGGCAGCCAACTGGCCACCTTTGGATTCACCGATAAGAGCTCGCCAGAGAAGTGGCGGCGCACACTTGGCTGCCAGGCGGTAGGCGAATGGAATCGGTGATAGTCGCCCGGTGCCAAATAAATGACGCATTGGAAAAGCTCGGTGGATCCATCGCGTTTCTGCTTAAGCTTTTCGGCATAGCTGACAACCGTATTATCATCTTCCGCCTCGAGGGGGCCCAGAAAGTCTGCGATGTTGTAATTAACCCCCTTGACCTGTTCGATGAGCGTATCAGTGGCACTACCAAAGTGTAGTACCTTGCCATCGGCCGGGGACACCAAGGGTGCTTGGGAGTCAATGATGCGCACGCCATCCCTCAGCGGCCTGGTGAAGAACTCGCTTAGGCTGCTGTAGTGCTGGTAGTCCGGGTAGAGGGCCTCATCGAGGTTGACCTTAAAGGCATTGGAGTACCAGCCGTAGACATAAGGACGCAGAGGTGTGGGCATGTAGCAGGCAGCCAGCCAGCCCCAGCAGCGGCTTATGATACGCAGCGGCAGGGAGCAGTAGATCTTGGATTGAAACTCGGAGGCCGTACGAGGTGTCTGATCGCGTTCGCAGCGCCGCTTGTGCAACTGCCATTCGATGGCCCCGAAAACACATATGCCCATGGGGGCCCAGCGCAACAAGAAACCGGTCCAGCGCCAGAGCGCATTGCGTCGCACTTGCAAAACATTTTTGGATGCTTCCGTTCGAGAGTGTTCGTGTTGTTGTTGTTGCTGGTAGTGATGCTGTTCCTTCTGTTTGGGCTTGGCGTTGTGCGGAAGCGTATTGTTGTTCATTACTCGTGGGGGTGCTGCTGGTGACTCTTTGGTGGCGTTTGTCGACGATTGACGAAACTGTCGCAAAACTGGCCACCAGCCATTTTGTTGTGTGTGTTTTTGTTGTTGCTGCTGCTGTTGCTGTTGTATCACCTGCCTTATATTGCCCGCCTTGACGAGGAATCGACCGCGGGGCACGAAGTAGGAAACCATTGTTGATTTCTTAGTCTCACAATACAATATGAGTGCTATTTAGCCAAGGTCTGCTTCAATTCCCAGCTGTTGATTACGTATTATGCGTGTGGGTGCTTTGATAATTTTTTTTCGTAAGTGGAACGCGGTTATTTTCCGCAGAGTAGCGCCCTTTTGTCAGAAAATGGGGACACCACACACCTTACCGACTCACTAAGTCAGCGGGATCGAATTCTATAGTTAATTTTCCTAAAACAGATTAAAGGCTGATGCCTTGCAGGTGCTAATTTCTGTGAACAAATTTGAGGTTTTCATATATTTTTGCAGCAGTCACGTTGTCTGCTGGTCAAAGAAAGAATTGTAGGAGGTAGACGAAGAAGCAGTTCCTAAATGCAGCACTCGCTGGCGACGACTGAAACAAAAATAAGAAATGTCAAAAGCTTTGTTAAAAAAAAAAACGCGCCATAAATATTAATCTCTTAGCTCTGTTCTGCTCACCACAACAATTCTAAAGAGCTTGAGATTGCTTATTTTGTTTACTTGACATGGTATATCTACGCTCTGTTTGTTGTTTTGTTTTCGAGTTGCGTGTAATCACAAATCATAATGAAGGTTATCTGAAAACATAAGTTCTTTTTCGGTTTATGTTTGGCCCTAAACCTGTTTTTTTCCACTCGATGTTTTGTAAAAATGAAACTGTTTACAACTTTGTAAATGCGCCGCAGCTTTGGCTTTTCCGTGCTGGTCAGTGAGTGCAGCCCTGGTAAAATGGACTGGCAACACTGTGTGAAAACAGCTGATTGAGTACTGTTTTTGTGTTGTTTGGCTCACAAAACCAAGTAAAAGAAAAAGAATAGGAAATTCATATTGAAAACACAAATATAAAATGAGTGAGGCGGATAAGCAGTCAGTGTCGTTTGCCTGCCAACGCTGTCTGCAGCCAATTGTCTTGGACGAGCATTTGGAGAAGATTAGCGTCAATGACCAGGCTGAACTTTTATGTACGTATTCGGAATTGCCTAATGTTTCACTGACTTATTAATCCCTTCCTTTTGTTTGCAGTGCCCATCTACGGTGGTAATGTTAATACAATTGATACGCAAGATGCCAGCAGCTTCGACCACTTTGTCCCGCCCTACAAATTCACAGATTCAGGCACTGGTTTTATGATGGTCTCCGATGGACGCCGTGACGATAAGAAAATGAGTGCTGCTTTCAAGTTAAAGGCAGAACTCTTTGATTGTTTGTCATCAAATTCAGAAATCGATCATCCTCTCTGTGAAGAGTGTGCAGATTCCATGCTAGACATTATGGACAAGGAATTGAGCATTGCCAAGGATGAATGGGAAGTTTATACCACATATTTCAAGGAACTCGAGCAGAAGCAGGAAGTTCCGAACGTTGATGCCCTCGACAAAGAACTGGAGCAACTCAAGCAGAGTGAAAAGCAATTACTGACTGTTCTAAACAACCTGAAGGCAGAGGAAGAAGAATTGAATTTAGCCATTCAGCATGAAGAACTGGAAAAGCAACAGTTGCATGAGCAGGAAGAGAGCTATTGGCGAGAATACACCAAGCATCGCCGCGAGCTAATGCTGACAGAAGACGACAAGCGAAGTCTGGAATGTCAGATTGCCTATTCGAGGAAACAACTGGACAAGCTGCGAGACACCAACATATTCAACATAACATTTCACATTTGGCACGCTGGCCACTTTGGAACTATTAACAATTTCCGACTCGGTCGCTTGCCCTCGGTCTTTGTCGACTGGTCAGAGATCAATGCCGCCTGGGGACAGACGGTTTTACTTTTATCGGCCTTGGCGCGGAAAATTGGACTGAATTTCGAGCGTTACCGCGTCGTCCCGTTTGGCAATCATTCCTATGTGGAAGTACTTGGAGAAGGTCGCGAACTGCCGCTTTATAGCAGCGGCGGTTTCAAATTCTTTTGGGACACTAAATTCGATGCTGCCATGGTAGCTTTCCTCGACTGCTTGACGCAGTTCCAAATGGAAGTGGAGAAGCGCGATAATAAATTCCAACTGCCCTATAAAATGGAACAGGGAAAGATCATTGACACTTCAGCGGGAAATTCGTATTCGATCAAGTAAAATTCATAAAAATACTCTTTTTTCGCTAATCAATTAATCATTTTTAATTTTTCTATTTTTAGAATACAATTTAATTCTGAGGAGCAATGGACGAAAGCTTTAAAGTTTATGTTGACGAACCTAAAGTGGGGTCTGGCGTGGGTCTCTTCACAATTTGTGACTCAGTAATAACAAGATGATTTAATTACTTGTATTTTATTTATGTAAAATTGATTAGTGTTTTAAGCTTAAAATTAATGCACTCAACTTTTATTTAGTTTTGTTTTTCTCATCTGTCTCACTGTCACTGTCTTCGGAATCGGTGCTGGATATGTCATCGCCCAGCCAGAGGGCACCCTTTTTCTTCTTTTTAATTTTACTTTTGTCCTTGAGGTCACTCTTCCGTTTTGTGCCATTATTTGCAGTGCTGGTTGAGGCATTTTCAGCCTTCTTGTCATCTTTGGCAATTTTGTTTGCCTCTTCCGACTGTTTGAGACCTTCCTCAAAGGCATCGTTCACTTTGTCTGTGAGTTTAGCACGCGCTTCTTCGTACTCTTCATCCTTGAAGTCGTGCTTTGGTACCGATAGAAGCTTTTCGATTTTTCGCTTCTTACGTTCTTCGGCCTCGCGCTCACGTTCTCCTTGCTTCTCTAACCAGGCGCGCACGCGTTTTTCCTCATTGATGTCTCGCAAACGCCGTCCACTGAGATCGCGGCATGCTTCTCGATTTGTGGTCTTCTCGATTTGAGCGCCAATGGCCCGCAGCATCGAACCAAAACCGCCTTTGCCACCACATTGGCGTAAGATGCAGTGAACATTGTGAGTCAAGTTGAGATTGCCTGTGGAATCTAAGATTTTGCCATTGGATTCAAGATAGAACTCCTCCTGTCGCAAGTGCTGGTAAAGGGAAAATGGTTTTATTTTGCTTTGTTATTAATTTGTCACTATAAGCAAGTAACTTACTGTGGTCTCTTCAATAAATTTGCATATTTCGTCATATTGCCTGCAATTTGTTGCAATGAACCGTTTATTGTTTATGAAAATATTAATCGCCATCTTTGCTTTATTAGTGATTCGTTTTGCACTACGTTTTGGCTTTTCTTTTCGGTGTGGGAGAAAGACAGCGCGACTGTCAAGCAATGCCTAGAGTTGCCGCATTTTTAGCAATTATTTAAATCGACTTGAATTTGACGTATTTTTGGATGATTACGATTCTATTGGGTTGCATTAAGCTATATTAATTCATTGAAATATATACAATTCAAAAAATTGGTGTATTTTCATATTGTTCAAGATATTCATACAATTGCCGCCATTGCAACAAACCATTTTAAAAAAGTTGGCAGCTCTCAATCGCAGTCATTAATTTTCGAAGGCGACAAAGGTAAAATTTTGGAGACGGGATTAAACATACAATTTACCTAGTTAACAGCACCAAAAAAGAAGTGAAAACTAAACAAATACCGGCTACAAGTAATATATTTATAATATAACACTACACAATTCAAAAGTGGTACATTAATAAGCGTAGCCACGTCACGACAGCCATAAAGTGCGAGTGCGGATTTTTTTTTTTTTAGAAATCTTAATTCTAAGGGGGTAAAATATCAAAGGGAGCAACGCTAGCATAAAAGATGGCAGCTTGAAAGTGAACAAGAAGAGATAAATGGTGCTTTGTTTGGAATGCAGCTGAGGCTTTTAAAAAGCGTTTATAATGTAAAAGAAGAGCTTTAAAAAAGTTTCCTTTAGTCGAATTTATAAAATACAATTCGAAAGCAAGCAAAAAGTGGTAAAGTGTGTTTTTTCCGCGAGTGGAGTGTGCAGCAATAAAGTACAATCCAACGAGTGTACTTGTGCAAAAAAAAAGAAGAGCAACAATGCCACCCGTCGCCGCCCAAATTATTAAAATTTAAAAGCATTACAAAAAAAAAGAGAAAAAAAAATTGGAAAATTTTTTGCACACTCATTTCATGTGTTGCGATATTTATCATGAAATCTATTTTTAATAGAATTCGCCTTTGCTCCCAAACTAATGCAACCGTGCGTTTTTTCGCTGGCCGGTCTCGCAAATTTCCTTTCTCCATGTTTTCCATTATGTATTTTGTTATCGACGGTCATTCATCTCGATTCGTCTTTCGCCCTCTTTTTCTGTGCGTATGGACTTAAGAGTGTATGTGTGTTAAAGCTCTATATATTTAAATATATATAAAAAAAAATAAATAAAATATAATCGGCAACAGTGAGGATGTCCAATAAAACTAAGCGTGTTTCCCAATATTTAATACACAAAATTGAACGAATGTCTTGCCTCAGTTATAAAAACCGAGACTGCCGCGGCAGCAGCTGCACTGTTTTCACAAAAAAAGACGAAAAAAGAAGAACTCATAAAATGAGAATGAGCGTATATTTGCGTACGTGTGCGTGAGCTTAAGCATGTGTATGTGTGCCCTGCGCCTTGCACTGTTTTACGTTGCCCGCGCTAGCTCTTTGTTTCACATAAACGAGTAGAATTATCCATATCGTTTACTTAATTTTCAATGCAATATTTCGATCATGTGCCCTGTACTTGGTGGCCCGTTCGGTCTCCATATACATCTACTATTTGCTTATTTCAATTGTTTCTAACGTAAAATAAAAATGAAAAGAATTGCAACAGCAAAAAAAAAAAAAAAAGGAACAACAAAATAATTAATGCCAGGTCTCTTTTATTGTTTTAATTCTTTACCGCTGTAGGCTTGTCGAATGACGCTCTGCTCTGTTCTTAGCAATAAATGAATAATGTATGTAATTTTCACCGGATCAAAAAGGAATATTTTATAAGTATATTTTTAGACTCTTTTCGAAGAAAAAGGAGTCTATTCACTTTGCTCTGATGTTTGTAACGCACAGAACCAAACATCGTAGACCCACAAAAGTTACATCTAGAATACTTAGAATCACTAGAGGAGTCGATATAGCCATGTCCGTCTGTCCGTCTGTCCGTCTGTCCGTCTGTCCGTCTGTCCGTCTGTTTCTATGCGATTTACTCCGTCGTCTTAAAAGCTATTTTGCTGAAACTTGGTATTTAGCCTTCTTTTTTACCTAGGTAGTACACTAGTTTGAATCGGTCGGATCGGACCACTATATCATATAGCTGTCATACGAACCTAAATCGGTTTAGGCAATAACTTCCACATTTATTATCCGATCCTTTTGAAAATTGGCATGCGTGTGTTTTATATAACGATAAATAACTGTACCAAATTTTGCCCGGATCGGATGACTATATCTTATAGCTGTCATACGAACCTAAATCGGTTTAGGCAATAGCTCCCACATTTATTATCCGATCCTGTTCAAATTAAGCACGCATATGTTTTTTATAGCAATTAATATATATACCAAATTTTGTAAGGATCGGACTACTATATCATATAGCTGTCATACGAACCTAAATCGGTTTTAAGAGAAATTCGCACATTTATTGACTGATCTTTTCAAAACTCGGCCAACACGTTTTCTACATAAATATACGCGTTTGTACTCAATTTTATTAAAATCGGACTACTATATCATATAGCTGTCATACAAATCGAAATCGGCCCAATTAACTGACCAACCCCGTTCATGTGATTTACGGCAGAAACAACTTCGAAAAGAGTCTGTAATCTTCGGCACCCCGAAGATAACGTTGGGATTTTTTTTTTTCACTTACTCATATAAATAATTAAACTTGCTTATAACCTTTCTTTTTGATTTCTTTACAGTGGTTCCAGTGTGTTCAGCAGCTACTTTTCGGACCCGACTTAACCTGCGAACTTTCACTTCATGAAATCAGCTTATAGCAACAAATTTTGTATTTTTAAAAGTAGCAAAACCAACAACAAACTTAGTAACAATCGTAGCGAACCATTTAAAATAGCACTGAGAAAACTCTATATATTTTCTACAACAATCGAAACAAAACATAACGCAAAAGTATTGAAATAACATACAGATTAACACACACACAGAGACATAGAGAGACGCATACTTATCCAAAAACACACTCAAACTCTTGTAACCGTTAGGATATGATATTTATTTATATAGAAATTCAGTTTGATTAAAAATCGTACCAAGTACATCCAAAGCCATAGGAACGTACCCCTCAGACAACTGAAGCCGAAACGAGCAAGAGAGCAATTTAATATATTCCGAAACACTCCATTAGTGTATAGCTAGGATATATATAATCTATATATATTTATATTTTATCAGAAAATTAATTTTATATTAAGTAAAGTGCAGGAACAACAAAAACAACAGCGAAAAGCAATAAACGACGAACCTCAGCATTAAGCAAAAAGATTAACTATTACCAATAAATATATAGATATATATATATATATATATATACAATAATATATATGTATATATAAGAATCGGCAATTAAAAAAAAAAAAAGAAAGTCAGGTTATCGAGAACTCAAATTCCGATTGACTGACTGACCGACCGTTTTGACCGCCAGCAGAACTTAGTTTAGTATCTAGCTCAGTTTTGTTAAAATTGTAGAGTATATATCTATTCTGTGTATATGTGTGAAGGCTTGGGTTTTTATATATACAAAAAAGAAAAAACAATCTAGTTAAATAGGTAAGAAAGCGTCAGGCCTATTTTTGATATAAGTTTTTTTGTACTTGATGCAGTCGCATAGTTCAGAGATTGATAGGAGAAACTTAGAGTACACATTGTGTTTTTTTTTAGTCCAGTAAATTCATAGCTTAGACAGAGCGAACAACAAGAACAAATACTAAATACTACAAACAAGAAAAAACAAATCTATATTGAATCAAAAAAAACCTTACCATAATTTGCCAACCAGCCAACTGAGTTTTGAGTAAGTGACGAGAACAAAAGAGAAAAAGCAAACGCAAAAACAAAACACAAAAATGGACGAATCCCAGCCAAAAACCCTTTACGTGGGCAACCTAGATGGATCAGTGTCAGAGGATTTGCTTGTTGCCCTCTTTGGCAAAATGGGCCCGGTCAAAAGCTGTAAAATCATCAGGGAACCCGGCAACGATCCCTATGCATTCATCGAATATTCCAATTACCAGGCAGCCAGTACAGCTCTGACCGCCATGAACAAACGCAACTTTCTCGAAAAGGAGATCAAAGTGGGTCTGAGATATTTCCTACACAATTTATTGTCTTTATTTGTAATTAACCAATTTGTTCTTATTGCACAGGTCAACTGGGCCACTAGTCCCGGAAATCAGCCCAAGACAGACATTAGCTCACATCACCATATATTTGTAGGGGACCTCAGTCCCGAAATTGAGACGGAGACATTGCGAGAGGCGTTTGCACCATTCGGGGAGATTTCCAACTGCCGCATTGTACGCGATCCACAGACAATGAAGTCCCGAGGCTATGCCTTCGTTTCGTTTGTAAAGAAGGCCGAAGCCGAGAATGCAATACAAACAATGAATGGCCAGTGGATTGGGTCGCGTTCAATACGCACGAACTGGTCAACGCGAAAGCTGCCCCCACCACGAGAATCAACTAAAGGCGGTAGCCAGATCGGTGGACCCGGCGGCCTGGGTGGCGGCAATGGTGGGCCTGGTAATGGCACCGGTGTGAAGAACAATGTGCGACATACCTTTGAGGAGGTCTATAACCAGTCGAGTCCCACAAATACCACCGTCTACTGCGGCGGTTTTCCGCCCAACGTGATCAGTGACGAGCTCATGCAGAAGCATTTCATGCAATTCGGACCCATACAGGATGTTCGTGTTTTTAAGGACAAGGGCTTTGCCTTCATCAAGTTTGTCGCGAAAGAGGCGGCTGCCCGGGCCATCGAGCACACGCATCACACCGAGGTCCACGGCAATAATGTAAAGTGTTTCTGGGGCAAGGAGAACGGCGGCGATCAGTCGTCTAACAATATCTCAGCTGCTGCAGCTGCGGCAGCCGCATCCGCCAATGTGGCAGCTGTGAATGCTGCAGTGAACGCCGCGGCTGTCGGTGCCAATGTGCCCAACCAAATGATGGCCCAGCAACAGCTAGCCGCAGCCGCGTCGATACCCGGCCAAATGATGACAAACCAGCAGTTAGCTGCTGCGGCAGCTGCCCAGTACCCTTACGCCACCTACCAGCAAATGGGCTATTGGTATCCACCAGCGGTAAGTGTTGACAATCACAAAAGCCTATTCTTTCAAAACAATCTCAATCTCATGCAATTCCAAACTAAAGCATCTCTCAATGCAGGGCTATCCGGCTCAGATGCAGACGCAGTATATGCAACAGGGCTATTATCCTTATGCCTATACCACCAGTGCTCAACAGGCGGGAGCAATGCGTAAGTTTTCGTTTTTCTAAGAAAATAATTGATAAAAATGAGACTAATTTGAGTTTTGGGTAATTGCAGCTGCCGGTTATCGCATGGTACCCCCAAATGTGGCGTGGGGCGTGCCAGGTGCAACTGTGGTGCCAGGAGTGGCTGCAGCGTCGGCTGCTGCTGCTGCGAATGGCTCACTTGCCCCACAGATGATGTACAGTGCAGCGATGCCGCAATATCAGACCCAATGAGCGGAGACGTGACGCCTGCTTCGACGCCATCTCCATCTGCAACATTCTGGCACTCGCTGCAGCCAACAACAACGCTTGCATTACCAACGTCCGCGTGAAAATTCACCATACAATTACCTACACCTCCAGCCGCACTACCAACCTCCTCAACCAGCACCAATTTTGATTGAACAAAATCCAGGCATAACCCAACAACAACAGCAACACCATCACGATCCCAATAAAAACAATAGCACCAGAATTGCATACATCTCCATTTAGATTTGATTTGGTTGGCGAATCAAGTAGCAGTTTAAACCTCTGACATGGGTGGCCAGACAATGTGTGGTTGGATACAATCGTTGCGGATTAATATAGCAAAAATTAAGGAGCTTACAAAAAAACGATGGCCGAAGCAAAGCGTTCAACTAAAAGTTTGATTCACACACATTAGCTAAAAACAGAAGCAGCAGCAGCAGAGGCATTTTTGAAGCTGGGCGATTGGGCGGGTAGCTGTAACAATCTAATCCAATCTAAGTACATGTTAAAATAATTTAATGATTTGTAATTTAAGACAGAATTAAGTATAAAAACATAACAAAAAAAAAAAAAAAGAAAAAAAATTAAGCCTAAAATAAAAACAACTACAAAAAATGAGGAAACAATCGAAATGCGAAATTTCTAAATGTAAACTTAACGTGAGTTTTTTCGCGATAAACAAATAAAAAAAAAAAAAACAAAAACAAAAAATTTAATATTAAATCAAGCAAAAAACAAACTTAGTTACTAAGATGTAAAATGTACATGCGAGCATAATATTTCCATTGAGAAAAACAAATGCGATATAAATATGTAAAATGTAAAATAAAGAGACAACAACAAAACAAACAAACAAAATATACAAAACAACAACAAAAAAAGTATTTGCCAAATTCAAATTTCTTCTTCTATTTAAATTTAGAATTGGCCGGGACCTGGCAAGAAATTAAAATTAAGCTTGAGTCTTTGAAATTATAGTCCAGTCGTTTTGAAATCTTCGTGTATGTTTTTAATCAATTTATTCAGCTTTATTTTTTGGTGTGCACACATTTTTTATGCAATTTGCAGTGTTGCTATGGCTCATCTTTTACTTATGGTTTTTATTTTTTTTTTTTTGTGGCTAGACATACAAACTAATTAGTGTAGTGTAGGCGCTGCCTAAAGCGGCTTAAAGTAAGGCGAAAAGCACCACCCATCATCCTTATGTTCCCAGCATTTATGACAATTGATTTCATAATTTTGAGTGTGTGATTTACGGCATGAGAGTGTGTCAAGGTACATTACAAATATAAATACAAATTCAGGGGTACAAAATTAACATTAAGTTCTCGAATATAAAACTAAATACATAATCGTTTAATGCTAGGCTAGGCTACAGGCTACACAGAATTGTTAAGGAACACTCAACTAGTTTAGCAGAACCGAGCCGAGTAGAACTCTGTTTGACAAATTATTAAAATAACAAATGGTTTGATTATTATCTAAAAAAATATGGCTTACTTCTAGTTTATTGTATGCTTAGGGTTTAATTTAACTAATCAACTTTCCAGCTTTGATATTTTTGTGTGTTTCTAATGCTTAATTATGGAAGTACCCTGGGGGGCGACACAAAGTCACACGACCAAAACTTATTAACTTAAGAAAATAATTTGGAATGCGTATACATTGAGACATTAAATACAAATCAATTGATTACAATTGCCGAAGGCTTGTACAAGAAGGGCTTCATTAAACTCTTTCAACAAAAATTTTATAGAACAGAAAATAAAGGTTTTGTTCTCTTGTTAAAAAAAAAAAAAAACAAAAAACAAGTCATACAGCTAGCCTATTCTGTAACCTACAATTGGACGTTAGATTACTCTTATGAGAATAACAACAAAATCTTGAAAATCATATTAAACTTGAAAATTGTATGTATGTAAAAGAACTTTTATGAAAAGTTCTGGGCCTCGTCAAAGGTGAAAAGAACCAAGTATTCACTCACTGAGGAGTGGAGTGATTGTTTAGATGCCAAGTGGGGTGTTGTTGCTGTTGTTATCTGTATTGATTACTGGGTGGGGTTTTTTGTAATTTATTTCTATTGTTGAACAGAAGAGCAGAGATGGTCCAGAGAGACTAAATGGTGATGTCGCCATAGTCCTGCGACCACTTCTCGTATGATGTGAGACTTTGTGGGGCGACCGAGCGACGTATGCGTTTCAATGAGTTGTGGAAATCCTTTTCGGTTATGGCCCGCATAGCACTAATATCTAGGTTTTTGACTTGTTCCACATTGAGTTCCCTAATGGGCTCGAGAGCAGCATCCTTGGCCAGAGCCGTCAAGTCGGAGCCGGAGTAGCCCTCGGTGGTCTTGGCCAGACGCTTGAGAGCCTCCGCATCCAGGGGACTGTTTTGCTTTTGCAACAAACGACTAAGAAGCAGCTCACGGGTCTCCACATCGGGCAGTGACACATAGACTCGCTTGGTGAAACGACGCAGGGCTGCCTCGTCTAGCTCCTGTGGGCGATTGGTGGCAGCAAGGACAACTATGCGATCGCCATCGGGATTGCCGGGTAGTCCATCGAACTCAACTAGAAATTCAGTTTTGAGGCGACGTGAGGCTTCGTGTTCATTACTGCTGCGCTCCGAAAGCAGGGAGTCCACCTCATCAATAAAAATAATCGACGGCTGCATATGCCGGGCCACAGCAAATAGAGCACGGACGAGCTTCTCTCCGTCGCCAACATATTTGCTGGTCAGTGAAGCAGCAGAAATATTCAAAAATGTGGCACTGCACTCGGTGGCCACGGCACGGGCCAGCAGAGTCTTGCCATTCCCTGGTGGTCCGAACAGCAGAAGACCCTTAGCAGGAGCCCGCAGACCTGTCGAAAACAAAATGTTAAATCTCTCTGCTTTTGCAAACTATAGAGTACGCCTACCTGTAAAGAGCTCTGGGCGTACGGATGGAAGTATCACCATTTCCTGGAGGGCTTGCTTGGCCACCTCTTGGCCAGCTATATCAGTCCACTCGACCTTGGCGCCTCCCTCAACAATCTCGTCTAGGATCAGCTGGACTAGTTTCTGCTCCACGCCTTTCACACTGACCACTGGAGTGCTGGCCCCGCTACTCGATGAGGCATTGTTAATTGGTGTACGCGAACGCTGTGGCGGCGTGTTGCGCCCTGAGGACTACAGAAAGGTATCCAAAAATTAGCACGAGGATCACTTAGGATTTCTGGAAACATACAAACTGTCGGCGCACAGCTGGTGGGGTGGCTGCCGTCTTGCCTGGCTGCCGTTGCGCCACTGCACCTACAGTCGTCTTGGAGCCCAGATTTCTAGGAAGGGTTTGTGATTTGTTGACAACGGCTAAATTGCCAGGTCGCTTATTGCCGATGGTTAGCTTACGGCCTGAGGCTGTAGGAAAAGAATGAAAAGAAAATAAAAGTTCAAGTTTTTCAATTTCTGTTCCTTTGAGCTTGGAGGCAGCAGTTGTGGGATTCGAATTTTGGTTTGATTAAGAAAAAAGAAAACAAAAAATTCATGCAGTGTGCTCAGGTGGTAAGTGAAAGTGAAGGGTTGTGGACCAAGAAGTAGTACGATTCTTCAATTCTTTAAATTCTCGCTTGCTCGTTTGCTCTGTTGCGCTGGTTTTGTGTCGTTTCTGGCGGTGCTTACTGTGTGGTCTGGTGGCTGGGACACTTACCCATGGCTGAACTGGCATTGGCGTTGCCTGTGGCAGTTGTTGCTTTTGGTCCATACCCGCTGCTGCGCGGCTTAGTTGGTGATTTGCTGCCACCGTTGTGGGTGGTCGCTGTGACCAACATGGGCTGTCTGACCTTGATCGGCACTTTGGCCTTCGGCGGCTCCTCTTTTAGGGTCAGATGCTTCTGCATTTGCCTATCTGCCTCGCGCAATTCTACGCAATCGAAAATGTTTGCAACGGAATGAAGGAACCCAAACAGAATGCAACAAATTAAATAAATAAAAATAAAGTAAAAGTGCAAAATAAATAGTAAAAAGTAAAAGGTTTTCAAGAGTCAAGCTGCACTTGAGAGGTTAGTGGGGTGGAAACAGGATGATGCCTCCCAATAACTAATGTACTCACCGAGAAAGTGCAGACGGTCCCGAGCCATGGAGAGGTTGGTTTGCATTTTGTCGTGTAGGCGTTGGGCACGGTCCCAAACATCGCCCCGACCACTCCAGCAGTCAACGGCAATGCCATCTTCCAGCTCCTTGATACCCTTTCTGTATAGCTCAATGGCCAGCTCCTTATGACCTGAAGAGAAAAGATGGAAAGAAATAGTCAAGTCCAGAACAGAAGCTTCTTCGATTGGGGATTAATGAACTCATACAAAAGCAGAGTGTTTTCTTTGTTCTTTTTCAATAGATTCTCGAGGGTAAGACTTGCTTTTAAGAAAAAGAGTATAAGAATGCAAGTATGAACATGCTATGGGGGGTAGAAACATAAATATGAAGCTCGCTTACACGCGAGTAGAGTGCACATATATGGTAATGTGTGCATGTGTGTGTTTGTGTGCTCTTTTGTGCTTCTATTGATTCTCACTTGACAGACAAGGAAAAGCGCACGAAATTGGTACTGCGTCTGGCCATTGATGAGTCATTGAAACAGAAGCTACCCCCACACACTCACCTTCGTTCTCTTCGTCAATTTTTAGGGCTTTTGAAATGTACTCGAAAGCACGACGATGGTGATGTTTCTGCTTGGCCAGCAGAGGATCCCCTGGTCCCGGTGAGTAGCCGCCGCCACCACTGCGATTTGTTGCCATTTCCAGAGGCTGTTGGGCACGGTGACGTTGTGGCAATATTTGTGTTTGCTGCTCGCCCGGACCTCCACCAGAAACGTTACTAGCGACCTCCAGAGGATAGCTGAGAGCTTGCGGATTGTGCGATTGCACTAGCAATTGCTGTTCCTTGGACTTTTGAACAACAATTTCGATATTACACTCGCGTCTGTGGGGGCGATAGATCACTTTTGTGCTTGCACCATACAAATATCGGAATATACAGAATATCTGATAAATCAGAGAGCGCAAAATATTGAAGAGGAATATAATGGGAAATGAAACAACATAGAGGTTTTGTTTGTGCACTGAGGCACCGAAATTGTGACCGTTTCGGGGACCATGGCCTGCAGGTGTTAGGTCACCACCATCTCCATCTGTGTCGTCGTCGGGGGAGCTTCCTGGTGTGGTGCGACGATTGGAGTGGGAGGACACTGTGGACGATTTTCGATCATCGATTAGGGCTACACTACAGCTGCTCGAGGTTTTTCTGTGAGTGCGATTGCTGCCGCTGGCCACGGTGCTTCCTCCACCTACTGGGCAAGTTTTGATGGGAGATTTTGTACTGCTGCTGCTATTGCTGACACTGGCGCTGGATGAGGACGACTGATTTTTATTGCGTACCATCGATATTGATTCCGCGCCGTAGCACCCCGTCTTTTGTGGTGAAGTTTTCGCTCCACCGTCGCCTTCACCCTTGCACTCCGAATATTAAAGATTTGATTGGCCTAGGAGGCTTGAAGCCGAAAAGAATCGCGTACTTAATTTATAATATGAAAAATAAATTCATTTGATTGCTATTCACTTTGCGCGCTATTTGTTAATCGCACATTCTCATTTTGTTATCTCGAAAGAGAAAAATCTACACGAACTTCATCAAAAACCGAGTTCCTAATCGAATGAATTTAAAATCGAACACGTTCATTTACAACATATGTGTCAAGCTAGCGTCGGCAGCTAGCGTACAATTTTTGAATTTAGTTCTGGAATCATTAAGCATTTGAATTTCAGTTAATAAATGGTATTTGTTTATAAACAACACTTTAAAAAACGTTTAATTCAAGGTCAAGCAAAATAAAGTTTAGTGCTGGAAAACGAAAGTTAACTTGCTTAAGACTGTTAATATGAAACAATTTAACATAGATGAAGTTAACAGAACCGTAATTAATAGATTTTTTGCAGAAGACAATATAACTCCGTTTAAATAGCACATGGATTACGTTGAGTAAGGCTTGGGAGATTTTTAATACGTGGTTTTGTTGCAAATGATAACTAATTTTTTGCGGCTTTTTGCCTTAATAAGAATATTGAAGAATATCTTAGCTCTTCGAAAGGTTTTTGTTTTTTTTATAAATAAGATAGGTGTGCATACACTGCAAATATTCCAAGATGGGAGTTAGGTTGGTAATACAGCTAAATAATATAGTAGGCGGGCCAGTTCGGCAAATGTAGAGCGTATTTAATAGAAAGAGTTTGGCACCGCGAAATCGTATTCATACTGAAAAGCCGATCAACACTTCCTTTGTTAAGCAAACTGTTAATTTAAGTTATAGCCCCTGCATCCAGTTAAATAAATCTTAACGGCTTTGTGCATATTAAATAACGCTTTCCAGCACTGAATGTTATTTCATTCCGATTGTTTACATTGGAGGCTCCGGCGAGATACGAACTCACGATCTCCTGTTTCCTTAAAATGAAAGTATTACGATTTTGAAAATTTTCATGTCATAGTTAAGTATTACGGTGCACCTTAACATTACATTTGTAGAATAAAATATGGACAAAGTTTGATAAGCTTATTACCATTTTTTGTAAAAAAAAAGTTAATTTTGATAAAACCCATATTTATTCTGGATCGATTTTTATTTTTCTCTACTAAATTGTATTTAAGCAAATAAATATTACCAAGGCTCTAAGAGCAAACTGGATTACCAAAAGTGTTTTGAAATTCGACGCTGATTGTGTGTTAAGTTAGCGTCGAATTTTCCTGGTTTCCTATTGCCTTAGAGTGTTAGGTTTTTTTTTTTACCGTTAACAGCTGTTTGTTTTAATTTCTGAGCTCTGACTTTCAGAAATATTAAATACCAAATTTTTAAGTTTTAAAATATTACGTTTAGTCATATCAACAAATATTGCTAAAATAATTGTATTCATTAAATTTAAATTTCTCAAGAGTTCCGCGAACTATGCAGTTCGTTCTTTAAAATACTCACTTTTATTTATTCAGACCGGAACGACTAGCGATTTTTTGGCTTTTGCATAACAAAATCATTGAGATTTACTTAAAACATTTTGAGCACACAACAAATATACAATATTGTCGGGAAACCTTCCCGAATTTGGAAAGGACGTAGTGCGGAGAATTCTGTGAATAGTGAGTGTGGGCAAGGCACGCAAAATTTGTTCTAACATGGGACAGTACACAGCACAGCGGAAAAATGTGAGAATTTTGTTGATTGGCGATGCCGGGGTTGGCAAGACGTCGCTCATTCTCTCCCTTGTGAGCGAGGAGTATCCAGAAGATGTGCCACCACGTGCCGAGGAGATCACAATTCCGGCAAACGTTACCCCCGAGCAAGTTCCCACGAATATTGTCGACTATTCCAGTGTAGAGCAAACTGATGACGCACTGGCCGTTGAGATAAACAAAGCCCATGTAGTGTGCATTGTATACGCCGTGGATGACGACGATTCTTTGGATCGAATAACATCGCATTGGTTGCCTCTCGTACGTTCCGTATGCGGTTCGGAAGGCGAAACAGACCATGTCCGCAAGCCAATAGTCCTGGTTGGAAATAAAGTAGACTTGATCGACTACTCCACCATTGACAGTGTACTGACCATAATGGAGGAGTATCCGGAGATAGAAAGCTGTGTTGAATGCTCTGCCAAAACATTGCACAACATTTCTGAAATGTTTTACTACGCACAAAAGGCGGTGTTGCATCCCACGTCACCCTTATTTATCATGGAAGATCAAGATGTAAGTTCACGGTTATTCAATTAACAAAAAGATTATTACGCCATTTAATTTTTGCAGTTGACGCCTGCCTGCAAGAAGTCATTAGTACGCATATTTAAAATCTGCGATATTGACGGCGATAATTTATTAAATGATTACGAATTGAACCTCTTTCAACGTCGCTGCTTCAATACACCCCTCCAGCCACAAATTCTGGACGAGGTGAAGGCCGTCATACAGAAGAATGTGCCTGACGGCATCTACAATGATGCGGTTACACTGAAAGGATTTCTTTTCCTGCATTGCCTGTTTATACAGCGCGGTCGAAACGAGACTACTTGGGCGGTGCTTCGACGATTTGGCTACAATGATCAGCTAGACATGTGCACCGAATATTTACGACCACCACTAAAAATTCCTCCAGGCAGCAGTACAGAGCTCTCGCATCGTGGGCAACAGTTTTTGATTGCTGTATTCGAGCGATATGACCGTGACGGCGATGGAGCTCTTTCGCCAGATGAGCACAAAATGCTATTTAGCACTTGCCCAGCACCGCCCTGGTCATACTCCACCGATATACGTAAGTCCTGTCCAACCAATGATGCTGGCCTGGTGACTCTACACGGCTGGCTATGCCGCTGGACTCTAATGACTCTAATCGATGTGGTTAAAACCTTGGAGTACCTAGCCTACTTAGGTTTCAACGTCCACGAGAACGACAGCCAATTGGCAGCTATACATGTGACTCGAGAACGCCGAATCGACTTGGCCAAGCGACAGAGCAGTCGTTCGGTCTACAAGTGTCATGTGATTGGACCCAAGGGCTCTGGCAAAACAGGCCTTTGTCGCGGCTTTCTAATTGATGACATGAGTACGTTGATCGGAAAGGAGTTTAAAACAAACGTGGTCCACTGCATCAACTCTGTTCAGGTCTATGGGCAGGAGAAACACTTAATACTACGTGATATTGAATTGCGACATGCCCTGGATCCATTGCAGCCTCAGGAAGTCAACTGTGATGTGGCCTGTCTTGTCTATGACTCATCCAATCCACGATCCTTCGAGTACGTGGCACGTATCTATATTAAATATTACGCCGAAAGTAAAATACCCGTCATGATAGTGGGCACCAAAGGGGATTTGGATGAGCGTCGCCAAGACTACTTAATGCAGCCAACTGAATTCTGTGAGAAATACAAACTTCTGCCCCCACACATATTCAGCCTGAAGACCAACAAAAAGGAACTCTACACCAAGCTGGCCACCATGGCTGCTTTTCCGTGAGTACCAACCATTCATTTTCATTACGTCTATAAGCATGGTCCAGGGCTAGAATTTGGTGTTTTAGGACTCACCATTTATTCCATATGTACTGTGCCCTTTTCGAATATATCACAGGGCTACCTGATAACTAAAGAAAGAACTTATTTCTTTCCTTCGAAGAGGTCGCAACATTTTTGGCCTGCCAAAAATATAACTTATCATTTTGCTTTCACTTGGGCTCTTTGCACTGCCTCATAACCAATTAATCGCTCTCTCTCTCTCTATATATATATACATATATCTATATATAAATTCTTATTTTCTCTTCCCGTTTTGTGTGTTTTGGGTTGACTTTTTTGTTTTGTTATTGATGTTTGAATGTTATCGTTTTTGAACACCGATTTTGATTTGGATTTGGACCAAACGACTGATGATGTCCTGGAGCAGGCGTTTTCAGGCCGCCTGGATACTTTTCTACAAGCACAGGTTGGTACAGCTGTGGGAATCGGCGTAAGTGTTGCTTTTCTTAACTACCAATGATACTAATACCATTTGTTGTTGTTTATCTCTCTTTCGATGGGCAAGTCATGGCATAGCAGTGAACAAAATCAAAAAATAATTCATAATTTCGCAAAACTCACCCAGCTAAGAGGCTTACAAAATATCATGGCGACGGCTTTCATTCAGATGCACCCATTGACTCTAATTTTTAACCTAATTTTAAATGCACTTTTTTATGCTTTTGCTATTGTTTCTTATATTTAATTGGCATAATTTAATAATTCATTTTGATTGCCCATTCACAGGCATTTGCGTCAATTCGGACTGATGACTGAGGATCCAACTCTGTGGTGGAAAGCTGGCCTAGGCGTGGCTGCTGCCACTGTACTTGGATTTATTGTATTGAGAGCTTTCTCCACCACCACTGGACATATGCGCTAGAGGGGATCTGGCAAATACAGAGGAATACACTGAAACAGAATTACACAATTTCAAGCGCAACTAACGCACGTTTAAAGTTTATAAAAAAAAAATCATGTATCTTTTTACATTTGTTTTTTGCTTAAAACCTTTAATCAAAATTCATTGTTATGAAAAAAAAAACAAAGAAAAACAGAAATTTCAAAAGGTCAGAAGGTGAGGATTGGCCAGTTTTGATTTAAGTTATCGGCAGTCTTATCCTGTAAATACGAGTCGTAAGCAACTTAGCCCTTAGTCAAGCACACAACATACTTTGCATTTCTTTGGTATACACAACTATATAAGCGTATATCTCTTATATTATATATATATATATATTGTATATCTTACGTACTCTCTGATAAGTCATAAGTTATTTTCTAATTTGTACTACCGATTCGGTATAAATTGTTAGTCACACATCAAATGTTGTGATTAGCCAGCTACATATAATCTATAAATATTGATATATTTTGTGGTACTTATATAGCCAAACGCTGTCGTCTGAGAGAGCTAGTCGGCCAGTCAGTCGGAGTCAGTCTTGTAAATAGACCCGCACAGTAAAACCAAATAAGCAATAAATAAACTTAATTAATTATGATTCAGAAAGAGTTTGTTTATTTTTCAATTCTTATTTTATAAATTTTTACTTAATTAGGGCTTAATTTTTGATAGCATTTAGGGCGGCAGCATTGGCAGCCGCTGGCGACATGCAATTGCCATCGGGATAGCGTTTCTGGAATTGAGTAATCAGTTCGGGGTCAACCAGTCGTATGCCGTCCAGTTGGTTGCCCAGGGTTATCCAATTCGGTTGAATATTGTGTGGTCTACCGAAGAGTTCTATTTTGCGAGTGCCCGGACTGAGGCGTTCGATAATTCCATAGATCTCGTCGGGCTTATGGGAAGTGGCACGGACTTCGGCCACAATCACGTCGCAGTCCAGACCACGATTCAAATTGGTGGGGTTGCCCTTCATGCCAACAAGGCAGTGCTCTTTGCCATGGTTTAGCCAATGGCCAGTGCGGCCCGTGCGTATGATGCGTTGCAGTTGATTGGTTTTCACCCAAATCAGTTCGTCCACTCTTTCATAGCCCCAGAGCTTAAGGCATTCACGACCCAGTTCCATGGCGCGACCGGTGACCCATAGAAATATCAAGCCATCATCTTGTAGGGCGGGCACGCCCAGAGCTCGCATCTCCTCATCTGACATGGTGCCATATGGTAACTCCATATGTATATCCCAAGGGGGGTCAGCCATGACCACGGCAAATTTACCCAGCACGGTCATATCGAGAAACCTCAAGTCGCATTGAATCCACTGCGGTGGATATAGAGTACTGGAGTCAATGCTGCGCTTGAGCAGCTTCGTCTTCACATCGGTGGGTTTGTTGGTGTTTATGTGCGGGAGCGTGTCAACTTCGTAGTGCACATATTTGCAGGTGGCCATGTGAAAGCAGGTATTGAGAAAACTGCAATCACCCAGCGATTCATCGGTGTGGGTTTGAATGATTTTTTTAAAATGCAGCTTGGTGCACTTGTCTGTTTCACCGGTTATTTCGCTGCCATCTGAGGATGGCTGAGATTCTCCTTCGCAATTGTTAAGCGCCTCGGATATAATTTCACCGTCTTCGGCGCCAGAATCGGCAGTGCCTAATTCGCCAGAACTGCTAACCTTGCCCAATTTGGTGCTGTTTCCAGCGTCTTCATCGTCGTCCTTGTCATCCCGCCGCTCTAGCTTTTTCTTGGCTGCCATTTCAGCGGTTGCTTGTTGGGCTTTTAGACACTCTACTTTGGTGCCATGGGAGCAAAACTCCATTACTTGGGCACCTCCATGTGATTTGAATTTTTCCGCCACCGAACGCTCTTTGGCAGTGGGCTTTGTCAAGAGCTCCAGGATTTCTTCCCCTACTTGCTTGCTTTGTTTTTCTCTTGTGGAGGGCATAGACAGCAAAGACTACAATATACCTGGCTTAGTGGAATTCGAGTGGGGACATGTTAAAATAATTACCATAATATCATCTGAGGCATCCAGGCTAGTAGACTCCTTGCGTGTTGCGTTTACCTCTGACTTGAGGGTCTTCTTTTGCTGTGGCTCGTAATCCTCATCTTCCACTAGCCAATTAAGAAAATATAAAAAAGCGTAACTAACAACAAATGGAAAAACTCACATTTTCGTTTGACTTCCTCTTTGTGGGCACAGTTGTCATTGATGAATTCATTGTAAATATCGAGGATCTGTTTTGTCTCCACGGTGATAACTTCACAGCCCACTTCTGAGCCGATAGTTACGTTTTTGATGCCGATAGCTCCTTGAGTAGCCAGTTTTCCCAATATAAAATTCACCATACTCAGTGTGGGTGGCTTGGTCAAGCTGCCAGCGATTTTGTCAATCACCTGAGTTGATACAATGGGCAGAACCAGCGTACTAGAGCTGAGGGTTTGCAGCACAGCCTTTTGTACTTCCACATCGGCGGACACTACAGGTTTGGAAAAATTACATATACATTTTTTTTTTATCTCTCTGACTTACCTAGCTCTTTTTTGGGATTTGCCTGAGAGTCCTCATCAAATTTATCTGAGAGTATATCAAAGCGTTCCTTTTTTCTTTTCTCGAGTTTCTCCCGCAACGTGTTGCGTTTTGTTTTCAGAGCCTTTATGTCCCACGCATCGGCCATTGTCGTTAGAAATAACGAAAATAAAATAATTCAATTTTTGTTTAACTCTTGCCGACAACAAACTCTTCTTCTTGCCGCTGCGCATCTGTCAAATTTTCACAGCTGTTTTGGTAGCGGCTGTTCTTCTTCTTCTTCTTGCATGCCGTCTTTTGCATAACACACCAAACATTTTGTGCTAAGCAGTTTTATTCCAAAAAACTTCAATAAAAATGTCGAAGGCGGCTGGCAAACTGAAATCGCTGAAGAAAACAGTGGACAAAATAACACATACGACCAAGCTGAAAACAAATATACCAGCTGGCATGGCGGCAGCCGGTCCACCATTGGGCCCAATGCTGGGTCAGGTAAGCACACTGAAATCAAAATCAATTATGTGGACTTAATTTTAATATATTAATATTTTCTTTTGTATTTTTCATAGCGTGCCATAAATATAGCAGCTTTCTGCAAGGATTTCAATACAAAAACAGCAGAAATGAAGGAGGGCGTTCCACTGCCGTGTCGCATTTCAGTGAACAGTGATCGCAGTTACGACTTAGCCATACACCATCCACCAGCGACGTTCTTTCTAAAGCAAGCGGCAGGCATACAACGTGGAACAATGACTCCTGGCAAGGAGGTGGCCGGCATGATAACACTAAAGCATTTGTATGAAATTGCTGCCATAAAAATACAAGATCCACCCAACGCTCTTCTAACCATGCAGGTAGATACTTACTTCATTACACAGTATTGGAATGAACTCTTTAAAATTTATATTTTATCTAGCAAATGTGTGTTATGCTCATCGGCATTGCCCGCACCTGTGGCATTAAAGTTGTAAGGGATCTGGACCCAGCAGAGTACGGTCAGTTTTTGGAAGAACGCAAGGTTATTGTGGACGAGCAACGACGCGAATTGCAAGAAAAACGTGAAGCCAAAATGTTAAGAACGGGTTAAGCTATTTTTTTTTTATTTGTTAAATATATACATTTATAGCTAAATATTTATCTAGTTTCTATGCCGATACGTTTGCGATCCTTGGCCGCATTCTTCTTTCGTCGCTTCTCCAAATGTTTGTTCAATTTTCCAGTCTTTTTCAGGTGTTCGAACTGTGATACCAAATCCATGGCGCGACGTTCCTCTGCAAGAAATTCAAAATTATGTCAAGTTTTTTGTTTTTGTTTTTATGTGGACTAGAACTTACTCTTTGTGACGTAGTGCGGCTGCTGGCCTTCATTGTGGGCCTTTTGTATTTCTGCTCGTTCCTTTTTCAACTTATTTTGTTTCAAATGCCACTTTTTTTCCTCGACATTTTTATTAACGAGCCGCTGCATGGTGTCCTTAATTTTTTTTCTCTCTTCGCCGTCATCAGTTTGCTTCATTTGTTTTTTCAGTTGAGCCACTTCTTTGTCTCGTATTTTGGTAACGAATTTGTAATTCTGCTTGAAAGTATCAATATTATAGCTTCCCGACTTTTCATCAAATCGTGGATCTCTTAATTGCGTATCTTTTTTATGATCCGTTCGTAATTCTGCTCCTAAAAAGGGCACTTGTCGTTTTGCACTCATTTCCCGTGGACGATTCTTATTCAAGCGTTTCAGCTCTGATTTTGCTTTCTTTACTTTTGGAGTTTTTGTGCCAAGAACTGCTTCTTTGTAGACTTTTGCTCCCAATCGCTCTTTAAGTTGCATTATTTCTTCAAATGACATTGACTTTAGGTCCTCGCGGATTTCCAACTAAAAATTGAATACTCTCATTTAGGGTATCTGTATTATTATTACGATGTTTTGATTGTTCTTACCTGGGTTTCAGGCTCTTCATCGCTGCTGTTTGCTTCATGCTCAGAAGCCGATGAATCCTCACTAGAGGAGCTCATTTTGTTTTAATTGAACGAATAAAATAAACAAATTTATGTGAAAAATATAAAGGAATCTGTTTTTAATATATTTTCACGTGTGGATATCATATGTACAATTTTAACAACATTGTGCAGCACTGTGCTTTCAGTGTTGGATAATTAAATTTTTCCGTTTTTATTTTAAGCATCAAATTTGAACACAGAATTCGTGCACATTGCGAATTTTATTAAATTCAACAATTTATATAATAAAATAAATTTCGTTCCCTGCTGTTCAACAGTTGGTTGCATGCTCGGGTTTAATAACAGTGTTGTTTGATGAGCTCACGTGAGCAAAAACATTGACCCAAGACTCAACTATTGTTGAAGTTAGTTATTCTTTCTGTCAACATCTTCGGGGGTGGCCCGCGATGACTAAAATTTTTTGATTCTAACCACAATAACAAATTGATAGCTAGGGCACGGCGATTTTTGTACTCCTTCGTTTTGTTTGTTTTGCCAGCAGTTTCATTGCATAGCCGGTGTGGGTGGGTCAATGTCTATTGCAAACGAGAACATAAAACGGTCGTGTGATTTTTAGGTACACATATGATACGCGTGTTCACAATTGACTCTGGAGATGAGCGAAACTATTCAGAAAAGCTGGGAATTCAGAAGGATTCTTCGGGCGAACTATTGTTTTTATTTATTATAAAAGTCACCAGATAATTCCATTTCCATTATTTTAGAGCCAAGCTAAAGAGTTTTTGAAAAGATTCTGAAATATATCTTAAAATAAAATATATAAAATTGCTTTAAAAATGTTGAAAACGCCCAGTTAATTTTGGAAGGATATAACCTATGATCAGTAAAAAGTTTATCTTTCCGCAAGGATTATAGGTTCCATTTTCGGTTCATTTCAAGCATTTTGCAAACGCTCGCCGACATTCGATTTTACTAATTTCTCATTCCTTAATTGCTCACGTTTATGTGTCCCCCATCGTTTGCACTGCTGTCCTTAATTTCTTAAAAAGCGTTTAAACATCTAATGAAAGCAGTTTGTTCAGCGATTTTCACTGTCAGTCATTTTAGTTGCTTTCGAAACTTCGTTGCGTGTGGTTTGACTTTGGGCTCGTACAAACTTCTTAATATTTAAGAGCTCCGTCCAGTGAAGATCTGGTTGGCCGCAGCTGCCCTGCCGGTGGAGCTGTTGGTGATTAAACTATGCGATCATGGTTAAAATAATATCAACCATCAAGGCGATACTAACCCGAGTCATTTTCGGGGCGCACAGCTTGCTGGCGATTTGGCAAGTGACAACTTTCAAAAAGGATATAATATATTGGACACTATGTGGACCACTGGTACTGCTGCTGCTCGAGGGCATTTTCACAATTATGATCAAGAAGACACAGGAATGGCGCTGGTAAGATGATTGTCTATTAATTGTGCGGCTCCTTGGTTAGAATCTGGACAGCAATTTTTTGGCTTACAGTAATGTAAACAATAAATGGTTGACGTCATGTTCGAGTTTTGATTTCCAATTAAAGGTGAAATCATGTGTTTAATGTGTGTGTGGGTGATGTTGAACCACCCAAAAGACTAGACAATGACTGACCAAGTCCCACCCCCAAGTCATCTCCTCGTGCACACACCCAAACACATTAAAAAGCTTTAATGGAATTTAACCATTGGAGGGCAACTTAGCGAAGAGCAATGGCAACGTAACTTGGTGTTGGTCTGGGACTTGTTTACCTTTTGATATAAGGCGACGCATCACTTGGACTTGTTGTTTGTTTTGGCTATTTCGTGGCAGTTCTCGGGCAGATTCGCTTCCTCGATTATAGCCCTTCTTAAGGCAATCAATACCATGCCGCAGAAATGGCTGAAACTATGGAGGAGAGATCTCAAGGATAACTCACTAATCCCAAGATTATTTTTTGCAGGTTCTGCCCTTCGGTGTTTCTATATTTGGCCAGTATAGTGCCAGCCATTTGGCTGCTAGAATTGGACAAAGTGGAGAGACGTCTTATGAGTTCAAACGGCTCATTGGCAAATTCTTCGCTGGTCAATGTGTCCGCGAATAATCTAAACTCCAGCAACATGCTGCCAGTGGCGGACCTCTTGGACGATGCTGGCATTACCTTACCCACCATCAGTGCCGACACTTGGACCACTTTGATTGAGCAGTTCCTCATGCTCATACTTATTGTGGGTCGATGGCTGCTGCCCAAGGGCGATTTAACCCGAGATCAGCTGAGCCAACTGCTGCTGGTCTATATTGGCACAGCTGCCGATATAATTGAGTTTTTCGATTCGTACAAAGACGATTCCATAGCCAGAATCGGCTTTCTTGTGTTTCTCACATTGGGCATTTGGTCCTGGAGTCTTATGCAATTTACAATTGTCTTATCAGCCACTCGAGGAAGACGTCCTCGAGGGAGTGGCTCAAACCACAAGGAAGAGTAAGTCAAAAATCTTGGAAATCTCCAATTGACTTTAACAAATGCATCTCTGTTTTAGGCAAACCGATTGCTGTCAGAATTGTTGCTGCGGCATTGATGTCTGGGGCATAGTGCTCAATGTTATACTTCAGGATGCTCCATTCCTAACATTCCGCTTGCTGATTATATTTCAATATAAAATTATAAATTACATGAATGTATTTTTCACATGTAAGCGGAACACTTCTCCTTTCAATTCAAAAGACTTGAAATCTTTTCCTTCTATTAGGTAAAAATTCGTTGGTCATCATTTTGCAGCTTTACCGCCTTTATGTGGTCAACGCTGAGTTCTGGAAGAATCGCCGTGAGAGTCGTATGGCCAAGTCCAGGCAATACCAATCACGTCGACGTGTTCATGACACAGATCAAAACAGTATTTATATGATTTCCAATGAACGGGGAGGTGACGTCAAGAAGAAAATTAAAAAGTGAGTAGCTTTCGGGTTCCCTTTTAAAATTTGATTCCTCTAAATGTATTTTATTTTTTAGAGCCAAAGACTACGCCGAGCAAGATGCGGCTTATAAGAAGAAGAAGGACAAAAAGGACAAGTAAGTCCTTGGGCTTATTTATAATTGAGCGGAAAGAGCTCTCAATTTTTTGTTTATAGAAAGAAACGTAAACGAAAGGATACTGGATACTCAACAGCTAGTTCGCAAAATTTGTATACCACCAAGGCCAGTGGAAATGGCAAAAACAAGAAGGGCAAGCGATCTAAGCGAAATTGTAGCAGCTCCCTTAGTGACCTTGAATTGGCCAATGCCAAGAAACAGAAGCGTGGCAAGAATGCCGAAAAGGGTGATAAAAAGTAAATTTCCTTTGAGCTTGGTGAGAAAGTTTTCTTAAATTTTCTCTTTTCTAGAAAGTCGAGCAAAATCGAGGCTGTGATCGAAGAATCAAGCACTTCCAGCAGCAGCTCTTCGGACTCCAGCAACTCGACTCTGCCCAGCTACGAAGTAATCGATGAAAAGAAGGCCAAGTCCAGACGCCATAAGCGTTCCCGCAGCTCAAGTTCCAGCAGTGACAGCAGCTCGGATAGCTCTAGCTCGTCATCTTCATCGTCTTGAGCAGTCTATGGGTTGGTCAGCCAGCAGATTTGTTACAATTTTTTTTGGTACTAACGGTATTTGCAGAAGCAAACGTTAGATTGAAACTCTTGACAGCAGCCCTAATATTACGTGCAGCCTGTCAGTTTTTCTTATTGGAAAGACCTTTTGTGTGGTCTGAAATTTGATTATTAAAAAAACAAGCATATTTACACATTTCGATATGTTTGCTTATCGATTCATAACGGTAATAATAAAATTTATTATATTGTTTTTTCATTCAAAAAAATATAAATAGATTTATTATTCTAATTGATAATGGCAACTCTAGGCTGTTAAAGCTGTTGAGCAAAAGCTCAGCATTCAGAAAAAAAAACAAACAAAAAAAGTTTTGTTGACAATACAAGCAAAGGCAGATGTAAGCTTTTATATGAATGTAATGCTCAGCTACTCTACGCCAAAGAGAAAGAGGGACGCCAAAAACGCTAAAAAGAGCTGTAAACAGCTGAAAGAAGCTTTTCTAAGCTTTTCTATGAAAATGTGTTTTGAATTTTTTTATTTTTATTTTTTGTTGCTAACGAGAGTTTCAGAGCTGCGGACGCGTTTTTTGTAGTGGAAGTTCGCGAGTGCTGTGATAAAAGCTTTTGGCTTAGAAGAAAAAAAAAAAACAAAACAGAAAAAAAACGCAAACACTTGTAAGAACAAAGTAAGATTCCCACCCCTTAGATACGATATGATTTAGCTCAGAATCTTATCGGCACTTAGAAATACAAAAGAAATCACTCAAAGTAAAAAGTAATAATAAATTGTTTTAATTGTTTACGCAGATGCGTATTGCTCTCTTAAGTGGCTGCTTAAGCGACTTTGCACTAATACAAATCCACTTAGTGATAACGCAATAATTACGCGTGTAACTTAAAAAAGAAATGACCGCTGAAGGCGAGACTCACTAATCATTCAAATAAGTTTTGTCAATTTTTATGTTGAGGATTACAAATTACAAATCGTTGCATTTTGCACTGTGAGATGGAATCGTTCAGCCCAGGTGACTATATGCAGCATTTGTCACCACATTGTCCGAGGCTTTGTTTTGAATTGAATCATTTGTTGTTGTTGTTTTTGTTGTGTGAAAATCTATATGTGCCTTATTAAGTGCAAGCTTGTGGAACCACAGACAATTTAGCGTGTAGAATAAACAATGGAAATGGTCGACTTGTTAAGTCTATTTTCACACCCTGAGTCATTTGAATAAGACCAGCTTGCAATTAGTGAAAACAAAAGTTTTCATGTAATCAAAACCTGTCTGATTTATTCTTCGACCAAGTCTATTTTTAGCACAGACAAAGAAGAGAGCAAAATAGATGAGAAATATGCCTACTTATTAATGTTTTATTTTTGTACAGTTGCTACCTTGGTACATAGCGCATATTTAGTTTATACATTTAATTTTTGCTATTTTTTTTTTTATCTATCTATTCACAAAAATTTGTATATAGAAATTGGGTGTATTAAGCTTTTACCTAATAAAGAATGTTGACACCTTATATCTGATTAGGGCGATTATAAATATAGTATAGAGACTTGAAATTTCGAATAATTCTTTTATAGTCATGGGCTAAGTTTGTATGTTCTTTGAAATACATAGGAAAATCAATTAATATTTCGTTGTTTTTCCTCTAATTTGAGCAATGATAAATGAAATCATCGCTTGCCATAAACAAGGCACCTAAGTCATTAAGCATTATCTGTATTTGTTCTGTCTCTGAGGTACAAGTCTTCTCTATTTGGGCTTATTTTCACACCATTGTTATTTAAACGGTCCCGGCTGTATTTGGCCACGCGTGTCAGACCAGATCAAATACATGTAATTATGTATACAGAACACGTTTGGACTATTGAGAAAAATATTATACGAGTATTTGATTGTTTTATTGCTCGAGCCGCTCTCTACTCTTGGTGAAGGCTAAGGAAATCCTAAGACAAAATTCATATTGACCTTAAAAAGGGCACATATCTCTATTTGCTAACGGGACCTTCTGAACTAGAACCAGAATTTCACAGTGGTGATTTTCTTGGTTTTATTGCTTATAAAGCCTTTACCTCTGACCAGCTTGGTACTTTAAATAAACACGATTTAGCTTGCTCAAACAAGATATACATATATTTTTTATTACTACATGTATTAAGTTTCTTTATGAGAGCTCTGGGAGTTGCAAGCTTACAGTACAGTCTCGTACAACATGTACAGGTAATCCAGACTGAGTCCTGAACTTGAAGTTAGATATACACGTGCCTGCAATTGGACTGGGAATTTAATTAACGATTAGTGCTTTCGATTTACTTAGTCCGTGTTGCTTAAGGCAACTTAACCAATTTAATGGAGTCTATAGAAGCGCTTAATTTCTATGTCAATATCAAGCTACTGTCCATGAAGACATTAGGAAACGGAACTACTTCTAGGCAGAGTCAGAGTCTAAGGCCTTGAGTTCTGTGTTTGCAGAGCAATACTCATTTAATTATGTGAATTCTGCTTTAAACGTTTGTCTTCTTGGGCCGAATAGAAATTCGATTTCTTGGGCATAAATGGCCCGTGTCACATTATACCGGCTTATTAGGCATAACAGGTTTGAGCGGGGTAGATCACGCGATTTTCGGTTTTTGTTTCTTTCGATGATTTATTCAAGAACTACAAAAAACATAAAAAAACCGGAGGGTGAGTAAATGGCAAACATGTTAGGTAATCTCTTTTCAGCACACGCCACTCTTGTCCCATATAGTTTGATTTGCAAATTAATTTACATAATTGAAGAGGCGTATTTTTTATTATTTATTTATTTAGTTTCGTATGATGAACCCTAGTCAACATTTGTAAATAAAATATGAATATAATTTTCTTATCCAATTGACCCAAATGCAGTTCATCTCTGTCGAAGGCCACAGAAAAGGAAATGTTTTTCTCTTCAAATCACCCAAGTTCTGGGAAATTTTTAATGATATTTTCTTGTTTCTTTTTTATTATCTGATTATATTTTCTTTGAGTTTCTGAAACTTGAAATAAGCCAACAAATTCATGTATATTTATTTTTATTTTTATTTGCCAAATGCCACTTCAATTTGTATGTTTATGTCTTATCTAATCCAAATAAGCAAACACTTGAACCTGAAAATCAATCCAAACCCAGACAATAAAAATTTTAACAAAGGGAACCTAGTGAAAAGTTCTATTCTCCTTGATGATGATGTGAATATATCATGTGTTAAAATAACAAGCACTGCTTATATAATCAGACTATATAGTATATGATGCTGTTTCGTATTGATTTCGATTCATGTGGTTCCAGCTTACTGCACACCGCGATTACAGTTGACAAGTGGACAGTCGAGGCCCGCAATTAGTGTTAAGTCATGGCAGGTGCGGGGGTGGCAGGGTGCGTCCGAGTTGTTCATATTGAAGAGAATAGTTTTTACTTTTTAAAAAATATGATTTTGTTTTCAATGTTAAAATTAATACAGCCCGTCCAGACCATTTATGCCGGCCGTTGCCGAGTGGATTAATTACGCAGTAGTCTATTGGCTGCCGGCTGATAAAAACAAATTACAAGAAAAACAATAAAAGCAAACAAAAGCAAATGCATTAAGCAGATAAAATGAATAAAAAAAAAGAAACTGTGTCTCGGGGTCCAAAGTCCAAAGCACATGAAAACTGCATGCATACAAATGGGCAAAGGTGGTTTTGCCTTCAAATTTTCATTTCAAGTTTTCAAATTTTAAAATTTTTCTCTCTTGACTCCAGCGAGTGCAGCTGTTTAGTATTTAATTCTCTGACTCATCTCTCCGGCTGGGTTCGAATATATTTTGAGTAACTGAGGCCTCGTATTTGCATTTTGCACACCATTTAGTATGCAATGGAAATCCAAGTAATTCTGAATAGATTTAAATCGGGCAACGAGCTGTTTGTAATTGTAATTATATCATTTCTTGAACAATGTCTTTGTCGTTTTCAGAACTATAGCTTTCTGGGCCCTTTGACTTTGATAATTTACATATTTTATCATCTGCAATATTTTATTTTAATTGCTGTCAATCAGAAGTGGTTCCCAGCGTTTTCGATTTGATAAATTGTCAAGACTGGCAGGGTCCCTCTTTTCTTTGTGGAAGAAACACTTTGAAGCAACAGATTAAGTCTTGAAATTTTGAATTTCCAATTAATTCGTTTGGTCTGCAAAATTGTATTTGGAGAAATTCCATTCCATTTTCGCTTATCAGTGCCTCGCCATTAGATTAGTTTAATTCAGAATAATTGAAATCGCATATAGGCGGGGGCTAAATGAAAAGTCAATTCGTGTGTACAAAAGATACAATACAATCGTCCGGGCCCCCCTTGCTGAATTCAATGAGTGCCGACTTTCTGTACTCGCATAAGTTATTCGACATTCATAGAGTGACAATTGCATGGCAGACAAGTTATAGAGTGCGCGAAGATGAGCACAAGGCGGGGTGGTGGGGCGACAGGAGGTGCTATTCAAATACCATTGACGTGTTACCAATTGAGTGCAATTCAATGCCTTTGATTCCACTTCAGAGTATGCGAAATTTCTAAATGGGTGTGTCTATAGTGTGGGTTGGCGATACACTTGACAGCGCGTGGGCAACTCAACGTGAGCGGTCAGGACTTGGAAAGTCTCAGTCTTAGTTGCAGTTTGTTTTGAGATTTGCATGTCGGGTTGACGGTATTCTGGAAATCACGGTAACTTGCTGAAAATTGAGGACTCGTGCGGTTAGTTGGCCTATTTCAATGCCCTTGTCATTATTGTAAATAGTTTTGGTTGTGTTGTAATTACAAATCTCATAATTCACATACAATCTACGCTTGTAATTACATTTCACAATTTACATGTCCAACAAGCTGAAATGGAAAACTGCAACCGCAAAAACACAACCGAGAATGCCAGAAACGCAGGGGGTCCCAGTTAAGTCATTTGAGAAATGTGTTTTGCAATTGCCTAGACTGTTTTTGCCATCTTGTTCTATATATGTATTTTTTGAATTCTAAAAAACAAAAACAAAAAAAAGAAAGTAGAGGAAAGTGCCACACGGAATAGCCGGAAAAGGCGTCCTACTTGTATGGCAGTGGCATGCAATGGGCCATGGCCCTATTATTTCTCTCTTTTTTTGGCATGCCAACATAACAATACCAAAGTGAACTTACGACACCAACGACCCTCAACTTGAACCTTCATGGGCTGCTATAACAGCAAAAAAGGTCATATAACCAGAACAGCATGAGAATCACAATCAACAGGAGAAAAAACACATATCAACGTCACTGTCTCTGTCACTGTCACTGCCGCTGTCGCTGTCACTGCAACCGTCACTGTCACTGTGCCAAAACGCTGAGCATGATTTTCAATTTTCTTTTGGTGGTCTGATTTGACATTTGTTGCTTTTTATCTAATTGGATTTAGCAAAAATCGAAGCAGATGTTAATTGTTTTGATATTCTGGCTCTTTGGCTTAAAAGCAAATGAAGATAAAGCCAGAAGGTGTGACAGGTGTGTGAGAAAGAGTAAAACAAAATGAGTAAGAGGAATTATTCAGATGTTTTAACTTTGCTCACACTCTCTATGTCGATATATTTGACTTAATAGGAAAATTGAGCTAAATTCTATTAGAAGAAGGGTATCCTCTAATCAAGATTGAAATAACGGGAGACCCAAAAATGTATCTAAAATTAATCAAGAATTTGTTGATTTAAAGAAAAATATCAAGACTATCTTCGTTTTGCCAAAGTTTGCAGACTCTGTTTTTCAGCCTTTCAGAAAGCTCAGCAGATTTTCCTGGGATTTATTAAGGTTCATATGATAGCTATGGGCAGATCTTAATAAAATTATGCAAATTTGTGTAAATCTCTATAAGAGGTGTGTGTCCCAAATCGTCTGACAATTAAATCATATAGTACTTCGATCATTATAATATGTTTGGCATACACGTATCCCCATATAAAACCTCCAAGTATCACATCTGAAAGAGTTCTACAAGTTACGCCTTAAACCGATTTAGATTTTTATTACAGATTTATGAGATAGTGGTTCGATCTGTTCTGTATCAACAAATGCGCTCTCTATATACAAACAAAATATGTATACCAAACTGTATCGCGATACTGACTAATCTGGATCAAGTTCTGTTCATCAAAATAATATGAATATACTATTTCCTAAGAAAATTATAATAACAAATAGAATAGAATTTCTTATAATATCTGAAAAGAATTTGTTGTCTTCGATACTTAATTGGTATAATGATTTTATTCTTTATGTAAAATTTAGTAGACAGTTTAAAATTCAAATCATTCAAATACATTTTGACTTTAGTGATTATTGTGTTTTTGTTAATTGTCACTTTCAAATTTAATAGGACCAGCTACCGACTGTGAGAGGAAATTATTACCTATTAGTGAAGAGTGTGAGAGCAAAGACCTCTTTTTTCAGTGAGTATAACCATTTTTTTTGTTTTTGTTTATTTCAACAAAATAATAATTTCAATACGATTATTTAATTTTATTAGTGCATTAGTAGGATTTGAGTAGTAAATTATTACCTAAGCAACCATAACTATTTAGTAGACAAATTCACGTCTTTTACATTTAAAAAATTATAATAAATAAAGAAAGCAAAAATTTACTGAGAGCTGTATAATCTATAAAAAATTAATTTGATTCAAAATAAATTTTGTTTCAGAACTCTTGTGTATCTTAGGAATCTCACAATTTCAAATGTATTGACTTGAATCTATTTTGTCATTTTGTCTTATATTTAAATTTTACCCTTTACTTGTTGGAGCCCCTAATGGTGCGACAGATGAATTTGAGCCTATTCAATGTGATATACTTTTCCAATTTCATTCAAATTTCGGAAAGTTATTGATTGACAGAAAACTCACCTAAACAAGATATTGGTCCTATCGGAGCTATATGATTTAGTAGACAGATTTTGTTGAAACTTGACATAGATATTGAAGATTTTAAGCATTAAGAAATTTGATCTGTATGCATTTTATTTTTTTTACCAGAGATTTGAAATCGGGGTTTTTATATAGGTTTTCATACGTTGGATATTACGGGGCTTATCTAGTCATCCTAATCAGAATGTCCGTAACTTTTAAACGCTTTCGAAATGTCTTTTAAATATAAAGCTATAATAAATTTTATAGACGATGTGAGTAGTAAATTTGGTAGGGAATTGTTACCTACTATTTTTACTAATTTAGTACCACCTGCGAGTGCTATTATACTAATTATGAACTGGGTAGCTAATTACCACCAACAATTTGGTTACTATCTGCAATTTAAGTGGTAAATTCCTACCCGAAAATACTGTAGTAGTTTCTCACTTAAGATTAACAATAGAGGAGTATTGCCATTTACATCCCCTTAAATCAGAAAATTCTTAGGATTTTACTCAAAAATTTCTCTATAAATAATCTTTATCTTTAGACTCTGCTTGAAGTTTTTGAACAATGTGGAAAATATCATCTTTTATAAAAACTAATTAAAATCATATCATAAAGATGCACATTCCATCAAATTTGCAAAAATAAATAAAAAGCACTAAAGCTTCTCTAGTTCTCAAATCACATGACAAAGACTGAATAAACTATTGCGTTTTTGGCCTGATTGAGACTTTGTTTACAACAACAACGTTGGGCTATTTTAAGACTTGCAATTTGCATATCACTTGGGTATCATACAAAACGTATCAACAACTAGAACATTAGAATAGGTTCAACTGTGTGAGAAGGGGGACGGAGGTGAGTGAATAAGTCAGCGTGGGGGAATATAGGAAGTCTGTTTTGCTTTCGTTATTTTTGTACTTAACCGAATTATTATACAAAAGAGACAAGACAAGAAGCATAGTAAACAGAATTGAATGCATACGAAATGCATTGATGAAAGAAGGATGAACGGGGGAGGTGCCAAGGGTGACGGTGACAGCGGCCATTGCGCGCCCATGACATTGACGAATGGCGCAAATGTCGCTGCAATTTATGAAAAAAACTAACGGAATGACTCTTAGGGCGGGTTTTATATATATGCGAATGTATGCGTGTGTGTATTGCGTGTGTGTGTGTCTTTTCATTTATTTGCATTGTTTGGTAATTCAGCAGTATGATTAAAAGTAAATTTACCTTTAATTGCAGTTGCCGTGTGCCAACGAGAGAGACAGAGAGAGTGAGCGAGTGAGAGAGCGAGGATTGGCAACATGTTGAGCTTTTACTAATTGGCCGTTAGCCAGCGGCAAACCCAACAGAAAACACAATAAAAACAAAAGCAAGAATCGAGTAGAGGAGAACATTTTTTTTTGTTTTTTCTTTTTTTTTTGAAATGTTTACAAAAGCCGTGAGCAACGATAATTTGTCCAGCGTAATTTCTGGTAATGGTGTGGGCAGTGAAAGGACCGATAATGACAACAGCATAGAAAGCACAGCAAGCACAGACAGCAAAGCAAATGCCAAAAACATAGGCAAAAACAAGAACATCGAGCTTGAGTCCGATGGACTGAGTTACTCATCGCTGCAGTCAATCGATGAGCATTACGTCTGCGACATATCGATGATGAGAATCGCCGAGGAAGACGGACGAGCTAGCCAATTAATGGCGAATACAGTTCATGAGGACAATGCTGAAGGATTGCCAGAGGCTACACAAACGAAGCAACAAATGGATGAGGTCGAAATCGATCCGTTGGAGGAGGAGCAAGCGGTCAGCGAACTGGCGCGCTCAAGCAGTGCTGGTGCACTTATAGAGGCGTAAGTAGTCAAGCCAATCGATATGAGGGAATGTTTTATTTATTGATTCATCCTAGGGACAGTCAGAATTCTGGAAAAGTGCATGTTGTCTTGGGCATCCTGGTGCGTTTGGTACTTCCCTTGGCTAATGGCGTGGCGCGAGGGATTCAGGGCATTAGAGACGCTCGTGTGCTGCAGGTACTGCATAATTTGGCTTCCAGTCGCCAGGCCCTGACCAATTTGGTGGCCTTTGCGGCCAACACAATATCCCTGAATTTGTCTTCAGTTCAGGGTAAGCTTAGATTGATTTCTCGGAACGTGTTTTTTTTCAATCGAATTTATTATTCTTTGACAGTTTCCAATCGCATTGGACCTTTACTAAATTTGCTCAAGCTACGTAAGTCTCAGGATGGTCTAGAGAGTTTGCCTGACACACTGGGCATGCCAAACACACCCACCACGCCACAAACCCCTCTGCAGTCACCACTTCAATCGCCTTTACTACGGCAGCCGCGGAATTCGTTGCCCTATTTTGGTAGCTCCACTGGCAAACGCAAGACCCGACTGGATGAGCAACCAGCGCCCAGTTGTTGCACTCTCAACATTCTGGCCGAGCCACCGGCAGGAACTCCCATACGTGCCGATATCGTATTCATGCATGGACTGCATGGATCTCAGGTCAACACCTGGAGACAGGGGCTATGGGAGAACGATCGCCAACCTGTGGAATTTCAGCGACCACCACAGCCACCTGTACGTCCGCCCAAACGCCCAAGGCACTCACGTACGGCAACCACCCACCAAGCTCCGCGGGAAAAGCGTGCCAAATTCGCGGCCACCAAGTCGACCACCATAGAGACGGCCGTTTTGGGCACTGAGACGGGACCTTGGGAGCCACAGCAATATGCTCAGCTCCAGCAACAGTGCGAGACGCAGCGCTTCAATGCTTCCGATGATGATGCCGAAGAGTAAGAATTCCTCTCAATCTCAATCGAAATTTGAAGAAACTCAAATTTTCCCCATTCGTTCAGCTATGACTACGTCTGTGGTAGCCCCCAGGATATAAAGATCTGTGAGGGCATTGAATATAGTTTTCCCACATTCCGTTTGCGCAAACGACAAGGCAGTCAGCTATTGCCGCCTGAACTGGAGAGCATTCTGCAGGCCGAGAACACGGACACTACGCAGGAAGCAGATCAATTGTCGACGGATTCATCTTCTCCCACAAGGCGAAAGAAGGCAGCCAAACGCCTGAAAGCCAACAAACCCTCTGCAAATGATCCAAACTATTCCAAATGCTGGCCCGGCGATTGGCTACCTCTTGATTGCCCGGGAGTTCGGGTCATAGCACTCAATTATACCACCGATCAGTACCTCTGGCGGCCGCTCTGGAAAGGCAAGGAACCTCGTTCAAGTCTCATACAGCGTTCCCGAGAAATGGCCGAGCTTTTGATCAAACATCGAGTGGGCTATGGTCATCCCATAGTATATGTGGGACACTCCAAGGGTGGACTCTTTATCAAGCAACTAATTGTAGATGCTTGGGAGTGCGGCAGGCCAGCTATGACGCCACTTTGGCGTTCAGCTAGGGGCTGCTTCTTTTACTCAGTGCCACATCGGGGATCGCATTTGGCTAGTATAAAGGCTCCGTTACTGTCCCGTTCCGTGGAACTGTTGGAGATCGAGAAAAGTGGGTTAAAGTCACTTCCTTGATAAGGCAAACATTTTGATTGGAGTTTCCTTTTAGATAACAAGTATCTTCTGGACTTACATCGGCGATTTGCGGGTCTCTATCACTTGGGGCATTTGAAAATCGAAGTCTTCAGTTTTGTTGAGACGGCTCTGACTCTGATGTCGGTTCTGTATTTGCGTATAGTGGGTGTGGACTCGGCAGGTGAGACAGTGAAATTCCTGAAAATATATTCACTTTACTCAACATTTTAATTTGTTCCTTACAGATCCCGGAATCGGTGATGTCTGTGGTATACGACTCGATCATCGAGAGATTTGCAAGCCTCGCGGACGGGATTGCATATTGTATAAGCAACTGGTGAAAATGATTGAAAAAGTGTGCTAGGCATATTTACCTGATCAGGGCTAAGAGCAATTTTAAGACAGCAACTTGGAGTTGTTATAATTTTTTGTTTGAAATTTGCTGCCCATGAATGAAATTCGCGTACCTAAAAGAAAAAGTCCCAGCTGGTTTTACTAAATAACTTTCCGAGAGCTCTTAACTATGTGCAATTCTCAGTCTCTAAAATTTTACCTAATTGAACATTTTCCATCTTCCTTAAAACAGTGTTAAATTGGTTTCAACCTTGCCAAAAGCCAAACCCTTCTTTTACAATCTTGCTCTCAAATACTTGCGTCTAGGCTAAGTGGAAATGCCATTTAGAACTTTAACTATGTTTATATAGTATATACGGATAATTGTTATTATTGTAATTTTCAAAAATAAAATTGTGATCAGCTGGCTCTTTATTGTGATGTTCAGCTGTACAAAATAGCTAGATAAAAAAAAGATTATGTAGATATAAAAAAGATAAATGTTTAAAATATAAAATTAAATTACACCTTGAAAATAAGAAAACCTGTTACCAACGACAAAAACAAACAAAACTGATGGAATCTTTAAGATATTAACTATTTGATATTTTTGAAATGTTAAGGGCTGAAGTCGAAACGACAGCAGCAGCAACATTTATTTAAATAAAGAAAGAATTATAAAATATATTTTTACCCTATTTAATTCTTCAATTATGGAACCCACTTTTTATGGTTTTATTTTATAATAATCTTTTAGGTAAACTTATCAGTGTCTGAACATTTTTTATAGGAATTATAAAAAGGATAAAAATGCTTCCGAGCCTGTTGGGAATTCCTCATACCAAATATGAAATTAGGAAGCCATAACAGTTTGTTATCGGGTTACAAGCAACCCCATAAAGGGAAGCCTCATATTTCTTTTTAAAAAACTAATATTGGTTTCGTGAAAAGATGTTCTAAAGAATATGATGAACACTTTTTAGTAAACAAATAATAAAAAGCACTGTTGATTCTCCTGAGCTGGTCTACAATTCCTACGAACTTTTGTTCCTTGCATGAGCCTTTCTTTAAATATATGCAGAGAATATAATAGCTTGTACCAGTTTGCTATTCTACAAGTATGGAGTCAATTAAAGTTAGTCTATTTATGCATCTTTTAGAACCCATTCACTGCCTTAGTAAGATACTTCCAGGCTTACTTCCATCGCTTTTCGTTATTAGAATTTTTAGATAGACCATTCGGTGGGTAGGGCGACTGAGCTATCGTGCTTGGCAGCCCGCGTAAATATGCTTCCGCCTGGTTTCATTGAGCAACTCTATTGGTCTATTCTTCATAAATTACTATATTATATATTAATAATTTACGTTTGGATGAGATGGAGAGTTTCTTATCACTGCATAGTGATTGTGCAATATTACCTAACCTAGACACAAATCTTTGGTTGGGTCAACAAAACTAAGGAAACAACAGAAAGCAAACTCGAGATTTTCGCTTGAAGGATTCGATTTTGAAAAGCTGCAATTCAGATGCAAAATCATTTTCCTGGATTCAATATCATCGGACTTTTGTAATGCCTTTATTTTTCTGATAAGATCTAGATTATTTAAGCTAAGCTGAATGGTTCAGATATAATGGAATAAAGATCAAAACAGAATTGGACCTGGCTGATTCGAATGAATGTACCGATTATGAAGGCAATGGGACAACCTACCTTGTTCCAGCTTAATGGCTTTTTAAAAGCGTTCTTTTTTGCCTCAAAAGATCCAGGACCAATTGAATATACTTCGTATATGATAAAAATACTACTTAGGCCACTCCATGCCGAATAGATTCCCCTTCTTTCCAGTATACAAAAAAAAAATGCAATTTTGTTTTTTGTTTTATATGTTTTTTTGTTTTGTTTATAACTTAGCTTTTAAAATGTTTTCTTTTTGAATATTTAAGTTTTTGTTGTTGTTTCTCTTCTTTTGTTTTATACGTGTTTTTATGTATTCTTTTAGATAAGATTTTCTCATTAGACTCTTTAGACGCGCTTCAAATCAATGATTTTGGTGTTCGATAATTGTTATTCCAATTCACATAATTTTCTCCGGAAACTTTAACACGATCGTTTTTAGACAGCTTAAATACTAATAATTAAATTTCGTTTCGCCTCTAAATCCAGTTATATATATATAAATATAAATATATAAATTACATAAAAAATACATTTGTTTTTTTTTTATAATTTGTTGTTATTTTGTTCACTTATTTTTCTGTTTTTGTGGTTGTTGTTTATTTTGTTTTTCAAACAGATTTAGCAAATTTGCTGCCATATGAAAAGAGCGATGAACTTTAAAACAAACAAACAGAAATAAATATTTTATCATAAAATTTAGTTTCGCTGCCAGGCTAGTGATGAGGTATAACAAAATTAGCTTATAAAGTAATTAAAAAAGAAATTGTTTCGAAACTAAATTTTTCACAGCAGCTTCAATCTGAATGTACTTAAAAATTTGTATGTACTTTTAGTTTATTGATTTGATTATTTTGTTTTCTATTTTCAAACCGTTTCACAAAACTCATCAAATTTGTTTGTTTTTCTCTTTTGTTATTTCTGATTTTTGTTTTTTTTTCGTTTTTAATTTTATTGTTTTTGCGCTTAAATAATTTAAACATTTATCACATCCACTTACACAGCGATCACAATCGCAGTTATTTTGCTTAATTGTTTTTTTTTTTTTTTTGTTTTTACTTTTCATTTTTGTTTCTTTTAAATAATTTCTTAGGCTTCTAATTTTTATAGCTTTAATCCATATATATATATATGTATATATATATATAATTTTAATTAATTTTAATTTTTGTTTTCTTCAGAATTCTTAATATCTTTTTGTTTTCTTATACATTTTGTTTAATTTTCGTAACTTTTTAAATTTCTTCTTATTTGTTCTAGGAATTTCGAGTTCATTTGCGGAATATATTTTATTTGTTTTTTTTTTTTTTTACTTAATTGTTGCTTCATAAATGCTTCTTTTTTTTTGTTAAAAATTGATTTAAATGCCTTCCTTTATTTTGTCTATTAAAATTTCTTGCTACTCTTCTGTGTACAGCTTCGATTTATTTATTTATTTTTCTTCTGGAACACTTTGAAAGTTGTGTTTTGTTTGTTTGATGCTTTTTTTCTTTCGATATTTAAAATCTATGAATCTGTTATTTATTTATTTTATTTTTATTTTTTGTTAAAAACAAATGCATTTTGTGGAGAGAGCTTATTGGTATATGAACACAAATTGTATTGGTTTATTTGAATGTGGCTTATTCGATTAATAGTTTCGAATTTTCTATATTACTATTCCGTGTGTGTGTGTGTGTGTGTCAGTTTTGGTATCTGTGGGTGTGTAATTAATATGAAGATAAATTTATTCAATGGCTGGAATTTTAAATTGCTCAAATACTCAGCAGCATTGCTTTTACTATTTTCTAATATGGAAAGGTACTATTGTTTGTTTTGTTGTTGGTTTTGCTTGCTTGGTTGTTGTTGTTTCGTAGGTTAATGGGTTAAGTTTTATTGCACTTAGATCTAAATACGTATACAGTTACATTTTTAAAGACATTTCTCCCCCCCTTACATTCACTTCATTCTGCTTAATTCTCCACTTCAAATAGAACTATTTTCTTTCTCATATAAAATTTTTTTATCCTTCTGTTTGCTTGGTGTTCTTTAAAATTTGTTTTTAATTTTATGGAGAGATTTATCAGCAAATACTAATGTATATGAATTTATATATTTATATATTTTTTATTAGGTATGTGAGTGTTGAGAGTGTTTGTTTAAGGAATGTAAAAGTGTGAGTGTGTTTGTATGTGTGCTTGTTTACGTTGGGCTTCCTTTTTGCATTTAAATTTCATTTCATAACAGCTTTATTGTTTATAAAATTCGGTTTACCATTTTCAACCGAAGAAGATCTCACAAAATCCTGCTGGATGGTTGGTTTCTTTTTTTTTCGTACGCTATTTGCATTTTTTATTTTCTATGCTTATCAAAAATAAAATACATAAATGTTTGTATTTCTCCGACTGTCTGTCTGTGTGTGTGTGAGTCTGTTGCTATCGGTCAACTGCTTTGTTATCATTCACGTGTGTCTGTCAGGGCTGATTATTTGTACAAACAAGGTACAGTTGGTAGGTTGGATATCAATTAAAAATATAAATGCTGAATGCACTTTATATTCCCAAAAAAGTTAAAAAAAAAACACATAATACAAATAAATTAGAGAGTGCATTTGTATATATCGAAAATATTGATAATAACGTCGACTGAGTGTGTTGGTCTCGATTGGCATGTGGTTGTCAAAGCGAAATGTTAAACAATATGCGAAATGAATATAATCAGGTACATTTGATATTATATATTGGTTACTATAACAAACAAATAAACAAACAAAATTGAGCGTTAAAAATGCAGAAAATTAAGCAATTCTCAACTAAAATACGTATTTAAATAAGGGGGGAAAAATAAGGAGGAGTAAATTAAATTGTTCTGAACGATGTGAACACTTGGACTATTGTAGTTTTGTGGTGGTGGTGGTGGCGCTATGTATATGTGATGTGGGCTATTGCAAATATTTTTTTGGCTTTGTTTGTGTAGTTGTATAATTTTAATAAAAAAAAACTAAAAAAACAGCATTAAAAGTACTTCTGTAAATGAATTGGACAAATCCAATATTTACATTGCTTGGGCTTTCGGTAATGGAAAAGTAGTGCATACTTTTAGGCTGGGCAATAAATTAAATTGTAAAGGCAGCAACAAATTTGATTGTTATAAAAACTAATAATTAGCCTCGATTTACGAAAACAAAAATCTGCGATTTAAGCATATGAATATATATAAAAAAACACATTAACTTAAAACTAAACAATATCATTTATACAATACGAATGTATGTATATAGGCTTATTTGATTTCGTGTGGTTATTATAAACAAAAATATTAAAGCATACAATTTAGCGCACACAAATACAATACCTATTCAAATGCAATTATAAATTTTTATAATTCTCTTTTTTTTATATATATAAATTTATGCATGTCTGTATATATATATATATAAATGTATGTATATAGTAAATATCTGCCTATTTTTATAGTTCAACTTCAACTAGCGATTTTCACATTTATAAAATGTACACATACAAATTTCCAATTTTATTTTTAATAGTTTTTTTCTGGATTCTTTTTGCATTATTCTCTTCTTTCTATTTTTTTAACCTCGTTATATTTATATTTGTGTATCCCGTGTATATGTGTATTTATTTGGAATGTTTCGAGCTGTGAATGTATATTTTGTATAGTTTTAGTAGCTTCATAGAATACTTTTCATTTCGTTTTGTTATCGCTTTTAGTGCGGCCTTTCAGCCATTTGGATCGACTTGCGCACGTCGGTGCAAGTTTGGCGCCGCTGGCCACGGCTGTTTGGCCACTCCAGTGCTGTTTTTATTATTAACGCCCACAATCAGTTTTTGTGGCCCGCTGGCAGGAACTATGGATGTGCTGTGGCTGAATGAGATCGGATTGCTGCTGCAGCTGCTGTTGTTGCCCAAGCGTTGTTGCTGCGGCTGCCTTTGGCGATCCTTCAGCTGGACGACCTTTTGCTGGCCGCCATTGTTGTTGTTACTGTTGTTGCTGTAACTCGATTTGGCTGATGCCTGGTGGTCAGCCTTTGTTAAATCAGCCGGCAATTTGAAACCATTGGTGAGCGTGGCATCTCCAAACTCGTGTTCTGAGGTGGGTGTGAGTGTGGCCGCCGATTCCTCTTCGGCTAGCAGGCAAATGCCATCGTTGGAATTTGAGTGTTTGGGGAAATTTGTGTGATATTGTTTCTTGCTGCCGTTGCTACTGCTGCTGGCGCTGCTGCTGCTTAGACTGCCGCTGCGGCGATTACTACTGCCCAGACCGGGAACGGCCGCCACCAAGGGCAGCGAATTAGGTGGCATTTCCAAATTGCTGCCACCGGAACCGTTGACCTGCAACGAGGAATTGGCCTTATTGTTGGCCGGTTGCAGGGCCACTGCGTTGGGTGGCGTGTGCCGATAGGGTATGTAGAATGCCTTGGCCTCCTGCAGACGGGCGTCTTGGAAAGGCTTCCGCTCGGGGGAGCCACTGCAAAGCGGCATTTGAGACAAATTATGCACTCCGGCAATGCTGAGCTCCAGACTGTCGTCTTTGTCCACTCGACGGGCCAGGTTGCCATTGCCATTGGGCAGGGGCGATACTGAAGATGCTCCGACTGCTCCAGTTGCCGTTGTCTGATATTCGAGTGTGTGTTCTGGCAGCAGCTCGATGTGATTGCGACAACGTGGAATGAGAGTTTGCATCTCATGGCAGTCCTGTTGCAAAGCACTCCCGCTCAGGCCCCCGGCACTGTCGCCTGGCATACCCGTGTTGCTTAGATTGCCAAAGTTTATGTCTGTGGGCGTGGTTAGGTGGGTGGGTCCTTGCTGGCGTGCCTTGAAGCGCCGTCTTTGCAGAATAATGAACAAGACAAATCCAAACACACAAACAGCCGAGAGCAGGGTGCCGATGGCTATGCCGCTGTATACTTCCGACCTGGAGTCTGAGCGTTCCCTTTCGAAGGTATTTGGATTTTCCCTATTTAGATCGAAATACATTGGGGCTCCCACACCAGTTTCGCCAACAACGCGTACGGCTACATGGATTTTATCCGTTTCGGAGATATTAGGAAACTACAAAGAGAACTACTATTGAAAGTAATGATCAGGAGAGGGTGGGGCTCAACAAACCTTATAGAAGCACGTTGAGCATTCTAGAACATTGGCCTCGTGGGTGACGTTTCCCAGGGTCCAGAGTATATTATAGTGATGGACTCGACCATTTGGCTGTGAGGGTGGATCCCAAATTAATTTCAAGCCGTTCTGAACAATCATCCGGGAGTTGCTAATGGTGCCAGGAGCTAAAATAAACCACCATTGAGATAAAAAAAAATTGTTTACATAACACACAACTCACGGTCGGGATAGGTTTGAACATCGATTTGGCCATAGAATATCTGAGTCTCACAATTTGAGAATTGAAAATTATAACGCGTATTTGGACTGAGCCCGTTCACCAGCAAGACTGAGTTCACTATGGTGCGGACTTTGCACTTGTGCTCCTCCTTGTGAATAATGGGAAACTGTATCTGCAAATGGCACTCATAGACGCAAGTGTCATTAAAGCTATCCAGGAACTGAAAAGCGAGCATACGTGACTCCACGCTGGTCAGTCGAAACGGTATATTCGACATTTCCGAAGTGTCATTTTCAATCTGTAAAGCAGAATATGGGTAGAAATTAGTCTTGGAGATTCATTGTGCTCCTAAGCCAAGTGTGTGGTAATTGCTCTATGTTTACGTGTTTGTGTGTGTGTGTGTGTTTCACAACTACAGTACAGTCTACTCACAATCTTCCACTGGACATAGCGAAAGTCCTGACCCAAAAACTCATTCTCACTGGTAATAATGAGGACACGCATTTTAATTCGCGTAAAGTGCCGCATAAGCAGACCCGTGACATTGGCATGCACCACCAGACTGAAGATGTCCTCTTCCATTTCCAGAGTCATATCGTCTACCTCGTTGTCCAGCACTTCGTGCTCTGCATTACGCAGAATGGTGGCAGCAGCCGTTTGATTAAGCGGTCGTACCGTTGTCAACTGACGCCGGACAACGTCCGCATCCAGAGCCACGGGCGTGACAGTGCCTCTCAGTGGGCCCTCTAACAACTGAACGGGATGTGGGTGAGTGTGATTAATGGAATACTGCACGATGAAATATTTTTTAGTGTCCAGCTCCGCCTGGGACCAAGTGACAAACGTGTCGTTGCCCAGATGCACAAGATGTAAAAGCACTGCAGATAAAATCAAGCATTTAGAATTGCCTGAATTGGTTGAATCAAAAAGGTCAGGTAACTTACAGCCCTGCGTGCAACATATAACTGGTGGGCTACGCAGCGAACTCTGGATTCTCTGCTGCTGGGTGAGAGTGCGCGAGCGCACCTCAGAGGTGGGAAACAAGACGCGCGTGATCAAGGCGAAGGGCCGATAGACGGGCAAGTGGCTAGAGAGGACCACATAGGAGGTATGATTCAGCTTCATGGGTGAAAACGAGCTCCAAATATGCGGATTGTTCCTCACAATGTAGACCACAAACAGCGGCTATGGGGAAGAGGAAAACAGATTTGAATCGAGTTGTTAGGTGAATTTTTTGAATTACTCACCTCCATGGTGCTGCTGTCAAAGGTCACGTTGATGGTATTGAAGCTATGCGGATAGCAACGAATGTTTTTCAATGGATTCGGCTGCTCCAACTGCTGCTTGAAGCGCATCTCACCCGTAGCGAAATCCTCCCCGGCCACGTTCCGGGCAAAACACTGATAAATGCCATCCTCTTCCGGATCGAAGGAATGCAAATGCAGTTCATTGTAAGTTATATAGCGTGTATAGGAACTATTGACTGGCAACCCGTTGTGGTACCAGGTGACTGTCGGCGGGGGATTGCCCTCCGCCCGACACCGAAATATTTGTTTATAGCTGATATAGCCCATTTCCACGGGTAAAGTATCTAGTATGCGTGGCGGCACCGTCACTATCACATGGAACGATTGATTGTCCAACGGTGTCACGCAGGTGTAATGACCCTCGTGCTCAGCCACACTGGCATTTGTGATGGCATGGGCTACACTGTTGTTGCTCAGCTTGAGGATTGTGTTGTTTGGATGCCGAAACCACCATTCGATGGGCACGAAATCGGCCACTGCCCGGCACTGCAGCAACAGTGACCCACCCAGGGGCACATATTCGATGGCATTTTGAAAGGCAGGCAATAGCAGTGCTTCGGAGACTGCCGGCTGACCGTTCGACTCTATGCGAAGCGTCCACACATACTGGCGATGACCCTTGTTGGCATACTGGTTCTGTGCCACGCATCTGCAAAAATACAAGAGAAGAGAAGAGCAACTTTGTGAGTGCAAATTGTTTATAAATATGTGTTTATAATTGTTATGGACAGTGGGTAAAGTTGCGATCTTGCCAATCAGACTAATTGGCTGCAATTATTGGAGGCACTGGGGCAGTCAGTTGGCTACTGGCTGGAAGAAGTGTTAATAAATACACATAGTTTTGCTGCCCACAACACTGGCGGTTGAAACGGCTCGCTTCCAAACTGCTCAACGGTTTAATTAAAGTGACCAGAGCAGCGTGAATGGATATGCACACTGCTGGCTGGAGGTGTTGATATTTGATAATATCATCAGTCAGATGGAAAATTGCTTTGCGATTTAATATTCGTAAGATTCATCCAGGCCCCATCCTCTGTCTACTCACTTGTATTTGCCGGCATGCTCGAGGCGCAATTGCCGTAATATCAGCGTTCCATTAGCCAGGATTATAGCACTGCAAGGAGAGTAGAAGATAGCAAAATAAAAATATTAAAATTAATTTCCACCAAGTAGCAAAGACGGCTTATTTTAGTCAATGTAATCGTTGTTGAACACATCGGACAGGCCAGCAAACTGTCACACACGCCTGCTCAACAGATTCGGTTTAGAAGTACTTAGAAGTGGCGGTGAGGCTGGCAGCTTCGCACGATGTTGCAACACTTTGATCTTTACTCGCCTGTTGTCATTTGTCAGGGACTCGTTGCCAAAGTACCAGCTTATCCGTGCTGCCGGCACACTCAGCATAGGACAGCTCAGCACTAAAGGTTGCCCCTCGTAGGCACTGATGTTGGCACTAACCTGTGCCCCGGGTGTCAAGCGTTTCAGTACTATGGCAGAGAAATTACATAATTAGTATTTCCATTGCAGTCTGGTGGGACCCACTATACCTGGATATTCGACGGTAATGCTATTGGAGATCACGGCTGCGTCATCGTATTCGATTTTACAGTAATAGACCCCGCTGGCTCTCTCGTTGGGCGGCAGACGGAGGGTGCCATTCGAGTAGATAAAGAAGTCATTTTTGCGTATGGATAAATGCTCAATCCATTCATTGTTGCGATACCACGTGCAGAAGAATTGACCTGGGTGTGGATAATGAGTATGTCAGTGGACCTAATGTGAGATATACCATATATGTATTTAAGCGGCTTACTCGGATAGAAAACAGAGGGGGAGAGCTGTGGTTGGCATGGCAGATAATATGGTGTATGCGGCTTGGTAATTATCAGTCTTGTTATGGCGTGTTTTTTGATTTCCAGAATCGGCTTTAATATGGTTGTGTTTTTCGGTTGTGTGGCAGCAACTGAAATGAAAAATAAAATGAAAAACTATTTTATTATGCAAATTACAAATCAAAAAGTTTTAATTAGTTAGTTTCTGGATAAATACTAAAAATGCTTTATCTTTTGTGGCTTTGACAGTGGCGGCACATAATTTTTGATTTCCAAATTACCGCAAAAACCAAAATAAATTTTTAGTTCATTTTCCGATAAAGTTTCTCTTGAATATTTTTTCCTTTTTTTGATTTAATTATCAGCTACATAGATGGACACTTTCGGTTCAGTTCTTTTTCATTTTGTCATATCTGGCAAAGTGAATATGAAAAAATCAAGGAAAATGGAAACCACACTAGCTTTTGCTAGCTCCACGCTGCAGGCGTGTCCGGCAAAGCCTTGGCGTGTTAATTAATTTTTCTACTGTTGCTGCAACATTGTTGATGCCACTGCAATTATTGTTATTTTCACTATTCCCGTATACTTTTTCAAGACAACCGAGTGTATTCATTTGGCTACGCAGACATCTAAAGAATCACTACCACTATAATCTAATTTTTAAGAGAGTTTAAAATGGCGATCCCAATTTTGTTCTTCCAAATAAATTTTCAATATTTTTAATTCAAGAAAAGAAGAGTGCCAAAAAGAGTATAAAACCTTCTGCATGGGATTTTTTTTTTGCTGTTGCTTTTGACTTTGGTTGCATTTGTATGGCACTTGGGCGTTATTTAATTTTTATTGCCATTGTATTAATTTAATGTTTTTAAATTCCCCCAGTCTTTCGGAGATTTACGACTTGAAATATGTTTGTGTGCTTTTCTTAATTTAAAGAATTGTAGAAAAGTTTCAGCCATTGTTGAAAGTTTAATGGAAACTCTTTTTATCCCAAAAATATATGCACACTCTTTGGCTGAGCAAATCGACATTTGCATACCACTTTGTAAAAAAGATTTACATTAATCAACAATAACAACAACAACTATTTCTATTAGTTGCAATAATTTTTCAGGCGCATTCTAAGAATTTCACGCGATTACCCAGTGGAGCAGGGTCTGCTAAGAATCCAAAGAAAAAGAAACTAGAAAATGGAAAAAAAAAATGAATGCCCAGCAACAAAGTGTTGTTGAAAATAACAAATAGCCAAACATTAGTCAAATGCGTTGAAATTTATGCTAAAAATGCAATCAACTATCGTTCTACTGTGGCTGCTGGCCCGTTTGAGTTCGTTTGGTTTGTGGCGACAGCGGCAATGGCCACCCAAGAGGCTTAGCTGGGCCCCAAACCTAGAAAAGTCCTCTCTATTCAGACAATCCAAGTCTCAGTCAGTCGTCAGTCAGTTGTGGCAGTTAACGAGCCGAAGAAATTGTGGCAAGTGATGGGTGCAAGTTCCAAGTTCCCCGGTTCTGGCTTCCAAGGAAACTGGGTATTTGTTTAGTTTTTGATAAATGGGCTTAAATAAATTAGATAATTGCCAGCCATGAAGTTGCGTTTTAGGCACTCTGCAGCTGTTTCTATCCACTTCACTTTATCCTACTCTACTTAAATGTGAATTGCTGGACACATCTCCACTGAGCGAGAGTCGCTGGGTTTTGCGGCATGCCCTAAAGTGCTTAGCAAAGGGCTTCGTTTTAGATTATAGAATCTGGAATGTGCCATGTTGCATGTTAGTACGCAATGTGTTGCAATTTTTATTGCTGTAATTATACGCAATGCACGTTTGGCAGTGGTGGTGGTCGTGGCGGTGGCAATTTGACGCATGAAAATGCCTTTGTGGCAGCCGACATCGATTTGCAGCTGAACCGCTGCTAAATGCGCCACATTTACACAAGACCCTAACTGCGGAAGGGCGCTCTGGGGCATGGTGCATGGAGCATTGGGGTATGTGGCATGTGGCAGATGGCAACCTGGCCAGTTGTTGCATGTGCAACCAGGTTGTAATTGTTATGGGGTAATTGTCTCAATGGTGGGGTGTTTAATTGCAATTGGGAAAATACGAGTACCTGACTTGTTAGCAGTCAGAGTTATCGATGATATTCTGATTTCAAGCCTAGTACAAATAACGGTATCAAGTAGACAAGAACACTCGATACATAGGGTACCTTAAGTTCTTAATCTTTTATAGATGGCTCAGCTGGGAAAAAGTTTGCTTTAACAAAGATAAATTTGTAAGCTTAAATATTTTAAAATTCTCCTAATCGAAAGAAAATTCCAAAGGGAGGCTTCCCTAGTCCGACCCTTCTTGAGGTATATGGGAGTTGGATTACGAAATCAGTTTTTTCGACAAAGTTTCTCTGCCCCTAAAATGATTTCGGGACTTCCCGAACTTTAAATACCATGTTCACTCAGGGACAGACAAATAAATCCACTAACTCAACACTTTCAATAAGATTCTATATATCAACGGATATGTCAAGGCAACCCTGGTATACAGCACATTTAAGATATCATATTCTCCTATAAGAAAAACTGCGCAAAAGGGTCTATTCAAGCAATCTAAAAAATCTGCATTTATAGTCGGCTTTCATAAATACGTAAAAAAAATATTTCAGGAAAAAAATTATTAGTACTCTAAAATTAGTAAGGCAAAGTGAGTGAGTCTAGAGATGGTTCGTGAGCTCCAACAATTATTTCCTAGACGTTTTGTGATATTTAATCAAATTCTAATTATAGCTTATGGACAAAATAAATATGTAAACTTTAATTTTCTGAGATCTTTGTATTTGTATAATTTTCTCATGCCTCCCGAAAATATTCTTTAAACAATTTTGTTTCCCTTAAGTTACGATTTATCTGTTCATCATAGAAATCCCCGAAATTAAGAATTTTTATTTTTTTTTTTGTATTTTATGACTTTTTATACCCTGTACCTAAAAAAGTACAAGGGTATATTAAGTTTGTGCAAATGTATGTAACATAGAGAAGGAGACGTCGGAGACCCCCCAAAGTTACCCACAATATGATCAGGGTGACTAGAGAAATTGATATAGCCATGTCCGTCCGTCTGTCCGCGCGTACGCCTAGATCTTAGAGACTATAAGAGCTAGGATAACCACACTTGGGATTCGGACTCCTTATGTGTGTACGCTGGTCAAGTTTATTTTTTTTCTCCCCCCGCCCCCCCCCCCCTTCCACCCCCTCATTTTTTCAAAGCCACATAATTTCTATACCTTTCGGATTTAATATAATAAGTTGCTTCTGAAAAGTTGTTAGGAATCTAAAAATCTTTCGATTGATATCAAACATGACTAAAATTGGACCATATTTACTCGAGATTTACAAAAAACAAATTTTGAGGGTCAAGATTTTAATTCCCCTTGCGTAACCTGCAATCCGCCAAATGAGCAGTCCGATAGATGGCGTGCTTGCAATATTGTGAACAATATGTTTTTGGATTCAAAGGAATATTAAGACCAGAGGATTTATGTGAATGAAGGCGACCAGGGTTACCACCCGACTAGGGTTGCCACCTTTTTTTTTTTAATTCCGTCCACTAGGTACAGGGTATCCCAAACTCGACCGCGCCCGAGTTTAACGTTCGGCTTCATTTTTATTAAAGAATCAAATAAAGAAAAAACTTAGAAAACTTCTATACTTTTCTTGAGAAATTGTACATTTCTCTTTGTATATTCCAACATTTCCAACTGTACCTTTCAAGCTACAAGACACCCATTAAGTCAGTCGATCAATTGCGATTGTTCAGTCGGTCTTCAACAGTTTTCACCCATCAATAATACACTTAAGCTATTCAATCCGATAATTCAAAAGACTGGCCTGACAAGCCTAACGAGATCGATTATCTCCGTGATTGTACGCTCTCTTGACATAAACCTTTCGCCGAAAACTCTTTATCCTGCCAGCAGTTATCTCCTGCCCACCGAAAACTATCAGAGATTGAAATATATTAAATTTCTATTCATTTATTTTAAAATCTGTGCCGCTGCCTTCGTTTGGCATAGTTTGAGAAAAAAAAAAGAAAAGCCGAACCAGTGAGGGAATCTGTGATGGGTTCGTTGGCAAGGGAATATGAAAGGTATGGAGAAATCAAGTGGCAAAGGCAAAAGAATGTTTCCCAGAATCGTGCTTGAATGCTGTTTGACAACCAAATACACTCACACATACTAAACAGATGACGTTTACTAAGTTGTAGCAAGTTGCAAGTCAATGTTGCTGCTTTTCGCAGGCCGTCAATAGGCTGGGGAATAGAACCTGTGCGAGCGGAGCCAAGCAGAAGAGGAGGAGGTAAGGAATAGCTATTCGCTAGTCGCTAGTCGCTGGGGTGCTGCTTTGACCAAACCAGCGCATTACTGCACAAATTTGCATAGCTGAATGTGGAAAGCAGCACATTCCAGGCACAGCAGCAACTGTTGCTGGTGCTGCTGCTGCCGCAGCTGATGATGATGAATGCAAATGCAACAGCAAACGGCAACTGCAATGGCCGTAAATTGCCTGCTGCTTATCAAACGGCCACATCTTGTGCATAGATAAGCCGAGGCCGCCCGGCCAGTCAGCTAGAAAGCCAACGGCAACGATTGGTTAGCCTGGCTCCGGCTCAGGCTCAGTTCTGGTGCCTCAATGGAATTTCACAAATTAAAATTGCCTACGCTGCTTTTTGCAGTAGTTGCGTCCTTTAATGCAGCCAAGAAAGTAGCATGGCACAGACATAGTATAACCGCCACCAGAGCCTCTCAGCCCCTTGAAGCCACCGGCCTTAGACCCGGCCCCGAGTCTTTCTCGTTGAGGGCCTCAGATGTTTGGCACACTTTTGGCATCACAAAAGCGGCAACGGCAGCCATAAGAGTCGTGGCAGCCGTTGCCAATCTTTTTGCCTATGCAGGCACAGACTGGCAGGCTGGCTGGCTGGAGACTAACTGTGCTGGGGCCGGCAACATTTTATGCAAAATGCAATGCTCCGGAGATAATTTATCGTTTAATGACGTGCTGTTCTAAGGTTGCACTCCTTGTTATAAAATGCAATAATAAAATCCTGTACCCTGCTGCAACCTGCACCCTTCACCCTTCAGCCTGCGCCCTGCGTCCTCTACCAAATAAAAACAAAAATAAAACGTATAACCCGAAAAAATTTAAATGCCACACGAGCCATAAGCCTACAGATGCGATAACGGCAGCAACTGCTGCAGCAACTACGTATTTGTGCCAGAAAAGCACACATACCCCCTTCCCTCTCTCCCGTTCATGTCCCCCGCCAACTATTACCCTAACTCACCCAATCTGTGGCACTTACTACCTCTCTCTATCTATTTTGCTATCTGCATCAGCCTCTACAACTCTTTTCCTTCTTTCTTCTTCGCTTCTTTCAGTGGCAGAGGAGGAGAACATTCTTTCACCCTGTCGCTTCGGGGAGCTCGACGAGAATTTATGAATGTGCAAATGTATACGACAATTTCGCGCATAAATGTGAACTCCTGAATACACCCACCATCTCATCCAGCAGGCAACACCCTTTGCCTCCTCAACCCATAAAGAGAAAAGCACAAAACCACGACCACCGCAATGCAGATCGAATGGCTTGCTGTCTAGCTGGCTGGCTGGCTGGCTGCGTGCCTGGTTGCCTGGCTGCCTGTGTGCCTGGGTGCCTGTTTGCTTTTGCTTGGCTTGGGTTGCCTGTTTGGTTGACTGGCTGGCTCGTATTGAAGATGCGTGCACATTCCATGGCATTCCGCAAAGCATGTGGGAAGTTCTATGGTTGCAACAACGAGTACGAGTACTACAAGCAAGTATCTTGTAACTCAAGTTGCTGTTTCTGCTGCCGCCGATAGCTGTTTCTCTCCTCTTCTTCTTCTTCTTATTATTGTTGTTGTTGTGCTCCAAAGCCAGCAGCAGCAGCTATAACAACCGCATCTATTGATTGCATGCAGTTCATTGGCGCACGCTCTGCCCGCACATATATTTTCCTTTACCTTCTTAAAACGCCTTCCCTGCCGCCACTCTTTGCTATTTTCATACTCTCTTTCTTTTAGGAATATTAACAAAAGTTTCCCAGAGATATATGTATAATCTAGAATTTATTCGATTTGAAATAGTAAATATTTTTGAGTTGCATTTACAAAGAATAGTAAAAAAAACTGCTATAAGATTTATAAAGAAGTTATATTTATTTTGTATAGTTCCATTCTGTTCTTGGTTTGTCTGCATCACTTAAGATTATAAGAGAAGGTTGTGCCATCTATGAAGAAGTCGGAACGATCCATAGATATGTGAAGGGAAATTTTTTCTAGTTTAAGGGGTTTGATAAATCTGTATTAACCCAAAGAAATGTGACTCGAATCAATGAAATATTTATTTCAGCCTTATACAGGATTTTCCATATAGGTTTAGCAGCTGTTGCTGTCAAGTCAAAGGTCAAAACAGAAAGATTTTTACATTGAAGAATCTCAAAGAGCCAGGCCTACGAAATGAAGAAGATGAATTTTTCTATATCTTTTGTTCATAACAGTAATCCTATATCTTCCGATTTATGCCTCTCCAAAAGAGAGTATACTATATTTGCCCTACGAAATGTTAAAGATTCTACAGCCTTATGAGATGGTTTTTTTATTCCTTTTTTTATCGGTAGTGCCATATCTTCCGATTTATGCCCCTGACAAAGAGAGTATACCATCTTCGCCCTACGCAATGAAATAGATTCTCAATTTTTTTATTCCACTTTTGCTATTTCTGTCCCTGGTCTCTCGCCTCTGCGATATCTCGCGAACTCAAGGATTGCCCGCCGCCAGTCGTTTGTGGCTGTTTACAATGTTTTATTATTGCTCTGGAGATCTTTGGTTGCTGCTGCTGCTGCTGCCTCTGCTGCTGCGTTGAGCTTATTTAGGTTAGCAGTTCAAATAGTTACGTGCCCGCTACGTTTTGTGAAATTTGAAATTCCGCGCAAATTTATTGGAAAGTCTTGTCAGTCCCAAAGACACACATACACATTCTCCTTATGTGTGTGTGTGTGTGTGTGTGTCTTTTCTTTTTGCGTCTGCTGGGCGTATTTGCACTGCCAATTGCTGCTATAATTCTTGGGCATCCATTGTTTGCCGTTTGCATGCTTTTGCCTCTCTTAATGGTGCGCGGCGTTCTTACTTGCCAGAGTTACTCAATTGATTTGTACTCATGCCTGTATACTATATATGTACTACTACATATATGTATGTGAGTCTGATTGTAAGCTAGCTTGGCTGAGGGTGGGGGTGGAGATGGGGGTGGTGGTGAATGGTGGATCGAGTGTAATTGAGTGGTTGCAAATGCCTGAAATTTTAGCTAGCACTGCAAGCAAGCAAGCAAGCTAGTTAAAAGATTTTATACATTCACTCGCACACATTTTATTTTGGATCGCATAATAGCAAACAATGGGCTAGCTGAATGAAGCCTTTCTAGACAATGGGCGGATTTACTTAGTAAAAGTCAAAGATAAATTGCTTTTTAACTTACAAGCTCCTTTTAGCTTGGTTTGTCTTTTTTATTCTATTTTATTTATTTTGTCGTCTTCGTTTTTGGTGTTTTTCTTTTTTTTTTCTTTTTGGTTTGTGAAAAGTTCAACTCCATTCAGTGTTTGGTTTTGTTTGTGTCTCCAGGAAAAATTCAAACGGACAACAAAGCATTCAATTGACATATTTGGTTAACTTTTGCATTTCCGTTTATTCACTGAGATAACAGACTCTCCTTTCTCCTTTCATATATGCTCTAAAAATAAATTGTCTTTTCCAATTTACATTGCCAGGCTTGGTCTGGCCTGGCATGGCATTCACACCATGTTGGCTCTTATCTAAACCTTGCGTACCAGAGTAGTTCGGCCAAGGGATTAGCCATGAGAGATGTAGTGTGTAGTGTTCGATTTGGTTTGATTGTGGCTCGAGGGTTAAAGTTTTGGGCTGTGTGGTGGTGGTGGTGGTGGTGGTGGCAAAAAGGGGGGTTTTGCCGATAAAAACAGGCTTTTCATTTAAGTTCTTTAATGATGCATAAGCTGGAATCGAGAACGGAAATCTTATTTGACAGCCAGACTAAGGCGTTTGTCATAAATTAACTATTCATTTCCAAAGGAACTTTCGAATATGTGAAGTATTCTTTTTTTTTTTGTTGACTGTTTAAATTAAAGGGTAATGTTTTTTACCTAGAATAAGGCATTTTAAAATGACAAGATTTATATTGATTAATATTTGTTTACACCATCGAAGTAGCAAATTCGTTGTATTGATGAATTGCCATTTAATTAAAGTCATACAAATAATTGGCAGTGTCACTTTTTTGAAATTCTGAATTCATTTAAAAACTATTTGCGCAATTGATTTAATGTTTGATTGAATTGATTGATGATGTAAATCAAAGTATTCATTTTCATAGGTCGTTTTGAATATTCACTGCTCGTTCATTGAATCATTTCCAATAGGTTACCTTCCTTTAACGCCCCATAAGGCCAATAAAAATAAACACACAGAAAAGTGCACTTGTGGCTAAAATAAAAAGAAAAGCGAAAAAAAACGGAAATTTCAAAAATACAATATGTTTTAGTACCAAAATAAATTTCCGCTCAAAATTTGACAACTTTCAGTACACTCACACACACAAGCACTGCCTAAGCACAGTAACCACTCGTACATGTGTACACATACATATTTACATATTTCCGCAAACAATAAATCAAAAATATGAATTGTAAAAGTTCCGTTAAAAAAATATTTTTATTTTTTTTTCTCTTTGATGTAAACAAAAAGCCAACACCAACTACAACGCCTATGACAAGTCTAACCAGCCAGAAGGCAACACAAACACACACACACACACATACACGAGCTATTTGAAATTTTTATGCAAGTCTTACACTTTCCAGGGCCCGCCGGTGATGGTGTGTGTGTGTGTATGTGTGATAGCAAATCCGAATCCGAATGCATTTTTAAATGGGTTAAACGTAAACCATTTACGAATGACTCAATATAGCTTCCTGGAAACGGACAATTCGTATAAAAATAAACAACCAACGAATACGCAGAGGCAACAAAATACAGAATACAAAAGACACACACACACACACACACACACACACATACAGACACCCACCTACACTCAAAACAAACAGAGAAAAACGCTTCGAAATTGCATTAAAACGAAATAAATAAATAAACGATTGGCAAACGTTGAGCTGTGCTATTTTAAAAGGTGGATGGAAAGTTGAACCTGAAGCTCCAGTGGATGTGAGGGTGAGGGTGAAGAGAAACTAGCCAGAATGAGTAGCTGATAGTCAATGTCCAAACAGCAGAAAATAACAATGTTGCCAATAGCCAGCGAGTCAAGCAACAACAACAATAACAAATACCCAAACAGGCGGAGCCATAAAAAGACCAACGAATACAGCCAGCCCACTGAAGGAATACAAAACAACCAGTGTCGAAGTTTATCGCCAGAGAGCCGAAGATCATATTGTCTTTTTAACAAAATTTTCAAAAATTATTGACCCCTTTAAAATATTAAATTTGATCAAGATTGGCTCATAAGTTCCCGAAATATGTCACGATCGATATCGGACGAATATCGGGCGCAAATCTTGTAGCAAGTTTCAGCTGGATAGATCATGGAACCCTCCCGAGATAATCCATAAAATCCCCCGATATCTACTCCTTTACTTTTCTAGCTTCTAGACAAATATATAGCCCTTTGGCTTTCTTCTGCAAAAGAATATAAAGAATACCTATATAGACTATGATAATAATGATGGTGACGAAGGCGACGATAGCTACTAAAGCGGTAGCAAATAGCAGGACATGATGAAGTAGCTGCGAAGAAGGAAACACCAGCAATGTTGTCCAAAAACGTTTCCAAATGTTTCAAAAATTATTGACCCTTTTAAAACTAAATTGGTTGATAAGTTTCGGAAATATGCCAAGACCGATATCGGACGAATATCGGAATTAAATCTTATAGCAAGTTTCAGCTGGATAGATCATGGAAAAAATCGGCCCATAAACCTCCCGAGATAATCCATAAAGTCCCAAGATATCTACTCCTCTACTTGTCAAGAATATAGACAAGTTGAAAACATTTTGGAATTTCTCTGCAAAAGAGTATAAAGAAGATAGAATGATAATAATGATGGTGACGGAGGCGACGATAGCTACTAAAGCGGTAGGAAATAGCAGGACATGATGAAGTAGCTGCGGAGAAGGAAACACCAGCAATGTTGTCCAAAAACGAAACGAAAAGAAATTATAAAAATGTTCCATTTCAAGTGAGTAAATAATAAAAAACCGCACTGAGACTGAGACTGAAACCTCCACAATAATACATGACCATGAGGCATGCGGACACTGGCTTTTGGTGTGGCCATGTTGGTTCAAACGGAAGCAAAAAGGGAATTTTCTCGCTACTCACAAGAGCAGAGCAGTCAGCAAATTTGTACGGCAATTGCTGGAAAAAATTGCTTCGGTCGATTCAGACGATGAGACGGTTTTAGGTGGTGGCTGGCAGGATGTTGACAACTTTTCCGAAGGACGACACTGTACCGACTAAAGGCGTGTATAAGTTACCGAATAGAAGGAATGTGCGGGAGGTATGGGTGTTCATTATTGCGGTCTGTGTCCGGTAGAATTCACAGCAAAAACAGCAGGATGAATCAACTAAGACAACGAAAACAGTTTCCAAATCAACGTCACCATCAGCAGCATTGCCAACATCAACCATTGCCATCTCCATTCCATTTCTATCAGCATTGACTTTTACTATGATTTCTTAACCGACCGACTAAATGACGGTTGGACTAAATGGCTGCCGGACCAACCGGCTTATGGGGCTGATGGAATGTTGTCCCACATCCCAGGCAGCCAACCGGCCCCCAAGCTTCCCCTCCCTTTCTATTCGTTGGCTTGGCAAAGCTCACTGAGAACGAGTGTGCTCCCGATTATTATGCATCATTTAACTGGCAACATTGTTGCAATCAATGCCTTCGGGGAGGTGGGCACGGGCACGGGCACTGGCATAGGCAAACTGATGGCGATGGCCGGACGATGTTGAACGTGCCGCAAAATATTTTCCCGAATGCGAATTGCAAGAAAAATTATTGTTATTATGAGTTGCTAATTGAATGGAGCTGTGTTCATAGAACAGCCACAACAGACCTCAGAGGGGTAAGCACTGTGTAGGAGAGTTGGGTGAAAGGAAATGGCATGTTTGCCTCCGGCAACCGAATACACGCCCTTCCACACACATATGTGTGTGAGTGTGCTTTATGGCAATCATACACAGTGCAAAAATTTGCTCAGAGCTCTTCAGTTAAGCTCTTGTGGTTTATGGGATTGACTGGCCCAGGGAAAATGCGGTGTTGGATTTACAGACTGACACTTGGTAATAAGTTAGGATGTGTTTTTTCCGAATTTCCTTCATGCGTGTTTTGCCTTTTCCTATCTTCTCTCTCATTTTTTTTTTTTTTTTTTTTTGGCAACAATATAAACCTCACACTAAAGGATTACTGATGAACAGTGGCAAACCTAAAAGCTGACAAATCTTTGCCATAGATCAAATTCATCTACGAAAGCTTTTACCGCTGTCACTTTGCTCATGCAATTTGAGAGAGACAGCAGACGGTGAGAGAGTGAGAGGGGGTGAGTGCTTTTTCCGTGGGAAGTGCCTTTGAGTCATTTGTCAAGTGTTGACAAGAAATCACCAATCCATTGATTTTTCGGTTTACTCCAGAAAAAAATCGTCTACCTTTATCACAGGCCGCAATCACTACAAATACAAAAACAACTTTATTCTTGATACAGGAAGGGTTACCAATTTGAAAATAGAATTTTTATAGAAGTGAAAATAAATTTCCTGTTTTCGTAAATAAAAATTGAACCTTTCAATTTAAATGAATTACTCGTTTCGAGCCGTCAAGCCTGCAGCAATAACTGTTTTATTGGTTATGAGTATTTTACAATATATAAAAGTCGGTTATAAAGCTTTTTGCTCAGTGTATTCGTTTGCCTTGCGGACTAACGGAATAAATGTAAATGGAATCTAAAACGCAAAACTTCAGAGTTCTTTTTATATGCACTGGCACATTTGGATTTATGCATTGCCATAGTCATATGTTTTTTATTTATTTTTTTTTTCTTGTATGTAAAAGAGCGAGACAGATAGAGAGAGGCTCTGCATATATCGCATATCATATGGTTGCGTGTATGTGTATGTGTGTGTGTGTGCTGCATAAGCGATTGTCTGAGAACTTGTGTGCCGACGCTGGCGTTGTCAATGTCAAAGTCATACATGATTTCCAAACCAAAGCGAACATCGGCACAGCAGCAGCTGGAAGAAGAAGACGAAGAAGAAGAGGCAGAAAAAAAGCTCCTAACTTGGCAGGGAAATTCCATGTGCATAATTTATTAAGAGATTTCAATAATGGACAAACAACGTCTGCAGGTGAAATGTACGTGTATATTTGCATTTATCTACTCTCCGGAAAATTCTGCACTTTCAAGATTGCTGAAGGTGCGTTTAAGGCCTTGCGTGTCAGAGCAATTCCAAAATGCAATGGCAACGGCAATGGCAGGAGAGCAGGAGCAACTGAACCCAAATAAAATTGAATTAAAATGGCTGGGGCAAGGAATCGGTGAGTGAACGGAAGGCAGGAAGAGACGGTGAAATGTATTGGCGGCAAATTAGTGGCAACATGACTTTTGGCGTTGCAAATAAATTTTCGCAAACAGAAACAACAACAAGAACAACGACTTGAAGCCAAACTGCCAACATGCGGAAATTAAAAACAAAAAAGGAAGAACAAAAAGAATTTTGTGCCTCAGGTGTCAGGCAGAGTGTCATTCGGCACTGGCGCTGGTGGCAGGCGCAGCAGTCAGCTGATAATTAATTCCTGTAATGCATTGTTTCCCTTCAGCCGGTGGTGACGGCGTGTGTTAACCTCACATGTGCCAAAGAGAGTTTGTCAGAGTCAACCAATTTGGAGGGCCCAGAACTGTTGTACTCCTGGGTTGTTGTTGTTGTCGCTGCCACAAAGTGTTGCAGTCAACACGCTTAATGACTTTGCATTAACTTAAAGAGGCATTAGTGCGTAAGTATGCCGTAATCTAGACTGGGGCAACGTTCACCTTGATGTTTGCTGAAGTCGACAATCAAGCGGCCAGCCAAACGGACTTACCAACTGACTGACCAATCTCTCTCCCTCTCTCTCTCTGTCTCTTTTATTTTTTGCTGCAACCGTGTTCTCGGCTTTCCTTAATTGCAGCGGAAGCACTCAATTAAAAGCGCGTGAAATGAGTCCGCCACCTGCACAAGTAAATATCACTCTCTCTCTATCTCTCTGTCTCTCTCATTCTCTCTTGGTCTCTCCCTGTTGGTTGGTGGTTGGTCAAAGAGGCGATATTCATCGCCTCTGATTAAATGACTTTGCTGGCTTGCATATGTGCGTGTATGTATGTGTGTGTGTGTGTGTGTGTGTGTAAATTAAGGCCACAGGAAACAAACAAATGCGGCGTAATCAAAAAGCGGTAAATGGCTGACTATATAAATATTTTATAGTTAACCAGTCGGTTGGTCGGTGAATTTGTGAATCAGTCGGTAAGTTAGTCGCTTGATTGTCGCTTTGTTGCCTGATGCATAAAATTGCAAATTTACAATGCCAACAACAACAACAACAACAACAAAAGCAACTAACTCGTCCACCAATAGAAGAGAAAGAAGTCCAGCCATATAAAATTCAATTATGCAACTGTTTGTCGAACTTTTTAGTGTCTGTCTAATTTTATTAGTCAGCCTGAATCATAAAAATGCAAAGCTTGTGGGGGAATTGGGGGAAGAGAATTAATTAATTTACTTTTTAAATTGTATGCAAAATTTAATAGAATTTGTATTTTCCTTAAAATTTTCATTTTTTTCCTTTTAATATTTTATGATATAGAATTTCCAGACTTCAATTTCCTTGCTTTTTTTACCGTCAAAATTGTAGGACCACCCAAAGTGCAATCGAAAAGAAAAAGAATTGAGTTGAAAGAAAGGCTCCGCACATGCAAGTAAAATGCCAAAACACAAGAGTATCCGAAGAGCATCAAAATAGCTCAGACTAACCTCGGCATGCCGAATAATAAATACTCTTCTCAAAGTTCTCACGATGCCATTCGATGTGCTTGTTTATTCCAGACCAAACCGATTCTGTCTCTGCAGCCAAGGCTGATGGCCTCTTCGAAAAGAGTAGAGAGTCAGACAGACTTACACTCACGCAGCAGGGCGTGACAAGGCGAGCAGCTGTTGTTGTTGTTGTCGTGGTTGCTTTTGTTGTACTCGTGACATCATAAGGCAAAATGTCAGCAGCTTTATTATCAGCACACGCATAAGTTGTTCTTGCTGCAGCCGCCCTTTCTTTGCCCTCCCCCAGGTCCTCTGCTCCCCCGCTGTTGAAGAGGAGTTTCCTCTGTACGTGTGGATGGGTGTGTGTGTGTGTGTGTGTGTGTGTGTGGCATAAATAATGCAGTTCATTATGTCATTTAGCGGCACGTTGCGTGTGTGCGAATGACGTCGACGGTACCACAACGATCTTAAGCGGATCTCGCGGGCCGCAGCAAGTTGCCTTTTGTATTTGCTCTCTGGGCTTTTTGCACGCCAAGCGCGGAAATGAAGTTGTCAATGAGCCACTTCCACAATTTATGACTGCAGCAACTGGCAACAGCGACCGCCGCCACTGGCTGCCAAGATCTTAATTATGAGTTGAGTAATGTTAAGTAAACGATTAAATCGGGCACACGCACAACCACCACAACAACACCACACAGCCGCCTGTGGCCTTATTTACATTGCTACACTGCAAAAAAATATTCATTGTCAATTCAAATATAATCTTAGCTGAATCTGTAGTTTGGTGTGTGTGCTTGTGTGTTTGGTGTGGTCGGCCAATCAACTTCATAAATCAAGTGACGGGCAGGCGAAATGCTCGAGTCGGCTTCATAAAAATGTCAAATGAAATGTGCAGCCATTTTTGTGCATTTGCCAAATTTGTAAAATTTAATTGTGACATAAAAAAAATATATCTAACAACAACAAAATTGTGCAAAAATTTATGATTATTTTATAGCAATTTTTTTTAGGCTACTTTTGGCAAGCAACCAAACGAGAAGAGCAAAAAAAAAAAAAAACTTATAAACACACAAGAAATGATAATGGTCAAATGGCGTTTAAAGTGCCCAAAGTTGACTGTTTTTCTGGCACATTCTTTTACGATTATGTTGGAAATTCTTTTATGTTTTCTCCAATACCGCACCCTGTCTTGCCTCTTCGACCCTCGCGCCCAACAACTCATAGAAGCCAAAAGCAAAACCCCGCCTAATTCCCAAAGTGCTTGCCATTAAAACACAGACGCTTTACACTGTGAATGAGAGAGAAAGAGAGAGAGAGAGAGAGAGAGAGAGAGTTTTCATTGAGTGTGGAAATTTCAATGAAACAAATCAATTAATAGCCTGGTGCACCAAACAGGCAGTCGTCATTGGTGGAAGCCACAAGCCGCGTGGGCGGATCATTCGCTCGGTTGATTCTACTTACCAGAGTGACAAGCTCGTTGCTCTGGTGGTAAAATTTTAAGTTGAGATTATTTTTACAAATATTTTGGGGAATCTCAAAAATCTATTAATTTTCACCTCATATTGTGAGATATAAAATCTCATATGCCATTCAATATCGTAAATTCATTTTGCACACGAAAATTGCATGAGAATTTGAGAGAAACCGGATCAAAAAATCGATTGGCAAAACATTTTCTAAAGAGTGTAACAAATTCCAACGACCAGCAATTACGATTCCCCCTTCTCGTTGTGGCTGGTGGCAGTGTTTGCCAACAGCATTATCAGCAGCAGCAATCAACGGTAATCAGGAGGAAAGCAGCAGGAGAGAATCAGCGATGCCAGACATGCCGTTGCATGGCTCAGAATCGCTGGCCACGAGGCACACAGATGCTGACGACAAAGTCAGACCGAAGGAGGAGGAGTAGACGGTGGTGGAGTGCACGTGAGACGGATTTAATCGATTATGCGATTTAATTGAACTAAAAACGCTTAATAAGCAATAAAGGCACACAAGCAAGTGAATCATCAACTCTGCTGCCCAACAGCTAGCCAGACACCAAGCAACTCTCTTTCTCTATTTCTGGGGGATGATTGGGCAGGCGAGTAAACAAATTAAAAGTAACACTAAAAATTATAGCAAAACACCCAACATCAGACGCCAGCGACAACTATGAGTGGTGGTGGGTGGGTGGGTGCGGGAGGGGCATGGATTCCAGGAAATATTCAAACCGGGTTGCTAGGACCAGAGGAAGACTGTACTTGCTGTTTGCAATTGCTTTTTGAAAATGTGTAATAAAATTTTATTTTCTTAGAAATAAAATTTTGTGAGGCGTTGAAAACCACTTGCCACTTGCCACACGCCTCAGCTTTGATGATGCCAATGCCAGAAAGACGTGGCAACAAACAAAAAATAAAAAAGAATACACATTGGACTAAAAAATATATATACACTTAAGACCATTGGGATTATAGGGAACGGTGGCTGGCTGGATCGGTGGGCAGTTGAATTAAAATGGATTGCTTCGAATGTTCCAAATGTTTCGAAATGTTCGGAATGGTTGTGGTTGGTTTGTTTGGTCAAAGTTTAAATGCTGTTTAACGCATTCATTTATCAAATTTAATTTTATTAATTCGGCTTTTTAAGTGGTCGGCCAGTGAATTTAGCATATCACTTTGTGTTTCATCAAGAGCTTAAAAGACAGACGATTAGATTGAATGGATTTATGTGTGGCAAAACGAGAGAGAGAGAGAGAGAGTATTAAGAGTTTTCGTTTCGAATGAGTCACCAGGGATAGTCGAAAGCAAAAAGATTAAGTTTTTTGCTTCTAAAATTTAATGAAGTATAAATAAGTCCTTGGAATTTTAATCAATATTAGATCTGATACACAAACACAGCCATCAGCAATCAGCCAAACTAACGACTCCAGCTAAAAGCAATCAATTCAAATTGCCTAGACTGAGTTACTCGCCTGGAGTATACCCTTTAATCAAAGTTAATCTTGTTACGAAATTCAAAAAAAGCGAAATTCATTTAAATAATAAATCCCGTTAAATGCTAGCTTTGAGTAAATCCATAAAATATTTAATTAAAATATCCAATCTTGTTTCTCTTCGAAACTATAAAATTTATAGTGCAAAACTGATTGAATTAATGAAAGGAAAACGCATGAATTAACCATTAGATACAATTTAATTTAATGAGTTTATCGGTTGATTTCAGTTTCTCGAATATTTGCCAAAAAAATTAACTTGCGCATTTTCGGCAGATTAATTGATGAATACAACTTTTTTTTTTAAGCAATGTTTACCAATTTCTTTCATTTATCATGTGATGCTTCCTCTATTTTCTTCCCCGATTAGTTTAAAACTTCAAGCCAAAGAGCCAAATTAAAAAAAAAAAAAAAAATCAACAAATCTGCAGAGTTTCTTTCTGTTCATTAGCGATATTTGTTGAAAGACGACAAGAAGACGATTGATGAGTTAGGCGTCCAACTTGGGAACTAAGATTTATTATAATTTGAAGCTTTCAAAGTTGAAAGCACATGGTGAATACACTCATAATTGAACTCTGTTAATTCCTATCCAATGGTTGCCAAAAATCAAAGCCCAAAGCTTAAATACTAATTTATTAATAAGAAAAAAGCAGAAAACATTTACACTTGTCTTATTTTTTAGTCATCAAAAAAATCTTTATTTAATTACAAGTCTAGGCAAATTAATTTTTCAGTCTTTTTTTTCGACACTTTGAACGTATCAAAGAAAAAAATAAAAAAGCTAAATCTGATTACATAGGTGAACGCTTTAAGAAGTGAAATTAAATACGGCGAACAGCGGACTTTGAGATACTTTTTTTTTTAAGACTTTTAAGTGGTGATGGCAACAAATCTTCATCTCCAGAGAAGCTCGTTCCAATGGACTCCAGTCTTTCGATTATTTTAATTATTTGAAATTATCTGAGGTATCGGAAACAAAATGATTTAGGAAAAATATAAAGAAAATGAAACATGATTTGCCTGAAAGCCTGACATTTCCTCATCTTCTTTACAAAACATTTCAATTCTAATTGAGTTCATTCAACTTTAATTATTATATTTTATTTATTATTGTATTCATATGAAACTCTGAAATTAGAGAATTAGAATTAGAGTTTTCTTTTCTTTCTTCACATAAATATAATATAAATAATCCAAATATTGTTTAGGCTTTCAAAATATAAAACAAAGTCTTTTATTATTCTTTCATTAAATTCGAAAGGTTAACTCTAATTTCAAGAGCTATAGTAATTGTTAAAGAGCATTCACAATATTTTCCAATGAGAATTGAAAAATTATTTCAAGTTCTAATCTTTGCATTACTTTCCACACATGCTTATACCCTAAAGGATACTACGATATTGTAAATCTAGAAAAGCACAATTATTTCCTATGAATGTGCATGTGTTTTGGTACGCGAAAACATATGTATGAAATGTTCAACGCGGCGTATACATAATGTGCAATTTGTTTTACAGCTGTGAGCTGTGTGCTCATACATTGGACGAGTCTAGAAACATGGCCAGCAAGCATATTGACAGTGGCAGCTTGCTCTTGTCTGTTCTATGTAAATCGATATTAATTTGAAATCAGTTTTTACGTATTAATGGCATTCATTAAGCGTTTTCGAACGAAAAAACAAAAAAAAATATGTTCAAATTGAAAAATCCAATAACAAATACGCCTGCAGAAATTGGTAATTGGAAACTTGACAATAGCGAAAATAAATTACAAATATCGAATCGCTTTAGCAAACAATTTTCAATTAAAAATAATGAAAACCAAAAATTTCATTTCAATGTATAATATTTTGCACAAATAATGCAATAATATAATATAATGCCATACATAATATTAATATTGTCATAATAACAAAAATGAACCTCTAACGCACCACACACACACACACACACATACATGTAGGCACGTAAACCACTCACAGTGTGTGTGTGTGTGTGTGAGTGTGTGTGCGAGATTAAAAAATGGATGGTGCGACTGTCACGAAAGGCTTAATGTGAGCAAATAATTGAACACGCGCAAAACCAGGAGGGCAACGATGAAAATACACACAAATACATATAAAAAAATATAAACACACAGGCAGACATTCACGCATATTATCGAATGCATATATGTATGGGTATTGAATAAAAAATGAAACCAAAAATCAATAAAACTGACGAACGGACCTGCCATCTGAATTTTGTTTTTTTTTTTTTTTGCGAAGTGGGGAAGTGCGGATTGAATCATAGATATAGATTCATGGCAATAGATACACATACACATACACACATACAGTCTAACATACTATACATGTACCTATGGTATAGACAAACATTGCCTAGCCTGGCCTAGCCCCAGTCAAGTTGTACGAGTTGTAGGAGACCCACAACGACGACGACGACGGGGTCGAGGACTCTGATGATGAGGATGGCAAGCCAACGAGACTGACTCTGATTCCTTGCCTGCCTCCTAGCAAACGGAAATGGCGTGCGAAGTGAAACGGATGTGAGCGTTTGGGAAATGTACAGGAAAAACGCACCATATCTATCTATATAATGTGTGCCGGTGCCGTAGATGTAGTCGTGGCCGTTGCTGTTGCCGTTGCCCCAATGGACCCTCCTGGTGAACCGTTCCCTTGCCAGTTGCGCTTTGCCTTGCCTTGAGTTGGCTTGGCTCGCCTGCCTTGCTGCAGTTGAATAACCTCTGAGTCGTTCTCTCTCTCTCTCTCTCTCTCTCTCTCTCTCTCTCTCTGTCATACACTCTCTTTGCTTTGCCCCTCTCTTTTGAGACCTCTTTTTGATTCACTCCTCATTTATATATGTCGGTATGCAAGTGTGTGTGTGTGTGGGTGTGTTTGTGTTTCAGTTCTGGTCCGCTTTATGCTGCTGTGCCAGAGTCAGAGCCACCAACATTGGAGGTACTACGTTAGGTGCGTTGTCTGTCTGCCTAACGATGTTGGTGGGTTTCTGCCACGTCTACATGTGCTACTTGCCACAGGATTCCACAAAAATATACTCGTCTTCACCCTCGCCCTCTGTTTGTATGTTTGTATATAGATTATTATGACGCTCAGTCAGCCATTACAGAGGCTACTTCATTACGGTGCGTATGTGTTACACACGCTGCAACGCCTACACAGACAGAGAGACAGAGCCACCGACACCCAACGCCCAACGCCTCTCCCTCTGACAACACCACTTCAGCCAGAGCTGAAGCCCACAGACAATCCCTCATCGTGTTTGCTCTATTCGGGAGTATCCAGTCAGTCAGTAAGTCTGTTAATAAAATGTACACTATTGCACCAAGCAAGCAAGCAAGCCAAAAGCCAGGAGTCAGGAGCACCACTAGTTGGCTTACTGAGTGCCTCACTGTTTGTGTGCCAGTCTGTCCGTCTCTTCCACTGGCTAGCACGTTAACTGGCATATGAGTAAAAATGTATAAAAAAAAGAAAATAATCCAAAAAAAAATATATATATATGTGTACACCCTGCAAATACAAACCCCCCATATAAGCGCCATTCAAGCTTTTTAGTTCACTTCAGTGAAGCAAAATAACAAGAACAACAACCAAACGACCAACGTTGATGATGATTTCGAGGCTGAGCTGAATTTGTTGTTGGGTCAGAAAGAGTAAAATTAGCACGTGGTTTGGGCTTTCACCGTTGTCCCCCTTCAGTTCATTTTGGCTCAGCTTTTGTGTATATCTCATTATGGCTTAAATGTGTGAGCTAGTGTGTGTTTGTGCGTTTATAATATTTACGCATTTTCTGCAGCCTTATCTCACACCCTATGCAAGTGTGTTGACGGGGGGATTGGGCTCTGGTCTCTGGCTTTTGGCTTCAGTGCCTGTGTGAGTGTATCGTTGGGCTAATGAAAAGCGGAAATGAAACTTTTGTATTAAACAAGCTGCCTCTGTTTGTTGTGCGTATGCATCTCTCTCACTCAGCCTCTCTCTCTCGCTCTGTCTTTGTCTATCTCACTCCTTTCATTTTGACTTAAATGACGTTGGTAATGGTGTCGGTTGGTGTGTTGGTTATGTTTGTTGTTTATTTTTGCCTGAACGAATAGCAAACGCCATTGACTCTAGGCTGTCGACAGTGGCTGTCGCTTCTGTCACACACTCTGTCACATATGGCAACTCCATGCAGTTTACATAATACAGCGTAGCTTGATTTTGCACACATATACTCAAGTTGCGTATACGCAGTGTGTGTCGGTTCTGCAATATTAATACCAAGCCAAATTACCTCTGTTTGGGGGGCGTGTATGGGAGTGCTTGTGTGGGTGCGGGTGTGTGTGCCAGAGGGAATATCTCATACTGTGGGTTAGTTGTTTTTGCAATTGCTTTTACTGTGGCAGCTGACGTTTGTATCATAATACGCCTGGATTAAATGAAGTCCTATTAAAATAAAAGTAATTTCTGTCGCGGCTTAAAAAACAACTTCCCAACCATTGTTGCTTTTCACTATGCCCTTTGTCAAACCAAACAAAACAAAAGAACTAAAATTACAACAACAATAACAACAAAAGGACAGACACACACATTTACACAAACAATGATGAGTCCCGGGCGTTAGGCAATTCCATTTAGAGAGAAAGTGAGAAAAGTGGCCGAGAGGTGCTCTCAGAACTACTGCGGTGCCTTTTCAAAAGTGTGTAAAAGTGTAAAATGCGCTTAGTTCGTTGCTTCTTTGGCCAGGCAAATAAAACTCCAACAACAAAAGACACCAACTGCGTGCTAATGTTCGCAAGAAGCGTAAAAAACGACACTCAACCCTTTTAGCTGAGCCGTGCTGCCGTGGCACCGTGACGCTTGCCAGGTGGGTGGCGGGGGGCAGGCATCCTCCACACACATCCTGCCAGAGAGATAGCCTCTTATTCAAGGTTAAGGGGTAGTTGCCAGAGAGTCTTGGGGCTTGAGGGCACACACAATACAAAAGGGCGCTCGCAAAAAAAAAATTTATATGAAAAAATTTATATGAAAAAATATGTATAAAAAAAGTAGAATAAAAAAGTTTGAAAATTTTTATGCAAATAACATTTCATTTAGTTGGCCCGAGTATTTGCACAAAAATGTGCAGAGCGAGCAAATATTACACCAAAACTAAATAAAAATTAATTGAATTAAGATGGCTGGCGCACCAGCAAAAACAACAAAAGAAGAAGCTGAAAAAGCGTAAAAAAGAAAAAGTAGAAAGTTTTTTGTCCTTTTTTTTTTTGTTCTAGCAGAAATTCGCTACCAAGAAATCTAAGTAAACAAAGAATAATTGCCGGGATTGTGAGGTTTACATAAGACTAAAAAAAAAAAATAATAGAAGAAGCAAATACTAAAACGAAACTTGTAAAAAGTGGAAGATTTAAAAAATATAATCATAAATTCAATTCTATACAAGGTGGGCTGTTGCAATAGGCGGATTGTTTATGGAAGCCCCAAAAATATAAATCAGAGTTTATTGGATCTAATTTAATTTCGAAAAAAAATGGTAAAAGGAAAAACCTTGGAAACTCTTAAGCAGAAAAAAGGATGCTTAAGTGAAGCTCTCTAAAGACCTGTAATCCTTGTAAGAACAATAAATAATATTGGGCTTCTGTTTCCTTGTAAGATTTAAATAAACTTTACTTCTATAATATAAATTGACAACTGCTTGAACAGATAAAGCGTTTTCAATTAAAGCTGAACTGAAAGCGCAACTTCAAAATATAAATTTCCACTACCAACTAGAGATATTCCAAACTTGATTCATTCAGTTTGCTCAGTCAGTTGATTTTCCACCGTCATTCTCAATTCGTTGTCCTCTTCGAGGATTTGCATTTTGATTAATTGAAAGCAGAACTTTTATTCAATTCAACACAACAGGCACGCAAAATAGCTGAAGAAAAAGTTTCATGATTTCAACTTTTATCTTTTTTTTCTTTTTGTCTATAATTTCCACTCAAAAAAAAAAAAGAGGCAGAACTTTTAAAGTTCAAAAAATAGAAACAAAACAATTTATGGCAGCATCATGGCAAACTCAACAGCTTGTTAGCCGAAGCCCACAAGAAAACACCAAGCCAGACACAACACAGTCAGATACAGAGATTCCAAGATTCAGTTATTCTGGGAGGAAGCCACAGACCGCAAGTTTGCTGCAAGTGACGCCATCTTGACAGATTGAAGCTGCAACACGCATTTTAAGCAAAGCACTGCTCACACATCGGTTAAAGCAACAACAACAATAACAACAACAAGAAAATACAAACATATATTTATATTGTAAAAACCACGTAGGTATAATGCAGATGCAGTTAAATATATTTGTGCATATGGATATGTAGGTGAGTTGTCTACCTATAAGACTGACGCATAGCCAGACAAATGCCCGTCAAGAGTTGACGGCATGTCTCTGTCTCGAGGCAAGTCATTCACATTTGTCGCAGTGGAAACACCGAGACTCGCTGACAGTGAGCACTCCAAGAGTGTCTCTACCTAAGTCTATACCTGTGTATGTATGTGCGTGTGTGCTGGAAGCTGCGGTGATACTATGACGACTCGATTACAGCTGGCGCAGACAACAGACGAAGCCAACGTCATCGTTGCCAAGTTGCAAAATTCTGAAAACACCCACATTAACGTGTTGCGAAGCCTACGTGTGAGTTTTCCAGTAGCTTTTGCCCTACACCGAGAGAATATTTTATTCAAATTGAGAAAATATTCATAGACATTAAATCAAAATCAGATTTACAGGATTTTTAATTGATTGTCTCACTTTTGCCTGAAGAAATCTTAGTTTTGGTCAATGAACTCAAGAAATAAGCTGGCCAAGAAATTAATGTGTAATTTATTATTATTTTTTTTCAGAACCCAAATATTACTTGAATCCGTGGTTAAAATAATTTGAGAGAAACCAAATGTAGTCTATGCCTCAGCTGTTCCGAAAGCTGTTCGTCCTCAGAGATAATACAGCTCGATTTAGTCTATTTCCTCTTTATATGTAAGAATGGCAACATTTAACAGTGGCAACCTCCTTTATTAAATAAGCATGCCAACCTACTGGAGAGAGACTCGAGTTGGCAGAGTCGAAGAATCAAGTTGGCAGTGTCAAGAAGATTTGCGAGAGTCGTATGATCATGTTGAGGGAGTGGAAGAGTCGCAGAGATTATGAATATTAATTAAACTTTTAAATAAAGATCAACTATCAATTATTTACAATTTATTTCTTTTGGTAACTAAGTAGCACTCATTTACTCTGTTCTTTTCTTTCTAGCAACAGGCCAGTCGTCCAATACAATGCAGCCCTGGCTTGAGAGGTAGAGTCGATAGATCAGGCTTAAGTCAAGCCTGCCACAATTATGTTCTCAAAGTAGTAATAAGAATAGATTTTTCTCTGTGTAGCCGTTGCCATTGCCATCACCAAGCAGCGCCCTCATCATCATCAGCAGCAACACGTATGCTAAATTTGTTGCCGTTTTGTTATTAATCTAATGCAATGCAACATAACACCAAAGCAAAACTAATAACAACAACCCACACAAAATGACTCTGGCTGGGACTGTGATGTTTGATGTTGCCTCTGCTTCTGGCACAGTCACAGCCACCGCCTGCGAGTCGGTTGCTCCATTAGTAGCGCGTATTTTGGTAGCGCATTTGCTCATGTTCATGTTCGTCGTTGAGGCGCCTCAAGTAGGTAAATTTTCTTGTTGATTTTTGTCTATACACACACACACACACACGCACGTACGTTGCTACGAAAATGTATCGCAAATAAAATCGAAAAAGTAAACTAACTTTGGGCGTACTTAAATTGCCGTTTAAGCGTTTTTTATGAGCATAATTTATCAAAGTTACGTTAATAATTTTTTAAAAGCCCTCACCCCGCACATTTTGCATTTTTCATTTTATATCGAGTTGTAGCCACCAAGTGAATAAAAACAAAAAACAAGCTGACAAAAAAAAGATTCAGAAAAAGTCCCACAGAGACGGTCGCTTTGTGTGGGCCGTTTGTGTTCATGGTAAATTCGTTGTTTGGTGACACATAAAAAAATAAAGAAAATATATTTAGTATATAAAGTATTGCAATTTAATTTGCATAAATTGAGCAGCGACCAAAACAGCACCAAAGCGGTCACCACCACCAACAACAACAGCAACAACAACAATGGGAACAGAAGCCACAAGAGCAGAAGAAAGGTCCCAAAACTGGAAAATTATAGGCGCTTGCGTCATGCTCAAAAATGATAAGAAGGGGCATTATTTTATCTATGGAAAATTTTCACAAAGAAAAATAGTATAATTCTTAATTCCAGGAAATCTTCAAAATAGCAAAAATTATTTCATGAAAAAAAATATGGTATTTTATTTTCTTAAGGTGCGAAGTGTTTATATATTCTGGGCTCAGTATGCCCATAAATTATTCCCATATAGACAGAGTTGAGGTGTCAAGAGATACATATTTAATGAAAATTAATTAATTTTCTTACTTAAGCTTTATTCAATTTAGTTTTCGATATTTTCACTGAACTTAAAAAGAACTAAATCTCTTTACAATTCGTAAAATTCCACTCAAAGATTTTTTTTTTGGAAATATTTCAGTAATCTGTTTGTTAACACTAATATTTTTTTTTTTCCTAATTGTAGCAAATTTCATCCTAGTGAGAGGCAAGCCAAGCCAAAAATTATTTTCATAGCTTTCCCTTTACAAGGCGAACCAGCAACAACGAACCAGAGACAGAGGAGGCAGGAGGCTGGAGGCAGAAACTATGTTACAATAACAAAAATGAAAAAAGGGTTTCGGGGCAATTTCATGGCATTAAATTTTACTTTGGTAAATACTTAGGTACTATATGGAGAACATACAACAATCTACTCTTCCCCTGGCTTTGCCTCTTTTTTTGTTGCCCATCATTTCGAGGCATTTTGTTTAAAATATGCGTCAGTTCTCTGAACAGATACAAAACAACAACAACAAGAAAAATAACAAGAACAAGCATTATAAAAAGTTTCTGCTGGAAGCAATTTGAGTAAGAATCTTTTTCTCTCATTTTATTCTTTCCTTTTTTGTGCTCCTCTAAAGTTTTGCAGAATTTTCATGATTAAATTTTGGTTGCTTGGTTGGTTCGCTGAGTTGACTGGTTAGATTGGGTTGGACCGGGTTGCCAAGTGCCAAGGTACTGATAAGCATATTAGGGTTAAGCGGGTAGAAAGCTCAAGCCCAAGTTTTCCTATGCATGGCGCCATTAACTCTGCCCGACATTAAATGCAAGCTCATTTTATCATTCCCCCAAGCTAGCCTAGCTCCATTTTGATTTTTTCTGTTTTTTTTATGCTTCGGTTTAGCTCATTTTGAGCAATTTTTTACTTATCTGCATACTGTTTAAGCTGCTTACTTTGTCAAGCTGATTACACATACGTCTCTTCCTTTCTGTTTAGAGAAATTCTCAAAAAAAAATACAACACTCGAAATGCCAGGGCCTTCGGGCTTGTAGTGTGTTAGTCATTTAACCAATTCTCTGTTTTCAAAACAACAACTCAGCCAAGCGAAAATTCCTTCATAAAAAAAAAAAAAAAACAAATGGCAAAAACTTTTCCCACACTAAAAGTGAGTTGGAATGAGCTGAGGAATTCCAGAGACAATTCTAGTTTTGGAAAGTGACAGAGTATAAATATTTTCATTTAATATTTATGATAAAATATATGCAAATAAATAATACAAATAAAATTGAATTGAAACTGAAATACATTCTTATAATAACCTCAATCAGGACAGCAGAAATATGTTATTTAAACTAGCTCAGGTCAGTGGACCTGAGCTCACTCAAACGGATGAAAGGAAATTATGAAAAGGAGAGATTTTGTCTGAAGCAAAAGAGATGATCTGAAAAGAAATTACTTTCTGTTTTTCCTGTAACATTTTTGTTTCGTTTTCTAGCAACTTAATTTTATTTTTATTTTTCACATTTGTGAGTGTTTATGCATTTTGTTTTAAGCCATTAAGTCTTGTTTATAAAAACATAAAGACAGAGAGTGCCCATAAATTTAAGGATGCATTTAAAATGGCGCAGGTGTTTTCCATTAGAAAACTTTTTTCGCCCCAAAAGCAGAGTCTACTTTTTTTTGGCTTTGTTTTGTTTCAGACTTTTTGAAGTGTGCATATGTGTATGTGTGTGTGTGTTTGTGTAAAATAGAACAGTAGTGCTGAATGTTTGGGAAGCCGTAACAGAAGAACAAGTAGACCAACAAAATATTGAATTGAACTGCAGTGCAGAAAGTCGGTAAACAGAAAAAGGGGTTAGTTTGCCGAAATGCCAGCCACTCTGGAGAAGAGTAGCAAAAGTGTCTTGCTGGTAGTGCCGGTGCTGATCGTTTTAGCATTCTCGGTGGTTGATTCAATTTTTGGCTTTGGTAAGGGCAAACAAAAGCCCGCCAGAGTTCAATAGCCTCGGCGTGGCACTCATCATCTTTGCACACCGAAACCAAAAACCAGCATTAACAAACACAAACATACACACACCATTGTACATTCCTATGAATGGCAGAAATGCAAGCGATAACCGAAACCTATCCTAATAAATTTGAGCTTGATGCGTTTTCATGATGTTACCTGCCATACTCTCAGTTCGACTCAACCAAACTGAATGACGGGCTGACTGGCTCACTGAATGAATAAATGAATGAGTGGAAAGGAATGAGTACTATGACTGTGAGTGGCCAGGCTCTGACATCCTGCAGACATCAGCGACAGCCAGAATAATGCAATCCCAGCCGCAAAGCTCAACAACACACACACACACACACACACATGCACGCACACGAGGCTTAAGTTTATTACAATGCGACATTTGATCTACCACACTCGACTGAAGACTGAAGTCTGCTGCTGCTGCGCCGACGACGTCGACGGTTGCTGCTGTCGCTGCAGCAACTCCGCTGTGGTTATACCCGTTAGCTTTAGCTTTGCAATTGTTATTTCTACTGTAGTTGTTGTTGTTGTTGTTGGGCTCGTCACCAAAACGAGGGTTGCAAAATTGTGCAAATGCATTTTGGCCCAGGCTACCAGCAAATAACAATCCACTCAGCACTGGATACCTTATGTATTATGTAACAGGAGTGTATACATATACCGATTTTTCTGCGGGGGTGGAGTGGAGATCATGCATTTAAGTGCGTGTGTGGTGTGTATGGAATCCTTATGAATCCTTGAGACTCACGCACATGTGAAAGGAAATCAATTTTTAAGGCTTTCCCTGCGTTCAGCCCGTCAATTAGACAGATTCTCAACCGGGTAGTCTCACCTGCTTGGGTCCCGGCAAATGTCAAAGTCCCCCCCACCAAAATGTTGGGCCATCTGTCATAGACACTGTCATTTTTCTTTTATTGATTTTTGGTTTTGGTTTTTTGTTACGCGGTTGGTACAAAAAAAAGGGGTTCTGGGCTAGTCCGTTTGTCCAACTGACTATTTACGTTGGACTTGTAAATAATACAGAATATAGAAACAAATGCGTTGGCCATGACAAGGGGTGCCCTGGCTGACCACTTTTGACGCATTAATGTCATTTTAACTGACTAACTGGAGGTAGTCGGGTAAAGGGCAATACACACACACACAAAATGGAACCCTTGGCATTGTCAGTGAGACAGGGCGTATACGTATTAAAGGCATGCTCAGATGATAGGCTGGGGCTGGCTGTCATTCAAATCGACAGCCAGGCAGCTCCATTTCAAAACAAACAACAGCTAATAGTGCTAAAACTTACTCCCACAATGGCACACACGTTTGCATAGAAACCTACAAATACACTTGCCCAGCATTGTCAATATTTACCAAAGCCAAAGCCAAAACCAACGATGACGATGACGACGACAACACTGCCAAACAATAACAACAATATGTATACTATACCAAACAGCATTAGCAACAACAACAACAACAATCAAAGAGCAAGAACATTAGCTGAGCAACATGTTCAACAACATATTGAGCAAATGCATTTCAATAAGCCAACGACAGCCCCGCCGCAACGACCGCCAAACCACAACAACAATCAGCACAACAGCCACAAAAGCGGCCAGCCTGGATATATGGATGGATGAAAGGATGGGCGGAGGAGCAGGGTGTTTGGAAAATGGCAACTAAACAGACAAGCAGACAAGTGAGGCAGTCGACTAGTTGGGCCTAGGCCAGAGAGAGCCATGGAGTCAGGCAGGCGGCTCTTCTGCATGCTTCAGCTTCAATTGTTTGCATTAAAATTGCACTTCAACTTCGACAACTGCAACAGCAACGGCAACAGCAACAACTGCAATCGCTGTTGACGCCGGCAGCAGTAGCTCCAGTAACCACAAAAACCCCAAGCGTAGCTAAAAAACCATAGCAAAATTGTTTGATAAAATGAAAAGAAGCGAACAAAATGACGAGAAGGCAGGCTGAGACAGCAGCAGCACAAAATTTTCTTGCTTTTCTCCTTCTTCTTGTTATTTTTATTGTTGTTGTTAAGTAAATATGCAAAATAAAAAAAAAGAGAGAGTAAGAGTGAGTGAGAAAGAGAGAGAAGTTGCTAGAACAAGAAGCAATATTGTTGGTTAAATCAACAACAACAAAAACAACAACAAGTTAGTCAAGTCAGCGTGACATGTCGAGTAAATGATACAAAATGAAAACAACAAACAACAAGAAGAGGAGCAGAGCTATGAAAAGCTTTCAAAGTTGCCAAGAAGCAGCAACAAGAAATATTTATTCCATTTGTGAGATAATACGGAATTATGGTGGCAAAGTCAGAGCAAAAAAAAAACAACAAGAAACAAGGGTTGATAAATTCTTTACTTTTCTCATTGCCACACCTCCCCTCCCCCACTCTCGTTCAAAGCAAACAATATCAAGACAAAATTTCTAAATACTTTCAAGATATGCCGGCAAATGTTTGTCTCCATTTTGCATATTTTGCTTTTTCCATCCTTTTGTGATGGCCAACTTATTCAGATCTCGAAAAAGACAGAGCTAAAGTGTCAGAACAAATAAAAATAATACGAATAACAAGCAAAAGGCACAAGTAAATAACTAAAGGTTGGCCTAGGTCAGCAGTTTCTCAAAACATATGACCAAAGACATTTGACCAAAAATACTAAAAGATAAATTACAAAACCTTCTTCTTTTTATTTTTCGAGTCGACCATTTTGGTTAATCAAAGGGCAAAACTCAATCCTTTTGGAATTGCTATTCAAAACTTTTGAACTGTCCAGGTAAACCAATTTCAAGAAACTCTCTTACGGAGGCTTTTATTTACTTGCTTGGCCAGCAGTAACCTTTTGGTCAAGTGACCCTTCAATCGGACTCTTCAATTATCTGGCCAAAGTGTGAGAGACTCCAGCTTCATCATTATTATGCCTATCGGCTCTCGAAAACTATTAGCATTCATGAAAACATTTTTCATTCATTGCACTAAAGTGCCTATTTGTTAGACTTCCCCCTTTAATTCCTACCCTCGATTTGCCTATGGAATATTTTGAATATTATATCTGGCCATGTTGTTGTTGTTGTTGTTGTGGTACTCGTTCGAATTGCTGGAACTGTTTTTGGAGAGAAGAAGCCTCTCAGCATGTTGTTACTTTCAAGTGTAATTTATCTTACTCAACTAGCAACAGCAAACAGCAAACTATTGGCATTTGATTTGATGGCAGGGAAAAATGAAAGCACACGCAAACTAAAAAAAAAAAAAAAAATGTATAGAAAAGCCAAGGAAGTGACTGTATAAAATTTTAAACGCTTTCCTGAAGAGTCGAGAGACGAGCAAAAGTTCTGGCTATGCAACTTCCGGCTTCAAACTCTCAACTGCCAAGTCCAAAGCACAAAAAGCAAAAAAAAAAAAAATAAATAAATAAAAGAGATGGAGGAATGCCAAACCAACAACAACAACATCAGAGACAGACTGACAGATCTAATGGCAGAGGGAGAACTTTACTAACTGTTCGAAATTATGAAAGTTTCCCTACAAAAGCCAAGTAGTGTTAATGTTTTTTTTTTTCTAGTCTTTCTTTTTGAAATCTCTTTTATTTCTATTTTATATTCTGTTGGCATTGATGTCGGCTGCAAAATGTAATCCAATCAAACTTCATGATGAAATAATAATGTCCTCGCACTGAAATGCATAAGAAATCATCTCTCTATGCTCAATGATGCAGCAGTTACAGAAGATGCCAAAGCATTGGGCCGAGGGGGGTGTGGAGGGAGTGCAGTATAGAGAAAAGCAAAGGCATCGAATTGAGTGCGATAAACTTGAGAAAGAAAAGTTTAAGAAAATATTGCGTTACTGTGCAAATAGAATTCCTGATGGCAGCGGTTGTTGGCAGACAAAAGACGGCGATTTTATTTTATTCCTACTTTTAAATTTTGCATAATCTTGGTCGGAATATTTTTATTTGCGGCAAAATAGTACAAGCTACAACAACACCAAAGGCCGGGCTATCTAAACTCAAATAGTTGCCAACAATTGCAAAAGAAATAACGAAAAATTTCAAAAACACCAGAAGTCGTATTTCATAAAGTCCTAAATTATTTTTTATGACAGTTTGAAAATATATTTAAAAAATTTAATTATACGCAGCAGATTGGACTAGGAAAGATCTTAAATAGTTTAAAGCAAATATTAAGGGCCTAAAAGGTAATTGGAATAGATAATAGATAATGAAATGTATTAAATATATCGTATATAGAAATATAGTCAAAGTGTTATGTACTTTATAAATAAAGGCCAAAGTTTTATCAAGGTTTCATAATTACAAAAAGAAAAATTAAATGGAACTTCGATCTGGTATTAACTGACTTTATTTTATCAAGGTTTCTAAATTACAAGAAGAAAATTATATAGCATTCGATTTGGTATCAACTGACTTATGAGTGGGAATTATATCGAGAAAAAAAACGGACTTAAGTGCTGCCAATTTTGAGTTTTATTCATAGTGACATTCGTAAAAGCTAGAGGACTCTTCTGAGATCTCTATAGATGAACATTGGGGGTTGAGAACTAAATGAATGATTACAGGGTTGCATTGCGAATGACAGGAGTTAAGAGTGGAACTATTTTCAACACTGGGTAGACTTAACTTCTTTCAAAAGTCGTTTCCAAATGGCTGTGATCTAGTGGTTTGATGGATTCATATTGATATGATATAGTGGTTATATTAAATATATAGTGAATGCTTCGTCTTTATAAAAGAAATGCATTTGCTAGGTGTCACTTTCAAAATGCGAAAAATGAAGACTGAACTAAACTGATTCTGCCAACCTTCAAAACCAAACTAGCTAAGCTTAAATGGTTGCCAATGTTAGCCTCAACACATGACATACTTCAGGCAAATTTCATTCAAATGATAAATTGATATAAAATACCGTTTTGAGCTTGAGCTTTTCAGGGATTCAGATATGTCAGTCTACTAAGAAGGCAAAATGAAATAGTTAAAGCACAAGCCAACTAGCTCCATCAACGATTAGTTTCAGCTTGTCTTTAATTTATCCTAGAAAGCTATTATCCTGGCTTAAGCCTTTTTCTTAAAAAACACGAAGACTTAAATCACTCAGATTGAGTGCGGACTAAAATGGAGCAAAAACAAAAGCCAGAAACACATTTGAAATTTCGACCATGGCCTACGACAACATGGTTTCCAGTAAGTCTCTTTATGCCTATGCATCTGTGCCTGTATTTATGACTGACTGACTGACTGAATTAGCGGGCACAAACACACTCACACAGAAACAGTTGCAAGCGCATATGTCTGTGTGTGTGTGTGTGAGTAAGCGAGCGTTGGTCGTCTGTCAATTTAATGTCCCCAGCGCTGACGTCAGCAGCAACAGCGACGGCGGCCGTGGCGACGTCATCAAAAAAGCGCTCTCTTTGGCTGCGGGTGGCTGCAGCTACTTCGACGCTGCCGTTACCGTTGCCAGTGCCCACCACCACCAGCACAAGCGACTCAACTGCCGCCTGCCACCTTCATTGGCGTTGCAACTCCATTACGCAGTATATCTGTCTCTTTCTATCACAGGCTGCGTATGTTTGATTTACGGCCGGCTCTTTGTTGCCATCGTCATTGTTGTTGTTGTTGTTGTTGTAGCTGGTTCCAAGCATGACGTCAAATCGTAGACAACATCGTGCAAAAATGCTTAACAAATAAGCAGAAATGCGCACAACTTCGACAACAAAAACAATAACAAAAACAAAAACAAAAAGCCCACTGCGTTTGTAAGCTTTTATGGCTCTCCATAGTCGAGATTGCCCCTGTGTGTGTGTGTGTGTCTGTGTGTGTGTGTAGGAGTTGGATTGCCTTAGCCAGTTTCGTTTTACAGGCGCCATTATAGCTGACAATGCGTCTGAGAGTGCGTTTGGCTTGTGCTTTTTGGTGTTTCTTTATGGTTTCCCTTCGTCTTAACCCTACCCTCCCACACCTCTCTCCCTTCTTCTTCTTCTTTGTCATTCTTTTCGTATACACAAGCACACACCCTTTCAATTTATATGTATTTTGCCCTACTCTTCCCTTCTGGGCTACGAAAAAGGTAAAAAGCAAAATCCTGGTTAAGAATTGCTTTTATAGCTTTATTGAGTTGTGCCTGCCACGTCGGGATTTGAGGCGTGGCAAAAAGTTGTACATCATAAATGAAGTTACTTTGTGGCTTTACCAGCAATTGAAGGGAAATTAAATAAAACCCAACCAACTATGTTACTTCTCAAGTTCGAAATCTCGCACTTTACGAATCAAACTATAAAATGCCCTAAGAAATTGCAGCTTAATGGATTAGATGTTCTTACCAAAAGCTTAAAGTGTAAAACTTAACCAAAATGAATTAATTTATATTTACTTCAATAAGTTTGAGCAAAAAAGCGAAGCAGTCAATTCTATCCTCATGATTTCAATCAGAACCAGAGTCATCCTAAACAGTAGAAACCTTTTTTGTGAAGCTCCATTTAGTTATTCCGATTTCGGAAAAGCTTATAAGGACATTCGATTTTGATATATATTCTTTTTTACTCTTAAAAAAAACTCGGATTTCTTTCCTCTGCCGAAACAAACTTATTTACTTTTTTTACCAAGTAATTCCTTTTGACTATTCTAAATAATTTTTTTCTTTAGCTCAATTATAATAAGATTTGTATAAGTCTGTGGAAAAAAGTATTCCGGAATTAATAATATTTTTATTTTGCTTATTTTTATTCATTTTCTAGCTTTTGGTTGGGTTCATTAATGCCCGAATAATGACAGACGAATTATATAAATACAATTTAATGAGATTTTTTTTTCTTCTTTTGCTCACTTTCATAATCACTCAGAAAACATTTACCGCAAAAGCGGATTTTGTCAAGGTGGCCGGGCGTGCCCATGCGTCGTATGCGTAATCAAAAATTTCATGCTTACCTGCAATGAAAAAGAGAGGAAATAAAATGCCATTAAATTCAATTGAATGCTGAATAAGTTGGGAATTCTTCTTAGTTAAAAACAAATAATTCAAATGAATTTGTGGTGCGTTTACTTGCAATTGAAATTCAACAAAAGTGTTCAAATTAATTACGTATTTCAAGCACTTTGGTTAGTAAGCAATTCGAAAGCAAACAACAACAAGAACAACAACAGCAAAGCCAACTCTGAGATGGTTGGCTGGTCAGACCCAAAGTCGGTATTGTTCAGTATTTGGGTTGATGGGCTGGGTTGACTGGTTGGCTGGCAGCTGGCACATGCCAAAACTGAGAGCTTCTAAGCAAAAATGCCATTTGCATTCAGGCAGGAAAACCAACAAAAATAACAAGGTCTCTCTGGGTCTCTCTATGTCGGCCGTTGTCCTTTAAGGTTCCTTGTGCGTCAGACACATACTGACACACACACACACAGACACATATACAGACTACATGCACATTTATTTTGGCAGCGCAATAACATTATTTTCATTTGTTCTTTCTCTTTCAAACAGTTTCTAAAATTTCCACTCAAAGGATTCCTTTCTCTTTCGCTCTTCTTTGTTTGTTTCCTTGTCTGCTACTTAGCCGCATTTATTTTTATTTTATTTTTTTTCTTCTTCTTCTTCTTTGTTTGCCTGTTTTGTTTGTTTGTTGATTTGTTTCTCTTGTAGTGGATTTTTGGATCTGGAAAAGGGTTCCTTCCTTTTCGCCGTTCTTCAATTCATTTTCTCTTTAGCACGCCTTATGAAGCAACCCTTAAAATTTGGCACGTTTCGCGCTCTGCTCTGCTCTGCTCCAAACGAAAATGAAAACAGCAACACCAAACATAACAACAACAACAACAACAACAACAAACAAATATAAACCAGTAAAAACAAAATCATCATTTTGAGGGTGCAATGAACCCGTGTTTTCCGGCCATTTATATTGTTTATTTGCCTCAATTTTTCTTGTTGTTGTTGTGGTTTTTGCATTATCGATGATTGCTATAATAATGTTGATGAAATAAATCTTGGAAATTGCTTTCGCTCTTTTATCGATTTTCCTTTTTATTTTCATATCCAGATTATCCATTATACTCCGATCGCACTCGGAAAATAAATAAGGCATCAAATTATGAAACCTTGCCAACTTTGTAAAATCCTCTGAATTTGACAAATTATTTTGCTCTGCTTAATTTTCTCAGTTCTTAAAAAATTTTGAAGCTAATTTTGAAAAATAAATAAGACATCAAATTATGAAACATTGGCAACTCTGGTCTTATTAAGCTTCTGTATAATCCTCTAATTTAGACAAATTCTTTTGCTCTGCTTAATTTTCTCAGTTCCTCTTAATAAATTTTGGAGCTTATTTTGGAAAATAAGTAACTCAACAAACTATGAAACATTGGCAACTCTGATCTCATTTAGTCTCTGCATAATCCTCTAATTATGACAAATTCTTTCGCTCTGCTTAATTTTCTCAGTTGCTCTTAATAAATTTTGGAGCTAAAGGCGTTGTTTCCTGCAGACCAAACGAACCTGTTTCTAATGGTGGGAAATAGTCATTAAAAATTGAGAAAAAAAAGAAAAACTGCTGCAACTTAAACCGGCCAAACAGAACACCACTGAAAATTTGTTTATGCAAACCAACAGCAGCGAGGGGAGAGGAAATGACTAACCGAGAGACCAAGCAAAGCAACCGGACGACAACAATTTGACCGAGTTAAAATATGCGCCTCTGACGTTTATGTTAATTTTTTATTTTTTATAACCACTAAAAAAATATACACCAAAAAAAAAAAGGAACCACATAAAAAAATTTACTCTAAAAAAAAAAAACAAAATGCATGTCACGTTGAGCCGACGGCATTGGTCGAGGCAGCTGCCTTTTTGGGCCAAGCCTCAAAAATTTTCGACTTGTTGTTGTCTTTTAATTGCAGTGCCAAGTTGCGGCACTACATAGCTTAATATTGTCGAATTTTCATTCACCTCTTCTACGCCCCACCCCGGCCAGACCAACTCCCCTTGTGAGATACACAAACTCCTCCGACTCTTTTGGTCTCTTTGTCTGCCTGACAACTGCCTTGGTTTGCGTTCTGTTCTTTTTTTTTTTTTGCATTTTTTGCCTTGGTCTTGGCTTGCAGCTCCCTATTTATTCATTAACGTTATCTACCCTTTGTAATCTTAGAAGTTCTGCACGTTTCCAGTTCTCGACTCTGCCGTTTCTCGTCTCGTCTTTCTGTTGAATTTATTTCATTAAAATCAAATTAACTTGTGATAAATGTGGCCAAATTTATCATAAGGGAAGATATGCGAATACTTCTATACAGACTACACCAAAAATATATATATACATATATACCAGCATGTATATATGTGTGTGTATATGTATAGAGTCAAACAATGGACGCTCTATTTGATATTTATCTGTGTTTAATTTTTGCCATGTGTAACGTACACCACCGTAGACCACATGGAGTAGCACAGAAAAAGGAACAGACAAAAAAAAAATAAAAACATAGGACAGGAGAATTTTCAAAATGTTATCGCACCTGGGGAAATAAAAACCCTGCCATATCTGATTGTGCTGCTACACTAATACAACCAAAGAAAAAAAAAAAATTTACAGTAAAAAAAAAACGAAAACAAAAAAATTGGCGGTAACAGTCGAATAAAGTGCGAATTGGGCAACTGTTTTTGCTCCAGACTCGCTGGTCAATGATGAAAATTGATGGTGGCATATTAGCAGGTATATAATACCAAAAGAAACAAAATAAAAAAAAAGAAAGGAAGCGGAGGAAGTCTACATGGTCAATTGTGAAAAATACAAAAAAAGTGAACTGACAAAAAGGTGAAATAAAAGAAATTGCTTCAATTACGGTTGAAGTTGAGCACTCAGATAAGCATAAAAAAAGGGTCACATATTTGAGGGAAATTTAGTCGGCTTACGGTTGTCAAATTGTCATTAACTCGGGAAGGTGTGAAGGTATTTCAGAACTCCCCAAAACACTTTCAAAAAGGACTCGATAAAAAAGTAATAATTTTAGCAAAAGATAAACTCGTGCTTTCACCCCAGCAAAGACACCAAGACCCTTCGATTCTTATTATTTTGATTGAACTATAACCCTAAAAAAAACCTAAAGTTCCTAAATTTACCGAAAGAAAAAGATCTTGACATGTTTGTCCATCTGGAAGTTCTGCTTTATTGGTAATAAGCCAATATTGAAGGGACTTGATATTACATTCTTTTAAGGTTCGGACTACAAATTGCATAAAGGCAAACATCCCAAAAGTAACCTAGAGTTCCTAAACTCACCTAAAGAAACAGATCTTGACAAGTTTGTCCTTCATTTCTATCTGAAAGTTGTGCTTTACTAGTTATAGTCCAATATTCAACGGATTTGATATTACTTTGATTTTTAAATTGGATTAAGGTTCGGACCACAAATAATATATAGTTAGAAGTGTCTCAAAAAATAGTAAAAGGCTTATAATGCGATAGGAAGTGAAAAAAATGTTCCTTTATTTTTAAAGAAATTTGGGAATTAGATGAACTTTATGAAATCGGTTACTTATATCACCTAGTTCCCGTAGGAATAATCTGACTTTTAAAAATTTTTTTTTATCACAATCAAATGATCGTTTTATATAGTAAATATTAATGAAATCGGATGACTATGTCATAACGCTTCCACACAATTGTTTCCCCAAAAAAGTTTTATGATGATATTTTCAATAAAATTGGTTATTAGAAGTTTTGAGGATTACTGAAATAATTGTAGAGAATTTTATGATAGTTTGACTTTGTATATAGCTTAGGATAAATCGGTCGAAACTACAGAGTTACCGACCCTACTGGTATGTGTGAGCATTGTTTTTCCCCCTGTTGACAAAAGTTGTGTTTAGTCAAGGTTTATTTTTTCAGATTGTCGTCTCTGGTGATTTGATGATTTATTTATTTTTAACTTATAAATTAGAAGCTAAAGTTTATTCTTTGTCAATCTGAAAACCATTTTCACTGGCCGTGTTAATCAAAACAAATGAACAATTTCTAACTTGAGAGATTACGGCTTCACGGAACAACGCTCAACCAGTCAAGTCAGCAAAACATCTGTCAGCTTAAACATCTAGATAATCAAGAGAGTGTTGCCAAAACTATTACGACCATAGTCAAGTTCTCTTATTTATTTTATTTTTTTTTTAAGCAAACGAAACTTTTGAGGCTGCTAGTGGGCCAAAAACAATAATAACAACAAATGGAATAAAACCAAAAATAAAAATAAACTGAAAAGTAAAGTTAGACAGAAACTTGCTCTGCGTCTTTTTTTGTGTTTGATTGTCACAACTCAGCAAATGTAATTGAAATGATTTATCAACTTTTTGGCAATATCCAACAGAGTCAGGGAACAAGTTGAAAAGGAACCAAGAGACAGAATGGAATCACCAAGAATTGAAAAACTCCAAATTAGTTGGACGTACACATTTGTTGGCCGCTGTTATATGCCAGGGAAGCTGTTGGCAAAGATGATGACGGCAAAGACTAACAAAGAAGACATTACGCATACGCCAGGTGTGCCTTCAACTCTCTCTTGAGAATGTCGAAAATTTAAACGAATGACACCATTTGGCAGTGAATTGGGACGCTTTTACCAGAAAGAATTTCCTCATTTACGCCTGAAGTCATTTTAGGAGAACTTTTTTTTAGTACCCAAGACTGGGCTCTTCAAAATTCAATTGCCCAAAATATGTACCACTACCACAAACCAAGACCCCTGTCTTCCTTGCCAAGCCGTAGACAGAGACATACATACACTTTATCATATCAATTTCAATTTTGCTCAACACAAAAAAAAGACAACACGAAACGCACCAAATAAAAAAAAAGAAGAACAACGAAAACTGAACTAAGGCAAGAAGGAAGAAGCAGAATCGAGAACGAGGTAAGCGGCATAAATTCGTAAAATAACTTAAAACGCAAAAGCATAATTACAATTTAGGAAACACTTAACACAGTACACGAAAATTTGTGGCCGTTCCCGAGAGTGCCGAGACTGGGGTGTGCTTCCATAGGGATGGGCAGGGAACTCATGCAATCAAAAATATATAAAAAAAAATAAAAAGAAGGAGGAAGAAAAGAACGACCCTTCAAATTCGAAACGACAAGCACAGACAACGGCAATGTCGACTAAGCTTGCCGTGAAGTGAAACAGAGCAGAGCACCAGCGAGTGAACCAAAATGAATAGGGACAACGAAAGGGTAAGGCGAAGGTTGGCGGGAATATATAGAAGATATGACCGAAGCCCGTGCCACGAGCAGCGGTGCACAGTTGAATTATGTGCGAGCCCGGCGCTTGTCCGTCTCAGCTAAGCTGAAGGAAATGGCGTTGAGTACTGGCATAAGGAAGTATAAGCCGCAACCAAGCTGAAGGGTACACCAAATCATGAACAGAAACGGCAGCAGCAAATCAGGCAATGTGGCAATAACAAGAGGCAACGGCAGCGGCAGAGGCATTGGCACCGTCATGCAAAGTGGCATCGGCAGGCTGGCATGGAATGGCATGGAACGTGGAAGCTGGCGAGTCTCAACTTTGGGTGCGCTAATGATGACGATGATGTACTGGGCAGGACGTGCCATGCTTTCTGCTCTTTGCTCGGCTCAAAACAAATTAAAATCAACCAACAACGCAACCAGACAGGCAGGCAGGCAGGCAGGCAGGCAAGCTAGCAGGCAGGCAAGCAGACACAAATGCAGCGCAGGATGCGTCTGCCCGGCTAACTGACTGACTGAGTGAGTTGGCTGCCTGTTCGCCTACCGTTCTGGCTGTTTGATAATGTGCTTGCCGTGGCTGGTGATGGCCTGGCTGGCTGATAGTCTGCTGCCTGCCTGCCTGCCTGGCTTACATGATAATTTTATGTTTTTATGTAATTATGTTAATGGATGGATTGCCTTGCGAATGCTGCTCGGCTACGCCTTAAAACTTTACGACTTAACATAACTGCAAAAATTATATATGAAAAGTGTTAATTATGTTTATGGTCGAGGCTGTGGCAACTTTAAAATAAGCCCCTTTTTCACCCAGCTTGTCCTCACTTTCGAGCTAAAAAAGCATTTTCTAAAATTTCCTTTTTTCAATATTTTCTTAATAAGTTTAAAAATTTTTAATTTACTTCAAATGAAAGAATAATTTGTAAGAAATAAAAATATTGAGTTGGGCAGAAAAATTGAATATCGAATGGTCCATTAGGATTTAGAATTTCAAAGGTTATAAAAAAAATAACCAATCCCATTTCAAAAATATAATCCTAAACATTTTGCATGAGTCAAAGAAAGGGACTCTGAAAATAAAATCACATATTGAGTGGGATTTTAGTCTTTTCTTCCGGAATACAGAAATCAATTTTACTTATTTGAAATCTTTTCAATTATAATTTAATCTGATAGCTCTTAAAATCATAAAGCAATAAACGATATTATGCAAAATGAAATCGAATTTTCAAAGAGTTCTTTGAGTCTTTCTTTCTTTTTGATTTATTTAAAAAAGAAAACCCTTTCAATAATGCAGACACACACACACACAAAGGACAAGAAATTTTTCTTCAAAAACTCATATTTTTTATTCAATAAGCCATTTTGTGTCAGTTGTTTTTCTTTTCGTTCCCTTTCCCTTCATGAGCTTGCCTTTTAAGCTGATTTTGAGTGCTGTCTACCTGAGTGCACATGTCACCGCATAAATTTCCAGGCATCTGCTCGAGAAAATACCAGAAAAAATAAAATAAAATAAACGCCAAAAAAAAGAAGCAAGATGTCTTTATGATTTGTCGCAAATTACTTTAGAAAAGTTTGGATTTTTTCGCCTGACAAAAACACACGCCCGCGTTCGACAAACAACAATAAATCATAGACAGGTTCACCCGGGGGAATTGCGGCTAAGGGGGGCACGGGGGCTTGGGACTTGTAACATTTGTTACAGTTTCACATATGCGACAGCATTGGACTTACTTCAACTTTGACGATGACTGTGATAAAGTTTTTAATTAACAAATGCCTTCAATTATATAATAAACCATTTTGGTTTGTTTGTTGTTTGGTTTCTTTGGCTTGACAAATGTAAATCAAACGCTTCATTACTTCGCCTTGGACTTGATTTTTTGATGTTTTCTCAATTTTATTTTGTTCTTTATTTTCTTTTTTGCTTTTGTGATTTATTAGCCGAGCAGCTAAAACGTTTTGGTTCAAGTGTTTTTTCTTTTTCTGATTCACATGTGTGTGTGTGTGTGTGTTTCTAAATGATTGATTAATTAAGCTTCTCTGTCTATTACAGCGCGTCTGGTTTGGTCTTGGCTTAAATTGGTCAAAATGTTAAAGCTTTGATTGTTAAACAGCCACAACACTTAGCTAACAATCGTGCCATAATTTTCGTATATTATTTTGTCAGTCTCATTCTTTCCACTCGATTCTATTCGGCCATCTTAATTCCCTTGTAACTGTCAGGTTCCCAAAAATTCCGAAGACTGGTTGAGTTGCCCCGAGGCTACATCCAATGGTCTTTTGTTTGCAAATTGTTGTGTCAATCAAACAAACCCATAAATTACGGCTTTTTTAATAGTTTATTTCTAAATTCGTTAAAAATATCAACACTATTATTTTTTTTCGCCTAACAATTAGAAATAACAATGAAGTAATACTTGAGAAAAAGAGTGGTCGAAAAAATAAATAACTTCTCGTTGGACACGCAAAATGATTTTTGGTATTTTATTTGGCCATCAGACTTTTTAATGCTTCGGTCAGTCAGACAAAGCTCGTTATTTATGGATATTAGCAAAAAGAAAAAATAGATCCGAACTTGGCCAAGTAAGTCAATAACAAATTTCTTGCACACTTTGGTAATTAGGTGACGATTTTTTTTTTAATTTGATATAAAAACTTGTATAAATCGGATATAACTAGAAATTCGTTTGGGAAATAAATCAGACTTATTGAATGTTTTTTTTTTTTAATTGTTTTAGTTAATGTAATTTAATATAAAAATCAATTATATATATTTCATGATATTCCAGTTTACTATGTGATATGGTATTGCCAATTTTGTCACATCAAATTATTATTGACTCTCTCTACCCTGTACCTTAAGGTTATATTATAGAGTATCTTATGTATATACAAAAGTCTGTAATAAAGAGATCGAAGCATCAGAAATCCACCAAAGTTACACACAGTATAGATAGACATAGAGATAGATATAGATATAGATATAGATATAGATATAGACATAGATATAGATATAAATACGCATATAGATATAGATAGTTATGCCTAGATCTTAGAGATTATAAAAGCTAATACAACTAAACTTTTCCGATTCCATCTATGGCCTCACTATTTCCAAGCTTTGTCTTTTATACTGCTGCAAAATTATGGTATCAGTTGCTTCCAACTCTTTCAAAAAATCTTTCGACTTACAGGATATATACGAAAAATTTCAAAGTCATGATTTTAATTCCCTTATATAGTCCGATAGATGGCGTTCTTGTGGTATCGTGATCAATATGTTGCTAACTTCAAAGATTTATCCAATTCTGGCTACCATCAGGCTAGGGCTGCCAAATTTTCTTATTAAAATGTGATCAATATGCTGCTAACTTTAAAGATATATCCGATCCTGACTACCATCAGGCCAGGGCTGCCATATTTTTTTATTAATTCCGTCTACTCAAAATACCCTATACTCCAGGCTCGACCGCGCCCGGCCGAGTTTGACTTTCTTATTCAGTTTTATTTAATACAGAACGTCAAATTTTTTGCTACGTTTATGGAAAAGGTTATTCTTGATAATCATGCCCTTATACATGGCTTAGCATAATTTACATAAGCAAAACAAAAATATCTGCGCATATTGCTATGAAGTGAGTTTACCTTTGAGCATTTTCAGGGCCCAGGCGTTTAATCTTCATAGAAATAACAAAAAAAAAAACAAAGAAAAGAAGTGAAGATAGAAATACAAATGAAATGTGCTATTCGGGATCCCCTTGAGGAATTTCAATAAGAACAAATTTGAGAGATGGGAGAACATGAATGTGCTTTAAAGATGAAAATTCTACAGCTTTGGTCCTGACAAGCTTCGAGCATATGGCAACTACCTGGCTAATGGTAAAAACAAATTGCTTGCAATCTCATAGAAACTGACTGCGCCCAACTTGGCGTTACCAGGGACAACAAAATGAATAGCAACTAAATTGGCCAAAGAGGCTGTAGAGCCGAAAAATAGAAGAAAACAAAGACAGGAAAAAAACTAGAAGGTAAAGAAAAAGAAGAAAGAAAATTCCGAATGATCTGCTGCCCAAATTCGGGCCATACGTATATAGGATAAGCCAAATAACATGGTGTATACGCAATATGGAACAAATAAGTGAGCCACCAAGTGGAGTGAAGCAATGGCTTTTATGGCCCAGTAACCAGGCGAGTCCGAAGTGTAGGTAAAAGCGCGGGAAGGGCCAAAGATTTTATTAGTTTACTTGAGCCGAAATTAATTTGCGTGGCAAATCAACAAGTGTCTGGCAAAAAGTGTCAATGTATATGTGTGTGCGTGTGTGTGTGTGTGTTTGTGTGGGTCCAAACAGATTTGAGTTTGGTTAACGTAACATGTTTCTTTTCATTTGGCTTTGATACTGTTCAGTTTCTTATTAAGTACTTTTTCCTTTGGCTCTGTGGGCGTACTTTCAAACCGACACTGTCAATAGCTGTTATATAATGAAGTTGTCCCCAACACAGGCAGAGAGCAATGGAGACGGAGTGAGCGGAAAAGAATTACAAAAAAAAAAATAAATAAATTAAATAAGCTCACACAAAACAATTTAATTAAAAGCAAATCCAATGTAAATAAATAATTCAATGGATGAAAGGAGAAGCTCAGTCTTGCCATTGAATGCCCAGCAGGCGAAAAATGAGATTGTATACTGGATAATTTACGTTACGCATACGCAGTGTGTGACCATATTTGACAGTGTGCGTGTGAGCGTGACTGCGGCCACAACAGAACTGGACGGGACAGGACAGGACAGGATAGTTCACTACTCATTACATAAGCGGACATTAAACTACTTACATAAATCACTGCGTCGACTGACCAAGCCGAACAATCCGCAGAACGCGTAAGTGGAACTCTCACACCCTCTTCGTCCATTTAACTTGCTGGCCTAGCTGGCTTGCCAAACTGATTAATTATTGAAAATTGTGGCAAAGGGCGTTGTCATATTGGTAGGTCTATAGCTCTGTTTTTTTTTATGGCGTGTTTTTCACATAATTCAATTGAGTTGGGTTGGCTTGGAAAATTCACTTGTTAAAAAAATACCAACAGAAATAGCAAATGTGCGACCTGAAACAAAAATTAAATCATATACGCACATTTCAGGGACCTCAGAGACACTCACACCGGCACTCACCAAGCCATCTTTTTTCCCTAGCGGCAATATGACAATTAGTTACCAAAGCAACAGCAGCACAAATACCGACAAATGACAGCTAAAACAAACACTCACACGTTCCGCATGGGGCTACAAAGGGAGGGAGAGAGAGAGAGAGAGAGAGGGAGAGTTCCTTCAAAATAGGAGCCTGGGCCGAGGTACGCTGGGGCAGCCATTTTGATGTCGACAACAAAACCGTAGAGCACTCCCGGAGTAGATAACAAATGCGTGGTGGACGAGGTGGAAGGATGAGCAGCATGAAAGAGAGCACCGAGCATCGAATGGCCCGGTCTTGAGGGGGCTAAAGGGGCAGTTTTTAGGGCCAGGACAGTGCAGGACAGGAAAGGAGAGGAAAGGAAAGGCCGGGGCACGTGTAGTTTATTTTTCAACGCACACAATGGCCCACAGGGCGGGCGAGATACTGACAGACCGGGGCACATTTAATTAGAAAATACGTATACGCCGCATGGTACGTGACTGACAATTTGCCCCCTCAGTGTTTTGCTCGACTTTGCTATGCTGTACTCTGTTTATGTTGCCTTGGCAGCCACACGAATCCTGTCAACTAATTCATCAATTTTATTTTTACATTTTCACTTGGCACTTCCCCACTGCCTTATCGTCTTCTCTTTATTCAGCCATAGCCCTGGCAACTTTTTTTTACCCAATAAACAGAAAACATCAAACTGATACGACAAAATTTGTAAAATATTTAGCCTGCGGAGCCTTTGGGTTATTTATGTATACATATTTATATATTTGTTGGGCTCCCTCGTTTTCTCGCATTTTCGCTTATTTGAAACCATTTTAAGCACTTTTCAAATTGCTTTGCCCAACAAAGCCCCAGCCGAGACTCTCGCCAAATACCTCAATTTAAATAGTTTGTTTATGTTTTCTATTGTTTCTGGCCTTGGTCGGGGCTTGAGGAGTGAGGGGTCAGGAAGGGTCTTAAGCCCGGGTTCAATTCTGGCGCTTTGGGTTCGGTGTTAAGTTTGAGTTTTCACAGCGCGCATAATTAAGATAAATGTGAGAGCGAGTATGGAACCTCAAACTAATTAGTCGCGTTATTTATTACAATTACCTGTCGGCAGGAACAACAAAAACAATAACAACAAGACCATAACAACTTGAGCGCATTTTCTATTGATATTAAGTTCTAACGTTTGGTAACCGAGGTAAATGTCAATTTGGTTAAGCAAATCGTCAGTGTGTGTGTGTGTGTGTTTGTGTGTGTGAGTTTAGCAACTGTGAAAACTATGCTAATTCATTTGTTTACCTTGCATTTCAAAATGTCAAGAGTTTGTACAGTGAGACAAAAGTTTATGTAAATGAGTATCTAAATTGAGGAAAATATCAAAGAATGAAAATGTTTGAGTTCCAAATTCATTAACCAAAAATTGAAGGCAATTTTAGAAGATTGACAATATATTTTAAGAAATAAATAATGCATGATGCCCTGTCAACTATTTCCTTAGTCTAAAAGGTCCAAAAGATTACCTTAATTCTAAATTGTACCTTTTTCCAAATTGCAATGAACTTCAGTTTCTAGGTGGAAGTAAGTTTTTGGTAAACCTTTTTATTCCACGTCAAGTGGAGTCCCTAATTCCAATGGAATCTAACAAGTAATGTGTGTGCCTTCTGAATTCATAAACAGCTGAAAACCGAATGACTGAACTCTAAGCCAGTTGACTTAAAAATTTATTTCCATTTCTACCTTCTGACTTTCTGGCTAAACTCAAAATTCCTCTTCCGTTCGCCAGGCCTACACCCTCTTAGCCAGGCCCACTGTTTGGTTTGGTTTGGTTTGGTTGGGGTAGACGTAAATCAGATAAAATGGAACAGCTTAGCTGTAATTTTAATTAAAACTTAGTCTCGACAACTCAACCAATTTGCAACAAAGTTAATCGCGTTATTGGAAATCCAATTGTACTCGCACTCCATCGCAAATTGAGAGAATACGTTCGTATACAAAATTCATATCGCATATTTATGCAAATGGAAACACACACAAGTGAGCTAATTGAGTATTAATTAAGCAGACATGTGTAATAATATGATTATATGATATATTTCATATATCCCATAGGGTATAGTTTTTCGTTCTTTCTTTCTTTCTTTTTCTTTTTTTTTTTGTCGAACAGAAAATCAATCAAATCGAAAGCTTTAACAATACAAGCCCAGTTGAGATGATTGAAGCCGGATAAATATCACGAAAATAATAATAAAAAAAATTATAACAACAAAATCAAAACAAAGCGACGGAGCCCAAGAACAGAGCGGGTAAGAGAATTGAGATTATATCAATTATGGCCATAAACGTGCCAGCCAAAATCAACTAAATAGCCAACTGACAAACCACTTGACTTATTGCCTGACTGATGAACGAGACAAGCCATATACCTATAGATTTATACCGCTTTGTTTGTTTGCCTACAATATCTGTATCTGTGTCTGTCTGTCTGTCTGTATGTGTGCATGTGTGAGTGAGTAGATAAGCAAACAATAATTTGCATAAACAAATAATCATGCAATGCAAGAAACGTGCGCGAAATCCTAGAAGCTAATTTTAGTTTACAAAAAAAAAAAAACACAAATGAATAACAAAACTTATGGTAATATTTTATAGAAGAAAAAAAAAAATCCTGAATAAATAAGTGTTTTTTCTGATCTCTAGAAACTGATATAAGTTTTTGAAATTATTCAAATAAAATTTTATCTGACCAAAGAAATTCAACAAATTTTTATAAGGCAAATTTAGAGGATTGATAAAACTCTTTGATCTATTTTTTTGCTACACATCTGAATCAACTCAAGGTTTTATGGATGGAATCTTTTGATTCGTATTCTTTGAGGGCCACAGAAGAGCCTGAAGAGTGTGAAGAGAAGCTAAAGAAAGATAGACAGGCTGTGAACGGGCGAGGGCAGCCTTAAAACGTGGCCCAAAAGAATGCAGTCCAAAAACGAAGTGAAACCAGTTTCGAATTAAACCTGTGGACGGCAACAGCAACAACAACCAGAGCCGATTGTAAGATCAAGACGTGCCACAAAAACAACAACAACAACAAGAGCAGCAAACAGCAAGTGAACCAAATTCGTTTTAACGAGCTTGCGAACATTTGATCCCCAAAGCTAGAATTCCCAAAGAAATAAAAAACCAAAACTTCAATCTGAACACTTTCCTTAGCCCGGTTTAATAAGTCTTTATTTTTCAATTTATAACTGAAATTATTCTCTGTTTCGGGGATCATCAGCAACTTCTTTTGGCCATTGCATCATGTCTCCTTTTTTTGGTTAATTTTTGGTTTTATTTTTAAAATGAAAATTTTAATTGCACTTGGCGTCCATGAACACGGACACACCCTCTTCGTTTGGCTAGTTTTTTTTTTGTTATATTATTATTTTTTTTTTTTCGGTGTTTATAAAAAAAAATGAAATAAATTTTAACTCCACGCATGGTTAAGTTTATAAAAAATGCTCAAGTCGCATGCAATGGACGTGGACAGGAAGACAAGTGGCATATAATTTTTAGTGGCCAAGTAAAAATAAATATAATTATATATTTATGAAATTAAGTTAATTATGCTAAATGCATTTTATTATTTAGTTGTCCATACACACACATACACACACACACAGACTAAGAGGCAGACACGGCAAAGAGTAAAACCAAAGAAGCTTTGGCAGTAACTTCACATGAGCCGACGTTGCCATTAGCCAAGGCTAGCTGATGTTCTATTATTCTTGTTGTTGTTGGCATACAAATTAATAAATTATACGTTTCATATTTTTTTCACATCAACCAAAATAAAAGTCAAATAAAAAAAGCTTTCCATATTTTTTGTGAAGGAAATGAACTTATTTGATTTTGGCTTGAGTGAAAATTGAATAAAAATTATGCAAGGAATATTCAATAATAAAATGTTGATTACCCAAAGAGAAACCAATCAAAAGTTATGCATAATTTATAATGATCTTTTCTTTTTTTTTTTTATTTTCCATTTGATTTGACACAAAAATTGCTCGAAATCAATTATAAAGGTAGGAAATGTATGATTAAATTCTCATTTTTCATTCAGTGATTCACAAGAGATTCATTTAACGTTTTCAATTCAAAGGAAAAAATTATCAAAATATTACATAAGAAGAAATAAAATGTATTTTTTATATGATGGAAAATTTACAAATAGAATTTTTTATTTCCTATTTGGAACATAATAAAAGATTATTGCCAACATATTTACCAGGAATTTATTTACATCGACACTAATGCTGGTCCATACAGCTGACCTTTCCCCCGTCTTATTTTTTACCTACACAAACACACACACATACACACAGACAAACCAGATTACAAGAGAGCTATAAAAAATGTTTAGATTTAATTTGAGCACATTTTGTTGGCAATTTTATTTGATTTTGATTTTTTTTTTGGTGAAGCTGAAAAAAAAAATTTGTACTTTTATTTTTATTATTCCATGTGTTTATTTGTGTGTGTGTGTGTGAGTTGTTGGCATTTTTGTCAATTGATTCGCCTGTCTGGCTCTTTCAAATACGCATTAATTTCATTTATTGCAATCATCATTGTCGTTGCCATAGTGAGAAAAGAGCCAACGCAAGCATGAAAGTTAGGAAAAGAAAGCAAATCTCAAGTCTTGTGTGCTTGGTGAGTGGGAAAGGCCAGTGGGTGGGTGATAATGACGAAGAGATGGGGACAGTTTGGGGGAGGAGGAATGGGCAATGCGCCAGGCATTCCTCTGGCACTGATTGTGTTGATTACACTGACCCACTTTGGGCCTGGCAAATCTCGACTGAAACGGAACTTGTTCGCTTCTTTTTTTTTTTGTGCTTCTTCTATTTGCTCTATTCTATCTAACTGGCCGTTTGCCTCCACCTGCCTCTGGGTTCGGCTCCTGCTCACCACAGTCAAATTCAATGAACTCGAAACTTGCTGATAATACCCGTCGTCGTACTCTCGCAATAATAATAGTAATAATGTTGTTTTCAAATGACAGCACACTCCGGGAAGACAACGACAGGGCGAAGACAGATGAAGCCGACAAGTCCAGACTTGTCAGGAACTTGGCCATGGCCACTTCAAAGATGAGAAACTAAGTAAAAAATATGCAAAAAAAAATATATATAAATATAACTATATATAGAAAGACTCTGTAGGTGAGTGGAGAGGTCTATAAAATTGATGCTTGACTAGTTGGTCCGTTGGACACGCACGATTTGTATGAATTCACTTGAATCAGGTACGGATCTATGATTCGAGGCATAAATACTTGAAATACTTTTCACTAACATACACAGGCACATACACACGCACAACATTTAAATAGACGTAGGGAATAACAAAATACTTGAGAGTTGCCGCCAAATAAACCAAATAGCCTGAGGCAAGGGAATATCTAAAACAATAACAAAATGACAAGTACACAAGACAAAAAGAAGGAATTGTTTTCTTGACCTCAATATTCGAAAACCCAGAGACGTTAATCAAGGTGTTGATATGGAGAAGGCGGCAAAGCACCACTGCGAAGGAAGGCGATCCAGGCAAGGCCCCCAAAAATTCTAGGAAGGAGTTGAAATAAATCTACCTCTAGAGTTTCACAAGAAAGACAGCATAAACATATTTTTCAAGTATATATTTCTTCTTGCTGTTGTTGTTGCTTTTGCTGTTGCTGTAACACGACCAGCTCGTCAATTATCGTGTCTCTCCTGTGTGTCAATAATATGCGTCATTCTAATGCAAAAAAAGAGACATATATAAAAAAAAAATTACTTATAGACAACACAGCTTACACGTGGTTCTACTTTTAATGGATTTTATTTGTACTTGCCACTGTACAGAGCCACAGAGTCGGAGGCAGTTGCTCACGGCCCAGCCAGGCGAGGCAGGCCAGCCGATTCGAATTTGAGTGCCTCTCTGTTTTCTTTTTGTCGAGTCTGGGTTCAAGTGTGGGCAAGATGATGACGGCTATGTGGGTTTATATTCAGGGGAGGCCACAGACTACTATGCCAGGGTATACACATATATATATATATACATAGAATATATTCAAATACAGAGTGCAGAATATCTGTAAATTTGTGGACATTTCAAATTGGTCATATATCAGTCGGGTTGGTACGGTGTCTCCGTATCGGCATTTCCAGTTTGACAAATTATTGGCATGGGCAAAATAACATGTATTTTGATTCATGGCATGAATATTTTAGGCTTCAAGAATTTTAGCAAAAGTTTGAAAATCGTATTTTCAGCTTAAACAAAAAAAAAGAAAATAACAAATGCCACACTTTCTAAGAGTTTTTATTATTTCGACAATAAGCTCGAATATGGAAATATGATGGGATCCTTAAAGTATGGAAAAAAAACACCTTTGAGATTTCACATTTAAATATTTAAATTATTTTTTAATCATTTACAATTTGCTTTTTTTAAATTTAAGGACCTCTCAAGATCATATCATGATTTGAAATAAATATTTAAAGTATTAGATTTCGTCCTTTCTGTTCTGTATATATTCTATTTAAAAATTAATATTGAAGTATTTGGAAATAAAATAATTTTAACTAATTATTATTTAATGGTTCGGGGAGCCATGAAGTTAGAATCTCCATGATAAGATCCATTGCATACAATCAAGCAACCTAGCAAATAATATTTCTTTACAAAAATTATTGGTCCTTTATTTATTTTATTCTTCCCTATATCTTTCTATATTATTTGGTGTTGTTCTATTATTTCTTTAAAAGTCAGCGGTCATTATATGATCAGGGTGACTAGAGAAAAAGATATAGCCATGTCTGTCCATATGAACGCCTAGATCTCGGAGACTATAAAAGCTAGGACGACCAAACCTAGCTTTCGGACTCCTTATAAAGTTTGCTTTGCAACCTTTTTTCCCACATTCTTCCTTCTAGCCCCTCACTTTTTCAAAGCCTCGGTATTTCTACAACTTTAGGATTACAGTATTAGTTGCTTCGGGGAAGTTGTTTGGAATCTAAAAATCTTTCAATTGATATTGAACCTGAAAATCGGAACATATTTATATAAGATTTCAGAGTCAATATTTGAATTCTCCAGCCCGATAGATGGCGTGCTTGCTTAATGTGAACATAGTATTGTTGTTTCCAAAGGAACATTGGGACCACAGGTTTTATGTGTTTTCTTTTCAAATTCCATCTACCAGGTATTTGGTATCCCAAACTGTTAAGCCATAAGCTCAACATGACGGGTAGATCAATCCCACAGAGGTCTTATTTTAATAGAGTGCCTTTTCCTTAAACCTCTGCAAATTATATTGTTCTCAGAAACCTTTTGTCAGCTACTTAAAAATAGACGTCCGTTCCCAATGTATTTCTTTTCCATTTTGAAGCAAACCAGGGCAATTGAATTTCTGAATAAGTTAATAATTCAAATTAGGAAATTGTAATTTTTGCTTTCAATTATTAACAATCAAATTCAGCTCAATTGTCCCTTAGAAATATGATAATCTAAAAATAACAAGAAAGCCAATTGCCAAAGGTATTTCCTGTTGATTCCTACACTCGCCCGCACCTTCGAATCCTTCACCTCCTCCTCAAATGATCTATTTTTATATATTTCTGCCTTTTGTATAGGTTGTTTTTATTCAATAGTGCTTCTCATTGTAAGCGGCATGACTGAACAGAAAATAAATTCTAATTGCAAAATAATAAATTTACAGTAGACTGGATCCGCCGCCCAACTCTCTGCCGCACCTGAAAACTTAAAAAGCGAAGTCAGCCTCGACTTCCGCTTCAGTTGTCAACAACATTATTCGGATTTCATTCCACGAGTCGTTCTTAAGAGCATTTAAAAGTATTTTTAGATGTCACTTTGGCTATTTTTAAAAATTTAATTTTTGCGCTTTCATTATTCTTTCCACGACTTTTACGAGTTTATTTCTTTTGACACCAACTGAACTATGAGCAAATCACCTTAAATGGGCCGACCATGAGTCAGCCGGTAGAGGAAATTTTTTTTTTTTTTTTTAATGTGCCAAGAAAAAACAAAATTTTCAACTTTATTAGGGCAACTTAATTATGGACCCACACACTCTAGTCAATGTTCTTATTCCCACAACACCCTCCAACCATCCCAGTCTCAAACAATATTACCATCACCTTCACTGCATAAAGCTTTGGCATACGACCATCTCAAGTTATTTTATATATATATTTTTTTATGTTCTCCTCCAGGCCATGATGAAATTTACGCCAACTAACTTCTAATAATAATTTTAATTGCCGTGGCAGCAACAGCAGTTGCCTATTACACGTCTCCTTATACACTTTCCCAAGTGACTTGGCAGACTGTACTTGCGGAATTTAAAGCTCTTCTTCTTGTTCTTAGTGATTTCGATGCGAATTTGTTTGACTTTGTTTGAATAATTCCTGTTTTATTTGTTAGTCTTATATTTCTAGCTAGAAAAGAGTATTCGCTGGCCAACGTTGATTGCAAAATATGTTTTATTTTATTGTAAATAGGCATAAACTTTCAACAACTTTGAGCCACATGTCTAGGCAGGTCGAATGCAAACATCATGCTGACTGGGCTTTCTTTATATTTCAAATATTTTTTATTCTGCCCTGGCAGACGTTTTGGCTTAGGGAGTAACTTTTTCCAGAGCAGACGGTAATTTATAGGCATTTCTAATGTGCTTATGTCTGAACCCAGAAGAAAAGAAACAGCCAAGTTATATCAAAATGACAGAGCAGCTTTAAAATGTTTTCTCCTTTTGATGATGTCGAATGAGCAAGAAAATTGAAATCAAATAATATCAAAGGTGGTGGGAGTGATTCATTTAGTACACCCAGCAAATAAATCCAGGAAGCTCTGACCTTAAGTTAAACTGTGAGAATTGAGATATTGGCCAGACTTGGAGGTTAGGTTATTATTTTTCAATATTGATAGACAATATTTTTTTGATGGCTCAGAAAAATTTATATCTTTCTTTTTTTTGTCAGTTTTGAAAGCTTTTGCTTCTGGGCAATAGTAAAAATCTTTATGTTGTTTTTATTTTTAAAATAAAGTCGCTGATTCCTGGCATTGGCCAAAGTAATCTTTGTTATTACATTCCCGGGGTGAAATTTTCAAAAATATAAAAGTCCCTTCAATCTGAAATCAGAAACAGAAAGAAAGAAAGCAAACCAAACAGCATGGCATATTTAACAGATTTCCGAGAAGTTCCACAACTCACACACATCCGACAATTTTCCATATACTTGGAAGATGTTAAAAAAAAAAAACCATGGAAAGCGGCAATTGGTAATGGCAACAGCAGGACCCTGTGGCAGAGGCAGAGACAGAGTGTGGGAAATGGAATGGGTCAGTGGGGTGGGTGGGGTAAGGGCGAGGGCAAGACGACAGCAGCTGCCTTGCGTTGCCCTGGGTTACCAACAGCGTCGAGCAATCAGTTTAAAGCTGTCAAGGAAACGCCAAGATTTTCAATGAGGGCCATAAAACGAGGAAAATGTTTCAAATAATGCGACGAACGTTCCTGGCCCGGCCAATTGATGGAGCCGGGCTAGCGGTGGCTGAGGAACACAAAAGAGGACCAAGACAGACCGACCCAGCCATGTGTAGAAACTTTAATCTGTGGAAATGCGTGAGCAGCCGAGAAGCACCCAGAGCTGGGCATTTTTTGGGCTTAAAAGTCGACACGCTCATTCGCACATACACAAACACAGGCACCCACACACTCTCATATTTATCCAAGTGTATTTCCCAAGCCAGCTTAAAAACCGCAAGAAAACGCCAACGGGCACAGCTGCCAGAAAACTCTCCCAATCCCAGAAAATTTTATAAGCAGACTCGAGGGGATTAGTAGGGGAGCAATTCAGAGCAGAGTGAAGTGGAGTAGAGTAGAGTGGAGTGGAGTGGAGTGGAGTGTATTGGATTGGACTAGAGGAGGTGGTCTTGGTGAGTTAGGTGCAATCTCTTCGCACTGACGGCGCCGGCGGCGTTAACGCTTTAGCCAGTCATAGGCACACTCAGCAAGTCAAGAGCAGAAGCAACGCCAAACCGCCAACATTTGCGGCTAACAGAGCCGATTTGCTGTTTTGGATAGCGTAGTTAACAACAAGCCACTAGGAGGGGCGGACTCAGCGTCAGCGTCAGCGTCAGTATTGGAGGCAACGAAGCCCAACATCATCTCCTTGTTGCCACAAGTTGTTTTTCCAACTGTTTGTTATTGTTATTGTTGTTCTTGTTGCCGCTGCTGGTTCTGCTGTTGTGGCGGCCCAAGCAGTAACGCTGCTTGAGATGTCAAATAGCAGAGCGCCGGCAGCCACATCAACACTATGGAAAACAGCACCAACAACAACAACAACAACAGGAAGTACTTCAAAATTGAAATCAAGCGGTCGGCGCCATACCAAAACTCAACGCCTATCAGCAACAAGAAGAAGAAGACGAAGCAGGGTTGGGGGGAAGGAGAAAAAGAAGAACAGAGTCGCAGAGCCGCAAAAACAAAACGCACTCTGCCCAAAAACAAAAGCAAACAACAAAAGGTCCTCCAACGCTATTTGCATATGAATATCTAGTGAACTCACACACACGCACGCACACACACACACGCACAAGTTCTTCTTCTTCTTCGTTTACTTCTCCCGCTTCTTTGGTTTAGTTTCGTTTGCTTTTATTGTTTTCCCCAAAGTTTTCTGTGCAGCAGAAAAAACAAAAACAAACGAAACGATTTGCTATTTGGCATATGAATAAAACAACAACAACAACGAAAACAAAGAGCAATAGAAACAACAACAGCAACAATCAAGCAACGACAAGTTTGATACCCTCCATAGCTTATGTTGTAGTTATTGCCGCCGGTAACAATATCGTTGAACGGTATTTTCTTCTTTTTTTTTTTTTGTTTTTGTTTACGTTGCTTGTTGCTCCCCAACCCAGTTGTGCGGCGGTGGGCACTAGATGGCGCCATACGCCAGCACAAATTGAATAAGAAACTGCCTTGGCAATGGGCATGCCGAGGGGTATGCGGGAGGAGTTTATCAAGTAAAAAAGAAATAACTGCCAAGTTGGCAGGAAGCTATACAAAACACAAACGCAAACACACACACACATCCATACACATGCATACACCCACACATGCGGACACATGCTTTAAACAAACTCAAACAGCTCCTTCCCCCGCTGAGCAGTGCTGTGAAATCTAGCTTGTTTTTTTTTTCCTAGTGAGGAAAAATCAAATCGAATTTCACGGTTTCCAAATTATGGAATCAAATTCTTTTCAAAGGCAGAAAAAAACAACTATTTTCAATTTTGAAAATGCGTAAAATATAGTTTTCACTATAAAATTTTGAGGTAGAAAAATAGAATCGAAATTTTTCCAATCATAAGAAAAAAATTCAAAAAACATTAAATCTCTAGTTTTGTTTATTTTGCCAGAAAATACGATTTTCATTTTAGAATGGAAATTCCAGCAATTAGAAACCACAATGGGAATTACGTAATTAACTTCAACAATTTGGAAACAAAACTAAGTCCAGATTTCTTTATACTCTGGACTCTTGAATACTGGACTCTAGTGAGCTTTATTCTTGCCCTTTTAATGATGAAAAATCCAAACTGCTCGTAGCAGAAATTCTGTTCATTTGTGTTTTTTTGAAAATAAAGAAAAAATCCGAATCGATCCGAGTTTCTCTAGTTTTTTTCAAGATTTATTTGCCTCATCTAGAATTTTACTACACTGAGAGAAATCAAATCTGTCTAAAATAAACTATGTAAGATTTTTATTTAAGGAACCAATGAAGAAGTTCCGAAGACCTGACACATGATTAAGTCCCGATACATCATATACATTATATATATCTTATTTATTTATATCATATTTAGCATTTTAAAGATTCCCATTAAATATATATTTTTTTTTTAATAAATTAAAATTTTTAGCTATTTTGGCGGGCTTAAGCTACCTTGATTTTGGCTAGAAATATCGACAACATTGGCTGAGAGCTGTGGAGGAGTTATGCTCTCGTGGCTTGAACCTTTTTCTTTATGTTTTCTATTTTATTTTATACTTTGCGATTTTCGATTTTCTATTTTGTTTTTCGCATTTTTTTCTCTTTGGGTTGCTTTGAATTTAATGGAAAATTTATTGACGACAGACCCGCTTAGCCGTTTGACTTGGTCTCTTGGACTTTTGCCTTACCTAGTGGAGTGTGTGAGCACCGCAAGCTTCTGGTTTCTTTGGGCTTCATGGACTGGCCTATGCCCTGCATTTTAAATGCACATCGCCATCCCTAGACCCATCATCATCATCAGTATCATCATCACCGGTCAAGAGAGAGAGACTAAGAGGGAGTGAGGTTAAGTCGAAGAGGCTGGTGCTTGGGTGGGCGGGAATCTCTCTTGATTGATTGATGGCTTGTCAAACATTTATTGTATGTTCATGTTGCACATAGAGTGCGTAATTTTTTACAGCTGCCAGCATTACCATGAATCTATTTTGTGTTTATAGAGTGCAAGTGCCTTTGCCTTACTTCCCCGAAGTATGCCGAACCCCTGCAGATGGGAGCTTAAATTGTCAAGTTCAGCAAGGAAATAAAATGAAAACACAAATTGCGTTGGGGAGAAAATCCAGTCCGTCTTAATCTCATGGCTGAGCTTGTTTATCAACTTCAAAAGAAAATTGCGTACTTTTTTTTTATTTTATTTAAAATTCTTGAAAACTTGGTTGGGGGATTACTAAAAGAGCTGCCGTGTTGGGCAATCTAATGAAAAAGGGTTGATATCTCGAAAAAAAAAATCGCTAATAAAATGGAGGAAAACAAATACCAAAGTATACAATTTTAATATGTAAAGCTTCTTCTTTTTGAAGAAGATATTCAGTCTTAGCTTGGAACAATATGGCAAAATCGCTTCAAACTTTGGAGCTTTGTCTAATTAAGTGCGTCAGATAATTTCAAAGCAAATATTATTTTGAGTTAAGACCACCAAATTCATGCAAATATTATTTATATTTAATCTCATTTATCTCACTCAATTTTGGTGGCAACTTGCCGCGGGTAAATTAAATTATGCAATACAATATTTTATTCATTTTTATATGACTGATTTTTACCCATTTAGATTAAGTTATTTGCCTTTAATTCTCTTGATTTTGATCATTTTTTTATAAAATAAGAATATGTTTTGTTATTTTCTTTAAAGAACAAAGATTCTATTCATTTTGTTCTGATACTTTCAAGAAGGTATCAAAGGTATCAGGATTACCAGGAAAATGATAAAGACTTATCCGTCCCTCTGTGATCTTTATGTATCTATGACAACTGGTCTTTCAGTTCTGAGGCCTCGTATATCACCTTGAATAAAGTCTGCAGATCTCTCGAAGCCTACCCAAACTGAACACTCTATCTTATAGTTGTCATTCCAATGAATTCATGAACTAAAATTTATTAATTTAGAATATGAAGTTCTTAAATTGAGATCATAATTTTATATGGAATCTCACTAGCATTGAAAACTAAATTGGTTCCATAAATAACTCCTAATCTCATTGATCGAACTCATTCAAATTTGGTAACTGGATTTATTATACAGTGATAAATACATATACCAAATTTGAATCGGATCGAGCTATTAGATCATATGCCTGGGACTTGAATTTAAACAGTATTAGGAATATCTTCCATGTTTTCGAAAAACTTTGAAAAAGAGTTCGTAGCCTACGGCAACCCGTCGGTATTTTAGCTTTGCTTTGTCTATATAAAAAGTATCTAAGAATTGCAAGATATGAATCTGCCATTAAGTTTTTAAAGAATGAGAAAGGGAACTTTCATGTCAAAAACTTAAGAAGGCGTTACCACAAAATTTGAATTATTCCGGGAATGGCCGGGTTGCAGCCCAAAAAAAAAAAAAAAAATTTGAGTGGAATCGATTGCCTACTCCTATCTGACTATGTTGAATTTGCTGGGCCTGCAACTTTTTCACTTACAATAAATTAGAATTATAATTACGTTTAGGCAAATCAACGACGCAATAAGCAGATATGGTTGGCTTACATGCGAAACGACTATTCAAACAGAAGCCCCGTGGAATTCCACAAAAAGAAAAGAGAAAGAGAGACCAGAACGTAAGAATTACCGAAAAAAAAAATTGGAACCCCCACTTGAATCAGCGATGCGCTCACACACACTCGAGCTGAGGGTAGTTCGAGTTAGTTAGCTCCGAGCCCAGCAGGAATGCTGTCCAACCGAAAAATAAAAAAATAAAATAAAAACTTTTCTCGCGTGTTTTACCAACTTTAATATTTTATGTTACCGATTTGCCCTTCTTACCTTTTTTTCTTCTTTCTTGAGGGGAGGGAGAGTACTTGAATGGAGAGGGTGGGCCAAGGAGAAAATAGAGCTCAACTCAACAAGTTCGGGCTTGAAGTTTTTTTTTTTTTTTTTGGGTTTGCCGAGTGTTTCGGGTGGTTTTGCACACATAAAGACTAACTTGACACGCCCGCCCAGTTTAAAGGAAAAAAGTAAAAGAAATACTTAGAGTCTTGAGGGTAAGATTGGAAATTTTTGGGAAAACTCACCTGTTGTTGTCTCCTTGGTCAGCGGCAATCGTCCATTGTCATTGCTCAATATCAGCAACAATATTTCAATTAGAAAAATTACAAAAACTCGTCGATTGTAAAACAAAAACATTGCAATCTGCGATAATTTCCGTCAGCCAATTGGCTTTTCTCAGTTTTTTCTTTTCGTTTCTCTTGGTTTCTCTTTTTTCTTTCTCTATTCTCCACTTTGGCAACTTCACACCGCAGTCTAAGTCTGCCTTGTGAGTTGACTCGCCTCCTTCTTCCCAGATACGACTTCCTGCTCTTGTAGATGTTTTAGTTGTCTTCCCTGGCTTCCAGTTTCGAAGAGCTCCCAAAAACCGCAAAATGTAATTACTTTATGGTTGATGTGCTTGTTCTTGGTTCTCTTCTGCTCCTTTTCGTTCTGGTTCTGGTCCTTTTTTTACTTGTTTGTTATAATGGAGAACTCTTTGTCTTTCGTTGTTGTTGTTGTTGTTGTTGTTTGAGTTGGTGGTTTTTATAATCATTTTTCTCATTGTTTATTTTTATTATTATGATTTTCTGGTTGTATTTTTCTTCTTTTTTTTTATTATTCTGATTGAAACAATGCACAATTTTTATGATCGAATAATTCGCATGCCTCGACGATTCAGGCTATTCACTGGGAGAGGGGAGAGAGAAAAACACATACACACAAATACATCAGAATAAGCGTAAAAATTCGCAAAAATCTATTTGCTAATGGTAAATGCGAAATGTCAGCTTCTTAAATGTTATGAGGACATCAACAGCACAGGCTCACGCATGAGAGAGCCAGCACCCCTCCCTCAAAAAAAAAGCTTAAAAATAAAAATACAAAAAAAAATTGGCAAAAGAAAACAGAAATGCATAAATTTTTTACGCGCCCAGCAGTGCGTATACGTAATTTGCTTAACAGCGCGCACACAAAACGCTCAACTGGCAATATTTTTCTGGTTCTTCAAACTCCTTTTGTTGCTGCTGTTATTGCTATTGTTGTTGTTGTTGTTGTTGTTGTTGTTGTTGTTGTTTTATTCTACCAACAAAATAATAAAAAAAAGATCGACATTGGCATCGAGGAAGAATCACCATGTGAAATGTCACTTGTTGTCAGCATGTTGTGATTGGCATTGCGAAATTGATTGAAACGTTAACAGTTTCTGTATTTTTTTATTTTATTTTTGTATATTTATTTTGTATAACTTTAGCACTGTCAGAGAATAAAATGCATAAAAAGCCTTTATTTTTTGACACTTTGGTTAAGCGTTTTAAACTTTTCATCAAACTGAAAATTGATTTTGATTCGATTCTTTGTTGAAATATCACAAATTTCAGGAAGGCCAATTCACTCTGATAAGGCTAAAAGAGAGAGAGAGCTTAATTAGCCTCGAGAATTTTCCTTTCACTCCTTTCATTTGTGGAAGCTACTCAAATATCTGCGAACCAAAAATAGTTTCTTTTTTTTTTGCTACTCTTTATCTTTTGATGGGTTTTCTCTCTTACTATTTTTATGCCTGTAAATAATCTATCATGAAATTTAAGTCTCGGATTTTGGTCAAAGTTGACATCCATTTGAGGGGGGGCACACACTTTCACCACACATTGGATATCAGTGCTGGGCGGCTTTTATTTTACGCACGCACTGATAATGATGATGCCATAAAATACACACACACACACACACACATACACACACACGCGCGCGCGATAGCCGAGATAATTTCAAAGGCAAGTAGAGCAAAGTGTGATGACAATGACAGGCCAAGAAGTGAGTGTATGACAGCAAAACGTATCTATAAGATACATTTCTAGCTGAATAAACGAGACTTTGCGCGGCAAAAAAAAAAAAGAAAAAAAATCCAGACAGCAGCGCATAAATGAATGCCCAAAATATAAAAATATATATTTCCACACACACATTCACACACAAACAAACACACAAACATAGTGTTATTTTACCGCTATCAAAGGCTTTAAGCGCAAATGAATAAATAAAGCTCAGCTGGAGGGGAACAGCTTGAACAGAGAAGGCAAAAAAAAAAACGAAACAACAACAAAAATTATTTAAAAAGCGGCAAAAGTTTTTTGCCAATTTTTGTTCCAGCCAAGAGCAACAACAAAGGCCACGCAATGTTTTGTCTTTTATCCAAAGAAAAAAATAAAAATAAAAAATAACAAATTAAATAAATCGAAAGAAACAAAAGCCAAACAAAAGAAGAAGAAGAAAAATCGTAATTGCTGCTGTTTCATTTTTGGTTTTTTCCTTTTTTGTTTCTGTGGTTTTGTTTCGCGCTTATTGGTGGGAGTTTTTCCGAATTTTTGTGTGTGTTTTTTGTAATTTGCCAAAAAATGTTTTCTAAGCGATTTCTTGCTTCTTCTTCTTTTCTTTTTTTTTGCCAAGTTTCCATTGTGTTTAAAGACAAAAAAATGAAAAGAGGTAAACTCGCTGAATTGAGAGCAGATAAGGAAGCGCAACGGAAATTATATATCGGGGTAGTTGTGTTTATAATATACACACAAGTGTGTGTGTGTTTGTCTAAATACAAATGCAAAAATTTTGCACACTCACAGCAAAAAAAAATAAAAAAAAGAAGAAGAAAATGAAAATAAAAAATAAAAGTTTTGTTTTTGAGAGCGGAGCCACAGCAAATTTAACGACGCAAATTTCGATTTCCTCGAATTTCTACCTTTTTTTCATCTTTGTTTGTTTGTTGTTGTTGCTGCTTATTCTTCTTGTTTCTTCAACATCATCATCAACAACGCCGCAGCAGCCGCAGTAGCAGCCGGAGCAGAGCTGAGAGCGAATACCTCTCATTTATGTGTATTTGTGATTTACTTTTGTTTGCCAGGCGACATTGGCAACAACAAAAATTGAGAAAAAGAGACGTAAGCCAAGCAGCAGCAGCAGCGGTGGCAGCAGCAGCACAAACGTCAGCTGCGACAGCAGCAGTGACGCTGGCTGCGCTGCTTACTAAGCTTTTACTGAGCGCAGCCAGCCCACTCACAATGTTGCTGCGCTCTGCTCTGCTCTGCTCCTTGTCATACTCTTTGCTCAAGGAACTAGTTTGTGGGGGCAATGAACTGTTTTGTAACTCCCAAAAGTAGACCTTTGAAATATTAATTAGCTGAAGGCAAAAAACAAAAAGAAAACAAAATGAGCGTAATTGATATTTTGGTGTCTAGATTGAAATCTGTCTATAATTGGAAGTGAGTAAATAATCAGCCAAGTGGCTTCTCAACGGAATTCATTATATAATCAAACTAATCACCGAAAGATTCCTAGCTCTAGCAAATATTTCCGACAAGGACTTTTTTAAAATACTCGGAAAAATTCTTGATAATATTTCAACTTCTTTTCTTCAAAAAAAAAGGGCCTCTAACCCTCCGAAAAGAGTATGCCAAGTTCAAGGGTTTGAGGATACTATTTTTCATCACTTGTTTTTGGTACGATTTTCGTTTTGCTTTGTGTGTTTGTACGCGAGCTTTATACTCATTGCCTCTGCTTGCCTGGCTGTCTGCTTGCCACAACTGCTGCTGTTGCTTCTGTCGGTCTTTTTTTTCTTTTTCTTTCTTTCTTTTTCGTTGCTGTTGTTGTTGTTTTTTTTATTTCGTTTTCTTCTTCTTCTTCTTTTTTGTTGTCACAGTGTGCGTGCGTGCTTTTTGTTCGAACGGCTTTGTTGGCCGAACTACTGTACTTGGCGCGCCATGGACGGCCTGCCTGCCTGACCGTGTTTATTGCGTTTCATATCCTTTTTTGTTATTTTAGTTGTTCTCGTTTCTTTGTGTGCGTGTGAGTGTGTGTGTGGAAGTTGTTTGCTTGGAATGTAATTTTAAAATATTCATTTCATATTTTTGCTTATTGGTTTTTTTGTGAGCCAGCGTCCACCCTCGACAGAGGGCAAAAAGGCAAACAAACACCGATACTGACACAAACACACGCACATCCACGTGAACAATATACACAGACACACACGCAGGCAGGCACAGAATAGCCGTCACCGTCATCGTCACGCACTTGCCTTATTCAGCGTTGCTGCTGTCGCCGATGCTGCCGCTGCGATTTCTTTCTGCTCCACACAGTTTTCTACTGAGCTGTGTGTCGCTGCCGCTTGTCACTGATTTGCGGCCTATTATGTCATAATTTACTTTCAACAGCACAAAGCAGAACAGGACTCGGTCTCAAACTGGAAGCTGTATGCTGGAATTTCTAGAATTTCAACAATGAATCATTATTGCTATCGACTGCCAATAAGACAAATACAACAACAACACACACACACACACACACATACGCACAGAACAAAACTGGCAATATAGAAAAATGCGGCAAGTCGATGAGAGTTGGCTTAGTCTCTTGCTTTGTGTACGCACTGCACCGGCTTTTACGTTTTGCTACCTTTTGAGTACTTTTTGCATTTCCGTTTTGTGGTTGTGTTTCGGCTTAAGAAAACTTTGCCGCTATGAATTGACTACACACACACACACACACAAACACACCACAGTGATTGTGTTGGTGTGCACACTTTTTTAAATTTTGCTTTGACTTTTTGTTGTGTATTTTGTACGTACTTTTTTCGAATATACAAACACTCGCACAAAAATTTGCACAGAGCGAGATTTACAAACATCGAATCGACGTTTGCGCCGACGGCGCTGTCGTCACTTAAATCAGCGTCGCCAGCGAATTACGCGCAAAAAATGCACAATTATTTCACTTGTATCTGCCACTGATGTCGCCGTCACCGTCGCCGTCGCTGTAGCCGCTGTCACCGTCACCGCTGCCGATTTGATATTTGTTGTCTTTTATTAACGTTTTCGTTTGCTGTTTATTTCTCATATTATCCGTGTTCTTACTATTTTTATTTTTATTATTATTAATTTTGTTGCTATTGTAGTCCATTAACATACACAGACGTACACTCGCACACACACACGGACGCTGCCGCTAGCGAGGAGCAGCAAACACGAACACGTCCAAACACTTTGTACGCCATCCGCGCGTCCGTACAAAAGCAGAGTTCACGAGACAAAGACCTGGCTTATTGCAATTTTTTGGTTAATTTTGGAATGTCTAAGCCGCGTCCGGCCTGACGAACAAATTATTATTATTATTATATTTTTTATTCATTAAATTTTAGTGCGCCGCGAAAAATGAGAAACGAACCGCTCTGCTTGCCTTTCCAAATAAAAATAAAAACCGTTTTCAACGAATCGAAGCGACGACGCTCTCTGAGATACAAAGGTCTCTGTTTTTCTCTTTTTAAGCTTATTTCAGCTCTTTTGCTGTCATCGCTCTGCTGTGCGCTCACGCGTCAGCGCTGTCGCTGCGCTGCTGCATTAAGCTTACGTTTGCCGGCATCGGCTGGCAGAGCTACTTTTGTTTTTGTTTGCTACGTAAGCGAAAACGAAGAAAAAAATTTCAATGGCAAGCGCAACGCGAGCGTCAAAAGCTTTCGTTTTGCTGTTTTGGCATGAATGAAAGTTTGCAAAAAAAGAGAAAAGCGAAAACAACGCAAAAAGACTTCTTCGACTAAATCGAAACAGAGTTGCCCAATTGTGTAGCTTTTTCAAAATGTGCTTCTGTATAGTTTTCGTTTCAATAAATTTGTATACAACATTTAATTTATTGGCAGGAAAAGAGTATTTGCATAACTTTACTTAGCCAAGGTACGTTATGGCACTGAAAGAGCTAGCTTGATCTAAAAACAAAAGCAGAATGGCTTTAGCTATTAAGCTTTATTTAATATTATTATTATACTAGTCTATAAATCTTCAATTAATTTACCATTCAAAATATAGTTTATCCCTGACTTATATTGATATTACAGTTTCTGATTAAACTAGAAGAAAATCTCTTAATAAAAATGTAAAATAAGCCAAAAATGCTTTACTTTGAATAAAATAGTAATTGGTAATTATTTTATTTAGTATATAAAAAATTTACAAAACCAAATTAAACCGACATTTATGCTTCTTCTTCCTATCTTGAAGTTCACAGCTAGCTGTACCGCATAACGTTGCTGTGTGATTGGCAACAGCGCAATGCCTTACGCGGGAATTTTAAATTGTTCTTTTGCTTTGCGGAAGGGTGCTACAGGAACGCTAGCAAATGTAATCCAAATCTTATTGCCCTGGGTTCTTCTCGAAAGAAAACAGCATACCCTCCGTTCTGGTGAACATAATAAATTCTATTCTTTTTGGGCTTTCCAAGAATATCATCGGAAATTCCAACCTGTCAAATTTTTTTTTGAAAGTATGGTAACATTGTTTTAAAGCAAAAAAGGTAAATTCCCCCCGAAAAAATTGTTACACGAAACTGTCGTGGAATTGTCGTGACGTGACTGGTGAAATTGAGTTGGACAGTGAAATAGGTGTGTCTTGCTTGGAATTTTGCGTAATTAAGTTTTCGTTGATATTTATTTGCAAAAGGTTAGTAAATGTTAAAACGAACATAATGAAAGTTAAAGTAATATATTGTATAAGTATTAGATGGGTCGTGGTGGTCATTGCAGTGCTGAGGAAAGGAGTCTTGTTCGCAAGCTCAGAGATGAAGGCAAAACTTACAAATTTATTGCCACACTAATGGGACGATCAGAAAACTTCGTGACCAACGCTCTCAAAGAGAAAAACAACTTAGAAACACGCGGGGCAAAGAAAAAAACCTCATCAGTTACCGACAAACGCATCATTATATTAGCTAAACGTGACCCCTTCAAGTCATCCAGAGCAATTGCAAGTGAAATTGGAAATGCTGTATCATCAAGGACCATCCGACGACGATTAGTAGATGCAAATTCACATGGTATAATTGAGCACAGAACTGCAAACATGAAGAAGAGGAAAAAATTTGCATTGGCCACTAAAAAACAAGAGGGTGCAAATAAAATGGCGCAACATACTCTGGAGCGACGAAAGAAAGATAAAAGGTTACGTTGTCAAAATGCCACGAATTCCATGTCAACTTCATAAAAACAAAAAACAGTTCTCGATTAATAACAAGAAATTTATGTGTACTTGCATAATGATTTATTCTTTTTATTCAAAATTGTATTCATTTTTTACATTTCTGGATTGATGCAACATTTTCTTTATTTTGATACCGCAAGGTCTCTGAAGTTTTTACCTTCTTGGGTTGATTGATATCCGCCGAGGTATTCCCGACTTTAATCCGTGTCCGAATGAGATGAGCGGGTCGGTTTTTTCGATTTTTTATGCTTGCGCTTCTTTTCGCGGTGGCGATCCTCGCGGCTGCTCCCGCGACTGCCGCGCTTGCCACCGCCAGTGGAGACCGGAAGTGATGGCACCTCATCGTGGGCACGCTCCTCTTCCAGCTTTTGAAGGGTTTCGGCCTTGAGACGCTCCAGTTCTTCCAACTCCCGGGTGGTGCGTTCTTTTTCTAGCTCATCTTGGCGTTGTTTTTCGGCACGTCTCTCCTCCTCCTTGGCTATTTCCTTGCGCATGTGCTCCTTAAGAAGCAGGGCCGCCTCTACGCGCTTTTGCATCTTCTCACGGGCGGCACGATCCTTTTCATCGCCATCGCCTAGGCTGTTGCCACTTGCGGGTGGCGCGCGTATCGGCAGTGCCGAGGTTAGTTTTCGCTCACCACGATCACGGGATCTCTGACCACGTCGTGAGCGACTTGGACTGCGTGAACCACTGTAGCGGCGCTCACGGCGATCCCGAGACTGCCTGTCTCGGCTGCGTCGATCGGGTGTTCCATTCCTGCGACCACGACTACGCGAACGATGGTGGCGTTCTCGGGAACGCCGTCTATCCACAGGAGACGCTCTCGTCCGTATCGGCGACAAGGGAAAGCGATTGCGATACTCGTTCTCAGCCGAGCGCGAGCGGCGATTCCGATTTCGATCGGCAAAGGGGTTGCGGCGGTTTCTGTTCATTTGGCCGCCCATTTGACGTCTAGGTGGCGAGTTTCGCTGCTGCTGACGCCGAAAAGGCGAACGACGCCGAGGTTGGGGCGAACGGCTTCGACTCTTGGGACGGTTGCGTGGACTGTCCGCTGAGCGCCTACGGGAGTGGGATCGCTCTCGAGGATTGCGCGATCGGCTGCGTTTGTTACGGTTTTTCTCGTCAGGTTTTCGGTCCTCCCGCTTCGTCCCCGGTTGATCTCTGTGAGCAGGCTTGGCGTTGTATTGTTGCCTTTCATTGTCTTTGCTGGTGGTGGCCGGGGGTGCATCTTGCTCCGCTTCGCTTTCAGTCTGCTGCTCGTAGTCTAGAGCATTCATGTCCACGGACTTGCGACGTTTGGGTGGGCCACTGTGCGCCTCCTCTTTGGGCTTCTCACGCTCGCTGACTTTGCGCTCGCGCACATTCTTCTGTCGGCCTCGCTCGCTGTCCTTGTGTGAGTCAAGGCGTTTGCGCTTGTCCCCACTGTCTCCGACATTTCTTTTCTCAGGTGACTGGTCGGGGGTTACTTTACCGCCGTCGGTGCTGGCATGCGATAGTTCGAAGAAGGATTTTTTGGGGTCCCTGGTGGCTTCCTCGTGACGTTTCTTGCGGTCTTGCTCACGCCGTTTGACCTCCTCGTCTCTGACCTTCTTCTCCTCTTCCAGGCGCTCGAGGTCGGAGAGTTTGATAGTGCGCTTCTGGGCGTCTTTCCAGTGCGGCGGTGTAATGCTTCGGGAGCGCGAACGCAAGGGCGTTCGGAAACGCTGCAGGGACAATGAGATATAATTATTTCGGGGCACCGATGGATGAGTGGGCAGAACTTACGAATACGCCTCGACCCTTGACAATGCGGCCGCTGCGTGAGGTGGGCACGGGCGGCTGCCTCTTTGACCAGCCGAAGGCATTTGAGTTGGGATTTCTCTGACGAACACGATCGCGTTCCCGTCCTCGGTCCCTCTCCCGCTCACGATCCACATTACGTTGTCCTCCACGTTCTTCCCGATCTCTGGAGCGCGACCGATCCGCACGCATCAAATATTTATTGGAGACCTTGGAAAGGGGCATACAGTTGTTCTATAAATAAAAGCCTAGATGGATAAAGGGTGGTGCTTACCTCGGGTATCTCGTTTGGATCAATTTTGGTCACTGTGACCAGCGGATGAATTTCACCCTCCTCCGGCTCTTCTTCATCATGGCGGCCGTTTCCTCGTTCCGCTTCACTGAAAGAGGCATTAGAGCGGTTTAGGGAAATCGTAATAAATTTATTTTTTGAATAATTCAATCCCTTTTCCAAATTTTCTTTGCTTCGTCTTACGCACTTTTCACTTTCACTCGACTTGGACTCTTTGCGTATGCGTTTCTTTTTCTTCTCCTTGCGTTTGACCTCGGCTTCGCTATCGCTGCCGCTCTGTTCCGGCGTGGACGACCGTTTCTTCTTTTTCTTGTCCTTTTTCACTGAAAACAGAAATGCAAATGCAAATCAGATGAGGTGTCTCCCTTTGCGGTTTTGGCAAGCTCACCTTTAGTTTGACGCACTAGCTCGCCACAGTTGGCTATGGCCGCATCCTGCAAGGGACGCGAATTCCTATCCACCGGCAGATCCTCCAATTGACGCACCAATTCCTCACCGGATATAACATGACCGAATACAACATGAATACTAAAAAGGAACAAATTTGTGAATAGAGCAGCGATTGATGAAATCTGTGGTTTACTTACTCATCCAAGTGTGGCGCGGGCTGTGTTGTACTACAATGAAAAACAGAAGAAGAGAAAAATATTCTTTACACATTGCAAACTTTTGGGTTTGTGGTTGAAGTAGCGGTTGTTTGGTCGGTTGGTTGTAGTTTCAGTTGTTCATTTGTTGTTGTTGTTGTTGGTGGTGGTGGAGATAATGTTTGTGCAACAAATTAAAAGATTTCGATTGCTATGTGAAGAGGACTGGTGGGCTACTGCAGAGAAGAAAGGCAGCAGAGGAGCCCGGGGCCGCAGGCTCAGACCAGTTCGCTGTCTCCACGAGAGATCGTCATCGGCTACTGAACGAGTGCGCTTTCCAGTCGGCAGCGCCTCAAAGGGTGGGTCACTCTGAGAGAGATGCGTTGGTTGGTAATCGCAACAAAGATTATCCCTGTGGAGTGGCGGCCACCAGGACTGCCGCGGCAAAATGGGTGAGGAGTGAGGGAGGGCCACAGACATGCACATTTTTATACGACCAGTGAACCCTCTCGGTTCTGTCATTGGTATCCTTCGGCTCGGTCCGTGCCTCCGTGCCGTGCTCAACTCTGCCGCTGCAGTCCCTGCTGCTGGTCAAGGGAACGAAATCGCATTTGTTGCGCCCAGCTAAATTGCAATAGATCAATGAACAACAACACATTTTTAAATATAAATCCAAAAGTAATTCACAATTAATTTAAAAATGGTTATATTTTTTTGTTGGTTTCGCTGAAAGAGAACTAAACAAGTCATGATTATGTATCCCTGCTGAGTGGGAAAGAGAGAGGAGACCGGAAATAAATAAGTAACGGGCTGTTGGAAGCGGCTGGGTTGCAGCCACAGGACTTACATAAAGAATTGGGAGCCGTTGGTGTTCTTGCCACGGTTGGCCATCGAGAGGAGGAAGGGGCGATCGTGTTTTTTGTCAAAGCATTCATCTGAAACGAAATTACACGGGCTTATTGATTTTTTTTACCCTTACATGCACAAGCGCGCACACACACACCCTCAAAAGTGCCGCCATAAATTGATTCGCCGCCGGTTCCGTTGCCTGCACTGAAGTCCCCCGCTTGGACCATGAAGTCCTTAACCACGCGGTGGAATATAACGTTTTTGTAGTGAAGCTTCTTGCCGGTGACCAGGCCTATGCCTTTTTCACCGGTACAGAGAGCCCTAAAATTTTCCACAGTTTTTGGGGCCACATCGCTGAATAGCTCGAAAACAATGCGCCCTACTCCCAGGCCGCCCAGTGTAATATCGAAAAAACAGCGCGGACGCGTCACATCACGTTTATTTACGGTCATAGTGTAAGCGACTTGTGTGCCTTGGCACTACTCTGGATTTTCTTTTTATGTTTTAGCCAGGCAATAGAAGTTTTTCGTTGCACAATATTTTTTATTCGACGTAATTTTACTGTGGCAGCACCAACTTTGGCGATAGCGGTGATATGGCAGCCCCGAAACAAACGAATTGAGTTTCAGCTCTGTCGATTTTTTTCAAGGCATCTCTTACCACGATAATGAAAACGTGTGATGTGAATGGCTAAAATTGTGAACGATGTTAGTTAGCGAAGTGGTCGAGAGTTGGCGCCATCAGCCAGGCCAGCGTTGCCACATACCTTTAAAATATTTATTTATATTTTTATATGTAATGAAATTATTAAAAATATTTTCTTAGCATGGAACTTATAATTTAAATATTTATAATATTTTTAGTATTATCTGATAATATATAACGTAAAACTATCAAAGTTATCTTATATATTAATTTGACTAATGAATATTAAACTAACATATAAGCCGACACTTAAATTTCAAATCACCTTATTAACCCTATAAATTTAATTTATGCCCTTTAGCTTTTTAATTATAATACAATTGAAGGTACATATTTTGAGAATATATATTTTTTTATTATTATAAAATTCGTATGCTTTGATTGAGAGTAAAAACATTGTGGAAGCCCTGGAATTGTTTAATATTAGGAAAAGCAATGCATTTAGAATTAAATAAAGTTCAGTCGTTTTATTTTTTATATTTTTTTAATATTTCTTCAGTTGGGGCGTTTTCGATTGGTTTAAAATCCATTTTTTTCAAATTCAATTGCATTTAATTCAGATTTTTAATAAATTTTAAGGCAGTTTTTTTTTCTTTTTTACACGTTTTTTAATCGGAATTCTCTATTTAATTAACATATATATTTTTGTTATCGACTTTACGACTTTTTCACATTCGAAAATTTTAAATTATGTTCACAGGCGGAACGGTCGAAGTGGAACTTTTCGAAATTGACCCAGGGCTAGAAAACTACTAAATCGAAATGTAACAAATTGCCTTTTTCAAAAAATAGAATTTAGGTAAAAGTAATTTAATTGCACGCTTGAAAAAGTTTTACACAATTAAAGGGTTCAACTGAGTTGAAAAGAAATGCTTGGATTGTTAGGTACACAGGTGTGGAAAGAATACAAATACGTGTTTGTGTGCTTGAGTGTTTTTGAATACAAAGTTTTAGCTTAAGCCTAATTGATTAAGATACATAAACAAATACTTGGCACTACTTGCTGGCCATAAAATGGAATTCTTTTCAGGGTTCATAGAAGAAGGCTGATTAATTTGCCAAGTCTATTCTACTGTCACCGACTTGGCCAAATTCCTGGGGCAGTCCACATCACAACCTCGCAAGACTGCAATGTGATAGGAGAGCAACTGCAGGGGAATAACGGTTAGAATACCCTGAAGACAGTCCACAGTGCGTGGAATCTCCAGGGATCTAGTGGAGAAGGCCATCGTCTCGGCATCGCCCTCCTCGCAAATCAAAATGGGTCTGCCCTTGCGCGAAGTCACCTGCTGCAGGGCGTTCATACACTTGTTGTATACGGGATCTCTTTGGACAATCATCAGCACAGGCATCTCGTCGTCCACCAGGGCCAAGGGTCCGTGCTTTAATTCCCCGGCCAGAATTCCCTCGCTGTGCATATAAGTCAGCTCCTTCACCTTGAGGGCTCCCTCCAAGCAGGTGGCAAAGTTATATCCGCGACCCATAATCAAAAGGGATTTGTGTTTAAACAGTTCCTTGGCCAATTCTTGCACATTGCTGTTTAGCTCCAGAACAGTTCTAATATGGTCTGCCAATTGCGAGAGGCCGCTTATAATTTCCTGGCGGCGTTGCTGCAACGACAATCGATCCTCAGACATGACCAGAGCAAACATCACCAACGATATAAACTGAGAGGTGTAAGCCTTGGTGGATGCCACACCAATCTCCGGTCCTGCATTGATGTGCACGCCACAATGTGATTCCCGGCAGATGCTGCTGCCCACAGTATTGGTGACTCCCACAATCAGGGCTCCGCGCTGCTTGCAGTATCGAAGAGCCATCAGCGTATCCGCCGTCTCGCCAGACTGCGAAATAAAAAAGCAGACGTCATCTCGGAAAATGGGTGTATTGCGATCCAAGAAGTCCGAGGCCAGCTCCACCATGACAGGCAGTTCGGTCAATTCCTCCAGCAACTGGCGTGTGGCCACAGCACTGTGGTAAGAAGTGCCACAGGCAATGAGCATCAGGCGTCGGCACCTCTTGATCTCCGGTATGTATTCCTTGATGCCGCCGAGCACCACAGTGTTGGTATCAAAGCGCACGCGGCCGCGCATTGTATTCACCACAGATTCTGGCTGCTCGAAGATCTCCTTCAGCATGAAGGAGTCGTAGTTGCCCTTCATAATTTGTTGTATTTCCATTTTAAGGGTGATAATCTCGCGGGCATGAGGATCATCGGAGGATTTGTTAAGCCGATGGATGCTTAGAGTGCCGTCCGCCTTGACGGCAGCCACATCGTCATCCTCCAGGTAGATAACGCGATTGGTGTGCTCAATGACAGCGGAGGCGTCCGAGGCGAAGAAGTACTCGACTTCCTTATCCTCCAACGGCTGGAACTCTGCACTACAATCGGAGCCAGATCCGGAAGGCAGTAACTGGAACTGCTGGCCGTGAGGACGATGGGCCTTTGCATACAAAATGGGCACATGATCCGTGGCCAGCTTAGTCTTGGCCTTGATGCCCACTAGCAGGGGCGAGCCTCGACGAGAGGCCACACACTCGCCTGGGAAATGCTTCGATTTAAAGGCTATGGCAAAGGCACCCTCTATCTGCTGGATAGCCTGCTCCACCAGTTCGCCAAATGTATAGCCAGGATGTGTTTGCCACAGGTGATGGACCAGCTTGGCAATGACTTCTGTATCAGTGTCCGATTCAAAGACGTAACCACGCTTTTCCAGAAAAGTCTTGACATCCTTGTAGTTGGTTATGATTCCGTTGTGCACGACGACGAAGCTATTGTCTCTATCGGAGCGCTGCGGATGGGAATTTACTTCTGAGGGCACACCGTGTGTAGCCCATCGGGTGTGCGCAATGCCAATGTGTATATCTATGGGATCGGCGTAGCCATCGTCTGGAAACAATAATAAGATTTTTTAAAATTTCGGTGATTCAATTTATCGGTTACTGATGATTTTACTAGAGGGGGACATACTTTTGTAGTATTCCATAATGGCGTCTTCAAGAACCTTAACCTTCCCTGTGCGTTTGACCATCAATATTTCATGGCCCTGGCCGGGGCCATCAATAGCCACGCCGGTAGAGTCATAGCCGCGATATTCCAAACGCTTCAAGCCCTGCAGCAGTAGATCGAGCACTTCCTGCCGGGTTTTCGGTGTTAGGTAGTTTAGATATGCAAAGATTCCGCACATTTTGATACTTAGAACTTCGAGTTGGCTCTACTAATAAATTCGTCCACGTCGCCGTTCCGTTATTTGTACAAAATTTTTGCTGCTTAATAAGTACACTTCGTAGAATTGTTAGGTCCGATTATCGCGCAGTTGCAATTGCTGAGAAATTTTTGGTAGGTGTGTGATAAATTTTTTTAATCCCCCCACGCCCCACGTAAGCTAACAATTCTCGGATCAGCTGATGTCTTTAACGTACTAAATGTAAACGGTGCTTGTGGGCCTGCCAACCTAAAAAGATATGCTCAAGCAGTAACACGTTGGCGCGTTTAGCATAAAATTTGAACTTGGGTAAAATTGTTTGCTGTTTCGAGGAAAAAATTAATTAGATATACCATTAAATATGGGTTTTCTGATTAAAAATTGAATAGGAAATTTTTGAAATAATTTAAATTAGCGATGCAGCGACAAAATTTATTTAAAATGTTCCTGCAGAGCTGCCATTCGTGCAGAAGTTGTGGGTAGCATGACAACGCCGTTGAATAAACGAAACGGCCTCGGACTGTTAGAGCTCTTTTCGAAGTTTCTTACGACGGCGTCAAAACCACATGTCTGCTCGGTAACCGAGATTTTTAAGTTTTCCTCGTAATTATGCTGCAAAGTGCTGTGAAAACATAAAAAACTGCTAATCGAGCAATACGGCGTGAAGTAACAATTGAAAATCACTACAATTTAAGACAAATTGTGCGAAATTTTAGCATTTGAGTAAGTCCGTAACCAAAACGTTCTACTACGGCGCTCAAAAGAAACGTGTTCGTGTGTGCGTGTGTTCGTCGTGTATTTGAGAATTTGAGGGAGTATTGTTTGAGTGTAAGTGGGAGTGAAAGGCAACATAAAGTGAGTGCGACGACGAACGAAAACCGCAAAGAAAAGCATACAAAATAAAAACAACAACAAAACCGAGAGCTATACAAACCGTATATGCGTAGTAGTGAACGTTACTAAATATCAAAACGGGCAAAAAGCAAAAGCAAAAATAGCCGAGCCGAATTGTCTATGATTTACTGTTTATTTTTTTGGCCGATACCCGCGACTCAATTCATATAGTGATTTTAATTGTTGGTGCGTATATCAAATAATATATAATATGCAAAATTTTTGTTTATCTGCTATGTTTTGTGTGTGTATGCATGTGTGAATGGGGGCTAATTGGTTTTGCGCCTAGCCATCCACCCCTCGCGCACCTTTGAAATTTGAGCATAGAAGCTGAACGTAACAGCTGAGCGTTAGAACCAGGGATGCACAAGTCAAATTTTTATTGCATAATTCTAGCGAGTTCTATGGAAATCAATTTGAAACTATAATTGTATTTGAAAAATGACAAATTTTACTCAAATACGAACGTTACTTTACTGAATAATACATGAGAACGCTTTTAAATTTTTGCGACCGCAGCGGTTATAGTTTTCTTGCAATCAGCACATCGCCAAGTTGGCAGCACTGCCAGCGCATGGTTGTCATTTAAGCGCTTGTTGCTCTTTCCACTACAATTCGTATCGGCTAGTGTGGAGGTACTTGGTTGTTCGTTGACGCCTTAACCTCACTTCTGCTGCATAATAATATTTCAGCTGGCAATAGTAAGGCCCAACGTACTTCGTCTTCGATTAGTCGTGCTTCATTATCGCATATAATGTACAATTTCTTCGACGTGTTATAACTCTAAAATTAGAAGAAGGCTCAGTAAAAAACAAGCGCATTCTTAATACAGCGTACAAAATTGCCATAATCGTACGCGATGTGCCCAAATTGTTAGAAGGAGTGGAGTGTTGAGGAGGAGCCATTGAGATGATTGTGTGTTGTGGGTGCTAAGGCGCTATGAAGCACTCTCTTCAGTAGGGTCACCAGCTAGCCGTGCATAACGTCAGCGGGAGCAGCAGAACCACAAGCAGAGGCACCAGGAAATAAAGGCACAGCATTTTTGTTGGTTTTCTTATGTGAATTAGTTCATCGGCTCAGCTGACTGTGTATTTTGTGTTGTGTCCGTGCCCCCCTTAGACCAAAAGGTCGTAGTGACAAATATATATAGTGTGAGTGCGTGTCTGTGTGTGTGTGTGTGGGTTTCTCTGTGTTTTTGTTCTCTATGAGAACATTTTGCTTACTTTGTAGGAGATCTATAAAATATTCAAGTTGGTTTAACTAATTCGGACTTTTTCCACTTTTACTTACAGATAAAGGACTCAACAGTTCACAAAGAAAGTAAATTTTGATTGTCGCTCGATCTCGTTGAAATTGTCAGGCACGTAACCAAACGTGACAAGGCAAGGAAGCACCAAAGAGTTTCCAACAACAGGACCAGCGAACTAGACGAAAATTGAGTACGAATTAACCACCCAACCCTGGAGTGGAGAGTGGAAAACATTGCAAATTTCCAGTGCAGACGCCACAATATACACTCTGGATTAGTGCTGGCCGGGTTGCTCCCTAGAGGCAACTACTGCTGACTGCACTAACGCCAATCGAAACGACAAAAGCCTCAAACCGAATCGGGTTAAAAATGTCGAGCAAGGAAGAAACTTCAGCGCCAGGCCAAGTGGCTGGCACCGGTGCTACTGCTGTGGCTGCTTCAGCTACCACGTCATATGCGAATGTGGTTCAAAACCTGGACAGCAAAAAGGATGTGGCTGTGACGGCTGCCGTCACTGCCGCTGTTGCCGCTGACAACAAGGAGAATCAACCCAATTTGAAGACTTTGAAATCATGGAGCGAGGAGACTGCGGCCGCTGAGGCTGCCGCCGAAGCCTTAGCCTCTATCGGAGAGAAACGTTCTGCTGTGGGTGACACCACTGCCGAAAACTCTTCCGAAATGGACGACAATAATGACTTTGTGCCAGTAGTTTCCCATCATCGTCGCGATCGGAAAAAGGCCCGCAAAGACAAGCCCGCCACGCGGGAGCCACGCTCTGCTCTAGCTGAAAAACTGGCAGGCGGTGGCGGTGGTCAGAAACCGTCAGGGGGCAGACGCAGTGCCGGCGGACCAACTGCTCCAGGTTCTGTGGAAGCAGGCGAACGCAAGTCAAATCCACGTTCTAGACCGGCCCGAGGAGGCAGTCCACGCAAAGGCAACGGTAATGGTAACGGCAATGGGAGTGGCAATGGTAACGGAAATGGAGGAGCTGCTGCCGGCGGCAATGGAAAATCACAAAAGGATCGCAAAGCGGACACCTCACCCAGTGCTAGCCTAGAAGCCACTAGCAGCGGCAACGAGGCCAAATCCGGAGATGGCGATTCTGTCACCGCCACCACATCAGCAACCACAACGGCAGGGACACAACCGAAACGATTCATTGCGGCTCCACCACCAAAGGTCAATGCATGGAAGGTAAGTGCCCCAGTTTGCAATCAATTGGGGAAATCCCAAGCCTCGCTCTCAGTTCAGTTCATTGAGGCTGGGGGAAAATGCCCAGCCCAAAAAATCAATTGTGATTTATTTCGTCATGTGGAATTCTCCGTTTGGCATTTTATTTTATTTCTTCTTCTTTTTGTGTATTTTCCCATTTTCGGTCGTTTGTTGTGATTTTTCAAACACGTTTTTGTCGTCGTCGTTGTTGTTCGCATCAAATTGCGTCTTAAATTCAAAACAAAACCCTATTTGCGCCCTGCTCTTTGTCATCTGCTTCGCCACTTGTTTTGGCTGCCCATAGGCATCATCGGTCTGTCTGTTTGTCCAATGATTCCATCGCTTGTTTATTGGGGGAAAATGGTAAACAAATGTGCGTAGAATGGCAGAGTGGAAGCAACAAAGTAAAGAGGACTAACTGATAAACACGACACAAAGCAACAATAACAAAAATAATAATTGCTTTCAGCAACATGGAAACACGTTTTCACATTGTTGTTGTTTCTTATTCGTGTTGTTGTTTTTGTTGTTGTTGTTGGCGGTGGCAGTAGTATCGATTGTGAAAACATGATTTCAAACTTAGGCGCACTTGTTCAAATGTTATTTTCGAGATATATTCGAGCCTTTCATCATTTCATTGAATTTTCTACGAATTAGTATTGCATAATTAAACGAAAGAAAGAAAATACAATAAATTCAAATAAACAAAAACAAAAAAAAAAAGGTGACAGACAAAAAAAAAAAGAAAGACAGAGAAAATAGAATTTCGAGTCGAATGAGTTTTTGATTTGTTTGTTTTTCTTTTTGTATTTTTTATTATGCAATACGCCTTTGCCGGTTCCCCTCACACCACCTCACACCCTCACCCATTTAGGCAAAACAAAAACAACAACAAACAATTCGGTCGTTGTCTTTGGGGGTCGCTCGGCTTGCTAATTCGGACAAAGACAAAAAAGAAGAAGAAGAAGCAAAAACAAATAAACATATTTGCCAATTGCTTCACTCTCTCTCTCTCTCTCTGTTAACTCTCTCGCATTAAATTCAATTAAAGAATTTACTTTAAAAAAAACCAAACTGTACTACATATAACACAAAAAAAAAGAAAAAAAAAATGTGCTTAGGCGTGCTTTCAATTCAATCCGATTTCAAAGGAAAAGTGATAAAAGCAAACGCTTGGTTAAAAATAAATGTCAAGGTCAGCAGCGTCGCTCGGCGATGATGCCGATATACCTTTCCCTTTCTGCTTTTGGTGCCTCTCTTTCGCTGTGTGCTTGTTTCGCCTCTGTGAAAACAAATAAGCAAAAAGAAAGAAATGCATCAAAAAGGGTGTAGTAAATTTTTATTTGACACGGTCGTTGCCGGCTCTCTTCTCTGCACACGTTGCCATGTGCAATTATATAGTGATTAATTTTTATTTTTCCTTTTTGTTTTATTTTAATTATTTTGATGGAATCTTTGTAATCGCACAGATCCATGAATTTCAGAATATTTTTCTCATTTTTCGCTACACCGAGAAAACAACATATTTTTTGGTCTGCTACAACACTTTTCGTGTCTATTTTTAATACGAGTTCCATATATATTTATGCGTTTATTTTTCTTACAAAAAAACGCTGAATAGATTTTGAATTTTAAATGGTCTCAAGTTTTATAAAATGTATGAAAAGTTATGGAAACAATTTTGATAATTTTATTTGTTCGAATGAATTGAAGAATCGGTTAAATGAAATCCCATTTATATAGATTTGAGTGGCACTTTCAAAAATAGGGTGATTAGATAAAGCCATATCTGGCTTTAACCAATACTTTCAGTCTTTATCTATCCTCCAAAAATATAAAAGTTTGCATTGTATTAATCTAAATATTTTTATAAATATATATAATATAATTCCTGAAATATTCACTCAAAAAAAAAAAAAAAATGAAATCGGATGAATATATTTTTCAAGTCCGTAATTAGCTGCAGAGTATATTAGTCTCAGCTTTAACCATAAAATGCAATGAAAATCAAATTTGCATAGATTATATAAAAAAAATCTCTTGGATCATTAAAAATAAAATTTACATAAAATTTAAAGGCAAAGTTGGCTTGATGAAGGTTTTTTTTTTCAGTAACATTAAATTGGGAACCCTTATCTGATATAAAAATCACGTTTAAATGTGCATAAAAACTAGTGGGAATGATTTTTTATGAGATTCCAAATATTAGACACTCTTTTTTTCTGAGTTCTACATAGAACACGTTTTAGGATTTTGGGATGGAATTTATTCCAGGTACTCCTGAAACTTTTGGGACCCTTTAAAATATATGTTCATATCTGTTCTATCAGAGTATAATTTTGTTTAAATCAGATAAAGTTAGGTTAAATCTGATAAGCTTAGATTAAAGCATAGACTAAGTTTCAGGTCTTTAATGGGTTCGGTTTCTCAAGACCCAAGTCAAGCTTTTGAATCGATTGGATATTCCATTTTATGTAAAAGAGTATAAAAATGTATCTCAAAATTATTGCTTTTGACTTTATAAATATGTTAATCGCTTCGCTTAGGTTAACACCTTCACTTTTTTTTGTATGTTTTTTTTTTTAACGGATTGAAAGAACAGATTGCTAATTAAGCGGTTGATTCGCCTTGTTGCTGGGCCAAATTATTTTATTCGCTCTGCTTCCGTTAGTGATCGTTGCTTTATACGGGTTAACATTTGCTCTGGAAACTGACTGCAGTGCTAAAACGAAACAAATTCAGTTGATTTGTGGCATTCAGGGTCTCGAAACGTGGTCGTCTTTTTCGATAAAACAAACTGCATCCGATCGGTTCCAACGTCAGCTTCAGTCTCTCCCTCCTCCATTTCATTTGGTATTGTTGGCACGTGTCGTGGCTATAAAAACTCACCACACCAGAAAGACCCGGCCGTGTTGTACAATATACTCAAAGTTCCCCTATGGCGAAATGATTAAAATATAAGTTCCCAGTAAAAATTCATAGTGGGGGCAATTGTGTGAAGCAGACTTGTTGATATCGTCATAGCTCGGTGGGTGTGAACCAACGCGCTCGCTCGCTGTCGTCGTGAATATTGTGTATACGACATGTTTGACTGCGTGAGTACCGTAAAGGCGACTTGATTGGAGCATGCTATAAAAAATATTTCTGTTTTAAGAGAGGGAAACAATAATTATATAAAGATAACAGCGATACACCAAAACCTGAGAATCATGAAAACGAAAGTAAATATACTCCGTGTTCAAATAATTTTTAAGACTCTCTCGAATTGGAATCAACTAAAATTAAATGGGTTGCATAAATCCAAGCACGTGTTTGGCACTGCAGTTCTTAACCGTTTTGAATTGCCTTAAGAAAGATTACACACTTGATTATTATGGGAAAGTTAATGCAAATTAGAATCATTCAATCACAAAGGGATCAGGGGCTATCACGTTGGCCATACACGGCGCCTTGTCACACTCGGCTGGCGTTGCACTTGCAAACAAATAGAAAATCAACAATGAAAACATATTGGCTGAATTTATCACAGTTACTGTGATTATCTAACAAAACTTAATAGGCTGAAAATAACTTTAGAAGCCCTTCAACATTCTGGGTCTTTGGTTTCAAAATTTTCCATTATTTACTTGCTGTCGATGTTTGTTATTTGCCTATGGCAATCTTGGTGTTCTTTGTCTTCGTTGACGTTGACACATTCCACATGGAAGCATTTTCGCTTTGTTTTCCCCAATTCGTAAACCCAGTAATTTGTTGCTCCATAGGGAAGAATATTCTTGACTTTTTATATAGGAAAATGATTTTAAAATTATCTTTTGTTATACAATTCATTTCATTTTAAATGTGGAACAGAGAGACGTTTCATTGGATTATATAATTTCGAGTCGTTCTGCAATTACTTTTGACGTCAGTCAGCAAAAAAATATAGAACCTGGTTGGCTCAAGTTCTTGAGAAAATGTCTGAAAAATATGCTAGGTTTCAACTTCCTCTCTCCAGTTCAATTGTATTTCTTTTTGTGAAAAAGTCAAAAAACGTAAATCTTAAAATCCTGTTAACCTTCTGATTGTTTACCTATTGCTATCGTTATGAATCAACCTTGATATCAAAAGGTTTATCAGTCTTTGTGGGGTCTTTCGGAGTGAAAAAGAGTGGTCTTATGTATCGCCCGTTTATGCAATGGTAGTAAATTTCTTTATCTTGATAGCCTCCAGGCTAGTGGATTTTCTTATCGGTATTGACTTATAGTTGACATATAAATATTGTCACAGAACTTTTTTGGAATTATTTTCTGCTGATTTCCTAAATTACATTTTCTGTTAGAAATTTAACTTTCTACTTTAAGATGGATCGGGTAAAGAGATCCCGAGATATAGCGTCTTATGACCATTCCCTTGGGATAAGATTTATTAAATTTTATTTAACTTGAAAAGAGTGCATTGGTTAGTTCCAAAGTAAAGAGTTCACTATTGGATTTATTTTATGATCTTATGCTAATTGATGTGTAAAGAGAGATGTTTGTTTATTGACTTGAAATTTGCAAAGAATATTATTTTATATGGCTTAGGCATACATATAAATTCATTAGACACATTTGGGATTGGACTGCAAAAATCTGCGCAGTTGCTAATGATTTCAAGACCCCAATGGACTCGGTTTGGAAATAAAGCAACAGATTTTCCGTTATCAGTTGTGAGCGCTCTATAAGGGGTCTAAGCAAGAATTGAGTGAGTCAGTTGACCTTGACTTGACCTCTCGTCTTTTCATTTATAATCTTATCAATTGAAATTCTTGGGAAACTAAAGCCAAGTTAGTTGTACTATTTTCTTCCTTAAAATTTTGCCCGCGTCTGTGTTGCAAATATACTAATTCTGTGTGAGTCGTCAGAGTTCGTCGCCATCAAAACAACTGCTGAGCTCAGCCGATTCTCTCAACGATCTATGTGAATGGGGGTCCGGCCCCTTCCCCACAAACTAGTATATGAATTAATAAACAAAGCTAAAAATAGTTATCAAACTTGTTTACATTTAGAGTTGACCTTTTTTCACAATTTTGTTGTAATCTTTCGAAATGCGATTGTTTGTCAAATTGATAAGAAACGTACAAGTAAATATCTCTCGTATGACAGACCCGCTTATTCTTACCCCCGCCTGGCAATTTGACGAGCAACTCGGTTCGTTTTACTTTACATAATAACTCAGTTGGATGGTCGGGGACTTGGCAAAGATATAATTAAATTTGTTGCGGCCGGTATGGTTATTTCTATATTTCATTTTTTAAAACGTAGAAAAATGTTTTCGTCAAACCCCACCGCCATCACGTCTCGTTTACTACTCACTCGGGTGTACGAATATCTTGAGGTCTCTTATGATTAACTGAACCGCAAATCAAATGCTCTTTTTGTCTTAGGAGAAGGTAAACGAAGACCCCCAATAGCTTTTGGTCATATCCAATGGACCATTGGACATGGCCGTGGTGGTCAAACTATAGATATATATAGCGAGATATGTATACAGATTATATTGTATATATCTTCAAATCGGATCAACCGGATATGTCCTGTCAAGAGAAGGAATTTATGTTTATTTTAATAAGAAAGGATTAACTCTCAGCTTAGAAATACTCCCACATTTATAAGCAGATTCCAACAAAATTTTAATATTTGGAATGTCTATAAAGAGGCAGACATATGTACCAAGTTTCACTTGGATCGAGCTACCAAACACTTGGAAAAATAATATTATCATATAAATTATGTCAGAGAGGAAGGTAATCCTATTCTCTTGACTGGGAAATATTCTTGGTCTAAATTGTTTTTCTTTTTTTTAACTACCCAAAGAAAGGGTAAAATTGATAGTGTTATGTATTTTTTATTCTATTCTCTTTCCGATTTTATTTCAGTCAACGCATAAAATTGTTGTTTTCGCACCAAACTGAATCAGTTGTCTTTTAGCTTGCGTCTGATAAAGAACATTGAGTACAATTTCGAAATATTCCAAACTTTTTTAGTGATTCGTTTGAAATACTCTTTGACATAAGCTTAGAAGGCAAGTTGAAGTCGTAAATAAATCTGAAATGTTCAAGGTTGCCTTCAACAGGTCCCACAAAAAAGGAAAAAAAATAAATAAATATTTTTATTTCAAAATAGCATTAAAAATGAATAGTATTTTCTGGCAAATATATTAGTGATACGTGAAAATAAGCATGATTTGGTTCTCCATGAGAATTTTTACAATTTAATTGTAGATAACCTTGATTTGTGTGCTTATCTATTGGAAGCTCTGGAGGAGCTCAAAACTTTTAATTGTCGAATCTTTCGAATGCGTCAGCAAAGTTCAAAACGTGCAAATTAAAGATTAAATTGTATAATTTATACTATATTCTAGTCTAAAATTGGATCATCGTAATTAAGCCAGGTGTGAAGATATTCCGAATCGTGTTTTTCATAATATTCAGGATTTTATTTTCGAGGTGATTCAATTATTTATTTAGGAGTTAATTTGGGGGTCCGTCATATCATGTAGTCCCTATTGTAATAGTATGGCTATCCGGTTATTGTGTTGTTTGACTTTCTTTGTACCAAACCAAAAATTATATAGATTGTGCTGTCATTTGTTGATCAAGATAAACCAATTAAAGGACTAATTATTCAGTTGGCTAAACCGATTATTATTTAGCTTCTGCCGAAACCCTTTTCTCTCCCAAAGGCTGCCGACATTTTCAAGGTTCTTCACACTTTTCTGAATGTGAATTATTTCTTTCTTTAATGTAAAATTTTCATATATATTCTGTTTCTTTGTTTCGATATTCTTTGTCGTTTTGTTTAAGCTTTCCCAGTGATTCACAATTGGTGTCCTTTTTGCTCAGTCCTCCAGCTACCTTGCTCTATTTATTTTTGTGACTCACAAAGTGAGTCAGATTCACGAATATTTCCTAGTGAAAATCGAAACAAAGAGCCTTGTGCAATTTTCCTTGATACGTTTAATATTAATTTTTTTTTCGAAATAAAGAAGCAATTGAAAATCATGCGACAACGAACTTAAATTTATTACAAAGAAACATTGCAAGAGCATTCGGAGTTTTTCTCTTTATTTATGGTTTTCCCTCTTTGTTTCGCTCTCTTTCGGTGCGCGGTGGAAAAGTACCAACCACCAAGATGGACGACAGCTTCTGTTTTCGTTGCGGTGTTTTGTGTTTCTTTTTGTTTGGCCTACGTGCCGAAAATCACATGTTGTTTGTTTTGTTTTGTTATTTTCTCATCGTGGTTACAGTTACAAAATTGTTAGAGTGAGATGGCAGATGAGGGTTGGATATCGGTTGGCTTGTAATATTTTTATTTGTTTGTTCAGCAAAAACGTAAACAAATAAAATTTGGAATTCGCGTATAAAAACATAAAAAAAAAAGAAAACACAAAAATAAAAAATATGTTGAAGGCCCTACCGGCAGCGGCAGCAAAAAACAAAACAAAGAGTATATAAAATTTTAAATGTATCCATACAGGGTGTTCCGTTTGCTCTCTTGCCATTCCCACTGCCCTGCCGGTAAATTGCGCGCTCTCATTTGCTCATCTGTTTCCTTCTCTCTCACGCATGCCTGAAATATCTGTTTTTGTTTTTCTTATTTTTATATTTTGCTTTTATCAGAAAGAAAAGAAAAAGAAACCGAAACCAGTTGTCGATGTGTTTGTGTGTGGCTAGCTGGCTGGTCGACCGACCGAGGCGAGCTGCCTACGACTCCCTCCTGTCTATTGCTCACGTAGCCAACGCATGCACAGCCCAAACCCAAAGCCGAGCAGAGCTGTTGACTGTGACGCCACTTCACTTCAGCGCACAGAACCCCATGAACAGTCTCAGAGAACGGACGCGTTTTATTTTTGATTCGTCTCGTGTCAGTCGCAATCGCCATCGCATTCAGTAGTCAGTCGTGAGCACTTTAATTAAACTAAAAAGTTTAAATTGTTTAAACAAATTCAATTTACCGCATTCAGTTTAAAATTGTGCCTACGACAGCACTTCGAAAAGCAACAACAACAACAACAACAAAGACAACACACACTAAATTATAAAAGCCAAGCAAGCGGCAATCTTCATTCATTTTTGTGAATAAAACAAAAAAAAGATATATATATATATATCAAATAAATTTAATACAATTTTGAACTAAGCAGCAATTTTATTGAATTAAAAAGGTAATTTTGCTGTGAATGGTTTTCGTGTGGAGCCGAGAAGCGTGTCTATATTAGTCGGTGGGGTGGACCCAACCCCAAGCGACAATGACCGAAAAGTGGGTTAGGGACAAGCATGTAGGATGAAATGGAAACAGTTGCGGTGCCAAACCGAAGCATGCGCGGGCATTTTTTTCACACTTTCTGAATTATCAAAAAAAAACTGAATTGATTTTCAGCTCGATTCTGAATTCCGATTAACACAAAAAAAATAAAAAAAATAAAAACTTTTTTTTTTTTACTTCTTTCTCCAAAACAGATATCAAAACAAACTGGCGGTAGCCCCAAAGCAAGTACATCGCCTTTGGACAAACGTGTTTTGCAACCAAAACCACAACAACAACAAACGAAGCAGACTGCCAACAATAATAATAATAACAACAACAACAGCGCACAGAATACCACAAGCAGCAATAATACTAAAAGGACACAACAACAACAACAACAGCAACAACAAGCACAGAACCAGCAGCCGACAGCATCAGCACTGACTAACACAATAACAGCAACAACAACACCAACAAGCACAGCAGCAGCAGCAGCAGCAACAACAGCAGCCCCCGCGACTTTATCAAACACAACAAAGGCAGAAGCAACTGCATTGGCTGGTAAGTGTTCGTGTGCGTGTGCCTGTGTGGGTGTTGGTCTCCTATTTCTCTTTCTTTCGAGTCGCCTCAATCTTTCTGTTCTCTCTTATGCTTTCTCCCTCGCTCTTTCTTACTCCCTCTCTCTTTTTTTTTTTGCGCAATTGCGACTCAAAATTTAAATGCATGGCCTGATTTTTTTATTTTTACATTTCTTTTTCTGTGTACATTTTGATGATATATTTTCTTTATCTTCTTTATTTCTATTCTAGTTGACAGCAGCACTGCAGCAGAGGTGGTGCCTGTCATTTCGGTGGTAAAGGACAAAAAGAAGGTCAATCATAAGGTGAGTTCATTAGCCCCTTTGGTAAATTAGTCAAAGCCTTTTTATTAATTGTGTGATTTGTCTCCTCTTCTTGCCTTGCTTTCTTTGCCTTGGTCAAATTAGGCCAGCGATTTTAGTAACGTCGGCGATTGGCCCACACTTATTGGTGGAGTTTCGGGCAGTGGCAAAGCCAGTGCCGGTGAGACCAAGCGACAAACTACAAAAAAACACAGTCAGAGAACGCCAAATCCCAACAGCAACAACAACAGCAACAATAACAACGAGTCAAGCAACAGTGACAGTCGCAACGCTTCAGTTACAGTCAGTGGAACTGGCCCAGCCGGAGCTTTAAATAATCCAGCAGCTTCTACTTCAACGAACGCCGTCGTTGTTGCCACGCCGAGCAATAGCAACAACAACAATAACAACAGTAATAGTAACAATAATCAAACCAACGGACCACCTTCAGTCAGTACGAGTCATGACGCCAAAGGCCGAGATGGCGAGCAAGCCAGCGGCAGTGCCGCTCCCATTGCAGGTGGCACAGGATCTGGTGCAGGGATTGGAGGAGCTGCCCCTAACGGCATCAATAAGAAGATACCCAAGCACAAGTGGCGTCCATTGCAAATCGATCTGGCCAAGTCTAGTCGTCCCAAGCCCATTGGTGGGCGTTCGAACCGTCGCTTCAGCGGTGACGGAGTCGAGTCAAGGCGATCTCCGCGTGTCTACCATGAGCCGCGCGAGAGGGGGACGACCGGTCGTGCCCCCATCCTCGGCAATGCTGAGCAATTGGTCAACGGACTCCACCAAAGTGGTGGCAGTGCCGCCTCTGCGGCCTCAGCCCGTGCCGGGGCACTTGCTGCAGAGCAGCCACGTGGTCGGCATGCCGCGTACGGCAGCGGGGCCGGTTCAAGGTCGTCTGCTCCGACTGATTCCTGGCGTAGCAGCGGCAGCACCAACCCAGCTGGCGGACGTAGCGACGACCAGCGCAGCAACGACTACGAACGCCCAGGTACCGGCGGCCGTGGGCCGCGCCGGTTCCGCACGGCGTACCGTGGCGGGCGGCAAGGGCGCGGCGGATTCTCCCGACCGGGACCAAGTCGTTCGTCTAATCGCATACCACGCCATCTGCTAGCTTCGGCCGACTATACCAATTATCTGCCGGCCGATGCCGCCGGCGCAGATTCATCGCAATCCTACATCCTCATGGGTACCCATTACTTCGGTCCAGTGCCGGCTTCCTATATCGAAATGGATGCCCAGAGCGTTAAAGAGGCCATTAAGAAGCAAGTGTAAGTACATTTATTTCATTTAATTCAAGATTTTCTCAATCCTTTTTTGTGTTTCGTATAGCGTTTAATTTATTCAAGAGGATCAAGAGAATATCAAGTCAAGCAATATATCTCATGCGATAAGTTTCGTCCTATAAATTTCAAAACATTGTATTATTTATTGTTAAAATTTTATTTATTGAGAAGAAGTTTCGTATTGATCTTAATTAATTTTTTTAATATTTTAATTTTATTGTTTTATTTGGATTATTCATGTTTTAGTTTGCAATTCGAAAAAGTTGCATGAGATCTCTTATGCATAACGTTGAGTAGAAGAAATTATTCTAAAATTGTGAAGCATTTCCAAAAAAGTTTTAATAAGATATTTATAAACCAAAATTATTTTTTTGGTTTTGTATAGTTTATGTAGCTTAGACAATTTTTTATTTTATTGATAGCAACTTTTAAAAGTTGCATGAGATCTCTAATGCATACCGAAGAGTAGAGGAAATGATTTCAAAATTGTTAAGTACTCCCACAACGTTTTTAATAATCTTGTGGCAAACCAAAATAATTTTTTTTTTTGGTTTTATATAGTCGAGGTGTATTTTTAGTTTATTGCTAGCAACTTCTAAAAGTTGCATGCTACTTCTCACGAGTATCGCGTGGTATAACGCAATTGATTGCACAATTACAATAATGGGAAATGTTTCCATGACAATTGCTTTAGTCTTAGATTTCATTTTATTTTATTGCTTGCAACTTTTAGGATTGCAGAATATAATTTTTTTCTACTTTAATTAGGTCAGAATAAATCTCATGATATATTGCAAAGATATTGCCTCCTTAAAGTGAATAATTTACCCGCAAAATATTTAATTGTGAAAACTGGTAATAAGGTGTTACATCTCTGTGTTTTTCTCCAATTTGTGTCCATTCCCAAAGTTGCCGTTCTTGGCTCAGTCCAAGTCGGCCAGATCTGCAACAATTTAAATTGACCATTATTGTTTTCTCTCTCTTTCTCTCTCGCGCTGTTGGGCTTCTCGTTTGGGTTTGCCTTTCCTCTATGCAGTGAATATTATTTCAGCGCCGATAATCTTACTGGCGATTTCTTTTTGCGACGTAAAATGGATCCAGAGGGTTATATACCCGTCACCCTGATCGCTTCGTTCCACCGCGTCTTGGCCCTGACCACAGACGTGGCGCTCATTGTCACAGCCATTAAGGACTCGGACAAGCTGGAGCTTTTCGAGGGCTACAAGGTGCGCACAAAGACGACGCCAACCATTTGGCCGATCAGTGATGCCCTGGACTCCAAGACTGCCCTCGCACAACCAATCGGAGGCATCACAGCCGCGGTGGTTGCGGGAGACCAGAAATCCCAATCGCCATCGGCCGTGCCACCAAAGGAGACTGAAAAATCGATGGCAGCAGTGGTTGCCGCCGCTGCCGCCACCACTGCTACCACAGCCCCCCTTGTGGAGAATATAGAGGTGGCTGTGCAACCGCCCATATTGACTTCAATAATGGCCACAAAGCCACTGAATGCCATACCACCTCCACCAGTGCCACGCAACTCGCAGAATCTGGTGCCAAAGATGCTGCAGGAGACGCAACGTGCCACCATGGGGGGGCACTCCCTGAACGCCATTAGTGCTCTCACCCAGCAGGTGGAGGGCGGCGGGCAGAAGGCCAACGCAGCCGTAGGGGCTGTGGCGGAATTAGCCGATCACCTGAGCGGCTTGGCCGAGAGTGTCAAACCCAAGTCAAGTTCAACGCCGGAGGGCGATCGGAAGCCAAGCGGAACCCAGGAGACTTCCACGGCTGTGGGCAGCAGGAAGGCAGCAGCGGCTGCGGCTGCCGAGGGCGGAGCTTTGCATGTGGCGGAGCCGGCGGAGGGCATGTGGAAAGAGGTAAAGAGACGCTCGAAACCAAATGCTTTAAAAGAAACTACTAAATCTTCAAACATGTCAACAACAACAACTACAACACAACCGCTTTCACAATCGCTCAACAACAACAACAACAATAGTAATAGAAAAACCAACAACACCGCCACAAATTCCACCTCGTCCTCGTCTACTACATCCACCTCTGCCACGAACAACAACGCATCCTCCAAAGCCTCATCAAAAGACACATTCACCGCTTCTGCCACCGCCACCGCCACAGTCACCGCTTCCTCGTCCACGTCCGCAACATCCACCACCACAGCCACAACAAATGCCACCACATCATCCAACACCGCCATAGACATCAACAATACAAACGCCACCAATGCCACCACCAACGTCAATAACAACAACAATAATAATAATAACAACAACAACAAAAATAACAATAATAATAATAACTGTAAATTGAAACCATCCGCAAATGCTTCTTCTTCTGTCCACATTTCAACCGCTTACTCCTCCTCCTCCTCCTCGTCCAAAACAGCTGCTGCGCCATCCGCTCAGTCCCATGCCGAAAAGGAAGAACTAGACTTCCAGTTTGACGAAGAGCTAATGGACCCGATACCCGCCACCGGACGCATCAATAACTTTACCGTAAACTTCTCCGACGACGACGAATCCGACTACGAGTTTGCCGATCGTGACATCAACAAGCTCCTAATTGTGGCCCAAGTGGGACGGGCCCCCAAACACGAGGGCTACGATCGCACCGCCGATTTTACATCCCGCACAAAAATCACCCAGGATCTGGAGCACATCATCAACGACGGCCTGGCCAACTACGAGGAAGACTTGTGGACCACCTCGAATGTGGTGGCCAATGACTATCGCACCGTCAATGTTATCTCGCAAGAGGACTTTGAGCAGCAACTGGCCGCCAGCACACGATCGCGTCCGGGCAATGCAAGTCAAGTGCCGCCACCACCGCCGCCCGCCTTCCTAAACGATGACTCCTTGCTCGACCAGACCCTGGTCGATCCGAATGCCACCCTCAATTCCACACTCAACAAATCCCGACGTGCCCGTTTCTATGCTGCCCCCAACTCCCATTCGATAGACCCACGCACGCCGCGCAAGCGTAAATTGCGTCACACCTCGAATCCCCCCGTGGAGGCCCATGTGGGTTGGTTGCTCGACACGGTCGAGCATCGTCCGCGTACCACCTCGATGGGCTCCTCGACCGGCACCTCGCCCACAACGTCCACATATGGCTCTCTGGGCTCGTCTGTGCCTCAGTCCTTGCCCGTGTTTCAGCATCCGTCGCATGCCCTGCTCAAGGAGAACAACTTTACCCAGCAGGCCTATCATAAATACCATTCACGCTGTCTGAAAGAGCGTCGTCGTCTCGGCTTCGGCCAGTCTCAGGAAATGAACACCCTCTATCGGTTCTGGTCCTTCTTCTTGCGCGAGAACTTCAACAAGAGCATGTACAATGAGTTCCGTACCTTGGCTCTGGAAGATGCCGGCAATGGTTTCCGTTACGGTCTAGAGTGCCTGTTCCGTTTCTACTCCTATGGTCTTGAGAAAAAGTTCCGTCTCAATATCTACGAGGACTTCCAGGAGGAGACCATAGCTGACTACGAAACTGGTGGGTAGAAAGAGAATGAAATTGTGGAATATCAGTATTTTAATTTTGTCTGATTCTTTTGCAGGTCAGCTGTATGGTTTGGAAAAATTCTGGGCCTTCTTGAAGTACTACAGAAATGGTGAAAAACTGGATGTTCAGCCAAAGCTATCGGAATATTTGAAGAGCTTCAAGACCATCGAGGACTTCCGAGTGGTCGAGCCGGAAATCAATGAAATGCTACAGGGCGTGGGCAGTCTCAACCCAGGCCGTCAACTAAATCGACACCGCAGTGTCTCCGAGAGCGAGGGCACAGCTGTCCTAGCCACTGGTGGACGACGCCTCAACACCACCATTACCAATCGCAGCGACTATGTGGGTCGTATACTCCAGCAGCAGCAACAGCAGCAGCAGCAACAACAACAGCACCATCAACAGCAACAACATGGCAATTACGGGCAACAGAATCGTCGTCGCACTGGTTCCTTTGGCAATAGCACAGTACGCATACGCAGTGGCTCACTGGGCAATAAACCGCAGGTGGTGTCCAATCGGAACTACCCACAGGTGGCTGGCGGCGAGCTGAGACGTGGTGGCAGCAACTCTGGCCTGGCCAAGCGTACCCAGAAACCCAAGAATGTCACGACTCCTGCCAACCAGTCAGGAAATGCCTCGGCTCGCACTGTCATTGCCTCAACCTCAGCAGCGGCAGCAGCCACAACAACCGCAGCTACCTTGGCGTCATCGTCGGCTTCGTCGTCGTCACAGAAATAAAAATTCTTTACTCTCCTCATCAGCAGGCAAATGCCTGTGCATATATATATAATTTTTTTTTTCAAATTATCCTTTGCCGTTTATTATTTCTCTCTCGGTTTGTTTTTTTGATTTTAGCTTAGTATATATAAATATATATATATATATATTTTTTATTGAGTCAAGCAAGAAAAGTGCGCGGGTAGAAGTTAAAGTTAAAATTACATTTACTAAAGTTAATCTTGTTTAAGTTGAAATATTTGAAATTTAACCCTTTTGTTTTGCTTTTGAAAAAATCTATTAAGTTTTACGAAAGAAAAAAAAAAAACAAAATCGTTGCTTACGAAATGCTCAATGCTCAACCAAAATTTTAAGCATATAAAACTTTATAATTATATGCCAGTGCCAATAAGCGCCGAGTAGCCCCCCAAAAAAGAAGAAGAAGAAAAAGACTATTAAAAGCAAAATGGGAAACTAAACACAATAATACAGATCAGAGTTTGTTTGAAGAAAAAACGTATATAAGCAGATTTCATCTATAAAAACAAAACTGTTGTATCATATAAAAATTATATATTATCAAAGATCCTTAAGATCCTAAAGACAGGCAAAGCAAACCACTACGAAATTAATAGGAAACACAAGAAAGAAAAAAACCAAATGATCTTGAAATCAAACAAATCAAATTATCTATTAAATTAAATGTAAAGCTAGGAGCAACATGAATATCTCTATAAAGAAAGAATATATAACGAAAATCTAGATGTATATTTTTCGAGTGAGGCAAAAAACTCCATGCGAAACTATTTTCATATGCGCAGCAATCGACTAGGAAGAGGCAAACGAATTTTAGTTATTTAAGGCATTTAAAAATTTTTTTTCTTTTCGATTTTGGTTTAATTTGATTTTTTTCGCAATTTATAAAATTCTAAATGCACTGCCCTACTTTTTTTTCGTAGAGATCAATTGGAAAATAGAAGAAGAAGAAGAAAAGAGATAATCCCTGCCAAGCATTTACACAAGTCAGTCAGAATTTTTTTTTTTGCACTAGTTAAAAATTTACAGACAAAAAAAAAGAAAAGAAGAAGAAGAATGAAGAATCCAATTGCATCTGAAAGATATGCAAAATGGCCTAAAAAAAAGAAAACATACGAAATGTGTTTGCATAGTTTTTTAAAAAATAAAAAAAAAAATACAAAATATGTGAGAAATCAAATTAAGCTAAATAATTAATCGTCCTAGTGTATATGACTTGAAATGCAAAAGTGAACTAACTGAAACGAAGAGAAGGTCCAGTTTTGAAAATTGGTCTAAAACGATGCCCCCTTATCTCCCCCCCTCAGACAGTCTCCTTATTAGGCAATCAGTTTAATATTTTTGTTAAATCCTAAAAAAATAAGTGCAACAAAATTTATGTTCCCCTTTTTTTTCTTTTAAATATTTGTAAATAATTTCGCCACACACACACAAGCACACACATCCAGGCAAATATCAAGAGTCCGAAATATCACATTTTTTCCGAAAAATAATTTTTGTGTCTTTTGACAATTTTTTTACACAGCATGTTGAGTTTTGGTTTATTATTATTTTTTATTCTAATATAAATAAAAGTTTAGGCTATGCACACACACACACACACACACACACACACCATATAAATTGATTACTTTTATTAGAATTACAAAATATTATATTCATATATATATAATTACTGACTTTGTATGTGCCCCTTAAGTTTTTCAAGCCCTTTACTATACTTTAAATAATTATATATAAATATATATAGATTTCTATATATATTGAAATTTTAAATTACAAAAAAAAAAGAAACATGAACCTTAAAACAAAAAACAATTTTGTAAGCTACTTAATTGAAAATTATCAAAGCATATTAAAAATGACAAAAACAAAAAACAAAACAAAAAAAAAAAAAATTATTGTGAAAAAAGTGATAGATTAAACCATAAAGAGTAATATTTACTACTATTATTATATTAATAATTAATTGTAATTATGCAAAAAACAAAAAAAAAAAAGAAAAAACAAAAAAGAGGGAATGAAAAGCCCAAAACAAAAAAAGGAATAAAATCAATGAAAAATGTATAAACTAACTTATAAAAAAAAAAAATTAAAAATTTTTAAAAAGCTACCAACACAAAAAAAAAAGTTTAAAATAAATTGAGTAGAAAAAAAAAAACTAAAAAAATGAATAAAAAAAAAAACTTGAAAAACTTAAAACTCGTGCCCAACTTATTTCGTCTTGGCTGGGTTGGGTTTAGTGTGGGGAATTTGCTCAAGTCAAATTTAGCCTTCTACGTATAACGTAAAGTATAAGATAGCTGGGACACACACCATCTTGGGAAATTACTAGGTTTGTTACCTGGCTGAGGGTACTTTAGCTATGAGCAAAGGTATGTAACATGGTGAAGGAGACAATAGCCCAATGTGGCCCACAATTTGATCGGGCAGCACAGAGAAATTAATATAGTCATGTCTGTTCGTGATCTTGGAGGCTATAAGTGTTGCGGTAACCCAACTTTGGACTTGGACTCCTTGCACTCTGCACTCGATTTTATTCTCTTTATTTCTATTTTTTCTTCATCTTCAAACAAAAATGCTTTTTTGTTATAAAAATTTAGATATTTCTTAATTAACAACTACCTTCTTGGCAGCTTAACTTATTGTAACTAACCCTAAATGGGTTTCTTCTTTTGCCCTGTATAAGATGACAGTCTTGTTATTAGCTAAGACACACACCACTTACAGTATAGTCCCGAGTAATTCTCCAGGTGGCGCTGCCACTCCTTGTGCATTCAAGCAAATCAAACAAATCAAAATGAAATGTTTAAGCAGATATGAGTTCAACTCTTTGTATTCTGCTTCATCGGCCTCCCAAACCTGGCTGGCTTACTTGGCTAAAATTTTAATTTGAATTATGCCCGGGAAGCGCGAAAGGGCAAGTAAAACTAACGCCAAGAAAATCCAAGCACAGCAATTGACCTTTTGCAGAGTAATTAACCCCCTTTAAAGCTATGCGGCGATTTGTCAATATCGGCTCCTCTCCTTCCACTGAAAAAGAGGGAGTGTGTGTGTGTGCGTGTGGCAACCAAAGAAGCGCACAAAAATACCGATATGCGATATAGTCAAACCCTGTAAAGCAAACAACAACGACAACATATGTTGGCTTTGTGTCGCCCAGGCGAACGTTGGGTGTCACAGATTAACGCCTTACTTGAATTATGGGCTGGCTGGATGGTTGGCTGGATTGGTTGGTTGGAGCTGGTTCGTTGGCTCTCTGGCTGGCTGGAGGTAACCGAGGACCACAGCCTGGCCAGGGAAAAGGCTCTGAACACAAAAACAAAATGGCCAGAAGCGCAGAAAAATCATGTATAAAACATAAGAGTGCCAAGCACGCATTCAAACACACACACACACACACACATACACTTAGTCAGACTTAGAGAGTGGCAGCCCGTAAAAGGGCATGGCACGCAAGGCAGAGGCCACAACACCTACAACCATCGAAGTCACCACGGCCATCGTCTCGGCGTGTGAGGCGTTTAAAAATTGAAAACCAATTTCGTAACGATTTAAAACGAACTTTGTTCTGTGGACTCAGCTAGGTGTGTGTGGATGTGTGCGTGTGTGCCTTTGGTGTGACTTTTCGCACTTCGAGTGGGTAAGAGTCGAATGAAAAGACAGGGAGTGGGGGAACTGCCGGTCGTAGTGTTTAGATTGTGTTACCAATATTTATGGCTCAATGGGGATATATGATGGCGACGCGACTTTTGGCTGGCGTGACCGTAACCGATTCTCCCCAGTCAGACTAATCGCCCGACACCACTGTCCTGATAGCCCGCCCAGCACCGCCTTTCACACTAACCCTCCCCCCGCACCAAAAACTATGCCCAGCAGAACTTTTAGTTGGGCTTAAATTTAATGGGCGTTTAACGGGAGTGACTGTGTGCGTTCTGTGTGGGCCTCTGAACTTTGGCATCACAGCTGGTGCAACTGCCCCTCCACTCGTAGTGGGTGAGGGGGCGGGTGCCTCATCACCGCACTTAGCACACGCATATGCTTCCTGTGGCACACACACTTTACAGGCATTTCATTTAATAATCATTGAGCTCTGCATATAAAACGCAACGCGGCGGCCTAATTAAGGCTGAGTACCGTTAGGTCCGAGGCCCGGGCTCTGGCAAATGCCTCAGCGACCTCTGTTTCCATTTTAAGCCCACCCTTCGAATTTGTTACTGCTATGGGAACAATTTGCCGGAACGGGCCCCTCCCCCCCGCCCTAGCAGCATAGACAACTCTGTAATAGTTCGTTGCAGTTGGGGCGCACCAGGTTGTATGGAACGTTAATTAAATTGCCAAAGGCGAAACTGAAAGGCGATTATTTTCAATCCTCCACACTCGAAGCCGGCTCAGACAGGTGAATCTTTTGAGAACATCGAGGAATTCCCAATAACTGTTCGAGGCTTACAAATGGATCAACTCTGGCACCTTGAAAGTTTCAAATTTCCAACTACAAATGCAACCAATCTCAGGTGGTAATGTTTCCGATTTCAGCCATAATTCGCTGGAACTAATTTAATTACACAAATGAAGAGTTAAATAGTTTGAATTCTTTGATTTGTTCACCCCAAAGTTAAGCTTTGAGTTATTCTTTTCTTCTACAAGGAATCTGATACAGGTCAAAAATATCGATTAATCTGAATTATTTCGAGTCACAGGAAGGAATATATTCTTAAATAGAAATGCAAATGATATCGTTAAAATTTGGCTGATACTTCATGTAATGATTATTGAAAATCCTAATTCAATTTAAGCTAGAGGAATGTATATATTTAAGTTGGGGTGGGAAGACAATCCACGTAATGATAATACATTGGATCATCCAGTATTTTTTCAGACAACTTTTTTTTAGGTTGTTTTAAATCAGAATATCCTTTCAATAGGGATTCCTCCCAATTTGTAAAATCAAATCGTTTTTTGTGCTCACAACTAAGTTGTTATATATTTTATAATATATTTACCAATAAATGGTATTAAACTATCAAGGCAAAGAGAGAGGTAAAAAAACAAATAAAGTGAATAAAATATTAAAGTATCCAGATTTTTAAAGGATCCAGATAGGACCACTTATCATATAGCTGTCATATGAGCCCAACTGAGCTTATGGAATAACTCCCGCCTTTATCAACCGAACTCTTTCAAATTCTCAGAGTGCCATATTTAAGATGGAACCTCAAAAAAATTCGAGCTGTAGATACCAAGGCTTGGCGAAGTCATCAACAAAGGAGCTGCTGCTTACCTAACTAAGTTGGGAAACCATCTTAACCAATTCGATCGAAAGTTCCTAACAAGGAGGCTTGCTATGTGACTGAGGGCGAGAAGAAGAAGGCTCCAGCTATATCATAGGGATCGGGCTACTATATCTTATAGCTGTCATACCAACCAATTCCGTCTGAGGAATATCTGCTAAGCTTACTGACTAATCCTGTTCATATGTTTTTCTGTTATAAATAAAACGAATAGTTCGAATATATAGATAAACTTCTAGAGAGTATCAAAATTTTAATAATTTAAAGGTACCAAACACAGGTCTTAGGTACGCGAAATTATATAAATTATGTTTTCTTACTTTCAATTGTCTTATTATTCATAAAGTTTGACTTTCATTGAATAAGACTACAATTAGTTTGCTTCGAAAGGTTTGGATTTTGTTTCCCTAAAATATTTTTCAGCTGCATTCAAAGTCAAAGCCGAACCAGAGGGGATTTCGGCACTATTGAAATTACATTTACAATGAACTCAAAATTTCTATACATATTCCATAGCATGTTTGCCATTGTTCTCCGAGTTGAAGCTTATATTATTTTGGCTTGCCTTTAAAGACCAAGTCAGGTCCTTCAAAAATAATCCTAAGAAGAGCACCCACTCATCAAATAAAACCAGAGCTATTTTTTGGAAACCAAACTCTGCGTATTGCTTTATCTCCTTACCCATTTATTTGATCCCCTCAAAAATATTTGTATTTTATTTTGATCTGAAATGTGCTGCAGATAATTAACTTGGCTGTGCAGCTCAGCTTTCATTCGAAAATATGAAAGAAAAAGCCGATAAATTAAATGACCACAACAAAACAAAACTGTGAAAATAATCAACACCATCAGCAGTCCCCCCTGTCGTCTCCATCGTTTGGTCTATTGTGACAATTTTTGTAACTGCATCCACAAATTATTCCAATAAATAAAATAATTAAATTAAATATTTCATAAAATCTGCCTCGGATGTGCTCGCTCGCTCGTTGCTGACTTTCCAAAACTCTGTAGGAGTTTGATAGGAGAAAAACGTGTGTTTTCGGTTTAATTGTTGGCATTTCCACCTATGTGAGCTGTCGAAAAACTAATTAAATTTTAGGGTTTTTGGCTTGCGGCTTTTTTTATGTCAGCCTTTTTCACAAATACACACACACACCACACACATACGCATCCACCAGTCATTAGAAATATAAATATGGATATGAGCTAAATGAATAATTTGAAATGCTTTTGTCGTAAGTTGATAAACGATTGCAAAGTTTTTGGTGCGGTCGAAAACGAATAATTAACTGTCACAGGCTTCTCGGATATTTGAATTTGAAAAATTTTGATTACTTCAAAGGTACTTTAATTTTATTTGATTGTTCTAAATTGATTTTAGTTTGATTTCACTGATTCTGACATATTTGATTTTCGAAAATTGGGCTCGATTTTATTTCTGTTTGCTAGAAAATTCGTCTGGTCTTTTTTTGGTTAATCAATAATAAAAATAATGTATAAAATTAATTAAATTGATTAATTATTTATAGTTCCTTTGAGTAATAATCAAACCTATCAGCCTATAAGACTTAGACTATTTTTGAGTTAAGAATTTAATGCTTCTTTTTCATAGGTCTACGTATGATTTTTTTTTCAGTTCTTAAGTAATTCAATATTCTAAATATTTCATTTATTATTTTGGATTATTTAAAAAGAGTTCTTACCGAATTCACTGAAAAAAAGGTACAGTTTCTTTCTGAAGCCCGCACAGAGTCAAGAATCGCAGACAATTAAAAGTTAACTTCAGATTGATAAGTAGTCCATTTAGCCATATCCACGCTTCCCACTGTCTGCTTATTAGTATGGGGCTTACTCCCTTAGCCTAAGAGCTGTTGCAATGAAACTTGGTATATTCATCAGAACCAGTTGGCTCCTAATGAAACTGTATATAGTTCAATATAAGACCAATCTCACTTTTCCAATATTTCTGTCAATTCCTGACCGATTTCACTTTGATTTGGTACCTAAAATGCTTATAAGTTAGCTTAAGAGATATATCCATCATTCATTGACCGATTCCATTCAAATTTAGTACTTAGAATATTTATATAGTTGTACATAAGTGTATAAAGTTTACTTACTTTAGATCGATATATCTTAGAGTTGTGGGACAGACCAAGTTAGGGCTTAGGAAATCTAGGCTAAGCTTATTAATTTATTTCAGTCATTCAACAAAATAAAAGAATTTTATCTTTAAACCAATCCAGGATATAGAATTTTTGTCGATGTTATTTCTGCCGCGAACTATATGAATGGTATAGGTCCGTAAGCCCTTTTGATATTCCTAAGATCAACTTAAGTTGCTATGCCGGTAATAATAAGATTTGACACAGATATAAACATCCATTTATAATTCCCAAATACCCAATTTGACTGAGATCGATTAATAAATTTCTAAACAAAGTTAAACAAGTTTTGAGTTATACCAATAATGGTTTTCCTGATAGTTAAACCGCAAATTTAGTTTCCGAATTTATCATCAAAGGATTTCAAAGTGTATTAACCTGATACATTGATATTGAAATCTAATTTAAATTACACTTTATTGAGGTATTTCCAATGCACTCAAGCCTGCACAGCCAAAGACACCGATAGAACAAAGTCAAATCAAATTAATTATGTGAATAGCTTCTATGAGGATATTAACCAGCGCCTAACGTTGATGACTGTAAGCGAAGTCTATATATAAATTTTAACAATAAGACCAACAACAGCAACAACCAAAAGATAGCAAGGCCAAATATTCCAGTCTGAGCCGCTGGTCAAGGCGACAGGAAAAGGAAATGCGTCAGCGTTTGCCTTTGATGTCCTTCGCTGCTTCCTCTTGAATTTTCCCCTACTATTTCAGCCTGTCTGCGTCGCCAGGGATTTATTAAAATGTCAGAGTAGCCAGGATCAATTGCTCAAAGTCGGATAAATTTATACAAACACACACACAATCGCACACTCATAAAGACATTCACATTTACGGATACAAATGCAATTACCGTCATACAAATGTCGCATTAATTCGGAATTTTTTTTGGGCGGTCGCTGTTATGGCGGCTATGACCATTTTGGTTATATTAAGCTTTGAAAGCTGATGAACAAAATGCTGGAATTTCGCCTTAACAATTTGGCTAGTTAATAGTTGGATTACACTGAACAGCAACTAGTTGTTGTTGCCTCTGACATGGTCTTGGTCGTATGTTTGCGACAATTAGATAAATAGCAACACAGCGGTCTCTGTCTCCCTCCCCCTGAAATACTGTCTGTAGTTTTCCAGAGCCTTGTCATTATTGTGGTAGTGGAATCTGGCCACGTTGGCATTTTTCTATACTATGTCCAAGCCACCTCCTAAACTCTAGCATCATGGCTGGTCAGTTAACCCCGGCTGAGTTAAGTTGAGTTAAGGTTGCTCTCCCTTTATTGTGTGTTTGCTTTGTCAGCGTGGCAGCTCCAGTCATTGTTGTCATTCTTTCTCTGTTCTTGTTATTGTTGTTGTTGTTTTGCTTCTGCTTGTTGTCTGATAGTTGTAATTGGCAAACTAAAGTCTTGTGACAAATTAACAGCGTAAAATTTATTGCCTGCCCGTCGTTTAAGCTGTTGATGAAGAAATATTGTGTATGTGTATTTATTTCCTCCATTACACAGTGGATCAGATTGGCTGTTTTGTTTGGAAAATGAACAATTATACATTGATAATATAAAGGTAAGCAAAAGTGATAGAATTTTAAAATCTTTTACCTATTTTTTTAACTTTAGATTTTATTTGATAAGTCTTATTTTTCATACTTATGTAAGGTGGCATCCCTGATCTGAATGACGACATGGCAGACCCCTGTTGGCATCCCTTGTGTGAGTGACGAGATGGCAGTCCCCTCTTGAGGGACTGGTCACACTGAACCGAACGAGCGGTCCAGAGCACCTTTTTTTTTGTTTTTTTTTTTAGCTGCTTAATTCAATAGAATTGGAATTATTAAATATTATTTCTGTATTGCATTGGAAATGAGTTTTACATGTTTAAGGAAATATATTTTTACACTGTTAATGCGATTAAGGTGCCCACTGTGCATTGTCAGTTAGTCAACTTGCCCTCCTTTCATTCAAATTATATGGAGCAAAAGAAAAATCTTGTCATTCAAGTTTTACCTTCCAGTTTCTTTGAAATTTATTAAAGCTGAAAATGTTTGTCCATCTTTAAGATTTTATGTGAAAAGATTTAATTAATAATTCGAGCACGCGAAATAATATTAGCTGCGGCTTTTGTCCATTTCGAACAGTGACCACAAAGTTCTTCTTCTTCTTCTTTGGCTTCTTCTTCTGTTTGCCAATGCATTCAGAGGGGCCAGTGTGTGCTCAAAATCTTATGTTCATTTAATGTTAAATATGCTCCAGGCAACATCTGCCACAGTTGGTGTTGTTGTTGGGTTTGTTGTTGTTGCAGCAACTCGAAACATTAATTAATATGCCTGCAGCCAAATGACGCCATTTTGTATAAAAGCTGTTTGCATTTGGACAAAACGGAAAGGTAGACAGATAGACGAGGACCAGCCGACGGACCGAGATTTCGACCGGCCATATGAATGAAATCCTCAAAAGTTCCATGGGCGGGGCTGGGGGCTTAAGCCAGGGGACGAGCAAAAAAATGGAAGGTGAGTTAAGCCCAGCATTGGAGCATACAAAATCCGTTGTGCATGTCTTATGAACAATGAATTTTAGATGTTTGAATGTGTAAGAGGCCAAAAACAAGCCCACACTCCTCAGACCACAGTTCGCACACTGCCAGATTCGGACAAACATACACCTGTGGGCATCCACTCACATATTGTGTTTGTGTGGGTGTGGATGTGGGTGTGGCAGGTCCGGTACATGTTTTGCAGGAATACCAACTGCTGCTATGACCAGGTTTTCGAGCCGGCAGGCAATGCAAGCTGAAGCAACAACAATTCGAGGACGAGAAGAAGCGCCAGAATGTCGACAAAAACAGAAACAACACAAACAGAACTGAACGGAACAGAACAGAACAGAACAGGAACGGCAGAGAAGAGCGCTAAAACTAAAAGCGACATGTTTTTGCACGCTCGAATGCAAATCGGCAAAACAATGACACGGCCAGCTGCCACACCAGCAAACACAATGCGTATGATCAGGAGGAGAGAGCCAAAACAAAAACACCTACAACAGCAACAATAAAAGCAAGAATGGAGGCCTTGTGATTATGGCCTCGGACCAGCAGCAGTGGCCGCCGCAATTAAGCACACAAAAACCTGAGAGCTGTGAGCATTTCCGTTCTGTTGCTTACCTGTCGCACTTCCGGTTGGCGCAATTAAATTAAAATTGCCGTAAGGCCAAAGCTGCTCTTACTGCTTGACTGCTCACGGTATCTACCTATCTACCTACCTTTCCTAAAAAAGCTAGTCCGCGACGAAGAACGAGGCTGTTTATGACAGGCAAGTGCGCCTAATTCAAGGTGTTAATGGCCCCCGATTTGGCGCTTTTTAATTAGCTTTTTTCGTAGATGGGTTAAAGAAGATGATCATTTTAGACAGAGTTCCTATGCTCTGTCGTTTATTGGGTGTGCTGACAACAACTGGGGAAACTGCAGTTCCATTGACAACGTTGCAGTTGTAATAAAAGTGGTGCTCGAGCAAAATGGAAAATTTATTGCTCTGACAGAAGACGGAATGAAGAGGGCTGTTGATATAATAACAACAACAAAGAGCCAACTCTAGGGTCTACGACTTGATAGTTGTATTGGCTAGATGGCTTTGGTGGTAGCTATGATGACGATGACAATGACGATGATGACAGTCTCGAGCTTGTTTGGAATGGCACTGATAGTCGACGTCAACGATGTCGCTACTTCAAAGTCAACTTCAATCGCTTTGCCAGCCAACAACAGAGACATTCATTGGTGTGCCTGGGCAGTTTGCATGGTCTTCTTCTTCTTCTGCTTCTTCTTATTTCTCTTCTTCCATTCAGTCAACTTTTCTACTGACTTCCCTCTGACGGAATTGTAAACAAGGCCAACAAGGCTGTCTGTCTCTGTCTCTGTCTCTGCCTGCGCCTGTGTCTGTGGCCCGGCTAAGTGCGTGTTTGAGTGCTGCATATTTGGCCCTTTGGTATTATTATTTTTTTTTGTCCTTATTTTCTGTATTTTCCCTTTGCATTTTAGCTCTTTGGCTGGCACACGCTCATCAGCGTCGCATTTGGTTAATGGGAAAAAATTGCCTGTCATAAATGTGTTTGCCATCATCGCCATCGTCGCAATTGCTATTACCAATGCTATTGGCCTTTTTGTTGTTGTTGTAGTTGTTGTTACGCTGACTCTCATCATCGCCTCCAATTCCCTGTTTTATGCAAAGCAGTTGCTGGATTTTGAATCTGTCGTCTGGCTGACTGTGTCAATCAACATTTTCTTTTTTTTTCTCCAATTTCTCGATACGCCATCTTTATTGCTATCTGACCTATAAGGACTTTGATTATTTTCGGAAATCATAAAAATAAATGTTCATGCAAATCGAAGAGGATATAAACATCTCTAATTAATCCAGGCTTTTAATATGAAAGCCGTCTTTGAAAGTATTTCGAAATTTACTAAGATTCTGGAAAGTGTTTTTGGACTGGTGCTTCACTCTTTATAACCACTGATAACCCGAGTTCCAATTATTAACACATGGAAGTTTGATCCAAGGATCTTATTGCGATATATGCTGATGGTATTGCCGTTCCTTATAACTCCAGTCAATGGATTGCAGGGGTATGTAGATACTCTTTCGACATGGTGCAAATGGTGGAACTGGAACTGCGAATTCCAGAATACAACAACTGCTGTGGCTTCTTTATAGAAGAAAAATTTTGCCGCTGAGATGTGAAAGGGGTATATATAGCCACTGTATATATAATCACTGTATTCTACCGATATGGCTCTATTGGGTACACATTCGGTGGGAGTGCTGTCAAATTCGATTATAAAAGGACACAGGTGATAAAGATTTCTGTCTCTGGCACGAACCTAGTTCTACTCTCCATACGAACTGAAATCTTCAAACAGTTGAAGAACAAATTGGAAGGTACACCAGTCGGTACAACGAAAGACTGCTGAGAGACCGAAGTCTACCTACTTTCGGGGCCACAACCAAGACAACGTTTCGCCAAAACTCTTCGCCGTCCCAAAAACTTTCTTTTTTTTTAAATGTGTAAATTCCTCATAATGTATTGTGAAATTTGTTTATATATTTTTTGCTGATATGTGTTGTATATTCACAAATATCATTCCCTATTTCCAAGTTGTATGCATTTCATTATCGTTTTTTTTTTTTTGATTTGCTGGTCGATATTAAATTCACTCATTAATTTTTAGGCAAGTCCCAACTGGCTACTCAAAATCAAATTTTTAATTATGACAAAGAATAATTATTTGAAATTAGTTTTTTTCTTTTTGGACTTGATTATATCAGTTACCAGAATTTTTGCCAAAATGCTAAAACTGTGCGAAATGTTTCTCAAAATTAATAAAATATCACAAGAACAGGAATTACAAATAAAACCATTTTTTTTTGTTATCTGATCAAGTTGTTTTGGATTAAATTTGTACCAAGTTTTTTTTGATTTTTTTTTACTCACAAAAAATGATTCATTATTTTTATAAATATCTTCAAATTCTGTTTTGTTTGTGAGTTCGACAGGAATTTATGGGAAAATGCGAATAAATTATTAATCTATTTAAATTGAGAATTTAGAAATTCTCTTTAAAAAAAAGGAATAAATTTTATTTCTTTTTTAAATTTCTGTTTTTATTTTTTGAGAATCTAAATAAGACTTTCTCTTTTATTTGCCTGATAAAAAGTTCGATTTCAAATGTTTTTCTTAGCTTGCACAACTTGTTCCTGTGTTTAGTTTTTTTCCATCATTGCTTACCCATTCCATTTCACATATGTTTGTATGTGTGTGTGTGTTTTTCTTTAAATACACATGGATATGTATGTAAGTATGTATGAGCTTTCATAGTATTTCAACCATTTTTATTGTGCTACTTACTGGGCGTTTTGTTGTTTGTGTCGAGGGCGCCTTTGAATGAAATTGGAATACAAAAACAAATACACACACACACACACACACACACACACACACACACATGCAGACAAATACAAAACGATTTCTTTATGGCACAAACATGTACTGTTAATGCATCCCACTCGTTGCCATTGTTTGCTGTTGCTATTGTGGCTCAAAAGGTAAACTAGAAAACCAGAAAAATGTGTGAGCTTTTATGTGTCCGGGTGAGCGTTTGTGTTAGTTTAGCGTTAAAATTGAATTCTTAATTCTGCTGGGGCGTTCGCTGCTCTGACTTCCTGCTAGCCCCACCCTCCGCAGTCATTCTGAAATGGTTCTAAAAAAGCGTACTTTAAGATTTTTAAACATGCTTGGCTTACGGGTTGGCGGGTGCAAACCCCTTTTGAGTTGGGATATTAGGGATGTGCTTATTACCTCTGATCTTTTCTTTAATTTCAATTCGTTGCTGTGCTGAGAGTGCTGGGTTAAGTCGTTTTGGCCATAAAATAGCACGTCATAGCAGTAGCCAAGGAGCCGGGCAGCCAATGCCAGCAAAATTATGAGTTATAGTTTCCTTTATAAAATTCTGTTGAGCTTGTGACTGTCCGATGCCTTTTGAATTGTCTTTCTCTCTGTGCGTGTGTGTTGGTGCGTTTGTGTGTTTTCTTAATTTTATTTATTTTCCTGTGCGTTTTTGCCATTCTGACAGCAGTCTCAGATTTACGAGTGCGCCTAATTGCATGCAACAATAAATTTTGCACAAGCTCAGAATTATGTGTACAGCTTTTTTTCGGCTCTCATTTCATTTCTTTAGTGGGCACTACCCATGCCCCGTCTCGGCTAGGTATGTCCTTTCTCATTTATTTTGATTTTATTTATGCTTCATAATACAGAAATAAAGTGCAATTCGTAAAATCCAAACGGATATTAAGCAATGTCAGTTTCATATGCAATTCTGCGGATATGCGTATTCCTTTGCTCCTCTGTGTGCGTTTGTACGTGTGTGTGTGTGTGTGTATTAAATAGGAGAGTGGCAACAAATAAGAGAGAGATAGAGCTAACAAGCCAACGAGCCACCGCCTCATATGCTGTGACATTCATTCTTTTTGGGATTAAATATATCGGGTTGCTTGTGCGTTTCATCATATCCTTTAATTTTATGCCTGATTTAATTTAATTATCAACAACAATTTTTTATTTATTTTCAACAGTTTGGGTTTTAATTTTGTAATTTATTGCACATTTTTATCAATTTATAAATCAATCGGATTTTTGATAAATGATATAGATTTGCAGGATGTGCAGATAGTCACAGAAATTCTGATAAATTACACAAAAATTGAAAAAATATTTTTTTCAAAATCTTTAATAAATATGAGTACAATTTTTGTGGATTAAATCAAACTAAAGATTTACTTCTTATTTTTGCTGGTAAAAATTATGCTCTTTAGCTTGAAGACATGTTCAAAAAAATTGTGATATATTTTCTTGCTCTTGTACAAATAACAAAATCCTCTCGTTTCAACCGAAAAAAATTACGCTTCAGTGCTCCTCAAACTGTCACTATGCATCTTCATTTACATACGAACACAACTTTTCGCTGCTAACAAGGTAAGCCTGAGAAGGGGTGTGTGTATGTGTGTGTATGAATTTCCCTGCAATGTATGTGCGTGTGCATTTTGCATGTTTGTTATACGTTTAAATGTCAAATACGCAACGCTAAACACAATTTCTAAGCAAATCGTACAATGCAACATAAAAATGTCAAAGTTTTGCCACCGTTAATTCTTTGACACTTCTCCCAACACTCCCCACCCCAAGGAACTATCAATGCCGCCACACTGAGCAAAAGAAAGTAGTCTTTCCAATATTTGAAATTTCTTAAATTCGAAAACCTGATTAAACTTAGAGAAAATCTTTTGTTGGTCTCAAAAATGAAATTCTCTTTGCAAATTTTGGAACAAACGTATTAAATAGAGTGATATAAATATGCATTACGATTTACTTGAAACAAATCTGTATTTCATCTTTAAAATGGTGAAATAAGAGAGAGAAAATTAAGCGGATGAAGAAAAGGTTTTGCTATCTTGACATTACAGTTTGCCTTGCTATCTTGCCGCTTATTCGCTCATTTGATGGTTCCGATTAGCGAACTTCAAAAAATAACTGAAGAGATTAGTAAATTTTCTCTCTATTTAGAAAATATAAGGAGAAGCCTAATATAATTCATCTATTTAACTTAAAATTTGAGTAGTCGAACCAAGGTTGGGACTTCTAACAAACAGATTTCTTCCAGTGCAGCTGTAACAAAAGGAAACGATGCGCCTCCTTGTCTTGCATTGTCTTGAATAGGATTTAGTTGGGTGGAGTTGGAGGCAAAGTTGGGGTAAGTTTTGCATTGTGAGAAATGTAAATTTTATCTTGCCAAGTAACTTTTACAATTTCATTATGTTTCATTTGCATAAAATGCGTATGCAGTGCGGTGTTGCATGCAAATGTTGCCATTGCTGCCACACCAATATTGCTCACTTTTTGTCTTTCGCGGTTTTGCGTTTGCCCCAGCGAATTAGCAAAAGATGCGCCGCTGCTTCCAACCGTGTGTGTCTCTCTCTCTCTCTCTGTGTGTGTGTGAAGATGTGGCTGATAACGTTATATGGGGCTGAAAATTTACGAACTGATGTTGCCACCGCAGCTACCATTGCATCTGCCATTTGGCTGGCGGGAGGAACTTTCTGATTGCTCAGCCCGTTGCCGCCATCAGTTTCGCTGTTATTACTTCAATTTATTATTGTAACAAAGGCCACAAAAACAACAACAACAACAGCAGAAAAGGGCTGTCTAAATTGCTGCTGCTTCCGTTAAACCCAGCGTGCTTTTGAATGATTTCTCTGGCCTGACCTTGTCGAACTTGATGTGATTACGCTATTTTGCTTATATCCATAAAAGTTTTGCACTTTCATTGTGGTGTGTTGTGGCCAATACATACTGCAGAATATGGGCAAAAGCTTAAAGCGTTCATATCATGTGAGCAATTAGCATGAACACTCAACTTGCTTCAACTTGTAAAATCTATGTAATGGCGATTGGTAATGCGTAGAAACAGGAAGGTGGTAAAAACTTAAATCCTTAAGCTAATGGCAAGTTTGTTAATGTAATTGAAGGCTTATGTTCCGGCGCGTGTAAAGTTTGCTGAATTGGGTCAACCTCAGAGAGCTTCATACGTCAATGGAATATTACGTATACGAGCTTGTCTTGAATGCGAAGCTTTAAAATTCTCTTTCATGTCGCTGAGCAAGTCTTCATAAGCCAAGGAAACCAAACTAAAGCCTTCTCGAGTGCTCTTTCGTACTCCTTCAACTCGGCATAATTAACATATGCTTTTCAATGGAATGACGGGAGCCGGAAAGAAATTTTATTAGGCTGAGCCAACCAAGCAGCCAGCCTCTCACTCTTGGCTAATAATTTAATTAAAGCGTGTGCGTGTGTATCTCAGAGGAGGTAGCTACAAAATGTATTCTGTCTGTCGCCAGAGTGGCTAACATAATTTTCGCTTATTATCCTACCCAACCGAATGCGGAATATGGAGTGGAAGGCACTTAAAATCTTTTTCAAAAAAAAAAAAAAAAAACAAAAAAAAACAACTTTTGCTTTTTAGCGATTTTCTTGACTTTATGGCTAAGGTGGCTAATTAAAATAGAAGACTTAAGATGAACATGGCTAACCAAAATCCAGTGCCAAACTAATTCCAGATAGCTAGGAGATACAGTACGTTTATGTGTGAGAAAGTGCACATTTGCGAGATAGCAAAAGTGAACTGAGCAAGCATGAATAATAATTATCAATGCCAAAAGTTGTAAGAGAAGTTTTACCCAGGAAAAACACAAAAAAAAAAAAAACCAAAGGAGAAATAAAAAGTGCAGTAGCAAATTTCCTCCAACTTGAACTCAATTTGTGTGCTGCTCGAGATGCGGTGTAGCTGGCACTGCTACTGCCACTGCCATTTCCATTTCCACTAAAACTAAGACAAGTTTTTTTTCTTCTTCGTGCTACTTCATTGGCACTATCTTCTGGCACTTGGCATTGTAAATTCCGTCTTTCACACCTGTTACACGCAATTATGCTGGCGTGTAAAGGAAAGTGCGCCAAAAAGTGTGCTTGCTTTTTTTCGCCCCCCGAACTGGTTTCAGTGTTGGCTTTGATGTTGTCTGATAGGAGTCGCAGAGAGCTGGCGAGCTTGTGATTTGGGAGGGCACTTTAGTTTGCCTTGGGATTGAGGACCGCCCTCTTGCCGGCCAACATGACAGCGCTTCATTTCCGCTTCGCACCAATTTCCAGCAAACAGTTTATACGGAAGGAAATGAGTTTCGGATTAGGACACGAATCGTGTGCATTTGCAATGAGTGAGTCTAAGTGCAACAGAGAGCTGTCCTTTTGGACAGTCATGGAAAGAGTGCGAGCTGCCGACTCGGATTGCATAAGTAGCATTTGCCGGCATTGTCCGCCCGCTTGCTTTTGCTGCTTTGACTGGGACTCACTAAGTGCCACCACCGTTGCTGGCTGCCACACACCGTTGCACGCACTGATTGCATGTGAAATTAACCTCTAGTACTGCTCGGTTTAATTCGCACTCGCTTGCTGCCGATAGTGAGATTGGCACTGTCACTCTAAAACCACCATCGCCACAGCGGCAATGTAAAGACCTGAAAAAAGGAAATCTAAAAAGTTTGTCACCAAATGCAACTCAAATGATATTTCTCTTTTGCTCATTTGTTGGCTGGCTGCGTTGACTGACAGTCCTTTGAACAGAAGGTGGAAAATACTGATGTTATTTATTTTTTCTTTTTCGTGGTTCCCCTTTTACTCAGTCACAGTTTTGGCTTTTGAAGTCAGACGAGGATGAAAGGTTGCTCTGATTCCATCAGTGGTTTTAATTTGTAAATATTACCCAAGTCCTGTAGAATTGGACAAGTTTTTTGGTTTTGCCAAGTTGGATTAAAAGCAGTTGAATGAATTACTTATTTTGCGATTGAGTTTTGAAGACAATGGATTATACGAGAAGAACATATACAGGGTTACTTCTTTTTCATTATGAAAATCTATATAATAAATTTTAAAAATTACTTAAGGATAAGAATACTATCAATACCAATGCTATCTTTAAAATGCTGAAGATTACAGACACTTCTCGAAGTTTTTTCTCCGCAAATGAAATTAATAAAATAAAACTGTGTAGTACATAAGTTCAAAAATTGTATAAAACGGAGACACAATGAAAAATAAAATCAGTTCCGCTCTTCAAATCAAAGAAAACATTATTCCTTTTTTAATTCAGTGCAGTTTTCATAGCACCTCTTGAAATTTTCATATCTTGTTAGAGCGCATTGCCTAACGATTAACATCTAACACTCGATTTATGGCTGATATTGGTCTGATCCGGCCAGTTCCGATAAATGTGGAAGATATATTGAAATTGCTTTAAGACTGACAAACAAGTTTGAAAAGAAAAAGATGGACAGATGGCTCCATCAATTTGTTTATGTAATCTAAAGTATATGAGAAAGGGCAAGTTTATTTTTTAATGTTGATCCGACCCCCGTAAACGTAGGGCCATAGGAAAAAAAATAAACGTAAATATCTCAAAGACTAAAGGAGCTAGAATACTCAAACTTCGACCAAATATTATCCTATTACAAAGAAAGAGTAAGCTAGTCGGTTGGGCTTTCCACCTCCACTACAATGAATTCTTACTTCAGAGACCTGTACTTCCTACGGCTTTAGATAAACAGTAATTATTTGTAAACAAAATGTGACCAATAAAAATACCTTTCGTTCGACATCAATCTTAATAAAATCGGACTATAGACACAAAAGTTATTAGTAAAAGCGATGATAGCCTCCACATCCCTCCCCGACTTTTCGACCAGTTGCAATCACTCAATTGCTGAATTGCAAGTATCTCGGAAACTGTAAAAGTAAGAGCTATGAAATTTGAATTTTAGAATCTCTAGAAATCGAGAAAGGACAAGATTACTTCTTTTTTCTTGATCCGACCCTCCCTCATCACTATCAATACGGGGAAAAGGGGAAAAATTAAATGTGAATATCTCAAAAGTTAGAATAATCAAAACTTGGCAGAATATTATTCTCATTAAAAAGGAAGACTTAAATAGAACTAGTGGTACAGGGTATTTTAATTCCGTGAATTTAGACAATACATAAGAATGTATTTTATTCCATCCCACGCCGATGATGTGGCCAACTAGTTGGCTTTGGTTAGTGGTGACATCGACCAATTAAGTAAGTAAAAATTATTGTTCAGTGAGAGGGATTCTTCTTAAAAACGATGAAATCTAAAATAGTTAATAGAAAGAAACTAATACAATATCTTTGTCAACTCAATGGGCCAATCACGTTCGATGATTCGATGGATATTGTGAAACGAGAGGAAGAAGAAGCTGGAGTCCCTGAAATCGGCGGCCGTCCAAATGGGATGTTTTGAGGAATATAACGATCACTACTTTACCATATCTCTCGCCGATTGTGTATGATATATGATGATGAGGAAGAAAATTATACTTTAAATAAGGATAATGTTGGATTTGCTTTTTTCATTACTCAATTATTACATATACCCTTGAAAATATTAGCTTAGCTCATATTATACAGTCAACATTTCGTCATATTTAATTTTACTTATAAAAAGCTTTTTAATTTTGTTGATGCACTTGTTTAAAATATATTTTAAAGTATTCTTTCATCTTAAAGAAAATCGAGCATCCATCTTGAAAGCCGGAATTACATGATCACCGAAATATCCAAGCGAGTTGGACAAATTTTGCGCTCTTGTCAGAAAAATTTGAGTAAGAAGCCAACAACCTACCTTGCCTTGAGAACTTGCATGGCTACAGCTAGTCAGGATACAACAATTGGAAAGAAGCGCATAGCAAATGAGTCTTTAATAAGTATATACGCTTCTTTCTAATTTCAATTTTTCAATTCAGCTGTAGCCATATATATGTGAGATTGTACACTTCAACACAACAATCATCAAAACGAAATTTGCTTGATATCCGATCAATTAATGTAGAAAATACTCCCTAGATTTTCCTAGGTTGATAAGGAAGCTATATAATATTGTAGTCTGATGTTTGTAATACAATGCACAAAACCACTTATCGCAGGCTTCAAAAGTTACTTGTAGAATACTTAGAATCACTAGAGGAGTTGATATAGACATGTGCGACTGCCAGTATGTTCGTTTGTCCGTCTGCTTCTATGCCAACTAGTCTCTGAGTTTTCTCTGAGTTTTTAAGCTATTTGGATGAAACTTGGTATAAGACTTTTTTTATACATAGGCTGCACATTTGTGGGAACCGGCCGGATCGGACCACTACAACATATAGTTATCATAACAGCCTAAACCGCTCCAATTAACCGACCAACCCCGTTCATATGATTTACGGCAGAAAAAAATTCGAAAAGAGTTTGTAATATTCTGCACCCCGATGAGAGGGCTTGGATTTTTCTACCCTGTACCTAATGTTAAAGGGTATACTAATCTTATGTAAATGTGAGTAACATAGTGAAGGAGACGTCGTAGTCCCCCAAAATTAGCCACAATATGATTAGGGTGACTAGAGAAATTGATATAGCCATGGCCGTCCGTCTGTCCGTGTAAACGCCTTGATCCTAGAGACTATAAGAGGTTGGATAACCAAACATGGTAATCGGACTCCTTATGTGTGTACGCTGGTCAAGTTTATTTTTACTCTCCAACCGCCCTTCCTTCTACCCCCTTACTTTTTCATAGCCTTTTAGGAATCTCAAAATCTTTCGATTAATATCAAACATCACTAAAATCGGACCATATTTACATGAGATATAGAAAAGTACAATTTTCAGAGTCAAGATTTTAATTTCCCTTGCCTAAATGGCAAACGGTTGAATGAACAGTCCGATAGATGGCGTGCTTGAATTATTGTGAACAATGTGAAGTTGAATTCAAAGGAATATTAAGACCAGAGATTTTAGGTGACTGTAGCCAATTAGGGTTACCACTCGACTAGGGCTACCACCTTTTCTCTTTTAATTCCGTCCACTAGGTACAGGGTATCCCAAACTCGGCCGCACCCGATCTTACCATTAAATGTAAAATTCAAGTTTTTCTCTTTTAATATTTTCAATTACTTTCAAATTTATTTGTATTATTTTAAATTAATACGGGCAATTTTCTTTGACATTTTCCATGTAGTTCTTGTTTTAAATACATAAAATTTTCAAATTCTTTTTTAATTCCGTTTTGTTTTTTCTCCGTTATATAGTTTTTCAATTTGTAATAATTATTTTATGTCTGTTTGTAAATTAAGAAATTCATATTTTCATACTTGTTGAAAAGCAAATACTTTCACATACTGTATAAAAAAATGTATACTTTTTTATTCTTAAAAGAAAAGAGTAAATTCATATTGTTCTGCTGTTTGTAATGCACACAACCATTTAACATAGGCCTCTAAAATATTCCCCCAACCTGGTCAAAAAAGTATTGAATAATGTCAATCTGTCTGTCTATTTTAGTCTCGTCGGACTACAATATTATATTGCCATAACAACCTAAGTTGGCTCTAGAAATAAATGTGGCATTTACTGACCCATTCCGTTTAGGTGGTTTACAGTAAAACAAGAGTTTATAATATTCGGCACCCCGAAGATAGCGCTGTGATTTTTAAAAGTATTTTTGTTCATATGAATTTTCTTCAAATGGAACAAATAAAAAAATTTTTGGAAGCCTTAAGCGCCATATACTTTATATCCTTTATAACTTTTAGTACAATGAATTTGATGGAGGTTAGATATATCCTAAAATATGACACTCCATCTGTATGAATAAATAAATTAATTTTTAAACTTAAAATGTTTTTTTTTTTTTAAATTCTATTTTAAACATATTTTCTTTAGTTCCAAAAGAACCAGTGGGTGCATAAAATAATTTTATCGAAGAGGATATATGGGGCGAAAGTTAGATCACACGGAACAAGTTCATGAACTCAGAGTATCCGAAAATCGGTCGCATTCATGTTTATTGTTCTCATTGCTGTTTTTATTTTTGAATGAATGCGAGAAAGATGAGCGTTTTCATTTTAAATTAAGGTATTTTTATTAAGCTGCTTAAAATACCACATATTTTAAAAGCTTTAAGTACAGACTTAATAAATAATATGCTAGTTAATCAGTATTTTGCTGAATTTGTATTGAAATTAATTTAAGCCTTCAGAGTTTTTTATTAATGCCTTTTAACTTTTTTTTTATTATTACAAATAATGCAGTTATTTGCAAAATATGCTGGCTCTTTACACACACACACACACACAGACGCAGAGAGAGACTCTCATGGAGAGGAACATCAACTATTCATTTCAGTTCAATAACAAAGCAGACAAAAGCAAAATACCAAACGAAAAAGCGAAAAGCCTTTTCCTCATACATGTGTGCATTGAGTTATACGCCGCATTAACGAAATAAACATTTAAATTGCAAATTTTGTATTTTTGATTGAAAAACGCGACGATGGCGTTGATGATGACACACACACACACACACACATGCATACGCGCAGGCACACGCACATGCAGATAAAATTCAGTCTCCCTCGTTCGCTGAGCTTTATTTGAGTAGATCGGCTAGCCAGACCTTTGCAAGTATGCATGTGTGGGTGTGAGTGTGTGTGTGTCAATGCTACAATGGTCGATTGTATTATCCTGTTGGGCGAGTTGGTCGGCTGGTTTGCTTATTTTGCCTGTTGTTGGCAGCTGCTGTCTTCGCACTGGCCCGCTTGCAATTTGCTGCTCTTTTGTATAATAAAAAACAATTCGCACTGGCAAATACGCATATATGTTTGTGTGTGTCTGTGTGTGTGTATGTGTGCGAAAATCGACTAAAAAGCGGAAAAAAATTTCATACGCATTAATGTGCGGCATTTGAGAGTGTTCTGTTTGATGGGGCAGCTGCGCAAAAGTGCAATAAAAATGAAAAAGAAAAAAAAAAATAGACCGAATTGATTGAACAAATGTGCGACGACCAGAATGACACACACACACACACACACACACACAAATATAAAAGAGTACAAAAAAAAAATTATAAATATGTAGAAAAAAGTAGCAAAAAAATTATTCATTAACACATGCGTAAAATCAAAAAAAAAAAAAGAGAAAAAGAAAGAAAAATAAGACATTGTCATAAATAAATAATTGATAAATTGCAGATGAATTTTCATACAAAATGTCGGCGAATGTGCTTCACATTTGTGGGTATTTGTGTATGATAATATTATGTTAAAATATACCAGCGTTTTCATAGGGATTTTCCTTTCCTTTTATGACTCAAATGGTGCTGCCTTGCCGTTGGCTTCATTTTTTTTGTCCCCCCTCAGCATTTGCCATTTTCTACTTTGTCACATTTAATGTCAAAGCGAACCCAGTGCGTATGAAAAGTGATTGTTGTTGGTTTATTTATAGGTCACCGTCAGAGTCGCCTTCCTTCAAAGTAGATATAAAAAATTAACACAAACATAAAATGCAATCATGCAGCTCGACCGCATATCCCCCTCTCTGCCCAAACTTTTGTTTGGCTCTCTTGTCTAGTGGGGGCTACGTTGGGCCATACGATGTCCATTTGCTTGATTTGCTTTTACGTGCGCCCAGAGATGCTCTCGACAACGCGTTGCCTGAAACGACTGCCTGGTGTGTGTGTGTATGTGTGTGTGTGTCATGTGTGCCCGTGTGTGTTGTATAATAAAACGCGTCAAACTTTGCTTAACGAGCGGCATTTTACGAGCCGCCGCCGTTGCCGTTGCCGTCCTCTGTCATGTGGTCGCCAAAGGGGTAGCAGAGATGTGGGGCCTTGGGTAGCACTGGGATTACTGAGGCTTGCATTTGATGCGGCCGCAGCTGTTGTCTTTGCATACGGTAGGGGCGCTTAATGATTTGTTGTGTGTCCTGTTCGCTTTTATTTTGCATACTTACCCGTATATTCTATTTGTATGAATACAAGAGGAGTTGCTGGAGTTGAGTTGCCGTTGAATAACAGGGCTATAAATATTTAGAAAATTATATTGATGGTTGGCCTTAAAAGGGAAAGTAGCTGAAGACTGAAATATATAATTTCCATGACAGCAAATGATCGAGCAATGTGGTTTTCCTAAATAAGGGACGATGCAGTATTTTATAAACTCAAAAACTAAGCCATTTCAACATAGTTTTCTAAACAGATTTTTTCATTGAAAGAGAAATAGTTTTTGGGGTCTTAGCCCTACCATTTTCTGTCTGCAATTTTGTTTGCATTTTCTGCTTGCAATTTTCGTGCTGAATCTAGTTCGCTTTAGAAATAATTGTGAGCAAATTAATTACTGTCTTCTACAAGTACCGTTTTTTTTATTTATGTATTTTAGTTTTATCTCATTGAGTAAACAATGAGTATACAATGGACGTATTAATAACACAGGAACCGATTTAAATTATGTGGAACCAAAAACTTGTGCACTTGCACGGAAACTATTTAACCCTTCGAGCAGACTCGTCACTACCAGCTAAAATAATGGAGCTGGAAAAACCACTACATTTATTTTTCTATTTATTTAATATGGTATTTATGCATTTGATCGTCGAGTAAGCTATTCGATACAAGCATTGTTCTATGGAAAGAAAAAAGAGCTTCAACTAGTTGCAATGTTCCATTTGGAAGCCGCAAGTCCACCTATTTACTTAGTTGTTTCCACCATTCATTCCAATATTTTAGCATATTTAGACGGTTAGTAAAATTGTTTGACCTAAGTATGAAATTATATGGTTAAGTATTCGGGTTGTATTGCTGAAAAATTGAATTGTATTTTGAATGATTAAATGGTTTATTACATAATCGATCTCTTTTTTTTACGATTTAAAAAATATAAGTAAGGTGGCATCCCTGATGCGAGGGACGAGATGGCAGACACCTGGTGGCCTCCCCATTGCGAGTGACGAGGCGGCAGACCCCTATCAATGGACTGGTCACACTGAACGATCGAAGCGAACGAACATTAAATAAGAAGAGTCGCAGCGGAATCAACACATTATTTAAGTTACTTATTAACCTTCAATTAACACACTTGCCAATTATTAAATATAATGCCAATAAACTTTACTCAAAAATTTATACGAATACAGCTCACTATTTCCTGAATTATGATAAAAATATATTAAAAAGGTGTTTCAGGTTTTTATATATTTTTCTTCTATATAGTTTTTAAAATAGTATTTGTGTTGAATCAAAAATGTTTTTCCTTTAGTTAAGAGACATTTTCAGATTGATTAATTTGGTAGCAATAAGCCAACACCATAATAAATGATATTAACATCGAAGAGTGGAAGAACAGTCCAAGGCTGCAATTAGTTTGATTTGCTCTTTTTCTTATTTGAATGATATTGCATTTTGCGTAGTTCTGGAAAATTTCCATCCAGCTTAATGGCTGTGAAATCTGAAAATATTTAATCAGAGAATTAGCTTATTTATTTGTCAATTAAATTATGGCGCTCCAGTCATTTCAAGGCAGCCTGCAGCAATTAAAAATGACAACAACGATGAACATAATGAATTCGTTTAAAATGAAAAGCATTTAAAAGTGTCTAAGTAAAGTAAGCGTGAGCTCGTCATTCTATTGGAATTGTCATTAAATAATTTTTACTGAAAAATTTCTTTCCAAAAAAAAAAAAAAAAAAAACTAGCAATTTCGTCCTTGCAAAACATTAGTTTTTTATTTTGAAATAATTGACATTTGAGTCTTAGAAAAGTAAGCTTGGAATATTTACACAATAACACAATTTTCAGTTTTTGTTTTTGGAAATAAACTCTCCCTAAGCAAGCTTTTGTAATATCATATCATATCATATAGACAATTTAATTACAAGCTACACAAATTAAACAAATAGTAAAAATTGGACGTTTGCTAAGTAATATTCTGGTGAAGAAATGAAGTGTAAAAAGACGAGGTCATCTAAGAAAATGACACTGAAAAGGCTGCCAAGGGCGCGAGTCCAGAAACTAAGTCCTTGGCAGAAGGCTCGTCAGAAGCGTGAAATTGAGAATAGTTTTGTCTTGATGGCAGCTCGTCATGCTGGCTACCGTTATAAGATATCTGAAGAGGTATATTATAACGCAACACATATTGGTTCGCCCGTCTTTGACTCTTTTAAGGAATTCAAACAAGATGCCAAGATAATGAAATCCATGCAGACTCGCAAGCGGAAATTTTTACGGCAGCATTTAAAGTATTAGCAAATAATATATATTTCGTTTAATTAGTATTGTTCTTGTAAAAGTGAAATCAATATGGATTTATATAAACAATAATTGATTTCGCATTCGCGAACTAAATTTATATTCATAGTATTCAGTGTTTTCATTCATTGTAGTAATTATTTTTTCTGGCAATTAAAAATAATGTTAATGATTCCCTGTGAGCTCACTTGATGTCTTGTAAGCTTATCTAAGTGTTGGTTGTGCTGATACCCACTCAGTTTTATCATTCAATTAAAACGGAAAAAGAAAAAACAAAGTGGGGCGAAATGTTGGCGGATTTTCGCACATTCGAATCGTCCGCTTAAAGAGGAAAAACCGGAAATAGACCGCGGACGCATGTTGAAACAATTTGCGTTTAGAGAAAATAATGAAGTGTTTAGTTGATTATCTAAACGCACAAAAGCCTCTCGCTCAACACGCTCAACAGAGTTATTTACCATCGCAGAGCTGGTAACAGTTTGGGCCTATAAAGGCACAAGTCAAATGCTATCAGACAAGGTTTGAATTTGTTTATTTTTATTTTTATTTTCGGAGGGTTGAAACTGAAATTGTGGTTGGAAAAGAAGAAGCAGAAGAAACGGACAAGTGTGAAGACATCGACCGGCAATTGGGGCCGAAACCGGGGCGCATTATGGGCAAATAAACAGTCAACAACGTGGCCATAAAAGCTGTGAAATTACCTCAACTCCATTTGGCCATGTAGAGTGAACTAGGCAAGCACGCATGCTACAATTGTGCAAACATCAGCAGCAACAACAATAACAACAACAACAATAAAAGCACACTAAAAAGCCGTCTCAATTGCAACTGGCAACTTGTTACTTAACGGGGCATGCAATTTTTTTGTGGGCTTTTGTGTGCACTGCAAACGTTACCAAAAGTTGGTCCGAAATGCATTTACATTTGAATGTGAATTTGAATTTGCATTGATAAGCAAGTTGGGCAGTTAGTAAGGCAGAGTTGAATGTTTTCGTGCATTGCTCACATTTTTCAAGCAACACGACAATAAACAAATCAAACAGGAAACCTAAATTGAAGGCGTATACGCAATGTGGGCGGAAGCGTTTGAGGGCGGCGTTTTTAACTAGGAGTAAGTGTTTTGACTTTGTGAACTTGTTTTATGCCTTAATTAAATTTGATTAGCTGTTTGCGCAGCAAATTAGTTTGGCTTTTGAAGGCAAGCGAGTGATGAGTGAATCAGTAAATGGGCGTTGAAAACTCTCTTAACTAATTGGCTAATTGATTGATTGTTAGTCAAAAATTCTTTGCACTCAGACAGTTTGGTCGATTGCTGTTGAATTTAATTAAGTTTCCGTTGTATTAGGACAAGTCTCAGGTAATTTGCTAGCGAGTCGCATAATTATTTTTATTTTTATATATTTTTTTTGCTGCCTTCAGCAACTGATTTCCCAGGACGGAACATAGCAACAAATCCGGCACTGTTATAAACAAAACGTTTTACAATCTGCCTGGTTTACAGCTGCTGCCCTTAATCCGAATACAAAAATAACAACAAAAAATAAAAAAGAAACAGCACAGAAAGGTTTATCAAAAATGTATAAACCGCTACCAGGGTAAAGGACTCGCCCGGCAAGGACAGGGAAATGGGCAAGAAAGATTGGGAGGTGTTGTTGAGCCCAGTGGAATGCTCAAGTTTTATGCGTGCAGTGGATGGAACAATGGAAGAAGAAAGGAAAGGAAGAAAGCCCAAAACTTTATGGTACATCTAGGGTAGAGTATTATTTTTAAATATTTCGCTTATCCAAATACGCAGATTCCCCGGCTACTTATATGTTTGCAGAGAGCATTTTGCCCTTCAGATGGCTTGGCTGCCAGTATCGAAATAACCTTCGCTACGAAATGCGGCAAAAAGAATAACTGTTTGCATTGTTTGCAAAAGAAAAACTTTGCTTTTCCCCCAACCCAATAGGGGCAACTGGCATTTTCTTATAGCTGCGTCTTTGGGTCCGTTCATCTTGTGTCCAGCGGTTCTTTTCGGTTCGGCTCGACTCGGCGGCAAAAAAAAGTGCTAAAGTTTTTTCGCGTGCATAAAATTTCCACTTTATGTTAGTTATGGATTGTACTGTACTCCTGGTTAATATACATATATTTTGACTTTTATTTTTCAATTCTACTTTGTTTTTTTTTTTTCTTTTTTAATTTTGATATTCTTTTTTTTTTACATTGTTTTTATTATTTTTTGAGAGTGGGATAAGAAACAAGTAGTTGAAATTATTTGGTAGTATAAAACTTTAGTTTTTAACTTTGCCTCCGTTAGTTTAGCTGTTTGCCGTTGTTCCCTTTTTTTTTGCTTTGTTTTGTTTAAGCATATTTATATTTTAATAAGCATTCTTGCAGCTGCGCTCCATTGCCTCTCTCGCGTAATTTTACTGCAATTTCTGACAGTTTTAGAAATCTTGGGGAGTAGAACTTATGGACATGGTCTGGCTGGCTGGGTACTTGCTTTGAGTTTCCTGTCAGCAGCAAATGGCAATTGGAAGGAAAATGGTCGGACAGGCCCACCGGCAGGCAGTCAGCCACTTAGAAAGTAACTGAGCTGGCACCATGGCGTATGATTGTTATTAATTTGATATTATGTGAAAGCGCATTGTGCTCGAGTACGGCAGCGCAGCGAGCTTCCTGATTTTCTTTCTCCTTTTTTATTTGCAATAAGCAATAAGTGTCTGTTAAAGTGATATTTAGTGTCAGAGGCTTCATTCTCCTTTCCTTTATAATATTGACGCCTCAAAAGGCTGTTCACGGTAATAAGAAAACTCCATTTTAGAGATTTTATAAATTTTGCTTAAGCTTTAATAATAAAATAATTCAGATTACTGAAAGTTTCTCTTTAGATATCAATATATTTCATTTAGTTGATGTAAATGAAAACTCTTTTTATAAATCATGTCATACTCATCAATTAGACTTTAGCTTTTTTTGTGGGGTCTGTTGATGCCGCCGCAATTGTTAACCATTTACACTTCAATACAATGTGGTTGATGGCTCAAATAGATTCAGCATGCGAATGATTCGATACGCTTGTTTATGACATTCTATATGGCATTGTGTTTGTAACAAAATATAATCATAAACGTAATTTAATCGCGCCAAACCGCGTGTGTCACGTATTTGCCAACAACAGCCTTTCACACACACACAGATCCACATGATGCTACATTTTCAATGTTGCCACAGACTCATACATACTCGCAGACAAAGAAGTCGAACATTGTTGACAGTTCAGAAACTGTTAAAATAATTCAATAGTCAACCATGGTCGTGGCCGTTGATGCCGTTGTCGTTGGTCTCGCTATTCCGCTGACTCCTTTCTATAATGTAATGATAATAATAATCATAATGTCGTTTTAGTGAGTACTGAATTTATTAGGGGAAGCGAATTGCTTCCACTTGCCAAATGTGATGATCATTTGAAACACCTTTATATTGAATATGATTGACACAGTTTTTGCTTACTTTTATGAGATTACGATTATTTCTTTCGACACATTGAACGAGATTTATTGTGCCTTAATCATATTATTTATGCCTCTAATTTCCATATGAACCATATTTTTTTTTGGGTTTTTTTGTTATTCCCTGTACCTTAAGAGTAAGGGTATAAAAAGTTAGTACAAATATATGTTACATAGAAAGGGAGACGTCGTAGACGCCGCAAAGTTACCCACAATAAGTCACCTGACTTGAGTAATCGATATAGCCATATCCATCCGTCTGTTTTTTCTTTTTTAAAGTCTTTTAGCCTCTACAGCTTTTGGATCTTGATATTAAATGCTTCCAAAAAATTGTTAGGAAATCAGACCATATTTACATGATACTAAATTTCAGAGTCAAGAATTTAATTTCCCTTACCTAACTGGCGAAAGATCGAATGAGCAGTCCGATAGATGGCGTGCTTGCATTATCGGCCGCGCCCGAGTTTACCGTTTGGCTTAATTTTTATGATAGTTTGGAATTATTGCTTACGAAAATTTTGCAGAATATCATATTGCTAATTTATGTAGGCTACTATAGGCGAGACGAGCTGGATAGCTGTGTTAAGTTATCGGAGTACGCGGTTGTATTTCGCGGTTGTATTTTTTATTTGTCGTGAATCTTAGCTATTTTTGGCAGTCTTCTCAGATCTCTTATAAGTTCAAGCGATGCACGGATTTTCGGTGATGATCCCCAAGATCTTCGAGTTGGCTTATTGCGTGACTACTATACTGTTGGCTGTCACCCACAATCTTAGTTTCAGATAGGGCTTAAGAGCAGAAGAACAGTGTCATTTTTTCTCATATTTGAGGATGAAGCGTGCTCTGATGAAAGTCATTGGCTTTTATTCTTAGATGAGTCCTTTTAGTTGCAAAATGTCTACACCAGATGAGCTATTGTCTGGAAGCTTTTGCTGCTAAATGAAAATCTCTGACAACCCCTCAAAGAAGGTAGCAGTGGCAATTTCTGATTGATGGGAGTTTTCAGACTGGGCTGAACGAGCCTTCAATTTATCCAACGCTTCACTGTATTCCCTTACTTTGGTTCTACGCCATTGAAGAAGATAAGAAGTGCGCATACACGACAGGAGCTGCCAGTTGCCTGTAACCACAACGCAATTGCATTTTTGGATATGTGCGAGACTGTCTCTGGCACACTTTGTTGTTGTCACCTTTTAGTTTTGGGCGTTGACAAGCGCAAAGAGTTGACAAGGCGTCACGGCATATGGTGGCAGATGCATTTATCTCAGGCAGGCGAGCACACATGGACGAATGCCTTGTGAATAACTTGCCATATTAGCAGTGATTCCTTCTTCTCCTCCGGCTTCTGTTCTTGCCTTACTTACTCATTTCGCCTCTAAGTGTAGCCTTTCAGTATTCCAGCTTCCACTTTCAGAGGAGCCAGCGAGCTCAACTGTTTGTCAAAAGGATTTTGTAGTGATTTAGCTTTCGGCCCAAACTTCACACCATGCATGAAAGCACACGCACACACACACACAGATACACACACGTACTTACGAGTCAACCACTCGGCAAATCACATAGAACGACTCTGACTTGCAATGCCTCTGACAACTCATGTTGGCATTTTGCGTACTCTTCTGTGCCAGCTCAGTGTGTTTGGGCTGGTGAAATTGCTATAGGATTAACGCTTTAGATCCCTTTTCGGCCGTCCGAATGTGTGTGTGTCTGTGGGAAAATTAGCTGCCTAATTGTTTGCCAAAACCGCAAGTTTCTGCATATTCTTTTCCATATCCTTTTGAAACGGCTTTGTCCTCTGCTGAAATGCCCGGGTGACAGTTGAATAATGTTCGCCATTTAAGCAATTAACACGCCTTTGGTCGCGGTTCCATCTGCTGCTCTTGTGTATACAAATTGAGTCAATAATTTTGCAGGCGCCTTTTCAATCCAGAGCCTCCTTCCTACCGGGCTCCCAGATGGCTTGGCTGGGCACTTTGTGCATAATAAATAAACGCCATGAAATACGCAACTTAACACGCAATGCACCAAAGTCACTTGCCTGCCTTCTCCATATGCATGTGTGTACATATATACAAATTATATTGTATTGTAATGTTATTTGAGTATGTGTGTGTGTGTGTGTGATGTGTAAGAGCCATCTGACACCACCTTGACTCATTAATTACGCAACTGGCATTTTTATTTCATTGCATACTTTTGTGCAATTTATTATTACAGAAAAGCAAAAATACAAATTGGCTTTTTTAAAAAAGCCCACTCACATTCAAACATCCATACAACAAGTTATTTACCAAGACAGCGACACATATGGAATTGTGGTAAAAAAGTACAAGCCACAAATGAAACGTGCGGTATCTGTGTGCGTGTGTGTGTTTGAGCTGTTTGTAAATTGCCAGACTTTCCTTTTTTGTGGCCTCTTTGAATAAGAGAGTTTATTTCGAAAACATGTAATTTGACAAATCATTATGAAAGACGAAAGAGCTTAGTTTTTGCAATAAATAAAAAATCATTTATCGAATAAAAATTCTAAGACTTTTGATTCACAATCCTTTTTTATACTTATTGTTGAAAATACAAAAGTCACCCTTATACAAAGTTGTGTGTGTGTGGAGAGTAGTGAAATTGAGAGGATCATGTGAGAGAGAGCGTGCTCTGTTATTGCTCTCTTGGTACGCGCTCATTGCTGCCTCTCGCATGCATGTTATAGAGTAATCATTCTATTCGCTTGCAGACAATTAGAGAGTGCGGTTGGTTCTATCGGTTGCTAAAATAATTATTGAACAATAAAAACAAATATAAAAGTGTTTCACTATTTGGTTGATGGGCTGGCTTATAAAATACTCAAACGTATTTTTATTATATTAATTTCAATAGGTTATGGGCCCAGTCACATTTTTGACCAAGTAGTGAAATAGTGTAATTGTGCAAATAAGAATAATTAAAATAAATACAAGTGAATTTTCTTATTTAAATTTATGTGTTTAATAAACACAAATACATAGAGAGCTTTGCTATAAGTTGACACATATATATATATGTATATATATGTATATAACGATACTCAAAAACGCTTGGTTGTATAACAGTGAAAAAGCAGTACAGCAACGAACAGTGATTCTAAGAAGCGCAAGGCATACGGAGAAACGAAAAAAAAAAAAAAATAAGAACAGTTAGTTTTATCATCGCGACGACGCGTGGTCAAAATTCAAAAGAAAAAAAGGGAGACATGGATAAAGGAAAGAGAAATATAAAACCGTTTAACGGTGAAAAATATTCAATTTGGAAGTTCCGAGTAAGGGCACTGTTAGAGGAAAATGATTTGTTAAATGTAATTGAGCAAGAACAAACAGAAGAAAGCGAGGAAGTAAAACGGGCAGAAAGAAATGCAAAGGGGATAATAATAGAATATTTGAGTGATTCCTTTTTAAGTTTTGCCAATAGTGGAAATTCGGCAAAGCAGATTTTTGAAAAATTGGACACTATTTATGAGCGTAAAAGCTTGGCATCTCAACTATCACTACGCAAGCAATTATTCTCTTTAAAACTAAAAGGTGATACTCTGTTAGTAAACCATTTTCATCAGTTTGACGATTTGATAACTGAGTTAGTTGCAGCTGGAGCCAAGTTGGACGAAATGGACAAAATTGCTCACTTACTTAATACACTTTCGACTAACTATGAAGGAGTAATAACAGCTATAGAAACTCTTACTGAGAGCAATTTGACATTAGACTTTGTTAAGACAAGGCTACTCGATCATGAAATAAAGTTAAAAGGAATTAACAAAGACACAAGTGCTAAAGTGCTGCAAGCTATAGGCAATCGAGAGTCTAGGGAAAATACATACAAAAACAAAGCAATGAAATCTATGAAGAAAACCTTTAAGAATAAGTCCAAACTCAAATGTTTTCATTGCAAGAAATTGGGTCATATAAAGAAAGATTGCTTTATATTAAAAAGGCAGGCAGGAAACCAGAATGTTCCCGAAGGAAATATTGTTAGAGAGAGACAGGCTCAGATGGCAACAGAAACACAGCCAGAACGTGCGTTTGCGTTTCTGATGAATGCAGAAGGTAGAGAGAGAGATACTCAGAAGGCAGAGACGCAGCAAAAATGCGCATTTATGGTGAAATTAGCAAATTACACTGAAAAGCCAGATGAAGTAAATTTTATATTAGATTCGGGGGCATCAGATCACCTAGTGAATGATGTTAACTTATTTTCTGAGTATGAGAATTTAAATACAAACGTGGCTATTGAGATTGCAAAGCGTGGAGAATTTGTTTATGCTACTGCAAAAGGACAAGTTAATGTTAACAATTCCGGAAACAACATTACATTACACAACGTGCTGTATTGTAAGGAAATCCCACATAATTTGCTATCCGTAAAGAAGATGATGGATGTTGGAATGTCCGTCGAGTTTAATAAGGATGGCATTAAAGTAATCAAGGACGGTAACTTGGTATTTGAAGGAGTATGTGAGTATAATGTACCGACTGTTAAATTTACCTTAAATAGTAAAGTATATACATCTGCAATATCAAATGATGCAGAGTATCGCTTGTGGCATGAAAGGTTGGGACATATAAGTGTTGGAAAATTCTTAGAAATTAAACGAGATGGCTTGTTTGAAGATAGTGAGCTTATAAAAAACGTACAAGTAAATAGTAGCAAATTATGTGAGGCGTGCATAAACGGAAAGCAATCAAGACTAAAATTTGAAAAACACAAAAATAAAGAAAATATTGAACGCCCACTATTTGTAATTCATTCGGATGTATGCGGTCCGATTACGCCCTCAACTATTGATAATAAAAACTACTATGTAGTATTTATTGATCAATATACACATTATTGTGTGACTTATTTAATAACTTATAAATCAGACGTGTTCTTTGTATTTAAAGATTTTGTAGCCAAGAGTGAGGCTCATTTCAATTTAAAAATGGTCAATCTATATATTGACAATGGAAGAGAATATCTCTCTAATGAAATGCGTGAATTTTGTGTCGAAAAAGGTATCAGCTATCACTTAACGGTTCCTCATACCCCACAACTAAATGGTGTTGCAGAGCGGATGATTAGAACAATCACTGAAAAAGCTCGCTCTATGATTAACTGTACTAAACTAAATAAAAGTTTTTGGGGTGAAGCTGTTTTGACAGCAACATATTTAATTAACAGGACCCCAAGTAGAGCTTTAAGAAATATAAGAAAAACACCATTTGAGATATGGCATAAAAAGAAGCCAGTATTGAAATATCTAAAGATATTTGGCTCGACAGTATATGCACTAAATAAAGTGCGAAAGCGAAAATTTGATGAGAAATCGATCAAAACTATACTTGTCGGATATGAGCCAAATGGCTATAAGTTGTGGAATGAGAACTCGAGAAAATTTATGACAGCTAGAGATGTAGTGGTGGATGAAATAAACATGAAATCGGTGACTTCAAATGAATATGACTCTGTGGAAAAACATGATGTTTTTGAGCAATACAGTGATTCTCTAATTGAAGAGAATGAAGAGTCGAATTTTCCATTGCAGGAAAATTGTGAATCTACGGATTCGAAGTCTGATGCAAATCTAAATGAATATTCCACTTGTCTCGAGAATACCGATCCAGTGGCTGAAACTGGTGATAAAATAAAAGAAAATAAAAATCAAGAACAAATTAGACGCAGTGAGAGAATTAAAGATAAACCAAAGTTATCATATAGATTTTTAGAAAAGTGTCTGATGAATACCCAAATGTGTTTAAACGATATACCCAGTACATATGAAGAGATTAAAACTCGTGATGACAGAACCCTGTGGGAGGATGCCATTAAAGACGAACTGAATTCTCATTTTGTAAATAATACATGGTGCTTAGTACAAATGCCTAAGGATAAAAACATAGTAGATTGCAAGTGGGTTTTTAGTATTAAACAAGACGAAAATGGTCATTTACTTAAATATAAGGCAAGATTGGTAGCCAGGGGATTCACCCAAGAATATATGATGGATTATGATGAGACTTTTGCACCAGTTGCACGAATTTCTAGTTTTAGATATCTCTTAGCTTTTTCAAATCAATACAATTTACTGATCCATCAGATGGATGTCAAAACAGCCTTTTTAAATGGAACACTAAAAGATGAAATTTATATGAAAATTCCAAAAGGTTTAATCCATCATGATGGAGATAAAGTATGTAAACTTAATAAAGCCATTTATGGTCTAAAACAAGCTGCAAGATGCTGGTTTGAGATATTTGAAAGTGCACTACAAAATTATGGATTTCGGAGTCTAGAAGTAGACAGATGTATATATATTCTAGATGAAGGAGATATACATAAAAATATATATGTACTCTTATATGTTGACGATATAATAATTTCTACTAGTGATTCCGAAAGAATGTCTAAATTTAAAACATATCTTTTGAATAAGTTTCAAATGACCGATCTAAATGAAATACGATATTTTATTGGGATAAAAATTGAAAGAAAAAATGATCAAATTTGTCTCAGTCAATCTGCATATATTAAAAATGTTTTAAAAAAATTCAATATGGAAGACTGCAATCCAGTTGGGACTCCTCTTCCAAGCAAAATAAATTATGAGGCTTTGCAAGTAGAAGAGTCATATGAAGCACCATGTAGGAATTTGATTGGTTGTTTAATGTACGTAATGTTATGTACACGACCGGATTTAAGTACTTCGATAAGTATCTTAAGTCGATATACTAACTACAATAATAGAGAATTATGGCAATGTCTAAAAAGAATTTTAAGATACCTGAAAGGAACTGTCAATTTAAAGTTATCATTTAAAAGGAATGTGAAAGTAAATAAAATACTTATGGGGTATGTTGATTCTGATTGGGCCGGAAACGAGACTGACAGAAGAAGTACTACAGGGTATATATTTAAAATGTTTGAAAATTGTTCAATTTGCTGGAGTACTATGAAACAAAAATCTGTTGCTGCTTCATCTACCGAAGCTGAATATATGGCCTTATTCGAAGGAGTAAGGGAAGCATTATGGTTAAAATCATTAACAAATGAAATGAAATTAGAGTTAAATGGTCCAATAGTTATTTTCGAGGATAACCAAGGTTGTATAAGTATAGCCAATAATCCCACTTGCCACAAGAGAACTAAGCACATAGATATCAAATATCACTTTACCAGAGAACAAATTGAAAACAAACTAATTTGTGTTAAGTATCTTTCCACAGATTTACAGTTGGCTGATATTTTGACAAAGCCACTACCAACTGCCAGATTCACAGCACTGCGAAACCAACTGGGGCTAACGGAATCTTGAAGGATAAAAACAACCTGAATAAGCAAATTAATTTTTTTTAAATGAAGTCTGAATCTTTTATATATATAATCATAATCAAAACAAATACTAGTCTAATCATTACTATGTTTATCTAACGGAATCTTGAAGGATAAATACAACCTGAATAAGCAAATTAATTTTTTTTAAAATGAAGTCTGAATCTTTTATATATATAATCAATCAAAACAAATACTAGTCTAATCATTACTATGTTTATCTAACTGAATATTGAATGATGAAAACAACCTGAATAAGCAAAATAATTTTTTTTTATATGAAGTCTGCATCTCTTATATATATAATCATAACTATAATCATAATCAAACCAAAACAATTACTAGACTAACTATTACTATGTTTATTTAAGTGAATCTTGTTAAATTTTTATTTTTTGTTTGATTGAACTAATTGGGTTTTTCTGGGTTTCCCCAATTCTTTGCAGCAAATGCTGGTTCAATAAAAGTAGCCCCAGAGAGAAAAAAAAAAGAGAAGAAAAGAAAAGAATAAAAAATACAACCATTAGAAAACCTGCGCACTCGTCTGAAAGTAATTTTTTTTTATTTCATTAAATTTTTAATCAATTTGTGTCAGTGTGACTTTTGAGGTGGCGTGTTGAAAATACAAAAGTCACCCTTATACAAAGTTGTGTGTGTGTGGAGAGTAGTGAAATTGAGAGGATCATGTGAGAGAGAGCGTGCTCTGTTATTGCTCTCTTGGTACGCGCTCATTGCTGCCTCTCGCATGCATGTTATAGAGTAATCATTCTATTCGCTTGCAGACAATTAGAGAGTGCGGTTGGTTCTATCGGTTGCTAAAATAATTATTGAACAATAAAAACAAATATAAAAGTGTTTCACTATTTGGTTGATGGGCTGGCTTATAAAATACTCAAACGTATTTTTATTATATTAATTTCAATACTTATTATAATCGTACTAAACCAGGACAAATAAATGTTATAAATATACCCTGTACCTTAAGGGTAAGGGTATATTAAGTTTATGTAAATACATGTAACATAGAGAAGGAGACGTCGTAGACCCCCCAAAGCCACCCACAATATGATCAGGGTGACTACAGTAATCGATATAGCCATGTCCGTCTGATCGCCTAGATCCTAGAATCTATTAGAGCTAAGATAAAAAACTTGGGATTCGGACACATTATGAGTACACGCTGGTCAAGTTTATTTTGTTTTTCATACATACAAAAAACAATTTTTCTGTCAAGATTTTCATTCCCCTTGCCTAACTGGCAAACGGTCGAATGAACAGTCCGATTGATGGCGTGCTTGCATTATTGTGAACAATGTGTTGTTGAATTCAAAGGAAAATTATAATCACAGTTTTCATGTGTAAATAGACGACCAGGGTTACCACACGACTAGGGCTACCACGGTTTATTTTTCAATTCCGTACAGGCTATCTCTAACTCCGCCACGACCGAGTTTAACTTTCGGCTTCATTTTATATGGATCAGACTATTGGCTTGCACATTTGTTAGAATTGGCCGGATCTAGCCAATATATCATATAATTGGATTCTGCCTTGTAGAATATTTACTAAGCCAAACTGAAATGGGAATGACTTTATTTTCACAGAAAAAAATTTGTTTAAATTTCCTAAACATTTCTATATAAATCAAAAATATTTTCCCAACATACTGGCCACTTTAAATTCTTATTTTAAGCTCTGCAAGCACACCTAAAAACAATAAAAATAAAAATTAGTTTCATACACAAATACTTCTGGTTGCACAGAGTTGCAAATGAGTTAACATGCAACAAAATTTTGCGATCGCATTTTGGCAAACACAAAACAAAAGTGAAAAGTTTCAAACTCCCACAGATGTGCCCTTATTGGGTCACAAAAAAAAACTGTATATGTATAAATAAATAAATAAAAAAGTTCATTAGTTACAATTGCACAATGTGTGATGCAAATGTAAATGGCAGTTTGTGGCTGTCGTATTTGCTGGAATGCTTGGCTTGTATCTTTTAAGCTTTTCTTCTTCTTTCTTCTTCTTGCCACATTGCCACGACCACAATATTTACAATTGCATTGTTAATTCGCATTAATTAAGTTGCCTTGTTGACCTAGCAGGCTCATTAAGCTGGCTTCAAATAGTTGCCACGTCCACTTCAGTGCTCTGTGTTCAATAAGAGGCAAGCAAATTTTTTTAAAAGTCCTCAAAGTTTTCGAGGATTAAAATAAAAAAAGGAAAAACAAAAAAAAAGTAAATGCTCTCCAATTAGCCGTATGAATTTGAATGGGATACTTTTGGTATGGGGGGCTTAACGATGATAGTCCGCCTTTGTTGCTGGCATTGTTGCAGTAATTTATTGTGGCCACATGTTGGGGGCCAGCGTTGGGGTGGAGAGCAATACGATGAGAGAGCATAGAGATGGTGCTTCATAAGATGTTAACGCGCACTTAATGCCACTTAAAAATACGCATAAATCTTGACAGCAATAAATGCAACGACAACAACGGTGTCAGTGAACACTCATCCCAGCCAATGAGAAAAAAATGCGAGCATCAGGAAGGGTAGAAGGAAAATGTAGCTGGATGAGCTGTAGCCACGTCCGCTTGTCCACTTAAACACACCTACTTACAAGGCAGCTCAAGCATATGCAGATGTGTGTGTGTGTGTATGTATTCACCAAAGAAAGAAAGAATCTGGCTATGTGGTGGCAGCTGCATTTAACAAGGCCAGACAAACAAGTATGAAATGAAATAAAATAAAAGAATGAAACAAACTGAAAATGCCTGAGAGACAGAAGCAGTGTAGCTGGTAAGGTGGTGAGGGGATGAGGGGGGTAGGTTTGAAAGTGGGTGTGCAAAAAAACGAAAACAACAACTGCAACATGCAATTAAGTGCATTTTATTAATTATTGTTGATAAAATAATATTTTTGCAATTTATTGTACAGGCGGGTAGGTCTCTCTTTCAACTCTTCCGCGCACCTTAATTCACTTCTTTCCATGCTCTTTTCCAAAAAAAAAAAAAACAAAATATTGCTAAAATCTTCGCAGGCCTTTTACAATTGTCAATTTATGTTGTTTGAGTTCAGATTTGCTTATATCTCTACCATTATAAAGTCTCGATCGATCTAACAAAATAAATAAATCCAAAAAGTCTGAAATGAAAAAAGAGTATTTTCAGGCCGTCAATGCTTATATGCTATTGTATTTTTTAGCTTTTTATCTCGCTCCATCACATACACTCAGGGGGAATTCATTTCATTCTTGCCTCCATTGGTGTTTTATTTTATTTATGCATATGTATGCGCAAATAAATAACACAATGAGAGAGAGAGAGAGAGAGAGAGAGAGAGAGAAAGCAGGAGGGAGAGGACAAAAAGGTTGCATACTTATACGCTGACGTTATCAGTGCACTACCAGCAGGCGGCCAGACAGACAAACAGATAGACCAACAGAGAGAAGGATAAGGACGGACAAATGGAGTGGCAGACAACCGGACACACCGATAGCCGTTACAGTTTGCGGTGCATCGGCTATCGGCGCCCAGCATCAACGGTCGTCGGCAAGAGCGGCAGCGACGGCAGAGACGGTGCACCGTGACAGATAAATTCAAATAACAATAATTTCTTCCGGTCGAATGGCAGCGCACTCACATACACACAGCTGTAGATTTTCAGCTTTTGATGTTATTGCTGTTTTTGTTGCATTTCAAACCGGATGCGCATAAGTATACAAGGATTGACAGGATGTGCGAGGCGCACACACGCATACATTTGTTTGCTTGCCGCCATTTTGATGAGCCAGCAACGGCAGTAATGTTGCCCACCGATTTCAATGACAATCCAAGGCTGAGGGGGATGAAATGGTAGACGCCAATCGGCAATCGTTTTGCATACAAATGGCAAACGTTGCATTTTAAATTGGCATACAAATGGCGTTCCAGCCACACCTCCCCCCCAACAGCATTACAACAGTCCAAGTGCTGCAAAGTAGTCTTCAATTCGGTTGCCCAACAGCAGAAAGAACTAGGCTTATTTCGATTCTCCTTCCAGCTTGGCAGCTCTGCTAATTTGCCTTGCTTTTCATTTGTTAATGAATTTCATTTGGCATTAATAATTACGAACTTAATGCGAAATTAATTTCCGTAAATTTTACTGGATATCGGATATTTCAGAACAAAGAGGTAGGCCCCATAGGGAATAATCCTTCTTGATTTATAAGTCCTATAAATAATTTGAAAAATTATCCGTTCCATATGTTTTATTTTTTTTCTAGTGCTAAGAATATTACTCGTTTGGCTTCGAATTATTTGTATATTCATTGGAAACTAGGAGAAACTCTTACCAGAATTTTGCTTCATTAATTTGAGGGAAAAAAGAATCAAATTACAATTTAAAATTAAATTATTATTATAACTAAATTGCAACTTTAAATACATCATGTACATGGAATTAAATATTTTTTAATAATAATAAAAGGAACCCAGGAAAAAAACATTCATACAAAACATAATAACTAACAATTTATTTAGTGTGTGAGGAACTCGGAGCCTGAAATTATATTTTATCCTTTTTTTTAACGGAGAGTTATGTGGGTCTTTATACTCTATACCCAAAGGGAGACGTCGACGATTGCCCTAGGTATGGTCAGGTTGGTTGGAAAAATATATGTAGTCATATCTGTGCATTATTTTTAAGTTAATGAAATAAAGATATGTAATAATATAGGATACACCAAATATTTATCTATTTATCCTTTCCATGGATTAAAAAAACATTCATTAAAACTTTTAAATTTACATGAAAGGTCCAATAGGTTGCGTGTTGAGAAATGTGTTTAAGTTTTTCTACGTGGTTTTTTATTTTCAAGGGGTTTCTATTCGTTTGTTCTATATGAAGCTTGTTTTGCTCAGATTAATTACCTATATACACATTTAGAAAGAAATATATTAATGTGTATATCTATTTCTTTATATAAATCAGAAAATCAATCAAGCTTACATGAAAGGTCCAATAGATGGCGTGTGGAGGAACAGACTTAATCCCTTATACTGTACACACCAAACAAATCTTACGAACCCATGATTCAGAGTATTTCAAAATCGGCCTGATACGAGTTAAGCCATTGCTTATTTCTATATTTAATGTGGCACATGAGTAATGCAAGTGGCAGAGTTTTTAAAAAAATTTGCCCCTGTTGTTGAGTGCATATAATCCTTTAATATGTTTTTACTTTCACATATGCAAAAAATTTTGACGGATTCAAACAAAAACGTTATGTTTTTTTTTTTGTAACATTTTTATGGCATAATAGTTGGGTTTAGGATTTTCCTAAAAGGGTTGTAATTAAAATAGCTTTAAAGTTTTGCTTTATTAATTCATATAAAATAACTTTTATGGCTTAAAAAATAAACAACTATTTTTCCCCTTTAAAATAATGTAAAAAGAAAAAAAAAAAATAGTGTAAAATGAAGAAAATGAGAAACCGTAAAAAGGCTTAGAACAGTTCCAGACTTGCAGAGCTTTTGAATATTTCAATTGATTTTGCTGTTTTCTAGAGATTTGCATAAATCCTCGGCCTGTCATAACAAATCTGATAGCTTGGGTAAGAAATTATTTAATAGATATATACTAAAAAGTTTCACCAGAAACGCTTATCGTTAAGGCAAGCAAAGCTCTTGAGGTTCTTTCAACACCACCTCAGTCTTCAAGGCGATGGGGAGGGGGGTGGGGTGAGTGGGGTGATAATCCGCAGCCACAAAAACAAGACAGGCACATAATCAGTACAGCGCAGTCATCACAATAAGCTAAAAATTGTCAGCTACGATAATAATGTTGCAAACAATAACAGGAATAATAGGATCGACCACAAAGCCCGATACTCGCTCGAGATAGAGTGCAAATTTACCATAATTATGAAGCGGCAAGGCGGCTGAGAAGAAAAGCAACGACTATTTGGTTAAGCCCGGCGCAATTAGCAGGCTTAGAATCGGGACATAAGAAAAGGCAGAGCAGAGGAGACAAAACTAATACTCAAATGGGTCTGGCGATAAATCGGCCAACGGGAAAGCCACCGTCAAAAACCCAAAGCCTGCAAGTCTGCAGATAGAGCAGCAGCAAGTGTCACTTGTCAGCCATCAATGTGTGTGTGTGCATGTGTGTACAGTTGTGGGCATTTTGGGGCGGTAAGTATTCCGAGGAGCCGGCTAGGTCCTTGTAGTTGGCTGTTGTTCCGCCTGACCTGGTCGCTCCGGCAATTTCATTTCATTCCACTTGATGTCGCTTGCCAGGCATATTTCTTTAATGAATTTAATCGCGCGTAATAAACCGTCACAGCCAAGCTCAGTCTGGCCCAGATGGGGATTTACCCACACTTATGTATTTTTTTTGCTGTTGCCATCGTTGTTGTTGTTGGTCTTCTTCAGCTGCTTCTGGTGCTGTTTACTTACAGACTTTGTGGTCGTTTGACGTTGATAAGCCTTCTGATTTATTGACAAACAAACTAAGAGGTATTTCTATGCTGCTATTACCCACTCTCGATTTCTTTAATGCTCACCGTAATATGTTTGGCGTTTATTTAAAATTTTATTTATGACTGATATAAAAACACACAATTCATACCACACTGTGTGCCCCTCAAACACGAGCCACGCTTTTAATATTTTTCGGCTACGACTTTCTGTCGGCTTGCATTCGAATCCATTTTGTTTCTTTACTGGGCAATGCATTTCCGTTTGATTTAAATAATATAAACATCCGGCATCAAACGGAAATGACAAATACACTCTCATGTATTGAGTTTCAGGTTCACAGCACAAAAATATAAATTTAAAACTACTTATTTCACATTAAATTTTGGGTTCTGTGAACTTGCGTTTAAAATCTTTCAAAAGCTTCTAATCTATAAACAGATTAGTCAACAAATATAGGACTTACTCTCATAATCGTAGTCAGGTTTGTCTGATAGCTATATGATATAGTGGACCGATCCGGCCGGTTTCAAGAAAAGAAGTCTGGATACAAGATTTGATTTTAAGTGATACTGACCAATGGGAGGCTCAGTACTTTTTTTCGTGAAGAGTATAAAAAATTAAAATAATTTATCGAAGGATCTATTATTTCGGAGGAATATTTTTAAATGATATTTGAATCCTGCATCAATTTTATAGAAAGCCTCTTGGTTTAACTGAATGCTTCTCTGACATTTGGGCTTTTGACTTTAGCAGCCTTCAGACTGCTTTTTGCAGGGCTTTGTCAGTGTTTTTATGTTTGCCTTAATTGCATTATTTTTGGCCCAACTGTAGGGATATCATATAAATTACGTGATTTTCGCACACACGCTTCTTTAGTCAAATCCGCTCATAAAAGAAGGAAAAAAAATTATAAAAGAAATATAAAAATTTGTTAAAAAAAAGAAACAGTCCCCAATTCAAGCTGTGAGGTTTTCGGATTCATGTAAAAGGCTCGTTTGGTTTCGTTGTATTTGTATTTCCTTTTCTTTTTTTTTTTGGCAAGACAGTAAATATGCCAGTTCGTCCACACATACGCAAATAGATATACATATATGGCCATGAATTACATAAAAAGCCGCAAATACCGAAGTCAAAATGCGTGGAAATCCCTTGCTCCGCCAAATGCTGTTCTCTGGATCTCTGAGCGAATGACTGCTACTGTTGTTGTTGTTGGTGTTGTCGTTGTGTAAAGGATGCCAATGCCGAACACAAACAACAAGAACAAGTAAAACTGGCTGCAGCATTGGCCAGTCAGCTACAAAAAATGCAAATATATATTGCAATCCTTTAGGCGCGCAACATAATGAAACGAAAATGCTACAGCAGAAATAACAGCAGCAGTAAGAATACTGACCCAGCAAGGACATGCCGACTCCTGCCCAACAACAAAACCAAACCAGCCCAGATTCCCCTTGCTCGAACGTTGAGTGCGTGTGTATGTGCCGTTTGCCATTGCCGAATAAGAAATATAAATAAAAATGTGCAAATATTTCTTTGGCCAACATTTTTGCAGTGGCTCCCCAAACTACGCTTCAGATCAACTTAAACCATCCACGCCCCTTCTCTGCCAATTCGAAACATTTTTTTTTTTTTTTTGACTGAAAATGTTTTTATTTATTTTGTTGAGGCAATGGAATCAGCATGGCTAGTGTTGTTCATGATGCCGCATCGATGGTTGTGGTGGTGCACCAGCCCGGCCGCTACAGTTGTGGTCTCAGCTTGATTTATATTGATGAATGTCCGTTTGTTCGTTAGTTCCGTTTTCTTTGCAAGAAGCTCTACAAAAGAGATCGACTCCATTGGGTGGAAGTCCAAAGGAAAGGAATGAGAAAACGATGGTGTTGCTGCCACAGCCGGCTTACTTTACACATGCTCTTTTGTTGTTCTCCAAAAACCCCCCCCCCCCATACACACACACACACACATGCACCGAGAGAGAAGCACTGTGAACATCACCGTTTATGCTGGGCGCCAGAAATTATTGCATACTTTACGGAAATTAACCGCATTTCCATTTCTTGCACGCACGCAATGCATGGCGCACCAACGTACACACACACACATATATATATACACAGAGACTTCCATTTTTACAATTTTAATGACTTTATTTTTGTGTTGGCATACAATAATTTTACTTTTGTCGTGGCTTGGACTTCTCTTCAGCCGTACGGCGATCCTACCTTCCCTCATGAGTCTTCTCCAACGGCTTCACTCGTAAATTGCTCTCTCATAAACTGAGATTTTGTGTGTGTGCTCACTTTTGCGTATTTCTGTTCTCATATTTCTTTGTGACGTTTTTGCTTGTGCATTATTAATCAACAGGGGAAATTCTTAATTTATGTTGACATGCACTTATTTACCAGCTACAAATTTCAACAAGTCCGAAGGAAGCAACATTAAAATCCAAAAAATCAGTTCCTATTTCTTATAAGACCTTAAGGGCGTATTGAGTTTGTGCAAATGAAACTTAGAAAAGGAAAAATCGGGTACTCCCGAAAGTTATCCATAATTTGACCGGCGTGCATAGAGGACATGGTAAGAGTAGCAGGGGAAAACCTTGGTAAATAAAATGAATAAGGCTCTAAATTGAAATATTATGATTCTATTTCTATGTATTTTCAGCATATCTAGATATTAAGGGTGTAGGCTTTACGTTCCTTGAAGTACCGCCTAAAACATTGTTGGAAATTGAATTTTAGACTTTGTGATTTAATTTTTATTTTCAGCAATGGCATTTTTTCTCTCTTGATAAAAAGAGCCCAATCATTATATTCTGATTCAATTCGATTGAGCCATATCCGTCTGTTTGTCCAATTCTTTCTATGCAAACCCAAATATCAGATTATATGATATAGGGATGAAACTTGCTATACAGATTTATTTCGTGAGCAGACAAAGCATTTGTTGAATCAGGGTGAATTAGCTCTGTATATTACATAGCTTTCTTAAAAACCGGATCATTATATCATATGATTGTCAAACGAAACTATATCAGTCTTTGGAACAGGTCCAACATTTATTTACAGATCTTAATCAATCTTGGTACTTGGGATTCTTGTATAGAAATTTATAGCATTATATAGCTGTCATAAGAATCTTTTTCGGTCTTTGGAATATTTATTTGATGTATAGCAGAAGATACTTTGAAAAGAGTTTGTACTCTTCGGCATAACGAAAGCAACGTTACGTTTATTAAATATATTACGAGTATTCTGGTAAATGTTTGCCTTTTTAAAAAAAAAAAAGCTCATCATGGCTTAGACGCCTTAAACTCTTCTCCGATTTGAACTATTTATCCGAAGCTTTACTTAAACTAATCGGACGTAGCACGTGCCAAATGCTATTCATTTCCGTTTTAAGGTGTGAAATAAAAGCAGCAGTAAGAAACCAGAAATGAAAAACAAGAATAAGAGAAATTCGCATGCAAATAAATGATCAAAAGTGTAACTGAAGTAAATAAAAAATGTGGAAAAATAAAAACCCTCACTGCTTCCACGCTTAATAAGAAACCGCTAGCGAAAAGGGATGGGTGAAGAGGAAAAGAAAGAGTGAGAGTGCTAAAGCATAGCTTGCATTCTGGCCTTACTCACTGTAGGTGTGTAAGAAATGAAAAGGTAAAAGAAAGGCAAAAGCAATTTAATTTCCATAAGTTTTTGCCTTGGCTCAGACAGTGTGAAGAAAATGCAATTTAATGGGTTCAATATGGAAGTGGCACGCTGATTGCAATAAGCAAGACAGACGAATAAACAAATAGATAGACAAGTCAATCAGTCAATCATATAGGAAATGACAATTCATGCCACCTTTGCAATCAGACTAAGATGTAGTACTGCGTGAATGTCTGTATATTCATAGATTGAACACTTGAGGATGAGTTCTTTTCGACAGCAATTTTTCATAAAGTTCAAATGTGACAGAGGTAAAAGTATCAGGCCATCGACAACTTTGGCCTTAACCAACAACACGCACAGTGCAATGAAGCAAACATCCAGTATGCGTAATCTATTCCAAACAAGACCCAGAAGCAAATCGAAGAAGCTGTCGGTTTTGCACAATACAATACAATTTGCCAGCATTTCGTTTTTATATTTTTATTCTATTTATTTTGTATTTTTCAAATTTATTTTTATTCTCTATGGTTGTGTTCGTAGGTCTGTTGCTGCTCTGTTACTGTCAAGTTGTCTGTCCAGGCAGAGCAAGAAATTGCATATAAAATGCAGACAAATAACTTGCGAAAAATGTTTAGCGCGCTCTGTGGCGCTTGACATAGCCAGGCAGTAGAAAAAAAAAAAATTGCAAAAGCCAGCAATAAAATGTTACAATTGTAGCATTGACTTCTGACAAATAGCACTGCCTGTCAATTCATCAAAAAAAAAAAAAAAAGAAGGAGAAAAGAAGCAGAAATAGAAACGCGAACTAGCACAAAAACTATTGACATGTCGGGAACAAATACCCACGCATCCCTGATGAAAGACGCAAGGATGCAGGCAACATGCTTTGCTTACTCAGCTGAGAGTCCGATTCGCTTATTGGAGATCTCTTTTTGCTTTTATGTGGAAACACACTCTACCTAAAGTTATGAATAGAATTTAAGTATTTAAGTCTTAAATTATTTTCTCATTCGAGTACAGTCCTGTTCCGATAAAGATAGAGTTTGAGCTGATCAATATGATCATAATACTTGATCCAGCAGTAATAGCTTACATTTAAAGCTTTATCGTTTTCAGATTAGCAATAGATTCAGTTTGAAATAATAAGCTGCACGATTCTTACTTCCGTTGAATAATTTAAGAGAATATTGAATATGGGAACTCTGGTACGACTTTTTAAGCTATCGGTTAGTTAAAGATAAGTATTGAAATCAAGGACCAAACTATATTAGGGATTACATATAAGATGTGATGCTGTATGAAACCGTAACGGACTCTAAATCTGTAGAAAAGAAAAGTTAATAGAAATTGTAAAGGGCTGTAAAGTTATTTTAACAACATAATGATCTAACGGTTAAACATAAGTATTGAAATCAAGGACCAATATATAATAAGCATGACATACAAGATTTGATAATTTTTTTTATACTCTATGAAACCGTAATGAAACTAAGACTGAAGAAAACAAAATTTAATAGATATCGTAAAGGTCTCTAAAGTTCCTTATTCAAGAACTTGTCTGTTTTATTTCTTAAAAGAATTGATAGGGACTTCAGCTTTTATAGCTAAGGAACTCATAAATAGTTAAGTTAAGAAACACCAGGGTTTTTTTTGTTGAGTTTATTAATTAAAAATAAATAATTGATTAAATTATTATTTTAATTATTCCACAGTCGGTTGCTTACAATTTACAATTTATTTTCTTCGTTCAGACAAATTCAAACAGTTTGTTCCCTTTACCCAGCCACAAATTGTTGTAATACCTTGTGTTTCTCCTCTTTGGAATTATCTTGGAAATGGCTTCATTTGTAGGTGCGTACCTATAAAAACTTTATTAAAAAGTTTACACGCAAGCCTTTTCTTTTTATTTTTTCCATGTTTTATTGTGTGCGTTTTGAGGCTCCTTGACATGGTTTATACTATGGGTTCTATTTTGTACAAAGCTCGCATATTTATATGAAATACAAGCATCTCAGTTGCCAGTGCACTCCAGGGGCATTGAGGAAATCAAATTAAGAAAATTTTCTTTGGCAAAACTTTTACGCCTGTTTTAGAGTTTTGTAATACTTGAGCGGCTCATTCATTCACTCTGAACTCATTCCATCTCAATTTGTTTTACTTTTCTGGCATTCTGGGCTTTTTTTTTTTTTTTTTGTGTCTACCGTGTCTGTCCCATGTTGCTGGTTGGGTATGTAATGGCAACATTACTGTTGGCTGGCTAGTTGGTTGCTTGGTTGAATGGGTTGGCTGGGTTGGCTGGGTGGCAGGGTCCGTTGTTGGTCTTAACCCCATGTGGTTACTTGAAAAATGCTAAATGGTCCCACAGCAATTGCAACCGCAACAACACAACAACAGCAATAATAATGGCTGTCTGTCGGCCTTAAGAATGGCCAATGAAATTTTTGAAGGCCCAAAACAACCGCCCGCTTGTCTCATAAAGCAAGCAAGCTAACATGCCTTTTTTTTACTCGTTTCTTTCGTTTTTTTTTCTTTGCTGGGCCTTCTATGAAAAACTTTGACTGGAGTTAATTTTGGTCATGGTAGCAGACTGTTTTTCTTTTTCCCTTCATTTTTGAATATATATTTTCTACATTTTTGACAACCTGTATCAGGCCACGAACATAGGGTCTTATATTAGCCTTTCAAAATTAGGTTTCGGTAGGTGTGGGCTTTCCTTTGTGGCTTCGAAACCACACAAGGTAATTTTTTGTGCGTATACGTAATTTTTAAATCATATAGGGGTTTTTTTCAAGAAATTATATATTTTTTTCTTAAAATGGTTTGTCTTTTGTGAATAAAAATGTTTTCTCTAATTTATTTATTATAGTGATTTTAATATCGTTTTAGTGATATTAATATCTGCTGTTTAACGATTTTGAGTTCCTATGTTATGTTAAGTAAGCATAGTCCGATAGATGGCGTTCTACGTTTTAACATTTCTTATATATGAGATGAGTGTACCAGGTCAGGTATTCTGTACTTCCTGAGTACAGAATCTTATGAAATATTTTAAGCGAGCAGGATAAGGTTTTTTTTTTCTTTTATAAAAATTGAGCACATTTACTTTTGAACTAATTAATTTTAGTCAATGATTTTAAATTTTCAATTGTATAAAATTGATCGAATCAATTGAAGAAGTAATCAATTTTTTTTCAAGATATTTGCTTTTCTCTACAGAGAATAGTTATTTCGATTTATATAGAAATCAATCGAAATTATGAAGTTTCAGCTAAATTAACTGGATTTGACTTTAATTTAGTTAAATATTAAGATCGGAAATTAAAGCCATATGAAAGCGGAAATTTTTTCTTTTCCTTAAGTCTGTAGAAATTGTGAAGGCCACAAAGATAAACGCACACACGCATGCATACCAACATATTCAAGGTCATTCTCTGGCTTTATGTTTTTGTTACAGTTACTAAACTACTTCAAGCTCTTCCTGCTGTTGTTGCTTTGTTGACTTTGTCAGGGTTTAGCTGTGTATATCCATTTCAAGTTCAATAATGTCATAGAAAGCGACTCAGGTCAGGCAAAAATTTATGACCAATGGATGGACAGGGAATATTTATATACGGAACGATAATGGTGGTGGTATCCACTGTTGTTGTTGTTGTGGTGGTGGTGAGACTCTCGCACGTGCTGCTGCGACCAGACCAGGGAAATAATTTAGCCAAAAACATGTGAAGTTGGCCCATATAAATTATGCAAGGTATTGTCCTACCCACAAATGCAGTCAAAATAGCCACCACCTTCGCCACCACCGCCACCATTGCACGAACCAAGCAGAATAGCACAGACATAACTCACCAGTTGGCCTTTTATTTTATTGTATTTTATCTTTTGGATTACTTTTTGCCATGACCACAACAAATAAACTTAAACATCTTTTGGGAAAACAGAGCCGAACCGAGTGGAACGGGACTGAAGAAAATCAAGGAAAAACTAAAAGAAACTGTCGTGGGAGGAGGAGACCAACTGTTTTGTTGTTGTTTTTCTTGATTGTTATTTTTGTTATTCTTTGTCGGTTCTTTTTGGAGTTTTCCTTTTTCGGTTATGCCCCGAGGGCCTCAGTGGCACACACAATTGTGCATGTTAACATACTTGTAAGTAGTTTTTCCACTTTGCCAAACGTTTTTCGTTTCTTCCAACAGCTTTTCTGCTTTACTGGCTCAGGATCTCTCACCCACGTTCTTGTTGCATCATTTGTTTTGTGCAGGTTACGCCTCTCTTTCCTACTCTTTCCCTTCACAAACACATACTGAGACTGAGACAATCTAGTCCAATGCGGCATCCCGTCTTGGGTTTGTTTTTCTTTTTGTAATTATCTGCACGTTATTTGTGGGTCAATAAAGTTTGATAGTTTGACCAATTGTTTGCCCTGGAAAAGTGAGTGTGTATGTGTGTGTGAATGTGAGGCGAGAGATTTATTGAAAGCACCTATTTTTGGATGTAATCTGGCTAATTTTTAGAGGCCCTTAACATGCTAGCCTCATAAATGTTTTGGCGGAGTAATTTCCACACGACTTTTGAGGCAATTAAAATTTTTCATCAGAATTTGGATTTTATAGACTGTAGACTTGGTTTATGATTAGGAAGTTTTTCCCAAAAGCGCCTCAATTTCGTTAGGAATTAAAAATAGGAGTTCCTGGATTGGTTATGCCAGAATAGAGCTACTTCAAGTTTTTAAAATTCATCAAAAAAGTACGAAGGATAGATTTCCTTTTTATGTCCGCTTTATCCTATCTCTAATTGTACTGTCAATTGAAAATAGTACAATTTTTTCTGTGCATGATTTAATTAAATTTTTCTTCCACCCATAGGAGTACGAGCAAGTCTTTTGGCACTTTCGATGGACTTACTCCTCCGTTGTTGTCGTTATTTGATGCTGGCTAAAAGAAGAGCATGGAGCAATTGTATATCCCTCGGACTTTCACAATACAACACATTTCTCTTTTTATATCATTCTACCAGTCCGTGTTTTCCCTGATAATTAACACATGTCCCGTGCTGATTTATTTATTTCACTTATATACCAAAAATACACAAGTCGTTTTTCTTGGTTTAGTTTTTTTTCTTTCTCTTGGCCAGTTGTCTGGTTGGTAATTCTAGAAGCTGTCAATGACTCGTATTGCACAAAATTTATTTAGCAATCGTTGGAGCTTCCCCTTCTGGGTAACATCGTATTTTATACTTACACTAAATTGCTAATCATTGATGATAAATTGTTAGAAATAGTGTATTTAATTATTCAATATCGAGTGATCAAGTTGCCAAAGTTGTTCATATTACATTTTATTGCCTTTAATCGTTCATTATCGTTTTGGGTTAGCGAGTGGAGTTTAGTTTTTCCGTTGGTGGAACTAATTTAATAATTAAACTTCTTACTCAATTATTAAAACCAATTAATAAATATATTTACTTACTTTCTACTTGTTTTTTGTTTTATACTTCAATTTGTATGCTCGTTTCAAAATTGAGTTGGTTTTGATTGTCGAAAAGCAAAGAACCAGACGTCTCAGATCCTTAGATTGGTCACCACCACTAGCCGAACCGACTGACTCAGAACCAGTCATCTCAGGTGCTTAGATAGGTCAGCACCACTAGCCGAATCGACTGACCCAGAACCAGACATCTCAGATCCTCAGATTGGTCAGCATCAGCAGACTGAGGCATGGCCAGACTGAAAAGTTTAATAGAAGAAAAAGCCGAGTCGAGTCTTCATTGAAAGAAGGATTTTAATACCACTCTTGATATTTTGGGTATCTCCTTCATTCATTGAGTGACTGATTTTTATTCTTATTTGGTATTATTATCCTTATATGAATAATAAGACATTTTAGTACCGAATTTCGATACTTCAAGACTACTAGATTTGAGCTTTGGGGTCTCTTCTAGTTATGATATTTTTATCTAGCATAATCTGTCACACAAGTTTAGTTGATTTCTAAAAACTGATAAATTTATCAACCACACAATTATCATGAAACGCGAAAAGCTTTTCCAACTACTTTGTAATAACTCACAGAGAGTTCAAAGATCGAAAAAAAATATTTTTAATTTTTTTTTGACAATGTGAATTCAATTTCATTAAAATCAGTTTGAATCCACTTTGATTCATTTATTTCAGTTGTTTTTTGAAATAATAATATACGAACATTTCAAAATGTTCAATAAATTCTTGAAATAATTTTCCAAATATTTCATTTATTGTTTTGTATTTTATTTCAGCTTATCTTATTGTTAGTTTCCATGATTGCAAAATAAACAAAAATAAATTGCAAATGTCATGTTTTTATTAAATTTCGCGCTTTGCACTCACAAATGCCAACAAACTATTTACACAGCCTCCACAAATGATTACTGCCGACAAACCCAATTGTTCATATAATGATATTTGATATAATATAAAATATGTACAAACACTTAAAAAAAACAGAGGATTAAAAATTGTGAATTTTTCACAAATGGAAAGTAATAAAATTAATAAGTATGTTTCTGATTTGTGTTAATATTAAAAAGTATTCTTTTTTTTAATCTTATTATTATTTAGATGTTCAATAAAATGATTGTGCTTTAATATGAAAAGAATACATTTTAATCCTTTAGCTTACAAGGATATTTTTGTTTCGATTTTAATTAAAAAAATCCTAAAGACTAACTGCAATTTCTTTTTACATAGTTCTCAAGCAAAGGATAAAAATCCGAAAGCACTTAATTCGTTAAAGGTATTAAAAAAAAAATTAGGAACGCAAAAATAAAAAAGAAATTAAAACGGCATGTTTTAAAGAAGGCTGATATAGCCCTATAAATATTATCATATTAAAGGAGAAGCGCATTAGAATAACAGTTTCATTTTTTTCAGTGTAGTCACACACCGTGCACGCTCGGTCAGACACACTCGCACTCCTGTGGAAATCTATACATTTATTTGAAATTGCATTCAATGCCAATGAAATGCATTTGCACAATGCACATTCATTAACTTACACTCAAAAACACGCCGTCTGTCTCTCATTCTTGTATTCGCAGTGCCATTCAATTGCATATACATTTAAACATTTAAATAGGAATATGCATATCTCCATTCTATGCATGCAGGCAATAATTAAAATTAAATTTTTGTTTTAAATTTTTCAAAAAAAATTGTTTTTTTTTATACCTACCAAAACGAAAACCAAAATACATTTCGATCTATTCAGAACACAGTTCAGCAATCAATCTCATGCTGTGTCTGTCAGTTCTACTAGAATTTATTCCTCAAATAAACTTTATGCACGAATTGCAAAGGTTGACCAACAGCAACAAAGGAAAAATTGTCAAAGAGAAAGAGAGAGAGGGCGATGCAAAAATTAAGCTGACCAAAGGAAAAAATGTAAAACAAACAACAAATTGAAAGGTATTGAACAAAAAACAAAACAAGCCCGCTCACAAAAACTCTATGGCATACATATAGGCGTACAATTAAACACACACACACAAACACATATCTATATGCATTTATTTGTGTGGAAGACAAATGGTCAGGTGTTGGCGACGTCAATTGTTTAAAAGTGAAAATTCGATTTTGTGGTAAGACAAAAAGAATAGAGATTTTTTTTCATTTTTTTTTTTTTTTATAAAAAAAAAATAAAAAGAATGCGAGTGTTTTTTTTAGTGTTTTCTTTCGGTCTGGAAAACTCGAATTTAGTTTGAATTGTTGAACGTTGTTAGTGTTGTTGTGTCTTCTTTTGGATTTGACTTTTTTCGTGTTGCCGTGTGGTTGGTGTATATGTGTGAGAGCTTGTGTTGATGTGGCCAAAAATATACAACAAACGTGCAAACAACATAAAAAACAGTAAAAGGCTGACAACGGGCAATGGACAACGGGCAAAGCAAAAGGATAGAGGTATGGTCAGAGTCAACTGGGGAGGGCATGAAAGCCACCAAGTATATGGGCTATGTATGGGTTAGTATAGTATTGGACTAACAAGAAGGAACGAACAAACGATAACGAAAAACAAACTTTAAAAATTGGATTCTTCATTTGCATCGGCAAATCCAATCAAGCCAACGTAAAGACCCAAGCAGACATGCATAACATAAAGCCGGCAATGCCATCGAACAGTCCAAAACACAGTGAAGACCACCACCAAGAGCAGCGCAGACGAGTAGAGCAAAAAAAACCTGATGCCATTGCCACTACAAGATGAGGCTGCTCTACGAGAAACAGAAAGCAGATCAGACCCAACCACACCGAAACTGACAGTTCGGTGCCGCACAAGAGTCTCTACATGCAAGCAATGCACTCACAACAGAGGGCAGTGGGGCAAAGGCGAATGAGATGGCACTGACAAAAACCGTGTGCGCGGACCATACAAGTGTTCAATATAACGGTACAAGCAGACTTCATTTACCTCACTCACTGCACGTTATGTATACGTACCATTGGCTCAGCAGAAACTCTGTACTGTCTATAAATGAAAGGTGTGCATGTTTGTCGTATAGTTAACCATTGCTTATATTTGGCACTGTGGCCAGACCAACTGGTCAACTGGTCGGCAGCATAGCCAAACTGTGCTGTGCCTTTCCTCTCCTGCGCTTCGGCTGCTTTAAAATGGCTAACGATTTGTATTGGTTGCCAATACGAAGAGCACAAAAGAGGCTGAGCCTGAACTGATGCCCTATCCTTCAGTCATGGTTTCGGTGTGTCCGCATGTGTGTGCCTTTTTCATTTTGGCCATTGCCTTGCAAAATTTTCTTATTTGTATGCGTTCATTGCGTTTCCTTCCCGTCTGACTTGCCTAAGAGAGCACAGAGCTCTTGTTTTTTCTTGGTATGCTGCACATCTGTCTTGTGTCTTCATCAAGTTGGCCTGTATTAAGTCGCTTGTTATCCCCACTCTACGTTTGCTTCCTTTTTGCGCTTCCTTGCTTTGCTGTTGCGGTTAAGGCTTTCGTGGTTATTGATAGCAGATGTACGTACGTGTTTGTATGTACATACAAGTCGCCTTTGCTCTTTCATTAAAATACGGAAATCGGCGAGTTGGAGAAAAGCAACCACAAGAATATCAGAGTCCTTGTAGTTTTCTGTAGTTGATGTCGCTTAACATTTTATTTATTTATTTTTATATTTGTGTATGTTATTTTTTCACAGTTGTTAATTGTTGGAAAGCCAAACCACAGCCGCTGTCAATGACAATGCAGCAATGCCGGGCAGCAAGGAAATCGACGGCAACCAACGATTAAATTGCCCAAAACCGCGACAACTGCCCATGCTGTGCCTGTGGTTGTATATTCCGATCTCTCATACTGGCTGGGTCGTTGCGGTGCTATCAGAGGTGGTGGCTATGTCGGTGGTCTAGGACAGTCATTGAAGCGCATAAGAAAACCATTCATTAGGGCTCATCAAACGACTCTTTAGTGACTCGCATCGCCCAACAGCTTTGATTTGACGCTAGCTCCAATTTATTTTTTCCTATCGTGCTCCTTCTCAATGGGCTAGAAATCGTTGACGTTTATAGTAAATGGCTGTCCAATGAAAATTGTTGTGGCCTATCAACGTCAACGGCCAGTCGCTTGGCGTGTGTCATTAGGGCAGCCCAGTCACCCACACACACACCAAACGCCTATATAAAAGGAAAAGAAAAACTCTATCAAAGTAAGTCGTGAAAAAATATCAGGCATTTTTATCGCGGCTGTCATTTGGCTGCCACCAAATTTATCCCTCCCATCTTATCCAGACCGGCCCAAGCCTGTTGCCGCTGCCAATGCCGCGTTAGTTTAATTGGCACTTGACAGAGTGGCTGCCGTCATTCCTGTCGCTTGGTCATTCGCTGTTGGTGTTGAGGCTTATCAATCAAATTGGCTACGAGACTCATTTGTTTTTTCGGCTAGTTTTTTTTTTTTTTTTTTTTTGCTTTCTTTTAGGTGGAGCACTTTGGCTTTTTCTTTTTCCCTAGCAATCAATGGCCGATAAGTTTTTCTATAAATATGTTTATTTTTTATGGTTGATTTTTTTTGTGGTGATTTTTGTTGGTCAGTCGTCCCTCTTAATGGCTTTGGTATTGAAATTAAAGGCAATGAAATTAAATTAATTGGCATCGAGAAGCAAATGTTTGATTATCATGTTCCGATGACTTTTAAAATTAAAGTAGAAATGGCTCAGCTCTCGTTGTACCAGGCCCAATCGAAGTTATCGTGCCACACGCTAATTAGATTGGCACTGCCTCACGCTAAAACAAAGTGTTGATAGAACATGGTTTGGAGTTGGCCTTAACAAATTTGAAAAGCCATTGATTCAATGATATGGATATTCAAACCAGTCGAAAATAAACAGTTCAAAAGTATTTCAAATCACTGCCTCCTGCTTTTTTTCCGGTCTCTAAAAATAATCCTATATCACTTTTACATTTATAACTTTGCATGTTTTGCCTGTCACAGCCGATGAGAGTCCCATATAAAATGGCTGTCAACCAGTGCTCCCATTTCTGTGGTGAATAGCAAACAATAAAATTTATGCTCAGGCGCGCTTCAAATTGTCTTGCATTTATGATGGCCAAAGTTGGTTGTTGCTATTGTCATGACTAGCAGTCAGAAAAGAACAGATTTGGACAGGCATGCTCCAACGTTTCGTAGGACTTGGCCAGAGCGTTGGACAAGGATAAATTGCTATATGTGTGGGCAGTCAGTCATCCTCATCGTGATTTCAAATAATAATTAAAAACCGACGAATGCTGTTTGATATTTTCCCACACACAAACCCAACACACACACTCAAATATCGTATGCTAGTTACGTGAGTTAAAATTGACCATATATGTCTGAAAGGCAACTCGATGTGGCTGTGAAAGAAGGGGTAACCAATTAAAGTCGGCGCTTGGCAAACGACAAAGGCAAATGTGCTAGTCTTCCTCTGTCCAGTCTGACGAATGGCTGGACAGCCTAAATGAGCATTGCCTGACCGGCGGCTTTATTGGCAATGACAACACACAAAATTGTAGTCATCATTATGCAACAGTGGGCCAGAATTTATTTCTCTTGAGTTACACAAAAACCTTATTCAGGGAGCTAAAATTTTATAAAAGAATTTGACCACTTATGTTTTCGCTAACATTTTTTATTTTAGTATAACTTATCTTTAGAAGCAATAAGTCTCAGACAGCAATGCTATCAGAGAGATATTGAGGTATCTATTTATAGAGTCGCACTGCTTGGGACATCATTTATATGATCCCAGACTAACTTTGTTGATTGTAGGACAAAATAAATGATGATATCTTACTTGTAGAGAACCAATCAAAAAATTTATTTTCTTATTATATAATTCGATTCCTTGAAATAGAAACATTTTGATGTTGCCCACTGTATTTGGGAGAGAAATAGTTTGGTAAATCCATCGTTGGTGTGCAGCCATGTCCCTTCGGCCCAAATGCTGTTTTATTTGAATAATTAAAAGGCATAGTGACTCGTTCAGAGAGGAACACACACACACACACACATACACATACACACACACATATACATATGCAAATACGTTTACTTGTGGGCTGGGTTGTGTGTGCTGAGCTGGTCTGAACTGTCGCAATGTTATCAGACTAGGCTTGGCTTACGGTAAACGGAATTATGCATATGTATTTGTAAATCTAATGTCCTACAGCCGCAGCATGTCCAGGCTCAACGAGGCTCCACGAATTTATAACTGATTTCTGGCAATTTAGTTAGACTGCAAGATGCAGAGGATGCTGGTGACGTTTGTGACTTTACCAGTTTCTCTATCCCCAGAACACACAGAACAGGCAAAGCCCCATCTATTTTGCAAACCAGTCAATAATCCATATTCGGAAAGGGCATTTTAAAGGCTTCGAGTTTGGGTCAGAGAAGAGAAAGGTCGCCGTGGCGTGCATTTCAGTGCATGACATAAATACCTACATAGAGGAAAAGCCAAAGAAAATGGCAAGAAAAAATTGAGGACAAGGCCGTAAAAGTTAATTGAAATGCTATCAAAGCATATTCAATTAATTTAAATTAGTTCAGAGACGCAGTCGCGCATAACCTCAGAAAAACAGCAAAGCGGCAAAAACCCCTTTAGGTCATGTCGGCGTATCGTACAACTTTGACAGTGGAGAGGGTTGAAATAGGAGGTGGGCACTTGGCTCTGCTTAGAAGGAGCCAGGGGAAACAAAGTTTTATGTTAATTATATGCGTTTGCCTTAAACAGGGAAAGTTTCCTTTCGCCTGCGACGACAAAACAAAGCGTCAGGCTTGGCAATCAATGATAAGACAATTGGGCACACCACCATCAGAGCAGTGTAGAGCAGAGCAGAGCATAGTAGAGTAGAGAACATTAATCAATTATTGCCAAGCAATTTATTGTTTTGTTTGGGAAAGAAACTCCACCTTTCGTAAAACAGCAATGCTTTCATTTATTGAACTTTTCTAGCAAGTCAAGTCGGTAAATATTTATTAAAATTGCATTCGATATTCATATACTTTGTTTTTATTCTCAGCTTTCTGCTATTTTCGATAAAGCGAAAGAACTCAATTTCTATCCCTTTTCCTTCAATTTGAGCCCATCTGGCAAATGTCAAGACAGCTGACAATGTCAAATTCCAATCAACATGCAAATTAATAATAAACAAAAACTGTTTGGCATTTGCCAAGTATTGCTTTGATTAAGTTTCAATTACTTGGGCGCCTGCAAGATGAGCCAACGTACATGTAAAATGAATAAATATCTTTTTATCAAGAGGGAGGTTTTATAAATATCAATAAATAATATTAGTCAGAGATCCCTACAAATTCATAAATTGTGTGGCTGAAAAGGTCCACCCTTAAGCATTTATGACAAAATAAAATAAAACTTTTGCTAATTGAATTAAAAAATAAATAAATAAGATATGCCTTTATTAAGACTAGGTTGCATTGATATAAGATAAAAAAAAAATAATAAAAACATTATCTTCGGGATGCCAAAGATTACAGACTCTTTTCACAGTTGTTTCTGCCGTAAATCACATGAATGGGGTTGGTCAGTTAATAGGGCCGATTTAGGTTTGTATAATAGCTATGTGATATAGTAGTCCGATTTTGATAAGCCCAATCGCGTATATTTATGTAAAAAACGTGCTTGCCGAGTTTTGAAAAGATCAGTCAATAAATGTGCGAGTTATTCCCTAAACCGATTTAGGTTCGTGTGGCAGCTATATGATATAGTGGTCCGATCCGGCCGGTTCAAATAAGTGTACTACCTAGGTAAAAAGGAAGATTATATACTCTTTTCGCAGAAAAATTATAAATAAATAATAATAATAATAAACATTGTCAATGTTATCATTAAGGTACGGAAGGCTGCGGATACTTTTAAATGATTTAGTTCTGCTTTAAACAGGATTAACGTATAATCCATAGACCAATTGGAATTGAAGTGAGAGTTACCGATATAATATTCCAATAAGTCAGATATATACAAACGTTATTGTTAAAACGAAGAGACCAGTTTTCATATGTTTGATTTGAGAAACTACACACCTGAAGCTATGAAATATTGCGTGGAGTATCCGGTGGAGACATAACTTAAAATTTGAATAAGGGTAAATATTTCAAAATGTTACAAACCGAACTGGAACAAGATATTATCTTGTATCTTGGAATAATTATTGTAGAGTCGCATTGGACATGCTTAGCTATTGAAAATATAACTCTGACCCTTGTGATACAATGAATTTTTAGTTCAGACACACCCGAATTTAGTCTTGGTATAGCAAAATAGTGCAGAAAACCCGATTTTATTTCGACACACCCCCAAAGGGATCAGATTGGGAGCAAGTCAAGCAATAAGCTAGCGAAGCTTCCTAGGTTACAGCTAAAAAGTTCTAATGTTTGCTAGTTCTTACAAACAATTTTTTGATTGAATGAAAATTCCAAAAGATGACATGCTTATGCCATTTTAAGCAATAGAAATATATATTCATTATATCATGACAAGGGGTCTCACAAAGTTGTTGTTGATAAATTATCTATTTATAGTGGATTTTGGTCATGCTTGGTATCAATCGAAAGAGTTTATTTTTCTTCATTCCTCTCGATTATATATTATTAGAATTTTAAAGTTAAGAAGCAGCAGGACTCTGAAGCTATTTTGAGGTCAACTCTCTGTTCCCCATAAATGGAGTAATTATCGGTTCATATTATGTTATTCTAGCAATTATTCTATATATTATATTTTAGCTGATGTGGTCCTCAGAAGATGTATTCCTTGTAGATTCTCTATACCTCTAACTTTGTGCACACAGTGCTAAGGATATGCAGACAGACAGGCGAACAGAACCAGATTAATTTCTCTAGACATATGATCATACTTTAGTTTAGTTTGGTAAAAGTCCGATGTCTACTTACGGGTATTCCATCCAATCTGTCCAGTAGACTCTTCGTAATAAGTGAATACTTGATGACTCATGTGTATGAGCTTAAATATTTATTAATATCTGTGTCAGAAACTGGGTCCATTTAAGTGTCCGCAAAAAAAAAAGGGAGAAAAAAGTGAGTTTGTGCCATTGAAGTTGGCTTTGTTGTTGTCGGAGTTGGTCAGGCCAACTGGTAAGTTATTAACGGAACGTTTAACATAAAAATTCAGTGCCAGTTGAGTGAAGGGCTAGATGGGCGTGGGGCAAGTTGAATGGGTCAGCCACACACAGACTGCAGTAGTTGCATAACTAAATTATTTAGTTGTGGGATGCCAGCGGCCATTGGCCACTATACAACATGCATATGCCAGGACCAGAACCACAGACGGAACCAAAACTGAGTCTGGTCCAAACTGACCACGAGACTGCAACCGGCAATAGCAACAAAGAGAACCACTTACTGATGCGCAGGCCGCAGGCATCAAATGATTGCCAGACACTTTATAATGCATGAACCCACAACAACAAAAACAACAACAACAACTACACCAACAACAGTCAGACAGCAATGAAGCAACAACAAAAGCAAAACAATGAGTACGAACAAGCAAATTATTTATATATAAATTGTTTTTTGTGCTTGCATTATTCCCCCACTACCAATTCCAGTCATACTCGGCTCATTTCTACAGTGTATCTGTATCCCACTGCAGCAGATGCCACTTTTGAGTTTCATCCTCCACCTTTGCCAGCAAACACGCACCAGCAACCATGATTATGTGGGGTCTCTCAGTGGCAAACACTCTCCTGTTTTTTTTTTTTTTTTTTTTTTTTTTTTTTGGCTGTGTGCATGTTGAGTTCGCCTTTGAGTCTGATAAGTAGACAAGGCTGCCCTACTCTTACCACTTTCACCAGTATACCCTTTCAGTTTATATTTCCCCTGCCATAGAGCTTTACTCTTGGTTTATTTATGCATTTCATTTGGTATGGCGCGCTGCAGTGCGTCACTTTGATGCGGGCGTGGAGGACCACTCAACAAATCCTCTCTCTACCTTTGGCCTTCTTTGGGTGAGCTGGGATTGGTGGGGCTGCTATTGCGGTCGCTATTTGAGTTGATGTATTAAAAATTTTCACACATGGCAGTTTTGTGTTAGCTATCGCCTGCTCTGCTTAACGCTAAATTTGATTTTCTTGCCAGCCAAGAACGCAGCCGACTTGGCTTTGACTCTGCTTGATTTCATTATATATACGAGGTTGCCTCATATACTGGGGGCTTTCGGGGTTCGCGCCTTGATTAGCCGCCGCTCGCGTGGCACGCTTGTTTTGATCTACACATTCTACGGTGGGTTTTGCTTACTTTATTTGCATCTGCATGAGAGTATTTTATTAAAAAATTTTGTTAGCTTGTTTGTGTCTGGTGCTTAGCCTAGGGAGGTTATACAATATTTTTGATATATATTTGCTGGTTTTTTATTTTATATTTTTTAGCCTGTGTGCATGTGGATTTTCTGTCATGTGCAATTTGATGGCTTATTGTTAAAAAGTGTTGGCAAGCTGAGAGGCTTGTGGGGGAGGTTTATGTGTAAATAAGTCGCAATAAAATATGGATAAGCCCGATAAAAAATATAAAGTTAACTAGCAATATGAAAAAAATGTGTACATATTAAAACTCGTATTTGATTGAGAATTCACTAAAAATAATTGGAATCTTTTGTATGTTCATTTCCTCTATATTAAGTTTGGCTTTTCACTTTTTCTTTTTGATTTAAAATGGCAGGAAATTTAATATACTTTCAGCAGAGAATGCTTCATTTTTGATAGAAGAAAATGAATTCCCAATTGTACTATAAAAGTTTAGCTTTAATTATAAATTAGATATTTATTCTATATATTTTCGAATAACTAAACTTAAACTTAAATTTCTAAACTTGATTTATTTTTTTATACAGAATTTTTATATATATCTTGATTTTTTGTGGAAACATATAATTTGCAAGCTTTGAAACTTAATACTACAGACTTGATATGTGACTTATATTTGAAAGGAAATAATCTAAATAAATAGGATTCTACATTAAAACTCTTATAGTACCAACAAATATTTCTGTTAAATAAAAACTTTACCTTTAATTATATTCCAGTATTATTTGAATTTGATATAAAGTGAGAAAGGACGATTTTGTTTTATTTTAAAGATTATAAAATGATGGATGATTTCTCTGTTGACAGAGTTATATACAATTATGAAACTAATAGAATAAATCAAGATCAAGGGACTTAAATCTTTGGATTATGAAAGCTTTTGAAAGCCTTCAGAGTTCTTACATTTTATTATTATCTTTGAGCACAAATAATTCTTTGTTACAGTCAATGAAGTGTATTCTCATACCGACTTGTAGTCTTGGCTTATTTTAGTTTCTCTTTTTCTTCTAAAATAAAAAAAATGATTGCGACAGTGGTTTCACTTGTGCTTCATTGTTTGATGGCTTCCGGTTGGCGCACAAATGCATATGTATGAGAGTTTGTATAGTGTTCTTTTTTATTATTATAAATATTTATATATGAGTGAGTTTTGTGCATATCCTTGCTACTTAAGTTTCCTTTCACTATTTGTGTGTCTTTTCTTTGCTTTTGTCATTGTTAGTTGCATACGCCCCATTTCCGGTGCCGTGGGATCTTCTCTTTGCATCAGTGTACGAAGATGCTTTTCCCTTGTCTAATACATTTAGCAATTCTTCACTCTCATAATTTTATTGTTGCCTGTGCAGCTCCTTCCTTTCTTGCCAACTGTGACGCATGCTTGTCAGCTGAGCATACAATATTTTTTACTATTTGCCTGGAACCCCTGCAAGCCGCCAAGCCATTTCCTTCAACACATCACCTCTTTTTGCCACGACTATTGTGTAGTTATTCTCTTTGCCTGGAGTTTTTCATTTTATCTTATATGTTGTATAGTATTATACTCGTACATTTATTGTGTTCTCTCTTTTTGTGGGAAATGCAAACATGAAAATTGCATAATCCACGCATTGCGATTTATGACTTTTGCGCAGATGTAAACGTGAATGATGTACCCGGCGTGATGCCAAGAGCCACCGTGCCGTATTCTTTTGCTTGGCAGCGACTCTCCGGTGGGGCTAGTGGCGGTAGCGGTGGCGGTGGCGGTGGCTTGGACAAATAAATGTCAAGGAAATGATGCAAAAGCACAGGGAAGTGCAACCCACAAAACAGTGTCTGTCATTTTACGTTTTACATTTTTATTTTAAATGTATTTTTATGAAAATCCATTATTCATGCATGACTGTCAGGTTTCTGTTTGTTCTTTAGCTGACTATTTTACCTATCCCTCCGAGTGCTGGTGCATAAGTAGTCGTTTTAATGGAAGCTACAAAGCCGCGTACGCGTTTTGAGAGCCCTGATGTAAGTGTGGGCCTTCTGAGATGCAATTTGAGTTGAGACCTCTTGAGACCACAGCGTCCAACACCGACACAGATAGCAGGCCCCAGCAATGCCAACCACAAGCCATTATCAGCAACATTAAAAGCAACTTTTGAGGTCAATCAGCAATTAACAGGCTAAATTGATAGAGCGGCCTTCGGTCACAAGCGATGATAGGACGAGGCAGCGGTGGTGCCAAAATAGGTTGCATTGCTTGTGCTGGCGGGAGGGTAGTGGTTGCTCAATTAGCTGCTTAAGCTGTTGCCATCTTGAAGTTGGGCAGCACTGGGTGCAGTCTAGCATGGCAAAGCTTAGGGATCAACAATGAATTACCAGAAATCTCAACCAGCGCTCCTCCTATTCCCCGCATCCTTCTGCAAAATTTCCATTCCACACCGCAATTCACAATGGCGGCATCAACGGCAACGGTGCCATATTCAAAAGACAACCACAAGAACCTTTCATTAAGCGGCAGTGACGTCGTCGTAGTCGTCGTCGAACTGTCGGCAGTAAGTGCGCCAGCTGCTTCGGTGGCATTGGCGCAGCTACTTCAGCGGGCTGCCATGGCACTCGTGCCACACCGGAAGTGCATAATTAATTTTTCGCAAAATCCACGCTGTGCGCTTGAAATGCGCCAAAGTAAGCGCAAAACTATAAGTGGGCCTCTGAAGTGCCCAGTTTTGTGGTTGATGCGGTCTGGGTTGGCGCCGTTTTAGGTTTGAGTGATCTTCAAGCACTACTTCCTCCATGGTACCATTCGGTATCCTGTGGATGGGTATGCCAGGCCTTTTGTTAAATTTCAAGTGGCGTAAAAGCGTTGAAATGCCAGGCGTGTGCGTTTTGTTTAACATTTTCGGTGAGCCTTCTCCTTTCTTCTTCCCCACAATCATTTTCTCCCTTTATATACTATATATGTATTTTTTTTTTTTTTATATAAATGGGTCGCGCATAAATTTGCGACATTTTTTATACGTTTTATTAAGAAAGAAAGAGAGAGAGAGAATGAGAGAAAGGGAGACCATCGTGGGCTCTGCCAGTCCATTAAAATGCAGACCGGCCGATGGGAGTTGTAAAGAATGTTCACATATGAGATTGCTGGAAAGGCAGACTGCTCCCAGCCCTGGAAAGAGTCAGCCAGCTAAATGAAAAAGTAAGACAAGGCAAAACGGCCCTGGCAAAATAAAATGAAATACATAAATTTTGCAACGATTTGAAAACCGCATTTTATAATTGAATCACGTACGACATTTTCGCAGCCAACTCACATACACACGCAACACTCTTGGCAGGGCTGGTGCGTGTACAGTGTGAGTGTGAGTATGACTGAGGCGTGAGTCGTGAGGCGTACGGCGCGGAAATAGGAAATAAGTTTCACATGAAATACAGTGATATAAATTAGAATCTTAAGGGATTTCAATTCTGTTTCTCACACTGAGCATGCTGCAATCAACATTGCTCCTTTACTGGCAGACCCTTTCCACCATTTCGACTGGCTGTAAGGCAAGTGAGCAAGTGAATCAATAACCGAAGTGTGGCGAGTGCTTAGGCCAGCTGGCTTGGCATTTTTAAAGCACACACATGCCTGTCGTATCTTTTTTTATTTTTAATTTATTTGACTTTGCTGCAGTTGCGTTTCTTTTCGCTGCACAAGCTACAAATGTGTATGTTGTGTGTTCATTTCCGTTTATTAGTTCCACTTGCTTCTGATTTAGCTAGGCTCGATCAGAGAGTATTGTGGGGACTACAGAAAAGAAGAACTAAAACGAAAGAAAATAAAGAAAACGAATCAGGTCCAAGCAAACTTTTTGTTTTATGGCCTGACACACAAACACAAAGGCACACCCATATAACGATACATCGATACACTGACACATGCGCCAGCGCCGCCATTTTGTGTATCAGTGTGTGCACGCGCCATTGAGCATCAATGATGTGTGCAAAATGCAACAGCAACAGAATTTTTTTGGCATTTCTTTTGCACTTGTTGTTGGCGTTGTTGTTGTATATTTTAATTTTTTTTTGTCTTTTTGAATTTTTAAATGGTAATTTTTGTCGTCATATTGTTTTTGGCATTTGCTTGTTGTTATTGTTTCGCCTCTTGTTTTAATTTTCCCCCATTCATTATTAACCGTGCGCTTGCATAAAAAAAAAAAAATAAAATAAAAACACATATATTTTTTCAAGTTTTATTTGTGGCCTTTAAAAGTGCATTGATTTTTATCAAGTTAAAAATCACAAATGTTGACATGAACGAGCAATACAACTTAAACATCACCACAACCTACCAAAATTTATTTTTGCATTGTTGGATTTATCCGTTGTTGTTGTTACTGTTTTTTCATCTTTGCTGGCTTGCTGATATGAGCGCTGGGCATTTACAATGAATCAAACGCTTTACATTAGCTGAGTGCAATTTATGTGCTTGCACGTTTTTATTATTTTGCCTGTCATTTTTATACCCTTTCCCTTAAGGTACTAAGGGTATATTAAATTTGTGTAAAATTATGTAATATAGAGAAGGAGGCATCGGTGACCCTCTGAAAAGGCTATTGAAGAATTCGATCTAGCCAAGTCTCTTTATCTGCGTGTATGAAAATCTCGTTCTCAGAGATGGTAAACGCTTAGTTGATAATTAACTCCACTTACTTGTTAATTATACCAAATTGGTCGGGGTAGATCAAGTTTCGATATTAAGTTTGCTTAATAAAAATGTGAAATTTCAGAAAGATCCTATTTGGCCGACGGGAATGGTAAAATGTATTCAAGAGTTTTATGTTATAATTTTATTTTCAAGCTATTAGCTAATTATTTATTGCCTTAAATTTTAATAAAATTAGATAATTATTTCATATAGCTTCTAAAGGACAAAACGGTTAGAATCGCATTCTTTTAATAGCACAAGCCATTTTTAATTAGTAATTTATAGCGATTCCCAATTCGATCAAAATCGAATGACCATATCATGTAGCTTCCGTAAAAGAGTATCGCAAAAAATTCTTGACTTATTCGCACTTTTTTTAAAGACATTTTCACCTATTAGATAATTGGAAGTTTTAAGGAATGCTAAGACTCTGTGTTAGGGATCTTGAAAGCAGAGGTTGCAGTGGATGTAAGATTAAAGACCAGAGTTTGACGTGTGCACACGGCATATATACAGTCAAATTTACAGATTTAGAGCACCTACAGAGTATTTAAAACTCGGCAATGCTTCAGCTTAATTGCCTTATTTATATTGTGTATGTCGAAATTGATTTTCATTTTACTTATATTTTTTTTACTTTCTAATAAAAAAATTTTAACAAATATTCATAAATTCTATTTAAGATTCGAAATGGTACATTTTCTTTAAGTGTATTTGGGAAAAAATTTTGGAATTACCCATACATGATAGGTTTCCTGCTATCACGCATTGGGCAGTGCATTTAGCAAATGATCAGAATAATAAAAATAATCCTGATTAGCTGACGAACTTAAAAAAACCCACTTAAAACCAAAAAAGTTTCAGACAGGAAACGTTGAAACATTATCTAAAAATATTCCAGATTATCAATCAATAAAAAGGAATCAATCTTTAGGCACATAGCGCTTGCTATTTCTTCCGGACCTTACCTCTTTAGTTCCCGACTTCTTGCTCATTGGAAGGCATAAAAGTGAAATAAAGACTGGTAGAAATGCTAAAAATTTATGGAATCCTTGAAACCTGTGATTTTAGACATAATAAAGCTTGTGTTTTCTGACGGCTAGTAAATTCATGATTATAAGGCCTTTGGCCTGAGTTAGCATCAGTTCGGCTACAATTTCATATTGTATTCGAAAACATGTAAAAAAATAAAAAACATTCATACTTATATATTAGACAAATTAAATTGATAACAGCTTCATGAGCTAAAAACTAGTTTGTTTACTTTCTACAACTTTTCCTCTGGCAGTCTAGAATATTTCTTTATTTAAGATCATTACTAGTATTATATACTACAAATGTATAATTTTTTCAATATTGAACTTTTACAAAACCTTTAGTTATTATTATTTAATTACATAGATCTTAATTTTCGTATGTACGCAAAATTATACTAAAAGTGTAGGCATCAAAGTGACCTGCGCCCACAAAGTTAAGCAGAATAGATTTATTGTATTTATATTTCTATTGTATTATAATTGTATTTCTTTATTATTAAAATTGACAAAATATTTAAGTCTAAAAAGCAGAAGGCATTCCTCTTAGTTCCGACTGATTACATCTTCTAGCCGTCCAGTGTTAACGCATATTTTTATTGAAATGCTACACTGGCCGACTGAACAAATGTTAGCTGATCAGTGTGACTGTACATAATCGTGCTATAATAGTCAGCTTAATATTGAATCGAGATGAAATGCTCACTTTGCATTTACTATCTTAAAATCATTAAATAAAAGACTAAATATTTATCCAATTTGTATTGACCAGCTTTTTAATACAAGAAGATTATATTAATTTAAGAGTCCCGAAGCTGAAACTTAGAAGAACGTAGAACGTCTTCGTTGTCTGTGTTGAAACTATCGAAACTTAATGTATGTTTGAATCATACGATGTACGAGTAAATTACGTAGCATTTAAGTAAACAAATATGCATGTTGTATGTTCCAGTTCTCTTTGCCCTGCTGTTGTCTTATTTTGTGTGGTATTTTGGCCAAAATCAAGTAATAACATCAAGAATAGCTTGAGCAACAAGAACAAGACTTGTTAGTTAAACATGCGGCATGGAAAGTGTCTAAACTTGGCTTGCAAACTGTGTGTAGATATTAAGAAGTTGGAATGGGATCAGCTGGAATTGTTGCCTGGACCGAGGCAAGCAGTATTATGGGAGGCTTGAGTCTGAGGTTTGGTGCTGCTTTGCGGCATTTTGCCGAGATTTGTGTAAAATTTATGCGCTACCTTCGAGAATTTATGAGTTGCAGTCGAGTGAATTATTTTATCATACGCATGCAGGGCAGCAGCTACACGATTCCAAGTAGGCAACTCCCACTTGGTCTTGGATGTGTGCGAGGTACTCAGATTGTGCGTGTGCTGTGTGTGTGTGTGTGTGTGTGTCTATGCATGTTAAGTGCATTGCCACAACAAGCTACACATTGAGTTGCCTGCCTGCTTTTCATCGTCTGGCTTCATACAGTTTAAGCTACTAATTTCACATGCAAAAGTCTTTACTAAGCCGGCATTTAATCTTAGCCCGACCATCCAAACTGCAAGCCCAATCCATTGGACTCCCCTGCTCATTTGCCTAGCCAAAAAATTGGTTGTGGCAATGTAAGTAATTAAGCGCCCTCTCACTGTCAAATTGCCTACACACTAAATAATAGCTTGCTCCAAAGTAAAGTGGTAGTACCCGTAATCGTTCGTCAGTACCAACTGAAAGGCAGTCAGTCCTGTTTGCCAGACTTCTCCCAACTTTAAAAATCTGTTTATATAGAAATAAAGACACAGAGAGAGACAGAGAGTGAGAAGGAATGAGAGACTTAAGTTGTTGTAAGGTGCCACCGAATTACGAAAAGCTCAGAGAATATTCATGTGAATGTGCAAGTCCTGAAAGTTGTCTGTCTGCTGGCTTGCTTACCTGGCTGCCTGATGTTGTTGTTCTTGTTGCTTTTGTTGTTGTTGCTTGTCAAACAGATGCCTTTGCCGTTATACTTAGGCCTAATGCCTTGTTGTTGTTTGCGACTTGCATCAGGATAACAAGCCAGCCAACCATCCAGTCAGTCAGTCAGCCAGGCAGCCAGCCAACCAATCAGCCAGGCAGCCAGCGAGTCATCAGGCTCGTAGCTGTTTTCTGGGACTAGACTTTTGGTCTTCAGGCAGCTTATGCCATGTTTGTGATTTTCCAGCTGCCAGGTGAGCTGAATTGTGCTTTGTGTTGGTGTTTACTTGTGAGCTTAAGTTTTCATTTTCCTGGATTTCTGCATATTGTTTTTGGTCTAATCAATTTGGAATGCAGTGATTTTCGCAAATGAAAATTAATTAAAGCTGTGTTCACATAAAAAAATTATTAATTGAATTTGCTGAAATATTTTATTTCACTTTTGAACTCCGAACTAAATGTTTTTATTTGAGTTTTTTTTTTTTTTATTTTATTTTGTTCTATTTTTGCTGACAAGTCACGTTGGGTAACAAGAATTTTCTTTTGTTATTGCCGTGAGTGCGATTGGCCATATTTTGTGCAATTTTTTTTCAGTTCTACCTTTTTGGAGCAAATGAAAAAAGTTTTTTAATTTTACGCACGCTGCGATTAAAATGTCAAAGTGTCAATTGTGTGCAACACACATACATACACACACATACACGAAAACTTATGTAAACACCACATACACAAACTAGACTATGCAGAGGAAATATTTGAGCAGATTTTGAAAATTGAATGCAGAACTCTTTTCACTTCTTGGTTTTTTCGGTTGCTGGTCTCATTTTGCCTGCACTAAGGAATTTCATTAAATGCTAAATTCGAGAAGCAATTAATCCTTGTCAAAAAGAGGGAATACTCTGAAAAGCTTAGGAATTTCGAAATATTTTTTCCGAGAAATCTAAAAAAGACAAGAACATTTTTTGATTGAATCATTTTGTGGAGTATTTATTAGAAAAGGTAACAGTTAAGAAAAAAACCTTGTGGTTTTTAAGAGCTTAACACATTTTCTGTTTTCGATTTGTTGATGGCTTTCACTTTGATTAGTTATCACATCTTAATTGGTCTACTAACTCAGGGTTTTGGAATTCATACATTAGCAAACGAATTTAATTAAGTAGTTAATTTGATTTGATTTTCTTAATGTTTCATAATAGTTGAACCAAATCATATGCAAGAAATTTTCTCTGATTTGGGTCATACGCATATGTAGACTAATTAGTTCTAATTAGGCTCAAAAAACTTTAGGTGGGTGACATAAAAAATTAAATTTTTTTTTTTACATTCTTTGTTTGGTAAAACACAATTTCAATTACCCTCTGACCTTTACTCTACTCTACAATTAGCATATTTCTCTTCATATAATTTGCTGTTGTTTTTGTTGATTAAATTAACTAATTGGCCCTGGTGAAATATTTCCGTTTATAGAAGGTTCTGAAGGGCCAACAAAAATTCAACTAAAGCCGAAACAAACACAAATATAGTTCATTAGTTGAGTAAAATAGTACCAAGCAAAGTTGATAAAAGTTTTTAATCATACATATTTTGTTTTAAATGCTCTGCAGATTTGCCGGCAATTAACAGCCTCATTAAAATACTCCACAAAAAAAAAAAAAAAAGGGAGTAGCCAGTTGCAAGTTCTTTGGTTTTTCCTTTTAAATTAGTAAAATTTTATTTAAATTTTATTTTTAACATTTACAAAAAGACATTACAGAAATATATTTATAGGGAGTTTGTTAATTGGTCTTGGCTTGGACCCGTTCATTCTTCCACCTCTTAGCTAGTTAAGAATCATACGAAATTTTCACAGCCCCACTAATATGGTTAGTTTTGGTTAGTAAAACAAAATTACTCATTTGATACCAAACAAAACTTAAGCTGGGCCTTTACACTTTTATGAGCTTTTATGAGCTGCTTATGGTTGGACGTTTTGTGTGACTGTACCAAATCAGGGTTGCCACTTTGGGTAATGTTAAGTCAAACTGTTTTAGTACTATATCTTTTGCTTATTGGCTAGAAGTATTAATTTACTTCTAAGCGCCGGAAACTTGAGTTGCAAATAAGAGAAAAAGCCCGACTTTTCTACCTTCGGCAGATGTCCTAATGTTAGCCATCAGTTTATATTCCGCAAGAAGAACGCAATTTACATAAAACCAAAAACTTTATTGGAAACATGGATTTTAATTACCATTTCAGCATATGTTGATATGAATGCCTGCCAATGGATTTGAATGACATATCAAAAACCTGTTTGTACGCTTCTGCTTGTATGCAATTTTAAATGTTGTTTGATTTGTCGAGATTTGTGGGATGGAGACTGCTTTGTTTGCAGCCTTGTTTGTATGTGTTTAGACAGGATGGATCAGAAACCAAAAAGTAGCAATCGTATCGAATATTATGTTTGGAAATTAAACAAAATTACAATCTCAATCAAAGTCCGGTGCACACACAGATCCACAAACAAACTCAAATACTAATTGAAACTGACTAGCCTGTCGTTGTGTTGCCACAGCTGCTCTTGATGAAGAGTGCTAGCGACCATTCGCCCATTCAGTTAACCAGCTAGCCTTGCCCCAGTCCTGCTACTTCGTTTATGATTTGATGCAATGTTTAGGTTTTCTTGCGTTTCAGTGTGAGTTTGATTCGGTAAAAGACTTTCGAGTCTCCCAGCAAAGTCACATGCCGGGCCAGGCATTTCGTTATGCTTATTTGTGTGTGTGTGTGAGCGCTTGTGTTAGACAAAGAGCTTAAAACCTTGATGAACACATAACACTGGGAAACGGCCAAACCTTCAAAAGCAAACAATAAGGCTTTGAGAAATCCTACCTTACAACCGACCTCCTACCTCCATACCTGACCCACCGACAACCACGCACGAAGATTTTACAAGTTAGGTAGCAATTACTGTTTGCCTTTGCATTTCTGGTGGAGTTGGATCCTCCTCTGCAAAAATAAACCAAAATTGAAATTTCGAATTCATAATGCAATTGAACTTGTGCCTGACAGAATTCACTAGCACATAAACACATAAACAAAACGAAGAATCGAATTGGTTGCCAATTTAGCTCGTGGCTATAGATTTTGTTTCAACTATCTGTGATTGAAAATATGAATTAAATGTCATTTTTGGCCCCAATTATTGGTAAATGGTCATTTGCCTTTCCTAAAAGAAGTGATATTCCATTTTACGTTATCTAAAAATTTGTCTTTGGCGTTTTTTGAATAAAATACGATATACACTAACTCAGAGAACTCAAGTATACTTTTCGCGCTTGAAAACCCTTCAAAATGTAAAGTTAATATTAATTTTTGCGAAATGTCATCTATTTACTTAAGAGATTCGCAAGATGATTCCAAATTACACACGTTTGCACAAAGTGAATAATCCTATTTGGCTTAGGGTATAAAAGTATTCAATATATAAAAGAAGTTTGCATAGGACAAAAGAGGAATCAAACTGCAGTGCTAGGAATATTTGCTGACATTTGTTTTAAAATATATATAAATCATCCAATGCTGCAGTGTCATAAACGAAGCCATCCGGACGGACTAGGTAGCACAAATGTGTGAGAGTTTTTATCATCAGCTTCGGGTTAGTAAGCTCGAGTATGAATGCAAATATGTGTATTTAAGGATATACATCAAGCACAGGATATTATTATTTTCTGAAACACAAAAGGGGGAGAAAAAAAAACCAAACCTTCCATAGGCAAATCAAAGGGCAAAAACAGAAAATAACCTTTTATCTGAATCGTCATCGCATACACTTTCTATGGAGCATGTATAGTTTGCAATAAATCTGTGTAGGTAGTCATAAATATTGATTTTGAATTCGTCCCTGTGTGCTGGATGCTCTGCTTTGTTTTAATATTGGTGGGGGTTAGTAGTTCGCATACAAGTAAAAGTACGTTTTGCGCATACAGAACGGTCCATTTCTAAGGTCGTCGGTTGGGCCCAAAATGCCTTGCGGCTGGCTCAACTTAAAGCAAGACAATGCTTGAGAACATGCTTCACTTGACTTTGGTTTTTTAAATTTTGCTTTTAAAAAATTAACTTATCCAGTCATCAAATTTGCTTCAATCAAAATTAAGTTACTATATTTCATATATAATTGATCTTAGACTACTTCTATGAAGTTTAAAATTGGTTAAGCTATGAATACCCCTTTTGAAAGGACACGCCCACAAATGAAGTTCAGGTCCCATAGTTCGGCCATCTGCCGGTTTGGCCTTTGTGTTTTATATTAGCTGTGGAAATGAAAATCGATTAACAATCAGTTCAACCATTCTGTCTTTTCTTTCAAAGACCAGGGAAGACAATTTGCAGGTACAGAATCTGTCATTCGTATTGCTTTGCTGACAAACATAGGATTCCTTTTTTTCTACCCTGAAAGGCAATTGTGGTCAGACATACATCAATGCCTATATGAGTTCGAATATATGTGCATTAGGCTCAATATCTTGAATGCGTTGTCAATTTGTTTGTCTCGGTGGTGCCTTCGTCATTTGCCAAAGCAGCTGGGTGCGTACTCTTTTGAGTGGTTTCATTTCATATCTGTTATTGCAGAACAAGTTTCGAATTTATCGTCTATCACAGGGCCATAGAATTATGGGCCATGGCTCTTAACTAGCAGGTGGCATAGATGGTTTCACACAGAAACTAAAATTGAAATTAAACTCATAACTCAATAGGACTTCCCAGGTGAGATAGTTCCTGCTTAAAGCAACAGAAAAGTTGGTTGACTGGCCACTTTGGCCGTTTCCCATGTTTCTGTTCTGCTTCTGTAGACATCTGTTAAATAGGCTTTTATGTTTGCCACAACCATGCGATGCTGGTTAATACTGTCTACCAACACTAAACAGCTTCTTTCTCTTATCCTTGAGTTGGGGGACTGGACGAGTTGTGGCCTCTCAGCTATAGTAAAAGACGATGCCTTCAACTTCGTCTCATATCCACTCGCCATTTTGGGTTATAAAAATGTCATCATACGATGGAGACAAACTTAAGTATTTTTGCATTCTCTTGGGACTCTGACGAAACTCCCTTCTTTTTATCGATCTATCAGCATGATGACCACTCGGCCTTATCTTAGTCTTCATTGCTTTTTTTTGAATGACATTTTATTAGCTGAAAAAGAAATGGAATTTTCCGCCCTCCGTTTTTATCATCAATTTTATGTAGTTTTCTTTAACTTGAGAGGCAAACTTGAACCTTAAAATTTTTGTGTTCCTCTAGGAACAATTATAATTTTTTTTTAATAATTCACCAGTGTGAATTACCTTTTTATTCACTTCCTTTCACTACCTTTTTATTCACTTAAGATTTACATATTGTAGGACAAAAAAAAGTTTCAATGGAGCTTACGAATACGAAAAAATATAAATATGATGAATCAATTAAACTATTTAGTACTGGAATCAATTTAATTTCGATTTGTTATATGAACGAAATAAAAAATGCCAATTGTCTCACATGGACATTTTTAAATAAATTAAAATAAACAAGCCACTGAAAGTATGAACTTTTAAAAAAGGAGAATACTAGAGATGAAAGCAAATCCTTGCTGGTTTAGCCATATATCAATAAAACCCTCCGATGACGATGTCGATAGTGTTTGTGCTGCTAGGCCTCCCCAGTTGACCCGAACGAAACTGACATTCTATTTATGTGTGAACTTAGCTCCATCCAATCGTTGTAAATATGTGTGTGTGTGTGTGTATGTCTGTGTTGGTATTGTTTTAAATATTGGCAGAAAATCAAATTATCTGCTATTTGTCAATAAATAACTTTTTACAAAGGCAAGCTTTATTAAAATTCACCACAAAACGTTGTAGTTTCCGGCTTCAATTATGCCATAAATTTTCGACTCTGCACCCGCACATATTCCCAGTCGAATGCTCAGTCACAATCACATCCACATGCATACCAAGGATGCCAGAGCAAGCGGAGTGGGCAGCCATTTTATGACAAGCCGGTATGGCTATATTGAAATTTAAAGCCCGTTGGCAACTTGTCACAATTTACAACAGGTCCAGCAACGCTTACTCGGCCGCCTGAGCAAAATATGAGTCAATATAAAGCCAATAAAGCTTGGCTAGCAAATATCAGATATAAAGCAGGACAAAACACAAAAAAAGAAAAGCTAACAAAAAGGGAGAAAACATACCTAAAAAATTCCGAGCGTTAAACTCGGGCGCAGTCGAGTTTGAGATACCCTGTACCTATAGGGGATGCAAATAGGCACTTTTTCCGATTTCACCTAGGTGGCTATACCATACCGATAAACCTAATATATTCTACAGTGACTTAATAACAATTATAGCTTCCAATCGCCACGTTCAATTAAAGCATCTTGAAATGTTTTTGTTTTTTATGCGAGCTATATGAATAGTCAACCGATTTCGATTAAATTTGGTGTGGCTTAAAAGTATTTCAAAAAACAGTCTTTTGTGTCGATTGTTCGATCAGCCCTATGGAAGCTATATGATAAAGCTACATATTAGTTTGGTGCCCTAAAACACAATTTATTCTTAAATCTAATTGCAATAGTCTTAAAAACGATTTTTAAATTTTCGATCGACCAATGGGCAATCGGCTAAATAGTAAACAGAAAGTTATGTTATTTGTGGTGTTATATTTTTTATTCCGAACCTAAATCGGATATCGAAAAAACAGAATGAACTCCTTTTAACCTGCATACCATTTCTGAGAACTAGCAATTTATACTGAGAGACAGACATGGATAGATTGATTTCGCCAGTCACCCTGATCATACTACACTTTGGAGGGCCACCGACCACGAATACTCTACGTTACATAGATTTCACAAATTTATTATACACTTGCACCTTAAGGTACAGGGTATAAAAAAATTAATAGACTTGGCAACGAAATTTCATGTGTAATAAAATCAAATCATTCTAAAATGGTAAGATACGGCATTTTGGCCGTATTCGATGTAGAGAATAATTTATTTTCCGATTGGAATGGGTCGAAAAAAAGGAAATTAATTTAACTGGTCACCAATTTTGGAATGAGTTATTATAACTGACAGTGAATTTATATATAAGTGGCATTAGCTGAAGGCGCTGGCACAGATCAAATGCCTTCGATATAGTCCCCATGCAACAGACGATTGGATTCAACAGACCCGCACAGGCAAATATATAGAGGCACACCTAAGCCAACTCAACCATAAACATTAATAACCAATATGGGCTCCAAGCCAAGCAAAGTCAAAAGACAAGCGTGTGAAGCGCATAAACAAGCCGCAAACCGCAGAGTTCTCCGACTTTAGGAAGAGAGTCGAAACCATTTTTACAATTTATGGTAGCGAAAAATAACATCCGAGCAAAATAAAAAAATAACAAGTGAAATACTCTTTTTAAGACAGCTAGGAAGACTTAGACAATCAACTTCTTTTGGGAACGACCAATACAAAAAATCAACATTGTCTCATCTGAAAGAATTAAAAGTATTTAAGGATTTTTTTTGGTTGATCTGGAATATAAAAATTCCAAAATCAGAGAAATTGGCTCCCTAATTCAGTTTTCGCTAGCAATTTTTTATGTAGTTCGCCACAATTTCAATCCACTAAATTCTATATAGAAGAGTATATTGGAATGTAAAATGCCAAAGTAAAAGTTTGTTTCTCTGGCAGAGTCGGCAGTAGCTCCAACACCAACTCGACTGGCTGCCGTTTGCTTTGGCTTTCGCCGATGATGCATTGATGCGGATTTAAAGTCTGAAAGGCTTGTACTGCTTGCAAAGCCAGCCAAGACCTCACAGGCTAAGTGGAATGAAAGCAAGTCTGTGGGTGGGTGGGGTGGTTTGGGGTGTGGATGCGTTTAGGCAGCTGACAGCCATTTGGCATTTTGGCGCATAATAAATTTCCAGTGGTTCGACGCGCGTGTTTTTACAGTTTAATTTATCATCAAATGCTTGAAATCACGGTGAGCATAGTGAAAGCCGTGGAATTTATTGGCTTGAGTTATGGATGGGCCATACATGATGATAGTGGCGGCAACAGCGAAGGCGGCTGTCGATGGCTTTGCTAAATGATGATTTTAATGACGACGATGACCGTTCAAACAAGTTGAACAGCAAATAAATTTCTTATTTGATGTTGACATAAAAACTGTTGTATTGTTATAAAAGAAAACAGTGGAATAAATTTATTAGTTGATCCCAATAGAACTTCATTTGATATTATTCAATTACTTCTGCTAACTTATTTATTTCGTTTGTATGATTTATCCAAAATTCTATTGTTTTTGAATGGTTTTTCTAAATGAAATATTTTTATGTCTGTTTTGGTATTCAGGAATTTTTTGTATTGCTTTGTTATTCTTATATTCCCATAAACGAATATTAAATTTAGCCTCACGCTCTTTTATGTCGAGCAAGTAAATAGAATGAATGAATGAGGCTTGTAATTGAATTTTCAATTAGAAAACAAGAAAACAGAATTCTACAGTTAGTTGAATTGTTCATTGATGCAAGAGTAAGGAAGTTTTTAAAACTTTTTGCTTTAACTAATGGCACCACGAACATCAAATAATTCCAATGAATATGATTTTTAGTATCTGGTCCATGAGAGATGGGAAATTTAAAGAAGCCAGGTCATGGTGCCGAAAGAAAAGCAGAAAACGGAGAATAACACTGAATCATGTTGGCGTGTTCAGAGAAAGGCTTTATAATTCTCCACATTAGATAAACATACAAAAGACAAAAACACAAAGATATGAGAAAAAAAGCCCCAGAATAACAAGGACTAAAGATGAGTGCTCCACTGTCGTGCTCATTCCAAGTATGCTAGAGCCTCAGTTTCAGTTTCAGCCTCTGTCATTCTTGATAATAATAAAAAGCAACGGTTCGATAGGCAGCGCTTCAAATCAGGCAGAAAAACGTTACCGTGTCTGACTAGCTTGCCGGGCATTAACTATATAGTATGAGTGTCTATGTATGTGTGTGTGAGCTTGTGTGGTTCATGTAACATTTCATTACGTTCAACATGACGGCGCTCATAGAGCACGTAACAAGTTTAAATTGCGCCCGTTGTTGACTGAGGACGAGCAGCCTGCCCACTCTGTCTATGCCAGTCTTAGTGTCTGTTGTCAAGTCATGCTGCCTGGCCTTATCCCTGCCCGTGTCTAGTCATGTCTTGTCTATCCGACTGCCTGGCTGTCTCTTAGAAATCCTGTCTGTCTGATTGTCTTACTTGCCTCAATTGAAGCAGAAAAGTGTATTTATATGTAACGGAAATGATGCTGCACTTATGCGCCGCTTTTTAACGCCGTAGCAAATGATCAGCCTTGGCGATATGCCGCATCGGTAGGTCGACGCTGGGACGAGGGCTAAACGAGTTGGAGGTCCTTTTTTTTACAGTTGGCCTGGCCAATGTGAACTCTACTTTCTTGGCCATAAGCATTTGCTTGGCTATGATTTTCGATTTATATGAGTTTGTGTGTATTTTGATTTTTCTTTCTAATAGAAAATGATGCTCATGATAGTCAGATGTCTTTATTGGGTTGGGGAGGGAAATTGCTGGTTATTCCTGTCGTGGTTGGCCTAAGCAGTTGTGGGCCAGATAGAAAGAAGCCAGACAGACAGACCGACCGATAAGCGAGCTGTATTATCGCTAATTGTAAGTGAACCGTAAGCCAAGCAAAAATCTATAAATGCCACAAAAACCAACCTCCACGAGCATACGAGTGGAATGTGAGAGTGTGACTGTGTGGGTAAGAAGTTGGAAAATAAAATCGTGCTCGAGTGGCAATTCATAGGCATTAACATTACTTTTTATGTACTTGAATTGATGTGTGTGCCCGTCTCTTTTCTCCATACTCCATTCTCTCTCACAGACAATCTTTCGCTGTTTGTAAATGTTACTGTTGGCTCTCGGTGCACTTGAGATTTCTTTAAAATTACTTTTTATATATTTAAGCACTTAATTTATGCACAAGGCATTCACTCACACTCTCTGAGGGGCAAAGGTCCCTTGAAGTCTCGTGGCTTACCTGTGCGACGACATCGAAATAAAATTTTAGCTTTGCCTACTGCTTACTCGTTGTTATATTTAAATGCAGTAAAATTATTGCTTTTCTGGCCTTATCAGTGAACAGTAAAGCTTTGAATTTGTCGGCTATGTTTGGTGTTCGGCTTTTATAGCAACCTTTTTCCCAAATGTGTGTTTGGTTAAGAGCAAATTAAATTATTATCTTTGGGACTCTGACGAGCCAAATAAATAAATAAAAGCTGAAAGTTATTAAGAACCAAATACATTTACAAACTCACAAACACACACACACTTTTCAGATTCTTAAAATCTAACCAGGTTTTATGATTAAGTAAATGTGGCGAAACAGTTGAGTAATTCATGAAACCACCCACGTTCGTTTATTTGCTTGTTTGTTTTGCGCCATGCCACATGCCATTTGCATTTATTGTAATAGCCAAAAGTTTGCTCATATCAAAGTCAAGCATTTAGAGTCAACATTCAACCGGGCAGGCTGAAAGGTGGACTACATTTCGAAGACAGGCACTTTCCATGCATGTTAATGCTGCGTATACGTAATATTTTTATGCCGAGTTGCATTTCGTTCAACCTGCACACCCCGTAACACACGTATTGTAGCAGTTGCTTGAGTTCCCAAATATTTGAGCAATGCCAAAAACCGGCTCACAAATGTGTAACCAACACTGTATTTGCTCAAGCCAAACATACACACACACACACCCGCGAGAGCATCCCATAAAATTGAAACCTATTTGGGTTGCAAGCGGTTGAGAGGTGCAAATAAAAATCTTGAAAAAGGTGAAACGTGTATTAAATAATTCCTTTGTCGAGCACATTTTAATCGTGCTGTGGAGCAACAACAAACAACATGAAAACGACAAAAAGTAAACGAGGAAATGACCGCAGACAAACGCCAAAGTGGACACCGAGAGAAGCGAGCAAACACCAACCAGCAAGCTGGCCAACAATGGTGGTGAGAGTACAAACAAAATGGGTCTCTCTTCTGTTAGTTGAGTTGAGTACGTTGTATTCTAACAAAAAATCTGAAAGACCAGAAAAAAAGTAATGTAAATAAAAAACAAAAACTGCAAACTTTGTAAAAATTCAAACAGAAAAAGGCAACACTACCCAACCGAATGTCCTGTTGCCTCCACGTACGCGGTGCATGATTTTCCTACGGCATACCAAATAATTCGTGGGCTGACCGGAGAATCTGTTGAACAGGTGTATGTCAAGGGCTGGACTTGTGAGTGGCTGTAGCATCAGTGCTTTGCTCAAAACTAGAAAAACTTAAAGCGCCTTACACCAAGGCAAACTAAAGTAGAGTTCCTCAATTAAAAGGACCTTATTGATTCATCAAGATCCTAATGGAAAAATGTATTCTACAAATAAATAACATAATTAAAAAATGGTTATTCATTCTTTCAATTTTTCACAGCTTGCCTGGTGTTTACCAAAAAATATATATTTTAGTTTTAGCCCAATTTTCATTGGTCATATAAAATAAAACTTTCGACCCTTCCTAACACTTTTATTGCATAGAAATTTTTCCAGAAAATCGTATTTCTAAAGCACTTAAGCCTTTCATTTCGGTAGAGAAAATATATACCTTTAAAAATATACAAGGGTATCACCCATCACTTTTCTATTTTATTTTATTTTTCCTCGGTTTTTTTTTTATTTTGCTTCTGGTTTTTATAACCCTACGTGTTGGGCAGATCCATATGAGTTTTTTGTCGCCATTGCGGTTTTGTTACAACAAAGCCATTCCATCTTTTTATTTATTTATTGTTTTTATCTGTGTTGCGGTGTGTGGAGAAGACGAGATGTGCTGCATTCGTGTTATTAGTGTTGGGTGCTGTTATTGTTTTAACTCTTCTGCTTCATGCCCTTTCCACAGAAACACTATAGTCGTTTTCTGCTACAATTTGTACTTCGAATATATACAGGTGGAACCACCTAAGAATAGACTGAAAACATTCTGTTACTCAGAATCGATTGATTGAATCGATCGTCTGGACTCAAGCTGTGAATATAGATTTAGATCGGATACTATATTCGGGGCACACCAAGAGTCACTCGAAGTTGATTCTAACTTTGGGTATGAAGCGTAATCATAGAAATGTCGATGAAATAATTCGAACTAGAATTTTATATGTAAGAGTTTAATGATAAACGAAACAAATAAATAATTGAACTTCCATTAGAACATTTATATTAGTGTGGGTCTCCAAAAATGTATGTCCGCCTTCAAGATGTTTCAAGAATACTATTAGTTTCTGGGACACATTAATGGTGTTGGCAGTTCCTGCAAAAAATGGAAGGCGTAGGCTTTCACAAGAAATGCCATATCTCAAGTTCCATTACAGCTATACTAGTTCCGATGTGCCGCTTAATATTGACTTCTTCAGTATCAAACAGCTATGACGCTTGTTGAAAAATTTGGAAAAGGTATCCGCTCTTGGACGCACCCAAAATACCTTTTTGCACATTTTTGTTGTTGTTACTCCTGTAGTAAAGAAGTGTCAGCTTGCAGTTTGCCTGCATCACTCAGTGTTTAGTAGGATTTCTGTGAATATTTTTTATTTTTAAATATATATATTTATTTGTTTGTACTCTCACCCATTCTTCGATTTCGTGGAAAGGCATTAAAAAGAGCATGTACGACAAATTACTGATGTTTTAGAAGAAGTGTGGCTGGTTTTTGCGAAGCCTAAGCCGGTGGCCAATTTATCACTGGGGTTTTATTTCAATTGTATTCGAGTAGATTGTGTCTATTCAAATAAAAGATTAAAGACTATTGGATCACAAGTTCTGCTTAGTTTTCAGGCCAAAAAGCTTGCCCTACTGAAATTGAAATTGTAAATCCTGAATGTATTCAAGGGTGAGTTGGTTTCTAATTTAAGTTTGTTTTTCCAAAAATAATACGATTAAAAATGTCGGCCTCTGCTCTTTTTATTTTTAAATAATAAATTTCGAAAATATATGTATTTAATTATGTTTGAACTAACTTAAATGCAGAAAATACGACCCTTTTGACAGGGCATGGGCAATCTAGAGTAATAAATGAACTGATGCCAACGTTCATGACAAATTTTAGTCGCATTAAAATCCAACTAATTTATTTATATGAATATAAAATTTCCAATTGCATTTGATAAATGCAGTTTATAGATAAAAGCAACAATCAAATGCATACAGAAAATATTCATAATCATATTAATAAAATACCATAATAGACATTGTGTTTTTCTGAATAAACGGAAATGCGCTTGGCAAATAGTTGAATTGAGTACAACAACAAATTCCCAATCAACGGGGATTACGAGGAGACCCAGTGTCGAGGTCATTGAAACTGTACACATACTCACAAACATTCGAATATAATGAGATATTCGTGTAAACACTCCATAAATTCGGAAATCTCAAAGCGTGTAAGTAAGAGGATGTTAGAGTTTCGTAATGAGTCAGGTGACAAATGCTTTCGATTGCACTTTGAAGAGCCACGTTATTAATTTAATCATACAAGAAGCATAATTTTCACACCAATACTTTACCAATTTTCACAGCATGTGTGAGCGTGTATGTGTTTGTGTGTGTGCTTGTTTGCTTGCGGTTTTTCGGTTTCCAAGCAATTACTCTACAATTTTCAACTTAACTTTCAAAATTTCACTGTGAGTGAAAAGCCAGACCCACAATTAATAAATTTTCTGTGCTTACTCAACTGTACATAAATAGAAATGGAAATATATATGTGTATACGAGTTTGAGATTGTATTGTTTTGGGAAATCTTTGCATAAGAAATTAAATGTAAGTGCCACAAAACTAAATAAAATTCACACTAAATGAGCAAGAAACAAATGGTCTGTTGGCTTGTTAAAACTCTTAGAGAAGCTAGGTGGGGTTGACCCATTTGCAGACACCAAGACGACACACCAAACACCTGATCCTGGTCACCGTAGCCACAACAATGACAACAAGAGGCAGGCCAACAACGCCACCAACAACAACAGCAAATAGAAATAACAACAACACACACACAGACAGGTTCACTCTTTTGTTGGTTTCTCATTAAAGATTCAGTGTGGTTTCATGGGAGAATTAAATCTTGACAAGCCAACAAAAGCAGCAGCAAAAGTTCAAGCCGAAGGAGCAGCCGACACTTTTCTCTACAACTGCAGGGGCGGGAGAAGTTGCGAGCTTCCGCAGCTTGACACGAACAACATAATTTTATAGAAATTTATGCACACAACTACGAGGTCAAATGGGGGTATAGAAAAATAGGAGAAGCCAGAAATAGAAAGAGGGTTCGAGGGGGTTGGAGGAAAATTGGTATTGGTAGCTGCCTCTTTAAATCGCATTTAAAGTTGAAAAACTTTTGGCCTCCGCCTCCCCGCTCCGATTTTTTGACTTTTGCATAAGGAATAAGTCCTATGCATGTGCGTGTGTCTGCGTTAGCTTTTCACTAATGTTAAGTGGTTGTTTTGGTTGACTGTCGATTGCATATTTTATGTGACAATTTGTGATTTGTTGTTTGAATTTTCGGTTTTGCCTGAATAATTTGGAGAGTAAATGAATTTCCTTTTTGTGGTCACTCGAAGCCTAGGTCAATTTCGGCCGAGCAAAAATTTCCGAAAAGAAGCAAAACGAGAATTTTTGGTAAGACTCGTGAATATTTAAAAGGAAATGTCAAAAGCCAAACTGTTGCATACTTTCTTGTCATTTCTCCTCTTTGGCAGCACGATGATTTGCAAATGGGGGAACTTGACAAAATTAGGGGGGCGGAGGTTGGGGTAGGAGAGCTGAAGACACACAGGCATTTTTATTATTAATGTCATTTTCTCTTTTTCCTTTTGCCTGGGTAAATTTTTGCTTGCTGATTGCGATCTGGAATTTTAATAAATCATTTCGCATTAAATAAGAAAAGAAGCAGGCAAAGCAATGTAGGAATTTAACTGACAAATACACACTCATACAATACAATCAAGAGAAATGAATGAATAACTGGCTCACTGGGCTGAAGGAATGACGGACGCATAAACGAGCCAACTGATTCACTGAACGAATGCAAAACTGCCTAAAACTTTGAATGTGAGTTGGCCCGGCCACGGCTATTAAATGAAGAAGACTTTAGAAATTTTCAGGGAAGTGCAGAGGAGTCGAGCACTCTCAAATGAAAATGCCAAATTATGTGCAGAAATTGGGCATCAGCCCATTTCAGTCAAAGATTTCAACAAATGCCTCAGGATATTTGCCTCCGTCCGTATCCACATCCTCCACTATTTCCACTGCCTGTATCTGCTTTGTAAATGTTTTCCTCTTCTGTCACTGTAAATCAAAATGCCAGCCCAATAAAAAGGCCGAGGCAGAAAAAAAAAGAATTTTCTTTTTTTTTTCTGTCAAAATAAAAGAGAGAAAAAATACCAAAGCAAATACGCAATTGACTACAAAGCAACAAATAAAAAATTTCCGAAAACAGCAGAGCAACGGGAACAACATCAAATATGTAAATTGTGAAATACTTTGCATATTGAATATGAGAGGTGGACCCACCCAGCAGGCTGGTTGAGTACAATTTGAGTCCTCTAGGCTGTCATAAATTTATCACACACTCATTCCGAACTCACTCCGTTTCATATATTTTATTGGGCCAATGACGAGAAACACTAGCTCCGAAAATGTTTGCCTACAATATTTCCTCCTTCCTCAGCCCCTCAAGATTATTGGACAGAATTTGAAGCACTTATCAAAGGCTATAAATCAGCAAAATCACGAAGCAACAAATGCTTTGCAATACACGCTCATAAGCAGTTTTAGTTCTTGCTTATCGTCTTCTTTTCAAGCTCACTTTACTGCCTTTCTTTTATGCTCTTTCGGTGGGGCTTGTATGTAAATGATAAATACTCATCACGGTCAAGTTTGACAGTTCTCTGGGTATGGCTCAACGCTGAGCACGTGCCACCATGAGTCATTCATTTGTCAGATGAGTGACACTTTCTGCCGAAGAAATCTTTGCACTTACTAAGCGATTTGAGACAGATCTATTCTGGTAATATTTTGCCTATCAGATTTTTCCTAGACCTTACAGCCGCGACTATAGAAGAGTTTATATATTTCAGAAAAAGTTCAAATTTTGCAGAGTATGAAAATTTGATTTCATTTTTTGCGACGGTCAGACAGACATGGCTATATCGATTTGTCTATATCTGACGCCTCCTTATCTATGCTACAACTAAAAGAACCAAATAGCTAAACCCTCAAGCTTAATTTATATAAAGTAATAAATTTGATACATCAGAGTTCCCGATTTATTACTTCATACTTTGTTTGATTCTGTTTAATTAAGAAATAAATAATTTTTAATTTTAGATGCATTTGGCTTGGAATAAAATATCCGAATTTTGTGGATGTTGTGGCAACACCATCAATGACATTTTTCTTCGTCATTTAATTCGGTGTTTTTTTTTTATTTTTAATGATTTTCTTTTTGTTTTTTTGTCAGACTCAAATTGTTTAATTTACAATTTGCGCATTAACTTTGTCACATAATTCTAATTAACGCTTTTAATTACTTTATGAGGCACTTTGCGACGTTACCTAAAAATATGGGTGGCTAAAATTGCTGTGTGCCCCGGATGCGGCTTAAATGTCGCTACTTCGCTTGAGCCTCCCCTCTTGTTATCCCCTTTTCTCGTTCACTTGGCTCACACTATGGCAACGATGCTGTGCCAGAACTCCAAAGGCCACTATTTTCACGAGTCAGCTGGTGTCCCTCCCCAGCCTCCGCATCCTCCTCAACCAACTGTCATGCGTCTCCTCTGGCCTGAACAAAGTCATTAAACGCGACGCAAATTAGATTTATTGTACGCCACTGCACTTACCTGGTAGCCAGCCGTTCCAGCTTTAGAGAGGGGGTCTGGAGTTTATCAATGAGGGGGCGGGGTTGGCAGCACAGCTTCTCCGTTGGCGCGGATGGTGCGTGGCAGTTTACCCACTGAGTGGTTCGTTACTCGGTTGCTTGGCGGCTGGCGGTTGGCGGTTGACGGCTTGGAGGTCTGTCGGCCGTTTGGTCGGTGTGTCTAGTTTGACCTGCATAAAATGCTGGCTGGTTGAGCCACCATTATGCTTTTTCTGGTTTCCTTTTTTTTTTTTTGTTTTTCGCTCGCTTTCTTTAACTATAAATTTACATTAGCAGGATGTTACATATTTGCTCGGCCTGGGCTGTGGGTGAGCAGTTGAGTGACTGAACGAGCGATAGCTCGGTTTGGGGCATTTTAAAAAAGCTGCCTGCCAGTCCAGTCGTTTGCCGAGTGCAAACAGCTAACAACACACATATTCACATGCACATAAATGCACATACAGGTTGAGAAGTACGTGCGTGTGGTAAGCGCATTCACCGTTAAGTTGCAAAATGATATGCAAATAGGGATAAATTCGTCACTCGTTGCGGGACTCTGGCACCGCAGTGCCACCTCGATGCCAGCTGAGTTTTTTGTTGTTTTAGTCATTGTTGTGGTGGCTGTTGTTGTTGTCGTTGTGAACGTAGCATTTTCCACTGCCTACTTTGGTTCACTTTTGATGTGTGAGATTTCAGCTTAATAAATACATATGCTCACATTAGTTGACTTTGTTGTGAGGGAAGCTGTAAACTGTTCTATATTCTCTTAGAATATGCAGTCAGTGTTCTGGAAGAAAAATAAGTCTGTAAAACAATCTGATCAATCCTATATTTTATATTTAACATTTAGAATAAATCTAGAAAAACTTTTTGTTTTTATACCCTATATCCGAAGGGAAAGGGTATACTGGAAAGCTGCGAGTATATGTAACACCCAGAAGCAGTCGTAGTAGACCCCACAATATGATCAGTGTAACTAGAGAAATCGATCTGGCCATGTCGTTCTGTCTGTCCGTCTGACCGTCAGGGATCTCAGAAACTGGAAAATCTAGAGTTATGTAATTTGGTATATAGAATCTATAGGACACGAGAAAGAGCAAGTTTATTCTTATATGTTGATCCGACCCCGCGTCCCACCAGGGGAGCCATTAGCTTAAATTTGAATAATCGACCATATCTCAAAGATTCATGAAGCTATGGTTAATCAAATACTGGACCACTTGCTGTTCTATTAGAAAGAAATGTTGACTGAAAAACTTTTTTTGGGTCGTTTCTCCCCTAGTTATATAATAAAATAATGCTAGATCAGAAATAAATGATTCAGTATATCAAAAATATGTTCTTATGCTGTTAAGACCCTGAGAAAAAATTAAAATAATTTGAATTTTCAGATCCGTTGCCTGTTATATTTCAATGAAAAAAGAAAAAAAATAGGCATAAAAGATAAATATTTGGAATTTCAGACCTGTGCCAAAAATGCAGCCAGATAATAACCAAAAACTCCTTGCTATGCATTGTTGGTGGCATATTGTGTTGAAGTCCTTGACATGTTTACGCAGCTCTCTTTTGTTTTGCTACTCACACAGTTGCACACTCATCCAACACATATTCAAACAGATGAGCCGAAAAATCTAATTTCATAACTCAAATCATTTAATTTTAGCAAATATCACGACTTGAACAAAAGCCATTGAATGCAACTGCTGCTCTTGCCATTTGCCATTGTATTTGTTGTTGCTTTTAGTATTGTTAAAAGTTGCTACTGCTGTTGTTGTTGTTGCTGCTGGTGCCCTAGGTTTTGGTGGTCACACTCGTTTTGGGCTTGCACGAGGCCGGTTAGGGCATATAATGAAAAAACAAACAAGCCAAGCAAAACAAGCAAACAAAACAAAAGCATACACAAAAATAAAATAAACAAACAAGTGAACACACACAGACACACACACACACACACATAGACATAGAAATAGACATACACACTCACTCACTCACTCACTCACTCAGTCATGTGTAGACGTGTAGAGAAAAACGTGCAAAAGGAGACAAATGGCTAAAATGGCTAAAACGGTTGGTTTCTCTTCTGTGGGATTGGCTTTCTGGGTTGGTTTTTTGCTTTTTGCTTTGTTGATTGCCTTTGGTGGGCAGGTGTCAGGCCCCCGAGAAGTGGTACGAGCCTTGCAAGCAACGGCTGAAGTTTTCGCATAAACAAAGGCAAATATTGCGCACTTGTGCAATTTATATTGCAAAACAATTGTCATTAGAAAATGCCGCACGAACAAAAAAGCCAACGTAGACAAAAGCACCAACGTCTTTTTGGCTCAGCAAGCGGCAAGGGTGCGCCCACCGATGCCACCGATACCACCGATGCCGGGGCCCTCCAAAATTACCCAAAGACTGTACACGGCAAAGGCAGACTCACTGCAACTGTCGCATGGGAGGAGAAGAGGCCAAGGCAGCAGCAGCTATGCTGGCAGAGGGAGAGGTTGCAGAATCAGTGGCCGGAGCATTTTATGGCGCAGCTTAAGTGCTTCAAAAATTCCACGTAATGCACTCAAAGCATCTGCGCTTTCAACCCCACCAAGCAAACTAACCAAAAATACACACACACACACACCACAAACACACAAGGATGCACACAAATGCACACCGGAAGAACAGACGGCTCTGCAAATAAGCAAAAGCAAACGTGCTAGGAGTGGTCCAATGGCTTCTGGGCCGAGTCGCACTCTCTGCTTCTCGCTTTTACCTTTTTTTCTCAGTTGGCATTTCACTTCTTCTACGCTCCTTTTTTTTCTTTTTTGGGTCTCCTCAGTTGCTGTTGACAGAGCAACCTGCTCATTTTGAGGCAGCTCTGCTGCATTCAACTGTCGCCGATTTTGCTGTTTGCTGCACAGTGCACGGCACCATTCAAATAACAAGTTAAATTTGGAATCCAATACTTTGACAGATATTTGAAAATGAGCTTGAAAAATGAGTTAATAATTAAGAAATAAAAAAAGTTACAAGCTTTCAATTTATACGGAAATTCATTAGGCACGTTTTTTGGTTTGAATTAAGCTCTACCAAATTCAGTCTATATGATAGATTAGATATAAAAAAATCCCAACGTTATCTTCGGGGTTACAAACTCTTTTCGAAGATTTTCTGCCGTAAATCCTATAAACGGGGTTGGTCGGGTAATAGGGCCGATTTAGGTTTGTATCTCAGGTATATGATATATTGGTCCGATTTGGCCGGTTCCGACAAATGTGTTACCTAGGTAAAAGAGAAGGCTATATACCAAGTTTCATCAAAATTACCTTAAAACTGAGAAACTAGTTTGTATAGAAATAGACGGGCAGACGGAGATGGCTTTATCGACACCTCTAGGGATTCTCAGTATTGTGGAGGTAACTTTTGGGGGTCTACGATGTTTGGTTATGTGCGTTACAAACATCAGAGAAAATGAATATACTATCTTTTCTGCGAAAAGAGTATACAAATTATTTTTGAGATTATAAAATAATTCAAGAATTATAAATTTCAAGAAATGTTTATTTTATAATTTTTTAGGAACCAAATATTTAAAGGAAACTTATTATATAAATATGTTCTGAAATAAAATTGATTTAACCCAAATTATATACGCTTTGACCCACTGTTTGTCATTTGCTGGATCTTATAGGTTTTTGTCGTTTTCCTTATTTTTTGGCTTCTGCTTTGTACTGTGCGGCATTTTCTTCATTTAGGTTTTTGTGTGAGTCTTTCTGTGATATTCACACACTTTTTGTTCATTAGTGGATAATGAACAATGGAACCATTATGACAGCAATAGAGGCTAAAGCGGCATCTCCTCCACCCGAAAGGAACTTGAGGTCCCCGAAGAATCTGTATTGCCAGCCTGCTCAGGCAGATGCATTTGGCAAGTTTTTTGCACCTTTTTACTACATTTAGTCGAAAGCATTTTTATTAAAATTCCTAGCCAGCACCATTAATTTTCTAGGTTGTGCCTTGTCTTTCTTCTACTCACCGTTTTAGTTATTTTTGCAGTTATATCATTTATTTTTCTGTTCTTTGCTACGGAATAGAGTTTTCCGGCACAACTTTTTATATGTCTGCCTTACTGGCTATCTGAGGGCCAGCTCGGTCTTATGCAGTTCATTATTCGAAATTGTAATTGTCTATATGTCAGGGCCTGTTGGCATGTGTAAAGGGGGGGAAAAACTTGGATATATGCTTAAAGTGTTTCATTTCAGATGACAGTCAAAGGGTTTGGTTGGGTCTCGTCAAATAATGCAATTAATTTGGATCTGGTTAGGAAATGTCAGTTGTTTTGAAATATACACAATACGGGCTCTAGGGGGGGCTCTGATCATATTAGTTAAAGAATGGTACCAAATTCAAAGGCTTTCAAAATCAGCTTTAGTTTTTATTGCAATCGAAATTGGTGGTTCCAAAAACCGAGTATAAAAACAAAATGTCGCTCATAACTCAAAGGCATAAACAGTACTCGATTCATACACGAGGTTGCCGGAGTGCATTTCTGTGTCAATGCATGAGAGCGTTTGCGTATGTATCTGTGTCTCACGCTGTGCTGCATTGTTCCTCGTGTATGTATCTGTGCGTGTGTTTGTATGCGACTGTATTTAACAATTTTGGCAATGCTTTTTGCTGGCATCACCTGAAATCGTGATGCCATGAACCCGACAATGCCCTCTACTCGACCACATATTTCGCTCTACACTGTGCTTTGCGTATAGGGTTGACAGCCTGAAATTAAGCCTGGTTTCCGCCCTGGGTCGCGTTGGTTTTTCGGGAAAGCCAGAAACTGAAATCAACTCACAACATTAACATGCCAACGCAATTTTAACGAACGTGAATGCGAAACGTGGACATGCATGCATTGGCGATCCTTCCTTCCTTCCTTTCTGTTTTCCTTTTCACCCATCAATTCGGCAACCAAGCAACCAGCCAACCAATCTCCTCCTAAACTACTGTCTCTACCCAGTTCACCCAATCCAGCTATCTAGGCTAGACCTGGCAGACAATAAGCGCGAGAGCTCTGATGATGGCCGCACCAATGTTTCTGTGTGTGTGTGTGTGTGTATATTGGTGACTCCTTTGAAGCGCTTTGCTGGTTATTGCGTATACACACATACAAGTCCAAAAATATGCACATACTCGTGTATGAAACGTATGACACATGCATGCGACAAAAGAGTTAAACAGACAAAGAGCTGCTCTTAGTGTGTCCACCCCTTTCAAAACAAAAACATGTGTATGAGTAAGCTCGGTCCTATCCGACTTACAGATATCCTGTGCCCGGGACACCTTCTGACTACACTTTTTTCATAGATGAAGAATTGTCCAACGGCTTACCTTTAATTCGATTTATGGAATTATACATATTGCCAGGGAGGACAAGTTAAAGTCGAAGTAAATATTTTCCGAAAAGCAATAAATTATTTAAAATCAGTCCATTGGGTATGGAAGTAGCCTCTTCTAAAGGCTAACTAAGGCATTAAAAAAGAGTTTATTTTGGTATTAGTTCAAGATTTTAATTAACAAAAATTAGTTTCTTTTATTTGGTTAAATTCCATGAAATCGGAAGTTGATAATAATAAAGACACAAAAGTCTGTGGTCCTGGTAGAATTTTTCGAAGCATTTTTGTGCATTGTGCTTGTCTTATTTGATTCTATATGTTAAGTGCTTCTTATATGGCTAATTATCCTCTTTATCTATTCAAAGTTGGTACTCCTCCTGGTCCCCAAGGCATAGAGTATGAAAGGAGGAGTGCTTTTGCCACTATACAGAGTTTTGGATGATTCGGTGACTGGTTCGGCTGAGTCAAACATCGGCCAACTGGAGTTGATGCTGTTGTTGTAATCCACCGCCCAAAAACAACAGCGAGTTTTGCGTCACATATGCTCCTAACGATAATAGTTTTCTGCGTAATTTGTTCGCAATTTCAGTGAAGCGCCGGGGATATCGCGCTGAAAACTTGCCTTATCCACAAATGCGCACACGCACATAAACAAACACACACATATGGAGCACCGCGTATAATTTAGTAGCGTGTCCAAATGGGCTATTTTGGACGGTGGAGCAGAAGAGACTGCCAACAAAGTAGGAAGGGTTAAAGTGGACGCAGGCAAAGACAAAATCAAAGGAGGCGGACCTGCAGAGAGGTGACACTTCGTTTGGACTCGTTAAAATTCATTTTAATTTTCGTTCGTAGTTGTTTGCCAGAGACAGACAGAGACACAGCCACAGAAATACAAGCATTGGAAAGGGAGCAGCAAGATAAGGAAATAGTACAAGGTGGAGAAAGAACGAGTTGAAAGAGCAAAGCAAAGCGTTCTCTCCCATCAGCGATGGCAACGACGGTATCTGGCTTGCATCCTGCGTAGCTTTATAAACAATTTTGAATTTTGCGGTCGTGGGAAAATTAATGGATGCCTCGCTTTTGTGCGGTTTTTGGTTGGGCCAGGCCAACGTCATTGTCACCGTTACCATTACGACCAATGCCGCCAAAGCACCACCTTCACCATATCTGTGGCGTGTGCAGAGCCAGTGGCATTTTGAGCACAATATCGCGGCACATCGTTTGCTTTTAGTGCCCAAAACAGAATAGTGGGGCTGGGCTAAGCTGGCAGCATTTCTGGATATGAGGGCGGCTGCAATTTTTAGTATTTTGTCATTAGCACAAAGAGAAGAAGACAAAAAGAAAGAGCAAGATTGTTGTTTGCAATTTGCGGCCACCGCCTTGCCATTCTACATGAGGTCAGACAACACGCGACTTGTCTACGCTGCGTATACGCAACTCTGATTGGTATTTTTGGCTCTACTCATTCTGAAGAAAATCCAATTAATCCAAGCCAACCTGCTTAGCTTAAGCCGCATAAAATATAAGTCCGTTTTTATCAACTCTGCTTTTTGAGTGCTGCTGGTGCCGCTGCAATTTCTCAACAAGAGGCAACCCAACGTTTCTTAATCCTCCCACTTTTATGCATTATGCAAAGTTTCGGTTCACCGTCGCCACCTTCAAAATGCGTATCAATTCTGGGGACCAGCAGTAAAGGGGAGTGAAGAGCTGAGAGGTACATGTGTGCCATGAATAAGGAGGAAAAAAAATAAAAGAATGAAAGAAACAACTTGCAAAACTCTGAGTTTGCTTGCTATCGCGAACGGTTAATAAAACAGACAAACACTCAAACTTTTGCTATAAAAATATTCCAACAGTGTGATGGCTAGGTGAGTGGATCCGAAAGAAGTGGAAGGCAAGAGTATTTCAAGTCGTTTGCCATGTTGCCTTGGCTGTTTTGTTGCACTAAACAACTGCTATCAAAAGAGCATAAAGCTGAAAATGCCACTGCCAACAATCACAATGGATATGGGCAATGCTTAAGTCAGCTCCTCGGGCTTCTTAGCAATTGTCAGGTGAATGGAAAAGTAGGAAAAAATATATGTAAACAGCCAGGCAGTTCAGTTATTTGTAATATTTAAAAGCTTAAGTGCACTTTTGTATTTCGTCTCACGACTTCTTTCTCCATCTGAAAAGAGTGAGGTGGAGTTTACTCAGAAGGCTTGAAATATTTTTTCAATGAAGTTTTAATTTTTTCCTTTAAACCTTTCAGACTCATTCACTTTGCCCTATTTATTGATTTATTTTAGTCATATTAATCAGGTCGTGACTGTGACGATATCGATTTTTATATTAAATGCAATAAAATATTAAAGTTGAAGTGAATTGCAGGGAACTCATATAGTTTATTTTTATCTTCGTACCAGGGACACTCTAAATATTAATGGCAAATATCCCCTACGTGACTGGCATATATGACCAAACCAATGCACCAAAGGATAAGAAAAAACACACAAACACACACACACAGAGTAGGAGGTTGAGATTAACAATGTGGCTTGAAAAATATTTATTTAAGCTAGAAAGTTTGGTGAAGAATCAATTAGGCAGCCGGAAATAACATTGGCTTTAAGCTGAGCTTAGCTAAGTAACAAGTCCCTTTTCCCACATGAATCGAAAAAAAAATAATATATTAATAATAATCTAAATATTATACATTAATAAATTAAATTTCATTTTCCAATTGAATAAACGCTTAATTAAAAAAAGAAAAAAAAAGTTATAAGGAGTTTCCCAACTTACCTGTTTGCCCCCAACCAAAAGGCCTCAGACCCTCGAAAATGGGCATTCGGTCGGCTTAATTGATTTCAATTATCTTGTCCACTTCAAAAGGAAGACCCGGGAAACAAGACGAGGCAAGGAAATACATAAAAAAAGGTTTAAATTGAAAAAGGCAAACTTTTTTTTTTGATTAACATTTCTCCATTTTATTTGATTATTTCTCTCATTCTACTATCCACTCTCTTTCATATCGCTTCTATGCATATATTAACATGTTTTGTTGCTTATACAGCTCTTTGGGCATACATATATGTTGGGGGTTTCTATATGTGAGAGCATTTGTGACTGTCAGCCTGGGCAGGGGTGCTGTTCATTTTCGTGTCTATTGAACTTTCTGATTGAATGCGATAGTCTTTGATGGACGCTTGACATTATAATTATATCGTGTGTGCCCTTTTGCTTTTTATCTGTGTGAAAGGGGTATTCTTTAAATTTTCTCTGTGACGATGCATGCAATAATTGTTCTTCATATTTATTTTGCCTTTAAGCTTGGCTTTTTCCGCAGCTTTTTATCATTGTTTGCTTCAAAATGTTATGTCGTGAGTGGCTGATGTTTTTGCTGTGTGCGCTGCTCACATTGTTAATGTTTATGTATAATTATTTAATTTCATACGTCTTTATGTATTTGTATATAATTATTTTATATATATATATATATATTTATATGTACATGCACAACATTTAATCATTTATTCATACGCAATTAGCTTACACGGTAACTATGTTTACATAATTAAATATAATTATGCTAAATATTTATATTTATCTTTTTATATATCATTAATTGTTTTGTTTTTTTTTTTTTTAATTTTTTCTTTTTATTTTTTTTTTTTAATTACTTAATATTTATAATTTTTGTTTATCCAACACACTCATATGTTCAGCTACATTTATTTCTGCATTTTTTTTTCTTTTCTTCAAGTTTTGGTTTACATTTGCATTTGTCGGTTTTCTTTTTCTATTTTAAATTCTAAATTAATTTCGCTTATTTTTCGTTTGCTCAAATAACATTTAGTATATATATATATATATATATATTTATTTATATATATATGTATGCCTTTCTCAATTCATATTCTCTTTTGCGTTTCTTTATGCAATTTTTAAAGATTTCCTAAAAACAAATTGGCTTCATTGTCCATAACATTGCATTACCTCGACCACTTAAAATCACAACATATTAAAATAAAATAGTTTTATTCATTACCTTTATAGCTTTTCGCTTAGCTTTGCACTATCCAATTGAAAGTGTTCTAATTTTTTTTGTATATATTTTTTCTTTTGTCCTTGAATTTTTTGTCTTTCTTTTTCTGTTTTCGTTTGGTTTGTTTTGTAAAAAATAGTTTAGCGAATTTGTCTTTTTTTTGATTTTGTTATTCCTTGTAAATATTCATAATTAATTTGTTTATATATTTAATATTACTTATCTAAACATTGACTATGTTCTTTTATTTTCAAAATTTGCTTTTGCTACACGTTTTGTGCAGGCGCCTTTAAAAATCCTGACGCTTTTATCTCTGCATTAAGTTCTATAAATTAAATTTCCTTTGCTGAATCTTTGGTTGTCTCTTCTAAATATTTCACTAGACTTACTCCTTTGATTTGTTGTCAATTTTTTTTTTTTCTTTAAGAGCATTTGCAAAAATTACAATGCCTTTAATTTACGATATATTCATAATACACTTGCTTAACTCTAAACATTTAGATTTATAGTTCTGTTAATTTAGTTGCTATGAGAAAGTCCGCCTTTGTGGGACCAACTTCTCCTCATTTATTTATTTATTTAATTATATTTTCTTTTTTTTTGGGTAGCTTTTCTGCTACTCTCATGAGTACAATGGCTTCATTGGAATGGTGCTTTATTTTCCATAAATTTTTATTTTATTTCTCTATGTGCAATTTGTCTACTTTTGTGTGGTGATTACATTTGACTATTTCATCTTAATTTATATTACTTTTTTTTTTTTGTTTTATGAATCTTTGCTAAATCGTTTACTTAACATCTTGTCATTTAAAATTATTGTTGGAGGTTGAGAGTTCGAGGAGGCTTAGGAGTACAGAAATTGTAGAAAAATAGCCTCGTTCCTGCAGCTCTTTCTCTTCCTCTCGGCAAGGGAGCACCTCCTCTCGAATGTTAAAATGAGAATCGAAATTTTTGGTTTCAGTCGATAGAAAAAATATTTCAATGGAATGCATATTTTGCGCATCTCTGGCATTTAGTTTTTTTATCTTATTCACTATAAAGTTGTATTTATTTTAATGCTTAGACAACTAATCCGAATGCAATTCAATAATTCATTTGCTTTGTCCATTGTGAGTTTTGATTTACAACAAGTTTGATTTAAGCAATCGTTGAACAGAAAAACCACAGAACCTCCTATTTGCTTATGCCATAAAAAAAATATTCACATTTATCTATATACAGTTTTCAATGAAGGACAGAGGCAGGGCTGGGCTGGGCAGGCCAGGGCAGGGAGTTGATGTGCTTTAAAAATATACACAAAATTACACGATATTTATGTTTGCTTGCTTATTGTTTAATTAGTTTTTTTTCGAGGTGTACTCAGCAGGTAAGGTGACTTGCTTTATCGTATCTACGATGTCCTCTTAAAAGTCTCCTTACTGCTTGAATACTTCTTCCTCATGAAATCCTTTCTATTTATGACATTTTTGTCATTTCAAAAAACAAATTTTCTATCCGGTATATATATTTTTGTTTCTGATGCTGATCAAATGATTTTGCTCATGTCAGCTTTTGATTTGCTTGTTTATATTTTCATGTTCATAGATAATCTGTATGTTGTTTTTATTTTTAATAATTTATTTACCTTTTATTTATGGCAGCTATAAATTTTTCTGTGTTCTCTGGCTTGTTTTGGTTTAGTTTTGATGGCCCTTTACACTAACTAATATGTTTGACACTTGTGACATTTCCAAGTGCCTGTGAAGTGTGCCTTTGTGTTAGTGCGGAATATGTTGTGGGTCTGGGGAGCCCACATAAAATATTTTTAAATAACAAAAAGTATTTGTTTATTATTTCTAATTGAGTTTTTTTTCTTTTCATAAAAAAAAGTCAGCATCAAAAATTTATAAATCATTCAAAATTATTCAATATTGTTTCAAAAAACTTATGCTGTTGTTTTTTTTTTTTAATCTTTGTACAGATCTGGTACACTAAAAACTTGTGTAACTTGTGAAAGTGGTTGTTGTTGTTGCTCGTTGTTTGATACCTGCTGTTGTGGCAACTGCAATTGCATCTGCATCCAGGTGGAGGGAGCCGGGGGCTGATACTGCAGTTGCGTGGCGTAAAGTGTTGTTGTAGTTGCTTGTTGTGTTTGTTGTAGTTCGGGCTGTTGTTGCTGCTGCTGGTAGTGGTGCTGTGGGTGGTGGTAAGACTGCTGCTGCTGCTGTTGGTGTTGATGTTGGTGGTGGTTGCTGTTGTTGTAGTTGTATTTGTGTTGGTGGTACTGGTGGTGACTTGGACCACTTTCCCTGACACAATCGCTGCAGGGCATCACCGACGTCGTCATCACCGTCGTTGTCGTCGTCGGTGGCTGCTGTTGCTCCACGTACGAAGCACTCTGTCCCGCAGTCATTGGACCGGATGGGACTGTTGCTGGCTGTTGGTGTGGTTGATGCGTGGAATAGGAGGCCACCCTTCATGGCAGCTACACTAGTAAACTGGGCGCCAGCCACTCATCTTCCGCCAACTAAATCAGAAATCAAGCAATCAGCCTGGTAGCCCAAGACTAAACTAAGTCAATGGCGAACTCTCTCACTTACCTGCGGACTAACTTGAAACTGTTGCATGGGATAGGCTACCACTCCGGTGGCTTGTGGCAAGGCGCTGCCTACGCTCTGTGTGATTTGGGGTGCGGCAGCAGCTGCTGCACTAGTTAATTGCGGCTGAGGCGGCACACTCTGCCATGTGCCCGGCAGTTGCACTCCCATTCTGCAAAGAAGCAATTTCCAGACATTCCCAAATTGAGCCAACTTAGGTTCAAACTCTTCTTTCTATTCGCACTTACCCCATGTAGCCGGCTTGCTGATAGCCTGCAAATTGACCGTAGGTAAAACCTTGCATACCCTGGAGAAACTGGCCCGGCTGCAGGGCGCTGGCCGGTGCTGCAGTGGGATATGTGGGTGCCGGTGGATACCAATAGCCGGCTACCTGTTGGCCATAGGCAGCGGCAGCTGCTGCAGCAGCGGCTGCTGAACCAAATGGAAAACCTTGGGCCAGGGCTTGGCCGGCAATGGCGGACATATGATTCGGGTCGCCACTCTCCTTGCCCCACGCACACTTGACTGGCTGCTGGTTGATTTCAGTATTATTGACTGCCACAATAGCATGCGTGGCAGCCTCTTTTGTGGAGAATCTAGAAGCAAGGGAGAAACGATTTTATTCACTCCAAAAAGAAAACAAAGAAGACTCCTAACTGCCAGGTCCAAGTTGACTAAAGGAAAGTTGATTTGAGTTTTCCATTTACACTCTTATTGGTTAGAATGGTTATGTCTATTCTGAAATTTCCACTTTGACTTCTTAATGTGAATATAAAGCGAACAAAAATTAATTCAAGTTTGCCTTAAGTCAGGGTTGTCTTCATTTGTGGTCCAAACGGTTTTTGACACTTTTAGTGAAATTTTTGTATTTGATAGAAAATTATTCCAGATAATTTCTACTGACTTGGTTGTAATCTGATTTGATTCGTGTAGGGTATAGCTACTGTTACACTTGCTGATTTGGCTGCTGCATCAGTGGAACAGCATCAGAAGAACAAAGCGTAAAAGTGGTACAAGCGTCTATGGAATTGTTTTGCAGCTGTTTTCATTATAGTTGGCTCTGTTTGTTGTTGTTTGTTGTTGTAGGCAGATGTTGGACGTTGGTGCGATGACTAGCAGCTACTCCCCGGCTGTAATGATGCAGCTGCTGCCGCTTGGCTACCAACAAAAACATTAGCAGCTGCAGGGGCCACTTGTAGTCCCCAAGCTCATTATGTTACAAAATACCAAACAATGCAACGAACACACACACACACAGACACACACGCACACATATACATATATTTGTTATTTCTCTCTCGCTTCACATAAACAGAGCACCTCGAGTGAGTTGGTCTGTCTCACTTCCTCCGAAGCGTTTCTTTTATATATATGTATATTCCAGTGTGTGTGTGTGTGTGTGTGTGTGCCGGGTCGTGTAGCGCAACGAAGTGCGCGTTGCAAACTCAAATGAGTTTTGGACCGTACAAAAGCACATGGCGACCAACTGCAATGCGTTGGCCCCTGTAGCCCTAAAGGGTTGCTGAACCACCGAGCGCTTTGTGGAAGGAGTCAACAAGAGAAAGTAGCCATTAAAATCGAATCGAGTATGGTAGTCGCGATCAGTGTGTATGTGAGTGTTGGGTGTGAGTCGCCCACTCATCTGGGGGCTCGTCTGTGCGACTCACGTCCTTCCCAATGTTTCTTTGTGGCCACCAGCGTTTCTCACTTATTGGGGTGAGAGCTTTTGCTGTTGTGCTTCTTTGGCCTTTGCCAGTACCAAGACACACACTCGGGCAGTTTTTACATTGTCGGAGCATTGCTTTCACATGACGTTGTTATTGCGGTTCATTGTTTTGTAGCTTCAAATTTGCCGCGTGGTTGTTGCTGTGTGGAGCGCAAAAGTGTTGTTGATTTATGAACGGGAATGGTATGGGAATGGTGAAGTGTGAAGAGGGGGGGGGGAGGGGGGGGGGAGTGGTGATATGGCGTGCGTTCAATTGCGACGATGACTACAAAAGCAGCAGCAACGCTAACTGGGCCAAACATCGACATGATGGCAAGGAGCGAATGGTTGACGACAATAGGCGAAAGCAAGAGCAGCGGTCGAACTAAAAGTCGCCACAATAGAGCAAAAAATCAAAATGGCCGTTACAATGGGTTAATGCAGTACAAGGAGCAGCGGCCATACGAAAGTAGCACTAACAAAGGATGACATTGTGGTTTGAGCTTGTTCTCTGCGTTTCGCTTGCTTCCTTTTTGTTGTTGTTATTGTTGCACTGTACTGACTACTGTTATAGTTTTGGCTTGCGTGCCAGGAGCGTCAAGCATGAAACGAAATGTGACGCTTTTAGAGGCAACGCCTCTCTTGCATTGCCCTTCCTTTATGCAATACCTGGTGTATTTATATTTAAGCTTTTGAAATTTTTTAGCATTTCTTTTTTATTTTTTATATAAGGCTACGATTACAAAGAATTGAAAAAATGCAATTCTGCACTATAAAATTCTCTTCACTTTAAGTTTTAAATAGTAAATGGAAAATGTTGTCCTGTATAAACAGCTATCGATTAGTTGGCTTGGCAGGCATTAAGTATACGCAGCGTGGCACGCAATGTCCATTGCTTGCCTCTTGAACTCATAACGAGACCACACACGCCACACTTTCCAACCGACACGATAGAATAGAAAGGTGTGAGTTGCAATATCGGACTCCCTCCATAGTGAAAACTTTTTTGCATACATTTTATTCGAGCTATGGATTTTTGTTGTTTTTGCTGTCGTTTTTGTTTCATTTTCAGCTTTGTCTTTTAGAATTTCAGTGGTTTGGTTTTTACTCACCGCACAAATGCATATCCTTTGTCCTTGAATACCCTTATCTCCTGTATTGTGCCATAGGGCGAGAATGTTTTCTGCAATATATCGTCGTTTAGGAAGCCAGAGAGGGCCCCATTGATGCCGCCACAATAGACAGTGCAATTTGTGGGGCTGCTCTGGTTGTAAACTTCATCAAATGTCAAAGGTTTGGCATTTACTGTGGAACAAACAAAACAAAAGCAAAGCAAAAGTTATGAAAATGTTATGTATCTTTTCATTTTTCCCTCTCAAATGGGTCATACGTACAATCTGCTTTGGTGGCTGGCGGTTTTCTGGTGGCCCAATTTGTGCGTATTGAACGGGAGCCCAACCATTGACCATTCATAGCAGTGATGGCGGTTTCCGCTTCCTGCGAAATACCAAAAAAAAAAAAACAACAATAATAAATTATAACATAAGCAAAAGGAATGAAAAGAAGCTGTGTAAACAGGATTGCCTGCAAATATTTTGAGTGCTAAATTAGCTAATGACTGTCTACAATTTTGTCAAGTTTGTATAGAAGCTGCTGAGCTGAGGCCAAAACCAAACAAATGTCAATTGACTTGGCCTGCGGCAAGCAACACCAAAGCCAACAACCTAAAAAAAGGCAATTCAAATCAAAGGCGAGACGTTGCTTTTACCAAAGTTTTCATACTCTTCTCAAAGCTTAGATTAAAAAAAATACTTGGAGATAAGCTCCGGCGACCTCGCTTACCGAATCTAAGCTCCTTTGATTATGGAGGATCAAGTTTAAGCTGATTATAAATTTAAAAATTAACATAGCAACAAAATCGGAACGAACATCCAAGTCAAGAAGCTCCTTTTGATTATAGAGGATCAAGTCTATACTGATTATCTATTTGAAAATTAAAGCCGGATTGAACAAATGAACCAAAGCAACAAAATCGGAACGAACACCCAAGTCAAGTAACTAAAATGAGATAATATTTAGAAATATTGACCAAATCTTTTGGTCTGCATCCTAGAAGCTGCATTGGAGATTTGTCTGGTCTTGTTTGACAGAAACCTTTGGAAGTCGTCAACGTCTACTTTAAATTTGGTGAAAACTACAATATTCTTTGAAAAGAGTAAAAACATAAACAAACCATCGAAAGTGTTTTCAAAAAAGTGTTAAAAGCTGACAAGCCGACTCGAGTGGCAGAGTGCAAGACGGAGGAATGAAAGAGAGCAACAGCGACGAAACGACTGAGGGGCAGGGAAAAGCAACATGGCTGCTGCCAAAAAGTTGGTCCTTTCGGAACCGCCATTGTCGCCTTGTCCGCGTATACGTCTTAGGTCCTTTGTTTGATTTCTTTTCATAGCTGCTTCTGGTCTTATCGTTTTTGTTGTTGTCTGTGTCTGTGTGTGTGTGTGTGTGTGTGAGTGTTTTTTTTCTGTCGCGGATTTATACGCTTAACTGTTGAACGAAGCTGTCTGCCGCAATTGCATCTGTAACTTGAGATGGAAGGGATGTGGGTATAAAGAACACTCCAACAACTTCAAACTACTGCGGGCTAATGGTGGGGACTTTTTCTTTAAAGTTTTCAGGCCACAGCAGCAGCATTGCTGGCACTCGCATGCATGCCATGCAACGTATACGTAATATTTACAAGGGCATGCACAAATTATAATTTCAATTTCGCATAAAAGGTAATTCGTGCGTATCAAACGTGATTCATGCCAAAATGATTGCAACTGGCAGCAGCTCTGCCACGTCCTCTAGACTTTGCACAGTCTCAGCATGTGTGTGTGTGTGTGTCTGCGAGCGCCTATGTGTGTGGTGGGCGTTCCATGGCAATTTATTTGCGGCACACCAAAGACCGAACTATAATGCAGTAATGACGTTTGCTGGTATTCCTATGGTATCGCTGTTGCCCCTGCCGTTGGCAGAGCTACTCATTGCTCGTTTCAATTTTTTTCCTCTCTGCTGCGAAACGTCTAAGGAAATAACTAGACGCAGTTCATGTCTCGCCCTTCACATAGCACCGCCTAGTTAGACTTTCGATCGGTCAGGCCCTATTCAAGTATGTCATGCGAAATGTTGAAAGCCAGTGGAATTTCTTTCTTTCTTAAACATTATTTTGCTTTCATTTTCGCGTGAGGAACGTTGCGTTCTTTAAATAAATTTGAGCAGGATTTAAGGAAAAAATACAGAACTCTAAATCTTTTACAAATTACCTGATCGGAATTACATGATATAGCCTAAATCGAAAATCTAAAATATTAATAAGCTTCATCTAACCTGTAGAATAGCAACAAACAGGAATTTTCTAGCTCTAAGAAGAAGGCACTCATATATCCATACGGGGAGACAGAAAGACCATTAGCTCTTTGTTCTAAGATTCGTGCAAAGAGACAGACAGCGGACAAGGCAAGATTGATTTCTCTAGTCACTCTGATCATACATTAGGTAACTCTGGGAAATCTCCGACGTCTACTTCTATTTTTTACAATTGCACAAATTTAATATACCCTGGTACCTTAAGGCAAAGGATATACAAAAAAATTTCTTGAATTAGAATGAGAAGTTTGGGAAGTGTTTGAAGTTTTGAATTTGAATTTGACTTTTATTCTTCCAACAGAAAGCCTAGATCTATAGATTTCCTAATACCACATAGAATGATCCCCTAAATATAATTGTGACTATATCTTTATCTCTTAATTACTACCAATACTAAGCTAAAAAAATTGAAAGCAATGAGGTAGAGTCCATTGCATGACTGAAATCTTAAGAAAAAAGAAATTTTATTTTTACTTAACATTTTGTTGATTAGCCGTGATTTTTGTTGTTCTTGTTCTAGGAGGCACTTGAAACTACTTTTGAATGAAGTTTGCTCATAATTTCTGAGAGCTGACATTTGTGTGTGAGCTTGCATGTCTCCTTTATTTGCCTGCGTGCACATTTTTTATACATTCTTAGTTGCATTTTTCATATTTGCATAAACTATAAATTTACAATTTTTATAATATTTTTCTTTTTTTAACCAATACGCATCGCTGATCGCTAGAAAACAAGAACCCAACAACGACAAAAATTCAGACGTTCTCCGGCAGTAAACAATGCAAAAGGACTCGCTCGACCCTCCAGTCTGCCAACTGCACTTGGTTATTGTTGCTCTTCCCCACCAGGCATAAAATGCCATTTAAATATTTTACATTTATTTATCAGCCAAGCTTGCTGCATGGTCGCAACTGGAAATGCCACATGCAATATTCAATTTAATGTATTATTGTTGTTTGTTTGCGGTTGACGTTGTTCTTGTTGTTGTTTTTGTTGCTTTTGTGGTTACTGTTATTGTAACTTGGCTGGGGGTAGCACATTTCAAAATTTGACTTTAGCTGTTCCACACTGTTTTACAAGGTGAAAAGGGTCTATTCAGTTTGTGGAAACTATAGAGAAAATAATAAGGGAATCCGATATATATAAAGATTAGTATATAGATTTGTTCTTATGGTCGTCTGGATCTTGAAAGTTATAAAAGCCTGAGGAGGAGAAGGAGCTTTTTAAATATTTAGAGCAATCAAAATTTGATAATCAAAAAATTTGGAAAAATATTTAAATAATTTTAAATTTAAAATCCAGAGTTTGCCTGCAAGTTGCTGAGTTTTTGTGACATAACCAGTTCAGCCACCTTTCTCTTTAACCCACTTACACAGTCAAAAGTATATGACAACTCTGGCTCATACACACTTCCATGGCAGGAGAGATGAGCCATTTAGACTACCATTTGCGCTCCGTTTTACGTGTGCCCAAAACTTTCTAAACTATTTTATGAATTTCGCTTTAGTCACCGAATACCAACCAAAATTCATAGAAGCACAGAGAATAGCACAGGACTGAGCATAAAATGGAGAGGAGTCTGGTTAGAAAATATCCGAAAAACTAATTGCAAATTCTCTAAGCCAAAAATAGCAGCAAACATTGCATGCCAAATAAAGCCAATAAAATGAAAATGTCTGATGAAGAGAATACAGCGGGGCAGAGCAAATTGAGGAAATTCGTTTGAGGGTGGAGTTGGGGAATTAAGCCGAGCTATTGCCAACTTTGTGTGAGCGAGTGTGGTTAGAGCAACCGCCTGTTTGTTAATAGTTCTTGTGTTTGTTGTTTTGTTGTTGATGTTATTGGTAGGCGAAATTAATTAATTGTGAATGGCAAATTTTCAGCTAATAGCGAGAAAAGTTAGCCCGTTTCTGCGACAAGTAGAACAACCATAAGCGGCATACCAGCTCAACTTTCGATCCATCTCAGGACATTCGCCGGCCTCAACTTGACTTGGTTGGGATGACAAGAAAAATAGGTCCAAAGTGAAAAAGCTTTAAGCGGAATCAGTCGAGCGCAAAACTGCGTAAATTAATTTGTCTCTGATTAAAAGTTGAAGCTGTCTCTGGCCTATCCAATAATGTCAACAAAAACAACTGTTTTCTTTTTTTCTAAGCTGACTTGAACAGATTGGGAAAAGAGAAGGATTCTCTCATGGAAACATATCAAAATGAATTTCCCTTGACCAATTCAAACTATTTTCGTCAACTCTGATTTTATTCAACCGTATTTTTAAAGACAATCAGAAAAATATCAAAAACAAAAAGCTTAAATATATCTCCGTTTTTTTCTTTTTGTACAAATTCAATTTGAATAAACTTATGTAAGTCATTTTCGGATGGCAAAGTTTTGCTGCCTTTTGTCGGCGTTGTAAATATTGATTACTTGATAAGCGTGGAGTCCTTTAATGCCAGTCAACATCAACAAACCACCCTCTGCCTCTCAGATAAAGGCAAAGGAAATGAAACTGCCAAGTCAATAGAGCCAAGTCGATACCAAGGGCCAAGCAAGTTGGTGGCGGGGGGCGGTAGAAAGGAGAGACATCAAAAGGGTGCGGGTACCAACCCGTTCTTTATTGAAGGTGGCAAAGTTTTATTTGCAGTCGAGGTAGAACAAAATGAAATACATTCAGGCCAAAAACACACACAAACTCACAAATACACAGATATGGAAATACCTTCATTAAGCGTATAAAGAGGAAGGCAAAGTGAGTTGAAGAATTTTTAAGTGGTTTAAAAAGGTTTTTGTCTTACTTTTTAAAACGCCCCCTGCCCCGGCTCCGTCCAATTCTCTGCTTTCAGCAACACCCTAATCACCCGGAATCGCCCACAAATGAGTGGGCGTGTCGCTTGCTGGTTGGTTTCAACTTGCTCTGGCGACAGCCTCTTTGGTAAGCTGAGAGCAAGACACTTGAAATGTTTATTAAAACAATAAGGAAATGGTTTGTCCCTGACGACTGAAGCAACAAACTCGCACTAAAAAAACGAAACGGCCTACCGGACAGACTAACCAGGCCGCCCGAGTGAAAAGGTCCAAAGCCGGAAAATGAAAAACTGTAGCAATGAGAAAATGTGCCAAAGCCAAACCAAAAAAAAAAAAAAAAAAAAAAAAACAAAAATAACAAAAAATAATAATAAGGGAAAGTCAAACAAAAAAGGGATTATCCTTTGCTTGACACACAAACACATATACACATACTTTCCACTGATAAAGACAGACAAAACAAAAAAGAAAGCGCCCTTTTCTTGCCAGCTGCTTTGTCTTAGAATGTGACCGACTTCAATTCGGGGATGCAGCGATGAGCAGACCAAAAAAGGTAGACTAAAGTATTTAGTGCCAAAAAAAAAAGAAAAAAAAAAGAAAATAAAGTATTTTGAAAGAGGGCAGCCCCAAAAGTCCATTGAATGGGTATCAGGTCCTAAAAGGTTTGCCCAAACTAAGCCGGTTTAGCGTTGTTTTTTGGTCAGATTCATTAACGTGGCCATTTAGATAAGCTTAAAGCTTTAAGGCTATTGCCCTTCGGGATACCTAGCTTCATCATTTCTCCGGCTTCTTCCACTAAAGTCAAACATTTTGATTTTTCAAAGTTTCAGCCATCGAACGGTTGAGATTTTTCCTTCAATTTTCCAATGGATACTTTGGCTGTTCCGTTTGTATTTATAGAATAACTCGAGTGGCAAATCGTTTACACACTTGAAATGTTGTCCCATTTGTCGCATTTTAAGCAGCCAAAAAGATTTCTCAGTATTGAAGACTTTTCTTTTTATTTTTTGCCAACTCACGCAGTCAATGTTTGACTCCGCTGATGATGTGGCCAAGGCATAAAAAGATGAGGCACTATTTTCGCCAGCCCCAAACCGTAGTTCATCTACAAATTCATAAGCCCCCGAAAATCAAGGCAGTCAACGACAAAAACTGTTTTCCCTTTTTGCAAAACGTTTTCGAATTTTGATCATTCATTGGTCAAACGAGTGGGTCAAGCACACATACACACGTACACACACACAAAAAAATCATAAAAAGGAAAGAAAAAAAATCAGTATTTCACGCTAGACCGCATTTTTGTCAAGACATAATTCCATGGGATTTATTTGTGTATGGAATTTTCTTCCGCACTTTTATATATTTTTTCCTCTCTTCCTTTTATGCCTTGGCATTTTTTGTATTTATATGTGATTTTTTTTCTCTTTCTCTTTCTGTTTGTATATATGAGAATAGTGGCCTATGGGATGATTGGAGAAATACCCCCAACAAAAGGCAAAAGTCGACCGTCATGTGTGTGTGTGTGGGTGTGTGTGTGTGCGACCAATTTGACCATAGCCAAGGCATTGCTTATGCGTGTGTAGGCAGTTTCAAAATCACTAGTTTTCCTCTCTGAATTATTATGGTCAAATCAAACGAATAGAGTTGAAAATGGTTGGGCAGAATGAAATAGCACAAAATGAATGTCCAAGCCATTTATATTTATAACCAGTTGTGTGCGCTTCAATAAATTTATTATGCCAAGCGCTTTACAGTTGTTTGCTCTTGTTATTGGCTTTAAAGTTGGCCGGTTCAATTAAATAAACAAAAAATTTAAAGCAGATAAATTAAAGAGAAAGCCTTCAAAGATTTCGGAATTAAGGAAATTTATTTCATTCTTTATTTAAATGTTGGATTTGGCAAATATTTTATGCCGTGAAAATATCCATTAAAAGGATTTTTTTTTTTAAATAATAAACAAACAGGATTCCTAACGACATCTGCATAAATTTTGGGTGCCTGGCAGAAGTCACTGCCTGATTTAGCAAGGCACACTAAAAGGAGAAAAAATAAAACTGATAATAATGCAACAATGAACTCCACCACAAAAAAGAAAATAAAAGTAATGTTCTCAGGAAAAAAAAGAGTAAAAGAAAGGCACTGAACTGAGCTTGGGAACATTAAAGTCTGCATTATATCATGTTCGGTGCACACATTGTCAATTTCTTATTATTATTTTTTTTGTTGCTGCAGCCCTGGTGGCTGCGGCTCTGGTATGCCAGGAAATGTCAGTGACATGACGGAAAGGGAAGAGAGTAGAGTTGGCTGGCTCAGTGAGTGGCAAGTTTTAAATAAATTTAAACACATTATGCTATGAAATAACCGAGAGAGCAGGGTGGTGCTCAGTCCAAACAGGATGCAACCATAATGAGATTAAATGCACAAGAAGAAGCAACAAGAGTTCCAGCAACTAGGGGAGCGACATCTCTGGAATGGCAAGAGAAAATGAGCTGGTAAGAGCATTTACTTTGTTGCCCTGTCATCGTCAAAGGTATGGCCTTAATAAATATATATATGTATGTATTTTTTTCGGCACAATTGAATTGAAAAAATACAAAGCAAAACTTACTGCAAGAACTCAAGAAAAAATCAGAGTCACTGTCAAAGTATCTGGGGGTATTTCATTTGCAATGCTTCTCATCTCCTTTGCAGCGAAGGCTTATAAAATTTTAAAATCACCAACATGAGCGTAGCTAATAATTTGCACACTCCAACATAATCACAGAAGTGAAGAGTGTAAGTAAAATCTAAGCAAATCGCAAAGCAGCTTCAAATTATTACTCATACGCTCTGTTGTAGGCAGCAGACAAGCTCACAACCTGCCGAGCTATGTGGTTGTGACTGTGGCTGCAATAATATGTTAATATGCGCTGTGTGACAATAACGGCCGACAGGCGCTGCAGCCATTAGCATTTTTGAGCAGTTGCTCGGCCCGCCACTCTAAGCGATGCCATTTCCGTTGGTTGCTGGTCTTGTGCTTTTGCCGCATCGACATGTTTATTGCGCTTAATGTTTGCGTGAATTTTGCTCTTGCTTTGGTAGTTACTCTTGTTGTTGTTTTTATATGGGTATTTTTGTACTTTGCTTCGTTTTTTGTTTGTCTGGTGTTGCTGCTGCTGCTGGTGGTAGTGGTGGTGGTGGTGGTGGTGGTGGTGGTGGTGGTGGTGGTGGTGGTGGTGGTGACTGTGTGTTGGTGTGATTTATGATCCTAATGACACGCAGCCAACATAAAACGGTGCTGCTCGCTGACAATGGATACAGTGTGGCAAGCATTGCCAGCACAAGCAATATTGGCGGCATTGGCGGTTCTGCAGCAGCTTCCTCATCATCATCGTCGTTGTCTGGTTGGTGCCGTTGCTGCTCAGCTTGTGTTGATGGTTATTAAATTATGGCAATTTGTATGCGTCGTCAAAGCCGCCATCACCATCGCCATTGCCATTGCCAGTGCCGTTGCCTTTGCCGGTGCCATCAGCATTACCATTCTTCATTTACCCATTCTCACACTGGCAATGGCAAGGCTTTTGTTTTGTTTGTCTTGTTGTTATTGTTGCTTTCTATTTATTTAAAACATGTTGCTCAACAATTTGAGCTTAAATATTTCAAGACAGGCTAAAATAAGCAGCAGCAACTGAGCGAGAGAGAGAGAGAGAGAGGAAAAATTTGGCATTATGCAAAGCCCAAAAGGCATTGCATATCGGTAAAATTTATACGCAACGGAAACACAAAATGAAGAAAATGTGCTTTTTCCGTTTGTAGCATTTCGAAATGCAATTCACGTGAGTGTGTGTACGGTGGTGCTCTAAGTATGTGTGAGCGAGTGTGTGTGTGTGTGCTTGCAGTAAGCCATTCGAAAAATAACTTTTCAATTTCCGCAAAACCACAGAAAATATAAACTTTGCACAAAAATTTAATAAAACTTTTCACATAAATAAAATTTGCATTAAATCAGCTGCTAGCAGAAAGTACAACAACAACGCCGGCAACAACATAAACAAGTGCGGCAGCAACAACAAAAGCATCAGCACTGCGGCCTGAAGAGCACGCTGTATTTGTGTGAGTGTGCTTACAAATGTGAAACTCACACACACACACAGACATAGACATAGAAGAAGACTTACTGCCTGATGATGCTGGCAATGGCGTTCAGGCTGGTGTGTATGTGTGAGTTAGCTTCGAAGTGGCAGGCCCCCAAACGCATGTCGGAGAAACTTAATTTGAAATATTTGAGTTTGCTATTTCTACTGAGTTTTTTTTTTTTTTTTGGGGGAAAGATTTTTCTCTTATTTTCTTCTTGCATTCACACGAAACGAAACTAATCGAGAAAGTTCGAAAATTGCAAAACGCAATTGGTGTGTGTCATTTTTGTGGATATTTCACAGCCAAAGGAGCCAAAGCCAAAGCCAAACTCAAATTCATTCTATTTTGCTCTTTATACTTTTTCATTTTCTGTGTATTTGGATGAAAAGTTAACTAGTTAGTTTTGCCATTTTCGTCTTTTTCTGCGGTCCCGGGAAAGCTGTCTTGCCTTGGCATTAGAAAGCTTAATGCGCAAATCAATGATGATGACAACAACAGCAACAACAAAAGCACCCAGAACCGCAACGGATTGTGTGGCAATGGCAATAACAACATTTTGCGACTCATTTTAAAGCTGACAGACATTATTAACATTATGTATACGCCCGGGTGGTCGCCTTTAGTTCCAAAGAAAGAAAACTAAAGACACTAAGCACTCGCCTTAATTCCGTAACAAGTTACGCAATAAGGCTTCAACCAATGCTATCACCATTTCAGCATTTGAAATACACATCAACTTGGGCTTTGGCTTCGCAGCTTAAGCATTTTGAATGACAGCCAAAGCCTTGGGATGAGTCTTAGGAAATCGAGGGTGTTGCTGCTTTTAAGTGTCAAGGATTATGTTGTATGCGGAAACATACATACACACACACTCATGCATGTCTGTGAGAAATCAGACAATTGTGTGCTTTGCAATTTTGAAATGTCTCGCGCACACTTGACGCATTATCAAAATTAATTAATAATTTCCAACATTTGCCACTTAATTGACTTTGAACACCTTTGGCTTTTACTTCGACTAGCATAAATGAGTCTTAGGCTACCCAAATTAGGAGAGCGTAGTTGCGCCAACGAGCTAGAAATTTCAAAATCGGATTAAGTTTTAGGCTTTGATATCCTCTTTAAATCCTGTCTTATCAACATTTTGACTTCTCCACATTCTCGAGTTGTAAGCTGAGTAAGCTGCACGCGCACTTTTCTGCATCACTGGCTGGCAGAGCACAACGCAAAGCCAACTTCGCATCCAAGCAAATCGATTCACTTTGATGCGAGTGAACTTCCAACCCATCACTCTGTCGAATTTTCTACCTATTAAGCTCATGAAATTCAATCACATACACTCGCATACTTAAGGCTCACTTACATGTTTGTAAAGGCCTCCGGCACAGTTTGAGCTGCCATAAAACTTGTTCAACTGATTCAAGCTTGCTGCTGGCCAAAGTTACACAAATACACAAGCAGACAAATGCCTTTTCTATAAAGAAAATGCCTGGCACGGCAGATATTTAGACCCTTATCACTTGCGGTTTAAACATATTGAATATGATGTGTAAATGTTTACAGTTGCCATTGCCATTGCCAGTGCCATTTCCGTCTGGAGAGTCTAGAGCATCGTGAGATTTCCTCCATGTGCTGTGCCTGTGTGTGCGTAAAAAGTTAGCTACGTGCGTGACTGAATACCGAGATTCCCACAGCCAACTACACTTTTGGCTTGCCCCAAATTCAACGCACAATCTCAGCCTTTGGCACCCTCCATCCCTTATCCTCCGCTCTCCATGAATCAAAATGAAATATAATTCACGCATTCACGCTACAAAATGCATTAAATCTTAAAAATGTGCTCGCTTCGTTGAGCTTTTCAAATCGGCTTCCCTTTCGGAGGCTTGAGAGACCGACTTGTGTTTGGCTACAGTTAGTTCTTTGATATGTTAAGTATGGAAGATTGTGTCAGTCAAAATTTGGACTGTTATTCCTTTCTTTCGTACCTGCTCATTTCCCTTGTATTTCGATTAAGCCTCACTCGCCTTTCCTTCGGCCCGAAAGTTTGGCAAAAATTACTGTTTTGTTTCAGACATTTTGAAAATGTAAGTTTTACTTATATGAAAGAGTGGCGGGGGAGGAAGCGCGCATTTCGATTGAAATATTTTTAAGGAGTTTTGAAAGTTTTAGTTGCTCTTTTATGGTAAGATTAAATTCTATAATCCTCTTGCTTACTAATTGAAAATCCTTTCTGAAAACTTCTAAAATGACCATCTCATTAAAACTTAACTAATGTTGATTAAAAAGTGGTAAAAACTGAAACCCGTTGGCAATTTGATTTTATAAAGCTTAAAGACTTACCGATTTTTTTACAAAGCTAACAAAACCGTATCCCTTTGATTTCAGCGTCTGTGGATCACGTACAACTCTGCAGTCTCTGTAAAGAAAAAACACATAAATTTTTGATGAGACTTAACACATACAAACGAAATCATCAGTAAATTTAATTTATTTAAAAGTATTTCCTCAATGCTGATAAGACCCAACAATGGGTAATATTGGCCACACTGAACCATCTTTTAAATAGACAAACAGACACTTAGACTCAGCAGTAGAAAATGAAATCGAATATATACGAGTAAAATAAGTCGAGATAGAAAATTAAAAGCCCAGCGACGGCCAAAGTAAAAGTCAAGCAAGAGTCCTTGGCCAATGACTAAGAAATCCAATAGAATTACATGTGAAAATATGAAGCATATAAGAAATGTTGAGGAGAAAGGATTTCTTACTAAAAGCAAAAAAAGAGCAGTCTGAAAAGAACACAAATAAATAGAAAAGATAACAGAAGCAGTGGCAGTGGCAGTGGCGAAGTTAAGGCCAAGTCAGAGAGCAGCTGTTCAGTTAGCTGGGCTGGCCTTCATGCTTGGAACAGGATGGCAGTCCAGAGTCTCGGGCCCAGACCAAGCCAACTTAGCCGGGTTAAAGTTTATGTACGGAGCCATGTAAAACGGATTTGACTGAGCTGAGAAAAAACCACCAAATGGGCTGATGGGGTTGAAAGGTGGTCAGGGTGAATAGGTTGGAGATGGTGTGCTTCGTGGCACACCACGTGTCGGCTATGTGGGTTTAAATATGTGCAAGGCTTGAGACTTAAGCCACGAAGAAATATTTTTCACACTTTCTAACATACATAGTCCCTGTCCCCCAAGCAGTCTTTGCCCATCTCTTTATGTGAAAAAGTTGACTGTTTCTGGCCCAGGAAACCGCGTGGCCCCAAGAAACCCGCATGAAAAAAAAAGAAACCTACTGATAAAAGTCAATTTTTAATGCGAGTGTTACCATTTAAAGTGAATGGAAATCGATCCTACAGCCCGACCGGTTAACTAGCCAGTTAAAAATTGTTTTGGCTCTGCCTTGAAGGCTTGGCGCAATTTATGGGCGCTGACCAAACGTGAAATTGCACTGGGAGCTGGGATTGTAAGTTGTGTATGGTGCCCAGGAGGTACCACAATCGATATGTACATAAATATTGAAGAAGCATATTTAATTAAACTTTAATATTTATTAGCCACCAAAGGAATTTCGGAGCATTTGCTCCGGGGAGTTCATCAAAGTGTGCGTATGTGGTGACAGGGCAGAGGGAGCTCAGGGCAACAAATTTTGGAAAGTCGTTCAGTTGACTGGCTGGCTTTTGCCCACTGGACAAGTACTACATACATAGTACTGGGGGTCAAGCAAGCAAAACCAAACAGGGCAGGCAAACAAGCCCAAGTCCTCCCTCTCTCCACCGTCACACACAAATACATTAATTTACAGGCCTTGCACCGAGAGAGAGAGAGAGAGAGAGAGAGAGGTGAATCTATCAGCAAAGCACACAAATAATGCAGCATGCAAATTTCGGTTGGTTTGATTGTACCGGTGGTTTTGTTTCGGTGTATGTGCACAACCACCCAACGAACAGAGAAAGAAACAAACGAAAGGTTCAACTATCCAACCCGCTGCCAATTCAGCTCCATCACATTTCTGAATCGATAAACATCAGTTCATATTTTCATAACGCTTTTGTTTGAATATTTCAACATGCAGTCCAGACACAACAAAACCACATATACCCATAACGGAAGTATAATATTCCTATTTCGATACTAAGATACTCTTTTTAAATTTTATAAATATTATTGTTAAGTTTATTTAGAAAGCATCTTGAATTGAAGTTTAATAAGCAACCTAAATAACGTGTGCGTTCATTTCGCCGCGACTTTTATTGTTCGCTTCGATTGTTCAGTGTGACCAGCCCTTCCAAAGGGGACTGCCGTCTCGTCACTCGCATCGGGGATGTCAACAGGGGTCTGCCATCTCGTCACTCGCATCAGGGATGCCACCTTACATCAATATATTTTTTATATTGCTTAGGCTTGGGCACATATATTGTAGTTACTTGGATAAACCCAAATTTAGTAATATTTTATTTTGTTCAAATTGATATTAAGCTATTTTTTATTATTGCGGTATTATACCAAATGTACACTAAAAATACATATAACAATCGATAAACCCGTCCACATTCTGACAGAATCGGAGCAATCTTTCGATCTGTCATGGAAAACTGCAAGGGCAAATCAATTTTTGAGTTTCTTATAAAAGGTATAAAAATGACTGCAATGAAACCCTGAATAAGAATTTCCTGTAAGTGTATATGAGCTTGCGGGCAATTGCGTGTGAGTGCGTGCGGGGCAAACATATGCAATTGGAGCTGGAAAACTCTTCTCTCTCTCACTCTCTCTCTCTACTCTCTACTTGAGCATCGTGTTGCAATAATATATTTGAACATTTAACATAAAACAAATATAACCTTTGGCTTTGGATTTGACTGAGGAGACAGCAGGAAATGCCAGAGAACTAAGAACAGCAGGAAGAGCAGCATTCCAATCAAAGGGGCAGACAAATACAGTCACACAAGCCATTGACATTGCCATTGGCACAGCCAAAGCCACAGCCACTTCGCTTCAATGGCTCTCAAACTGTTGCCATAGTTGTTATCATGCACGAAAAACTCAAAAATTTTGACTACAAGCAAAGCAAACACACGCATATAAAAAGAAAGAGAGAGAGAGAGTGAGAAGACAAAAAGTGAGACAGAGAAGGGGAGCGTATGTGTGGCAATTTATGCGCTGACGTTTACTTATGCAGAGTATTCCAGAGCCCGATGACGAGGGGCTCGGATTTGGGGTTGTCGCCGCCGCTGGGTTGCAGCCGGGTTCTCTGTTTGCCCAAAGAATTGAGCTCCGCAGACTCGAAAGCTGGAGTGGGTCGACTCTGTATTTCGGGCAAAGAAAATGCATATCCACTTGCATGTGTTATTGAAAGGATAAATTTATGTGCATAAGCGGTATCCAGAAATCGGCTGCTGTAGGGGGCTGTTTCAACCCAATCAATATCTTTTTTACAAATATTGGCAAAAGTTTTGCCTCTTCTGCCGCTGCTGGTGAAATAAATTTTAAAAATATTTTGCAATCTTAAGTGCATAAAACTATAAACGTTAAACAAAATATTTCATATTCGAGTACACACACTCTCAGCACTTTCGAAGTGAAAGAGAGAGGGAGAGCGAGAGAGAGAGAGAGAGAGAAAGGGAGTTTTCCCCAGTACACATAAATGCGGTTATTTATACATATTTTGGATGGGAATATGCTTGTATGTGAAAGATATTTTGCCAACTCAAACTAGAGATCTGAAGTGGCTTTCTCTCTAGCCTGACTCTTAGTGGCGTATTGAAATCTTGTCTCCTTTGTTTTCCTCTCTACGACTCTCGAAAATGTATCAAACTTCGGGTGTGTTATCTGCTTTATCTTTTTTTTTTTGTTTGTGTGCAGTGGAAATTTCTTGTATTTGAATTAAAATTGCATAGATGATTTATAGATAGATTTCATTGGTGTTGCTGGTCTTCCTAGTAAATAAGCTTAAAACTTATGCATGAGATTTGTTTTGCCCGGTGCCTTTCTGGGAAAACGAAAGTGAATTGCAAATAAGCAATGCTCTAAAGAATAGAAATAACAAATCTTAGGTGCTTGCATATTGAGAGCAAATTTTTGTTAATCAAAATTAAAGCTTTCTAGAAATGGTTCCATGATATTTACAAAGCTTATTTATAGACTTTGGAGATGAATAGTTTCTGCATAAGTTTTGTGATGCCTTTGACAATTGATAGGGGATCCATTCTAACGGATACAAGTATCTTCTCATCCCTTCTTGAAAATAAACTTTTTTTTTTTGATAAATCTAGGTCCACGAAACTCTCAAAGCTACTTAATTTATATTTTTTAAGAATATGTGATGACCTTTGAAGGAATCCTACTTAATCTTTGGTCTGCTACTTGAAATTTTGTGTTCTCTTATACTTCTTAGTGGGTCAGCTGGAATCGCCCATTTTTGAGTAAACTAGTAATTTGCAATTTCCTGAGCACTTAAGTCTATGCTATCTGGTACTATATCAATTCTCGAAGCCATATAATTTTCAAATACAAACATTGCCATTGGCATTTGAATTGAAGTTATTGCCATTTTGTGTTGCCTTTTGCCTTCGAGCCCGACGCTTTGTGGCTAGCCAACTCGATGTATGCTAAACACATCAACAGTAAACACAAATTACTCAGCAATGCAAACAAAATGAAAACTGATAACATCTCTTGGTTATATAGGATCAATAAAATACATATGATTGGAGCTCAAAGCCGAAACCAAGTAAGTCGGTAGCAAGCCAAGCAACCAAATGAATGCTAATACTCAACGAGTAAATCAATGAATTTTTGCGGCTGTCTTTCAATTTACTTTTGGCTAAAAATTTCTATAACCATGTCTATTGTTGTTGTAGTCAAATCTAAAATCAAACCAGGCAACAATAAAACGAAAAAAGAAAGATGTGGCAGTGCCCTTCCCCATCATCGATATCGACATGATGATCCCATCTTGAGTTTGGCGTGTTTGAAATATTGAAATATTTTTTCTCTTTTCCGAGGTTTTCTTTTTTATTTTATTTTGGCCATGTTTGCATATTTGGCCATTGACTGAACAAATTTGGTGGTGGCAGTAGGAGCGAACGACGAATGAATTTGTACAAAATTTCAAGCGCATTTTTATGCGATTTCCTAGTCTCTTTTATTTTATTGGCCCTAGAAGAAAAGGACTCGTTGGTGAATGGGATGGTTTCACATTTTCATTTCTTGCCGTTGTCGGCCCTTGGTTTTTAGAGGAGTAGTTAGGAGGATGAGCTTAAATACAGTTGTAAATTCAAATGAAATGCAAGCAATTCAAAACCCTGCGCATTTGTTGACTGCCTAGGATGAGCGGTCTATATACATATATATTTTTTTTTGGGTTGGAATCTTTCTGGTTAGGCAAACATTTAAAATGGATTTTTGGAGCATTTTATGAGCTTTCAATTTTTATATAATTCTTTTTTTTTTCTTGTTTTCTCTTTGACTTGTCGTTCATCATTTCATTTCATGATATTATCTATGACCATGAATACTTTTCTCATCTTTGCTATTTTCGAATTCCAACTTTTTATGGATGAAGAGGCGAAAGTTTTTGGATTGTTGGATTGCAGTTTCTGGCATGTTGAATCGCTGCAAATTACGAGAGCATCCGTTACGTTTTGTCCTTTAGGCATTCGCTTGCATTGCACGGACATTGGGACAACATGGGGACCACTTGCCTGGACTTGTTCAATCCGCATAGACTATCAGATTGGGTGCATCTCGCTATGAATCGCATCACATTTATTTACACTAACATGCAAAATTCGCATTGAGACAATTTCATGCTCATCTGCATAAAATCAATTCCATTTTGAGACAATTTGAAGATTGGAATACAAATTTCGAATTATCAACTTGGGAACAGAATGGAATGTCAGGGCTCAAAAGAACACACCAAAAGCACAGGCTAATACCATGCTAGAGGCAGCAACAAAGCCAAAGCCAAGCCAAATGGCCAACCAGCGATCGCAATCAGCATTGAACTTTTGAATACTGTTCCTGGGGTGAGTCGGGGTGATTGTTTTCGGAGTGGCTCGAACACCTCCTCCTGTTTCTCTTTCTTTCGCTCAGTTCGCCTCTTTGTGACCTGTGCACGGCTCCGTTGCTTGACTTGTGGCACTAAAGCGAGCCCCGCCGCCACGGTGTCTGAACTGGTCCCCCCTCTCCCTTCCCCCACCCCAGCCATTCTTCGGCTGTTGTTGATTATTGTGAAGAGGCGGAGTCAAGCGCTGGGAGCTGCTATGGTAACTGCTAAAGAGCCACGTTTTTGTCCATGCGTTTTCCCATTCACACCATATAGCGGACAAGGATGTTGGACGTGGAACGTAGGAGAATCCGGTTGGAAATGAGAATGAGGATGACGACGTCGCTTAGTTTTGGGCTCTGGCTTTTGCGAATGCCATGCATACGTAATGCGCTTGGGGAGAACGCAGTGACGCAACCACGACAGCTTCACCAGTTCCAGTTCCACTAATTCTACCATCGCCATTGCCGGCTGCTTGTTTGTTACTGTCTCTATCCGAGACTTTTCCAAGTCTATGTTTTGTGTATAACTGTATGTGTGTGTGCCTGTGCTTGTGTGTTTGGGCTTGTTTGTTTGTCCGTCTGCTTGTTTGTTGGCGTGTGCACTGCAGCGGCAAATTATGTGGTGTGTGATTTGCTGCTTCTTCTTCTGCTTCTTCCGTTAGAGCCCTTCCGTTTCCAGTTTCAGTGCCCAGTTTTGTTTTGTTTTCTTTATTTTCGTCTTTGCCTTACGCTATTTCAGCTGCCTTTACATTTTTTGCCGCACGTTCGCTTGCCACACACACACACACACACACACACACACACACAAATGAGAAGATGCCTCGCTTCAAAGACAAGCTGTGGCGATATTTCAGCGCTTGGGCAAAATGGTAACAGCAAACTATACGAACAAAAAAATTTAAAAAAAAAAAAAAATCGCAGCGGAATGTTTTTTTTGTTACAACGAAGATCATTTACTCTTTTCAAAATAGCAACTTTAGAAATAATCTCTCAAAATTATAAAGTCTTGAAAGGAACAAGGTGGAAGAAATAAGAAAGTTTATGGAATTTATGGATCCGTAGGAATAGACTTCATAATGACATCCAAGAGTAAATGTAAGTAAGATCTGCCTGCGGTCCGATCGGTTCAGTGTGGCCTTATAATGAAAGATAGCTGGTTCCCAACTTGATGGACTTAAATCTTATAGACTCCTTTAGGGATATTTCCAGAGACAATCCTAGCTACAGATTCGATATACTTTCTTTGTTTGGAAAAAGGTATAAAAAGAATTTGCATGCAACTCGTTACGGCTGGCACTTGTGTGTTAAACTCGGTTACCCCCTTTTACCGCCCGTTTAGCCATTTCCACATTTTCTCTTTCCCTGTCTCTTTTGCCAATCTTTGGTATCTGAGCTCACTCGTATATGAAAAACCATATCGATTTTGCAGTAAATAAAACATTCAAAGATTGAAGTTGGCGCTTTTCAGCTTAGCCAAATGGTGAGTGCATGTGTGTGTGTGTGTGTGTGTGAGTGTATATGACTCTGTGGCCTCTGGCTTTGATGGCAATACTTTCTTTTATGGCTTGGTTTGGCTTCTACTTTGGGCGCAGAGAGCAGCTCTCTGCCGGGCCTTGCCAAACTGTAAATATTTTCACTGGCCACGTACCCAGGCAAGGGTAAAATATTGCATTTTTTTGTCTGGCATAATAAACGATGTGCAAAAAACCACCAAAACCCCAAAAAATACCAACAGCTGCACCGCAGCCACCAAAATCATCACCACCACAACCCCAACCAACCCTCACCAACCTTCGCCAGCCTTTCCCCCACCAAGCCACTCAATTTCATTCCTCTCCACATCATCACCATCATCACGTCCAACAATACCGCGATCCGTTATATGGCCGTTTTGGATTTCCAGCAGCAACAGAAGCAGCAGCAGCATATGAAGTCGTTGCTTGGCTGGTTATTGGCTGAATGGGAAAATGGCTTCTCTAGCAGATCAATGCAGCCAAAAGGCTATAAAAGCCAAGCCAAAACCAAAAAAACCGAGTCGGGCAAGGAAAGCTTTCAATAAAGATGATTTCATTTCTATTATTCTTTTTTTTCCGCCTGCGCTTTTAAACGAATTTCTTATTTTTTTTTCTGTAGATTTATTACAAAACTTAAAATGCTCGACTTTAAATATTCTTTCGTGTTGTTTGAAAATTCGTGTGGTAAAGAAGAGAAAACATTAACTACTTTTAGCCAATGACTAAACACTGAGGTGCCTGCTTGGACTTTATTTATAACGCAACAACCGCATTGACGCCCTTCATGCATCTCCCTCGCCCAACTGCCACACCTTGGAATACCACTACAATTTCTCTCCACGGAGCACCGCCCCATTGGAGCTAGTCCCTGAACAGAACAAGCCATCCTGACACACGTCAATAAAACTGCTTGAAAACTGTCCACATTCAAACTGGTGAGCTGGGCTGTGCCGATGCCCGATGACGATGGCGATGGCGCTGGCGATGGTGATGTGTGGACTACGATAAGGCCAAGCTACTTTAACGCTGTGTCCCCGTTTTCAGTCATGATACGTAACGTAGACCAGCCCCTTTCGTGTTTAGCCCAATGGCAGCCAGAAAAATAAAGAGAAGCGGCGAGAGAGAGAGAGAGAGAGAGAGAGATGTGGGTTTGGTATGGTGGACGAGGCGCTTCAAACATGCAAATTGCTTGCGGTCCGTTTAGCCTTCCACTCTGCTCCATTCTGCTCGGTCCTGTTCTCTTTCGTCCAGTTCTGCATGACTATTTTTCGCTTTCATTGAGTGCTCGTTTAAATATTATTCGCCCCTTTGCGAGTGTGTGTGAAGTGTGTTTGGTTTTTATGCGCCACTGCAAAATGCAACAACAAAAATCCATTTAGATTAATTAGTTTTTTAAACGTACCAAGAGGCCCAGATAGACTGAGGAAAATTATAGCAGAAACTCTGCTTCGGGCTAAGCTTAACAGCTTTTGTCGCAATTTAAAGTGGCCTCGAATTGGTCAAATTTTAAACCAACCGTGGCTGTGAGGCTTGCTCATAAGATATTCAATAGTCGAACTGTTTGAGCAAGCGAAACAAAACAAATAATACTATAAAGAAGCAACTCCTCCTTATATGCTGGTTAAAGTTAGACCGGGATCTATATGTCTGCATTCATGAGCCGCCTCAAGTTAAGACTCACTTTCTGCTCGACTACACTTGCCAACTTTGTTTGCAAGGCAAATCTCAGTCGGCACCTGAGCCCGCCCGCCATGGGCTGAGGCTGATGGGACTCAGACAGAAATGTCTGCCACACAAAATGCCGCTTAATGATGCCAAAGATGAGCGACCTGAGCCCAGCGTGTCAATGGACGACAAGCAACAGGGCATCCATACTCCATGAACTATGGAGGGGCTGTGGTTCGCAGTGGGCCTGGTGGAGGCGAAGGAGCCCAGCATCTACATAACTAACTAAGCGTACCAATCCGTGTTACTGAGCAACGTCGGTCTGCCTTGTCTTTGGCATTAAGCTGGTCGTTTTGTTTGCTGGCCGCTCTTGCACACTCCGTGGACTTTTAAACTCTCTTATACCTGCTGAGGCTTCCGAGAAGAGCAGTGGCTTTTGTGTGGTGGGCATACAAACACATACATACATATATAGAAAATAGTGAAATAAACTTTGCTCAAAAGTTTGTTTTTTATACACCAAGAAAATGGTATGATGAAAATTGTTAGTTTTCGCGGCGAATGGAGACTTTGCCAATGCTCTTTTAGATTTTACTTATTCAATCTCCCAGTATCTCTTATCTGGTTCACAATAAATTTAACTTGATCTCAGAAGTATCTTAGAAGATTTGTCTTCAAATAAGCTCAAGAAGATTCGACTAAATAATAATGCCTCTTTTCTTAAATCATATTCTAATTTAAAGTCTATATAATTATTATTTTTTAAAGTGGCAGGATAATTGCACAAGTAGAGAGACTATTTGCAGAGGTCGACTCTACGAGTATTCAGTATTCAGTTCATAGAGTTGCAGATGGTTCGGAGTTGGGTGTGTTGAAAATTCATCATCTTTTTAGGAGTTTATGTGCCAGTTTACTGCCTACACTTGGCACGTTTATCAGTAGATTCTGTGGGAGTTCCACTCGGGTTTGCGTGGCTTTTTTGCGTTTGTAGTTTTTTTGTTGACTTAAGTTTTTAGTCCCCTCTACTTTGATCTGGTCTGAGTTTGCTGCCTTTGCTCTATTAAAAACTTGTAAAACTGGCCAACTTGGCTCGTTATCCCTCTTTTTGGGATAGACACATAAAAAATGGCATGACAAAAAAGACATGACGAGTATTATTTGATTTGCCTTTTCATTCATTTAACCCATTTCCCCCTTTTATTGTTCATAGTCGAAATAGTTTTATTGATGGTCAAAGCTGGACTGATAGTGATGCCAAGGCTGCCAGCAATTAAACCAAGTTCGAGTTGGCTTAGCTGGTCCTGGATCCTGAATCGCAGGTTCTGGTGCACATTTACGTGAGACATGAGTCGAGAGCAAAGACAAATGTTTAAGGCATTTACTTCTGTTGCAAAAGTTTGATTGCTTCAGGGCTTTCAAGATGGTGAAACGGTGACAAAACTTTTACGTGAGCTTTAAACTGTAAACTGTGTCCAGTTTCGTGCCCAAGACGAAGCCAAAGAATGAGAAAAATGAGGCAAAAAGGAAGAGAAGAAAACACATTTTACAGCATCATTAAGGATAAGCATCAAGTTGGCTTTGAATTTGTTTGTAGTCGGCGAAGGCTTTGTGCCACTTCCTTGAGATAAGTGCAGCGAAACTGCGACACAAAAGCTGGCAATAAAATGCGACTTAGTTTGCCATAGACGGGCATTTTAATAGCCCTTCCGTTGGCAGTGGAGGTGGCAGCAAATATTGCAGGCTAAAAAGGACACAAGGACTTGCTTTAAATTTGTTCCAATTGAATTAAGTGACACTCAAAACGTTGATAAACCGATCAGTTTGCCTTTCAACATGCTAATTAAGTTCCCCAAAGTTATTGAGAAGCTTTATGCATATGAATAAATGAAACAATGAAACGACGCTCAAAACCACCACCGACTAATTAAGAATTAATTTCTACTGCAAAATATTACGATTAAAGACCTTTCACCACAGCCACATTCCTATCATTGGAATATTTTTCAGTAAATAAAACGGCAGACACTCGACTCCACCAAAAAAAGAAAGGTAACCTAGCAACCTTCATAGCAAACCAAGCGGACTGGACAAGACTGGCCACTGGGAGGTGAGCGTGGGAAAGGGTGCATTTTGAAATCCAAGCGAAATCCTTAGAAATGTTTTATTAGCCCTACGTACGCTTGAATAAGCTAGCTTAGCGGAAGCTATCGGATTTTATGCTTTTGACTTTTGCAACGTTCAGAGTCCAGGCAGGAGTCCTGAACAGACCAGAGCAGTCCAGCTCAAGCCATCCGAGTCGAGAGTTGAGCCACACTAAGCATTAAGTTGCATTCACGTGAGTATCCGATGGTCTTTGCTTTATTCCTAGACTCATACTTCACCGACTGTCTGTCCATGGCTGCTAAGGCTTTGGGCATTGGCAGAGCTGCAGCTTTTCGTATTGTTTTGTTTTGGACAGAACGTCCACAGATGTACAAAAATTCAAGGCGCACCAATTTCGAACGCTGATTATCTCCACGTGGCTTTTATTTTTGGCAGAAGGTTTCCACGAACTGACCAACTATGAGTTTGAGGTCAGCCGTAATGTGTGGTATGGGGATTTTCGAAATGACTGTCTTGTTTTTGCTACATATTTTGGGGGACTGCAATTTCATGATTTGGTGCAAATAGCTTTTCACATTTAAGGCTGATTGAAAAATTTAAGAAAATGCTTGAAAAATTGAATGGAACCTCTAGAAAATTTATATTTATTTTGAGCTGCAGCTGTTGTTCTTGCATTAAAGCTTTTCTTTTTTTTCTTGATTTGGTTAAGCTCGTCATTTCATCATCCAGTTATCTGCTTCCCCCTCTACAATTGAAGCAATTCGGTAAAATATATATAGAATTCCCTTCAGGTGTTCGAACTGCTGGAGTTATGTTATTGAAAATATTATTGTATTGCAAAAATATTTATTTTATGTTGTTATGTTATGTTTTTCATTCCGATTCCAGGCGAGGCGTCAAGCTGCACCAACAAAATATTATAACCACTCACTTCCCCTAGCCTCTTGCCAATTTCAAGCAATCCCTTATGATATCAAAACCAACTTTTATGGTACGAAGCATCTATTTTTGGTATTTTGTATTGAAAGAATGTTTTACTGCGCAGAGCGTACCCCTCAACAGGCAGACCCTCCTCGTCTTTCCTAGAGCAAAAGCCCGGGTTGAGTAACATATGCTGTGAAATACAAGCCGGCTCTTCCCTTTGTCGCATGGAGAATCTGTTAATCCAACAACAACAAGAACAACGACAATGGCGACTAAGCTCATGTGTCTAACTGTCTGATGACGTGTGTTTGTGTGTGAGAAGGAGTGTGTTATGTTAGAAATATTGAAAATTTTTTATTGAAGTACGATATATGAATGTGCCAAAGAGCTAAAGCTGAACGCATGCTGCTGGCTGGTGGCTGATGGAGGATTGCCTCACTGAGATCGGGAGAGTAATGGTGTATGCGATTTTGACGTTGGGAATTCGGCTCGGGTGGTCGGCGGTGGGTGGCGAAAACAAAGCAAAATAGGAAATCACATTCCAATGCAACAAGGAAGGCAGAGCTTACATACATACACACACACACATACACACTTACAGAGAAGATTGAATGAATATGCCAGCAGGCCTCCTTGCCAACCAGACTGAAAGTCATCCAGCCAGTCAGCAATAAAAACAACCACATTGAATGTAGGATTCTGCTCACTTTCATATAGAAATATTTTAGATTTTCAACAGATGTTCTCGTTCGTAAACAGATTTTTAGAAATTGTCTCTCTACATAGATTTACATAATACTCGATGGGCCCGCCAGCAGACTGGGTGAAATGTGGGAAGTCTATGAAATATGTTCGCATCGGCTTTGGCATCGGCATCACAGTTGACGAGTTATTGATACTAAAATGTGAAACCTGCTGGGTTGGGGTTGAATTTGTATGCTGGGTTTTGTTTTTTTTTTTCGCGATATTTCATTATTTTTTTGTACTCGCTCAATTTGTATTTGAATATCCTGAGAACAATTTGCCGGGCTCTGAGTGCGTGGAAGGTTAAAAAATTTTGCATATTTGTCTCAACTTTGAAAGACTTGAAGTTCTCTTCCTTTGTCGTCAGTGACGCAGGCATCAATTATTCAATGTTACAAGCAATCAGAACTGCCAGTAAAACATGAAATCGAGAAGGGATACAGTTGGGGGTTGTTGACAGGGAAGTGAATTTCTGACAAACAGCTTATAACATCCGTGAACTCGAAAGCCTTGAAGTGCGAAGTTTATATTTGATTTTATTGTGGGGAAAAAATGTACTCAAAGAGAACAAAATAACAGCAACTTCCTGCTGCCATAATTGATGATGTGTCCACCTACTCATAAGAATCTCGATTTAAAATTATGCTGAAATGTACAGTGTCGACATTGTTTGATAAGTTTGATTTTCGTATTGTCAAGCAATTGTATCCAAGTCTTTAGGAGTGAAAAAAGTGTAATACGATTTGTATTCTATTATAATCAATATAATAAGTATTCAATATTTAGAACATATATGCTGACTTATAGAATATATGAAATTTTTAAGCTGACCACTTCTTAGCTTGGCTGATTATTTCAAATACAAAAATATACAATTTTCTTCATTCGGACATATTGTCTTTAAAGAAAATATATACTTTAACCATGCCACTGTTAATGTTTATACATAACAATCCAAGCACGCCATCTATCGGACTGTTCATTCGAACGTTTGCCAGTTAGGCAAGGCGAATTTGGTTTTTCTATATCTCATTGAAATATGTTACGATTTTAGTCATGTTTGATATAAATCGAAATATTTTTGGATTCTTAAACCTTTTAAATGTATATATAAACAGTAACCGAAATTATATTTTATCTAAATACCCTATTTCCCATATTTCCCAAGTAAACTAAATATAATATTGTTAAGTAAAAATTATATTCGAATCTCTTACAAAATTTTTGCTTTTATCAATTTTTTAATATCGAAAAAATAGAATTACCTTTAAGATAATCTTTAATTTAGCATGAGAGGAGAGTTGCGAACTTTCCCCAACTGATAGCTTTGACTCATTTAATATTCATCCCACTGTTAATACTCTCAGAGTCCCACTCAACTGACCTTAGCAGAACATTCTCCCAGCTGTGTTTCGTGGAGAGGACCGAAACAGGAAGCAGACACTGCATATAAATATTCCATAGCTAATAACGCACAAAACGTAGACTTCCGTTTACAAGATGTAAACTTTAGTTTTGCTCTGTTGCGGAACTTTTTCGCCCTTCTGTGGGCTTGGTTCGGGGGTTCGGGCTAGAGTTTTTGGGTTCGCAATATTGGGTCTGGTTTGATTGACTGCTCCAGACTGTCTGTCCTCGCTGTTTCTGTTGGTATGTTTGTGTGTGTGTTTGAGATATGAGAAATTGCTTGGTGGAGTCGTTTTAGTAAATAGGACAACATAAACTTGATCATATTTATAAATTAAACGTCATCGATACAGAAATGATGATGATGATGATGTGGTAGTGGCCGTGGTCATGGAAGTTAGTTGAGATGTTGAGAAGCTCTGCTGGTGGGTTTTATCGCCAAAGCATAAAAATAAAACATTTATTATATCTTTTTGGAGCGAGAGAGCTCTCAGGAAATGGTTACTTGGCAAATGACACAAAATGGCAGTCAAGAGTCGAAATTCTTTATTTGGTGACTGCGTGTCACGGGAATCTTTTTCAAGGATGTGTGTCTGTGCTCGTTTTGCGAAATATGTCATCATTTTGTCAATTTTGACATTTTTACTTTTGGCTGTGCTTTGTATTTATTTCCTTTTATTTTCGTCATATTAAATATTGTATGAAATATTTATTTGATTTAGAAAAAGCTTCATGTTAGCCATTTCAAAATGCTTCCACAAAGAAAGGTAAATAATATTCCATTCACTCTTCATTTATTTTAATGGAAGTTGTCATTAAATTTGATTTTTTCTTTTTCAGTCTTGAGAATGTTCACATTTAATTGAATAAAGCCCAAAACTTTAAAATTTCACAAAAACTTTTTATGTCCACCAATCAAAAGAGAAAGCAGATTGAATTTAAAAAGGGAATTTTGCTAAGAAAAAAAAAACTTGTACCAATTTGAGTTTTGTTATAAAAAATTGAAAATGTCAAAAACAACAAGTCCGAGCTGCCTTGCTCACTTTCTCTCTCCCTCCCCCATTCACACTCCATCTCCCTCTCTCTGTCTATCTGTCTCGCTCTCTCAAAGCACACATAGAAATATCCGTAGAAGTAAACATTGAGAGTGCTTGTTATACAAATGGAATCGTTGTGTGCGTGTGTGCGGCGCACTGTGTATATGGGTGTATGTATGTATAGGTGTATTTGTTATTTTGTCGGCATGTAGTTGACATCATTGATTGATTTAGCTGTCAATTGCATAATCACTCAAGCGTTATTGTTCGACTGTTCGAACCCACCCACCTCAGGCCTTGTTGTGCTAGCCTTCTTGCTATTGTGCCTTGCACCTTCCCTTTCATGCGGCGACAGAGGGCCTAGCTGTATTGTAGCTGCTATTTGCTATGGCTGTTTGCCTGACTTTACTCACGAATGGAGCTGGGACAGAGGGGACAGCGTCCAGGCGAAGGCGGAGACTGAGGGATTCAGTGTCCACGTGTCTGGCAAATAAACCAGCCAGCGACAGCAGTCGAGTGTCGGGCAATTGTCAGCAGCCCGACTTGTTGTTGTTGTTGTTGTTGTAACTGTAATAGTTGTAGCTTAAAACCGCAACAGCGGCAGCTGTCGGTGAGATTGTTACAGTGCCAGGACATGTGGGCGTTTGTGTATATGTACATGTGTGTGTGTGTGAAGTGATGGGCATGTTGGAGTCATCGTTGACGTCAGTCTGGCTGCCAAGTATTTGTGCATTCGCTTCGCATATTGGTAACAGCAATTGATGTGGCAACAAATTAACATGCCACAAATGGAAGTAATGGGCAAGTGTTAATTGCTGTGAGTGCAGCAGACTCCAGTCCAAACACTCAGTCCGAAAGCCAGTACATCCAGTACAAGAGAGGAAGAGAGAAAGAGAGAGAGAGAGAGAGAGAGAAGCTTTCACACACTCACACATTTTGCATTGGTTTATTACAATTTAATACAAATGTAATTTAAAATTGATTTATTTGAGGTCACATTAAGGCGCCCAAATGGATGACGTTGACAACAACGATGACATCACTTTCTGGGGGAAGAAGGAAATTCAATTGACCCCCTAAGCAAAGAACAAATACAGATAAGGCTAAATATCACATATACTCGCATTTTCGAATTGGACAAAATAATAAATTACCAAGAACACCGAACTCTCGACTCGCACACATGCGTTTCTCGAATGGCAACATAAGTTGTGTAAATAGTGAGGAAAACAAAACATTGGAAAACGAAAGCCTGAAATTCAAACATCAAGCAACTGACCAAACACCATTCTCGAACTACGCTCGAGTCGGGCTGGTAAAAAATGGATATGTCAACGTCCGGCATGTCAACAAGATAACAGCTAGAGTCCTTGCTACCAACAATTGCCTTTACCACTACCGCCCTTCACTGTCCCAGTCCCCCGTTCTTGCTTCAGCGCCTGCTTTTTGCCACTGGCTGGCCAACTGTCAGGCTCTTATCACAGAACATCGCAGGGGAAAGTACAAAGCAAAAGTTCAAATCTACAAAGCCAGGGAACTTGGCACACGCACCCATACCATTTGGATGAATTGATCTGGTAGTGTAGGACCCACCATCTATGAGACGTCCCCGAGCTGACCTGGAACACACGCAAATTGAACTCAAAGTGAACTTTTCTTGGCAAAGGTTAAGCCAAATCGTACAAATTCGGATCTCTCAGGTTTTGCTAAAAGTGAGAGAGTTCTTATTCAGAGAGGGAGAGTTCTCGTTTAGAGAGGCCTACGATATATGATATATCATATAAAGAAGCATATTGTATAAGTAAGACAAAGTTATATTTGAAGCCTTTCCTTACAAGATTTCGACAATGTACATGTATAGAGATATGCCGAACCAAAAATCGGAATTCATAACATTCTTGCAGATAGAAATTCCGTATCGGTATCGGATATATGATATATCATATAAAGAAGCATATGGCTTAATTAAGGCAAAGGTTTTTTTTCATGCCTTTCCTTTCAAGCTTTCATTATTGTAGATTTGTAAATAAAAGTCTCTCAGGTATCCTAGAGATATACTAAGCCAAAAGATCGGAATACCAACAAGTGATTTGAATCGGATTCAAAACAATCTTTCGAATAGAAATTCCATATCTGTAGCCACAACAAAAGCAGTAAGAATTCGTTGGGCCATAAAGATTTTGGTCTTCTTCAAAAGTCATACAAAAGGAATAAGTTTCTCATGACCGGACAGTATCATAGTTGCTGTGGTCGTCCAGAGCCAGGACATTCAAAAGGACCTAAAGTAGTCATACAATTGACATAGCATTCGGTATTGTCCTGTGGCTGCTTGGCAGTCAAGCAGCTTGGTGGCCTGGCAGCTTGGGGTGTCATGCCGGATATCCGTTAAAGTTGTGCAAGTGCAACAACAAAATGCTATAAATCTTTGAAAAAAAAAAAACAACAACAACAACAAACAAAATAGGAAATAAGGCAAAAGGAACGTTGACAGTAAATAGCGAGACGAAGTGACCCGCACAGCACTTTCCTCCGGCTTTCTTGAAGGTGTCATCAAAAAAAGAAAAAAAAAGCAAACAATTGAAATTGTAGTGTCATATAAAGTTTTCGTCTTGAGCCTGAGTACTTAAGTGCAGTATTGCACTTGCCAAAATTTAAGGCCAAGTCGCACATGCAAAATAAATTTGAACGCGCGCGGTGCTTGAATGTGATTGGAAAATGGCAAGATTGTCAAGGGGTCTGGTTGACCGACAGAATGATTTTGCCTGATTGCTTGACTGACTGGCCAAATTGAAGCCAATGAAACCAAGTGACAAGCGGTGGCAATAAGTGTTGAGTTGACCTGTTAGGAAAGAGACTGAGAGTGAGAGTGAGAATGGGGGCGGCTTCTTCTGGTGGCTCGTGGGTTTTGGAATTGCACGTCAGCGGCATGTTTGCACTTGACAATTCATTTCATTGTTTGTAGATTGCATTTGTCGCTTGCCAGACACACACAAACACACACTCACACAGGGAGTCGGTTTCCCAGCCAACTTACATACATGCCGGCCCTGTCACTCTCTCTCTCTCTCCCACTCTTTTCTGAGGCACACCTTGAACATTTTAAACGCTGAATTTGTTAACTGAAACGATTTTGCTGAAGGTGGCACGGTTTGCAGGCTGGGAGGCGGTGGGAGTGGCAATTGCATTCACAGCACGCGATGCGCGCATTTCACTTGCACCAAAGTTTATTTTCAGTTGCCTTTTTTCACAATTTCCCTGTTCTGTTTTTTTTTCGTTTCTTCTTTTTTTTGCTTATTTGGCTTTATTGCTTTTGTTGTTGTTGTCGTCGTCGTCGTTGCCGCCGCTACCTTTTTCGTGTTTTTCATTTTCCTTACGAAAATGCAATTTTCTTGGCATTTTTGGCAAACTCGCTCGTTGCAGTATATTTGTGTGTGTGTGTGTGAGTTTCTATTGCAGTGAATTGCAAGTGGTCAACAGGTTATCCTGTTTGTCCCTGCACCGTGTCCTTCATTGTTCAGGGCCGGTCTGCCTGCTTCATCTATTTCCGTTTTTTTTTTTCTTTCTTTTCTTTTTGTGCATTTTTGGCATTTTCGTTTTTGGGTATTTTATTTTTCGCCGCTTTGTTTGCTTTCTTTTATTTTGCTTTGTTGCATTTTGTGGTTTTCTCATTTATTTTACCCCACAAAACAACAATGGTCGAAACATAGAAACACACAATCACACACACACACACACACAATTTTTGTGACTCTTGTTATAGTCTCCACCTCATATTGCCGTTGACGGTGCTGTGGTGCCGCAGGAAATGACTTCAATTTGCTGTTAACAAGTTTAAAATTTCGAAATTGCAACGGAAATACACAACATGATTTCGACTCGAGCATTGGCGCACACATAATTACTCAAGGTGTGCTTTATTATTCGAAGGGACCAATTTGATTTGACACATCCCACAAATCAGATTTACTTTCCATTTTAGGAAGTACGTCTTTTATTTTTGGCAATGAAATAATAAAATCACTCTACCCTCTTGAGAGCAGCCGGGAAGGATTCATGAAAAAGTTTAGACTTTGTTTCGGCTAGCTTAAAGTTTTTGCCAATGGTCAACAGATGTTACCAAAATGCCAATGAACTGAAACGGTTGACTTGTCTGGGTTCTCCGGCTGCAGAGACAGTCGAAAATAAATTTCAGGCCATTTGACATTAAATTTTCACAGAATGCTGTTTGTTTTCGGTGGCAGTTTCAAAAATCTGCTGAAAAGCATATTTTTATACTCTACAGCTAAAAGAATAAATTGGATATTCGACGCATACGTCGAGTTTGTAACTTAGAGGAGGAGAGGCTTTATAGATATGTCCTTTCATATAAGAACCTCAATGGCAGAGCTGCAGCTAAATATAGCCAGATCAGGAGTATAATTTGGAGAGTATGAATGAATGTCTTATAGTCATAACCTAAATTATATAGACTGAAATAAAGAGAGGGCCAAATTATCTAAGCAATTTTTGGATCAAAAACTATTGAGCTAAGCATCTCAATCACAATATGATTTCATTTTCAAGACAATTCAATAAATTATCAGTCTTTCTCCGACTCGCTACAGGGTATCTCAAAGTCGGCTGTATTCAAGATTAGTGCGGCTGGTATATATTCATATGCCCTTCTCGCTTTTTCTTATAAAATATTTCAATCTTTCTGTGCCGGTCTCTGTTCCCTGTTTGAACTTGATTTATAAATATGAGTCGTAGGTAAGTGTAAGTAATACGCCTGAGCTAAGCTTGTGTCTGCCATAAATCAGTAATCCATCATCTTGCCGACTGCTGTTGTCTTTTTACTCTTATTATTTCTCATACCCCAGAGAAGCCGTATTTGTATTTTTCTTTGGTTGAAATTTCATTTTCTGCCACAGACGACAATCTGAAATGTAAGGAAGCTCCATTCGTTTTTTTTTTTTTTTCATTACTTTAGTTGAGATAATTTTTATAATGTGATAATTGGAACACTCAGTCAAGAGCTCAGAATAAAGTCAGACAGAGCCAGATTCAATTGTTTCTTTTTCGAAAATTCAGTGGGGTAATCCAAGCCTTATTTCAATGCTTTCTTAAATAAAATTAGCTTGATTGCCACGCGGAGAGCATTTTCGATCTAAGCCGAACCGTTTGAAGGGTTTATGAAAATGCTGCATATGAAAATATTTTGGTGAAAATTTGTTATCTTTAATTAAATTTTATTTAATTTGTATTTTCTTTGTTAATTATTCCGCATGCCTTGGCGAATATGCAATTGTTTTTGTGTGTTTATTTAATTTTGTTTGGTTAAAGATTCCATTTCCATTGGCCATGAACACGCGCTTCATAAACTGTCAACGTTTTTATTTAATTTGATGTGCTCACTTCCATACATTTTGTTTATTTGCTTTATTCATTTTTTTCCGAGTTCTATTTTGCCTAATTAATTCAAGGCACACTTGGCCCAACACATGATGATACACGCCCCCCAGACACCCAACCATACAGCCATACACACACACGTTCTCATAGAGCGAAAACTCGTACATTCATTTTTATTATTTTAATCATAAAAAGCGCGTGGCTCTGTGGCACCAGGACACTGGACAAAGGACAACACAAGCTCACGGCAGTAAAAAGGCATTATCAGTGGGGCTGACCAATGAGTTGTCTGTGTGTGTGTGTGCGTATGCTGGGTGACACGGTCAGTTTTTGGTGAGTATGCGTAAGTTGATTATTAGCTGAAATTTGTGCTGATGCCGTTTGCATGCCCTGTAATTACAGCCGTACCCAGGACAAACACCATCACATTCTCACATGGAGACATTGGGACTAATTTGTAGGAAAAGGGAAGAGCCGAGGAGACAGGGGCCGTTCATGCACAGTTAAATACAGACATCAGGCATGCATGGCTATTTAGCCATACAAATACGCTCATAAATCCACGCCCTCACCGAGAGGGTCACTTACTTTTCACATGTATAGGAGTGTGTATATATGTGTAATTTCATTTCATTTGTGTGGCCAGGAATGAACGGGTAGACAGATCCGTGGATTTCACTGCTATGGCGGCTCAATTATAATTTCGTTTCATGGCCTTCGTGCGTTTTGCAATAACAACAAAGAAATGAAATTAACTCAAAGCACAAATTAAGTGCATGCTCATATGTATGGAACCCACATATACTATATATATTTATAAATATATATAACTGTGTATGTGTGTGTGTGCTTGAGAGGACTCTATGCGTGCGTGCTGGGCGGATAATCTAACGCAATTAATCGGTTCGTCACTGTTTTGACAAAGTACACAAATGTCATTTGCGTTGTTGCTGTTTGCCAGCAGTGTTTGTTGCTGTTGTTGTTGTTGCTATTTGTTGTTTTACATGTCAACGCTCCAATATGCAAATTAATCTAAAATTACGACGCAATGCGACGCGGTACTTTCAAAGGACGACTCTTCTCCTTACCAAGAAACACGTGTGTGGATCTGGCCCAGCCCATAAACCACTCAACCAAATAGAGGTCTGCTGGGTGGGGTAAAAGTGCCTTCAGTAAATTGAATTAGCCAAGCATACCCACACATTTGTGAATTTAGATTACCTCCACTTAAAGTGCCCTCGATTTCGAGTCTAGCAAAAGTTTTATGAAAATGTCATCGGTACGAATCTATACCCGATGTAATCTAAGAATTACCGAATTTCATCAATTTAATTTGATTATTTCCAGAGCCTTCCTCTTTCAAGCTGCTCTCTTAAACTTATTGCGGAAAGGCAGATGGAAATCCTGGATTGAACCTTACGTCAATTTTTATATAGTTTGGAAGACTTAAAACTCTTTTAGAACGATAGGTATAGTAAGTGTGCAAGAGAGATATATCGATAAATCTCCAATGTCAACATAGCGTCGAGAAGACCAAAGTCGCAGCGAAATAGTGCAATGTCAACAAAGCGCCGTCAATTCCAAAGTCGCAGCGGCAATTGTTTAAATAAAAACTGAAATAAATTATATATTGGAAGACAGAACACAAAGTAATGATTTAAAATTTTATGCTTATCATTGGAAGACCTCAGCTATAGAACCAACAAAGTATGATATACAAAGCCGCCATTTTTATTCCGAGCTTTATAATTTCTATGGTGACATTTTGATCGTGACGCAGGTGCCAGAAAAGTTTCGAAACTGGGAAAAAGACAGCTAAACTAATTGATAAATTTGAGGGTTTTGAATAGTTAAAAAAAAAAACATGATTTATTTTGTGTAGGAATAAATTCGCTGGGACTGACAAAAGCGTACAAATTCAATTACAATCTAATCCGCCCCTCTCCAAAGTTCTCCGTTCGTTTGGTTGTTTTTTAAAAATCATTTATGTCACATTAAATAAGACTCAAGCTAGGCCCATTGAATCGTATTTAAATATATTTGAAGAGTTTACCTTTTGTCGGAATCCCAACTGAAAACTATGTGACCACTAACCCAGCCAGAAGGCAAATTCAATCAATCAAACAAGAGGCAGTAGCAACCAATAACGTAGTGGTAACGAACTGCCCCTAAGCAATGCCAATACTGTTTCGGCCGTAATGAAGTCCTGGCCAAATTTGCCTTTTTCTAAATTAGCACAAATGTCCTTTTTACGACTTTGACAACAGCAGCAGAGTGGTCAGGAGGCGAAAGCAGAGTACAGCATTTCCGTTCTCGTTGTCTCTAATTTCTCATTAATTTGCAAGTGAAATCAGCACACCGCACACGGCCACACGGTACCTGGCCAAAAGCATGCATAGATACATACGAATACAAATACAAAGCGAACAGCGAGCTAAAAACGAATCGAGGCAACGGGGCGTATGAGAGTTCTAGGCAAACAGATACGGATGAGACGGGATTGTGGAATAGAAAGAGAGGGGAAGAGGCAGAGGTAGAAAGCAAACTCAGATTTGGACAGACAGATGCGGTGGCCGTTAGCGAATTGTGAATGGTCGTCAGGTGTTTGCGGTGGTATTTCGAGTATTTTGCTAGAGATCTGTACGGTCTGGTCTGGCTTGCTCTGCTCTGCTTTGCTCTGCTCTGGTCTGGTGGGCAACCATTCAACTTCAACGTTGTCAACGCCACTGCAAAGTCAATAGAGAATACACAAGCAGAGAGGGAGACAGAGATAGAGGCAAGAGGCAAGAGGCAGTCTTTATTCCAGCTGCCACCGTTTCGACTTAATTGAAAGGCGTTTATTTGGCTTTAAAAACGTAAATCAAATTCATTTAATTTGCTATTCTGGCTGGCAAGCTGAAATTACAGGGCACTCCACTCCAGTCAGCCTCTCAGTCGTCAGTTGTCGACTGTTGTGTCGGGCAAAAGAGAGCTCATTTTATAGCTTGTATTTTAAATAAATTTTCCACCCTCACCCTAGGACTTCTCGGCATTTATCTGCACCTGACCAAATTCAAGCAAATTTCCCGCGCTTACGCCATTTTGTACAAACAAAGGCGCTTGACATTGGAGGGCATCCTGTCAAATGAATAGACGTAGAACAGAAGGAGCACCATGCCTCGATAGGAGGTGTCCGTTGGAAAAGTAGTAGAGAGAAGCTTTCTCTTTTGTTGGATTAGGTTTGATTAGATTTTTCTTGTTTGTGTTTCTCCAGAGCCAGAGACATTGCGTTGTCCTCCGTCTGTCCGCCACAGAGTGTCACTCAAAGGCCACTTCATGGCCAGCCGCCACACCTGACCAAGCTGCACGCGCCGCTTCTCATTTTCTACCAGCTCCTTTTTCTCGGTGGTGATTTGCTGTCCATGTCGTTGACTTTATTGCACCATGATTATATTATTTTGTACGTCTTCTTTGTTCATACTCTTAATTTTTTTCTTCTTCTTCTTCTTGCTTTTTTTTCTGCCGCTTCTTTGGGCATCGACAAGCTCTTGTTGGTGTTTTTTGTCATTTTTTCTTTTGGATTTTTTCAAGTGTTTTAAAATTACATTTCCGTGTCGAAATTGCACCTGCGGCCAGGGCCAAAGTTAAAATCAAAGCCAAAGCCAAAGCCGAAGGGCTACTGCCATAAAAATGGCATGGCGACCGGGCATGTGGCGGGGTGGGGTGGGGCGGGTACGTCAGACACTCAATCTGTGTGACTCATTGTGTCAAATTATTTGGGGATTTATGCGTTGCCAGGAATTTTGTTGTATTTTAGGCAGGGCGCTTATTTTAATGGCAGTCAATTTATTGCCAATAAATTTGTAGCCAAAAAGTTTAGACCAAGGCCACATAAAAAATGAGCCCAAAGCAAATGTTTTCGTTTGTTTTTCGAAAATTTTTTTTTCTTTACTTTTTTCTTTTCAGTTTATATATTTTATTTGCTAAAGTGATAAACTTTCAACATATGCTCAGACGAAAGACGTGGCGAAAAAAAACAAAGGCAGCCGTTTTGGCTTCATATTTTTTTTGGCATCCGCTCAATATTAAATAGACAAGCAGAGAGATGAAGGGCAGAAGCGAAAAGAAAAAATAAATGGAAAAGAAGAAGAAGATAGGGAAAGAGATTCCAACTGCAGTTAAATTCAATTTTGCCTGCAAATGACAGGCAGTTGAGTTGAGTCAGACGGCCAGGCCAAGAAGCACTTACCAAACACGGGAGAAGCGGGAAATCACAAAGCACAAAAAATGAAAAAGCCCAAAAGTGCCATTTTAAATAGCAGCCAAAAATTGGTTCAGTCAAAGTGACGTCGACAGTGGCAAAAACAACAACACAACAAGAGACTACTTGGCATCTTCATTGCGAAACGTAGCATAATTTTTGGGGCTGTTAAAAAGTTTTGCTGGCCTACAAAAGAAACGGGCAGAGAGAAAAAAGATGGCTTATTCTTTTTTTCAGCTACTGGCCCTCGTACACATTTCTGTTGATTTAATTTTAAATGGGACCAAAACAACAAGAACAACAAGAACAACTAGGTTAGAAGCCAACCAACCCGTCAGGCACTTTACCAAACCCATGGAAAATGAATTTTGTATTGGAGCATAAAAGAGCGGGGCAATGCGCTCTTCTGGCTGCCAAATACGCAGCCTTCCCCACTTACTGGTTTTCGGATTTGTTGGCTTGCATTCAGCTTGTCAGTTTGGCTGCTGTTGTCTGCCAATCAGGCAGTCAGTTAGTCAAACAGTTGAGTCAGTTGAACATTTATTCAGTTAGTCCGTCGCCTGTTCATCTAGTCACTCAACTTGGCAGGACCTCAATTGTTGTTGTCGTTGTTGTTGTGGGCATTTTGTGCGCCTTTTGTCAATTTTAATGAATTAATGCGAATTTTATGTGAAAAGTTATCCTTGTGGCCAAAAGGTCTTGCAGTTGAGATTGTTTCTTAAATATTTTTTATTCCCTTTTTTTTTTTGTGACTCACACAAAAAGTAAATGAAATAAAATTTATGCGCGCACATTATGTTGTCAGCCTTGAGGGCTTCTATTTTATTTCATTTTTTTTTTTTTTTTTTTTGCATAGAGCTCTTCTTCTCTACATTATCTAAACATTAAATCTTTAGGGCCAAAGACCGACCAAGCCAACCAACCACCCATCCACCTGATTTTAGCAGTCTGAAGCTGTCTCTATCAATGCTCCCCGGCCGAGCTATTAATACAAAATTTGTATAAATTGAAAATTTTGGGCGTTTAATGATTTTATTGGCTTAGTGTTGTTGTTGTTGTTGTTTCTGTTGGTTGGGATAGAAAGTTTTGTGCGTTGAGTGTGCTTGGGACTGCCATTAAAATGATATTAAAAAGTTACTCAACATTTTGCCTATTTCAATTTAATGTTGACATTTTCGATCACCAAAGCAAAAAGGTGAATCTCACTTAGCAGCAGCTCTCCATTTGTTTTCATTTAAATTTAATGAAGTGGCAGTTTAATGATAAATTTTAAAATAAAGTCGCATATTCAAGCAGTTACCCAGGAGTTGTGAAATTGAGTGATGATGGAGAACTCCACCAAACCAAAAGTTCAATGAACAAACCAACTTAGCAGACAAACTAACAAAAACTAATCGATCAGTCGGTATTTGTTTCCAGTTTTTCCTAGCTTCCATAGCAGTAAGTTTTGACAACGCCAAAACACACACGCACACACCCGCAAACACACCCACGCTCTGTCAGATCTATAAATTATTGAGGTTATGTGCCCCAGCTTGGGTTCTTGAAAAAGTGGCGAGCTTGTGCGTTGTTGATTTGTTTTTTTTTTTTTTCAGTTTGCTGAACAAAACGTCGCAGGACTCATTTTTCAACTAAAGCATCCTCACCAACCATTCCCCGCTGGAAGAACGCGCTCAGCTCTGGAACTGAAGTCTGACTGATTGTGCAAGCATTTTGGGCAAAAGTTTTTCGCATTAACTTCCGCTGACTGGTATAAGTAGGGTACTGAAGTGTGGTGAGGGGTGACTTCATCCTGCTTGTCGCATTGCATTTGAATATGATTTTGATTTGTCATTCGCGACAAAAGCAACGCCTACTCCGGGTGGGAACAGCTGAAGCAAACGGAAATGGCAAAGAAGAGTTGGGCCACCATTTTGTTGGCGGTTTCTTCAAAACACTCTCCATGTTTCTTTTCACTTTGGTGCGGTGTGGCCCACTTATCGCCGATCATCGGTTGCCGTTCTGCCTATTCGTACTTTCCAGGCAATTCTTTGCGACTCCTAGGATTAACAGACTTCTCAGCCGGCGTAAACGGTGTCGACGACGTTGAGGATGGCGACGTGCCCAAGCGCTCTTTGAAGTTTATGAAAAGACAGAGTGCCCAACTTTACCGAATAGATTAAGTTGAAAGTTTTGCTCATTTTCAGCATTCGCTGGGAGAAGTGGGTAGTGTGTAGTCGGCAGTTGCCAGCTTGCCTAAAACCCACTTTCTATTGCAGTCTGCCGTCTTGGGTTTTCCTTTTTATTTCTTTCTTCAATCAACTTGACTAGATGGCAAATGGTCTGGGTAGAAATGTAAGCCAGACAGCAGCAAAGCAGCAGAGCAGCAGATCAGAGCAGACTATGCAATTGCGGAAGAATGAAAGGAAGAAAGTAAAAATCAAAAACTTTTCAAGTGTCATTAAAAGCAATCAAAAAAAAAAAAAGAAAAAAAGAGAGAAAGCCAAGGCGCACAAATTCCACATTATCTTGTCGATTTATATGTAGGTATCTTTATATAGATATAAAAATTCCATTCCTCGAGCAAAGAAAGAGTAAAACTTTTGTGGCTGCTTGACAATTGGAATTTCAAATATGTTTTCATATTTTCCCCAGTTTTGCCTCCTCTTTTTTTTCTTATTTGATGTTTTGGCATGTAACAAACTTTTCGGCACACATACAGAGGCGCGCTCAAGTTAAGCCTTTTGTGGCAAACAATAAGTAACAACAATAGCAACTGCCAATTACCAGAAAGTTCAAGTTGTGCTGGCCCACAATATAATTCAATTATGTGGCAACGCCAACACAAACGCTACATGAAACTTTTATGCTACGGTTTCATTTCGTTGGCTATTGGGCCGTGGTGGGGAATGCGAACAGAGGAGTTTTCATTATTTAAAGACAAGAACAATTCCTTTGACTGACCTCAAAATCATGAATTCGTATTGAAAGTGGAAACCAGATCCCGATAACGGTACCAAACACTAATCAAATCCATTGTTGATCCATCCATCCTTTCTCTGCCCCAAATTTCCCAACACTCTTCATTTTCATTTTGCTGTTTTGTTGCTGTTTTTCTTGTTGTTGTTGTTGTTGCTGTTGCCTTTATTAATTGTCCCTTCGATTTGGTTCTCTTTTGTTATGGCTTATTTATTTATGATACGGCCACATTTGGCTTAGGCTGGTCATAAATAAATTGCCCGTAATTAATCAGTTCAATTTGGTATCTGCTGTTTTGTACGCTGGCCATCGTTGTTGCCTCTGCTGGAAGTAATGATTGTGGTGATGGTCCACTTATATTTTCATATCTCAGAGTTCATTCGTTGCATCAAAATCGTGCGTACAGTTCAACAAGCACTGCCTATCTATTCCTAGGGAGGTCGGCAGCGGAAAAGGGCTGGGAAAAGCCTGCCTACACGTAATTGAATTTCAGTTTTGTACTGGCTTTTGTGGCGCCACCCCCTTGGCCACCTTGAAGTGGTCCTCACTGCCACTGCAGTCGATTGGTTTGATTGTGCACATTTTCGGTTGCCTCGAATTTCCCTAATTGGCAGCACGAAACGCCGTTAGAATCGGTCTCTTGAACTGAGATTGGGGTGGGAGGAGGGCTGGTTTCGAATCGAATGGAGTCGAATAGAATGTGGCTGGGCAATTTGCTGGGCTGTGGTCTTCTAGTTGGTCTTCATTGCTAAAATAATTAATTAGCCATATTAAAATAAGCACACGGTTGTAGTCTCAAACCAATCAAGATAAAAGAGAGGGAATAAAGCCGAATATAATGTGCTTTATGATCATTATGGTCCATCATTTATGCCAGCGGCCAGCAGCATTGAAACCAAGTAACGGTATCAATATCACTTCCATTATAATCATCATTACAATATTCTCTTGGCAGTTATCACTCATCGGCATTGTGGGCTTGTGTGTTTGTGAGTAGAATGCAAATGGACCTGGCTGCTTCATATTGGGTTTCAGCCAGCAATGACCAAAACTGAATTGATGCGCTATGAGTGAAATGGATCGATTTAGTGGTTCACATACAAAGACATTCTCAAAACAAATAATGAAAAGTTTAAAATGACCTGAGAAAGATAAAAAATAGTTTACCAATTACCGATATCGGACCGAATTGTCCGAATGATAATAAAAAAAACTAATCATCTTTTTTATCATTTTGTTAGTTTCATTAATTATTAAATTAAATCTGGTATATGAATTTAAAACTTTGATGATTTAATTTGCAGGATATCCTTGATATTGGAGTATATAACCGTGGGAAAGTATTTGGAAGGCTTGCCTTGCTCCTCTCTAGGATAAGGTGCTAGTTGTTTGAAATTTGTGGCTGGTTTTTCTAATGAGTTTGCTCAAGTTTTGAACTCTTACTGCTCTGATCTCTCCAACACATTTCTGGCTAACCCGCAAAAACTTTTGGGCATTATACATCAGAAGAAATTACCAACACGACAAGATGCCGCAAACACACTCACACTCACCCACACACAGCCACACACACCACGCCCTCACCTATACTTACTCATGCATATTTATAAAGTTTATGTTGCCTTTGTTGTTGCTTATGTTGTTTGTTGTATGATGTATGCATAGAAACTTTCAGTTAATTAAAAAAATAAAAGCACGAATGAAAGAGAAGGAAGGAGAGACGAAAGACAGCACTGTGAAAATTGTAATATGTATTTCGTTGTTTATGCGCGACTAAATGAAAAATCTACCCGAGAGTGTTGTTAACCTGATGAAAAGTAGGTAAAATGGTAGCAAAGCTAGAGAAGCAGAGTGGGAGTGATGGAGAGAGAGCGCCGGTAAGCAGGCAAGGAGCACATTTGCGATTATTTCCCACGCGGGCACTCAAAGCATAAAGAGCAATAAATTAAAAGCAAAGCCAAGCAACAAAAATGGCAAGAAGCAGCGGAACCCACGACAAACAACATCGACAATGTCGCAGCAATGACGACAACCACGAAGAGGACAATGAAGACGAGGATGAGAATGCTGCCATGGAGGACACCGTTGGTTGGTTGGTTGAGGCTGCCGAAGATGCTAAAAAGCAAATACTACTGGGCAAGATCTCAAACATTTGCCCTCATTCCAGCTCTTCTCTTACTCTCTGGCCTAGGGGAATTAAAATGGCATGAGGCAGGCCAAAGCCAAGACCAGACCAGGGAGATCTGGCAGCAGCGGCAGCAGCAGCAGGAGCAGCACTTCAGGTGCAAATGAAAAGGTAATTATTTCGTAGATTTGCGTTCAGAAAATAAACATGCGGAAAATTTTACTATTTGCTGTCCTGGCTACTTTTTTTTTCTTTTGCTTCAGGCTTATGTAAAGCAGTTGGCCCAGAATTTCAAGAGGGCAGAGCTGATAGGCCAAACTGGCTAATGAGCAAGCAAGAGCAGAAAAACAGAGCCAGCAGAAGGAAATGAAACTTAAAAAGGCAAATTCACGAAATGTTAAATAAATAATAGTAAAACGAAAGCAGCCGAGTAGGCAAAAAAGAAATACAAAAAATATATAAACACACACACACACACACACACTTTGAATTGAAAAATGATGCCAACTTTTTTTGCCATTGCGAAAATCTCAAAGAAATTAGCACGAATAAAGCGGATAGGGCAGTGGAAGGTAGAAAAACAGGTAAAAGATATTTCATGGTGCTGGGGCAGTGGCTGAAGGGAACCTGCTCAGCTCATTAATTAAGAAAGTGGCAAATGAAAAGCCTGAAAACACGTACCAAATTGAAGGGGTTCCATGGCAGTAGCTGACCTCCTACCGAATTTCAGTTCCCTCTGAAAATATGAGAAACACGGCTCCCTGCACTTTTCTTCGAACTCCTTGCTTCTCCGGTTACTTCTGTATATATATATATAAATCAGTTTTATATGCTTTCACTTGTTCTGCTCTAATATTTTTTTGGGGCACTTGCTACGTTTCTATTTGCTTCCGCGTCGTCGGTAACGGCAACGGCATCGACATCGGAAGACACCCCATAATTTTCACCTCTAACCACTTCATGAGCTCTTCTTGTTCTGGCCGTGTTTGTTGTTGCCGGTGTTGGGCAAACAAAAAAGTTGAAAATTAAATTATTAATTTATTGCCGCTGTTGTGGGGCATTGGTTCTTTTTTCAGCTTCTCCCTTTCACTGATTTCTTTTTTTTTCTGAGCATTTTGCGGTTTTCTTCATGGCGGTTGTCGAAACTAATTATTCATAAATTAGGCTTTGTTGTTGTTTACACTCATAGGCTGCCTTTTGATAGAGCTTTCTGCAACTGGGTAGGGGTAGCAGGAGAGAGAGAGGAGGTAGGGCAGAAATTCTGCGAGTTTTGTTCATTTAACAATTTGGCGCACAAGTGCTGCAAAATATTCTTTGATTGAAGTTAATGGTCTGACCAAGGGAATGTCCAGGTCCTTTCTTCGGTCCTTTGCTTACACTAATTTTGCTAGACTGACCCAATTAAATGGAATATTCAGACTGCCGTCCAGACAAATCAAAGCACTTTGGCAGCAGGCAATTAACAATTTGGCTCCAAATAAAAAATAAAAAAAACACGAGAGCCGCTTTTAAAGGCATATTAAACGAAAGATGACAGATTTAATAGGCAGAAGAAATTAGTGTGGAAGGGACGACATCGAGAGGGCAAAATGGAATACATTTGAGTGCATAAATTCGTAATATGGTGACATTAACCATTTAAATTAAAATTAATCTCTGACTTCTTGGAAGTCGCTTTCAAAGTGATTTAGTATGCATTCACTTATTCACAATTTGCCAAGTTGCTTAGCTTCAAAGTTTTATCATCTTATACTCTTAATAAAATGAGTGACTTTCGTGAAGCTAGGAACGACTAAAATATCACAAACAGGACCGTACCAGGTTTCTCAAACTACTCCATTGCAAATTCAATCAGAATTAATCCAGCTTTTATTTTGGGTTCTTGAAATCATTTCAGGTGCTCGAAAAATTAGTTGCTTGCTTAGCTCTTTCAATAGATTATGTACCAATCAAAAGATATGTATACAAATTGAGTAATGTAAGGACCAAATGTCACGGCTTTCAATTAGATATCAAAAGTATTATATTGGTGGCTACAGAAATGAATGTAGCTGTCGGCCCCTTCGGACGAATGCAAGGAAATCCGAGAACACAAAATTTAGAGTTATCAAAAACAGAGAATCTAGAAGACATGAGCACTCAGCATTCAGAAATGGATCCTTAGAATATGAGACTGGGTTCGTTCCTTATAGTACTGGGTATTTCAGCTTCGGGACGTCCGAGCTTTGGGGTAAAGAAATTTTGAAAGAAAAATGCTTTATCAATCTCAAGATGCCAATGGAAGTTGAATGCGAGCGAAGCGAGGTTTCATTGGGCTAAGACTTCTAGTTAAAAAGTCTATCTTGTTTTTAACGTTGCCCAAAAAATTCAACAAAATAGAAAACTAAACAATAAACAAATAAACTAAAGTTTGAGATAATATAATAATTATAGATTTGATAAAGTTTCTCGAGCTGCAATTACAAATATGCTAAAGTAGGTTCTTAGTATAGCTTCATGACGTCCGAGCTTAGGTATAAAGAAATGTTGCAAGAAAAATCAATTTTATTTAGGATTTTTGAACTTACGATATTTCTCCAAATGGTGTGAATGCATCTTTCAACTGTTGTGTTTCAATTTCGGCGCTCAAGTCGCCCACAAAAATGTGAAACTGTTCTGTAAAGAGAGAATGAAAATCAAAGTTACATTGTGGATAGTTAAAAGCTGTCATCATATGTTTTGAGACTTAACTGTTTAAGACACATAAACAAACATTTGAGTATTTGAAACTAAAACACTTGACGCCCAAAAAACACTCGAGCCTGAAGTCAGAGAGGAAACGAAGAAACTGAGACTTTGGGCAACTGTTGCCACTGTTGCCACTCTCGCCGCAATTGGTAAGACAACGTGCAATTTTGAAGTGGTTCGCCCGGGGTGACTAGGCGTTCTCGTTACTGATTTTGGGACTGACACTATCAAATGGCAGTGCAGCCAGTTGTCAGCTGCCAGCTTGGATGCTTAGAGCTTGACTGGTTGGGCGGATTGTCATCCTTGGCTGTAAGAATGGCTTGTGCCAGAGGCCTTGCCACTCCTGGACTCGGGCTGTTGGTGGTCCGGCAGTTGTTGTTGGTGTTGTTGTAACACTTACTGATGCCTTTTTGGTATGACGAGGCATGTTAGACGATTCCTCACTTTCATTCGCATACTCCCACACACACACACACACACACACACACACACACACACACACACACACACACACACACACACACACACACACACACACACACACACACATGTTGTGGACATCAAGGAGGTGGTGAGCTGGCGAGCGACAGTTGCTACGTGCCAACTGAGTTGAAGCGCAGGTGGACAGCAAGTGTGGCAATGTGCCATGTTTGTATGCAGACCAACCAAACTGTCTTCTTGGTGCTGCTCTACTGTATCTCACTAGGGCCAGGCAGCCATCCGGCCATGATGTGTCATAGTCATATGTTCCTGTTGTTGGTGGTCCTCGTGGTTATGTTGTTGTCTGTTGCTGTTTTCGGTCCGCGTCCGTGCCAAAATGACATAGTTTCGCATTACAAGGAAATTGCACTTGAATGTGTCAGCCAGCTAGTGTGGGAAGTAGCGGCAGAGAGAGGGTGTGGTAAGCAGTTGATGATGAGGAGGAGGCGGAGAGGAGGAAAGGGGTGTGTAAAAACACTATCACAACCACCACAATCATCATCACTTTGCTCACAAAGCCATGGGGAAACAGCGTTGACAAATATGCCAAAAAAAGAAGACCAAATGAACCCCCACTTGCCATGAATTGCAATATGTGCAAGCGGTAGGAGACATGTTTCGACTGGACTTGCTTTACCCCGCCCCAAGCTTGATGGTTACACTCTTGGTTCGACGCTCTCTGTCGTCGAGAGCGACAGGAAGTTGGGCTAAGCGTCATTTCCGTTGTTTTGAGTGATTGCAATTGAGATAGGGTTTTGTGGTTTTCTTTTTTGGCCCATCATTCCCACTGGTTATCCAGCTTTGGCCTCAAGGGCTGGTTTCGATGTCGGTTCCTCTGCCACTTTATCTATCTCTGTCTTTAAGCACGTGTTCTGAAATTGTCGTCATTTTATGGTCCGCTTAACTCAAAGGTTTTTAAATTTCTCTTTTGAATTTGTGGATTTTTCCATGCCTTTCAGTGAGGGAACCATGAAGTGCTAATTATATGTAGGGAATTCGGTAGTGTTAAATCTTATAAGGAATTTACAAAAATTTTATGTTATTTAATTAGGATATATTATTTGTTAGGTCTCTAGTAGGGTTGTTGATAATATATCAAAATATCAATATATCGATATTTTTTTCTGAAAATGATATATTTATATCGTGATATTTTTTTGTCCAAATATCAATATTGCGATATTTTTTTCGACATATTATTGATATTTCCGGATACCGGGACTTTTAGAGTGCATGTGCTAAAAATTTGAATAAGGATGTCAAGCATAAAATCTAATTATGGTGAAATTAAAAACGGGACAGCAAAGTGCAAACTCTGTGACTGCAAAGAGTCTGTGACACACGAAGCCGAATGACTGACGCACATATAACACAAAGAGTCTTCCTAAAATCACTTAACTCGAAGTACTGGAAATAAGCATTAATATATGAAATTTATATAAACACAATCTGTTTTATTAGTATCTGTAGTATCAGATATTGAATATACATTTAAATAAGAAAAATGAAGTTAATAAAAAACTTTTATATTTATATTTTTATTGTGGGGGAAAAAAATTTTATTAAAAAAAAAAAAAATCAAAAATATCAAATATACATACCGATATTTTTTTGTGATATTTTAAATATTATCATCATTTTTTTGATAAAAAAAATATCATCGATACGATATTTTTTTAAGTTCACGACATCCCTAGTCTCTAGATTCTCTATAGAAAGATACTAGTTCCGCTCATGAACGATACCTAGCGCCAGCACGATACTTTTGAGGACTTATATACTTAAACATTTATGTTCTTTATATAATGTTTAAAATTATATATTTTCAATATACCAATGGCGCTGGAATAGAACTGACTGTGTATTCGAATTTATTGGGGCTGTTGAAGTTAATTGAAAAAGTTTTCTTTCCTATGGAGACAAATTAAGAGTTTTCATTCTTCATTAATTAGCAAAAATTATATATGAAACAAAAGCGACTTTTGTGCCCAATTCAAATGCTGTTAAAAGCAGCTTTAAAATAAGATTCTTTTCAAATGACTTTTTAGTCTTCCCAATGGTTTTTCTTTCGGAAACAAAACCAAGTCTAGCCGACTTAATTTGAGATTATAATTTTGCAAATAAATCAAATATGAAAATCGATATGAAATAAAATAAAATTGAGCTTATATGTATTTTGTTAACCTCATTTAAAGTTGAGGCTATTGGAAACTATAGCCCCTTGACCCCTCCACCCGCACCTCCACACACTCATTTGTACGCATTCGCTTGCCAGCATATTTAGTGCTCTAAAACTGTCCACCCGCCAAATTGTGTCACCAATTTATTGGCCATTAAATAAAACTGCAGCTGCATTTTGCCGGTCAAATCCCAAATGGCTAAACGTTCGAACCAGTCCGAACAGAGCATCTACAAAAGAGTGGGTTGTGTATACAACCATGATTTTATTTTCTCTGTGGGCATAAACAAAGTGCTATAAAATGTTCCGACTTTGACCCCAAAACAAAACCAACAACTTTATTTCTGTTTCGAGTCAATTGGTCAGTCCGACAAAAGCAGTTTAAGGTTATGCCACACAAATTTAATGCGGTGAAAAATAAATTGAAACAAAAAGTAACACTCAAAAATAAAAATTCTGCCTTGAAAATTTCCAGCACTTAACAGAAATGTATTTGCCGAGAACGTATGTGTGTGTATGTGAGTGTGTGTGTGTGTGTGGGTCTATTCTGCCCATAATTAGGCAGAGCCAAAAAAGTAAACAGTTGGGCTTTGGGCTAGGCAAGGGCAAACATTAATGGTGGCCTAAAATCTAGTGGAGATTTCGCCCCGATTAAACCCCAAAAAAATTAAAAAAAAAAAACTGCGCATAAGAAAATTAAAGGAAATTTTCAGCCAAACACCAGTGAACGAAAATGAGCGAACATCAAAACAACAAAAACGACAATAACAAGAGGGCCACCAACAACAACAACAACAACAGAAAATGTAATTCAACATAAAAATATCGTAAATCTTAAATTAGAAATTTCGCACATTAAAAACTTGGAAATTGCATTTCTCTTTTTTCTTCTTCTTCTTGTTTTTTTTTTTGTTTTCTTTGCGCTTATTCATGAAATCCGTTGGCATGGCGAGAAATCCAACAGAATCCCCAAAAGTAAAGCGTGTGTTTTCCGAGAGATTGTGTGTGTGTGGTGGTGTGTGTGGGTATTTTGGTATTTGTATGCGGGATGGCATGCGGCCACTTGGCCGACCTATGAGCTTGTGGGCGTGCGGAGTGAGGAATTGAAGCTGCTGGTTCTGGGCTCCACCGCTCCCACCCCAACTCCCGCTTCAGTTCTTCACCGCCAAAGACCAATGGCGCACATTTTTAATGAGTTGGACATAAAAAAGTTTTAGCTTTTTCAAAAGCTGCCACTGAAATGAAGCCAATGAAACAGACAAACACACCCACTCACACACACATACACAAACTGACAGAGAGAAATGCCATTTTTGGTTGTTTGGCTGGTAAGCTTGTCGTCCCTTCTGGGATTGCTTCCACCAATCCCCCTCCTTCAGCGTCCGCTTGAGCTCGTCTCTGACGGCATTCACACTGCTGCTGTTTCTATTTTTGTCTGCGCTTTTGCCTTGCCTGTTTTATTGCATAATCGTGAGTCAATCAGCGACCTGGGAGCGACCTTCATCAATGCATGGCAGCTAATAAATACGTGCTCAGTCGCTGTCGCCTTTCCGCCATCTACTTTTTCGCACTCTGTCTATCTGTCTGTCTCATTCACACGACATTTTGTCTGCAGTTGCCAAAGGCCTCATTGCAATTAAATTTCATTTCATTTACCGTTTCGCTTTAATTTAGCACCCTCCCACCCCCCACAGAGAAAATTTGCAAATTTAATTGAATTTGAAGCACATTCAAAATTGCCCATCGCGTGGCGCTGCATTGAGTGCGACGCTTTTTAGATCTGTTTAAATGCCATTGAATTGTCGAAATAATTTGGTCTAATTTGGCTAACATTATCGGTTTTAGATGCGTGAGCGCATATCCCATCAATTTGTATCCGTAATGTTTTTAGCCTTATTGTGTTTGTTATTTTTGTTTTTATTGAAATTCTGTTTATGCGTGCAAACAACGAATGCACTTGTGTAGGTGTTTTAGCTTATGAATTATATGATTACATTTATAGGTTTTATTGCCTCTGAAATAGGTGTTATGCGGATTTATAATAAATTGGAAGCGATCGAATAGTGCATATAATTTGTTATGCAAGCACAAAGGATTTACATTTTAGCAATTTGGTTTTTGTCAACTAAATAAATTGATTAAAATCTCACTAATATCTTTAGTATGACATTGGCTTGGATTGGCCAATCTACCAGATACTTTCACTGCCTTCCCTCAATTCGCCCAATAAAAAAGTGAGCTCTGGCCCTCTGTCAATTTTCATCTATTTTGGGATCCGAAATTTTGGCAAGCATCCAAAAAATACTCGCCAGAGTGGGAGGAGACTTCAGCAAGCACTCTTCCCCGGTTTCCAAAAAAACAGGAGAGACTACAAATGTGGTTAGAATCTACGCGAAAAGCGACAAACCGCAAAAGTAGTTGAACAAACACAAAAGTGCCAAGCGAAATTTTTGGCAAAACCTACAAGAAAAACGAAAGTCGAAGATACACAAAAACATAACGAGGTGAGTGGAAAAGCAATCATATAAAAAGTGAAATAGAACAAGAGCTGCCCATGTGTTGGAAATATTTGAATTTCAAAGAATAAAAACACACAAAAAGGAAAGATTTAATTAAATATAATAATAAACATGAACTTATGGAATTGACTGTAGACAATCTGACCGTCTTAATTCCTGAAATAAGCAGTGCGGCCGTGCCAAAGTGTAAGTTCTCCAGTCAATGCCAACCTGTTGGGAGCATTTTTAGCCCAGTTGATCTAATACACAGTAGCCGGGTATTAAATAAAAGAGCAAAAAATTAAAATAAATAAATAAAAATATAATTAAAATAAAACAGGTGTCTTTGACCCAAATATTCAGAATAAATATGATTAATTTAATTGAAAAGTTCATACGGCGGTTCCGTTGAATTCTTAATTGTTCAAGATTAAAAAAAAAAAATTTAATTTACTCAAAAAAATTTATAAATTAGGGTTTCAGTTTTTGGTGTTCTCATATATCTAAAAGAGCATAATATATTTATGCATTTTTTCGGGATGTTCATACGAAGGAGTTGGCATCCTCGTTTGGTCCACATTTACCTGCAGCCTTGGTGTAATCGATTAATAATGAAATAATCGACTTAAAGAATATCGGCTAAGCTTGTACAAAAAATTTAATACTGAATCGATTGGGAAGATTCGTTTACATTAGTCAAACAGTATTAATCGAAAAGAACAGACGTGTAAGGTTACAGCCCTTCCGAGTAATAATAACTTATAAAGGAATTTTAAGTGATTCCTTATAGCATAGTTATATGGGTGTTAAATAAGTGTTATAGTTGCGAAATCTCATAGCGGACAATTTAATTTCCAATCACTCAAGAAAATCGAAAATAGGGCTGATTATAAATTCATAATGATCCAAATGCATGATCCAACATCACTAAAATAATTAACAAGCTAATGATAGTTAGAAATATTAAGTTATTGTCACTTAGACATATTCTGATTAATAAGGGAAAAAACTCATAATATATTTGAAAGTCCGTTCCGATTTACTCATAGCGATGAAATATTTCCCATTCGAGTTCTTCGAAACCTACGATAATTGTGTCTACTCTATTGCTCTTCTGATCTTTTCTGTTTCGTCAACAAGCAAACATAAAGAGCATGTTTAGCCGGTATTCAAATACTCATATCCGTGTACTGACACTTGAGAGACTCTAGTGCATTTCCATTGGCAGTAAGGCAAAAGTTTTTCATATATTTTTCACCGAAATTATGTTACAATGATACTTGTGTCGTCGACCGCAGTTACAACTCAAATTTCCATGAACATCATTGCACAGAGTCCAGTTATTGTTCGGCAAGTTCCACAACAATTCCAACTACAACATCAACAAGGACAATGGACATGTTAAAAACGCTGATAAAAAGGATAACGTTTTAAGTGCCATACTGGTTCGGCTCTTTCATTTTGTTTTTCCCCCAGAGCCAGCACATTCGGAACATACTTTTTTATATCAAATAATCTACTATAAAATGCATTGCCTCTTGAATTAAATCAACAACAACTCAAGCTTAAAATGCTTGTGCCAGCAACGAAAAGCTTTGATAGCAACGGAAAGGCTCACACATACACTGTCCAAGTGTACACCAGAGGCCAGAAATATAAAAGCTTTTGGATTTTTAAAAATTTTCCATCTAATTCCTCTAAAATTTTGCAATTAACATAAGGAAATTCTATTGCTCTTGGAAATTGATAAGTTTAACCTGAACTAATTTAAATGCTTTCGGAAATTACGGCCTTTGTGTTGGTATTACATAATTCAGAAGTCACATATCTCAAGTCATAGCTCATGCGGCTACTAAGAAATGGTTTAGAAAAAAAGAGGATATGAATATATGATACCATAAATTTGAAGATAGCTGTGTCTTCACACACACACACACCAACACAATCACCAACTCAGTACATTCAACACAATGTGAAATCTCTACTCGCTTGGCTACACTGGTTTCGGTGGTTGTCTGAGTGTCTGCTTAACCTGGGGTTCGTCTGTCTATTGGCCTTTTCAAAATAATTCATGAATTCTTTCCAAGGACTTTGGACTCGAGAACCGTTTAAGGAGTGCGTCTAATATACTGAAAGTCAGGACCAGGTGAGCTCTGGCAGAGTCTAGTGCAATCCAGTTGCAGCTAGTCAATTTGTGAAATCTTCAGCGGGCTCAGAGCTAGTCTCTGAAATGTCCTTAATAATTCAAACTTCACCTAATTTATTAGAGAATAAAGTACACTGTCTTGATAAACAATTATTTTTATGAATAAATTTAAAAATTAATAAAAGTCGGAAAGACAATGCGCTTGACCATGTACATACAGTATATGATCTATTTTGAGACGAAAAAAAATCAAAAATGCCCCGGTCCCCTCTAGACTTGGTTGTCACTTCAAAGCTGTCATCAATTCCTTGTCAATTAGGGTTCTACTTGGCAGCTGTCAACAAGCATCGTTGTCCAGGGCCACTTGTCTCGCGCCTCTTCTACTATTATTTCCCCTGCTGTCACTACAGCAATGTGGAATCATTACTTTTATTTCACCATAAGGATATCAAAATGATTTATAGTTTTGGGACACTTTTAGTCCTTGGGCACATATTTAATCAGCGGCGTATGCATCTCTATAGACTATATTGCCTTTGCCAAAGCGTTTGAAGAGTGAGAAAAAAGTTTTACCTTAAAAGAGAGCTTGATGTGAAAAGAGTGAAAATGGTTTAATTTTTGCATTTACCAACACTGGCAACAGAGACTCCGACACATTCAAACTTGCACATAAACTAGTCCTTTGAGAAAGTTGAAAAACGAGAAAAAGCCAAAGCTGAACCCTAATAAGCTTATGTGCAATTGCAAGCAAGTCACCTGCTCGCCACACTGAAAGCTAATTCAAACACACACCCACACTCGCACACACCTACAAAGAATTACAAAACTAAAAGAGTGCTATAGAAAAAAAGATATTGTGCTGCGAATGTCGGCATTTGTCTGCAAGTATAAAATAAAAATATGCAAACGTCGAATGCGCCGAACGTCATGTGCCCGGCTTTGGCATTGCTTGTGGTGTAGGTGTGGGTGTGGGTGTGTGTGCGGGTGTGGTATGGATATTGGTGTCGGTGTAGACTGTAGACAATACAATAAAAACGTTGGGATTTTGCTTGCCACAAATGCGCACGGCGCTTAACATTTAGCCTGCGGCTATACCAATGCCACTCTGGGTGGGATCATGAGAGTCTTTGGCAGATAGAAAGCTCTACGGGGCGGGTGCTGGAAAGGCAAATGCATTAGCACACGCGCCAATAAGTATGCAATGCGCTGTGACATTTTTAACGCGACCAAACAAAGAAAAAAATAAACGGCTATGCCAGCAAAGCTGGTGCCCACAACAATGACAATGGCATCAGCAACAGCAACAGCAACAGTGTAACCAGTGAGCTTGGCTGACTAGTTGCCTGCCGCTGCATCCTGAGGCTGAGCTGACACCGTCTGTTGCGCAGGAAATCACGATTACACCACGAGTCAAAAGCGCCGCCCGGCATGCTCATCCTCAGGGCCTCCGACTAGCAAAGAGACCGAAAGGCGAAAGGGTGTTGCTACATAGAACAGGAAGTTGGCCAGAGGGTGGCAGTGGATGTGGCGGAGCGCTAGCGAAGCGGTGTGTTTTTCTTGAATCGCGTAAATGTGTCGTTATTTGCCTGGTGACAAAATTAGATTTAAATACGCCAGCTCCGCTCTACAGGAAAACAACAGCGACACTATAACATTAACAACAACAGTGACTGAAATGTCGCCGCGTCCTGTTGATGAAAATGAGTTGTCGTTGTCGTTGTCGTCATGGTTAACTTGCCATATATGCTCTTTTTTACTAGAGTAAAAAAGAGTATTCTTGAAATACCATTACGTTTGCCATGACATGATGATATTAAGCTTTACTCAGCACCCGTCTTTTTAAGTTTCAAGTATATTTGGAATTTTTCATCATACTGAGCAAATCTTCGGTAGCATTGAAAGTTTCTTAATAGGCAACTATCTCTTATGGAGTCTCTTCTGATGCCTTGTAAAAAGACAACATTGAAAAGAGTATACAAATTTCTTCAACTTTAGGCTTATTCGTTTGTTTTTGGTATCAGTTGGCATATGTCGCCTGCGTCAACCCACTTTCTCTTCTCTTCCTGACAGGCATTCTAGTTACTGTCGTTGCTGCAGCAGCTGGTTTTTTTATTAGCGTTAAAAGCAAATGTAAAAATAAGTACGCGCCGCAGGATATCAAACAAAGTGCACTTCGCACATGGCCCCTTGCGCACTCCCCCGCACACATGACTAACTATCAATAAAGTATGTAAGGGAAAAGACCAGACAGCTGTGGGGCTCATCAAATGCTTTTGCGGTCAGTTGGTGGTGCCTGGCACAAGCTACTTTAAAGTTTTTCTAATCGGCTGAGCTCAATTGAAAAATAATGAATCGGTATGACCCTGTCAGACTTTGGAAAATAAATGTTGGTGAAAGCAGAATGAGAACGTTTACAAATCCTCTTTAAAAGGAGTTTAAATAAAGCAACACAATCAAAGTGATTTTTACAGGGCCGCCAGAATAGCCTTGGCTTTTGTATTTAAAGCAAGAACAAGTGAAGGATTTTGTTGACCGATAAATGGCGCGAAACGGTTGGCAGTGTTGGGCAGCGAGGAATTTAAGGCAATCATATCGAATGCAGGGTTAAAGACCGATTTATCGAAAGCGAGTTGATCGACTTAAAATTTATTATTACGAAAAGTAATAAGAATAGAAGCGGAGAGAAAAAAGAATAAAAGACGACAAAAACAAACAAAACTATTTAATAAAATCGAAATCATGGATGTGCTGTTAATTAAAGGCCCCCTCCAGCAGGTATAAGCGACTACTGGTTCTTGTCGATGGCATCCTTAAAAACATCGGCACAAGTCTTCTTCAGTACAGAAAAAATAGTAAGTAATATTAAAAAGTCTAAAAGAATTAATCTTTAGGAAGCGTCATCGAGATCTAAGCGGATCCAATATCTTTAATCTTGGTGTGAGACCATTAACTCTGAGTTAGATGACAAAAATAATCCATTAAAAATAAAATTATAATTACCTTCAACGGTTTAAGGACTGTTTCAATTTATATAATGCTTATGTTTTCCTTTTCAATGAAACCTTTTTAATTAATCAATATATCAATTCAATTTTAAAATGAATTCTTTTCTCTATTTTAGCCGCATTATTTCTCTATTGTAAATATTCTTCTGTTGTCTCGGCCCGTCTGTCTTTAGCATTATGAAACGTGAAATGAAAACGATTTACAGTAATGCCGACACTTTGCCCTTTCCAATCAAGTCGCCCAGTTGAACGACTCAGCACATTTGCCCGTTGAATGGAACCTATTCACATCACCAATGCAACAACTTTGTTGTCAAATGAAGAAAGTATTTTTCAAATGCGAATTTCCGTTATGCGCGACGTGTCTTCTATCTCTCTTGCGCTCTCTGGCTTCTGTCTCTGCTTATGAAGACGTTTTTGACTATTGTCTGAAATTCAAAACAGCAACAAAGTCGGAGCACACAAGCAGCGAAACTATTGCCAACGACGACGACAACGGCAACGACAATGAAAATGAGAGTATGGCAATCGTCGCGACGACGTAGCGACAAGGACGACTCTGAAGATGGAGCTCTGATGATGGCAAACGTTTCCGTCTTCGTGGCCATTGCTGGCTTTGTTAGTTTTGTTGTTGTTACTTTTGTCATTGCTCGCAATACAGAGAACATTGAATGACATTATCCTTTATTGCTTATCCCACGCTCTGCTCTGTTTGTCTTCTGTTGTTCGGAGTGCGCATTTTGGCACACGCAAATGGTAGAAAGCAGTCCGTCTAGGCAAAAGTCAAAAGGGCAAACGCGGCGTATGCGCAATATTAACTATGACACTGTGCAATTTCGGAATCTTTCAGCGCCCTCCTTGGTGATATCCCCCCTACATTATGTTTCGCAAGACGAAAAAAGGAAACTTTTCATTTCCCCGCGGAAAAATTTTCAAAAATTTTCTTTCTAAAGAAAAACTTTTGCTCCAAAGACATAGAAAATAGTTAGAAGTGGACCCAGAAAAAAACTGAAGCAATTGAAGGGGTCGAAGGAATGTGGGGTCGAGGGGGAAACCGGGTAGACTGAGTCGACCAAGTCAAGCAACAAAGCTGAAAAAGCTATCGTTTAGTGGGGGCATTTTGGCCAATGCTTTTCGTAGGTCACCCACCCCCAAACACACAAACTTACACACACACACACACACAGACTCATTTCAAGAAAATAAAGTATTCAAATAAAATATGCTAAAATCTTTGAAGTACTTCAAATGGCAAAAAGTAGTAGGAAAGAAACGAACAAGAAAACTAAAAAAAAAAGAATGAGACACACACACAAATCCGAAGAAAAAAGAAATCAGAAAATATAAAGAAACGAAAGGAGAACAGGATAGAAGAAAAAAGGAGCCACCAAGCAGTCAAAAAGTTTTGCGTTCCAAGTTAAAATGGCAAAGCCAGCAAAACGCGCGCATAAAAGGCATAAAAAACTGGCATAAAAATGGCAAGCCAGCAAAAGAGAAAGGAGAAGAAAGCAAAACCAAAAAGTAAATATCGTTTATGTTGTTATAACGCGCCCATGCCCGCCAGCGCCTACCAAACAGACCCAAATTCTAGTCCACCCCTCTCTCGCTCTCTCTCTCTCTCTCTCTTCCTTCCACCAGCCAAAACCATTGCAAGGACCTTACGCATAGTTGGATTTTGAATAGTGCCGACCGAGCGGAGCAACCAAGCAACCGAATTGGAGAAGGACGAGCCAAAGCTGTGGACAACCCAAAAGGACAGCAGGGGGACGCAGGACGAGCAGATTGTCCTTTGAGCGGTTTGTTCGTATTCTCTTGCCTCAGTTCGCCACTTTGGAGGCGACATTTTTCCTTATCATTTGAATTTTGACGTGTTTGTCGAGCACAAGCGATAAAGATGCGATAAAGTGAGAACAAGTTGAAGCTCGACGCCTTTTATACATTCTGCTCCTCTCCTAAATTGTCTCTTCTCTGCTTGTTTTTTTTTTTTTTTTTTGAGAGACCGCAAAAGTTTTGACCGAATTTGGACTTTTACGTCTGCTCAAATGACAGACGCAATTTCCAGTTACTGGTTTTCTTCCTTTCTATTTTATTATTATTATTATTATTATTTTTTTTTTTTTTTTGTGTTGTTTGGAAACGCAAATTGGCAATTTGTGTAAATTATTGACTGAAGTTGTCTCTTGTTGAGAAAGTTTTTATTTGCTCTAGTCTCCACTTTGATTGATTTTATATTTTTTATATATTTTTGCGGTTTCTTCATTCAAATAAAAAAAAAATTAAAATTTATTAAAACTCAAACTAAAATGATTTATATTTGGAAACTTAATGATGCCACAACCATTTCGGGGCGCAAGCATATTTATTTAAGCAGAAATACTGCAGCAAGCCAAAACTCGACCAAACTAAACTTTCTGTGTCAAAGGGTCTAAGCCAGAATTGTGTTGGCCACATAGGCGAGCGAGTGATGGAAGTTTCACAATTCAGATGTTGGCCAAAAAACAACAACAACATCGCCAATTATGTGTCGACAAATTATATATTAAAAATTCATATGTGCCAGGGAAGGACGACCAGATTGAGGGCGGCAGCCCTAAGTGTGTGTGTGTATTTTCACATGTAAATTTTACAGCTGTTAGATTTAATTTGAATACAGAAAAATACATATACACACACTCATTCACATTTATCCAAATATGAGGCATGTGTATATTTATCTTGTGCCGCTTTGTTAGCTGTGCCTGCTCCTTGCCAACACTTTTGTGTTTGCATAGAAAATTTGTTAACAACATTTTTAGTTTGATTTTTTGCTAATTTTTTCTTTTTATAAAAAAAAAAATGTTGTTTCTTTCTTTTATTTATTCACATAAAATTAGATATGAAAATTCATATGCAGCTGGAAAAGTATTGCCACTCTCCCACACTGTATCCGTATGATATATTAGTGTCAAGCACACACACACACACACACATATGTATATCCTTTTATTGTGTCTAACCAGGCACATTTATGTTTTGTTTGTTTTGCTCAGATGGATTATTCTAGTTGCGCTCGATTTTATTCTCAACTTTTAGGCGCAAGCCCGTTGTCGGATTATAAACGCCTAAATGAGTGTTTGCCTTTTTATGCTTAAATGTGTGGGTGTGTGTGTTAATGCAACAGCAAGTTCCGTGGAAAATTATGTGTCGCGCCCGCAACATTTTCGTTGTCTCTTTATTTTTTTGCTTTTTCGCATTTGCATTGTTATTTCAATTATCATTCTTATGGGTATGAAAATTGTTGAAAATGTCTCTTTTTTTCAGCTTCCTCACTGTACTGGCAGTGCCTGATTTTGTTGAGACTTAAATAAAAAAAAATTAATTCAATACTTTTTGAATAGAGAAAAAAATATTTGTAATATAAAAAAGGAGATTAAGTTAAATATTATTTGCTGCTAGTTATTGGTTTTTTCTTTTTTTTTTTTTTTGTATTTTTAGCAAACAAAATGTGTTAACCTTGCGTATTTGTCTTAATCTGCTGTGCCAAGCTCAGCACTGACAATTGAGTTAAATAACAAAACCGATCAAAACCGACCTCATCCGGCGACCACCCACTGCTTAAATCTGCTTCTGCCAGACCACATTGTATTCTGTGGCAGCAGCTGCAGTTACAGCTGAACAAAACAAACTGAAAAACCCACAACAAACATTGACAATAGCCTGGCAATTCAATGAATTGCCCACGTCACATTCGCTCACACATATCACGCGCTTATCCTTGCGGTCAACTGCAGTTGCACCTGTGCCGCGCTTGGGCTCCCGCTGCGGAGGGAAGCCGCTTGCCATCCATCTATGATGTATACACTTGCAATTGTCCAACTATATTCATGTAGATGAGAGAGGGAGTGTGTGTGGTTGGGTACCTACCAGTTTTTGTCGCTGTTTGTTGGACAAACAAGGTGGTTGGCCAAGAGCTGCAACCCAATAGCCATTCAAAAGTCCTGTGGGCGCACCTTCCTCTATTTGCTGTCCAGAGTCACAGTCAGTCGAACCGTGTTCTTGACTTTGTGCACGTCTGTGTTTGTAATGCCATTTTGTGCTTCGATTGTTGACAATATAAACGTGGCTATCACTTGACGTTGGCCAACTTTTTTTCATGTCCAACACCCCATTCAATGAATCCACCCCGAAATTTGAAGCTCTTTTTCCTCGGGCAGAGGCAAATTTACAGTTTTGTTGGGTTTTATCTAAATTTGTCAATATGTGTGTGTGTGTGTGCGTGTATGAAGGAAAATGACAAGGCCCTCTTACTTTGCAGCTTGTTGCAATAGCCCAAAAATGTTTTGCTATTGTTTCTGCCCCTCTTCCTGGACGAGAGAATTTCTTTGGCTTTCTGTTGGTCTGTTGTCAGCGATGTCGGTTCATGTCTCGTTTTGGCTTGCAAATCGCCAATCTGGTCAAATTGTCATATCAAATATACCAGACCAACGAGCCCCATTCCGCTCCCTTCATATGACCAAGTTGGCAAACTTTTCCATCTCGCAACCCCTGTGCACGTTTATTGTCCAATCGTGGCAATAACGTTCAATTTGCGTGCCCACAACAACAGAGCAAGAATAACAAAAATAAAGTCAAGCCAATAAAAGAAGGCAAAAAATACTCCACATTGATGATAACAATGGACCAACATGGAGTTCAATAAAAACAACAACAAAGGCCTGGAAAAAAAATTTAGAAATGCCAACAGCAAGAAACTCAAAGGCAAACGAATCCACACCCGATCCAACGACTCATTCCCACCACCCTTAAATGACGTTTAGCACAAGTATTGCTCGGCAATTAGAGCGTTAAGATTGTGGAACCAATAACAAAAGCAAAACAAAAAAAAAAAAAACAAAAAAAAAACTAATATTTACAAACAGAGATAACGAGAAAACTGGAGAACACAAGTTTCCAGTGACAAAAGTCAACGTGTCGTATACTGAATATGAAATTCCTAGACTGAGGTTCGCTCAAAGTAAGCAATTTTCCCCTGTTCTCTTTCAGCTCTCTTTCAAACTCTTTTTGGCTTGAGATGCGTGCAATATTTTTGCATATTACCTGCAGGCTGCATTGCCGTTCTGCAAAGGACCTTGCCCGGGCTGATGTGGTTGAGAAGCCACATTTATTGATGTCTCAATTTCCTTTGCCAAATCACCTATTACAAATCGATAGGACTACGTGTTTGTTGGAATCGAAGTTGGTGGTGTTGTTCTCTTTTATATTCTTTTGATTTTTGGCTGCTGCAATCCGTACAATTTTTGGCTTCAAGTTGGAAAAAGCTTGTCCAAATAAAGAGCAAAGCCTGAGAAGCTGAATAGTAAAAATTACCCTTCAATTGGTAATGGCCAGCAATTTGTTTTGACTGTGCAGTCATTCTCATTTCTTCACTCTATTCACTCCATTCGGATCCATTACAAAACTACGGGCACAATCGAAACTGTAAGAAAGACGAGGCTATGCAGCATGTGGAAATGTGAAACTTTTCCTATTCGATTTGAAATTCGAGAGATAAAGGCAAGGCGAGCAAGTGAACAATTTCCATTGTCATTTAGTGAGGAATTTAAAAATTCCAAGGGCATTTAATAATGCCAACATTTTATCAAAGAAAATGGAAATTGATTGACTAAACCGTTGCATTTGATAACAAGAAAAAACGAAATAAAAAACCAAAACCTGAAGCTGAGGATGACAAATAAATTTTCTAGTTGCCCGATCAACAAAGTTGGATAAACTTTTCTTTTTTTTTTGCGCAACAAAAGTGCTTGACCAGTTCGAGTAAAATTTCCCAAGAGGAAAATGTTGCTGTTGTGCTTGGCTATGTTGTTGTAGGCCTTGCGGCTCACCGCGAACATTTTGTGAGTGCATTTGTTGTAACTAATTTGCCACAAATTTCAATCAAACATGTTCAACGCATAAACGTAAAACTTTTAGTTTTCGAGGCAAGAGAAAAACTTCCTACACCCCCCGGCTTGCAGTTGCAGTTTACAGGTAAGAAAGAAAGAAAGACTTTGCCTCTCCCTTGCTCTCATATATGCACTGGCAGAGTGCTCAGACCATCAAATCCTTTATACTCGGTTTCTACTAAAAATGCGCAACAAACTTTTACATTAAGACATTAGCGCAAAACTTTTTCCCTTCTTCTTCATTTTCTTCTGTTTTATTTTAATTTTTCTGCTCCCTTTTTTTTGTTGTGGCTTTTCCTTTTACTAGGTGCCTTCTATTTTCTGGTTTACTCGGTTTGCAGCTGCAAAAAAAAGAAGCAACTAATTTCTTATTTGTTTGGCTTTTGCGGTGCAACTCAAACACACACATACACATACAGAGACAATCACACGCACACTCCGAGCCGTTAAAAACGCTTACAATGTTGGTCCGAGAGGAGCAAGAGATTTTCTTCATTTTCATTTGCAAAAAGTTTGCGACTCTCATTTGGGATTCCAAACTCAAAGAGTTAACAATCACAAGTTGATTGTGTTTTCAGCTTCTGTTTTCCTTTTGACTCAAATTAATTTGCGCAAGCGCTAAGCTACATTTTCAGCATCCTTGAAGTTTTTTTAAATACATTTTATGGAAAAATACAACATAATCTAAAAAAAAAAAGCACAACAATAGCAAAATGCGTTAATGGCCAAGAGGCAAGAGCGTCCTGTAACTGGCTCAGTGGTTGCTGCTGCTTTGTGGCCCCCAAATCAGAACTGTACAGGGCCACGCAATTTCCTATTCCGGTGTTGCCACTGCCAGTGACATTGACTGCAGTAGAAAAGTGCTGAGAACGGTCTATACAAATATCAACTGGCAGTTGCCTCTTTTTCACACCTGTCCCCACTGTGCTGCGACTGTTTTTTTTTTTTTGTTTTTGTTCTTTTTTGTTGTGGCCGCTCTTGTTACTGTGGCTGCTTTTGACGCGTTTGGTTTGGTAGATTTTCAGTAAATGTGCACTCTTTTTAAAAGTTTTTAAATTAAACTTGCTGCATTTACTGCGAGTTGGCTAGTCTGTGCGGTTCAGGGCCCGGTTGAGTTCGACTTGACTTCCTGTGGTGCCAAATAATTTTGCAATCTTGTCCAACTGTTGTAACTGAAAACTTTTCACCCAAACACACATAATCTTTTTGATGAAAAGGATTATAGGTTACCTACCATTTTATCAGTGGATTTCTTGAATATTTTAAATATGAAATAAGACACAATTTTTAAAAATCTAAATCTATCTAAATTGTAGAAACTGCCGTGCCATCAAAAAATGTTACAACTGCCTTTTTGTTGTTAGATAAGTAAATTTTAAATAAACTTGTTTTAATATTTTTTAAATGCCAGGGCCCAATTTGTTAAGCTTTGCGTTTCAGTTGCAGGCGCAGAATATAATTTAAGAAAATGTTATATTTTTAGCATCTGCACACACATTATAGCACAAGTCGTAAAAATCACACCACAGGCAGAGAGGGGTCAGCCAAAAGCTTGGGGCAAGCTTGACCGAGGAGTGCTATTATTTTTAGAATATGACCAAAACATGCAAAAAAGATTTTCTCAGTCTTGGCGCGAAAAGAGGCCACCATTGAGTGTGGCCAAATAATTTTTCTAGCTTTATAGAGGAAATCGTGGTAGGTAAAATGAGTTGTGGTCTTCTTTTTTTCTTCTCTCATTCTTTGGTATAGAAGACAATGCAGCGCCACAGTTTGACATTGAAAAATGCGAAAATTATGCAGCAAACATTAAAGAAACTATGTAAATTGGCTAACTGGCTGACTGGCTGGCTGGCTGGCTGGCTCTGTCGCTTCCTAGTTGGGTGGATGCCTTTGTGTCACTCTCACTCTCTCTTTCGCTATATCTGTCTGTGTGGGGCGTGTTGGACAATGACAATGCGTTTGGCAGTGAATTCGACTAGTAGAAGAAGCTAAAAGCGAAACCGCAATACAACGAAGCACCAAATGGCATCATTGTCGCCAAGAACGCTTTCACCTCTTCCATGGTTGTTGCCATCAAATTTTATTTTCCCCAGCTTTATTTGCATAAAAGTTTGACTGGCGCTTAATGGTTTTAATTAAACGAGTCACTGGCATGTCATGCGTGAAATTCATTAGGTTTTTGGGGGGCCTGCTGGCCCTCTCCTTGGTCCCCTTACTCCTGCCGTCAATGCTCAAGTTGGCCACGTCTACTTAATGCTTATTTGCTTTTCTACGCCCATCAGGGCCTCCACCGGCCCAACAGCCTGGAGCCCTTCAGTTTTGATACACTTACTACAATTTTCTTAAGGAAAAACTTTCGTTGAACTCGCAACTAAAACCAAACTTGACATAGTTTTGACAAAAATTGCAGCCAAAAACTTACTTAATTTCTACCAACTGCACTTCCACACCAACTGTTTTTACTGCCACTGTTGCTTTAGCTCTCTTCCCGATATTTCTATGAAGAGAGTTAAGGTCTGGCTAAGACGAGGAAGGAGTCAGGAGGCTAGTGACAGAGGCTGAGGCAGAGTAGGTTGTACACACATGCCACTGTTATTTGCATAGTTAGTCAAGTTTTCTTGTTGGTGTAGTCCCAAGCTGAGAAGTGCTAGCTAAAGCTATGCAATGAAATAGATTGGAATAGGTTGACTTGGTCTGGTAGGGTCGGACTTGGATTGGGTGGGATGGGGTTGGGTTGGGTTGGGTTGCCTTGGCTTAGCCTGGCTTGAAGTTATTTGGTTGGCCAACTGTCGCAAATATGTGAAGAGCCACTCACTTTGACACTATTTCCACAGGCAAATAAATTCTTTGGCGCAAGAAATTTTCACATAGACACACAGGCAAAGACATCAAAATGAGCCTTACAGAGAAATAGAAACGAAACTTGAGTTGCCTGGCGGTGGGAGCGGTGGGGCGATGGCAGTGAGCTGAGCTATTTGAACTAACCGCCTGCCATTTTATTTATCTTTGACACTTGCTAATTTTTGCTACTAAATGTTGATGAAACATTTTCGTATGCAAGTGTCAGCTTTTTAAGTTGTTTAGTAACCAAATAGAAAGAAAGAGAAATTCGAGTTGACAACAACGTTGATCAAGAGACTCGAAATATTTATACATACATTCTTAAACAGTATTCAAGTAGTCTTGAAATAAAACTTGTCTTATATGCAAATATCTCTTAATTGAAATAGCAATAAAAAAAAAACCGGAAATAAAAGAAAGAGCTAAGTAGACTTGCAATATTCAGCTTTTTAAAAATATTTTTATTGTGTACCAATATGTTTTTTATTCTGGTTTAATATGCTTGAATTTAACGATTTTGCGCTTGAAATATTCCAGAGTATTTTAATTGGTTCAGACTGCCTATTATTTCCTTTGCGGCAAAGTGAAGAGAAAGCCAAGTCACAAAATTCTTTGTTAAATGATGCTGAAATCTGTGCAACATACAAATGATTGTTTATGTCAACAATTTGCAAAACTAAATGAACACATTTTGAAATAATAAATTATGCAAGCGCGCCGAAACATTTCCTTCCACACAACTTAGGCCAACCTAGACCTAGAGCCAACTTCTCTGGCGAAATAGGTGGGAATAGGTGTCCGAAGTAAGTTTGAACCTGGTGGGTCTGTCGGGGGGCTGTCGGCTGGAGCAGCTTGCTTGTTAGCCAAACTGCCAACCTAACTATGAAACTAAACAACTCATAAAACACAAAATGCCAACAACAACGAAAGCTTTGACAACCACATCAAAATAACCGCATACACTGAGAGCGAAAGAGTGAGAGAAGGACAGACTCCTTTTGAAAGGTAGAACGGCAAAACTGACATGTGTTTTGAGGTGAAGCTTATAAATAAATTATTGATAAGCATCTGGCATGAAGGAAACGTCAAATGTTGTATACTAAAATAAACAACAAATAGAATATAACAGAAAATAGACAGACTTAGAGAAAGAGAGAGCGAGAGCGAGTTGGCAGGAAGTTTTTAATTTTGTTGTTTGGGTGAGACGAGAAGCTCTAATTGTGGTGCTGCTGTTGTTTCTAGTGTCTTCTGAATTTGCAAATGTATTAAAATTGCACAAAAGCAACAACAATAAAGTTCATAGCAGAAAGGACAACAACACCAAAATCATCAGCTAAAATGCGATTCTGATAACTTTTGTGCTCAAACTTTGTCGAGCTTTTTAAATTAATTTTCTACACACGCTCGCTTGCTCAAACTCATCAGACAGAGAGACAATTATGCATATGGGAAATTATGAGTGTCTTTAAGTATGAGATGTCGCCATCTCAGCTTTTTAGTTTTGCTGCCAGCCTGGCCGCGCATAAAACGTTGAAATCCAGATTGCTTGGGTTGTTGTAGTTGTAGTTGCCGACAATTTTTCCAACTTGCAGTTGCAATTAAAATTTTAAGACAAATTAAAAATAGCAACAACAAATGATACAGTCCCGTTTCATTGTCTCTGTTAGCCTCCCCTGCCACCCTATGCAATTTTTGCTGCCCCTATTTATGAACTAAAAGCAAGTCGCACACTTTAATTCGTATATGCATCTGTAAGCTTGCCTACCTCGTAGCAAATTACGACATTCGTCACATAAGCGAAATGCGCAGCAAACTGAAAAGCTTTGCACTTGGCTGCGCTGATTGCAATTTTGGTTGTGAAATGCAGAGCTCACCAACTGTCTGATGGATAGGCGGGCAGGCAGATTGGCGAGAAGTAGTCGGCCTCAATTTCCGCTCACTCAGAATGAAAAGCAGACCAAAAAGCGGAGAAGAAAAAGAAGAAGAAGAACCAGAGAATGTTCCAAGAAACGATCGAATTCGGGCATACTGGTTGGCAATTAAAGGGGCTCGGCCATAGCGTGGCATCAATTACATAGCCCTCTGCAATGGTGGCAATAAGTATGCATTGTGTGTTTGTCTCTCTCTTTCATTTTCTGGTTCTATGTCTCCGTGTGTGTGTGTGTATGTTGAAGCCGTAGCGACTGGCTGGCGACAAGCACGTACAAACACAAACGGGGAAACTGTGCGCGAGCCCTGAAATGCACTGACAAACACTCTCACTCGTAGACTCGCCAAAATATTACGTATACGCAATGTTGAATGCTGTCGCTGGCAAACAATCCACCGCCCATGCCGCTTCTGATGCGCCAACAAAACTTTTAATTAATTTATTTTGCTCAAGTTTTGCTTGCTGTTTGTAAATGTGAATGTGCGTCTCTGTGTATGTGGGACTGTGTGTGTTTGCTGGCAGAGACCTCAATAAATGTTTTCACTGTGACCATAAATGATTTATTTGTTATTTATGCGTATGATGGCGGACTCACGGTCGTCCAGTGGTTCGGTCCCTCAGTCCATTTGGCCAATTCAGCTTTGAGTTGAGCTCAACTCACTCGATTCGAATTGAATCAACCCGACTGCAGAAAATTGAAAAATGCAACCCAGACAAACAACTTTATTTAATGTCAAAGTACACCAGCCAAGTACACATGTGTTGTTGCCATAGGCGACTGCATTTTAATTTGTACTTTGCGGTTCACCATTCAAGGGGAGCATATGGCGAAGTGAGGCGCGAAAAGGACCCCATGGCACTCGTATTTAAATGACTTTCGGTTAATTATACACCGTTTCAATTTGATGCAAGTACCGTTTTCGGCTCCCTACACAACACCATCTTTATCAATCAACAATCAGCCTTTATAACTTGTATCAAAATGTATAAGCTCAAATGAATTTACAAATAATCCATTGGTGTGATAGTTTTTTTGAAGGAAAACAATACCGCGTTTGAATTTTGATTTGTTATATTTTTATACACTTTTTTTATTTTAAGTTTCTGGTCTCTTCAAGATCTGTGGAATTCTATTAATTTAGCCAAGTAGAGAAGAAGAGCTTGAAGTCCTTTACATAATTAAATTCTGTGAATGACGGGAAAGGATATACTGGAAGCCGTACGTATGAGGCTTTGGAGACCTCCACAAGTCATCTAAAGTATGATCAGGATGACTTTAAAAATCGATCTTCCTGTCTATTAATCTATATGAACTCTTAGGAACTTCAAGCTTTAAGATTGAAGACAGAAAAAATTACAAAAAAGTACAATCCCATCTCGTTAGCAAATTTCCACACACGCCAAATTCTGTTAGTGGGCGAAGTCCTCTAAGTTCAGATGATTTTATATTAGAAAAATGAAATTTAAAAATATATTAAGTTCATATCAATCATGAGATGCTTATGGTTCTTTAGTGATAAAACTCAAGGTCATTCTAGAGAAAAAGAATGTAATACAGAAGCGTACAAAGAACGAAACAGACGAACACAACTCCATCTTATTTTTAATCCCAACGAATCTACAGTTTTTTTGTTTTTTTTTTTTTTAACTATCCTACCAGTTTTTTGTTCGGTAACAGGGTGGAGATCAGTTTAACTTATACTATGAATTTGTATTAATAAATAAATATGCGTGTATGGGCTGTGGTATTGTCTGCACTGCATGTAACGTGAGCTTGTGTGTTGATTGTGCAAGCAATTTTTGTATTTAAATTCAATTAATAATTAAGGTGTAAGTAAATACATTTGTGCGGCGGTTAATTAAATTTGTGTGGTATTATTAACAGAAATTACGTATTTTTAATGCAGCTTGTTCAACCATCCCAAAAACAACAACATAAATAATTATTTTTTTTTACATATAAAAAATGCTCACGCCATTTTTGGAGGGTTCGAAGAATGCAGACTCTTTTATTCTTTGTCTTTTTCACGCATTTAATATTAATGAGACAGCCTCGATCTAGGTTTGAATACACCTCTTATTAAGATAGGAATCAAATGAATCAGTAAATGTCGGAGTTAATGGTAAAACTAATGTAGCGTTATGATATAGTGCTCGTATTTGCCAGGGTCCGACGAAAGAGAGCCGTATACCAAGTTTCCTTGTGAAAGCTTTAAAACTGATAGACAGGTTTGCATACTACCAGACCAATTGACACGAATATTGATACTGACCAAAGATTTTTAGGAGTCTACGAATTTGGGTGTTGTGAATTTACTCTTCTCTCTTCGAAAAGAGTATACAGTCAATGTATTGAAAAAAATACACAGTGATAGCATAAACATTGATAACTTGAATCATTTAAAGTGTTTTTTATCCGTTAACGGATAAAAATACACGGATAAAAGCAACAAGTTTTTTTCAAAGCCATATAAAACTATAACCTTCTTTGGAGTTCCACAGCTACAGTTCCAGTTTTCTCTATATAAAACAAGTATTTAGAGTCCTAGTAAGCGGAATTTAAAAGGCAGAGGTGGTAACCTTGTCCAAGTAACCACGATCGGCTTCATTCACATAGAAACTAAAGTAATCACATTCCTTTGAAATGAACAATATTGTACTCTCTAAGCCAAACACACCATCTACAGGACTTTATCGACAAGGGCTTATCCTGACTTATCGTATCCAAGATATGGATCTACAGACAGAAGACAGACGACATGCACCCTTTGAGGATGCTTCTGCATCTCCTTTTCTATTGCACGAATTTAACCTAAGAGATGGAATATACAAATATTATAAATACTTTTAAAGTTGAAAGCTTCAACGACTTCACTCATATACTTGATGAATGTTCAATCTTACAGATCCATTCTGCATATTAACAAGCAAATGAAAATAAATGCAGCTCATTCAGGAAATTTTAAAATTAAATTCAAATTATTTTGCCCGCATGATGTGCTCGATTGTAATTTTTTTATTATTAGTTATTTCGAGAAGATTTTGACTCGACTTAATCTATATGAATGCATATTTTTCCCAATTAAAAAACATAAACTCATATTATCGCTGAAACAACGATTTTTTTTTTTAATTTAAAAAAAGAATTTTCAATTTAAGAAAATCACATTTCTCTCTGTGTATGCGCACTGAATACATCTATGAATACATGAAAATATTCGTATACCGTATAAATATTTCAGGCGTTGCATTGCAGTCATTATGGCATTCATTAAATATATAAAATGCTGGTGGAGCCCGAGTAGTCTATGTTAGGGTCGGTAGGGGTAGGAAATGAGGCGATATATGTTCATGGATGCTAGCGTACACGCTCCTTTAGATACGATACATTCACAGATATCACCAATACAAAAGAGCTAAAAGTCCTGGCGCCCATAAATCTCTCAATGTGGGCAGACTCCGAACGCGAGCCACAACAAAAATCGCATTTGTAGAAAACACTGCGGGGACAGTGAAACTGGGATGCTTGCCACATTGCTAGGTTGACAGTAGTTATTCATATATGTATATGCAAGCAAAGCAGGGAGTGCTGGATCAGACCAGAGGGAATAGGCGGCGAAGTGAGTTTAAAGTGGTACAGTTTGTTGGTATATTTTCTGATTTGTGGTCTGACAGTTTAACCAAAATGCATGCATGTAAATTTATTTGTGCTCATTTTTGTAGCCTCTGTCGCCATGACTGCCACTCGTTGTTGCCAGTAGTAGTAGTAGTAGTTGTTGTTGTTGTTGTTCATGTTGTTGGTATTACGCTTACATATGTCAAAATATTAAATTTATGCAGCGGCAAAAACAAAATGAGCACAAGACGGACTACACAGCTATTACCACATATAGCACAAAAGAGTCTGACAGACAAGACAGGGACGTAGAGAGAAAGAGAGAGAAAGTGGAGGTGTGGCAATGAGAGAAAAAATTACAGAAATTGTCAACGACAAAAGAAAAGTTGTAGAGCATTTTAATGTAATCACTGAATTGGTCATAGCTTAGACATTTGCTTGCCCAAACTTTTCAAACTTTCTTGCTAAAATTATTATCATAAAATAAATGAATTCATATTTGTTAAAAGAGTATTTAATATTCAGTGTGTCTTTGGCTGACAACTGCCTTACCAACTCGTCGCTTTACCCACAACATTTGTGTGGGCGTAGAAACGCATTTCATCTATCATGCAGACACTCGCCTGCTTATTCGAATTCTATTTATTTCAGCATGTGTGACATTTATTTTTGCGTTCTCCGAGTGACCAGGCTGCTCGGCAGCAATGTCAAGCCTTTGCCAGTTCACAGACAGTGGCAGTTGTTCTTGTTGTTGGGTCCAGTCAACCGAACAACCGCTGCAACTGACCGTTGTCTGTGTAGCCTGGCCTGACATTTCTGACATTTGCAGCATTTATGGTTCATTGCAGTTGGCCTGAGCCCCGGACCCAAGCCAACCTACTGTTTCCTTTGTGCCGGCATAAATGCCCAGAAATTTTACAACCTTTCACGCCAATTTGTAGCCATACATTTTTTGCCTTCGATCTTTTCATTACAACAAAAGTAACAATAACAACATCCACTATCAGAACATAAAGTAGTCATTCATTTTTCGAGGCTTTGGGGTTTCAGGATACACCCACTTTCAGTTTAGCTGTTGCATTCAAATGAGTTTGCCGTAAAACAATGTTGCATACTTTCAGGCGTCAGTGTGCTCATTTCAGGCTTTGGCCATACGACTTGTTTACCGTTTCTCAGGTTTTGCTATACAGGCGTCACACTTAAGAGCAATTTTTCATTTATATTTTTATGGGCACAAGAAAATTAAAACTTCCACTGCTCTAAGCGAGCTTATTGGACTTTATATAGTCTTTTCAGACTAAGAAAAGCTGTAGTTATGATATGAATTTTCATAAAACCTTCACAAGTTTATGCAATTGCGAGTGACTTCTCTGGAAATTTCATTCTTTTTTTTTATGACATTAGAATGCGTGGATTGGTGGTGGGTTTGGACAGAAAGCTACCCTCTCCTAGACTGAGAACTCCTTGCTACTTTCATTCTATTTGGTTTTGCTTTGGCCAACTACATGCCATTTGTTTTATCTTAGTACATTTTCCCCTATTTATACAGATGGTTTTTTTTTTCGTATTATTTACTTTTGCCCACTTTCAGTCGTTGTTTGCTATCCAACAAAAAAGCATCCACTGTCACATTTATATGCGCCTCAGCCGGAGCCCTATCCTTATGGTTATGTTTTTATGTAAAACATATTTTTCTCAAATAATTTACCCACTTTTTGTTCTGCTATCTTGCCAGATTTTTTGTTTATATTTTTCTCTACTTTTCTGCTGCTTGAACAAACTAAAATGAAGCTTTTATTGAGTTCAGGTGTACGGTAACTCGACTGCTCCGGCTAGAACCACCTTGGCAGAAACTGCCTGGGCACAACTTCTGATTTCATTTTCAATTTGTGGCCATATTAACGTTAGAAAAATATGAAAGCAGTGGAAAGTAAATGCTCAGAAAACTATAAAAACACAAAAATCTAGAAGAAAAAAGTCTGCAATTTCCACCGCAACACAGGAAGAAAGCTGTAGCTGAATGCATAGTAAGAGGGAAGAAATTCAAGCACATGCTCTGAGCTCAGGAGTCTAGGGAGTTGTCTGGGCAGACCGACTGAGATTCGCGTGTACGGAAACGTTTAGCACTGCCGGCGGACACGGAGTGCAAATGGCTGAAGTAAACCAGAAAGCGTCTGTTTTATTTTTTAAGAAATATGGCAGAATCGTTTTGCCTGGAACTAAGACCTTAAATAGTAGAGAGAAGTTCGAAAGTGAGAAGAGAGCTTTAAGTGATTCTGTGGTATAACAATAAGCTTACCTTTTTGGCATAGTTCTATTCTACTAGAAATCGAATGGCACTCACCTAGAAGAGAAAGACGAAAATAAATAGACTTAAGTGCATTATAAGAAAATATATATTATTTTTTGTTAAAATTCAATTGGTTTTTATTTTTAATATTTGTTAAACCCATCTCAATTAATTTAAAGTTGTCTCTTAATGTTTATTAACTGTCAGGGGCATTTATGAATTTTCTCTTGATAAATTCAGCATTTCTTATAAATAATAAAATTCACAAGATTAAATAACAAAGGCTGAACCAACTCTGTTGAAAACTGATCGAAGAGACACCAACAGAAACAACAAGAGCATCGTCAAGAATATTAAAACTGAATAATAACATTGAAGAAAACTTAATTTATTATTTTGTGCTAATGCAAACACATCAATTTGTCGCAAGTAAACACACTTCAAGCGCTTTTCGTTATCTTTGGCAAAACACTGACAGCACCGCAGGCAACCGAATAAATGGGGGTAAAATGTATTATATTGAGAACTAAAGGAAATGAAGTATGGGAGCACCCAAAAATGGCAGTCAAGAGCCGAAAATTCATTAGGAATCTAACAACAACAAATAGAAATATATATATATATACATATATTTCTAACCATTTGCCAATGTACAAAATGTTTGTTTAGGACAGTCGAAAAGAAACCAAGAAGAAAAAATAAAAAGGAGAGAAAAAACAAGCACTAAAGAATGAACATAGCAAATCAAAAACCCGGACAACCTAGCAGACTGGACAGACCGAGTCCTGCGATAACTTTCTGACAGCATCCCATCAGTTCTGCCTTTCTCTCTCTCTCGCTCTGTTCCGACCGACCCGAACACCTGTTAAGGCAACCATAATTTGGTCATTGAAGGTCAGGGGCAAGGAAATAATATATATTTTTTTGTGGGCCGTGTTTTAATAATTTTCTCAACAAATGACCTGCCCATTAAATAACCCAGTCACCATTTATATTGATGACACGAGGCTGTGTGGCTTCTTTTTCAATCGAATGACTTTCTAGGATTTTTTCCTTCTAGGTTTTTTTTTCTATTTCCAATTTCACCTTTGACAAAAGATGGCAAACTGTGAGCTCTTCTCTTTACTCTTCCAAGGAACACACTTGAAAGTATTATGTGTGTGTTTGTGTTCTTTTTTCTTATTTTCCACACTTTTCCTGGTGCGTGCCCATCTTCATTGGATTTTGGCTCTTTTGCTACTTTTCTACTTGGCTGCTGCTTAACCGCAATTGAAATTACATGCCCATGCCACTTGCCACTTGCCACCACCGTGCAACCAATGAAAATGTACGGCAGCTCGAAATTTATGCAAATTGCGTCACGTGCCCCAATGATTTCTATGGCTTGGCCTGGCCGCGGGCTCTGTATGCCACAGTCAAGCGCTACCTTTTCGCACTCTTTCCGTATATTCTCGTCTATTTCGGTCGCTTTTTTACCAAGGCTCGGTATCTACAGCTGTGAAGCTCTTCTTTGCACTTCTTTGCTTTTCTCTATTCTGCGCCACCATTCGGTCGGGGTTGGGCGTGAATGAGCGCGTCTTCAAAGTGTATCATTATTTAATTTAATGTAAAATAATTAGCATGAGCGGTTTCCCCTGCCTTTCCTGCTTTGGCTTGGCTCGTCTTGTCTTGTCTTTTCTGGTTTGGTCTTGGCATTGCAACATGCTTTGAGCGGCAAGCAATGAGCCGTTTTGGTAGTTACACGCTGAGCAATTCCAGTCAAATTTGACACAACTCGTTTGCTCAATTGACTTTTACGCAATTCTGCTTGCTGTCGTTAAACTCAGGGGAGCATACAAAGTTATTATTAAAGTAAAACAAGGCGAAATTAAATATTTAAGAGGACCGTAAAATCAACTAAATCTTTGGTCGATGATGTATTGAATGCAGGCTAGAAAGTATTCCCAAGATTTGCCAAAGGAAACCTAATGTGCTCTTAATATAATTTCTTAGTTGATTGATTTACTTGACAAAGGGCAAGAAGGTATGAGCTGAAGAGGGTATGAGCTTTTCCCATAGGAAGATACCCACTGTTCAGCTTTTGCTACGCTGAAACATTTAAGCTGTCTGAGTCCAGAAAAAGTTCTCTCTTGCTGCTGATCTGCCGCTTAGACAAATTGTACTTTAATGTAATTTTATTGCAAAAGTTTTCAATTTACATATTAAAAGACGAAAATTGGTGGGAGTGCAGGAGGGCTTTGGCTGGATGTGGAGCACACACAATAAAAATTTCATAAGCCCCTAGGAAAACCAAAAAGAAAGAGAAACACAACCAAACGGAAACTCTAGCTCCCAACTCAAGCACGTGCGTTTGAGAATGCAAATCGAATTGTATGAGCCCGAAATAACCTCTGTTTCATTCAACCTTAAGTCCACACCCCTATGAAAAAAGGTTAAAGTTTCGCCCTCCCCCTCTCCCCGTCCCCCTACAAGCAGGCAACGCACAAACTAGAAGCCCCGAAACAAAATTGATGCAAAAAAGTCAACCTAAAGGTTATCGATACGATTGCTTAACAAAACATTTGGCAGCCTTTAACATTGCCACTAGCCAGCAAATTGAATGCCAAAGCCGAGAAAGCCAGCAACAGGAAAGGGGAAGGGGGGTTCGTAAAGAAAAAGGACACACATTTATTATTTATAAACATCATATTTTGAAAGCAAAAAAAAATAGCGCAGCTGCTGACCACAATTTGTGTTGATTGATAAGCAATAAGTTTGGCCACTTTTGTGAAAGATGTCGTGGATAAGATAAAATTTATTTTTCAAGTTGCTGGCAGGGCTGCTTTGGCAAAGGGCCATTTTTCATCAACTTTGGATTTCTTGAGCTGGAAGTGCCCTTTGCAATTTCAGGTAAGGATGATATCCCCTTCCAAATATATCAATATATAGTTTGAATATATTACCAAATTGAATTTCTCTAATTAAGTGCTTGTGGACTTACAGTAAAGCTCGGGAATAAAATATCTGTGAAATTTTTGAACAGAACTCGAGATTGTCTCACTGGAAGTTATGAGACTATTCACTGTTCTGCCACCTTTAATCGTTGTTAATTTTGTGAATGTGTATATGTGTATAAGGATATGTGTAGGTTTGTCTGGTGGCTTCATTGTTGTAAGTACAACTTCAATTTGCACGCCTCGTTGCGCTTCGTTGATAATTCTGCTTGTTTGTCTTGCCTTGTCTTGGTGAGCTTCTTCATTTAATTGCATAGGCCAGGCATATGGAAATGTAGATTTTCAAGCAACTAAAGCCCCAACAATCACACACACACACACACACGCACACATTCAGAAATACTAGCACTTACCAATACACATTTTCATAAATTGTGAACAATTATAGCCTTGTGCCAACAAACTGAAACTTCTAATATTACCTTCACCGCTTAGCTCTGCCCCCTTTCTATTAAGCCACTATCTAGTAGTAGAAGCTAAATATAATTTCAATATTTGTGCCATCAGAGGATGGGGAAAATGTAAGTGTGTTTAGATGGTTAACACTGCGTATACGTTATGCGCCAGGCCCACACAAATACTCCGCTGCACTTAAGTCTGATTAAATTAAATTTACAATTCATAAGTACGTGCTGTACTGCGTGTTTGTATATAAGAACAAAATAATTACTCCAGCCCCATTTACATTATTTAATTGTTGGTTTTCGCTTAACCATCTGACACACGGTTGTCATCGCAGGCATCTAAGTCTCTTCCGGACTTGGCCTTTTTTTCTGACCTTACATTCACCGTAACAAAAACAATAGTGAGATTGAAAAGGTTATACGCTTTTGTATATAATTAGAACCCCACAAATGGAACTCCCTACGTTTATTTTTTGCATTTGCATATTTGTTAATTTCATTAAACTGCCACAACAATAATTGCAGGTCTGTCAAATGCAATAGTAAATGACTATTTAGAGAATTAATTCTATATACTTTTCTGTTGCTTTCTTTGAATAAATGAACAACTCCAGGAAGCAGATCGATCGTCAAGTGAAAGAAAATACATCACAATAGACCACGTAAGAAGAAAAGGCAAGACAAATTCAAGCTGAAATAACTTGTAAGAAGAAGTCAGAGATTTTACAAATAAGCAGATATTGCCATCGAATCTAGAAGGAGAAACTTTGGACCATCGACTTAAGTCAATTATGAGAAGGGGATGGGAGGAGGAGCGACTGGCAAAAGTTGGGAGAGCAGAGCTGACCCATGACAGGCAATAATTGCATTTGCGTTAAAACGCAAGCAAACAATTCACTTAAAGTGTAAATAAGTGTGGCTGCGGTCTTCAAACAATTCTAACTATATTTGTGTGTGCATATGGAAGCAGATCGAGTTAAAACCAAAATGGCCAAGCTGGCAAACGTAGTCAACAACGGAAGTCAATGGGACAGATTTGACAGAATTTGAGGCGCAAGCGCATATCGTCAATTTGAATGCAAGTTCCGGACAGACAACCGGAGTACCAACTGAACAGGCATCAACCTAAAGGCCATCCAACCAGTCAACCAACAAGTCACCCAGTCAATAAATGACGAAGATTAGTTAGCCAGTCGGAGCTGTCAAACGAATGGTTGGCTAGTTGGCTGGTTATCCTGTCCGTCAGTCAGTTAGTCCGTCAGTCAGTTTGTCGTCTTCGTCAAACACTGCTTAAGTTAATTCAATAATCGTTGGCAATTGCAATTTGTGGGTAGCATCAAACGACCAGGGTTGTATTCATTCAAAAACCGACACAAGAAAGCGGTTGGGGGAGTGCTCTCGACATTTGTGCAAATACAGAAATTATAATAATGAGTGAATGTCATGCAGGCTTCTCGGTCTCAACAAAATGTAATCATCTTCATTTAGGACACACGCACACACTTGAACTCAAATTCACGTTCACACTTACATTCCTCATAGGTGGGTCCTGCATCATCAGCTTTGCTGTCGGACCGTTCATGTCGTTTTGATTATACACCGAGTTGTTGTAATATTTCAATGAGATGCAAACAATATTAAATGCCTCAAAGCCATGCAAATCGGTTGGTGACAAATTTAGAGCCATTTTCGAGTCCCTCTTTTTTTATTGAAATCTGGCGAACAGCTCTCTAATACAATTAAGGTTAATACTATGATTTATATTAGTCATTTTAGAAGCATGATTCTGCAATTAAAAGTACAAAGTAAGTGAGTTTATTGTAAAAACAGCCAAGAGAGCATGGAAATTTCAAGTCCAATGGAGGTGGAATATGTTTGTGCCCCGGGACTGCATTTTTCTTGGCCAGCTAATTTCATTTCCTGTGCTGAGAGAAGTTCTTTGCCATCCGAAATGGAAAGACAAGGAAAATAAAAATAGAAGGAAGTACCAGAAGAGACATATAGAAGGACATCATCATAGTTGGCTGGCTCTGACAATTCTAATTGCCTTGCCAGACAGTACCGAATTAAGTACAAAGAGTTGACAGAGACATAGACCAAAAGACCAAGTCCAGAGGCAACTTAATGTCTGTTCCAAGTCTTCACCTACTCTCTATTGCCGAGTTCCCATTGTCGACTGCTTTTTTTCTGCTCTCACTGATTCCTTTTGCAGGTAAAACCCCAAAAACTTCTCAAGTGTTCAAGCGGAAATTGTTGATGATGATGCCCATTGTGCTGGCCTAAGTGAGAGTGTATAAATTCTACGCCTTCTCTTTCTTCAATAAATTTCTGTGTGTGTGTGTGTGTATGTATGAGAGTGTGCGTAATTACATTTACATGACGTTTATTTGTAGATTATAAGCTCTGTGCCTTTAACGCCTTTGAATAACAGAATAGAGAACAATTGAGACGCTAGTGGAGAGCCGACTGCTTTTGCTGCTTGTATTTGTGTGTTTCTGTTCCTTAATATGCATGTATTTCTGGCTGGGCTTGATTTGATTTTCAGGGCTGCTGGTTGGCATTCGGTGTTGCGCTTGGTGCTCTTCAGGCTGCTGGGTTCCTGAGACTTTGCTTTGAGCTTTATGTACGCGTAATTAAAATAATAACAGCAAAGCCCACTTTTATTATTAATTATTCAAACGTACACACACACACACACACACACACACACACATTAACACCACAAACCGCATAAGCATACAAATACACAAACACACACATACACTTGCCAATTCATTAATAAAACATAAGCTGAGCGTATCGAGGTCGGTTTATAAGCAAAACCACCGACCAGGCATTTTCAATATTGTAGCCATTTATGTGTGTGTTTTCTTCTTCTTTTTTCTTTTTTTTTTTTTTTGTTTTATTTTTTGGCTTGAATTTATTTTGTTTTGTTGTGGCTTTAATGCCAATTAATTACATAATATTTAATACACATGTTACGGCTCATAGACCCCCCAGACCGACATGCAATTTTCCAGCGAGGACGTGGGAAAATGTTGGAAAGAGTAGCTATTTAGAAAACGCGGAAAAATACTAATCATTTAATAGAATTTAAAAAAGGATTACCGTTTCGAAAAAATAAAAAAATAGATTTTTTCCTTAGAGTTCTGAGGAGGAGACTAAGTTCCACTTAGGTCTAAGATCGATGACCTTCCTTTTGTACATTAACATTGTGAATTTAAAATTTTTGTTCAAAAAGTTAACATAAAAGCAATGAATTATTTCCGTTCTGTTATCAGACTAGTTGTTGTTGTCTATATTTAGGTTGAAACTGTTGCAGTAACTTATTTGTTAATTTATGCATGAACGGCTTATTAGTTAGGCTTATGATAGAAACAAAAAATATAAAAGCGGTCTTAATGACGACTGAAATGCAAATCAATTAAATATGCAAAACCAAAATCAATGGTCGAAATATATATAAGGTTTGAGACTTACACGTATGATATTTTTTTATCCCCTCCCTATTTTTAAATATTGTCAAAAAATTAGCAGATTTTTTTTTCTAAATTTACTTGGAAAAAATCTTCAATTTATCTCATCATCGTGTATAAGATGAACAGCCGACACTCCTTCGACAAGAACTTTTAATTCGGAGCTTTTACTCATTAAAAATCAAATCAATCAAAGCCAGAATAAAAAGTAATTTCGGTTTTATTTTATTTAACTTTAATGGCCATATTAAGTATGCCATCTGCCAATGATATTTTCGTGATGGTTCCCGCAATCTCGCTTTTATTTTCTAAGTCATTTTCCAGAAAAATCTGCAAAACAAAAGCATAAAACTAATGAAAATATGTTCCATTCACAATCGGAACAGAATGGTCATTGAAATATGTGTCTATGTCTTTAGGGGAAAAATAAGAACCGCAATCATTTTGTTGCTGACCAATCAGAAAGAGGCCACGTACTTCCTAGACTCTTCCCTGTGAAGCCATGCTTATGGGCCTGGTTGTTCTGCTGGTTAGTTCAGCAAAAGCATATTTGCTTTGTAGTTGAGACGACATCAGCATTGGAGTCATTGACTTTAACAATAAATTTATGGTCCATTTTTAATGCTTTAAAAAGCAAAAGCGTCGGCACAAAAAAATCTCGGATGACGCTTTAAAAAAGGAGGCTAAAAATCAGGCAATAAAACTGCGTCATTTTGGCGGTATAAAAAAATGTTCTTCTTTTTTTTCGCTCTTCTGGGCGAGGTCTAACAGCAAACATCGCCACATACCAAAAATTACTGGCGACAAAGACAGCGCATGCAGGCACGGGTGCGAAAGAGAAAGAAAGAAAATTCAGAGAGAAAAAAAAAGAAAATCATGTCATGTCATTGTCGGCATCGTAAAAATGTTATCAGCCATAATAACGAGCCACGAGCCAAGGGCCCCACCAAAGAGTGCTTGGCAGCAACATGGAGGGGTCGGCATTCGTTTTGGTTGACTGTCGCCAGGGCTAATGGTGCGCAGCTAATGACTGCTCGGTCTATACCCTTAAACGGACTTAGCAAGACGAATTTCATTTATTCCCCAGAACTTGCATCTATATATAGCCTCTTCATTTTTGGCAGATTGAAGGCATTACATTCCAAGGTATTTTAAAATGTTTTGGCTTACTAAAATTATCAATTACATTGGTCTGTTTTTGAGAATAAAAGTAATTTTGACCGATTTACGATTGATAACGATAAAAACCGATACGAGTTTGTGAAAGGTTCGTTTTTGATTTCACATAATTTTTATTTGCTATTTAATCCAAGTAAAATAACATTCGCTTTATGATTATATAACCCAGAATATAGCAGTTTCTCTGAAATATTCAATATGACTTCCGTTTCTATCTCAACGGATTTGTATATGAGTGAAAGTTGAGTAATCAGAGATAATTTGAACTTTTATTCCACATTTAAATGCTTTGTGGTTTTCTTTATTTGCGGCCCGTTTTTCTCATTTAACCATTTTACGACTTCATTGGTCCGGACCTCAATAGGTTGGGACAAAGGCCCCTGCTGCAGTCCTTCAAGCTTCTGTCCCTAGCCACATAAATGCTAACTATCAACAAGAAGAAACAACAACCCGAACTTCTCAAACATGTCACAGTTTGTCTTTTAAAGTTGAAGGGAAAAACGCGCCTGGCTTTGAGGTCTGCGTTCTTTTAATTAATTTTCTTGTTATATCATAACTTTCGCTGAACTTTTGCAGTCTTCGCCGATGTTGTCCTCGTCTCATCTCTCGTCTTGAAAGGCCCCGCCTGTCGGTTATCATCGTTATCGCCGAGGCTGACGTCGTTGCTTTTAATGCCAACTTTATTATCAAGTGCCGCCGATGCCGCCAACACACTGATACAGCCGCAGTGATACTGACGCCATTTTTAGTTGGACATTTTGGCACGAGACTGTACAAGTATGTACAATATTTGCCTATCAAGTGGAGCGGTCATAATATGGCGTCCTTGGCGCTAATCGATTATGGCGTAATTGTGGCATTAGTCTGATAGCTTCTTCATAATGCAATAACCTCTTTGACCACCCAACGCCATTCTCACCGCTCTCTACTGAACAGCTGCAAGTGCAAACACGTTAAGCGTCACGTTGCGTATGCGTAATTTTTACCTTTTCGTTTGAAGAAAAGGTTGCTAGGGAAGTGAGACCGTTGAGAATGAATTTAAGCCGCTTTAAGTATGCCAAAAATGAAGTACTACTGCGTTCTGCACTCATTAATCAAATGTTAAGGAAGAAAACACAGTTCACTTGGCACTGCTAGGGGACTGGCAGTGCCAGGATGAGAACGCGAAAAATTGTGGAAATGAGTCAAGGGTGAAGTGTGCAATCCAATGAAAATGGCTTGGCCAGAATTTTTTTTTTTTTCAGGCGCCGAGGCTGAGGGTACTCTGAGCTTGTGCAGTGTTTGGTGAGTTCATACTCGGGGTGTTAGTGTGTGTCTGTAAATGTTTGGTAGGAAAATGCATTTAAAATACACAAAAATCCGCAAGCCCAACAACACGAAGTTAAGTGAAAAGTAAGCTTACTGCCACAGGGAGACGGAGAGGCTAGAGGAGTGAAAAAGACTGACAGAGAAGGCAAAACAGACAAGGAGCCAAAAAATAAAAGCCCACGAGTTGTTCACTCGAACCCCGGAATTTCACTAGCACCACTCTTCTCGCACTCACTGCCCTTTTTGGGCACTCTTCCTGTGTCTGTTTCTATTTGGCATTGTATTTTACCATTTGCATTATATTTTTGGAGTTTTCTTCTCTTTTGGCAATGCAAATAGCAACGAGTACATAAAAAACAAACTGAGAGGGGCCAAAGTCAACACACACAAACACACTAAAGATATAAATAATAAGTTGGGGTGCCCAGAAACTGAAAAAAATGAATCCGAACAGAAAGAAAGATATAGCAACCAACTAAATGAAACTTTGGTCTACGTTGTCCATATACAACACCAACAACAACAACAACTGCGAAAGTTGACTGAAAAAAATGTATTTTATATGCAGATGCATGGCGTAAATTGTAGATACGTACTAAATAAGTAAAACAGCTTTGAGTATTTTTCACTTATATTACAACAGAAGAAAAAATAAGTTATAATAGAAAGAGTAAGGAAGACTATCTGAATATGTTTGTTTGTATATGAAAAGAGTAGAGCCGGGTGCTTATATAATGAGATACAAGTGGGCCTAAAAAGTGGACCTCTTAATTGGTTGCATGCAGTAAAAATAGCCTGACTTGGTGGGAAAGGACAAGCTGAGTTGGCACACATTCGGTGCAAAGAATCCATCTATGTAGGCTAATTAAAGCCCATTTAAAAGTAAACTACAAAAAAGAAGCTTAAACTAGTTACTTTTTTTATAAGCTTCAAAAGTCGTTTGTGTTCCTAATGGGAGCACAAGGTGGTTCCGAAAATCAGAATTCAAACTAAATATTTTTTTTGCTGAAAAATTTGTAACCACTCTGTAAGGTAAAGCAGTTAATTTGTTGGGCACTGAAAAATGCTACTGAACTTGGGTAACAAATTAAGAATGGCGATATGGGAATCCCCCTAACTGGCCCATCAAAAAATCCACACATTCTCAGACATATTAACACATGCTCAAAGTAAATATCGTTGGTTTTGGTTTCATTTCCTTTATACAACTTAGCTATTTGCATAGGCTCCCTTTCTATGCGGTTTCTTCTTGTCTTCCCCTCCTCACCGTCTCTACTAGATGTACACATGTTTGTGGGCTTGTAATAAAGCCAACAGAGACAGCGGCAAAATTAAACACAATCAGAGCAGAAACTCATTTAGAGCGCTAAGCACTCGCAACAATTTCGACAACAACAGCAATCCAAGCCACTTTGTCTTTGTCTTTCTTGTAAAAGCTCATATAAATTACAAGTTTCCTTTCTTTTCTCTTTGTTTTGTCACACATCTAAAGAAATATAGAACGAAGAAATACGTAATAGAAACTGTGGTTAATTAAAACAATTGAATTCCACAGCGAAGAGATTAGGTTAATAAAGTAAATTTGATTAAAGAAAGGGACAATTATAAAAACTCTGGACAGAGTTGAGGCTAGAAATATTATATATTCCAACTGGAATCCCTGAATGTCTCAAGCAATCAGATGGAAATCAGTGACTTGTTAAAATCATTAAATTTTAATATGATAAAATCGAAATGGAAGTTAATTTTTGAAGTATCCGAGAACTAGGAATCCAGAAATGAAACCATTATATGGTCTCCTTAGTTTAATAAAAATAAATTAAATAAAAATAAAAATAAAATGAAGACGAACGTTAAACTCGGGCGCCGCGGAGCTTGGGATACCCTGTACCAAGTAGACGGAATTGAAATAGAAAATGTGGTAGTCCTGTCGGGTGGTAGCCCTAGTCGTTTGATAATCCTGATCGTCTGCATATACATAGAACTTCCGGTCTTAATATTTCCTTAAATCCAACAACACACTAATCATAATATTGCAAGCATGCCATCTATCGGACGGTTCATTCGACCGCTTGCCAGTTACGCAAGCGGAATGAAAATCTTGACTCTCAAAATTTGTATGGTACAGGGTATAAAAAAATATTATTTTCCTTTTTTTAAATCAAATAGCCTATTTTTAAAAATAGGCAGAGCCTTTAAAAGTTTGAGTTATTTTCAGAAAGCTCCAAATTCAATTATGATTTTCAGTTATGAATGTGGTCGTGGAAAGAATGTGGATCCTCCCATTCGATGGCAGAAGAATCAAAGTTTTTTAATAATAAGACAATGCGAGCTTTTATTTTCTTATATTTTATGTACGTTCTAAGCTTCACTTGAAAATATATGTAAATAAATTTAGCATTTTTTGAATACTTTCAGCTTGAGTAGAAGTAATAAAAATGAAATATCAAAAGGAAAAACAAAAAGATATAAATATATTGAAATATTCTTACATTTGTATTTAATTGTTTATTCTTTCATCTCGCAAGTCTATTGTATATCAATTTAAACCATAAAGCACGGAACACTTCTAAAGAGACAAAAAAAGAAAAACTGAAACAAGAGAAAAAGGAGGAGTTCCTTTAAGGACATGTACTGGTCACACAGTATTCGAGTGCCTTGGTATTGTTTGTGTAGACGAGAAGGACGAAGATGTGGGCCGGAAGTAATTTTACCAACTGTTGTGGGGGCTGAGCTGAGGACGCTTTTTCTTCGCTTGCCTTATATTCATTTTGTCAAGTTAATGGAGAATAATAAAACGAGAAAGTAAATACAAAAGTAAATAACAGTGGGGGCAGAGGCTGGCAAAGGCACAAACTACAATAATAAAATGTGAGGTTCACTTGAAGACAATGGAGGGAGGAATGAGAGAACGCGGAATATAAAACCAGCGGGGCATTTTCATCTTTTGCCTTGTCCATCTTTATTTTTATGTAAAATGCACTAAAAAAAATAAGCTCGCAGACCCAAATATTTTTTTATATTTTCTCTGTGTATATTTAAATTTATTTCAATTTGATTACAAAACTGCAAACTCAAATGAACTAAGGCTACAACAAATATGAGACCGAGGCCATACTCACTGTTTTTGGGGTCGGAAGAGTGCAGCCTTGAAGTGTTGGCCGGGATTGACCGCCAGAGAGGCGACACAAGTGGCCAACTATTAAAATAAAAGAGAATCAGCCTCCGAAAAGATGGAGGCAGGGAAGACCAGAAACAAGAGGAAACGAGTTGAAAACTAAAGCAGACAATCTCTCACTTCTCTACTCTTGCCCCCTCGCGTTGTAATAAACTTGATTGCGTATCTCTTGTGCCTCCCATACCCTTCTGGATTTTCTTTTTATTTTGTTGCAGCAAATGAAAATTTTATGAAATTTTTTGGCAATTGAACTCAAGTTTTAATGGAACACCATAAATTAGTTGGAATGGAGACGGCAATGTTGCTCTACTCCTTCCTTCTCGGCCGCCTCCTTCACTTCAAAGTTCAGCCCAACGCCAGAGAGTTAGCTTTCGGTCCTGTAGCGAAAAAGGATACATGTGCTTAATAAAACACTCGAGAGGATACTTCCAAGGCGGCCGTTTGTCCGTTCATTTGCCAACAAGGCGCTGGGCGACACCAACATCCTCACATCATTTTGCTAGCAATTATATATTTATCGTTTGGCAGATCTGGCCCCAGCTGATCTAATCTATAGTGAAACCGAAATATTTTTAAATTCAAAATTAAATATTAAGCTTCGTAAAAGTCTGGCTAAATTTTTCTTTTCTTTTGCGGCCCCAATTCAATAGATCTCTGATGATTTTGAATGAATTTAAAACTGAAAAATTCTTTAATATAAGCAAACTCGAAAAGGCCGACGCGATGTGCAAATACACAAATCAAGGCACCAAACCAAACCAAAAATCTCGAAAATGTGTTTTGGCAAAAAAAAAAAGAAGAGAAAACTAAAACTGTTCATTGGTTGACCATTTGCTTTATATTTTTCCCCTTCACAAGCCATTCAAAACTCTTTTCAGAGCTTTGCTTCTCGGCTGAGTTGAACAAATTGCCAGGATGAAAATAAAGAATTCTAATTAGCTTTTTCATTTCTTCTTTTTTATTTTTTTCTATATGGTTGATTTAATCTTAGTGAATCGAATTTTTCATTTTTCAACTATATAAAAGTTTTGCGATTCCGATTTTTTTTTCATGAGATAAAATTGCTTAACAATATTTTTTGATGTTTTAAAATTCTCAATAATTTGGGAAATTTAAAGGTCTTAAATGGTCTTTTTTCCAGCCACAACTTTAATCCGATTGAGCACGCACTGCAGTTAAACCAGAGAAGTTGTTGGCTGAGACATTGGGCCGAAGAGGTGTGGCATCCTTGGGTGGGTGGCTGAAGTTGCAATTGCAGCTATTTCTTTTGGGAACGTGACTGAAAAAGTTCCTGGTTTATTTTTGGTATCTTCTGTTTCATTTTTTGTCCACTTCTGCTTTGTCTTCATTTATTTTTTATGTTGGCAATTAATTTATACAAGAACCCATTTAAAAAGTTAAAGTCTTTCAGCAAATTGCTTGGCTATAAATTTAATTCATTTTGTAAACACAAATTTCCTCAAATATTCGGCGACACAGCATTTCACAGAAACTTTAAGTCGATACAAAAAGCAAGCAGATGCTTGGATTTTTTTCTCGATTCTCATCTGAGTAATAAAGAAATTATAGCTGGTAATTATTGGAGAAGAACCTCTGCAGAAGGTAACTGGGGATAAATAGAGGTAATACCATTGGGACTGCTTGGAATACTATAAAATTTTTGTGTATATCAAAATTTGTGACAATCAAGAGTGATGAAATTTATGATGACATCTAGGAAAGTTTCTGCAATCAGCGAAGGCAACAAGGAGGAAATGAGAAATAGGAAATAAAGTGGGTTCAAAAGGGAGCAATTCAAAGATGTACAGCGGTATAAGGCGATAAAACATAAAAAGTATTTTTGAATCTGCGAGACAAAGAGATGGGCTGAGTCAAATTGTCTCAGTAGCAAGGAGACAAACGGCTCGAAGGTTAGTAAAAAAAAAATGAAAATAATAATAAGAAAATAAACAGACGATGGCGGAGGAGTTGGTTGAGCGCTGATAAAGTGAATGGCAAAGAAATGTTGAAGGAAAATTACGAAATCCTTGCATTATCCTGTTTTTAGCACACAGCCCTAGATTAAAATGAACTATTGCACGACAAGAACAACAACAAAAACAACAAAAACAGTAAAGGCAGCAGGAATAAGAAACGAGAAGGCGAATAAGGAGCAAGAAAAATGCCAAAACAGACACGAACAATGGCAATGGCAATAATAATACAACCAGACGATAAGCAACACGAACGTGCCCAACAACAACAACAACAACAACAGCAACAAAGACAAGTGTTTTGAGGCAGTCAAGGCAAAGAAACAGAACCAAAATGAAAGTAACACCAACAGAAAGGAAACAAAAAATAAGAAACGAAAAAAAAAACAAAAACAAAAACAAAATATAAATAAACAAGAAGAAAAAAATATCCAAAAGAAATCTGTGAAAGACGTTACAACAACAATAACAAAAAGCAGCAACAACAATAACAATAATAATGGCTGGGATAATAATAAGAATTAAGCAAGAAAACACATCATAGACATGGTTAGACAAGAGCTCCCCTAAGCAGTAAGAAAGAGCAGGAGAGGCAGTTACAGAAAGAGAGAGTGAATGAGAGAGTGAGTGAGTAGGATCTGCGAAGAGCAGGGAGTAATGCCAACACAACACACTGCTTCCGTTTCCGCTGCTGCTGCTGCTGCTGCTCGTTGCCGTTGCCGTTACTGCTACTGCCATTTTCATGGGGATTTATTAGTTTTTGCTCGTTAGCGCCCCGAAAAAAAAAAATAATAAGAATGGGCAGCCGTAGAAGAAAGCAAATGAAAGGCAACCAGCTGCAGAGTATTTCGTCGAGACGGACCAACCAAGCCAACCGAACCAGCCGACCAACTCGACCAAAACAGCTCGCAGACCGGCTCTGAAGACTCGCAGACCAACCCAACCCGACTTTTGCGTTCCAATAAAAAAAAAAATAAAAAAAAATGAAAAACTTGAACATTACCCAATACCCAGTACCATGCTCGCAGCCCTGCCAAATGGCAACTTCATAAACCAACAAAAATTAACAGCCACCAACGCAAAAAAGCAAAGCCAGCAACGCTTGAAACACATAAGCTGCTTGTTTATAGTTACAGCTTATGGTGCCACCAAGAGTACGAAGCCCGATTCCTCACGCTCTACAATTTTTACCCAATCTTCTGCTACTACAAAAAGCTTTTCATTTCTTTGCCATGCAGCTAAAATTGCAGCTAAAGTACACGAGCATGGGGGCTAGGCTGGGCGTATTGTGTGTGGTGTGTGTGTGTCTAGAAGCTTTGCAGCTTCTGCTGCTGATGTGCATCAAAGTGAGAATGATTGATTCAATTTTAAAATTCTTTGCTTGTACGGGTTGTGTTGTAACAGTTTTTAAGCTTACTTTTGCCATAGATGCATTGCCTCCAATTTTGTTCTCCTTCTCGCCAGCTCTGTTTATCCTGGGCTGTCTGCTCGACAGTTTGCCAGCGCTGCCCCTGCTTGTTTGCCCTAACAAATAATCTAGCCAACGGTCATTCATTTCAGTCAATGCATACAGCCAAGGCTTTGGCTATGATGGAACAGCATTCGGGAGACGCCATATTGGCCAATGAGAAGTCCCGCAATTCTCACAAGCTTCCTCACTATTATCCTGTCTCTTGGGCTTTGGCGCAGCTGACTTTTGTCATGTCGGTGGCCTTGTTGGTCAGTTGGCAATCGTTGGTTGTTCGCTTCGCCTTACCTCAACTACTAATACCAGAAATAATTACAAAAGTGAATTTATGTTGCTGCAGCGATAACAAATGCTTTCAACCCCATCTTGAGAGTCCCGAAAGCAAATACAAAAATCTAAGATTTATATATACACTTAAATATTTTGGTATGAGGAGCTCTTCTCCAGCGCAACTCTTGCCAATGACGCTGTGTAATTTTCAACAAGTCGAGTGAAGATAAGGGATCTGAAATCTACAAATAAATATATTTGTATGTGTGTGTGTGTGTGTGTGTGTGTGTGTGTGTGTGTGTGTGTGTGTGTGAGTTGAGCAAAAAGTCTGCGAAATCTATTTACAAAGTACCGAAACCAGCTAAACTGAGCTGAGCTGAGCAGAGCAGAAGTTTCTTCATCAAGTTTTGCAGCATCACAGATTAAAATTTGACTTTTTGGCACTGACTTTGGATGGCTAAGTCACTCCCAAATGCATGGAGCGATGCACATGTTGTGTGTGTGGATTAAACTGAGTGACTTTCAAATTAGTATATGCGCATTGATGTTCATTAGCAAGCGAAAAGTTGCTTGATTGACGCTCAGCTTTTCTCAGCTCCGAAGCTGAAGTTGCTGTTGCTGTTGATGGTGTTACTGTTGTCGTTTTTGTTAAGTTGCACTCGCTCTACCGAATCCCTTTATGCTGGAGAGTTGAAAAATTGAAATTTCCTGCAGCTCGGAAATATTTTGTGATTCCTCTAAGCAAAAGTTTAAAACGCGAAAAATGTTTTGCGCACTCGCATATGAAAAATCTTTTCAAAATGTCGAGACGCCATTCAATTGGAACGTGGCTGAGAACATGAAGAAATTGTTTTGTATAAATAAAAAATTCGGAATATTGAAATTTTCCTAATAAAGCATATTCTAAGAATCAAAGTACATATCTGTAATTGGATTAGTCATTCTGTTATATTTCTACTTAAAGTAATTATATTTTTGACTTACTCCGATAACTACCAGCGTAAAAGTTACATTGAAGTTCTTCAAATATCGGTTGCTTTACTTAAATAAGTTCAACGAAAAATATAATATTTGGAGTTTTTTCTGGAACTCACACAACCAAGTATCACAGACCCAAAAGTTACACGCAGTCGATCAATGTTTCTACACAAATTCTCAGTTTTAAAGGTATCATAATGAGAATACCAAGAGTCAGAAAGACCAACTTTGCTTTTAAGGAATCTGAATCATTCATTAACTGGTTTCATTCAAATTTGGTACTTAGAATGCTTATATGGTAGTTCGTATATTATCCAATTTTATTTGTTGGGGCAATACTACGAATATCTCAGTCATTTATTGATCAAATTTTTTTGTACCATATCCATTTTAACTCTTTTCAAAGAAAAAAGTGTATACCTCCAGTTAGTATAGTGGTATATGGAATTGGTTGACAATCCATTTATCAGTCTATCCGTCTATTTCTATGCAATTTTTTCTCTCAGACTTAAAGCTATAGTAATGAAACCTGGACACAACCTTCTAATATACAAATGATGCACATTTGTCGTAACTGGGCTGATATGACCACTATATCATACAGCTATCATACGAACCTAAATCGTCTTAGGACAACCTCCCATATTTACTGACCGATCGTTTTTAAATTCAAGACACGAGCTTTATATATAGATACAGCTGCGTGTTATGATTTCATAAGGATTGAACCATTTTATCTTATAGCGGTCAGACGAACCTAAATCGGTTTTAGGAATAACACTCACATATTTTGACAAATCTTTTTCAATATTCGATACATATGTTTCTGATCCTAACAATATCTTCGGAACGTACTGACTTACTTCGAAACTTCGAAAAGAAAGTATTTGTGTTAATATTATTATTTAAATCTCTTTAAAAATTCTAAATCTCAAGCTGAATGGTTAACTTTTAAGACTATTAAAACTTTCAACAAAGCGATTTAGAATTAAATTGACCTAAAAACTTTTTTATCAATAGTTAATTTGTACTCGTAACCAGTCAAGCAAGTTTTTTCCGCTGAATTTCCCTTATGTCTTTAATTAAATTTAAATTTTCATCATTTAAGCTATTTTTTTAATATTCTTAAAAATACAATTTTTTCATCTTGCAAGAAATTGCAAAATTCAAATGTTACCTACATATAAATTGTAGTACACAAAATATATTTGGCTTATGTATTTTTGTATATTTTTATTGTGAGTGGTGAAGAAAAGATTTTTGTATATTTTCTTTCTTGATTCGGTTGTTATATTTTATTTTGTTTTGTGTCGTTTCTAGTCTGATTCTCTTTAGAATTCGTTTGTTTCTCCATGCTGTCTTTCAAGTCTTACACACAAATTAAATATAAGTAAAAAAGTACACTTGTACATTTTCCGGCTTTAAATATTTAATATGAAGTGCATTCATATTATTTTTAGCTTACTCTTTTACCTTTTTGAAAAACTCTTTGAGAATTTAAAACTAAAAACTTAAAAGAAAATCATTTCAAGCATTCCAATCCACACAATCGATTTAATTACCGTTTATTGATACTTGAGCGCAACATAATCGTCTTAATTACTTTTCAAACTAAATTTTAACCACCCACCGATTCGAGTAGACGACCAAGTAAATAACAACAACAACGCCAACAATAATCAGAAAAACAAAGACAAAAGCAAGAAAAATGTAGTTACTTGAGGTCAAAATAAAAAATGAATTAAGAATCTCAGCATCAAGTGCCTGATAAAAAAAAGAGAAAAAAAAAATTAAGTAGAAAGAAAGCAAATCCCCGTTCAAGAGGGATTCCGTTACTGCCCTCACCCTGGCTCAATAAATAATAAAATAATAATAATCCAATCATATTGTTACATCCGCGCAGCGCGGATAGTCATCACTTCTTGCCAGGGCGCAGAACGCGGAGAAAATGGACGACTTGGCCGACTGGCTGGCTCCCTGGATGGCCGACTAGATGACTGTTTGGATGGAGAGTTGGCTGAATTGGTGAGCTGCTTTGGCGTTTCCGCTGGCACGCGCTTCCGTCGCCTGCTGACAGACTGTTGGAACACAGGATACAGATCGACAGACATCGACTTTGGTGTAGATGGAGATGGATTCTAGTCGGGACGGGCGGACGGACAGCTGGCTAATATGGGGCGCAACGGCGCAACGGAAATTGCAACACAGGCCGGCAAGAGGCTGGATCAAATGGACGCAGCTAAGCAGCTTAAAGTCGCATCATCGATGCCGACGACTACGAAGACAGCTCTGGCAATGAAGGCAATGATGGCCACGGCGTCTGTGGCAACAGATTTATTGTTGTAGTCGTAAAAAAGAAAAAGCATTTCCAGCTTTGACCATTTTACTTTTGTTTTTCCGTCTTCCGTGTGTGGGTGTGCAAGTCTAAGTGCCATTAGCTTCCACGTTGTATTTGGTCTTGCTTTCCTTTGGTTTACTCTCGGTTGCTTTTGACTTAGGTGCGGGTTCGGGTTTTAATTTGGAAGACTCGGCATTTTTAGACTCTCTTCGAAGAAAAAGCAGTCTATTCACTTTGCTCTGATGTTTGTAACGCACAGAACCAAACATCGTAGACCCACAAAAGTTACATCTAGAATACTTAGAATCACTAGAGGAGTCGATATAGCCATGTCTGTCTGTCCGTCTGTCCGTCTGTTTCTATGCGATTTACTCCGTCGTCTTAAAAGCTATTTTGCTGAAACTTAGTATTTAGCCTTCTTTTTTACCTAGATAGTACACTAGTTTAAATCGGTCGGATCGGACCACTATATCATATAGCTGTCATACGAACCTAAATCGGTTTAGGCAATAACTCCCACATTTATTATCCGATCCTGTTCAAATTTAGCATATGTTTTTTATAGCAATTAATATATATACCAAATTTCGTAAGGATCGGACTACTATATCATATAGCTGCTATACGAGCCTAAATCGGTTTAGGGAATAACTCGCACATTTATTGACTGATCTTTTCAAAACAACACGTTTTCTACATAAATATACGCGTTTGTGCAAAATTTTATTAAAATCGGACTACTATATCGTATAGCTGTCATACAAATCGAAATCGGCCCTATTAACTGACCAACCCCGTTCATGTGATTTACGGCAGAAACAACTGCGAAAAGAGTCTGTAATCTTCGGCACCCCGAAGATAACGTTGGGATTTTTTTTTTTGCCAGCCAGTTCAGTGGCATTATTATCTTCTCAGCTTCTCAGTTATTTTCAAGAAATGTCTGTTTCTCAGTATACAAGTAAACACTTTATTCTGGTCTCCCTCTTTCCATCAGTATTGGACAAATTTGCTAATGTTTGTACTAGGCCTTTCAAAGATTCTAATTTACCACAGATTTTCAATTAACCTGGGAAAATTTGCTATGATTGCTTAGGTATTCCACTGGTTTCAGTGATTGAGTGGCTTGGCTTTAATTTAATTTTGAGGTTGGTCCAAATAGTTTGCAGCAATGAACTCAATGCATTATTAATTCGGGGCGTTTGAGTGTGATGATAGGTCAAATTTTGTAGCCGAGTTCTAGGCTTTCCATTTCGACAATTATTGATATATATTTTCTATGTGAAGAACTCATTACTCTTGAGTACAATTTATACACACTTAAAGCAAATCTCTATTTGAGAGATTTTTTTTAAAGAAAAAAATGTACAACATTTTATAAGAACCGAACGAATCTCTTAAAGAAGTAAAAGCAATGCCATCTAACTAATGAGATGCTTTATTTTGATTTGTTCTCCTTGAAACAGAAAGAGAGAGGGAGTGAGAGAGAGAGATTTGGAGTAAAGGTGAAAATTGCAAATTACAGCAAGAAAAATAAAACAGATTTAGTCATAAAGCCAGGAATTCGACTTACTCCAATTTGTGTTTCTTTCATTTGCCTCTTCTATCAATTCCTGCATCTCAAATATTGTTAGTAGCAAGGGGTTTTTTATTTGGGGTTTCAGCTTAAGACGAAATTGAATTCCGTGCCGCGCTTTGATGCCACAAAACTTGGCAGACGCTTTTTTTTGGGTTTGCCTAGCTGTCTGCTCTCTACCAACTTGCTTCAAATGTATTCCATTCCCTATCGGTGGGCGGAGTCTCTTTGTGCCATTCCAGAGAAATTGTCGTGACAAATTGAAACAATTTCTTTGGGGTTTTCTTTTTCGTTTTTTGTGGCATGCCAAAAGAAAAAAGCAACCGCAAATTTTATGCAATAAATTAAAAAACGACGGAAAACAGAAAATTTGCCTATCAAGAAAAAAATAAAAAGTGAATGTTCAAATTTTTCTTTGGCATTCATTTGAGATGTAATGGAGCGCAAGTGAAATGAATTGTGATTTGAGTTTCCTAATTTAATTGAATTTGTTTCATATACCGTTCAAACCCAATTGAAGAGAGTCAAAAAATAAAAGAGCCTGGGAGGACTAAGCAGAACGAGAATGATATAAATAAATCATTTTTGAGAGCTTTCCACTCATATGAAAATTGGGCGAATGAGAGAAAGAGCTTGGAAGCTGTTATGCATATTAGAATTACGTATTTTCAAAATTAAATGGAAATTATCTCAACTCAATTTTGGGCTAAGCTAGGAAGCAAAACAATTGTCAACGCAAATGTTTCAATTTGACCATTAAGAATCCACTACGTGGGAACATGCGAAATAGAGAAAGTATGTGTGTGTGTGTGCTTGTACATGCTTTCTATCTTTCACTTTTTAAACCAGTACAATCATCCGGGCATAAAGTCAGCCAGTCAGGCAGCAATGTGCACAATTTCAAGAATGTCGCCGTAGACAGGCTAAAATTCCAAAGCAAAATGCACACAGAGAGAGACAAAGGCGGAGAGAGAGAGAGAGAGAGAGAGAGAGAGAGAGAGAGAGAGAACAATAAGAACAACAATATTATGGAGCAAAACTAAACATGATACAAATACAAAGCAAAAAGTGTAACAAACACGGAGCGATAGGGGGGAATGGGTAACAAAACGCCAGGACATGGCAAAACATTTAATGTAAACGTTTTGTCGACAAATGTCAAATGGCCATGGCCAGTCGACGTGGACGGTCCAAAATAACACAAACTGAAAGCCAAATGACAAAATAACAACAAAAAACCAAACAAAACAGAACCGAAAACGAACAAAACTCAACACAAAAAGGGCGCGTCAAGTACAAAACCAAAGAGACTCTGGCTTAGAGCAGTCAACATAAAGGAAACAAATAAGAAGAAGAGAGAGAAGAAAAAAAAAAACTGCTAAAGACGTTAAACATGCGGCCTAGAACACCTCAAATTAATTCGATTTAATGCACGGCCAACTCAGGTTGTATTGAGTTGGCCCAGTTGATAAACAGCAAGACAAATAACATGGTCGAAAGCTCTGTCAACCTAAACCAAAAACTTTAATGACAATTTGCCATTGAATGCGGAGAACAAAAGTAATGGCGGTTGGTGGTAATGACTATGTTAATGGTCGCATTGACTGGTCACTGCGGTTCATAGCAGCTTTATTTGACATCCTAGCGAAATGGTAATGGGAAATTTCAGGAAGAATTAGTAGAATAATTAGATTCAGGCTTGCGAATTTGGAATACCCTGCAGTCAAGTCTTTCGGCTTACTATATAAACTCTAACACTACGTAGACATCTGAAAAGCTAGGAACCCGACCTGAGAACCTAAAACAGAATGGTCTTTCATGTAACGGAAGATTAGTGCTTTTCGATGTTTGCTTAAACGGAAACTATTACTGTGATAAATTATTAGAATAACCTCGAAGTTGTAGTTGAAAAATAAGTCGTAGATTATAAGAGGAGATGAAGGACTTTACCGCAAATACAAAATATTCATACCGAGCTTGGATCTTCTAACTCGCTTAAGATTTGGGTTATAAGAAAGGATGAAGGACTTAACCGTAAAGACAAAATATTCGTACCGAGTTAGGATCTTCTAACTCGCTTAAGATTTGGGTTATAAGAAAGGATGTAGGAATTAATCATAAATACAAAATATTCATACTCGCTTAAGATTTGGGTTATAAGAAAGGATGTAGGACTTAATCATAAAGACAAAATATTCATACCAAGTTCGGATCTTCTAACTCGCTTAAGATTTGATTTAGAGCAAGTTTCCCAGGAAGCTCTTAGATACTCTCTCTTGAGTTTCCTTGCTGTTACATATATGGACAGCTTTCCAATATACCTTTTCTCTTCGATTAGAGGGTATATAAATAGACAAAGGTGATGTGAAATCAAATTCGTGTGGTTCTGTTTCATGTTATTTTTGGCTAAGCCCCCAATGAGAGACTAAAATGGAAATTAATTAATTTGACCCATTAATTCCTTCACTGCTATTTTCTCACAACCAACAAAAGCCACTCACCTGCTCGTATTTCAGAAATTACTAGCAACCAAAATGAAATATCAAGTGCTGGAATACTTTTATCAATACAGAATTAATTGTTTTTCGAAAATGTATGTACACAAAGAACTTGAATTAAAGTAATCAGTAACCAATTTTTATAGACAATAATGAGTAATTTTCATTGAAATAGCAAAGAGGCTTTTGTGAGATTTAAATTTCTCCATTCCAGATCAAATAATATGGGTATTGTTGGACATTTTTAAGCCTAAGAGTTGCTTTACATTTTTCACTTTTTCGGTATTAAATTTATTGTCAGCAACAGTTCAGATTATAAAGTATTATTTCATATAAATGGGAAAATTATATAATGAAATATGTATTCTTATATTGTATTTGGGCTTTTGGAGTCTTTAAATGAGATTGGTTAGTTCGATATTGATATGGTTCGGTATGATACTAAAACGATACAGTTACAGACGGAAAGACCGGCGTATATGACAAATCTAGCCAATCTCTACCCAATCAGAAAGAAACGAAAAACTTTTGTTCTCGAAAATAGAATAATGGAGAAATATAAAAGAAAGATAAGATTAGGACTAGAGGTTTAATGTAAAGGCAGCCGATCATTGCTATCACCATTCTAGGCTTGCCACCTTTGTTTTACAATTCCATACTAGATACAGGGTACCCCAAATTTGGGTACGCCCGAGCTTAACCCAATTTTCAATTGGGACTAGAGGCTTGATGTAAAGGTAGCCGATCATTGCTATCACCATTCTAGGGTTGCCACCTTTGTTTTACAATTCCATACTAGGTACAGGGTATCCTAAATTTGGGTACGCCCGATTTAAGCCCGAGTTTCAATTAGATCATCAAAGTTATAAGAAAATATAGAAGATCAAAATTCTGAATTAAGTTGATTTACAGTATTTTCTATATTATTTATGGACAACGTGTTTATATATTTTGTGTAAATTTAAGACACTCACCCATTTTCAAGAGGACTTCTATTCGCACATAAAAATTTCTAAATAATTTTTGCTTACCTGTAAATAAAATATGTTGAAAATAATGAGCATTAAATTTCATTTGAAAACAAGTAAAAGTATATGGCAGTCAGGACAGGCACACAAAGTTTCATTAGCCGCATTTCAAAATGACGACGGGATATCAATTTTCTTGAGGCCAAGCGGGCGCACTGGCCCATTAACACACACACACACACACACGCACATACACTTTCGCGCGCGTATGGCAACACTCACATATATGAGTTCAACGAAGCTCATAGACGAGAAGTAAATAGAAAATATGAAGAAAGAAAATTAAAAAAGGCAGTCGAGGCTATTAAAGTAAAAATCTTTCCAAAGCATCGAAAATGAAGAAATTCCCAGTTGCGAAAACTGCGACGAAGCAGACCGCAGATGCCTTGCAACATTATGGCACACACACTCTAATAATAAAAAAAAAAGAAAAAAAATACCGTTCCGTGTGTTTGTGTGTGCGTGTGTGTTGAAATAATTTTTATGATTATTTCTTCCTTCCGCTGGAGTCTGCGTTGGCGTTGGCATTGGCGTTGTTGGTTCATCCATATATGGTATGCTTAGGTTTGCTCTAGCTGGAATCTGCTCGGCGATTACTCTAAAAGTATTCGAGTTTCGCCTGCTGTTTTGTGTGTGCTTTGCGCCATTTAGTGAGCCAGCGAGCCATTCATCCAGTGAATCAGCCAAGAGAGCGTCTGTGCGACTCAGAGTCTGCTTGGAAGCAGATAAGCACAGTGGAAATTAACATTATGTTGTGTCTGAGAGAAATGCAATGATTTCACTGATTGCACAGTGAACGACAACAGATTGCATAAAAAACGCTAGAAAATTGTCCAAGTCTCGATGCTAAGCATAAATAATGAAAATCTTCGAGGAAACTCGAATTAAAACATTAAATCATTATAGCAGAGCTAATTCAGTTTAGTAAAGAAAAGAAATGCTGAAGAAATTTTCCCACTGGTAATACTAACGAGCTTAAGTTCTTGTCTAATAGTTTTTTTTTTTTTATTTGAGTATCTTAATTATATTTTTTTGTTTAAGAAAAAAAAAAGGAATATTCTATTGACGAGCTATCAAATTTTTGAAAGCTTAGAACTTCTATTGTGTTATCGCTAGTGCCGCAGCTTTCCAATACCGTGCCGAAATGGAATGGTATGGCTCAGATACAATGATTTAACATATATCAATGAGAAAATAATAGGCTAGTTGGACAACACAAAGTACAATTAATTCATGAGCTCAAATGTTTTTTTAAGAATAAAAATATTCGTTTAAATTAAATGATACCGAGCCCACGGTTCTGGTGCAGACTTGGCCAGACTAGAGCCTTTCGGAATTCCTGGGATTAAATGTTATGTTGGCATTATATTTCTTTTCTTTTAACGCCCACATATGTCTGCCAACTCACATATATTTAAAGAGGGTGTGTTTGTGTTCGTGAGCCCAGAAGTATGGGCATGTGTAACGGATGCCTTGGCTTAATGTCTTTTTCATGGTGTAGCATTGTTATTTGTGTTCTGCTTGTGCTGCTTTTTCTTCTTTTTCCGTGCCATCTTAATAGAGGTCAAAACACAGGCAATTGCTTTCCTTGCGACTTATTTTGAGGTTTCCTTCTGACTCGACAATTTGTTTTGCCTATTCCGAAATGCCAGATATTTAAAATGCATTCCCCGAGTAAGTGATTTTAGCTTCTTAGCATCTCCTTCGTCTACTCTTAACTTATTTTGACAGCAGATATTTCATTTTCATTTAATTTAATTTCATTTTCTCAAGAAAGCGCACAAAATAAAAGTAAAAAAAATAATACATATATATATATATATATATATATTTAGAGGGGAAGCAAGCAAAAAGACAGCAGCACAAAATGTGACGTGGCAAGTGCATGGAAAAGAAAAAATAATAATATTAAAGCGGTTTTTTTCTGCTTCTTCTTCTTTTTTTGCGTCATAGAACTAAGCACTTGTAAATCCCCACAGAGGATGTGCCGTCAAGTTAGTCTCAAATACAAACACACACACACACACGCATGTGTGTGGTATAGGGAAAATATGGGTATGTATGTGTGAGTTGGCATCCTCGTTGCACTTATCCACATGCAAACACAAACGGGACGCACACTTCTAACCAAACTCATGGAACTTATGCATAAGTGACATTAAGAAAAAGCTCTTCAAATGCAAGAGAAACACTTTGGCAGTCGCTGCTTTGCCACAGTCACTACATCTTAGAAAAGTATGGCAAAAAAAGAAGAGTCAAGTTAAAGTTTCTAGCTGAAATCCAAGGAAAAGAAAATGCAATGGCGCTTTTTTTTTGCTTGCCTTCTTTCCCGCCAGCCCCTTTGAAATGAACGCAAAGTTTCGGCATTCGGCCGCATTAGGGATATGGCAGAGTCTCCGTTTTCATGCTGGGCAGGATATGCAATCATCATGCGGATTTCCATAAGCAGCGAGTCGAAGGAAAATAGAAAATCAACTAGAAAAAGAAAAGCCAAGGCTGGCAAGAGACACAAGCACTCGGCGCCGCACTCTATCTCTCTCTCTCTCTCTCTCTCTCTTTCTCTGTCTCTTTCTATCTCTCTTGGAAGTGCAAGAAGAAATCATAAGAAGAGGAGGCAAATGGCGACAGAGTTGCCCGGTAAGCTTCTGCACGCAACTGGCTTAGCTCAATATCCTTTCTGAGGGTAACTTTAAACTATTTTCAATGGCATTTCCGCTGCTCCGTGACTTTTTTTTTATTATTCATTCTCTCTTTTGATTCGATTCCCTTGGCTTTGACATTCTATTTGGCCAGAACCAGAGAAATGTCTAAGCAGTTGCTTGATATTCAGCCTCTGGTCTGGATTCTCGTTCATTCTATTATAGCTTTTACTGGCCTGACTGATTGATTAAGTGGTTAAGTGGAGGAAATTGCTGCAACTTCCACATATTTTCAATTTAAATGGCTTTCTCCAGAATGTGACAAACAGAAGAAAAACTTAACATAACATTGAAAAGTTGTGAATAAAACAAAAAATTCCATAAAGCCAGGTTCAACTTTAATTTATTTGACAGAAATCGAAGATCCGCTTGACCCCTTCAAATTTTCAGCATTTGCTTTAATCATTTTACCAGGCATTTCAAGTTTTTGTTGCTTTGATTTTTCGTCTTTTTGATTGTGTTTTTTTTTTTTTTTTTTTTTTTTTTTTTAAAGCAGCAAATTGCTTGACATTTGTCCTAAGCTTGGCAAGCTTATTCCAGAGCCTCCAGATTCTCTTCTTTTATTTTCTACTTTTTTGTGGAGGCCTTTTTTGTGGCCAGTTTTTTTCTTTCTTTTCTCTTTTGTTATTTGCTTTTCCATTTACTACAACGCTATTTTTTATTTCTTTGTATTGCTTTTGTTTCGGGGTGTATTTTTTTTTTTTGCTTGGTTGGTGGCTGACCAGCTCAGCAAGAGAGAGATTTTTGTGCCAAGCCAAGCGGTCTAGGCTTACTTTTGGTTGGGCCGTAAATTTATGCTAACAGTTCTCCATTGAAAATGCATAAATTTATGTGTTTACACTATGTGCAGAAATTGGCCTCGCCCCCACAAACTCTCGCAGACAGGAGTATTTGCTCATGGAAGGCTGGGAGCCCGTGGTACGATGAGAATTCTGGTGGCGGCACATGTGTTTACTTAGCTGTTTTTATGGCTTGGGTCAAAATGAGTTACAGAGAGAGCAAGAGAGAGAGAGAGAGATAGTGATAGAGAGACAGAGGGGTGAGTAGAACGGAGAGAAAGCAAACCAAGGGATGGGTAGAAGGGCACAAGTGGGCAGTGTGTATTATTTTGTTTGTTTTATTTACTCTTGGCTTGTTTTATTTAGCTTTATGTTTTTTTACTTTTTAACTCTTTTATGCTGGCTCTACTGTACCTGTTTTTTGCCACCCTTATTGCCTTATTTAATGATATTTGTCTGTTTGTCTTTCTTTTTTTTCATAGATGAAAAAAGAGTTGTTCTAACTCCATAAAACTATTTGAATTTTACAAATTATTATTTGCATAAATTCTGATGCATGTTGCTGAAGTGCGGTTAATAAATTTAAATTTAAAATAACAAAAAATTTTGTCAGCAAAAACACAAACAACAGAATCAAACTACTCACTCAAAATCGTATTTGTTTGGGGAAAGCTATAAAACGAGAGAGAAGGAAATAACTAAACACCGAAATCCGCACGCAGAGCTCATAAAATTTGAACTGAAGACTAAACACTTTTATATACCACATGAAATGACCAGCCCAACTCAACTTTGCCTACCCCTTTCAAAAATTCCATCAATTCGCTAAATGACTTTATGCAAACGACTTTTCCGATTGCTCCTCACAAACAAATTTAAGAGTTTCTTTTTTTTTTTTTTCTTTTCTTTGGTCACATAAAAACCTTGAAGACTTGAAATACAAACAAAGGCAACATAAACTTTTCCAAGCCCAAAAAAAAAAAAAATGTGATAGCCGGGCCGATCTGGGGCGAGTTAAATGGCATACACGTAAAACACTCGACTTGGTTACTGGAAACGTGCCCAACTCTAAACTGGTCGGGTGTATAAAGAGTTGCTGAATTGAGGACCAAGATGATCAGATCAGAATACGGGTTGATCTCCCGTGCCGAGGACATGCAAACTGAAACGGCAAATGACACACCAAAATCGATACACAAAAAGCCAGACAACAATACCTCGAAAAACAGGAACGGAAAGATAGACGAAATGTACAAAACTCAATTGGAGGGTGATGTGTTTTTTTGGGAGTGTGCTTAGGAGTTTTTGTCTCTTTATTTTTGTATTGTTGCTGTAGTAAAATAGATGGGCATTTAAGATGAGCATTCTGCCGTAGCCCACTACACTGAAATGGCCGAGCAAAAAAGGGGCAGAGACACATACAGTGCAAATGAATTCAGCCAAGTGTGACGACCCCTGTTGGCAGTGGGGTCCAGTAAGTGGCAAGTGGCAAAAGCCTTTTCGTGTTAATGAAAAATGCATGAAATTTAAATTGCGCCAAAAAGTGTTGTTGTTCTTGTTGTTATTGTTCGCCTAAAAAGTCAGAGTGGGTGGCAGTGGGCCAGAGTCAGGCAGGCGGTAAGTGACTTTCCGGCCAACGTGCCGTATGCGTGATTTTTGTATTCCATGTGTGTGCATATTTCTGAGTCCTCTAATAGTAGGAAAAAAAAACTGGAGAAGTGATCTGTAAAACGACACTTTTATATAGCGGTGTGACAACAACAACAACAACAACAACAACAGAATAAAAAAATATATATATATATGTGTAAAAATGAAAACGAATGCAGACAAAAAGTGACAAAGGCGACGCCGCTGTCGATTGTCTGTATTTTTGAATAAAGTGGAATGAAAAATTAAAAAGGGGCTAACAACAAAAGGAAAATACATGCACAACAACTGCATTGAAAAAATGGAATTACCTTGGGTGATGGGCGATGACTGAAAATCTCATTTTCTATGCGACTGCGATTCTGACTCTGCCACTGCCAAATGTCAACCGAATCATTGCTCAATTCAATTCAAAATGTGAACTTTATTTCAAAAAAAAAAAGGAAAAATGAAAAAAACCAGCTTCCAATAAAAAAAATAAAGAAACTGGCCAAATTTGTAGCCTTCAAATATAACGGATGAATAGACTGGATGGGAGAGAGATAATAACGGAAAAAAATTGTTACAAATGAAATGAAAGGCATTCAAATGGAATGAGTGGAACTTTGACAAGAGCAGAACGAGCTCGGTGGTGGTCGATGGATTCTGGTAGCATACGAATCATGCTTAAATTGATTTTCACTTTATGACAAGTTAAGCACTTTTCGAAACAGTTAATTTCGTTTTCAGCTGAGCTTTAATTATTTGAAAACCTTTAAAAAAAATCGGAGAAGAAGTAAAAAAAAAAATACTATACACTTTATCCAGTTATAATTCAGTTTAACTTGTACATTTAAATGAAAATATAATAAATTTCATTGGTACTTTGAATTAAGCTAAAACTAATAATCTATTCATTTTGTAACTGTTTTAGAAATTCGATAATGAGAAAATTTACAAATATTATAACAAAAGCAAATGGAAAGTTTTGGGTGAATGCATTAAATCTATTTGACTAAAACTATTTTGTATTTATGTAAACTAATTAAGGCAAAATATGATATGATGTGAGCTATCAATTTTAATATGATTTGCAAAATATATGTCCAAATTATTAGTACAATTGTTAAACTTCGAAATGCGGAAAACAAAATCATGGACAATAGAAGCAGTTTGATTGGGATTTTTTCATAGAATTTTTCAAACTGAAACTGATTAAATGGGCTCGAATTTTGAAACTGAGTTCTTAGAATCCAACCTCGCTTAAGTCAATTCTTTTTTAAGGAGAAGAGTAGAAAAGAGTTTAGATTTCTTTAGAACTTAGGAGTTCCTTTATTGTCTTTACAAAAGCAACACCTTTTTACTCATCTCGTTGAGAATATTTTTAATCAACTGGTCCTGACAAAATTCCTATAGAAAAACATGAAAATACAGAGGCTTTAGCCAGACTGCCTTAAAAATACTTGGCATTTTGAGCAATCAACGGGCATTCAGTTGCCTAGGCAACTGTAAGGAATATTTTTTCTTTGCCAAATCTCACCAGAAACCACATCAAGGCAGACTAAGAGAAGCCAAGAGCCAACACCTTTTTTTAATATTCGTTTTCATTTGGCTTCAAAACGTTGAAAATATCTTGCCCACGGGGCGTATTAAAATCAATTCATTTAATTTTGATCAAAGCGAAATAAATCTTGCGCTTTTTGCTTAATTTCCTTCTCTGTTTTTTTTTTTCGTTTTTGCTGTTGTTTTTGCTGTAATTTTAAAACGATGTCGACAGAAATGTGGCAACAAGAGGCGAGGCAAGTGAACAAAACGAAATGAAGAAAATCCACAACATCGGCAGTGAGTAATTTGGCCTCGAACTGATGGAGAAGATGCAGTGCAGTGGTGGAAGGTGGAAAATTGAGAGTGTAGTTCAATGTAGGGTGAAGAAGAAGAAATGGTGTGTATGGAAGTAAGACAAAAAGTACAAATAAGGGGAAACGCCGCACGAGAAATGAGAAATCATTAGTAAGTGAAAACGTTAAGGCTCGGGGAGGAAGAAACCGTTTCAAATGAACACACAAAAACCCACACAGACACAGACAAGCACATAGCAAGTGTAAGATAAAGACACATAAAATAAACGCTGTAAACTTTTTCCCAACCACCTTGTTGGAGAGTCAGGTCTCTGGCTCTTTGCTGGGTTGCTTATCAGAAGCAATGCCAACTGAATTAATTTTTCAATTCACAAACGAATTCATTGACTTTTTCTGTATGTTGTAACAGAGAACGAGTGAGCGAGCTATAAAGAGTCTGAAGAATCATAAGTTGAGCTGGGTTCGTCCTCTGACTGGCTGCTCTTCCCTCTCTCTCTTCACTGACAGCATGTTGGTCATGGTTTGAAAATCCCTTAAACTGATTTCGCCTCGAACGCCTTGCGGTCGATAAATGCATTTCACTTTGGTCTCACAAACACATTTGAGCGTTACGCTAATTTTTTTTATAGCAACTTTTATGCAGCTGGTTTTGCGTGGTATTTTTGTTTTCGCGTTGGTTTTGCACTTAGCAAGCAGATTCGAAATTATTTGTTGGCAAATTACTCGGAGGTGTTGTTCTTCAGTCCTTGGGATGCATATCTCTACATCATTTTCCGGGGTTTTTGTGTATTCCTTTGGCTATATTCAATTTCGTTTGGCTAAGACTTATTTCAGCGTAAAGTACACAGAAAATTTCCAAATTCATTTCTAAAACAAACATTTTACATGAGCGGGCGTCGACATCGACTTGCTGGCTGTCTGACTCGTTGGTTGTCTCCTTTCCTTCGACTAATACTTTGTTGCTGCCTTTGTGTGGGTGTGTGTTTGTGTGTGTGTGTGTGTGTGTGTGTGAGTGGCAAGTGTTGCCAAGCAATTTAAAAGTTTTGCTGTCGCTGAAGAAGGAACTGTGAAATTGCCGAGGTAGGTGAAAGTGCCGCATCTTTGCCGACAGTTGCTTCAACTAACCAAACAGATGCATTTGGTACTTTTGTTGTTACTGCATTCGGAATCACGATAAAAAAATTATATTTATAGAAAAAAAAAAAAACAAAGAAGAGCAGAGCGTAAAATAGTTGCCAGTTGTTGTTGTTGTCTAACTCAGCTACTGTGGCACTTGTTGGCTTGGCACTTCCAAACTTGCAGTTTCACCTCTACTTTCCCCGTATATTTTTTCTACCTTTTTTGTGGGTGTTACTGCATCACTTATATGTGCATGTGCTGCTTGAGAGTTCATGCACCGTAAGTTGGCAAAATAAACATATAGATATTTGTTGGTATATATGGGTAAGCCTAGCGAGGGCTGTTTCATAGAGAAATCTTCGAATTTTAAATTACTTCCAAAAGAAATATAGATAATTTTTTTGAATATGACTAAAAAGAACCGTATTTATTATGAAATATTCTGGAGTCACCCTCCTCAATTCAAACTACAATAGATCAGGCACAGCCAATTCTATTTTACAAAGTTTCTATTAGTATTTCCTATTTTCATACATAAAAAGTGACATAAGAATTTTGTAGAATTAAAACCAAAAAGGATGAACTTCTTTTCAGATGATGAATTTTTTAGTCAGCCCTCGTGTGACGTTGGTGTCCCTTTCAATGTTTTGACTAGATTGTTGGTTCACCGCTGCAGCAGAGGCAGGGGTCATTTTACTCTCTAGTTGTTACACTTTCCCAAGCAAACTCCCACAGACATACAGAGATTTGAATTGGAAATTTCTTTTTTGTTTTACTCTTCATCCTACAACACTTAATTTTCAATTTGCAACCATTTGCTGGCTGGCTGGCTGACTGGCTGGTTGGTTGGTTGGTCGGAGCTTTGACTTTGACTTAGCCTTGGTCAAACTAATCAAAATGTTTGCCTTGGTGGCAGTGCCAGAGCTTTCACTCTCCACTTATATATGTAGTCTATTGGCATCGAATTCGTTGTGGCTTCGCCTGTTAATTAGCACTTAAGTGTCTCTCATTTCAAAGTCAATTGTCAGATTTGGTGGATCCTTATATTTTCTTTCTTTTCATGTGTCGCCGTTGCCTACTTTCTCCGCTGGTTTTACCCAGTTTTAGTTGAGCAGATACTGCCTCCTGTCTTACATTAAGTCAACTTATAAATAAAACAACACTCTAGCTCCGGGCACCCAGAGTCTGGCCTTTTTTTCTTTCCTTCTCTGGTTTTGTTTCATGTTGTATTCTTAAGTAATTTTCTCACACTTTGCCTACTCATCAGCATGCTCACCATTCATCTATCTATCCAACAAGCCAGCCAACCAGCCATCTATCCGAGCTGACTGCTGTCCTTCTGTCCACTTATCCAACCAAGCAACCAACCAACCAACCCGTTCATCAGGGCAGAGTCTCTTACACAGCCACTTCCATTTCCACTTCCTTGGCAAACTTCGCAGACTCAAGTGTGGAAATTTTCACTTTTTTGCCATAATTAAATTCATTTTCAAGTTGCTTTTGCCTTCCAACTGACACATACACCGAGACTTTCAAGCACACTATTCTTTTTAAACACACACACACACACATATTTTTCATTACAATTTGAGCTTTATTTTTGTCTAGGCTGCAGGCAGTTTCCTCTCTGCCCAACTCGGCTTTTTTTCACCGTTCTGTGAGCTCCTGAATCTTCTTCATCGCTTTCCGTTGCCAACGTTTCATCTCATGCAACTTCCTGTGCTGTTGTTTCCGGTTTTGTGTGCGGCCGCCTGCCAACGAACCAACCAACCAACCAACCAACCCAACAAACCAACCAACTCAGTTCAGTTGAACTTGGCTTAAATCTAAAGAGTCACCCTCCCAGCCTGTCAGTCTGTCTCTCTATTTTCCATCTGAGTCTGCTGCTTCTGCCTATTTGTATATAGTTTTTGTTATTAGTAGCCGTAGGCAAAAGAGCAGGCCTTACAATTTGCTTCGGCCTGCTTGTTTCGGCCTTTTTGTTACCAAGTTTCGGCTTAAGTTGTTTTTAAGTTGTAAATCTCTTTTACCAATGAAGGGACACCAGCTACCACAGCCCCGAAAGCTCTGTCAGTTGTGTGAATTTATTGCACGCTCTCGAGTTTTGCAGCAACACAAATTTCCATACCTCATATATGGATGACTCAAAAATAACACATGAACAATTTTCATCTAATGTTCTACAATTGAAGTTTTCAGAATTTGGGGTAGCAAACTGTATTGTCTGTCGATTTACAATTCATATCATAAACTCATTTGGCAGATTATTTATTTTCACATTACGTGAGTGTTTTACAATTTTCCTTCCACCGCTCTCTTCTCCAGTAGAGACTTCTATATTTTTTGGTATTTTCATATTTTGGAAATGTAAGCGATTCGGTTTGACTCTGCAAACTTTAATTGAAAGTCGATGGACAGACTTTGATAGGTTTAATTAAAATCTGTCAGAAAAAAAAGAAACATCACAATAGTCGGTAATTGTGATTATGGAATTTAGTTCCAGCAAACCCAAAATATATGCATTATGCCAAATAAGGAAAGGGTTCCGTTGGCAGCTAAATTGAACTCAGGATCGACATTCACCGAATCGGTTTTTAAATTATTTATTAAGTGGCTTGTTAATTTGTGTTCAAGCTTGTCGAAAAATTTTGAAAGTGGCAGAGTTTCAGATTTCACAGTTCAAATTTTTCTTTAAAGAAGTATTTTTTGATTGCTTGAAATAAAATTCAAATTGGAAATTTTATATTTGCTTTTGGTTTTAGTCTTTACGTGTTTATTTCATATTTGCTGTGCTTTTTGTTTTGCAAAATGGAAAATTGTTTTCAATTGTAACTTTATCTTTGGCAGAGAAAATTAAATTTTTCTCCCTACATTTTTCACTTATACGAAATTGCCAAGAGGCATAAATTTTGAGGTAATTCTTGAATGAAAAAATTTCTAGAATTTTCAGAACACACACTTCTTTCACTTTCCAGCTTGGAACTCACCTGGTTTGGGTCCACTGCCAACAACCATTTGCTGTGGCACCATCGACTGTTGTTGCTGGGCGTTCGGCGCCATTTGCTGTTGCTGCTGGGCCTGCGAGTGAGGTTGTTGGCCATTGTGCTGCATATGAGCAGATTGCTGCTGCTGTTGTTGCTGTTGCTGGGCAGCAGCAGCCGCGGCTGCAGCTGGATGGATGGCCAGGAGTTTTGTTTCCGGCGGCTTGTGGGGGCCCATCGTTATCTGCGGGGCCCCCATGGCTATAGTCGGCGCTGGCATCATCAGAGTCGACATGGCCAACATAATTTGCGAGTGAATTTTGAAGGCCTTTGCGAGTGGGGACTTTCAGGTGCTCTCTGAAGCTTTGCTATTCAGATCGATTGAACGATCTTGCTAAGGACGAGATTCACTTTTTGAATGTCTTTCAAGGTTTTCTTTTATGTTCGCGTTCTATTGATTTGGCTGGCTATTTTGTTGTCCTTTAATGCAGTTGTTGAACTTCTTGCCAAAGGTCGTGGCGTTAGCTTTACTTCACGTATGCAGCGTCCTGCTGCGTTTTTTATATGTTTTATCTTTCGGCTATATAACTGGCTCTGTATATGTGAAAATATATATGGGTTTATTTTGTGTGCGAATGTATATGTGTGTGTGGGAAACTTATGAAATATGTTTTGTGGGTGTGTGCGCGTGTTTGTTTGGGTATATTTTCACTCTTCTTTATTTTTTATTTTTTATATTTTTTCGTTGTCGTTTGCGTCGCTCGTTTTAGATTTTTTCTTTATTTTTGGTTCGCTTGACTCGTTCGGCTTGTACTTCTTTGCTATGTACTTGGCTTATATACTCTGGTCGGTATTTCCCTTATTCGCTACTGACTTGGGACGCTGCTCCTGCTGTTTTCCTACTTGTTCGGCGTGATTCTTCTGTTTCTACAGCTCCCACAGCTGCTGCCTTCCTACAGTTGCTGGCTCTATGTTTTCTTGGTCGTATGTATGTGTTTTTATGATTATTATTATTATTATTATTTATTTTTATTATTATTATTATTATTATTATTTTTTTTTTTTGTTATAATTTTTGTTCGCTTTTTCGGTTGTACGTTTTGCTTATGTGTTTGTTCAACCGGAAATATACGAACACGAGCGCACTTGTCGTTTACGTTTTTTTTTTCAGCTTGCTTTCAATTTGGTTCTCTTGCGATTTGTCCTTCTTGTCTTTCACGTTACGAGACTGAATTTGTGGATTTCATTCCGTGTCGTAGATTTTGACTTTTGCAGCTGTCTTACCGACTAACCGACAGCAAAACAGCAACAACAATAAAAGAGAAAAACAATAACAGAAACTGTTTGTAATCACAAATTATTTTCTTAGGTTGGCAAGGCCAAGAAAGGAGCTCACTGAACTGGTGTCTGCAGCAGAAGCAGCTCAACGGAAATTATAAATTTGGCTGTCATATGTGCAACACTACTTTCAAAGGTAACAACAACATCAGCGGCTTTCAACAGTCTGTGTCATCAGAGGGTAAGGCAAGAACAACACGTATGTGGAATGTCAGCTGAGACTGGCGTAGACATAAAAAGCGAAATTATATTTGCCGGCTCAATGTCGACAGTTGTGAGCCCCCTTGTGTAGCTGGCTGCTCTGGCAAAGTTATAGAGAACCACAACAAAAACAAACAGCTGGCAAATTACTTGCCACAGACGCTGAGGAGCTTCACCGGCTCTGCCGGTTCGGCTGAATGAGAGTTTGTGGGATTTCCACAACTATAAAAGTCGGTGACTCTCGGCTAAGCGCTACTTGTCTGGCAAACTGTAAAAAACCCTTCAAGTTGATAACTTGAATAAATGTCACCAAAAGTTTTTCTTTTTTTTTTTATAAATGAAAAAAGTGCAATTAATTATTATTTTTTTTATTTCCTTTTTTAAAACTAAACAAAAAAATATTGAATTGACACAAGAAATTATAGATTGGAATAAAAATAAAGCTGAAGATTTACAAATATATATTTTTTTTGTTTACTTTATTGCTGTATTGCTGGCCAAGTCGATTTAAGTTTGAAATTCGCAATATTTTATTGAAATACGTTTTGAAATATTCACGAAATCAAAATACGAGCTTAACGCACACACACTATACAAGAGAGAGGATACCCCAAAAAACAGAAAGAACGGCAAAGCGTGCGGTACAAATTTGTACTAAACCGCTGGGCGACGCTTTTCTTACTGAACGCCAGCAGTATACGCATTGGCCAAAATTCAAACCGCTGCCAACTGCGACGACTGCGAAAGCAGCGGGCAACCGACCGACCGACCTACCAAGCGGGCCAGTCAGCCAAACCAGGCAGCAGCGATCCAAAACGGACCAAGCCACCAAACCAGCCATAGTCATGCAAGCAGGCAGGCAGGCAACCAGCCAGCCAGTCCAGCCAGGCAAACGTAGCTGCTTCTGCCGCCAACAAGCCATTCGCGTAGGCAGTTGAAAGAACGACGACGGCGACGACGACGACGGCAGCGGCAACGACAACGACGACGTTGACGACGACAGAGCCGAAAATGCTAAGCACAACGATAGGATGCGTTTCCCTACATTTTCTCTCTCTGGATACGATGTGGCAGCTTTTCTGACCCGATGTCTACCAAGAGTCGACTGCGAGGAAGGCAGTCTGAGGGGAGCCCGTGGAAGAGAGAGAACCAAGTTTTGGGCGCTCTGCTCACTACGAAAATAAAGGGACCCACAAACAACAACTGCAACAACAACATCGAAAAAACGAAACTTTGAAAGTGGCGCGTTCGTTTTCGTTCATGAAATATTCACGAATTGTTCGGCCTCATTCTCACTTGGGCTCAGCACGGCTCACGGTGATTTTGTCTTGCTCTCTGTTGCGCTCATTTCGTTGGATTTCCATCATCATCATTATCAGCATCATCGTGATTGTAATCGTCATTGGGAGCACGAACGCGGTTCGTTTGCTTTAAGTTTGCTGGTAGAATTTGGTTTTTAGGTTTGTTGTTGTTGTTTTATTTTTTTTTTTGTGTGTGTTCTCAGGACTTTTATTTGAGTTCGTCCCTTTTTGGGGGCCACTTCAATTGCCTGTTTGTGGCCATCGATTTGGGCAAGTGCGCAGAATCATTCAACGAATTGAGCGCAAAAATTCCCCAAAAAATATTTTTGATTATTTAAATATTTGATTGAACAAAATATTTTATTAAAATTAAAACTATTTAAATTAGTTTATTAATTAATTTATTTTATTTTTAATAAAACAATGTTTAGTCGACAAATCAATTGCAAGCTTTACGCTCTTGGCAAGTTTTCGGAGCCAATTTCGAAAATAGCTACCTCCTTTGTTGGCCAAATAAATTTCCCAGTATTTGTCTGCCTTCAACTGTTATACAGAGCCAGTTTGCCTATGATGAGTTCAAACATAAGAACGATTAGAATTCTGAATTAAATAAAATTAAAAATGATTGATTTGAAATATATTTCAGTATTTTAAATGAAACTCAAGAGAGCCATTTAATTAAGGTATTTAATCGATTTGTTCCAATATCTTATAAATCATTATAAGTTTTTATTATATTCAAATATTTTCTGTTCTTTTTTTTACATTTATCAATTCAAAACAAGAAGAAAGTAATGAAGATGGAATCTCTATATTACAAACAAAAATCCATTATTCAAAAATCCAATAAATACTTTCCATTTTTATTGAAAAAGCTATTTGTACAGAGTTGTTAAGTAAGAGTAATGAATACATTGATTGTGTATAAAAGGATTCAGAACACACACACATTCTGAAGTCATAATTATGAAAAATCCTTAAAAAAAAGAAGTAGGTAAGCCAAAGGAAAAATTCATGGTGGAAAAAGAAACAAGCAGAGTGAGAGCCCAGTCCATCGGATGCCGGGCGGTGTTGATGGCAATGGCGGTAATGGCAACAGTTACGGTAACGAGCGGTAGTTGCTCAGGCTCCTCCTTCCTCGGGCTCCACATACTTTTGCAGCAACAATATGAAAACCGAAAGGGCATTGGTCGCCAGCCACAACACACACACACACACACACACACACACATGAAAAGAAAAACAAAGACAAAATCCAACAAGAAAAATACATAATTGCAAGCAATTTAGCTTGCGACATTATCATTGTTCTATTTAGCATAGGAATCCGAGGCAACCAACCAACACACAAGCCAGCACACTTTTATGTTTGTGGCACTTTTGTGCCTTTGTCTGTGTCGAGCAAAACTTTTATATATCGTATATAAAAAAAAGGTGCATAGATAATGGCAAAGAAACCGTGTATATGTGTGTGTGAGCGAGGGTTGCATATGCTTAAATGCAATAACAGCAACAACAATGCCACGTGTGTGTGTGTCCAACCTGGTTCAAGTTTGTACCTTGCCCTATTAGTGGAGTTCCTTTTATGGAATTCTCTTTTTCCAATTTACAGTAACTTTGTTTCAAAGGCCATTTGGATCTTAAGTTCTTATCTTCCCATAGAATTGGAAAGTGTTTTCATCAACTCAGGAATTGGATCAGACTTTTATCAATAGACGAAAGAAATATATATATTCCCTTTCTGGTAATTCCAAATTTCCAGTAAAAAGAATCTAATATTCTTTGTGACAATGGGCCCTTGGATTCTTTATGAGTGGGTTCGTCTATTTCTTTTTTGTTGCTTAAATTAACAAAGAATCCCTGTTGCACGGTCACTCCTTTGCCATCCACATTGCTTTTGCTCTCAGACTTATTATGGAAGCCCCTTGTGTGGCGTCTTTATTGTTCTTCTTTTTAGCTGCGCTTGTTAGGTAAATCAGCTTGGAGTCTTGGACCGCTTGCAGACGGACGGCATCCTGAGGCATCAAAGTGGCATCAACAGGGGCACTAACAACGACAACAACAACAACAACAACAATGCACTGTAATATAAACATCAACAAAAACAACAATTTCATAGAAATTATTGTTGCCCTGGACTCTGAGCGGGAGAGAAAGAGCATACCAGGCCAAGTTATAACGTGCTTAAGCGTCTTTAAGTTAAATAAGGCTGAAAATATTTCATTGTAATGAAGTGCGTGAAAGCAGGCGAGTATGCATGTGGTAGTGTTGGTTTAGGCATGAGTGTGTCTATTTGGTTGTATGAGTGTATTTGCCCCAACAGAACAATAGAGCATTGTTTATCCTGTTTGCTGTTGCTGTTGTTTTTCTTTTTGTTCTTCTTGCTGTACTTGAAGCTGATTTCATATCGTGCATTCGAGTTTCTATTGTTGTTGTTGTTGTTTATGCTTTGTGTTTCCCGAGTTCTCCTACATAAGCGGAAAATTAAAGCATTGTTCAGCCAATTAGAGTATTTAGCGCCAGAGCAGACACACGGGGCATATGACTGATGCTTGCAGTGAGACAAGGAAAAAAGACAGAAGAGCTACAAATACCGAATATACAGAGGCTCTATCGGTGTTAACAGTTTCTGGTTTGTTAGCATCAGCCAAATTAGGAAACATTTTTAAGGGGCTTACCGAACTAATATGATCGACTCTGCTGGGTAAATCCGAGGTAACAATTGGAAGCTTCGCAGGATTATCAAAGCATCCTTACATTAATTATATCACCGAAGCGAAAACTTTTTGAACTGGTCTAACAAAACTTGGGCCAAGATATCAAGCAATACAATTAAGTGAAAGGAAATATGCAACTTAAGAGTGACTGAAGGATCCACACAGTCCTTTGAAAAGACAAAGACAGACCACCAAGACCGCAGTTGGACTGTGTGGAAACGGCAAAGGCCTTGAGGGTGGCGTCGGAAGTGATGGTAACGATGTTGATGATGGCGATGCAAAAAGTCGAGTCTGTAATGACAACGAGAACGCTTCAAAGAAAACAAAAACATACATACGAACTAAAGCACCTTTCAGGAAAAGCTTTCAATGAACGACAGTTTTGAGCTCAATGGGAAAAGCTTTAGAAATTGATGATGGCCAATGCTTAAGACAGAAGAGTAGCATCAACTCACGAGCTGTAGGGGAAAAGGGCTGGTAGCCAAGGAGACGAGAAGAAAACGGTCCGGAATGTGCAAATGGCACAGCTTTTGCTTTTACTCTTGTTCTTTTTCTTGTTGTTGTTGTTGTTGTTGTTGTTGTCTGTCTGGCAATAAAGCGGATGGTGAATGCTAAAATGCGATGAGTGCGCCAAAAACTCGCACTAAATAAATTGATGTCCACATGCTCAAGACAAGCCAAAAAAACATACAACCACATACAACCAACCACTTCATTTATACACCAACACACATATACCAACACACATACACAGATATTTAGCTTGTGCTTGGGTAAAATTTTTAGCAGCGCACTAAAAACGAAATAAGTGAAATATTTATGCACGTTTTGGGGCCGCCTCTGAAAACGTTGCCTAGGCAAAAAGCTGAACGCTGCCAAACAGCCCAACCACTGCCAACCTTATTTCCTGGCCTGCTTCTTCACACTTGGATCTGTTGGCTCGGCCAGCTGGCGTGTGGGTTTGTGTGCGAGTTTGCTGGGCTGTTAGTTTGTTAGGTGCTGCCTAATGGGGGTCACACTCTAAGCTTTAAATTTTTAAATAGGTGTGTCAGATAATGAAAATAAGAACCCAGGCCTGGGAGTTAGTTGTTTTGGGTTCAACTTTCGCCCAGCCTGATGAGGTGGGATCCAACAAGCAACAAAGCCCTCGGCAGGTGGGAGGGTGGAGGGTGGTAATACATAAGTGGTAATGGCGGTGCTGTATGAATAAAGATTGAAATTGAAGTCACTTCATGGCAGCACGTGTCCAGACATGTGGGTGTATACTGACTTAGCCCGGTGACCTCCAATTTGACAAGCGAAAGTGAGTTGGCCCAATAGCATCAAAATTTTGTTAATTTATCTTTTTTAGCTACCTTTTGTGCGTCTTTTTGTATGCTTTAACGTGTTCATCAGCTTGGTCTGGATTTGCTTTAACTTTGTTAATGATAATTTGTTGGCTGTTGCCGTCCAAACAGCCTGGCCCTAATGAATTTACATGCCCCTTTAATTTACACAGATATGAAATTATCGTGAATCCCAAGAATTCTTTGAAGACGTTTAACATTAAGAATAACTGAAATTTCCTCGACATTGTGAAATCCTTAAAAATCACTGTTCAAAAAAATAAAGAAACGCACTAAAATCAGACTACTATATTATATAGCTGTCATACGAACCTAAATCGGTTTAAGGAATAACTCCCACATGTATTGACTGATCTCTTCCAAACTCGACACACATGTTGCTTAATTTTATGTGCTGAATTTTATTAAAATGGGACTATGTCATATAGCTGTCATACAACTCTAATTCGAAAAACTTCGAAATGAGTTACTAATCTTCGGCAATTCGAAGATAATGTAGGGATTTTTTTTATAAAGAATATTTTATTTCTGAGAATTTTTTGACGAAAATTTGTCTCCATTTTTGGTTAAGAAAATCCACTCTTAAATAATCTTTAAGATTTCTAAAATCATCTCCAGCATCTTGTCTTGAATTGAGGTCATTGTAGGCAGCCTTGGTAGCTGGTTGGTTATGCTTCATAATTCAATAATAGAATAAAATTTTTAATGTAATAGGAAATCGAAAAAAAAATCAGAAGAAATTATGCTCGAAACTCCCACCAAAAAATAACGATTCACACTCACTCACACAAAGACACCCACATAAATAAGTCAAATAAAAAGGGCCAACTAAAAATTTCGCTTTAGATGTGAAGTTGAGATTAGGGAATCCCAGCAAATAAGCCGGCAATCGTATAAAGAACTCAAATAAAATATTCCAATGTCCGAAATAACTGGATTTCCAAAAGGAATTGGCTAGTATGTTTGGCTGGTCATGAGATGTTAGATTTAATGTAGCGCGAAATAAGTTGAATACGAAGCAAATTCGAAAAACCGATGTGGGCTCTTCGGTCTTTCCCACAGTTCTCTTGGTTCTTGCAAATCTTTGGCTGTCATTCTAAATTATGACCGCCAATAATTGCATTCTAAGGAGTAAAGAAAAAATGCAGTCCAAAACTAAATCCTACTGATGAAAGGTATTTCAGTTGTAAATATTACTCTGAGTTTCACGCAGAATACAAGCAGTCTAAATTATTTATCTACTGGGACCTTCAAAAAGCTAGTGACCCAAGCCAAAAGGCAGTTATAATCGATTGAGTACTCCATTCAATTGAACTCTGTCTTTTTATGGGCCTAACTTCCTTTGCCCTTTTGCAGTGCCATCGCTATTTGCTTATATAAGTAATAGCCTGTATCTGCTTTGCGCTACACACACACACATACACACACACACACATACACATACATATATCTTCCGCTATATATATATCTATGTACTCATACATATATTTATATATATTTTTTTATTTATACTTTATATAGAAAGTCATATTTTGTTGTTGCTGCTGCTGCTGCTGGGGGAAAAGCCAGCAAAGGCGGTAGAAAATACCCAATGCACCACTGGGCAAACGCAGTCACACTTACTGCACAATTTATATTACCCATTTCGCTTTGACACCATCACACACACACACACACACATATATAGAGAGAAAGATACTTCCACACGCACGCATAACTACAGCTACAGATACAGATACAAATACAGAGAGTCGGCTGTATTTGTAGGCAAAGTGCTTTTGCGACAAAGTAAATTGTAAAATGTCACCCATAAAGCGTAAATTGTAACAAAAAGCACTCGAGGCCACGCAGTGATTTAAATTTTGTAGTCTGTAGGCTGACTGTAAAGTTATGGACCCATACCCGTCTCCCCAAACGGATTTGCCACCTACCCCCGTTCCGGACAAGTCGCAGCTGCTGTGCTGGTTCGGCTCATTTCAGTTGAGTTGAGTTCAGCTTGTTTTGGTTTGATTTGGCTTGGCTCTACCCCACATGCAACTTGGCAGCATTGGCGACAAGTTTTTGTATCCCAACGAGCGAAAGGCCCTCCCATTCTCATGCCTTGCCCTCAGCACTGAGACACAGTCAGAGTCCGTTTGATAGCCTGTCTGTGTGCCATTGTGCGTCTGTGTGTGTGTGTGGGCAAAATTTACACAACTCATAATTCATGCGAGAATATTGCACAATACATAAATACACACACACACACACTTTGCGCATACCACAATGTATGTATGTGTATAAATTTTGTGCATTTGCAAAAGCGACAACGGCGTGGAAATTTTCCCTTCTCGCTAGGAAAGCTTGACTCCCCGCCAATCAGCGCCAGCAACGAAACTGAAATTGTAATTGTGTAACAGTTTATGAATTCGCACACGGTCAACAATAAACTCTACTATGGCTTTTTAACCTCCAGTTGGAATATCTCTGGGCTTGTATGGGTATAATTTAATTGAGTTTTTCGGGTGACAAATTGATTATCAGTTTGAAACGAGAGGGATTTTTAATATATTTTATGAATATTCAAAGCGGACAGATTAATAAAAGAGCCGGCAAAAATTTAATAGACCCTTTTAAAGCGTAAATGCCTCTTTTAAAAATTCTTTAAGGCATTTAAAAAGCGCTTATTTCTTTTTAGGGGAAAATCATTTTTTACGACAGATCAAGTCTCCGGCTGTCATTGCCTGTTTTAACTTGTCTTGGCCTGTTAGCCCCTCCCTGCAATTCAGAGAAGCTCTGTCGTTGTTCTTGGCAGCAAATTAAAAGGGAAACAATTTATTTTACGCACTATTGAACTTTAGAATGAACGATTTTTCTTTGCCACAATTTGAACAAATATTAATTTTTTTCTTTCTTTTTGTTTTTCTTGGGTTTTCTTCGGGTTTGCTTTTATTCCTCGGTCTGCTCTCTCGCCAAAGTCTAACTCTTATTGCCTTTTAGCTTAGCCAGGGACTCGTCACTGAGCCGCCGCTCACTGTCCTTGTGTGGCTGCTGTGGACCGACATTTTTGGTTGCCGGTTTATTCATGAACCGGGAAACAGACTTCGGTTTGCTTTCTTTCCCTTCACTCCAATTTCATCACTCTTTTCCGTCTGCCACCAATCGGCTGAGTTTCTTTTTTTTTCTCTCTTTTCGTATACTAACACATACACATACAGAATAAATAAAGCAATGGTAATGGCAGCAGAACGTAGACGACAATCAATTTTTCTTCATCACAAAATTGCATTCTTCAAACAGACGGCAATGAAAAACACAAAAATTCGCACTTTATTCATTTCCTTTTCAGTTCCCCTGGCTCTTCTTTTTTTGCGTGGATCAAAACCGACATACTCCACTCAGCCACTCAGCCAGGCAGCCGGCTTCTCTCGGCCCATCCACACGGCACCAACACCAGCACCAACAACAGGAGAACTTTTCTTATACCCTTCGCCTGGTCTGCCTGTACTTCTGTACGGATTTGGGGAGAATATAAAATGCTGGCTGTCACAGAGCTTTGCGTGTGTGTTTGTGTTGTTTCCGTGGTTTGCCGCTCTCTTCGTTTGTATTCATTAATCAACTTTCAAATCTTGCCGCAACAAACATGCACCGCCGCAACAACAAGAACAATAAGAACAACAGACATCAACATGGCTGCGGAATATGAAAAAGTCGCCAAACCGAAGAGAGAAACAAAAGCGGACAGTTGGAAATTGCCACACCCCTTTGCCGCCACAGACTTGGTGGCCAACTTGCCGCTGCCACTCACCACTCACCACTCGCCACTCACTTTACGGGGAGCACTTTGCACTAATTTGCGGCCGCCGGGCTGCTGCCGTTGACTGACAAGCGAACAAGCTGCACTCCCTCTAGCCTCCAACCGCTGATAGCTCTCTCGCTCTCTCTCTCTCTGCATTTCTTTGGCAAGATGAAGCAACGGATGTGGCATATAACGTTTTGCTGTATCATTTACGAGTGCTGAGTGAACGGCAACGTGGATGGTGCTGAATTAAACTGCCTTTTCTCCAGTCGGAGAACAAGTCCGAATGCGTAAGGTATTTTCATTAGAGTTCATCACTTGCTCTCTTGCTGGAAATGTCGAGTGTGGTGGGTTAACCTCCTGGAGACGTTGCAAGTGTTAACGTCAATTGTGAAACTTGTAAAATACCAAAATGGCCAAAGGGAGTCACATCCGAGGCAGCTGTCAGTTATCAGCTACCCTGGCATTTAGTCAAAGGGTATAGGATACATGAGTATGTGTCTGTTTTTTCCTCTCTCTCTCTCTCTCTATCGCTCTCTGACTGCGCCCTCTACTTTTCGCTCGGTGTAAAGGGGATACACATACTTTTGAGCCAAATCTCTCAGTCATTAACAACCGGAGATGAGTTTGGTTTAATGCGGTTCCCGTTTACAAATGGAATTTTTTAGTGGCCAACCCAGCCAAAATGGCAAGGAGTCAGCCGAGTCAGTTGAGTCCGTCGAGTCAGTCGAGTCAGCCGAGCCAGCCAAAATGCCAACAACAGTCTCAAGCCAAACACCAACAATAGGACTTTCAGGATTTGGACAAATGAAACTAAGCTGGTATGGGTCGGTGTGTGTGTGTGGGTGTGAGTGTGAGTAGAAACCATGTGCATTTCTCAAATTTAATACTTCTTTGCAACAGCTCTACGAGGTGATGTTTCACCCGAGTCATCCATTGGTTAAAAGCAAAAAATAAAAAAACATATACAAAGCATTTAGAGTTGGTTTCTCAATTTTTTGTATATATTTTTCAAATATTTACTTATGTTTGTTTTTTCCCGTGAGGTGCAGAACTTTGTTGGTTTTCACAATGAATCTTCAAATCATATACTCGTTTCTGGTATTTGAATAGTAAATTCGATAAACCAGCAACAGCTTATCATTGTTATCCAAGTTTAAGTTTCCTGTGTTTATCGTTTTTGGTTTTGTATCTGAAAATTCTGTGAATTTATGCAGTGCAAAAGCAATAATAATTAAAAGTTTTCTTAGTCATGATTGGAACACCGAAAGGAGCCCTATTGCATTTTTCTAATTTTCATAATAAAAAAAACTTTTCAAAAATAGCTTTTAAAGCCGTTGTCTTTTGTGGTCTTTTTTTAGAAGAGCTTAAAATAAAAATTGTAAGGGCTATGCATATGTTGGTTGGTTTATTGGATCATCCGGGGAATCAAATATTTTCCAAGTCATTCGATTTGATATAATAAATGAATCAAACTATAAAATTCACATATCCAGGTGGTCTATACTCTGAGAGGCTTGACTGAAATGACTCATCGCTCGGAAACGATCTCGCCGTTATTGAAACCGACTTTTATTTCTATCAAGCTCGGCGTTGTCCAGGGCTGTCAACCCATTCGACTCACATATGATTATAATCAATGATTCAATAAAAAGAAGTAATATTCCTCAGAACAGTTTAGGGTTTGACTATTTATTTAAATGGAAATTTAACCAATTTTCGACTGGCGTATGGGTATCGTCCTGCCATATATTTTCGAGCTCACAGCCAAACTGCAAGCCACTGAACCATCTTGCTCTTCTCTCCAATAAATGCTCAACTATTTATATGAGAAAAGTAGAAAGTAAAAACTGCAAAGCATAACCGAGACCAATGAAATTTTCGAAAATACTTACGACAAGGTACAAAGTGCACTTGCAGCTCATAAGCCAACAGACCGAACAGCAGGCCAAGTAGAAGTCCAAGTGGCAGTATCCCTTACTATTACCCATTATTTCAGCCTTCGCCTTAGCCCCCGATCCCACCTACACTCGGACTTCCGAGATGTAAGCAAGTTGCAAATGATTGGACAGCCTATGAGCGCTGTGGGATGCATTAGTGAGGTGAAGGTAGCTTGGCTTACTTTCACCAGCCTTGGAGTCTATTTATTTGGCTTTTACCTTAACTTTTGAGAGTTTCTCTTTTTGGTTTCAAGAGTTTCCCTGGCCCAGATGGGTCACTCCAGAGCAGCTGGCTTTCTAAATGGCATATTTCTCACAATTTTGCTAGCAACCACTTGGACTTTCTTATGATTTTCCTATCGGTGTGTGTGTGTGTATGTGTGTGTGTGTTTGTGGACCATAATAAAAGTAACTGTAAGAAGGTATTTTTTTTTCCTGCCAAACACTTTGGGTTGGCCAGGCGCGTGTATGTGCATATTTTAGAATCCATAAACGAGGCATGATGTGGTGGGCGTGTCGGGTGTTCGAGGCGTTTTGGATCGCTGGCACAAAATGCTTTAATAAGTGCTCAGAAAATTTACTTTGTAAATCTTATAACAACCAAAATCAAGTGGTCGATTTGTCTAGGGCAATCGATAAATCCTCTCATATATGCATCGGCGAGGTGGGTCAAAGAAACGGTTTTCTAATTAAAATTTTGATATTGGTTTTCAAAAGCTTCAATACGACATATTTTGAGCTACTACACAAGCAACTTGATTGTATTGGTAATAGGCTTGGGTAACTTGTCAAAACATTTAACCAAGCGCGACATACCAGAGATCGTGTGCCTTACAAATTGAAGTCAACATGAAATGCAGCCAAGTCAACCGAAACTCAAAGTCGGCAAATGAAACTAAAGTGAAATACTCACACACGCACAAACTGGCAATAACATACAAATAAACAACATACGCACACACACATAAAAACCTTCAATCCGAAGAAGAAGAAAAAAAATACATAAAAACAAATAAACAAACAAACGGACAAACATGTTCAGTAGAAGGAACTCATCATCATGGGCAACGACAAAGTCAACTTGGAATTTCGGTATCTGCCGCCGAGAAAAAGAATTACTTTGCTGGTGGTGATGGTGATGCTGATGGTGATTTTGTTAGACGACAGCCACGACGACAATTCGTCGTCATCAGCAGCTTCATTTTGGATTTAATGTAATACGCAGCAAGCCAGAAAGCAGGAGAGCCAACCGGCTGACTGGACGGCCAAACCAAGCCAAAAAGTAAGAAATATATGGCAAGAAGAAGAAGAAATGAGGACCGAAAACTGGCGCACGAGTGAAATCATTGCAGACATATGAAATATTAAATATGTATGGGTGCGCACACAAATACACCAACACATAAACCATCATTTGCAATGGCAGTCCAAACAACATCTTCGTAGTCTTCCTTATTGTCGTCAATTCTCGTCCCGCACCCTGCGCCTCGTCTGTTGTGTAGTGAAGCATTACACAGGGAAATGGCAGGCTGATGATCCCATTTCCGAGCGGTAAGTGATGCCAAAAGTCAGTCAGTCACAATAACAGCAACAACAACAACGACCGGAGTAGCAGCAGCAGCAAAGTAGAAAGTACAGGCAAACTGTCAGGTTCGCAGAGTTGCCGAGTAAACACAAGTCCGCAAAAATAAAAATCCTTTTCTAAAAAGAGAAAAACACCAAAACCGGCTGCCTTCAATGACAACCTTCAATGGAAAAAAATTCGGCTTGTGCATTCGTTCAATGCTACAGCACCTCTAGGGTGAAATAAGGTTGCCAACATAGACGTCGTCTTTTTTCATTTTTGTATTTGTTGTTGTTATTGTTGTGGTGTGTGTCCTTGTATTTGCTTGCTAGTTAAAGCCGACATCACTATAGAGCGCCAAGATAAGTCTACCTCAGCGGCAGTGGCAGTGTGCTCTTTTCATTATGACAGCAGGGCCCATCTTGGAATCCTAGCAACGGGAACCTAAAGCAAGACGAAGGACACAGTCAACCGTGAGTAGTGGTTAACTTTTACTTTCTCAGCCGACTTTTCCCTCACAAATGCATTGAATTCAGTATTGCCTAATACTTTTTCAGAGGTGCCTTTTCTTTAAGTCGCCTATTCATCCGATTTAAAGGCAAAGTTGTCCAAAATTCCAGCAATTGAAGTTACTTTTCAGACTTTCCAAACATTTGATTAAATCGGCGAAATCGACCCTATATGAATATTCGCCTATGAGACACAAAAGTTTATAGAGTTGAAGAGTTTCATTGAGTTTTTTAGACAATCTATTTTTGTATCCTATTGGGGTGAATGGTATAATAAGTTTGTGCAGAGAAGGAATCAATGGAAGTCATTCAACGTTGCGCAAAATATGATCTGTCTATCCGTGAATAGGATCCTAGAAACTATAAGAGCTAGGACAACCAAATTTAAAATTTAGACTCCTTATGTGTGAACACTGTAAAAGTGTATTTGTTTTATTCCACAGCACTTCCTTAACTTTTTCAGAGCCTTGCAATTTGTGAAGTTTGATCTTAGTATTAGCATAAGTTATCCGATAATGATAATGATATCAAATATTTCGAATCGGAAAATTTTTATATGAGATATGCGAAATACGAAATTTCAAACTCAGGACATATTTTACCCTTGCCCAAGTGGGTAACGGTAGAATGAACAGTCCGATAGATGGCGTGCTTGCCGTATTGTGAACCTTGTCTTACTGATTTCAGAGATATATTTGGACCAGAGGTTTTATGTGAAAGTAGTCGATTGTAAACACCACCAGGCTTGGGCTACCACCTTTTCTTTTTGAATTGCGTCTGTCTGATACCTTTTTTCGGGTTAAAGCTTTTATATACCACTTGTTTTATTCCAAAACAAAAAGGATACAGATTTGACTTTGGGATAATTGTGCGATATTAGTAATTTAACAGGCTCTTCTTCTTTAATTTTGAAAATTCCTCTCTCTTTTCTCTTTTCACTCTCTTTTTCAAGATTTATATAAATATACCATGCATGTAGTGTGTACATTTTAATTAAAATTCGCAAGCTCAAACGTGGCATAATAAAAAGAAAACAACATGTTTTAAGAGAAGGGAAAGAAGCGAGAACAAAAAAAAAAAAAAAAAAGAAAAACAAGAAAACAAAAAGAAAAAGAACAAAACAGATAAAATAAAATTTCCATACGATCGAATTTAAGAGTTGACAGCAGAAAACCACAACAAAAATCTGATTGCAGAAAAGCAGCAGAAATCAGAGAAACAACAACAAGAACACAACCAAATATATAATCACACACTGACATGCCCTTGTGCTTTATATAGTAGATGAATATTTCTATGTGTGTGCGTGCGGATGGTATACAATTATTCGTTATTATTTATTTTTATGCTTTACAATATTTATGCTTTTTGTCAGCGAGCGGCATTCGAAGCAAACAGTAGAGAAGACACAGTGGATAAATTGGGAGAGAGTCGGGAGCATTTGACTGAGAAGACTGAGGCGATGTGAGGCGAATGCATTTAATTAATGAGAAAACCGCTGGCCCTGGGCGGCTTTTAATAAAACTGAGCAAATACCGGGGACATACTCAAACACACACACGCACACACATACGCAGAAATGAATACACACACACAGAGTAAGCCTTTGACATGCGCCAATCGTAAATCTTGACCAACATATCTCAGCCATGTTTGTCTTTCGTTGGCGCACACGACAAGAGGATAAGGGAATATTTTTTTTTTTTTTTTTTTGGTCGGCAGTGGTGAAGGAACGCCGCAGTGTGTGGAGAGAGGTAGGAGGGGTAGCTCAAAAAATGGCTGGCACTGGTCAGCGCTTATTGTTGTTGGTGCAGGCGCTTGGATTTTGGGTGGTTTTGGGCGCACATATCCTTTGACACCATTGACAAGGCCTATGCAAATATTTAGTAAATGAATCAGCGTTTTGTGCGACTGTTATCATTTATGTCCATTCTGACAATACGCAGCGCTGGCACAGGCTCACACACGCACCCAAATACATGGCCACCACCCACAAGAAAGGCAACGCGTGCTCAGCATATTGGAGTCTGCTGGTTGTGGTTGCTGGGCAAGAGTTTTCCGCTTTGCTCTCTCATTCTGACAGCCGACAGCGAATTTGTCAATTTGTAGCAATGACTGTAAACAGACACATGCACACGCACTCACACATAGCTAGACATGCCAGAATTCTGTCGTCTCATAGAAAGACAAATTCAGGCTTTCACCCGGCCAGGCAGGCATATGCGGGCTTCCCTCCCACTCTCACTCTCACTCACTCTTTGCTCGCTCGCTGGCTGTTGTCAAAAATCTCTGGCAGCCAGCATTGTCCAGCGGCTGACGAGCACGAGGCGACATGAAATTTATAGGACTTCTTTGGCGCTCCGGAAAACAAAACCGAATTGGAATGAAGTGACGCCCTGTCAGTCGACCGAAAAGGGAACAACGCGACAAGCGACAAACTTACCAAAAGCGAGCACCAAACTCAGAACGCCGAACACCGACCAACGACCAACGAACAGCGAATGGCAAAGAGACGCTCTGCATACAAAACGCTGCGGCAATTATCTCCAAATGCAAATGCCCCGGGGAGGCTAATGGAAGGAGCTGGCAGATAGTGAAAGGAGGTGATTAGGCAGAAGGTTGCATTTGGTGACGTTGACTTTTTGCATTCCCCATTACGTTCGTTGGATGGGGAATTGAGGATTCAAGTTTTGGCATTGCTCTAAGCACGTAATGAATTGTCTTTTGGTCATTCGATAAATTTGCGAGTCTATGAAATTGCATGCTTGTTCTTTTCGCTGCAATTGCTATTGCAATTGCAATTGCCTGCAGTGCTGTAAAACACGATACGTTTTATTGTCGTTTCAGGAGGAAAAGCTGATGAAACTGCTGAAGTAGCCGAGCTGGAGAGTGGAAGTCTTCAGTGTAATTAAAATTCATAAGAAATGGAATACAACCAGAAATAAACATGCCGTTATTCTCGTTGTTGCCAAAAGCATTAAACCAATGAAGAAAAGCGAAATGCTGCAAGTGTGTGTGAATCTTCATACGAAAATCCCCTCCAAAAGTATCTATAGTCAGCTGGAGCTGTAAATGTATCTGTATCTTTATCTCCCACTGTCTAGATACATGTGATTCTTAGTGCTCGTCTGTGTGAGTCGTAAAAATATGCTAAAGAAAATAAACAAAAAAAAAAGAAAAGCGAAACAAAAACGAAATAAAAATAAGAGTACTGAAATAAAATAAATTGCACTCAAAAATCCTTTTCCGTGCCTGCAACTCATTACAAATTTTATTACAGATACTTGGGTACTAACACACACGCACAGACTACACACACACACACACACACACATGCAGAGCTGCGTCGAGACTGACATTTAATACAACACTTGATGTCGCTCATTAAGAAGAATTCAGCGCACGAGCGAATACTGCTGCCACGCCTCCCGTTCAGCTCTGCTCGGCTCGAATATACCCGTTTCTTTTTTCCAGGCACACTTTCTTTCAGACCATGAACGCAATGGGCACTCATAGCCCAAAAACTCTCCACTCCAGTCTTGTCAGCACTGCCGGGGGAAAGTCTCTCGTGCGGGTGTTAAAAAATACGAAAAACACACCAAAGTAAAAGTGGAACTTGTTGCCGAATAAACAGCAGTCATTACAAACATACACACTCACAGACGCAGCCAGTGTAACCCTCAGTCCGCCAAACCGAGCAGAGGGCCTTCTATAATGAGCACACATAACACTATACTGAAGCTATAAGTGAGCGGGGGCTTCGGCCAGATGACTCTCCATTTGTGTTGTTGTCGCTGCAGCCTCTTCGTTCTATACACTGCAGCTAAATTAAAAATCATATACTAGTTCTACCTAGTAGAGGTATCGTTCGATACCTCCAAGAGTATATAGAGAAGTGTAGTGGTCTTCCACCTACTTAAATCCTATAAATTTCTTAACCCTAAGGTCTTTTTTTAAGAAAGGATTGAATTAGGATTATTCAAGCCTATTTTTACATATTTCAAACCGATGTTTTGTGTGATTTCATTCCAGAATCAGGGCATCATAATGTGCATTAAGCTCAAGCTTCATATAAATATATTTTTTCTATACTTTCCAAATCTAGACTGTCCGCGATGTTTTTGTCACCTTCAGCTGCTGAAACAGACAACAAACAACGACACTCAGCACTATATGCACTACGACTTGTCTACATTTCATCTTGTCTAGTGAAAGAGCCAGCAGATACGCAGTCCTGCTTGCTGTCATGTAGGTACAGTTGCGTCCGAAAAAACAGCATCAAATCTGATTACTCATATTTCGAAGCTTGGCAAAATTTTATTTTATGTGTTTTCTTTGCGATTTTTTTTTTTATAAATTTTGTATTTTTTTAAGTTTTTCCTTTGAAATATATTTCTATGACTTTGACCAAGGCTGCTGTGGCTCAGAGGTGATGCGTGTCCGTAAGGATACTGTCTTTGCTCTTGTCTGTTTTGGCGTGTTTTCCTACATTTTTTCTCACTTACTTAACACATTAAGAAACACACAACCTACAAGTAAAAAAAAAAAAGAAAATGACTGCCGGGATATGTGGAGGACTTAAAAGAGCTCATCCAAACCAAAGAAAAGGAAAGTAAGAGGACACTAATGAAATTGCAAATTCAAAGAAAAGAAAGGAATGTCTTTTCAATTTATAAAACTTTTCTAAAGATTTTTATTTGTTTATTTATTTCCTTTTTTGAATCAAGTAAAATTTCCTTATAACATTTTTTATAGTTATTAATTTATCCATAAATTTAGTTTCTCTTTTATGCTTAACATGTGTCATCGCTCAGAAAAAAAAGCCTTTGCAAAAAAAAATCCCAAGTATGTCAAATTAACAATGTCATCAAAGCGATTTAACATGTTTGTGCCCCCTCAGTTTCTTTTTGTCCTTTCTTTGGCTTCTGCTATGTTTTTTTTTTCTCTGCATGCGATTACAAGGCAAATCTTTTCAAAGCTTTTAACAAACACTCAACTATACACATAAACACAGGCACACACACACAAGGTATGAGAGGGAACTTTGGGCTAGTATTAGTAAGGGGCCACACCACACACACACACAAACGCATTGATAGTCCAGAGCATGAAGACAAGCCAAAAACTTTGAATTAAAATGCGTTTATTTGCCCTTTTTACGCACATACAAGCACACTGACACAGACACACACACATACACTTACACTCTTTCTTTTCGGCCAAAAGAATATTTTGTGCGTAGAAAGAAGGCGGCGAGAAATGGCGACAATAAACGACGATGGCAAAGACGACAAGAACGACGACTATGAAAAGCGAAAAAATCTTAACCCAAATAACTTTGAAAACTATTCAAAACATTTACTTAATATTCGCATGGCACTGCCACAAACACCACTCGGCTCTGCTTAAAGTAGTCAGAGTTGAAACGCTGCTAAGAGTCTAGAGTAAAATGGCACACACAAATGAAAGCGTTTTGTTATCCTTTGTTATCTTGATCTCTATTTTTTTTTTTACCACACACACACACACACAGCGCAGTGAAGAGTGTGCCGCTTCGCAGTGATGTTTAATATTAAATCATATTAAAATATTCAAAAGGCTGCTCGAAACAGACAGAAACGAAAATTCAGAGCCCGGCGACGCCATTTCTCTCTTTCCTTTGGCCTCTTTTCCATCGGCATCATCGTCATTTGTTGTAGGGCGCTCTGAGAAGGCGCTAAGCATTTATAAACATTAGCACGCAAACATGAATGACAGTAAAGGCGCCAACAACAGCAGCAACAGCAACAGCAACAAAAACAACAGCCAGAACAGCAACTAAAAACACGTTGGCAAACATGAGTGAATTCTCCTTTCTCCATTGCGAAGGACGTGTGCGCCTAAATGTATGCAATGCCAAAAAATAAACCCAAAAAGCGAGTCACCAAGTCGTTTCTAGCTGGCACACACACACACACACAAACACACAAACGTGCAGTCGCCTTCACTATCCGGCAAATTGTTTGTAAGCTTTTTTGAATAATTTTTCCTCTTTCATTTTTTTTTTTTTTTTTTTTTTGTGGGTTGCCTACTCTTTCGTCGGCCTCAGCATAAATTGCACAAGTTTGAGCTTTGGAAAAGTGTGCGAGCTTAGGCGAGTGTCTATGGGTTGTGCGCTTAGAAGGTTGCTTAAAAATTTATCAACGAGCCTGACAAGTCTTGAACACAAAATAGTTAACGCCTCCAGTCAAATACAACCAAACTAACGAGCCCCATTCCCATCTCGAAATCCCTTCCTCCCAGCAGGCAAACCACATCGTTTTTCAAACATTTTTACGACTATCGATTTGCAGCCCTCAAACTTTTTAGCCGCGAGTCATCCAAAGCCAAATAGTTTTGTTTGTCAAAGCATATTTCACATATGAAGTGCCAAGAGTAATGGCTGTTTTGGGTTAAACACCTAAGCCACATCTAGGCCAGCTGAAAGGATAGTCAGGTAGTTTTGTTCTCTGTATGCTAAGTGACTTGGAAAGATTGCAGTGCCATCAGCGCGATTTGTATAAGCAAAATTCTACGCATAAAATATAACTAAAATAATGGCGACTGTAAGAGTTAACCTCTAACAAAATGTTCAAGACATAAATTGATAAAAATAATCAAATTATTTTCCTTAAAAACAAATGTGCACTTAAATTGTGATTTCTTATAATATTTGTTATTGGCAACCATCATAAGATTTTCAGGACTCAAATTGACACATAAACTATTGAAACCATGTCTGCAGATCTTCTATTCGTTACTTGACAACTTAGATATCTGTAGCTTCCGAGATCCTTGGGCTGTCATAATGGCCTAAATAGTTACCACGATTCAATATGGAGGGTCTCCGACGAGCACCATACAGATTTTCAAAGGTCTACAAAAGCGAATCTCATGCCAACGAATTATAACCGCAATGTCGTTGAGTAAGATTTTTATTCTTCCTCTTAAAGTTCCGAATTAACTTGACTGATCGCCGTCTTTAATTAAGTCACCAATTTAGCAAGAAATTATGAAACTACTGAAGCTAAAGTTACGAAATTGGGTAAGGAGAATCGAAGGGCACGTTTATTCCTTTACACTTATTAGACCTTCAGACCCTCGTAGGAATGCTTAGACGTAGGCCAGAGATAGAATAGTATTCCAGAAAAAAATTGATTCATTTAGTTCATAAATTTCCACATACCCCAATGATTGCAAGCGAAGCGAGCAATCAGAGGGCCAACGGTCAAAACGGTTCAAAAATTATTTTAAATAAATCGAAAGTATTTTTCTAATATGTTTATAAAAATTTGTTACCAAGAAAAAACACTTTTTGCTTCCAAATGTTCTAAGCTGAACTGAAATTTACACACTTCCGTTAGTCCTTTTTCAAGTGTTCATTATTTAATGTAATCTCTGTCTTAGATTACAGCTTATTCGTTATATTTTTTTAGTTACAGATCCTAGAACATAAAAGGAGCTCATGAAGCCGACCAAAACTAATACTGTATTGCAGGATTGAGCATTCAGCCTTACCTATACATACATATTAATACAAAAAATGTATTCAAGAAAAGTCACTACTGTGGCATTGATCTAGTAGCTCAAAGTCTGCGTTTACTGTTCTCTAAATTCTGTCGCAGATATGGTGATGTTAATGAGAAGTTACTTTCCTGATATATTGGCAACACACTAATTGGCGAACTTGGTGAGCTTTACTGATTCAACTAGTTGGTTCCGAATGAAATCGGATACCATACGGATGGAGGTCTAGTTCGATTAATCGTCTTTAGTTTCATTGCTGTTTGGAAATAGTTTGGACCATATGGCCTTTGTGTGAACCTGTCTATCCTTTGGTGGACAGCAACTTGTTCGACTTAAGCTAACTTATGTAAAAATGAACCCGAACGTTAAACTCGGGCGCGGCCGAGTTTGGGATACCCTGTACCTAGTAGACGGAATTAAAAAAGAAAGGGTGGCAACCCTAGTCGGGTGGTAACCCTGGTCGCCTGCATTCACATAAAACCTGTTGTCTTAATATTCCTTTGAATCCAACAACACATTGTTCACAATAATGCAAGCACGCCATCTATCGGACTGCTCATTCGGCAGTGTGCCATGGGGAATTAAAATATAGACCCTCAAAATTAGTTTTTTGTATGTCTCCTGTAAATATGGTCCGATGTTTAGTCATGTTTGATATTTTTCAAAAGATTTTTAGATTTTTAAGAACTTTTCAGAAGCAACTAATACTTAAATCCTTAAGCTTTAGAAATTATACGACTTTGAAAAAGTGGAAGGGGGGGGGGGGGGGGGGAGAAAAAAATAAAAGAGTCCGAATCCCAAGTTTGGTTATCCTAGCTCTTATAGTCTCTAAGATCTAGGCGTTCACGCGGACAGACGGTCAGACGGACAGACGGACAGACGGACAGACGGACGGACATGGCTATATCAATTTCTCTAGTCACCCTGATCATATTGTGGGTAACTTTGGGCGGTCTCCGACCTCTCCTTCTCTATGTTACATACAATTGCACAAACTTAATATACCCTTGTTTAGTGTGCGCTCAGTCTCAGCTCTACGACGACTGACTCTTCATTTATTCAGTATGTGTATAACTATTTACATTTGTATCTCTTATAATTAGTTCTTATATTCTAATATTGCTTATACTAATATACTTATATACAATTACTACTACTACTACTACACTTGTACCTCTTTAGGTACAGGGTAACATGTTAATCAATAGAGTTGTTCCCAATAGTTTGATGTGCATTATGTTTACGAAATTATGCTTTCAAAACTCGACCGATCCCTGTTAAAGTTCACGAGCAACTGCCTACGGTCTCACACCGCACTACGCTCAACCTGCAATGAGTGGAACTTACACCAGAAGTTTCTTCCACTTCGAAAGACTCTTCGTGTTATAGCTTTTCTCAAATCAATTCGATATCCCACACATATGTTGCTTTTTATATAGTTTTACCGTGTCACTCTATAAAATAAATTTGTATATAATGAAAACAAGTCGGAAAATTTCTTGATAAAAGAAAATTGATTATTTAAATGGCGAAGCATATCCAGCTTCTGTTGGAACAAACAAAAGCCCGTATACATATTTATTAATAATTGACATAGGCTTGAATATTTATTCCTTAATTCTTTCTCTTTAGGAACGCCATCTAAATTGGCAATGTACCCAAAGGGTTCAAGCTGCCTGAATACGAAATTAACTACTGCGACTTGCTGCGAATTTCTTTTTCAAACAAGCAACTTAATTTCAACAAGAAACAACAAACACCAACAGACACAACAAACACACTTAGTATCTGAGAAAGAGAAGTAAACAACGGGAAGCAACGGACTAGCAACTGCAAGAAGAACAAGAACAATGCTCAGGAAAATCTAAAACACATTTAACACTTTCCAAATGAAAACAAGCAACATAAATTCACTAGCAAAAGTTGCCTGGAAACCAGCAATGTCGGCAACGGCAAGAAGACGGCTTCGGCCTTACCGTCAGCTTCTGGCACAGCATTGGCACTGGCGTCAGCATAAGCATCAGGTGTGGCACAAGCGATTGCAACAACAACGACGTCTCGAGAAACAGCAAAAACAATGGTGGGAAAGTGTAAAAGAAAGCAGATCTGAGCGCTAGCAAGTTGCATTTAATTAAACTTAAACATTTTCATTGTCAAGAGAAAAATAATTAGTTGTGTGGTGTGGAGGGGCAGCAGGTCCAAGAATGGGACAATATGGGGGAAAAACAGAAAAAGTATCAGCGGCACATGCGGCGTATGCGTAACAAACAGCGGAAGTAATAAGGCGAAAGCAGATGCACAAAGCACAGAGGAAAAGCGGAGACAACACAAATCGGAGAGATTCTCAAATTGGTAGGAAAAGAAATGTGTGTGTGTTTGTGTGTGTGTGTGAGTGTGTCTGTGTAGCACGCAAAACTACAGTACAAGTTTCAAAATTAAAATAAATGTATGGTGGAAGGGAAAAAGTGCACCACACTGCCTGGGCCAAAATTCTGAAAAGGGACGACTCATGAGATACTATACAAGACTTTTGCACCAACCGACACTTACAAGCGCCATCGAACACACACACACACTCATCCGCATGTAGCCACGCAGCGTTGCACACATCTTGACGTCAGTTATAAACGACAACAAAGTCACATGCATGAGCTTGTCAAAAAACCTAGTTAGTCCTCCAACAGCATCAAGAACAGCCCAAGAAAATTGCCAGCAAACAAGCGAAAAAACCAAAGCAAAGTTTGCTTGTTGTTTTTTGCTGCTGCCGCGCTGCTGCCGAGCTGCTGCTGTCGAAATAATGTGCAACATTAACTAACTACGCCTGCAAGCGACACCAACAACATCGACACACACACTCGCCTCATAGACTTGGCGGACAAACTTCACATAAGTTTTTGGCTCGGCAGCTCGGTACGGCTGAGGCGGGCTGTGGCTAAGGCCGAGTCTGAAACTGTGGCTGATGCACGACATTATATATTTAGTTAAGGTATTAGCAACAACAACATCGACATCAGTAACATCAGCAGTAGCAACTTTATAATAAGCAAGCCGTGTTAGTTTATTTTTTCCAAGCAGCCTGCATGGATTAATTAAATTAGGGAACTACGCCAAACATTGGGCTGAGGAACTGAGGACGGGGGAACAAGACTTGCCAAGAAACGCGAATCAGCCAAATCTGCCATTGGCCAGAAACTTTGGCATTGATGTGCCGCCCCTGCCGAACCCTAACACCAATAGCCATTCAATTACGAGCTCGGTTAATTTCAAGCTATTGTTTTTTCTGAATCCATGAAAGCCAGAAATTGCTCTAAAATTTACCAAAAAGTATTTCCCTTGCATTCCACACGGAGGACACGGATTGACAGTTTCACTTGATTTTCGCTCAGATCATCGTTTTTGTTGGGTCATGTGCATAGTAAAGTGTGACCAATGCAGCTAATAAATTAGCGCTAATTATGTTTTCAATTAGCCAACAAAGACAACTAATTCAATATTTTAGCATATCTGCCAGAAACGTGCTTTGATTGATGTGTGCGGTGGAATTTTTCGCGCAATTTGTAGGCCAGTCATACATCAGACTAGGCCTGACAATAAAGAATGTGAAAAACTGTGAAATAATGAATAAAGGGATTGGGATTCCGACTGCGACTGCTACTGAAACTGGCTGACGGATTTGAGGCAACGGATGTTTTGGCTGCTTCTAATAGCAAATGCCTGTTTCGTTTCGTTTTTTTTTTTTTTTTTTTTTTTTTTTTGCTATGCGACGCGAAAATTTAATGGAAATTCTCAACTTGGTAGGGCAGCAAATCAATATGTCATGGTGTGGCAACAATGCTGATGTATTGAGTATGCCTCTGTATTGGATATGAAACGTCGATGCGTATACGCAATATTTTCCCTTTATATTCATGCGACTTTATAAAAGGGCAGGTTGAGAGAAAGAAACATGATCAATTGATGGATATCTTCAATGCTTAGAACAAAATAAAAGACTACATAAATAAAAGTTGATAAATTCTCAAATGAAAGCTTTACCAATTCGGACTGTACATATAATATTGGGCTCTGCAGAAGCCTAGAGAATTGATCACAGGTTATTACACCTTTATCGAAAGGAGGAGCAATGATAATTTAAAAAAACAATAGATGAACTGAGGAATTTATAGGCTTATATCAGTCATATGACTAGGTAGGCCCATTTAATTGAAATTTCGGTGAGTACTGCCAGAGTAATGCATTGATGAAGTGCTAGTTTTATTGTATCAGATTTAATATCCCTAAGACTCCATCACAAAAAATAAATAAATTAGCGAAGACTTAATAAAAATGATTTGAAAAGAAAGACACACTTATATTACCGAAGAAAGACTTCTCGGAAACAGTTACATAAAGAAGGCAAAAAGAGATTGGAAGAAGGAACTTCAAACAAACTTTGAGCTACAGCAAAAATGTCAAATTGTGTAGTGCAGAAAATAAAACAAAACCAAAGCAAAAAGCCAAACAGGGCCGCGCCCTGCATTCGCCTAAATCGTTGATTTACGATTCACGCAACAGTGAGGAGCCGTCGAATCAATAGGGAAGCAACTACAATAGAAACAACAGCTGCCACATTAACAACAACAGAAAATTGCCGAGCCCTTGTATGTGTGTGTGTGTGTGTGTGTGTGTCACACGCATGACAGACGCGCAGTCAGGCAGCCGTGCAAACCGCTTTGGCGGCAGTTGCTGTCATTCTATTTTATTTTTTTTTTTTTTTGTTTTTTTTTTTTCACAGCCGCCCTAGAATTCTTTACGCAACCAGGCGATTTTCACTTATTCTATCTGTTGTCTCATTTTTTTTGCAGCGAATTTCTATCCCCTTCTGGATGAGTCTCTCTTGGCAGTATCTGTTTTTATGCTGCAACGCACAATAAAAAATTTTAAAATTTATTACGTGTCTCCAGCCAATATTTCACTTTGACGTGAAATGTCGCGAAATGAAGCTGTCCAGTTGTGGCGGCCTGAATTGCTTCAACCCGAACGCGTTGCAACCCAGTGTGGTCGGCTCATCCCTTACGATTTTCGAGAAATTTCTTTTTTGCAATAATTTTCCGCATTCCACTCGCTTCTCTCTTTCTTAGTATACTGCTTTTGCCTTTCTGCTTGACAGTTCATTTTGTATTTGGCTGGTGAAGGCATTTTCGACCCAGCTGGCATTTTCGACCCAGCTGCTTGGGAGTCCAATTAAAATTACGCATATGCCTATTTGACCAGCACCTTCAGCAGCTCTCGGCAGCTCCAAGACTGAGTTCAGAACTGCCAAGGGTAACGAACAACCACTAGCTGAATATCAATCAATAATTTTTATACCGACTCTTAATTAATTTAAAAAATATATATATTAGGTTGTCAAATATCTCCCTTCCGCCTTTTTGTCTTTTGAATTTCGCGGCTATGTACAAAGCGCTACAGAGCTCGTATCTGGCAACACTATACATAATTTGAAAGGTCTTGACATAACCTACAAAACGTCGCTACGCATGGTTAGTTTGAATATTTCGTTCAACAGTTATAGACGTGTAAACATGGAGTTCACTAACGCCGAAATTCGCGCTATTTTAAAGTTTTCCTTCGTTAAAGGCAAATCCGCTAGAGAAACGTTCCGTGAGATTAATGGTGTTTTGGGGGATGGTACTCTATCACTTCGAACCGCGGAGGAATGGTTTCGACGATTCAGAGCCGGTGAAAACGACACCATGGATAAGCCAGCCGGCGGAAGACCTGTGACGACAAATACCGATCAAATCATGGAATACATCGAGTTAAACCGGCATGTGGCATCTCGTGACATCGCCCAGGAGATGGGAGTTAGTCACCAAACCATTTTAAACCATCTGCAGAAGGCTGGATACAAAAAAAAGTTTGATGTTTGGGTGCCGCATGATTTGACGCAAAAAAACCTTCTGGACCGAATCAACGCCTGCGATATGCTGCTGAAACGGAACGAACTCGACCCATTCTTGAAGCGGATGGTGACTGGCGACGAAAAATGGATCACATACGACAATATCAAGCGAAAACGGTCGTGGTCGAAGGCCGGTGAATCGTCCCAAACAGTGGCCAAGCCGGGATTGACCGCCAGGAAGGTTTTGCTGTGTGTTTGGTGGGATTGGAAGGGAATCATCCACTATGAGCTGCTCCCATATGGCCAGACGCTTAATTCTACCATCTACTGCGAACAACTGGACCGCTTGAAGCAGGCGATCGACCAGAAGCGTCCAGAATTGGCCAACAGGAAGGGTGTAGTGTTCCACCAGGACAACGCCAGACCACACACTTCGTTGATGACTCGTCAGAAGCTACGGGAGCTCGGATGGGAGGTTTTATCGCATCCACCATATAGCCCGGACATAGCGCCAAGTGATTACCACCTGTTCCTGTCCATGGCGAATGCCCTTGGTGGTGTAAAGTTGAACTCAAAAGAGGCATGTGAAAAGTGGCTGTCCGAGTTCTTCGCAAATAAGGAGGGGGGCTTCTTCGAGGGAGGTATTATGAAGTTGCCGTCTAGATGGAAACAGATTATCGAACAAAACGGCGCATATTTGAACTAAATCCGATCACTGTATCACTTTTTATAAAGCATTGAATAAAGAGCAAAAAAGCGGAAGGGAGATATTTGACAACCTAATATATAAGTGACACTTGCATGTGTCGTACATGAAAAATGCGGCTTGCTTCCGGCATTTGGCCTGGTGAGTTGCTGCCCCAGGCGGTGCTGTTGAGACATTATGTTGGTTTTAGCTGGGGACTACTCCATCCACACGTTTCGGTAAGTTGCATTTATGCGTGTGCGCAAGGCAAATGAAAAGGAAATGTTTTCATTTAATTTTATTTTTGCCATTGGCTTCCATTGCGTAACAACATCAAACAGATAAGTATGTGTTTGCGTATGTGTGTGAGAGTCAAATGCTGTGCCCATTTTGTTGTTGCTGCTATACAGTCTTTCGCCTCTCCAGAGAGATGGGGAAAATAGCAGGAATGAGGCATAAATGGCAGGCCTCCTTGAGATAGTGTGCGTCTGTGTGTATATGTGTGTGCTCTGCGTGTGCACTGGCACATAAGTAGGTCTTGTGTCTGCACAAAAATGGCATCGCGTCCAAACATAATTAAAGACAAACAACTGCACAACTGGTCAACGAGCAAGCTGTCCAGCGTTCGCGTACCAAAGTCCACCGTCCGCACGGTCCGCACCGTCCGCAGTACATTTTCCTGGCCACTGTTGGCAGTGACATGGCCGTTGTGTCCTTTGTTGTTGTTGTTGTTGTTGATGCCTCGGTGGTAGCTGGCTGGCTAGCGGTAAACGCACGAAAGTAAATAAGGCAATGGCCGGACCGGTTGCAGTGATCCCCACCCAACAAGGAGATGAGGGTCCACCGCATTCCAGGCACGCACTTTTAACACGACATACCGAGGCAAGACAACTGGGTAGGAATGGTGATGATGATGATGCCTCTCTCGCCCCAACGGCTTGGTCAGCCTTGGCCAACTGCAAACAGTGCCAACAGTGACTGGGAGAAGCATAAATATGCTCACAGCCTCATCCGTTTGGAAACTTTTTCTCGGCTTTCCTGATTCCTTCTTCTTTGCCTTGGCCAGGGCAGGGGTTCTGGCAAGGACTTTTTTGCGTCATGCGGTGCAGCTTCAGTTGCCTCCGTCGAAAGTTACCAGTTATTTGGCAGCAAATATAATTTTAAATAAAACCAAAAAAACATTAAATATTCTTATGTGTGAGTGACTCGTTTACTCGCACGTTCTGCCTGCTTTCCCCGGTGTGTGTACACTGAAAAAAAGTAATATTAAAAATGTTAGTATTAAAATTAAGTTAAGAATCATTGTGGGATTATTGGGGGAAAGTTTTAAAAATATAACGCTACGAGCCTCTCTAATATTGAAAGGAAAACGTTCGTTTTAATTCTAGACTTATCCTTTTTTAAATTTATTTATAATTAAAAAGTACCATTTTATTTTCGAGTGAATGTAACATTCAACAATGCAACGGCATATTTTTATGTAATTAATTTGGCAACACCGCATAGGGGCAAGCCCATCGCAGGCAGCCTGCGTTTCAGAAGGCAAGCGGTGCTCTTGTCCAAGCCATCGGGCCAAATGGGCTAAAACCGGCAGCAACAATAAAAATTGCACTGGCTTTGCCTATGTGGCTTAGCCCCTACAAAGTTATGACCACTGGGACGGGGTGGCCGTAGACAGCAGTAGAGTTACCAACCATGCAATGTTTTCGCAATTATCCTTACCATGGAAACAGCCCGTCTGAAACAAAACAAGTGAGGCTGGCTTGCCATACAGTAAGACTGGCAAGACAAGCCAGAGAGCGGGGGCATGTGGGAAACTGAAGAGCTTGAATAAAAATCAAGCAAACTGAAGGGAACTTCACAATCCACACATTCGCCTTGGAAAAGTGCATTGATTGGAAAGGTGGAAAGGACCGAAATTTTGCATGTAATTTTACTTTCATTATGGGTTAACCTTGCATTTAAAGAGGAGACGGCGAAACTCATTTATCAGGCATCAAGTTTAGTGTAGTATTGAGTCCAAGCCTACCTCCGTCTTGTGGCACTCTCTGCAGACTCTGGCCATCAATCTGCTCCTCCAGTACCAGCAACTTCCGCTCATTCAAGCACTAAAACGAGCAGAAGTTGTTGTTCAATTTACCCATTTTCAGTTGCCTGCAGAGCAGGAGAGAGATAAAATAAGGCGTAGTAAAAAAAATGATCCAACTAACATAAAAATACACATAGAGAGGGCAAGCAAAAAGAAAGGCAACCGACTTCGTGATTCTTCCTTTAGCCCGTGTGTGCTGAAAGGTATGCAAAGCTTGGCAAAACAGCAAGTAAACAAGCAAACAAATAGAGAGTATGCGGCCGAACACAAACACCTTTGAAAGATGCACACGCAACCAGAGGAGGGGCCAAGGGAATCAACAAAAAGAGTGAGAGTGCAAAATGAGCGAAATGGTTTGAAAATGTCGGCATCAAAACACTTTGCGCGCCCCCAATACAAGTCATCAACAACGCAGAGTATAAATTTTTTTTTTTTTGCCCCAACCCCACCGATACACTACTTTTTCTACTTTCTATATATCAAATCTACCTGCAGAATCTGAAACCTATGCAACCGACTCAGCATTTGCGCCACCTTGCGAAATGTTCAAAGTGAAAATTACACGCCATTTCCCCGGCCACCCTGTGCCGCTTTCAGCTGGCATCGCCATTTCCTCATTCCCCAAACTGCCGCACCATTCCACTCTGCTCTCCTCTCATTTTGTGTTTTGTGCGCTGTTGGAATTGTGCCAGTAAAACATAATTAATATGCAATTTTTTGCTTCTTCTACTATTTTCACTTGTTTTCTCTCTTTTTTCACACATTTCCTTGGCGTGCGTGTGTCTGTGTCTGTGTGTGTATGGTTTGGCTTTGTCGGCCATCTTGTTTGCATTCGACTCACCCTCTTTAAATATGTGAATGTGTATGCGTGTTTATGGTACAATGCATTTTGTAAAACGCAAATATGCTTAAAAAAGCGAAAGAGCCAACAGAAAAAAATCACTGAGAACATACTAAAAACGGAGAGGAGGTGAAATTGGAGGAGAGAAAGAAGAAAACAAGAAAACTTGTTCAAATGTTTGGTTTGATTTTCAATCAATTGAAAGAAAAATATAAAAAAACCATTAACAGTCTAAAAGTACGCAGATGAAATTATTGCATTTTGCTGTTAATTAAGGCATAGCCAACTCCCTCCTCCTGAATAGAGAGTAAGTGAAAAGAGAGGGGCAAAGGCCAAAAACAGAGAAGGAGATCAATCAAAAAGGACTCTTGCTTTTTCTTCGTCTGGTTGGTTCAGTTGAAAAAGCGCGTTATTTAGAGCGTGAAATAAACTATTGATTGTAGTTTATATATTTCCTTTATTTGTATTATTGTTCAGGTCGCGAGAGTGAGGATATATTTAACTAGTAAGATAAAGCCAACATATTAATAATAAATAAATAAAAGTATTCACTTAAGTAGATCTCATATTTCAACCAGTAACGTATGATATTTTTTACTTTCAAACGGAAAGCCCCAACATTATCTTTTGGGTCTCGAAGATTACAAACTCTTTTCGAAGTTTCTGTTTTTCAGTCAGCATCGCAGATAGTCTTATGACCTCTGTAGCTAAGTAGTACAGCTATTTGTTATAGGGGTCTGATGCATACAAAATATATCACATACATGTATCAGTAAATAAGAGACCCGTGAAGAAAAATGTGCTTATAACTGAGAGAATTATTCTTTAAGCCGAAGTAAGTTCATAAAGCAGTTATATGATATAAAAGTCCAATCCGGCCGTTTTTTAAAAGACAATATACGAAGTTGTCCTAAGATGGTTTTAAAATGAAGATGAGCGCTAGGCTCGTCCGTAGCTGAGCTTAGTATAACCTGGCTATCAGTTAACCATGATTTCATGCACGCCATATTTCGGACAGTTCATTTGCGCAATGGCCACATATGCAATGGGAATTAAGCTCTCGGTTGGACTTAATTCATGTTTAAAATTCTTCAACAGACTTTATTAATTTGAACACAGTCGCACAGACGGACGGATGCGGTCATATCGATTACTGTAGTCACTCCCTTGCAGAAACTTAATTCACCATTATCCTTAAGGTTCCCTAAATAATTAGAGACAATTTGGATAGAAACAAGCAGACATATCTCAATCGATTTGTCTAGTGCTACTGACTGATCTAGAGGTATCTGTTTGGGGTCTAGCATGAGAGGACTCATTCTTTGCAGGGCTATTTGTATGGGTATGCTATAAAAATTATATATGTAATATATAGAGTATTTTGGGCTATACATCGTTTTTATGCATTCAATTCCATACCTTAGGTAAAAAAATATAAATGTATATTTCATTACTTCAACTTTTTTGGGATCGAAATAAATCCTGAATGCTAATCCCATTTGCCAACGTGGGCAATGTCAATGGCATGACTAGAGATCACATCAGCAAAATTTACAACCACAACAATAGCAATCTCTTTGGCATATGACAAAACGACCTTTGCTTCCAAATCGATTTGCTAGCTGGTGGTAACTTTCAATGTTGGCCGAACGCACTAAAACCAATTCAAGCAAAAAACTAAAAAAAAAAAAAAAAATATATGATAATATTTTAGAATTTTTATTGACGCGACGCTGTGATAAAGTCATAAATAAAGCTCCAGGCAGCACCAAGTAACCAAGCATCGATGCTGACAGCGACGCCATTGGCCACTCAGCCAGAAGGAGTTTTGGAACATAAAGAGAAACTTGCATATGTACGAATGCGTATGTCATACATAATCAAAAGATTAGAGACGTCAGAGCCTCAGAAAGGGGAAAGGGCCTCCTGTCAGAGTTGCCAACTTGCACACAACTCAAATGCAGGCAATAAAAGAGAAAGCAACAACAACGAGAACATAAAAAATGGACAAAAGTAGTGCAAGAAATGCTCTACTTGGACAGGCATCAAGAAAAATTCAAAAGGAAGTCGCCACAGTGCTCCATCTATGTGTTTGTGTGCGTGTGTGTGTGTGCCTGGGAGACACTGCCACAAAGTGATGCAGCAATAAAATTTGAAACAATAAAAGTGCAGGGAGCAGGCAAGCGGGCAAGTAGCCAGCCAAAAACTAAGTCGCATCAAGCCAAACCAAAACCAATACACATAACCGAAACTAAAGCGGACCGAAACCGAAGCCAAACTGAGCTTAGCTCAGCTAAAGAAAAGGGAAAAGAATTTCAACCAAAACGCCCAACGGCAGCCAAAAAAAAAAAAGGAAGAAAATACCAACTGCCAAAGCAGTAAGTGCAAAACTAAAGAAGCTTTCCCAAAAAATATAAACGAATGAAAGAGGATCTACAAGCAGCAGCAGATGTGGACAGATGTGGATGGGAGACAGAGCTGAAAATGTGTGACAGCAGCAGGGTGCCGGTGCCGGTGCCGGTGGCGAAGTGCATCTACTTCCTTTAGGCCCCTACTAACCTCTTTCTATGACTAACCCCAATGTGCTCAAACACTTGCCAAGCATGTGTGCCTTAAGCAAAATATCGCCATTGCAACCACATTCATACGTACATACACTCTCACACACAAGCACACGCGCACACAAACAGACTGACTCATGGTATTGCAGCCACTTTTCCGTTTGCAATGAAATGCGCTGCCAAATGTTGCATTTATTTTGTGAGTTTCCGCTTGCTTAACTGTCGTTGAATATTTTTAGCAGGGATGTGGTGGAATATGCCCTGGGCTGACTGGCAGGACCCCTAGAGTGTCTGTATGTTTCAGCTTACATGACGGAAGAAGAACCCGCTACAATGTAGAAGCCACAACCACACGCACACGCACACGTGTAACTGTAAAAACTCATACGCATGGTCAAACTTGCAGACACCATGGGCAACACAGATGTCAGCTCATATATGCACATAGGAAACAGATGCCCTGCAGTTGCAGTTGCATTTCATAAACTTTCCAACGAAATAAACAAAAAGGGAGATCGTCAAGTTTCAGAGACAAATGCAGTCTTCGTCTCGGAACAGATCAGAATGATAAAGAAAATTGGCAAATTGGATACTATTTTAGAATATACAAATATGCTAAAAGAAAGTGAGTTTGAGTGGCTAAAATAATCTCTGAAGTGGCGAATAATATAGACTCTTTTGCCGTAAATCAAGGACGGGCATGGCTCATTCGATTCCTCTAGTAATAATAACTTTTCTAGAAGTGACTTTTAATCGTCTTCTATGATGGGTCAAGTGCGCTAGAAACACCATAGAAAAATTTATATACTCTTTTTCCCAAAAATTATACCCTATACCTTACGGGTAGGGGTATATTAAGTTCGTGCAAATGTATCTAACATAGAGAAGGAGACGTCGTAGACCCCCCAAAGTTACCCACAATATGATTAGGGGACTAGAGAAATGGATACAGCCCTGTCCGTCCATGTCCATCTGACCGACTATTCGTCTTAGAACTGGGGTAAATAAACTTGGGATTCGGACTCCTTATGAGTGTAAGCTGGTCCAGTTTATTTTTATTTTCTCCCCCCACCCCCTCCGCATTGCACCACTTCACTTTTTCAAAGCCTCGTAATTTCTACAGCTGCGGGATTTCGGAATTAGTTGCTTTCTAAAAGTTGTTACGAGTCTAAAATGCTTTCGATTAACATCAAATATCTTAAAAATCGGACCACATTTACATGAAATATACAAAAAAAAACAAATTTTCAGAGTCAAAAATTTAGTTCTCCTTGCCTAATAGGCAAAAGGTCGAATGAACAGTCCGATAGATGGCGTGCTTGCATTATTGTGAACAATGTGTTGTTTAATTGAAAGGAATATTGAGACCAGAGGTTTTATGTGAATGTAGATATCCAGGGTTACCACCCGATTAGGGTTACCACTCGACTAGGGTTACCACCCGACTAGGGTTGCCATCTTTTCTTTTTCAATTCCGTCTACTAGGTACAGGGTATCTCAACCTCGGCCGCGCCCGCGTTTAATGTTCGGCTTCATTTATTAGCTATATTTACTATTAATCGAAAGATTATCTGATTTTGAAGAATTAATTCAAAACAGCTTATATTAAAATCATAAAACTGCAGAAAATACAAGAAAGGGCTATAAGAAGTCCGATTCTCAAGACAACCGGACATGGATTGGGATCGACTCCTCGGGCCCTATGACGCAATATGAGCTTAAATAAATATATCCACCCGCACTTCGTCTAATAATTATACTCTTTTCACAGAAAAAAGGATATATACATTTTGCTTCGATGTTTGTAACCCACAGAACCACTCATCGTAGACCGCCAAAAATTACCTCTAGAAAACTTAGAATCACTATCTCCATCACCATCTCTTCCTATACAAACTAGTCTCCCAGGTTTAAGGGTTTTTTTTACGTAGGCAGCACATTTGTTGGAACTGGTCAGATCGGGCCCCTATATCATGTAGCTGCGTTATCTCAGTAATAAATTAATTGGGTGATTAATAAAGATCGATACTGATCCTCAAAAAAGCCACGACTCTTTAAGAACCAAGTTATTCTGATGATAAATACTGTATAGTTAAAGTAAAGTAATAATTTATTTGTTCCTGTTAGCCAAATTTATTTAATCGCATTAAGATTTGCAGCTGCACAACATTTGCTAATTGATCCAAGTCGCTTTGAGGCAGGCCAAGAAGAAAGCATCGAAACTTAGAAAATTGGCCAATCTACCATCGAATGTTGTCAACTAAACTTAATCAAATAAGTTGAGTCTCCCCAACATTGTAAACATTTGGAGTAGACAGGTGGTGGCTTTGTAGTTGGCTATTTGTAAGTGGCACATTTTGTCTAAATTGCACTCCGCCTGGACACCTTAACCCGTCACCCCAGAAATACAATCCGACCCCAAACCACATGTGATTTGAAATCCTTGCCACTTTTCGAGACTCTCACTTGCTTTTCCTCTTGTTCATCTTGTGATGTGTTTGGCCGAAAAACGAAAAGTGGAAGATGCTTGTTTGCTGGCTTATTCTATTTGTCGGACGCCTGTTCACTTCTCCATCTTCTCCATCTTCAACAGCAGCCTGTCTCGATATTCTTCACTCCACTAACTTAACTGGCAGCATCTGGCCCAAATGACTTTGTTAAGAGTTTTCGAAACACAATTTTCTTTATTTTTTCTTAAGGTTTATGCCTAGAAGAGTGGCACGAAATTAGTGCCACCCACCATTCTTCCACTAACTTTGTCTGCCCCTGGCCCACGAACTGCACTCTAAAGTGCCTTTAACCAAAAGAACAAAGACTTCAGCCAGGAATACGACGGCCCCGTCGACGAGAAATAAAAGTGTCACTTTCTATGGCAATTTCATAATTGCATGAGTGTAAGTGGTCAAGTGTCTAGCAATTGTACCCTGGCCCCACAAAAATAGACTGAGAAAGAGTGAAACAGTATGTGAGTAAATGTGTTTCACTTAGTGTATTCGTAGTTTGTCGCCAGGCATAAATTTTTATTTAGTAGTCCACTTGGTAGACTTTTCCCAAAAGTTACTTACAAAGTCAACTTTTTGCTACAGCACTCACCCCATATACTTTCTCAGACACACTCTTGTCCTGTGGTCAATGTCATAAATTTGTGTTGCCTCTGTGTCGAGTGGCAGACGACGCCGCCAAAGTTACCGCCCTGATCTGCAGGCTAGATTCATTCAACTCAACCTATTTAACCAGACCAACTCATTCACTCTCTGCCTACTTCCTTTTTGGTTTGTCTTCAAGTTTTCATAGCAGCAAAGTGGTTAGAAGAAGTTTGCATGTGTGAATTGTCTTATTTTATGAGAGTTTATCTTGCGGAAAGGTAACTCCTTGGAACCAATGATTTTAGTGCATAAAAATAGGAAAATATCACTCTAATTGATATATAAGTAAATGAGCTTTGTCCCTCTAGAATGGAAGGGAAAAGAAATTATATCAAGAAAGCTTTCTAATAAGGAGGTGCAACTATGTTTTATTGAACAGAAACTGGTGTAAGGGCTCAAATATTATGATGTGCAAATACAAACAACCATTTTTTATTAAATAAGAATACATTTTTTTTTAATCATTAAAGAACAATGTGATCCTCACCTCCTACCCCGTACTCATAGGCAAATGTATAGTGGGAAGCTGCGCGTGTATGTAACAGCCAGAAGGAGACGTCGGAGACCCCCCAATGTTACCTAAGGTAACTCCTTCGGTCTGTACAAAGAGCTGGGATTTCAAAAACTGTAATAACTAGAGGCTTTAAATTTGGGGTGGTGAATCTATAGGGACAGATCCGGTGTAGCCATACTTTGACCAAACTTTATAAGAAATTAATTTTTTTTTTTTTGTGGAGCTCAACTCTACAAAAAATATTACTTCAGAGCGCTTTGATTTAAATAATGTATTTTTAGGGTCGAAAGAAATGCACTCAAAATATCTTTCCATTGATACCCAGAAGATACACTAGAAGGATTATCAGCAATCCACTTCTGAGTGCCCCATCCATTCACGATAGCAACCATGCAAATACACCACTAGATAGCGCCCTGACGCCTTTTTTTTATCTTTCATATAATCAATCTATTAGAACTGTGTGTAAACGTAGAATTCATATTTAATGTCTTATTATTATCACCAAAAAAAAGGAAAAGTAAATAAATTCTCGGTACTGAAATAAGTCCCGAAGGCAATTCTATAGGTTTGCATTTAAAATTTTTTCAAATAAAAAACTAACGAAGGTATCTACGGGGCTCTGAAGATTCTGATCTCTTTCCAAAGTTTTTTTTTTTCTGCTTTGAATCATATAGTAAAATTGATTAGTAAATACGGAAATAAAAGAAAGCTTGGTCTGTATAACAGTCCAGACAGACCAGATGTTGTGGTCCGATGTAAGTGAAAGTTGGTACACGTATCTGAATGAGCTCAATTTATCCATAATACAGAAATCGTTAAATCTTAATATTTTAAAAACTAAGATTGGTCTCTATGGCAGCTTCAAGAGGTTTTGCTCTACACAGGCCCTGTGTGAATGTAATGGCTTAGTCGATATCGATGGCTAATAGGATTGGAAGTATCGTTTGGGAAGCTGCAATAAATGAATGCTCGCAATATTAGCAATGATTGGTCCTCAACACTTTTGTTTTTTTTAATGAGTATACAAAAGCAAATTAAGTTTAAAGAGGTATATAGGATTTATAAAACTAATTACGCTTTCATTTTTTCATCATTTAGCTAAACTAGAGCTCTCTGAATATTTTTTTTCGCTTTGAATTCATTTAAGAGAAATTACCTTTACTCTGTTTTATATGAATGGTTTCGTGGGCAACGTTTATGCTTGATCTGATCCCGGGGAGTGTTTTATCTTCAATGATGTAGGTTTTGTTGTTGTTGTGTAATTCGATGCCAAACACTTTGCCACTTTTACACTCTCGGCTAATTGCCAATCCAACGTGCAATCAAGGGCGTCGCTACCAAACTGACCAAGTCGAATTGGTCAGGACTGGCCAGAAGACGATGACAAAAAGTAGAATGAAACGGTTGATATGTTTGAGGCAATACGAGTTGAATTGCATTGATTGCTCCATTTTAGCCAACACTTATGAAATATTTCAGCACTGAAGTGAACAGACACCGAAAAGCCATTTCGAATAGCAAACGCTTTCCAGTCCTCCAAATTACACACACTCACACACACACCGTTCTGCTGCAAAGTTACAAACACACGAAACATGGAGTGAAGCAAATTGCAATCGACGTGTATGTCAAGTTAGCCGGTGTTTGTCGTGTTGCGTTGTGGTTATTTTCAATTTTAGTTTTCTTTTATTTGTCCTTTATTTATTTTTGTTTTTAGAAACCTAAAGTGTCCACTCATCGTCAAAGCACTTTGACGACCGCTTGTCAACGCTGAAAGCGATAAGGCAATTAGAAAATACATGGCCCAAAATTTTTACCAAAGATAACACAGAAAAGAGAGAGACACAGGAGAGAGCAAAAAAAAGAGGAACGTCAGTGTCAATTATTCAGAATTTTGTGTATATATTAATACTCTTTTCAAAAAGTATTAGCGCGGTAAACTGTAGAAGACTGTTATCAAAATTTTTTGGGGGTAACAAGTAAGCTTCGTTTGTTTAATTTTAATTATGTAGAACTTTTTTGTAGCTTGGAAAATATATTTTAATAATATCATCATGGTAATTTCAAGTAACTTCGAAAAGAGTGTTTGTCTTTGACACCTCAAATATAAATATATATATATATATATTTTTTTTTTTCACCCGGAAAACTTTTTTCTTTTTAATTTTTGTGTTTCATCCCTGCGCCCGACTAATGAACGCTTCGGAGCTCTGAAGATGACTTGTTGGCTGTATGGAACGAGAATTAGAAAGAGCTGAAGGGACTGTGGCAACAAACGCAATCGCGCTTGCCACGCTTATACACACACATACACACACATACTACGACCACGGCTCATGGTCATTTTGGCCATTACACTTTACCGGCACCTCTTGCGCTCCCACCCACTTCCACCCTGGTCATCCGCCTTGACCACCACTGCAGCAATTTCTTTTCAAATGTTTATTTCATTTTATTTTATTTTCTTCCCTTTTTTGCTGTGCTCCGCTCTGCTGTGTTGTGCTGTGTTTTGTGCAGTTGCCCATTTTGAGCACTTGCCGTAGGAAGTTGGTGTTTTGTTTAGATGAATATGCAAATATTTTTGGTTAACAAAACGAAAGAATGGAAAGCATAAAAAAAAAATCGCAAAGGGGACTTGTGGGGAGAGGACAGCTGGCCAAGCATTTTGGGTTAAAACTGCGCGGCATTTTGCGGTCAGGATGTGGTGGACGAGAAGCGCAGCATGCGACGGAGGACGCTCGTCATTTCCGCTTAAAATGCAGCACAATTTGCCGTAAAAAGGATTTTTACAGCAAGCCATTTCGTACGTTGGTCGAGTCATTCCACTCCCTCTTCAAATAAACAAAAGTGTGTGTGTGTGGGCGTTCTGTAAAGCAAAAAAAAAAGGATTGTCGGTGGGATCCTAGAGGTGAGAGATCCTCCATAATGACAACTGCAAAAGGCTGAATGGTTATTTCGGTTGGCTGGTCAACTGCAGCTGCTCCAAAAAATCCAAAGAACTTAAAGGAGTGAGAGGCAGAGGAAAGAGAAAAATTGCAGAATCTCGCATTTAATATGCGCCGCATCATTACGTTGGAAATCAATAAAATTGCAAAATATTTCAAATCGAAAATTGGAGCCGCCAACAAAATCGCCACCAGCTTGGCTGCTTTCTTAGCCAAGGCCTTAGCGTGTTCGATCGAATCAGTCAGTGTGAAAAGAAAGGGGTGGAAAGAAAAAACACAGAAGCCTCAACAAACGGGCCGTCGACTTTTATGACTCAAAGGAATTGAAGTGCTGAACAAGCTGCTCTTTTTTCCATTGCAGGTCATTCCAGGCCAGGCCAGAAGGTGTGCCACCAAAAGCATTTCAAGTTTTTGGTCAGCTTCAAATTTATCCCATCCTCTATCCTTCCCTAAGCCATTTGACTTTTTCTCCAAATTTTTCTTCATCTTCTTCCTCAAACTTTTTTGAGGCTGACGTTTGTTGCTCTTTCAGAGCTGGGGCGAATTAAATGGGCGCTTTGAATTTTTTACGATGCGCACTAAAAATCCAATTTAATGAACATTTAAGAGACACACTCGTCCTCGTCCTCATGACCCGTTGGTATCCTCGTTAGCTACCGACACACCGGCCACGGTGACCAGTCGTCGCTTGGTCGAGGAACATAAGTGAATATTACGTATACGCAACATGCAGCCAAAGGCAAGACATTTTGGGCTCACTGCTCTGGCAGGCTGGCTGAGTAAAATGGTAGCTCGGAGACTGAGTTCGATGGTTGACTCCTTGGTTACTTGGTTGGCGTTTCATATCCTTTTTAATGTAATTGCTTTTTTTAAGAAGTGTTGTCGATGTGGAAAGGCAATAGCCAGCCAATGTCAATGGCCCTGCTGCTGACTGCTGCTACTTTCAATGCTGATGATACTGCTGTTGTCCTTGTGGGCGCCTTAGAAAGCCGTCTGGAAAAAACACACATAAGTCCGCGCAAATCACATACACAAAAGAGACAACAGTGGCGAGCACAACAGGAAGGGCAAAGTAAGCCAACAGTCAAAAAACGAAAAATGTATAAAACTTTTGAAGATAATGGAAATGAATTGCCAACCAGAAAACAGAAAATAAAAAAAGGGCAAGCGGAGAATGAGCTGATGGCTGCCAAGCAGACGTAGAGGTGTTGACCCTGACGGTTATGCTGCCAAGCAATTGAGCGCAGTTAGCAGCTGTTCTTTTTGGAGGGTTACTAAAAAAAATAAGAAAAAATATAAGAAAAAACTTAGAAGAAAAACAGTCATGAAATGCGCAAATTTATGCTTATATGAAATGGCAGAACGCGTTGCAAGCGCCCATTTCAGCTGAATTCAACTTCAAAATCACTTGAATTTGAACTCAACGGAATTGCCTTTTCGGGCTTGGCCTTGATGCCAAACCAGCCCCTCCCCTAAGAACAGTCCCCTAAAAAATCTAATTATGAGCAGCATTGGGCAAATGCTCTGGCAATTAGTTGAAATAACTTCAAATGGTTGCGCAGTGAATCTTCCACGGAATGCAGAGCGGAGGTTGCAATGCGTGCATAAAACTTTGCACTTTAAATGCGAACATTAAGTAAAAGAAAACGTTAAAATTGATTAAACCAGTAAGAGATGGAAAATTGTGGGTCGCTTTGGCTGCAAGCACAGCTCCACTTGGGTTGGGCGTGGGTTATTTTCGGTCCAGCCATTTTTTGGTCAGCATTTCCACACACAAATTGCAACCGCAAATTGTATTTACCCTGGAGAAATAGACACACGCACACACAGGCCGATGGAAAATAAAATGCATTCTATTACTACTTCCTATGACTTTCTGCTTAGGTTTTATTTAGTCAGTTAGCAAGTGCATTTGTGTATTTTCTTTCAACTAGGCAGAGTACTAACTTAATATGTAGTCAACTGAGAAACTAACTGAGGCATTGAATAGATCACTTGTTAACTGGTTTGACTAATTGGACATTCGAATGGAACAGCTCCTGGTCAACTAGACAAATGTAAATTTACGAAATTTTCTTTACCAGCTTAAATTTCCGAATTTTCTGATGGCTCTTAAAAAAGGAAAACAAGAAACAATTGTACATCTTTAAGAAGCAAAGAAAGCTTAATATAAAAATCACTAGTTTATTTTTTTTTTTTAATTATTTGAAGTCTCAAGAAACCAAAATTCGGGCCCAGTTCAGTTTGAGATACCCTGTTCCAATAGGGAACTAAGTCGGTAGTTTCTACCGATTTCTCAAAGGGAACCAAGAATCTTAACGCCACTTTATTAAGCTTCCAATTTAAAATGCATCTTTTTGGTAAAACAGTTGTATGGGAGCTATTTGATATAGCCATCCGACTTTCATATAATTTGGTGTCATTATTAGAAAAAATATGTGTTGTGCGATTTTTGCATAAATAACCTGAATTCTGATAAAAAATACAAGATTCGGATATTTTGTGCGATTTGCCCTATGGAATCTAGTATATGTCTTAGTTGTCCAATCAGATAGAAACTCATTTTTGTTAAGAACATGAAAGAACTTATAATTGTCAAACTTGACCTATAAGCTTTTTACTTTGGCCCCATGATATTCATTCCGAACCTCCGAAAGTCGGATATCTAAAATATTAAATGAGCTTCATCTGGGCTGCAAAATATGTGATTATCAGCCACGAACCGGAACTTTCTAGCCCTTATCATCTCTAAGAACTAGGCATTTATACAGACCGACACCGGCACATGGTTCGATCGATGCCTCTAGTCAAACTAATCATACCGTAGGGGTCTTTGGGGCGTCTCCGTTGTTTCCTTCCCTATGTTAATGTACCCCTCTTCCTTAAGTTACATGGTTTAAAAAGGTAAGAAATGAAATAGTTTTATTCCCTAATTGAAGTTAGAAGCATACCCTTAAAAGTATTTAGTTCCATAGCCAAAAATCTTTGATCTTTGTCCGTTTTTTATAATTTAAAACTCAATGTATCCCTTTATGGACTACTTTATCCAGCGGCCATAATTCAATGGCAATAGTAACGAAAATTAGTTTGAATTTCTTTGCAAGGCATTTTGGCAAATTTTGACACGTGCAGCTGTTACTCTTCTATTTGTCGCTGATACCCTTTCCACAATACACACATTGCCCGGCCAGAGACCCCAGGCTACGCTGTTGTCATTGATATAGAACATTTTATGCCGCAAACGCTGAAATTGAGGTTTTCAACCTGCCAACTCCCTTGCCAAATGCCCCACCTAATCACACACTCTGCGCACTGCATACTCGTTGAATAAACATACATGATGACTACGCCAAAAGACGCCTTAGCATATCCTTCCTTCTTCCAGTCGGCAAATGTAACTGTGCCTGCTATATGAACGTGTGTGACTGTGTGTGATTTTGTGTAATTTAAAACCTCGTAATGTACACTTTCGCTTGGGGCATTTTACTTACAATACACATGTAAACATCGTACTCACCAGGCACGCTGAAAGCCTGGCAGGAAAGCTGCTTGGAAAACTGGCAGGTTGACGGTTCTCGATTCGGCTGACGGCTGCTTGGTTGCTGGTTGTTGGTTGTTGGTTGCTGCCTGATGCTTGTCGTGTGGGCCCAATGGTTAAGCTTTACTTACCGTGTCACCCAAAGCGAACGGGTTAAACTAAAACAAGCTGAAAATAGAATTTTTCTCGTTTTGGTTTCAATTTTTGTTTATTTTTTTGGGGTTCATGTCTTTTTGTGGAAAAAAAAAAATTAAACAAACGAAATTGAAACTAATGGAAAAAACCATTAATTTAAATTTAAAAAGGTCTTGATTTCATGCTTGGTTTTTGGAAACCCATTTGCTGATGCTTACAAAAAAAAATAATATTGGTTTCTTGTTTTCTCTTAAACTTATTTCTTATATATAATTTTATATAGATTATAAGCGGAATAATTTATTGGTTCAATATAAGCTCTTATCAAAGACTTAGATATAGGCAATTGATATAGACTTTTGTGGAGTCTTTGAGTTTGGATATATCTCTTAAGAGCTTATCTCAAAGTGAACAGTTGTCCATCATAACCATCACACAAAAAGGTCCGAGCAGTTAAGTCTGGCGTCAGCCTCCGATAAAGCATAGCATAGGAAAATATTCAAATATGTTTTCTGACTTGATTTGTTTCACAACCACCAACAGTTTGGATTTGACGGGCACTTTAGGGCTGCCTTATCAATTTGCTTGAACTTTTATTAGGGCTCCTCTTGATGATGTTGCTGTTGTTATGCTGGTTGTGCTTGTTGTCACCGTTAGGCAATAATTTTGTTGACGTGCCAGAAGCGGGGAAGCACGTAGCAGAGCACCAATGAGCCTTCAGCATCACAAACAAAACTCTTTGAAATTGTACACATTTTTCAAGACCTGCGGCAGACTTCCTATTCCATCCCATGGAAATACCACCCCATCCACAACCACGAGGGTATTGTATTCCTTACCTTAGATCGAGCGACTGTAAATTGCCAAAGGCGTACTTCGCGGTTTGCTTTCAATTTTTTTGTTATGCTTTACCATGATTCGTTGTCACCACCTCGAATGGTGAATGTAAATATCGATAGCTTGGAAGCCTTTCCTTTGTACCCACTCTTTGTTTTCAAACAAAACTGTTGCTTGTCTATTGATGCCTTTTTGTGGTTTGCTTTTCTTTCCCTTGAGTAGCTTCCTGGTTCCTTGGCACTTCTTCTGTTTGCTTTCTTTAGCTTTGCGGTCGCACTAGTTTTGTTTTTTTCTCCCTCTTTTTGTGTGCCCTTTTGTTTTTAATTTGCACGCCACAATTACCATGGCCACCCGATTCAATCTTCTCATCCTCAACGTCTTCCTTCTGCATACCCAGCACCCAAATGCAACGCGCCAGGGCGGCCGCAATTAATTACAGCAATGATATCATGGCACCTCCACCGCCATTGCCAAAGCCATTGCCACTCAGGACCACCGCCATTTGCCACCGCCGATAAAACTTTGGCAAATGTAATTTTAACGAAACCGCAATGCCACCAGCAACACTAGCAAAGCACCACCCGGCTACTCTCCCTGCCTGCCACTGAAGACACAGTCGAGAAATGGAGCACTTGAATTGTGGAGCAGGCGATGTGGGTGAAAAATCTTAGCAGAGTCAACGCTAGTTAGTTTTAATTATAGCAATCGAGCAAGCGCGCATGCAATTTCCGCAAAACGAAATTCGAATCAATGCGCGGCAACCGCAAACTGGATAGCTGAGTAGGCTGGCGGTGATTGGCCAACTGACTGGTGTGGAGCAAGTCTCCAGCCGCGCCCATTTTTCTAATAACCAATTTTGTGTGCGTGGCTTTGTAAAAGTTAGCTTAGGTTGGACTCGAAAAGAACCAAAAGAATTTTATTAAATCAAAGTTCTATTTTCAAAGTGCAATCGAACGATTGCAAAATAATGGCAAAAGCAAACGGTACCATGAGATTGCAAAAGGTCGAATCTAACGTTAATTCTTATTAGGTTCTCTTAAGAAAAACTGTTTGGTATCGAGAAGACCGTGTTCCGTTCTATCGTTCCAAAGTTGTACATATGGAGTCAATATAAATTTTACTCTTTTCTTTTGCATTGGAAACCCACAAAAGACTGCTGAGCCTCTTAGGAAATATAAGTGTAATTGTAATAACATGTACTACTTTTCCGGATCCATTTCTGTTCTTCTGTTAGCCAACTTCCAGAAAAGCTTACCAATATAATTGAAATCGATTTCGACGTCACCTTTATCATAGTCGTTTTTGTCTAGGGTTTTTATTTATATCAAAGTCATGACCCACAATTATCATAATTAACGACAACCTGACTTCCAAAGTCAATTTTGATTGCCTGTCCGAAAAAAACTCCTAGGTTTTTAAACTCTTTTCGAAGAAAACAAGAGCATATTTATTTTGTTATGAAGTACAGTCGATTCAATAAGAACGAGTGATCTTCAGGATGCCGCAGATTACAAACGCTTTTTACTGACCCAAGCCACTGGAACGGGGTTGGTTAATATGTAGCACCGATTTGGGTATATATAACAGCTATATAATAGAGTGTACCGATGCTTAAAAATCCGGCACGTATACGGATATTTATGTAAGAAACGAAGTTAAAAAATATTAGTCAATAAATATGGCAGTTCTTATGAAAACTATATGATATAGTGGTCCGATCCGGATGGTTCCGACAAATGTGCAGCCTATGTATAAAAGGAGGCTATATGCCAAGTTTCATTAAAATATTAATAAAACTGAGAGACTAGGTTGCATAGAAACAGACGGACAAACGGACAGACGAACATGTCTATATCGACTCCTCTAGTGATTCTAAAAGGTAACTTTTGGGACCTACGATAAGGTTCTGTGCGTTACAAACATCGGAGCATAATTAATAAACTCTTTTTCTTCGTAAATAGTGAAAATACTGATTGAGCCATTTTCATATATTTCTATGGCTATTCTCTTAGTTTAAAAGCTATCGTGCTGAAGCTTTGATATACAGCCTTTGTTTGTTTGCAGACTGTAAACCTATTTGAGCTGGGCAGATCGGTCCAGTATATCATATAGCTGTCATACGAACCATAAGCGGTTTAAAAAATAACTCTCATATTCTTGACTGATTTCATTCAAATTCAGTACACAGGTTTTCTATTTAGAAATACGCAAATGCGATAAATTTTATTAAAACCTGCCCTCTATATCATATAGTTATCATACGAACAGTAATCGTTTTTAGAAAGGACTCCCACATTTCTTGACAAATCCCTTTCAATAAGGTTAACACATTTCCTACATAGACATACGTATACGTACCGAATTTCATTAGCATAGTACTATCATATAACTGTCATACCAACCTTACCTGTCCTACTTAACGACCAACCCCGTTCATGTAATTTACTGCAGAAAAAAAACTCGCAAAGTTTGCTATATTCTTTTTTTATCGGTTTCTTTCTTTAACCAATGAAATATTAATAATTGCGTTAAAATACTCAGAAATACATAGATAAAATTTGTAATACCAGAATACAAAATTTTATTTTAATTATTTATTGAATGTTAAGAAACACTTTACTAAAAATAACAACTTTGATATATTTTTATCAACTTACCAAAATGTCAAAAAGCAAAAAATAAAAAGTTAAGTCGCAATGTTTGACATTTCGACTTAAAAAATCACTTGTACTCTGTGGTGAGAAAGTTATCTTCTTTCTGTAATCTCCAATTCGGTAGGTGTATATAAAATCAGGTAAGAGTGGAATGACAGTTTGACTAGAACAAGTCAACTTGAATCCTTTGAAATTTACGTCAAATATGCCAAGATTTGCCAAGTGGAAGCTTGTGAGTAGGAGTCCATGTGCTGGTGTGCGTTTGTTTATATGGCTGTGTGGTCAACTTGATGGCTCCGTAAGTCATAAGTCGTTGTAAAGCTCTACCAGCTTAATACATTTTTAAAGTATTTGATTTCCAAGTGTCTTTATAGCTGAAAGGAGAAACACAAAACAACAAACAGAAACTAAAAAGAAACGCGAGAGAAAGGGACATTTGGGGTACTTAGAATCTGCAATGTGTCTGAGCCTCTGTTGTTGTATATCTGTTTCAAAGGGTTTCATTGCTTTTGTCTTTTATATTTACCTAATCCACAGTGGCCTATATGTGTACGTATCTGAGTATTTCTAAAAAGTGTCAGACAGAGGCAACGACTGTGAAAAATGCGTAATAATCATAATAATGAAAATACTTTTACCTTTCAACTTATTATTAGCCTGACTTTCAAGTAACACAGACACTGCCGCTGTCAATGATCACCAAAGGCTACCGGGGGCTAGAGTATCGAAATATGTGTGTATGCCACGCCCCTTTCTACACTATACATCAAACTAAAATGGGTATATTTAAATTACGAAAATTGCCCTATCGTTTCTATCTCTGAAAATTGTAATAGACCAAGACCCCGTTCAAGTAAATGAGATTTTGTTGATTACTCTAAGATTCTTCCTAGCGAAAGCGCAATATGTGGGATAATGGAAATTATCACATTTAATTATTTCGATGAAAATTAGAGAATATTTAAGAGTCGGCCACAAACATTTTTCCTTGTTATATGCGTGAGTATGTGTATGGGTGTCGGTGTATACTTTTTTTTCGGTATTTCAACTCTCCAGTGAAGTATTTAATTTTATGGCACAATATTCTCCTTGGCATATCCTTGACAAAAGCAACAACAATAGCAAGAAAAGTACAAAGAGTACAACAAATATGAAATGGCTGTCATTTCTTGCATTTAGGGGCACTTTGGGGAGTACTTGGTAGAATGTAACACCTAATACTAACACACACACACACACGCACACCTGCTCGCACACCCATCAGTTGCTGTACTGTTGGTTCCTTTGTTGTTGGTGTTGTTGTTATTGTCATCTCCACCAACGTTGGCATCATTAGCGCTAACATTGTGTAGTATTGCGTTATGTTATATTCAGTTATGTCTCGTTATACAGACACACTTTCACAGACAGACACAGATACAGATACAGTTACAGTTACAGATAGAGAAAGATACAAGCAAGCCCTGAAGAGAACCAGATGGGCGGGCTGCTCGGCCTTCCCATCCAACCCTTCTGAGAGTCTCGACAGTACACACGACTTTGTTATCGCATAATTATGCAGCATATTAATGTTTTCTTTCGGTAGGTTTTGCCTTTTGCTTTTTACTGTTGTTGGTGCCTCATTCTATTTATTTTTTCATATTCATATGCAAAAGTTTTATAACAATGGCAAAGCCACGACCTCCGCCATCTGCATCTACCAAGCAAACGCTCACAACTGCTCTACTTGATGGCATTGTCTGTCGGTTGCCTCGACTCGCTCATTAGCCGTTCACAGGATACCTTAAAAGCGCAACCCCCTCTCCACCCATCTCTTTGGCTCGAGACACCTTTCCCATCCATTCGGCAGGAGCTTCTCAGCTTCTTCAATTTTCATTCTTTTGCGTAATTTGTTTTAAGCTCGTAAATTACTTTCGATAATTGCCCAGCTTCCGTTGCTGTTGTTGTTCCCATAGCAGGGCGTCATCAGAAAAGGTGCAAATAAAGTTTTAACACAAATGCAAAGCCCAGCAGTAATTCCGATATAAAAAAAGCAACAACAACAAAGCCAAAGGAAAGCAAAACGATAGCTTGGAAAATTCTGAAATGTATGAGAATATTAAAATAATAGTTGTAATTTATAACCAAATTGCCAAGACCATTAAAATTCTCTGGCCAATAAAAATGTTTTCCTAATTAAGTTCTACTCTATTTGCTACAATATTCAAATACATAAAGAACCTGAAATTAAGAAGATTGGTCTCTGGCGCCTTAACTGTATTAAGAGTATCAAAATGAACTAAATAGCTTTAGACCGGCTGGAGAGTGTATAATTTTAGGTATAAAAAATAATTAAAATGAACAATTGCTTCACTCAAGAGTTTGTACAAAAAATAATTTTCTGATTCCTAGAAAATTTAAATAATTTGGCTACGAGCATATTCAGCCTCTCCCTTTTTTTCATTTTTAATTTGCACTTAATTAAAACTCAAAACGATAAAGTGGCACACTCACTTTCTGGCAAAAGATTCACCCAAAATATTTTTATTTGTGCAAACTGTGTTCGCTGGCTTAGCTGAAACGGCCTCGTGAGCTCATTGCAAATGCTCAAATAGAATTTCATTGCAGTTGGCTGAAATCCAATGCAGTTGCTGTCTCACTTACCGGTGAGCTCTCTGGTCTGTGTTCTTGTCCAGCTCATCTGAGAGCCGTCATAAATATTTATGCGCTACGATTGCCAACTCTCCCCATTAAGGAGGCAACAACAAGCCGAGCTGTAATGGAAAAAAGATTGCGAAGGACAAAAGGACGAAGGACTGCAACACAGGAAGCGCAAATGAAACTAAAATCAATTTGGGCCGCTGATAGGAATCATTTAGATTCCAGATTAACAACCGTTTGCCACGATTCTACTGCCTTTTCGTTATTTCTGTTCCTTTCCTATTTGCACCCTTTTCAGTTTATTTTGTTTTCTCAATTTGGCTGCCAAATTGAAAGCTATAACTTTCATAAGATATATCTAAGCCAAATTAGTAGTACTTTTTTACAGTTCAATCGTAATTTTCCGGCAGGCAAATGAAAAGTTATAGGTCGACTAAATTCTACCACCTTTCGTTCTCTTGTGTGAGATGATATTTAAAATTATGTAAATATGGCAAAAATTATCATTTAATTTATAAAATTGTTTATGTTTATGGAGAGCTATAAGCAGGCGAGCCAAGCCTCTGCTTTTCTGTTCTCTGTTGCGCTGAGGTCAGTCCTTCTGGCCTGCCTCTCAGGCCAGCTTAAGCCAGACCAGACCAGACCTAACGTGCCCCTCACTTTTGCCGTTTTTAGTTCACATGCTTTCAGCGCGCACTTCAACTTAATTAAAAATTACTTTACAGACGCCAAAATACTTTTAATTATTTTGGGTTCAGCGGTCGAATGCAAAAGGCAAGGAAGCGACACGGCCAACATCCTCCCAGCCCAGCCCAGGCACCAGTGGCAACTCCACCAGCATCATCAGAAACTTCAGAGGCCCTGGGTAATTGTTGTTATTATTGTTTGTAGTTGGTGTTGCTGTTGTTTTGCTTTGTTGTTGGTCTTGGTCTTCGGTCTTCTTCTCCCTCTTAGTCGTTTGTTTTTGTTATTCTTAGTCAAGTACGGCAGCACTTACCCTAAAAGTGATGCCAAAGATGGCCGCCACCCATTTCCCTGGTCCCCCCAAAATTTGTGTACTCCATCAGTCCAATTAAAAATGTTTCACCAAAGCACTCATTGTTCTATAAAAAAAAGAAAAAAATTATAATAATAAAAATAATAATATTAAATTTGAAATATGTTTGAAAAGGGTGGAGACTCTCATACAATGGTCTTGGCTACTTTGGGTTATAAAAGAAACCGCTAAAAATAAACAATACAAAATTATGCATAGAAACAGAAATATTTCAATATAGAATTCTATACAAAAGATTCTCATAGTAGGGGTGGCAGTTAATGGCTTGCTTTATTGATTTTCAATTCGGTTTTACTCATTCGTTTTTATTATTTGCCAGTAAATCGAAATACTCAACTGAACTCGGTTTGGATCTGAATTGTTTGAAATCGCAATCGGTAATGGTTGATTTTTGGCTGATATGACCACATCAGGGGAGGGGCAGGGCTGCATACACTCTACACTGAATTGCCACAAGATTGTGGCACGTGTTTTCGATTATTCGAAAAAATCACTTTTTTTTCCTGAACACGAAGTGTTTTCATGATCCCAGGCCTTCAATAATTTGCGTATTCAAAATGATTTTATCCATGAAAGTGAGTGGATAATAAGTTAATAAGGAATTCGGTGGATTAAGCGATTCAATCAATTCCTGAAGTATGAAATTTCCAAGGTTTCAATCGGATTAAATTTTCAGTGGGCTTCAGTGTTTGCTTTATTTTCCAATTTTTCAATTCAATTTCTATAATTGCAGTAAGCTTTTAAAATTAAAAAACAAAAATTACTACACACCCAGAAGAGAATCAAAACTTGACATTCAATGATGAAGAGAAGATAAAGCACAGTCCCACTTAGAGAAATGGGAAAGGGCGAACTGTAGAGAAAGAATAGATTCCATTCACATAACATGAAGCACTCAAAACAAAATGACTGATTTATCTGAAAACGAAAAATGAAAGAATCTACCCGAACACACACATCCTCTTATTTTATTTAGCTGTTGAAATCGCGTCGAGTTTCAGCCTGAAAGGTCACCAAGCAATTGAGGCAACAGGGCGCAATTGACTCGACTTGCCTGGGTCCAGGCCACCTGCTTAACTATTGTGAGAATTTTATTTGTTTCATTTTATACCAGTTCGATATTTGATAAGAATGGATGTTTATTATATTCTTCAAGAGCATGGCAAAGTTCAAAAGCTGTGCTTGATTATCGCTCTAAGGAGGAGTTGACCTTGTTGCCTTACTTTTGGATTAAGTTGACTAATAAATATATGAAGGAACTATGATTTTCAATAGGGAATTTATTAGATTACGTTGAACTTAAAGTTCATTGTGCATTGAGAGAAAAAGAGTATTTCTGCTTCGCCACAACAGCGTTTCTAAAAACAGGAATCTTTTTTTGGACTTTCTGATTATTGCATGTGATTTCTTGTTCAAATTGTATTGCTCGATTTCCGCTTTATTTCTTTCAATTTAATGCAATTGATAAATAATTGTATAGGTTTTCGAAAATGAGTATTTCACAAAGGTTTATGATTTCTCATCGACCTGATCTACTCAACGAGAATTCCTCTTCTTGGCATCAACAAATATGGCAAATGAAAAATGGCCTCGTTCGCACTCAGGTATGTTCACAATGAAAACAGAACAACTGCAAATGTAAAAGCAAATAAAAAAAAAAAAAACAGAAAAAAATTACAAACTGAAAGAGCTCACATCTTGACTCGGCCACAATGTCATACGCTTTTAATTAAAAGTAATGGCACACAGTTCCATTTACCAAATGTTTGCGAATGTGTGTGTGTTTGTGTGTGTGTGAAATACATTTACATATTACATGTCTTCAGAGGGCGGGGCGGGGGACTGGCCTATTTAGATTACCATTCCCTGGACCTTTTCTGTCCACTCCCTCTTTCCGTTTTACACACTTTATCACCTGCCCGATCTTCTTATTTTGAATCCGACTGTGTCTGTCTTCTTTCTGGCTTGTCGTTTGTTTTGTGTATTTTATTTTGAGGTTTATACTCCTTCCAAAGCAAAAGGTGTTCAGTCAATATAATTTAAGAACTATTTAATGTATTTTATTGAAAAATTTTTTTTACATATAAAAACAAAAATATATATCTCAAATTCCGATTTCATATTTTTACAGATTTTCTTTGGAAGAACTTGAAGAAGAGTAGTAAATCTTCGTCAGTTCATTTCAATATATTTTTGGTATTATTTTTGATATACACTTTTTTTTCGTTTAACATGGCCCACTGGCAATATGACAACGAAAGTAAATTAATGTGCGTACCCAGCAACAAATTCTCAAAAATATACCCTGAGCCCCCTTGCGGACCAGTCTCCATTTTGGCTTTGTGGCTTAGCTCTGTAAGGTAATTTATTGCATCCAAACATAATGGGAAATATTTTGTGTTTGTGCCACCCTTTTACTCGGACTTAGTCAGTCTTTGAGTCAACTGCCACAAAGCACAACCATGAAGACAACACATTAGCATTAAGTTTATTTCAACACATCAACTGCTTTTCACATCTCACGAAAATATGCGGTAGAGGGGAGGAAGCCATCTGGGTTCTCACCTGGGCGCATTAGTTTACCCAAAAATAACTAAATCGCTTGGTCATACGTTTTCATATAACCAACGAGTGACACAATTGATAGAACATAATGAGTCTGGCGCTGACGAAAAAAAAAGTGCTGGTTTGCCCTGTCCAATGGTCCAGCAGCAGATCTATCGATATCTTCCTTAAAAGCATATTGACATTAATTGAAGGCATGCCAATGTCAAACAATGCTAACTAAATAAATAAGAAAACAGTGAAACCGAAACTACTCGAAGGACAAAGAAAGACTGACCGTGCCAAGGAGTCTTACACATGTCCTTGCCCTGTAGACACTCATACTGTACTCATTTGTCACTGTGCTCGCAAGTCAACGAGTCGGCCGAGAGGCCTTTGGTCAAATATTCCTCCATCCGAATGTTTCGCTGACTCTCTAACATGGCAAATTGAATTGTGCCACTCTGAGGCGGCTCGGTCCACCTGGCCTGGCCTACCCTGGCCTGCTCAACTGTCGCATATTTGCCAAAGGCATTGGCATTCACCTGATGAATTTATCACATAGCCGCAGCGTATGTTTCTACTGTTGTTGCTGTTGGTGTTGGTATTGTTGTTGCTGTTCTGTCAGTGTTGTCTGCTAAATTGGTTTTCTTTTTGTCAATTGGGGACTTCGATTGTAGCAAAAGGCCAAAGCGATGCGCACGAAAAATGCCAGAATGAGTATTAAGTAAAATAAAATACCAATGCGAAACATCAGACAAACAAAGGCCCACGGAGATAGAGGTGAAAGGCAGAGTATCAGGAAAGCAGAGAAGTGATTGAGGGTGAGACACACTGCCGGCAGAAAGTCAAGCACACAAACATCAATGAGGTCAGCTAATGCTTCCAGGCTAAGAAGACCCTACTCACCGTCCCACCTTTTGCCACTCTACTTTACAGTTCGCTAGCCCCGTTTCACCGTCTCCCTGGGTGGCTTTCTTGCTTTGACATCTCTTTGGGTCTTGAGTTGGCTTCGCTCAATTGAGAATTGATAAAGTTGCAAGCAGAAAGAATAAAACCAAAAGAAAGAAAAATTTCCTCTTGGCTCTTTACCCTACCTACGACATACCCTCCCCGAAAGGCAATGAGTAAACAATGACATAATGACAAGTGGCGGAGAGTTTAAGTGATAAATAATTAATTGATTTTTGTTGCAATAGTTACAGGAGGAAAAGAGCAAAAGAAGAAACAAACGGAAACGAAGGACAAGAAAATCAAACGGGGAAAACTTCAAGCCCAACATCGAGATAAGTTAAAAGGTAGATTAAGATAAATGGCAACTCGGTCTCCTTGTAAGCAATTGAAGCCACCACTTTCGCACACCGACACCATGTCGCCCCCTGTTCCCCATTCCCCAGACCGGCCGGTCCTTCTATTATCTTTCCCTTGTCGTTGTTTTTAGTTTGGTGCTTTTTAACACGAATTTGTTGGGTTCGGCTGTGGCACTTGTTTGCTACTTTTGCTTGTTTCGCATAATAAAGCAGCCACGGTCCAGGCCATTCAGCCATTCAGCCATCCGGCTCAACTCTTGGCCAGCCTCTGGGGTGCATTTGACCAGTTGTCCTTTTTATTGGCCCCACCAGCGGCCGAACTATGTAGGCAATATCTGGTCAGCCCTCGACACCGGAAGATCTGTACTTCATTTCCGTTGAGCATTTGATTTTGAAATTGCTCTCGTTGTTATTTTATATTTTTATCAAAGTGCCACTAAGAATTCCCAAAGTGGCTAAGTTAAAAATGAGCCTACCAACTTGTCTCTCCCATCAAAGCTGTTTAAGCCGTAAATACCCCAGTCCGTTGAACACAAGCTTATAATTTTTGATTTCGCTAAACAATACATTCTTCAAACAAAAAGTTACAAAAAAAATATATCTATTTTTTTTTTTTTAATTTCATAATAGATTTTTATTAATCTGAAGCTAGCAGCGAGTCCCTAAACTTTCTTTATCTTAAGCAAAGAGCAAGCAACCTGCCAAACTGAGAACTTTTTTAACGTGTTTGGTTTGGCCCTAGTTTATCTGTAAGTCAATCACATATTTATATATACATATACAGCTATGTACACTTATATGCATATGTCTTAGAGGGAGTGGGAAGTTATATATAAGCATATATTTGTGACCTGTAAATTTAGGCTGAAAGATTAACTAATCGCCTTGAGACAATCCATGCTCGATCCATGATCGATCGATCGATTATTCATCATCATATTATATGCGACATCTCATAGAAACTCCTAAGTTGGAAACTTGGCTGATATTATATAATATTTTGGTGACTTCTCCTTAAATTATTTTCTGAAATTCACAAATTGTTAAACCTGGTTTAGTTATACATTCACAATGAAGAAAGAGTATACCTTGGTCGAACACACGTTTGGTTATACAAAAAAAATAAATATATTATTTTGTGTGTGTGTTTTTTTTTTTTTTTTTTTTTTTTTGTCAGAGTGAGTTGAAGTGTTCTCCCAAGTGAATAATTTGTTATCAGCGCATAATCAACGAGCCAGTAGACTGGGACAGGAAAATACACCAACAAAAAAGGTGAGGCTCTCTCTACCTTTCCTTTTTTTTCTTTTTGGCAACGGTACCTACATGCGTGTTTGTATGTAAGTGGATAAAAAGGTTGCCGCCATCAAAATAATTACGACATGCACATGGCCAGGGCCGTGTGCTTTCTCAAATACACTCTAAAAAACAAAATAGTATTGTGGATTCCATTGTTTATTTATATGAGAGTCCAAAGATTCGGGGACAAACATATAATAAGATTTGGAATTTCAAGAAAATAGAATAAGGCTATAAGATGTAGTGAGAATCGAAACTAGATAAGATAAAATCCATCTAAATAAAGATAAATTTTCTTAACTAAAAATAAAAATATACTTAACTCCTTCAGTATATATCAATATCTACTTTTACTGAAGGCACTTGGGTAATTTCGGTCTTTTGGTATACCCAAGAAATAATAAAATTTAAAAATCACTTTTTAGGCTTAAATGAGTTTCATGGATTGATTTGCCACCTGAAAAATCATTGACCGATTAAACTTGTTTTGGAAAAGAGTATGCAGAGTTTCGTAGAAGGGGAACTTGCTTTTGCTGTTTTCGATTATCGTATTGCTTAGGCATGTATGCGTGTATTTCAGTACAGCAATGTATTTGAGGAATATCAGTGTATATATGTGCCCCTGCGAATGCTCATGTTTTTCGGGGCAAAGCAGCAACACAAAAAGTCATTTAGTTAAAAACCTGACTTTTTATTGGCACTCCGGGGCGTCCCACCTCTTTCATCGCTAACAGGCTAACTCACCGCAATACCAACAACAACAACAACAACAACAACTGCTAAGCACAACAAGAAACAAAAGCAAAAAAAAAAAATGCCCAAAACAAAACGCTGAACACTTCATCAACTCATCAGTGCGCCCTCTTTTGCATGTCCTTAACCGTTTAACTGTTCTCTGCCTGAGCTTTTGTTGTGTTTTCACTTTTTTTTTATATGTTTTTCTTACGCTTCATTTTACTCAAACCAACCACTGCCAAAAAAAAAGAATAACCACACACACACGCATCCTAAAATACACAAAATTACTCTTATGAAAATTAATAAGTTAACTTTTGTTGTTGTTGCTGTAATGTTTTTTTTTACCTCTTGGGTTTTTCCAGTTAGGGTTTCTTCATTTTTTCTGTTTCACATTTTTTTGTTGAATTGCCTTGAATGAAACGCTTTTTGGTATAATAAATGTAATTGAAATTAAAAGTAAAGAAACGTGTTGCATGTGTGTGTGTGTACGCCTGTGCGATTTGGCTGTATTTGTGTGTGTGTGTATGCTTGTATGCAAATGGGTGAAGTGTGTTTGTGTGCACTTCGTTAGCTGCTTCAAATTAATCCCTAAAGTAATTAGAAAAAGAAAAAAAATTCCAAATGAGTTCGAGTAGCTCACCAATACACACACACACACACACTCACACTCACACACTCACACACGCACAGACTTACTTACATTATAAAAAGTGTGGAGAAGGCAAAATGAGCAAAAGGTTCGTGCTAAGTGCATATTTTGCACGCGGTTTCAAAACTTAAGCGCACCATGGTAACCACCGAGGCCATCGTCATGTGGTTGGTCTGTTGTTATTGTTGTTGGTGTTGGTAAGGGTGGGTGGTACGGGTGGTGTTATGCGAGAAAGTTACTTGGGGTGGGCTGGCGCCCAGAACTGTTTTTGCGGTCGGTTTGCTTACCAAAAAAATGGCTTGGGCTTTCTGGGGGCTTCGTATGGGTTCACATATTCTACAATGTAATTTCTTAAATGTATGTCAGCTCAAATGAACAAGCAAAGACTTCAATGTATAAAAGCCAAAAATGAACTTGTCATATTTCTATGATAATTGAAGAAAATATATGATTAATTTTTTAGTTTTCCTTGGTGTGTCTGATGAAGTGTTTAAAAAGCACCTTTTCCTAATTAAAAAAAAAAATTATTTTCAAATTCTTTTAAAGAAATTGTTGTTACATTTATAAGTGACATAGCTCAAACATATTTGAAGTGATGAGCTTTCCCAGTCTCCGATAAGGTCTGAAGAGAAAAGTTGGCCTCCAATACGGAAACCCACAACAATAAAAATATTGTTTTGGCATACGCTAAAGCCCCAACAAAAATGAAAAGGGTAGGGTAAAAGAAAGTAAAAAAAAAAAAAATAAAATTGAATAAATATGCCAAAGAGGCTGGGAACTTCAAGACTCGCACACGTTTGGCTTGCCACATGTTTTCCATTTATTTACTTTACGATGCCCGGCCGCAGTGGCAGTAGTCAAAGACAAGGCCGGGGAATGCGAATGCAAAATTTTTTAACTGCCAACGGAACGAAAACGAAAACTTGCAATTTAGGCAGTGGAAATTTCAGACCTCTATTGTTTTTATTTTACGGCGTGTAGGTGGTCCACTCCTGTTCCATGTCACCACATCAGAAAAGTTATGACCATTAACGGAAGCGGAAACGCTTTGACGGCGCTCGGTGAATGCCAGGAGAAAACCAAAACAGTGAGTTGAAAAAGTTTCGAGAGGAGAGGCATTCAAAATTTAAATTCTAAGGGTCATCTTTGTTGTCCATCCCAAAAGAATGAATTCAATTAACTTGCCGTGACCTCTTTTCCTCTGTCTCGACGTTTTAATGCCTTGTCCTGAGCATGTCTGTCCCTCTGGCTTTGCCAGTCCGAGCCTTTAATTTTTGGCGCTACCCACAGCTTTGGCGTTGATAAGACCATGTGTGGCCCGCCCGGTGTGACAAATAACCAGCAAAGATTTTCAAAGCATTTGGCAGTGTTTATCTGCTGCATTAGCGCGGCCGTCCAAAGCCGACTTCATGCTGTCCATTGTGTGTGTGTGTCCGGAGAGGCGGGTCGAAAATGCCAGTGGGCCCACTTGTAGCGACCCCTTGGCCCTCGGTCGAAGCCCAAATACTTGGCGATGGTGCGTGCTTTTGTTGATAGCTGGTGGAGACCAAATGCGTTGCGGAGAGCTGGGAGAACTGGCAGTTTCCGCACACAACATTTATCATATTTTGGATTGGCCTGCGCCCACTGAATAGCAGTTCAAAGGCCAACATTAAGTTCCAGGTATTTGCAACTTTTCGACAAAGGATTTTTGGCTGCATTCGCGACCATAAATTATCCGCCAGGTCGCCCTTCTGTGCGTGTGCGTTGGCAGAGGCATTGATGGGGCCTGGGCTTGGGTTTGGGCTTTGGCTTGGACTTGGCTGAGGGGGTGGTTGTAGTTTTGGGTTGTCTACTTAGCGCATAATTAGCTGCATGAAGTTTGGTGGCCAACGCAGGCAGTCTCATCCGGCAGTAAAGTGTCTCTACCCGTGTGTCCATGACTGCCTGGGAGTGTGAATTTGCACTCAAGTGAAAAATGTTGAAATGATGAATGTGAAAATAATGTTCGCAAGGAATTGGTGCCTAAATGTGCGTAGAACGGTTGCTTGCTTATGCCAAGGTGCACATTATTTATGATCCGGATGTTTATTACAGCAAAACTGTTAGAACAGAGATACGGACTCAATCCAGGGTTACTCCATTTTTACACCATTTGGAATGGTCTATCGGAAGTACTCTTTAAAAATAGGTTTTCTGTATTTTATTTAAATATTAAAATATCTTGAAATAATTTATCAAACAGTAACTAAAAAATTTGTCTAATATTTGTTTGTTAATTTCTATTAAAGATCATCCATATTCAATTTATTTTCAAAAAAAAAAAAACAACATTGGAAATTAAATCGAATCATCGCTAAGTATTCCAAGTGTCGGGGAAACTGAAACAGAAGTAAATCTATAAATATAATAGTAGAAAGAGAAATCAAAAATCCTTGAGTAAATAAATAAAAGATCATTTAAGCATATATATATTGAGATATAGGAGGGGGGCAGACAGAGTCCATAAAGTATTGGGGAAAATATTCGACGAGTCTATGAATCTGGTTGTCTCAGTGTCTGTGCGATTTTCCTTAAAGGCTTTGGTGGGATGAATGGCAGAATTTTTGAGTGTCGGTCTCTGATTGCTTTATGAATGCCACTCATGTGGATGAAGGGGTGGTTGGGTGCGGTTCCCCGAGCAATCTACACTCTGTGTGCGAATGGGCTTATATGTTTGCTTGTTGTTTGCACTTGAAGGCATTAAAAAGTTTTTCTTTGAATAAACGTGAGTGAAGTCGTGTGAAATCAATTGTAAACAAAGTATCAATACGAAGGCAAACATAAAGATGCACGCACACCCACAAACACACACAAACACCAAGAACCCCTGTCTTATACTCTCATCCAATCAGGCAGACAGTCGTTTGCATGTAAATGATAAAGACAAACAAATTGGGGGAGGCAGACATTAAAGATATGATATAAAAAAACGATAATCATAAACTCATTTATATAATAAGCAAAAAATACCAAACTGAGGAGAGAGCTTTTAGCAAGCTTAAAAATAAAATCATTTAGGAACTCTGGTGGTCTTTAATTCTGGTACCTGATGTGGCCGACGGCAGTTATTTTGTTTCTGCAGTTGGAATGCTGCATTTGCAGAACCTGCAAAAGTCAAATAAATAAAATGCATGTACCACTATTTAAGCACAACTTGGAGACAGACACAAAAATAGTAGCAGAACTGCCACAGCCTCGACCACAACCAACCAAGAAGATGAACTGCGACACAAATATTGTAATCATAAATTTTCATAAACAATTTTCTCTTACCATCCAGCATTTACCATTTAGTTGGTATGCGTGTGTGTGTGTGTGTATATGAGTTTTTCAGGACATGGCCACCACGACATTTATAATAATTAATTGTGCGCAAATATATGCCCCGCAAATGGTCAGCGACCAAAAGTCTAATGAAAGGCGCCCAAGCGGCGGCACCAAAAGCAGTAGCGCGTACTGAAAACTGTGAGTTATTTGCGTCGCTGCCACATACACACAGACACACACACACACAAACGCGCACGCATATACGTACATTGCAATAGAATTTATAACACGCCTGGTGGGTTCGGGGGGCTGGGGTTTAGAGTTCAGGGTCGCGGGGTGGAAAGGGTCTCAGACCCTGTGGTTGCTAAAGGTGAAGCCACACAGCCTCGTCTCTAAAGTCAAAAAATTCAACGGCACAACAACAACAACCAGAAGGAGAAAAGCCAAATGTAACAAATACCATAGCATACTTCTGTGCGTAGTCGTAATGGCAACTTCCTGTGACTTTCCTATCTTTGTCGCTATCTGAGTTACTTTTTTTCTTTTTTGGATGGGCAGGGACAGGAAACTGGAAAAGAGCCTCGCGCACAAAACCAACAAATTGCAACATTTATTCCAGAAGATGAATGTGCGCTTGACAATTTATATGTGTGGCCATAATTTTCAGGCTACACGACAGAAGAAGAAGAAGTGCGCGGGAATAGAACAACCATTTACCTCTGACCGTTGGCTATTACTAGGTACAACAAACGGAAGCCCACTCAATTTCCTTATAGCAAATCGGTCAAATCAGTCCAGAGGTCGGGGCAGTAACGTAATGACTTTAAAGGAATATTTTGATCGCCATCGAAAATGGACAAAAAAATAACTGTGAGTATAGAAATTTATTACATAAGAAAAAAAAAAGCACAAGCATTAGAGAAAATGTACAAGAGAGAGTCAAAAATATAATTAAAAGTGATAAAAATAATCGGAAGCGACATTAATGGCCGACAACATTTATGGTCAACGCAATTTAAGATCTTCCCGAATATTTTCAGTTTCATATTTCCTCCAATTAAAAAATTTAATTTTTTCTTGAGCATACTTGACCATAATTCTTTGCTAATAAACTAATTTAATCTGTAAGGAAAGAAAACGAAAAAACTCACTAGCAATTAGTATCAGAATTGATATTTTGTAAATATTGCCAACATCACTGTCATTAAATATGTGGAACCGGAAGAGCGGCGGGAAGGAGAAGCATTTTTTCAGCATTGACCATTTAAAGGGCTGCGTGTCAAAATCGCACTTCCCGTGTTGTTTTCCGTTTTGGCTTTGTGCCTTTTATTTATAAGAGTCGGTCTCGATTTTATTAGGCGGTAGACCGCTGACATTTGCTGATCGTCATGACCTCCACTCACCCTCATGCCACCCACTGTGTTTGCTTGGGTGGCCATTTTGACTACAGTTAATTTTGAATTGTCACTGAGCACGTTAGAAGTGGCCGACTGCCTGCTAAGCAGTAAGCTGTACACAGTAAGGCAATTCAAGCAGCCAACGGCTTTGGCCACTGGCTATATCCATTATTATCGCCAGGTTACACATTCCATGACAATTAACACGCGAGCCACTTAAACAAACAGCGCGCCAATGACGATGGCAAATGGCGTCGGGACGTTCAAACCAAATGGAAGTGGCTGTGGAAATGGATGCGGGTGTGAATATTGTTGGGGATGGAAGCGTAAATGACTACACTTCGATAAAAATGTTCGATATATACGATATAAGCGACAACAACAAAAACAACAACAACAATCTAAACAATAAGTTGACCAGGCGTGCGTGTTCTCTGTTGTTGTTGTTACTTGTCTAGCCACAATTTGATTTATTTGGTTAATTCTTGTACTTTCTTTTTGTGCTTGAGGACAGAAAAAAACACAAACGGATAAGCAACCCTGGAATTTTGAACACCTGTTGTGTTCCTAAACAAGGCAATATCTGTGGGCTCTTTCGCTGCCGCCCTCACTGCTCTGTTTTAGTTTATTGAAGGAAAAATTTAATTGCCCTTTGTTTTCGTCGTTTGCACGGCTCATTTATTTACATTTTGTTAACATAAACAATGCGTAAAAGTTCGATGGCTTTTGCCGTTCATGAGGGCTGGTTGCTGATGGCTGATAGCTGATGGCTTGGGTTTTTCTGCTTTTTAATTTTCGGCCTTCTATTGCGTGCCAAGAAGCTGGTCAACTATTTTTGGTAACTGACTTGGCTGAGTTTGCTTAGGTCTCCTAGTCTGGGGTCTGGACTTGAATTGTTTGGGTCCCTGGTCTGTTGATGTGGTTGGTCTGGTCTGGTCTGCTCTGTGGTTTGAGCTTTGACAGGGTGCGATGTGGTTTGGTCTGCGTCGGAAATTGGCCATTGTGCTACCTAATGCGTGTGATTAAATACGTATATAATTTATGCGCAGCATGTAAATATTGACATGATGGCTGCCTCGAATTTTCCCATTTTTGTGTGCTCCTTGCTTGCGCTGGTAACAAAAGTGAACTGGTCAAAAGTCAATTAAAATTAATTTTCATTTCGATTTCTTCGTCCCTTAACTTTTTACGTGAAAGACAAATGAAGCTGTCTTCACCTTGCAGACCACCCAGAAAAATTCAATCGAGCGTAAGTCCTCTGCAGCAAAAGAGCAAAGCAGAGAGTGACCAAAAAAAAAAAAATATATATATATATATATTTGTACTCGAGCTAAGGAAGGGCAGAGACGAAGTAAAACCCTGGAAGCAGAAATTTTCACTTTTGCTTCACAAATTGTTAAAAAGTGTAGAAAATTGTACAATTTCCGGCATTGTCTCCATTATTTTGGTCATACACATCAAAGTCATATTATCAAAGGAAAAAAAGAAAAAATAGTAAACGAAAAAAAAAAAAAATGTAAATGTTGAATGAAATTTTTGGATTCGTGCGTGTGTTGGACTGTGGGACTCTTGGTTTGTCAGAGTGTTTTGTGTTTCTGTTTGCCACATTCATTAGTATTTTTAATCTCTAAAGTATTTGCAATGCAATTTCAATGCAAAATGAACATAAATTTTTGAAAACACTAACCAAAAAGATAAATTTGAGCTGGGAATTGCTAGCAAATTAGTTCTTTACAAAAACAAGATTGTGTCGCTCCGAGTCTGTGTGTATGTGTGTGTGTATTCTGCACTTTTACACATATGCATAGACATCTATGCGCTTTGCCAATTTCAACTTATTTGTTACTGAAACTAGTTAATTTTAAAACCCAAAAGGGACCGAGAAGATAGCAACCAGCAGGCCAAAAGAGCAAGAGGGTAAGACAGACAGACAAACGAAACGGAAAAGATTCATGGACAGAAAAGAGGGATTAAGAGTGCACTCGTTTCAGAAGTAATTTTCAAAATATATTTTGTACTATGTTAAATGTTATAAAGTATATTTTCTTAATTAACACGGCACCAGAAATGTATGGTATCCTCTGCATATTGCCAGCCTAACAATACCACAGATAAATAAAACGAATAAACAGAACTGGGTGCCAAAGATGTCTTTTTTGAAGTCATAACTCATAGGATAAAATCAAAATTATAATTATATTGCAAGTAAAATAATTCAGTGGTCGGTTCGAATATGTGCAGAAGATGTGAATTTATTGCATACTTGTTAGGATACGCCTGCTTGTGGATTATACAAATAATAGGATAAGAAATAGTTTTTCAAAATCTTTGGAAAAAAATGTATTATATTTTTCCTATTCCTAAAGGAATAAAAGGAAATTTTTGGTGGCCGGAATAATTAATCTATTTAAGTCCAATTATGAATAAACACGAACGCTTAACTCGGGCGCTAACGAGTTCGAGATACCCTGAACCTAGTAGACGGAATCGAAAAGAAAATGTGATAACCCTAGTCGGGTGGTAACCCTGGTCGTCTACATTCACATAAAACCTCTGGTCTTAATAGTTCTTTCAATCCAACAACACATTGTTCACAATAATGGAAGCACGCCATCTATCGGACTGTTCATTCGTCCGTTCGCCAGTTAGGCAAAGGGAATGAAAATCTTGACATTAACATTTTGTTTTTCATATTTCGTATGTAAATATGGTACAATATAAATGATATTTGATATCAGTTGAAGTATTCTAATGATCAAATCTTAAAGCAATTTAATTACAAGGCTTTGATGAAGCGAATAGAAAAGGAACTTGACGGGCGTAAACTAATAAGGAGTCTGAATCCCACGCTTGGTCTTATAGTCTCCCAGACCCAAGATCTCATGAGGACGGACATGCAGAAGGACGTACAGACGGACAGTCCTTGCTGTATCCTCTAATCACCTTGATCATATTGTGGGTAACTAAGGGGTCTCCTAAGGATCCCTCTCTATTTAATATAACATAGTATTTACTATACCTTAAAGTAAAGGATATAATGTCGAGAATTTTGGCCTTAGTTCAGACATATTATGACTGATTTCATTCATGAAAAGTGGTATGCTTAGAGTGGCGCAATATATCATTTCCCTTAACTTGTCACTAAACTAGAAACCAATTGTCCTTATAATTCCCATATTCGTCTTTTATACTAATTTGCAGGCATGCTATCCTACCTCTTTATTCTATTAATTCTTACTGCAGGAACAAGCTTCCAAAAAAGTCTATAGTCCTCCCTACCGCGAAGATGGTGGTAGTATATTTTTATATCCTGTATCCGCGTGGATAAGGGCGAAGAGAAATCGATCTAGCCGTGTCTGTCTGTCCGTCTATCCGTCTGTATCTCAAAAACTTTAAAAGCAAGAGTTTTGAAATTTAGTACATAGAATTTTTAACAAAAAAGGGCAAGTTTACTCTTTTTTGTTAATCCATTAATCAAAATTGGAGTTATATAAATAGACAAGTATTACAGGAAAACTGAACTTATCCCGTAATGAAATTTCCACGCACCGCACTGTTTTTTTTTTTTTTTTAATTATTGTGTATATTTCATTAGTTCTAGTCTACATGATAGAATTTATTTACAAAATAAATCACAGCTGGATGATTTTTAAGCGGTTTGAAAAATCAAAAACTTGTATACTGTAAATGGTCTCTTTCAACAAAAAATAGAAATAAGAAGTGAAACTCATAAAGGAATATGCAAAAACACCACGGAAATATAGTTAGGCTTATTTTATCTACTCATATCTGTGCATATGAATATTTACATTTAATAAAGCGTAGGTAGTAAAATATAAAGAACAAAGAAAGGAAGCTAGATAGGAGTTTGGTTAAATTCGTATAAAGGTGTCAGAGAACTATAAATAATTTATGATTTGTTAAAAACTTAAAGAAAAACTAAACCGACGTACCTGCCACCACATATATCAATAAGAGCTTATGTTGCTTTTGAGTTGTTAGAATGGCTTCTCAGGTTATTTGACATCGTCAATAAGTCAAAACGCTGGAATTTCATTATGCCCGTAAATAAGTAGGCCAAGCTGTTTGTAAAGGAACCAGGCCCCTAGTGAAACACTAAAAACTGGCTTCTTTTTCAAATATCGGGTATGGTGACATATCTCTCTCAAAGCCTGGTAGGCATAAGCTTCTTCTTTTCCAATCACTCGCATTGGATTCGAGCCATGTTATTGAGAGTTTGTAACCATCGCCGTTTTGGGATTGGCCTCAAAAAGAAGTGAAGAAGAAGACGAGCGCATCGGCTGACACTGGCAGCCTTAGCGAAACAGTTGGATGTGGGGGGAGCACAAATAGAAAATGAAATTCTTGTTTCGCACGTCATTTAAATTCGACATTGTCAGCGTGTATCTCTGTATGTGTGACCGACTCTATGTGGTTGGGGGAAAAGACATTGAAACTGTGGCAACGGATATGCGTCTAATTTCATTTGCGGCAAGCACACTGCCAACATTCCCTGGCAACCAAAGGCAACCAACACAGCGGCATAGCCAGCAACAGTAACTCAGCTCAAGTTGCTTTGTGGGACATCAACTGGTCGTTGTCATTGCTGTTGAAGCATTTTTCTGTTGGCTCTTGCTATATGGAAACAACTTTTAAGAGTCTTTTCAAGGAAAACAGTATATACTTTTCAGAAGCCAAAAAGTTTATATGCCACGAAATGGCTATTATAGTCTCTCTGACCACTTATCTATTTGGCCGTTTTTATAGACACTTTTCAATAAAATTTATAAAAATTTAGCAAGTCAGAATATTTCTAAAAGAGTATGTAAGCTTTGGCATCTATTAAATACGCTTTTACTCTGGTTCATACTTGTTATTGAAACAGCTACAAGGCCATGCAGTAAAGTAAATTAAATCAGGCGGAAGACTAGAGATATAAGCAAAAACAAAACGAGAAGCGGCATTAGCAGAAGTGGTAACAACGGCAGCAACAATGTCAGCTGACTGATCAACATTCGACAGCTAATTTTAATTTCAGTACGAGCGTTAAAATACCCGATAAACATAACTCAACACGTCATACGCCAATAACGAGAGCCAAGTCACACTTCAAGTCGAAGAAGGTCAAGTGGCTACGACATTAAGACAGTTCGAAATAAAGAAGGAGATGCAAAAGAAGTGTTGGCATTTTAAATATGGATACCTAGTAGCAGAAAAAGACAACAATGTAATTATTATATAACTGTCGGATGGAAGGAGAAGAGGTCAAAGAGGTTCGGTGGAGGAATTTCTGAGGCTATGCGTATAAAGCTGTAAAAATTATTTTGTGACAAATCGTCTGAGGACGTGATCGTCATGTTAAGTGTATTTAAATGAGCCTTTTTATTTTTGCGAATGTTATTAACAATTCTATGGGAAGCTGGGATGAGGGAATTCTGAGCTCTGGCACATGAGAAGTCAAAAGCCCAACAAAGGGACAGGATGAATGGGAGGGAGTGCCCTTCGAATTCAACCCCACATCTCGACTAAGGACCGCTGAAAAGTGCTCATCAAACTATTTCAACTATTTGTTACGCACATGTCGCCAGGCAAAGACTTCCCCCAGACCTTTTGGCTGTCGTTAAAAATGCCAACAGCAACGTGACATGTCTGCGAAAAGGGGCGCGTCGCATGTTAAGCAAGTCAACATCAATGAATTGGGGATAGCCGGAATAGTTAAAGAAAAGCCTCAAAGAGCTCAAAAAGATGGGGTAGCTGCTTAGCCTGCATAGTCAGTGTCTAAACTGAATGATGTAATATGTGAGTTGCTTAGACCTCACACACTCTTAAGCTGTCACTGTTTTGCGCTGCTCGATATTTGGAATGAGTGATGAGGGACTTTCGCTCTATATATGAAACATATATACTATTTATGACGGCAAGCGTCATTCACATGTTAGAATATTTAAAAAAAAAAATGCGTTTGATCTAGAACTGTCCGAGTTTTAAATTGAGTTAATTTTAGTGCTTTCTCATTCCATACCAGATCAAGACAATCCATCGAAACAATACTTTTTATAAGACTGTTAGGAAATTCTCTGGCTTAAACGATTAAAATTGACCATCATGATTAATATTTCAGAGTAAATGTTTTGGCACAAATATTATAATTATTATTATTTTTTTTTTTTTTTTTCTGTGTACAACAAAACCAAAGTCAAAGCCTATTTCCACTTCTAAGTGGACTTTTGCGTGTTTCAACTTTCTCTGTAAAATTGTGCGTAAACTGTAAAATATACCACACAATCATATAGCCAAATCATAGTTACAGTCACAGGGCCCGTTCCAGTTCTCAGTCTTTCGAGCTTCTATTGCCAACGCAGTCTATGACACGAATTGCGTGTCTCTATTCTATTTGGCCTCTAGTTTTGCGCCTCTAACTCATAACAATTGAGGGGCCCCACCAGGCTTTTTATATATAGGTAAGTGCTTGCCAGTGTATGTGTGTGTGTGTGTGTGTGAGTGTAAATGTGACAATGCACTTTCATTGCTGCCAGGTTCCATTGCACATATACCGGCCGCTCTGGCTTTGCCCTTTTAAGTAAATTAAGCATAAAAACGTAAAGTGGTCGCCATTATGTCGCTCTGCGTTGATGTTGGCTGACGGCGTTGATGATTGGGGTAAGCGAGAGCGAAAGAGATGGCGAAAACGCTGAGGGGTGAGGAAGTGGACTTAGGTTGGGCCTCACATTCCTGCGCTTTGGCAAGATTCTAATTTATTTATCGTCCATTCAAAAACGCACACGAACACAAATGCAAAACAAGTCTCGCACAGTATATGCACGCATTTGGTTAAATATTTATGCCAACATCCAAGTTATAACAAAAGACAGAGAGGGAAGAGTGGAAGGAAAACGCTAAGAGTAGACAGTGCAAACGAGAGAGTGCTTTATTTGTATTTGAAGTGCGTGTAAAAGTACTTTTTGGTTTTTATTGTTATTGGCATTATTGTTGTTGTTGTCATTTCGTTAGTCGTTGCTATCATTGTCGCATACTCGCGCTCTTATATCCATATAGTCTGGCAATCCTCAAGTCTTGTTACATATTTGCCTCTGTCGTTGCCAGTGTTGTTGTTGTTGTTGTAGTTTTAAGGACATAATGTTATAGTTTTTGTTGATTTATGCAAAGTACTCCCCTCGCTCGTGTTCGAAGTAATACGCATTGTCATTGCGACGAGGATACGTTGCCAGCATAACGATGTGCGCTTAGTACTCCGTTCAACCAAACACACAAACACACAGACATTCATATACGCCAAGCCAGAGTTCGTTGATTTAATGTATTCGCAAGCTGAATTGAATTTTATGACTATGTTGTATGAGTTTTCAAGTTGTTTCTACACATATTAATGTGCTCCTTGTTTTTCCTCCTTTGTCGATTTTCTTTGAATTTAAGTTGACTATTTAATATTCAATATTAAATATCGAACTAACTATCAGCCACAGTAGGATTGGCTCAGACGATCAAATGTTTTTAAGATCCTGACATTCTTTTTTTTGGTGTTGGAGTGGGGGGGAATGCATGTTTCTCTGTTTCCTAACATTATTTAGTGTGTTCTTGATTTGTTTAATAACTATACCCTGTACAACAACAGAGTATTGTTACGTATATGTAACTTCCAAAGGGAACGCATTGTAGACCCCGGAAAAATCTAATAGAATCAAAGCCACTAGAAGTGTAAGATCTATAAACTTACGGAACTGTACTTGAAAGAATAAATAAAGTTTGTGATAATATATGTACCATGGAGAAGGAGTTTTCGGAGACTCCCAAAGGTTGCCCACAATATGATCAGAGTGACTAGAGAAATCAATATAGCCATGCTTTCCGTCTGTCCAACTGTTTATCCGTCCGTGTGTACACCTCGATCTTAGAGACTAAAGAAGCTAGGACGATGGTTACCAGCAGAGCAGGGCTGTCACTTCTGTATTCTGTATTAATTCTGTATTATTTAGCAACGACCAATATTTGAAGTCTGGTCACACTAGTATGTTCTTATGTTCTACGTAAGATAAGCAATCGGAATAAATAGCCTTGTAATCAAATTATTTTTCGCTGTTTAACTCCTGATTCTCTGTCCACCTTTCAAACATATCTGCTAGGTGCAGGAAAAAATCATGCACACGAGCTTAAATAGGCATAAAATCTTATATCATAAGCATTATTATTATCAGCTTAATATCAGGCCATAATTTTCCTCCCAATAACCCATTCACTTGATGGCATAGGAGACTGTAGGTTCTTTTGGAAATACAATATATATTGGAATAATTTAACTGACTTTAATGAGCCAGAATATTCCTAATTTCTAATACTGCAGGGTAAGTGGGTAACCACAGACCAAGCGTCTTAGTTTTTAAGCTGATTTGCCGGCAAATACTAACCGAACTTTAAAAATTGTTGCAAAACTATGGAAAGTATAACTTTTCTTTTCTGTCCTATTCAGATCTGAGTTTGATACTCGTCGTACGCTCACCTTCCATTCTTCGAGTTTTCCTTATCCGACTCGGGACAGAATTCAGGAAAAAAAAATAGAAAAATTATTACCATTTCACTTCATAAAACGTGGAGCATGCCAGAGGCAGAGGAATTGAAAAAGCAAACCTTAGTTTTTTGTCTACTTGAAAAAGAGTATGAATGACAGTTTCATCATAAAATTGCAAAATGGCAGGCGTAATAAATTTCCACTTGTTTCTTGGCAATTGTCTCAATGTTCATTTAATTTTTTTCTTCAACATGAATCGTTTTTTGATATCGTGGTAAATGACTATTAGACCAACCCGGCAGCCCTCCACCCCGGATCCCTTGTAATTTTTCAGTTCTCTGCTCCCCACTCGCCACACAAATCACGGCCAACGATGCGTAAAGAATGTTTGTCATTTTTAGTGCTTTGTGACGCCTTCGCAATGGGAATACAACAACGACTAAAATAAGAAGGAGAGTAACAACCACAATGACGACAACAGCCACGAAGACAACAAGGATGGCGGCGTTGACAACGATGACGAGGCGCATTGATTAGCGCGTGCCATTTGCCTATCATAAATGTCATAAATTGATTGTCGTAAAGCGAAATAAAAGAAACTTTGTTTGTTTTATGCTTCTGCGTTTTCAAAAATTTTACATGCTCTAAAAAAATTATAGACAGCCAAATTTGCTAACGGACAACTGGCAACCACTGGGACGTAGGCAAAATAATATATTTTCTAAGCGGAAATTTGTTGGTCGTAAAAAGGGTTAACACTTATTTTTGAAAGGGAAAACTGTCTTTGAACAGTCTTTAAAAGAAATTTTTGGTGCTGCTTTTATGAGAAACATAAAAATAATAGGTGGGCCAATGAGGGTAAGAACTAGGCGTGCCCCATGTCGTATACGCTATTTATTGTAAATAAATGCGGCAAGTACAAAATAAATTAAACCAGCATAAATGTGGTCGATATCACCTTTTACCTACTCCTGTTCAGACCAGCCGAGCACATAAAAAATATATAACGAAAATCAAAATAGAAATAAAAATAGAAATACAATAATAATAATCGACAATCGCGGTGAGGTGACAACATTTCAAACTGTCACTGAAATTGTCACGCTAATTGTTTTCATGTAGAGAGCATTTTGCTACATTTTTTTGGGTATGCTTTGTTTTGCTTATTTCGTTTTTGGTGGTATAATTTTTTGATTGATTTTATTCCATTTGCTGTCATTGTTACCACAACTTTTAGCCTTTCTGTTGTACGTTTACTCACTGTGCCTATTTGATTTTTGTTTTGCTGCCATACTCGGTTGCTGTCATGTAATTTTATGTGGCAGTTTCTTGACTTCTTAGTAATTGATTAACTTTGATTTGCGCTTGCACTTTGAATTTAATTCATAAAATATGCCCAAAGCTGTTGACAGCTGAATTGAATTTGATTTTAAGGTAAGCCCCTAAAAATGTAATTCCATGTTATTCTATGCTCAACAGTAATCTGCAAAGTGTAGAAAATATAAAATTATACCAACACAGCTTGCTTACGTATTTTTGTTTCTTTCCTCTCATTTTTTGCATTTTTAATAAATTTTTTAGAAAGAATAAATATTAAGAATAAAACATACAGCCATAAATAATAAATGCTGGCAAGTTGTACTCGTTGCACATCAGAAATTCTTAGACCGCTCGAAGGCAACCTACCAAAAGTAGCAACAACAAAGCCGGAGCAGAAGACTACAAACGGCAAAAGTTCTCAACAAAATGCGTTTTATTAATGAATGTATTGCCAGAGTCTCTCTCTCTCTCTCTCTCTCTCTCTCTCTGCGTATGTGCGTAAGTGCATTCATGTTTGCTACTTGACTGCACACCTACACAGTATAATGGCTGAGACAACAACAGCAATAACTGTAAAGGAGAACATTTAGATCCGTGCATGTGCTCACATATTCAAAAATGCATAAATTGAAGGTAAATTCGCAAAGAAAACATTTCACTACGCTTTACATAAAAACTTTTTGCGTTCATCTTTTGCTGCCGAGTACTCAACCTACTCACCCCACTCACCCTTTGATTCAATGTACGGAAAATGGATTTTACTTACAATCCTGACACCCTTACATACCACTCGACACTCGCTCCTATCAGTTGCCCCTTGTAGAATCCACTGCCCTCTTGCTGCTGCTTCACTTTGGGCAATTTTAGGTTGGATGTGGGCTGGATTGCATGAGTTGTTCTCTGCCTCTCTATGTTGTTTGCTTTTAATTTTCAAATTTTTGAAATAATGCCTGCAGTTATTTGCTTAAGTGTGCGTATAAAAATCAAGTATACGCACTGATAACGTACAATTTTTAGCCCCATTGTATTCTACTCTCGGCAAACTACATGTGAGTGTGTGTGTATGTCCGTATATACACCCATATATATAGAGAGAAAGGCAGAATGTAAGCTCACAACATACTTCGGCTTGTAATTGCAGAAAAGTAAAAAACGAATATTGGGCAGCCACCAGTGGCTTAGCATTAAACATAATTAGGGGATACACGCTCAATAGTTAGAAAATTTTGAATTTCAGATCTTTACGCATTTTTCAGTCTACTAAAACTTTGAATTTTTTTAATAATTTTAGTTGGTATCCTGTTTAAAGCACCCCTATCTTAGACGCCGCCAACTCTGTTAACTGAATTTCCTATTATTTGCGTTGTGCGTACGCTCTTCGAGCTTGTAGTTATTTGAAAGCAGAATTCATATTGCAATTTGCCTGGGATTGCAATCAAGGGTGCATGTAAAATACAAACAGCTGATATTGCAGCTGTTCGCATTATACCAGTTTTGCAATTAAACAAATTAAAAATCCACCACAAATTCATACAAAGCTGGCCAAAAAGATGACAGCAGATGACAACAATCAGATCAATATATTCTCATATACCAATTATGACAAAGAGCGAACAAGCCAGGGAAAATTTGCACTGAAATATAGAAATCAATTAATTGCTGAGCTCTCAAGGCAAACAAGAGCTCCATTCAACTCCATTCACATAGAAAAGAAAAACTCGATCATTTGTTGGTCAAGGCAAAAAAAAAAAAATATTACGGAGCAAATCACATAAAGACAATCGAAAAGCATGGGCCCACAAAGTAAAGACAAAGCCATGATGACGAGCAGAATATTTACAACAAATTCAAGTCCTAAGGAAAAACCCTTCGATTTAATTCTAACGAGTTTTGTGTACGCTATTTAAGACGAATTGATTGCATACCCTTTTTTTTAAATGGTAAAATAAAATGGTTTCAGAAATATTGGCTTCGATTCTTGACCCATAGAACAGCCTTTAATAGAATATATGCTGCCCATTTAAATATCGAAATGGCTTAATTCTCAATGGGCCTCGACTTCTGACTCAGAGGCCACCCCTTTATAGAATATATCTCATCCTTTTGGATGTATGCAATATATTATATATTAAATATATGCAAATATGGTATGAGAAATAAACATCAGATTATCGCCTGAGCAAAATGATATTCATCATGGCTTTAAACCTATTTTTAAATTAATTTGATTAACTCAATCAAAAGGGTATTAAATTCCTTTAGGATTTAGCAGATCAAAAGTCAATGGCGTTATTCTTCTATGCATTCAATGTCTCAATGCAAATTGCCAGACGAACTTAATGTGCCTTTTGTGACTCTTTGAGCAGGGTATGAAAAAACAAAAAGCAGCTTAGCTCAACTAATCTAATTAGGCGTATGCCCAAACGCATATGAGTAAGAGGATTGAATTCAAATAATTAAGGAGGGGCAAAGATCAAGAGGGAAAGTAGGTGGAAGAGTGTATGAATTCTATTCTGTTTGCTGCTTGGGTATAATAAAATTAATTTTATGACACTGCGTAAAAATGTTGCATGAAATTAATGAGCAAAAATTAGATATGAAACAAACCAAAGAGAAAGCCGGCTCCACTCTACACTTTGCTTCTCGTAGCATGACAACTCAACTTAAATATTCAATGGCCGCAATTGACATTTATGTCAACGATATTGCCTGGCGTATCTGCAAGATACTAATGCTGGGAGGAGAAGAACCGTTTCAAGCGACTGAGAATGAAACAGAATGAGGGTGGTGCTAGTTCTGGTGGTTGCTATAATCGAAATAAAATGCAATTAATTGAATTTATTGTTGCATTTGTTGTGCCCCATTTCTCGGTCGTGTTGTTGCTGTCGACATAAAACTTGTGCGCGTCATTAATGTCAAGGCGGGTGGAATGGTGAATAGAATTAGAAGTGGAGATAACAGTGTATTGGACGAAATAAAAAATATGTATATGCGAATCATTTAGAAATTCATACAAGAAACTCCAGACAGCCCCAGAACTTCCGGGAAAAGTCTTTATTATCGCCATCCAAATGATGGCCAATAAACGTAAATTAAAGAGTCGCCAAGTGAATGTAAGTGCTGCCATGGTCTTTAAAGAGATTACAAAAATGAGTTTTGTTCTATTACTCCTGGCCGCTGTCAGTTTGTCACCAGTTTTTTGACAGTACCGACAAATTTATGAGCTTTAAATTACACATGTCCTTTCACCATAAATCATATGCCAGCCACAAGATACACATAGCAATGGCAATGGGAATGAGACTGGGAATCAGTATGGATATGAGATGGGTATGAAAATGTTGATTGCTCGTGCTTAATGCTAATGTAAATGGGTAATCGCTTAGACTAGGGGCTAAGGAGCTAAAGAGATCCCAGCCAAATGCACTTTTTATTTCAAAATAACTTTTTTAATGTGGTTCTGTGAATTGAATTTGCTACATATAATTCACTTGAATCATTATGATATTACCCCCCAATAAAAAGTGTATATTCACTTCAATATAGTAACAAATCTACACACTCTTTTTGCTTCATAATTCCCCTTTTTATTTTGGGATTTTTAACCGGCAGCCAACTGAAATTGTCCAGAATTCAATGGCACGTCCACATCAGCACTTCTATCGCATTCATTCCTCTGATACCAAAGCTCGTTGTCACCGGAAGTGGTGCACACAGATGTCAGTAACCCGAATTTGGTGTATTTTCTTATTTTACTCATATGCAGTCGGCGAATTGGGTGTGCTCAGCATGTGCCAGAGTGGCTTGCCCATTGTGCACTGACAGAAAAGGGGAAGCTATAAAATCATCGCAGTTTTTTTTCCGTTACAAAATGTTTACTTCAACCCGATATCTGCTCTAAAAAGAAATTCATTTGACTAAAGCTTTAGGCTTTCAACTTTCAGCTCTGCAATATTAAATACCTATAATTCATTGCAAGTCTTTCTATTCTATTTTTTTTTTTTTTTTCAAAAATAAAAGCGAGGCCCAAAATATGCGAATTTTTTTTGCAGTGGCTTCTTTGGATTTTACACTTGTGGCACCATCATTCCATTCAGTAGACTGGTTTTGCGGCTTGAACCTTAAGAGGAACTACAAGTAAAATCGTCATGAAATTCAATTCCGGGTTCGTACACAAAATGTTTGTATGTGTCTGTATTTATTGAATGATGTCACTGGAATGCAGCAAATTAAATCCCAACCTTGTCCTTGCTCTTTTGCCTATCCTTCTGTTGGCCTAATACCATACAATCCCACTAATAAGCTAAAGGTGCTACTGCTATTGTCACAGCTCTGCTTTGCCTCGACTCGTTCAAGGTCTCAATGCGCAATTTGTTGACAATGACGCGCATGCTAAGCGTGCCACATTTTATGCTCAAATTTATGCGCATGAGGCGCATAAACCCAGCAAACCCAGGAATACCGTAGCTACAAACACATCAAGAGGCAGCAAGGTCTCACATAAAATGCATAACTAAAGCGCAGCATTAAACCAATCCCAGCCAGCCAGCCAGCACTGCCAAAGCTATACACACATTCTATCAGATTCATAGGTAAGGCAGGGGTACCTGATAATGGTCTGATGGTGGAGCTGCCTCTTTGATTCTAACTCGACTGTTTCTTCTGCTTTTTCTTCTCCCGTTATTAGATGTCACGTTTTTGTTGTATTTGTATTTTGTGGCTTGCGGCTTGGTGATAAATTTTATTGTCTTACCTTCACGCCAGTTTAGATGAATGTGGGACGGGGGGGGCTTTAGAAAAGGCGATTCTGTTCATCTCTTCTTTTATATGATTTCTTTTTTCCCCCCGAATTAGTATGTTTTTCTCTTAGCTTAAAAGGCCAACTGAGTGGGATTGTAAGCCACTTTTGAGTTATATCAACAAGGAATACAGCTACTGACTCTTCAAATACTGTCCCCAAGCCCAAAGTCCATACTTTACTCGTTCTTATACAAATGACAAAAACTGTCAAACCAAATCACCATGAATGTCAACTTGAGCTGCTAGAGAGCAGGCAGGATGAATCCATTCAAAGGGGTTGTGAGAAAGGAGTTTTCTTGGTTCAGCCAAAGTTTGGTATTATCTACTAGCAGGTGTGTGTGTCTGTGCCTGTGTCTGTGAGTCGTGGTATATCTGGACTAACGAATTTTGACAGCTGCCATTATTAGTTCAGCACTGACATTTTTTTTTTTTTTGTTTTTTTGGCACAACAATCCCAGCTAATGCGAAACGTTGGTTTCCTCCTTTTTTTTATTTTTCTGTTTTTGCGTCGTCAACGTGTGGGTTCTAGAGTTTTATGGTCATAAGAGTTTTACTTCTCAGATGGATGGCGGCAATAAAAGTACAAACACACTCACACACATATGCCAATGCGAGTGGACAACCTTGGCGTGGCCATTTTATCACTCACACACTCATGGATACGCTTAGAGAAAAAGCCAGAGCACTCACACATTGCTCATACGCAACGTTTGCCGCAGGCTGTCAGTCAACCAGGCCACCTGGTCGCCTCACTGGTTGCACTAATTAAACTTGTTCGTCGTTGTTATTATGGCTGCATTGCATGCCAGCGGTTAATGTGTGTTACACGACCCCGTCAGTCCTCATATCCTTCTCCAGTGCGCTTCTAGCCCACCCCGCAGCCATGAAGCAAACTAAAGCACCTGTTTTTATGCCGTGGCCGCGGTCGTGTCGCATTGTCTTTGAAGCACATAAAAAACGAGCGAGAAAAATGCGAAAGTGTGGAGGGAGAGAGCAAAAAAAAGGTCTGTGGTGAACGAGCATTTATGTCTGTGTGCGTCTAATTAAAATAAATTCGCATGGCAATGGCACTTCAAAGTCTAAATTGTCCCTATGACTTATTTTTCGTTTCATAAAAAAAAAAAAACAAAAACAAAAAACACAAAAACAAAATACTATGGCGCACAGCTCCAAGGTATTTGCTCAAACCAACTGAAAGAGACAGAATAGACAGAGGTAGGGTCGAAGGGTGAGTCCTGCAGACACATTGAAAGAGCCCACATCAAGAGACATTAAAGGAACACAACGGAACAGAAAGCCACACACAAACTACCTACAATGTCTGCAGAGGACTCAAGAGAATATATGTAGGTGTCTCCCAGTCTCCATCCTAATATGTAATTATAATATTTTTTATTAGCTTATCTGAACGACTACAACAACAGCAGAAAAGAACGACCGAGAAAATTTACTTACTTTGTCAGGTGTTTTTACATTGAAAAAAGCCATTGCAGAGTAACGGGCATAAATATTATATTCTAAAGGATAATTTTACTTAACTTAATTTCTCCCTGCAGCGAATGACAATTGCTAAAGGACATTCAATTTTTGTAACAAGAGACTCTTAAGCTAATATGACTTGAACAACTTTTGGCTTTCTTATTTTCTAAATCGGGAAAAATATGATTGGATTTGATCTTTCTGTTCTAATAAATTTGCCTTATGCCTATTATTTAATCAAATTGATCAACATACTTGCCACTCTTCTCCAAAGTCTCTCAGAAAACTGCAACAGTCTTTAATATGACATTAAATGGCTCTTTAAAAATAGTGCAAGACTAAAGTTAAAATCAACAAATCCAACGACAAAGCACACACCGCTAACTGCAATCACAATAAAAATACTGACAAATACCTCCAACGGAAAATGTATAGTTCCACTGTTCCAACAAGAACACCAACGACAACAACAAGTGGAAGTGAGAGAACAACTGCGGTGGAGCAGTTAAGCAGCTTGGGCGTAGTTGATAATATAAATGGAAAAACGAAAGGTCGACATTTATTACGAGGCTTTATCAGCAAAGGACATTTGTTCTGTTTTGTGTGTGTTATGAGCTGGGATATTCGGCTACTGGAAAATGGCCGTTGAATTAACTTGGCCCACCACCACTGGCTCACCATTTCCCTCCATACACCAATTCACATAGCTGATGTTTGTCTGCAAAAATTGTTTGCTTCATTATGTGGGGGAGCAAAGTGAATGTCCTGCTCTGCAGGTTTTGGCCTCGAAACGAGCGTGTTTTCCTTAGGGTGGCATCTGTATCAGTTAGCAATCGTAGTAAGCGTCCGGTAATATGCCATTATGTAATAAACCAGGACATCGCTGGCCACGTGCAGTCCACAAAAAAACGAAAAAAAAAAAAACGGAAAACCAACTAACATTGGAACATTGAAAAGTAGCCAGAGCTAAGATCGTAGCTTTACTTTAATTTGCAGTGCTGCTATAATGTTGCCAGCATCACTGATCACCGAGGCCAAATCTCTAATTCATAATATTCTTAAGACTAAATATTCAAAAAAACAGGACAACTTGTATACTCTTTTCGAACTAAAAAGAGTATTTTCATTTTCCTCTGATGCTTGTAACGCACAGAACCTCTCATCGTAGACCCTCAAAAGTTGCCTCTAGAGTACTTAGAATCACTAGAAGAGTCGATATAGTCATGTCCGTCTGTCTTAGTCTCTCAATTTTAAAGCTATTTTGATGAAACCTGGTATATGTCTGAACCGACCGGGACTACTATATCATATAGCTGTCATACCAACCAAAATCCAACCTATTTACTGACCAACCCCATTAATGTTATTCACGGCAAAAAAAAAAAAAAAAAAAACTTCAAAATGAGTTTATAATCTCTTGCACCCCGAATATAATATTCGATTCGAATAAATTGTAAGGACTTAAAATGCAAAGCAAACAGCACTCAAAATTACCGAACTAGTCTGGGCCAATCTAACTTAAATTAGTTGAAATATAAATTGCACTACAGGGCTCACATTTATTTATATTGTATTAGATTAATTTTGCTGGCAAATGGGTAACTTTTTATAGTCATTATTTTGCAGGAAGTCAAGGACTACGAAAATGTTTCAAATGAAATTGGTTTTACCTAAATCTCAATGCCAAACAGAATTTGATTAAGCTCGCGAACCATATTAGATATTCACTACATAATTAATAATAATAATGAAGGGTTTTGACAACATCCACATATAATGATAATCCCAAGTTCATGAAAACCTGGAATATTGCAGACCAAAAGGATACTCTCCTAACGGCAATGAGAAGATACGTACATGACTTAACCCAATTAGGTTTTGAGTGTAGAACTTTTCTTTTTCATCTTTTTGCCAGAGCAAAGCCCTTCTTAATAATGCTCATTGGAATCGTTTGGTATTGCCTAGTTGCCTCAGAATAGCAATCCAAAAAATATTCTGCATTCCAGAATTAAGCTGCCTTAGCTGAGCACCTTTGTATTGCCAGAGTTGTAAGCCGACAGCAAACAAAACACAAAACTCATATCAGTTGTCAGCTGTTGTTATTGTGCTTGTGTCATTGTTTTATAAGTTGTGTTGTGTTTCTGTTATGCATTTGCCATTGTATTTCAGTTGCCTGGTGCCTGTTAAGTGTCTTATCTGTTTGCAGGATATGCAGCCACTCAGCCGGCTTGCTCAAGCGATTCAAAACCGAAGCAATGAGTTAGTCAAACGCTCAACACTGCATGTGGCCGCTTGGCATTGCCTGCTGTGCATACAAAGAGTGGAAGAAAAAAGAGGATAGAAGGAATCTTCTGTGCTTCAGTGCATTGCTATTTGCGCATTTCCGGCTTCCGTTGCAGCATCTCCGACGTTCTCGTCGTTGGTGTCCTCGTCACGAGAGAACTGCTTGCCGTCTGATATTTTTCTTTATGTACAGAAAATATCCTGTTATGCAGAAAATGCTTCTTATTCCTGTAGCGTGTGGTCTGCTTGTCGAGGCGACAGCTCTATGCATAGGAATTATTAACTAAACAGATACCAGCGTGGCTGAGACCCCTACAACAATGGCCTGACACCTTCCATAAAGGTAATGCAGGCTATGGTCGGGGCCAAAATATAAAATGCAAGCCAGTGGGTTAGGTTAGAGCTGTGGATGTGCGCTTCATATTGTCAACTATAAACCTTATAACGATATTGAAATATGAGTGAAGGCGAATTTCCATGTGCGCCCAACGGTGGATATTTAACGCTTTATATGTGCATTTGATTAGAGCACATTGAAGTGGGCTTCCTGTCAGCTTCTGCGTCTTGAGCCTATCTCATAGGTATCAATTTTTTGGAGCACAAGGCAAAAGGTTAAAGTAATCTGAACACCTGACAACACCTTAAGTTCCATTCGATTTTTCATACTCATCACTTACGATTTGAGGAAAAAGAGTTTTGTGATTTGTTTCCTTTTCCTTGGGAAGCACTGAAAATTGCTTGTATTTGTTTTTCAGTTATCAAAAGAAACGATAAGAGCTCCTATAAACACATGTGCAAGCCCCCAAAATTTATACGCCATTCCGCTGCCTCTTCTAGCCAAAGCGATTCTAAGAAATGGGGAAAACGTCAAAACGCCCACCCAGAAATAATACCAAAAATAAAGAAGACAAGTCGTGGAATCAAAGTCAAATGTAAGTAAATAAAACATATTGTTTCTTTTTTTTATAGAAAGACATTTGCGAAATTGCGACGATTTGCAATGCAAATCAAACATAGCGCCATTATTTTTTATACAGCACGAGAGCAACACATTCGAAATGAAAGTAAAATCTTGGCATATGTTGCCTCAAAATATGCCTGAAATCACTAGAGAGACAGAGAGAGAGAGAGCCACCCAGAGAAATGGTAAAGAAAAAGTGGACAAGGTGTATGCGTTATTATCGCAAAGATTTCAAGCCGGCGCCGTCAGACAAAAAAGATACAATAAACTGAAATGGGTAAGCGTGTGTGGCTGGGTGGGTACGGCATGGCCCCAGGTTAAACGTAAAGAAAACAGCAGAAGTAAAACGTACCAAAAGAGGAAAACAAAAACAAAACCATGTAAACTGAAATTGGCAAAACAAAAAAGACAAAAAGCGACCAGAAAAATATGTTTTAAACATTTTTCTCTATTGGGCCAATGCACCCTCACCAACTACCCCTCCACACACACACAGACACATTGCTGAAATCCCTGCTTGCTTACGTCCTGTGGCAGAACTATGGCAGGGGCATGTTTTCATTTTTGCGTTTCTCTGTCTGTTTTTGTAAATTTTTGATTTGTTATTGTTGCACGTGTTGTCTTTTGCCTTTGTTATAACCCAGCAAGCACTCTCCGGCAAATGGTTCTGCCCAAGTATATGTATGTGTGTGTGTGTGTTTGTGCAGAAGGCATAAATGTTTTTAACGAACTCACCTTGAGGGCACACACAAAAGTACAAGAACCACTCGCGACAGCAGCGGCATCGACAAGATTTGAGTTACACATTCCATGGCAACTATAGCAGAGAAAAAGAACCGAATAAGAAATAAAATACAAATACAAATAAATATAAAAATAAACTAAAAAAGGAGAAACATAAAAAAATGACAACCAAGTTGAAACCTGGCGTTGAAATTCTAAAAAGAAAATACCAAAGATTGAGATAAATAACCGATTCAATGTGGGCAATAAAAAAATAAAACAAATTGAATCCGAAGCATTTCAAAGGATTTCAAGTCCAAGCTGTTATGATTGAATTAAAAACAGAAATAGTATGAAATAAATAAATCCACCTTTCCCATTGAGCCCAAAAAGTATGCAAGGAATTTTTTATTTTTACAAAATTTTTTTTTTTATTTGTTTTCCTCAATATTTTATGTATATATAATATAATTTACTTTTAATTTAATCATTACTGGTTTTGTTATTTCTCTTTTACTATGTTGCATTTTTTGGTTTTTTTTTTTTTTTTGGTTGTTGTGTTGTGTTTCCTATGTATATTTTATCTATGCATTTTATTATTTAATTGCAACACTCACTGACCTCTCAATAAGTATTTCGCTTTGCTTTCCTTCTTCTTATGTGTGTGTTTGCACTTTTTATTTTCTCTGGTGTTTCGGCTTATATTTATATATATATATATATAATTTCATTTATATATATATATTTCTTTTTTGTTCTTAATTTTTTTGTTTTGGCGCGGGGTATACAAATTCGCCACCAAATGTTAATGCTTTTCTTTTTTCATATACTTTTTGTTAATTTTTTGTTGGTGTGTTTTATGATTAAGAGTTGATAATTTGCTTAATATTCATTCCATTGGGCATATGTGTGGTCATATGTCAATGCGGCTTGCTTGTAAGTAGGTGTGTGAGTGTATTTGTATAGAGACCTTGCCATATTAGTATTGTATATAGATATAATTTCTATAATTTTACTTTGCTTTTTCATTTTTGTATATTTGTTAATTTTTAGCTTAGTTCTTAGATTGCACGCTTTTTAATTTGCTGCCACAATAACCAATATAATGTTGTTCTCTGGATTTATTTTTTTTTTTTTTTTTTTTTTTTTTTCTCGGAATTTTTGGTTTCTTTTTAATTTCACATACTAAACACACTCATGCTTAAATTTCTACAAAATATTTGCAATACTGCAGTCGATATCTTTTACTTTGTTGACATTACATATTTCATTTTACTTATGTATTTATGCCTTACACATCATTATCAATGGTGAAGGTGTGTATTTTTAATATATATATTCATAATTATTTCTATGCTTTTATTATTATTTTTATTGATATTTTTCATGTGTGTAAATTGTTCAAGTTTCGTTCTATGTTTTTTTTTTTTTTTATAACTTTAGCAGCAGTTTTTTTGTTTTTAGTTCATTTGGATTTTTGCTCTTTTGTTTTTGGTTCATCATTATCCAAATCAGTTTCCTTTGCTATTTTCTTTTTTTTTTTTTTTTTTTTTTTGATTTAGACAATTCATCCTCAATTTGAATGGATCAGCTCATATAATTTCTCTACTGGTATTACTGGATTTATAGAATTAAATGATTGGTTTTATTTTACTGCTGCTGTGAACTTTTGGTTCATGACAACTCAAAGTTTGGAATAAGTATTTTGTGATGATTTCCTTTGGGTTTCTTAACACTTAACTGATTTCTTCTGCCTTCTACAGGGTTCCATTTATTTGGATGTAAATATAAATATTCATTATTTCCTTGTATTTACTTATTTGATTTTAGTTTTATTATTTTCTTTTATTCTTTTTTTGCATATTATTTAGTTGCTTAAATATTTAATACTTTTATTTGATTGATTTTCGGTTTTTTGACATTTTTTTCTGTTTCTTTAAATATAATTTTGCTTTCTTTTATTTACTTATATTCATTTATGCTACGGGTCTTGGCTCTGAGGCATTATTGAAGCTAGACAAAACCAATTCTTTGACCACCTTTTAAATTTAGTTAACAGCGTTGTTCAAGCTTTCCTTTTAATGTACACATTTTAAATTGACTAATTTGTAATTATTGGTTTACCTTAATGAGTTTTGAAATCATCAGTTTTCAAATCAAACACAAAATGGTCAAATGTCAAACCAAACTTTTATGAAAGTAGAAACAGCTGGGAAACAAGAATGTCTTGAAGAAAATTCAGATGAATTTTAAATATTTCTTTGGTGGCTGTAAATGTGACCATCATCTATGTTTCTATTTTATATATTTTTCCCCCTATTTCAATGTTCATTATTTTCTTAAAATAAATATTTTCCACAATACACAATACATTACACAATACAATTTAATTATTTATTTTATTTCTGTTGTTGTCATTTCTTTTACTAAATATATATATATACTTTTTTTTCTTCATTTTTTCTGCGTTTTTTCTATATTCGACAATTTGTTTTTCCGTATATGAAGTACTTTACTATACATCCATAAATGTGTGTTCTGTAAACTAATTTGTATACTGTTATATAAATATATATATGTATATGTATGTATGTTAATAAGCATACATAGAAATATACCATATATATTTATGTGTTCATATATATATTATGTATTTTGTATATATATAAATAAACCTGTGTATGTATGTTTTAGCTTGGTTACACACAACGTAAATACAATTTTCAATTTTCTTTCTTTCAAATCGCGAAATGAAAGTTCTCTTGATTTAATAGAATTATGTATATTTATTTCTCAATATTCTTTATTTTGTTTCATGTTTCCAAAACCCTTGTAAATTTCTTCTCCTTCCTTCTTAATCAAAACATTTTTTTTTCTTTTATTCTCTAAAAACTCTCTATATATATATAATTTTATTTGTTTTTTGTTTCATTTTTTAATTTAGTTTCCAACTCTTTTTTTTTTAATAATGTCTAATGTGCCAACTGCTTTTTACTATCCATTTAACTCTTTACTGATATGTAGCGCAAACATTAACAAACAAACCAATACTATTTTTTTTTTTAATTTTTTTTTTATCATATTTTTTTTTGCTTATAAATGTTGGTTTGTTTTAATTATTATTATTTATTTTACTTATAGCCAAGTTTTTTCTTAGTATCAAATTATTTTTTTGCAATAATTTTTTGTGTCTTGGTCAACAGTGTTTTACCTTGGAGCTTGCTTTCTCCTAACAAAATCGCTTGCCTCAATTTTGATTTCATTGTAAAGACAAAATAACTAAACAAAACAAATTCGCATTTTAATCTTTCTTCCCCAGTTTTTCTTATATATTTTTTTGCCTTCTAAAATCACATCTAAATCTAAGTCGTTTGCTCTGCCTTAGTACAGCTAGTTCTAGTGCTAAAAACATTTAATTCGGTTAATTCGATTTGATTTCACTTTTCAATTTAATATACACAATACAACTTCCTAATTACTACAGTTGTGTGTCTCGGTTCTTTCTCTGTATGTCTGTGTGTTTGTGTGTGAAGGACTCTCAATTATACAGAGAGCGTGGGCGTATTCTTCTTCTATGGGTTGTTTTTTTTTTAAATATATATATAATTTTTTTTTTTTGTTTTCATTCAACACCTTCATAAAAATATATAACTTTAAATATATATATATATATATATATATATGTATATATATGTACGAACTTACTGTTAATTAGTACACGGTCTGTCTGCTACCTGCGTGTGTAAGTGTATGTGTGTTCAAGTGCGTTAGTGTGATTAGCCATAGACATGCATTTACAACATCCATTACATTCTTGAATTATATTGATGGTTTTCTTGGTTATTCCATTTCCGACTACTCCACTGGTTAAAACTTTATTCCCTATTACCCGCTAGATGAGTTCCTCTAGGTGCCTTTTACAAACTAATAGCCAGTTAACCTAATTCTCTAACTTTCTAGTTGAATGTTTTTTGCATTGTTCTCTTTCTTTGACGAAATCATAAACAAATATCATTGACTGCTCTGAGTTCAGTGCACTTTCCGATAGTATCAAAAAATTCAACTATTTTTTTATTTTTATTTTTTTTGTTTTGTAAAATTTCTAACACAAAATAAAGTCGTATAACAAAATTCACGCATGTACTCAAAACGGGAGACAAAGCGCGCCAAATGCAAATGTCGTACAATTTCTAAGGGCGTTATATGACACGATGTGACACGCCTCTCAACATGCTCTAGCCTTTTCTATAATTGAATCTGTACTTTCAAAGCTTAATTGGCTCAAATCAAAAATGCTCGATTGAAAAAGCTTCATTTCCTTTATTTATTTAAATACACACAAGTGCATGTGTGTGTGTATGTGTGTGTGTGTGTGTGTGTGGATTTGGTTTGTGTATTGATTTATTTGATTCCTGAACTTTCTTGAACTCTTAACACATACGTAACTTCTACTACTCTTTAGCCGACATATTTACTAATAAAAACATTTTCATTGCCTGCTTTCCGGAAGTATCTATATTCCTATTCAGCTTGTCCTTATAGGTAGTGTCTAATTTGCTTTCAAATACACGTATCTTTTACTTTCTATGCATATGTGAGTTTGGTGCTTTTGCTATTTCTCTACAGTGGAATTGGGTTTGAGAGTTTCTAGGTTTCCAAATGGACCCTCGATCTGTTGTAAGGATTATCGAATAATTATACCGAACTTAACAGTCTGATCCCGTTTCTCTCAGGCTGAAACTATTTTTCACCCTCAATGAGGCTGTCATATTTCCGATGGCCCTATTGTTCGGTATTATTCTTCTGACTGCTTGGACTCTGGTTATTTATAACTTAATTGATTAATGCTTGTAAAATGTGATGTATGCTAGTCTGTCTGTCCGTCTGAATAATTTGACTACTGTTATTTTAATTTTTTTTTTGTGTTTTTTTTTTGGGAGAGAGTTTTGTATTTAGTATTCCGGCCTGGCGAAATATGCACATAAAATATTATTTTTAGTTGTTGTTTTTATTTTTTCTCTGTTGCTACATTTGCATTTTAAATATTTTTTGCAAATTTCATAATTCATTTTCGTTTTGTTTTGTTTTCTCATAGTGTATATTTGGTTAGATGTATACATATATATATATGTGTTTTATTGGGTTATAAGCTTATTCCTATTTTAGTTTTATTTACTTTATTTTTAGTTATTTTTATGGCTATGCTCCATTAACTTATATCAATTAATATCATTCGATGGCATATTTTGATTGTTTTAAAATATTTATTTTTATAATTTTTGTTGTTTTCATTTTGTTTACTCTTGGATGGGGCGCGTTTGAGTTATGCTAAATTTTAGAGTTTTGCTTTTCTTCTCTCTATGTTCACTGTATATACTATATATACCTATATATTTATATATATTTATATATATGTATATAGAATTTTGTTTTTGTATTTTGAATGCATTTTATGTCATGCTAGCTTTGTAGTTTCTGCTTTATGTTCTAGTTTGTATTCATATTTGTTTTATTTTTAGCCTAAGCAAAATGAACTAACACAACAAATTTGCAGCTAACCATTCATCTTCTGGTAACTGAAATTAAAATATAGGTATGTCGGTATATATTTATCATAAATAAATATGAATAATATTTAGCAAATGGCAGAGGGAGGGCAAGAATTCTGAGGTTAAACAATCAAAGAAAGAGTTGTGTAAATTCGTGGCAAAGTTATCTTGGGATTAAATTTCATTTTTATGCTGATGAAGATTGGTATCGACATTGCTTTGAAAACTAGAGGAAAATATATAGTTTTACAAACCAAAAATGAAATAATTATAATAATAGGTAATATAAGTAGAATAAATATCTGATTTCTTGCGAAGTTTGCTAATTACAAAGCCTGCTGCTTAGTAAGGAATCCAGAAAATAATTGGAGAGAAAGTGTAATTGTGTGTGTGTGTGTATGTGTGTACGACAAAAATAAAAGAGGAGAAATAAAGACTTGTGCTTTTTTTTATTATTTCTGTTGTTGTTGTCACTGCTTGATTTTGATTCGGCTGGACTGGATTGGGTTGCTTTTATCAATTCAGTTTCAAGTACATTTTTGATTTCAACTGCAAGTGCGTGCGTGGTTGTGTGAGTTTTACTTTGTTGCTTTTGATTTGATTTTTTGTTGTTGCTTTAGGAACATGTCTTTCAATTATTAAGCAATCACAAATTAAAGTCAGCTATGTAGTTGTAATCGAGTGAGTATGTGTAATGAGAATGTAGATTGCTAATTGGCTAACAATTCTTATAGGATTTATTAATATTACTATTTTTATTTTGCTTTGTATCTTCGAGTTACATTCAATAGTGAATTAAGAACAGGACATTTGCGTGACCCAGGCTTTGTCTTGGCAGTCGGCAATAGAAAGATTTTTACTTATTTGTGCTGTGAACAGCTTGAATATTAAAAAGTCTTTATAGACTTACTTAAATTGTCTTGTCTTTGTTGTCTTATTCAGATTCCCATGATATCTTAAAATAGGCACTAGAGCTTAGATTTTTGGAAATGAAAAAGTGTTTATTCTAAAATGCGCACATAAGTAGGCAATGTTTTTTAACGTTCAGGCAAAAATATTTTCTTCATGTGTGTATATGAAAAGAAAAGGTAATGAGGGCTGAGTACACGTATATATTCGCATAAATATTCATATGCTATGAATTTGAGCGCGTGGGCGAACTGGCGTGTCTGTGTGTGTGTGAGGCGTAATTAATTTTAACGCATTTATAATTATGTTGATTTTAATGAAATGCCTTCTGCTTATAGGTATTCTAGTGTGTGTGCGAGTGTGGGCTTTTTTTTAAAGTGTCAGCGCCATGTTTACATATGGTAAAAAGCATCACTTGATTTACAACTCGTCGTTTTCTTTTTCTTACAAAGAAAAAAAAAAGAAAACAACAATTTGTATTTGCCTTGTTTATTTATTTTTCATTTTATAAATATTTTTATGTACAATGTTGTTTTTTCGAAATATTCTTGCCTTTTTCTTTAATTAATTTTTATTTTTCCCCCCAATCTATCTTCGACACATTTACAAAAGGGCTTGCATGCTCTCAAAGAAAAATGAGAATAACGGTTTGATTGTGTGTGCCGGTGACTGTGTGTGTTTGTGTGTCTGTGTGTGTGTTAAAGCCATTAATATGCAGCATAGAGTTGAATATATTTCTATTTGCGTTTCGGTTGCTATATATATTTTATGCTGTATTTATGCACATAAACTCTTTGCTTATGCTTATGCACTTTATACAATTTTTGCTGCTCGATATATATCGGTATATATGTATATAAATAATATATATTTATATTTATTCATTTGTTTATTTATAAAGTTATGTGTGCGTTGGTATAATTTATAGTTTATACTATATGTATGTATATGTTTTTTCTTTTCTTTTTGTTTTTTTTTTTTTTTTTTTTTTTATTCTTTGGAGTGGGGGAGTGCAGCTACACATCAAATGCCAAGTTTGCCATCAATTGTTTTGCAATATTTTTAGCACTTTTTTGCGCTTTATTTATTTACAGAGCTCACTGTTTTTATTTCGATTTATGTTTTCAGAATATATTCATTTTTTTCTGCAGCAGCTATCCAAATTTGGATTTTTGATTTTTATTTTGTTTCTGTCTGTCTTTTATTTAACTGTTTTTACTGTGCCTGCAAGAGTAAAGGATAAACCTTAAAAAATAATATGGGTGTTAGTAAGAATTGGAAAAAAGTAGTAGTTCGAATAAAATTATGTAAAATGCAGAAAATAGATGCAGAGCTTTCAATCGAGAAATTCAAATAAATGTTATGCAGAAAAATAAATATTTTATTTATACAAAATTTACAAATATTTCTAGTACATCTTGAACAGAGGGATTTTCAAAAGCTTCCAATGAAATGCGATAGTATAAAGGTTTTTGCAAAAAAAAAAAAATATCTGAATTTGCCTCTTTTGTTTTAAACATTTGAACTGTAACTCCTATCCATGCAATATATAAAACCCAAATAATTTAATTAAGAGATTTCAATATAATTTTGAAAAACTTTACAAAATTTATCGCGCTCTCAATGAAGCTGATTTCTCAGAAAGAATGCTCGAAAATCTTTAATCCAAAATTTCGTTATGGCTAAAAAACTTCTCATTCTATTTATTTTAGAGACCATATAAATTCTATAAAACATTTTCAATCTAACGCAATATCGATTTGCTCATTCATCGAAATGCAAAATGTTTATTTCTGTAGAGCACTAAAAGGTCGACCAAGTCGTAATTTTGCCGCATTCCTCTTAATAAATTCACGCAGAAATATTGTTTATTAATTTTATTTTTCATATGCAATTTATTCAAATATCCCAAATTCCTAACAGTTGGGAGTGCGAATGTGTGAGAGTGCATCCGTGTGGGACTTTTGTTTGTGTTAAGTCTCTATTCAGAATATTATTGTAAGCTATTTCGGGTATTTACTAATTGCAGCCAAAGATTTGTTACTACATGCGCATACTTTTAAAATAAACACGAAAGATAAAAGATTAAAAAAAAGTAATTTAATAAAGAAATAATTATAGATTTGTATATGAATAATGGGAAACTCGTAGGCACCAAGAACACCAGCATTGTCATGAGAAATGAGAATGGAGTCAGAATAAAAAAAATTATTAATTGTAAAACTGATTTAATGACAAACTTAAATAGTTTTAAAAACACAGACAATAAAGCAATAGTAATGAAAAGAAATGCATTCAAGAATATGCTAAAATTAGAGATAAATTGTTCAATGTCTTTGATCGGCTAAACTGGGACTGGAAATAGCAAGCATAGGGTCTGCGTTTGAGCTCGTCTTTGCTCAGCTCTAGGTTGGTGTTTATGAGGAGAAACATACCTGTGGGCTAACTTGAAACTGTTGTATGGGGTAGGCAACTACACCAGTGGCCTGTGGTATGGCGGTGCCAGCAACGCCCGTTGCTAGTTGCTGGGCTGGCGAGATTTGAGCCTGGGTTACACCCTGCCAGGTGGCTGGTATTTGCACACCCATACTGAAACGAGAGGAAAAGAGCGATGGCAGATATAAATAAAGAGTTGGCATTTAGCAGAGTCTAGGCAAAGCCACCACCAGCTTGGCATGCTCACAATTTGTTGCGACACCCAAAAAAAAAAAAAAAAACAAAAACAAAAAAAGCCGACAGAGCGAAGAGCTTTTGTTGTTGGTGGAGCCACACAAATGTTGCCGGCATTAGCGGAAACAAAAATTTACGCGAAGCAAATAGCACATTCTGTTGACAGGCCGACATACGGAAATACATTCCTAGAACTCCCACATAGGCCCCCGAGGCATCAGGCCCTGGCAATTGTTTTCGAAATGTGCGAGTGTGTGTGCGCCTTCCCCAGCAAATGAAAAAGTTTTGCAATTAGCAAATGAATTCACTCATCCGTCATGTTGTCGCTACGGATCCCCGGTGGCGGTTCAATCATTTCCAATTTCAAATCACATTGACATACCCACAAACAAGCAGACCAACCACCCAGACACCTGAAACTGCATCTGCCATTGCCACTGCCACTGCCACTGCCACGACCCCTGCAGACTTAACCATAACTGCAACAAGCAAAATGGCGGCCAGTTCAAATAATTATGCCTGCTTAAATCGATACGCCCAAGCAGCACATTAAATTCATTCGTTAACACAATTTTGGAAATTCGATACTCACCCCATGTAGCCCTGCTGATAGCCGCCGTACTGGCCAAAATGATAGCCCTGTATGCCCTGCAGGAATTGATTTTGCACGGCAGCAGCACTGGCGGCCGCTGCTGCCGGTGTGACTGCAGCCGCCGTGGCCGAAGAGGCTGGGTAAGTGGGTGTGGGGGAATACCAGCAGCCAGTGGCTGCCAACTGCTGCCCATAGGCAGCAGCTGCAGCGGCAGCGGCTCCAACTCCATATGGAAAACCAGCTGCCGCAGCAGCAGCGCTGTTCAAGGCCTGGCTGGCGATAGTCTGGGCATTGTTGGGATCACCGCTCTCCTTGCCCCACGAACATTTCACCGGCTGGGCATTGATTTCGGTGTTGTGTATACCGACAATGGCATGTGTGGCAGCCTCCTTGGTGGAGAATCTAATTAGAAAAGAAAGAGACAAATATATGTAAATTGAAAATTACTCTAGAGTTGGTCTAGCAAAATACTCACCGCACAAATGCATAGCCCTTGTCCTTAAAAACACGAATCTCTTGGATCGCGCCGTAGGGTGCGAATGTCTTTTGCAATATTTCCTCGCTGAGGGCAGTAAGAGCGCTGTTAACACCGCCTACATAAACGGTACAATTGGAGGGACTGCTCTGATTGTAGACTTCGTCGAAGGTCAACGGCTTGACGCTTTCTGTGGGTAGTAAACAGAATTTTTTTTGTTATTAATTACAGTTATTATATAGATTTTCCTTTTCATTTCAAAAATTATAACCAGGCACACATTTTTGTGGATTATTTATGAGAGCACTTTTTTCTTCTCAGGGCCCTGGAATGCAAGTGTTTGTGTGTAAGTACAGTTTACAACTGCATGATTAATATGCAAATTAATTAACGGTCTTGCCCACAACAATATCAACAAAGGCAACAACAATGTCAGCTACAATTCGTTTGCTGGCCACGTTACCCGTTTTGGTAATTAAAATAACCGCATGCACTTAGTCAATATGCAAGTCCAAGTGAATGGGTCCCGCTTTGCATATGCAGATATATATATATATATATATATGTGTGTCTGTGTATTGGTTACTATGCTATAGTATATACCGTTACAGTTACTGTCGTCAGTGCCGCAGTTACGACCACTGTCATCGTCGTCGTTGTTGTTGCATTTTTAAAATTGTTGCGGTTGCTATTGCATTTTTTATTACAAAAATATATACACATTAATTTTTTTTTGTTTTTTTTTCCCCAGATAGCAGCCTCAACCAGGATGCCGACCTCACCCTATCCAAAGTTGATTGTTGTTATTGTATTTGTTAGTCCCGTTTATATCGTATGTATGCACGTATTTGTATGCAAAAGTTACACTAATTACTTCCTTTGAGGTTAAAACAAAATTTGCACTTTTAAAAATAATGTCAGCTTGGCGTGTTTATGTCTTTGTTTAGTTTTTCATTTCTCCCCCTTTCCCCTTTATATATATATTTTATATATATTTTCAATATTCTTTCGCTATACTCAGGTTCAACCTGGGCAAGGACTTACTGGCAGTACAATCACTTGATTGAAAATATAGTTTCTATACCGCGCAGTTTAAGTTGGGAATCTTCCAAAAGTATGATCCGACCTTAAAAGTATATATTGTGTTATTTTCAACCCCCATATCGGGTGTCGATTGGGTAAGCATTAATGTGAGCGAAATCGAGTAATGTAATGTAAAGTAATGAAAGCATATAAACTATAGAATTTGTTTATATCCGAATATATATAATATAAAAAAAGATCAATAATAAAAAATAAAACTCTATTCTTAAGAATTTAAGTCGAACACTAAATTGTGTTGTTCATACATTTTTGAAGAAACATATTTACTTATCGTCGAAACTTTTATTTGAATACGGTTATCTTTCCTAGATATAATTTCTTACTCCCTCGTGAACACGTTTTAGATTATTCAGAATTTTCTGTTTTCTACCAAGGCTCTGGATTATTGGAAGAGATTTTCTCAACTTACTCTAGATGTATTTTTCAAATATAAATAATCTGAATTACTTGAGACTCTGACCAGATTTCGAGACCCTTAAAATATTTCCCAGTTGCGTACCTTCTGCTCGTACTTTTTTCTTATGGTTGAAATTTCCAAATAAAGCTCAACAAACACACTCCTGCTTACATTTCAAAACATGCAAAACAAAACAAGAAAACTTAATAAATATGGCGCAGTGACATGCAACAGGATTGCCAAAGCAATTTCAGCTTGCCTCGGACCCAATTCTGCACAAAAAAAAAAGAAGGGAATTAAACAAAAACTAACAAGCTCACAAATATTTTTGAAAGCTTTTGCCACAAATGTAGGCGCTCACTCACTTGCACACAGAAACTGTTAGGCGATGGAATAGGAAACTGGTACCTGCAAGGGGTGGGCAAGAGTTTTAGTTACACGCAAACGTCATTGCATACTTTTGAGCGCCATGTTTCACTAATTTGCACTTTGCTTTGTGGTACTGCCCTCCTCTGCATAGCATTCGTTTTCGTTTCAACCGAACATTTTCCTCTCTGTCTCTCTCTCTCTCTCTCTGTCGGCCGTTCTCTTTCTTTCAGTGTGTATTTTTTCTTTATTATTATTTCTTCTTTACGCTTTTAAATACGTGTAATTAAATTTGAAAAAGTACGCAGAGCAAGTGCAAAGGGACCTCACATATTTTTGTACGTGCTTAGCCTTGAGGCTTTTTCATTTGTGGTTGTTGGTGTTATTGCATTCTTGTTACTGCTTTTAGCCATCTTTGGCCCAAAAGAGACTTGAAATCATTTCGTTTCATGTCTATGGCATATTAGGGTGCGCTCTACTTGAGCGAGCCTGACAGATAGAATTTGTGCTACCATGTGTGTGACCATAATTATCGCACATTTTTGTCTCCGACAAACTGCAAGTTAATCTAATGCATTCCATTTTATTCTTTCTTCTTCATACTACGCCGCACCCAACTCACCTCACCTACACTTCTTCCCCTCCCAATGCAAGTGGTGCAAACGGTGACTGTTAAATAAATAATGACTGTCTGGCACACACGTAACGGGTCATTATTACCCAAGCCGCACAGACACGGAGCCACATAAAATAGTTGCTCAAGCACATATCTGCCCACTGGTCATTGCCTCCCTCAGTTTTTTTTTCCGCCTAGGCCCCATTAGCAGCTTTCTAATTCACAAACCCTTTGTTTTTTTTTTTTTTTTTTTTGCTTTGAATTTTTAATGAGCAATTACTAGCATGTAAAACTAAATCATAAAGTAATCACCCACCAAAAAAAAAAAAAAAAAAAAACACCCATTAGACTCGCTACACTCGCATAAATAATTGAAACATTTTTACCAAAACTAAAAACACAAACAACACCCAAAACAAGCCCACCAACAAGCAAACCAATTGTAATTAATATGCATGAATTGTGCGTTCGTGTATGTAAACTTAGAGGGGCTAACCCAAAAATCAGGCTGTGAAAAAATTCTTCAACACTCACTGAATTCAGTGGGCCAGTTCCAAAGAAGTCACAATGGATGGGCAATTTATAAATATTTAAGCCTTGATTTATAAACAATAAGTCAACTCAATTTGAAGCATTTAACTTTGTTGACCTTTACAAAAGGCTAAAATGTCTTATTTGTTTCAAATATGCATGTCAAAGTTGTTAGAAATTCTCTCAAATATAATGAAATTCGAATTAATTTCCAAGAACCTCAATCAATTTTTATTAACTTAAATAATAAATTTATTTACTATTGTCTTGCCTAACTGATAAAAAATTAAAACATTTCTTGTATTTACATCATCAACTTGTACCAAAATACCTCTTGGTTTCTGGTGTATATTTTTCAACAAATTGGTTTCTACGATTTGAAGCCAAATAAGATTTCAAATGCTCCGGACTTAAAAAGTTAAAGCCATATAGGATTTTAACTGTTCCAGTTTTTAAAATTGGATTCGTTTAAATTTCAGCTGAAATGTTTTAATAAATTTATGAAGAAAATTAATACTTTCGGCAGAAAATATATTTGTTTGCTTGAGTTAAAATGAATCACCTTTCAAACAACGGAATTCTATGGAATTTGGAAAAATTTTAATTAAAAAATGAAGCGAATTACGTCTACAAGATTAACTTGGAAAAATGGTTACCAGAGATCTTGAATTATTTGTATGATTGAAATTAAAAATGAAATGGCAAGATGATCTGCGCAACCAAATTTAAGCTTTAAAGATTCTTGAAGTGAAATGCTATACAATGAACTATGACATTAATTTAAAATACTTGTGGTTCTGCTAAGTAGTTCATTCATTACTCACAATTAATGGGGACTGGGGCAACTCGTTAGAACCTCAAAATACCACAAAGAAGGCACTCAAGCATTTAAACTTTTTACCTAATTGTGTGCAGCTCTGCATAAAATTTTGATTTATTGCGACAAGACGACAACGCTGACTGGTACTATTCTACTTCTTCCTCTTCTTCTTCTTCTCCTAGGCACACACACACATACGTACGCCCACAAGTACAATAGAGTGGCTGAGAAAATAAGTAAACTCAGGTGAAAGTAAATAACTCGCTAAAAGTTGAGGCTCTGCCTCTTGCCATTGCTCTGGCTCTGCTGTCGTCAGTCACAGTCAAAAGTCAAATAGTTTTGGCAAAGAAATTTGTCATACCCGAAGCGCATATTGTTTCAAGTTAATTAAGTTATTACCATAATGAGCTTGTAGGCATTTGCCATTTTGGCCTTTATTTATGGCATACCAAGCAGAGCCATAGAATGTTCACAAACTACTCCAGAGAAGCAATGAAAGAAACTAAAAAAAGAAAACTTTTAACTTATTTTTGTTCAGCAAAGGCGGGGAGCCCCACCTGGAAAGGTGGACAAATCACAAATGAGATGAGGAATAAAAAGGCAAAGAAATAGTTAGAAAAACCCGTCTCCTTTTTGCTACACGGAACTTAACAAGCCAGCTTAAACAATAAAACTTGGTAAATGCGTTTGTTATAAGCCCCAAAAAATTTCGAACTCAACGAACTGGGAGAGCAACGCACGAAATTGCAAGGCGGGCGGAAATGGAAAATTGTCGCAACTGTAAAATGCGCAATTGCGCCGGATCGTAAATCTTGGCCAGCAAAAAGGGCCAGCACACAGGAGCAGCACACTAAGAGAATAAATGAGAGGCAGGCTCACACGACACATTTGAGTGGCTACTAAACGTGCGGCCTGGCTGGGTTGGGCTCTCAACTGATTGCTGAAGCCATAAAATGTGCAGCCGCCTGCTTAAAACATAAAAATACAAAATACAAAAAAAAAAAAGTACCAGAAGAAAAATACCAAATCAGCCAAAGTGGCGGCATAAAACATCAAGTAATGTGAAACGGGTTGAAGTTAAGTGCTTGACATCGTAAAGAGTACATATAAAAAACAGAGGAAATACACAAAAGAGAACTGTGCAAGGTCTCAACCGGAAGAAAAAACTTACCCAAAAAAAAAAAAGCAGAAAAAAAAATTATGTGTACGTAGAAATAAAATTGACAGAGGCTGTCACATTCGACTTTGATTCTTTTATGCTGCCTGAGTCAGCTCGAAAATTCGCAGAAAAAATGCGAAAAAGAGTCAAGAAAAATCAAAATTATTTTCCTGGCAAATTGCTAATAATAAGTTGTGTTATTACAATAACTACAAAACACACACACACACATACACAGACCCAAAGGAAAATATCCGGCCCCGTGACATAAGCAAATAAACAATGAGACCAATAAAAATCCGCTTAAGCTTTCATAGGCGTTTTTTATGACAACAATATAAATGCAAAAACAAAATATACATATCATAGTTTCCGTAGAAGGCAAACTTGGGATACCCAACGAGTAGGTGGAGAAAGGTGGAATGTATATTGAAATAGAAAACCCTTCAACAATTTCAACCCTGGCCACAATAAATTTCACCTTGAGTCTATGGCGGGGCAAGTGGGTGAGCTTCTGTCTGCGACGATCCCAAAAATAAAGCATTCCAAATGCTTGTTCTATGAGTCTGAAAATTTCTGCTTATGTTCTCTGTGGTATTTGTCCCTTCACCCCCCTTTTGAGTTACCCAGTCTGCCAGTTTTTTTTTTTTATGATAATAGTTTCGTGTTGGTAAAATTTATTTATCTGATTTGGTGTGCGTGTCTCCAGTAAAATCTCTCAAATTCTGTATACATGTAGGTACATGGCCTATGTATGTATGTGTGTGTGTGTGTGTGTAATATAATAACAAATAAGAATTATGCTAAAACATGCAAATATGCGTTAACTTTGATTTATGAAAGACAAACGACAACTCGAACGCCCTGAACCGCGCATATTTAATTCGGCTCCCTTCTCATCGAATCCTTTTCCTTCAGCTTATTAAAGTCATTCCCATTGTTGTTGTAGTTGTTGTTGTTGCTACTGATGTTATTAATAACAATGATCATTGGTTTTTTATAGTTTTTGCAGTTTAGTTATGCGGCAAATTGCCCAAAAGGATTGAAGTAAAATGTTTAAGTAGTCATAAATTTTTTAGGCTGCGTTGGAGGGGTGATTTGGTTTTGCTCTTGGTTCGGTTCGGTTCTGAGGGGGGTGGCGGTTGTAATAACCTTAAATGAAAATTGATTTGCCGCTCCTAATTGAATGTCGGCTTTGTCCTTGTTTGTTTTGCGTGTATTTTTAGGTTGGCCCAAAACGAGAACTTCCTCCAAGCAACATGGGGGGACAATTTTTCGCAGACAAACTAATTGAAAAAGTTTAAAGCCAAAATTTGACAGAACAGCCCATTACGGAAATTAGGCGCTCATTTTTTCCTTTTTTCCTCTGAAGCTGCGGTTTTTAAAGGAAATTATAAAATGCCAAGAAACAAAAAAGACGTAGCCACCTCGAGCTCCTTTTAGCCCCACACACACATACACAGACACACACAATCACTGAGAAAATTATTAATAAAGTATAATCTGGCAGAAAATTTTTTGTTGGTTTTTGTGTGTCGACGACTTGAGGGGGAAAAAGGGGAAGGCTGTTTCATAAATAGCAAAACGGCTGCCGTTGGTTTTGCCATCAGGACGCCACCTTTGGCATTCATTGCCATAATTTCCTGTAATAAGACCGACGCGTTGTTGCCGGCGACAACAACAGAGAGCTCGACATTCGGCATCGACATCGGCATTGGCATTCAGCAGTCGGTACACAAAAGCCAAGAAAAGGCAAATTGAAGGTAACTGGAGTCGGCTAGCAGCATTGGCATTTTGGCTGAGAAAGTTTTACAAAGGCAGACGAAGTGGTTGCAAAAGGGTAATAGTCATTGCCCAGTTATGTTTCGTACGCATGCCGGAAGTTGGGCCTGGTCAGGCGACAGTCATGATTTCCTTACCTTTACTCGCCGGCGGTTTCCGTGTGGCCCAATTCGTGCGAATTGAACGCGAGCCAAGCCATTGCCCGTTCATGGCCGTAATAGCACTTTCAGCTTCCTGTAAAACGATAATGAAGTGAAAAAGTGTGTGAGTGCAATATATAGAGAAAGAGACAAAAAGAAGAAGGAGAAAAAGAAGAAGACAATTTAAATGAATAAGACACCAAACAGTTTCTCTTCTTATCAATTTCTGAGTGTCTGCAAAATGTATAAATTTACTCTTACACTTATCTATTATCTCCGGCTATGAGAGTATATAGTACTTACCGATTTCTTAATGAAGGAAACAAATCCATAACCCTTCGACTTCAAAGTTTGTGGATCGCGCACAACCCGGCAGTCCCTGAAAATTAAAGTAGAAAAGGAATAGTATGAGTTCAAGTCCAATAAGGCAATAAATATATTTGCAACATGAGTTAGTACATGGCTGAGTAAATAAGAAACTCATTTAAATAATTTTATTTTATTAGATACGCTTGGCTAAATTTAAAGACTGATTCCCAGAACTCTGCGTGGGCTCACGTAAATTTTTCAAAAACTTTAACATTTATGTAAATTTTTAATATAAACAAAACACAAAGCGAAGAACCTAAAATAAACTCAAAAACACAAAAACCGACAACAATAACAAGAACATCTGATGCGCCTCAAAGATTTCCGTTTTCAACTTTCCCAAATATAAATACGATATTAAAATAAAAGCCCAGCCTGGCCAAACCGACTTTGATTTACTCTATACTAATTACACGGAAATTTGGTAACCCGATAGATAATATATTTTACATCTCCAATCAGTAGAATGAACATTTTTAAAATATAAGAAAGCTCGGAAAATATTTAGTCTTACTTTTGAGTAGCAAATGAATGGTTAAGGCAACTTCCTTTTCAGGGTATACAAAACTGTGCTAGAAATAAGAAATTACTGATAATGGAATTCGAAAATTGTTAGACACCAAATGAACGTGCTTGGTCCTATAACGGAAATTAGATGATTCCATGATAATTCTTTCTAGTAATGAAACTTAAATTGTGGCTGGGAGGCAACGGTCCGATATATTTCAGATTATAATGATTTTTTAAATAAAGCAGAATAGGTTTTTATATATTTCTTTTTTGATTCAGTTAGATCAATAATTATTATAGATCTCGAAAAATTTTCGCTGGAATTTTAAGAAAAAATATACCAAATTGCTTTGATTAACTTGATCAGAACTCTTGTGGTTCTATTTGTATCTCCTGTACTTTCCTGTATTTTCGTATTTTTTTTTTTTTTTTTTTTTTGAATTTCAGTCAATTGCAGTTCTGACACATTTCGTGTCTGAAATTGAATTCCCCACAGCAATTCCGGCTAGCAGTTTCGTCAGGGTTGTCCAAAGTTGGCCAATTACCCCTAACCCGGCAGTTAACTTTTCATTTATGAAACATAAACCACAGTAGCAAGGATGACGACGGCAATGTCTGTACAGTGTACACTGGCGACGTTGGTGGCTAGTAACTTTTCTGGTTGTTTTCTTGTTGTTGTTGTTTTTATGATTATTATAAGTAAACGGCAAGTCGCAGCAAGTAGCAAACAGAAAACCAGCGACTTATTAAATATTCACACGCGCCGAGCATTTAACAAAATGAAACAAAAATGTGCATGGCAAATAAAGTCGACAAAAAAAGAAGTAAGACGGAACCATAAAAAGAAACCTCGGCAGCAACAGCGCCACCCATGGCCACCATTGCCACCAAAGCTACCAACCACAAGAAAAAACAAAACAAAATTTTTTGGCCAACTAAGAGATTGGGGAAGGAGAAGCCTCAATGGAGACCGGCCCAGGCAGCCAGAAATAAAGCAAAAAAAAGGGCAAACTCAAATAGAAAGTCAGGAAAGAAGGACGCACGCATAAAACTTTTGACAAAGAACACGAAATGCGCTGGGGAAAAGTCCCCGACAACTCTGCCGTCGTCGCAACCAACCAAAAAGGAACCACCGAAATTCTCCTCTCCTTCTCCTATAAGTCTCTATATCAGTCTCCTTTGCTCTGTCAAAGGTCTGCCTCAGACCCCGACGCACACGGTTGTACGTTAAGCGTTTTGACATGAACCACGACTGAGCGTAGCGGCGGCGTGAAAGGGAAAGAACAAAGTTATTTAAGCCCAAACATTCTCAGTGGTAACAAAGATGACGGCTCAAGTTTTTTTGTTATTCCTTTGGTTGCTCTCTGTTGCTTGTTACTGACTGACTGGCCTGATAATCAGAACGGGACGTGGGTTTTGTTATTTCCGAGATTTTTTTGTTTTTTTCCTGCTTTTTGCGGACGACTGCCTTCGTCTGACATGTATCGGTGATAATGATGTCAGTGATATGATATCAAAAAAGGTGGCGCAATCGATTGCTTAATAAAGCGTCACAAAAGCGACTCGAATGTGTCCCCAATCCAGGCCAGACTCGTTGCCATCTTCAGTCCCACTCATCACTTCGAATGCGCGAAACGTGCTAAGTTTGAGCTGTCCTATTTGATCTATATACCAGGGTGTATTCGGCAAACGTATTAATTTCGATAGGCAGTGATTCAATTCGATTTCAATGTTATTTGTGATTTCATCTGTGATTCAAGCAGGGCAATGGCATGAAAACAGAGTTCAATTTAGTTAAGTTGGCAGTCATTGCTAATTAAACGACATGCGCCGTTCATTAACAGGCGACTTGATTAAGGCGAAGAGGGATGACGGCAGCTAAAAGGCTTTTAGCCAAATCACAAGCATAATCATTATAATGAGCAAGGAATTAAAATTCAAATAATTAACAAGCAAATTGCCATCTAATAAAGACGCGAAAAGACAGGGGCCCGACTCTCGACTGGACTGGGTAAGTGGGGAATAGAAGGTCGAAGGGTATGCCAAGGCTGAGTGGCTTCCAAGGCGTTCGGAAGGAGACAAGAGTCAGTCAACTGACTGACGGACTGAGAGTCAAATAAGCGCGAAATCCAAAAATCAAATACTTTAGCCAAAATTTTTGATAAGCAGCCCGAGGCCTCATAAGTCCTCGTCACACCCCAGCCCACCGTGCAAGCCAAACCAAACCAAACCAACATTGAGGCAAAACTTTTGGCTACAACAGAAGTTAATTAAGCAAAGTTTGGCGCTATGCCTTGGCCAAGACAGGCCCCAGCGAATCAAGACAAGCTAGTGGGCCTTCTGTTGTCCCTGCTGAGTCGTTGGTCGAGTTGCCAGTCGATTGTTCAGTCTTTGGCTAGGTTATTACCCATCCCGACAGCCGATGTGAAAGCTTTGAGAGCTTTTATATACAAAGTGGTTATGTTTCGCCTCTGTCCCAGAAAAACTGACGTGACAGTTTTGCAATGGAAAACTTTAAGCCACACCGGTAACTAAGGCTTCGATTGGGGATGAAAATTAAAGGGGATTTTTAAATATTTCATGCTGCTTTTCATTTCTGCTTTTCATTTATGTTCTTCACAATCCGCTTAACAGCAATCAAAATATTTACAAAAATTTTAAGGACTTTCTTGGCCCGCTTGCCAATAAACATAAAACGCATACGACTGAAAATCGTATAAAAATGGTAAAATTCAAAATAGGCATAATAAAAGTAAAAAAGAGTTCAGGCCGTTGAAAGAAGGGCGAAATAAATTTGCATTTTAATACTTACGAAATTTCGCCGAATGGTGTGAATGCCTCGCGCAATTGCTGAGTCTCAATTTCTGAACTCAAATCGCCAACGAAAATGTGAAATTGTTCTGAAAAGAAACCGAAAAAAACAACAAAATTGTAAAATAACTGTGTATATATATTTCTATATAAATAGTATATATGAACATTGTTGAGCCATTAAAAGAGTTGCTCAAGTTTTTGCCGCTTTCAAGATAACAAAAAAAAAAAATAATAATAAAATAAAAATCGCAAGTCATTGACTTTCCCTCTCAGAGCCCTTAACATTTTCGCTTCAACTGTTTATTACTTATTTATTACAACTTGAAGTACTAATACAAGTTATATTATAAATATTTTATATATCCACTATTCGCTGGATACGCCAAGATAAGCCTCAAATATTAAGCTGAATTTTGAACTCTCAAATAAACAGATTTGTTGAAAAGCGAGCCAAGCATTTTTCCTCAAATTGATAGAGCTGATTGATAGAGGTACTAAAATATATTTTAATATTTTCTTGGAAATTAAATAAGGCCGAACTAATTTTATCTTTCAGGAATAAAAAACAATTATTTTTACCGAAATGTCACCAAATATACTGCTTCTAGCACATTAGGGTACCCTGAGGAACCCATTACAATTTTATATTTTGTCAAAAATAAACAGGGTCTCTTATTATCATATAGGGAATCATATTTATTTTTGAATATTTACAAAAGAAGAACAAAGTGTACAGCACATTTGGAAACCCTTAAAAGCTTCTAAAAGAAATGTTTTAAATTTTGACTTTTGAAATTTAAAATTTGTCGGGTGACCTACCAATATTTTCAAAATTTTTTTCGCCCCAAAGGTGTAGTTATTACACTTGAAAGTAACAGGAAATAAATGCGAAATTTTTCATGGTTTTTAAGAAGTCTACCAAGATGATATCTGGAATCATATTCAAATATAATACATAGAGTAGATCTCCGAATTTCACGCTGTAAATCAAAAGTATATTTTTCTTGAGTTCTTTAAATTAGGATTAACACTAATTAAGCCATTTTCAGAACCTGCAAATACCTGCAAAATTCGCTTCTACTTTGCTTGGTCTTAGCAAAGAAGTCCTATTTCACATTCGGTTAATGTGTATCAAGAATATAATTGTGCCATATAAATGCATCTAAAATTCAATGCAAGTGCACACATACAAAGCTCTTTATTCTCACATGCTCTCTTCCTCTCTCACTCTCTCTTTGTATGTCTTTGTCCTTTTTTAACAGGCTGTGACACATTTAACCCTCTCTTTCTTGGTCTCTCTAAGCTGTCTTCGTTGCTCTACTTGCGCTCATGGTGACTGCACAAATATAACAAATGCAAAAAGCGAGATGCACAAATGCAAAGCAAATACACACGCATACACACACACACACATAGACACACAGTATACACATATACAAAACGCAATCATTTATTATTATTTTTGTGTGCTTTGTCTTTTGGCACAGAAAAAAAGTCGCGACTTTGTGTTGTTCTTGCTCTGTTTGCAGTCGGCTTGCCTCGGCCTGAGCGTTGGCAACGTTGTCGTTTCGCCGTTTGTCCTTCGTGCGCTTTTGTGTCAGCAGAGCCAATGTAGAAGAAGAAACGGGTCGTGGAGTTGGTGGGCTCATGGGTTAAGGGCCACACTGCAGCGGGTTTCTTTTTTTCCAAGCTTCTCACACACACACAGACACACTTTCGCAAATGCAAAGTCTGAATTTCTTACCCTAAATAATTAGCACTATTCAGCTGGGGAATGATGATGGCAACGACGACCAAGAACACGCCGACTTTGGGTTACGTTGATGGGCGTTTCTGGCTCTATATGTATATCCATTGACACTCACACACATACCTACACATACAGATACAAAGACATACTGATATGCATTTAAATGAATATGTGAGTGTGGATCCTTCTTGACGTCGCCGTCACCGTCCCCGTCACCGTCGCCTTCTGCCATAGTTTTTACCATTTGTGGTGGTGGTAAGTTTCTGCTTATTTCTGACTTGCTTGCTGCACGTGCAGAAATTAACATTTCCGGTAATTTTGCGAAAATGAAAAGCAAAGCGAAAAATTAAAGGCAGATATGGCTGGGAAATGCGAATTGCGGAAAGCTTTTGTGTTAAATAAATATTAAAAGGAATTTGCCAGTTGCAATTGCCAACGTTGCTGCCAGGATGGACGGATGGATGACTGGATTGCTGATGACTCTGACGATGTGAACGATGGCAACTCTTCTGCACTCAGAATGAGAAAATCTCTGCATACCCAAGCTCACATAGTTACAAGACATGTCGGTGTGCCTGTGTGTGTATGTGTGCATACATCCGACTTTTTATTTAATTGGAAATTGCGTATAGGCCACGTTAATGAGCCCATTGTGAAATCAGTCACCCCGTTGGCTTTTGATTTGGTTGACTGACTAAAGTTGCCCTTAACCAGTACTCAGTTGGCATGGAACAAAAGAACTTACCATTATTGTAAATCAATCGTCAACATACAATTTACCAAAAGGCATAAAAGGCACGCAACGTTTTCTTACATTCATTCATATGAGGAGCGAAGCTCAACAGTCTAGTAAACTGAATTGGGCTTTTCTTTCTGCCGCATTGCAAACGTGGCCGCTAATTGCAATCAAAGACAGTGAAAATGTGCCTGACTTCAGGGCAAAAAGTCAGTCACTCCGTCACTCAGATAGGCCTCGGACTGTTAAGCATGCCAAGGAGCAGTGAAGCGTGTGTCCCTCGGTGAATATTTTCTTGGGCCTTTCTCCTTACTTTCTCGTTGTGTGATTAAAACTGTGACTATTTAATGAGTTAATTAAGTTTTGTTCTATTTTTTCCTCTCTCTCTCTCTCTCGATTTCTCTGGGCTTTGCTCCAGTTTTGCACAGAACAAATTTTCACACGTGCACATAAATTAATCATAAATCCTAGACGTGCGAGTTACAAGTGTTTTGCACACACATACACCTACCCATATAAGCAGAGTGAGAAAAATAAGAGTGCGGAAGGATTGACGGACCTAAACAACCTGACTGCAGGGAAGAATATTTAACGCCGACAACATCAGCAGTTTGTCAGTTGATGGCGGCGTTGGCAGCAACGCTAAGAAGTGTGTCAGCAGTTGTTTGCCACACCTACCTATCTCCTCCTCTCCTCTCCTCTTCTCACCCCTCCTCTTTCCTTGGCTCACTCTCTCTCCGATCATGTACCAATGTAACTTTTGATTAAAGACGGAAGCTCGGAGTTACTAAGCTGCGTGTTTGTGTGGATGGGAATGTGTGTGCGTGTGTGTACAGTTACAGTTACCCACTTTTGCTCCATGTCTTTTCATTTGTTTGCCTGCCACCAGCTCGCCTCATCTCCTCTCGTTTGTTGGTTTAGTTACCGACGCGTCGTCGCTGACTCGAGTTGTTGTAAATTTTATGTTATCCGTTTTCATTGTTTGTATGCCTTTATTTATGTGCCAAGTCCTCGTCGTAGCTCTACCGGCGCCCCTGCTCACTCACCCCGACTCTGTCACAATGTTTGCCACACATTTATAAATCTACTTGCCCTCATATGTGTGTGTGTGCTGATTTGCCGTTGTTATATATGAGTTTGTGCTAAAACTTATTTCCTGTTTGTCTTACATAACCTGCAACGCCTAATTACACGCACTCACCTAAAGTTGAAACTTTAACGATTCCACAGTGGCACAGCCACAATGGATCTGATAATCCAAAGCTAGAAGATATATTGGCAAGATTTTTATATGTATTTGAAATAGTGTACATATTGATTCTATTAAAATAATTCTTGGGAAGTCAACTAGGATGAATCTGTAAAAAAGTCTAAATTGATTTGGATACCAAGATTCGATTTGTAATCATTCAAGGTTGATTGATTAATTGAGAGTAGCTTCTATCACTACGACATTGGTATTGTCGGCGCTATTTTGATAATGCACTATTTCCCTGAGACTTTGTTATTTCCGGCGCTATCTTGACATTGGAAAGTTATCGATAAAACTTATTTTTATACTTGCTCTTTTACACTTACTATCGCGCCTATCGGTCTAAAAAAGTTTAATGCAAAATAAATCCACTAAAATAAGCAACCAAAGACATCATATGATAAGTTCGTTCTGATTTCAGAATATGTAATCTGAATTACCTCACAATAATTGCCTACCACTAATCCCTCATTAGCTTCCAGCTGAATAGTTGCTAAAATATATTTCACCGGCTTAAATCCTTAATGGTAATAAGACCTGCCTTATACCTACCTTATGATAAATAAAGTGCGTTCTCGAGTTTCCAAGTTTCATAAATTAATGAGTACTTAAAATGATTAATTAAAAAAAAAGGTTATACTAAAATTTTCGAAGGACATCTATAAATAGTCAACGACTCTACAATTTGATGGAATTTAAAATATGTCTTCGGAGTCTATGACAAAGGCTCTTCATTATTCGCATAGCTAACGTTTACCAGAATTGTTAGCCAATTACAAATCGCTTTAAGGCTTAAGATATTCCACTGTCCCACTGCCACCAGCCGGTTGTATAGTCGAAAACACTTAACCGACTGCTGAGGACTGCCCGCTGTCAACTAAAAGGCAACAACAACATAAGCAGTAAGCAAACACTTTGATGACTTTGGTTACGTAAAAAAAAAGAGAGACCGCAAAACGTGCAGACCCAAAAAGCTAACGAGTCGCCTTGTCGTCTGCTCTTCTTTAACCCGAGGAATTGATAAATATGTAAGTAAATAGACAAGACCGACCAATACACACATACGCAGTGGGGTGCCATATAAAAGGGATCAAGGCAGGGGAAGGGGACTCAGGCAAACATAAAGCGCAGGACAAACGCTCGAGTCCTGTGTTAATTTTGTCAAACGTAAGCAAAAAAAAAAACACAAGCACACACTCACACACACACAAGACAGACGGATCTGTATATTGGCTGTGGGCTTGAAAAGGTTATGGCTCATTTCTTTATTTCTGACAGTCCGGTTTTTGTGTGGAAAAAATATGAATGCTGCTGCCGCAAATTATATTGAAATGTTAATAATCCAGTTGAGCTTCGGTTGAGCATTGACGAACTGATTCTGCGGGGGGTAGCCCAGAAAAGGACAGCTCAACTGTAAAAGGATATTTATATGGAGATTTTGTAGGCAGGACAAGCGACTTATGACTTTGATCAATGCGGCCAAAATTTAGCTGCTTTCGACCCCCACCCGTTCGTTCGATTGGCATTCAGAGTTGGGGAAAATAAAAATATCTGTGGCAGTGTGAGACAGTTGGGCTCACAATTTGACATTGCGGTTAAATGGCAAGGATATCGGCTTTGATATATGACCCACAATTTGAGCTGATTGTGTAGAGATTTGATTTGAAGCGGTGGCAAATCTTTAAAATTAAATTTGCTTAGAAGCAAAAGCAGCGAATCAGCGACCATTATACTTCATAATGTGCTTTTAATTTCATTCATTAGCATTTGAATTCTGCCTGAGAAAGCCGCTCAAAAGAAACAAGAAAGAAAGAAAAAAATAGGAAAACTAAAAGAAAAAAGAATCTAATTAGTAAACAGAAGTAGAGTAGAGTAGAGTAGAGTAGAGAAAATGGAAAAGTTAGTTGGGGCTGGTGGGCTGAGTCTGGCCACACGTTTCATGTCGACTTAAAGTAAACTTGCAACTTTAACGTCAAGTTAATTACACTTAACTAAATCCTCGCACTATAACAAAATTAAAATTGCAAATGCAATGGACAGTTTCTCTCTTTCTTCGGCAGGCGCTCCTCTCTGTGTTGGTCTCGTTGCTTGTTTTGCTGCCATTTTTGTTATCTGAGAAACATTTTTGCAACAACAAACAAACAGAGAAAGCTCTAAGCCAATCAAGCCATTTGCTAGCTAAAAAGGGCCCTACGGACACGGTCTCAGCCTACCCCGCATCCCCACCCGCACAACCGTCTACGTAATGAAACTGCACTCACTTTACCTTAACAGCTTTTCAACTTTGGCCTAAAAGGGCGTGTCGAGCTTGACATTAGACGACGTCGACATCAACGTCAACGTCGACGTCGCTGTCAGTGTTGCTGCTGCTGTCGCATTGAGGATAATGTTGATTACCTCAGCATTTCTATGCTTCATCAACCCAAAGGGAGAATAAACCAAGCCAGAAAACCCTTTTCACCTGCCCAGAGATAAGCCAAAGTCAGATTCCCCCCGAACTTGCCTCGCGACCAAAAGCTATATTACCAGCAAACCCTTCGAGACTAGAACCAAAGCTATCTTTTTCTTGGTCTTCTCTTTCCTTGACAACACCACACAACAACAACAACACTAACAGACTTTTACTTCCGTAAAACTGTGCGTGGGATTTAAGTTGCCACTTAAATGAGAGCATTGACGATTTTCTTCTCCGTCTTGTTGTTATTATTGTTGTTGCTGCTGCCGACGTTGCTGATGGCAACCACCTTTTTCGTTTGAATTTTGAGACTCCAATGCCGGCACAACAACATCAACAACGACAGCAAAACCAGAAACATCGCAGCCTCATCAAGAGCGTCGCGTCGTACAGATCAAATGAAAATTTCATTGTGTTTTCTGCCAAGCACTGAGTGTCATTCACACACAGAGGCACACACGCACCCCTTAAAATAATTCCAACACAACAGACTACGTGTCTTGGTGGTTGCCAGCCATGTGTGGTGTGGGTGTCCTGGTTGTCGTGGGTGGGGCGGAAGGGTGAAGGGGGACTGCCGGCAAGTTGTGCCCGTTACCTTTTCATAGAAATGCCGCAAAAACTTTTTGGGTTATTGTACGACGTTGCACTATTCCTAGCTTTCTTCTTATTGTTGTTGTTGTCTTCTGTTGTTAGTTTTGTTGTGTCTGTGTGTTTGTGTGTGTGTGTGTTTATTTGTGTTGTCCTTGCCTGTGCCTTGCCAGAGCCGCCGTCTCGTGGCGCCCGTCTAACGTGTAAAACAATGACTCATTAAGACTCATCTAAATTCTAATGAGATTCAGCAACTATTAAAAACAAAACATGGCAAAGGCAAAAGTGCCAGAAGGGTTGCTACCCTCTCCACCTTGTCTCGCTCTTGCGGGCATTGCTTTTCTGTCTGCCCCTGCCCGGGGCTTGGGCCATTTTGTGCTGATTTTGCTAGAGTCTTAACCATTTGTGTGCTCCTCCGACTTTGGGTTCAGTCGTCACTTTTTTTCGGTCAAACTGTATTTGACTTTAAATGCTTGAATTTATTTTTAGTGAAATTTAAATAATTTGTATGCAAGTCGCCTGAGTTGCTTAAACAAATGTCAATAATTTGATTTAAATTTCGGTAGCTCGAAAGAAGGTCGCCAACAACAGGGTTAGAAAGCCACGATGGGCAGTAGGTGAATGGAAGGCAGTTTCCTTTACTGTTGCTTATAAAGCAATCAGGCGATTCGGATGAATGCCAACCAAACAAACCAACCACACCAACACCAATACAATTGAAACCAACACATGCCGATGCTATTAACTTAATTTGGAGACACACAGGCAACCAAACAAAAAGAAAAATACAAACGACTCACTCACCCCCTCCCCTTGAAAAAGGCAATACGAAAATGAGCCAGTGCAATGCTTTTGTTGTTATTTTGTTTCATTCGCGTGCAAATTTCACATTTAAATGCCAGTCATAGGCGCTTGTTTTCCAATTTTCAAGCGAAGCCATAGAGCCGATTTGCATTTGCTGTGTTGACAATTGTGCGAGAAGGTGAAAAGCGAGAGAGAGGAGACAAGAAAATGGAATTCATTGTTTTTGTCCAGACTCCCCTCGCACTCCCATCACTCATACACAAGTCAATATGCAGCTGAGTGAGTGAATGTGAAAAGGTTGGCTGAAAGGCAAAGGTAATGCAAAACAAAATTTGCGTACAAAAATAGAGGAAAACCCCCAAAAGGAAATTCACAGAAAAAGCAGTAAACAAAAGACAAGTCGAAGAATGCATTAAAGAATTCCCAAGGCGAGTCCTATAAATTAGAAAGTACACATTGACAAAGGCAGACACACGCACATTCACGCACAACTAGCAAAATGAAATGGAAAATGCGTGTGCTCGGTTGTTAAGGGCGGTCAACTAAGACCAATAAAGAAAAGTCAGAAGAAAGAGAAAGAGAGAAGTGAAACTGGTAAACAAAACAAAGCCAAATGATTAGTTGAAAGAGGGGAATGCAAAGGCGGCCAGCAGAGCCAGCCAGGCTGGTAGTGAATTTGAATATTTCAGTTAGTGTCATGTCAAAGGCTCACAGCCAGACCTACTGCAATTTTACCTAGACCAAGTCTCCTGCAGTGCTGGCAATTCTGCTTTTGTCATGACAAGTTTCTATTTTTTAATTGAACTAAGAGCTTTGGAATATTTTCAAGAGTTTTTAGGGTTTACCTTTCAGAAAAGCTGAGCTGAGAAATTTTTCGGAGAGCTCCTTTTTATGAAAGGAAAATTTCATTATTAAGACAATTCTGATTATTACTCATATCTGCTCAGATCTAATATAGAATCTAGATAACCCAACAAAATATTAATGTAGTTAAATACACAACTATTATCGCAATAATATGAAGAAGAAACTGTACTTTTTAGCTTTTTATTTTCAATATATTTTAGGGTATACCTGTGACAAGAGCTGAGCTGAGAAATTTTTCGGAGAGTTCCTTTTTAAGACAAGAAAAATCCCTTTTGAGTAAAAATTAGTTCACTTCTGAGCTAAGACAATCTGGATTATTCCTCACATCTGCTTAGATCGAAAAAAGAATCTAGATCACCCAACAAAATATTAAAGCACTTAAATACACAGATATTGATCGCCATAATTAAAAGAAAAAACTGTACTTTTTAGCTTTTTTGCTCACTTTCCTTTCTGTTAAAAATAGCTTATTTTCAGTTCACAAGTTGGCAGCACTGGCTTGCCTCAGCAGACGTATATTTAATGCTGTTGTAAGCCACCACCCTCTTACGCACACACACACATACATGTACACTTCTGAAGCACACGTGGTGAAAAAGTAAACAAACATAAGTAGGGGAAAAGGAGACACCCTTGCAATCTGCATATTTGTCAGGTAGAAAAAACACTGGGTCAAATTGCGGTTACCGGTTATTTTTTCACTACTTCTCCCACACTCGCTCTTCTGTGCATAGTTTTTTATGTAACTTTGTGCTTGTGTTGGTGGTTTGGCTGAGTATAAAAGTGAAGGTGTTGAACGTTAACAGGCGAGTGTCACTCGCAACGTGCCTAAAAATTTAACTTTGCTTGTCAGCATTTTTCAGAAATCTGCAAGTCACTACATTTATTCCGAATGCGTATATCATTTTATCGGGTCTGTATATTTCTTTAAATTGCACTAAGCTAATTGTCATAGTCTTCGAATTAAAAAAAGAAACTGAAACTCTTTAAGTTTTTGTGAAAATTTCAAAATTTTCGAGAGTTGTTAAATTCTATGACCATCATATCGATATTTGAAACTCTTTACATCTATAATGTATGCTATTGCTAACTTCTTGTATGTATTCCCAAGGTACAAGTCAATTTGCCCATTGTTTGTCAACCAGCCACAAACATTTTTTAAATGCCTCTCCCACCCACTCAGCCATATTCAGTTTATAAAATAAATATAACTTTTTAACTCTCTACAATTTGAGAGAAATTTATTCAATTGGAGTGCTTGCTGGCTGGCCAGTCAACGAAATTTTCAATGGGTCAACATTACGTATACGTTATATGCATTTAGTGGCCATGTACACAATCTGTAGCATGCCCCATGGAATAGAATCCAGCATCAGGAAAAGCCACCAACCTATCCAGAAAGAAACAACAAATACGACTGGCAATTCCAAATATACGTGCTGGGCTACACTGACCCAAACAATAAGCACAACAAATGCTAACAATAACCCAAAAAGCAAGTACTATTGTTGATCGAACAACAACAACTACAACAGCTGGAACAGTAAAACGTTGAGAGAGAAAACGCGAAAATCAAATTCTAAAAAAAAAATTCAGTGCTTTCGCCGAAAGGACGGACGCTTGGCCAAAGTTGCCGGCTTTGTCCGCTTCTCTTCTGCTTCTTCTTCTTCTTCTTCCCGTCTATCGTTCAACCTTTATGGAATGCCGCTTCATCCATTCCACTGCCAGTGAGCCAGGCCAGGCTGTCACTGGCTAAGCACCGGTCGCCATTGTTGCAACTCACACATACACGCACCCACAAGCCGGCCACCTTTCTAGTTGCTCTAGCCGGTGTGGGTATTTTGGTATTTTGTTGTTGTTGTTGAATTGGTATTTTTTTTTCTGCTGCCAGCTGCGCAGCTGCACTTTATTTTAGTCAGTTGGCTGATGCTTTTTTTTTTTGGATTTTTTGTTTTGGGTAGACCATCCAGTGGCTTGTTTTTTGCCGTGTTCGAAAGCTTTTCCATTTCGGTGTTCGGTTCTATTTGTTTGGAAATATGTGTCTCCGGCTGTGTTTTTATGCGCGTCTCTGTGAGTGTGCTGAAAGTGTGCGCTTTTGTGTGCAAGTGCGGTCATTTAATTTCGATTTGTGTTTTAGATTGTTTTGCGTTGAATTTGTTGATTTTTGCCATTTAAATAGAAATTTTTATTTTCTGCACGTTTTTGGCCATGGCCGAAACCAGCAGGCCAACAGCCGTCACCGTCACCGTCACCGTTGCCGTTGCCGTTGCCGATGCTTTTGCCACCGCCATCAGTTTTTGCAGATTCTACTTTATTTATCTTTTTTGGGTAGCTTTCTCTTTTTTTGTTTCAACGCATGTCCATGGGGTTTTTATAGCCATGGCCGAGCTCCTGGCAAATTGGATTTCTTTTTTGAACAAAGCCGCCGACGTTTCTGCTGACCAGACCAGACCAGACCAGACAATTCGAGGAACAGCAAGCAAAAACTAAAACATTCACAAAAAATCATGTCAACATTCGCAATTCGGTGTTTCTATTAGCCACGTTTGCCTGTCTATAAGAAAAATAAATTTAATCTGCATTGCAGCAGCTTGAATATCCTCACCCATTTAAAGTTGCAGCAAAAAGCATTTGCCAGCGTTCAATTATATCAAGTCGGAATTCGCATTAAATATTTAAATTGACACAAACCTAATGAAATAAAACCAAAGTGAATACAAGAAAGAAATTTCTTCCCCCAAGCGATTCCACTTATTTTCTTCTATACATTTTGTTTCACAGCTTTCGTGACTATAGGTAAGTCGTGGGCGAGCTGTGGGACTGACGGGTTCTTCGTCGCATTTTTTAAAGCCATTTGGAAAAATGTTTTACGCAGTGCTTCAATGTTAGCTCATCAGTCAACGAGCCAAGAGACAGTGGGTTGGAATGCATACACTAGACTCTTTGACATTCTATAAAAAATTCAATAAACACAATGATTATTGGGAAACAACTTGACGGATACATACAAGCCACCAACTGAATAAATAAAAAAAAAAAAATATGGTAACGTTTACTCTAGCTAAGTTGGCAGTTCCGTTAATGAAGCACTAGTTCTGTGATTCAAGGAGATTCAAAATAAAATAAAATCTTAGAAGGTTTCTCAACTCTATAAATTTAACAGTTAAAAACAGTTTAAAAAACTTAGAGAAAATTTCTGTTATCAAGTTGGCAGCTCTGATTGTTTTCAAGTATTTAAAATTGTGCAGCTGCCATTTAATTTTTAATATGAAAATACATCAAAGTATTCGTTTTTATAATAAAAATGAAGAAACTAAAATAAATTCAATCAAAATATTTCTTTTAAATTTCTGAGAAACTTTTTTCATATTTTAACCACAGTGAGCTGGCTTTTCGGCATGCCGCACACGTAGCATCTTGCTTTAAATGCTTAAATAGAACCAAGTAAGCCAGAAATCAACAACAAACAAGCTAAAAGGCATCACACGCACAACCTTACACACACACTGCCAGAGCACATTCAAAAAATTGGCATAAATAAGTAAAAGATGCGGCTGCGGCGACGGCGACGGCAGTTCGCCATATTGCGCATATAACTTCTTCTGCTACAGCTACTGCCACTGCCACTGCCACTGGTGCTGCGGCTGCTGCTCCAGCTTTTTTTTATATTTTTATTTTTGTGTTTGGTGTGTGCGTGCCAAAGTCCCCGAGTGCACGGATGTGTATGAATGTGTGAGTGTGTGTGTTTTGTATATTTACTCAACTGCTATACCCAAAGCGCACTTGAGTGTGTATCATCATCAACATCAGCTGCTCTTCAGCCAACAGTCAGGGCAGACCAAACAGACCGGGGACAACCCAGAGGCCGGGTAGGCAGACACTCAGTCAGTCAGTCAGTCCGTTAGTGGCAAAGGCGCAAGGGATGAGGTCAGAATGGGAGCGAAGAGAATGCTAGTGGTAGCGTTCAAGTTGGTACCCAGTACCCAGTACCGAGTGCCGAATGCCGAGTTCAACATCTACATCCATAGCCGGCAGCACTAAAGATACATCTATATCCTGGCCAGATACAAACATATAGAGTGTATGTGTGTGTGTATGTGTTCGGGGGCACTCACAACAGTGACAGTATCTTAGGCTGCTTAACAGCATTACAAGCTGACTTATGAAACAGTCGACTCCTACCAACCAACCAACCAACCAACCAAGCAAGCCACCCATCCATCCAACCATTCAGTCAGTCATTCAGTCAGTGAGTCAGCTTGGCCCCGTTGGCACCGTCTGCAATTTGGCTTGACTTTTACGTATCGTCAAGTACTTTTCTGGTTTTGCCCACTCGGGGGACATTTGTCAGTCAAGAGACAAATTTAATTTTTGCTATTTTTCGTGAATATACTCGTACATAAAGGAAACAAATAAAAGAAGTACCGCATCGAATAGATACACGAGAAGGCAGCAGAAGAAGACGACCAAATATCAGTTAGTTATCGTAGATATGAGTTGAAATTAAAGTAACAGACAGACAAGCCGTTAGCTGGAGCTTGTGTTGCGATAGATCATGTCGTTATGTTGAAATGTTGATTTGCCTTCCTCTTTCACTCTAGCTCTCTGGCTTTCGGTGCTGTCTGATATGTCTATCTTTTGGTCTATTTGCTTGTTAGTCACCATGATGATGACTTGGGTACTTGTCGTTGCATTACACCCACAACAGTTCTTTCTGCCCAGCTTATTTCAGTTACCTCCACTTTAGTCATCTGCAGTTGATTTCATTTCAGAAAAACTGGTTTTTAATATGCAGCAGTCGGCTTACATTGCGTATGCGTAATTTTATTACAACTGCTGCCAGGGCCTGGGTCCTGCTCCTCTTTGAGCAGAAATTAAATGAACGGGACGAAACTATTTGGCCCTGGCATGCAATGCACAAAATTCATTTCGCATTGGAATTGCTGTTCAGAGAGCAATTAGCTGAAATTATTGTTGCTACGTGTGCGTAGTCACTTAACGAGACGGAGGCAGGCAGTTACTCGTTGCTGGTTGCTGGAGAGAAACTAAATCTCTAAAAAGCTGCCAAACATGAAGTCATACGGGGCGTATGCCTAATGACTTAGTTCGGTCATTATTTAGACAGAGAAAGAGACGCACAAAAATGCTGATTTGCGGTTTACCAACGCACACACACATACGCGCCCGCACGCATACAAGGATGGCAACAATAAAGATGAGAAATGCCGCCAATACAAAAGCCAAGGCAGAAGCTAAGACAAAATTATGCCAAAAGAAATCAAGCAAATGAAAATATCAGAGCCGCAAAATCAAGGCAAAATACATGCAGCGTGGCACAGCAAGTGGCCAGAAAGGTGGGCCGAGCGGGGTCTGACGATTTAGGGCGTGTGCCTGCCTGACTGCCTAGCCTGCCTGGCCTGCCTTGTCTGGATTTCGGTTTGGTGAGGGTGCCACAAATGCTGTGCTTAATAGGCATCAGCAGGGTATTAAGTTGTTGTTTTTTGTCGTCCTCGTCGTCATCTTCGTTTTTGGCATCGTTTGGCGCGTCTTCTCAGCCTGACAATGGGACAACCTTTTTCGTTTTGGGTTCTCTCTTCTCTACCGCACCGACTTAGGGAATTTGACATGCTTCTGCCTCCGATGCCTAGAATGCTGCCTTGGTCTTTTTCTTTTTTTATTCTTGTATTTCTTTCTATTTTTTGCCATACATTTTTTTCTTTTTTCCCTTTTTTTTTGTGGCTTTTGACTCGCCGGGGGTAAGGGTTGAAAAGGAAGCTACACAAACAATTTGTGGAATGCCATTAGGTGACGCCTACTACTGAAATTATCTAGCGGTCGTTTCATTCGGTTCTCCTTCACCTTCACCTTTTCCTTCTCCTTTTTTTTATAAGTTTGGCAGAATGCGACGTTGTTGTGACGCCCCCCAACAAATTCAATCACATCAGCCTTTGTTAACTTTTTGCCACCAGAATACCAACAACAACAACAACAACAGCAACAATAAAGCGTATACCTATAATAATAATAATGAGAAAAAGGTAACTGCAAAATAAAGTCAACAAAAATGCTATTAACTGCAGCTCAGCTGGAGCCTTTCAGAGATTTTCGGCAAGGTTTACATTTCCCATGGAAAAAGAAACTGGTAGAAAAAGGCATGGAAAACATTTTTATATAGGTAAAAGAGGGTTAGAAGGCAAGGCAAGCGTGGCAGTGACAGGTATCCTGTTGTTCTGCTGGTTTTATAATTGACTAATGATTGTGTGGTTGGTATTGAGTGACAGAATCCATAATAAAGCTGTGGTCAGACAGTCATTTCTCAAAACTTAACCAAAATTGAGCAACAAAACTTTATTCCAAAAATGTTTTGGCCTGAATATTAAATTTAATTTGATAAATAAATTCTCAAGTGGCATCGACAAGCTCGACTTGGTCTCTAGGGAAACTTTCGCCAACAAAGATTACAATATTTGGAAAGAAACTCGAAAATTCTTTTTTAAGACGTTTCAATAATTATTGGATTTATTTTTCATAAGTCGGGAAAATCAGCAGAAATGTTTTACTGAATAAATACTTTATACAGCCATTGATATTCATGATATTCGATATCATTTGCAAGATATTAATTTCATAAAAATTATATCATTAATGGGCCGCAATAAAAAAAAATTGAGAAGCTTAGGCAATACTTTAAAAAGTATTAAAAAAGTGCGAACCGCAGCTAAAAAAAAAAAAAAAATAAAAATAAAAGTCTTAGGAAAAAAGCAAACGAAAAAATTAAAAATTAATAGCAACTAGCGAGTGCCAATAAAACCACAATGCTACAGCAACAACAACAAAGAATAAACAACAACGCTAACTGCTGCAAACAAAAAACTAACCAACCAACTCGAAAAGAGTGCAAAAAAAATATATATACTTATATCGGATGGTAGTACAACCAATGCAACCACCACCATCAGACCAACCCATCACAGGCAACCAAGCAGCCAACCAATCGACCAACCAACCGACCGCCTGCCACTAACAAAAATTTCTAATTTAAAAGTTTGTGCGCCCAGGCAACGCGCAGCTCAGCAGCTCACCAACTCACTAGCTCAGTTCAAAAGTGAATCCAGTGAGGGATGAAGGGCCAACGAAACTATGAAATCAAAAACAACAAAGAATCTCACACAAATGCAACAGTGGAACACCCACCCACACATACGCATATCCACCAAACAGAAAATAGAAAAACACGAAATGACAAGGAAACTTGGCCAGCTGCAATTTTGTTGTGGCACTTAGCACACCCCACAAAAAAAAAAAAAATAAAAAATAAAGCGAAAAAAAAAAATGTACAGAAAAAAAATCTACTTTCTACACTCGCAACTCGCAATCATCAGGGTTCCTCCGATGCCTCTTTCGTTGCCCTCTGCTGTAGACGATGCATTTTGCTTTGCCGCTACTCGTCGGCATTCTCGTAGGCGCATACATTGTGTTGTTTTTGCCCATGTCGTTAGCAAAGGGCATCGGCAACATTTCGTCAGCTTCCGCCAACTTGCGACGCCAACAACAGCAACAATGCACCCAGCCAGCCAGCCAGCAACATCGGAAGGCGATGAGGCAGCCACGTCATGCGCGTTGGCTTTGACTTAGTGGGTGGGAAGTAGATGCCTTTGGCCGAGGTCTGGGCCCGGAAGATTGTATGAGCTTGTCTTCAGCTACATCGTTGTACTCGTCGGTGTTGCTGGTAGCCGGTGGCACTCGTAGTGTTGCTGCTCGTTGCAGTCGTCGTCAGACAGTTGCCCATTGGCTTTTCGTTGGCTGAAACTATTTTTATACGCTCAGCTAGCAATTGCCTTTGCCTTTCGTATGTGTCTTTAGTTTATATGCATTTGTTGTTGTTGTTGGATTTGTCATTTTACATTACTTTTGTCATGCATTCTACCTAAAAGTTTACAGGGCTCTCTTCCTTGGCTTGACATCCCTCTTTACTGTTGGTGTGTACAGTTTTTTTTTTTTTTTTTATTTTGGAAGACAGCCCAGTCATGGGATGCAACAATGTTGAATGCCTGCCTGCCATATTGTTGTAATTTGCACAGCTGCGGTTGGTTTTGCCTTGTGGCCAGCTTGTTGTTGTTGCTATTGATGCAAACGGGTTAGGGTGTTGAGTTTTTGCAATTTTACGATTTTCATATTTGTATGCAAGCGTGTGTGAGTGTGTTGCAAATCAAATTATGTTTGCTGCCACAAAGTAGGCAAGGCTGCCACATTTGTTCCACACCCTTTGCCCAGGCGCTTGCTTGTGTGCTTTGAACTTTGACCAACTCTCGGGTTGCGTCCGAATTTCAATGAAATGAAATTACCTTGCTGTTTTTTCTCTTTTCGACTTGCCAAAGATGCCAACAGCAAAAATTGGCTTACCCAGAAATACTAAAAAAAAAGTGAATTTATATATATTTTTTTCAGCGTATTTTTATGACAATTTCAAGGCAGGTTGGGCTCGATGGATGCCTCTTTGTCTGGGTTGCCTTCACTTAATGTCAGGCTTCATATTTCATATAATTTTTTTATACTTTGCATTAAATTTGTGCGCTCTTCATTTTTTAATATGTTTTTGTTTTGTTTCTGTGTGTGCTCTGGGTTCCTGTGATGGTAGTAGTGGTGGTGGTGGTGCCCCATCGGCTCTCGTGCATAATGTTGACATTTTGACGCGCTAATAAACATAATTTGCTCATAAAATACTTTTTATTGCCTTTGCCGTTATCGCCCGTATCTGCTCATTTATGGCAACCGTGAGCTCCTGTCTTTATATTGGTGGCCCATGATGCTCAGGTTTTGGAGAGGGTGTGGGCTCTCCTTCTGCCACATGTCTTGACTTATTGTGTTTGTGCAGCTACATTGACTTAAGTTGAGTTGATTCGAGTTTATGTCAAGGTGCGACTCTAAATTGATGTCGGCCCGACCCAACCGGCCTCCCTGATGAGTTGCTAATGTGGCCCTGGCAGAAATCCCACGGCGAAGAGCTCTCACCTCTCTATTACAGGAAATTGATAAGGACTGCACAAAGTTCGAAATATGCAGCTATAAAAACTAAAACTTTAATGAGATGTTTCATCAGGCTTGATGTTCTCTAAGAATTCCATAAGCCTTCATAGTAATTAGATGCCTTTTTAAAATGAAATAAAGCCCTTTGTTTTTGAAGTCTTTGTGAAAATTTAATAAGAATTTGCAACTAATATGTTTATGGTTTATTTTATGGATTACTTTGGTTCTTTTCAAACTTTCGCATGAAGTTAATCTTCTCTTTGTTGCCCAGTGGTTTTAACAAATTTACTATTGTATATGCTTCCCAGTAGGGATCATTGTCATTATTTAAGTTGGACAACACATAAAAAATAACAAATTTTTCATATTTCATACAACAAATTCCCGTATATAATACGGGCCTAAACAGAAGAAAAACATTTTTAAATATTTATTAGCAACAGCTTACAAGTATCATCTGATTTCCTTGTTGCTTCCAAAGCTCCGACGTGTGTGAGTATGTGTGTTTGTGTGTGTGCTTGTGCCTTGCCTGTTGTCAGATAAGTAATTTCGTTATTTGCCAAAATACAAGGTGCCCACCCGCTTGCCTCTTGCTGCCTTTTTCTGGCAAAGGCCATTTGTCTGCCTAAGTTGTCTTGCTCTTTTTCTATGTCTAAGGATTTGTTGTGGCCGTTACTTCTCTGGCCTGGGCGCTTGTTGATGCCATTATCTTATTCAGCATCCTTGTCATCTCATAAAGGATGCCTATTATAAATTAATTTTTGCCAGTTGGGCCCACCGCTACCGCCCCAGCTCTCTGATAGAAAGACCACACCTAAAGGAAACCCAAAAAAAGAAAAAGGAAAACATGTTGCTCGTGCTAGAAAATGAATGGGTGAGTGGTTGTCTGGTGAGTAGGGTGGTTGGGTTTGTTTGGCAATATGACTATATAATTTTTTGATTTAAGCCTGCTCTTGTCTGTCGCCATTTTTTCGGCACCACCATCTTTGTTACTCGTTCCATTTTCCCCAAAAAGTTGGAATTTGCAGGCATACATCGACTCTCTCACATGTGGCATTGACGCCACAAATATGAGACTTTGCTGCTGTTTCTACTGCTGGGATGCTGCTGTTGTTTTATTGTTATCATTAAACTGTAACACCTCCCATGGTGGCTCCGACGACATCGACATCGACTCTTGCCTTGTTTGACTTGTTTGTCTGCCAGCTCTTCTCAGTCTGCGTCACTCTTGTGATCTGTCTTTGTTGTTTTTCTTTCGTTTCCTACGGGCTTGAGCTCAACAACAAGAAGAAAAAGTTTGACATGACATACTGGCGGAATCGGCGGGCAGGCCAATCGGCCAAAGTTAGACACGTTGGCAATTTGTTTGCAATGCGTTTAATCTCGTTATGAATAAGAATGTTTGTCTGCTTATCTTTGTGGTGTCGATCTGTGGGTAAATTTTGTATGATGCAAAGGAGAAGGAAGCTGCTTCTCAAATAACCGGGCATCATTAATGATGCCACAAAATTGTTTGAGCTGAAACGCTTTCGAGGCTCTCTCGAAATTTCGGCACTTAAACACGCGTATTATAATTTCTCCCTGCCAGAGGCAACGACAAAGGCAGACATTCGATAATTTGAGATTATCATCCGCAACCCACTCCCCTGCTGGGTAAGACTAACACATTTTTGAGTATTACATTTTCCAGCTTTCACCGTTGCCATTGCCAACTCCAGCTTTGTCGCCAAAGCTGTCATGATTAATTGGTGCACCAAAAACGCGCACAAGATGGCGTCTCTGAAACAAATCAAAATGAAAGAGTGGTAAGACAGCCAGGAATCCACAAAGCGAAAAGAATTTCCCCAGCGACAGTAGAGGGGTTACCAACGAATTGCAATTCGAAATTTTATCGTGGCCGCTGGAAACTACAAAGAGCAACGATAGTCAAAGTGTCCGCAAAGCACACCGCAATTCAAAACAAACCAATTTAAGCTCAGAAGGCAACTTTGTGCTGAGGCAGAAGGAGGTGAGATATGAACTGAAGTGAGCAGTCCTAAAGATTCTAACCGAAAAGCGCAACAAAGCGTAGCTGGTAAAATCAAACGAACTATGGTAAACTCAGAAACAAATAAAAACGTAAAAAAAAAAAAATAAATAAAACAAACAAGCAAAATAAAACAAGAAAAATAAATGAAGGGACTTCAGCCAGAGAACGAGTGAGAGACAGAGGGATACTGTGGAAATGCCGAATCTGGTTGGCTATTCAGCTCCCAGCTTCCTACTCTAGACAAACACTCAATCAATAAATTATGCTCTACGAAATATACAAATCAACAAACGAGCATGGCCAGAAATTGTGGTCGTACTACTAGGGGGGTTTCAAGCCAGTACCTCCCCATACCAGACCATAACCTTTCTATATACACAAAAGTTACAGGGGCAACAAAAGGATGAATATACAGAGAAAGGGGCAACTGGAGTTGCCTGGTGGAGCTTTGGAAGCTGGTCACGCGGCAGACAAACGATGAGTTTTGTGGTTGTCACCGCGTAGTTGTGAGAGTTGTCGCGGAACAAAGAAACACAGTGACCAAACGAACCACGAGCAGCAGAGCAGCACGAACACCGACACAGATGTGGTTAGTTGGTATCTCTAGAACCCTTGTTTACTTTCCATACTCTATAAAGCCAGAAGAGTCTTTAGACAGTAATACCTAAGGAAATGGAGTGTTTAGAAGTTGCTTAGAGCTTATGGATCAGATACTCCGTTTTCTCTATACCTAATTAAATACTATTCTTACCATATAGACAAGCATCGTCTGCCTGATATTGGAAGGAGGCATTTATTGGTCAAGGGACTTTGAGAAGAGTATACGAAGTTCGTCATTCTGTAAATAACTATGGAAAGCTAAAGTCGTATCCGACGAATGCTCTGCTCTGACTCATTTTAAAAAGTGTCTCCAGCTACGCTTTATGGCTTGCAGAACCAGGACCAAAGACAGCCCAAGCGGCCGCCAGCAGACAATGACAATGCAAAATGCTGGAGCCTTCGCTCTGGCTGTGGTATTGGTGACGATGGTTTTAATGGTGGCGCTGATGTTAGCATGTTGCTGTGGCAACTACAGACAAAGACAAAGGCAGTGGCAAATGTCAAAATGGCTGGCGCGAAACATTTTATTGTTGTTGCTGCTGTCGCAGTCGCAGCTGCAGCTGTTTGTTGTTGCTGTTGCTCTTGCCAACCATTTTGGGCCCCAGCTCTGCTGTTGCTGTAGATGCTTTTGTATGACCCTGAGCTGACCTCAGGCGGTGGTCATGCAACTGAGCTGACTGACTGCCTGCCTGCCTTCCTGCCTGACCTCTTCTCATGCTTGCCTGATTGTCCATCTGTCAGCCAGACATGGCGGCCTGTAAGCTGCCGAGCTGAGCCAACAGCAGCCCAAGCGTCCGGAGCTTTGAAAGCCAGAATCGATTTTCCGTACTCACACATGTGTATCCATCCTATATACACTTGACATTTAAAATTGCATATAAAATATTGATCATGATTGACGATTGCAAAATAAAGGAGGAGGCGCCATATGAGTGGTCCTGTCAGTTCCCGGTCTACCGGTATTATTGAAATGGCTCTTGTGTGAGTTTGCCTTTAGGACAAAACAAAGCATACACAAACTGAGTGCCTTGGTATTGGTGAGTTCATGGTCCTCTGCTTGTCACAACGGCAAAAATTTTTATCTCTAACCGCAATGCAAGCCCCTAAAAATATATAAAGTTTTTTTGGCTAGAATTTTTATTTTCATTTACGCTTTGTTGTTGCTTGTATTCTGTGATAGTTTCTGCCCTCTTCAGCTGCCACTTTCCCTTCATACAAAGCCGGGGACATATGAGCAAGGACATTTCACCGTCCTCTATTCAGTAGCACAAAGGCAACCACAACAACAAGTTTGCTGTCTTCATCTTAGTCAGAGATATCCGAACTTTTTAGCTGTGAAAACTATGTAAAAACAAAATATATAGAGGGTTCCTTGCGTCGCTCTTGTCGCGAGACTGTGTACATGGCTTGCTTGGTGAAAGCCCACTTGCCTAAGTTATATGAAAAAGTATTTCTAAAGATTCTCAAAGATTAAGCCCGAAATCAACACTTTAAAGCTAAAAGTATTTTTGAATGATACACATGGCTTTGGGTTGGTAAAGAATTGATAGTTTATAGTATCCATATTTATCGACTTGTTCAACTTTCGGCTTTATTTGTTCTGCGACTCTTCAACTCTCTCAACTTGATCATACGACTCACGCAACTCGGATCCGACTGCCAACTTGACTTTTATCCAGTGGGTTGGCATGCTCATTTAATAGAGGAGGTTGCCACTGTTAAACGTTGCCATTCTTACATTTTATAGAAGGAGTTGCCAATTTAAAATGTTGCCATTCTTATATATGCTAACACGATTATGTAGGAATTTATAATTGAATATAAATTAATTTTAAGCTTTGCTTTTTCAAAAATTTTTGTCAATGCCACTTATACGATTGATTTCACTGATCAATGGGAACACTCAAATGCACACAGTATAAGCTTCCACAATCTAGAGAAACTAATCTCATTCATTGTCTTTGACGCTTGAAAATTTACTACCAACAAGTTCACCTAAGCGGAAGCTGTAGAAATTTGCTAACGCTTAAACTTTAATGCTTTGTACACAGATTTTTTCCTGTTTAACCAGTCTCCCCGATTCTCCATTTGGCTATTCTCTGCTTCTCCACACATGTGTGGAAGGGTGTGTGCCAAGCACTCAATTTTTTTTCTCCTTCTTCTGGTTTTTCTTTTTTCATTATCTGCTCGTCTACTCGTTCCAATGGAACTTAATCCGGCTGCTAAAGTATTAGCTACGTAGTTGTATGCTGTTCCTGGCTGTCTCAGCTGCCTTATGCTGCTCTTGAAGGTCCTGCTGCTCTTATGTTGTTTGTTGGCATTTAAAAAACAACAACACTAGCAGAAAAATCACAAAAAAGTACGTAATCGAGTATTGCGAAGAGGTAAAAGAGCAACAACAGGAAAAGCAGCAACGGGCTTAAACCCTTTTTGCCTGTCTACCAGCCCAACGAGGCGGCCAACCAATTGGTCAAGCCAGTCAGTTAGTGAGCCAGTGAGTCAGTGGGGTCTTTTCACGTTCTGCCCACTTAATAACAAGGCGTCAGCCGCTGTACGTCACCCTGTCGGCTGCAAATGAACGTTACGTCAGTTGGCCAAGAGTTGCTTCCACAAAGGCAACGACCATACTAATCTGCCTGTCTGCCTTGACTGACCCTCTGGATCCAGCCCTTTGAGTACTCTCTACTCCCACTGCCACCAACAACAGGGAATGCAGGAATCGAGAAGGCAACAGGACAGACGCCTGACTGTGTTTAGAAGGAGGCCCGATTGTCTGTCTGTGTGTGTGTGTGTGTAGATTTTATGGCTCGGAGCTGCATTTGTTCATTAAAGTTTAGCGAAGTGATAACGGAACGCAAAGCGGACAACAAAATGACAGCCAGGCCAGGACATTAATGACAGCCAACAACATCAATGAATGTCATCAAATTTGTTGTTGTTGTTGATTCTCACCAGTCTCTCTCTCCTATGCTAGCTTTATTATTAAAAAGAATGTATATATATATTTTTATGAAATACCTGCAGAGTCAACCGGTAAGAGTCAATGTTCTTCAGGGCGTATGATTGATTTTTTTTATTTTTTTGCAGGGCAAAAACGAAAACGAGCTGCTACGAAAAGCGGTGATAAATGCGGCTTATGGAAACTGAAGGAACACCAGTAAATATCGCAAACTACAATAATAATAAAAGTTATAAATCTTTTTTGCATTGGCAGGCACGGAGACGGGCCAAGACCAACGCTTTGACGATGGTCGATGTCGACATCTCTGATATAAAAATGGAAAGAGAATGCCAAGGATGAGGACATGCTGCAATGTGGCGATAATAACAATTTATTGCATTCACACACACAAACACACACGCACACAATAAGGAGATGTATGAACAATTGCCAAGTGCCACAGAATACCGCGAAACAACAAATGCAACAACTTTCAGCGTCAATCGCTGGAAACAGAAACACACACACACACATACACACAGATATATATACACAATACACAAAGAAAAAGAGCAGAAGAGCGTAAAAACCGCACAATAATAAAAATGAACAATGACAGGTTAATAGCAAATAAATGAAAGCCCATAAGAAAAGCACCAACAACAATACCAACAACTTTGGCTCATGATGCAACCACAACAATAACAACAGCCAAAGAATTGCACTGAAAATGACTGCTCCACTGTCTGTCAGAGACAACCACTTTGCCAGACTAAAAGTCCTCATAGTGTCCACACAGCAAACTCAACCATCTCTTGGCTCTCGGGTCTCAGGTCTGTGCTGTTAGTCTAGGCAATTGATATATGGTTTTCAATTTTAAAAACCATTGAGCAGCAGCCCCAAGGGCCAGCAACTAGCCAACGACAAGAGTCTAAATAGCTGAAAAAATGTTGCCATCCACAGTGGCCTTCTGCCCACAGCCCATTGCCTGTTGAAGCAAAAGGCACGGAAAATTGCCACACAATCGGCCACACAGCCCAAAGAAGGCAAGAGCAAATTTAAAAGTTTAAGCGAGGCTTCTTCTCTGCTTTTCTTGTCTGGGCTTGTAATGGCGCAAATGTGTTCACCATCACAGCAATAATTGAGGCAGAGTGTGATGGGGTCTGGGGAAAAGTAAAGGAAAAAGCCAACAGGTAGATTATAAACACAATTTCCTAGATAAATAGAGGAGAATAATTTTTTTTGTTGTCTCCTAGAAGCTAGGGTGCCTTAATTTGCCATAAGCTGACATTAATAACACAATTTCATTATTATCATTTCGATTGTGATTATCGTACTCCATTTGGGGTATTACAAAAATTTAATCAAATGGAATTGGTTTGCCATTTGAAAGACTTAACCGCATTAAAATGAAATTATAAATATAAATATATGCATATATATGGGCCAATGTAAAGAAGAAGTTATTTGCCTGAGTAGTGGAGTGGCTCTGTTTCACCCTTTTGTATTTTTTTATAGGCATGTGTGGTCATGTGCATGTCATTAATTATGATTTTTTTTTATAAAAAAAAAATATATATATATAGAAAATATGAAATGCATTTGCATTGTTTGTTTTTATGACATAACAAAATATTTATGCGGTTTTATGGGAACACACGGACACACCCTCGAATGCACATATAGAAATGGCATTGTTGTTGATCCTTTGTTTGAATATGGATTCTTTTTTTTTCCTTTATCAGATATTTTTATGAGTGTAAATAAATATGAAAATAAATTGCATAATAAACAAACAAAGACATTTCAGTGATTTCCTTTTTTTTTCTTCATAAAAACACAAAGCGGAAAACTTATATTTCTAATTTAGCAAAAAAAAAAAATAAATTAAATTTCAAAAGGATAAATTTATAGTTTCAATTCTCAAGAGCTCTCAAGCATTTGATAAAATTAATTAAACATTATACCAAATATAAAAGAATAATGTAAACAATTCTCGGTCAGCCAAATTATATTTATTTTTTAATCAAAAATTATTGAATTTGGTAAAATTTTTTAAATAAATTAATTCACCATCGTCCATCAGGTGTTAAAATATCAGTTCACGGAATGCAATAAACTTTAATAAATTTAACGCCCTTTTATAATTTCATTTATTATTTAAGACTCGAATTGAATTTACGGATAAGAAGAAGTTATGAAAAAGTGATGAAAAACGCGGTGAAAAATAGATCACCTGTTTAAAGTTCACAGGCTCCGACAGCTAAAAAAATAAAACACCCACTATAAAAAAAGAACAGAGAGAGAGAGAGACGAGAGTAAAAAATTTAACTTGGCAGCTGTGCCAGCCAGAAAAAACATCAGTCAATGTCCTTACGTCTCGAACAAAGACGATAAGGAAGGACAAACTAAGACTGGCTGTCCAACAGACCAGACCAAACAGACTGACTGGCCGGCAGACCGTCGAGACGGCCACTTTATAAGCTGAAATTTTGTTGCTGCAATTCGCCTTTGTCTGTTTGCTTTTAGTTTTTTGTACGACAACTTTTATTTTGGGTGTTTCCTTTCTTCAGTGTTTTTTTTTTTTTTTTGGCAATTTGTTTTTGTGCCATTTTACAATGAATTCAATTGAAAATTTCAACAGACACTCAACGAGTAACGGACATTTGGGGCAAAAGGCATGCAACACCAACACTCAGAGTGCTTACCCGTTGCAAATTTAAAAACAAATTTCCCTCGGCACGCAGCGTCAGGATGAAGAAAAAATAAAAATACTGAATACTTGAAAAAGTTCGATTTTCAATTTTCTTTTGGATTGCTTTGCTCTGCTTTGCTCTGCTTTGGTACTCGTTTTGTTTTAAGCTAACTGTTGTTGTTTCGGTCAAGTTGCTGGCCAACTCAAGTCAGCTGAAGTTAAGACAATTCAAGGCAAATCGTACCGAGAACACTTTCTGACTTGAGACAACGCTTTCGGCTTACGTATGCTCAACGTTACGTATACGCCACGCTGTCTGCGCTTATTTTTTAGTCTGTTTGGTTTTTAACTCCCTCTCTCTCTCTCTCTCTCTCTCTCTGTCTGTCTTTCTTTGTTTTGGTATCTGTCTGTCCTTTCTGGTTGGCACAATTGGCCATGTCTCGTCCCACATTCGCTAGTTGGATTTTTGTGGAAGCTTTGTCTAGCCAGATAGAATTTTATGTGTTCTCTTATTTGCCTGAAAACTCCATATACGCAGAGCTTTCTTATTTAACTTCTTCTGGGCTCTTACACAAAGAGAAACAAATAGCTACTTGCAGTTTGTAGAACACGGCGCACATTTTTCAAACCAATTTTGACCTTCAAATAAGGCAAGCTTTTACTTTAGAAGACAGGAAAAAATTGCTAGGCTTCAATCGAATAATTGCAAATTCCTCAGCCTAACCCAACTATATACGATCCGTGATAGCATATAGATATGGTAACTTTGATCTCAATAAATGATCCGGAAAACCCTCTTAAGTTGCCAAGGAAATTTTATCAGAAAATAAACCCTCCCACTTCGGAGCTGCCTAAAAATAATTCCATGAAAATTGTAAAAGAGAAAATCAACAAAAATCGTCGTACTCGAATTTAGTCCAACGCCTTGACAATTTGTTTGTTGTTAGTTTCTCTGTGTGTGTGTCTGTTTATTTGTCTTTCGTTTAGTCGTAATTTCAACTATGACAAATCAAAATCAAATCGCTGGGAGCTTATTGAAGCGCGCATTGAACCAATGCCAACGTGGAAATTGTCAATAATTTCAAATTGATTTCTATTTGATTTAACACAGCCAACAACAAGAACAACAACAACAAAGCCAGCAACTGGAACAACTAAAAGCGTCCACTTCTCCCAGCCGCTAAAATTGTCCTCAATGGAATTTTGTGTTCGGGGTGGGCTTTGTTTGGTTTCATACTATTTGTATATTTTTTGGTAAAGGCTCTGGCTGTAATGTGTTTATTATTGGCAAGGAATGGAAGGTGATAAGTGAAAGCAAACTTCAGCTTAGCCTGGCAATAACATGGAATATGAAATACCAAATGGAACTTCATCACCGTCATCAGCGTCGACACAAGCACAAATAACATTAGACAGCTATTAGGGTGAGTTTGTTTTTACGAGGGGTTATAAAAAGTATTACTTCAACTACTACAACAAAAACAACAACAACACATACTTAAATCGACTACCAACAAACTGATTGCCTTTTTGGGCAGAGAAGGAGGCCGTCATAAAAACAAAAATTTGTACAGTCTGAAACGCATTTGCCATAAAACCGAATCGATAATTGCCACAGAAAACAAGGCCAAACTTTACCTTGACTGCCTATTAGGAATCAGCCAATAGATCATAAAAATCCTATATAGTATAGATTTGAGAAGTTTATTCAGATTAAGCTTACCCTGCTTGGGGGAGACGCTGAGCACCTGCTGGGGCGATTGCTGCTGCGAGTGTATTTGGTATTGTTGCTGCTGCACAGCCACCGCCTGTTGTTGGGCAGCACAGACGGCAGCTGCCACGGCCGCCTGTTGTTGCTGTTGCTGATGGTGGGCTGCGGCGGCAGCAGCGGCAGCGGCAGCAACTGCCTGCTGCTGGGATTGCTGATGCGGAGACTGCGTTTGTTGCTGCTGCTGTTGCTGCTGCTGCTGTTGCTGTTGCTGTTGCGGTGGAGAGACCGACTGCTGCGGCTGATGGAGCACACCGCCACGCTGCGTTTGGGGCTGCTGAGACTGCTGCTGTTGCTGCTGCTGTTGTTGCTGTTGCTGCTGCTGCTGCAAGTGCGTCTGGTGGATAGCCAGCAACTTGGTCTCGTAGGGCTTGGCGTGGGCGGCGCCAACAGAGAGAGGCTGACTGCTGAGCGTCATCTGTGCAGTTGCTGGCATCATCAGCGTGGGCATTGCCAACATTTTTTCAAATGCACCTCGATGGTGTGCCTTCAATACTATTGTTGTTACTATCTCGCCGAGTTAAAGCAAGTCTCGTTACCGTTGCTGCTTCCGTGTGCGGTTGCTTTTTTTTTTGTTTTTTTTTTTTGCGGTCAAGCGAAATTCTGTTTGCTGCTTAATTAAGTCTCGACGAGCAGAAGTTTATTTTGAAATTGAAAGCAAATATTTTACGTGATATAATTTTTGCCAAATTACGTATTTTTCCCCCAAACTGTTGGATGAAATGGCCTTTTTATTTTTGTCTGTTTTGTGTGAAACCGCACTTTGTTTGTTCTTGTTGTTGTTGTTGGTTTGTTTGAGTTTTGTTTTTACGTGTAGTTTGCGATTGGATTTGATATTTTTTTTTTTGTTTTATTGCAAATTTTATTTAGGCTCTTTTGCTAATTTGTAAAGTTGCAAGTTGCCATTTGTGGCTTAGGATTATTTTTTTTCGGCTTCGTTTTTGACTTGTTTGTTTTAGGCTTTTTGATGCTGTCGTTTATTTTGTTTTGTTTTTGGTTTGTTGTATAAAATTTTGCTTGACCTTCACTTATCACAGACCAATAAAATGTGTATGGTATTTATTTATTTTTTTATTTTAATTTTTTATTATTTTAAAGTTGATTTGTTTTTGTAGTTTTACCCTGGGGTTTTTTAGTCCCACAATTTAGGTTATATTTTTTTAAAGATCTAAAATTGTTAATCATAAATAATTAATTGATTCTTTTTTTTCCCAATTAAAAAAAAATTATTGAGTTAATTAAAAGAATTTGTCAGTTTCCAACTTCATCTCATTTCAGTTGAAAGTGCTTTAAGTGCTTTGCTGAACTCAAGGAATAAAGCCCACATATACAGATTGCCATTATAATATATCAAGTCTAAGCAATTCACACATCATTTGAAAAATTAAATTTAATATTTTACGATTTGTGTGTGTGCCGAAGAACATGAGCGAACCAAATAAAAAGTTATGCCGGAAACGTTGAAAGTGCCGCGTAACGCAGCTCGTAACTGCCGGAGAATGGAAAACTGACAACCGAGGGCACAACAAAACAAAACCAGCAACAACAAAACATTATAACAATAATAATAAAACCAGATGAAGAAGCAGCACCAAAATCGACGCACACTTTTATGGTGCCAAGCGGAGAAAAGAAGAAGAAGAAAAAACAAAAAACTCGCATACGCCCAAAGTGTTGGCAAGTGTCAGAAGCAGAAACAGCCACAAAATATCAAAAACAACAACAACAAGAATAAAAGTCTGGTGGCATCAGCAACTCCAGATTCTAACGCTTCCGCTTTTTATAGCGCAAGCAGCACCAAACGGACCAACATAAAAACAGACAGACAGACCGAGAAATATTATGTATAAATATAAACTTATATTTTTACTTTTTTGAACAGACAAAGGCACAGAGTACGCACACACACACACATACATGCTTGGCTGACAAGAAAATGCATGAGAAACGCCAAAAATTATACAACAGAAATAACAAAGTCTCTGCAACTCAGTTCAGCACCCCTTGTCTTGACACACACACACACACACACATACACGCACAGGCAGAGGCAGAGTCAGAGGCACACACATGTGTGTGGCTTTTTTATATGGCCGGTCTGAGGGTAGACTGTCTCACTTGGCTGACTAAACTGGCTGGTTGGCATTTATTGGCTGCTCGTTTTCGGTTCATGTGCCACATAAGCCGAAGAGGCGAATATTTTTTTTTTTTATATATATTATGTACAAAATACCACACAAAATACATGCACATATACAACTCTTAAATTTCTGGTTTTTTGTTGCTTTTGCGGTTCATCTGAATAAGCTTAAATCGATGATTCTACAAAAAAAAAAAAGACTTAGAAAAATTTCCGAACTAAGAAAATTGTGTTCTCTTTCGAAACTGTTTGCTTGCCAACACTCAAAAAAAAAAATTTAGTTAATGTCGAAAAAAGTTTTGAAAATTTTTCAAAAAGTTATGTAAAAACTTTCTATTTCAAAGCACTTTTGTTTTTATAGTTAATTTCACTTTATTCAAACTAGAGGCCCATTTAATTTTATTTGTTAAAGAGAAATCATTATTTTAGCGGCTAATTTAATTTAGCAATTTGTTTTTGTACGCGTCGTTTACTTTATTCTTATTCGCTGCTGGCTCTCCTGGCTCGGGACTCTATTTACGAGTTTTCGAACGATTTAATTTTGTTTAATTTTTTTTTTTTTAGTTTGATTTTTTCAAACGCTTTGATTTCGGTTGTTGGTTGTTTATGTTTCGGGTATCGCTTTTGATTTTTATATTTTATTTTATTTTTGTATGTGATTTATTTTTTGTTTTTTGTATTTTTTTTTTTTTTGTATTTGTTTGAGAAATTATAACAACAACTTAACAACAATGTAACGAATATCCTTTCTTTATGAGGACACAATTCAAACTGAAGGCGAAGTGCGTTCGTAAGGCTCACAAATAGTCAAAACATCGGCAGCTTACCGTTATTCTGCCAGCGTCGCAGCTGAAATTCTGCGACACCGAGTCCTTTCTAACCAAACGAACTGGCTCGTCTTCATAGACGACGTTGGAGCTCTGCTTTCATCGACTTCGTATCGAGATTGGTGAACATCTTGGCCGAAATGCTCTCAGGCCTGCGCAGTTTCGAAATTCGAAAATGGTTCGTGTCCCAACTGCAAGGGACATTTAAATTGTGTATAGCACGGCCGACTCTGCAATTCCCAGTATTATGGCAAACCTGGGCATTTCTGTTATACTCGAAGTTTGTTTCATTCGATCTGCAATAAATATTTCTCAGATTGAAATTGAAAGGCTTCTGCTACTGCATGCAATGCATGCGTTCCTTGAGGCAGTCAGGGCTTCTCTATTAAACATCGAAGTCTAAGAAAATAATGTAACCTCTCACACACACTCAGACTCACACTCGCACAAATACACTTGTAAAAACATTCCCAAGCTCTTCGGCATTCGCTATTGTTTATGCGCTCAAGAGCCAATAATCCACTTTTGTTTTGTTATCATTTGCGCGCCCCTTAACCGGCCCAACCCCAGTCACCCACTTACTTGATTCCCGAAGCCCACGCAAAAACACAAACTCATCCACACACATAAAGAAGCCTTGGGTAGGAAAAGAAGTGTTGCCTTTGCCCGTGTCTTAGCCCGCCACTACTTAATTTCTACTTGATTTGTCGTTTAAGAAAACTAATTGTCTGCCTTTTGTTGAGCGTGAAAACAATAGAAAACATTTTAGCAACTGTTACTTTGGCCAAAAGCGTATTACAAACGAAATGAGAGGCAAAAGAGGGCAAATGTGCTTAGAAAGGAGCTTGAAGAAATTATGTGGCAGCCTGACTGGTGGCCCTGTGGCCTGGTGGCCTTTTGGACTGGCAGACTGGTGGACTGTTTCTATGGTGAGACAACTGGGTGGGTTGGTTGGGTGTTTACAAAGTGTCGGAATATGGCTTAGAGGGTGTATGGAACGGCTTAAGTTATTTTTATGCTGGTCAAAGTAAGTTGGATATCTCTTTAAGTGCGTCTATTAATGGTTGACTGAGTAAGTATATAAATATCTCACATATTGTTTTCCATTTCAAGGTCAAATCGGTAATTATAAGCAAATCGAAGCAATTTAAATGGTTATAAACTTTAATGGAAATGAACTTGAATCGAACTATAACAATTTTGTATACATAAATAAATTTAGCGAAACAGATGACCAAAAGTGGATTCTTGTGAAAACTAAAATAAGTGATCCTGACTACTTTTTAGGATCGGAATTATTTGTCGTAAAAATGTGAAATTATTTGGAATACCCTGTAACTCGTAGACGGAAAAAGTGGCGACCTAGCCTAGTGGTAACCCTGATCGGTTATATTCACATATAACCTATAGTTTCGATATCTCTTTTGAAATCCACAACATATTGTTCATACTAGGGCCAGGGCGCCATCGGACTCTTCATTCACCTATTTACCAAGGAGAATGAACATCTTTACTCTGAAATTTGGTGTTCATTTGAATAAGTCATGTTTAATATCGAGTGAAAGATTTTTGATTTTAAACGAAATTTCGGAACCAGCCAACTGATACTAAAATTCAAAAGCTGTAGATAATGCCAGATTACCAAAAGTAAAGGATTAGATGTAAGAGCAAGAGGTAGCGGATCCCAAGTTTGGTTGTCCTAGCTCGAAGAGTCTCATGGAATGGATGGCTTATATGGACGGAGAGATTGACATGGCTTAATGGATTTTGATACGGAATTATAGTCTTTGGTACCCCGATGACACAATTGCTTTTATTTTCCAATTAGAAAGTCTAATAACTTCATTGAAACTCTACTCTCTTGAAGAATGAGGTGGCTTTGAGATATAAGAGTGATATAGGCGAAGGTTCTACGTATACTGTAGCACTTTTCGGACCAGTGCGGACCAGGAACATAGTACGTGACCTGGAGGATTCTACGATCGGCGAAAGTTCGGAAGTCGAAAAATCCCCATTAGTCTTATTCTCACCGATTTGACAGTGGTTTAGATTGTCAACATTATCTATCTCAAGATAAATTCTTGGAGGTGAATAGCGATGAGAAATCCTCCTGCATTCAAGACATATCTGCCACTTTAATTGACTGAGTCTTTGTTTTTTAAATGATTTTCTTATCTAATTTTAAATATAAATTTGACTTCCTTATATTTTAAATTCTATGATAAATTTATATTCTGCTAAATTTGCCTTTTGCAGCCAGAAAGACAGACAAAGGCATAAGCATTTCATTATCAAAGCTTAAAACCTTATTGAAATCCATTTGTATTTGTTCCAAGAATTTTTGTGGCAACCCAGTTATTTCAATTTGACAGAATCGACATCAAACGTACGAAAAATTTCTTATTTCTCGATGAAAACAATGGATGAAAAACTATTCAAAATAGCCTGACCCGAACAAGGATCTACAAATATTTTATAGTAGAAAGCCTCACTTGAGAATGTCTTTAACAAAAAGTTATTAATGCCACACAAACACTCAAAAGGCTCACTCATTCTTGCCTTTCCTTTTGTTCTGCACACTCTTACCTCACCTGCATCCTCCTCACCACACTATTTTTTAGTTTTTCCTTTGTCTTTTTGGGCACACAACACAATAAAGCATTCAGATTTCTTTGAATATTCATGCAGCAATCGAAACTGAAGCAACAACAATCAGTAACTCAAGAAACTGCATGTGTGTGTGTCTGTGACGTCTTTTGGGCCAAGCTGCAGCTACCAAAAATATCAACAACAACAATAACAAGGAACTACGTCGACTCTCCAGCTGATATCAATTTCAGTGGCAAAGTTGCTGGCAGCAAAGGCAGCGACAGCGGCAAGTCGAAGGCATAAAAATGTTTCAACAACAACAACAGCGAATGGGAACGGGGAAAAGTAACAAGAAAAAAATTGTTTCAAAAAAGTTGTTGCATGCACGCTCCAAATGTATTATAAATGCAAAAGTGCTTCAACATCAACAACCAACGAAACATGGGGGACATATTATCCGCTTTTGCGACTAAATATGTAAAAAAAAAAAAGCAAAAATATATAAATAAAAATAAAAACAACATCAACTCAACATACACTGCAACAACAACAACAACAACAACAACAACAACAACAACAACAAGTATAGCAACCATGGCAAAGGACTCACGTGAGCGATTAAAATCTGAAGGAAAGTATTTCTGCTTTCAGTTTATTTTTTATTCGTTCATTTTTCGCTGTTGTTGCTTCAAAGTTAAGGGTTGTTCTTGTTGTTGTTGTTGCTTCTGCTACTGTTGATGTCGCCAACGTCATCATCGCCGTCACCAATGTTGCCTACGCCAGCTGAGCTGTAAATGAGTTGTCGGAAGGGTTGCTGCCACCGCTCCTGCTGCCAACAGCAACAGCAACGGCGACGGCAACGCCAACGACAGCAGCGTGTAATTGGAGGCGAGTGTCGTGTAAAATGTAAAACTTGCGCCGTAAATAAATCAAAACTTTCTGACTGAACAAACATTCAGGTGAGCGAAAAAATGCAGCCAGCAGCCGGCAAAACTGGTGGGTGAAAGGATAGCAACGGCACACGAGTTGGAGGTTGCTTAAAAGGGAAGGCAGAGCTGAGCGTTCCAAGTTTTTCTGGGCTAGCCTGGGCCTCCTCTTAAGGGGAAGCCAGGAGAGCTGCATTGCGCACGTTTCCATATTGACAAGTGTGCTGTCTTCTGTGTATGCGTGTGTGTGTGTGTGTATGCATGAGGGCGGACCGAGCCGGTTTGGGGCAGTAGGCCGAAGCTTTATTTGCGTTAAAAATTGGAACAGCTGCAAAGTGAAACACCACAACCACCACCACCTTCTCTGTGTTCCCACTGCCCAGCTTGGTCCGGTCGGCAACATCATTTGCATGAGCTTCCAGTTATAATGTTTTTTCACATTTCTTTACAAAGTGTTTGGCTAAAACTATGGAAAACATCAGAGCAGCAACTAAAAATTGAAGAGCTGCCACAACTTTTTTCTTGCTTTATTTTTATGCTGTTTTCGAAAAATATAATTTTGTCAGAATGTTTCAGTGAATTTGAGTTAATTTTTTACAGAAATTATATTCTCATTGGAACAATACAATTTGCCAAATCTAACGTGAATAAAATTTATTTGGAAATTTTTGACAACATATTTTTATGCTAGATAAATTGAATTGTATCAATACTTACTGCTAGAAGATTCTAATGCACAGAGACTCGTACATCAGATTAAAATAATTTCCAAACATTATCTTCGGGGCGCCGAAGATTACAAACTCTTTTCGAACTATTGATATAGTGGTCCGAACCGCCCGGTTCCGATAAATGTGCTGACTAGGAAAAAAAAGAAGGGTATCTACTAAGTTTCATCAAAATAGCTTTAAAACTGAGAGGCTAGCTTGCATAGAATCAGACGGACAGATGGACATGGCTACATCGACTCCTCTAGGGATTCTAAGTATTCTAGAGGTAACTTTTAGGGGCCAACGATGAGTGGTTCTGTGCGTTACAAACTTCAGAGCAAAATGAATATACTCATTTTTCTTTGAGAAGAGTATAAAAATAATACTCTGCTTATGGGTGATAGCCTTTCGCCTCTTGCTTTTCATTGATTTATTTTTCAGCTTGTCTATCTGTCCGGACTCAGAGAAGGCGTGATGGCCTTGTTGTGATTTACACATTTTTTATATTGTCATATTCGGTATCCGTAGTTCAAGGCAAACGAAAATTAATACACATTTCCAAAGCAAAACGAGTTCCTAAAACGTTTAAGTTTTGAGCAAAAGTTTTCTCATCATACACGCATAAGCAGAGCGCCCCACAAGTTTTGTCCACAAGATGCATAAACAGTTACAACTCGCGTAAATGATATCCTCCGACTTGGATGCATATGCTTTTGGTATTCGTAGGTATAATAAAATTATTAATATAAATAAACAGCCGCATTAAAGAGATCTCAAAGATATTTTTTTCCTGCCCAATCTCAGCTTTCTCAGTTTGGGTAAAAGTTTTCCTTGAAATTTTCTAGCAGAGAACTTTTTCCCAAGTAAGTCCAGAATACGGAGAAAGATAAAATGTATTATAAAGTTGTATTTCTTGAACATTAACCCAAATTGTATGAATGCTTCTGAATAATGGCGACAATAATTCTTTTTCTATAAAAAAAGATTTCAATCAGACAAAAAAATACTGAAATATTTTCAAAAATTTCGAGTGCTTTTTGTGCGATCAACAGTTTGAATAACTGCCACGAATATTTGTAGTCCTTTACTCGATTCTTAAGCTTGAATAAGCTTCAAGAGACCACAGTCCTTTTGTGTCAAAAGTGCCACATTGAGGACCTCATGGGTTAAGTAGATTTTGCTGAAAAACAACAATTCAGCTTTGACATTGCATAAGCTGACAATTTTTTGTCGCTTAGCGTTGATTGTTGTTCATGCCGGCCTCAATGTTGCTGTTGTTGTTATTGTTGTTCTTTCTGTTGGTTGCCGCATAAATTTATTAAGCTTAAAAAGTTTTCTCATTGCGGCGCGCTCAGCTGCCCCCGAAAAACTGAGGCCGCTTAGAAAATGTTTTCCTACTTAGTTTTTCTTGTTGACATTTCTTCCCCTGTTCCCGTTGCTGCTTTGGCTTGGTTGCTGATATAATTGATGGTCAGCGTTTAACTTAATTGTATATGAATTTGTATATATATATATATTGTATTTTTGGTGGTGTTGTATATTTGGGTGTATCGTGTATGCATGCTGATTGTGTCAAGATTTCATTTCAATTTGCGCTACGATAAGGCAACTGAGACATAAAAGTAAATTGAAACGGCAAACCGGCCGACTTCCACTTTTTCCTCCACCTGGCCACCTAGCCCAAAGCTGAACAAATGTGTGTGTGACCAGTGGACACGCAGGGCGGTCCGCACGTGGCCTCATAAAAAAAAAGAAAAACAAAAACAGATAAACAAGACAAAAGCCAAAAAATTTAAATGAAAAACCGAAGCAAAGTCAAAAAATTTTTAATTGAATTTGCTATGAAAGTCAGTGAGAGGAACGTGAATTTTTGGAGCTACTCACTGTGCAATGGTGGCATATATACCATTTCCTCAGAGTCATTGGCATCATCAGTTGACTCATCCATATCCTCATGTGAGGCGGATGCCTCGTTACCTTGAGCAAAGGAATTAGTTCGCAGGGCCATTTCCATCGCACGCAGAGCTGGCAAGTCACTCGGCAATTTACCATTCTGGCGAAGAAGAAAAGAAAAGAGTTCAGCTTCACTTTTTCAGTGTTAGTCATTAGCATATTTAAAATAGCACGTGCAAGACCCTAAAGTAAAATTTATAACCAGTTCATTTCTCCCCTTCCTGGCTCTTACCCTTGACTTATTTCTTGCCAGTGCGTGACAATTGCATTTAATTTACAACACCCCCGAAGCCTAACTACCTCCCCGTGGTCAGCGCTGTTGGAATGGATACAAACTAAGCAGCTTCACTAATTCTAATTGAAACATTCAACTTGATTACGAGCAACTGGAGAGTTGCTGTTTGCCAAAATAATGAGAAACCTGAGACTAGTCAAAGGGCACAAACTGTAACTAGAACTCCAACAACAACAACACCAGCAGAAAAATGTGTCAAGCCTTGGATCCAAGCTCCACCGACTCCCAAATGCCCTCACTTTCTTAGTATGTCTTAAGAAAAAGGAAAGCATTGGGTCACCCAGAATTAAAGCTACTCTAGACTTCAATCAGGGCTCCCTTCCTTATCATTCTAATATAATATCATGTCTTCAGTTTTTAACATATATAAAATCTCAAGTAATCTGTATAATGGTTTGAATACCAAGCTGGCTTGTTCCTGATATTCCAGCAGTCATCTTTATTGACTCCTTCAGTCAAACTGTTCATACTTCAGGGAATCGATGTGGCTTCATTCCCTATGTAGCATACATAACCACAAATTTAATACATCCTTCGTAATGTACAGAGTGTTTGCATTCTATCTGTATTACTTATAATATATAGAAAACTGTATACTCTTTTTAGAAGGTAATCAAAGCTTATCGAAAGGAGAATATGGTGTTTCCTAAAAACTAATTTAAAGAGTAGTTCAATTCATAACTAACTTAGCTATAAGAATTTATAATGAAACATGTATTCCTCGCGCAGCTAGAAGTATGAAAAGTGTGTACAAGTTGTTTCAAAAAGAGTATCTCAAATAAGCTTTAAGGTAGTCACGACGATAAATGCACGCAATGTGGCAAAAAACAATGAAAAAGGATTACATGCAGTATATTTTGAAATAGAAATAACTACACTAACTTGGAAGAACTTTTCGTTTTGCTTACCTGCTTGACCAGACTTACAATTTTCTACCTTCCCCTTGTTTCGGACAACGATGTGCTAACAAAATCACAAAAGGGGAGTGGAGCTGGTCAATGAATTGAGCAGGGAAGAGTGGAGGAAATCCAATTTCAGCAAGTAGCACAGCATAAATTTGTTTGTCACAAACACACACACACACACACACTCGCAGCACATTGTCAAGCAGCCATTAAAGCCTTGGGAGACCTAGTAGACTGGACCTTTTTTTGCAAAACAGAGAAATGGGTTAGGCTGGTCTCTGCCAAGGGGTGTGGGGGGGTGAGGTGGCCCAGAATGGGTGGTCGTTGAAATCGTGTGGTCCAACAAATGAATTCTGTTAATGCAGACATTACTCGAGCATATTAAAAGTCCAAATGGACATTTCGTATAGAATTTTATAGCAACTAGCCGAACACATTTAGACAAACACTCACACACTCACACATGATGAAACAGCCGTGGCTAAATAAATGGGCGCTTTCGGTGTCTATCTTGGTGCGTGTGCGGGGATGAAAGGAAACGAATTATCCACAACCCTCACAGTAGCCTTTGCAATGCCAATGGCCAATGTAGTTAGTGTGGCCTACGCATATTTGTTTACCTTGGCACGACAATTGCGGTTGACAACAGAATCAACAACAACGACTACAATAATAACAAAAACAGCAAAACGATTTAACTGTTGTTGTGCGCACTCCCCCTCTCCCTTCGGTCGGAAAAGAAAGAGCAAAAAAAAAAGTGAAAATTTTTGGGGAAGATGCCAGGCGGAATGAAGGAAGGATCCCGGCCTGGCCAAGCGCACGTTTTGTTTATTTGATGTTGCGAAATGAAAATTGTGACATAAAAGGGACTAAGAACATAATTAACTAGTGTCCTAATGTGCGAATCCACAAATAACAAAAAACAAGCTGGCAAACAACTAAAAAAAAAAAAAAGAAACCAATTCCAACTATTTGGACTGCACACGAATGAATGCGTTTATGTTTTTGACCTGAACTTTGGCACCAAATGACACTTAAAGGATTTCCATTCCAAGGCTTTACTCTTATTTTGTCCGTGAGCTTCAAATTTGTTTGGTCAGGCTGAGCCACCAAGCTGAGCCCACATAGCGCACATTATTCCAATAGTTTGTTCTTTTTGTTTTCTTAGTTCTCTTTTTTTCGTCTTCTTCTTTTTCGTATTCCTTTTGGGAACATTCCCTAGTCTATAGCAATAATTTTTAGTTGTCCGGCTGGTCGGGCATTTCTTTTTTTTTTCACTGGCCACGTGTTGGCCACAAAGGGTCATGATTAGTTTGGCTAATAAAAGAAAAGAATAACGAAAAACAAAAAACAACCGCATGAAACATAAAAAATAAAATACACACAAAGTCTGGTTAAATTCGCAGGGTCGGCTTTTGTTAAGGTTCACCCAAGGTTGAGCAAAAAAATGAAAAAGCATTCGAATTATGTGCCGCCAAATGGCTCTGAAATTATTTTGTTTATTAATCCCCACCACTCTTAATACCATTTTTCGGTATATGCTTCTTCGTTGTGTTTAACTTTATACTTAAAATGAATGTATACTGCAAAAACTCCCAAGGATAATAAATAATAAATAAATTCTCAAAATTTCACCATTTCCTATGAAAATGATCTTTGGCCCCATGGTGGGGCGGGGGATCGGATTAACATAAAAAAATAAACTTTCCCTTTCTCGTGTCCTATAGATTCTATATACCAAATTTCATAGCTTTAGGTTTTGTAGTTTCTGAGATCCTTGCGTTCATACAGACGGACATGGCCAGATCGATTTCTCGAGTCCCATTGATCACCCTGGGCATCTTTGGGGGGTCTCCGACGTCTCCTTTTGGGTATTACATACACGCGCAGCTTTCCGGTATAAAAAAAAAAAAAAAACAAAAATTAAAAACTAAAAGAACTGTGAAGAGGGCGACAAATGCCTCATAACAATTAGAATGTCTGATAAGTCTTTTTAACTATTCAATCCAGATATTCCTTAAATCTTTCGTACAAAAGTAATGAACCAAAAAATCTGGGTAAAAAAGTTTTCCGGATATATTTCCTTTTATATAAAATATTTTGTAAAGATTTGAGATTTGTTTGAGTTAGTTTTTTTTATCAATTTCAATTTGAATAGGACGCAAAAGTCTAATTGTGTTTTGGCTAGGTTTACAAGATTTGCTTCGTTTTAATATTTGATTTCATTTCTCTTGTTTCGAGGATGCGTGTATATTTGTTTGCGCGTTTACTTGAGAAGCTCCGAATTTTTTTAATAAAACAAATTCAGCGGGCGGACAACGATAGCCTGTGGCGAACATGGCAGCCGAAATTAAATTATTTCGTTGTTTTGCGCCGAGCCAAGCCAGACAAAGTCGTCAGCTCTGCTATTATTGCTTTGCTCTTGACGAAGCAGCAGCTTCTGTAGCCACCACTGCCGCTTCTGCCTCTGCTCTTGCCATGCTGTACTTGTTGTTGACAGGAATATGTTCTGCTTGGATGTAGGGGAGTGTGGAGGGCACTGATGACAAGCGGCTGACATGCCTGTCAGGCGAGTCTGCAAAAACATGCGTAAGACGTCTTTGACTTTATTGTAAACGCCATCATCCCACATTGTATTTGTGAAATTAAAGACCAAGACAGTCGACAGAAACATCAAAATTATTCTGCCCACTACACTTCGTTCCGAGCTGCTCTGCTCTGCCAAGAGTCAAACTAAAAATTGTAATTACTCGTTTGGCTCGTTTTGGAAAATTGGCAATCGTAGATACTCACATGTTGCTTTCAAGGTTTCCCAGAAGACACAAATAAATAGGTGTGTGCTTTGATTGAGGTTTATTTATACATACATGAGGCCTAATTACTTTGTACTTCTCTTCTAAAAAAAAAAAAAAAACAAAAAAAAGTAATATTAATAATAGCTTTGTGTGTTCAAAGCGGCTGTGTTCTGTTAATTAGTGACACTGGCGGCGAATCCGTCTATGCTGGATAGTACTCATTTCATTAATGTTGAAGATAATTACATGAACCTTTTTTGCCCACACCATTAAATCTTCTATCTATTATTCACAAATACCTACAAGCAGTTTGGCTACGCTTTTATTTTGCTCTCTACATGCAAATTCCATTAGCGCGAATTTTAATGTCAAAAATCGTTTCATTTGAGGGCGTCTCATAGAAAGCCTCATGCAAAATTCTATCTCAACAACTCGGAATTTCCAATACTCTTTTCAAAGGGACCCAATATAGATTTAATAAATCAGAAGTCCTACAAATATTTCATTTCGATCAGTTGGGCTTGATAGTTTTGTGAAAATACTCGAATTTCTTTTGAAAAGGGTATAAATATATAGAGAGGAATTGCATTAATAGAGCCACAGAGATCTACTATGCGTGTGTGCGTTTTTGTGAGGAAAATGCGCATTTGTTGCTTCAATGGCAGTTGGAAAAAATTAGCATACGATTAGGCGTTCAGTCAGTCTATATGGGCTGGCATATTTTATGCAAATTGCTTATTGCATGGAAATGCCAACAAAAATGCGATTTTCACTTTTCAACGCGGTCAATTTGATTCTTTTACCCCTTCAGGACTTCTCTTTTGCATTTTATTCGAAAACATTATGATGCGAATATAGCATAACAGTATTTTAATCAAAGGCTTAAAAGGTATATTAAAAAAAAAATTAAGTACACGTTGACTGATAGATATTCTTGCATATTTAGTTTATTGCTTCTTTGCTTGGGTGTAATTTTTTTTTTTTTTTTTTTTTTTGTATTTGATGATGTCTGTTTGCGTGATTTACTCGGCTGCGTGTTATTTTTGCAGTATTTCCGCTTCCGTAGCAATTCCTTTTGACATGAACTCTGATTAATGACATTTGCACGACACACACATTCCCACACGAACACCAACATATCCTCACCTCCAAGCATTTCAACATTTGATAAAGGATATGCTTAGGCCAGTAGAAAAACTTTTAATTTTGAAAATATCAATAAGCTAAAATTGGCAGCCTCTTTTTGTAAGCCCTGAAATTTTTGTCCCAATTCCGCAAGTCATGATTAATTCAAAAGGTAAAGAAATTTCCCTACATCCCCAAAGTATCGTTGCCTATTTCGCTTCTCTCAGAGCCATGCAGATACAATTTAAATTTTCGGTATGATAGTGTGGATGTCTGCTTGACAGCTGCTTGTTTGATATGCAACCCATTTTGAGACAACAATAAATTATACCCAACTGCAGTTGAGTTTTTAGCAAAGCACACACAACCAGAGACATTGCTCCCTACTTTGGTATGGCAAAATAGCATGCCAACCAACGGAATCGTAGTCGTCGGGCAGCATCAATCGACAAAACTACGGAAGTTCCATGACAGCAGTGCCGGAAAGACGACACGCAACATTGCATATTGAGACCACATGGCGTATGAGCTATAGGCTGGACTTTGTTGCCAAGTGTGGCCACAGCCATATTTATTCGCTCACTCTTTCTTCTTATCATGAAACAGCCATCGTCACACATGCAAGTCGATGGAGGGATCAACTAAGGTAGGCAGAAATCTCATAATCTCCGTTCGAATATTGCGGCTTTGAGGGTCCAAAATCAACATTGCGAGAACGTTGCAATTAAATACAAATGCATGTTGCTTATCCTGGCAGAAAGTAGAGGGGAGAGAGACCAGGAGGAAGAGTCTTCTTATCTGCTCATTAAGCTGGGATGTCTGGAATTCAAAAAAGTAGAGTCTAAGTAAGTTTGGTATTTATTTAGAGCAGCTCCGTGCTGTTTTATGGCCTCATAAAACTTTCAAATGCAATTTTCTTATATCAATTTAAATGAATTTATTAGCTCGACAAAAGTTTTGCATTGTTTTGTTTTGTTTTGGGAAAACCTTCGAACGGCGATGTTAGCCAAATTCCTAACTCTTGCAGTTTGCATACTCCGTTTTCGAACTGTCTTTGGTTGAACACACATTTATCTTCTTATCACTTGCCTGGCTCGAACACACACACACACACATATACACAGACAACCAGAAGAACCGCAGTAGCCACCGAGAAGCATCTGATACCTGAGAGCAAAATGTTTTGTATTTTGAGTGGTCATTAGGGACGAATTTCATGTACACATGCAACTGGAGATTGCTCCTATTGTTTATTATGCCGGGCCAACCTTCGAAACAGACACAGCTCAATACTGGAATATGTACAAAAAATATAAATCAACAAATCCTTGTTCGGTGCGTGAGCTCCTTGCACCTTGCTAATCTTGTACTTTAGAAATTTGGCCAATTATCGTAGAGTTGTTTATGCCAACCTTTGGCATAAGGCATAAATTTCATGTACTTGAAATATTTCAAGCATTTGTCTTCTGAAACGGATTGCAACCCTAAAAAGGTATTGATAAATGGTCAAGGCTCTGGAAAAAAACAAAATATGAAATTCTACAAAACATTTAAAGAATTCATTTGCCACACTCTTGGCAGCCAGTTAAATTGAAAGCCAAAGCTCAACTAATTGGCTCCCCTTCCGCTCTTTTATTAAATAATTGACAGCTTGTAGCAATTAGTTCTTACAATTTGTAACTTGTCAAAAATGTTTCAGCAGTTAATGAAGCCAATATTAGTGACCAAAAAAAATATACAAATAATTAAAAAGCAATTCTGAAGACTTTTTAAATTCATATCAAATCACCTAGAGTATAAGAATTTGGTCTTAAAGCCTCACCTCTCCTGCTTAAAGTAACTTAATATGCCAATAAATTTCTCTGACTCGTGTTGTCATTTGCGGTTGCTTCTTCTAAGACTACAACTGCTAATTAATTAACTCAGCATCTCTGGTAAATACCAAAGCAAATAGAAATTACCACTCTCTTAGCCAAAAGCAAATTCAATAAACAAGCAAAAATCAACTCCCCAACTTCAGCTGAGAACGAGAAGAAAAAAGAGAATCAACCATTCAATAGACCCTGTAACAAAATAACAGAGCCGGGTGCTTAATTTATGTAAAAGGCAAATAAATCAATTAATGTCAAACAACCTGTAGACAACACACAAAAAAAAGAACCTCTATATTCTAGAAGCAAACAAAATAATATGACCAGCCAACGCCAAGATTCTCATGAATAGTCTGACTGTTTGGCAAACTGGCGGACTAAATATACTCCCAATGATAATTAGAGGCAAAACTGACATTCTCTCATTTGAGTCAAAGGCAAATATAATTAATTACCACAAAATACAAGTAAACACAATAAAATTTATAAAACCCCACAACCCCACCAACCACCCAAAAATGTACCCCAGCCACAAATGCCCAAACAAGCGATGTGGTCATTGCATAATGGTGATTGCTAGTCTGATTCTAGTGGTGGTGCTAGTGGCTGGTGTTGGGAAGTTAGAAGCCCCGAGACCCAAAAACTTGGTCTTGGTTATTCAGGGTATTCGTTTATTTGGTGGCACGCGCAAATCAATGGCTGAGTATAAAACTTCGTTCATAAGACCCCAGAAAACATCTACAGAAATAATGAGTGGAGAAATGGCAACCGCAAGATGAATCAAATAAAATATCAAGAAGACTATGGAAAAGAATAACAAAAATCAGCAGCAACAGCAGCGCCAACAACAACAACAACTCCAATCAATTATACGCCCAATTAAATGTGGAAAAAGCAACGGAAATACCGAAAAATGTAATGTAGTCGCAATGAAAGCCTCCCCTCTACCAACTCACCCAACTCTCCCTCAGCGAACTACTGAGAACTGAAACAGCCCAAAAACAACAGCAAACTCCAACAGACAATTGACAGAAGGAGGCAGAAGGCAAACGGACCGGACCATTTCTCATTGCGGTTCCGCTTGCTGCCGGTTGCAATTTATTTGACGTTTGTAGTCACGGCATTTTTATTTGTTATTGAAAATAAAGACGTGCACGTTGTGTCAGTGCCAAAGATAAACAAAAAATATATACATATACACAAGAGCAACAACAACAAAATTCCTTTCACAACTCAAACACAAAACAAACCAAACCAAAAAGCACGTGTATTAGTGAGCCAGAGAACTGGAATATGGAGACCAGAGAGTGAGTGATTGTTTGGCCAAGTCGGTCTGGTTAAACACTTGTTTGTCTCTGTGTGTAATGGTTAAGTTAGTTGTCCAGCCTGGGTTTCACTTGATTGCTTGTAATAAAGTGGATTACGGAAAAGGTCAATTGTCTGAGTTTTCAGCACACTAATTTAATGTCAAGTAAAAATGTGAAGGGGAATTCTTGGCCGATCGAAAACTAATGGCAGGTCTTTCTCAGGTATTAAAATTCTAAGAAATATAGTGCACACGCAAATAATGCTGCCGAGTATTTTCAAAAAGTGCAACCAAATAAATGGACATGTGAAATTTATAGGAATTTATAGAAAGAAACTTAGCACAAAATTTGTGGTTCTTGGTCAATATTTCTTTTGGGCATCGCTCCATTTATTTCTTTGGAGCATAGAAACAAATGTAAAAGAACCATTGAAACATTTTGCGTTTTGGGTTTCCAGGAAAGCTGTCTTAGGAAACTTAGACTTTTTGATAAGTTATTCTAGGAATTTTGCAATTTTTGCATGGATACAACTAAACTGCCAAATATGTTTCACAGAACAATATACCTCAAGCTCTTTTAGCAAAGGTTTTTTCTAACAAACCAAAAAATAGATAAATTTTAAAGTAAATGTTTGGACTAATTATTAATTCTATGAATAATTGTCAACGTTTCTGTGAGCTGTAATTGAATTATAAAGTCAATTTTATATCTTAATCTTTAACCCAATAGAATATGGCCAAAAAATAACCTTAGGCACAAAAATAACTATCAATTGATTTCAGCTTAATTGCTTAAAAACAAAAGCAATTATTTTAACTAAATGTAAGAAAAGTTGAAGCTTGCCTGAAGTTATTGATAAATTATTGAAAAAGCAAAAGTTGGCAAGTCAAGTATACACATTAGGCCTTGTTTTTAAGCCAATTTATATTTTAAAATTAAACACAATTAAATTACAAAGTCAATCGCATAGTTATTAAATAACGAACTTTTGTTAGAAAATATTTACAAACAAGAGTCAATTAGGGACACATGGACTTATGAGCAATAATCGAAAACACTTTTTATGTTTAGATATAAGTCAAATAATGGACTACAAAAATTTTTTACCATACACATAATTATAGTCTTTTCCATCCATCTGATTCTTGTCCTTTAGCCTTAAGGTTAATGTAATGAAATCTTTTAAAATACACAACTTATTTCTCCGAACCGGCCAGATCGGTCCACAACGATTTGTAATTTCCATAGACTTAGTTAGACTTGGATACGGTTAACCGATCTCATTTAAAATTTTGTCTTTACAAAGGTTATACAAATATTTAAAAAATTAATACGAATTAGGTACACACTTGGTACAAAGGATATTTTTAAGAATTTCGATTCTTAGAATACTTATATATAAATATGTATATCAAATTATAAACAGATATGAAGGAAATGCCTTAAGGTAGCACATACTCATGATATATGAGCATTATTCATTGGCCAATCGCATCAAAATATCTGTATTCTGTTTCACCTGGCCTAACTCGTAGTACATATGTGAACCCCAAAAACGAACTGTGTCATAGAAATATCTTCATATATGTAAAGAATTAGATTTTGCCTCTTTTTATTAAAATAAGGAATATAATTAATGCTTAGAATATTTTCTTAAATATTCAGTTAATAGGCTTATTTGGTTTAACTTATTATATCATGACTGATAAATTTTTTACAACTTGCAGACAGCACGACGACAACTTACCTCTTCCAGACAGCCAACTCTTTCCGACTCAGCCGACTCTTTCTTCAGCAGGTTGGCATGCTTATTCAATAGAGGGGGCTGCCACTGTAATGCGCTTGCAGTCTTACATTTATTAGACGGGGCTGCCACTGCTAAATGTTGCCATTCTTCGAAGGGATGCCAATTCTACAACACTCCGGAGATACCATCTCCATACCTTAACGTGGACTCCTTCTTTTGAAGCTTGTCACCACAAAAAATTCGTAAGTCTTTTCAAACAGAGATTGATAGATGCCTTAGATAAGGTTGAGTCCATGGAATATTTATAAATAAGAAATAGGGATTCATTTCTAATATTAATTTGTAAATACTTAAAGCTGACTGAAGTCCATTTCTGTCAGGAAGACTCGACTCGATTGTTTTCCTTTCACTTGTTGTAACAACAATTGAATTATTCTGAAATTATATTTTTTGCTCACATTATTTGTTGTCCTGATTTGTGTTGCCTTTCCTAAAATGTTCTTTCTTTTATAAAAAAATTGTGAATTTTTTTTTTTTTGTTTTTGCTTCTTCTACTTCTTTCATGGCAACTTTACAAAGTTGCGCGCGGCGCTGGTCTAATTTGACAGCCGTGGCTTTGCCATTGTCATTCTCATTGTCGTTTCGTTACGTTACGATTCGCTTCGTTGTGTTGCGTTTTCGTTTACGTGTTGTCTATCTAACCATAGGCACGCCCATTCCTCGAGTTCCACCTCCTTCAGGCAGGATGCCACTCAGAGAATACAGCAGCATGGCTTTTGCTTTCAAATACACATACTAGCAAACAATTTCTTTGTCAGTTTGAGGTTGCACATTTTATTGTGTTACAGTTTAGTTTTTTGTGCTAATATTTTTCAGTTGTTTTGGCTTGTGTCTCTCGGCTGTGCGGCGTTTTGGGATTTAGCCTGACAGCTCGCTTGAAATTGCAACTGTCAATTGCATTTAATTCGTGTTGTTGTCTGTTTGACCTTAGCAAAAGAAACAAGCTAAAAGCAAAACGAGAATCAGCAGCAGACCTCAAGGCAAAGGCAAAGCATTCAAGAGAAAATTTCAAAAATTCGCTTTTTAAAAGTATTAAAATCACTCAAGATATGGTAGAACCTCAAAGAATCCAGATAAAAATAAGATTTTTCCACGATTACATACAAAAGCGCCCTTAAGTTAGTTGGCGAACATCAAAAGCTTTTGCCAAACTACTTTTGAAATTTGGCGCCCCAGAAGAAATACACCCACACAAATGCAAACACTTTGCTAATATAAAAAGAACCGAGCAGAACAGAACAGCAGACAGAATACAGCGCACTCACACATACATAAAGTGTGGTAAAAGCTTTCAAGCCAGTGATGCTGAAGGACCCAACGACATTGTTATTATCAGACTTTTGGAAACTCAATGCGTGAAACATTCACACACACACAGGCAAGCACAGTCAGACTCAATGCTCAGTCATTGGAGCGGTGAAATTCAAGCTATTCAACACCAGAAACGCGACTAACGCCATCTCGTGGCCAATGCGTAGATTAAATTAACAGTACCTCGTGCCATGATAAAGTAGGCGACCAACACTGTGGAGATAAACTAGCCAGGAAGGGGGTAGTAAAAGTGGTAGATTCATGGAAAACCCCTCAAGCAGTGGATAGCGCGTGTGCTGGCGCTGGCCTTGTGGCAGGTTCGTAGTGTGCCACTACAAAGACTCTGTGAAAGCCGAGAAAGTCACCACAGCACTGCTGAGCTGTTAAAGTTGAGACAAGAGTGTGCGTGTGCCTGCGTCTGTGCATGTGTACGCGCGCTCAAAAGTATGCTACAGTTTCGTTGCGTTGAGCAGCAGTTTTCAAAAATCTGCTTAAACACTATCGAATTTTGCCTGGCTTGGTCAGAAGAGCATGAAAAATAAAAGACGCTCCTTTGCTTTTTGATTTGCGCCATTGGCAGTTTTGTTTTTGTTTCTCTTTTTGGCTTTTTATAAACTCGTATTGCAATTTCTTCTGAATTTTGATGTCGTTTGTCCAATTTGCTTTTGTAGCTGTCAGGAGAGCTTTTCCGAGCGCTTGCCTTTGCTGTCGAGCCACAAAGCATGTCTTTGATATTGTATCCCAAGGCGAAAATATCATATTTCCCAATAACTAAAATATCAACAAAACTGGTTATATTTCGCTGATACTTAACTTTCTTGTTGTTGTGCTTGTTGCTGCTACTTCCTTTAACTTTAGTATTGGTTAAGGACATGGTTGGCGCTTTGGCTTTCCATTTCCCAATGACGCAAAGTAATGACAAAATCAGTTAACGATAGTCTTTGGATTCTTCTCTCATTTTCTCTTGCATCTTTATAAAGGCAACAAATTACGCCATTTGCTTCTGCATTCCCCCACCGATTCGCGCATTCACTTATTCACTCTTTGCTTTTTCGACTTTTCTCGTGTTGTGTTGTCTTTGTGACAGTGTTTGGTTCTGAAAGCATCATCAGAGCAATCATCTCGCATATGTTGTGTGCACAATCCATTGGCAACGTTCCTTCTTCTCATCCTTCTTGTTTTGTTTTCTCTTTTTATATTTTGTGCTGTTGTTTTTGTTGTGCAGGGCTAACGGTATATGAAATATGAATTCACTTACGCATCACATTTGGCCCCGGGGCCATTAAGTCAGTCCAACCAGAGACACCAGAAGGTGGGAGAATTTTTCTACCCTGCTTCACTTGCAGCCAGTTAAGGCTTGATCCTTCCTTTTCGCCACCCCCCTGCCCGTCTGTCCACCACTCACATGGCAATTCTTTTACTTTGTTCTTAACAGTTGTTTTTACTTTCGGTTTTGGTATTGGGACGGTTCCATGCGCTTTTTATGCTCTTCGGCTTTTACAAAATTTTCAGGCTATTAGTTTATCCAATATTTCTTAACGTACACACACCATGTGCAATTTGTTGAGCCTTGTTTTTATAAAAATGAGAAATCCCCTTGGAATGATTTAAAAGTGGCATGGAAAATATTCCCAAAAACATGAACTCAACACAGATTTTGTGATATTTAAAAGCCTTTAATTTTTTTGTGAATTTTAAGTTCGAACTTATTTCAAAATTAATCGAAAAGCACTGAACTGAGCTCAGCAAGTTCGACCATTAGCACAATATGATCATATGGCCCCTCCTGCTGTGTTGATTAAGAAAATCTAAGAACAAATGATTGCTTTAGGAACTTAGATCATTAAACAAAACAAAAATCTGAGAGGGAATGGTCTTATTACTTTATAAGCAGTATTATTTTTTCAAGAGGCCTACAGCCAACAATCACGAAATACAAACCCCAGGAAAATTGCTTGTATAGAATTTTTTATAAAATGAATTAAGAGAAGTATTGTCTAATCTTTAAATAACCAGTTATGATGTATACCCAAACATATTTTATTTGAAATTCGCCTTTAAATTATAATAGAAAAATGATGATGTGGCCAAACACAATAAGAGTTTATGTGGCTAAATAAAACAAAAGGTTTCAAAAATATTAAAAAAAAAAATATAAGAGGAAAATGAGAAAGAAAAATATAAGTAGACTGTAGAGAAACGCATTATACAACAATTTGCTAATGCACTAGCCTTTGGTATGTGAGTTCGAAACCCAAAGCACAATCATTTTGTGGGGTCGAAAGATTTACTTGCCAGCCATAACACAGGTTTATTTTTATACGGATTCCTTGGTGGTGGCAGCAAAACGGCATAAAACTGTACTGCATAAAATAAAGTAGACTGAAGGAGAGCAGGATAGAGTCGAGTATATTATAACTATGAGCAAGTGCAAACATTAAGACAAGTACATAAAGTGCATTGTGTATGATGATGGCGAGGCTTGAATAGGAAGGATAAGTGTTGGGTTATTCTCACTCCCATCACACGAAAGAAGGACGGGCGAGCTGGGAGCGGCCAGTCCTTCTGCCGGTCAGCAGGAATAACAAACGAAACAAAGGCATTGTTAAGTTGAAAGAAGACCGCAATGCACACACACACAAACAAATATATGCCACCTTCAGAGCGATTTCGGATATGTTACACCCGCACAACAAACGAACTGCCAAACAGACGGAAGGAGGGACCGAATGGACAGACAATGGGACAAACAGTTGGCATGTGGTAGCACAAAAAAAAGCTATTTCATGAAAGATTTAACATTCAAATGTGCAAAAATAAAAAATAAACGAACAAACAAAAAGAAACCTGCTTGGCTATCACATTTCAGAGTTGTGTGAGTGTGTGTGTGTGTTTTTTTTTTATTCAGTACTTTATGCTTGTTTTTGTTGTTGTTGTTGTGGAATACTTATTGGGGCTGAAGAAAACTACTTAAGCACATGTGAATGAACATAAAGGATATGTGCATTTTGCTTATGTTTATTTAAAATGGACGACGGCAGCAAAACTTTTCCTCTAAGTGGGGGAAACAACACACTTCCAAGGGAGGACACTGGCGACTAACAGAGAGAGAGAGATAGTAGACCGTGTCCAAAAAATATTCAGGGAAAAGATGCTTATGAAATATACCATTTCGGAGAAATAACGTAAATGAAATGCAGATTGAAGCAGACAGGAATATATCCCTCTTTCAGGTGCTCAGTGCTCGCCTTGTACATTTTCTTTTACTCGCACACTCAAAAGTGTGCGTGTGCAGCAGGAGAAACAGAAAGCAACAACGAAAGAAAAAAAAAGCAAAAAAAAAAAAACAAGTAAAAACAAGACAAGGCAACTTGTCATCAAAAAACTGAAATTGCTTGCAGCAAACTTATGAATTTTTATATTGTAATTTGGCACAGCAGCACAAAAGAAAATGTTTTGCGGAACGACAAACACACACAGAGACAAACACACACACACACAGGCACATAGTTACTCAGTGACCACTCGACAGTGCGATGCATAAAGTCTTCAAAAAGTGCAGTGAAATGTTGACAGCGTCAACGAAGACGTGGCAGCGCTGCCCAACGCGGCTTTTTCATGCAAGTGCCTGTTCGCGTATCTGTGTGGATTCTTAATCAGGACAAGCTTATCTGCTATGCACAAGCTCAGAAGAAACAACAACGATAACAACAACACTCGCTGTCAAATCAACGAACATTGGACGATCCAAAGAAGGAAAAAGCAAAGTAAACGAATGGACAACCCATGGTCATCAAGCGCTGCACCGGCAGTTTTGCTTAAAGCGACAGACTATATCTTAAATTAAAGAGGTGTGCTTAATAAGTTCTCAAAAATATCACAAAAATTAAAGTCTCAGTGAATTCAACAATATTGATAAATTGCTTTCAGTTCTTCATAATTTTTCATAATCATCCTGAAGACTCAAATTTGCCTGGAATTGGAATTTTCTTTTCCTACCAAAATTATTCCAATATTATTTAATTCCTTTTAGTTGGTCATAATTTTGATCACCCTGAAGACCCAAATTTGCCTCGAATTGGAATTTTCTTTTCCTACCAAAATTATTTCAATTTTATTTAATTGCTTTCAGTTCTTCATAATTTTGATCATCCTGAAGACTCAAATTTGACTCGAATTGGAATTCTTACCAAAATTATACTAAAGCCTTCCGAAACAATCACAGTTTGGAATCCAAATATCTCAAGCAACCCTGGTATTTTTTCTTTAAAATGCAAAAGTCTTACCTGCAGACGAGTGCTGTAATTTAAGAGCGCGTTAGCATGTCGCTGGCCAGCACAGAGGAAAGACTCCTCTGCTTTTGAGATAAGCAGCATCCTTCCAGTTAACCCCCAGTATTTCTACTATGGCAAAACTCAAGCTTAGCTTACCAACAGGTTTTTCGTTTCATCTTTTAATTCTTTATTCTTGTTTTTTGTATTTTTGTGTTTTTTGCTTGTTGCTTTTACTATTTTTGTGCTGTGCTGTGTCGTCTTTTGTGCTCTTTTACTCATATTAAATGCAAAAGTCATTGAGCGCAGAACACGCCAGTCAAACCAACAACAGTGGCAGCAGCAAGCTGAAAGAGTGAGGGTAGGGGATTGGTTGTCGTTGGTGGCAAGAATTTTTCCATAGCCATTCCATTGGCTACAAAGCAACGAGTTTATTTCACATCCTTGGACATGAGTTTGCTGTAAAATTTCGTGTTGATGATCTTACTAGGTTATGCATTAGTTTTTCGTGCATGCAGCTCAGCGAAATGTGTGTCCGTCAGTCAGTCCAGTCAGTCCAGTCAGTTGAGTGGTTCGTTGGTGGGTTAGCTGAGCTCGGTTGAGTTTAGCTTGGTTTCATTTTGGTTTCTTTGGACTGTCCGCTTGTCTGGTTTCACTTCCGTTTCCACCTTTTTGTGTATTTCCTGTCATGTAACTTTGATTTTGTACTTTTTCTGTTGCCCTGGTTGTTGTCTTGTTGTTGCTGCGTTAAATCTCCCTTAACATATATGCAGATTTGCCAGCTGAATTAGGAGGGGGGATCAGCCAACCAGCCAACCAGCCAACCAACCAACCAGCCAAGCAAAGCCAAGCGAAGTGAAGCGATGCGATGCGAAGAGAAATGAGTAAAACTTAGTTGCAAAATGCCTTGTAGCTCAATTGGTTAGTTTTTTGGTGTTGTTGCTGTTGTATTTTTGTGTTGTTTGTCTTTTATGTTTATGCAAATTGAAGCTCGGCACGCTTCTGCTGCTGCGTCTTTTGCTGCTTAATAAATATTAAGTATACGTGCCGTTGTTCTTGTTGTTGCAAATTTTGTGTGTGTGTGTGTGTGTGTGTCCCTCGCAAATTGGAAAATTTTACAAGCGCATAAGGATTTGGTAGTCAGTTGCAGAGTATAAAGTTTGCAAAGTACTTGAATTTACTATCCCCAAGTAAAATTATAGAGAGAAAAATGGAGGAAGGGTCTAACTGTCTCAACTCACCTGCTGATGGGCGCTAATGGCCGCTGCAGCTGCCACTTTCAATGGTATCACCGTTTCGGCTTGATCCAAGGCAGGCACTGGCGGACTCTGCTCTAGGGGCGTGGTAAGCGGGCTGGCAGGCATCTCTGGGAGAGGAGGCGGCGGCATCAGTGGCTCGAATACCTTCGGCTGACTCGAACTACGGTGTGGACAGACAAGACCACCTGCAGGCGGTAATAGTAGTGGTGCTGGTGGTGGTTGTGGCGGAGGCGGTACCAGTGATGTGCGAAAAGGCAGCAAGGTGGTTGAACTGTGACCCGCAGCTCGATAGATTAGCTCCTTGCCTTTCTCTGGCATGGATAGCGAAATCGATTGGTGTGCCTGCGGTTGCGGTTGAGGTGGCTGAGCCGTATGCAGCGGCAACGTAAAGGGCAGAAAGAACATGGGCGGTACTGGAGCATTTTCCTCTCTCCGGACATCTGGATGAAACCGACAGCCATCGGATCTATCCTCGCATCGGTTCCTCTGGAGAGAAGTGAGTACTGAACTGGGCTGTGCTGGTGTCGTGCCACTCCTAAGTGAGGGCAACGATTGCCAACATGTGCCCTGAAATTGCGTAGGCGCTGCACCCAGTGATTGAGCCTCCGGCCAGGCTCCCAATTGAGGAGGCACTCTTTGTGTGGTTGTTGTTGTCTGCTGTAGTGTTGTAACACAACTGATCCGTTGCTGAGGTGGTTGCATTCGCGGCACTGGCAAATGCTCATAGCTCTGCTTGCAACCACAGTCCTGGCAATTGCTAGCAGAAGAGGCATTGTTGGCTCTGGTCTTACTGTTTTTGTTGCTGTACATTGCATATGGTATTTTACCGTGTCGCGCTGTGGACTTTAATACCTTACCAGTTGTGGGTGGTGGCCAATTGCAGGCCAAAGAGCAGGGCAGAATGCCCACAAAGCTCAGCCCCACAGCTGTGGGACTGGCTGATCGTTTTCTCGGAAATTGGGCTATTTTGACCAAGTCAGCTGCAAACAGAAGAAAAAAAGGAGTACGGAGGGTGAAAAAACAAACTCCAATCCATCATACATTTTAATGAGGCAATCCATAATCATTCAATCGTAGAATAATTTTTTTATGAATATATTTGCAAAGAGTGAAGCGTGAAATTCTTCTGCATGCGCTTGAGTAAAATTTTATACTTAAAAAAAAAAGTAAATAAAGACTAACGCAAATATATATATATGAGGGCAAATTTCCTCATTCATTTCATATGCCTTTGTTAGAATTTTACAATTCATTTTGTTATTGTTTTTTTTTTTTTGTTGTTGGTGGCTGGCATTCGCAATGAGAGGGAACAGGGTGCTTGGCTCTCGTTAGAGGCTTTCAGAAATCACTCAAAGTTTGTCAAGAACGAGAAAACCAATTTTTCAGTTGAGTGAATTTTAATTTCGTATACGCCCCGTGTGCCAATTTTTATGCTACTGAGTTTCTGGTTTTCCAACTCCTGCCTGGCTGCCATCAGTCTGGGCGTGAAATAGAACGACACTCAAACACACAAACACCACCCAACTATACGCACAACTTGCACGAATTATTTTCATACTGCACACAGCCCTTTTTTTGTTGAGTTGGATTGGTATAAGTGACTGGGCGGCAAACTAGTGCGAGACCAGGGCTGGAGGAATGAAACGAATGCGTTGACGAGGCTCTCGCAAAAAATGTTTGCTTTTCATTGCAACACACGCTTGAAATGGCATTTTTGACAAACATCAACAAGACGAGCAGCTCAGCTTCATCTTCCCTTTTCTCTTTTCAACCAATTGACCAGCCGAGGCCACACAGAAAATCCTAGAAAAATTGGCTACCTCTTTTCTGTTGGCTATATTTTCTTGGGTGCCTTCTCAGAACTGCCCCGTTGCCATCTACCAAAATGCAAATGCCGTTGCCGTCCTTCCCACTTGCCACTCCCTCTATATCTCTGTCGTGGCCCCCTTTTCACTCTCAATGCACTCCGTATGCTTTGTGGATCGTGCACTTGCTTGCCTGTCCAAAAATGAATCCTAGCGGCAAGGAAAACAATCGAATTTTTAATGTGGCACGCAGGTAAATAGCCCCATGCGCCTCCTTCTTACCTTACACTCCACTCTAAGTCAAAGTGAACGAGTTTTAAAATGTGACAACACAGAATTTTGGTAACAATGTAACTAAATTCAATTTCTGAAGGCAAAAATTTTAATTACCACTCTTAGTATTCGATACACGGAAGCTTATATTTGATAGATTGAAATTTAGTTCAATACATGAAGAAATTGAGAATTTTCCTTTTCCTTTATGCAATATTTCTTCACAGAATATAATTAAAATGTCCTATATCATAATGGAAAATAAGCAAGCACGGTAAGCTAGACTCATTTAAAACATATAAGATTTTTTATCACAGAAACTCAATTAACTTTTAGGAACATATGCATTGCATATAAAATAATGTGCATAGTTTTCTATAGTATTATCCATGTGTATAAAATAACCGAGATACCCGTCTATCTGTCTAACCGTATGAACACTTAGATCTTGGAAAAAAATTGTATTTTGTAAAACAACTGATTTAAGTCAAGGCCTAACTATCTCAGTGGCAAGTTGTCAAAAAAGTATTAAGGTATAACTAAATACCGTGAGAGAATGAAAATCAAAATAAGAAAATCTTGATTTCGATTCCACTTGCCTCAGTCAAAGTTCCAACAATCCTAGAAATGATGCTCTTGCTTTACTATGACGAATCGGGTTTTCATTCAAAGTAATATTAAAATGAGGTGCCAAAAATAACAAGCCCTTTTTATACTCATTTCGCAGAAAAAAGAGTATACTCATTTTGCTCTGATGCTGGTAACGAACAGAACCAAACATCGTAGACCCACAAAAGTTGCATCTATCTGTCATCTGTCAGTTTAAAAGCTATTTTGCTGAAACTTGGTATCAAGCCATCTTTTTTACCTAGGTAGTACAATTATTTGAACCGGCCGGATCGGACCACTCTTTCATATAGCTATCATACGAACCTAAATCGATTTAGCGAATAACTCCCACATTTGTTTTATATAACAATGGATAATTGTATCAAATTTCCGGATCTGACCACTATATCATATAGCTGTCATACAAATCGAAATCGGCCCTATTAACTTACCAACCCCGCTCATGTGATTTACGGCAGAAACAACTGCGAAAAGAGTCTTTAATCTTCGGCACCCCAAAGATAACGTTGGGATTTTTGAATTTCATTCTGCTGTCGGTTAGTTGGTGCAACAGTTACTCTTAGGTTGACTTAAGTTAGTATAACAGCTAATAATACTCGAGATATATGTGTACCAAATTAAATAAAAACATAAAGTAAATAAGAGAAAAAATTATTGATTGATTGATTATTAACTTCGTTACTTTAAACGAATGTCAATATTGTACAAGAATTCGGAACGTTGAAATCGGTATTTTCTACCGTTTTTTCCTACGGGGCTTTACCATATAGTTAAACCTTATTATTTATGTACTTTGATATCAATGAAGCCTTCCAATTACCAAGTTCAGTAAAAATATCTCTAATCCATCTTAAATGATTTTTTGATGAAACAGATGTGTGGGAGCCATATGATATAGTCATCCGATTTCAATAAAATTTGCAGTTATTAAGAACTTATATTAAAAACTGTCTTGTGCTTAATTTGGCTGCGATCGGTTCATAAATAACCCGTTTTCTGACAAAAAGCACAGAAATCGGATTTTTTGACCGATTAGCCCTATGGAAGCTATATGATGTAGACGTCCAATTTTATTAAAACTGTGCACAGCTGCTTGGTATTTTAAAATTCACATTGTTTCTTTATTTGAATAGAATATCTTTAAAAACAAAGAAGTTAAAACGATTTCTACACTTTCGATCGGCCCTATGGGAGCTATATGATATTGTAGTCCGATCAGATCGAAGCTTCATATCCTTATTAAGAACATAAAAGAACCTATAACTGCAATTTTTCGTAGCAATAAATTAATAAATAAAAAAGGTTTGGCCTATAAGCTTTTTACTTTTTTTGAGGTAGCTTTGGTTTTATGCTTTTTATTCCGAACCTAAATCGAATATCGAAAAAATTTAATAAACTTGATCTAACCTGTAGAACAAATGACTATAAGCAAAAAAACCGGAATTTTCTAGGCCTTGCCATCTCTGAGAACGAGGTGTTCATACAGACATACGGACATGGCTAAATCGATTTCTCTAGTCACCCTGATCATACAGGTAACTTTGGGGGGCCTCCGACGTTTCCTTCTCTGAATACTGAATACATCCTTGTACCTTGTAAGGTATAAAAAAATCTATTTACACTAATTTGAAAGTTCACTTAGAAGTCTCAATATCTTGAAATCTGAACGAAAACAAAAACTAAAAATCAAATTATATAAAGATCAAATTTTTAGTAAAGTCTTGTTACTATAATTGCATAATACAAACCAGCAACAAAAACAAGTAAAACAAAACTTAAGAGCAGCTTAGTATTTGTTGCGTTTTCATAGAAAAATTCATATAACATTCAAAAACAAAAACAGATAAATACACAAGCACATTCATAAAATAGTTTATAGATTCAAACATTTTTAAACATTTTAAAAATTAATTTTTATACAAGCAAGAACAATAAGAATCAACAAAAGGAATCTGAGCAAAAGATTTATTTTCGAAGATTTATCGAGTCATCATTCCTTTAGAAAATACAACCAAACCGAAAAAGTTTTGTTTCTTAAACAATTTCTGCTTAATTTTTCAGGTTTTTATTTCTCATCATTGCTAAGGCAAAAATAGTAATTTTAAAAGCCTCTAATCAGAGTGTGACAGCTTAATTTCAAAAACTGAAAAATTCCGCAAATTCAAAAATAAATAAGCAAGAGCAAAAGACAGTTTCTGAAAGGGAGAAGAGCAGATGAGCAAGGAGAAAAGAATGAAAACAGCAATATCCAAAAACTCAAGTTAAGCTCTTCGGTAAAATATGCGAATGCGAATCCGTTGGTATTTCAGTGAGATACGCGGCAATGGCAGCTCGTATATCTCAATGCCAAAAGTAAAAAGAAACTTATAAAAAGAATTTGGTAGCATCAAAGCAAAAATGTTTAATGAATTTCTTGCGTGCCCCGTAAGCCCTAAAAACGCACTGCAACAAATGCAAAAACAACAACAGCCAGCCAAACAAAAAACACTAAATAAAGGGACAGCCCAACCAGAAGGACCAACAGTAAGGAGGGAAAGAGAAAGTGAGTCGTCCGGAGTGGTGTGGTTTGGCTAAAAGTGGTTGCCACACGGGACCAAAAACTGAGAACTGAGAGCTGCGGCAAAGGCAAAGGTCCAGCTTGGTGAAAGCCGTGGTGGCAATGATGATGACAACGATGGCAGTGGTAGTGATGGTGGTGATGGCAGTGGTTCAGCATCAGCCCCAACCCCAAAATCATGTTGTTCGTTGGTGGCCTTAATTAAATTTAAATATTTTATCACCGAAAAATTGCCAGCCAGTTGCAGGGCAGCTTCAGCAAAAACAACAGCAATGGTAATAGGAACTGGAACTGAAGTTGCCATAAGGTACAGCGATGGGGCAGACAGCCAGTGGAAGGTGGGGACCGGAGTTGCTTTCGCAACAACAAAAGCAAACATGAAAAGGGTGCAGAAAAGTATTCAAAAGTGTTTGAAACTCTCATTTGTGAGTGTGTTTGTTTGTGCAGACAGCTGAAAAATACTGATGTGGGTGTATTTTTCATTATTTGCCCAGTATTCCAACTTTTTCCTGGAAAGTCCAAAATGTGTACAGCCCAACACAAAAGGAAGAGGGTGAGGGAATTAGGAGAAGCTCCTGAAGCGAGGATGCGCTGAGCCACGACTGCCGGTCACACTTCATATTCAATTGTGTTGAATAATTGCCATACGGTTTTTGACCAACGCTTTTTGACACTCTCCCAAAAGGACACACACGCGTTCAAGTGCCCAATTCCGTAGCCACACAACCACCACCATCACCACCACCACCACCACCACCACCACCATCACCACCACCGCCTCTCTATTTGAAGTTGAACCAACAAAATGAACAAATCACTTGACACTGGCATTGGTCGGTTGGTTGGTTCTTTGGTTGGTTTTTGTTGGGTCGGACAGAAAAACATGCCAGAAGCGTTTTTTTGAAAAATCTTTGTAAATATTTAAAATGTTCCATGCATGCGGGTCCTTCAATCATGCGCCAAACTGAATGGTCAATGTGAAAGGAAGCCCAAGAGCGAAGCCGAAGCCGGACTGGTGGGAGGTGGCTGAATTTAGGCAGTTGACCTCTTTAAATTGCCTTGTAGTTTTAGGGTTAGTTTTTTGTATTTTATTGTGGAATTTGCTTCTTCGGAAGTCGAAGTTATTTCTTTGGTAGGCCACAATGTCAAAATGTGATTTCATATTCATAAATTTTTCGACTGGCTCGTAGAATCCTAAATAAATTATCTTATTTTGTGCGAAAAAAGGGGGGAAAAAAATAATGTAGCACTTAAGCTAAACGTTTCGCTTAAATTATTGTGTGATTAGCTTCGTAAAAACGTAAAACAAACTAGATGTCTGCGGGAGTCTCGCCAAAAGCGTAAAAAAGGAAGGAATATTGGGTAATAATCTATACCCAAAATAGGAAGAGTTATATATTTGCCAAATACAAATATTGATCGAATGATTAAATTAAAAATGATTCAAATACGAAGAGCGGAAATTTTTGTTGCTCTAGTCAATTTAAAAATTCGCGGGGTATTTAGTCCAAAGTTCTTCAGATCTCTTGCAACCGAAAGCTTTGAATAATTCAATTTCGAAAGTTTCGAAATAATATCTTCGTATTCCTGAGGAGTAAAAAATCTTTCCAAGATTAGAATCTGCTACTCAAAGAGTGGAAAGTTATTGGCTCTCTTTATGAAAACAAAAAAAAAATCCCAACATTATCTTCGGGGTGCCGAAGATTACAGACTCTTTTCGCAGTTGTTTCTGCCGTAAATCACATGAACGGGGTTGGTCAGTTAATAGGGCCGATTTCGATTTGTATGACAGCTATACGATATAGTAGTCCGATTTTAATAAAATTTTGCACAAACGCGTATATTTATGTAGAAAACGTGTTGTTTTGAAAAGATCAGTCAATAAATGTGCGAGTTATTCCCTAAACCGATTCAGGTTCGTATAGCAGCTATATGATATAGAAGTCCGATCCTTACGAAATTTAATATATATATTAACTGCTATAAAAAACATATGTGTGCCAATTTTCAAAAGGATCGGATAATAAATGTGGGACTTATTGCCTAAACCGATTTAGGTTCGTATGACAGCTATATGATATAGTGGTCCGATCCGACCGATTCAAACTAGTGTACTACCTAGGTAAAAAAGAAGGCTAAATACCAAGTTTCAGCAAAATAGCTTTTAAGACGACGGAGTAAATCGCATAGAAACAGACGGACAGACGGAAATGGCTATATCGACTCCTCTAGTGATTCTAAGTATTCTAGATGTAACTTTTGTGGGTCTACGATGTTTGGTTCTGTGCGTTACAAACATCAGAGCAAAGTGAATAGACTCCTTTTTCTTCGAAAAGAGTCTAAATATCCCAATGTTATCTTTTTTGCCTTAAATCACATGAATGGGGTAGGGCCGATTTAGGTTTCTATGACAGCTATATAATATAGTGGTCCAATATTTACAAAATTACATACATCGCTATATACAACACACGCACGCTAAATTTAAAAAGAATCGGATAATAAATGTGGGAGTTATTCCCTTAACCGATTTAGTTTCGTATGACAGCTATAAGATATAGTAGTCCGATCCGGCCGGTTCTGACAAATGTGCAGCCTATATATGCCAAGTTCCATCAAAAGGCTTTGCAACTGAAAGACTAGCTTGTAAAGAAACAGACGGGCAGACGGACATGGCTATATTGACTCCTCTAGTGATTCTAAATATTCTAGAGGTAATTTTGTGTCTACGATGAGTGGTTCTGTGCGTTTTAAGCATCAAAGCAAGAAAAAAAGACTAAAATTCAGACAGTCTTTCAGCTTCACACTTTTTGTGATGAAAGCTTGCCTATTTGTCAAAACCAATAGGAGCAAAACGCTATATAATAAAGCTTTCATACCTGCCTACATTCTTCAGATCATTTGCAACGGTTACTAACTATTCCTACTCAAACGATTTGCGGCAGCAAGAAACTTTAAAGGGAGTCTTTATTCTTTCCGATTATTACTATTTGCATATTAAACTGCAAAATGACCACATTCTATTAATAGAAATATATTTAACTATTGTGCATAAGTTAAGTGAAATAAGTTGGCTTTACCACATAGTATACAATATTGCCCCTACTGATTGCTGTAAAATACCAATATAAGGTTCTAGTTTCTTTGTTCACAAAAATTTTATATATTTCTGCATTATGTAGAGTGCATTGAACAAGTTTGTGCTTAGATTCCTCATGTTCTACCAGTACCCAAAACTCAACTAGGGGTCTTCGACCCAGATTGCTCGCTTCGCCCCCCTTTAGGGTGTGTACTGGATGAACAGCATTGCTGCAACCCCTTCCATCCCCGTCTAAATTCGGATGTTCCTGAAATTCAAATATCATGTACCAATACGACCAGAAAAATAATTCCAATAGATCAGCACTTCCAATGAGACTCCACTATTGGGAAGCGTGGCAACTCTGATCTAATCACAGATTTTAACTAAAAACAACAAACAGTACATGAAAAAAATCATTCGGGCGCCATCTGGTGGTCTATTTATACAATTCATAGCGGAGAGGGGGTCTCACAACGTATTTGCTAATAACTCCTGTATTCTTCGTCCGATTTTATTCACCTTGAATCAATTGAAATGTATTTTAGTTGCGCACATTTTCTAAGAAATTATAAAATCTTTTAGCCTAAAGTTCCAAAAAGTACAGTGCTCTGAGGTTATAATTAATTGAAGAGGGCGGTCCAAGTTTGGTTATCTGCGCTTTTTTAGTCTTAGAGATATTTACGATTATTAAATTGTATCTAATGGTTGCCCTGGAGGATTGGGGGTTGGATCAACATAAGACAATAAGCTTGCTCTGTCCCATATACCATATATTCTTCACACCAAAGCTTCTATAGTTTCTGAGATCCTTGCGTTCATACAGACGGACAGACAGACAGACGTGCATGGCTATATAGACTTCTCTAGTCACCCTGACCGTACTCTAGGTAACTATGGGGTGACTCCGACGGCTCCTTTTGGAAATTATTATTAATTAAATTATTTATTTTGCTGTTTTTAAAACAGCTACAATACTTGTAACTAAATGATATAATTGATAATAGTGAGTATTTATTTTCTTCTGATGTTTGTAATGAAACCTGGTATACAGACTTCTTATATACATAGGCTGGAAATTTGTTGGAACCGGCCGGATCGAGTGTCATACTAAATTTAATAATGCCGGACCACTAAATTATGTAGCTGCAATAATCTAAATCTTAGCCTACGTCGACCTTTAGAATGACAGCGAAACTTACTTACTGCTCCCATTCATATAATTTGCGACTTTTAAAACCTCGAACGAAGTCTGTAATCTTAGGTGTCCCGAAGATAAATTTGGAATGCTGAGCGTGTATCTAATGCCCAGAAGGAGACGACAAAAACCACTCAAAGTCACCTAAAGTATGATCAGGGTGGCCAGAGATATCGATCTGGCCATGTCCGTTTGTCTATTCGTCTGTATGAACGTAAGAATCATAGGAACTAAGTTTATTTGTTTATATTGATCCAAAAAATTTTCAGAAATTAGCGATACAAGGAATTTTAATTTGGGAAATTCCCAAATTCAGTCCAAAAATAAAACAAATTTGGAGAAATGAAAATATATAGCAGAAATTAACTGTTTAGAATAGTGTTGAACAAGAAACTGATCTCATCCCGTACAGGAACTACCACGCACCCCACAGTGGGTTGGGTTGCGAGTGAAGCGATTCTTATATCAATCATGAAATAAAAAGCAAATATTTCATATACTGTGTTTTATTTTAATTTATTATTTCACCTGGTGGCAATTAAACTTACTATCAGTACTTTCTCCACAATTATTAATGTAAGTATAGAATAGTTTTTAAAAAGTTGGCATTGTGCGCCCTTTGACTTTAAAATAACAAAATTAAATTTTGACATAAAGAATTATTTTTTCACCAAGCACATTTTTTCGCGACTTAAATATTTTTGGAATCATTTTAGCTCAAAATATAGAGGGCAAAAAAATTATAATTTCTTTTTTCAATATAATATAAATTATTCGATCTGTAATTTGTTAAGGCATGCGTGTAACCATTCGATAGATTTTTCTGTTATTCAAATGGAAGGCTGCTGTTGTTTACAGAATCATTTTTCGAAAAATATCAGCAGGCATGAGCACATGGAAGATGAAAAAAAAAAACTACAAAACACGAAGAGCAACCAATTTCGGTCTACTCACACTCTTAGTAATTTGGCTGTAGTCTCGGTAGATGAGAGGCGCGAATATTCACACGCACACACACATACACACGAACATAAACAGAAACGTTCTCTCAAAGTGACTGGGAAATGACACACTTTTTCTACTCTTTGCGAAGCTCAAAAAGCCAAACAAAACACGCGAGCGCACATGGCAAGGAAAATCATAAACAACACCAACAAGACGAAGACGTCACAGCGAATATAATGCACTTAATACTTTCGAATTCACTTTCCCAGAACAATATTACACACATTAAAAAGCTCCAAAAAGGTTGACGCGAAACACAACGTCTCGTGTCGTCGAATTAACACTGAAGAGCCAAGTCGACGGTAGGTAGTTCAGTTAAGCGCAGAACGCCGCAGTCGCAGGCTACCGCAACACACACACACACATCATCAGAATCATGCATGCAGGACAGGACATGCCAAGCGAGGCCAACCAACCAGCCAACCGACACAAGCAACCCAGCAATAAGGCAAAAAAAATGCAAAAGGCACAAAAGGAAAATCAACGTGGCCAGCCAGTCAGTTTGGCAAAAATGCTACCAAAAAGGCGCTGTGGTTGACATTATCGTGGGCAACTAAATCAGCACATTCAAACTGGCACGCACACACACACACATACACACACACAAAGACCACATCTATGCTGATGCTGTTGCCTTTACCCCACACTCCCCAGGCAACGTCGCGCCGCCCCTTCGTGTGCTCATTCGCTCACACAATGCGTCGTATGAGTAACAACACAGATGTCTGGGCCACAATAGAAAATATAAGGCGCATTTCAAAATGCTCTCAGGACCTCAACGCAGCTAGTGTTGCCGCCCCATTGTGACACGCTTGGCGACCTCGCCTCGTTACGCCATTTATGGTATTTGATATGCTAATTTGCACATTTTCAAGAAAATTGCATGGAGAGCCCAGTCAAGTCAAGCTGAGCACAGGCAGCAGCAACAACCACCGGCAATGGCCAGAAAAAGAACCAACCCGTCGAGGAAGGGGCAAAGGATCAGCTCGGCCCCTGTGCAGCCTGAAGTGGCACATTATATTTCTCTGGCGCAAGCCATACGTATGCAGTCCACTATACCTTATTTCAATAGATCTCCTAACAAAGTCAGTTCAGTCCAGAAATTATATAATTAAAAAAAAGTAATATTTAAATTAAAAGCAATTAAAAATCATTGTTTTATTTTACTCTATATTTCTTTCAATAAATTATCGTAACGCTATTAGAGTAGAGTAGAGCATTATCGAGTTGAGCATACCCGATGCCAAGCCACAATCAACCACCTTAACGAGCCAGAGAAAAGAAAACAGAGCATACTTTTGAGCGCTCTCAATTGCGCTCTGCAAACTGCACAGACTCACCAATACCAAAGAAGCTCTGCCAAAATGGGAATTGCATATAAGCGCACAGAGGCGGAGTCTAAAACTTGATTATATAAAACCACCAGTCTAGTTTATATATAAAAAGGGAGGTGCCTGTTCAATGTTCAACGTACATACAAATTGATTATCAGAAGAAGAAAATTCAACAAAATGGCGACTCCAAAATTAAACAAAAATAATAAGGATCTTTTAATATGGAATCTCTTTAAATTACCCCAAGTGAAACGACGCCACTGCACTTTGTTTACGGTTTGTTTAGAGGCCACAACAAAACACAACAAGCAGAAAAATACACGATACAACCAAAGTCGACCGGCAGAGCACTCAGCACTCTGCCAGCTGTTGTGCTCACCGAGAGCGAAAGTCCTGAGCCATGCACATTGTTTTTGCCTTGTATCGGAATATTCTGAGACGACGATACAAGTTGCGCTCTCAGCTGCAAAAATTTTCGATACAACTCACAACCGAGTCGACCGAAGGTACTGGCCCCGTATGTGTATGTGTATGTGAGTGTGTGTGCTGCCGGCTTTTACTATTTGGCCTGGGTAGAACAGCTGACAATGCTTGACACCTGCTAGCTCAACTAACCGGCGTCCATGCTGACACTTTTTGGATACATTCTCTGACATTATCAGAGTCCACTGACAGGCTGCCAGTTTCTGCTAAAGTTTTTGTTGATAAGCCAACTCTGTAGAATCTTTAAAATGTCATGAATAAAATTTCAGCATGCCCAAACAAAAAAAAAACTCCTAAAACAACATCGTCCCTTTTGAGTTTCTAGCCTTAAGCAAATTATGCAAATTTCAGATTTTCTATGTAAACATTTATTTTATTTTTCAGCGCCAGACAACGACGAGACGATGACACTGCCAGCCAACCAATTCGGTGGCTAAAAGCAGCTCACCCATTGGATATTTGTTAAGTTTTCTTATCGCTCGTTTTCATTAAGGCGTCCAGACGCCACAAGCCATCTCCGCTTCTTCTGGTTAGACAGCTGGCCTTTCTAATTGTCTTGCAAATTAGTCGCCAAGCGAAAAAATGCGACCCCAAAACAGTCCACCGCCGCCATTAAATGATTGGAGTTGCTTTTTTTTATTTACCAACAGCTGGCGGGAAATGGAAATATACGAGAGCAGCTACGGTAACTGTTGCCCCATTGATGGAACTGCTAAACTGGTGAACCAAACGGGACGGCCCTATGGCAGCTTCTTTGAAAGGAAATGAAAAGCAAACAAACTTGACGTACAAAGTTTTTTTTTCTTAGTATGTGAGTGTCACCAGCAGCTCCACCGGCACCGGCATCATCGCTGTCAGCGTCTCTGTGTAATTTTTGAACGGCGATTTCCGACAACGGCGGCGTTGACAACGCCGACAACTACGTGCCTGTGGAGGATTAGCCCAAGCGCACACGAGGCCTGCCAGACATAAAGCAGACATCGCTACACAAACCCATCCACGCAATAAAAAAAAAAAAAAAAAACAGAACTGGATATTTGGATAGACTGTGTTGCTCTTAATCCCGTCAGCACCAAGCCCAGAGCAACAGGGCCCCAAGAATGCCAATCGATAATCAACAGTTAATATAAAAGTAAAAGCTTTAAGCTGAAAGCACATTAGGCAATGTCAGGAGCCAAATATTACTGGCAGTGTCTTCAGCTAAGTACCTCCTCATATTGATAAGTCTTCTAAAACTAAAACGTGTGAGAGAAACAGTTTTACTTTTCCATTTTTTGGTTCATTATATTTCAATTTCAAAATATTCTGGCTAGAATAAATCAAGATATGGTTAAGTCCTTCCTCATATTGATGAGTCTCCTAAAACTAAAACGTATTGGGGAAATAGTTTTGACTTTCCAATTTTTGCTTTATTATTTTTCAATATACCCTGTACTTTATGTTAAAGGGTATCTTAAATTTATGCAAATGTATGTAACCTAGAGAAGGAGACGTCCTAGAGTCCCCAAAGTTATCCACAATATGATCAGAGTGAGAAATCTATATAGCCATGTCCGTAGTTGCTCCCAATAAGTTGTTAGGAATCTAAAAATCTTTCGATTAATATCCTAAATCACTAAAATCGATAAGCGAAACACAAAATTTCAGAATCAAGATTGTAATTCCCCTTGCCTAACTGTCAAGCGGTCGAATGAATTGTCCGATAGACGGCGTACTTGCATTATTGTGAACATAGTGTTGTTGAATTCTACAATTGTTATTTTTGAGAATGTCAAATAGGAGCCTGAGCAGTTTCTTCTTCCCAAAATTTTCTACCAAATTTAATATTTGAGATGCGATTCTGTTTTATTTTCAAATTTCTTCAAGTTATCCATACAAAGTCAATAAAGTGCTATTAAAATAATATGGTAAATATCCTTGCAGTCCACCAGGCACTAAATGTACCATAATTTACAACTCAGCTTGGCTGTCAACTTTTTGTGGCCCGGATGTATTCAGACAAACATTTTCATTTACGGCTTCTATATTATCCAGAGGAAGCAGGCAAACTGTTGGTTTAATTGAAAAATGATGGTACCATAAAATATGTTGGTTAATAAAAGCCATAAAATCTATATGTAAAGAAAGTGAATTGCTTTTAGATGTTATTAGCCTTGGTCCTTAAGAGCACAAACAACGTGCTAATAGAAGTTTAATTAGGTGCTGCTGGATTTTAAATATTTTTATAGTTTCATTCAAGTCCTAAATGGAGATAGGTCGTTGTTGTTGACTGCCACCAAACAATCTGACAAGCTTAGCTTTATTGTGTCTGTACTATTTTTTTTTATAAATCTTTCGAGTCTCAACTTGAGGAAAGTTGAAAAAGTTTTCTTTATTTTAAAACGGAAACACCCAAAGGATCCAAAGGCCCCAGACCCTCGTACACAACCAAACAAGAAACGAACAGAACCAGCCAACTACTTAGAAACTCACTCTAAACATTTTACAAAATTATCCCTAAAACAAAAATGCATTATTGTCATCTAAAATGCAAGCATGCATTATCTTGTCACAGGTCCTCTGAGAGTTGCCTTTTTGTGATGCTGCTGCTTCTACTTCTGGTGGTTCTTTACTTACTCCCATACTCGGTTACCCTGCAACGTTTGTTATCTGTAGCCCAGACGCACAAACCATTTCATCCCATTCCTTTCTACAGCAACCCATAGCCCACCCAATCCCATTCCACACTGTTTTGTATTATTCTGGTGACGTTCTCCCTGTTTGCCCAGTTGCGCCCAAGCTGCAGTTGTCTCGTTCATAAGCCAAGTAAGTTTGGTTGGGTAGCTGGCAGAAGAACTCGTATCAATTTGCCAGTGGCAAGAAACCTTTTTAGTTGTGTATGCAAATATGACAAATACACGGTCCATTCCTTTTATTTCCCCCCTCTTGATCAACCCATTTTATGCCAATGCACCAATGTCTCGTGTTAATGCTCAGTTCTTGAGGGAAATTATCGAAGGTCTCACCATGCTCGCCATGCAGTTGGCAGAATTGGAATTTGCAAATTACATATTGAAATATTATTGCAGTGTGCCGAAAATTTTATTATTGTATATCTCATCGGATGGACCCGACCCAGGCCGGTTGGTTCTCTATTTCTTGGTTTTGGACAAAGTGCAAATTTTGCAATTTTTTCTTTGGACTAATGTTTGGTAGAGGATTCCCCATCGCTGACAAGGGACATTTGGTGAACAAAATTGCTTTCAAATTATTTTGTCAGCTGCGGCGACATGGTGACTTGACCCTCTTTGCCCGATGACTGCAGTGTCGCCAACATGGCTCTCATTTCCGGCCAAATGAAGAAGACACAAATTTCTTCATCGTTCGACCGCCATGGAGCCCATTTATGCAAAAAAAAAAGAGACTGACGAAAAAAATTATTGGTTATTTTGCATGCGTTGCTGGTTTCTAGAATTTCTCTGCAATTCGCCTCAGGGCCAACCGATGCGAGTTAATGAAAACAATAACATCAGCCCAGAAGGGTCTGCACAAAGAGGAAATAATAGAGGCACAGCGATAAGGTAACCGACTAGCAACAACAACAATTAGACCGTGTATTCGCTTAGAGCCGCAAAACACACAGAAACCGCAGCCACAAATTGAAAGACAATAAATGTGCTCAGCCATATGGAAAATTGTGATATTCACACAATTTAATTAACAAGAATAAATATTGTTACAGCCTGGTTCGGAGACACAAAATAGGACAGAAAACAAGAACAACATTATCAACAAACACCACTAAAGACAAAGTCAACGCCAAACCGACTGGTCATGTGGTGGTTTGGGGCGGATGAGTGATGTTTAAAAATGGTTTACCCTCTTTAGCCGGAGACAGATTGGGAAACGTCAAACTGGAAACCTGAATGGGTAAAGCAAAGTAAAGCAACATTTGATTGCAGGCAAAAACAATGGGCAAACAAATCGAGAGACATTGCAAAACGATAAACAAAAGACCTAACACAAAAACAAAGAGTCAGACGCTAAAACAATCAGACCTCGAGTCAGACAGACAAACAAAACCAGTAACCGTCAACATCATAAATCCCTAAAATCTCGTTTGTTATTTTTTGAAAGTTGAGCTTCTCATCAGTGGCCCCAAAGTATGCGTGGAGCTTGAAGGTTTTGAAGGTTTTTGCTCGGGTTAATCAGAATATTTCACCATGTATTCGGCAATGTCATCCGGACAAGCTTTTAATTCGGTATTTTTTACTCCGAATTGTAAGAATTGAGGGGGATTCAGGGAGAGTTTGAAAAAGACTAGAATACTGGTAAGGGTTAAGAGTTAGTTTTAAGCAGAGTTTTTTCATAGTAATCAAGGGATGTGTTTCAGATTCTCTGTTGACTTGTTGCATTGTTTGAGCTGGAAGATGCGCGATGTCAACCCTTGTTCCAATAAAAATGGGTTTCATTTAATGGAAAAGTTCCCTAGACTTGAACTTTGGTAAAAGTCTAAGTGGTACTTGTACCATCAAATTGAGTTGTGTCTCAGTGTTTTGTTGAAGACTGAAAAAGGTTGAAAGAAAATAATTTAATTAATATATAACTCATACCAACCTAAATTTTAATTGCGAGAATTTAAGATTTGAACAATAGATAATAAAATAATTGAATAACTAGCACATATTTAATAGCAACTCTTTTATAACCTTTTTCAATACTTCACTAGAATCATTTGAGGACTTAATTCAAATTTGCAAGTCAATCAAGACAATTTTATATAAACCCTTTTTCAAAGACTCAAAAACCATATCATATCAATTCTGAAAAAGTCGGATATTGATAATGAAATAACTAGCACATATTTCAGATCTACTCTTTTATAACCTTTTTCAATACTTCACTAGAATCTTTTGACGGCTTGATTCTAGTTTGCAAGTCAATCAAAGCAAAGATTCAAAAACCATATCAAAATAAGTTCCAAAAAAGTCGAATATTGATTTAGTTGGATCATATTGCGGTAAGTGTTGTAAATTTTGTACAATATTTATCACAATTTGTTGAATAAGTGCGAAAAGTTTGTGGCTAGGAAATTAATGAAACCCTCTCAAAAGTTAGGCTAAGACAATCCTATCAAAATCATTTAACAATTTGATTACGAACTTCCTCAAATATTCTTTCCAGAAGCCTTAGCTAAGAATAAAAAATATTTCTTTTCTTTATTACTTTTGGAACTCTTGTAAAAGACTTAAATTTTCCTTTATACTTATCAAATTTTATAGCTTGGCAATTTAAGTTCTCAGCAAAACTCCATTGCATTTCGAACGCTAATTAAATCCAATAAAAATGAACTTAATTTTTTGGGAGGTTTCATTAGAACATTTTCAATTAGTTGCACGATTTCATCGACAAGATATTTACAACTTTTCTAGGCATTTACTACATTGGCAATTGTCCAAGGAAGGAGCATCAACTCTGTGCCCCATGCTTTTTGAAGCTTCCACTAACCAAAAAGTGTGCGCGCGTGTGTATTAAAATCAATTGTAAAATCAGTAAACTCGAACATCAACGTAAACTTTCACGATTGAAATCTTTTACAGCCAAATTATGAGTATTTTCAATATTACGTTTTCCCGACAAACCTAGATTAGAGCGGGGGGCACCAAAAGCGAAGCAGCAGAGCGTGACAAAAGTAAAGCAAACTTTACGCTTACACTTTCATGAGCAGACTATGACAAATACACAAACACGGTCTCAGACAACCAGCCAACCAAGCAGCTGGCGAGAACAGATAGAAGCCAACAAACGGGCAGGAAGATGCCGGTAATGACGGCTCGATTCTTTCGAGAAGTCAACGAGGACGATTTACCACACCAACAATAACAGCGAAAGCAAAGCGCATAACAATAACAATAACCTGACTGCAAACATTTCAATACCAAGACGAGGACCAGAACGTTTCGATTGCCGCAGACCAGCGCCACCGCCGAGAGCTGTGAAGTCAAGTGCCTGCCAAAGCCAAAGGCAAGTGATTGCCTGCCTAAAAGTATGTGGGCGTACGAGTACAACAGCAACAACTGTTTGTGGAAAAGAAAAAGAAGGTCGAGGGGGAAAAAGACAATTGTTCAAGTTGAAGTGAAACTTTTTGAAGAAGTTTTTCTAGACGAATTGTTGCTGCCACGATTTGCTTTCTTTCTCCACTCCCACTCTTTCTCTCTATCACACTGTTTTCCTCTATCATTTCATTTCTCAATTTCTTTTTCATATTATTCTCTTGGCCTTTGTAGACTCAGCTGCATAGAAATGTGTGCTTCAATCAAAGGCGTAGCCAGTATCCGAGCAAGGGGCACGACTGGGCAAAGTTCTTCATTAAAAAAAAAAATCATTCAATTTAATTGATTCCTATTTTATGTGCTCCTTGTATTTATCAACTCTCTAATGAATTTGTTTGCCCTAATAAAATTAATTTGCGGCTTAAATATATTTTGTTTGTACTCAAATTCACGATAAACTTTCACTTGTATACTTTGAGTAGATCATCGCAGATGTATCAAGCTTTTTCCCCATATAAAAACGTTTGAAAGTGAGCTAGGTTTGTCTCAGGTCTGATCATAGTGTGATTCGAAAAAGAACATGAAATGGATAGCAATCCTTTCTTTTGGGTATACAGATCTATATCACAATATATGCATATGTTTTCTTATAAGGAATCTTTTATTTCATATAAAATCGTTCGAATGTGAGATAGGTTTGTCCGATCATAGTTTGATTCGAGAAAGAACATAAAGTGGATAGCAAACCTTTCTATCAATATAGCAATATCTATGAGTTCCTATAAGTATGGTGCCCCCTCTACGCCCAGAGCTTCTAAGATAATTCGGAATTGCTGCAAATTGCTATTGACACGTTAACATTTTCCAATTGTGGACTCTTTCATTCTCCTACATATGACCTAGCACTTGCTTATCTTTTGGCTACTAAAGGCAGTTGTTCCGCTCACTTTTCTAGAACATCTCCTAGTCCCCCATTTTCCCGACTGCTCGCCTGGTTCAGATGTGCCTAGCCAGGAAATCTGGCGTCGCGCCTTAACTCGCAGACAAGCCGCTGTCGTTGCGTGCCTTATCTACAAATTCTTGAAAGTTTTTTCTTTTAACTTAGTTCTCGGATAACTGGTGAACTGGCCTTTTGAATTCTTTATGCTTAAAGTTTCCTCTTTAAAAAGGTGCTCCATGGCAAGCCCGCCCATTTTTCGTATGAATTCTAAGGGCATACTCATATTTCAAATGTAAAGTTCATGTTTATATTTTGGCTAATGTTTTTTCTAGTTGGCAACAGAAAAAAATTACAAAAAAAATTGGAGGCAAAAAGCAAACCACTTTTAAGTTTGACACCAGATGGTGCCCGCCTGCGGTCGGACGTTTGGATTGTTAGTTTGCCGATGGGGCTGGGGTCAGTTGAGCTTGGTCGCCTGGTTTGCCTGAAGTGGCCGTAAAAGCTTTCAGCATTAATAGCTTGAGTGAGTTTCAATACATACATATAATATATATACAATATGGCCAATAGCCAAACGATTTACACATACACACACACGCACACTAACACACAAATCGACACTCTCTAAATTGATGACAGTTTGCCAGTTCAGTTGCAAAGCCGCAGCGGCATATGCATATGGTATCTCACTGCTGGCGATTCGATAGTCATACGATATACCAATCACACACACACACAAACATTGCGTAGCGATATCTGCCATAGATAGATAAATACATTGGTCCGGCTTTGGCTTTGTTTGTTTTTGTTTTGAGGGGAGTTGTATCAATGCCACTTACACAGGCACTGGCTGGTGGCTTGTGAAATTTTGGCACTTTGTAATTGCCTTGTTGGTCCATGTTGCCTCTCTTCAGGCTTCTCGGTTCCCCAACCATTTTCCCCCATTCCTGGCACTCTCCAGTCTTTTAGAGTTGGCAACGCATTTGGTCATTTTGCCCATTTCATTTTTATCATTTTTTTTTTCTTGTTTTTCAATTTCTGGTTGGCGGCCATGGGTGCTAAGCTCTTAGGCTAAATCTGTGCCATGAGCCATGTTTTTATATTTCAATATTTGCGTGTAGTAAATAGTGGAATTATAAAAATATGGTAAAAGCCCAATCGGGCTACAGAACGTAGCATGCGAAAAGAGAGAAAAAAAAAAAACTGTTACAAAAGCTGCATGAATGTTCTCCAAATTGATCTGTCATGTAAATAAATAAAAGGAATTATAAAATCGAGCTTTAATTCGGGATATATAACAATCTATAAAAGCATCAGTTAAAAAAAATATTAAAAATCTTGTATTAACAATAAAGTTTTAAGTCTCCCTAGTCTAATAGTCTTTAGCTATTTTGATTCCCTTGCATTTAAGATTAAAAAAAAATCATGAAACCGCGTTTAGGAAAATATATGGCAATTTTAATATTTATATATACATATGTATATGGATACAAATAGTTAATTTATCAGCTTCCCTTAGCACTTTACTAAGCTTCAAATAACGTCGAATCCGATTTAATTTGTTGTTAAAAGTCATCTGGTTTTGGAACTATATTTTCATCACGTAGACCAGATAAATCAGGTAGATATATCCGTCATTCAATTCCATATTCTAATCCTTTACAAGCTTTTGAGTTTTAAATTAACCTGAAATTATTTAAAATAAATTACTGATCCCTTAAGCATCGTAGCAGATGATATATACTGTTCAGGTAAAATAGATTTTTTTGAGATTCATTTTAGTTCATCTACCATTTGACTTTGGACTCTGGCTTAAATAAATTTGTCAAATTAATTTTGTAATATTTGTATTGCTATATCACAACATATATCAGTTGTAATCTATAAAAAATGTACTGTGGTCTCAAGTTAGCAAGAGTCTAGAGAAGATGTAGCGGCCCATTTTGGCAGCGGTTGGCAAATTCATTTAGAATTTATGTGGCACTTGTCGACCGAAAAACGCAAGCCACCACAAAATGCCATGAATTTATTTCTAGCATGCGGTGTGGCATTTGCCGACCGCTGGTCAGCAGGGTAGACAGCGGGTTGGACTATCCCGGCTTTCCATGTGGCGATCTGTCTGTGAATGGCCATTTGGCTTGTCGCTGAGCTGGCCCTGGCTCTGTGAAAAGGACAAAAAGGCTTAAGAATATTTTGTGCAAACGCGGGACTCACTGCTGTTTGTTTTATTGTTATTGTGCAGTCATGACTTAAAAATTTGTCGTAAGCTTTTCACAGTCACAGCGCTGGCGGTGTTGGTGGCAAGTTTGTTGGTGCAGCGACAGGTTAGGTGCTGCTGGTGCTTGTAGTGTCCAGCAATTTCCGTTCGGTGTACCGTCCGTTACTCTTATTTTGCCATTTGTTTTTTTCGGGGTGGCGCGCTTATTTGTCACCGCCGTCATTGCCACTGCCATTGTCGTTGCTGGCTCTGTTGTTTTTGTTGCTTTTGTTGTTTCTGCTGGTTGATGGCTTGCCTCAAGCCGCGGGCTGCACGTTGATGCGCGCGGATTTGTCTATGGTAGCAGTACGCTTATTGGCACGGCCACCACCAGGCAGGAGCAACTGTCGCTGCAAGACTCACATATGCGCAGTGCACATTGCAGGGCAAATTTATCGTTTTTAATTTGCCGCATCAAAAAAAGAGAAACTCACACACACACACCACACACACACACAAAGAAATAACCAAGCTAGTAGATAAAATAATAAAAAAAAGAAGCATACAGATACGAATCATAGTCGCAGCTTCAGGGCGGGTGCTGAGAAAAATGGCAGCAGTGTCATTTCTTTAATGGTTTTTGCATGCCTCTCAGCCAGAGCCGCTCGTTCGGTAGCGCCAACTTATTGAAAGCGATAAATAAAGAGATTTCACGTGACAAGTGCCACTAGTTTCATATGGTATCTACAGCATACTTCACAAAAGAAATTCCGATAAAAGAGCAAAGCCCGCGCTGATTATGCAGCTAACATAAATTCCTGATATAATTTTGATTAACCCATTGAGGTGAGTTTTCGAGTGGCGCATGCCATAAATAGACAAAACAGCAACTGCCCACTTCTTCGCGCACCCCTGCAACCAAAATAAACTATAACTCTTCTTAAACTCCTTTTGGTAGAGGAGGGCGTTGGAAGAGTTGGCAGCGCGGCACTTCATTGCCTGGAATGACTGCAGTTGCAGTTTAGTTTAACTACTGCCCAACAAAAATGCAATTTATAAAAGCAAGGGTGGCCGTGACGGTGGTGGCGGCGGCAAAACAAATAAACTCGCCAGTAAAAACGCAACAGTAATAAATATGTTCCAGGCTTACTTTCAATAACGAAGATTGAATACACTCAAAAGATGGGTCGGATTAAGTCAACGGCTTCTTATGTTCTACAACAGATGATTTAATTAGTTTTTAATTTAATTCCTTTTGGTGCAATTGCCTTTGTTTATTTAGTCAATGCCGCATTGATTTGGATAATTTCCTAACTTTGCCGAAATGCCAGCAATTTCGAGATAGATCATTTTGCTAAAAAAGGGTAGAAAAAATCAGGACCGTGAACTGAGGCAGCCTCTACACTACAATTACAATTTATGTTATAGCCAAAACTTTGCAAAACTCAATTAATTAACTTTTGCGCTACAGCCACGCCACGCTCCAACAACAGCAACAACAACAACACGAATAACAAAAATGGCAATACGAATTAAATACACAATGCGAGCAAGAGCAACAAAAAGCCGAACAAGAACAATAGCAATAACTAATATAAATATTTTTCCATATTCTGAAAAACAAAGCGAAACAAACAGCAGAAAAAAAATGGAGAAACAAGCTAGGAAAACTAGAAAAATTGCCAAACAAGAACAACAAACCGAACAACAGTAGCCGGAGGCCCATCAGATGACGCTGGTGACGCTGGTGGAGCACATGAAAGGCGCTAGGATGGTCAGATGGAAACGAGTTTCACAACTAAAATATTTACGTCAAAAGCGAGTGAATGCATGCACAACTAAAGACCCCAGGAAATCAAAGCGAAATTTGTTGCGTATACGCCCCGCGAGCACAACATTAATGCTTGGCCATCGCTTATACGCCCCATATGCCGCGTTGCTCTTCATCATTTTGCCGCCTTCGAAACGCCCCCGAATCCGACAATGCTTTTTTCTTTACTGCGTTTCTCTGACTTTAATTGTGGAATATTCAAATATCGAAAAAACTATTTCTAGTTCGTTGAAAGAAAAAGCAAAAGCCTTGAAATGTGAAAATAACAAGCTGAAAAAGATAAAATATATTTGCTTTGATAGAAAAAATTCTGATTGCCGACAACTCGTCAAGAAAAAGATGTGACTAATACCGAGATATTAAAAATAAATATAAATACTTTTTCAGACTATACGCAAATTGTATTATATATGCAAAAGTCAAACAAACAAAAAATACAAAACTAAAAAGAAAAACTAAACACAAATATGAAACATATTGAAATATATATGTATATAATTTTTTTTATTTCAGATATTTGTAAAGAATTCTTTTAAAAATTTCAAATTAAAAATTCCTAAAGAATTTTCTCTCACAAATTGAAATATACTCGCAACAATCAAGTATGAACAAAATTTTCATTGGAATTTCCTATATTTGTCTTTGTATATTTTCTCCCCCGCCCCATTTTAGGCGGTGAAGTAAAAAAGTTTAAATTTCATTTTTCTATGAAGAGTTTAAGAAAATGCAATTTATACTTTCTGTTTTTCTAAGGCTCGAAAATTCAACAAAATTTTCAATAGCAAAAACTCACAGACATGTGACCCCCGATGTGGGTAAATTGGCCGCTTGGCTTTTGGCCTTTTTTGGAGTTGGCCAGCACCCGAAAATATAGAGGATAGATGAATATGGTAGCCGGCGGAATATGAGGATATAAGTGTGGCTGCAAGAACTAGCAAGTTTCGCACCCAAACACACACCCTCACACACACTAAGGCAAATGTTTATGTTTACTTCAGTGTGCGTGCGTGTGTGTGAGAGAAAGAGAAAACGTTAATTTTCACAATATGTTTTATCCTGCAGCCAAAAGTTAATTAAAAACCAACAAAACTGTGCACCGCACACAAACACACTTACACAAATACACAACACCCACAAAATCTATATAGCAGTCACTTGGTCTGGGGTAAAATAGTTGGCAATGCAAGAATATGTTCCTGTCTCTCCCTCATCTTCCCTCTACCCTTCGTTTTAGCTTAAAACAAATGTGTGTGTATGTGTGTGTAGCCAATATTTTGAGCCCTCTTTGCCGGCAACAGTGCGTATGTGTGATTTCCATCGCATATGCATTTTGTTTATGCTTGGCCCACGCGCTTGCTTTTCAAATATACACCAGAGGTCAGTTATGAATTTCATCTTCATATTTGCTTGAGTGAGATTTTTCATCTGTTTATCTTTCGCCCGCACCCTCCAATTTTGCATTTTAAAATACAATTTTCGTTTTTTTTTCGTGGCCAATGCTGGCCCCTTATTTGATATTTGAATAGCCCTCGTAACGTTATGGTTTTGTTTTTGATTGGGTAGCATTTCGGGACCGATGAGCGCCAATTTGTGTACACATTTTTGATTCAAATCCGCTAACTCGTTTTGGGTTTTTCTTTTTTTCTTCTATCGATTTGAAAAGTAGCAAAAACAATGGCAGCAACTTGCACCAGCTGAAGTTGCTTGTAAGAAAATGGAATTTTTAATCCAATTTAATTGGCAAATATGAGAACACACACGCACACTTTGTATTTTGGTGTGGCGCCAATGTGAAAAGTGTCAGTGGAAAAACGCAGCATGCAAAAAATTAATAAATAAATTGGCTCCTGCTCCAGATATTCATAGTATTCATTTTGTATTAGAACTAAGCACGCAGACAACACATTTATTTTTCGCTACCACAACAAAGTCAACACTGCAACAAAGCCAAAAAAAAAAACACTTTGAGTATAAAAAATTGAAAGAAAGGAAAAGAATATAAAAAGCCAATGTTGCACTTTGTTGATTAAATTTCATGCCCTGCTTAACTTTAGAGAGTGACAAAAATGGGTAAAGTACAATTTTCTGGAAGCTACCAGGTTTCTTTTCCAACGATTTTGAAACACAATCTTAGATTCAAAACCTCAAACAGCAAATACCAGTTTGGCGGAAAAGCTTTGCAAAACATTTATATTTTTATTTAAAAAAAAAATAAATTCTCAGACCATTCATCTTCATCTTGTGTCAACCAAACAGTTGCAGCAAATTAAAGCTCTTTTCATATATGTTGCCAACCATAAAACCATACCAAAGTTAAGCCTTTGAAACCCCAAGTAATACTTTCACTGGTTGGTTAAGTTCGTTGTACGCTTACGATCTCCCATTCTCTCCTATTTCGAATCTCTTCTGGTTAGTCCGAGGGACCTGTGCTGGGCTCACAATTACCATATGCAAAAGCGAATCTCGTAAATCAGTGCAAATATATCCCAGCTCAAGCTTATTGCGGCAGCTTATCTGCTTATGACAGCTTTCCGCCCAGAAAAAAAAGCCCCGAGAATATAAAAAAGAGCAAACTCTGCTAACCAAAATGAAGCATAGACAGACAACATAAAACAAACGTCCAAAGTGCGGCTCCGAGACAAAGCCATGACACCAAAAAAAAAGCATAAAAAAATTCAAAAAAATTTAAAGGACAAAAAAAAAATAGATTGCCATTCGGTTTGTGTGAGCGCGATAGGTTAAAAAGTTTTCCAAACCCACTAGACTTCAACAACAACAACAAAAGTATTCTGGCAAGAAGAGTGCAGTAAATTTCATTGTCAGCAAACCGCCGACTTTTGCGGTAAGAGTCCACCCTCAACTGCCACTGCCACTGCCAGTGCCAGTGCCACGTGGGCACGGGTTGACTGTCAACAATGTCTTATTATGAATTAGTGTTAAATACCATTTTGATGGCCGTTGATGGGACACTTTATAGCAATTTGTTGCCTTAAAGTTCGGCCAAGTTCATAAATATTATACTCAATATTTTCATCTGTGGCTAGTGGATTTTCTGCTGAAGAAATCACTGCCGGATTCGGACAAAAAAAATAATAATAAAACAACAGCAGACATGCCGCATTTTCGACACTTTTCAAAACAGTCACGTATCCACGTCAGTAATAATCACTAAAGTTTTGGGCACCAACTCCTCAAGCCGGGCATCTGCCTCCTTCGCCTCAGCTATAGGTTTTTTTATTTAATGTATTTGTTGTTGTTTGTTGATCAGCTGAGCAGCCTCCACCACCGTCATTCATGAATAGTTGATCAGGTCTGGAAGGTGTGCCTTACACTCTGCATTGTATATTATTGGGCCCATTATAGATCTTGACATCATCATTATGATTATATTGAGAGAATGCAAGACTTATTTACATGGTAGACGCATCGCCATTCCGTGATTTACTTATGCGGCATAATTTCATTCAGTAGCCGTTTATCTTGGCCTTTAAGGCCACAACCAACTGGCCCCCTACCCGAACGCATCTTTGCCCTGTCTAAGTGACTTTTGCCAACACCTTGACTGAGTATTTTTGAGAAACTTATGCAACTGCACGTACAAAATTTACCACAACTCCCAGAGCAACTGAAAACCTCCAAAGACTACCGAAGTTTAGCTTCTCTTGTTGTGGATTCTCAACCCTCGCCATATCTTTTTATGGCCATTTCATGTTTGCGGTGCTAAATTAACGTGAATTTATAGTTAATGTGTCTGCTTCCATGGCTCGTGTTTGGCTTTCTCAAAACATAATTTCGCCACCCCTGCCACCAGACAAAGGTTAAGCAACTCTGCCCTCTTCTAGCCACTCTCCACCCCGTCCACTTAATTGATTATGTACTCTTCTATATGGAATTATTAAGGCATCTTCATTGAACCATCATCAACTGCCAATGTGACCAATGCTGCGGCATAAATCATCTAAAAAAAAAAAAATACACAACCTAAAATGAAAGAGTCTGCATGTCTGGTTTTTTTTATTATTTTTTAGACTCTTTTCGAAGAAAAAGGAGTCTATTCACTTTGCTCTGATGTTTGTAACGCATAGAACCAAACATCGTAGACCCACAAAAGTTACATCTAGAATACTTCGAATCACTAGAGGAGTCGATATAGCCATGTCCGTCTGTCCGTCTGTCCGTCTGTTTCTATGCGATTTACTTCGTCGTCTTAAAAGCTATTTTGCTGAAACTTGGTATTTAGCCTTCTTTTTTACCTAGGTAGTACACTAGTTTGAATCGGTCGGATCGGACCACTATATCATATAGCTGTCATACGAACCTAAATCGGTTTAGGCAATAACTCCCACATTTATTATCCGATCCTGTTCAAATTAAGCACGCATATGTTTTTTATAGCAGTTAATAAATAAACCAAATTTCGTAAGGATCGGACTACTATATCATATAGCTGCCATACGAACCTAAATCGGTTTAGGGAATAACTCGCACATTTATTGACTGATCTTTTCAAAACTCGTCTAACACGTTTTCTACATAAATATACGCGTTTGTACTCAATTTTATTAAAATCGGACTACTATATCATATAGCTGTCATACAAATCGAAATCGGCCCTATTAACTGACCAACCCCGTTCATGTGATTTACGGCAGAAACAACTTCGAAAAGAGTCTGTAATCTTCGGCACCCCGAAGATAACGTTGGGATTTTTTTTTTTTTTTTTTTATTTTCAGCGCTGTCCTTGTTCCTTTGGCTGCCGCACAAAGTTATGTATAAATTTACATTTTCAAACAACAAAAGGCAAAAAGGGCAAACAGGAGTAGAAATAAAAAAATTGAAGAAAAAATATGGATAAGAACAATGTCCGAAACTGGTTACAAGATTGAAGGGAACAAAGGACTCGAATTTTATTTTTTTATGATTGCAGCAGCAATAAAATTGATTAAATGCGCTATTTTGTTAGAGATTTTTAATGCATAAATTTAAAGCTGTATCAGACGAAAACACTTGTAATGATTTGACACCCGGATCTGTGAAATGAATTGAATCACATACCATGACAATTTCAAACCCCAGCCAAGAAAAGTTCACTTCAGAGTAACACAAAAATGGCAGTTTTCAAACTTGTCAATGCTGAATCGGAATCACAAAATACAAAGAAAAAAATTATAAGAAATTCAATTGAAAAAAACCGTTGCTTTAGTTGCCAGAGTAAAAGATCAATTGTGTAAAAAGTTTTGCCCTCTGGTGGAAATGTGTTTAATTGTAATGGCAGGACAAGCGAGTGCACTCTTCAAGCCCACACACTCGAACACACAATAAGTTGCACGCACACACACACACACACACACACATGACACAACCGAAAAAACAATGACAGTATAAAAGAGAAATCTGTATGAAAAACCTTAAAAAAAAAAAAAAGAAATGGAAATGCTCTTAGTGCTGAGTGGCGCCGCCTTTGCTGTGGCTCCATTATGAGAGCTGCTGGCTCGGACAATGCGCGCCGCTTTCAATGTGCAAAAGTCTGAAAAATCTGAAAAGCCGTCACTGCCATGCAGCAACAGAAAAACAACAGAATCCGAATTTAGTAGGAAAAACAACCAAAAATCGGAAGAGAAAAAATAAGACTGCACACGCAATTGAAAAAAAAAAGAAATAAAGAATCGCTGCTCCAAGCAGTCGTGCGTGTATTTTCGTGAACATATGTGTGTATGTGTGTGCGTGTATCATGTGCGGTGAGTGTATTGGTATGCCCCGGAAGCCATTAGACAAAAGCGTACATTAGAAAGCGCCGCGCCACCACCAAAACTCACAATGAACTTAATGTCAAAGCAATTCCAAAAAATAGACAAAGATTCTTCCAGCTACCTAAGCTGCGATCCACTTTACTGAAAATAGAGAAAGAGATCTACTTTAACCAATGCAAAGGAATATGTAAAAAAAAATTGGGAAACAACCAAACTGTTTCGCTAACTTATGAATCAATGGTGTTAAGAGGGGTACTACGACTTCCTAGAGACAGTAAATTAATAAGCTGTATCCTACAATAGTTATGTAAAAATCTTAAGTTCTGATTCCGATTTAAGCCACGAAGACACATAAGACGGAGACCATAATCATTGCGATCCTGTTATACCTTATATTGTAGGCACCCGACGTATGTTAGGCGCAAAATTGGGCGCACAAGATCCACATGTTAAGTCATAATCCTGTAAGGGTCGTTGTCCTTATATTGACATATCAAAGTCCTCCCATAGTCTTGTTAATTGAAGAGGATATGTGACTTCCAAATTTTCATTTGGGATTCAGCAGAATATACCCAAATCAATGCATGAATCTATTTCCCGATTCATGGACCACCAGACGAAGTGGTTATATCATGGGATAAAACTTTCTCATAAAGATTTTTTTTATTGTAGATAGGGATTAAAAAATAAATAGATTCATTCTAATCAGTTAATTTAGAAATCTGCTCGGCAGATCTGTCGGGTGGACGAGCTTGAGCCTTATATGGAGATATGTGGTGCATTAATCCAGGCATCGAGATCGACTGAATAACCTTACATGTAAAGCTTACTGTTATAATATTTAATAATTGGCAAGTGTGTTGAATTTAAATAAAATAAAATTTAGCACAAACGCGTATATTTATGTAGAAAACGTGTTGGCCGAGTTTTGAAAAGATCAGTCAATAAATGTGCGAGTTATTCCTAAAACCGATTTAGGTTCGTAGTATAGTAGTCCGATCCGACCGATTCAAACTAGTGTACTACCTAGGTAAAAAAGAAGGCTAAATACCAAGTTTCAGCAAAATAGCTTTTAAGACGACGGAGTAAATCGCATAGAAACAGACGGACAGACTGACAGGCGAACAGACGGACATGGCTATATCGACTCCTCTACTGATTCTAAGTATTCTAGATGTAACTTTTGTGGGTCTACGATGTTTGGTTCTGTGCATTACAAACACCAGAGCAAAATGAATATACTCTTTTTTCTGCGAAAAGAGTATAATGAGCAACTTAAATAAAGGATGTGTTCATTTCTCCGTGACTTTTTCATTGAACTGTTCATTCGCTTAGATCGTTCAGTGCGGGCAGTCCATCAACAGGGGACTGCCGTCTCGTCACTCGCATCGGGGATGCCACCAGGGGTCTGTCATCTCGTTAATCGCATCAGGGATGCCACCTTATAAACTTATTATTTAAAGGTCGTACAAAAAATTTTTGTAAGGCCTTCAATATGTGTTTGGTTTAATATTGAAAAACTCTGGCTTAAGTTTTTATGTTTAAGTGTTTTAAACTATTTTATTTAACTTAAGCTATAAATTATTATGTAACAATTATTTATTTTATTTATTGTTATTATTTAATTAATTTTTTTTTTTTCGTTTAACACAAAATTTATAAAAAAAAAAACCCAAGACAATCGAGTTAGTTGTGTTGCCTCATATCCAGTTCACAGCTTTCCAAATGATTTTCGCATTTCCAGCCAAAAATAAATTTTATTTTTACTTTCTTTTTCCGTTGTTGATTTTTTGTTTCCACCTCATTCCCCTTATGCAAATTCAGTCAGTTTATCATTTTTAATGGCCTCATCACTTACAATTCAAAATTTTGTTTTTTAATTAGCGTGTCATAATTTTATGAACATTTTTTCAATTTAGTATTTTCATACACATTTTATGGCGTTTGTTAATTAAAAACATTAAGTTTTTAATTATTGCATTTTTAATCAAGCCTAATGAGCTAATCAATACTAAAAACTCCAACCAAAACAAAAATAATAATAATCATACTAACAAAATTTTTTAGGAGGCTCGAAAAAAAAAAATTAATTAAAATTTGCACTTGTTTCTGTTTTTGATAATTGCACAACAAATGTTTCATTAATAATCTAATTGTGCATAATGCGTACGAAATTGGTACTAAATTAGTTACTGCATGCGCAAGGCAAATTTGCGAAATATACAGCATGGGAGAGGGAAGACGGAGATGTTTAAAATTCCAATTGTTGTTGGTCAAAAATTTAATTTGCAAACAAAACAAGCCAGAGAGAGTGAGGGAGAGAGAGAGGGGGGGTTCGACCGACTCGGTCAGAGGAAGATTCCTACATAATTTACCAAAGTTAAATTAACCAAAATTTTCAGCAAGCCAGCCGGAAACGCACACTGCAAAAACAACAACAATCAACAGCAAGAATCGTAGCAGCAACAATAACATCAAGTGAAATGCAATTACATGCACTGTATAGCATACTTTCAGGGAAGCCAGCTAAGCCAGCCAAGTCCTCCCTGAAGTTGCCACAAAAAGCTCAGAGGTTTATTAGATTTGCGCTTTTATTAAGCGTTAAATTATTTTGTAAATTGTTGTAGCATAACCAAATGTAAACCAAATAAACACACACACACACACACACACACACTAAGATCTTTGAGAGATGGAAAGATGGGGATAGACAGTCGGATTGCCATGATGGGGAAACAAATGAAAAACTCTCCATCCTCGTGCGGAATGAAACGAATTGGGTGTCTGCCTTAGTCACTTCATTTTGGTTATCATTTGCATAAGCGCTGGGTTTTTGAGGCCAACCAGCAAACTAACCAGCCCAGTAGAGAGTAGTAGACAAAAGGAGACTTACCCTATCCGACCCGCTTCCTCCCTGCCGGCTGGTCCGCTTTGCCTGACTTGTTTAGCGCTGCAGGGCTCTAATTAATCATTTGACTGGGCTTGATTCGCCTCGTTTTGCCGCTTTGCTTGGCTCTCATTGTAAAACTACTTACGAGCACATTTGCGCATAACAACAAAAATAACGAAAGCTCAAACAACAAAAAGCCTGCCAGGCGATTTTCCTAAGCATTAAAACACAAAAACAGGCGATTAGCTGCCACGCCTCCCAGTTGAGCTCTGCCTGCCTGCGAGTTCTTTGTTAAGCATTTTGCAATGTTTGTTTCGTGTGTGTGTGTGTGTGTGGATGTTTGTGCTTTTGTTAACTAACTAAGTTTCTGCCAGGCTACACAGATAAATAACGAGATGAATAAAATGCAAAAATGTGCAAGCCCAGGCACACACTCATATTCGAAAAGGTTGCCTTTGACGCCTTTACACCGCCTGCTGGGAAGCTAAAGTACACTTTTCGGAACTCATATGCATTATGAAGTGAGAATGTACTCCAAATTGGAATTGCCCAACCACCTTAAAACTGCGGATCCTATAGATCAAGACATATTTCTAATTTGCATGAAAGTGCCGATTATCGTTAAATGTAAGACTTACTCAGAAATTAGTCAATGATTTCCTAAAGTTAACAGTCTTTCAAATGCATCCACTGCGTAATTTCTTTATTTCTGATTCAAATACTTTATAATTAGACACAAGTTTTTTGGAAAGGCCCAAATTTATTCAGAAGAGATTCGGAACTCCAGAGTGAACTCGTTCCGGCTCAAATTTGGAATTGCTCACTAAGAAAAGATGGATATCGATAGTTATCGCTTGTATCAAAGTGTGAAATTAATATAGTAAGCAATAATTAGTAAATGCTTAAATTAACTCGATAATTAAGAATAGACACCCTAAGCGATAGTTCTAAGAATAACTGATAAATAATAAAGACCAGGGACTTACTTCAAAAAGCCGATGAGTAAAAGTGATGCACGGAGTTCATGATTTCTTCCACAATAAATACCGATAGTCATCACTTGAATTAAATAATCCCAAAATAAATCCCGATTAAATTCTCATAAAATGTATTGATATCCTAAGACATGGCGTGTATTGAATAAGTACAAAATAAATCTACCCAAATTTCTTTCTATTTTCTTTTACAAGCTGACTTTAATTGTTAATAGATGAAGAGATATGCTTATGGTATAGGTTTGCATTTCTATTTCTTAATTCGATATCTTAATTTAATATTTCGAGACACTCAAAATTAGTGAAAAATTACACTTTGATATTCCAATAGTATTATGATTCATGCCTTAAAAAAATAGATATATGTTACCAACTTAGGATGATAAAAATATCTGCAAACAAGAACTTACCATATTTTTCAATATAATAAAAGTTTTTTCCATAATGCTTGCAATAATTGATAGCTATTTTTAATTAGAAAATTTTACCTAAATTTCGATGAATGATTAATAATAAATCTGACCGCTTAGTTTTATGTTTAGGAAAAAAGCCAAAAACAAATAGGTATCGATTAGAAAGACCAAATACGCTTAAAATTAAAAATTGTAAATTATAGAATTATTTAGAAAGAATTCCCTGAAAAAAGAGTATATAAGATTTTCCTTTCTTGATATAAGATTGGTATAATATTTTTTATATTTTTGCCAGAGCTCTTTCAACACTTTGTTTTACCCATTTGCTTTGAAAACAATGGAAGAACAGAACAAAGTTAGAGAACCCTATGAAAATGTAAACTAATAAAGACAACAAAAAATTATACAAACAGTTGGCAAAGCATTTCACATTGGTAAACCCAGAACAATGCTTTTTATAAGAGTAGATATTGCTTTGCCTGTTTTTATTCAATTTTATTTTACCAAACCAATTTCGCACAATCTGACCACTTCTGGTAAGACCACCAGAGTAGTGAGGGCCTATTTTTCATATTCATGAGTGTAATAAATTTAAATTCAATTTCCAAGCAAACAGCTACTTAGTGGCCGCAATAAAAATAACAACAACAAAAAATTAAAAACAAATAGACAAAACGAAAGCAAGAAATAATATTGGTAGACAATAAAAAAAAATAAAAATAAAAATACTCACACACTATTTCCTGTGTGAAGGAAACTGAAAAAACCACACAGAAAGTAACCGGAAACTCATCCATCGTTCTTTTTGGCCCTGGCGCTGGGCAATGTGCAGTGTTCGGTCTATTTTATAAGCTTTTGCCAAATCTCTTCGAGTTGATTAAAAACAATAAAAACAGCGTGTTCCTTATGGCCAAAAGCTGAGTCATAAATAAGCAATTTATTGTGCGCTTCCGCTGAGTATACGATTCTATGAGTACATGTGTATGTGTGTATATGTGTGTATCTATGTGTCCATTGTGAAAGGTAATATTATAGAGTAGAGTGGAGCCACAAAGGGGGCACAGCATGCGACGAATCTTGGCGCTCTGCAGAACCAGCAGGATCGGGCTGGGATACTTCCGAATGTTACATTTGTTGAATAGTTTGCCATTTGGGTCGGCATTGGTTTGGGTTTGGCTTTGAGCTTGGGCTTGGGTTTTAAATTCTTTTCAACTCTCTCGGTGTCCTCTTTTTCTCCATAGTTCTGGCCCTGGCTGTATGTTTATGGCAACATTTGAAATGAAAGGCACGAAGCAATTTCCGCTTGGAAGCTTAGCAATATTAACGGAGGTAGAAGAACTGTTCATATTTGTTGCACTTTGCTGCTAGCTAAGCGATAAGCCAAACTGGCCATTTGCTAACAGGTGTGTCTGTGCTTGTAAAACTGATTTCAAATTGAATGCTAAACTTATCATTTTTAATTACAAGCAAACAAAAATATTCTACTAAAATGAAAAACTACAAACAAGAAGATTACCAATAATGAAACATTTTCTATCTCAAATCTCAAAGAGGAATTTTCTTTTGTACTTAGGCACTCGGTAAAAGCAGATCAAGACTTTGTAGTTTTTCTTTTTGTTTACAGAATTCTTCATAAGTGTTGACAAAATAAGGGCGAAGATGCAACAACCTATCAAGTCTGGAAAATTATATGAAAACCTACAGCACATCTACCTCAAGCAAATTCAACGTTCGAATAATTTAAGATCTTGTCTTTCCCCATTACTTCCTCCTATTATTTTATTTATTAAATGTCCTGTCAATTGTGAATTCGTTGTGCAAATATCGGCGGCGCTACTTATGATTACTTTGCACTAATCGGTGTGCATTATTTCCTTTCAATTTCTCAGAATGCTCGAGTGTGTGTGTGTCAATTTTTATTTACGTTCAGTTGTGCGAAAGCAAGCAAGCTGACCGCACATTTCTATATAATCACGTACAAATACAAGCACATATACACACACAAGCACAGCATCCATATTGAAAGAATCCTCATGGTTTTCAGTGATTTTGGCTGGCCAACCCTGAAAGCGGAGCTTTCAGGCTGCATATGGTCACGTAAAAACATTTTTTGGGTGTTACGAACATGAAAAATCTTTTTAGAATCGGGTCGAACCCTGCCCCGGCTCACCTTAGCTAACGACTGCCAGAACAGCCACCTCAGCCATAACGAAGGCACGTGACACTACAAATAGTTGTTCAATAGTTTTTACCATTCTTTGTTGGCCACTAAAGCCATTAAAATTATATTCACAATATAGAGATTTACGGGTATATGTACACAAATGCAGGCATACAGACATAAAATCTATAAGCATTTGCAATGTGTAGAGTATGCTTTTGATTTGTTAGCTCTAATTTCATTTTAGTTTTGTTTTTGATGGCACAATTGAAATTTGAAAATATATCTATACATATATAGAATACTCTGAGGTGAGGAGAAAATTCTCAAATATCTATGTTATATACCATAAAATGAATGCATATAAATTGTATATCGACAGAATTCGACCGCAACGATTTTCTAATTAAATTCAATTTTCACCGTGTATGCGGCATGAATTGTTTTGTCATTTTATGGCTGCCCCGTTGGCCACACAGCCCAGCCATTTGCAATATTTCTTTGTATATGTCAACAGCAACAACGACAAACACAACAGCAAAACCGGAGCAGAAGCCTAACGGAAGCACAGAAACAGAGCACAGAAATCTTATATAATCCTTAGCTGAACCTGGTCATCTGATAAAGCCAACCAACCTGCAACTCCTCTCTCTCTCTCTCTCTCTCTCCCTTTGCCACCCTGTTACTTTTGTGCTCTGTTTGGGGGACCTGAAAAACATTTTCAATATTTAATATGGCCTGGGGAGTCAAACTTGTTCATTTATTTCAGATTAACAAAAATTGAAAATCTTTCTTGCCTTTGGTCATACATGTGTGTGATGTATCCGCATTGGTATCTGTATGCACGCTTGAATGTTGTACAAGTAATATAATAAGCTGAATAATTGGTGTACATGGCGACCAATTCGCTTTGCTGCCAAGGACCGCAGCCCCTTTATATCTTTGTTCCCTGTTGTTTTGTTTTGTTTTGCTTTGATTTGTTTGAAATTGAGGAATTCGTTACGAGAAGTTTCCGTGCTTTAATTTACAAATAATTCATGGTTTCATATATCCAGGTATTCTCATATTTCCTGCCATTGATTTAGAGAGGAATAAATTTGGATTCTATTTTAATATTTCATATTTTCAAATGTGCTCTTTTTAAGGCTGATTTTATAAATAGCGAAACCTTATATCTAAGGATATATATAATTCCTAAAAAAAAGTCAGAGCATCTCAGATATCGAAAAATAATATTGCTTGATTTCCCCTGGTTGTATTAAAAAATCAAAACATAATCTCGCTTTGTAAAACAAAAATGCCGTGAATGTTATTTCGTGCTTTTAAATTAACCCATGTAAACTCTTCAAACTCGAGACACTCGCCAAGAATTTCACTCACCTAGCTGGTATCAAATCCCTTTACATCCAAAGGATACATCCACACATTTAAGCTTTTCTTACCTGCGCCGTCGCATTCACAAAATTAAATTGAATATTGAAAAAATATGTTTGTCATAATGTTAACCTTCTACACTCCCATACAACTTCCTCTCCTCAGGACTCTGTTCCCTCTTCCCCAGTGCTGCGGCTGCTGCTGCTGCCAGTCGACCTTTTACGAGCGCTATTAAATATTTGTCCTCGTTGTAGATGCTATCGGTGGTGCCTCTAAATATCTGTTTCATCGACAGCACCGACACAGAAAAAAAAGAAAGAAAGAAGAACTCAACGTTTCACTCAATTCAATTACCTTAAGAGTGTCGCCGTCAAGTGTACACTGGCAAAGTTGCTGGCGACGACGACAAAGACGATGTCAACAACAACAACAACAAGAACAACAGCGACATCGACAGCAGTAACAACTACTACAATATTGTCAGCCAATCGTCCAAGCGAAAGGAGCTTGCATTGGCAGAGTTGCTTGCATATTGCAAATTCTTGTTGTTGTTGTTGAACTTATTTTTTGTTGTCTTTGGCATTTTAAATCCCACATTTTATATGCTTAGCTGGTGGCCCGCATGTCTGCTACCATTTCGTTGACTGTCTGGCAGAATACCATCTTAGCTTCCGCCTCCTTCGAGCCATTCGAGTCAACAGTTTGCAATCTCCAAAACCCATTTGACAATTTTCTTTTGGCTTTACCTGCTAAAACACAACTTGATTTATTACCCCGACATGGCGTGGTCTGTCCTATCCATCCCTACCCTACACTGCCCTGCCCTGCCCTACCCTAACAGCCAATACTGTCGTGGCTAGGTCTGACTGGGATCTAGTGCTCTGTTCTCGGTATGGCGTGTAATAAAATTTTAATCGATGTCGTACATTTGCATGCCAATTGCAATCGAGCCAGTTGAGCCATGCCACGCGGCAATTATACTCCAAGGCAAACTAATGCTCCACATGTTATAAAAATGCACGAAAATAGAAAATATATATAAATACGGTTTGCACTCCGTTATATATACAAATATATAGAAATATTCTTAGTACCAAGAACACTTGACGGGCGCACTCTAAAGTTATGCAAATGTATTTATTTCAACCACTCCGAGCACTCGTGTAATTTTATATGCATTTGCATAAACAAGAAAAAAAAAAAAAAAAAGCAAAAAAAATGCTAACCAAATGCAATTGCAACTATGCCGCCGCACTATGGCAGCCATCAAGTTTGGTTTGACTTGGAGTTAACCGCAAAACCGCGTAATTATTATATAGCCAGGATCAACGGAACGTAGCAGATTTTAACAACAGCAGCAACAAAAACAACAACTTCGGCAACCAACTAACAAGCTGATGGTACAACAGCTTGTTGTGCCATGTGGCAAAAGTTTTTCGTACAGCATTTACAACATAAAAGAAGAAAGCTAAAAATTACAAAAAAAAAAGATGTATTATTTTTCGAGACTGGGTTAAGTCGATTTCAAAATACCCTGAAATTAAGAGTTGAAATAAAAGTTCTTCTTTCAGACTTCTTTTTTTCTGATTTAGAAGAAAGGTCAACTGATTATTAAACAGAGTGCAAGTACAACGTTACCAGAAGGAAGATATACATAAAACTCTGATTTTAGGATTTACCACTGAAAACAAGAATTTTGACCTTAATAATACCAAAATGGAGTGTCACAAATGAAAAGGTAAAGATAGCGCAGCAGCCGCTCGATACCTAGCAAACGAGTGCTGGCAGCACAATTCAAATGGTATCATATGTTTAAGTATCGATAATATAAATATCGACCTATTCTGCAACGTCAAACATCTTTCTCAATAAAAAAACAAATTAATAGTTGCAGAAATAAGTAAATAAAACGTTTCAAACTGAGGCCTGAACTATTTAATTTCACAAATATACGACGATTCCATTAAAAGATTGTCAGGATTTTCTCACATTCAAAATACTCTTTTTATCTCAAAGTCCAGAGTATTTAAATAAAAATAATAGAAGTGGGATTTAAGTTTAATGTGGAAACCATATTTTCTTGTTCCTTTTTATTTTTTAAGAAAGCCGCGAAGAAAACGATTTTATTATTTTGTAATTTACATTGAAAGTTAAAGAAAAGACATTTTACATGGAAAACAAATTTTAGTGTGTTTCATTAATTTACGAAAAACATTTTTTAGCTTTTAAATAAAAAGTTCATCCGTTTTTAAATGAAATGCAAAAGCCTACAGTGATTTCCCTAGGTTATCACTTTTCTGCCTGGATTCCCATAATGGGAAAACTTCAATCATATATAAGTACTCAGAAAAATAATTGAAATATGAAACTTTCTTGCATTTTTACGTTGAAAAATATTTGTTAATTGGATAAATATTAAGTTAATTCTGAACATTATCATTGGAACTTTTGTGGTATGTAGAAATCATTTTAATTCCTTCGATGAAATTAATGAATAAAAATTCCAGAAAAACATTCATATTAATAAGAAGAAATATTAAAATAATCAGAGAATTAACTTTAATTCAAAGCTGTATTTAGTTGCCTGCGAAAAAAAGACAGCCATTACTTTCATATTTGCTGACCATAAAATAAATTTATATTTGCCTAATCCAATCCCCTTCCATTGGCTTTGGCACTCACGCTGGGTCAAAGGATGTCACATACGGCCATTAAGCTTAAGCTTCTGTCAAGTATTCAAACATAATGCCCAACAACAACTGCAGCAACAAATTGAAACAGTTGTCATCGGGCAGTCTGCTAGAGCCTATTAAGGCTGCCAAATCGCTGACCAGGCCAATTCCACCAGCAGCGAAGAAAAAGACTTCTATGTATTAACTACCAAAAACTGACCAGAATGTGATGGCAGCATATGCGCTCAATAGTTTACACACGCAACGGTTTGTCAGTTAATAAAGACATAATGGCCAGGACTTAGTTTTTATGTCCCAACATTTGCGGCTAATACAATATGATGATGTTGTGTAAGCGCCTGTTTCGGTCTTGCCTATTAAGGCACACCACTCTGATATATCATTTATCTTATAATTTGCAAAAGGTTGGCGAGAATCCAGTGGCAGGAGAAATGAAGGTTATTTTCCAAATCACCTGTACTTCCTCACAAGCTTCCTGCTTAACCAAACGTAATACTTCCAGGACAACAACTTGTAAAAACAACACACAAAACAACCGACCAACTCACCCACAAGCCATCATATTTTCCTCGAAACGATTCAGAAACAAACAAACGCCCACATCAGATTTGGCCCGGCCTCGTTCAAAGAAAGACTTATCCTGTTGCTCTGCCAACAAGCCGGCTACAAGGCGGCTTTCAATTCATTTGATAAACGTGCGAACCGACTGCATACCTGAAGTCCTAGAATGTTTATACAACGTCCTAGGCCCCCTTGCTTGGAATTGCTGGCGGCTTCTCTGCCTGGCTGACTTGCAATACTAACAAGCTATCCATCTGTCTCTAGTTATACTTAATTTTTTGTGTATTAGCCCCCAATTTATATATTCTTTTCTCTCTTCTTTTTTGGCCTTGAGTGAGAAGAGGATAAGAACAGACTCCTGTCGCCGGCACTGAAGTGCCTTTTTCAATTTCCCCAGAGGCGCTTCCGATCAAACAGGAAGTGCTTAAGTTCAAACTGAAGTTAAGTGGGCTCACACCATCTGCCATACTCTATTACTATATTATCAGTAGACAAGTAAGAGTACATATACATAGCAAAACCTAAATGCCCTTCAAAGAAGCCGAAACTCTGTAGATATTCACTAAAATACTTTTAGTTTTATCAAAATCAAAGCTGAGATCTTAAAATATTTCTGAGAGATTCCCAAGCTGTTATAATCTTTATAAAAGTTTCTCCAAATTTCAGACAGATATTATCTCTAAAGAATCTACTCAGCCAGGCATACCTTTTTCACATAGAATTCCTCAACTTTGCCCAAATGCTCTGGCATTACCCTAAGGTCAAAATACAGCTACAAACGCACACCTGTAACTTCATTACAAGTATGCGCCATAAGGCATACAATATGTATGTACATATATGTATATCAAGTCCCAAAAAGGAGAAAGAAAAAAATATATCGAAAAAAGCAAAAATCCACCACTGGGTGCAAAGGTGATGTAAGCTGCTTATGTGGGGTGCCGTCGGCCAGGCCAGACATAAAGTAATATTTCATATAGCTAATAAACAAGCCTTGATGGTGGTAGCAAATTTAATGGAGGTTATGCTGGAGTTGGCGTTACATATAAGTACACGGTTCCCGCCGCCGACAAGGTTGATGGAAACAATGAGAAGAGCAGCAGGTTGCATAAATTTATTAATGAGTGGAAAATGAAGTTTCACCCTCCATTTCTTTTGTCTTCCGTTGCTTCAGACTAGGCAAAAATTTGCTTAGCCAAGGCCATGGGCATGCAGAAGTCACATGGCTTAAAGCTAACCCAAAAGACAATAAGCCCAAGAATTTTTCGGCATTTCTTTCCCCACATATATGGAAATTTTCAATACGTTTTTCCTCTGCCTCATGGTGGAAATTCACATAGAGGGGCTGATTTACTTACTCATGAAAACAAAGCAAGCAAAAACAACAAGAACTACATAGTAGGGATAAAGAACAAATTGAAAACAGAAGGTGAGCTGCAATCTCTAGAAAATACCGAGGGTAAAGTGGCACAAAATAAGCACAAGCTGGAAATGAATAAAAATACGCACGAATGCTTAAGAAAGAAAAGTCATAGAGGGCAAGGAGTCTAACCCAGGGAGGAACGACAAATGGTATGGTTTGGGTTACGTGAAAAGTTAACAAACTTCTGTGATTGATAAATATTTAAAGCGCAGCAGCAACAAAGCGAAATAATTGAAATAAGTGAAGTAACTCAGCCGGCAACACCAAACGACTATGGCGGCAATAGAAGCCAGCAACAGAAATTTCGAGGGTGGCAATATTAAGAGGTGGTAGCTAAAATCCTACCAGTCCTAGACAGCCCAACAATCAGCTGGTTCACCCTGCCAATTTAGACAAACCATAAGCGCTTGTTAGTCTGCTTTGGCAGAGCAGCAGCATGCAACCTTCATTCAATCTAATTTCGCAGCTTATCACTGAAGCTTAGCTGCTTTAAAATGCGAATGACATGCCAAAGCACTCGAGATTCAAAAGATTGCGTGGCGCCACGACATTAACAATGACACGGCGGCATGTTTAACCCCCGGACCCATTTACCTGGCAACCACCCACCAATCCGATAAGACAGACAACGACATCTCCATAGTCAGTCAGAGCATACTTTGGAGTAGGCTTTGTCTTCTCGCCCCAAACTGTTTCCCTGGCCAGTGTCACTCCTTAATTTGCTTGTTGGTGCTACCACATTGCTAAGCTATGCTCTCTCTCTATATGCTCATTACTTTGAAAGAACTATTAAAAAAGGAAATCGTGAGTAATAGTGTGTAATTTACTTCACTCAGGTGGATTGGCTGGTTGAAACACAACATACAATTAGTCATGTTTATAAAATATTGATAAATTTAATGACATTTGTAAAGATTACTAAATAATCTTAAAAGAGTATTTGAAATTTTATTAGGAAAATCCAAAACAGATTTTTATTTTCTTTTGTCTATGCCAAAGATTGGGCCTTATGACTTTTATTTTCTTTGTATTCTTTATACGTTTTCAGAGACAAAAGAGTATGTCAAATCCATCCAGAAGCTTGTTAAGCAGATAAGGAAGCAAAGAATAACGATTTCATATACCATACATTTGTTTTCTTATATCCAGATATACATTCCTACCATTTTTTATCTTTGTCATTCAGACCTTGGGATTTTTTTTATATCTTTCCAATATTTATCAATAAAGATATATATAATTTTTGACTCCGTCCTTTAAGAATCGAAAAGAGTGTATTATCTTTGGTACTGCTAATATAGCCTTCTGCACTGTTACTTTTTCTTTTGTTTATTTTTTTTCAGCCTTCAATTGCCAGGCAGTTGTTCGCTGTGATTTGAGTGCGTCTCTGTTTCCCATCCCTGGCGCTGTGTCAGTATTCCCTTGCCTCTTTGTTTGTCTGTCTCTGACTGCCCACATAATGTCACCATTTCATTTCAGACATTGTTTGATTTGAATTCATTGTCGTGTAATTTGGGCAGCCCGCCTCTGCCAGCACTTTCGCACTCACACTAACTCACACTCGTTTTGCCTTGTTTCGTGTCGCTAATTACACTGTAATTAAAATCGCTGTATTTACAAGCAAACACACTTACACAAACTCTTACAGGTGCGTGGAAAAATGCTTCAAACAAACACATACACACACGCATACAAGCACAACGTGTGTGAGAGAGAGTGCAAGAAAAATCGTATTGCTCATACGCGGTGTGGGCAATACCATCGTATGTTCTTTGCATGCGCTTTTCAAATTAACGAAAAAAGCAAATGAAAAATGGCCCAAAACGAGTAACGGTGAAAATGTAATGACGTTTGGTAGTACCTTTTTCACCTCAGTATGCAGCAAAGGGTGAGGGGCGTGGCCGCCGTTTAACACATTTTGCCCGAAAGCTATTGGGCGGCACTGGCGAAAACAAGCTGTAAATGTGACCATAACCTGACCTGTTTCATTCGACTAGCAAATACTCATTTAATTAAAATATTTCTACAATTATTTCTTTAGAAATCCAAGAGGAACTGAAAAGTAAAGAAGTCCCAAATCCTGACATATGTTCCCAACTTTTTATTTAAGTGAATGAAATATCAAAGGAAATAAATAAAATTGGTCCTAATTCAAGCAGAGAATATTCACGAGTCGGTAGGGCTTTAATTCGACGTTTTTATACATTATTATTTTCTTTATTTCTTATTTTGGTTGCAGTGCACCATTTTAATTGCTGTTGCGAGGTATTTTCCTCATTGGTGTCATGCTTGTGTTGCTAAAAATAGGCTGCAATTTGTGGCAAACTGGAATACTGGGTATTTACATATTTCAATTTCTCAATGTAATTAATAGAAAAAAAAACATAAATAAATAACAAAGAAACAATTAATTAAAATAAAAGGCTATAAAAAATTCTTTTTGTGGTCTGCAAACAGGCATTTGGAATTTTTGCTGGATTCCACAATTTGTCTCTTCTTTCATTACAAAGAGACAAAGCAATATTTCTTCAATTTGGCAATAGATTATAATTGTTTTAACATTTACTTGAAAATTCTCTTTGCGATTGCCGTTGCCTTTACTACTTGCAATAAATATTTATTAACAAGTCATCTGGTCAAGACATGATTTCAAATATTTTTCATTTTGGCCTTAGAAATTGCCGTGCCACAGATAAATATTTGGCTACAGTTGGTCAAGACATTTTAAAAGGCCAACTGCAAATAGTTAAGTAATTAAATCAAAAACAAATATTAAAAAATATATATATCTATAAATAACAAAGACAAAGAATGTTTGAAAATAATATGACAAGTCCTGAGCTTAAATAAAATATAAAATATATTGGATTCGTCTGGTCGACCTTAAATATTGTATTTCAAAGCATTACCTGCTAATTAATTTAAGCAAGTAGAGATACTAACTGTTCACACACACGATATGATTCAGTTGAGGGTAATTTCGCAAGTGAATTCTTTATTAAGATTTACAAAACTAGCTGCCCAAGCCACTCAGCAGAGAGTGGAATGGGCACAAACAAAAGGAAGAGGAGAGCGAGCTCTGCTCTCTTTGATTATAATTATGACAAAATAGGGTTGTCAGGCGGTAATAATTAGAATAAATATAATTACAATAATTTGAATGAAATGACTTAACATCGGCCGCGTTGAATGACCGCAGGTCTTCAAAATATATTATATAATAATTCAAGTTTGATTTCAATACAACTTCAATAATTCCTTAAACCTCATTAAACATATGCGAATTTAAATTACAAATTATGACTCGTTATTCGACAGGCAATGGAGCAAGCTTATGAATAGCGCGCTTAAAGATGCCGTTTTTGGTTTTGACGACTGCCACTCTCACTTTCCCGTCTCTGCCTTTGATGATTTCTTCGATCTTGCCCATCAACCACTGTTGTGGTGGTGCGTTGTCCTCGTGAACTAGGACTACTTGACCAATTGCTACGTTTTCCTTTTCTGTTGACCATTTGTGTCTCTGCTGAAGACTTAGAAGATAATCCCTTGACCAGTCGTCCCAGAAGCGCTGTTTGATGCTGCAAATTAGCTGCCAACGTTGTAAGTAGTTCAGCTTGTTGTTTTTTACGTCTGGCATTGATCCGAATGGAAGCGCAACTAGAATTCTTCCGACAAGGAGGTGAGCTGGCGTTATTGGTTCTCCATCGTTGGGGCACGAACTGTCTGCGATGATTGGGCGAGAGTTTAGAATGGCTTCCACTTCTACCAATACAGTCTCCAATTCGTCCTGGCGTAGAACTGTGTTTCCGATAGTTTTGATGAGTAGAGTTTTTGCTGATTTGACGGCTGCTTCCCAGAGTCCGCCGAAGTGTGGCGCACGGGGGGGTATGAACATGAAAGTGATTCCTTTGGCTGCTGCAAATTTGGTGATTGAATCCTTTGCACCTTCGAACTCCTTCTTCAAGGGCTCCAGCATACGTGCAGCTCCAACAAAATTCGTGGCATTGTCGCAATAGATTCGCTTGGCAAGTCCACGTCGGCCTATGAATCTAGAAAGGCACATTAAAAATGTTTTAGATGTTAAATCTGTAACAAGCTCTAAATGAACCGCTTTGGATGTGAAACATATGAACACTGCTATGTACATTTTAACTGGAGGCTTGCCTCGAATACCAAGAGTAACTGAAATTGGACCACAAAAGTCCACTCCGCTAGTTTCGAATGGATTTTGACCAACGAGCCTATCAACGGGTAGGTTTCCCATAATTTGAGATGCAAGTATTGGCTTATATCGGAAGCAATGAACACAATTTCTAACTACTGTGGTACATTCGCGCCGAGCATTTATGAGCCAAATTTGTTGCCGCAGTAGGCTTACTAAAACACGGGCTCCGGCATGACAATTAGTGAAATGCAAGTGATTTAAAAATAGTGCTATAAATCTACATTTTTTTGGCATAAGAAGTGGGAACCGCTTATTGTGGGGCAGTGGTGCGTTCAACAATCTCCCACCCACTCTCAATAAATCCCACACTCGATCATGCATTTTTAAAGGTTGCAAGAACGGATTGAGTTTTTGAAGTGACGATTCTAAAAGAACGTTCCTTTTTAGTTTGTTAATTGCCTCTCCTAAAGATGTATGTTGTACGAGGTGTATGATTGCCATAAATGCAAAATCAAGTTCTTCGGGAGAAATTTCTCTCGATGTGTATGCTGTTTTACGTCCATGGATAAAACGAAACATGAAAGATACAATACGCAAAATTCTTGTGTACGACGACGTTCTTTCGATTAATTCAATGATAGGATGAAGATTCGAATCGGCCGCGATTAGAGTCGTAGCAGATTTTCGCTTTTCTAATTGCTCCTCATTTATTTTAAAGTGAGGGTTTATTGGCCATAAACTTTGATAATTTTTAAGAAAGATTGGGCCTGAGAACCAAATTGAATCATTGAGATCAGTAGCCGAGCATCCACGTGAAACCAAGTCCGCAGGGTTTTCTTTCGTAGGCACATGTCTCCACGATGCGTTTGCGGTTGATTCTTGGATGTCTGCAACTCTATTAGCTACGAAAGTATTAAGAACCGACGGATGCATTGTTAACCAATGTAAAACAACTTCTGAATCAGACCAGAATACAATTTGATCAATTTCGAAATCAAGGAGTGGCTTTAATTTTATCCACAAATTAGATAAAAGTTGAGCTGCGCATAATTCTAATCTGGGAATAGATTTAGTTTTTAATGGGGCTACCTTTGACTTAGCTGTTAATAGCCTGGTTGTGATACCACTTTGGGATTCCACTCGAATGTATAGGCAACAGCCATAAGCTCTGCTTGATGCGTCGGCGAACCCATGTATCTGGCATTTCGAATTAGAATTTAGGCCTATGTGTCGAGGAACGTGTATTGATTCTATTCCGTCCAAGTCCGATAACAAGTCAGAAGCTAAGCGCTGTAAGTTTGAGGTCAATGGCTCATCCCAATCCAATCGTTGCAACCAGATGTCTTGAATAAGAATTTTTGCTCGAACTATGATGGGACCCATCAAGCCGAGCGGATCATACAATCGAGATACTAAGGATAAAATTGAACGTTTTGTAAATGGGGCTCTCAACTCCAAATTTTCCATAGAGTATTTAAAAATGTCTTTCTGTGGATCCCAAATAAGTCCTAGTGTTTTAGTTTCCTCTCGACTGCCAATAGAAACAGGTGCATCTAGTGATTCTCCTAATCCTGCGCAATTTGAATACCATTTTGTAAGGGTAAGTCCATATTTACTAAGGACTGAGTTTAATTCGGTGTATAATATATGTAATTCTCCTTGAGTATTAACACTTGCTAATAAGTCGTCTACGTAGAAGTTGTTGACTAGTGCTCTAGAGGCAATAGGATGCGATTCTTTGTGTTCATCGCTTATGTATTTTAGGCAACGAATAGCTAAGAATGGTGCACTCGCTGTACCATAAGTAACTGTGTTCAGACGAAATATTTGGAGTTGGTCAGTAGGTGACTCCCTCCAGACGATAAGGTGAAATTTGCGATGAGTCTCGTCAATTAGAATTTGACGGTACATTTTGGCTATATCAGCCGTAACAGCGAATTTTCGCATTCTAAAACGTAAAAGAGTTGAAAATAGAGTTGGTTGAATTGTTGGTCCAACCATCAGTAAGTCGTTTAAAGATACTTGTGATGTACTCTTACTGGATGCATCGAATACAACTCTAAGTTTTGTAGATGAGCTTTGTGGTCTTAGCACGCATTGATAGGGCACGAAGTAATGCGGCTCTCTCGGGATTGTGTTATCGGTTATGCTCATGTGATTAAGGGAAAGATATTCCTTCATGAATGCGATAAACATTTCTTGCAGTTCTGGTTGTTTGCACATTCGTCTCTCTAAAGAGAGAAAACGCCTTTTTGCAGTGTCGAAAGAATTGCCTAGGCAATTTGGCGTAGTTTTGAATGGTAATGATACACACAATCTACCCGAGGTAATGCGAGTAATACTTTTAAGAAATGACTCCTCACAAAGCTGTTGTTCTGGGGTGTATGAATTTGAGTTCACTTCATTTGGAATGTCTTCCAACTCCCAAAATTTACGAATAAATGTGTCCAAAGAAGCAGAGTTTTGTACTGTGCTTATAAATGAAATAGGATGTTGTGTGATTGATTGATTTGATTTGTATCTACCGGCAACAACCCATCCTAATGCAGTTGCTCTTAAGTTGGGCAAACCCTCGCCACATTTGATGTGACCGTCTCTGAGGAGATCAAAGAATGACTCAGCCCCCAAGAGCAAGTCAATCTTTTGAGGTTTGTAAAACAAGGGATCAGCCAATTCGATTTCTTCGGGAATATTTGAGATTACAATGGGTCGGTCTGGCTGAAACGATGATATTGATGACATGATTCCAAAATCTACTGTCATATTGAATTTTTCAGTGCGAGACCCGATAGTTGCTTGTACAACATGCTTTATATTCGACTTTAAGTTGTTAAAACCTAATAAGTGAATGTCTTTTCGAATTGTTTTGAGTTTGAGTGTTTTGCATAATTCCTCAGTCATAAAATTAACTTGAGATCCTCCGTCCAAGAGTGCTCTAACCCAATGATCAGAACCAGACCGATCCTTAATTTTCACGATTGCTGTCGCTAGAATGACTTGGTCAGTTTCGCTGCAAGCATGATAAGATGAAGCTAGAGCGGGTGGGATAATCTGGCTTTGTGAGATATGTGACTCCGATGTCACCTTTTGTGGATTCTGACCTACAGCTATGTGCGAGCTTGCAGGCAACTGAGGGATTGCTGAATTATGTTGTTGAGTGGTATTTGCGTACCTATGCAACAAGGTATGATGAGGCTTCGAGCATACTCTACAAGCTCCTGATTTGCAATTTGTAACTGAATGGCCTTTACGTAAGCAGTTGACACAAAGAGGTTGACTTTTAACAAATAAGAACCTCTTATTGCAAGGAATAGATGCGAACTCAGAGCATGAGTGAATAAAATGATGATTCGACTTGCAATAAATACATTTTGATTGGTCAACTTGCAGAGTGGCTGCAGTTAATGCAATTCTACTTCCCTTTCTATTAGTGCGATGAGTCTGTTTAAAGCCACAAGATGATTCATCGGCTGAAAGGTGCTGGAATCTCTTATTAAGAGCGGATTCACAGTCTTGCCATGAAGGGATCATTGAGTAGTCTAGGCTTTCTTCCCATTTCGAACGAGTAGTTGGGTCTACTTTACTCATGGCAACATGAATGAGGATGGCTTCACAAATTTGTTTACAGTCCGCCAAAGAAGTTAGGGATCCATAAATTGCTCGGATATTATCAATGACTGATCTTAAAGCAGATGAATTTGATTCTTGCATTTTTGGAATATCGAATAATTTTGAGATGCAATTAAATGCAATTAAGCAACTATTGTCATAAACTTGTTTTACAGCAGCTAGTGCCTTCGGATAATTGCCTGTAGTGACCTGAAATGCCTTGACTGTTCCTAATGCTTCTCCTTCTAAACATGATAGTAGATGATTGAATTTTTCAATATTGGACAAACTCGAATCATTGTCTACTAAGTTTTCAAAAAGACCAATAAAATTCTTATATTCTGCATAATCTCCACTAAATTTTGGTAACTTCATCGCTGGCAACTGTCTGGCAGGTTTTACAGCACTAATCATGGTTGAGTTTAAATTGCCTGTATTTCCTTGAAAAGGTCGATCACGTTTGCTTAACAAATTCGCTTTTGTTTCAATGCATAGCTGTTCTAGGTCAGCTCTCGAAGCAATGTCCGGACTAATTTTCTCCAAATCTAATTGAATCTGAAACGCTCTTTCAATATAGCTGTTTAAAATATCCAGTTGACACTCGATATGAATTGCATCTAAATCTGGTGATTCAGAAATTGATCTATTAATTCGTTGAATATCCCTGGTAACATTTTTGTGCAGCTGGTATAGACTATCCAATTTGTCTGTTTCAATGTCATCGATTGATCTATTTCCCTTGCCCCGTTTCCCAGTCATTATTACAAAGGTATAATATGATGATAATTGATTACAGAAACGAACGTGAATTGTTCACGAAATATGCGCCGTGTCCCACTGTGCGTCGACCGCTTCGAATTGTGCCAACCAAACACTCTTGTGGCCACGTAAATTTGCGCACTCTGTTTAAATATATAAGAACTGAGAAAATGAAGCACTAAAGAAAGCCGAAGCAATGCTGATGCTACTGGCAGCGTCACCAGCAGTGAACGAATTACGCACAAAGAAAAATGTGATAAATGCACTTATGTTTCTAACTGTGCCCAAGACAACGACACTGGATAGCAACTGAACAAACTGTAATGACAAGCGATGCAAAGTAACGGTTCCAATACCGTTTCTGTAACGAAATCAGTTTTCGCTATGTGTGTATACGAGTGAATATATATATATAGTGCACTTTGTTTGAACTATGTTGAAATTTGGTTATGTTTAATAAATATTGTAAAGATTCACACCAAGGCGGTAATAATTTTATTCACTTTATATTTGTTAATTATTTAATTCGCAACTGAGCATTAAATAAATTGATTCACTGTACTTATGCATTGGGTCAGATAAGTGATCGTTAATGGTACAATATGATATGTATAGTACTGCATATACATATGTAAATTTTTGACACGCCAATATGCACAATTTCTCGATTTATTTAATGTTTGTTACTTGACTGGTACTTCCCATAGGTTGAGAGGAGGTCATCACTAAGTCCAATCCAAGTTTTCACCAAATCCAACAAGTCCAACAAGAGTCCACCCGGGGGCGCCAAAATGTTCACACACACGATATGATTAAGTTGAGGGTAATTTCGCAAGTGAATTCTTTATTAAGATTTACAAAACTAGCTGCCCAAGCCACTCAGCAGAGAGTGGAATGGGCACAAACAAAAGGAAGAGGAGAGCGAGCTCTGCTCTCTTTGATTATAATTATGACAAAATAGGGTTGTCAGGCGGTAATAATTAGAATAAATATAATTACAATAATTTGAATGAAATGACTTAACACTAACAATGGAGCCTTCAATGTAGTTTGTAAATAAATCATAGATTCCTTTATACATTTTAATTAGTTAAATGCAATAATTTAATTGCTATTGCTCTCTGGGAATCAAACAGAAAACTATTGACTTTCAGAGTTTCCATTTCGCAGACAAGTTCATTGGTGTTGGAAGAAATTGACTTTATCACTTTTGGTTGCAATGGTTGTTTGCTTCTTATGTGGCTATAATGAAGCTAAAATTATCTTATGGCCAAAGATAAACCAGCTAGCCGGACTGCCATCATTCACCCATATACCAAAGCACACAAATACAAATCACCTGGCAAGGACTTTTTAATGCACTGAGAGAGCCGTCCTGCCCCTTTCTGCTGGCTTGACTTCTTAGTGCATTTTCACAGAACAGGTGTGCGCGAAGCGATAATGATTGTAATTAATTTAATTCCGTTATATTTTCATCTAGACGAGTAAAAAAAAAACGGCAAAGCTGCCAGGACTATAAACGTGGAAATCCTCCGCAATGCGCTAAATGCTTCCGTTTTTGTGACTTTTTTGTTACACTCACAACACACACACACACACACATACAATTTATTTTGCCGCCTCATTACGTTTCGTGTCTTTTAGTTTTTTTTTTATCTCTTGTTTTGCTTCATTTGCAGTTACTGCCCAACTGGCTGGGCTGGTTGAGCTGGTTAAGTTGGCCTGTAAAATCAGTTAACTCCTTTTGCTAATTACTAAAGTTTTATTTTTGTGGCTGTCCAACGATCTTTAGAGTAATTCCCCACATTTTTTATCTTGATGTTTGTGCTTGCTACCGAAAACTAGGGAGAATACTCCAACTAAAGGAATGCTTAAATAAGCGAGTCTATAAAGAACGAAACCTGTAAACACAAAGGTTAATTAAAAACCATAAAAATTTTTCGCTCCGAATAACATTACATACCCCAAGCTGGCTCTATCAATTTTCAGACCAATGTGCTTGTGTGTTTGTAAATTTGACAACTGCAATTCAAATGTCAAGTACACAGGTATAAAGAGATAGTCTAGTAATATGAGCAAAGGACTCATTACCCGCATGATAATATGGCCTGCTCCAAAGCCAGAGTCAGAGTCAGAGCCTGTCCTGGTCCTGGACAGTTGACTTTTGTAATCGATGAAAACAATAACAAGTTGTGAAGTATGTAAACGAAACTTCAGACGTTTGAAGTGGCCGAGTATGCAGAAGCAGGTTGCCAGCAGAGTCACGGCCCACATAAAGGCTGACTGTGTATCGCCTTTGTAAGTATCCTTTTGATAGCTGCACTTGAAAGTTGCTTTCAACAAGAGGAGCCAGCTACCTGGGTAAACATATGATAGCCGCACTTTTTGGCCCAACAAGAATAACGTGGTGATTCCTTCAGTGTATCAAATTGATCAAAAAATAAAAGCTTCAAATTCTTTTGCTAAAGTTATAAAATTCCTTCCACTCGTTTAAATTTACCGAGATTAAAAATTCTTCGAGGCAATTTATTTGAACTTTAATTATTTGCCTGCCGAAAATTGAATTTATGCACTAAAAAATATGATTTGTCTATTGAGTAAGCCATACGGAACTGTAAGGCCATTATCAATGCCACTATCACTGGCCAGCACCACAAAGAATAAGACCACAAACTCACAACATATGGAATACAAAGCCAAGGCAAAGACCTGGCCTTGCCTAGAGTGATGAGATCCTGTTGAATGTGGCATAAGCTACCCACAGCAGAAGTCAAGGCAGTCAAAATTTGATGTTTTGCCAGATTGATGGAACGGTAGCTAACGAGCACAACACAAGGACATGGCCACAAGGAATCTTCATGTTGTTGGTGGTAAATTTTGTAAAGGGTCCTTCTAAGTCTTCCACTGCCATAGTTGTTTTTGTTTTATTTCAGTTGGAAAACAAATAACAATAATTATCTTGACAACAATTTCCGGTATTTGTGCTCAAGTCGAGCGCAACAAACAACAAAATGAAACTCAACTTGGCTCAACTTTTTCGGGGGAGCCAAGACCAGACGAGACCTACAAAGCCAGTTGAGCCGAGCCACCTAAGGCAGTCCACCTGAAACATACCCAGATAGAGAGGGTGAAAGAGATGGATAGGTCTTGGCCATTGAAGCGGCTGCTTTTGAGCTCACTGAGGCAGCACAGTCTTGAATATTTTGGTGGTTCTCTGAAATATTGGGCCAGGCTGGTTAAATGTGTACGACTGCCTGCTTGAGTTGGCAGCAGCTTTCACTCAGTGTCGTATCCTTATGAAAGGGCTCTTCATTTTGCACAATTTCTCATGTTGGTGTTTATTGAAGTATCTGTGGTTTTACATATACAAAGGTCCAGCGCAAATATCATGTCAGAAGTTGTAAAACTTTCGGGTTTTAGTATTTGTGAATTTGATAACTGAGACGGGCTCTTCCACGCCCAATCGATTGCAGTCGAAATCCCGGGCTCTACCAATGCGGCAGCTTTGTCCGTTTGGCCCGTTTGTCTCTTTCAGTTCGTCTGTTAAATCAACCCCGAAAAGTAAACACAAAACTTCTGACCTCAAGCAACTTTCTTTGTCATGTCTACTCGTCTGCCTTATGATTTAAACATATTTGTAGAATATTAAATGTTAATTTAAGCGTGAAATTAAAACATTAATTTATATGCCCTCGTTACGCTTCTGGTTTTGATTGGCACATTGACTGAAGATAAGAATTAAAACTGAACAGTTTATACTCTTTCAAAAATCAAAACAAAAAAAGATGAAAGAATCCTTAAAGCTAACTAAAGTTTCTCGTTTTCAAATCAGCTAGAAATATTTTCAAAATAAATTACAAGAAAAGCGTGTCTTATGTTCGTAAGGATTTGATTTTTGTTTTACCTTTTTTTTTTAGTTTTGTATTTTATTCAAGCTGAATAAACAATAAAGCAAATCAGTTCATTAGTTTCCAAATTAAATTCTTTGAATTAGAAAAACATTGTTGATTCTAAATTTTAAGAATCTGTTGGATATTTCATAAATTATTCAATTCAATGAAGAATAAATAAAACTCCTTATGAATGGATATAAATCGTATATGATTATTTCTTTATATATATTATTGGATTTTAGAGAATCGAAAAAGGCTGAATGAAAGAAAACCTGTTTCTATAGTTCCCCAATTTCTCACCATGGTAAAAATTAACCGACTCATAATACCTTAACTCGAAGAACTTAACTGGATAACTCTGAATTCACTTCAGCAAATCAGTTCATTAGTTTCCAATTTAAATTCTTTGAATTAGAAAAACATTGTTGATTCTAAATTTTAAGAATCTGTTGGATATTTCATAAATTATTCAATTCAATGAAGGATAAATAAAATTGCTTATGAATGGATATAAATCGTATATAATTATTTTTTTATACATATTATTGGAATTTAGAGAAACGAAAAAGGCTGAATGAAGGAGAACCTGTTTCTATAGTTCCCCGATTTCTCAGCATGGTAAAAATTAACCGACTCATAAAAGCTTAACTCGAAGAACTCAGCTGGATAACTCTGAATTCACATAGGAGAGGTCCTAGCAGTGAAAATATTTAAATTTGTGTTTATTTTAATAGTCGAACACCTTTTCCGGAAATTCTAAAAAAAAAATGGGGTATGAAACAACCACAATAAAATGATTATGACCGCTGGTAGAAACATTTCGAAAATGGGCACACGCTTATGAGAATTTGAAGGGGAACTGCATGAACTTGCTTTTGAAAGGGGCATAGAAAATAGTCAAATTATTTTCATTTACATCCCTTAATGCTGCAACCTAAATGAATCCTCGACTATGCAACAACTTTTCGTTGGTTAACCTCAAAAGCACACACAACGGCTCCTTCACAACAAATATTGTGAGACAGAGGCGGAAAGACTTTGAGTGGATTTAAAAATCAAGTATATCGAGAGGAAGGGGTTAAAATAACGGTGAGGTCTTTTAGTAATGCAGTTTGACTGTGTAATCAACTTTAATGGGCATGTTCATAATAATAAAATTTCATTAAATTGCCCAGTCAGCAAAACGAGGCATAGGCAAATTTTTCGGTTTATATATATATTTTTTTTGTTTGTCTTCTAGAAAGAAAATGAAGACAAGTTGCCAAGACATTTTAAACAACAGTGAGTGGCAGCCAGAGGCAGGGGGAATAGGCCGGTTTTGTTTCCACTGAACAACTGGTAAAGGATCGTGGAGGCCTGTGCACTTGTTTGCTTTCAAGTGTGAAGTTGGGCTGTGTGTGTGGTCTCCTATTATTTCACATCCACCGTACCTTAGTCCTTTGCTAGTCCCCCTCCATCTCTTTCTCTCTTTATCCCTCTCTCTCTCTCTCTCTCTCTTTCTTGCTTTGCATGTGTCGCCGGAAGGAAGTCTGAAACAATTCAATTACGTTACATAATGGCTGCTGCTACTGTACTCGGCTCCATGTGAATGTGTGTATTTGTGTCTCTGAATCAGTGTGTGTGTGTGTGTGTGTAATAAAGTTTCATTTTATGGACCTGCCAGCACGTCTGGCAGTCGTAGCAGCTTTTGGCGACTCCACTCTCACCAGAAGCAACTCCGACCACAAAAGCATAACTCGTGCTCATCAGAACTGACCACCCAACTGGCCAGGCAGCGGGTTGCCAAACTTCTTGTTATTGTTGTAGCAATTTTCACAAGTTTACAAGAAAATTGAAAGCATTGCTGTGGCCAGTTGTATTGCCGTTTTTCTGCAAATTCTTCTACAGAGTTTCAAGTCTCCTTTTATTTTTGTTGAGCTTGTTGTTGTTGTTGTTGTTGTTGTCTTTTATATTTGCAACTGTCCAAAAAGCATACTAAACACTAAATAAAATTTTTGGTTCCCAACAGCCACGCACATTTTGAAGAGGATGAAATGAAAATGTAGAAGAGATGGGGTCAGGTCGCATAGCCAGACCGCATGTCCTTCAGCATATGTGTAAATGCGACTGTGTGTGTGTGTGTATGAAGTGTCTTCTGAACCTCACCTCTCCCCCAGTAAGGCAACTCTTTCGCTATGGCACTTTGTGACTCTGCCATATTGAACGAAGATTTATTGCAGTGCCAATGTGTCCAAGTGGAAATAAATCAAATAATTTTCCATGTGGAAAAATTTTCAAGCTAAAAAAATACACACACACACACCAAACAAAATAGAAGAGCATTGCAGGACTGAAATTAAAAAAAAAAAAAACTTTAACCCAAAAACAGAACAAAAAAAAACAGCTCAAATTGACCAAGAGAACAAAATTAAAAAAAAAAAAAAAAAAAAACAACAAAGAAATGTTAAAATGCCATTTTGGCTTTGACCTCGAGCACGAACTCATTGTGTAATTTACTCATTATATTCCGAGTAGCCATGTGTGTGTGCGTTGATGTATTTCTGTGCAAGACCCACCCGAAAGTGCCCCATGAAAATGTGGCGCCAAACTGAAAGTGCAGCCCTGGCCACGTCTCCGACACCAGCGTTGGCAGTTGCCCTGACTTGCCCTGGCCTGGCCTGCTCAGTTTGCATAACAACAACAACAACAAGCAAAGCAAAGGAAGAAGAGAACAGCCAAGACAGGAGCAGAAGCCTCTGGCTGACACTCTGCATATGCATGAAAAGTTGCCTTGGTTGGTGTGCCTGTCCAAGTCCATCGGTTGGTTGGATGGTCTGTCTGTTCATTACCTTTTACTTTTCTCCATTCACCATTTAGCGCTTTGCATTTTTTGCCCTCTGCACTGCCGTATTTTCATATTAGCGCGCATACGCCCCGTGCACACTTGCCACATTACCTAGCTGTCATTGTCCAGAAATTAACGAAAAAATACTCACACATACAGAAAATCAGGGTGTATGTTTATGGAGACCGTATATGGCGGAGTAGAGGAAGCGAAAGCAGTGAACTTTTCGGTCGGAAAATGCGAAAAAATGTCCAAAAGAAAAACTTTTGCATTTCCTCGTGCTAATGTATGTTAATTACAGGGGGATTTTCCATGCAATGGATTTGCATTTTAATTTATGTACCGAAAAAAAAATGCAAAACAAAAAGAAATAAAAATTAAAATCGCAAAATAAAAAAGAAAAAGGCAAAACAAAAAAGAGGCAGAGAGTGACCCAAATGAAAAATTACATTGACGCAATTCGTATACGTTAAAAAAAAAATAAATAGTGAGAAAAATATATACGTTTTCCGATAAAGTGAAAGAGCGCCAAAGAGTGAAGGAGTGGAGGCCTTTCGATATTTGCTTTTTTACTGTAACGGTTCATTACGTTTCCAGCAAATGGACACGCCTTATAGCCACAAATAAAAAATTATCTAAATTGTGCTTATTTTCGGCCTCGACTCTTTAGGGCTAACAGAACCCACAGGGTAAAGGCAACAATCAATACACATGATAAAGACAGCTAACCCCAAGCTTAAATGACGATAATTGATAAAGGATAATTACTTAAACAAAAAATAAAAGTTACAATATTGCCAACAAGACTGAAAGTAGCTGACGTCATTTTTATAAATTACCCCCAGTGCCCGATAGAAATCTCTCACAAACAAATACAAAATTAAGCCGAACACTAAGTTTCAGTAATGCTGAGCTTAAGGTACCCTGCAAAGACCATATAGAGTATAGCGGAATTTCTTTCACTTGAACTAAAAATATTGTATTTTTTCAAACGATTGAAGTATTCGGTGCTATACGATAAAGCTATTCGATTTTATTGAAAAACTCACCGAGACAATACGATCTTAAGAAGCTTTTCGCACTTCCTGTTGAAATATAGAAATTCACGATATGGCAACTCTAATTGCAACTGGAACGAACAATAGAGGTTCCTAAAAACATCTAGTTAGCTCACTCACTCCTAGTTGCTTTTCCTTTTCACGTGTGAGCAATTAAAGGATACAGATCGAAATGCGAAGCACTTTAAAACTTTACTACATAAAAAATTAACCATTAAATATATAATCAATAAATATAAACTGTGCTTTTCATATATATATTTTCACTTTGTTCATTTGGGAGCAAATCCCAACAATCCCTCTCGTCTTATTGGAGTTATATGGCATAGAAGTCCGATCTAGATGATACATGATACTTTTGTATGCAAATTTAGGTTTCAAGATTTATGAAACAAAAAGTTATAGCATACACTTTTTTATTTTTGAGAGGAGTTGCAGTATTATGATTTTAACTGCGAAACTAAATCAAATATTGACTGAATATAATTTAACTCTGCCTAACTCCTTTGATATGAGATTATTTAGAATAGAATGGCTATTTCTATCTCTGAGAACGAATTGTTCTTAGAATCGAATTCTCATTTATCCAAGCTTAATCAAATCTTTGCACCTTAAGAGAGAGAGAGAGAGAGTATACGTATATTCTAATGGTTAGCAAAATTCAATTTCTACAAAAACTTTTAGCTGCCACAAATTTTAAATTCTTGCATCAAGTAATTAAATCAAAATTAAATTTCAATCTATCAGAGCAAGCCAAATATTCAAATTGGAAAAATATAAATTCCGCTTTTCCTATTCTAAATTCGAGAAATGCAAATAGGAAATAATTTTGAAGTACTGCAATCTCAAAAATAAATCGTAATAGTCTTAAGTGTGACTTGAAAGCCAACCAAAAATTAACAACGATGTTGCAGGCGTTCAACCATTCAGCCAGAAATTCCAATTATTGTGTGATTTTGGTTTTAATTATGGATTGGGCTCTTTGTGCCTCTCACTCTATCGCTGTCTGCTCGACTGTCCCTTTGTATTATGTTTACTATTCAACTGCACAAAGGTAAAAACAATGCTAATAAACTCTAGTAACTTCAGAAGCCCGTTCAGTTAAATTAGTACAAAGCCATTGGAAGACGCATTAATGCTAAGTAGGCTTTCGGTGGCTATGGCAATGAGTAAAGTCTACCCGATATTTGGGCAACTTGAGGAGTGGTATTTCTACTTGAGCACACTCACCACCGGGAAGGTGGTACCGCCACCTTGGCATAGCCAGCTGCCAAGGACTTCAAGTGTTTGTCGTTTGTATTAGTTAAGCTTACGTATTTATGTATATTTACATTGCGAATATTTAATAGAGATATGAGGCGGATTACAACACAACTTTTAGACATTTACAAGAGTGCCTGTGTGTGTCTGTGTGCAAGGTAGAACAACTAAAAAAAAAAAAAAACAAGACTATATAAATATATGGAAAGTAATGAAATAAAGCGCTCTCTAGATGGCTAAAAGAGAATATTTAAACACTTAACAACATGGAAATCCAACTCTAAGTGACTCTGTGATTTTGACTCCGTGTGTATGTGGGTGAGCAGTTTATAAGCATTTTATTTCAGTTTTCATAAATATTGCATATCAAAAGGCGCACAGGAATTGCCTTTTCCCCTGCTGCTCTTCCACTTAATAAGCTAAAGAGCAAAAAACAAAAACACCAAGCAACAGAGGATGATAGAAAGCAAGAAATAAAGAAAGAAAGAATTTTTAAAATAAGAACGAGGGAAATAATATAGCGATAGCCTTAGGCTCGAATAACTCAAGCGTTTCATTTGAGTGTATGGAATGGACGTATATCCCTCGGTTTCATCTACTCCCAGCGCCCTTGTCGTATGTTATCCAGCTTTTGCCTTTTCAGTTGGAGCAGCCACGATCCCAATGCAGTCCCTTGACTGCCTGCAAACTATTTAAAAAAGCAATTTTTTAGTTAATTAAACGACAAAGACATGGAAAAAAGCATACAATTTTATTTCTCTCCCGAACTGACTTACTCCACCTCAGTGACTTGCCCCATGCTGAGCTGGAAAAGACCTGAAGGGATTTTCGGTTAACCAAAAGTAAAGTCAATTGCTAGTTGCAGTTGAAGCAGACATTATTTTTTTCGCTTAGGCGATTTCTTAAATTTGCCATCTTTCCTCGAGATCAAAGAACTCCCTGGCACTTTAATGTTTAGTTTTCATGTCTTTCGAAACTTGCAACAATGTTCAACTTCCGAAACAGCAGGCGGTATTTGTCAAGTGCGTGTATATTTCTGGCCTCGTTAAATTCACAGGTTGAGTAGCAAAATCCAAGCCGTATTCAATTGGTTCTAATGAATTTTAATGACCTTGCGCCTTGCAATCAGGCAGCCCTTTCAGCACCAGAGTTCATAAGGGTCGAGGTATTTTTTATCTTTTTCAAACATTTACTTGGGCCAGCCCTGCCCCATTTTGTTGGTACTTAACGCTAATGATGCTAAACAACCGCAGTGACCAGCCAAATGCAAACAGCCACCTTGAAGGGTCCTCGGAGCAACTGCGAGGGGGCCCTGCGAATGCTTTTTACAGACCTTGTTAGCTGCTCAGGCCATTTGTCGCATTTCGTTTATAATTTTTTTCTTTTTTTGTTTTTTAAGTAATTTAAAGTGTAACTTCATTTGTTTTTATTTTTTTCGCGCTTTATTAACAATGGCGTAATCATCTCTCTTGCTCCCTCTCTGGCCGCACTATTGTTGCTATTTTTGCCTTGTCCCACATGCTTTAATTAAGTGCATTTACCCTAATGAGCAAAAATTGCAAACAGCTGCAACGAGAGTGGCCACACAAAAAGTATCACCGAAATGGCGAAACAGGACACCGCATTGAGCTTAGGATGCGGTAATCGTGCGCGAAAAATGTCCTCTAGCCTGGTGTAGTAGTTTTGCACTACTTTTTGCTCTCATCTTTTCAGCTAACCTTTTTGTGGGAAAAGACAAACTTTCTGGGTTGTCATAATTGTAGTGAATGACATCAAGACTATGAGAAATATGGTGTAGCAATAGTCTGGGTTAATTAAGAACTACTGAAAATGTAAGGTACACAGTCTTAAGACCCAATTTCAAAAATCTGAATAAATGGAGATAAAATGGTATTTCATATTAATTAACTTTTTAGCTTAAAACTTTTTCTGCTTTTTACAAAGAACCAAACAATTCACTAAGAAATTTATTTTTAATTATAAATGATAATGTGTTGTACTCTGCAAACCAAGAGAAATTATATGAGATAGCTATGCTTGTCGGTAATATCCCAACGGTATGGAAGACCTCAGGAATAGTCCACTAATATGTCCGTTTGTGTGATTTCAAAGATCCAGGAAATTCAGAACTTAACAAATTTGGTATAAAAGAAAATCTACAAGGCATCACCGAGTATTCCAAATCTTCGTAAGGTCTAGCTTAATTGTTTAACTTACAATTTCAATAAAGTGCAGATTACCATATACATGTAAAGAATTGATAGCTTATATTTATTTATAAGTTTAATTAATATTAAGAATAGAGGCTTAAGTATAAATATTTGTCGACTTATTCAACTTCCGGCTTTATTTGTTCTGCGACTCTTCAACTCTCTCATAGGGCAAGTTGGCATGCTTATTTAATAGAGGGGGCTGCCACTGTTAGATGTTGCCATTCCTACAAATGTTGCCATTCTTATATTTAAAAGAGGGGGCTGCCACTGTTAAATGTTGCCATTCTTACATTTAATAGAGAGGGCTGCCACTGTTAAATGTTGCCATTTTTGCATACATATTGATTAAGATTTTAAAAGAATTCTTTCAATTTCAATTGATAATTGCTCTTTACTATTACCGAAAAATACAATTTAAAGCTTCACTTGAAAGAAAAAAATTCAGTTCAATATTTTTAGGAGACGGTGAAAAATTAAGAAAACAAGTATTCAGATAACCCTATAAAAGGCTTTAAAAGTGTGCAACCAAACAAAATTTGTCTCGCTCATTAGTGCAATTTGCATGCATGAAGGCAAATAGAAACCAGCCAGCCAAAATGTCTATCTATCCATCTATATATTGTATGAGTATCTGAACAGCCGCATCCGCATCTATTCACAATAAATACGGAATCAGATACACTCACACAACACAAACCAAATGCAATTGCCACGTTCATCAAATGCAGAGACATCGTTGTATGCCTAAATGGATGGTTGAGACCCTGGTCCGGTTCCCCCAAATCCCCGAACCTGCAATGGCTAAAATTTTTCTCTTGCCGTCCGTGTCGAATACAAATATTTTATTTGACTATGCCGCATACGAAACATTCTAAGCTTCAATTGTTGTTATACGTTTGTGTATGTGAAAGCATAACCGGGGGGATACAACCCAAAGTGGAGGGGTCTGGATATTTCCGAATGAAGCAAGCTGGGCCACAGATTCGCATTTGACGACAGCAACACTAAGTAAATAGCAGCTCAGCTGTGGCAAAGGATAGTACACACACTCACATGGAGGGAGAGCCGTGGACATGCATAGACAGGCCCAGACCAGACATCACACTGTAGGCGCTGCAAATATGCAAATGGATGCAACCATTTGAGCCTTTCGAATAGAACAGCACGAACATAGCAGAACTCAACGCAAAATGCCAATAACAAAATGCCCAACGATTGCGATAACATTGAGCAGAGAGATAAAACACAAAACATGCCAAATTAGTAGAAAACACCCAGGCGACCGCAAAACCGTTCAACAACTGCAAAACCGGACTATACCAAAATAAAAACAAGAATTGACGTCTGACAAAAAAAAAAAAAAAAAAAAAATTAAAAAGAAAATAGAAAAAACTAGAAACTTCAAACCAAATTCAGCCAAATTCGTTTTCAATTAAGGACATTTCACCATATCGAAAATGTCAGCATCGGGACTGCAAACCCAACACTGAGCCTGGGCACTTAGTTTGTCTACCATATACAAAGCACATGGACTGCTAGTGTCTAATGTTAATTTAGCTAGCAAAACTGGTGAAATAAAAAGCATGAAAGTAAACGAAAAAAAAAAAACAGTATCATTGATTTAACTTGAATTGGATACGGTTTTTTCCAACACTGTGCAAAAAGTAAAGAGTCTGTGTTTCTTGCTTGATCGAAGCATTTGCAAATATAGAAAGAAGCTATTTCCAATTCAATGTTTAATGCAAAGGAGCAATATTATTTTATCAAAATTCTAGATCGGCTTAGTCTATTCAGTATTGTTCATTTTCTATAAATATTTTAGTTTCAATAGAACAAAATCAAAAATTTCCTACATCTTAACATATTTCTAATCAGTCCATTTTAAAAGGTTCTATTGGAAGGCGAATGTATTTAAACACGAGGTCTTAGCACTATTGTAAATAATATAATAATTCATGAATAGTCTAAGCTTGAATTATCTCGATATTTAAGAATGCAACACTATAAACGATAGTTTTAAGAAAACCGGGCACCTACCGATATGTGCAGGAGATGAACGGAGTTTCACTTCTTACACTATCTTGGATGAATTTAAAGTCAATTCAATTTTTTACTTATTACCTTTGTTAAGAATAAACTAAGATATTTTCTCGTTCAAGTCCTTTCTTATCGATACTTAACTTGATACGATGCTGATTCATTCCCTTAGCTCAAGTATCGAGCATTGCGCCGCTACCTTTGCATTTAGCAGTATGTGACACTGATATCAGGACAAATTTTTCTTAGATTGTTCACGTAGTAAATGGGGGTAATTAATCAAATACCTTGTCAAGTTTACCAATCACAAAGAAAGAAACAAAAATACCATGGAAAGTTTACATAATTCTAGATAAAATGAATATATTCCTCTTTGAATTCGCATAGAAGAAAAGCCATTTTGGATAGTGTAGATTGTTGAATAAACATTTGCATTGGGCATTTTATTTAAAATGCTAAATAAATTACGCCGGCTGGATGAATGATTGTATTTTATGTTATAGGTTTTTTTTCTCCAATTTTTCGTCATCGGTTTTGGCAGGGGGGAGAACAAATGTCCTCATCTGAAGTGTGGTGTATGTGTGTGTGTGTGTGTGTGTGTGTGTGTGTGTGTGGGTATTGGGCATATTGCTAGTGTCAGAATGTGGTCAAAATGCCAATCGCAAAACAATTGCATTTTGGTTACTTTGGCTGTTAAATCCGGAATTTCGATGGCAAACTAACCAAAACTGCACAGAAAGGCTAACAGAGAAGCTAGAGCAATAAAATACTCGTAGATTTTTAGTTAAAAGCAAAACATTCGACATTCACACGCACATAGAAATAAATCTCTTTTCACTCCCTCACTCCCTCTCTCACTCTTTCACTCAGTGTTGCAAGCCCCCCTACCCCCCTTGGTGCTGTTGAGGCAGGCGTGAAATTCATTTTGCCTATGTCGCATAAAATGCACTCGATTTTCTGCACTTCTTGTTTTAGTTTAGTTTTTTGTTTGCAAATGGTCAAAATTTCAGAGACGACGACGACGACGACGTGTATTTTTGTCATATTCGGAAATGAAAACCCATTCGCCCATATACACACACATACACACACACTCACGCTAACACTCAAATCTACACATGTACAAAAACGAAAACACAAAAAGCAATTAAATTGTACACTTTGAAAATCCAACCAGCTAACAAAAAAAAATACATATAAAAGCAAAGCAACAGCAACAACCAACAAGTCCGACAAAAGGCTAAAAGCATCATGCGACATATTATGGATAACGTTCTGCTGGACACTATAAAAAAAAAATAGGAAAAACTGTTTATACATACATTTTTATTTGAGAAAATTTTGTGAGTGACAGGCTGACATGCAAATACGTTTAATTTCAAAAACTAAACTAATAAAGGCGCCTGCTGCTAAAATCGCCATTCGACAAATAAAAATACTCACAAAAATAGACCAAATCACAATTTTGCACTTAGCAAAGAGAAACAAAAAATATGGGAAATAAATTAATGATTTTCAAACGATTTAGTCTTATCAGAGTTAAAACCCCTTTCGAAATAAAGTCTTCATTTCAAGCGCGGCTTATAGTCCACTAATTTCCTAAAACAACCTTAAAAATATTGTCCATCAAAATGAATAGGAAAAGACTGGATAGTCCATATATTTTCAGAGATTCGAATAGCTTCAACTTCTAACTTTTTCTTCTCCTTTCAATCGATGCCTAAAACTCACTAAAGTACTCAAATTTGCCGCTATATACTCATTGGCTGGGTATCGAAACCACTTACCCGATATCTTTACATTCTATCTGTGTATTCTATATACATGAACTCCGAGATTTCTATATGTGGCTTTTATTCCACTGATTTCCTAAGTCAACCTAAAAAATATTGTCCATCTTAATGAATAGGAAAAGACTAGATTGTCCATATATTTTCAGAGATTCAAATAGCTTCAACTTTTAACTTCTATTTCTCGTTTCAATCGATGCCTAATACTCACTAAAGTACTCAAATTTGCCGCTAGATACTCATTGGCTGGGTATCGAAACCAATTACCCGATATCTTTAGATTCTAACTGTGGATTCTGAATACATGAAGTCCGAGATTTCTGTATGAGTCTATATGAATATATATTATATAAATTTTCGAGCTTTCATATTTTATTTGGTAATCTTTCCAAAATGGAACCAAATTTATGAATTTAATTTTTTTTTTTATTAAATTTAAACTAATTAAGTCTCTCCTTGATTTAGATCAGATTATTGTTCCTTTAGTTTATGATCTGATCCCATTAAAAAAGAAAAATTCATTTTCACTAAATCGGTGGAGTTATTCTTTTTGTGCTTTTGTATAAATTTTTGTATTTTTTGATCTAAAAAAGAAAAAAGCATTTTAATTAAATCCGATAAGAAGCCATAAAGTTATATTTAATACATAAACATTATTTTAATTGAATAGTAAACTAAAAAATGTGTAAATAAATGGAGCAAAATCAACTAATTAGCATTTCAGGGCGGGTAAAGACAGCCCAGCTTGTTTTATAGGGCATTTCGATGTCGCTGGAAATGGTAAAAAACAAATGGGATAATCAAATTAAATGGAGTGCTATAAATAATTTGATATATTCATCTAATAAGTCTACCGAAAAAGGAAAGTAAATGGGCTTGTGAATTCACATGGCAATGGGGAAAATAAGATGCGTCAAATATTCCTTTGGAAATGATAAATATCTGCGAAGCAACTGTAAACTACCAAACATTTGACTACAAAACGAAGAGGACGTGCCCAGTGAAATAACGGAATCACACACTTACACATTCAAACAAAGAACCGTTAAAAATGGCAACAAAAAAGAAATCGCACATTTCAACGTTTTGAATTTGTAAAAAGGATATTTTTCACATTATAATAAGAAATGAGGCAGAAGACGCGCGGCGCATGTTATGACATAAGCAGCAAGCCAAGGCGACTCCACTGCTCTTCTCCCCCTCTTATTCACCCCTTCTAATTTCGCTTTGTACTATTTGGTAAAGCAAGCGAAACGCTCAAAAATGCAGAACAGCTGAAAAATCGTATAAACACAAATAATAAAATCGACAATTTGGCAAGAGGCGCACGCACCCATTTTTCCGTATATATAAGTCTTTTTTGTGTGTATGTGTGTCTGTGTGCATGTGAGCACATAACCGCAAATATACTGGCAACAAAACGTGCGATGATTGCATAAAAAGCCCAAGCCAAAATATAAAATTCTCAAAGGAAAAGGGGTTAATTTTCGCATGCATATAAAGAAGAAGAAGAAAAACCAAATACATATAGAGAGAGATGGTCTTCTTGTAGACTTGGTGTCTCCGCTTAGCATGACTTTAGTAAAATAAATCATATGAAATGGTTAGGGCAGCTAGTAAAAAGACACGCTTAAAGTTTCGAAATTTATACAAGCCAAGATCGGCGAATCAATTTTGATTTCATGGTCTATTGGAAACAGACATTTCATCTATCACAAATCATGAGATTCAGTTTAAAAAGAGGAATGCTTCACATAAGATCGATTGTAAGCTTTTTATTCTTCTGTTTTGTCGGGTCTGGTAGCACGGCTACTTTGAGCCCAAAATTACAATCGCGCATATTTCAAGGGAATGAAACGACTATTCTACAGTCCGGAGGATTCCCTATACAAGTCTTTGATCAAGGTAATCCATTGTGCACGGCATCTTTGGTTGCAGCACGGGTGATAGTGACAGCGGCGCACTGCCTACAACATTTCTTGCCTGGCAGATTTCACGTTCTTGGGGGTTCCACTTTCCTGAGATCATCTTTCCCCTCAAGTTTTGAAAAGAACTTTATTGAGGATGTAAAAATACATCCATCCTTCGATAAATTCAACTTCGTGGCTGATATCGCAGTGGCCAAGATTAGTCGCCCCATCAGAGGTCGCGAAACTGCCTTTATACAACTCTGCAGCGTACCTCTATATGCCAGGGACTATGTAGACATTTATGGCTGGGGTCAAAGTAAGACAGGAGAAGGTGCCAGTGGCTCTTTACGGACACTCCACGTACCGATTGTGACAAAGAGCGAATGTGAAAAGAAGTTGGGTCATAACCTGCCCACCGGAGTATATTGTGGATCCACTGCCAAGAAGCGCACAATCTGCACCGGAGACTCTGGTGGTCCCGTAGTGTTTGATGGAAAACTATGTGGCATAAGCACCTGGACATGGCAATGTGGCAACGATGAGAAACCAGATATTTACATGAATGTCTTCTACTACCGCAAGTGGTTGGCCAATACAATTAGCTTGTTCAACACCCAATAAAACATTTCAGTCCATTCCGCCTCAAAACTTGTATGTTTTCTTACTTCCAATACTAATTTAGCAGCCCACGGTAACGGTCGCTCTCTAATCACTCACATGCATTGATAGCAGAGCTCTCCCATAAGCTGCGCTGCCAAGCATGAAGAACGTGAGAGCGGCCGGCGAACGGCCTCTGCCAAAGAAAAGCAAACCAGAATCCAATGAGAGAACTGAAAATATCACATTGAAGTCTGCTGCGGCGTTTGCTTGCTTAGGCAGCGCAGTCATCACAATTAAAAGAGCAACAATTCCAAGTGGGTCTCTTGCATTCTTTTTTAGTTTTTGTTGTGTTATGTTTCTTTTATTGTGTTGACACACACACTTTCCGCAGTCTGCCTCAGTTTAGTTGTTTTCACATGCTGTCTGCTTTATCAGTTCCCCCTTCTTGAGTATTTTAGAAATTTTTGGGGCGAGCGGTGCTCTCTTTTCCACAGCAAAGTGTGAATAGCAAATGCCAAAGCGCAACTAATGCTGACGCTTCTCTGGTTTCCCACCGCGCCAATTACCGCCAGCCAGCTCATTTCTGTGCCGTGGGGCCTCCTCTGGCACTAGTGTACTTGCTGATTTTTAGTATACGCTTGATTTTCAACGTGAACGTGCCCCGATCGCTTTTCACTCAAGCACCTCTCGGTCTTGCCGGTTTCCAGTTAAACAGTGTATGTGTGTGTGCGTTTCTATGTTTACTCACTGATAGTGCGTGTCTGGCATTAAATTCGTGATTTGGTTGCTCAGCTCAGCAATTCGACCTTTGTCAAGTTACAAGAGCATTTTGTATACGTCTGTTTGTCTATTCTAATTGAAAAATAATAATAACAATATGAGGGAAATTGTTCACCTACAAGCTGGCCAATGTGGCAATCAAATCGGTTCAAAGGTGCGTATTATATATAAACTTGTGCAACAGCAAACCTACAACTACTACGCCCCTTTTGTGACTTACATTGATATGAGCTGGGTACCCACGTTTCTAACCTCAAATATTTCATTATAAAACAGAAAAACTTATCCACATTCTCATACATATTTACATGCTTGGCGTGCTTTGCATTTCTCTCTCCCTCTCTCTCTCGCGTTCGCTCTCTCTTTTAGTTCTACAATATTCTGTAGTTGCTTTTGTCGGGTGAGAACGATGACCCATTAAAGCCGAAACGGTATCAACAAATAAAAATAAAACAGAAACTTGTAATTCACTTAAAAAAGTCGAAAAAATTAATGAATTTAATAAAACAAAAAAGAATACTCTTATACAAAATCGTGTTAGAAAGCATTGACGTGCCTGAAACTGCGGACAAATTTAGTTTAATTTAGAAGCTTGTGAGTTTTATCTTATCAGTCGTGTATATAGAAATGATATCACCTATTTTCGCATACTGTATATATTTATTCCAGCACTATCATAAAAGGCGATTAAACTTTGACTATGAGGTAATATCTTGATTTTAAATAATCAGCTTTTATGTGCCTTATAGTGAAAGGCCTATGGATTTCACCTAATATTGCTGTTAAAACAAAGAAGAGCTATTCAACATTCATTAAAACTGATACGGACCACTTGGATTTGATATAAAAAATTCTTAAATAAATTTAAGTGAACTGTCACAGATCTAGGTTTCCAAAAGAGGTCGACCAGCGGCTTCATTGAATGCAAAATTCTTTCATTCCCTACTGGGTTTAATTTCACCGAATAATAATAAAACCTCAAAGCAATTACCATTTATATAGAAATTCAGCACAACACAAATTGTGTAAGATACGAGGTCAACTAGCGGATTCAACCAAAGCCACTCTATTTGCTTATGTTCTGGATTTAATTTCTCCTACTTAAAATACATTAAAACTATTATACCACTTTCCTCCTATATCTTCAAGCTATCAAGTTCACTTGGAGTGCCCTTTACACTTGACTAAATTTACGAGAATCAAATCACATAACTTTTTGTGATTCTTTTCTGTTTTCAGCAAAAAAAAAAAAGCTCAAACTTAAAAAAAAAATTCCATTGAAATCTTGAAAATGAGATGCATGAAAATGTAATGAATACATAATTGAAAAGACTATCATGCGAGCACAATTAAAGTGTACGTGTATTTCTCTACCCTATTTTTTCATAGACTTTGCGGCTGACACTATTTCCCAGATCATATGGCATGACTTATTGGGTCTTATGTTGTCCAAGCATATTTTTCAGGCTGTCATATGTACCTTATCGGTAGTCAATACAGACAGTTGCCTTGAAAACATAGTAATTTATTGCCTACCAAGTTGTATTCTAATCTATTGGTGAACTTGGAACAGAAGTAATATTTACAGTTCACCTGATGACTGTAAGTCTTGTACAGTTAGTATGTCAGTATATTCAAGGAACCAAGGTCTTAGCAAATGAAATCTAGACATCCACAGATGAAGATTCTCTGTGAAGCAAAGGGTCCTGAAACTATGAAAGAAATAATATATAGACATATATTGATAGGTAGATGTATAATTCCATCGCTAATTAAAGTTAACTTTCTTTCTTCGTTAAAACTTTTTAGTCATTCATTGAGTGAGTGTCCCAGCAATTAAAATTATGCAACTAAACGACTTGCCTAACTCCAACAGCACCCATTCTAAACTAATTTAGCCCATTAACTCGTTCCATTCACTACGATTCACTTAGACCCATTCAGACAATTTTTTTCTATATAAAAATTGAGCAACAAGAGAAAAAAGTCAGCTCACATTTGTTTGTCGGTGTCGTTGACGTTTGACATAAATTTTTCATGATTTCATTCATACTTTGTTCAATACAAGTGAAGCCAGTGCATTAAAAATTAACTCAACTGAACTGAACTGAATATGAAAAAAAAAACATTTCAATACTCACTGTTTGATTGCACCAAATTAAGAATTCACCAAAATTTGTCGGACCGCAATTTTTGATTAATCAAATTTATAGAAGCGAACTCAGGTCATAAGTTCGTTGGGAAGAAATGTAAAGTCTGAAATTTCTGGAATTTAATTCATCAATCTTTTAGGGGATTATTAATTTTTTTTTCAATTGGAAACACTTTAACCTTAAATTCAAGCAGATTTCAGTCTCGAAATTTTTTATATAAATTTATTTAATATACAAAAATCTGTCATTTATTTAAGCCGCCTTTGTTGTTGGGGTCAAAGAGTAGAAGAAGAAACTAATAAAATAAATTGACATATTCTGTTATGGTTATTTGTGCAATTTGGCAACATTGACTGCTTATCAAAAATATGATAAATTTACTGCATTACATTTTTTTTAAAATATTTTTTAAGCCTTTTTTTAATCATAGAGAACATATTGTTACGATTTTGGGTATTTGTGTTAATTAAATACAGAGTTCGTATCACTAGATTGTGAAGAAAATGTTTATTTAGCTCTTTTGTATTACAACTACTATTTAAAATAATCTGGTGGCGGGAACTTCGGTTCCAGTTCTTTTACACTTTGATGTTCACAGTTCAAACGCTCGATCACTACTCTTCCCATTGCTGCTGTGGCGGCGCTTTTATATCGTCGTGAGCCGGCATCGATAGTTCTAGAGCCGTCATGAGCCGGCATCGATAGTTCCAGAACCGTCGTGAGCCGGCATCGATAGTTCTAGAGCCGTCATGAGCCGGCATCGATAGTTCCAGAACCGTCGTGAGCCGGCATCGATAGTTCTAGAACCACCGAGGCCGTCACCAGTGCGTACTCAAGTTCTTTGTTCTAGATCTATCGACGCCGGCCCATTCCTAACGACGCAGTAGCTGATGTTGTTTACATTTTGAACGTCAAGTTGTACTTCTGTTCGCCACTCTCGTAACACTGCCCTCCGCTTAAGCTTGTTCGTCCCGAACAAGTTCCATGTTATTTTTATAGAAAGGTGCCAGCCTCTCTAAATGGACTACTTTCAGTTTTGCTCTTCTTGAGTCGCTTTTCCGTATCCGGTACACCACATCATTTATCCTCTTGATAATCGTGTACGGACCTTCCCAATGTGTTTGTAGTTTTGGGGATAGACCTTTTTTCCGTTGTGGGTTGTAAAGTAGCACTAGTTCTCATTTTTGGAACCCCTCTATGTTTGCTTTTGAGTCATACCGAGCCTTCATTCTATCGCTGACGAGTCCGATGCGGTTTCTTACAAACTGGTGAATTCCGTCCATGTGATCTTTCCTAGCGCTGGGGTGATCCACATTTTTATTGCTTGTTGTCGTAGCTACCCCAAATTTTAAATCTGCTGGAAGCCTAAGATCGGTGCCGAATATTGTCATTGCTGGAGTCATCGCTGTGGTGTCGTGTCTTGCTGAACGATACGCCATTAGGAACATGGGTATTTGCTCATCCCAGTCTTTCTGATTTTTATCAACGACCTTTTTTAAATATTCCTCCAGTGTCCGGTTAAAGCGCTCTACCATGCCATCTGACTGCGGATGTAAGGGCGTTGTACGAGTCTTCCGGATTCCGAATGAGTCACATACTTCCTTGAAAGTGGTTGATTCGAAATTTCTGCCTTGGTCAGAGTGTAGCTCCATTGGAACTCCAAATCGGGTGACCCAGTTGTTGACAAATGCATTTGCCACTGTCGTTGCCTCCTGATTCGGAATGGGATATACTTCGGGCCATTTACTGAAGTAGTCAATTACCACAAGCACATATTTGTTGCCGCTTGTACTTTGCGGAAAAGGGCCTGCTATGTCCATTGCAATCCTTTCGAACGGTGCTCCAGCGTTGTATTGGCGCATCTTTCCATGACTTCTCCGTGACGGACCTTTTGCTTTTATACACCGATCACATCGGCGGATCCAATCGGCCACTGACTCTTGGCAACCGACCCAATAGAAGCGTTTCTTTATTTTTTCAACGGTCTTTGTGTTGCCTAAGTGTCCACCACTGCTTCCGTTATGGTATTCGGCGATTATTTCCTCGATCCGCTTTCTCGGCACTACCAGAAGCTTTGTGGAAGTTCTACCGTCCTCGCTTTCCCATATTCGATAAAGACATCCATCATGAAGGCTCAAGGTCTGCCACTGAGTCCAATAAGCCTTCGCCACTGGACTTTTATTAGCCATTTCCTCCCAAGTCGGCCGCACGTCATACGCCTTTCCCTTTATTATGACGTTAAGATCCTCATCGGCCTCTTGGTCAGCGCGAATCCTTTCGGCTGTCCATCCTTCCGCTGGAAGCGCACTTAAAAGTCGAATGTCTACAACTCCTTCTTTGGCTTCTGCCCTCCTTGGTTCATTCTGGTAATGACAATTATCTCGTTTTTCTCGTGAACGTGATCTCTCTCTCTTTCGTCGTTCACGACAATCTCTCGCCATATGACCAACTTTCTCGCAGATGTAGCACTTTCCTTTAAAGCCGATGGATGGACTTCGCTGCGAAGCCTGGTCATGGGTCTGGTCGATGTGTACTTTACGCACTTTTGGCATTGGGCGGCATACCATCAACGACGTTTCGCAGGTCAACGCTTGGCCAACAGCTTCCTCGAACGATTTTTTCGGCACCATCACCATTGTACGCTTTGTGTCTGCATCTCGAATGCCATCGACGAAAGCATCAATCTTGCACTTTTCCAAAAAGTCGGTTGGTGCACTACTGTAAGCCAAATACGACAATCGCTCTATGTCCGCTGCATACTCCTGAAGTGTTTCCCCTTGGCGCTGCACTCTGCTCTTCAGTTCCAGGCGGTACATTTCCTGCATGTGGTCGCTACCAAATCTGCGTTGCAATGCGCGCCAGATTGTTTCGTAGTTGTTCCTCTCTGTAGCTGGTATTGTCTGTAATATTTCAGCAGCAGGACCTTTTAATGCGGTGAACAATGCCGCAGCACAGTCTTCCTCATTCCACCCGTTACGGCCAGCTGTAACCTCGAACTGCATTTTAAAGATGTTGAATGCAGTAGTGCCGTCATACGTCGGAGGACGCCATTTGGTTGTACCCGCTGCTGCTGTCACCGGACCGGTGACTTCCAGCTTATGAATCCTGTGCTCGAGAGTGGTAACTTTCTCTTGAACGTCTACCACGTTGTTATCCAGCTGTTGTAATCTTTCCGAATGTTTATCCAGTTTCTCACCGATATCTGCCCATTTGCGTTCAAAGTTCTCGAACTTTCCAATTATTTCGGCTTGGACTTGCTGTAGTTGTGCAGTGTTTTCAGCTTGTGTCTGTTGTAGTTGTGCAGTGTTTTCAGCTTGTTGTAACATGAGGCTCTGCATCATTTCCATAAGGCCTGTGGTAGGGTCTGTGACCTTACTTTCCTTCGCCAAGGATTTAACACCTGATGCCTCTGCGAATTCATGTTCGTCGACATTGACATTACTCTCCTCTAATGCGTTTCTCAAACGCAGTAGTAACTCCGTTTTGTTTCCACTTGACGACAAACCCAGCTCCGACAGCTCCTTCTTCAACTGCTCTACTTTCAGATCAGCTAGCTTCACCATTTTTCTTCAACAATCCCACTTCTGACACCAATTGTTACGATTTTGGGTATTTGTGTTAATTAAATACAGAGTTCGTATCACTAGATTGTGAAGAAAATGTTTATTTAGCTCTTTTGTATTACAACTACTATTTAAAATAATCTGGTGGCGGGAACTTCGGTTCCAGTTCTTTTACACTTTGATGTTCACAGTTCAAACGCTCGATCACTACTCTTCCCATTGCTGCTGTGGCGGCGCTTTTATATCGTCGTGAGCCGGCATCGATAGTTCTAGAGCCGTCATGAGCCGGCATCGATAGTTCCAGAACCGTCGTGAGCCGGCATCGATAGTTCTAGAACCACCGAGGCCGTCACCAGTGCGTACTCAAGTTCTTTGTTCTAGATCTATCGACGCCGGCCCATTCCTAACGACGCAGTAGCTGATGTTGTTTACATTTTGAACGTCAAGTTGTACTTCTGTTCGCCACTCTCGTAACAATATTTTGTTACAAACTACGCCAGCTTTTGAAATATATATTTTTTTATTAGTTTTTTTTATCCAGCTTATCCTTTTTGTTTTTGTTGTTGTCTCGACATCGAATTCATAGTTTTAAATTGAATGTTCATTTTGTTTGATTAATTGGCCGTCATTGTGAATTATCGCCCTGTGTTTGCACTTTTTCTGTATAAATAAATAAATAATAAATATGACTGCTCATAAAAAAATCAGCATAATACAATATTAAAAACAAGGAGCATTAATATATTGTAATATTTGTATGCAGTATAATAAATAACATTTTTTAACTAATTGCTGCTGTGATAATAGCAACGAAAATCCTAGAATGAAAGAACTACCAAGGTCCTTTTTTTAGTTGAAATAAAAGTTTATGAAATTAATAATATTTGAGCGAGTTCGAGGACGCTTTAAAAATAAATTATTTAACATTAAATTTTGACCAGAATCGGATTCCGTTCGCTATTTGTATTATTTTGGAGATGCCAAAAAGCTATCATCAAATTTTCTATCTTTAAATTTATTTCCAAGCGACAACAGACAGATATAACTTAGATCGGTTTTAGGCATATTTCTTATATTTATAAATGAAACTCTTTTTAAATATGTAAGAATGTCAACTCATTACAGTGGCAGCCCCCTTTATTATATGTAAGAATGGCCACTTTTTGCAGTGGCAACTCCCTCTATTGAATAAGCATACCAACCTGCTGAAGAAAGGGTTGAGTTGACCGGCTGGAAGAAGCAACATGTCGTCGTGATTTCTGCAAGTTCTAAAAGAGAATAAGTTAAAAACAAAATAAGCCGATTAGCTGTATAGTTAAGCCTATATTCTAAGCATTTATTATTTTCACTATATTAATAAATAAAGGCAAATACTAATCCTTAACCTATATATGTGATGTGTTTTATATCTAATGATTCACAATTTCGTTTAAAAAAACAAAAAAAAAAACAATATAACATGGAAAGGTCCTATAAGCTGCCTTTAGTTTTCTTTTATTTTCAAATAACTTCTCAGTTCCCACATCAAAAAATTTGATCTGAGTAAAAAGGTTGAGTATATATTAAAGTCAGTCAAACTCAATAAGCTCCACAAATTTCTTTAATTTTCAATAATGCAAAAAAGTTGAAATATCCGGCGTTCCTTAAATATGATAGCATTCCACTTTTACTCCATCCTGGAAAAATAAAGCTCGCGTGTCTGGCTTGACTTGGTTTTTGGCCTACAGCAAGCACATTTCTCTTAAATTTTATTCTTTTTTTACCTTTTGATATTCTTCATTATTTACATAAACCTAATTTTCCCTAAATCATTTTCTGAACAATAACAAAGAAAATCTATTTACGGTGCATGCCGCGTCTTTTATACCCCCTAATTCTGGCACCCACAAAAAAGAGAAAGCAACAAATAAAAACAAAACGAAAATAACAACGAAAGCATAGTCGAAAATTTATAGACGTGAGAGTGTGCTACAGAAAAGCATAAAAATAAAATTCAAAGCCAACATGCAAAAATGAGGAAAATAAAAAGAAAATGCAACCAAATAGATGATTATTTTTGTATAGAACCTAGAAAGACCAAGAGCCGGGGGAGAGAAAGTAACTTGCTGTCTATCTGCACTCCCTGCCTGGATCAGAATAAAACCCCAAAGAACGAGTAAACAAACACAGTTTTTCGTAAAGAACTCTGAAGACCCTTATGAATATTTAAAAGGGTTAGAAAAGTTCTGACAATGCGGATTGGGCTTTTAGAAATTCTTAGTGAGCCCTGACTTTTTCCACATATCCAGCTCAATTAAAAAAGTATAAAAAAAAAGTTCCCTTTATTAGAAAAAATATTCCTACGGCTTCTAATATTCTCAATTGACTCTTCGTTTCAAAAAGAGTATAATAATGCACAAAATTGAATTATCGATGGCGTTGGATGACTATAATTTCTTTTTGGTTACACGATACATGAGCTGGCTACAATATTTTTGCTGTTCCTGGCTCTTTCACATGTCTGGCTTTAATTTCCCCCATTCCTTCCATTGCCGTAAAGCTCACAGCAAAGTCATGGATATGCTAGTTTTAGCGGTTTATGCGCCTGCCAATATGCAAATGCAATTTTATTTGATACCCTTTGGTGTTTGCTAGCCAGTCGAGTGTGCATGTGTTTGCTTCTGTCTGTCCCAAGTTTGGCTTTCTGTTTTATGGTTAGCTCAGCGAGAGACAATAAAACGGAAATTTCATAGCAAAACTTGATAATCTGAGCATTTGTATCACCTGCAAAGCTATTTGTGCCATAAACTGAAAAAATGATGAAACCATTGATTATTTATGCAAATTAAAAGCTTAATTTCGAAAAAACAAAAAAGAAATCCTCTCAGGGACACTGAATAACTTAAAGCAAATAATAAAAATAGCAAAACCATCTTCAGAGTGCCTAAAATTAAATCACTTTGGAAAGTGCTTTCCAGTCATTTGTCATATGAATAAGATTAGTCAGGAAAAATCTGAGATATTTCTAGGATTTATTTAGGTCACTTTTCTATTGTAGTATTATTGATTCAATTTTGAATTCCTTCTGAGAAATTTCAAAATTAATAGAAGGTAATAATAACAATAATATTCAAACAAAAGGGCTATATAATTCTAATAATAATATTTTCACTTGATCTATATCAATTGAATAAGAGATATACTAATTTGATTTAAAGTATTTTAGTATAATTTTTTACTATCATAGTTACCATTGTCATCTATTTTAAAATAATTATGGGTAAATTTACTTTCTTCTTCGCTTCTTTCCTATTCTGAGGTAACATACCAAGGTGAGAAGTCAGACCTCTCCAAAAGATACCACCAAATTGATTAGACATTTTTCAATCAAATAAGATATTTACTTTAAATGCATATGTTTTCAGAATTTCATATAGCTTGAACTACTCTATTATATTCCTAGGCTTAGGAACATCTCTAATGAATTTTTACCTTTATATTTTATGGTCTCTAATAAAGGTGAACTCGGGCACGAGCGCGAATACTCTGTTACTAATTGAGGGTATTTAATGGTTCCAAATCCTAAGATTGATTATCCTACTTTCAATAAACTCCAAGATCTAGGCGTTCAAACGGATAACAACCAGACAGCCACATAGTACTATTTACTGGGGATATACGAGAACCAAATTCTCTGAGTCAAGACTTTAGTCCCACTTAATAGATGACGTGCTTGCGTTGATGTGTAGATTTGAAAGGAATATTAAAACTAAAGGTCTCATGTGAATTTAACCGATCATGGTTTTCCCCATATATTTTAATTTCCTTGTAATAGAAACAGGGTTACCCAAACTCGACCGTGTCTGAATTCAGTCTTCAATTTCATAACACAAAAATATATAATATTATTGAGATAATATATTTTCAATATTCCCCATACAAAAGAATTTTTTCCTGGTCAATATTTCAGTGGTTATGGTTGTAACTTCATTTTTTAATTTAGAAAGGACAACAAAAATTCATTTATAATTAGGAACGAACATAAAATAACAGGAACCAAAAAAACCATGCTCACAATTTTATTGTTTCCAAATGAGTTGCCTTATAATTTTATCACCAAACAAATTGGTTTTTTATGAGCTTAAAATGCATCCAATGGTGTGGATGTTTCGGACAGCACAAAAAAAAAAGGGAAAGAAAAATGTATTTCACGTTATAAAAGTGAACAATGGAGAAAAAAGAAACAGGAACTATCTAAAATATTTTTTCAATTTACATGAAAATACGTTTATGCATATTAAATAGGTTTGATACAAAAGCCACCGCACTCATCTTTCGCCATTTCACCATTTCACCTTGCCACTTTTGCTAGTGTCAAGCAAAGAGAAAACTAAACCCAAAAAAGGGCCACACACCCGCTAACCAATGGATCAGCGCTTCGTTGCACAAACTGATTATGAATAAACAAGCAGAAATTCTTCCTTTTTTTATTTTTAATTTATTATACAGCTTGATGGAATGTACAAATTATTTATGCATACCTTTGCGCTTCGTTACACTTTGAACACAGTAGAAGCGGAAAAGGCCAAAAAAAAAAAAAGGAAAATGTTTTTGCATAAATATTAGAAATTTTATAGGGAACACGGAAACCTATTTAATGCTTAAAAAAAATAAAAGAAAGAAAGGATAACTTATCAGTTCTCATGCGCAGATAATTGCCAGCATTATAGAGCTTGATTGTGGCTAGTCGTAAGCGGATTTCAGAGACAGGGAAGGCCAGGGAAATACTTGCTCTCTCTCTCTGGGTCGACATTGGAGACAATAAAAGCCGCCTGGTTGACCAGATGTCCAGATGTGTTGAAGTGGCGGCTTGAACATGTTTTTTATTTATTCAACACTTTTAAAAAGCATTCTGCATTTGCTCATTAATTTCTCATGTTGCTCTTAATGCAGAGAGCCGTTGGTTATTTGGTCTGGTCTGGCTTGCTCTCGACTGGACTGGGTTGGCTCTGCAAAAATGTGTTGCATACATTTCAGAGCTCGTACCCATGCCACCTCTTTTTCAATTGTTTTTGGGATCTCATTCCTTAAATTGTTTTCTGCATTTTTTATGCTATTTTCAATTACTTTGGTAATTTTATATTATTGTAACTGTAATTATTTTGGTTTATTTTTATTTGTGCATTTCACACATTCAGTCAGTTGATAGTCCAATCGTTGTAAACAGTTGGAGAGTAAAATATGTTGTGTAATCTGGTATTTACAAAATTAATAAAACAATAAAGCAGCTGGCCACTTGGCTGGCAAAAGAAAAATTCTCTCTCTCTCTCTCTCACTCTCCCTCTCTGTCTCTCTGTACAGCAAATTAAATCCAAAAAAAGAGCATTTTTAAAAGTTTTCGCAGAAACGGCAGCCACGGTTTAATTTGCTCGTAATATAAAAGTAACGCCCCCGGGGCTGGTATATGTAAATTATTTATGCAATTGGATTTGCAATTACACATTTTTGCGCTTTTTCCCATATTTTTCCGGAGCCGATAAGCAACAACAAAGACAGCAGACAAACGGTAAAATAAATTGTGAAACAAGCGCGCTTAACTGTTTGTACTTTATTTTCCGCTCTGCACATCCCAATGGCTATATGCGTGAATGGGTATATATATTTGGCACGCGATAATAATGACAAATATTAACCACAAAATGCCATACTAATAAATTTATTGCACAATGTGTAGCATAATTAACAAATACAATTCGTTAGCAAAGTGGGCAAAAAAAAAATATAACACCAAATTGGTTTCTCGCTTTGGGTTCCTTTTTTGATTCCAAAACCAAAGATTTATAGAATATTTGAAAAACTAAATACAAAAAAATAACACTTAAAATAATAAATAAATAATAGAACCAAAAATTGAAAATATATTTGAGTACAGGCAAACCTCATTGCGGTCAAAATATTTATAATTTTATCTCAACTTGTATGTGTATTTGCGTGACTTAACATATGTAGACAATTTGCAACATTGCGTATGCTTAATGTCCTTTAAATATTTTCAACAGATTTATAATTTATTGCAAAAACAAAAACCAAAATAATGCATTAAAATGTGAAATAAAACAAAAAAAAACAAAAAACAGACGCACAAAAAGCAAATATTTTAAAACCCGCAACTAAATCAAATAAATTAGCAAAAATTATGATAATAGAACATAAATTGTGAAAACAAAGCTGAAAAATAATTAACAAAACCAAAAATTTCGATCAGTTTTAGTTATGGAAAAAGGCAAGCCACAACTATACAGATTGACAGATATTTAAATAAAACTACAATTTAATTTCACTAAATACAATAAATAAAATCAATTTTAGCAAAACCTATTAGTGAAAAAGTTGTAGGTTAAGCAAAGTTGAACTCATGTAGGCACAAAAATAGACAAAATTGTCTTATTCTTACTTATAATAGTCTGTAAAAGCTGGAAGCGATTCAGCGCTCTGCCATCTCTTTCTGTTACTCACAAACTGACGTCTTATTTCAGCAAGCCAGTGTTCACCTATATTTTGTTCAAATACAACCCTGGTCCACTGTCAGACGATCAGTGTGACCACATCACGTGATCCTGTTACACTTAACAAAAATAAACTCCAAATCTTTTTGCGGTTACAATTCTTAGCAGCCTTAGTGTTGGGCTCCTACAAGGCAGACAGGTCTTCGAAATTCTCCATACAGTCAAACATTGTATTTTAATATTAATAAAAGGGATATTCAATTAATAATATTTTTTATAATCAAACCAAATAAGATTTTATTATTATAAAAAAATTATCAATAATAATATGGACAAATTAAATATTCTTAGTTTATCAATTAAAAAAAAATCATAACAAAAATATAATCTCTTATTTGCTTCAAATATCAAGCAATGCAAAGAATTCGATACTTATAACTAACGAAACTATTCAAGCTCGCCAATCGAAAGGCAGTGCCTATCGGACCGACTGTACCACTTTCTTATCTTCTCAGTTCTGGCAGTATAGGCTTACAATGTCCCTAACACATTTAAAAACTATCCCAGTTCAACTGGTAACAGGTGTGAGCAAACATGCTTATAAGAGATTGTCAAGTCGATCAAATTCATGTTCGCTCTTCCTGACCCTGAGTAAACTTTGAGATTACTATGAATTTTAATTAAAATAAAAAATAAACTATTTGTAACACCATCAACTGTCAACAACTTAAATAAATTGCAGATTTTTTAAATATTTTGGGCACTTGTTAAAGTATTTAAAAAATATATATTTTTATAATTTTTAGGACTTCTAACAGAAAAAAAAACATACACACACAAATTATTTAAAATATGCATAACATGAAATTTTCTTTATTTGCCCTTACTATTGAGAAAAACATTTACACAAAAAGTTTTAATTAAATGTTCTATCAAATGTCTGTTTTCTCTTGTCTACTTAATAAACATTTAAATATTACACAATCCATTCGCCTGTCACTTCCCCCCAGATATTACGTGGTCCTATATTGGGTGTGTTTGGGTGTATACAAAAGCAATTAAAATCAACCCAATCCAAATAGCAAACAAATAACAAAATCATAGATGCAATTTAATATGCTAAAAATCATAAATAGTAAAAACTAAGCAAAATCAAAATATATAAAATTTCAGAAAAAATTTCAAGATAAAAAAATACACAGAAATTCACATTCACAAACCAACGCTAAATATTCCACAATTTACTTTCTATGGTGTTTCCATAGTTTGGGAGAGCATTTCAAGAGTACCAAAAAATCATTGCTGAATATGCAAAATAAAACCAATTAAATGAAAAATTGCATATGTAAAATTGCAAAAAAAAAAAAAAAAATGTATATATGCATTGACACGTGTGCAAAGCTCTTTGGGTGGCTTATATAGGAATGCAAATGCTTTGTAAAAATTTACAACATTCGAACATAATATTACATTTCATTCGGGTTTATTTAGCCAACAACATTAATTGGATTTTTCAGTGTATATTTTCAAAGAAAATCGAGCAAAAAATGCATTTGTAAAAAATATCAATTCTGTGGCAATCGCAATAAAAAGACAAAATTTACGCATTGCTACGCATTAAAATTAATTTCAATGGCACTTTGCCATCAAAATTTCCCAATAGGATATAACAAATAACATCGCCCTGGCATAAACACACAGACATGCCTAGAAAAAGGAAAAGCGGGAAATTGCCAACGCTTTTATCGGCAATCACCATATCGCATTGATTAATACCACATAGCCTTGTTTTTTATAGCGCTTCACTCTTATCTGTTTAAACTCGACCGATTTAATGACATTTAAAGTCGCTTAATTGCTCCACTAAAACAAATAGCATTAAAAATCGAAAAAAAATTATAATAAAACAAACAAAAAATTGTAATATAAAAATTTTATTGTATCATGAATCATGATACATGTAAAAAGAAATAAATATTTCTTCTACCTCTGATTTAACTTTATATTGCTTATCTTTTCTTACGGAAAGAACAAATCTATCATTTAAAATAAATGCCGCTAAATTGTATTCAGTCTTTATATTTATGATTTCTTAAATATACAAATTTTTTGTTAAAAAAAAATGTTAAAAAAAATGTTTGCTTTGCAAAAGGAAAAGTCTACAATGCATCTAATCGATACCAAGTATAAAGAAGGTACGCTTTGTTAGTATCGATAACCATTTGGCTTGTCATCGATTTGTCTTTGTATCGAAAACACCTCAACTGATGACCAGTCGGTTCGAAAGAGACTTGGGATTCTACTTCCACAATTTACGTGAAGCAAGGTTTTTGTTTATAATAAAAAAATCTAAAAAATATTTTTTATTCTTTAAAAATTTGGCAGCCCTTTTTTTTAATTTAATGCAAAATATTCCAAAGAATTTCAAAAAAAAAATATTAAAAAACCACATTTACCAAGATTTAATTAAGTCCTGCCAACCAAATAAAAAGAAAATATTCTCATGCTGAGTTTCTACTAGAAAAAAAAATTAATAATAAATTAGTCCGATGTATTAAATTTTTATGGTCAAGCGATATAAATTTATTCATGCACACGCGTAATTGCTAAACGAAAAGCGAATAAAAAAAATTATTAAAATGCAATTAAAGTAAATAATTAAATAAATAAAAGGCTTGCCACAAATACACAGGCACCCATGACCAGCTTATCATTTGTACATGTAAAAGATAAATAATAAGTTATATTCAAAATGAAACCAAAAAAAAAAAGGAAAATAGTATTTCTAATTAACATTCAATGTGCCGTGGTGCATTGAGCGTAAAAATCATTAAAATTATACAAACCACGTATGAATTTGTAATTACTGAGTTATTTCTGTAAAAGCAAAAACAAGAAAAACGCAGTGTTGAAATTTGAAAATTTATAGAATATATAAAAAATATTTATTATTAAGAAGCATGCTGGTATCTCTGGCTTGGCTCATTTGAAAACCAGAGCTGGCAGAGTGACCAAATGTGTCAACTGAGTGAAAACTTTATTAGCCGCAAGCAGACATCTTGTCGACAGGCGCACAGAAACTGAATTTCAATTGAATTTATACTAATTATAAAATAATAAACAGGATTGCAATTCACTTTACCAAACACCATAGCGCCCAGGCATTCAGAGCTCACCACATCAATTACAAATGCACTCCAAAGCCGAATGATTTTGCGACGATTTCAAATGCATTTTCAAAAATACAGAACTAAGTTAATTTATTTTAATTTGACCGGCCACCAGAATTACGTGCATTTTGTCTATGCCTGTGTGTTAGGGTGTGTGTATGTGTGTGTTGCTGGTTTTCATGTCTGTCTGTTTATGCAACTATGTGGGCGTTCGGTGTCCATTAGCGTAATGAGCTTTGGCCACGCATAAACCCCCATAAAACAACAAAAAAGAGTACAGTCCAAAAATAAATTTAACCAAGAAAGCACTAGGCTCTACAACGAAGACTGCATACACTCTACTTGCAGGCAACTCTCAAATGTAGGCAATACAAATGTGTTTGCAAGGTTCTTCAAATAGTATCGAAATCTATGCTTTCGAATTTTTATTTTAGATGGCTTGGACATTTTTTTGTGAGAAAAAAGGTATAGAAAAATGAAAAGTGCTCTGGCACTCGAATCATTGATGATGGGCCCTTGCCTGCCATCGATATGACACTTTGCAGCTGCCAGCGGCCATAAACCATTTGAATTTTTCTTTTTTACTTAACCCAAGGCCTTTACTCTCTTGTCCAGAAACATAACCACACAAATGTATTGAATATGGTGTGTAAGGCTTGCAGATCAAATGTACCAGCTGCTGCTCCTCTGACTCTTTTGCTTTTGCCTTTCAACTGCTCAAAAATGCAATTTTTATGCGCAAACAAATTGTACCCCAAACTACGCTTAATGGAAGCCAACTGACAGAGTAGGCGAGAACTGGAACCGAACATCATGTCTGGGACAAGCCCGTCACGCTCATCCATTCTTATATACATATAATTTTCCCCTTTTTTTTGTAATAACTCTAAAAGCCTGTAAAATGACAACGGGCCGCAGACAAATGAAGCAAGCAAAATAAAACGTGAGTGTTTATTTTATAGGTACACTTTTATATATTTGTTTTTTTTTTTTTTTTATATATATCAGAACATAATTAAAAGAATTTATAACTTTATATAAACAGGAAAAAAAAAAAAAAAAAAAAAGAAATTTACTTAGGTTAACCACCCTCATATTGTGGCTTTTTAGTTGCTTAATTTGTTGCAAGCGGCAAAGGGTTGGAGTCTTCATTGGGCTGACCAGAAAAATGTAACTCGTTGTGGCAAGAATTTCGCACTTGGTGTTTTTTTTTTATGGCAATTCCAATTCCTTTGGAAAGTGTTATATTTGTTTGCTGGTTGTGCTGGTTGTGCATTTTCCCTATTTCACTTTGCATCAATTTAAACGAGGCCACTAATTGTCATTATCAGCACGTTTTATTCGATATATAAAAATAGATTTATGTTGGCATTCTTTTTTCTATAATTATTTACGAAATTTTGTTAACATTTTAAATTGCCTTTGCTATTGCATAGCTTAAATTTTCATTTAACATAATTAAAGCATTTTTACAATGAAAAGTATTTTTATCAATTCCCAAAATAGGTTTCTTTTGAAATTCAGAGTGTTTAATCAAAAACTAATTAAAAGGTCTTTGTTGTTTATTTTTCTATTACAATTATTTTAAATGGATTAAATTAAAATTATTTATCCTTGAAACAAATGCTAAATAAATAAATTTCTAAATGATTGAGAAATGGCTAAACGGTGTTTGGGGCAAAGGAATATCCCTGATCTACAAGTCATGTTATATCTTAGATCTTATTAATTTAATAAGAAATTATAATAGTTTATCAAGTAATTGTATGTGTGCTTCAAACGAAATTTATATAGATAACTTGATATTATTTCGTTCATGGCTAGAGGACCCTGTCTTTCCTAGGGAAGTTGTGGAAGTTGTGCCAGTCCTTTCTATGAATGTCTTGATTCCTTATGGGACGATATTGCTCTATTACATTTTTCAGGTATTTGTTATATCTGAAAATTGGTCTTCTGTCTGCGGAATATCTCGATACTTCTCGATTATCCAGATCCGAAGTAAATAACAGAAGTAATTTTAAAGCTTCTCTTAATTCTAGTCTAGGAGACTTACCAAACCCATAAACATCATTTTAACTATAGCAATAATTTTCTCAGCTAAAAGTTGGTGACCCCAATAATGGAATAAGTCGCATCTGGCTAGTCATTAGCTTTATTCAAAAATAAGGATTAACGATACTAATAGAAGATAATGAAGTCAGATAGGAAGCTCTTGGGAAACATCTAAACTTCTAAGGGAAGTAACAAGTAAATGCTCGTTTAATCGAGTTGACAGCTCTACCAATGCGTCATTTGCGATCTCTCACAGTTATCGACTGGTAATGAAGTGATTTAGAATTAAATTTCCAAAATTTCTCTAAAATATTTTAGCTTCTATTGACAAAATATGATATGCTTCTTGATACTGTTCGGATTTTAGTCTTCCCCAAGCCAATTCCTACTCTACCCAATCTGACGTATTCATGAAATTCATGTAAGACTGACAAACAATTTCAACTGCGATTTCAATAATTGTCGATTTAGATATGTAAATATTTATTGTATATGGTCGACATGATGTTGACTTAACTAATGTGCAGCTTGTGTCTGTGTTTGATTCTGGTTTTTGGCTGTTTGGTCTTTGGCTAGGCCGAGGCAAATATTGAGGTCTAGTCTGGTCCCAGCTCTCTAGTGTTTTGTTCTCCGTCCCCACATTTTCTCTCTCGCTTTGTGCCACTTCAGAAATTAATGTTGGCATACCAAATTGATATTTATATGTAACTCATTTGTGATCAGGTGTTGTCTGCATTCCATTTATACTCCACATATTTGTATTGGTTTTTGTTTTGGTCCCAGCAAGTCAATCTTTCATATATACATATATATATATATATATATATATATATATATATATTCTGTTTCATAATTTGTAAATTTGGTCACTTTGGTCTGGGTATTTGCCAGCAGCAGCTGAATACATAATATCAAGTATTTGTCTCAATTTCAAACAGGAATTTCACTCCTTATATCTTGATTTCTCCATGAAATCAACATTCTTCTTACACAACAAACTGACCAATGGGAAGTGGAGTGAAATTATCCAAATATTTGTATTGATACTCATATGTGGAAAAGGCTGTCAGACATCTCACAAGATGTTGATGGATGTCTTCTGTTATTTCAATTCGAATAAGAAGTTTCCTTTTTTATTGTTTACAGATAAATTTAAGTTGACTTTAATCAATATGCAAAATATACATTTTTGTCCACTTACCACGAGGGCCACGAGGCTGACAGAGTCATCTCATCCGCTGCGACTTTCACTTCCGTTGCTTTGTGTGGCAGTCACAAAAGTGTATCCTTTTGGTCCTGGCAAACGAAATTACTTCATTCTTGTTGCACTCGCTCTTCTTCTCCTTCTTGTTAGGGCAAAAAGAAACAAAGTGGTCCTTTAGATTTTATTCTCGTTTTTTTTTTTGGCGCCAATTAATTTATGCGCGGCTTTTTTGGTGCGTGAAAGCACGTTGGCCATTTGACTTTTGCTTGGCTTCCTTGCTTGTGGCCATAGTTTGGTATATTTTTCTTTTCTCTCATTTTTATTTCTACCATTCCAACTTTATAAAAATTTTAATTTTTTTCATTTTTTTTTTTAGTTCGGGAATACTTTGAACTTTAAGACAAAAAACAAAAACCGTAGACGTTACAAGCCACAAATTCACTTTTTTTTCTAACTTACAAAATGGCGTCGCTTTGATGCTTCCGTTCTTTGTTTACTTTTAATTTGATAACATTTTTTTCTTTATACCAGACTTTTTTAATTCTAACTTTAGCCGTGTTTGTCTATTGTCTCGTAGCCCTGTCGGCGCAATTTTGTAATTAAGCACTTCGAAAGTTCCCAGCACCTTTTTTCATATTCTCGTTTTTAATCTAGAGAAAAGTCGAAAAAATTGCCATGTTCCAAATTAAAACAACAAGATATTTTTACTTTACTTTTTTCAAATGCCAAAAGCAAGTAAAACTGTCTAATAATAGTTTACCCATTTCAAAAATATTTGTTTTTACTTGTTGGTAGAATTTTTTGAGTTATCTTGTCAAACGCAGCACCAAAATCAAATCATCAATTGAGTAACTTTTGCACAGGGCTAGGTCGACTTCGAATTACTCTGTGAAGTAAATTGGCTTTCCGATTGAAATATTTCCACCAACTTGAGTAGTTTTTATCATAATGAAAAGTTTACAATATTGAACCACTTGAAACCCCTTTAATGCCAAATATTTATATAAATTGAACAATCAGAAAACCCTTTTAATGCCGAATATTTATACCCTAAATATACCTATAAATGAATGTCAAGCGGTATTCAAATTGAAAAGTTTTATACAAACAAAGACAACCAACTCCTTGGAGACCTTGGGTATACCTTTCTCTCTGTCACAAACCGCTTTGAGTAATTGATATGCCCTACGTTTACAAAGGGTAATTTGCCAAAACAAACTGATGAACCATAGAAAAAAGCTTTAGCCTACAACAACGCAATTTAAGTTTTCGTAAACAAGTTGTGCACCCTTTTTATGGCCAATCGAAAATGCAGCAATTTCCCCAAAAGCATCCAAGGAATAAAATCCAAAGGAAAGCGCTTATCTGCAATTGGCTTAGTAAAATATACAACAATAAAATAGCAAAGAATTTTTTTGAATCTACTCTTGCCCCAAAGGCAACAAGTGCCTTGAATGCCAAAAAAATAAAAGAAAAGAAAAGTCAAATCGAGCTGAGTCGAAACGGATGGTGTCTTATTTTTATTTGGATTCTCTATTTGCTTATGCGGGCTATTCGCAAACACACATACTTACCCCCTTGCACCCCTTCGATATACACACACAAACACACACACACATATATGCAAATCAAAATTATTGTCAGTTTGGCAAAAGTGTCTACCGATGCGTACAATTGAGTGTCATATTTCCAGTTTGTTATGTATGCAAAACCAACAAAAAAAAAAAACTTAGTGGGGTGAGGAGGTGGGGGTGGAATGGGAACCAGCAGCCACTGAAGAACTTTTTGGACCAAAAGTTTTCAGAGCAAACAAATTTTTGGTTCGGGCGCAAGTTGTTATCATTGTTGCGTGTCTAAAAGCCAATGGAACACAAAAACTTTACCCTTACTAAAAAAACAAAAAAAAAAATAAAACAAGCCGAAAAATCAACCAAAACATAAACATTTATGCCAGTCAAGACTTTTTGGATTAGCTTCTTCTTCTCAAAAAAAAAAAATAAAATAAAAATAAAGACCAGCATATAATATTTTGCGGGAAGGCTTGTTCTTGCTCTTGTTTGCATTGATGTGGGCAATCAAGCATTATCAAATATCAAAGAGCATAGGAAAACTTAAAAAAAAAACTTTTACCTTCTTCCTCTTTATTTGCATAAAAGAAAACAACATTTATTTATTTATTTATTTTTTTTTTTTGTCAGCCATCAACGCTTTTGAAAGGCTATTTAAGTATTTATTAGCTAAAGGAAGGAAAGCTATTATAACGACAACCTAGATGTATGTGTATGTGTTTTCGGAGTAATATTTTTATTTTGCTTTATGCATAATTTAAAACATTTTACACGAATTACTGACAGACACTTAGGCAAAGGCCCAGTGGCTTCACATTCCTGATCCATTTCATACTCAAGGAAAGCATTTTTGAGTAATCAGGAAAGTACACACTCATACCTCGATATATATATATATATACATACATATCTATTCATGTATTTAATGGAAAGTATGTGAAATATTTTGTGGTTGCGTATACGCCCAGTAAGCCCATAAATTATTTATTTCTTATTTTCCGGCCGTAAGACTATGACTATGAATAAATAAAACCTAGAAAATGAAGAAATTTATAAAAGAATAGAAATGCCTTCTTCACAGATAATAAGAGTTAAAAAAAAAGAAAGTGACAGCATTTACAATGTTTGATAAAAACATATTATTTTTAATCTATTGAAACCCAATGCATTTTTAATACACTTAAATGGCATTGATGGACAGAGCTTTTACAGAGAACTGGGCCACCACATAAATCAAGTGGCTTAAGCAGCTTATTCTGTAGCCTCTGAGCTTTAACCTTAAGAGTTTAGTAATTATGCTTGCATTTGACTTACATATTTTTCAAAATTTCCACATTAAATAATTATATTGATAAAAGCCTTGGTCTTAAGCTCAAATCAATTGGTTGAGCTGCTTGGGGCATGGATCAAATATACTTGTAAGAGTTAAGACAGTTAGGGACATGCCATGTTTGTGTGTATAAATATTTTTTCTTTGATGCCAAAAGCATCAGCTGATATTACGTTGTGTAATACGTAAAATTCAAAATATAATAAAATTATCAGAATAAATTAATTGACGCCCTCGGGCCTATTGCGGTATTCTTAAGTCCATTAAAAATCATTTGGATCAATGTGAAAGAGCGCAGGTTGTGATTTTCTCACAATTAACATTTTTTTCACCCCACAAATACTCACACACACACAGACACAGACCCAAATACGGATACGTTTGGTAAGCTGGCTGATAGCCTGGAGCAAAGAAAAACAACAACAACAACAACAACAACAACAAAAGCAAAGCAAACTAATTGAAAAAATTTGAAATTCATATGCGTGCGCAACAAACGTGAAATGTTTTACGAAGCGTATTAAGCAATACAAAAACGAAAGGAAAAAATCAAAAAAATATATATATATATTCCGATATACAAAAAAAAAACCCAGAGTTTTACCAAAACTGGGAAAAATAAATGCAAGAAAAATACGTTCAAATAATAATTGGAAGAAAAAACTTTTTTTTAAAAGAATCGAAGGGAATCGACATTGTGGTAGCATTGACGCAAAAAAAAATAAAAAATATAAAAAAAGGGTAAAGAAATACGAAAACACCTAAAAGGATTCAATTATTCCCGCTCGTTACACAACAAAAAATAATATTGCACACACACACACACACAGACTCACACACATTCGGAAAAGTTCGCAACAAAAATGGCCGGCAGCGCGCATAAAACGCGAACTTCTACCTAACCACTGCACTCTACATATAAAACTCTCTCCAGCATATGCACGGTCATATAAATCGTGGAAAAGCGAAAAACAAAAAAATGAATAGAAATGAGAGACGGACGTTGATAGCAACTGAATCGATGGCAATAAAACTGAAACAACCGATTCAAGCAGCATCCAAAAAGGACACTCATATTTATATGCATTGATTGCCAAAGCAATGCAAAACAAACACAACTACATACATATGCAGGCATACGCATTTACATACACATTGAAATGATACTGGAATACAGCCCACATAAAGTGACATGTCTGAGTTGGAATCGAAACGAGGTGCCACAACGACCGTGTCACCGACTGAGCTGAAACATTGATTGAAAAATAATATTTCAGCAACAACTACATACCGAAATAAAACAAAACAATCAGAGTCGAGTGAGTTCAGCAAGCGTTTAAAATATTGTATGAAACCGACATGGCCACAAAATTGTACAAAATTTCATTGCATACCAACGGGCGCTGTCATGCACCAAAAACAAAAAAAGCACGCATACGCCCCGAGTACCCACACAAAACTTGCTTATATATATTTATGCAGATACTGATGAGTCTGTCCATCTGTCTATCAGTCAATGCACGTAGCTGTATGTGTCTGTGTGAGTGTGAGTGTGAGTGTGCATATGCAAATACGCTTATACCAGCAAAGCATATTTGCATATTTAAAATTTTAAGCCTGGAAATTGATGTGTAATTATTGCCTATCATCAACCAGGCAAGCAATTCAACATAAAAAAAACAATACCTCAAATAAATATTAAAGAAAAAAAAAACAATAATTTTTTCTTAACTTTTTTTTCACAGTTCTGGGAAGTCATTTCCGATGAGCATGGCATTGATCCCAATGGCTACTATCACGGCGAATCGGATCTGCAACACGAACGCATCGATGTCTACTACAATGAGGCCAGCAGTGGCAAATATGTGCCCCGTGCTGTGCTAATCGATTTGGAGCCAGGCACCATGGATTCAGTGCGTCAATCGCCGATGGGTCAGCTATTTCGCCCAGACAACTTTGTCTATGGACAATCCGGCGCGGGTAAGTCGAAAATTTTGTTTAATGTTGCTCTATGACAACCGTTATTGCAGTTGTGGCTTTCAACTGGATTCCTATAAGCGTAGACAACTTCAAAGTGGCTTTGGTCATTCTAGTTGGTTGACCAAAAAGGTGGAGGCAGTCTCTGCAGAAGTTGGATTATTATTACAGCCTGGCTGATAAGCTGAACATGGTACAACTGGATAGTTGGGTGGCTTGCTTCTGTTGTTGTTTTGCTCAGCTTACTGTCCTTATCGTTATCACCATCATCATCATTGCTTGATTGTTTGATATGCGCTGCGGTGGTCCTCAATGTCGTCGGCCATTGTGGCGTTTTGTTGTTCTTACTGCTTCCACTGTTGATGACGTTATTGTTGTTGGTGCTGCTGTTGCTGATAATTGCTGCCACTGGTTTTGTTGCCTTTGGCATTCCTCCCTGTCCCCAACTCCCGGATGCTAAAGTCTCCTGGTGGTGCTGCTTGACTATGATAATAATGATAATGATGTTGATGATGATGATGATTGCAATTATAAAATGGCCTGCGGATGACGATGAAAATTAATTTTGTACATGTCCACGGGTCTTGGCTGCTATTGTTGCTACTGTAATGTGTGATGTGTTTCACTGTGAGTGTTTTTGACTTGACGGTTTGATTAGATAAGTAATTGCAAATATATGTACCACCATTAACCGTACAGGGAAAGAGAGTGAGAGAGAGAGCCCCTACGACACACTACAAAACTAAACTCTACTTTCCATTCCAGGCAACAACTGGGCCAAGGGCCATTATACAGAAGGCGCCGAACTGATTGATTCTGTTCTGGAAGTTTTGCGCAAAGAGTCCGAGGGTTGCGATTGTCTTCAAGGCTTCCAACTGGCTCATTCCTTGGGCGGTGGTACTGGCTCTGGCCTAGGCACTCTGCTCATTTCCAAGATACGCGAGGAATACCCAGATCGCATCATGAATTCATTTTCCGTGGTTCCCTCACCCAAGGTAAATACAAATCAAACAAATTTCTACTTTATATTATATCAGCCGCATCGCTTTTAAAGCTGCTTACAAAATAGCGTAATTAAAATAAAGCCGCTTTTGCACTCAAATTCTCGCATACATAAATACACCAACATTAATTCATTCAAGCGGTTTTGATGGCAACCCTAAACCGGCCGACCAACCGACCTGCCAACCGGTCGACCGGTCGACCATGCTTGTTCGCTTTACACCTGCAAATTAGGCGGAGATGCCCGATTTTATTTTAGTTTGTATTTTTTTTTTAATGTGTCTATTTGCCAAATGGCCCAAAATAGACCACAAATTTCGTTTTATTTATTATCGAGAAATTTCCAAATTCAATTCAATTGGCAAATCTAAATGACATGGCAACGTGTATGGAAGGACAAAAAAGCGATTTAATTTTTGACCAAAATTAGTTGTCGCTAAATATTTCGACAAATATAGTCCATTTCTGCGAGGGGAAAATATTCTGAAATACAATTTCTTTCCTTTCCAAATAGAAAATATTTATTTACAAAGGTGCACAGATAGTTGAATTGGGTTTTATTTTTAAGCCAATATGAATTCAATTTGAAATAGATTTTCTCTTTCTTTTCACTTTTCATATAAAATTTCACTGCTCGAGAAATTTATATTTTTTTTTGTAAATAAATGAATTTTTCATCCCTCCCCCCATATTTTTTTTCTCATATTTATTATTAATATTTTTGCTTTATATATTTGAATTTTTGAAAATGTTCCATTTACTTTTAGTATGCTTCAGTGGTTGCTTAATTAACCCAGTTGCATATTTTACATACCACATATACAAACTTACCTAGATATATACACAGAGATACATATAGACATTCTCATTTGCATTATAAGCATTATGTGTATTTAATTACATTTTGACATTTAATTAAATTAATTCAGTGCAAAATTGATTGTCAATGACAGAGGCCATCGTATGGCACGTGCTTGAGGTTGGCGACATTGTTTTTCAATTGGTTATGCTACGGTCTCTTTATTTCATAATGACATTACCAATACCATCATAATAAATAAAGTTCTATAATTGGGGGACTAATTAATACGATTATATTTATTTTGCCTTCACATTATAATTTATAGGTCATTCGTTTTGCCTGTTTAAAAGAAGCAAATATAATTTGAACAGTACTTTTCTTATGAATAGGAAATTCTCAAATTTAGCTTTAAGTTTTCAAATCAAAGATTTATCAGAGTTAAATACATCGAATCGACCAAAGTCAAGAAAAGAAAGATTCATTGAGGCATGAAATTAGCATTTGACAAACTGCTCAAACTATTGGCATATAAAACTATCCGTGGGTGTGTGTGTGTGTGTGAATATCCTTACCACTCTTTTTGTGTGCAATCAATTTTATTGCTTTTTTATTTTATCACACACATAAACACACACACGCACACAAATGCGTGTGCGTTTTGTTTTGTGTAAAATTTATTACCGCCACGCTTGACCGACAAAGTGGACGGACCGTCCCTATGCCAGCCGCACTTTCCCTACGCCCTCTATTTTGCATTCAACATGACCTTCTCCATGACTCGCCCCTGGTGAGTCCTTGACTCCGGCCAATCATGCGGTCAGCCTTTTCGAATATGTTAGCTCCGGACTTATGCCATTTCAAAAACATTGCCCGGTTTTTATAGGCTGACCAGGCTGACAGACAATTTGGTTTACCGCCATGTTTTGGCATTGCCGGCCATTTTGTTGTGGCCTCAGCGGCTAACCAGTTGTGACATGTGCCCGCCAATTAGCCAGGCTCTTAAATTTTTTTTAGTTTCATTATACAAATACGCTCTATCTTGCTTCAATTTGATCGGAGGCAACTTTAATAAAGTCAAATTAAATAAAGTATATTCCCAGGGAAGTGAAAAGGATCTATTTATTTTATTTAAGCCCAAAAATTATATGTTGTGTCAGTTGGAAATATAATTTTTTTTAATCTTATCAAACAGTCAATTAAGGTTTCGTCTTTGTTAGCGTACAATTAAAATATTAAAACCATGTCAGAGTTAATTAATGAATTAATGGGCTTAAATCCAATACGGAACCTAACAAAACAATAATTATATAAATATATTTAAATATATGAAAACATAAAACTCGAAATGTAAGTTGAGTTAAGTACAAGCCATATTTTGCTTTCAAAAAGCAAACAGCCCAGCAACTATAAATCCTTTTAGAATTTGTAGAATTGCTTAGTTTCCCTGGCCAAAAGCAATAAATCCGGCAGCCTTAAGGCGAGGTGTTCTCGAATAGTGTTCTAGCCTCTTCCAATTAAAAAGATCAAACAAATAGATATTTTTGGTCTCGTCAGATTCATAATCATCCTATAAGTACATTCCCAAAAATTAGAATTATCAATTATAAAAGTAAAAGCATTCAAAATTAAATTGTATTCTTTTTTATTCATATTGATTTGATAAAATAAAAATTCATCGATATTTACAATCGATATTTAAAACTAACGATAATACTCATCTTGGTATCGAAACGGCTGCGCCGCTACCTTAGCATTTCAGTTACGATGAAAAGGAAATTATTTGGGACTGCTTTCGTTTTTGATTAATCAGCCCACGAGACAAAGTGCAAACAGCAAGAGAGTCATAGCTCATTAGTATTAACTTTATATACCTGATTGGGTGTGTAGAAAGACACAGGCACATACATATATAAAGCACATATAGAAATATGCATACATACATGTGTGTCTATCCCCTTTGAGGCCTTTACTGCTGCAGTCTTAAATAATTGTCACGATTTATGCATATGAGTAAAGTGAAGTCAGTTGCCATGCATCTTGTCCAAGCAAATATGTGAGGCAAGAGATTACACATAATTTTCAATTTCACATACACACGAACACACACAGAGATATACATTAGTACACTCAGGATAGCTTGTTTTGTATTTGCTTGTAGCAAACAATCTGAATGAATTTATGCAACTAGTCGAACGCCAAAGTAGCGCTAGAAGCTAAACAAAACGAAAATCTGAAACCGTTTGGCTGCCAGACTGGCCAAATAATAGGAACTAAAACAAAACAAAAGCATTTGCAAACATCCTTTTCTATATACTCACAAATGCATATGCACTCTCAGTCCTCTACTCTCTGCATTTGCTCGAAATGCATTCGGAATGCATTTTTCATGTAAAACAAGATGAGTTCGAGTGCATTTTAAGGTGCATCGAATGGATTCCTCCAGGCAAATGTTCTTTCTGTCTCAACCAATGAAACAGGCTTCGCAATTAGAGAACTATTTAGGTTTGCTTTCAATTTTTCTATTTGATTTCGAATTCTGAATTCTGTACTGTTAGCAAATGAAATAGCTTCATTTCAACAGAATCTGTGCATTTAATTAAAGTCTTTGAACCCTTAAAATCTGAAGTATCTTAAATCTTTAAGAATATGAAAATCTTCTTAAATGGTTTTCCAACATTTTGAATATGAGTTTAATACGAATTTAGATATTATTATTTTTGCATAAGTCACATAGAAGTGGAAATAAACATATAGAATTCAGTTGATTTTAATATTATTAATTGTTTTAACAAAAATTAGTTTCATTTTTTAAATGAAGTAAAAATAATTTACCTGAAAGACTTAAATTGGATTGAAACTGTCATTCGTAGAATTCATAAGCAAAAACTTGATATTCTATTTATGATTTCTTAGAAAAAATTTGGATTTTATTTAAATTTTAAATAAGTTTTCTTTGGAAGAAGAAAGGTAAAAACCACAACACTGTAGAACAAATCCATCCAAGCGGCAAGTTTTTTTTTCCTAGATCTTTTGTGAAAGACCGAAAGATAATATCGAATTTATCGAAATAATGCCAAAGACTACAAACGCTATTCGAAGTTCTTTCATATCTCAAAATGGAATTGCTCAGCCAGTATCGCCGTTATTCCTAAGACCGACAGCTAGATGATATAATGGGATCAGACCATGTGGGAATCTTGGGTTCCAAATTCGCAAGAAATTTATAAATAAATATAGCGGGTATTCCTTAAACCAATTTAGGATTGTATGACAACTATGTGTTGTAGTGGTCCGATCCGATCGATTTCGACAAACTACAGCCTATATATAAAAAGTTTCATTACGATAGCTTTCAAACGGAGGGACTAATATGCATAGAACCAGAAGGACAGAAGAATAAATTTCATCTAGTGAATATGAGAAAGCCAAGGGGTTCTTGGATTAGTAATTCTGTGCATTCAAACATCAGATCAATATACACTCTTGCTTCTTCGAATAGAGCAAACCAATCTTGTCTTGGTTTTTAGATCCTTGCGCATTTTATAAGATCACAAGTCATACATTTTTTAAGCTCTATATGGATTATAAATAACCTTTTCAGTTATATATGCATTTATTAACAATTTTATGCTTTTTCTTCCTTTTTTTTATGTATTTACCGACAATGCTGCCACTCATTTTGCTCTACTGTCTGACGCTGCTCGAAATGCTCGAAACCAAATAAATGCCTGCCTGCCTATCGCGACTCTTGTACAAATCGACAATTCCAAACAAATAGGTCTCCGATACCGTTGTCGAGCCGTACAATGCCACATTGTCGATACATCAATTGGTCGAGAACACCGATGAGACGTTCTGCATTGACAATGAGGCCCTCTATGATATTTGCTTTCGCACGTTGAAGCTCTCATCGCCCACATATGGCGATTTGAATCATTTGGTATCTGTAAGTGTATTTTAATTACAAAACTATTAAAACGTTTGTTCGTCTGTTTGTGCGTGTGTGCTTGTGTGTCAATGAAACCATTCAAAACCAACTCCTTGGCCAATCGAATCAACTCGAACAATCGCCCGACTCTATTGATGGATAAACCAGGTGTCCGAGGTGGTTGTTGAGCCCTACAATGCCACACTGTCAGTGCATCAACTGGTCGTCAACACAGATGAAACATTTTGCATTGATAATGAGGCCTTGTACGACATTTGTTATCAGAGCCTACGTATGTGCTCACCCACCTATGAGGATCTCAATCATTTGGTATCTGTAAGTAAGGAATCGACGAATCGAAAGGTGATGAATTTACCCAGTCTTTCTTGCTCATCGTCCAGAATTCGTCACCTTTTGTGTCATGCAATCATGTTGGGCCCCAGGCTCTATCAAATTAATTAATACAATACTATAGTACAGTGCAGTACAGTATAAACAAATTGGTCTATGCGTGTGTGTGTGTGTGTGTGTGTGTGTGTGTGTGTGTGTGTGTGTGTTTGGTATTTTTAATCAATTTTAGATTTCATCACTCGGCAAATTATTTACATTTATGCACATTATAGTGCAATTTGTTGACAAGCCCGCAATTAAATAAAATTTTTCCAACAATTTTGCCAGAGTGGTCTAGATTTTTATATTGATATTAGGTTGTCAAATATCTCCCTTCCGCTTTTTTGCTCTTTATTCAATGCTTTATAAAAAGTGATACAGTGATCGGATTTAGTTCAAATATGCGCCGTTTTGTTCGATAATCTGTTTCCATCTAGACGGCAACTTCATAATACCTCCCTCGAAGAAGCCCCCCTCCTTATTTGCGAAGAACTCGGACAGCCACTTTTCACATGCCTCTTTTGAGTTCAACTTTACACCACCAAGGGCATTCGCCATGGACAGGAACAGGTGGTAATCACTTGGCGCTATGTCCGGGCTATATGGTGGATGCGATAAAACCTCCCATCCGAGCTCCCGTAGCTTCTGACGAGTCATCAACGAAGTGTGTGGTCTGGCGTTGTCCTGGTGGAACACTACACCCTTCCTGTTGGCCAATTCTGGACGCTTCTGGTCGATCGCCTGCTTCAAGCGGTCCAGTTGTTCGCAGTAGATGGTAGAATTAAGCGTCTGGCCATATGGGAGCAGCTCATAGTGGATGATTCCCTTCCAATCCCACCAAACACACAGCAAAACCTTCCTGGCGGTCAATCCCGGCTTGGCCACTGTTTGGGACGATTCACCGGCCTTCGACCACGACCGTTTTCGCTTGATATTGTCGTATGTGATCCATTTTTCGTCGCCAGTCACCATCCGCTTCAAGAATGGGTCGAGTTCGTTCCGTTTCAGCAGCATATCGCAGGCGTTGATTCGGTCCAGAAGGTTTTTTTGCGTCAAATCATGCGGCACCCAAACATCAAACTTTTTTTTGTATCCAGCCTTCTGCAGATGGTTTAAAATGGTTTGGTGACTAACTCCCATCTCCTGGGCGATGTCACGAGATGCCACATGCCGGTTTAACTCGATGTATTCCATGATTTGATCGGTATTTGTCGTCACAGGTCTTCCGCCGGCTGGCTTATCCATGGTGTCGTTTTCACCGGCTCTGAATCGTCGAAACCATTCCTCCGCGGTTCGAAGTGATAGAGTACCATCCCCCAAAACACCATTAATCTCACGGAACGTTTCTCTAGCGGATTTGCCTTTAACGAAGGAAAACTTTAAAATAGCGCGAATTTCGGCGTTAGTGAACTCCATGTTTACACGTCTATAACTGTTGAACGAAATATTCAAACTAACCATGCGTAGCGACGTTTTGTAGGTTATGTCAAGACCTTTCAAATTATGTATAGTGTTGCCAGATACGAGCTCTGTAGCGCTTTGTACATAGCCGCGAAATTCAAAAGACAAAAAGGCGGAAGGGAGATATTTGACAACCTAATATTTAGCACTAATGAAATTTTTGTTTTTACCTCTGAAAAATTTTGTTGATCACAAAACAAAATAATTAAATTTTATATACCAAACCGACTCGCATAGACCAATTTCTAATGGCTAAATAAAATGTATAAATTGTGACCAACCCAGAAAAAGGCAACAGATTTGAATAATTCAAGCATTTCATTTACTTTTATTCTGTCAGGTCACAATGTCTGGTGTGACCACTTGCCTGCGTTTTCCGGGCCAATTGAATGCCGATTTGCGTAAACTTGCCGTGAATATGGTACCCTTCCCGCGTCTGCACTTCTTCATGCCAGGGTTTGCCCCGCTGACGGCCAAGGGCTCCCAGCAATACCGCGCCCTAACCGTACCCGAACTGACCACTCAGATGTTTGATGCCAAAAACATGATGACAGCCTGTGATCCTAGGCATGGCCGCTATCTAACAGTTGCCTGTATCTTCCGTGGTAAGTACAGTACTCCCATACGCACGCATTCAATTTAAGGCTACACCTTCTGACAAATGTGGCCACATTATCAAAAAAGGTTGGTCCGGTGGGGTCTGTTGGCCTGGGTCTGGGTGTGGGTGTGGGTTTGAAATTAAATGTATGTGTCGCATCTGATGTCTTAAATGTCGCTGACACAACATGACAAACAATTCCTGTAAACGCCCCTTCGTTACGCTCTTTGACTTTGTTGACATGAAAAAGTTGTTAATAAATGCGTCGAGGAATCCGCACCCAACGGAGCCCCCGGCTGGTAGACAACTTCCAAAACCATTATATTACAAAAATTAAAGCAAGCTAGGTGAATCCCTAATACTCTTTTCTTTTCCCATTTAAAAAACTTTCGATCTGATAAGCCTATTTAGATCTGCTCAAAATGAAATAATTCATAGATTACTTCTTCTCTTTGTTTAAAAAATATTGTGTAAATAAAAGAGTAAAAAAAAACCAAATAAGTAAATAAATAAATAAAAATTTTATGTTTTAAGCCACGCGCCTTGGTTTTGACAACCATAAACCTCTCCCATACAACAGAAAAGGCTAACCCAGGCAAGCTTAGGCTTGCCCAAAAAAAACAAAATATGCAACGAAACTTTGCCACTTTATCAGGGATAAAGGGCGGGATTCATGAAAGCCAACTCACCTGTTCTCTTGGCTTGGCTTTTAAGTTTTCCTTTGTTTTTTTTTTTTTTTTGCTCCTCCACCTTTTTGGGACTGGCCACAAGCACGTCCAAAGTTTGCCTTGTATTTGTTGGTGTCGCCGGCGACAACAACAATTTTATTAGCAAACGCAAAGCCTACTTATGGGGGCGCCACTAAAAATGATTAATGTGTCACGACTGCGGGCTGAAAATGCTGCAATCCGTCAACGCGCACGTAGCGCAAATTTGTTTACGCCAGTGCGCCCAGTTGGCCACATTCTTTTTCCGTCTGCCTGATGTTGCTGCTGCTGTTGGTCTTTTAGCTGTTTTTGCCTTGCCTCAAAAATGCGCTAATTTTTAAATTAATAAACTGCTACGCTGTGGCCGTCCTGAAGTATGCCGCATAATATTTCATTTGTTATTCCGTCTGTACGTTGTCACACACACACATACACCCTCTCACACTAAGCCTAGTTAGCAAGGCTTCGTTTGACTGATGACTCGCAAAACGCGCGTAATTAGAAATTTACTTTTAAGATCCAATGGGAATTGGCGCCCCCACCCACTACACTCTGCCGCCTCTGCCGACCACCAATGCATGACACGACTTTAGGCTTAACTAATCATGCTGAACGTGACTTAAGCCAGCTCTGCCTCACCTCTGCCTATCCATGGCCGACTGGCTGACTGAGTGCCAGAAATACTTGCACAATAATTAATCACAAAAATGTAGGTTTAAAAAAAAAAGACGAGAAAAAAACAACTAAAGTAGAAATGCTTTTTCGGTGGTGCTCACGAAAAAAAGCAGCAGCAACAACAGCAACAGCAACAACAACAACCACTGACAGGAATTTAAACAACTTTTTTAGTTGCCTCCCGGGACTGTTTGCGTCAAGGTGCGACTGATCCGGCCCACTCCTGGCTCACACTCCAAACTCGTCAATTCGCAGAGCAAACCTAAAATTCCGTTAAATGCGTCCCCAGCAACCCACAACGGCGCCTACAAACAGACAACAAAAACAACAACAACAAAAGTCTCTGATAAGCAGAGAAAACAACCAGACAGACAGTCATTCAGCCAGCCAGTCAGTTAGTCAGGTAGTGAGGCAACCAACAAAAGTGACCCAGGTGACCCAAGTACACTGTTGGGGCTTAGAAGGCGTTTAGTATTTCATATTCTGGGATTTTGGGATTCAGTACAGACTCTCGTTGCGCATCAAAGTCAACTTTACCGTTTGATGTAAATGCGAAAAATAAAATGCGCCAAATTCAAATCATTTCCTGCTTCTTTTCACACAGGCACTTTATCTTCTTCTGCTAGAAGAAATTAAAGCCCATAAAATATATATTTGGGACAAATCTCCATAGAGTGCATGTAAATGAATAAACGGAAGAAAAATAAAATTCTTTGGAAAAGATTTGGTATGACGAAAATTACATTGCCTATTTCCTTGTCAAATGATTCCGATATTGCGAAATTATTGGGAACTCAAATGAATATTCTTTGGGATTATTGAAATTATATTCAAACCCATAAAAAATATGAATAATAATTAATATAAAAACTTCTGAGCTTCCCTAAGCAAACACTTAATATTGTCTTCATAATAAAAAGTTTATTAAATGATAACTCTCTTCGCTCTCTTTGCAATCCAAGCCCCATTGAAATCATTTTTTTTTTTCTATCCCTGACCTTACCTGAGTCGGTTTTTAATTTTAAATACCCTGTACCATTAGAAAGATAATTCAAATAGCTCAGCACTCCCAAAGAAATTATGGGCACCTAACTCATATTTTAAAAAAGTCAAAAATTAAAAAACAAAAAACTTAGCGCCATCTAGTAATATTTTTACTAACTTAATGCTTAGTGAATATTGAGATCGGGAAAGAATCTCACAAATTTGGATTTTTTTTTTTTAGTGTTTTCTATTAATTCGATTAAAACTGAACGCTTTTAAAACTGAAGAAAATGCAGGACTCTGAACTTTGTAAAGTTCAAGAACTTGGAAGGAGTTGAAGTGCTCCAACAAATTTTTAGCATTCTGTTCCTATGAGTTAAGAGAATATACGAGCCCTTGTGTTTTAGATATATTCATCTTTGGGTATATAATAGCTCTTGTCCGATAAGGATCTTGTAGATCCTCAATGCCTCAATGTAGAATTCGAGATCCTTGCGTTTATACAGACGGACAGAATTTCAGACAAATATGGCTAGCAGCCTGATCAAACCTGAGGATGCTTTGGGTGTCTAACGCAATACGCACAGCTTTCAGTATGTCCTTTGCCTTTGAGAACAGGACATAAAACTATATGTATAAAAATATATAACAGGGACTCAGAACCACTCCTCTATTTCGTTGGTAGTATCTCTCAGGGGCTTACCATGTTTTCTTGAATTAACTTCGTTACATATATTTTTTTTAATAAACCATAAAATTGCCTATAAAAATTAATTTCGGGGAATTACATACTTTCTGTCATTTACATAATTTATTATGATTTAAAAAAATACAAATGAGATTATTCCGCATTTTTTACTTTTGCTAATAAAATATTAATTTTTATAATGAAACAGGACCCATGTCGATGAAAGAAGTTGACACACAAATGTTGAATATTCAAAGTAAAAATAGCAGCTACTTTGTGGAATGGATACCAAATAATGTTAAAGTGGCAGTTTGCGATATACCGCCAAGGGGACTGAAAATGTCCGCCACATTCATTGGCAACTCAACGGCCATCCAAGAGATATTCAAACGGATTTCTGAGCAGTTCACGGCCATGTTCCGACGCAAAGCCTTTTTGCATTGGTACACAGGCGAAGGTATGGATGAAATGGAATTCACCGAAGCCGAATCGAATATGAATGATTTGATTTCGGAATATCAACAGTATCAGGTGGGTAGAATTACAATTTGATTCTTTCAATTCTTAGAATCTTTAAATTATATTGTATTGATTTGCAGGAAGCCACCGCTGATGACGATGTGGAATTTGATGAAGAGCAAGCAGAAGCCTACGAGTCGGAGGCCTTGCAAAATGGCGAACCCTAATGGCGCCTCAATTTACAGATTAATTTTGTTCAATTTCAAAAGTGTAAAATAAAAACAATAAAAATTTACACTCAAACTAGACAAGATCTTTCTTTATATTTCTTATATTGGAATTGTTATATTTCTACAATGGATAATTAAGCAGCACATCCTGTCGTGCCAGTTCCAACAACATGGGGTCATCAAAGAATTTGTTGATGGAAACATCTTCGGAAAGTCCCTTTCGACGACGAGTCTTGATCATAAACTCTCGAGCTAAATGGGAGGCTTGTTGCGGTTCCAAGGGCCGGATGAGTATACTTTTGTCAAGGGGATCTCCGGGCACAATTTGCCAGTGATGGAAAACTGATAAACAGAAAGCCTGGCCTTGGGTATGAGTTCTTAGATCGGTCTCGAAACCGAAAGAATCAATTGCGGGTATAAATGCTTTGATGGTATAAATGGGTGAGCCCGAAACAGGAGCATCCTGAGTCACATGACCTCTGCAAAAATAAATATGTGAGATACAAAATTTAAGAGTTTTAATTTGATATAAATTTACCTTCGTCGCGCGAGTACTGTGTAAACGGCAGAGACACAGTCGGCGGGAGCCTGGACTTCTACGAACAAATATGGTTCCATTAGACGTGGTGTTGCCATGAGAAAAGCCGAATAAGCCACACGGCGTGCTGTTGGAATGATCTGCCCACCACCACGATGCAATGCCTCATTCGCTATGACCGCGTCGAGTATCTTAAATTTAACATTCCGAATTGGTTCTTCACACAACGGTCCTTCGCGGGTGCCCCACTGAAAGCCCTGAACAATGGAATCCTTCACGGCTGTTAATAGATTTTTATCCACCTCGGAGGGCAGTGTGTCATCGACGAGAATATTCGGACCAGTGGAATCCGGTCCGAAGGCCCAAATCGAACGAGCCGCCAACAAATCCCAATCGTAATTTATTTGGAAGAACTCGCCTATCTTTTTTTTATTCCAAGAAATGCATACTGTTTCGTTTTCAATATCCTCGGCCAGTCCCTTTTCCAAAGGCTCCGATATCATGGTGATCTTATTCTTTTTGTTTGGAGTCTCGGCAAAGCATTTTAAGGAACTTGTCTCCACAACAGTTTCGCAAAAAGCCACAACAGGATCAGCTACCTTAATGTCGATTTCGGAATACATTTTGCGCAGATCATGCATTACGCAATCCAAGTAAAGTTCGCCAGTGCCCAGGATAACGTGTTCGCCAGATTCCTCGACCCGGGTAGATAGCAATGGATACGATTTATTCACCTTACGTAAGCCATCCAACATTTTGGGCAGCTCAGAGGGATTCACCGGTTCGACAGCAATTTTGATAATGCTTTGTGTGTTGAATTTGAGTGGTCGGAATATATAAAGGTCTTCAGGAACATTGATGTCCACAATGGTTGAAGTCTTAACGATACACTGATCGATACCTTCTATAAGAACCCAATTGCCAGAGGGAACCCGATTCAGCTCCACCTTGTAACGTGCTTCGTAGACCCACAGTCGTCCCACTTGCAAAATACGTGAATCCTCCTCATCCTGCAGCGTGTAATTTTCTCCAAGTACTCGCACTTCTTGTCCTGCATGTAAAGTTCCTGAAATAATTCGCGCCAGCACCTGGAAGAAGGTGCAATCGTCTGTGGGATACATTTTGGAACTGTGAACCATAAGTGTTCCATACTGGTTGCACGATATCATATCGCGGTAAATGTCTCCCTCTTTGGGACCGGTATAAACGTGATCCACTTTGCGTTTGGCATTTTCCAAGGGAGACTTGATGTGCTCCACACACATGTCCACAAATCCACTGCAATCACCCATAAAACGATTGCAGACCAGTCGCAACAAGGGTCGAATATTCGATTTCATTTCATCCTTGGAAACACGAACATTCAATTCGGCCAATGTGTCCGACAATGTGGTGTCTACGTCGCCAACTACTTGGGCTATCAGCTTATACATAGGCTCCAAAATGAACTCCACAAAACTACGCTGGGCTGAGCTATGTGGAGGTTTTTTGGTGAACTTTCGGCTGAAAATCGAAAACAATTATAAGAAATATACTTCACTTAAAGCAGACTTATAACTTACGATTTGCTATGGAAATACATATCACCCCAAAGACGCTTGGCGAACTCGTTATAATTTACTCCCTCATATGTGTCTGCATAAAGTTTGGCAAATGATTTCAGAGTGAAGCAGAAACCGTATAAAGAACTGGCAAAGCAAACATTTCCCAGAACAGGAGATACTAATAGATTATCCTCCGGGCTACCATAGGTACTCAGCAGACCATTTACTTCTTCCACAATGTGCTTCAGCTTAAAGTAAGCATCCTGAGGCGGTAGTTTCAGCTCTAAAATCAAGCGATCAATCTGAAATTTGTAAGACATTGTATGTCACCATCTTGCAGCATATATGGGAACAACTAACCTTATTTATGCATACGGTGATGGCCAAGCGCTCATGTACAGCATGCTTAAGCAAGCGTTCAGTATTGAGCATAACACCCTCAGCTGCATCGATAAAGAGCACAACGCCATCGCTGAGACGCATGGCAGCTGTGGCTTCATCAGAGAAATTGACATGTCCTGGAGTATCGAACACGTTCAATAAATAACTCTTTTGCTTGACGTCCTGCAAGACCAGCGTTACCGGGGTGGCTTTAATGCTGCAACCGCGTTCTTGTTCGGTAAATAAAGTGTCTGTGTAGCGGAGTGATCTTTCCTCCATATTTTCGAACTGAGGATGTGTTTGGCGGATTAGACAATCGACAAAAGTAGTTTTGCCATGATGCAAGTGTCCAATCAAGGCCACATTTCTTATTAATGGAGGCGTATCCATTAAATCGGCCATGAATTCCATGTCATAGGTGGTTTCCGGTAGGTCCTGTTCTTTCAATTGAAATTTCAGTTTTTTCACTGGCTCAATTAGGGGTTTATCTAGAGGCTGTGCATCTTCTTCCTGTACTATGGTTTCCACATCCGGCCCGTACACTTCCACGGCTGAAGGATAATATCGTTTATCCTCGTGAAGCACAACTGCCGTTACTTCTTTATCCTCGTCATCCTGCGGCTCAGCTTCATCTTCGTCCATAGCATCCTCCTGTAAAAGATTTTTACTTGAGTACAATTTTAAGCTCCTAATTAAAACATCAAACTTACGTCTTGATCAGGATCGGGCTGTCCGTAAACACTTTGGTCATCATCCTCATCACTATCCAAGTCGGGCCCGATATAGTTTCCAAACTCATCATACAAATCAGAATCCATGCCGCTGCTTTGCCTATTACTGCTACAACTGGTCTGGCGTCCGCTACGAACTTAAACGTTTACAAAACAAGAACTAATCGAAGAATTGCAATCGATTTTCAGTAAATATTTAACTTTATGCACTTCTTAGTTAAATATTCAAAGTGGTTGCAATATTTTTGATACCGTGAAAACTTAATTTTATTAATTTTTTAAATAAAAACTCTTTCGGCAACAATTTTTAGCGCACGCTTTATGTCTTCTTCTTTCTTTTGCACAACAGCTGTTCCTCAAAATGCCGGGTAGATCCAGTGCTGCCAGTTTTTTGAGATTTGTTGCCAGACATATGAATTTATAAATTGGCGCTAATTCGTTTTTTAAATGACCATATTTTTTTACACAACGAATACGACAACTGCAACAATACGTTTAAGGCAATTTCATGGGTGGTAGAACAGGTAAAAAATCAAGATTGCACTGAAGGGAACAGGTAGAAATTTTTGAGCATAAAGGACTCAACATTTTTCAATGTCATCAGTTAGTCATGTCAATTCTTTGTAGAAACATCATGAAGTCGTTTTTGCTTCTTTCAATGATCCATTTTATAGCCTCAACTCACGTTAGTCAAGAACCATCGACTAGGCTCTACAATAAATTAGAAAGCGCTGATGACTGGATTCAAGTGGCCAAGGATTACATAGCAAAGCAAAAGCCATATTTGGGAAAAGAGTATGTTCCTTATAAACCAGCACATAAGTTGATCATTATGCCTGATAAAAATGCTGATCTTGAGAACAACAAATTCACATCTTCGTCAACAACAATTGCGAGTGTTTCTGACCTTACAACCGAATTTTCCAACAATGATATCTACTTGCAATCAACTACAACTGATCGGATTCATGAAGAAACAACTCCGAGCTTGTTATTGGATATTTCAACAACCACAGAGCAATCTGTGGAATCACCGACAACAATTCTTTCCATTATCGCCACTACACCTGGTCCTGAGTGGGAAACAACAACAGCAAAATATAATTCATTCGTGAATCTGAAGGACACACACTTTGATCTTACAACCAGTGCGACTATAGACTCCACTACTAAAGACCCGCTTTATACTTCCACAACTTCGTTATTGGAAATCGAATCAGCAACTACAGACTTAATACCAACAACTACAGAGTCTATACCTACAACTACAGACTTAATACCAACAACTACAGAGTCAATATCTACAACTCCAGAGTCTATACCTACAACTACAGACTCAATAACTACAACTACAGAGTCAATACCTACAACTCCAGAGTCTATACCAACAACTACAGACTCCATAACTACAACTACAGAATCCTTTTCATTTGAGACGACCACAACAGAATACACTACTGAAAGTTCACTTGAAATTATGCCAACAACAGTGAGAACCTTAAATTTATTTTCCGAAACTATTCAGCCTAAACCTATTAAGTTCACCTATTCAACCGATGTAATGCCAGAAATGGAATTCTTTTAAATAATAAATATAATCAAAATCATAAATAGTTTAACTTATTTTTATGCTGGCAATGCCGCCTCTGTTAAACACCATCTGGCAGCCTTGTAAATTTTACAGCTGTTTATATGGCAAACACATTTCACGATTTGTAGATTCTATTTGAAATTCTATTAAAATGAGCTTAGCAAATATTAAGCAGAAAGAAACAAAGGGTAAAAAAAATATTTTGCCAAAACTACGCACAGTTTTAGCCAATCCCTATAAACAGCATTGGTAAGTAATTTCAATGCAAACCGCTTATAATTTATTTGAAATATCACCAAACAGGCCTGTGCTGTCTGAGGACGAAATCCATGAATTGAATGATTTATTTGAAGACGCCATAAATGAAACACAATGTAGTAGAAAAACTTTTGCTACGAAAACACGGATAAATCTTGGCTTGGAGAGCTCGCTCCGAAGTATAAATTCGGGAAGATTTTCCTGTTTATTTATATCATTGAGCCTGAAGCCTTCGCATCTTATACGCCTGATTGCCAGTAATGCAACTAGAAGAAATCCGAGTGCTCCTATTTATGCACAACCAAAGTTGGAGGAATTGACTTCTAGGATTTTTGGAGTAAGCGCGATTATTATGGTGCTGCCAAAATTTGAGCCCAACATGTGTCCCAAAATAGAAAAGTGGGTTGAAAATCGCAAGAGACCATGCGACCAAATAAAAAGAATACCTATGCTAAAACAAGCATGTGAGACCAGCAGTAAAGCGAAGCCGGCAGAGATATCCCCAGTTAAATCGCCTAGTATTCCAACAAAAGTTGTTGCAGATTGGGGCAATGACTACATTTCCTGTTCAGGTGACTCAAAATCGCTATATATTGAATCTTCAAATGCAAAAACAGATGCACTGCATTTGTCTGCTGCTCTGAATGACTTGGTGGTAAAAGCAAAAAATACCGAAACGAAACATTCCGCCTTAGAAACTAAAGAAGCTACTCCTGAACAAATGGATGTCGATGAAAAAGAAGCAAGAGAAGATTCTGATATGGATGAATTCCTGCCACTTGATGTCTACAGACCCCTTAAAGTCAATCAAATCACTCCCAATCCTAACAGAAAGCCAAAAAAAATTCGAAAAAAACAAAAGTAAGAAGCAACAGTCAGGCAAATAAAATTAACAAGTGGCAACGCCGGTTAAACAGCTGAGTGCCTTTTAGGTTAGTTACTAAAATAGCGTAATTGGTTAAGCGGTCAAACAAAATGTTGAGGAGCCTGCAGAGAATATCAAGGCTTGAAAAAATATCACCGAGAAGAGTTTTCATCCCTTTACCAGCTGCACAGAATATACAAAACGTGTCCTTAACTAAATTCCAAGTTTCTGCCCATAAAATACACACCAGCCAAATCTTCCACAAATATGATAAAAAGTCTTCGAAGTTCAAGGATGATTTGGATAGTGACGACGATGAGGATGATGAATTCAAAGATGAGCGTGATTCTAAAGTTATAAAAACCAAAGTAAACTCATTACGGGCTGACCTTTTGCTCAAATCTGGATTAGGCATTTCCAGAAAGTAATTAATTAAAGTAAGAGATAATGGAAAAAATATTAATCATTTTGATTTCAGCAAAGTCGAGCTAATTTTCTATGAAAGCAAAATACGTGTCAATGGCAAAAAGCTTCCAAAGAAAAGTGTACAAGTAAGTTCAAAAGTATATTTTTAATTACAAACAATAAAGACTAGTCCCGCCCACAATTGCCTTACGTCAATATATCTGTTAATTACAGCTAAACGTTGGTGATGAGATTGATGTTATTCGGGGCTTAAGTCAGTCGAATCCCTCACATTTGGTAATAGCTCGTGTCGTCATACTCTCTGCCAGTCCACGACAGGATGACGAGGGCCTCAGTGTACACTTGCGTCGCTATAAATCCCTACTCATTGATAATTACACAGGTTCGAATGCCTACAAGTCCTCAGAGACCGCTGTTCATTAGACTATAAGCTTGTTTTAATTTACTAGGTTTTAAAAAGTTTTATTTGTATATTTATGTACATTGGATAGATAATGAACTCATAGTCGATTTTTGTAAACTACCAAACACGGCATTTCTCTGGTTTGGGATGCATTGGACTGCCCAATGGACAGTTGTATGCAGCTGCAAAATCTTCATTATTTGTTACAGCACCCAATACTCTATATTTGTCCATGGTATGCTCATTGGTTAGTTCCTCCCAGTAGTGCTCCTCTTCATAAGAAGCACACCACAACTGGGCAAAGCCTAAAAAGAATAACTGCTCTGGGGACAAATCCATGCCAGGCATTTGCTCATTTTTCAACGAATACGGCTCATTAGCCTCCGTGGTAAGTTGCTTCATGTAGCTGCGATAGGCATGAAGTGACTCACGCAGTCCGCCGCCATCAGCTATATTCTCATCTTTCGTCTGATTGCCATTGATTTTCCGATTAATTTCAGGTATCAAATAACTATTATAATGGTTGACATAACATTCGGCACGGTCAGTAAATACGGACTCCGATTTCTTAGACCACCAGTTCCGCTGATCGCCAGTACTGTCATACATGGATCCCGTGGAATCGAACCCATGAGTCAATTCATGACCTACTAAATATCCAATCGTCCCGAACTTCAAAGAATTCGGCCAAGCCTTGTGATAGGCAGGAGGATGGAGAATGCCTGCCATAACATTTATGGAATTGTCCACATTATAATAAAACGCATTCACCTGCATACCCACCAGCAGCTCCAGGGGCTTCGTTGTATTAGGCAATTGGCTGTAGTGATGACCATTGTAACGTTTGAGGAATGTGCTGAACTTTTTAAGATCTATATTGTTCTGTGCATATGTGCCCAGATTTAAGGTCAAGTTGTTCATCTCGCGTATAAGAAGCTCTGTTAGCTCAGGATCCTTAAAACTGCCAATCCGGGATTCAATGGTGGACTCTTTGAGCAGAGCTTCTTCACGTGTGGCGTCGTCAAGCCAATCAGCGTTCTCCAAGACCTTACGCAAGCTTTTCCGCACCTCACTCACAATTGCTATAATCTCAGCCTTTTTCTCATCAGTAAAGTGGTCCTAAATTGAACAAGTTCAACTGAAACATGATAGCAGTAATTTCTTAAACCAACTTACCATTAAATAGAGTTTATTCAGCAAGTAGGGGAATGTATACTGTACGGTAAGAATACAATGATCGCGTTGATACTTGGGATCCTTCAGCTTGGCATCCATCTGATAGAGCAATTTCATAGCTAGATAGTTGGCCACAGCAGGCTTGTGCTTTTCGCAGACCTTGTCCAGTTCCGTGTAGTAGAAGCCACAGAAGGTTTCTGGGGTCTCCACGCTGAAATTATTGCCTTTCCAAGCTATCTCATAGTAATTGGTCCATTGTCCAAATGGTTGCACTTCCTCTGTGGTAGTCAGAACTTCACATTTATCTGGGTCCTCATCGAAGCGAGCTTCAATAGCCAAAGCTTCGCGCCAAAAAGCAAAGACCCCTTCAATTACCTCAGCTATCTTTCCTTCATCTAATCCGTAGTCTCGCAAATAGCCGCGCATGCGCTTCGCATTCAAAATATAGCCCCTAGATGTATTTGTGGCTATGTTATCAGTGTGAACTATGTAATCATAGCCCAGTTCCGGTAATTTGAAATATGGAGAGAATGGATACTGCGGCAATATTTTTTCGTTTATAAGACCTTCCACCCCGTAATTGGTCAGATGGGCACTCATATTAAACCAACTAAAATTAGTTGCTTGCCACGTGTCGTCTACAGCAGGGAAACCACCAATCGACTTGATAAGCGCAAGATAAGCGGGGTCGGCTGCTTTCAGAGGAAAGAGATCAGCACTTCGGCAAGCATTGTAAAACTGTTGGGCAATACGCAATTCTGTCCCATAGTCCAAGCTCAAATTATCGGCACTTTTGGCAAGCAACTGCTCCACCACATCGCCCAAAGTGTAAACAATATCGAGAAGATTGCTCCGTTTATGTGGCGACTGTTTATCTGGCTTGACATGCTTCCAATTACCACATGCATACTCATAGAAATCGTGGCAAGGCGGAACGCTTTTATTCATGTAGGCCATCATATTAGCGGCATAGCTTTTAAGAAATTCACTGTCAGTGTCTGTTATAATATTTTCATTAATATTTGGAACGGTGGGGCTGATATTGGGTTCTGGGCTTGGGGTCATGCTAGTAGAATCAGGTTCTTCAGAGATGAGTTCAGTGCTTGGCGTTAACGTTGGCGTTGTCGCTGTTGCTGTTTCTGTTGTTGCTGTTGGCTTTGCTTCGCATGTTACCGATAAGCAACTCATAGTAATGATGCCACACAACAAAAACAACACTAAAATTTTCACAATCATTTTGGCGTTGTCTCCGCTTTTGCTCTTCATTGATCGATACGAATTAATCCAAATTGAGAGGAAAGCGCGCGTTTTGTGCTGTTCGGAACCACAATTAGACGCGTGTGCTTCATTCAAAATCTCACTTAGAACTGCGCACTCTGTGGGCAAAGCAACGCATATTTAGATTTGCCAGCATCCGTATTAATACTCTCAAGATTTTGAGTAATGAGCGTATACAAAGCGTCCGAGCGCAACTATTGCCGCATCTGTTGCCATTATTACTCCTAAAAAATAATGTGACGTATTTTTATTATCAACAAATTACAAAGCAAAACAAAACTAGAAGAAAAGCTGGGGGAAACGCTATTCGGAAGCGAGATCTATACTTGACCTATGGTAAGCAGGGATCATCAGGGGATGCGAAATGACCGCTTTTACCCTAAGCTCGTAAAAATTTATTTTTACTTTAGCTTAAACATAATGTATTTACTTTTTGTAAGTATTATATTAACATAAATTAACAACACCTTATTTAACAATCATGTCATTGACTTTCTCCGTTCAACGATTCAAGAAATAACGAGTTTAAATAAAAAGGTGATTAATTAGTATTGCCAGACCTCGCAAAAATATTTACTGCGCATAATTTGCTAAAAAATCTATTTCGCGCGCAATTTCAATTGCAACACTGTCATTTGGCTTATTCCATACCTAGTAAGACAAATTGCCTTCTCTAACATGCGACCCGCTGACTATAAAAAACCATAAATGTAAAAGCAAGAGCAAGCGACATATTTTTGTTTATTTTACGAAGTTTTTCGGAAAGAACTAAATTATCTCACATATTTGAGATCTCAACACGGTGTACAACTTATATTTAGTTTGTATGCGAATGTGAATTGTTATTGACGAACTTAAAAAGCTAATTTTTAATTGAAAGTAACTGCAGGAGTCCGCCGGTAGATACGTAATATTAAACTGATTCAACTTCCTGAATCAGTTGGTTATATTCGAAATATATGTGAACCCAGACGCCAAACCAAATATAACCATAGCTGTCAAGCGTAGACCAACAGGTGTCACTACAAATGGAACAAAATCTGCTTTCCACAAACAAAAAGGAGGAGCCTGAAAGGTCTACTGCCTCGAAAGGAAGAACTCAAAATCGAAATAGCAATCGCCAAAGGTAATGAACCTGAACTTGACAATTCTTGAACAAGACTTTTAACTATATTTTCTTTTAGTTCCAAATCAGTTAAGAAGGAACCCGAAACGTCAAGTAAAAGCAACAAGATAACTAGTCAGGATACTAGCAAAAAACGGTAAATTTATAATAAAAAAAAACAAATTTTTAACTATACTTTTAACTACATTTTCTTACAGTTCCAAATCACTTAAAATTGAACCCATAACATCTGATAATTCCAGTCAGGCAGAAACTAGTCGATCAGCTCGCAAAAAAAGGTATAATTATTTCTAAAAGGTTTTCTGTCAATCAAAACATTGTATGAAATGTTCTTACAGCTCCAAACTACTTCAAAAAGAACCTGATACGTCCAATAAAAGTAAGATAGTTGGTCAGGCTAATAATCAAAATCGGTAAATTTATAAAAATAAAAAAAAATAAGAACTTACCAAAATTTTTTGTAGACCCAAGTCAAATACTACAAGCCCCGAAATAAAACCAAAAAGTTCGCGTCGAAAAAGGTAAACATAAATTTATAATTATTTTGATTCATTCAAACATTTCAATTTTTCTCTAGTTCAGAGCCAGACGAGCTGCAAAATTCAGATAACTCAGATAAGTCCCAAAGCAGGAAAGTAAAACCAAAAGAATCAAAATATCGGCCTAGGTGCGTTTAATATTTTTACTACTATTTTATCCAATTATTTATTTATTATTTAATATCTTTCTAGCACCAAACCAAGCACTAAAGATCGTTCTAGAGAAAAAAGCAAACAGTAAGTCTTTTATACTCTTTTCGAAGATAAAAGTATTGCTCATCATAGAGCGCCAAAAAATTCCGTTAGTCAATATCACTAGATGAATACGGACTTCTTTTATACATCACATAGCAATCATACATACCTAAATCGGTTTAAAATTTATTCACTGATCTCCTTTTAATTAATAGTGGATATATTTAAACATCTATATATATATATTACTGATATATTCTTATTATTTACAGAGAAACCGTTGTCGTGAATAAACTTTCGTCTGCCAAAAATGTTGAGGATATCTCTAAAGCCACAGTCAAGGATTCGGTTAAAAGTACTCAAGAGGAATCAGCGTCACAAATAAATATGGAGGCCCTAAAAAAAATTTTGGATCTTTACAATGTACCCGTTCCGAAAAAAGTCGAAATATTGTAAGTGAATCTGCTCGCTGTTAAATCAATAACCGAATACGTTCTGTTACCTCAGCTTGATGGACGACATGACAGACGAAGAAGTTATGTCGACTTTCCCGAAATACAAAAAAGAGTTTGATATCCTCTTTGAGGAACGCAAAAATTGCTATGGAACGGATAACTATATGGGCATTAGTCACATCGAAGTAATGGATATGCTAACTAAAGATATTAGAAAACATATGACCGATAAATTGTTCAACACTTACAGCCGCACTGGGGTAAGCCTATCTAATTGGCAAGCTCTTTTTTTTTTAATTTTTTAATCTTACAGCCGCACGTCACATTGGTAGTGAACGGTTTGTTACCACTGTGGATAATTTGTCTTCTAATGGATAGACATAACATGACCAGGGAGGCAGCAGCTGTGCACATTCGTGAACAGCAAAATTATCTCACATATATAAAGTCTGAAACATGTAATCCGTTTTGTTTGGATTGTACAAATTAATCAATTGGAGAGTAACTTGCTCTTGCACAAGTAGAGCAGTTTTATTAAAAACAAAAACTAGTGAATCCGAATGTGTGAAGTTATTTTTTTAATTAAATGCAAGAAGCCACAGAGAGCTTTAAATTATTATGAAAAATTGTTTTACTTATAGACTAACCACATGTTTATGGAGTACAGTTGATGCAACGGTATCCGGACTCATTGTGTTTCGCGGCCTTTTCTTTTTTTGCAAAGGGTTTTAATTTTGGGGATCTTTAAACTCAGTCTGACTTCCACAAATCTTATTTACAAGCTAGATACAAATTATATTAGGTAATTTAAAGTTCATCATGCTGCTGCTCTTCCTCATCCTCGTCAGCGTTTGATGACTGGCCGGCTTCACTGGAACCAGACTGATCTTCAGCCTCATCATCATCCTCGTCAATCTCAATTTGTTCATCGAGTGGTACTCCCAAAGTCTTTCGCATCATTTGCTCAATACTGTCGGCAAAGTTGGCCGTCTCCTGGAGCATATAACCAGAACGCAGTGTGGCCGTGCGGAACATCATCAAGGCCATATCCTTGGCTGAATCATCAGCCTCATCGGCCTCAACGCGACGCAAGAGCTCGCGCATCAAGGGATGTCTGGGGTTAATTTCAAGAGTTTTCTTTTGGTTCAAATAGTAGGTACGTTGGGGGTCATCAGCCTTTTGGTGAGCGTTTGACATGGCCAAACGCTCCATGTTGCCGGTCCAGCCGAACACTCCAGCTACCAGGGCACATGGTGAATTGCTGAGACGCTCCGAAACTTGGGCCTTCGAAATGAGGTCTTTTAGAGCAACATCATTCAGCCATTTGACTAGAGGCTCGAACGAACTCTTTAACATTTCGAATTTCTCCTTGCTCTTCTCAGATTCGTTTAGTTTGAAGCCTTCCTTGGCCACATTCTGGAACTTCTTTCCATCGAATTCGGGCAGGGCAGAAATGCAGTATTCATCAACGGCCTCCACCAAGTAGAGAACTTCGTATCCCTTGCTGAGCAGGCGCTCCACGAAGGGTGACTTTTCAACTTCAGCACGGTTGGAGCCAGCAATGTAGTAAATGTGGTCCTGTTTGGACTTCATGCGTTCTACGTATTCAGCCAGAGAGGTAACACCCTTACCATTGGAGGTCTGGAAGCGTAACAGTTTAGCAAGTCGAGAACGATTGCTGGGATCTTCCATGATGCCCAATTTGATGCTTGAAAGAAATAGTGATTATAAGCAATTGAAAGCACACTTATTTGGTCATCAAACTTACTTGGTGGAGAACTCCTTCCAGAACTTTTCATACGCCTCCTTATCGATCTTTTTGATCATATCGAGTACCTTACGCACCAGCTTCTTCTTGATTACCTTGATAAGCTTATGCTGCTGCAATGTCTCTCGGGACACATTCAAAGGCAGATCGTCAGAATCGACGACACCACGAATGAAATTCAAATAGTTGGGCATCATGTCATTGAATTCGTCAGTAATGAAGACACGGCGGACGTACAGTTTGATGTTATCGGACTTGGTTCCGTAGCGATTGAAAGATTCAGAGGGCTGCACCTTGGGAATGTACAACAAACTCTTGAAAGTCACTTCGCCTTCAGCTACGAAATGGGTCTGGGTGAGGGGCTCGCTGGAGTCCTTGGTCAGACTCTTGTAAAACTCATTGTATTCTTCTTCGGTAACTTCTGCTGGCTTGCGAGTCCAAATAGGTTTGCTATCGTTGATCAGCATCCAATCCCAAGTGGTCTTGGACACCTTCTTAGTCTTTGGCTTTTCGTCATCAGCAGCTTCTTCAACCTTAGCATCCTCGTCCTCAACTTCATCCTCCGACTTTTCTGGTTTGGCTTCTTCTTCAACTGGCACTTCTTCCTCAACAGTCTTGCTGGACCACATTCGAATGGGGAAATTAATGAACTGTGAGTATTTGCGAATCAGTTCACGAACGGTATCCTCTTCAAGGAAGTCCTGGGCTTCATCCTTCAGGTAGAGGGAAATAATGGAACCTCGTTTGAGAGTATCTCCACGTGGATCTTCTGTAATGCTGAAGCTATTGGCATCTGATTCCCAGACATACTGCTTGTCGTCGTTGTGCTTAGTGGTTACCACTACACGATCGGCTACCAAGAATGCTGAATAGAAACCAACACCGAATTGACCAATCATATCGTTTAGATCCTGACCCTCTGACTTGCTGGGATCTTGCATTTTAGCCAAGAAGTCGGCAGTGCCCGATTTGGCAATTGTACCCAAATTGTTAATGAGATCTTGGTGAGTCATGCCAATGCCTGTATCCCTGATGTGCAGAACCTTGTTCTCTTTGTCAGCCTGGATGAGTATTTGCAAATCGGGATTGGTTTCCAACTCTTTGCGATTGGTTAGGGCCAGCAGTCTGATCTTGTCAATGGCATCTGAAGCGTTCGAGATCAATTCACGCAAGAAAATCTCCTTGTTTCTATACAAAGAGTTAATAATCAGCTTCATCATTCGGTTCACTTCAGTTTGGAAAGTGAACTTTTCGGCCTACAAAGAAATACATACATACGTGGTAATTTGTGAAAGGGTAACAACAATGACCGCTCAAATTATACATTTTCTATGTATACACACCTTTTCGCGTATTTCTTTAAGCTGGGCAACATTTAAGCCGTCTAGTTTGATTGCTTCTTCTTCTCTCTTCAGCGTCTCTGCATCTGTTGATAGAAGGGCGTTTGAGTGTTTTGAGGGGAGGGAGAATATATGATAAACGGTAAAGGCTGACGTGGTTTTTGGGGGCGTAGCATGAGTGAACTCTTACCTGTTCTAGAACCTTCCTTGAAAGCGCCCAGATCCAAATCAATTGTCTCGACATCGTCAGCGCTCTCAGCAGAAATTTGATTTACGCCTGCAATATCGAAACGTGTACACAAAGCGTACAAGAGTTTTAAATAGGTTAAAACACCGGCAATAGCGGCCGTTGAATTGTATAAATGTGTGCATACCTGCCAAAAGCAGAACACAAAGTATTATTATATACTTCATTTCTTTTTTCTCTAAATATATATTTTTCGGTAATTCAACAAATCAGTTAATCCGAACAATGGCCACGTCACTATCTACAAAAGCAACCACCAAGTTCAATTTTTCGCAACTTTGTCTTTTTTACGGCTAGATTGTAAATGAGCAGGGCAACGCTGTCAGAATTTGAAGCTATCAAGTAGCTATAGCTGATTCGTAAGCTGTGTGGCTACTTTATGGGGCTGCCAGACTACAAACTAAAAAAAATGGAGTGTACACACTTTTCGGGAATTTAAATTCAACTCACGAAATTTTTTATTTAAGTAAGTCTATATGCAACTCACCATTACCTACTATCTAAACACCTTCTGCATCAACATCTTTATTTTAAAACCTTAAAAAATTAAATTTTAAGCACTTTCATTATATCATAATTTCAGAGCTATCGGTTGCGCAAACGAGCTGATAATACCAGATGAATGAGTTGGCAGACCTATTGCTGTATAAAGTTGGCAAGTCCGCGGCTGTTGGACTCGCCACACACATTCGCGCACACACGGGAAGGCATGGTAGTTGGGCAACAAATTGAATGAAATTCCACAATCATTCAAAGTTTGAGTTTTGTGTGAGTTATCAAACATACACAAAAAAAAGTAACATTTTCCTCTAAAATTATTACTATTTACTTTCATGGACCACAGCACTGCGACCGCCGTAACCGTAACCCCCAGACGTTAAGAGGGCAGTCAAAAACCACGAAAATAAGAAAATCGCAAAACGGCAGCAACATTACAAAGATTGCAGTCGTTCGCCAAAGTCGTCGTGTCGTCGTTGTGCGTGGAGCGTCAATTAATAGTCTTAGTTTTCTCCTTCATACACATCCTCTACCTAAACGCTCATCATATCTCTCGGCCAGCGTGTTATACAACCAAATTAATAAGTGTTAAATCACCGAAGAAAATCGCCGGCAATCCATGTATATTTTGTCCTTCAACCTGCAAAAGTACTCGATTCGAACTGAGCAGTGTCACGCTCTGCCCCGGGTTCCCCCGTGTGTAATTCCCAAACCATTTCATACAGCATAGACCCAAAAACACTTGATTCCGTCGGCGGTTGCGGTTCGTGGTGGTCGTTGCTTATCAGCTGCTGTAACAGCTCGCACTCGCTCTTATGCGAAACTTGCGAGAAACCGAATAGACGAAGAGAAAGCACTGTGTCAAAGCAAAAGAAACGCCAATAACGTCGCCGCGAGTTCTTGCACAAGAACAAATTTCAACAATTTCTATATCAGTCAGCATTAATATTAACTTGGCCACAAGGGTACGCACAGCGCTCAACGCACTTCAATTGGAGCACCGCTAACAGCCACACCATGAATATCGATGACTATGAATCGCTACCCACGACCAGTGTCAGTGTAAATATGACTGCTGGCGCTATTGCGGGCGTACTGGAACATATTGTCATGTATCCGCTGGACTCGGTTAAGGTGAGTACAAACCAGTGCAATCGGACCTCTGATTATATGTATTATAATCATGACAACAACAAATTCTAACCTCACAATTGTGTATGCTGTGTATGCCGTATGAGACTGCCAAGTCTTATTCTTGATGCATATACGTGATGTAATACAGAGGGGCTGCGCGCGTTGCTCTATACTTGTGACTAGTGGGTGGCACTATTGATAGTTCAGCGGTGAAACGTCAGCGTTAATACAAATTTAGTATTATTACCTTAAAACGCTTATCAGAGCACGTTCTTGGCTGATAAGATTAGCCAGATGCGCCTAAACCATTTATGACCTATGTGTTGTCATGCCGCCTGACAAGGCACTTTTCGTTTTTTTCTTTTTTTTTCATAACAATTAGAAAAGTTTCTTGACTTCAAAGAAATGTGACCATAAATGCTACTTTATTCTATAAAAGCTGCCGGTGATCACTCATTTATATATAAATATATATATAATTTGGAGGGCAACATGTTGCCGCTACCAGCGGTGCCTATGACTGTAATCAAATTCCACAATTTGCATCTAGTATAGAAGCCATCACATTGTGTCTCCCTAAGTATTGTTTACTTTATTTTCGAAAAAGAAAAGTATTTCAAGTCATGGAGAAGCAGAATTATTGTTCCTACTTAATATGGAATTAAGCAAAAAATAATAATTTAGGCTTTGCAAATTTGATTCGGATCGTTTTAGTATATTGGTAAATAAAAATAGTATTTCGCTTCGCCTTGTCTATCCTGTCCGCCGACTGTCTTTGACGTTTCGACCGCCTTCCGATATGAAACGAACGCATATATTTGCATGCGATTGTTCATTTACTTTATTCCATAAACGATTGTACTTTATTTTCCTATATACTATAGATCCACATTTAAGCTATACTATGAAAAGTCAAGTTTTCACTTGGTACTTTTGCTCTGTCCCTTTTCCCATAGAACGAACGTGTTGGCCGAGTCGTATTATTGATTTTCTCCAATAGCTTCTTCCAGTATTCTAGATATCACAATTGGGATTTCTGAGAAATAAACAAACTGGACAGCCAGAATAATTGCTTGATAGTATATTGTCAGGTTTATAAATTAAAATGTCAATTTGAGGCAATATGGGGATAAGTACTCGTCCGATTTTGACGAGCTACCAAGGCGTTACGACATCACCCTTGTTCGATACAAAACATTTTGTTTTATTCTTAATTTGTTCGCTTTGTTGTTATCACAGACGCCAAATCGTTGTCATCGTTAGCAATTTAATATTAATTCACTTATCAAGAGAATTTCCCCATATAGTATATAGAAATTTCTATTCATTTTGCATTGATATCAAATTGAATGTTTCTCGCTGTTGAAGGGGGTGTGGGGAAGGCCAGAGAACACTGTCACATCCACCCAGCTCATCTCATCAGTTTCTTTGTATGTGCAATTCATATGGTATGCGCTTTTATTAAAAAAAAAAAAAAAAAAAGCAGACCACAAAATCAGCAGATAAATTTTCACTACGTGGAGAACATGGAGTACATTGTGTATTCTATTTGCGGTTACTTCCACAAAAGCACCTACATATACTCACATATAAGTGGGTAGTCTGATTTATATAATCGGCTCGCAAATATTATTTCACCACTTGTAATTTTTTTAATTATTTATTATGGTTTCATCTATTTTTTGCCTTCTCTCGAATCAATCAAAGTACTTGTTTTTCTTATAGACTTGGACTTTTATTGGGTTTCGAAACGCCTTGAACTGGGAGTAGATTTTCGCTAGTTATTTGATACACCCAGATCTACCTGTATGACCAGATAATTTTTTACAAGCTAACAAAGAAGTCTTATCTGATTTACATCACATTCTGGTTATTCTCAATTTCGAAACACTTACTTGATGCTTCAGTTTTCTTTAGCTCTAAAAGTATCTGACAATTCCAAGACCAAAGGCCATGAAAAAGCACAGGTCTGTTGGGGGTTAAAAGCCTCTCCATTGTCGTATCTGTCTCTGAGCTGGCTCTCTCCAGCAAATTAGATGTTTATAGACAAATATGTGCATAGAATTTAATGGAATCTTTTTTTTTTATAATATGCTCACATAAGCTTCGTTTGTTCAAATCCAGAATTTATTTAAATCAATTTGAATTTGCTTCTATAATTACTCGAGCATATAGAACTTTCGAGGAAAATGTTGAATTGCAAAAAATATCCAACAACTGGGATACTGAATCAAGCAAAGTCATTATTCTTGGTAACAAGTTGAGTCTTTTAGTTAAAAAAAAATAAACAGGAGCAAGATTAAAATGTATATCTGTCAGATTTGTTTACAAATCTTCTTATTTGTATATTGCATTAGCTCATGAAATTCAAATATGCAAGATTAATCTCGTGCAAATTCGTAAAAAAGAAAAGAAAGACGGATAGGTTATCTTTAAGGTGCCCAAGATTATAAAGTCTTCTTGGAAACAGTTAAAAAAATAATTTTCAATTACTCACAAGCATTTGAAATACTTTTGAGTTCTGGTACAAAGTCCCTGAGATAACCCTTACTCCTATTTGAAACTGCTTGGATAGTATTCCAATTATCTCAATTTATAGAGATCGGTTAACAATTTCACCAGATTTTCATGGCCTATAGTGAAGCTTTATGATACAGTTGCAACTGGGTAGATATAGGTATCATTTCAGGTAACTTTAAGGCCTAATATTCCGATGTTATGAATACTGTATGATTCATGTCTTATTTGAACAGCTCTTTCAATTTGGTAGCATTTAAAAATACTGATCGAAATTTTTAAAAATACTTACAGACCCGTATGCAGAGCCTGTCAACCAGCAATTTGAATCTAAACATACTGTCCACATTTAAGAATATGATAGCAAGTGAAGGATTGATGAGGTAATTAATGAAATAACTTTTTTAAATATATTTTAATATTTTTTGGTTTAATCTTTTCTAGGCCAATACGTGGCGTCACCGCCGTGGTTGCCGGTGCCGGGCCAGCCCATGCGCTGTACTTTGGCACCTATGAAATGACAAAAGAATTGCTTACAAAATTTACATCACACAGCAATGTGAATTACAGTAGGTTTTGAAGGTCTTACCAGTTCAAGAAATTGTTATCCTCATATGGCTTATATATATTTATAGTGCTTTCCGGTGTAGTGGCCACATTAATTCACGATGCCATCTCCAATCCCACGGATGTGATAAAACAACGCATGCAAATGTACAATTCAAAGTATACATCGGTAATCGCTTGCATGCGTGATATTTACCGACAGGAGGGTCCACGTGCCTTTTATCGATCCTACTCCACCCAACTGGTCATGAATATACCATATCAGACAATACATTTTACCACATACGAATTTTTCCAGAATATGGTGAGTGCCTTGCGATGTCACTTCATTCGTTCATTATTGATCGATTTTGTTATTTTTAGTTGAATTTGGATCGGAAATATAATCCCCCAGTGCATATGGTAGCAGGTGCAGCAGCTGGAGCCTGTGCGGCGGCAATAACCACCCCACTGGACGTCGTCAAAACGCTACTCAATACGCAGGAGACAGGCTTCACCAAGGGCATGGTTGAGGCCATCCGAAAGGTGTGCAATGCACTTCGTTTCTTGTGCTCTAGAATGCCAAATTAATTCCTTTTGCCTTCTCGCTTAGATATATCGAATGGCCGGTCCTACAGGATTCTTCAAGGGTATGACGGCTCGCGTGTTATATGCTATGCCCGCCACAGCCATCTGCTGGTCCACATATGAGTTCTTCAAGTTCTATTTGTGTGGCCTGAAACCGGAACAGTATAAATCGTCAATTACGGGTCGCTCTGAGCTGACTCCACGCAGCACCGACTATGTGCTGCCCAAGTCAGATACCGAGGATATGGCCGATGAGAAACAGGAGCTGACACCCACACAGAAGGAGACGCTCCATACGGCGCCGCCGGCAGTGAATGCAGCGGGTGCCATTAAAACGGTATGCGAATTGTCCACAAGGACAACAGCGCCCACAATAAACCTACACACAAGGCATACGGAAGTGAAGAGCCCCTATGATCGAGGCTTCTCCAGCACGTAGGCTGGTCAAGACTGGTATTGGCACTGGAGCGCGAGGGGCCAGCGGCCTGAAGAAGCACCAGCGACAGCTAAATTCATAAGCATAGCTATTAGTAATTAAAACAAATTAGGCGAAACCGGGAGGAGATCAGTGGAACAATTGCGATAACGGACACAGCGTCGGAAGCGCTTGGCGTTATCATTGGACTGGTATATTCACGGTTTTGTATTGGAATACTCTGAGTCGGAGTCGGTGAGAGAGTTTTATCACTCCATAATCGGAGGTTAAATTGTAGTTGTGCACAAAAAACTCTCGCTCTCCCCACACCAAATTACACACACACACACACACTAAACACTCACACACTCAAACACACAATTTTGCAGTTAAAAAAAAAAAAACAAAAAACATTTGGAAATTGCAAAATTCTTGTTATAAAATTTAAAAAACAAAACTATTGTATCTATGTTACTTGGAAAGGTTAATCCAAAAAAAAAAAAACAAAAATAGAAAAAAAGAAGAGAATTTTCTTGTAAAAATATTCTTATTATTATGAGTTTTTTATGTTTCATAACAAATTGAAAGAAAAGAAAAAAATGAGAATAAACAAATATATTTATGTTGATCGTTGTAAAATTATAAACAAAACAAAAAAAAAAAAGGAAATATAAAGAAACAATTTCGAACTTGTACAGTGAAAACTTTCCCCTAACGAAAAAGGACCAGAGAAATATATAAATTGTATAGAAAATCAGAAATTTAAAACGAGTGAAAACTTTTTATTTGCCTGTACAAATCGATTTTCGTTATAGGAAAGTTCTACTGTAATTAAATACAAATATTTCATTTGTAATCAAATTACAAATAATAAACAAAATAAAAATGTAATAATTAAACTGTTATAAATATTCAATTACGCGATAGTTTACGATTCTCCGTAGAGTTCTCTTAGATCAACCCAGCCAAGTGAAAAATAATAAACCAAGACTACCCATGCTTATCCAATCCTAAATAAAAATCCAGCAAGTCAATCAAAATAGACACAGCATCAAAATAATTACTGTAATTAAAAAATAATTATATTTAAAAAAAGAAACTTCTATTTCGTTGGAAATGTGCTGAGAGAGTGAGTCCTTTTCGGGCACTTGATTGTGATACTTTGACGAGGAGAGACAAAATTAAATTTTAAATATTTATTGATTCGATTTTGTAATTTTAATTGCTCAGTTTTATGTATCAATTGGAATTTAAATTATTAGCTCTTCCTCTTCCTGTAAATCGAAAATCCCTGACAATAAATTTAGAATTAACTTTTACGGGCTGCTTTGAACAATCAAGTGCCCCCGGAAGGAACGTGTCTGGCATTATGAAAACCAACTCAACCCAAAAATAAAATAGATAAACCAACGCATAAATAAAGCTCTTTTTATTGTTATATTTTTTATTTATATTACACTTACACCTACTGTACTTCTTATTATTTTTATATATAATTACCAATAGTTAGACAAAAGAAAACAATAACAAAATGTATTTCCTTAAAACTCAAGAGCTGCTAAAATTTTGTGATCGCACTCTATTTTTCCGAAAGGCACATGTGTGCTACGCTCTAAATCCTTGTCCAAATTTTTTTTGTTGAACTACTTAAGCGAACGGGAAATTAAAACGAAATCAATAATTATAGCGAAAAAAACTTATTAAAAGAAAACAAAAGTTAAATGAGATTTTATTTTCTCTCGATTGCAGGTAAAGTTTTAGAATTATAATTCATGGGAAAGCCGGCTCAGGGAATTGTTATCCAATCCACGACGTCTTGAGCGCTGGGATAAAACTGGACGGGGCTTGTAGAGATCGTCGTTGGTATAGCGTTGCTGTTGGCAGAGTTTGCTTATAGCAGAGCCACTTAAACGCTTTGACAGTTCATCTGTGAAATTAATTTAAAATAAAATTGGGGAGCATTTCAAAATAAATCAAATATTTACATAGAAGAAGCTTGTCCTTCGGTTCACCGAAAGGAAGGGTACTCTTTTAGCAAAATTCTAACCCAGTTCTGAAACTAAATTGGGTACTATGTGGCTTGGGATCTAGCAGTTCCATCCAAGAAACATTACTAAAATAGATGATGATATAGTAGTTCGATCCAGGTGAAACTTGGTACATTTGTGTATCTCTTTAAAAGTCCTCCATAACTCCCTATTGAATAAGGTTGGTCAGCAGATCTCGGATATATTCTCAAAAAAATTCTACCCTAGTTCTTAAACTAAATTGAGTTCAATGTGGCTTGAGATCTTGCAGTTTCATCCAAGTAAGACATTACTAAAATATTGTTACGATTTTGGGTATTTGTGTTATAATTGTTACGATTTTGGGTATTTGTGTTAATTAAATACAGAGTTCGTATCACTAGATTGTGAAGAAAATGTTTATTTAGCTCTTTTGTATTACAACTACTATTTAAAATAATCTGGTGGCGGGAACTTCGGTTTCAGTTCTTTTACACTTTGATGTTCACAGTTCAAACGCTCGATCACTACTCATCCCATTGCTGCTGTGGCGGCGCCTTTATATCGTCATGAGCCGGCATCGATAGTTCCAGAACCGTCGTGAGCCGGCATCGATAGTTCTAGAACCACCGAGGCCGTCACCAGTGCGTACTCAAGTTCTTTGTTCTAGATCTATCGACGCCGGCCCATTCCTAACGACGCAGTAGCTGATGTTGTTTACATTTTGAACGTCAAGTTGTACTTCTGTTCGCCACTCTCGTAACAATATATAATATAGTAGCTCGTTCCAGGTGAAACTCAGAAACTCTCTTTAAAAGTCCCACAAATATCCCAGTTGAATGAGATGTGTTATCAGATCTCGGATATATTCTCTTAACCTCTCTCTTGAATAACTCCTATATGATTGTACAGTGTCTTTGGAATGAACTGGCAGACACTCGGTTAACGGACATGTCTACTGGTCAAGTCATCCTGCATATCGTGCGATGACTATAGGGCGCCTCTGACGATTAGTTAATTTGATCTATAGCGTATTATTATCAGGTAATATTCTAAAAGAGTATTTGCTCATAGAATTTAGTGAGATATTAAATGATTGATTGCGCTGGGTTCTTACCTACAAATTTATCGATTTATATAGATAGCATTTCTTTTAAAAATATTATATGGGTTAGGTGAAGTGGAGCAGCATGTGAAAAGATATAGTATGTAATAGTTAGTTTAAGCTTAATGGATGATATCGCATTAATTATTGTTAGTCATTTGATTGTACTTTTTCACCTACCATGATCGGCTTCGTTTTCTTTGGAGTTCACGCTGGCCTCTGAGTGAGTGGGTGATGTTTTGGTTCCTTCCCCCTTTTCTTCGAAGCGTTGACGCTTGGAAGCACTGCCTTCTAGGCTGTCGTCGCTAAAGGATCGATTGTTTTCAATGCTGCTGGATTTGGGTTGGATTTCTTTTGTGGCATCGGCACTTGGTGTGTCAATCTGTTCACTGCTGAAGCGCCGTTTGGAAGTGCTGCGTCGTAGGGCACGCACCTCTGACACTGCGTGGGGCTCATCTTCGCAGAGGACTTTCAGGACATTTTCGCGTTCGTCAATTAAACGTTTGATCAGTTGCAGGCGTAGTGTGAATTCATTAGAATTTTCTTCGAAATGAGTGATGCCATCATCAATTTTTTTACAGACAGTTGCTGGTTCTAAAGTGGATTTAACTTTCTCCACTTCTCTGTCTTCTTCTTCTTGGTTAGCAGTTTCAGTCTTTGCAGTCAATTCAGGTTGTGTAGCATCTGTCTTTGGCTCTTTGTCGGTGGGTGCATCTTTAGGTTGTACTGTTTGGACTGGCTGAGCCGGCGCACCTCCTAGCTCAACGAAACTTGTAGCAGATTGCTGGAGTATGTCACTTATCACCACAACATTGGTGGTGTCCACAACGGAGTCGCTGGCATCGTCGGTTTGCTTTTCCTCATGGTTTCCGTTGGTTGTGCTACCGTTTATGCTGGTATCTTTCTGGCACTGAACGGATTCGGTTGTCTCTTTGGTTTTGTTGGAAACACTTGGCGATGAATTGCTTGAGGCACCGCCTGGAGGCTTTTCCTCGTCGTTGGAGTCGTTACTGCGTCGTTTTTGGGGCTTTGACTTTTCCTCGTTGTGATCGTCGGAGCCGACTGCAGTAGAAGTACTGATGGAGGAGGACTTGTTGCGCTCGCGGTCACGATGACGATCGCGATCGCTTCGTTTTGAAGAGGAGGAGGAGGATCCGCCATTGTGACTGCGACTATGACTGTGACTGCTATGACTCTTACTTTGAGATGATGAACTGGACTTGTGACTTTTGTGCGAGGATTCATGGCGTGATGATGACGAGGAGATGGAACGTTTCGAAGAGGATTCATGGGCACCTGAGCTACGGCTCGATGAAGTCGATGAGCTTTTGTCATTTTTGGAGCTCTTGTGTTTTGAGCTAGACGAATGCGATGAGTGCTTCGAGTTGGAACTGGAGGAATGTTTGCTGTGAGATTTATCACGACTGCGATCGTGATCCCGGGACTTGTGACGATGTTTGTCCTTGTCATCTGAATGATGATGACGATCTTTTTCCTTTGAATGTTTCTTAGCTTGTGAGGAGCTAGAGAGTGGGGAGCTCGTTGACTCAGCTGACTTAATTGTTTCTTCTTTGATTGCGTCAGCCACTGGCAGTATAGCAGGTGGTTCTTTGTCAATATTTTCTTCTTTTGGAGAACATTTTTCTTCCTTTAGAGTATCTAGCAGAGGCACTTTTAACTCATCTTCTATTTTTACCGAGGGCGTTAAAGTATCTTTTGGATTTTCTGGACTTTTAATGGGCTCTGATTTTATGATTTGCTCCTCTGGCTCAATTTTTGGTAATTCTGGCTTGGGCGGTTCTAGAGCTGCATGATTTGCATCACTGATATTGGCTTTAACCTCAGACATAATGGCATCTTCAATAGAGAGCGCCAATCCGCCATTAGAATTTGTAGCTGTAATATCTGACATGGAGTTCTTACGCTCAGTACCTAAGGAGTTTAATGATTATAAGAAGGCACTAATTGGTTAACTCTCTCTCGGACTCACCTTCAAATTTAATGGCATCCCTTTTGATGTCAAAATGAAGATCTCTGGCCTCAGCGCTATTATCGCTGGAGTTGTCGTTGAACTTTGGCATTTGCGCTTCTTCCGATATATTTGCAGCTATGTTGGAGGTGACTTCCATATTAATATTGTTGTTGTTGTTGATGACAGTTGGTTTCTGTGTATCCATGACCGATTCGATAGAGGCAATGGTCAATCGGCTATCGCTAGACACTTGGGATAACTGAGAGACTTGCGAGGCGCCAGCGTCTCGAGAATCGGTAGTGACGTCCTTATTAACTGAATCGGATGTGTTAAGCGATACATTGTTCGTTTCTTCTTCTTTGATTCCCAAAGAAGGTTTTTCTTCGCTCAAGGGCTCATATGACGGCGAGGTGTCTTCGTCGAATTGGCTGTCAACGCCTGGTGGCAGCTCCTCCTCTTTGATATCATCTTTCAATTCTGATTTGACTGTGGCCCGATCGGAGTCTGGGCTAATCTGCTCAAGATCAGTGGGCAGGAGACTAGCAGTTGTCTCTACCTTGAGCATACTGCCCCCATTTATGTGACCAGCATACGGAGGCAACGGAGGCGCTGGCAAAAGAGGCGGTCGCGGCGGCGGCACATTTGCTGGCGGCGGCGGTGGTGTTATGCCCAAGTACTTGTAAGCAATACTCTCAACCCTTGGCTGAAATACGGCCACCTTTGGGTTGACAATTTGGTCAACAATGTGTTCCACACCCTTATCCAAGAAATCAGCACTTTAATCGAAAATTTAATTATATTAGACACCACTGTAATACAAAAAGCAGCCAAAAAACTTACTCGAGCAGATGCTTGCGTAGTTTTTCACGCAGTTGTACTTTATTTGTATCTGGAGTCCACTTTTGTTTCTTTAGAAAATCGTTGACTGTCGCATCCACACGATTGCGGGCATTTTGATAGGCTGGCTTTGTGTCCACATCTGCCATTGAGTCTTTTCGGAATTCATCAAAAACACCTTGAGATTTTACCTCCTGCACAAGAGTTTTTACAAAATTCGCGTCCATTTTATGTCAATTTATTTATTTAGTGTTTATTTCCGCAGCTGTAGAGCTGCCAATCTAACTTAAAAAATAAGTAATTTCTGCAGCTGGAGAGCTGCCAATCTAAGCACTCCCAGCCACTGCAATGCCCAACAACTGCTACTTCGATATTAAATTGAGCAACCCTACTCGCGAGACGAAAATTGGCGGTAGGCCAGAAAGAAATAGCTTGGTTTTTAATTGTTTGCTGTTTTGTTGTTTGCTTGTTATTTTTTTTACAAGGAAAGAAATTATGAAATTGAATGATGGTGAGTAGAGTTAAATCAAATCATCTATAGCTGGCATAGCGATATAAAAAATGTTCTGCAACAGGCAGCACCGCACTTTCTTCAAACGACGCCTCCTCTCAAACCGCAGATCAGCAGCCGCCGCAATTACAACAGCGTCGGCCGAAAGGCAGACCAAAGTTACAGAAAATATCTCCGCCTGAGTCAACCACAGACAATGAGCATTCCACTGAAAACGAGGTCGTTGGCTTAGTTGCTACACCACCAGCAGCAACGGCGAAAGCTAGCCTCGCTTATCCAGGTTGTAAGTATAAATTGCATGTGTGCTGTCTTATATAAATAGAACATAACTGAACTCTCATTGCGTGTTTTTGTGAATGTGTGTGTTTTCAGCGAAACGCGACCTAATTAACTTGCAATCGGCTCTGAGTCCCAAATACATTGGATTTTCCAATGCCAACTCACCAACGACAATTCCCTCGTCAGAACATGTTGATACCGTGCGTACGCGTCGCAGCCATCAAGCCACAACGCCGCTGAAGTCAAGTAACGAGGTTCCGATAAAAAACGACAGACCTTCGGTCGAATCGCCAGCCTTGCCGCCAACGACACCCTTAAAGAACCCACAAACTTTGACGCGAAGCTTCATAAGCCCAATTGATATTCTATTATTAAAGAATGGGGCCAATTCACCAAATAGCACGGGCTTTGAGGCTGATGCTGAAGATTTGCTGCCACAGCCACCGCGAAAGCAAGTCAAACGGAAGCTAAAACGCGGTCCAAAGCCGAAGGTGTCTACCGAAATAAAGGAAACTCCAAAGCTACCAAATACAGAAAATGGAGACGAACAATCAAGTGCAGCGATTGAAATTCCAGTGCCAATGGCAATCGAACCAAAACCAAGTGAAAATAATTCCAATACTTTGACGATCCCAGAAGCTAACATAAAAACTGAACAAATTGACTATGACGATATCATTTCAAAAACAAAACCAATCGAAATTCAATCAGATGAAATAATTGAGCTAGCAGAAAATAACAATTCTCAAGTCGAGGAAACCCACCCAACATTCTCCAGCGACTTACAATCCATACAATCCAATGATGACCCCATGAAATCCCCATCCTCCGACAGTATAGACAGTGCCAAAGGTACTTCCATTGTCACTGATCCGGGCTGGCCCACATATCAAGTTGGCGACTTGTGCTGGGGCAAACTCTTTAGCTACTGCTTCTGGCCGTGCATGATCTGTCCAGATCCAGAGGGCAAAATTGTTACCAACATGCCTGTACGCAAATCCCTAGACAACGAGTCCATGCATATACAAGTTCACGTGCGTTTCTTTGCCGACAATGGGCGTCGCAATTGGATTAAGCACGAAAATCTCATGCCCTTTGCCGGTTTAAAGGCATACGAGGAACAGCGCGAGGAGCTGCGTATTAAGTTGGGTTCCAAGAGCATGAAATACCGACAAATGACGCCGAACAAACTAAAATTACCCGTTTGGCTTCAAGCTGTCGAAGAAGCAAATGTGGTTGCCCAGTGTGCCTACGCTGAACGCTTAGAGAAATTCTACAATATATACGAAAATGCAGCGTAAGTAAGATAATTGAAAACCTAGTTCCAATTAGTTAAAGATTTTTTTCTGCTTCCAGTAGATTACACAAATTGAAACGCAAGCGGACCAATTCGATGATGCAGGAAAGAGCATGCTCTACATCCGATGTGGGCAGTAGTTTATATGACTCTACAGACAATCTATTTCAAATGCGACCCTTGACGGTGACCACAATCAAGCGGGAACGTTCCGAGTCTCCAATGAGCCCGGCATTCTCACCAGTGAAAAGCTCCCACGCATTTAAGCCCAAACGTCGCAAAATCAGCAGCAGTGCTGCAGAGCCTGATCAAAACGCCACCAAATCATTATCAACAGTATCCGCTGATCATAATTCTGATGTCTCCTTAACGGAGAATACTGAATTTAGCGAGCTCTTTAGTGCCATTAAGGAGTATATTATGGTCCATCGCCAGGATCCCAAGGTGGAAAAATGCGTAATGGCTGTGGTCCAGAACATCTGGTCTCTCAAGCAGTTGCAACTCCGCGAGTTAAATCGTGACGTGAACAGTAACTCTGAATTGGAAAAGTTGAACGGTTCCACGACAACAGATCCAGGCAGAGAATTGCGTCTCTCGAACCGTCTAAAAACAATAAATCAACGACGCAGCCAAACTCCAGCCAGCACACCTACACTAGCGCTCACGCCAACAGCAAACCAACTAAAGTTGGAACTTGTCAAGCCAAAGAAAATTCCCACGCGTTCCATCGGTGAGGTAATCGACGATATCCTTCGACTAGATCGGAAATATCTCTTTAAAGGCTTAAGCCGGGAATCAAATGTCTGCAAATACTGCTTCGAGACCGGTGGCGACCTTCAACGCTGTTCGAGGAATTGCAAGACCTGGCTGCATCTTAGCTGCCAAGAACGGCAAATATTGCTCAAGTTAGGTCAGAAACCTGTCAAAAAACGCGGTAGAGCAAAGGCTGAATTGTCGCCATCGGTAGCATCGTCACCAGTAACGAATAAGGAGCTGGTTTCCGACACTTCTCACATAACTGCCGATGCAATGGTCTCTCCAGAAGAAGAGCCCCAGGAGGTTGTGTGCCTCGAATGTGCCACAAACTCCGCAGACACCTGTTGCATTTGCCATCAAGAACAGATTGAAATTCCCCCGACATCGCCGCAAAACTCACCACTCAAGGCAGCCGATCCCAACTCTTCAGCCCCCCTAGCCACTGGCCTTCCAGAACCCAGCAAACTAATTGCCTGCAATCAGCCACTTTGCAACAAGAAGTTCCATCCCGCCTGTTGCAAATATTGGCCCCAAGCCAAGTTTAACAAAAGCTCTGCCCGGTGCCCCATGCATGTGTGCCACACTTGCGTCTCGGATGATCCGCGTGGCAAATTCCACCAGTTGGGCAATACCAAGCTAACCAAATGCGTCAAGTGCCCAGCCACTTACCATATCGATTCGAATTGTGTACCAGCCGGCTCAAAAATACTGACCCTAACTCAAATTATTTGCCCACGCCACAACATATCCAAGGCCGATGCTCACCTGAACGTCCTTTGGTGCTACATTTGTGTCAAGGGCGGAGAACTGGTCTGCTGCGAGACCTGCCCCATTGCAGTTCATGCCCATTGCAGGAATATACCGATCAAGGCCCACGAGAGCTACATCTGTGAGGAGTGTGAAAGCGGACGATTGCCCCTGTATGGAGAGATTGTCTGGGCGAAGTTTAACAATTTTCGTTGGTGGCCGGCCATCATATTGCCCCCACCTGAAATACCCAATAACATTTTAAAGATGTCCCATGGCCCCAATGATTTCGTAGTGCGTTTCTTTGGCACCAATGATCATGGCTGGATCTCCCGCCGGCGGGTCTATCTCTATATAGAAGGCGATGCCAGCGAGAACACCAGACATAAATCACGTAAGCTATTCGAGCTGAAAAAGACAATGCAGAATTAATTGACCTATCTTTTCTTTAGACCTACACAAAAACTACATAACCGGAGTGGAAGAGGCATCCAGATTTTTAAAGATAATCAAGGCGAAGCGCTTGGAACAGAACATGAGCAGCACATCGATTCTGCATCCTCAGCCGTACATTAAAATCAAGACGAACAAGCCAATTCCACCTGTCCGTTTTGTCTACAACGAGGAGGATTTGAGTGTGTGCGAATGCAATCCCGATGCCGAACATCCCTGTGGACCTGAGTCTGGCTGCCTCAATCGTATGCTGTATCATGAATGCAATCCGGAGTTCTGTCCAGCTGGAGCTCGTTGTGAGAATCAGCAGTTTGAGAGAAGGATTTCGCCGCGCCTAGAAGTAACCTATATGAATGAACGTGGCTTTGGCTTGGTCGCAAGAGAGCCAATTGCTGAGGGCTCATTCATCGTGGAGTATGTGGGCGAAGTTATCAATCATGCCGAATTCCGCCAGCGCATGGCTCAAAAGACGCGGGATCGAGATGAAAACTTTTACTTTCTGGGTGTCGAAAAGGATTTCATTATCGATGCTGGGCCCAAGGGCAATTTATCTCGTTTCATGAATCACTCGTGCGAACCGAATTGTGAGACGCAAAAATGGAATGTAAATACAATTCATCGCATCGGCATATTTGCCATTAAGGATATACCACAGGTTAGTCTAATTATCTCGGATCTGAGTAGCAAGAATAACAAATTGATTATTTCTAATTAGGACACGGAACTCACCTTTAACTACCTTTGGGATGATCTTATGAATAACAGTAAAAAGGCCTGTTTCTGCGGAGCGAAGCGGTGTTCGGGCGAAATCGGAGGTAAACTGAAAGAGGATACAACGCCAAAGGTGAGAAACTCTATATTCTAAAAACTTCGAAAATATCCTTAAACTAAACGCTTTTAATTTTAGGAACCCATCGGACAGATATCAAAGACAAAAATTAAGTCGAAACTCAAGCCAATCAAACGGTTACTTTCAAGAAAGACAGGCGTCAATCCGCTGCGTATCAAAGTTAAAGAATCGACTATAAAGAAACCGAAAGCCAAACATATAAGTGCCGATGATGAACCTTTGCCCACAACCATGTTAACCACGGACCACTGATTCTTAATATAGAGATATATAAATATATATTTTTTTATGTATGCATTTACTTTTACTCAATTTAATCCATTTTTATTTTTTCTCAATTAACTGATTATATAAGACAAAAATTTATGAAGTCCTACTGTTATTATTTACAAATGTTTTTAATTATAATGGATGTGATTCTGCTGGACACACCACTCACATATTTTAAAATTGTATTTAACGTTTGCAAATACATATTATATATACATATATTTTTTTAAATTTATGAACGCAATAATAATGTCTGTTAACTGCCTTACCAGAGATCCCATAATGCGAATTAGATTGTTAAATTGAAAGTTTTCAAATTTTATACTCATACTTACCTCATTAGAGAATTTTAGAATTACTTTTGTTTTTTGCTAGATAATAATAATAAAAAAAAATGTTCATTAAAATGTCTTTAAACAAGTTTTTACAAAATTAAATTCTTTGTATTTGTTTTGGCATTCATAGCTCTCTTGATTTTCTAAAAAATTATAAAAAAATATTTTTATATATATCAAAAAATTTGTTCTTTCTTCATGTCTCTTAATTACATTGTAGAAGCACTTTGGCATATAAACAATAAAACTAAGTGTCGTATTATTAGGGGCTTAGGGTCTAGGAGTATACACTTTTAACCTAAAATGTTTTTCCATCATTATAAACCACTTCAAATATGCTAAAAAATGGTTGCGTAGAAATGAAAAAAAAATAATAATAATAAAAAGATTTAGAAAAAACGCAGAGGAATTTATGATGATGACGGCAACGGTGGCAAGGGTGTTGTAATTATTTTGGACTGAAAGTTTGCTGGATTGAACTTTGGCACAACTGCTTGTATCTTTTTGACAATCGTATTTAATGAATCCCGCGACATTTCATATAGCGTATTCAGAGAGATCAGACGCATGCCACGCTGAGTGCACACCTCAATCACAGACCATTTCTCCAGCAATTTCAGACAGTTGCGTACGGAATCTGTTGATATGCTCTCAGCTGAATAATTAGAAATAGAAATTAATATAGAAATTATAGCAGATTAGACTTGACCCACCATAGTTACAGGTGCCACGCTCGATCTTATTGGACAAGTCGTTTATTACATAGCCAATAAACTCCGATTCCAACATGGAATTGTGGTGCAGAATCTGTAGGGCCTGCGCTACCGCCAGATATGTATGGGCAAAGGGGGCAAGAATTTCACAGATATAATGCTGTTGCTGCAGTGTTTCGGTGGCTAGTACTAAGTCTAATATCTCATGCTCCTCATCTAAAACATTAACATAGTCATCCTCTTCCCCATCGAAATAGTAAACCATATTGCGTGCTAAACGCCGGCATTCAGCATAATTTTCTGAATCGTGCTCGGGCTGCAATCCAAAATATAGTAAATATTAATTTCTTAACTTTTTCAGAGCAGTTTTAATTCTCACCTCTATTACTTTTATGCAGCCGCTAATTAACAATTCATCCAGATTCTTGAGCAATAAATTTTCCAATACTTGGGTGGGCTTATTCAAAATAAATTCATAGCGATAAACTTGGCAATTTTCAAGGGCAACTTCAATGAGCTTTTTCCGAGACACTCCCACTATCTGATTCGTATCATTGTTATCTGTTTGGTCGGGGAGCAAACTATGGAACGTTGTCATTAAAATCGAACGCAGAGCAAAGTGCGGAGTTAGCATATTTGAGTAGTAGGCTAACTCAATGAAACTTTCAACTGTGGGCACGGGGCGAATAAATATACGGCCATTCTCATCTCGTGTGCGTGACACCATTCCTATCAAAATATATATTAATATTTAGACACAGATCTTTTCTAGCAAAAATCAGGAATTACCTGGTCCCAAAAGCTCGCAGGCATAAGCCACAATATGCGCGGAATCTCCCGAAAAACCCATATCTTTGCAGCCGGACAATGAGTTCCTCAAGTCGTCTAAGCCGGCAGCCACATCCTTCTCCTCAGCACCTTTGCGATATCGCGTGAGCAACAAAAATGCCAAAGCATTTGTAGACATTACGGATGTGGCAGCAGCACAGTCATAGACAACCTGTCTCGATATACTTTCAATAAGATTTCGGTGCTCCTCGCAGACTACATCGGTACCATAAAGCGATGAAGTTGACTGGATATGCTGCAGCACTCTGTAGAGTACATAAAAAACGTCATAAGTGTGTTTGACTGATTTAACAGTGAAATTACTTACCTGCCCGCAGGCTTTATAGTTTGTGCATTGGTTCCATCCTCTTTGGCAATTTTTTTATACGAATTGTACAATTCACGTATCGAATAAGGCTCGTTGAAGTCGATACGCATCAGTCCATAATTTGAGTTCAGTGCCTTCCAGATACCCGAAATGGCTTTGAAAAACGATTCCGGGACTTTCTTTTCACCCTTCTGTTCGCGCACAAAATTTCCATCTACTAGGAGTTCATAATTAACAGATACGGGCACGAGCAGAGCATCCGGTATAACGCCGTCCATAAAGGCATTTACGATCACTGAGAGAATGCCACCTTTCGGCATACACGGTTTGCCTGTTCGAGTGCGTCCACCTTCAATAAAGAATTCCACATTGTGTCCTTGCTTAAGGGCATGTGTTATATATAAGTGGAGGGCGGCACGATAGAGAACATCCTTTTTGCCTTCAACAGGGTCTATTTTGCGCTTGATGAAAAAAGCTCCCAGTCCGCGAAGCAACGATCCAAATACAGGTATTTGCAGGTTGTTGCCAGCTGCAACCAATGGACTGCGGATATCATTGTTTGTCAAAATAAATGTGACCATGATGTAGTCCAAGTGGCTGCGATGCAGGGGAACGAAGATTAGAGGGGTGCCAGGTGATCGTTGTGATGCAGTCTTAAGCATTTCAATTTGTTTGGTATGTGTTACCACACCAGATAGGAAGCAGGGCAGCAGTTTGTAGAGTAACCAAGAGGTCAGAGCTAGTAGATAATTGTTCAGGGTTGAACCCATATCCTTTAAAATGGTAGCAGCACGCAATTTGTGTTTATTAAGAATGCTTTGGTATGATACGTCATCATGGGTGTTCTCGCTAGCTGTATCACGCTTTTCAGGTTGTTGTTCATCACTAATGCTACGGGAAAGCATGCGATGGCCATTCCTAGCATAACGCTGTTGACGCAGTGTTTCTTCAGCCGCCTTCTTAATAGCTTGTTTTAAACCTTCATCGTTTTGCACAATATCAGTTACCTGTTGAAGAAGTGTTTTAGTATTAATTTAAAATCTCGAGCTTTAAGGAGCGCGCTCACCTGACGATATTTGAATTTCTCGCTGCGCACCACTTGAGCTACGTAGGGAAACAATACACCCCAATCGAAAACGGTTTTAAAGGGTTTACAGCCGCTATGGGGAGTAAGCTGGAGCATGTTTCGTGTACCAATGCCATGTGCAAGCGAGTTTTGAGGTTTCGGCTCCTAGAATTACAACAACAGAGTTCGCAGAAAATTAGAAAGAAGAAGACTCGCCATCCGTGATGCAATTTAATTATACTTGTCAGAACGCACATACCTCAAACCAACCGCGTGCCTGAAACTCATATACTGACATTTCAATTGTGAGATTAAATTAAGGTAATTATTTTCGAGTTGATTAAAATTAAATACATTTTCTTACAAAGCGCCCGGCTTCGATGCGTCTAGTCTAGCTTTTTTCAATTGATTATAGTGTTGCCAGATGGCGTAAGTCGAAACCTACTAAAAATGTTTGCCTTACTAAAAAAAAGTCCTACTTAATTTAAGAGGCGCGCAATTCAAATAACGCTTGCAATTAAAATAAATATGTATTCAATATAAAATTATCAAAAAGGTCATCTGTGAACTCATTTATGAATGTCGTATTAAATTATTAATTTGTTCCGTAATTCGACTAAGGATTTACCAAATCATTTGATATTTTGACAATATTTTACGAACACGGCATAGATTTTATTTGCTAACATATGGTTTCTATTTATAAATTATGTCTGTTTGCTTCCGTAACAGTGAACTCTTTGTCCCACTCTCACATAAAGAACAAAATCAATTTATAGAAATGTTCATTTGTTTCTGACGTAATAAATTTGGAAATATATATATGTATATATTTAAGGTTGTCCGAAACAATTGTCCGAAACAATTGCAGGGATAAAACGCTGCTGGGTGGCATCTTCAGTAGGGAACGTCATTATTTATTATAGGTGAATGAATTTTCCTTATCAGCAAAATGCACCTAGCACGCGCGTCATTTTCGCCAATGTATTGTTGTGTTTGAGATTTAAGGTTAATAGGTGAACCCAAAGCTTGATAAGAGTCAAAACTTACACTAGATGATCGCAGCGTGACCAGCAATTCGTTTCCAAAGCTGTTATTGAAGCTCAAATTCAAATTAGGAAATAAATTGGCAATGACAGTGGGTGCTCTGAAACAAAAAGAGATGATGGAAAATTTCATTGTATCGTTCTCAATATTAATTAATTACTGTAAATCAGTTGAGTGGAATTATATTCAGTAATGATTATAAAATAATTCATGCATAGATTATTTTTTTTTTTTTTTTGTATTATCAAACTTTTAGGTTTACAGTCCAAGTGAAACTGCTCTCTAAGTTCAATAGCCTAACTACTCATTATGTGATAAGTATTAAGTAGTAGTTGTCATAAAACGTTCAGTAGTAACAAAACAGTTTTGGACTTTTGACACTAGCTTACAATTAATGACAAATTTTTTTATCTCAAAAGAATTCAAAACAACCGCCACTCTTCCACCTATAAGCATTTTCTGGCAGCACCAATCGGTATGACAGATGATTTGACGTTAGTTTACAGTTACTTGTAAGCACAACAATGTTATTAAAAGTGTTAAATTCTGTTTCTTTAAATATAAATGTTTCAAATAAGATGCAATAATTGTTTTCAAAAACCATCGAATGATTCGGACGCACCTTTTCAAATTTCACGATGCCTCCATATTCTTTGTACCAAATGCTTGAATTTAAAAACAAAAGATGGCACACAATCAAAAGATTGCATCATTTGTAAACAAAAATTTAAAGGCGATCCGATCGTGCCTGGCATGCCTGAAAATGTGGCAAACTATTTTAAAGATCCGGAAATATTCTTAAAACTTTATAAACAGGTATCGGAGTTTCAGCATGAGCAGAGCCTTATGGCATGGAAACACATCAATGAATCCAGTCGCAGCTTGTCAAAGGAAGAAAAAAAATTGAGTGGTTTCACACAATTAGACCAGAAACTGAGCAGAGAATGTGACGAAGAATTGAAGCGCCTTGAGGAATACCAGACTTATCTTGATTATTATGAGCCTTTCGAAGAAACTGACACAGATGATAGTATTGATGCTGAGTCCGTGCTAAAAGCTTCTCAAGGAATACCACGGCCACGTACACCTTTATTAAGTTCCGCAGAAGCAGAACAACTCTCCGATGAAGAAGCTAATAAAGAATTTGATTGTACTCAAGCCGCAAAAAGTTTTATAAGTGATTCGCGTCCGTCTACTCCCACACCGAGTACCACAGACAGTGATAGCTTCGGCATGCTTAGCTCCATAAAAAAAAGACTCAGAAAACGAAAGAAACTGAAACGACTGATTTTATAGCTTGCACTTTCAAAAAAATGTGCTACACATTTGCTTGCAACTATTTATTCATCCGATCCGAAAACAAATGTGTTGAAATTAATTAAAAAAAAAAAATATTGGTATTTATTCTATATTTATTTTATCGGATTTTGCTTTTGAAATTCATAATTATATACAAGTAAAAAGAGCTTCTATGAAACAGGGGCCATTCAACACCATTGTTCACTGATTCTGATTATGCTGTTAAGCTACGTTATCGGAAATTCAATACAAAAAAAGAAAGCAATTATTCAAAGATATGGCAAATCGTGTCATTTATGACTGAGCTTTGCACTTTGTTATACGATTGATTATATTTAGACTGTTAAGCCGTTAATAATTTTATGACCGATTACTTAGCAGCAAGTGCACAATAAAGAAATAATTGACAATCGGTATTAATTGGCTACTAATTTAAGAATTGCCTAATTTCTTTTCGGCAATCTACATACCAAAGAAGAGCTCTTTCGATTTTAACAAGTGTTGCCAAGAATATCAAGTACATTGTTGTTGTTCTTGTTGTTGTATTTTTCTTATCGCATTGCTATCCCCATTGAAATGAAAAGGTAAAGTGCAATTGGCTTTAATAATGCAATTGCTAGCTTGACCTTGAATGCAAATGGGAAAATGTTAACAAGGAAGGATCTATTCCTATTGCCATTGTTAAATGAGCCTAAATAACAATTGCCTGAAATTAGCATTCTATGACCGAGCAAGGCTAGACCAAAAGGTTCACAGCCACTCATTATAGCAGTTACCTGCGGTCAAAAATTAAACGACACAAACAACAACAACTAATTGTGTATGCATGGAATAACTTTTAAATTAAATGTGGTGCGATTTAAAAATAAATGAAATGTCCATCGGTCCGTTTTGCTCAATTGAAATGGTGGGTCGTCTGCCTCTGAGTCACTAATTGAACTTTGAAACGGTGTGGCAACCCAACATGATTTATTTGGCTACACACACTCTCACTCGACACTCACCTCGTTTTCGCAAAGATGTAGTAAAGAATAAGAGCCACGGATGCTATTTCAATGCCGCCGAGCAATGAGATCTCAGCACATTGGGCAAGATTCAAGACGGTCGACAACATGGCCGGTATTGTTTCTATCACTGGCGCTTTTCCTGATCCTTACGTCTTTCGATTGCCTATGACAGCACTTCTGTCGACTTTACAGCCCTCGCTATTGGCACAAAGCCAGCCAAGATCACCTTCCCACAAGCCGGAGATTATGCTGCCTGATACGTTTCGGCGGAAAAATACAGCGTTGCTCATGGAGCGATCCGATATCTTTCCACGGACTAGACGAGTGGGCTGTGCTTGTATGCTTGTGTAGACTTGCCTCTTTTGATGTCAGCTGGTGGTAGTGTGTATTGCGTTCTACTCTATATAACCAGACGAGATGACATCCCGTCGTATCGCGACCCGCGACCCGCTATTCGCCCCAAATATATAAAATATCGTATGATTCTGCGCGTTTAATATATTTTGTTTGCTGCTGTTATTACGATTAAGATTACGCGGTGATTACTCCGAGAACCGTACTAAAGATGCGCGCTGATAAACAGTCACTTAAAACATTTCAATAGCAGAACTCATGAATATAATTTAATAAAAAAAAAAACAAAAGGAAAACACAAGAAATTGTAAAAATAACAAAGCAAAAAAACAATTGCAAATGTTTGCTTTTCAAAACCTGTTTCGAATTTCGAGCGCAAATACAACTGCCAAGTTTGAGTGCCGACGAAAGAATAAAATCAAAAGGAACACAACGCTTCATTGATTTCAATTAACTTGTGAAAATAAACACAGTAGACTAAATATATACGTAAGTGAAGAAAATGTGTCTGTGCGCTCCGAAGAGATCAACATTGTACGGCTGTCACAAGTTTACTGTTATCACCACTCGCATTCGAATGATAGTGAGAGGAGAAAGCGAGTCATAAGAAGAGCGCACCCATGGCGCTCTCAGTGGGAGCGCTTTGAACAGTTGCCAGAAGAGCGGAAGCCTTTCACTCGCTCGTTCCGTTCTCTCCCCATTAGACCACTCCACTCAGAGAGCGAGAGTGCCAGCAAAAAGAGCAACAGTTGTGGCCTATGAATAATTAGTTTAATAAAATATTACTTTCTCAATGTATCTTTATGAATAAAATTCATACAACTTTTATGGTTTATTATTAAAAAAGAGTGTGTTTTTGTTATTGAATTTTTCTTCTGGTTGGAAAGTAAATTAGTTTACTTTTTGGCCGCTGGCTTCTTGGCGGCTACCTTCTTCTTGCGTGCAGCAAGCTGCTTGGCCCGGTTGGCGGCGGCCTTTGTGGCGACGCTAGCAAAATGTGACTTGGCCAACTCGACATTCTGTTTCTTAGCCTTAGCCAAAACCTTGGCAACGGTACGCTTTTCGGCAGCGAGAGCAGCACGACGCTTCAGAACTTCGGCGTATGGGTTCAACTTAATCAATTGACGCACATTGGACAAAGGATTCAGACGGCGCACACTGCGGAACACTCGCTTGCGTGGGTCACGCAACACCTTGCGGATTTCCTCTGATTTCAAAAGGCGTGACAAGTCAGTATTGGCCATCTTGGGCTGTGGTAGATTGTAGCCCTTCTTGAGGGTGGATGGGTTCTTCCAGGTGCCGAACAAGTCGTTCAAGCGGGAGAAAGCCGATTCAGTCCAGATGACAAAACGACCAACATGACCGCCTGGGGCCAGCTTCAATAGGTTGAGCTTGTCCACATTGATGGTTTCAATGCCTGGTATGTTACGGAAGGCACGACGAAGACCCTCATCCTTGTGATAGACGACCAAGGGGCCACGACGAGCAATACGACGACGATCGCGCATGGTACCACGGCCAGCACGGAAGCGCTGTGACTTGTACACCTGTGAATAATTTAATCAGAGTAAAAGTTAGTGATTTAGTCAAGCAAAAATGGTTGATGTCACAATTCACTGCAAACGTTTATGCCCGCGTGAGGTGATAAACGCAACGCCTATAGAATTGCAATTTTTCTAGCAACGCATTTTAGCAAATAACAAACACATTAGCATCCACTTAGGGGACGAGAATAGTTTGCATATGCATTGCTTAAGTAAAATAAAACCGGATCGGTGTACACACCTTCTGGATGTCAGACCAGATCTTCATCCGACGCAAGAAAACTACAGCCTGCTTGGTCTTCTGCAACTTTTGCACTTCATCAGAGACAACCAAGGGGAACTCGGATACACCATCAATAACATGTCCCTTTGATTGCACTAGGGCGGGCACACCGGAGGCGGCGATAGCCGAGACTAAAGCGTAACGGCGTTGGTTGACATTCACTTTGCGGTGCCACCTGCGGTAAGTCTTGGTGGGGGCGAACATGCGACCACCACGGCACATGTTACCGAAAGCACCCTGACCAGAACGGTGGGTACCGCCACCACGAACACGAGGAATACGGGCAACAGCACGACCGGTACCCCAGGACTCGGCAGAGGTTTGATGACCTGGAACATGGAATCGGTAAATTAATTGATTCACAATATGTGAGACAATACAAGCTTACCAGCAAGCTCGCTTACGGCATAGGGCTGACGGTTGTTGCGGCGCATCAACTGGTGAACTTCGTTGACAACATCCGGGCGAATAGGTGCCTTGAAAACAGCAGGCAAGCAGATGTTCTTTTCCTTGACAGCCTCATTTTTGTCCGTATAAACGGAGACCAGCGGCCTGGCGTTGGCTAAACTCTGCAACAATTAAAATATAATATTAAAACACGCTTAAAATTAATAAGTCTACAAAATCACTACACATAAAAATGCCGCTGCCGACGCACATTATAAACACGTGGAGGTTATACTGAATTTCAACATCATATTTTCATAATTTATCTAACATTTCCCACAGAAAATAGGATTTAATGTAATTTGCGTCGACGCGTACTTAACTTTGACACATTTTCTTACCATTTTCAACGATTTTTAAGCCCAACAATTGTTGTTGAATATTCTGCAAACGCAGATACCGTCCTCTTTTGAGTAAAAAGAACGAAGAAAGAAAGAGAGCTTCCGGAAATGGCCAAAAAGTGCTGCCAATTCAATATAAAAAACAAGGTTGCACTGTTGCTGTAAGACGTCAGTGTGACGTTTGATCAGTGTGCTCAGGCATAGAGCTGTCAAGTTAATAGGAAGCATATGAATTATGAGTGGTTTTATACAGATTTTTGAACTTCCTTTTAAACTTGAGAATCCACTTTTTAAAGCATCGGTTAAAAAAATTGAATTCCATTTCAACATGAGATAATCATTTAGTTACTATGCAGCCCTGATTTATGCAACCCTTCAACATATGTGCAAGAAAGGGACAAATATACGAGCTCATTAAAGTAAATATAAAGCAAAAGCAATATTCTTACCGGGAAAACAATAATATTGTTAGTTTTAATCGTGAATTTTGTATAAAAAGATATTAAATACTAAAATGGCTGGTGAGGTTGTTGTTGATGCTTTGCCCTACATTGACCATGGCTACGACGATGTGGGCGTCCGAGAATCGGTAATTCTCATGATTAATATTGTTGTGAGAAAAACAAAAACATAAAACAATTTAATTATAGGCACTCGCCATGGTAGAGGAAGAATGTCGACGATATCGCCCCACAAAGAACTACTTGGACCACCTGCCTCTGCTTAACAGTAGCTCTTTCGAAACGCAGTTAATGACAAATGAATTTGAGCGCATACAAAATCGATTGCCCATGGAGACTCTCTCAATGAAACGCTACGAACTGCCGCCTCCAACCTCTGGCAAGTTGTCCGAAATATCAGCCTGGCAAGAGTCCATCGAGAACTCGATGGCCCAGCTTGAACATCAATGGGTGCGCTCCCTCAACCTCGAGCTAATGCTGGAATACGGCACAGAAGCCTGGAAATCCTACTTGGAAATTTTTACAGCCATGCAAGCCAAAGCACAAATACAATTGCAGCAAATTAAAAAAGATATGCAAGACGTCAACTGGCAACGTAAGCAAGCCCAGACCCAGGCGGGTGAAAAGCTTCGTTCCCTAGAGGCACATTGGGTCTTGCTGGTATCCAAGAATTATGAAATCGAAACCGAATGCGTGGAGCTGGAGAAGCTGGTGTATGCCGCACGCGAGGAACTCAAAAAATTAACTGACCAAAGAAATGACAATGCCCACGAAACATCATCCACACCTGAGCAGGTAACAAATGGCCACAGCGAGGAAAGCAAAAGCAGCAGTCAAAGTGTCCCCGAAGAAGAACAAGACGAATCCTCCAATGAATCCCAATAGTTATTTCTGCGGTATTTACTTTTATTCATATAATTTGTACAAATTCAAATACATATTGAGTTTATAATATAACAAGCAAATTGCGAATACAATTGTATAAATATATAATTTGTTGTTTTGTTTTTGTGTTTGACTCGTGAGTAACTCTTAAGAAAGGTATTAGTATAAGTATGTAAATGTTAATATGTAGTAACTACGTTAATAATACACGACTTTAATTAATACAGTTTGAATCGCACACATAAAGCGCGGGGCAAGGCCACCGGCCGCAAGTTAATAGCATGGCACATTTGTGATAAACATCTAGAACGAAACCGGGGTGGGCCACCAACAACTTCGAGCCAGGCGTTTAGGGTTGGATTTGGTGGGAGCAGCATGAGGGCAGCAAGAGAAAGTGGCTGATATAAATTGGAACGGAAAAAATCGAAAGCGTGAAGAGCTCCTAAAGCATGGCATACCCCAGCCCCAGCACAGACCAGCTTAAAGTCTACAGTGTTGTTTCAGGAACATTTTCGTTATTATGCAGCGGTACTTTGTGTTTGACCAGGTCGGCGTGATGATCGTGATCCAATTTCAGATCGCCGATTTTCTGCTCCAGCTTACGTATACGTAGTTGATATTTGTTATTTAAACGCTTATTTTGGTCCAACATTTGACCGAGATTACTGCAATGAAAACATTACATTTCTTTCCATTCGAAAAAAATATATATTTTTTTTTAAACTTACTGGTTTGATTTTTGAAGTTCGCGGACATTTTGATGTAGTTGCTCGTATTTTTCGTCAGACATTTTTTGGGTAGCCGTCACATTGGCTATGAGAGTTTGGATGCGCCCTTTGAGTTCGGTCTCCCTAGTGAGGGCCTCCACCAGCTGCTGTTCGGTGAGAGCTGCGTGCTCGGCTTCCGAGTAGGAGACACGATTCGTATGGCTCTGCTGCTGGAAGAGAGCATTGGAGTCGGATGCTAGCTGCATTTGCAACTGAAGCTGCTTTAGAGCTTCGTGAAGTATGGCGATTCTCTCGTTGGCACTTTGCCTTTCCCGTTCAGCCTCATCCATTTTAGTTTTCAGCTGCAAATTCTGCTCACGCATTTCAATGAGCTCCTGCATAAGTACCGCTGTCTCCAAGTCCATTGGCGACTTTTTCTCCTCATCCCGCAAATCGTGCTCCTCTTCCAGGGCAAGACGTTTCTTCTCATAAAAATCGCTAAACGGTGACTCCAGATTCACAATGGTATGCTGGACAGAGGAACGTCGCCCCTTCAACTTGGATACGTGATATCTGAGGCGGTTGTCGTCGTCCGTGCTCCAGCTGCGACCACCTTTGGGTGGGTCTGCATTCAGATTGATGCTGTGCTGCCAGGGTCCCAGGCTATTCTCGCATACATTCTTTTCGCTCTCCAAACGCATCAGCAAATGGTGGGCTACCGATTCCACTGCCCGTCGACTCTCTTCGGCCGCCGCTGACTTGTCGTTAAGCAGAGCCAACCTTTAAAGGATACAGGTTATTTCCATGCCACCAAGAGGTACCGTCATAGGTAGACTTACTTGCTTTCCAAAAGGGCCAACATCACGTCGTATGCCTCAATGGCCCGATCGCTGCAATTGAGTGCCAATTGAAGACCCACGGCATTCGACTCGTATTTGCCACAAAGCAAATAGAGGTGTTCGGTGTGCTCTTTGGATTCATCCAAGGTCAGGGAGAGCACAGTGTTGCGCATTTTCAACTGCTCCAGTTTGCGTTGCAGGCGCTGCAATTCATTATTCAGTTGAATGGGATCTGTAAAATTGCCCATCAAGGAGTTGTTCTCCTTTAGCTCGTACACCAAGTGGTCGACCAGGTTGATGTGTTCCTGCGAATAAGGAAGAATTAAATTTAGTTTTTTCATTTATTTTTCACATATTCACCTCATTGCTGATCAGCTCCTGGTCCATGTGGGGCTCACTTTTACTGGCACAACGCAGTTTGACTCGCTCAGCCATTTTAGCCACGGCCGGAGCTCGCTTTTGTGGACTGGTAAGAGATTCACTGGCTCGGTCGGGGCACTCCCCATTCAAGTCGTTGAGACGTGGATCATTGCTCTCGTTTGCTTCCACTTCACCGGCGAAGTACGTCACACTGGGCTGTTCTTCGACAACAGTGATGGCATCTTTGGTGGCTATTTCCGCCTGCAGTAGGGCTATTTGGGCACGCAAGTGCAAGACTTCTTCCTGCAGGGCTTCCAGCTGGCCCCTATTAATGGTCTCCTGCGACATTTTGATATGCTCCGGGCCCAGACTCTGGTTTTCCCCAATTGAAAAGGCACCTTCGAGTTCGTCCAATGGCTCCGTTTGACACTCGGCATCGGGATTGGTTAGATTCAGTTCCGAATTATAAGCCGAACCCTCTTGATAACTGAGTTCTGGAGGAATAAACAGATTTGATCATAGCAACTCGTTAAAAGTTTCTATATGGATCTCAAAAATCTGCCAACACTATTTTTATTTACACCTAAAAGGAGACTTTAGTGTTCAAGGTATACACGTAAGGATCTGAGAAACTATAGGAGCTAGAGGTATGAAATTTGTGGAAAGTCTATCAGACGTGAGAAATAGAAAGTTAATGTTCCCCACGGGGGAAACTTAAGCTAAAATTTAAATATAAAATAAAAAATTAAAAATAATAAATATAATAAAAGGGGTTTAATTCGCATTCTCTAGGCATAAGAGAAACCCACACTAAGTCGTTTCTAACAAATATATTAAGGATCTTAGTGAATGGGGACAATGATTAAAAAAAGAAAGAACTCATTTTTCAGAGGGGGGCTGATTCAGACTGAGCGAAGAATTTACCAATCTCTTCAATTAAATTATATTTTTCTCCTATTTAAAAAAGTTTAGATTTAAAGTTAATCAATCATTCGATATAGTTGGGTTAACCCGGTAAAAAAAGGAATTTATTTACCAGTTTCTTTAACGGAGTAGTTAAGCAAACGGTTACTTTTTAGTTTGTGATAGAACTTAAATCTGGCAATAGTCAGCATTTCATTGAAATGTTTGACAATTCTATATAAAATTATAAATAATATAAAACAAATAAGAAATCACAATGTTAGAAGATTTTTTTCGGTAAGTCACATTTAAAATATTAAAATCAACTTATGAAGAATAAAGTAGCATATCTTCAGTATTAGGAGGAATCCCTCTCACTGGACACAAATTCTTCCCAGCTTGATTGGTCGCTGTCTCCACTAGCCAAGGTCACAAGTTGGTCACAAAATCAGCGCCGTTATCAGGGACTTCAGCTTCTTCTCAACTTCATCCATTTTATTTTCAGGGATGGATTCCTCTCGTTTTACAATCTCCATCAAATCATCAAAATGATTGGCACATTTAATTGACGAAGATATTCTTTCCGTTAACCATTTAGATTTTAAATATTTCAAAAAATACGAATTACTAGAAAATTTGTGTTGATATTGGTTCACAGTTTTGATAATATATTCATATATAAAAATGTAAGCCACTAAAAGTATAATTTGCTAGTTTGCATAGAAACAGACGGATAATCGGACATAACTATATCGACTTCTCTAGGGGTCTAATATAGAGCACAGTTAGGCTAGATTTCTGGCTGGGTGCTGTCTTAAGTATTTTCCGGCTAAGGCTTTCGAAATGGCTAACTGGTAAATCTAACCGCATTAAGGGTAAATTGGCGAAACTGGTTCATAGAGATTTGAGAGAAAGGTGCGGTTGTTATTTACCACTGCCCTCCGGTTCCTGTTCCTCCATAATGATATGATCCTGTTTACTGCGTAGCTTTTTGCTCAGCTCAGCTATGACGCAGTGCATCTCTGTGAGGCGACACTCGTGAGCTGCGCTCACCACTTCCAATCGCTTGTGGCACATTTCCTTCTCCACATTGCTCTCCACCAGTTGACGCTGCAAAGTGTTCCGTTGCTCCTCCGCCTGCTGCAGTCTTTGGGATAGCTCACGGACGCGCATCTCCAGCTGCTGCACCGACAACTGTTCCACCTGTTAAATGGAGAAAACCAATCACATTGGATTAGTGCCTTAAAAGAAGGCCAAGAAGCACTATATCACATTAATAGGACGACGCGCCAAGGGCTGCGCCATTAAAGTGTATTCCCAACTGCGTCGTTTTTCTGGACGCTGAAAACCAGAGTTAGATGCGGTGTCACTGCAACACAAACAGCTCAGGCTTCGCGGCAACAATTGCTCTGAAATCATGGCAAATCTTCTAGTGAGTGGAAAATTTTGAAAGAGTCACATTCGTCGATTACGTCGTCGTTGTCCAATTGCACTCCTCCGCTGCAATTTGGCTCCCCCACAGTTGCTGCCCCGACACGCATCTGCGCACTGCTTACAAAACACAAAACATTCCAATACTACTGATTGCCTGCCTCGCGCCCCCACTCAACTGCCCCGCTAACACTTACTTTGTTTACAATGTCCAAAGTGGAGCAAGAACTAATGTTGTTGTCGCTTTCGGTAGTGTCGCGCTGGGTATGCTCCGGCGAGTCCATTTCGTAGGAGCCTACCAAATGCTTCTGGTGCACCAGACCACCACCGCCACCCCGCGGAGAAATACTGCCGAATACGTATTCGATGTCTTCACTGCCGCCACCGCCACCGCCCTTCGAGATACGACTGGTGCTCTGTCTCCTTGGTATGTCGCTGGACATAATTTTGGCCACTCGAGCTATTTGCACATCGTTAGACATTTTCAGTGCTGTATGTGGGTGGCTCTTCGAGTCTCCGCGTTTTGTTTGGTTTGCATTAAACGACGTACGCGTTCTTCATTGATTTTGCATTAAATTGGAATTCCGCTAGAGTCCCAAATATTATGGCACTTGATTCGAGTTTGCATGGCTACGATATTATTTTTTTAAACAATTTCAACGTATTTTTAATTCATAATTCCACACATTTTTACAATTCGAAGAGCTGCGATTATCGCGCAGTTGCAATTGGTGAAAAATTTTCTGGTAGGTGTGTGATAAATTGTTCTAATCCCCCCACGCCCCCACGTCAGCTGACGATTTCCACGACCCGGCTGACGGCTGCAATCGACTGTAATCGACTCTGAATGAAGCCATGGCGCGGGCGGTATCGAATTTCAAAAAATCCTAATGCAATAAGTGTAAACGGGGGGAAAAAAAGAAACTAAGTAATAAAGATCAACGGCAGTTATAATAATATCTATTGACGATTTCTCGGACCCGGATAACGCCTACAATCCTTTAAATCGTTTAAATTTAATAAACGTTTTTGCAGGAAATTGAGATGATCTCTTTGTACAGCGTTGGATGCACTTTCTTTCATATTTTCTATCTGGGTTTTACATGTGCAGCTTTCTATGATATCCTTTTCCTTTGAGGACAAAAACTATCCCAACGTTATCTTCGGGGTGCCGACGATACCGAACTCATTTCGAAGTTTTTTCCGTAAGCCGTAAGTCCCATGAACGGGGTTGGTTAGTGAATTTTATGAAGTGTTCAAAAGTATCGATATTTTTGCAGGGCGTCCAAAAGCTGGCAAATTTCAAAGAAAGGAGTAAGTTTGAGTAATCAATTTGATTGATTTTAATGAAAAAGAAAACAACAATTTATTCTTGTCCTTTTATTTTGTATACAATCTATGAATATAGAGCAACAATTGGGCAACTGTACATGTGATATGGATTTATATATATATTTCTATGAAAGCTCCAACGGAATGTATTATTGAATTATATGTATTTTCATACATATGGACTAGTTATTGATCGATTGGCCGGCTTATGGTCAATTTAATTCACAATTGTGACTGTGTTGCATTCTCAGCTTGTATGGTAATCATTGCCTCGTAGTCACGCATATCCAAGTCGTGCAAGGCCTTTTGTACTAAGGCAGCCAAATGGGGTGGCAAGTCCTTCAGATCTTCTGTGCGTTCTCTCTCTATTGCACTGGATATTCGAGGAGTCCCCTGGCAGCGGCTGCCAAACCCAAAGCCTCCTGAGTCAGTTGTCGCCGACGATGATTTATTATTTGCAGTGCCCATAAAATCGTTGATGCCGTACTCGGATGAGAGTATACTGTGGGCCGAGTCCGTGGACAGGGACAGCGATGACATGCCATCATCCGAATTCTGGCGATTATTGGCCGGACTGGTGGCGTTCTCCGTTTTCACTTTATTTGCCACAGATTCATCGCCTGAAGCAATGCAAGATTCGGCGCACTCATCATCCACCATTGAGGCACAATAGCCATTGAGAAGTAGTTGGGAGGGCGCATAGCTAAACTCTTCGGGATTTTCAGTGTCTCCAGTAATCAACTGTTGCAGCCTTTGCTCCAATTCCGCAATTTTCGCAGCAAGTATTCTAATAAAGTTTCAAAAATTTAGTGAACTTTACTTTTTTTAACCTCATCGCTTACTTGTTCGTTTTTTTCTGATGGCTCAATGCCAAATTCTTATCGTTCAGATTATCAAGGAGTGCCAGACACAGCGGTTTTAAGTCATGTATAGTCTCAGTTTTTCCTGGCAATTCAATTCCGCTCTCCAAAATAGTTTTAACTAGAAAATAAAACACAAATGCGATTGATAACTTCGAAATTAAAACACAACATTTAAGCTAAAAGTACAGTTTGAGACTGGCTTACCTTGCCTGGGACTCAATATGGTCTCATCGTTAGTGCTAGTGCCACCTCCACCAATCTTAATAATACCTTTCTTGCGTTTTGTCTCTAGCATGGTCTAGCAATGGTGTTAGCAATAATTGGAAAAAGATTTTAAGTTAGATTTTTAGCTATGCAAGTCAGAGCTCTTTTTAGTTCGCATGCCTTTCTATTTTTGAGCTGGACTAAAAATAATTTTTATATACCTTATATTTATTGGCAGATTGCCTGGAGAGTTCAAGTTCGTTCTCCTGATTTTTCACTCGCTCATGCAGGTACTTGTTTTCCAGTAGCACGCCATCAATATCTAGGAACTTGAGTCGGGAATATTAGATTAGTTTGAAATTACTTCAATTTCACTTACCTTTGGGTGCGATTCATTGGCCTTGAGGGCCACAAACAATTCATGGTTCAGACGATGGGCCTTGCACTTGTAGGCATCGCGTTCGGTTATAAGTTCTTCCTTTTCATCGATGATCGCCTTAAAATCAAAAGCCAGCTGGGCATTTTTCTTTTTCAAGTTCTCCAAATGACAAATGAAATTCGCCCGCTCATTTTTCCATTGCACTTCTTCCTTCGAATGAGCAGCATTATCAGCTGCCAAGGATTTCATCATTGTTGCCGTTTCTTTTTCGCGCAGCAATTCAATGTCACCTTGCAAGTCACCCAACTTTTGCTTTAAAGCCTCCACTTCAGTATTTAGTTTCAAATTTTGTTCTCGCGTCTCGTGTAAAAGTGCAGCTACACTGGACTTTTCGCCCAGTGCAGCAATCCCGCATCCGCCACCACTGAAATCGCTATTTCGTTTTAAGGCCGAGTAACGTAGCTGCAGAGTCTCCGCCATAAGCTTGTACTGGTCACGTTCAACTCGAAACTGTTCCAGCTCCTGTCGCAGGATTCGCAGAGCCTCTACCTTACTTTGCAGCTTGCGATGTACTGCTGACGTCTAAAAAATAAAAGGAATAAATTTTCTTTTTTTTCTGCTGGTTTCCTGATTTCCTTGAGCCCCTCTGTTTACCTCTATGCTATAACTTTCCATATGTTCGCTAATATCGTATTGCCCTACATTGATGCCGTTGTTGGAGTAGTTGGCAGCAGAACATTGTGTGCTTACTTCGTCGTCCGACATATTGTTTAAGTGTATGTTTTAATTATATTACATATTTTTTCAGACTCGAAAAAATAGTTAAAGCAAGCTATAACAGTACAGCTGTTACTGGAGTTGCCACCTATGCGCAAATCCGATACACAAATCTATCGAGGACGAAGGCAAAGCTTTGTTGAATATCAACTTTTCATCAACTTTTATCAGCTGCTTGCTCAAAAGAGCTTTTTAAGGGTTTTATAAATGAGCGTTTGAACCGTTGAACAAATACTTAACCAATGTCCAGTACTAACATAAACACGAAAAAAAAAAATAAACTGGAAACACTAAGCCTAACACCAACCACGCTAACATAAAAAAGATTCAAAGCTTCCTAAGAGGATTCCATAGCAATTAAGCCATTCATTTAAAGCTGCCAATGTACAAAGCACAATATAGCCGAACGCCTCCAAAGCCAGTGCTATAATTCTAATATCTGAACTGTTAGTTATAGTTTTAACTATAAGTAATATCTCTATTATATTTTTTGTTTTTTTTTTTTTTTTTTTTTATTAAATAAATTAAGTGAAGAATCCGTACATCTTATTGTATCTTTACATCACAGGGTGGGGAAATATTCTAAGAATTACCGAACAAATATTAAAATAAGTGAAGTAGAATATAAGTAAAGAGTTTAAAAGGTTTTTACTGTTGACCAATTGTCTTGGCGAAGCCTTGCCGTTTAAGTCGTCTCAGAGGTCGAGCTGGGATAAGACGTCTTGCAAGAAGACTGCTATGACTCAGTAATCTGTCACTGTAGCGACTTGTGTGTCTCCCAATTTGTGCCTCAACTGTATGAAGATTGAGATCTTTATGGAGTATGGTGTTCCGTACATACCAGGGACAGTTGGTTATTTGTCGTAGTGCACGGCTTTGCATCACCTGGATACGTTTATAATTAGATTTGGCTGCAATTCCCCAAATCTGGATCCCGTATAACCAAATCGGTACTATACAGTGCACATATACAGCTCTTTTGCATCTCAGCGAGAGAGTGCTCCTTCTATTCATGAGCCATCTCAGCTGTTGTGATCTGTGACCACATTTCTTTACTGTGTTTTTGAGATGCGGCCCAAAGGTGAGGCGTTTATCCAGGGTGATACCTAGATAAGTTGCTTGCAGCGGCTGATTCAGGGTAACTCCTTCTAGCTGGATTGGAGGCGTATTCGGGATGAGCTTTTTCAATGTGAAGCATGGATTTGTTGTTTTCTGTGGGTTTATTTTTAGGTTCCACCGTTTACACCAGGCTGCCAGAGTATTAATATATTCTTGTAGTCCGTTAGCTGCCTCTCTGCTGTCCCTAGAGTTATATACAACTGCGATGTCATCTGCATAGGTTGCCATAAGAGCCTTGTTCGGTGCTTCCATGTGTTCGAAGCTCGGGCAAGGGATATCAGCAGTGTATAAGGAATATAGTAGCGGTCCTAGAACACTGTCCTGTGGGACTCCAGCTCTCATTGGATATATAGAAGAGTAGTTATTTCTCACTGTGATTTTAAATTCTCGTCCTTCCAGATATGACTTTAAAGTACAGAAGAAGGGCGCAGGTAGAAGGGTCTTTATCTTGCATAATAATCCAGCATGCCATACTCTGTCGAAAGCTTGTTGCATATCTATAAAGACAGCGTTGGAATACTCGCAGTCGTCAAAAGCCTGTAATATATGTTTCACCAGTCTGTGGACCTGTTCTATAGTGCCGTGTCCCTTACGAAATCCAAATTGATGATCCGGCAAAATATTACTTTGTCGTATAATGTCGTTGATCCGATTGGCAATAAGTCTCTCCCATATTTTAGAAAGGGAGGGTAAGAGGCTTATAGGCCGATACGATTCAGGATCAACTTCTGGTTTCCCAGGCTTGTGGATCATGAAAATAACAGCCAGTTTCCACTGTCTTGGGAACACTTGGATCCTTAAAATAGCATTGAAGATTAGTGCTATATAGATTATCGCTTTTATAGGTAAAACCTTTAGCGTGGCATTGCAAATCCTGTCAATTCCTGGAGCTTTATGTTTTGGCAGTAATTTGATAATTTCAGATATTTCTTCTATCCTTATTGGCCTAATTGGCCAAGACATCTGCAATGGCATTTGTAGGTATTGGTGAGTCTCTCTTATTTGCTCTGCCGTGGCGAAGTCATAAGGAGTGAAGCGATCCTCTAGATGGTGCCCGAATGCATTAGCCTGTTCCACTTCGTTTTTTGCAGTTTCCCCACCTGGACAACGTACGGGTACCCATCGAAGTGGTTGCCGTTTAAGCGCTTTTGTGCACTTCCACAACGAATAGTTTGCATCAACGGTATAGTCCATGGAAGATAATTTTTGCTCAAAGAAATCACTTCTGAGTTCCCTTAAGATAATTTTGAGTTGATTTGCTGCTCGGTTCCACAAGATCCTGTCCCATGGATCCTGAGTTCGAATTGCTCTTCTTCGAAGACGTCTTTTAGTTCTAATTAGTTCTCTGGCCTCTCTTGTTAGTACAATACCATAACTTTTGGGGCATGTCTCAGGCTCAGACGGCGTAGAAGCAGAAGCAGCTCTATGTATATTTTGCGTTAAAATGTCTACTGCGTTCTCGATGTCTTCCTTAGAGCTCAGAACCGTATTTAATTGAAAAGAGTTTTCCAGATGTTGTCTGAATACTAAAAGATCAGTTCGGCTGTTTATTAACCGAGAGCATGGCCTAACATAGGAACCTTCTGTTTGTAGAGTAGCAACAAGGGCTACATGATCGGAGTCTAGATCCCAGTTTTCGCAAATACTTATTCTGTTTAAATTTATCCCATGGTACACAGCAAAATCAATGCAGGTAGGTCTATGACTGGTCACATGTGGGTATCTAGTTGGTGAACCTGTTGCAAGGATATAAGCACCTCTGGCTTCAATGGCTTCTGCTAGTTCTCGACCCCTGGGTGAATTGTACGTATCACCCCATAGCCAATGTCGGGCGTTCCAGTCCCCATCAACTAAATATCTTTGGCCACAAGAGACAAGTATGTCACTGAAGTGCCTTTCTTCAATTCTATTTGTTGGTGGACAGTATATCGCGCTAAATTCTATATCTCCCAGATCGGTGGAGACCTTAACTGAAGACATCTGAATATTTCTCGTTTCAATAACTCTTTGCGGGAAATGACGAAGGTAGCTCCTCACCAGTACTGCTGCTCCTCCCATCCCGTGATTATGTCTTGAAGGTTTGTATGCGGGATAAAAGCTATACCCATGTACTTTAACTGTGTTTCCTCTATTGAGTCTGATCTCGTTTAGGAGAAGAATGTCAACGCAGTTGTTGTGTGCGAAGAGCTCAACTTCTCTGGCTTTACCTGAAATGCCATTCACATTCCAGATAAGAATCTTCAGAGGATTCATTGCGATGGTGAAGCGTTACTATGGAGTTGGAGAGCCGATGTATCCCCAGTCCGTTGCTTCAACATTTTGGCCATTTCAAAAACCATTTTTTCCAGTCGTTCGAGTCGTTGACTGTTCTGCTTGTTTTGTTGTTGTTGCTCCTGTTGCTGCTGCTGTAGCCACGATAGGAATTGCTGCTGTTGTTGCTGTTGAAGCTGTTGCTGCCAATTCATAAAGTGTTCCTGCTGCTGTGCCAATATTGACTGAACATCAAGCGGGTGTTGCTGTTTAATATTATTTTCCTTTAATTGTACATTATGTAGACGAGACTGGGCTGTTGTATTGCCATTTCTTGCAATAGCTGCGTAGGACAAACTCCCAGTATGGGCTTTGGGAGTGCTAGCTATTGCATGTTGCTCAGTTGCATGCTGCTGTTTTTGCTGGTTTGTTGCACTTTTAACTAACCTGGTTTGTTTAGGTTGTTGCATCTTTTTAGTGCCCATTGATCTTCGAAGATACTCCTGGTACCACTGGCAACCTTTGTAACTTGCCATGTGATTTCCTCCACAGTGTATGCAGATGGGCTGTTGATCATAGGGACGCACGCAAAACTTGGTTAAGTGATTTTCACCACAGCGAGCACAGTTGGGCTGACGACGACAGTATTTAGCTGTGTGGCCGAATTCCTGACAACGTATGCATTGAGCAATTTCCGATGATTTACGCATTCTTTCTATCCGCACTTTCTGTCGGCATAGTGTGTTTATATCGTATATGTCATTAATTTTTGCACATGGCTTTATATTAATGAAGAATATATTAAGTTTTTCTTCTCTATTACTCCTGGATCTTGGGTTATGTACTTGTAGAACATCAAAGCCGTATATTTTAAAGTTGTCGATAATTTCCTTGGTTAGGGTGCTATGGTGGAGGCCCTTAGCTACTATTCTGTGAGGCTTCTCTTCTTTCATTTGGTACGTATGGAATTCAATTCCCGAACTATCCAAGAGATTAATAATGGCTCTATAAGTATCAGCGTCTTTGGGAAATATTCTCACTGTTTCTCCTTGATTGACTTTAACTGTTAAATTATCTAGGCTAGTGACCTTAATGACCTCTTTGAACTCATTACGGTCAAAGAGGTCATTAAGGTTGGTAAGGCTCAGTACTATTTGCGGTGGTTTTGATTGTTTATAAGAATTCTGCTTATCAGTATATTGTTGTGGGCTGCTGGATGTCTCATTTGGTGCAAAGTCATCATTGGGAGTATTCGGACCGACCGATGCACACAGCTTTGTCAAAGGTTCAGGAATCACTTCTATTATATAAAAAAGTTTTCTATGCCGAAGCCGCCGCCTCCGCCGCAAGAAATTTATACTATATATAAGGCAAGTATTGTTAATGAAAATATATATATACAGCGGAGCAGCTTAAAACCAATAGTTTCCGGCAATAATAAAACATTAAATATCTTTCGGTTTTTGATTGAACTTTATTTAGATATTCGGGATACTAACTACCCTTTGCGAGGGCGGAGCTGCTGTAATCCAATTGATTCTGACAGTAATAAAACTTTAAATATCTTTCGGTTTTTATTTATATATTCGGAATAAATGATTTGATGACTGTACCGGCTTATTTATGTCCTAAGTCTAACTTCAACATTTGGTTTCATTATTAGGGCTCGGCCACGCCAGAAAAGAAATTGCGAATGTTTCTTTCAAGTGCAATTGCAAGTGCAGCTGCAGAATGGAATTTGACGCTGCACAAGTGGTCATGTGAAAATATTATTTGTGTGGGGGACTTGATTCATATAAATATAAATATATATTATTTGATAAAGATCAAATAATGAGTGACGGAGATATCCAAAGCATGAAGTGTAGTTTTAAGTAATTGCAGTCCGAGAGAAAAAATATCTGTAGCACAAATTTGAGAGAGATCAGTCAACAAATAATACATATAACGCAAAACACATTAGGTTCACTTCTATGAAGTATGTTCGTAATAGATAAATATGTTTCTGTATAATAAATAGCCTCAACCAAAAACAATAATAGTTTTACCCTTCTTATTATTTTAACAGATATTTTTTAATAAGACAACTAAAAAGAGACTGTTCACAACATAAAATAAATAAATAAAATGAAAGATACCAATTGCGTCCTTTCCACATGATCTTCTTTTTTCTTGTTATACGGAATGGCTGATTGATTTTTGCTGAAATTTGGCCAGGAGACCTAAAATTAAAAAACAATCTCCGTGTCTATTATATTTTCTTTTTATATTGATCTGACCAAAAAAATTTTTAAATATATCATAACAAAGTGTATAGAAATCTATAGGAGCTTTAAGACGGATGGTGTTCTGATTCTTTTAATGCCGACAAATGCACTGCTTATTTGAAAAAGAAAGATGTATACAAAGTTGTCTTGATGGCGGTTTTCTTTATTTAAAAATAAAAAATAAATTTTATTTATAAAGCTCATTCGTGGACAAAAAAAAATACTTCTCTTTAAGAGTGCGCTTCTTGCTTGCTCAACTAACACTTTAAATTTCGCGCGCAATACAACTGATCAGACTGATAGAGGGCGCACGGATCATCGACCCCAATGCAACCATGGGTTTTCCGAGCTCAGATGTGAAAACGTAACAGTTTTAATTGAAAATCTGAGTTTAAATATTTTCTGTTTATTTAAGAATCTTTTTAACATTTCATGTACGGATTGGGACACAGATTAGATAAATTTGGTTTCTGATAGCTCGTTAGCTTTACATCACAGCATTTGCAGTTACCATTTTCACAAGAGGGAGAGTTTTGCATTATACACCGTGTGCACTTCGGAGCTTCATGTATTGACTTAAGCACTAAATTACAGAGCATTTTCAAATGACACAATCGTGCTGAGTTGACATTAAGACTTTCTGCAGATTTCAGGATACGCTTGACTAGAAAACAAATGAAAAATTCAAACACCTTTTAATTGGAATTAAAAAAAGAAAGAACTTTACCCACCTCTGGCTTCCAAATCGGAATAATACTTAATTTTTCTTATTGGTGTCTTCAGGTCATTTCGCCTCTGCTGTTCCGCTGATTTCTTAAGACTTTTGATCACAGCCATTGCATTCTGTTTTTTGTCTGTGGCACTTGTGAGCATTTTCCTTGCCTCGCTAGTATCTTTCATGACTGCCCCCACGCACTTGCACTTCGTCCTACATTCTGAAGTAGAGTAGTTGGGCGTAGTGCAAGTGCCTGGAGTCTTGGTCCTTTCCGTATTGACTTCATTCTGGCGTAATTGTTTTATTTCGTTTCCTATTATATGCAGTCTGGTACCTAAATCATCCAACTGCTTTACAAAGGATTTTCCGGAACCATTAGCGCTCTTCTGACAACGCTTTTTGAAAATATTGAATGTGTTCATCGAATTTCTAAGCTGTTTCGGAAATCAAAAGTTCTTTCCAGAAACTTTTAAAGAATACTATGTTTTTAGCCACCAACCTTAATTTCGATTCTTTCAATACGATTCATTAGATTCGAGCTCTCATCGGGTTGTTTGGCGCAAATCGTCTGTACTGCCTTCTCATTGGCTTTAAGACGGTATAGAAAACTTTTATTGAATCTGATAGTATTTTTTAGTTTGTCTATTTGCGAAGAGAGTTTCGCGTTGTATTGAATAGACCTCTGTAATATGGTTTCCAGATCTTCTAGGCCATGTGGAACGGAGTCTGGCTCTTTACTTGGCATTTTACATGTGACCATAATTTAGATTATTTTTGTTTTTTCATATAAAATTTTCTAAACTGTGTATATACTTAAATTTTAACATGATTAACATGACTCAAGCCTCATGGATATATTAATAATGTCTTCCACTTAAAACTTAAGGAAAATTGTACGCGGATCTAGACGTACGTGATTATTTGCTACCCATAGACTTGGCAATCGTTACCATTTTTCGGACAACACTACAACTGGTACCAATAGTGGGCTGACTGTCCTGCTTGCCGATATTGACATCGCATTCCATGCGAGTAATGTTTGGCGCAATGTAGTCTTCACCAGCGGCGTCTGTGGCAGATGAATGAAACTCAATGCAACGGGTAGTGGTCAAGATCTCTTCCAAATTTAATACTTTAATGCCAGCACCGGGCATTATTATTATGTCACGATGGTGTTTGGCTATTAGCTCGGCTAAGAATTCAATGCCTTCTGCTGCCGATGGCCGAAAGCCGCTACTCAAGACTCTTTTGAATCCAAGCTCTATAAGGCATTCGACATTTTCATGCATTTGACTGGGGTCTGTGAGATCGAAGGCTCTGTGGAAAGTTATTGGCAAGCCCTCAGAGTGCTGCATTATCTGACGACACCTGGCAACGTCAATATTCCGATTTGCGGTCAGTGCTCCGAAAACGAAGCCATCAGCTCCGTTCTGTCTTAGCTGCTCCATGTCTGTCAGGACGGCTTGTATTTCCTCATCTGAGTACACGAAATCGTTTGCGCGCGGTCGTAGCATACAAAACACCGGCAAGGTAAATCTCTCTTTCAGTGTTTTCAATATCCCAACAGTGGGCGTCAGGCCGCCTTCTGACAGCGCCGAACAAAGTTCTATGCGTGCAGCCCCACCAGCTTCTGCAGCAAAGGCTGAGCTTAGAGTATCAACACAAACTTCTAGCTTTATATCATGACCAGACATGATTGAATTTTTTAAATGTTTGTTCTTCTTATTTTTTGTTTGGCTCTGACTATAATAACGCTCTCGACCTGCCAACTTGAGCTGCCAAAGCTGTTGACTTGTCAACTCGTTTTGAAAACCAATACTTCTGGGATGCAACAGCTGCTTTTGACATTTCGTTTTGATGCAGACATTCTTTGAATTGCAGTGTTGGCAACACTGTGCCCATTTTGTTGTGAACAATTTTTTGTTAATTTTTTAATTTAATTTGGCTAAAAGTGTGAGCTTGCGTGCAAGAGGTCGCAGCAATCATTGTGATCAAACTGCAGTATGAGCCAATGCTGAACAAAAGACCATAGCAAAATAAAAATCGTAACTAAGCGATAAGTAGTCGTGCGCGAAAATGACGGGTGAGCGTGAGCCAACTTCGTCTCTCGTTCTGCCCGTTATTCTGAGGCCTATTTTCACACAGGTAAGCAAAATAGACCAACCTGACCAGCTTCGTGGACCGTGGCTGCGTTGGTCGCCCCAAATTTCGATGCACTTTTCTACTGCATGAAATGTTTACAGCTCGAGCGACGCGATGTCGGAGCTGCCCAATCACTCCGCTCCGCCATACTAAAATCCGAGCAAAATAATCCGGGTTTCTGCTATGACCTCGTTGCGACGATCGTGCGACGTGCCGATCTAAATGTCAATCTTAACGAGGCCGTATTGCGTCTGCAGGGCAATATTACCGAAGCGGACTGTAAGTTTTATCTAAACACAACTTTAGTTGTGATTTCTGCGCTTTTCATTTTGTAAATACTCTGTTTCAATTACTTGCAGTAAACGAATATCGTTTGACCCGCACTGAGGAGCCATTCCAAGAGCTGAATCGGAAATCTGTGGCTCTCAAAGTGATACTTAGTCGCATACCAGATGAAATAAATGATCGCAAAACCTTCCTAGAAACTATCAAGTAAGCATTTGCATTTCAACGCAAAAGACCACTTTAATGTTGATTGAAATATTTTCTTCGTTTTAATAGGGAAATTGCCAGCGCCATAAAGAAACTACTTGATGTGGTTAACGAAATCGGTTCGTTCATACCAGGCGTCACGGGCAAGCAGGCTGTCGAGCAGCGCAAGAAGGAGTTTGTCAAATATTCCAAGAAGTTCAGCACAACGCTGAAGGAATACTTTAAGGAAGGACAGTACGTATTTATTATGGCATCAAGCGGTGAAAATTCACGTTGAGCTGCCTTGCTTGGCTTTTCTAATCTTTTCATATCTGTTTCTTATCGGTGTTTTGAGTGAATGATGTCATCCCAATGGCATTCATGTGTGTAACAGTCCGTAAAAGTGTTGCTTATCAGCTATCAAGGGGGCAAAAGATATGACGCAGTACCTTTTGTTTCTATTAAAAATTAGAATAGACACAGAAAATGCTATTAATATTAATCAATTTTCTCTGTTTCTCTTTAATTACAGACCGAATGCAGTATTCATAAGTGCACTTTTTCTAATACGGCAAACGAATCAAATTATGCTGACAGTTAAGAGTAAATGCGAGTAGAAAATATATATTGTTTAATTACGGAAAATCTTAGTGGCATTTTAATTTTATGTTTGACTAACATTTTAACTACAATACAACACGGAAACTATATTACTACAACAACACCAATATCACACAAAATGAAAGTAGATAAAAGTAACAAGTAAAAAAAAGAAAAATTCGAATGGATAAATTAGTTAAACGGATTCACTAGAGTCCAAGCCAGTTTTGAAATTAAATAAAAGACAAATTACAGAAAATCCTACATCCCATATAAAAAAATCGAAAAAAGTATCTTAGCACTTGTCAAAAATGTTGAAAAAAAAGAATGAAAACAAAAACGTTGAACTATTTTTAATAAAACAAAAACAATTGCATGACGAGCAAAAACAATTTAAATGGACATTCAAATAGCTGCAACTTGCAAAATAGAAACAAATCAAAGTTAAAATTAAAAAATCTTATTTAAATATTCATAAATTATTTTCTTTTACGTTTACTTTATTGTAAATAATTCAAAGTTTATTTTTGATTAGATGAAAATCGAATTACGAATAAATATAAAATTAGAAAAAAAAAACAAAAATAAATAAGATAAACACAGGAAAGTACTAAGTAAAAAAGAAAAGAAAAACAAAAATTGCAACATTTGAATTTTTAACTGTTTTAATTGTTAGAGTTTGAAATTACCGGGGCAAGCCACAGGGATAGTTCAATAAATTCTTCACGATATGGCAGCGTCATTTTTTTTTTCCTAACAGATTAAGTTTTAATTAAGAATAAAATAAAAAAAAAGAAAATAAGTAATTAAATTTAACAAGAACTAGAACTATTCTAGATGATTGAATAAATGAATCCTTTAATGTAGTTAGATGAGCACTTTCTGAATGAATTATTTTTAATTTTTTCTTAAATTCAAATTTCAAGGAAAAATAATTTCAAATCGGTTTCTGTGGCTTACCCAATATTGTAGAAAAAAGAAAACGACAAATAAATGTATTTATATTCAAATAATCCTATAAAGCTTTATTGATCTTGGGAAATTCTTAACCCTGAATTGGGTCGTCTTTACTTATATTTATAATATTCGAATTTAATATAGATGAAATGATAATTAAAGACTTGGTTGAGCTAAATCACAAATGTAGTAAGACTGTCAAAAAGCAATATACCGGGCTCTTTGGTCATATTTCTTAAAGTCTTCTGAGATGCACTCAGAATATTAAGCAAAAATCCCAATACTATCTTCAGGGTGCCAATGATTATAGCCTTTTCTTATCGAAGTTTTTTTTGCTAATATTCAAATATTCTTAAGACCTATTTAAGTTCTTAGTGACATAGTGGTCCGATGTTATTAAAATTTAACAAATAAATGATACCCTTCACTTAGATGAGATGAGTCAACAAATGTGGGAATTATTTCTAAATCCGCTTTGGATTCGTCTGACACAAATTTGTTATAGTAGTCCGATCGGGTTGGTTCCCACAAATGTGGAAGCTGTATACAAGAAAACTGTATATAAAGTTTCTTTTAGATTTAACATGAGAAACTATTTTGAATATATCGGAAGGGCAGGCGGACAAGTCTTCATCAAATCGTCTTGTTATAGTTCCCAATTTAGAGTTGACATTTTGGAGGTCTACGATGTGTGGAAATAGGGCTGATTTAGGTTTGTGTGACAACTATATGGTATAGTAGTCCGATTTTAATAAAATTCAGCACAAGTGAGTGCCGAGTTTGGAAGAGATCAGTCAATAAATGTGTGAGTTATTTCTAAAACCGATTTAGATAGGTATGGCAAATACATGATATATGTAGTGCTCCGATTTCATTGATATCTTTTTGATTGTTTCTTAGACTAGTTCCGCGATTCCATGTCTCTGCCTTAATTTCATTCGTTCTTTTAGATTTATTGACTTTGTTCCCTTTATTAAGTTTTTCATTCTTATAACTTTTCACATTATTATATATAGTTTATTATATCTTAAAGCTTTCAGAAATTACTAAATGTATTTTTATATGTGTGCTCATAACCAAATTAAATAATAGATTAAATGTGACTTACTTTCTTCACAACAAATCGAATAATTTCAATATTTTTTGCACTAATATTTTTACGAAAATTCTAGGGTTGAACGGAGTTACATATACTTTGCAACTCCGTTAGGTTACCCTGAGTGTCACAATTAATGTAATTCAAGTAAATCCAGCATGTTTTAATCGTAGGTGTAAGTAGTGATTATAATAAGAATCTCCAATCTTTGGGCAACACGCTGAGGCCGGGAAAGCATATGCCATCAATTCCTAAGGTCCAATCTTATTCTAGGTTGCATTCAAATTATTTTATGACTAAATTAATCTTTCAGATTTTAATGCATTGTAAATATTTTGTTTCCTAAGCTTATACTTTCGAGCATGTCATTTTATTTTATATACAAAGAAACTTTTTATAATGCTCGTTAGCTTTTGCTCCCCGAAAATAATCTTTGTCGTGTTTTAGGCGCAAACGAATATTTCAGAAATTGCCATATTTATGGACTATTTTATTTTATATATTCGATTAAGATAGGAATATTGTAGGCAGATCCAATGCATTGGGTGGAACCTCTCAGATCTTCTTTTTCTAGGCCTTAGCCCCTTGTCCACTTTGAGCTTCTCTGATTTTAGGGATATATAAGTTCCTCTCAGGGTGCTTTCGCATATATCAAGTCGGATTGTATTTGCACCTTTAGTTTTAAGCTTGGACAACATTTATTTTGTTTATAATGCAATTCTATAAACCTATAAGACATATTGCGGCTTAATGTTGATTTTTAAATTAACATTTTGTTATATACTGATAGCAACGCCATTAACCGTTGTCGAGTAAACTTTAAAGTTCAGTTGGCTTTCCAATAGAACAATGTGTTAGTGTGAATCCTCGTATTGCTATGCCTCTATAGGACTGCGAATTTGTCTTGAATGTCTGAAGTTATCCATATGTTCCATAGGTTTATTGTTGTCGATAGTCCTGGTCAGTATTCCAGTATCATCGGCACACTTTCCAAAATCCTTGCGTTCATACAGATTTACATGGAAGGATCGATTACTCTAGTTAACCTGAACTTATTTTAGAAAAATGTAAGGGGTCTTCGATTTTTCCTTCTGGGTGTTACATACATCCTTTACTCTTCAATATATGCCTTTCCCTTTCGGTAACACACAATATGATTTAAGAATTTCAAACTTTTGTTTTGTTCGTTTAATTTTCACAAAAATTAAATTAATTTAATTGTGCAATTTCGGCTGCCCCAATTATTTGAAAGGCAATTAAATTACTTTCGTTTCTGTACCCTTGAAATTTCCTTTCAAAAAATTAACAGATAAAAAGTTCTTACATAAAATTACTTACCATCTATTTTTGTCATAGCCACCTCAATTGGTTTTGGGAACAATTCAATCTCTTTTGAATTCAGGACGCTATATCATTTCACCATTATATCGATCTTAGGAATATCTGTTGAGTCGACTAATTCCATTTATATGAGTTACGGGATAAACACATCGAAAAGAATCTGTAATTTTGGGCAGCCCATAAATAATTTTTATGGATTTACCACCAAATCTTTTAGACCATTAGAAAATCCTTTTTAAATGCTGACATCTTAATTATTTTTATAATATGCTTTCTCTTGGATTATAAATGAAATTATTTATTCAGAAATACTAAATCGGTGCAGTTAAATCTTGAATTTCTTAAATTGCTTTTTAAGTTCCATAAAAAACTTTTACTGGAGGTGTGAAAATATAGGATTACATTTTATAGGGGGGCCTTTTCAAAGAATAAAAATAAAGTAATTTACGGATGCACACACTGATTTGCAATTGTTTCGATGGGTTTTATTATTTTCCATTGAAGGCATAAATAACTGGCAGCCGCTTTGTGGAACTTCTTTTTCGAGTCTTTTGTTGGATTTTTTCGCACGTGCTTGGTCATTTCAAGATTGTTTCAACAGCTGGTTTATTTTGCTTTTCCGATATGCTTGCTTTTGCCTATATGGTAATAATTAATCCAATAGGTTGTTGTAATTGTTGTGTTCTTTGGACAGCTGTTTTGCTTTTGGTCTTGGCCTGTTTAATTGGCCCATATTCGTTTTTGATATACTAAAAAGACACTGGAGAGCCTCTTCAGTTTATGGGAGATTTAACCATCTGCTCAAAAAAGCTGGCAGTTTTATACTTAGGATTCGATAAATACAAAGGTTAAAAATATCAAATTAATTTATATTAGTGTTGGTGTCAATAATTAGATTTTTGATTAAGGGAAATGATTATATTTTTTCGAGAATTGTTATCAGACTTATTATCGGATAGGAGTATGAGTAAGTAAATTGTCTTTAAAAATAATTATCTTAGTTTTTAAACCCATATTTATTGGAAAGGTTAGTGCTGCAAATTTCTGCATTTACTTTTAAATCATATAGTTATAAGGCTGAAGAAAAAACGGGACTCTAAGATCAATGAAAGGAAGATAACTGAAGTAAAATGGAATTAGAGTAATATTTGGTATAAATTGGGTTATTCTAGTTCATTAAAATTCAAATTTTAGGTCATCTCTCTCCAGACCCACACTGAACATGTTTTAGGTAACTCTGGGTGGTCTCGGAAGTCTCTTTCTAGACTTCAGAAACAGTCGCATCTTTCCAGTGTAATTCTTAACTTTGGGTACAAATAGGTCGGATATTCCAAGAATTGAGCTCTGTATTTCCCATAGACTCAAAAGTGCGGCGTTAGTACATATTTGCAGTAAGACATTTTCGGAATTTGAATTCCCTAGATTAAATGACGAGAACTATAGATGGCGTTGTTAATGTTAATATCATTTATTTAAAAAAAAGATAACGGCAGTTGCGATTCGATTAAGTCATGGAATCCAAAAATAGTCAACAAAGAAAACTACTCCAGCAACGAGTAATCTGGAAGCAGAAAGAAAAAAAATAAATAAATTCTAGTTACATAAGTAGATCAAGCGAAAATGAGTTATTCGGGGGGAGAGTCGGTGTGCTGGCATTACTCATACGTTCCCAATGCACTTGGGTCGGTTGCTTCTTGGCTCTGCACGCCCTGCCTCCCTGCTGCCGTGTCTAATGGTGAGCGCAGTGGCAGCACTGTTTCTGCTAGAGTAGGACAGAAAGAGAAAGAGAGACCCACACGGCAGTACACGAATGGGTAAGTAAAGCGTGTAATTAAATAGTTGGTCGTGATAAAGTTGTGTAAATATTGAGATCATTATGCTAATTTCGTCAGCCCCGAAGCCTGGCAAACATCTCTTGAGTATCAGCAAAGCATTTGGCAACAATTTTAGCGCTCATTAAACTTGAAATGTATTTTTCTATAAATTGTTTTTCTTTTTGTTTTTTTTTTTGTTTTTTGTTTTGCTTTAAATGCCGACAGCTCTGAGATGTCGCGATTCTGCCTCCGCCAATTGGGTACGCAGGTGTGCGGCAAACAAAAAACAAAAGCAGAAACAGAAACGAACATAATTCGCTCTAAGCGCACTTAAAATGCATTAAATTTTTAGCCTTAGAAGTAATTTTGTTGTTGTTGTTGTTGTTGTTATTGTTATTGCTTTGTTTTTCGTTTTCCATTCAATTCAATCAAAGCGCAAAACAGTGCAAAAATTGACGACAACTTCAGCCAACTTTGGCGACTGCAAAGGCGACTGCGCCCGTTTCAGTTCGTTTCGTTTTGGGCAAATGGGCGGGCGGGCGCCTTGTATTTGATCTTTTTGTTGTTGTTGTTGTTGCTGTTGTTGTTATTGAGGCAGTTATTGCCGTGTTGCAAAAATTGTTTAAAATTTTAAATTAGCCGCACTTTATGCATTTGTTAATGTTTTTTTCTGTATTTGATATATTCCATGTTCTCTGCCGTGCTAATCGGTCTGCGATTTCTAGGAGCGGCGACACTGCAGAAGTACAGTCATCCCATTCGTTTCTCTGCATGCCTTTGACTTTGCTTAACCTTGGTGCTTACATCATTTCATTTCATTTCAGTGTGCTTTTTTGTAGGTTTTTCCGGAAAACCACAGAAATTAAAAAATAAATTACTTTTCTCAAATGAATCCTTTTAATATATGAAATTATTTTCCTATCAACTTCGATGGGGTCTCAGGAAATCAGGCAAACGAACCACTATCACATGGCAAAGATTACAAAGCTTTAGTGTTTCCAAAAATTAAAGTGGAAAATTTCTTAGAGGTCAATACAATAATAAAACTTTCTCATAATATAAATATACAATATATCAACGTCCGACTACTGCGATGGTTCTTGGCTACAGTGAAAGAAAATCAACGGGGGGAAAAGTACTTTTTCCGAAACCTAAAACTCTTTTAATACTTTGATAGACTATATGCTATGTTTAGAAGGACTTGTCGGGGATCTCCGAAAGCTATAAAAACTATGATCATGGTGGCTATGAGAAGTTAAAATAGACATTTCCGTACGGCTCGAATAATGTGATTTCAAAGATCGTAAAAGTTAAAGAGCTTCGCTTTCATCAAATTAGTTTGGATGAATCTGATTTAGGCTCGAAAGAAAAATTTGACACTTATGTTGTTTCCAATACTCAATAAATAGATCAAGACTGTACATATTATACAGCCCCATGAGTGAGTTCTTGGTTTATATGTAAAGAGTATCTCCAACTGGCTCAGACTTATCTTTTATTTTTTAGTTGAAACGGTTATAATATAAGTGACGTCAATCCGTTAGCCTCGACTTCAAAAACATTTCTCTGATTCTTTTTTTTGGCCTAAAGCTTTTTTTTTCTTTTTTGCTTATCGATTTGAATTCGATTTTGGAAATCCCCTCCTCACCCCAATAGAGCATACGGCCATGGTAAATATTCAATATATTTGCGGTGGGGGACTTTCCCAGTTTCCGTTTTAGCTTGTTTGAATATGTTACAATCGGGAAATCAATAAACAAATATTTATTGTTCGAATTTTAAAAGTGTTAGAAAATGAAATGAATTTTGTAAGGCGACACAATTGATCTGTGGCAATCTTCCATTCTGTTTATAAAAGTTTTATAATAAAACAAAAATACTTTTTTTTAACCTACTTGTAGTCTTCTTCTTGCTCTTAGTCATTCCCCGCTAACGAAACATTTAAAACACCCGCTAAATGGACCATCCCAAAAAGTAAATACGCAGGCGACTTAAAAAAAAAAACGCCATAAAACAAAAGAAAAAGAGGGTAAAAAAAATGTAAAAACATTGCCAAGCTAACCGCAAAAGATAAAAATATATATACATATGTATGTATATATGTATAAAATATATTTTAAGTAAAAAGGAAATGATTGGCCAGCAAATGTGGCGTGTTAGAAGAACAGAAAGAAATCAAGAAAATTTGTATTCTGATTGGAAGTTTTCATATTTTTCAAACGCGTTTGTAAGGGTGAATTCAAAGTCAAACCAAGACGATAACCACTCGGCCATAGTCCAGGCAGTGTCTATGGTATCACCGGCTCAGATGACTCATACGCAGAGTGTGCCGTCATTGGCGATCGCCCGGTTGTGCGTCCAAGTGTTTGTGGCACGAGCTCCAAATTTACACACAGTCACACTTAGCACACTCACACTCAGACATGCCCAAATGAGATGCTGCCTTCGTGGTGGCGCTGCATGCCGCAGATGAATGAAAATTTGTGCATGCCAAGGGAATCAGATGGCGCGCGCGCGCGAGCGCTCTCTTAAAACAGGTTCCAGATCTCTTGGCCTGGCCTTTTTGCTCGAATGTTGACACATACACACAACAGCTGGCAACGAGTGCCACAAAAACACAGGCAAGTCGCAGTAAGCTGTTGGCGCATTTGTAGGTGCGCACACGTGTCTTTTCGACTCTTTTGGCCGCAAACTTGTGTATTTCTAAATTGACTTAATTTAATTTTGCCTTCATTGTTGTTGTTATTGTTGTTGGCGCTGCAAATACACAACAAAAATAAACTCCATTGCCTCAAATCAATAAGTAGGTCAATTATAGTAAAAACTTTGGTCGTATTTGTCGTTGCTACCTATTTCCAATTTAGTCATGCGAAATGCTTAAATGAATTTCATAAATATGGCTAAAAAATATATATATAAATAAACCTAACCTTTGAACAGGCTAGGCAGAACACAAAACCACAACAACAACTTAGTATGTTCGTTGTGAAATTCTGCGAGATGTGAGCGGTTCTGGCGGCCGCAATTTCTTGACTTTATTGCGCTACTATTAGCAGTCTAATGGCTCTAAAACTGTGATAAATATTACTTGCGTTGCGCTAGCTGAAGTGTCGCCACCAGCAGTCCAATTGTTCTAAACATGTGTTAGATTTTATATTTATTATGATAACTGCAGTGTGAGCAGCACTATTCGATAACTTTACTGGGTCGCCTCGGCAGTAGATTTTCTCGCCACCAGCAGTCCAATTACTCTCAAACTGTTAGATTTTTTATATTTATTATGATAAATGAAGTGTGAGCAGCGATATTCGATGGCTTTACTGCGTAGCCCCGGTGGCCCAGTGGCTCTAAAACTGTCGAATTCCATGGCTGTGCTGCACTGTTATCGTCTGTGCGACATTTTATTGAGTTATATTAGATATTCGCAGCTTTTTTCATGGCATTACTGCGATGACGTCGGCAGTCCAATGACTCTAAAGCTTCGTAAATTTTTAATTGCACTAATATTTGTGTGAGCAGTCCTGCCGGGCAGGTTATTCCTTGGCTTTACTGCTTTACTATTGATCGCCGAGTTACTCTAAAACTGTAGACCACTTATATTTTATTTTTAAATAAATTGAAATATATATATATGTATATTTTCTTTTTTTTAATTAGTAGGGGAACTTTTTTGTGTAATAACAAATTTAAATCTTTAGGTCTCAAAAAATTCATCGATTTTTGAGATCTTTAGAGCCGCAAATTTTTTATTTTAATGGTCTTTCTTCACTTTCGAGCTCTTTGCTTATTTCTTAAAATAAAGATCTATATGAGATTCGTATATATTGGGAATGATGATTTTTTCATGTTTATACATATGAGTTCCTCAGTTTGGGTTCTTGACACTCTACTCCACCGAATACTCTTTTCCAGCCTTACCTTACCCAACCAATCCATACCATAACTTGGAGCCTTTATAACCTTTATAAGAAATAAACTTAAATTTATTTCAATTAAATTGTAAAAATTCGAAGGCCTAGAAATTCCAAAACGAATTTGCTGTCACAATTTCTTTGATCTGAGAATTTGGAGAGCTTAATCTTTCGTGGCCGCTTCGATAAAATGTTTTCGAAAAGATTTTTCTTTTTTTTTCTGAAATTCAAATAAATAATCATTTGATTAAACAGGCTGCTCATGCTCTTCCAAAAGGGTAAGCCAACAGATGACCAGGTTTACGAGCCTTTTTGTTTGACAACTTGAAATATGTGTCGGGGATTTTTGCCTGAATAAAACAAAATAAACAAATACGAATTGGGTTTGGTTTTTTATAAATACTCGACTCTCAAATACCCTATTCAACCTATTTAAATTAAAATAATTGTGTTCCCCATTCTCAATTATGAAAAATGAGTTGGTTTCTTTAACGGTTCGGCCAACTTTGAGGTTTTAATCTGGTTGGGCCAGACTGAAACCCATTCAGTCTTTAGGCCAATTTCTGTGCTTTTAGGGTATTGCCGGAGAGCTCTAACTTTTTTTTTTATAGTTTGGCAGCACATTAAATTTTTTTTTTTTTGTTTTTGCCTTTGCCTTGCTTTGTTTCGCCGCTCCATCTGGTTAGCTGGTCTTTTTACGATTCAAATAAAAAAATTTTTTGAGCTCAAAAAAAATGATGGTGACAAGACTGGGAGAAATGGCCAGAACAATCTATGGGCGAGAGTGATCGCTGAAGGGAAAGTGATTCGAACATTTTGAAATAGAGCGTTAATCGTCGGTGTCAACGTCACAGCTAGTTTCAAAGTTCCCAAGCCGCGTTTATCGAAAGCCGCCTGCGGTCTACGAGTGGAATGACTCATCCGATTTAAGATGTCTGTGGGAGACTGCTTCTGACTCCATTGATAACAAGAAGGAGCAAGTCGATCAATACGAACACGTCATCCCCAGACCCACTAGGCCTATGGTCATTATCCGAGAGGCTCTCAATGTCCCCCCGCCCAGGGTTCAATGAACACGATATTTGCATATGTAAGTGCTTCTATTGTGTGCGAGGGCCACACCTGTGCCGAATCTCGGAGAAAACTATGCACAATAAAAAAAAAAGAAATTAAGTGCGGCGCAGTAACAGTAACAATCTACAGGGACAGACAAGCCACACACACACACACGCACACACATACACAGACGGAAAAAATCACAGTGCGATCATAAACCGAGAACGTGCTAATAAAAGCAAAAACAAATATACGATAAATAAGAAAGAAAGAAAGAAAAAAAAAATGCTACCAACATGAATTGGAAAAACAAAGTTTTGTTTTGAGCTCCTTTGATTCTGTCAACCGACTTGACGAATGTTAATATTTTTGATTTTTGTTTTGATTCTGCAGTTTCGTTTTTTGCTTGATTTATTTAATAAAATAAAAAAAGGAGAAGCAGAACTGATTTAATTTTACTTGTGAATTTCTAAGAAGAAAAAAAATAATTTTTTTTTTCTTTTTTTACATAAAGCTGACTCATAATTAGAATAATAAGAATGCGAGTGAATTATCAAATACATTTTGATTTCCATAATTTTTCTGTTTTAACAAATAGTTTCTTGTCAGAGTTCACCTTCTCCTATATCATCGGGTGACTTGAATTTGTCAACTCAAAAAAAAAAATTTTGGAAAATTTAAAAAATTTTAGACAAGTTTAATGGAATCTTTAGAGGAATATTATTTTATTCTTTTTTTATTTTTAATTAGCAGTTTCTGAGTGCTCTCAGTAACAAAAGAGTTCCGTTGATCAGGAACAGAACAAAATGATTTTTTTTTTTTTTTTTTTTTTTTTTTTTTGAAAGTTCACTGGACTCGTTACCTTTCGCATCATATTTAAAATGATTGTGTATTTTTATATTGTGAGCTTAAATGCAACCAAATAAAAATACAATAATAACAACAACAAAAGCAGCAATAAAATAAAAACACTTTTTTTGATCGTATATCAAAATTTGCCCTTAAATCTCGGCAAGTCAGTGAATTAAATGCAAATGCAATTTTCACTCGCCATGGGAATCAGAACGGGAATGGGAATCAAAATGGTAATGGTGAGCGAGACCGCTCCCTCAGCGTCATAAAACGATTTGTAACTGCCACTTCAAAATGTTGCTCCCTTTCCCCAGAATGCAATCTATATGAATTGTTGCATCCGCCTCCACCGTTGTTGTTTTTATTTGTTTCATTAACATGTCAACAGTTTTGCAAGGTTCATGATCCCCAAATGAGGAGACTCCGGCCATATGTCTGTCTGTCTGTCTGGTTGGCAGGGCCTTTATCCCAGCTAAGAGCAGACACTCCCACTCTTGCCCACCATCCACCCCCATGCCGTGGTTCATCAGCTTTACATGTAACCCAATCGCCAAAAAAAATTACAAATTACAAAGCCACACACACACATACACATACACAAAAAAAAAAAAAAAAAAAAAAAACTAAATAAGGTGACGCCAGCAGAAGCGACAGCGCCGACGCGCCGAAAGTCAATGATCACGGTGACAGCGGCGTTAACGTTCGGTGCGAATGCGGCGCTGTTGTTGGTTTTGTTGTCATAATTAAACACGACAAATAAAAATTTGAAAAAAAAATAAGAGAGAGAGCCGCATTCACAGCCGCCGACGCGACAGACAACAATAAATTCTTCAATTAACATTTACTCAGGTAACAAAACCATCGCATTCGAATGAGAGAAGAAGAGAGCGCCAAAGAGCAACAACAACACCACTTCGAAAATGTCTTGCAAAAAGTTCGTGTCTGCGTTTCTGTGTGTGTTTGTGTGTTTTGTCTTTGTGTTCGTATTTACCAGGATCATTTGCATTTGAATTTCATATGAGGTGCGCAAGGTGGTGTTGCGCACGCTAAACAAAACTTAAACTGATTAAAATGCATTTAAGCAACAACAACAATAAGAACACAAACAACAGAAACAAAAGCAACACTAAATATAACAAAAAAACCAAAAGTGGGCACGTCGTGCATTTATGAGCTCGCGGTGTACTCAATAAAATAAGAACCTAGCCACAAATATCACCACACCATTATGTCTAAGTTTTGGAGGATTTATTTTTCCCACCCGCGCCTTCTCATTTGTCGTACTTGTTTCCCTTCCTTCTATGTGAACAACAATAACCAAAAGAATTATTTTAAGGGGTAAGCAAGTAACTTTTATCACATACACCCCCCCCCCCCCCTCCCAAAAAAAAATATTGAAAAGCAGGTGATATTTAAAAAAAAAAAGAGTTGCCAACCGAAAAAAAACCTAAGACGAAAATTTCCCGTTGAAGTGTGTTACGTGTGCATGTGTCAGGCCATGCAAAAATAACTATTTCAAGTGGTATACAAAAATTTCACTAAACTCCACCCTCGCTTAACAAGGGATCTTAAAAAATCAGGTGATGTTTTAAAAGGAATAAAACAGTGATAAGTCGGCAAGAACATTTTTTTTTTGTTTTGGAAAGCTAACTGCGCTGGCCACATGTACAAGCATACACCTACAACACTAAAATCGGGTGATACTTGCAGATCACAAGCTTTTCAAATATAGAAAAAAGGACCATTTTAATAAAATACAATTTACATGTCGACATTCGTATACACTTTTGCAGGTTGTTTTAATAATAGACAAAAGACTACTATGCCAGACTACTACAAAGTATTTTTTCCCTCGCAAAGTCAACTGACTCACAGTCCGAAAGCCGTAGCGAACGAGCCACGATCGCAAACGAGCCGAACTCCGAACGCCGAACGCTGTGTTGCCTGCTTGCTGAGCAATTTCCGAATTTATTTCGAATCGCGCTTCAGAGCAGAACAGACGTGCAGGAGATTCAAGTTGAGAGTGAATTTAAAAAAATATCGTGTGCTATTTTTTTGGCAAGAAATAACAATAGAAAATTGTAAAAAATAAAAAGAAAAATGTTTAAACAAATACAGCCAAATGAAAGAAATTGATTTAATAAACAAGTGTCTCTTTGTGCGCTCCTTTTGCATGATTATAACAAATCACGTAATTTAATACGCAAACCAGGCGCAAATTGCAGGGCCTCCCCCGTGTATGCCGCAAGCGCCTTTTTTCGTTGCCTGTCTTACTTGTTCTTAGTGCTGTGCTGGGTGTTCATTTACGCTGATACCGTTACTCATTTCGAGTTCGACTTGGAGTTTGCATTGAAACAAAATTTGCATTCGAGCTGCACGTGCAGGAGTTCCACGCGGGTGATTCGTATGTGCGGCTGTGTGGGCGGCTGTGATCGTCGTCAGCTTACATGTGTGCGTGTGTGTGTGTGTGCGTGCCCGAAATTTTGGTTAACAAATGCAAAAAAGTAACAAGAGCAACATTTTTTAATATCACCTACAAAATTAAATAATTTTTCTTGCCCGCAACCCAATAAAAAAAAAAAAAAATAAAAATATCGAATGTCTCGTGTGACCGAGTGAGTCATTTGCAAACATTTTGAATATTGAATACAAAATTGAAAGTGTTTTCTGCTAAATGCGAAATTCAAGAAACCCCAAAACAAATACATTTTCAAGTGATTGATATAACTTGTAATTTTCTTGTGATAACTAAAATTCAAAATACCAAATAAATTTGTGCTACTTATTAAAATTGTGTCTTCTTAAACAAAGAAAAAAAATATACAAACCGAAAGTATTAAAAATAAATCAATTCCAAATCGTAAAAGTTGTAAAAAAATCAAAAAAATCAGTGCAAATTAAATAAAAACAAAAGCAACAAAAACCAACGATCAACCAAAAATAGAAATAAAGCCAAATAAAACATACAATTTAAGTGAATTAAAAAAAAAAAATAATAATAGTAATAATAATTTGTAAATAATTTGTTTAAAACAAAATGAAAATGCAAAATAACGAAAATATCAACTACAACAAAAACATGATGCCACCTAATTTGCCACCGAATATGCAAAGGGCCATGGAACTGAATCCGCAATTGAACAGGCAACAGACAACACTGATGCCAGGCATGCAACACAATCTGCCACACCTCCCGCAAATGTCGCAGCAAAAGCTAGAGCCAGAGCAATGCTATATGGCTATCAACGAGAATAATAACATTCAACAGGAGCAACTAAATTGGTTCATGGAATACTTCTCAGAAGACATGAGAGGATTTCGCTCTGAGCCGCCACTGAATAGTTCTCAAGTTCATAATACTTTTAATCCGTTGGAGCTCTTACAAACGGCAGTGCCTCAAAATCATCAGCAACTCCAGCAACAGCTACCACCATCACAACAACAACAACAACAACAGATATGCATATGGCCGAATGAGAGCTACGGAATGAAGGTGCCCTCCTCTACTGTGAATGATGGCTGGTCCATACCAAGCTGCTCGTCGCCACAGGTGGAGTCGCTTCAGTTTCGGGGAATCTATTCATCTTGCCCCAACCAGGTGGACAATCGACTTGCTCAGCAGAACCAAGTGAGTAAGCCAGGCAGATTTCATTTTCTTGGGGCGGGGCCTAATTTTTTCAGCAAAAATTAAAATGGGAGGAGCTTTCTTGGTTTCTTTCTTTCTTTCTTTTTTTTTCTCTGTCTTTGTTTCTTTTTGTATTATTTTCAAAATGGCGTCGTCAGAACATACGATCAGTTGTACGCAGGTCTTACGTGTCTTCAATGTCAGATCAAGTATACGACACGTTGTCTGCTCAGAGGGCAGAGTATGAAGTTGAATTGGGTATCCAAAGAGTTTTATTTTTGACAAAGGCAAATAATAATTTGTAAATGCCGTGGGAAAGCAAGGCGCGCCAGCATTTCAGATTATTTTTAATATGTTTGCCCTGCTCGACGAATGTCAACAAACGGAGTAATCAGGTTGAAAGGGTGGCAATGGTTAAATTTAATTCAAATCAACTGACACCACGAGAAATTGCCCAGCTAAGACACCATATCACTCGTCATTGATTGGAAATAACTCGTTGAAAAAAATCAACCATTTTTCCGTCATCCGTGACGCATTTCACTTGGCGAATTCTATAAATATCTTGGTAGCTATTGCCGTCTAAATGTCTGCTCGACTAACTGTCTTTATCAGTGAAAAAGCTTGACGAAACAAGAAAGCCAGCACAGGCCGGAGATAAGCGACAATAGGTAGAGTCACGGGCCAGGAAGTAAATAAAGCTCTGAAAGACACAACCTAAAAATTGCGACTCCACTTGTTTTTTATGCACAACGGAAATGCCAAAGTCAACTGGGAAAGCCATAATTTTAACGGCTTGGCCAAGCTGATAGAGTTTTCTAAAATTAAAACAACAAAAACAAAAAAAGAGAAGTAAAATAAGGGGAAATTCTTAGAAAGTAAAATTGCCAGATTTGCTCATTATTATTGAAATGGTCTGGTCAAGACTGAAAGGTTCCGTAAAACCAGATCCCACAAGTGAATCATGCATAAATATAATTTTATTTTAGTTCTGCCAAAAATTGAGCGTTTCTTATCTGCGAAACAATCGAGTTTAAAATCAAATTGATATGAAATCAATAAAAAAAAAAGAAAACAAAATTTATGACACAAATAAAAGTCTTGAAATTCATTGAAATTGAAACAATCCAATTGAAAGGATAATCCAAAAATATTATTTGAAATATTTCCAAGCTGAAACACACCCATCGAAAATGTAGAACCAAGTTCCTCGAACTTCAAAGTTGCTTCAATCTGAGTATTTCTACTCGTTGCCTCATTATTTATTATTATTATAAAGTTAATATAAAGTCTTGAAATTAATTGAAATCGAAACAATCCAATTGAAAGGATAATCCAAAAATATAATTGGAAATATTTCCAAACAGGAACACACCCATCGAAAATGTAGAGCCGAGTTCCTCGAACTTCAAAGTTGCTTCAATCTGAGTATTTCTACTTGTTGCCTCATTATTAATTATTATTATTATTATTTTTTTATTTTTTCTTAAAAGAAAAAAAAATTATATATCAATTAAGCGCTCCAAATTAACAACTTTAATTTGCAAGGCGTTTACATTTGTTTGACTCTTGCTTGTTTTTGTTGGGATTATTATTTTGTATGCTCGCTTTAAATGAGGCACAATACTTTTCCATACTCTTTTCGTATAAGTTGAGTATATGTATTTTGCTCTTAAAGAAGAGAGATTCCATAGATCAGGCCACAATATCATTCGAGCCGACTTTGGCCTTATCTAACCAATCTAACCTCTTCAGATATATGGAAATGAAACATAGCCTTTAGACACATATTTCGAGAAGACTCAGAGACTTTAGTCGAGACTCTTAAAATATAGTAAGCCCTGTAGATCGGAACACTATATTATAAGAGTCAATTTTAGACTTGTCGTCGACATTTATCAAGTCATCTGACCACTTCAGTTATTTGAAAATGAATCCGAGACTTTAGATGAGATTCTTAAAGTAAGTCCTGTAGATCGGACTACTATATCATACAAGCTGGTAGATAGATATATCGAGAAGACTCAGAGACTTTAGCGGAGATTTTTAAAATATTTCTATCCCTGTAGATCGGACCACTATATCGAACAAGCTGATAGATAGATATTTCGAGAAGAATCAGAGATTTTAGCAGAGACTCTCTCTATCTTACAAGCCGACTTTGGCCACATCTAACCAATCTGACTTCAGATATTTGTAAATGAATCAGACATCCGATATTAGACTTGTCTCCGACATTTATCAAGCCATCTGACCATATTTGGTAAGGAACCAATTCTAGGAATTTCTCGAATTCGCAAGAAATCATATCTGTCAAACTTGATATTATAGATGTGACTTTACCGATAAACATGTCTTCCAAGTTTCATTTGGATCGAACGACTATATCAAATATTTCTCACTAGTGAACACTTTGTGAATTTATTTACCAATCGCAAAGTCCTCCGACTTATGGTAAAAAGAAGATTCCTAAAAAAGAGTGTGCAGTCTTCGGCCTGTCGGAGATAGCCGGTCTCCCCTCATGTTTTTTTTTTTTGTGTTAAACATTGCCCATTATTTGTTATTGTTTTTTCTGTTCAATCGTTGCAGTTCTACAACAAAGTCATTAATTTCGTTAATCATTTATTGCGTCGCGCAAAGTGGTCTGCGTTTCCCTTGTCTTGGCTGCTTCCCCCTACCCACTCCACCCCTCTCCTCTCCATGTGGCTAGCATACCTGAAGCCATTAGCGAAAATCAGCTGTTTTAGTCAAGGTCGTCTCGAAGCAGTCGCCAGTTTTACTTCGCCCAATTTGAGACCCACTTCCCAACCTTCCCTTTTCCCTAGAGCGCTGCCTTGATCGGCCACCAGCATAATGTCTGTGAAAGTCTGTGCTTGGGCCGATTTGTCCATGAAATAGTTTTTTGCTTATCAACCAAAGAACAGCAATTCCGAGCACAATGGACAATTGGAATTCAACGGTTTGGTAAAGTTGTTTTTTTTTTGTTTTAATTAGAGTTTTCAGCAGTTTTCTTCGAGCGAATTGTATCAAAATTGTGTGAAGCGTTTCAGACGTGACTGAACGAAGCGTTGTAATTGCAACGGAAATAGCTCAGATTAGTCAGATCGATTCTCCAATCTAACAACCTCAATATTCAAATACATTAATTATATAGCATAGTTTTTGATTTCCACAACAACAACAACAATAAGGAAAAAAGAAAATAAATATACAAGTAATCCCAGTAATATTAATTCGTGTCTTTGATCGAGGTTCCCCCGCCTCGTCAACTAAATGATGTGACAAACTGTTCTTAGAAATTTTATAGAATTTCTAGTGAAATGATGATATCTTCGAAAACAATGACGTAATCTCCCTTAACTCTCACACACACATACACTCTCACATATATAGACGACAAATAAGTTCAAAAGCGGATATCTAATTTTTTTTTTTTTTTGCATTACTTTTTTTAATTAATAATAAAAATTTATCCAATATCCAAGCGGATTGGATCGGAAATCTTAGAGCTATCTTATGACATTCCTTCAAAGTCGAAGGGATAAGAAAGACTCCCAATCAAAGATAGCCATGACTTCTGAAAAATATAGCACTCCATATAGGCTTATCATTAAATCGATTATTGGATTGGAAAGACCTTTAATAGGCCTTTCCAAATAGCAGGAATTGAAAGACTAATTAATAGGGCTAATCTCTTTCAAAATTGGAGGAATTGAAAGACCTTTTAATTGGTCCATCAAACTCTTCCGAAATCGGAGGAATTGAAAGATTATGGTCCCCTTTCAAACTTAGGAACACCAGACTTTCTAGAGACTCCTTTTCCATTCCAACTTGAAGCCCCAAGAAGTTGGGAACTTCCCGGATTTTTGCTATAAGAATATGATATGATATATAACTGAACAACTTAAATGCACTTGAAATGTTCGTTATGCATGATTAAATAATTTTCTGAGAACTTTTGGGCAAGATAATTTAAAATTCTTAAGAAAGGTACTAAAAATTTTATTTTAAATTAACAAAAAAAAATATATATTATTCCATTAAATTAAAAGCGGTCATTTAAAAAACGTTTAATCTAATTGATTAATTTTTGTTTGAAGTTTTTAGTTCCGCTTTGAAAATGAATGAATTGTTTTCATAGACTTGACTAGGTCAAGACTGAAGGTGAGTCAGCCGAAAGGGATTTCCTTGTTAGACTGAAAGGTTTGAAGTAACCCTTCAACTCCGGCCTTGAGGACAATTTGTGTAGTCGGCTAGTCGGTTTATCTAATTGCCTGCACTCCCGAGAGTCGCCGAGAGTCAATTGGAGGCACTCAGAGTCTTATCTAAAACCGTCGATTAGTGCGGAGCAAAGAGCCAGGCTAAAAAGCATTGCTCTTCTTTATGAATGTGTTAACAGGCTACCTTACCTGCCTAATGGCAGATTCGGTCTGTCAGTGCGTGTGTATGTGTGTGTGTGTCCACTTTATCTGGCTGGCGGCCTGTGGTGATTGTCTGTCTGCCTGGAGAGTTGAGTCTAGTAGATTCATTTAGCACGCGCCCTCTTCTATGTCCCATTAATATTGAGGTTTGGACAGCGCCTGGGCTCCGACTGGTATTGCAACAAATGGTGGAAATTTGGCGCGCACAGAACCTGATTTCCGAAGCAGAGGGGCCTCCAACGGCGAGAGGGGCCTGTTTAGAGACTTGCCTGCTTGTGCGAGACGAGACGGTCTGAGTGTGTTGGTAAAAAACCCCGATGAGTCATCAAAGCCAGGCCAGCATGGCATACATAAGCGTAGGCAATGAAATCAAAACAAAACAAAACAGAAAAGGCTGAGAGCGGCGGAACCGAAAATATGCAGCAATTTCAAAAACCCAGTTGAGTGCGAGCGAGAAACCGAAAGAGAGCATTTTCAAAAAAACAAGTTGAGTGTGAGCGAGAAACCGAAAGAGAGCAAGAGCAATTGAGAGCGAGAGAGTGGTAAGACTCAAACTAATTTTTGGGGGGTGGCAAAATTGAGTGCTTCGGAAAAATCGCATGCGATCAGAAGCTGTCTTGGTGTGGGTAAGAAAGAGAGCGGTCTTTGAATGTGTGAGTGAGCTAAGCGCTCTCACTATATCTGTTGCTCTCCTCTTTGTTTCTGCTTTTGCGCTTATCATTCTGACAGTTATCTTGTTGTCTGCCTCGCCTAGCCATTCGTCAGGGCGTGAAAAGTTTCCGTGGAACGCGCCAGAAATGTTCAGTTCACAAAAATTACGAATTAATAAAGTCACGCAAAGATTGAAATGCTTTAAAAAATAAAATAAAAATTAATTGAAACAATTTTTATTATTTTAAAATGTAAGGTTAAATGGAATGCATGGTTCCACTTGTAGTGCAGCCCTGGTATTTGATACTTGGGTTGATTTCCAGCGCGCACGTGTGTGTGTGTGTGTGTGTCTGACAGTATCTATGCGCGTGTGTGTGTGAGTGCCTTCGCAATGGCCAAGACCAACCTGCAAGTGTGTGTGGACGGCTGGTTGACTGTGCTGCTAGCTCAGTTATTTTTCGCTTTTTGTTAAGGCAACGCGACTGCAACGGAAAGCCACGCGGCTGCGTCTCCTCTCTGTGTTGTAGTCTTTGACTTGTCTCTCCCCCCCACTTCTCCCAAGTCCCAAGCCAACGGGCTCGTGCTCTTCAAAACCAATAACAAAATTCATCAAAAAATAAAACACATTTCGATTTTTATCGTGAGTTTATAAATATTCGTTTCTCACTTGGTTCAAATATAGTTTAAATAATTTCGGTTTTCCCAATCAATTGCGCAGAACTCAATCGAATAAGGAAAAACCGAAACAACAACACAAAGTAAAAGTCATTGTTGTTAACCCCAAAACATGTGTGGGTGTAGGTGTTCTCACAAGACTGCGTGCGTGGTGTGACTGCGACTGCTAGTGGCTGTGTATGTGTATGTGTGCGTGTGCACTGTGCTCAGCGGTGCCTTATCTATTGTGAATGTGGTGTTGCAATTGTAAAACTGTAAAAAGCACGGCAAGAGAGTTGTTTCGAAATTTTTCTTTAGAATTACGAAATATCATTTGGAGGATTGGATTTGTCGCCAACAAAAGCGCGCCTCGTTCGAAGTTCACAAAGCAAATAACAATAACAAAGCAACGGACAGACACTTTCATATACAAACACACACACACACACAACTCACTGACGCACACGCTTACAAAGCCCAAAACGTACGTAAGAGAAATATACGGAGTGGGGTGTGGTGCGGTTAGGGGTGAGGGCGTGTATACTGTTTTTTTTTTATTTCAATCTAGAGAATTCTGCGCTTCTTTTTAGCAAAATTTTTTTTCGTGTATTTTTTTATTATTATTTTATATATTTTTGTCTGCTTTTAACCCGCAACTCACTGACGGCAGACCCCACAATTCACACACACAAACACACATACACTAACACAAACAAATATTCAGACACAGCAACAATTTGACAGCTGGAAAATTTAACTGTGCTGACGAAAGAGAAAGAGAGAGAGAAAGAGTGCGCGCGCGATTTCAGTTCGCTCACATGCAAATTGCATAGCGATTTTCATTTTTTGTGCGTAGCGATAACGATACGATAATTACAAAAAGTAATAAAGTGCTTATAACAACAACAACAATGAAAGTTAAAGTGGAATGGCTAGCCAAAAGGCCCCCGCTGCCAGCAACATCAACAACAACAACACGCAGCAAAGCCAGGTCAGCAGAAGAAGCGTCAATAGGAATGAATTCCGAGAAGCTTGCTGCCGAGGAAGAGTCAACAAACAAGGTGGAGCCACAAATCCCCGATGAGGAAGATAATATTCTGACAACGAGCACCAGTACCATTCCCTCCACAATTGATTTGGACTTTTTACCCGATCTCTCCTCGACGATATCGACGGCGACAACAACAACAGCGCGCAATCTTATCGTAAGTTTAATTTTTTTTTTTTCATTTTTTTCATTATAATCGTACGTGCTGGCAGTGTTCCCGTTCAATCGAACCCACAAGCCATAGATAAAGGGGCCTGAGCGGTTTGGGAATCGATCGGGTTGCATAGAACGCAATAAATCCCCCTTTTATTTTTATTTTCAATGGAATCGTATAACCACCCCTCCCTCCCCACACCACCTGAAATTGTTTTTATTTACTTAACAATTTTTCATCAAAAATTAACAGCAACAACAAAAAGTTGCTCCAGTCGCGCAAAAATATAGCGAACAGCAGAAACAACGAAAAAAAAACTTGTTTAAAATATGAAATTTGCTGTTGTTTTTGTTTTTGTTGTTGTGTTGGCTCTGGTAGTGGTGGTGATGGTGGTGGTGGCTGTTTTGGTATTAGTGTGCCTCCGTTGCTGTTAGCTTGTTTCGCAGTCTTGGTATATTATTTTTTTTTTGTTCATTTGCTAAATTGTTTTTCGGTTTGAATTTTTATTTTGTCGACATCTTTGGAATTTCAATTTACACATTTGTTGTTGCCTCTCAAGCGCTCTCACCAAAACAGAGAGAGAGAGAGAGAGAGAGAGAGCGCGCGCGAGAGAGTCACACACATAGTTAGTCCAGTTGGAATTTCTCTCTTGCTGGCATGCTATATTTTTATCGCATGCAAGAAATTGAGTTGATTTCAACTCTCAATTTACTCACTCACTGCAATTGCATTTCCCACTCAAATTTACCGCTTATTTTTGTACAAGTGTCAAGGTTGGCCATTTGATTCTGTTTGCCATTTCAGCATGCGTTTTTATTATTTCTTCTTGTCTGTGTGCGTATGCGTGTGTGTGTTTGTGTGTGCCTGTGTGTTTTTTTTTTTCAATAACTTTAAACTATGTGTACGCTTACAACACGTGCGAGGGCTTTTGAGGTCAAGGTGCAATCTGGCACTTTCACTTAATGAGCTCTGATTTGGAACTGTCCAACTTTTAAATAGGTGAAAATGTCAAATTGGCCACTTGTCAATTGCACTCGTCGAAATTGAATTGTCAATGCCAGATTGATTGCCTGCACTTTTAATTTTAAAATTATGTCGCTGTGGATTTCACAACAAAATTAAATACAATGCCAAGGTCACTGGCCCGCACGTCAAACCCCCCTCTCCCCACCCCACTCCACCCATACCACTTAGAATGTCAAATGGCTCACGTCGCTATCCGCACGTCGTGGTGGCTGAGCTTCTCGGCGAGTCTAAGCTTTGAGGCCCGTATAAGGAGTTGCACATTTGAAACACCGCAAAAAATTTCCATTTTCGTATCGATTGCATAAATATTCATGGATCTACGATTTTTGCAAAGGTCATTAAAACATTACCGACCGACTCCCCAGAGTGATGCTGGTTGTAATTCCAAAGGGCTAGGATCGTTTGCCTTTACAGACCCATTTTGTTTACGGCCGAGCTCTAAAAATATTTAATCGCCCTGCGGTTTTAAGTGCCCACACAATTCGACTCTGCCCACACAAAAAAATGAAATTCATATAAAAAAAATAATAAAAAATAAAAAACAAAAGACTCTCCGAAGGTGGCGCATAACTAAAAATAGAAAAAAAAAAACTGCCAGTGCATTTGTCGTTTTGATTGTGGCCAAATTAAATACAATTAAAACCATCAAGTTTGTGTAATTTTATTACTTTTGTTGTTGTTGTTGTTGTGCCCTCGAAATGTTGTTGAATTGATCGTTTCCAAGAAAAGCGAAAATGAAAACTTCGAATTGCAATGCAACTTTTGATTAGAAATAAAATAAAATCAGCCAACGTGTTTGGCATTACAAAATCCGTTCAAAAAAAAAAAAGCTCAGCTTTGATGACGTCAATAAAGCCACACACTCACACACACAAGCGCTCACAACGAGGGAGCAAAGTTTTTGAATAGAGAAGCCGGTTTTTTTATTTTTCAAAACGAGGTTTTCTTGTATTTTTCCCCATATTTGGACAATAAACGGGCAGACAAAAATAGGAAAAAAAAAATTTTTGCTGACGTCACAATTTCACAAGTTCAAGCGGCTGGAAGAGAGAGGAAACCAACGAGTTGCTTGGTTATTTCAGCAATGTCAGACTAACTAATTAAGTGCTCCATGAGAGAGCTTAGTCTGGTGGGCCAGAAAGGTCGAGAGGTCGCTTTGGATTTCCAGGTAAACCTGAAGAGTTCCAGACCTTAGGTCTCAGGCTTTGATAGTTCAAGTGTTAAATCCGCCTGATTCTCTTTATAGTCTGAGCATAAGACCAAATCGTATAAGCCTGAATCTATTTTGGGGCCATCACCGTTATTTTATAACGGATCCAGTTCAAAGCTAAAATTTGGCTGAGTCTAGGCAATTTGTAGATCAAGTTCGACCTAGATCGAGTTACTATAAGTTAAGTCAAACCCAAATCAAACCTAGTACAAGTCTTTCATATCTTTCAACTTGGTCAAACTCGATTTTTGGAAAAGAAATATGCTCTGGCTTAAACAATTCTATCATAAGACTAAGCAGTGTCACTAGCCTAAAATAAAAAAGAGTATGCAGTGTTCGCTGCAACGATTGTAGTCAGAGCAATTGGACTGTCAGTGCCACTGCCACTGCCAAGAAATGTTAATTTCAAATGCGGCCAGCAAATTATGTCATGTTATATTTTCATACGCCTGCCAATCCAATAAACAACAACAACAACAATAAAGACGAACTAACTAGTCGGTGGCATTTCTATGAAAAAACTTGTCAAAAGTTGCGTGCTTCAGACTTTCGATTTTTCAGCATTTCATTTTCTATATTTTCTTGGAATTAACGCTGTGCGATGGGCAGTTCTCGGTTTTTTCTTTTTATTTTATTTTTTTTCCTACGTCGCAATTATCGCCAACCCAAATGGGTGGGTGGGTGGATGGCACAAGCAGACCTGACCTGTCTTGATTGCTGCCCACCCCCCACTGAGTGCTTCCTATCCATCGGGTGTTAGGAGGTCTGTGAACCAGCCAGCTCGAGTGGCGGGTTTGTTGAACTTTGACAGAACTTTTTTGCTTCACTTTAACGACTTTTGATAATTGGCCAACTCAGTGAAAGCCCTCGAGTTAAAGTTCTAAAATCGAGAGTGAGTCCAAAGCAATTTGAATCGCAAATAAGCCCATTCGAGTAATAGGAAAATGTATATAATTCAAAATCTACTAAAACGAATCGAATTATTCTTAAAAAAAAGGCCAAAAATATTCATTGAAAAGGCTCTTAAGAGTTGGATGAACTTTCTGAAAGTTAAAGGGGAAACAGTAGAAGACATAATTCTTTATATAAAGAAAAAAACTTTAAGCATGAATAGATTGACTATATTCCAGCTTTATCTGTTCCGATTTGAACTTGTGAAATATAAATTTTGTATTTTAGGGGGAATAATTTATTTAAACTTGAACAGATTTAGTCCCATTCGGATTCTCTTTACAAGAGTTTTTGGGTTCGGGTTCGTCTCACAGGAATGTGTCATGAGGAGGTTCCTTTTTATAGGAGTCTCCTGATTCAGGCTTATCTCATAAGGATGTTATTTTTTCAAGTTGGCCCAATAAAGATTGAAGCTCATCTCATGAGGCCCTTCTTTTTTGGCTTCCTGTCAAAAAGTTTGTGGGGTTCATCCCTAAAACTCGTTCCTTTTCAGGTTTGCCTTAGATGTTCTGATTCTCGCTTAACCCGCATTAACCCGAACTCCACTCACAAAGTTAAGCAGAATTGGTTTATTGTTCTTATCTTTTTTTTTATTGTTCAACGACATAAATTATTTCAAATGAAAAAGTAAGCAGATAGCCAGTGTTCACCCATCTTTCAATTTAAATTGCAACACTGGCCCACGAGACAAATGTCAGCTGATCAGTGTGACCGTTCAGGATCCTGCTACACAAGGTCACTCTTTTTCAGGTGCACTTGGAACTTTGAAAAATATTTGGGTCATTTTTAGATTTCTTCCAGTGTGGAATATAAATTCAGTTTTATTATTTCTGCAATTTCTATTTATAAATTGAAGCGATTATTTTTAGTTTGCACATTTTCATTTCGTAGGGAATTTTTTTGCAAATCTCGAAGGCCACAAAAATCAATCATGAAGAGTATAAAATTTATGGCTCAGCCGATTTGAATTTACTTCAAGGGCTCCAGATTGATTGGGTAGCCCAGTCAAAGGAGTTGTTAAAAAAGAAATCGCCACCCCAAATGCATCACAGTGAAAGATTGGCTGCACTTGGTTAGGGTCCCCCTGAAAAAAAGAAACCCCAGAAAGAGAAAAAAAAAACCTCCAACATTTTTTGTGTTGTGGAATTCCAAGAAGAGGCGCAGCATTCCAGAGAGCTTGGGCAAAATAACAACAACAACAACAACAATGGGTGCTCCAATATAGCTTCAGTGCGATTCCGATGGAGAGTCAGTTTTGTCACGCTTAATGCGTTGGTCCGGCGATTTGTATGGAACGGGCGAAAAGTGTGAAATGCCTGGCTAAATGAAAGAGACAGAGCGAGACAAAAAATGCAAAAAATAATATAAGAAAAATAAATAAAACGCATTTTCTCTGGCTCAGTCGCTCCGCTCTCTTTCTCTCCCCGAGACACCACACCCAAATGCAGGCATGGCGGACGTGTGCAACTTTAACTCCTTGAAAATTGTTGTGCATTTTATTTCATTTTATTTATTTGGCATCTTTCTTGTTTCGCTTTGCTTATTTGCGCTGGGGATTTCCGTCGGCAATTTCACTCAATTCCGACTCAACTCGGTTTGAGTGCTTTTGCTTGTCGGAGAGCGAAGAATCGGCTGGCTGGTTGTTTTCGTTGGCACGCCGACGGCAAGTGGGCGTACAAGTCGCGCGAGTTGTGCTCCCCCCGAGCACCTTGTGCTCCCCACCTTAACTTGGCTTAAATAAGCGTACGATTTCTTGGTAAAATGCGTATGAGTCATCGCACAGCACACGTTCATTCATTCATTCATTCATGGCGCATACCAAATAACCCAAAGCGAAAAAAACCCCCGCCCCTCCATCGCAAGGCCTTTGCTCTATTTAGAGTGCTATCAAGTGTGCTGAAAAATGAAAAAAAAAAAAGAAAACTTGGAAGGGTCCTAAATACTCTTGCATAATTTATTTCGTGTGCCTAATCCAACTCGAAATCATCACTGAATTTTACGCATGGCCACAGTGGCCAGAATAACGGTAATATCGTCGGGCTTGCCACCACCCAAATAGGGCAGATTGTTGGCCTTCGCTCGCAGGGCAAAGGGCGATTGATATTGAGTGCTCACCGAAAGATCATGGGCCATGTTCACCAGAGCATCGACCCGCGCCTGCACTTTGCTCTGCGAAGTCTCGCCCTGCAGATCGGCCAGGAACCTGACAAGCTGCACATCCGGTACATTGTCGAAGAGGCCGTCGGTGGCTAAGAGCACCAGGTCGCCCTCTTGCAAGGCCACACAATCGCAGCTGGCATATTCCGGTAGATCGCAGCAGACGGAGCCCGCCTGGCCGTTGGGTGATAGGGTTAGCTGGTAGGGTGTGTTGAAGCTGTGCAGTTGTTCCTTCGATCTCTGGAGTATGCGACCCTGGCGCATTATTAGGTAGCCACTGTCCCCTAGATTGGCTGTGTGGAGTTTACAGTCGCGCCGATTGAAAGCGGCCAGACAGACGGTGCTGCTGCCCAGGACCTTGGGATTCTGGTTGGACATTTCGGTAAAGCCGGCTATCAGTATGCCGCGTGGGTTATTGCCATTGAACTGTGGCTGCTGGGCATAGCTGGAACACAGGTGCATGAGATTGCTAGAGAAGCGGCCGGCATCGATGCCCATTTCACGCCAGGAGCCCACACCATCGGCCACGCCCAAGACATCCGCCTTGGGCGTGCTGCTTACAAACCAGGAATCCTCACCGAAACGACATTTATGTTTGCCGGCGCTGGCGCCACCAGATCCATCCTGGGAATCGGGCGACTTGGCCCGTCCTTGGACGGCCTTAACCAGGTACGGCTCGCGGTCCGTGGCTTTGCCTACAAGTGGTCTGGGTACTGCCTCTCCTTGGACGAGGCGCTTGAGAGTCCGACGCAGAATGTCGCGCCAATAATGCCCCTGCCAATGGGAGGTTTGCAGCAGCATTTCCCAACTCTGAGCTCTCTTCACAAAGAATTTCTTCAGCACGCACGAAAGATTTTGCTTCCCCAAATGTCTATAGATAAAATTTATCTGTTTCAACTGTAAAAAACAAAATTATTGAGCACACACACACACACATACACAACACCTGATCGTTAACGCCTAGCCCCTTCGATCAGTTGGTCAATTTTCCTGGGAGACCTTATCAGGAATTATCAGTGCAGATTTCAACGGAAGTCGTAGTAACTTATTTGCTATCGATTTCTCCTTATCGTTCGCTCGTACTGCCAAGACCCTTTCATTCACAAACAAAATTGGTCATTGTCAATTGGGCTAGACAAGTGTCTTGGGCTTATTGGTTTATTTTTGCGGCTGATGTAAACTGAATTTTCCTGAATTTATTTTATCAGGCCAATCAGAATGTTTACCAAAAAACGGCTTATTAATCATTTCGGGGCATATATCATTTCCTGTTTCTGGCTTACACGCATTTCCGAATATTATCTTGGCCCTATCTTATCTCCTCTTGACGTCACTACACTTCAAAAATCTTGGCTGATCAAGCCATCTCAAGACACTTCTGACACTTTTTCAAAATCACAGTTCCAAAGGGCTTTCACCGGCGCTTAAATATGAACTCCCTAGTGATATTCCGATAGCTCAAAATCAAAACCTGATACGTCCACATTTTTTCCCGCATTTTCTAATTCTGAAGGTCTCCACAAAATACCGAGCCAAACATACCCAAGACCCCTTATATATCAAATTACTATTAAGGTATCTGATTTTAGCCAGAGGTTCTCGATCTTTCAAAATAAAGCCCTCCACCTTATTACTGAATGTCATTGATACCTCAGCTATTTGACTCTCGAAGGGGACCTCAATTTGAGTTTGGTTATTCTCCCAGGCTCCCAGAACCGCTCCTTCCCAATCAGAGGGACAACACATCGACAATACATTTGTGAAATATCAAAATAACACGTCTTTAACTTGATTGGGTATAAGATTTCACCATTTATGGAAACCGTCGAGTCCATAAGGGGGATTTTTTTTTTTATCAAAATTATTTAGATTATATTTAATCGATTTCAAAAAGCCAGCAATATGTATTATTTAGGAGAAATTCTTAGCTAAACTTATGAAATTATAAGAATTATTTTCAGTTTCATTATTTCATTATCAAAGCCTAAGATCTTTTTCAGACTTTCATATATTTTGAAATACCCCAATTGGTAGCCCCTTTGTGGTTGCTCAAGCCCGCATTTATAAAGGTATTTTTACCCTCCGATGCGGGTGATCGATAAAATAAAAAAAACATACCCACTGATATTCGGTTATTAATAACTTTTCAATCTATAAAAAAAAAGAAAAAGAAAATGGGTTATGTATTTCTGAGACCTTGAAGAATCAAGAATTCCGTGTGATATTTTATTTATGAGAATACCCTTATGGGATTATAGAATTTTCCATATTATTCCTTTTTTATTTATGCAATTTTTCTCTTTTTTTGTCTCTTTCAGGTGAGTATTCAAAAAGGAATCGCTGATTTATTAACCATAAGTTGGCCTCAATTTCTCAAACTCAAATCAATCTCGAGGTATGTAAGGTCATCTTGGCCTTTTGTTAATGCACACACAATTCACACACACACATACACATAGACGAAATAGACACTTGCCTTAGAAGGCCCCATCAATATTTATGGATCTGACATATCAGCGATAAAAACTCTAGCGACACCTGCATGGCCCATCGAAAACAAAATAAAAATATTAAGGAGAAATCACCCTCGAAGTGCTAAAGATTGCAGACTCTTTTCGGAGTTTTAAAATTATGATATCAGCTTTTTTAAGATTCTATAATATTTGGGATATATCTAAGACCGATTTGAATCGCTGATATAGCTATATGTCCAGTTGGGATTACCTTTGTGCCTCTAAATAGAAAAGTATCCAAAATTTCTTATCTCATTCAAGATAATTCTATGAATATTAAAGGCCATTTCCATATATACAGCCGTTGACAACTAATTAGAACCGACTGCACGGGAAACTTTCAATTTCTGTTTTTGATTATATAATGAGATTTCTTCCAAAAATTTATATACAATATGAATCTAGGATATTTAAACAATCATTTAAAAAAAAAAATTCCTCAATCGATTCATTGGAAAAAAAAATTATTTAGATTTTTACAGCCTTAACCTCAAATTTGGCGAGACAACTAATTAGAACCAGTGAACTTTTTATTTAATAATTAATTTAGTTTATGAAAATGCGGATCAAAATTTTAAATTTATTAAGTAATAAACTTATTTTGTTGTGGGAAAACCTCTTTGCTTCAAAACGGAGCCACGGCGACGTTGCATTGAGGCAATTAGGCTGCTGCACCTGTCTACAGGTATGGCATACCACACTTCCTGGATTTTCTCGAAAAATATGTCGAGATTTGATATTTTTTGGGAAGCAAGGCTTACTTCAACGTCATTCCATAAATGTTCGATTGGGTTTAGGTCTGGACTGGTAGAAGGCCACTCCAGAACAGTCACTGAATTTTCATTTAACAACTTTTTAGTAAGATTTGTAGTATGTTTTGTGGTGTCAGCTTCCTGGAATTTGCAAATAACAGGCATATCTTCATCTGTCCATGGCAACAACACATCTCGCAATATATCACGATACCTTTTGGAATCATGTATTCCCTCAATAAGATAAATTGGACCAACGTCAGTCCAAGAGAAACATCCATAATTGCTTAGTTTGCCACCACCATGGCTCAAAGTCGTTGAGACGTATCTAAGATTGAGTTCCATGTGTTTTGGGCATCTCACACGGTTGATACCATCTTATACAATGCAGTTTCATCACTTTAAGTCATAATTTGCAATTGATGGGGTCACAATTCGGGATATGCCCCAACAAGTGGAATATGCAGTCTTCTTATTTTTAGAGTTACAAGTGGGTTCTTCTGAGAAATTCTCCCATGGAGTCCAATCTCCACGAAACGTCGTCCAACAGTTCTTCGTGATATATCGAAGTTATATTAACCATTAAACTTGCGCTGAATAGCTCCAGCAGTCTTCCAGGGATCCGATTTGGAGTTACGGATGACTTCGTGATCCATGTGAACAGTGGCTTTCCGGGGTTTTTTCGCACGTGGAACGTTTTGAACTCTTTCATACTCGGCGTAGTGGTGAATAGCAATAAATATAATTTTTTTGGAGCATCCAAGATGTGTCGCAATGTCTTTATGGGACATATGGGTTCTGAGTAATTCAACAATTGCTTTACGCATTTCAGGTGTACATCTGTGGCCCTTACCTATTATATCTGTTTTTTTTTAAATGTACATCTATTTAATAATAAGTCTATTAAAAGAAAAAAACAATGGTTTACCGAAATAATAGGAAAATTTTAATTTATCACTGTAAATCAGTATCGGTTCTAATTAGTTGTCTCGCTAAATTTGAGGTTAGGGCTGTAAAAATTGAAATATTTTTTTTTCCGATGAATCGATTGAGCTAAATTTTTTTTTAAATGAATGTTTAAATATCCTAGATTCATACTGTATATAAACATTTTGGATAAAACACCTCTTATTTATCAAAAACAAAAATTGAAAGTTTCCACCGCAGTCGGTTCTAATTAGTTGTCAACGGCTGTATGTATCTATATAATCCACAGAAATATTATAACCGATCCATGAACCCCGAAGATTTTTCCACTGATTTATCTCTAGGCGACCCGGCTTTTGTCTACTTGTGTGCTCATAGTACTCTTTGCTTTGAAAAGTGTATAGGAATAGTGTTAAAATATTTCGAAAAATTACATAAAAAATTGTACACCTGCGTAGAATCAGAACTTGCAATAGGTAGCTTGTAATGGATAGTCAAAGAAATCAAACCGGCGACGACTCAATTGACAAATGCCCCCTTTAATTTTGTGGAGAGATAAGAAACGGGCCAGACCATTTCAGCGTGGTCGATATAGCGACGAAACTGTACAAATACATATATATGTATAAACAGACAAAACGCACCCATACCCATACCACCCCAGGAAGGAGCATAAAGCTCAAGCATTGTCCACATATATCGAAGGGGTGGGGTATTTGATTTGGTTTGGCCGCTCTGCTTTACTCAGGGCCTTTAAAATTAGTTGCTTATGTCATTACTAAACGGTCTAACGAAGTTCCAGTTCTGGGCGATAAGATAAAAAAAAAAAACTCTAAGAATTTGGCAAACACAACCCACAAACTTGAGCAACGGCAATTGTGCAGTTTGGGGCACGTGAGGTCGATCATAATAAGTTTTTGGTCTAGTAGTTTGGGTTAAACCCAACAAAAAAAAAAAAAAAAAACAACAACAAATTTAAGCAAAATACTGCTCCAGCATTGCTCATACTCTCTTTGAATTCGGCGCTCAGTTTTACACAGGAAATTCCAAAGCATTAGCAGCCTCGCTTTCACTCAAAGCCAAACAACACACTCAATTTTTACGCTCTCTCTCTCTCTCTCGCTCTCTCTCAGTCTTGTCGGCTGTTGCTGTTGCTCTCCGAGTGGCTCTGTTGGCGCTGTTGGGGCTGTTGGCTCTGTTGGGGCCTATAAAAGCTTGAAAAGCAACGATGACGCATTTATTCTAAACAAGTTGGTCGTGTGAAACGCTTCGGTAGCCCCATAAAAAAAATTCGTATCGAAAAATTGTTCATAAATATTGTGAAAATTGTACGCGAAAATTAAATTGTTGAATTGTTGAATTGTTTAAAGTGAAACAAGCCGAGCAAAATGAAATAAAAGACAGCGAAAAGATTCTCAGAAAAACGCACACATACCTATACAAATTAAGTGAGCGCTAAAAACGAGAAATAACAACAACAAAATAAAAACATTTAAACAAATACAAAAAGGAAAACAGTACAGAAACAAAGACAGAGACGAATTTCGCCAGAATTTGCATTTGAGTCATCGCCGCATTTGGCGCATCTCACACAATTTGCCTGTTGCGCGATCTTTGCCCAATAAAATAAATCAATTTATTCGAGCGGAAATAAAATAAAATAATTCAAGTCCATTATGACACTGGACAGTTATAATTTCTTCACCGATGAATATCAACTGTTTAACAACAGTTTATTCTCGCCCCTGCCAAAAGTGGTAAGCCCAATAAAGCTAAATAAAATTTTGTAGTTTTAAGCAAGTTTTTTTATATTATTTTTTTTTGAGCTTATCGACTTGAATGTGTGTGAGAGTGAGTGAGTGAGTTTTTCTATTCTTATCAATCAACGACGACATCACTGGCGTCGCCATTGTTGTTGTTATTGTTGCCGCGAAATTTCTAGAAAATTTTTTTGTAAATGAAGCTTTTTTTTTATTTGTTTTTAAATAAATAAAAAACACTTGTTATCGGGCTGAAAATTTCTTGGAAATCCGTTTTTATCTATCGACCAAGGCAAGGCATCAATGGGGGCTCTTTTTATCGGGTTTTTTGTTTTACATTGGAAATCGCTAGATAATAATTTCATTATTTATTTTATTCAATTTAGACAATTTGTTTTTTATTCATTTATTTTTGCTTTTATTGCCAAAACGTAAAAACTCTGGAAAAGTCAGAAAATCACCCGCAATTGACATGAATAAAAAAATATCACGTTGTCATGCCATGATCAAACAACAACAACAAAAGTATTGGCCATATTTTGCAACCATTGTCATGTTGTGCCATTCTAAGCCAATTTGGTTTCATTCAGTGGAATTAACATTTCCGAGCCCCTTTGATATGGCACACGTGCAACTTTCATGACTATCAAAAAGATCGCAAAGCGGGAAGTCATTGCAATTTACAACAATGCAACAACAACAACAACAAAAACAACTAAAAGAGGGTTAAAAGTCGCTAGAGTCTTTGGTTTCACCCTTTTCAAAAATTATTTTTTTTTTTTTTTGATCCCAAGTCAACTGCATTTCTGGCCGAAACTGGATACTCTTTTGCGTGGTGTGAGAAGCCGCTGCAAACGGGGTCACGGAATTATACCATTTAAGTCGCTTAAGTACTCAATAAATTCGGTTTTCGGGGGTTGTAAAAAAAACAACAATCTCTTCTTCTTCTTCTTCTTTATTTCCAACAAATTTTTAAGCCGTTTCGCCCCCATCGAAAATATTCAAAACAAGTGCCTCTTGCCCAAAAAAAAAAAAAAAAAAAAAAAAATCAAATACAAAAAACTTTCTTTTCTTCTGCTTCTTCAAAAAGAAAAAAAAAAAAATATATTTTTTTTATTTATTTTTAAAATTACTTGTGAATTTCGAAAAGCACTTTTAATTAACTGAATTTGGCAGTCGGCGCTGAGCTGTGAGGGCGGAACTTTCGCAAATAATTCCAATGTGGGCGCCAAGTCTCGAACACTTAGGGAACTCATTTTAACCATTAATTTTCAGAGCATTCAAAAAGAAGAAGCAGAAGAAGAAGAACTGCATTCGAATTGATCGCGAGTTTGGCAATTGCATGACCAGCGGCCAGATGTATTCCAGCGTGAAGAGCACTCAGCCGGCTTTGGCTTTAGCTTTGGCCTGATTGAATTAACGGGTAACGAGTCCGAAATAGATGAATATTTTATGGGCAGCCAAAGAAAAATTCCGAATAGACTGAATGACTTGGTAATTGGCTATTGATGGTCAAAGGACAAAGTGAATCGAAGCCTGACTTCTGGGACATTTGGCCGTATGCTTTATGGCGTCTGCAATAATTTGATGTGTCGTAATTTGAGACTAGCCAAGTTGACTGGCCAGGGCCAGACCAACCCTGACGAGCACACAGATATACAAGGGAATTGCAACTGTCAGGAGTCGTCTTGGCTTGGCAAACGTTTGCATTAACTTTCCCTTTGAAGCGGTGTGCTGGGGGGGAGGTGAGGGGGGAGAGCACCAAATTCTCGGAATTGTCTAAAAAGTGAAAACAACTTTTACTACTTTTTGTGCATTTGCTTTGGCTGTGTCCTTTTGTCCTTTCGGGCAGAGGCGCCGCGCCCAGTCGACGCCGCTGCCGGCTGGCGCCCACCTTGCCCACCCGCACGAACAGCCAATGCCAACTCTGCTCTGCCATTTCCTTTCTTGGCCCCGGCCAAGGATTGCAAAACTTGGCCATAAATTGTTTTAGCCAATGTTGTTGTGGTTGTTTTATTCTTTCCTCTTTTCTTTGTTGTTGTTGTTGTTGTTGTTGGCGTGTCGCGACAAAATGCATTTAAATAAATTATTCCTAGACCAATGTCGCGTCATTTTATTAGCTTTGCGGATAATTGTGGCCATCGATGGGTCTGTTTTGAATTTTTTGTTTTATTTACTTATTTCGGTGGTTTCCCCATTCGAGTTATCGGGGTACAGCAACGGCCTCGACTGTGTGGGCGAATGCGATTACATTTTCACTTATCACGGGAATTTTTATTTTTTTTTTTTATACACACTTTCCATTCGAAGCTTATCGACTACTTCCACAAATAAAACAATAAACAAATTGAAAAATAATGGATACGCAATTATCGGAATATTTCATTTTGTTTTGAAATAAACCCACGACTTATCCTTTTGCCTTTCTCGCAGACAAAAAAAAAAGCGATAAAAAATTTTATTTTATTTCGAATAAAATGAAAAAAAAAAAATCTGCTTACCTTTGGCAAATAAATTTTGTGTTCTTAATGGAGAATGCATTTAAAATTTGTACAAGTTCAATGCACTCGTACCAGCGGGGGCAGAGAGGAAAACATAAAAATAAAAAGCATAAAAAAAGTGAAAAAAAATAAAAATATTCTGCGCCTTGCAAATTTGTCAACGTTGTCGTCACGCCCCGCGACACCAGGCCAGGCGCAAAGTCTGATTAATTTGACAGTGAACTTTAACCAGCCGGGAAGCAGTAAGGGGAGCAGGGGAGTTAGCTCTGTCAATAAGGCCGGCCTGAAATTGGCCGAGATTTATGTGATCAGTTGCTGCACTTTTGGCAGATTTTTTGAATTATCGTTTGAACATTTTTTATTTTCTGAGCCAAGGCAAACGCCAAACCAACCGTCAGACGGAGAGAGAGAGTTAAAAGTTTAATTCAATTGCCAAAAAAAAAAAAAAACAAAAAAAAAAATATAAAAATTTAATTTTCATAAAACGCCAGAGCTGCCGCGACTGCGGTTGTCTGCGTGGGCGTTGCCACATACCCAAAATGGGCAACTGCCTGGCAATAAGTCGAATTTATCCATAAGTGTTCACAAACAATATTAAAATTTATATACACACATGGGTGTGCGTGTGTGAGTGTGTGTGTCGAGATATGGTCAAGCGGTTGACTGGGCTTATTGTGTTATTGGTTTGGCTGCGCCTCAGTTCGCTTCCAGGGTTCCTGGCCTGGCGGATTTGCGTGCCTGAAAATGCCGGCGACAAAAGCTGCGTTGAAGGCAGCAAACCAAGCAAAAGTCGTTGACTTTTTTGCGCCACTCAAAATGCTCAGTGTTGTTGTTTCTTAATGTCTGCCATTTTGTTTGGCTTTTGCTGTTGTTGTTGTTGTCGTTGTTGCAGTTGGTGTTGCTGTAGCCCCCTTTATCAACAAAGCACTCAACACCAAATTGTCAATGTGGAGGGGGAAAGTGGAGTGGGAAGCCGGGAGTTGCCGGGTCGGACATTTCAGTCACTAAGGGATTTCGGTCACGTTCTTTTTTCCACTGAAACGCAAAGAAAACAACAAAAAACAACAACACTAGCTAAAGTTAAAAATCATTTGTTTCGGTTTCTGTTGAATTCGCAATATTAAGAATTATCAAAATTTTGACAAGATATCAGAGACGGAAGGAAAGGCTTGCCCCGGCCCGGCTCTTGCTTGGTGTGGCATGCGGCCGAGTCGGTCTTGAACTTGTCAACTCCTGAGACATTGCCACAACTTTGAATTGTAAAGCAAACAATTACAGCAATTCAACTCGGTTCAACTTGAATGATTATTATAATTTTGTCTACCAATTAAAACTAAATTGCATTTGATTCTAAATTATGTGCATTTTTTAACGAATCGCAAAAGCCAAACTAATAAGCCGAGCCGCACTCTACCTGCCATTGTTGCGCCTTTAAAACAACCTTCAGTCAAACCAATGCCACTTAAAAAAAAAAAAAACATATATATATGTATATATATAATATATTTATAGATCTTGGAGTATTACATTTTAATTTAGTCTGTTTTGTGGTGAATTTTAATTCTCTGCGTTGTGTATTGGATGCCTTTAAATTTGCAATAATTAACTAGTTAAAACAATGGAGAGATACAACAAATAAACAATTGATTGACTGACTTATTTCAGAGTTGAAAAATCAACTTGATCATTTTCTAATTTTAAACCAAGGCATAATCACATCATTTCTTATCCAATTGAAATTAAATTAATCAAGTCGTTTAAGCAAACGCTTGCAATTCATGGCAAACCAGGTGGCAGCACTGGTAAAAACTCCAACTTTCCAACACTTGCAAATGCAAGAGCGCCATCTAGCGTACTTGGTTGCTGGAGACTTTACGGATAACTATTCATTATACTCCTATTTAATTCGGGCGTACTTTATGCATATAGTAAATTGATTCTAGCTTCTCAAGTTCCCCAGCAACTTTGCGAGATGCCTGAAAATATGTTTTCGCTAGATGCCAATCAAGATGACAAATTTGTTCGTTGGCTCAGTGATTCTTGAGTTTGATAAATATATAAATATTCATAGGTATTTAATTAATTTCTTTGCCTCTAGAAGCTGAGATATAAACAAATGAAATTGCCGTGCCGTTTAAACGCCATTCAACCTTATCTGTTTTTATTTTGTTTAATTACGTCATGACCGGGCTGAAAGTGTGTTAAAAATAGCACAACACGTCAACACCATCGAAATGGCAAACAAAGAGCCGAGCATGAAAGAGTCTGCCCGGCAGCAGTTCTCTTCGCATGCTCGCCTCTCGCCCACAACCTCCTTGGCCTTGGATCCTCGTTTATCTCTTGGTGGGGTTTGGCTCGTCTTCGAAGACAATAAAAATCGTTATCATTACAAGAGGCGAGAGAATATGAAATGCTCTTCCTGTTTCATAATCAAAATTCTGCCCTGCTCTGCTGGCATTGCCAATTATTAATGGATTAGTCAGCGTAACAGTCTAAGTAAATACAAATAACACAATTTTATTGTTATTGTTGTTGACGTCGTCAGTCCGAGAACGGTTCAATTGACCCACAGTTGTGAACTTTGCCTGCCCCGCCTAGGGGACTGATAAGCGACGCCCTGTCACATTTGTTAAATTTGAGATTCGAGCTCGTTTGTCGTCGTCACTCTGTGCATGTGTTTATTTATTTATTTGTTTTTTTTTTTTTTTTAATTTTTTATTTAATTTAATTTCTGCTCTTTTCGTTTTTCTAAATTGGCTGATTCATTTCAGCAAGTACGCCGATCTGTGGTGTATTTGTATTTCTTTGAGGTTGCTTGCCCTCTCTACTCTTTGCCCACAGAGACGACATGGAAAGTGGGTTAAGCGAGAGCCAAGTTGTTTTTGTAAAATATATAATTTTTGTTTCTTTTATTTTATTGTTTAATTTTAAGCAAACAGACAAGCAGGCAGGTAGATCAGGCGGACGACAAGCCGTTCCGTTCGGCAAAGTTGAAAGCCTCTAGATTTTCCCGCTCGCTTTGAAAGAATACATTTTATTGTTATTTGCGACACCAAAGATAAATGTGCCAAAATAAATAAAAGTATACGATATATTTTTGGTCTGGGTGTAAACTAAATGGCGAACCGGTTAAAATTTCTTAAATAAAGGATTTTCTGTTTAGCAAGTTTGCGCAAATTTCACATTATGAAAAAAATTCCACTCGCCGTTCCCATTGTAAAAAATAAAAAACACATACACAAACAACAACAGCAAAAATAAATACAACACTTTTGTTCTCGTTTTTGTAAATAATTTTTCATTTCTTTACTCGCCTAAATTCACCACAACAAAACAAAGCGTAGACCTGTCTGGGAATGAGACAAGAGTCAACAGGCTGACAAGATCAATGCCCTGAAAATAACTGTAAAGCTAATTGTTTGTGTTTAAAAATATAAATTATACATTCAATTAAACCTAATATTTAATTTTTCAATAAATCAATGGGCCTTTCGCTGGAATTAAATGAACAAATTTCAAATAAGAAGTTCCTGTGATCAGGAAGCTGTTCTTTTCTAAGCAGACAAAAAGCTCTTTGATATAATTAAAAATATTAAGCGCCTAGTAAATACACTCAGAACAAAAAGCTGTTTGCTAAAATTTAGAGTTCTGAATGCTATGAGTTTCTTACACAACAAAAAGCTGCTTGATATGCTTCGAATAAATTCAAAATGAAGAGTGTCACTCTTTTATTTATTTATTTATTTTTTTTTCTAATTCTATAAGACCCATTTCTTTGACTAATTACTAACCTGAGCCACCGTCCCGACCACCCCCGCCCATATTCCCACTGTGTTGTCATGCTGTCTGTGGGCTGTTAGCTTTGAAGCAATTATGCTGATTGTCTTGCTAATATGAAAGAAACACCAAACACCAGAAAACAGCAACACCTGTTGTGCAAATGTTTATGCACGCATCTGTTTTTCCGATCTGACAGTCGAGGCTATAAATATAAACCTATACAGGCTGTTAAGAAGCGAAAATGACAATCGAAGCATGGACTCGAATGGCTCACAAATCAGAAATCACATTTCCCACTATAATTTATGGCAAACAAAAAGCCGAAACGTTTCAAATTGTTTTGAATTTTCATCGCCTGTTTTCGCCAAAATCTCTGATCGACTCGACCAGAATCTCAGGGATCGAATTGAGTAATAATGAAGGCGGCAGCGGCGGTCGCACCAGCGTGTGCTCTCTTGGCCAAAACAAAAAAAAAAAATGTATATGAATTGTGTATCGTCAACTAGACCTAGGTGGGCGTAGGTAGTGGGCATGGCATGCTTATTCTATGCTTGTGTGTGTTTATGTGTGTGATTTTTTTTATGACTTGGGGCCATCTTGTGTGTGGGTTGGGGCGGCTGCTGCTCAATTAAGAACCGAGCAACGTTAGAGTATTTTAATTTATTTGATTTTCTTCGGTGCTAGAATATTTATTTAGTTTTTTTTTTTGCTCTCTGAAATCCCCCGAGAAAAAAGAGAAAATGTGTGTGTGTGTGTCTGTGTATTTGTTTAAACCATGCGGCCTTAGGCGATCTTTTGCAAAATTTCGCTCATTCAGTCGCAAACGAACAACGAACCACCGAAGACTTCGAAATCCACAAATGTGATCGCGCGCGCGCGTTTTTTTTTTTCATTTTTTCTCGAAATAAAACGGCAGCAGCAACAACAACAACGACAAGAGCAAATTATATTGAAAACAAAAATAAAATTGAAAATTGGAAAAATCCGAAAATAAAAGAATAGAAAAGCACGAAAAATCACATTGCAAACGATTTTTATATAGAAAGAATCACAAAGAGTGGAAGACGACGTCGTGAGAACGCGTGCAGCAATTGCAAAACGAAAGGAACTCAAAAACGAAATAAGATCAGAAACAACGAAAAAAATAAAAATAAAAAATAATACAAAAGGAAATATATTCTTTTAATTAATTTTGTGCATTGCCCCGCGGTGGTTAAAATAAATACTTATATATATATTCGATATATATATAATTTTTCCTATATAGGAAAAAGCAGCCACAACAAATTTAAGTTAAAACGAGGCATGTCCAAGGAATTCAAATGAAAGCACATCTGTGGCAAATAAGAAAGAAATAATCAAACATAGCAAACATTTGGCAATTAAAGCAACTCGGATCCACGACAACCAAAGAAAGAAAGAGAGAGAGAGAGGCAAATTTGTTCAATTGTAAAATTTATTATATAATCGAAAAGGCAACTTGTGCCATAATTGCAACAATTCTACACGGCCTACTCGGTCCAAGTGTGACGTCATCGCATGACCAGAAAAGGAAATCTCTGGAGGCGTGCCTGAGCGAGTCGACTCTCTTTCGAATCAATGAAAGTCTCGATTATGTTTGCATTGTCTTGGATTGAGTTGTGGAGCGATTTGAATTTTCCTGGCATGTTTTTGAGGAACTCGAAGCAACGCCTAAAGCCACCGGAATTAGCTGGCGGCCAACCCTTTGAAACACTCTAAACGACAACAAAATAAAAAAAGAAGAAGAAGTAGAAAAAAACGAAAGCTGCTACAAACGACGAAACTAAAACGAAAGCCAAAACAAAAGAAAAAAACATATCCTAAGGAAAACGAACGAGATCTGGCAACAACAACACCAGCAACACTAGCGACACCTGCGAAAACAGCAAAGAGCAATACAAAGACAAAGAGAAAACAATAAAAGAAGAAGAAGCAGAAGCTGAACAAATCACAAAAACTATAGAATTTCGTTAAGGGAAATTTGAATCTTTTCTGGGAAAAGATCGCTGTAAATAGACACTAATATATTTCTTTGAATTTATTTATTTTGTTTATGTTTTTACTGACACGAGAGAATTTTATATATATTTTTTTTGTTTGTTAAATTGTTTCGATTGTCTATTGTAAGTGTTGTGCCTAAAAGTTAAGTTTTGATCAATCTATTGTAAGATTAATGAATTAGAATTAGAAAAAAAGAAAGAAAAAAAAAAACGAACTTACCTAGCTAGTCAGACATACTGTGCGTATACGCAACGCCAAGCTTGCGTATACTTGATATTTTTAAGCTATCGAAACTGAGATCTGAGATCTTCATCAAGCCCAAATGATGAAAAATATAAATTATAAAGCGCATAATGCGTGCTATCGTCCCTATCCGAACCAACCACCGCATCATCAACATCAACATCATTCAGCGATTCTGCACCAACAGCAACTTCAGCAGCAGCAACAACAACAACAACAGCTGCAGCAGCAATTACGTCAACAACAATTGCCGCATTCATATAGCCAACTCATGACGCCCAATGCAGTCAACGGTAATCAATTTTATTACCAACAAAATCAGCCACTGCAGCAGCAGCAACAGCAACAACCCACGCAGCTGCAGACAGCTTACCAGCAACAACAACAACAACAGCAGCCACTACAGCCGCCAACTCAGGCATATGGTAATAATAATACCACAAATTTGGCCATGTCTACTGCTTCCATAAGCAACTGCTTCGAAGTGCGCAATAATGTCACCAGCAGCAGCAGCACCAACAGCATCAGCAACAACAGCAACAACAGCAGCCAGAATGCTAACAATAGCAGTAGCAATGCCATAGCCATGGCCGCCATGTATCAAATGCAGAATTTCATAAGTCAACAAGAACTATATAATATATATAATCAACAACAACAACAGCAACAACAACAACAGCAGCAGCAGCAACAACAACAATTATCAGTGCCGCAGCAATTGGAGGGGTTGTCAGCAAAATCAGGGGATGTGAAAGATACCAATAGTCCAGCTAGCGCAGACATAGACAAATTCACAATGGACGCCACCGAAATAGCCAATTTCCTAGCCAATGAGCTTTTTATGCAGCAGGTAAAAAGCATACAATTGGCTGGACAAAAAAAAAAAAGTGTTACGATAGAAATTTCTGCTCTCTCTCTCACTCTTTAGCTTCTACCTTGATAATGTTGCCAGCAATCAGATCATTTATTCTCTTCTTTGTTTTACTCTTTGCAGCACCTAACACTAGATGGCTTACAGAGTGGTGTACCCACGCCGACGACACCAACCCTGACGCCGACCACGATGCGCAGCATCGAAGAGACCTTCCACGAGATGACAAGCGAACCGAATGCCTACCAGGCTGGCTTCCGACCACCTCTGCCAACCACAGTGGCGACCAACACGGCTGTCAGCTCAACTGCAACTGTCGCAGGCTTCGATGCTTACGGTGTTGAGGTTGACAAGGTTATGAGCCGGTACGGTACTGATTCAGAAGATTCGAACGCCTCCTACATGAATGACCCCATGCAGGATGACCAAAGCACAACAGACAATTGTAAGTCTAACAGAGAATTTCTCAAATTTCCATAAGAGAATAACCAAGCTTTTCTTTTCCCCTTGTTCAGCGAGTGCCGCCACCGACAGCACCTCGTACCAGAACGGCCATAGCATGGGCAACGGATCGCTGACCACTTCAAATTGCCTCAACACCTTCTCAGCCGCCCTGGCTGGTGTCAACAACAACAGCTCTGGCCGCGGCACCGCCCAGTCCAGCAGTAACTCAAATACCTCAAACAGTGCCACAACCACTCAACGGCGTGGCGGCGGGCGACGTCCCACGAAGCCGGCTAATATGTCGCCTGAGGAGGAGGAGAAACGCCGCATACGCCGGGAGCGCAACAAACTGGCAGCCGCCCGCTGCCGCAAGCGACGCGTTGATCAGACCAATGAGCTTACCGAGCAAGTCGACAACCTGCTGAAGAAGGGCGACGCGCTCAAGAAGGAAATGGAGGAACTGACTATTCAAAGAAAGAGCTTGCAATATGTGCTAGATACCCATAGGCCCACTTGCAACCTGGTGCGCGATGAGATTCTAACTGTGGCCACGTGCAACGGTGTGATTGCTTCGACGAGTATGCTCAGCGCTGGCAGCTGCAGTGGTAGCAGCAGTCACCACAACAACAACAGCAATGACAGCAGCAACGGCACCATCACCGGTCTCGATCCCACGCTCAATTCCACCGGCCGCAGCAACTCGCCGCCCGATCTCAAGCCAGTGCTCACTGAGGATCTGAAGATCAAAAACGAACCTCTTGATGTAGCCCTCGAAGCGGACTCGCTGGACTACAATGGTCCCTGTTCCAAGCGAATGGCCTTCAGTCAGCCCTTGGATCGGCTGCCCAACATTTCCACCCTGACTGGCTCCCTCTCCACGCCCACCGGACCCCTGTCCGACTCCTTGAACACACCACTGACCACCATTGCCTCGGTGAGCTTCAATGGCTTCCCCTCGGGTCCCGGCAGCATTGCGAATTCCACACTCAACGCCCTCAACAAGAACCACAAGCCTCGGCCGAACACCCTGGCCGTGCAACGACCCCTGGTGGCACCCATGCAGCTCAATACCGACGGCAAGGCTGCACCCACAGAGATCCAGGGTGTGCCCATCCAAACCCCCTCCACGGGCGTGTTCAACTTCGATTCACTTATGGACGGCCGCACCGGACTGACACCTGTTTCGGGACCCCTGGTGCCCAACACCCGCAACCGCCATCCCCTCGAGCTGCCCACACCCACAAGCGAGCCATCCCGACTAGTTAGCTTATAGGACAGGGACTCGCTGACTTGGCACTGGCAGCCGCTGGCCCCCAACACAGTCAATGTTAAATATAGTTTACTGCAATTCTAATTGTCATAATCATTATTAATTTTATTATTATTATTGTAAATTTATTTAAACGCGCGACTAGCGAACTTTCAAAACAAAAACAAAGAGAAAAGTCCCAGACGATAAGAACGAAAATTAGCTTTTAACTTTTTGATTTTTCTTATTTTCTTTTTAAACGAATAATTTTTTTTTTCTTGCATATCAGAATTCGACGGGGAATATCGCCTCTTTCCTTTGCGAATCATTTCTTTCAAATAAATATTATAGCCGGAGAATTCTGATTTCAGAGACCAATAAGAAGAAGAAGAAGAAGAGAAAGAATGTATTCTCTTCGGAATGGCTCATTGTATTATTATCTATACTATATTTTCGTTTTTATTTATTTGTAAGCGTGCAATTGTCAATTTTTCTTCATTTTATAAAGATAAAAACAAAATACATATTTTTCTAAAAAATATATATTAACTATTTTAATACAAAACAATTGAGCTAATGTCAATGAGATGAAAATGATGAAGAAGATGAAGATGAAGATGATGAGATGATTAAGAAATGGATGCGTTGTGATATTTATTATAAACAAAGTAAAACAAAGAACATGCCTTGAATATGCAAACAAAAGATATAAAACACAATTACAAAAACAACAAATTATAATAATAATAACAATAATAAATAATGCAAAATGTTTTTATATTTTGAATTCAATTTATATTGGATGACTAAGCAATCGCGAGTTTTAAGAGTTTAACTTGATCTAACCGCAATTGAAAAAGAAAATTCTATACCTACAGAATAAATTATATATACTTAATAATTATATATATATATATATTATATATAAAAAAACATATATATATATATCTGATAAAGATAAATCTATTTTTACTACACGCAAAATGGCCTTGTTTTAAATCAAATACAAAAGAAGTAAAGCCGTATTCTTTTTTATATATATATTTGCATTAATTTAATTCAATTAAATGTATGTATGTATTTTGCCAGTTTTGGAAAATCAAAAAAAAAAAAAAATAAGAAAAAACAAAATCTAAAATTATTCAATTCAAATCACAAAGTAACACAGAATGAGTTATCTTTTCATTTCTTATTTTTTACTGTCGCATAATTTTAATTGTACATTTAGACGGATACCAAACTGCAGAGCTAAAGTAAAATTAATAAAAATTGAAATAAACGGGAGAACCTGAAAAAAAACACACAAAAGAAACACAGCTCCATGACAATTTTATTATACCTTTTTGGGGTTCGGGGGGAACTTCTGGCCTGACTGAAAAACGAGAAGGCGCCGCCAATTGAATTACAAATTTGAAGGGAAGTCGATCAGAAAGCTCGACTTAGCAATGCTCTGTAAGGCCCTAACCAGCTTGGAAACAATATGAAAAATCTAAAGTTACCTCCAGATCGACCAGTATCACTCGGCATATCGATTGAGCCATGTTCCTCTCTCCGTCGGCAGAAAGTGCTCTCATTCTTGACATACGAATCTAAATCGGTTTTGGGAATATCTTCAAAACAATTGGTGAGACACATTTATTTTATGAGTATGAAATTTTATTAGAGTCAGAGTTCTATATCTCATAGCTCTGGTTTGACTACAATTTTACATTCTAATTCTGATGAGTCTGAATTCGTCTCAGGTATCCCTTTAGCCTTAATTGACCGATCTTATTCCAATTTGGTATTTGAAAGACTCGATTAGCTCACATGTGTAAAGAATTTTGGACAAATCAAAATCGAAATTTGGAAAATCTGCATTGCTTTTTCATATTGTAATCTTTGCCAAAAAAACATAAATTCGATTACTACAACTTTCTGAAAGTCAGACTTACTCCAAATACTAGAATATATTCTATTATCTTGATATTGATCTTGAATAATATATAGGTGAATAACCTAAATGTATTCACTTGTAATGGATTTTCACTTTTTTTCTGAAATATATATATATATATTTTTACAGCTACTCAGAGAGCCCTCTTCTCAACCGAAGTAAATGAATATGAAAAGCAATTTGAGATTGTTTTCGTTCGATGTATTATTTACTTGAGACGTAATCTCTTTTCGTATCATTGTAGCTCGTATTATTATCAATGGTTTCCCTATATAAGTAAGCCTTAAATATTTTCGTGAATTCAAGACAATTTGATTCACTTAAGTCCTTGGCATATCCGAAGTTAGAGTATCCAAATTACCTAGTCAAGAGCAGGTAGACCGATCAGACACGATCAAGCAGACTCGGGAAATGAAAAAAGAGAATCTGAAAAAAAAAGAATGTTGCCAATATTGTAAGTAATAAATATTTCGGGACCAGTTGAGAACAGGTAAATTTAAACACACACACGCACACACAACCATCGAATACCCGCACGGGCAGGGAGTCTTGGAAAGCAGTAAGCAATTCACTGTATATTTTTGTAGTTTGGAGTATTTTATATACATTTTGTATACGTCTGTGCATTCCAATTTGTGGATCGTTTTGCATTTATTTCGGTCAGTAAGCTGATAAATTCGAAACCGCGAACATACGAGAAAAGATGAGCTTTTTAAGTGCTCTGAAACGTACACTCGGCCTGGGCAGGCGTCAGTTGCCCATCTCACCGCGTCAAGTGGTCCTTATCACAGGCTGTGATTCCGGTCTGGGGTGGGTTTTGACTTAAGAAACTTTACATATAAGATCTTAAAATTCTATGGATTCGATAGGCATTCTTTGGCCGTGTACTGTCACTCTCTCAACTTGACCGTGATCTCATGCTGCCACAACCTCAACTCCGAGGGAGCCAGACTACTGCAGCAATTAAACTCCAAGACGGAGGACAAACTGCCACCACGCATGCACTTCCTTGAACTGGATCTCTTGAAGGCAAATTCCATAGAGAGCGTGCATGCCTCTGTACAGAGCCTGCTGGCGGATGGCAAAGATGCTGGCTACGAGTTGGCAGCTCTGGTCAACAATGCCGGTGTGATGTGCTTCGGGGAGTTCGAATGGCAGACCCCCAACCAGCAAGAAATGCAAATTCAAGTCAATGTTTTGGGCACTATGCGACTGACCAAGCAAATGCTACCGCTCCTGAGGCAGCACAAGGCTCGCATCATCAACATAACCAGCCATTGTGGCCTGCAGGTAAGTGGGATCGGAGTAACTTTTCCACAAACATAATCGATCTGCCAACTTCAGGCCCTGCCCGCTCTGGCGCCCTACGCAGCCTCGAAGGCTGCCCTTCGTTTTTGGAACGATGCCCTCCGCATTGAACTGAAACAATATGGAGTCGAGGTAGTCAACTTTGTGCCCGGCTCCTTTGTCATGGCCAGCAACATAGCTGCGCGCCAGCAGGAACATGCCCAGAAAATGTGGGACGGTTTCGACCAGGAGCAGCGCCAGCATTATGGCGCCTATTTTGAGCAGTTCAATGCTTACCTCCGTATTGTGTCTGGCTTCAAGCCTCCAAATCAGTTGCAGGACCATGCCTTGCTCAACAAGTTCAAGGATGCCCTAACCAGCAATCAACCCAATGCTCTGTACATTCACGAGCCTTGGCGCTACAAAATCTATCGATGGCTGTTCCGTGTCTGTCCAACCCCGGTGGTGGACTGGCTGGCCGTCCAGTTTTGTGCCATGCCCACTTACCAATCTCTAAAACACAATTGATGGATTGCTCGACAACATATTTATTCTTTTCACCAATTGGAATGGAATGGAATGGAATGGAATACTTGGCGGAGCCATGTTAAACTGTTTGGTTAATACATATATTTTTGGGGAATTGGGATGGACGCACGCACACAAGTTCGCTTGTCAAGTAACGAAATAAGTAATAAGGCTGGACAATTATAAATAAAACACAAAACGGGACACACAAAAATCACATTGATGGACAGACAAAATAAGGACGGACGTACGCACACAACTTCACTTGTCAAGTAACACAAGAAGCTTTCTCAAAATCAGCACAATTACAAATGAAACACAAAGCGGGACACACAAGAATCACATTGATGGGCAGACAAAATAAATGACTGCGTCAAATAACAATTAAGGTAAGTTGGCTCAGACTAGTAGCCCACGCTGCGGCAACGTTCGTAGACCGCATCGCTGAGTAGCTGGGCCCACTCAGTCATATAGGTAGAGTTCTCAGCATCACGGAACAAAAGCAATTTATCCTGGGTGGGCAGCGAGGAACATAGGTAATAACTGATGGCTGTTTCGGTTAGCTCGGCATGGTAGTTCTTGAGGGACCACTCCAACAGGCTGAGACAATTGTGAGGGTCCAGGAATCGAATAAGCTGCTGCTGCACCAGAATTTCCAACTCGGGTATGATGTAGACGCGGGACATCTCAAAGGCCTCCAGGCGGGCCTTGTATGCCGGCTTGGATGCCGAAGCAGATGCGGTGGTGGACCCTGCCTGGGAGCCAATCAGATATAGAAAATATCTGAGACCGCTCTCCGTGTAGAGTTCTAATTTAATTTGCCTTTCGTGGCCTTCTCGAAAATCACTGTTCAGCATCTTATTGAAGACTTCGCTGGTATCACAGAGCAATTGCTTATTGAAGCCAATAGAAATCGGAGTGGAGTCATCGGGATTGGCAACAACAAAACTCATGTCACAGTCCGCATGCAAGGGAGTCTCAGTGGCAGTGGAAGTGGCAGTGTCGGCATCCTCTAGACTGCCCTCCGAATCAGGCAGGGCAATGCCCAAAGTAAAGCGTGACATTGCGGTTAGAGCATCTGCTGCTTCCGCCGCATAGACATCTTCGACTTTTTTATTTAGCATCAAATCAAAGAGCAAGGTCAGAGCATTGCCGTCGTAAAGGAATTGGTAGAGTAGGCGATGACTCTTTATGATATAGGCCACGGCAATGGCGGCACGACGTTGGGCGTTTAGGTCATCGCAGCGCAGTAGACGGACGAGCTCCTCCTTGCCATAGTTGGACTCGCCAACGTTGGTCAGCGTTTCTAGGAAACCAAAGCCATCCTTCCGCATCTAAGGTAAATGGAAAAATTAAGTTAGAAACCCGGAAATATCTAGGTCTGATTACATTACCTCCTCAACCTTGGTTAGTTGGTAAAGTTGGTGTACAATTCCTTGCTTGATTATCTGGGCGAAGAACTGACTTTCCCTGAAAAATAGGATTTCAAATTAAATTCCAAAATCATGAAGGCTTTAAAAAAAAACTTACAGCAGAATATTTGTCAGAGCATTGGCAAAATTGTTATTGGCCCCAAACACATTTATGGCCTTGATCAAAGTGTCCAAGGTCTCTGGCTTACCCAACTCGGGTCTTTTGTTTATCATCAACGTGATGCGATAGAGTAGATTTTCTATAATATCGATGCAGTCACCCGTTTGATTGGGGAAGTACGACAACTTGAGGGGTGGGACATCCGAGCTCAACTCATCGATATCCTCCTTGTCAGACAAGGCATCATCAATAGTTTCACTACCCTCGTCAATTAGCTTTAAGATATCTAGTACACTGGCAGGCTTGGCAGCTGTTTTGCGTTCCTTGGTAGATTCGTCCTCATCATCCTCATCGTCCTCATCGCTACTACAAGCAGGCGAGTAATTCTCGTCATCATCATTGGCAAACAGATTGGCGGACACTGGTGACATACTCCTTGAACTGCAGGGACTTGTGGTGCGCAGAGAGCGAGGCGAGCTACTTGGAGAGTCAAAGTCAAAGTCCTGCGTTTTCGAAAACTGCATTGAAAATAAAATTAATCTTTTTGCTAAGCAATAAATTGATTTGTGAATACTTTGTTTATCTTCTCCGGTGATGTGAGGTCAGTCAGCTTTCGTTTCTTGCCACCTTTAAGACGCTCCTCCCGCCGCCGTTTGTGGTGCTCTTCATCACTTGTCAAGTATTCGTTCAACTCTCTCACCAGCACAGGCACGAGACCCTCGTACAACATGAATTCCATGCTCAAGTTGTCGTATTGAAAGTTGTTAAGTATGTGGAACAACTAAGTAGAAACAAGCTAAAATACTGTTTCGATTTGATATAATCAAACTTAGGTTACTTACAGATGAGCGCTCGCTTTGACCGTGGTCCTTGATCAGAGCAATGAGCTTGCGCAGGGCACCGCAACGACGGATCTTCGATCGACTGCAGGCATCTGCGGATAGCGTGGAAATTATATTGATGCAGTGTCGGCACTCGCTGTCAGAGAGTGGCTTTGACATATTCCCAGCCATGAGCAATTCGCAGGCAGCCACAATCGCATCCGCCGTACTGAGCATGTAGAAGGCGCAGGGATCTTTGCTGAAATTTGATAAGGTCTTCAGAGTTTGGGCTCGCTGATCACTGTCCTCCTTGGCGAAAAACACAATTGGAGCGAAGGAGGAGTTACGTGAGAGCAGTTCCCAAGTACGCATACCCAACTGCTGGGCTGACAATTGCAATAGACACTTTAAAATTTCATTAGCCAATTCGACTGCCTCGTTCTCCTTGGGCAATGCATATTCATTTAAGATACGTGAGGAATTCTTGAGCATTTGATAGTCAAAGATATCGCTGCGCACTCCTTCCAAATTACGGGCAACCTCTTCAAAGTACTTCTCTCTGTGCTGATTCTTCTTCAGACCCATAAAAGCTGTGACCTCTATGTCCACCCCCGATTCCTTTGGTGCCTCGTTGTTTTTCATTACCGATGTGAAAATTCGCATTAGTTGAAGAAATCCATTTGCGGCTAGAAAGTACTTGGTAAATTGATTACTTGTAAGCAGGAAACGGCAAGCTCGAAATGCCATAATCCGATTCTGGACCGCACTGGCTGTCTCAATGATGTGGCAGAGAGCTGGTGCTATTGCGGCATAGTGGGAGTTCAGAAACGCAGAGGTTACCTTACTTTTGGCCAGATTGCCAAGCATTCGACAAGCCCGACATTGAATTAAGGGATTTGGTATAGTGTTTAGTATTGTTATCAATGGTGGTATTGCCTTGCATTCTAATGCCTGCAGAAAAAAGTAAATGTTTTTAATTAACAAATATGACAAGGCTATCTTCGGATTGCCGAAGTTTACAAACTCTTTTTGAAGTTTTTTTTTTTTTTGTTTTCTTAAATTTTATATGATCGGTATTGATCAATAAGCGCAGCAGATATCACTTACATTAATTTAAATTGGCATTACATAATATTATGGTCCTATTCTTGTGAAACTAGGCATATATAAGAATCGTTTGTATCAAATTTAAAACGAATCATTAAAAACAAATGTGGGAGCTATTATGGTTCGTATGACAGCTGCATGATATAATAGACCCATCTGGCCGGTTCCGAGCAATGAGCTGCCTCCAAACAAAAGTAGGCTCATCACGATAACTTTAAAACAGACAGACGGACATGGCTCAATCGATTCTTATAGTGATTATTAGTATTTTAGAGGCAACTTTTGGGTGTCTATGATGAGTGTTTCCGTGTGTTACAGACATCAGAACAAAATGAATGAATTCTCAAAAAGAGTATAAAAATTAATAAATGGCAAGAATGCTTACCTCTTTGCAGGCCTGTTCATCGGTACAAACATTGCCTAATATACTTAAGACGACTTCCATGATTTTCTCATTCAGCCTCGACATAAGGGGGACTAAAGGTTTAACGCCCCCACAAACAACAAACAACACAATTCCGCACTTGTCTTTTACCAAATCTGTGCGCAGCTTGACGAGGCATTTGTAGACTACACTTCTGTCAGTTGATGTCTGAAGGACATTGATCATGCCCTCGACTTGCTCTCTATTCATATTTATACTAAATTATACTAATTTTCTTCAAAAAATTAAAATAAAACAAAAAGAGGAAGAGACAATTTATAAAATTTCACCAGGGCTGGAATTCTGTTGTTAATTTTTTCGCCTATGTGGCAACTTTACTATTGCTGCAGCCCTGAGTTGGAGGGAAATTCAAAAGCCTAGAACAATTATACAATAATTAAAATGGAAATAAAAAATAAAAACAAGCAATTCTAATAAAGCCTATAATTCAAACAGAATAATATTTTTTTTGAAATTAAATGTATTTTGGCTAAATCTCGTTTTTTATAGCTCTTAGAGCTTCCGGGTACTCTTCCAAATCAATTGGTAGAATACAATTTTCAAGCTGTAATAAAAATGTGTCTAAAAGTTGATGTGACAGCTGAAAAGAGACAAAAAAAATTATGAGATGGCGTGCTAAATTCAGCTACAACCCGACCAACCTTACGAATTATGTGATTTTTTTCATATATCACTAAGCACTCTAGCATTACAGCCACAAATTTCGTATAAAAAACACCGAGATGATTGTGGAGCACTTGCAGTGGTATGGGGAAAATGCAGACCAGGTAACATCGGTGAATTTCACCGAGAAGTTCTTTGCATATATTCGCACTTTGCAAGAGTTTTTCAGATGCAAGAACAAACATTTCCAATAGACTCTTAGCCCATCTGTGACTAGTAATAGCCGTAATCTTGGCACAAGTATCTCGACATACAATTATATTTTCTTCTTCGGTGATATCACGGGTCAGGATGGCATCAATTTCGCTACGGTTTATTGTGAAATGGTACCCCAAACGAGTTATAATCCGGACCAGAAAAATGCACATCTCAGCTGTTGGTGCCAAATTCACATATCTTATGAGGAGTTCGAGCATTTCATCAGTTTGATTCCACTGCAAAAAAGTAAAAAAAAAACTTATTTTCTAATCAAAAAATCCAAACTCACACTTGCCTGAAAACAGTCCAAGTCCTGAAAATGATCGAGGCAAAGTAATAAGCAGTTCCAGATGTCCTTGGTAACTTCAATTTCTTCCATGTAGTGACCATCTTTAAGGACATTCTTAAAGATTACAGCATGAATGTTTAGCGCTTGCACTTCTGATGCCACCTGTAAGAGTAGTCATTCAGAGTTGATGAACACCAATGTTTTCACCCTCTCACCTACTCCGTATTTCAATATTAAGGAAAATATGCGTACTCCAGATTGTTTGTCCACTGGCTCGAAATTCTCTCTCACTTTAAGGCCAACTGATAGACTAAATTGAAGCATTTGTGGTGACAAGACTTGGGACGAACCACCATACCGGCCCTAGACAAAAATAAAAATTGTACAAAACAATATATGAGGATTTACTTAATACTCACTTGTAAATATTTCAGGAATTCCGTTGTAGCTTCCGATCTATGGGCTTGAAACTTTTTTTCATATATCTCAAATATTTTCACCTCGTCCATTATAAACAAAAGGCATTTACAAACAATATACAAAAAAAAAATAATTTCAATAATATTGTCAAAATATGAAGAAGAAGCAAGAGAGCGAATGAGAACAATATTGGTTAGGGAACAATTCCAACAAAATGGCTTATTCAACACCATACCAGGGCTATCACAGTATTATACAAGTAAGTGGCAACCTTGTTCATCATGTGACAGAAGAAGAAGACTGAAGTCATAGGGAACGAGCAGTAGGATTTTTTTTCGCAGTCGTGCATCGTCATATGATTCAAATCAGCAACTAAAATAAAAATGTTGCAAAATTGTGTGATTTTCTCGCTGTTTATAGCAGCAAGTAAGTATACGTTAAGAAGACCACGCCCGAAAACATAGCACAATTAAAAAAACGGTCTCTGTAAAATCTCTGCCTGTACCCGGATAGAAATCGATTTCGATGGGGGTGGTGTAACTGGGCGCAGAATCTTTGTTATCTCGATAATGCAAATTTGAGCTTAACATATTTTTCTCCTTTATATTTAATAGTTCATGCCGCTGGCGAATTAACTGTTCTCAACAGCCCCAAATCGATTAGCTTCAAGGGCAATGATGTGCTAAACAGCGAATTTGTGGGTGATGTGCTTCTGGCTGCTAAGGGCTATGCCGTCGTTGGCAACCCCAACTGGGACTCTATGTTCATCAACGATCCCTTCAATATGGCTAAGAACATTATTGCAGTGCACGTTGAGGGACAAGAACAGGGCATCAATACTGCCAATGGCAAGAGCTTCCAACTGATAGGATCAAATTCCAAGAGTTCGCTCAATGCAGTAGCCGCTGAATTGGAGGCAAACAGTGAATCAGTATGTGACCTTAAATTCGACGAGGATGGTGTAAGTAACTGGTTTAAATATGAAGTCTTGATTTAAATCTCAAGAGATTGTTTTTTATTTAACAGATTCAAGCCTTCAAAACTTGCTTTGGTGATGTGAGTGTTACCCCTGCCAAGGCCACTAAGAATCTGAACCCGGAAATTCATACCGCCGACAAGGAGTTCCTAGAATCTATTGGATATGTATATGCGGTTGCCAATAATTTGGCTAAAATGCCATCTACCACTTTGTTGGTTAAACTTAACTTGGATAATGTAGCCAAGGCGCACGGAGAAAAATCAGTTGCCATGGAGGAAGCCAAGAAACTAGTGTCTAGCGCTATCAATACTTTGTTGGCTGCTGCACAAAAATCAATGGACTCTGTTCTCTTCGTTCAAATATTCGAAAAGGAGTCATCAAATGCACGCTACAAGCGAGATGCCCTCTCCCCACAAGACGCTGCTAACTACAACCTAGCCACTTATTACAATGCTGATTATCCCATAATCTTTAACATTATCTTGTGGTTCATGGTTGTCTTTGGCTTCTCCCTCTTGGCTATATGCTACGCCATTGGATCCATGGATCCTGGCAGGGACTCCATCATCTACCGTCTTTCGTCCACTAGAATGAAGAAGGATAACTAAATTTCTTCTGCTGCACAAAACGCCACTTCCTTCTTATCCATTCTAATTCTACATCTGTTATAATTTGTCTCCTTTTGATGAATCACTGCAAGCCTAAATTGTTCAGCTTAAAATATGTGTGCGTGTTTCTCCTTGCAGTGAATTGGCGTTGTAAAAGGCACACCAAATCATATTACTTTTTAGTATTACGAGTACACCAACAAAAATATAAAATTATCATTTGCGATGCCGTTCAAAGAAATTCCATTATCAACTATGTAATATTTTGTTAATGTTTTGTTTATTGTACTTTTTAGGTTTATATAGTCAATGTGTAACTTTATATTATCTTAAAAGAAGTGCATAAATATGGTTACTTATGAAATGTACAATGTTATTTAACGTTTAAAATTATAATAAATAAACCTAAAAAGAATACAGTTGTTTTTTGTTTTAATTTATTATTTTACTTTCACATATAGTTTTAAAGGCTTGGTGGTCGAAATTTGCGCGCAGACCCTCTTTGTAGGTCGTAATATGCGGAGAGACCCTGTTTGTGGATCGTAGATCGTAATTTGTGCTGAACCCCTGTTTGTGCTAAGCCCCTTTTTGTAGATCGTAATTTGCGCAGAGCCCCTCTTTGTGGATCATAGATCGTAATTTCTGCAGAACCCCTATTAGTGGATCGTAATTCGCACTGCACCCCTCTTTGTAGATCGCAATTTGCGGAGAACCCCTGTTTGTGGATCGTAGATCGTAATTTGTGCCGAAACCCTGTTTGTGCTAAGTCCCTCTTTGTGGATCGTAATTTGAGCAGAACCCCTGTTTGTGGATCGTGCGTCACACATAACCCCTGTTTGTGGATCGTAGATCGTAATTTTTGCCGAACCCCTGTTTATGCTAAGCCCCTCTTTGTAGATTGCAATTTACGTAGAACCCCTCTTTGTGGATCGTACATCGTATTTTCTGCAGAGCCCCTATTAGTGGATCGTAATTCGCAGATCCATGCTATGTAGATCATAATTTAACATTTAAATATTCTCTATATCAGACAGCTTATAACTGCGACCGCATATCAAGCACCATTTGTCCATCAGCAGACAACTATTTTTGCCTCAGCCCTGGTGGGATCTAGGCCAAGTCTGGCAGCTCTTACACATCGCTAAGATTCTGGCAACGTGATCCAATAAAATTATTTAATATTTTTTCACTTGTAACGGCAAAAATTTTTGCACGCATTAACAGAACATTATTTTTAATTAACATATGTAAAACAGCTTTTATCTAGCTGCGAATTAATTTTTTATTATTTTTCCACTGCAAATAAACATCTTTGGCAAAATATACAATTTTATTTTAACATCACTTAGAACTTCTTAATTTTTAGGCGGCCCAATGATCATTGTTCAACTCATAACTTGGGGAATTACTGCCGCTCCAAGTCCCACATCCGCCATTTTGATTGGAACCCGTGTCAAAACTGGAGCCCATTAGGCTGTCGCCGCGTCTCAATGACACTAGATCCGATTCCTGTCCAGTATTGTCTCGGAGCATGGCCTGGAGATGATTAATGTAGTTAATGGCAATTCTGAAAAGGCGAGAAATTTAATGAAAAAGTAACCAGAGAAACTATTCAACTTTCACTTACCGCAAGCTCTCGATTTTTGAATACTTTTTGCCATTTGGCTTGGAAATGGGCAGCTTGGAGCGTAGCAAATCAAAGGCACGATTCATATCACGCATGCGTGTCCGTTCTCTATCACAGGCAGTACGGCGATAGTCTTTTTCCATTTGCAGGGCCTTTTCCCGCCAGGCCGGATTTTGTTCCTTCACAATATCGACGGCAGCAGCATTGGCACTACCGTAGCTCATGTACATGGCGGGAGGCACGAGTTCCATACGCTCACGAGGCGGTTCTACCCCGGAAGCAGTGCTCGCATAGGTGGATGTGCTGGCTGGAATTGTAGAAGCGCCTCCCGGCCACATAGAGACCGTCTGTGGGATGCTGTAAGTCGTAGTCGTGCCAGTAAGGGGAGGTGGAGGTGGCGGCGGAGGCAGCAACACTGGTGGATGCTGATGTGCATGATTCTCATAGCCATTCAAAAGGCTCTGCGAATATGTGCCATAGGCCAGCATATTCCCACCCTCCAGGGTCAGATTATAACTGTGAGACGCTGTCGTGACATCTTGAGCGGCTCCCAGTTCTAGCAGCACCGGCTGCTCAGCTGTCTCTGTATCAGGGCTGCTGGCTCCAGGGTAGACACAACCGGTCAAAGGCAGTACCACCGGTGCGGGAATCTGCGAAATCAATGGCTCACTCGTCACGGAGCTCAGCAGCTGGTCACTCATCACTTAAGCCGATTTTCGATTGATTCGTCGCAAGATTGAAATATTTCTTTTTTCGTTCCGTGAGTTGCGCCCCGTCACCAAACACGAACACTATATGGAGTGAAGTGATTGCGAACTCAGTTAAAGCTAGACTGGGTTTCCCGACACTAAAAAAAAAAAAACACTTTCGGTTCTTGTCGGTTCGAATATTTCGTGGGAGCGAAATGTACCTGGATTGGGTGATTACACCTAAACCGATCGTCAGCCACTGCCACGCTTTTCCAAATTCCTAACTCAATCATTCATCATTTGGACCAAGTGCTCCCTCTTCTTGTTGATGTGTGGCGTCACTTTATCAATTGACAAGTGCCTTTGTACGTGTGTCAACAAACGGACACAATGGTCAACTGACAATGCTTCGTCCGTCCCCTTTGCAACTCGAGGATCTCACAGTAGAGCGGTTTGCTCTTTTTTTTTGTATACCTGACAACAACAACAACAAGTGTAGCAAGAAGAAATAAGTAACAGAAACAGTGACCGCGGCTTAATTTCCTTCTATTGAATCGAGCGCGTGGTGTTCCCGCTTGACTTATGGATATCGATGGAGGTAGAGTGGCTGTCGATCCGATCGTCACCAGAAAACTTCGACTTTGACTTTTTTATTATTTTTTTTATAAACCGAATGATATGTACATAAACACCAACACCACAGTCATACATATTGGCATATACTTTTTTTTTTTGAAGCGGGTAAACACAAGTGTTTTTAGTTAATTAAAGAAAAGAAATAACGAGCATTTACCTCAGTCGTCTATAAAATTACAACTGTGTTGGTACTCCATATATTATGTACTTCAAATTAGCCGAGCCATGGGCTACGCTTTTCACCGAACTCGGCCAGGAGATGCCGCTCAGAAGAGGTAAACATTCAGATTTTCCAATTAGTTAATCAATACGAGAAATTCCTAGCTTAATCAATGAAATCGAGACCTATTCAATTTCAAAATATGTTCGCTATCAAAACTATTTTTCCAGTTGGATTTTCTCTCGCATTTGCGCAAACACTTCGTAGGCCCAAGTGAATGAATTTTGGGTCTACGATTACGCTCTCTCGGAAAGGTGTCATATGGCAAGTACAACTCGTACAACTCATTGGTGTAATTAGGTCAGTCGTTACAATTTCAAATTGAAGCCGCTTATGTTTGTTGTTTAATTTTCTCTTTTTTTTTTTTGTTTCTAATTTTGCTAACAAAAATAAATTAGCGAGCATAGTGAGCATTAAATGCGCTATACACTTTAAGCCATTTCAATGAAGCTAAAATGTAAAAAATAATAAATAGTGTAAAAAAAACTTCTCCGATCTGATAAGCTAAAAGGGCTGATTTTTTAAATACCGCCGCATTTGAGGGGTCTGATCTCAAAGTATTTGTTTAGGACCTCTTCTGTCACAAGCTTACGAGCGGCTTGGTGTTTTTCCACAATAGGTGTGATGGTCTGTAAATAGTTGGGGAGATAATTAAATTGTGAAATTCGAGCTATTCAAATGACTCACCTCAATTGCCAGTTTCTTTATCTCTCCGGTGAGCATCTCACCCTTGCTGTAGGCCTGGCGCACTTCTTCCAGCTTCTGGTCATCCTCGAGGAAAAATCTTAAAAGCTGAAAAGCCACATCAATTTCGGGAATGCCACCCAAGGCACGATGCTCTTCCACTGTGGTGCGGCCACCCGAAAAGGCATACTTGTTGATTTTATTTTTGATCTGCTTCGGCGTGTCGGTGAGAAAGACGGCGGAATTCTGCTCACTGGCCGACATTTTCGTCTTGGCGCCTTGCAAGGCAGGGAAGAAAGTCGAATGTATGAGGGCGCATTTTGGAAAGCCCAGGCGTGGCGCAACATCTCGTGTCATGCGGAAATATGGATCCTGGTCAATGGCGCACGGTATAAGGCAGTTGACTTTTTTGTTGCCAAATATAAAGGGAAATGTGCTCGAAAGTGCCGGCGCTGCCTGAGCTGCTGGGAATCCAATCTTTCCGATAATATCCGAGTCGCCGAAACCAAAAATGCCCTTGACTTGATTAAAAGTCACACACTTCTGTATACGAATAATATTTTGATACATAGCTGGACATTTTCTAAAAAAGAAAAACAAAATTTAATTTGTTTCGTGGATAAACAACTGTGCAATTCTTCTCACCCCATAAATTCCAGGTTATTAAATATAAATGTCTTGTTTACATCAAACTCCATGGCCACAATATCCTTGGCATTTTCACGCGCCAATTTGATGGCTTCCTCAATTTTTAGATCCTTCCACAATGTTTTTTCATCATCCGTGAGCTGTATGACGAGTGGCACATCAAAGGTTTCTTGTAGCCATCTAAAAAGAGATAAATATTATAGTCTATACGTCTTAAATGATTTGAGTCATACTCACTTGGTCATTATAAAGGGTATTAAATGTCCCATATGTAGGGAATCTGAGCTTGGACCACGACCCGTGTACAAATAGAAGGGCTTACCCTGCTCACGCAGAGTTAATATCGTGTGTAAGTCACGATGTGAGAAGAAGAGTCCGCGCCTAATGAAGTGATGAGCTGGCTTCCCTGTGACTTTTTCAAAACGTGCGATAAGCTCCTCATCGATTTTACTGGACCCGAAGCGCTCTGCAACGTGGCAATAAGATTTTCAAATGCTTATACGAACAAGTGCGAACCACTCGAGGTACTTACTAATCAGTTTATCATAGTCAACCCCTGCATCGTTGGTGCTTGCGACATTCCATGGGTCTACCACATCATCAGGCTCTTGTGCCTGAGCATCTGCCGCTGTTTCAATCGGTCCAGCTTCATCTTCTGGTTTTCCATTCAACGTTAGGGCTTCAACGCCTTCAACAACAGTTTGTTTAGTGTCTGCCATTTGGGTCCTCTCCTTTTAAATAATAATACTGCCTTCACCACCTTTCACATGTGCAAAATGCATAAACTGTTCAAAAGAACTACATGTTGAATCATTGAACTTGTCGCATCTGTTAGAATTCAAAAATAATTTATTTTTTATTTATTGAAAATTAATTTCTTATCGGTAGGCTTAGATATTGCAAGACATTCTTGCTTATATTCTTTCATTTAAAATGTTGTGTAATTCTCATTGGATTTTAAGGTATCGTTTAATGTTCGTGAACTCCCGCCATGTAAAAGAACAATATTTTGTCAGCACAATAACTAGTTTATTCAGCAAAGTTCCCGAGCAACAGAGCCACCAAACAGCTGATGCGAAACAATATATCAGCAAATAAAAAAAAATGTGAATTGTTTATTTCTAAGGCTGTAGTAAATTTTAATTAACCAAAATGTCGATAATGTACGATACTGGGGAGTGGTTGGGTTTTGGTGATAGTATGCCGCCCGACTATTACAGGTTAGTAAGAAATTTGTCAAGATTGAATCTCCTCACTTATTGTTTCTATGATGGCATACGCCCCTATAGAATTGTTAAGCTGCCCGACCCAAAATGGCCGGCAGACTTGGACTTGAATTATGCAGCCAAAGTAGCCGCTGCGCCCTATGGTGGACCCTTGGCCACAATGTCTGACTTTGTCAAACGTGACCCCGTGATTAGAATTTTTGATACATCGGGCAAAGAGCTTTCGAAGTTCCTAGTAAGCTGTATTGTATTCTGTATTTAAAAGGTACTAATAGACTATATTCTTTAGTGGAAACACGAGAAACTAATTGCCATGGGTTGGTCTGATACGGAAGAACTGATTTGTGTACAAGAAAATGCTACCGTTTATGTCTATGACATGTTTGGACAAGAGAAGGAATCTTTCGACATCTGCCAAGAAGCCCGAGTTACAAAGGTAAACAACTTGAGTATACTTATGAACACCATTGTGCTAATTAACTACCTTGCAGATTGTTGAAGCCAAAGTATTTCAATCTACAGCTGGAACCGGTGTGGCTGTGATGACTACATCGAGACGTGTCTTTTTAAAGCTCAATAATAATAAGGGCACTGTACGCCAACTCCCTGACATACCTCGTAAGCAATTTGTTCCATTTTGTATGTAGTTCGAAATTAATATTCTGTAATTATTTGCACACTAGAATCCAGTATCAAGTGCTCGCAATGGGAAATCGTGACTGAAGGACGAAATAGCTATTGCTTATTGAGTCGCGAGAAAAAGATTATCAAACTGTTTCCTGGCGAAACCGTAGGCACCGAAAAAGGCAACTTTTTCGACAAGCCCCATGACAATATAATTATGATTTCGGTTTCGTACAACCATCAGCACCTTGCCCTATTCACTAATACAGGCGTATTGTGGTTGGGAAGTATTGACATGCGTCAGAAGTATTGTGAATTTGATACTCACTGCAGGGATCCTCCCAAGCAAATCGAATGGATAATGAACACTGACAATTCAGATTCCGATGCCGTTGTTATTTGCTATAGCTCCTCCCTATTGATTGTTGATAGACATGGATTCACATCGGAGACACCATATGATTCCAACATTATTATGGTTCCAGAAATGGACGGTGTGCGTGTCATTACTAAAGGAGTCCATGAAATGATCCAGCGTGTACCCAAATGCACGATAAATATTTTTCCCACACTCAGCCAGGAGCCAGCTAGTTACTTGCTTCTAGCTCAAAAGAAATTCCAAGAAAAATCGCATGAATCGGATGAATATTTGACTCTGTGCTGGGACAAGCTCAACATAGCCGTAAATGAGTGCATCGAAGCTGCAGCTTACGAGTTTTGTCCAGAAACACAAAAATGCCTACTCAGGGTGCGATCCAATTCGTATCAATCTACTTGCAAAAGACTAACATAATCCATTTTTGCAGGCTGCATATTTTGGCAAAGGATTCATACCCTCGCACAATCCAGACGAGTACATGCGGATTTTGCGAATCCTCCGCATATTGAATGCCCTCCGACACCCCAAAATTGCCATGCCCATCACCTACAATCAGTTAAACTTATAAGCAAATATTTCGATTATAAGAAAACTAAACATTTTCTTTTTAGATTCATGTACCTCAATCCAAAGGTCATAATGAGTCGTTTGGTGTTTCGCAAACATTATGCAGTGGCCATACAGATGGCCAAGCATTTAAAAGTACCAGAATCCTGGATCTTAGAGCACTGGGCCTATCACAAAGTAATGAGCGACGCAAGTAAGAAATCCAAGCAATGCTGATGGCATACAAACTAATTAATATTTCATTTTGAATAGATGACGACGAAGTCGAACGTAAAATTACGGAGAAGTTCAAGAATCCTCTTGTGGAGGGCATATCATTCTGCAACATTGCCGAGAAGGCTCATCAGTATGGAAGAGATGAGCTGGCCATTAAGCTCCTAAAACTCGAGCCGTGCGCCTCGCTTCATATACCACTGCTTCTCAAATTGGATCAGCATGAGCGCGCCGTGGAAAGTGCCACTCAATCCGGAGACACAGAACTCGTGACAACAGTATTGCTAAATATCAAAAAGAAAATGATGTTATCCAACTTCCATGTGAGTAAATGAAACAACTAACTGGAGCAGTCAAAATAATCAAGTCTATTTTTAACTAGATGATCATACGCAATCACAAATTGGCCTTGAATATGTACAAGAAGATGATGCAGGAGTCGAGTCGCACGGCTCTCTTCGATATATACAACACCGAGGATGATCACAAGTCCATAGCTGAGTACCATTTCCGCAATGCCATCGAAAGCCAAAGCCTCGAGTCCAACTTGTCGCTCATTGCCAACAGCTACAGTCACGGCCGATGCACCACTGAGTCGGGCCTGTGTGCCGACACGGCCCGCATTATGAAGCTACAAAAGGAGCTGACCAACAAGCACAGTGCCGCATACGGTTCGATTCCTTTCTATGGCATGTCCATACACGATACTCTCACAAAACTGATGGAAATCAACGATCTCAAAGAAGCAGAGAAAATAAAGAATGACTTCAAGGTGCCCGATCGCAGATACTGGTGGATCCGCATAACCACGCTGGCCAAGCTCCACAAGTGGGACGAACTGGAGAAGTTTGCCAAGACCAAAAAGAGCCCCATAGGCTACGAACCATTTGTGGAAGTCTGCTTGGAAAAGCAGAATATCGAACAAGCTGCCAAATATATACCACGTTGCCGCAACGATCGTAAGGTCATTTGGTATGCCAAGGCCAGGTAATATTACTTTATATTTATATCAATACAAGCCGAATCTAATCAGATCTATCTCATTTTGTTGGCAGCATGTTCCGGGAGGCCATCGATTGTGCCTTCGAGCAGAGGGATCTGCACAGCCTATACGAACTGCAACGGAATGAACAGCTCAGCCGAGACCAAAACATGACCCGCCGTGTTTTTGACTGCATCAACATGTTGGAGACGAAAAAGTAATCCACAAATCATTCCAACAAACCGAAGCTTAAGAATATTATAATAATCCTGCTAATTTGATAAATAAAAATGAAAGGCAATTCAAGTCGATGGATTTCTTTTGATTTGAAGGACATTTTATTTTACATATATTTATTTATATATGATTTAATGTATGTATGTATTGTATATATATGTATATATACTATATAATGTAATAGATCACATAAAGCAAAAAGAGAATATTTCACTACTTGTTCTTGTTTTATTTTTGTTATGAGCTGCCTGGACTTTTGTCCTTTTCTTGTTTTTTGTTTTTTTTTTTCAATATATTTAATTTTGCCGTATTACAGTTAGAATTTTTAGTTAATTTAAGGTTTACAATTACATTTATAAATTGTATAATTATGAATTTAGTAAATTACAATATAGTTATTTATCCATATAGTACATTAGGTAGAGTATAAATACATTAACTAGTATGCTTGGTTTTTTTTTGTTTCCTTTTTTTTTAAATATTTTTTTATTTTATTTTATTTTTTTTTTGTTAATTTTACATGCATATATTTTAAATATATTTACGAACATAACAGCAGTCTTATATAAGATGACAACAGGATTCGGTAGTTGTTCACTGGCTGGCTTCCTTATGAATCCTGGAAATATTTTTGTGTTTTCTTATTTTTAGAAATTTATTGTTTTTTTTTTTTTTTTTTTTTTTTGAGAGGGTTAAATTTGTTTGCTAAAGTTCTTCCATTTTAGGTTAAAAGCGCAAAAAGTCTATTTTCGTTTAATTTACTGTTTATAAAAATTAATTTTTAGGCTAAACTATGCGGCTTTCTTATGACCGCCTTAAGCGTGTGGTTTTCTTGGATTCTTTCTTTTTTCATTTGATTTAATTCGGGATAGTTGAATGAGATGAAGTAGGAAAAATTTTGAAATTGTTTTTGGCCATCAGTGATGATTTATGTTTACTAACACGTTTGCACAGGGAAACACACACACATATACACTGTTAAAAATTATTTATTATTATTTTTTTTTTTTTTGCCAATTTGTTTTTTTTACTCTACTTAATTTCTCATACACATAAGGAACCCAATTACAGTAAACATTTCAATTTGTTGTTTCTTTTTTTTACAATATTCTTAGAGGCTGAGAAATTTGAAATCTAATTTTAAATACTTTTTAAATAGTATATAAATAATTTAATTTGTTTGTTTTTTGTTAATTTTGTTTGCATGCTTTAAATACTTTTTATGTACGATTTTGACTCACATGAATATGTAATTTTTTGTTTTTATTATTTTACTTTTAAAATTTACAATCTTAATCCTTTTGCCTATTCATTTGCATGTGATTGATTATTTTCAATTATGAACTGAAATACCACATATATATTTATATATCGAGTTTAGGTTTATGCCATATAATACTATAACTACCATAGAGTTATTCTGCTTTCCTAATTTGCAAAGTGAAATTTATATATTTTTTTAAAATCAATTAAAAATACACAAGGTGGCAAATCTGGTCCAAGCGACCGATTTCAAATACACACAAAAATATCATATTTATAATTATTACATTAATTAAATTAATTCAATTTCAACTAGCTACAATCTTCCTTACTCTTTTTATAAATATTCGACTTTTCTTTTTTTGTTTTTTTTTTTTTTTTTGCAATTTTCATTCATTTTCTTATTATTTTTTTTTTGAGACGGAGTCGAGTCTGTTGATATTTGTTTTGGCAAGTTCCACTCCGCCAAAGCCTATCAAAAGTATATACAAAAATTTTAGCTAAAACGAACTTGACACACTTTCTAGCCAATTCGGAAATATCTTATTATATTTTGTAATACCATTTTTGCACTAAGATGATGGTATGAATTTAGTTGATCGAAAATGTTAAAGACAAATTTTGTTTATCTTATTGCCACTTAAGAGGCCGTTATATTTTCTGTGTGTGTGTGTGTATGTGAGAAATGTACAAATTAAATTTAACTACAATAGTGACTAGTTGAAGAGTTCTTCAAAATAATTAACTAATTTAATCGTAAAGGGTTAACTAATGCGATCGATAGAGAACTAATTAAAAAATTGAATTTTCTTATCTTTTTTTTTTTTTTGTACGATTTGCGCGTTTTTTCTTGAACCGATTTATTTTTGTAAATTGTAAGATTTTCTGAGACATAATTCAAAATCTTGGGTCACTCGAAAATGCTTGGAAGTCTGCCACCACCCGCCCACTCTCTCTCCCCTCTCCCTCTCTCTATCTGTCATCGACACCCACAGAGCAGGGCTCTGGTTGGGCGGTGTAATCTTGCTTATTAGTCATCACAGCCAAAAGACTCTACATACTCGGAGTTGATTAGGGGGTACTCGAACTCCTAGTTGATCGTTTTCTTGTAGAGATTTTGATGTATGTGCTCGTTTTGGAGAGCACACATCTGGCCCACAGCAACAGTGCGCAACAAGTTGCCATTGACAACACTGCCACAGCCACCGGCACTCCCAGCGACACCGACTACTCCACCACCAGCTGCAGAGCTGTCGAGGCTCCCCACATTCTTGGAGGCTGTGGTCACGGAGACGGTTACTTCGCCAGGCGCTGCTTTCGTGCTGGTTCGAAAGTTGGAGAAGAACTTCTCCTTGATGGCCGTGGCGGAATACTTGTGCTCAATGAAGGTGGGCGAGATCTGCATGGGGGTGGTGGGGGTGTGGCTTGTTATACTGCTGTTGTGGTTGCTGCCGGTGGAGCTGTTGACTGCTTTGTGGGAGGAAGGCGTGAGCTTTGTCGTCAGACCTCGCAGGGCGGCTGAAGTGGCTTTTACGGCGGATGTGGTTGTGGTGCCGCTGGTGGTCATTGTTGGGGCGGTGCTGGTGAGCAGTTTGTTGCTTTCGCGGCTGTGGTTGTGGCTTTTGCTGTTTGTTGTTGGCGTGTAGGAGCAGGAGTAAGAGATTTCTGCAATAAGTAGAGAGAAAAGGAAAAGAAGTAACGAAAAAGTAAAATAAAAAGGAAAACTTGGCCAAAATTTACAAATTTGAATTTTTCCAAAGAAACAAAAAAATAAAATAAAATAAAAACAGAAATTCTAAAAAGAAAATTGGAGAGCTTGGGAGAGATAGTGGAAAGATGAGCTTGTTGGCGGCGTTGCACTCTTTTTCCATGGTATATATAAATTATTTTTTACAGTTATTTTGGACAGGGTGTTTCAGAGTTTACAATTTGGTTTTCTAGGCTAATTAACTTAACCGGCTAAATGAGTGAAAATTCTTAGCTTCTTTTCTTATCACTAGAAATTAATTCGAATTGTTAAATGAATAAAACACACACAAACACACATGCATACAAAGGGATACGCACTCACACATACACTCATACATTTAACTAATTATTTAATTTAAAATTTATAATACTTTTGTTTATGAATTGATCTGATTTCTTCAGTTTCTGTTCTGAACAGTCGGAGACCTCGAGCCGAAACGAGTGCAATTAAAAAGGGGAAATACATTTTTTTTTTTTTTCAAAATGAAATTCATAATTTAATTTTTATTACAAAATGTAGTTTTTTTCGTTTTGTTTTTTCTTATTTTTTTTAAGTCATATAATTTAATTAAAAGGAGATCAGCAGTTGTAAATAGTTTAATACATTTAGGTTTACATACATAAATATTGCACAATCGATGCGATATATTTGAAAAAATAAGCAGTCTACAAAATGTTTCCAATGGGTGTTTTGGTGAGTGACTCTGATCCGATGGCAATAGAGGTGGACCATAGCCATCGCATCGGTATAAAAAATAAATTAATTGCTAAATTAAACTAAACTATTCAAACTCAAATTAGAACGAAGCTCGTTGACAGAATGTTGGAGAAATACAGAAATCAAATTTATTTGTTCGTATACGGGAAGGTCTGGCCCGGACGATTCCGATTCGATTTAGGATTCCGGGTCAAACTGACCCCGGCACGCCCTTCCATTTGGTTTAGAAATTTCTACTTGCACTGGCGACACATTAGTAATTTCTTGAGTATAGGCTACGTCTCGTCCTTGGTGGGGCCGGCGGCCACAACTTCAATGGCCGCCACAGCGACAGTCCCAGTACTGGCAGCGGCTGCTGTCAGGGCGGACAAGTCATCGCCATCAATGGCCATGGAGGTGAGTCCGGATGCGGAGCCATTACTGATGCTGCTATTGGATAGGGCTTCCTCGTGGGTCAGTTCATCGATTTCGTCCGTTTCCATGGGCTCAATCGTTGTGGTGGCTGTTCCAGCCGCAGCTGCCACGGCTGTGAGACTGGCACTCAATTGGATATTGGCAATGACATGTTGCTTTTTGGCTATGGAACTGGGCGATTTGGGTGACAGCTTTGCCACAGCCACGGTGGTGTTGAGACTTTTGTGCGGTATCAGTTGCGGCTGGCCCTGCTGCTGCTGCTGTTGCTGCTGGGGGGTGGGTGAGCTGCTCTTGCTGCTCGTGCCACTAACGCTGCTCGAAGGACTGATCGGAGTCATGGGCAGAACATGTTGGACCTGTGGTGCCTGTGGCTGTGTCGGTGTGCTTGGCTGGGCCAAGACTGGCTCTTGGAGCAGAAGAATGTTGGTTGACTTGGCTGGGCCGCCGTTGGTGGGCAGTTTCTGTTGTTGTTGATTCTGCTGCTGCTGGTGCTGGTGTTGCTGCTGTTGTTGCAACAACATATTCGACGTTATGGAGGCCACCAGAGCTTGTTGTTGCTGTTGCTGAGTGGTCGTTGTGGTGAACGTCAGCGTCTGGGTATTCTTAGTGGGGGAAGTGGCCGGCGTCAGGATACCCAGATTAACTAAATTCGGTAGGGTGATCTTTGTGGGCGTATTGTGATTGCTGACAGATGAGTTGGTGGTCATTACATGGCTGGCTTTGTTGGCGTTATCAATGATTTTATGCTGCTGGGAAATGTCCACCAATTGGGTTGTGATATTGGCATTGCCGCTGTTGGCCACATTAGTGGCCAATTTGAGTATTTTGTTGGCTGTGGCATTTGCGGCAATCAAATTTGTGACCGTTGTGGCTTTCGTGGCCAGGCCGCCGGCGGCATTTGTGGTCACTTGATGATTGGTGTGATTGTTGTGGTGGTTGTTGTTTGCATTGCTATTGCTGTTGTTGTTGTTATTATTGTTGTTGCTGGCTTTAATGGATACTAAACCGAGTGTGCTGCGCATTAAATTGTTGTTGTTGCTGTTACCTGTTGTGTTTGCTGTTGCCGTGGCAATTTGCATTTGCTGCGACGTTGATTGTGTGCTGATATTCTGCTGTTGCTGCTGCTGCTGAGGCTGAGAGGGCGGTGGTGGAGGAACACTGCTTGTGACTGTCACAATGTTGCCATTGCTGAGCTGTTGCAGTATATTGCCACCACCAGTGGTGGGGGCATTGGCATTGCTGCTAGTGTTGTTGGGGTGGTTGCTGTTGCTGTTGGATAAACTGCTGCTGGCCACACTGCCACCATGACAGCTGCTGGCGCTGCTCGACATGTTGCTAATGCTTGAGGGGCTTAGGGAGCCGATGGACTGCGATGGCGAGCCACTGCGTAGCAGGCCGCCCACGTTGGCGGGGCCACTGTTGCTGACCGCCAGTCCACCATTGGCAGTGGTTGTTACACCGGCCACGCCATTGCCATTGGCACTAGCCACGGCAGCTGCTGCATTGACCACCTGCTGGGTGGTCAGTACGCTATCCGGCTGGGCGTTATGGGTGACCAGGGCATGATTCTTAAGACCCTGCGCCGTCTTATAGCTCTTGCCGCAATGACACTTGTACCCCTTGCGTACTCTGTGAATGTAGGAGAGGCAACGAAGTGGGAGAGGTTGAGGAAATTGTGATATAAACTGAATTTCTCAGGGGCGCTGAATCGAACCCACCTGCCATCCTTTTTGTGACCATTTTTCGAATGGTATTTAATGCCATTCACGTTCTTGTAGCGTTTCTTGCAGCCTGGCACAGGACAAGCGAACGGTTTCTCATTCCCTGGTGTGCCATTGGTGCCGCCACCGGAATGCCTAGATCGGATAAACACACAATAATGATGCCGTCCAAGTTGAGTTGGCTTTGACAACTACTCACCTGCTGCCGTAACGCATGATAAACTCCGAGCTGAATTCCTCGGTTGTCCAGGAGTCGTTACTATCTTCTGACTCTGTTACAACCATTTCATCTTCATCCATTTCGCTGCCTGCAAAAATATGATTTTATTTCAGCAAATGGAGAATAGTTTAAATCAAGTTGAGCCTACCTGTGGGCGTGTTACTGCGATTCGATGATGACATACTATAACTATGATGCTTTATCGCAAGTTTCCTTTTCAGTTCTGCATTAGTCACACTGTTGGTGGCATTGCTGTTGTTGTTGTTGTTATTGGAGAGAAACGCCGATGTCTCCTTGCTCCTTGCACTTTCGGACAAGAAGCGCAGTACATAGCTCAGCGGCAGACAAGCCGGCTGTGCCTGCTCCTTTTGTTCGACCACCTTAGGATCATAATCTATAAAGATACAATTATTTGGTTAAAACGCTTGAATTAAATTCCTAAAACAAGTTCAACCTAAAAGCTGTGAAAGCTGGATTCACTGACTCCCTTGTCTTCCATTAAAAAAAAAAAAAACAATAAAATAAATTATCAAGTTTAAAATGCGTCAGCCCTCTGCTACCCAGAGGGGGGTTGCCGGGTTTGCTTGTCTCATTCCGCTTATCTTATCGATGACAAACATAATCTCCACGTTTACCTAATCATTCGCTGTGCATAACCCATTTAAGCAACAACAATAGTTTGCCGGACTAACCTAGACCAAACCGCCATTTGACTTGGGTCTGTCCAAAAGTAGAGCAAAATGGAGCGTGCTTTCATTTTTCTCAATTGAATTAAATAAAGGCAAATCTGTGTCATTGCAGTCAGGCCTGCATTTTTATCACTCACTGCGCTGCACTCGGTTGGGGGAACTAGGGGAAGCCTTAATTGAGACACCCTGCCCAGCAACAAATGTGGTGCCATATGGAGACGTATCAATGGCGAAATTCTTTTATTAATCAAATTGAATCAATCAATAAAGGAGAGATATGGGCGATATGGACGTCATGAGGGCAGCACTTTATGTTTCACACAATGAGGATCCAAAGTTTACTTGCTTACTACACGTTGAGTTAGTCCGTTTAGACTAGGTTCATATCAAGATATAGCTTTTCGAAGCACTGAGTGATAAATGTGCAAGTCTCACAACTCTTTGAGGCCAAAGTCATGCGAATTGTGCAAATTCTGTATACTGATTTTCATGATTTCTAAAATTCATGATCAACGTATTTATTAATAAATTTTAGCTACCCGCTACAGAAATTATTCCGAGAGTAATGCACAATTTTGCTTATTCAGTTTTTTTAATCATTTGATGTGACTTTTAAGGAATTTTTTTTATCGTTTTCGTGAATTCAAGAATTCATGATCAACGTATGTACCAGTTAATGTTAACCACTCGGGCTAAATATTATGCCGAGAGCAATGCAGATTTATGTTTATTCAGATATTTTATCATTTGATATGACTTTTAAGGAATTTTTTTTTATCGTTTTCGTGAATTTAAGAATTCATGATCAACGTATGTACCAGTTAATGTTAGCTACTCGGGGTAAATATTATGCCGAAAGCAATAAATTTTCCTCCTTTTTCAGTCAGACTTATGCCAATGCTTTCAGTTTTAATGAATTCATGATGGACGAGCTATCAACGTGTGAACTAGTTAACGGTAACTACGCCGTCTAGATAAAATTCCGATAACACTGCAACGCTACATGCCAATGACAAACATATGGTGAATGTACTCGTCTGCCAAAAAAAAAAAAAAATGTGTTTTTATTTTGTTTTTTAGTACATCAAAATTTTATTTAGTTAGCCGCTTTAATTTTCTTATCCGTTTGGGAGCGAAAAATGTTTTACGTGCGAACTCACAATGTCACATAAATTCACGTATTGTCAATAGATTTTTATTAACTTATAGTGAATTGTTTTAAAAATTAGCTGGCTGATGAAATCGGTTTAGCTTTGTTTTTGCTGCTGCTGCCGATGCTGCTTCAGCGGTCAAATCAGTTCATTTTTAATTTATTTTTATTTTGCATTCAATATTTTTTGTTGGTAGTTGATAACCTCAAGCAGTCTGGCAATTCTCGTTCTCTCGGCTGCTTTCTGGGTTGGGTTGGGGGCGAGAGGGATGAAAAAGGTGGTTTGGTGACAACGACGCTCTTGCTGATCTCCCCGAGTGTGTTTGGGTGTGTGCGTGTATATTTTATTTTAATATGGGTCGATAGCAAACCGATGAGCCGGTAGGTGGATGGGGGAGGGTGCCGCCAGCCTGTTTATCACAAATCATTTGCGACGCATTCGTTTATACACAAATATGATATGCTTGTATTTCTCTCTGTCTCTTCTATATATATATATATATATATAAACATTCATATATGTATATATTATCAAAAAAAGAAACGAAATGAAATAAACAAATCTTGAAGAGCGCCTCACACTTTGCCCAGCAATCTTGTTTATTTGGTGAGCAAGTGAGTCATGCACTTGTTGCAAAAATTCGTAGTAAATAAATATGGCTATATGGGTGTAGGTACATACATAAAAATAAAAAGGCTCATATAAACGTGGCATACTCACACACTCAGGCCTTTGCTAGCCGAATATCCAATATATCGAATTATCCCAAAAAATATTTCAAAAGAAAATGACTTAAATTCAAGAAGCAAAGGGAAGCCCAATGATTATTTTATGTTTGCATTGCAATCGAGTTGCCCGAATCTCAAATTGCCAGAACCACATAAAATGATATGAAATAAGACAAGTGACTTATGATTACCGCAAACCGTGGCGGTCATATTAAATTTCGCCGAGCGTGACACGTTATCGATAGACCTGACTGTGTGTCTTACACAACAGGTGCCTGGCAACTGTGCAAAGGACCTAACGGCATTGCGGCATTACGTTGCCATGGTAGCTGAGCTGTAACGCTCTTTGACGCCAACGCCCAAGTATTTCCACATTCTCTTTCCCTTTCATGCTGTTGTCCAGTTTAACCCTGTCAGTACTGTTGGCATTGCTGGATGAGTTTTGATGTGGGCGAAAATGATAACAAATATGTGAGGGACCGCAACGAATTTGTGATTCCCAGAGACGGAACGAGGAGCGGCCTGCCAAAAGTACACACACACACGCAAACACAAACACAAGCGAAAATCCTTCAAGATAATGAAATGATGGGCATTTGTAATGCTTGCTGTGGCATTTGGAGTGACGCTCACGTAATGGAGCCCAACTTATTTGTGTGTACTTTTGCTAGCAAGCAGGAGAGAATAGAAATGTCGGTACAGCCATATCTACTGCCCTTCGACTTCGCACTATACAGACAAAAATGTAATGTTGATGTAATAACCTCAGCTGCTGTCGGCCTCTCCCTCGCCACTGGCCGCACTCATTCCGCCTTCGACCAGTCAGTCCAACTGTCATTTTGCCCGGGCAACATTGTTTAATATTCACTTGTGACCGTTATCACGGCGGCAGCAGCAGCAGCAAAGTACAAACACAGATACAGAAACCCGCATATAACCGTTACACATATTACAGCAAGAGTCAGCTGAGCCAGTCTCTGCCACCCCGGCCAACGGCAAAAACAATGTCGAGTTAAATGTAACACAAATACAAACAATTGCTGAAAATAAATAAAAGCCCGGCAGCAGAGCAGCCCTGTGCCAGACCACCCTTGACACACACACACACACATAAACATTCAAAGCGAGTGAGCCGAACACCCCAACAGCAGCCGTACGCATTAACCAAACCAAACCACCCGGTGCCCGCCGCGGGTCACAACGAGAATGGAAACAGCAATGGCAACACTGAGCTTAATTTTATTGATTTTCCCCTCATCAACACGCACACACTAACACGTAGCACAGCACTCTTACACATGTACAAAAATATCTAGATCCACCACATAAACAGATATAAGTTGTCGAATTGGACGTTGCACTGACGACTACGACTACGACTACGACTGCCTGAGCTCAAGTACCTGGGCAATAACGCCAGCACAGGCAAAGTTAAAATTAGAAAATGTTTTAGAAGAACACCCAAACAAATTAGTACAGGGGAAGTTTACTTTGGGTGGCAGTGGGTGTGGGTGGGGCGCATGCACACATAAATTACAAAAAAAAAAGAAAGAGATATGCGTAACAGGCGAGCCGGCTTTCGTACACGTAACTCGATTAATCACAACTTGAGTCACGTGTACAACGTTGAAAGGATTTACATCATAATGGGATGTGATGTAAACAGGATCGATAAACCCAAACTCAACTTCATTTCGGCGGCAATTCTGCACCTGCTGTTGGCAAGAAACGCGCTAAAAATGAAGCCAACGCGACAGTTGCGGTCGCACAGGTCAAAAAGGCGCTTAGTGGCGGGTACAGATGCTGCGCTGGCTAGTTGGCCGGTTAGTTTCCAATACAACTACATACACTCACACACACACATGCAGAAATACACTAGTACAAAGACACTTGAGCCACTGTTTGCCGCTGCCGCTGCTGCTGTTGTCGTTGTTTTTATAGATCGCCGGCTTTTTGCTCACTTTGTTTTGCTTGCGGCACAATGCAGCGCACTCGCTCGCACTCGCAATATTCGCCGATCATGGCCAACATAGAATGAAAATGAATGCTGTACGTGCGTGCGTCGTTGTATGGGCGTGTGTTTGATTGTATTTGTGTGCTTGTACAGGTAATTTAGCCTGGCTTCGTTTGCTGCGTACGCATCAATGCCATGCCATGCGTGAGTGCTGCATTAAATCCAAGCCGTATTGATTTTCCATGGCCTCATTGGATTGATTATAGCTTCAAAAATTCAGGCATTCATATTTAGCCAGATGACGTTAACAATTTGGTTGCAATGTGCCAATTGCATTTTGTTGACATAGGGGGTGGAGCGTTCGTTGTGTTTGGCGGCTACAAGCATCATTTCGAATCAAATCGACCCATTAAAAACAAACGTTTATTAGCAGGCGTACTCGCTCTTACACATAATCACATACACACACGCACACACTGACGCACAATCTACCACCTATTTCCCATTTGCCAGCTGAATTATGCCGCACCGCGTATATAAATAATAAAATAAACAAATTGCACAGACCGACGCCGCCGACATCACGCGACACTAAGATGCTCGGCTTTCGGCAATTTTGACACTTTTGAACTTGTTTTAGCGACATTTACGATTCAATTTCGCTTCATTTAGGACTTACCAATGTGTGTGTCCTCGATGTGTGATATTAAAGCGCTTAAACTTGGAAATGTGATGCCGCAGCCATTAAATTTACAGATGTTGATCAGAAACACGGCCATATCACTCGACGTACGACTATCGTTCGACTGCACGTTGTTATGTAAAGTTGTTCCGGGGAATACTGTTGGAGTTATCGATATTCAGCAGCGAAGCATTCCTGCGTCAGCAATAATCGAGCGAGCGAATATTTAACTTTACTATTTGATTGTACCATACAAAAGGTCGAAACTCTTATTTAGTTAATTGGGGGCCAGTGCCAAGTAATTGGAAACTTAGCAGTGTCAGTAGCTCTTGTTGTAATTGTTGCCGCTATCTTTACCGTGCTGGTGGTGGCTGTTGCGTGGTGTGTTTGGGGTTGGCGTGCCTCACACACACACACACGTTCAGGCACTCACACAAATGCTGGTGTTATGCAATTGAGGGCTGCAATGACACACAAATGGGGAGTGGGAGGGCCAGGTTTTTGGATTAATTTTTACGGTTTTAGGAGAGTTATGCCGACAAATGCAGCTAGTTGGGTTTTACTTACACCATTCTGTTTCGATTCTATGCAGTTTTGAATTGCAGGAATTAAAACATATTTGAAACGACGTGACGTAGACACCGACGACGCGTTAGGCTGCGGCTGTAGTTGTGTGCGTGGATGTGGTGAGAAACCGAAAACGGGGCTGCGGCTGTATATAACGAGGGGTGCATACGCTAAATTGAACAACTAGTTCGATTACCATTCCGATAGTTGGATTGGCACTAAATTCAACCATTTGAAATTTTGTATTCTTAATTTTATTTTGGAATATTAAAATTAAATGATAAATGATGTTACATTTAATTAATCAATAAATCATTTTTTTTAGTTATATTCCGCTTATCAAGTGAATATGTTCTGTCCTGTTCAATATGGGCACACTGAATAGGCATAAACATTGTTTAAAACAGATTTTGACAGTTGGGTGACATATCAGCAACAGGACCTTTGCAAAAGGAAATAGTAAATATCAGCAATTATTTAATTTAAAAACTAAATTTTTGGCGATTGATAAGAAACAGAGACCGGTAGTCTTCCAACAGCTTTTCCAATACACCTCGCGCATGGAAGCTCCATTCTTGCGCAGGTCTGCATTCACAAACATAATACTTTAAGAAATGAAATTGACATTTGCATGTCTGCAAAGTAAAGAGGTAAGCTTAAAATTGTAAGTGTGATAAGGGTGAAATTTTAAATAATTTAAATTGCAAGCATAAGGATAAAATTGCTCCGTTGATCAACTCGATAAGTAATCGAATCGGTATCTGCTCTGCATGCGCCCGCGCACATTTCCAGATCGGTTTCCAATTCACCATGAATATAAGATTGAGCATAGGGTAAAGTCAAATTTTGCGTTCAATACGGTTCCACTGTTGCGAAGGGTTTGTTCGAAGTGAGTTCAACGGTGATCTTATGTTAATATTGAAAATGCAGAAGCTTCTGCTGACGTCGCTGCCGCCGCCAGCGGAGCACCCACCACGCTGCTGGTTAAATAATCAGTGTCGAATGAAAATTATTGAAAATCAATTATTAAATGCTTTTCTGTATGCTCAACCTTAGCTGTGCAGTGATAAAGTGTGAAATATATGTGGCAAATTCAAATTTTCATTAAACGTGTTTTAAAATGTCGCCATTTTGCGGCACATGCACTGGCTCACACACACACACACACACACAGCTGTCACACAACCGTACGCGGCAGAGAACTGTCAATTTTTTCATAAGTGTGCGTGTGCCAAGTCGTTGCGTCACTGAAAAAAGTCGACAGTCAAAGCAAATTTGATTAAATTTTGACAAATTAAGCAAAAAGTGTTAATAATTTCTTTTATTTGTACTAAATAGTGCGTATTTTGTTAAAAATTTTATTATATTCCAAGCGGTGGTCACATTTTTCGTTACGTAACCAGCTAAGTTACAGGCGGCAGTAGTGGTGAATCTTCTGCTAACCATTGCGAATTTTTAATAAATTATAGAAATCCCTTAATTTCTTTTCAACAATGTACAAAAATATATGTTTTTCTTGCAGAGCTCCGTGCGCTAGCTTCAATTTTTGTCGTCGTTGTGCAAAAAGCCAATAAAAAAAACTAATCAAAATGTTCGTGTCGACAGTCTCTCGCATTGCCCCCGTTGCCAGGACCGTGGTAAGTAAAATATATTCTATCTGATTGATAGTGAGGTAGATCGTACGGCATTTCATTTAATTACATAATGTGGGGGAGTGTTAGTTGCATCGATTTTTTTTTTTTTTTTTTTTGCAACATAAGAAAATCTATGTTACTACACCGCTAAGTTCGCCTATGGTGAACTTCCAATGGCCGCGGTGAAAACAAATAGCAGCCGCCGCACACAGTTACATAAGCTGTAGATGATTTGAGGTTATGTGTTAGCTCAGTGTGTCTGCAAAATACTTAATTGAAATGAGTTAGCAAACAAAACAAAGTTTTCTTAATATTTCTATAATCTATTTAAATATATGGCGAGTTAGTAAAAATGATAAGCCGGATTGTATAACCAGTCGATCCAGTTTCGGTAGTGCTATCAACTATTGAGGTTAGAACCGGTGAAAGCTTTCAATGCATTTGTGTACATTATAAAATTAGGCCTTCTCTATACTCTTTTGTACTTGACTATGTGTTAAAAATAAAAAGATTGCTGATAGATTAAACTTCTATTAACGCAAATAAATTGTTGTCTTTAATGGTAAAATTTGTTTTCATGCAACCTTGGGAATAGAATATAACCTTTCCCAAACAACAACATCAGCTGTGAGCATGGATTGGCCAAAATATCCCAAATTACTTAACGATTGCATAACTTGGCAACTCGTTGAAAACTGTCTTGGCCGTTTGTTGTTTCCTTATCAGATAATTGTTGGCAAATACAAAGTTTTATCTTTCTAACACTTGTACGATTTTTCTATTTATATAATATACAATAAATTTATGTTGTCTATTTACAGCTCCTCAACAACTCCAAGCAATATTTGCGACCATTGAGCAGCGCCGTCATCAGCCAGAGCCAAACTTTGGCCGCTCAGAACACAACCCCCGTTGCATTACTGCCACAAATCAGGTCATTCCAGACCTCGCCAGTCACGCGTGACATTGATTCGGCTGCCAAATTCATTGGTGCTGGTGCTGCAACAGTCGGCGTCGCTGGATCCGGTTCGTATTCGTTTAGCTGATTAACTCTTGTCCGTTTCTGGAGAACTATTTCTTCCTGGGATTTGCTGTCGGCGTTTCCTCGCCGTAACTCAGTCAGTTACAATCTAGCATCTGGGGCACACACAACGAGTATCTCATTACTCTCATACGCCCCGGGAAGGTCTGAGAATAGGTCGAAACTCCTTTGTTGGTGTAACAACATGGAAGTGCTGAAAGGTGCTTGTATGTCATGGAGTTTCATTTTCTAGCAGGAAACTTGTGTAATCGCAAGGCAAAAGTACCAGAAACGCTGCAACGGCGTGTTGCCCTCACGCTCGTCGTTGACTGCCGCGTCGTTGCATTGAAAGCTTTTGTGACCAGCAATTTTAGTGCGATGTGCTTGCTGCATGCTTTTGGCACGCAGAACTCAATTCAGACTAATCTGTGACTGACTGGCCAAGACGAGATAGCCCAGCAAATGCAAACTGCAAAAGCACCCTATTTGAAACGGTTTAACTCCTTTTATCATTTGCATGTGTGGGGCTTTTAAAATTGTATATTTTTTAATCTATTTCTATTTCTCTTCCTGTGCACAAACTATCCACACAACAGGTGCTGGTATCGGAACAGTATTTGGTTCCCTCATCATTGGTTATGCCAGAAATCCATCCTTGAAACAGCAGCTGTTCTCATACGCTATCTTGGGTTTCGCCCTGTCTGAGGCTATGGGTCTGTTCTGTCTTATGATGGCCTTCCTGCTGCTCTTCGCCTTCTAAGCGTCTCACAGTCGAAGCCGCTTGTCTTGTTCGTGTGCAGGTGTATGGCGTGTGTGTGTGTGTACAACATGCAGCGACAGCAGCAGCAGCGAGAAGAAAAGTTTAGAAAAACCAACAACAAAACCAGCGTTCGTTATTCGATTATTAATTGATAAAAGAATGATAGCAACAATACAACATCATGTACTATCTAATTATAAAATAACAACATAATATATGTAATTTTGTTTTTAAAAAACATTCAAAAACGTAGTAATCGTAAAAAAAAACAACAACATCAAGGAGGAAAAGAACACATTTTGATTTAAGTTAGAAAAAAGAAACCAGCAAAATGCTTAAAAATAAAATATTGAAAAATAATACAGCGAAAGGAAACAATTTAGAACGAGAGGACGTACACACACATTAAGGATTTTAAGAAAAGAAATGTGTAGCCCAAAAAAGGATTGAATTGAGACCGATTGTAAAAATAACATTTAAATTTATACCAACTGAAGGACCACCCATACAACCACAACCATGCATCTATTGCACATGTGACCAAGTTATCTCTCTCTCTCCCATTGCTGCAACACCAAGATCAGTTAAGGCATTTGGCAGCATGTGCAAGTCTTGTTGCTTGTGTGTGAGTGTTTTGGATGATCCAGCTCTGCAAATCCAATATAATGTGGCGCGTACTGAAACGTTTTAATTTTATGAATAATTTCCATTGGTATAAATGCAGTTAGATTTTTTATTGCCACTTCTATTTATAAACTTATATAATTTACGGCTTGTCGTCAACAAGAACTACGAATTGAAAGGCATTGGGCAAATGAAATGTTAAATAAAGGAGAACTGAATGTGTAAACAAAATACATATTGCTTTTATTTTTGGCTGTGAGATTTGAAAAAAAGTAGATGTAGGTTCATTCAAACGCCAATGTGGGCGCGAAAATGCAACTCTGGGACATGTTCAATATTTTGACATCGTCAAGATAGCATCGAGTATAATTTCACTCCGACAATTGTTCTTTTATTGCTATATAGTCAAATTATTTATAAAATACCAGTTGAATTGCCTTCAATAGTTCACAGGTAATCTGTGTGCATTTCTACAGCAACCATTATATTAGCAAATCTTCGGGATGCTTGGACCAAAGTATCAGAACTATTATTTACAAAGTGTGGCTATCTTGACAGTCGTACTATATCAACACGTGAGGACACAAATAGCATAAATGGACTTCGCTAAAAAAATACTTGGAAAATATGGCTGGAAAGAAGGAGATGGTCTGGGCAGAAACAATCATGGCATGGCTCAGCCTTTAAAGGCAAGTCTGAAATTTGACAACGCCGGCCTGGGTGTCGATCTGGCAACAGAATTCAATGACCACTGGTGGGAAAGATGTTACAATGAAGCTGCTAATAATGTTGATGTGCAAGTGGAGCAGAACGGTGAAGTCAGTACTGGTAGAAAGAAAGGGGAGGAGGCTGTAGAGATATCAACCAAAGGCTATTCAGCTAAAAAACTTAAAAAAGCCAAAGACAGACAAGGCGATGGAGGTACGAGTTACGGAAATTTTCTTCAGTCCGCCACTCTTACCCAAAGCGGTGGTGAAGTAACAAACACAGACAGCATCAAGGTTGAGGACATTGCTCAATCCACTGTCAAAGTACTGAGTGATGAAGAACTGTTTCGAGCTTGTGGTGGGCGTACAGCACACAAAGGTGCGCGTCATGGACTAAAATTAAATGGAAAACTTGCACGGTTAGAGCAACAGGAGCGGGAGATGCTAGAAAAACTCCAACAAAAGCAAAATAGTGAATCTGTTGTAACAAAACCAAAAAAGAAAAAGCATAAATCCGAAAAACAAGATGACATTGAAGCCCCCGAAGCCAAAAAGAACCGTCCCATAACGGACGAAATAACAGAAGACCATGAAATGCCTGTGAAATCGAAAAAGAAGAAAAAACGCAAGACCACCGAATAAAAAAAAAATAACTACATATAGTGTACATATTTATTTAGCGAATAAACCCATAAAAAGGGACTACTTTTAAATCTATTTCAGTTGTCTAACAAAATATTTATTTCCTAGACCTGGCTTTCATACGTCTAGATTTGCCGAGACGTTTGTTTACAGAAGCACCTGCCTTGACTCCTCTTTGGCGGCGGGAAGATTTTTCAGATTCTAAGCCTGCGGCCGATGCTTTTGTGTTCCGTTTCAGGCCCTTCTTTTTGCCACCGAAACCAAACTTTTTGTTGCGCTGTTTTCGCTTGTCGGCTGATTGCTTCTGCTTCGATTCCAGGGCTTTGGCATCTTCCAGGAAATCCAAGTTTTTCAGCTTGCCCTTGCGGAACTTCTTCAGTTTATCCAGCATTTCTTTCTTCTCAGCTTCTCGTTGAACCTTTGTCTGTTTAGCCAGCATTTTGCCCATTTTTCGCTGCTCTCGTATCTGCTTGATACGCTCTGACTTGGCCTGGCCTTGTTGCTTGGCCATAAGGTTGGCACGTACTTTCTGCATATGTTCATCTGACTTGGCCATTTCAGCAAAATAGTCATCGGGGCGACGAGTGGTTACATTCAGTTTGTGTAATCGTTCGATTCCCTCGAGCACAGCACTTTGAGCCTGACGATGGAACAGCATTTCGCGTTTGAAGTCATTCAGAACTGGATCTTCTTCAGGTCTTAAATAAGGTATTTTTGCGTTTCCTTTAAATTGATTTGCTCGTTTCTGTTCATGCTTCTCCAGTTGCACAGCCAATTCCGGTGCCAAAGGTGCCAAATTATTTATCATATCAAGTCGCTCGATCCATGGAAGCGGTAATCGAATGGCTTCCGTTTTAGAGAGCAGATTTGTCTATCAAAGAGTTAGTTAGGTGTGGCCAAAGCAAAAAATAAATGTGCAACTTACGACATCATTGATCTTAATGCGCTGTTCATTGAATTCCACATTTAGACCAGGCTTCAAGTCACCCCGCTCAAATGCTTCTTGCAACTGTAAACAATTTTTGCATTTTTAATACACAATAAATTAAGCAATACTAATTTTGTATATATTTACCTCGGCATCAGAGTCATCTCCTGAGTCGAACTCAGATTCACTGTCTTGCATTTCAAAGTCTGACATACCTAAAAATATTTAAAAACCCTATCCGCACTTTAGAAAACAACAAACTCAACACGTGCGGTTTTATAAATGTGGGATTGGTTATTTTACAACACTGAGTAATGTTTTTTCTTAAGGTGGCAGCCCTTTGGTGTTGGTGTTTCATGCAGGGTTGATATTAAGTTCATGCGTTCCGAAGAACTTTATTTGTTCCCGCTTCATTTTGAATATATACTGAATATTTGTAAAATGTCTGCAAATTTGGCAAATATATACGCAAAACTATTACGAAAGTATGGGGAAAACTATACTATTTCGTATGCTCTTCCTCCGACGTACTTGTGCAACTTGGCGGGAGAGCACGAAGTCGACAGTAACAAGAAAATTATCTTATTCTACAAAGAGGACCGGAGTGGCGCCACTTCTGTCCCGACGCCTACTAAATTGGATTTTAAAACTTCTCCGCAATGCGATCATGATCTAACTGGCAGTCCTCTCAAGGACAATTGCATTGTCGACACAATTGCCGATTTGTCCCTTGTGCACTTGGTTGCTGAAAATCCTTGGAAGCTAGAAGAGGAGTACCACCGTGGTGTACCCGATGACAATGCGCGAAGTATCATCTGCTCTGAGTATTTCCAAGATAATGATGGAGATGGTTCAGTATGGTTCCTGTGCGATGCTACGGACTTCAACCAAACCCAATTTCTTCAGTACGAGTTCAGCAAAACTCACTTTATCCGCGGAATTCTGACCTATTTAGGTGTAGTGCCTTCCAATACGCTCAATACGCAGGTTTTGGTGGAACAGCACAAGCTTGTCACAAAAGTTCCGTTTGAAACATTTATTGAAAACTGCTATCAAATCAATTCCAACATGATGCTGCGCTGCTCCTGGTCTACTTCGGCTTCTCTGCCATTGCTGGTCGATTTAGGCTCTGGCAAAGTTACGCTATCACAGACCTTTCGTGTCAGCGAGTGTGGGTCGTTGACTGAGGATTTGTTAAACCAATTGCGTATATTGGCCTATATCAGGGAAGACATCATCAACTACCACCGAGACGAACAGGCGGGAACTATCCGTGATCCGGACTATCGCTGTGGTCGAGGCATCGACATGAACGAGCTCTGTGATGCAATAAACAAGTGCATGACCGAAGTTACTGGTTTCTCGGATAACTTTGAAAGCATACACGCCGAGTTAGATATTCAGGATGTGGTGCAGCGTGCCAAAGTACGCAAATCAAATGATTTGACGGATAAACTTTGGGAGTTACTAAAATGTAAGTAGCTCTTTTCAATTTTCCAATATGTGAATTGGCTGACCATTACATTTTGCTTACACCAGGTTGCTCTTCCTACAAAGACCTGAAAATTGGATTTAAAATGCTATTTCAATGTGCTGCGCATTGTAATATTGTAGTGAGTGCAAATAGGTAAAGAAGCTAACCTTGGTTTTGTCTGACATTTACTTAATTTGTAGAACATGCCCACGAACAAAAATCGTCTGGCCGAAATCATTGCTGACTTGGCCAATCGTCGTCTGGCCGTACCATGCCTGAGTGGCGCCGAACCCCTAGAATTACTGCTCGAAATTGGCATAGAGAAGCTTTCCAAGGACTATGAGTTCATTTTTACAGAGAGCAAAGTTTGCAGTGCAAATCTTCTGAAAAATGATACCGTTAAAGAAACGAATGCCGAAGCGGTTGGACCACTGGAAGTCCGAAAGTCTTTACATAACAATGTACGCGGCAAATCTATGGCCGACACCCGAAAAACTCTCCTGCGATTTAGTCCCAACAAAAAGCAGTCATCGAGCCAGGATGGTGACGTCAACGGGTTTACAAACAGTCACTTTGATGAGCAGACAAGCTTATCGAAAATTTCCAAGCTGTTCCAAATCCACTGCACCCTGGAGCATCTACTTCTAATCCACATTAACTTGAGTCTCTGCAATGGTAAAAATCTTACAAAATTCTATTTGATAATCCTGAAATCTGATGGACTCTTTTTAATTTAGTGTACGGCGATGTGTGTAAGCATTTGCTTCAGCAGCCACCCCGACTAATTGAATCGATCAATGACAAACTGGTTGATGTTATGGAGATTGGGCTATCGGCCCACTATGTGCGTGATCATTTGAACGGCAAGGACCCCCACTCCCGTCGTATAACCATGAGGTCTACCAATAAATTTCGCAGCATTAAGTCAACTTTCTACTTCAACATGGAGAACGTTTGCCCGCCAGATTTGTCCAAATGTTTTCAGTCGGATGGCAAGTGCAAAGCTTTTCAAGCCTTGAAAAATGTATAATTTTGCTTTTGCTTTTCAGACAAGGAAATGGTCAAGGAAGGCATCTATCACTCTTGGTTGTATCGCAAAGTTTCCTCTCTCAAATGAAAGATTGATGTGCTTTTTGTAAGATTTTGTACAATACATTCATCCCACACATATTTAACACGTTTGCGTTCATTTCTAAAACGGTTCATTGGGCAAGTCGATTGTCGCACGTGGATGGTGCTTCGTTTCGCTTTCGTCTCACCTTTATCAAAATTGGCTTTCGCGCTTTCACCGCGTTTAAGGCAAACGCAGAAATCATGTTAACCGAATTCTTACAAGTTTTAAGCCGTGCCAGAGGCTGTCGTCGAGTGCCGTCAGTGCCAGAATTGGCAAAAAGGTCTGCCTCAGCACTGGGAAAAATCATAGCATAGCATAATTGTGTTTGCTTAAAAAAGAAAAGAGTCCAACCAATCGCTGGGTTGGTTGCTCAAACTGTTTGTTGAGATAAGCGTTATTGTGTTTTGCTTTGCAATTTCTAAACAAATGGCGCCAATCGACTCGACTGCCAATGGACTTCGAGTCAGACCAAGCGGAAAGCAAAGCACCCGAATTGGTAACAACGAACATCGAAAATAGCTAAATTGTATGCCAAATGGCAAGCTAGAGTAGGAAAGAACTGGGCATATTTAAATCAGCAAGTGCATATCCGTGGTTGGGCCAATATGTGACAATCCAATTAGTGCTGGTGCAGCGGTCTACAGTTGGCATAAGGCGCTCTTGATTTGAATTCAAAAGTCTCAGACGTGCGTTGAACGCGCTGCGAAACGGACGTGTTGGCGGCGCTGCTGAAATTGGAAACCGGGCAAAAGTGGATATTGGAGTGCGGGAAAATATAGTTGTCGTGTCCTGTGTGAAAGGACATAGTGCCTAGCGTTGACTGCGCCGTTCAACATCATAGTGACCTCGGGATCTTTGACTAGCAATCAAATTAAGTTAAATTCGATTAAGTCGAAAATTCTTCATAAATGCCAATTGTCGAGTGTGGTATAATCTAATTAATGCAAAATGGTGAGAGTCCACAAATATTAGACAGACATGTGAACGACCCTTCAGGATTACATGAACTCAATAAAGGACATTTGAGCAGTGAATATTCTGTGCAAAAAAGAAAAATTTATAAGACTGTTTTAAAATTAATAACCAACTGAAAGGGTTTGGGGTCTTTCCAGTTTTTTTTTTCGTGTTTTCAACATGGGCTTTCACCTTTTCAGGGCTTGGAATTTTTCTTCAAGTTTGGCTATGCCTTCCTCACAATCACACTCATCATCATGATTTGGATGTCACTGGCTCGTGCCTCGATGTTCAGTCGTGAAATGGAGGAAACCACCTATCCGCCGTGTACTTACAACGTAATGTGTACGTGCTCCAAGTCCTCCACAGACCTGGGCATTGTGCACTGCAAAAATGTACCGTTTCCAGCACTGCCGCGCATGGTGAATCAGTCCAAGGTGAGCATTTATTTGGCCATGTCCTGGTGATATCAGGCTATTTTCTTTGATTAGGTTTTCATGCTGCACATGGAGAACACGGGCTTACGGGAGATTGAACCGTATTTCCTGCAATCCACTGGCATGTACCGCCTAAAGATTTCCGGAAATCACTTAACTGAAATACCTGACGATGCCTTTACTGGCTTGGAGCGTTCGCTTTGGGAGTTGATACTGCCTCAAAATGATCTGGTGGAGATACCATCGAAATCTTTGCGTCATTTGCAAAAGTTGCGTCATCTGGATCTTGGACACAATCACATAACGCACATACAGCATGACTCGTTTCGCGGCCTAGAGGAATCCCTGCAAATGCTTATCCTACGAGATAATTGCATTTCCATGCTGCAGTCCCACAGTTTCTCTGGTCTGCTCATTCTGGAGACCTTAGATCTAAGTGGAAATAATCTTTTTGAAATTGAGCCAAATGTGTTTGTGGATGGCATGCCGCGGCTGACCCGTCTACTACTTACGGACAATATTCTTTCCGAGATTCCTTATGATTCCTTGGGACCGCTCAAGAGCTTGCGCACCCTCGACATTTCTCACAATGTCATCTGGTCGCTAAGTGGCAATGAGACCTACGACATCAAAGCGAGCACCAAGCTGAACTTGGACAATTTGCATCTGGAATACAACCATATCGATGTCCTGTCACCGAATTCCTTCAAATATTTCGATGTTGTTAATCGCACATTCTTGGATGGCAACCCCATACATACGCTCAGGGTAAGAAGGGAACTCGTTGAGGCTAGTCTGAGTTTAGGCTGACCTCTGGTCTCTTACTTTATTAGGAAGATGCCTTCAAGCCCGCCCGGATCAGGGAGATTTATATGCGTTACTGCGGTCTCACAAATATTTCCCCAACGGCTTTTGATAGTTTGGTGAACAGTTTACAGATTTTGGATTTGTCCGGTAACAATTTGACACGATTGCACCACAAACTTTTTAACAATTTCGATGTCTTGAGGTGAGTCTGCCACCCCTTCTAATCCGATTGTCAGCACCTGCCACCGCCAACTGCCCAACCGCTCTGGTTCTCATATGGCTTCTCCTATGTGGGCTAAGTTAGTGAGCGGGTGTGACCTCCTTTGCGATGCAAAAAAAAAAAAAAAAGAAAGAACCCCATAAAAGAGAAATGAAGAATTATGCAGAATTACCCTACCCCATTCTGAATAGATTTTTGCCGTTTACAGGGTCATTAGCATGCGGGACAATAAAATCAAAATACAAAAACCCACCGAAACCTTCAATGCCATGCACTATACACTGCTCAAACTGGACCTCAGTGGCGATCGGAATGACCCCACCAATTTGCAAACCCTTCGCAAGTAAGTGATCTATACTCACCCACACCTAGACCCTATACCCTCCCTTACCTTGGCAAACACTTTGTATTTATTTGCAAAAAGTATGACCAGAATGCGGAACATGCGGTCCCTGTCGATATCACGGATGGGCTCGTCCTCGCTGGGTCCCGAAGATTTTAAGGACTTCGGGGTTGAACTGGAGGATCTACAAATCACGCGTGCCAGTCTCTCGGGTATACAATCTCATGCCTTTAAGCACGTCAGAGGACTCAAGCGCTTGGATTTCAGTGAAAACGGAATTTCCAGCATTGAGAATGACGCCTTCCACGAGGTAACCCCATATATGCTTAAATTCTTTGACCTACTTTATCGTCAAATTTGATTTTAGATTGGCCACTCACTGATTTCGCTGAAAATGTCTCATGGGTATTCAGGCAGTGCTCTGCCTGCCGAGGCACTGCGTCATCTGACCTCTCTGCAGGAGTTGGACTTTAGCAACAATCATATTGCCAGCATGAGCGACACAAGCTTCCATTTCTTAAAGAATCTGCGCCTCCTTGAACTGCATGACAATCGTATAGAACAGGTGCTCAAGGGTACCTTCCAGGGCGATATACACTCAAAGCTGGAGGAGATTTCGCTGCGTTTCAATCATCTCGGTCAGATATCACAGCACACCTTCTTCGATTTGGAGGCTCTGCGTAAATTGCATTTGGATGATAATAAAATCGACAAGGTAGAGCGACGTGCCTTCATGAATCTGGATGAGCTGGAGTATTTGAGCTTGCGTGGCAATAAGCTGAGCAATCTGGCCGAGGAGTCATTCCAGAATTTGCCCAAATTGGAAATCCTTGATATGGCATTCAACAATTTGCCCAACTTCAACTTTGACTACTTCGATCAGGTGGGCACCCTGTCCAACCTCAATGTGAACGTCAGTCACAATCAGATAAAGCAGTTGATGTATAACTCCTCGTGGAGTGGACGTAATGAGCATGGTAAAAGTAACCTAAGATACACTTTTTCAAATTCATTTACGTCTTTTTTTCTGCAGGAAGCATGTATCATTCTAATATTAAGGTTCTTGATCTTTCGCACAACAATATTTCAATTATCCATCCTGGATACTTCAAGCCTGCCGAAATATCGTTGACTCGTCTGCACTTGGGCTATAACTCTCTCATGGTTTGTTCTAAACAATTTTTGTTATCAAAATAAATCCCTGATTATTCTTTATTTTTATTTTAAGAATGCCACACGTGATGTTTTCGGCAACATGCCAAACCTGCAGTGGCTCGATTTGAGCTACAATTGGCTGCATGAACTCGACTTCGATGCCTTCAAGAACACCAAGCAATTGCAGTTGATATATTTTGCCCACAATTATCTAAGTGATATACCACAGGATATTTTCAAACCTGTCTATGGTCTGCGCATCGTTGACTTCTCCCACAATCATCTGAGAGGATTGCCTGATAATCTCTTTTACAACGGTGGCATGGAAAAGTAAGCTGTTCTGCAGCTCTTTTGACAAATAAAATAAAAAAATACTTTTTTTTACAGGCTTGATGTCTCCCATAATATGCTGTTGAAGATTCCCTCCTCATCTCTATCCAGTTTGGCTGCGCTGACGCTTTGCGAGCTGCATTTGTCCAACAATTTCATTTCCACCATACACAGCATGGATCTCTCAAACAAATTTAGGGTGAGTCAGTAGCATTTTGCCTTGCATGCGTTTCCTTAAGTGCTCCGATTCGCTTGATTTCAGTCTCTGCGATATTTGGATATCTCCTACAACTACTTGCTTCGTATTGACGATGCTGTATTCGCAACTATGCCAAAACTGGCTGTACTGGATTTGTCCCATAATAGAGATCTTAAGGTGATGGATAAGTCCTTCATGGGTTTGGAAACTTCACTGATTAAGCTGGGCCTGGAAAATGTCTCACTGAGCACAGTGCCTGAGATTCGTTTGAAGTATCTGCGGGAATTCCGTTTGGGCTATAACGAGCTGCCCTCCATACCTCAGGAATTGGCTCACAACATGTCCAATTTGCGTATGCTGGACTTATCAAATAATGATCTGACTAACGTTCCCCTAATGACACAATCCCTACCACACTTACGGTTAGTTAAAGAGCTGAGTACTTATAATTGTGTTAGTGGATTAATTTTAATGCCTTTGTAGTCGACTCATGCTCTCAGGTAATCCGATTACCTCCCTGAATAACAATAGCTTTGATGGCGTAAATGAGGACCTGGAAATGCTAGACATTTCCAACTTCCGTTTGCATTACTTCGAATACGGCTGCTTGGACTCTCTGCCGCATTTGCGTTCGCTTAAACTGACCGCCTACTCGCACTTGGAGCACTTCAACATTCCCCATCTGCTACGTCATCATTACAACATTCGTGAATTGTGGATTGAGGCACCTCAACCGTTCACTCGTATAGTAAAGAAAGGCTCAGGACCCACTCAAGAAATGCAGACTCTACAGCTCGGCATGCCCACGGACTTGCAGCGTGAAATGGAAGGACATTTGCCCTCGAAGTTGACCAACCTGACATTCAGTGGGCCACAGTTTACTAATCTCAATGAACGTATACTGAGGGTAAGTACTTAAACCCATCCAAAAAGGTGGACAATCACATTTTCACATTAATTCCAGGGCATGAGATCTCCGTATCTGTATATGCAACTTTTTAACACCTCACTTCAAGCACTGCCGCCCAACTTCTTCAAGTACATGGGACGCGTTCGTAATATCTCTCTAGACATACGCTATAATAATAGAAACTTGAAGAAAATACCGAACCCGAACACTGGAACAGTTCCGTATTTACCCAACAGTGTTTTCCTCACCGATTTAAAAATGTCTCACACAGACTTGAACTGCGACTGCGACCTAGGGTGAGCATAATCAAAGCGATATATTTCAATGAATCAAATATTTAATGCTTTTCTTTGTGTAGTTGGGTGGAGTTCTGGCAACGCAAGCGTCGCCAGTATATTTGCTCTTCTCAAACCTGGACCGACACAGTGTTCAGAACGTTCATGAATTCGCCTTGCCAGGTTTATGGACGCCACAATTGCGACGATCATGATGATGATTTGCGGGAGACACGTTGTGATAACAAAGGCGGTCAGCAGTTAATGGAGGTGGGTAGTATTAATTCGCTAAGAATTCTCATTTATCTAATTCATTTTTGCAGGCTCTGAAATTTGATCTCGAATGTGGGTGGGACAATGCTTCCTGCAAGGAGACTGCCATTGTGCTCATATCCGTATGTGTGGCTTTATTATTTTGGATGTGACTTCTGTATTTTGCATATAAGACGTCCTCTGACTTTTACGATATTCTAGAGAAAGTCTACGGCAGGCAGGTCGTTTAAGTTTGTTACTTCACAACCTCTCTGAAGCTGCCTAGTGCCGTTTAAAGTTTAAGCGTGATGAGACTTTTAATAATCCCATGTTCAAGAATTTTCTTAATTTCTTTGCTTTAATTATTTTTTTTGTTGTCTCTTCATTGTCCCACTTTTAAGTATCTGCAATTATCTTCCTCCAATGTTTTTAGAGTCCTTGGTAACGCCTTATATGTAGTAACCCTTAACTCAACTCACCTCAACTCACTTGTCCTAAAACCATTCTTCCCATAGATCTATTTCTTTTTATACCAACTAATTACAAATTATATTTATAAAAACTATTTATGTCTAACTTCTATAAGCTATTTTAATTTTCTACTATATGATTTGTACTTGCTCGACTATATTACCCGAACCTTATATGTAGCACCCGACTCCACTTTTATATATTCCACCCAGAAATACTCTATTTATTACTGCTTATTTATTAACTTAAGTTAAGTCACTTCACTGCTTAAATGATTTTAATTGAAAGTCTGTAAAATTTTTCATAAACATAATAAATATTTACAATGTATAGGTTACAATGACTTTCTTTTTTCTCTCTCTCTCTCTTTTGGAACAAACATTAGGCAACCTCAATGAATTTCCTTGAAATGTTTAAGACTCAAGCTCTATACAATTTGGAAGTTAACTTTAGCATACGTGGTATTTTATAAAGTAAATCCTTTTTATAAATTGAGCCGAAAGCGAATTCTTATTGTTATTTGCATCTTAGGTAAAGACTAAGAAATGTGGTCTTTAAAATCATAAATTAGGATTCTGAAAAAGAACATAGAGTACTTAAAAATTCACTAGATTAGGTTCTGGCTTTATTTATCATTGAAATCAAAATAAGAATTGCTGAAAAGTATAAAATTCTTGGAAGTTTACAGATTAAGAATCCCTATCTTAATGAAGGCATAAGAACTAAGGATTTGGCGTACCTTTACTTTTTCAAGAATCTCCTGAATAATCAGCCACATTTAGTTTTAGAGAAATTTGCAGTTTTATACATTAAATACAAAAAAACCTATTGCATATTTCTTCGGCATTCCGAAAATTACAAACTATTTGAAGATTTTTCAGTAAGCTCCTCAAATGTTCTTTCAACAGATTTAATATGGTATGGCAGCTAGATGATATAGTGGTTCGATCCTAATGAAGTTTACAAATATGTATATCATATATCCTGACCAAATGAATGATTTAGTTCCTAAACACATTTTTTCCTATCAAATTACGATTGTTGACTTCAATAAAGAGTGCTTACTTCCAAACTTATGTAGATCACCTCGGGCTTTATGGCCAGAGTACAGCCATAATAAAGGCAAAGTGCTACACGAATACCAAAAACCTAACAACGAATTATGAGCCGTAGCTTTGACCATACCGACAAACAATTGTAAACTTTACTCGTTTCACTTGTTGTTGTCTCTTTTCCCTGTTTATGTTATAAATTATTATGTTCAGACACATGAAACTTTGGGAGGCTCTTGCACCCGTGGCTGCCGTGACCGTTTTGCTTTTATTTTTGTATATATATATACCTATATTTTTTTTTTGTAATTTTTGGCAGTTTTATTGAGCCAAAAGTACTTTGAAATATGTAATGGTAGCCCTTAGGCAGGCAGGAGTCTACAGGATGTGCTTCAAGGGTTTTGCAGTAAAGTCTAAACTTCGAATGGGGCAGCAACAATCTCATCAACCTCGCGTTTATGCACTTTGCCAATGCCTGTGGCGGGTGTTGGGGCTTCAGCGCGTCCGCAGTACTTGAGCTATAAATATAGTTTAAAAATTTGAGTATAAGTGGGCGTGAGAATTGGTCGTTGAAAGTGGATTTACCTCTTTGCCAATTAAATTAGTAAAACGTGGGTGGATAAACGTCCAGGCTCCCATATTGCGGTGTTCCTCTTGGCTCCAAACATAGCCTAGTTGAGAGGTAGCAGACGGTGTGAATATTTCAATGAGCTTATTCATAATTCCATTGTGACTTACTCTGGACATTGCCATACTGAGCCAACTGGGCCTGTAGTTCTTGGACGGGGAAGGGGCACAGGGACTCGAGGCGCACAATAGCCGTGTTAAAGGCTTGACGCTTAGCTCGCTCCTCAACCAAGTTGTAATAATGTTTGCCACTGCAAATTATGACCTTGGTAACCTGTTCCGGCTGCACAATGTCATCACCTGGAGAGATGAAGAGGGGGGTTAACTACTTCAAGAAAGAGGAAATTAATATATGCTTAACTCACCTAATACATTGTGGAAAAGTGTGCCAGGCTGGAAGTCTTCATGCGTAGAGGTGGCGGCTGGCAGGCGCAAGAGGGTTTTAGGGGCCACCACTATCAAAGGTTTACGGAAATTGCGGGCCAGTTGGCGCCTGAGAACATGGAAGTACTGGGCTGGAGTGGTTGGGTTGACCACATGCAAGTTGACATTGTCACCATCTGCAGAGGTTTCCTTTGAGTCGCAGAGTTGAAGGAAGCGCTCAATTCTGCAGGAGCTGTGCTCGGAGGCGGCGCCATCATAGCCGTGAGGCAGTAGCATTACCAGAGCATTTGATTCCATCCACTTGGCTTTTTTGTGTATACAAAAATTATTCAAAAATAAAAACTGAGGTAAACTTGAATACTCACATTCCCCGGAGACAATAAAGGCATCGATTATAATCTGAGCTCCGTTGGCAAAATCGCCAAATTGTGCCTCCCAAATGATTAAGTTCTTTGGATTATCGATTGCCATGCCGTACTCAAAACCTAGCACTGCTTCCTCGGATAGAATGCTGTGAGCTACCTCCAGACGCCCACCAAGTCCTCCATCCAAATCGTTTAGCGGAATGTACATTTCGTTTGTCTTCTGGTCCACCAGCATGGCATGACGATGTGAGAAGGTGCCACGTCCCACATCCTCACCACTGATGCGCACATTGTGACCCTGGTACATAAGACTGCCAATGGCCATAGCCTCTGCAGTGGCCCAATCGATTTTGGCACCCTCTTCAAGCTTCCTCAAACGCCCTTTCACATGCATTTTCAGCAAATGTGGATGAATGTTCTGCAGGCAGCGGAAGTTGTATATAATTTTAGAGGCTTATCCAAAATACTTACAAAGTCCATGGGAAAGGCCACGCTCTGCTGGCCAATGTAGTGCAGCAGTCCGTAGTCCAAGCCAGTGTCCCAGTAAGTGAGCTGGTTAGGAGCCAATTGGAGTCCACTCCATTGCTGCTCGAAGTACGAAGGTGGAGGCTGGTAGTTGGGGGCTAAGGCGAGTTCCTCACCGAGGAAGGCCAGATAACGGTCCCGTATGTCCTTAGCTTGCTCTGAACTGAGCACACCTTGCTGGGCTAGACTAGCCGTATACTGATCGGGAACGGATTGACGCTGGTGGATTATTTTATATATAAGTGGATTGGTGAAAGTTGGATCATCCAGTTCATTGTGACCCCAGCGTCGGAAGCAATTGAGATCGATAAAGACATCCTTGCGGAACTCCCGTTGATATTGGAAGGCAAGATTGGTTACCCGTGCCAATGCCTCTGGGTCATCTCCATTCACATGAAAGACAGGTGCCTGAATGGTTTTAGCCAAGTCGGAAGCATAGTTCGTGGAACGCCCCCGATTACCCGGCGTGGTAAAACCCACTTGGTTGTTGACGATGAGATGCAGGCTGCCACCCACCTCAAAGTGGGGCACATAGGCCATGTTGAGGCACTCTTGATTGATGCCCTGGCCGGCAAAAGCAGCATCTCCGTGCAGAATCACGTTGAGCACATGCTGGCCAAAAGGCTTTGGAGAATCACCATCACTGAAGGCACCATCACCGCAGCTCTGTTCCTTGGAACGTGCCTTGCCCATGGCCACGGGATTGGCAGCCTGGATAAAATCGAATTTTCCATACGATTAGGCATCTGAAATTCACAAGGTCAGGTAATAAACTTACTTCCAGGTGGGAGGGGTTCCGGACCATGCTAAAGTGAATATTTTTTTCCAAGACTTTCAGTTCCTCGGAAACATCTGAGGATTGCGAAAATCGTAAGCTTGATTAAATTACGTATTCGCCATGTGGGCTGAATCAAAAAGCAAAACTTACGGAAGTGAGTTATGATGTCGGACATGGCCTCGATGTTGTCAGCAAACTCTGATGAGCCGCTTAGCTTGCGAAAAACTTTCGCCGGCCTCATATTGAGCAGCGCAGCCTGCAGAGCTGTGCGGCCGCGATGTGGCATCGCTACCACCACGTGCCCAATGTCGGCTAATGGTAGCAGTGGAAGAAGAGGAAGCACAGGCATTTATTGTTTCATTATTGTTCTTGTTCTTGTTGCGGGCGCATATGAGAGAAGCAAAGTTTTCGGGCTAAACAGATTAGGGTTAAATAAGCGTGAGTTTTCGAGTGTGCGACGTGCAGCAGCACAACACGCCGTACTTTCGGGACTGTCAGCTCTAACCAAAAAGTTAGATGCGCTGGCAGATGCCCCAGCCTAATTCAGATACTGTTTCAGTTTGAGTTGGGTTCGCCGGGGTTTTTGCATTTACGCGTACACGGCTTTTGTGATACGTTAATCGCATTATTCACGCAAGCTATTCCCCCACTCAGAGTACTCACCTTGGACACTGTCCCTGAGCAGTTGCCAGAAAAAAGCGAGCATTGACTCAGCGCCCTCCCCTCCATATCGTTTGACAGTTGGGAATTTGAGTGTCATAAAATTATCCCAGGCCTGCGACTTAATTAGGAGCTCGGCTATTTCACAGCGTTCTGCGGCGCTCAATTCGTGACCGCCCAGCATCTCGAAGTTCTTTGCTAGCCACTCGCGTTCCCCGAGATCCTAAGTAAAATTTGGTTGAGGAGTGGAATCTTTTATTTTTCTGGTGCGTCAAACTTACCTCAACATATGCGAACTCGGCGCTGACGGCGCTGCCGGAATAAATATCGCGTAGGAGTTTCTCGAGCTGTCCAATATTTTCAGTCTTTGCGACATTCAAGGGGACATTTAAGAGGCCAGAAATGTGCACAGTTTCATGCGGCTGGAGTCCATAAAATGCGGGATTTAATTCATCCAGCTCGGTGCTACCGCTGTCGCTGTTTCTGGCAATAAAAGGCAAAAAGGAAGGCAAATAAAATAAACACCCATACACCCATGCACACATACACATGCAAATACAGTTGACAACACAAAAGGACTCTTGGAGACCGAGTGACCCGAATTAAAACGTGTTATTTTCGATGGAGCCAGGAGAGTCTGCGTGGGTCGTTTACCTTTGGCTGTTTGCTTCTTTGAGGCTGATGGGATTTACGTTTGCCAATTTGTGACCATGCTGGCGATAGGCCTCCACCCAACGGTAGACGTTGCCCTGCGCATTGCGTGCTTCCCGCACCTCATCGCTGACTGCAGACATGTAAGGACAGAAGGGGAGAGAAGGTGCAGCATAAGAAACACATGCGTAAACAATATAAATTTCGGTTGGTTATAAATTATTTAAAATAAAAATAAAATGGTAGCAAAGGATTCTCCCGTAGTATTTCGCCGTATCAAATGTGTTCTTTGAATTTATTGGCCTTTTATTTTTATGGAATGTATTTATTTTTTATCTCTGCCAAAGGCCGCGTCTCTGTCGCCGGCTCTGTTTGCAACGGCAGCGATTCAACAAGATTGGGTTTGTAGGGGTTCGGACTCAAATTGTGCGTATTTTTGTTAGCATATTTGAGTTATTTGCCAGTCAGTCCAGACCATTGACAATTCCATCTCTGCTTAGGTGTTTATGGGCTGAGGCAGTTACAATTTTGGTATTATCAGCTCAAAGGATTCCAACACCACATTTACATCATTTCTCAACAATACCAATAAGGGCAAACGCTAAGGTCGGCTTTGGACGAGTTTGGGATACCCTATGCCTACAAGATGGAAAAAAAGGATTCCTTATACCAACACGGAACGTAGCAATCCTGTTGTAATCTCTTTATAAGTTAAATAATATTTCAAAAGCTCTGAAATCTACAATACATTGTTCTCAGTAACATAAGAGCGCCATCTATCGGCCATGCTTGCTTGTCACTAAGAGAAATCGACATTTTTGTATATCTCCTGTAATTATGGTCCAATTTTAGTCTTGTTTGGTAGAAAGAGTTGTTTGATTTTGAAAAGCTTATTAGAACTTATTTCTACTATTACCTTTAAGCTTTGAAATCGTGCGGCATGGTGCACAGCAAACACTCAAAAAAAAATCCTGATCCTAAGCTTGGTTGCTCTAGTTTTTATAGTCTCCAAGATCCAGATGACATATCCATATATCATAGTATCGATAACCTCGGAAGTGTTCCTATATCTCCTCGTCTATGTTATAAATTTATTTAAATATACCCTTAACTTTCAGTTACAGGGTATTACCAGGAGTAGAAAAATATAACTGTGTTGTTGATTTTTGCTTAGTTGACAAACTACTTGCATTTCCAAAATAGAATGTAATTTTATTAAATATTAATGCAAGCCTTTGACAATATTTTGCTCATAAATCAATTTAGCCAAAGACATTTTCACAGACCTCTGACCCACTCGGAGATGAGAATGAGGTTCACTAGCCTCATGATTCAGGGTCAACAAAAAAAAAAAAAAAAAAAAGGGACGAATGAAAAAAATCTACCAAAAAATGTCTTTTTGAGATATACACAAAACGGAAGCAAACAATGAATGATGTATTATATTTGCGGCAAGAAGTATTTCAACTCGAACGTGCAAATATTATGGAGGCACATGTCACAGGACTCTGCACCAGCTGTCAGGTCTGAGATGGATACTGGCGCATTGACAGTTATGTATGAGCAGACAGCAGTTGTGTGGACTTGTGTGCCGCGGGTGGAGCATGTATATACGGTTGAGCCTTTGGCCACCTACCCGGGAAATGCCACAAATGCAAGTGGCTTATAAATTGTGCGTCTGTTTGTGGGGATGCGGTTCGAAATGTTTGGTCTGATTGTATTGTCAAGTGAATTAAACGAAAGCTTATGTGTTCACGCACAGCACTCGCAACTGTATGCAGAGTACACTGGGCTTAGGGGGTTGGCCCCTCCCAAGCCCCTGGAAACGCATTCAAATATCGCGCTGCAAAGAGCTTGTTACTGGTTCGGCCACTGTTGAGTCTCTTTGAATGACGTTGGTTTCGCTTGAAGGCCTGCTTGTTAATAAGAGCCTCGAGCATGTGGCGGCCTGGACTGGTCTGGCCTGTTGGGTGTGTGGATAAGCCTTCGGGTCAGTGTTGCCATTTCAATTGTCATTGGTTGGGAGGGGGTGGAGGAAAGAGTTTGTGGTTGGGTTGGTTAGATTTTGGTATGTTTGGCATGTTACAACTGTCAACCTTGTTGTTGTTGTTGCGGCCACAGGCAAAGGCACATGAAAATGAAGTCATTGTCTGGCTTGGCCAGAAGACTCCTGCTGAGAGCTTTTCCATTTTAATTAGAAAAGCCTGAGTGCCGACACATTCTACTACCACTAAAATGGATTTTCTCACAAAATAAAATCTTAAAATTTTAGCTTAAGCTTTAAGTTCTCAACCATACCGCACCATATCGTTATCTCTCTCCTGATAAGGATTATATATTCCAAAGCGATAAGCTAGATTTAGTCTTTTTAATAGCAAAGCTTAATTGGGTCAATAAATTTAAAACTTTAAGCGTTTAATTTAAAAATCTAATCAACATTTTCCGATATAGCAAAATGATGATAATGAATTTAAAATTATGAGAAAAAAATATTTGAATTACCACTTGACGCTCAATCAACTCAGGTAATCAATTATTTTGGTATTCAGTGATATTTGAGCAAAATAAACAAATAATTTAAAGAGCTTTTTCTTTTTAAGAGAAAAGAATTTCTTGTGCTTTCCGATATGACAGAATAATTTCGAACTCAATTCCAATTCACAAATTGAGTCACAATTGCAACCGGCAACAAGTTTTCTGTTTATTGTCCACTTTGATTTCAGTCTTATTTGTTGTTGTTGTTGTACTTCTTGTTGTTGTTGGGCAATCAGCTGTGCAACTGCATTTGTGTGAGAGTTGAACTTTGTTTTGGACTCAATTCTTTTTCACTCTTCGTTTTGCTGTTGTTTCCTTTTGAAAAATACAAGACCAACCGGTTCAGTGTGAGAGGGAGAGAATAAGGAAGAGTGGAAAAGAACGGAGGCCCAAGAAATTGTGCACAATGTTTCTTTTTTACGATGGTCATTCGATACGCCACTTAACTTTAGTTCACATCAGTTTTCTTTTTCTTTGGTTATTTCCACTGTTTGTTTGCCCATATTTCACTTTTTATTTTGTTTTGCCGTACACGGCAACAACCGTTATCAAAGTTTATATATATGTGTATATATATTTTTTATTTTTACTTGTACTAAGAATGATTGCTATCTCGGCGGATGAAATTTTATGATTAAAGTCTTGGCAACAAACGAGAACAGATTACACTGAAGGATTTCACTTTTAAGCACACTTGGCCATACGGCAAAGGAGAATATTTTATATGCCCCATAAGTAGTTTTGAGTGCAAGTCTTCTGATACTTGCTGGCTGATATGAGAATTAAAAACACTGTCTAAATTTTCCACCCACCTCGATAGACGCGCCTCGGAGTCGGCCGATAGCCCCAGACGCCCTCTTTGCTGTGATAGCAACAGCCCAGTGGATGTGATCTCTGGATGCTCAGAAGACTCGCGAATTTGGATTCGCTTTGTCGCAGGTGACGCAGCATTCTGATTTTTCCGTCTTAAGTATTTTGTTTTGTACTTTCTTAATTTTTAGTTTTGAACTATTTTTAGTCAGTTTCGCGTCCGGCGCTGTATATCAGCTGTTCGCTCTCGACCTACAACTGAATTTCATTCATTTGTGTTTCTGGAATGGGACCCCCATGGGACCCCCAAAGCATTCTGAAGCTGATAAGCAAAGCAACGGAGCAATATGTCTCCAATCTCTCTTGCTCTCTATTGTTTGTGTCTGCTCTGAAATCGTAAGACTCTCTTAAAGAATTTCATGTTCAACTCTCGCAAATGGAAGGTATTAAATACCCCAAAGTTCACGGTTTGCAAGAGAAAAATGTTCTGAGTTTAATTGGAAAAATAAGAGTATTTTTGCATTAATTTCTTTTAATGCTTGCTTGACTTCGTTGCGTATGGCTTTGCTATTTATCAGAGAAAACCAATAACAACATAGACAAATGTCTTGTTAAAAGTTACTTTGCTAATAATCAAAAAATCCTAGTTTCCTTCGGGATGCCGAAGCTTAAAGACTCTTTTTGAAGTTTTTCTGCAGTGAATCATTTGAATGGAATACATATGAAACCTTCATATTCCAAATGTGATTGCGATTAATTAATGTTTGAGATATTCCTATAACAATTTTGTTATATGATACAGTGGCCAGATCATATTGAAATTGGGCACATGGCCACGGCGCCATGAGTTGTTTATAAATTGTGAGCTTGTTTACTTCTCGTTACCAGTAATATGCTTGGATAAGGTGGGCCTGCTATTTAAAACGATGCATTTTTGACAGGATCCATCTTATAGACCTACTAGTTTAACTTATGCAATAAAATTATTCTTTTGTTTTGTTTGTATAAACAAACAAAACATCAAATAATGAAGCCGAACATTAAACTCGTTAAGCTAGGCAAGGCAAATTAAAATCTTGACTATAAAAATTTTGTTTTTGTATATGGAAGTATAGTCATGGAAATAGTCATGATTTTAGTCATGTTCGATATTAATCGAAAGATTTTTATGTTTCTAATAACTTTTTGGAAGGAACTAATTCAAAAATCCTATGTCTGTTGGAAGTAAGGGCTCTTATAGTCTCTAAGATCTTGGAATTCACACGGACGCTCGGACAGACGGTCAGACGGACGGACGTTGCTATATCGATTTCTCCCTTATCATATTGTGGGTAACTTTTGGGGGGCCTACGACGTCTCCTTCTCTATGTTTCATACATTTCCACAAATTTAATATACCCTTACCCCAAAGGTACAGGGTATAATAAAAATAAAGACAGACGACTTTCGTTCATGCAGAAGTACTATAAAAAGTTCCTCTTGGGAAATTTTCACATATAATTTGTGTGGCATACTTTTAGGCTGCTGCTAAAAATAGTGAAAATGAGTCAAGCCTAACTGGAATCAAATAGATATTATGGACTCGAAAATATATGTAATTAAGGTAGTATTAGGAAAAGGAGACGTTGTAGACCCCCAAGGTTACCCACAATATGATCAAGATGACTAAATAAATCGATAAAGCTATGTCCATCTTCCTTCCTTGTACCCCCTCACTTTTTCAAAGCCTTTGAATATTGGTATTAGTTGCTTTCAAAAATTTGTTAGGAATCTAAAAATTTTTCGATTAATATCAAACATGACTAAAACAGAACTATATTTATCTTTGATATAAAAAAAAAAAAACAAAATTTCACAGACAAGATTTTAATTTCGCTTGCCTAACTGCCAATCGGTCTAATGAACAGTCCGATAGATGGCGTGCCTGTTTTAAGGTGAACAATGTGTTGTTGATTTTAAAGGAATACTAAGAGGTTTTATGTGAATGTAATCGAATAGGGGTACCACCCAACTAACTAGGACGCGCCCGAGCTGAACGTCGGCTTCATTTTAATATAGATCTAAAATTTTTTAAACTGTGGTAATGCAATATTATCTCTTATTATTTTTATGAAATTTTATTAGCTTCACGGGGAATCAGTTCCACCGTTGGACTTATTGTCTATTAATTCTAACCAGGTGGGGGCTCCTGATAGCCTTACAGGGTAGCTGTAACTATTTTATTTTAATGATTACATTTTCGTCTAGGCTAAAATAGATATGAATTTTTGTAAAATATTTTTTATTTAATTTCTTATTTTTAACTTGGTGCCTTGTTCTTATTATTCGTTCTTTTAAAATTGAATGCCTAAGCAAGATAAGAATAAAAGACCAAGAGCATAAAACCATGTCAATAATAGATTACTTGAAGCATAAAATTTCGACTACCTAAAATAAGTGAAATTGCTAACACTTTCTTAAAAGCCACTGGATTCATAATTTCGCTAAGAAGCTGTTAAATTTTATGTATCAATTTAGGGAATTTCATTGCGTTGGCAATTGTCGCAAATTTACAAATTTTACGCGATTCTGACTTCATTAATAAACCAGTAAAATGTAGCGGAAATGCCGTCTTACGAGCCAACAAAAGTAATGGCTCATTTTCTATAATTATGACGGGCTCTGGGCTGGGGGGGCTCTCGGTCTCTCTGGCTCTTTTGTTTTCCTTCAGCCCATTCAATTTCATAGCGGACACGATTGGTGATTAACGGTCGGTGATAAAGTGAATCACGAATTGTGATGTGGTGAAAGTCAGCTAAAAGTCACAGAAGAAGCAACGCAAGTAAGAATAAAAAAAGTAGGGGGAGACCAATAAAGAAAAAAAAATAAAAATAAAAAACAAATAGCGATTTTGAAATCAACAGCTTGCACAATACACACACACACGCTCACCTAGCATGAGTAGTCTACAAAATAATATGGAGCGCCAAAACAATGTTAGGCAGTTAGGAGTAAAGCTGCGGTGGAATGTATTACCTACCAGTTATCAGGTTATAAGAATTCTGATAAGATATGAAACGAAGCTGATAAGTTTCACAATCTAAAAAAAAAAAAAAAGCCAAGCAATACGACAAGTGAACTAATGGACGAGTTTTGGCAACGCCCCGTCTTTAGTCTAAATAGAGCGCGACATTGGTTCGAACGTGTTTTCTGCCTGCCGGAAAACCAAATTAATTGGTAAAGTGATAAAAATAATATAATAAAATTCTCAAAATAAAATTGAATACTGATACTGAATAAAAAAAAAATTAAGCTACTAAGTGATAAGGTGTTGGCAGTTCGGTTCTTCATCGGTGATGTCATCGAGTGGAATAATGCATTGAATTTTCCTAAAAATTTTACAAATTTACAGTTTCAACTAATTCTTGCTACTCTAATTAATCTTGTTGCATAACAAAATAATTAATTTTGATAAATTTTTTCTGTGATATTTTCCAGTGCGCCGAAATAAACGATTTATAAACGAACGACCTTAAAAATAGAATACGAATTAGTATTTAAGTGAAAATGCGCTTTAAAATCTTTTTGGCCTGCTTGCTGGCCTGTGGCTTCATGGCCTATGTGATTGCTAATGAAAACATCTCAACCGAAGAGGAGGACGATATTATCCAAACAGTGCCCGTAAAGAAACCCTCACCAGCAGCTACAGCTTCCAAATTTGCCGAATCTGTGGAAATAGTTGAAATACCACCACAACCCAAGCCCCAGCCGAAGCCCCAGCCAACGCAGCCTGTAAAAAAGGCTGAGGATACCACCAGCAAAACGGCAGCTGACTCAGCAGCTACGAAAGTGAAAACCCCACCCAAACCAGGTACGCAGGGCAAGCTGATGCCTGTGCAGGTGGTACCAGCTGCCAGCAGTTTGCGTGGCACCACCGATATTCTCACAGCGGCCGGTCTAAAGCCACAGCCACACTCCGGAGCCCTGATCATGCCCAACGACTATTTGGGCGAACTATATGACATTGATTCTTCTGGCTATAATTGGGGTAAGTTTGATTGCAATTGTAAACGAAATTTGTATTTTAGTTGGCTGAATCAGTTGCGGTTCGGTCTTTTCAAACTGAAAACAATTACTCATACGCCGTGTGTATCTTATCTGAGTTGATCGGTTTTAGCTTGCCAGCTTATCAATATTTACTCGATAACTTGTTCGACTTTTGGCGACATGGCCAGAGTCACAAAGACAGGTGCTAGTCTGTGAGCTTTTGTTGTAAAGCAATCTTGTTTACACATACATACATACATACATAGATATATGGTGTGTGTATGTCTTGATAAGATAAATGTGCCCACAATAATGTTGAGGCCTTAAACAACTAACGGCTTGTTCATTTTGGGCAAACAGAGTGAGACGGGCCATCGAGAGCCGAGTATATAGATGATTCGTTTATATAGTTGCTATTCGTGATTTTGGCTAGTGATTCACTCGATCTGGGAGCATGTTTATCAGACCTTGGTGAGCTTCGAAAGCAAAGCTCGGTATTTTTATGTAATTTCTCTGGAATTTCGGACAAAGACAAACCGTTACAATAATTAGTCACTTCCGTTGATAATGAAATTTGAAATTTTATTAATTAAATTTGATGACTATCAACACACTTGGTCTACATAAGCTTAGAGAGAACTAAATTAATTATATCCTTGGGAATTAAATTTTGCACTAGAAACAGGAGACATCTTTGCAGATGGTCTGGATCGATTAACCACACATGGAAATGCGCTCCTCATATTCAGCTATACGCAATCTCACTGGCACCACCAGACTGAGGTCTTCCATCATGGTGTGACGTTGCGGTTTCACTGTGGCATTTGAGTTTTGCCGTGCAATCGTTGCACGCGATTTCTCCATCGATGGCTTGCGCCGCAGAGACCCACCTAGGGAGTTCTTTCGTTGCACCGAACTGTTGTTAATGGGCGCTTTGGCTAGGGGCGTGGCAAAGTTATATTGCACGGGCAGGGACTGAGGTGGCAGTTGAGTCTGGGTCTGTTGGCTGGGATTTAAACGTTTTGGCTTAGGTGGCGGAACTTGGGTGGTTGCCGAGTTCTGTGGCCGGCTGGAACGCAGCAGGTTAATAAATTTATTGTTGTTGTTGGTGATGCCATTGTTGTGCAGGCGATTCGTGGACTCGAATGTTGTGGTCAGCTTGTTGAAAAAATTGATTTTGTCGCTGACACTGCAGCCGTTCTCCTCCTGAGTGGCCGTGAATGTGGCATTTTGGGCAGACTCTTCGGTGTCTGGATTGGTGGCTGGGCTAGTGCAGATTCCTGTTAGGTTGTCAGTGAAGCGATTTTGTATCGATTTTGCGGGTACCATTTTCGATGTTGGTGGGTGTCCTTCTTCGTCAGATCCGTTGCTTCGCTTGGATATTTCCAGCACCTTTTCGCGCAACTCCATGGACCAACGCTTCTGGGCTGTGTGCAATTTGGGGCGTAGTTCCTGCATGGGTGTGGGCGTGGCAGCGGGTCTATGTGCTATTGGAGTTCGCCTGGGTGTGGTCTCTGGAATGCTAAGAGCCAAGGTTAACTCGTCGGTGACACGCGGCTTGGGTGGCGCACGCATGAAGCTGGTCACTGGTGTTGAGGTAACGCTAGGCAGGGACTCTTCGTCTACATCCATATCGAGCTGGCTGAGAAAGGCTTCGGAATCCGTAGGCATTTTGTAGTTGTAAAATTGAAATGTGCTGAAGCTCATATTGTTGAGAGGCTGTGAAATAACTTGTTCAAGTTGCGTGGGCAGAGTTTGCTCCTTTACTGTTCTTGGCCGAGTGCGCAACACGGCTCTTTATAGTCGGTTCAGGCTCTTTTACCTGAAATTCTTAAAAAGTTATCTACCTGTCTAGAAAGATACATTGGGCTGAGCAGATAGAGAGACAAAGTTACTGATCAGGTAGTTTGCGGAATACGTGATTAGCAGTCTTCATGAATTTTGGTCGGAAATTTTATTAAATTATTATAAAAAGTTGAATTTGTTCATAGACTGGAGCAACCTCTCTGACTTTGCACCATTTCCTTTGTTGTTTTCTTTTTTTTTCGTGGAAGCTTAAGGAGGATAGAAGATCCGAAAAACCAGCATGAAATTTCCTATTAATTTCAGCATGCGAATTTTACGTATTTTCCGACAGTGAAACAAAACGATTTTTACGATTCCCTCGTGCTCATAAAAACTTACAACCAAACTAATCCTGCAGCAACATTCTGCCATAATTCAATTGTAACGGACATTTTATGATGGCCCACAATGTGCCCGGCCTCGGAGAATAGCACTCAGTAGCCATTATTTGACAAATCTGTCAAAAGGATTAGCGGACTGTTCATTGATTCATAAATAGATTAGCAAGTGAACCACTCAAACAACTGTAAACGACAGCTGCATAAAGGCAGGACAACTCGGAGGTTTTATGATCCCAAAGGTCCGATTATGCCAGCCTTGTCCTTGTGTGGGTAGCTTGTCTATTCAGGTAGCTTTTTAGTTGCTATGGACTTAATCCAAGTGCAGCTGGTCGACTTGCATGACATTTGCAATTTAGCAAGTCATTAATTGAAAATTATTCACTAGCATTAAGTTCAGAGAGATTCTCCAGAGACACCCGAAGAGAAAGAAGGACTGCCTGATTGAAAGAAATATGGAGGAGATGTAAAAAAAAAATAAATAAATGGTACGTTAATTGCCGCATGGATTATGAATCATTTCACCTGACACTATAATAATGAATAATTATACTCCATTTTATATCCATTTGGATCACTTGAATTTATTTCTCTCAATTTATTAACGATATTTAATGGGGGCATTTTTTTTTTGTCACTGAAATGCGGCAATTACTTCTTAAGCATTTTATTCTAAAATCCCTTTAATTATAACTCATTTTCAAATTTAAGCTTCTCAGCAATTCGGGTGAAATAGTAAAAAACGAAGAGCCAGAGGCAGGGCAGCGGAAGTGCCTCAGTAGTGTGGGTCGGTTAATTCTTAATCACCTTATATAGGAGTTTTGAAATGGCCAGATGGCCAGATGGCAAAAAAGGCCAACAGCAACAAATTAGGAAAATGCCTGAAAATAAAACAACATAAACAGCTGAAATTGTAGCAGGCGAGTTGGTAAAACTGAAATGAATATTAACTGTGACCTTTAATAGCTAAGTGCACACAGGAAGCGCACCAAGCAAACTTCCAAGGAAGTACAAAAAAAAAGAAGAGAAAAAAAATAAAGAGAATAACAAAAAATGAACAAGAGCGAAGACATCAGACTGGACTAGTGTTCAGGACGAGAAGCAGAAAAAGTGGCACGGCTTACAATTTATGTTGCAGAGCTGCCGGTGAAGATTGCAGGCGAGTGTGGCAAAGTGAGGACAGGCAAGGAAAATCTGCAAAGTTTTAAGTTGTTCCGGTCTGTCTGGGCTGCATTGGTCCTACCATTTCGGTTACTTTTTGGTATGCTGAAATTGATGTGCCTGTTGGCGTGCTGCTCTTTAAATGGAGTGACTAAACCAAATTGAAATATAATATACGTAACGACCCAATTCTTTTATTTGGTCTAGATTACTCATTCTTCTATTTGTGGTATTGAAGACGTTATCCGAAAGGATTATGTCAGTCAACTGTTAAAATTCTAATTATTTTTGAATAAACATCTTATTGAGGTTCTTAATTTGGTCCAAATACTTGCAGATCCGAACAACAATGTGGCTCCACCCAGCACACCCTCAACTGCAAGTGGTGGCTATACCATCACCTCGGCCCGTTTGGCTGAGCTTCGCAGCAATTTCCTGTATTGGTTCTTCGACAAGGATATGTATGGCGGCCGAGGTGACTATCAGTTCGATATCCATGCCTCGATGACTCAATTGCACAAGAATCTGAACTTCCAGTTGCCCTTTTATGGCTTCCGTTTCAATTATACCAGAGTAAGTGGAAATTCAGTGCTAGCTAAATTCTTTTTTAATTTAAATCTTGTAATGTATTTTTAGCTCTCCCTAAATGGTTACTTGGAGTTCTCTGATCCACCAGAATATCTCACATATCCACTCGTCTTCCCCATTAAGGACTGGCCACAAAAAAATGATCCCTCTTTTATGGGCATTTTCTTTTCCAAGTGCCGTGTGGGCCGCATCTATCCTACGGATATTGACCAGCGTACTCCTGGCGTTTATTTCCGGTAAGCCCTTATTTATAGCCATAATAAAACTATTATCTAGCTAGATACATACATCGTATAACAATTTTTCCTGCTTACAAATTTATAGTAAAACTCACAATTCCACCGCTTTCTTACGGCATTTGCATATCTAAAATCATACAGTTTGATCCGCCTAGTACAGATACAGAAATAAACGTGTTCATAGGTGGATGCTAGCTATAATTTTTAGCACTCCATATAAAATGCACAGTGGTCTGAGCGTCTGACTCACAAAGTCAAATTAGGAAATCTTTTACTTGCTGGCAGTGTTGTAAAATGACGTTATCACAATCGATTAACTGTCAACGCAACATATCGATGCGTCTTGTTTTGGACAGTTATCGAAATTTGAAATCGATTAAATATTATTTATTATTATTTGGTTGTTGTATAATAGAAAGTATTTTCTGGTTGATTCATGAATCCTTTAATTTCTGACTTTTAACAATTTCTTTTTTCAAAATTGAAAAAAAAAACAAATTGAACTAGGTTTAAAGTCGATTTTAATTACATTTTTGTTCATTTTCAATCAACAGGGCTACCCACTGTTATAAGTGCCTCCCTGTATCAGCATTGTTGCTGTCTCTATTGTCCACTTTGTGTCTCCATTTCCGTTTGCGTGTTATTTGCATTTATTGTTGGCTTGTCGGTTTGCATTGCTCTTGTTGTTTTTAGTTACTATCATTTGTTGCCACAGCATTTGTGCATTGTTTGTAGTTTTTGCTTCTCTTGCCGTTCCCATTATTGCTGGCTTTTCTGCATCTGTCATTTGTTGTCGGCATTGTCTGCCTGCTGATTTCGAAATTCATTTGCATATACGTGCAACTATTTATGCCATAGTAACCAGAAAGCACTACAGTACTGGCGTACCAACTGCATCCACATACATATACACTACTACAATCAGTCCCATCACACTGACCACCAAAAAGTTCTCGAGTTGGCCAGAAATTTCATTATGCTGGTTTTTTGGTTGGGTCAGTTCAATATTTAAATATTTGATTGCCAAATTATTTGGGAGCCCCTGTTGAGCTATATTTAATTAATTCGAACAAAAGAAAAACATATTACACACATATGACATATGCCCTATGATTATGACCTATAAACTTGGCTTATTGCATGGAGATAAATAAAACTCTTTTGGTTGCTATTTACCATGCAAAATGGGCTCTCAAGTGTGATGAGCTTTGGTTCTAATTTTAAAAGCGTGGCTTTTTGTTATATTTTATTTCGTTTAATTCTTTTGTGGAGACCATTTTCTTTTGTCACCAAAAAGATAAAAAAACTGAGAAAATTACGTAAACTGCTCATCGTCTGGAAATTGCATTAATTAGCCGAGTCGTTGTCAACACAACTGAAATCCGCTTTTGGTTGGCAGACAAATTTTATGACACAGTTAGTCCAGAATTTATTATAAGTCTGCTCGTCTGTCTTTTAATGTTTGTCTGCGTGTGTGTTAAGGGAATTCAAAAGGGTTCTTATGCGCAGGACTTTGCCTTAATCGCAACTTTAAAGCTTTAAAGCGGTCTCCTTACGCGTTTCTCAAATAGTTTAAATTCATTCAGCCGGCTTGAGTATAATTAATGACTTTTCGTATAACACGCCCATTTCACTCGTAGTATTTAAAATATACAAAAATGAGTACATAAATTAAAGTTAGCCGACATGAATGTGATGGTACAGTTGCCCCAATAATGAGCACATGTTTCCCTTCCCGGCCGAGGCTGCAATTTACAGGCTGCCGAATTCATTGACAAATTGCTGTGGCAGCAAAGCAATTAACAAGCTGTAAAATGCATTTGTTCAGCGCGTTTTATAAAAAGACAACATCAACAAGAAATATTCACATCCTACTCCATATAAATATTGGACAAATGCGTATGTGTGTGTGACTGACAATATGTCAAACTCATTCAACAGAGACTGTGAATATAAATTTCAATTGTTATGGTCTTTTTGCTCGGACATTCGAACACTCGGACCTTATACACTTTGACATTTAATTGTCTTTCAAAAATGTGGAGGAAAACTTTGATGTGAGCGTATCTGTGGGTGTGTACTGGCCAGGAGTGGGGGGACGTGTCTGTTTTGGCTCAAAGTGGAATTTCATTTAAATAACTTTGCATAGCAAAAGAAATGAGCAAATGAAAAGAACGAGTGAAGCGCTCTGAAAAGCTTCAATGGAAATTCTTTTCTTTCCCACGCAATACCCAGTCCGCCCCGCCTCTCTCTCGCCTTTGAACAAAGTTCAAATAAAATTAATTACTACATACAACATGGTGGTAAGCGGTCAGAAAGGTTCTTGATGTTCACGAGCTTACCAACAGGATTAGCTAAAGTGTTGAATTGTAAAAAATTAAAGCTGTTTTAGCTCGCGCCATCCACCCGACAAACTTTTGATAGTTCTACCCATTACACATACGCCATGTAAACCGATTATTGTCCTGGACCCCGTCGCATTTGCGCAGCTGTATTTGTGTGAGAGTTTTGCTCCCTTTACTTTAACCATTAAATTCATTATGAGCGCATGTTTAATTACACATGCAAGCGGTGCGCCACGCATTTGGTTGGCTCCCCAGTTTCCTGGCATCCCTCCTTCCACCCCCTTTCTTTGGTGCTGCCAGCTTAAAAATTGTTTGTGAAATGTTCAAGTGTGTAAATGTCTGTGGCTGAGCAGGGTCAGGTACTGCAAAGGGATAGAGTGAATTAAGAAGCAAGTGCACAGAGCCACGAACTTAATTGTTGTTGTTTTCAAAGCAACCACAAAAAAACAAAAAAAAAAAAAGGATGAGGAAAATATGTTTAATTGTTGAGCAAGCGTTAAACAACAATTAAAACATTTTCTCACTTTTACAAGTGGCAAAAAAGTGAAAGAGCTGTTATTTTTTAAGCCTTTTTGCCGGCCCAATAGTGCCATAGACTCCCAACTGTCAAATAATTCATTTTGTCTCCTTATACTCGTAGACACTGTGATGCAATTTGCTTTCAGTATATTCATTGTTTTCACTTTCATTTGCAGTCGAAACCCTTTTCAACTAAAAAAAAAAAAAACAGAAAAAATGTTAAATGAAATTGGGCCACGAAAAATAAAAACTCGCTAGCTCAGAGCATTTCAAATGTTTCAGCTGCCAGGCAAGAAAAACTGCGAAAAAGGCATTTTAACCTAAAATGCAGACAAAACTGCGAAGTCAACGGCGACGGCACCAACAGCCTGAATGTATGCAATAAAGTACATAATGGCGTAGTTCAAGAACTGGCACACCAAATGCCACCGCCATCGCACTACCAACCGAGAGCCCAGGCCAGGACCGTCACCATTACCAGCAGGCCGAAGGTTTCGAAAATGCCTGCTCGTCTTGGCGGCCTGTGTGGGTGGCGGTGGGTTTTGGGGAACTGTTGTTATGTACAATTTTCTATTGCTTTTTTTTAGCTTCTGTGTGAATATGTGTTTGTGTCTGTGTCTGTCTGAGTGTGTGCTCGACTTTTTGGCTTTAGTTGACTGGCGGCGTTTTTAGGCCCTTTTTTTCCACATATAAATTTTTTAGGTTTTCGCTTCTTTAGTTGCCGTTTTTTTTTTTTTATTCCGTTTTGCTTCAATGTCAATTGCAGACATTTAAAGTTTCATTACGAAAGCGCAGGCGGCAAAGAGACAAATGATAAACTATATATGCTTTCGTGTGTGTGTGTGGGGGGGCTTCTACTTTGCGGTCTCATCTTTGTATTTTATTTTTGCCTATTTTTACAGCTGGCTGGGTGGAAAACCGACCGACTGACTGACTGGTTGTCTGGTTGGTTTCCTGACGAGTTGTCTCTGTGGCCATTTTGGTTTTTGCTAACAATGCGGCCTGCATATGTTTTTGCCTCTGTTTAAGCAGGTCAACCAAGAGCCCATCACTAGACAATAGACAACATTAACATTCTTTCAAAATCGTTAATAATATTTAAATTCGTTTTTTGAATATTCCGGCAGCTGTCAATTTTTGCTCATTTTATTTTGAGTCGGTCATTTAATTACAAAAAAACATTCATCATTGCCTCAGATGCGGAGTGTTTTGTGTGGATTTTGATGATGATTTTTATTAAAATTTATAATGCAGCTTATGCACATGCAGCTGTGCATTCAGTTTGCCAGAGCCGCCAAAGTGTTTATAAATAATAATCATGCATTGCGTATACGCTCTGTTGCACAGTTCGGAATATTTCAACTGTAAATGTAAAATGCATGAGAATGCTGTGAATATTTGTTTGATTACTTCTTTGTTTGCTTGTTATTTTTGCGCATTTCTCGATGTTTTGAATTGTTTATTTGCAATTCATTTCGCTCTTAGTGCCAGTGAAACCGTTTGTTATCTATTTATTTTATTTTATTTATTTTTTTTTCGCTGGAAATGCGTTGGGAAACCGGCTGACTAAATCAATAGTAGCAAAAATATATGAGGTCCACATGCCATTGCTAATATTTGTCGTAAATAATTGAAAAACATATTTAATTAAATAAAACTCTTGTTGGCAATGCCACTTTGATTACGATCATATTTGTGTATCGAGTTAATCCTGAAATAAAAGTAAATGAAACTTTAAGACCACTGAAATTATATCTAAAATAAATCGGCTTAGAAATATTTTTTTCACCTCTTCCTTGGAATAATGAAATTTGAAATTGATGACTCTCAACAAAGCAAATGAAAAATATTAATTTTTTTTTTTTGTTTTGGCTGGGCAAAGCGTATGCGTAATTTTCAGCATGCTCATTACTTTTGAGGCAAAAGCATATGCATTGAATAATTAAAGTATATAAATCATACGCCATTTTGAAGCCGCCAATGTATCGATAGAGCCCGAAAATACTTGAAAGCCAGTCAAGATAAAAAAACCCAAGACGGCGAGAGAGAAAAAAATTTATTTATAAAAATATGGCAAGCATGCTTAAAATCGGAAACCTCACGAGTATGTGTACTCAGCGAGTATGTGTGTGTGTGTGTGTAAGCGACGTGCTGATTTATATGCCAAACATCAAATCCATTTATCTTCATATATGCAAAAAAAAAATAAATAAAAATAAAAATAAAGGAAAACGAAGGCAGTTGTTAAAGAGACCAGCAGACGCCAAGGTGGCAGTATTAAATTTATTTTTATATATAAAAAAATATATATAATTTTTGAGGGGTGTGTGGAAATTGTTGTGTTTGTTGTTTTTGCTTTGTCTTGATTTGATTTCGAATTTGTGTCTACTTTCGCAGCTTGGAACGTGATTTAATGGGCCGCACCGACCGCATGGGTGTAGAGGTGCGTGAGCGCACCATGTGGGATATACGACAGGGTGTAGTAGGTGCCGATACCTTTGTGCCCAAGCACGTTTTGATTGCCACATGGAAGAATGTATCCTTTGCCGGAGGCATCGATAATTCCCTATTCACGGTGAGTTTGTGTGTCGGCTTTAATCAGTTGCCCATTAAAAGGCCATAAATTGACCGGCGTAATTAACTATAATTTGAATATGCTCCTTGCAGACCAATACCTTCCAAATGGTCCTGGCTACCGATGAGGTTTATACCTATGCCATCTGGAATTATGCTGTACTCAATTGGCTTTCCCACACCGAGGCAGGCGGTGACACCACCAAGGGTGAGGGCGGCACTCCCGCATATGTAAGTATTGATTTACTAGTAAGAATCCTGTCCATAATTCTTCTCTCTCAAAGTTAAGGCACATTAAGCGTTAAGGGCTTTTTTACAGCTTCGTCGTAGTCTTCTTTTGCGTCGGCTTTGTCGTGTTACTCTTGACGCTCTTAGGCTGATTGTTTGCTCTGAAAGAGAAACACGTGTGTGGGTATTTTCGCTTTCCCTTTTTGGGGCGCACTTAATTAAACACATCATCCAGCTGCACATATATACAAAAAATACGTTTCACGATCCCACGCAATTTCGTGCCAACATCCTCGATGCCTTCTTTCTCCAAACGTTTCATTTGCCATTTTCATTAACGCCAGCAATGATGGCGGCTACAATGAAAGCGAAGGGCAGACAAAGGGCGCTGGGGGGCGGGGGTAAGGTCTCCGCAACGCCAAAGTTTTCTTTCATTACTTGCCTGTAATAATTTGTGCAGCAAACAACCCGGCAGTTAGGCGGGGCAAAGAGCTGTCAGAATTCTCTCTCTCTTTCAAAAATGCTCTAGACACCTTTTTTTCCTTGAGACTTTCGTTGTTGGTTGTGCATTTAATGAACATTGTTTTTTTCACATTTGAGTACAATTGAAATGAATTTTATGCAAACTTAATTGATTTGAATTGGTCTTTCATTCGTGGCCAATCTCTATCACAAAATGGGGAAATTTGAAAAAAAGTTTTCAACTTTTGTTTTGCACACACTTTGTTTTGCCCTCGTTCATTTAACAATTGCCGAAAAACATTTCGCATATTTGATATGCAAATTGAGCATACAAATTGCCCAGACATTTTGTGTAAATTGCACAATACTTGATTCCCTGGATATGTGTGTATATATATATATAAAATGTCTGCGTTTGTTTGATAAATGCAAATCAATTAACTGCCACACTGTTTGTTTGTTTGTCTGTCTAAGCTTTAAAGAGAGCTTTATATACCAGAACAGATATAGGGACAGTGCCATCGTCTGCCCATTAAGTCTCTGGGAATCGGCTTAAAGCTGAAGTTGCCCATTCTTCTTGATTGTCAGACGAGAGTCCAGAGTTTTTTGGCTTGGTCTATCATCTTTACTGTTTACTTACCTTGCTGTTTTTTCCTTTTTTTTTGTGTACAGGTTGGCTTCAACGCTGGCAACGGCACTCAGGCTTACGAATATAAACCTTATAGCCAGAACATGGTCATACGTGACTTGGCCAGCCGTGGCTGGGGAAATGGTTTCCCTGGTCGACACATTTTCCGTATCGATGAACAAATTTTAATTGGTTCTTGCAACAAGGACATTGGTATGTAAACAATTTTTTATACTAATTTGAATTGGCATTCAACGTGTGGTCCTTAATTACTTTTATTACCCCTACAGATGCGGCATTGCTGCCGTTAACCTTTGCCCCCGAATCGGGCAACATGTTGGGTGGTCAGGTGGTGAATATCACCGGTCCCTGTTTCGATCCCAACGTCCGAGTGATGTGCCATTTCGATACTGAATCGGTGTTGGGTCATTATGTTGACAGGAATCGTGTGATTTGCGTGCAGCCTTACCTCAAGGCCGAGGGTTATATACGCTTCCAGATCTCGCTGGGTACTCAGCGCTTCAAATGGCGTGGCAAATACTTTGTGGAGACCCCAGCTGCGGCCACCGAGAAGATTTTCTTTGCCACCGATGATGTGCACAAGAAGAATCCCAGTGAAATCCGCATCACCTGGAATGCCTTCAATTTGACCTCGAATGCCAATGCCAATGTGATGATTTCTTTGTGGGGCTACCGTGAGACCAAAATCGAACCCCAACTGGAGTATATCGATGTGATCGAGGCGAGCTATTCGAATACAGGCAGCTATGTCATCACCCCATCCAACTATTTGACTCGTAACAATATCAACAACGATATGCAATTTGGTTTCCTGCAAATTAATTTGACGAGTCCGGAACAGTATTCCGGCTTGTCGATTAGCCCGTGAGTATTCCTTGTTAGGGTGACCTAATTGATTTTCTATTTTGTGTGCTGTGTTAGAGCAATTGTGGCTCAGTGTAGATGTTTTTATTCAATTTGCAAAGCAATTTCAAACAGGTGCAATTTTCATTTACTCCAGCAACTTTGGAGTATTCTGCACACTTTCCAACCACATTGTTTGGCTCCTGGGGCCAATTAAATCAATTTATAGCTGATTAAAGGCATTTGTAATTATGTTTACCCAATTCCTGGAGCCACTGTTATTTTTACATTGGGTCAAAGCAACACGTGGCAGAATCGATTGATGGATTTCCAGGTTCTTAATTTGCATAAATCGGCTTAAATTTTCCAAGTGTGTGCATATAGGATCTTCCCATTTTAATTTCGTACGCTTCGTAATTATTTTGTACTTAAAAAAAAAAAAAAACAGTGTAATCAAGTTTGGCCAGGCATTTCAAGGGATTCCATAAAAACACAAGATACAACGACGACCAGTTGACTGACTTATTCATTTACTTTCTGGGTAGACTTTAGGTTGTAAGCCTCAATTCAAACAAAACAGAAAACTCTTTTGTTTTGTTGTTAAAAGGCAAGAAGGGTGAAGTGGCAAAAAGAGTGCGATGTTTTGGTTTATGACACCTTTGGGTGTCATTATCATTAGCTAGCCGAGATGGGCTGCCATTGAAAGTGAAACTGCCTGAAGCATTTTCTTTCTTTTGTAGCAGAGTGGAACGGCCCAAATTTGAAGAGAAATGAAACTGAGTTTTTAGAGCAGAGTTGGCACATGCAGCTTCAATTTAATTTTGAAAACATTTGAGACCTGTCATTAGCAGCTATTTTCATTTATTCAATTAGTCAACCAGATACAATTCCATTTAGCCCTTGGCAGTCTTGTGCATATGTTGTGTATACGTCCTGTGGGCCGACTCCTTGCACAAGCTAATGGCCTGCTCTCTACAGTACATTCTAACTTGTTTGCTAATTTTTCAGTGTACTTTGGTCACGACCGGTGCCCTTGGCCTGGTACATGGCCCCTCAGTGGGAGCGCAAGCATGGAAAGAAATGGCCACGCGCCCTCTGTGATAATTGGATACGTACCGACAGATTTCTGAGGTAAGCTCAAATGAAGTCTGCCACCCAGCTAATTAAAGGCCGCTAAATGCCATGGGGAGACTGTCTAATTAGACGGTATAAGCCATCATATTCAATATTTGTATACATTTTCTTAGAAATTTTGCTGCCGATTTGCCCATCTGCCCCTGCACTCTGGAACAAGCTGTGCTGGACAAAGGTCGCTTTAGACCAGACCGAGAGTGCGACAAGGACTCCAACCCCAGTTGTTTGCGTCATCGTGGAGCCATTCACTGTGTAGTCAGTGGTACGCCAGTGTAAGTAAAAGAATGCTCTGATTGGAAGGGCAATCTCTTGATTTGGGTTATCTTTGCAGGGCTCAAGGAGCGGAACAGCAGTGTTGCTACGATCGTTATGGCTTCCTCATGCTGACCTATGATCAGATGTGGGGCTCTCATCCTCGTCGTATACACAATCTGGGTAAGATGCCTTGGAATGAAGCCAGTAAGGTGCCCACCCTGTCCATGTGGTTCCACGATATGCGTCCCTTCTATTCATGCTGTTTCTGGCAAGAGGAACAAGCTGTGGGCTGTGAGACCTATCGTTTCGAGCGCCGTCCTTCTCAGGACTGTGTGGCCTATCAGGCTCCCGGTGTGGCTGGTGTCTTTGGCGATCCTCACTTCATTACCTTTGACGGTTCCGCCTACACTTTCAACGGCCTGGGCGAGTTCGTCCTGGCACGCAGCACAGATGAAAGTGAACGGTTCGAGGTTCAGGGTCGTTTCCAGCAACTGCCCAGCAACTACTATGGCGAAGTGATGGCCACTCAGCTAACAGCCATGGCCATGCGTGGCAATACCACCACAACCATTGAGGTTCGCCTCCGCCCTCTGCATGCACGTTGGCGTTATCGTCTGGATGTCTTGGCTGATGGACGTCGTGTGTATTTTGATCGCGAGAGCTTGAAGTTCCAGCATTTCGATGGTGTCACTGTCTACACTCCCACTTATCTGCTTAACCAGTCTCAAGTGATTGTACAATTCGATGCTGGCATTGGCGTGGAAGTGGTAGAGAACGAAGGCTTCATGACAGGTCGTGTCTATCTACCTTGGAAGTTTATTGTAAGTTGAACGAAGTTTTAAGGATAGCTTAAGATTTTTCACGATTCTCCTTCTTCTAACAGAATAAAACGGCGGGATTGTTTGGCAATTGGAGTTTCAATCCCTTGGATGATTTCATGCTACCCAATCACCAAGTGGCCTCACTTAATCTTAATGATCTGCGCAGCATACATACAAACTTCGGTCTCAAATGGATGTTGACAGATCGAGATGTCCCTGGAGTGGGTGCCGCTCTTTTCGCTCGAGAATTCGGACGCATGGCAAGTTACTATGCCAATGCCACCTTCCAGCCAAATTATGTAATAGAGCCTGCGGACTTCTTGCCCACCAATCGCACCTACGATGTGGCTCGAGCCGAGGAACTTTGTGGCGAAAGTTACCAATGTCGCTATGACTACGGCATGACTCTGAACCGAGATCTGGCGCACTTTACCAAGAACTACTACGACAGTCTGGTCAATATACGAGCTGAAAATGCCAAGTAAGTTATCAAAAAAACATTTTTTTTTGGTTTTTCTAATTTTTTCATACTTTCCCAGACGAGTTATCTCTTGTGGCGTCCTGCAAACCCCGCGATTCGGTCGTAAGCTGAGCTTTGATTTCATGCCAGGAGCCAAGGTATCCTTCGAGTGTAATGAGGGCTTCATTCTAATCGGTGATCAGCGTCGTGAGTGTCTGGCCAATGGTTTGTGGAATGTGCCTGAATATGGCTATACCGAGTGTCTCCGTAAGTACCCAGATAAGCTAGTCTCCCCTTGAACTGTTTTTCTCTTTTTCTTCGTCCTTTGATTCGATTTTAATTGCTATTGCCATCGCAACTGATTGTAGGTGAAGTTTATTATACGCGTCGCGTCGCTTTCATTGCAATTGGTATTATCATACTGGTGATGGTGCCACTGATGCTGTGCATTGTCTGCGGTGTCTATCGCTATCGCCAGAAGCAGCTGAAGGAGGATCCCCACTGGCAGATGACATTGCCCCGTTCACGTGCGTCGTCAGCTCGCAATCTGCGTACGCTTAACTACGATGATGATAGCGATACCGATGCGAGCACCCTCAAGAAAAGTAGGTCCTATGACAAAGTATATCGCACGAACGAACCATTACCAGGCAAACCGCAAATTGATTTTCCAGCTAAGAAATGGGATCTGGATGAGCATGACGAGGATGTGACCTCATCGGAAGGTAGTGACAATAAAACTAGTACAAAAGTAGCAAAGGACATTTCCTACATTAATAAACCAAACATTGCACCAGGTGAGAAACCGAAGCAGACGGGCCGTCGTTCCCTGCGCTCAACTTCCGGCACTGATCTGGACCAACAAGCTAACGGTACTGCCATTGACCCTGCCCACCATGACGACGATGATGATGACTTTGACGAGGCCGATGTTCACACAGGCACCCTCCATCCGGCCGGCTACCACCAGCCCATGTCCCCAGAAGAGGCCGATCATCTCCATCAGCAGCAGTACAGTCCCACCTTTAGCGGTGTAGACAGTCGCAACAGCGGTGCCAGTTCCATCAACTACACACCCCAGGCGGCTGGTCAGAACCGCTTCGGCGGAGTACCAGTCCTGCCTAGCAATTCGCAGTTCTATAATCGGCCACCCTCATCGGTGCCTGTGAACAATGCCACGCCCCTGCGTCCGGCCCCCACCGTGCAAACCCATCAGCTGACGCAGGACAGCGGTTTGCCTTCGCCACCGCTTGCCACCTCACCCACTCCATCGGTGCAAAAGTCCACTGAGGTCTAATCAATTGCACCAACTAACCCTAAAAGCATTACTCCCCACACACACAAACACCCTTGCCATATGCAGTTCAAATTGTTTTTTTATATAAATGTATTTAATTTTTAACTAATCACATAAACTGTACAATTGTAGAACTAATCTACCAAAACCAAAACCAAAAACACAAAAAAAAAAAAAGAAAAATCGCTTTCATATAAAAATAAATACTATTAATTTTGTAGACTTTATATGTAGTTGCTGTACTTTTTGCATGTCAGCACACACACATACACTAAATTTAAAGCTTTTAATTTCAGTTTCTCATTTGTTGTAGTTTTTTGCTAATTACCTTCTGCCCTCAACTGAAACTTCAAACCTGCAATCATAATTTAATTACTTAGTAATTACTAACCAAATATCATATACATTTGTTTGCCCATATTCTGTTAATTTGTATGGCCATGACCAGGCGCAATGAGTCAACAAAAACAACAAACTATCCATTAACCCAGCTTGTGTAGCAAATAGTCTAGCCTAACTAAACTAAATACATAAAACTACCAGAGGATTTGATTTATTTATAGAAGTATATGTGTGTGTGTGTGTGTGTGTGACAAAATCATTTCGACTCGGACGATTTCTAAATAAACAGCATTTAATAATAGAAGTAAAAACATATATTTCCCTGGCTAATCCAATTCGAGTTAATTACTTACAGGTTGCTTCTGGCGCTGCTTCTGCCATTCCAAGCATCAAGCTGATAATGCCAATTGTTACATGAAAGTTGACAAGTCGCAGGAATTTGCTTATCATAAATGTTAAGTTGCTTTAGCTGGCTTCCAACTATCTGTCAATTTTCTGTAATAATTTGCATAATTGCCAAAATAACATCTAGACAGAGATTGAGTGTGTGGCAGCAAGACTCTCTGGAATACAATGAACGCACTTGAATATGTATCTAATGATTGTGGCAGTGGCAGTAAATTTCGTAATCTACATTTGATTGCATTTTCTGGTTTTGTGGCAGCAGCGCCAAATGCAAACAAAATAACATGAAATTTATAACCCAAAATAAATTGCTGACATGTGAATCAGTAGACCATGAGAAGATGCCAAGCCGGGTGGTGCGGCAGAAAGTGAGAAGATGCCCCACAAAAGACATTAATCTTGAGGCAACTGTCACGTGTTTGTTTTTCCTTTTTTTATCCTTGTGTTACTCATTGCCACCCATTGACAGAGGCTTCCGCCGCTCTAGAAGAGTAGAGCAAATGTACATTACGCCAATGTCAATCAATTTTGAGACAAATTGATGGACAAGTTGGCGTTACTTGCTCACACATGTGTAGGGATAGGGGCTAGGCTCAACCGCCCCCCTGTAAGCCCAGGAGGAACCTTGGATGTTGCGAATGAGGCCCTTGGCAACTAGTTTGCCTGTGAACACTTCCTGCCTGCCCCGCTGTTTTATTTATGAATTTCATTTTTCAAATGGCACACGTGTCCAACAAGATTCGGCTCGATGCCATTTTTTGCTGCTATTTTGGTCTATATTGTTTGATTCGTTTTGTTATTTTTTTTTTTTTTTTACCTTGCACTTTGCAGGCCATGAAGAGCAGTCGGCTCGTGTGGCAAGTATTTCACTGGGCATGGTGCTTTTGATTGTGATACCCTGCCTCTTGCTGTTGGTCTGTGCGGCTAGTTACTGGATCCGTGAGAAAATCGCCAGAGAGGAGGAGGAGGCGGCAGCTGCTCTGCTACCTAAAAGAAAATTACGGCAGCCAAATCAGTCGAATGCTGAATAAAATGTTCAATTTAATTGGACTATAGTCTATAAGAGTTTCACTAAATATTTGCTTCATTAATAAACGAAAATGTAATTCTCATAATAATTTCAACCAAACTCAATAAAAGTTTAATGCATTTAATAGGTGTCATTGAAATGAAAATAATACAAAATTCATAATTGCAGGGTTCAATAGGATATATATTTTATTTCATTTCATATTGTTACATTTACACGCACACACATATATATATATATATCTGTATATATATAGTTTTATGTATTATTTTATTTTAGCATATTTGCAACATTTACATTTACACTTATTCAAAGTATCTGTAAGAGGGAGAGTGGATAATAAATCAATGTTGATTTTTATTTATTTTTTTCATACACATTTGTGGTAAGTGGTAAGTCAGTGAGTGTAAAGACTTAAATTTAAGTTTTGCAAAATGTTTAAAATAATAGTTTAAGGTCCTTTAAGTTTCCCTCTTGCACTTTTCCCCCATTTAGGTGTATACAGTAAATCGTATATATATATTGTATATATATTATTTGATTAACCTAGGCATATTTGTTGTATAAGAACTTTTCAGCAGAACAGTTTAATAACTAGTTAGGTTATGTTGACTTGTTTTAGTATTTATTTTCTTGATTAACACATTTCTACATAGACAATGAACTTTTGCTGGCTTATAAACTATAAAGCTATTTCGAGTTGAATAGTTTTGTAGAGATTTGTCTTTAAAGATTTTTGTAAATTTAATTATAGAAAAAAAATTCCACTTGCAGTTTTCGAGAGTTCTGAGAAATATTTAGGTTATGTCTCTATTATATTTTGTGTGGTTATGTTTTTTTTTTTTTTGTGCTCGCTTAAGTTTACATAAATTCTGACTAGTTTTCCTTGATATTTGTCTCTTTGTATTTTGTTGCAAACATTCTATGGTTATATATATTTTATACTAATGTATACCTTGGTAGGTTGGTGCTTTTTGGTGAGTTCTCCTTGGAGTTTCTGTGGTCAGTAGAGCTCTGTTTCGAGGTCGACATCAAAGTGCTGAAGGTGTCCGTGTCAATATTTCATATTGACAAATATATTTCATTATCTTCGGTTAATTTTACTTAAAATTTATGCTAAGTGATTTGCTAATTTTATTTTTATATTTTTTCTCAGAACCATTTTAGGATTTCTTCTGTGTTTTTGGTTTACTGCAACTGACGAATTAGAATATTTGCTTTACATTGTTTTTGCTTGAATTGCTTTTTACATATTTTGGTACGATTTTGTTGACTTGGTTATATTTTATAATAAAAACTCTTTTCGGTTGATATTCAAAGTGTATTTCAGGGTGAATAAATTACAAGTTTGTAGCACAAAGTTCAGCCTATGAAACCATCACAATGTGTGTGTAATCATTGTAAGAACTTAATACTTATAGATATAATTTAACATACAACAATACAACAGTAAACTTAACATGTTCCATAGCTTATATTTTTACAGGTTGAAGAGATGCAACAAATAAAATTTTCCCTCCCTTTGGAAGAGTTGATAACACCTCGGAAAAAAACACACTTTAAGAGATTAAAATTTTGCAGTTCAAGTGATTTTGTTGTTCGTCTTGTCTGGAAAAAAAGAAGAAGAAAATAAATGGAGAACAAATCTACTTTTAGAAGGGAATCGAGTCCATTGAAATAGAAATAGGATCCATGTGGCTATTATGCAAATGAAAAAGCGCATTAAACCGAAGGCAAACAAATATGACGTCCCCAAATGAGCCACAAAAATGAAGCACACAGCCCGCACAATATGCCATAAAACTCTGTTAACGGCGCCAACAACAACAACAAAAACAATGAAAACAAATTTTTCAAGAAGCCAACGGAAAACAAAATGGTAATGGAAAACCAAAACCAAAGTCAGAAAAAAAATGCATTGATACATTTTGGGTTCATTGGATTTTTTCTTCTTCTGTTTGTTTTCATTTCTCTGTTGCTTTGATTTGGCTTGTTTGTTTTGTTTGCTTCTTTGGCCCAGTCCAATAAGCACGCAATTCAATTTTACCCTTTACGCCCAATTAGATTGTTAGTTAGGGGAAGGAGAACTGATTCAGTCAGTCAGTCAGACGGGAAAGTCCGCCAGCAAGTTTCTCGGCAAAAGTGTCAAAGTTGAAGTCGAAATGCACACGTGGCAAATTCTTAAGTCGCCATCATACTAAATCCGCCCAAATGCCCTAACCCCCCTGCCTACACTTGTTTAGCTTTTTTTTTGTTGTGGTATCGGAACAGCCAACAAGGTCGTTTTGTATGCCAACTGCGTATAGTCAGAGGAGGGGGGAGGAACCAAACCTACAAAAGGCTCAAAACAACTTTTGATGGAAAAAATGAAAAAAAAAGAAAATGGAAAACTACCTAACGGATATACTCTGCTCCGATGCGGTTTGGCTTTGCCATGGAGCTCTACCCCGGCTAGTAGAAATTAAAAATTTCTATCACGTAAGGTTTCTGTTGAGTTCATACAACAACAGCAACAACAACAAAGCTGTTATGATTGCCAAAAAAAAAGTGTAAGAAGAAGGATCCGCAAATTCCCATTTATATGTATATCCAAAATATTTATAACTTTATTTCAAAATATTTATGTTAGCATTTGTGGTTTGGCAGGCAAATGAAAAGCTTATTTTGTTTCTTGGCTTGTTTGCTTAGAATCTGGCAAAACTCAAATTTAAGTTGAATAAATGAAACATAAAATCCATTGTCAATATTTTGCTTAGTCAATTGGTCAACGTGAATCGGCGAAGGTCGGGTCAGGCATTCTAATTGCACAAACATGTAATCGGTAAGCCGTTGACAGGCACCCAACACAAACACAGGCACAATCAAACAAACACATACATAAACATTTACAATCCACACGCTAAGCAATTTAACAATTTTACAGACAATTAAACAACAACATGTTTCCAGTTCCTGGGCCTCTGATTCACTCACATATACAGGCTCACCCCCCAGTGTCCTTCGCTCGAGTTGTCATTGAATCGATGCTCAACAAAATGGCTAAAATGTACTTGCATCTAATGGTCGTATCCGCTTGTCCCCCCCAACGTCTTTTGTATCATCTGCTGGCTGCTCTGGCTTTCTGTGTTACCCATATAAAATATCGATTAGTTTAATGCGCAAAAATAGCAAAAAAGAGTACTCGCCGCTCCCTTGGCTTGACTGTGCTCTACAAGCGAAGGTAGGAAACCTGTGACACATTCTACAAATTGAATTAAAATTGTAAATTTTTTCCCTTGCCTTTTTGCTCGAACTTTGTGGCCCACAAATCAAATGCACAAAGGTGGCATTAGCAATACCAAATAGAAAGTGGAAGTAATCCATACACACATGCACACCGACATCTATTAAAATATAAAAAAACAGAACCAATAGAAATGCAAGAGAAAGGGTTTCTAATCGAAATGGTAGGAGAAAGGCGGTGTAAGGTTGAATGCCATTTCCATTCAGAAGGTGTAACCGAAACAGGAAACATTATGCCAAAAGGTGGAAAGTTTCCGCAATTGATAAAATTAATGGCTTTGTGGTGTTTTATCTCTTCTTAAAAAAAGGACAATTCATCCACCTGTAATTACTCGAATGAAATGTCTTTGTCTCTCCTTTTGTTTTTGTGTAAAAACCCTTTCGCATCAAGTGAGTCCAGTCCAGTTTTGGGTATTGCCAAAAGTCAGAAAACAATGACTTTAGTCGGGTAAATGGAAATTGATTTAATGTTGCTCAAACTTGACTTGCAGCCCTGCAAACGTCATGTGGCTAGGCGTGTCTTTGAATGCAAATTGAGTGGCACTGGCAGTGCCATTTGGCTGACTTACTAGGCTCTTTTCCTTCTCCTCTTCACCGTGCGGCTAACCCCAAAAGTCGGTAGTTAATATGCCTGCCAAATTGTGCGTTATTTGTCTGTGTATTTGGCAGTTTTGTCTGACTGTCTGAATTTTGAACAGAAATTGAAATTTCTGCTTGGATTTTGATTGCATTTTTGCCTTCTTAATTGTGTTGGTTAAGCTATCAAATTGAAATTTAAATTTCGATTTGCTGCAAAACGCTTTAATTCCTTTGTTCTGGAGGCGTTTTTCGAGTTGCTTGGCAACAGACAAATTGCTTGGAATCCCCAGTGAGTTGTGGTCCATAATCAAACTACATTTATTTATTATACTATACTACCTCAGTTGATTTACTTGCGGTTTTTTGTCGTGTATCATTTATTAATAAACAAGGTAGGACAATAAAACTTTTTATTGCTCTTGTGTTTTTTGGCTGGGCCCACATATCGAAGTCCCCAGCTGGAGAGCTCTTTCAGTAGCAATAATCAAATAGTTGTGGTAAAAACACACACACACACATATACTTGCAAACTAACCACTAAGCAAAGGCAAGAAAAAAGAGCAGAAAGTTATAACAGATGAAGAAAAGTTTACTCAAGTGGCTGGGCCCAGGTAAAAGGTAAAAACTCATCAACTCACATCGGAGCTGTTTTTAGACTCTTTTCGAAGAAAAAGGAGTCTATTCACTTTGCTCTGATGTTTGTAACGCACAGAACCAAACATCGTAGACCCACAAAAGTTACATCTAGAATACTTAGAATCACTAGAGGAGTCGATATAGCCATGTCCGTCTGTCCGTCTGTCCGTCTGTCCGTCTGTCCGTCTGTCCGTCTGTACATATCAGATTTACTCCGTCAGTTTAAAAGCTATTTTGCTGAAACTTGGTATATAGCCTTCTTTTTTACCTAGGTAGTACACTAGTTTGAATCGGTCGGATCGGACCACTATATCATATAGCTGTCATACGAACCTAAATCGGTTTAGGCAATAACTTCCACATTTATTATCCGATTCTTTTCAAATTTGGCATGCGTGTTTTTTATATAACGATAGATAATTGTGCCAAATTTCGCCTGGATCGGATCACTATATCATATAGCTGTCATACGAACCTAAATCGGTTTAGGCAATAACTCCCACATTTATTATCCGATCCTGTTCAAATTAAGCACGCATATGTTTTTTATAGCAATTAATATATATACCAAATTTCGTAAGGATCGGACTACTATATCATATAGCTGCCATACGAACCTAAATCGGTTTAGGGAATAACTCGCACATTTATTGACTGATCTTTTCAAAACTCGTCTAACACGTTTTCTACATAAATATACGCGTTTGTACTCAATTTTACTAAAATCGGACTACTATATCATATAGCTGTCATACAAATCGAAATCGGCCCTATTAACTGACCAACCCCGTTCATGTGATTTACGGCAGAAACAACTTCGAAAAGAGTCTGTAATCTTCGGCACCCCGAAGATAACGTTGGGATTTTTTTTTTTTGTGTCTCTGATATCACGTGCCGAAGCGAGACCAAAAGAAAAAAAGCCATCCAAAATACCAAAGAAAACTACAAGCAACATTTTTTCTTCATGTCTATACGAGTGTGTTTGCTTTTGTTCTTGTGCTCTTGCGAAAGCCACATAAAAAAAGGGGCAAAATGAAATTGAAGCTTTTTTGTATCTTTAAAGTGAAAGCGGAAAATATGTTATAATTCAATAAGCAAAAAAAAAGTCCGAATACTCAATAAGTAAGAACAGAAAAGGCAAGGAAGGAAACAGAGTTGATCCATTTTTTGAGGCTCCTCCAACAACAATGGGGGAGGACTTTGCACGAGTGTGTATGGTAAATTCTATTAAAATGCAATCCACATGCTTAAAGAGTTTGTCGTCATCTTTATGAGGAACAACCCTTTTCCTCACACACACACACACTCACACGGAGAGTCATTCATGTGCACGCCTTCTCATGTTTGCTGACTAATTTTGCCTTCAACACACGAGGCGTATGCGTAATTTGTTGGCGGCATGTCAAGCCTGAAAGTATGCAGCACATCCGACCAACAACAAAGGCAAGCCAGGCAACTCCCCTTACGGTACTAATACCCGACACACTGCCATTATCGTTGCCGTTCTGTCGGCATAGCTATGTCATCAGCATTACCGTTAGGCTCATTATTATCACAAAAGTTAAGCGGCAAGTTTGTGTTTTCTTTAGCTTTACTCTTGTTGAACCACTAAGCTATTTGCTCTCTGTCTTTGCAGCCAGACTATACCACCGGCATACGTCATTTTTTATCTGTTCCTTTCTTTCTTCGCTTTTTTTTTACGATATGTATCATGAGACTTCCCAGCTCCCAGCAACATCACTCAACTAGACTCGGTAGCCTCTGACATTTTGTCAACATAGCTGGGGTTCTGCTCATCTGGTCTTACCTGCTCAGCTGAGAATACAATCATAATTTTCATATTTATGAATTTTTAATGAAAAATAAGCGAACTTGTACGCTTGTAGACGAAAGTAACAAGCCAGCTTTTTACGCCTGTCAGTGGCAATTTTAACTAAATTTTTAATAAGCCCTCCGGCCAAGTCGACATTTTTCACTCAGCCCACATTCGGTTGGCCTTGAACAGCACAAGCCCAAAGTCCCCTAGGCGAGAGCAGGCGAGCCGATTGGCGCAACCCAAAAGTTTGTTTTGTATTTAGTTAAGCAAATATTTATTTGATTGGTTCTGCAAGCCGACGGATTTATGCTGATATTTCGCTTTGGAATACTCTTAAAATACATATAATCGACCCAGACAGGAAACGGAAATTGTGCGACAAAGCTGCCCCTAAAAAAGGGAAAAACAAAATGAATTGCGACATACTGTGGGAGTTGTAGGCTTGGTGGTTCTGCAAGTGGTGCCACATTAAGCGCACATTCTCCCGGTGCGGAAATGTAAAAAAGAACTTATTTATGTATTCTTCACAGTTAGTTTAAGTAGGAAATGGTTGAGTTGGCTGCTTGCTGAATTCGGCTTGTTCAGCAAAGATGTGACAAGGCGCCGAAGGCCGCAAAGATATGTATGACATGATTAATGGTTGGCTGGCTCCAGGGATTGCCGATAAATTGGACAGGTCAGGCAAAGGGATGGTAAGGGTGAATTTAAATCAACTGTTGAATAGTTGGTATATTCTTACATTCCCTATAGCTGGGCCAGTCAATTGATGGTGAATTTAAAATTAAGCATATCCTAAGCCAGTTGAATTTATTTGCATTCGCCATTGCAACAGCATTAATTAAAAATAATTACCATCTGCAAACCAGGCAAATCAGTGTTGGAACTTTAATCAATTTGACTGGTCTGCGAATTCTAAGCAAGGTTCCTATAATTGAGTCAAGCGAACACAGCAATATTTTGCGAGAGTTGCTAAAATAGAAACGGAGCTAACTGGATTATTGTTTAAGCATGATTTGAGTGAGGATAAGTAATTGAAGACAACTTGATCAATAAATTATATAAATAAAATTAATGCCATTTGGGAATTTTCAAGAAGCTCTAACAGAATTAGATAAGGTACACGGTACCGACAATCGGATTTGGGTAAACAGTTTAATTTTCAATAACAAAAAAGATTTATATTTCTCCTTAATTTCCATAAACATCTTACGGCTTTTAATAATTCAAGGGACCCAACAATTTGAAAGACATAAAATGTGAAATAAAATAAGAATATCTTTCAATTCTAACGTGCTTATTCCACTCAGCAGAAAGTCATAGAGAGAGCTGTCCGATAGATGGCGCGCTTGCATTTTATTTAGGAAATAAGTCTGTGAGTTCAGAAAATTCTTCTTTTAAATAGTTGGAAATTTTGATACGTGCAAAAGAAACCCTCGCGGGTCCCTCAAGCAAAAGTTGTTTAAGTGTGATTGAGAGCATCGTGTTTCTGAAAGTGTATAATAAATTATATATTTAACATCATCTACCTTTGGAAGTAATGATGAAGGCTATTAAGCCACTATTTTTCAGCTGGGCTCGGCTGGTTGGATTTGGTTTTATTTATTTTTTTTCTTTCTTTTTTTTTTGTTTGCCATGGAATTGACTATATTCTAATTAGGTTAATTATGCTGTCCATTGAAGCGAAGGCCTAGAAGAAAAGTCCCTGACTTGCAAAGCAGTTTTAACACCCTGCTCTGACTTCGTTAATATTTTTAATTTTAAGGCATCCGGTGGGGAAATAAGAAGAGGTCAGGAAGAGAAAACTCTTTGGTAAGGAAACTGGCCGGATGCTAAAAACAAATAAGGCTAAATAGGCGTTATTTTTGTTTTGAGAAAAAATAAAGAACAATACTTTAAGAATATTCTTGGAGAAGCAAAGAAGTCAGGGAACCGGATGCGGCCATACGGAGTGACCAAAGAGGGTACGGGTCCATGGGTGTACCAGGCCGTATGTCAGCTGAAGCATATTTAATTTGATCATTTTCCAGTGTTCTTTCCGAGAAAGGAAAACAACAAAAGCCAAAGCCAAAAAAGCGACTTAAAAAAGGAAAGAAAATATGAAATATCACGTTGCAAACAATTTTGGGTTGGCTTAACTTTTTCCTGTGGAATTCATAATGAATTTTATTTCTTTTTTTTTGTGGACCTTCAAAACAAAAAATGATTTATTTAAATTACAAATTGTGGCATTCATTTCCTACCCGTGCAGATCTGGTTGATTTTTCTTTTAATTAGCCACTTTGGTGAGTCCAACAGGCCAGACAAGGAATACCAGATTCAGCTAAATCAATGTTAATCCATTTTTTATTACATCGCAACCGTCTTGCAAGCTCGAAATAGATGGTTGGCATCATTCGAAATGCCAGGAAATTTGAGCCTGCGATTTTATTCAAAGCCGTCAAATTGCATGCCAACTCATTGGGGTTATTTCTGTTTTCATTGTCCTTTGACATTTTATTGATATTGTGTGAATATCGAGCTTATAGACAGACATTGAATGGCAATGTGTGTTTATTTGCGAATCATTAGACATTCGGGATTAAAAATAAACTCACATCGAACTTTGTGTTTTATTTTGGATTGTTTTAGTCAAAGAGTTCAACTTGGTTGACCCATTTCTCAGTTTTCCCCAGCATATTCATTTTCATTTATCACATTCTATCTCTCCCTTTTGTTTTGCCTTTCCAGCTGAAGCTCTTTACCAGCTTTCAGGTTTGCCCGAGCTAAATATTTGATTTGACAATATTTGCAGCTTAGCGAAATGTGTGTGCGAGTGTATTTGTTTGTGGTCTTTTGATAAATATCTTGTCTTTCGCTTCGTTTGACCGTGTAGATTTCTGCTTTGGTCTTTTGCTCAACCGAAACTTAACTCTTTTGCTTTGCCTTTCTCCCAAACTGGCCAGCAACAAACAGGAAAATATTGTCTGCCAACGAAAAAGCAGACAAAATAAACACAAATAAATGCCAACCGAACTCTGGGGATAGCCACAAGCGTGGCGTAGCGAAAGTGCTTTCATTAAAGCAACAGAGATGAGAATCCAATAAAAGGATGCTGTCAACCATTGCAGCATTTTGCAATAAAATTTATTTTCCCAATTAATTTGGTCTTCTTAAGCGAATGAATATTTCAGGCGAACTCTTTTTGAAATTGCACAAAGATATCAAATCGATTTCCTGAGAACAGACTTTTAATTTGCATTAATCTTGCACACAAATGATACTGTTCACTTCCATATTCAATATCACATGTATGCTCTGCGATTTTACGGGGTTGGTCACGTGCTCATCTCTAGTCAACAAATTGTTGGCGGCGCTGGAAAGTAGGCTAACAATTTTACTCTGTGGCTGCCATTTTGCTCTTCACTCACTCACTCACTTTGGCCCTTAATATTGAGATATATATTTAACTGTTTGCCATATTATGGCTTTTATATTGAGTTGTTTTGGACTTATCTAGTTTACTGCCAACACCACTTCGGTCTAACGAAAGGCTTAAGCAAACAAAATAAAACTTGTATTTTTGGGTGTGCAAATGTGTTTGCATAGAGTTTGTTTCTACAATGCTCTGGATTGTTTATGACTGACATTAAATTTTGTTTTTGAATTCGAGCATAGATAAGACTTTCTGCTAATGGAAATTCTACCAGAGGCATGAAAGGATTTGTTTTGCCTTGATGACCGTTAAGGTTCTTATAAGCTTCGCTGAGCCCATAAAGTGAGATAAAATTGCCATAATGCTAATTCAAAAGATGATGCTATTCGAACTGAGATTACCTGGTGGAGCAGGTGTAGGTGCAGGAGCAGGAGCAGGCTGGTGGTACTAGGGGAAAATTTTGATTTACACCAACGCAACATAAATTGAGCACTTCATATGCCATAAATTACTGAGTCCCTGGTCGCAGTGTTCAGTGTAAAAATCGAACAAATGTAAATCATTTGTAAAGTGACGGGTGAGTGTGAGACTAAGTGACTTAGAGTGGGCAGAAATGCGAGTATTTTTGTATATGGTATTTATATGAGTGAGTGTTGCTGGAGAGACCGACACATGCATATAAAGCCACTTAAATACGAGGTGAGTGCTTACAGACACAGAAGAGCATTAACATAAATTACCTTTCGCAACGATCCGACCGCAACGTTGCGGCCAACTGGAGCTGCAGCCACCATTGCCGACATAAGCAGGAGCACAGCAGCAACATTCACAGCAGTAACAACAATAACTACAACTACAACCACAACCGATGGCACAGACAATGCCACACACATTGGGATCCGGGTTAGCTAGGGGACAAGCACAATGCCATAGAAATGAATGAAGTGGTTAAGTAGCGGAGACGGTCTGAGGACAGTCAGACAGACGGAAGGGCAGATGGACAGATGGACTGAGAAATGGAAGTCGGCAAGTGGAGTGCACTGATGCAGCTACGTGGCGGCTGGATTTACAGGATATTTCAGCAGCAACAAGACGAATCCTTACACATTTTCTATGTTTCCGTTCGCTGTGATGCACTCGCCGCCGATGCCGATGCCGATGCTGACGCCGACGTCGACGAGGGAGATGGCGATGCCGGAGATGTTGTTGCTGCTGCCATGACTGCAATGGCTGCTGGTGTGGTTGATATTCCTGCGGATGTGCCAGCACCACTAGCACCCGCCGAAGAAGTACGTGAGACGCTGGCATGGCTCTGGCGTGCCAGTGTGGGCGGCTGGGTGGCTGTTGGCGTTGTGGGTTGTAGTAGCGGGGAGTCGAGGCTGCCATTGCCGCTGACGTTGGCGGCTCCGAGGGTCGAGCTCTTGGCTCGTGTCAGAAACCAGCATTTCATGGGCGTTGGCTTGCCCTTCATGACCACTGGGCCTCGGTACTCCAGATGAAACGAATCATCCTGGTTGATCTCCTGACACAGAAGCCTACAAATGAAAAGAAAAAGCCATAGATGGAGTAAGTTAGTCAGTTTTTGATTTATACTTAAAACTATCACAATTCACTTTCAACTATGCCCCATTTATTATGATCCATGGCCAATAGGCATGACTTTGAAAATTTATGACCGAATGGAAGGCAAACTGTTTGCCAACACTCTTGCCATTAATTCAAGAAATAAATTCACTTCAATGCACTTTTAAGTCTCACAACAGGGTGATGGGACTATGCCTTAAAAATGCAATCAAAATGGCTTTAATAATGAAAATCAAGAAGTTTCATTTTTCCAGATATATCCAGTGTATGATGAAGTAATCTGATCCCCCAACAATTAGGGACAGATTCAAGATTCCATAGAATAATTTTATAAATTATCGTATTTCTGCGAAAAGATTATAATAGCATATATAGCATATATAGTAATTTGATATTAAAGATATACACTTTTCAAATAATTAAAACAAAAAAATCCCAACTTTATCTTCAGGGTGCCGAAAATTACAAACTCTTTTCGCAGTTGCTTCTGCCGTAAGTCACATGAACGAGTTGGTCAGTTATTAGTGCCGATTTAGGCTATAAGCTATAAGGTATAGTGGTCCGATCCGGCCGGTTCCGACAAATGTGCTGCGTAGGTAAAAAAGAAGGCTATATACCAAGTTTCATCAAAATAGCATTATAACTGAGAGACTAGTTTGTATAGAAACAGAAGGACAGACGGATATGGCTATATCGACTCTTCTAGTGATTCTAGGTATTCTAGATATAACTTTTGTGGATCTACAATGTTTGGTTCTGTGCGTTACAATCATCAGAGCAAAATGATTACACTCTTTTTTCTTCGAAAAGAGTGTAAAACGATTTACATATTATACAATATGAATTATATTAAGCACTAAAACCTATTGCGAAGTTGGTTAGGATCTTGAAAACTTATAAGAAATTGTATAATATATGAAATGATATACCATCAGTTTTTCAAATACTTAAATTTAATTTCAGTATCAAATTTCAGAAAAAACAAACGGATACATTGATACGTTCTTAGTCACCTTCAGGTAGCTCTGGGGTCTTTCATTATTTCTACTATATTCATTTGCAAAATTTAAAAAATCCTGTACCTTGGGACATATAGTGTGAAAATATGTTTCTTTTGAGATGCTATTTAAGGTATACTAAAAGTATTCAACGGCCTCATAGATACTGCTATATGTATCATCGATTTGAAGAGTGAACTACATATAAATCCATGAATTTCGAATATTTTTATTTAATTTAGCAGCCACGAATTTCAAGCGTTCAAACAATGAAATGAATAAGAAAGGATTTTTTTGAAAATCAATTTTTGCGAATGCAGAAAGCTCTGGCCATAAACATTTTCATTTGTACTATGGAGAGCCTGCCATTATCTATAATATTTTCGTTTTTATGCTTCATATATTAAGCCACATGCTCATAAAATTATGCAAATTGATTGGTTACATTGCTTTATTGCAATTCGTTTAAGGCCATCAAAGTTTCATGGCGTCGCGTGTGGTACTTCCGTGTGGGAGTTCTCTACCCCTTCCGTCCCGTCCTGCCCCGTCTCGTTCCGTTCCGATTCGTTTTTGGAATACCGCAATTCGAAGCATATAAAATCAACCTTTATGTAAGCACACTTTTATTGTACTTTATTTGTATGGGATGCACATTTAATTCAATTTATTCGTGTCATATGCAAATGCAGTTTTGTGGTTGGCTATATTGGCCACATTTTCATGACCATCAGATGGTATGTGTTTATGACTTTTTCCAATAAAATAGTATATTCGTGTTGGGGAAAAGTTTTCACTTAGTTCGAGCTCAGAGCGGATGTGGTCACTATGAAACGGAAAGTTAATCAACTCACGTCCTTTAAAAAGGAAGTGTAAATAGAAAAACTGAAATATATCTAACCAATTTTATATTTTTACTTTAAATTTGCTGCTAAGAAAAATGTAAATTTGAGTTAGCTTTTTCTATAGCTTCAGTCAATGATGATACCGAAAAAAGTATGTGGTAGCTGGCATTGCCCAGTTCCATAACGTGTTTTTTTAATTAGTGATGAGTTGACAAATGAAAGCCACTTACAGATTCCATGTGAGAATTTATGAGAAAACGGTAAACGTATTTTTATTTCTCCATTTAATGAAGTGCACACTTAATTATGCACATTGTTTCGCTAGGTCGACCAGGGCAAGATATTGCGCTTTTATACTTGGCATATATGTATGTATATATGTACATCAAGGTCTGAATGGATACGAAACATACGATATAATCCATTTGTTTGGCTGCGTTGCTTTTAATTGTGTCTCAATTTTATATTAACTTTTGCCGTTGTGCTTTTCTGTTTGCTTGGGTGTTTTAAGTCCTCAACATAAAGAGAGATACAAAGAGCAAAAGCCAGAGGCAGAGAGAGAGAGAGAGAGAAAGAATTTGAAAGAGAAGGCCATACAATCGGCATTTCTCATGCTATCATTCTTAATTAACTTTTTCAGTTGTGTAATGCACGTTTAAATATTTGCCCAACATTTAATTGACAAGATAAATATTATATATGACAGCGGAGTTTCATGTAAATAAAGGGAGAAACGTGTATTCCGAAATGACTGAGCTGTACGTGTAATGGAAGCAACTGTACACCCGGTCGTATGTCGCCCGTTAGGCGAAATGTATTTGATTATTTGCATTCCGGGTCATCGATGTGCAAATATCGAAAACAATTAAGATAGAATATAAGTTTCATAATTTGTGTGCATGAACACTTGATATTCTGAATTGATCGAGTGGAAATATTAAAAGATAAGTTGCAAGTTCTCAAGTCGGTCTCATGTAGCAAATGAATAATTAGACTGTCAGCAAAATTGAATTAATTTAGGGCCAGATAGTCAATTATAATTTGAATTAGGAATAAGTGCATTCTTATGTGTGGTCCTGGAAATTGTGCACTAAAATTGGGGTATTCGTAAACTTGAAATCCATTTCATTGGCTCTTTGTGTTTATGACCGAAATTGTCATTTTAAGAGACACTAAAATTGAACAACTCCAAGTATTTTATAAGATTTTTATATTCGTTTTTATACGAAATATAAAAAAATTAAATGTTTATAATTTACAAGCTTAAAATTGAAACCACAATAAAGTGATTTTATTAAAAATTCATGCGAACGTCGTCAGAAAAAAAAATAATAATAATAAACCCAAACAAGCATCGAACAGCGCTGCAACTTGTGTGGGGTGAGCAGAGAGCACAGACATTGCCGGGAGAGAGCCAACCTGAGAGTGCGTAGATATGGGAGAGTAAGTTCGATGTGCGGGTGGTGAGTGTGGGCTTGCAGCAAACAGCTGAGCGCTATAGTATCAGAAATCGGCTGGGCTGGTATTTTGGCGCTTCATTTCTCTTTCAGCTGTTGAACGAAACGAATTTATCTGCTGATTTGAGAAAGCGTGAGTCTTGTGTATAAATAAATAAATTGATTTGTAACAAAAACAGAAGAGAAAATAAAATACTGTATTTGTGAATGTGATAGCTTTAAATTGAAGCCCAAGTGTCTGAAGAGCTCGCAAGTCAAGAGCTGCGTCGAAGTGAAGTGGCCAAAGAAATTCGCTGCCGGTTTAATTGAAATTGAAATACAAAACTCCTCCAACTGGCAAAGCCTCCTTTTATGTTAAGTGATCCAGGAAAATTAATTATTTTTATTCATCTACTGACGGGCCGCGGTTAGCATGTGTTATCTTAATTTGTTTATATTTTGTCTGCACAGCGAGCACGTCATTGCCAGCTTGAATAAATCAATAACCAGAGAGCCAGTGAGAGAGCCCACCTAACGCCCGCAACAAACACACGAGGGAGGAACGCTCTCCACTCTCTTTGGCAGCGGCAGAGCTACGCAAAGCGTCGCCGTTTGTTGGCAGAGCAAATTACTTGAATTTAATTCAGAAACTCCAAGAGTGATACTTCAAAATTATTCGGTATTAATTGTTGACTAAAAGTCAATTTTTTTTATTATGTCTTTGCAGTGGCTTGTGAATTTTAAACATGTTATAAGTCAATTAGTCTGCCGATTACTGCATCAGTGTCATTCGGCTTGTGGCCTAGCTCTTTTCTACGGCTTCCGGCGTGGTCATTCGTTGGGTTCAAAGAAGCACTTGAAATTGCCACAGGCAGCCAGCAGTCGAGCCAGGTACCAGAAAGCTCAGATAACGCGCCGACAACTGGTCATGGACTACATCTTTGAGTGCTTCTTCAACGACACCTTCGAGCAGATTACCCGAAACGGCTTGCAGGATCGCCAGTCCCGCCGCGATGTGCTCGATCACCTCAGTTCCATTATCAAGGGCTGCAGTGGCGGCCAGAATATCCAGACCGACGAGGTGGCCGGCCAGGCCGTTTTAGCGGCCTTGCGTTACCACAAGGCGGCCAAGGACGAGAATGGGCATGTGAGTATCGGCTAATTGCATCCTACCACTTTGTCATTAATTATAATTTCATCAATTCGGCCCCGTTCGAGCTTTGCCATTTCGCCACTTTGTTGCCAAGTTTACCCTTTTGTTATGCCCCATTAATTTAAATTTAAATGCGTTTTGTGAAAACTTTCTCTGCAGGTCTGTCTGATGGGCAAGTACCACAACATTCTATATATTGCGCTGCGCACCTGTTGGGACTGGGGAGTACGAGACTCATCGGTGGTCGTACAGCTGCTCGGTAAGTCACTCCAGGACAGTGCGGTGGGGCTAGGGTTGGCCCAACTTTGGCCTGGGCTTTCTTTAGAACACCGACTGCCTTAATAATTTAAAATGACAGGTGCGGGGCTCACTGGAGAGAGGCAGCAAAGGAGGAGATTGGAAGAGACAGGCATCCTGTTTACTCTTTTGTTTTTATTTGGTGCTTTGCATATTTTAATGAATTTTATTTAAGCTCGAGCCCGGGCACACGATTATTCCGTCCATAAGTAGGCAGCAGTTTCACTTTAATCACATGTTTTTTGTTAATTGGCAAGTGAAAATTACGTTCACGTCAAGAAACTGAAGGCATCCTCGAGTGTGCTCTGTTGTTGCTGTAACGCATCGTAAAAGTTGTAAAGTGCCGAAAAATGTGTTGCAAGCTCCTCTAAAGACTCTGGCGGAAATTCTCTAGTGGGTTTTCTGTTTCTAATTAAACTTTGCCATAAAAATTGTAACTCGAAAGAGATGGTAAAGTGACGGAATTGTCCCTTTTATTTTCTCGCTCTGTACAATCCCAGCCTGGTTGGTCCTTGGTAAATTTAAGCATTTGGAAAGCGTGAATTCCAACGCTTCGCAACTTGCAATGCATACTGTGCCCCTGGGAGCTTTCTCACTCGCCTCCCTTTTCTGTCCCCGTGACATTCCTAGTTTGCATCCTTTTTTTTTTTTTGGTGGCCCCAAAAGGGGTTGGGGTTTCTCTGTGTGGTTGGTATGTTTGTGGTGCCTTGGTTTTGCTTTCATGTTTGCCATTTGTTAGTCTGCCAAAAACCAAAGCCAACCAGTCTCTTCCAGTGAATTCGCCAAGCCGGGGTCAAGCAACAAGTCTGGCGAATGTGTAATTAGGTTTTTAAGCGAAACATTTCAATTTGCTTGACTTTTAAAGATTTTCTTGGAAAACTTAACCAATTTTTTCCGTCATCCTTTCAAGTGGATATCTACCAATGCGAAAAGACCTTTGAGAGAATTTTCCTGGGCGCACTTTTTGGACCAAATGCACCACACTTCATTGCTGGCTGGCGTAGCGATTTCCAGGATCAAGTAAGTAAAACCACAAAGGCGCCTTCACTGACAAGTGAATGCGAGTGTGTGTGTTTGCATGTGTGTTAAGACGGCTTTTGTTTCTCTGTTTGCACATCTTCCCACAGCATGAGAATGTGCGCGCCATGGTCTATTTTCTGAAGCATGCCACACGCGAGCAGCTGATGTTGCCAGTTTGGATACCACGGTACGAACAGGAGCGCCGACTGAGGTGAGCCGAGTCAAAGCAAAATTTATGACTGTTGAGCACAGACACTATGTCTGAGGGCAAAATTGAAAGTCTTTGGAGTGCCTTTTGACTTTGACAGGAGGGTCTGATAAGACAGAAAATACCACACACACACGCACACACTAAGAAGCAAAAATCACAAGGGCCCTTGCCAAAGGCCGCGTCGCAGACAATAGTTTTGGTGGGTTCCGATTCAGATGACATTCAACCAATCCCCAACTTGGCTAATTGGCAACTATCTGCTTGCCCCTTACCCCTGGCTAGGCAACCTGTGAATATGGCCTATTAATAAGGCCCCAGAGCGCTCGGCGTACACAAAGGCACTCGGGCACACTTCAAAATAGCGAATAAAATGATTTTAATTAAATTAATTCATCAGACATTTTGTATAGGCTGCCTTGGGTGGGACCCCAACGTAGTCAAAGTGAATAAATGATATCTATTTGTGTGCATCTGTATGTGTGTGTGAAAGATGGCGACACTTTGCACGCACACCAGCTGGCAACACAAAACAAGCCCGAAAAAAAATCACTCACACTTAGTAAATTTTGCATTCCGCAATGGCCGCAGAGCGCCCTCAATCAAAGCTGAGACGCTTGTGGTTAAGAGGGGGTGGTACTGAGTGGGGGGGTGTCTGCTGCTGGTGTCATGTTTAATTAAGAATTTCACTTCTAACACGAGTTTTTTTTGTTCTATTCTGTGGTTCTTGTTGTTGTGGCTGCAGCAAATGGCGAAATTGTTGTTGTTGCTATTCCAGTCACCGACACAGACAGAGATTTATGAGGGAGTGTGTGTGTGTGTGTGTTGAGATAAGCTAAAAGCCAACAGGCAGTAATGTAAACCTTTGTTATTTGGCCATTGTTTGGCAGCACTCCGCAGGATTAAAGTCAAAAATGCGTGTAATAAGCGCACAAAGCTGCTGTCAGAAGCCGAGGGCGGGAGGACCTGAAAGCTCACATAGGGATACATCCTCCCACACATATCAGGGACCACTTGCGAGAGTGACTGACTAACTCAGTCTCCCGCACTGCTTGACTGACTGACTGACTGACTGACTGACTTACCCACATTGAGGTGACATTTATGAGGCTTTTGGCCTCGTTCCCTCTTTCTCGGTTTTGCTTTCCTTTCTTCCTTTTTTCATTTTCCATTGCCTCAACAGTGACTTGGGTAAACTCAATTTAAGACACTGTGCCGAAGACTGACTACTCTTTTCGAAGTTTCAAAATCTAAAAACTTTCATGCCGTTTTAGGTCGACTGCGCAAGCTCGCTTAAGCAGCTGTCAGACTATCAAAAACTTAATCTGATATTATCAGCCTTTAAAGGCGTTATGAAATTTTTATTTCACAGCCACACGAATTTTTAAGTGTTTGTGTTTTAGTTCATGAAATTTTAATAGATATTTCCGTTGTACTCCCAATCTAAAAGTTTTTCATGTTTTAAGGATTCAGTAAGGACAAAAATTATATGCTCAGTCTGTTTCGAAAAGGGTATTTAAAATATTCGAGTGTGTGGCTGACTTAGTGTATGCATCCTTGGAAAAGACATACGTTTTCCATTGGCCTGGTCTCAGGCAAGATAAAGCTGCTTTAAGACGAGATATGCATAGCTCTGACTGGACTTACTGATCCCCGGAATCACTCTCAAATCCGCTTGCTTTTTATTTCCGTGAACTCACATTTGCATTTACAGGAGCGTCCATTAATTGGCTTGGGCTGTTGTCATTTTCAAGTGATTTTCAGCATTCAGATTCTCTTACTTTAAACTGGCATTTTGCTTTGAGTTTACGGATAATTCTAAGAATTTTTGGTTGGCGAGTATGGGTCCGGGGACCGTGACACATTTTTTATCGCTGGCTAATAAAAAGGCAAATGAAATTGCCAAGCAATTCGCAGTTCACTCGGCGTTGAGCTGAAAATGCGCTTATCGCGTGTCAGGACAACTGGGACGTCGACAGACATGAGAACAAGAACAAGGTGTTATTCTGTGTGGGTATGGCTACCTGAGTGTGTGTGAGTGTGAGTCTGCGTGTGTGTGTGTGTGTGTGACTTTATTGCGGTTTGGTTTCTTTTTTATTTGCCTATTTTTATGCCTGAACGCATAAAGGAAAGAAAAAGCAAAGCAACGAAATGTTTTGGGTGGGTGTCTCCTTTGTGCCAGAAAGAGCATTAAGTGCATTGTACATGCTAATGCCAAGAGAGGAAAATTGTCCTTGTTTAGCCCAAAAATTACGTATACGAACTGTGGCCTATACAAAGTGAAAGCTCAGATCGCCACTATTGTGACAGCTTTATGACTTAGAAGAACCTACAAAAGGATGGTCCGAAATGCCAAAAGCACCGAGATGAGCAGCTTAATTGTCCTCTCGCCTGTGCGTGCCTGGACCAATGTGGCTAATGTAGCGTTGCCATTTAGCTTCCCTGTTAAGTACACAATTCACTGGGCCCCTCGATGGACTCTTTTAGTCCTAAAAGCAACAGTCGAAATGACAAACTCACTCACACTCTCGTTTTTCCCTTTTAATAGATTCATTGACGTGCCCATCGAATCGTGCGGACGTTCCTCCCCACTGCGCATAGCACTGCAGGCAAACGCCCCAGAGCTGCTTCTCATCCTACTAAGGTAAGTGAGATTTTGCCAAGGCAGAAGAATAAACCCCCCCCAGGCACTTCAATTAAAGCAAAATTTTGCAAAGTGTCGTCTTTTGTGGGCGCCAAATGCTTGCAAACTGAAACTCAAGGTGCTTAGCATAAACAAGTGGTTGGTCGACGGTTCCTTCAGTTCAGGCTCAAGTTTGGGTGTCAGCATACAAGGATGCAGCCGAAAAGTATGCAACCATCGCGGCGACAACAGCTTGACAAAATACAATTTCAGCAAGTAAAACAAACATAACTGTAACCAGGGGCTAGGGGCCAGAGATAGAGTAAACGAAGAGGCAGCTCTAAGTGGAATGAAGAAGGCTGCCACGCCTCGAACTTGAGAGGCAAGAAATTATCATTATATGTGAAAGTCGTTGGCAAAATGAATTTGCATGACAAGGCGAAGGCAAAGGCAAAGACGAAGGCAAGACCAGCGATACCGAATATGACAAGGATGTCGAGTCTCTTGATGACGGCGATGACGAAGCCGTCTCCGGTTTGTCTCATGGTCGAAAGAACGACAGAGCCCAACAAAGAAGATTCTAAAACAAAAAACAAAAAGTTACAAGTACGCACTTGGCAAAAACAACAATAGCCACAATAACAAGACCAACAACAACTCACACAGCAATTGTAAAAATAAAATGTAGAAAAATAAAAAAAAAACAAAATTACATAAATTTATACGAAAAATTCGAGCACTTTTGACCGACAGAGCCGACAGAGCCAACAGAGAATCTTGTCAGCTCTGCCCACAATCTTTGGAATTGTTGTGGTTTTTTTTTTTGTTCTTGTGGCTTACTTTTTCCCTTTGCTTTTTATATCTTTTCTTGTTTGGCAATTTATTATTTTACAACTTGATATTTTTCAATATAGACGGCCATGTTGTACTAGCTGCTAGTTTGTTCTTGCCGATTGTACTCTGCTCTGTTCTGTTGTGGTTACGCCTCATTGCTTACTTGGGTTCTGTTCTTGGCAAGTCTCAAAACCTGCGGCTTCCTTGGCTGCTGCTGATTCGGTCTTTTGTCTTCTGCTTGATGCAGCGCCAAAAAGTGTGCTCTTGAAATTGCAAGCTGCTTGCCAAATCGCCATTCACAATAAAATTAAAAGCAAAAATATACATTTTTACCCTAAGCCTTATGCAATGCATTACCAGTGCAGCAATTACTTGCAAACTCTTGAATTATTAAGACCGCAAGTCCTTTAATTGGTAGAGCCTTTTAGGCATAATAGCAAAATCCTGAGCGATTCTCTTTCTAATTTCTCTACCTTTGAAAGGGTTAATACCCATTTTGTCGGAAGATATCGAAGGTAGAATTAAAAATCCTGAACGATTCTCTTTCTAGTCCCTCTGTGAAAGAGTCAATGTACAGTTTGTCAGGAGATATCGAAGGCAGAACTTTAAAGTTTTAGGCAAAATAGCAATATCCTGACCGATTCTCTTTGTAGTCCCTCTCTCTTTGAAAGAGTTAATATCCAGTTTTTCGGAATATATCGAAGGCACTATACTGCTTATGAGTAGTGATTAGTTTGGATATTTTACAGATGCAAATGATATTTTGTCATCCAACTACTTTCGTGGACAGTTACCCACATCTGATAAGACCTTCGTATCTTGATAGGTTTTTAAAAGAACATTAACACTTGCTTGGGTTTTCATAGCTATGAAACATCACCTTCAGTAAATTCATTCAAGTTATCCGACATTCATATTTTTACCTTGGACAACAGGAGGTGGAATGAATAGAAGAGCTTCATGTCTAATTTTGATTTTAATGGCATTGATTTTGAATTTGTTCATTCTTTCATTCTTCTTCTCTTTTTTTTTGAGGTTTTTGGTTTGTGGCAATTTCACTTTGATTTGGCTATAAAAATATATGCAAATTGCAAATTGCTGGTGTTGAGAATGTTCATTTTATTTTTTAGCAATTTATGATTTCGAAATTGATTCGCTTGCCAATTATTGCCAAAAGTCCGCACACATTTGAGTTGTTTTATGTTTTACAATTTATTTTAAATTTTCCTTATGGACTAGAGAAACCAGGGCGAGTGTGTGGGTGTATGCGTACATGTGCGTGTATGTGTGTGTCAGAGACAATATTAAAATGGCGGAAAAAAATATATAAATTACCGAGCTTATCAGCACGCAAAGCAGTCAAGCGTGAAACGGAAAAACATTCGAAATGCAAAATAATAAATGTGATACGCTAAAAGCAAGATTGGCCGAGCAGAAGCGGGACAGAGTGAGAAAGCGTGTGAGAGAGTAAGAGAGAGAGAGAGAGAGAGGGAGAGAGGGAGAGAGTGAAAGACAAGGACTGGAAGATTTTGACAAACATTTTCAATTTAAAAAATGACAACACGCGGCCGCTGTCTGCCTTCATGTCTCTTTTTGTCATTCTACATGCCACATTTGCACTTCATTTGCAATTTGCCATACATTCAACAAGAAAGAGAGAAACAGAAATACAAAGTGAGAGAGAGGGAGATTGAGAAATAAAAGAGCCTTGTTGGGCACTACAGGCTCTTCATTATTTCATTTGCACATTCTGTTTATCAGTGTTGTTGCAAAACATTTATTACTACCGAAACCGGGGGGGCGAGCGAAAGAGCAAGCTTCCGTTCAGCACCCTTCAAGTCCTGCAACCTGGATCAGACTACAAATTTTCGGTTACGAACCGCAAAACATTTTCCAAGTCCTCACAGCTGCACAAATGTCCTTTCAAAACCATGGCTCCCACTGGTCTTTGCTCAAACCACAGACAAACCAACTACGCGTGTTTCACTCGTACACGTTCCAGGTTTCTCAGCCCAACGAAGCCAAATGTAACCACACGTTCGTCCATTGCTTATCCTTTCAGATACGGGGCATCCCCACATCCACCGGACGGTGGTGCCTCTGTGATTATCGCATTGCTGGACAAACTGATGGAGCTAGAACATAATTACAGCTACGAGCTCGTGATGTGTCTGAAGATTCTTTTGCGCAATATTCCTATGATCGAAATGCCATTCAAGGTGAGCAGTAGCAGAGTACCTCCCACCCTTTCGGTACCCATCACAATAACCATTCATTCTTCTTCTTTTGATGTTATTGCAGCCCTTATTGTACGGAGTACGTCGTGAGATGTTTTGGGACCGTTACGGTCGTCTACTTCGTGACAGAATCATTGGCAGGGAGCAGGTTTATGGTGTGCCCACACTCCGTCATCTTTGCCGGTAATTATCAGTAGCTCATTCCACACAGCTCTACTTTTCTCCTCAACTAAACTTTTAATCTCTTTGCTATCGTTGTCGCTTTTACCCGGGGGCGCCATTCTGCAGTTTCCGACTTCTGATGCGGCAGAGACAATGAGATGCTTAGTGTCACCGCTGCGTCCGCCATTTGCGTTGACGTTTCTAATAAGTTTTACTTTTTATTCAATTACTCTGACTTTGACTTAAGGTTCGGAGGCAGTCAGCCAGAATGGCTGGTGCTGACGCGGTAGGCAAAATGTTGTTATAAGCCAGGGTCTGAGCAACTGACGGACTTTGAGGCTGACTGCTTGATTCCTTGACTGACAGCTTGACAAACCATTTTTGCGCCAGCAATCGCGATTGTTCGTGACCGAGACAGAGAAGATGAGCACCAAAGTAGGATTCCTCTCTTTGAGCCCACGTGACAGGCACCACGATACAACAAGACAGCCCAAGAACCAACTTAACAAAACTGAGTAAAGTACTGAAACAGATGAAGCCCTCCTGATATCTGGCAACAGGCTAGGGCAAAACTTTGGCTTTGATTTGTCTGCTTTTTGTCATATGGCTTAATAGGATATTATTTGTTGTGTGGGTGACTGGGCTTGCGTGTGTGTGTGTGTAGGTGTGGGTGTGTATGATGACACCATCATTCACCTCCTTACGTAGCTTCATATTTATTTATTATATGTTTTTCCATTTGCCATTTTCTATTCTTTATGTTCTTCCGGTGTGACGTGTAAATATTTTGGTTCGTTAAAACTTTTTCTAGACTTTGTCCGACCACCCTTGAGTCTACACACACACTTTTCATGGTAGACTACGCTCGACTAGTTTGTCACAATGTCAGTGGCGACAGAAAAATAAAAAGCCAACCGATTCGATGGACAATACTGTCAAGCGACAGGTCTACTGCTGATCCTTGGAGAGTGGCGTGTTGGCTTGGTTAATAAATTGAATTGAATTTCGTCTAATTTGATTAGTATGAAAGCACAAAGTTGCCGCAAAAAGGGACTTTACCGCAAACGGCCTCCTTCTGCCAGACTGGCCTTATTTAATCTGTTAAGTTGTCAGAGGCGGCAAAAGTTTGCAGCTGTGACGTTATTGATATTTATATACAATATACATTTATATATGTGCCAGCCACGCCCATTACCGCACCGATAACAACTTTAATGAAATTTATGACACAAACGTGCCACACGTGTGACTCCGGTCTCGGGCCAAGAAGGTTTTATATTTTCATTCGCACTTTTAATTTGTTCTGTTTTTATATCTGGCAAGTTGTTTGCTTTCATTTTGGCCATGTTTGTCTATGGTCACAAGTAAATACGGCAAGACAGTTTTGTAATGCACCCGCCTCATAATTGCATTGGCGTCAGCCTTGCCCCCTCTTCCTGGAATGCCTGATTTCATTTGCATTTGATTTATATGCTGTGCCAATTTCTTATTTATTTGTTTATTTATCAGTTTGTTTGCTTATTTGCTTGTGTGCAATAACAATTTATTTTCCTGACGATTCTTCTTCGGCACAAAGGGGGAATCCCTAGTGGAGCAAATATGTTTTCAATTTCAGCTTATTAGTGTCATTCATGAGCATCGGGCTCCAACGTCAGCCTGGCAGCTCTGCTCTCATTTTTTATTTGCCATTAAAGGGGTCGTCATTGATTTATATTGCAGAAATGCAATTCATTGAAACCGCAGCAAAAATTTGATTTACTTTTGTCAGAGTATCAGAGCTGGCAAACAAAAGTTGAAAATCAAACGAAGTAATTAAATTTGCGGTGAAAGTAAATAAAAATGTTATTTAATTGCTTGTAAGCAATTAAATGAGGTTTCTAAAAACATTTTAAAGCCAAAGAAATATGGAAAATAAATGATTCCAGCTTTAAATAGGTTTAATAAATTATCCATCCATTTACTCCGAATATTTTAAAGAGATTCTTGACTGCTTTTCCATGAATTGTCTATCCCTTTATTCCGAATATTTTAAAAAGATTGTAGATCCTTATTTTTATTACTCAGAGCTATAAAAAATTGCTACTTAAAAGTCTCCGAGTGGGAGAAGTTGTACTTTTAAGGCAACCAGAATAATATAATATTTTTATAACTAATTAGGCAACTTTTTTCATCATTGTGAACTTTCCTTTTAGAGAAAATTTCCTTTATTGATTGGTCGAATTTATCGTAACAAGGCTAATAAAATTCTTGGCTAAAAGAAAAATACCACAAAACTGGGCCATAAATTGCAGCCCAGAGTTGACAAGAAATGTTAACAAGCATGCAAAAATTACAATGCCTTTTTCGTTCTACTAACCCAATGTCCGCTCCTCCGTCCGTCTATCCATCCGATTGTCCCTTTGTCTGACCCGAGGGAGCAGTGCAACAGCCGATTAGCATGTTGTTAAGTAAACTGCTGCGCTTTATGGCGCCAATTTGCTGTGGCTGATGCTCTCAAAAGAATTTCGCTGGAGTTTTTAACTTTGACTTTATTTTCATTACACTTTTTTCGGAGAATGTAATAGTATATACATTTTATCCTATTGTTCGCGAATCACGAAGTGGGACAAGTCGGAGTGTCCTACGTTTCTAAAATTCTCTCAGTCCTTATGAGAGTCTGTATTTTTGCATGAATATACTCAAATCCGACTAATCTGGATTTAAGAGGGAGAACAAAGGGGTACGATTAACTCAGTCTGTTTTTATAAATTACTTATACATTTGATGATACTCAGTTCTGAAAGATCCAGATTATAGAAAGCATATTTATTTCACCTTGTTCCTTTTAAGGTATAGAGTGAGAAAGAATGGGAGAGAGAGACCTAAAAGACCCACGAATATTATCTGTACATATCTTAGTTCATTTGAGTGTGTTTTTATCTATGGAACACTTATATACAGATGCACAGATAAAGAATCTAAAGAGCATATTCACTTCATATTGAGTCTTATATAGCCCTAGAGGTCCCCAAAAGTTCGGAACAAGTAGATCAGTTCATAGAATACTTCTATGAACGCACAATGAATTCACTCAGACCCAACAGAAATATAGATAGATATCTAATATATTTATTACCCAATCTTTATGAGAATAGGTATATGGGCAATTAATTTAATTTTGGTATGAATAATACATAATTTAGGAAGAAGAAAGCATTAAAAAGAGCTTTTAACCTTCGACGAAACTGTTTGTTTGGGTATTTGTGTTCTTCGCCTCTTTGACTGCTTCAAGTGGTCCAATGTGTGCCAGGGCGTATATTATTAAGACCACTTGTACAGTTATTCATGCACACACACCAAGCGAGAATCTCGCAAACTCACATATGAAAAAGTTTGGGTAAGCTAAAAGCTTTTGCCTTCAACAACAGCCGCGGAAATAACGGGATCTGTAACGGGACAGCAGCTGATTACACCCAAATTGAAAAAGAAAGAAAAAAAAAACAGTGCAAAATTTTTGCTACTTGAAGTTTGCTTCTCTTTAGAAAGTCTGTATCTGAACTTTCTTTTTTAATGTTGAGTCACGAGAAAATAACTTAACTCAAGTTTTTATATACAAAAAAGTTTTAAGAACGTTAAGTTCGATGCACAGATTTGGGTACTTACGAATATTGTGCGAAACTTAAATTAATTTCGAAACAGAGGAATCGACAGGCGCGTGGAATTTAAGAATTTCATTTAGCTCACTTTGCCTGTGTAATTTCGTTTTCAGGTGTCGTATACGTGATCTGCTACGCGAACGTAACCAACTACCGGATGGCATTGATACGCTACGTCTGCCTAAGCGCCTGCAGCGCTATATTGACCTGACCGAGGAGCTGGAGGAGCGCGTAATCGAGAGGCAGACATCGAACAGGCCAGAGAAGTCGGATAAGCCAATGCAAAAGTTGTCAAGCGCCTTGAAACGTCTGGAAACTATAAGCAGCAGTGGGGCAGAGAGCGAGGATGAGAGCGAGAATCGCGTGCAACTATTGGAAGCAGTCACCGATGCAGAGAAGGCAGCGGTGGAGGCTTTTGTGGCCACAAGCGACGGCGCCATTACAGTCGAGGCCAAACAGGCAGCCGTGGCAGCCTATGTGGCCGCCAATGCAGTGGCAAGTCAAGTAAAACGCGAGCCAGACCCGGAGGCACAACCCGAACCCAGACCTGACCCCACAATCGAACTAAGCCCACTCAGCTGAGAGTGGGCGGACATTGCATTCAATTTTAGTCATAACTTACCCGTAAGTCTCCTCACTGATGTTAATGCGACCAGGCACCCCGGTTGTTTCTGTGCGACTCGTTAGATTCACCGTGTTGCCAAAGAGGCAGTAACGAGGCACGCGATTTCCAATAACACCGGTGACCACCTCCCCCGAGTGAATGCCAATGGTGATTTGCTGCAATTTGAAGAACAAATAAGACTCACTCAATTAACTGTAGATTTGCAAATGAATTTATTTTTACTATACAATTTATTGAAGAACGAAACCGTAGTGAAATATACAAAAATTTAGATACTTGAATCCTTGTACTTAATGAGATGCTCGCTCGACAAAGTCAAACTAAAGTGCAGATTACAAAGTCCGGCACTTCATTCCGCTAATAAACTTTCAGAGAGTGCTAAAAGCCACACCAAGTTCTAAAGGGAATGCGCCAGCCTGGGACCAGGGAGCTGGATCAGAACGCCACAACGCAATGCTCCAAGTGAACCAACCAAAAGTTGCCACAATTACTTTTACAAAAGTTGCAGTCAAACTTTTATTTAATTAAATTTAAAACGAAAAGAGCTGCGGCTGCAGCAGCCACCAAAATGCCAAAAAGAAAACGAGACCATCTAAAAAAAACTTCATTCGTAAGTAGGTGATAGCATGAATACGAGCGGGATAAAGGCAGCCGGTACGAAAGGTAGGGCATTCCATTACCACCGATGCTGTTCAAGGCAATGGGAAAAAGTGTAAATGGCGAAAGTCACAGATAACACATCGTCAAAGAGAGTGCGAGAATAAAATGAGGTGATGTGATGTGAAATGGCTGGGCTGGGTTGGAGGAGCTTCTAATTTGAAAAATATAAGCCCTGACAGAGAGGCATAAAACCGAGTGCCAAAAACGAGGTAATCTAAGGAATTCACCTCTCTTTTGTTTGTATGTATATATATTTGTATTTTTTGCCTTTCTTTTTCTATTTCTGCACATATGTTTATAAATGTGTATCTGAGATAAGAGTAGAAATATATAAACAAATAAAAAGCAATATGAAAAGTTTTGCACACACAGAGCCACTCGGTATGGCAAAAGCAGAGCCACAAAAACATAATAAAATATCGCAATATAACCGGAAGAGCAAAAACTTTTCACAGTATAAACGTAAAAAAAATATAATTTAGGTTTGCTTAACTGGAATAGGGAGCTACTCTTCAGTTCACCCATGCCCTGCAGTTGTGGGAAAACGAATCAAATGAAATCAAATAAATTCCAAATGCCATCTGCCGGTCAATGAGATTTTGATAAATTACTTGGTTCAATAGAACAAAAGACTGGTTGGTACTATTCTTCCCTTAATGACCTGATTAAGTAAAAACTAAGCGGAGCAAAAGTTCCACTCTTTTGAAATGGTCTGGAAGCTTTTTGTTTTTTGCTTATAAGTTCGTCTACTTCGTAGCGAATGCCCTGAAAATATTTATTGACTGCAATTCAAAAGTTGTGTACTCTACGCCGGACGTTGCCACTAAAAAATATAAACAACTATGGAATAAAAGCAGAAAAAAAAACAAACCAAATAATGAGGGCAAGTCCTTTGGTTGCCTGCTCTTTATAACTTTTTTTTGCAGCAATCAAAAGTTGCTCGAGCAACGTTGAAAGTAAAGCGAACTACAAAATTGCATAATTGGGTCAATCAAGAAAGAATAACGATAGCCAGCCGTAGGGTGCATCCATCAAAAATGTTATGAAGCTCCAAATTATTATAACCAAATAAAAACAAAAAGAGTCTTTAACAGTTACCAATCAACCATAACGCAACCATTCAGAGAAGTCCTTGAGTGCTGTTAATTGCATTCGGGGAATACCTATCGATATTCTGGCTGAGCTGACTTCTCCAACAGCAAAAAAGAACAATTTTTTTCTCTTCTCTTTTTTCCATTTCAGTTGTTTTTCCTGCATAGGTCGCAACATGGGACTAGCAAATTTGAAAATGCAATTTTTGACCAAAGATACGAGGCGAGAGAAAGCTGAATTTACGGTAGACAAGTTCGTGTTTCCGGTAGCAATAGCATAGGCAGCCAGTCATATAACGCTGATTGCCAAAGCCACAAATGTCGACAATGGTTTTTGGCTAGTGAGTTGGCCAATCAATAAGCCAAGTAAATGTGTAGCAAAATCTAAGGGCCAGCTTTAAGTCAAAGACAAAACAATGAAAAATATGAAAAATAGAAGAAAAATGGAAAATAAAATGTTTTTAAAGAATTAACTTGATACGGTGTGAGTTTAGGTGGGGTTTACAATAATGAGAGGGGTAATCTAATTAAATAAAATATTTTTGATGTCGAAACGAACAGAAGATATTATATCCATTTTGTGGAAATTGTATACACCGATTAGTTTGCTTGGTTTCGGGCTATTCCATATTTGTATCAGTCCGGTGAGATAACCTCCCATGAGTGTTTTATCAACTGTGTTGAAGTTCCGGTTTCTTCTACACTGTTGCATATATATATGAGCCTACTCTTGAGTGATTAGGCATACGAATTTAGCTATCCATTTATATAGATTGATTTCGTAACTCTGATTATGCTTTGAATAACTTTGAAAAGCTTCTAAAAATCCAAAACTAATACTAAAGAATTATCTTTTCCTTGGGGTTATTAAATAGTTTAGTTAACTGCCTAAAGAAGAGACGTACTTCAGGGAATACAGAATCATGAAATTGAATTGATTGAATCGTCCGATATATTAGTGAATGTTCCATATTGAATGAATTGTCAGAAAACATTATAGTCTATTAAAAAGTGATTTAAAATAAACTGGCTTTAGATTTAAGATCTTCAAATGGGAGTTAAGCCGACATGGTTAAGAGCAATGAATTCAGAGCTTTAAAAAAAAAATAGTTTGTATAGGAAGAGACAGGCAGACGGACATGGCTATATCGACTCCTTTAGTGATTCTAAGTATTCTAGATGTAACTTTTGTGGGTCTACGATGTTTGGTTCTGTGCCTTACAAACATCAGAGCAAAATGAATATAGTCTTTTTTCTGCGAAAATAATATAAAAAACGGATTATGCCGCAAAAATAACTTCCAGTGCCCCATCACAGGAAGGTCGTAGGGTGTCTTTGGTTACTGGACAACCAGATTATAATAAAGAGAATTAAATTGATATATGAAACCTACAATTTTCAGAATTGCAATTAAATATAATGTTTTCTTATTGTAAGAGAAACTATCGCTTACAAAAAGATTAGTTCATTCGAATCTATGAAAAGATTGAAACAAAGACTGTTCTAAGAATATATAGAGTATGGTATAAGCTAATCTCAGTGTTACTTGTTTTGTTTTATGGCTATGAATCTCGACGGCAAATTAATTACGATGTTCAAGGGAAAGAGTATTTAAGAGAGAAATGACAGCAAGAACTACTTGGACAAGAAAGCCAAATCATATGAACAAGAGTGAAGGAAGTCTTGCTCTTGTCCTTTGTTTGTATTTCTAGTTATGCCATGTAGCACACAGACACAAATCTACAGTTGTGAACACAAAGTGACTGACAAGCCACAAGGATGTTTCAGGGGACTAGGGCAGTGCTGCCGCTGTCGACGTTGACTTTGATGCTGACAGCGGCAGAGGCATCTGTAATAGTGAAGATGCCATCAAGTAGGACAAGCACATGTGAATGTGTGTGTGTGTTTGATTTTTTTTCCTGCTGTAAGGATATGGTATATTTTAAGCTTAAGCTTGGCCACTCAAAACCAAAGTGTTTAAACCCAAAAGGCAGCAGCAGAAGCAGCAGCGTTTGCGTTGGCGTTGCCAGCATGGGACTCGCAATCAGGACAGAGCATACGGCTGAGTCTGCTGCTTCTGACGGTCAAGTGGCATGCGATGCCAAGGCTTACACACACTTTTAAATACACAACCACACTCACATGCAATGAGCACGTCATTCAACTTGATGCGTGTCCTTTGACATTGTGTCATCAATTTTGAATTAATTTTAGCAATTTTCTGCAACTTTCAACACAAGCCCAACCGAACTTGACCAAAACTTTTTGTTTCCACTTTTACTTTTTCTACACGCCAGCCAGGGAATTGGTTAGTTTGAGCCCTGCCAAAGAAAAAGTTTGCGGCTTTCAGTTACTGGTTTCATTCTCGCCCAAAATATTTGGCTCACAACATGTTGTTAATATTATACATGCACTTTGCAGGCCATTACAGAATTTACACATCAGCCATGTTGTGGCATTTTGCTTTTACTGTTCTATCTGATCTCAGTGATTCTCTTGGCGTTTAGTCTGTTGCATGTGGAATAAATTAAGTGAAAATAATTCAGGACCTTGACTCGACACTTTGCCACAGTTTTCAAATGCTTCCGAGGCACACAATTAGAAACTGCAGCCAAGTGCTTTTCTTGAACGCCACTTGAATGCTGGGAACTTTAATTTCGCATAAAATTTGCAGCATCCTCTTAGGGAAGACAACAACTGTCAAATGTTTATGAAGCGGCTGCCAAGCCAAGCCAAGCTCATTTCAACCCCTGACAGTGAAAATGGAACATGACCAGGAGAGGAGTAGCAGCGTACAAGTAATTTCCGTTAACTTACCACTGGGTTTGGCCCCATTTTGACATTCTTGGCCATGTCCATCATATCCAAAGCCACGCGAGCCATACAACGAGCATGATCTACACAGGGATCGGGGAGTCCAGATACCGCCATGTACTTATCACCCACAGTTTCCACCTGAAATCACAAACAAAATACGGGTCAGAACTTTCTTTAGCCAAGACTCAGGCAATCCAATTAAGTGCCACACGCTTTGCGGCGTCCTTGAAGTCGCGACTTGCATTGTTAGGCGGGCTGCTTACTTGGCAGATGCATTTGACAGCCCATTGAATGACTCTGAATGGCTGCCACTTATGTACACTCATTTCAGACTCTCCGCGGTGCTGTTCCTGACTTTCTTTAATTTACTCATTCTTAGTTTATTCACTCAGTTTACTACTTCTGCTTACCTTGTACACATTCAAATTGCGCTTGGAATCGGTTAGAGCATCGAATACGGTGTAGAGCTCGTTAAGCATTTTCACAATTTTCATGGCACCCTCGGGATCCGTGTTGGCCGCACAGTATTGGCCAAAGCCCACAATGCCGGAGAACATCAGCGTCACCGAGTCATAGCTATCCATCCAATGTCCAGACCGGGGAGACAGAGATGGAAGGCAAGAAAATATTTAAGTGCAATAAATAAATACCAAAACTGTTTTAATTTATTTTTCAGAGGCTTTGGTAGTTGGTCTTAGGCTTGGGTTTATTCAGAGTGAATGGGCTCTGCTGTGGGTTTTGGACTTACCGTTTGGGGGCCACTGGACGCTGATGTCGTAACTCATTCGCCACAGATTTGGGCAACACTGAGTAGAGGAGTCTGTTAAAAACAATAAGATAAAACAAATGAAAGATGGAAAGGTAATTTTAATTTCGCGCCTGAAAGCATTTTTCTCATTGTTCTAGTGTATTTATTTTGGCTTTGTGTTTGTTTTCATTCTTTTATTTGACTTGGGGTGCAGTTTACCTTAATGTTTTTGAATTCTATTTTCTAGTATTTGTTTTTTTTCTGCTTGTGTCATTTTTCACTTGGCTGTTTTTGTTTTGGCTACTTACCTATCTGTTTTCTGCTTTTCACTCTCCAAATCGCGGAACGTTTGCTGCAGTTTGTCCGTGAGCATCTCCAGGTTCTTCGTGAGTTTGTATTCGGCCTCGAACTTTTCAGACAGCAAGACCAGATCACGGGCGGCATCGTGCAGTGGCACATCCGAAATGTAAAGTCCTTTTCTGTGTATTTGTAGAAGGACGAGAGGAGAAGGTGAGCGAATAGGCAGGAAAAAATGACACGCATTTCATTTTATTTAAGTCTATTTGAATTTGTTTGGCTTGTGGACCGTATAAAAATATTATTTGAAAGAAGAATAAGCACAGCAAAGTTCTGGGAAGAGGAAGGCCAGAATGGGAGGTATGCCACGTGGAGCGTAAGCTTTTTTCTCATTGTCCCAGGTCGCGGAAAAGAAATTTTAATGTCCCCTATAAATTTTGAAACTGGTCCTTCCAAGCGGAAAGCGAACAAAAATACATTCACACATTTATTTCAATTTGCCAGCTCAAATATTAAGCCACGTTCCACCCTTACTCATCTTGATATTCTAAGAAATTTAAAGGCCCCTATTATTTTTCTCAAAGTAATCTTAAATTTGATTTATTTCGGAACATAAAATTTGTAAATTTTGCTTTAGGATTGAAGATTCCAAAGAATCAATATTTTCAAGATTATTTTTTTAGTTTTTGATTTAAGCCAAGTTGTACAGTTCTAATGAAAAGTCGAGGAATTTACTCATCGAGGAAATAAAAAAGATATGAATGTAAATACTTGAATTTTGTTTAAATTTTATTTTTGAGATTCTATCGTCTATTAATTTATTTACTCTTGACAGTTACAGTATGCTATTTGATGAAGTATTTTATATTGATTATAAACTTGGTCTTCAAAAAATTGGAATCTATAATATTTCATCTGAATGTTTTTGTGTCACTTCTTGACTCATTATTATCTTATCATACTCACTTGGTCAGATCATCCAAATTCATGACACTCGGATAGCATTGAAATAAAATTCGATCGGTCTCGGGTATGTACATCATTTGACCCTAGAATATTGAATAGAAATGGTATTGTGTGTGTGTAGATGTTTTTCTTTTTTATATATATTTTGTGTTTTTTTTTTCAAATATGCTTGAGATCCAAAAAAACACATGTCAATAAAATTGATTTTTATTAACATTTTGTGGCCGACCAAACAAAGACGGTCGGCATTAAATTTAATGCCAGCTTGACTGCTGTGCTTTCCACAACAACAAAGCCAACAGAACCAAATACCCATTTTCGCCATTCTGCTCAGCCATTTCATTGAAATCAGTGCTCGTAATTGCAAACGCACACCCACACAGACTTACTTAAGCAACTGTTGCAAATGGCCGACAGCTGCTGCATGAACTCGACACATATGGAGGTAAACAGAAATTCATACGCATACAAGCAGCTTTGGCAGAGCTAGGCTGTTGGTCTGTTGGCCTGTTGGTATTGAGTATGGGAAAGTTTTGTTACCTTCAGTCTCAAAAAACGTTGCTCATTTCGGCCCATAGCACCTTGACGAGTCTGCAGGACGTAGATGGTATTGATGTGGGACAAAACATTCTCAAATGTCAGCTGCAAATGCGGCCGTATCGCCTCGACCACCTCAATCAGTGAGCAGTTCTCCTCGGCCACCCTGAAAAAATGGAGCAAAAATCACAGAGTTTAATATGGCCACTCGCAGTAGGCAATTTGTGATACCAGTAACTACCAAAAGGACTCATTTCGAAGCCTTTCCCCAATAAGGACACTAAGTGAGCACTCACCTGGGTATAACACGAGAGACTGCTTTGCCAGCCTGTACAATTTTCATTTGTCTGTCAAACATCAAATGAAAAGGGAATACTTTGCAGAAAGTGGCGGGTGAAATGAGAGGAGCTGCAATGAGGAATTAGTTTGTCAGTCACATCCATACTGATTGCGAAAGGGAGATGTATGAGAATTACCTTCGCAGAGGAAATCCATGTCATCTTGAGTTGTCGTTGCTTCGTCTTTTTTGGCATCAACTTGGGATTTGGCGGCTACTGAGATTTCGCGTATCAGGAACTGAACATGGTCATACCGCTCGATATCATCACTCTTGTTCTTAAGCAGTCGTAGGCATTTCTGCTCTTTATCGCCATCACAATCGAAGCTCTCCTGCACGGGTGGACCACTGGGCGTAACAGGGGCTGGTATTGATGTTCCTGTTGTTGAGTTATTCAGAAAGGGGCATTGATCGGCTAGGAAAAATTAATCAACGGAAAAAACTATAATCAGAGATCTAGCTCAACCACTTAAATATTACGATTTTGTTTCTTTATCGGAGCCAACTTTGTTTTATAGATCTGCAATCTTTACAGGGTTGCAATGGAAATAACAAATTTGATGCCTTTGATAGTTCACACGCATATTTACTTTGATTTAAATAGCCTGTACACAAATTTGCTTTGGAAATTATGTGTGATAGACAACCGAATTGAAACGAATTAAATTTAAGGGTTAAATTGTCTGTTATATTTTTCAATTAGGGCAAAAACTTGTGCCTACAGAAATGTGAAATATGGTAAATGAAATGCGCCTTACCTGATTCTGGGGCACTTGCGCTTGTCATTGCCTCAGTTCTTGCATTGTTTTCGATGTTGTTGTTATTGCTACCCGCCTCAACTTGGACACGCCCAGCGCTAGTGTTGTTGTTGGCATTGTGATTGTTATTTTGTTCGGCAGTCTCAACGGCTGCCTCTTCCGTCTCTGCCCGCTCCAGTTCAGCTCGTGCCAGGGCCCGCTCCTTCTCGGCCTCATCTATCGGTTCGCCTTTTCGCTTTACTATGTCGATTTCCACTTCGACACCATGTAGCTTCGAGGCAACAGCCTGTGAAAAGATAACATAACCACAATCACCATTATAGCCATGACCAGAGCATAACCAAGTGTTGGTCACAACCAGAGGCATACCGGTGGAAACCAATGGCATATCGAAACCGACTTGACTCGACCCGACCCGACCCTGCCCTGCCCTGCCCACATTCACCCACCTTGACTATACCGATGACGATGTGCTCGAGACCTGGCCGCTCCGAGTAATAATGCAGCAGAAGTTCGCCATCTTTCTCTGTGCAGCGGAAGGAAGGGGCCCGCATGCCTGGATACAGGGTGCCCAGGTGGTCGTGCAGTGCATCCAAGTTCTGTTCAGGCAACAAGTGGTTGTTGTTGTCGACGTGGAGTATAGAAGAAAATGCAGCAAAAATTCAATTTCATTTTTCATTATGACAAAGGAAAAGGCAAGCGTGGTAAAGGGACGGAATTTGCTCGATGAAAAATGTGGAAAATTGCAAATAAATCGAAAGTGAATGCAATAATAAACGAAGTGGATGTGAGTGGATTGAAGACGCCGTCACTCAACCAACTAATGCTTATCAATTCGGCTGGAAATTTCGAGTCCGTGGCATAATTTTGGTAAGTGACGATAAGGGGGAAGGTGGGAATTTCTGATTTGCGCAAGTGTGAAAAAAAAAACATTTTCTTCAATTTCCACTTTTACCTACCTGCAGGAAATCACGCGGCGTGGCCCCCAAGACCTGAAGAATTTTATCATAACCCGAGTCCTGGCAAAACTCAAAGAAGGTTTTACCAAACAACTCCAGAATATCGTCTGCGGGTATATCTGCAAAATTGGAAATAGCAAAAGAGTTCAAGGCTTGACACTTATGATCCCACTTAAGCACTCAAAGTGCTTCTTAATTATATGGAACTACCATACGCATATGCCTGGTAACACGCATACGCACACACACAAAAGAGTAAAAGGCCATTACAACTGCCACTTACTGAGTATCTCAACAGCTGCTCCAATTAGATTGTATGTTATTTCATCATCGTAAATTTGTCGCACCAGAAACTGTCCCTCCATGCTGACCATGGCTTTTTTTCTGCACAAAAGTGTGGATTATTTTGGTCATCATTTTATGTAGAGTGGCAGCAGCCGGAGCACCGAGAAGAAAAAGAAAGACATATAAGCCGATAAGTCAGAAAAGTGTTGCCAAGAAGTATTTTAATTCAATCAAATTGCAGAGATGATGAAAATGTTTTTGTTTGCCTGGTTTGGCCTCTACTTGAGGACGTACGAGTGTGGCTTCCAAGTGTTGTGTTCTTTTAATTAAATCATATTAAGCAATTTTCTATCTCCTGCTGAAAAAAATGCTTTAAATATTGTAGATAGATTTTGCCTTAAATAAAGTTAGAAATCACCTCAACTCTAGTTTTTATTTTGCTGTATCATTTCTGCGGTTGGAAAAATCGAGTTTATTATTTGATGAAAGTTTTTTCTTTTTTGAATCAAGCTGTTGCCTCGAAATAAATTGAATACAGCGTGTAAAAACGACAACAACTGTGCAACACAAAATGAAAGAAAAACTGAAAAAAAAATCATCTGAGGTGGGAATTCCAAATAGTAAAAGTAGAATAAGAGAATTGCCAGCGCAGCACATACTCACGCAGAAGTAATAGGAAAGTAGATTTTGTACGTGTACAAGTTTTTCCTCTTTTTTCCGTGCAACACGGCCAACTAACAAACTTGGAACAAGCGTATAAGGCAAGGCAATAAGAATCTGAATCAGGAAAAAGTTGAAACATTCCACCCACTCACAAACATTTCATTATTGCTCATTTGAAATGCACAGCGCCGTGAGTTGTGCAGTTCTTGTTGATGTAATTCTTTTGCCACAAAAATATAAGAATATAAAATTATTTAAATGGAATATAAAAAATACATTCTACGAAAGTATATTTCTCTGAAGAAGAATATGAAATAAAAAATGTAACGCCAATAGAATACAAAATTTTGATCAACTGTTGATCAACTTCACATGAAATTGTATGGCAAAAGCGAAAGCTGAAGTAAAATTGGCAATTTTTTCTTGTTTTTGTTTGCTTTAAAATTTTTATTCAGCGAATTTTTGGGAAGAAATTGCACACACACACACATATACACATAAGCATATTATTGGCAAAGCTGTTTTTTAATTTCCTGCACTGCCAGCGGACATTGAAAAGGAAACCCATCCCCTCATACTAGGACGCCATTGAAGCATCATCATTGGTGGCTCCACACGCAGCAGAAATTTTGCAATAGTGAAAATAAAATAACCGAAAAGTTGTGGAAAATTCTCTCTTTCTCAATACGAAATGGATTTTATTCATAGTAAAGGAATAACAGCTAATCCATTATTCCAATAAATTTGAGAGTAGAAATAAAATTGTAATAGAAAAACTGGAAGTGGTTGCTGAAACTTCATGAAAGTTTTAAATTAAAATCGAATATAATCGGGTAATATCGAGCCATGAGAGCCTTTTGAATATTTTATTTCAATTTTGCAAAGCCAATCACAACTGATATGTTTTTAAGAAAATAAAACTGATTAGGCTGAATGGAATAATCAACGAAAGTGTTCTACAAAATTTTGTATTCCTTATTCTTATCCAAAATAAAATTTATGTTTATAAAAAAAAAATCAAGGATAACTCTATTCTATTGGCAAACAAAACATTTTCAGTTGTGAGCTTAAGAAAACAGTTAGAATAAAAAGAACCTTATAAATTCATATAAAAATCTAAATCAATTCAAAAAAAAAAAAAATACCAATCAAAAAATCGGAGTTTTTCTGGCGGTACTGGTTCCATTAGGACTAAGGTGAGTTTTCAAGGCAGCTTTCAAATTACTGCTTGATGACTTATGAAAATTTTATGAGTAATTCGGTCTCATCCTTCTAGAGCAACAAGTCAAATTCTGATAGGATTTATGGTATGTAAAAAGTTGTTGTTGTTAGGGCATAGCAATATCCCTAATGGCCAATCTGTGCATTTGTCTATGGGCCTTAATATATCATTTACACAAAAACGGTTATAAAATGCAAATATCTTTTACCTTCCCCTAGTCCCCTTCCTTAAAGGAATGGCACGTGAAACAAGATATTAGAGCTGAGACGTGTCGCGATGTGAGTTTAGTGGGAGAAACGTGTAAACTGGTTTTCGAAAATCCAACTATATTTGTCAGAGTAAGTAATATAGTAATAATAATACTAAAAGTGCTGAACAAGTGTTTATAATGCTTGAATTACCCAAGAGATTCACTTCCCAAAACAACTGAATAAATTTATTTGACTTGTGAGATTTCGTTTGGATTAATTAATTAATAAATGTACACTCTATTTTGTTAGGGTTTGATTTGATTATTTATCAACCCATTGAGCTAAATTATTTAACCTTTTGGCTTAAGTTTTATTGTTCTGTGGCCAAGCAATTCATTAGTGTACCTTCAACCAAATATCAATAATCAATCTCGACTCTGCGTAAATGAAATTCACTCTGGATAATCAAATCAAATTAGTTGTATGCAACTAATCAAATAATTTTATATTTGGCACTTCAATTCTTTCCGATTCATTTCGTTTGACATAGGAAAACCAAATCAAAAAACTTCATAAATAGTCCATAAATCTATTGATGATGCCCACTGCTCATCAATAAGAAGAGACTCGTCCTTTAATTTGGATTCATGGCCATAAAATTACATTCTTTTGTGCGCAAAGTACGAGACTAAAATATTAAATACACACATTGAATTTGATTGATTTTTATTCATTAAACTGACAATCTAATTGAAAAAGTTTATGCGAGAGCAGTACGAGGCGAGAGTGTTTATGTGTGTGTGTGATCATCTGAAAATGGCCTGTTTGATTTTGGCACGTTTATTTTTTAAGGCTATTGGGCCATTAATTCCAAACACACACAGACGGAAAACAAACTCCAAATTCAACAGTCCAATACATTTTCCTGGTCTCCATATCCCACAGCTTAACTCCTCTTTCTTTCATCCCACTTCACAAATGACAGTCCACTGACACCCTCCGGCGTAATAAAAAAGTTTTTAATGCGCTGTTGTGAATTCGGACATTAATTTTTGATATGCATGTCAGCAGGCCTGAGCATCTTAGTTAATATACTAATTAATTTATGCAGTAAAAAGTTAATTACTCATATAGACTGAAAACTTAGAAATTTCTAACTTTATCATTTGTCAGGGATAACAGTAACAACAGCAAGTTCTGAGACGATTCGACTAATACCAAAGACCGAGTGCTGGTTGAGTTGTTTTGGAATCGCTCAGGCATCAGCGTTATTTCAAATTCAATTTCCCCTCTAGCGCCGTTGTTCTTCTTATTTTTTTGAAGAGTTCCTTTAAGCTCATTTAAATATTGTTTACTTTGGAGCCAGCATCAATCCAACCAGCCCAGCCCACCTCATTTACTGTCATCGTTGACAAACTAAGTGGCTTAATCAGCCTCTTCCCAAAAGCTGATGTTGATGCTGATGTCCGGGCCGGGCCATCGCTCTTTCAAAATTTATAACAAAATATTTCGCGCCTAAGCAGCTGGAAACAGCAACCATAAAGTGGAGGATAAAAACAAAGTCTAGTAAAATGGGAAGTAAGTAAAATGTGTGCTGTCATTTGTTGGCGGTTGCTTAAGTTTTTCCGGACATTGGTTTTTAAATTTGGCCCATTCATTTGTGGACACTTATGGGCACGCCGTGGGGCCATGGAAAACAAGGCCTCTCAGGACAGGCGGTGTCAAAGACTCCAGCTACTCTCTAAACTTAGATCGTACGTATTCAGTCGACTGTGTTGGCTTTCTTGTTGTAATTCTGCTGGTCGTCTGCTGGCGTCCCGTGTCCTTTCTTCGCAAATATTTATATTTAATATGCCAAACACCGTTTCCTCAAACACACGCTGGAACTTTTACTCTGTTGGCACAGAACTCACAGCTTGGGATTTTTTGTATTTTTATGTTGTGTGTATTGGGCAAAAATAGGGTGATGGAACGAGGAGTCTGTCAAGGCACACGCAATGCTCATATGGTGTTTATTTTTATGACCTGTCGGTGGGTCGTTTCACGCTACTTGTTGGCTCCTGCGGTGCGTCTGGGTTTATTATGAGCTACTTGCGGTTACAACGTTTCAGTTTCAATTTGGCTTAAAATTTTCAGAGCTCACCAAACCGCAAAACTGGAAATCAATTAGTTGATTTGAAATCGGCTGGTAAGCCTGTAATTCGATAGCCTTTGTGGTGCCATTTTTTAAAGACATTTGGATTAAGGTAAATTTATGAGAATTGCGGTTAACGATTTAATTTATTTTGTTTTAGCTTCAGCATAAAAAATGCAATTACCCATAATTTACTTAATAGTTTGAATTTTAATTTTTCTTTTTGGAACTCTTCAGATTAAAAGGATATCGATATACAGTATGTTAGCCCTTTGAGCGCTGTGTTGACTCGAAGGAATTATCGATATTCAAGCGATCGCGATTAGCCACAGTGAAATTATCGAAATATCAACAGTGTTGGTAAACAGTGTAAAATAAGACCATTAAAATTTGAACGCTGTGTTGACTCGAAGGAATTATCGATATTCAACCGATCGCGATTAGCCACAGTGAAAGTATCGAAATATCAACAGTGTTGGTAAACAGGGCAAAATATACCTTTAAAATTTTACGTATTATTAAAATTTCTAAAGCTTAAAACATATTGAGTAAATAAAAAATATTTGAATAATACAAAGGAAATATTAAGACAAATATTAATAAAAATGTTTTAAAGTATTAAAAAATATTCGGGACCACATTAGCACCAAGTTCTTTGTCTTGGAATCCTTCCGAGCTTATGCCATTTATTTAGGCTGCTGGGGATTTAATATGAGGTTTCAGTACATATGTGTCATGTCCTGAATTACACCCACCACTTCGGCGAGAGACAATTTTCAATGGCAGCACTTAGTAAAGGAAAGCGCCTGCTTAGCAAGAGCAAAGAGTAAGGAAAGAATAAGCAAAATGTAAGGAATATAAAACACATGCATTTTTATTTTCTTAGTAGCATCAGCCCGACAAACTGGCGAGTAACTAAAACCGCAAGATTTCTTCATTCAGGCCACCGCCCAACAGCCGCACCAGCCGCCTCAGCCGCACCAGACAAGTGCGCTCCAAGTACGCGGCCAAACGGTTGCTATTTCAACTGCTGTGGTGATGCGCCTGCACAAGCAATAGAAACGGAAACGAAATAAGGTTAAAAGCCACTTAGGACTCGTGCAAGTTAATGTGCCACATAACTCAAGTGAGTCACATGTTTTATTGTGTACAATACAAAATAGCCAAGCAGCTAAGCCAAAGCACGTGAAAAACACAAGACAAATCTGCAGAATAAAAATGCACAGAAACATGGGTAGGGCAATTGAGGGACCTAAAAAGAAAAGAAAGAGTAAAATAAATGGAAAATCACAAAAGGTTCTATAGAATTCATGATCATAGGACAGGGCCAGGGTATTGGCAACGTTTTAATTTCCAGCAATTGGCCTAGAAAGTTGAAGTCATAAAAGCAAAACAGAAGAAAAATTGCACGAGTACCGAGGACCCTTTGCTCGTATTGAATTGAGCCAAGAGAATGACATGTTTTTAGAAAAGAGAAAAAAATCCAAATGAAATTGTAAATATATCCGAGTTTCAAAGAGGTAGCACAAAATGAAGTAGAGAAGACTAAATCAGAGTTGATGTGGTTTACCGAAGGCAATAAAGAGCAGGGAAAAATAAACTGGCTCAGGCAAATGTGTGGACTTTAGAGCTCTAAGGGCAAATAAGCGATTCTTTTCTCATGTGGAAAGCGGCAGAAAGCTGATGGAACTCAATAACTGTGCAACAAATTAACATGGAATATATGTATATATCTTCTCTTTTTTTGTATGTACAAATGCGTCCCAAAGCCCTGCGGCTAGCAGAGACTCAGATGCAGCTAGTGTAAATATCGGTCTATATTCTTTTTCGTCTCATCTTTTTTATGTGCTCCAGCTTAATTCGACTAGCTGTTGCTGTTGCTGCTGTTGTTGTAATCCCTGAGGCGTGTTATTCAAAACAGCCAGACAACGAAAAGTTTTCGTTGCACGTATTATAGACACACACACAAAGAGATTCTCTAGAATAGAAACCGACTAAGCACAAGAATGATAGGAGAGCTTAGAAGCTGGAGGTTTTTGGGGTTACCAAGCAGTTGATGTGTGTATTTGTATGCGATTAGCGTTTAAGCGCTGCACAGCATTCACAGTTTGTGCCTTTGTGCAGTTGCCTAGATATATTTGCGAAACGTGATGTACGCCATTAATGACGAAGGACGAATACCATATACTCATACACCCTTTCAGCCTTTGGCCTACCCGACCCAGGCTCCTCATCATCATCATCATCGTCATCAACGTTGTCATTGTCATTGTCATTATCAGTAACATCAATGGCAAGTGTGCTAAACAAGCGAGGTGTGGTGCAAAGTGGCCGAGGTGCGGTTGTTTGGGGCAACTCAAGTTTGTCTCGGCCAAGTCAATTTCAGTGTAGCTTAACGTTTTTACTGCCGCACATGGCCGACTGCTAAGCCAGCTACGGGGCGTATGATTAACCTTTAATGCGGCATCGCATTGGGACTGGAAAGTGGGCAGCTGGCGTATGTGCGGCCTGGCCTAGTTAATCTGTCACCACCCATTCACTCACATCTCCCAGCCCCCAACCCCGCAGCGTTGTCATCTTTTCTGCCGTGCGATAAAAAACCAAAGCGACCAACCAGGGAAATTAATGAAGCAAACTCTCGGCCAACGCCCGCTCATTAATAACTGTCCATATGCGTATGCATTGTCCTTGTTCTCGGTTTTTTTTTCTTCTTCTTTATCTTCTCTTTTTTTTTCTGTTTCGATTGCTTTTTCTGTCAAAGCATCTCAGCGCCTTATAAGGCTCCAAAAACCACACGGGGTCGGCCATTCGTTATACTTGACGCATTGTCTGCCCTTTGTGGTTGGGCTCACTCATCGATTGGCGATGGCTGCACCATTTTTTTTTTGTTCCTTTTTTTCTTGTATTTTTGGTCGGCTTTCGCTCTTTTTGCCATTGACTTGGAATTTAACGCGCGTTTTGTGACATTTCGAAATTAGGACATCATTAGCAACTGTCGATGCGCACTGATAAATGTGCTCGCAGCTTTTAATCTGCGCCACGCGAGTGTATATGGAGCGAACAGATACCAAAATGGAAGAATATAAATACAAACCCGCAGACCTCGTTGCGCTTCATTGCCGTCGATTTTGTGGCGAACTTGAGTTTGGCAAACTATAAAAATTTCAACACAATTAATAAAATTGATTTTTTTTCCATTTTTAGATAGGCTGAAAAGCTGATTAGTTCAGCTTTTGATAATTTATTAAATGGAAAATTCTAGTTTATTTCCACTTCAGTTGAAAGCAAAATTATCCAACTTAAATGTAATACAATATTTTTAGAAATGGATTAGCTAATTCCTTCATTCGTATGAATATTATGGAGAGTCCTTTGAAGCTCTTCATAATATTTAGAGATAAGTGTTTACCCTTTTGGAATTAAGTGAAAGTCTTTTAAATTAGTTAATGAAATCATTTCATAGCCCTTGCAAAATTGAGGGCCTTTTCAGGTTAATTTGCCCTCTTGTTTTGCTTTCTTTTAACAAGCGGCAATTAGCCGGGTTACCTGATATTTTTTGCCTTTTAATTTTTTTATTCATTTAAAAAATTGCTTTGAAATTCGAAGCTATCCTTGCCCTTTTAGTTAGATGAATACGTTTTAATTTTGCCTCAAACTATTTAAAAAAAAATATATAATGTTTTTTCTTAAGACAAAAAGGACATTGTCTTCACCGAGTCGTGCCACATTCCAGTCTTGGGAAATTCTTTCAACGCTGGAATATTCAATATTCAATTATTGTGCAATTCCCCAGAAATTTCACATTGCAAAAGTTTACTTCAAATCTACGTTATCTGCTGCCAGACAGACCCACAAACACATTTCTTGTTGCTGTCCGTCTTTTGTGTATAAGTTTGGCCGCCCATTCCAGTTGCATTTAAGCCATGTAATTTGAACGAAGCCGCAAGGCAAAATGGCAACTGCTCGGAAATCTGCACAAGCTACCGACCGACCGCGTCTAGCAATGCGCAAATCGCAAACAAAATGGAGCAAATTTACAGTGGCACATGGCGACACTTCCGGTCTGACAACCCAACGTCTGCCATTTCCATTCCCATGCCCTACCACCATTCCCATTGCTAATGCGTCGCGACGTTTCTACAGTTTTGCAACTGCATTTGTGCTGGCGCGCCATGGCAATCCCATTGTTATCGCCTCTTCGTTCTCATACTCGCACATGTAATTCAAACATACGCCAATGTTTCAGTCTGTCTCCGATTGTCTGTGTGCGTGTGTGTGTGTGTCTGTGTGGGCTGGGCATTTGAATTGTGGGGCGGACGGAAGTAAACACCCGTGGCAGATATGTTCGGCAATGTCTTGTTTTGAAATGCAAATGAGCAGAAAATTCTTGGCGAAGGCACTTTTGATTCGTGTCTTTGTTTCCGTGCGTGGCACACGACTGACCCTAAAAGCAAGTAAACCGAACTGGATTGGATTGGATTGACTTGCCTGACATCGGACTGCATTTTTGGAGCATCGTATATTGGTCAACCAGGACGAGCATCGCAGCTGATTGCTTTGAACCGCTGATTTGCATGACAGAGTGCTAACGAATGCAAATCGGCTTGACCAGATTGTATTTGGTACGAAATCCTGAATTGGCTAAACGAAGGCGATGCCAGACACAACTTATGCCACTTCAACATTTGCTGCTGTGTCATTTTTACGATTTGCCTGCGTTATTCGCAGTACTATAAACTTTTTCAAGAAAATAGAGTATCTCACTCTTGACTAAGAGTGAGAAGACCCAAAAGCTATCCAGACCGATATGTCATGCCTACAACTTGACTGGATCTGGGCACTATATCATGTATATGTTTTAGTTATGGAATTGGTTTTAGGCACACATTTCTCACTTTCTCTTCCACTAGATACTTGAAATTAATATTTCCATAATATATTTCTTAAACTTTGAAAAAAGTATGTAATGTTCTTTGCACTGAGAGATTTCGTGTGAATTTTTAAATGTTTGTTTGCTTACTTTACAGTTGACAACTTGCCTCGAGTGTCATGGAAGCTGGTGCGGCAGTCAGGGCAAATACTTTTGGTAGGGCTGGCGGTGACATTTCAATATGAAATGGGATTTCCATGTGGGCTGGATTTTAATTTACGTTGGTTGCAGCTGGCGACCCCCGCAAAGTCATTTATTATGCCGACAGTGCAGCTGCTGCTGCCTCAAAAATGCAATTCCGAAATGCAAAGCCGTGAATCGCTCTTTAAACGTTGGCTCCCATCACAGCAGCCCACTGGGAGTCAAGAGCGGAGCGGTCTTGGTTTTTAGTTTTATTAAAAACTCTATCATTTGCACCTCGGTTCGTTGGCCAGGCCAAGCGACTGTTCGACAGCCAACCAACCGGGTAAACGCTTCACCTACCCTTGCCAGACCCAGCGACCTCTGCCATGCGTGTAAAATAAATTGTGTTTAAGCGCATTTTTGACCCCCATTGGTTCCCAGGACTCTTCAGACTCGGATTCCGAGTCGGCGACTGCAGTTTAACTTATTGGAAATGCTGAGACTAATGGAACTACCCGACTCGTGGTTTGCATTGGAATTTGCAAATGCGATAAATAAAAAATGCATGATACATTTATGTGGGCTTACGTGTGGAACTGACTTCAATTCCGTTAGCTCTTGATTTGGTTGAAACTTAAATGATATTTAGGCATAACCAAAATTTACACAGTTCAGCCAGAGTGAAAAGTTTTCCTTAAGATTATTTCAGTATATTTTAAATTGTGTAATATATCCATTTTGTAATTATTCTTTGTGCTTTAATAGACTTAAATTTATAGTATTCTCGCCCTTAGGTTTTTAAGTTGTTAGTTTTTTAATGATATTGATTATTTTTATACTTTTGTGGAACGAAATCAGTATACTTATTTTGCGCTCATGATTGTGACGAACAGAACCCGACTTCGTAGTGACCCTTATGTTACCTAGACCCATTGTCTAATCTTGTTTTAGTTAGCATATGGTCTTCTCTAATACATTCGCACATTTGTCGGAACCTGCCGGATCGGTTTGTAATCGGTATATAATACAAATCTAATTCGGTTTTTGATAAAACTCAAAAATTTATTAGCTAAGTGATATCATACAAATCCGATACTAAGAATCTTTATAAGCTAATACATATGTGTATACGATCTTATATGGATCGAACCTCTATATTATATAGTAAGTGGTCCGGCACTTAGTGAGCGATCTGTTATACCATCCCAAATTGGTTTGATACCTTTAATATGACTTACGGCACAAAGTGAAAGACTTAAAAAAGGTAATGCAATATTCAGTACTCCAAAAACAGGATTCCTTTAAATTATTAATCTTACTAACAGCAAGCAAATCTTGTTATAGAATCCACCGGAAGAAATCTAGCAAAATTCAACTAATTTTAAAATTTGCTTTAAAAAAATTTAAGCTCCTCATTCATGTCGAATAAAATTATCCTAGATTATTATGCTAACGTAGTAAAAAGGGAAACCAAAATTTAATAATTTTAATTTCCAAAAGGCAAATATTATTGCATGCAATAATGTAAATATTAAAAAAAAAACTACACCATTCCACCTAGTAATAAATTAATGAGTTTGGGATGTTCTTTATTATTTTATAAATTTAAAATTTTCTCTGTATGGAACCGAAAACCTATTTCCGTTGACGAGACAGAATTGACTGCCTGAATGGATTATGTTGATTATTTAATACGAAATTTGCTGAATCGGCTGATCCTATAGAGTTACGGAAATGTTATCAAATATCAAATTACCAAACAAAATATATTAAAGTTTTCTCTACCGTAAAATCGATGATTCTATTAATTAGATAAACCTACTTTTGTTGACCAATTTGTTGAACCCACCCATTCTCGCAGTTCAGTTCATTTTCCTTAATAATTGAATGAATATTTTGCCTGAATGAATGGAATGTCAATATTCAATATTTTAAATTTGAAAGAAGTGCGCGAGGGGAGGCAAGTAAACAAAGCATTGAATGGACCCCCTAGGCCGCCCAGAGTCCAATGGAATAACTGGATGACTTGAATGGGTAATCAACAGTCTTCACTGAGAGGGTGCCGTATCGGGAACGCTTTAAAATATTTCAATTTCATTTTGGGTTGCGCTGTTCTGTTTGTTTTGGGTTGGCTAATAGTCGCTGTAACTGTATCTGTGAGGCAATCATCGCATTGGCGTGTAGTTGTTTCAGTGTTTGCGTATTAATCGACAGACTTTTAAAGTGGAAGGAGACGATAGGCTGATAACTGAACCTGACGGCTCGGGCGGGCTGAGCTGCTAAATCGTAATTAGGCCTATGACTTTGGCACTTTATTTAGATTATTCCGCGCGAGAGTGCGCCCCATTTGACCTAATGATGATGGTGACGGTGGAGCAAAAGGTCATCGGGTCAAATTGTGCCTCTTGAACTTGCCCGCACTCATCTTATTGCTTTATAAGCTTGGGCGATTGACAAGCCATAAAAACGGGCGGATATTAACTGAGATACTAAAAGAATGGATTGCGTATGCGTCACGTTGGCCGCACGCACAACGAGCATAATTCATATGCGTGTGCAGATATAAAGAAACTGCCGCTCATAAAACTGAATAACTTCAGCAAAAATAAGTAAAAGCTAAAGAGACAAGACCAAGATTAAACCAGAAAGAATGGACAGAGAGCGTAGATTGGTGAATTAAAACATGGCCAGGTGGTTGTGCTTGTTGAGCCTTGGAAATATGAAGCAATCAGAAAGACAATAAACGAAGCATGCCAACTAAAACCAAAACAAAGTCACAATCAACTGAATCACAAGAAATGCAATCAAAGCGAAAAGTAATCTCAGTGATAAGTGCCAAAACGTGTCACGTGGCCAAATGAATGAAGGGAAGCAAATGAGACTCGCACTCGAAACCATTGGATTGTCGAGGGATTGTCATGTTTGCCAATGCTCCGAAATTATTGCCAATTGTTGGCAGCTGCAGTCAAGACAAGCTTCTCAAGAACTCTCCTCAATGGCAGTCAATGAAGCGTAGGAATTTTTGGCTCACCCCAAATTGAGCCACACTGCCACAGTCAATGTGAAGCCTGGCTTATTGTGTTGATTTTTGTTGCGTTTGCCAGTTAAGATCCGTTTGGGCTGTCAACAACACTTAGGGAGCTGATAAAATGATGCGTCAACGAGCGCAATGCGTGCGGAAAGATATGAAAAATACTTTAAATGCAAAAAACGCAAATAAAACAAAAAATAAAAAAGTTTTGTTCCCCAAAACTTTGGCAACAGATGCGTTTCCAGCTCCAGCGTCAGTACAATGGAAAAAAATAACAAGATGAGCCACAAAAAATATGGGGAAACCTGAAGTTAGTAGCGGCCGATTTTTAAATACCCTCAAATTTTATTTCAATTAATGACGATTTGAAAGAAGTCTGGCGGTTTCAGACTAGGAGCCACCTAGTGGCAATGTAAATGTCTGTTGGCTCTCAGGTTCTGCTCAGATACAACCCTGAAACTTATGGAATCGATAGGAGATAGTACCTTTATTTCTTAAGAGCACTCGACTGTCTGGCGATGCCTTTAACAAATCGTATTTGTTATCTCTATACTAATAATATACCAAATATATACAAAAATAGTCAAAGCTCAAAATAACTGAAGAAGCCTTCGTAGCACGCCCTCTATAGGTCAAAAAAGTCTAATCCAAATAAATTCTTAGACTCACCTAGGAGTCACTAGGAATCACTTGAGTAGATCCCAGAAATTTCTTTTGATTCGCTTTGTGTGTTTCATACGCTTGCACAAATATAAATGCCCTACCCCTTCAGATTTAGGGTATAATAAACGGTGAGCAACCAGCATAAACCTTTGTTTGTTTATTCGTTTATTTGTTGTTATTGTTGCCTGATGTTTGTTTGGCTTTGTATTTTTGTTTGTGTGTTACTACAGTTAAGCGACACGTTGCCGCAGGTGCCTAAACATGAGTAGCTTGGAATTTTAAACTATTTCAGAGTCGAGTTGCCAAAAAGTTTGCAGCTGAGAATTTAAAACAATTCATCGGTGCTTTTTCCACGATTGCATACGCTTGGCCCAAAAATGCCATTTCCGCCGGTTTCACTCTCACACGGGCTTCCACTTACTTGAAAAGTGACTCAAATTTCCATAATGTCTGCCATGAAAATGCGATCGATTTTTTTGGTATGCCAAAAAGAAAGGAAAGGAGAAGGCAAGGCAGAAAATGATGCCTCGGGTGTGAAAATTTTGCCACTACATGTGTTTTGTGGGTGCGTGTGGATATGGGAATATCTAAAAACAACAACAAAAATAACCCAAGGCAAAAGGTCAATTTTGGGTCTCCCTATGATCAGATACTCTTTACGAGTCCTTATAAAATACACTTTTTCCGATTAGAATATATTTATAAGTTTCTTGAACTTCTCCGGACAAAATCTTTTCTGAAACTGCGGTCTAATCCGAGTTCATTATAGAAGCAGATATGTATCATTTGTATTTAGGTAAAATTCAAAATAAATGGAAAAGACTTGGCTTTTCGAAAACAGTATGGAAAGATATCTAGGAAAATCTGTAGGTGGTGGCCAAAAGCAAAAATAGACGGTGGTAAGCAAAAAGGCAATCCCAATACCAGTGGTGTGACTTGAATGTTGGCCAAAACCGAATCATCATTATGGCCACCACTGACAAGTTGAGCGTGCGTAATGAGCCGAGCCAGTAAGGAAGACGAAAAAAAAATTACTGGGTGACAGAGAGAATTGTGGGTGGTTCCTGGATATGGGCGAAATTGGCAAAAGCTTTGCCACGCGATTTGTGCGCCACTTAGTGGCGAACATTAACATAAAAATACATTTTTAATGGCTTAAGCGAATTGAACAGCTGAAAGGATTCAAATGAAATTGTATACGTACTTCAAATACTCACTAACATTTTCTCAAATTGTTGGAGCGCGCACGTGTGAGACGGAGAAAAGTTGGAACGACTGTTCAATTGCGATTGTTCGGAAAGTAAATCCAGGGAAAATTAAGATTGATGGAAATGTTGTCAGATTCGTTTTCTTTTGTGAAAATCTGCAGAGCTAATAAGTCGTAAAAAGTGTGTAAAAGTGTTGCTACGTGCTTAGAAATTTTCATCAAATTTGCATTTAAAGTTGTTAGGACTGCCATTATTCCCCCAATGAGGAGAGGAGGAGGAGGTCACTAAATTTTTGTGTGTCATGAATGTGTAGCATATGTGAATATGTGTACACTAAATCAAATTTACAACGCAACAAAATCTAATGACATGGCTAGAGCGGGCTACCAAGTCACTGGGCCCTGGTCATCGCCATTGACTTTTATGACAGAATCTGAGGCACCATAAATAACTGTGGATGGAGTGGCGGCGGCACCGAAGAGAAATAGAGTGACGAGAGCTGAGGGTGTTTTGGTGTGGTCAGGCTAGGCCAGTCCCGGTTGGGTTGGGCTGGGACTGCCTGGCCTGGTTTGTTTGCTTGCTTGTTGGCTAACAATATCGCTTGAAATAAAGCCAACAATTCTAGCAAAAAAAAAAAAAAAAAAAAACAGCTTTAGTCAAAAAAGAACCCATTAGCAGTGAGTTTTTGGCAGCAGCAGCCGCCAACACATACTAGCTCATGTCAGTGAGTGAAAGGACCCAACTGACATATTGACACACACACATATACACACACATACAAACAAGGGCAGACAGAAATTGGGCTGCCAAGAGTGAGTTTGAAACATTTGGAGAGTGGGCGAGACTCAGACAGGCATGAGTATGACCAGTGAAGAGGCTGTGGAATGGCTGACTAGGTTGGCAGGGAGGAGTCGGTCTGACACATGCAACGCGTCATTTTTGTGGTCGTGATGTAAAACATTTTATAGGCAAATCGATTTTTGTCTAAAGTGTTCGAACCACCCGACAGCCAACCGTGTCCAAGAGCCATGAAATCCAACAGTCCTCTAGGCAGTCTATACTATTGTCTGTGTGCTTGTGGGCCCGGCCATGCGGCAACCAGCCCTGACCAGAACAATGGTGATAACAATAACAAAGACTTCCACCACAATAACAATAACACTCTCCAGATATGTGTTTTGACTATGTATAATTGTGTGAGTGAGTGTGCGGGTCCGACACTTTGACCAGAGCTGTGAGCAGAAACTGTGGCTCAAATTTAATATGACTGGCAAGCACTGTCAAAGCCATTTCCTTCACCCTCGCCATCATAAACTTATCTCCTCGATTTCATCTCGCCGTCGTTGAACTTGAGCGCGAACTTGTCTCTGGCCCATTCAGTTACAAGTTACAATCACATCAAAGTCAAAACCAACAAGGCCAACAAAGGCACCGGCGTCTGTGTCGCCTGGGCCCTCAGGTTAGGACAAAGCTTAGAGAAGGGAAGAAACGAACCAGTAAATAATTCAAATTTCCACTCTGGCTAACGAGAATAACTTCAGCCATGGTCTTTGCCTTTAAAGTTGTCATTATTCTCGGAATTATTTCAACTTTAAGCCCAGCCATTCAAGGACCTTCGAGATGATCTAGAGTACTGCTTCGGGGACAAATTAATGAGCTTCATTTAGAGATTGATGTTCAGTAATTATGCCCTACCGAAAGCGGAGAAACACTTAACAACAGTGATTTTGATTAAGTGCAAGCAAACACGATTCTGCCAAAATCTCAATGCAGAAATTAAGCAGCTGTTGCTTTAAAGTCGTTCCAAGAAATTTTGTGGCTTAAATCACTTAAATCACCACAGCCATCTGGAAGCTGGGAGCGACCCATTGACCCGCAAACATTATTCATGGCGGTCAGCTCGTAAGTCGATGGTTTTGAAGATGACGAGTACAATGCTCAATGAAATGCCAATACCGCAGCCCCAGAAGGCAAAAAGGACAACTCGGAATTTTCTTGTTTCATATTTTTTTTTAGTTTGTCTTTTTTTAATGAAGGCATTGACAAGGCTTCAAGTGCGAGGCGACTCTTGAACGGCATTGCTATTGCCATTGGTCCTGGCACTGCATGCCATCATTTCCATTGTGAACTCAAATAGTTGTAGTGGGCGGTGTCTGTCCGACTGCGGCTCAAGTGGCAAACGCCTTGCAGTGTCGACAAGTGAAGGATAATGAGCTTGATTTGCGCCAGTGCATTGATTGCTCTCGGCAACGATGCTTCAATTCAGGCGACTGGGTTGGTGGGTTGATGGGTGGGTGGGTCCGCTATGATGGTTGGTTGGCTGCCAACTAACTGTAATGTAATTAAAGATGTGTCATTGCCAGCAAATCGATGCGGATCCTGGCAACTTTCTCCCACTCATTTGGCACACATTTAAATTCATTGTTATGTGTAAGATTAACTTGATTATTGGCTTGCTATGTGCAGTTTACTTTACTTTACAAGAAGAATTAAGCGCTGACTTGCATGGTCGCAGACCCTTGAGTAAATTCATTAACACCCATTTAAGTGCTCCACATGAAAATGGCCAAACAATCAAAAATCATAAATCATAGCAAATTAGACTAAAACAAAAACATCACTGAAACAAATGGATTAGTATATTCCCCTTTTGTCTAGTCGATATGTAAATACTCTTCTTGCCGTGATTATTAATTTCTTCCTGTTTGACGAGTCTGCCTAGAAAAAAGAGCAAGGCAGTCCGACTCTAGGATAAAAGGAACCCCAAATAAACGACTAATTCCGACAGCTCAAGCATTCACAAGGCATTAACCTTTCTCACATAAATCTACTTCACCACCCAGAAAAGCCTACTATACATATGGCAATATCAATAACTTAATTAAGATAAATGCGAATTGTATTTAGTCACAGGAAAGCCAAAACTGACACCGCACGTGCTGCAAGCCTCAATGGCCACTGGAGTAGGGCAACCAACAAAAGGTTATGCCTGCTCATTTTTTCGTTTAGTTGTCCAAATATTTGGTAACCAAAGTGTACTGCATCTGGGGGAGGGGGTGATGCGTACGAGAAATTGGAATTATAATCCGACTCATGGTCGTTCACTTTATTACGATGCGTGTTATGTTTGCTTATTTGCCACTAGCAAACACCAACAACTTCTAAACATCCGCACCAACTTTTCTCCCAATTACCCACGTAGATACACAAACAATTAATTTATGAACTCATGAATGTGTGAGTGTCTCTCTTGGTCTTTCCAAGTGGGCGTGGCCATGTTTATGCTTATGCGTGTCCAATGTGAAAAATGGATAATTAGTTAATTGCGGTCGTGGCATTGGCAATAGCCAAAAAATGCACATAATTTATGTATTTTAGTTATTAATTAAGTGCTGGTAGCTGTGGATTGTTCTTTTATTGGTATTGTTTTCATATAATATAAATATCACTATTTTTTGAGGTCGTCCGTTGTCCGATGAATTTGCAAATCCGCGGAAGTTTGTGTTGTCGAGGAAATGTTTTAATTAGTTTCTTGGCCTTACTTACTTGATCTTCTCCCAAATCTCTTCGCCGAAATGCTTAAGCACCAGCAGCTCCAACGCATAATTAACAAAGCCATACTGTAATTGAGAATAAGAAAGCAAATGGTTAGGCATTTCACAAAAAAATATATATATGGAATAGATTGAAGACATTGAAATCGATCGACCAAAATAACTGAGAAACTGATTCCATATTCCCAAATGGAAGGCACAATGGAAAGTGCTGCCCTTTACATTTTTAATGGTCGAGAAAAAAAAGGTTTCTTAAATGCTTTTATTAGCTAATCAAAGTGTAAAAGAAAATGGCATGGTAACTGCGCGTAGACAATTTTTAATTACGAATTCTGCTGATAAGTGAAACAGCATCAAAAAAGAAGGGACAATCCAAAAGAAAAAAAAGGACCTTAAAAAAAGGGATATGATGGCCTCGTTGTGCTGTTGGTCATCACTTTGATTGTGATTAATTTGAAATATGTGAAATCAATAAGGTTTGTCCACTTTCGCTTTTTTTTTGTTTAAATTTGTCCTAAAAGCAATCAATTTGATTTGTTATACGAAACCAAAATCGAAAGGCAGACAGCTACACGAGTACCTTTGAAGAGGCACACAGAGACGCACACCAAACGAACCATTCAGACCCACACAGACTTGTTGTTCTTGGATTACAATACAGACACAATCAATCGTTTCCGCCGGAAGTAATACTAAACAAGCAAAATACTTGAAATATATTTACATACATTACGCATACGACTAGTTGTGCGCAGATTCTGGCAAATGGTGTGCTGAAGCAAAGCAGCACACTGTTCTCCCTCTCTGTCGGCTGATGAAGATGTATCTAACCGATATTTTATGTTTATTGCCATTGTTGTGCATATGAGAATGATATAAATGTGATAAGAGCAGCCACCAGCAACAGAAAATGGCAAACAATTGTTATGAAATTCGACTCCTGATGAAGGGAATTCCAAAAAGCGCAAATTGAAATCATTATATCAACATTCTATATTTTCAATTTTTCTGTTTTTCTCCACTTAAATAAAGAAACCTTTGCCGTTGTATTTTTTATATGTCATTGAGCGGATTTGTCGCTGTGTCATGGGCTTAGATCTGTTCCCCAAACACTCTTCACTTGGGCTTATGTGTGTTTTGAAAAGTCAAAAGATTTTGCAATTTCACGATGATTAGAGAGTCTCGGTATGCTTGTATCAAACTTTAAAGAACAAATTAAAAAGTTTCAAATACTTGGAAAACAACAAGAACGGAACTCAATTTCGTCGTCGGAGCTTTATCCAAAAAAAAAAAAATAAATAAAATGTTTACTTACCATTTTGTTGCAGTTTATTCGAAACTCGGTTTCTGATTTATTAATAAACTTTTTTTCGTTTTATTTCTGTTTTATTATTTTTGCACTTTAAAAAGTTATCCAAGCCCACATCACTGTAATAGACTTGTGGGGTTTTTTTTATTTATTTATTTTTTGCTGAATCAGATTTTTACTTTACAAGAGTATACGATTTGTTTATTTTACGTAGAACTTAATAAAGTTGAGAGCCGGCCAAGTAAATAAGAAAAAAAAAGATTGTGTTTTTTTAAATTTTTCATCTTTTAGTTCAAAATGGCAGAGACTTGTTAAAAACAAAACAAAAAAAAATTATAAATTAAATCTTTATGAATGCGGAAATGGTGCGAGGTGGATTCTTTTGGTTTTGTTTTTCCTATTGACGATGCAAATCAAAAACGCCACAAAGGACATGAATATTTCATGACCCTCAAAGTTTCAAATCGGCCTTAATTTTTGCATCTGTATTATTTTTCTTTTTCGATATTATTTTGTTTGAGTTTTAACGCTGTATATTTTTATTCAAAAATTCATGAAAACCTGCAAACACTTTAGTTGGTTGCCAAAAATTGGAAAGGAAAAGGGAATCAAATTTTAATAGACTTTTCAATGAATAAAGTCTTTCGAAAAGACAAAAATCAGGGTAGTGCTAATGTTGTAAATGGTAAAAGGCATTTTGCAAACTGCTGGGATGATTCGTTTGATTCGTTTTGGGTCACTCATATGTTGCATGCGGCATGCAACACGTGCCAGAGATGAAAATCAAATGGGCACTCTGACACGGACTCCTCCATATGCACGCACACTTGCATCATTTGGGCCACCACAAATACGAAGCCAAAGAAGAAACAGCAAAAAAAACAGATGCATATGGAAGGCTAGAAAAGTGGTTAATTGCACACACACACACATACCAAACTCCTGCTACATGGCATATGGCGTGGAAAATGTATGCCTTATACGAGCAAAATGCTTGGCAATTAAAGCTCTGCCAATGACCTCCGACCCCTTGGCGTGGACATCCGCGCATCCACTCAGCCATGATGCATTTTCGCTTGGCTCGCTAACAGGCTCGACTAAAGGCGAAAAAGGCAAATTTAAATGATGGAATCCCCTGACTCGGCTCGCCATGGCAAAAATGTTAAATCTTAAATTAATACCAGCTTTCTGTTGTTGCTGCTCCACAACGAGGGGAGTAAATCGTCTCAACCCCTTAAGCGAGTATGAAGACATTTTTCTGTGTGTATTTGTGTGTGTGTGTTTCTTTTTTTTAGCAATTGTTTGCGCCTGTGTTTGTGAGTTTTTTTAGCTTTTCTTACAAATGTAAAAATCGATTTTCTTCTTGTTTGTATAGCCCCAGAACTTTGTTGTATGAAACACATTTCTCTTTTCTTTTTTTTTGTTTTTGTTTTTGTTGTTCTCAAATACAGTAATAATGTATTTGTTGCTGTTGCTGGGGCATAACCAACCAGGTGCCAAGCAGACTTGGCGAACGGCATAACTTGTATATTTCTGTTGTCATTGTCTCTGTTTTACTGTCAGTTGAGTGCGGCGCTTTGGCCTCCTCGCGATTTTCATGGGACTGCCCGCAATTCCCCCAACGCCTGGCCCCACCTTTTCTTTCTTATCTCTGTCACTGTTCTGTGTCCGTCCGTCCGTCCGTCCGTTGTTTGCAGTCCCTTCAGTTTTATTTGCTGTTCTGCGATTATATTGCGTATAAATCACGCTCATTCAACGACTTATTCCCCATATTCATTCCGAACCATTCAGGGCCTTCTTCTCTCGCTCTGTCAATGACCCAGTCTGTTTTCTAGTCTCGGCTATGTTCTGGCTCAATTTGTGTGTTTCTATTGTTTGCTCAGTTCTCACACACAAACACACACACATCCTGTCTGATAGGTGTTGCTGCCTTCATTGCTTCCAACTCAACGCATTTTAATTATGTGCAGCGCTTGGCATTTTGATAACGGTCCTTTCAACCCTTTCTATAAATAATCGCTGAGATGTCCTTTTTCCTTCAAACTGTCTAACTACTACACTTTCATGTCTTACTACTCTTTCAGTGTGTGATAATGCGCTTATTGATCAATTTGTTGCCAATTGATGTAGCTGTAAGTCTGTCATAATGCCATTTGGCAGGACACATCCTCAGCCGGCCTATCGTTTGTCGTAGCTGAAATGAGCCACACTCAAACCACTGCCAGAACGATATAAAAAAAATATAAAACCAGAAAAGGGAAGAACGTTGATTTGTCACGCACACAACGAATCACTTTATAATTGTGACAAAATGACCGAGGCAGTAAAACTAAAAAGTAAATTAAATGTTATTGTGCATGTCGGTTTGTTTGGCCACGCTCGGCACTAAGGGCAGTTGGAAAATTTGCTGTCAATTTAGCGCTAAACTGACAATAACCACTGAGCTAATGATGAGTCTGTCCAGCCATTAGAAGAATACTTAAATTGTAGAAGGCATAAAAGTTGAGTTGACAGTTGGACAGACAGACAGACATTCCGACCAACAGTTAAGCGTTTGAAAAACTGTTTTGAGTAGTGGACAAATTGTCCAAGTTAAAAGGCATTTGTCAAAAAATAATGGAGAGAACTGAATAGTCCTTTGTGCTGTGGTCGTGGGTATGCAAAGTCGAAAATACAAGAATAAAATGTCTAATAAACTTTGACATATTGCGGCAAATATTTCATTGCAGGGCCTCAAAATTGTCGAAAACGACCAACAATAATCAAAGTGAAAGCAACAAAATTAATTTTCTGTAAAAAACAAAAGTTGGATAAATACGAGATAACTTTAAAATGTGCCAAATATTTGATTTGTCTCAGCATTAAGTATACGACATGTTGATCAAAACAAAGTCCTATTTATTCAATTATTACTTGTGCTTTATTTAGATTATTATTTCCTTAAACTTTTTGACTTTCACTTTAATTTCACTTGTCATTGTCCAGCTGACAGGCCAAATCACTCGAAATCTCCAAAGCCCAACTAAACTTTCACTTAACGGTTAACTTTACTTTGACTTATTTTACTATTTGTCCGGATATCGGTATCATCATGCACTCAGAAGCTTGAATGTGCTGATAACGAAACGCTCGCGCCCGATACAAGTTTTTTTTTTAATTATTTTATTTTTTTATTACTTTTTTTCAGATCCGCAACAGCTAACAATTCGCTTTAAAGACCCGTCAACGACTGAACTGCCGACGCTTCGTGCTTGTTCTAATAAAGGACGACTTGGCCAGGACACACAAGTGCGCTGGCTGGCTGGCAAGCTACATCTAAGTTTGAGTTTGATTCGAATCCGGCTAGCAGTTGCCTCCCAATTGCCTGGCCTACTCAGCTGGTCGGCGAATCGGCAGACTGGGAGTCAGGTACGATGCGCGTCTGCAAAAGCTTTCCCATAAAAGCTCTCTCTTTCTTTCAGGCTCTCTCAGGCTCTCTCAGACTCCCCTCCTCGCCTATCAAGCTAGATGGCGCGCCAATGTGACAATTCAATTTTTTGAATCAAAAAGATTTCACTCGAAATTTTCCGCAAAGCCTCCCTCTTAAAGTAAAAGTTACGTTATCTCATATGCTAATTTGTGGCGCTTTTGCATGCATTTAATTTGTTATTCATTTAATTTTCCATCATTTATTCATCACTCCAGTACTCCTCCCGCTCTGGCAACCTATTCCAAAGCCTTGTTAAAGTAATTTATGAGAATGCTTTCTTTTCCGTTTTTCACATACACGAAAACAGGCATCCTTGTGCCGCTCCATCTAACGTTCTACTAATAATTTACCTAGCAGAACGGTGAGCATACAGATCGTAAATTCAACTATGGATTCTGGAAGGTGGAATGAGAGGCATAAATATTTCCCAGTCCAAAATTGAAATTGTCCCTAGACGGCTGGCTTCGGCTGTGAGATTTTTAGGCGCTCTGACAATACCACTTGGCAAATAAATTAGATCAACTTCCATTACAATCGTCGCTACGAGTATATATAGTAATTGAAATTGAATGGCAGCTGGCACCAGGATGGATTGAAGTGTGAGTAGTCAGGCAGACGATTGGATAAACAGTTGCCTGTTCCGAATACCGATTGAGAGTTGTCAATGTGTCGTTTTCACGCCTTTCCTTGTCACTTACGGCTTAAATATATTTTACCATTCGGCCTGATTGTAAATTATTAAACATTTTTTAATGTAAACATATTTCATTGCAATTTTGCGCATTTCATTCTGACAAAAAAAAAAAGAGCAAGTCAACGGCTACAGAAGCCACCTTCAATGTCCGATAAATGTCAACATGCTGGAAACCAGGGGCGAAATGCAACCAGTTGGGTTCGGCGTTAACGTTACTGTTGAAACTGACAAGCTGACAGACCTGTCAACAACGACACGGCGAAGGTGGCGAGATTGGTTGAGTTGGAAAACTGCAAACAGCAAATGTTGTAGGTCGTCTGAACTTAAATGAAAATACTTACAGAAAGAGGGAAACAGAACCAGAAATGAAGTTGCCCTAGGCCAACTTTAGTTTCAGAGAACCACATCATAACGTCAAAGTCAATTAAGTCTCAAGTATTATTCTTTATTGTATGAGATCAAAGAGTTTGACGGCCCACCTCCACTTAGCTTTGGCGAAAAAATTGCTTAGAACGAAAGGGCATCATTTGTGAAGTTTTCAGTCTCACAAATATCGTCCTTGGCCCAACAATACTTCTTGGTTATTTTGGGGGGAGGAGGTGCAAAGCTTGACAGTGGGGAAACTATAAACAAAAGACAGACAAGTGCACTACGATAATCGCATCACACTTGAGTAAATAAATTCCTGAAGTGGAACCAAGTTTCCAAAGCATTTTCAGTCAGCCAAAGATGTAGCCAGCCAGCTATCTACACAATTGTTAAATCCCTGGCAACTATCAACTTCTCCATGCTCTTCTCGACTCCTTCTCTGCCAGTACGAATTGTCTGTCTAGTGGGAAACGTGCAATAGAGGGATATTACTCTGTGACACACAAACTCCTTCAAATTCTGAAAAACGCATGCTTTGAGAATATTTCAATGCAATTTCATCTGCTGACAAGTAAAATTCACGCATATAAATGCAAGCCACAGCATATACCATACATACATATACACACACACATACATATATATACTTATAGTTAAAGAAATGTGGATTGTGAAATCATCACAGAATTCTCACTTTGCTTAACTTTTCGCTCTATTGGCAACCCACGTTGAATGCTGCCCTCTACTTCTACTCTACTTCTGCCGGTTGCCGCAATTTCAATATTTAATCAACTATCTACAGGGCCAGCAATCATTGAACCATTTGCTCAATCAATCAAACTGCCAACTAAACAAACACAATAAACGCTCGTACAGTCAGCCAAACCAGCCCGCATACTGTTTGCCTCTCTGTCCTCGGGAGAAAGGAGGAAGACGATGCCTGTTGACCATCGATTGGCCCTGGCACATTAATTAGCAATTTGTGCAAGTAAATTGAAAATAAAAATGCCACAAAAATAGTTCACGCCACAAACTAATATGCATTTTACAATTTTATTTCTTTTTAATAAAGAAGAGTTTTTTTTTTACTACCTCATAAAGCCAACACTTAGTAACACAATATTCAGTAGCCAATGGCATTTGTCTTTGAATAGAAGTTCGATACAGATAAAATATTCAAAATAATAAATTGGTTGATAACTGAAAAGTTACATAAACTGGATTTGACCTGTGTAACAGCCACATTATATAGTCGCCTGATTTAACCGGTTCTAAATTTACAGAGTTTAATCAAAATAAAGTATCACTGTCAATCTAAATCTGAATGGCTATTGATCATATCAAGCCAAAAGCAAAGATAGAAAAGAAATACTAAATCGGCACGTGTAGACTTCATGACTAATATGATAAAATGATTATAAACTTTTTTCTTGAAAAGAATCCATCCAAATCCATTGACTTGACTCTTTGACTCAACCTTTATAACATAGCAATATTCTTTTCTTTTTGTCCTTTTGTTTAATGATATGATAAATGGTTTGGCTTATCTTATTTATAATATTTTCATTTTCATAAAGAATCGCAATGAAATGTGCATTTCTATTGCTTTCATTAGATAAATACAGTCTGACCTTAAGTCCATAAAACTTTAAAGGTAAAATTATTTTGACATGAATAATTTGACCATGACGGAGGTCAAGCTAAAAATAGAAATGAAATTGAAATGTTGCAGGAATATTTGTTTTTCCTTTATATATATATATGTACAGTTTCTGGTGGCATGTGAATATCCATCGGTTCTGTCTTTCTATTTCTTTCTCATTTCGTTGTGCTTTTCGTTTTTTTGTCATAGCCCTTGCACTTTCTGTTGGCCCCAACTGCATTAATAATTGAATACTGCAATTTTACAGTTGCCTTAACACGAGGTACATATTGATTTTTGCTGGCTTCGTCAACGGATCAAAGTTACAGCTCAACATTCCAAAGCCTTGCCCAAGAGTATTGAATGAAAGAGCAACAGTTTTCAATCAGGGTAAGAACACAACACACTGGCCAAAGGCCAACATCTACTTCATTACTATAAACGTGAAGGTAATTGGTTTAGTTATTACGAAAATGCTTACTCACAATCGACCAAAGGCGAAATACAAAATCTGAACAGTGTACACTGAAATATACATACAATCGCATGAATAAATAATGCTATATAAATATATATAGCTCATATTTTTAGTTCAATATTCTATAAATAATAAGAAAAGGACAAATTTGAGATTTTATCTCAAATTTATGTGTTTGTATTTAGACAAGAAAATAAGATAGTTCAAATCGTGTACAAATATACACAAATATTCTTATTGGCCCTCTCTGTTTCAATGGGATTTTTATCGGTTATAAATATATATAGCAGAGTTTTTCTACACTTTTCATAGAAAAAAAGGAAATATTCATTTTGACCTGAGGTGACGCACAGAACAACTCATTGTAGACCTACAAAACTTACCTCTATATTCAAATTCGGAACATGGTTATATAGAGATAAGCCTACCTGTCAAATTTCATTAGGTACGGAACGCTATATAGCCGTCACACAAGCCTAAATTGGTCTTAGAATTATATCCATTTATGACCGATCTTAATCAAGTCAAGTATTCAGGAAGCTTACAGGACTTTTATACTTTAGTCAGATAACAGATTACATAGAAAAATTGACGGATTCATAGTTTGGGGACTTACTGTGTAGTATATTGTAAAATTTTGTAAATTTATTTAAGGATTCAAAGAAAGGCGTTCGTGATCAGATTTGGACAATTATAATCTGTAAAAACTTAAGACGCACATCAAAAAAAAAAAAAAAAAATTAAGCCCACCGAAGTCAGCAAGCCTCCGCTTTTGAATATAAATAGTTTCTTAAAACATGGATAATATTTTTGGACTTTGGACAAAATATTAGGTTAAGCCTATAAAGGCCCTGGAACAGCTGTTATTAACTTATAAGGTATTAATAATTATTAAGAATTTATTTCTTAAAAACCTGTATGACTCAACGTAATATTTACAAGGTTATCTTAACAAAGAGGGTTCAACCCACTATGGAATCAACTCACTAAATATAAATAACAGAAATTCATACTTTATACAATTATTTTTTATTTTCAAACGAAATAATAAAAGTATTTTTAATTTATAATGTTTTCTCTAATCTTAATATATGTATATAACATAAACTTATATAAATCTGTTTGTCCTGATAGACTGACTGATTGGCAAGCATGCTGCAGCCCAAACGGTAAAAGCTTAAAATTCAAAATGTTTACTGGTGCTTCATTATTTGAAGTAAGTGTTCACCAAGACGAGATAATACGACCCCCAAACCTCCCTTTTCAGGGGTGGAAGTCCATATGCAAAATGTATAATTTTAATGGAATCGGCTTATATATTTTTTCATACAAAAAGTTCGAAATATTTTTCAAGGCAAATGAAAATTTTAAAGTTTTTTTTTATTTTTTTTTTATAATTTTGACATATTTGAATTGTTTTACTGCTTTACACGGGGTTATCATGTGTAGTGTTGTAAGCGATAAAGCAGTTCGAAGCGGCTTTGCAGCCGAAAAGCAACTACTTTTTGAGAAACAATATGATTTGGTTTTTTTTTTTCAACAGCTTCGTCTTTGTTTTTGTAAACTCGTATATTAACATTCAGTAAAAAATTTTGGACAAATATCGAAATCAATTTATTTCTTTATCTTCGACTAATACCAGACGTATATCAGAACGTGATAGTGAATGAAGTCTATGAAATTGATCCAATAATTAAAAAAAGAGTCTTTAAAATAATTATCAAGAACATTTAAATACACCTGTTTAGTTGTGTTTTTGTGTTATCATAGAAAAAATTAGTCAAAAAATAGTTAGCCAATTTTGCAGTTATTTTGATATAAATATGGTTGGAATATTAATTCTGTTCTATTTTCTATTTTAATTCAAGCACATTTGTTCATGCATTTGAATTTTTTGCTTTGTGGTTTTTATTACATCAAAGATTTTATGGAATCTAAAAATATCCTAACAAAGAAAAAACAATAACTATAATTGCGGTGTAGTTTTAAAAATGAAGCATTCAAGTCAGCTTTAGATTGAAAGGGCGATCAGTTGACGGCGATATTTAAGCCTGTGAGAACGTGAAAGACTCGAAAGTATATATATATTATTGGCACTAGTTAAAAAGAGGTTCAGTGCATTATGTTGACTGAAAAGGCAATTTTGACACTATTTACCATTCTGATAAAGTCGGTAGCCTTTACTCCTCATGGACGGAAAATCAAACCAGCACACTATAACTCTAGTATAAGAATAATCTATGAAAATGGTCTTCATGCATATGGGATAACTTGCAAAGGAAAAGAGGTTGCCCACTTTTACAAAAATTTTACTTTTGATGATCGCAGGCAGCTACAAAGCCATTTTAATTGGGTTGATGACACCCAAGTCGGGAAATACGCTTTTCTGCGAGATCTTTGTCTTAATAATCAGAATTTGCCAGTACGAATGTTATGCCGTAGCACGAGCAAAGGACCGCAATGGGAAGAGCTGAAAAATAGTACTATCTGCCAAGGGTCGTCATCCGACTTAACCAGAGTAATCAATGCTTTACGCATAGAAATACTTGAAAAGAAAATAGATTTGTCCACGGCAATAATGAAAATAAGTATGTCAATGCAAGAACAAAAAAGACCGCTTGATCCAATTGACTTAATTTTAATTGATAAAATTCTCGAGACTAACGAAAAAACCAAGAATTCGATTATACCGGAAACAGCTTCCATTGTCACTAAGTGCTTGTCATCCAAACCTGAAACACTTCGGTTGGCAGCAAAATCAAATACCACAAACACATTGTTGTACAATTTTGAAAAGATAATTGACAGATCACCGCCAAAAGCATTCATCGCCAGAAATTGTGAAACCTCGAACTACAGTTATAAAGCAACAAAGGATGGTGTATGGAGCTTGTACCATGCAGGCGACGGTGTCCAAATACACACAACCACTAATTTCAGTGTATTTTATATAAATCCAGCATGCAACAATATCACTGGAATTGCCATTTACCACGAAAAAGCTCCGAAGCTTATGAATTCCCAAAGCGGATTTTGGTATCGTTTTTTACGCAGTCACGATAGTTTGAAGCAACTCCAGGAACAAAATTCATCCCTGGCCGTAGCCACACTCATAGATGACCAGCTATGGCGTACAATAAACTCTTCTTACTTGGTGTTTAAGGTTTTTAACAGTGACGCCCTTTTCTTGGAAGACCCTTGCCTTAAGAGGAGACCCCAAAGCAAAGTTTTATCCTTATACATTAAAGATTTTAAAGGTGAGCCCCAATTTGTTAGTCGAACATAACCCAACTATTCTAACATTCATCACTTAGGTACACTGAAGTATCCAATTTCATTCCTGATCAGGAATACCAAGCTTGACCAGGACACGCGTAATCTGGAAAAGTCGCTAAGCGGCTGCGCCTATTGGAATTATTCAACCTGGGAGAAACATGGCGTTGATACCATTAAAGATACAGTGTTGCAAAATGATCCCATCATTAGGTGTGAAACAAATCATTTAACTCAATTTACTTATTTAGTAGGCAAAAGCTTTGCTCAACTGTCGAATGGTGATAGATGTATTATGAAATCTGATATAAAATACCACGAAGCCAAGCTGGATAAAATCACCACTGTGGGCTGCAGTATCTCCTTGGCTGGCCTGTGCATTATATTATTGACTGCTGCTGCTTCAAAGAATTGGCGTTACCAGAAGCCAATAGCATTGCTCGTCCAACTCTGTCTAGCCCTTAGTCTTCAGATAGCTTTCTTTATGTTTCCTGAATATGAAAATATTTCGAATAAGACTATGTGTAAAGCTTTGGGCGCCATGTCTCAATACTTAGTGCTACTTATATTTACCTGGACCTTAATTATTTCAATGCTGAGATACAAGGCACTCGTAAAAGCTATAGAATACACCCCTAGGTATTTGATTTTAAGGGCCTCACTGCTGGCCTATACACTGCCTATGGTGCCCACGGCGTTAGTTCTGTACTTTGATCCTGAGAGCTATGTTCCACCTAGCTATCAGCTGCAATTCAAAACTGTTCCCTGCTATCCATCCGGAGCTAGTCTAACGTATGGTATAAATTTACCCATTTCTCTGATTTTGATACTTAATTCCTTTATATTTGTAAGAATAGCGATAAGTATTTCTACCCTGCATCATTATAGCTACAAATTAATTTTAAGGAACATAAGATGTCTCATACTGTTATTCTTCCTATTTGGGCTCCCTTGGATCTTCGGACTGTTCGCCGATTCTGGACAAGCAATTGTTTTCTCGTATCTATTTTGCATCTTTGGCACTTTGCAGGGCTTCGTTCTATTTCTTTATTATATTGTATTTGATCCGCGAGGTACTTTTTTCTGTAAGAAATCAAAATCAAATAGTTCAGATATAAAATTAACTACAAAAGAGAATACACAAACCACTAACTTGAGTAATTAAAATCGGTAATAGTTTATACTATTGGGAGCAATAATGTTTCAAATCAAATATTGTCTTACGATTTATATTTATTTTATAATCAGACTATGAAATAATTTATATATAAAAGTCACAAAATAAAAATAAAAATCAATCAACATTATTGGTTATTAATTTCCAGCACTTTGAGTTTGCTAAAAGCATTGTCATCTGCCATTCTAGATTCATGAGTACTTTTAATAAGCGTTAAAAACGAAAAGTGAAGCCACTCTAAAACCCCATTAAGCAAATTACCGAGATAAACTAGCTTTTATGAAGCTTATAAAAATTGAAACGCCACGTCATTTTATAAAATATTTGATTTTAATCACTGCTTTTTTATTGATTCCACTATTTTAACTTTCAATTTTGCTTCTCTTTCCGGTTTGGAGCTCTATTATTTCAGTATTTTATATGCAAGAGAAATTCCAATCAACACAACAACATTTCAAAAGAATCATGTTAAGTCTAACAGATGTTAAATTAAAACATCCAAGAAAGCTTTCAAACTTGCTACAAGCTTTACAATGTAACAAAGCTCCCGGGCACAATGGTCTCTCTGAAAGTTTGAAGACTTCCAAGTTCTTATCAAAGACACCCAACGCAAATCACAGTTTGAGAGTCACTCTGAATGTAAACATTTTCCGTTAAACATTTCGAGCTTCCCACATACCAAACATTCACTGACCACATACTGGTCCGTTTTCCGTAACATCCAAATTGATCGTTTCTAATTTATGTAAATGAGATGACAAAATTAATTTCGGTGAATGTTTGGTACGCGTGGTAAGCATACGCATGGCATTCGGTATATACGAATATTAGATTTTCTTGTTTTTAATTTTAGTATTCATTTTGAGTTATGTTTTGTTTCTATTTTCGATTTCTATTTCAAGCGAGCAACGCAATGGGCCGTGATTAAGACGTAACCCAGACTTGCCGAAAGTTAGCGCACACATAGGCACACGAATTCACTAAGTTTAAAATTAAATTAGAATACCTTAATGATATGCTAAGAGTCTGGCCTTATTGTAAGAAATAAAATTAAAATATCATTAAATACTATAATGAATTAACCTCATTTGCTGGCCACCAACTAACTCACAGCTAACCGAGTTTGGCATTCCAACGGCATTTCAGCACGCTCGAACTTGTTTTGATAACAAACGATTATGCCGACGCGGCTTAGCTGAGTACTGAGAGATGCTAAAAGCCGCCAGCGCCAGTCTCTGTCGGCCGAGCGCCTAGCAAAGGTCAGCGTTCAGCGTATTAATAACAGACGCAGCGGAATATACGAACTTCCGGGTACCACATCCTCACCCTCGGGCAGGAAATTCTGGGCATAGTTCTTAGGCGTAGGCGTGTTGGGCGGCAGAGTGTAGGCCAGGCTATTGTGCGAGGCACTGACGGCGTAAGGCTGCACTGCAGCCATTTGGAGCAGACGTGCCTGTAACGGCGCCTGCTTAGTCCCTTCCGGCTTGAGTTGCCTAGTCAGAGCTCGCCGAGAGAACTGAGTGGGTTGTGAGCTGAAGCTTTCGACCTTCTGGAATCGCTGCAAGTGCCCCAGAATGATGCGGCGCAGAGCTGCCGAGGTGGTGGGGCTTGTGCTCGTTGCTGTGGGAGCCCTATAGTAATAGGCCTGGCGATAGTTGTTGCTTTGGGTCTGTGTCTGTCGCGGCAAGTAGCCCTGGTTGGCGGTCATGGCTACACCGATCAATGCAAACAACTGCAAATATATAATCGATATTATTGGAACCGATACAACTGTCAACGGAATTTGCCACTCACACAAAAAACTATTCTAAACATATTGCCGCGAGATATATATAGATATTGCCTTAGAATTAAGAATTAAGTGGAGAAGACTCTCGCACATGCGCACAGACTGAGTCGGCGTTCGGAAGAAAACTGAAATCATGGCAGGCTCGGTAGCCGCCATCACCAGCGAATGTTACCATAACCACTAAAGCCGCAGCAAATGCGAACTTGTTTCAAGTTCAATGTTAAGCTAAACTGGACTGACTTTGTCTCCGACTGGTGCTGGGGCTGGGGCTGGTGCTGGCTGATGCCAACAACAACAACAACAACAACATGGTCTGCATTAGCATAAATTTCTAAACGGCCGAATGGGACAGGGTTGGACATTCTCCGCTGAGTGGGGCCGGTTGGCTTATCGCAGATCGTTGTTGTTGCTTTATAGTTCTTGACTTTGTTGGTGGTTGGTCCGGTGATTATAGCTATGATGATGATGACGGTGGTGGTGGTGGTGGTGGTGACGGTTTGCCTGGGTTATTTTTAAAAAAGCTATTCTTTTTCTAGCCCGGCAAGATTGTGATTTGGCAAGTCTGCATGTGATTTATGCAAATGAAATTAGTTTTTTTTTTACCACAACTTAAATTTAAACTTTTGCTTTTGTTTAGTTTTCTCAATCGGGTTTAATCGATCAACGCATTCCCACCATTCAAGAGGCGGTTCTAAGCCATCGGAGCCAGAACTTTTGTGCTTTTTTTTTTTTAGATTAGATAAAGGCCTTCATATCTGAAGATTCGCCGATAAGGTGATTCAATTTGTCTCTGTCAGTTTTGGGGAGTTTGCCACTTGGCTATTATCATTTTTCATAGTGGAACCTTCTGTCAGACACCGTGGCGACTAATTTCTAGTTGTGCCTCATTATAATTATGCAAATTCAATAGCTTTTCGAGATCATATATCATTTTGCCTTAGATTCACAATTTACAAGTCTTTGCTTTGATTGTGGCAAAATCTACATATTTCCAGCTTACGGGGGCGATGATTATCTATTTAATTTGTTCAAACTTATCATTCAAATCGACTATTTTATAAATAGCAGTCCAACACATTGTCTAAAACCTCAAATGACTCTGTTTTAATATGATGACTATTGTTGTTCCGAGCATTTGGCTTGATTGCCCAAACATGGGCATTTTATTTTAAGCTATTGACAATCAATAAATGCCTGCAAAAATTGATTTTTAATGATGCTGCTTCTCTTTGTGCTTACAAACACAAAGCAAACTGAAGCCACGTCGAAGCGAGTCGAGTCGAAACGAAACGATTCATTGAGTTTGATTCGTTTTGTCATTCGATCTGGCAACATGATTTCTATGTGAAGTTTTTCGGTGTAGATGACTCAATTTGGCTATCAATTGGTCTTTTGTCACCTCTTCCCAGGGTATTCATATGTTAAATTTGCTAAATTATACCTCTGATATTGTCATATTCATACTTTGCGTATTCGACTGTCTGAATATCTATGAGTGTCATCGTTAGTGTGATCAATGACCGTTTGACAAAAGTTTATGGTTTGCTTTTGTTTTAATTAAGCACTAAATTATGGGCCATTAAATCGCAAATCATTCAAAGAGATATATGAAAAGGCCGCCTCCAAAAAAAGAATTATAATAAAAACATTAATAAATCTTTGGTTGCCGAAAACATGTTCTGCCGAAATCGGTTATTTTATTGCTAGCGCGTGATATGATCTATAAACCTTATACATAAAAATTTACACTATCCACTTAACTATCTTTAGAGTGAGTATCTTATACCCACACTTCTTTGTATTATAACAGACGCTCCTGATCTTCGCTCTCCAGCTCACTGCTATAGGAGTCCGTGTCGGTGAAAAAGTCATCCCGTTTGCGAGAGCACCAATGCCGATGCAAGGCCTCCTCCTCTTCGTCGGTCCAATGCTCGAACTCCTCTTTGTGGTGCTCCAGCAGCATCAGCGATGGAAACAGACTATCGCAGCCGTTGCAACTGCCAAAGACAAAAATACAAATCAGTTTACCATGGAAACTGTGGAAACTGCGCCTAATTAATGCCCGCTTCGATTTGATTTAAGCTTCAGCGAACCACACAAGCAGCCACAGAAAATTACGTAATTACAATTTGCTTTGAATCGACCCCCCCAACACCCCATCCCCTCAGTCAACCACATCCGAAAGCCAACACAATTGCATTTCCATTTCGATTTATATGCATACTAAGTACACAGACTGCTGAGCTGAAAAGTATGCTACGGTCGAAGCGGTCAAAAACTGTGTATGTGTGTGATTAGTATGTAAATTTTTAATGCAATTAATTTATCAAAGCATTTGACTGCCCTGTCCCCTGAGCTCTTTATTTTTAGCAATTTGGTAAAAAATCATTTGCCATATTGATGAGGCTCTTTTCTGTTTGAATTAACAACAACATAAATGAATACAAATCATAATCATCGGCTTCGTTTGTGGCCAACTCAGGGCGAGGGATTTCGTCCTAGGGATTTACAAACTTACCCAAAATGTCGCTTCTTCTGTTGATGGGAGGCCAACTGCCTTTGAGTGGAAAATCCCCTGTCACACACATTGCACGCCAGAGACTCGTCTATACCCACAAAAAGAGAGAAACAGAATTTGTTAGACACACACACATACACACACAGACTCGATTGCCATTTGAACTAATCTCTAAAAGCAGATCAACTGCTCAGTTTTCTTAGAATTTATATCTATTTGGATTATATATTTAATATATACATTCAAGTCAAACATATAGGGGGCGAGCTCACCATAATCGCCGCACTCGTCTTCCTCTTCAGGGTGTTCTTGACCTGTGCCCATGGCCCCAGTGAGCACCAAGGTGTGCAATCGCTTGACATGCTGTTGTGGAGTCTCCAGCTGGCCGTGTGTGATTATGACAGATGCTTTCTTTAAAGCTCCAAAGTTGCCATTCCCATCGCATTTGCCAACATCGCAGTCAGTCAGGTCATATAAGCCGTTGCTTCGGCCGTTGTTCGCCACAAATGACGTGCCAGGAGCTGGTGCACAGGGTGCGGCCTTATCTGGAATGCTACCGTTGCCATTTCGTTTTGTTGGGTGTGCCACGGAATCATTTGCACGCCCAGCAATCACTTCAAATCTATCGGGAGCATCGAAGGGTTCATTGATTTTATGTTGCACTAGCACGCCATCATTATCGCCAGGGTATTTGTGGTTCGCTGCTTCTTCGACTCTGTAGTCTTCATCGTCCTCGTCGTCGCCGTCATCAGCTGCGCCATCGCCATCGCCGTCGGCCCTAAGACGCCCATAAGCACCCCGTGGCGGTTTTTTGACGTATTTCGCTGTTTTAAATTAGAAAACAGAAGGCAGGAGGAGGGTGAGTACAGTAGCAGCTTTGAATGTGGAAGGTCATCAACCAAATTGTTATTAAAATGTTGATTAACAAAATCACCACAAATCCCGCAAAAACCCTAATTAAAATAGTTTTCACAGCTGCTTCGAGGATCCCCGGGAAGACTCTCTGAATCGCTAAATAAATCATTTGTCAAATCGGCTTATTTTAATTTGTATCAGGCTCTTGTAATTTATCAAAGTTAGCCAGGTTGCTTAGAAATTTTGAATTAATTCAAGTCTGCAATATCTGAAAACTTATTTAAAATTTTCATACTCTTTTGGAACAACCAAGCAATTCGATTGGGAAATTGTAAGAGCCATTTTCGTCTGTCAGTCTATTTACACCCTCAGACTAAAAATTATAGTATCGAAATTGGTAAATACTTTTCAATAGAAATTAGTTAACACACTTATTCGAATTATAGAGATTGGACTCCAACTTGCAGTATCCGCCAAAAATATATATCTTATTTTGTTTAATTGACTTGATTCATTGACCGAAGTATTTGCTCTGATTCTTGTCCATCTATGTAAATTTATTTTAAAGCATAAGAGAAAAAATGTTCCTTTATATAATTAATTTGTGAATTTTTTATCCCATCAATAATTGTTTGGGTCTAAAAAGCTTGAAGTTGTCATCACTCATAAAATGCCACAGATAGAAGAAAGGGTGTAACTGCTATATGCGTAGCTGTCAATCGAACAGAATTAATCAAATAATAAATGTCAATTAAGCCCTTTTCAAATTAAAGTAACATTTGCAAGTATCTGTGAATTCAATGAACCGTCCACCGGTTACAAAATACACTGGATATGATAACTTTTAGAAGTAGTCTTAATCATTCAAACATTTGAAGTTCTCTGCTTCCTAGCATGATTACCAAATGGTTCCCATCAATTTAGTTTCATTCAATGAGGTAGACTTCGGTTGTTCGTTTCGGCAAATGTTATGACAAATAATTAAAATCTGAACTGAATGTCAAAGAGACTTGCTCTCGGTAGTGCTTCAGTATTGAAAATTAAAGTCATATTCTGCACCATGGCATTTCCCAATTATATTACTGTGTCCGGACGGCTCGGCTGAGGTTAGAGGAGAATGGTTAGTCCCATTTCAAACACAGTGGTTGCAATAACTGAGGGTATCCACACACACACACACACACACACACACTTTCATATTTGTGTATTTTCATTTTGACATAATTCCCGTGGGCCATGTTGATGCTGGCGCGCTTTCACCTCTGCTGAGGAGCATTATTGGTAATGGGAAATGTGTGTCGGGTGAGGGAAAGAAGAGGCCACCATGGACTCGACTGGTTTATGCATGCATTAAATATGCAAATCCATAAGAGCCAGACGAATGTTCATGCTGGTTACACGGTTTCGTCTACATATTTCATATTTTTGTGTGTTTTTTGCCTTCCCCCTCCCCAACATGTTTGTTGGGAAACGGCAAACTGCTGATGATCCGAGAGGTGGTTCGACATAGTGGGCCAGAAGAATCTTACTTTTCTTGAATGCTTTTTGTTTCTTTCTTTTTTATTGTTTCGTACGTTTTGCTTATGGCACCCTTGAGTATTTGATTAGAGTTTTTGTGTGAGTTGTGCGAGTGTATTTTTGTTAGTTAAATTGGCAAAGTTATAGTGAATGTAATGAACTTTTTCTTGGGTGTGATGTTTTATGTCCGAAACTTTTTGCCCAAGTTTCTCAGGAATCTCTAAGAAAATAGAATAAAAATTGTTGCTTGTAGTTGAGCATTTACATGGCATCAAGTTTATTCATTTCCTGTTTCTTTCTTATTTACTGATAAAAACAGTACATTGCATCTGCTTTTCTATTTTCTTTATTGAGAGCTGAGAACCAAAGCTGGACCAGGATCCTAGGGCAATGGAGAGAGGGATTCGCTCAATCAGCCAATAAGTGAAGTTGTACGTGCTTTTTTGTCCAGTCTGATTCAAAATAAATGGAATATAAATTTGCACTTAACCACAATGCTTTTCACATTCTCATCCTAACTGTTGCTTTTGCCTAGGAAAGTGTCTGCAAAGACAAGGAAGCGTCTAAAAGAATATATATTTTTTTTATTAAAATTATCTTATTTCCCTGCTTGGCAGAATAAACAATTGCACATGAAACGTTACTGGAATTTCAATTAAGTATTAAGAATTTTGCATCTCTCTCTTTTTGAGCTTTAAGCAAATCAAACAGAGAGGAAGTGAGGATGCTTCGAAACCGATATAATTCGAATAGCCAATTTGGGTTTACCTTAACTGAAAATTCACGTTATTTTGTCAGTCTTCAAAGAAAAAGAAATAAATATAATTGTAAGCATTTTATTGTTTTATTGTGGAGCAAATAGATTGAACCAGCCTAAAGTTAATCAAAACGAAAAACAATTTAAGAAATTCTTAATTTTTCAGGCTCCAAAGTCTCTCTTTTTCCCCTGCCCACTCAAAGTGACAAACACTTTATGAAAGTCACTGTACTCTTGTCTGGAAAAAAGCATGTTGACGCAAATGATAAAGTCAACCATTTTTTTTTTCTTTCAACACACACTAACACACTTTCTCTCTCTCTCGGGTATAGAGCATGCAACATTTTGAGTGTGCGAAAGGGGAACCAACCGGCTGGTTTGGGGGCGAACGTAATCAAATTAAATAAATGTTATGTGATGCACTCAGAATTATGACGCTCTCCGGCAACTTACAGTCCCAAACAGATAACCGGGCCTCATTTTAGTTATTTATTCCCACTCAAGTGGTTGCCGAGAGCGGCTTGCCTTGGGTTGCTGACAGTTTGACAGTCACTGGGCGTTAGCGACTGAACTGTCAGGGCGTTGAAAGACTCATTGAACTTAAGTACAAAGCTTAATTACCCACAGGACCAAGCAACGTGCCAGTGGTAGTGGCAGTGGCAGTTTCACCAGCATTTTCCTTAGCCACATGTCTGGCTTTGTTTGCTCATATTTTCGCAGTACTTCATTTTGTTTGGTCTGCGAATCTGAAAATGAAAGGCGACGCGACAAACACGAGACTCCTCTGGCCTAGCCTTGCCATAAATATTTAAGTTCTATTTCTGTTTAGTTGCGTGCAAAAATAAAAATAAAAGAGAACAACAACAACAACTTTGTGACCTTTTACGGGGACACGCACACTTGCATAAAAAATAAAAATAAATTTTCTTTTTTATAGATTTTCAGACCCTTTTAATATTGGTAATATTCCCAACTGGCAACCTCTTTTTGTTTTTGGCTTTGACTTACCTGAGGGCTTATAGTTGCTCATCCCAGTGTAGTTGTTGTTGTTATTGCTGCTGCTGCTGCTGTTGTTGTTGTTGTGGCAATTGCTATTCAGCGAATTGAAGAAGTTAGCTGCTCCAGTGCGTCGTAAAATCCAAAACATTTTGAATTGAGAGCCGACTTAAAAAAAAGTAGTAATAAAAACATTTGACTTGTTTATGAATTCAAGTTAAAACAAATTCAAATTCTCAAATTCTCAAGTTCTTCAAATTTTTGCGCACGTTTGAATTTATAAATATTCTTTTGTAAGCTTCGCTCTCTTATCTTAATTTATGTGAGTCTTTGTCCCTTCGTTTTAAGTGCTTTTTTAAATGCTCCACTGAAAGCCCAACGAACCTTTTCAGGCGAATTTATATATTTCTAGTCTTGGGCCCCGTTTAATGGTCCACTTCTCTAAATTTGAATTTGAAAGCGCATAAAAAGCGCATCTGAATCAATTCCAACACTTTTGCCTATCACCCCCAACCCCTCCACCACCCGCACACAAAAACTTCCGAATAATTGCCACAAAAGAGGTAAGGAAAAATGCTGAACCGTGTCTATTCAAACAAAATTTTTCCTTTTTTTTATTCACTCACAAACGATTTTCGTAAAAGAAAAACTCACAGTTTTTATATAGAATATAATCCGCGTGACTACCGATCAAGTGCTTTGGTCATAACAAACTGTTTGTGGTACTTCTTCTTCGTTTGGTCTGGCCCAAATCCTTCAGTTTACAGAGCACGCCACCGATTACAAGAAACGTTATTCCGACGTAACATTCGACGTAAGCCTTAGCAGGCGGGGCATACAAAGGTCTATGGTTTTTAAGAGTACAGGAAAGTCTGGGACCTGCGCACTGTCAAAAACATCGAAAATATTAATTCTTACTCTTTAGCATTCTCTTTGGGTTTGATGTTGGCTTTTAGAGGAAAAAGAGTATCTTCATGTTTAAAGTGTTTTCACACTTGGCTTTGCCAGTCCACCTTTTAGCAACTTTAGTCTCGGAGGTAAAATTTCAAAGCATCAGCTGAAAAAGAAATTCGAGGCACTGAATCGGTATTCACTCAACCAAGAATTCAACTATTCATGTGGGAGACTGGCAATGGAATCGCCTAAGGAAAAATTCTGACAGAAACTTGTCATATCACAAACAGAATTAATTGTCTTATCTGGCTAGAATTGTATATGAACAATTCAGCGAACTTTCACCTCAGCCAATTTGGCTGAGTGATAAGTTAACCCAACTTTCTTAAGCGTCGCGCTGACGAAAATGTGACAAGTTACTTATCCACCTTTTGGTTACTTTGTACATCAAATGTAATGAAATTAGATGGCGAGCAGCAAGCAGTGAGCACAAAAATGCTTTTCCCGAAGGCTAAAGAATGGATCATGTTCTATGGTATTTTATGTACATTTGGTGTTGTTGCTTTTGTTTATGGCCACGCGCCAAGTTTGGAGCCGCGTTAATTTAATTTGTTTGGCGTGCAATTCATTTGCCGCGTCGTTGACTTTTAATGCAACCCACTTTACTCCAGTGAGCCTCCACCTTTTGCCAAATTATTTACCTTATTCAACCTTTGCCCGCGTCCCGACACGCTTTTTTTCTACCTGTTTTGTTTTGTGTATTTTCTTCGGTGCTGTTGACATTGGTAATTTTTTCTACTTTTTTATTTTATTTATTATTTTTTTCCAAATTACTTCATGTAACGCTTGATTAGACTATTTGATTTCCAATGTTTTTCCTCTTCCATGGGGTTAGAAGAAAATCCTTTGAAAATAGCATAAGATTTGAACCAAATCCCTTCTGAAATGTGTTGGCAATTCCTTGACAGTTATTGACAATTACCAATACAAATGATTATCATCTCAATACTGCCAATTGGGCACATAATCAAAGTACGAGATTAATTGAAAGGGCTGGAATCTTGAGTTTCGGTTATCAGTCCTTACGAAGTGTGAGTAATGTGGCAGGTTTTTGTCAATGACCCTGTAAGTGGGCTGCCACAAACACTCGCATGTTTTATTGAATCGTATAAAATGGGTGGAGCGAGTGGTAACAAAAACCTTAAGTGCACTCTAAAAAATGAAATAATAAAAAAGGAATATGCGTTTTTTAAACACACATGCTCATCTGCAGTTGACGAGAATCTGCCCTTTGACATATGGCAATAAATTTTTAAACACTTTTACGCTTGCGGCGATTTGTTTAGACAATAAATATGAAAATAAAAGGCCACGCACAAATTGTACGGCATCATCAAAGGCGACATAGATGTCTTGATTTCGCTTGTCAGACGACAGACGAGAGCAGCTCAAACTTTTACACCTACACGCTCTCACTTACACCGCCAGTGCTTTGATTGATGACAATGGAAACGTAGCAAACTTTTCAGGGCTAATGAAACTTACAGTCAGCAAAGTCAGCGAACCAAAAAGTTTGCAAAACTTTTAAAATCTTATTTTTCATCAAATTAAATTTAAATGAAAGGAATTTTTCGCAAATTGGGAATTATTCATAGACTTTCAAATCTGCCTTAACTCATACAGCTGAAATTTAAACTGAGCGCGCCAACAGTCTGCTTGCACAAGCTGGCTGCTACGAAGCTGGATAAAAATATTTTACAACACTGTGCACACGCCATGTTCCCTTTTTGAACTAGTACCTAAAAAAGAGCTGCATATCTGTCTACAGCAATTAGCGTTTGTCCGTGTACACATAGATTCAAATTTAAATTTAAATTGTTGTTCGTGCCACACCAAAATGGATAAATGAATAGAAATATTTGTGTAATTTTGAAATTTTTTTATTTGTATTAAACAAACTTAAATATTTACTTAGCAAATATAATCTCTCGCCATACATAATGTTTAACCATAAGTACGATACTACAATGTACCATATACTTTTTTCGATTTTTGCAATATTTGTAAAATCCCTAAAAAAAAAAGAAAAAATACAAATATATTCATAGTCACATGATTTTTATTCTTATTTTTTCCATTGTGATTTTACTTGACTAGCTGGCATTGTTGCTTTGTTGCACCCTAAACTAAATTGTGTAAGTTGTGTTTCATAATCTTAACTAATTACTTTGTTTTAAATTAAATATGCATAGTTTTAGCTAATTGTAACAATTTTCGATACTCTCTTGATGCTCATTTTTTTTTATATGTATTTTAAGTTATCAAATTTGACTTCTACACGTAAACTAAACGTAACCATTTAGAGGCTAAACTAAACGTGCGTCTCAGTTTGATGGCGTGGGAATGTCCTGGACTGGTGCCGGTGCTGGGCTGGGCGGCCTGGTTTGGTGCAATGCTGATCGACTGCTCCACATAGCCGGTGGAGCGGTGACAGATTGTCTTTGAGTATAAAAGGCCTTATTGGCCAGCAATTAAAAATAATACTTGAATTATATAATTCGAAGAAGAAAAAAGTAAATAAACACTGATTTTGAAAGGCAAGTTTCAACTACAGCTCAGTCGTGATTTCGTCCTGCGGTCGGAAGCCCAGCTTGTAGAACTCATCCTCCAGCCATAGCGAGCTGGCGTTGAGGTCTGAAATCAGATTGCCGCTTTTCAAGGTATTGAAACTACTGCCGAATGGATCCGATGCACGTGGCTCCTCGAACTCATGCAGACTGATTAAGGAGCCAAACAGTGGCAGCTTCTGTTGGGCGGAGGCGGTACTGTTGCGGTCTCCAGCCACAAGGCTGCCCCCGCCTACACTTCCTCCTCCCCCTCCTCCACCAATACCATTACCACCGCCCAGTTGGGTGACCACTGGCGGAGCATGTTGACGGAAAATGCTGTGCTGCTTCTTTGCTGGGGCCGCATACAGGGCCTCCTGTCCCTGCTGAAGCTGTCCACCATTGGATGTCTGGAAGAATTCAATGAGCTGGCCCACCTGCGGCTTGTAGCGTTCGAGAGCCTGTTCAGACCAGGCATGCAAACGAGACCAGTCATGTGGCGGCGTTGGAATCAGCTCAATGGGCCGATTCAGCAAAATAAGCAGCTTGGCCAGGTCCCGCACTATGGGCCTGTAGGAGTTGGCCGCAGCCACCTCGCCGGACAAATAGAGTTTACGGATCTGCCGTCTCGTATCGTTTAGCATGGCCAGAAAGTACTCGGCATTGGGACGCATCTCGTTCAGCTGACGCATAAAGTCCGCCCGATCCAAAGTGTTCTCATTGATCAGCTTCTGCTTGACCGACTTGCGGCGACGCTTGCGTCGCACCAGCAGCACAGCCATAGCCAAGAGAGTGAGGCAGACCAAGAAGCCACCCAACAAGCCCGCCAAAGCAGCCATCAGTGGACCCGAATATCCGCTAGGCACGCATACGCGACCCATAAACTCTGTGTGGGCTGACCACTGATCTATGTACCCAGTGGGGCACTGCTCCACGCACTGGCGGGTGTCGGTGACGATATACATCGGACACTTGATGCACCCAGACTTGTTGCAGCGCAGGCAATGGGAGCTGGTTGTGGCCGGGCAACCTATGGAAAAAGAGAAAAAAAAAAACACAAAAATTGGATTAGTCAAAGTTATTGTTGTTCTTGTTGGTTCTGTCAATTAGCGCTGGACTAATCAGCATAATTGTAAAACCCATTTGCATATATTGTAGACTACACTCTCTTCTTTACAGATTTCGGACTCACTCCCACAGTCAATTGTCAATTTAAATGTAGGCAAATTAAGTTGTTGCCCCCGACTAAATTCAGACAACTGGTCCATGCCTGTGTATGTGTGTTTGCCTCTAATTATGCTCGTTGGCAGTTGACAATTTAGTAGGTTTTTTTTCTGACTTCAAGGGAACACCCAGCTGAGCAAGGTTAGGGTTCGAGGGAAGAGACTAAGAAATTTGTTTAACTTTTTTTGGTTTCAGTTACCCGCTTTGAGCCTTTGGCTGAAACACAAACAACATTAACATATCTGCCTGGAAGTTTTGGGCAAACAAAACCACTGACAGAGGGACAAGCCAGACAAGTAAATGGTACACATTCTAGGAACAGTGCGGCGTCGACTTCATATGACTGGGAAAGCTAAACATGGTCCCGCCAAAACAAAGTCAACGCATTATCCGGCGGTCGCAAACATCAAAAGCTTTTCAGCCGCCGTTGACAACTAAACCGACGCTTAATATGTTTCTGGGCTAAAGCGGTCCGCAGTGCGGCAATGGCCATAACTCGACTCCACGTCCAACTTCAACGCCGACGCCGACCTCAGCTACAGCCAGCAGCTGGCCCATTTATCTTCGACAAAGTTTTTGATTTCAGCCTTTTGCCAGGCATTCCATTCCCCCACGTACGACTGCTGCCCATTGCCAATGCACTTGGCGTCTCTGGCAATGGCATTGGCAATGGAATACTCGATTCAGCTGAGCTTCAGGTGCCCAGCAATTGGATGAATTCGTGCAGCAGCATCAGCATCAGCGTCATCATCAATGGCATTAACTTGTTTATTCCTTAATCAGACGCCGCCACTGCCAAGGCAGCTGAAGAAATCGCCCCGGGCCGAGAGTGAGGCCCAGACCAAACTCAATTCCCAGGCACGAAGAACTCGTGGATAATCAGTCGTAATTCGTAATTGATATTGTGCATCGAGTCTGGATTTTGTTTCGTTTTTATTTTTATTTCCCTCAGACCAAGTATTTGTCTGATTGTCTTTCAAGTCAGACACACCGCCCTGTCTGACTGCCTGCCTGCCTGCTAGCCTGCTTTACATGTCCTGTGGGCAGCAAAAGGGCGTGTACTTGATCAATGATAATTGGTTATTAAATGGAAGATTGCCTCAGTTGCTTGTCAATGCTGGAGGATCGCTCCCCTCTGCAATTTGCACAGTGCAAATCTTTCGTGTCAAACGCTCATCTTTGATTTGAGGCTAACAAGGCAACGCCTAGAACTGGGAAGCATAGTGAACTCTTAACCTTATCTGTTTAGAAATTTGTGTCATTATAATTTAGGCAGACTCTGCCGCCACAGCCCAAGCCAAATTCACTGCACCCTTTTGGTCTGCCGCCTGCTAAATGATTGACTAAATAAGCAGTCATAAAGACATTACCAAATTTGTTGCCAGTTTAACACGATAATGACTATACTAGCCAAATTGATACTCAACACAGAAACAGGTTAATAAACAAAACAACAAAATATATATATATATATGTATCTAAAAAAAAACAAAAAACAATGTTTAAACTTTCTACTGCCGTGAGTCACAGAATCTCAAGAGCACTCCAGGCAAATTTGAATTGGTTTTCATACGTGTAGTTTGCCTAAAATGTTCGTAAATAACCAAAATAACCAAAACTGTATACATTGCCTAGGCGTGTCAAAAAAATGACTTTCACTAAAACGACAGCCCATTGACCAGTCATTCAGACACACCGCCATTCCGTCAGCCAAAAATACTAAACTCTATAAAACATTTGTATCAAAAGACTGAGCAAAAAATAAAAGAGAAGCTTATCAGTGGCAATCTTGCAATCGTTGGCCAATTTTATGAAGCCAGCTGAGCCAAAGGCGGCTCACAGTGGTTTGCTGGTCAGAATTGTAGAAATAGAAAATATTAGTCAGGTATCCAGAATGACGCCACCTTTTGGAAAAACAAATATACTATAACAATAAGTGTGGAATTCCACAAAAATAATTACAGAGATCTTGCTCACTTCTTTGAAGTAGCTCTTCATTTATCTTTGAAATCGAATCTTATTTATATATGAAATTTTATTTTATAAAATAATTTCAACTTGGTTAGCTCAGCAGTCGCGACTTGCCTTTCCATAATTTTAAATAATTTGAACTTTTAGAATTTTATTAATTTCTAAGTAATTAAGATGGCTTGATTGACTTGACTATTTCCCCAATATTTTGCTACTCCGAAAAACCCACCTTGGCCCACTGTGCAGCGTTGGAGGCACACGCACAAAGCTCATCCATTCGGCGGGGCGTTTGTGATTCGACATATTTAATTCATTCGAAATAAAATCACAAAATACAAGTAAAAAAACAGAACACCCAGCACAGTCTATCTGTCGGTAATTAACTACAGGGGGCTGAGCAAAGCATAAGGGGTGTAGGAATTTTTTCAAGGTCGTTCCAAGCCAAAGAGTCAATCGAGTCAGCCCCACTTGGAAATTCAAAATTGGATATTGAAAATCAACAACAACAACAATTACAAATGTAATGCCCTCCTAACCAACAAAGCGAGCCCAGTCAAACAAAGGCAGCCTCTGTCACGGCAGGTGAGAAGGGGTGAGGCAGAGGCGGGTAGGTGGCAGAGCAGATCAACGTGGGGCAGATAAGCGACAAGCGGCAACGCCCCAACCAGCCCGTCTCCCAGCTTGGACAATCGGCTTGGCTCGGCTTCACTTGGCTTGTTTGTCAATTAGGCGGCGCTGATGGCGTTGAAATTTGCATAAAATTGCTTTGCTTGCTTTTTCCCTATGCTCACCGGTAGTCGGCGGCGGTAATAAAAACATTTAAAATAAAGAGTGTCTGCCCCGACAGTTGTGAGAGATTCACAGCTAAGCTTGAAACTAACCCGAACTACTCAATAAATCCTCCAACTTTATGATCAAGCCAAGAATCTGAAAATTTAGGCAACCTTCATTATATATATTTTTTTTACCTTGAGTATGAAATTATTGCCTGGCAGCACACATTTTCAATTGCAAAGTCTTTCTTTTTTTGGGCTTGGAGAGGAGAAAGAAAGTCACCTGAAGGAACTTGGGACCAATCGGGATTTCTGGGCAGACCGGCTGCCAAGCGTTTATTAAAATAACGGTACTTAAGTACGCCTTAAGCAAGCCGCAAAATCGAAAGAAAAAAAAAAAACAAACCAGATAAAGCAAGCAAAAGAGAAAAATCAGAAAGGCTTTTACTTCAAACCTGTCGAATGGAAAACACTCTTTTCTTTCGAGGATTTCAAAATATTTATTTAACATTTCTTTAATTTATTTTTAAAAATTACAGTCATCACTTTTGCCTCACAGGAAAACAACAATGAAACAAGAATAAATTTGGAGATGGAGGAAAATATGTAGCCTAATATATAGACTAGTCAGCCAGAAAAAAACCCCAGAATCGGATCCTTTGCTTTACAGAAAAAAAGACTTCCTTATATTTTCATGATATCCAGTGAATACCAGGGAAACACGAGGTAATTCTTTCTATATGTTCTGCATTATTTTGAGTAAAAATAAAATATTCCCAAAATAAATGTGATTTAAATTTCCCTTAAAAAAAAGAGCATTCAGATGGGGCAACAATGTGAAAAGACCTTTGCAAAAGGGGCGGTTCGAAGAGGTACCTGCAGACCTCGGCCAATAAAAAAGGACAGGTAACAGTTAATTAACAGTTATTTCAAAATCAAGTCAGAAATAATACAGGCTAAATACAAAGTAAGATTTTACAAACCCGACTGAAACTATTCAGAATCTTTGTTAACCTTGCACTTTAGCATTTAGGTTCGCGAGGCTCGAAGATCTTAAGAAAAATATATAAAGCAATTGACCAACTGTCAGACGAAACTGTTGGACCTACCTAAAATTTCAAAGATATTTGAAAGTTCATGAACTCATAAATATATCTCTCCGTCTCTCTCTCTCTCTCGCACACACCAGATCATTGACGACAAAGTCAAAAAAAAGCTTTAAATTTTTATATTTTTTGCATTTTTTAATTGGTTTTTTTGTTCTCGTGCTAAATAAATATTTTTGAATTCACGATCGAACAATAAAAACTACACAAAAAGAACATGTCAAATGACAATTTATTATAAATTATTAATGTGTGTATCTTTGAGTGTTTGTGTGTGTGTGTGTTTGTCTTTTTATTTATACAAAATTGACCCTTATTTTTTTATTTATTTTGCAACATTTTTTTTTTTCTTTTTTGATAAATTGCTTAATTCAGTTTGGCAAGCGTGGCAAATTTTGCCATTTTACTTTTCTGCTCGATCGTAAGAATTGAGAATTTGTTATTTTTCAAAGCATTTGTTTTTGTTGTTGTTGTTTTTGTTAGTATGACTGTTTCTGTTTTTGTTCCATTATGCAGAACCAAACATCCGTTCAATTCTGCATTAATGTCACGATTTTCTGCTGGACAAACAGAAAAAAAAACGAAATTAAATTTGCCAATAAAATAAAAAAAAAAGAGCGGCAAATGAAAATTTGGTAGACAATTTTGAAGTAATTAAAATTCGTCTGACAAAATGAATCTTTTATTTTATTGTTTATTTTTTTTTTTCTTTATTTCCAAAAAAAAAAAACACACACGAATTAATTTTTTGGCAAAAATTTTTATTCCTTTTTCAATGGACATAAATCAAACAACGCCCATTAATGGCATCATTGAGTGTCTTCGGTTTGGTTGTCTGGTCAAGTCGAAGTGGTGTGTGTGTTTTTTTTTTTTTTTTTTGGTTTAACTAATTGTAGGCGACATGTGTACACTCCAAAAAGCCACGAGCATGAGAGCTGAGCATGTGGACAAATTAACACCTCAGAAAAGCAGTCGACATTACGAGTTGTGATAGTTGTTGTGGCACTCTTAGTTGCGCCGCAGTTGCAACTTTGGTGACAGATATCGAAAATATCCGCAAGATACAAAAAACAAAATCAAAATCATAAATTGTTAGCCAACTTGTTTGACTGGTTTTATTTTTTTGTGTTAGAAATTGCCATTTGCAATTGGTGGGCAAACATTTTACAACAACAACAACAGCAACGATGACGACGGTAACCATACATTTATTTCATTGGTTTATTGCTTGAGTTAACTTGGCTTTAATTGCCGGTGTAGCGCCGTAGAGTTTGATATTAATTCATGTTGAATTTAATTGCTGCACTTGCTCCCTCCGGTCGATTAGGTTAACGCTAGTGCCCCACACACATACACAGACACACACACTCCCAGAATTGTGGGCATTATCAAGACAAAGTTATGAACAATAAATTCATTGAGTTTGCTGGGACCCAAGGAAATTGTTTGAACAATGTCATTTTGTCAATTCAATTGACTCTTTTCGTCTGTCGTTGTCAATGCTGTCCGCATTGTCGTCATCTCTTGTCAGCCCACTGTCAATTTCGCTTAGATTTACATAATTTCCAGCCCGATAAGTCGATGCAGATACAAATGTATCTCAAAATTTGCATTATAAAGACGCAGCGTTTGTAGATAAAAAATGTACAAATAAAATAAAATACAGGAAAGTATATAGAACAAAGAAGGTAAAATGCGATAATAACGGCTTTTGATTGATTGAAATTAAGTACATTTTCTACAATAAAAAACAATCAATCAATTTTGTTTGTCGTTTGGCTTGGCGTAGCTGAGACCATAAAAGGTAAAATTCAATTTGCCTGCAAAACGGGAAGTGGAAGTGAAATTTTAGCAAACTTACATAAATTCTATCTCAATTATTTACTGACAGCTGATTAATTTAATAATTTTATAAATTTCAAATTGACTAGGTTAGGTTAGGTTGAACAGGTCCCTGTCCACCAAAGAGAAGGCAGAGTAATTCGGAGACCCTTAGACCTCTTGTGGTCCTGTATTGGAACACTTCCAGACCCGACCAGCAATGAGCAATACGAAATAGAGTCCCGTCATTATGATATACTATTTTTTAACGAAACCAATTAGTCGAGTTGATAAAACTAGTCTCAAGATCCTCAAATGGTTGTGTTTCCCAGATAAAGGTTATATTTCCGAAAAAGGGGAGATGTTGAACTGTTTTGACTTTATCAACTTCACCATAGTTTTTAATTGTCTATAAAAAATTTGAAGACTTTTTGAGTTGATCCTATGATCCCATAAATATTCGCAGATGGTCTACTTCAATTCAAGTCTTTTAGCCCTCTTTACGTATCTATAAGAATTGAAACCAGAAAATTATAATAATTTTGGCTCAACAAAAATATCAAATTTTATCATTATCAAATTCGATGAACTTCTGAGTTTGCCAAAGTGATTCATCTGATCTGTAAACGCTGAAATGAAAAGCTTTACGAATTGTGAAATTCAACACTCTTAACAGGCGATAAGTCAAAATTAATGGTTTTATTTTAGAGTGCAAATCAAATAAAGCCGTGAAGTTATAAAATATCTGAACAAAACGACAATGAATCTCCCAGAAAATAACCAAAATCTTTGATTGCACCAATCACATTCTAAGCAGAAAATAAACTCGGGGTGAACTGAGACTTCTTAAGGAACCAAAAAATCTAAAAATCTTGGGTCCAAGCTAAACGAAATTCATTCACAAACATGTCTCTTTGGCTTGGATTGTACAAGGCATAGTTAGTCTGTAGTAACTATTAATAGCCCCTCCAGCCATTCCAAAACGGAGCCTGCTTAGCATGCAGTCTTTAGCCAACTAACTGATAAGCATGACGAAATGGTCAAAACACGGCCCCTCAGGCTAAATAGCCGGCAAAACGGCAAAGCGCCACTGAAAAAGCCAAAAGTTCAAACGGCGGTCACATCAAACACCAGACGTTGGTGGCAACGAGCCGGGGAGGTAACAAAAACGAAAACAAATTCCTCGCGGTAAAAAAAAAAAAAAATTGCGACAAAAATCTGCACAGAGTTGCACACGCAGACCTCATGGAGGAAGGAGGAGACCGAGAAGAAGAAGAAGAAGAAACTGTCGTTTCGTTTATTTACGTTCCGTTTTGGGTTTCTCAGTGGCCCGGTCTGGTCGTTCGGCTCGGAGCTGGTCTGGCCTGGTCTGTTTGCCAGTGGGCAGAGAGCTTGCGCAATGCGTGCACAGCCCGCAAGCCTGGCCGAATCGTCAAACGGTTGCACTTTTTCGGCTGCAAATTGCCAGCTAAACGTTGGCCGCAACTCGACCCCACTAATCGAGCCAATAGACAGAAGGCCCGCCAGGTGCTAGGGGGAGACCTGAGGGGATTTTGGTCTGTGATTCAGTTTGCTTTGGTTTTGGTTTTGCTTTTGGTTTCTGAGCGCCGTTGATTGCGGCAAAATGTGACGATAATTTCTGAGGCCGGTTTTTTATCCACGGCAGTTGGCATTTTTTGTGCTGCTGCTGTTTTTATCAATTAATTTGAATTTATTCAGAGGCGTTTAATGTTTTCAGTGATATTTCTTGTTGAAATTAAATTTAATGAAGTTGATAGGCAGTCGGTTTAGTTTTTCAGTTGGTTTTTTCTTTTTTTCTTTATTTTAGCGATAAAATTTATTTTATTCAGCAATTACCATTGAAGCTTCACGGCGAAAGCGAGTAAATGATAAGATTTTTTCTTCTTTTTTTTTTGTAGCAAAATAATCAATTGACAAAAGATTTTAAAAATTTTCCAAGCTCGAAATAGAAAACATTTGGCCTGCCAAACGGTAGCCAAAGTAGACAATGCAAAGCAACAACAACAACAACAAAAACAACTTCAGACGACACACGTTCCAGCTTCCAAAAAATATATACAATATATTTTTTTAACAAGCCATTGGAGGATTGTTAGGTTGAAATAAAGAAAGAAAGAAACAAGCGTGCCGCGATGAGTGAATAGTTTGGGGCCGAAGGGCTGCCCCTCTTGGCTTGTCATGGCCCAAAGGTGCAAGCCAAACGATCGACAAAAACACCAGCAACAACAACAACAACACAATAAACACTTTTAACAAGGCCCGTAGCGGGCTTTCTTTTCAAAACCGCCGCTCATTAAAAGCAGTTTTAGTCTGTCCCTCGCTCTAAGCCATTGACAAGCAAAATAATTAAATTTTTGGAAAAATGATAAGCGTGTCAAGTTGCCAACACCAACAGTAGCGATGCCCCCTGCAACACAAAAAAAACTATAACAAATGCGTAGAAAGTTGTTTAGGTTTTTTTTTTTTTTTTGGCTTTGCGACTCATGCATATTCAGACATAGTTTAGTGGCGTCAGTAATGGGTCCCAATCTTGACAGCTTCCAAATGTCACACAAATCAATTCAAATCAAACAATACACACGTCAAGTACTTGACCGAATTCCATAAAAACAAAAACCCCTACTAGCTGAGACAGTAATGACAATCACAGTATCACTCAAAATGGTTGCGTAGAACCAACAACTGTCAAGTTATCAGACACAACCGAGAGACAGACAAAAAGCGTCTCACATGAAACATGCAGACACACGCACACCACCACCACCACCATCACGATCAACATCAACACCACGAAATCTGCACCAGGCAACCGAGAAGCCAAGTCCAAGTGGAAGCCAAAGCCGGTGCATAATTATGCCCAGTTGGCAGACTGCAGCTGTCTGATCTGCTCGACTCGGCCTGCCTTTGATTTTGCTTTGCTCTGGCTGGCAAACAAAAAGCTTTTGAGACAGCAAGCAAACAGAGCAGCAACAAAAAAAATCAGCAAAGAATCAAACAACACTTTTCTGCCCGCCCCCCAATCAGCCGTCTTCTGTCACAGCTCCACCAACAGGCCGACAGTTATAGTCTTTGTAGTCTTTGCCTCTCACAGGCCCCGACAGTGGTATTTCGGCTCTGACAGTGTTGGTGGCGTCAACTTTAACCCTCTGTAGAACTATCGGTATCTACATGAAACCTGATCTCTGTAGGCAGAAGATCTCCAAATCTAACTCTCAGGTTAACCAGTTCCACTAGACAAGTCCTTTGTTTCCTGTACTCCCTAGACCTTCAGACTTAAGGCTCTTAAAATTCTATTCGGCTTATTCAGGCGTATATCGGAACCGAGATACCTCTAAGAATATTGATCAACCGAATTTAGCTCATGAAATATGGCTCTGCTCTTCCTTTATTTTTCCTGAGATAATGTTTATTTATTTTAATCAATAAAAATCTGCAGTTTAGAGGGTTAAGCTGATTCTTTTAGAGTGACATTTGTTTTTCGAGAATTGAGTTTTTGCATAACAAAAAAAAAAAAAAAAAAAAAAAACAAAAACAAATTTACAAAATAAACAAAGAAATGAAATAAATGAAATTGACACTTATTTATTTTTTCTGTGCAACACAAGTTTTTCTGGAAGTTGACAGTAAAGCCTTGTTTGCACTACATAATTTATTTATTCAATCGTACCAAAATGATGCCCTATCAAATAGAAACACTTTAAACATACTTTGTGAAGGCTTCAAATAAAATATATTCCCCCACTATTACTTTATTATATTTATTAAGAATAAAATGATTAACTTGTGGTGTATTTGCTATGTTATCGATTACTGTTAAGGCAATTATTCTGTTATTAAGCGACGCTAGCTTGACGTAAGCCGGAGAAGAAAAGAGCGACGCTAGCTTGACGCTAGCTAGGAAGATACGTAGAACATGGTAATGAAATAAGCTTAAGAAAAATAAGAAAATATTGTTTAAAGTACTTCCGATAGGCCATATTTCGATCCTCAATTACGGTTCACTTCCGGGCCATCTAAAGAACAATTAAAGACAAATTAGTCCAGAGAATAGATAGGACTAATTTTACCTATTGACACAATCCTATGGCTTACTGTTAGTTTAAATAGTAACTTTTGCTTTAGTGTTACTTAAATTTAGAAGCCTGGATAGAAAAGATGGATAGGTAAAAGGAAATGTTTGTTAACTTAAAAGTACTAATAGATAAGTACTTTTTTATGTCCGTAGACGTATAAGGAATAGTACGATCAAGTGGCCCATACTTTGTGAATTACAGTTGATATTAGGGATAACTTTTACTATAGTGTTATTAATTTACAATATAATACTTAGACATAGGAAAGACGGTTTACTTGATAAAGCTAAATAAATAAGTAAAGAGTAGGGTTAACTTGGATGTTTTTAATAAGAAGATAAAAGCTGGTCTAATATTGATAAAAAAAAAATTCTTAGTTTTGTGTCACTTTGAAGATTTATTTATAAAAAGATTATCTATATATTTTTAAATGAAACCAGATTGCCCAGTCTTTCCTAGAATGAAAGTCATTAGATAAATTCAACCCAGTTTTATACTAATTTATTTTGTTCAAAATTAGAAACTAGTTAGCCACAGAACCCGTTTAAATATATTTTGCGAATCATTTAGGTTAATTAATGTAAACTTTAAACTTTGATATAAAAAAAAAAACTAAAATAGAAACTTCGGCAACAAGTTGCAATGTGTTTGTGTGTAGATTGGCATTAAAATTCATTGCACATCTTGGAAAGGTAAACAAATATTTTCACACATTGCGCCGAGCAAAATGAAAATGAAAAATTTTCGTTGTCATGTCCATGGAAAAAAGGAAAAACAAAACAAAAAAACATATGTTTATGTGTATGCATGAAAATTCGATAATAATCTGCCAATGTAACCATTAAAAAGAGAAAACAAGTGAAGGCCAGCGAGGGGGCTAGAGAGAAGAGACAACGCTACAATGTCGCCACCGCCAACATGTGCTTGGCTAAAGTTAGAGGAGTTTTCGAGGCTGTGCCAATCGAGATCGAGATCGTGTTTGGCAAACAACGAAAAATAAAAACGGAGCCACGAGAAATATGGCTAAAATCGTGCCATACACAAAAATAAAAATCAAGGGAAATTAAAAAAAAAAAAACATACCACAAAAAGCCGAATGCCGTATACGCTTCAGCTGAACACCACCTCAAACTATGAAATATCTGCTCAAATCAGCATACCATTTCCACACAAAAAAAAAAGCATAAACGAAGGTAAGAGACAAATGTTCAGATACAGGGAAAAACGCTTCCTTGAAAGGTGTGTATGAACAATTAATTTCGCTATTTCGGTGTGATGGTGTATGGCTGGCTGGTTGCTGGTTGGCTTGGCTTGGATTTGCCAAAACACAGCCCAGAATGCGGGCAATGACTGAGCTGGGCAGAGCTCGGATAAGTTGAACTGCTGTTAGACTTGCCAAAGAAGCCTGGGCCAAGTCAAGATATGCCCCGGCCAGTTTATTTATGGCTGACAACGGCATGTTTCGATGCTGATGGAGAGGGCCCTGGGAATGGCAAAGGCATTGGCATTGGCAATGGCACTGGGATGCCTAGAACAACGAGCTAGGTTGGTGAGCTGTTGACCATTTGGAGTTGATTCTAAGCACTGAACACGATCTTTGGAAAGTTGCAGCAACAAATGCGGATTTCTGTGGAAAGGCCATTTGATGACGCCAATAAAATGTGCTTAAAGGCAATCGAATGCTCTGGTCAAGGCAGCCACAGATATGCGCTTCTAATGGGCATGAGGCGTGAGGCATAAGACCGAAGAAAGCCAACTCAAGTCAAGCCAAGCGGGCCCCACCGCAGCTGCTGCACTTGAGACACATGCAGCCAAAACAGAAGACACAAAAGGCAACTGACATCGAGTGGCGACCGCCGCCACTTGAGCCTCAACTAGTTCGGTTATCTGAGGCGCTACACTTTTTGTTTTCTCAACATTTTTTTCGGGCCGCTCTTGAGTGGATTTCAAAATTGTGGCAGACAAGGGACACTTGAAGAAGCTGCAATCGGACTTTTGTTTTTTTGGCAATTCGGGCTTAAGGTAATGTAAATTATTTTCTGAGCTTGCCTCACAAATCATCTTGTAATTAACAAGTGGTTTCCACACTGACAAAGCATGAAAAATGAACAAAATAAAATCCAGCAAGTCCGCCTGCAGAGTCCACAACTTTCACTAAAATTGAATTGACCCTACAAAAGATTTGACTTGCCTAATTTAGGCCCTTCCAAATGCGTAGCAAATTGTGATAATAATATAAAAGTTGTAAACGTTGTCCAAGTGCTAAGAATCTGACTTCGCCGGCAACATGTTGCGGCCACAAATGTTGCCGCCGTTTGGTTTTGGTGTTGGTGTTGCCGAGCGTTAATTTTGTGGTGCAGTAGGTCATTCGAGTCGAGAGCTTGGGCGTGTCTGCAGATATTGTATTGCAATGCCTAATGCCATTAAACCATACCCGACTGCTACCAATGCAATTCAGCAAGGCAGCTGACTGGAAATGTGTTTAAATCGAAACTCCCACACACCTACCACATGGTGTACACCAGCTGGAACAGGCTTTATGCAAACAATCACTTGTCCAACCGACAAAACAAAACAGAACAAAACAAAACGTAATAAATAAGTAAATTGTTGTATTCATTTTTTTTTTCTCTTCTTTTTCTTTGCACTTTGGACGTGCTTTTTTAATTATCGAAAAGGCGTAAAGCCAAAGAACACCACCATGCCAAATTTGCAAGGGGCCGTTAAAGTGAATGTCTGAACCCACCCAAAGAGTGCCGGAGCTGTTAAGCTAAGGCCAACAAAGTCTACACAAAGTGTGTCAGATGCAAAGGCCAATTTGAATTTATGAAGTTTTGTATTCAACACAAAAAAAACCCTTTAAAGGAGAAGTGTGAATTTAACTGGAGTTGGAGCAGGAGTTATTAGTTAAATCGGTATCTGAGAAAGGAATTTCTATTAAAAAACTGTTGACCCTTACAAAATATTCCACATATATGAAACTATATCTGTATTATACCAATATTCGAAATACCGATTTGGAACTGTGTGACAGCTATAATCTACCAGTTCTTTTAAGACTAGACAATTTTATATATATATTTATTTCAGATCGGAACTTAAATTTTGTATTATGTGAGCCTTTGGTATGGCATATGATTCGACAGGCGGAGAAGGTTACATATTCAGGGTTTTCGATATCTTATTAAGATCTATATAATTTTCAAGACAATATTAATAGAGGATAATGTTAGTAGTCAATATTCAAAAAGTGAACATGGAACTCTACAAGTATTTCGGACTTAAAGCACTTATAGGGATAACTCAATGATAGAGCTAGATCGAAAGTCGTTCACGAATAGACGAAACAATCATTCTGGTTATACCTATTCAGCATTTTTCTATCTACTTAATAGTCACGAATATATATAATCATAACAATAGGTAGAAATCATAGGTTCATCAAGACTACTTCACTTCGAAAAGAGTATAAAAAAATCCCAACGTTATCTTCGGGGTGCCGAAGATTGCAGACTCTTTTCGCAGTTGTTGTGCTGGTGAGTTAATAGGGCCGATTTCGATTTGTATGACAGCTATATGATATAGTAGTCCGATTTTAATAAAATTTAGCACAAACGCGTATATTTATGTAGAAAACGTGTTGGCCGAGTTTTGAAAAGATCAGTCAATAAATGTGCGAGTTATTCCCTAAACCAATTTAGGTTCATATGGCAGCTATATGATATAGTAGTCCGATCCTTACAAAATTTGGTACATATTTTAAATGCTATAAGTTTAAACAGGATCGGTAAATAAATGTGGGAGTTATTGCCTAAACCGATTTAGGTTCGTATGACAGCTATAAGATATAGTGATTCGATCCGACCGATTCAAACTAGTGTACTACCTAGGTAAAAAAGAAGGCTAAATATCAAGTTTCAGCAAAATAGCTTTTAAGACGACGGAGTAAATAGCATAGAAACAGACGGACAGACGGACAGACGGACATGGCTATATCGACTCCTCTAGTGATTCTAAGTATTCTAGATGTAACTATTGTGGGCCTACGATGTTTGGTTCTGGGCGTTACAAGCATCAGAACAAAATGAATATACTCTTTTTTTCTGCGAAAAGAGTATAAAAACACTCCAATTCCTATGGTATTTTCATAGATCATTAAATGGAAAATCTCTGAATACTGGTCCAACAAATGGAAATGGAATTTTTATTAATGTGCTCCGTGTTTTCTTTATTTTTTACAACTTGAAATCACTCTGCTTTGAATGTCGGCCAAAAAGCTTTTTTTGATTTCCCACACCCAATAAAGTCTTATTATCTTTCTAATTAAATTAGCTCAGATTAGATTAATAAAATTGCTCACTCAAAGCCATAAAAAAACAATAGTCATAGTCTGTCGAACATTAACAATAATGACTGCCACACTTTGCCACATGATGCTCTTTTTATTTTATTTGTTGAATGCCAACGGCGCATGCGCAACCAGCGGAAGTGGTCGCCCAACTGAATGCGAAAGCCCACAACAATTGCATTAGCTTTTGATTGCTCTTTATGTTTTATTTTATTTTATCGGACCTGCTGCTCTGCTCAAAACTAACAGACTCAACATAGTTCGAATAAGGAAAATTATGGCTGTCAAAATAATTTGTGGCCCCGCGGTTGTTGCTGTCCTGGGGCACTCTCAAGTGTCACTCACAGGCATTTTATGAGAGACATAATAATAAGCCATATTTCTGTTTTCATTTTCCTATAACATGTTCATTTTGAGCAAGCAAGCCTGAAAAGATAAAGCTTCCTGCTCAGAGTTTTGCAACTCTGTGAATATTTTTGGTCGATTTTATGCATTGATAAGGAAGCACTGAGATCTCAGAGCCACAATGTTGGGACTCATCATCGCGTACCTCGCGGCTCTGTCAACACTCTTGAAGGCAAGAAAAAAAAAAAAAACATGTCGGTTAAAAAAAAAAAAAAAGAAACACTTCAGAAACATAATTTCTTGTTGGCAGTTCGTGCTGCCCCCCTTTCATAACTGCAAACGCGCATACATATATGCATTATTTTGAAGATTTTCAAAGAGCTGAGTTTATGGTTATTTACTCGTATTGTAGTTGTTTTGTTGCCTGCCACAATGACATGGCGTACACATGTTGTGGTTGGCAGGGTTAGGTTAATTTGAATTTGCTTTTGGCACAAAAAGAAACTTTGCTCTTTTTTGGGTTGCGGTTACAAAATTTGCACTTTGACTAAGCCTATGGCTAGGTAGGTCTTACCCAAGGATTGAAGACTGGAGAAAGCTTCATTTGGGCTTACCTGCAATGAAAAGAGTAAAAACAAAAGCATTTATAAACGGTAAAGATAAAGAGACTGCCCGCTGAACTCTATTATGATTTGCCTTCAACCCGGTTGACCTCTCCAATTTGTTAGATGGAAATCCAGAAAAAAAAGTATTGCTTAAATACAAAAACTCGCCGACTGCAGCATCGTTTAAGCTACAATTTGTGCCTGCTGCTGACACCCACGTTCAGCTATCTTAAGTTAATTAATTGAGTTCAACAAGTTGAGCAAAAATAATAAAAATCAATTTAAAAGTTTCAATTTGGGGTCAAGTATTTACCAGGACCGCCTGACAGTCCACAAAAGCAAACACAAGAATTGGCAAAAATTCATTTCGTTTTTTGTTTTTAATTTAAGATTTTGTTTCTGTTATTATTCCAAAAGTTTTCCATATCTAGTAAATTTTGAAAGAAAATGAAGACGACGATAAGCTCAGGCGTGGCCGAGTTGAGGGATACCCTATATCTTGACAAAGAAAACGTAGTAACCCTAGTCTGGTGGTAAACCAGTTCGGCTACATTTAGATAAGACCTCTCTGATATTCCTTTGAAATTACCAACACATTCTTCACAATTATGCAAACACGCCATCTATCGGACTGTTCATTCGACCGTTTTCCTTATAAGGCAAGGGGAACCAAACTTTGGAATCTGAAATGTTGTAAATATGGTCCGATTCTAGTCGTGTCAGATATCAATCGAAAGATATTTGTATTCCTAACAATTGTTCTGAAGCAACTAGAATTAAAATCCTAAACCTATATAAATTAAAAGGCTTTGAAAAAGTGAAGTGGTAAAAAGAAGCGCACATTTGCACAAACTTAATATGCCCTTTACCTTAAGGTACAGGGTATAAAAACTTAATGTTTTCTTGTTTTACAATAAAAGTTATTTATTATGAATGTAAAATATTAAATATGGCGTATTGAAAAATTATTGCATTGAATACAAACAAATTCCGTAGGAATCGACTACGTCGATGTTTGCATACTCTGTAAAAGTGGAATAAAATTTTTGATCCCAAATATTATATTTGATAATAAATATTGTTTATGATTCACTACAAAAAGTGGGTGAGATTATCAAGTCACTGTCTGAACAATTTGAAGCTAATTTCTAAGAGTCTTTCGAATTAACGAGCAAAATAACTATAGAATATTAGGTTCACTCCTTAGAGAAATTAGAAACTAGAAGCACATTTGAGATCACTGATTAAATACTTTGAATAAGATTCTAAGTGTACATGTGTGTGTGTACTGAACTTGATTTGTTCTCGTTGTTGTCACGTCATCGGTTGTGTTTAAATAAAGAAACCTCTGATCGACCGCTCGCCGCATGACAATTTTGGTGTGGCTCACATTAAATCAAGCGTAAATAAATTGTGTAAAATTGTTCATTAATAATCAATAATAAATTGAAACATTTCAGTTATTTCATTTGTTTTGAATATGGAATTGTAACGCAGAGAATCGCACAACCTCCAACACAATTGAGCTTCATGGAACTTTGAATGCTTCTTGACATTGAGATTGCCGTCCAAAGAACACGGACGGAGCAATAAAAACCGAAGCGACTGCGATTGCGATTGATATATACTTTTTATTTATATAGATTTATTAACAGATTTCATAATCACAGTAAATGGAATTTTTTTAATTATTTTCCCATACCCCATAAATTTGATATGCAAATGTCATCAACTAACTTATTCTGTGGCTTATGCAACTTTACAGGTATTACAGGTAGCTTATGGATTCCACTTCTTACCCAATGTTTTTTCTGTTTTTATATAGTTTTTATTATTTTCATATAGAATTTTAAATTACATTCTGCGTAGACACGCTGTGCATACTTATGAAGTACTGAACACTTTCCATGATAACTCTTCCAAAACACATAAAAAAAAAATCTTGACAAGTTCGTTGATCTTGATCACATGGCTTCCGATAAATTTCCATATGTGGTGATTACTCATTTTTGCCTAAAATTTGAAGATAACCTAAAGATTAAGAGATTCTGTAAATTTAAATCAATTTGCTTGACTCCTCGACAAACTGGTTTATCGTCATATTTGCATTGCTTACCAATCACAATCACTTCTAATTGGCATTTTGCAACTTGAGAACAATAAGTCAATCAAATTACAGACTTGCCCATTTACCCAGTGAAGTGTTGAGAGCTCAACTAAGTCGATGATATCATTTGCCAAGTCAATTCATTTGGCAATCGATGGGTAAGTTTAAATTACGATTTTGTTAAATTGCAGTTTCTAATTTTTCTAATTTAAAAAATAACTTGCGCCTCTGCCAAATACAGTGCAGCCAACAGAGCTAAACAAATTCATTTAAATGCTTATTATGTTTATAAATTATTCAAAAATAAAAACAGCAATAAAAAAAAGCGGCCGCCACAACACAAAGCAAAAGCAAAAAATTTTTACAAAACTTGGCCAAAATTTATGGAGGAAATGAAGAGAATACCGCAGCCCCCGTCGTGTGCCAACACCCCTTCTATCATGCTCCCCCTTCAATTTCATGTGCTGCTTGTTTAAATTGAATTTTGCTTTTTCAGAATTGAGTGTGCAAATCAAATCAAAAGTGTGCACCAGCGATTGAGCAAGTTCTGAACGGTGTGTCTCAACGGTCCGTGTATGTGTGACTGAATCAGTTTTGTAGTCATCTTTATACTACGATGCCAATGCAAAATTAAAACGTCTGCACTGTTGAATGGAAAGCAGCCGGACTCCAGTGGCAGCAGCAATATCACATTTAACGGTTCTGGACCGATCCCGCCCGTCGAGAGGCCGTTTTTAGCCAATTTAGCGATTTGAAGCCAATCGCGATTGTAAACATAAATTCTCGGGTATTTATAGGAAGCCAACAAGCAAGATCGTTAGATAAGTCTGATAATATATATACGGCATAAAAATTTAATTTAATTCCGAGTCAAGAACAATGTACTCTGTAAGGTCTCGTGTGAGCCTAAAGTAAAGTAAATTATTTCAATTCATACTCACATATTAGTACTTTGGGGTTATCAATTACTTTTACCCAGGGAATTCCAACCTAATGAATAAATAAATTCAAGCTATGAGATAGACGTTTCAAAAGTTCAGAGCTATTCGGAATCATGCGTTTGCTTGGTGCAGTCGTGTTAATCGCTTTCATGAGCAAAGCTTGTACAATCCCTCAAGAGTCGGAAACAAATGGTAATCATAATTCAATATAAATCTTCTAACATAAAATAATATACCATATATATTTTTGTTTCGTTCAGCGAATATCAATGATCTAATAATAAACATAAATATGGCTCCATTTGAAAGAATTGGCCAAAAATATTATTACTTAATTCAGCTTAATTCCGGAATAAACTGGTTTGAGGCATTTCATCGCTGTTTATCACTCAATGGACATTTGGCCGATATCATTAACCAGAAAGAATTAGATGCAATTTCGGAACACTTTAATAAAAATGGTTATGGTGGTTGGACCTGGATATCTGGTAACGACTTAGCACAAGAAGGTCGATGGATGTCTTCAGTTACTGGAGAACCAATTAATTACTCCAAGTGGTCTACAGGTCAACCTGATAATGCTGGTGGAAAGGAAAATTGCATGCATCTATGGAAAATGGGAAACAAATTTGAAATGAACGATTGGGAATGTTCACAAAAAGCAAATGCTTTATGCGAGAGGCATATAGCTTCAATCACACCGGCATGAACATAAAAAAATCAATTTAAAATAAAGCTTATAAACAATTCTTTATAGATGTATGCAATTTTCAGAAAGGGGCGAAAAAGCTATAGTTTTTTTTTTGCGCAAATATCAGAGATAATCTATTTAAATCAACATCAAATCTTATCAGTGCGACGTACTCACTTTTAGTAGCTCTCAGATGTAAAATGTCCGATATTCTAAGCGATGAGCGTGTTTAACACCCAATTTCGATTTTTCAATATTTTAGTAAGCATTCAGCGAGTATCCAACGAAAGGCACTGTTATAGCATTCATCAATTTTGGAACTCACCGGTTCAACACTATATATGGTATATATACAATAGTATCTCGATTCTTGCACGTAATGAAAACCAGGTTCGGTACACGTTTCGAGGTTGTCGCAGGAACCGAGTTATTATTTTCCATACAATTTTACGTACACCTCATAAACCCCACCGCGCAAAAGTCAATATAAAACTAATTCAAATTACTACATTTCATAAGCAGCATAAAACTACGGTAAATCCCCGAATTTTATTTAGTCTAAGAGCAGGAGCCTTCAAAATGTCGCAAGTATCGATTATAAAATGTTCAGATGTCGCAAGTACAGAGTAATTGAAAAAAAATTGCTTTCTTGCAAGAATCGAGGTGTGCAAGTGTCAAGCATGTGCAAGAATCGAGATACTACTGTATATAAAAATAAATGCATAAGCAAATATTTCTTGCGATAAGAGAAGGGATTCGGTACGGACTCGTATTTGTATTTATTATATTCAATTTTCGGTTAAGCCGATCTTAGTCGGGAAGACATCACTGGGAAGTCAATGACGTATATTGGTATTATTTTAGACATCACAGATTTTATTACCTTTTCATTAATATTGTATACATTCAAAATATAAGTTCTTGTGTGAGTATTCCTTCCCAGGGTTTCTATCTTTCCTACTGATAACTGGAATATTTTCTAAGCAAAGCATTTGATGCATATATACATATATATATACAAAAAGTTGAGGGTTATCATTTGACTTCTATCTGTAGAATCAGAATCCGCAGATTTATTAAAAAAAAATTCGGAACGTTAAACTCGGGCGCAGCCGAGTTTGAGATACCCTGTACATTTAGGGGTATTTTCTACCAATTTTTCCTAGGAAGCCATCCCATATAGTTAAACCTAAATGTTTTAATTAAATCTTTCAATCATCAAGCTCAGTAAAAATATCTCTTAAATGTGTGAATAAACAATTTTAAATAATTTTTTTGGTTAAACAGATGTATGGGAGCTACATGATATAGTCATCCGATTTCAATAAAATTTGATGTTATTAAAAAGTTTACTAAAAACTGTGTTTTGCTTAATTTGGTTACGATTAACCCGTTTTCTGACAAAAAGGCACAGAAATCGTTTTTTTTTTTGTGCGATTACCCCTATGGAAGCTGTATGATATAGCTGTCCAATTTCATTAATACTTAGCACAACTGCTGGGTATTTTAAAATTTTATAAATTTGAATAAAATATCTTAAGAAACAAAGAAATTATGACGTTAAAACGATTTTCGCACTTTCGATCGGCCCTATGGGAGCTATATGAAATAGTAGTCCGATCAGACTGAAACTTTACCTCTTTATTAAGAACATAATAAGAAAATAAAATTATAACTATTGGTTTTGATAGCAATATGATAGTAAACAAAAAAGTAATGGCATATACACTTTTTACTTTTTTTGAGGGAGTTTTGGTTCTATGCTTATTATTCCGGACCTAAATCGGATATCGAAAAAATTTAATAAACTTAATATAACCTGCAGAACAAATGATTATTAGCAACAAACCGGAACTTTCTAGACCTTACCATCTCTGAGAACGAGGCGTTCATACAGACGGACAGACAGATAGACAGACAGACGGACGGACTTGGCTAGATCGATTTCTCTAGAGTCCGACGTCTCCTTTTCTATGTTACATACATTTGCACAAACTTAATATACCCTTGTACCTTGTAAGGTACAGGGTATAATTAGTGACGATGAATAAACTAAATGCTCAAAGTTATTCGGAATCATGCGTTTGCTTGGTACAGTCGTGTTAATCTCTCTCATGAGCAAAGCTTGGGCAAGCTCTCAAGAGTTAGAAACAATTGGTAATCATAATCCAATATAAATCTTCTAACATAAAATAACATATATATTTTTGTATCGTTCAACTTGTACAATCCCTCAAGAGCCGGAAACAAATGGTAATCGTAACTTAATACAAAATCTTATAAGAATAAAAAAAAATAAGTTTCATTTCGTCCAGTGACTATAAGCAAACAAATAATGGACATAAATATGGCTCCATTTGAAAGAATTGGCCGAAAATATTATTACTTAATAGAGCTTAATTCCGGAATAAACTGGTTTGAGGCATTTCATCGCTGTTTATCACTCAATGGACATTTGGCTGATATCATTAACAGGAAAGAATTAGATGCAATTTCGGAATATTTTAGTAAAAATGACTATAGCGCCCGGACCTGGATATCTGGTAACGACTTAGCACAAGAAGGTCGATGGATGTCTTCAGTTACTGGACAACCAATTAATTACTCCAAGTGGTCTACAGGTCAACCTGATAATGCTGGTGGAAAGGAACATTGTATGCATCTATGGAAAATTAAAAACAAATTTGAAATGAACGATTTGATATGCTCAGGAAAAGCAAATGCTTTATGCGAGAAGCATATAGCTTCAATCACACCAGCATGAACATAAAAAAATCAATTTTTAAATAAATTTAAAATAGAACTTATAAACACTATTTTGTAGATGTATGCAATTTTTTGGAGCGAAAAATCTATAGTTTTATTTTCTCAAATATCAGAGATAAGCATTTCAAATCAACATCAAATCTTATCAGTGCGACGTATTCACTTTTAGGAGCTATCAGCTGTAAAAGGTCCTATATACTAACCACTCTATAGATATCTAACGATTCCCCATGACGTAGAGACCTTCAAATATATTAATTTTTATGAACATCAAAATGTAATCTAAGTCCAGACCCAGACTAATGAGCTTAGAAAGCGATTAGCGTGTTTAACACCCGATTTTGATTTTTCAATATTTTAGTGAGCATTCAGCGAATATCCAAGGAAAGGTACTGTTAAAACATTCATCAAATTTGGAACTCACCGGTTCAACACTATAGGTATATGGTATAACCATATTTAACAATATATAAAAATAAATGCATAAGTATTGTTTCGTGTATACCATACGAATAAGAACAAAAAAAAACTAGCAAGAGCAAACACGGAGAATATAACAAAAATATTATAAATAAAAAATAAAAATAGTTTTTCGGTAAAATATAAGTTCTTGTGGGAGTATTCTTTTTTAGGGTTTCTATTTTTCCTCTTGATAACTGGAATCTTTTCTAGAGAAAAGAACTTGATGATTGGTAGCTTTAATTGGTGTAACTATGGTATAACCGTTTTACGTCCCGTATACAGGGTATCTCAAACTCGGCTGTGCCCGATTTTAACGTTCCGAATATTTATATACATATATCAAAATGTCATATCAGTCTCTGTCTTAAAAATACGTTATTAATGCAAATATTTTTGTCCAATACCTTGGGCCGAAGAATCGCTGCTAGTTCATAAATAGGGTCAGGTGTTAGGGTTTCCGCCTTGTTCGTGGTTATGTGGAATATTTTATAAAAACAACATTTGATGCATATAATTTTTAAGAAATAAGAACAGTGAGGGTTATCATTTGGCTTCTATCTGTAGAATCAGAGTCCACACACTTATTAGAAAATTAGTGACGATGAATAAAATAAATGCTCAAAGTTATTCGGAATCATGCGTTTGCTTGGTGCAGTCGTGTTAATTGCTTTCATGAGCAAAGCTTGGGCAAGCCCTCAAGAGCCGAAAACAAATGGTAGTCGTAACTTAATACATATTCTTATAAAAATTAAAAATAAACTAATTTTAATTTCGTCCAGTGACTATACACGATTTAATAATGGACATAAATATGGCGCCATTTGAAAGAATTGGCCGAAAATATTATTACTTAATTAAGCCTTATTACGGAATAAACTGGTTTGAGGCATTTAATCGCTGTTTAGCACTCAATGGACATTTGGCTGATATCATTAACCAGAAAGAATTCGATGCAATTTCGGAACATTTTAATAAAATTGGTTATGGTGGACCTAGTTGGATCTGGGTATCTGGTAACGACTTAGCACAAGAAGGTCGATGGATGTCTTCAGTTACTGGACAACCAATTAATTACTCCAAGTGGTCTAAGGGTCAACCCGATAATGCTGCTGGAAAGGAACATTGCATGCAATTGTGGAAATTTCAAAATATATTTGGAATGAACGATGGGATATGCTCAAGAAAAATAAATGCTTTATGCGAGAAGCATATAACTTCTATCACACCGCCATGTACATAAAAAAAGAAAATTTAAAACAAAGCTTGCAAAAAAATCATTGCAGATGTATCCAAGTTTTTGGGGCAAAGAAGCTACAGTTTAATTTGCTCAAATATCATGTTTAACACCAGATTTTGATTTTTCAATATTTTAGTGAGCATTCATCAAATTTGGAACTCGCCATAAGAGAAGGGATTCGGTACGGAATTGTATCTGTACATCACAGATTTTATCACCATTTTATTAATATTGTATACATTCAAAGTATAAGTTTTTGTGTGAGTATTCCTTCCAAGGGTTTCTATATTTCCTATTGATAACTGGAATTTCTTTTCTTTTCAAAAAATTTAGCAATTGTCCGTCGTCGCGCTCGGACGGGTTTATTTGTGCTCTCAAATTTAATTACTCTTTACCCCGCTTAATTTCTGTTTCATTTTTGAAAAAGTTTTTAGTGCATCGGTGCATAATCGTTGCTTGAAGACAATCAAGTTAACTTTGAAATTTTTAATTCTTTATTTTCGTTTACTCATTTCAACCAAAAAATTGTTCTTGTCCGGCAAGATTTTACATTATTTGTTTCAAGCAACAACAATTTTTCGTTTCTGCTTTTGCATGCTCTCAATTGTAATATAAAAAAATCCCAACGTTATCTTCGGGATGCCGAAGATTACAGACTCTTTTCGAAGTTGTTTCTGCCGTAAATCACATGAACGGGGTTGGTCAGTTAATAGGGCCGATTTCGATATGTATGACAGCTATATGATATAGTATTCCGATTTTAATAAAATTTAGCACAAATGCGTATATTTATGTAGAAAACGTATTAGCCGAGTTTTGAAAAGATCAGTTAATAAATGTGCGAGTTATTCCCTAAACCGATTTTGGTTCGTAGGGCGGCTATATGATATAGTAGTCCGATCCTTACGAAATATTTATATTAATTGCTATAAAAAACATACGTGTGCTAAATTTAAACAGGATCGGATAATAAATGTGGGAGTTATTGCCTAAACCGATTTAGGTTCGTATGACAGCTATAAGATATAGTGGTCCGATCCGACCGATTCAAACTAGTGTACTACCTAGGTAAAAAAGAAGGCTAAATACCAAGTTTCAGCAAAATAGCTTTTAAGACGACGGAGTAAATCGCATAGAAACAGACGGACAGACGGACAGACTGACAGACGGACAGACGGACATGGCTATATCGACTCCTCTGGTGATTCTAAGTATTCTAGATGTAACTTTTGTGGGTCTACGATGTTTGGTTCTGTGCGTTACAAACATCAGAGCAAAGTGAATAGACTCCTTTTTCTTCGAAAAGAGTCTAAAAATCGCCAAAATGCAAAATCCACCTATATTCCGGTCATTGGGTGTTGGCTGTGTGATAACCTCATACATGTGAAGTGTGCTGGTTACAGTGGAGATGGAGATGCGAACATTTATACGGCAGACTAGGTGTGGATTAAAAGATCTTCACCTAGGCTTTGATAAACTTCGTTAGACTTTTTCAGTTTTGGAGAGCCAATTCAATGGATTAAAGCTCTTAAATAGCTCTCCAAAGCGTAAGAAGTCTGGCTTGGAAACGCAGACTTGTTCGCGTGTCCTCCAAGTCCCGGCAAATGGGCCTCCAGCTATAACTAATCAGCTGATTTCTTTGTCCCCTGGGCCGGTACTTAGATCTGCTAATAATAAAATGTTAGCAACTCCTAATGCTTGCACACTGGACACTGGGAAATCAGCAAACCCACCTAGTCCGTTGCCTGTAGCGTCCACCTCGTCCGCTCTGGATAGGAATATATCGCCTCCAATGGCGGATGGGGTTCCACCAACTACGGAGGCTAATTCTTCTGCCCCAGTTGATGTGAATCCAAAACTTTTGGTGGGGGTTCCGCAGAGGAAGCAAGTCTTTGTTTCCAGACTGGCACCCGATCTTACTTCGGAAGATGTAATATCGTATATAGATTCGAAAGTCCAGGTCTCAAATTTAACTGTGGATAAATTTAAGTTTTCGTATTCTAGGGAGATCGCATCTTTTAAAATTAGCCTTCCCCCTTGCTTCTTCGAGCTTATTTGTTGTGGAGATTTTTGGCCAGAGCATGTTGTAGTTAAAGAGTTTACGGCGAAGAAAAAAATCGGGATCACTCCCAAAAAACTAGAACCCTTTCATCTAGCGTATCAAAACGTTAGAGGACTTAAATCTAAACTTAGTCGGTTTTTTCTTAGTAGCTTTGGTTTCAATTATTCTATAGTAGTATTAACCGAGACGTAGCTTAAGCCTGACATTTTGGAAAACGCCAAAGGGAAGTTAATGAGAGCGCCGAAAAAATTAACAATTAGTGTTGCACTATGTATTATTTTAGACACCACAGTTTTTATCAACATTTCGTTAATATTGTATACATTCTTCATATAAATTCAGGCATCATAAGGCCCGTTTATACGACCATCGGCGTTACTGATCTTAATAAATAATAAAAATAGTTTTTCGGTAAAATATAAGTTCTTGTGTGAGTATTCTTTCTTAGGGTTTCTATCTTTCCTGTTGATAACTGGAATCTTTTCTAGAGAAAAGAACTTTATAATTGGTAGCTTTAATTGGTATTATCGCTTTTAACGCTCCGAATATTTATGTACATATGTATATGAAATTGCCATATCAGTCTCTGTCTTGAAAATACAGTATTTGCATCAAAAATAATTTTGTCCAATACCCTGGGCCGAAGAGTCGCTGCTAGTTCAGAAATAGGGTCAGTTGTCAGGGTTTCCACCTTGCCCGTGATTAGATAGAGTCTTTTAAAAAAAACAACATTTGATGCATTTTAAGAAATAAGAACAGTGAGGGTTATCATTTGGCTTCCATCTTTAGAATCAGAATCCACAGACTTATTAGAAAATTAGTGACGATGAATAAAATAAATGCTCAAAGTTATTCGGAATCATGCGTTTGCTTGGTGCAGTCGTGTTAATTGCTTTCATGAGCAAAGCTTGGGCAAGCCCTCAAGAGTGGGAAACAAATGGTAATCGTAACTTAATATATAATCTTATAAAAATTAAAAATAAACTAATTTTTACTTCGTCCAGTGACTATACACGATTTAATAGTGGACATAAATATGGCGCCATTTGAAAGAATTGGCCAAAAATATTATTACTTAATTCAGCTGAATTCCGGAATAAACTGGTTTGAGGCATTTCATCGCTGCTTATTACTTAATGGACATTTGGCCGATATCATTAACCAGAAAGAATTCGATGCAATTTCGGAACATTTTAATAAAATTGGTTATGGTGGACCTAGTTGGATCTGGATATCTGGTAACGACTTAGCACAAGAAGGTCAATGGATGTCTTCAGTTACTGGACAACCAATTAAGTACTGGAACTGGTCTAAAGGTCAACCTGATAATGGTGCTGGAAAGGAACATTGCATGCAATTGTGGAAATTTCAAAATATATTTGGAATGAACGATGGGATATGCTCAAGAAAAATAAATGCTTTATGCGAGAAGCATATAGCTTCTATCACACCTCCATGTACATAAAAAAAGAAAATTTAAAACAAAGCTTCCAAAAAATTTCTTGCAGATGTATCCAAGTTTTTGGGGCGAAGAAGCTATAGTTAATTTTCTCAAATATCATGTTTGACACCAGATTTTGATTTTTCAATATTTTAGTGAGCATTCATCAAATTTGCAACTCTCCATAAGAGAAGGGATTCGGTACGGAATTGTATCTGTACTTATTGTATTTAATTTTCGGTTAAGCCGATCTTAGTCGGGAAGACATCACTGAGAAGTCAATCACGTACATTAGTATTATTTTAGACATCACAAATTTTATCACCATTTTATTAATATTGTATACATTCAAAGTATAAGTATAAGCAAAGCATTTGATGCATATATACATATATATATATACAAAAAGTTGAGGGTTATCATTTGACTTCTATCTGTAGAATCAGAATCCGCAGATTTATTAGAAAAAAATTCGGAACGTTAAGCTCGGGCGCAGCCGAGTTTGAGATACCCTGTACCTTTAGGGGTATTTTCTACCAATTTTTCCTAGGAAGCCATCCCATATAGTTAAACCTAAATGTTTTAATTAAATCTTTCAATCATCAAGCTCAGTAAAAATATCTCTTAAATGTGTGAATAAACAATTTTAAATAATTTTTTTGGTGAAACAGATGTATGGGAGCTACATGATAAAGTCATCCGATTTCAATAAAATTTGATGTTATTAAAAAGTTTTACTAAAAACTGTGTTTTGCTTAATTTGGTTACGATTAGTTCACAAATAACCCGTTTTTTGACAAAAAGGCACAGAAATCGGATTTTTTTTTTGTGCGATTAGCCCTATGGAAGCTGTATGAAATAGCGGTCCAATTTCATTAATACTTAGCACAACTGCTTGGTATTCTAAAAGTCATTTATAAATTTGAATAAAATATCTTAAGAAACAAAGAAATTATGACGTTAAAACGATTTTCGCACTTTCGATCGGCCCTATGGGAGCTATATGATTTAGTAGTCCGATCAGACTGAAACTTTACCTCTTCATTAAGAACATAATAAGAAAATAAAATTATAACTATTGGTTTTGATAGCAATATGATAGTAAACAAAAAAATAGTGGCCTATACACTTTTTACTTTTTTTGAGGTAGTTTTGGCTCTATGCTTTTTATTCCGGACCTAAATCGGATATCGAAAAAATTTAATAAACTTGATCTAACCTGCAGAACAAATGATTATTAGCAACAAACCGGAACTTTCTAGGCCTTACCATCTCTGAGAACGAGGCGTTCATACAGACGGACAGACAGATAGGCAAACAGACATATAGACAGACGGACGGACTCCTTTTCTATGTTACATACATTTGCACAAACTTAATATACCCTTGTACCTTATAAAGTACAGGGTATAATTAGTGACGATGAATAAAATAAATGATCAAAGTTATTCGGAATCATGCGTTTGCTTGGTACAGTCGTGTTAATCTCTTTCATGAGCAAAGCTTGGGCAAGCTCTCAAGAGTTCGAAAAAAATGGTAATCATAATCCAATATAAATCTTCTAACATAAAATAACAAATATATTTTTGTATCGTTCAACTTGCACAATCCCTCAAGAGCCGGAAACAAATGGTAATCGTAACTTAATACAAAATCTTATAAGAATAAAAAAATAAGTTACATTTCGTCCAGCGACTATAAGCGAACAAATAATGGACATAAATATGGCGCCAATATTATAACGTGATACAGCTTTATTCCGGAATAAACTGGTTTGAGGGATTTCATCGCTGTTTATCACTCAATGGACATTTGGCCGATATCATTAACCAGAAAGAATTAGATGCAATTTCGGAACATTTTAATAAAAAAGGTTATCGTGGTTGGACCTGGATATCTGGTAACGAGTTAGCACTAGAAGGTCGATGGATGTCTTCAGCTACTGGAGAAGCAATTAATTACTCCAAGTGGGCTAAAGGTCAACCTGATAATGCTGGTGGAAACGAAAACTGCATGCATCTATGGAAAAGTAAAAACACATTTGAAATGAACGATTGGGGATGTAAACAAAAAGCAAATGCTTTATGTGAAAAGCATAATGCTTCTATCACACCGCCATGTACATAAAAAAAACTTGTAAATACATTTAAAATAAAGCTTATAAACACTTCTTTGTAGATGTATGCAATTTTCAGAAAGGGGCGAAAAAGCTATAGTTTTATTAACTCAAATATCATGTTTAACACCCGATTTCGATTTTTCAATATTTTAGTGACCATTCAGCGAGTATCCCACAAAAGACACTGTTATAGCATTCATCAAATTTGGAACTCACCGGTTCAACACTATATATAACTATATTTTACAATATATAATAAAATTAAAGGCATACCCAAATATTACATGCGGTAAGAGAAGGGATTCGATACGGACTCGTACTTATTATATTCAATTTTCGGTTAAGCCAATCTTAGTCGAAAAGATATCATTGGTATTATTTTAGATATCACAAATTTTATCACCTTTTCATTAATATTGTACACATTCAAAATATAAGGTCTTGTGTGAGTACTCCTTCCCAGGGTTTCTATCTTTCCTATTGATAAATGGAATATTTTTTAAGCAAAGCATTTGATGCAAATAATTTTTAAAACATAAAAACTGTGAGGGTTATCACTTGACTTCTATCTGTAGAATCAGAATCCACAGACTTATTAGAAAATTAGTGACGATGAATAAAATAAATGTTCAAAGTTTGTATTTGCTTGGTACAGTCGTGTTAATCTCTTTCATGACCAAAGCTTGCTTGAAAAAGAAAATTAAAATAAAGCTCTAGGACTAAAATGCTGTAGATTTATTCACCAAATATTATCAGTGGGACGTATACACTTTCACTGCATCTAAGATGTAATATGTATTACCGCAAAATCAAACATAACCTGACCTAAAGGTCCTTTTTTCTAACTACCATACCGCTATCCTACTAACCTTGAGGTCGCAGAGACTTTCAAATATTTTCATATTTATACCCTGTGGCTTAAGGTACAAGGGTTTGTAAAGTATATGTAACACAAAAAAAGAGGCATCGGAGACCCCCAAAAATTACCTAGACTATGATCGGGGTGACTAGAGAAATCGATCTGGCCATATCCGTCTGCTTGTATGAATGCCTAGATCTAAGAGATGGTAATTGCTAGAATGTTCCGTTTTACGTCCCGTATAAGTACAGGGTATCTCAAACTCGGCTGCGCCCGATTTTAACGTTCCGAATATTTATATACATATATCAAAATGTCATATCAGTCTCTGTCTTAAAAATACATTTTTAATGCAAATATTTTTGTCCAATACCTTGGGCCGAAGAATCGGTGGTAGTTTATAATTAGGGTCAGGTGTCAGGGTTTCCGCCTTTTCCGTGGTTATGTGGAATCTTTTATAAAAACAGCATTTGATGCATATAATTTTTAAGACATAAAAACTGTGAGGGTTATCATTTGACTTCTATCTGTAGAATCAGAATCCACAGATTTATTAGAAAATTAGCGACGATGAATAAAATATATGCTCAAAGTTATTCGGAATCATGCGTTTGCTTGGTACAGTCGTGTTAATCTCTTTCATGAGTAAAGCTTGGGCAAGCCCTCAAGAGCCGAAAACAAATGGTAATCGTAACTTAATACATAATCTTATAAAAATTAAAAATAAACTAATTTTTATTTCGTCCAGTGACTATAAATGATTTAATAATGGACAGAAATATGGCGCCCTTTGAAAGAATTGGCCAAAAATATTATTACTTAATTCAGCTTAATTCCGGAATAAACTGGTTTGAGGGATTTCATCGCTGTTTATCACTCAATGGACATTTGGCCGATATCATTAACCAGAACGAATTAGATGCAATTTCGGAATATTTTAATAAAAAAGGTTATCGTGGTTGGACCTGGATATCTGGTAACGACTTAGCACTAGAAGGCCGATGGATGTCTTCAGCTACTGGAGAACCAATTAATTACACCAAGTGGGCTAAAGGTCAACCTGATAATGCTGGTGGAAACGAAAACTGCATGCATCTATGGAAAAGTAAAAACACATTTGAAATGAACGATTGGGGATGTAAACAAAAAGCAAATGCTTTATGTCAGAAGCATAATGCTTCTATCACACCGCCATGTACATAAAAAAAACTTGCAAATACATTTAAAATAAAGCTTATAAACACTTCTTTGTAGATGTATGCAATTTTCAGAAAGGGGCGAAAAAGCTATAGTTCTATTTGCTCGAATATCGTGTTTAACACCCGATCTCGATTTTTCAATATTTTAGTGACCATTCAGCGAGTATCCAACGAAAGGCACTGTTAAAGCATTCATAAAATTTGGAACTGACCGGTTCAACACTATATATGGTATAACTCTATTTAACAATATATTAAAATAAATGCATAAGCAAATATTTCATTTATCTTGTTAAATTTTCGGCTAAGCCGATCTTAGTCAAGAAGACGTCAAAGGGAAGTTAATGAGAGCACCGAAAAAATTAACAATTAGTGTTTCACTAAGTATTATTTTAGACACCACAGTTTTTACCACCTTGTATACATTCTTCATATAAATTCAGGCATCCCAAGGGTCGTTTATACGACCATCTGATCTGATCTTTCTGAACATCGAAATATATATTTGTCTTGACTTCTTTTCTTGTCTTGGTATTGAACCGTGTAAACCTTACGAATTAGAATAAAAAAAAAACTAACAAGAGCAAACACGGATAATATAATAAAAATATTATAAATAAATAATAAAAATTGTTTTTCGGTAAAATATAAGTTATTGTGTGAGTATTCTTTCTTAGGGTTTCTATCTTTCCTGTTGATAACTGGAATCTTTTCTAGAGAAAAGAACTTTATAATTGGTAGCTTTAATTGGTGTTAAATCGCTTTGAAAGATTTTAGGTGTAACTATGGTATAGCCCCGAGTAAAAATCGGTACAAGAAATACCGTTTTACGTCCCGTATACAGGGTATCTCTAACTCGGCTCTGCCCGATTAATGCAAATATTTTTGTCCAATACCTTGGGCCGAAGAATCGCTGTTAGTTCAGAAATAGGGTCAGGTGTCAGGATTTCCGCCTTGCCCGTGATTAGATGGAATCTTTTATAAAAACAACAGTGAGGGTTATCATTTGGCTTCTATGTGTAGAATCAGAGTCCACAGACTTATTAGAAAATTAGTGACGATTAATAAAATAAATGCTCAAAGTTATTCGGAATCATGCGTTTGCTTGGTACAGTCGTGTTAATTGCTTTCATGAGCAAAGCTTGTGCAAGCCCTCAAAATGTACTTTCATTTTCATCAACGGCAAAAAGCAATTCACAATCAACACATAGTACTATGGCGCCATTTGAAAGAATTGGCAAAAATTGATTGCGAAATTAACTGGTATGAGGCATTGCATCGCTGCTTAGCTCTTAATGGACATTTGGCCGACATCGTTGACAAGAATGAGTTAGATTCCATTACAGAATATTATATTAAAAAAGGCTATACCACTAACACCTGGATATCTGGTAACGACTTAGCAATACAAAGTCGTTGGACGTCTTCATCCACGGGACAACCAATTAATTACACCAAGTGGGCTAAAGGTCAACCGGATAATTCTGGTAATAATGAAGAAGAAAGAAAGAAAAATGGAAACCAATTGGAAATTAACGATTTTGTATGCAAAAAAACGTCATATGCTTTATGCGAGAAGCCTATAACTTCCAACAATACCCGTTTGTCAAATTAATTTTAATACAACAACTGTCACTTATTAATTTGAAATAAAACTTATGAATATAAAATTTTCTCAATTCAATTTTTGGTTAAGTAACAAGACAATGTTAATGGGCAGAACAACTTTAAAAAAAAATAAAACGTAATTTAAGAATTTAAAGTCCCGCTGATGACACAGTTAGCTCATATTCCTTAAAAATCTGAGATTAGCTTATTGCAGCATAAGTATTGATAATGACTTTAAATTCTTAAATTACGTTTCAACGTTTTTGAAGTAGTTCTTCCCATTAACATTGTCATCATATATAAGGTCGCGTTACCTGAGATGAACGCCCTACTCTTTAACCAACCTACCGATATCCTACAGACGTTACGATCCTAAGAACCTTTAGAAATAAATATTTTTATATTCATAAAACCTGAACCACCATTATTTAGTTTTATATCTGTTTTGATGCTAAAGTTTCTGATCAAAGCCACGGGTTTTAACAAGTCTCTGGACTTATACTATTTATTGCGTGGAAATATTTGGAAAACGATTAAATTTTTGAGTAATCAAAGCATTTAATATTCCCACGAATGTTTTTTTTTTTTATGTTTGTTTTCGATGTGTTTTCAGTTGCTTCTGGGGCACCCATAAGCTGTACGAAATTAATTGAATCAAGTTGTTGATTGAGAGGTTGGTAATGAAATGAATTTTCTCAACTCACTGACTGCCTAAGTGGATTTTCTCGTTCTAATTTCTTGGTGTCGATGTTGCCTAGACTCGCTGCAGTTATTGTGGGTTCTGTTCATGTGTGTGTGTGTGTCAATCATTTCAAGAGCGGAAATCTGGTCAGAGCAATATACACTCATACACGTTTAAAACATTTGTCATAGCAAATACTGTCGGCTTGTGCATTGGCACGTACTGAACACAAAACTTCCGTCAAGAAGAAACCCCCTTCTGCCCAAGAAAATTCTAAAGACTTTCGCACGAAATACCCAAGTCAGAAATGGCCAACGATCTGCCTCGGACATAGCCAAAGTCATAGACATAGCCCACGATGGCCCTGGCTTGCTCGCGTATTTATCATTTAGTTAATATCTTTTAAACAATTTCAAGATGGTTTGTCGGTCGCTTGGGTCGGTCGCTGGGTCGGTTGGTCGGTCAGGCGGTTGGTTGGTTTTGTTTGTTTGGTTGGTAGTTTCGAGTCCATTGGCGTGTTGGGTTGCCGATAAAGTCGCATTTGCTTAACTTAGAAATAAATTCTTCTTGGCTGGCAGAAAGACAGTGAGTTAGCCAAGTACCAAATGGCCAAAACGAACTTCTTGCTGTAGCGTGCGCACGCGGCTTCTTTGGATAACCAGTTTTATTTATTTTTATTTTTTATTCTTTTTTTTTTTTTTTTTGGTCACAAAACAAGTTTTTGCCAAAATACAAAAGAAAAACTTGGCTTGGGGCTATTAAAGCGACGAGCAACGAACGATTCGCAGCTGTATATGAAGCCATAAACAAAATGCCCAAAAATTACGGTCCGGTCTCATCACCGATCGACGACGATGCATTGCAAATTTTTATTACGCACATTTCGCTAATGAATGTTTACATTCATCACACATACACACACTCACGCACAAATGCACAAGATTGCCCAAAAAGAAAGAACAGGAAGAAAATAATTAAATGGAGCAAAGAGAAGGAGAGAGAGTGAGAGAAGTCGGTCTCTCAAACTAGTCTTAATTCTGTTGCAACCAGAAGAGCTGCTGCATATTGCCAAACTGTAGCTCCCAAACTCGGCATGTGGCAAAGAACGAACCAGCCACCCGCCAGTTGGATGACTTTTGAACCACATCAGCATCCACCAAAGACAAACTCTCAATGCAGCCCAGTGAGTACCGCAAGTTGGAGGCACAGATGCAGACCCACGATAAGCCACAGAGACCACAAGAACATTGCAAACAGAATTCTGCAAAACAATGCTGCCTGCCTGTTGCACAGTCCAGCATTAAGCAAAAGATAGAACGAGAGAAGGAGAGGCCATTGACATCATGATGAGGTTGGCAGGCACCGGCACTGGCACTGGCACCGGCACGGGCATCCTTAGCCACTGTCATTTGCCGGGCAAAACAAACGGCAACACGAAAATCTTTGTTGCAAGCTCGCACAGAGCAAAGAAAGAAAGTTGCTTGTTTTAGCGTCCGCAATCGTGAGTGTCAGACTGACTGACTAACTGACTAACTAACTGACAGAGTGACTCAAAGACTGACTAACTCAAAGATGCATAGAACAAACTACCGAGCATCCTCATTGGATTCTGTCTGTGTGGCTTGGTTTTTGTTGGCTTTGAAGCTGCTTCGTGACACTGTACAAATGTCAGCACTTGGGGGCGTGGGCCAAAGCCAAAGAGTTGAGTTTGGCTTTTCCGCCTTTGCCGTATTCTGTGCAGCGACTCCAATCAATTAACTGTGGCCATGCCCGTCGTTAGCTAACGTTCGATTCTCGCCACAGCGGGCGCAACTTAAAAAGGTGCGAAATTTGATACAGCTCCAAGTGGTGAGATTGTTGTGTTGTTGGTGTTGTTCGTGGCATAGACGAGATTTATGAGGTACTGCTCTCAGCTGGGCTGACTCAAAGGCACAAAAAGCCGACACCACCAGACGCTTACCCTTCCATACCCAGGGCAATAGTTCTACTCGACTATACGAATGGAATGCAACGACTGTCAGCATCAACTTTATTATGACCAGTACTCCAGCTCTTCTCTTGACAGTCTAACTGTGAACGAGCTTAGCCAAGTGGGCAACCAAAGCTGGCAGATGCGCAAGATAACTCCAGGCCGTCTGTCTCAATCCGAAAGCCTCAACGACATCAACACCTGTTCTCTCAACTGTGCCTAATGCCTTAATGCAGTTAGTAATCTTCATTTGCATATATAGGGGACAGGCTAAGCCAGAACAGACTAGCAGACAATACATGATAGATCAAGCCGCTCCAGCCCCGACCGGAGTCATTTGATGGCTGGCAGTCATTAAATTAATAGCCGCCCAGACGCACAGACAGACGGAAAAGGCACTCTGACACTCACACGCCCACATGCCCACACATGGCCAACAATTGAACGGCTTTGGCAATAGAGACCTGCAAATGAATAATCAAATCTTGAGCTATATTTAGAGCCGCCATTGACAGATACACCAACCAGGCCTGAGATGTAGATTCAGACCCAGATACAAATCAATCAGTTGGGCTGACCAGGGTCGATCAAAACCACCGAATGTCAACAAATGAACCAAGTGGAACACCGAAACCAAACCATAAATATGGCATACACTATCCATTAGTCTATATAGGATAAACTTGTAATTTGAACTACTTATGCAAAACAGATACAGGGTATTCCAAAATCGAGCAATCCCAAAATTGTTTTTATTTTATACAAACAATCAATCATAGATCGGATGAGAAGTGTTTTTTTTTTTTTTTTTTTGTATTGTAAATTGCAAAATAGAGTTTGGGAACCCCTTCAACCTCAAGAATATGTGATATGTTGGCCAGTCAGTCACACTTGATCTTGTCAATTGAAGCCTCCTCTTGAACGGTAAATGTGACAGATTCATGGCACTCTGAATGTGGCCAAGTCCAAGTGAACCGAGTTCGTTCGTCGGATGGTCTGGTCCGGTCTGGTCTGGTTGGTTTTATGTGCGCCCCCGACCTACACACACACACACACACACACTTCACTCTAACGGCGACAGTGACAGTAACAGCGACAGAGACAGCGATGGCGGCGGCAACAACAGCAAACACATTTAATGGAACATGAAATTCATTTAAAATCGTAGCGGACAAATTTAATGGGCGACCGAACATTCGTTTTATGCGTGTCGAACTTTGACGAAATGGGAATGCTATCTTAACACTCACACTCGCACTAACACTCGCACACACACGCACTCACACTTCTTAGCGAATGATGAACAAGCATTTGAACACGGCTAGATGATTTGAGAGAAATGTGCGCCCGCCGCTTTGTTTGCTTTCTTTTTCAATGTTCTTGGCCAGGGCGAGTTTGGTTATTTTCCCCGCTTCTTTTGCTTCTTGTTCTTTAAAGATTGTGGCTAATTAACTTGTAGCTGCGACCGTGTAGACTGCGAACATAGATACAATTTATACCAAAAAATGAAATGATCTTTTTAACACTTTTGTTGTCTTTTGAACATGCCCATGGATTGGCCAGAGAATAGGAGAAAGATGAAGGCGTTGCCAATGACTGAGGTGTGAGATTGAAGTTTCCATGAATGGTGGGGAGGGGACCGGAGAACACGCTAATAAATTCTCAGCCAGAACACATCAACTAAATTGTTTAATTAAGGCATCCAAGCAAATCTCTTTCTTTGGTGAAAGTTTGTTCCCTTTTCAATTGGATGCGGCCCAGAATGCAGCGTGTCAGTCCGTGTCAAAGTTCAAGAGAGATCCACCCAAAATTATGATCCATTGGAAAGACTGGCTGTCTGCACGATCATCAACAGCCACCAACGGCAACAGAAGCCGCACCATTTGGGCAGCCTTATAATCTTGACTATGCCGCATTGTTGGCTAATTGGCGGGGACTGGCAGAAATTTGTATAAATTATACAATAATTTATAAATACAAGTCTTTGATTGTGACTCGCCGATGGCAAGACAACCCAAGCCAAGTGGAATCAATACAAGAGTCAACCAAAAATCCACAATATTTTGTATAATCATCTCGTTGGCAAGAGGTTCGGTTCGTTCACCTGTCGCATACGTCGTTTTCTGTCCCTCCCATCGATTATTTTTATTTTTATTTTTATTTTTTTATTCGTTTTAGTGTTATCGTTGCTGTTGTTGTTGCTGCGCGGGGCGTTACGTTAATCATATGCAAACAATAGGCCATCATCAAGTGCCGTTAGAAACGTGGACTTCCAAACTAACTGTAAAACTATCGAATGTGCATAACTTGACCAAATTTATAACGAATTATGACAAGAGGAAAACAGAAACACTCAGCGAGAACAATTGGAATACTCCAGCGACAAAGGGATTGTCAATGACAATAAAGACTTTTCGACAATAAATGAAATCAGTATATTTTTTATAGAGCTAAAAAAAAATTAAAGAATTATATGGGAGATGTGCAAAAAATTAAGCAAACCAGTTTCTGGAAAAAAAATATAAACCCATTTAAAGATTGACATATTGAAGCTTTGAAAATTTTAATAAAAACAACAAATCAAAAAATCTTTAGTCTTTTAATTTTGAAACTTTCAGTTGGAGACGCCCAATGGGTCAGGACAATTGAGGCATAGCGGTCGTTACGTCTATTAAAATGCCAATCAGTTCCAGAGCCTTAAATCCAGGAATGTATTCTTCTTTCAAACCGGATCAAATCGATATGATATTTATGGTCCGAAATCATTTATTGAACTATATTTTTTATGTTTGATATTTGGTATACCTTTATAGGGACACATATATAAACTGATTTTCAGTTTAACCGGGTCGATATATCTCATAACTACAGATCTAAGTCAGTTTTGGAATTATCTAAGCCAATTCGGTTCATCTTAGTCATATTGATCGATATAGCTTACCATTTAACTATCTTAAAGATCTGATTAGTCTATGTTTACCTATCGTGTTCATCTTAGATATATCTTTATTATATGAAACACATATGAATACTGATTTTTAACTTTATCAAATCAGTAATTCTTATTGCTGCTTTTCAAACCTACTGTCTGATTTATTCTCTTATTGATCGTAAAGTTATAGAATATTGATCTAGATAACTATGTATATACTATATTTATATTCTTGTACAATTGGGTAACAAGTTTCTGTTTATCATTCAGCTGCCTCACAGACAAATTTGTAAATCGAATTCTAAATTGAAGCAAAATTGGTTAATTGTTTGAAAGTCTTTTTTACCCCCAAAATTACTTTTTTCTAAAAATTAAGAAACACTAATCGAAAACTAAAAGTTGAGGCTTTTAAAGATCTCCACCTTCTCCCCTCACCCCTACAGAGCCCCAAACAAAGATGGAAAACTTTATAGCATGAAATTCCTTTGCGCATTCTTGTTTGCAGGCTTTTGGTATTTCCCCCCACACACTTCAGCCGACAAGAAGCCAACGATCACGATGACATTTGAAGAACACTAAAATCAATTTTAAATTACAAACTATTTTTTTCCGAAAGGGGCTATAAAATAAGAAAATTTACTATGTTTCCAAAGCAAACACATCAACACCATCCACTCCCCCATAACAGTTTTAACATAAAGACTTTTTAAATGGCTAATTTTTATGCCGTTGTCACAATGGGCCATTAAACAGCAGCGCGCCAAATGAAAATTACAACTAAAAAGGCCACAAAAAAAAAAACAGAGAGAGACGGAAAAATATGCAAAGCCAATGAAAAACTCAAGCGATGACTCGACGACTCTGACGAAATCTCACACAATCTTTTGATGGCCGTAAAAAAAAAAAAAAAAAAAAAAAAACAAAGTATGAAAATATATAAGCATTTAATTGAAAGAAAATACTTGATTGGCATCAGATTTTATAGTCGCTTTAAATAAAAATAAAATGTATCTATTTATGGCACATAAATTAACCCAGCGATGATGATTTGGAATTTATAATTAACCAACAACAACAATAAAAATCCATAGAAATGTAGACCTGAAAGGCACATTTTAATCAAAATATTGCGACAGGTGAATAATGCTGCAATCAACAATAAGCAGCTTAATTTCGAGATCATTGCCAAACCCAAAAGGTAATTCAAGAAGCTCCCAAATTTCGTAGACAAAGGGGAGCAGCATCTTTGATAGACGAGACTATTTGGCTCAGCCGTGACTAAACAATAAAACTGATATAATTGGGGGGAAAAAAACTCGACAACTGCTTCGCATATTAGCAATAATTTCTTCTTCTTCTTCCTCCTTTATTTTCAGACTTGCGTAATTTGCATTGATTGGAGTGAATCCGTTTGAATCTGACTGATCGATTGACTGACTGAATAAGTGAATGGCCCAAGGGGGGCTTCGAAGGCATTAAGAAAAATTCACACAATTCCCGAAGCCAAATTTAATTTTCATATTGCAAGTGTAGCGGTGAGTGTGTGTGTGTGTATGTGTGTGTGTGTGTGCTTATAATAATTGACTGTTTATTATCGGTTTGTCGGCTTTTGGCTTTTTGATCATTTATCGACCGCTAAAAAGAGCCGCTTAGGTTTTGCACTGACTCTTTTGTTTTGTTTTTTTTTTTTTTTATTGCCTTTCGTCTTCGTTTTGACTTTGTCTTGTTTTGTTTTGTTTTGCTATGTCAAATCGATGATCGACTGACTGGGCGCCCAAAGGTGTTGCCATGACAAATTGTATGCAGTGCGGAAGCAATTTCACAAAAACTTGCAAATGGTTGAATTTTGTTTTTTTTTCACTTTTATTGGGCTTCTTGGTAAAGTTCGTTTTTTGTATACGTAATTACGATTTTGACTTTGATTTCCGCCTGGGCGCTGAAGGCGCCTAAAGACCCAAACAAATTGAGGTGTCAAATTATGTTAGGTGCGGACAACTTAAACGGTTTGGGCTAGGCTATTCCAAAGGAAAGCCATGAACATGGGTGAACAAAGTTAACAAGTTAGCCAAAGGAATTATTAAATAATAATTTCCCACTTCTTAAATGCCTATCAAATATGCAAAAATAAAAACTCTCAAGCTTCTGCATAATGAACAAAGCAATTCGGTAAACAAAATTATATAGACGAGTTGGAATGGGTTATTCTATTCAAAGATCTGTTTAATCGTAGCAGATTATTCAAATATTATTTCGATGAAAAATTGATCATTCTACTGAGATACAAATCCATTTTAATTTGTATAACACATTTATCTCAGATATATTTGTTCGATTCTGGCGAAACTCAGTACATAGGAGTGTCTTTTATTAAACATTTTAAATGTCTAAAATGAATAAAATTGGCCATTAAATGATAGAAATATTCCTAAAACAAATTTGAGTTTGCTATTACTATAAAACAATTTTAAATATTTTTAAAATAAAAAAAAACAGGGTCCTCATCAAATTGGATACATATTTTCATTTATTCTTTAAATTAATAAATTTCTTCCTTAAGTAAATAAAAAATGTTGTATTTCTAATAAATTATTCCAAAATTTTTTTCTTTTAGCTTCTTAATTATTTCATTTAAGAGTAGAAGGGAAACTTTTATTTTTCGGAGATTTCTGAGCTAGTTTGAAATTTGAAATCTTTTCAAAGTCTAAGCTACTCAAGGGAAAAAGAATTAAAATTTGAAAGCTTATACAAAGTTTCAAAAATAGCCATTTAATTAAAAAAAATGTTTGATAGAATCGACCTCAATAAAATATTTTAATAATAAATTTTAATTCTAAGAAATTATAGAAATCAGATATAGCATTATTCCTGAAATGAAATAGACCTTAGAATAGGTCTGGACCAGCATTCTGTTTAAGGAGACTTAAGAATTATAGAAATCAGATATCCTGAAATGAAATAGACCTGAGAACAGATCCAGCCTAGCATTGTCCATAAAGACACTTTGAATATAAATAAGATATTACAAATTGAAGCAAATTTAATTTTAAGAAATTATTTCTATTGCAAAGTCATGAAAGGGGAATAGCGTTAGATTTGTTAAAGACCTAAAAACTAGCAAGAAGGAAAAAAATCAGACAATGCCCAGAGCCAAAAAGAAAGCCAAAATTTCTAGGTCAACGTATAAAACAAAAATTCATTTTTTTTTTTTTTTTTTGTACTTTGTTTAATTCCACTGAAAAGTTATTTATGCAGCCTTAAAAAAGCTGCCAGCCACAAGGTATTCACTTCAAGCAACTTGTGGTCCCCCCCAAAAGTTCAAATGTCACACACACACACACACAGAAAGAGAGAGGGGAACTTGCAGGGACCCACAGAACATGATACGAAACAGCTGTCTGATTTAATGCTGCAATAGCAGAAACAAAAAACAAGAAACCGATGGAGAAGAGAGGGCACAATGAGGCTGGTGCATGTGGGCTGCCGCCGGCATTCCGTCAGTTCCATGGGCAGTCATAATGAACAGACAATAATGCTGTTAATTTCAGTATTTATATTATGCAGTTGATGGATAGAACATAGCACAGATATCGGATCGGCATAAAAGTATCTTTTGTAAGAGCATCTATGAGATGTCTGGACATCTGCTTGTTGCAAGGCCCGCATTGCCCAAGTTTCAAATTGACTAGAAAAAATTTCAGTTTTCCTCGAATGCAACACTCTGATTTTTATAGGTTATTTTTTTCACTTTATGTTTATGGCAAAATGAGAAATACAAGCTTGTTGTCCACCAATAAAATCCAATCGGATAGAAGACTCGCAGCATTGTTGCCGCCCTCGCCAGCGGAGGGGAAAAAGTCAACCGCAAAAAAAAATGTCAACAAAATTGATTTAAGTATTATCTCGACTGTCTGAATATGAAATTGAAATGTTCATTCTATGACGTTTTTGAGTAACTTGTGGCCTATGTTTTTTGTGTTGTTGTTTTCTTGATAAAACAAATACCAAGAAATACAGAGGCGGAGGATTTCTGGTTACCAACATCTTTAAGTGCCGTGAAAAACATTCACTTTTTTTCTGTTTTCTTTTTTTTTTTTGCTTTGGATGTTTAAGTTTTTTTTTTTTAAGTATTTGTTGGTGGCGACTTTCATTCAGAGTTGGATAGTGTGGGTGCGACTGTAAAGCAGAGGGCAGCGCGTGTCTTGGCCAAGTTTGCCGCCGTTAGTTGGTTTTTCAAATTTACATTTAAATGCATCGCCAAACACCTGTTTTCAAATTGTTTTCATTGTTGCTGTTGTTGTTGTTGTTGTTGTTGTAGTTGTAGTTGTTGTTGTGGATGTTGCCGTTTTGTCTTGTGGCCTGTTGCATTTTTCTTTGGGGGCACACTCAATGTAGGTGGTTCGTTTCTGTTGCACTTGCCTAGGCCATTGTCTTTGCCTGCGAGGCCGGGCAGACAATTCAATGGTTTATTACTTGATAAAATCAGAAAATTTGCCTATTTGTTTGGAAAGTTCAATTTGATTTCAATAAGACAATGCCCAGCATGGACAACGGAAGAGATCACCGGGCGAGCTAAAGTGTAGAAAGTCACTCAATATCGGGTCCCATCTACAAACCATTAAATTAATAATCCAACCACCCACCTATATAGTCTCCCCTTCCCCCACTGTCGGAGACTTCTTTCATTTAAGTATTTGTGTAAACATTTGTCTGAATTCTGTTTTGTTAATTTTTGCAGCAGTTTTACATTTTTTTTTTTTTTGTTTTTTTTTTTATCAGAATAATCCAAAAACATAAAATTACAAGCCTTTATACTTTGTTTATTTTAATTGATTATCTGGCTTGCTCAATTCCACAGCCGGAATATGTAATATTTAAAACAAATAACAACAACAACAACGGCTGGAAAAATAAACAACCAAAAGAAGAAAACAAAGGAAAAAAAATTGTTTTCTGTAATGAAAATTTCAAGGTGTATTCAGCGCCGGAGGGAACCCAACCGAAGTAGTCAATAAAATATTCCATCCAGAGGAAATCAATGAATATTTGTTATTGGTTTTTTGGTTTTTCTCTTTTGACTTTTCGCACAAAACTAGAGAAAATTGTAAGTAAACAAGACAAAACAGCGCATAAACTGGCCCATAAAATGCAGCAGACAACAAGAACCAAACGAAACAGCCAACAGCCAACGGCCACAACCATGAAGAACCACGTTCGCCGCCAATGCCAGCCAACCGAAACGGTTCGTGGTGTCTTGGTAAAGTGTTAAAAACTACCTGTACCAAGTGTATGGAAGATACTGCCTAGACCATGGTCACCAACCGATCTGCATGCCATGTGGAAAAACGCCATGAAATGGGCTTTCGTCAAATTAGCGTGCCAACGTTAACGACGAACTGCATCGGTATCTGAATCTCTTGATGATGCTGCTGCTGTTAGGTGCACTGTGGGACATTTCGCACTTTGCTTAGAATTTCAGGTTGGTTTCATTTTTACCTGTCTTTCAGTGACTTTGAGCCTTTTGCATTTTGCAGCTGCGCAATTTCATTTATCGCTCTTTTTCTTCTGCCTTCTTTTTTTGTACTCTTTTCGAGAAAGGCGAGTCTTGGTCCACAAAAAATTTGTTTATATTTCATAAATTTAGAAAGAGTATTCCGTCTTTGAGAACCAGCGGATTCCAGCTTATCCGCATTTTGCATACGAACAAGTGCAGCAGCCCGATTCCTGCCACTTTTGTTATCTAACTCGGGGAGAATGCAAAGGCCAACTAACTCGTACCCTTGGACTGGAGCAGACATTCACACAGTCAACTCAGTCCACTCAGTCAGTCAGTCAGTCAAACTGTAAGTCATAAATTCTGCAGTCGTTTAGGTCTTATGAGTGTCGGCTGGCTTTGTTTGGGAGCACATGTGCCTACGTGTTTGGGTTCGAGAGTTTTGTCGTGCATCTTTCGGGGACCCAAGCAGAGCCTCAACCAACTTGGCAGTCTCCTGCCAAGAACTCCGTCTCGTACTGTACCAGGACCAGCTTCAAATTGGAACCGCCTGCCAAAAAAAATAAAAATAAAAAATAAAACAGGTCGCCCAATTGCCTTCGGGTAGCTGGCAAAAGTTTGCGTGCTGTTTTAAAAGTTTTATGGCTTCGGTTTTTGGTCAAGCCGAGCTGCCTCCTGGTACACACAGGTAGCCAGTTTAAGAATTTGTGTCCCTTGTCTGGAGGGATTTTAATTTGAAACTGACTCGTTCTGCCATCTAAGAAACTCATCAGAGTTAGACAGGCGATGCAGTGAAACCTCGTCAAAGTGGAACTCTCTCAAGATTACTCACTCGATTACTCATTAAACCTGAGACATTTACTGGATTTAAAATATTGAAAAAAATGAAGAAAAAAAATCTTGGAATCTTAAACTCATTATGAAGAGAAATGAAAACCACAAAATCCTCGGCTGCGGCAGAAAGTAAAATTGAAAAGACCGACAAGAAAGTACTTTCGTTTTCACGCCTGTTAAAAAGGTTGCACATAAAATTCAAAAAGACATCGTAAAAATATCTGAAAAAGTAACAAAAGCCAAACAAAACAACTACAACAACAAAAACATAAGCTGAGCCGCTTTAAATGACGTTCAAATAAATAAGCAAACGTGAGCCTTTCAGGCCAGCTCGAAGCAAAAAATATAGAAAGGTGCCCCGACTGCAGACTGCAGACTGTAGAGTGTAAGAGCAGTCGGTGTAACCCCCTTAGAGTCGTGACCAAAGCTCGGGCAGAACTTGAGCACACCAGACAGCCAAGGGTACAGGAAGTTTGCACTCTGATTATTTGGCCCACAAAACAAAAGAAGACTCTGATTTTGATTTTGATTCTCAGTCTGGTTGCGAACCTTTGCCAGACGATTACTCTTTAATCTTGCTATAATGAGTCGTAAGAGCTGGAAAATTACCCAGCGGATATGCTGAGCGTGCCGAGATTGCTCCATAGGTCTGTGGTTGACATCCTGGTTGCCCAGCTGGGTACCATTTTTCGAATGGATTGAATTACCATAGCAGCCAAAGGGGCAGAGCGTAGAGTGTACCGAGAAGCGAATGCACTTGTTCGAAAGCAATTTCTGAAATTTGATGCCACTAAAAGGCAAAGGTTGTGGCAAAGCCAGAAACCGAGTGTGCTGGAAAAGTGGCTTGAGATGGGCGTAGATAAGCCCAAGCAACTGATTCTTTAATTTGTGTACCTGTCCCACTTGGCCGACCCAACGAAGAAGAAGCCTCAAGTCAATGATTTATTGAATATTCCAGTTTATTCAACAGAGATTCATCAGTTCCAAGAAACAAATAAACCTCATTAGAATAAAGTCCTCATTAGGGTCACTTCCATTTAAATAGTTAGTGGAGCTCACCTGAATTTATATGCAGGCCGGGCAATATCACCGATGACTCAGACTTGAAGGCTGTGATTGCTCCACTGTGGGTGCTGCTGCTGGTGGGTTTGTCAGCTGCCAGATCGAGGGTAGTGGGATCCATGTCCATGAGGGTGTTGCCCTTGTGGAGGCCAGCACTGCGATATTCCTTGGCGAATGTTGTGGCGCCACGAGCTTCTTGGCTCAGCATGAGCACAAAGACACACAGTCTCAGGAAATTAAACATTTCACACTCAACGGCTTTTCGTTGCTCCATTTCGAAGCATTTAAGACACGCACGAAAAGCCGACCGAGTTAGTTGATTGGTTTTGGCGACGACGCGTGACACTCTCAATTAACACCGTGGCCAAGCAAAAAATTAAACTTTTGATCATTAAATTAGTTCAAGTCGGTGGCGGCTACGCGGTAACGATTGAATAAAATTGCCGCATCAAATTCAATTAGGCGTTTTGCCAGTTATGAAAATTATGTCAGCACGGAGTAATTCAAATCGATGCCAACTGGTTTCAACTTTGGTAAAAACCAAAAAGTGGCCCCTGAAAATAACAAAAAAAAATAATAATAATAGTGATTAAAAACATGCTCAGTTCCAAGGGTAAATTTTCAAACTGAGTTCCCTCTCGGGGAATAAAATGGAAATTTTAGTTTGTCCAACTAAACACATTGACAGCAGCTGCCAGGGCATTTATTTCGGCGCTAAGAAACCCGCTAGAGCATCAATTAATACAGAGCTGCATTGATTTCCCACATAATTTCCCATGAACGGGACATTAGTCCGCGAATTCCCACAATAAAAACGCGAGACAAACCCACAATGAAACGGTAAACAAATTGCAGGGAGTACCTGCCCACGAATGCGAACGCCCACGCAAGGCAAACACAGCGCTGAAGCGTCTGCGCGCCGGCCGATTGAAGACATTATTGGAATATGCGTATGACAAACACGCACGCACACAGGCGCACATGCATGTGAGAGGTGCCGTTAGCGCCGGTCGTAAATGTCAATGAAATTGTTGTTGTCGCGCCCCGCGAATGTGTGGGAAACGAGGCGAAGGATTGCAGTCATCAGCGGGACCATGTGTGTGCCATATTTGCATTGGCCGCTTCCTTGTTTAAATGCACTCAGAAGCTGGTTTGGGGAAATGCCAAAGTTTTGAGTCTCGCCAGCTTGGCAGCGTTTTAAATTTGGCTTAAAGCACCAACAAAGTACACTCAATATGCTTAAGAATGCTAAATTGATGGATTGGCACACACATGCGCATACATTAAGGTTTCTCTTTGCACAAGATATTTGGCAATATATTCAGCTATTTTTATTTACAAAATCCAACAGTCAATAATTGCAAAATTAATATCCGGTTCGGGCAAAACAACAATAACAAAACTCGAGCGTTTGTATTTATTGTTGTTGCTGTTTGTTTAATTTTTTTTTTTCAAAGATGGCAAACAAATGAAATGAAGCAATATCGCACACACATACCTCCAGTGTAAATATGAAATTAGCGAGGCTGCGACTTTTAATTCAAACTGTGCATTTCGCGCACTTTAAGACACCCCCGCACGCACGGCGACCACGAATTCCTAATTTTACCGCAGCGGCAAAAACACCCGCGAAATACAAAGATCGATAAATAAAATTGATCCGCGCTACGTCATTACCCGGCAACGGTAAAAGTTCGACTTCGAAGAATAAATAAGAAAGAGAGTGAATGAGCAAAGGAAGCGAGGAGAGCGCGCTGCTTTACTGTGTGGATCAATGTTGCCACTCGTTAAAAAAATGCTGTAAAAGAGAGCAAGCCAAAGAGAACAATATGTTCGACTTCGAAGATCTTCGCCAGAGCTGCCAATTACTGTTTTTATTCAATAGAAAATTGGGTTGGCAACACATAATATTCAAATTTATAATTTTATATAAATTTTTAATTTTTCTCCCCGACATTTATTTTCTTTTTTTTGTTCATCCAAATTTAGCGGCCGTACTCTTGTTGCAGATCTTTTCTCTTCGGCACCGGGACAATTTCTTTCCTCTTTTACGTCCAATATTAATTGAGTTTACTCTTCAGAGGTAGAGAGCGCTTTTTAAATGCAGCCTTGACCACATAGGCCATTCTATCTCGAAGAAGGTCTGACTGAACATCCAAATGACAAGTTGGCAGCTTTTCTAACTGGACGCTAAATTGTTTTCTAATAATATTTGAAATCGACGTAAATATGTGTTATGTATTAAAAGCAATTGTTTTTATAGCGAAACGCTAAACAAAAAACAGTTTATTTGTCTTTAATTGATCTTTGGACTCTCACACGAATTTAATATTATTACAAACAAACTTATAACAATTTTATCATTTACCGTTCCCAACTGTTGACCAGGTATAAAAATACAAAAGAAACTTAGGCGAGAAAATAATTTCTTTTTATATTCAACACACACAAGTGAATAAGACTAGGGAACCGACTTCACAACAGATTGGCCTAAGAATATTTGACTACCACAGCGTCATCCACTAAAAGAAGTTCCTAAAAACACGAACGACGGCCTGAACCCAGCGCGGCACCGGTCTTTCCACAATTCCCCGCTCCGCCGTCGTGGACATATCGTACAGCCGATCTGCCTCGGCCTGCAGACGTTGGCTCAAGTCCTTGTTTGAAGTCACCAGGCACACTTGCGTCTCCAAGTCGCGATTTACAGACCTCTCGCCAAAGTTCGAGGAACCAATAAGGGTGAGATTGGGAAGCTTAGCGTCTGGTAGATAATACCACAATCCTTTGGCATGATATGTCCAGCCTGGCTTCTCATATTCGAAGAAGTTTACTCGGTGGTTTTGCTGTCGCCTCACTAGATTTTCATAAAAACTTTTGGCTATGAGTGTGTAGGCAGCCGGTATGCCTCCGGCGGGTCCTTTGGCACCTTGGAAACCATTAGCCTGATCATCGAAAAAGAATTCAAATCGCATTATAAGGGAGAAACCATTCTATACTAACTGAACTCACATTGGGATGCGCCATCAGTATGCTGCACTGTGCCAGACAATTTTGGGTTATAGTGTCCATATACTCCTGAGTCAAGTTGAAATAACCGGTGGCTAGTTTTAGGCGGGACCCGGAAACACAGTTGGACAGCAGTCTTTTGGTGACCACGCTATCATGGTGAATACCGATTTGCCCCATTTCCATTAGGGGAAATACCCAGGTATCCGCCTGACTATGTTGTTCGTTCACCTGAGACTGTCTCCGGTACACCTCCTGAACAAAGTCGGATATACGCTGATTGGCCTGCTGTATGAACTGCTCCTTGATGCCCTCATAAGGAAGAATCTGCCAGTTGTGATGTAGACCCTCAACCGCATCCTTGCCCACAGCCAAACTGAACTCCTGCACACGCTCTATAAACTGTGCATAAAAGTCAGCCAGTGGCTTGTCCTCGATCAGGATGTAACGGTCCTGCCGATTTGTGAAATAATCGTTGGACAGGTTGGCGCCAGATATCAGCACAGCATCATCGAATAGGTAGACTTTCATATGCTGTGGAGAAGAGTAGGTAAATATTTAGTTTCCCAACAGTTTGAAATTTCGAAGGTACCTGCAGTCCTAGGAGTTCATTCCAACGCGGTGGCGCCAGTCGTTTGGTCATCCCTCGCAAATCTGGCGTGTGGTACAGCGAAAACTGCACCTGCTCTCCAAAGTCACGAACAAGGGGCAGTAACATGGTCTTAGAATTGTTGACACCACGCGTTCCACGTGTAAAGTCTAGGAGTACGCTAAGTCTGAGTGATGACTGTGCCTGTAAGCTATGACGCAATGTCTGGACAACGGCACTTTCCAGCTGGCCGGTTCCGAGGTAAAGACTGGCAAGTACAATGCGTTTCCTGGCTACGGCTATTCGCTGCACCAAGGTATCATAGAAGTGCTTGGGCTCGTGAATCACTTGGATTTGCTCGCCTCGCAGCGGAAAGCATGGGGCCACGTTGTGTAACCAAGATAGACTTTCCAGAGTCGGCGCGCCGGCAAATCCATTGGCCAACAGCTGTGGTGTTTGTTGCAGACATCCGATAAAATCACTCTGCGTGTGCGTGGCGGGGCTTAGCTCTTCAGCTAATTGCGTGAAAAGGCGCCTTAAGTAAATCATTTTCGCAAATTGGCGGGAGTAAACTGGATTGGTTTAGTTTGTGATGGCTGCCAATCTCTGTGGCATTTTTATGTGATTTGCGCTGAGTGAGCTTTCATTCATTGGGAATTTGTCAACAAATATTACAAAAATTATAAATATAATTTGTTGATGTGTTCCGCCAACAAATGAATAAACTGAACGCAATGGCGGAACTCGTGTACACTGAACGAATAACAGCTGACGTTCACACATGCGTCAAGCTAGCGCCAATTCTTGTGTATTACTGTTACTCCTGGTTCTGGATTAATAATTTAAAAGTTGTAGTAGATGTTAAAAGTTAAATATTGTATAAATTCTTTGTTGAAAAAATCTCTTATAGCTAGTTAATCTACTTCTTACCGACTTGTTTTAGTATGTTATATTTTCGAAAATAATTTGTTCAATTTTTCGAACAGAAATACTTATTTTTATGTGATTAAATATATATTTCTGTAAAATTATTTGTTTATATTTAACTCACATTGATAGTATTAAATTAAATTTTGTAGACACAACTTTATAACATTATAAAATGAATTCCCGCCCAGCCATATGTGAGCTATATGAACCAGTTCATGTATTAATTTGTTCAATTCACTTGAGTACTTGTTTAAGAGTTTTGCGTTTTGTTTATAAACCGAAACCTCAGGAATATTGTGATATTTTCTAATTTAAAGTCACTGCAACCACAATGGCTATAGCCATTAAGAAACCACACAGCCACACTGTAGTGGAAACCTTTCTGGACAGCTCGCAGCCGGTCGCCAAAAAGCTACGCCTACAATCTCTGGCCGCAGCAGCAGTAAATTCGTGTGCCGGATCAAGTAGCCACATAGCGTCGACAGATACTAAATTGCAAATATTAAGCCTGTTAGAACCGTTTTTAAATAGTGGTTTAACAGCAGCTGCTAATGTTGTCAATGGAAGCGGCGGCACGGCAGTCAGTGCGACTATTAGTACCACCCAAACTAAGGAACTCCTTGAAATATTGGTCAAGATCACAGATGAAATATGTTATGACGATATAGACATGTCCGAGCTAAAAGATGCTTCGGCCAAGATTTTTCAATTATACCAGCTTCAAGATCGAGACAGTGACACGTCCGTGAGAGTAAAGCTATTGGAATTACTCTCCGGCCTAGGGTGCGAGTGCACCAATGAAGAAAGTATAACCCACATCATTGATTACTTTATTTATTTGCTGCGCAAGGAGACCTCACAGAAAGTTTTAGCCCAGGGCATGATGTGCCTCTACCGTATTGGCCAACGCCATCGAGACTTGGTGCCTCTCTCTTACAATACCCAGGTGGCTCATTTGGCCAAAGAGCAATTGCGCTCCGGCTCCACCCAAACCCAAAAAAATGCCATGTTGGTAATAGGACGTTTCGCCACATGCATGGAGGGTGAACGACATTATGTCTGGAAGCTGGCTTTCTACATAGACTCTCAGGATTCCGGAGTGCGGGCGCAAGCCCTGCACACTCTACTCACTTTAGGTGAGCGTGGTTCCCATCTTCCGGCCATCTTGTACAAACGTGCCGTAGAGGCCATGAAGGACGACTATGAGTGTGTGCGCCAGCAAGCCCTCCGATTGGTCTACACTTTGGGCAATCGCCATCCAGACTTCATCATAGGCTCTGAACGACAATCTGAGGACCTCCGCATGATCGACGCTGCATTCAGTAAAGTTTGCGAGGCTCTCTGTGATCTATCTCTCCAGATTCGCGTGCTGGCAGCCGAGCTCTTGGGCGACATGACTCAGGTTAGCAGCGAATTTCTCCAACAAACTTTGGATAAAAAACTAATGAGCAATCTCCGACGCAAGCGTACGGCTCATGAGCGGGGGGCTCGTTTGGTCACAAGTGGAGAGTGGGCCTCAGGGAAACGCTGGGCCGACGATGCACCCCAAGAGCACCTGGATGTTCGCACTATTTCAATTATTGCTAGTGGTGCATGCGGTGCTCTTATTCACGGCTTAGAGGACGAGTATTTGGAGGTGCGTACAGCAGCCGTCGGTTCCATGTGCAAACTGGCCTTGTCCAGACCGGACTTTGCCGTGACCAGCTTGGATTTTCTGGTTGATATGTTCAATGACGAGATTGAGGATGTACGTCTGAAGGCTATATACAGCTTGACAGCCATAGCCCGTCATATTGTATTGCGAGAGGATCAGTTGGAGATAATGTTGGGCTCTCTGGAGGATTATTCAGTAGATGTGCGTGAAGGCTTGCACCTGATGCTGGGCGCCTGTCGTGTCTCCACTCAGACTTGTTTGTTAATGGTCGTGCAAAAGCTTTTGGATGTCTTAGCCAAGTATCCACAGGATAGGCATTCCACCTACGCCTGCATGCGCAAGATAGGGCAGAAGCATGCTCACCTGGTAATGGCTGTTGCTGTGCATCTGCTATATGCACATCCATTTTTTGAGACGCCTGAACGGGATGTAGAAGATCCTGCTTACCTATGTGTGCTTATTCTAGTCTTCAATGCCGCGGAGCACCTTGTACCTATTATAAGCCTTCTCCCTACCGCCACACATCGTCACTATGCCTATCTGAGGGACTCCATGCCCCACCTAGTACCTCAGCTGCCCATAGAGGGAGCCTCCTCCTCAGCCATACTTGCCCTGCAAAAATCGGGTAGCTCAGCCGAATATCTACAAATGATACTCAGCCATGTCGAGGAGATCTTCCAAATGAGCCATGGCCGGGTGGAGTTGCTCCAAACAGCCCAGAGTAATCTTCAGGTAAGATAATTATTACTTATTCGAGTTTTCTGATATTGACATGAAATCTCCACAGCGTTTGGGTACAATTGATGCAGAAATGTATGGTACTTCGAATTTCTTGGAAACCTTTCTGGCCGCCCAGATACAAATGGAGCAGATGCAGCGCTGTGCCACCACTCAGAGAAGCCGAGTGCCACTCAAGGAGTCTTTGGCAGCCTTGATACGGAATTGCCTGAAGCTGCAGCATACATTCTCTGGTCTCAACTACGGTGATATACTTCAAGTTAAACAACTAAGATTGAGAGCGTGCGCCCTGCATTTAGTGCTCGTGGTACGAGACCGTTCACAGAGTGCCTTGGGTCCTTGCCAAATGCTACTGCAGACTGCTAATGATATCAGTGGCTTCATACGCAATGCTCCAGAGGATCATCAAAATAGAGGGACCAGCGACAACAGCTGCGTCCGTCACCCAGACTCTTTTACAAAAAGCCTGCTGAGCAAGCTTGAGGCAATCACGGATCCCAAGCCTGGCCGCGTATTTCGTGAAATCTTACCACTTGTACAAAGTGCTCCGCCATTGGCTTTGCCGCCGGCAAATAACAAAATACGACGATGTGTGGCGAATATCCTTGAGCCCTGCCCATTGCAGTCACAAGATAATGTAATAAAGGTAACGGCCGGTCTCATAGCCGCCGTGCCCTTTGTGGCCGAAATCGACAATTTAATGGAAAGCCAAAAGGCTGATATGCGCATCAAGATCAAGTATCCTGATCAACACATGCACACTGTGGTGCCTAAGATGACAGATTTCAAGCCAATCATGACCGAACAAGGTGAGCATGAGACCAACGTACGCCTCCGTACAACAATTCTGCTATCGCACAGTGTGTGGACAGAGGCTTCTTTGGTGGAGATTCAATTATGTCTGTCAGTGCGGCCGGGCAGTGAACTAGAGCTGTGCAAGCCGGCAAAGGTACTGTTTGCTCCCAAGCCGGTTCGCCGTGGTATTTAGTGGAGTAGATATGTGAATTATGATTTTATTGACTTGCTTCTATTTTAAGAGACAAATGGAATTGCCTGCTACCAGCAAGTTGATATAGTGGCAAAGAATATCGTTTTAATTAGCTTGCATATTGCTGTATTAAAATAAAAGTTTTTTAACAGAAATTATTACATTATAGTATTATAGTTTATAGTGTCAAAGCGGCTTGTATAGAACATTCATTTACAGAAAAAATTCTAAATTTTTAGTTGCAATTAAGTCGTATTATTTTTGTTTTGCTTTTAAATATTTTCTAACGATTTAAAAAAAAAAAGTGCAGAGTTGTCTTGGTGCGGAACCATAAACGGAACCCAAGAACTCGTTTATGGAACTTTTTATTTGTTCGTTCACGATTAGTCCAACTTTATTTTATTGCTTGTTGTTGTTGTTTTTGCACTAAGAAAATTATAAAAGACGAAAAAATCCGTAGTGAAGTGTCCAAGCAATAGCCAAATACTTTCAACGCCAGCTAACAAGGTCAACGGAGTGCGTGCACAACAGCGAAAATGTCGTGGACGGAGAAAGTGGACCCGGAGCTGATTTTCACCAAGCAAGAACGTATCGGTAAGGGTTCATTCGGAGAGGTTTTTAAGGGCATTGACAATCGTACGCAGAAAGTGGTGGCCATCAAGATCATTGATCTGGAAGAAGCCGAAGATGAGATTGATGATATTCAGCAGGAAATAATGGTGCTGTCACAATGCGACTCACCATACGTGACCAAGTACTACGGCTCGTTTCTGAAGGGGACCAAACTATGGATTATAATGGAGTACCTGGGCGGTGGCTCGGCTCTTGATCTAATGAAAGCTGGTTCTTTCGAGGAAATGCACATTGGGATCATATTGCGAGAAGTTTTAAAGGGCCTGGACTATTTGCATTCGGAGCGCAAACTGCATCGTGACATCAAAGCGGCCAATGTTCTGCTCAGCGAGTTGGGTGACGTCAAACTAGCTGATTTTGGTGTAGCCGGACAGCTCACCAATACGACATCGAAGCGCAACACTTTTGTGGGTACTCCTTTCTGGATGGCGCCAGAGGTAATCAAGCAGTCACAGTATGACTCCAAGGCGGACATTTGGTCCTTGGGCATAACAGCTATAGAATTGGCCAAGGGCGAGCCCCCAAATTCAGAGTTGCATCCGATGCGTGTACTATTCCTAATCCCGAAAAATAATCCCCCACAACTGACTGGAAACTACACCAAGTCGTTCAAGGAATTTGTGGAAGCCTGCCTCAACAAGGACCCTGAGAATCGGCCCACGGCCAAGGAACTGCTCAAGTATCCGTTTATTAAAAAGGCCAAGAAGAACGCTTACCTTATTGACCTTATCGACCGTTTCAAGAAATGGAAACTTTCCAAGGGCGACGAAAGCGAAACCGAGTCAGAGAACTCTGACTCGGACTCGGATGCTAAGCAGACCGGCACAAGCAACGACGAACCCTGGATCATGACGGTCAAAGGTCTTCACATAAACAGCGCGCCTCGTGCAGGCGTCAACAGCCTTCAACTACAAGAGCATGAGCTCACCATGCAAAAGCTTATGCAAAGCACCCAACACACACCGGCCAGCGGTAGCAACAGTATTGGTGGTCCTGGCAAGTCCACTACCGCCGTCTCGCTGAATGCATCCAATGTCGTTAATGCGTCCATGAAGACCACAACTATCACGAGCTCCGGATCCACTTCTGCTAATATAGGAATCGATGGCTCAGTCACAGCCTTGACCCACAATAACAATAACAACAACTTGGTCAGTAAACATGCCACAACAACTATGATTAGCGCCTCGCCAGCGAATTCAGGAGGCAACAACCAGGGCAAACACAATGCCCATAGCAGCGGGGGCATGACGTCCTCAGCAGTGACAACATCATCATCGGCCAGCGATTTAATTCAAAAACGGGCCAGCTCCAAGCCTGAGTTGCGCCAATCCCGTTCGGCGGCCGCAATCGAGTTGGGAGAGGAGCGTCGAGCTTCTCTGGGTCTCCCGCTAGCCCTGGACCACCAGCAACAGCGCCGAAGCAATAATCGCGAATCATTCCATTCAACGACCGCCAATAATGTTGGGGGTCCAAGTGTGTCTGCCACCCACGAAGAATCGACTTCCAACAATCATGGCAAGTTGCCGCAGCACTCGTCCGGCCAACGACTGATCCAGACGAACAGCGCCTGTCTTAATAATTTCTTATTCCCTGTCCTCAGCGATATTCAGCGCAAGTATAATAGCAGCAGCAAGAACATGCAGAATGTGCACGGAGTTGGCAGCGATATTGGAGATTTAAAATCAGTTTTTGAGCTGGCGGAGCGTTCCAGTCCGGGAGTAAGCGATTTATTTATGAAGGAGCTTATCCATATGCTGGTGCCGGGCCACTCTGAAACGCGTATAAACAATATCATGGACCGAGCTATACGTAACCGTAAATAGAGGCCGTGCAGCGGCGACGGCAACCAAATTCCAAGCAAGATGCAACATTATTTACTATACTTACTATATACAAATAAACGAACCCAACAACAAGAACATATTCAGACAAAGTGGCCAATGGAGCAAGAGATCAGTGGTAGACTTAAAAAAAAAAAAAAAAAAAAAAAAAACATTAAAAATACAAAGTTTATATATGTAGAGATGTATATGTATTTAAACTGTGTTGATTGAACCGTTATTTAAGCATACAAAATATATATTCGTTTGTTTATCTGCAATATTAATCTAATGTAAAACATATGCAAGTAAAAATAAATCATAAAAACCGATATCTTGATTAGTTTAATTTACTACTAGATATAATATTGAGTGTTATATATTTCTCAATTTTTATACCCTGTACCTTAAGGTTAAAGGAATATTAAGTTTGTGCAAATGTATGTAACATAGAGAAGGAGACGTCGTGGACCCCACCAAAGTTACCCACAATATGATCAGGGTGACTAGAGAAATCGATATAGCCATGTCCGTCCGTTTGACTGTCTGCCTGCCCGTCCGTCTGAACGCCTAGATCTTAGAGACTATAAGTTGGGATTCAGACTCCTTATGTGTGTACGCTGGTCAAGTTAACTTTTTTTCCTCCCTCTGTCCTTCCTTCCACTCCCTCACTTATTAAAAGCCTTGTAATTTCTACAGATTTAGTATTTCGTTATTGGTTGCTTCTGAGAAGTTGTTAGGAATATAAAATCTTTCGATTATTATCTAACATGACTAAAATTGGACCATATTTACATGAGATATACAGAAAACAAATTTTCAGTCAAGATTTGAGTTCCCGATAGATGGCGTGCTTGCATTATTGTGAACAATGTGTTGTTGGATTCAAAGGAATATTAAGATCTGAGGTTTTATGTAAGTGTAGACGACCAGGTTTACCACCCGACTAGGGTTACCATCCTTTATTTTTCAATTCCCTCAGCGTATCACAAGCTCGGCCGCGCCCGAGTTTAACGTTCGGCTTCCTTTTATTTTACAACTGATATAAGCTTATATGGCCTTAAGTAATTGGCGTTGGGTTGACATGTCGATACGGCGAAGACGAGATCGACTGGATAGCCGTATTAGGCCCCTCGCATGGCTGTTTGGAGGGTAGAAAGCTTACCGCATTAATTGTCCATTTGTTTTGCTATTTTAAATCAATTTCGAACGTACCTTGGCGCCCCAGTGATCGTTCTCAGAACCTTTGTTTGGGCTCTTTAGATGCCTTCAATCCTGTTGTTACTAGCGTTACCCCATAATTGGGAAACCATACATCCAAATTGTTTTTAAGACGGAGTTATAGAGCTTGACTTTATATTCCAGTCTAAGAGGGAACGTGCGTTTAATGTAGACTACTGGCTTATAGTTTAAGGTTCGTTCTTTTAGCTTCGATGTGCCTTCGCCATGTAAGGCGTCTGTCGAGGTGAATGCCAAAATACGTCACTTCATTTCCTTTCGGAATTTCGGAAAGGCATTGTTTAGTACGAGTGGGGGGCTATCTTGTCTGTTCAGAGTAAATGTTTAATGCTTACATTTTAGTTCGTTAACTTTTATTCTCAAGTCAGATAGCCACCATTGCTGTTGCTTGGCGTGGGCATTTGGAGTGGTTGAGAATTGCGGTGTCGTTGGGAAATGTAGATGTTGTTAGCTGCCTCGTTGTTGGTATATCGGCTGTGTATAGCCGAAATTTTATTTTGGACTTTCAGAGAGGGTATAATATATTTAAGAAGACATTCTTCGAAAAGTTTCGATGTACATGATATTAAGCTTATAGGTCTATATGACGATGTCACTGTGGAGTCTTTTGATGATACCTGGTATCTTTATGATGATTGTCTTTTTCTATCCCATCGACCAAAATAATTAAAATAAGTATAAAATACTTTTGATATTTGATAAAGCTGAAGTTCTATTTGCATACTATATGCTATACCTCCGTGGAAGGATGAAAAAAGGGACTTAATCAATAAAAACTATGAGGAAATTTGTGGCGCCAATAGGGAACTCACAGAGAGTAATCGCATTAAATGATCACGAGCTAGAAGAAAGAAAGATTAATAGAGAGTATATCTGAAGAAGAGAATACTGTAGATAGTGAGGTTAGAATTTTGGGCTTGTCAAAAATAAATTCGCAATTTCATATTTTGAATTTGAATAATGACAATGAAATCCCAAATATTTCCGAAATCCCATACTTATCGCTAAGCTTCCAGACCTTGCTTCACCACCTGTTGTTGCTAAAATTATAGGATCTTTAAATTTTAAGCAAAAAATATTCTTAAGCCTTCTTTTCTTTTATGAATTTATTAGCGAAGAAGTTGGCGTTAGTAAGAGTCGCTTAATATCAGCTATTGTTTAGTCTCATTTATTTCACTATTATAGAATACCTGGTAATAATCCCACCTCTATTAAAAATCTTCTAAACGCTCCCACAGAAAAGCTGCTTGCGGAATAGGAAGTTCTACCCTGCATTCTAGGTTTTCTTTACCAATCAACCAGTCAGGATCAGGCTTTAGTGCTGATTTGGTGAATAGCTTATATTCAAGATTAATTGATCTTAAGGTTTTGATAATAGATAAAATATCTATGGTTGGCGCAATAATGTTTTTATATCTTTTAGCGGTGGAATTTTAATCATCGTTTTTTTGTGATCTACGGCAGGTCCGCCCTGAAGGTGATAACTGGATATATCAATCTATTCCACAATCCAAGGATATTGATTGTGAGTTTTTTAAATATTTCGAACTGACTGAAATAATGCGACACCGTGATAATCAATCCTTTGTTAAACCAAGACCTCAGAGGATATTGAACTATTTCAGTCGAGATTCTCTAATATGGCAGACGTTCCCAAAGTACCTATTCATCTGTTTGTTACAAATGACGAATCGAATACCTATAATATGGTAAAACTCAATTCAATTAAATCAGACCAGTATATTTCTAGCGCAATAGAGAAAATAAAAGCTACTCATTTAAATTCCAACACTAAGGCTCGTTATCTCGACGCTGCCAAAAGCTTTAAAGTATTTCAAGAGCAGGGCCTATGTTGCATACCTTAAATACCTCTGCCAAATACATGGTGACTGTAAATATTGATAAGCCGGATGGTTTATTAAATGGAGCCACTGGCGTGCTCATATAAATCGATTGTAACATATCCAACATTTTCACTGTTTTATGGATACAATATTTCGATGAAAGCGTAGGAGCCAAAACTCGATCTAATTGCCTCTATCGAATAGAAACTTAAAAGTTGGTGGTAATCCGAATCTCGTGTTTGTATTGATTTGAAAAAAAAAAAATAATAATAATAATGATAATTATTAATATATTGATAATGAATAATAAAAATAAATTAACACAACTTTGAATGATTAAGCTTAACATCGTTTCGAAAAAGGGGGGAAAAAAACTATTCCATGAATTGTACGCACACGAGGACGTGCGATTTTTCAAAAAGCCGTATAGTAGATCAGTTTTCGGGATTCAAATGGAACAATTCTCTTGTCTCATTGGGCATGCTTATTGCTCGCGCCTTTTCTATTCCCCGAAGCGTGGCAGCATAGGTTTTTGTTCAACATAGTTTGACTGCGAGAGCGAGATTTGTCACGAGTGAGGAGCTGTACCGGGAAATGCGGGTGTACACTGGAATTGGCGTAGCCATACTAAGACTCATTTTCCAGAATATGTCGGTATAGCGTCTAGACTTAAGTATTGCGCGGTTTCACAATGCTTGTGTCCATTTCTTGAAAGTTAGTCTTTTCGTGGCCAATGAAGTGGATAGATGTGCCTCGTTCTCCTGGTTCCAGAAAAAGTTGCGCTAACCCAGTCGCAGATCGTGAAGTGCATAGTGTGTCCCCTGTAATCCCCGGCATATGCACAAAGTAAGCAAAGACTTTCCTCGTATAGTCATCGATAAACGTGAAAAAATACCGAGTCGTAATTTGAGAATGACAAATTGCAATTTTTTGCTTTGCTATAAGTATCACAGTATTTAAGTATTTACCATTTCTGAACTGTTTTCTACTGATTGCCGCCAGACTAGCGGGTATCATGGATGCTCAGGGTACTGTCCTCAAACACCAGTTCGGGTTTCGAGCACGACACCGTCAAGTAGCTGCACGGGGTTGTTGACCAAATTCTGGCTGCTTTTGACAGGAAGGAATACTACAACGCTCTCTTCGTTGACATAAAGATAGCATTCCTCCGGGTTTGGCACACAGGCCTTCTGATCAAAAGTAACGTTACCGTGCCTGCGCCCTACTTTGGTCTACTGAGGTCATACCTGGGGGATAGGCAGTTTGCGGTTCGATACCACTCAGTGATCTCATCCAAGCACGTGCCTCTACAGCTACGATATGCCATTTCCCTTTGATGATGCAAGAGGCAAATTTATGCTAGCAACTGTTGCTGACGACATATGTTTCACCTACAGCTCACAGTGTGAACAAGACGCCGCAGGTGGTATTCAATCCTATGCTGAACAATTTGCCCAATGCGCTCAATGCAGACACATTAGCATTAATTACCAGAAAACGAGTAATATATGTTTTACACTCGGGCACAAAATTCCGCCAACAGTGTTCCTAAATGCAGACCCTTTTCAACAATGCAGCTCTGCCAAATACCTTGGTGTGATATTTAGTTCATGAGCAATAGAAGACCATAGCCAAAATTTACAATTTGCTTCAATAACAAGTGAAAGATTTAAGGCAAACAAAACAATGGCAAACGGTTAAAAGATAAGCGATCAAGATAAGAGCGCTATTTTAGATTTATGGCGTGAAAAGATCCCGTTAAGTGAGATAAGCAAGAGAGTAATGTGAGTGAGTTTTTAGAAAAATTTAAGGCCACCGGTACTCTGAAAAGTAGAATTGAAAGAACGAAGAGAAAGACGTCACTAATGGAGGATCGAATAATTACAAGGATAAGCCTTAAAGATCGGTTCAAGTTGGCTGAAGATATTAGTAATGAAATCGAGGGTTAAAAAAGTTAAATCAACTCACGAACTGTTCGTCGACGGCTCCGCGAGAAAGGTTTATCCGGCCGCCGGACGATAGATGACTGGAAAAATGCCATCTTTTCGGATGAGTGCACTTTCAACCTTCACGGGTCAAATGGAATGAGCTACGTACGACGCAGACCCGGAGAACGTTATGGCAAATATTGCGTAAGGAGTACCGTTAGAAAAGACGGGCTCCGAATAATATCGGGTGCTTCTCCTATCAAAACTTTAAACACATGGACTTAATTAATGAAACTGTAAATGCCAAAAAATATAAAAAAGTTCTGATACCCTTGATTGAGCAACACTATATGAAGCTCAGTTAATGATTTGTCTTTTTAAGACGATTCTGCGCCAAATAAATTCACAATAAACTACAAGAAGCCAAGCCAATGGCAGTATTGTAGCCTTCTAACCTGTTGAGAGCAAATGATGTTTTAAACCAACAGTAGTATTGTGCTATTAGGGAGCAAACGAAAAGTATATTCCCAACCTATAAAGAGGTTGCTGAGCGCAAAAAGCAGTGTCGTCCGGATGATATTGCAGCAACGGAATAAAAACCCAAAGGATTGGAATTGATGGTAGTAAAGCCCAATCAAACTATAACCAAATATATTCTGAAGACCCTCACCTCGATATTAAGTCCAACATGTTTGACACCCTTAAGATTACTTGATCCAAATTGTAATATTTTATAGAATAATAGGACACCCCAATCCTTAAGATTTTGAAGGCCCTTAAAGTTGGAATTTTTAAAGGAATCAAAAGACTACATTCTAAAGGAAAATTAAAATCTCAAGGTTCAGATTAAGAACTTGCAGCCGAGCAAAATAATATTAAGTAATGGTAGAGTGATTTAGATTAAGTTCAGCTTAAATTTGACTGCTATAGATGGCAAAGTGTTGAACGTATTGACAGGAACCAAGTCAAGCAATTTGTATCCAATCTGTGGATCGACACCAATAAAATTTCTTAAATGAAAAAAAAAAAATACGGAATTTGTTCTGGACATTGCTATCTTCGAAAGTAGATAAGCCAAAAATTAGCGGATGTGGCAGCACAAATGATGGAAATAGTGCTCGTCGTGCATTCAGTGAACCGAAAATATTTCCAGACATAACTGGAATTGATCTGTATGTTATAAGAAGACTGGGAATTATTTTAATATGTCTTTCCAGTCAATTGCCAATCGCCAGAGCGGAAATTATTATTGACAAGTATTCATGGCTACCGATGACTCCGACAGTGCACAAAATTTTGGTTCACTCAAGTGATATCATTGAAAATACAGTGCTTGCTTTAGGATACTTTGGAGAGGAGTGCGCCGAAGCTAGAAATAAACTATAGAAGTCCGATCGGCTTCGAATTTCATTGACATGTTCCATAGGGCAATGGACACATCGGATCCTATAATGTTATCGTGCAATTTAACTAGACGTATTAACATAAGCGACGCTCCATCCCTTCAGAAGGGTTAGGCCTTTTGACTTCCGTAAGCAACATATTCAATGATTTTTCCGATGAAATTGATGAGTCTTTTGAATATGAATACAATAGGGAACTTGAAAAGGAAGATTATAATCTCGAATGGTAAGTTCTTTTAGCAATGTTATTATTATTTGTTAAGTTTCATAAACATACAATAGGTTTGGTTTAAAGTTTCAGAGTCTGAAATAACTGTGTGTAAAAGGGAAGAATAAATAAGTTCAAAAGTAAACTTGTAACAAAACAAAAATTCGCATTTTGGGATTCTCACAAAAAGGGAAACTAGTTACGAAGCGACAAAAGTCACGAAAAGGTCTCTATGTACCATACTTTTCAATCCAACTTATCATCGTCCGGTTAAGTTCAAAAGATACTGAACGATTCCGGCGCAAATATAATAAATAAAAAAATCTTCACAATTTGCAACTGGGTCAGTGCAATGTTTTCTGACACCACGAGAGCGAGACACGTCTATTCACTTCAATGGTCACGGAAAGATTAATTTTCAAGGAATGAACACCAGCACTGCGACAGCACGAGTTACCACGACAGCTGAACGACGCGTTCACAACTGTAGTCTTTTCGTCGCTTCGGTCCCGTTACAATTCCGTCGCCGTCACTTTTAGTCTTAGGCGAGTTATTAAGAAGAACATCAAGAACATAAATATCGAATCATCTTTGGAACTGGGAAGGGTTGTTTGCCTAGGTGCCTTACTAAGGAATTGACCCTGGAAATTGACTGAGTATTAGTACACCCCCGCTACAACTCAGGGGGAACCTCTAGCCCCCTCTTCTAAGCTAGCGCAATACTAAAGTCTAGACGCTATACCGGCATGTTCTGGAGAATTATTCTACGTATAGGTATGCCAATTCCAGTGTACACTCACATTTCCCGGTACTATTCTGCCACGCTTCGAGGAATAGAAAAGGCGTTAACAACAAGCATGAGTCGTTTTATTTGAATTCTAAAAACTTATCTGCCACACGGGCTTTTTGAATAAGCACAGTTCGTCGTTTGCGCACAATTCCTGGATGAATTTCTATTTTCCTGTTTTTTTCCGAGGAATATGAATACCAGAGATTTTATGTGAATGTAGACAATCCGGGATACCACCCGACTAGGGTTACCACCTTTACTTTTTTAATTCTTTTTCAGGGAGTTCCTTGGTGGAACGATTGGTGTGGTTAAGAAGTCTTTTGTTGTACCTACTGTGGAAAAAACATAGTTGGTCTTCGACTCAGATTTAAGTCACGGTGCAGTGTCAAATTGTTGATATACCAGTCACATCCAGTAATAAGACGGAGAGCCGTATTTTGGACAATCTATATTTTTAGTGAACTGCCATAGAGAGTGATGGGAGTCAACAGTGTAATCAGTTCTTGCCGCTGAAGCGTTTCACGAAGCGCTCTTGTTGCTCTATGCCAGAGTGTCTTATATTCCGCGTGATGGGTGTGAAGATAGCGCCCTCTTAGAATCCTTTTGTTAGTCAGAAGATCTGCGATTTGTTGTTTCTGGGGTGGGTTCTTCGGCCAAAAGGTAAGATATTGTTATTGATATTTATAGATCAACTTATTCAGATTTGACGTATTAGAGCAACTTGTTTATTTTTTTTTTTTTACAATGAGGTTCCACTACTTTGTATATATCCATTCTTAATTAGCTTTCGTTTTGCATTTTCAGATTATTTTCAATGCCAAAGCTACGAAACTTTCCCGCACAAAATTGACAAGTTTAATAAAAAGAGACTTTCAATTTGCATAAAAACGGTTAAATTTTAAAAGAATATTATTATTATCTAGTAATTACTTTTCCTTGTGAAAAATAAAAGGTTTTTTTTTTTAAATATTTATTAATTTTTTTATAATATTTTTTTTAAATATAAAAAAAAAAACAAATAAAATTTTTATAAATAATGTTTTTGTTTATAAATATGTTCATATCTTTTTTCATTAAATTTCTCTGCTGCAAATTGTTTCCCAAGTTAAGTTTTGTCTAAATAAAAATATAATTGATTTGTTTTTGTTTTGTTTAAAATATTTGTTTTTTTTTTTTCATTTTATTGTCGGAAAAATCCGAGAGTATCGAAAGAAGTACTTAAAGTATCGATCAGCTGCTACTTCGATAAAAAAAATATAAATTTACGAATACTCGTTTGGTATCGATATCTGGAAAGAAGCATAAATGCTGTGTGACCGTATTCGCAAAATTGAAATGAAGCGTACATTTTTGTAGAAAAGTGAAAACAGAAATATTTTCAATTTCTCAAGTTTTAATGAAGGTTTTTAATTGGTTAAACTATAAAAATCGAATCAGCAATCTATTTTAATATGTTTTTTGAAGAGGAAACATTAGAAACTCTGGCATTTGAACGTTCAAAATCATGGGCTCACTTTATGGAGGTAAGCAGTGGTTCCAAAAAATGGCGCAAATAATGCAAGCATACATAAATTGTATGTATTTGCAGAAATTTTCCAAATGCAATAACGGTGAAGAGCTGGCTATAGAATATATTGAGGAATACTACCAAGATGAAGACGAAGATGCAATAAAACATGGCTCCGAAGAAGCAATTGAGGAAAATGTACCCGATGATGTAGCAAATACCACAATATCTATAAACTCCGATCACACAATGGTGGTTTGGGGAGGAAATAATGAAAATCAAGTAGAATTGCAGAATTTGCTAAATCATACAATGCCTGTTTTGGAGGAGCATGAGCGTAAATGGAAGGAAGCCGGTCTTGATCGCATTCTCAATACATTCGATGCCTCTAAAATTGAGAAGCATGTGGGTGATTGGATGCGTCGTAATAATAGTGCCTACAGCAGCAACAGTTTCAATTCGCCTACTCGAACGCCAATTAAAACTGCAATCTGCAGAAAACAGTTTGAGAATCACCTACGTCGGGCCACCTATATGGATTCAAATAGCTCAAGCGAAGTAGAATCAATGCATTCTGTGGACACTGCGCGCTATATACGGGACAGCCGCAAGCACAAGATCGGTCAACCCTCTCGACCAATGTCAAGCACCATTAAAATGTATCGTACTGTGCCCCACAAACGAGATGAGCTGCGTGCAAAATACCATTTTGGGACAAGTAAGTACGATGAAGATCAGGAACATCGCCATTATATGCAAACTATTCGCCTACGTAGGCAGCTCCAACAAAGTGAACAGGTCTGCAGAAATGACATGTTGTACCGCCAAAGTCCTAGGCATTACAAATGTAGTGACATCATAAGCCAGCGGCGCAAGCATTTGCGGAAACGCCGCAACGTCACCACTGGCTATGATTCAATGTCTTCAAGCGAGGAGGACAGTGGGCACTACATGACACCTTGTCGTTGCAGAGATTGTATTGACCATACTTTATCCAGGGCAAAATGCCGCCGCCATCGATGCACCTGCCGCAGCGGCAGGGAGAGATTGCCCATGCACGCGAGTTCTGCATCACACACCTTTCAATGCTCACGGTCGGTGCACAGCATACGGCAAGTTGAGCAACGCCATCAATCTGTCTACGAACTTGATGCACGTCCACGGCTGCTTGAAAGCGACTGCAGTTGCGTGAATAGCGACAAATTGTGTTCAGACGTCATACACGTGGTGAACACCTCGACGGAGGAGTGGCTAGTTGAGGACTGTAACAGCCCCATGCAAATGGCCAGTCCCATAACAAGTCGAAAGTCCTTAAAGCGCACTGTACAAATGTCAAAGGAAAATGTCTGTGGCGCAGACCACGCACCCAAAACAGTATATAAGAAGAGACCATCAGTTCCAGTATCCTTAAAGAAAACAGTCGGTAAACAACTGGCCAAGCCAAGAAAAAATTCTAAAAATATTAAAAGCGATATGTCTGACGAAGGGCCACCAAATAGAGCCTTGAAAATTGCAAGCACGTCCATGTTTCCGCAAATTAAAGAAGAAGAAACCGTCGCAAAGAAAGTAAATGTAAAATCATCTGAATTAAAGAAAGAGCCCGATATAATCTTAATATTAGACGATTCACCAAAGTCGGAAAAGAATACGGTTACTTCAAACGTGCCTGAGCAATCAGAGATGCCAAGTGTGCATCTCGACGTCAAAAAGTTTGTCGAAGCATCCAGTTCTGCATCCAAGACGAATAAAAAGAAATCTGCTAAGACTGCGAAAAACTCGACTAAAGAATCATCTCTCACGTCACAGGAATCAATCAATTCATCTAATTCTAAAACTAAAATAAAATCCCCAGTAAAAAAACTGGAAGTTATGAAAAAAAGATCAATTAAATCGAAAAACGAAAATGCCGACGCTGCCCTAGAACGCGCGATAAGACTCTCAAAGAAGAGCTACCAAGAAGAACTCTTGAAGCATCAAAAGGTACAGAGTGAGGTCAATCAGACCACAGTTTTCAATAATGCCAGCGTGGCCTGTAATTCCACAGCCTTAATTAATGATACCGCCGGCAGTAAGCTGCTAAAGTCAAAACCATCCGTCACTGTCAGCACATTGATCTCACAACCGGAGAAATCAAAGAATCTTTCAAATCCTAAGAAAGATTCCGAGGACGCCGATTGCACTGTGGTGACTTCCACGACCATCCTAGAAGGAGAAGTTCCAAGGACCTCTCCACGCAACGAACGGAGCGATCTCATCTTATTGTATACCCCACACAATTCCAAGTCAGAGGTATCTTCCAATAAGAACGAGTACACACTAACCGAGCAAAGTCTCAGCCAAGCGATTGGGAAGACTATTGCCCAGAAATTCCTTAAAAATTATATCGGCAGTCGACGCTTCGATGGACGCTACACTGTCTACTACCGCCCGCCGGCTTCTAAGCAGCACCAGTCTGTGGATCAGATGAGTTGCAGTTCCTCTGACAGTGATGATGATATTTTTGATAATTTCAATCGTTATGGTTCTATTCACACAGTTTTGCAGAAGTAAATCTTACGTTTAATGGATTTTTAAATATTGTTTATTTCATTTCTCGTAAATTGATAATAAAAAACATAATACGTTATAATAATAATAATAATCTTCTTTGCTTAACGTTATAATAAATGTGAATTTTCACGAGATTTACTTGATACTTTGAAAAGATTTAATGATGTTTTAAGTTTTATTTTTCATATTGTATATTGAATATATTTGCGATTGTTGTATGTATTTTTGTTTTTTTTTTTTTTTTGGACACAAATACTTTGAAAAGATTTAATGATGTTTTAAGTTTTACTTTTCAGATTGTATATTGAATATATTTGCGATTGAAAGTGTAGCACAAATTCTTAATTTATTTTCAGATTAAATTGAGAACATTTTTTATGTACAAATAACGAAAGGTATTATGCACTTATCTAAAGATAATCAAAGGCGAAACACAAGACAATCAAAAATAATCATAAAAATTAAAAATAAATCAAATTAAAAAAAAAAAACATTTATTCTCTGGAACATACGTAACAAAACGACGCGTCCATTGTTTTGGAGGTGGATAGGTAGGTGTTTTGTGGTTTTAAGTGTTAAGGTGAGAGAGTGAGGTGTAGAGCTTACACATCGATTTGGAATGGGGAGCCGGGTATATGTTCATCGCCCCATTTGATGATGAGCACATATTGGCCGCGATCGCGAACCAAGTACTGCACATTGTAGTTATTGTGTCCAGCATGTTTGACGTGGAACTCCTCGCAGGGACCTTTGGGTCCGTACATACCCATGTAGAGGATGTTGTTGCCTGATATTCAAAAATTATAGCTTTTAGAGGGGATGTCCGGAGAGTTGAAAGGTTAAAAGGTCTTACCCGCGTCGGTTGCGCAAATGGAAAACTGATTCTGCTTGCCCATGTAGGCCTTTTTCAGGCCCATGCCCTTGGAGACAACCTTGCTGGCATCGGATTTGAATGTGGGCAAATGAACACCGGTGTTTTTGCCACCCTTAGCCACCTTTTGAACGGTCTCCACAATGACCGTCGACGTTTCCTGGGCACCCTCATCGGCCAGTTTTTCACCTATGTGGGGAGAAGTAATTTTATGATTAGTTGTGGGATTATTGAGTTGGGTGAACTTTGGTGTGCTCACCTGTGGCATGAACCCTGAAGGGAGAGCCAACAATGTGCATGTTGTTGTATTTGACAGTTATATAGTGCTCGCCAGGCAACAAGGGTGTGTAGCGGACCTTGTAGCCCTCCTCTACTTCAGTACAGTCCATGGCCACCTTGGATGGACCATCGATAGAGACTGCCAGAGTGCCTACGCCGGCATTGCAGGTGTTGATTATGAAATCGGCCTTGTGTCCAGTTTTGACCTCATCAAGACCATTGCCGGTAGCATGGACAGCTGCTGGATCGGCTACGTCTTTGCCGACCTTAATTCTGAATGGAGAGTCGGGTATATGGACGCCATTGAATTTCACGTGGATGGCATGAATTCCGTTCTCGCGTGGATAGAAACGCACAGAGTACATCTCGCTGTCAATCACTTGGATGAAGCAATCGTCATCCGTTCCCGAAGGGGCCACAATCTTGGCATCGAGTTCACCCTTGGCGCCGTTCTTGCGCACCATAAACTGGTAGGGGGCATCGGCCTGGATGTTGCCCTGTGGGAACTGCTGGACCTCCAACTTGTGGGCGTCACCGGCATCAGGTGAAATGTACACCTTGAAGGGTGAGTCGGGGATATGGCGATCGTTGAATTTCAAGCCGACACGGTACTCGCCCGGTTCAGTAACCTTATACGATACGTCGCAGCTGCCATCCTTACGATCCTTAAACTCAATATCGGCCTTGCTGGGACCCTCAACCGAAATGGCTAAAGAGCCACCGCCGGCCTCACGGGTCCAGACATTGAACTCAGCTGGCTCGCCAACTACACCGCGTTCCAGACCAGAGCCGCCAGCCTTAACCAAATGACTGCCAGAGTCCCGGAGTGGACCCACAGTAAACTGGAAGGGTGAGCCGGGTATGTGCATCTCAGAGTAGCGCACCGATACGGTATGCACCCCCAATTCCTTGGGCACAAAGTGGACGGAGTATAGACCATCCTCCACTTCCTGGATCTCAGCATCCTCGGTCACATTGCTGGGAGAGGTGACGCAGGCGGCCAAATCGAAGGACGTAATGCCGGGCATCTTGAAAGTCAATTTGCATTGGCTACCGATTTCAGTGATGGGCACAGCATCGCGCTCACGCTGAATTTTCTCGCGTTTGCGGTTGCTGCCTTCACCGGATACCTTGACAGTGAAGGGGGAACCTTCTACATGGTGATCGGCAAACTTCAGATTCACAATGTAATAGCCCGGTTCGGTGGGCTTGTACGAGATGTTCAGAGTTCCGTCATCCTTATCCGTGCACTGGATCTCTGCCTTGCTGGGACCCTCAATCGAAACGGAAAGACCGCCAAAGCCAGCATTGCGTGTATCCACGGAGAAGATGTTGTCGCTATGTGTCTGACCCTCCTTGAGGCCGGTACCACTAACCTTGACCTTCTTGGCATCACCTACTTCACGCTCGCAGACCGTCACCTTGAAAGGCGAATTGTTGATATGCTTGCCCATGCGCTTCACCGACACCAGGTGCTCGCCAATTTCGCGAGGCGTGAAGGAAATGCCAATGTTGCCAGTGGGCATGCGCTTGAGGAAGCAGGGTTCCTCTAGGCCACTTGGGGCTTGGATGGAGGCATTCAGTGCACGCAAATCGTCATCGGTGATGTCTCCAGGCATGGTGACCTCAGAGCAGGAGCCCACGGAGATCTGGTTACGCTTGCGGCCCTCACCAGTGATCTTGGCAAAGTAGGGAGAGCCTTTGATATGTCTATCACCGAATCGCACAGACACTTGGTATTCACCAGGGGCAGTGGGCAGATATTGCACAGAAACGGTTCCATCTTTGTTGTCATGATAGTTGATCTGAATTGAAACGAATCAGTTAGGACCGGAAAGTATATTTAGCTTGAGTTCACTCACATCAGCTTTGCTGGGACCCTCAACAGCCATGGTCAGGCCGCCGGCACTGGCACCCTTCGTGGAGATGGTGAAGTTGGCAGGCTCACCAGTGACTCCGTGAGTCAATCCAGGTCCATAGGCGGTCACATAGCCGGAGGTAATGGAATCCACGTGGAATTTGAAAGGAGATCCTGGCAGCCCAAAAAATTTTAATAAGTTTTAGGCAAAGTTTTTTGAGAAAATAATGCTGGGTATACCTTGCACGGGTTCGCCATTGTATTTGACAACCAGTTCGTGTGAGCCCTCCTCACGTGGGTCGTATTTAACAGAGACGGTACCGTCACGGTTATCCTGAATAATGGGCTTGTCTATCTTACCACTTGGCATCTTGACTTCAGCTGTAAGCAAAGACGTTTGAATAGTTTAAAAGTACAGTCAACATAATTTTCTAGCCATTTTCCAGATTGCTCTGGACCGAAAGAACTCAAATATTTTGAGAATTATGTCACCCGAACATTTTCCATAAATATTTTCTACATTATTTGCCCCCATTTTTCTAGGATGTCAGAAAAAAATCTCTAATAAATTGCGTTCCATTTTTTATTTTTGTGTGTTAATTAATCTATTTTTATATTTTATTAATTTTTGTATATAGTTCAGGAACATATACAAAAACATTTCTGTCAAGACATTAAATTATTTGAAGCAGATGTGCGAAGTGATATTTTTGCACTCGAAACTGGATTGCGTTGACAACTCGACAGGACATTGGGTCTGATTACTCATAGCCCAAATATGCGACACAGATTAGATATATTTTTAGGAAAAGACATTAATTCATTTCACGTGAGCCCATAGATATTTTCTAGAATATCATTGCTAACATGAAATATACTCGATATCGAGACAGGCAATTTATTTTTCACATACGTTTTATATGTTGTCTTTTTTTTTGTTTTTTTTTTTTTTTTGTATAATCCTTTTTATAATCCTTCGTTTCGGTACCGAGTTTTCTGTTTACTTCCTAACCCAACGAATGCTACGCAGCAACTGATCTAATGATAAACTTTCGTCTGTCTAAAGAAATTTTCTCTAACGCCTACAATTGCTTTTATACTTTCACGCGGCTCGTCAGACTAAAAAACAAAAACATCGTTCCCGAAAAATATAAATATGCTTTGAGGTCAAATATAGGACACATCTCTTGATATTCACACAAGTAAATAAATTCTTTATATACAAAAAAAACGTATAATATATATATACATTCTATAGGTAAGCACCATAAAATAATCCACATATATATCATGGATAGAATTGTATCGAGTAGATGCTGGAGCATAGGTGGACAAACTTCAGCACGTGCCCGAATCTATACTTGGGTCAGTGTATTTTTGTCGTATTTTCGGGACTCGAATTTATATAAAATGCTTTCAACCGAGCTCTTGCATACGCAAATAAAAAGATACCATAAATTTTTTTTGTCTAAATATATATATATATATCTTTTTAAGGGGGTGTGGTCGCCGTTTTCTGTGCTTGTTGGTAAACAGGAACATTTCAATCTAATGGACATGGTCAAGTCTATCGGAACACCACCCAAGTGGAACACATATACATATATCCTTTGATAAATTTGAACATTTTATAGACAATCCTCGAATCATTCGATCATGGTATTTATTTTTAAACATTATTGAATGCTCGATTCATTATGGAATAGAAAATAATAAGTTGCCACTTCATATAGACATAATTATCATAAATTTATGCATGTTATAATGAGCTGTTTGTTTTTCAAAAAATTATTTCAAAAACTTTGAAAATTTTCTGTCAAAAAGATCATAAATTCTTAAGAAAATAAGCAATTCGTAAATAGATCGGACCAACTACAAGATCTTTATTATTTATTTACCCCTCTAAATTTGTTGGTCCCGTTTTCCTACTTATCTAAAAGAAATCCGAAACACTTTATGAAAATCATACGCAAATCGACTCACCCCAGCCAAAAATCAGAAATTAGCCAAAACAAAAGAGGTAAGAGGCAGTAAACAGAGATAAATCAGCGAAGCGTGCCTCGCGTCAACGAATTGTTTAGACAATTTTCCATTAAGACAATACTTTGTGCCTTGTGGTCGTCGGTGGTAGGCCAGGAGTAAGAGGAAAGAGTGCTGTGAATGAACTGCCAGACGGCTGTTTGATGTGTTTTTGGTTCGCGAAATTTATAGCCAACTTATCGGGTGGCTGATGGCGGCTAGGCTAGCGCTTTTTTTCCATCTCTGTTTTTTTTTTGTTTTTTTTTTTTTTTTTTTTGATTGCATGTTGAGCAATTAAAATTGAATTTATAAACATTCATCAAGTGCGTTGGCGGGGTCAATGAAAGAGCCACCGCAACTACATAATGCCTGCATCAAATCAAAGATGTTCAAAAGATAAAAAGATTGTCTTAAAAATGGGTTAATAGATACATTTCAAGAGATTTTGAATTGACCAAGAAGCCGCAAATAAGTAAAATTTCTTCACATAGCGATCGAAATTTTGGGAACCAAAAAAAAAAAAAAAAAAAAAATGACAAAATTTGCTTATAAAAAAGAAAAAAAAAAAACGAAATCAAAAAAATTGAATAAAAAAGCTTTTGCAAAGATCGGAAGCGGACCACATATACATAGCCGTTTGGCAGTAGTCATCTTTAAAAAATTTTTATTATTTATGTTTGAACATTTGTCGCTGTCCGTCGCGATGTCCGCCCGAACATTGACGTGAGCTGCAGGCCCTCCCGAAGATCCCCAATCACCAAAGCACTACCAACCGGGCACCCATTGAAGCATGGGAAACTGCTGTGCCGTTGGCATCTTTGGCATCTAATGGACGCTGGCAATACAAATGAAAGATTTAATGACTCTCTAGTCGTTATAGTCAGCTCGACGATGCAATATATGTTTTCGATTTTTCAACCAAAGGAATCATTTACGCAAAACGCATCGTCCGGACACTAGATAACAAAAGCTACAAAATTAAAAATTATTCTTTCAATTTTCCGAATCTATAATCTATTATAAAAATTCGCAAAAACTATAAATTTTCTTTTGAAAATCTATAAAAAAAAAATATGAATTGATTGAATATTAAAAGTAGTTTCAAAAAGAATCCATAATTTATATTTTTTTTTTTTTAGATTTTAAAATAAAATTTTCAAAAATCATTGAATATATAAATTTTATAATTTGTTAAAAATCAAATCTATATTTAATAGGTCCTCGATTTCATATATTCTTTTTTATAATGAATTGTGAAAAACTTTTAACAGTTAATTTTTTATTTTTCGATTTTCAAAGTTTTTTTTTTTTTTGCACAGAAATTTTTCACATTCCATATCATCAAAGAATTATAGAAATTTAATGATCTAGCATAAAACATTTAGCTTGATCTAAGGTTCTTTAAATTATGATCCAAATGTCTGTTTTTTTCTGTAGTTTTCTAATTTCATTTTTGTCCTAAACGATCGTGGTGAAACTTGGTAGTACCGCTATATATTACAGACATAAAACGGCTGAAGTAAATTTCAGATAATTAGTGACCAATCTCATTCAGATAAAATATTGGGAATACTTACATAAAAACAAATATGTGTAGTTCGGACTAATATATCAAATACCATATAGTATGGGAATAACTGAATATATAGGTGAAAAACTGAAACTTTTCAGTTAACCTTAACTTAATTATAAATATTGTGAGGTTGAATTCAATTCCTATTTTTGTCTACTTGATTAAGTCTGGAGTAGATATATCTACTACCTGAGTCATCTCGATTCTCAAACACAACTTTTCAATTTATCCGCTTCCCACTAGAGTAATGATTGTTCCAGAAGCAATCAATCGGACCTATGCCTTTAGGTATTTACAAACCAGTCTCAAATAAATTTGATTTTCATCATAAATAAGATCAATGGAAAATTCTAACTCATAAATCTTGATATCATATAACTTTTAGGTAGAACGAAGCTTTGAAAACAGAAAACACTTTGGGATCTTCTTATAGGTATTTGTTGACTAGTGTAAAAGCAGCTTTTTGAAACTCAACAGAAAAAGAAAGCCACTAGCAAGCCAAATGAATTTTATGCTTTGTTGGAAATTTTGATAATAAATCATAGAAAATAATTTTCAACTACAACGCCAAGAGAAGGGAACAGTCCACGGCAGCCATAAATGAAGACACTTTTGAGAAATTTGCGGCTATAATTCAAAAATGCATTGGGTTGGACCTTATGGCCAAGCGCCGCCTTCCATCAACACGCGCAATGAGAGGCGCAAAAAAATAAGAAAAACAAAAAAAAATTTTGTCTCGGTGTCACTTTTGTCATTAACACAAATGCAATAGTATCTGTGTGATGGTCGACAGTTGGATGTATTTCTAAATAATCTGGCAATTATGGCTTGTCTGTGGTGGGTCAGTAAATTCTTATCACATCGTCGGATTATTTATTTGTGATAAATAAACATAGACAGATGCTCTGGTTGTTATTTTTACCTTGATGTGTTACAATATAGAACGATGATTTAAAGTTTAATGGCGTAAAATCGATACCATCAAATCCTTGATTTAGGGATATATCCGCTTCATTGAAATAAACGACTGTGCGTTCGACGTGATCACGTTCCGAGACCGTTACTTTATAGAATTGCGGTCGAAAGTAATACGAGTGATCCAACCAAGTGGCTGGTGGTGCCGGCGGTTTCTCAGTCAACCAACTGAAGTGCATTTTACGAATTTATGCGTATTTTGGTTATTTGATTAATTCGCACGCGATTTTTTTGGAGTTTGTTTTTGTTTTTTTTTTTTTTGTTGGAAATAAAGACACTTAAAATTTATAACAATTTTTAAATTAACAATGCCAAAACAATGAATTCAAAATAATTTTGACAATTGCTAAAGCCCAGCAAGGATATGTGTTTGTGACAACAACCAAACAAAAAAAAAGAAGAATGAAAACAAGCCAATTTTGGAATCTTTGAATAAACTTTGACTTTTGGGGATTTCAAAAACACATATCCTTGCTCTTCGTTGGGGGGCTGGTTGATTATTATTTTTGCAATCAGTAGGACGACACAGATTACAAACAGACAAGGCACAGAGACAAACAATTATTGGGGTTAGAGAAACACAGAGACAAGAGAGACATAGAGAGGAGAGAGTTTGCACTCACACGTTAAATTAAGTACGCGGATTATATAATTTTTCGAAAATCAAATAATTTTGAAAATTTCATTAATTGGTATGGTATGTCTTTTTCGCTAAAATCCTGCGGCGCTGGCGGTCCTTTTGGATATGGTCGATTTTCAATATTTTTGATTTATTTTATAAATTGAGCGAACGTTTTTTTTTTCTTTTTTTTTATATTTTCTCCTAATTGCCAGCGACGTTTTGTAGTTCTACACGTTTCCACGTCCCGATTTCAAGTGAACGTAGACAGTTCCAAATCGAAATTAAGGCCAAAATATAAAAGCACACCAGTTCCTACCAAAGAGATGCCTCCGCTGCGGCAGAGCCAACACAGATTAACCCTCACACAATCATGGACATTTTCGAAGATACAAACACACATAAGCTATCTGCGATGGTGTGTGAATCTAGCTATGAAGTAGGCAGTAGAACCGATGAATAAAATTCAAAAGATAGAAAATTGGAAATATTTCCTATGCGACTGATGAGAATTTGACTTTTTGGCGGTACCATTTTCATTATTCATTTCTTTATGCTATCCAAGTGTGTGTTCGTATGAATGTGTATGTGTGTGTGTGTGTGTGTGCGATCAGACATATTTTATGCATAAATACATATAAATTTATCCATCTATATAATTATAGATGTAGAAGCATGTATTTTATAGCTGCCAGCGACTGTATCGGTTAATTTAACAGTTGCCATTTGCGAATTTTCGAACTCGAAAGGTGCAAATATTTTTTTAAAAAATTCTCATCATAATTTTCCATCAAGGTAGTTATTTATTCTATATTTAACTACTTATTATATCGAGACATTCTTTTAAAGAAATATACAAAAAAAAAAAAAAAAAAATTAAAAATCTACTATCCAGATAGGAAATTAAATTTATTGGTTTTCCCAGTGTCTACAAGACGCTGAATTTATTAATATTTGATTTGGATAGTGAGGACTGGCGAAAATTGTTTAAAAATAAACCAGTCGGACCTATAGAAATCTTGAATTTTTATAGCCAATAATATAGCAATGAAACGAAAATATTTCAAAAGCAAAAAAAAAAACAAAAAAAAATTATGATTTTTTTTTTCTTTCTCTTCTTTATTGGAAAATTTGAAAAATGTGTTAAGCATTTTGTCCAAGTGTTTGCAGAATATTTCATTTTACGACTGTATTATGTGAAATTAATAGATTCCACAAGTGTCACCACGGTTCCTGTATGAGCTCATGGCCAGCCAATTATGCAATCGTTTCGACTCTGCGCTGGATGTTCAATTTTGGCCATTACTGTAAGCAATTGGCGGCAATCAATCAAAATCAATATATAGCAATTGCATCAAAATATTTTTCGACAAATCAAAAATGCATAGAAAAATTAGAAAAAGCTGAATAAGCAAATACTTTGTATTTTACAGAATTTTAAAATTAGAAAAGTTGACAAAGGTAAGTTTTGAAATAAAAACTATACCTTTGGAAGGGCTTTTTGAATTACCTTCGATTTGGCGGGATGTCATTGAGAGGCAGTCAGAAAGGAAGGCAACAAATGCGCGTCAAAAAAAAAACATCATTAGGCCAAAACGAATCATTTACAATAAACCATCTTCGAGCGAAATGGAGCGCATAAGCAGCGGGTCGATCAATAAAAACCAATACCGAATAAGAGACATGCGAACAGTTGCTAAGAGGACACCATCAGTCCAACTTGAAACCAAAGAAGAAGAAGCCCTCTCAAAAGGAAAAATAACTAAATGAAACGTGGCCAAAAACCAAACACAACATGCTCTGATCTTTCTCTAATGACAAAACGGTTCGGTTCGCAATGGTCTGCTGGGGTTCTGATGAGGGCTACTTCGGCCTGGTCTGGCCTGGTCTGCCCTGATCTCTGGTACGTCCCAGTTTCTTGCATTGAAAATGTTTTCAAAATTCATGGAAGCGTGAAAAATCGAACAAATATGCAGGGGCATGAGTCTGCAAATCTAGTCGACGGCACCTCAAAAATTTATTTATTGATTTGCATGCAATTGCTCAAAGTCAAAACACAAGCACTCGACTCAAATCAATGTTTGTTCAAATATCTTGGCTATTCTGGTACTCGTTTGGCAAATATTTGTGCAAGGGGTGAATAAAATTGTAGAACTCAAAAAAAAAAAAAAAACCCATTAATCATGGTTCATGGGAAGTTTAACAATTTGTTGTTTCTCGTTAATATGATGGAGGACCTGAATAAATATCCAATAATTACCAAGCACAAGTCAATCTACCTTATAACGACAGTCAATGCTCGGAAAACAAAAGAAAATTCCCATTTCAATAAAACAAAACTGAAAATGTCATTGCAATTTTGGCGAATCCGGTTGACTGCATCTTCAACGTGTCAGTCGTTGTCAGTCTGTCTAATTAAGTTGTTGGCTGCCAGAACTGTTAGCACCACATGTCCACCTCGCCGACCCAACCACACCCCCCGAGGCTTCAGCCGGACCAAATGACTTGGATGCTCGTGCAACTGTCAGATTAGCCTGATAAGCCGTCGACCGCTCGGCTCTCGACGTGCTCAAGCGAATTTATTCTTTAGAATATTTCTCATATTTATGACAACTCTTAGGCAAATTATGATGGCTATTTTTACTTTCAACCTGCAAAAGTCTGACAATAGCCGTGGCATTCTTTTTTTATTCTCCCAGACGGCACATAAACATTTTCTAGATTAAGCAAATACGCCAAACGATCTGTGTGCGCTTAACTTAATTATGTTTCGAAACACTAAATTAAATGTCTCCCACTTCTGCACAAAAAATATATCAAACCAACCAAGTGACTCACCTGTTACGTTGCCGCCTGTTGTAGGTAGTGGAAGTTTCTCAAAGGCCACGCTCCTGTAGTTGCTTTCAGATTTACCGTTAACAAGTTTTTCGCTCTAAAAAGTTTCAAAAAATTATTTCATTTTATACTAAAATCTTTCAATCGATCGATCTGGGAATTTTCAAATTCTCAAAATAAAATATTTTCTCTCTTTAAAGCTAGAACAAGGACTTTGCGAAGCAAGCAAATTTTTATTTTTAACTAAAAAATTTTAAAATCTTTGAATTAAAAAAAAAATAATAATTGATCTTACCTGCGTTGATGATTGCACCACTTTGCTGGAGTGCTCCTCGATATATTCACTGTGCGAGTATTGTTCGATGCTTTCGACAGCCTGGGATACCAATGAAAATAGAAAATTTTTAAATGGAAACAAAAAGAAAAAAAAATTGGAAAATGTTTTGCTGTCGACTAAAGTATTTGCCCAATTCGCGTGTCATTCCACAAAAATTGTATTCGAATCGAAATGAAAATGTTCCTTTTATATGGTCTTGGGTATGTTTACACTTTACACCATTTGATTTGTTGCTTTCTGCTTATTATTAAAAATGTGGGCTTCCTGATTGATGCGAATAATTCGAAAGTGTGAAATTTTGGAATTTCAAACACACACGAATCATCTCACACAAAAGGAGTGGAGGAAGTGGCTGTGATTGATATGTTCACCAATTTGATATCGTCCAGAGCTCGGCTCGACTCGGCTCTGTCCGGATAATTATGATCATTATTTCTCTTTTTATGAAAACTACTCATCACATGGTTGCATAATCCACTGGGGGAATCGCTAGCCAATTCCCCTCATATCGCTGGCCAAATCGACAAAAGTCAAAGATAAAATCATAAGCTATAGAGATGTAGAATTCTGAAAACTTTTGGCATTTTTGCGCTATTAATAAAGTAAAAGTACGCGATACCAATTCACCATGATGGCCAATCAGTGGAAGAAAGACAAAAAACATTAAAAAAAAAATGTATCTCAAAAATATCGATTCGAAAAGTGCCAAACAAATTGGCAAACAACGAAAATCTATAGATGATCTTTACATATGTACGACATGCATCAAACGTCATGACACCAAATCAAAATCAAATCACATTTTTCAAAATATAAATATATATATATATGTATATTTCAATTCTTTTCCAACACACACTTTTTGAAGTCAGCAGAACCGACGCGACCCACGACAATGGTGGACAGGATACAATCAGTGACTAAATTTATTCAGTTGCGCGCGACTAGATCGACTGGCTAACTAACAACGTACACGAATCTAAATTCAGCGGCGTTCTTGGCCATTTTTTTCTTCTTCTACTTCCTCTTCTTCTTCATCATTTTCGTTTAGTTTTTATGACTTCTAATACAAGCGCAATTTTGTGAAATATGAAAAACAAAATGAGAGCACAGTGGGGAAAGTGTGCTGTGCGCCACTATTTGCCACATACTTTGATTATAATTTCATTTTCTTATTTTAATTACTTGCGAATTTTTTTGGCTGCTGAATTCTCTTTCATTTGCTCGGCGGCAGCAAAATTGCAAAGTGGCGTATACGTGATTTTTGTCGTCGCCGTTGTTGCAAGTGTTGAGTGCCCACCACCACCACCACTACCAACACTATGTTTGCAATTTGCCCAACAAAAAGCATGAAATGCATTTCGATTAAATGCCAGAAACAGAAGCAGCAACAGCCGCAAAAACATCATCAAAATATTCATAAGCAATGAAAAAAACAATTTTTCCTTTTTTTTTTTTTTTAAATCAAAATTTGGAACGTCAAGCTGATTCAGCAGTCGATGTCTTCTGCCCCCGCCATTCACCATTCACCTTTCCTTGCCGCCGAGTTGCCGTGCGGGTCTGTCACCATAGCTCTTAACGCCATCACACATTCACACATACACACACATACAAGCCCAGTCAGGTTATAGAAATCTCTATACTATATAGTTTTTTTATATTTCTTGCATACATGTTTCTAAATTTGTTGAGTGCGTTTAGTTTTCAAAATAAAATTTTGGTTGATTCTAAAAGTGCAAATGCCAATCGGACCATGACTAAATTCTAATTTGGAATTCAAAAACTTTTCATTATCAAAATCTTAGGAAATTCTCATCAAATAGTTTTGACTTTTTATAATGTTTGAATCAAATCATGTAGTTTTTTATTAGACTATTTTTTTCATTGATACCAAAGTTTTTAAGCCAATTGAGGGATTTAGAAATAGATAATATTCGGGTCACACTTAACAAGGGAACTATAAGAATTTTCTTTTCTTCAGTCTGAAGCAAATAAAAGCCAAGTGGTATCTGAAAACTGTCTGATCTTACTCGCCATATCTTCCAAACAATTTATAGAAATTGAAACTCTCCGACAAATTAAAGATAGATTAAATAAAAGACTATCTGTAATGCTATCAAATAATTTGGAGAGTTTGAGGATAATCAATTCCCAAACATTAATGTAATATCCCTGAGGATAAATGACTTTTTCTATAAGTGTTCAGCCTGTAAATAGCAAATAGATTACCTTAGCATTACAAATTTGAATACATTTAAAAAAATCAAAGATTCCAAAGGAAAAAAATTTCGAGGAAAATAGTCTTCACGATCTTGGCAGATTTCTAGAGTTAAACTCTACGGAAGAGTCTGACTGTCAGCCATAGCTACGTGTAATATCCCAAACCACTGTATTTGCTTATTTCCAAATTGAATCATTTAACATAAAAGTATCAGAAATATCTATACTATATAGTATTCTTTGTTGCAAACATGTTAAAACGGAAATACAGAAAATTTAAAAAAAAAGTAATTTGAGAAACTAGCGGATAGGTTTGGTTTCCTAACTACCTCGAACGTTTTATTATTTTCTATCTTATGAAATGTTTTGATTGACTCCTTCGCGTTTCTGAGGTAATCAAAATGGAGTAAAAAAAAATATTCCCTAAAAATAAGTTTGAAGTGTGATCAAGCGATGCCACTGAATTTGTCACGTAGGCCAATTTTTGTAGGTTTAGTTTTCAAGTTTTCCCTAAAAATAGACAAGTTCTCAAAGTGTTTCAAAAGAACTATAAAGTTTTCTTATTTGGAATTTATAAGTCTGCCGACTAGAATATTTTTGTCATTAGCTTAAAAACTAAAAAATCTTCATATTTTTAGGCTAATTGAGTAAATCTGTAGAACTCAATTTGAACATGTAACAAAAACAAGCAATTTGGACAACTCAATTAATATTTTAGTTGAGATACAAGCACACACTCTCACACACACACACACACATAGATACTTGGCTAAGAAAGAATTTCAATTTGGGCATAGTGCCCACTTAGTGGCGAATATTTTCTCGGACCATTGTTTTTGTTGATATTAATGACAACCATTTGTCAGATTGTCAGCATATGCTAAAGTTCAAAGAAGATTATTATGTAAATTACCTTTTTAGAGGGTTTGGGGGGGCTGTGAAAAGAAAATATCAAGAAACTATCGACAGAATCAGGGTGCAAAGTTGGTGAACATAACCTTTTGGCTTTGTGGGCTGTGTTAAGAAAATTGTTATTAAATTAGCAATTATTATTAAGACTAAACAAAAGTGCTTAAGCGTCAAGTTTGTTTGAACCAATTTGAAGTTGTTGTTGGCAGTGTTTTGAAATTGGTTTGGTGTTAAGTGCGCTAAAATTTTTATTTTATTTTATTTTTTTTTTAATTGAATTGAATTTTAAATCAAAAAACATACACACAAACAACTCACTAAATAAAATAAAAGCAAAAATATAAAAAGCATGATAAGAAGAAGAAGTAATTCAAAATTATTTTTTTGGCCTTCTTTGCAAAAGCGTAATGGTTAGGAGAGGCTGGAGCAATCTTAATTTTGTTGGATCTTAAAAATTTTGTACATGCAATTTAAAATTTCTGTTTATTTTTTTTTTTTGTTTCTTTGTTTTTGTCTTTTTGAAGATTCTTAAGTGCAACGAAGTGCCTTTTGTTTGGTTACAAAAACAAATCTCAAGTTTTATTTTTGCTACTTCTTTCATATCATTTGTAATTTTTTTTTTTTTTTTTTTTGTTTTGTTTACAAAGTTGCACTTAAATTTTATTGGCTATAATTTTAAATTGTTTGCGTGTTTTTGTTCATTGAATAAATATTTCAAAAGTTGTTGGGAGAAGAGGGTCCAAACTCGAATCTCTTTTGGTTTAAAGCTTATACAAAAATGACGCACTAAACTCAAAACTCAATGACAATGTACTCGACCGATTATTAATTTAGGATTCATACGATGTCTATATGCCATGAATGAATTGGTAAATATCAATAAAAATAAATTTTGCGACATCGGATAAATTTTGACTTAGATATTAAGATTTTAAAACTCTTTATAATAATAATGATAATTGCTAATTTAAACAATTTTCTTTGGTTTGATTTGACTAGATTGTTTTCAGTGACTTAATTGGGCATAACTTGTGTATCGAGTGTATCGAGAAATAGGAGTAGAAATTATTTAGGCTACCTTAATGGAGAAGCTACCATTCGGTATATCCTTGCCACCAAACTTAACATTGATGTCATAGTCACCCGGATCATTGAGGGCATACAAAATATCAAAGAAGCCGTCCTTTTCAATCACATCGATATCGACAATTTCACTGCAAAGAGAAGAAGATTTCAGTATTTTTGCTTGTTGAAAAGACAAATTGAATAAGGTTACCTGCCGGCCTTGTTAGTGATTTTGCAGGTGACCGCACCGTCGCCAGCTTCGCGAGCATCCACCTTTAGGTGGGATTGACTGCCGGAGGGTTGAATTTTTGGGGCCTGCTCGACCAGCTTGCACTTCTTGGCCTCGCCGGTGGGGAATGCTTCGAGTTTGAAGGGGGAGCCTTCGATTTCCTTGTCGCCATATTTAATGCTGCACTGGTATGTGCCGCATTCGTCAGGCACAAAGGACACTACATAGGTGCCAGTACCCACCTCCTCCAGTCGTGGTTTCATGGCCTTGCCCTTCGGATTCTTGATAGCTACATTTATGTCGGCCTTTCCTGCTTCCTTGGTATCGATTTGGAATTCGGCTGGCAGGGAGGCTGGGGTCTTCTTCTTCTCGTTGACACCCTTGACTTTAACCTTGGTGGCCTCCGAAGTGGGGAAGACGGTCATCACAAAGGGACTGCACAGGAAAAAACGAGAGTTTAATGAATATGAAATTGAGCGATGGAATAAGGCCACTCACCTGCAGGGCACCTCAACATCGGCAAATTTGACCTGGCACGTGAGCACTGATCCAGCCTTGGGTGGCACATAGTGTACCGCATAAATGCCTTCACCTTTGTCCTCTACCCGCAAATTGTCAACCGGCCTTCCCTCAGAATTGGTTAGCTTTACGGCAATGCGACCGGGACCAGCCTCGCCCACATCGACATTGAAGAAAGTGGGCACACTCTCACGCACCTCGCCATGCTCAATGCCGGGACCATAGACCTTCACCTTAGAGGGATCCACTGTCTGCTCGACCAGCACACGGAACGGTGATCCCGGTATGTGTTTGTCTGCAAAACGAATGGTGATATCGTACTCTCCCGGATCTGTGGCCAAGTAGTCCACATCGCAGCTGCCATCGCGATTATCCGTGCAAGTCATTTTTGCCTCTGAAGGACCCTCAATGGCCAGCGAGAGGCCGCCGTTGCCAGCCCCTCGAGTCTCCACGGTAAACTTGTTCTTTTGATTAGTCAATCCCTTCTCCAAGCCAGGTCCATAGGCTCGACAACGGGTCGGGTCACAGCCGCTCTTCACATTGACCACAAAGGGAGAACCTGGCACTGGTATGTTGTCGTACATCAGCTCGATGGTGTGGCGTCCAGCTTCGAAGGGCGTGTACATAATGCGGAAGATATCGTCCGTGGCTCCTTGGACAATTTTGCTGGGCAGCACTTGACCCTTGGGATCAAAAATGGCACAGGACAGCTTGCCCGAATCGATATTGCTGCCGACCTTACTCATGTCCACCATAAAATCGGTGGCGGCATTCATAATCACACCTGAACAAAGCAAATAAAATTCGAGACTTTAGTTTTGGTAAAGGACAAGAATGTGGAATTTTTACAAAGAAACATGCGATTGAATGCAATTAGTGTCTGGAATGGATTAGTTTCAACAACAAGAAGAACAATAACAAGAACAACAACGAAAGCAAGAACATTTCAAGTGGCTCCACTGAGATCCTTCAGTGGTTGGCAGCAGTAGTAGTTCTGGCAAAAGAGCAGTGAGTATGGTTAAAAGGTTCTCAGTAATTGGCTTGGCTGGGCTGAGCAGGCAACACGCGCAACACAGATCAGATCCTTGGCCTACCATGCGGCTGGATGCCGATGCCACTGACGCGTGTGTTCTTCAGATTGGGCACGGGCGCTATGATCGGTTGGAATGGTGAGCCGTTGATATGCCGTTCATTGAAGGTTATGTTCACACTATAGTCTCCGGCCTCGGTGGGCAGGTAGGCCACATTACAGGTGCCATCGCCATTGTCGCGGCAATTAATGGCCGCTTCGCAGGGTCCTTCGACGGTGACACCGAGTCCACCCTGACCAGCACCTCGGGTGTCGATTATAAACTCGGCCGGTTGCCCAACTATGCCGCGCTCCAGACCAGGACCAAATGCATGGACCTTGTTGGAATCGCTACCTGTCAGGCACTGTAGGCGGAAGGGCCGCGGCGTTATGGGGGTGCCTCCGAAACAAATGCTCAGCAGATATTCGCCTAGCTGAGTAGGCGTGAAATTTACCAGGAAACCCTCTGCTGTGGGTATGATGTGGGCCTTGACGCGGTTACCGGAAGGACTGGTAATGGTGACGGCCAAGTCCGCTTTGGGCAGGCCGTGGGTGATGATACGAAACTGCTGTAAACTATTTAGAGGCGCGGCTTGTGGACAAATGAAATGACTTGGACTTAGATAATGTGAACCACACGAATATAATTACAATTAGAGCGTGACAAAAGTGCTGTGATGGACTCAGATTCGATGGTATGACTAAGCAAGGCTGCCAATACTTACTGGGCTCGAGACCATCGACCTTGATCTTGGATACGTCAACTGTCTGCTCAACCACTACTTTCTGGCCAAGGGGCACGCGCTGGCCACCGTAAGTCATGGTGGTGGTGTAGGCTCCTTTGGTTGGTGGATTTACCTCCACGGAGTAGGTGCTGTCTTCGTTGTCAATAATGCGGCAAGGCACTTCGATCTTCGTGTCCTCATGTATGATCTTCACTTTGAGCTCGGCATCGCCAGCCTCTCGGGCATCCACGTTGAAGTGAGTAGGCACATTGGGTCGCACGCCGGGCTGCAACCACGGACCAAAAGCTTGGACCTTAGAGGCATCAACAGGCACACCCACATATACACGGTGCGGTGAATTGGGAGTAGACACTCCGCCGTAGTTGACTAGAGGAAGCGGAAAAGTACTCCTGAGTTTTGGTAAATGAGGGACGAATGAAAAGACTTACCCGACACAGAGTGTGGCACTCCTGAGGTGGGCGTATAAGTGACCTTATTGGTGCCATCGGGATTCTTCTTAATTTCCACGGGTACAACGTTGGCATAGACATCGTGAACCACAACCTCTAGAGGGGCATTGCCAGCATTGCGGGTATCCACATCAAAGCTGGTGGGTTGGCTGATGGTGACGCCATTCTTCTCTAGACCTGGACCGGAGGCCTTTACCAGCTCGGGATGGAAGTCAGTGCGTGGCAATATTTGGGCAATGAACGGAGATTTGGGTATGTCTTCGTTGTCGCACAAAATGTGCACGGCATATTCTCCTACGGCAGTTGGATGATACTTGACCAGTGCGGAGCCATCACCGTTGTCATGGCACTCGATCTCGGCCTGTGAGGGACCGGCCACGGTGAATCCGAGTGCGCCAGTCTCGCCATTGGTCTCAACCACAAAAGCGGCTGGGTATCCGATGACGCCGCTGCTCAGGCCAGGACCGTAAGCCACAATAGAGGATTCCTTTTTGGGACCTACCTTGACCTCAAAAGGCGATTTGGGGACTTCCTGACCACCAAAGGTTACCATCACCACATAACGGCCTTCTTTGCTCGGATAATAATGGCAATCGTAGGTGGTACCATCGACTTTAGTAACCATTACGTTTTGATTCATGCCACCGGGACCAATGACACGCACCTCGGGCGCACCCTCGCCAGCTCCCTCAGTGTAAACCTTGAAATCGGCATCATCGCCCACACGCACTCCTGTAGCCTGCAGGCCACGTCCAGAGGCACGCACTTTGCGAGCATCAGAGAGTGGGGCCACCTTTACCGGAAAGGGACTGTTCGGAATGGGTGTGCCGGCATAGAAGACATTCACAGAGTGCAGACCCTGCATGGCAGTGACGTATTCGCAACGCCAAGTATCATTTTCCAACTGACGGACCTTGGCGGCTACAGAAGTTTTGTGGTTGGCTGGATCAATGATGATCACCTCGGGCACACCACGTCCCGCATCCTTGGTGAGAATATCAAAGAAAGTCGGCTTCTTGATGGTTACTCCACTGGGTTGGATACCAGGGCCGGTGACTTTCACTTTTGAAGCATCACCAGCATGACCCTCCACCTTGACTGGGAACGGGGATTTGGGTATGTCGCGACCCGAGTATTTCACCGTCACTTTGTGTTGACCCTCAGCCTTGGGTATGTACGACACGGTGTACGTGAGATTTTTATCGTTGTTGAATCGCACATCGGCCTTTTCGACTACACCATCCGGTCCCTCAATGTCCACATCGACCACACCTGAAACAGATATGGAATATTAAATGATCTTGTCGCTTTCAATTCAACTTACCCTTGCCGGCCGAGAAGGTTTCTACGGTGAAATTGGCTGGAGCACCAACCACTGGGCCAATTGGTTCGATGCCTGGACCATAAGCGCGCACTCTGCAGTCATAAAAGTAAATCAAAACAATTAAATTTTGAAGAATTAAAGACTTATTTTGGTTAGCTAATTAATTCAATTATTGCGGCCATCCTAAAAGTAAACACTGCATTTCCTTTTCTGTGTGCGCCGAAAAGTATGCTACAAAATATTTCGTTTTACTTGTTCGCTTGCTTGCTTGCTTGCCGAAGAAATCGTGCTTCAAATTTTATTAAAAAAAAAGGTTTTATTAGCTTAAACATGAAGCAAATCAATGACAGATTTTTATTATTTAGTTAGCACTTAGTTTTTGCCAGCTATGGACAGGCGCTAATAAAGCGGCTTAAAGAAAAGAACATCACACAAAATAACACAGTAAAAGCAACGACAGCACGTTAGCGAGCTGAGGGCTGGTAAATAAAAAAAAAAAAAAATAAAAACTGGTAGAACACTTAAATCGTCAGAGGCGCGTATAGCTTGAAATACCATTAGGCGATCAACAAAATCAAAATAAAAAGAAACAAAAGCAAAAGAAAAAAATCGACGGCCTAAAGAAACTGAAACACGAAATGAAGGCATGCCGGACTTACCGCGGCGGAGGAATGCTGAGTTTTGCATTTCAGACAACATTTTATAGGTTTTTTTTTTTTTATATACACAAACACAGATATAAGTATGTGGTTGTGAATAGGGAGGAAAACAAAAACAATATCCAATATATTAAAAAGGTAGACCAAATATACACAGACACACATAATAAGAAAGAAATAAAGAAAGAAAGATTGAAGAGAAAAGAAGAAGAGAAAATACAAATTAGCAATTGCTTCAAACTATTCATATAAGAAAATTAAAAATTCTCTAGAGGATCAATGGGACGGACTCTTTAGTTATATTTAGTTTTTTCCTCCAAGCTTGCAAAAAAAAAAAAAAAGTCAAGACGAAGAGAAAAATATAGAAACTGTACAACCTATTTCGGGTTTCCACAAATAAGTTCACAAAATGTATCTCACCTGTTGGGATTCGTCTTGGGGCGCAGCGGAGCGCCAGTCTTCAACTTGGAGTTGGGGTACTGCGACAAGTATGTCATCATGGACTGCTCATCCACATTGGGATTAACCAGTTCCTCGGGCTTGATCAGCTGTCGCACATTCAGCCAGTCATCGGCCAGACCCATGGCCTCGGAAGCATTCTGAACGGCATCCTTGGGATCCCACATCTCCCAGTCGGGGCACAGACCCGGTGCGCAGGCATCCACCAAAGCACCCACCGCCTTGCCAGTGGTCCAGTCATTGGTAAAGTTATTGATGGGCAAGTCGGGTATTTTGGCATGTATCCAGTTCAGCAGACTAAATGAAAAATTAACCGAATGTCATTTGGGTACGGTCTTGGCAAGAAGCATTCACTTACCGTTGCTTGGGCGTTGGACCAGAACCGTTCAATTGTTTTTCATCCTCACCATCCCACATGGGCATCGATATCGAATAGTGCAAAATGAGTGTCCATATCAGGCCGAGTATCAATTTCAATTTGCAGTCAACAATGTCAGAAGAGTCTACAAAGGGAAAGAGAAAAAAAGATTAACCCTCGGATTGTGTTTTTCATTTTTTTTTTTTTTTTTTTTTTTGTGCAATTGTGACGGTGACGCTTGCCAAACAGGCGGATCTGGTCGACTAATCCAACTCGATCCGTTACAACAATTTAGAAGAAATTCTCGCAAGACATAATAAAATTTTCAAAGCTCGTTGTAACAACTTGTTAGCCGGCCGGCTACTCCGCCTCAACATGGCCTACACGAATCGAAACCATCTGTCAATGTGGCCTGCCAATGGATGTGCCGTTGTCTGAAACCTGTTGCCAACTTGGTCAACATTGGAACGGACAATGGCGACAAGTTGCCAATTAAGTGCAAAGTGTTTGCTAACTGTTACAACCAAGTCAGCTCAAAGATACACCGTTGTCTTTTTTTTTTTCTTTTTTTTTTTTTTGCCTGGTCAAGTTCAGGGTTGACACATGCACGCGACCAACTTGTCTTGCCGGTTTTTGTTTTCGTATATTTTTTGTCACTGCCACTCTGACGACCTTAAACTTGAAGGTGGTCAATACCTCGCCTAAAAAAAAATCTAGTTTGCCGGCTGTTTTTTTTTTCATATGGAAATGAGTGAAAGGTTTTTAGACCCAGATTGTCATAATCTAACCATCTGATTGGCTTGTTTATTACCTGATTAGCATGGCAATTAGGGCATTATTAGCAAATGGATACACTTCAACACCTTCCAGGCCGTTGCACTTAACGAGCCAATCAACAATAAACAACGAGAAGAACCAAACTATTTAATGGCCCCGAAGGCACAAGGCAGAGGCAATTGCTATGTGTAATCTGTTTGAAATGCGGCCGCTCCCCTCCTTTATTCCAGGGGAAATGCATTTGGAACGCTTTGAACCGTGACGCGGAATAGCTTGTGGATGCCAACCGGACTTGGAATGTGCTCATGGCAGATTCCATAAAGCCGCCCAGATTAAGCACAAGTCAGGTCAATTCCCTCAAGTTGTCAAAAGAATTTAATCAAAAATATACAACTTTTTTGTCAAATTTTTAAAACTGTTTGTTTATTTTTTTTTATGATTATTCAAGACTTTTCTTTGGTGGGTTCTTTTTGTTGAATATTAACAAATAATAAAACGTTTCGAGGCTTGGCCCATTCTCTCTTGCGTGTTAAACGAGCCGTTAAACTATTTGTTGATACACCGTGTGGATAGCTCTTTTTATGGTGTTTTTGCATCAAGTAAAGCAAATAAGAATTTTAAGGATTTTGCTATCGAATAGTTGGGGTGGGATACCTTTTCTCTGAGAATTTATAAGAAATCCATAAAAATAATATAACAACTTTTAACAGCAGTAGAAATTTTTTTTTAGCGAAAATTTCCAAACATGTTGCAAGACCAAATTCGACCAGAGCAACTCGCCAAAAAACAACATCTCCAAGGAATGCCAAAACCGACCGACAATGAGCAATTCAAAAGTCACTTAAACCAAGTTTTGCATTTAATTTCTATGACAAATTCATTATTTATCTCTATTGGCATGTTTGCAGAGAGAAATAATTTCAAGCTACTCGAATCGTAGGTAATTTTCTTTTAATAAGTTTGCAACTGGCATTCCCGGTCTCGGCTTGCTATAACTGTGATATCTCCAGCTGAGACTGTCAAATGAGAGATTTTGATGAAATTAAAAAATAAATAAAAATAAGAAAAAAAGAAAGCAAGCCAAGAAAATGCGGTGTAAATTTTAAAGAAATATGCTAATGTATTCCCAGATGGAACGAGCAAGACAGTTGCCATAACTGTGATAACAATCTCAAGGGGTTCGGCCAGGAGGCACCAAGTGACTAGCATATGTTAATGCATATCCGAAGCCACTCAACCAGGGCGGGTCTCAGCCGTAAAGACATGACAAGAAGGAGCCCCAGCCCATACATATGTATTATATATATTTTTGGCTAATTCCCCTGGCCTACTAGGAATACCCATTTCGCTTTCGTAGACTCAAATAAACCATTAGTCGAGTCATTTTTAATGCCTTAGTTGACTGACACTTGGCCCCAATGATGACTTGACGTGATTTAGACAGCGCCGCAGAGCAGAGATATGCGCTCAGCCAAATGCAGTTGCAGTTGAAGTTGAAGTCGTGGCAATGATGATGTTAAGCACAGCGAAAGAAACTTCAACTATTTAATTTATAGATAAACAGCCAAGTGGCAATAAAATTGCTGACATTGCTGAAGCCGCTACTGCCACTGCCATTGCCATTGCCACTGAGGCAAAGAGACGTTGCAACCAGTTGTTGCCTAGGTCACACTTAAATCTCTCGATGTGTATACAAAATTATTCGGACATGACAGACTTTAGAATGCCCTGTGAAAGGGTGTGACCATTGATTTGATCACTAGCAGTTTTTCAGTTCTTCGCGGGCTTGCTTAGTTTAGTTTAGTTCTTTGAGATCTATTAGCTTAGATACTGAACACCTACCCAAAATAAATTATTCTTTGAAATATCATTTAAGTTTTACAGATTTTAGTCACAACCCAAAAAACAAGCCATACCTGATCACACCTTGTCTCCTTTAAAATAAACTACATGTTGCATACACTTGCCCAAAGGAAATGTACCCTATCATTTTGAGCAATAGGGTATTCAAATTGTATGCAGCTCCAAGCCAGACACGTTCTTGGGGCAAGCGGCGCTCACTCGCATACCAGACTCACAAAACTGGCAACAACATAAACTGCAATGTCTTGCAACGGCATCTCCCAGCAAAACAAGTTTGCCAACCTCGACGCAGCTCAGTGTTCAGCTCAAAGCAAGCAAGCAACCCAGCCCAGGCAGCGAGCCACAGATCAACACAGACGACCGACAGACCGACCCGACCACCACCAAACGACAGTCTCCGCTAATGAGCCAGACGATGTGATGCCGGCTGCTTGCCTGATTGCCTACTTATTTTGTAGTTGACTGTTTGGTTTTGGTTAACCCAAGACGACTGCATTAAGCTGTGGCATTGCTAATTAAATTAGCAGCAGAGCAGCACTTTGGGCAAAACTGGCAATGTCTGAGCATATTCCATGAAATTGGTTACATTGTGGACGCACGCATCATGCCACCGGCATTGTGGGCCGCGGTCAATTTATTGCCTTAGTTGGTAGAAAGTTGAGCTACCTTGGCGACACCAAAGCCCATACCAAAAAGAAATCATCAAAAAACCAAAGGCAACTGTAAGCCGATCAAGCTCGCACCCAACTCAACTCAACTCAGCTCAGCAACTTAGCTCCATTTGGGCATTTTGGCGTGGGCTGTTCTTGCGGTGGCGACTTTGACATGAAGCATTTGTTTTCTTGGCTGGCATTTGGCCCACTTTGGTGGCGGTGGTGTGGATATGTTTGTGAATCTTTGCGGTGCCAATTTTCCTGGCATTCTGTTTGTAATTTTTCATTGCCGCCACTCACTTGTTGTTTTGGGGTTAATTGAACCGGGTCTCTAACGGCGGCCAATGTCTCTAATTTGAATAAATGACTTCTACCATGAGAAATTCTTCAAAACACACACACACACACACACACATTGACTAAGCTTAATTCTTATCACAATTGAATTTCTTGATGTTCATTTCAAGCAAGCCAGTTGGAACAAGTTCCCTAACCTCCAAGCAACTCGCCCAATTATTCAATCCGAGTTTATATCATTTCTATTTCAATCAATTCAGTGTCATGAGCTGCATTCATGACGCGTCTTTTTTAAATTGATGGCGTCATATTCACAATTTGTGCAAAACACAATAAAATTCCTTAACCATTTTGCACAAATGAATAAATAAAGAAATATGTCAAATACGTGGCGAGTGCATTGAGCACCTTTAAAACATTTAATAACGTCATGTTTACCCTGATCATCAATAATGTCTATTCAGCGGAAATTCTTCACTTTAAGGCTGACTCACCTACGTGAGAATTGGGCTTTAGCTAATTTCAAGAGTATCGCTGGAGACTCGACGAACGGAAGCCAAATTTGAATCACAAACACGCATCGACTTCCACCCCAAATAAGCGATTATTTCAGTTAATTTATCAACAATTTGGAACGCCTGTTTCGCGGTTTCTTTTTTTTTTTTGTTTTCAACGAAAGAAGAAGATTAAACATTTTTTTTTTTTTTGTGAATTTTGGAATAATAATTTAAGCTTTATCGCTATTCTCCATTCAAGGGTATTCGAGCTTTAAAAATTCTTTCGAAAACTGTTACGTGAGAACTCTTCAAAATCCAATAAATTTATTTTTGGAGCAAAGTTTCTTTATGGAATAACTAAAATGCAGGGTCAAACACAAATAAGAACCAAGCCTGAAGAGGAGAACTCAAAATATTCTAACATATCTCGGAAAATGCTAAGACAAGACCCACCAGATTTGATATATAGAGGATTAGGAAGATTCATAGACTTGCTCCATAAAACTTCTAGAAATAGGGTTCTTATAAAGCTCCTTAGATAGCTTAAGAGAATTCCTTGAAAATTTTATATCAATGAAATATTTCCTTCAGATTTTAAGAACATCGTTATATTATCCAAACTTATCTTAAACGTATGCGTTCCATATTCAATTAAAGTGAATTCGAGGTGTATGCAAACATTTTATAGAGACTGGAGATAGGCCTAATCTGAATATAAGCCCTGTGAGACTTTTTGAGAAACGAATATATATTTATATTTTCCCCGAAAACTATATAAATTACGTAGTAAAAATTTAAAAAGACCATGAAATTATTAAACGTGAAAATATTTAGCATATTTTTGGGACTTTATATTTTCAGCTTCATTTTCTAAAAACCTGTATTTATTTTATGAATAATGTTTAACTTTTTATTTAAGTCAAACATTATGATAACCCCATTTTTATCTCAGTTTACTTAAACTCCACATTTCACTTTCTAAAGAAAAAATAAAAACAAGTTGTGACAGTTTTCTTATCAGATTTTGTATTCAATTAAATGAACACCGTCATACATGAGATACTCCAGTTATATAATATTTTTTTGGGTAGTGGGCAATCAATATTAAAATGGGAACAAATCCAACAGAAAAAAATATGAGTATTTTTTTAAGAAAACATTGCTATTCATCTACAAATGTAAACATGACGCCCTTCATCTGCCGTCATCAATAACAACATTCAATTGGGTGTGACAAATTACTCAAGCGTATTACGATAAATAAAAAATTTATATAAAGTTGTCTTAAATTGGGAGTACAATAAGATTGGCAAATTAAAAACACATATCAACCAATAAAAAAAATCTCTGAAACTATTAGGAAAGATTCCCAAATGAACCAGCCAAGCCGGCCTAAGGAAAAAATTGTTTAACCGACGAAAACACAGATGATGTCATTGAATCAACTGAGCGAGTTTTATCTTTGTACACAATGTACAGACCTCTGAAAGGTTTACTCTTTTTCGGTCTATATACTCTATATGGAGTATGAGAATTGCAAAAAAGTTTACTTTGCTTTTCGCTAGATAAAGAAACCAAAGTGACTTTGATACTTGAACTTGAAAGTCTCAAAAGCTGACCATGATCTTAGTGTATCTTCAAGTCGAAGAATTCCAGAGTTTTACCCACTCACGTACATTTATTGTTTGCATTTTATTGCCAGCTAATTTTTTGTTTTGTTTCTAGACATTTGCAGATCCGAAAACCATATGGATACGGGCGGCTTCAAAGAACTCACCAAAAAACAAATTCGCCAAATTCACGTTAATTCAATTGACAACACAAGCAGAAAAAATTACTCTTTTTTTTAGAGAAAAAAAACTGAAGAGACCACAAAGCGGTTGGGGGAACCAGTTTGTTCTTTGGAGAGGAAGAGGCTCATATGTTTTCGATAAAATTTTCGGTTCTCTCGGTCACAGGAAAATATGTACATGTGAATGGAATTCTTTGGATAGAACAGTTTGAAAAGTCTTTCTTTTTTGTAAGTCATCAATTTTCGATAGAACAATGACTAAAATCTTGCTTATGTCAGTTCTCTATAAACCACAAAATGACACACAAACATTCAAGTTAAAATAAAATGATTCATTAAATTTTTAGTTTTTTTAGCTAACTCATTTACGAAAAATTAGAAAGTCTAATCTAAAAGTTTAATATATCAAAAATTTCTTCATTTCTATATTTTGTCCAACCCGCTTATCTGGAAACAATTTTATCAAAACCGGCCACAAATTACTGATTACCTATAAAAGATTGCAAAGTAAACAATAAAAAAATTGAAATAACTTTGCCAAAATAATTTAAAAAACACTAAACAACATACAAAAAAATATATATAAATTTATTTTTAAAATTGTTTGAACGCTCCCCAGGTGGGCTATGTATTTGAAGAATATCTTTTGGAATTTTAAAACTTTTACTGTGCCTTCTTCTTTCCACTGATAAGTAGCTCGGGTAAACGGGTCTGAGAAGTAGTGTAAACATGTGTGTAAACAATATTTACCCAGTTCTTAATTATTGACTGAGGGGCTCTCTGTTTGAATACTCCATACCTTTGTACAGAAAGTTTCACCGACTCAGTAGGCCAGCATTATGTTTTTATCTATTTCGAAAAGAAATATCTCAAGAATAGTGACAGAGCTCTATGGAGTGAGCCCTGAATATGATCAGTTCCAAAGTTCTTTTTAGTTTAATTTATTAATTAATTTGAGCTGTCTCTTTCTATTTTTCAATATTTGTAAACACTTTTGAGTGGTAATTGAAGCATCGTTGCCTTATCTATTTGTGTTCGGTCTGTCTGTAATACAACTTAATCAATTGAGCTTAAATTGACCCACTGAGATTGGCAAACAGTTTTGTTGTGAGTGGCGTCACGCGGTTATTTACAACTTTGAATCCATTTATATTGAACTCGGTTTAGCACTATTCGTGAATCATAAAATGCTTGGTGTCGCATGAAATAAACATTTTACTAGGGCCAATTAATTTTTGTACGAACAAAAACGAGGAAAAAACTAATTCCATTTTTTATATTAGCTTGACGAAAAATGAGAAAATAAAAAGTAGAGCTTGTTCCTGATATGGATGCAGATAATCAGATTTAATATGTAATATGTATTAAGCTTTTCCAGAGATTTTACAGTGGTGTGAAACTTTCGAAACTGCCTATTCTTTACTGCAGTTTCATTAAGGCATTAATCTTTGAATCTATAGAATATTATAAAAATAACTCAATAAAGCAATTGAGAGAAGCAACCTCAAAAACAGCTGGCTATCCTGCGTTTGTTGAATATTAAAGACTCTCTTCGAACTGATAGTTTGAAATATCAAAATTCTTTGAGATTTTTCTGTAAATATCCGAGAGATTCCTATAACAGATCTGAATCTGTATGGATGCTATATGATATGGTACATAAGTAGGCCATGAGAGATATCTTGAGCGCGAGATATCCTTATAACCGATTTGAATCTGTACGGATGCTATATGATATAGCAAATGAAGCCTTGTGGAAATGTGGGTTTCTATATAAATAGAACTTGAGATTAAACATCAGAGATATTTTGAGTCTGATTTCAATGTAAATATCCGTGGTATTTCTATAACCGATTTGAGTCTGTATGGATGCTATATGATATAATAGGGCGTTGCATATAAAAACTTCTGAAAATGTGGGACTTGAGAATAAATATCAGAGATATCTGGAGCCCGATTAAAATGTAAATATTCGAAAAATTCCTGTAATCGATTAAGGTATATATTAATGCTATATGATATAGTAGGGAGTTGCATATAAATGTGGAACTTGAGATTAAATATCACATATATCTGGAGCACAATAGCTCAACATAGATTGTTTTGGAAATAACTTTGAAAGATCTTAAAAAAAAGAGTATAATTAAATATATTCTTCGCACATATAAAAACTCAAATGAAAGTAAAAATCGCAACCGGCACTGAGGCTTTAAAATGGCATGACATCATTTGTTGTGTAGTCTGAGTTTTTGCCAGTGTCTGCTTAACAACCATTTAGAAATATTGTACATATATCAAATATATACTTGTATATGCATACTGCTTTGCAGTTGTATTTAGTATTTAAATAAATTGCCAACCCAACAATTTTGCTTTTATTATTTTGTGGAATGTACAATGTACGATGAAAGACAGTCGAAGTTGTCTCTTTCGGTATCGAGCGCATCTTTGAAGATCCAAGAAAACAATTCAATGAATCATATATTGTGATTGTGTAAAACTCCCTCAATAAATGAATGCAAAATACTCCTACATTATGCAATGGCAGTAAATGAAATATATAAATAGAAATTGAATAAGTTTGTGGGGAATTTGTCATTATAAATGATTGGTGGGAAGCTATCTTTTTTGCTCATCAAATCCCAATAGATTCGAAAACCACGAGAAAACGTGATCTATTTATTAAAAGCGTACAGAATCAAAATTCAATAAATTTCCATGGCAATGAAATGGTTTAATAAAATTCTTTTTTGATACAGCTTTCGACACTCTAATTTAACCGACTCTCTTTCAAAAAGTTACCTAAGTCACAGGCTGACCAAGCTCGAAGGTTAATGTATCTAACAGATTTGGCAGATCTCACAGAAAACTAGATCTAAAACCAGTTTTCATATTGCCTCAATTCTTGGACCCACCCGTGTGGCAAGCTCACAAATTCAGAGAAAAGGTCCAGGTAGACGGAATAGTATTTAAAAAATTTGATTGTCTACTCACCAATATTAACAATTTTAATACCCTCATCCTGGAGAAACTTAAGGGCCACCGAAACATTTTCCAATTTCTGGCTGCGGAATGTTGGACGTTTGTTGTATTTGGGCATACGTTTCTGGGATAACACCTCGATGAGGGCAATCAGACGTAGCCCGTCTGATAGATCCGTCTCCAGATTATTTATGGAACGATCAATTGTCTTCAGGTGTTCGTTGGCCCAACGTGTGAAGGTGTTCTGTTGGATTTTCTTCCACTGCGCATCCTCGGCCAGATCGCGTTCAGCTTCCATTTCTTCGTCAAAATTCTCCTCGTACTGATGCGCACTATAGTCACTTGGCTGTTGGGAATTGTGTTCGGTTTTAGATAAAGACGTCAGACAATTTCGCCAGGTATGTAATAATTTAGCATGGGTTTTTGGGTATGGAATGCGTGGGCGATGATAATAGTGAGTTCGACTGGTATTACAACGAAAACCACTTAGGGTGTGTAAGATCTGAGGCAGGCCAAATGTGTACCAATTGCAAGCTCTGAGATTGCAACCGATCTCTTCAGGGACTCGTGGAGCCATCAATCTTCTACAACTCTTGTTCGAGTCTTGGACTCTTCAATGTATTCTGTTAAGTGGACAGTCCAGTTTTAACATGCATACAAATGAGAGCACATGTGTGCGTGTGTGGACAAAAAAAATAAAAAAAAGTTCAAAGAAAAGAACGACGAACAGAGCATAAAAAGAACGTTGATAAACATACATACAGCGACTGCGTGTTTTTTATGTTAAAACTCTTTGGCTCTTAGCCGGCCGGTCACAAAAATCAAAAATAGAGTTAGTGGCTTTCGGCCAAACCGAGAAAGGGCTAGGAAAAGAAGTGTAACGAAGAGAGAAAGAGCGACGAAAATTAACAAGACGAGACGTGACTCTTTTCGCTCTGCAGAGCAGCGTGTGAAGTTCATTAACATTTTCATTAATTGCAAAGGAAAAAAAAAATGCCGCCACGCAATCGAAGAATACCAAGAAATTGCAATAATTAAAAAACACTGCGCCCACTACAAGAAGATTCAATGATGGCAAGACGGTGAAAGGGGCTAACGGGAGACACACCTGCTGATAGAAATTATCGTAACTGTGGTTGTTGTAACTTTCTGTCAGCTGCTCCTGCTGCTGCTGTTGTTGTTGTAACTGAGCCGGATAGAAATTTAAATTGCTAAAATTCTGCACAAAATGCGGCGGCGCGTCGATTTCGTTGTTATTGTTGCCTTTGCAATTTGCGTAGACACACGCGGCGGCGGGAGCGTTTGTTGTTGTCGCTTGCTGCAAATTTGGCGGGCACTTTCTGCCGTTATTGTTGCTATTGTGATTAAGAAAGAGTGTCTGACCGTTTGTATAATTCGCGTTTTGCACTAATTCACCCGAACCGAGCTGTTGCTGACTTCTTGTATTATCACTTCTATTACTATTATTCAGGTGACAACCGCCGCTGTGTTCCGTTAACCGGTCTGGAGACATCTGATTTGACGTCATTTTGACGGCTGAATTTTGTGCTTCCTGCTGCTTCTGCTTCTTCTTCTTTTTTTCGTTCTGCTCTTTGATCGCTGCCTCGCTGCTCTCTTGGGCGCGCTCTCGCTCTCACTGTTGCTCTTTTGCTCGGTTTCTGTTTTGGCTTTGCTTCGTTGCCGTCAAGTTTTTCTTGTTTTGTTTTGTTTTGCTCAGAAAACAGCTTCCATTCGCTCTTAAATTCAGTCCAAAAAGGTTCACATACTGCAAGTTTAAATAAATATTTACTCTTCCTACTCTTAATTTATACAATAGAAATGCTTAACATAATTTAAAACAAAGTAACTTATACTTAATATAAATATAAATTTCTACTAACAAACACTTAATAAACTTTACTTTGCTTATATCTACACCCCCCACGGTACTTTAAATTATTGCGAATGATCGATTCATCCGATTAATATTTTCCTAGAACGATATATTCTCATAGCTTTTATTCCAGTGAGGGGGATGGGGTTATTAAAGGTAATTTCATTACTTAATTCTTTTCCGTTTACTTTTTGTACCAGAAAATATTCGCCTAAATACAAAGCAAATTCCACAAAAGCAAGAAACTAATTAAAAGAAGCTGTGATCTGAGAATATTCAGGAATGAATATTGCAGTTTAGTTTTTTACGTCCCTGAAGAAAGGATCGCTCAATTATATGATTCTACGAAAACATCGTTTATAATCTCTTTTTGGCAAACCTAATAGACGATAATTTCAGAAGTTGTCTAGGTCAGAATAAAAAACGGTATAGTAGAAAACCTGAAAAAATGCTTGTCTATTGTTGCTATGCATTTTGGTGTATTTATGAATTTAAATAAATTTATCAGTTATCTCTAGAACTGTAAATCCCTAAAAATCTACTATATAAAACTCTAACTACTTGCTCTCCCTATCTCTCCCACTTTATACACTCTACGAAAAAATTTATTGTACAACAAAAATAATGATAAGAATCGTTTGCTCAGTTTGACAATGTAAAGTGCTACCTTTTTGGTAAATAAATATTTCGAAGCTTATAGAACTGTAAGAACTTTAAAGTTTTATATATAATTAAAAAATATAAGCTAATTCGTAAATTTCCATATATTTTGATTCCGTCGATAATTGATTTGTTGACTTTTCATGAAATTATATTTATACCGAAACGTCAATTATTTTATAAGCCTCGTCAAATGGTAATCGCATATCCGTGCAATTTGTAAATAATGGAATCCTCTTGCTATTTCGATTTTTAGGAAACTTTGTTTTAATTGGAATTTTTCAATAGCTTAAATTGACTAAAAATGTTTTTCATTGAGATTTGTTAATGATGACTTAGATACCAATAGATACCCCCAAAATCTACCAGCCTTATAGCAGTTTGATATGAAACTCGATAGCTCTTTATATTAAAATATGTTATCATTTAATCCAAATTGAGGAGGAAATCTCTGAAGCTGATTTTGATTTTTGTGGGACCCTTATGAGTCTAACCCGTTGATCCGAAGAAATCTATATTCTAAGTTTCATTGCGATTGTTTAAATCAAAGCTGACAGATTGGTGGTATTCATCGATCTGGAGAAATAATTTCGTTCTATGAGATTATTGTTAGAGATATGCAGTCCGAAATATTTTAAAGGTATTCAAAAATATGTATCCAGAGAAAAGTTTAAGCTTTTTATGTGTTAAACTCGCTAAAATTAAATATTTTACAATGGCAGAATGTGTTACATTCATTTAAAGGATCGATAAGTAACTAGGTGTAGTTCTGGACTTGACTTTGAAAAGGCATGAACCACGATGATCGATAAAAATAGTTTGTTAATTATCACCAAGAAATAAACTGTCTCTAGCCAACAAACTCAAGATTTACAAGTCCGAGAAACAGAAATTGTTTTAAAAAATATCTTTAAAAATTAATGTAACTTTTGCGCATCGACGCATGCGCCATAAATTATGCTGAGTAAAAAGCGTAAGTCAATTTTGAAGTTATAGAAAAATACTATTGCATAGTTTGTGGAAGTCATTAATACCAGCATAAATTTTAATAAGTAAGATATTTGTGTATTGTAAATAGAAATCCCTGAATAAATGAAGTAAAATAGAATGAAAACAAAGTATTGCCAAAAAAGCATTTAATTTCTTAATTCGGATCAAGCGAATACAGAAGTGAAGACAACAACTAAAAACTTGGTTAAATATTTGGCAAATGGGCTGATCGGTTTTGGCAATGCTCTTCCCCTCTGTCTCACCTGCCTATTCGACTTATCTGCCCATCAAAAGCAGCAAATGCAAAACGAAAGGTAAAAACAAATGCACACAGACATTTGAATGAGGACAACAAATGACGCTGACAGCAAACGACCTTCTCAATATGGTTAGCAATTTTGGTTTTGTTGTTTTTAATGTTTAATTTTAGCCAAATGAGTCAGGTTGATTCAAATGTGCAAACTTGGAATCTTATCAAACAGCACAAACCAAGAATAGCAACTTGAATAAGCTCAGCGATCGAATCCTTCAACACTTTCCACTAGGGAGCATCTCAACCGATTGATATGACCATAAATGTAAATACAAAAAAAAAAAAAATTAGCACCCGATTGGAGATGACCTCTAAAAGCCTAGAAGCAAGTTCAACTTAGGCCTAAAATGGAAATGCACATAATTGGTTACTGAAGGGGCCAGAGGGGGTGGCGCCAGTGCAGCCGAGAACGTGAGGCGCCAGTGCCAACGTTGGCATGAATCAGCCAAATGTGCCGTCGTAATGCACTGCTAAATAAATGCACACTTCCATTTTAATTATTTTGAATTCATTTGCAAGCTAAATTTATAGGAACGCACACCCACTGATGCATACTCACACACACACATACAAAAAAAAAAAATTGGTGTAAAAATAAATTGACAAAAATTTCATGCATTTTTCACGTTGTTGTGGTGTTTGCTGGTGTTTTCGAAAAGGTAATGAAAACCACATGTCCTCCATTTAGTTCAATTTATTTTCGACAAATTTAGCTAAATAAAAATTCGATGGAAATGCTATGAAAATGTTTTCTTGATTGTGCAAAAATGTAAGGTCGCACTGTATTTGTCAGATTCGATAATCTCTTTCAAAGAACTCACTTTACGCTCTGCCATCTCTGCTGATTTTTTTTAAATACTATGAATGATCTGAAGTTGTAATACTTGAATTATTTTAATACTGTTTTGACAACCACCGAACTGGGCACCAAATTTCACAATTGCCTTCGCAACAAGCACGTTTTTGAGCACTCAAGAGACCGAAAAATTTCTATCTTTTAGTAAACAATTTTGAAATTTATTTTGCACGAGCAATGCTCGTTCAATTTGCCACCGGTTCAACCTTTACAGAAAAGTCTTTCCCGTATTTGTTCTCGTACTCGGAGATATAGTCTTCGGAAATGTGTACTGGTCGCGACAATTTCTCAGCTCGACTGAATTGTGAATGTCTCCTTGCTCAAAGTTTTATGCCCACAAAACGCTGCCTTTGCTTTGACTGCAATTTCTTTATTATTAAATATTTTACAGTGGGGGCCATTTATTTATGTTCCAATCAAGCAAAAATATATGATAAAAATGAATAAAGTTATTATTAGTAAGTTTTTCCAATAGACTTTACTTTATGAACTTGTGGTGGTCATAGAACATAATTTAAATTAGAAATACCTTCAAGAAACAAAGAATCTGACCGATTCTATATAAACTTATTTAAAATCTAGCATAAATTTCTGTTTAGCTCCAAAAAAGCTAAGAGCTTGGTAGCCCTGGGTCTTCTTGGTATAACTGCACTGTAACAGGTGATCTGCAGGTTCTATATAAACTTATTTAAAATCTAGCATAAATTTCTGGTTAGCTTAAGCCATTTTCAATAGGTCTTGCTTTATGAACTTGCGGTGGTCCTAGAACCTCATTTGAATTAGAAATCGCCCCAAAAAAACAAAGACCTTGGTAGCCCTGGGTCTTCTTGCTATAACTGCTCAGTACAAGGTGATCTGCCGGTTCTATATAAACTTATTTAAAATCTAATATTAATTTCTGGTAAGCTTAATCTAAAGAGTTTGGTAGCCTTGGGTCTTTTTGCTATAACTGCACAGTAACTGGTGATCTGCTGGTACTATATGAACTAGCTCTCAATATATCTTTGAGACAGTCTGAGAGGCTTTGGCTAATGCATAAATTTTTGCAAAATCAATATACAGAGGGCGGGTTCTATATGGACTAATCTAGGTATCAATATAATTTTGAGTAAGTGTGAGAAGCTATAACATAAATTTCTATAAACTCAAAATACCCTTTTATATTGGAAAGTAGAGTATAAATAAATTTCGATAAGAAAAGAATGAGAAATGGTTATTAGTCAAATCTTTTCCTCTTTCCAAGATTATTCTAATAGTTTTGGATTTTCTAGGAACCACATCCGGACACCGCTCTATGTTAGAAATTGAATTTTTCAAAATGTTTAATCAGGAAAGAAGTGGAAAAACTTAATATTTTACGAAGTATTTTTGAAATATTTATAAATAGTCAGCCAATTGTGTACTTATTCTCTTGGTCATTTATGTATCAATATTTAATTTGGTCAATATATTTTTCTGTGTATGCCAGTGAGTGCGAGAGCTGATCCTCGTGCACACGTTGACGACTCTGACCGCATACTCTTGACTCTGTTTTCTTTTGGTTGTCGATTTGTCAACGTTTTGGCGGCAGTTCTATTGCGCTGTGATTTTTGATCGCAGCTGATTTGGTTTTTGGTTGTTTTTATTTTTAGAAAAAAAAAAAAAAAAAATGTTATACTCGTATGTTTGCTGATATTTGTCTCAGTCTGTCTCTGTCCTTGTTAAAACAATTGAAAGCGACTGCCTCCGCCTCCCCGTTTCTGTTTTGGCTTGTTATTTGTTTGCCTTCAATTAAAAAATGCATTATGAGTTCGTTTGATTTGCGTTCCGTGTTGATTTCCTCTGAATCATCATCATCGATGCAACATAATTTGCATATATAATAAAAAAAAATATATAATATTTATAATAAAGAACAGATAAGCAGGCATCAAAGAAAGCGAAACTCGAAATTTATGATGAACAAATTTGCTTATTTTGAGGCATGTCAGGATCTTAGTCATGCCGGCATTTTGTGAAGCTATTCGTAGCATCATTAGAATTTTATAATGAAACTAATAAAAATCCGAGGGTAATAAATTATAACATTTTATTTCTTTCAAGTGGAAAATCGTATGCGAAAGTTTGCAAAGTTTTGCCCGAGTGTGTATGTGTGTGTGAGAGTGTGCTCTTAATACGTTTGCTTACTATAAAATAAACAATCACATTAATTAAAATATATAATAAATATTGCAGTTTTTCGAGGGTTGCAAAATATCTCATTTATAATGCGACTAAATGATAAACATAAATAAATTTTTAAAAGCAAACATTGATTCATGCATGGAAAACCATTCAATTTTCTTTCGTATAGGCTAAGAGCTCTCTCATTGTTTATTTAATTTATTTCAGTTATAATTTTTTACGACTCTTCTTGGACCTGCTTCTAGGTAGATTGTACACCCCGTTGACAACACCCAAAAAAAATATATATCTCTTCTTTCTCACCCACTCATCTGTTCGTATATAGCCACGGTCTCACACACCGAAAACGTCCTCCAAACAAAAAAGAAAACACCAACAACAAGCATGAACTAAAAACCACCAATATTCATTTGGATTAGCATAAACAATCTAGGCAAAGCATAAATATTTATAAATCATCTGAGTTCTGCTCTTGCTTCAAGTAAATTTCAATTGCAGCTCGACTAACTCAAGTAGTTGCATGAGGGGAAATTTCTGTCTAAGATAAAATTAACCATGTTAAAACATCTGGTGCTCATTTTCGTCTTCAGCCAGGCCAGTCTGGCGTCTGGCGTGCCTTAAAAGTTTCATCTTTACGTTTTCACAGCTGAGCAATTAACGATCTTGGCTGACTGATCAGGGGAGAGCGAGATGCCAGCGGGAATTTCTACTTGAACGTCATCACTCGCCAAAAAAAAAAAAAAAAAAAAAAAAAATTGAAACACACACGAACGAAAATTATAAAACAAAATGGCAATGCGTTGTACAAAATTTTTCATACCGAAATTCTCGAATGAAAACTCATGTAGGTATACTATACAATTCTGAATATACTAAAATATATATAATGTATATATATGCATATAAGTATAGTTTCCATTTGAAATACATTTTTGTACTCTTTGTTCAAATATAATATTTGATTTGCAGATTTTACACAAATCGTCCAGCACATTTTATTTTCTAGAGATTTCATCGTAGTTAATCGAATAAAAACTGCATAATCACATACTTAGACATTTTAACTTTAATATGTATTCCGTATTCGTATAACAATTGCACAATTACTAATAAACAGGGACAACTTTTCCAAATTTATTTTATTCTTTCTCTATACGAAGAAGAGCCGATAGAAATTTATTGCGTATACGCCGCGGGTTCCAAAACGAAATTCTTGCATCCGCACACATCGAAGCCACCGCAGCAACTGAATAGCCCAGAGTGCCGAAGATTTTTTTTTTTTTTCATAAATACTCTGTCCGATCTCCCACACAGCTGAATAAGTTTTTTGAGTAAAAGAAAAAGCTGAAAATATTTCGAATTTCCATGCGCTTCTCAGCCAACAAATTTTTGACAGGCGCGAGAGTTTTCTAGTTTCGGAGACGACCCTGGGTCTTCTTCTCATACCTGATTGCCAACTACAGAGACTCTAATTAGAGCAGAGCAATGCCACGTGTGGCCGAAAGCACAAAGAAAGAGGGATAACCACATGATTTGACATAAATCAAAATGCCGCAAAATGAGTCAACTTTCTGTTGTCCAACAAAGCCAACAGCCCAGCCGACTTGTCGACCATTCGACCATTTTTCGTTCTCAATTGTGGAATTTTTGGCCATTGGCCAAACATTTCAATTAGTTTCACAAATCCAAGTAGTTAAAAATGTTTATTTGATTGTGAATGTCATCCATTTCGAATTGCCATATCGAGTCTATCCAATATGTTGCTCCTTCACCTGGCCACACTTGCCGCTGCCACTGAGCACCTGCCGAATCCAGTCATTGTAGTACCGCACATCCATAAAAACATCGGGAACACCCGTGGCACAGGGCACAAAGTAATTCAAGATGCCCATCAGCTGATTGCGATAAACTAGTGGACTTCCCGAATCCCCGTGGCAGGCCCCAATATTTGATTGACGGTTAGCACAAATATGGCAGGCACCGACAGCCATGTCATCGTATTCGGCCAACAAATGGGAGCATACACTGTGTGAAATATATTTTTGCTCAACACGCTGTAGTCGTGTTGGCGTATCTCCCCACAGAGATTGAGTTCCCCAGCCGGTAAACAGTAGTTCTTCTGCTTCAATGCCTGTCGGCCAGGAACCTTTAGCCAATACGATGGGTTGGGTTAAGTCATCGTACACAATGCTGTTGTTTAATTTGAGTAGCGCCACATCATTGTAATACTTAGGGGAGTCATAATTGCAATGTAAAAAGATGGACTCTACGTAGTAGACAGCTCCGGGCTCCAAGTATCTTACAGTACCTGTGACTACACGCAGACGATCGGCAGGCCAACCAGCTACACAGAGACCGGCTGTGATTATCCAACGTTCGGCAATGATGGCGCCTCCACAAAGGTGACTGCCCGGCAGAGTTTGTAGGGAAATCTGATAGGGTGCCAGACCTTCTTCGGCATTTTGACCTCCTACTATAAATGGGTTGCTTGGCTCACTCGCTATTGAAGCTCTCACTTGAATTATCATTAAGAATTGTAGAAACAAGTGCCAAAATCGAGACGCCATATTCGACATTCAACTGAAGACTAATTTAAGTTTTAACTCTGCCCTCTTCGATATCGTAATGTTATCAAAAACAAAATATATTTTATCACTTTATGATAATCAATAAAATTTGAAGATAGGAAAACTAACCTAATTGATTACTATTCTAATTTACACATATTTACAGATCTTTCCCTCTCTGTCCATCTCTCTCTCTGAACCAATATTATAATTTAAAATCTGACAAATTCAGTTTTTTTAAGTTTAATTTTACCAAGATTTTTATAAGACATATTTGAGCGAGAGTATCGTAAACTTTATTTGGGGTCTTAACGGTAAAGATAACGATAAATTCGATAAAAGCGATAAATAAAGGTAGACCATAATGATGTCCATAGCCCAGTCTTGAAGGCGACTCATTAGCCCATCAAGCATTGAAGTAGGAAGTCATGTCGGCATTTTTATATATAATACTGTTTGGTCTTGCCACAATCACATCGGGCATACGTATCAAGAATGCCACACAAGTCTTCAAGGATCAAAGGATTGTGGGTGGCACAGATGCTCCTGAAGGACTTGCCCCCTATCAGGTTTCGCTGCAGTATTTGTCTGGGTGGCATTTCTGTGGGGGCGCCATCATAGATGCTCGCTGGGTTTTGACAGCTGCCCATTGTGTACACCGAAGTGACCCGGAGACTATGGTTGTGGTCTCTGGAACGAATAAGTATACGCAGCCAGGACGTCAGACATTGGTGCAGACCATTTACGTACACTGCAATTATGACAATCCGCTCATGCACAACGACATAGCCTTATTGCACTTGGCTGATCCTATAGAGTGGAATGAAAAGACTCAACCCATACCTCTGCCCACAAGTCCTATGAGTGCCGGTGACGAGGTTATTCTTACAGGCTGGGGATCCACGGTTTTAGGAGGTGCCAGTCCAGTCGACTTACAGGTTCTCTATTTAAAGTTTGTGCCATATACACCTTGCCTGACGGCTCTAGACTATGATCCCGACTATGATGTAGGTCAAATCTGCACTTTTTCTCGCGAGGGTGAAGGAGCCTGTCATGGTGACTCAGGCGGTCCTCTCATCAGTGGGGGACGTTTAGTGGGCTTGGTCAACTGGGGCTGGCCTTGTGCACGTGGCTATCCGGATGTACATGCTAGTGTCCTTTATTATTCCGATTGGATACGAAATGTGATGAGCGGCAATTCCAAGTGCGGCAAGTTCTGTGATGCCGGCATATATTGCTAGCCAAGACAGTTTTTCATTTGGTGGTCAGAAAGTAATTAGTTTTTTATTATAAGTGATAAAATGTCTAGACCGATAAGAAATCAACATTAAAAACCTAAAGCTTTCGATAAATTTCCGCAGTTGGCCAATTCGGTTCAAGTAAGAAAGATGAACGCTTTTCACTACCTCTCACTCTGTTTGTGGATGCTTTTTCAATTATCTCCCAGCATTGGCAAGCGTATAGTGGGTCCATTTCCTAGTCAAAGGGAAGAGCGTATCAAGGGTGGCACTACTGCTGAAATTGGTTTTGCCCCTTACCAAGTTTCCCTGCAAAATACTGGATACGAACATAATTGTGGTGGTGCCATAATATTCCCCGATTGGATAATTACCGCTGGACATTGTGTAGAGAATAAGAATCCCAATAGGGTTCTGGTTATAGCTGGTACCAATAGGTGGATGGAACCAGGATCTGTATATGAAGTTTCGGAAATTCACATGCACTGCAATTACGATGAACCTTATATGCATAACGACATTGCCCTATTGAAGCTAAACCAGAGTATTGTATATGATGACCTGACTCAGGCCGTGCCCTTACCTGTTAGACCTGTGAAAGTAGGTGACGAAATAATTCTCACAGGTTGGGGGGCTGAAGTGGCTTATGGTGATGCTATGGAAAACTTGCAGAAGCTCTCTTTGGGACTTGTAGCTTTAGACGAATGTACGAGAATATTTAATAACACCAATCAGATTGGTGTGGGTCATATTTGCACCTTTTCGAAGGAAGGGGAAGGCGCCTGTCATGGCGACTCAGGTGGTCCTCTCATAAGTGATGGACATTTGGTAGGTTTGGTGAACTGGGGTCGACCATGTGCCGTTGGACTCCCAGATGTTCAAGCTAATGTCTATTACTATCTAGATTGGGTACATAGAGTGATTAGCGGCGCCTCAAAGTGCTTCAATTAGCTGATAACAATTCAAATAATTGTAAAAGATTATCTGTTAAGGACACATTCTTTCATAATTCTGTAAAATATATATATATTATAATAAAGTTAAAAAGTGTAAAACTCCAAATTGTAGAAGAGTAGAGTGTCCCACTGAATAATAACTACGCGCTTCCGTTACCGTTCCGACTCGTCTTTCCTTTATTATTTCCTTACAACGATTGATCTCTTAATTTCTAACAATTTCTAAAACAATCTTTTACCAAAAACCTGTCGTTACGCAGTACTTTTTCTAATACATAAGGCCCATTGTTTTTGGGAATCAACTTTCTAGCAGCCCCCACTGTGCAATCAAAGTTTTTCACCATTACGTAATCTCCCTTTTTGTAGCTCGGTTCTTTTATTCTTGACTTGTTGCAGTATTCTTCATTGTAGGATTGCGTTCTTTTCTGGTTCTCTTCTGCTTCTTTTCTTATTTCTTTCAAACTCTTTGTGTCTGGTCTGCCGTTGATTTCTTCTAAATTCGTTCATAAACTTTCCTCTCTGCCTTGCTCCAAACAGCATTACGCTTGGTAACTGTTTTATGCTGCGGTGCAACGTATTATTTAGCGAGTACTCAACCTGGTCGATAACCGTATTCCAGTACACTCCAATCTCTGAATCTGTTAACTTAGCAATCATTGGCCCCAAACTTCTGTTGACGCGTTCTACCTGCCCGTTTGCTTGTGGGGAACCCGTTGCTATTTTTAAATGCTTTATGCCTGATTTTTCCATAAACTTTTCAAATTCTGCTGAAGTGAAGCAGTGTCCTCTGTTTGAAACGATGGACTTTGGTCTGCTATACGATCTGAAATAGTCTGATAAGGCTTGAATGACTTCTTTTGTTTTTGTTGACTTTGTCGTATAAAGTCTAGTGAATTTCGTAAAACCGTCTACCACTACGAAAATATGCTGCTTGGTTCTCCCTTTCTCTACGGGTCCGTACTGGTCAATATGTAATAGTTCGAAAGGCTTATCCCTTTTTGGTATACTATGCAAAAGACCTTCTGTTTTTCCTGATTTCGGTGAGAATACAACGCATTTTAGACAATTTTCGATGTAGTCTTGTCTTTGACGTGTTTGAACCAATAATTTTTCAAAATTGCATCTGTCATTTTATCTCTACCTATGTGTCCTAAATCGTAATGATATTTATGCATGACTTGATTCTCCATTTCTTGAGGTACGTAAAATAGCAGTCTTCCATCTTTTGTTGTTCCATCTTGTCTTGTATACAATACCATTCCTCATTTCGAAAAACTTGTGTTCGCTCTTCTCCAACAGTTTTCTAATTTTATATATTTGCTCATCTTTTCCTTAGCAGATGACCAAGTTGTCCTCACAACTGTTTGATTCCACTATTAAAACATTTGTACATCTGCTAAATGCGTCTACGTGTTGCATTTTGCTACCTGATCTGTATATCAATTCATATTCGTAATTCTGCAGCTCTAAAGCCCATCTCGCTATCCTAGGGTTAAGTTCAAATCTGTTCAACGTGAGGGTCAGAGAGTTACAGTCCGTGATTATCTTAAAGGGTTTGCCTTGCAGGTAAATACGAAATCTTCGAAGTGCGAAAATGATTGCTAAAGTTTCTAGCTCAAAACTGTGGTACTTCGATTCCTTTGCATCAGAACGGCTCCGAAACCCAATGAACTGGCATCACAGTGCAGCTCCGTTTCGTCTCTATGATCATATGTAAGTTAACAACTGAAAAGAGCATTCAATGTATCTGATTTGACAACTAAGTAGATTTACATAAACAGTACCCTAGCAACTAAGTAGTTTCACACAAACAATGCTGACGCGCCCAAATAAGTTCGACGCCCCGAGCTAAGAACGTCCAGCAGCGGTAATCGGACACTGCCCATCCGGAGTGCCGTATTGCGGTGCATGGAATGCTGAGTCGGCGTGCCGACCACGACTTCATGGCGTGATGCATTGGAGCTAGGGTAGACTTATGCTTTGAAATATTTTTGTATTCAGTTCTGTCCAAGACCCGAAAGCTTACGCTTATCATTAAACATTGCTCCGGCTTTAGCCGTTAAAACCTTTGTCTTATTATTGATATAATTGCTGAGCTTAAGGCCAGCAATTAGGGAGTAAAGTAAACTCTCCAACATAATCATCGTAAGAAGATTTATTATAACCAGCCAGCCAAACTCCACAGAAGCAGCAAACGCCGCTGGACTATATCTCAACTAACGCCCGCACACACGAGCATTATACCGAGAGGAGAGGACTTCCTTAACAGCTTCTTTACTAACATCTTTGTCACTCAACAGTGTCTTCTTAACAGTTTCTTTACTAACCTTCCCCCCACTACTATTCATACGTTTCCAAATGGCTCAGCGGGGCCCGTTTCTTGTTGACCACTCAAATACTCTATTGTGTACTTATACATATTTTCTATTGCGTGAACCTTTCCTTTGTATGAAATACTTGTTAACATATCTGAATTTATCTTTAGCCCGCAGGCGTTCATAAAATCTCTTCCAAGAACAACATCATGACTCATAGACTCATCGGTAACAATAATTAACTCAAAATTTATTTTCATTTTTTCATTTGATATAAAGCAAAATGTTTTTCCAAATACATTAAGTTGGCTTTTATTCAGCCCAAAATATGATTTAAAATCTTCATTTAAAGTAATCCCGTCAGGAATGCATGATTTTTTAACAAAAGAAATTGGGCTACCGGAGTCTATGAGGCACTCTGCAATTGTAAATAATTTTGGATTTTGCGTAAAATGAATTTGGTGTAATCTTACATAAGTTTCTGCTTTGTACTGAGACTCCCTCTGTGAGCATTGCGCTACTCGATGCCCTTCCATGCCGCAGGCATAACATGTACCTGCAACTCTTCGTCTTCGCTTCGCTTCGTCTTGCGGCAATCCCTTGCGAAGTGACCCTTGGAATTACAGTTGAAGCATCGGACGTCAGATGTTGCATTCGTGGTACCCTTCACTGTACCCTTGTTTTTGTCCTTCCGTGCTTTTGGTAGGCGTATATCGCAGAAAGCCTGTTTCATATGGTTTACTCCCGTGAATCGTTGAATTCGTGCTTGGTTGCGTAGATCTTACGATGGCATTCCTTCTATTAGCTGCTCCATCAATTCGTCGTCCTCCACCTTCACGACTAGTGCCAGTGCCATCTTCTATTCAAAATACTCGTAAAATCTTTCATTCAGGTGGCATTTCCGTTGCTCGAACGCTCGTCTAGCCTCTAACTTGGACGTTTTGCTCCCAAAACTGCAACGAGTTGCTCACTAAGGCTGTCAAAATTCTGGAGAATTTGTTGTGGTTCTGCATGAAGCCAACTTTGAGCATTTCCTTTGAGTTTGGAAACCAGCAGCATTCTCTTGTAATTTTCGCTCAGCTCGTACAGTTGCGAAATTCCTCCCATCTGATTGTCTCAAATGCGAGAGTTACCGAATCGACTATACAGAGTATATACAATTCGGTACTACCCACCATCACTGTTGCAATGCTGACGCAGCAGTGGATGTCGATCGCGACAATTCCAGGAAACAAACTAGAACTGCCGCAGCAACATTTCACGGAATTAAGACACAAAGCACCTTCTTGTAAACATTGTAGCTTAAGCTTTTATTTGTTCAATAAAATACAGTTCAGTTCATTTTGGACCTCGAAGTGAAAAGTCGCTTGTCGCATCATTTAAAAAATACTTGGAATCTAAAACCTACCGAAATATACCCATATTTGGACGTGAGTAAAACACTTGAGAGGGACACTCACACCAGCTGCAGGAGGCACTGGTAACTCGAACTCGGGAGAGCGAACAACATAGACCGCTCCTTTTGCTCTCAGTTCTTTTTGGCTGGTTGGCTAGTTGACTGCGCAATTGTCTCTGCGTTACTGTTGCTAGTAGAGGCCCGAGCACGAAACCTAGTCCCAATAAAAAAGAGCCCGAGGCCAGCGCGACTTTTTTTTGGCAAAGCCCGGCCCGGACCAAGCCAAACACGAAAAAATTTCACCAAAAAAATCAATGCAATTTATTTAATTTATAGTGTCGGTTTTCTTATATTAGTTAATACAAATAAGCTTATTATTTATTACAGTGTTAGTGTTTTAAACATAATTTATGGCAAGAGTTTATTTAAATATAAAATTTCTTCTAAATTAGAACTTTTAAAACGTGTACGACGCTCATTTAATATAATTCCAGGCGTAAAAAATAATCTTTCGCTCGTCGCTGAGCTTGCCGGAATGGCTAAAATGTAACGGGCAAGTCTTTTCAATAATTTGAGTTCACTACATTTCCAAAATTCTAACACATTTTGGTCTGAAATAGCTGCACAGCCATTTAAATATTTTTCGATTTCAATATCATAAGAATTTAGTTGTAACTTTTGTTTTTTAGAAAATTTGGAATCTTGAAGTTCGGGCCTGATTTTGGGCTTTCGGGCTTTTTCGGGCCTGTGGGCTTTTTTCTGAGGCCCGGGCCCGAACAAAACCTGCACGAAACACGAAATTGAGGCCCGAGCCCGATATTTTTGGCAAAGGCCCGCGGGCCACAAAAAAAAGCCCGGCCCGCGCCCACCTCAACTTGCTACCGTCACGACCGTTTTCTATGAAGTCGGCGCCGACGCCACCGTTGTTGTTCTTTTTGACTGCCTCGTGCTGCTCCATTGCTGCTAGTTGTGCTCGATCGTTTTTTTTTTCTAGGAACATTTGCTGCAGCATTATTCTGTTAGATTTCAACTCTTCTTGTAATTGTTGCACGATTCTGAGAACGTCGTTTTGTTGCGATGCGCCTGACTGGCGCGTGGAATCCGCACTCTGAATTTCATTATCTTGTGAAATTTCGAACGTTACACTCTCGTTACCCGCTTGCGACGTCCCGCCATACATTTCTCCGGTGGCTGTTTCCACTAACTGGATCTCATCGACGTGGTCTACTGCCGGAGCATCACCAAGTTCGCTTAATGGGATCTCTAGAAGGCGAGCCATTAATTCCGTTTTTGACCCATAATGGATTCTACTTCGTATTCTTGTTCAGGCGACTCGTCCCCGTCGTCAGTAGATTTATCGGACTCATCATCTGATTTTGTAGTTTTAGCATTCGGCTTAGTAGGCTCTTTGGACTTGTTATTGGGCTTATCCTTTTTCTTAGCCGACCCGTTGCTAATCTTTTCATTGTACTCATCAATGAGAGTTTTGCAGCTTAGATTAGATTCCAACTCCCAGGTATCATCGGCGGAGCTGTAGCTCTTCCAGCGCACACAATAATAAGTACGTCCATTTTCCTTCTTTTGACCCACAATGGATTCTACCTCGTATTCTTCCTCAGCCGACTCGTTCCCGTCGCCCGTTAATGGCAAATCATCGCTATCTTTTGTAGTCTCTGATTCCTCCGACTTGTCCATGTCAGAGTTAGTGGATTCATCAGACTCGTTAGTTTTAGCAATGCGCTTGCTCGCCACTTTGGACTTGTTATTGGGCTTGCCCTTCTTTTTAGCCGGCCCAGCAGATGAGCCACTGCCGTTCAATGGCAAATCATCGGTATCGCTTGTATCATTTGAGCCGGTCTGTTTTTTATCTGTCGAAGTACGTTTTTTCTGTATACTTTGGGACTTTGAATTTTGGGCATCCCACTTCTCAATTTGTCCATTTTTTTTTTCTTTTTATCTTGCTATTTATTTGGTTCCAAAAGGAATCGTGCAGTTAACTCCTCTGAACTTAACCTAATGAGTTTATAAATAGTATATGAGACCAAGTGGTTTCTTAATTAGTATGTACAAAAAAATGAAAAATTTATCTAGTTATTAATTACTTAACAAAGTATATTATATAATCCTACGGGTGGGGAGATCGCTGGGGTGTACCCTCTTCAGCCTTCGGAGGGAGATGGGGTTAACTAGCATATTTGCCAGTTGGTTCGGGTGGACCACAAGCCTCTCAGCATAACGGGTGCTATGTAAGTTGATCTGATCCCCAAGAAGGGTAACTTTCAGATCTCTTTCGATCACCTTGTTCGTCACATACCAGGGGAGCCCAGATGCGTGACGTGCAGCTCTCGACTGGACCATTCGGAGCCTATTGAGCTGGGAATTGGCGGCAGTTCCGCACACCTGGATTGCATAACTCTACGTTGGAGCTAGTATGGCTTTGATTAAGAGAGCCTTAGAGCTCGTTTGTAGCTTGCTGGAGTGGAAGAGCCAGTCGAGCTTTTTTAGCTTCGCCAGGGACTTAAATTTGACCGACGTTATGTGGGCCCTCCAGGTCAGTCTCCGATCCAGGTGTGCACCTAGGTAGCAGTGCGATGTGACACTGCTGATGAGATTTCCATCGAAAGTCAGACCTGTGCAAGTTCCGGGCCGCAGGGAAAAAGTTACACAGGCTGACTTTGAGCAGTTAATGGCCACATTCCATTTGGCAGTCCATTCTTCAATTGCATGCAGCCATTCCTGGAGTGCATTGGAGGCAGTTTGCAGTAAAAAATGGGACGCCACAATGGCGGTGTCATCGGCGTAAGTGGCCAGGAGCAGCTGAGCCGAGGAAATCGCTTGTATCATTTGAGCCGGTCTGTTTTTTCTGTTTTTTACCTGTCGAAGTACGTTTTGAATTTGAATTTTGGGCATCCCACTTTTGAATTTGTAGCAGGGTAGAGTGTCCCACTGAATAATAACTACGCGCTTCCGATACCGAACCGGCACGTCTTTCCTTTATTATTTCTCTACAACGATTGATCTCTTAATTTCTAACAATGTACAACAAAGCTTACATGACTAAGGCTGCAAACATAGTGCGCGCTGAGACGAAGATGAAGACGAAAAACAGTGCAGAACAAGTCATATGAATTCGCTCGCTCGCAAACATAGTGCGCGCAGAGACGAAGACAAAGATGAAGACGAAGCTGAAGACGAAAAACAGTGCAGAACAAGTCATATGCATTCGCTCGCCCGCAAGCATAGTGTGTGCTGAGACGAAGACGAAGATGAAGACGAAACGCAAGCAATCAGCTTCAAACGCTGCTGTACTGATTTTGAAGACGAATTGCTTGCTATTTTACTGTTGGTTTTCGATTTGGTCTGACTATGCTTATTCTTATTTCTTACCATAATTGGGGTTTTATTAAAATTCGTCCAATTTTTAATGATTAATGGTTCAATTTTTTTTAAAATACAATCAAACGTGCTTATTTTTTTTTCTCATCTTGGCGCAGCTCATCAAACAAATGATGAAATTCGCCAAATGCTTTTCTTCCCAAATTAATGGGATGAATTTTTTTATTTGCTTTTTTAAATTTTAATTTAAAAAATAAACTCTGTTCAATTAGCAGATCATCATCCGATGAGAAATCCATTGCGACTAACACAACAAAAGCGCATCCAATTCATGTTGCACTATCCAACCTATTAGCTTACTCGCAACGCAAGCAATTCGTCTTCAGCTTCGTCTTCGTCTCAGCGCGCACTATGTTTGCAGATTAATGCTCGTGGCTGCGAGAGCAAGCTCTCTCTTACATTACATACGTGATGTGTGTGTGTATATACTTATCCTACTACAAAATGGATTGAATCTATTATGTATACTATTCGCACTTTCTTGAAATTTAATGAAGACGATTTTGGCTGTATTATTAAATACTTATTTTGCTTGATATAGTGAACCGATTTCTGAATCACATCTCGTATCTAATGACAGATCTAATGACAGAATCAATTTAAAAAAGACCAAGGAACAAATGGGCTTGCCTTATCTGATTCTCCTCTCTTACTTAAAGATACTTTCTTTATTAAACACTGTGATAGCTTCCAATGTCAATAACACTTCAATGTCGAATATTTGACTATCCCATACCTTGATTGATTAGTTCGAAATATGAAATAATCAATGAAGAAGAAGAATTTCTAAATGTACAATATTTAATCATTACCTTTATCGATGTATCAGTAGAAATTCCCAATTGAAAAACCCAAAGATAGTAATTATTTTATTATACTCTATAAATTAATTAGCTAATTTTTTCAGATTGCCTTAGAATTAAAAGGCTAATGACAGGTGAGTAAGCTACAAAGAGGATGACATTTGGGGGAATCAAAAATGTATTTGAAATTATGTAATAAGTTTAAAAAACTGGTTCATTGGAACTAAAGGAGCCAACTCAGTAAAGATATTTCTTCGCCTCTATAAAAATTTATGTTTTTTTTTTCTACTCCTATTACTAGTTATTTAAGGATTTGCTTTTTTAACAATTAGACTATCCTTCTACAAACACAAAATTAAGGCAAGCTAATTTGGGAAATGAGCATTTATATGAGGCAATTGGACTAATAGTTACTTGCATAGCAATGACAATTTTTGCAGTTTCCCGTCATGGTGCGCTTTATCCAGTCGCTAAAGAAAAATACGCTAGCATGTGAATCTGGATATCCTATGGCACATGGATGTCCCCAATTAACCAAGCCATAAAGGTAACCATTTGCCACTAATGGTCCTCCAGAGTCACCATGGCAGGCGCCTTGATTTCCATCTGTCAAGGTGCAAATATGACCGACGTCGTTACTACTATCGTTACCCATTATCTCTTGACAAGTTTTGTAGTCCACATGGGTGAGAGTGGCCTGCTGCAAATTGTCGGGGGTATCACCCCACAAGATGGTGCTTCCCCAGCCTGTCAGCAAGATCTGAGAGCCATTGGCAAGTGGTTCCGTTGGTAAAGCAACTGGCTTTGTGTACTCATTCCAAACAATCGAATCATTCAGCTTGATTAGGGCTATATCATTGTGGTAGCTTGGATTATCGTAATTACAGTGTATCCAATACTCTTCGACAAAGTATTTGGCATCTGGAAATTCCCAGCTAATATTGCCAGTGGCCACTCTCAGATAGGGCGGGTTGTATCCATAAACGCAGTGGGCTGCAGTGAGAACCCACCTCTCATCAATAATGGCACCCCCGCACAGATGTCCTCCATACATTCCTTGGAGCGATATTTGATAGGGAGCAAGTCCTAACGGGGCATCCTCGCCATTGATTACACGATTGTCGAAAGCCTTAAGCGTCTCGGGAGATACTGCTATCTTGTTTTTTTGATCAGGATTCAGCGGAACTCGACGTATAGCCGAAGCTAACCCACAGCCCAGCAGGACCAAGACAAAAATACGTACTGACATTTCTGTGCAACTATTTTGACGTATTAAATGTATTTATGGGCCGAGATTTTGCTTTTATACTCAAATTAAATCGGTTTTATCGTAAGTTCAGTGGTCATGATATCTTAGATATCAAAGTAAACTTCTATAACCCAATCATATTGTTTTATGAGTGGGCCTTAATTATTGCCAATGGGAATGATTTGGTTAAATGAACTGATTGTACCTTATTTAGTGTTATTATTATTATTTTTGGTCAATTACCAGGGATGGACAGAGATTGATAAATAAAATAAATATTTAGTATATATTTCTCAATAATAATATTAAAAGGTTAGAAAATCAACAAATTTAACAAAATAAATTGAATTTCTCACCGATTAAACTACTATTAAAATCTTACAAATACATACCGCTTATGTAATCCTTTAAGTTCTGATGTTTCTCATATATACTTCTTCTTTTTTGAAAACTAAAATATATCAACTTAAAATTGTATAAATAAAGTTTTTCGAATTCTATAAGCCCTGAACAATGAGTTGACCACAATTTATCAGAAAACCTAGGGTTTTCAATTTTTCCATGGAAACATAAATATTAAAGCCTCCATCAAAATTTTACAGGCTATAATTAAAAACCAGTGCAAATGTTTTGCCCGTCATATGAAAGCACACATATTCTTATGAAATTCATTTAGTTTATCGAATTTGTTATAAAGGCCGGACAAGTGTCAAAGCCGGATCGAATCGCAAAACTTAGAACTTAAAATATTTCAGTCATCCATTCAATGTGTCCATTCAAAATCAAGGGATTCTTATATGTTTATCTGGTAGGACATATATGTACTATGTCAATTGGAACGGTTGCAATATCTTAAGACTACTCTTCGATTTCGCATAATCTCCATTATTCATAGACCGATGTCATTATAATTTGGCTCAAAGACTGCTTAAATGGTAATACATAAGTATGTTATTTGCCAAATATTGAATACTTTTTTACTATAAATACATTTATAGCTTAACTTGCTCCTCTTTTGAACTGTCCGCTATATCTTTTCATACTCATTTCGAGAAATTTGATTTTGATTTTTGTACTACTAAAATATTCAGTATCACTAGATTAATCTAGTCCATTGAGACATGTCTATCTGTCCGTCTACTTTTATGCAAACTAGTCAAACTTGGAATACAACCTTACATACATAGGCTGCACGTCTCCAGGAACTGTCCGGTGTCTGTGACTGCCATACCATGCTAAATCGGTATTGGGAATATCTGCAACGTTTCCGACACAAAAATAAAAAACGAATAGAATTTTCAGTCTTCGGCAAGTTCAAGTTCAAGTATTTATTTTATTTTTTTAATCTTAAGCGCAAATTGATTAGTAACTTTCTCCAGATTAACAATGAATTTGAATTTAGGGCACTATAATTATATTCATAACATTTATTTTATATCAAATATGGCATATATATCATACATATAGAATAGATTATAATTAATATGAGAAATAGCTTCAGTCTAGCCTGAAACTAAGTGAAATGAATAATCTGCTGATATAGCCAACTGGTATATTAAATATATTTAGTAAGTACTAATAAGTATCATTTAAGTTATGAGTCAAAAGAATTCAATGTAATTTTCCAAATTATTGCAATTCATTTATAAAATACTAAGATAATGAGTGTTGATTTGCTAAGCTTATCAATATTCAGGTTTTTTGAACGTTGCATAATGACTTGGTGCTTCGGATCCAGTCACGGTAATAAATGGTACTGGCATGCATGTCTGGCTTCCCCATGGCACAAGGAGCACCCCAATTCACTAAAGCCACCATTTTTCCATTCCACATAAGGGGACCACCTGAATCACCGTTGCAGGCTCCCTCATCCTCTTTGGTGAACGTACACAAATGTCCAACATCAACGCTATCTGTATTATCCCAAGCTTCTTTGCAAGCTGCACGGGAAATAACTGTCAGATTTATTCCATTAAGTTGTTCAACAACTGGCATGTTAAGGCCTGGAGCTCCCCAGCCGTACAACGATAAATTAGCACCAACTGGGGGTTGTTCATCGCTTAGTTCTACTTTTTGAACGCGTTCATTAAACTCGATAGAGCTATTTAGATGTATCAAGGCAATGTCATTACTGTAAATTGCTGGAATGTCGTACATACAATGACCCAGGACCATATCAGGAAAGAGCATTTGTCCCGGATTCGTATAGACATTGGTACCTACAACGACACGTAAAATTTCAATATTATCGTCTAAGGCACAGTGACCAGCCGTAAGTATCCAACGGTCGTCTAGAATGGCCCCTCCACACAAATGGGTGCCCCATGAAGCTTGTATCGAAACTAGATAAGGTGCTATATTATCCGGTGCCACCTCTCCGCCCACAATCCGATTGTTCTTGGAATCTTTATAATCGCCATATGAATTGTGTATACGCTTGCCCAGGGCGACGTCAATGGAAGAACCCATAAGCCATAGAAGACAACAGGTTAGAGTCTTCAGCTCTCCGCGTTGCATTATATTTGAATTGGATAATAATGGGTTTGTTCCGTTGTTTTAATATATATATTTTTTTATTATTTTTTTTTTGTTTTAACAACCAGTTGCTAAAATTAATGACCAGCAATGAAAGTTCTTGGTCATACTTTCGTGGCTTTTATATGGTCCGGTTTTGCCCGCTGTTTTCAATTTAGATGTAGACTGAACACTGTCGCATCGACATATATGTTTTCATATATTTCGTGGTCAAATCTTTATGAACATTCATAAACTTGACCATATCACACTTGTATCTTTATGATTGTATTAAGGATAGACCAAATAAATTGAACGGCAAATACATCAAATTGCACAGGCCAATAAAACCGCGATAAGCTGTCCAATCTGTCCAGCACACGTTTTGAGATATATAAACATTGTATGGTCCACGATCTCTAAAAACATCAACATCTGCTTTATAAAATGATCATGTAAGAAAGGAACGTTTAACGAATCATAACCATTTAAAAAAATCGGCTTAAAGCGAAGATACCTTCAAGGAACCTTCAAAAGAGAGCCGCTCGATTGTAAATAACAAACCAATATACACATATAGCTGATAAGGCAGGTCCGATGTATTATTTTTAGTGGAATTTTTAAACTTTTTCAGTTTCGTCAACCACTTTGACTTGTACACAAACGGAAATAGAAGTAAAACTATGCAAATTGTTTTGAAATTCGCCCTACCGATTCTATTGCTCAGCATCGGTCATGTCAGCTCTTTGCGCATGCGCGGTGAGCCGTACCCCGGTCTATCTGCTAGCCAAACAGCTCGACCTTTGGCAGCCAGCAAATACAGCAGCAAACAGGGCCGTATTGTAGGCGGCGATGACGTAACAAGCGGCTCTGCTCCCTGGATGGTTTCATTGCAAAATCGTCTGTCTTTCCATTTCTGCGGGGCCGTCGTCATTGAAAATGTGTGGGTACTCACTGCAGCTAGTTGTGTGGCCGGCTTACGTCCACAAAATATACTCGCGGTCCCTGGCATAGTTAATTGGTGGGATTTGACAAAACCTCATTACCTTGTAGATGAGATTCATTTGCACTGCAACTTTGATAACCCGCTCTACCACAACGATATTGCACTGCTGCATTTGTCTTCCGAAATTGAGTTTGACAATGAGACGGCCAAAATTGAACTCGCTGAAATAGACGAATTGCAGGAGGGTGAGAATCTGACCTTTATGGGCTGGGGAGGAGAGAGTGCTAGCGGCGCTTCTCAACAATATTTGAAAAAAAGCGAGGGCACTTATCTGCCACATGAAAAATGTCGTGAGATCTTGGGGAATACCGAAGACGTCGACCTGGGACATGTTTGTGTGCAGATGGTTGCTGGGAAAGGTATGTGCCACGGTGATACTGGTGGACCTCTTATCAATGAAAATAACCAACTTGTGGGTATTAGCAATTGGGGTGTACCCTGTGGACTTGGTTTTCCAGATGTCTATGCTCGAGCTGCGTTTTACAATGACTGGATTCGGACCACAATTAATGGCTGTTCCATAACTCCAACACAGTAAAGTTAAGAATGTTGTATTTTGTGGATACTTTATCTTAACTAATGGCTATTAAGATTGAAATTCCCTGAACTATATGATATGAAATAAATGTTATTGGATTTTTATGAACACGAAATCAAAATTGCTTTATCACTTTGTGGCATTTTATATCTAAAAATCAAATATATGGTCAGAAAATTTATCATAGTTAAGTTGTTCAATGTGCACCTCCGTTGAGGTTAGTCTGATTTTAACAAGGCATTCAGTATGTGGTTCTCTGCTAAGGTTTTCCTTATCCTGACAATCCTGTTGCCAACTGTTCTGGCAACTTTCCGAATGCAAAAGCTTTCTTCCTCCAAATTGAATTCTCGGATCATTGGCGGATCGGAATCCGCACTTGGAGCTGCGCCCTATCAAGTCTCAATTCAGAACTCGTATGGAAACCATGTGTGCGGTGGTGCTATCATCCATGACCAATGGATAATCACTGCGGCCAGCTGTGTGGCTGGCCTAAGGAAGTCTCAGATGAAGGTTGTGATGAGCACCAATCAATGGGATGGTCCAGCCTGGGAATATTACATTGACGAGATCGTTGTTCACTGCAATTTCGATAAACCCTTGTACGAAAATGATATAGCCCTAATCAAGCTTATGTCTCTGGTTGATTACGATGATGTAACACAAAACATAACCATAGCTGAACTAGATGACTTGCAGCCAGGTGAGAAATTAACAATGTATGGCTGGGGATCTGCAGAAATAGGTGGCGAATACAATTCCATGCTGAAGGAACTGGAACTGACGTACCTTTCAACAAAGGATTGCAGAGCTACCTATGCTCAGTACGACATTGACAATGTTGGCGATGGCCACCTCTGCGCTGTGGGTAAAGTGGGAGAAGGTTCCTGCCATGGTGATGCCGGAGGACCTCTCGTCGACTCTCAGGGTCGGCTTGTAGGCATTGGCAATTGGGGCGTACCCTGTGGCTATGGTTTTCCGGATGTTTTCGCACGTCTTAGTTATTACAATGAATGGATTAGGACTACAATTAAGGGTTGTGTCAGACAGTAAATTAAAGTGTAATCTTAAAGGAGTTGGCTAGACGATGTTATCTTTACTTAGATTTAATTTGGGCTATAGTAGATTGGTGAAATTGGCAACAAACAAATGCAAGTAATGTTTGGAAAATTTGACTCGCTTATTGTTTTTTTTTTTTTTATTCGATTGTCTTCGTCGATTTGCTACTGATACAGTATTATCAAATGTCTGTAGATCGTAAAGAGTCCAAAGTTCTGTACGATCTAAACCAATACTATTAATGTGAATCGTGAGTAATCTGTTTACCATTTTGTGGGTTTCACATGCGGCTCTTGACTATCAATCAGAAAGCTGAGTGGTTCAGCAATTCCTAATAACCGGGCTGGTGTTATCTTGCCTGTTGACTATGGTAATGGCAATGACATTATCAAAGCTTCCGAAACTCGTTCTGCATCTTATCTGAACTCTAAGCAGTATTCAAAGAAACCTATTTGGCATGATAACAGCAATTCGCACAACACTGCGACTGAGTATAAAAGGAAAATTCCCCATTAAAACGGCACCAAACTACTTGTAGAAGTGAGAAAAACGGTATCGCTTGTTAGTCACAAAAATTTGCAAATATGAAGCTCTTTGGATTTTTATTGCTGTGTGTGTGCAGCCAAGTCTTAGCTCGGGATCTCGGCGTAGCTCGTTTGCGTGAAAAGCTAGGCATTAAGCCGGAAACTCGAATTATTGGCGGTACAGCTGCTCCCCAAGGCTGGGCGCCCTATCAAGTGTCTATTATGAACACCTTCGGTGAGCATGTTTGCGGTGGCAGCATCATCAATAATAACTGGATACTTACGGCTGCCCATTGCTTGGATTGGCCCATCCAGTATTTGAAAATCGTGACTGGTACAAATGATTACACCCAACCGGGAGCAGAATACCTCGTTGATCAGTCTAAGAAGCATTGCCTCTATGACACGCCCACACATCACAATGATATTGGACTCATACACACCGCCACGCCCATAGTGTTTAACGAACGCACACAGCCCATTAAAATGGCCACCATCAATAAACTAAACGTGGGGGACAAAGTCACTGTTACTGGCTGGGGCAGCGTGAAGACCTGGGGCCGCTACCCCAACGAACTTCAGAAGGTGGACTTGAAGTATATTTCGCATGACAGCTGTGAGGGCACAGTTCGCAATGCCAAGTGGTTGGGTGAGGGACACATTTGCACCTATACGCAAGAAGGAGAAGGAACATGTACAGGCGACTCCGGTGGTCCTTTGGTAGATGAGGACCAAACTCTGGTTGGCATCGTGAATTGGGGTGAAGCCTGTGCTGTTGGTTATCCAGATGTGTTTGCGAATGTGGCCTACTATCAAGACTGGATAAATAGAATGATGACCACAGATGGTAGTACCTGCTAAGGAATGGATCTTATCGGATATTCCCCTTAATAGACTGCTTGTTTACGCCAAAATGAACAAATTTACCCATGATCAAAATTGCTTATATGACAGAGTAATTAGTTTATAATGACCATATTAATAAACGATAATTTTGCAAAACAAATAAAACATTTACGATATCAAAGAATTTTAGTAGCATTTAAACTTTGTTTTAAGTTAAACAAAGATATTTTAGTTTCTTCGTATTGGCTAACGAAATTTTTCCATTCCGATATTTATATAAACACTTATCGTTGAAAGAGTTATCATTTCTCTTTAAAAAAGTATTAAACCTTTGAATTTGAGGGTTTGTGTCAATAAAACAAACTTGTCTATTTACTAAATGCCCTTTTAATGCGCAAAGACTTAAAAAAATGAATCATAAGTAAGTGGCTTTTTTTCATTCCAAAATTTCAAGGGAATTTACTTGTATAGATTAAATATTTTTTAAAACTAATGAAATTCACGATTACACTTGAATTTTACTCACGATATATTCACGGTCTCATCACTTGATATAATTTCATTGTCTGCTGCTCCCATTTACAATCGGCGCAGCTTATCTATGAGAAGTCTAACGGGTCTCCTTGCCAGTAAGCCAAGTTGGAGCACCCACTTCATATACCGAATATATATAAATGTACATAAATTGAACTACTTTGAGCGCCACAGGTGATCATACTATGTGACTGGCCTACAAATCTTATTCTTGAAAATCCACAACCCCTATAAAAGCTCTAACGGCTAACTTTCCAGTCTCAGTTGTCACTATTATGTCTATTCACTTATTACTGACTCTGCTGGTTGCAGGAGCTCTAGGTGAGGTACTATATCCCCCTCAATACACCACTAGTCGTATTGTGGGCGGCGAAGATGCAGCCGAAGGCCTGGCTCCATATCAAATATCTCTGCAGGGTCTGACCACAGGACGACATTCCTGTGGAGGTGCTATTATTGACGAACGCTGGGTAATTACAGCTGCTCATTGTGTCGTGGGAAAGACGGCTTCTTCATTTCGAGTGCTGACTGGAACACAGAATCTTCAGCAGAATTCCTCCAAGTTTTACTATCCAGACAAGATCGTTAGGCATTGTGATTACGATCCAGGAAAATACAAGAACGATATTGCCTTACTGCATTTGAATGATTCGATTGTCTTTGATGATAGCACGAAGTCTGTGGAGCTAAGTCATGATCCTCTGCAACCTGGGGAGATGTTACTACTAACCGGCTGGGGCACCATGTCTCTGGGTGGAGAGATTCCTGCGCGTCTTCAGAGCCTGGAGGTGAAATATGTTCCATTTAAGGAATGCCGCGAAGCTCACGACAACAGCACTCGTGTGGACATTGGTCACGTATGCACCTTCAATGACAAGGGAAAGGGAGCTTGTCATGGTGATTCTGGAGGTCCATTAGTGCACAATGGCAAACTGGTGGCTCTCGTCAATTGGGGTATGCCCTGTGCCAGAGGATTTCCCGATGCCCATGCCAGCATTGCTTATTACCACGATTTTATCCGCACTCATTTGAGTGGCTGCGGTGGCGATGAAGCTAACTTGCATTGCCAATAAAATTATATATAAATAAACTTTCGACTCAAAGCTTTTTCAGTTTCTTTTTTCGCTCCATTCGCTCCGTAAAATTTCTGTAATTCATGCGGAATCAAACTCATTTTCTGTGACTAATTATAAAAGATTCTTTAGAGTTTCCGGTCTTTTCAGTAGATTCTGAACATGAAAAGTAATAACATTCGAATTGTCACCTTTCTCGCGGTCATATGCGAAGTAAGGTTACAGAACCAAACCACTTTTCCCGCTGGAGATGCGGTGGCACCTAGAGCCCAAGCTCCTTTTCAAGTATCCATACAAAACTCTGAGATGGAACACGTATGCAGTGGCGCCATTATTGGCGCCAGCTGGATTGTAACCTCAGGACATTGCTTAAATTTTGGAAACATTCAATCATTCAGAGTGGTGGCCGGTACACAGGATTTACAAGAAAACATAAAAACCATTTATTCTATAGACTATGCTTTGGTTCATCCCCACGTCAACAAGCCAATAAAATCCAATGACATCGCGCTTATACACCTGGCAACTAAAATCATATTTACCAAGTTAATTCAGCCGATTAAATGCCACGCAGAACCATTACCCGACAATTCTCAGGTGAACATTACGGGCTGGCTTTGGAGGCGCTCCCCTAAAATTTCTGAGGATGAGATGCGACTTATAAATGTGACAACTATTCCTTTCCCTAAATGTTTAAAATTATTGGAATACCTAAATTTACCTCCCATTGATGTTGGGCAAATGTGTATAAATGTTCCAGAAGATGAAACATATTGCAACACTGAGCTTGGTGGACCGCTTGTCTTGAATAACCTATTAGTTGGCATAACTACCATGGGTCCAAATTGTTCCCATGGAGTACCATTTGTGGCCACTCGGATTGGATTTTACTACGATTTTATTAGGACAAAAATGAATGGTTGCTCCAGATGCGCTGTAATAGAAGGATTTACTGTAAAATTCCTACTAATATAACTCAGAATATTATCAAAGCCAAAGTCCGATCTGTTTTCATTGAAGGTATGCATTGACGGTCTCAGTTAAAAGTGATTTGGCTTGAACAGAAACAAAAGGTGAATGATTTATTTTCCTATCAATCTATAAATGCTTCGTACCAGCTAACTAACTAAATTTTAATGTGGCGTACATGGAAGATATTCAGAACTGGCTCGGTGGCAGATAATGATTTGTGTTTTGGTTGTTGTTATTGCTGCTGGCATCGTATTGACCCTGGTTTTGATGAGCCTCCTCCTCTTCCTCCTCAGGCGCATCCAAAGAGCCAACCACAGAAGTTATAGGTGCCACTCCCTCATCAGTAATAGTGGAAGTGCCACCCAAGGTCTCGTATTGCGACTGAATTTGTCGCTGCGCATGGGCTGCCTCTTCAGGCGTACGGTACTTAATAAAGAATACCTCCGGTTTGGTGACATGTTGAGGAGCCTCGGCAATGGCATCCTGCAGATCGGCTGCTGTTGTTTTCTTTGCCAGAACATACACCACGGTCTTCTCCTGCTTCAAGCTCTTGGCTAGATTGAGTGCAGCAGCGCGATTCGTCTGAGAAGGTGTCTTCACAAAGAGGACATTGTAGTGGTTACGGGGCTGCTGGGCCAGCTGAGCCAGCTCATCCTGCACCTCGTCTTCAGACTCTTCTGGAGCCGAGTGAATGAAGAAATTCTTGGTCACTATCGGCTTTTTCGGTATTCTCACGCGTGGCCGTGAACGACGCTGATGCAAGGGTGCCGTCTGAAAGGTGCCGGGAAAACCGGCTGGCATGGGATAAACCGATCCCGAGGGAGGCAGGGGCCTCTGCTGTTGTGGCTGATACTGCTGAGAGGCTGGTGGCAAATACTGCAAGGGTGGTAGCACTGGTTGTTGTTGTTGCTGTTGTTGTTGTATGGGCTGTTGCTGCTGCAATTGTTGGTTGAGTAGATGCGCCACAATTCCGGTCTGCGACTGTTGTTGCATGCGATAGTTGTAACCACCTTGGGTGAGACTAATGTCGGCGCGTACTACCAAAGCCAGAGCGGCCACTAGAACCGTCTGCAATAAAACAAAATCACTTATTGAATAGCACAAAAAACAACACCAAATTTCGTAGTCCTTTTAATGAGTAATAATCCTGAGAAGACGTACCACAAAAATCTTCATGTTGCTGCTGGGGGATTTGATTTAGTTTTAGTTAGCTGCGTTTGTCTTTCACGATCTGTATATCAAATGGTTATGATGATAGCTTACTAAGCCATTCGACTTTTTATATGAAACGCAAACAAGCTTGAGTTGAGTAGCGTCTTAACGAAATCAGCAACAACAAATTTTAAGATCGGAGCTATATAATGGGAGCAGCATAAAGGTCTTAGTCAGAGGGTTGGAGACTCCAACAAACAACCGCATCAATTGCAACAGTTTGGTGGCTGGTTTTTCTTAGTTTCGGACAATTTATTATGCATGCTGTCGGGTGATATTTTCGTCTAGGTTGACGTTGTGTCAAATGGACAGACAAGTGGGCTTTATGCCATCTGCTGAAATTTACATGGGTGAATTTTGATAGTTTGGTTTTATTATTTTTTCTTTTTGTTAACATTTGCATGGCCCCAAATGGTGGCGGAGATGAAGGGAACTTGTTTTTCACAATGGGAAAACAATTAAAATTTGTATTTCGATTCATTTTTTTTCGTAGCCGTGATAAATTAATTAATAAAAGCATAAAATCCGAAGCCTCATAAAATATTTCTTGATTTTTTAAATATTTTATAATAATAATAATAATAATAATAATAATAATAATAAATAATAAATAATAAATAATAAATAAATAAATAACTTTGAAATCAAGAAATGACAAATTGTTCACAAAAATCCATGAGCGCCATCTATCGTTCTATTCAAACAAAATCATACTTACCTCTTAAGTTAGCGAGACTCTTGGATCCAGTAAATGTTTTTGTAATTTTTGTTTTATTTATTTTCCTTTTAAGATATAAAATTTTCCGACCTCAAATATTTTATCTGAATTAACCTATTTCCGAGTTGGGTTGGTCTTGCTCCAAAAAATGCTATATTATCTTAACCTTCCGTTACATTATCCAAGGAAGTAGTAATCATTTTATATGTCTATGTTTTTCCAAAGCAGAATAAAATATAATTAGGATACAATTTCTTGATTGAAAGACAGCACATCTTTGCCAAGTCGCAAGTCATCTGATTTTCGTATACCCTTTCAAGCCTTACTTTTAGGGTGTGCCGTCACCATAGTGCAAATAATATCAATAAGCAAATATAAAGTAAATCATCAAAATGAGCTGAATGGCGTGCTTACAATAATGTGTAAATACAAAACAATGGGAAGCTGCCATCACAGCCACAGATCATGCCTGTGTATCTTTTGCCATGCACTTTTGTCTCGGTCACCATTGTGTGGGAAATCATTATTATGCTCAACTTGAGCTTTAGAGTGTCCATGGATTGAAAAATTGGGATTGACCATATAAACAGATATAAGTATTTCTATAAAAACAAATCAAGGTCTATTGACCATAGTGCGAGTCGGGGGCATGCTAATTTGCTCTATTGATGGACGTCATATATTTTGCGACAGATTACATTTATTTCGATCTACTTAAGTTGGTCAAATTGATACATATTAGGGCTAAGCCATTAGGCACCAAATGAAAAGTGAATGCATTTGAAAGTGAGAGTACGTGGTAGGTTTCGGATGATCTATTTGTGTTTTACGCAATGACCAAGAGGAAATACTTAGTGGCAGCGGAAATTAACTGTCATAATACCATAAATGAAAAATATCTTTTGATCTCCATTTAAAAGCCTATGCATAATTAATTAACATCAAATCCAGCCTATAAGTAATCAGAGCGTTAAATTATGCACTTGTGTAAGAATAAGTGATAAAGTGCACTCTTCGGGTCAGAGTGCATATAAATTATGCAAAACTAAAATAAAAACAAAAGATCTCTCTTATAAATAATACTGGCTTATCCACAAATATGATAACCTTCAAAATAAAAACTCGACCCATTTCAGCTGGCCATTCGTAGCCCCCCAAAATTCATTCATTTTCGTTTCGTAGTTTTCAAAAACAGGTTCCAAACTTTCTCACGCCAATTTCGTTAGTAAGCAAGAGTAATTTTTTACGGTTGCCAGGTTTCCATTGAAATACTCATAGCTTAAAATTTGTTTACCCTTAAAAAGATACAAAAAACAAAAATGTATTACAAGAAACTTAAGGCCTGGGGGAAGGTAAATATTTAATTTATACATCTGACTAGCACAGATTTGCGTGAACTTTTTATTGGAAGGCCTGACAATTTGCCAAAAGAGGTGTTTCAAATTATACATAATTTATGCTAATTGAAATTGTTGCCAATATTTGTTGGTTTTATTTGAATATAAAAGATTTGTTGGAAGTGAGAAAAAGTGAATGTGCTCCAGGTCATCGACGTTGACAAGACATAAAATATGGTTTTTCGTAACAATTTGTTTTATTTTGATTTTATTTTATTTTGATTTAATTTATCAGATTATTGTTTAGTTGGAACCACTTCAGACTGCCAACTTTTGACATTGAGGTTTTCTATTTTTATCTCGCTTCGAATGTAATTCATATGCCACCATATCATTTCTGAATTTATCAAATGGAGTCATCTTGGACATGTTGAGTTTTTGGATTTTAATTATAGGACTGCCTGAAATTGATGTATTGCAAAAAAAAGTCTAAAAGCATTTTAATATATTGAAGAGACCAGAAGAAACAAAATCAGAAATTTGAGCCAAAGTGATTTATAATTTTATTTTGATATGAATGATGAATGCATCGACAAATTTGATATGCCCATGATATAGATTGATCGTAGGATGGGCTGGTCGAAATGCAAATTAATGTTAATACAATTTTAATAAGACATCAAACATAAAATCTCTCATTTAAGTTGCATAACAAAGTCAAATAGACGAGTTCATAAATGATATGAAACTAAACGACTTCATAAAAACATGTATTTCTCAGTTTAAAGACATAATAACCTGTTAGAGATAAAGATGAGCTCTCTTAATAAGGTTTACAAATTTCTGATTTCCATAGATTTTTTAAATGAATATTGAAACCAAATCCACAAGAAAATTATGTGGAAATTTGTGTATCGTATGAGAATAGTTTTTTCTGCAAAAATTTTTGATTATACTTTTAAATTTTTACCACTAGGGTGATAAAGATAAATCCATAATACAAATCAGGCAAGCTGACAACTCAGATTGACTGTACTCAAAATATAAAATTTTATTTAAAATTAAAAACAGCAATCAATACATGAATGGATCAAAATAGTGAAGTCAACACTATCTAGTAATCCATTCATATAATGTAATGGGGAACGAGTGGTAAATCCTGTATTTTTGGTCCAACTTTATTCATTTTTTTTTTTGCACATTCAAATGGAGCAAAATAATACTAAGATACTGATGAAACTACTGGGCTATGAAATTAGTGAAAAGAAGTGGGTTTAGTGGAGGTTGGTGAGAATAATATTCAGTTCAAAATTAGTTGTTCTAAGCTTAGAAGTTTTTGGTATTTTAAATTATATAAAGACCTTAACTCCTTTCTTGTTCAATGAAATGATGGGTGCCATCTAAGATAAGCTTGTCCTTTCTTTGAAGATTCCTTATACGTCCTTGGGCTTATTCAAACGGAAATAATACGTTTGTGGAGTTTATGACGTCTCTTTCTGGGTATTACACATAAACACAACTTTCCAGTATACCCTAGCCCCTTAGGTATAGGGTATGAAGGAAAAAGATCTAATAAAGTTTTATTTTTAAATATTTATTATAAGAATATATAAAAATTAAATGAGAATTCAATTGACTAAAAAAATTTTAAGAAAATTATAAATAAGAAAACAAAAAGCAAACACAACCTTTTTGAAGTTTTTATTTTCTGGCATCCATTGATTCCAAAAAAGAAGACATAGCGATTGCTATGATCTTGAGTGGGGCGTACATTCTGACGTGACCGATTACTATTGCTTATGCTACAAAAGGGCACGAGCTGCAATTAAAGTTTGAAATAAATGAATATGAAAGCTTTAAAAGATTTTGTTTAACCTGTTCAGCTATCATGATATGCTCTTCGGTCAGGATAATCCACAAGACATTCTCAATGCAAGGCGGAACCGAAAGTGAACCCTTATACTGAAAATACTGATTAAAATTAATTTGCAATTCGTCTAGAATAAATATTTCATCCATTATATAAGATTCCCCGGTGGAGACGCTAGTCGTTAGACTTTGACGTATTCCTGAAACAATGGGAGCGATGCCTCGATGGGGTTGCGTGGCCACTTTGAACATTACACTTACTATGGCCAGGCCATCCTCATATTTCATAGCCTCGAAGAGATTCGCGTAGTTGGCATTTCGATGGACAATTTGTACTTCCATGTCATAGCGCCTGTGGTCGATTATATGCTCGGCGCCACAATGAAAGTGGATCTGCTCGACAACAAAATCGTAGTCTTTGACGCCGCCTTTCAATTCAATTTTATTCGTGAAATTATGCAATATAACTGAGAATTTCAGCATTAAATAATTTTAGGCTGCAGTAGGAAATACTCGACTCACTGACATATCCATTGTCGTGTATAACCATGTTAACCTGATCCAAACTGGCATTCGTGTAGGTTAATGGCTTGGTGGAACCGAGAGTCGATGATGCTGTGAACAGCTTAATAGGACTTTGCAAGCTACCATCTTGGCAGACATCCGTCCATTCACTTGAACCTTGAATACAATCTAAATTCCAATAAATTTCCAAATTATTTTTAGCTTCTCTTACTTTTCTTTAGCCCGGTTTTTTGTTTTAAGTCCAACCAGTTCCCTTCCTGAATTCCATCCAAGTCTGTTGCTGATATTATCAATGGGATATAACAAAACAATATTAAAAGCATAATTCAAGTTTGAAATGAATTTAAAAATGTATCAGGGTTGCTGAGGTAGAATTTAAATTATAGGAAAAAATTGTAGCATACTTTTAGGTGCTGTAAGTTTGGCGCCATCTATACTTGGAATTTATTTCATAAGTGGTACTAAAAAAATAACCTGAAAATATTCTGGAGAACCGAAATATGAATTTAGTTGTTATTGTTTGGAAAGTAAATAATTAATTACACTGTAAATCGGATTTATTTAAATAACTTCATTCTATTAATTTTTATTGTCTTTTCGTAAATTCCTTAAGACTTGACTAATAGATATAGTTGTATATTGAAAAATTCATTACTGAAAAGGAATAAAACCCTAATAATTATTTATACTAGAGATTTGCGCTATTATTTTAGGTTTGCTGGTCAAAAAGTATCGGCGGCGGCGTAACTCGAGACGTCGGCGGCGCGATTCCCGGTAAACTTGTGAGCGGCGGAGGCATAATACTGAATAAAACATCTTAATTCCAAATAAAAAAAATAAATGAATCCATTTTTTATATTCTCCGAAATGCGACGTTTTCCTCCAATTGCGGTGATTTAGCCGGAACTAGGGTGGAGTCTTTCGTAATTTGGTTGAAGCCGTCGTCGCTTCTTCTGTTTGCTTGTCTCCGAATTTGTTGAAGTATTTCTTTTTCTTAAGTTTTGGTGAATTAAGAAGGGTAGGGTAGATTTAATGGAAACTCTCGCTAGAATAATCAGTTGTTTAATGTTTCAGAAATGGAACATAGTGAAAAGGGAGATGAGATAATGACATTTAATTTCATTTTGCAACTCTTGTTTGAAATAAGCAAAACGTCGAACGCCGCCGCTCCATTTTTTACAGGACTTGTTGATTTCAGAATATTAGGACTAGAGGTTATATGTCAACGCAGCTGATCATGGCAACCACCGGGACAGGGTTGCGACATTTTCTTTATGAGCTCCGTCTACTAAGTCCAGAAAAGATCTTAATAGATATTTAACGGCTTCTTCTAGATTGGTCAGCATCACTAGATATCTCCGTCGGTCCGTCGTTTTCTATACAAAGTAGTCTCTTAATTTTCAGGGTATCGCAATGAAACTTGGTGTTTGGCTTCCTACGATATCATATAACTGTCATACGAGCCCAAGTTTATTGTAAGTATATCTCTAGCATTTACTGACCCATCTTTTCTAAATGTAGTATTTTGAAACCTCATATAGGGGTTCAATTGTATACAAAATTTCATTCTAATCGGATCAGTACATCATGTAGCTATACCTAGCTAAATCGGTTGTAGAAATATCTGAAATGCTTACCAATCAGAAAATAAAAAATTTAAAAAGACTCAGTTTTTATTTCAAAAGAGAAGTAAATATCAAAAATCAAAAAATTAAATGAGAAAAAATTTTAAAGTTCTTAGGGGAATATTTTCAGAGAATCGGAGGCATTATTGCTGGCTCAGAGACCTTTGTACATTCTGACCAATTCACTATGAGTAGAAGGTTATAGACTGGTTAAAAGGGACTTTACTTAAATTTTATGTTGCGTATTCTATTTTTATAGTATGAAAAATAAGGCAATTAATACGAAAGTCTAGTAAAAATAAATTCAAGTGACTAACATTTCTGGTTGCAATAAAGGTATATTTTTTTTCAAGAATTTCGGAATTGGTCAGGCAATTAACCAACAAATCGATTATCACAAAAACCAAATCAAATTTAAAATAGCCCTGCCCAATGGACACTTACCTTAGGCAATTGCCATATCAATTATCAATATTATTGCAAGTAATACAAACTACGCAAATACATTCTTCTTGGCACATGATCGCTTTGGTCAGTTGAGTCTAATCTATAATGTCTTGATAAATTAATAAATCGAAATTTATATTTGGTAATCAAGTAACAAACACTAACTTGCTCGAGTTTAGTGCTATGATGACCAGCACGTTTATTGGTATAACAAAACGTGCTGCGTTCAAAGAATTCGATGACCAATTGAAGCCATAAATATCTGACCAAAAGTCAACCCCCAATGGATACTATGGGTATATTTATAAACAAATATAACCGATATAAACATTATCTAGTTGAACTTTCAACGAGATGTACAGCCGCACGCTTTTAAGTGATCCGTTCATGTATGACATTACGCATACGCCCCATATACCCAGGTGCGAAAGAAAATGAAGATAAATGATTTTTGTTTTTTGTTGTTTTGTTCATAATATTAGAATAATAATAATTTGTGTGTGTTTATTAAGGCACATTGTTTGAAATTTACACAAATTGACTAGTTGCTGAATTATTTTAGCAAAAGGGAATAAATTAAATATAATGAGTATAAATTGTCTGTCGTTGTGTGGGAACTTGTTATTTAGTTTTGCTCTCTTTTGTTCTCTATATAAAAAAACATATAGTACAATATCTCTTCTCTCTCTCTCTCTGTCTCTCTAACTTCTCTCTTCCTCTTTCAGTTTTGTATGTCTAATTTGTGTTTAATAAAATTCGTTGTGTGTCGACACTACTAAAATTTAGTGAAATCTTTGGTTTGGTTTAGGAGGCATATTTTGTTGTACTTAATTAACACAGGAACTTGCTGACCAAAAAAGCCAGCATCAAAGCACCAGCAAATGACAGTTGCTCTGCCAAGCTGCCAGATGAGCGTGATTGGTCAGCCTGAGCAAAGACCACCGCACGATTGTTCTCACTTTGGAGAAAGCGGTAATTGTTGTGCAGCTGCTTGCCCTCTTTGTACTCGATTTCCTGGAACTCCTTGACCTGATCCAGAGTCACGGGCAGGGTTTCAGTTAGCACAATCCAGGTAACGGACTCGGCACAAGTGGGTGTGGTCAGCGAACCGGCATAGGTGAAGTACTCATTCACTTCGGGCAGTAAGTCCTGCACAGCCAGGCTGTCTGCCACTAGAACTGGCTTGTTGGCATTCGAGTAGCTCTTGATGTCATCGAGGCTCTTGATGATGCTGTCCAGGGCTGGATTGTGTGTGGTTGAGACATGATACAGAACCCCCACCACAGCGATGCCATCCTTGAAGTCAGCAGCCATGCTCATATTGGGATACAGCTTATTCCGATGCACTATGTGCACTTCCAGGGGATAGCGTATATCATTGATGGTATGTTCGGACCACCAATGCATATGTATTTGCTCCACAGCAAAATCTTCCAGCAGAGATCCTCCACTCAGTGTTAGCTCATGATCGAAGCCCGACAGTTGAACTAAGAGCAGAAACAAAAAAGAGACAGATCAGTTTGCCCTATGAGGAATCATTGGGTTACTCACTTGAGTGGCCATTGTTGACCATTTGCAGGGAATGCTGATGCTCATCGTAGTTCTCAAATTTCAGGGGCTGAAAAACACCCTTGAGGGCTCCTTTGGTATGCAGATTAATCGGGCTCTGCTTACGGCCACTGTCACAAAGACCACCCCACTCCGGAAAGGCTGAACAATGCGAGAGAGATAGAGAAATATTTAGAGTAATTTTATTATTGCATGGCAACTAATTTGCATTTTTATCCACGAGCTTGATATTGTTCTACATTTGTCGGCGTGTGGGTGGCTAGCCCGAGTCTAATTTGCCACAATTTAAATCAACTGCGTATTCTGCGACGGGCTTCAGCGTAGCTCGCAATTGACCCAAAACACTTGACAATGAATTGCGAATTATTCGCCTAACCAAGCTCATATTATTTGGCATTTATTTGCGTTGATTAACTAATCTAGGTAAATGGACTTAAATGGCCACAAAAAAGAATGCTTCAATTTATTTTTTTGGTTTACTTACGTTCATCCTGATTGTTTTCTAGGTCCGGATAGCCCCATTCGCTGGCAGTGGCAAATGTAAATAGGCAAATGGCTGCAAGCACAAATAATAAAAAAAAAACGAAGATTACGTATACGCCTTGTTAACCAGCATAAATATTTGTAAAGTTCAACTTGAACGAAATCCAAAAATTCTTATTCACACACAGAAAAATCTGATCTGACGCTGATCGACTATAAAAATGCAGTCAAGACAGAAACAGTTCAAAAAAAAACACACACACAAATAACGGTGAATTTATCTCTTTTTAGATTTATTTTCTTTTTTTTCTTTTTCTTTTTGGCAACGACCGCAGCTTTGCCTTGCACTTGGCCTGCAATGAATGACCGAGAAACAAAATGTGAAATGCGAAAAAAACGACGCTAAAAATACGAGACAAATTTATGATGCCAACTAAAGAATGCCAAAATAGCAAAATAAAAAAAAAATGTTAAAATATATACAAAAGTTTTTATTTCATTTTTTAATAAACAGATGGAAAATTAGTACAGTCAGCGCTCGATTTGACAAGCTTTTTTTTTAGAGATTTCCTTCAATTAAAGTTTGATTGATGAAAGTCAAAAAATTTTAAAATATTTTCTAGTGAACCAGAGATTTATTTTTAGACTTTTTTTTTGCCAACTAATTGTTTGGTGGGTATAAATTTAGTTTAAAAAAAAACACTTTTTGACAGCGAAACGTCAAAAATCTATGACTTCCTCTTACCCAGAAAATTTGCCATGGTGATAATTTATTTTTAGCAATGTAGACCAAATTGCTTTAAGGATTTCTTTATGGCTTGAGTAGACCAGGGCACACATGACTGTCAAGTTTTATGGGCCATGACACTTTATCAACATCAAGTGCTAAATTATTTATGTTTATGAAGTCATTAGTTGGCTTATTTAGTCAATAAAACAATCACAATAACCAAGCCAAAGACGTCCAAAGTCTACTTGAAAATTATGCAAAAAATGCACAAAGTTTAAGCACCAAAAACCAAAAAAATCAATCAACAAGAATTTATTGTTTATAGAAGAAACTGACTGCTCCCTGGTCAAAACACCAACAAAAATCGCACAAACAGCAAAAAACCAAAAGATTTTTTCCGGTGGCATTGTGGCCCATCTGTCGGTTTGTGTTCTGTGGCGATGAGGTGTGTGTTTTTTTTTATAGGAAAACAATTTAAAAACATATTTAGATTATGCTTTTGCTAAGATCCACAATGATGTATGACTGCAAATTAAATGGGAACGTGTTGACTTGGGTGGAAAAAAAAGTGGCAAGCAATTTGTGACGCAATTTTTTTTGGCTAGAATTTATGGGATTTGTGTATGAAACAGTCGGCAAAACAAGTTTATTTGTGGTACATTGTCCTCTTATTATATTCCGAAAATTTGACTTTCCCATAATTCTTAAATCTTCAGTTTTCAGTTTTTAATTATATTTTTCAATCATCAAATTTAATGAATTTTCCACAGAGAAAAAATAATAATAAAAGCATTTCCAAATGCCCCATTCGAATTTTAGAATTAAAAAAAAGTGCCCCCAATAAAAGAAACTCATAAATTGAATATATATTTGAATATATTTTTCCATATATTCATTGTATAATCTCCTGAATAAATTCAAACAAAAAGAAATCATAAAATGCCAAAAGATTTTGCGTGGCTTGAAAAAATAAAAGCAAATTATGTCATTCATAAATTATAGAAAAATTAAAAAAAAAATCAAATTCTCTGATAAGAATAAATAGACTGATTTATAGAGTACATTTAAATGAGATTATAATTTGACCTGCAATCAAATTTAATTATAAACTCAACTGCAATTCTAAAAAATTATATAAATCAAACTATAAAAAAAAACTGATAAAGCTTACAAAACGATTACAAAAGGCAAATAAAATGTGTAGTGTAAATATGACAACAAATTTGTTAACTATTCAAATTAATTGTAATTTGTTTAATAATGTGAAAAAAAATCCACACAAAACAACCAAATTAGCCAGTCCCAAACTGTGGCAGATCTAACGTAACAATGTAAAAAGACAAACAAAGTGAGAAAAGCATTGATCGATTCTCGAGACCCCCAAAGACCTTTAGGGAGATTTTTAGCCTGCTCAAATATTTTTAAATATCCAGACTGTTTTTTATTCAGTCAGTACTAATAAAATACTGTCAGCTTAAGGCTCCAGGGCTCTGAAGTAATAATTTATTGTAGAAGGGGGTGGGGAGCTCCGCCGAAGACTATTTTCCAGCCAAATTTTTCCTTATAATAAGACAGTATGTGGCAAAAATTTAGTTATCCCAGCTCTTTTGGTCTTTGAGATATTCACGATTATTCTAATTCTAAGTAGTTGCCCCCCTGGTGGGACGGTGGGTCGGATCAATATAAAACAAAATCTTGTCCTTTCCCATGTCCTAAAGATTCTTCACCCAACATTTCATAGCTCTAGCTTTTGTAGTTTCTGAGATCCTTGCATTCATACAGACGGACATGGCCAGATCAATCGGGTCTCCGACGTCTTCTTCTGGGTGTTACATACATGCACAGCTTTCCACTACACTCTTCGGTGTTCTGGTGAACAGAACCACTTGACATTTCTATCGGATTCAGATTGTCAGGTGGTGGCATTCTGTGACTCTTAAAGGCTGTAATTGTCTCTGATCTGTCTAATTCACCTTACATAAATTAACAAAAGAATGAAATTGTTTTGTGATAAGTCGAAATAGCTAGAACTTTTGCCAAATCATTGACACCCATCGACATATAAGACAAATTGGGGGCACTCAGTGCTTTTCCACATTGGATTTTATTTACATTTTATTGCTTTCATAAACGATTTTGGGACTGCGCTTCACTTAATTTCTTTAGGTCTCCGTCGTCTGATACGACTCTTGATAAGCTCTCGAGGCTTTGGTTTTATAGCACAAAGTGCCACTCAACTGATTTTTGATAATAACTCAAAATGGTTCATCAATTTCCTTGAAGGTAGATCAATCAGGATTTGCTATCAATCACTATCTCTATTGGTGGGTCTATATAATAGACTTCTTTTACGTATGGATTTTATGGTTTCGATTAGATTTGAATATATCGGAGGAAACAATAAAAAAAACTGGAGGCAAAATTTTCCATCATCTTCAAGTGGAAATTCTCAATGTTTCAGAAAGTGAAACTGCGAATTTCTGATAATATAAAACCGAAAGCGTAAACAAGACCGATAATCCCCATAACTCCAGCAAGACGAACCGAGACCAGACGACAGCCCAATACAAATAATCATAAGTGCATTCACTTTCAGACTGCAACTGATTAAGCCAACATAGAGAAGTCTTATTGTGTACTATTTACAAAGCAGATAATACGTATACAAATTACTCAAATTATTGAGAGGAAACTGAGATTAACTTGTCGTCATCAAATCAACCAAATAGAGAGATATTTCACACGGCTTAATCTACGCAAATTGCAATTATCTATCATCGAAATCGGGGAGCGGTCTTCTACCTGTTTATTTGAAAAATTTGACAACAAATAAACAATTTTATAGGAGAACGCTTCACTGAACACTTGAGCCAAAAAAGTTTCAGATGATACATATATCGCTTGGTGGTTCTATCTTTTTGGGGAATAGCCCTGTAAAACCCAATAAAATAATTCAACTTGTTACACTCGATTTATCAATGAGAAGTAATCAGTTCCCATTTGGTTCAAAGTACAAAATTCTGTACGATATTAATAGTTTGTAACTTCTGCTATATACGAACACAATGGGCCTGAGTACCCATATATATATATCAACGTATGAAATCTCTGCTAATCTTCAGTTTATAATTGTTGTTTATTCCATGGCGAGAAGCTATCGCTACTTTGGCTGATTACGCCTTCTTGATTGGACTATAAATGCTTTAATTCGATTAAAACTCAATTTTTTAAGCCAATCCACTTATAAAACCTGCATTGTAAATAACATATAAGTAATTATTATTACTTTGCATTATGATTTTTTTTTTTTTTCTTACCCTTTTGAGATTAGTTAAGTTCTTATCGGTTTCGAAAAGAATTAATGAATTTTTTTCCACGAAATAATTTGTTTCCAATGCATAAATTAGCAAAATATTGACCAATTGCTCAGTCTCTGCAATTACTCATCAAAGTCACTTTGATATTTAGTTGGGAGCTTATCAGGCTCTCAATATTTGCAAAAATTGATTGAGTCAGCTTTACCGAATATCTAAGACATCTGGAGGAAATTATGTTACCGGGAATTCAAAAAAATATATATGTGTGAAATGATAAGAAAACCGAACAAGCTAGTCTATTTCGGAGATGTCTTTTTTTGAGAGCCCTTAAACTTTTTGAATATGACCAGTTTTATCGTTAATCTAATCATTAAGAATGTAAAGTACCATTGAATTGTTTTAAATCAAATAATTAATATATAAGACTTATTATTAAAATATCTCAAGACCTTTTGGACAGGTGAATCATAATCCATAAGTATACTTTATGAATTTCTTTCAAACATATTTACTAAATTTCGGGAGTCTATATCTTTCGGACAGGTGAATCATAATCCATCAGTTTGAAGTATAGAATAATTTATGAATTTCTCTCAAACATATTTACTAAATTTCGGGAGTCTATATCTTTTTATTTACTCATCCAAACAATGAATCCACTTGCCAAACACTCGACCTAATCGTCTCAATTTGATGTCAATTATGGTAATTAATTGAAATAAGTTAAATTTATAAACCCGAGACAACACAGCAATGCCCCCATGTGTGTTGGTGTGCGTGTTTTGTTTCTTTTTTCTTTCGAAACTTTCAAAAAGGCCCCAGTCAATAAGAACAAATGGAAATCTTGTCTAATCATCGATTAGAAGACCCAAGAAATCAAATCTGACAAAAGTCCACTCAAAGTCTTATCAAAGGCAAAACAGAAAAAAGAATCACATGAAACAATTCTACTCAAAATGTTAAGCTATGAAGCACTCGACACCTTGACTAAACTCTATTGTGGCGCATAAAAAGATTCTCTAGGCAGAGCGCACTATCTCGGGATCACTTGATCGTATAAACGGCAAATTCATATGCCATTCTATTGTATAATACGTTATCAATTGAAAACATCGGCATAATTAGCGGTGGCAGGCAATTAGCAATGTTTTGTTTCGTGTTATTTTGCTTTACAACCGAGAGGAAACTACTCAGGTCTGGGAAAAGAAATTATCCGAGTCATTTTCATAAGCCTTGGAATCTTGATTTTTTTTTTTCCGAAAAAAAAAATCTGGTATATGACAAATAATTTTTTAAGCACTTTTTAAATATTTGGAAAAGCACTTTTTTAATATTTTGAATATTTACCCAAAAAATGATGGATTAAATGCATGTTTAAATATATTTTTTAAAATGTACACAATTTATTTATTTATTGCACTTTTGATCACGCGATCGAGTTTTTAGTTGTTAAACTATTTTTTTTATTATTAATACTGGACAGGACTCAATGAACCCTTAGAGGTCTGAAAGGCAACTCCATAAAATTGAAATTGGTCTGGCTTCTTTTATAAGCGAAAGTACAGAGAACCAACCAAGACCGCAGCGGTCAGATACAGAATGATTACTGAAATACGACCGAGCGCCGAACAATACACACACACACGCACACATAGGCCACACACCCGCAAATACAAATTGAATTGAAATTTATTTAGTCGAGTCGAGTCGAATCGTTGTTGCTGCCGTTGTCGTTGTCGTTGTCATTGTCGCTGCTGAGGCGCGAAACAAAATGACGAAAAAGCACAACGTCAACGCCAACGACAAGCTAAACCTGAGTGCTGAAGGTGTAGCAGAATCAAAACCAAAATCAGTGCAGGAATACCTGGGGGCGGGGAGGGGGGCTCCATCAACCTCTGCCGCAAGTGAAGCTGCCGACAAACTGAATAATTGATAAGCGACCAACAAGCTGCTGCTGATTGAAAAATAACAGTAAAATCTTTAACCAAACCAACTGTCTGCAAGGTAAAAAAAGAAAAGAGAGACTGCGAGCGAGAGAGAGAGGAAAATAAAATGGCGCGTGCCTCACACAGAGTTCGATGAGAGCAGCAGCGCAGGAAGTGACGTTGCTGCTTTGCGGTCGATCACTAAATTTAAATTTCAAGCAAAATGTCAATGCGCATATTTTTAGCTTTTGCGAAAGGAAAATTGTAATTTAGACAATTATCGAATGGTCTCTATCTTCAGGCCACAACGGTTGACGTAAATTAAAAAAATTATTTTAATCAAAATTTTTTCCTTTTATTCTGTAAGCAATGCGTGCGTCTTATTTGACTTTACTTTAATTGTTGCACCCACATTCGGACTCACATGCAATTTGGAAAATACACCAATCAAGATGAGAGAGAAGAAAATTCTGTGTGTGTGTGTGTGTGTGTGTGCTTCTGTGAGAAATAAATCGGTATGTCGGATCATCGCTATTGTTGAGGTTTTTATGGTCGTTTTAGTTGTTGTTGCATTTCCCATTGTCGCTGTCGTTAAAAAGCAGTTAATATGCCAAAAGGCTGAACAAAAAGTCAATGTCAATGTGTGCCCGGCAATTTGTTTTTGTGTCTGTGTGTGTGTGTGTGTGTTTTTGCATTTTGCATGCATTTTGCCAGCGGTCTCAGCGGATGTGTGTTTGTCAAATTGCGGCTTGTCTATTCGTCTATCTGCCGCTTTGTCTGTCAGCCACTTCATTCGATTACCTGCCTGTCTGCCTGTCCTTTGGTTTGTCTAAAAAAAAAATTAATGCTTTGGTGCACGGCGGCTATCTGAAAATCAAACAAATCACCTTTTACCGCAATTACTGTCAACAGGGTTGCAATTTGTGGGTATCAGATTTGCTTAGCTTATATTTTATTATAAATGCCTCCATCTTTTTATAGATTTCACTTGGATAATTTTAATTTGACAAATTGTTGCCATTTGATTGGTAAGAGATTTTTATATAAACTAAATTGAGAATTAAATCAATTTAATTAATAGAAACTGCGGGAAACTCTGAGTCACTTTTTTATATCATTTTAGATCTTTACAAATCGGAAGCTTGCATGTTATCATTATCATTATTCTTGAAAGGCAAAAAAAAAACATTTGATAATGCTTTGAAATCATGCAAATTGATGTAAATAAAAAGGGTAAGCACGGAATGCTTAAAAATAATCGAAGGACCCTCAAGTCCCCTTTTTCTCACCGCCAAATAAAATAAAGAATAAATGAATGAATAAGGTATGCAACGTAGGTGTGGTTGTGTGCATTTTATGAATGGCAAAATAAACAAAAACTTAGCTATACAGTTTGTCGCTTCGCTGTCACACTGCCTGCAACGTCACGCGACAGCGCCACATTTCCAGCTGGGGACGTGGCGGCGGGAGTGAAATATGAGCATTAAAATCAGTTGACAATTTACGCGCCACTGCAACCTGACCCCAATAATAATAATTACAATTACATTAAGAGGCAATTCAATGAAATGGACAAGAGACCAGCAGATTGAGGAAATTTGTGTAACAAGCTCGAGGCGCCATAAAAAGCGACTTGGATGACACCACGGGCAATTTACGCAAATTAAAATCGAAGTGGATTGAATTGAATTGAGCGCCACATGTGATTTGAGTTGAAATATTAAAAAAAAAAAAAATAAAATTGGCAATTCAATTAAGCTTTTAAAGCTAAGTGAGCAAATAGACAGTTAAATTTTAAAGAAGACTTTGCACATGACCAAGAGCCAGGAGAACAGATAAATACACTACAAATTCTGGCTTAAAATTGAATTGTCTATTTCTATTAGGGAAATACACAAATTATCCGTAATTTGTATTGGCAAACATATATCGGTTGGATAATTTTACCGCCAAAACTCATTCAGGGCATCAACAGTTTTTCATCGAGTTGCCACCTGTTTTTCGAGAAACTATATTTTCAGCAATCTTTGAATTATTTAACAAAAACTATTAATCAAAACTAGCTATTTGTATATTTTCCCACAATCTGAACTATTGTCGAAGCAAATCAAGATAACGAACTTAAGTTATTACAATCAAAATTGGCACCAAAATCACACAACAGCTAAAGCGCCCTCTGCTGGCAGCTCAATACAGAATAAAAGATTCAGTTGTGAACGATCCACGTTCTGTTCCCAACACTACTCCCAGTCATTGTCCAGCACTGAATGCTGCGGAATAGTGCCCAAAAGCAAAACGAAGAGAACGCAGCGCAGCCGAAAATTTGAAGCAGTAGAGGAGCATTGCACGGCGATATATTTTGTATTTTCAAAAGGTTAGAGTTTATTTTTAACAAATTCGCCAATCAAATCTGACGTATCGACAAGCTGGGCAGCCGTAAGTTGAAATTTTAATAGAATTATCCGAGTTGCAGCCGCACAGCGCGTTATAATCATTTTGCAAGAACCGAAAAAAATGAGAAAAATTTTTTGCACAGCGGCAGTGGCGGCGACGGTGGCAGCCGTGGCCGCGGCGAATATGTGCAGCAAAAGGGAGCAGTTGAAAAGTAAAAAAAATCTACGCCAATCTTAAGCAAGCAGAAATAATAAAATTTCAAGAGAATAATGTTGAAATTCTTTGAAAATTTATAGACCGGAGGTTCAAGAAAGTGTGGAAATTGTGTGTAAATTTGATATGTAAAATCGGCATGTGCGTGTGTATGAGTGTGCGTGCTTCTGGCACTGTGTGAGTAACGTGCGATTTGTCTGCTGCGAGAACGTGCGTGTGTATGAGTCTCTGTATGTGAAATTCTTATTCTACATGAGAGCAGAGCAGAGCAGAACCGCGACATGCTATCTGAAGGTGGTGTGAAGACACAAAAGAAAGACCGTGCCGCGGCAATAAAAGAAAACGAGGAAGAAGAAGAAGCAGCTGAGGCAGCGCTGCCGGCTAAAAGCGCGCTGCGTCAGCGCCAAAGTCAACTGCTGCCGCCTCCTCCGCCACCGCTGCATTTGTTGCTATCCCTCATGGTCAGGAAAATTGTAGTTGACCGGTCCACCAAAAATAACTTTAAAATTTTTTATAATTGCCAAAACAACGCGTCAACTGCTGCGCTGCACGCGGGCTGGTCTGTCCTCCAACTTTCGATAATTCAAATTTTCCAAATAATTGGAATTTGCACAGAATTCCGACAACTCTCCCCGCCCATTAAAAATCTTCCCAAGAGCTACTGCCACGTCTTTCACATGTTTATTTATTTTTTACAGGAACAGTAAACCTGTGCCCGCATGTATATGTGTTGCCAACAAAAGCAACAAATTAAATAGGCAAAACAGCGAAAAGACTGACACAACCAAACAGCAATAGAGGAGAGAACACAGCTTGGCCGAAGTGAGTACAAATACACCAAGGACAAGGAATTTATTTAGTTTACTAAATTGTGAGTGAAGCATAAAAATTCAAAGGATCAAAAAAAAAAAAAAAAGAACCCAAATTGACTTTATTCCAAATATGATTGTGTCTTTTGTGTGTTCTAGGAAAGCCAGAGAAATCGCCAAACTGCATTCGTCTTTGGCAACGGGTAATTTGAGTGCAGGCCAGGAGGGCGGACTACATCAGCAACTACAAATATTTAAACACCAAACAATAATACCGCTTAATCAAAACACCGATTGCCTCGAAATACTACAAAAGAAATCCGCCAGACGGAACAGCAGCAACACCGATCACAAAATGGATGATCTAATGGTAGAAGTGAGGCTCGATAATGGCGCCTACTACAAGGTGAGTAAATCGCGGAGTTCAATCACAGACAAATTTCTGGGTGGCCAGAAGACAGAAGCTGGCAGGAATCGGCATATTCTTCTTCTTCTCTCTCACTTTCGCTTCGGTGGCGTCAGAAGTGGCGGCTGCCGCCTCTGTTTCTAATTTCGTCAAATTTTAGCTTTCTGTCTATAAATACAAAGAACATTTTGGTTGAGTGGTGGAGTCTTGCACTCAACACACAAACAACAACAACAACACACACGCACACATTGAAGCAGACTTGTAAAAATACGGCACACGCTACTTGTGTGGGGGTGTCTGTTGTCGACTGCGCGCGCGTCGCTGCGTACATGTGCGTGTGTATGTGTATGTGTGTGTGAGCGCTCTCCTTCAGCTCCACCAGAGTTGCTTAGATGTTGTCATTACTGCGGCGCTGCTGCTGCTGCTGCTGCCAGCGCTGGCGTTACTTCGTCACGCCGTGCTTTAGTATTTTTCAACCTTTTTTTTCTTTATTTTCTGTAACAATTCAGATTTGATTATTTTAATTTCTTCCTCACCCCTCACTGAGGTGTGCCATTGAATTTCGGCTTTATTATACACCTGCAAGAACCGGAAAAAAACCTCACAACTTTCAGTAATAAATTACAAATTTTATGCAGCAGTCGTCTCTCAAAATGAACCAAGAAAATAAACAGTCCCAAGCAGTGAAAGGATTGAAGGAAATGGAAAGGTCTCATCATATAAACACGATGGATTGATTTCAATAGATTCACACCAGTGTACCGGGTTTCACGGTAATCAGATAGTTCGACCGATCCAAATCGTGATAATGATTTATAGAGATATGATCTATAAAAAGAATCTGTTAAATTCGGCATTATCTGTTTATCTGTATCTACCAGTTTTTATATAGAGATATAATCTATAAAGCGCCTGTTAACTGTCCATTGTTTTATTTTTCTTGAGATCTCCTGAATATGATCTATATCTATCCATAAAGAGTGTGTTGATTTCGGCTTCAGGTGTCCCTTGTTTTCTTGAGATTCTCTGAAAATGTTTATCTGTTTGGTTTTATGATTTTGGGGAACTTCCTGATTTAGCAGAGATTTTTTTTCTAGATGAATCAGCATTGGTTGCATTCATAATATTTTTATTTGCTTGTCAGATAAGGTTTCTGGTTTCCATCTTTTTTGGCCCTGGGCGCGGCGGGGTCTGTAAATTGAATATCATATAAATAATTTATATATAGATAAAATGAAGAAAATATCAAAAGCCAAAAACTAATGACATACATTTCTTTTCTCTCTTCTCCTTCTTGTTCTCTTTCTTTTCATTTTCCTATATTTATTTTTCAACGTTTTACGACGACGGCAACGCATCATCCCACAACAACAACGACGACAACAACAACAGGGCCAGGTGACATCTGTCGTCGACGATGGTATATTCGTCGAAGTGGATGGGTAAGTTTCTGTCAAATTTAAGAAAAAAAGAAAGAGGAAAATGTGTATTTTCCAACTAATTTGCAACAATTAATAAACAAGATACACACTAAAGATACTCGAAGTAAGAACTAGCCTGATGAGCTGACCGTGGCGGCCACATAGACCAAGACTTTTTTGGCAACCCACTGCCGCCCTGCCTGCCCTGGCCCATGACTAAATGGCATAATAAAAGCGAAATTAGAGATTGTGTAAATTCATCATTTATGTTGGCTCGTCTGGTCGAGGAAAGTGTGAACCTGGCAGGCAGGCAGACTGGCATGCCGGCCGGTTGGTTGGTAGGCAAAGGGCCAAAGTGTTGACGGATTGTCCGTTTGACTAGTGACCGATTTTTAAAAGGCCCTCCCCCGCTCCACACATAAAAGAAACTGTCAAGTGTCAACGACAAATGTCACTAACCAGCAACAGCCGTGGCAGTCGCCGGCAGCAGCAGCAAAGGCAGTCGCGGGCAGCAGCGGCAGCAGCGAAAAGAGAGACATTTCAGCCACGGGCAGTGGTGGTCACGTCGTTGTTAAACAACAAGAAGAGCAAACAGGAAACTATTTTTAACCACGGAAAAAAATCATTTTTCTTGATTTTTCTTCTCGCACCCCATTCCCGCTAACTACACCCCCAAAACCAATGGCCAGTGCAGTTTGGGTGACATTTTTGGAACGAAAGAATCTCTGTTGTTTTCTCCTCTTGGAGGAAACCACTTTGAGCTGGGCAGCTGATTCTAAATTTAGTCCGCCGCCTGAAGAAGATGCAGAACAAACATTCGAATCTTCCCAAGCATTTCCGATTCCGCCGGATTCTGCCCCCGCACTGGCTGCCAACGCTTGGCAAGTATCCAAAAGCTGCTGCCTCTGCTGCTGCCAAGGAAAACAGCGGCAAACACCTGTCTGAAGATTTTCATCATAATTAGATTAACAATTCTTTTTTTCTTTTTGTGTTTGTTTTTTTTTTCGAATTAGTTTGGATGATAATTTGAGTTGTTTTGTTTTGTTTGCAGAGTATCGGAGGTGTCGAAATATCCATTTTGTAGTGTGCGCTTGCCACCCGATGAGGCTGTGGAATCGCAACCGATTTTCGAGGAGGGCATGGAGGTGGAAGTGTTTACGCGCACAAATGAGCGCGAAACCTGCGGCTGGTGGGTGGCGCTCATCAAAATGCTCAAAGCAGACATCTGTGCAGTGGCCTATATAGGTTTCGAGACACCCTACACTGAAATCTGCGAACTGGGTAGACTGCGCGCCAAAAATCCCAATCCGCCAATAACGCCCAAATCATTTTATCAGTTTACATTGCCCGTGCCCGAGGAATTGCGCGAAGAGTAAGTCAAATTATTTACAAATTCGTTTTCATTCTTTATTTATGATTTTGTTTTGTTTTCTTAGAGCTCAAAAAGATGGCATACACAAGGAGTTTCAGCGTCGAATTGATGCGGGCGTTTGCAATTATAGCCGCGAATTGGATGCACTGATTGTGATTTCCAAATGGGAGCACACTCAAAAGCGGGCCGCCATGCTCAAGGATATGCATTTTCGTAATCTCTCACAAAAGGTATAGAATACTCTTTTATTTGGCTTTTTCCAATTCATTGTGATTTGGTTTTCGTTTAGGTTATGCTCTTGAAAAGGACTGAAGAAGCTGCCCGCCAGCTCGAAACGACCAAACTGATGAGTCGTGGGTAAGTTGGTTTGTGGCCATTTGGCAAGCAGCTCTGAGTGATATTCAATATGATAATTTGATTTGTTTTAGCAACTATGTGGAGGAATTTCGTGTGCGCGATGATCTCATGGGCCTGGCCATCGGTTCGCATGGCTCGAATATACAGGCGGCACGCTTGCTGGACGGCGTCACCAATATTGAGCTGGAGGAGAAGTCATGCACATTTAAAATAAGCGGCGAGACCGAAGATTCAGTTCAACGCGCACGCGCCATGCTCGAATATGCCGAGGAATTCTTTCAGGTGCCCCGCGAGCTGGTCGGCAAGGTGATTGGCAAGAATGGCAGAATCATACAGGAAATTGTCGACAAAAGTGGCGTATTTCGAATCAAGGTGAGTGCTGTGAGTATTGTTAGCAGTCGCAAGGCATTTAATATTGTTATTCCAAAATACGACGAAACTCGTAGATCGCTGGCGACGATGAACAAGATCAGAATATACCACGTGAGCTGGCGCATGTACCGTTTGTGTTCATTGGCACCGTCGAGAGTATTTCTAATGCCAAAGTGCTGCTGGAATATCATTTGTCACATCTCAAAGTAAGTAGAAACTAACCCCCGACCGAGATTGGCTTAAATTATTCTTCGGTTATGCTTGCAGGAAGTGGAGCAGCTGCGTCAGGAGAAGCTGGAAATTGATCTTCAGTTGCGCGCCTTTCAGGAGTCGTCGATGGGCATCACACAGACCTTCCCGGCCTCGCGACGCTCGGAGCGGGGCTATAGCAGTGACATTGAGTCGGTGCGATCGGCTCGCGGCGGTGGCAATGGCCCCCGTGGCCGTGGGCGCGGTCGTGGTGGGGCCGGTGGTAATGTGAATCAGCGCTATCATCAGGATCGACGCCGCGAGGACGACGATTACAATTCGCGTGGTGATCACCAGCGCGAGCGCTACAATGAACGTGGTGGTGGCAGCTATCGGGGTGGCAACGATAGACGTGGCGTCAATCGGCGACCACCGCGCAACGAGCAGAATGGTCGGGACTACCATCACCTCAATCACACCGAAGAGGTGCGAGAGACTCGTGAAGTGAGCAGCGTGGAGCGGGGTGAGTTTTTGCCATTCAATTTCATTTGATTTGTCTTTGAAATTAATTTTCTCAATTTCGCCCAAAAGCCGACAGCAACTCATCCTACGAGGGTAGCTCGAGAAGACGCAGAAGGCAGAAAAGCAACAATGGGCCAAGCAACAGTGAGTATGATTTCCACTTCAAACGAGATTTTCAATGTAATCCATCGATTTCATCTTACTCAGCAAATGGTGGGGTGGCCAATAACAACAACAAATCCCAGCAACAGCAGCCGCCACAACAACAACAGCAGCAGCAGTCGCATAAAGCGCCCACAGACAACAACAAACAGATCAGCGGCAACGCGTCCAGCGGCTCGGCAGGCGGCAATTCGTCCGAACGCTCAAAACAGTCGCTAGGCAAGGACACATTGCGAAACAGCGACAAACAGCAGCAGCAACCACCGCAACAACTGCAAGGCAACCAGCAGGCGCCACCACAACAGCAGCAGCAGCCGAAGGCACGGCGCAACAACAAGAACCGCAGCAACCACTCCGAGCAACAGCAGTCGTCCTCACAGCTGACAGAGAATATGAAAAAGGAGGGGCTGGTCAATGGCACGTCCTAAGCAGTTCTTGCTGAGCTTCTCTCGAGCAAAACTAAACACTGAACGAAACCACTCTCATAACACACACACACTTACCACACAACACCCACAACAATTTCATAGTAAAAAGAAACAACAACAGCAAAATCGGTACACCTTTTGCAAAAAACTGAAGTGTTTAGCGGCGCTCTGAAATCGGAAATTGCCGATAAACATTTTAATCAGGAAATAGAAAACAGCAAGGATTATCAAAAGCAACAACAAATGATGTGTTTGAGAAACTATTTGAGTAACTATATATATAAATATATAAAAAAAATATGTAATAACTGTAAAAGCATGTACTAACATACAACACACACACACATACAGACTCACATACATACACAGAACACACATACCCACACACACCACAACACTTACGAATTATACACAAAAGAATCTGTTGCGCTGATTGACTGCCCTCGGCAGCATAAAAAAAAACAGAACAGGCAAAATTTTATTAAAATTTTTTTTTTTTTTTTTCTAACAAAAATTGAAGAATTAAAACACCAAGAAATTTAAAATAATAAAAATAATTAAAAGCGATCAAAACGAATGAATAATTAAATATGCAAATATGTATAAACAAAACAAAAAAAAAACTGCAATTATTAGCCAACAAAAAAAAAAAAAAACAAACAAATATGTAAAGTTAAATTTACCCCTTCGCCGGCCAAGGCAATTAGAATAGTTTTTCAATTGCAAAAAAAAAATAAATAAAAAATAATATTATATATATTAATTGAAAGGGAAATGAATTTTGCCGAAAACGCGCTTTAAAAGCGCCTTTGATTGGCAACCTTAGAGAGTTTCTAGGTTTATGCAAAAAAAAACAAAAACACTTAAATTTAATTGCTAGTTTCTCTAATGTTAAATAAAAAAAAAACAAAAACAAATTTATATCTATATTTAATTTAATTAAAAAAAAGTAAATTTTCTGTTCGCTTGCGTTAATTAATTTTAATTAATTATTTTTTTTTTTGTGTATAATTCGTAGATTCATCAGACAAAAACAAAAAAAAAAAACAATTTTAATTTTAAAATTAACTAAAAATGAATGAAAGTTTTTTTTGTATTATTATTGTTTAGTTTAGCATTGCAAAGGCACGGATTTAAAAGTTGCTAAAAGAAAAACAAAAACCAATTTCTCACTTGGAGTGAAACAAAAACATTGAATCAAAAAAAAAAAACTGAAAATTTGCAAAATGTGCTTTTGTTGCTGTTTTCATTTCGTTATTAAAAAAAAAAAGAAACAAAAAAAAAAAACAATCAATCCTCTCTTATTTTTATCATGTTGTATTTATTATTAACACACACACACATACACACATTCATTAAGACACACACACACATACATTTATGCGAAATTGAAAATAAAAGCAGACGAATGCATTACTTATTTTTTTTTTATTTAATTTTACTTTTGCCAAAAGAAAACCTACCACATGCGTATACTAACTTATTAGTCCCTCTACTCAATACTCTTAAATTATTTAAGAAAAAAAAACGCAACACACACACACACAAGCTCACACCACACACATACACACACCACAAAAGGTAAAAAGTAAAATGAAAGAAATAAAAATTAATTTTAACTACAATCAAGTTGATGGCTAAGTCAACGTCTAACAAATTAATAATGAACAGAAGTAAATCCCATAATAGAACCCTTATGAAAAGTATATAATTATAACAAAACAAAACAAAAATTAGTTCAAAATCAAATCATAATTAAAATAATAACATAAATGAAAGAGAAAAATCACAAAAACCCACAAAAAAAAATGATTAAGCGAAACAAAAAAAAAAAAAAACTTCTCATTTATTTGAAGAAAGTGTCAATAATTTGTAAGAAACAAACAAAAAATAAGAAAGAAAGAAATGAACGGTAAACATAATGTTGTGTAATTCAAATAAAAAACAAGATGAACTTATAAAGAATAGAAATATAGGAAGTAAATTTTATTAATTTAAAATTTATATATATATAAAACCGAAACATAAAACAAAAAAACAAACCATTTACGAATTTATTCAATTATTTCGATTCACTTAATTTATATCGACTTGTATTGCCCTACCAATCGGTCTGAGCAAATCCAAACGCTGGAATATCTGATTTGCAATCTGTAGAGGGACGATGTGCCGATGGTTCAACCGCAAGGCCCTTCTGCTGCCTGAGACTAAATATATGAGTGTTATAGATAAGATCCTGACATTTTTGATCTCATATCGAGGCCACAATCTCCAACAAAATGTCTCGTCTGAATTGGATTCTGTGCAAGAGATCCTAGGTCCTGCTGTCGTGTAAAAGGGCAATGCATCATCATCATCCCGACCTATTTAGATTTATGGCCCCTGCTTTAAATGCCAAGCGGTTCCAGATTCTTCTGAATAAAGCTATACGATTTATTATGGTTTACGACTGGTAGGTAAGTGGTGCTATGATTTACCATGAACTGGACCTGAATCTGGATCTTCAAATCACTCAATTCAAAAGTTGGTACAATGAACATGGAGATGATTAGCACAGCCACTATGTCTACCCATAGCCCTCCCAAAAAGAAGACCACACCTGTAGCAGTGCTTTCTCTAAATCATACATAAACTATATTATAGCTTGAGCCGATTTCCAGTTAATAAATAATAAAAGAAAGATATTCATTCTTTAGGCCGAATCTATCTTTTGAAGTTAAAAGAGTTGTGCCGGTCCTTTCAAGGTTTTGACTGTACTTGACACAATCCGGCTATAACAATTGCCAGTATGCTCTAGAGTCGGTCTCCGGTTCTTTGGCATTAATTAGGTAAGTAAGAATAGCAGAATAGCATGAACCAAACACCAGGATGGATTCCCAGAATTAACGAATAAAAACAGCACATTTATCTTTATTAAGATTCCAAGAATTCAGAACTTTTGCTTAACATTAATTGAACTCAGCTCTTTGGTTGCTGGTTTGAGGTACATGAAATTAGAATTTTTATGGTATCCGAATGGACATCATGAGGACTGTTTGACTTTAAAGTTGACAAGCCATATCCTGTGAAAATGGAACCACTCCTGTTGCGAGTTCACAAGACTCCCGACTGAAAGTTCCTGGAAAATAATAAAATATGGCTTAACAGTTCTGTTATAAAAATATAATTATAATTTAATTTTATAAATAATTCTTGTACACTCAAAAAATCAAGTAACTTTTTTAATTAAATTCTTTCGGTTGATCGTAGAACTAAAATATTACAAGGACCTTAGAAACTATTGTGACTGGAAGCATCGAATAAAAAGAATCTACAATGACCCAATAATTTCAAAGTTCTTTATTTATTTTTCGGAGCCACCTAAAAGTTAAAATCAAATAATAATGTGGCCCTTATTTATCAACCAAGCTCCAGACTTCTATTTGCCAGCACCCTGAACGTGATAGGCACATACCTTGATTGGGACCTATTTTCAAGCTGGTCAACAGTGTAATCGCCCTGCTGAAATTTTGATAGGCGTTCTATATAAAGATGAATAGGATCGGAGTATTATTAAAACATAATTTGAGATACAAAAGATCAGCCTTTTCTTTAAACTATCTACTTCAAGGTCCAAAAGGAAGTTGCTAATTATCAGATATTAATTCAGCTAAATCAAAACTATTTAATTTTTTTGATGTCGGTCTTAGGTTCGCAATGAGAAAGTAAAAATGCATAAGTTACAACTTTTTTGCTTACCAAGATCTTGGAAATTACAAATTTTGAATGTTCTTTTTTTTTAATATGTCAAGTTTCAACAAGATCAATTTCTATATCACATAACTCTCATAAGTAATTTATTCATAAAAAATTTGTACTCTCCTGTATGCCCAATTTGCCATAGTTCATGCGGAACAAGTCCATATTGTTCCACCGTAACCTCTATCCTACAAAATATCTCAAAAAAGCTAGACCGAGTCCGAGCTAAAGATTTGAGGTTTTTCGACTATTCAACGGGCGAATAGACAATCACCAAGACTACTACCTCTCCCATAGGTAAGTAAATTGAACAGATCCTGGTGGGCTTACAAATTTCGTTCCCTATGAGTACGGGGTAACCAAATTCAGCCGATTTTCATAACTCAACAAGTTCAAATTTAAATTCAAGGAAAGCACTTTCTTTCCCAGCCCTTTTACATTATAATTTTTTCAAAATCAAAAAATAGAAAATGATAAAATTTCTGATTAATTCTTTACAACTCAAAAAACTGAAATTTAACTTGATCTTAGAGCTACAAAATTCGAAGTTCGAATGATTAGTTTTTTCCAGAAAAACTATAATTATAGAGTAAACCGAATCATACTGTACTTCTGTAGATAGCCCAATGGTTTATGGATATCATATATCTCTAGTAAAATTGAATCAGAAATATTGATGAACTGAAATATTACAATATAAAAATTACTTTCCCATTTACAATTTTATTTTTATTATAAATTATTCAATTCTTTATTCTTGATTCGCGCTATTATTGTTTGGGATCTTGGTCCAAATGAAACTCGGTACATATGCGAGTTACTTTCTGACAATCCCAAAAGTAAACTTTCCTTTAAATCGGTCAATGAGCACTTGAAGTTTTTTCAGTGTCCAAAAAGATTCAGAAAATAGTTTTTGTATGGTCAGTAAACATTATATTTAGATTGATTATATTCAAATTGAAATTCGGTCTACATATGAATCATTATAAAATGGAATGTAAAATTCTCTCAATTTTTCAATTAATTTTGGATAATTTCCCCAAAACGAGGTGGTCTGATCTAGCCGAATCTAACTACGTTAAACGAAGGCAGGTCCCTCTCCCGAAGTAAAAAACAAGGTCATTTAGAGGTCCTGAATTCTATTTTAATTATGTATTAGACTTACTCTCTTTTGATCAGCTAAACGAGCACTTTAAGGTACTAGACTGAATAAAGTTCCAAACGCATAAAAATAGATTTAGTCCGGAACCAAATCGTTGACCAATTCACTGGACTATCCGCTACACTGTCTAGACTCTCAAACAGATTCTGTTACCAAGATATTGCTGGAGATTCTAAAGAAGTTCAGGACTTGAGCAGTTGAGATGTTAGACTGATTCAACTTCTTCCATATTACCAGTCCCGCGGTCTTGTTTCTTCTACCACGATACTGATTCCAATTCGATCAGAAATATATATACTGACTCGGTCTTGTGTCTTCTACCATGATGCCGATTCCAATTCGATCAGAAATCTATATACCCACTCGTCTAGGTGTTTTGTGAATAAGTTGAGGAGGTCTCCGATGTTCCATGGTCTCCGAGCAAATCGACAAGATCGTCCATTAAAATCCGCAATCCCGAAAGAGAACATTTTCAGGAATAAACCGATTAGTTTCTAGTTTGTTGTAAGACTTTTTCATCTCGTTGTTATAGCCTGTCGCGGCGGCAGTGAAGATAGTGGCTGTGAATTGCTGTTGGCAACATTTCTGGGCCACACAACCAGCTAACCACACTGCCAAAGCGCATAGCCAATGAAAAATATTGTTCAGTTTTTTTTTTTGTTTTTTAAAGCTTACACAAAATTCAGCGGTCTTTGTTTTTTCGATATTTCAAAAATACATAAAAAAAAAAATAATCGCCTTCGCGTGTGTCTTGGCTTTTTTGGAGGAGCTTTTCAACACGTCAGCAGGTCGGTGGTGGTGGTGGTGGCGGTGGTCAGTCGAATCGAGTACACAAACGAGCCCATTCGAATGGCAGCAGCAGCGCCATCTCACGTCGCTCTTTTCGGGGTTTTGGTTTCGGTTACGGTTTGGTTTTGGTTTTGGCTTTCGTTTTATGCGGCGTTTTATGCTACGATGCGTGTGGGGCAGCAAATGAAAAGCTTTTTTGTCGCTAGCATTTGGCCTGTCGTCGGCGGCCCCTGTGTTTTTGGCTGCTGCAAAATATGCAATAGATTTTTCGAGTATTTCTTTTTTTTTTCTAAATATTCGAAAAAGTTTGCAAATTGAATTGGGGAGGAAGTGAGTAAATTGTGGCACGGAAAAATGAGCTCAAGGTCATTTTCAGCTTAGCTCGGAGGAGCTCAAGCCAGCCCGGCCTTGGCCCAATTGGCCTGACCCGAAGAAGCCAACCCATATTTTTCTTTTTTCTTCGATTTTTCTTAAAATCAAATTCAAATTCCTCTTCATTTGAAATACTTTTTATTTAATTCTTTATTTGTTTACATTTTTTTAAAGCTTATTTCTAACTTACTTAAAAAACTAATTGAAATAAATTTACGAAAAAAAAAAGATATAGAAAAACTTTCACACTATCACAAAAATTGCATAATTCGAACATTTTCTTGGTTATTTCTTTATTTTTTTGGTGGGAAGATTGTACGTTCTGGAATGTCGTACCAGATAGTGCATTTACAAGCTTCAAAATGTTTCAGTGCAAATGCACTCCTGACACGCAGCCCAAAACCGTTTCAAAAAGAGATGCATTTGGCTCTTTGGTAACTGTTGTTGTTCTTGTTGTTGTTGTAGTAGTAGTAGTAGTTGTTGTTGTAATTAAAATTGTAGCTTTTCTTTTATTTTTAAGATTGTTTTGAACTGAAATAAAAATTAAACAAATCAAACGAACGGAGAGAAAACGAGTTTGGGTGGAAGGAGAAGAACGAACACGACGCGAGCAACCTCAAGGATCCAAAACCAAGCATCGCCAGTCAGTCAGTTTTACTCTTATATTTTTCTATTTTTTTTTTGGTTAAGAAATATTTGAAATATTAAGTAAAAACTCAAGAAAGAACAAGAGAGAAAGGCAAAAGGTGTGAAATTCGATTTGGGTCAATCGATATGACAAGAATCAGCGACACGACTTGATGAGGCCCCGAACAAGTTGAATGAATGAGAAACATTATTTTTGGTGTGTGTTTGTGGAGGAGCCGATAAGATAAGCCAGGCCAGTTCAGTCCCGGTGATTAAAAATTGATAATTTGTTAGCTGATTTGGAATCAAATCCAATTGGCGACAATTATTGGCTGTCTTCCTCGCACACACACAGAAAGGCAGACGCCAGCGATAAGAAACAAATATTTCCCCAAATGAGGTGTGGAGTTATTTTTTTTTTTGGAAAATTTCACGACTGTAGAAAAATGCATAGTACCAGATTACGTATACGCCCCGTTGCTCTCTTGCTCTCTCTCTCTCTCTCAACACAAAATTAACAACATTTTAATCGCGTGCTCAAAATTAAAGAGAAGAAAAAAAACAGAAACAAAAAACCAAACAAAACAACAAAAGCAAAAGCAATCAACACAAAAGTAATTAAATAAATTAATGTTATTTCAATGTGTGCATGTGTGTGTGTGTGTATGTGTGTGCATGTGTGTTTTTTGTGAGCTCAAAAAAGCGTTACACAAATGTTCCGATGCGTGCGATTTGCTTGTGTGTGTGTGTGTTTATTTTTTTGGTTTTGGTTTATGATGTGTGTTAAATGGGTTAGTAGCATTTTATTTTTTTTACTCATTCGCTCTAAACGACTTTTTAACTGAAGCACAAATATTTCGAAATTTCCAAAAAATTTCAGTTTACTCCCCCCGCCCCCCCGTGACCGACCGGCCAACCTAACCCTTGGAAATGAAATTTTTAGTGTATCTGTTATAATTTCATTAGGCAAAAATGCTGAAGAGTCCCCCCCTCACAACAAAGCAACAGAGTGACTGACCGTTTCATTAGCGTTTCGAGTTGACCAATGACAAAAGCAACAACAACAATAAGAAAAAAGTAGTAGTGAAAGAAGAAGAAGAAGAATAACAGCGCAACGTGCCGAAAACACGCGTTTACTTTTATCTGGGTCATAAAAGCCGCCGCTGCCGCCGTCACCGAGCCACTCACACACACACACACTCACACACCATAGTGCCCTGGCAAGTGTCATAAAAGCTTTGAGCAAATAATAAGAAATAGAAACAGTTGCGGCCGTAAAATTGGTAAAACTTGTTGGCTCTTTTTTTTCAGGTTAAAAAAAAAAATTCTCTTTTTTTTATCACCAACGGAAGTGGCCCAAAGCGGCTTCAGACTTGTACTTTTGGCCTGGCCAACATTGCCCCACCCCTCCACCCCACCACAGTCTACCTAAATCACCTGTATCACTTAAATAAATTACAGTTTAACTGGCCCCTTTTAACTGGTCTAAGCAAATTTCACATGATCGTTTCAGAGACAATAACGCACGCGCGTATACGCCCCGTGGGCCCAGCCATATCGCCGCGACGGCGTCGGCGGGGTTTGGCCGGGGAAGAACTATTCAATTTTAGCGGATGACGACAAGCAAGCAGACAACAATTTTTGCGTATGCGTAATTTGTTTGCCGTTCATTTCGTGTCATTCCCCTCCTCGCCTTCACCATGGCCTCTCGGCCTTATCTCTAGACAGAAAATAGTGTCTGTCTGTCTGAGACTGTCATTCTTTTTTTATGAATGATTTTTCGCAGTGTTTAGTAAATTTTAAATTATTTTTTAGTTTTTTTTTTAATTTTTACCGATCACATGCCTGGCTTGTGGCTTATATTAGCTAATCGAAGAGATTCCAGGGAACACGTTTCCATTAATGAAAAATACACATTTTTTTTTTTTTTTAATTTTGAATTTCTAGTATGTCTGGGAATTTTTAGCCAAAGCACACAAAAATAGACTGAGTCATGCGTTGAAGGCGTGATACGTGTGGGAGAAGAGGAAAATTACCGAAATTTTTTGATTGAAACGGAAGCCAAGAGCTATTTCCCAGAAGATCTTGAGTCCCGGTAGAGCTAGGGTCTTGAAACTTGGGAGTTTGACTCTCCACAGTTCCCTCTAGGCTTTAGTAAGTTGAGAAAGTTTTTGAAAGAGAAGATCTTGGGACCCCTTGAAACTTGGGACTTGGACTCTCCGCTGTTCCCTCTAGGCTTCAGTAACTTGAGAAATGTTTTTGAAAGAGTTATGACCCAGAAGATCTTGGTCCCTGCCAGAGCTAGAGCAATGAAACTTGGGAATAAGACTCTTCCTAGTTCCTTTCGGCTTAAGCAACTTGAAACCGTTTAGGAAAGAATTATGGCCCAGAAGATCTTGGGTCCAGGCAGAGCTAGAGCCTGGAAATTTGGGACTCAGATTCTTGAAACAGTTTTCGAAAGAGATCTTGGGCCCCCTCAGAGCTAGGGCCTTGAAACTTGAGACTTAGGCTCTTCCTGGTTCCCTCTAGGCATTTGAAACTTGAAACAGTTTTGGAAAGAGCTATGGACCAGAAGATCTTGGAGCTAGAGCCTTGAAACTTGGGACTTAGGTTCTCCCTAGTTCCCTCTAGACCTTATTAACAGTTTTAGAAAGAGCTATGGTCCAGAAGATCTTAGGCCCACTCAGAGCTAGCTCCAGGCTTCAAACAGTTTTGGAAAGAATTGAAATTCTTGATTTTTGAATGAAAGAAGAAATCTGTTATATGGCTTGATAGCTTCTCGCCGATTGCCAAGCAACCAAAATAAAACTGGGCAAAATAATATCGAAGAATCTGCTTAGATGCAGGCTACCACCACCTCGTCGTTCGATTAAATAGCCATGGCATGATTTCTTTGAGCTGATTTGTTGGTTAGATTTTCTTGGCGCTGTCAAATTGCAGCTGACCCGAATTTCGATGACACTTTTAGGGGGGAGGGAGGACGAAGGCGGCCCCAGACATGCATATATATCTATCTCATTGAAACGACCAAGTAGGCCGGGCTGGGCCGTGTTGTGTTACGTGAATAAGAAGGCCTATTGATTTTGTCATAGTTTCGGGGCTGACTTAAGTTGATAAATGCAGTTTTTGCATTTGTGAAATAAATAAATTTTGAAACTTTTATAAATTCCTTAATTTTTTTTTGGCAGGGCAATTTGGCTTTTCACTTTTCTATCTCTGTTTACTCAGTTGGTTCGGGCCATATGTGTGTGTGTGTGTGTGTGTGTGAGTTTGTATAATGTTGCATTATTTGGCTTGTGGCCAAAGAGAATTTTATTTTTGGCAAAGCTGGTGTGCCCAGCCTTGCCTATACCAAGAGCAACAACAACAACAACAACATCATCATGCACTTTATTGTATCTTGTAGATACTCAGGCTAATTTAGTAGCAGGCAGGCAGGCACATTGAAAGTGTTACGTTTTCTGGGCTGACCAGAACACAGCCAACATTGTTGCCAGGCAAAAAATCAATGCAACCAACACATGGCCAATATTATCTAAGCCAGTGAAGTGATTCATGGAAACAACTAACTTGGCTTAAAGCTGCAACATGCCCAGCCATTTACAACTAGCGAATGCGGCGGCCCGAAACTGGGTCATAACACTGACCCAATTTTCTTTCTTTTCTCTCTACTGCAGAATCATGTGATACCCTTGGCAGGCCTACGCCCCCCTTCGCCCCTTGGTCTATACAGCTGCTGCAGTTTCCCCATGCACATATGAATGACCTTGCCTACCACAGCCGAAGGTCAGGCCAAAATAGCCGAACACATTTTAAAGACTTTTGACTAAACCAAACTGTTTCTATATATATTTTTTAAAAATTCTTTTCGGTTTGCCTCCGCCGATGACGAAACCATATAAATTTCATTTGTTTATTTTAATAATTCTGGGAAGCCCGCTCTACCCCCTCCCTCTCTTCCCACAAACAGCGCCACCGGCTTATCTGCCACACACGCAATTTTGAGTTTATCAACGAACTCGAAAAATATGAGGGACCCTTTTTATTTTGACGAATCCCAACCAGTTTGAGAAAGCCCAACCGGATTACTCATATCCAAAAAAGTCTGATGAAATTTCTAACCATGAGATCATAGAGAGACTGACTAAATAAACCAGACGGTTCAAATTCTCTCTCAAAAAAAAAAAAAAATCTTATCTCTCTTATGTTTTTTTGACTGGGGCAAGGTCCAAAGCGTAAATGATATGTATTTTTTTTTTTTAATTCAAAATAAAATACATTTAAAATTTTTTTTGTCAATATTTTGAACTTGAAATATGCTAAAATTTAAGATGGACATTGAACTATTTCTTGCATATAATTTTTTTTTTTTTTTTAATTTTTTGCTTGAAACGAAAAACCTTTAATCTTGTTTGACTAGGCCAAATGATTGATTGTTGTTAGCAAAAAAATAATAAAACCGGTTTGATTGGACTTAAAAATTTACACTTGGAAATATTATTTTGCCTTGCCTTGCTTTCGTTGGTTTTGGTGAGTCAGAAGAAACTGAAAGAACCATTAAGATTTATTTTAAAACTTTTGCTGTCCAGTGTAAAATGTATATTTTTTTTCTCTCTTTCTGTGTCAAATGCATTTTTCAGTCATCCCTCCCACACACACACACACATAAACACTCCCAATATAGATTTTAAAAAAAGAAAAAAAAAATCGACCTCATAACAAGCTTTGCATTTATTTCAACGCCCACACACGCATTCACTAGGCAAGCTCTTCGAAAGACGACAACGAAGTAGAAGAAGAAGACAAACTGCAAGCCAACACAGCACAAAATTCTATACGCTCGTCTCTATGTAATTTTTTTTTCACTTATATGAGAATTTGTTGTTTTTTTTTTTTAACTGCGCAAGGTCAAGTGGTTACGTTGTGCAAAAATTGACATGTATGTGAGTGCATGTGTGTGCGCGTGTGTGTGTGTGAGTGTTAGACCCCCTCCCCCAAAAACGCATTACAAAACACTCAGTGTCCGCTCTCCCACTCTCTTGGTGTGCTTTTTTGCTTGCTTGCTCTCTCTTTCTGGCTGCCTCTCTCGGTCACAGATGAAACGAAATGCCGCTTGCAAATGTGTTCACTTTGGTTTTTATTTATTTTTTTTTTTTGTTAATTTTAATTGCCGTAACTTTTGTGTATGTGTGTGTTTGTGTTCGACTTTAAGTTGGACTTTTATCAAAGCGTTGTTTCAATTGAGAGATTTCACTCGAAATGCAATTAACAATCGCTTGTAATTAGCTTATTTTTTTTTTTATTTTTTGTTCACGTTTCACTGGCGAATGTTTTCGCCTTGGCAATTAAAGTGCATGACATTGCCCGGTGGCTATGGCGGTGCCAGCGGCTTGAGAGAGGAGGCTGGCCTGGCCTGCCTGTGTGTGTGTGTTTGTTTCATGCAATTTGTTTTTTTTTTCAAATTTTTCGTTTATATAATTTGAATGAAATTGAAAATTTAGGTTACAGCGAAAAGCGCAAAACTAAATTTAAACTCGCCTAGAAAGAGACAAAACAAGCAGCGACGCAGCGCAGCAATTGATTGAAATAGCGAACTGTGTTTGTCTGCCTGTGTGTGTGTGTGTGTGTCTGCTTATTTTCAAACAAAAAATTGACAAAAATTGACTAGACAGACACGTGGCGGGGGAGGAGGAGTGGGGTTTTGACGATTAAGCCAAATTGGCATGTGGATGAATGGATAAGGGGTGGGGGGCACAATCCGGGCAGAGTCGTCAGCTGATCAAAGCTTTGTAGGAAATTTGCAAACAAATGCAATTGTGTGCATAGAAAATTTCACATTGTCTGTGGAAATTACAGCTTGTCTATTTTTTTTTTTAACTGTTTTCGTGGTTGTTGTTGTTGCTCTCACGATAGACCAGAAAAAAAAACCATGAAATATTCAGGTATTAAGACATGTAACCATTTTCTTTCTGCTTCTTCTTCTTCTTTTCTGATTATTTTTACTATTGTTATTTTGCCAGGCACTTGCGTAAACACACACACACACACAACTCCGAATAGAAAATGAAACAAAATAAAAACGAGAGAAAAAAAAGAAGCAGCCGCGCAGCAGCTGTCGCCTGGCTTGCTTGAACGTTGTTGTTGTTGTTGCTGCTGCTTTTGGCATGACAAAGACAAGTGTGAAGAAGAAGAAGAAGACGGCGACGTCGGCAACAGCAACGATTGCATAATGCAAAAAAAAAGAACAACAATAACAATGAAAACTCTGCAGCAAATTAAAATAATCTTAAATACAAAAAAAAAAGGGCGAAAGTGCTTGGCAGTCAAAGAAGAAGCCAAGTGAAAGAGAGAGCACAGGAAAGTTGCAGAGTGCTTTGGTAATTGTGTAAATACCGTTAACCAGACTCTAAGCTCTAAGCTTTTGTTTATGTAACATTTAAAAAAGTGTAGAAAACGAACGTGTTAATTGCAATTGTAAAATTCCACAAACAAAAATAATTAACTGAATTATTTAACCAAAAAAAATTGGGTTTGAAAATAAAATCAGCTGTTTTCTTTCTTTGAATACGTTTCTTCTTTTTCTCTTTTGTTGTAGTTGTTGTTGTTGCTGTTTTTAATCCAAAGTTGTGACTGACTGACTGGCGAAAAATCCGTTTTGTAGGTTGGTTTGTTTATGCTGTGGCCAGACCAGGCCAGGCTAGGCTGAGCTGGGCAGGGCAGGGTGCCCCGTGCTGTGTTGTTAACTCGATGGGAAAACTAACACTGACGTTGGCCACCAGGCAGGCAGCCAGGCAGACCGACCAAGCGAAGAATGCAAGGCGCGTCGCGGTCGCTTTGCTCTGCTGGCGCGTCGCTGTTGTCGTCGTTGCTTCTCAGTGATACTGATTTTATTTTTTTCTTCTTCTTCTTCTTGCAATTTATAGTTTCTTTTGAACACACCAAGAAAAAACTTGAAACGAACTGTTACAATTTTAGGCCAATTTTTCTTGTGTGTTAAAAAAAAATTCTTACAACCGAAACGAAACGAAGTTGGACGAACGCGAATTGCAGCCCGATAAAAACGAAAACGAAAACTTCAACGACAACGACGACGGCAAATTTGTTTTTTTTTTTCTTGTAGTTTTGATGATGGCCACGCGGCAGCCTGCAAGCCCAAGGCAGGCCCATTTGCCCCATCTTGAATGAACTATGCAGCTGGGCGACGCTGGGGGTGGCTCACATGTGTTGGTGTGTGTCTGTGTCTGTGTGTGTGTGCGACGCTCAAAGACGCGCAAAGGTGAAATATACTAAAATAAATCACCAACACAAACACACACATCAGTTTGGTTTGCCAAGGCAGCTGATTCTGCTCAGTTGTTCTTTTCCTCTGTTCTTGGTTGTTGTTGCGAATTTATTTATATGTACATGACGCTCTCACTGCAATTGGCACTGCAAGACAAGCGACTGCCTGACAGACCAACTGGCGACAAAATTATTTATTTTCTTTAGTTTCTTTTTTTCCTGAGGAGACCAAAAAAGTAAACTACGTGGTTTAATGCCGGGGCGCAACTGTCAGCTGCTCGATTCGTTCAGAAAGCTAAATGCCGTTGTGTGGCCGACTAAACTTTGGAGAGAGCAGCAAAGCTATGTTCGAGCTTTCGAATGTCGAAGAGACCCACTCACTCGGAGAGTGAGAGAGAGAGAGCGAGCTTCGCTGAACGAAAGTTTCAGCAGAGCAGAGCGGGCGGGTGAGCTAGATAAGCGTAGGCAGGAAGTGTACGAGAACAGCTGAAGCTCTGCTGTCAACAACAACGACAACAACAACAAGAGAAACAACCACAATGCACTCGTGTTTCATTTTAACTAGTTTTTGTTGCTTTTTAGTTTGTGTGACGTCGGGGCTGCTCTTGACGCAAATCTAGTCGTGTGGGCCGCCGCCACTGCCGCCATCAGCTCCGTGTTTCATGCCACAAAACTATAACAAGCAAAGCTCGCTACCTCCCTCTCTCTCTCTCTGTCACACTTACGCCCTAGCCAATGAATATATATGTAGTATATTTGAGTGGATCCCCCGCCCCCCAGGGCCAACCTCTCTCTGGCCATCTCTTTCCGACCCACAGCCAAAATGAGAGATTTCTCATGTCGGTTGCATTTTGCATTGGGCGTTAATGTTTCAAGGTGATTTTTCTGCCCGTATTTGTCCATGTATGTGTGTATGTCTATGTGTGTGAAGGTGGCTTGGCGTGTGTCACAGTTACGAGCAGTGGGTTCGCCTATTTGCCTGTATGTGTGTGTGTGTGTGTGTGCGCACTGCACATTCCACAATTATGTGAAATTATCGATCAAATTTTTTATTCCTAAGGTCAAACTTAAATTGAAAATTAAATTTGTTTTTTCTGCTTCTTCTTCCCCCTGCCCTAGCCAACGAGCTGTGTTAGAGAGGCCAACAACTGAATTTATTTATTTTTTTAATGTTATTTTTATTTTTTACTTAGATTTATTTAATCGATACTTTAAGACTTTCGAAGGGGCTTAAGAATTTATGGGAAAAATAATAACATTTTTTTTTCTTCTAAGAAAATTTTAATAGATTTTTATCTATTTCAAAACTTTTTGTAATGGAAAAATTAGTCACTGCTCAAGCCAGGTTTTTTTTTTTATGGCAACGATAATTTTTCCTCTATTTTTTATAATAAAAAAAAACTTATTCTGAGGTCATCGAGTCAGTTAGACTTGCAGCGGAATTGTCAAACAGGGCAGCTTCATTATTTCTCTACTGAGACACACACACACACATGCAAAGACTCATCGGATGAGTGATGGATTCTCGGGCTTCTCACAATTATATAAGCCAAAATGACTTTGAAGATTTTAGCGAAAAAAAACAAAACCAACAAAATCAATTTCATTTTCCTTGACCTCTCTTTGGCTAGGCATGTGCATATCAATGTGTATGTGCATGTGTGTGTGTGTGTGGCCTGAGGCAGAGAATAAGTCGACAAAGGATAATTGACGGTCATTTGAAATGCAAAAGTGACAAAAGCCAATGCAGTCGAATGCAAATAAATGTCGAAATAATGTCACCGGGTTGTCTTTGCAATAGATTTACAATGCCCACCCCCCTCCGCCTTCCCCCTTACCCACCCCTTCAAAAGCCCCAAAAGACTTGTCAGTGAGCCAATAAGAAGAAAAAGCTAAAAAAATTTGGCCAAAGACGAAGACCAAAATAGAAAATTGTATTTTCTGCTGCTGCACGCGATGATTTTCCCCCAACCCAAACCAACACACACCTCTCCCCCCTCCTTCTCTCTGACCAACCAAACCGTGTAAAATCAAATCAATTTACAGCATAGAAATGTTTTAATTGTTGTTGCTGTTGTTGTTGTTGTTGGCAGATTTCTAAAAATGTTTCGAACCCAAAAACTCTGCCAGCCCCCCTCCCCCCCTCCCCGCTCCTCTGGCAACAGCAAGTTGGGTAAAAGATTTAAGCATATAAACGATAAATTTCACTCATTACTACGGGCTGTTTGGTTTTTAGCTGAGCCCCGAGAGAGACGACCAAGCCAAGGCATAATTTCATGTTTTTCAGAGCGTTACGATATATGCCAGGGACGGGGGTGGTGGGTGGGTAGAGGGGGGTGTGGGTGCAGTCGATTTGGCTTTTCGAAAAGAGTTGGAGTGTTGGTTGGATGCTGCCCCCCCCCCCCTTTCCCACTTTGGAGTGTTGGTTGGATGCTGTTCCCCCCTTTCCCCTTAATTGGAAAATTAATAAAAAAAAAAAAAAAAAAAAAAAATGGATTTGAATTTTGAAAAGGAAAATTAAAGAAAATGTTCGATTTTTGTTTTTGTTTAACAAGAAAATGCTGAAAAAATATTTTATGCAATTTTTGTTTGTTTGAAGAAAATTTTTCATATTTTTTTTTGCTTAATTTTTAACTTAATTTTAATGGGCAAATTTCATTCATCGATCTTCTAACGGATTTTGGTTAAAATGAAACTGAAGCTTATGACTAGAAATTAAAATAGACTTTTCCCTTAATAAAAAATAAATTAGGTAAAAATAATTAATTAAATCAAAAAATTTTAAGAAACTTGGTAGAGGAAACGAAATTAACGCGTTTGTTGGAAAACTTGCAAAAAAAAAAATATAATTTCTAATTTAAAAAGAAAAAGACTTGACTCACCCTGTGGCTCGCTCGCTCAGTAGTTGTTTCATCCTTCTGGTTGTTTTTTTTTTTTCATTTCTTTTTTTTTTGTTGCAAATTTGCCAACTGCCACTGGATACCACCAGCTGTGTTCACTTGCTTGTAGCATTTTCAAAGCGAGCACAGGGTGTATCCCAGCAGCAGTTGCACAGAGCTTTTGGCTAAAAGCTTAGCCAAGACACAAACCCTATCAAAATGCACTTACAAAGAGAGCGCGCGCCTTAGTTTTGCACTCTTTCTTTTTTTTTTTTTGCTCACACGAACTTTTTGCCTAAAATTGTGAAATTCAAAAAAAAAACTTTTCACTTTTACTTAAAAAATGGATTTTCAAAATTTTGAAAAAACTAGTTACTTTGCCTCGCTCTGGTCCTGCTGGCCTAAACCACCAGCTGCCTCGCCAAAACGCAACTTGTTAGAATTGTGATACGTGGGCAATATTACAAATTATCCCAGTATATATAGAAATGTGCATGTATGTGTGTGTGTGTTTGTTCAACTTCTTCCGACGAAAGGCCAAACGGAAAAGTTGTGTGGCCAAATGAAATAGAAATCGTGTTGCATATGTTACGGCGTAGGCAGCAGTCAGCTCGCATACAAACAGGTGTGTGGGTGAGCCACAGCAATCTGTCGGTATGTGCTCGTGTATATGTATGTGTGTGTGACACTCTCTATATTTATACACTTGGAATTGTTATTTTCATATAGAGCAAATGCATGGGGCAGAAATAAACATTCATCGTATGTAAATATAATTTGGGCCTCACACACACACACACAAACACACACACTGACAGTCAGTGAGGCAGACTGAAATGGCCATTATATTTTTAGCTGCTAATCAATTTTCCACACCTGATTAAGGTATTTACGTTATTTTTTTTTTTTTTTCGTTTTTCTATTTTTCTTTTTTTTTGACGCGGTTCAAAATTAACGCACAATCGTTGATTACTTTTTTTTTTTGTTGGTGTTGTTGGTTTTGTTGTGGTTGTGAGATATATGCCAGGCAGAAAGAGAGAGAGAGAGAGCCTGGACGGACAGAGAATTTCGGTGTGTGTGCCTTTGACGAGGGCGCGCTCAACACTGAGCTCAGCCAACGGTAAATGGAACAAACGAAGCAACCAAAACAGCAACAGCAGCCAGGCCAGGCAGAGGAAGCAGCAGCTGAAAGGACAACAACAATATTGACGCTGACACAGCAGCAGCCGCCTCCTGGCAAAGTCCTGGCCGAGCCATATGCAATTTACGTGGGTGAGAAGGTGGCAGAAATGGAATAGTAGGATGCCTGGTTTGGCACAGGTGCGCGTCATCGGTATCCCGAAAAATATGCAACAGCATATTTCCTACACTCACACACACACACCAACACAGGCGCGCATTGGCACGCACTCGGCCGACCACACGAAGTGTGTCGACCATGAAAGAGAAAGTTCAGAAAGCAGCATATATGCGGTGTGGCCTGACTGGCAGCTGGTGGAACACAACAGCAGGCAGGCAGGCGGCAGGGGTCGGATGGTTTGTTAAGTCACCCACGCAAACATGAGGAAAGCTTTTTCGTTTGGTTGGAGAGCTTTCGCTACTGTTAGTCAGGCCAGTTGTTTACGCTCACTTTTCTCTTTACTTTGGTCACACACATTTTATTTAGTTTATTTTTTCTTTTTTGAATATTTCAATTGTTAAACGTTTAACTATTTTTGTTGGGCGTCCCCGTGGGAGACTTGTTAAATTATTAACCTTTGAACTTAATGCCTAAGTTTAGAGTAGATGGCTGCCTACATACCTGCAAAAGCACAAGTCACTACTCTCTCCCTCTCTCTCATTGTGATGTCAGTCAGGCCGCTGCTGCACTGAGTAAGCTTTCGACGAAAAACAAACACTCTTGGTTTTTGCGGCTCTCTTGTCTATTTACCTCTCACTACTCTCTGCATTTTTGCCGGTAGTTTGGTAATTTCTCCGCTGCCGGCGTCGCTGCCAGCGCTAGCGAACACGAAACGGTGGAACGCAACAATAAAAATCATTTTCAAGTTCAAGTTGCCGGACTCTGCGCATGTCTGCTAAGCCAGCCATATTTGTTTCCTCTCTCGCTCGCACACCTACACACACGCAACGACATACTCACACACAGAAAGCAAGTACGTGTACGTGAGCTGCATTGGTCGGCTTGGAAGCTGCAGTGGTGGTGCACTGCCACACTTCCCCTTGGTGGCTCTTTTCGCTTTCCGTTTTTTTTTTTCATTTTTGCTGTCGTCATGCAAAAATCAACAACAGCGCCTCTGCCGATCTCAAAAGCCATAAACGCTGCTAAATATATTCTTTTTGTCTCCTTCTTTTTGCTGTTGTTGTTGTTGTGTTCTTTTCTTCTTTCTTCTATGCGCGCGACCGCCGCCTTGCATTTACTTCGTCTTTCTTGTGAGCCCTTTTTTACTTCGGTTGGCTTTTGTTGTTTGCCTGGGTTTGCTTTGGATTCGACGAGGCTCGTTAATTAAATTTCAAAGCTGACGCAGTTTCTCACTAAAAATAAACAAAGCAAAAAAAAAATATCTCTTTGAAATTTTCTATGCATTATAAACATTTGAAAGGAATTCCTCAAACACATAATCACTTGTTTATTATAACAGATTCTTTTTTTTACTAACTGTAAAATTATATCAAGCCAAAAAAACAAAAAAAGTTTAATTCTTTCGAAGAAAATCTAATTTATTTGTTAAATCATTTGAATTCCAGGAAATTTGAATATTTATACCCTGCAGCAAAAGGTCAAGGAGTACATCGGGTTTGTGCAAGAGTATGTAACAGGGAGATTAAATGCCTATGGACATGTGTCTGATCTAAATCTGATCTGAGCAAACATTCCGCACTAGTTTTGTTTTTTTCTTCTTCTTGTCGATTCTTTCCATTTCAGTTTTCTATGGTCGGCATTTTCTGCAACCCTAAAATTTTTAAATTAATTACTTCTTAGTACAAAACCTCTCCTTTAATACCAAACCAGACTCAAATCAGACCAAAATTGCAGGAGTTATACGAAAAACAAAATCTGCAGCCACTAGATGGCGCGCTTGTTTTACTGTGAAAAAAGTGTTATTGGTTTCAAAATTAATTTAGTAATTCTGCTTGTGAATAGGGTGGCCATCTGATGTGATGGTAGAATGAAACCTTTTGCAAACCATAGGCACAGGGTATTCCAAGGTCGACTGCACCTGATTTCCATATTTCTCCCCATCATTTTTATCACGAAAATAACTAAAATTCCTTGAAATTTCCTATTGTTCAAAGGATTTAAGTTTTCAATTTTTCCTGAATCACCCTAATGCAAAAATTGTTCCCTGCCAATCCCCCCTGAGAGGTGCAACCCACGCCCATTGCACCAAAAGTGCAACGAACTTAAAACTATGCAAAAAACAACAAAAGAAAAAAAGTCATAAAAGAAAACGAAATCATTAAAAAGAATTTTAAAAATATGAAAATATTTGCAAAGCTATAAAAATGCAATTGAAATGGGTTTGAGAAACTTTTTGTTCTCGTTTTTGTTTGGAAAGCTTTTTGGAAATCGATTTTGTTTGTCTCCTTTTGGGTTTCCATTTCACAATAAAAATCGATTAATGGAAACACCAAAGATGAAATGAACAAAATAATATTCAACTTCCATTTGCATCTGTGGGGGAAGGGGTGAGAATGGAAGAGAAAGAGTTAAGCGGTAGCCATTGCAAATTAATTGAAAGCTCAATAGTGGGGAGAGAGTAGAGCGGGCTTTTTTTTTCAATTATTTTCGTGGTTCTTCTGGTCTGTTTTTTTTTTCAGGCAAAGCGAAAAAGCGCAAAACTTAAAAGTGCGAATCGCTGACACAAAACAAAAACGATGATGACTCCATGAGATGCCCACTGAGAGAGAGAGAGAGCACCAGCGGCTGGGTAGTCGAAGAGGGCAGAGGAAGCCAGGCATTTTAAATCGCTTAATAATAGTTTTTTATTATTTTTTTTTTATTGTTGTTTTTTTTTATCTCTGCCACTGTTGGCGTAAGCGAGATAGCAGGCTATTCCATTAGGTGTATGTATGTGTGTGAGTGTGAAATTTTTGCAAAATGTTTGCATGTTGCGTGTTTTTATTTATTTTAACGTTTATTTTTTGTTTTCTTTTTGACGAGTTGTCTTTTGCTTCCTCTTTGTTTGACGTTGAGCCCTCTCGCTTGCGCAGAAAACGTGCCAAACTGGTTTGTTCAACACTCACAAACACTAACACACACAAATACATTCATACGTTGCTCACAAGTCTTGGCAGCAGCAGGCAGCAATATGGTTGTTGCCTCGTCAAGCATTTGCTATCTCTCTCATATCTTAACCTTGAACTTGAAAAACAAAAATTCCGCCCTGCCCTTCCCTGCACGACACACTAAACGAAAAATGGAAGCACAGCCACGAAAGCAGAAAGCAGCGTCGCTCAGAGCAGTAGTGCAGCGGCAGTGACAGAAGCAGCGGCAGCGACGTTTTTTTTTCTGCTTTGCTGTGTTTTCGTTTGGTTCAATTCCGTGTGCTCTCTCTCGCTCTTGCTCTCGCTTAGAATTATTGCCGACACTCTCATTGATTCATTCTGCCCTCACTGTTCATGTACATTTGTGTGTTTGCCTGTGTGTGTGTGTGTACTTTTTCATTTCTTTATAATCTTTCGCCCATTTCGGGTTTGTTTGTTACCTGACATTTTTGTTTATCTCATCGGTATATAATTGTTTTTGTTGTTTTCTTTTTTTTTCGAATTGTATTGCATTTTGTTAATTTTGTATTACGTTGCACGTTACGTATACGTAATCTCAGACAATTCACACCTGAAAAAACTTGGTAATCTCGCGATTCTAGTTAGCAGCAAAATTTTTTCACGCTGGAAATTCAAAACAAACTGACCGCCTCGGTGACTAAGAAAAATTAAAATGTCACCACACCCCCCTCCCTCCCACCCGACCCAATGACACCGAACACCCTGTGTGCCTGGAATCTGAAGAAAACTTTACCGATGATGTTGATGAGATGGTTGGGATGACGACATTCACTTGGCCCAGGCTGCACCAGGCGAAGCGCGCACTGTGCCGCAATTATCGGATGAGCAGTGCCTCCCCCCTTCTCTTATTATTCACCGATTATTGACTTGTTTTTGCCTATTTCTCTCTGGTGGGTGGTTGTTTGCACTTTTGTTTTTAGCGCCAAATTTAAGTTTTTGCTGAGGGTTGCTCGGCACAGAAAAAAAATCCAAGTAAATGTGTTACGTAAAAGATTTCTAAAAACGAGGGGGAGGTGAGGAGGGGGTAGTCAAGTCGAGTCGAGTCGTAGTCGTCTAGTAAATAAGTTCCCAAGTATGTACGTACGTATGGGCTTGAGAGGCAAAAGGCATCATGCATATGAACGAGCAAATACTCACACACACACACATACTTACATGCATACACGCACACAAATACAGAATGTAGAATTTTCTATATTGTAGGAACTTGTGCAAACAAAGCAAAATCGGCGCACGCAAAGCAGCCAATTCCAGATATAAACACACACACACACACACATATACACCTACTTCCGCCCCTCCCTTCTCATCTCTTTGAAAGCATAGACAAGATTGTTGTTGTTCTTATAGTGCGGTCAGTGGTGTGTGGCAAAACAACACTGGAAAATGTCATCAGCTCATCTCAGCTGGGCCCCACCTCAACCTGGTGTGGGGAGGGTGGTGTGCAAGCAGGTGGATGTCGGGGACCCTGCAGGGCCCCTCTTATTGAGTCACAAATTTTCATTTGGCCCGAAGAAACTGAAAAATCTGGCAAATTCTACAAACGAGTGGGTGGGGGGACCAACCGAAATTCTCATTTGTATAAATAATTTTATGAGTAAAAAAATTCCATTAATCTAATTTGAAGCTATTAAACTTGCCCAGAAGCTCTGAGAACTCGAAGTTTAGAGACTCTTTGGTCAGAAATCATGTGATCGTCTCAGTTATTATTATATAGAAATTCCCCTGAGGTTGAGGTGGATCTATAATATAAAAGTCGGAAGAAAGTAGTCAAGAAAGTGTGGAAGAACCCTCAAAGCCTTAGTGGTCTGGCCTGGCAGACCAAATGATATAGTCTTTCGATCGGAAGACTTCAGATATCTATATTGTTCTGCCCAATCGGAACCAAGGGAAATATACATGGTATAAAAAATTGTGGAATAACCCTCCAAGCCTTAGTGGTTTTGCTTGGCATTTAAATGATATAGTCTTTCCATTGGAAGACTTCATCCATATCTATATTGTTCCGTCCAGTTTTAGAAGCAACCTTTAGGGATTCCTAATGTATCCTTTTGTGTATTATTAAGTATGAATCTAATATGCCTTTATTTTCCATAAAAATAATATACAAATTTGGAAAAATATTGGATGTCAATTGAACGTTTCATAAAAGTTATAAAAATTTGCAAAATGCCGTCGGTAAATATTTATAGAGACACTTCTACTGATCAAATTATACACTACTTATGGATGTACTCGAATTTTTATAGCTCCAAATTTGAAAATCTAGAAGTACTTGAAGGTTTCGACAATTTTGTTTAATTTATACGTTTTTTTTTTTTTGGTGACTGTACTTTTTTTGATTTTACATTTTGCTCGCATTGTTCATATGAAAATGAAATACTCGGAACCCTAGCTTATTGGAATTGGACTGAACTGCTTTGTTGCTGGCATACTTCAAATGAAAAAACCCTAGCTTACTGGAATTGGACTTTCTTAGATTTTCTGTATTCAGCCCCGTCTTCACATTGGCATAGGCCTGTACTTTTATTAGAATTGCCATGCTGCTCGCTTACTTCATATGAAATACCCGGAAACCCAGTTTATAGGAATTACAAAAAGAGAGTAAATTTTTCGGTACCAAGATTCTTCTTGGGAAGGAAGGGAGTTCTGTCGTTCTTTTGATTTAATAAAAATAATAATAATAATAAAAAAAAAACTAAATGATCTCCTTTTTAAAATTATAATTTGTTTAAAATAATTCCCAGCAATCTTCTAAAACACAAAGCAAGACTCGAACTTTTTCTTAAGGAATTCCACTCGGTTCTATTTGGGGAACCTTGAATTTCGAACTGTTTACGATTATGCAAGATTTCAGATCTCACCTGTACCCGAGTGACAGCTTTTTGATTGAATTGAATCACAAAAATGGCATAAATAAATCTTATTTATTTTGGCAACACAAAAGCAACACATGAATAAATCTTTAAACAAAATAAGAAATCATAAATTTGCCGACAAATTTCGAAATTACAAAAAAATGCGAAGAATTTGCAAAGCTTGCACAAAGTTTTTTTTTTTTTGAGGTGGCTACAGGAATGAACATGCACAGCAGCAGCAGAAAAGTGCTCGGTCAGTAATTTTGGGCCAGCCCCAAAAAGAGTATCAAATTTTTGAACCGACTTTGAAATTTGATTATTTTCACAAAACTATATATTTTTTTTTTAACTTACTTGGACAAAAAAAAGAGTATTAAGTGGCTGTGTTGATTGTGCGGCAGCCCCTTGGCTTGTCTTCTTCTTCTTGGTATTTTTTTTTCGCATCCCCTCTAACTATTTTTGTGTGTTGTCGTCTCTTCATTTCCTAATGGAAATGCTTATAGGCATTCGATTTTACCGTTGTTGTTGTTGTTGTTTTTGTTAATTTTGTTTTTGCGCACCGACGCGCTTTTTTTTTTTTTTTGCTTTGGGAATATTGTGAATTTTTTTCGTGTTGTTTTCTTTCTTTTTTTTCGCTTCGTGTGTTTTTTTTTTTTTTTTTTTATAAATTATTTTGTTTTTATTTATCTGCAAATTTCTCGCCTAATCAAAAGCTGAGTGCGTGCGTGTGTGTGTTGGTGTGGATTTTTCTCTTTGGCTTTGGAGAATGCAGCGCGTAACAGGAAATAAAATATTGAAGGGTGCAAAAATATTTTTCAGTAATTAACTGGTAATTTGTTTAATTCGAATAACAACAACAATAGCAACTTGTCTGACAACAACAATAACAACAAAATACTCGTTTGAGTTCGGCCACAGACAATGAAATTGCCATTTTTTCTTATTTTAATTTTTTTTTTTTTCTGTTTTACACTTTTTAACTACGTCGCAATTTGGTTTACTCACACACACTATAAATTTTTTGTTGGTTTCGTTTTTGGCTTTTACTTTTCTTTTTTCGGTTTGATTTGGCCGCAGCGAGTGTTATATTTGTTGCTCTTTACCCCAAGGGGGTTAGTTTTCGTTTACCGTGTAGCATTCTGTGACGCGTTAAAAACAGGACGACGCAATATTTCACAATATTCTTCGAAGAAATAATCATTTCTTTTTTTTGCGCAGCAAAGTCAGCAACCCTTGGATAAACCGCCGTCGGTTGGTCCTGGTTAGAATTTTGAGTGGTCTCCCAGAGGCACAGCTCTCGGAGCTGACAGTTCTTGTCCCGTTAGCTGCGATCGTTTAATGGATTGGTCGTGGCGACGTTGTGCTTCCAGAGGCGGCAGCGTCGTGGTGGTTGAGTTTGCCAAACGCCGACGGCGGCAGCGGCAGCGCACGATTGTGGTGTAGCCTTCGTCAAGTTTGGACTTGCAGGCGACGCTCTGTTTTTCGTTCGCTCTCTCGCGGTTTTGCTTTCGTTAAGCTTTCTCATTTTTTTTTGTTGTTTCTTCGTGTGGCTCTTTATGCTTTTGGTTTGGGAAGTGTTCCTGGTTTGTTGCTGTGATATGTGGTTCTTTCAATTTTGTTATTTACTTCTCTTTATTGTGACTTCTTCTTTCGATGCTTAAGCGCCATTTTGTTTGGGCATTTGCCTTTTATACACCTTCTGACAATTGTCACTGCCTCTGCTGTCCTACTGCCCCACACACCGTTACTATCAATGTAATCGTTGCCCGCTCTCTCTCCCTCTCTCTCGTTCTCTCTCTAACTTTGCTGCTCTCTTGGACGCGACGTGGCCTTGTGATTTTCTTCTACCTCTTGCGCCATGCCCATGCGCTGCCCACTGTAAATTCTTTCATTCATCTGTGCTCCTGCTGCTGCTTCTTTGGTTTTTTTTTTTCTTTTCTGTTTCTTTTGGTTTGGCCAACTCTAACCTTATCTGCGCACTTGCAGCCTTCTTTGAGTGTGAGTGTGTATTTCGTTTTTATCTTTGTATTTTACTTTTGATTGTTTTTTTTTTTTTGCTTCTTCTTTCCTTTCAACGAAAGTATTTGCCTACCAAGAATGCCATCAAGCAAGCAAAATACTCAAAACTTTTGATCTTTCGCAGAAACTTAACGGTTTTCTATTTCTTCTTTAGTCTTTTGCTGATTTTTTTTCTAACTAACCGCAATTTCACAGGAAGGACTCACTGAGTGAACCCAAAAATATAAAAATAAGAATTTTTAGCACCACAACGAAGTGAAATGACTGTACAAAAATTCAATTGAATAACTCATAAAAATATTTTTAATTCTGCTTTTGATGGCCTTTTTTTTATTAGAAAAAAAAAATTCGTTATAATTTTATTTTTTTTTTAGGATTAATAGGTTTGATTTATATATTAAAAAGTATTAAAAATTTAAATTATCATTTGAACTTTTTTTATTAGAAATAAAAATAAAATTATCGAAAAAAAAATTTTTCAATAAAAAAAGTCTATCTAAGTCCATAAAAAATATAAAATCGATTAGTATCGTTTTATATATTAATAAGTAAAATTATAAAAAAAATATTTTTTCTTTATGCATTTGATGGACTTTTTTTTATTAGAAAAAACGATCCTACTCGATTTTAAATACTTCTTAATCTCTCCCTAAATTTATTTAATAAAATATTAAATTTAGTGAAATAAAATAGTTTCTTACCTTTTTTTTTTGTCTGATGAAATACGTGCGATGAAATTTCGAGAAACTTTCGAAATTTTTATACAAACTCAAATGATTTTTTTCAAATGTAAAAATCAATATTTTAATTTTGTAATAAATATATTTATATATTTTTCTTAGTTTGCCTGGGAATATTTTCAAAGATATTTTTTTTTTTTTAATTATTTTTTTCATTCAAATAAAATAAATTTTCATTGTTATTTTGTGGCACTTTTGTTTTGCATGTTTCCGGGATTTTCGAGCATTCAATTCTGTTTTTCTTTTTTATAAAATTTCCGTGTTTTCTGTTTTTTTTTTTTTTTTTTTTGTCAGTGAGATTAATTTAGTGAATTGAACTTTTTGCGGATTGATGTCATTTGCGTGTCGAATGCAATCGACATTTTATTGGAATTTTAAGGTTTATGCTATTTTTTAGAAATTTGATTTCACTCATTTAATTTGTACTTTTTTTTTAAATTTTTTTTCTTAGTTGGTCTGGTTGAAGTACGATGTGTTCCGGACGGGTGTCGCGCTGCTTTTAATGCAACGGGGATAGCTGAGCAAAATAAGCAGACGTCGACGTCGTTGTCGAGCAGCGGAGCAGCGCAGAGCAGAGCAGCGCAGAGACCGCGACTTTGAAAAAGTCAAGTGTGTTGGTCAACAGACAAGGGCAAAGGAAGAGTGGGGATCTCGTCTCGTCTCTTTCACTCGCTAGCGCTCTCTGATAGGAGCTGCCGTACTGCTTATGTGTGCTCTGTCTCTATGTATGTGTGCATATGGGATGCACTTGTGTGTGTGTGTGTGGCTGAGTCAACCACACTGGTTCTCTTCGGTGCTCTCGCGACTGCATCTGGGTAGCAAATCCAGCGAACCGAAACGTATGTGGCTCAAGTTCAAGGATGTTATGTAATAAAATGGAATGGAACATACTCGAATGCAATAAATATGGACTTATATACAAATCTATACTATACATATGATTTTTTCCAACTCTTCTTAAAATGAATTTCTTTTGACAATATGTATCGAAATATGTTTCGAATTTCGAAAAGAGTGTGTGCTGTTCGGCTTTGTCGAGGTCTCCGTTTGTTTCGACTGGACTATTTTGATTGGTAGAATGTATAGAATTAATGCATTTATTGACAAATAACAGGCACTGTCAAAACCAACAACAACAAATTGATTCTCTCTCTCTCTCACACACATCCACACCCACACACATACATTCGAATCAAAGCCCACTCATTAACCCTTTCGCGCTGAAACTGACAGTTGAGCAGAAACATTTTTTTTTTCATATTATTTCCTATTCTATTCCGATCATTTAGTTTGTTGCCTGTTCTTTTTGTGTTATTTTTTCTGTTTGCAATTTTAATTTCTTAATTGAATTTGTTTGGTTTGTGCTCGGCTGTTCTATTCTGCGCTTGCCACGCTGTGTTTGTTTAATTGTTTAATTTAATTAAATGCCTCATAAGACTGCAATTCTCGAATGTATACAACATTCGTTCATTCATTCATTCATTCATTTTTGCATTCGCATTGCGAAATTGTCTTCTAAAGTGTTACCCTGTCTCTCTTCCATTCCACTCGCTCTCTTTCTCTCTCTCTCTCTCTCTCTCTGTCTCAACTATCTCTGTCTTACGTTGCCTGCAAGATCTGCTTGTCAATCGCGCCACTGAGGCTTCCGATATTTTTGAGCTTCTGTATTTGTGTGTGTGTGTGTGTGTGCAAGTTTTGTTATGTACTTTTTATACCCTGTACCTAACAAGGTATGTAACATAGAGAAGGAGACGTCGTAGATCCCCCAAAGTTACCCACAATATGATCAGGGTGACTAGAGAAATCGATAGCCATGTCCGTCCGTCTCTGAGAGGCTATAAGAGCTAGGATAACCAAACTTGGGACTCGGACTCCCTGTGTGTGTACGCTGGTCCAGTTTATTTCTTTTTTCTCCCCCCACCCCTCCTTCTACCCCCTCACTTTTTCAAAGCCTTGTAATTTCTACAGCTTTAAGATTTCGGTATTACTTGCTCCTAAAAGGTTGTGAGAAATACAAAAATCTTTCGATTGATATCAAACATGACTATAATCGGACCATATTTACATGAGATATACAAAAAACTAATTTTCAGAGTCAAGATTTTAGTTCGCCTTGCCTAACAGGCAAACGGTCAAATAAACAGTCCGCTAGATGGCGTACTTGCAATATTGTAAACAATGTGTTGTTGGATTCAAAGGAATATTAAGACCAGAAGTTTAATGTGAATGTACACGACCAGGGTTACCAGCCGACTAGGCTTGCCACCCAACTAGGGTTACCACCCGACTAGGGTTACCACCTTTTCTTTTTCAATTCCCTCTACTAGGTACAGGGTATTCCAAACTCGGCCGCGCCCGAGTTTAACGTTCAGTTTCATTTATAATTACTTTAGACTCGAGTAATAAAATGAATTGAGTTACCAAATCAAATAAATGTGTACTTTTTTTCCCCCGCTTGAATCGATATGCCAAGGATTACATCATAGTTGATGCACCTTGCGTATGCGTTATTTATAGCAATTAAGGTTTACAATCTTTTGGTATTGCTTCGGTGTTTCAAATCAAACAAAAATAATAATAATTCTTTTCAAGTCTCGCTTAATTGAACATTACGGAAAATATATTCATATAGCTGGGATCAGGCAATTATTCTTGATTCGTTCTGTTTTTAAGTGGATCAAAGAGTTAGATAGTTCAGATTTGAGTATACCTATATAAAAAATAAATGAATAAAATATCGTAGATATCCCTCAAACCGATTTTGTTCTCTATGATTAATACAAGTAAAGCTCAATACTTTTGTGTGTCTTTATATAATTATTCCAAATATCTTAGCTTCGAAATAGTTTGAGCTATGAATCTTTGAGATTAAGGCTGGTGTAACAGCATAGGGACTCATATATTAGTAAGTACCAAGTCGAAAAACTAGCTTAAATCTGACTCATAAATATTCTAGATAACCCTTTAACCTAGGAAAGGGAACTAGTTCACCGAGGAACACATTGGAATCTTCCGAAAAGGATATTACTTTGCAATCGATTTATATAATTTTTTCTTTGTAAATTTTCTATATAGATATGTGCACATTTGATTTTGCAAGATTTGTATAATAATGAAAATGTTTATATAATAAAGATTTGCGGAATTTCTACTTACTGTCCTCAATAAACAAATTCACTGAAAATTGTTTACACCATACAAATTTGAATGAAATATTTATAATTAAACTAAGAAGGGGCAAAAAAAAATTTAAAAAAAAAACGAAAAAGAAAAATGAAAGCGCAAATCCGAGTAAAAGTAAAATGAAAATAAAATTAAAATAGAACAAATCTCTAAGCACTTACATACACACACACACACACACACACACACACACACACACATACACATACAAAAAAAAGTAGTGATCATTATCAAACTCATTCATTTTGTATTATGGCGAGTCAATATGCGAAAAAGTTTTTTTTTTATAAATTAGAAATTCTCTAACTGTTCGACTGCGGCAGAGCTCGCAAAAGGGCAGCGCAGTTCCGAATGCAGCAGCAGAAACCGAAGCAGGGGGTAAGAATTTATATTCCAATGGTTGTTGTTGTTGTGTTTGCTGCAACTGTGCTGTGCTGAGCTTTGACTGAGTTAGGGTCTCTGCTGCAAATCCTCCCTTGCCGACAAGACAGTACCGAAGCGCATGTCAATAGTAGGTGACCTTGACAGTGAACTTGGAACACAGAGCCCAAGGATTGCACATCTCTCTCTTTCTCTCTCTGAACACAACAGGCCAAACCTGTATGTGTGTGCTTTTGACTGCATGAAACGCTTTGGAATTGGAACGAGTCTACTAAGCGGATGGGCTTTTGCTTTTGCTTTTGTTCCCTCTCTCTTTCGCAGTGTTGGCTCTCTTTAATGCTTGCATGAATCATCATGACTTTGGCTCGCTTTGGCATGCCTAAAAATTTGTGCAGGAAATTTCCCTTTCATACAAATCACATGTGCTTGTATGCACTAGGCCCCATCGGTGTGTATGCGGTGGGGCAGCTAACTTGGGCAACAACATATGTTTTCTTCGACACCAGCTGGTCCGGCGGCACTGTCTTTTCTATAAATTTTTATTTAGTTTTAGTTCTTTTTTTTTTTTTTTTGAATTCAACTCTGACATTTGCCCGGCTGTAGTGTCCATTCGTTTTTGGCCTTGAAACACGTTTTCTTTGTCGCACATACATCATTGCATTCGCTAGTAAGCCAAATGGCTTGCGTCAAAGCCGCCTTGGGCCACAACAGACCAAGCCAATCCTAGTTGAGTCAATAAGCCAACGTCAGTTACTGGACTATCCGGAAATCCTTTGGAGCCCACTTACCCGCTCCCCGCCCAGCTGGCCAATCAAATTAAATGAGGGACAATTTTTAACAAGAAAAATTGCACAAAATGTTTTTGTTTTGACCAACAAAAATGAAAATTTAATTTATTCACATACAACCCTAGGCACGCCCACAATGACTATCATTCTCATACTAAATCAGAGGCAGAGACAGGGGCCTAAAGCACAACGTAATTAGAAAATGCAAAAATGCAAAACTGCAAAAATGGAAAAAAGCAAAAGCGGTACAGTTAAAAGTTCGAACGAAGAGAAAGAAGAAAAAAAAAACTCATATTGACGAATTGACATTACTTTTACTGTTTTCAAGCCCTTGGAAAAATTACTCAAATTGTTTGTCAAAGCACTGAGAGAGCAAAGACAGAGAGCAAGAGAGAGAGAGAGCGAGTGCATGGATGACCTTGAAGAAGTGAATTTTTGTTTGCTTTTTGTATAATCGTAGTTTTTTTTTTTGTTCGGTCACACAAAGGGTATGCATAAGTATATAAATGTATGTGTATGTATGTGTGTGCAAGAGAGTGAGAGCGAGCCAGAGTGTTTGCAATGAGAGAGAGAGTCAGTTGCAGTGAGCTGCAAACTTTTTGTCGCTTATACAAAATTTCTTTTCGGGTACAGAAAATCAGTCCGGCTGGCGTTCATCTTGTTTCTCAAACAACGCTCAGCATGCATTTTTGCGCAACTGCAATTGACGTTCAAGGCCAGCTATCATAATGCACATACACATATTCTCAGTACAAACTGTACTATATAAGTTTATATGTACTTGCCATATAGGTCTTTCCCTCTCTCTCTCTCTCTCTCTCTCTCTCTCTCTCTCTCTCTCTCTGTGTGAGTGCTGGTTGACTAGGGCCGAGTATAATCAATAACTTTCAGCTTTTTTGAGGCATCCATATACTATATTCCTAGATTCATATTATATATAAATCTTTGGGATAAAACAATTTATATAATTCCCTTTTTTTTTGTTCCGAGTTTCCGCATGATCAGAAAAGAAAACTGTTTGCCAAACATATGGCAGAAATTTTAAATAGAAAAAAACTAAAGCTCAGCACAGAATTACTTGGGAAATTGAGTTTTTCCAAAGACTTGGAAGCCCTTAATGAAGTTTGTAATCAGTCAGAAATTGCCTTGAATGATTGCAAATATAACGAAATATTTATTGTATTGCAATTTGCTAAATTATATAATAGTTTATCTTATCGGAATTTGCCTTTATCTAATCTCTGTCTGTAAAATACTCAAGAGCCCTTAAGTAGAAGAGCAATTAGTATAGTATTTCCATAACAAAAAGAACAGAAACAGCTAAGCTATTTCAATATCTCGATTTTGAGATACATTTTTATCTTGATTTTGCCCAGTTCAGGCAAGCTTCGAGATAACCGAATCAGGCATACCCTGTACAATAAAGAAAGCTTAAATGCACCATCTAGCGGGTTGTGCAGGAATTCATGTTTGGCTTTAAATATTCAACTGGATCAGGGGAGAACAAAGAGATTGGGAAGCCAAGGTCAGTCAGATCAGATCATTGATATATCTCTAGCTCTAGCTCTTTGATATATCCATTGGATTTACTCAAACATTATTAAACAAATAATTACTTTTCCTAATTTGTCAAATCGAGTGAGCAGCAATCATGTGTGAAAACGTTAGAAAATTGCAATTAATCTTTTGAGTCATACATGAAAAATAATTTGAAATTATGGCAAAATTGGACTCTTTCATAGTATATATAACAAAAATAATTATTAAACGATTTAAATGTCGAAACAGCTTAAAATTCTTTTCAATTCCAAGTTGCTTAAATAAATTAAGGTGATTTTCCTAAGACCAAGTCTGTGTATAGCTCTAAGAGAGTCGGTATATCTAAGTTCCAATTTGAATAAGATCAGTCAAAAAGTCTGAAAGAAAGCCGAAGCATGGTCTTAGGATATTGCCGTCGGATTCTTGAAATTTGGCACACATACGAAGATATAAAGATTCTTAATTCTTAAAATATTAATGAGATTCTAAGTGACCGCGATAGTTAAAAAAGTTAGCTAGAGCTGCTTTAAGAAATCATTGTCCAGCTTGGTTGGTTCTGTAATTACACCTTTGAGGTCCATTGAAAATTAAGCCAGTCCGATATGGAATAAGATCCGAGAAAGTGAGAGATATACCATAAAAAGCTGGCCTCTCTGTCAGGAATCGAGGCCCATTGAGAATGAAGCCAGTCTGATATGGAATAAGATCCGAGAAACCGAAAAATATCCCATACAAGGCTGGCCTCTCTGTCAGGAACCGAGGCCCATTGAGAATTAACCCAGTCCTTGTTCTATCAATAACTTGGAAATGAGTAAGATTCAGACAGCTGGGCTTTGTTCAATCGCCCCGGCTAAATAAATACTGACCAATCGGGGGGTAACTTTGGGTGGCTTCCACTGTTTGATTCTGAGTTTAGCTGCCTTCAAAAAATATATGTTTACTTCAGATATTCATACTCTTTTCGAAGAATGAATATCATATTCATTGGGCTTTGGTGTTTGTAATGCACGGAAGTGAGTATCACTAGATGAATTTATTGAGACATGTTCGTCTGTCAGTTTGTTCGTAAAGCTTTCGTAAAGAAACTTCATATAAAGTCATCTGCCCATTTGTCGAAACTAGTCGGATCGGACCACTATATAGCTGTTAAACGAACCTAAATCGGTTTAAGGAATAACTTCCACATTTATTGATTGATATATTTCCTAATTCGGTACACACCTGTCATGTTTAGATATTTAGTTCATTATCATCGGATTACTATATCAGATAGCTCAAGAATATATCTGCAGTGATTATTGAACAATCCCATTCTTGCTTGTTTGTAAGCTTCGACACCCCCAAGATAACGTCCATTGTTTTGTTTGTGAAAGCTTATTTTCTTGAGGTCTTTGGTACAGTTTCTCATATCATAAGAAAGTGACAAAATCCATTATGACGAGGAGCAACTGATTCATCGTGAAGTGTTGGGAAAGTTCCAATGCTGAAACAGTTGAGAAATTTCCAAGAAAACTTGTTAATTCATATGAAAAAGTATCATAAATAATGATAAAAACATTAAGCCTCTGTAAATTTTTTGAGTTAACCCGAAATATGTTGTCAATGCCAAAAGAGTGGGAAATTTAAAAAATGTGAAAAGAAAAGAAATTTATTCAGAATGTTATTTCGAGGGCAAGGCCAAACTGAGACCCACCCAAAAGCAAACAGAGAAAATGAGAAAAAAAAACGCGAAAACTATGAATTGGCATCCTCATCCCCCGCTGAATTGGAGAGATAGTTGGCTGAAAATTATATTCGGGCCAGGATGACGAGAGCCAGTTTTCTCCTGCTAGCCATCTCTTTCTTTTGAAATCCCATCTTCTCTCTTACTCGGTCTCATTCCTTGCCCGTTTTATTTCGTTTCTCTCATTTCCGCACACTGGCCGAGCTTATGTGCGTGTGTGTGTATGTGAGTGTGCATTGCAATTGTATTGCAATTGGCACACACGTGTCTCGCTCTTGCTTTCGTGAATCGCTCCATTTTTGAGCTGCTGGCATCCGCCCACGCTGCTGGCATCCTTGACAATTTCTTGTGTGGGCGCAAGATGCACACACACACAGTCGCATGCACACGCACACGCACACGCAAATAGTGGCACAGCTTTAATCGCCCTGCACACACTTTTCCAGCCAGTCAATCTGCTTAGAGTGACCCATATGCGTGGACACTCCATGCTGTTTCTGTTGTTGTTGTTGTTATTGTTGAGCAGTCAAACAGCTTTTGTTCCACGATTCGTCCTTCTTGCCTTGCCTTGCCGTTTCTCTCTAATTGCATTCGCACACATACAGACACACCAAAATCTAGTTAGCCGCAAATATAGTTTCTGGGCCGGAGGAATACAGGATTGCGGTATATGTTTTTGCATCTATGGGCGTAAAATTGAAATTCCTGAAAAGGCTTTGACGTAAGCAGAAATTGCTTTTTGCGGCTTTTACGCAAATCAACAGCAAAATCAACAACTTAATTGTCAGTCGCATCTGTGAAATTGTTTTAATCAAAATTGAAAAGTTTTTCATATTTTTCTTAGAAATAAATTAAGAAAATTAAGAAATTCTTAAAAAAATATTCCAATCATATTAAATCACATTAAATTTATTCATATCTTTTATATAAAACAAACAATTATTAATGATTTTTTTGATTTCACCATAAAATTCATTTTTCCTTACCTGTTGATTTGGTGCAGAGCAAAGCAAAGCCAACAGATGGCGTTGCTCGGCAAAAAGTAGCTTTCCGAAAGACTTTGAAGCTCTTTATCGCAGCTCCAAACCTTTCGCCATCGTGTGCAACAACCATTTTCGGAATTTCCTATGCAAAATTTTGCTGCTTTGTTTAATTCATTTTTTGTTAAATCCAATAAGGTATTATTAATATTCTTTATAGAATTGACAAATAAATTATGAACTTGTTTTAATTTAGTCTTTCAAGATTTTCTTAGTCAATGAAATTCAAGCTTACCAGGCCCCTCTGAAAGTTCTTAGTTCGAAAAGTTTTTGTTTTTAATAACAAAACTAAATAATTAGAAAAGCCTTCTTGGATTTGCTTAAGCTCGTGAGAGGATTTCAGATTTTTGTTGGTCTTCTTGCACTGCCGTGGGATTTGTTTATAATCTGTAGAAAATCATTTCTGAAGACACCAGTTAAATTATAAAATTCTTTTCAAAAATTGTGACATAACTTTTTCACTTTAATTAAAATATTACACAGCTTAATCTACGATGACAAATTGCTAATTAATACTGAAAGGCATCCAAATAGAGAACTATCGCTTTTTGCTTCAGTCAAATAAAAAGCTCTGACAAATGAATCAATTTCGGTTTTGGTTAGTCCTACTAGTGGTCCAAATGCTTAGAACCGCCCGATCGGGCCTAAGGCGTACTCAGAAATATAATAAACACCACCGAATTGTCGGTGCAATGGATTCCAGGGAGACGGTTTCCCCCTATATAGCTTCGCTACAGAAAACCGGCGTCCATTATTGCGCCGGATCAATAATTTCAGAACGCTGGGTCGTCACAGCTGCCCACTGTGTGAAGCCGTCTCTGCACGGCTTTGTGATAGTCGTGGGTATCCACGATCTGCAGAACAATAGTGAAGCTAATATGCAAGTACTCAATCCCATGGAGATAGTCGAACACTGCAACTACAACAATCCTCCGAATGCTAATAATATAGCCATGATTCGGACCGTAGAAACAATCAAGTTCACCAAATTCGTGCGGTCCATTGAAATCGAGGGAAATATCATTCCCATCGGTTTACCGGCTCTCTTTGTGGGCTGGGGTGCCACTAAGCCTACAACAGCCGGGGCAAGCTATGAACACCCCAAGAAGCTACAAATCTTGACCTACAAGTCCCACGACCGGGAGGTTTGTCGAGATAAATTCGAGAGCGAGGGACGCTTTGATATTTCTGACATTTGTCTGCTGTCTCCGGTAGGCACAGGCGTTTGCACGGGGGACGATGGTGGCCCGCTCATCTATAAAAACAGACTGGCCGGCATTCTCAGCACTCTGCCCACAGTTTGCGGCACTGGCTTGCCGGATGTATTCGCGAGCATGGCCTTTTACAATGACTTTGTAAGGACAACGATGTATTCGTGTGATAGCTTTCCGAAAGAGGAGCGCTATATAAGCAGACGAATGAGAAGAAAGATCAAGTAGTATTCCCATTATGAAATAAAAATCAAAATAAATTCAGAAATCCAAGCGGTGACCTATCTTCCTTCCACCCAGACTTTAAACCTAAGTGGCAGAGAATGACAGAAAAAAAAAAAGAAAATCACGTTGTGATGAGAAAATGAGGTATCGGTAAGGTCACTTCCGGTGTGCTATTTTCCCTGCAACTGTCACGGGCCAGACAAATTGGAAAACAATTTGAAATCAAAGTGTTTGCATTTGTCAGCTCTTCGTTTGAAATGGAGACAGTTTTACTATTCATTCAATTCGTATCTGCCTGTCTTATGTGAATGGAAAACTGACCACATGTCAATACAAAATAACTTCAAAGCAATAAATTAATGGGCAGACCGTGGCCACACTGTTGGAGGCGAGTTCCTGGCCATAAATTTCCGCTTGGCTTGGCCGGAATACACATTCAAATAATTGCCTCAAATATGTCCTATCCACTCTGTCCACTCTGGTTCTGTGGACTTTATGCAATTAACAAATACGCCTAGTTTGTATGTGTGGACAAATCAAATTCTATGCCCTCTTGCCACTTGCAACTTGCCACATACCAAAGGCCAAATAACTAATAATCAGAATACAAGCCAAGTCGTTGACCTCATATCACCAGCTGAGTGCCGAAATGTGCCACTTCCCTGAACCTACCACTCTCCGCCCTCCCAATGTAAAATGCAATTGCAGTTGCAATTGTAATTTCAGTTATTGCATTTTAGATGAAGCTCGTAGTTTGGCTGGCAATTAAGATATTAATTATTCACTATACTAGCATGTTAATTACAACACTTAACCCACGTCGATAAGTTTTCAAAGAGATGTGTTGGCGTGTGTGTGTTTGTGTGTGTGTAGTGGCGTATAAAAGCCTCAATCTCAGGCAAATCTTATCTGTCTAAATGGAAATGAAAATGAAAAATCCCAAAGTTATCTCCGGGGGTGCCGAAGATTACAAACTCTTTTTGAAGTTTTTTTTTACCGTAAATCACAGAAGCGGGGTTGGTCAGTGAGTAGGGCCGATTTAGGTTGGTATGACAGCTATATGATATAGTGATCCGATGCCAATAAAATTCATATTTATAGAAACGTGTGTAACAAGTTTGAAGGAGTTCGCTCAATAAATATGGGAGTAATTCCTTAAACCGAAACAGCTATATGGTATAGTCTTCCGATCCGACCGGTTCCGACCGGTTCCAACAAATGTGCGGCCTATGTTTAAAGGCTATATGTATATACTATATACTATATGGTATATACTATGTTCCATTAAAATAGCTTTCAGACTGAGAGAGTAGTTTCTATTGAAACAGACTGACATGTCTATCTCGATTTCTCTAGTGTTTCTAAGTTTTCTAGACTAAGTTATCTAGCAGTCTACCATGAGTGGTTCTGTGCGTTACAAGCATCAAAGTAAAATGAATATACTCTTTTGTCTTCGAAAAGAGTATAAAACAATTTTACGTTTACGACTCTCCTAACGCAACCGCAATCTTCCATTATTAAAATTCATACAGTCAGATTTCTAAGAAAACTGCGCCGTACTCTACACTCGTGCCCCATTCTCTATTGTTATATTCTGAATTTCTCAGTTGGCTGTAGACTTTTGGAGGCAATGGAGGCGGTGAAGCAGCTGTGCAGCCTGGTGACGATCAAGTCTACCCAGATCTTTATTGTGGCCGGCACAGTGGTTATTTCGCTGCTGATAACCTTGATCTGTGTTGGATTCATGGTGAGGTATGAGGTGGACAACGAGGTGGCCGATGTGAGCGATACGCTTTTTTGGAAAGACAAAGTCTCAGTGGAACAGCAGATCTGGTATGAGAAAGGTATCGAAGAGCTGAATGTGGCTCTGAATGTACACGCTGCCTCTCAGGGTCAGCCCCAAAATGTGTTCATAGTGCTGGTGAATGGGATTGATGGAAAGGAGCTGGCAGCCGCCAGATTTGGCAGGGCTGCTTCGGACAGTTTTATCTGGGATCAGTTTTCACACGTGGCTCGTCTCAAGAATAGCTGCAGTGCTGGGGATCTCTGTGATGCGGCCACAGCTGCTACTGCTCTTTGGGGTGGTGTGGTGGCCAATCAGCAGACAGTGGGCGTGGATAAGGCGGTGGCTGTGGGCAACTGTAGTGCTGCTAGGAATGCCACTCATCAGGTCCAGAGCCTACTGAGGCAGGCCCAAGTGTCTGGGCTACGCACGGGTTTCCTGACCACGCAACGCCTTAGCGGTGCCACTGGAGCCGCCCTCTTTGCTCATAGTGCGGACAGCAGTTGGGAGTGCGATGCTAGAATGCCCGTGGGGGCCATTGAAAAGGGCTGCGAGGATGTGGCTCGTCAATTGCTTACCGGTGAGACTGGTCGTAATGTGAATGTGCTAATGGGTGGTGGCCGTCAGCTGCTGAAAAGCAAAATTCCTACATCAGATTCGGATGCACTGGATGATCTAGTCTGTCATACAACAGATGGAAGAAATCTCTTGAGGGATTGGCAATTGGAAAAGCTACGGAAGCCTGCTGGCAAATTCGATCTCATACAGAACCACGCCGAATTGCAGTCTCTCAATGGCAGTGACTTGAACCATTTGCTGGGAGTGATGGCCAATGGGAATCTTTATGACAATTCCCAAGCTCCAGCCCTGAAATTAATGATCGAAAAGTCTCTGCGAGTACTGCGAAGACGACGTCAGGGCTATCTCTTTTTGGTGGAGCAATATGTTCCCTCTACTTGGTCAGCCCGACGAAAATTGGAAGTATTGTGGTCACTCAATGAAACTCTCTCCCAACTCAAAGCAAAGGCACAGACTAAGGAAACTCTTACTCTGGTGGTGTTCACAAAGGGCAACTATCTGGACTACGGCTTGGATGCCAGCGAAGAAACGGAAATTATTACTAAGATGGATGATATCTTAAATAATGCAGAAGAATTGGAATTGCATTTGCAGCAAATGAGTTCTGAGACTTTGGTCTTTGCTCAAGGTGAGAATCGAATTTTACGATTGTTGAAGTTTTATTTTATATGACATTTTTCGCAGGACCCAAATCCTCGATTTTCTATGGTGTCCACGAGGAAACGTATCTGGCTCATGCTGTGTCCTTTGCCCTAAAAATTGGAGCATTCGATGATAAGAGATCTTCTAGCTAATTTCGTTTTTATGTACATATAATATAGGCAAAGATATTTAAATAATTGAAAGCATAATTTTTTTTATTATATGCATAGGATATTGTTCTAAGAATCTTGTTCTATAATATTAGATATATATAGAGTTGTAGACCCTCAGGAACCTCTTGGTTCGGTTAGAGACTAGATATATCAGATCATTAAAACTGAAACCAGCACTATGTACGATCTCTATAGAACTCCTTCAATCAACTTTCTAGCTAATAATTTTGCGAAATTCTAGAATCAGTAAATAGAAACTTTTCTCAGGCCCAGGCGATTTTTAAAGCAAACTTTTCAACTTTGAACTTTTTCTAATTATTTTAAGTTCAGCAATACGTGGGACGAGCATTATCCATGTTAGTCCATATGAACTCCAACATCTTGGAATCTATAAGTGTTTCAAGAACCAAACTTGGATAGATACCAAATGACTGCTGTAAAAGTTATTCCTCAAGATAGTTATACCAAATCGAGCACGACCGATTTGAGATACGTCTCAAGGGAATCCCCCTTAAGAACTCGATGATTTAATCTAAATCTCTGCTTTCCATCTTAGAAAAAATATCACAGACCGAAGACCTTTTAATAGTTTCTCTAAGATCTGAATATGAATAAGGTGTGGACTTGTTTTCTATTTGTTTTTGTTCTGCATATAATGGATTTGGATTCCCACAGAATTAGATAGCAGTCTTAGCTCTTTATCTTTTTATGCAAGCCATTGAATCTTCACTTATCTCTGCGCATTTGTTGATATTTTCATTATCACTAAAACTTACCTCTTATTGGCCTACAATAAAACAACATTGTTGAGTTTTTTTTTATGATTACATAAACTTTAACTAACGATTAAATTGGATATAATTAAATTTAAACAACAACACTGGTCTCGCATTCCGGAACTGTCAAAGACGTCGTCACCGGGCCCACCCAGTTGAAGGCGTGAGTTCCATTGCCAGTGCCGACGGCAGCCGTTGGTGCTGTGTCCAAGTCCTCGTTTCGTGTCACTGTAGCCGATGGTAGGGCTGCAGTCGAGGATGCTATGCGCGGAACGGGCCGCAATACATTGGGTCATTTCACTGGCAGTGGAGCGGGAATGTTGGCTCGCGGTAGCAGATTGTTGGCAGCATTAGAAAGCTGCCTCAAGTGGTTCGCCTGGACATATTGGAATGCCGAGGAACGCTCGAAATGCTGGGATAAATATAGTTCGCCCAAGGAGTAGAAGCGCCGCTGATCAAAAGGCTGAAAGGGAAAACTGGGAAAACGCTGCACATAGTTCTTCGGAGTGGGATAGAGAACGCCGGGCGGAGGTCGCGCTAGGTTATGGGAGGCACTGCCAGCAGCACTGGTAGCACCGCCTGTAAATATAGGATAAGACGATGCCAGCGGCGAGTTGGGATAGCTCGTGGCTGTTTGTTGCTGCTGCTGATTGTGAGCTTTGAAAAAGTCCAGGGTCTTGAGATTCTCTAGCATTTGGTGCGAGGCCTGATGCTTCTTCAGATAAGCATGACTGAAAGATTGAAGAGTACTTAGAATAAATAAATCTGATCGAGAACTTTCACTAATTACCGCCGGAAGGTCTTGCCGCACTGATGACAGGGGTAAATCCCATCGGACGCTTCGTCTGCGCTAGCCTTGTCCGTGGCCGAATTGTTGCTACCACTATTGCTGGTGACACTGTCACCACCACTGCTGTTCGAGGTGGCCTCAGTGACACTTTGACGCTTTTTATTTGGACTGCTGCCCAGCATGTCCACTTTGGGCTTGTGCCAGCGACGATGCGAGGCCAAATTGGCTGGACAATTGAATACCTTAGTCGCGGAAATAAATAATCACATTTAGTTAGTCTAGCAGGTCAGAGGAGCTTCTGTTTTTCATACCTTTTCACACTCGGAGCACTTGTATTCTATGTGAACAATACGAGGACAGCGATGCTGGGCCAACATGAAGGCATCGTCATAGAGTGTGCGACAAAGCTGACATAAGTAAGCGCCAATCTTATTATCAATGCTGGCCAATATAGCCTTGGCCTCTTCAGTGATTTCGACCACATTGAAAGCCGGATCAATGTCACCTTTGCGCACGACCAGTTCCTCGTCATCTCGCAGCTTGCGTATGATGGTGCCCGAAACTGGACTAATTGTCTCCTCGTCTACGGCCGTGTGTTTGCGTAGTTTTGTGCGTTTTCTTTCGATCTTGCGGCTGGGCTGGGGCACGGCAGCCTGGACCGTCGGCAGAGACCGCTCATCAACTTCCACATTCACCGTACCGCTGCCCAAATCCATGTAGGTTTTCTCAACGCTCTCTGTGGTGACTTCAAGTATGGGTGTGGCTGGGTCAGCCTCTCCTTCTGGTCCTGGTTGGGTGAAGTTTCTGTCAAAGAGTCTGGCCAGACCAATGACAGCCTGTTCGTGCAATTGTTTGTCTTCATACAACAATTCGTGACGCTTTAAAGCCTTGGCCTCGGCTAGCTGGGCCTGGAGACGCAGCGAAGGACTTTGTAGTTCATTGTCCTCATCATCATTGCTTAAGATGTCCACGTAGACATCCTCTTCCTCCGCCGCTTCGTTCTCATCATCTTCATCGTCGTCTTTCTCAGATGCCTGCGACAGAGTCTTGGTCACTCGTTCCTCGTCCACAGCTTCATTGCGTTCCTCCATATCCGTGGTATCCTGATTGTAGTCATGGGAACTGACAACTGTTTCATCTTCTTCGTCTTCGGTCAGCACAATTGTCTCATCGTCTACATAAATTGTGGCAGTTGCCGATGCCGTGGCCGTTGATGTTGCTGTTGCTGTTGTCACGCTCGATTGACTTGACGGAATTTGCTCCTGAAAATGACTTTTATTATACGTCTCCGTCCCATTCCCATTATATCGTAAGTCGTAGCAGCTGGCCTCAAGTTGTTGTTGTTGTTGTGGCTGGTGTTGATGATGGTGAAAATAGCTGGTTGCCGGACCGGTTGAAGTGGCCGTGGCCCCAAATTGCTGGCCTGGCTGTGATTGTTGTCCTGGGCCCAGGGCATGTGGCCGCCACAGGTAATTCTCCTCGGACATCAATCTTTGACGCTTGCGGGGCGGTGAGGGTGTAGATGGCGGCGTAATTGGTATTATATTGGCAGCCCGCAGCGACAGATCCAAAGGCGAAAGCAGTGAAATTCCCGGCCGATGTGGACCAAATTGCGGAAATGTCTCGTTTATGGCTGGCAAGGGGCGACACTCCGGGAAATGTGAATTCATCATTTTATCAGAAAAGTCGAGCTAATCGGAAAATTGGTCCCTTGAAGTAATATAACGTTTCTATTTAGGATATTTCTCTATTTCTTTTCTAAATTTCCTGGCATAGGGAAAATTTCGAAAAAAGTCTTTCGAGTTGATCAGCACAGTCAAAATGTTTTAAGGATTCCGATAAGATTCATTTAATTTCTCGGTTGAGATATCGAAGCATCAAACATTATAAAATTTAGATATGATTCCGAAAAGATTCATTTATTTCAGATTGCTAACGATTCTTTCAGAAATCTCGAAACCCTGAAGGCTTAAACTTTCAAACACGATGAGCTTTAGTTTTTTTTTTTCAAATTATTTATTAATAGGTTTTAAATTATAGTTTCAAACTGATGAAAAGCTTATGAATAAAATAGCTTTAATTGTTGTTCCAAGAAGGCATTACTTGTTCACTTTTTACTGAATATTTTAGCAATTCGAAAAACTTTTCTTTTTCAAGTTTCAACCGATTTTGTGAATCATATTTAATAACTTTATATTTCAAGATTATTTAGAAATTTTCCAAACACGATTTTGCCATTTATTTTGCTTGCATAATTTGAAACAAGTTTATTAATATTTTTAATTAGAGTTTTTAAGAACGCCTAAAGGCTTTCAATTGACCCCTTGAAAAAGAACGAATTTTTTTCTGGCCACACGCACTTGGTTCACTTGTTGTTCACCGTTTACCGTTACATGCAACTTCCTTGTAGCACCCGTCGAACTGAACTAAACTCAACCGAACAGCGAGTTCCAATATTCACGGCTGGGTCACCTGTCGCAATGCCTCTGTGAAATTGGGTTTGAATGCGAAGCCAATGAAAGCCAGCACAAGGCACAATCAAAGAACACCCCCTTTCCGCAGTTGTCCTGCTTCTGTGCGTTACCCAAACCAAGCCAAATCGAACCATCCACCCACCCGACCACCCGCTGTCCAGGCAACTCTGGCACTGCGACCCTTCAACAGACGAGGCATTGGCATCTAGCGGGCAGGCGCTCTCGCTCACACGCACCAGTGGAATCTCCGAAAGCTGCCTTTGGATTCGCTCGCCTCACATAGCGTGACATCAACCCCATACAGGGCGTTTAGCCCACAGCACCCACACCCAGCCAGGGCTTGCTCTTGGCGCATGCGTCGACACGCCTCCAGCAATGCAACGGCTTGCAGCGACGGTAAGAGGGGGGACCTATGCTGCGGGCATCTGTTGCGTCGCATCCTTTAATTGGTAGGGGATCGCCAAGTGTTGCCACGCCCTCCTCTTGAATAGCAGCTCCCGCCCGACGCTCTGGGAATGTCATTGAATTGTAAATGAATAATTTCAATGCAATGTGTTGGCGTTTGTTGGCCACCGGCAATGGAGTTGGGTAAATGGTTGGGGCGGAGCTGGCCGGGATTCTTGGGTGTGTGGGGGATCGGTATTTGATGAAGTCATTGGATATTTTGTGTCCTTTCATTCATTTTGTGGTCTCTGGGTTTTAGGTTGTTACATTTTTTATCACATTGTGGTGAGTGGCTTAGGCTCTGGATGGCACAATGTACTTGCCCATTGTTTCGAAATTTTAAGCAGCAAAGGATTCTCCTTTCTTTTGGTCCTGCATCTTTAATGTGCTCGTACTCAGCGAAATGGAAGTGAATTTTTCATTTGGTCTTCAGTTGAAAATAAACTGATTATTTGTCTGCCTCTTGCTTTTCGTTCGGAATTCCCGCAAATTCAACAAATGAATGCATTTCATTAAAGTGTCGGCAATAAAAGAAAACAAAAATAAAATCTTAATTAACAAGTTGAGCGGTTCAAGGGTAAAAATTTTCCTTTCCCTGGACTAGCCTGATGCTGGCAGCTCTGGCACAATCAAGGCTAATAAACAGGAATGTAATTATGAACTTTTGTGCAGAGCATAACCAAATTAAGTGGAGCTGCATTCACCACGGCCACATTCTCATCCCAGACAGGCCAGACTGCCCGGCCTGGGCCCATGTTAAAGCCGCTCAGGGTCCTAGATAAAAAAGAATCGAACATTAATTTTGGGCTCATACGAGTTTCGGATACTCTGCACCTGCCGGGGCTTTGCCGGAGAAAATGAACTTGTTCCGCAAAGAACTAAAATTATTAAGGCTCTTTAGTCAGCATTTTCGACCAATCGATCCTGTGTAGGTTTTATTCCGAAGATCTTTAAAAATATATGAATTATCCCATTAACCCATATTGTTCATCATATCAGATACCTTAAAACTTGGTAAAATTATATTAGATACCGATGGGAACTATATGATATGATTATTCCATTAACCCATATTGTTCATCATATCAGATACCTTAAAACTTGGTAAAATTATATTAGATATGGATGGGAACTATATGATGCTTTAGTCCGATCTTGTTAAGGGTTGACATAGCTATTCATAGCTATTTCGAAGTCTTCTTCTCTATGTTCCATTTGCGTGCATAAGCCTGATATACCTCTTGTCCCTTAGGGTATAGGGTATAAAAAGTATAGAGTGGACAAGACTGTTGATAAAAAATTGCCATTAAGTTTTTAACTTTTTCGCATTTTTTCACGCACCGCACAAAGCACAAAGGGACTCAGTTGGATGGCTTTCTTTATTCTTAACTAGCCACCGAGTCAACAAGTTGCACTTTGGCTTACTTTGCGGATTTCACCATTAGTCCCAAGCTCTAATTGTCAGCTGTTTAGCAGCTCAATGAAGCCGGCTCATTAGCATAACTTAACCTTTCGGTAAGGTACTATTGATATGGCCAAGAGATTGGAAGCTTGACTCGAGGCACGGGCGCCTGTTGCTGACACATTTTCACGGCTCCACTCATTTGCATGCCAACATCAATGATTTTCGACTAATTGCTCAAGTTTTGCCGCATTCCCAACATGTTCGGGTGTCGAGTTACATAAGGTAGAGACCCCCAACCCCTAACCGGTCCATTCGCTGCCACGGCCACGGCATGCCTAACCCAGGGGTGGTTTTTTGGTTGATTTGCGGTTTTCGGTATCTGTTTACACTGCCGGTTTTGGCTTTAGATTTGATTTTGATATGACTGCCAAAGGGACTACCCTGGGCCAGCCACGAGGGTGAGTAATGGGCTCTTAATTAGGCTGATATCATTTTTAAAATAGATTTAACGTATGTGTCAAGAGATTTGCAAATATAGTTCATACATACGCCATGCTGGGGGTAAACGATATTAGGAAATGTGCCTGATATTATCGGAACAACTGACTAATCGTATTTCTTGCCTGATTGGTTAGGATCGGAGATAGTATTGAGGCAAAGGGAAATCAGGTGGAGTAGACTTTCCGATTGATTGGATTTTCAGAATAGGAAAACCCCATAAGGTACGGCTCGAAAAATTCCCATTTTTATTATAAATTTGAATTGCATTTAAGAATAAGTAATTGCCATATATGTAGGTCCGCCTTGTGAATCAAATTATACCATATGCATTTAAGGCATTGCCAAGTTTCTTACCAACCGACAGAACAAAATGCTATTGACAAAACCCACAGACTTGACCTCCCCTTAGAGGGAGCAGCAGACTTGCCCCCGTCGCTTTTGGGATGACCTTTTAGGGAAACCTGTCTAACGCTGACGTCAGGGTTGTGGATGCGATTGTTTTAATTAGCGTTGCATGAAAATATGCCTTGGGGCATTCTCTGGTATATGCAATTCTTATGCAAATGCGTTTAATTACAAAACTGTGAATTACGCAACATTGCGTTATTCGAGTGAATTAAATTTTGAAAAGTTCGTGTATTTAATTGGCCCAAACTCGACGCCTTTTTAATTGTTCATCCTATTGACGGAGTGGTAGGTTCAAAAGGAATAAAATACTAAAGGCTTTGTGGACAAAGTGACGCCGTAGTCCTGAGCTACTCTGGAAGTAAATTCCATTTGCAATTTCATTTTGAAGCAACTCGAAATTGAATTTATTGCCAACTTTGTGAGGAGAGTACAAAATCGATTTTGATTGATTCAATTTTCTTACATGTGATAGCATTTTCGATAAATTTACGCCAAAAAGAAAGAGTGCAAAAAATGAATATAAAAGCACAAAATCAGACTGAAAAAAATTGAGTGAGTTGGCTTAAATCCAAGATAATACTGACTGACTGATTAGTTTAGGTAATAACTTTCTAATATTTTCTTTTGTGTTTTCAAAGCATTTATATTTAATTTTTTTTATAATGAAATAATCCAGGAATTTCTTCACTTTGATTTCTACCAAAGCAAAGGACTAATAGAAAAATGTTTATGGTTAAAAAGGTGACAACAAATTGAATTTGCTAAGGTCACCCAAAAGTGTGACACTTGATAGCAGGCATTTCCACTTGACTGGGAGGCTAAAGAAAATCCACCCAGACAAATTCGATAGAACTTAAAGGAATGCCAGGGACTTGCCAGTCCTAAGTGCCTTTGATTGTGATTTGAATTTTCTATTTGCTTTTTTTTCCTTTCGACGGACCTGATATTATTTTGCAGTAAATTGAATTTGCAAAATCATTTTTATTGTGATTGAAGAGGCGTTGAACTGTGCTGGTATGAAGTAATACTCAAAAAACAGGGTGTCGACATTTGGCCACCCTTTTTTTTTAAGAAGGAAAAAAAAAGAGAAAGGATGAAGGTAAACCGCATTACGGATTTTAATTAACTGGAAAAATGGCTTTTTGCATCCATTAAAATATCAAATTACAGAAACTACAAATGAAAAATGAAAAAGGGCTTAAAAGGTTTTAGTTTGTTATGGAATCAATAAAAAAAAGAGAGAATGTTACGAAACATTTCATAATTCCCATTATTGACCAAGTTAAGCTTGACTACATCAAATGATTGGCCATTGAACATATTGTTTTTCTATTAATTACGAATAAATAATCTAAAGAAAATTGCGTCTTTGTCAAAGACGAAGACTTCTTTTGTGTGTGTTTCCCGGCAAAGCCGACATATGGCTTCCTATAAGGGCTAATCGAGTAAAGTCCCGCGGGAACAAAGCGTACCACACACGCGATAGTCGGGCTAGATAATCACCATAATCGGACGCTGCACTGAGACACTTTAAGCGATTTTCAATATGTTGTTGCCTCCTCATAGAATACACAATGGATAATTCAAAAGAAAATGAAATAGGACTGCAGCGGTGAGGGGTGGTGGTGGTGGTGGTTAGTGGTATTTGGCCATCAATCCGCTTAAACTGCATGGGTTGCCTGGGTTGGATGGGCATGTGTGTTTTCAGGGTGCCTTGTGGCGCCTTCAGTGTCCTTAATTAGGCTTTTGTTATGCTCTTGACAAATAAAACTTCAAAAGTCTTGGGTCGAAGTGGATTCTTTATTTTAAAATCCGTCAACAGGTCATTTCTGTGGTCACTTGCAAGGCAAATATTTTGGGCACCTCTGAGCTGCTCTCAACGATCTCGACGAAGAATTTGTAGAGACCCTTTTGCAGGCTACTCGGATGCAGATTGTCTGTGATATCCACATTATGTATGGAATAGTTGCCCACTTTAATGGGGCAGACAATATAGTTCGAAAGGTGTAAGTTTTTCGACATGAACATCGTAAACAAAGGATCCTTCTGCACGTCGGAAAGGAAAGTGCAGAAATCCAATCTCGCCACCTCGAGCCAAGTAACAAAATTTGGTTTACCTTCGGGCTTAGCTCGTAGTCGTATGTTTAGGGTCAAATGATTGCTTCCCAATCTTTGGATGAGCTGGACAATGATATCAAAGTTATGACGATTACTGTGAATAACTGTTCTTAGTTTTATCATATCAGGTTGGGCAAATGAGTTTATCTTCTTGATTTGCAAGCATTCCGCCTTCAAGGAGTTGGCCTTTTCGTCGGCATCCCAGGCAACCTCACTCTGACCGAGAAGAATCAGCATGGAGAGCGTCAACAGAAAAACAGGTTTCATTTCACTGAGCGTTGATAGACTAAAAAATTTCAAAATTATCAGTTTTGGACTGATGATTTCGAAAATATATCAAAACATATAAAGTAGAATTTTAAATACTCTGCTGGGCTAGTAGATTCAACGACTCAATTAGCTAACTAGCGGATATGTGCTCATTCAGGGCTCATTCATTAGACGACATCAAAAAATACAAATGACTTTCCGACGCTTCGAACATAAAACTGGCAGTCGGAAGCTCGAAAGTGTTGAAAGTGTTGAAAAGCCAATTAGCGTTCAACATCGCAAAATGGCAGGAAGGAAGCCATAGCCACATGGCCAATACAGTCACAGGGGGCGTAGAGGAGGCGTGTAAATTTTGAGGCTAACTGAATATGATGAAAAGTTTGAAATTTATGAAAAACCACACGCAGTGTCAAAACACCTAAGCAAAGCCGACTAACCCAAGTTGGTAAGCCACCCAAATCCCCACCCTCCAGCAACAGCCATTCCCCTCTAGCTGGTATTGCGTAATTTTCTGCGTCATTTAATTAAGCCGATTCAATGTACAGCCATCAGATTGATGGGGAATGCGGAGGGAGATTCAGCTTAAGCAAGCTTAGTCTGGCCTCACATATGCCATTTGGGTTGGAGTTTTTATTACACTCTTTTCGAACAGCAAAGAGTATATTCATCATCGGACTCAGTCGCTCTTAGACTCTCTCAATTATAGGTCTATAATAGTGAAACCTTTCTAACGGAACTAGTTAAATCGGTTAATTATATTATATAGTTGTCATACTAACTTATTTTGGTTTTAAGAAAAACCTTCCAACTTATAGATTGATTGATTGACCTCATTTAAATTTGAGATATGAATTTCTTATAATCTCCAAAATTTTAAAAAATTGGTACATACCTTTCTTTTGAAACCAGCCAAATCGGACAACTATATTATATAGCTGTCATACGAACCTAAATTAGTCTGAAGAATAACCTCCCAACTTGTTGATTGATTGATCCATCTCATTGAAATTTGAGTTATGAATTTCTTATATTCTCAAAAATTCGTAAGGATCGGATCATTGTATAGGCCATATAGATATCCAATCTCCAATATATTGTATCCATTCCTTTTGAAATTTTTATATGTATCAAAATTTCATTTGGATTGGATTACTATATAGCTGCGATACGATCCTTAATCGGTTTTAGGAATATCTCCAACACTTGGTAATCAAATTTGTCCCTTGGAATTCTTGAATGATGAGTGGATTACTACATCAAATTAACTGCGCCATTTCAATCAGATATATAACTTTTAAAAGAGTATATAATATTCCGAATTAGGATTGGTATATAGGTATTATACCCTCTTTTTGTTTTATTGCTTATTTCATTTAAGTTGTTTTGCCACTGAGCTGCGCGTTGGTTTGTTTGTAATTAACTAACATTTACATGGGATTAATTTTACTTGTCTATATTTTCATAATGGTTTATAGTTTTTACAGCTTACGAGCCAAATATTGATACAATATTTATAGAGCTCAACTAAATCTACTTATTCTAATGAATTCAATTAACTCGCTAGGCTATTCATTTCTTGATGCGGGTATCTGCTCTGAAGCACGACACCACAGAGTCATCGAGGCCATCGAGAATCAACACTTCCAGACGAGTGGGGACCTCTGGCAAAAAGTCTGCCACAGGGAAGAGCAATCGGTAGGTCACATCTTCACCTTCATCCAGGGGGCAATAGGCACCGTACAGCAGATTATGGCATACGTTCTCTCGTGTTTCATCCAGTCCATATGGTATGGTCACACCCAATGAGGTTAGCTTGACCTCAGCCTTTAATTGACTCATTGCGTTGCGAGCTAAAGTAATTAGATTTTATGAAAATCTTTAGAATTTCTCCGAATAAGTGTCAAGTACTCACTGGCTATGAATTGAATGGCTATGCTGGCCTCTGAACCCTTTATCAAATCGCAAGGCAATTCGTTGCAGTCGTTGATTTGTACCATCAGGGGCATTGATAAGTTCTCACCAAGGCCTATTCGAAAAATGGTTTTCCTTATTTGAAATCTAGTTAAATGCAATTTGCACTCACATTGTCTGAAGGGTGTTGTGGCTGTGACGAAAAATCCATTTAAGGCCAATACGAAACACAGGCTGATGCAGATTTTGCTAGCAAACATTTTGGTTTTCTTTTTTTGGTAATCTTTTCACTTTTAATGTTGCTTGTGCTATGATAGAATTTGTAGGGTCGGCCGGGTATTTATACCAGTTGAGGTCTTTAATCTTATCGAAACATTGAGGTTAATTATTTGATTTGAATTATTGTTTTTTCGTATTCAATGAACCGAGAAAAGTAAAAGTTATTGTACTCAAAGCTAATTCTAATAGGTTTTTATGGTCCTTTTTAAAATGAAAGAAGGTGGGAAATTTAGGTTGCCGGATTGTAGGCTATATCCGATTGAGAATAGCTCTGTATAAGGTCAAAAATTTACCCCGATTCGTCTGTAATTTTGTACATTCATGTAGCTGTCAATAGGCATACTAAGGTCTTAGTTCGACTAAGATCAGTCAACAAATTTGGGAGATATATTAGGCATCGTATGGCAGTTACATGATATAGTGGTTAGATCCGTCCACTTAGCTTTTAAAAGGAGTAATTTATATAGAAACAGGCCTATACATAGAAAGACATGGGCAGCTTAAAAATAACGACCAAACTGTAAAAAAAAACAAACTTCACCAGCGTACACACTTAAGGACTCCGAATCCCAAGTTTGGCCATACTAGCTCTTATAGTCTCTAAGATCTAGGCGTTTACATGGACGGACGGACGGACAGACGGATGGACATGGCTATATCGATTCCTCTAGTCATCCTGATCACATTGTGTGTAACTTTGGGAGGTCTGCGACGTCTCCTTCTCTATGTTACATACATTTGCACAAACTTAATATAACTTTAAGGTGCAGGGTATAAAAATATGTCTTATGACATTATGACTCAACTCTTAGAGAGCCTTAAAATCATAATTACTATTTTATTATCAATTATATTAAATTGTCTCTGATATAAGAAGTGACTCACTTTGTTGTTAATTAAAAATTATTATAATATTGGGCTTAATGGAGTACAAATGTACTGGTCAATTATTGATAACAACTGTGTACTTTATGGACACACCTGTTAGTTTCTTGGTGCAAACGAACTCGGATTATGCGTTATCAGACTTTTAGTCAAAATAAAAAATTAGCCAGCGATTAACAATGATTAGTCCATTAATAGATTACCACCACTTATGCCACTTAGCCTTAAGGTAAAATATTTTTATTTGATTTGATTTTCGTGTTGCATATTTTTGGGTCGTTGGAATATGGCCAATGCTCAAAGGCTTTTAGGCTGTGAAGTGCCCCTGAGTTATGCCTCATGGACTGGCATTGGCAGTGCAACAGCCACGGCCACATTAACATCAATTTATATGCATAGCCAATTTGAAACAAGTTTTATACAATTTTTTACACTCACTTGACTTTACAATAAGTAGCAACAACAATAACAACAACAGCAGCAGCATTGAAGTCACCATCAATTTGCAAGGGTAAACTGAAGAATCCGAATCTGCCAGCACTTGTGTGCTTAAATTTCATCAATATTTTCATATTTTGATGGAATCAACTGTTTTATATGCAAATTAGCTGATACGATTTTATACATCAGTTTTTTCCCCAGCAACTTTTTTTTGAAATTGATTTTATAGCCAAAATCCTTAAAAGTGTTTTTTTTCGAAAGAATCTTGAAATTATTAAAATGCGTAAATGATTACTCTCCTGGGTAAGATGAATATTTTAGTGTTTATATTTTGAATCTTAATTTATATCTAATGAGTATTTAAATGTTTGTAGACGGAACAATTTTAAGAGTTCAACTTGAAGTTACACATACATCATAAAGAATGAACTCTAGAGAGCTATAAGGACTATGAGGACTTTAAATTTTTTTTGAAGCACTCTTAGTTCCTTGATATAAACCAAGGCTTGTACTCAATAGGATAATATCGTTTTCTAATTCTGGTACGTTTGCTACAGTAAGACCCGTACTTGATTAGATCTTGTATGCTACAGTAAGTCCCGTACTTGATTCGATCTTTCAGGGTTATCTTGAAGATTGGAAAGGGAAAATTTTTCCTTTTTTTTTAACTGAATTATTAAAATTATATATTTAAATACATAAGGTTATTAATTAGTCTTACTACAGCAAAAGTCAATCTTCTTTCTTCCGAGTGTTAGCTGACTGTTTCCTAAGAAGTACGGGATTGTCATCTTTACCTTAGTATACCATGACAATCCCGTACTTCTACTACTTCAACTCTCTCTGTAAACACTTAAAATATAATCTTAAATTTAAATTTCAAAATCATGAAAATATAGTAATTTTATTCGACAACAGGACAGTTACTAGATGGTCTAAAAGATATTATATATTAGACAGACAGTGTAAATTTATATATTGTAAGAAAAAGGTTTAGGGAATAACTCCCACATTTATTATCCGATCCTATGCAAATTTGGCATGCGTGTGTTTTATAGAACGATAGATATTTGTTCCAAATTTCGCCTGGATCACTATATCATATAGCTGCCATACGAACCTAAATCGGTTCAGTGAATAACTCTCACACTTAGTATCGGACTACTATATCATATAGCTGCCATACGAACCTAACTCGTCTTAGGAATTTTATTTAAATCGAACAACTTTATCACATGGCTGTTATACAATCCTAAATCAGCCCTATTAACTGACCAACCCCGTTCATGTAATTTACGGCAGAAACAACTGCGAAGAGTTTGTAATCTTTGGCACCCCGAAGATAACGTTGGGATTTTTTTTTTCTTGATAGTATGTAACAGAGATCTGTGGTTAGCATGAGAAAGAGAGCCAGAAATAGACTAAGGATTTTAGAAACGTCTATAAATTTATAAAAATTTGTTAAAATTAGATATATTTTAGATATATTATTTGGTAATAATATCTTGAACTGTGAGTCTTTACTTAATTTCTATATTACAATATTCTGTAAGATTTCTCAGAGTTTCAGAAAATCTATAGTGTTGGTCGCCCTTTTACTTTGGCATTTTATTATGCAAATAGAGCAAAACATGTTCTCGGTGAAATGTATACAACATTTTTGTGCATTTTTAAGTGAAGCAAAATGGCGCCTGTGATCTGAAGGACAGCAAGGTCCACCAAATTCCAACACGTCAGCTGGGCAGGAAAATTGCTCGACAGCGAGCTTGTCGTAACGCATGTTCACTTGATTTCTGGAAAACTAGAAACATGAAGTTTGCATTCGTTTAATTACACGGCACGCCGAGGCAGAGCCCAACGCAACCCAAACGAGTCGGAGGCTTTGAGCTATTCACATGCCCTCACGACGACAGGCAAATTAATTAGTGCCAAAGGCTGGGTGAAAAATTTAATCATTTTTGCATGACGGCATATGCAAATTGGTAACGAGTCATAAAGCAATATCAAAGTGGATGTGTTTCAAATGAAAAAAAGAAGAGAACTGGAAAAAATCTGTACAGGTAAATATTCTTTTGTCAAGGGCAGTTGGTCAAGAGGGTGCAACTATATGGATTATTAAAAGACAAGCAACTAAGATTGGTTAGGTTAGGACACATTGTTAAAATGAAAACAGTTGAATGCACTTGAAACAAACTATTACCGAAAAGAGACCCTTTAATTATATGGTAAAAATAAAAAGGGGTTGAAAGCACACATATATATTATCCTTTTTTTTCGATGTGGTATATATAAATATAGCTGTCTGTGTCCACACCTGTTGAGAGGACACAGGGGTAAGGAATGGGTCAGTCAATTAGGCGTGACATTCGAAAATTCCTTTAATAATTGACAGCACACGGCCGAATAGAGCCTTGTGAAATTTAATGAAAAATTAACAGCACGAAAATCAAATCAAATTGTTGTCTAATTGAGATACAAAGCACAAACAACAAATAACCGTTGTCAAGGGTATTAAATTACGTGCAAACAAACATTAAAATAGAAATCAAATTGTCAGAAGGTGACACAAGTCAAAGACTGCGTGGGACTGAGCAGACGACAGCTCTGAGAATCCTCTTAATTGCTAGAGTATATTAGGATTTTGATACAGTCACAGCTAAGACAATTTATATCTGGCAAGTTTTAGGTTAGAAATATAAATTTGACTTGGCTACATTTTTGAATTCCTTGTATCCATTAAACTTCATATATAATTATTAGAGACCTTTTAGAATGTTTGTTTGTATAAAGAGTATACAAAAGTCATATAGACACCAACTTGATTCGTTTTATTGGGTGGGAAGAAATTGGTGATGTGACAAATTGCTGGGGTTTGGCTGTGGCATTTGATGTCCATTTTGATTTGATAAATTAATAGAGTTTATTAAAAGACCAACCGAAATGGAATGAGTAAAAAATAGAAAAAATAATAAAAGGTATTCCTAGGAAAAAATGATGACCAACAGACTAATCAGTTGGATCTAAAACATGGCATGTTAAAAGAAGAAAGAATTTTTTTTCCCAAGCAAACACATTATCGATTTGTTAAAAGGCAAAAAGAGCTCTTGAAAAAAAAAAGAAAATTGTAATAACCCAAAATTCGAAAGCCGAAAAGAGGCTCTAAATACATTGGGGAATATGCAAAATCACAAAAGTGCAAACGGAAATGGAAAGAAGTGAAGATATGTGGAGGTCTTTACCTTTATCCAGAAATACGCTTTGACTCATAGATTTTTCGTATTAGATAATTGTATTAAATGGCACTGCAAATTGAATATCGTATTACGGGCACACAGGAATCGGGTTGGAGTGGAAAGCAACACAACAAAGACGAAATATATCAGTATCGATGCGTGCCTCCTGATGTTAATCAAATATTGCGGTTCATGTCAAAAAGAAAAGGAAATATATAAAAATTCACACACTCACACACATATATATTTGTATAGGATTTTCTTTTGCTTTGACATATTAAATAATGTCACAACAATTACAATAGTGCAGCATCGGAAAAGCTTGTTGGCCTCCGCGCATCCCCTGACATTCTAGCTGCTCGGCTCGACTCAACTCGACTCGAGTCGACTCAATCACTCACTCCAGGTCCTGTGGGAGGGCAAGTAGAGAAGGAAGACGAACTTGAGGGTGAGTTAATGCCCTGAAAAAGTATAAAGCGGAAATCGCACGCTGTGCTTCTTGTCTACACCTGGCCCACCCCTTGTCAACAATTTTGCAAGCATTTTTGCGATTCTTTTTTCCCCATACTAAATAACAAGGACGAGTGGGTAGGAAATTGTTTTTCTATATATTTTTTACTTCGTAATTCATAAACTTTTAAAACACATCTCGCACTTTCTGTGAAGCATTAAAAGATACACGAAGGAAATATTATTTTTGTGTCCTTTAGTGTTCGTTATATTTTTATTTTTTTCTATTTGAAGAATTTTGTCAACTGTCTTTGCTTTACTTTCTGGGTCCTTGACAAATGTCTACACGCTGCTCTGTATGCTTTGAGGGCTTATTGGCTGGCTGTCCAAACTGCTCAAGGATTTGTGGGACATGTGGGCTTCCTTTGTCCTCGCCTCGGATGGCTTAAGTGAAAGTCTTGGACTTTTAAGACATTGTATTGACTTTCAACTTCCTCTACTTGGAATCTCTAAAAATTAAATTCATAAATTGTTGTAAATTTTTTTTTTTTCAAATTAAAATGTTTTGTAATATTTTTTTAAAGCTGTTAAAGATTTTATTGAAGCTTCTCTTTAATCAGCAGAGTGTAAATGACAAAAGAAACGCCTTGGAAAATATCTTGAAAAGAGAGAAATTTTGTTGAAATATTTTGTTTCATTTGCAAGCTTTTTCATTATGTCAAAACTAGCCAAAGACAGAGCAATAAAGAGCACAATAAAGAAACCAACTAAATTATTCACAAATATGTCTTCATATTCGGAAGCAGAAAAAAATTAACTCAAATGACCAGAGTGATTTGAATTATTGGCAAATCAAAAGCGTTTTCATTTTTGATAAGATAATGGCGAAAAATACGAACAACTTCACTCAAAACTACGGTCGATTATCGGCTATATAACCTAGGGAACTTGGTTCCGAGAAGGCAAAACTTGTTTGCAGCATACCCAAAATATACGGCAAAAATATGGAAAGCAAAATTATAGTCCTTTGGCTATTGATGTGTCTGGCAACTGGCATTTACTGTGATGACAAACAACCTGCCACAGAAGTGAAGCGCTGTAAGTATGCCAAAGGATATGAAAAGATGAAATTGAAAACAATTTTTCTTATAGGCTCCGGTGATAAACCCTTTCCACTAGAGGTGCGAGTGGATGGATGCGTAACCCCGCCCTGTAATATAATCAAGGGTACAATTCAATACTTTGAAATTGATTTCGCCGTAGGTAAGTGTGATCAAACAATTGTTAAATTTTGACCATTACATTTAAAATTCATTTCATAGATAAATATATTACAAACCTGACTTGTTTGGTAAAGGCCACAACTCTCGGTATTATAACAGTGCCCTATGAACTGCCAGAAGATGTGGCTGCAGTCTGCCCCAATTTAATGTACGGAGCCTATTGCCCCTTGTATCCAACTGAGGATGTCACCTATCTTTTTGCATTTCCCATTGGTGAATATCCTGAAATTGGTGTCAAAATTGAGATCTATCTGGTGGATCAGGATGGCGATGTAGCCACATGTTTTGTGTGCGACATTAAAGTCAAAAAAGCCCAATCAAAATCCGGTAAAATTTACGAACTTGACTATACCACTTAAATTGACTTTCCTTAAGGATTTTATTTCTCATATAAATAGAAAACTGTGATAGCATAAAAGAAATGTAAACACAAAATAAAATTTTACTAAACACCAAAAAATTTTATGAAAATTAATTTTGCATTGTTTTATTTTGTTTTTGAGTTCCTTAATGTTTCATAATCAAATATGCCCAGAGTCATATATCATTTTAAAAAGCTTCGCAAAGGCATCATAAACAATCACAATTCCAAACTTTCAACCTATGAAGTTTTTATTAGAAACCCTTTATTTAATTGAGAAACTCAGTGCAAGATGAGTCAATCAAATATCAGTTTTAGATTCTTTATTTATAAATCAAAATAGAATATATAAAATCAAGTGATTGAAGTTCTTAAAATAAGTCGAAAAGATTAAGGGGACTCTAAAATACATGATAGTTCCAAGAGTCAACAAGTTACAAAGAGATTTTCATTGCGAAACTATTGACTACCTTTCGGTGCAATAAATCTCTATGCATTTGTCAGGAAATTGTTTGTAGCTTTCTTGCCATTCCCTCTCAATGTACCTAACCATTAATTAAGTAAAAACTGTTTGCCTCTCAAATCTAAATATAATAACTCACAATTGAAAATTTAATTGTTGATAAGACCCAACGACTTAGCGACCTAGCACACCTGTTAGCCACGCTCGTGCATTCAACTGGCTAAGACAGCAGGCAGCAAAAAAACAATTCCGAATGTACTCAGTTATCAATGGGAACACACTGAAAACAATATCCTACTTCGGTTTTCTATTAAAATAAAATAAATGGCTATGAAATTTGTATTGGGCTAAAGTTCAAGATCAAACCTCTTACGTATCAAAACTCTTACTTCCACGAAATCCCGAATATCTTTTAAAAATTAAATTAAATATTTTTGATTGAATCCTTTAAAGGTAAAAATGATCTACTATTTATTTCTAGATTCCGAATATACTCAGTTATCAATGGGAACACACTGGAAGCAATGACCTACTTTGGATTGTCCTTAAAATAAAATATTTCTATGAAATTTATATTGGGTTAAAGTTCAAGATCAAACCTCTTACTTCCACGAAGTCCCTATTACATTTTAAAAATTAAATTAAATATTTTTGATTGAATCCTTCAAAGGTTCTGATAAAAAAAGTCTACTATTTATTTATAGATCTTAATAAAGTGAAACTAATTTCTTTGAGAGTTTATTTGTACTTAAAATTTTCGATTGAATCCTTTAAAGATTCTGGTAAAAATTGTCTACTATTTATTTCTAGATCTAAATAAGATGTAACTAATTTCTCTCAGTGTTTATTTGTACTTAAAATTCAAATAGTCTAAGATAAGTAGAACCCTCAACTGGCTACCGGCCATATGGAGAATTTGAAAAGCCGATTGGTTTTAATAAATAAACAATTATAAAATTGAGTTATAATACTTGAAATGATAATAAATTGAAATCCAAGTGCAAGTGCCAAACGTCACTTATCCCCTAATAGAAAACGATTACTTTTGCTTGAGAAGATAAGACGGGTACACTGGAAGGTAGATATCGGTGACGTTGCTCATATAAACAGAGCTTATCTAATGGGAAATTGGAACTCTATTTAACCAAAATATACCGTATTATTCAGTCTATCAAAAATTGTCGTGAAGTTCAGTCGTGCGTATTTCTTAAAATAAATTGAATATATTTTGTGGAAAGAGTGTGAAATCAATTCCCTAAGATACAAAAGTTCTTGGCATTATTAAAGTTTTTTATAATTTAATTCAAATCATTCGACTTTAAAAATAGTTTCTTTATAGAGTTTGGCTTAAGTTTGACATTTTTTGAGAGTGTGCTTGTACCGATATTAATGTCTATTCATCACCTCCATGAGTCCAGTCCAGCAAAAGGGTATCGCGGGTACTTGAGCCCTTACGAATTTTGCAACTGCAGATAAAACAAGAAATGACATCTCCGTTTTCATCGTTGAGTGTCACTGTGACATCAGCGGTTATTTCGGGGAATGTGGGGTCTATGTAGAAATTGAATTGATATGTCACATCCTCGTTCTTGTCCACGGGGCACATGGCTCCGTAGAGGAGATTACTGCAAACATTGGAGATTTCCTCGGGCAAATCGTAGGGTAGTGTGACGCCAAACACCTTAGCTGTTACCTTTGATGTAATGCTTTTGATATCATTTCTGTCTGGAGAATAAAACCAAAATGTTATTCAAAAATTCAACTGCCTGAAAATCAGTGCTTACTTCCGACAAATTGAACTTCCATGATGGCTGTGGTACCCTTGTATACTTCACAAGGTGGTTCCTCGCAGCCTTCAACACGAACATCCAGCGGGGATGGCAGATTTTTGCCTGAAATAGATTACTCATAGGTAAATATAAATTACTTCAACCTAATAATATATACCTAACATCTAAAGAACCTTGCTCTTCAAAAATTGCCTAAAACTATGCTATTCGAATGTCTTTGTATTAATTTCCCATAATCAATACTTACTATATTTTTTTTTCAATATTTGAGTTATCTCTGTTGATAAGGGATTTCTTTTTTTCATAAATTATAAAATGTATACATGACAACTCAGCAGTTTAATCTTTTATATACTTTTATTCTCCAGCTATGATGACTATAGCAATCTCCAATATTATGACGCTAATTTTTTAAGACTTGTTAATTTCTAGATTAGTAATATGAACTTTGTTTAGTTTTTTAGTCCCGATTAATCATATTTTCTGTATATTATGAAATCGAAAAGTAAATATTTTAGTTCAATGAATGTTAGTAAAATAGAAACCAAACCAAAATATCCTTTCTAAATGAAGATTGGTTCATACAGCCTACCTTAAGGTTAACAAATCTGTCTGTCTGTCTCACCGTCTATCTGTTTGTCTGTCCGCCTGTATGAATCTCTCCCTCTCAGAGGTGGTAATATTTATAAAGTTCCGGTTAGATTAAACTTATTACATTTTTTTTATATCTTTGTTGAGTTCGGAATAAATCCACATCTCACTCAAAAAAAAAAGGTTTCTAGGTCAAAGCTTTTTTTACTCTTTTCGCAGAAAAAGAGTATATTCAATTTGCTCTGATGTTTGTAGTGCACAGAACCAAACATCGTAGACCCACAAAAGTTATATATAGAATACTTAGAATCATTAGAGGAGTCGATATAGCCGTGTCCGTCTGTCCGTCTGTTTCTATACAATTTACTTTCTCAGTTTTAAAGCTATTTTGATAAAACTTGGTATATAGCCTGAATTTTATTAAAATCGAACTACTATATTATATAGCTGTCATACAAACCTAAATCGGCCCTATTAGCTGACCAACTGCAAAAAGGGTTTGTAATCTTTGGCACCCCGAAGATAACGTTGGGATTTTTTTTTATATTGACGCCAAAAATGATATGTAAGGTTCTTGAAATACTTAAAATAAATGTCAAGTTTCTGATCGGACTTCTATAAATACAGCTCCCATAGGGCCAATGGAAGGCGCAAGAATCGTTTTAAGGTCGCCATTTGTTTGTTTTTAAAGTTATTTTCACAAAATTAAAGAATTCGTTGACTGTGGATCCATACAAAGCTTCTTATAACAATATAATGTCCAGCTAGTCACAAATTATCTGACGATCCAAAATGACTCTGCACTCTTGGATAAAGAGATTCCATTGTATATAGATTTTTTCATTGTGACCATTCTCCATTAAAACTAATCGGACATTAAATACTATTTTTGTGTTGTTCTGTCAAAAAACGGGTTATTTAAATACGAATCCCAACCAAGACAGCATTTTTTACCAAACAAATCATTCAGGACATTTGCACTGAACTTGGTAAATAAAAGCTTTTAGGGGTCATTAATTGGTGTACAAAATATTAGTCGCTCTAGGAAAAATAGATCATAAATACCAATTGAAGGCATCGGCTGTGACCGAGTACAACGTTCCGAATTTATTTTATATATAAAAAAAATAATAATTAAGGCTGTTACACCTTATTATTATTTAATAAAAATCTTCGATTGTTTGGCACTGTCACTTTTGAAAATGTTTAAATTGAACTTACATTGCCTCACATTAGTTGCATTTGCCACCACAAAGCACACGAGTAATAGAAAAGTAAAACGTAGCATTTTCAACTAATTTCAAAATATTCCACAAACTCTCCAATGCCTTCTGTAGGCTAGCGTTCTTTACTGCTCAATAAAACTATTGCTGCCTTTGAAGAACTTTAAATACCTAATCGCGAGGGGTTGCGTTGTCAGATCGGTTATGAATATACATATACAATAAGATAAGTGTGTTTGTGTGTATAGGTATTTCCTTTGACTGACAAAAGATGACCAATTCTATGCGGCTTATCAATATTGAAATCCACGGTTAAGAGCTTTTTGACTCCAGTGTGCAGGTGTTACAAATGACAACATGTCTGCAGGTGTTGCGATCGATTATATATAATATTCTTAATATTTGTATTAATACATACTCCAAATATTAGTATATAACGTAAAAACTTGCCCGATAAGTGAAAATACTCAATGACTTTGCAAACACAAATCGCATTACAATTAATAAGATTCAGATGCCGGTAGTAAATAAACAATGAAGGGAATTTATAAGAAATTCTTATCAAAATAAAAGTCAAATATTGTAAGTTATCAATTTTAATTAAAATCTAATAAATTAATTAATTTCAGATAATATTAAACGACTTTTTAAATGAGAGAAAAATCTTCTTTTCATATTTCAAAAATACCAAACAAATTAACAGCTGCCAAGATGAACAAGTTCATTGTTCCTGGTCTGGTTCCATTCTTCATACCATCTAAGCAAATTGAATTAAGATTGGCTTGGATTGGATTTTAAATGGAGTGTGAAGAGCTGGCAAGGAAGTATCCTGGTTTGTTGTCAGAGTCCACACAAAAGGGCGGACAATTAATCAGTGGATCTATAAAAATCTCTGTGAGTATATTTATTTCTGTAATAAAAATAAGACAATAATAGTCCGAATATTTTCAGAGCAAATTTTACCGCCTAAAACTTTTACTACCTTCTCGAACAGAACTGCTGGGACTACAACTTTATGTGCAAGAAGGTCTGGAATATAAGTCCTACAAAGGTCAAGATTTCCCAATTCAGAATGACTGGAAACTTGATGATTTGCTTGCTTATTTGCCGAAACTTTTGTCATCCACACTCAAGCAAGATCAAGAAGATTTTTCTTGCCCAATTAACAATATATATTCAGAGATTTTAGCTCTGCACAGACCAGATGAGTATTGCCTACAAATTGACGAGCATTGCACTCAAATCCGATTTAGCAACTTTGTCGGAAATGAACAACACTATCTGAAGATTGAACTGCCCTCCTTGCGACTTCTCGATCACAGCTTGCCCGACTGCTTACCTTGGCTAGAAGTTTACAGAACCTCGGTCCACAGTCTTACTGATGTTATTCCCTTGTTCTTGAAGACTTTAGAGGAATTGGCTATTTTCTATCAGAATTTGGCTGACATAGATGAACTGTGTCATGTCTTACAGCCACATCCAATCAGCACGAAGCATACTAAACGCATATTTCCACTAAACAGACGTGTATTCCTCATGCTGGATATAGCCAATCCTCTGGCTGTCCAAGCTTCGTTGACAATAAAACTCATTGGACCGACGGATGAGGTAGCTCCTTTTCGCAAAACACTCAGCGAGGGCCTCAACACTTGGGATCCTGAACTTGATATACACAAGAATCTACTGCGGATCTTTGATTTGTGTTTCTTTCCAATGCCACCGGCAGCTTCCACAGAAATCGAGGACGACTCGCACTGCAATATCTGCTTTGTCTATCGTTTGGACGATGGCGAGGTCCCCCTACTTTCCTGTGACAATGAAAAGTGCGCTTTGAAATGCCATGCGGCATGTTTGAGGAAATGGTTCACCACTCGTGCCGATGGCATACACTTCGTGGATGTCTCCTTTGTTGTGTGCCCCTATTGCAAGGCGGTAAGTTTTTATGTTAATTTGCAAATACCATTTTTATTTACCCAAGTTTCCCTTTTTAATAGAAATTTTCCACCTCGTTCGTGGCTCTCTTGGAGGAATAAAAAAAGCTTGTATGCCACATATATATTTTTATATACCAATGAAACATCGTTAGGGTATACATATAATAAAGATAATATTGAATTGAATTATCCATATGGGTGTTATCTTAAATATAAAATATTTTATCATGTATAATTTAAATTAACTTAGAAATTTAATTTTATTATGGGTAAATCAATCTATTCGTTCGTTTCAAGCCCCAATTCTCATTTAACTTCCAGTCTGCCAGATCCAGTACCGTTTTGATTTTTAACAATTGATAGATTTTTGAAAAAAGTTGTGAAACGTCTAAGCAAGAATCATATACACAATCAGTTACTACGCGGAGCGGATGCAGCTAAAGGGACAGCAGCATAAACGTCTCACAACGCGCCAGGCTCATACCATTTCATTGCTGACCAGACGCAGCAAATTCCTAACCACAAAAGTGCTGCCATTGGTAGTTGTATGCTCACTGGCTTTGCCAATACGCACACTAGACCCAGCCAGACCAAAGAAGACCTTGGGTGCCAGATTCTCTTCCACGGCCTTGAATTCCCAGCCAACGTGCTGGGCGCAAAATTTGCACAAGATAATGTGCCACTGGTAGCCTGGAAACCAGGAAAATTCGGTAGACGGCTCGCCACTATAGCCAATGGCATGGGGCATTACTCGGTACACCGTATTGGTTTCGTGTATATAACCGGCTGCAAAAAGATAAATAAATAATCAATTTTTTTTTTTCATTTGGTAAACAAAAACTCACTTGGGTTGCAGTATTGCGTCTGTACTCCATGCTTGGACATGGCAAAAAGGTCAGAGCAATAAGCCAAACTGCTGTTGCAGTAGCGGCAGAAGAAAAGTGATTCCTCCTTTAGTGAGCTGCCGATTAACTGGAGTCTTGTGTTCACTGAATCCGTGAGAAAGGTGAGGCGCATCATTTTCTCGGTTAGATGAAGATTGCGCACCAACCAAAAGGATAGTTGTATGGGGCATTTTGGCATTGTGTCGATTTTGTGTTGTTCCAGCTTCTTGCGCGCCTTCTCAACAATATCCTCGTACGAGTATTCCTGGCAGGCCTCCAGCGGCCAGGGTGTACTGGCCATTTGGAAGCGTCGGAACTTGTCTCGCATTGAGGGAATATCGCGAAAACGATTCATTGAGCCCATATCAATACATTTTAGTGGCTCGGGCAGAAAATATTCCGGCAGTATTTTGACCTTGCTATAGCACTTCATATTTGGATTACGCGCTATATACTGGGGCATACTGGAGGGGGCAAAGAAAATTTATAATAATAAGCCGATCAGGTTGAGGGGGTGTGACACACCCACACTTACCCCTGGATGTCGTCGCAGTCGATGACAATGCGCTGCAGAGCACGAGATTTGTAAGAGACCATTTGACGTCCACCCTCGCCTTTTTCGTAGATTTGGCAGGTGACACCGTAGAGCCGATGCCGATTATCATCGGGAGGCTGCATAAGCGGAAAGCCTACGCCAAAAATTACACCGTCACGACCACTGTCATTGATTTCCTCGTCAATGATGCTGCCGTCGATCATAAATGGTAGTACTTCGCCAGGGAAGAGCGTATGTTGATGTAGGAATATAAGCATTCGGTGCGTGCTGCCCACTTCAAGGTAATCGACTCCTGGTACGCGATTCAGGTTGGTTCCGAAATACGAGTGTTCTGCTGGTAGATTTGTATCGAAACGCACACCTTCCTCTAAATCAATATCAAGTGGTATCGGGGGTACGAGTTGTCCTTCTGCTCCGGGGGCTTGGTCTTCTGGTCCACCGACATCAACGCTGCCCTCTTCACTGGTCCTGCTACGTCGACGTTCCTGGCTGAAAACCATACTGCGCACACGCTGCAAAAAATTATCTCTGTTGAGCAGGGCAGCAATGCCACCATCCCGATTGCGCGCCTGTGAAACTAGCATGCCTACGGCAGAGCGCACACGATTCTGTGATATCATCCAGCCCGGCAGATAACTTTCATCACCATCAGATTCATCTGGCAAAATTTATGAATTTCAAGAATTGTTTATATTAGTTTTTCCATTCGCATTCAAAGGCTTACCATTATTTTCCGTAGACATAGCGCTGTCACTATCACTGCTACTATTGAATAGGTCATGAAATTCACCACTTCTGTTAGCCTCTTCGTCGGCATGGTCACTCGGCTCGTTTAATCCCAAGGCTTCATCGACCTCAGGGTCATTAAACATCTCCTCCACATCCATTTGCCGAAGCTCAATCAAGGCGTAGGCCACATCTTCTGGTGAGGGCTCTGCCGCTTCTGGAGCAGTGCCTCCTCTGTCTTGTTCCTGTTGCAGTGGCAAATTGGATACAGAACTTGTGCTGGCTTCGTTCTCATTGGAAATCGGTGGTGGTGGTGTAGCTGCTTCTGTTGTTGTTTGCTCTACACCTGCAGCCCCTTCACTTGCATCGATTTCTAGGGGTAAATCATTAGAAAATCAAAAACAAATCCGCGAAATAAGCATATGGTCCTACCTGGTATTTCTTCCCCATCCATTTTTTGCCGTAATAGTTATTAAATTATATTTCGCATCAAAACGAAAATTTTTTATTTTTTATTTTGCTTTTATTTGGTATGTGCGTCAAGGTAGCGGCGCTGAGTAAGCCACAAGTTCGGAACTAAGTTCCATGTTTTATTTTTGTTCATGGCTATGAGTAATTTCGGATTGCCAACAGAGGGCGTTCAAGCCTCTGTTTATAATTATTTGGGTGGCTAGGTATTATTGTATTTATTATTTATAGAAAAATCAAACAAAATCTAAAGGTCGCCTACAGTCTGAGAGATGATAGTTCCTTTTCGATTCGATTAATTCCAGTATTGTATCTAAGTTACTGATAGATATTTACGTTGACACTAGGTGGCGTTAAGCCGAGACCGCCCCAAGTTTTGTACTAATATTAAAGTTAAGATTAAGCTCCCAATTTTTTAGCCTTTTCTTATTAGTTGAAAACGGGATTTTGAACTGATCAGACTTTGGAGACGCGTCATTACAGATATGAGCACAAATTGAAAGCTAATCGCCTACGCGCCACAGACGTGAACTTCCGTTGATTTTTTTTTTGTATTTTCTTGGGTTTTTTGTTGTTTGCGTTTTGTTTTTATCGTATTAATTGAATTCCAGAATTCTATTGAATCATCTTAAATACTTTGCATTACTTTGCGATAATCGCTTAATGTTATTTCATATCTGTGGAGGTTGAAAGCTATAAGGTTATAATATTGAAAGCAGAAAACCCAAGCTGTAATAAAAATTAAAGCTGAGGAAATGTTTAAATTAAACTTTCTGTTGATCGCAGCGCTTCTTATCATTGGCATTGAAATTGCGAGCCAAACGGCGCAAGCTCAAATCGCTTACCAAGAGGATGCCATAGAAGATGCTAAGAAGGCGAATGCTGCGGTGAGATGGTTGGGGAATCAATTTTGACCTAGTTGCCGATAAAGCAACCTTGATCTCTCTTTCTCTTTGCATTCCGTGAATAGGGTCGCAGACCTCTGTATTCCCCTTCGCGCTGTAAAAAGTATGAGCTACTCTATCCGGGTGATAATTATGACGATTGGATTTGCGACTGTGCTCCAAGTAAGTATTTTAAAAACTCCGCGAATAATTATAATTTATTCACTTAAATTTTCTTACAGCTGCTTTTTACTATCCCGAGGCTGACGGCTGTTTTCCCGCCTACCGACAGGGTCCCTGCGAGTCTGGCCATATGTTGGTGCTTTACAAGGATAAAGTTATCCCGGAATGCGTCCGAAATCCTTGCAACAAGGACGGCCACTTCATGATACGTGACCAGTGCTTTGAGTTCGGCAGCAATGAGCATAATCCCTGTCCCTTCAAGGAGTACACTTATGTCCTGGGAGTCAACCCGAAAACCTTAATGGTAGATTGCGTCATTTTATCCCCGCAACTAAGCAGCCGATTTGGTACAACCGATGAATCCATAGTACCACCGGAATACCTCATTGAACAGGCACAAAAGTGTGCACGCGGCAGCCGCTTGCTTGTCCAAGGACGCTGTGGCTCCCCAGCCTAGTGGGCCCCGAAATTTTTTAAGTGCTTTTGTTTTAACACCTTTTTGATTTTTTTTTGTTTTTTAATTTAAAAAAATATATAAAATGAACAACAACAAAACACCGATGGTGCTGATTTATTTCTTTCGACTTTTGACCGGTTTAACTGGCTGCGCTTCCAGAAGTTCTTCGGGATTTTCATTTGCTATATCATCTTCCTCAATCAAATTGACTCCATCATCAGCAAGGCTTTGCTCATCGTTGGTGGTCTCCAGCTTGAGTAGAGTGTTCTCCAGCGAGGCCAAGAAGGAACTTTCACTATATTCCGGCCAATTCCGAAATTGCAGAAACAAGGTCAACATCTGACTGGGCGAGAGATCTCCGAACTGGGTGTAGATATTAATTCCTGGGTAATAATGTTGTGAACTGATGTTGGTGCAGGGTGTGGAAAATTGTGGCAATTTGGTGGTCGACTCTTCGCCATAGATTGAATAAACGCGTTCACTGTGTCGAGAATTGATGATGAGGCGTGGTCCGCACCCCGGCACCCATTTTCTAAAATAGAAATACACTTGAGCTTTGGATTCTAGAATTTCGTTTTTAGTACTCACTCCAAATTGGGTATAACACGGTTTCGTCTGCTGACATAGTTCTGTCTGACGAAAAACCAAAGAGCGGGCAAATCTTCAGGGGTGCAGAAATCCAGGAGATTTCGGCGAGGAACTATCTTTACCAGATACAAATACTCAGGATTAATAGATCTGACCTTGCCCAATTTGCTGCTCTTGTGTATGTTGAAATCTTTCTGGGTGGGTAAGAAGTCATCTCTTGGTATTTTGCCTATGAATTGATGCTCAAACAATATTTGAAAGAGTACGGAAGTCGAGCGATAAATGAGATAGCCAATCTCGTTGGAGCAGGTGAGGTGCTTTAGGAACAACTTTTTTTTTAGCAAGTGGTTATGTTTGAATTTTGTTTTTTCTTACAATATAAATGGGTGGTGGCACAGCAAGAATCATTTCACACCGTCCCAGGGTGTACAAGCTATTCCGAAATATTAACGAGTTGATCAAATGCTTGAAAAAGATATATGACCCAACGGCGCCGAAGACTAACATGTTTGGATCTGAAAAAGAAAGGATGATGGTTAAGAGTTTTGTAAATAAAATTTCATGTTTATTTTTTTTACCATCATTAAAGTCACGCTGAGGCACATCGCGGAGTAGCTCGGTCAAACGGGTGCCATTGTCCATTTTATCCATGTAGGCCAATTTGCCGAAGCCAACAAAATCACCCTGGCAGACTTTTACTCTTTCCGGATACAGACTGTGTAACTCCTGCAACTGGGGCATAAAATGCTCCAAGTTTTCTATAAGGATTATTTTACGAAACTGTGTTTCCCTATCGAGTAATTGGCGCGTGAAGTGACCCACACCCGGATTGAACTCCAGGATGGTGTCGCATTTGGTTTGGTGCAGGTGGGGTTCAAGATAGTTATTAAGCTGTTCGGCCAACTCCGCATTGGCAATATACATGTGAGCCGGAGTCTTTTGCTTTTTATTCAAAAGTTTGTGGGGAAACTCGTTACTGTACCGAGCAATTCTTTCAGCCTGCTCTGCACGTTTGGTCTTGGTACTGTAGTTGGCCACCATTTGGAGAGCCCGAAAATACCGGTGAGAACGTAGCAACACCATTTCTCCGTTCTCTAAGTTCTTCGAAATGAAAGAAAAAACAAAAACACTCGCTTTGTTTACATGCAACAGCTGTTTGAAACCGCTCAATGCAGCCCTGGAATGGTAGGGTTGTCAAGTGGCTCAGCCGCCGAGTGCTTTGTAGGGAATTAAGTTAAATTATTAAATAAAAATATTAGCTTCTTAGAATGGGTAAGGTAATGTCGATGGTTGCCCGAAGGGCTAATCGTTTCAATGCTGAGAATCGCGCCCACCGGGTGCTCGAACGCGAAAAACCAACACCGGCACCGAAGTACGAATCCAATGTGCGTGATATGGAACGCACGCTTGAATGTGAGCTAAAAAAAACCGACAACACTTGTTATACAATTCATGAGACAACTTTTGTTTAACAGTGGATCCAAAGTTTGTAGACACCCTAAACAAAAAGGATGCGGGCCTGGACAATCGGCTGAAAGATGTTTATGTAACCTCCGAGGACAGATATGTGGGTTACCTTTTTCAGTGATTTATCTCCCAATTGATGGCTTTTTCTCGTCTATAGATAAAACGGGTCCTAGAACGCAAGGCCGCCGAAAAGGGCAATGAACAACGCATCTTGCCACTAGACCGTAACACCCCCGAAGAATTCGAATATGGTTTTATGGAGCCCTCTCGTGCCACACCAGGTCGCTGCACCCTGCGCCAGGCCTTGAAGTTCATCAATGACCATCAAATCGAGCCTGAGACTTGGACAGCACAAAAAATAGCCGATGAGTACAAATTGAAGCCACAAATCGTGGGTAAGAGTCAAATGGCTTTCGCTTCTGTAATAATTTTTGGCTAATCCATTTCGTTTTGTTCTAGAAAACATACTCCAACATTTTAAGTCTTTTGCCGTTTTTGTACCTGACCAAAAATACCAGGATACTTTATTAACACAAGCAAAGGCAAAGTTGCTTTCGGACAAACCCAAAGATTCCACAGGCGAGGATAGTAAATAAGTAGACATAAAATGTTGGAAGATCTACAAAATAGTTAAATTTTGTTTGTTTTAAAACTTAACATTTATTGTTGAATGCAATTTTTTCTTAGATATCTCAGACAATTGCGTTTGGCGGGCAGTAGTAAATATTCAGGGATTTGTCTTCGGAGGCGGAAATCACTTTATCACTGCCTGGGCTATAGCGCACTCCCCAGACCTGGTCTGCATGCTCGCTGAAGGTGTGCAGACACTTTCTTTCGGCAGTGTCCCAGATTTTGACACTGCGATCACTGGAGGAACTGGCAAAATGCTTGCCATCTTCCGAGAACGAGACACAGAGCACCCACGAGGAATGGCCAGACAGAGTGCCCACAACATCGGAATGTGCTCTATAAGAAAAGTCAGAATTGAGCTTGGACTTTTGAGTTGAATTTTCAGAACTTACACATCGTAGAGCTTCATGTGTCCATCGTCGGAGCCGGTGAGGAGCATTTGTGAGTTGGGGGAAAAACAGAGACTCCGCACGGGCATGGCGTGTCCCTCCAAAGTCTGAGCCACTTTACCGGCTGCCACATCGAATATGGTGATGATGCCGTCTATGGCCCCACTGGCTATGTACTTTCCATCAGGACTCTAAAAAAAAATGTGGTTTTATTTAGAGAAAGAGCGTTTACCTTTGAGGGATACTCACGTAGGCAATGCTCAGTGTATATTTGCCATTCTGCGCATCGAGAGTTTGTTCAGCCTTTCCTGTTTCCACGCTGTAGATTGAGATTTTACCATCGTTTAGGCCGGATAAGACGTATTTATTGCAAGGCGAGAAGCTCACAGTCCACAGGTCTACTGGACCGAAACTCAGTAAATGCTTTTTATCCCCTGTTTTGGCATCCCACAGACACATGCTGGAGTCCAGAGAACTGCTAGCAATTGCTGCAAACACAACATTTTCAATAATAGAAGGAGAGTTATTTATTGCGCTTACTTTTGCCGTCCGAGCTCACGGCCACTGAGACCACACCAAGCGCGTGGCCCTTTAGTTTATGTCGTAAGCTTAATGTATTGTCCTCGCGTACGTCCCACACTTTAACCAAGTCATCCAGTCCGCCAGTTACAATAAAATCTGCTGGCTTTGGCTCTTTTTTATCAAAATCAAAGGCATTGTGTTCTTCTTCCGTGCTTTTGGCTTCGTCGGTAGTTTCATTGTCGCGGCCCCAGGTGCAAGTCCAGATTGCATTGTCGTGAGCGTTTTCTTCTTTGTGTAGCAGTGAGAACTAAAACATAAATGGTTATTATTTTGATTCCATTACTTTTCTACCTGTTTACCATTTTGCCGGCGTATTGATGCTTTGACAAATCTAACAGTGTGCCTGTCGCGTCGAATTAAGCTAGTATTTTGTATCGATAATAGTTGGTTCAGATGTATCGACTTTTTGGTATTTTGCCCTATTTTGTATTTGGCGCGCTTTTCTGAGCTTAAGTATAATTTTAATAATAATGTAAAGAATTTGAACAGAATAAAACCGCTCTACTATTTAAGTCGCTGCCGCTCTTTTATTATTGGAACCGATCAAGTTTAAGCACACGGCGGGTAAGAAAGCATCTCAAGCCTGAAGATTAACCGTGCCTAACTAGATTTTTTGTTAGAGTTGCCTGGTTCGGGATTTTTCATTGTGGACACCTGGTCACACAGCGGAACCAGCTGGACGCGAACTTTGTTCAGCAAGCTGAATCTAGATTTATCGAGCTAAATAAATTTTTTTTCAGTGTTTTTTTTTGTATTTCCGTGTGAGGTTGTAGTGCGCTTGTTGAAGTTTCAAATTTTACGTGAAACAAGTGTAAGTGAGAAAAATGAAAAGAAAGAGATGAAAAATCTAAAAGAAATTTAATTGAAATTTCGACAAAGTTGTGCTATTATAAATCTATTTAAATATATAAATGAAATAAAACGCAATCGAATGCAACGCAAATGCTAAAAGTGCAAGCGAAGTGTTACGCAGCGCCGTCTCGTTTCGTTTGTTAATGTGTTTGTGTGTGTCTACGGACGGTGGCGGCGGCGGTGGCGGCCAGACCAACGCGTGCTGCGCTCCTCCAAAGCAGAATTTGTCGCTGTCGTGAAATGAGCGCCCCCGGGTTGATTGGATCCGCAGCGTCAAAAAAGAATATAATTTTACTAAACAATTTTTTTAGTTCGACCGCGTGTCTGGAATTCAAAATAAAGCATAACAAAAATACATTTTTTCAAACAGACAGTATTTTTCTTTTTTGGTCATCTGTATTAGTGCAAAGAGTGCGTGTTGAGTGTGGGCGTGCTTGTGTGTGTGTGTGTATGTGTGTATGACTGTCTGCAGCAGCAGAGGTAGCGGCATATTTTATATCCAATTTCTTTCGTCAAAAAAGCGAAATTCATTCTCGTTGATTTCTACATATATATAAAAATATAGTTTTTTTTCATCAGCTTTATTCATTCTCACGTAGTTCTATACACGCGTTTTTGTGTAACTGTAAACAAAGAGTGCAACCGGTTTTCAGTTTATTTTTTCTGTGCAAACTTTTTCCCATTGATTCGGATTTGTGTTTAATCACCGCGAGGGCATTTTTTTATATTTATTGATTATCGCATAAGCTCTTATTTTTGTTTTTTTTCTTTTCCAATTTGCTGGTAAATTAACACAATAAAACTGACTAAAAAATTATTCTGACTGCATAGAAATAATAGGAAAATAAAACTTTGGAAACAAGAAAACAAAAAACGAATACTTTTATAACAAATTGGTAAGTTGAAAAATATTATTTATTTATTTTTTCCTCCCCTTTGTATTACGTAAATTTGTTTGTGTCTTTAGAATTTCTTTGGCATTTTATTGTTTTTATGTAATCATATTTGGCATATGTAAATTGTAGCCGAAAGCGAAATGAATCTTTCCACATCTTCGACCAACGAAAAAATTACCATCTTTTATCTTGGCCGGCCCTCCACTTGTTTTCGATTTGCTTCATTTGCATAGAGCGCCATAGTTTTGTTTTGAGCTGAAGATGCTTTTGGTTAGGCTCCTAAATATTCATGAATTGAATTCTTATAAAATAAATAAATAACCACAAACAAATTGGTCTGTGGTATTGGTGATTTTCATTTGTAAATTGAGAAATATGAATGACTTCAGGATTAAATAAATAAAGCAAATTGATGCGGAGCTTATTTCGAATAAAATACACAAACATTTCCATTATACAGAAAATGCTCAATCTAAATAAAAAATTGAAAGATATTCTGTGTGGGAGGGCTCGGCTGGATTGGAACTCTTTGAAGTAGACCCAAAGCTTTATTTATTTACTTCGACATTTTCAAACAAATCTCAATCAAATTTAATATTTGGAATAATTATGTAAAGAGTCTCGCATGTGCCAAATTTCACTCTGATCGAGCAACTATATCAAAAGTTACCTTTACCTTGAATATTTACTAACCAAAAAATTTTCAAAATTTTTTTTATGAAATTCCTTATATATCTCTGACATTTTCAAACCATTCTTAATCAAATTTAATATTTGGGATAATTATATAAAGTCTCATATATATACCAAATTTCAAAGTGATCGAGAAACTATAGGAAGACCAAAATCGGTCTTGTTTTTACCTTGGATATTTACAAGTCAAAAATTATTCAAAACTTTTTGTATGACCAAAGTCGGTCTCGGCTTTACCTCGGTTATTTACGGATTATTCTCCGTTCAATTTTATATATACTGATATCTCCGTTATTTCCAAACCACTCTCAATGAAATTTAATATTTTTCAAAATTTTCTAAATGAAATTCCCCGTTCAATTTTTGCTAACCAAACCTCCCCCAAAAAAATGAATTCAAAGTAGAATTGAATGAATGTCATAAATAGTTTATAATCAGTCAAAATTGTTAATGAAAATATTTCTCAACCATTTTGTGTATTTACAAGCCGTAAATTTTTATATCTCTTCGCTTACATTTTCCATGGGCCCGGTTGGCCTCGGGCTCACTTGTTAAATTGTTTGCGTGTTTGAATTTGACTTGGCGCTTTTGTTAGACTCCCCAACAGTTCTTTTTGTCGTTGTTATTGTTGTAGGCAGCCAGGTGCCAAATGAATTGGTTTTAAAGCCAGGGCAAGGCAGACAAGTATGGCGAAAGAGCCTTGTGAAAATTGTTTCCATAAATAGAAACCTGGCGCATTCCCTTCGTAAGCCACATTTATCTTATCAAAATTTTGTTAGATGGCTTATGGGGTTTGGCCAGAAACCAAATATGCTGAACATTCTTTTTCAAGCTACTCGTTTTGCTTTTCTTGGCCAGGAAGAGGCTTGTTCAATGTTGACCCGAGTGCGTCCCTGACAACATGACGACAGCCTCTCACTGAAACAATAAATAAGAAAAAGAAAAAGAAGAAGAAAGCTCACTGGCTGACGGCTCAAGAGTTCAAGAAACGGACGCGTTGGCTTTTGCATTTTGTATGCAAACGAAGCGTGAGATATTTGTTATCAGACTTGTTGTTGTTATTGTTGTTGTTGCTTTCTTGTGGCAGTTGCCTTTATTGCTGCATGTCAGCTAGGTTCAAGTTGCTGAAGTTCATCAACCAGGCTCAGGCAATTAAATAGTCATAAATAATGTGCACACTGTACATTTAGTTTTCCTTCTTCTTCTTCGTCTTCGTCTTCTTCGTCTTCTTTTGTTTTGAAAAATCTTCTAAGCTGCACTCGTCTTTTTGAATAAATAATGTCAAGGCCATTGGAGAGTGCGTCAAATTTTTTGTTATTTATTTTTTATTTTTTTGTCAAGTCAACTTGTTTCTATTTCGGCAATTGTTTCATATAAAATTTATTGTCTTCATTTTCGCCCGCCTCTCCCCGTCGCGGGACTTGGTGCTCTGCTTTCTTCTTATTGCAATGATGTCATGTGTGGCATATTGTCCAAAATTGTTTTAGTTTTAGCCTAGTTGGCCTTTTTTTTCTTTTTTGATGTTATTGTTGTTGTTGCTGTTGGAACCGTTTTCTATTTTGCTTTTGACTTTGTCACGCTTTTCAACGCTTTTCCACACTTGACTTGGTTTTTAGCCTCGGCTCTCGATTTGTTTTCTGCTTTGAGACTCTTTTTTTCAGCCTCTTTAGTTTCTTCTTCTTCTTCTTTTTCTTCGTCGGCTGCAATGGCATTAATAACTTGCCAAGTTGTTTGTTGTTGTTTTTGTTGCTTGTCGCACATTCGAGTGCAGCTAAAAAGCGCAGCAACGAAACCACGAGCATTTCGATGCATTTTTTTTCCATTTTTTTTTTTTTTTTTTTTTTTTTTTTGCATATTTTGTGTGCTTTTTTGTTTTGCCTGCTCAGCTTCTATGACTGCGCTTGCATATGCAACATACCTTTTAGTTTTTACTGGTAAGTGTGGCATTGTTAATGGCAGCTTGACTGGATCTCACAGCAAAGCTTAGGGACGAGTTATACTCTTTTTTTTTATGTGGTGAAAAAAAAAATGATGAGAAATCGTTGCAGAACTCATTAAGGAACTTCCAAGTAAATCTAGAAAAACCTTATTATTACTTTTGCCTAGTTTTGATCTACTCAAACTCAAAAATATTTATAGTTATTCCCAAAAAAAATTTTTTTGAGAAATTATTAAGAGTGAAACCAAAGAGCCTGGCTTATCTATTTTATAATCATTTCATCTGTGAAACTCTGTAACATTTCTTATCAGTTGAAAATTGAAATTTTCTGTTACTTTCACCAGAGTGGCATTTTGGTCACAACACTTGACCTTGCCACAAACTTACCCAAAATGCCAAATGTCATAAAGTGAAGTTTTAATGGTTTCAAAAAACACAATTCTCCCCCTGACAACAGCCAAAAGCACTTCTAATTTTATTGTCTCAGAATAATAAAAAAACATAAAGAAAAAGAAGCCCTCATCGACCATGTGAAATTTGAGGCATTCAAAACTGCCAGCTCCTCCAACGTAATTGATATCGAAAAAGTATGGGGAATTGAGAAGTTGAACCAAAAAATATGATTCCCCTCATCAACCCCTAACTCAACTTTTAGAGGTATTTTTCGGAGAGACCGCGAATGGTCATTTATGGTTTTTTCGGTTTCAGACTTTCACGTGACTCTTGGACGGAAGAAAAATTGAAACCAAACGTTATAGTCGGGCGGTGACGAGTTTGGGATACCCTGTACCAAGTAAACCGAATTGAAAAAGAAATGGTGGTAACCCTAGTCGGTTAGTAACTCTGATATGTAACCCTGGTGACCCAGATGGACAACATTCACTTATAACTTCTGGTCTTAGTATTCCTTTGAATTCACCTTAAACCAAGCACGCCATCTACCGGACTGTTCAGTCGACCGACAAGGGGAATTCAATTCTGACTCTGAAAATTTGTTTTTTGTATTTCTCATGTAAATATGGTCCGATTTTAGTCATGTTTGATATCAATCGAAAGATTTTTAGATTTTTAACAATATTTCGGAAGTAACTAATACCAAAATCTTAAAGCTGTAGAAATCACAGGGCTTTGAAAAGGTGAAGGGGTGGAAGGAAAGGCGGGGGGAGACCAAAAAATAAACTTCACCAGCAAACACACATAAGAAGTCCGAATCAAAAGTTTGGTTATCCTACACTTGGCTATATCAACTTCTCTAGTCACCCTGATCATATTGTGGGTAACGCTTGGGGGGTCTACGACGTCTCCTTCAAATTAATATACCTTTACCCTTAAAGTAAAGGGTATAAAAATTGTCGAATAAAATAAAGGTTTCAAAACGCTTTCACAATATTCTGTATTGGCCAATTTCAATATCTGCTATGGGGTATTTGTTTTGGCCAAGTTGCCTCAACACGTCACATTTGTGCTGATAAACTCGCCCGAGTGACAATGAGAATGACAGCGGAACCACACCCTCCCAATTTAATTAATAAAGCGCAATTCGAGTTAATCTGGTTAATTCCCTTGTGGTCTTTTGACCCTGGCAGTCTTAATCCTTTGAACCTCAAATTAGAATTTGTTGTGTTTCTCTCAGGGCTCCCCGGCTGGTAATTATCTAAAAACATCAAGCAACTTGCTGTCTATCAGTTTTATGCTTGTATTTAATTTAGCTCATTTTCCAGTTTATTATGAAAATTTAACATGTTTCTTTTTGTGAAGCAACCAGGCAAAAATTATTTTATCCAGCCAAGCCGATACACTCACCTGCTAGCTGGCTGGCTGGCTGGTTGGCTGGTTGGCTCACTCATTCATTCATTTGGCTAGGCAGTCAGTCAGCTAGTCATTCATTCATTCATTTATTCAGTTAGCCATGCACTTTTGAGTGGCTCGAGCTGTGTTGGCCTGGGACGGACTGGGGTCCAGGCGTGGGCACTGTAAATGTGATTAAGTTTTCATGCTTCGACAGCTTCTGGGCTTGACTCAATTTATATAGTAAGGTGGTGGTTGCTGTTGTTGGCTGTCTTTGTAGGGTCAGAAAAAGTCTTGTTTTTGGATTTCGTTGACACCAAAAGTGGCGCTTTTCAGCTGGAACGAGGGTAGTTTCTCATAGTTTTGAACTGATTTTGTATAACCTCGACGGAACCCTTCCGGGGACTTCAGGATTCTATAGGCTTCTAGGGATTGAAAGTATTATAGAGTGCTCTAAATTTGTTTGACGTCTCCATATTAATTTTTATATGGCTTCTTAAAATTTGAGGAACTGTCAGCTTAGAAACGAATATTCCTGAGATATTATAAAGTCGAAACTAGACTTGAGTGAGCCCAATCAGTTTGGCATGCAACTAAATCCTTGTCCATATTTTGAATCTACTTCGAAAATAATTTTTTTAAATTTTTGCAGAAAAGAAGGGAGCGATTCATATAGGCCCGAGTGGGTATTACCATGACAAATTGTTGTTCTATCTGCTTGGCATGCAATTTAAAACTATTGACAAAACATTTTGTGATTTATTGGCATAATAGATTTGTATCGCCAGACCCCAGTCCCCAGTCCCCAGACCCCACGCAAGCAAGAGACCTTAAGTTTGAATGATTCGCGCCATTGAAAATTGATGATTTCAATTGATTGTCTTCTGCTCTCCTCTCCGCCTCAGCTGGGGGCAAACAAATTGCATTGTTCTGTTCTGTTCTGTGTCAGTGTGCAATGCCAATTCTGTGGCAAAGCGAAGGCCAATTAATGGAAAATTTACACCATTTAGCGGGTGTGGGTGGGCAATGCCAAATTTTTGAATATTTTGAAATTCATGATAAAAATAGAAACGACCCATGATTGCTTGTCACTGGCACATCATTTCCAACTAAAAAGCAATCGAACCAAATGCTACCTCTCCGGATGTGCCAAATTCAACTAAAAATGTTTATAGAAAATCTGATGATTCTGTTTTTAAATGATTCATAGCCTTTAATTATATCCCCCTAGTCATAAATGACGTATCTCAACAGAAGAAGATATTTCGCCTTGACAGCTTGTGAAGGCAAGCCAGTACAGCTTATTAATTGCTATACTTATTTTCCTCTTTTATTTTCAACAATTTATTTGAGTAAAACATTAGAAAGGCAAAGCTATGGATTATTTAGACTAAAACAAATAGATTAAAACAAACGAAAATGTTGTCAGATCGTAAAAATGCAACCTAAAAAGGCAAGCTTTTTTTTTAATCGAAATTATTTCATTAAATTGATAATCATTTCGTTCACTTAAGAACCCAACCAAAATCAGGTTGAATCAAAGGTGATTCATTTCACGAAATAAAGATCAAATATTATAAACCTTAATATTTTTTATAATGACTAAATAAACTGATATAGGCAAGCCTATATATACAGTGAAATATGGAGAAGCCAAAACTGGATAAGTGAGAAACTTCTTTAAGTGAGAATCAAATTATGCTCCCCTCTGGCTTATCCAGGTTCGAATGTATATATATATTTATTTACTTATATCTTTTAATTTTCTCCCCAAAGAATCGAATTATTTATCGATTGTTCTCAGAAACATTGGTCTATTTCAGAAGTGCTATAAATTTTTCTCTACATGAAATGAAGAAGAGGCAAAACAAATTTATTGAATCTTTTGGGCTTTGAAATAAACAAATGGGATCTTTACAAACATTAGCAGTCTGCAAAGATCATTCGCACCATTTCAATTTAGAGGTAACCTTTGGGGGTTTTTCTTAGACGAGACTATATATAGGGCATATCTATAAAATGGGTCTCAAGAATTGCTTTAAATTGATTTAAAAATATTTTGAAACTAATGAGAAAAACTCACTGAATTTTTTAGCTTTCTTCTCAAGTCAAGTCGACCGAACCAATATTGAGTCCTGACCGATTCGATTTGCTATTGCTTTATATAGTATATGGCGAGGTACTATTTGTCTTTGGTGTGTCAGAGATAATTTTTAATTAGAAATTGAAACCAAAGCCAAATTGGCTATAGGCCAATTTGTATAGGGCAAAGTTTATTGGGCCAATAATACATCAAGTCGAATCATGTTCGATTCGAAATAGAAATCGGCGAAAATCGAAAGTCAACACAACTATTTTTAATTGCCCCTTCCTCCGCCCTCCAAAACCCCTCACGATGAGGCCTGCAAATGTGCTGCAGTTTCAGTTTCAATTTTCACTTGCATATTTTTTTTTTATGTAATTTTAATTGGTCAAAATTCTTGTTAATTTGCCTTGTCTTGAGTGTTTTTTTTTTGAGAATTTTTGCAATGAAAATTTTTTAATTCATTTAAAAAATGAAATTCTTGAAAAACCAAAACTTTCTTTTGCCTAATTTAATTTTTTTTTTTTTACACTTTTCTGCTTTTTGTGGTGAAAATTGCAAAAGCTGGTTCTACTTTTTCATAAATTTTTATTTTATTTGTTTGTTTTTGTTTTTGTAGCTGTTGCCAATATAAGCGTGAAAAACTCGGCGCCATTCGAAAGGCGAAACTGCAAGATGGCGGGTGCCGGTGCGGGCCCCAACTTGGGCGCCCCTCCGAACTGAACGGGATCACACAAACACACACGCATATCTACATATATATTTTTATTCATGCCATTTTATTTATATTTTATTGTTAATTTATGTCTTTTGCGATTTTGTGTGTGTGCCGGTTTCGTTTTTAATTTCAAATTAATTGTAACATTTTGTTCTACATATAATTTTTGCCAACTCTCTCTCTCTCTTCTCTTTGGTTTTTGAGTGTTATATATATAGTATATGAAATATATATTCATTTCTTTTTTGACCAACAACAATCAAAATTACGGCACATGTGCCGGGCGCTTTGCCTTGGGCATTCTTTCGTTTTGCGGCTTTTTCCATTCCATTAAAATTTGATGGGCACAAACAGGGTTTGTTAATGTTTGTGCCTTTGTCTATGCTGGCTGACTGACTGGCTGGCTATTTATGGTTGGTCACAACCCCCCAAAAAAAAAGTACTATAAAAATAAACTAAAAATCTAAAAAGAAGTGGCTCAGGTCATTGCCGCCGCCACATGCCCAAAGTGTAAACCACAAAGCATGTGTAATTTACACACCTGAATAAATAAACAAATAAACACGCATACACACAGAAACACCCTCATATGCTACTCTGTGATGTAAACATTCAAACATGCATCTTTATCTTTATGCAAGTTTGGTGAGTCGGTTGCTTGACTTGGCTAGTTGGCTAGTTGGTTGGTTAGAGCTGAGCTTGTGCCGAGGTGTCGCCGTTGGCTTTTTCTGGCCACCGAATTTGGCATGTGGAGTGGCTATTCACCAACAAGGTGAGCTGACAGTGCCCACTCTTCATTGAACCACCACCACTATTCTGTCTCCGTAGGCCAATGCAATTTGGTGGCGGCAACCTGTCGCACCGTCCGCCCCAACATGAACGGCGGACAGAGTCGACACAAACTGCTACGCCCCCGCTGTTCAGCAAACTGTTTCACTTGTTGGAGCTACTGTTTTTTTTTTTTCATTGGTCTGTTTGTTGTTTCGGTCTCTGGCTTAGTTGACTTGGTTTGGCTGATCTAATGACTCCCACGGGTCTATAATTTGCTTAATTGGCTGCTGCGTACAAAAAAAAAAAAAAAAATTGATTCAAAATATTTATGATTATTATAATAAAAGTACACAATTTTGTTTTATTTTTATTTAATGTTCTGTTTTCTGGAATTTATGCCTGGGGTCCCAATCCGTCGATTTCTCTAGATTTATTAAAATATGAATATGTGGTTCAGATCAAGATATCTCCAAATTTAGTTCTTTGAAATAAAATCAAAAGGAACCAAAGGTGTACCTAGTTTCACATGTCTCGAAATACAAATAGTCTTCAAACAGATCCTAGATATATCTCAGAAATTTATTTCTCAATCCGTCTGAAATTTCAAAGCTGAAACCATTAAAAGCTAATTCATAGGGTCTCTAGTCTTTGATGTCCGAACTTACTCCAACTCTAAGAATCTAAGACCTTAATTAAAAGAAAGATCCATGGCAAATAGTTCAATGGTAACCTTGGCAACCTTATTTGTTTATTCTTTTATATATTTTTTCCATAAAATTTGCAATAATTTCTGTGAGAGATAAAACACTTTGTTTTTCTATGAAATTGTAACCCATTCACACTATCGCTACCCTGATATTGTTTTTCGTTGTGCTTTAGATTTATTCAGTGCTTATCAATAATTGAATTGAAACTTAATGGCCTTATAAGTAGAGAGTGCGCCAAAGAGTGAGGTTTTGCCTTATTTGGAGTGCCGATCGCCACACTGAATACCTTGACAAAAGTTTATACAGCCATAGGCAAATGATAATAATGAAGGCGAGATATCGTTGTCCCCCCTCCATATATATGGTAGTGATAGGCACGTTCGCATTTGAGAACCTTGACCAAGTAAATGGGAAACGAATTATGAATCATGTTAAAAATTCTAGGTGCGACCTATTAAATCAAATGAGACCTACAAAATGCTGCAGGAAATCGGTAAGACCGCAAATAAAAAGAAATTATCTTTTTTTTTTTTGGAGGGAAAACTTGGCTGGTCAAATCGAAAGCAGGCTTATTGGAAAGTCAAAAAAAAAAAAAAAAAAAAAACAAAATAAAACGTTCATAGCCGACCACAAATCAGCACGTCAGCGACCCAATTAACGGGGCGTGGCCATAGGTATTTCTCAATATAATTGAGGAAAAAGTAAAATCTTGTGCCTTGTGAGCTTTGACTTGGCCAGCATTTCATTTCATTTCCCATTACTTTTGGGGTTTGCTAGCTGTAAAAATGCCGGTGATGCTTCGTTGCTCTGCATTTGCCAAGGGAACGGGGAAAAAGCCAAAGAGAGAGAGAGGGAGAGATGGAGAGGAAATAGCGGAGCAAGCAGCAACTGATTGACTGGGCCAACTGAATGGGTGAGTGGCGTGTGAGAGTGAGCCAGTTGCTCGTCTGTGGTGGGCAGTAAACAAGTTTCTGTTTCTACCTTTTGGTTGCGCATGAATCATTTTTTGTTTTGTTTTGGTTTGGTTTTACTCGTATTTATGTGTTCCTTTTTTTATTCTCTTAGTACACTCTAGCTTATTTAGAGCTTTGCTACCATGTACAGAAAGCAATTTACAGTTAAAGGGCAGAGTCTGAACCCATTCGGCCGTTCGCTCTCTCTCTCTCTATCTCGCTCTCTCTCTAGTGCTTGGGTTCTATTATCCAAAAGTTTGCACTCTGCGTGAGCTTATGACGTTTGCACTTAACCCCAGCATGGCCCAGTTATTATTGCCGGAGGTTGGCAACTGGTCGTGGCTGTTGGCTTGGCTGGGCTCGTTTTTCTGGTGGGTTTGGCGGCGACGGAAGTTGTCGTAACTTGCAACTTGGGCCGATCAGGGAAGCGTGCAATGCAGTTTGACATATTGTTAGAGAGGTAAAGGCATGGGGCGGGTGGGTCTTCTTCTTTTCTCCAAGTCTATAGGCTCGTTTGCTTGAATGAGTTTATTTTTTGGAACGGATATTGATCAGAATGAGTGGAGCTAAGCGATTTTATTTGATTTTAATTTTCTATTTGATTTGATTTTGTGAAAATATTTCGTAAAAAGTAAACTTTTTATTTTAATGGAAAAATCATTTTCACTTTCAATGAAAACCATTCCAATCTGCGTAATTTCTTTGTGTTTGCAGTGGAAAATATTTAAAAAATTTGCTCTTCCATTGTTGAATGAGCTGGCAAAAGTTGTTGAACATATGTTTTGTTGTTATTTCAGTTTTTTCTCCTTGGTTAAACAAAGGTATTCCTTTTTTTTATTATTTATTTTGTATTTGTTAGAAATACAAAAGAAATGAATTTTTATAAAGAAGAAAATCCGTCACTGGTTCATGGCCAACTCGTGCGCTTAATGGCTCTGTTGGCTTGCATTTCAGCCGCATAATTACACCAACAAAAGCAACAACAACAACAACAAAGAAAGAAAAATTGTTTCAATTACATTGTGCATCGTCATGAAAATCTGGTCAATAATATCACAGAGAGCGGTCAAAATTACAAGCCACACGCCACCAACGCAGAAATCGGCCCAAAGAACCAGCCACACGCGATGCCCGAAAAAAACAACAAGTTGAAGTTAAAAAAAATTGCCACTAAAAATTCTAAAAAAAAAAAACAAACAAATCTGCCACGCCTACTCTATATGGTGTTCAAGATCGTAGCAAAGTAGCTGACATTTTTTTATGGCCAGCAAATCAACACGCAGGCGCAAAATCGTGAGTCCAAACCTGGCCAATAGACGTGGGTGGCAAGCGTCAAGAAATAAAAAAAAAAAGAAATAAAAACCTAGAGGAAACTGAGTGCTATAAACAGTTCATAAAACATAACAGACAAAACTGAGAATTGCGGTTGGCCCAGGTAAATTGGGTTAATTAAATTAATGACTATTCAACTCAATTGTTTCATTTAATTTTCAAGTTAGTTGGAAACGACATGAGTAAAATTTCTAGAAAAAAAATAAAAATAAAATAAATCTACAACATTCCTTGTCAGATTTCTAAGAGAGGGGAAAATTGTGTCAATTGAACATTTATCGATTTCGATTTCAGGCAAAAACTTGTTGCTCTTTTCCTTTCACCTTGTTTCCTCAACCCAAGCAATTGCATAATTCAATTTGCAGCTAATTTTATTTAATTTGCCTGGTAAGAGGAAGAGAAAGAGAGAGTGAGGGGAAATAGTAAGTTGATAAACCTATTGAAAATGTCTGTCAATCAAATTGTGTTGGTTTTATTAAAGGGAAAACCATGTTCCATTTACTCTCAGTGTGTCATGTCAGAAAAGTTCACTGACTTGTAATGAAAAATTAACCCAAAAAAAAAAAAAAAAAAAAAAAATGAAAAAAAATTAGAAAACATTTTCTAGCTGTCCGATGTGAGTTCTATGTTGTCATCAACAGAACTGCCAGCATCTAACAACAACAACAACAACAACAATAATAATAATAAAAATGATGATAATGCTGATTATTTGATCAGCAGCAAAAAAAAGAGAGAAGAGTCAGAGGGGTGAAACGAAATGAAATGAAATTTATCGGATTAAATTTATGACAATTTCATGGTGTAATAAGTAACTGTGAGCTCTGTCTGACTGGAGCAGCGGCAGCTCAATTGGTCAGAGAGTTTTAGATGGAATGAAAAATAAAAAGGGGTAGGGGCCAGGCCAATGTGTTGGCCCAATCAAAATTCCTTAGCCCCCGGAGGCTGGTGACTATAGTCTGGAGCCCGCAGTACATGGCCTCCAGCTGGCCTAGCTAGAGGGGGTTGTCGGGGAGAGCTTCGTTTGAATTTCTCTGTTGCTTTGTGTTGGTTATCTTTGGCACTTCCTTGAAGTTTATGGCGTGTTGCATGCCACAATTGCAGCAGGCATAACCCACCGCCACTCTGTCAGCCAGTCAGCCAGTCAGTCAGTCAGTGAGTGAGTGAGTGAATGATTCGGCGAGTTGGTCGAATCGCTCCACATATGCACTTGGCTATGTTGTATGTATTTTGTTTTTTTTTGGCCTGCAATGCGTTTTTCATTTCTCCTCTGGCTGCTGCTTTTGGCTCTCTTTTTTTTATATCGTGTGCTCACCCAATTAGCGCCCAGAAAACCGAAACCGAAACCGTACCGAAACAATTGCACCAACAAGACTGACAAACCTAAGGATTGTGCAAATATTTGCCAACTAAACTGACTCAAAATGAATTTGTTTTACGACTAAAATTTTGCGGGGGAATGTTAGTGGGGGAAATTGCTTAAAATACATTTTGAACGGCGCCTTAAAAAAAAATTAAATACATTTTAAAAATAGTTTCGCATTTTAAATTAAAAAGAAAAAAACTGTAACTTTTTATTTAATTGCTAACAAATTTGTATACTCTTTTCGATAATAAGAAGTAAGTAAGTCACAGTAAGTCACATTGGCATAGCTATTCTCTTTCCAAAAAAGAGAGTATATAAAGTTAGTGTTTGTGTGTTGGTCCGAGACTCGCAGCTCAGTCAGGAGTGATCTTGATAGGGGTCTAGATCAGCAGATCGGAGACTAATGACCCCCAGTTTCTCCTGACTTACAAGGAAGAGAAAAGTTAGTGTGCTGATCCGAGACTTCCAGCTCAGTCAGGATCACTATAAGGGCCACTATATAGACCTGCAGATAGGAAACTAATAAGTGACCCTCAGCTTCTCCTTAGTTCCAATGAAGAGAGTATATAAAGTGTTAGTGTGTTGGTCCGATACTCCCAGCTCAGTCAGGAGCCCTATATGGGTCGCTATATAAACCAGCAGACCCTCAGACCCTCTCCTGAGTCGAAATAGGCAAATCTAGTCTTGTGTAACGATTTGGTTTGCAAATAAAAACAGTATAAGATCTTCGACGCCGCCAGCTATATTAAAAACTTTTAAGAACTTCAAGACTCCGAGTACAAATAACAAATATCATAATTTGCTTCACATCATATGGAAGACTTGTCGAAGCATACGATTGACAAGGAGCTAGGAAGCGGCATTTCGAGCAGGTTTCCAATTCAAAAGCCGAGGCCATAGTCAAGCTTGTGTTTGGTGACCAAAAACAGCAACCGTTAAAGATTTTATCTGTATAAGAAAGGTCTTATTCAAGGAACTTTTTGTCCTACTTGAATATAGCTCACCGATTCCATATTTCTTGGGTACGCATTTATCGAGTTCTGGAAACTTTTCACGAGACTTTGTATTGAAATCCAAATAGAAGGCAGTCAAGCACTTGTAGCCTGTTTCGCCTTTGGGCAATTTGCAGCTCTTTATAACTTCAGTACAATCGATGCAGCTATAATTCAAAACTGGTGTGGAATGAATCGATACTAGAATTATAACGAAAATCAAAGCAATTATTCGACACATTTTCTATAGCATTCTTAAATCAAATCTGACTTTGAATTTAGCTAAATTTCATTCTACCTCCCGCCGGGCTTTGGGTGAGTAATACCACTTTTTGCTGGCCCACTAAGACCACCAATGCCAGTCTTATTCAGCATGTGCTAAACATGTTTGAGTGTGCCATTTTATGAGGCAGGTGGTAATGTGTTGGTCATTAATTCAATCAACTATTCGGCGGGCAGTTTCACTGCAATAAGCCATAAACTTGTTAAATACGCAAATCTACTCAGAAAAATCAGTTTTAAGCGTGACAAGAAAATGCGATTCGTTTTATAAATGCATTTTAAAAGTGAAATTGTTAAAAAAAAAAAAAACAAATCATAAAACCAGGTGTTGATCATTATCGGATTTTGTTTGCTTGGCTTGTTCTATCCATTTATACTCTCTACAAAAAGAGAAGAAAGATTAGATTTGATTCCCATAGCTAAGTGGCATATAAGAAGACATCTGATCTTTGATGAGGTTAGAGTCATGTCTGACTGTCTATAAAGCCTTTTTTATACTGACCGGGTCGGACTACTATAGCGTATAGCATATATCAAAATCCGTTCGGGCTTATTTTCAGAACTTTTTGACAGATCTCAATATATACATAATAATACAGATCCGGATATGTTAACATTTTCATTTTGAGACCCCTTCAACGTCTCATAAAAATCGGATCTCTGTATATCTCCGATATAAGTTGACCGATTTCCTTCAAATCGGAAATGTAGAATTCTTACATCGAGACGGAAATGATAACCGAATTTCACCTGGATTGAACTACTAGATAATCAGGTACTAATCGATTTTTAAAGATTTATTGGCAAATCCCAACGAAACAGTTTGAAATCTTCGGCACCTCAAAGCTAACGTGTCCCTCATTTTGTTTTCATTCAGTTCAATCAAAATTGGCCAATTAAGTAGGATAATTTCAGTTAATTGATTTGGTCGGCCACCTGACTCAGTCTAATGTCGGTTTGAGTCATGTCAGTATTTTTTTTTTTTTTATCGATATAAGGCAAGATTTGCCTTGACTAAACTAATTTGGCTTGTTTAGTTTTGAGGCATTTTTCCCGTCTGGACTTTTATGTTGTACGACGGTGCAATGTGACATTTTCAAGGCATCGCATATTATTTTTTTTATTATTATTTTAAGCGTACTTGTCGCCTGCCATCATAAATATTGTCTAAAGAGATTTGTCATTAGCTTGGCCGCGGTTCGGCCACAACATCCGTAGACGCATTATTAAATACTTTCACCTGTGCATAGACACGAATCTACACTCTTCATGATATTTCATGGCCAAGTCAACGCACTACTAAATGTGGACTCCAAGCCTCGCCAAAATAGCCCAGCCCCAACCCCAGCCGCAGCCGCAGCAACATCAACAAACTTGCCATTTGCAGTGAGAGACAAATTTTTAATGGTTGTTTTCCACGCATAGCTCCCGGGTAGGTGGTGTGGTGTGGTGTGTTGTGCCGCCTGCTCCTCGGGGCCGGCTGAGTGGTCATTGAGCCTAGGCGACACTTTGACGTGGCCCGTCTTTAGAGAGCCAAGGCCATAACTCATTACAAATGGCCTGGGCGGCTGACATATATGAAGACATCAAAAGGCAAGCTATGCGAGTGCTCCCCATTCCCCACCGAACGAACCGGTGACACTCGAACGACCAACGCGTGAAAATGGCAATTTTTCACCTCATGGCAATGTCTCTTCCTCAGTCCCAGCCTCAGCCTCTGACTGCCTCTGTCACTCACTCAACAGCCCGTGGGCCATGCCAATGTAAATCGACAATTGCAACGCCCCAAGCGGTGACTTTCTAAAAAAAAAAGATCGAGAAAAAGAGTGTACACATATTGCTGCTGCATCTTGGCGGATCAGCCTTGAAATGCTTAAAAGAGGCTAATTTCGAGCGGACCGCTATATCTGAAATGTTTACACAAGCTGGCCCAGGGCAGCGCAAGCAAACAGATTGGGCCAACTACAACATTTGAGCGCAGATACAGATACAGATGTGTATCTGTATCTGAAAAGACAGTCAACAGCACTGCAGACACATTTCTAGTTATTTTTAAACACACTCAAGATGTGTGTGTGTGTTGTATGCGTTCTTCTGTTTTTTTTATTTGTTTGTAGAATTTGATTTGAGAAGCATAAAACTGTTGTTTATTTCTCAGTATTTTTATTGCTGAACTCAACTCGACTCGAATTTGCCTTGTATGGAGAATGGAAATAAGATTTTTTTAGCCACCCCCAAATCGAAATCATTTCACATCCCTTTTATATCAGACTACCCTTTAACCTCGACGAGCCGTCGTTCATTCAAGGCGATGACAATGACCAACGCGCAGTGAACTCTCAATGAAAGTGCAATTAAGTTGCCATATAAATCCAACTCACTCCGATGGGCGGGGCCCTGGCACTGCCGTCACCGGCACTGCCAACGCCATCGTCATTGTTGGGGTTGCTCCCTGCTCTGTGGCAGCATCTCGTTCAACGCTAATTGCATTTATCTTAACTTGCATGTTAATTATCATCGTGTATGTGAGGGGCTCACTTGCCGAGGCCCGCCGATCATGTTCACTGATTAGGCTGTTCGGGAAACCGGGCAGGTCAATGCTATTGTGGTTGACTGCAATGATATAAGCGCTGATTAGACTGCTGTTTCTCATCATTGCGGCTCTGGCGATAAGAAGTCAAGCCGACAAAATTACGCTTAGACAGCTGTTCGAAAAGACCCGCAAAGCCAGCAGTTCATTTCTTAGAAAGCCAAAGATAAGATACTCTTTTTATTGTAGGTCTACGTAGATCCAGATTGGTACTTGTATGTACTGGGATTAGTCAGATAAACCCAAATAATCCAAACCAACTTAAAAGTAGATCTTGAGGGAGAACTTCGATCCTATAAGATTGCCTATTTTGTATACACTCTTTCTTGTAGAAAAATTTTATAACAACAAAGCCAAATCACAATGTTAAACACGTTTCTATTTTTTTTGTTTTATTTATTTTTTCGAAATATTTGTTGAGGTCAAAGTTGCAATGCCATGGCTGAGCAACGCTTTGACCATTTCGGGGGACTCCCCCTGTCTGCTGCCTGCCCCGGCTACTCTGCTAATAGTTTGACCTTTTTTTTTTGTTTTTGTTGGGAAGATCAATGTCATTTGAATTTAAATTTGTAAGTTGCCACATGCTAATTGTATTTTAATTTGAACTGATTCGACTGCATTGATATGAATAACAAAAATTATTATGGAAACTTGTTAGATTGTTGGAAGCAATTGGCATTTCCTTGTTAACCAAATCAAACAAGGAATACATATATATATATATATATTGTGTGTATGTGTGTGTACTGAACAAATTATTCATTAGATTTTGTAATCTTTTTCATTTTGTCGAAGCAAATTATGCAGATGCCAGGCCGGCCAAAGGCATACATAAATTTATTGTTTATAAATTGATAAAACTCTGCGCATACACGGCTTTTATCTGATGGCATTTGTTTAACGACTTTTTGATAGTTTATTTGTGCGTGTGTGTGTGTCTGTGTGGAAATTAAATATTTAATTAGTTTAACAACACCAAAGACCCTGATAAGGTACTCCTCCTCCAGTTGAAAATCTTTATTATTTGTCTTGCAAATAAACTTGTAATTGAAGCAAAAACAACAAATGAAATTATCTGGATAAATGAATCATCATCATCAAAAGAAAACAAATTCATCTATTACAAATTGCAAGTTGGGTTGGTTTGATAACTAATTTCCTACTTTATTTATGATTGCTTATTTGTTTTTATTTTTCGGTTTCAAGATTACATAATCGCTTTTGACATTAATCAACTTGGTTAGCCCACTGCGAGACTAATGACAATTTTTAAGATGCGCAAAAAAAAAAAAAAAAAAATTCACAAAACTTAAAATTTCCATATTTATGAGTGTAAAACAAAAACAACAACAAATAAGGAAAGATGATACAAATGGTGTTGTGCCACACCCTGAACAACCAACCAAAAGTGGCTTGTTTGATTTTTCATCTTTCTTTCTTTTTTGTTTAAAAGTTGCATAAATTTATGTTAAGAATTAAGTGGCTTACTTGACCCATTAAGTGCGATTATGTCTGCTTGAGTTTATTATGGCAAAATGGAAAAAAAAGAAGAAAAAAAATTTATAAACAGAAGAATAATAACAATAAGTAACGAGTACGCGTTCAAAGAGCAAAGTAAACAAGTTTTTGATATGAAAAACTGCGCCGTTTCGTGTTAAGCGCGCCAGCAAGTGAAAGCGGCAAGCTTTGCTGCTGCTGCTGCTCCATCCAGTTGGGTTTTCCTTAGGCGTTTGCCATCTCACAGCCCTATCTACTGTATCGGTGTGCCTGTGTGTGTGTGTGTGTGTGTGTGTGTGTGTGTGAGTGAGAGGAAATCCATGCTGCATTCATATTGCACTTGTCGTGGTTGCTGGCATCGTCATGGCTCGGCAGTGGCTATAAAAATAACTGAACACTTGCCATTGCACACTTGGCCAACTTTGGCAACAACTGGGCCCACCACTACACAGGCACAGAACTCGCTGCTGCTGCCACAATCACATACTGAAACAACAACTAGTTTTCTAGTCGTTGTTGTTGTTGTTGCTGCTGGCCAAAACTTTGCCTGCCTGACAAAGTGACTCTAACTATTTTGGCGAGTTTGCTGCTGCTGCCACCTTTTCGAACGTCTGGCGGTGCTCCCCCTCCTAGACCCCTCGTTCCTCACTCAAGGCAACATTTAATTTCATTCATTGCAGTCAACTGCCAAACAAGACGCCGCGGCGACATTGTTGCTGTTGTTGCTTTTGCGGTTGGCCACGTGATTTTGCAGTTATTTTGCCTAGGCTGAATGCACCTTTTTTTTTTTTATTAGTATTTGTTGTTTTTGTAATTTTGTTGTTGCGACTGACTCTCGATGGCTTTTGTGCTTTTTGGGGCCTCTCTGGCAGCGTGTCTTATTCGTCGCCATTCGTTTGACTTTAATGCCATTTTCGTGCACCGCCAGTTCACCAGCTCTGCCATCCCTATCAAAGTCGTTTATTGTTGTTGCTGTTGTCTTTCCTCTAACTTGAATTTGGCTGGTGGTCTGAGGTGAAAAATTGTTTTTGGCGGGCATTTTACTCAGTTGCTCATATTGTTATTGTTATTTGAATATCTGAACTATAAAAAAAGGAGACAGATGAAAATCCGTTGGGTTCTCTCCTTCTGAAATAATCAAACCCTTTGGGCTAAAGTTGTTGGCATAAATAAATAAACCAAATCAGCTTAAAATCGTTTTGACCTAATTCATTTCAAATAAATTGAAAAACTAAATAAATTCTTGAAAAGAAGTCATTCCAATATTTTTTTATGGGCCAAGAAAAAATTACTCATTTCAAGTTAAAACAATCAATTCAATTTAAATTTAATTAACACATTTTTTAATTTTTTTTTTCAGTAAATATGATAAATTAAAATTTAAATACAGCAAAAAAAATTAACAAAAAAGCTTATAAAAAATTTAAATTTTTTTTTGTCACAAAAGTAGGTAAAATTCTCTTGGCAAATATCGAATGATATTGAAATGAATCAAAGTTGATTGCTTCTTAATTTACTGATTTTGCAGCTGTTGTGAAATTTATTCATGGAATATTTTAAGACGCTATCGAGAAATGAATTACTTAGAAATGTTTAATTTATCAAAAAATTAATTTGTTTGCCAGCTATCAAGTGCCAACATTATGACGACTAACCAGATTTAGATATATGTAAATTATTCGATTCAAATTGGCTGCCTCCGCAGCTGATCAGTATATATAATTAAAGCCAGCTACGAGTTGTCTTTCATTCATATATTTCTTGGTCGCACCCACACGACTGGAAGCCAAAATAAAACTAGGCAAACTCGAAAAGGCATTTATAAATTCTTTCCTTGTCTTTAGCCATCTGTATTGTATATGCCAATGACCCACCCACATGTGGCAAATTTGCCAATAAAGGCTTATGCTGGCCATATATTGGTACTTTATAATTGGCCTTAACATTGAAGTCATATTGGCCATAGCCATGGCCAGGCTTAGTTAAAGGCAATAAATTTGATTTCATTTGTTCTTTATTTATTTTTAGCAAAGTCTTTGTACATTTTTTTCTTTTTTTTTAACCAAATGGCTAATAAAATCTCTTCCGTTCTTCTGTTCTTTTCAGTTAATGCTGCATATATGATAGACCCAGACAAGCGAACCAACGCTTGAACCAAGTAAGTACACCCACTCGAAAAATATATATATGATTTTTATGCAAAACTCATGTGCTCAACGTTTAGCATTGGAAATTTATGCAAATTGTTATTATACCCTCTTACTCGAGGTATATTAGTTCTCTCCTGCTAATCGAGAGTCATCAAAGCTAGGATATAACGGTCTGCTGATGGTATATAGGGTATATAAAAGTCGGACTTGAATTGACAGAGTTGAGTTGGCTAGAGAAAAATTTGAGCGACTGAAATGACCCAAATTCGACACGAGTCACATATAGTCACACACCCAGTCTTTCATTCTATATGAATAAATAATGTTAACAATGGTTTTGAGGCTTAAAACCACGGAAAGTGTACAGTCAGATCAGGTAAATTTTCATATAATTTTTTAATAGGAAAATATGACTTTCGTCATGCTACAAACAAGGCTTTCGGAATCAGAGAGTTCCTGAGTTCTTTCCATATTCGGGTTTCTCTTGAAAACTGGGATTATGATCTGCCATATAAAATTATTTTTATCCCATTTTATTGGGAATAGTTTCAGATCTTTTGAATTTTTAATAGTAAATCAAATAGCATTGCTTATCGTATATATATTTTATACTGTTTAGCTTATTGACTTAGACAATCCTAAACCTAACTCAGCGGAGACAAAAGTATCCTGGATTCGGCTTGGGCCAACTGCCTTTTGCTATATAGGCCAGCTAAAGGATTATGGGTTGGGTAGGTGGAGTGCTCTGTGCTCTGTTTCTCTGGGAAATTGAACTTTAAGTGTGTCAGCGCCATTTTGTCGTTTCCACAACTTCATGATGTCATTTAGCTGACGCAGTTTCCTACTCATGCATCCTCATTTTCATCCTCATCAACGTTGTTTCACTCCACTTTGTTTTTTTTTTATAAAAATAAATTGGAATTTGCTTTGAATATTGGAATGCTGGTAGAATTGGTTGAGTTCGGGCAATCATTAGAAATTCAACACTAAAAATCAATTAATTTGCTATTTTTATAAAAAGTTAAAGTTTCTTACAGTTCAGACAAATGTTTTTTTTTTTTTTGTATTTTATTTTTGTTCTTGTTTGTTTTGCCAAAATGTTTGCTGGTGATTTTTTGGTGGCGTTCGCCACTTCGTTCTCTGACCCAATTTGAACGGGCTAAGAATAGCCACGAACATTTAAATGAAACGTTTAAAAAAGAGAGGAAAAATCTTTCTGCACTTTTGCTAAAATCTATTTGTCTCAGTGTATGTGTGTGTGTGTGTCTGTGTGTATTTTCGCTTCGAATTACATTTGAGTGCTTGGCTAGAAACGACGTGTAAATTACCCATAGATGCATCAGCACATTCGCCTGCACTCTCTTTGGGAATTATACGGTAGAAAAAGCTTACTAAAAATAGAAAAAATACAGAGAAATTTATAGCCTAAAAATTTATAATTAAAAAAAAAAAATCATTATTTTTTTAATTTGTAAAATTTGTTCTATTATTTCGGGAAAGAGAAGCAAAGCTCACCAATTAATAAATCTGATTAATTCATTTTGTGTCATTTGAAACAATACAAACAATTTTGGCTTCCAACCAAAACAGCGGCCACATTTCCTTTAATCAAAATTATTTATTTACATTATTTTTGCTTGTCACGCTGGGCTCGCCATCAAAATAAATTGAAAAACACATTTGAAGTGAAGACAAACATTTTCTAATTGTCACAATTTGAATGCATCCGTTTTCAACAAGTTTTCTATTATTTATTTATTTTTTTCTTTTCTGTCTAAAAAAATGTCTCAAAAAATCCCGAACCGCTCGGGGCTGTTGCCGCATTTCCGCATTGCTCCCCGGGGCTGTGCTGCTCTTCATAAATCAATTTGGTGCAATTTAAAAAATTTCATTGTCTGGTTGAACCAAAAAACCGCCCATTGTGGCGCGACGATGCCAAAATTAGTAGCAACCCAAACATGCGTACAAATCAATCAACCATCCCCAAAATTTGGGTATTTGCATATTTCATTGGCCCTCTAACCACAAATGGGACTTATTTATTTATACATTTGATACAGATGAAATGCAAGGAATACTTGTGATTCGAAAATATCAAAAATAATTATGGAAAAAATGTTGACCATTTTATAAAAAAAAATTGTTATCATCCTTTCATAAAGATTTTTTGTTAATGGCTTGAAAAATTCGAGAATTAAGATCTTAGAACGGAGAAAAAAAAAATAGGGAGCCAAATCCCTAGTTTGGTTGTTCTAGCTTTTAGATTCTCCTAGATTTTGGTGTTATACCGATTTAGGGCCTCCGAGTGACCCTGCCCTCCAATGACGGCCAGGGACCTATTTTAACTTAACCTAACCTAGGTAATTATACAGACGTAAGAAAATGGTTATACCCACTAAGCATATTGTAGGTACCTTTGGCGTCTCCCAAGTCTGCCTAAGACGTACGGACATGGCTATACACTCTGATCATATTGTAGGTATCTTTGGGCTCCCCTTCGAATTCTTCTCTATTTTACCCTTACTCTTCAGGTGCAGACTATAAGAATTGGCTTTAAAAAGACAAGAACTTAGTTTACGGAGACTTTGCCCTATTCATATCATTAATGACCGTTCTTGCTTCCCATAAACTTTTGTGAATATCCCCTAGATTTATTGTTTAAACTCAATGAAATTTAATATTTAGCAAGGTTTTGGTTAGATAATTAGGTGTATCAAGTTTTACCTGGATGAAACTTATAGTGCCAGCGAATTCAAATCGGTTGGGTTGTATTTACTCAATTCTAAAGAAATTAGATATTTTCAACAAGATTTATGATTAATGACAAAAAATAATAATTAATCTTCGGCAACCCGAAGAAAACCTGTCTCTGATTGAAATTATTTCGTCAATGTCTGACTTTAGCTTGAATATTTATTTCTTCACGTATTCCTAAAATTTCTAAAAATGGACAAAATTCTCGCTTGTAAATTTTGGAAAATAAAATGTTGTATGCTAATTTCGTGACTCACATAATGAACACATCGGCGCTGTCTTGCTCACATTTGAAAGTAAGTGAGAAGCAGTAGAAAATTTATATCGATATGGTCGGGTGCTGGGTGCTTTGTGTGGGTCTCTTTGTATCGGTATTGTATTCTTATCGTGGCTGTACTGACAAGTCTAATAAGTCATTTTATCTCTGCCGTGTTAGTGTTCTCTTGATTATGGAAACATTTGTAGTCGGTTGTTTCGTTGCCCCTGCAGACAGAGCCATTCACATAGATATCTCAATTTTTATTTTTGTTTTTTTGTTTTTTGAACAATATCTATAAATCTATAGATGGTGTGTGTGTGAGTTTTTCTTTACATACTTTGCGATGTGTCGAGAGGTTCACACGTTTCGTTGTTGCTTTTGTTTGTGATTGCATTTAGCTTTTTTTTTGTGTTTTTTGTTTATCATTGTTTACCTCTGTTCGGTAGTCCAGGCATACGGATTTATTACACTTTCCTTGTTGCATGGCAATTGGAAATTGTTTAAAAATTGTCAGGCCCATTTTGGCGGAGCTTCATTTAAACGCTAACCGCTTTCGCAGTTACACCGAGTCGAATTGAATCTGAACAAAAAAAAGAAACCGAAAAGTGAAAAACACGTAATTCATTATTTTCTTTAATTTTCCACAAGCAAAAAAAAAACATAAAATAAACGACAATATTGGGCAAATGCCAAAATTACTCACCAGTGAAATACAAAAAATCCAAACACAGGTAAACATCAAAGTAAACAAAGAAAAAAAGTGAGAGCAAAAACAGCAAAAATCACTAATAAGAAAAAACAAAAACAATTGAATAAATTTTTATTTTGTAATTATAAATTTTGATGGCTGTGGTTACCCGTTCTTGTAATTGTTTATGAATGAGTGCACATTTGTGTTTATTATGAAAATTGAAAAAAAAAAAACAAAATTTATTTGTATACACGAAATATTTTCGTTGATATATAAAACATAAATTTTTGTATTTATTTTGGATATTGGCCAAATATTTTTGTAGTTGCCATTCGATTGGTTCGGCCATGTTCAACAATTTTCTAACGTTTCCATATTTCACATGTGAAATTCTCTAATCTCACAAGGCCTTGATCTTGATGGCTTCTCTCACCGGCCATATGCAATTTTTCAAAAGAAAAGAGTTCCTTCATTTCAGTGCTCATAATTTGGTCAATTTTTAATTATGACTAATCCAAACCACCCTCGCCATTTGGCCAGATGACTCATCCGAGCACACCTCCTCTTTGTCTGGTTTCTCATATGCAAAAATTACACCCCCAATGGATTTTGTTAGCCGGCTGCCTGGCAACTTTCACTCCACTTCCCTGGCTCAACAATTTCAGCATTAAGTCCCAGACTTTTTTTTATAGAGATCAAAAGACTTGCCAAAACACAAGAAGAAGAAGAAAAGGAGAAAATCGATAGACAGTAAAGTTTTCAGAGTCTCTTGAATTTCCATGTTTAATTTTGGTGTCCTCAGCTGTTTGTTCTGTGGGTTGGTCCCAGCAGTGACATAATGTGAGCGGTTCTGGAATAGGTCGTTCAAGCGTCAGGATGTCGCTGGAAACACCCACGCCTCCCCCCTCGCTGAACAGTTCATTTGTCAGAATTTTGAGTTTCGTTGGGTTGGTCTGGTTTCGGTGCCCGTCGGTCGGTGCGTGCGGATTTTTACGACTTTCATGGCGCCAATAATATTGAATTCTTTCCCTCACCCCTTAAATCTCTTCCATTGTAAATTAAATTCATGTTGTCCTAGGCGAATCAGCTGTTTAGTATAGAAAATAGTTTGAGTTCATGTATCGAAGTAGCCCAGTTTTGTGTAGAGTTTAGTCAGATTTTATTTTGTATCAGAATTTCAATCGGTCACATCGTTAGAAGTACATAATTGAAATACATTTCGACATAATTTGGGACCGTACATCGAAAATCGAATTGTGCAAATTTATTGTCTAACTTTTCTTTTAAACATAGTTTTTTTAATTTTTTTTTTTTTTTTGAAAAGTCTGGGGAAAAATGAAACCAATCGAGTTGGGTAAGAAAAACGGTGCAGTTGTTTTGGAGGTGCTCAAAGTCTTTGGGCGTCCAGCCACAATTGACGAAGTGGCCCAACGTGTGGCCGTTTTGTATAAAGTGCCACAGGCTCGCATCGAGCCGGTGGTAGCAGCCCTTCTAGATAGCGGTGTGCGTCAGGGTTTCTTCGAGTGCAACTGTAATCACTTTTCCACAGTTGACCCGGTCATAGCTCAATTGCGTAAGGATATCGATGAGTATGTTGAGCGAGTCTTGATGGGCCAGACTGCTTGCAATAAAATAGTTCCTTCAGTGGAAGTAAAGCCTTCGCCCTTAATGATGAAACTTGAGCAACTGGATGACCTGGCTGTGGGACTCTCAAGAATCTCCCATACTCATCAGTTTTTCAGCCAGAGTCAAGGAGTAGATCCCCAGTTTGGGCCCTTACAACGTGAGTCTCTTGATAATGTTGGCTATGTTGAAGAAATACAATCTCTGCAATTCTTAGGTATCCGAAGGGCCATATTCTCATGTATACCCTTGGCGGCACCACTTGTAACTAATCAATTGGAGTGAATGGGTTCGCCTTCTAATTTTTTAAATTTCCGAGTCCCTTTGCTCCCTACCCTTTGAAGATATCCAAAACCATAGATAAATGTCCATAAAAATGTTTGTAAAACCGAATAAATATGTGCCACATAATGTGCAGAGTCTTCTTTCATCTCGCATCGTCGGAGCCCGAGGCAGACTTTTCTTAGACGACAATGCGATTATGTTCCGGCTCATTCAGTGTGGCAAAGTGGGGCAATGACTGTTTTAGAAGCTATTCCACCGAGTGGCTGAAAGGAGTTTTATTTTTCTTTGCTTACTGAATCCTTTGTTAAGCTTTTTATTTTCCAGACAAACAAAGACGACGTAGATTTTAGATGGTTGTGCCAGCTGTGGCTGTCTACGTTTTGTGGCTTTTACTTTTAATTTTATTGCAGTTTTAAGGCCAACGTACACTAAACAACCTCTCCAAGGCATTGAAGTTCATTTTCATATGCATATTTGTAGTTGGCGTCGCCTTTGTGCCTCCGGCTTCGAGCTTCGGGCTGGGGCGTTGTCGTTTTTCGTTTTTCGTTTTCCTAATATGATGATGGCTTTTCCAATAAGGTTGTTGCGGACTATTTTGAATCAATTCAGTTGGCTCCTTGTAGTAAAATGGTCGAGTGTTTCATTGGCATTTTGTGGTTGATGACTCTGTTGTCATTTTGTTGTTGTTATATTTCCATTTAAATGGCAGCGCAATTTTCCTTTCACTGGCTTTCATTGTCCGCTGTAAAAGGAATGTCTTCCCCCACTTTATCTTGGATGAGTAATCATGCTTTTGTGTAGTTTTTTTCTTAATTTGATTTATTTTAATTAATTGAAAAATGGTGTTTCCAAGAGATGCGCCGACATTAATCAGGCAGTATGAGTGTGTGAAAAATAAAGAAATCATTTCAAGAACCATTCTACCCAAGGGACAATGACACTTCCCTCTTGATGCGAGCTCAACTTGAACTCTGAACTTTTGCTGAGTCAAAGACTTGAGAATATTCATATACATATATATATTTTTTATGATATTTCTCGTGAAGAGATCATCCGAGATTAACTAAACATTTCCCCAGATGTTCTAGATACTTTTGTCTCACCTTCAAAAGTTTGAAGGAATTATTTTGTAAACATGCCATAAGGTCGTTGACGTCTGATCAGCACAATCACATTGTAAACATATATAATTTCGAGAATTTTAATTTGACAGCCAACAAGATAGAAGCAAGTTGGGTAGGTTGAGAGGAGGGCAACGGGCCTGCAAAGACAAGGGAAAGTGACAAGCTTTGACACTTTTTTACATGAACATGTAAATCAAAATAATAAAAAAAAAAATTGTCAAATTAAATTTAAGGAAGTGAATAAAAATTTCATTTTGCTGATTGAGCAATCGGCGTGGCCAAGCATGCCGGCTATTTCGAAAATTGGCTAATCCCGTAATTCCCATCTTTTCGTTGTAGAATGAGCCGCCAACAACGGCACCAGCTCCACATGAAGCTGCAGTCGGCCCAGCAGCAACAAGATCACGACCTGATCATGGCCGAAAACTCAGCAGCAGCGGAAGCAGCCGAGTTCTTCGATCTGCTCTGCGTGGCCACGACAATGCGCCAAATCTTGGCCCTACACCGGGCCATGTGCGATGTGGTGGGGTTGCGTCCAGCCCCGCTTAACGATTTCTATCCAAAGCTAAAGGCCAAGGTGCGATCTTGGAAGGCTCAGGCCCTCTGGAAGAAATTCGATGCTCGTGCCGCCCATCGGGTCTATGGAAAAGGAACGGCCAGCACAGGCACAAGGGTTCTGGTCATCGGCGCAGGTCCCTGTGGCCTGCGCACGGCTATTGAGGCCCAGTTGCTGGGTGCCAAGGTGGTAGTGCTTGAGAAGAGGGATCGCATCACACGCAACAATGTTTTGCATTTGTGGCCTTTTGTGATCACGGACCTGAGAAATCTGGGAGCCAAGAAATTCTATGGCAAATTCTGTGCTGGCTCCATTGATCACATCTCTATACGGCAGCTGCAATGCATGCTCCTGAAAGTGGCCCTCTTGCTGGGAGTGGAGATACACGAGGGCGTGTCATTCGATCATGCCATAGAGCCAGGCTCCGATGGGGGTGGGTGGCGCGCGGCTGTCACACCTGCCGATCATGCGGTGTCGCACTACGAATTCGACGTGCTCATTGGAGCCGATGGCAAACGGAATATGCTGGATTTCAGACGGAAGGAATTCCGAGGCAAGTTGGCCATTGCCATCACAGCCAATTTCATCAACAAGAAGACAGAGGCTGAGGCCAAGGTGGAGGAGATTAGCGGAGTGGCCTTCATATTCAATCAGGCCTTCTTCAAGGAGCTCTACGGCAAGACGGGCATAGATCTGGAGAATATTGTGTATTATAAGGATGAGACGCACTATTTCGTGATGACGGCCAAGAAGCACAGTCTGATAGACAAGGGTGTCATTATCGAGGATATGGCTGATCCAGCCGAGCTGCTGGCACCAGCTAATGTGGACACCCAGAAGCTGCACGACTATGCTCGCGAAGCGGCCGAGTTCTCCACGCAATATCAGATGCCGAATCTGGAGTTTGCCGTCAATCACTATGGCAAACCTGATGTGGCCATGTTTGATTTCACCTCAATGTTTGCTGCCGAAATGTCTTGCCGTGTTGTGGTTCGCAAGGGCTATCGCTTGCTCCAGTGTCTTGTGGGTGACAGTCTGTTGGAGCCGTTCTGGCCCACAGGTTCTGGTTGTGCTCGTGGCTTTCTCAGCAGCATGGATGCGGCTTATGCCATCAAACTGTGGTCCAATCCGCTCAACAGCACCCTGGGTGTTTTGGCCCAACGTGAGAGCATCTACAGGTGAGTTAGCAAAGTCAAGTGCGAGTCTATTTATCTAAAATCAAGTTTCTTTTATTGGCAGATTGCTGAATCAGACCACGCCAGATACTTTGCAACGTGATATTAGCGCCTATACCGTGGATCCGGCCACCCGTTATCCAAACCTCAATCGCGAGTCTGTAAATAGCTGGCAGGTGAAGCACTTGGTAGACACCGATGACCCGAGCATTTTGGAGCAAACCTTCATGGACACCCACGCCCTGCAAGCTCCGCATGTTCAGACACCGGGCCGTCGTAAGCGACGTAGCGGTGGTGAGTATTTTTAAATAATTTGTCTAGCTTATGGGATACTTTAATTTTTGATTAATTTTTGCAGACAATCTGCCACAGGGTGCCGTACTACTGCGTTGGATCAGCGCCCAATTGCATACTTACAGTTTTGTGGCCGACCTCAAAGAGCCCTCGGATATTTTTCGAAATGGTCGTGTGCTGTGTGCTCTCATAAATCGGTTTGTAAATGATTTCCTCTTTAATGCGATCGACTGATTGGTTTTGTCTTTATTTTTAGTTATCGCCCCGATCTAGTCGATTATGCTGCCGTGAAGGATATGAATCCCATGGAGTGTAATGAAGTGGCCTTCAGTGTGCTTGAGCGGGAGTTGCATATAGATCGTATAATGACCGCTAAGCAGTCTATGGAACTGACTGAAGTGGAGTCGAGAATCTGGCTGCATTACCTCGACCAAATCTGTGAGGTATTTCGAGGTGAAATACCGCACATCAAGCATCCCAAGATGGATTTCAGTGACCTGCGACAAAAGTATCGCATCAATCACACACATGCCCAGCCGGACTTCTCGAAGCTGCTGCAGACCAAACCAAAGGCAAAGTCACCAATGCAGGATGCCGTCGACATACCCACAACTGTCCAGCGCCGATCCGTGCTAGACGAAGAGCGTGCCAGGCGACAGCGTCGACATGAAATGCTCATGAATACCAATGTCCTAGTTACACCGGCTGCTTCGGTCCACGCTCCAGGCGCAGCGACTGGTATCAACTTACAGCAGGGTGTGTTGCAAATCTTAATAATCAATAATGTATCTGAAGCTTAGTTCATCTCAGATGTATTCTGCGGCTTTCAAAAACTGCATTTCAAAATGAAAAAAAATAAATCGCTACTTTTTGGTGGCACTGGTTAGAGTGTAGAGTACGTTTTTGTTGGCCCCGCAGCTTACATCTCAGAGACTGAGAGAGATGAGAATAGTTTTGATTTTTATATTCATAATTTCTGGTTAATTTCAGGTCAAAATGAAACGCCACGTCGCTCGAAGAAACGTCGCCAGGCAGACAAATCAAGCAATATTGTGAGTAGATGTTTCCATTATCTCTGGGGTTGGATTCTCACTTTTACATTGCGCTAAGTTTAATTCTTTGAAAAGTGATCATTTATTTGTACAAAATTTCAAATCAATTCATTTTAAAATGAATTCTTTTTATTTTATTATTTTTTTTTTATTGCCAAAAAAAAAAAAGAAAAAAAAAAGAAAAAATGGCGATCACTTTTCAACCCACTCTCGAAGCTCTTTCATTTGTTCATTTATTCATTACAATTTATTATACGTTTAATATTTTTTTTGTTGTTACAAAATGAAATCAAATCAACAAAAAAAAAAAAAAAAAAAAAAAAAAAACAACAACATCAAAAACCAAAAACCAAGGTCGAATTCATACTACAAACCGCTCTCTTTCATGAAATCAGTAACGTCCTAAGTGCATACGCATCTAATGAGGTCAGTTCGTTCAGTGTCCACAGTGTCCCTCATGCTCCCCATACCCCCCACCTACATTATTGTAATTGTCCCTTCCATGTGGTGACATAACCCATGCTAGTTTACTAACCCATCAAGTAGCCTTAAAGAGTAGAACATTTAGTCTAGCCAGTCTTATGTCTGTACAAAAAAACTGCACACTCACACACCAACTACATGCAAACTCGGTATGCATAAATTTGTATGATCCCTTCCCTTTTGCCCTGAATTTGGCTACCAATCAATTTGCTGACTCTGAACACTCTGCTGCGTAGGAAGAACGTCAGCAGCGCTTGAAAGAAATCGAAGAGAATCGCCAGGATCGTATGAGTAGAAGACGCCAGCAACGCTATCATCAGACTCAGAACTTTTATAAAAGTTTGCATATGCTGCACGCTGGTAACTTGCTGCGTGAAGCCGGCGAAGATGACACTCCTTTCGAGGACTATTCCATATTCCTCTATCGGCAGCAGGCGCCTGTTTTTAATGATCGTGTGAAGGACCTCGAACGCAAGCTGCTCTTTCCCGTAAGCGATACGTGTGGAATGCTTGAACATTCCCAATGCTGCACGTTGCTGCCTCCTCTGAATGTTTCGTTTGGTTCTTTGAAAATTCCACCTGCCAGCGGTGGTTGATGTTTGTGCCACTAATTAGCTTGACTTCCAACTGCTTCTAAAAACTAACTAACCCAGTTTGATATACCCGCTCTGTCTTTCTTTTCTAATTAATGTGGAATAAAACTAACTAGATTTAAATATATAAAACTGATCTCCGCTCTCTATGTAGTAAATTTCAATAGTAAGTCCATCCGTCCGTAACTTAGGAATGGAAAAGTGTATAGTCATGAAATATGATATGCAAATAGATTTTGACCCAATCAGTTATATAACGAACGATATATCAGCTTACTTACCTCTGAAAATTTTGTAAATTTTATGGGAGGTTATAAGACAATCTCACTAGCAAGTCCATTCATTCATAACTAAGGATTGGAAAAGAATACAGCCATCACATTTGATATGCAGATATATTTTCGACCAATCAGTTATAAAACGAAGGATATATCAGGATACTTTCCTCTGCGTTTGATATTTTTCTGAAAGCTTTTTATGTATTCCTCAGGCTACATGTTCTGGCCTCTCAATCAGGCCAGACTGAAAGGACCAGTGCTCAATCTACATACTTAATTCCCTGATACATAAGTAGTTCAGATCTTATCAAGAAAAGAAGAAGAAGCAAGTTATGTAGACTTATTATTATTATTATTTTGGAAAATTGTGGTCTTAAAATGTAAAAATAATTTTTGATAAATTTCACATTCCCGTGAACCGTTATAGCTTGGGTTCTGATGAACTTAAGATCGCTTAATGTTTTACACTTAACCTTGTCAGCGTTGCCCGAAATATATATATATAAAAAAAAACTACTAGAATTGTCGATTGTTTAATCTGTGCTGTTGGCTTTTTGAAATTGCTCTAGGCCAAAAAATAATTGCCTTTCTGATCAGCGTAGTTTCTTTGGCTAACTAAAAACTGTTACAAACCCTAATTGCATTTTTGTTTGACGTTTCGTTTTTTTTTATTTCTTGTAAATGTGTAAGAAGTAAAATGTTGAATTGTCCATTTAAAATAAACCAAAAAAAAAAACATTTTTTGATTTTCTTAATTCCTCCTCCCGAACTTCCCGACAAAATGATTTTTTCAAATCACAAAAAATACACCTGAAAACTTCACAAAAAATACGAATCGCACATGTTGCGTCTGCCTACCCCACCAACCCTCCAGGATCGCGAGCGTGGTGATATACCATCAGCCTTGCCAAGGAATGCTGCCGACGAGCAGTTCAGCGATCGCATAAAGAACATGGAGCAGCGTATACAGGGCCGAAGCGGTCTTGGCAGTGATAAGAAACCCAAAGATTTGATGCGCGCCATTGGCAAGATTGACTCGAATGATTGGAATGTGCGCGAAATCGAAAAGAAAATCGAACAATCCAAGAAGACGGAAATCCATGGGCCTAAAGGGCGAGAGAAGGTGCCCAAATGGAGCAAGGAACAGTTCCAGGCACGCCAGCACAAAATGGCTAAGCCGCAGCGTCAGGACTCACGCGAGGCTGAAAAGTTCAAGGAGATCGATCAGACTCTCAAGAATCTAGATAAACAGCTGAAGGAGGGGCACAACTTGGATGTGGGTGAGCGCGGACGCAATAAGGTGGCTTCCATTGCCGGACAGTTTGTGAAAAAGGACGAAACCAATTCGGATGAGAAAAATGCCACGGCCAGTACGAATACAGTTATACCAAAATCCGTGAGTAATTTTGTTTATTGCTTTTCGTTTTGTATTTATTTTTTTTTTGTTTATGGTTTTCCCAATCCAACCGATATCCTTCCCAAACCCAATCAAAGTGTGGAGGTTATGGGTTCCTGAGTACTTTTGGCTGTAGCTCTTCTTGTTGTAGGCGTGCTTTTGTCTTGGGCCACTCACACACACACACAAATACACACATAGACACAACCTTTAATTTAATCCATTCACACATAAGCAAAGCGAAATCATAAATTTAATTGAATGCAAAATTTTTAAATGTTTCTTGTTAAACCGAAAAAATCAAAAATATCAGACAACTAATTAAAATTTCGAATGTCCACAGAGCTCAAAGGTGGCCTTGGCCTTCAAAAAGCAAGCGGCCTCTGAGAAGTGTCGCTTCTGCAAGCAAACTGTCTATTTGATGGAGAAAACCACGGTGGAGGGCTTGGTGCTGCATCGTAATTGCCTTAAATGCCATCACTGTCATACTAATTTGCGCATGGGTGGCTATGCCTTTGATAGGGACGATCCACAGGGACGCTTCTACTGTACTCAGCACTTCCGCTTGCCGCCCAAGCCGCTGCCCCAGCGAGTCAATAAGGCACGCGTAAGTCAACTGATAAGAATTTTTTGAAATTTCCGGCTAAACTTTTGCTTCCAAAACAGAAATCCGGAACGGCCCAGGCTAATCCAAATCAGGCAGCTGCAGCTTCTGCCAGTGTTCAGCCAATGGACACTACTCCTGCTGGCGACCAGGTGGATTTGTTGGATCATTCACGTGCTTCGGCTGCTGCCGTCTCGGCGGATGCAATGTCCGATGACGAGGCAAATGTGATCGATGAGCATGAATGGTCGGGTCGTAATTTTCTGCCCGAGTCCAATAACGATTCGGAATCGGATTTGTCTAGCTCAGATGAATCGGACACTGAGTCCGAGTCGGAGATGTTTGAGGAGGCCGATGACTCGCCCTTCGGGGCCCAAACCCTTCAGTTGGCCACGGATTGGATAGGCAAACAGCATTATGACAATAGCGATGACTCGGATGATTTCTACGATTCCAGTGAGGGCATAGCTGGTAAGTCAATCCAGAAGGTTTCCTTTTAAACTGTTTTCAAGTATTTTCTTTCATCTGCAGATGATGGCAAAGACGATACCGAGGGCGAGGAATTTAAAAAGGCCCGCGAACTACGTCGTGAAGAGGTTCGACTGTTGCCACTGCCCGCAAATTTGCCTACAGACACCGAAACTGAGGTGAGTTGATTTGTTCCCCTAGAACGTGGTTGTGGCTTTAAGAGAACTAATTTAGTTACTTTTATTTTTTGGTCATATTTTATTTATTTTTACTACACTTTTAAATGGTCTCCATTATCTAATGGCGACCCTTTTGTCCCTTGATCATGATCATGGTGTTGGTTTCATTTGTTGTGCCTTAGAAATTAAGTGGTGTTGAGAATAAAGAAAACGTTGAAGGATCTATTGAGTCCGCCACTCAAAAGGGATCCCTTAACTCACTCAAATCATTTGAGTCGGCTCAGAGTCAACCCCAAACCCCATTGGCTACGCCCACGCGTATTGAACTCGAGCAATTAGAGCGAAATGCGCCTCGCAAATTTAGCAGCGAAATCGAAGCCATAAGCGAGAAATTGTATCATCTAAACAACATGGTCAAAATGAACAAAGACCTAGAAATATTGGCTAAGGAAAATCTAGTGAAAAGTGACATACTGAAGAAACTAACACTCAAGGAAAAGTGGCTAGCCGAGAATGCAGCCATTGCCGCTGCTCAGAACGGAACAACGCCGTCTCCAAAGTTGGCATCCTCTTCCAGTAATGCTGCCACATTGGCACCCAAATCCAAATTCGATGAGAAATATGAAAAGGTTGTGGGAAAGGCAACATCGCCCCAGCCTGAGCAGGTCCAGCCCAAGCCGATTATTGACATTAATTTGGATGAGCTAAAGCCTCGTAAGCCGAATTTCGATGAGCGACCCAAAGAGATGCTTAAAAAGCCGGCGTCCATTGAGAGTCTGCGCAAAGCACAACTGAGTCCCAAGCCGGATCGGAAAAGTAGTGGGAATGTTAGTCGGTCCAGCAGTTTCAAAAGCAACGCCAGTTCTAACAGCCCACGTGGCAGTAAAAAATCTGCTATCGAAGAGAATAGAATGCAGATCCAAAATATTCTGGGCATAGTCAAGAAACTCGACATTGCTAATCAACAATCAGCAGACCATGATGATGAGATGGACGAGTCGGAGGAAGATCGTGATGGCAAGGCCTTCTACGATGCCGAGAGTCGACTCTCTCCCAAAGCCAACAAGCGTTTAAGCGGTAAACTTAAAGAAATAGAAGCTAGCAGCTTTGCCGGAACCATGGACCATATCAAGTCTCAAATGGTAATGCCGACGGTTAGTGCTCAGGCGGCACCCAGCATGGATCTATCCAAATACTTTCCAAATCAGAAGCAGGAGAAAAGCAATGACGCCAATATAAATAAGAATCAAAAGACTCTAAAAGATGTCGACCTGGCAAAGTATTTTCCCAGCAGCCCAGCACCTCAGCGGCGAACTGTAGAAACAGTGGCCGAACGCCTTAAGAAATCCCAAACCGAACGGTCTGTTCCACAAGCCAAAAGTCCAAAGGCCGAAACGAAATCAAAGGGTCTGGCTGCTGCTAAGCGTCAAGCATCTCTAGATACCTTTAGCTTACGTGACCATCAGTTGGATGGTGCCTTGGATTTCACCAAAAAGAAAACACCTGTTAAAGTGGCTGCAGCCAAGACTACAACAGCCAAAGTTTCTGGTAAAGAAGCTGAGTCTAAGTTTCCTGGTAAAGCAACAGTAACTAAGACTCCTATCAAAGAGGCAGCTACCAAAGCTACAGCAAAGGACACTGAAACAAAATCCCCTGCCAAGACCAGCAGTTCTACGGGAATAGCCAAATCCACAAGCAAAGGCAAAATCAAAATTATAAAAAAAATAGTGCCTAAAGGTACAAAGGCCAAGAAGGCCGCCATTGCAACTGAAACCGCAGCAGACGCTGTCACAGAAGTCCAAACAGCCAAGGTTTCAAAAGAAGCAGATCGTGACGAGTCCGAACGCATTCTAGACGAGATCCTAGGCGATGGAGAAGTGCGTTCCCCCAGTTCGGAATATCAGAACCTCTTCCATGGTGAGCTGTCACCCAGCGATCTTTCAGACAAAATTGACCGTATCCTTGAGGAAACGGGCATTGATTTGGGCCTGCCACTGCGGGATTCAAGTAAAAAGCTTTTAAAAACCAAATCCCTTGGTGAAGGAGAGTTCGCCCTAAAACCGCGATTGAGTGAAGTGTCTGTAAAGGAAGCCAACGAGCGTCTCAGTGGAGTACAAAATATCTTGAAACGCTACGAGTCCCTTAGCTCAGTCAAGTCCAGCGATGAGCATGTGTTTAAGCTACGCCGCATGGAGTCTAGTACCAGTACCAATACCAATCTCAGTAGTCTGACCAGATCTCGTGAATCATTGGCATCGCAGTCAGCAGACTCCATGAGTGATCTGGAGAAAACAATGGAATATTTGCGCAGTGAATGGCGTAATGAAGCCACAAATTTCCTACAAAAAAAACGCGATAAATTCTATGCTAAAAAGGACGAAGAAGATTTGGAAAAGAAACAGCAGGCAGAATTAGCTGCCAAGCGAGAAAGTCTTCCAATTCAGTACCGCGACTCGAAGATTTCAAAGTTCTTTGGTTTAACACCGCGAAAGTCTCCTGAGAGACGAAAATCTCCTGAGAAACGCAAGTCCCCCCTTAAGAAAAAAAAGTCACCCACCAAAGCGCCGAAAGTCATAAAAGCAAATAATTCCCTTGAAGAATTAGCTAAGATCAGCAGTGCCCGACAGACCAAACAGGCACAGAAAGCTCCTAGTGCAACAGGACTGATAAAGATATTTGAGAAGAAAACCAAGAGCTTTGAGGCAAAGCCTGTAGAAAAACGTCCTGTAGGACCAGTGCCCGATGATTTTGAGATTCTAGATCTGCTGGAAAAGGCCACAGTTGCCAAGTCCTTAGAAGAAGATCTTAATAAAACTGAAACTCAAGCAAATCTTGAGATAGAGCTGGAACCAATGAACACAGAAGCCTCAGCTGAAGTTGCTACAATGGGTTTATCACGACCCTTGGTGGAGGACATAAAAAATCTGCCAAAAACTGGTTGCGACAAGTCGCTAAACAGCTCCCGACGTGGCTCCCAGACTAGCTTGAATTCAGGAAGACGTTTATCGGATATATCGCTGACAGAGAAACTAAACCAAGCCGCTTTAAATGCGTTGGCTAGTCTGGAAAATGAAACAAAAGCAGACGCCTCGACATCAGCCCATGTAGACGAGCTTTTCCAAAATATGGTTGAGGAAATAGAGCAAGCTCCGATCACAGAAGATGATCTTGACGACTCCTTATGTACAACCATCAGTAAGAGTCCCAGTGCTCAGCCCGTCACTGTGGTTAAGCGAGGTAGTTCAGAAGAACAAAGCATTGAAAAATTATTTGGAGATTTTGCAGATGAAATGCTCGTTCAGGTAGAGTTTGATTCCAATGATGAGCTAGTGGAAATCACTCCCCATGTCAGTCTTAGGGAAACCTCTGCCGACCGTGATTACCTTGATAAATTGGAATCGCTAGAGCGAGATGAGATACCCGTACGGAGTCCAGAGAGATTTAGACAACAGTTTAATGGTCATGATGAAGTGGATGGTGAACATTTCCCTTCAAGACCACAACGTAGGCAGAAAAGCAGCTCTTCGTCCAGTGAGCCTGCGGTGCCGGTGCCACCGCAACGTATGAAGAAGAAACTGGCTAATTTATCTACAGAAGATATGGCACCTTCAGTACAAGAACTGTTACAAAAAATGTATGTACAAAATAATGAACAAGGTCAGCTGAAAGAAGAGCCACTTGAATCAAAAGAAACACAAAGGTTTCCTCATGTTAATTTGGAGGAAGATTTGGTAGACCACAATGGTCGTGGCCCAGTCTTGGAATATGTTCTTCCAAATGGGGTTACATATAATCCAACAATGAAAGCGTCAACGAGTTTCAGAGACCTAACTTTAGTTAATAATGCCAAGGGCTCAGAGGTGTCACAAGAATCGAAAGCATTAGAAAATTTCAATAAGGTAGAACGACTGACAACGTGCGCAGACCCCGATGAGCACTTTGTAGAGTTAGTAAATTCGAAGACTACTCACCCTAAAGAAATTGAAAATACGGAAGAACTACCTATCAAGTCAAGTACTCAGAATGCAGCTCTCCAAACCCTATCATTGGAAACCACTCCGTATGTCGAACCGCTCTTGAAGGCGCTTGAAACTTCTTCACTTAAAAGTGAAAATTCATCACGTGGAAGCTTAAATGAAGTGCCTAAGCTGGTCACTCCACCAAAAGCTAATCAGACCAAAGAAAACTCCCTTGAATGGGATATGGAGAAAATGCCTGCCTCCCCAATGCCACGTCGTAAACAAGTACCCGCTCTACCCAGCAAAGAAAGCTCTCTTGAATGGGACATGGAAAAATTACCCAACAGTCCCATGCCGCCACGACGTCGCATTGCAGCTCTGGCCGAACAGAAGCTGCGTGATATTTCACCGACTAGCTCGCTAAAACTGCTCAACAATTTGCCAGCTGAAAATGACTCGGAAGCCAATCAACATCGGCTAATTGAAGAATTTGAGAAAGAGCGTCGCCAAGCCTTGCTCAAGCGGGATGAAAACTTTGAAGCAATCGCTGCTGAACAACGTAGACGTGACTCTCTACAAAGCAGTAGCAACAGCAACTCCAGCGGAAAACGAAGTCTTCCGCCACCAACACCTCCGAAGTCCACCGCTTCGATTCGACGTGGAACCACTCAGGAAAGCAGTAGGGCAGATCCGCAAAAACGTCCCTCATCCCCGCCCATGCTGAAAAAGCTTGAGCTGCCCAGCTTGGATAGTCAATCAACTGTGGATAGCACAGAACCTTCCACTCGACGCAGCTCATTCGCATTTATAGAGTTACAAGATAATAAACCAGTGATAGTGCCTATGCCCAAGAAGCTTAAAATACCCAAGACAGAGGTACCCAAATATGTGCCGGAAGTGGTTCCAGCAGATGTGCCGCTGCCGGAAGTTTTTAAGGATCGCCCTTGGCCTAAGCCCCCGATTGAGGGAGTGACATCAGAAATTCACGACAATGAAGACGAAATCTCCTCGAGCGAGCAACTACCTGAATATGCACGTTGCAATTCCCCTCCAGCTGAGATCTTTAAGAATCGCCAGTGGCCCGATGGCAAGACTATTTTTGATCAAAGTGAACGTGCCGAGTCTTTGGAAGCCGACGATATACTTGGTAGATTGGCTGCCAGAAAACGTGGACGTCATATGCCAGCTAAGCCGCGCTCCCAGTCACCACAGTCGCTTCAGGCTTTCCAGCCTCTGCAGTCGAGCAGTCGTCTGACCTCAAAGTCGTACAGCGACTTAAAGAAGGGACCCTCGCTACAATCACTATCGGCTCAATCCAGTCTTGATACTGATTCTCAGACCACAACAATTGCTGCATCCACAGACTTGTTGCGACCCTCATCCCGTCCACTCAGCTACACAGGCTACGATGAAAGTGTGGACGCTAGCACAAAGGCCTTGCTAGATCGCGGAAAGCGGCTGCACAATCGCAAACGTGATTTCGTTAATGAGCGGGTAGTAGAACGTAATCCCTACATGCGGGATGTGTTGCGCAATGATCGCACTGATTACGACCTTGATCAGGATGACGACCTAACCAGTTATAGGCCACGTCACTATGCTGCTACACCAACCTCACGCTTCCCCACCTCTAGAACCTTAGGACGCAGCAATTACGACTACCTCAGCGGTCCTAGTACCACGGACTACCTCAGCAGCTCTAGGAGACCCTATGCCGTAGGATCATCATCGACTTTGGGAACCACCTCAAATTATTATCCGAGTGCCAGTGCAGTCACTACACCCCGCAGTTCTTCTTCATATCTTGGCGATCTTTTCAAGCGTGGCAGCCCCACATCGACATCCAGCCCTTATAGTCGCAGTGATTATGGCCACCTCAATTCCAACAAAGAGTCGTGCGTTATCTCTTAGTTGAATGCTTTCCAGTAATCGTAAATCAAAACAAACCAATTCTCTTTTTACATTTCCCATTTCCGAACCCAAAACACAACGAACCACAACAATCATAGACGTCGCTTCAACTATTATCTCTACTGAAAGACACAACGATTAGAAACCCTTCTTCCCCCCTTCACACAGCAACCGTATGAAACCAACCCATGAATCAATCAAACCTCGTCCAGGCAGGGTTTGAATCTTTGTCGTGTTAGTAGCCAACCCAACCCCAAGATAGCCAGCCCATCACCACCAACAACAAATCAACAAATGCCAACCTAAGCAACCAATGAACCAATCGACCAACTACCGCTAGTGCCTGCCTGTCTGCCGCCTGCTCTTGATGTACCACGCCTCCAAATTAGATATAAAGTCAAAGAAGAAGCAATGCCCAGCCAAAGCTCTGCTTTTTCAAAAGACTTTGTCTGGGCCTTGCACTTAGAAAAGCTCGCCTTGGAAGAAAGTGGCAGAGCGATTGAAAGAAAGAGAACGCGTGAGAGTAGCGCTTATCTTTGTTAGCCATGTAAAACGTCTGGGTACGATCTATGAAGGTAAAGATTCAAGATTCAAAAGATGTACACGAAATGTTGCGCTAACCCCCGAGCAGCCCGAGTCACAAGTTTGTAGTCTCTAAAAAAGAACAAAAGAAATAAATATTTTAGATAATCGTTGTGCCGTGTGTTCTGTTGTTGTCCTTCTTTAATTGATAATCTCACCTAGCCTACATCCAGTGCCACTACCAATCGAAGAGCTAACTCAACTTACCCACCAAGTCTATCGTTGCTGTCGCGTCGTTTGTCTTGTATCTTTCTGGATCGTACCTAAAGGCATGTCGTTAAGTTGGCCGTCGCCTTCGCCGCCGTTTCTTGCCGCATTAACCCAAAAATAAAAAGCTCTCACTAATGAAGCATGATCTTTATTATAGATACCAATTATTTTGTTGCCTTCTTTCTTTGCCTACATTTCTGCCTTTTGTTGTTACTGCCTATTTTGTGTTTCGTTTGAGTTTAAGCTTTTGCGTTCTTGCGAATCTAAGTTTGAGTCCTCTGACTTGTAATGTTTTGGTGTCCAGTAAAACTAATTTTGAATATTGCCATGTGCTACAATTCCAGGTACAAACCGAATCCGAGAGTACATCGCCCGACGAAGTTGAGCTCAATTCTGCCACAGAAATATCCACCGACTCAGAGTTCGATAACGATGAAAATGTACGACTGCCGCCGAAAATCTTTATCGATGATACACATCTAAGAAAGCCCACGAAAGTACAGGTCCGTTGAAAATCAAAAAATCTCTTTTAATTATCTGCATACGAAATTTCATCATAACTTACTTACAGATCAAGTCCGGCGTGATTACGCCTGGTAGCACGACGGCGGCCGGATTACATCACCGGCAGGTGGCAGCACGCGAGAAGGGAGGCAGCTATTTGCAAAAGTATCAACCACAACCTCCGTTGCCGCAATTTAAGCCCTTGGTGCAAGTCGACCCAACTCTCTTGATTAGCACAAATCGCACCCCACTACAGAACCCTAGACCCGGTGACTACTTGCTCAATAAAACTGCCAGCACTGAGGGCATTGCCTCCAAAAAGAGCCTGGAGCTTAAGAAGCGGTATTTGCTGGGCGAGCCAGCCAATGGCAACAAAATTCAAAAGTCGGGCTCGACTTCGGTGCTTGACTCGAGGATTCGCAGCTTTCAGTCAAACATTTCCGAGTGCCAGAAGCTGTTGAACCCCAGCAGTGATATTAGCGCTGGTATGAAATCCTTTTTAGATCGCACCAAGCTTGGAGAAGGCCCTGGTAATGAGCTCATGCGGTCGGCCACGAGCAACGTGATTAACGATCTGCGTGTGGAATTGAAAATACAAAAGGCTCCATCAAGCAATTCCACAGACAATGAGAAGGAGAATGTTTTTGTAAATAGTAAAAATGAGCTTAACAAGGGTATGGAGTATTCGGATACGGTGAATGCGGTGCTCCTAGAACAGTTGTCCAAAAAGACCTCACCCACCACCCCAATCAATAATAAAACAGTGATTGAAGTTATTGATCTGGTCACACCAGAGAAACAAATGCCCATCATTGATCTGACTACAGTGGATAGCCCCAAGAAAGTCTTGGAAGCAGCCCAGGACAGTCAAACCACAGCTGACAGTAACAAAATAATTGATCTTACAGCGAACACTCCGATCAAACCGGAGTCTGTGGCCAAACCAGATGTTTCCAAAGATGTAAAGGAGTGTATACCCGATATTTTGGGGCACATTAAAACGGAAAAAGAAGCTGACTTGAATAATACTGCTGAGGAAGAGCAGGGTCTGCTAGGCAACTCCGATGAGGAGAAACGCGACTCACCGGAAAAGGCAACTGATCAATACGAGCAAGACACTCTGCAAATACATGTGCCCAATATACCGTGGAACAAAGCCAAGAATCCGGCCTTATCTACTACCACCACGACTACTAGTGGTTCCAGTTGCAGCTCGGCCAGCTCAAGCATTGAGGATATTCAGCATTATATACTGGACTCAACCACCAGTCCAGACACCCAGACGGCCGGCTCTGGGGGTAAACACAATGTGCCTAGGGTGGAAGTGCACGACAGTAGTGGTGCTCTTATGCAAGTGGACAGCCTGATGATTGTTGATGGGAAGTACATAGGTGATCCCGATGATGTCAAATTTCTGGACATGCCGGAAGGAGTTATAGTACCCCAAAAGGCTGCAGTTAAAACCACAGAGGTAGATGAAGAGGAGCACGATGTGGATGTGGAACCAGTCACTGCCACACCAGAACCGGCTGAGTGCACAGTAATCGAAGCAGAAAATCAACCGCCACCACTGCCAGAGATGGGACCTCCAAAGATGAAGCCGGCCAACCTCAAATTTGATACCAAAAACGAGAATAAAATCGAGAGTCTCAAGAACTTGCCGCTCATTGTCGAGGATAGTGTGGAGCATGCCAAAGCAGTCAAGCCAATTACCCTAAACTTGAGCAGTTTGCAAAAGACACCGGACACACCCACCACACCCATAGCAGCACCCCGCACACCAAATACACCGCAACATGACAGTGACAAGACGCCAACGGGAGAAGTACTTTCCCGAGGCTCCGACTCGGAAACAGAGTTCACCGGCACTGGTCAAGTGCTTACCGAAACCGAATTGTCTGACTGGACGGCAGACGATTGTATATCGGAGAACTTTGTGGATATGGAGTTTGTGCTGAACTCGAACAAGGGAACCATGAAGCGCCGCAAGGAACGCAGAAAGTTGAGTGCTGCCAAAGTGCCCAGCACTAGCGAAGTCCTACATGAAGTGGCTAGACAAGCTCCGGTTGTGGACATGGAAGGCATTCTCAAGGCCATTGACATTGATGACATTGAGTTCATGGACACTGGCTCGGAGGGTTCTTGTGCCGAAGCTTATTCGGCTATAAACACGGCCCTGCTTCACAACCGTGGCTACATGGAATACATAGAGACAGCTCCAAAGCAGAAGGCCCCACTTACTGCTGCCATATCAGCAAATGAAGAAGCCCCCAGATCTTTGGTGACTAAACGAGATGAGAAACTGGGTATTGACTACATAGAACAGGGGGCTTACATAATGCAGGACGATGTGAAGACACCAGTTAACGAACCGCCACGTTTGCCCTCGCAGACCCAGAACCAAGCTCTGACCAGTTCCCTAATGACCCAGTCTCTGACAGATTCTAGCACGCTAAATGATCTAGACGATGACAGTTTGCAGACAATTACAAAGACCCAGCCGACGACGACTGAGGAGAGCGAAGCTCTTACTGTAGTCACCAGTCCATTAGATACATCATCGCCACGGGTTCTAGATCAGTTCGCTTCGTTTTTGGCCACTGGCAAGGAGTCTGAGACGGCTGGCGGCTCTACACCCAGCAGCTCCGAAAAGCAACCAAAGACTTCTCAATCAACGGTGAGCACAAGCAGTGGCTCCACAGGCACTAGTGGCTCCAGCCATCTCCCGAAGGAAGCTGCCACTGCCCAAGGCGATGATTTGCAGTTCCAGTTTGAGTATGTGCGTGCTCTGCAACAGAAGATTTCACAGATCAGCACAGCCCGTGATTCGCTAGATTCGCGAAAGCAGCGGCGCAAGAGCTCAAAGGGCGAACCCCCAAATCTGCCCCAACAATCTGTGATAGAAACCGCCACATCAACCTCGATGAATCCACTTACTGACGCACAAATTGAGAGCCCCACCGCACTCCCGATGCCACGAGCCCGAAGCAGCAGTACATCAAACAAAGTACCTGAAATACCTACGCTCTCTAGCAAGCTGGAGGAGATTACCAAGGAGCGGACCAAGCAAAAAGACCTCATCCATGACCTTGTCATGAACAAACTGCAGTCCAAGAAGCAGCTCAACAATGAGAAGCGCTTGCATCGCAGTCGCCAGCGCAGTTTGCTAACGAGTGGCTATGCCAGCGGCTCCAGTCTCAGTCCTACGCCAAAGATAGCGGCTGCCTCTGCCCCGGATGATGCCAATTGTACCAGCCAGGCTCATTACCACGTCTCCACAGCCACAGAGCATCCCATTCAGGCATCGCGTAGCGCATCTGCCTGCCCTCATTTGGCGCCGGTGCCACCCGCTAGCAACAACACTAAAAAAGAGCACAATCCCTTGCAAAAATCAGCCACATATGTGTCGCCCTATCGCACAATTTTAGGTAACGTAAACAGCGCAGACTTATACAAGTCGCGTCCCTTTAGCGAGCACATCGATGCTGACCAGATCAAAGCCGTTGAGAGTTACAAGCTTAACAAGACGCCTTCATTTAGCTACTTGCCTGCCAGGCAATCCAACGACTTTGCCACGCCCATGGCGCCAGCGCGTCCTATCCGCGCCAACCAGATGACCACAGAGGCTAATATATCAGCCTCAACAGAAAATCTGCGCAGCGAAGCACGAGCCCGTGCCCGCCTCAAATCGAATTCGGAGCTGGGTCTTAGTCCCGAGGAGAAAATGCAATTGCTGCGCAAGCGACTACACTATGATCAGAATAGTGCTGTCAAGGCCAAGCCAGTATCTGTGAACTCGGGAAGTGCTTCGATGGAAATCCATGCGCAGCCTAACGATTTATCGGCCAGGTCACGAAAGATGAGCTCGTCGAAGAGCGTGAACGATCTGGCCTATATAGCCAACCAAATAAATCAGCAGCAGCTGGAGAACGAGGCGGCTGGCCAAGCCAAGGCAGCAGACTTCATATCCGATCCCAATTTAGCTGGCCGCCCCGAGGACAAGATGCAAAAGACCAAGATTAGTAGACGGCAAAAGGACCCAGAGCGACGCAAAAGTCTCATACAATCCCTGTCGAGCTTCTTCCACAAGGGCAGCTCGTCTAATACGGCGCCAGCTAATAGTTCCAAGGACGCAGGCGACACTGCAGCTGCCCATCACTCTGACCAAACAGAGCGTCCTGGGACCAGCAGCAGTGGCACCCCCACCGTCTCTGGACAAAGCGATGGAGGCGGCAGTGGCGGTGGTGGTGGCGTCTTTAGTCGTTTCCGCATCTCCCCCAAATCGAAGGAGAAGTCCAAGGTAAGTGTCCTGCGTTAGAGAGCTTTGCTTTATACTCTCAAAGGTTGTCGGGCTTTCTCATTAAGTGGTAATCATGGCTAGCAATTCCATATTCATTCGCACAGCCAACAAGCATGTTACCTAGGCGTGGGAGTTTTTTTTTTACAAGCTAATTTCACGATTCGATATATATCTTTAATTTATAAGTTCATAAGTCTGGTGATTAAAGCTGTCCATTTTATATGGTGTGTGTGTGTGTTTAAAATTGTAATTGTCAAATATTTTTTCATCATTTTTCCAGTCGTGCTTTGATCTGAGGAGCTTCGGTTTTGGTGTAAGAACATTTTAATCATAAACTAATTTACCAAATTTTCCTTGCTTTACTTCCTGAGTTATTTGTTTGATTACTTTTCGAAGAAAATAGTTATTTGTTTCATAAATCTTTTTAAACTAATTTACACTCTTTTCGAGGAAAATAGTTGTAGGCAGCTATTGGAGATTTTCAAACCAATCTAAAAAATATGTGAACTATAACTTGATCCAACCATGTCTGTCCGGACCACTATACCATAACTCCCTAAATCGGTTTGGGTAACTTTTCTTAATTCATTGACCAACCCCTATCTAATTAGATATTTGAATATTTGATAAATCGGATCAAACTAGTATATAATATAATACATATAGATATCTCTGAGCTCAATCAAATTAAAGAATTAGAAGGATTAGATAAATCTGTAATTATTTAATGAAAACAATTTATTATGTAGCTGTCTGAGTGTCCTAAATCGGTTTTGTGGTAAAACATAATATTTATAAGGAAAAATAATTTCGAAGAAAGTCTGTAATCTAAAATTGACACAACTGTACTTCTTTAATGAAATCGGGGATAAACCAAAATATGATTTATCTGAAAAAATAATTTCGAAAAGAGTCTTTAATCTTCGAACTTCCGAAGATCTGTTCCGCTATGTCTTTTGTTTTTATTTTCCTATATCTATAATAGTATATTCTTTATAAAATCACTGTCTTTATCTAATTTTGTTTGTGTAAAAAATTCAATCTAACCAAATAATTCGTAAAATTGTCTTGAAAATTTTATAATTTGTCTTTTCTGTTTATTATTTTCATTTGATTATTTGATTAATTTCCTGCTATTTTGCATTCTAAAAAAACAAAAAAAAAAAAAAAATTGTTTAATTTTTATTTATGATTTATTTTGTTTCTATTTTTCGTACTCTTCCAGCTAAAAATATTTAAGTCTTAATTTAAGAATGCCTGGCCCATTTTTGTTTTAACCAAAAGTTTGATGTGAGATTTTTTTTTTTTGAGTTGGCTTTTATTTAAGGTCAATTTGAAGCGCTGGTGTTTTATTTAATTATTTTTAAGTTTTGTTATTAATTTTTATTTTTATTTAGTCGAGGTGTTTTTTGTTTTAGTTTTTGAACAAATAAAGTTTCTGCTCGGCAATTTTTGGTTTGCACTTAATAATAAGTTAATTATAATTCGCATGATTTTTATGATTTTGGTTTTTTTTGGAAGCGGTTCTCTGTTTTTTTCCCTTCGAAATTGAAAAATTAATCGCCCTGAATTGCTTGGATTTTTATTTTGTAAATAACTCTATTTAAGTCTTTTTGGATTAAGAACAATTCAGCAAGTGTTTATTTCTTATGATTTGCCTCGTTCGACCCATATAATCCAAAACAAAATTTATTAACTAAAATTGTTTTCAATGAAATTCAAATTTAATTGCTACACCACAACAACAACAACGGCATTAGGAAAAGGATGGCCAACTTCTACACAAGCTCACAAACAATGCAGCAATGTCGACTGCAACAGCGGCAACATCACCACAAAAACAACAAACAAAACACTCGCTAGATTATCCAATAACCACGAAAAACAGTCGCTACCAAAAGGAAACGAACACAGCAAGAAACGCAAACGCTCAAATGTTTTCATCATCCAGTCCGCAACTCTATATACACAAGCCCCACCAACATCTTCATCATCATCTGGCCTCAACGAATGCCCTAGACGACCAAACACCGCCACCCATACCGCCTTTGCCACTGAATTATCAAAGATCCGATGGTTTGTTTCCTATGTCTCATTAAATTGTTGATCTGTCGATTCTATTTTTGAACTTTTGACTCAAATAATTTCGATTCTTTGAACAGATGAGAGCTACGCTGCAGAGACACGGGAGCATAAAAAGCAACGTGCCATATCGAAGGCTTCGCGACAGGCTGAACTCAAGCGACTACGAATTGCTCAAGAAATTCAGCGAGAACAGGAGGAGATCGAAGTGCAGCTAAAGGAACTGGAGGCGCGGGGCGTGCTCATAGAAAAGGCCTTGCGTGGCGAGGCTCAAAACTTTGAAAAGTGAGTAAACTCTTATTTCAATTTATTAAATTATTCTTAATTATTTGAATTCCTAGCCTGGATACGACAAAGGACAATGATGAGAAACTTTTGAAAGAACTACTGGAAATTTGGCGCAACATCACAGCACTCAAGTAAGTCCTAAGACAACGAAGTATAAAAAATAGATAAAATAATATTTTCTTTCTTAGAAAACGCGATGAGGAACTTGGTATAAGACAACAGGAATTGCAATTGGAGTATCGACATGCACAGCTGAAGGAAGAACTTAATTTACGTTTGTCCTGCAATAGTAAGATCAATTATTTTTCTATTAAATTAATAAATTTTAATTAATTTTTCTTCTTCAGAACTTGATAAGAGTTCTGCGGATGTAGCCGCGGAGGGTGCAATATTGAATGAAATGCTGGAAATTGTGGCCAAGCGTGCTGCTCTGCGTCCAACAGCATCGCAATTGGATTTAAGTGCCTTGGATGTTGGTGGTGGTGGCTCAGCAACAGGAGAGACTGGCATAACACTGACCGCTCGTGGTCAACCGCACGAGCAAGATGAATCAAATGTGAGTCTGAGCCTGGAATTATGAAAATTAACATTGATATAAATTTTTTTTTATAGATTTGAATAGCAAACTTTCCCTGGAGATCACTTGTTGCAGAGATTTTTCATCAAGTCTTAAGCCTAAATACTTAAAGGAGGGATGTACCAAAAAATTAAACCAAGACGAAAGAACAAATTTATAAGCAGCTGAACATAAAAAAATAAATTTTATTTACGCTTGAGATAACTGAAAATGTGAACAAAACAAAAAAAAAAAAAAAAAAAAACGGAGTTAAACTTTGACATTTGAGTAGTTAACTTAATTAAGAATTTTTGCATAAACACACACAAAAACCAAATACTTAAAGAATATGGTTAATTACCGATCGTTTCTAATTATAATGGGTTTCTATAAAGTTGTCACTATTATTGATTATTCTATGATTATTTTTGTCCAGTTATGCAAATGCAATATTTTTATATTTATGTTATTGTATTGTATATTCAGTGAACTGTATTATGTGCAAATATTTGTGTTTTTTGAGCAATTGTAAATGATGTAAGATTCATTTTATTTAATTTTTGACAATGCGTGTGTATATTTTTCAATGTTATGTTCATTATTTAATTTTTTTAAAAAAAGTTTTTTTGTGCTATCCAATTGCAATTGAGTTTTTAATTTTTCTTAAGTGGAAATTATTTTTATTTTAATTGAATTTGATGTTTAGAAACCCTCTATGTATTATCTAATCTAATGTAATTCGCTGCCCACAATTTGTTACGAAAAAATCTACGTGAACCGATCTTATATGCGAAAGATAATATTTTCTAACTTTTATGGTAATAATTTAAATTTTACTATTATATTATTTTATTTATTGTCAAAAACAAAAATTATAACAAACAATATATATACGTATATATACGAGCATGTAAAATATTTATCGAATTTATTATGTACATTTTTTGATTTATTTTAAATTGAATAAAAGATTTTATGAACCAAACTTGAAAGGAATTGTGTACATTGTTCTTGATATGAATTGATACCATAAAATTTTGATTTATTGAAGTTAAGAAATTTCATATAAATCAGAATATGCACATTAAATTTCAGCTTTTCATCATTTTTTTTATTAAAAAAAATATTAATGGATACCGACGAATGATGATATCAGTGTAATTTCTATTTTTTCAAATATATTTTTTTCATAGTCTCTTTATTTGTGTATAATTTTTTTTTTGGGGGTAACCCAATTGTCTACTATTTCTTTATCCGTAGCGAAATACATTCAGCAACGTAATTTTAACGGACAGCTCCTTTTCTAGTAATTCAACTTATATAAAAATGTCTCGTTCACTGTGGTAATGGCGTTGCCAGATGAATAATTTTAAATCTGTGAACTTGTGAACTAGTGAGGGAACTGGTTAAATGAACAGCAACTCTAGAACGCAGAAACAAACAAAACAAATTGCTGTCCAAAGTTAAGATTTACATCAGTAAATTTTTAATAGCATTTTATAAGAAATGACGCTGAATAATTTGCCTGTTGATACCACGGCATCCATTGCTATCCAGGCAAAAGACAAATCGCCCGCACAGTCGAATCAGCAATCCGTTCCGTCCACAACAGTTTCCGGCACAGCGTTTTTGCCGCCGCAGCCTGACCAAGGAGAGGACTTGGAACAGGCAGCAGACACAACGCCCCAGCCACATGCGTATAGCTTGCGTCCAGCCTTTGGGGATACATTTCCTCTTCCTATTATAAAGAATATAATCAATACGATATTGGCAGAAAAACTCAAAGGTTAGTAAGCCTGCAGCTAATGAAGTTGTTTGCCGTTGCCTAGTTACCCTTTTTCAAATCAATTATTTAATTGTAGACAAGACCTATGACAAAGATATGGCCAAGGATTGGACACGTGAAATAGCCGATGAGGTGAATCTCAAAATTGCTGGCAATGCTAAAGTGAAGCGATACAAGCATGTGGTTCAAGTAATGCTCGGTCAAGAGTTGGGTGCTGGTTCCAATTACACCTCACGCTGTTGCTGGGATTGCGATTCCGATACATCCATTTCTGAAGTTTTCAGCAATACAAGTCTCTTTTGTGTCTGCACAGTTTATGCCACCTATCAATATTGATGATAACTGTTTAGGGTTTTATGATATTTTTACATTTTACCTCAAGAGGAGTCGATAGGGACATGTCTGTCTATATTTTCATGTACTATTACTATACCCTCATAGGTAAAAGGTACTCAAAACTCGGCCGCGTCCGAGCTTAACAGTCGGTTTAATTTATTTAAAAAGCAACTAATTATAAGACATGAGACTAAATACAAATAATGAGCTTATTTTTGTTTAAGAACGTAGCAACAATTTAAGTTATTTACAATACAACAAGCTTGATTTCTTACTGCTACCGCTATTTTATCCGTGGATGAATACTCCGCGAAGTGCATTGATCTCCACTTCACTTTCAATTGATTTCTTTGATTTGCTGACCTTCGTTTCGTCTTCCTCTGCCATTCATTGTATGCGAACATTTAATGGATTGAGTATGCGACCCGCCATTACCGCCACGTCCAAGTCGCGATCAACGATGAAAAACAGAAACGGATGATTTACCGATATCTGAATGGGCTTCGTTTGAGCACCATAGTTGCCTGGGCCAAAAGAAAAAGGAAATGGTTATTGCTCTAGCTGTTATGTGAGCTGCAAAGATTGCCTCAGTGCCAAACAGGTGGGGCAAATGCTTCTGCCACTGCTGTTGCGCCTCACTGCCTTTGGCGGGTGTGTGCTGCAATAGTGCTGCTGGTTGTATTTTTTGCACTTACGTTTTAGTTGATTGATGGGATGCGTACGTATATTGACGTCTATTGATTGCTCAATGTGACGCACATAGACACTCTTCTCGTCCGTCATGGGCCGAAAGTCGGCTCGATTAGGCTCAAAGATATCACAAATGCCCATCTGAAAAATGCACAAAAATCGATTAAGACATTTTACCCAGAAAGTAAAAGGGCCCCCGCCCCATCCTCTGCGTTACTTACATTTTGCAGATCATTTGTAAGAAACATCGTGCCATGGAGCTTGAAGTCTGGAATGATGGCCTGAACCCAGCGTGGCTTGAGTTGCTTGCGCATCAGGCGTAAGGTGGGTCCCAATTTCAGGGAGGCAGCAGCGGCCACAATATCCATTTGGTAGTCTGGTAGTAGTATCATTAGGTTATATTCAGGTGTATCCAGTTCCAGCTCCAGAGCACTGATCTTCAAGTGCTCAAAGTATTTGTAATAGAGCACTGCATTGTATACCTTGAAGGTGGTGTGAACCACCTGCTGGCTGCCCAGATAGAAGACGTGACTAATAACGTCGGTGTTGTAGTTTTGTTTGGTTTCAGCTGCATCGCTGGTTATGAAGTGCGGTTCCACGTCCAAGGCGAATTCATTGGTGATGTGAGTGAAGGCGGGACCTGATACTGGTCCGGATGGTATGGCCAGTAAATGTGGATGCGGATGTGGGTGTGGGTGGGAATGGTCGTGGGGATGGGCAAAGAGCGACAGAAAGAGATTAGCATCTACTTCCTTGTAGCCCAGAATATGGCGCTTTTGGCGTTTTGCCTTGGCCTTGCGTGACATGCCAGTGGTGGCAGTGCTGGTGAGCGGGTAGGGAGTTGTTGTGGGCAAAAACACTTGCCTCTTGGGACTTGCTGATGTAGTCGTGGTCAGGCCAATTTGACGGGCACTGGGTGTTGGGGTAGTCTTCTTTGACGTGGCCATAAATCGGGCGCTCTGTGTTGTGGTTGGGGCATGGATTTGTGAGCCAGTCAAGGGCAAGGCTATACTACGTGCACTGGGCAAATAGTTGGACTTGGGTGTGATGGGATTGGAGTGCTTGAGAGGAGCCTGCAACTTGCTGGTTGGCAGGCGGGAAACTCGTGCCTTTTGTATACGTAAAAATGGCTCAGCATCGGCCTCGGCCACAAAGGCAGAAACGAGCTCAGCTGCCTCATCTCCACCTTCGCCTTCTCCTGCGGCTTCGGCGGCATCTTCTCCAGAAGCAGCAGGCGGTGCTTCGGTTGTGGTGGTTTCGGCCTCTTCTGTTGTTGTGGCAGCAGTAGTCGTGGCTTCCGTTGTGGTTTCTGCTGCAATCGTTGTGGTTTCCTCTTCCTTTGCCGTGGTAGTTTCTGTTTCACTTGTAGTGGTGTCATTGCTCGGTGCCAAAGTCGTGTTAGTCATATCTGCTGTGGCATTGGCAGCGGCCGTAGGTGAAACCATATCCACACTCAAATCGTAGCCATAGAACATTAAGACCGTTTCGAAATCTTTCAGAACCGTAACATTATCCTTGTTGAGACTGAGACCTTTCAGGGGATTATCGGAACCAAAGAAATAAGTCTGTAAGAAAAAGTTCCATTGCGGTTACTCAAACTGAGATCTTCTAAGATATAGATCGTAATAGAGAAAGGTCAATCGAGCCAAGGACAAAATTTATATATTTCTCTATCAAAAGATTTCCTTGATATACTATATAAATAAATGAATTTTTTTTTATTAAATTTTCGAAGAAAAAAAGAGTATATTTATTTTACTCTGATATTTGTAAAGCATAGAACCAGGTAGACCCACAAAAGTTATCTCTAGAATAGTCACTCTCACTAAAGGAATCAATTGAGCCATGTCTGTCTATCAGTCTGTCCCTCTCTTGGACCCCTAAATCGGCTTAGAGAATATCTTCCACATTTATTGACATATTACATATAATTCTGGCATAGCTGGCATATAGCTGACATACCAATCTAAATCTGCTCTACCTACTGACCAACCCTGTTCATCAGATTTACGGCAAAAAAAACTTTGAAAAGACTTTTGCAATCTTCGACGCCCCCTAGATAACGTTGGTATTTTTTTTTTTTTTTTTTACATTGAAACAAGAATGAATAATAAATAAAATGAAGCATTTTCATATTATAATTATTGTTACATATTTGAGAGTAATGTGAAGTGTTTAATAATCCAGATTGAACAGCATGAAATGGGCAATAATTAAAAATTCTATTCATACGAAAAATGTTTGCCACTCATTGTGGATTATTTGGAGCAATTTGGGGAAAAGGGTCAATAAACTATACAAATGAAAAGTGGCCGGCAAGTGATTTGGGAGAGTGTTAAACGGGTTCCGATCTATGTCAAGTGATTGATCTTGAGTCTCTAGGATGGCTTTAGGCAGTGATTGATTTTAATTGTAATTTATTGGGGTTATCAGTGGATAATCTGTTTGCTCGGCCAGTGGAGCATAGTAGAGAGATTCTTGTAACAAAGATCGGAGGGGATGACTAAATAAACAACCGATCGAGCAATCTGACAGCTTTGCGGTCAACCAAGCATGAAAATGGTTTTTTGTTTGTTTGTCCGTGGTTTTTATGCTTACCCGAAGCCTTCTGTGTATGTCGCGGTAGCCAACGCGTATGACGTCACGATTGTTGGGCAATTGTAGCACATTGCGCAGCTCGTTGGAGCTGCGGCCGGCGGAGCCCTCGTAGAGGGCCACCAGCACACTGACCAACGCAGTGGGTGAAAAGGCAAAGTTATTCCGATTCAAAATGGAGTGATAGTGGAGTATGCGATGGGTGAGATCGTTGGTAAGGTCCACCATAATTTCGGCTGGTGTCAGTTCCTTGGCGGCCACAACTTGAGGCAAATGCTCCAGGGCTGGCAAGGGTGGCGGCAAATGCGGATGCGGAAAGCCGCTGGCACGAAACTCCTCCTGGTCGATGTGAATGTAGTGGGCTTGGCTTCTAGGCAGCCCCACAAGCAGCAAGAGACCCAGCCAGCCCAGCACTAGTTTTTTAAATTGTTTGTACTTAATCATAATGGGAGTAACAACGGCAGACGCAAACCCAACCTCAACAAGGTTTTTCAATTTAACTGCTGACCTTGCTGGTGCGGCAACAAATGCACATTTGCTTTTGATTATCACGTTAGTTCAATTTAGTTTTTTTTATTTATTTATTTATGTTTTTTGGGTTTTGTTTTTATTTTTATATTTAGTTGGAATATCTAATTGTCAGGCCCCCTCTTAGTAGTGGGAGTTTTGTTTATAACTGAAGCATGAAAGCTTTTTTTTTAAATTTGGAATGTCTCGAATGTGTTTTTATCACTTGATAAATTGCAAAGTTTTTGTCGAGTTTTGCATATATTTAATTAAAATCATTATTGGGAATTAAATTTTGTTTAAAATCAATTTTAGAAATTGCGTTTCCCAAGGCTATGGAATATCAGAGTACGTTTTTAGTTGTTCACATTTCAATCTAAAATTGGAGAGATGATTCGACTTTTTAGTTGGTCGATAGTCGAACTGATTCGCGTGATTGCTGGCAGCGGACTGAATTTGCTGCTACCTCGGTCACCAGGTAAAAGCCGAAAATTGCGAGTTTGGCTTTGTTGAACGATCAATTCACTTCGGCATTTACCAGCGATTTGCAGTCGTGTAGGTTGAATGAAGTTTTCAAGAGCTCAGAGGAAACTAATACCATCACTGGGCTTGAAAGGTTTCTTCTATAAATTCTTTGCCCTGTACTCCAAGTGGATAGAGTGTACTGGAAAGCAATGCTTGTATGTAAGACCCAAAGGAAGATAACGGAGACACGCACAGTTCCTCAAGGTAAGTTATGGTTGAATAGTCAGGCCGATCTATATCCGCCTATATGTAATGTAACAATAAATGTTGAGTAAATGATTATATTTACACCCTGAATCTTAGGGTAAGGTTATAGAGAGTGGGAGAGTAGAGTAGTGAAGGAGTAGAGAAAGAGACGTTGGAGCCTCCCCAAAATATGTTCAGGGTGACTAGAGAAATCTATATCCGTCCGTCTGTCTGTCCATCCGTCTGTCTGTCCGTCCGTATGAACGCCTAAGTCTTGGAGACTATTAGAGCTAGGACAACCACGCTAGGGATTCGAACTCCTTAAGTGCGTACGCAGGTCAAGTTTATTTTTTTCACCCACTCCTCCTAATCCATCACTTATTTAAAGCCTTGTAATTTCCACAGCTTTAGGACTTTAATATTAGATGCTTCCATAAAATTATATGAGATATATGAAAAACTCAATTTCAGAGTCAAAATTTTAATTCCCTTCGACCAACTGGTAATCGGGCGAAGGAACAGTCCGAAAGATGACTTGCTTGTCTTATTGTAAACAATATGTTGATTTCAAAGGGACTAGAGGTTTTATGTGAATGAAGTCGATCATTGTTACCTTTAGGCCAGAGCTGCCTCTTTTTGTTTTTAAATTTCGTATTTCCGGTTACACGCCCGAAAATAACATTCGACTTCTTTTTTTTTTAATTGAGTCTAAAGGGATACTACAGGGTATTCCGATATCGGCCACGACCGAGTTTAACGTTGGTCTTTAGCTTTTGCCTATCTTTTACTGCCTGTTGTTCTGAAATAGAATGTGAGCTTATCGCTAAGCATAGGAAACCAGGGCTGCCAGCTGCTTCGTTTTACATAGAGAGTCTCTTAGGAAGTGCTGAGCAATTGGGCTTATCTTTATGCCTCTAGGGTACAGGGTATTTATAATTCCTTACCTCCTAAGTTTTGGCCAGGTATAGAGATTTGTTGATCTCAGATTTGTTGAGTTCAGATCATTTCAGATTTCTCATTTTAGACCTAGAAGACCCCCTAGTTCATGGGTTAAATAAAACACTCGAGTTTTTAGTTTTCAAAGTATCATTTGTTTTTCATTTTTTATTATAGTATATTCCATTGAATTTCGTTTGGTTTTGTCTTATTTAAGTTTTCTTTTCTTGTGATTTTTTTCTTTTTTTGTTTCCTTTAAAATCATCAACATTTACAATACATTTAGATAAATGGTTTTGACTTTGGTTATTCTTCTTTTCTTTTCTTATCTTTTTTTTGTATTTATGTTTTTTGTTTTATTTTTTTTCTGCTTAAAATAAATTGGAGCTTAGTTCGATTATTTTATTCGATAGGGTGGGGATGGGAGCGGAGTTGAAATCTAATGAGATTCTTAAAGAGTTTTGTTTTTTTTTTGTTGTTTTTTTTTCAAGATTGTGTGAGTTAGTGGGCATTTTGGTAATTACACAGAGAGATACTCTTTTTTTTTTTTGTCTAAATGTATATGTACATATATAATCTAGTACAAAATGTGCACATGTATGTATATATGTATGCATTTTGGTTTTTATTAGCATGAGTTTTGATATATATATATTTATTTTTGTTTTGTTTTGCTTTTGTTTTGCTTTTGTTTTGTACGCTTAACAGTATGCTATGATTTTTGTTTTAACTACAACATTTATCTGCTTCTTCTTCTTCTTCGTTTGGTTGTTGAAATAAAAAAAAACAGTAAAACAATCGAGTCGTATGAAGCATAAAAAGCCAACTCAGTTTTCTAATAAATATGCACATTTTATTCTTTAAATCTTTGACCGTTTCTGAATTCCGCAGGTAAAAATTTATTACATTTTTTTTTAATCTATTTTTCTTTTGTTGTTGTTTGTTTAGCCAGTTTTGGTTTTGCTTGTGTCGAGTTGAGTACGAATGTGTAAATATTTATATATGTATAAAGAGACGCAAAATATATACATTCCATATATATGTATGTTATATATATATTTGTTCATTTATTTATTTATATATGTATGTGTATATATACGTTCTCTTATTAAAGTTTTGTGCCTGCTCAAAAAGCTTCTGATGTTTTCCCATTTCTTAGTTTATTTAATTTTGTGGCTTCTAATTTTCTGTTTGCTTCTGCGTTTTAGTTTAACCGTTATTTTTCTCATAATTTGCCTTTTGCAAAAAATATAGTATGTATTTTTATTTTTTATGTTTGTATGTATATTTTGTTTCACTTTCTTACTTTGTAGGTACACGATTCTCACGATAAAGTTTACTTTACTTTTTCTTTTTTTTTTTACTTATTTTGATTTTATTTTTTTGTTTTTTGCAATGTGTTCTATTTTTTGTTTTTTTTTTTTTTGTAAGTTCAAAAGTTTACTTTGAAAATGCTTAATTTTTAAGAATTATTTTCGTTTTGGGTCCTCATGTCTGCTTGTAGTTTCGATATATTTTGTAAATATTTCGGTGAATTTCTTTGTCAGAAATTCCTGTCTGTGATTGTGGCTACTTCTTCTTACTCTTTCTACTTATTTCATATATTTTTTTGTTGCGGTTGAGTCAAAGTTTTCAAATATTTATATACATATTTTTTAATGCTTTTTGAATTGTTTTTTTTTTTGGGTCAAGCTTTATAATATTTTTAAATATATATATTAATTTTTTGTTAAATATTTTCTGGCATATTTTTTTTTTTGAATATTTGTACACGACATTTATGCTTGCTTGATTCTGGCTGATTTTCTATAATTCTTGCAAAAAAATGTTATAATAATTTTAGGTATTCTCCTGCTTAAGGGGAGGTTGGATCAATGAAGGGAAGGGAGAAAAAATTGTATATATATTTTTATTTATTTTTATTTTTTTGCTTTTCACCTACTCCAGCTTGGCCACCACAATTCGTTGGGGTTCAAGGGGGGAAAAGGGGTTTAGGTTTCGAGTGGGCGCCTCGCTTGAATTTGTACCTTTCATTTTGGTGATCATTTTGCAGTTGTTTTCGATTATTATTAGAGTTTTAATTCTAGATTATATATGTATTTTGCAAATTACGACAACCAGTTCAACTAGTTTACGAGTTAATAGCGAAACAAATGGAATCTTTATTTCTTGATAGATGCGAAAATAAATCAGGATTTATTTTTCATTTCACTTTTCTTTTTAGATAACAGCAAATAATCTCAACAAACAAAGTTGAAAACAAAACAAATATGATTTGTGTTTTTCTCATATCGTTAATGGGTTTCTCAATTTTTAATGAATCTTTAATGCTTAAAAGTTCTCAAGATGAAGACACAACAACAATTAGTTATATTTTTAATATGCTTTTTGTTTTTGGTTAGTGTTTTTTTTTTTTTTTTTTTTTTATAAACTACATAAAATATTTACTTTCTTGTATATATATTTATTTATATATATAATTAGTTTTATTATGTGGCGCATGTGTGTGGGAATTGTTTATCATATATTTTATTTGGGGTCTTATTTTTAGTACACAAAGTTTCCTTCAATTTTGCTTGAAAGGTTTCAAATGAAAATCTGCGGAACCTAAGAGGGTTCCGATAGGAGTAGAGTAGTGACCGAGTGCCCCTTAGTTGAATAAGTATTTTTTAATTTTTATAAGTGAATGATTTGAATGTATTTGAATATTGTGTGGGTTGAATATGATCTTAAGATGATAACAAGTTAATTTAAATGTAATCAAGTCATTTCATTTGCTTATACAAATGCTCCAAAATATTCAAAAAACAAAGTCTTTAAATTAAGATAAATTTTACTTTTTATACTCTTTTTTTTTTTGCTTTATGCAAATCATAAATGTTTATGTAAAATGATTATTTTTAATATTTAAATTTAATATTAATTAATTTTACTTTTGCTTTTGACGCATGCTCAGTTCTAAGATTTTTTCACTTTTTCGCCAATTTGTTTCAACCAAGTCAATTTTTTTTTTATAATTTTAGCCGAGACATTTTTTTTTTTTTTTTAATATAAAAAAGTCGAATTTTTTGTTTTTGCCAATTTTCAATTAAATTTAAATCGTAAAAAAGTTACAACAACTTTGGGTAGAAAAAACTTATTTAAAAACTATTATTGAAAATTCATCATTACGTCGTTTTCACTTAAAATAAGCGGCGCTGCCATATTTTTTTTTTTTTTTGTTTTGTTTTTTTCTTAATTTTCAATTGCAAAAATTTCCAGTACCAATGGCAAATTAGCGAGCAGACTTTAGATTTTTTAAACGATTAATTTGAATTTCTCTTTTTTTATTTTTAATTATTTTTTTTTTATTTTTTTTGTTGAAGTATCAGTCAGTTTATATGTAAAAAATTACGCCGATTGCGTGTGAATGTGTGAATAGCTTAGTCAATTTTTTTTGTTTTTTGAATGTGGTGAAAAAAGGTGTAGGCGATTTTCGAAAAAAATTAAACTACTACAACAAACACACATATATGATTGTATAAACAGCATATTGCTTTTCCATTGTTGTTGTTGTTTTTGTTGTTTGTTAAATATTTAGTAGCACATTAATCGAGTTTAGAGTTAAAGTATTTTGGATAGGATGGCTGATTTAGCAGAGTTACTGAAAATTGTTGAAGGCATGAAAGAGTTTATATCTATTTGTTGTTGTTGTTGTTGTTTTGTTGTTGTTGTTGTTGTTGCTGGCAGTGTTGTTGGGTGCAGCATTTGAAGTAGAGTATCTCCCTAAGTCTAAGTCGACAGAGTCGCGTATGATTGTTATTGGGAGACTCTTTGCATGCCCAGAGAAATATCAATGTGAATGCGAAAATGAATGCGAATGCGAATGTGAAATGTGTTGTTGTTGGCGAGTCTTAAACGAATACAGCTAAAATTAATTAATTTGCAAGTCTTTTTAATGTTTTTTGTTTTTGTTTTGTTTTTGCTTGATACACACTAAACTAATCAATTTTAATCCAATTCGAGCACTTGGTATAAAATTTATCTTTGACTTATTGTAAAAAATTTGTAAATGAAATTTTCCCTTGCACACTCCTCTGGCTGTCGGCTTGTGGATTGTGGGGGGAAGCCCAAAAATTGATATGATGCAACATCTTCCGTAGTCGGTGTGTTTGGCTGTGTGCGTGTGCTCCTTTTTTTTTTTGTATATATCAAAAGAGGGAACAAGTCAAATAAATCAGCCTTATTATTAATGCAATTTTTTTTTGTCTTTTTTTTTTAATTTAATATTTTTTTTTATAACTAATTTCACTTTCCAATTTAAAGAGCTTTAAGCGCACAGCAAAGATGTCACTTTGCTTCGTGAGGCCACGCCCATTTGAGCCGACAACCAAGGACCCACCCAACATTTCAGACAATCAATTCTGCATTTACATATAAGAGTAATTCCATAATTTAAATTTAAAAGTTCCCCCAAATTCAAAAATTTCCGAAGAACACACACATCGCCTATTCAATATTTTTAATGCTTGTATATGTATGCATGTGTATATAATATATATATATTTATATATATATATAGATGTATTCTATATGCTTTAATATATATATGTTTATATTTGTTAAATTTATATTGTTATTCCTTAGTTACCATTTTAGTGGATGCAAAATACCGCGCTGAACCAGCAATTGCTGAACCGAACTGAATCGGTTAGCTGCCGATGTGATTCTAATTGTAAACACTCCCCGATTTGAATCGACTCAGTTTAACTTGACTCGATTAATTCTTCGCTTACTCCTCCCTCCTGACTACTTCCTTAAGAGTTAGGTTAACGTTAACACATCAAATAACGACGACGACGACGACAAAGATATAGTAAATATCAGAAGAAATATATCATAAGTTTCAATCTCTACATAATAATAGAATATGAGTGTACTACCAAAGGTAAAAGCATTAGCTTTGCATACTCCTCATTTTTGTTTTTTTTTTCTTTTTTCTTTTTGGCAAATATGCCTGGTTACACACTTATCATATAATCAATATATATATATACCATATATAACGTATATATGTTTTAATTTTTGTAAATTTTTTTTTTTTTTTTTGGTGGTTAATTTATATAAATTGTTAAGTATTCGTATTTCATATAAAATTTTGACAGTGAACATAAAAAAAGGAACAAAACTCAAATCGAAAAAGTAAAAATTTCAAGAAAGAAGTTGATCTTTTCCACAGAACACATTTGAAATTGGTTAATATTTTGAATGGAACTCTTTGCCTTGATATTTTATATTACGTATTTCGTTTAGGGATGAGAAATCAAAAGATGAGCAAGTATCTAAAATGAGTTTCTTTACGCAGACTCCAGGCCTGAAGATCAAGCTTAACTGTACTAAATTTCTTACAAATAGCTATAGCCCCAAATCTTTCATGAGTGATTGAGAGCCTCTCTATTTCCTTGTCTGAGACTCCAGATCTGCCTGCTTTTAATCGAACTCAACAAGACCAAATTTCTTACAAAGAACTACAATCCCAAAAGTTTCATGGCTAATTGAGAGCCTGTCTAGTTTCTTCTCTCAGACTCCAGCCCTGCTTGCAGTCAATCAAACTCAACTGTACCAAATTTTTGACAAAGAACTATAATCCCAAGTGCTTCATGACTGATTCAGAGGCTCTCTTCTTCCTTCTCTCAGACTCTAGGCCTGCTTGCAGTCAATCAAACTCAACTATACCAGATTCCTTACAAAAAATTACAGACTCAAATGTTTCATGGCTGATGGAGGATCTCTCTGATCTCGAACTCAACTGTATCAAATTTCTTATAAAGAACTATAATCCCAAATGTTTCATAGCGGTTGAGAGCCTGTCTAGTTTCTTCTCTTAGACTCCAGAACTGCTTGATTTCAATCGAACTCAACTGTACCATAACTCTTACAAATAACTATATTTTCAAATATACCATGGCTGATTGAGAGTCTCTCTTCTTTCTTCTGATAAAGAACTATAATCCCAAATGTTTCATGGCTCATTGAGAGCTTTTCTACTTTCTCCTCTGAGAGTTCAGGCCTGAAATCAGTTGGCTTGCTTTCAACCGAACTCAACTGTACCAAATTGATCTATTACAAAAATTGTTATGGCTAATTGAGAACTGCTCTACTTATTTTGAGGGCTTATATTTATTTTACTTTAGTAGCTTGTCATTGTTTCATTCTGTATAATATCTGAGAGAGTTCAGGGGGAAACCTTAAGTGCCTGATTTTTTTTTTTTTTTAGTTTGAAATCAAAAATTACACGCAAACTTGTGATGTGTCCTCAGTAGAAACCGTTCAATAAAGTTGAAGAACCAAAAAATAACAAATCATATCCAGAAGTGAACACAAAAATACCAAAGATAAATAAAAAGAAATATGTGTTGTTTTTTTTTTTTGGCTTTTTAATTATAAATAACAATGTATATATTTCAATAGAAAGGGTGTTGTTTGTGGTCATTCAGTTTATAATTTAGTGTTTTCGAATCGTAAACATTTGTATTAAAATTTTGATGATTTGTATAGATAAGAGTGTGTGTGTGTGTTGTTGTTGTTGTTGCTTTTCTTGTATTCTTGAATTTGATTTTGAGTGTCGGAGAGAATATTTTGGCAATTTATAATTAAAATAAACAGGTTTTATGCGTAGCTGGTTTTTAGCATTTCTTTCAACATTTGTTTTTCTTTTTTTTTTTGAGGATCTTTCAAATAGAATTGTTTTTTTTTTTTTTGCATAATTTGTTTTTTTTTTTAGATATATAAACGTAAAATAGTACGAAACATTAGCATTAATTATACGATAATGGATAATTTTAAAAACATATCACTTAAATTTAAATAATTTCCAAAAACGCAACGAAAACTTTTTTTCTTCTGATGTTTTTTTTTTTATTTTTCGTATTTGTGTCTGTGGGTGTGGCTGGTCGGGCTGGTTGGTCTTTTGCCAGAAAATTTACCAAGAAAAACAATTAGATTTTAAAATAATTTTCGTAAAAATAATAATGACAAATAATCAAAACTCTTTTGTCACTCTTAATGTCAATTTTTTTTTTTTTTTTTTTGTTTTCCTCACTTTTGAAGGCAGAATTTTTTTTCTTCTTCTTCGTCAAATGAAAAATTTTGCCGTGTTGTTGGTGTTGTTTTTTTTTTATTTTTAACTTAAATATAGATTTAAAAAAAATCAAATAAAATAAAAATAAAAACGAAATACAATTGTAAAGTGTTGTTATTTTTTTGTTTTTGTTTTTATATGCTTAAACAAATTTGTTAAACTTTCCTTTTGCATTAAACAAATTATCAAAATGGCCACCATTATGAATTTCATTCAAATCACGGCAAACAATTTCAAAGAAATGTGTGCCTATCTGTTTTTTTATTTTTTTTATTCAAAGTCTTGAAATGCTTTGCGTTTTTAGTTCTTGTAGAAAACTTTTGAGATTTTGGAAAACATTAATGCTTCAATTTTTTTTTTTTCTTTACAAGAAATAATAATTTTTAGAAATTTAAATTTTGCCCACATTTCTTTGCCTTTTATGCCCCACTTATTTTTCAATTTTTTTTTTCTTTTTTTTTTGTCTTCGCTTAGTTTTGTTGTGGCCTGTTTGAAATCTGCTCGAGGCCCCTGCTGAGCTCTCACTATGATCGATTGCACGCTGCTCTACTCCTTTCCGATAATATCCAAAAATGTTTTTGAATAAAGTTTATCCGCTTTCGATTCCTACCATTTTATTTGGACCAGGCAGTCCGTACTTGGCTCTTAATTCGAAAAATATATATTTCTATATATAGATATATATATAGATATATATGTATATATATTTTGTATTTACATATTCTAGATTTTAGTTTGTACTTCCAATTTGGTTAAAAATTCCATTTGTATTTTCATCTTTTCCCTATCTTAACGATCTCTGCAATCGGCTTACATCTCTCGCTCCCTCTCTCTCTCTTTCTTTCTCTTTCTTACACTAGCTTTCTGTCCTTTTTTAATACCGTCCCAAGAGACTCTGAGCCGTCGCCGTAATTTGAATAATTCACAATAGTTGCACAATGCAAGAAGTTTTCTCATATTTTAGATTTAAGGTATAAAATGTTAGTTTTTTGTTTTTCTTTTTTTTTGTTTTATAAGAAGAAAATTGAACAGATTGAACAAACAAAATAAAATTAAGATGATTAATTTGCTTCTTGGCTCTAAAAGAAATAATTTCAATTAAAAATTTTTTATTTTTTTTTTTTGTGTTTTCGACTTTCTGTTTTGGATTGTGGATTCTCTTGCATTCCTCTTTCTTCTTGTTTAGTTAAAATTTACTACTTTTTTCTTTTTGATTTAAAAATTGAGTTCTTACATGTATGTGTGTTTGTTTGTATGTATGTATGTATGTATTGCTTATTTTTACAGTAGAGTGGAGTTTAGTGGTTCGGGTTGGGGATAATTGTTCTATAGAAGGTTTTGTTTTTTTTTTTTTCTTAATTTACTAGATTATTTTACAGGCTCAATGTTTTTTTTTTTTTTACTTTTATTTTACTGTTGCTATTTTGCATGCAAATATTTTTTTTATTCTCTGTCGTTTTGTATGTATGTTTTTTTTATATTTGTTTAATACTTAATTTTTTAGTGTTTTTTTTTATTATTTATTTAATACACACACACATACGAGTACTTTATTTTTATTTTTTATTTGAATTTGCGTGATTTTCGCTTATGTTTATTTTTAGTACAATTAAATTTTCTATTTATGTAAAATTATTATTTTTTTATGCTTTAAATTGTAGTAGATTGTTTAACTCTTTTGTTTTTGTTTTTTTTTTTTTACAATTACAACAAATATGCTTTTCTTTTTGATTTTCTATTCGCCTGCGTATTTTTTATTTATTTTGTGTTTGTTGTTGTTTTTCTTTTTTTTTTTTTAGAGCAAGAAGTAAAACAAAAAAAAAGTTGTACTTAAGACTATGAAAAAATTCACTAGATTCTTAAAACTAAAAAAAAATCAAATGTATATTTGCTTTAGATATTTTTGTTGTTGTTGTTGTTTTTTTTTTGTTTTTTAATTTACGATTAACGTAATTTGTTTTGTAATTAAATATCTAAATATGTTTTCATGTTTTTTTTTATGCGTATGTAAATTTAATGTGTGTTTTTGTTGTTGTTGGATTTGTATATATATAAAAAAAATGTCAACAAAAACGGTTTGAAGGTTGTTTTTTTTTTGTATTTATTTTTTTTTTACTCTCTTTTGCCACCGTTTATTGTTTATAACATAAAAATTAACAAAGTCACTCATTGTTTTGTAATAAATATATTTAATATATATATATATATATATTGTTGTTGTTTTTTTATTTTTCTTCTTCATCTTCTTTTTCTATGTTTATATGCGTAATTATAATTATTATATTTTATATTAATATTTAATATTTTTAAATTGCAAATGTTGCCCAGCTGGCTTGCTGTGTGTGTGTGGTTTTTGTTGTGATTGTTGTTGTTGTCGTAGCAACATTTACACGGCAGTGGCAACACCAGCACAACAACAACAAAAGAGATACCGTTACGTTTAAGGTGCACAGTTTAATGCAGAGTGAATATAAGAGACCATTTTTGATGCTGTCAACAACTTACAACAACAACAACAATAGCAACAACGACAACGACAATAGTAACAGTAATTGTAAACAGACAAGTCAGTTGACCGGGGTTTGGGTGGGGTTGGGCTGAGACGGCACTTAGCATTGCAGCAGTACAGCCTGTTGCTGGCGCTCTGGCAGCATCAGAGGATTGCTGGCAATTCCACCGCTTAAGTCACCACCGCCGCCGTCAGTGCTTGGGGCTGACAACATTTTCTGTTGCTGCTGCTGCTGTTGTTGTTGCAGGGCCGTGGTTGCCCGGCTCCAGGCCAGCAGCCCGTTGGCAGCAACAACCTGTTGTTCATAGGCAACAGCAGCGCTGTCGAGAGCCCCGCAGCTGCCGCCAGAGGTGGGCGAAGGGGTGGGTGGCGGTGTGACCGCTGATATTGGCGCCACAATGACCGAAGTGGCCACGCCACTAACGGGCACTGTCATATTGCTGGTGTTACTGGGATTGCTGCTGCTACTGCTGCTGCTGTTGCTGCTGCTATTGCCGTTATTTAGATTGATAGTGGCGCCATTGGTGGTGGCGTTGATCTTGCTGCTATTGATGGTGGTGGTATTATTGGTGGTATGGTTGGTTCTGGAGTGATGATCCCCGGCATAGCGCCTAGTTCGGATGGTTAGAGAGGGAGGCAGGTGCTTGCCTGCCGCCACCTCAGCTGCCAATCTTACCACTGTTGTCGTTGTTGTTGCTATTGCTATCTTGGACATGTCGCCTTGTCGCATGGTCGTCGACGAGAACGCCGCCTCAGTCGACGATTTCTGCCGCTTTCAGTCGCCGAAGCGACTGCAAGCCTTCTTCCATCTGCACTGGGTGCACCACTGCTCCCGCTTATCCATGCCGTAGACCTTGCGGCACTTTTTGTTTTCGCCGCGTGTGCGACGGCTCGGTGAGTTGGCGTGCTTGGTGGCACCGACCGCAGTGTGTACGGTCATGTGTTGCATTGACATGTGCTGGCCCGAATTTGCAATATGGTTGTTGGCAGTTTGTTGCTGGCCGCGAGCATGCTGCTGTTGCGACGGATGATAATTGGGAGTGATGGTCACACTGGACATGTGGCTCTGCTGATGCGATTGGCTACCGCCCAATCCGCTACCGCCGGTGTGGTGAGCGGTAACAGTGACATTCTGGTGCGACAATTGCTGAAACACGCTGTTGGCACTATTGTTGTTGCTGTGGATGACGGGACTGCCGCTGGTGCTGCTACTGCTGCTGCTGCCGCCGCCGGCACTGCCACTGCTGCTGTAATTTTGATGGCGTTGATGGACGACTGCCGTCGTGGGGTATGGAGCTGCCGAATAGGACGGACGTGACGATTGGCGTGGATACTTGTTGAGTGTCGTCGAATTGTGATGTTGCTGTGTCTGTTGGTGTGGCTGATGGCCGTTGGGCGTGGATGTGGCTGTCGGGATCGCAGACATTGGCCAAGTGTTGTTGTGGTGCGCTAGCGGCGATGTGGGTGTGCAGCTGGTATTGTTGTTCTGTAGCTGCTGCTGTTGAATGCTTGAGATGTGAGTGGTGCCATTGTTGTGATGCATTGAGCGGCCGCTGTAATGTAGCGGCTGCTGCGGTTGGTGGTAATTATTCATAGCTGCTCGTTCTTGTCTGTATTTGATGAAAGTAAAACCAAGTTGAGGGTTAGTAATTGAAGTGGTTAAGCTATGGATTTGAGATTGAGACTTACTTGAAATTGCCAACCATTTGTTTTTGGTATTCTGGATCTTCATGAGGCGGACGTGCCATGTCCCGGTGGCTAAGTGTTGGTGGAGATGCAGGACTAGGTGTTTTGACCAATTCGTCATCATCGTCGTCCTCTGTGTAATAGAATTCCTCTTCATGATCATTTTCACTGCATGAGTCATATTCGCCGGCACGTCTAGCCCGTTTGCTGTAAGTCCATAATAATTTCAATCCATTAATTGCTATTCATCAAGTAACAGACTTGGCGATTTTAAATAAATATGTAAATAATATGCAAGTTGTTCCGGAACTTAGGAACACCGACTGCAGTTCATTGCAATAAAAGAACATTGCATGGGATTCCTGTACTTTGGCGGGCAGTATTAAATTTGAATTAAAAAAAAATTTTTTTTTGTCTTTTTAAAAATTAACGCAACTAAAATGGAACCTCCAAGAAATAACACCACTGTGGCAGTAACGAGTCTGTTTGATAGCGTTGCCACCGCAATCGTAACAGCTGGCAACACCGCACAAGCAAATTGTCTTGCGGACCTAGTTCGCGAACGAACTTGAGGGCCATAGAGTTGTCGCTGAAAGTTCGCAAATCACACGTTCTGTGTCAAATCAATAAGGAAAAATCGATTTTTGCAAAAGCAGCGAGCAAGACCGCGCCAGAAGTTAATTGTTAAGCAAAAGCAAATAAATAGCGGCCTACGTATTTTACACTATTCATCTCCTACCATTGCGTATCTGTTGTGCGAATCTCGCTGTCATTGTCATTGCTGTTGTCGTCGCCGCCTAAAGAAAGAAAAAAATTTTGCGCGTCGCAAGTGTCTCGCGTGCCTACATCTCTTTGTGTATATGTGTGTACGTATGTGAATGTGTGGCTATCGTCTGGCCAACTTAAAGTGTCAATTACTAACGTAAAGCATTGTGATTACCCTTTTCCTATAATCTACAACTAAATACTTAAGACAAACCCCTCAAGAAACATAAACAAAAATGTCCATTAGCCGTATTGAGCCAAACAATAAATACAGCAGCAGCGGCCTTCCGTCTGCCACTGGTGCCGTAGCCAACGTGAACAGCGTAGCGGCTACGCTTTGCCCGCTGAGCAACTGCCAATTTGCGGGCGTGGTAATTAGCACGATAGCCGACGAGCAGAAACTTGAATTTAAAAACAAATACAAGGGAAGCTGCACTCTGCTCTGCAGCTACGATTCCCAAGGTGTTGTTTTGCGCATTGTACTAGGTAAGTATGTGAAGTACTCGATATATTTCACATTACCAAATCAATTATTTTTCAGACAACGATCAAGGGCATGTGCTCAAGGAGTACATGATATCCGCTGATACAGATGCAGCGCAAATAGGTCGGCGGTCATATGCCGTCTCATTGGAGTCGGATAATTTAATACTTCGTTTTGCCAGCGATCACGATCAGCAACTATTTCGAAAAGTGGTGGAGAATGTGAAGCATCTGCGGCCTAAGTCTGTTTTCTCGCAGCGTACTGAGGAGTCGTCTGCCTCTCAATACTTCCAATTCTATGGCTACCTAAGTCAACAGCAGAACATGATGCAAGACTATGTGAGAACAAGCACCTATCAACGCGCCATTTTGGGAAATTCAATAGATTTCCAGGTATTATGATCACTTTAATCATCTGAACTACAATTGCTAATTGCTTTGTATTACAGGATAAAATTGTATTAGATGTGGGCGCCGGATCGGGTATTCTTTCCTTTTTCGCTGTTCAGGCGGGTGCCGCCAAAGTCTATGCCATTGAGGCATCTAACATGGCTCAGTATGCCCAGCAGCTGGTGGAATCCAACAATGTGCAGCACAAGATCTCTGTGATACCTGGCAAAATCGAAGAAATAGAACTACCCGAAAAAGTGGATGTTATTATTTCGGAGCCCATGGGCTATATGTTATACAACGAGCGCATGCTGGAGACATATCTGCATGCGCGCAAATGGCTGAAGCCACAAGGAAAAATGTTTCCCACTCACGGTGATCTACACATAGCACCTTTTTCGGACGAATCTCTTTACTCGGAGCAGTACAATAAGGCTAATTTCTGGTACCAGTCGGCCTTTCATGGCGTTGATCTCACCACCCTGCACAAAGAGGGCATGAAAGAGTATTTCCGTCAGCCCATTGTGGACACTTTCGACATACGCATTTGTATGGCCAAGTCGGTGAGACACGTGTGTGACTTTCTCAATGATAAGGAGAATGACTTGCATGTTATTGGTAAGTACTTTGGATTGCTCAAGAGTTAATCACTTATCAATCTTTTTTTCCCCAAAAGATATACCACTGGAATTTCATATACTACAAACGGGAATCTGCCATGGCCTGGCCTTCTGGTTTGATGTGGAATTTAGTGGCAGTAGCCAAAATGTATGGCTGTCTACCTCACCAACGGCTCCCTTGACTCATTGGTATCAAGTACGCTGTTTGCTGCCCATGCCGATTTTCATAAAACAGGGTCAGACTCTGACGGGGCGCGTTTTGTTGGAGGCAAATCGGCGGCAGTCATACGATGTCACCATCGATCTACACATCGAGGGCACTCTAATATCGTCCAGTAATACTTTAGACTTGAAGAATCCGTATTTTCGGTACACGGGGGCGCCGGTGCAGGCGCCGCCGGGAACTAGTACGCAAAGTCCATCTGAGCAATACTGGACGCAAATGGATACCCAGTCCACGCGTAATTGTAGGTAGTCAAAATTTATTAAGTTGACCCGTATTTACTTGGGTTTGAGTGTGATGTTCTAATGTATTCCTTTTGCTTTTCTCCAGCTACTAGCATGCTCAATGGTGGAATCAATGTCAATGGCATGGGCGACGGAGCAATGGATATAGCTCACGGACTCATTCATCCGCACTAAGGAAACGAATCTTGATTAAGGGGAATGCAACCACTCGATCTGCCACACTGTTAGGGGTAAAATGCGGGCGGGCAAAAGGAACTACGATTTGTTTTCAAATTTGTTTTGGTCTTCTTTATTTTTATGATTAAGTTTAGGCCAGTGTGTTCCATTTTATTCTGTTTGTTTGCAAACTTGTATTTTAATTTGTGTACCTATTGTTTTTGCTTTAAATATTCTCCCATCTATTTATTTATTTTATTAACGCAAATAGAGATAATTAAGTAAACAAAAAAATAATAACTATTTGTAAATTGTGCAAAGTACTCAATCGAAAATTTCGGCCTTTTTTTTAAATATCCCAGCAATTATTATTTTGTAAGTTTTAAAGATTTGTGTATATCAAGTGAAAAAGAGAAAACGATAACGAGCATAACGAAAACGTAGGCAACAATCAATAAGGCAGACTAATAAATTAGTTGTTTACAAAACATAAAAATATAAGCTAAATTTAGCCACATTAGAATATAAAGTTTTAAATTATAAATCCGAAGAACTCAGAGCAGCTACAAAAATAATAATAATCGACTAACTTGTAGCAAACATGTTAAGCTAAAACAAAAAAGAAAACGAAAGACACTCAATAATACAAACACTGAACAAATTTCTGTTATACCTCTTTCAAGTCCTGATACTCGAATCTTTATTTTTGTTTTTTTTATTTCAAAGACGAAAGTTCTTTAGAATTAAATATTTTCAAAGATTCTTTACTCTGTGTATTTGATATTATTAATTAAATGCGACTGCAGCTGCGTCTGTGGCTGCGTTTGCTCATTAGGGATTTAGTTGTTAAGTTATGGATTTTATATATATTATATATCAGGGGATTTAATGTACCGAACGAAAGATCTAGAGATTATAAAAATAAGAACAATGATTTTGACTTTTTCTGTTATTCCGAAAAATACTTTCTTTTTTTTTATGTATTGAAAGATTTACTCGCATTCAAAAAAAATAGTAATAATAAAAATAAAAGAGAACACAACCTTCCTATTCATAGATGTACGCATATATAGTTCTAGTTATATATACATATAATTAAATACCACCTATAGAGATTGACTTAAAAATGCTAAAAACTTGCTATAAAAAGAAGCCAATTCCCTGCCCTGTCACTCAGTCAACCCAAACAATTTTTGATATAACAAAAGAAAATAAAACTACACACACATACAGAGAGATGCAAATAATAAGTACATTTACATATAGATAAAATAATACAATGTGTACTGTACTTTTAGTGTAGAGAGTTGAGCTGTTCGTTTGCCAATATCGAAAAAGACATAACAAGCAACCAACCCCAGGCAAATCAGACAAAATAAAAAAAATATTCAGACACATTTATAAATTAACATAACCCCATATATAAATATATATATATATTTACTATATACACATATATGATAAAAAAATGAAAGAAAAAACAAAAACAATAATTTCGAAAAAAAAAAACAAAAGCAAACAAACAAAAACAAACGAAAACAAACCCGCCTTTCATTTTTATGTGGCTGCCACCTTCACTGCCTTGATCATTGCATTTGACTCTATTTACATAGGAAACATTTTGCAAATGTCAACCCAGTGTAGTTGGCGCTGCCAGTGGGAGCTGCGGGGCTGCTGTGGGGGTGTGGGTGGCTGTTCAGTCAGCACAAGCAATCAACAGTGGACCTTGGCCTCAAAAGTGTAAAATTTATTAAAAAAAAAAAACAGAAAAAGAAAAAAACCTCACCCCGCCACCCAGAATGGCGAGGCACGCCTCTGCCCGACAAACGTCAACACACACACTCACACTCACACACGCTGCCTCCCAAAGGCACCCACACTTGCAATTTGCAGGTGCTCAAAGTAAACGCAAAAATGCAGCTGTGTGTGTGCGTGTGACCTGCTTGCTATGTACAAGTGTTCCACTTTTCAAGTTGGTGGCATTTGGTATATGCATAGTGGCGTCAAATGTACACTGCGGCGGCGGCACAGTGGTGTCAAGTTGAATTGAAAACTATCTCAGATTATGCTGTTAGCTTAAATCCAGCTGAAGTTCAGGGTTGCTCGGCTCACCACTTTAAAGCGTGATTATGCAATTTAGAATTCTTGGCAAAGAAATTAAAAATTTCGAAATTTCCCAGTTATGAGGAATTTTATGATTTAGGAGTAGAAAATGTGTCATTTCGAGTCAAAGGAGGCAGAAAAGGCTTGAAGATAAAATTATTATACTATTATTTTATATGTCATTTGAGGGACTTGTTGAGTGACCTAATAAAATCAGAGAAAGGCTTTGGCTAATTTGATTTACTCAGGTATATATAAATATTTTTGGGACTTGGATGGAATGAAAACCCGTTATGAAGGTCTCCGAAACATACTCAAACTTAAATGGACTCAAAATCCCCAAGCTAAAGATCCGACTGTGACATTGATTTGTTAGATTTGATTTACTCAGCTATATGACAGTATTTTTGGGACTTCGATGGACTGAGAACTCGAAAGACTCCTAAATATACTCAAACTTTAATGGACTCAAAATCTCTAAGCTTAAGCTCGGTGGGTCTTTAAAATCTACCCTGTCTTCGGGCTGGCCAATCTAGTCAAAGCAATCAAACTGATTTTTCTAGGAATTTAAATTCTGTTTTTTTTTTTTTTTATATTTTCCAACCACAGTGGCATTGCTTGAGGTAAATTGGCCAAGTCGTTGGTTTTTTATCTATTGCTGTGGTTCTCTGGTCTCCGTTCTTTTTTTTCTGCTTTGGGTGCGCTAAGTCAAGGCGACTTGGCCCCGCCGAATATTCTCTTACACTTTTTTTAACACTTATTTTATTTTATGCGAATTATCATATCGAGTGATTTGATTTGATTGGTTGTGATTTGTTGTTATTTTTGAACTTACCCCAAGTGACAGCGTCTGATGTGACGTTCGATTTTGTGCTGTGTGGGCTCTATGCAATCGCAGGAAGGCCAGGTACAACGGAATTTCCTCGACTGCAAAGACATTAAGAAAAACTGAAAAAAATTATTTTCTATTCAAAACATTAAACAAATTTTTTTTTAAGAAATTAAAGCAAAGAGAAGGGAAGTCGACACATACTTGACGTTTTTGTTTGCGTAAGTTTCGATGAAAGGCATTGAAATGCTTAAGAGATCGAGATAGCTTGGCGCAGTTTCTGGTGGGAGAGACCGATGAGAAAGGGGAAGAAGAACGGCCAGAGGAGGAGGATGAGGAGGATCGTTTACGCGCCTTAAACAAATCATCATCACATTCACTTTCACTAAATGTTTGATAGTCCCTTCGCTCCACATAATAATTCATGGCAGCAGCCACGGCAGCTGCATTGGCGGCGGCAGCACTGGCAGCGATAGTGGCATTCATTTTTCGAGTCTGACGGACACTTTTGTGAGCCAGAGCCAAGAACGCGCCTTTGCCTTCCGTGAGATGACAAAACGAAACGAAACGAACCGGTGCCGGGCCGGTGCAAAATGCGACTGTGTTGGTGCGGACAATGCAACTGGCTGGTTGGCGCTTAATGTCGGTCGGAGTGACTGGCATTGTGGCACGAGCTTCAAACGATGCCGCCCGAATAGCTCTGGCCTGGCTTTGGTTCCGGCCAGCACTGATAACGGGCTACAAGCCATGAGTGTCCTTGCCACAACATTGAAAGACAGAGAGAGACACAGTGTGGCTGGGTGTGCTGGTGCGAGCAGGCCAGCGAATGGAGCCGAATGCAAGTGTGCCAATTGCATTGGCGTCGCGACCGCTCCTATTTACTGGGTCACCTTGGGCCCCACCAAAGCCAGGGCAGGGATGAATTGTTTGCCAAAACGCTCGCTGGCTTGTTGCCTTGACATGCTTTTCCAATTTACGCTTTGCTTTGCTTTGCATGCTTTCTTTTTTGCCATTTTTGGGTAAGCGGCAAAGGACAAGGGGAAGTGGTGGCGCTTATGCTGCGTCGGACTCGGACGCGGTTTTATGTTGAAGGTTATGGATATGCCAAATGCGTTGATGTTGGCAGCGGACGCCAGCAGAACTTTTGACCCAGTTTTAGTATCGGCCAGCGGATTGTCTATGCAGCGTAGCATACTTTTTTGAGCCATTGCAAGCGAGTTGGTGTGTATGCTTGGGAGCGAGGACTACCCCAACAATGTGAACAAGACGAAGAAGAATAAGTGGAAGTGGAAGCAGAATAACTGATTGCGATAGTGTCCTTGCTGGATGTGTAGCCAGTGGCCTTGGTGTGGCTTTTGCCAGTGTACAAATTAAAATTAAGTTTTCGACAGCTTTTTTTTTTTTTTTGGTGGCTTCGAAGAGGAAAGTGTTGATGCGTGTTATCGTTGTGGGCTAGTGGTCTGGTGGTCTAGTGGCCTGGACAGAAATGATTAACGATTTGTTTACTATTTGACTCTGGCCTAATGGATTATATCGTTTAGTTCTTCGTTTTCATTGCGATTGCCTCACGGGGCGTATGCTTAATATTCTTTTAAGCCTCAAATTAAAGCCGAGAAGTGCTTTTTGTTGTGACTCAGAAAGTGAAAGCTGCGAACCGCAACGTAATCATAAACATAAATAACTTGCTCCATAAGCAGCGTAAATTGTTCACACACACACACACACACAGACTGGCACAAACTTGATGTAACATTAACTGCCAGTTGGCTGAATGAAGAATAGGCTTTTTGGGGGGTGCTGGGGAGTGGGACAGTAGGTACTTTTATTTTGAGGGGCGTTGGCTACACACATTTCGTTTTAACTCACTGCAATTAGTGGCACAATAATTCGTTTGTGGCCAGCCAGCGAGGATATAGCGCATATCCTGCCTAATGCACACATACACACACACGCACACCCACGCACTGTTGTGCCATTTGTGGCAGATGTGCCGGTGTTGTGGTGGTGGTGGTGGCCACCTTTTTGCTTCTTCTTTTTTTTTGCTTAAGTGTGTGTGTGCCTGGCATATTAATATGCATCCCTGGTGTGCGTCGGTTTGTCTGCTCCAAAGCAGGTTTATTAATGTGCTCATTTTGTTGTTGATATGCCTCGCGTGATAAGCATAAAGTTTTTTGCCAAACGCCCAGCCCGGAATTTGCAGCAAAATTAAATCATTTCAGCTTAGGAGTAAACAGTTTCAAGTGTCCAATGCGGCGTATGCGTAATTTTGGCTTGGCCAATCTAGTTTCGAATTCCGGCTGCCTTTAATTATGTATTTTCAATTAACGCCAAGACAAGTTAGAAATCATTTTGGCTATCAATTTCTTAACAGGCTCAACCAGCCCTCCCCCCCACCCACCGACTCATGGAGTCCTTCATCCCCGGTGTTGTTTCCCTCTGTCATGACTCATACCACCTGCCAAGCTACACAAAATCAAAAAGTAAATTAAAGCAGCTTGAATTATATCAGTGTAAATGTGTGTGTGTTTTGTGTGCAAGTGTGCGTGTTAATTATGTTCCTTTCTAATGATGAAGCGTGTATGCCCACCCTTCTGCTTTCTCTTTTCCGGGCTCTACCCACTCGCCCATTTTACTAATGAAACAAAGCCATTTGGCCGACTGGCGTCTGTGTTTGTGCGCCATAAAGCAAATGCAACAACAACAGAAATACAAACGTCAGCTCCACTAGAATCATCATCAGAACAGAATCGGCAGTAGCAAAAGCAGTCAAAAGAACTCCGCCAAACTGGCATTTAAAGCAGACGAAGAAAAAGTAAACACCAGACACTCAAAACGCCCACAAACCCAAATCCACCACCACCCCCAGATTCTCATTCTCTCGTTTTCCAGCCAGCCTGCGGCTCTCCTGCAATTCCCGTTACTCCCGGCGAAACTCCCGGTTAAAAGCAACCCTCATACAACTTCAGTTGTTGTCCCAGCACGCAGCTCACAATGCTTGTTCATTTCCTACCGCACTATGTCCTGATTTAGCTCCAGCAAGAAGAAAAAGAAGGAGAGAAGAAAAACCAGAATCAGCACAGCGGACAGAGCGGGGGGCCGAGCACACACATATTGAGGCAGACCAGGCCGCCTGGGCGGGAGGTTGTCCCACTGACAATGCCATAAATAGTCAACGTAAATGGTCGGAAATGGCAGGAATAACATGAATCTTGTTTAAGGCCTGGCGGGTCTGAGCAAGAGAGAATGAGAGTGAGTGAGAGTGCACAAGAGGATGCTCTCCCTACTCAGGCTCCAACATTTGCCCGGGCTGATTTTGCTTGGCTCGCTTCACTGGCTCCACTTTTTTTTTCTTTTCTTTCTTTTTTTTTCGCTGAGCATTGCAAATCTTGCTTGCTGTTCTTACTGGCGCCAAATTTACTTACCGGAGTTGCAAAAGTGGGTGAGTAGGTTATATACACACAAAACGAGTATATAGAAGAAGTTGGTATGCCAAAACCAATTCAATATTGGCTAGGGGGGAAAACTTTAAGTTCTTCAAATTTGGGGCAATAATTTAGAATCAGAGATTTCTGATTTTGACAGTGATGGAATGACTTGAACTAGAGTAGAAAACTACTTGAAATCCTCCAGATTATGAGGCATAAATTTTTGTTGACATATGCAGACATCTATTTTCATAAATTCTAAGTTTGAATTTGAATCCATATCAGTTACACATTCTCCAGCTGTCTCTGCCCTTGTTGCCCTCTTTTTTTCGAATAGACCAGCTATCAACTTTCAATGGAACACAATTTCCTTTTTTCGTTGAAAATTTACTTGACAGCCGAAAGTGAAATACACAAGCAAATACACTCACTCCACCAGGCCCAGGCACACATACACACACACCACCACACACACATATATATAGACAGACATACGCTACGTGCTTTGTATAAATAAACAGTTGTGTACTCTTTCATTTCGTCTTCTTTTTTGGCGTCTTTTGAGCCAAAAGCATAAACAACCCCAAACCCCAAAGCTAAATGGAGAAGAAGAAAAAATATAATAAAAAAGAAAAGAGAGAGAAAAAGAGAGAATGAGAGAGAGAGAGAGAGAGGGGGAGAAAAAAAGCATTATCGTCGTCCTCAACGATAGCGACGATAACGACGACCCAAAAAAAAAAAAAAGTGTCTAAACGAAAACGAAAATCGGCAAAAGGCAAAAAGAAAACAGAAACCAGAACAGCTGTGGAGGACAAATACGAAATTAGGTCAACTGTACATAAACACAGGCATGTAAACGTCACTCACACATACCCAGACAAGTCTATATAAAATATATGTGCTCCATTTGCTTGGGCAATGATGACGAACCGAACGAAGCAGAGAGCACAAGGCGAGAGCAACACTGCCGTTGGCCCTGCACATTGAAACGCGTCAGAGCTGGCAGGACGCACTGTTAACTTGGTGAAACTGGGACAAAAAGAGCGCCGAATTTAGGCCGTGCCATTGGAAACTCAACATTAACAGCACCACAGAGAACCAGTCGGGCTTAAGAGAATCTCACACTCATAGACTGTCAACTTAACAGTAACAGAGATAGAGAGCGAGAGAGAGAGCGACTGGAAAAGTTTGTATTTGTTTTGATTTGGCTTCGTATTTGGGTCAATGGAATTCACATTATGTTGCCCTGCTGTTCTCTTTCCCTGTGCGGAAGTGAGCATAAATTATTGACTTTATTTAAGGGGAAGCAGAAATGTGGCAAATTCGTTTTGAGAATTTATCTAAAAATAGCACAATTTCCTTGTGGGTGTGTATATTGATGGCCAGCCTACGCATTTCGTGTGTTTCATCAAGGCAGGCGATTTTCCACTCTGCCCTAAAAAGTATGCTAGGCTTTTTGCCAATGGACATTCTGCCTATACCAAAATATTTCACGGCGCAGTGCGTAAGGTTTTTTAAAATTTTTTTTTTTGACTTGCAATTCCCAGTGAGACGTTTTTATTTTCCCCTACTCTCGACATATTTGTCTCTACCCAAGACTTTAGCGTTTTTGGCCTGGAAATGTCGTCTCCTTTTGCGTCTAATAGGGCTTAAATTTTAGTAAATTCAAATTGTACTCTTGGTGGCGTTTACTTTACACACACATACACACACAAAGCTGGCCATTAAAGGCAGACAAGAATGATAACGGGGAAAGGCAATGACAGCGAATTTTGTACGCGTTATTAAAGCTGCTTAAACGCGTCATGGCAATTTCTGCTCCCAGCAACAACAGCAAATAATGAGAAGAATTTGATGTTGTAGGAATGTTTAAGCTGATAAGCAACTCGTCCAGAAATTTATTCCTACCCCCTCGAAAAATTATAAAAAAAAAAAAATTGATTATGTTGAAATGCCACAAATTCCAATTTATTTCAAAAAGAGAACCAAAGAAGGAGAGAGCGGACAAAAAGGAGTTGGAGAAATTGCGTCTGTTTATGTGAATAAATAAAATACATATACGGGCTCAGCTGATGAGGAGGGCTATGTCTGTGGCCAGAGGCTCATCAATTTTCACCCAGCGGACTGGATTGCCCAATTTGCATTTGGCTGTGTGTGTGTGTGTGTGTGTGTCGGGTCGCCTATTAAAAGGCCGCAAGCCCACACAAAATCCACAACAATTGGTAAACAGAATGAAAACGGAAATTGGGTCACATCAGATTAACGCTTGCAAAACAATTCAGAGAGTGTTGAAATAAGCGCATTTGATCGGGGCTGAACGAAGAGCAGGAAGTATCACCTCGATTTTAGTGCCAACGTTTCTATCCAAACAAACGAGTTTTGACAGCTTTGGAAATGTTTTTTTAACGAGTTGGCACAGCGTGTCGGATAATTGCCGCAATTTCCCCAAACTTCCGTTGGACAAGAGTGCTTTATCGCACACTCCAAAGGCTTTTCACTTGCTGCCTAAAAGTATGCAATGAAAAATGTTTGATTTGCTTGAAACTGTTTTTGGTTGTTGTTTTTTGTTGTGCTCAAGCATTTTGATGACATTCTATATGAAATATGATTAGCCCACCCTTGCCAAGTCACACGCTTCTTGGCAATTCACTTAAAACTTAATTTGATTGCGTATAAATAAACACACACGCACACACATATCCTCTGAGAGAGAGATGGAGAGAGAAAGACAAACTAAAAGCTCACAGCCACATTCGCATACAAATTTATATTTTGTGGATTGTGTGATTGTGTGCAGAGAAAGAAATGAAGAGTATGTGTGTGTTTGTCCCTACATAACTGATGTGACAATCACACGCGAAATTGTCATTGCCTGAATCCCTCACACACACACACACAAACGCGTAGATGTAGAGGCGCAGTTACTGGCAGCTTGGGTTGGCAAACATGATTGAGCATGTTGCCAGAACGACATTGAAGCTGAGTACTCATTCATGTTGTTGATTTCGACGGCGAGAATAAAAACAAAAACGACTCTGGCGACATTTGCTGCCTGCCACTGTATATATGCATATGTGTTTGTGAGCGAGCCAAAAGCAACAACAACAACAGCATTAACAAATAAATGACAATGGCGTTGATTTTCACACAGACAATCGGACCGACTGACTTTGACATAGCAAAAGTGGCCAAAAGCCAAGCCAAGCCAAGGGTTGGGCCTGACAGGCTGCCGCTATTCCCACTAAGCAGACACACACACACACACACAGTAGCAGAAGAAGCAGTTATTGCCATGCCTGCCTTGGCTTTCAGTTGTCTGTTTTCCCCCCTTTTGCCGTGACTATAAAAATACACCAAAAATTTATGTGAAAAGTTCGTGGCAAAAAAGTTTTATTCTTTTTTTTCAAGCCGTTTGCTATTCTCTCTCATACACACACACACACACACACTCCCCTCTCAAGTGAACTTGTCAAATCGCACAATATTTTCAAAATGAAAACTTTGCCATACATTCAAAAGACAAATGCGTAATTTACTTCGTACCAGAGACTCTCTCTATCTATATGAATGAAATTCTAAATAAAGTGAAATTGGGCAGAGTCAACATTTTAAATGTTCCCAATTTGGCAGAAATTTGCAGTCTTCTTGGAAATGAAAATTCGAATAAATAAAATAAATTCCTTTGAGAAATTAGAGAGACAGGCAAGTTGCAAGCCAGAAAAGGCGTTTCAAGTTTAACTGGGTATAATGAAATTAGAGACTCTTTCGTATTATATTTGATAAAATTCACCAAATTCTCTGGCAGAAAAATAATAATAAATAGTCCCTGCCAAACAAGCTAAAAATTATATTATTTGAAAATGGATGCGACACTAAAAGGTTTGGCACATAAATAAACCTGGGAAATTAATGAACAATATCCTGAATTTGATACTAGGCAAAAAGCAAACTCCAGCCGGGAGTTTTGACTCAAAAGCTGGAGAGCCAGCTGAACTGAAGTGTGCCAGAGACAAATTAAATATTAAATGAGTGACAGGCAACACGTGCACTGTTATGGGGGTCATCACCTGTAAAATGTCCAATGAAAAAGAGAAAAAAAAAACAAAGTGGTTTCTGTATGTCCAAGAGAAGCAAAGGGGTAGGCAGCGGTAGAATCGGGACAGAACAGGACAGGACAAAACAGGAAGCCGCCATTTTGAATGACCAAAGCAACACATTAGGCATCTCTCACACCAGGATTACCCTTTTATATTCATATGAGCATATCTGCATGTATGTGTGTGTATGTGTGTGAGTGTGAGTGGGTGTGCGTGTCTGATAATAAGCGACGACAATATCCGGCCACGCTCAATTTACCACAAGTCCACAAATTGTGGACCTTCTCGGCAAAGCCACAGAGAACCCAAAGCATAAAGCCCAAGACCAGCAGACTTGGACCGGCAGAGCAGTCAACCAGTCAGGCGGGCAGGCAGGCAGGCAGGCAGGCAGGCAGCAATGTTCGCATTAAATTGCTTATCAGTGGAAATTCTCAAATTACAACGATGTCGCTACCCTTTGCCTCTGGCAGTAGCAATTTAATGGCAACCGCAAGCCGAATTCTCTATGCAAACAGCTCCTTCCCAGAGAAGAAGAGAGAGGGGTGGACTGGCCATAAGTTGTACAGAGGTAGAACAGGCCTCAGCCATACTCAGGAATAATACGAATACAGGGAGTGCGCTTATCAATTCCATTGTCACATCTCTGACTTTGTCAGCGCCGTTTCATTGTTGGGTATATGAAGTTTTAGTTGCCACTTGCCGTAGACCCATTTTGAAATCCAATTATGACATAAAAATTTGCGTAAATTGTAAAATGTAAATTTTTGGTAAACACTTTTCCAGCCTTCAAAAAGGAGGAACGAAAAGAGGAAGAAAGAAAAAAAAAACGACGAGGCAAGAAGAATAGAATTGGTAAAAGGGTTGACAGGCAGGCAGACAGTTACGGCAGATAAGCTAAGGAAAATTATTATTTGACACACGTAAATTCGGTAGATAATAAAATTTGTGCCCCAACTGCTCGACTGAGCTTTGTGCGGTTCACTTTTGGCTCGGCTTGCCGTTGACTTTTATTACTGCGGTAATTGCCAAATGGGGCTAAAGGAGAACAGCCAGACAAACAGACATATAGCCAGGAGTAAGGGATTTCCGGGAGAAAGGTTTTGAGGTGCTGCTTTCAACACTAAATGAAAACTTTGGGCTTATCCTAATATTCCAACTTGAGGACAATGGTCCCATCTCGACTAATTTAATAAGGAATCTTAAGTGCTCAAGATTGACTGATAATATTAAAACTTCTCTTTTCGTTACTATTTTCAGCTTGAATGCTTTCGTTTTTGCCCATTGTACTGGCTCGATTGTGGTTTCATTTTTATAGAATTCTCAAAAATAGGCAAAAACATGAAAATGTCTTTCGATGCAAACGAAATGGTCAACCCACAAAACTTCCGTTTCTCCAGTGATTGCAGGCCTTCGTTGGCTCCATGAAGCCAAAGTAATTGGCTTATAATGAAATGTCAAATTGCTCTGGACTTTTTGTCATACCAGAAGAAGCAAGCCGAACCCAATGGAACCCAACTTTCATCAACTCCCCATTGCTCTGGCCGAAACGAGACAAGACAATTTACAATATACACATACACACATAAATTGACTGTGTATTTGTCATATCATTTTCCGCACACCCTTCACACTGTGCGCCGGCCTCCACCCAATCTACTTGTCATCTATTTCAATTTAAGCTTTGAACCGCTGCCTTTGGTTGGGGTAGAGTGATTGTTTGAAGGGCGTCAGTGTGTGTGTGTGTGTGTGTGTGTGTGGGATTGTGGATGACCCGCATTTCGTGTCATGTTGACCCAGAATGCGCTTCCACACATAAGTGTAGAGAGAACAGAGCTACTTTTATGCCAGGGGTGCACTAAACTAGGTCAGCGAGACCGGGCCTCAATTGACAAAATGCACACTCAAACTCACACACACACACACACACACACACACATACTGGCTTTTTTAAATGTGTTGAATAAAATGAAAACAAGAAAGATAGAAAACAGCAAGCAACATATAAAAAATGTTTTAAATTGCCGAGCTTTACAAATGGGCACAAGGCTTCTGCGCCTTGACGACCTTGCGACTACAACGAGCGGCACTGTACCAAAAAATTGCATCAAGGCCCCAAAATGAAGGCAGATGCGTGTACATGGGCATCTCTTTTTCTATATATGCATTGCCATGTACATATGTATTAACTGCATAAAGCACATAACAATTTATGTTTACTTAAAAGCGCCAACCGAAAGAGATGGCATGTTAGAGCCAGAGAGTGATAGAAATAGAAAGAAAGAGAGAGAGAGAGAGATAGAGAGAGAGGAGGAGAGAAAAGTAAGTAAAATGGTTGTTGAGGCTGTTTGGCTTATGTGCCATGATTTTGGTGTTCGGGGCGTTAAAGTAAACCAGGTCAAGCATAGCTAACTGAATGAGCATACACATAAAATGGCATAGAGAAACATACCTATATATCTACAGATAGTTATGTTATGTGCTGGGGCATTAATGTTTATGGACTATGTACAAAAATGTATTGCATTTTTCCTGAAAGATTCTCATCTAAATTGTACAAATGGAAAAATTAAACCGCTTGTTCGGAATTGAAAGAGTCTTTAAAATGATAATACTCTTACCGATTTCAAAAGAAACGAAAATTAAATTCTTTTATAAATAACTGAGAACTAAGTTCAAATCGAATTTTGTTTCTCAAGATAAAGTTTTTTATTTGCTTTATACTTTTCCAGAGAATGTTGTAAATTCTTAATAGTTTCTTGAAGGATTCCCATTCTTTATAGGACAAATTAAGCTTAAGTTCAGGCGAGTTTTTGGGGATTGAAATTTAATATATTTGTTAATATTCAGTTGAACATTTTTGTCTTGTTCATCTGTCCCATGTATCTTGAAATGATGGAATATTTTCGAGTCAGTTGATAGAGCCGAATGTCATAAATCATTTGACTACGCTTAAATGCAAAGTCCCCTGAGATGTTTTTATGAGTGGAACTCTTCTTTACGGGAAAAAACGGTTTATTTTATATTTTCAAGAAAAAAAAAGCCACACAAATTTGCTGTTATTCCGGGAACAAGGGCCGCCGCTCATTTGAAAGCCAAAAATATAATCAATTTGTGGGCTCCGACGTTTTTTTTTTTTATTTTTATAAAGATCGTCGCTGCCGTCCATCATTTTGGACGCTTGCGAAAGCAGCTGAAACTGCGCAAGCCGTGGCCATTTTGTTGGCATATTAAAGTGGTGCTCCATCTCCTGCCACTCCTCCACTCAGGTGGAAAGTTAATGGGCCTGCAGTTTCTGCTCTTACTATCTTTGTGTCCGTTTGGTCTGGAGAGCCACTTTTTGGGGATTACATGCGTGAGTAACAGGGGGGAGGGGTAGCCATGGAGAGGAGCAATGTGATGGCTATGACGATGGCTCTTCATGTGGCTCCACTCTTTTTTGCCTGCTGCTGGCAGTTGGAAGTTTTTCAATTTGTCGTTTTTGGCTTTTTTGTGTGTTGAACGTGCGCCGGGCCACTCGATGGCTTCAAAGTTGCACAAATGGGACAGTGATGGTTTCACTCTTCTTCTGCCAGTGTGATTCTAAGCGGGAGTGTGAGTGTGTGTGAGTGTGTATTTAAAATGCTATTTGATGTGCTGCCAAAGTTGTGTGCACGTAAGCTGCTTATGACCAACAAATTAGACATTTTGAAAAGCATCGACAGCCTGCAAAGGGGTAAGCTGGGAGGCGGCGAATGGGGCCTGAATATGTGCGGTTGGATTGTGTCACCTTTCCGAGTCGTGCATTTCGCACACACACAAACACACACACACACACACATATGCAACGTGTTGAATTTGAATTTTTATTGAGTTTCTACATGGAATTTTTTTGCTTATCGAACCGTCTCCCATATAATCCCTTTGAAAGCCAAAAGGTGGGCAGTTGAGAGGGCGAGAGAGAGAGAGATGGAGTGGGGCTGTGTATGCACAGAAATGGGTTAATACAGGCTTAGGCAAAGGCAAAGGCAAATAGGAGCTGAAGGACACAAAAAGAAATTTCTTTGGTATCCATTGATTTTGGGGTAACAAAAAAAAAAAAATCCTTTGATGAATTGCCCAAGGATATGTAAATACCAGAACTTAATATGTTCCCACTCTCAAGGCAAACGAAGCTTTCAATTGCTTACAAAACTTTAAAATTTAAATTTCCATAACAATTAACCAAAACATTCAGAAAAATCAAAACAGTTTCTTTTCGAAACATGTGAAAAAAAATATTCCAAGAACCACGGACATGTCGTGACTTTCTGCCATAGCCTGGGAATCTCTCCGCGTCTTATAGGAACAACGGAATGGGGAATCCAATTTGGTTTTCATTGCATTTTCAATCGAACATTCCGTACCACATTCCCAGCAAAATCGCAATTTGAAAGCAATTCCATTTTTGAATTTCAGCCCACCGCATTAGATTATAAAATGGTTTGATTTTCTTCCTTTTGTTTTTCCCCTTAAAAAGAGTCAGCCGAGGGGAGTTTCGAGTAACTGGGTCGGGCTCATGCTCATGCTTAGCGATTCAAATAACACGCAGACAGGCAGAAGAGAGAACCCTTTTCAATTTGGCATCCTGGATTTGGTTGGGATTTAAATATTCAATGTCTTCGAAAAAGACGGCAGAATTTTCATTTTTGATGTCTTAAGCAAAGACCCTGGGTAGAGGGGAAATTTGAAACACAAAAGCCCCGGTGGAAGATATAGAGCAAGGCCACTAAAGATGACAGCTGGACGCTTTAGTCTGCTTTGTCTGACTAGCTTCCAATTTGGTGGGTAATTAGTGGACTCTACTCAGGTCTTCAAATATTCCGAGAGTGCATAAAGAAAACGGCTCGGACGGAGTTCGAGTTCTGTTTTTCCTTATTTTTCCCACAATTGACCCAATTTCTGTGCTACCATTATGATTATGGCCCAGCGAAGGAAACAAAAACAAAAGTGGAGCAAAGTTTCTGCTACTTTTTTGGCTTACGCTTTGTGCCAGCTTCGTAGTGGTGTCATTTTCATTTATTTGCACTTTTCCCTTTCCACTTCCCCCGTCTTGCTCAGATTTCAACTCCGGGTCTTCCTGTTTAGATAAAGCCCCAAATACCGGAAGATTTTTAATTAGAATTTTCTTTCTTACTTTTTCTTTTTGTTCTCTCTCTGCCATATGTCGGGAACGCCCCAACTCAATGGTGAGCCACGTCCTAGTGGCTTGGATTATTCTCGCTTTTTTTCTCCACTCCTCTTGACTTCATTTAGTAACTTGCCACAAAGCTAACGATGCAGAAATTTAATGGCAGGGTATTTTCCTTTCTATTTTTTCCTACCAAACATTTTTCTAAAGGAGTTTCAAATAAAATAAAAAAGGAAAACAATAAACAATGCCGAAACTTCTAATTTGCTCGTTGCCAAGAAACTCTGACAAAAATTTAATTATTTTCCGAATTGTCTAATCCTTCAAAATAATTAAAGTTATTTCTTGGCATTTACCAAGATTTCCCTACCAATTTAAATGCTTCAATCCATATTGACTTCATTAATTTGTCCGAGATCATTCGGATTTGCCTTGTCTTGTAAATCAAAACACAATTTCTAATTAATTCAATTTTACAACTAAGTTCATTTATATCTATCCATTTTCATTTCGAGTATGGAATAAATAAAGTTATTCGATAGTCTGGTCAAACTATTCTCTCATTAATTTATTCAAGATTTTCGAAGGAAACAGAATTCCATTCCAATTTTCATTGATAAGAATTAATTTACTCGTAAAGTTAAAAAAAAGGAAAGCCTTCAAGGAGCCTTTCACAGTGGCAATTTTCATAAATTCCAGTTTGAGTTTTCGGTCTCCCATTATTTCTTTTCGTCACGGTAAACAAATTTCCGCATTGCTGTGCGCAATGAAACAAATCAAATTGAAGCACACCAAAACAACAACAGGTATGCAGGCGGCAAGCGGCAGGGCCAGGTGGTGGGACTGACGTAATGGACGGGACTAAAATACATTTCATTTGCCTGACTCTATAATGACTGGGCTTGCGGTTTATTCAGCCAAACAGACGGACCGACCAAACCAGACCAGACCAGACCACTCACACCATGGTCAGACCGGTCGAGCACGGGGCGTATGTGTAATGCAATGCTGGCCGAAAATTTTCATATAAAACAAAAACAAAAAAAATAAAGATTGAAAACATAAAAGCTGCCTTATTCACTGCCCGCCAGAAATGGAGATTTTCTCTGTGTGTTTTTCACTGGTTTTTATGGTCAACTTTCTTGGCCAATATGGCTGCTGGCGTTTCGCCGGCGGTGATGTGTTTGGGGCCGAACTGATAAGTTGTTGAGGGCCTCACTTATTTTTCCAGAGTTTCAATTGATTTGTCTGCGAGTTTTCCGAAAATTCAGTTGAGTGGTAATTATAAATTGTCTGGGCTGGTTTCGGTACTTACAAGACTCGAGGGTGAATTCTCTTCAAGTAATTTTTGTGGACTCACCTGCAAAGAAAAAGAAAAGAGTCATAATTAATTTAAAAGGCATTTAAAGCTTAATAATTATATATAATTTTTTGCCTCTTTGCTTTCTTTATGAGATTTTCCTTGGAATCCTTTGAGTTTTCACTTTCATTTTGTTTTTTTTCTGGGAAAAACCCTGATCAAAATGGTTTTACCAACTTTGAGGGCTTTTCCCCAAGTTTTCAAGGAAATTCCACCCTGACCACAAAACAAGTTGACAACTTGTCTGGCATTGAAACAACTCGTCTATTTATCGGGACTGGAATATTCCTGCATTTAATGAAAATTCTCTTTTATTTATTTTAGTTACAAATGTGTTATAAGCCAACAAATTCCAAATACGATTCCAACTTTTGGCTGCCGTGACTTTTGGTTTTTCTTTTGGCCTGGTGTACCCGTTCCCAAGTTTACCATGTCGGGGTCAAATAGTTTGCCGACTTTCGTGCACAAACAAATTGTGCCTATAAATATGCATGTGATTGCATCTACTGGATGAGCTCCATCAATTTTTTTTTTTTTTTTTGGTTGATTGGTATGAAAAACAACTTTTGCCTATCTAAAAATTCTGTGGCAACAAGAATTTGTTTTTTGTTTTAGTTTTGTGTCATTTCATGTCGTTGGGGCATTTACAAGAAATGCCAAACATTGACATGATTTTCGACAAAGTCGTTTACATTTGCCATAATTGCCATGTTAATTGTTTATAATTAGCCAGCCACACGCATGCACTGTTCTCAGTAAAAAATGTGAGAAAGCCTTGCATGACAGCCTTGGTATACTTTCCTAGGAATTAAATGCAACTCTTTGTTGCCCCCAAAAGAACTGGTCAACTCAGGCATGACTCAAATTCTGATTCAATTTTGCAAACCTCATTGAAGTCATAAATTTATTTAATTAGCCAAAAAAAAAGTAAACGTCGACTGCATCAATTTCTCAGGCCTGAGCAATTAATCAAAACACACAAGTCTCAGCGACTAAAGGGGAAGGCGGTGGCCTTTTGTTTTAATTTCAAGTTGAATGACACAGAGTCGGTGAGAGTTATTAAAATCGCTTTAATTGTGATTAACCAAAAGTTAAATATTCAGTAGCCGTCATAAATAAAAAATAAATAACAAAATCAGAGTCAGAGCCAGAGTCGTCAGGTCAAGTGAGCGCCCACTCGAAAAAACCCAAGCAGCTCCTTGCCCCTCTGCCCACCTAGCTTTCGGGCCAATTAAATCAAATTAAATAAAAAAAAATTGAATGAATAAAAACTCTGCATACTCAGGGGCGTTGTAATAACAACTTTGATTTTGATGGATGGGCCAAGGCAGAGAGTGGTGGCAGGCTTGTTGCCATTTGCTAATGCAATGCATACCGAGATAATTGACCTCTAAATATACTTGGTACCCAGCCGCACACACACACACGCACACTCACGCACTTTGGAGCAACCTTTCGTTTGCCTGGCAACGCTCATTCATTCGTCTATTCAGCTTGGCGGTGGCTGCCCCCCAAAGTAGGCTAAAAATATGAAACGCACACATACACACTCGCAGCGAGACATTTTAAGTCAGTCAGGCCACGGCAATGGTCCAATAACCTTAGCCCTCGGCTCCCTTTCCACGGGCTTGGCGGTATGGCTCAACGCACACAGCTTGAATGCCATTGACACTGTCTCCTTGGCCCGGCCCTACCCAGCCCATCCTGTCCAGAATCACATGCTGTGAAAGAGCCTAACAGACCTCCAGACAGACAGACAGCCAGAGAGACAGTGTAATCTAGAGAGGGTTGGGGCCGGATGGCAACGCCGTAAAAGTCATTGCACGCACGCACTTTTTGTTTTTGGGTCTGCGACTCTCGGCTCTGCCATCTTCTTGTTATTTCTCTTTCGCTATTGGTATTCTTAGGATTTGTTTTTGGTGTGGCTCTACTTGATATTTGTGCGTATTTAATAGTCTCGAAGGTGCGTGGGGCTGTCTGCTTTCTTTTTTTTTTGGGACTTTTGCCGGCTGTGCGTGCCAATGTCTCGTTTCAAGGATCTTTGGTCGTTGCCTTCATGTAGCCGGCTTATTTGCCTCCGACTCCGAGCTCTTCATTTTGTTTTGTGTAACTTTGGCACGCATTGAATGGCAAGCTGAAGTGTTTAATCAGAAAAGAAAACAGTCTTTGGCAGAGTGCTGACGAGTGGCCTTAGACAAGATAAGCCAGACTGCGAGTGGCCAAAAGGATTGAAATCAAGATTGAGAAACCTAATCAAATGCCGAGCAATGTTTCTTGGGAGTGGCCCACTCAAATTAAAGAATAGACTGATGAGCATCAAACCCATCCCCTCTCTTTAATTAGAGCCCAAGTCAAATTGTTGGTCACAGATGGTTTCGTTCCATTTGTGGATTTTCGGTGCTGTCAAAAAGTTTGTTGTTAATTTCATAAAGGAATTTCGGTAGATGCCTACGCAATTCGGCTTATCCTAAACCAGGACCAATACTAATTGCCAAAAGTCTCGCTGTTACACCTATAAAATGTGAATGACATTAGGAGGGGGGGGGGGGGGGGAGTGAGGGAAAAGAGGAGGCCAGTCGAGGCCAGACAGACAGTCTGTGGGAAAACACGACGCACTGAAATGTTTTCACATTTCTTTATTTTATTTTTATTTTTTTTTTTTGTGCAGTCGTAAATTTTCATCAGGCGAAAACTCGCCCTGTCCCGCTCTCTCTCTCATACACTGCTGGGCTTATGGGGAGGGGGCCTTCGGGGCAAATGTGTTTCACAATTCAGGCCCAGGGGCAACAGCTTTTTATGGCCAAGTCCTGGCGCGCTTACTTAATGTCACGCTTCTTCATACTCTTCTTCCTGTCTGAATGACTTGTCGGCCTGCCTTCCCTCAGTCCACCTCAGTCCACCTCCACAAGTTGAATAAACTCTACAAAATTCTTCGAGCCTCACGCATTATTTCGTTCATATCGTATTTGGTATATAAATCGTAAATTTACGCACATTGTTAGTCGGTTGGCTGGCTGACTGCTTGGTTGGTTGGTTTGTCTGTCTTTTTGTTTGTTTGCTGGTTTGTTGGCTTGGTTTATATGTAAAATTGTCAAATGCGTCTAGACGGTGAAGGTCATTTCAGATAACGGCCAAGTTAACGGCATTCGGTGGTGTACGGGTGACGCTTTGGCACGCCATCTGATGATGATGTGACTTCACCCACGTCACCGCTTGCCTGCACCAAAAATTTTCTTCTTTTTGGCATCGACTCTGACCTTTTGCAAGGAAATTCCACACATAAATGCAAAGGCCAACGAAGAAGTAGAAGAAGAAGACGAGAAATTCTTATTTCATTTTATTCAATTCATTTGATTTGCAAATTGATGTATTTCTGTTATTTGATTTATTTGCTACGTCTGGCCCGTCCCTTCACTTCGACTTTCCAGCTGATACCCCACGGCTCTTTCAAAGTTGCATAAAACGTGACTAAGCCCCAGGGGAAGGCTAGACAAATATTCAAGTCGGCTTTGCCACTTCCCGGCCCACCTTTGTCCAAAGTCAATGAAACTTTAGTCGGTCGTTTGAAATGTGTAAATTTGATTTTTTTTTTTTTTGCCAGCCCAAAATTGCTCATCTGCTCAATAGTTCAAGGGAATCAGAGGGTGGAGGGGTAGACAGAGCACGAGAGAGAGCCAGATCAGTTTCAAAATCAAGTCAAGCGGGGTTGATGAAACTTTCAGTTAAGTTCAAAATGGAGCGAAAGAGACAGATCAACTTAAATAAAGAGCGAGAGAGAGAGAGAGAGAGACTGGCGATCAAGTCAATTTGATTTGTTGTTGTTGTTGCGGTTATTTCAATTTCATTTCCTTGGCCGGCAAGTGCATTGACTTTTAACACAAACAACAACAACAACAACAACAGCGACGCCACAACAACTTGTTTGTTTTTTTGTTATTTACTTAAGCTTTTGCATTTGCGCATTTCTTGTTGTTGTTGTTGTAGCAGAGCGTGTGTGTCTCTGTTTTTTTTTCCAGATTTTATTATAATTTAATTAAACTTAATATAATTTGCATACTAATACAGTTAATTATAGTGAATGCGATTTGCTTTGGCGATTGTGGCGTTTTGTCAAAACCGAGTTGAATGCACTTTTACCCAACCAAATTCACCGTGGCTTATCAAGACTGAAATAAAATATAATCAACTAACAGGAAAACAAGCCACCTCGCCCTAAGCTTTTTCTTTCTAATCTCCAAGCAAGCCCTAAGCTTTTTCTATAATAATTAAATTTTTCGCTTTATATTTTCTTTTTTTTTTATTTACTCGAATTTTTTTTTTGAAAAAATATCCAAGTGTCTGTCGGTCTTGTCTATTTTTGCCTCGGTCTGTTTGTCTGTTTGAATTTGCAACGACCTTGATGGCATTGAACTTTCGTACAGATACACGTACCCATAATGAGTGACTGCACGCTCACACACATACACACACACACTCACACCTATTATCATTTTGTCATATGTGTGTTTAAATGCTTTTTCTTTATTTCGCTCTCTTCTTTTCTATCTGCCTGTCTCTTTCTCCTTGGGTGTTTCTTTTCATTCTAAGTGGAAACACACGATGAATGAATAAAAACATCTATTTTATAGTCAAACCCATTCCGATAAGATAGTCCTAACAATTTACCGAGTATAGGGAATAAAATAATGAGAAATGCTGACAAGAAGTACAAACTGTTTGCCAAGTGCCTCCAACGAGTCTGGCACACACACATTTTGTGGCTTTTACATTTATGAGTACAGTCAGGAATATCTTGGACAATTTCCCAATTTCAAGACTTTCATTTCTGATTACAAAAACAGAAATATATTAAAACGCAGTAGCTCGTTGATATCAAATTGCAAAAATAAAAAGGGGTCAATATCAGATAAGAGTTAGAAACGAATAAACTGATTTGGTATATTTATCAAAGCCATTGAAGGCTTGATTCAATGATTACGTCAGTCTATATAATTTGAAAAATATTGAATTTCATTTCGCAGTGTAATTGTAATTTGGAAAATATGAGTAATTTTTTGTAAAGTCAACACTTGATTTATTTAATTTCTTGTCTCTTATTTTGTTTTGTGCTACTCAAAGCTGATTGTTAAGTTTTGTTCAGAGCAAATTGATTCTAAAATTACACAAATGTGTACTGACATCAGGATAATAAAGCCAACAACCCATCAACAACAACAACAAGAACAAGAAATATTACAAAACCCAACGATCGATATGAAAACAAATATGTAATCCACAATCAAAATTGACGACGTCGACGATGAATAGAAAAATTTATTTGAGTGAGTGTTTTGCCTTCGACTATATGAATATAAAATTTTTTTCCATACAATATATAAATCTGTGTGCATGTATGTGTGTGTGTGTGAATATGAATTGCATTGCTTTCTATCATGCCATTAAATTTTTTGAAAAATTGTATCGAGTTAATAACAGCGTACAATTTGTGGCAGATGACAACAACAACAACAACAAGAACAACAACAACAACAAAAGCAATGATGATGATGGCGTTGGCGACGATGAAAATGATTGCGGCAATGGGGAATAAATACATGATATGAAATGAAGGCAATTCCACAAGGTGGCACCTGCCCCGTTTCAGCTTAGCTCAGCTCAGTTCAGTTCAGTTCAGTGCAGTTCAGTTGGGCTCAGCTTGACGCGGCTGGGCTTAGGTTCCCCCATTACATGCATTGCACTATTACAATATCCCAAACAACAACAGCAACAACAATTGCAAATAAAAGGTAATATTAAAAGCGGCAATTTTCCGCGGCACTGGCACCGCCAGCAGAACAACAACATTGACGACACCCATAACCGAAACGCCTATCAAGCCGAGAGGCCACCCCCTTGCACCTACCTAACCCAACAAAGATCTGACCTATCCCGTAGAGTTGGCAGTCCACCCAACTACCCAACTACCCAGCTAACCATTGCGTGCCATATGCGAGTTCAAAAGGATTTCCGGTTTATGCTGTTGCTTTTGCTTTTGCCTTTGGCTTTGGCTCGACGACGTGGCCTTTTGTAATTGTTTCAGTGGAGGGAAATAAAGTAACCAAGCGTCAGAGTGGGAGTGACTGGGAATAGGTGAACTGGAATGCATGGCCTGAATGGCCAGACCACAATGCGCCATGATTGTCGTAGGCGCCGTCAACAAACTCCTCCTCCCCTTTCTTTCTTGCATTCGTTTTTTTTTTTTTTTTTAATTTTTATTTTTTTGATCTAAGCTAATGGCCGGCTCAATATAAATTTAATATGGGTTTATTATGGTCATGTTTTATTTAAGATTTTTTTTTCTGTCTTTATATAGGGAAGACCTATAATTATAGGAAGTGCTTATAAACAAGAGAATTGCTAGGCTAAATTGCGGAATATCATATAGCATATTTATTGGAATATTACTGGCAAAGATTTGCCAGTTAATGTAATAGTCCTAGGAGTTCCTCGATTAGAAGTAAACAGGACATAAGTAAAAAAATAATGAGCATAAAATCGGCGCAGGAATCGATATGGTTACGAAAGGACGATGCTCTCTTTTCTGGGTAGCTTAGGGATTGCTTTATTCTCAGGATCTTATTTTCAATATTCAAAATTTTTGAGAAACAGAAACTGCTTTATTTCTAGAAGGTAAATCTTTTTTAGGATCTTTTTTTAATATTCAAATTTTTGAGAAATTGAAACTGGTTAAGGAGGTTTTTCCTGGATCCATTCGAAGTTGTCTAGGTCTTGCTTTATTTGTAGAAGATTAATCTTTCTCAGGATCTTTTTTTCAATATTGAAAATTTTGAGAAACCGAAACTGTTTTTCCTGGCTTCATTCTAAGTAGTCTAGGCACTGCTTTATTTTTATCAGGATATTTTTTCAATATTCAAAATTTTGAGAAATTGAAACTGGTTAGGAGGTCTCATCGTGGCTTCATTCGAAGTAGTCTAGGGCTTTCTTAGTTCATGGAAGATTAATCCTTCTCAGGATCTCATTTTGAATATTTCAAATTTTGAGAAACAGAAACAGTGGAGGTTTCTCCTCGCCATTTTTGCAGTAGTCTAGGGCTTGGTTTTTTCATTGAAGATTAATCCTTCTTGCTTTCAGTATTCCAAATTTTTCCTGGCTTCATTCGAAGGCAGTTGGATTGATCTGGATTTATTTTTAGTAAACTTTACCCTTTTGTTTGGCTGCTTTGATTAAATTTATTTATTCATTTTTAAGGTGAAATGTTTTTATTGGTATTTTGCAGCTTTGTTTGCTTTCTCTTAGTTGTTTTGAGTGGGTTGTCAAAGGATGAACTAGGTGAAAGAATTTCATTAAAAACCCAGCACGACACATTTGCAAACTTTTGTAAATTCTCGGTAGCTCAGGGACAGAAGAACCCCCTACTTCTGGAGGGGGAGCTAAGGGTGTAGGACTTCAGAGTGCATACCAATTTCATAATTCGCAGTTGCAATTGCCCCCGCGGCGTGTCGAAGCTGGCCGTGTTGAAAAAGAGAGAGGGAGAGAGGGAGTGCGCAAATAAACCCCACAAAAACAACAAGAAAAAGGGAATAAAAAGAAGCAGCAGGAAAAAGTAAATGACGAGGCAGGCAAAGTCAAGCAACCAAAGTAGAGAAGTAGGCAAAGGCCCAGGCACGAGTCACAAGAGCTTGGAAAAAGAAAAAAAAAACAGAAAAACAAGAATCCATTAAACTCGAACATATGCGAAGAAGGGCTCAATACGAGTAAGGAAAAAATACAAAAATAAAGAAAACTTTTTTTTTGTCATCCAGGGAGAGAAGGCAGGAGATTGAAGACTTATAGCAAACAGGATACATGGAGCGGTGAGTTTACATGGCGGTCAGGAGCTAGGGCAAGACACAAGGTGGCCCAACACAAAGAAAGAGAGAGAGAGAGAGAGAGAAAGAGAGTGAGAGAGGGGGGCTGGGTAGAGGAGGACTTTGAGGGTGCCGGCGAGAGCGCGAATGCGGGTGCCGGTTGGTCGTGCCGCATGCATGTCGAATACTTGGAGTTACTTTTGTTGTTATTGTTGTTGCACTGCCTTTAACCTCAAGTGCAAGCAAACGTGTACATTACGTTACGTACGTGCCCCACCGTCGAGGAGGTTTCTCCTTATTTATTTTTTGCAGCTGCCTCCTCTTGGACTGGCCTGGCCCGGCCTGGTCTAACCATAGCCTAGGCAAACAGAGACGAGTCGAGTCGCGTCGAGTTGAGTTGAGTTGAGTTGAGACGAGGCTTTGGCATTGCCTGACTCTCAGCTCTCTCGGCCCTCTCTTTGGCCCCCCCCCCCCCTGCTCCGTAACTGGTGGCCGGCCTTTTGGTTGGTTCGTTCGTCGTTTTAGCCAAGGCTTTGTTTTCGGTTTGCTTTATTTTTATTACGTTTTTCTTTTATTTTTTTTGTTGCAGCGTTCATGTTTTTCAAAAGAGCGTGTGTGTGTTTGTGTGTTTGTTGGCTTTGCCTGCCACGTTCACCGGTTTCTAAAAATGCTTATGCCGGTTGGTCGCCAGCCTCGTTCATGTTGCTTATCCTGTGCGTTGTTGGCCTGGTCATGTCATTGAACTCCACTCGGCGGAGGGTGGAACGGCATAGGGAATCTATTTAACCTGCCCCCCCCAGTCCTCGACTTTGCCAATCAAAATGAAGTTGGCAAGTCCGCACTTGACTTTGCCCAACCAACTTAGTAGGGGTCGCATCGACTCAGGGAGGGTGAGTGTGTGTGTGTGTGTCGGAAAGGTTATTATTCAAAACATTTTTGGGCTTTCACAAGTTATGCCGTTTCACAAATTTACACAATTACAGGAATTGCATATATGCAACAAAAAGGGAATTGCGGTTTGCATGTTTCATAAGCAAAACAAAACAAAAAAAAGTTATGAAGGCGACAATTTCTAAGCCCAACAGGAGCAAGAAGAAGAAGCAGAAAGACTTGGCCAAAAATAGGAACAATAAGAAAAAATATGAAATCAACCAGAGAGAAATGTAAAGAAATGTAAACAAAGCACATGACATGTTTTTAAAGTTGCCCCCTGTTGGTTGCAATTGTTGTTTGTTGCCATTGGCAACTCGCCCTCGAGTGCTTCCTCTCTCCCTCTCTCTCTCTCTCTCTCTCTCTGTCAATCTCTGTCACACCCTGCATTGCAATGTAGGCATTTTTTTTGTTTCGACGAAATAAACGAAAATATTGAATTCATTTCGTACCGATATTGATATGCGCCATGGTTGGAATGGATTTTTCCTTTGTGGAATTTTGTTTTTTTGACACCGGCATTCATCAAGTCCCCAGCTGGGCTGGAATTCATATTTTTTTCGGTGCCTATGTTTCTGTTGAAATTTTTTGTCTGATTACAACAATTCTTTGACCAACGAATATTCAAAGAAATGTAAAATGAAGCCTTCTCAGACCTATCAGTGGACTTGGAAACTTCCATTGAATTATTGCTGAATTGAAGACATTCCGACTTGGCCTGGGGCAGCCCTTTTCGAAAAGCCAAATTGGCTGAGATTTATTATCAAAAATCAAAACATCCTTTCACTTCGGCCAAATTGACCATTTCGCATCGCGCAGCCAATAGTTTCCTCTTCAAAGATATTACAAAGATCTCTTTTTCTCTCTCTCTACAGAATAGAGCTGGCGGCAAATTTGTGGTTTAATACACACATCACGAGGAGTAGATTTCTGGAACGGCTCATAATTTCATAGATCAAGTTGGTAAACAAAACAGAGACAGAGAGAGAGAGAGAGACTTGGAGAAGAAATCATTGCCTTACGGCTGGCACAATGAAAACCAATCACACACGCACACTCACACACACATATAGCCACGATCTATGATGATGCATCTTTGCTTGAAAGCAGCTGGCAGAGTTGGCTTGGAGTGGGGAGAAGTTGAAGTGGGTCGGTTGCTCGTGCCCATTTTGCCGACATGTAAAATGATGCGTAAACAATATTCTGACGCATCATTAAAACGCCTGAACAGAGGCGAGTCGAGTCCCCTGGCTCCCAAGTAACCAGGCTCCCTCAGTCCCAACCCCACTTAGTGTGCACTTCGAGTGCCAATTCAGAGCCCAACCCAATCCAAGCCAACCCCAGCTAAGCCAAACCAAGAGAAGACAAGCCAAGCCGAATGACTCCAGTTTTGCCGGCTGGGAATCTCTGTCAGTGTGTGAGTTTTTGTAATGATCGTGTTTTTACACAGAGCGAACATGATTATGATGACGCATACAAGGCACTGCCCTGCCTCAACAACAACAACGATAGCAACAACAACTAATTCAATTTTACCCGCTTGGATACGGACACGGACATGGAAACAGACAGAGACGGAGACGGAGACCGCCATGTCCACCTTCACGCGTTGCCTTTGCTCAGAGTTCACTTGCCCCAAGTGGACACACTTCAACTTCACTCCCTCGTCTCTCCCTCTCTTTCTTGCGTTTTGCTGTACGCCTCTCCAGGCCCGAGTTGCTCGCTCGCCTCTATGGGGAATACATGCAAGTAAAATGTATCGCTTAATCGTTGCATGCCCAGTTGTGGCCTTTGTTGTTGCTTGTGCCTTTTGTCGTTGTTGCAGCGTGCACACTGCTTATTTATGCTGATCTCTGTAATGAGATATAATGCCGGCCGGCCGGTCGGTCGGTCGTTCGGCCGACCTGAATGTCTGCCTGGCTCGTTGCTTCAAGACAACGACTAGAGACGAGGACGAGGACCACAAAGACAGCAGCAACAACAACAACAACAGCTTCTTTACGGCACAAGCTCCGCCACCTGACCTCCTGTTGGTTTTTCGGGGGAGCAAGCTATTCAAGTAAAAGATTCGACGCACTGGATTCTGCTCACATATGTGTACCTCTCAGCAAAAGGGCAATGTGCTCGGCGAGCTTGGAAAAACTTTTCTGACTGCGTTATATATACACTTTTTATATAAAGAAAAGAAAAAGAAAGAGAGACAGAGAGAGAGAGAGAGAGAGAGAGAGAGAGAGAGAGAGGGAGAGCGCCTGGTTGGTGAGTATTGTGCAAGATCAAACATCATTATCGGCATTTCGGGCACATCATTATCAACATACATTCGTGATTGTTGTCGTCTGCCGACAGCAGCAGCAGCAACGGCGGCAGCAACAATCGGCTGATAAGTCGTGCCCTGAGACAGAAGCAGAGCAGCATAGAATTGAAGATCTGAGTTGGGAGGCCACTCACGTATCAGAGCACAACAACAAAACTGACCTGGGACACTCAAAAAATTGCAAGAGCAGCAAAAAATTATGCCATTCGCCAAATAAACCAAAGAAATGCTGAAGATCTTTTCGAGTTGGTTAGGCTTTTCTCTACACTCCGACAGGCTGCGTGGGTGTGGAGCTCAACTGCGTTGAACCTGGTGCGTTGGTATTAATGACCGGCCTCGACCCCGGCCCCAGCAGAAAACGGCAAACGAACGTGCCCAAGTAATAAAGAAATCCCCAAGTTAAGTTTTTTTTTTTTTTTTTTTGCTTTCGAACGGGGCTTCGGTTGACTGATGAAAGGAGGAGGTGTGGGGGGAGGGGGAAAGCTATGCCTGGGCTTCTTGGAAGCCCATGAGAAACGCAAAAAGGCAGAACGAGGAATTGGCAAGCGCGTCGAAGAGGCGCATAAATTACAAAACAGAAAAAGAAAAATAATAAAAAAAAAAAAAAAAAAAAACAGAATAAAAACAAAGAACAAAACAGCAGCAATCGCTGGCATCGGTGGCAACGGTGGCAACGGCAGGAAATGCACCACGCATAGTGATGCTTCTTCGGTATGCCCACCGCCGCTTTTGCTATTGCCCCATCAAAACATTGACATTTTTGTGGCAATTGTTGTTGTTGTTGGCAAGGCTTTCTTTCCTTATTGACTCATGCTCTGATGGCAGCGGCAGGGCCACAGTTCAAAAACAAAAACCAACCAAACGCCCACCAGGTCGTCAAACCCATTTACAGTTCAGGCCTCCCCCTCTCGGGGCTCTGTATATCAAGGCTTTGTTGGCTTTGTAAATTGCAGCTTAATTTTTTAATTGCCAGTGCGACTGTTTTGCTGTTGTTGTTATTGTTGTTATTGTCGCCGACTACCATCGAAGTTGGCAATTAAAAATGCGTTACGCGGTTTCTCAAGCCGCCAGCTGTTGCTGCTGCCGGCATTTGCTGTGGCCGCCGCCGCCGCCGACGCCGCCTTTGTTCTTGTTAATCATCAAGTAGCTCTTCATTTTTGTTGTTGTTATTGTTGTTGCTGGCTGAGCCGTTCATCGTTAAAGCTTGCCGCCTAATGAGTCGTCGGCATCTCTGCCACTTGCCGCCTGCTGCTTTGATCGCTGCCACAGCTGCTCTGGCTGCAGCTTCCACTTTATATTTCAAGTATCCTGTCCTCTTTTTGCCAAAGGAAGGTTCTGGATTTTACGGGTCTTGAGGGGGTCTTAGTTATAAAGAGTTTTGATTGCGCTGAAATTACTATTTGTTTTGATAGCCCACAAGTATTTTGAGTCCCCAGCTAACCTTTAATTTCGAATGAGCCCTGATTTTTACATAAAGACTTACGATATTTGTAGAGAGTAAACTGATAACCAAGACTTTTTGGACACTCACCTGGAATGAAAAGAATCAAAAAAATATATATTAAAAATTTGAATCTAAAGGATATAGAATATATAGAAATATAGCTTGATTAATAAAGAATAAAGAGAAGAAAAAATAAAACAGTTTAAATCGATTTTGCTTTTGCCAGAAGCTGAGCAGTTTCCAGCGACCACATTTGGGGTCTTTGAGTGTAGAGAAAGATGCACTAAGAGATGCATCTAAATTAAAAGAATAACAAGTACATAGAACAACTACATGACCAACAACAACAGCAACAACAACAATAGCAACAAGAACAACACCAAAATGAGTGGAACAAAAAGTCTTCCACCATGTTGCTGCTGGAGATTGTAGGTAGAATTGTCCAGTGACCAAAAACAAAACCAAAACCAGATGATAATGATGACGACAACAAACGACTACGATGATGCTGGCCCGGGCCTGGCTTGGCTTGGCTTGGTTTTGTTTGGTTGAAATGGCCTGGCTAAGTTAGAGAAATGGCAAATGCGATGGCTTCTTAAACTGAGCCCAACCTATCCCAACTTTGTTTTTGTTTTCCAAGTCGTTTGCAGTTGTTCTTGATCTGCTGTTGTTTTTCGTATTTTTGTATCTGCGCCTTTGGAATCATGTCCGCGAACCCAGTGAGCAGCAACATGTTTTTTTTCTGCCAGCAACAACAACGACAATAACAACAACAATGGAGATGGCGCACAAGTTGCGAGTACCCAAGCACTCGGCGGCGGGCCAAGCCTCTTGCCAGCTGCTTTTTGTGCCACTTCCACACACACTCACACACACATACACATACACATACACATACACATACAGTTGCACTCCGATAATGTTGTTGATAGTGGCTGGCTTGGCCACTTGCTTTTACTACAACGTTGTTCTGGCTGAGCTCTGTGCTTCTTGTTGCATTTAGTCATCGCCCATTTACTACCTCCCGATACCGGGATCCCGTCCGCCCCGTTGGCTTCGTCATCGTCATCATCATGATTGAACCGAGAACTGCCCAAGCAACCGCCTTCTGTCCATGCCCCAATCCCTGGCCAAGCACTGTTTACTTCTGTCGGCTCTTCCCACAGTTTCGAGTGCTCCAGAGTGCATTAAAGTTCGTTCCACTCGCCGTGTTATTGTGGTCTCACTTCTCTCTCTCTCTCTCTCTCTCTCTCACTCACTCTCTCGCTCTCTCTTTGTCTATCTTTTTCACTGTTCGTTTTGGACTTTTGTTTTGATCTCATGCATTTTGTTTTGCTTTTCATATTTCTTCTGGATTTTGTATTTTGCTCGTCGTTTGTGTTTGTGTTTATCCCGGTTTTGCCGACGCTCTCTGCTTCTCTGTCTGATGATAATTGCAGTGCTGCCTGGCTGGCATTTTATAGCGTATTTGGTGCACAACGACAGCAACAGCAACAGCAACAACGGCAATGGCAACGCCAACACCGCTCAACATTGGCGTAGATGGTGATGGAGAGGGAGAGGAAGAAGACGACTTCGGGATTTGATGGCGACGCTGAAAGTGGAACTGCTGCTCGCATGACGTCACCGGCCCCATGAAAGGGCATTCACTTTGCTTTGTTGTTGGTCTTGTGCTGCTCAATTTATTGCTGCAACATGCTGCCTGTTCCTGTCACCGAGTTGGCAAGGCAAGTTGCTAGTGGAGCCCAGCTAGCTAGCTGACTATCTATTCTGCGATTATCATTAACATTACCAGTTGGCTGGCAGGCAGGCTCGGCGGTGGCGGTTCTGCTCTGTCTCTAGTGTCAGTCAGTCCCAAGTCCAGGGTCCAGCAAACGACTCTTTGACCTGTCAAGCATTCTGGTTGTCTATTTTATGAGCCACGATATTCAAATTTACACGTCGTTGGCGTACTCTAAAACTGAGGCCACGGCTCCATCTATGGAGGCAGCAACGGCAGCAACAATCGGTTGCGCTCATTGTCACGATAAATCAATTGCACTTTTAGCCTTCACTGGCAAACGGCTTAGACGTCAGCACCACGTTAACTTTTTTCTTTTGCCTTCATACGGTAGCTCAACATGTCAGTCCCGAAAAGCCAAAGTCAGCCAAAACGGCAGGCACATGCAATGTTGTTGCTGTTGTTGGTTGCTGCTCACAGTAGCAACATGCGACTGACACTTACGTATGTTAATGTTGACAAAAGAGTCGGGACGACGACAAAAACAACAACAACAACAACAGCAACTGCAACATCAGCCAAGACAGCGAGACGAGCATGTCGAAGTCGTGGGGGAAAGTGCAAGAGTCTTGGCAGGAAAACTGTTGCTCTTGAGGGGGCCAGCAGAGGCGAACTGGATAACTTTGACTTGCATGAATTTCATTTAAAATGTCTTGTTGCCTATAAATTTGTGTATAATGACAGACGGTAATGAGTAGAGATAGACAAAATCAAAGTCTTTGAAGCCTATTCCAGGTATCTTGGGACCTTTGACTTTGTCAAGTGCGATGTCTTTTCAGAATTGCCCAATGCTTTTCTGTTTTCGGCCATCACCTTTCCAACCATCAATTTTCACAACACATAACAAAAAAAAGAGAGAGGGATATCCAAAGAGATAAAAACAAAATAAAGGAGGCACCAACAATATAAAGAAAGAAGAAAAAAAGGAGGAAAAACTAAACGCAGCATTTAAGATAAATTCATGTCGATAGCACGCAGAGTCTTGTCCAGTTCGAATTTGGCCACTAGGGCTGGTCGAAGCCAGCCCAGCCAGGGAGTGAGCTTGTGTAGCTGGGCAATCAGGTTCAGAAAACAAAACAAAAAAAAAAAAAGCACAACTGGCAACTGGCTAAGTAATGTTAACGTGGCTGGAAGTAAACAACCACGGCTCCTCCAATTCGATTCAGTCTGTTCCTTTGTTGTTTGGTTTTTGTCTTTTCATTTAATCTGCTCTAAAGTTTTGTTTGGTCTTTCGTTTTTCGAGTCAGAGCCAAAGCCAAAGCCAAAGTCAGAGCCAGAGTCAAAGCCTTCAGCACGCATGGCTCAGAACAAAAGAGATTACTTTGGGGAAGGCGTTGATTTTTGTCAAGTTCAATGATCTATTTTTCAAATGAAATTATGGCAAGAATGGCAAAAGTTCGAAATGTAAGTGCACTCTAAAAGAGAGGCCATGTTAACTTGTCGCTGGAAGAGATTGGGCGGTGCAGTAAATCAGAAAAAATCAACACATAAAAACTAAACAATCGCCTCATTAATTACAATTAGAAGTGTTTATTGCTCAAGCGCAGCCATAAAAACTGGACAGCAACGACAATCAAGAAGGGGGCTTGCGTCATCATCAATCTTCAAAGATTGGGGAGAGGCAGGCAGGCTGGTCCAAAGAAAAGTTCAGTCCACTTAACGAGCGAAAGACCAAACCGAACCAACCGCCTGACTGTCCGATCTGATCCAAGCTCTGAACTACTGGTTGGGGCCTGGTGAAATTCAATGCAGTCTACAGTTGATGGCTGACAGCGGGCCAGGCCAGCCAGGCTGGCCAGCCGACTTGGTCAGGAAGCCTTCTGTCTCCCCAGCAGCCCAAGGGAGGCAAAGGAGGCCAAAAAGCTCCAGAGGATTCATCAATCAAGCACTGTCAACGAACTAAACTGAGCTGAACGGTTGGACTGGCCAAACCAAGAAATACTCTCATATGTGTATTCATTGTATTTACTATATGCACTCCGATGCTGATTCTGCCTAAGCCGATCTGTGCGTCTGTCAGGCAAAGGCGCAGGCGCACAAGAGTCACCAAGAGTTGCCAGCAAATTGAAAATGCTGGCGGCGACCGCCTGCCGCGTAGCTTCCTGTTGGTCGATCGCCTCCATCTTCATTCGGTTGATTCATTCGATAGGTTTTTGTTTGGCTTTTTTTTTTTTTGTTTTGCTTGAGCTTTTCTCTTTCTATCTTTTGTTTGTTTATTTCTCTGCTGTTTGTCAGAGTCTTTCATTTGGCCTGAAAATTGCCACTCAATCAGTTGTCGCTGGCCTTTTTCATTCTTTTGGTGTTTACACTTTCTGCCTCATAGTTTTCTTGAACAAATGCTAAAGATAATTGCATGGAAATATTGCATAATCATGACAGATTACAAATGCAGTGATATGGGATTTCGCCAGAGACTTGAACTTTCAAATATGTTGAAATGAGGTTATGTTAACTTCAGAGAAACAATTATCTATCAAATCGACAGAAAGTCTTCCTCAATTTAGCTCAACGCCTGCAATAGTAATATATATATATATTTTTTTTTTCAGCCCCAGCACGCCCATGTTAACGCCTCTGCCAGTCGGTAGATGTGGCCTTTTGAAATATTAAAACAGTTTGCACGCAGTCATCCGTCTATCCTTTTGTCTAGGAAGAGTGGTCTGCACCTGAACAGTTTTTGTCATAGGGGCGGGAGGGGGACCAGGGATATTATTGCTTTGATAAACTGTCCCAGTCAACACGCCCATAGGACCAGGGACATTGATGATGATGTTGATGGCAAATGGCAAATGGCAATGGCAGGGAGGCTGGTCGGATGATTTTTTATAAAAAGAAAGCCTTTTAGTGCGCTTTGACTTTGGATGTCGCCGGAGGCAAGCCTCCCAGTTTGGGGAGGGGGTGTACAATTGACATAATAAAAAAAGAGGGAGCATGGGCAGTGGAACTGTCCATAAAGCAATAAACTGGCTCATCTCGTTGCTGTGTCAAACGTAAAAATGTCAGATGAGTTTAGCGTGCTTTCCTTTTCCTTGCTCCCCGAGGAGAGAAAGACAGAGAGAGAGCAGCTCACTTTAATCTTGAAATTCTTTGCTTCGCTGTTGTCAGCGTAATTTGTGCGGCTTTTAAGCTTAGCTCTGCTTTGCAGTTGATTTCCGTTTCCGCTCAAGTTGAAATACTTTTTAATAGGTTCTCCGATTTATCTTTTGCGAAATGCATTTGCAGTGGCACTGTGGCGCGTTGACTCACCTTGGCCATTTTATTTAGCTTTGCCCCTGAGTTTGGAATTTGTTTACGAAACGGAATAATTCTGTTTATTGACTGGTGAAATTTTTTATTTTTATTTTTTTTTTTTGCTTTTGTATTTGCAGTGGTGGCAACCGTTTGATATATTGGCTGGGAGTCTACTGCACTGCGATTTGGCCAGCAAATTGGCCAGTGTGCTCCGTTGACTCGCCTTGGGCATTCGCTGAGCGATAAGAGCCCCGGCAATCGGTCGACGAAGCAATCGACAAAGCGTTACTCAGACGGGCCGAAAGAACATTGTGAAATAGCTTTTTGGCCAGTTATGATTTCGTCTGCAATTAAAGTGGCTGAAAGCGATTTTTTTTTTTCAAAAGAAAAATTCCATTAAAAGGCATCCATAATGGAAAGAAACTAAAAACTTCTTTGAGTGGCCAAGCCAATTGCTGGGGGGTGGGGGGAAGAGTGATCCCTTTGGGGCGCTTGGGAAAACATTGTAAATTCTCTTCCTTTTTTTAAAGTTGCAATAATACATATTTTTTATATGCTAATTGGTTGTAAAACGCTTAAATAAATTAAAATCGGTTTGTTCTTTTAGTGACGGTACCATTTTTATTTTTCCACTTATATGGCCATTTTGATATTTGTTAAAATGGCATTTGAAATAAAACGCAAAATGCTCAAAATAAAATAAAAAAAATGAATCATAAATTGCGTTATAATTTGACCATTTGACGAGTGAGAAAAGTGCACGCAATGGAAAAGCACAAAGTGCATGAGTGAACGTGTCTGTGCATGACTGTGAGTGTGCCAGTTGCATGACTGTACTTCTATCTGATGCGTGTGAGTGTGCTTGTGTGCTTGTGTTGTCGCATAAAATGTCACTTGGTGATTATTTGTAGCTACTTGTTGGCTCAGTTTATGTGCAACATGAAATGTGAAACTCGCTAATTGAAGGCAATTTGCACGTGAGCCGTCAAACTCTTTTAGGGGGAAACTGAGACTGCAAAAAAAAAAAAAAAACAAAAATAGAAGAAGAAAAATATGCACTCTTTACGGGTGGTTTCACTGAAAGAGTGTTAGTGGGAATCACTTTTTTATAGGTTCAAAGTCATAAAGCAATAACTGTGAAATACACCGACTCGGCGATAATGTTGGGAATGCGAGGTGGTTGAGGGTGTTGGTGCCACTAATGCGCTGACTCATGAAGATAGTGTTATTATTTTATTCTTTTCGAAAATAGAACACCAGCTAACTCAATTATGACAGCCCGAGTGCGTTCGGTTTTTCTTGAGAGATACTGACGTTGGCAAGAATTCTCGGCTCTAAAAAAAAGGTAATTCTAAACGTGTGTTTAAATGCTTCAAAAACACATTAACAATGTCGGTAGGCATGCAAAACAAAGAAAAAAAAAATATAGCAACACTGGAAAATAACAACGCACATGGCGGTGGCGATGGGCAACGGGAACCGAGCTAGCGACTCAGACAGCTTGACGCCAAAGCAAAGCTAAAAAGCCCCTCGTAATGATGATGAAGCTTTGTTGTTATAAAACAAAAACAAAAACAACAACAGCATCGGCTAAAGTAGCAACAACAAATACAATGGTAATTACCCCTGGCTGAGTGGTATATAGAGGGGACGGAGGGCCTGAGCTCTGAGGGGCAAGCGGAATTATTGCAATGGAAATTCCCGTTGAATTTGTGCTGCTTTTGAAACGCTAGTGAATATTTCAAAACTTGAATACGAATAATAATACTGTAGGGAGACCAAAAAGCCTTAGATACAAAGCGAGATAGAAAATCCAGTAGAAGATCGAGTCGAGCCCAAGCTGTTCCGAGAACGGGGGACGGGTAGAAATAATGATAATGACTTTACAGAAAGCCAGAGCGAGATTTCTAGCAAGAAAAACAGTGATAACAATTCCAAGCAAAATGTAATCGAGAATGTTCCCAATTCAACTCAACTTCGGTTCAATCGAAAATCTTCATTTGTTCCCAATTCTGCTGCTTAATATAGTTTCTTGTATATAGTAAAGACTGGACAAATCAGCCAAAAATATATATTTATTTTTTCAACTGCGTAGAAACTGTCCTCTTATATTTCGTTGATAGTTATATGATATCTCCGATTCGGCCAATCAAATTGAATAATTGAAATTTCTTTAGATTTGAAGCGTATTTTTCATCTTCTTCTTCAGAGGAAAATAAAACCTAGCAAGGGGAGTCGGGTGATTTCTACGAGTGTCTTGAGGTATCTTGTTGCCGTTGGTGAACTAATTTATAAAATAAAATAAAGGAAGAGAGAAAAACCTAATACCTGATGGACAACCACTTCCACCAACTTCCAAAGTCAACTTAAGTAGCTCAAAAAAAATGAAAATAAAAAAAAAATAATAGGACAGGTGGCTTGTTTTGTTTCAGCTTAAGCTTGTCAAAGAGCACAAAACAAAAAAAAAATAAATATTTAAGGAAAACAAAAAAATTACCTGTAAACCAGTCAAAAATTTAACTCGGCACGCCATCTAGCGTGTGCAGTCGGAGCCAGAAATACAACAACAGCAACAATAACATTTTCTTGTAATCCTATTAACCTTTTGACTACGATTAATCAATTGACTGACTCGACAGACAGACAGACAGACACAGTTTCAGCGACTTGACAATCGAACTGACAAACTGATAAACTGTCCGAGTATCTCATTTTGGAGCTAACAACTCTTCGAACCCCAAACGAATTTGTCAAGAGTCTTGCCAACTTGCTCACCAAAGCGTAAAAAAAATGTTAAGAAAAAAATCACCAAGGCAACAATTAAAACAAAAAAAAATGTTTGCCCAAATTGCAATTAGCTGAAAACAACAAAAATATTTCATAAAATTCACAGCATGCATAAATCACGAAAAAAATTATGAAAAATTTCACAAAAAAAAAAGATTACGCCTTCTGTGTAGTTTTTAATTAATTTTTCAACGCTGTTTTCCAGTCAATTATTCAAATATTTTGATATGGGTAACCAGTGGCATTATTCTGTTTTTTTTCCTATGACCTCAAATATTTGAGTCTTATTTATTTTTAATTAATATGCAAATTATTAGACGAAAATGAAATATTGACACATCTCCGATTAATCTGGGGAAGTACCATTCATTTTTTGATTACTCAAATTAATATATAATTTAATTTTTTAATTTAAATTTAGTTTTATTTGCACTCGAAAAATTAAAAAATGACTTGCTTTTTATTACTTTTTTTATTTTATCTCAATTAGCCACCAAGTTGAAATAGTTTCAAAATGCTTGGTTTAGTTTTGGTTTTTTTTTCTACTACTTTTTAGGTAAAATAATCGATCAGCTTTGTGTTGACAGAAATGATCATGCTAATTTATTTAATGGATTTCATTTCAAAACATTTTATAACTTTATTAACATTTTTATATCCGTTTATTTTTCACTTTGCTTTTCATACTCAACTTGGCTAAATATTTTTTTATTTCAGCAAATTAGTAATTTTTTTTTTTTTAATACATCTTTCTGTTTTTTTTTTAGCTTTGTGTGAATTTTTGTTGTATTTATAATTTTTATGCTTTGTTGTTTCTCTCATGTTTGTGTTTGTTTTCAATGCTTTTTTGCTGCGTTGAAATCTTCAAGGCCGTGCACAAGAGTGAGTATCTTTTTTTTATAGATTTTTTTTTATTTATATTTTTTTTTTGTTCTGAGAGGTTTGCTGTTGCCTCTCGTCTCACTTCATTTATGTGGACTGCTAAAAGTCGTTCTTTCAATTGTGGTCTTGCAACCTGTCGCGGCTTAAGTTTTGGATCATTTTTTTTTTTCTTTTTCTAGGTTGGTTGATAGAAATCGGAAAGGGTGTATGGGGGCAGGGGGCTATATATATATTTTTTTTATTTATAATGCTGCAGTCATTCGCTCATTAATCCATCATTCCAAACCTGCCAGCAGCAGCAGCACAAAAGTGCCGCCGAACAAGCCAACACTACCTTCGCCCACATGGAGAGCAGGAAATCTGAATCGATTGCGAGTTGTAGTTAGCTTTTTATTTTTATAATTTTTTTTTCATTTGGCTGGCACTTGTTAAATTGGCCGACACTTTTCGGCTACTTGAATTGCGATACGCTTTGCACTTATGGCAAATCCAATTTGAATTGTTCGAGTAAATAAAAAAAATAAAAATGGAATAGAATTGTTGGCCAACCCCTTTGGCAATTGCTAAGCCATTTTAATGCTCATTTGATATATAATAAAAATGAGTTTGACAAAGTAAATAAAAACAGCAACATTTTTCGTTATTTCATTTTATTTTTTTTTTTTTTTTTGTTTGCAATTTTGACCGATTGCATGAAACGTCAAGGTTGGGGTAATTCTAATTGCTATCTTTGAAAATATAAAAAAAAATATGTATGTGCATTCATAGGTGTGTGTGTGTGTGGGTATAGATATCTTTGTATATTTCTTTGTATTTTTTTATTTATTTTATTTATACACATTTTTTTGTTAAATTTATGCAGCAAAGGAGACTTTGCAAGAGCCAACCAAAAAAAAAAAAAAAAATTAAAAAAAGAATAAAAGAAATTATCTAAAATACGCATAATTTAAAAAACAATAAAACTCACACAAATACAAACACAAATGCACATGAGCACTTAAAAAAAAAATAAAACATTTAAGAAGAACCCAGTCAGCTGATTTAGTTGCCGCCTTCGCTGCTTTTGATGACGTGATTCCATCAGCTACCTGAGTGAATATGTTTTTTTTCTTCTTGCTCATCTCTGAATGAGTAAGTTTGTATAGAAAGATTAGGCAAGTGAATGTTTTTTATACCCTGTACGATTAGGGTAAAGGTATATGAATTTTGTGAAAGTGTTTGTGACACAGAAAATGAGACATGGTAAAGAGGATACCAAAACTTGGGATTCGGACTCCTTATGTATGTACGCTGGTCAAATTAATTTTTTTTTCTCCCCCCGCACTTCCTTCCACCCCCTTACTTTTTCCAAGCCTTGCAATTTCTACAGCTTTAGGATTTTGGTTTTAATTGCCGGTAAAAATATGTTAGGCATGACTAAAATCGGATCATATTTACATGAGTTATACAAAAAACAAATTTTGAGAGTCAAGATTTTAATTCCCCTTGCCTAACTGGCAAACGGTCGAATGAAGAGTCCGATAGATGGCGTGCTTGTTCTAAGATGAACAATGTGTTGTTTAAAGGAATATTAAGACCAGGGGCTTTATGTGAATGTAGACGACCAGGGTTACCAGGTTTACTACCCGACTAGGGTTACCACCCGACTAGGGTTACCACCCGACTAGGGCTACCACCTTTTCTGTTTCCATTCCGCCTACTAGGTAAAGGGTATCCCAAGCTCGGCCGCGCCCGATTGCATTCAAATAGCAAACGTGTTAATCGTTTGGATTTGTAGGAATCTGGCCACTAATAATTTATCTCTAAGTAGAATAAACTTAAAACGTACTTAATTAAAAGCAATCAAAAGGAAATAAAAATTGAGACTTTCTATGAGTTAAGACTCATTATTTAAATAGCAACAGGAAACATCAACAGACTGTAGGATTAAACAAATAAATTAAAAAATAAGTGAGTAAGTAAAATTTAAAATATATATTTAAGAAAAAATCAATTTGTTGTCGTTGTTCTTGTTGTTGTTGTTGTCACTCCCGAAACAAAGCAGAACAGAAAGATAAAAGAAAACAGTTTCATATTTAAAAAACAAAAAGAAAAAAATTAAACAAAACAATTTGTATGCCGGCAGCGGCGAGTGAATGCTTCAATTGAATCTCCTAAAGAGGCACAATCACTGTGCCAAAAAGAGAGAGAGAGAGAAGCTGGCAAGAACGAGATGGGGCGAGTTTCATGTAGATCTTTGCCAGCTGTTGATGATGCTGACGTCGCCGGCGCACTTGAAAATTACGGTTAATAAGACCTGCGCTTAGTTTATTTCAATGCAAATATTTGCCAAAGCAACGAACGAAGCAAAAAATGAAAAAAAGAAGAAAAATAAAAATAATAAGCAAATGAACGTTGTGGCTGTGAATGCAAAGTGAGTACAAGTTCGAAGCGAATGAACCAGCCCGGCCAACACGGCCAGTTGAATGCACTGAAAACTGTTTCTTTTTTTTTTTGGGATAACAGAAAAGTCTCTTCGTTGGATTTGAATTGGAGGCACCCTGTATTAACCAGCTCGGCTCAACATAATGAGAATCATTGTGGGCCAACGGTTTGGCCAATAGGGGAAAGTTGCCCATCCACTGGCAGAATAGGAAACCAAATAGCAGCGAGTTTTCTGGTCATTTTATTTGTATTTTTTGTTGCTGTTTTCGTTTTGGCTCTGCCCTGACACTTGTTATGCAAATTATATTCAAATTTTGAAAGAAGCTCTCTGGCAAAAAGGAAAACAAACGAATGACGCTTTTGAGTTACGGTAACATTTCTTTTTTTTTTAACTATCTAAAAGATACTTTGTTGTTGGCGTCATCATCGCAGCCGAGCTTATGCAGGCAGTCGATCTCGCCCGCCCCCCGCACTAGCTGAGTGGCGCCGACTTTGCTGCCGTCTCTGTTGTTTTTGACTCGTTGTTATTGCTTTCCGGCATTTGTGGGCAATGACAAAACAGCTAAAGATATTTAAAACAAAAAAAAAACATATGCTCAATTTATCTGAGTAGAGCCAGAGAATTGTTTGCTTAGCTGAAAGCGCATTTTAAAAATAGTTTCGGCAAAATACGACATCAGCCGTGTTGATGATCTTTTCGTAGTTTTTTTTTTTTTTTTTGTTTTCTTCATGTGGCAAAATAAAAATAAATAAATAATAAATAAAATTTTAATCATCGTACGAAAAAAAAACTTAGATGTCTAGAGATAAAGAGCGATAGAGTCAGAAAGAGAGAGAGAGTGAGAGAGGCACATTCTTTTGTGTTTGTGTTTGTTTGAAGCGCAAGCAGCGCACTGCCGGTCGACTGACCAATCGAGTGGGAGTGAATCGGCAAGTCAGCTAGCGAGGGAGTGAGGGCGAGAGCACCCCGTATGGGAGAGCAATATCAGCGATCGCTTCCAATTTTTGTTCTGCTGCTGTTGTTGTTGTTAGTCGGCACCTCCGTAGCTGGCAACGGCATTGACCGCTAGAATGCAATCAACCTAGTCCAAGGCCAAGTAGTCAGCTCACCGGTATTTTTTGTTGTTGTTGCTGTGTGCGTGTGTGTGTGTGTGTGTGTATCGGTGAGTTATTAGCCAACAACAACAACAATAGAAAGGAAAAAATCAAAATAATGAAAATGTCAAAAAAAAAAAAAAAAACAAAGCAAAGCAAAGAAATAGAAACAAACCGGCAGCCCGAATTATCAACACGAATATTTCAAATTAAAAATAAAATCAACAAAATCGTACTTCAAAAAAATAAAATAAAGATATTATTTTTTGTTTTTGTTGTTCTTTTCTAATTTTATTGTCTTTCATATATTTTTTGTGGGTGTTTTCATAGCCCTGAACTGTTCTGTTTGAACTCACACAGGTTAAATGGGGTTTTCAGTGGAAAAAAGAAAAGGTATTCCTCACATCATCTTTGAGAGTGAAAAATAGTTCTGACTTCATCGTTCTTCGTTTCCTATTTGCAAGTTTTTTTTTTTTTTTTGCTTGGAACTGCAAACTACAAAAATTTTGATTTATGTTTTCTATTAATTGCTTTGGCTAAAATATAAAAGGCCAAAGCCAAACCGGAATCAGCAAAAAAAATAAAAAAAAGACAACAGCAAAAATGTTTAGAGAAAATGTAAGAAAAAAAAGTCACAAAAGCCGATAAAAGAAAGTATAAATAAAACGAAACGGATGTGCCCAGTTCTGTGTTACCATTTTTGCCTTGATTTATGTGCAAAAATGTGCATTTTGGCTTCTGGAAAAAGAATTTAATAAACAGAAAACTAAAGGCGAAACCAAACAGCATAAGCAAAGCTGGGAAAAAAAATTACTATAAAGCTTTTGTCGTCTAGACAAATTTAAGTGTCATTATGTTAATTAAAACGATTCGAGCGTGCCTTGGACTTGCTTTGAATTTGAGCTGTTTCCACCCTGGCTTAGTTATTGTTGTTGTTGTTGTTGTTTGGGTCTTGCATACTTTTAGGTGCATGAACTTGTCTGGATTTGGTTTTTCTTTTTTTATATTTTGTTTGGCTTAGTTAATCAACAACTGCAAAACAGAGCAATCGAAATTTGCATATTAGCATTCATTTTTCATGCGTTTGTTGTTAGTTTTTCCATTCCCCCCTTTTTTTTTTTGCTTTCTATTGATTTGCAATTCATTTGCAAGACAAATTGACAGAATGATAAACTGCCAGCCAAAGAGCCAGAATAGAATGAAGTGACTGGCTGGTCTCGCTGCCAAGGTTGCTGTCAAATCGAGCCCACATATAATCACCAGCAGCAGCTTCACACACGGAAATGTTTTTTTTTTCAGACACTTGAGAAGAGGGGGAGGGGGGTAAATCTTGAAACGACTACGTCATACTCACGGCATATCAGCCGCAAGATTTTGGAGGCGGCTGGGGGAGAGCGTTGCGTGTCCAGTTTGTTGTATAAAAAATTGCCCACATTAAGCTGTCCAAAGCAACAAATTACTCACCTAAAAAGACAAAGACAGAGAGAAAGAGAATTAGAATAAATTACAATAAAGCTTATAAAAAAAAAATTAAGAAAAGGATTTGTCATTTTGCATATTTTATGGAACCGTTTATGGATCAAAATATATATATATCGAATGTAATATGAGCCAATCAATACTTTGAAAAACCCTCAAATTAATAATAATTGCAAATATTACGCATACGCCGTGTTGCACGCATCTCACTTGCGGCTCCAGCGATTATGTCACTTGCTGGTTGTCAAAGTTTGTGGCCAGCAAATGGCAAAGCTTCACCCTCATAGTCAGCCCCCTCTTAGACCAACCCCCTCTTGCCACCCCCCTTGTATTTAATAAGCAAGCCGGTTGGGCATATTTAAATGAAACAAAACACGTCGTGACCTTCGCCAGCTAAAAGCTTTAGGGCGTGGAAATGCCTGATGGCCATCCACAATATACAAGCGAAAGAAGAATGCAAGTATGAGAGTGTGTAAGTGTGTGTGTGTGTGTGTGTCTCTCTGAAAACTGTATGCAAAATAAAATTGATTCAAATTGACACGCAACTTTTATTATTTCCACTGTTTTAACCGTCTTACGTGACTGCCAAAGCATTAAAATATTCATAACTGTAACAAGAATTTCCTATAAATATTTAAATATATTTTCGGCAGTCAAATTAAACTCTATCAAATGTTTATCAAAATGAAATCTCAATTTTAACTTTCTAAAAAATTTGAGGAAAAGGAAACCTTTAGTCAGTCTTTGATTTCAGTCGAAATCGGTTGGAAATTTAGAAACCTATAAAACGGATTGGACTGGATTAGTCGGAATCGGTTCGAAATATAGAACCCTATAAAATGGCTTGGACTTTTCAAATTGGAATATACTTTGATAGGTTAGCTCGGGTATTTCTGGTAAATGGGAAATTAGACGGAAGAGTTTTGGAGTGCCTTGCAGCTTCTCTCATAAGATTTTTTTGGAAAATGTCATAGGCCATTCTTTAAGCCGGCTGATGTTACGCTTAACCTTGATATTTATCGATTTGATTTCAGTATCCGCAAAGTTAATTGCCCGGCGAATGTGCATTGGAGAGTTGAAGTTGTAATAAAATTAATGACCGCCTTGGCTAATGCTGCAAAATGCTTGCAATTTGCCAAGACCTAGAGAAGTCCACCTTGCCTTCCCTCCCTGCCCCAACCAAAGCTTCGTGGCGGTAATTAAATGTTAAGGGGCTCCATTTAATTTCAAACGTCATGTGCTGCCCACGTTTCGTTGTTTGAGTGAGACTCAGGCGAAGGATAAGCGAGACTGAGACCAGAGAGAGCCCCATTGAGTGAGAGCGGCGTGCATGCGCAGAGCTTTGGCTTTGGCTTGCCGCCATTTTTGTGCTCGAAACGTGCGCTGAAAAGAGCGCAAAATGCGCGGGAAAACCCACGCAAACTTTTCCCAAACACTTTGCACTGCATTTTCCTATAATTCTTGTTGTTGTTGCTGCTGTTGCTGTTGCAACCCTGCCAGTTGTTACTGGGTGCTGGGCCATTGCCTGCGACCCAGTGAACCACTGAGTGCTGACGTTGGCCCGCTGACGTTGTTGGTAGAAGTTTATTCTATTTTTTTTGCAGTTGTTTTTGTGTTTTTTTCTTCTTCTTCTTCTTTTTCTGTTTTCTTGCTTTCTCGGCCAATTCGCCGCAACCCTTAAAAGTGTTGCCGTATTGATTTTGCCAAACGTCAGTGGATGTGCGTGTGTATTGCTGGGTGCTTGACTATTGCACTAGTATGTGTATGTGTGTGTGTGTTTCTTTTTTCTTTTGCCAAGCTGTGCGCTGTCGACGTCGCTGCCGTCATTTTTCATACGCTGCTTTACTGCTTGACCTTGAATACATCTGCAATTTCGCCGGGCATAGCCAACACTAGCAAGCACTGCGGGTATGTTTGTGTGTGTGTGTCGGCATTTTGCTTATATTTCTTTGCCTTGACGTTGCCTGCATTTTTGTTGCCGCTGTCTTTTGCCATTTTTTCATCAAGCTTATTTCAAATATTCTCTTTTTTTTGCTGCTTTCTGCCAAGAGACCCTTGGCAAGTACAAGCTTAAGTACATATCATTTTACTTGTATTTGAATGTGTGTGTGTGTGTGTGAGTGAGTGTGTTTGAGTTGTTTGTCGGTCTATTGGTTTAAATGTCATTTATTTTAATTTGTTGCTGACGCATTCCCATGCACAAGCTCGCCTTCATTCATAATTTCTCATTATATAGATAAATTCTGTTTTTTTTTTTTTTATTATTTTATTTTTTTTCAGCTTATACTAATTTTTTTTCATCTTGTTTAGTTGGATTTGTGCTGACAATTTAAGATTTTTTTTTTGGCTACTGTCATGTTTTTCTTTTCTTTTCTTCATTTTTTTTGGCTCGCTTAGTTGTTTTATTTTTCTTCATTCGTGATTAGGTGAAAATTAATTAGTTTTGTTTCCCATTTGACAACGGTGAAAATTTGTTGTCCCATAATTTAATTTTGGAAATATTTTCATAGCCATTTCTTGGCTTTTCAGTCATTATAAAAATGAACATTTGCAAGACAAATTGAAATGCATTTTATTTATTTAATTAAGAGAAAAACGTGAAAGATTTATGAGGAATTTCACAAAAATATTTTCTCAAAAAAATAAACTTTCTTTGAGTAGGAACTCTTTGAAGATGCATGATATCATTTCTAAACAGACTTATATCACAATCCACTCACAGTTGCTTGGGTGCTTAAAGCTTTGCCTTTTGGGCCGCTTGCCCAGCACACCCACACTCTCTCTCTCTCTCTCTCTCTCTCAGTGTTCTTTTGCCTTAGCCTTTGCCTTATTATTAACTCTTCTTTCCCCACACCGACCCGACTGTGTTGAGCTATTTGCGCTACTCTGTATTTGCCTTGACTTTGCCGGCATTTGAATTTTAATGCATTTGTGTTGCTTCCCGCCCACCAGAGCACTTTGGGCATACGAGGAACCAAGCTTGCCGCTTCAGCGACTGTCAACTTTGCTGGCACTTTTTCTCAGCTCTCTAAGTCGGTGGGTGTGGTGTATTTGTGTGTGTGTGTGCACATCTGGGCCACAATGTATGCAAAAAAAAACAAAAAAGAAAAACACTGGCAGCTTTATATCACAAATAAGATACAGTGACACTTTTCAGCAGAGCGACAGTTGCTAGGAGCAGGGCCTTTAATGAGGACCACCCTCTGGACCTAATCTGTCAACCTCAACCCCACCCCACCCCACCCCACCCAACGCCTGGCCTATTAAAACGCCCTCGCAGGCAAAGTATCTAGTGAACTTTATAGTCTTCAAAGCCTCCCACGCCGTGCTTGTTGCGCATTTCGAAAATTGTTCCAGCACTCTCCTCACTCTTCGAATCTACATCATCTCTCTCTGTCTCTCTTTATATGTTTGGATAATAATTTGAACAATTGCTTGTGACAGTTGAACAAAAAGGTTTGTTTGTCACCTGTTTGAAAATGTGAGGCTAGACAAATTGGACAACACCCACTCCCGGGGCAGGTGACTGGTTAGCCTGGTCGCCCTGCCAATCACCAAATCGAGCAGTTCGACCCAAGTGATTTTTTCCTGCCCGGTGTAATTATTATTGAGATCGAGATACTTGCATATTCAAAATGCAAAAATAATCATTAATAACAGAGCACAGTGAATTGCCAAGCTGAGTCGAGTCTATAATTAAGAGAATAAAAAAAAAAAAAAAAAAAAAAAACCATCAACCAAGTCAACCAGAAGTTTTGCCAAAGGTGCTTTGGGCTTAGGCCGGTTGGGGCAGGAGGGCGGCACGGCTCTGGCGCAGACGTATCTGCTTGTTTAGCTTTTTAATTATGGAGCTGCGCCGTCGCCGTTGCCGTCAATAAATTTCAATATGCACACCAAGAAAAAAAGGAGCAGTGCCCAGCTCAACGAATATCTGATACTCTTTTGATCAGTATTTGATCTGGAAGAGTCAATAAGTCTCTTAGCCATTTCACAAAATATACACTCCGATTTCTCAGAGCTAGAGTATAGATATGTATCTGATAGATACAATTGGGTTTTGTTTGAGTGCGTTTTGCATATTCATAGCATCATTCGCATTATAATTAATTATAATTTTTGCGCAATAACAAAAAAAATAAAAACAAAAGGAAGGCAAGCTAAAAAATTAATTAGGCATGAAAAGTGAATCAAGCTAAAACCGAGAAATGTGAAGACTGACTGAATGACTGTCTGAGTTTTGGGCCAACCAATTTTAGTTAAATTATTTAAATTCAAATCAACGAAATGACTGTGTGAGTCTCATGTTTGCTTGTCTATGCAAATTAATTGGATTGTTGCAGTGACACAAAACGAGTGTTTCCATTTGCCAAATGATTTATAAATTAAATAAAAAGAAAAAAAAACGGAGCATGGAAAGTGCATTAAAAATCAATGGAAAGGAGTCTTCAATTTTCCGACTCTTTAATTGTCTTAGAAATTTCAAGTGGGTACGAGTCCTTCCCTTGGCAACTTGAGAGACTTTAACATTATTCGGCCAGCGCTGCTGCCGACGACGCTGACGCCGACGCCGCTGCTGCAGTTGTTGTCAACGACAAATTGCACAAATTTTTGCATCTGTGTGCGAACACGTGCCGTCGCACCTCCGACATCTTCAGCCCCGCCAGCTCTATTCGATTGCATTGCTAGTGTGTGCGAGTGTATGGGAAAACTGTGGCGAGCCAGCGACGGAAGTGAGTTTGCGCATGGCGAAGCGCAGCAGCAGCAGCAATAATAACAACAACAGAGGCAAAAATATTCCGAGAGAGAGAGAGAGAGAAAGATAGACAAGGAAAGATGGCATAAATAATAGAAAGAGAGAAAGGGATAGAAAAAGAGAGAGAGAGAGAGAGTGAGCAAGGCAGTGAAATGCATTTCATGGCTGTTTTTTTTTTTTTTTGTGTTATTCTCTGCCTTTGCTTTTGGGTTGGGTAAAAGTCAAAAATTGCGCAACGCTTGCCGGCCGGCCGGCGCATCCCACTGCAACAGTGTGCTGTGGCCCTCTGTGTGTGTGTGTGTTTGAGAGAGTGTAACCTACAAAAACTGTGACACAGTTGCATTGGCAACGCAAACGCATCGCTGTCCCACGTATACATACATGAAAAAGTACAGCCACGACAGCAGTTGTAGTGGCAACAGCCGCCACCAGCGTTGCCACGGCCGCCATTTTGCTCTGCACTTGTATATGTAACCCTGAGTCAGTTTCTGTGTATGTGTGAGTGAAAAGTGAAACTGGGCCAGGGCAACAGTAAGCCAGGGAAGCGGACCAAACCAGTCGGCCACCCGCCACCCGTGTGACCGCTTCTGTTAGTTTTGGTACAGTTGTGTGTGAGTTGCTTTAATTCACGCCATTTTGGTTAGATCGTTGAATTTATGCTTTAAAGTTTCATCTGCTTGCCAGCAACTTTTCATTTCGTTGTGTGGCTTGCGGCAAATGCAAATGAAATCGAAATTTTTTTAATGCATTTTTGCATTTTCGCAACTTTGTTGAGGCTCTCAAAAGTGATGTGTTTTTCTTTTTCTGTGTCAGCCATTTGATTTTGTTTTCATTTGACAGTCTCTGCAGTCTCACCAGCCACCGGCCACTCCACCTCGCCACTATGCCTTGCGGCTTCACTGCTCGTGTCATAGTTGGCGGCCACATTTGCCAAAAATGTTTCGCAAACATTTTATCAAATAGTTTATTTTAATGCTCGACATTGGGCCTGGCCCGTGGCTGCCTTGGGTGGTTTGAGTTCGGGTTTGTGTAAGGGGATGTGTCGGCTTTCAGCATTGAAGGCAGGTGGAATTCAAACGGGGAATGAGGAGGCACAAAATTAATTAAAAGCGCACACAATTTGAGTGGCAGTTTGCAATTTTCATATGTCCGCTGCTTTTGGCTTTTATTGAATATGGCCAAATGAAGCAATATTCACATCCGTTTCGAAATGTGGGCGGAGGGCGTTCGCCCAATTAAAATGGGCCAAGACATTGAGATCACACAAAGCGTACGGCATATCTATGAGTCAGGAACTCAAAGGAACTCTGAGGATACTTCAATCAAATTTAGATTGAAAGGCTTGAGATGATTAAGGTTGAATCTGAGATCACTAAAAGAATTTAATATATCCAATATCAAGTGATCGATTGAGTTATCTGTGAGTCAGGAACTCAGAGGAACTCAAAGGATACTTCAATCAAATTTAGATTGAAAAGCTTCAGACGATTAATGGAGAGTCTGAGATCATTAAAAGAATTTAATATATCCAATATCAAATTATCGATTGAGTTATCTGTGAGTTAGGAACTCAGATGAACTCCAAGGATACCTCCAACGAATTCGGATTGAAAGCCATCAGACGAATTAGGAAGAATCCGGGATCATTGAAAGAATTGAATATATCCAATATCAAATGATCGAAGGAGTAGCCAGTCAATCTAAAGTACCCATAAATTCTTCGAATTAATCGAATATATTCGATATATTTATTTGTTTATAGAATTTCTTCCCATTCCCAGTCAAACTATAGTACCGTTAAGTTGTTCGAATATATTCGATACATTTTTTTATGTAATAAATTGTTTACTCTTTCAGTCGAAAATAATTATTTACAATTGAAGGCAATTTGAATAATTCCCCAAACCATTCGCATACCTTCAATGCCTTCCTATTGTGCAATATCGATGACAAATTCAGCTAACAACACACACACGCACATACACACAAAATGAGCCGAAAAAAGAAACAAGCCAAAAAAAGCAAAATGAATTAAAACGAGGCCAAACGATGAGCACTGCTCGCAGGCCTTTTTGGCTCAATTATCTGACCAACCCCTTCCTCCCAGCTGCCCCAGCCTCTTCCCGCCCACCTCATACACCTTCAGTCTCAATTGCCCTGTTTGCATCGTGTGCCGTGCAATTTTTGTCACCTTGAACATGAAAATTTTTGCCATTGCTTATATCGATGTGGTTGCTGTTGCTGTTGTTGTTGTTTCTTTGTGCACTTGGCACAGTTTTCTTCATTTGCTGTTTTGCTGTTTTTCCTAACAATTTTCCACCGAATCGCTATCGGAATTTGCTTCTTATTTATTTGTTTTATTAACCGAAACGTATTGCATTTTCATTCAAGTTTATTTTCATGAAAATCTTTGGAATTTTATTTAATTTTTTTTGGTTAATTTTTATACAGCGTTTCATTTGGTGAATTTTTCAGTTTGTGTGCGTTTGCAAATGGCAAATTATTTTTATTGCATTTTCTTTACGAGCGTTTTATTTTATTATTTTTGGCTTTTTTGTTTTATTTTTATTTGCATCGTTGCCCGGGCCATTTGCGGGCTACTGTGCTGCCGGTGGCCGTGTTTGTTTTTGCTGTTGTTGTTGTCACATTTTTCTGGCTTTTGCAATTATGATAAATTTATGAGTTCGTTTCTCCCAATGCCCAACCAAATACGATCCAGCAGAAAAAGAAGAAGAAGAAGAAGCGAGTATACGCAAGTGAATACATATGCGAATGGGTCTGAGTAAATGTGCATATGTTTATTTATATTCAAACGTTCAAATGTAGCGCTTGAATGACTTTTGTTCTTATTATTGTTGTTGTTGTTGTTATTGTAGTCTGTTTGTGACTCTGAGTGATTGTTGCGCATTTGAGGCACTTCTTCGTCTTGGCAGCTTGGGGCTAACTCAGCAAGAATTTTCTTGCCCTAAAACTTTTTCCACCAACTGCAATTGCAATCAGGCGAGCTGGCCTGTTTGTGTGGGTTTTGTGTGCATTTGACACTTTTACGTTCAATTTGAAAACACATAAATTCTGGCACTTGGCAAACACTCAGCTCGCTTTAAAATATGGCTTGCTGCTTGTTTCCCTTTGTTGTGGCTCCCGGATAAATTGCACCTGAGAAACCCCCAACCAGCACACAGCTCTTGAGGTCTTGTTACTTTCAAAATAATAAGAGGAATAGAAACGATCAAATCATGATCATTTCTTACGCAACAGCAACGCTAGGTGGCTATAATTAGGGCGGTGGAAAAAAATACTCATACGCCGCGTTGGCCTGCTTACAATTCAGCCAAGTCATTTGCTAAATGTCTGAAAAATAAAGAATCATGGAATGGAACAACAAACGAAGCGAAATGCAAAAAGATCATTAAATTTTGCACAACCCAAAGCAAGTGACTGGGGGGGCCTGGCTAAATAAGCTTTTAGCAGAACAATTAACTAAATAATAACTCAATAAAAAGTCATCAAAGAGCAACAGGCTGGGGCAGGCTGGGGCAGAAAATTGTCTTATGAGATAAATTTAAATCGCTTCCTAATCAAAATTCAAGGCCAGGCCATATAAGTGAAATTAATACACACATCGATTGCATTGCCTTTTGCTCACTCGAAATGGTGAAGGTGGCCAAAAGGCAGTCAAAGCGGCAGCCACCGGCAAAGGGTGAGCAGAAACAGATGACGGCAATGTTTGGCGATTGTCTTGACTTAAGGCAAGAGAGTGTGTGTGTGTGTGAGTGTGTTTGGTTGGCAAGTGAATGTTGTTTCAAGGTTGCAAACACAGGCAAACACAAATGCCGTCACTGAAATGAATTTGTGAAACTGAGAAATTGCCCCACTTGGGCACTTCTAAAGTTGTTCAAAAAAAATTTAATTAGATTTTCCATATTCGAAAATAAAGAGCCCACAAAAATACCCACTAAAGATAAAAATAAAAGAAAACAATATCAGTGGACTGCTCTCAAAACCACGGCCCTCTCCCCCTCCCTCCCACCACACTTGTGCCAGGCATGTGACAAAAATGGCTGCCTCGGAAAATGTTTCTTTCCTTTTGGCAGCTCACACAGAAATCATAAATATATTTAAGCTTATTTAAAGCACACAAAAGGGATGAACGAACACACACACACACACATGCACAAGCACCTCTCACACAGACACACACACTCACGGGCCACGTGTGCCGCGCCATATTGGCTGGGCAGTGTGGTGAGTTGGCTAGCCCATTCAGTTAGTTTGGGTTTGGCTAACCGCAAGTGCATGTAATGCAGTTCTGAGTCCCCGTGCTCGGGGTAAAGGTAAGGGGGTGAGGTGTCAAGGGGGCCAGAGCAATGTCAGCGATTTGCTTTGTAGCCGCGCTGTCTGCTTTGTTTTGCCACTATAATTTGTTGGATTTGCTTTGTTTAGTTTATTTTGGTTTGGTTTCGAGCAAATTTGCTGTGCTCGTTTTTGTTTTTGTTATAAAACAAATTAGTTGGAAAAATACACACACACACACACCAACACTAATTTGAAATATTTATTATATGTAGCAAAAAGCTTTGTGTGTGCATGTGTATGTGTGTGTGAGTGCAATTAGCTGAGTTTATTGTTGATTTCGCCACCTCAATTAAAGACGGCGCAGCAACAGCGAAACGGGCCTGGGAATATCATTTTTATTTTTTCACAATTCAAGAGGATTAATCAGTACAGAATATATATATTTTTTTAACATGAAAAAAATAAATATGTTTTTAATTTATTACAAAGAAAATTACTTCAAAATCGGTTTGGGAAAAGTTGTATGAATTCCTGGTAATTTCAAAGCAATTATTCAGGCAGTTCGAGCAAACCGAAGTCCCTCTTCCTGAAATGTTTGACACTTGATAAACATTTATGCCAGGCCAGTTGTCTTTCATATGCACATTGAATTTGTTGGGCTGCTGGCAATGGTTAGGTTTATTTTTTATTTTTTATTTTTGTGGGTGGCGGGCAATTTTCCATTATTGTTTGATACATTGTGTGCCGGTTGAGCTGCACATTGTCCGATTGTCTGTCAGCTGTGTGCAATGTGACAGCTTGGCAATTTCAATTCCAATTGCAATTGCAATTGCAATAGCAATTGCAATTTGCAGCCTTGATTAAAGGCTAGCCAAGTTGGCCCGCTAAATGCACATAAATCTGCATTTAAAATGATTTTGAGCCACACGCACACACGGATATTCAGACTCACACAAAGACTTGCAGCTTTTATTTTTATATAAAAAAAAAGAAAAAAACAGTGCAATAAAATTAACAATGGCAAAGAGAAATACAAAAAAAAACAATGCAAAAAGTCAAAGCCAAAAGTGTACACGGCGTATGAGTAATTTTTATACTGACGCTGCGGTTGAGTAATGAAGGTTAATCATACGCCATGTGTTTCCAAGTCCAATCTGCTTGGCTCATTTAATGCTGCCAGCTAGCCGCGTCTTTAAATGTGCATTTGTGTTGTGGTGTGTGGTCTGTGTGGTGGCAGTGCAAGCCTTGATTTGGAGGAAAGGGCGCGACTGTTTTGCTCACTAGCCTGTGAAACGCTGCGTATGAGTAATGTAAACATTACGTATGCGACACGTGCTCGCCAGGGCCGCTGCGACTACACTTCTGTGCTTGCATTAATGCAGCAAAAACCCTGAATATGCCTCTGCTCCCCCCTCTCCATTCAGCTGTTGTCATAGACAATCCAATAGACTTTGATTTTGTGTCGCCGAACAGAGGATGGTAGGGAATGGAGTTCGGGGTCGGAAAGGCAACTCATCCACATGCCAACCAATCGCTTATAATTGCCCGCAATTAGCCCATTAATTGCATTCATTCAGAGTTGCTGGATTTTTCCTCTCCTCGGTAGTTTTTTTGATTGCAAAAGCAAATGAATGCCGAGGCTGTTGCTGAGATCAGCTCAAGCCCTCACTCGTTCATCGATTCATATCTATTTATTTTTTTTTAATTTTTGTTTCTGTTTGGTTTGGCATCTGTGAGAGATTCAAGATTATGCGGAAATGTTGCACATTTCTTTCAAATTGACCGCCATTTTCCAAATCGCGCAACCACCCGTGCCGCCCACAATGGCCAAGCAGCAATGCAATTAAGCGTGTCACGCCTTGTCGAGCGTAAATAAACTTGGCATTGTTTAGTTTCAAATTGGCAAGAGAACAAACTCACACACAATCGACTTGAGCTGCATTTGGATTTGAAATCGGTTACTGGCCAGAGAATCGCTAACAGGCGCGTCACTCTGTCTGCAACGGGTGTGCCCGTTTCTTTTTCTTTCAAGCTGTGGCAACACTTCCGTCAGCTATGCCACCGAAAAAAAACTAAATAAATAAATAAAATTATGGTTACCACAATGGTCAACACTTTTGCTTTCAGCCAACTCAACTGAGTGTGTCAAATTTTGCTCAAGCATTCTGGGCGTGGCAAGCTCATAGCAGGTCAGCCAAAAAGAAAGGCCCGAGTAGTTCCATGATTCACTGGAACCAAATTAAGCGCAATTAAATAATATCCAAAGACCTTTGGAAGTTTATTAGAACTGCGCTTGAATCATCGTCGTGATTATAAAATTCGCTTATCTCTATCAATTCTATACTAAATAAAAAAGCGAAAACGTGTCGTGTATGTGGGCAGAATAACAAATTTTTAGCCCTCTTTCCCCCTCACCGACTAAGTGTATTTCAAATTACTCAGCTTGTGGTCTTGGGAAGTTGCATTGGGTGGAAAATGAAGGCGGAAGCGGTGTTGGCAGAGGGACGAAGGTGGCCACAAAAGCAGCCACAATTAATGTAAATTAAACAAAAAGCAAGAAAGAAAAAAATAAATAATAAAAACAGAAATTCACAAAACAAAAAAGAAGCCGCTATGAAAATCTAATCAGAGTTTCAAGGTTAACCAAAATGCTAAACTGTTTGCTTGTTGTTGGCTTGTTCAGCTTTTCATATGGCAAAGGTAAGTGCGTGTGTGTGTGTTTGTGTATATGTGTGTTTGTGGATAACGTCATAACTTGTCTAGCTTGTATACACTCTATTCGGCTAACGAGCATATGAGAATTTTAAGGCTGATTCCGAAGTCTTTGGAAAAAGAGTAAAAGTTTTTTTTTTTTTTTGTGAATTTTTGCTGTTGATATTTTCCAGCTTATTCATATGATTTTTAATAGCGTGGTGTGGAGCAGTGTGTGTGTGTGTGTATTGGCCAAGCCAAAGAAGAGAAGAGACAAACTAGAAAATACAAAACAGACTGACAAATTTTTAGGGCTTTTCAGTGCCGAGCAATGCTTAGGGGAGGGAGGTGACGCCAAGAGTGATAAGTAGTGTTTTGTGGAAGCAGGGGAGTTGTGCTTTAAATGGCTTAGAGTTCAATGTAATTAATTAAGGCGGAAGCGTTGAAATACTTTGAGGGCCACGACAAAGGCAAACAAAAGGAAATCGAAATAAACAAACACACACACACACTGGAAAACAGGCCGAATTACGTTATGTGTCTATTGATTTTGAAAAAAAATACACCCACACACACATACACACACACACACTCTGGTAACAAAATATTTCGAAGTACCATAAAAATACTGATGAATTTTAGGTGGTTTGGTTTGAACCGAGGAGTGTGCGTGTGTGTGTGTGTGTGTTTGCCAAGTTAACGAGCTGCTGACATTGCCCTTTTCTCTAGATTTCTAGCGATTATTTCATTGTATTTGTTCTCTCTCTTTTCTACTGTGATTGATGCGTTTTCCTTTGGCCCGAAGGGCAGGCAACTGGCAATATTTTCGACATTTATTTGATTTTGCTTTCGATAGATGAGGTGCCCCTGTTTATATATATATACATATATATTCCATTTGTTTTTCTTTTTTGTCGCCCTTTCTACTTTATCGCAAGGTCTCGACAATTAATTGTGTGCCTACGGTGCGTATGAGTAATGAAAGAAAGAAACAAAAAATTATCACTTAAATCGAGATGAAAGCTCGCCAACACAGTCCGATTTTTAATTATAGCAATTAAAAAATATATAAAATTACTCATTTCGGTTTATAAAAGTTGCCAAAAAAAATTATATATATGTTTTTTTTTTTTGCCTGGCAGCGCTTAGCGCTCCAATTGCATTGACCGCATTTCAAGATACAAAAAGATCTTAGAGATACAAACAAATTAAATAAATTCTTGGGAACTTACCTTCTTTTTGCGATCCTCTTTGAAATCCATAACTATGCCCTCATCCGAGGTGGACACCGAGGTTGTGCGAATCCGCGCATTTGCATCATGCGGCAAGTGTATCTGATGGCTATGAAGAACATGACCATCATCGCTCAACGGCGGCGAGGCCGAGCCAGAACTCCACGAGCCGGACGAACTAGACCCGGGACTACTGCCCAGACACTTGTCCTGACCTGCGAGCAGAAAGAGCGAGGGTATATCGATGTAGATAAAGAAGCTAGATGAATTTGGACTTGGGCTATCTCAAAGATACTTACCGACTTGTGGAGGATTGTGTAGTGTCATTAGAATTAGAGCGGCATTGCATTCGTTCATGTCATCCTTGTTGCATTGATTGCTGCTGCAATCGTGTATATCGCTTTGTGGACGTTTCCGACCGCTAGAAAGAGAGAGAGACGAAGATAGACAAAGGTTAAAATTGCATAGTCACAATGAGACAGACAGAGATAGATACTCGGTAGACTTGAGCTGATTTGAATGAGCTTGGCCCAGTTGCATACGAATCTGTGTAAAGCTAATTGCCTAACCACCCACACACACACTCACACAGACACACACGTGCAAGCGGTTTTTCAGAATTTCCATCATAGACAATCAGGCGACGATGTCGACAACGTCAAAGCTTTTGAATCTCTCTGCCCGAGCACATCAAAGTCAAAGCCGACAATGTTGCAACAACAACAACAACAACAATAGGCGGCATTATTGTATTTTTTTTTTATATATTTTGCGATAATCGCGCGGCATTTCAATGTAGAAATAAAAAAAAAACAGCAACACAAGCACAAAACTATTTTTCCATTTAACTAATTTGTGGCTGACTTTGTTATTATTATTGTGGCTTTTATTGTTGTTGTTGTTCACTCGTCATTAATTAGCAGCTTTGGCCTCATAATATGTAGAATTCTTGAGGCTCTTTTTTTTGTGCGTTGCTTGTGAAAATTTCACTGACCTTGCCCAATATTTTTTTTTGGCTGCTTGGCTTCTTCTTCTCTCTGGTCTTGGGTAAATTTGGCTTTTCGGATAAATGAATGAATGATTTTCTTTGAGGTTTTTCGTCAATTGCGACACTGACGTCAGTCAACTATGAGCAAAACTTTAAGTTCACCTTCGGTTAACCTTGGACAAGCCAACAGGCAAGAGCCACAACAAAAGTCAAAGCATTTACATTAAGCCAAAAGAAGCCAACATCCAAGCCAGGCCACTCCGACCACTCCGAGCACCACTCTGGCCACCCTGACTGCTTGTTTGGAACCCATCAGCTTTTGCTTTATGAACAGAATTTTTACGCTCAAATAAATTTGACAAAGGAAAATAGCAAAAACGGCGTCGACGCCGTCAACTGCGCCGCATAAAAATGCACCAAGTGGCATTGCATACACACACACAGCCACACACACAGAGACAGGAGTCAAGAATATGTTGACTTGAGGAGGACGTTGATGATATCGCGACCAAAGTGGAAACAGAAGGAAAATGGTAAATGCCAAGCCATGTCATAAATTCAAAACATTTCGAATGGAAAAACTGATTTGAAATAATAAACTCGACTTGAGCTGGCAGGGGCAGGTTGGATACCAAGGGGATAACCAAAGAAACTCATGACAAAATGACGGAAAATAATCAAGAAGAAGAAGAAGAAGAAGAAGAAGAAGCAGCCGCGTCAGCAAATGACGATTCATTTCATATACATAATTGAACCAAATGGTAACAATTGAGACGTCGCCATTGTTGTGAATTTATTTGTGCCAAGAATCCCAGATAATTGGAATCCTGCTTGATGAATAAGAAAAAAGTAGGAATTAAGGAAATTTTCCAAAGAACTTTTCCAAGATAATTTTACTTAATTTTTTTCTCACCTTCTTGGAATAATTTGCATGGTTATTTTTTTCTTTTATTCTTTGCCAAGAATCTTCTTTTTTATGATCTTTTGTTCACTTCCTACCAAGCTGGAATCTTAGTGTATCTTTTGAAGTCTCCTTTATTCATAGCCGCTGGCTAAATCACGAAGACCAAAGTCATTTCTATCTTTCTTTTTCTTGTTTCATTCCTCGACTCTTCAATTCTCGAACAGCTGCCATAAAATTTTATTACTTTGCTACCAGGCTTAGGTTTTTCCTGTAGCCCAGTCGGCTTGTTCGGCCTGGCCTTTTGTCTAATGCGCCGACGTCGGATCATAAAATAGCTCAGCCCCACAAAAACACTGACCAAGGTGGACGCACGCGCTTTTCCAGCCATGGCTAAACCAAGCTATCCCAGTCTCGGCATCACCATCAACATCACCATCACCACTTGGCACCTTCTAGCGGCTTAATGGCGCTCTACGTTGCGGTCCAATTAAATTTACTAAACTCAGCGATAAATTTTTGCCGCTTGGCCCGATACCAGAGCTGAGTGCACTCCGTCTCCCCCACCCCTCCCCTTCGCACACCCTTGCCATTACACAGAGTAGAGCAGCGTTGTTGTGGTAATCGCATAAAAGTAAATTTGCGCATAAATCGACTTTTGAAATCACTGCATTAGCCAAACTAGCCGTTGCACAAGATTCAGCTAGGTCGGTGGGGGGAGTGGGGAGCTGGCTGTACAGGTAAGTACTTTTCGGCATTGGGAGTTGAGTGTAGCCGGCCGGCAATCATGTGAGAGCAGTAACCGACTGAAACTGAAATGGGCGGATAGACCGAGTGCGAGAGAGGGGAGGGGAGGTATCAAGTCGAAGGGGGTAACGCGTGCCGGGCAAGTATCACGATGTGGCCATTTTGTGCGCACAATTGGTACCGTTAGGTTCAAGTAACAACAACAACAAGGAGAAGGCCTCGGAAAAGTTGCTGAAGCAGGAAACCTCCATCGGAGGGTGGAGATGGACCAGGCCAACATATCGGACCCCAAAAACCAAACCAAACAGGCCTTTCCGCACCATTGACTGAGTTTTTGTGCAACGTTTGTGATTTTTCCTTCTTCTTTTTTTTTGTTTTTAATAAACTGCAAAAGCAAAAATTGTGGAATGGCTTTTGTTATGCTGGCGTTGTTGTTGTTGTTATTGTTGTTGTTGGCGGTCGCGCATGCGCTGCGTGGCAGCACGTAAATTGCGCCAGGCGGCCGCGTGATTGAAATGCGATATATTCGCGCCGATTCGAGCCAAAAAGAAAACGAGCAAAAAAAAAAGGTAAAGTAAAAAGCTGCTGCTTTGCCGGAGCCTGGGAAATGCCATGTCGATTTTCACTTGGGCAACGTTTCTCAGTTTCTTACTGTAAATTGAGCCGCCGGCCAATTGAGCGCCAACACCAACTGACCCCACCAACAGAGCGCCAAGCCAACCCCACCCTCCCTCCCCTCATCCTGGTGAGGCACAAAGACAAAGGTGTTGAAAGCAAAATTACATGGCTCTGGCAGAATTGCAGAAGACCAAAGATATGATAGCTTCAGCGAGCTCTTCATAATTCGAGAAGAGTCTGCCTAGCTCCCTGGCTCTCCGGCCATTTCCATTCTACTTGCTTTGCATGCGGCAACAACGAAATTAGAGTTGCTTTGGTTACTTTCGAATGGGTTTTTAAGCAGAGTTTGATTGAGTTGCACTCGTTTTTGCACATCGATTGTCTTTGGCCAATTGGGTGTGGTACTGGCCATGAGATGTAATTAGCTCTACCCCCTAATCCATCCTCCCCCCTCAACAAAGTCTATTTATTGAATTAGCCACGTGCTGGCAGCATTCACGACTCATTTGAACTGGCTCGGTGTGCACAGGGGTCGTATACGCGATGTGCCAAGCAAATTGCTGGAACTTGTACAAACAATAAAGTCTGCAATTTTTCTTTCTTACTTATTTACTGTTATTTGCAAACACCACCACCACCAAAAAAATAAAACTTTCACCGAAAATTTTTTCGAGTTAATAATAAAAAATTACGAGTACATTTGAATTTAAGGCATTGTTTTTTAGTTGCTTGGCCAAGTTGGCCAACTTGGTAAAAGTAAAAGTAAAATTCAGAATATGAAAAACAATTTCGTGAAAATTAAATAATGGAAAGCTCGAACAGGCAAAAACATTTCTATTGATATCACAAATTAGCTACAATTGACTTGCTTTTGCAATAATCAAGCTAATTTCACTCTGATCCAAATCAATTTGAAAGTTTCTTCACCCTAGACAAAGAGACTCCCACCCGAATAATCTTTTCTTTTTTCAAGAACCCAAAAAAAATATAACACACACACACGGAGAGACTCTCTTCCTATCTTTCAAGTGGCACATAAAAATAAACTAAAACAATAAAAAATTTATGGGACCGGTTCCGCTGAACCCTTCGGACCCTCGGCTTACCCCCAACACAATTTTCAAGAGTCACTGCAAGATAAGGCAATGTGAATTTTTTTGTTTTTGCGTCAATGGCCTAAAAATTCATTCACTACTTTTTATACACTCTTCGGAAAGTACTTTCATTTTGTCACACAGCTTGCACACTCAGATCGGTCAATCTAAGCCGATTTCTATATCTAGTTGGAAATATTTGAAAAGAAAAAAGTGTGAACTCTTCGTTGTAGCTAAAGCAGAGGGGATTTGTTTTTATCAAACTGGCCATTTGGTTTGGGCACTTTTCCAGAATCTGCTGGAATCGGGGGGAACTCTTATCAATTTGGACGATAGCAACAAAGGTGTGCAAAACATGAAAACAGAACAAAAAGAAACACAAAAGGTAAACAAAAGAATATGAAGAAGAAGAAAACGGAAATGTTCAAGTGATTGAAATAAAAAACAATTGGAACAAAGACCAAAAACCAAGGAAAACAAAATAACAAGAAATCTAGTGAAAACAACAACAACAAATAATCGAGGCTTGACATTATTGTTGTTGTTGTGGCACATGTGTTTGCTTATTTGTTCTTGAAGCTCAATTAGCAACTGTCAACAGACACAAACTCCCGCATAAATTCTCTCTCGCTCCGGCCCACCAGGCGTATGAGCAATTTATGATTTTACTGTGGAATTTTGAGTCTCAACCAGAAACTCACTCTAAGCTTTTTGCCACCACCTCCTTTTCGATCTTTATTTGTCCTCATAACTGGCACAAAAAACGAAAGCAAAAAAAAAGCAATCGGCGCGTGCTTAATTCTTTTTATTTTATTTTTTTGTTTTCGTTTTCATTTTGTGTTTGTTTTTTTTTTTGCTCATGCGCCGCTACGCATATTTTTTTATGGCAAATTTGATTTTGTTTTTTTTTTTTTATTTTTTTTATTGCTTTTGATCGAGCTGCGCAGTCTCAGTTGCCTCAGGTAAAACACACCGTTTCTGCGTGAATGACGTCCGCAAATATTGTTTTTATTATTTTTTTTTATGATTTTTCCCAAGGAGTTTTTTTTTCTTTTGTTTTGTTTTTTTGCCTAGCTGTCTGAGTGATTTTTTTTTTGTTGTTGCCAACCAAGGCTAAGTTTTTTTTATTGTGCGTGAGTCAAATGTTTTGTTTTGTCTCGCAGCTCTTTGGTAATTTGCCTAATTTTTCCCCCTTTTTTTTGGTCAGACAAAAAAGTTTCATTTGGCAAATAACATAATTTGCATGAGCCTTTGTTGTTGTTGTTGTTGTGACCTCTTTTTTTTGTCCATATTTTTCTGTATTTTTGATTAGGCGCAGTTTCTTGGTGGTTTCTTTTTTTTGTGTTTTTTTTTTTTATTTATTTATTTTGTTTTTTTTTTTTTTATTATTGCGTCTGCCTTTGCCACATTGACACACATTTTGCCCAAAAAAAAATAAACAGACGGCAATAAATGTGAGTCGAGCAAATATTAAAACCAGGTTCGTTTCTTTTTTTTCTTTTTTTTTTTGGCTCTGCCAGAGGCCAAGTGCGGTAGCCGCGAAGCGTAAGCAAATATTGCTCAGCCTTTTTGTCTTGGAGCTTTGAGTCTTTTTTTTTTGTGTGTGACAGACAAAGTTGACTGCCACGGCCTTCGCAGGTGAGAAAGACAAGGCTAAAACAACAATAGCCGCAAAGGCAGCAACATGCGGAAACTTTTATTATGAATTTTGATAGGTTTTTGGTAAACAACCAAATTAGCGATACGCACGCATACAGTCGGCCCCGGAGGGGAGCAGGGGGGTTGCTTTAAAGAAAGAGAAAATGCTCGGGCGTTTTGTTTTCTATTTATTTTACGCTCGGTGCGTAACTGTAAAATGTGTTGAAATTTGTTAGTTTCTTTTTGCACACATCTTCTTCTTCTTCTTCGCCTTCGCCATTCCATTGAAGTTTCGCTTGATAGATAAAGCGAGCTTTGTGGGGGGAAGGCACATTGGTCAAGCGTGTGCGTGAGTGATTTTTTTTTTTAGGTTGTTTTGGAATCTAAAACTGAATGGCACATGCGTTATTTTCGGGTTTTTTTTTTTGTTGATAGTTTACTCATTTTGTGTTGTTGTTATTCATTTTTCATTTTTATCACGCCACATTTGATCTGGTTGGTTCGTTTGTTTGTTTTTCACGTGTTTTTGTTTTTTACTTTTTATTTATTTACTAATTTATTATTTTTATTATTTCTGCTATTATTTTGTTGTCTCTCAAGATAGATCAGAAGCTGTTATCTCCTAGAATAGTTGTTGCTGTTGTTGTTATTGTTTTCATTACAAAATTCATTATCATGAAAAAATATTTGAAATGGCGTAGTTTTGCTTTTATTTCATGGAAGCACGTGGCATGAATTTGGCGGGAGTCGCCCGCTTTGAGGTTGGAATTGATTGAAGAAAGGAATTTTTCGAAACAACGACGAATTCAATTTCCAACTTAATTTGAATTTCATTAGCATTTTCATTTATTTATAAAAATATCTAAATGGCCAAAGCGGATCTAAGGCAAAAAACGGGAAAAAAAATTAATGGCCAACAAGAAGCAAAAAAGAGAAAAAGAAAAGCCATTTACCGCTTTCCTTTCTTGTTGTGTTTTTCTTTTCTTTTTTTTAAGGTGGGCTTACCCCTCCCACCCACCCCCTCCTTGACCAGACTTTCGGCCAGACAAGCTAGCTGAATTGTTTAAATCGTCGATTGGCGCTTTTAAATTTTGTCCGTTGTCGCTCCTCTTCCACCTCGTCCACCTCCTCCTCCCTCTTGCAGGCTCATTTGCACAAATTACTAACATTGCGACTATGACAATAACCAGCAAAACAACAAAAACAATAGACGACTTTGGCATTGCAATGAAAACCAAAAAGAAAATGGAAAAACCAAACGATGAAGAAGAAGAAAAATAAAAGAAAAAAAAAGACTCCTAAAGAGACATTGTCACCACATTCTGGCAACGGAAGCCGAAGCGGCAAATGTTTTAGAATTGCCACTGCGGTTCAACCAAACAACAACAACAACAATAGGAAAGCTTCAGCAGCAACAGTAGCAACAGAGTAGATTGGCAATCGCTCCGAAGGCCCCCAAGTGGCCGAGGGCTCCAGGCAATTGGCCTGGCTCAGAGCCTCCTTACTGGCTTGCCCACTCTCTTTGCTCCGTTCCGAGAGTCATGAATAAAAATCGTATTAATTCGCTACAGTGTCGATTTTTTCAGCGCGATTGAGCCTAGGAAGAGACCACCCCGCTCCAGGCCTGGACAGACTTTTCTGTTCGTCTCTCTCGATGGGCTTTGGCTTTGGCTTTGGGTCTCGTGAGCCGTCCACGTCGACATGTTTGTCAATTGCATACAAAAAGGCAGCAACTCAGCCAGAGTGTCACAGAGTGGAGGCCTCGTGGTGCCGCCGGCTAAGCCGAGGGCCTGCAAAGGTGGATTACTTGAACTTGAACAACAGCAAGCAAACCAACCAACCAAGCAGGCAGGCAAGTAGGCAAGTCAAGCCAACCAGGCAAACTGGACTACACCGGCCATATGAGTGAGTGTGAGTGTGAGCGGAGGGAAAACGGCGCCCAAGGGGGGGCCCACACTCCCATCTGCAGTTCTTTTTTGGTCTAGGCAGCGGCAACCGTAGGTGTGCCCGAGTTGACTTCGTGCCTTTGTTTTTGTTTGTCTGTAAGTTGGCTTATTAGAAATGCGCGGACATGAGTTGCTGTTTCTTTCCTTTTGTTGTTGTTGTTGTTGTTAATGTTGTTGTTGTTAATGTTGTTGTTGCTGTCAAGTTCGCCTTCGGCCTGTTTGGGCAATTGTCAGCGAGTTTGGCTTTTCCCTAGGCATACAGTGGCGGCTTCTGTTTGCCTTTTTGTGCTCTACTCTCCCTGCCGGCTCTGTCCCCCCTTTCTCTTTAGGCTTTTGGGAAAAGCTGCACTTGCCCGTTTGACTTGAACTGTCTGACTGGACTGTACTTCTCCTGCCTCAAAGTGCAGACAATCAAGACAAAATGGACAAACGGTAGACGCATCATTAGCCACAGTAAGAACCGTGAACCGATAGCCTGGCCCAAAAGCCACTTTCTCGAATATATGTATATATTTTTTTTGTTTCAAATCGGCGAAATTCAATTGGAAAAATCAGCAAAAACAATGAAACAAACAAAACAGAAAAAAAAGATTGGTGAAAATCTTACGTGACCGAGAGGAAAAGCCCACTTCGAGTGGCTGCCACAGCCCATATGGCTGTCAAGTTTTTAGGGCGTTTGTCACACCGGCAGGTGTGCCCACAAAATCCTCCAACGAGATGGCTTGTTTATTTAGGAGGCCAGCCAGACCGAAGCGTGTGATTGCCACTGTGGTTGGTTGCTTGCTTGGTTTGACATCATTGGCTAACTGCTTAGCATGCAGTGCGCCAAGCGTCAGGAAGCAACGCCATCGACAACAACAACAACACCAACAACAGCTAACTAAGCGGACAGTCTGTTACAACAATTTAGCGGTACTTGAGCGTTGAAGCGACCATGGGAATTACGCGTTGCCAACACAATTTTGCCACTGTCAATACCAGCAACTTGTTCAACAGAAACCACCACTGCCATGGCCAACACAACCGACCACCACTCTCATCGCTGGCACTCTTATATTTTTGACGCATTGGCCAAGTTGTCATGGTGGTGGTACGTGTACGTGTACGTGTACGTGTACCTGTACCTGTACGTGTACGTGTGTTTGCCATTTACAGTTAAGCTGTTGTTTGTACGCTGCCAGCGCACTGGGTCAGGTTGCTGCTGCTTGTGGCAATGTTGCTGCTGACCAATTGGGTTGAACAGAATGCGTTGGCCACGCTTGTTGCATTTTGATCGACTGTCAGGGCATTCTACTTTTTTTTCATTTATTTTATTTTCTTTATTCAATTAGCAAATTCGCGCGGAGTGGTTGACTTTGAGCAGTCGTTGCACTTAACCTCTAACGAGAAACCTTGGTCGAAACGAAATCCCTTTCAAGAGGAGCTGGCCACGAGACCAGGTTCAGTTATTTGAATCATTTTTTTTTTTTTTTTTTTGCTTCGATTTTGTTTTTGCCCATTTGAGTGCAATTGTAGTCGTTACGGTTCAAGTATCTTTGAGATATTCAACAGCAACAATAACAACAACAACAGCAGTCAAATAGCTGGCGGGCGGGCGTATTTGCATTGAAATTGCCAAATTAAACGTGACACGACAATTTTCAAGTAAAATGCCTTGGCCATTGTTAAAGTTCATTTGGATTTTAAGCTAATGTTGTTCATGTTGTTATTCTTGTTGTTGTTGTTGTAGTTGTTGCTAAAGCTGTCCTAGGTCGCGCAATGACAAAGCCCAAGGGCCTTAACAGAACTTTTTCGCTCGCTCTCTCTGTATGGGTGTGTGTGTGTGTGTGTGTGCAAACGTGCCAGTCTGAAATTTAATTGACAACTCAACTCAGCAGACCAACACACTCCTCCCTAGTCCTCAATCTCCTGGATTCATCTCCTGAAAGCTGCAACCACAATGGCTACAAAAATGAAAAGAAAAACTGAAAATTATGTTCCAAAGAACACATACTCTTTTTGAAGATATCTAACCGATTTAAGTCTATATCAAAGCTTTAGTAGTTTGATCTGTACTTATTCAAAGTCTTCAAGGTATGGAGAAAAGCTGATACATAAATTATATAGTGTTTCCATCTGAACAGTTCTGGGTTCCGAAAAACCTAACATGCTTCCGAACGAGTATAGATTTAGGTCTATATAAAACCCATATATACTTATTGAAGGCCTTCAAAGTATAAAGCAAAGCTGGTATTGAAATGATATAGTTGCTCTGAGTTCCGAAAACACCTAACATGCTTCCGAAAGAGTATAGATTTAAGTCTATATAAAAGATATATATTTTTTTTATTCAAAACCTTCAAAGTATAAAGAAAAGTTGAAACTATAGTGATTCGATCTGCACACTTCTAAATTCTGAAAAAACCTACCATGCTCGTCTCTTCAAAAAGAGTATAGAATTAAACTAGAATCAGGCAAATCAGTTTGTTGCCTCGGGCTAAACTGAGTTGCCAGTTTCGTAGTCATAGCACCGAAGGCTAGAAATCTGTAACTGTAACTGCCACAACAACAACAATAAAAACGCAAGCAACAACAATTTCCATACACCAACAACAACAACAACAACAACAATCAAGACTTTGGTAACATCGAGCGTATGGCAAATTATAGTGTGCGGTTTTTCTCCTTTTTTTTTCTTCATTTTTTGTTCATTTTCGACTTTGGCAAATGACTTTTGTTTCAGACAAGATTCTTGCCTGCCCTCTCTGTGTATCTCCAAGTTTGTCTGACAGTCCAGGTGCCCGGCTCTGGCTCTCTGGCTGTCCATCTGTCAGTTGGTCCGTCAGTCGTCGTCAGTGCCAACACCCGCAGCGTTTGCCATTCCAATTGGAAACGACTCAATCAAATTGCAGTCAGCCAGCCAGCCAGCCAGACCAACCAGGCCGACCAACTTCTGCCCAGCCAGCTAGCCAGTCAGTCAGTCGGTCCGTCAGTTAGTCCAGTTCTGAGTCTGCCACTTTGCTAGTGACTGCAATTATGCAGCTCCGCCAACCACCTCCACTGCCGGCCACCACATCGTCGCCCTGACCACCGATGCCACCGACAATTGCCTCACCAACAATTCAATCTAATTTTTTTCTTCGTCTTCTTCTTTTTCGTTTTTTGCCTTCCAAGAATTTTGAGTATTGCCTTGATTTTTGCGTGTGTTGGAGACTCCGCCTAGTCCATGTTCACACTCATACCGAGAAAGAAAATCTCTGGGCCCCCAAGGCGTGGAAATTCAAGTTATTTTTCTCGCAATTGTATGTGGAATTCTTTTTTATTGCCTGCCATCGAAATTATGGCCAAAATAGAGACTACTGATCTCGGTCTATCCAACTTCAATTTATGTGCAACTGTTGCCCCGTTGCCGTTGCTGTCTGTGTCCTATTTTTGAGTGGGGTGTCGATTTGTTGGCTCGGCCCACAGTGAAATTTACAAGCTGATGGAAAATTGTTCAATGCGTTTTCTTAATGTGTTTTCAAGAGATTTTCTAGCGCCTCCTTCCTCCGCTGTCTCACGTTTTCGCCAACATCAACGTCAACACATGAGTTTTTAGTTTTCGTTTATTTTGAGTTTGACGGACACATCCGAGCAGCTTGACCAGTAAATTATGCAAGACATTTGGCGTTTGCCGATTCGTTGGGCTTTGACGGAAAAGGGGCTGGCCCGAAAATGGATGGGTTCTAGTTTCTAGATAAAAAAGATTTATAGTTTGTCTTGATGTGTTATAGAGCCCCTGCCGATTTACTGTTTGTCTTGATGCTTTATAGAGCCTCTGAAGATCTACTTCTATTAGACCTTTGATGGGATCTGGAACTTTTGTAAATTTCTCGAAGTCACAGAACCGTTTAAGAATTTTGAAAGAATCCGATAAGAACCGAATTTATTGAGATAAGTTTCCCCAGGCTAGCCTCATAGAGCCCCTGCCAATCTACTGTCTACTGTCTGTCTTAATGCCTTATAGAGCCTGTGAAGACCTTCATACCTTTGATGGGAACTATTGTGAATTTTTCTAAATCCAAGAACCCTTTAAGGAGTTTGATGGTATCAGGAATCCAATTTCTTGAGATTAGTTTCTCCAGATTAGCCTCACAGAGTCCCTACTTTTGTAAGACCTCTGACAATAGCGCTTGAAAATCCCCGATTTATTTCTACTTTTCCACTGCCCCCGAAAGCCACATAAAAGATATTCAGATAAGTTTCCACAGAGAACTCAAAACGTATACAGATACGCCCCATTTATCGGGTGTTTTCAGAATTGATCTTAACCTAAATTTAATTGTTATCTTTATCAGAAGTCAGTCGCGAAATAATGAGCCGTATGCCATTCTCGGAAGATGGCCAGATAAGCAGCGTTCTCAACGTTCTTTCAATTATCTCACTTTTTAGATAACTTTTCGAATTATCAGTTGAAACGAAAGAATCACTTTGAAAGTGTTTCCTTGTTGATTCAACCGCTTTGAAAGGCCCCGTCAACGACCGAGAAAATAGTAAACAAAAAACAGAAAAAAAATAAAAAAAAATATTCGAAAAATTTATGGTACACAAATCTGAGGCAAACTGTTCTGGTTATTCGAATGCATATTGGTTTTTTCCTTGAATCCCCTCAGGCCCCTCCCTTTGACTTTGGTTTTTTTGTTTCGTTTCGTTGCAATTTGAATGCAGAAATAAAATTTTATGATCAAACAAACTATTCGTGCAGAACATTTTGGAATTATGAGCACGGCCGGCGAGAGTGGAGAGCCTCCACTCTCTTTCTCGCTGGTCCGATCAGCCAGTTTTTTTTCTATTTTTCTTTATAAGCTTAGAATATTTCTTTTTATTATTATTATTTTTATTTTTTATGCCATTATCATTGCTTTTGCAATTGCAATTGTTTGACTTTTGTTTTTGTTCTGCTTCAATAATAATTTTGACCCACTTCTAGGCTCTCGGCTCGACTCGAATCGGCTTGGATTTTTTTTTTCAAATTGAATTTTTTCCTTGATATTTTTTTTAATTTAATTTTTTTTTGAGGGCACAGACAAATGCAGCAACTCGCACTGGGTTGCTATAATATTTGTACACATGCCTACAACAACAACAACAACAACAACAACAACGAGAAGACGGAAAAAATCAGCAATAAACAAAAACCAGGCAAATATTTTTTTATAAAGTTGGCTTTGTTGTTGTTGTTGTTGTATAAAGACCCGGCTAATTGCATTTGTCTTGATGGCACCTGGCCCCTTGGCCCCCGCCCGGCCACAGTTGCCTTTGTTGACGTTGCATTTGTTTGTTTGTTATTTTTAATATGATTGTTGTTGTTGTTGTAATTGTAGTCGTGCGCTTTACTTATAATTTTTTTTTATGTACATTTTGTTTTTAGTTTTCCTTGACGTCACTTTATGTTGTTTATGCATTTTTGCACAATTCACAATCGACGTATATTTTTTTTCTGCTTCTGCTTCTGTTCTGCTTTGTCTTCTTCTTCTTCTTTTTCTTGATTGCTTGCGTACTTGTAGCAACGGTAAACTCGTTTACATTGACTTAGCCCTGTCTCTTTCTTTCTTTCAGAGCACCAATTTGCTTACAGTTATTTTTTTTTTTTGTTTTTGTTATGAATTTTCATATTGTTTATATATTTTTTTGTGATTTTACATGCCGGCAGTTATTATTGTTGTTGTAATTGCAATGATTACCAACAAGAAAAACAAAACAAACAACCAGCCCAATTGGAACCAATTTGTATTTCCAACAGACTTGGACTGGACTAGCCCAGGGGGAGGTGCACGGGGCAGGAGCTCTGAAAGTTACACGCTCACAGTAGCCGGCCGGCCGGCCGGCCTGTCCAGCTCGCTTGGTCCACTCGCAGTCACTCTAGCGTTGAAAATTAACACTGACGCAACAACAACTCCACCGACTTGTTCACCGCTCCGCCAAATTGACATTTATGCGATAATTACGCGCTTATTATATTTATTACCAGTTTTTTCCGCATTTAATTCCTCTGTTTGAATAGTTTGTCTGATAATTTTTTTTTTTTTATCCAATCAAATCTGAAACATTTTTTTCTTTTATGCAATCTAAAAATAATAATTACAAGTAATTCCAAAGTTGATTTGCGATTGTGAAAATTAACACTTGGCAGATAAAAATGCGTGGCAAAAGGAAATGCAAATTGTCAGGTTTATAATTTTTTTTTCTTCTCATTTAAATATGCAAATGGCACTTCAAGTGTTTCTCCTTCTACAAAATAAATCAATTAATTTTCTGAGGAATGGAGAAGGAGGAAAAATCGACTATCGAGGATAACAACTTTCTAAATCGAATGAAAATTGAAACCGGATGAAAAAAAAACAATTAAAAAAAATATTTTTTTTTTTTAAAGAGTAAAATTAATTGACTAACTGACTGAGAAATATATAAAAATAAAAATTATATAATAAAAACACAAGAATAAACAAAACAAGAGACGAAAAATTCTTCAAAACAAAAGAGCAAAAAAAAAAATATTAAAAATTTTTAAATATTTCAAAGTCAAAAAAAAAAAAAAAGAATAACAGAAAACAAAATTTTCTGTTTACCTGAAAACTATACACATATACACACACGCACACGCACTTGAAAAATAGAAATCACGACTACAAAAACAACAGCAACAAGATTATAGGCAAATATGCGATACAAAAATTTATAAAATAACAAAAAATAAACATGAAGAAGAAGAAAATGGTAGAGGAGATGGTGGTGGTGGAGAGAAGAGGCAGCAGAACCAGAAGAGAGCCAGTGGCAGACGTAAGCGAGAAAAGCACATTTTAGATTAGAGCTTGTTATGCCGGCGCAGGTGGAGCTAGAGGTGGGGCGGTGGGCGAGGGGAAATACGCGAGCTTTTGAATATTACGTCGCATTACGTTGACTACGCGCGTGTCAGTGTAGAATGTGTAGGGCGGGAGGGGGTAGGAGGAGTAAGGCGAAGACCCGGCCAGGCCAACTGTGGCTTGAGGGCCCCGAAGGGGTTGCCATTTTGGTTTTGTGCAAGGTGAGCCAGTTTGCTCAACACATTTGTTATCATTACAGACCCGAGAGACTCTCTCTGTGTATGTGTGTGTGTATTCCACAATCAAAATACCAACTACAAACAATTTGGGCATCTTTACTGAGTCAAGTGACGCTTTGGCATTCTCTTCTTCTTGTCAAATCGGTCTGTGTGTGTGTGTGTGTGTGTGTGTCTGCGAAATAAACACTTCCGCATTCGAACTCGAATTAAGTGATATAAAAATAACAGCAACAACAACAACTGCCAGTCGTCATGTGCGTTGGCAGTCCAAAGCTTTTTTCCATAAGATAAACCGGCAAACTCACACACACATGCAGACGGGTAGGCACGCATTCGGAACAGGGTGTCTCATTATTTGATTTGTTCTCTTCTGTGGCGTTTTGTATTGTAATTAATTAAATTTAAGTGGCCCACGGTTCGGGCCACTGAAACTCAATTGAATTTTATTTGAATTTTATTACAGAACGTCAATGATCGTCATCGACTTTTGCCATTGCCCCGACCATTTCCATTTCGTTTTCTCCTCATTCCGTATGCTTCAAATAGTTCTTCTTCTGACTCTGCTTCTTCTTCTACTTACTTTTGCCTACGTTTCGTCGTAGTTTGTTTTTTTTTTTTAGTTTTTCCAGCTGTTTTTCGACTTTGACTTTTCTCGCTCACTACGCGCTGCTTACGACGCAATTGATTAGAGACCCCCTACCCCCCTCGCTTGACTATGCTCTCTCTCTCTTCCTCTCACTATTCCTCCCTCTCTTTCACTCGCTTAGGCTTTTATCTGAACTACTATGCCGGCGCATGACTTGCTGACTATTCGAGTGGGTGTGTGAGTGTGTGTGTGTGTGTATTTTCTAGGTTTATTTTGATTATTATTATTGTTATTTTTTCTATTATCAATTGAGAACGTGGCCGGCATTTTTTGCGCAGCCTTCTCCTTGTTGTTGTTGTTGTTTTTCCACACCAGACTACTTGATAGTTTATTTTGCGGCAGCGGCAGCGGCAGCATTGGCGGCGTCGGTGGCGTGAAGCTTATCAATTAGAATGGAATGGAAACGGACTACGTAACAATTGTCCACAATGGCAATAACAAAAAAATAAATTATTATAAAGAAGAAGAGGAAGAAAAAGAAGAAGCAGAACAAATATTACAAAACTATTCACACCCAATGAATCGCCAGTCGAATTGATCGAGAGACAAATACTCTAGCCATGGAAAATTTTCCAAGAAAAATCCAAGTTAATTTTTTATGAATGGCAAAAACACTGATTATTTTGAGACACAACTGAATGATTTGATTATTTTTGGAAAATTTATAGAACATAATTTCATTTGTTTATTGAACAATTTCCCAAAGAAAAGCATAAATCAAAACCAAATCGACTTTGGACTTTTTAGAAAAAAAAAAAAATTCAAACTAAATAAAGATTGTTTTTGATACGAAAAGAAATAGAAAAATTTTTTTTTCAGATAAAAAAAATCAAAAAAAAAAACTACAAAAAAATTTTAAAATTAAAAAATTTTTTCAGGTAAAAACAAAAAATCAAAATTTCTATATCTACTTATTCCCAGCCATTAACAAATCCGGTGTTAATACCTTCGTGAAATTTGAAAAAAATAAGACTTGTTCAAATTATTTGAAACACTTGAATCCCTTGTCAAACTGATTCAGGTGCACCAGGCCAAGTCAGGCCAGGCCATTTCGCCCAGTCACAATCCGCTTAACGTGTGGCTTAGTTTTTGTTATTTTTTTTCGGATTTTTTTTTTATTTTTCATGAAGAGCAAAAACGTAATCAAAAAGCGTCGCGCCGTCTAACCGGGCATTAATTGAATATTTGAATTATTTTGCAATCAGTGCCGGGCGAAGCGGCGAGTTGCGAAAACAAAGCAGCGCAGCCGGCGTCGAACTTATGTAAACTGCGACTGCAGACCCCTTCTGACCAGAGCAAAGGGGCCGGAGGGGGGTTTTATGCTCAGCTATAGGGGGCGAACGTAGAAGGAAAAGAAGGCGCAGCATTTACTTAGTTTTTTTTTTCTTTTCTGTCTGGCCTGAATACGCTTAGATAAGCGTTGACAGAGCTCCCTCCTTCCCTCCCCCCGTTCTGGCCCATTACAGCGTTTCAATGTCCGTGACTTGCTGTCTTGTTCCGCTAATTTGTCGCCGCTTATAAATTATTGATATTGTCAGCAAGTTGGCAAGTCAGTCAGTCAGTCAGTCGATCAGTGAGCCGGCAAAACAAAAACCTATGCAAATGGGGATCTCACGAAAGGCTAGAGTTAAGATATGTCGACTTGGGTGCGGAATACTATATAGTATATGGTTGGTACTCACTTGGGCGCTGGCGAGGGCACACATGGCACATCAATACTGTTTGTGGTACGACGCCGATCACCACCCATGTCGGCCAGTTGTGCAAAATTGGTGTCGCGATCCTGATCGGCCAGACGGGCGGAGCGACGCGACTCCAGTAGACGCACTTCCTCCAGGCGCTTCTTCAATTCAATCGGCTCCTGCAAAAAGACAAGAAAGAAAAAAATAAATTCCGATTTCGATGGAAATAAATCAGACTTGCAGTCTTATCTGACATGTCTGTGAGTCATCTATCAAAATTTTATATGGGTAATAAAATGTAAACAAGTCTCGAGATATATTCGTACTTAAAAACAAATAACAATCAATTTTGTAGTAAAATTCTTTAACAATTTATTTATTTTTATAAATTAATTAATTAATTAATTTTAAGAAAGAATAGACTGACCAACCGATTTGAAGAAGATAACTTTTTTCCTCATCTCCCAGCAACTTGGGGATTATGTGAATGGAAAAAGTTTTAATTACTCAAATCAGACAGAGGAGAAAAAATAATAAAAAAAAATGTCTACAGTGCTAATTGGCTGAGCAAGTCCCCGACTCTAGCTGACTCTGGGTTCTCCCTTTTTTTTTTTTTTTTTTGATATAATGAGGTCATCACGGTGACTTCTTTATTTTCCATTAAAGGCTTACCCGAAATTTGGAAATTTTATCACCTTGGTTGAGATTTTTCTTTTTAATATTTTTATATTTTTTCCTTTCTATTTGAGTTCACTTTTGCTTGAGTTAATTTCACTTTGAGAATTCTTTGTTCTGTAGGTTTGAGAATTTGAAACAATTACAAATTTATTTATTTTTTTTTTTTATAATTTCTATTTATATAAATTTAGTTTGCCTTTGCGCTTGCTCGAGCATAAATAATTTTTTTTTTTTTGCAACAAAATAAAACAACAAATCGACACGAAAACCTGAGAAACATTCATTTGGCAGAGAGTTGAAAGAATTGAAAGTGTTTCTGAAAAAACCATAAATTTATTTAGCTTCTTCTTCTTCTTTTCCCCCCCTGAACTCTTTTGGGTTTTATGCGTTTTTAATTTGCATTTGAAATTGTGCGGTTGCGAGCAACTTTGTAATTCACTTGACAAATGAAGATTAATTTTTTCTTTTTTTTTTGAAATTTTGTCATGTTTTTATTTTAAATTGTAATTAAAAATAAACACGAAATTTGATTTATTTTGCTGTTGCTCTTGGCTACATTTTTTGATTTGGCGAATCAAGCAGAAGAAGAAGAAAAAAACTGGCACAAAGCCGAAGCCAATTTTGAATGCCAAAACCGGGCCAAAGGGGGTGGGTTGGGGGAGAGGGGAGAGGAATATGTAAAGCTGCCGGTTTTACTATTTGTTGAACGTGCGTTAATTGGGCACAAAACGCCGGCCGGTGTGGCTCTCAAAATGCGTCAGCAAGAACGCGTATCTTTCGGTTTCAAAACAAAAAATAAAAACTAACAACGATGCCGTCTTTCATTCTCAGTCGTAGTGAGTTTATTTTTAATTATTCAGAAACAAAAAAAAATGTTCCGTTCTTTGCCTATGTCTCCGCCCAAATAAAAAAAAACGCTTGCCAAAAAATGTTGGGCTGGTTCTCAGCGGCTTTGTTGTTGTTGTTTTTATTTTGTTTCACGTCTGTTTCGCTTTTGAATTTGGGCTACTAGGCCTCGTTCTTAATTTTTGTCCCGCACGCACTCACACACACTCACGCACACGTACAGATTCAGAGACTCACACTCAGTCATTCACTCACTCACACGCACATTCAGAGAGGTTGACAGAGACGGTAACGGTGACTGCGAAGTTGGCGGTGGTTTGCGGCGGTGGTGGTGATTTTTCGTACTGCTTCTTCTTCTTCTTCTTCTTACGCACACGCACTTGGCACTGAAGGCAGCCGGGCCAACAAAAATATATTTATATATTTTTTTTTGTTTGATTTAAATAATTTCTCTTTGATTTTTTTTTTTCGTTTGTTTTGAATTTTTTTTTTTTATTTTCACACAATTTTCAGCATTTTCACTTGCACTTTTTTCTCACTTTTCTTTTTCTGCTCAAGTTTTCCCAAGCTTCAAAATTATTATTATTTTTTTTTTTAGCTCTGGTTTCTTTTTGAGTTTCTGAAGTTGTTGGATTGTTTGGGGATTTCTTTGTTGTTGTTGTTGGTTTTTTTCTTTTTTGTGATTTCAGTTTTCGCTTGTTGGTTTTTGGGCTGGTGCGAAACGTTCGCGCGCGCATTCAAGAATGATTCTGTGCGGCACTCGCCAAACGCTGCCGGGGCCGCTTTGGACTCGTGCAGTTTTGCTCGGCTCATTGTCGGCTAATTTTCCGCCAGTTCGGGTGCGCGCTCACCAAAACACACACTCTCTCTCTCTCTCTCTCTCTCTCTCGCTCACTCTATCACTCTTACTCTTTGAGAGTCGGTTTTTTGCGATTTTCCGGTCCCACACAGTTACACACTCACACACGCACACACAGATATGGAAAGTATCTGTAGTTGGTGCGCCGTAGCCGTTTGTTTTTGTTTCTCTGCTTTGTGCTGGCTTTTCGCATGCCTTTTACTGCTGTTGTTTGTTTATGTATCTCATAGATTGCCATTTGCTCTTCCACTCAAAACCTTCGCTCTCTCGCTTTTGCTCTCTTTCTCTTTCGCTCTGGCTCTCCTCCTCATTTGGCCAAAAGTCACTCAAGCTGTTTACGTAAGGTTCCGTTTTTTTTTCTTTCGTTTTTTGCTTTGATTTGTTTTCGTCGCACTCCGACAAGAAAGTATCTTGCAGTTTGCCAGCCTGTTTACCTGACTCGCAGGTAGCTGGGAGCAATCTCAAAACTGGCTTTATGTACCTGGCCCTCTCCAAGGAGAACTGAGTGACTTTGTTGGCCACGATCAACTACCTGATTCCCGCCACTACCTCGACCCGCCGTCTCCCATAATTCCCTAATAACCTGACTGCCTCTTTTGTGGTTGCATTTGCCTTTGTCTCTGCCAGTTCCTTGTGTCTCTGGCTCTGCGCCCGCTGACGATCGCGTTGTTTATTTTGATTTAAGAGCAATTAGTGTTGACTTAAGAGAAGCAGTTTCTGTTATTTATGACGCGCCACCACTGCCGCCACCGCCACTGCCACCGCCACCACAGCAGCCGAATCAAATCAACTGATGACGAAATAGCCGCACCGGCATAAAATCAGTTTAGTTTGTTTTTGTTGATGTCGTTTCAATTGCGGTTCTGGTTATACTTGTTTGATTTTGTTTTTCTTTTGATTTGCCAAAGCTGAGCTCATACTCATGGGATTTTACGATTGCTCGGGGATTTCCTTTTTCAATCTTTGGGATGCTTACACTTTATGTGGGCAATGATAATGCCAATGTTGATAAAGCCAATGAAGGATTTCTAAATAAACGGGGAATCATCTCAAGACCCCGATGAGTCATTCTGCTTACTTTGAAATCCATAATCAAGCAAAAAAGATAAACTCACAAGCTCAATGGAGTTCAGAAGAGACCATGAGCAAGTAGGTCTCTACAAAATCAAATGATTTTCACAATTTTCCAAAAGTAAATATATTATCGTTGAATTCTATATATCAGGCCAGATATGAAGAATGCTATGAACATAAAGCTGTCATATCTGTATTAGGTTCAGGAATATCTGAACCACTTGCTGACCAATTACTCACATAATTACTCTTAACATTATATTTTATTTGAATTTATCAGTGAAACACGGAAGCATAGCCCAATCCATTTATAATCCATATGATGACTAGATGATCTTATGCCTTATAGTATCAAATTGGATCAGGATTGATTTTCTCCATAATCAAGATCAGCTTGGGACTCCCAGTAAACTTCTACAGTCCCAAAGGTCCCCTATATCTCCTTGTGTTTATTACAAACTTGACGGCAAATTGAGTTTTAAGCAGGGAATTATTCCCAAGACCTTTGAGTTTAGTTCTTATTTTCATATAAATCAAAATCGTTGAAATAGAGAAATTCCTTTTATTGCCATTCATTCGTTTTGGTTAGAATTTCACCTCTGACTCATTTCTAATACTTTTTGGAAATGCTGAGTGTATCCATTTTAAGCAGGTCGCTGACTACAATTTCAAACATTTTTTGTTTCCAATTTCCCTTTGGTTCTTTTATTTTTATTTTTTTGGGCTTGCTGGCAACCTGGAATATTAAATTTGAAAGGCGATAAGGTTGTTTTTCTTTAATTTCAAATGATTTCGAGTTGCGGTTTTGCCGCAGAGATAAGTCGAATTCATAAAACCTCATGAAAAATGCATTCAAGATTGCCAAATGTGAGAACGTGTTGATAGCTTGTTCATGTTCCCTCTGAAGCCAGAAAGGCGTGTGGTTTTCACTTATCACAAACACACAAATATGTACCGAACAATAGCCAAATGTTCTTGCGGTTTTTCAAGTTGAAAAGTCACAAAATCAAAATAAATAAATGAAAATATGATTTTGGAATACCGCTGCCTCGCCAACTGATAAGCCAGAAAAGACCGGCAGCCACATAAGGCAGATAAGACGAGGTAGATTGTGTATGATTTCGGATTTTACAGGCAGAGCGGGAGAGGAGAAAAAACTTCAAGCTAATTCCAAGAGGCACACAGCTGTTTGAGTTGTGGGTGCACGTGTATCTGTCAGATACAAGTTTTCGTACCCATTTCAAACAGACTTGCAGTGTCAGCATTCGGCGCGTGCGCAAATAAACAAATTCGACAATATTTTATTTATTTACTTTTGCCTGGGAACAGTGGGTAAAAAAATCTCGTCTTTTTAAATGCACCATAAAAGCTCAACACGAGTCAAATAATTTCTGACGGATTGTTTTATTTATTCTGTCTTAATTGTTTTAAATTTTTGCTTCAACGATTTCCCCATTGCAAGACATTTGAAATGCGTGAGCGCGCGTGGCACGAACATGCAGCGCATGCGTAATTCAATCCTAAGCAAATTCACAATTGTCACGTTGCCTAGTCTGATTTAAGTTAAGCTTATTGGTTGTGCGGAGGGTGTAGACTGTACCCAATTGATCTTCGATTTGTAAGACCGCACCCAAACGAATTAAAGGCTATCGGTATTCACTTAGCCGGGAGTAAGTGCCTTCCAATTGGTTTTTGATGTGTGTGTGTGTTTTTTGCCTAAGCCAAAAGGTCTGCCAATTGCCCTCGTCAAAGCCTCTGGTGCCCCCCTACTCACCCACTAATTCGAAAACATTTTTTAGCAAGTCAATTGTTGAGTTTGTCGAATGTATTTGGAATGGTCCCTCTGTCTGTTGGTCTGCTCAGTCAGTTGGTCTCCGCAGCTGCCACCCAAATGACGAAACTTTATTTAATTTTTTCTTTGCTGGCAGTTGGACATTGTTTGCTGTTGTTGTTGTTGCACTTTTCGCAAGAGCTTTTCGCAAGAATCTATAGAAAATACTTGCCCACGTGCCGACCAAGCTGGAGCTGGCAATTTGGGTTAATTGTCTGTGGATCAAGTTGGACCGCATTGGGGTGGGAGAAGTTCAGTTCGGTTCACTTCAGTTTAGTTCGGATCGACCAACTGTGTCACTCTGGCAAATCCGCTTAACGCCTTGAATTTTGACACTTTGTTGTTGTTGCTGTTGCTGTTGTTGTAACTGCCAATCGGCAAAATAATGTTGCTCGTTTAAAGGCAAACAGAATTGTCAGACAAGCGATTTCTTATGGTTGGAGCCCATGACGCATGCGCCCAGCAGAGGGAGTGGAAGCAAGCTGCCTTCCATGCTTGGCTTTCATGTCCATGGAAAATGTGGAGCAGTGGCACATAAATGAGTTGTGGGCTTCTCTGAGTCACATAGCAAATGCATTTGTTACCGAGCTTTGTAGCATGTGCGATACCAACAACAACTACAACAATAACAAGAGAGATATGAACAATGATTCTCTTAGGCGTCATTTGACGCGTTTTGAAAATTGAAAGTGTTCATTGCTCATGTCCAAGCTTTTGTTTGGGTTTTCGTACTTTTCAAAAAAAAACCAAAGTATGTTAAGTTGTTTTTACAAGGAAAGCCTTGGTGATACCCAACTTATTTTGTTTTCATAAAAATTAATAGACTATCTCAGGAACTTAGCACTGAACCAGTGGAACAAACCCTTTCAAGTAAATCAAGAATCTTTGAAAAGAGAATGTGGTCTTCGTCTATAATGAATCGATCTTTATTTTTTTAGGTTAACTTAGATTCACTTATATAACATTATGATCGGTCTGCTCCGTCTGAGCACGTTCTGTTTCATACGACCCAAGACGACAGACAGCAAATGGATGAATGATTGTCTGAGTGACTGCGTTTTATTTGTGAAAATGAATATGACAAATGCTTCGGAGAGAGAGAGAACTTAGCATATGTTTACCAAATGACTCAATGGCGGAAATGTTGTTATGCAAACTGAGCCAAGCCGAGCTGACATCGCTGGAGGGCGTGGCCGGGGCGTGATTCACAATGAAAGCCACCAAGCATTTTGTGAAGAAAATTTCGATTTGCAATTGACATTTTCTCAAATAGATCAATTTGTCTTGAAATAAATAAGAAATCAGGCCTTTTTCCGCTTTGTTTGAATTAAATTTAAATTACTTTGGTAAATTAAACATTTTGAAATACTCCATAGCTTTGGTGGATCAAAATAAATGCGGAAAATTATAAGGAGATCTGGAACGAATAAGCCTAAATTTAGAAAGAAAAGAGCTTATTTGCATTATACTCTTTTCGAAGACAAAAGAGTATATTCATTTTGCTCTGATGTTTGTAACGCATAGAATCACTTATCGTCGACCCTCAAAAGTTACCTCGAGAATACTTAAAATCGCTAAAGGAGTCGATATAGCCATGCCCGTCCTTCCGTCTGCCCAGCTGTTTCCATACAACCTAGTCTCTCAGTCTTAAAGCTACTTTGATGGAATTTGGTATATAGCCTTCTCATATACATAGGCTACTGCCGGAACTGGCTGGATTGAACTACTGTATCATATACGAACCCAAATCGGTTCAAGGAATAACTCCCAATTTATTATCCGATCCTTTTTCAAATTTGGCATGTGTTTTATATAGAAACGGATACGTACCAAATTTAGTTAGGATCGGACTATATCACTGTCAGACGAACCTAAATCGCTTTAAGGAATAAATCTCACAAATTATCTGATTTCTTTTCAACTTAACACACACTTTTAAGCTTAGAAATACGCTAACGTACTAAGTTCCATAAAAATCGGACGACTATATCATATAGCTGTCCGATCAAACCTAAATCGGCCCTATTTACTGACCAAACCTGGTCATGTGACTTACAACAGAAAGAACGTGGAGAGAATCTTGTTACTTATTTGTCAAATATTTTACGAAAATGTATCTATTGGAATAATTTGGGTAGCTTTTTTCTAGTGAGGCAAATTTAATCAGACTCGGTTGACTGGCCAATTTCCAGGTTCTTTCTCACCCAATAAACTCTCTTTATTTGTCTTTGTCCATCGTCTTTCGCCAACGATGAGGAGAAGGAGGAATTAGCTGATTTGTTTGTTTGATTTTGTATTTTCTCTGAGCTTTTCTTGGTCTTTATATAAGGAAAGCAGGGTGCCAGTGCCAGTGCCAGTGCCGGTGCCGTTAGCACAGCCAAAGCAGGTGATTGCCAATCATTAACAGTTTCACATTCGTGGCACATGTTGAACACACTCGACCGTCGATTAGTTTTGCTTTCGCAATGCCAACCGGCCCCAACGGACAAATGGACAAATGGACAGATGGACAGATGGGCATTCCATCGGCCAAGAGCTCAACAGGCTAACTAACTAGTCGACTGGTTGTCTGGACTTAAAAAAGAGGCGCCGAAAATTGATTTTGTATCTGTATCTGTGCGTGAATGTTAATGTGAATGTGAATGCGAAAATGAATAAGTGAATGACTAAGTGAGTCTGTCGGCGTGAGCGTGTTGATTTAGATGATGCAAGTCTTTCGGGTGGTTTCAATTCGGTCTCTATGGTCTCTCAGCGGGTTACAGATTAAGTAGTTTGTAATCGTGTCAAACTTAAAGCTTGAAAATCGTGTTTGAGGTTAGTGTTTCTTTTTTTCAATTTTAATTTTTTTTTCTTTCGCATTTATCAATATTTTAAATTATTGATAAATGCATAAAATATAAATATATATATTTAATACATTGTGTATTTAGTATAAAATGAGGCAAGACCGGCATGGGCTGGGAATGAAGCAAATTGTGTCATTCTGTGGCCGTTTGATTATTCAGCACGACCTGCATAAATTTCCTTTGTATTAAAAAAAAAAAAAAAATGATTTTGGGACCAACCGAATGTCGGAATGAAAACAGAGAATGACTGACTATAAATGGGTATTAATATGAAAACCAATGACAAAGGAAAAGCCGAGTAGTTTATAGTAATTTTCGAGAGCTTCGATGTTTCTCAAATTTTTTTGTTTTCAGGAAATTTAAGCTCAAGTCAACCCTAAAGATGATGATAAAAAAAAGGCTGAATTTTCAATTTTGACCTGACTATCGTTTTTATTTTAATTTAAACCAACTTGGCCAGCTTGTTTTATTGTCTTCAAATCTTGAAATGTTAAATTTAATTTTCAGCTTCTTTTTTTATTTTTTATTCGGTTTGCAATAGTCAAATTCCACTTTCAAACAACAACTGGAAATAAAGCCACAGAAAATGAATTGGTTAAGCCAAAGCAAAAAAGTCAAGAAATGAAAGAGAAGATGAAGAAGAAGAGGAGAAAAAATTAGTGCTTTTCTAACAAAAGCACGTAGATACGTAAAATAACGGTTAATTTGGTGTACTCATACTTCTGAGCGTACAGGCCGGGCCAGAGCATAAACATAACTGTAATTACCGGCAAAATAATTGCACAGTAATTGAGGCAGCTCCACAGAAAGCTACAAGCATGTTGCAACAACAACAACAACAGTAAGAAGAGTGCAGACAGGCAGAGAATGAAAGAGCAAATAATAAATAAATAAAAAAAAGAAGGGAAATAGTCGAAAATGAAAGTGTAGCAAATAGAAATTAAAATGGTGAGGCAAAATAAAAAAAAATAAAACCTCGAAAAACGCATTCGAAACTAATTGAAATGAGAAAATAAAAGGTTGTATTCAAATGCAACAACCACAACAACAACAACAACAATTATAATGGGGGCAGCAATGCAGCAATCAAAATTGATCATTGCCAGCGTTTCGAAGTGGGGGGAAGTGGGTGAGGCTTGGAGTCAAATTAAAGGCACTTGGCCGTGGGGCGCGTAATTGTGACCAAACTGTTTTGGCCACTTTACAAATTACAAAACGAATTTCAATCAAACCGAATCGAATTCGTTTTCAATTTGGAAAGCTCGGCACTGGCAAGGGACGCCTCAAACTGACAGAAGGAGCACACGAAGAGGAAGAAGAAGAAGAAAAAGAAGACAATGGCGTTGCATTTGAAAAAAAAACAACCAAAACAACACAAACAAGTGAAAGTAAAAAAACCAAAAAAAAGTGAAATAAAACTAACAACAACAATAACAACAACTCCGTCTCGAATAGCTTTCATGGGGTATTATGAAACGCAAGTCAGTCAACCGGTGGCTCAACCACTGACTTCAACTGACTCTACCAACTTGGAGTTTGCTCGACTTGTTGCCGCCGCCAAGACGCAAGTCATGCGAACGCAGCGCAGGCGCCACCGTCACCATCACCACCACCAGGCAGGCAGGTGCCACCGTGAAACTTTCCAGTCTCTGGCAAAACTAGCTTGATTGTTAGGGTCTGCTGGGGAGGAGAGGGGAAGAGGGTAGCTGGAAGCGGGCATGACCGCCACACCAACGCCGCCTGCGGTCATAAATTTGCTGATGATGTTGTTGTTCGCACATTTGCCAGACACACGCACACACATCCAGCTATGCGTAAGCTAACGGTTAATTGCCACTGCACTGAGAGAATACCAGAGTGAACTTATCAAAACAAAAAAAAACCAACACTCATTTAATTTGTAATTTAAACAAAATCCAAAGAAGAACAATAAAATAGAAAGAGAAAGAGAAAAAGAGAGAAAGATAGTGAGTAAGCACTTTGCCAATCAGTTAAACTCACCCGAAAAAAAATGGTGTTCCCATATAATTTGTTTGAATTTCTTTGCTGTGTTGCCAGGCACATAAAAAAAGAAACACTAAAAAAAAATAATAAAATAAAAAAGAAACACTTCGAGGTCGTTTTGGTGACTACTTAAAAAAAAAAAAAATTAAGAAAGAAAAGCAAGAAACTACCGTTATTTGTCTGAGTAATTTTCGTACGCCTCATCTTACTGAAGAAGCTCGTCTGCTTCTTCTTCCTCCTTTACTTGGTTTTATTTCGTTTTTGGATTTGAAAACATTAAACTTATTTTTTCCCTCTCTTTTTATAGCTTGTTTTTTTTTTCTTTCCATAGTTATTTGCCGGCAGCCAGTGAAATTAATTATGCGTTTGCGCTCAATTTGTAGCCCAAGTAATTTGCCGTTGCGGAACACAAACACACACAAACACACACACATACACATCTACATAGATCTTTGAGTTTACTCCAAAAAGGGGCAAGGCCCAAAAACAGGTGAAAGATTTGCGGGTGGAACTCCAATGGCAGTGCCTTGCCTGAGAGACTCCGGTGACTCGGCTAGGGGAATTGCCTCATTGCCTCGCCGCCTGGCCGCCTGGTTGCACTGTCTTCATTGGAGTCATCGTTTTGCCGGCAATTTCACAATAGTTGGAAATCACAGTCTGCTCGCTGCTTTTGAAATATTTCCACCCAGTTGTCTATTGGTGTTGGACTTGCTGCTGGTAGATGGTGGATGGTGGTGGCTGTTGGTGGCAGGTTGGAGAGTGTTGGTGGGTCTTGTTATGTTGCACTCAACGGCTCTTGCCAACTTCTTTGCTGCCTTCTTTATTTTGTTTGGTCTAGTTGTGGGCCTTTGTTTGTTTGCTTTTCCCCTTGCCATGTTCGGTTAATGCGACTCCATCGCACTCTAGCGCAGCCAACTTTGGCCAGCAGGTGGCGTTCCTTCGCTTTGCTCAGCTTAGCAGTAAAGATTTTAATTAAGCGATTGCCCATCGACGTAGTCACCGTCACCGTCACCATCGCCGTGTTGGGTCGACTGCACTCACCTCGCATACGTGGTAGGGGCGGGGCGGGGGCGGGGGCGGGGGCGGGGGCGTGGCTGATCTTAATTAATTGGGAAACAAATTTGAAGGCTCCGCTTGTTGCCCGATATCGTTCGAGGCTTAAGCCAAGAGCTGCCAACAGAGGACGCCGTCTTGGGCAATGGAATGCCAGAGAGTGCGGTCGAGTATGAGCTGAAGGTGTTTTGGGCTTTTAGTCATGGCTAAATAATTAATATTATGGGCGGGTGAAAGCGGCTTTGCTGTTCACTCTGCCGGTCAGAAAACCGACGGATAGCCACTCATCCAAGGGTTGTTGTCTTTTCTTTTCTCTTTTGCTCTGCTAAAAATGTTTCACAGGTGTTAAGAATGTCTGAAAACTTGTATAAAAAACTAAACATAAATAAAGAAAATAAAACTGGGAAATTATTGTAGTGGAATCTAGCGAAAATCTCCCCTATGAGGAACTTTAAAGCCAACAGAGATTCCAACAGTTTTATTAGTTTAGATCACGTGGAATATTATGTGATATTTCCAGTATTTCAGGGTCTTCATAAAGTTTGATTCATTTTGGGGGAAAGCTTCAATTTAATTAACATTGAGAGGAAATTTGCAAGGCACCAAAAATTTGAGTCTTACGAAATCGAAATTATTTTTCACTTAGTTTTAATCTATCCCATTTTGTCCCCGATATCTTCAGGCCTTCTTTCATTATTAAGGATATCCATTTCAGTTACTTTCTTGACTAATAAAACAAACCTAAAATTAAATGATTCATAAACCCACAGAATATTTCAGGGTCTGAGTTTTCCGATTCCTAATTCACATTCGAATCGGTTTTCCTTAGAATTGAGAATGGAAATTTTAATTTTGGTTTGGCCTAAGCCTTTTGTATTCAAAGTATTTTTTGTATCTGCAAAAGGCTAAGAGATTTCTATCTACTCAACTGAACTTGATTTGGGAGTTTCTCAAAAAAGAAAAATTTCAGACACACACACACACACTCACGGATTTTCCAACAATTATGTTTTGTTTGGTTGGATATATTTTTCTGCGTATTTTCTATATACCACACACACACACACACATATTCAGATGTAATGCCAAGGTGGCAAAGTATCTATTAGATGCCGTTAGCCGTAACTACAGTTTCTCTTATTTGCAACTAACACGCAGCACACGGCACCAAGCCAACAAGCCGAGCAAGCAGCCAAGGCGGTGGCAGCAGAAGCAGCAGCAGCAGCAGCGGCAATGGCAGTGGCAGCGTCAGTCAAATGCGCCGGCCTGTCAGCAGTAGTGGTGTGAAACTATCGAGCCACTATCGATAGTATCGATGTTTTCATAATTTTTGAACTATCGAGGTTTTTTTTCGATAGTTTCGATAGTGTACCATCTTTTAAGAATGCTTCCGAAAATACACAAATTAAAAAAATTTCAATGTTATCTTAGTCCGATCCTTACAGAATTTTGTACATGTAGCTATCGCTATATTAAACACACGAATGCTAAATTTGAAAAGGATCGGATAATAAATGTGGGAGTTATTCCCTAAACCGATTTAGGTTCGTATGATAGCTATATGATATAGTGGTCTGATCCGGCCTGTTCCAAATGGGTTCCAGGTGTAAGAGAAAGATATATACCAAGTTTCATCAAAATAGCTTCAAAACTGAGAGACTAATTTGTATAGAAACAGACGGACATGGCTATATCGACTCCTCTAGTGATTCTAAGAATTCTAGAGGTAACTTTTGTGGGTCTACGATATGTGGTTCTGTGAGTTACAAACATCAGAAAAAAATGAATATGTTCATTTTTTCTGCGAAAAGAGTATACAAATTAAGAATACACGAAGGATCTTAGTATAAAAAAAATAAATTTATGTTTTTGGATATGAATAAACTTCAATTTTAATTCCAAGAAAAACAAAACCGATATATCGAAAACTATCGAGGTTTTTTTGTAAAAACATCGAAAACCTCGAGGTTTGGAAACATCGATGTTTTCACACCACTAGTCAGCAGCCAGCTAGACGAGCTAGGCTAGCTTGGTTGTTGCTGTTGCACATTTCAAAATTGGCTGCCTGCTTTTCATATCAGGCTGCAGGCCAAGAAAGAGCGAGAGACACTGGAGGGACGGGTGCCCGGCCAGTTGGTCGTATAATTACGGGCGTCAGGCGCAGGAAACGGCAGATTAGAAGTGGCAGCAGCCTCAAACTGGCCGACCAACTGACAAAGCGTTGTCCTGCGGGGCAAAGCAGCCCAATGACGCCGACCCGGCCAATGTAAATGTAAACGTGGCCAATGTGGTTTCGGCGGCCCTAATTGTTCGTTTGAAGACTCTGAATATTCCTTGTCCGAAAACAGCACGCAAATCTGGCGGAAGTAAGCCGCACTTGGACTTACTCGAGTCTCTCGAATTGAGCCATAAAAATGAATGATTTTTAGATTTGCAAATTGTTCTGAAGTCAGTCAAATTGTCAGTGAAAACTCAGCCAACATTAAGCAAATATATATGCAACAACAAAAACAACAACTATGATGATAATAAAAAATAAACGTAGTGGGAAAAGACGGCTTTGTAATGAGCAACGAAAGCCACGGAAACTGGGCCAAATCAGTGAGTGGAAGATGTTGGCAATTATCTACATACTCATGGTTATCCATAAACAGAGAATTGTGCCAAAGAGACGGCCCCAGCAGCCTCACTCTCCTCTGGCCAACTGAAGCATTTAGAATGCAGAAAAGATTTTGCTTTTGACATTTGGCCGAATCGTCTACCAAAATTGATATCTTCAGACTCGAAGAGGGCATAAACAATGAGAGATCTAAAGCCAAATTAGTTTTAACCCGGAAATTGAAGTTTTACCGGCATTTGGCCAAACAAATTGGCAGCTGCATAGACTCGCACAAGTCTCTCCAAATGCTGGCCAACTTTGCAGGTGTGGCAAGTGGCAAAGAGGCAAGTCGGCCCGGCTGGCTGGCCCACTTGAAGTTGGCGCTGACGTCCGTTCGCGGTTTTGTTGCAAATTATATTGTTGTTGTTGTTGTAAGATTAGAAACGGAAATTTATGGTTTATATGATTCGATCTGAAGTGGGTCAATGGAAAAGCTAACAATACGATTTGATTTTCTATTAGCCATTTGCCGTTTCTCATATCAATCAAAAAGTGCTCAGATTCGTGTGGCCCAATTATGCATAAATTGTAGGAAATTTGGAAAAAACCAAAACAACACAGAAAAAAAAAGAAATTGAAAGTGGAAAACTTTGTTTTTCAATTCTTTGACTTAATTAAAATTTGGGTCACTAGCTCATCCATTCGCTATGCTTTGTTTGGTCTAAATTTTATTTTTCCTTTCCTTTACAGCTTTCGTCAATTATCAAATCGAATTTGGTATTTTTTGTTTTGCATTTTTTGGCAATTCGATGTTTTGTTTTTGCTTCGATTTTTTTGTGTTTTTTATTTTTTGGGGCAAACGAGTTGGAAAGTGCGAATTTTTGCACGTCTCGGAATTAGCATAAAAGCTCAAAAGTCACTGAAACGCAAGCCATGGCTAAAGCCAAAAAGGCAACCAATTCATTTCAAATTGGCCCTGACAAGTTTTTTTATTTTGGATCTTTTATTATGTTTAAAGATTTCGTTTCCCAGATAGTTGCAAATAAATAAACAAATATTATATCAAAAATCGTATGCAACTTTTTCAGAATTTATTTATTTATTTAGTTTGTTTTTTTTTCACCTCCTCCGCCCTCCTCTTTGGCTTGTCTTGGCTTATTTGCTTTGTTCAAAAAAAAAAAAAAAAAGAATTCAAAACAAATTCCGTATTCAGTTGCTGGGCGTTTATTCAAGCAGCTAAACAAGTTTGCATAAAAAAAAAAAAAAAATTGCACACCTCGCACGCCGACTCAAACAAGCCGAAAGGCAATCTGAAGAGCTTTGAATTGTTCCCCCTTCCGTATTTCTGCTGGCTCGGTTCACACTAGTTTCACACTTTTGAGTGGCTGCTCAGGCCGGCCAGCTACGAGCATCGAGATATGCTTGAGTAAATAACAAAAATAACCCAAAAAACAAAAAAAAAGAAGGCAACACCAAAGAAATACTAAGCAAAACTAAAAGTATCTCATGGATACCCAATGCAAACGTCGTGTGCTGAACCAGCTGCTGATGCGCTACGCAAACAATGATTGGCATTCGTTGTTATCGTTGTTTCTGCTGCTCTGCTCTGTTCGTTGTTGATATTCTCGAGCTGTTCGAGTTGCCGTGCCAAAGTATTTGCACTCTTTGAAATTGCCAAGATGCGTTGGTGGCAGCGCCGACACACCACAGCGGGATGAGCTCCGGCCCTGATAACTATCGGCCTTGCAGAGTCGAAAAAAAAAATATTGCTGGCTATTTACTATTATATCGAAGGTATTTGTAAATAACTTAAAGGCTCTTCAGATTTGCTCCTTCCCCCCTCGCCTGGCTACACAAAAGAACTAAGAAATTCGAAAAAGTTGTGGAGCACTTTTCAATAAATATTTTTTTAGTTCATTTCAAAATTTTTGAAAGTATCTTTTGGATGCAAGCAAATAATTTAAATACTGAATACTTGCTTTTGTAATACTTTTGTCATCTTCATTTCGATCTGTTAAGCTCACCTGAAAAGATACAACAGAAAATTGCTGGTGAATAAAAAATTTATTGATGGTTGTTGGGGAAAACATAAAGCGAGCTTTACGACTGCCTTGTAAAAATGTTTTCAAGTGTTAAATGCAAAACAATAAAGAAACAAGAAACTATCAACTGCATTTAAAAATGTATTAAAGACCTGTAGAGGGAGTGAGCTAATGACCGAGGGGCGGAAGAGGAGTGAAAAGGAGAGAATCATAAATTTTGTTGAAAAGAGTTTTCTTCGTTGAGTTTTTGCTCGAAGCAAAGTTAGGCCAACAAACACAAGGAGCAGTTGTAACTTGTTAGATGTTGTTGCTATTGTTGTTGTTGTTGTTGCTTAGCCGGGCAGCCAAACACCTGTAAGCCACAAATCGTTGGCTCGGTGTTTTCTTTTCTTTTTTGCCTTATTGCAGCAGCGGCAGCAGCAGCAGCAACAATGGCAACAGTCGAGGCAATAAAGCAGTTAAAATATTTAAGTTGTTGCATAAAGCGACGACGTTGCCACTTTAAACAAATACACAACGCCAGGTGGACCACCCCAACACACACGAACACACACACACACACACACACACACACACAGACTTATGGACGGTTGGTTTACGACACCGCAAGCGGAGAGAAGGAGTACCCAATAACCGGAGGAGTTCCTCAAGGCTCGGTTCTAGGCCCGATCCTCTGGAATGCTATGTATAACGGCATCCTGGAACTAGACCTACCGGAGAACTGCAAAACTATTGGATTTGCGGATGACGTTGCACTGGTATGTGTGGCCAAGCATATACACCAGGCCACCGAGATTTGCAACATATCAATTGAAGCAGTAACCAATTGGCTGTCATCAATGGGTCTGACCTTAGCCGAGCATAAAACCGAGGCCGTCCTGATTAGCAGCAGGAAGAGGGTCGAAACCGCCACTATAAGAGTCGGAGGAACAAATATTTGCACCCAGCCAGCAATAAAATACTTGGGGATAATGCTGGACGGCAGACTCTCCTTTAAAGCCCATCTGGAATACACCAGCAATAAGGCAGCCAAAGCCGCTACAGCCATAAGTCGCATAATGGCCAACACGGGAGGACCAAAGCAAAGAAGCAGACGAATAATCGCATCCACTGTGGTATCGATCATGCTATATGGCTCGGAGATATGGGCGCCGGCCATGAAGGTACCATCCTATAGTAGAGGATGTAGGGGCACCTACCGGAGATGCGCCCTTAGGGTAGCGAGCTGCTTTCGCACAGTCTCGGAGGATGCTGCGCTGGTCATCGCAGGCATGATTCCGCTGGATCTCTTGGCAGAAGAGAGACTTCCCGGTAGAGAACCTAGAACTCCGCAACGAGAAAGCACCCTAGCCCAGTGGCAGACGAGATGGAGCCAATCAGGTAACGGCAGATGGACAAGAAGACTTATTCCCAACCTAAGGACCTGGATGTCAAGAAGACATGGACAGACCAACTTCTACCTGACGCAGATTTTATCGGGTCATGGCTGCTTCAAATCATATCTTTACAGGTTTAAGCACGCGGATGACCCCTTTTGCGACACCTGTGAGAGCGTCATAGAGGACGCAGAGCATGCTTTCTTCGTCTGTCCCTTATTCAGTAGACAGAGAGGAGAGCTTAAACGAATTCTGGATGTGGACAACCTGACAGCGGATACCCTGGTGGACCTCATGCTCCACAGTGAGGCGAATTGGCAGGCGACGAGCAACATGGCTTCTGAGATCATGAAGGAGCTACGGCGTAAGGACAACCTCCGGACGGGCCGACCTTGAGATCGAGTTCTTTGCATTTGCCTCGTGATGTAATACCTACAAGGTGGTCCCGCGGGTGCAGATCGTCTCCTCATCACCCCCTCCCCTAATTTTTTGTATTGTGTATATTAATATTTCACTCCCTTCATCTTCTATTGTATTGTATTCTACCCCTAGCCTAAGCTCTAATTAAAAAAAAAAAAAAAAAAAAAAAAAAAAAAACACAGACTTATGGAAAGAAGAAACCGTTGCTTTTTTTTTGTTTTTGCCGTTTGAGCAGAAAAAGTGAAAGTAAAGTGAACAGCGAAACAGAAAGCAACAACAACAACCACAACAACAAAGACAGCCGCATCGGTGGCCAATAGAAAAATTCACAACAAAAGCAAAGACGAAGAAAAATACTAATAAATAAAGAAAACAAAAATTTCCACAGGTGAATGAATTTAAATTTGCAAAAAAAAAAAACAGAGAAACAGAAAAAAAAAAACTGAAACGCGAAAAATTACTCGAAAAACGAAATCAAACCAGTTGCATAAAATAAAATAAATTAAATAATTAAACAAAAATTTCAAACCAGTTAGACGGAAAAAAATAAATAAAATGGTTGGTTGCCAAAATTTTGAGAAAATAAAAAAAAAAATTAAAAAAAAAGAGAAAAAAAAAATTAATTTTGATAAAAATAAACTTGGAAAATTTACAGTCATGAGCACCTGTTTTTTGTTATTGTTGTTGTTGTAGCTTTGGTTGTAATTATTGTTGCAGCTAGTCCGAGTCCGAGAGACCGGCCTATCTGATGGCAACGATCGCATAAAACCGCAAAACCAACACAAACGCCACCACCACCGCCGCCAATTGAAATTGCAAATACAATTGCAGCATCGAAAGGCGACACAGGCCACAACAACAACAACAACAAAACAAATTCCGCATTTATCAGCAGCAACAAACAACACTTGCCACCAGAGAAAGAGAGAGGGAGAGAGGAAAGCTGAGATGCCAATAGTTTTGGCGGCACTTAACAAAAAAAAAGCACCTATCAAATAAACAAGAAAATAAAATAAATAAATAGACGCCTCCAATCTGTAATTGAGACAAGTGCCAGAGAGATACAAAGAGATAATCCAACAGACGAAAGAGAGCCACAGAGACTGACAGAAAGAGAGAGAGAGAGAAGTCAGCAAAGTCTATTTAAAATATGCGGAAATATTTTCATATCGGTAGCTGAAAAATAATTAGACAACTCGAGAGAAAGGAGCTATTCAAAGTATTTCAATTTGACTTTAGCAAATTAAGTTCAGTTAGAAAATTCAGGAACCGATTGAAAAGGAAATAATCAGAAATCAGATATTTCGAAACCAAATAATTTGTTGGTTTTCAAAAGAGAGGGAAAAGCTAGTTCCAAATGCCAGACTTCTTTAAAAGCTTGGAAGAAGTATGAAGACTCTAAAATATATTTGATGGATTATATCGATTGAAGAGGCTCGATAATTTTTCGAGTACCCCTGGTAAATATGATAGATGGAGCAGGCTCTTTTTATCAGATTTGTCTTTAAGGGAACAGATCAGTCCAACCTGTAATAAACAAGCCATCAAATAATTTAGGTGTCAAAGTTGTCAGATCAACAATGAGTTGCTTGTGTGCTCAGAATTTTAACAAGCTTCGTTGGAATCTTCTTCCCGAACCAACCTTATATTTCTGATCTTTCCCTTCTTTATCTTTTGAGAGATTCAATGTCACGTCTTGCCTTTGTCTGAAAAAGCTATCCGTTGAAATTTCGAGAAATCGATCGAATATCATAATTAAATTTCTCTACAGCCCCGAGCATTGACCTTTGACCCAACTAGCCTAGCTAGATCTTAGGAGAACTAAAACACTTTCCTTATATTTACCAGATCTATTTACTTTCAGCACCTTCATCTTCAAATGGTCGAGAAATTTCTTTTATTTTCTTTACACGACCACTTTTCCTCATCTAGTTTATTTGGTCTTCTTATCTCTGTTTGAGAATTGGAACCAATATTTTTGAAGAGTTCACCTCAGGCCGGCTCAACTGAGCCCCGTTCAGGTGTGTTTTGTTGTTTTCTGTTTTGTTTGTTGTTCATGCAAAGCGGCCTAATTAGAATGAAAGGTAGCAAAAGGGCACTTTATTTTATTTTTCTCGCCACCACAAGTCAACAAAGAGAGTGTGTGAGAGAGAGAGAGAGAGAAAGGAGAGAGTAAAAGATATAATTTCGGTTTTGATCTGTCTGAAGATCCCATAGGGCTGCCAGCTTGCCAGTCCAGTTTTCCATTTAAGTAAAACAAAACAAAATATTCAAGAAATCAAGCAAGAAATCTTTTCTTTTTCTCCTCAGTTTATGAATTTTAAATGTTTCCCTGCAGTTTCAGCTTGAGTGTGTGTGCGTGTGTGCCTAAAGAAATTTTAATGGGGTCATTTGCCTTCTATGTATTAAGAATAGATGGAATATTTTAAATATTTTCCTCTACACTCGCTCAAATTGGTGGTGAGTAATTTCGATTGGATATTTCTCTGATTTTACAAATTACATCATACACCAATGTTCCGTGCCAATCTTATAGATAAAAATCAGCTGATTAAAGTCTGCGTAAATTCAACTACGCTGGCCCATTATCAGCACTCTCGTAACACCTTTACAGGTTAGGTAATTTCCAACATTATCTTCATATATTTAGGGGCCAGTGTTGTAAGTGAAAAATGACGTGCTGCCAGTCGACAACAACAACAACCATTTGAACAATAGCTGCGATAACTTCCGCTGCCACCAAAATCGCCAACTAGCCGAGTAATGAAAATGAGTTATCAACACTCACGTGCCCGCCTTGTTGTTGGCCCGATTAGTCTGACTCTTGTATGCGCGCAGCCATTATCTATACAAATAGAGACGGTAGTGCTTTGAGTTTTTATTAAAAAAACATTTACCATTTGCTTTGTCTACCGATTTGGCTTAATGGCCGTTTTGCACTTGGCACTGCATTGGCCAATGCATCAACAAAAGACAAGCTGACCGACCGACTGACTGTCTCTGATTTTGATTCCTCGGGTTTGCTATCAGGCACACGTGTCATTTGCCAATCGCGACTTTGGCACGTCCCCATTCAGAGTTGACAGTTTTGGTGCGACTCCGCAGGCCCCTCTGCCCCTCCCCCTATTATTATTATTTTTATTTTATCACCAATGACATTAATCTAAATAATTTTCATCATGCACAGCTGCTTGCACTTGAAGCCACACGACTTGGATTTTTCTTAATAGTCTCACTTTTTTTTTGAGCTGTATAGAAAATTGTTCAACTTGTTTAATATGACAACATCATTGTTTTCATTTTTAGACTATATATATTTCTTTATATAAATTATGTGCTTTTGTCTAATTAGCTCATTATTCTTAGTTCATTGTCATTTTGAGTAATCGGCAGACATCAAATTGCGCAGTTTGAAAAATGAAACTTTAATGATTTTCAATGCATAATTTATTATCAATAACAATGCAAATACGAAAATAAAAGTTGTGAAGGTAATTGAGTATATATGTTCGGCAATTATGAAACCATTTTTAGATCTAATTCGGGAGGACAATTAAAAATTTGGAGTTGCCATTTCCAGCAATTAAGGCTTCCTCCATTCAAAGTCAATTAAGCTCAGTTAACTAAGTGTAGATTCCATTAATTATTTAAAGGTGATTTTTTATATAGAAAAGATTTTAATGTTAATGAATAATTTGGATAGTTCCGAAAATTTTTAATTCAAAATAAAAGAAATTACAAAATTGTTCTAGATAAATTTCTCTTGAGTTGAAATTGGATATTCTGATTGATCTATATAAACCATATAAGACTTACATTATCAGTGAGTTGAAATATATTTTGGAGATATTAATTAAGGGAGACCCTATTTGGAAATGGATGTTATCTTTAGACTTGATTATATCGACAATTCAGATTGACCTAGTCGGCATTACTATATATCCGAAACTTTCTGTGGCTCTTGCGTACTTCAGTAACAAGTTTCAGGACAAACTTCAGGAATAAAGTATTTGTCATTACAAAATTTTAAAATTCCTCTAAGAACCCGGAGAACCTTGATTATCTTATAAACATGACCATGTATCCATATCTTCCTATAACTCTTACGGAACAAATTTCAGGAATAAAGTATTTGGCATAACAAAATATGGAAAACCCTGACCAATTTTACTTTCACTAAATAAGTTTCAGGAAAAATTCCAAGAGCAAAGTAATTATTATTAAAAAATATTAGCATTTTTCTGAGAAGCTTGAAATTCTTATCAACATGACCTTGTACCCATTTCTTCCTATAACTCTTTCAAGATTCAGGACAAACTTCAAGAGTAAAGTATTTTTTTAAGAATATTAAGAAATTTTCTGAGAACATTGAAAGATTATGAAATTAGTTTAACCTTCAAAGTCATTGGCTGATAATTATGAGAGAAAAGAAAATGTAGAAAAAATTAAATAATTTCTACACCCAAATGTGTGTGTGCTTTTTCGTATTCTATTAGCTAAGTACCCGCACCCAGAAAATAGGTGAGACCAAGACACGACAAGTGACACACATTTTCTTTCGAAAATTTACTTATTCGAATTTGTTTACACTTGTGTGAAAACAGCTCGGGACACATATGGTTTATTTGACTTTATTTTCTTTTTGGGGTAGAATGGGATGGCTTGGGCAAGTCGAACAGGTTGGGTAGAGACAAGAGCAAGGTGGAGGTGAACGTAGGAGATGGAAGTGATGGAAGGGAAGGTGAGTGGGGAGACGGGAGTGGTTAAAGTTAAAAATGCTTTTATGCACACGTTTGCCAATGAGGAAATCTTTACGAGCACATCTGGCCCATAAAGTGTCCGAGAGGCAGTGGCCTCTTTGCCTTTCCACTGTCCCAGCCTCCTGCTGTGACTCCTGTTCTTCTTGCTGCTTTGGCTGTTGCTGCTGCCGTTGATGGCGTTCGAAAATTTTCACTGTGTGGCAAGTGGCGCGGCAACCGCAAACTTGAAACAGTCATGCCAATTGTTTGTGTGGTTATTGTTGCTGTTGGCGTTGTAGCAGCAATTAATTACGCCGAGCGGTTGACAGTTGCTTGGCTGCTGCTGCTGTTGCTGGTGCTCGGGTTATACTATTTGATCTTTGCACTTCGATAGCGAAACGTGAATGAGGCAGCCCGGCGCACAGTGCGTAGAGAGGTGTGTCTGTATATGTGTGTTGGTGTGTGTGTTTGTGTGAGTGTCAGAAAATGTCAAAGCAACCAGGAAGTGGACGACCACAAGTGTTTCAAATTAACAGCAACAACCAAAGCCATTTACATAGCTGCCGTCGCGCTAGCCTCCCTCCCAGTTTTCCCTTGTCACCTTCTCTATCTCTTTCTATCTTTCTAACCGTGTGGTAAACAAATGCCGACAAGTCAAGCAAACATGACATTTGTAAGTCATGTTAATTGGTTTAGAAATCAGATGATCATTTTGAACTCTTGACAGACAACGGTCTCCACACATTCAGAGTCTCGTATTGCCCATTTATCACCGGACTGTTCTTGAAAATATTTAAGCCATCTTTAATATAATAAATTATATTCATAGTGTTTCGCTCGAGTCGGAGACAAACAAAGATTGTAATCAGCCCTTGCCTCTTAGTAAATCATTAATTAGATGAAATCTAAAACTAATTTTGTAAGTTCTTATTTTCCCTTTACTTGGCAACGAAATGCGACCACCGATTTGGAGTAAAACAATTTTCAAAATTTAAATGAGGTCATTTGTGAAAAGCACGACCAAACTGACGAAGCGTTAAGAGTCTGAAGGGTGTGTGAAGTGTGCAGCGTGGAGTATGGATTGGTATTTTCCAAGTGGTCTGGGGTAGGTTAATAAGGCATCCAAGGCATACCCAGCCAACCAACACCAATTGACTGGCCCTGCCCTAGTCTTTTTATGCAACTCACGCACCCACAAAAAAAAAAACAAAAAAAAACAAAGAAATAGGCAAAGAAAAATGTAGACACATTTATAAGTAATTTGGTCTGTCAGTTTTTTGTATTTTCGGACATATTTATGACGTTCATTAGAAATGGGCAACTTTAAATTCAATTAGCTTGAGCAACTGCAGGTGGAGAAGGTCTCGGGTCTTTGGCATTGAACTATTAAATTTGTTTCGAGCTGTTGCCATGTCGGAGAGATCAATTTTCATAAATTGGTTTTAGCTTTGAGGAGTGTTTGAAAATTAAATTATTAGAATAAACGCAAAGATTGTTTGGCTCGTGATTCTTGATACGAGTTAGCTTTGTCTGACTGCGAAATCCTTTGACTCAGCATCAGGTTACCCAATCTGCCGTCTCCAATTTACCCATGCTACGTTCGATGGAAAACTCAATTATAACTCTCGGCCAGGCCCTGGCAAACTACAAATTATGTAATAAGAATTATAAATTGTGACAGCGCCCCAAAAGAAATCATAGTCCAAGGTCTTGCCAGCCAACAAAACAAACAACTATTTGACTTGCCAAACAGTCAGCCAACCCAGCCAACCTAGCGAACCGAACAAGCAGGCAACCATCCATCTGGCTGTCAGCATTTGGGTCTTTAAGCCAACTCAGAAGAGAAACAAATGGAAAATGTTTACAAAACGTTTGGCCCCGGCACCGGCTCTGGCACCGGGCAAACGGTCACCACACCCAGAACCCCAAACAATCAGCCAGCCAACCAGCAAACCAAGCCAAACCGAACCAAACCAAACTCCAAAACAGAAAAGGAATAAAAAGAACAAGCGAAACAAAGCAACACTGCGCAGGCGCGGCCGTTTTACTTTTCGTTTACCGTTGGCTGACTTGTTGGCTGGCGTTTTTTTTATTTTTTATTTCTTGCCACATAAATTTTTTGAGCAGAAAGGCCAACCGAGCCAACTTCTTCTACTTCTCGGGGGAGCCTTGAGACATTTGGTGTCATTTTTTTCTGCCTTGGCTAATTCTTGTTTGGCGCCTGAGCAACTGATGAATTTATAACTCCAACTGTGGGACAGGGGGTGGGCAGAGGAGGACTGGAGGATTGTGTGACATTTAAGCTCAGTCGGGCTAATCGTTGGTGTGATTGTGCGTGGCGTTGCCATCGAGACGCAAAATGACTGGCCACTAATTTGCGGCAATCAAAAAAACATGTTGGTAAATTTACTTTTGAGCTTGATGCAAATAATAAAAAAAGCACAATGAAATTTTTGAAAAAAAAAAAAACTGGTGTTGGCTTTAAAGTGTTTTTTAATTTGAGTGTATGTTCACTTTTTATTTTTTTATTCAGTGTTGAAGCAATTTTAATTTAAACACATCTTGAGCTGGCTACGTGTTCGCGCCTTTGTCGATGCAAATCTTTTGGGATTCAGCATGTTAACAAGTGAAAAGCAGCAGCAAAGAGAATAGGAGGAGGAGGAGGTAGGAAGCAGAGAGAGAGAGAGAGCAGGCAGTAATCGTAAAGCTTGTGTAAAGAGAAAAAAAATTATCCAATTTGGTTAGTTGCTTCATTTGCAAGTGATACTTTGTTTTTCCCCCCACCGAACAAGAGCAAAGAAACAAAATTCGCATAGAAAAACAATAAGCCGGCTTTATCAGTGCTCTCAAAAAGGAAGATGATTCATTTAAATTATAAAAGCTAGTTTCATTAAGACGAGAGACTTCCAGAAAGCTTAAGCTAAAGGAAAATATAATCCTTCTCAATAATGATAATGTTACTCTGGTTGGCCCAGGCAGCAAAGGTCAAGTTGATAGTTAGGAAGTGAGCTACAGCAAGCACCAAAGCTATCAACCCATTCAATCTGAATGGCCTCAGAGGTAGTCTTTGCTCTATATAGGTATACAATCAAGACCCTCTATTCACTAGGGCCCTAAAGAATTATACTTGGGTAAATATTTTCAATCGAATTCTAAAGAGAATTCAAGTCATTATTAATTTTAAGCAAGATCAAAGATCTAATATAAATCATTCGCTATATAATTTATGATTATATTGACTTATGTTCTTTATAATTCATATGAGTCCCGAACTCTGAATTATTAAATCTGAATATTAATCATGCAATGATCAAATATGGACTTGCAACCGAATATAGACCAAGGTTCGAGAATTACAGCAGACACATGTGGGACCATATCTCTGTCCGTTTTTCCAGACATCCCCCAAATTTTTTTGAATTATTAACTCTATATTAAATCTGAATATTAATCATGCACTGCGGTTTTGGATTGGCAAGTTAATATAGACACGATTTTGAGTATTACAGCAGACCACTTTTCCAGATATCTCCAACACTATTTTGAATTATTACCTCTTTATTAAATCTGAATATTATTCATGCAATGATCAAATGGAGCTAAAGACTTGCCAGGGAATATTGAGCCGAGCTTGAGTATTACAGCAGACAAATATGGGACCATATCTATAACGACTACTCCAGACCTACGCAACAATATTTTGAGAGCTCTCTGGTATCTCTTAGTCTGAGTTTTTCCCAACCTTTTGACCACCTTTCCAGACCTACCCAACATTATTTTGAGAGCTCTTTGTCTGAATTTTTCTTCCAACTCTGCTCAGCTCTCAGCTCTCTGGTAACTCTTTGTCTGATTTTCTTCCAACCTTTGACCACTTCTCCAGACCTACCCAACAATATTTTGAGAGTTCTCTAGCAACTCTTTGTCTGAGTATCTTCCAATCTTTTTTTTTTTAGCAATTTTATTGATTTCATTTTCAGTGCTCATAAATAGTGAATGCAATAAAATGAATAGTTTGAATTGTAATGATTGAAATAGCATTCATTTGGTAGGCTTAATAAGCTCATAAATGTATCCATGAGCTACTTTAAATACCACAACTTTTTCATTTCAAATTTTCAACTTTGCTTTGTTTTCACTATAAATAAATGAGAATTTTCATTGGCACACGAAACTCTGTGTGTGTGTATGTATAAAATTAAATTCAGTCATCTAATGTGTACCATATTTTAAGCATTTTGTGGGGGTGTTGCTTCATTTATGATGACTTTAAATAAAAAAAATACAAATTTACATATTTTTTCTACCTTGCCGAGTGTGTGTGTGCTGTGTTGGCATTTTGCAGCTGCAATAGTTACACAAGTATGCATGTGTGTTTGTGTGTGTGTTTGTGTGTGTTTTAAGTGTTTGCTGTTGAAATTGCCACATGAATGCCAACACCCACACGATAACCTTCTTTACATCAATTTAAGCCATTTAATTAGCCATGAAGGCCTACGAGTGGTACGAGGCACTATCAAACCAGCCGGCAGACCCGTCTGCCTTTCTGTCTATTTATTTTTCTCTCTCTTATGTAACTTGAACTCGTTCGATTCGAGTATTTAAAAAAAATTGATTGGACAATTGAAGTCGACATGTTTTTTTTTTTTTTTTCTATGACGTCATTTAATCTCTTGAGAAAATGCCGCCGTTTCAAGCAAAACTCAAGAATCACTGCAAGTCTCAAGTGGCTGATTTGGTGAAAAGCCATTTTACAGCAGCCACAAAAATACTTAACACTTGTAATCAAGTGCTGGGGAAAGGCGGGGGCAAGAGGAAGAAGATTTTGACCAGTGGAGGCTTAATTTATTAAAAGTTGAATGCCATCAGATGTGAATGTTTGACTTTAGCGAAAATGTCTGAATGAGTGTACAAAAACGAACGAATGAGTTTGTGTGAAAGCTTGCAGTGTTTATCGCGATGCCACAAAACGCAACACGGCTGAATCCGAGCCACTCACACCGCCCCCGTCAGAGTTGAGGCAGTCTGTTGCTTCCTTGGTCTGGCGCTGAGGTGGAAGCGAATGAGTTGGCAATATGTTGGCCAGAACAAGCAGATTACATGCTAACTTCAAATGAAGTGCTGTCAGAAGGGGTTAAGCACCGTGGGCCCAAAAGGTGATGGGTGTGGGGAGTGGGGGGCGGGGAGGAAAAACAAACAACTTCGCATGCGGATTAAATTTAATTTTATGACTGTTTCGTTTACTTTGTGTGCGGTGGTTTCTCTTTTTTGTTGCTAAAGCTATTGTTGCATTTCTGGATGATGTTGTTGTTGTTGTTGTTGCTGTTGGCTGTCATAATAAAACCGTTTAATTTGCTGGCTGCTTGTGACATTTCACGGCAATTAGACGCACACAAACAGTCAGCGAGATAGACAGAGAGACGTCGTCTTTGAGACCGCCTAACTTTTATTTGAGCCGAGAGACAAGTTGGCAACTTTGTTGCATGCAACATGTTGCCCGGGCGTGCCAGCTGCCAAGCTAGACTTTTCCATCTTTTCAGTTTGTTGGTTTGTTTGTTTGTTTGGCTCGCCAGATTTGGGCAACCGGCCGGCCAACTGGCTCTGACTCTGAGATTTGCTCTCTACGCCATAAATTGCCATAAACTAGACACTAACTACCCCTCCCCCTCTACCCAAGCCACCCAACACCAGCGCCTACCACATTGCAAACGGCAAGCTGCACTGCATTTTCCACAACCAAATTTGGCTAGAATTCGTTTTGCCGGCCAGACAATTTGGCATTTATGCAATTCTCCTCTCAACCAGCCCACCGAGCCTACCCCCTTCCACTTCCCCACCCCCGTTCTGTCTAAGCCACCACTCAGTTTTCATCAATTCTTTGTGCCTCGTGATGTTGGCTTACAGTTTTTGTTGGTTTGTCAAAAGCGTTTTGTCATGAGCCTTTTGAAAGTGCAGTGTCGGTGTCCCGGTGAGTTCATCAAAACGACAGCAACAGCAAACAACAACAACAACAACAACAACAAACACAGCCAACTTGAAGTTTTCATTTTTTGGTCAAAGCCACTTCCAATTGGCCATCATTTGCAGTAACATTTTTGAGTTGAATTAATGTTGCTGTTGTTGTTGTTGTCGTTGTTGATTTTCTAAATGCATTTAAAGTTAATTGAAGTGGCAACAATGACCTTTCGCTGTGTAAATTAGTCACAAGCGATTTGAGTTTTTGATGGCTGAGCCAACACTGTCCAAATAAGGCTAAATTTCAGCTAAAAAAAGTAAACAAGAAATTAAAAAAAAAAACAACAACAACAACAACGGACTACAAATGTTTAATGAATAAAAAATAAAATCTTTCAAGAAAAAAAAAACTGAGAAAAAAATTGTTTTTTGATAAAAATTATTTTGATTACTCCAATTGTATTAAATGAATAATGGGAAAAAATTACAGATTCAAAGGATCATTACCAGTTTATGTGTTAATTAATTTACCAGGGAAAACCGAGAAAACAATTTAATTGTATGTTATATTTGCTTTACAAAACTTTGAAATACAATAGCGAGCATTATTTTTTAATATTTCATTAAAGTAAAAATATTACAAAAATTATTGTCATATAATACAATACCGAAAAAACTTTAAATTTTTAATTAATATTTTTTGTTAAATGTTTCAAATTTCATTGAGACCTGGACAATATTTGACGAGATTTTTAATTTGATTTTATCAGTTTAACTTTGGGTTTCCCTTAGGCAATTCGAGGAACAGATAAAAAATCAACAATAACTCAACTGGAGCTGGTTTCCTTTTTTTCATTCACCATAAAATCATTTCACTTTATAGGAAACAAAGTCTGACCTTTTTGGGCCAGATGAGACTGTACCAGACATTTCGATTTCAAGAGATAAGTAATTTTTATATTTACAATTTAAATGAAATCGTTGTAGTATATAGGAAACAAAGGCAGGTCTGAGCGGTTTTGACGAAACTGTACCAGACATTTAGATTTCGATAGATGAATAATTTCTTCTCTCCTTTTCTTGGCAGCTCAGCAGATTTCTTCATTTCTAGAATTAATCATACTGGACCAGAGATTAAATCAACAATGACCAACTAAGACTGGATTCCTTTTTTCTCATTCATCATAAAATCTTTCCATTTTATAGGAATCAAAGCCAAGACTTTCCGGTCCTGACGAGACTGTACCAGACATTTCGATTTCGATAGATAAAAAATTTCTTCTCTCCTTTTCTGAGCAACTCTGCATTTCAGAGAATTCCCTGAATTCTAGAATTAATCATACTTAAATGATTTCTGCTTCCTCTTTTTTCCTTTTTCATTTTATATCTGTAATTAAATTTGAGCCGATTTTGCATGCCAATATTGAAGAGTTATTTTTTGAAATTTGATTCACCGCCACCGCTTGTAGCTGTCCAGGCTGCCAGACAGCCAAACAAGCCATTAATCAACTCCATTCAGACAAAGAAACTAACCAACAAAATGTAAAAAATAAAATAAAAAACACAGTGGCGACATTTTTCCTCAGCAAGAGTCACGCCTCCAGTTGGCTGGCCGCATCAACTTGGTGGTGGCGGTGGCAGTGGCAGTGGCGGTGGCGAAGATGCCGCTGCACTTAAAAGGAACGCCTAATTACGCGTTAATTTCTGCTTAGTTGCCGACACCATCATCCTCAGGCTCAGGTCCAATCAGAGGCAAACGCTGGCCACTTCGAGTGATTCACTTGTCAATTTCAAAAATTATTACCTCATGCCGCGTGCGATAAAATTACAAAAAAAAAAAAAAAAACAAAGACAACAAAAACAAAAACAAAAGAGTAAAAGAAAGACGAAGAAATGTGCATTCCCAGTCGGGCAGAAGCAGAAGGGGGACAGAAACAAAGCAAATCAAGTTAATTGCCGTTAATTTCGCCACGGAGCATTGGTAACAAGGAAGGTCGCCATGCCATTGCCAGGCATCGAAATCAAATGAAATGCGTAAATTGGCTGGCCAAGTGTGCACGGGGCGTTTATAAATGCAATTAAGCCCAATGGGAACCTACCAGCTGCTTACAATAGTTTTATGTTATTTTCGCCAACTCCAGTCCAGTTCAGACGGATTTCTGCCGTTGACCACGCAGAACGTGGAAAGGAAGTGCATCAGGGCCGAGTTAAACTGACAATAAAATTATGGCCAAGGTGTGAGGTGTGAGTGGAGTACAGAACGAAGGAAGGAAGGAAAAGGTCAGCTGCCTAGTTGAATCACCTCAATAACGGTGGCCAGCATATTGCGTATACGACACATGGGCAGGCCTGGCCTCTTGAATTCCACTATTTATTTAAGAGGCATATTTTTTTTTTGTTTTTCATCTTCTTGACTGAGCAAAAAAAAAAACAGCCTTCAATTTGTTAGACACCCACAAGGCACTTTGAATTAATAATCCAACAAATTACAGCCAACAGCGCTCGAAATTATTTGCAATTCATGTGAGCACATTTAGCATTGAATTGTTACCAAACACTGTGAAGTGCAATTGCTTTTGCTGTTTTTGCTGTAGCTGTTGTTGTTGTATTTGTTGGTACGATTGTCTTTCAATAGCAAATCGAACGCACAATCGCCGCTTAACCTTGAGACAAAATTCATACAACAAAAACAAGAAGAACTCAAATCATTTTTTTTTTGCTCTCTCTCTCTTTTTTAATGACTAAGGCAACAACAACAACAACAAATTACCACAATTGATTTAAAAATCCGCTCACGAAAACAATTGCAAAGAAACAACAAAAACTAGCATAAAAAATCATTAAATAAAACCAGAAAACAAAAACTGAAAAGCAGACAAAAAAAAAACAACGAAGAAAAAAATCATTGAAAAATTGGCAAAGAATTGCATTTAAAAGGCGTCCGGTTTGGTTGTTTTTTTTCAGCTTTGCTCCGATTAATTTGTGGCCAAAATGTAATGGCAAATTAGAAAACCCAACAAGGACAAAATACAAAAACAATCCGCCAAATGACACAAACCCAAAGAGGGAGAAAGAAGCGAAATGCACCTAACATTTCTGACCCTCGCCGGGAGAAGGGGGAAGGGCAAACTTGAAGTAAAACCACAAAAGAACAAAGCCTCTTTGCCATTCATCCATTATTTCGACATACTGCCAATTAATTTGTTTTATGATTTTACGACTTGGCTCGGCCTACCAACCTAAAACTTGACTTCGTCTCAGCTCCGCTCCGCGCCGCGCCGCATCCACTTCGCCTTCAACTTGGCTTGGAAAATTCTTTTGTGGCCAAAAGCAGCAGTGGCAAAAAAATGGCTGTAAAAGTCTATCCAGAGACTTGCCAAAGAGGCTGTGTTCTGCCAACAACACCCTCAGCTGCCCCTCCCCCCTCTCATGAGTTGAGTTTGGTACGGTCTCTTTTACTCTATCTCTTTGGGCTGTTGGCGAGGCACTTCAACGTGGCTGCCATTAGAAACGCCCCTTAATGGGCAGTTAACCGCCTTAAAATGCTGCCATAGCAAAATAGCAACAAAAATGCAATAAAAATCGGTTAATAATGTTTTTCACAACGCCATTCAAATGCTGGCCAAGCCAAGCCATACCAAGCCAACCAAGTCAGGCCAAAGCAAGGCAAGCTAAGCCAAGCCAAACGAAACCAAGCCAACCAGCCTAACCAACTAACAGCAAAACGTATTATGAGCTAAAATATAGGTTACCAGCTGCATTTTTGCCTAGACCAGTCAAAGCAACAAAAACAATCATCATCATGATAATGATAATGATGATAATGACGATGACGATGGTGACGGTGGTGGTGTTGGCGATGGTGGTGAACTAAGCCAAGACCAAAGAGCCAAATAACCACAAACAACGGCAGACACAGAGCCGCGGAGTCAGAGTCGCCAATACTTTGGCAACTGCGTCCGCATTCACATACACACACACACACACACACACATGCACATGTACAGCCACTCTGCACTCATAGTCTTAGCCATGGCCCATGGAGTTTTGTCTTTAATTTTAATGTTGATGATCAGTGGGCACCGTAAAACCATGGACAATAAATGGATGGCAATATGCCTGATGAGGTTGCTCTCAGCGATAATGATGAAGCTCATCATCATCATCATGAGGATAGAATGACTTGTTGTTGTTGTTGTTGTTGATGCAGTGCAAACGCAACATTTAACCTCTGATCGCAAAAGGCAGACTTGCCTTTGGGCCAAAAAAAAGGAGACTAGCCAGATACGCGGTCTCCGAAATACCAACAAGCCAAGTCAGGTAGAGTTGGGCAAAAACTTAAAATAAATAAATATGAAGAATGAATTTTCTGTTTATCCAAACCAACTTGATAATTGTTGGGCTCGAGTACGCTTGCAAATTGGAAAAATCTCAGAGCCTTGAGAAAAAGAGAAAGATTCTTATAATTTAACTTTTTCCATCTCTCCACTCATTGCCCAATTTCGGGGCCAAGAATTTCTATTTCACTGCCACTCACTCACGGGCTGACAGGTTGGTATGTCTGCTTGCCACTGTTTCTGTTTTGGCTTGGCCAGCAGAGGAGGGTGGACGGGGCAGGGTGGACGGGGCAGGGTGGACTCTTTCTCACATGAGTTCCCCAGTCCAATAAAGTGAAGCTCAGCTCAGCTCAGCTTGGCTTGACTGGTTCAAGTTAATTATCGCTTATCAGATTTTTACTGAATAAGAAAGCAATTTAAATGGAAACTAAGGTTTCCAAGTGAGCTGAACTAGAAATAATTATAATTGTTGGTAAGCCAATAGATAATTCAATATTATTTCCATTAAAGAAAAAATATACAAATATTTAGGTGAAGCCATAAAAGTCCAGAGTTTTTGGGGATTGGAGCAAATCATACCTGAAAATAAAGGAAAAAAAGGGAAAAGCATTAGAATAGAGAAAAATATGAAAAAAAACGGGAAAACCTTAGAAGTAGGCAAAAACCAAAATTTCATCTGAGCATTTTATTTCTTTCTAAACCTGAAAGTTTTCAAAATAATTAAATGCCTCGCAAAGCCTTATCGAATCAGTTTGAAAAGTTTCGGGCTTGTTTATGGAAATGTTTTAAATGTATCTCCCCTGCCACTAATGAATTAATGTCTCTCAGAAGTATGATGTTTTCATACACACCTAAACCCTCCCTCCCAACTATTTGCTCAAACTATTTACACACATGCAACACAATCCAAGCCATAAAGAATACCTCAAAGCTCTCCAGGGGGCGTTGCCAGCGAGGGATATGATATATCAGAGAACTATGCAAACGATTTTTTGTGTTTTGTGAAAAAAAATGTTGTTGGTCTTTAGTGTAATTGTTGTTGGCGTTAGAGCCACAATGAAGATGGCTAGAAATGCTGTTGCTGCTACTGGCATTTCCATTGAAATCATTTATAATGCGCTCAGTGTTGTGGCTGGAAGCCATTAAGTGTTGATATTGTTTGCTGAATGATAATTTTCACAACCAAAGAGAGACGGACCGAACGGCATAGTCAGGCGATTCTTGCCGGCAACGATAATAATCTTTATCATGATTCCGCTCTGTTATAGATATGACAAACACGGCGAGGAAAACAACAAAACAATAATAAAACAGAAAAAAGACTGATAATGCATTTACAAAAAAAAAAACTATATATATATCTTTAGATTATTTCCTGCTATTGTCACGCTTTGTTGGCTGGCAAAAGTTAATGGGAAGTCAGTGAAGTCGTCTCAGTTTTTAGCAGCCTCCCAGTTGGCCATGTTTGGCTGGTCTTGTCTTGCTTTTATTATTGTTTCGTGTTTCTATTAATTAATTAATATTGACATTGAATCGCAGCGACAACAACAACAACAACAACAACAACAATAACAACATGTCTAAATGCAACAAATTGCAAACAAGCTTCTAATGATTAGTTGCATGCCTCTCACTGCCCCTCAACATTGTTAACAATGTGCAAAATGTTGTTTTGAATTAACAATAGTATCTTTTTTTCTGTTTCTCCTTTTTCTCTTTTTGCATCTTCCAAGTATGTAATTTTTTTATTGTTGGCCAAGTCTTTTTTATTGTCAAGGCTATTGGCTGAGTTGTGCAACAGATTTGTTGAGGAAATAGGAATTGCTTTGAGAGTATCTCAAATTAGAAATTGCTTTTTTTTGTGCCCATTCAAAAGTAGAATAATTCTAATTTCGTATGCAAAAGCATTTTCAAATTATGCTCGATACTTTTTCACCTTTTGAAGTGAAAATTAGCTATTCCACCAAAAATAAAAGGCAATACAAAATAAATAAAAATAAAAAAAAACTCTCAAATTAATTTTGTTTTTGTTGTTTTTTCTTGTCACAAAATTCCGACAGTGTAATCAATAAATAAATTTTCTATTTATGCAACAGCCTCGCCAACCAAAAAAAAAATCAAAAACAACGTCGACCGAGTCAGCTGTGTGGCAATGGCAGCAGCAACGGCAACATAACGGTTCGTACCAGCAAACTTGTCTTGAATACGAAAACGTATATCACACACACACACACACACACATGCTAATACAATTATTTTTATTTAGACACAGTTGCAAGGCAAGTGAATTGGTAAAAAAAAAAAATGAAAAAAAATTGTTTTTTTTTTTAATTTTTAATTTATGCAAATAAATTTCCACTTTGCACTGAAATCAAAACGTATTAAGTGCGAGTGATAGAAAAGTTGTTCTTGTTGTTGTTGTTATTGCATATGAGACTTGCCTGTGTGTGCCTGTGTGTGTGTGTTTGTGTGTCTTTCAATACCGTTGCTTGTGCCAGTTTGGTGAGGTTCTTTTTTTCATCGTGTTTTCGATTTTAAATACAATTTTTTTCTTCGTTTTTCTTTTTTTTTTTTTTGTTTAGCTTATTTGCTTTTTATTAGTTGGACGGATTGGACAGACCGAATGACTCTTTTGGTTGCCGGCCGGCCGGCTTGTTGCGTGCACTGCTGCTGCTGCTCTCATAGATGGCGGCGTCTCGAGACTTGGCCACCGGCAAAGTGCGTGCCTCAGACTTTCGGTGTCAGGCAATGAAACTTGTTTAGCCAACACCACCGCCAACACCACCACCACCGCCACCACCACCACCGCTGCCACCATCTCCGCCGACGCCAGCAACTATGTTGTCGTTGTCGTCGTCGCCTCAGGCGTAAAGTAGTCCAAGGTGCGTGAAATAAATTTTCAATGTGTCCGCTTGGCCGCTTAATTCAGTTGGCCTCTCGACGGCGGCAGTGTTTTCACAATTTTCTTCTGCCTTGCGTATACATTTTCGCCTCCACATTTTATTACGTTGCTTTGCATGACAAAATTTTTACATGCCTCGACGCGACTCGACTCGACTCGGCTCGGTGGTGGTGGTCTTTGCTGCACTTTGTCGTCTCAGACAACATAAAGGTTGAGCAAGCCAGCAGGTTGGCTGGGATGGGGCTACCCAGGGTATTATCCCTGGATTAGAAACTCCCTCCTGCTTCCCCTTTCTGGGTATGTCACGCCATGGACTGATTATAATCCGTCCCCTCCTTTCCAGCTTTCTGAGAACTGCGTAAATTTACATAAATTACGGGCGTGGAAACTATCAACGCAATCGCCTTGAAAAATGTGCAACGGAAATTTAAGCATATAAATTTATTTTGGCCAGCTCACCCACTTAGCCAGCCGATGTTGGTCAGTTCATGTTCATGCCACGAGACTAATTAAGTGGCAAAGAAAATTGCTTCGTGCCTGGCCCAACATAGGCGAGCATAAAACATAAAAATATATGAAAATTATTATTTTCATAAGCCGCAAGCCTCATCAGCCAACTAAGTGAATTTCGACCAGGCCAAAAAAGGCCAACATCACCAGGAGCTGCTGCCAGGGTGTTGGGCAATTTTCTAGGCAATTTGAATAAAATTGAATTAAATGCATGCACTTGGTATTTCGGAAACTCGCACACTGCTATGCAATTTCCTCCTCCCCCCTCTCGGACAGTCGCAAGGCAATGCCAATTATTTGGATTTTAGCGCAAAATTGAGTATAGAATTCGAGTCCAGACAGAAGGGGACACAAACACACACATTCTGGTCTGAGGTAAATTAGTTAATAATAAACTGATTTAATTAATAAAGCCATCGTCAATTCAGGCAAACAATTATGGCTTTTGATAATCCCTTTTCAAATGAAACATTAAATTCCAGATTAGAATTTCTTGCCCAGCAGAAATCCCAGCCATTCATTGACCCATTCCTTTGGACTTGCTGAATTTAATCCGAGCCTTTCGAGTGTCTAATGAATATGACAAATTTAAGCTATCAAGGGCTTAGTTCAAATAATTCTGCCCTCAATTTACTTATATCAAGGACCTGAGCTAATCTGATTCTTTTCGCGGAAAAAGTTCTTATGATTAAATGAAGTTCAGTATAATATGAACTATTTAGTGCAGGAAAATTGCAAGGGTATCTCCGGGATGCCGAATATTACAGAATCTTCCGTAATCGAAAGTCGTACGAATGGGCTAGGTCGCAACGCGCCGTAAGTATTCCTCAAACTGAGCTATTCTCTCCTAGTACATATAAGAAATGTGTAGCTTAAAATTGAAAAAGAACGGTTGATAAGTCTTGGACCTATTCCTAATTCAATTTCAGCTTATTAAACATCGTGGTTCGACCTTGCTCCAAGATATAATAGCTGTATGACATAATGGTCCGATCCAAGATAGTATAGAAAAGAAGAGAGTATTTTAAAAATAAATAAGATCGGTTAATAAGTTTTAGAGCTATTCTCAAATCGATTAAGGTCCCCTAGAGTTAGTAGTGCGATCTGGCCGGTTCCAAGATATCTGATATAGTGGTCCGATCTTTGCTTAGTATATACAAGATGGGAGTATCTTGAATAAGATCGGTAAAAGAATCGATTAAGGATCCGGTCGATTTGAAAATATAATAGCTATATGATATATTGGTCCGATCTTAGTTAAGTATATAAAAGAAATGAGTATCCCAATTTATATGAGATCAGCTAATAACATTTTGATCTATTCCTAAATCGATGCAGGTTCGATCTGAAAAACCCCCAAAGATTTATACCTAAAAAACCCGTATATCCAATTCCTTCATACCTTATTCCTCGAGCATAAATATATATGAAGATTCCTAATTCTCACACCATCAATTATATAAACTTTCAGTTTGAGTTTCAGAAAATATTTTTCGGAACCAGTTGATTCCTTTGGAAATGCTTTTAAGGCGATAAATAAATAAAATTGCAATTTTAGGAAATTCCCTTAATAAGGTTATTAAATTAAAGCTCTGTTAATGCCAGACAACTTATGCAATTAAACAACTGTGAAATCTCTTAAAACGAAACAATTAAGTGACTAAAATATTGTTAAGCTTTTTATGCACAGGCACACACCTTTACACTCACACACACACACATACACCGACTCGACAATGAAATTGTTGTTGCTTTTGTTGTTGTTGTAATATTATATTTTTGATCCGCCTGTGTAAACAGTATAAATAAATGAATTGCAATTTTCGCAACTTGCGATAAAAATCGCCTACGAAGCAATCCATTTTTTTCTGTTTATTTTTTGTTTTTGTTTTTTTTTTACCTTTCATTACAATTTTTATATATTATTTAATTCTTTGTTGTATATATGTTTCTTTTTGTTTTAATTTTGTCTGCTGATGTGGCTCCTGTAGTGGTTTTAATTGTGCAGCAACAACTCCAACAACTCCAACAACCGCAACAAGCGCGACATCAAAAATAAACATTCACAACAAAACCGGTATGCAAATTTATTTATATTCATTTTTTCTTCTTCTTCTTTTTGTTGTTTTTGTTTTTATTCTTTTTTTGTAAATATACAAGTGCATGTGAATATGGGAAATGAGAGCGCGTGTGTGTGTGTGTGTGTGTGTGTGTGTGTGTGTGAAAGTGCATGTTGTAATTAAGTTGAATATTAACACATGAATGCATTTAATATCATTTCAGTTGAGATTGATTGAGCGCTTCCCACACCTCACCCCCCGCCCCAGCATTTTTGTTAAGCAAACAATGAGGAAAATGTGGCAATAACCACTTGAAGTTTATATAAAAAAAAAAAAAACACTCAGGCCAAACCAATCATCAGGCCACTTCTGTTTACCTGAACAAAGCCGAAGTGATGCGTGCCTCATCGCCGATAACCCAGGCTGCTCTGCTCTTTCTAGTTGGCCCAGAACAATAAAGCTAGGTCGGAAACTATTTGAATGGATATTAGAACAGTCACAGGGCAAACACTATCGACACTCCGCAGCTCTCTCAAATATAGCTAAGCTACTTACAACACAATACATATTCAATTAATAAACACTATCAAAAGCTGGCCAGGCCAAGTAAAATCAACTTTATTGTCTCCCACAATTTTTAGAAAAAACCTGGAAAACTCCTCAAAAAAGTTAGACAGAAATATTTACAAAGAAAACCAGGGATATATCAGATCGACTCGAATATTTACAAACAAACCCAAGGAACCACAGAAAAAAATATCAGATTATCTCGAATTGTTCGGATCTGACGGAAGCTCTCACATTTTTTAAGATTCTCAAAATTCAAAATAATTAATAATAATCTAAAAAGTAAGCTCTGAGTTCCCAGAAAGACTTCTTTATCTCGTCTTTATCTGAAAGTGATAATCATCTGTCACTTTCCAGTATCTCGCATCTGCTCTTCTCAGAACTCAGGAAGTATTTAAATTTGACTTGGAAAAAAAAGAAATACCAGTTTAATTTAAATTTATTTAATTAAGAAAAGATTTAAAAAAAATCAAATTAATTGTTGAAACAAATTTGGAAAGTTGTGGCGGATCGATAAAAATGTTCTAAGTCTTATTGATTTTTTTATTTGGTGAAATTGTACAACATTTTAATTGGCTATTAAATTCGTATAAATTCACTCCCACTAAATTGATTTCTAAAAAGGCAAAAGCTTGGCAAAAAAAAAACAACTATCTGTCTCAGCTGATACCAATTCGATTGGCTACTTAATTTGATTTGATTTGGTTTTAATTTTTTACTCAATCAATTTGCATGAAAAGGCAGTGTGACAACACAACACCGGTTCAAAAAAATTATGAACTAAAGAAAATGAAATCAATCTGTGTAGCATTTAACATTTATCTCAGATCGAGCGGATCAGGCAAAAAAAAAACTAAAAAAAAAAAAAAAACTTCACACAAAAACATAAATAACAAAATCGAGGCCTTTGGGCTGAATGGTAAACTGGTTTCCCCAACAAGCCAGTTGGAAGTTAAAAAAATGATAAAATTAAAAAAAAAAAAATCCAAACCAGTTGGTGACACCAATAACAACAGCGAAAAATCAACCATAACATATTAATAATAGGAAAAATGTGTGGCATAAACTAAAGTAAAAGACCAAAAAAAAAAAAACACACACAAAATTGCATGTGGGTTAAATGCTAAAAATAACTCACAAAGTACATGAGAAAAATTTTATATGTATTAAAAATATTTTGTTTTATGACAACGTGTCGTATACTTGATTTTTGTTGTCTCGTTGTTTTCCTTTCAAGCATAATTTTCCATAGAGCGACAAGTGAATGGCCAACGAGCAGTTATTAAGATTAAGTAACATTCAATGAGTTGAAATCAAATTTGTTATGAAAAGAGACCCCCCCTCCACCCGAATTTTGCTTTCAAAGCTTTTCCAGCCAAGACAACAAGTGACTTTTCAACTTTTACATATTTGCCAAGATTTTTTTTTTTTTTTGCCATGGAATTTTTTGACGGAATTATGTGAACAACAAGGCTTACCCCCAAAAATCTCCACCCCACCTTGCCCCGGCCATTGGACTTAACCCCCTCAATTGCCACAATCACCAACGCCATCGCCATAGCCATCCGCACTCCAATCCAATCGTCTTGTGATTACAGCATTTTGTGTTGCTGGCCTCGCGGCAATTGCACAACAACAGGAACAGCTACAACAACTACAACAACTACAATAGCTACAACAAAATTCAACATTTCAACTCAACTCAAAACAAAAAAAAAAAAAGTATGCACCAAAAATTGAAAGTGAACTTGCGACTTTCATTTTGAGTTTTTTTGCTTTTTTTCATTTGTTATTTTTGAATTCTCTAAGGCCGCTTAATTGATTTATGTCAACTTTGAAGTTTACTTAATTTCATTTTTACCTTAATTTTCTGTACTTTCCCTTCTCACCCATCAGCAGGGCCACCATTTTGTACTCCAATTTGCTTTGAATTAAATTTCATCATGATTTCGACACAAGTGAAAGTCTTGGCCAAAGAAGATGGCTGATAGTATGTGAGCCAGTCAAGGCAAGCAAGCGGCAAGGCACTAGGCATAATTTTGAAATTAACGCGGGAAATATGGAATCTAAAGACGCCTCAAGTTCGTTGCATCAATTTGCTCGCACGGAAGTCATTAAATTTGTCTACGCATCATTGTGAATTTCGTTTTTTGTTTTGTCTTATGTTTTGTCTGCCTGTTTCGTGTTGCAAGTGGGAAATAAATGCATAATTATAATGGTAAATGGTAAATGGTATTGACTTGATGACTAGCCAGAAGGCAAACAGCCAAATCGCACTCCAAACATGCAAGTGAAAATTAAAGACTCGATTGCTTTTTGATTAAAAAAAAAAAATTTAACTCTTTTTTCCGACAAATTAATTTGAGCACGTGATGCGGTTAGGATTTTTTAACAAATCAAAATTTAAAATATTTCTTATTTATTTTTTGAAATGTTAACAAGTCAAAAATTTAAAGGTTAGGGAAATCAATTGAAATATAGACTGCTAGGGGAATATCTGGCTTATTCCGAAAAGCATAGCATTTGTTTTGTATTTTAACATTTCCATAAAAAACAAACTTGAAAAAGCAGAAAGAATGCAACTGGAGCCTCTCGACATATGAAAATTAATTTAAAATTCCAGAACACGTTAACCGGAAGTTGGGAGCACAATAAATGTACCTGAATTATTATGCTTTCTGTTGTTGTTGTTATTGTTGTTGTTGTAGTTTTTCCCACTGCAGTTAACATTTTCCCGCAAAGCGTTCTGGATGACTGCCAGGAAAGTGCGTTATCCGCATCAAGTAGATTTTGGGCCAGGCATGAGGGCGGTGGCAAGCTCGGTCGGTCGGTCGGTCGGTCGGTCGGTTGCTTGTTTGATCGGACCCGGGGCAGACGTGAAAGGGTAAGTTATGAGGTGCGGGGGGAGGGGCGTACTGGCGCGGGGTCATTAAGTCTTTCGGTTCTTACTATTCTTATTGTTGGCGGTGTGTGAAATGTGCCACTGAAGTGCCGTTTCGATTTGTGGCAAGTGTGTGTGTCTGTGTGTGAGTCGGCTTTTCTTATGCTGCACATATGAAAAAGTTTTGTCGAGTTTTGAAATAAATTAACATAAAAATACGCCAGCTCTGAGCGCGGCACAGACCTGCACATGAAATGCGGAAATCTATGACACTTTGCCACAGCTAACGGCCACGTAATGAGGCAGACGAGGGTTGAACGAGCTAGCGAGCACGGCCGTACACACACACACACACGCACACAGTCACACCAATCTGACTTCAAGTTATTGAGAAATGTCACGCAAAATTTCTACAACAAAAGCGATCAAAAATAATATGCCACCAACAACAACAACAACAACAACAGCAACAACAAGGCCCGCCGAGCAGTCCACATATACGAAATTAATAACAGTAAAAATATGTGAGAAATTGAAATGTCAGGCAAAAAATGCAATGCAAAAAAAAATAAATAAAATAAAAATGGATTCGCTTTCTTTGTGAGTGTGTAGTGTGCATGTGTGTGTGAGGGTGCAGAAGTGTTAGCCTGGCTTCATGTTAAAGTGGTTAGAGCCACTGTGAGAGTGAGGGGGGCGGGTGGCGCGGTACATGATTATGATTATTTGCTCCATGCGCATGAAATTATGCAACTTTATGCGTAAAGCGCGTTTTGACTTTTGCCAAAGTTGTTTGAATCTGCTCTGGGGCTTGGCTTACCAACCAAAGTTTTTCAAAAAAATAAAAAAAATGAAAAACAGTAAATGAAAAATTCAACAAAATTATGTTGGTGGATTGTTTGTGTTTTCGTAGTAAAATTTTACAGAGGAAGTCGTCATGAATAACTGATTAAAATGAATGCGAAATCAAAACAAATAATAAAGCCAGGTCAACAGGGAAGACAGAACAGTCCACTTTGATTAATTTCCCAAAGCTTGAAATTTTGCACTCACTCAACTTGCTCGGATTTGGTTTGATCAATGTTGATCTATCTTCAATCTTTCCGTCTTACCTGTAATCAAAAAAAAGAAGAAATAAAAATTATTAGTAAATTCTTGAAAAAAATTGTGCAACTCTGTGTGAATGTGTTTTTCATATTTCAACAGAACAATGCAAGTGCCTGGAATCCGTTGCTTAATTTGATATATCTATATGCAAATGTAATCCAAAGTACATGTAAAAAACCTGCAACACTGGCCATGAAACCATTGAAACCGGCAACAATTAAATTCAAATTTTGACGGGGGAAAAAAGAAAAAAAGAAAAAAATGAAGCCGAACGTTAAACTCGGGCGCCGACGAGTTTGGGATACCCTGTACCTAGTATAAGGAATTAAAAAAGAATAGGTGGTAACCCTAGTCAGGTGGTAACCCTAGTCGGGTGGTCGTCTACATTCACATAAAACCTCTAGTCTTAATATTCCTTTGAATTCAACAATACATTGTTCATCTTAAAGCAAGCACGCCATCTATCGGACTGTTCATTTGAACGTTTGCCAGTTAGACAAGGAGACTGAAAATCTTGACTCTTTTAATTCGTTTTTTGTATAACTCATGTAAATATGATCCGATTGTAATCATGTTTGGTATCAATCGAAAGTTTTTTAGGTGCCTAACAACTTTTTGGAAGTAAGCAATACCAAAATCCTAAAGCTCTAGCAATTACAAGGCTTTGAAAAAGTGTGGTGGTGGAAGGAAGGGCGGGGGGAGAAAAAATAAATAAAATTTATAAGCTTACGCACATAAGCAGTCGGAATCCCAAGTTTGGTTATGCTAGCTCTTATAGTAACTTTGAGGGTCTACGACGCTTCCTTTTCTATGTTACAAAGATTTGCACAAACTTAATATACCCTTTCACCTTAAGGTACAGGGTATAATAATAATATTTCCACCAACAGCAAAATAGCAAATTCTGTACTCGGTTGAGGTTCTGTTTGTACAATTTTTGTTTTTTTTTTCTGTGCCACAAGAGGCAACAACACGCAACATTGCCACTACGAAAATGTCGGATATTTTTCGGTTAAAACAGCAGCCGGTAACAATTTTTGTACTTGTTTGTTAGCTTTTATATTTTTTTCATAATTCATTTTTTTCTTGTTTTTTTGTGGCGTCAAAGTTTTTAATTATAAAAATATTTATCTGGATTTGTGGTTAGCTGCGGAGGAAGCTGGGCTGACCGCAACTTCTCTTCAGCCACATAAAAAATCTGCATAATTAAATTAAAGCCAAACTACATGACACGATCACCGTCAAACCATTTCCTACCCTTCCCTCCGTTCGAGGGAGAAACTAAAGCGAAGCCAACGCTGCACACGCATTTTCACAATTTCCATTGCCACCCCCTGACCAAACCTCCACTGCTCTTTTGATAACAATTAATTATGTACAACAACAACAACAACAACAACCACAACAACTGCAACAAGCAAAATGAACAAAAAGTGCTCAAGGTTTCCGAGCGTTTGCGGCGGTGACCATGGCGCCAGCAATCTCGGTGTGGCTCAACAAAACAGATCCATCGTCGAGTTAACACATGTGTGTGTCTGTGGCTGTACTGCATTGTTATCTGTACTGCTAGTAATTGGCTGTCTCATAATTAATTTTACACTAAACAAATTAAAAGCTGCACACACCTCGAAACTGTTGACAACATTTGAGCAGAGTTTCTTTTCTTTCAAAATGTCAACCTTTGCATTTTGGCTAAATGTCAGACCTGAATGGAGCCAGAGGTGTGCCGAGCACTGTTATGATCTATTCGGGGCCTGTTAACAGCTCTGAAACTAGAGTGACAAATTAAAGTCAGAATATCGACAAAGTTGAAGCAATAAGCAATAATTTGTTAAGTTGGCCTTTATCCGCGACAGGGTTGACTTTTACAATTTATCGATAAAAGCTGTAATTTTTTTTTTGCTACTTCATCAGAATTTAAAAGTCAAACCTTTCAAGAGTTAAATGGAATGGGCCAAGCCTTTCCTGGCCACTTCCTTCCTTTAGTCAATTTTTCAGTTTTTCACAAATCATAAGATTTCGTATTGTTACCAATTGATATATATTTCTTTTATGTTTACCTGCTTCCGGATATATTTTGGTACGTGTCAAATTTATGTCAATTATTTTATCTCTTCGGGCTGCCCTTGTTGATGGACTTATCGTGTCACGTAATTACCCGTCAAACTGCCAAACGTGCGAAACTTTCAGTTTCTCTTTGCATTTAACGAAAATTGAAAACTGAAAACTAAACGAGCCGAATATCGTCAATGTCGTCACAAATTACGCAGATTTATTACCACAACGAAAAAAAAGAAAATGCAAAAATGCAAAGAATTTTTGCATCCAAATGAAACGGCGGAAAAAATGCATAAAACGTGAGTGGCCAAGCCAAAGATATATGGGGTTTTTTTTTGGGGGGGAAGTACATGAGCTTTATAACCAATCGTAAAATGAAAACATATTTATCAAGTGTCAAGCCAAATAGTTAAAGAATGCATTATTTAATTAGCGTACTAATTTTGGCAGACCCACAAACTGAAAGAGTCATTTTTAACTTCCAACTTAAAGAGTCCCAAGCTAAACCCAGCCCTGCCCACAGAGCCAAAGCAAATGGAAGAGAGCAGACTTAATGCCTTTGAGTTGCATTGCGGAAGCTCAAGAGTAGCACACGACTGCCTTTAGCAGAGATGCCAGAGACTTACTTACACTCGGGCCTAAACTGCCTTTTGCAGGGGAATTTTTTAGGCTCGTACCAACAACATTAAAATCTTGTCCAAAATGTTGAAAAAGCCCAGTAGCTGGTGAAATGATTTATACCTTTTTGGCCTGGCAGTTCGAACATATGTGCATTCAGGCCAGTTCAGGCTACCAGGCCGATCTGGGCCCCAACGACAGACGGGGACCAGTTGCCAACCTGGTTGCTCCCAAATGGTCGTTTTGGTGTTGAAAAAAAAAAAATGCGTGCAACTCTTGGTTCAGCTGCCATATAGATAAAAATCCAGTCATAAAATAACATCAACAACAACAACATCAACAGCAAAAGAAACAATAAAAACCTCTGTGAGCATTTCTCTCCCGAACCATTTTCATTTCCATTTGTTTTGTGTCAAGACATAAAAAACTTTAAGCAGAAATTTGGGTCATTTGAGCTGGGAGAGATTCACAATAAAGACATATTAACAAGAACAACAATCGGAAATTCGAAAAAATAAAAGAACAACAACAAATTATTTCAATTTTGTGGCAGTATCAGATAAATCACTTCTAGCCATCAAAGCCATCAAAAATATATTCGGAGCCAAAGGAAAATTATGTCAGCTTGTCAAGCAGATAGAACCAATCCAATCAATTTGAATTAACCCGCAGCTAAGTCATATTTTAGTCGGTCAATCAAAGATGCACCGCGGCTACAAATCAATCTTATAATAGTCTCATATTTAAGATTAAACTCCCAGTCCAGATAAGAAGGCAGCGAATGAACCAGATCTCAATTTGCCTGCAGTTTAGATAAAAAACACTTAGTCAAAAGTGATGGATTTGACTCAACTCTTCTAGTTTGTCATTTGGCACAAATTGCTGACCACATTTAACTATGATAAATAAAAAATATATATATTTATTATATATATATTACAATTGAGAGAGCAAGTGAAAAGCTCATTTGGGCCAGCTTAACAAATTGCCACAAAAATTTGGCTTAAAAAAAAGTAATTGCCTTGAATTTATGTTGACAGCTTAATCAAGTTAACAGAAACCAGCTGAAATGAAAAAAAAGTGTTTGGGAAAAATGCTCAATGCTGTGACATTCAATTAACAGTTCGAAATTTTTTCACAAAATAATTCAATTAATCGAGGAGACGAGGCGGCCTGAGGGGCTGACTGTGTGAAAATCAGCTCGAGTCTGAGGATTACATATTTGATTAAGTCGACCCAAAAAGAGTTTTATTTTTGAGGACATTTCATTTTATTTTTACATACTTTTCAAATACACTTTTCGAAAAAGCAGAGTATATTTATTTTGGAACGAACGGAACCACTTATCGGAGACTCCCTAAATAAATTGATTGAGAAAAGTCCTGCTCTCAGTCTGTTTCCAACCGAACAAATCTCTCCGAGCCGGCCGAATATAGTACTATATTACTACTATATTATATAGGATCATTATATTATATAGGACCAGTATATCATATAACTGTCATACAAACCTAAATCTGTTTTAGTCATAACTTCTCTATTTATGGACAGATCTCTTTCAAATTTGGTATTTGGGGTTCTTGGAAGGTGACATGTCAGATCAAGCTTCTATACATTATATGTCTCATTATATATCTGATTTGGTATTTGGGGTTTCTGGAAGTTGACTTGTCAGATCAAGCTTCTATACATTTTATATCTGATTATATATCTGACTTGTCATGATTTGGTATTTGGAGCTCTTACAAGCTGACTTGTCAGATCGAGCCTCTATATATTATATATCAGAAATTCCATGATTTCGTATTTGGGCTTCTTGCAAGCTGACATATCAGATCCGACTTCTATAAATTATATCTGACATGCCAACCTAAATCTGGCCAATCCCATTCATGCTATTTACGATAAACAACTTCGAAAAGAGTCTTAACCTTCGGCAACATGAAGATAACTTAATGATGTTTTTTTTTTCCTTTTGTGAATTTATTTTTCTGTCCACTCGAGGGTTTTGGCCAAAAACTGACACGTGTGTGCGTGTGTGTTTGTGCGCAATGCACTCTGCCAAGTTGTCATAAAAATGCTCAAGCTTTAACGATGCATTACGCATACGAAATGATTTCTGGCACAATGAACACACCAACACATACACACATACACACACACATGCAGAACTGGAATAAAGTTATCAACTGCAAAGGACAGACGAAAAACAGTCAGAAATACCACAAGAAAAAAGATGTATCTGAGGGATAATATGTACGAGTGCTTGTCACTCTCAATTTTTTTTTTTTTTTTTGCGATGTTCCGATGCTGGAAAAATTCATGCGCTATTTTCAGCTCTGTCAAAGTTTTTTCCTTTTGCTAATTTTTTTCTACCATTTTTTTTGCGTATTTGGAAATTTAGATATTTTGGCTTGGCGGCTGTATTTTTGGCTGGCACACAAATTGCATAGCGAACCTGCCGACTGTAAAAGGAGCTGCTTGTAATTCAATTCGCCTGCTAGCCAGACCAAGCCAAGCCAAGCCAGGCCAGAACGGGCCGGGCCAGGCCCATTTGCAATGACAGGCAAGCCAAAAATTTGCATTGTTTAACGCTTTGTCGCCATATGCAACCAAAATCCGAATCGACCCACCTCACTCACCATCACCTCAGCTTACCAACTCCTTGCTGCCACCTCATCTCTCACTGCCTTACACTCTGACCTACTTGCTGGATAAAGAAAAAGAAAAAAAAACAAACAACCGAAAATTTCATTTCATTTGGCGCCGTTTTTGGTTGGGCCATGAATCAACTCTGCTGAATAAACTGCAAGCTTATCTGCATATACGCAGTTTCAGGAACCCAAACCCAGACCCAAGCCCAGACCCAGGCCGAGAGTCAACTTGGAGTCAGAGTTGCTTCCAATTACTAATCATATAAATTAAGGCCAGTGGTGCATTTCTCATGTGTAATCATTACTTTCAAATCTCGACCTCGACGCGAAAGGGAAAATTCCACGAGTTTCTTTCTTTACCCACAAATTAAATGTAATAACTTTCGAATTTTGCTTAGTGTTTTTTTTTTGGTTTTTTTCTTTTTGGATGTTGCAGCATTCTGAAGAGTTTCACCGTCAATTACAAAATTGTTGTGGTCAACAAGTCCGAGGATGAGGAAATTTGTCGGCTTTGGCCCAGAGACTACGAAGACTGATCTGCTCCGGCTGGCCCCCTTTTATGATCAGTTAGGCGTTCCTTTTCCACTTGGTTTTTGCTTCAGCTTAAAAATTTTGAATCATTTTATAAACGCATTTCGTGTATTTGGTCGATTCATCCAAGGTAACAAGACGGCTTGAATTTATTGACATTCCTTCTTCTTCTTTTTCTTTGTTTGCTTCTTCTTGTCTTTGGGTCTGGCTTAAGTGTGTGTGCGTCATGGAATTACCGTTAGACTGGGAGTGTAAATGGAAGCCCCCATAAAATTTACATGATTCTTTCTTTACCTGCAGCAGGGGGGCTTAATTTTCTGTTTTTATGCCGCTGAATTGATTTAATATGACAGCAAATTGGTTGGACGGACTAAGGAGGGAATAAAAAAGGTAAGAGAATTTTTGTTTCGTGACCTAAAATGAAAGAGGAATAAGCTTTTTTTGACTCGGCCAAACGCCTAATTCCAATCAAAAATTGAATCATTACACATTGCTAAATATTTGGAAATATATATCAGATCTGTTAGGGATGTTGTAAGCAGACGTGAGCAGATGACCAACGCTTTTATTCAAAAGTAAAACGTACCAAAGGATCATTCTTGTATGAACCTATGCAAATATTGGACCTGCCAACTTAACAGAATCATTGCATAAAAGAGATCATTCTTAGGAACTAGATCACACAATGAAGGAACTTGCATGAACCTATGCAAATATTGGACCTGGCAACTTAGCAGGTTCATATATTTTTCTATTAAATACATTTTTTAATTTACTACGGTTCACTTATTTCAGACAAAAATAAACCCACACAAACTGGCACCTTAAAGTTTATAATTTGTTTGGCTCTTTTGCTTAATTGATACAATGTTAACTAATACTCCCATAGGGAACGAAAAAAATATTAAAATAAAAAAAACAGAAATACCAAATATCAAGCGAAGCGTTAATTCAATAAATGAATTGTAATGGATATAAGGAAGGGGGAAAAGATATTATAAAAATAAAACCAAAACAGAAGAGCAGAGTTAAAAAAAAATGCATAATTGGTTAATTGATAAGTCGTATTAATTAAATAAATGAAATATTTTCCTGATTTAAGCCAAACGAAAAAAAAAACAACCGTGTAATTCAATAGACCGGAGAAATAAGTTTTTTTTAGGGAAATGATTGTGTGGTAAATTGGATTATTTGTGGAGTGGTGGCAACGGATTGGTCTAGCCATCGATATGGTTATCTGGCTGAATTCAATCAGCACTCTGAAATGGCTTGAGCAACGGATTGAAGGGAGCCTTTTGCCTTGTCTTGCCAAATATGCATATCACGCATTGTCGCTATGAAATTTATCAGTGGCATTTTCATCTAGCTACCGAGCAAACCGAAAGACCCAAACCAGCGACGACCCAAAAAAACGCTAAACGCAAAATACAAAACGCAAAACGCCAGCGACGCAGGCAAATTGGAATTGAAATAATGAGGCAAAAGGCGAAACTCACGTTTTCCCATTAGCATTTGCTATTTGGTGTTGTTGTCTGTCTTTTGGGGTCTGTCTTTCAGTTATCCGTTCATTTGTCCGTGTGTCTTTCAATTTCGACTTGTTGTTGCTGTTGTGTTAGCTTTGGGTCTGGGGGTATAGAGAAGTCTCAACTTCTATTGTCTTAAGGCAGGGAGCAGCCAAGTTTGGTTACGGAGCTCTGCTGGCTGGACTGTTGCCTGCTCTATGTGAATGTGAATGTGGCAAAGCAAATGGCACACAAAATGGCAGCTGCATTGGCACTGCAATGGTAGTCACCGTTAACCAAAGTCATGTTACATTGTTCGCACATGCCGTTAATCATTTCATCGGGCCCAGTCGATTCAATCGGCCGGCCGGCCGGCTGGCTGGTCGGTTGCTTTGGCCATCACGTGCGTAAGATCAATAAAAATCCAATTAAAATGCAAAAGTTTCATAATTACTCCGCCACAAAATGTGAGCCCAAACAGACAGAGAGAGCGAGAAAGAGAGAGAGATAGATTTGACAGAGTCGAGCTTCTTTTTTTTTTTGGTCTAGGAAAAGGAGCTGAAAAGTGAAAACCCCCGCAAGACAAAAACAAAAAAAAAAAATAGCCGACTGAAATTGCCACGCCAAAAGCATTGCAATAAAAGAAAGAAATGAGAAAAAACTAAAACTTAAAAAATAAAAACAACAACAACAACAAAGTAAGTAAGAAAGAAAGAAAACAAGCCCCCAAAGCAGAAAATTCATTTTGTTTTTACGCAGTTGTTGTTGTTGTTATTGTTGTTGCCACTGTACACGCAATTCTCTTGTTTTTCGAAGTTGGATGCCAGTTTTTTTCTTATGTTGTTGTTTTTTTTTTGTTTTGGTATAAAACTTAGCTGCTTTTAACAACTGTTTTATGCTGTCGATTGCAGTTAAAATGAAAATGGAAATGGTTTGTAATGACGCGCTAAAAAGACATTTTCACAATTTTGTCAACAACAACAACAACGACAACAACACAAACTACTTGCGAAGAGGTTAAGCTGTAAAAAGTGCACAAAAGAAACCATTTAAACCGTTTCCACTTAACAAGCATAGAGGTTACTTTAGTACTTTTGTTATGTTTTTAATTTCGAATCGTTGCCCCCCTTCGAAGACTACCAAAATAATCATTTGCATTTTTGGAGAACTTTCATTTAACCAAAAATTAAATTGAAATGGAGAAAAAGTGTGAAAATATATTTTGAAAAGGAAATAAAAAGAAAGAGCTTTGGCTTTTATTTTAAGTAGTTCAAATCTCTTTCGAAAGATTCAATAAAATAAATTTTTGAATTTTTTCTTAGGTTATCAGAAAAGCTTTAACTGAAGCCCACTTGAACTATTTTCGGTGGTCAAATGAAATAGTCAAATGACTACTTTTTCATGAGGTTAAATACCAGACCAATATTGAGTATTTGAATCTGTTACAAGAAGAGCTTAATAATTGAAAATCCTGGTTGATCTCTTCAGGAATACAATTCATAAAGGCTTAAATGCCCATTAAGTCATTTGAGATATTAAAGATTAATATATGACTGCAGCTAGCCTGGTCTTTACTTAACTTTATCGACTGGAGGCAACTGTACTTTACCAAGCTAAAATTCAAGTGCATTTGTGGTGCAAAATTTAAAGGAATTATCCACACTTTCGTAGAGAAATGTGACCATGGCTCCGTGTGTCTAGATCATGTCAAGCGTACAGCCTTTTATCTCGGTAACAAAAACATTTACTTTGTGTTACAAAATCAAGCCAAGAAGTGCTGGCATTACTGTGAGACTCACTCCGTCTCCTAAGTAGCCCTTTTAGCACCTTTTCCCTAGTTTGTTTTTTTGCTTTTTAGTCAGTGTAATGTTATTAATTCTTTAGTTGTGGTTCTCGATTAGCGGCACGCTTTGTAGTGCATAATTACGGGGATAAACAAAATCAAGAAGAAGAAACATGGCGTTTCTGAAACTTGATACATTTTCAAACAAAATGCTAAGGCTGGAACCCGCCACAAAAGGAAATCGTACATAATACTCCGAGGGGGGCAAGTAAAAGTGGAGCTGTCAGAAGGGAGAATCGGTGGGGAGGAGAGGTCCAAAGGAATTGTGGAAAAGCAGAAAACACAAAGCGGAAGCAGCTTGCAACTGGCAGTGACGTGGGTCCTGCCAACGCACACACAGCTGATGTCATGTCATAACTGCAACGGCAACGGTAATGTGAAACCAAGTCAGTATTTTTTTTTTACGCAAAAAGTTTGTTGTTTCGCTTGGCAAAAGGTAAATAAACTTGAGCTGGAAACAGTCAGGCAAAAGGAGTAAGGAACCTGGCGAGGGACCAGCCAAAGCCAAATCAACTACAGGTGAGTTGAGCCAAAGTAGAAATGTTTATTAATGCCAAACAAATTAACCGCATTCGTCAGCTTAAGCACAAAACAAGCCACCAAGCCATCAAGCCACCAAGTGAAAGTCTAACAGAAACAAGCTGAGAATAAAAAATAAAATAAAACTTGCTTTCGAGAATGCTGAGAGTGGTTTTTTCGAACCGGGCTAAGCTCAGTTGATGATTAGCAAAAGTACCGTCCACTTGTCGTTAAAATGCTACTGCAATTCATTGTTGTTGTTGTTGTTGTAATGATGGTGGTGGTGGTGGTGGTGGGGCGTTCCGCTTGTCAAATCAAAAGCGACACCAAAAGCCGCCGACAGTTGTCAAAAGAGCCGACACCATCTCAACTCCACCACACTGCCTCATTCCTAACACATCAATGTCGACATGTCCAGTCAAGTCGGGCCTAGTCTTGACTTGATTCATTTTGATTCCACTGACACAGGATAGTTTCCCCTGTCTATCTGTCTGGTGACTGTTTCAATTTTGCCCATATTTGACCTGCCACAGCCACTTGTCTGAGAGAAACTATCTTTACATTTTTTCCTTGTCAATAATTGCCAAGCCCGTCGTTTTGCAATTCTCACGCGACGCATTTGAATTGTCAAATTAAATGCAAATTATTTCGCATTTGTCTCCGCCGTTTCTGTTTCTGGCTCAAATTGTTTGTCTTTGCCTAGCGGTTTTTATTTACGCTCTGTCCATCTAGCCTAATTAAGTGTGCCAGAGACGGAGACAAGAAAAATCCGAGCCCATTAAAATGTCATTAAAATATTTGCCTCACTTTTCTGTATTTGTGGCACTAATTTTCATAATCATCGCTAAGTAGCTTTACATATTTTCGAAACCATCAAATTGTGATACATCAATTTCCTAATTTCTAAATTAGTTTTGTAGACATATTGGAATAGCTCTGGTTTCACAGTTCATCGAAAGTGAAAGAAATATTTTAAAAATAAAATTTTAATAGCTCAAGAAGAATTTGTCTGGAACTTATCAAACTAAAAATTAAGATTTCAAAATAAACAGTTTTTTTTGGAATTAAAATCTTGATCGTTTTATGAGATTTCTTTGGTCACATCTATTTTAGTTTTTTTTTATTAAGGTTCAATGGCTTTTTAAAGATTAACAAAATTGTACTTTTCTTTCCAATTTTAAATAGAGATAAGCCTCTAATTTGACAAAAAATAAATATGGCGTGATTAATGGTTTCAAACTGATCGTAAAATCAGCTAAACAATGGAAATTCTGAAAATGTCCTTGACCTTCCAGGTATATGACTTATATGGTCTGTAAGACTAGGGCCTTTTGAACCTCCATTAACGCGCAATGAACCCAGATAAAATATTCCAGATAAATTCGAAAATAACTTGATTTATTGAGACCAAAAAAAATATATCTCAACTTCCCTCAAACCCCGAAGATATACCAAAATAAATTTGAAAAAAAAACCTGATTAGCCGAATATAAATAGAAAAGAAAATCCGAAAAAAAAAAACAAAAGTAATAATTACTGGCATTTTGAGCAATAAAATAAACGTTGCATAAACAAAGCCAGATAAAGCCGGGCAGCAAACTGAGTAGGAGAGAGGAAATGCAAGACTATGATAAATAAAAACGCACGTAGAAAAGCTGAAGCGTAAAATTGTAAAGAGAAATGCAAAAATTCACACACACACACACACACAATCAAACACATCCACACACAAAATCCCATTGCAATTCAAGAGAAAAATTGTAAAAACAACTAAATGAATTTTCGCACACACGCGAATAGCCATTCGCATTGCGCCCCCGGAACGCTTATTTATGTAAAGGTCAATTTGCGATATTTGCGCAAGGTTAGGCATGAGGAGGTTGTTTCATGAAACTGCCACCGAGAGAGACACAAATAGAGAGAGAGAGAGAGAGAATCGATGGTATTGGGGTTGATGGGTGGGATGGAGAGACGGACCAGGCTTATGCAACCTGCGGAATTGGCTCTGTCAACATTATTAGTCTTGTCTTGAGTTCGATTAGAGCGAGTGAGAGTCCGATAATTCCTCGAAACCAACGCAGATCATACAAATGCCGATGGACAGTTGGCAGAGCCACCAGAATTCAATTCAATCACCAACGCCATCACCATCACCATTACCACTACCAAACCCAGGCCATCTATTCCCACAGAATCGGTCAGGTAAAATCGAGCCCAATGGGTTTGTTGAAAACTGTGAAATTTCACATTGAATGGAATTTCTGCTGACAATGCCGAGCGGATTAGCAAAGTGCTGGCCAGCATAGAAGACAGTGGCAAACAACACGCCACCGAGCATTAACGTGAGTGGTTGACCAGCGGGGCGAATGTAGTCTGGCTTGACATTTGCCTAAGCTTTCCATTTCGTTTTGAATTCGCTTCCGTTTTGTCACCTTCCCAGCAGATTTCAACAAAAATTGGCCGAGGTGAGCACACGCAAATAACAAAAAAAAAAAAAGAAGAAGGTTGACAGAGTGAATGGTTTTTAAAAACTATGACAAAAACGTGTCAAAAATGGTTGCCATTCTGCGAGAACATCGGCCGAGACGGAGACCTACCCGCTAATTCACTTTTATGCAACACCCTCACTTTTGGCCCAGGCCAATTTGTGGCATTGTCTCAGTGTGAGGGTCTCAGAGCCTCACTGAATTTCTGTGGGTTTGGTTTGCCGGGTTTTTTTTTTCTGAAGGTTGCATTTTTATTTCATTTTATTTTTTTTTTTTTATAAGGGCGCATTATTGCAATGCTCAGCCCCTGCCTGGTCTGGCGGTGTGAGCACCCAGTAAACTGGAAGGTTGCTTTGTATTGAATGCCACTTGAAATAATTGAATATATCGGGGAATGTTTAGTATTCACTTGTTTAAAGAGGACAAAGAAATTGAATGAAAAGACGAAATACAATAGATAGTTTGAATTCGACAATTGCAAATAGGAAACAAGAGGCTAAAACTAAAATTCTCTGTATAATAAAAAGTTCAGAGTAAAAATTGGATACACTAAATAAACAAAGGCAAAAAATTGCAATGAGATTCACTAACAGCGCACAAGGTGACAACCCTCGACTAATACACTCACAGGAATTGCAATGAGATTCCCAAACAGAGCACAAGGTGGCAGCCCTAAAACTAAAACGAAGACTAAAACGCCCACATAAATTGCAATAAAATTTCCTAACAGCGCACCAGGTGGCAACGCCCGACTAATACATCCACAGAAATTTTAATAAGATTCCCTAACAGCTCGCAGTGTGGCAACCCTCGACTAATACACCCACAGAAAAAGTCTTATGTATACTAAAATACCCTGAAATAAAATAAAACATTTCATCAAGAACAAGTGGGCCATCTATCGGATAATTCAATTGAAGTCTCGATTCAAAGATTTTATAATCCGTATATCTTTTATATAGTCCAATTTATCCATGTTAATGTGTATTGAAATATATTTGGATTTCCAATATTTGGAATTAACTGATGCTCTGATGCTCTGGATCTTATAGCTATCAATAAAGATGTTAGGAAAGATAAGCTCCTGGCAATCGTAGTACTCAGGAATACACTTCCGCAGCCTCCAACACCGGCTTTACTAAGGATCTAACTGCTCTTTGTGTGACCTTCCTTGCGGCTATCAGTCGGACCAACCTAAGCAATCCTATAGCTATCCATATCTAGGACAGGTCCACCCTGATTATATGGCCTAGATCATTTAAAGTTACACTTCAATTAACCTTAAGGTTATACAAAATGGCGGGCCGACTTAATTCCTAAAATCCTAAACGATCCTGAGAATTTCGAGTTGATTTTTGTGAAAAATTGTTCATTTTATTGACAGATGAAGTTATGCAAATATGTAGTTTGCCTCACTTGCTCGTTAGATTGTGTTTGCCATAACTATTGTATTTCCCTTTTCGATTTTGTAATTTTTTTTTATAACAAACAACCCGTTGTTGCACGTGAGCAAAGCTTATGCGGAGCTCACGATGAATTCTCAGTTCTCAGCACTCTCGGAAATGCGATTGTGTAATGCCAAGTTGCACTCCATTCGATTCACACGCACTTTGAAATGCAAATGAAAAACAAGTTTTCTTTTTAGCCTTTTGCCAGAGTCTTTTCGTTTTTCATTTTTCATTTTATTTTCCCAGTTTATTTATTTGTTTGTTCGATTGGCGTTTGAGCGCATCAAAAACCACATTCGAGTATGTGTGAAATGCAATTCGATTGCAACAAATAAAATCACAGAGAATGCGGAAAATACATTTTTCTTTCGCAATTTGTTATGGGATGAAGCCAAATTGAGTGATTTGTTTGTCTTACCGAATTGAAGATTTTATCTTTTACTATTCCCATTCAATTCACTTAGTGCCAGGAATGTTTAGCTTACCTAGAAAGATACAAAGAAAATCAAATCATTAAATTAAATATAGTTTGAACTAATGGAAATTACCTCAAGGTATGCAATAAATATTTTAAGAACTAAAAAAATAATAATATTCTGAAAACATTGTGATTTATTTCAAATAATTCCGAAAATAATTTGGATGACTCAAAACTGGATCACCTTGTAAATTCCACAAATTATTGGATTTCTTTTTCCTCAATCAAGAAATCTTTTTTTTTTTACAAAAAATTAAGCAAATAGATAAAAAAAAAACTAAATTGATTGCCAAGAAGACGTTTTTCTGAAATATTTTGTAATTTGCTTCCATTTACATTTATTGGTGTTTGTATTGTGTGAGCAGAATTTCCGCTGCTTGGCAATAACAACAAAAACAACAACAACAAGAAAAAAACAAACTAGAGAACATAAATATTATTTTTATATAATTCACCTTGAAAAACAAACAAATGGAAAGAGCAAAGCGAAGTTAAAACAGACAAACTAAACCAATGGAAATCGTTTCTTTTCAGAGAGAAGAACTGGGCGAGTGGCAAAAAATACAAAATAAAAAACAAAAATTAAATTTTATTAAAATATGAAAAAGACACACAATTAAATATGTTATTTACTCATATGACAGCATAAAAAAAATAGAGGAGAAACTATGCTTCCGAATGGGACAAGAGCACACGCAATTGCCTCATACACACAACTGTCGAATAGAGCTTAATTTATAAAATTAACAAATGAAAAATACACAGCAACAGAATAAATAGAATACGAATATAAAAAAAAAAGAACAGACTCTATCAAGCAAAAAAATTTTTTTGTATTTCATTTGCCGGCCCTTTTCCACATTACATTGAGGCGGACAGCGGGCAGGGTTCGGCTGCCCACGAGCTTTTATTTTATAGGTTTCTATATTTTTGTGTGTGTCTCTAATATCAGACGGAACTCGACGTATACAAAAAAAAAAATGAATAACAAAAAATAAAAAAAACGGCAGCGTCGCGTCGAGCAAACATTGAAGGCGATAGCAGCTCGACCGGCCCAGCAAGAGATTGGAAAGGGTGCTGATAGGAGGGCAGAGGCGGAAGGGAACTGAGACAATACGCGGCTGTCGGTAATCAACCTTGAATTTGTTTATTTACACACACACACACACACACACATAACTTACACGCACCTACACTTAACATTTGGGACAAGCGAACTATTTTGTGAGTGATGACTTCTCTCTCGAGCGAAGCCGCACCTACACTGTCCTCTGGAAAAGCATTCAAAGTTTCAAAGAAAATAAAAAAAAAATTCAAAAATATTTGAGAGAGAGTCGGGGAATGGCGAAAGAATTTACAGCAGACAGGAGCAGCCACTGAAATGGTTGTAATAAAAAGCAAAAACATTGAAATAAAAAATATCTTTTTATGCCAAAAAAAAAAAAAAATGTATCTGAAAAGAGAGACACAATGTTTATTCCTAATTAAATAACTTGAATTCTGACAAACATTTTTAGATAGTAAAACTGAAAAAAATAATTTTCTATATAATTAAGAATTTTTTCCAAACGATTTATGAATATTTTGTTCATGTGTTTATGGCAATTTCAGCCAACCCAACAAAGTAGATACTAAAAAAAAAAAAAAAATAAAACCAAGAAACATTCAAAAATAATAAAATAAAAAAAATACAAGGTTAAATAATAAAAATTCAAGGCATGCCGCCGAAATCATAAAACTTTATCTACGTCATAAATTTTATCCAAAAAAAATAATGCAAAAGCTCTTTTAGAATTTACCTCTGATTTCATAATTTGCATAAAACTTTTTAATAACTCTATCAATTCTTTGTTGCATTAAATGAAAATAAATCAAAATAAATATGCCGAATGATTGGCAGAATTGGGCTAGAGTGGAGTGGCTAACTCTGCGTATACGTAATTTTGATGGACACTACGCATATGGCGCATTGAAAGCTTCTGAATATAAATGCTTTCATTTATGATTTCTGCATATTTGAAATATTGTTTTTATTTTATTTTGGTTTATTTCCCCACTCATTACGGCTTATGAAGAGCGATGAGAAATCAGATAAAATTTAATTAATTTGTTCAAGCCGAATCCAACCCATTTCTTATGTATGAAAATAACATTAATTTTATTTTTCTTCAAAAAAAAAAGTAAAAATAAACCAAAATTTAATATAGCTTTAAAACGAAAATATTACATTTAAATGGATTTATTTGTAAAGTTTGTTGCACTCACGTCAGCGTATCGAAAGTTTCATTAATAAATATTTGAAATCTTTGAAATCTTTGACTGATGCCTGTGTGAGTTATTATTTATTTTCGTCCAATGATTTCAGAATCGTAATCACTGTGAGAAGTGCATAGTTATATTTGCCAAAATCTTCAATGTTTATCTTTGGCTTGCCGACTGACTTGGTTGGGCAAAAGTTTCGATTACAGAATTGATTCTGGCCAAGCCAAGTGGCTTAATTAGTTTTGCTCTGACCGGCTGAGTAGGAGAGAGCGTTGCAGACTTGGCAGCTTTGGCCACACACTTGAACTGTAAATATTTCGATATGCATCTAAACAACTACAACAACAACAACAAAGGCAAACTAAAAATATAAGCTTATTTATTGCCATTTTGTTTTGTCTTCCGTTGCGCGTTGACAACGGCAACGACAACATTTGCAATGATGAAAACGAATGCACATTGCATACGACTATTCTATCTCTCTCTCTCACTCTCTCGCTCTCTCTGTCTCTTTTTAAGTAAAACCCCACTCAATGCCAACAGCAAATCGCGCTTTAAGCTCAAATGTATCCAAGTGACTGCCGCTGCTGCTGCTGTTGTTATTTTGTATCTGTGCGCTACATTTGCTACCAGCGCTGGCGGGGCCACTTGCAGTTGCTTCTGCTCACCTCCCCTACCCCCTCTCTCCCCATCCCCCTGCAACTGCCATACACACCCCTCCTTGGCTTGGCTATTTTGGCTTTGCTCAATGTACGTGTTGTTGTCATCATTGTTGCTACCGTCGCTTTGGGTAAATTGCAATTGGTGCGAGCGAAACAAAAAATGCATTGCAAAATTGGGTTATTGGGTCATGATTTAGTTCGAGACACACACACACACACACACGCTCAGCATAGCAACAACTAACAAACAATGACAACAACAACAGCAACAATCTAAGCCAAAACGGCAGCACACTCGATTTGTTGTTTCTTTTTTTTTTTTTGTTATATTTTATTTATTTTTATTTTTTGTTTGCAATTTTGTTGTTGTATTTGTTGTTGTTTTTTGTTTTTTTGCGACCGTGCCAAACCCACAGCTTTTCGAAATGCCTACAATTCGCTTCTCTCTGACTTCTAGATATTTTTTTATTTTTGTATCTGCTGCTACTGTTTTTTTTTTTGTTCTTCTCACTTTTTTTTTTTTTTTTTTTGCACTTCGAGTTGTTGCATTTTTATATTTTGTAAGCTGCTGAAGCTGCATTGTTGTTGTTGTTGTTGTTGTTGTTGTTGTTGTTGTTGTTTGTGTATCTGCTATTGTTGCAATTGCAAATGGTTTTGAGAGTTGGGTGAGTTTGCTAGCTCGTATGCCTTGCGTTGCATTGTATCTTTCTAATTGACTTCCCTCTTGGCTACAAAGCACATTTTGCTTTTGTGGCCCATTTATTGTTGTTGTTGTTGCTGTTGTTGTTGCTTGTCATCGATGTTGTCATTTCACATTAAAGTGCCTTTGCTTGTTGTTGATGCCTCGACAGTTACCATATTTGTGTTCTCCTTGTTGTTGTTGCTTGTGGCAACACTTGACACTAATTAGGCCACTCTTTATTGCTGCCTTTTTCATTAGACTGGCAAGCAGGCATGTTGCACACAAAACCTTGCAGCATACGAGTCTAACGCCAAAGCAAAGTTTCCAAGATTCGATGCCGACCGACTCGGTCGGTCTATGCAAATATTTTCCATTTCCATGCCATAATAATAAGCTGAAAATCAACTTTCAGTGGACAAACCAATTGCTAATAAATTCATGTTATTGTTTTCTTTCTTTCTATCTATCTTTCTGGCTTTCGTAAATATGAACAATTAATAGTACAATTGATTCTCTACAACAAAGCCATGAAATGCTTACGAATATAGAACAGAATATATATATGTACATATATATATTTATTTATTTATTTTAAGAGATAAGAGAGTGCAGTGGATTTGAGCAAACAGACACAGGCAGAGCCACACGGATGCCTTGTAAATAGGAAGAAATTTTCAAATCGGGAATAAATAAACAAATTCGAAATAGTTCAATTTCCTCAAGTGCAGCAAATCTCGAAAAGCTCGGCCATAAATAAAACAAAATGTTTACAGATTTAATAAAACGAAAAGTATCTCATGCACTTTGGTAGATACTCAGACTAATCGAGATAAAATAGATGAGCTGATATCTTGGAACCTCTCGAAATTTTTTAAGCATATTCCGAATCCTGAGAACTTCTTTAGCCATTTAAAAAAAAAGCTAAGCCAATGGATTGATTAAAGTATTTCTCAGGCTTTTGGTCCATTTTCTATGCAGAATGGATTGAATTTTCTTCTCTTTTTTTATTGATTTAAAATATTCCAAGTGTAATTCTATTTTTAAGATATAATTTTTTTCTCGAAAAAAAGAAAGAAAAATAAAATTTACATTTTTTTTTCTTTTTTATGCACGCACATTTTTCATCAAAGCCAAAATGTCTTTGGGCTAAATTTTCCTCACGGTCCGTTGGCTTAAGAGGCACGCACCAGATCGTATGTGTGTGCGTGTGTGTGTTTGTGTGTGTGCCATTGACCAACATTTGTCACAAAGCCGAACGGAGGACAATGTGGGCCATAAATTTCAATCAAAAGTCTGCGTTGTAAGCAATTAAATTGCACAATTTTTATGTTTTCATTTTAATGTCTCAATTCTTTTGACAGATTTCGTTCATTTTCCTAATATTTCTTTAAGAAATTCATAAAAAAAATATGTATACAAATATATGTGAAAACTTTTCAAATCAAAAAAACTATTTTATATTTTTCCGTCTTAAAAAAAAAAAATAAAAATAATTTTTAAAATTCGTTCATGAAAAATAACTTGGAAAAATTCAAAGAGTCAGATAAAAAGTTTATTTTATTGACAATTGGAATTTTACATTTTTCTTTTTAAAATTTTTAAATTTAAGAAATTCTTAAAATATTCAAATGATTCCAACTTATTTTTCGATTTAACGATATTTTTCATAATCATTTGATAAACAAAAATCGATTATCTTGAGTCAATCGAAGATTTATTTTTATCGCTAGATGAGCAACGATTAATCGAATAATTGGTTGATTATTCACTTAATTATATCATTATATATTTTTCAGATCCGAACCAAGTTTGTCTGGATTTAAGGGCTGAACTCAAGTCGATGGAGCATGAGAACCCATCCAGGAAAGATTATAGCCCTTATCTACTCTCAGCTTGACATACGAATATGCCTATAGATAATGCTTGGCATATATACCCCATGTTATATATTAGGGATTCCCCGCAATACTTTCTTTAAGGCATATTTTTTAATAGTCAAGCATTATAGTATTCGATTTGATTAAGCCCCCAAAATGAGTTTCAGAAAACCAGAAAAACAGATTAAATAATTTTCAAGGTTTCTGAAAAAATCCTTGAGTTTCCAATTTAGAAATTCAAAACTAAATTCTCATTTCACAAAATAATTAAAATTATAGAAAAATTCTAAATTAATTAACATTTTATTACATTGGATTTCAGATCCCCCACTTTTGACAATAATGAATTTTATTTAATTGGAACATGTGTAAATAGATTGCTTCTGATCATTTTTGAATATGAAACAATTCAATTCCTGAATTGTCAATAAATCACAAATAAATTTAAGTGCCCAACCAACTCAATAATTTATCTATTGTTAGCTTAGTTATAGCCATAAATTCTGGATTAAAGAAGAAGAAGAAAATTAAAGAATAAAACAGAAAATTTTTAAGAATTTTAAAACGAAATTATGGGTATAATTTTCATGACTTCGACTGTCTGATTTGAGTTGAAATTGTTTCGAAATAGGAGAGGCGCTAGATTTGTTTATGTGCACTAGGCCAACTCGTTGAAGGCGGATGAGTTTCTCGACAGGATGGACAAAGATGTGCAGCTGTTTAGAGAAGCGTGGCAGAAGTCGGAGTGAATGGAATGGTTGGAAGCAAACAAAAACGAAATGAATTTGTTTATTTGCACTTTGCATTTGCTTTGGCCTCAAATGTGTTGGCTGTTGATTATTAAAAATTTTAGCATTTCAGTGACATACTTTGGCACACCGACGCCGCAGTCATTACAGCCCGTCCCATGCCTGGAGTTGAGTTGAGTTGAGTTGGCTTGGCTTGCGGCTGCCACGCTGGCGGCTACGCAATCTGTTTAGTTTAGTATTTTTTTTCAGATTCAGTTTGCTTCTGTTTCAAACTCTTCCTCTGCTTCAATTCTGTTCTGTTTATTTGTTTGGGGCGTTGCACAAATCTGTGTCATAATTTTTTTTTCACACAGAAGTTATGGTCTGCTTGGATTTCTAAATCCACAAAAACGCTATAAGAGAATGTTCGAGTGTGTGTTTGGTTTGGTTTCTTTTCTTTTTTTGTCGAATTTTGAAATGTTTATTCCTCAGACGCGACGGTCGCACTCCAGAACTCCAGAAGCATACTGACAGAGTGCATCAGTTGAGCCGCCTGTTTGACCTATTTTCCTGGCATTCAGTTGACGACCTACGGCAAAGCCAGTACAACAACGGACCAGAACCCAATACCGGCTCGGGCGACGCCATTTTCCCCCTCTGTCTCTCTCTCTCCTTGAGGTATTGAAAAGAGCCAGGACAAAAGAGGCAACAGAGTTGGCAAGAGTCTGAATGGGTCACATACTGTAGTTTTGCCTTGGGCCTGGTTGCCTGTGCAAGTGAGACGATTTGGACGCTTGCCAGCGTTGCCACATCGTTGGCTTTGGGTCAAATGCACCGGCTTCGAAAAGTTTTACTTTTTGTGGCTTTTACTTTTTTAGCGAAAGTACTCCACAAATGATTTGGATATATGTGACCCGAGTGGCCTGGGCGCAATTTGCTTAAGCCTCAAACTAAAGGCCTTTTTTCTTCTTCTTCTTTTTCGTGTTTTTTCTGATGTAGAAACGTGTTTGCTTGTGTGCGTGCTTATGGATATAGGTCTTTGATTAACCCCATGGGCTGTTTCTTGGGTAGACAAATTTTTCGAGATGAACTTTTAATGTTTCTCCAGCTTCAGTCACGTACACAATTAAGGCGATTCTCTTACTCGTATGCCAACTAAACAAATAGAAAACCATTTTGAAAGCTACCCCATTACCATAATTTGAATGTTCAATTGATTGTAATGAAGATCAATAAGTAAAACTTATGGCCAAAAGTCTTCTTGTTGTTGTTATTATTGTCGACTCCCTCTGGCTGGGTTTATGAATTCCAATTGAGGCGTTAGCCAAAAAAATCAAAAATTACTAGCTACTCCATGACCACAATCAGATTTATTCAAACTGTGAAAACTAATTTGATTGAAAATTATCCCATAATTATGGGAAATCGGAGAGTACAAAAAATACGCAGATAATATAGAGAGTTCCAATAAAGTCGATAACTTATAGAAAGTTTTCTACCGATAGAAAATAATTAGTTTCACAATTACTTTAAGGAAACAAGACTTAGGTTCTCTATTCAAAGAAATATATATCGAATCAAAATAATGATATATTTAGGGTTACAAAATTATATTAAGATCGATAACTTCCTATAAAGTTAATGTTAGGTTAGGTTTCTAAAGCCTGACTCCTACCAGTGTTAGGTCCTTACTGATAAATAAAGTAGAGAGTGTTATAATGATTTTCTTAATTTTATTCTCATTTAGTTTGATAAATAAAACTGCAAAATTTTAGACGATACTTTGATTAAATACTTTTTATCGATACTTGTAAGCGATTATCGATTATCAATAAAGACTGACTACTTGGAGAAAAGTAGACAGATTACAAAGAAAGAAAAGGCATTCGAATGTCTTAAGTACTTTTTACTTTTGATTAAATACTTTTTATCTTACTTTTGATAAAATACTTATAATCGATACTTTTAAGCAATTATGGATTAGCGATTATCAGTCAAGACTGACTACTTGGAGAAAAGTAGACAGAGTATAAAGAAAGAAAAGGCATATGAATGTCTTATAAAGTATTTCATAGTATTTTTTATTGAATGTAACAAATATTTCCGATACAAAATTACTTTATTTTACTTAAGAAAATTCTTTTAATTATCGATATATCACAATAAACGTTTTCATTGCAGATTCCTCATTTTCATTCAAAGAAAATAAGTTACAAATATTCCAAATCAAATCCTTAATTTATTTTAAATTCCAAAATAATTATCATCAAGTAAACCAAATCGATTCTTAAATTCTATTTCATCAGATTCTTAATCTGTTGGTTTGTTTAATTTAACCCTTGTAAGGCATTGTTTATTCATTGTTTCTGGCATTTCAGTTTTTATTTTCTTAGCCCACAACAAAGCCAAGAGAACTTTCGGGCCTCTTTCGTTGGTTGGCGTATTTGTGGTGCCCCAAAGTTTTCTTTGCTTTTGTCTTGCTTTTTGGATGCGTGTGAGTTTTTCAAACTGCCGGTAATTGCCAAGGCTGCTGGAGCTACTCTTCTTTTTTTTTGGGTTAAATTTCAACATCATTGTCGGTTTCGGTTGGCATTGACGGTGCCGTGGTGGCCATCATCGTCAGAGGTTTAATGGTCAATAAACTGGGCACACTGCCGTCTCAACGACAGCCACGACCACTCCGAAAGTTGAGGGCAAAAATCGTTTTAGCCCATCGAGTTTCGAAGCAGTCAAGAGTCTGTGAATTTGAGTGAGTCGGTTGGGTGTGTGAGACATTGCCTAAAGCCGTTGCTACTTTGGGTTATTTGACCAACTTTGACTCGTCATCGATACCGATACTAAGGCAAACGCCAACGCCAAAGCTTGCAACGACAACAACAACAACAACAAAAACACCGGCATTTTTGGGGCAATGACGAAACCTATTTTTTTTATGGCAAGAGAATTGACCATCCCAAGCATTTGATGGAGTCCGGCACCCACTAAAACTCTTTGCTAGATTTCTCTTTGCTCATTCTTTTTTATCTTTCTCTGTTTATCGTTTTAACCAGCTCTCTATGGAATACTCGTTGGGAATATAATTTCTATATAAATTAAATCTGACACGCATTCGAGGCTGAGTAATTTTTTGTTTTCTGTTTTTTTTTTTTTCGCCAGAATTTCTGTTTTTATTTTTTGATTCGTCTTCTTCTTCTTCTGCGTTTTTTTTCTTGTAGGGTTTCTGTTTTTATCGTCTCATTTTCATTTTATTCCTTTTGCTACCTCTTTTGGGTCGTCGTCATTTTCAATCAATTTTAGTCTCGCTCTCCCCTGCTCCCTCTCTCTCTCTATCTTTCTCTCTCACTCAATCTTTCTTTTCTTTTTGTTCTTTTGAGTGTGTTTTGGTATAAAGAGAATCCCCAAAAAGATTGGATTCAAATTACGGTTTTAGGCTTCGCTGGACGCGACGCCAGTAAAGAAATATTAAAAAAAAAAAACAGACGCACACACACAGTCACACAAACAAGGGCATAAACAGAATATTGACGCTCTGAGTTCGTTTGCCTTCAAGTGCCACCGTAGCCGACACCGTCACCAAGTTTGTTGACCTTCACAAACACAAAGGCTACGAGAGAGACAGAGCAAGAGAGAGAGAGAGAGAGAGAGAGAGGTCGAGAGAGCACAGAGCGAGACTTGGAAGAGAGGGAGTCTAAAGGCCACCAGGATCACCTGTTGACGCAGCTGCTGTCACTGCCGCTGCCTCTGCTTCTTCTTACACATCTCTGAGCTCAGCAAGCCATTGAACCCTCCAATGCCACCAACACAGGGGAGGAAAAGAGCGCTCAGGCAAATTAAAAAGAGAGAGTGAGAGAAAGAGAGAGAGAGACGGAGTTTGCTCTTTGTCTGATAGGGATGTAGCTAATCTTGGGTTTCGAAATTTTCAAGGATTTACCCTTGCACCCAAACCCGGTCCAACCCAACCCGGCCAGGCCAAAAATCAACAATTACATAATTTTTATTTGAACAAAAGACCCAAAAACTGCCGGCAATTGAAATTCTTTGCAAAATCCACAAAATGACCCGTCGAAACACACACAAATCAATTGAGGCGATTAAAAAGTCTGAACAAAAAAAAAAAACAAAAAAAGCAAAACTCACACATTCCCAAACCAGGCCAGCCACATGAGCGGTATGATTCGTTTATTCGGTCATATGTAAATGCGTTGGCTACCCCCCGCCCTGCCTAGCCCAGCCCAGCCCAGAGCGTTCGGAACGGGATCAACGGCTCTTTGGCGATTGCCCGGTCGTTCCCGAAAGTTGAATAACCCAAATGGGCGTATAAACAAAACAAAGCGCAAAAGCGCAAATCAAACCCGCACCGAACCACTCACAAATCTACACTAGTCTGGCACATCTGAGATCTGAGAACTCTGGAGTTTATTAGGCGGAAATGGATTAAGACTATAAATTCAAGCAGGTTATTCCATACGAAATAATTAAAGCTAGCAAAAATTTCGAAAGAGAAACCCTAGATGACTGTGAAAATGAATCATCGCAATGGTGAAGAAGAAGACATTCCTCTACCCAAAAACAAAAAAGAAATAAGTCGACGAATCTGGTAAAACGCACTTTTTACGAGTACATTTTCAGCATATCGAATTGCATTTCATATGTTTCCCAGCTACCCTCAGGCAGCCAGGCAGACAGACAGCCAGGCAGACAGACAGACTCGGTTGGTTCCCTTATAAGCACTCATTTATTCAGTCATACGGAGTTTCCCTGGTCTCTTGTTATTTGCTCTATCCTCACGCCCCCCGCCCCAATTCGACTATTGAAAATGCGTAAAATTCAGGAAAATCCTGGTTAGACTCGTCGTCCTTCATTTGTCGCATTTCAATGGTGGCTCTTTTTGGCTCTTGGCAATTTATGCCAAAGTTTCCTGTTTCAATTAAATTTTATTAGTGTCGATGCTTTGCCATAAAATTTTACGACCTAGAGGAGTTTTCCGAACACACACACACACTCACAAAAATCTACACAAATTATTGAGCAAGGGAGAACGAACAAAAAGAGAGAGAGAAAGAGATACTTGCAATATTTTTTTGCAAATTTTTGTTTGGTTCGAAAATTAAATGCGTACTCACAGAAGGCAAACAATTTGCACAAAGTTCAAATCAAGCCAAGATGAAAAAAAAATTACGTACCTAAAACGAAAGAGAGAGAGGGAAAATACATAAATAAAGTTATAAAGAAAATTGCATTGATTTAATTATATTCGAAAAAAAAAATTATGTATAAAAAAAAAATGAAATAAAATTCCAGCCGATGAGTAAAAAAAAAAACGACGTCACCCGCAACATAAATATAAAGATGCCTCAAGAATCATGACAAAAACAACAACAACAACAACATCAGCAGCAGCAAACAATTGAAACAAATGCCTACGACTCGGTGTACATCTGTCTTCTGTGTATGTGTGAGAGAGAGAGGTAGAGCGAGGGTGCTATATTTACGTTATGACGTCGTAGGCTTTTGTTTACAACACGCCGACGACACCCACGCAGCCCGGCATCAGGAACCAAAAATATAGCAAAACACTCATTGAAAAGAGACCGAGATATAAATAAAGATAAAGATAGAGAGAGCACACCAGGAATCCCGACTACCCACGCAGCGAGCAAAACGACAGCATGTGATAATGGGCTTCCCTCACCACCCTCACCCTGTCCCAGCCCTAGGGTAGCTAATAAAACGCCCACTGGGCTGAGGGCTTAAGGCCTGTGGGGGTATGCCTCTCTTCTCCCCCCTCGCATAACTAAACAAATATCTTAGCTGCACAAGTGAGAAAATCCACAAATCTAAAACCGAGCGCCTCTCAAAATTGTGAGTATCTTGAAAATTTTCAAGTACCTCAAAACCAAAGTACTGCAAATATTTGACTAAAAAAAGATTATTCAGGATATGATTTCATTCAAAGGTGGTGGTACTGCGATGCTTGAGTTTTATCTCAAAACTAAAGGGACTCAACCTAATTAGTTTGATACATGGAAAATTGATCAAGAGAAAATAAATTAGCAAGGAGTTGGGAAAAGAAAGAGGAAGATTTTGGCAACACTCTTCAATTCGAAGCTTGCATTCTTTCAAGCTTTAAAAATTGCATGAAAATCAGTTTAAGGAAAGAACAAGAGGACGACGAGAGAAAGACCAACGAAAGACCAAGGAAAGACCAACGAAAGACCAACGAAAGATCAACGAAAAACCAACGAAAGATCAACGAAAAACCAACGAAAGACCAAAGAAAGACCAACGAGGGCCAAAGATCATCAACTCCTTTCAAGAACATAAATGAAAATTTGTTTTGAGAAACTGACAAAAACACAGCAGCCAAAAACACACCAAAATGGAGTCCAACTTAGAGCAGAACAAAAAGCTCCCAATGAAAATATAACTCATACGCAACGTGTGCGCACTCCGCAACGGAAGTATAATGAAAATTGCGTAGCCCTGGTGATTGCCTATGAAACGGAAGCCGCACTCAGCATTTGTTATATCCAACAGATGGGCCAAGCTCTCCCCGCACCTCCCGCACCCCCCTCTACCACTTCCCCTCTACCCTTGGCACACTTAGAATTGTACAATTTTATGTGAGAGAGCGTGAGTGAGTGTATGCTTGATTTGGCTCGGTATTGGCATTGGAATGTGCGACTTGACGTCGTCATAGTCGTTGTCGTTGTCGTTGTCGTCATCGTCATCATCGACGACTTGAATTGCCGTGCCAAAGAAATATCGCTAAATGTGGCGGCAATAGAGGAATACAAATAAAAATGAGCTAAAGCTAAAGTCGAAAATAAAAAGTGAGCAGCTTCTATGCGAAGGTGAAAACTTTTCAAGCTTAGCCGAAACAACAACAACAGCAACAACAGCGAGATACCGAGGTTGTATACTACACAAAATTTGTTTGCCTTTTTTCCCCCCATCCCCGCCCAACTTTACAATTTGTTTGTGTTGTTGTTGTTGTTGTTTCGTGTATGCATTCAAGTTAATTTGATCGCGTAATTCACGCATGATTGGCATCGAAAATGCGTAAAGCATCTCGACTTTACAGCAAGCACAAAAACAACAACAACAATAGAATACAAAATTACAACAACAACAACAAAAACAATAAGAAGAAGCAGAAGAAGGTGTAGCTTTCGAAATGTAAATAAACGAAAATAGCTCACGACAATGTTGAAAAAAGCGTGAGAGGCTAGGGCGAGTGAGTTGGGCCCGATGCGTAAAATTGCGTGAGCGGTTGGGGACTTTTGGGCTTTCAGCATGGGCGATGACGTAGTCGCCAGTGTGCGTGGAAGAAGCGCGGCAATGGAAACTGAAATAAACAAAACAAAAAACCAAAACCAAAATAAACCGACAGAGACCGGGCCGGCCCGGCCGCAGCCACAGCACGCCGAGGGAGGAAAAGAGAACCCAGCATAACGGCAAATGAAACAAAATGGCGACCAAATTGCGTCGTAGTTTTTTTTTCGTTATGCTGAAGCTTGGGAGTCAGCCATTTTGTTTTTATGCTATCGCCATAACGCCATCTCACTCCCACTACCAGAGCCACACACACCAGCCTTATCAACACCTCAATCAAAGGGACGGTTGGCCATCGATTTGCCAAAGCATCTCAAAGTAAGTCAACGAATTTTTTTTCTCCCCCACTCTCTTTTTGGCGGGCCGCTTAGGCCGTTAAAGAAAGTGGTCGACCGAGCTTATCGAGAAAGTGTGAAACTTAATAAAAATCTGAGCTCGAGGCAAGTCTCAAGAAAGAATTGCTTTCTTTGCAGACATCAAGTCAAAAAAATTCAAAGGACAAACAGCTGTTCTCTTTTTGCAAAAAAAAAAAAAAAAAAAAAACAGCTGACTCCAGGCAGCTGCTCCATTTAACTTAACATTTCCAGTTGAATTTCTCTGGAATTATCCAAGTGCCTCGGGCTGTTTCAATAAAACAAGTGAATAGCTGAGATAAGTATGCGTAGATTTATTATCGGATTGCTGTCTTGGGATTTTCTTTTTGAGACTCGAAGATGTGTGGCACTGTGACAGAGTGGCAAAGCCACTTGAACTGCTTGTTGCCTAGGATATTTTCCAACTGATTCCCACAAGAGTTGTCAACTCTTCAAGCAGCTCGAATGCACCAGTTGATCAAAAGCAGCAGCAGCAGCAGCAGAAGCAGCAAATTTGTTGAAAATTAACAACATCTTGCCACATTGTATCAATTTAGATATATTGTTATATTTGAAATTACAAATTGAATTGGGATTCAGAGTTGTTGGATGCACACAGAAGTGAGTGAGTGAGTGAGTTGGCATGGGGCAATCAACTGTTGCAAGGCAACAAAAACAAAATTTATCGCCAATCTCCCCCCGATTTTCTAGACCACTTGGACGGGCTATGGCCAAGGGGGCGATAGTACCCATTTCAGATAGACTCAGACTCCAATTCGTTATTGTATTTCAGTTTTTTTTTTTTTTTTTTTTGGGGCACAACGTCGAGCTTCGAACATTTTAATTTGATTAAATTTCATGTGACCCAAATTCCGGAAACAGTTATTTTTTTTTTTTTTTTGTTCCATGCCCTAGACTTCGGTCTGCTGCTTCTTTTGCCACATTTTGTGTTTCGTTTCTATTTCCATTCGGTCTTTTATGCGTCGTGGCTTTCGTTTTCCCCCGCAAAAAAAAAGACAAGAAAAGTATTACCAAAAACGCAAAAAAAAAGGAGTCTGAATTTCCCTTTCCCTTCCCTTCTCGTGGAGTAAAACAAAACTGACGAAAGGCCACAAAACGAACTCTGCCAAAAATGACATTTTCTCGCCGGAGCAGTCGAACTGAAGTTGATGTCTTGGTTTGCCTGTATTTTCCCTCTTCCACCTCCCCTTCCCCAGCCCTGGTATTTTTCGTTGTACATGAAAAGCAATTTTCATGCGTGGCTTCTTTTGCGTTTGTGTGCGTGAACGTGAGCCTGCCAGCCAGCGGGCGGTCTGTCTACTTTGCTGCGTATTTCCGCTCGGTCCCTTCAGAAATTACAACAACCCAAAGAGAAATACAAAAAGAAAATTTATACCAAAAAAAAAAAGAAAATGAAAAAGAATACAACGAAGAAGAAGAAGAAGCAGAGAAGAACGAAACCAAGCCAAAGCCGGTTTCCCAACGAAAGCCCCGATGGTCTAACTGACTTGACTGAATCAGCAAAGGCAAACGGCAACGGCAAAGGCAAACGGCAACGAGCGTGCGTAAAGTGCGTAACTGTTGTTGCTTTTATGCTCATACCCATTGTTCTTGTTGTTGTTGTTGTGTGAAACGAGTTTCTGTTTATTTGTATGGGTAGCTGTGCGTGTGCCCCGTCCATGACTTTTCTCCCCCCCCTTCTCCTTTGGCAAAGCCAACTCACTCAGTCGGGCAGTGTTCGCCTCCCTTCACATCTCTCTCTCTCTCTCTCTCTCACATCTCGCTCACTCTATGTTTTGGTGTGTACAGCTGTTTTCTGTTTATCTCGCACTTTCCGCCTTCTTCTTAACATTCGTATTTTTGTTTACGTTCTGCGGCACGCACACACACACACACACACACACGAACATACGCACGCATACTCAAACAAAAGCAACTCAACAACTCAGCACAGCACAGCCCAACCCAACTCAACTCAATTCAACTCAACCTCAACCCAAATCCAGTCCGTTTCGTTTATTTCGAGAGATACTCCAACCAATATAGATTCCGATTCCGTGCTGCTGTGTATCTTTTTTATATGGAAATACCAACATAGCGGTATTTATTCTGCTTTTAAATTTACAAGAGAGAATGAAAGACTTTGGTCATCCTCTATCACTTCAGTGACTCTGGGAAATTACCTAACAGCATATCACTCTTTTGGCCTTTGTTTTTTTATTTTTTCGAGTTTTTTTTTTGTTTTGTTTTCTTTCCAGCAAATCTCGGCAACGCTTTCACTTTTAAATTAAGTCATAATTTTATACGCACAGATTTCGGTCAACTTAACCTACATTTTCAAATAGCACCACCATACCAAAAGCCATTCACCACCACCACCACCACTATCACCACCACCACAAAGAAGAAGAAGAAGCAGAAATAATAAACTGCGCATTTCTATGAAACGCACAAAAATCTCATAGAAATACGCATATCCAGACCAAAGATTTGAATGAATTGAATCGATTGTCTGCGGTCTCTTGAGCAACAGTAAAAGTATCTAAGAAATACTTTAAGCAATTTTATGATGATCTGATTTTTTTTTTTCTTCATTCAGACAAACCTGTAACTTTTATTGGTCTGGGAAATAGGAAATAAAATTAGACGGTTAGCAACAATGAAAGCGGTTAAAGTTTGCCGGGTTCTTTGAAATTGGTAACTTTTTTCTAGTAAAAGTTTTTAGCCCAAGAAGGAAGTAGAGGGAATCTGAAACTTATCATAATCTAGGTCAAAATTAGCTAGATCAATCCAGTCATAATGACAGGATTCTTTTCATGAAAAAAAATAGTTCCGATTCGACCTTGAAGGTGAAAAACTACCCAAATATTTCTGACTTGAGAATATCTTGAGATGATCTTCCAAAAAAACGCTTGAAAATCCGAACCAAATTTTAAAGATTTTTGATTTGGTTTTAATCCTCAGGAGATCTCAGCTTCCTCCTAAATTACAGGCTTATTTCAAATAAAAAATTCGAGTCCGTCAAGTCTTTATAAAAATGTTGGAGCTTACTTATTTGGAAATCAGCTATATCAATGTTTTGTTGATTTTGCTCTCAGCTCTTTTTTTTATCATTTCGAAATGAGGTTAAGGGAAATTATTACTTTTTTTTGTGAGATTGTAAAGAGCCTTATTTATTTTGAAAACTTTATCGAATTATATCATATGCAAGGCAGTTTTGGTTTCGATGACGAAATCATGAGATACTTTGTTTTGTTTAAATTATTTTCAAATGCCCAATCGATAGCCAAAAGTTTTCAGTTTGAATTTGGCTTTTTTTCCTTTGCTTTTGATTTTACTCTTTTGCTGGCTTTCAAGCGAGTCTTTTGCGTTAATCAAAAATACATTTCAAATTGACCCACATACCAAGGTGGCATGTACCCAAAACGCCGCAAAACCAATACAGCCACTCAAAGGTGTGTGCGTCCGTGCGTGTGTGTGTGTGTGTGTGTGTGTTTGTTTCTGTGCTGGCATAATCAGGTGTATGTGTATGTGAGCAGCAAAAGCTCAGGCCATTAAAGACAACGAAAACGGCCAACAAAAGGGGCCTTTGAAATCAAAACTCGAGCCCAAAAATAAAAAAAAAACCAGCTGAGCTTGCCTGCATTTTTTCGATTTTTTCGAAAGTCGTTTTTTTTTTTTGGTTTGGATTTCAGATTTTTTTTTTTATTTTGTCACTTTAATTCAACTTCACCTTCAACAAGGTTTTGTGTGGAATTTCTTTCAGTTTGTTTTTGTTAACCTTTTTCCTAAACTTTTTCTATCTTTTTTTTTGCAATAAATTATTAATTTGATTTTCTTATTCACTTTGTACTCATTCGGAAACTTGTTGCTGGGCCGGGACAAGACCTGCCAATTGGGTCGCCAAAATGAACCTAAAACTTCAACATTTGATCAACAGTTCGGTATTTATTTTTGTCATACTCATCACTGCTGACATTTGAGACTACAAATAAATAAAAAAAAATGAAGTAGAACAACAGTTCAACCTGACAAACAGCAGCGTTGAAAAAAGGTCATTGAAGCGTGTTGACCGACTTGAAAGCCAGAAACATTAAATTTCAAAATTTGTTTGTTTGCATTTGACATTTTTTGTACCAGACCCTCGAAGTTCTACGTACTTTCCACTGTCTACATGGGTAATTTATTGTTTCCAATTAGAGCGCATTTCTTTAGATTGCTAAAAAGCCGAACGCGCTGCACTACCTGCCAAGTAACGACAATCAGGTCGAATCGTTACCCACCACACTGACCTGCAGAAAGTACCAAGAAATACATTTCTCTACCAAGCCACACACAAAAAAGGTAGTCTAAAAAAAAAACTGAATTCTTTATTCATACTCATAAAACCATAGAACTGCAGAGGCAGACGGGCCGGGCAGGCCGAAGAAACAGGACAGCAGGGCCGGGTCGTTAGCCGCATCAGGTTAAACAGCAGGCAGCCCTCAGACGCAGGCGAGACAGGCCGTGGCCTCGGTACAAGGACAGACATGCAGACATAGACAGAGAGGGCAATAGGAGGCAGGCAAGACTGACGAACCACACAAAATTAAAAAAAAAAAAAAAAAACAAAAAACAGGACTGCCGATTACCGAAATCCGGACAGGCACAGGCTTGTCTTGAAACCGAGTCAAATGGAACCAAAGTAATCAGAGACTATTGGAAAAATTATAACCTGTTTATTTGAATGAATTTCTAAGAGTTTTCATAAGCCGAAAATTAGGATTACTTAAGATAATTAAGTATCTGGGATCGTGGATTATCCTAGCCGATATAGAAATTTTTATTCGACTTTTTCAAATCCAAATTAAATAGGAATTTTTTATTAAATATTTGCGGAATTTCTCAACTCCATAAAACATAGTTCGAACTATCTTGAAACTTTATCAATCCTAATAATATCAAGTCTTGATATTCAGTCTAAATATTTAAGGCCTTTCTGATACCTTCCTGAGACTTTTGAAAAATCTGGCTTTCAGTTCCAAATACCTTCCTGAGACTCTTGAAAAATCTGGCTACCAGTTCCAGATACCATCCCGAGACTCTTGAAAAATCGGTTTACCAGTTCCAAATACCTCCCTGAGATTCTTGAAAAATCAGGCTACCAGTTCCAGTTATCTTCCTGAGACTCTTGATAAGCCTGGCTACCAGTTCCCGATACCCTCCCGAGACTCTTGATAAACCTGGCTAACAGTTCCCGATTCCCTCACGAGACTCTTGAAAAAACTAGCCACCAGTTCCAGTTACCTTCCTGAAACTGTTAAAAAATCTGTCTACCAGTTTCAGATACCTTCCCGAGACTCTTGAAATACCTGACAAGCAGTAGCAAATTCTGAGTTCTTGGCTCATCGGAGTGTGACAATTGCTGGTTTCGAAATAGTTTCTCATATTTCTCTGAATTTTTGAAATTACAGAGAAATTTTCTATGAAATTAAAGATAACTGGAATTTATTTTGCCAACCATTACTTTAGGTTTACGATTTTGACCATGTTTATGGTCAATTCGTACGAGATCTATAAAAGTGCCATGAAAAGTTGGAGCAGACAGTTTATTGACTTTCGTAACCGACTTTCGAATATTTTTTGTCTCAACTTCCTGCCTGCCTCACCCGCTATTTTTTTGGATTTCCGATCGCCCTGCTCCGAAGTGGTAGGAACTTTCATCAAAAGTGTATTTAATTTGTTTCTATGCGAACTTTTGAGTGACTTTTGTTGACATGTCTGAACGAATCTCAAAGGGTAGAGAATGCCACTGATTTCGGTTAACAATTTTTTTTCCAGTGCTCAAAATGAAATGTCATTAATTTGAAATCAATCTCAACTCACTTGGGCCCAAGTCAAACAAGTTATATATATATTTATATTTTTTTTTTTGGTGTTTTCTTTTCATTTATGAAGAGTAAAATAGGTCAAGCGAGTGTGGAAAACGGCAGAGAATGAGAGAGCGTCAAGATGAAATTGGGCCAAGTAAAATTAATTGCAAGACTGATTAAAAATGTAAACATCAAAAACAATAACAAAAAACCATAAAGCGACTAAATGGGGGAAAGTGAAAATATTACTCTCTCCCTCTCTACACTCTCTCTCTCTCTCACTCCCTGTCAAAAAAAAAATCATATAGGCCAAATTACGAAAGCCGCGACAAAGCAAACAGAAATTGGCATTTATCGCACTTTTTGGGTGCACGTGAAACTATGTCAGATAAAGCTTTACAACAACAACAACAAAAGCAGTAACGAATATTGACAAAAGTCCAAAGCCAACTGGCAATTTCAATGTCATTAAAATAAATTAGCTTATGTTTTTTTTTAGCTTTCTTTCTTTGGGGTTATTTGGCAGCGGAAATCTGAGCCAAAGCGAATTACCTTGACTAATTTAGCCCAGTCCAAGTCCTTTTTGAATTAGAAACTAAAATGTATGCCATATTTAATACATCAAATTCTAGCCAGTCAAACTTGCCCACATTGCGTATACGCTATGTGGCAAGGGCCCCCTCTCTCTCTCTCTCTCAGCGCAACAAGTTTCTGGCAAATAACCTTAGAATAAATTGCTCAACATTTCCGTCACACACACACAGACAAATTGAAATATTTTTCCCCAACCCGGTTTATTTTTTTTTTCTCTGCTTTTAGAAACAAAAGCCACCATTGCTCTCAACAACAAAAGCCATAAACTAAGGGCTAGCATACCATTGCTATATAAAAAAAAAAGATATTGTATTTTATATATTGTAAGCATTTGAGATACATTTAACCTTGGTCATGCCAAGTTTTTTTTCAAAAAAGCACGTGAGTTACACATGCCAGCCCAAAACTATCTAAAAAAACTGAAAACTGAAAAATCTATCGATGGTAATGAAGATACTATTTTCGAGTCTCGATCAAGTGTGTACAAAATTCAAAACGTTTCGTTTCATTGATGAGGTCACTAGCTGAAAACCTCTTATATTTATTATTTCCATTCACACGCTGCTTTATCTAAGCTGTAGACTGACTCAGGGTCGTTTAACAAATGAATTCTGATTATTGTAAATGGGGAAACTGGGGAAATCATGGCTTCAATTGAAAACTGAATTTTTTCGAAAAAAATTTAATCAAACCTTGACCATGCCAGACCAAATGAAAACAAGCTAGTTTTGAGCTAGTTAAGTTTGTATCTTTCAGATACACTCGTATCAAACGTAACGAATCTAGTTTCGAGTAGCATTTTAGATAGATTCTCTGCTGCCTCTCTTAATTTCAAACAATAATAAAAACAAAACCCACACACACACATACATGAGCAAACAACTAACTGACAAATTTATTGACATGCCAGCCACACGGAAAAGATACCCGCAGCCGAGTTCAGTTCAGCTGAGTTGAGTCGAGTCGAGTCGAGTTGACATTGAGATTGAGTATCTCATAACGCCCGTCCCGGGCGGTCGAGGCTGCCCGGCTACAACAATTACAAACATTTTTAGCGATTATTAGTAAATGGGAAAACACAAAAAGCCAGCAGCACCAGGCAAAAATCAACCAAGGAAAACAATTGTTCAGATAGAGACAGAGAGTAGATAGAGAGAGAGAGAGAGAGAGACTGCCGGCAAACTGACTTGAGTATCTGGTTGAAAATATATTGCTATCTAGAAATACACTCACACACACACACACACATGCACCCCTTCGCATTCCTCTCTAGAAATATGCAGCGCATTTTTGCTTATCTAACTATCTTCCCATCTATATATATCTCTTTGTCATGTGCATGTGTGTGTGTGTGTGTGTTGTGTATCTCACTAACTGACTATCTATCGGAAAGAGGCAGCCAGTCCGTAACTGATGCCAAAGTTGACGTCGGCTTTGCCAGCGTTGGCAGCGCCAACGCAGATGTTTGCTGCGAGTTATGACGCAATTAAGTGAAAAAGTTCATTTGTTATTGTTGTAGTTGTTGCTAGTTTTTTTTTTTATATTATTGCTTCTAAGGCGCGGTCAGGCAATGCAGCCTCGAGACCTACTCAGAGAGAGAGAGAGATATTGCAAACGGGAAGGGGTACTCGGAGAGGGGGTAGGTGGGGAGCCTGTTGAGTGTTTGCTTAATCTGTATAATTAGCTATAAAGCGTAAAACTAGTGAAAAATTCAAATTATACGCCCCAACAAGTTACGTGCCATTGGCATCACAAACTACAAATTCAAATATTTTACAAAAACACACTATCATTCTCTGCCTGTGTGTTTGTGTGTGTGTTAGTGTGTGTGTTCGTTTTGGGGCTAACCCTGAAAACGCTTTTTGTCTGTTTGAATATTTTCACGAAATTTTGTTCTAAACCGATTCAAACAAAAAGTGTTATTGTTGTTGCTTTTGTTACGACATCGACGACCGCGAATCCGACCGCATCATAGGCATCGCCAACGCCAGCGTCATTGCCATAGCATACATATAGTATATATCGGAGAGGGCAGGGCGATAGATCCGAACATAGTCTATAAATGTTTGCTCTCTGATATTTCTCTTGTAAATTAATCAGAAAATAAAATAATAATTCAAATTACTTTCAGATCTATTGAATGGAATTCTTAGGCCCCTCGGGTGTCTCACTTTTTCCAGATGTTTGTTTCAGAAGTGACGTAACTTCCTCGATTATCACATGAATGTGTGATATAGCGAAAAAAAGAGGAAGGCGATCACTTCAGCTAAACGAAGATGGCAGACTCTTTTCGAGATTCTAAGAATCCTATGATGCGATCGAAACTATATGGTAAATATATTTCTAATTTAGGTAGGATACAAGCAAGTTATCTCCGTAAAACGGACCAAAATTATATGAAAAATACTTATCCAATTCTCAGCTGTTTAGGATTTTTTCAACTGTCCCAAGATATACCTGATATAGACAGACTCTTTTCGAGATTCTAAGAATCCTATGATGCGATCGAAACTATCTAGGAAATACATTTCAGATTTAGGTAGGATACAACCAAGATATCTCCTATATAGATGGAATGGGAAACGGAACAAAATTATATTGAAAATACTTATCGAATTCTCAGCTTTTTAGGATTTTTTCAACTATCCCAAGATATACCTGATATAGTAGTTCGATCTGGTCTATTCAAGTCTATATACTACTTCTCTTACTTCTATGGAAAGAGTATAAATTTTAAGTAGTAAGTTCCTTCAAAGGTAATTTCTTATAAGCCCTGACCAACACTTATAATATTTCCAAATAAAAAAAAAAATGAATGCCAAGTTCAAGAAATTTAAACTGTTAAACTTTTGGATAACTTAAGTACTTTTAATACCATCTAGCTGTCTGTGCTTTAAGTGGGAATCTTTTTCCTCAATATGACTCAATTTAAAGTTAGTTGTTTCCCACTAAATGGAGCCCATTAATTTCTCGAAATCGGGTTTGCGTGATTGTAGATGCCAACCCTTGGAGCAGGTCTCCTCTGGCACACATGAAAACCTCCTTTATATATGATAGCATTTGTTAGATGTCCTTCAATACTTCAGAGACCTTGTAGCACCTGCTGCCCCTCTCATCTCAGACCAAGACAACCCTCAAATATGTACAACCATTTATATGGAATATATAAACCCTCCTGCTCTCTACATAAGACATAAGCCCGAATACATAGAATAGGTGGTATTGAGGGGGGTTTAGGCTCCCTTGTCAGCTGCCAACCTTGACACACATTCCGCTAGCTGGGTGAGAATGCAGCTCTGGGCCACCCTGGCCCACCCCAATGCAAGCAGCATTAAAATGTGAAGATGAAAGCAAAGTAAAACAAAGAACGAACATGGGTGGGTCAAAGTGTTTCGACAGAATTTGGCTAGACTCACCTCATTTCCAATAGTGGTTATCTTGACCACCACCTCGTCCTTGGTGGCATCGTGCTCGACCACATCGCCGGACTGCTCGCGTCCATTGTAGGTGAGAAAGACACGTTGTCCTGGCTGCAATTGTATGCCCATTATGGAACGGAATCCGGGCCCAATGAGGTCGGACTCGCGGAACTCCTTGGTCATGGCATTGCGACGCAAGGCCTGAGCCGGACTTATATACCCGCTGGCACTGACCGCGGCCCGTCGAGTCTCCGAAATGACCGAATCGGAGCCCGGATTGGTGGCCTGCAACGGCGCCTGTTGCATTGTCTTGAAATCAAAGCGAACGATATAACGCGTATCCGCATTGAGTTTCTCGCCCGGTGCTATGAAAGTAGAAGCCGGCGGGGGCGGCGGCGGCAGGGCACTGTTACTGTTATTCAAACTAACGACCGCACCGCAACTGGTCACTGTGGAGGTGGCCGATGATTTCATTTTCACATCCTGTATTACGCCCGAGTACCAGAGGCCATCCGGACCCGGGGCACAAACCTTGGTGCCGATAATCGAGCGCTTGGCCAACCGACGACCAGTGGACATTTTGGATTTTGGATTTACGTCGAGATTCGCGTGGAGAAACCGAACAAATTTTGCTCTTTGTTTTATATGGATTGGAATGGGCTGCGGAGTTTGGGGGAGGCAGTGGAGATTTCCGCAAATTTTGTATTTGTTGTTGTTTTTTTTTATTTTGTCCAAACTTTTATTTTGTTTATGTGGCAAACTTTTTCATAACGATCTGATAGATACTTTTGGAATTTTGCATTTTTATTGCACTTGCATTAATTTTTTTGTATTCCACTGATTATTTTAGATTTTTTTGTTTTTTTTTTAAGATTGTCCAAATTATCTTGTTTTTTCACTTCACTTTTCACTTATTTTTTTCACTGATAGATTTTTTTCTATTTTTTATTTTTTTTTTATTTTTTGCACTGATTTTATTTTTTATTGAATTTTTTGTGATTTTTTAGTGATTCAGTTTTATTTAAGTCATGGAAACGTATTTGGTTAATTTGTAAATATCGCTGAGAGCCAAACGATTCGATGGGCTGCTACTTTTGTTGTTGTTGTTGTTGTGCTTTTTGATAATGTTCTTGTGATAGAGCTCGAGAGAGAGCGTGATTCGCTGATTGAAATGCTGATTATATTGAAGACGCTGATTGAGTGCTGAACCGGCGGCAAGCAATAGGAGAGGGGGCGGCGGTGGCTGTTGCGGCTGTCGCGGGTGCAGTGCATCCAGCGTTCTCTCCTGCTTCACATGCTCGGCGCGCGTTTGGTGAGCTGCTGCGTGTTCTTGCTTTTTGTGCCTAAGCATAATCCAATTTTGCTAACTTTTAAAAGCAGCTTGAAATAGTTTTTCACCTTCTGTTTTCTTTAATTTGCACTTCCCAATTTGTGGGGGGAGGAGGGGCAGCACGAGACCACAAAATGTAAAATTCTAAAGAATTAAAGAAAAATTTTGCATGAAAAGAGAATTGCAGCCACAAAGGAAAAGAGAGAGAGAGAGAGACTGAACAAAGAGGAAGTCACCAAGATGGAGAGAGAAGTTTTTTTTTTATAGATTTTATTTAGTTGGCTTTTATTATTTAAAAAATTTTATATATTTTTTTTTTTTGCAATTGTTAATTCTGCACAGTTTTTATTGGCAGGTTGTTTTGCTTTCCGATTGCTTTCGCTGCGGACCGTTTCACTTTTCGGCTGAAAAAAATAAGAAACACAAAGTTTTTTTTGTTTTTCTCTTCTAGCAGCAAACACACACACTCACACACACATACACATGCAATTTCATAGAGAGATTTATTGATGCAAATGCAGTGCTGCTTCCACTTTTGCTGTAGTTGTTTTCTTCTTCTTCGTGTTTTTATTTTATTTTTATTTTTTTCCTTCTTCTTTTTTTTGTTAATAAAAGTATTCACATTTATTTGAAGTGAAGATTTCTGTCGTTGACAAACCGAAAACTAACACAAGACAAAATAAAATAACAACTTAAACTGTTGCTGTTCGTTTATTGTTGTTGCTGTTGTTATTGCTGCTGCTGCTGCTGCTGTTGTAGCGCCGCTGCATTGGTTTTTTAGACAATACATACAGATAAATATGTTTTTTGTTTAATTTTAAGTATCTGGCTGGCTAGCTGGGCTGATCTGACGTTGACGTTAACGTTAACGAGGCTCGGAAAGCGCTTATCGGTCTGCACACGAGAGTTGGCTATCAAAGACTGTTAACATTTTTCTGTGTTTTCTTTCCTATGTTATTTCATTATTATGTTATGCGTATGTTATTGCGCTGTTAATCAGCAGAAAGAAAGTACGATTTTTTGAGAGTACTTTCTAATTCGTGCTCTTTTTGCTCTCTTCAAATTTGTACGTTCTCTTAAAAAATCTGTACGGCCTCTTAAAAAGTCTGTACGTTCTCTTAAAAAATCTGTACGGCCTCTTAGATCTGCTCTGTAGGCCTTTTTCAGCCGTTTTTTCAGCTGTTTTTCCAGCTTTTTTTTTAAGAGAGCAGAGAGAGCAAAAACGACAATTTCTTGGCTCTCGCACAACACGAGAGACACACGGCAGCTCTCGTGTTCTTTGAATTACAGTTACGCGTAGCACTCCGCAGCGCGCACACACACACACACACACACACACGCAAGACTTGGCGCTCTCGCTCTGCCTGGCTGGCTCTCCCACTGTGACTGGCTGGCTCTCTTTTTGTTGGCTGCTCTCAGTTTGCGCTTGTGTATTGGTTTTGCTTTTGATTTCTACCTGCTTGGAAGTATTTGTTGTGCTCTTGAAAGCGTGGAAAATGCATTTTCCACATTCGAGTTAACATTGTGCCGTTGGAAAATCCTTTACTTTATTTCTGTTCAAAATAATTTATATATACATATATAACATACAAATTTCTTGACCTTATTAAATAAATTTTCCTTCTCAACAAGGAAAAAAAAACAAAAACAAAACAAGTCACAAGTTGAAGCTAATCTTAAAACTGGTTCCACTGCCCATTCTCTGCTCTCCTAATTTAATACGCAGTTTCCCGTACACTCTTATCAATATGGTCATTGTGTACATATCTATGACGCCATACATGCCAACAGTTCGCAACATAACAGTGGCGTCGACGTTCATGTTATTTTTCCCCCCGACCCCAAAAAAATACTACGCAGTTGAAAAATTCAAACACTTGTCAACATTTTTCAAAGCGAGAGCAAGGAAACAGCTGTTGCCGGCCGGTATTCTGTCCCTTTTATCTCAACAAAAAACGTCACTAATTTAACAGTTAAAGAGAGAGAGCAAGCGCGCTTGTGAATGTGTGTGTGTGTAATGGCGTATGTAATCGAGCATTTCTCTTGCATGCTCTCTTTGGTTTGCGCTCACAGCTGTTATGCTTCGATTTTGTTTACATTTTTAGCATTTTTATGCTGGCTGAAAATTGTTGTTGTCTTCTTCTTCTACTTCTTATTTTGAATTTTCTTTTGGTGGGCCTTTAGTCAAGACTATTGGATTATTGTATGCTCCGCTGTTATTGGCATTGTTGTTGCCTTTGGAATGACCTCTGTAGGCATAGAACTGCTACAAAGCATAGGGGCTGTGGGGGGCGCCAGGGCTGGGCGTACACCGCAAAAATACTTCATTATCTATCACTGCCAAGCCAAGGAACGAAAGCCGCCAGTGGCGAAAGGCATAGATTTTTTTTTTGCGTGCTTCGCAGAGGCCAATTTGGGGTGGATTTGGGGTAGCCCAAACTACGTAATTTTACCAAATCAAAACAAAAATAATTCAAGGATTTAGGGTTTTACTGTACCACATCAAAAATGTGAATTGCTTGCAAACATTTTCTTTGATTTTAATGATAGAGATTAGCGCCGTAAGTTCTGCCATATGGTAAGATGGATCTTGAATCCGAAACTTTTGGATTTTAAGGCAATGAAAAAAAAAATTAAAAATTAAAATTGTTGCTCAGTGAAAATTCCAAAGCGCAGAGGCAACAATGAAAATAATTACAAATCGTATTCAACAGAGCGTTGCTATGTTTTCGATGTCATTACAACAAAACAATAACTACAACAACAACAAGCCCAATAACAGCAGAGCCCAGAGAACTTAGCTACGCAGTTACGAAAAATGCAATCCAAGAGTTACAAAACAAAAAATAGAAACGCAAAGGTGACCAAAACAAAACCACAAAAGCAGCTTCATCCATATACAAATGCAAAAGAGAGAAAGAGAGAGAGAGAGAGAGAGAGACAGAGAGCGAGAGTGAAATATTGAGTGAGATGGATAGAGAGTGGAGCAGGCAATATACAAAAAATACAACTTCGAAGTGCGCACACAAATGCAGAATACAGAAAACACAGGCTCACACACACATATAAAACGAAAAATAGGTCAACCTGAGAACGTCAACAACGGCAACATGGCGCTCTCTTTAGACTTTTGTGTGTTCTCTTAATTTCCATGTGTTGGGATTTGTGGCCCAATAAAAAACCCCAAAGGGAAGAAATATTTTTACATATATATTCAAAAGTTAAAGCTATGGAGTAACATTTATGATATTTTGAATTTGATCAGAGTTGCTATCTATTTGGCTTGATTGTCTAAGAGAGAAGCTAAGAGAGAGCGAACAAGATCTTTTTCAAAAGTTTGCTGTTCGCTCCGGTTACGCTTAAGGTTACCGTACTGTTAATTTGTAAGTTAAAAAAAAAATTATAAAATAAAAAAAAAAAATTCAAAAATAAAAATAATAAAAAAATATAAAATATAAAATATAAGATATAAAATATAAAATATAAAATATAAAATATAAAATATAAAATATAAAATATAAAATATAAAATATAAAATATAAAATATAAAATATAAAATATAAAATATAAAATATAAAATATAAAATATAAAATATAAAATATAAAATATAAAATGTAAAATATAAAAATATATCAAAAAAATAATACAACTAATTATTCGATTTCTTAACTTTCTTCCCTCGGACAGGTGGAGAACTTCGGATTACGCCCACAATTATTGCGTCAGCCATTTCTCTCCTTTGTTCCCCCAGATTTTAAAGGTTTCCTGTCATGTTTGCCAATTTGGGCATCAGCTGGAGCTGTTGTTGCCTTGCTTTTGGCATGTGCCAGAGAATAGTGCTATCAGTGTCTATCAAAGTTGTCAGTGGTCAAACATAAGCAGGAAATCAAATCGCAAGAAAACTACACCATAAAATATTCCCTTCATACCCATCAGAGTTGCTGGGCCCCAAGGCCACCTCAGACCCATCTGGACTGTCTGTCAACATCATTTTTGATGATGGAATAAAATTGCGTGCCGACTCATTAGAATGTTTGTTACTCTGCTAGTTTTCCTTTGTGTACGGAGAGGGGAAAGTCTGAAGGAAAATAAAGTTACCACCAGCACTACAACTGATTGATGTGCACATGTCAGCGAGACTCGGCTTAGTAGCTGGGCCAGCTCAGCTTGGCTCAGGTCTGCTTAGTTGGGGCCACTCCATTGACTGAAGGAAGCATAAATTGTAGGCAAAGATGGGCGCAGATACAAATGACATGGACAGGCCGCATTACAAACGACAACAAGACGATGATGACGTTGCAATGTTGCACAGTTGCAGATACACACGTCCAGGTATGTACAAATTTATGTCAGGCCTGGGACAAAACACATCGAATGACAAAAAGCATGTCAAACGTTTTGACATTGCATTTGCCAAGGCGATGGGGGAGCCAGAGTAACCGGTTCGCTGAACATTCAATCATTCATTGCCTGGCCAGATTTGACCAAAAGTCGAGGTCAAAATGTTCAAACGCGGGGTAGGGGGAAATGTTTATATGTTAGTAAACTTTCCTTGGTGTGTCCATAAAAATTTGGCAGAAAAGGCATGAAGTTTCACCGATCAACTTTGTTCCACCTCTCACGATGAGAGGATTTGATGGATTATCTTTTTCTTAATCTTGTGAAGATCCACACTGGCTCATCAACTCTTTATTATTATATATTTTTGCTATATTTACAAGTAATTTTAAGCATTTTTATAGTATCTTACAAGTAAAATGAAACTAGGGGACTCCTCCATTTGATTCGTTAGCAAGACGAAAACAGAATTTTCCACCATTCAGGTTCTTAAAATATATATAAAATACCCTGTAAAACGAGGGAGAAAAATATAAATCCAATAACTCAAAACTTCCTATAAATATATACTTATCAATGAGATTACTAAATTAAATCCTCCAGCGCGCCATCTAGTGGCTTATTTATACAATCTAATGGTTTTTTGCTATTGTGATATGCGGCTTGATAGCTCCCGCATTCATGGTCCCATTTTATTTTTGAATTTATACCCTAATTTCAAAACTGAAGAAGATACAGAACTCTGAATATAGTAAAAGGAAGTTAATGAATATCAAAATGAGTAAGTAAGACTAAGCCCCAGCGAAACGTAAAACTGAATATTCCTTCGACATAGATACTCTGTTCTATAGAATTTTGAAATATTAAGTTAAATTTAAGTTTTAGCTGAAGCTTTTTTTTTTGGGTTCACAGATCCTTGGGTTCATAAAGACGGATATGACTAGATTGGATTTTATTGTAACACTGATAATACTAAGGATGTCTTTTGAGAGTTTCTAACATCTCATCTTGAGTGATACTTGCAAGCATACTTTTCTGGTATACCCTTTCCTTTAGGATATAGAATATATATTTATAAAAAAAAAAAAATTATTCCACCACATTTTACTCCTCTTGTCTTTTATAAGGTATATTATTCTCTATGTATATAAAAAAAAAAGTGAAGTACACAATTTTCAATGAGCAAAACTTCACTTTTCCCTGGCAACCAACAAATCTACCCAAAAATGTACTGACCTACTTTCCATTAGAGTACGAATGTGTGTCAGGGCCTCGCAACATGCCCCTCCTACTCATTGCTTTGTATATAGCAATGCGAAATATACAAACGAGCTGATTATTTACCCTTTTACCAAAGCTATTTGGGGCAAAAGCTTCCCAGTGTTATGTGAAACGAAGGAATCATTTATTTTTTTTTCTTTAATTAATTTAATTTTTAATTTGTTGGTGTACTTTTTGAATCATTTAAGAAGGCCGTTACTTTGGGCAAAGGACATGAAAACCTTGAGGTGGCCATCTTGACCTACATTCGTGGCAAAACATATCTGGGCCAGGGCAGCTTTAGCTTAAGAAGCATTCAATTCGGTAGAGAAAGCTCCAAAAGTCTTATTATCTTTGCTATTGAAAGCAGTTCTAAATATTAATAAAATATTTTTCAACAAAAATAGAAAGACAAACAAAAATTTCAAACCTCACGTCTCTCTCTGTCTGAAGTCTTAATTAAAACTTGATAGACCTTTGGATTCGGGCGGGTCATTCGCAATTCTTTAACGCTGTCCTACAAAATATTTCTACATTTTATTTACCAATGTTATTTAGAACATATTCAACAGAAAAACGCTTCAAAGAGGCCCATAATCTTCGCCATCTGAAAATACAATTCAAATTCTTAAGAATTAAAAAATTTTTATATAAAGATTCTTCAACGCAAAAGCAGGAAAGCTTAACTGGCTTCTTAAACATAAGAAAATATCGCTCAAAAACAAACCATCATAGATCCTATATGTATAGAGTTCAGACATACGGTGTAGATACTAACTACAAAATAAGATTCTTGAAACCAAATATTCTAAGCAGACTAATCAAGCAATCGATGATTCCAAAAATTCCGCTATATAGGATATCGGAGACCGTTCATTCCAGCTATACCAAATCATAGACGTTTTGATCAATACCAGTTTACCCTTAAGAGGACACAATTAAAGGGGGAGAGCTTTGATGAGGACCCTGCCGATTTTGTATTTATTTGATTTCCACTTCTTCTTCTTCTTCATACCCAAATATGTATCTGTATTTTATTTGTGCTGTTATTAAATTATATTATATTAATAGATTTTCTTTTTTAATTAATTATATATTTGCTTCGGATTCGTTCAGGATATTAACTTAATCGGATGAACATTTGAAAGGGGAAATATGATACATGGGGACCTAAATTAAACTATTTTCAATATTATTTTAACTATTTGGGTTGGTTTTGGATTCTCTACTAATCTTCGAATTTTGTTTTTTTTTATGCCTATAAGTATACCTCAATATTAAGTTTGTTGGGATTGACTATAGCAATTAAGATGTTGAGAATTTTTCTTTTAGCATACTTTTAGGTAAAAATTAAAAATCACAGTATTTTTCCCTTCGACATAAAATTTAAAAAATTTATTTTTTTAGACTCTTTTCGAAGAAAAAGGAGTCTATTCACTTTGCTCTGATGTTTGTAACGCACAGAACCAAACATCGTAGACCCACAAAAGTTACATCTAGAATACTTAGAATCACTAGAGGAGTCGATATAGCCATGTCCGTCTGTCCGTCTGTCCGTCTGTTTCTATGCGATTTACTCCGTCGTCTTAAAAGCTATTTTGCTGAAACTTGGTATTTAGCCTTCTTTTTTACCTAGGTAGTACACTAGTTTGAATCGGTCGGATCGGACCACTATATCATATAGCTGTCATACGAACCTAAATCGGTTTAGGCAATAACTTCCACATTTATTATCCGATTCTTTTCAAATTTGGCATGCGTGTTTTTTATATAACGATAGATAATTGTGCAAACTTTCGCCTGGATCGGATCACTATATCTTATAGCTGTCATACGAACCTAAATCGGTTTAGCGAATAACTCACACATTTATTATCCGATCCTGTTGAAATTTAATATGCATATGTTTTTTATAGCAATTAATATATGTACCAAATTTTGTAAGGATCGCACGACTATATCATATAGCTGCCATACGAACCTAAATCGGTTTTAAGAAAAATTCGCACATTTATTGGCTGATCTTTTCAAAACTCGGCCAACACGTTTTCTACATAAATATACGCGTTTGTACTCAATTTTATTAAAATCGGACTACTATATCATATAGCTGTCATACAAATCGAAATCGGCCCTATTAACTGACCAACCCCGTTCATATGATTTACGGCAGAAACAACTTCGAAAAGAGTCTGTAATCTTCGGCACCCCGAAGATAACGTTGGGATTTTTTTTTTTTATTCTTAACAAAAAAAATTTTTGTAATTTTTTGTGTTTTTACAGGCGGTAAGAGATTAGCAGTGGATCTAGAATCGCAATTTGATTATAAGCTAAAAAAAATCCTGGAACTGGTATTTTCTAACAATTGGTCAAAAATAGGTTCTATCATATTGATATATCCAGAAATGTAGCATCAAAAAAGTAAAACATTCTTATTAAGCCAATGAAAAACAGATAATTTGGTAAGTCTTTTTCTCTATCAGAAAATCACTTGATTTTTCCACAAAACATCTTTAAATTATATAAAATAATACAAATGTTTTTCTTTTTTTTTTTGAAGATTATTTTTACACAAAGCTGTTTCTTTTTGAAAATAAACAAAAATAAAAACAATATTAGGCAATGAATTAACAAGTTATAGCCTGATTCTAATGAGAATATAATAAATTTTATTAAATTAAAATTCTTTAAAATTTTTTGATTTGTATAAAGAAAATGGAAGGAGGTTGGTATGTTACAATGATGTAATAATATACGAAATTTAGTAAAATAAAATTTCAAGAATGAAATAATTAGAATGAAGTTCCGTAGAGATCTTAATAAAGTATTCCAATTTTAGCCAGGGATAGCAAAAAGGTTAAATTTTTTAACAAACTTAATGTAATTCTAATGTAAAACAAATGGGTAAACTAAAGCCTTAAAAAAAAACTTGGTGGTATAGGGCCTTCAAATTTTTGAAACCAACTTTTGATGAAACCAAGAACTGCCACAGCTTTATTAACAATAGGTAAGATGTGACTGTCGAACTTTAATTTTGAGTCCACCAAAATCTCCAAATCATTGACTGATTAATGGTCTGAATGGTCTAAAGTATTTAGATAAGATAGACTGCTAGGGCTAGGCAGAATAATCTTGCATTAAGAAGTATTTTGGCTAAGCAAGTTCAATTGAGACACCATTAAAAAAACCATTGAAGTCGGATTGCAAATGAATAGAGATTTAATACCTAAAAATACGAGAATGTGATATGACATAAAAGATAATTTATTTCAGTTGACTGCCCAGAGGAATCCCAGGCGACGCAGCTATAAGCCTAAGGAATAGCAATGAAATGAAATGCCTATATTGTTTCGAACATCGGACTTTCTCCATTTTTTATACACCCAAAAAAGGCGCCTAAAAGCAACCGAGCCAAGAACTGGTCCTATTTACATAAAGTTATATGTCCTTATTATCTTACACTTCCTTTTGTTTCTCCATGCCTCGTTTTTAATTTTATTATTTTTATATAATTTTTATTATTATAATGAACTAAAAATTTATTTATTTTTTTTTTTTAATTAGAATCAGAATTCATACCTCTCAGACCACTCCAAATAGTTTGGTATTTAGATCAGAATATTATCAGTCTATCTGCATCTACGCCAGTATGGACTTTCATTTATGTAGATTCGCATTTTACCCTGAATTTAGCCAAGACACAAACCATTTCATTGTGTTTCGTTGTCTTAACTATTTGCATATGCAAATTTCAAATAAATTGGAGCGCAGAGTGGATCAAATGTTGTTTTTGTTTTTCTTTCTATAAAACATCAACAATGACCAACTGAAAAGAAAACAAAAACACAAGTTAACGAAATATGGCAAACAATTTTCGAAGCAGACATCAGTTGCCGCTCCCATGGAGATGAAGATGGAGAAGCAAGTCAAGTGTTGCACTTTAGACATAATTTATCAGCTGAATGATTTGATTTGTATGGTTAGACATTGTGGCATGTGGCACGTCACTGCATTTGTGTTTTTTTTTTTTCTTTTTATTTCATTATATAAATTTCTTATAATGTGTGAGCAAAAAAGTAAATGATTAAATGTGTGCAAGTGTGTGTGGTCTAAAAGAGCCGCAAGAAAAGACAACCTAACAAACAATAAAATAAACAACTGAGAAAGTGGCTCTCGAAGTCTTTGACAAACTGAGAATACCCTAAATTATACCTAAAAAAATATATATATTTATTTATACATAGATCATAGATCGACCTAATTGAATCGAGTAAGCTGAGAACAGCTGAGCTCTACAATTTTCAGAAGATCCAAAGAACATCTGTCCTCAAACTTATATAATGATGTGCAAGGAATTGAATTAGTCCAGGGTCCCTTCTGATGCCCTTAAAAAAGGAAAGTTACCGATATTTCTGTATAACATTTCTTGGTATTCTTGATTCTTAAGCAACTCTTCCACTCAAGAGTTTGGCTAGCTTTGTTGACTCTGGGCCAAATCGGGGACTATGTGGATGGTCCTTCTGGTAGATTTGCTGTTAATAGAGGAATATTTATCAAACAGACTTGAAACAGATAATGAAGCTCAGGTCGTTCTAGTGATCCTGTCTCAAGGAATTAGGCACCTTACCTAACTTCTTTCTTCCTTAAAGTCAATATTGATTTCCATATTCATTTAACTAAATTCAAACTTACGAAGTGCAGAGTATAATTAGTTTCAAGCAAGAGTTCAGAATTATTACTTATGATAATGAATGCTCTACGGTCAAAAAAATATATTGGTCCAGTCCAATAAAAGAAAACCAATTAGATTCCTTATATCGATTCCACCAGAAATCGTACAAAAAACTCTGATAATTTAAGGGTTCCTTTATTTTTTGAAAGTTTTAACAAACGATTCGACGTGACTAAAGTACCCTTTGTAACTTTAGTTTTATAGTGTATTAAAATAAAGGTGGTGCTCACGCATGTTCGCATAAGTACACTCAAACATGGTTAGCTGGTTGGGATGGATATTATTTTATTTTCTATTTTGCCTTTACTGCCTTCGCCCCTTGTCCATCCTCATCCTCATGGCCAACGCCATTGGAGTCTGACATTTGCCAATGAAAATGGAAAGTATTTTGTGCACTAAAGAAATTTCTACAAATAGCAAAAAAAAAACAGAAAAAAATGAAATACCAGCAGAGTGGATAAATGGGCCGCTTAATGTTGTATTACTTGCCGAGATGTTAACATGCATGCCTAAACATGGCCAAAAAAAAAAAACAACAACAACAACAACAATTATCTATGTTATATGTACGTGATTTGCAGCCACCGGTCTACTGAGATTCGTCAGATACCATGACTGATGCGGGGTAGTTTTGGCTCTTCGCTTGGTGTGAATAACCTCGCAGTTAACAAGTTAACATCTAAGTAAAGTGTCTTGTCAATTTCTGATTAGTTGAATGAAATTTGAACAACACAAAAAAAAAAAATGCCTCTAACGAAAGTCAGAGATACTCAGGTCTTTTGTTACTTTGTTCGCCATCATCGTTATTATTAAAGACTTAACCCAATTAACGTAAATTGGCGCACTTGCCAAGCCAATCAGCGATCAAACAAAACGCGGAGATAGAGGCAAAGGCAAAAGCCGCGATAACAACCAAACAAGTGCACAAATACCCAAGCCAAACAAAAGATGCAAAAGAAATGAACTTTCTGCGACACAACCAAAAGAACAGCGAAAAACTTTTACCAAAAACCAAAAAAAACAAAAAAAAAAAAACAGAACGCATAACAAGAAAAATAAAACCACGCACAATGTAAGCCCATTCCCGAAGTGCCTCCCCAGCCCAGTTGCTCAGCTCTTGGCCTGATCTTGGAATGTTTAGTACCTCAGAAACCAGTTTCACCTGCCAGCGAGAGCAGACTGCCTGATACAGCAGCAGCCCAACTAGCCAGGCCGAAAGCGCGTCAGTTGCTACATGGCGTTCAAGTGGAGTACACGTCTCGAACTCGAATTCGAAAAAGAAGCAGACAAATTGAATTTCGCGACGTCGCTGTAGCGCATCCACCACAAACACACACACACACACACACATACCAACACAGATAAAAGAAAAGAAGAAAAAAACGCGAATCGCCGCGGTCGCGCTTGTGCTTGTGCTTGCTCTTGTTGTTTTTGTTGTTGGTCTTGTGTTGTGTCTCTGCGCCAGCGCGCAGCTTAATTACTCTGCCTCTGTTTTTGATTCCACTTTGGTGCTGCTGCTGCTGCTGCTGACAGGCATTACGGTTTGTCGGTGGGGCCAGCGCAAAACTTTACCCGTTTGTCTGCATTTTTGTTGGCCACGCTAAGCCAAAAACAAAAAAAAAATTGTAAAAATCTATGTATGTATGCCTTGAGGCTCCCTTGCTCTCTCTCTCTCTCTCTGTTTCTCTCGTTCATTTTCTTACCATTGTAAGTAGTGTAATAAGTTTTTTTTTTCTACTATGTGCGCTTTTCCCCAACCCGGGCCTGGGAAAAAAAATTCTTGCCGTTTTTACGCTTTCTTTTTGTAGGCAAGAAAACAAATGCAAACAAGTGATACAAATAGTGTTGAGCGCACTAAGATTTTTTAGTGAACCTTAATTTTCAAAAAACAAAGAGGCGAGAATTATTCACGTTATAAATTGTATTTATTTATGTTGAAGCTTGGCCGAATGCCTTGCTTGCATGTAACAACGAAAGAGATCCAAAAACTAATGACGATTATGCAGAAGCTGGGCCAATTGCCTAGCTTGCAATATACTAAAGCGAGATCGAAACAAGATAAAAGCTTGTATAAGAGAACTTATGTGTAAGCTTAAGCGAAAGTAAGCACAAAGAAGATGACAAAGTAGGCAGTGCAATAACGCAATGATGCTGCTTAATAGTGTGTACATATTTGAACTAACTATATTAGCTACAGTGTTTGGCGGGATTTTTAAAAGAGAAAATATTTATGATAGATTTGTTGTGGCTGGCCCGAACATACTCCCCCCGTTGAAACCCTGTGTTTCAACCGAATCCTGAAGGGGCAGGCGGCAGAGTTTGTGCACAGCCCTTTTGATGACGCCAGACGCAGTTTTTAGTTCAGCAACTCTGCATATTCCATCCTTGCCTGGTATTAAGTTAATCACTCTGGCCAATGGCCATCGCATACTTGGTAGACATTCGTCCTTAACGAGTACTACGTCATTTAATTTAAGAGGTTGCGTGGAAGAACGCCACCTTGCCCTTTGCTGTAAGCTTGTGAGGTATTCTTCTCGCCAACGATTCCAAAAGATTTGTTGTAGCTGCACCATACGCTGCCAACCATCAAGCCTGTTGTAGTTAAGGCTGGTCAAATCAGGCTCCAAAATGGTTTCTGAAGGGCCGCCAATAAGAAAGTGTGCAGGCGTCAACACATCTATGTCATCAGGGTTTTCTGTAAGAGCGAGCAAAGGTCGTGAGTTTACAATTGCAGAAATTTGACAAATGAGAGTACGAAACTCGTCGAAATTTAACAGAGATCGACCGACGGATCTATAAAGGTGATGTTTGACAGTCTTCACCGCTGCCTCCCAGAGTCCGCCAAAATGAGGGGAGCGAGGAGGAATGAAATTCCACTCAATGTTGGCTGCCAGACACCAGATACGAATTTCTTCTCGATGCGAATTAGTTGTCATAAGCCGTCTTAGATCAGAGAGCTCATTCTTGGCTCCTACGAAATTGGTGCCATTGTCTGACCATATTTTCATAGGCTTGCCACGTGTCGCTACGAATCGCCTTAAAGCTCCAAGAAATGCAGCTGTTGATAAGTCCTTAACCAACTCCATGTGAATGGCCTTGCTTGCAAAGCAGACGAAGACTCCAATGTAGCATTTAATGGGGGATCTGTTCCGGACTTCCGATTTGTAAAAGAAGGGACCGCAGTAATCCACACCAGTAACAGAAAAGGCTCGTAAATATTGAACGCGGTCCTTGGGCAGGTCTGCCATAATGGGCTCCACTAACTTCGGCCGGGCTCTGAAGCATATCATGCATTTACTCACAGTATGAGCAACCGTTTTGAGACCGCCAATTGGCCAGAATTGTAAGCGTATGTTGGCAAGCAAGGCTCGAGGTCCAGCATGTAAGTTCACCTTATGATAATGGGAAATCATTGCAGCAGTGATTGGATGACGACTCGGCAAAATGATGGGATGTCTCGCACTATAATCCAGGGATGAATTTTTGAGACGTCCTCCAACTCGCAATACGCCTCTGGCGTCTATAAAGGGATTGAGGGCAACTATAGAACTTGATCTCTTAATGGTTCTGGTTGATTGTAACTGCTTGAAGTCGTCTTGAAGATGGGCTAATTGCACAACTCGCATTAGAATGCAAGTACCTTCGTGTATGTCTGAAACAGTCAAATCATGATGTCTTAGTCTTTTAATGAATTTGTAAATAAAGCCAAAAACTCGCTGCATGAATCCGAAATTGTTGACCATTTTAGAGCTGGCTACTAAATCCAGTTGGGGAGACCTGACCATTAGCACATCTTTTCGCAACTCCAGGGTGGGCTTCTCTGAAGGATGTTGAGTAGGCCAATCAGCTCGAGAACTAACCAAGTATGCTGGACCATGAAACCACAGCTCGGAATGAGCCAGGGCATCGGCATGGGCGCCTCTGGACAGAATGTCAGCAGGGTTTAACGATGTTGGCACATGGCGCCATTCTACGCTACTACTAAGATCCTGGATAGTAGCCACTCGGTTTGCCACAAATGTGTTGAAACGAAATGGCTCTTCTCGAATCCACGCAAGAGCTACTGTAGAGTCAGACCAGCAATAAGTCGGTCCTTTAAAGATGCCCATCTGCTTAACTTCGGATACAAGTTTGGCCAGCAGTAAGGCTCCACTTAACTCCAACTTTGGTATGGTTTGAGTCTTCAGTGGGGCTACGCGAGATTTGGAACATAACAAATGACTGGTCCGCACTTGAATTCCCGATACCACGTATAGACAGGCACCATAAGCTTCTTGGCTAGCGTCGCAAAATCCGTGTAGCTCAACATTAGCTTCAGGACTCAAAACGAATCTGGGAAAAGAGAGAAATGGTATGTTAAGAAATCCATTGCAGATTTCCTGCCAGGTCGTGTGAAGTTCCAAAGGTAGGCTCTCATCCCATGATAGTCGGTTTTTGCAAAGGCGTTGCAAGAATATTTTTGCCTTCGTAATCACCGGTCCAAGCAGCCCAAGAGGATCGTAGAATCGTGCAATGGCGGACAGGACCGATCGTCTACAAGGTTTGGAGTTGTCTTTGAATGGAGACAGCGAGAACAGCAACCGGTCAGAGGAAGCCTCCCATACTAAACCCAATGTTTTAGTGACATCGCTGCCGTCATCAAATTTTAAAAATTTCTCCCTTTCATCTTCTGCAAGCCCATTAAGCACTTCGGGATGACTGGAGCACCATTTTCTAAGTTTGAAATGACCTCGTGCTAGAAGACTAGTTGTCTGGGTCATTTTCTCCACTGCATCAGATACTGTATGACCTCCTGAGATAAAGTCATCCACATAAAATTCATTAATCACAGCTGCCGCACCAATGGGAAAATCGTCTATTTCATCCTTAGCCAATTCGTGCATTGCTCTCACGGATAGAAAGGCGGCTGCCTTGGTGCCATATGTGACGGTGTCTAATTTATAAATTTCGATTGGATTTTGGGGAGAATCACGCCAAAGTATGCACTGGTAGAAACTGTCATCTCCGTTGACCCTCACGCATCGGTACATTTTGCATATGTCCCCAGTTAGAGCAACTGGGTAGGAACGGAAACGAATAAGTGCCTCGAACAATTTAGGTTGTATGCTAGCACCTGCCATCAGAACATCATTGAGGGAGTATCCTGTTGAAGAGGCAGCAGATCCATCAAAGACTACTCGAAGTTTAGTCGTTGTGCTGTCTTCCTTCACTACACAGTGATGCGGCAAGAAATATTTACAGCGGCCTATTAAACCAGGAGTAACCACCGACATGTGCTTCAGATCCAAGTATTCCCTTATGAAGGCTGAGTACTTTTCCTTCAAATCAGGATGGCGAGTCAACTTTCTTTCCAGGTTTAAAAATCGCTTGTATGCTTGCGTGTAAGATTCGCCCAACAGTTCCAGATTGTGCTTGAATGGCAAACGAACAACATACTCTCCAGAAGGCATACGAATACAGCCCTTTTTGAAATGGTCTTCAGACTCTTGTTCTTCCTTGCTTCTTGGATGAACAGCCTTCTCACAACTTTCCAGCTCCCAGAATTTTCTGACCAGCTCTTCCAGGCGATAGTCAATATGATCCACGTTGTTCTGCATAACCACAAGCGAATCACCTGAAGTTTGATGTGTTCCTCCAGCTACAACCCAACCAAGACGAGTCTTCTGGAGAAGTGGTAGCTCAGGGCTGATTTTAATTTGGCCGACACAAAGAAAGTCATAGAATAAGCTGGCACCAAGTAAGAAATCCACTCGTTGAGCCTTGTTAAAAGACGGATCAGCCAATTCTATATTGGGAGGAACTTCCCATCCCTTAATATCCACATCGATGTTGGGCTGACAGCCAGTAATGGTTGGCACTACCACGGCAGTGAAGGCGGCGGCAAACTGTGAGATTCTCGATTTTAGAGACACATTTACAGATGAGTTATTTGTGGCTACGGCTACGTCTCCAAGTCCTGAAATAAAAACCGAGGACTTGTTTCTTTTTAATTGTAGTTGATGAGCCATATGCGCTGTGATAAGATTTAGCTGAGATCCTGAGTCAAGCAATGCTCTACAAGGCAAAAACAAGCCATCTCGATTGCGCACGAGGACAACAGCGGTAGCCAGGAGCACCACATCAGAGGAGGAATCTTGGGCATAAAGAGAAATGGAAGGATCAGCACATGTTCCATTCGAAGATGATGACGATGGTGAGTCAGGTTGTAGCACTTCAAAATGAAGCAGCGAGTGATGCCTTGATCCACAAGAGCGGCAATTCCCAGCACTGCAAATTTTGGTTTGATGTCCTGGCTTCAAGCAATTGTAGCAGAGTCCCAATTTTTTAGCCTCCTTATGTCGAAGAGTAGGCGATAAATTTAAAAATGTGCCACATGAATATATTCCGTGCGTAGGCTCCTCACAAAAAGCGCAACTAGGACCTGAATTTACATGAGTTGCAACGAAAGACCTTCTGGATTGGCTAGTACCCTGATTCGATGGGCTAATACTGGTCTTATGCAAGCTCATGGCATGCTGTACGCTTTCCAATTCTTGACACCGATTATCCAAAAATATGTAAAAATTGTCTGCAGACGGCAACGATTCCTTAAAGTTCAATGCGGCATGCCTTTCCCAATTAGATTGCGTTTCAATGTCGAGTTTTTGCAATAACGTAAAAATCACAATTGAATCCGCGATTTCGTTTGGACTGCCCAGCGACTCCAAGGCTCGTCTGTGAACGTTGAATTTATCGGCAAAGTCCCTCAGCTTCCCAGATGTTGAAGACTCCACTCTCTTTAAGCCAAGGATCTCCTTGATGTGTGCCTGAAAAACTAGACGCTTGTTATTAAACCTTCGCTCTAAAATTTGCAATGCAATTGTATAATTATCGCTGGAGAGGTCCAAAGCTCGAATCGCTTCCAACGCTGATCCTGACAACGCCGATCGCAAATATCTAAATTTTTCAATTTTGCTTAAGCCGCATTCTTGGTCAATAATAGAATTGAACATTGACCTAAACTCCGCATATTCGGAATATCCTCCAGAAAAATTTGGCAGCTTGAGCTCAGGCAATCGCACTCGACAAGAGTATTCAGCAACACTGGGTCCAGTTGGATGATTCAAGGTCTCCTGGCAAAGTGTAGAGGATGGCAAAATTTGTCGTCTCTTCAACTGGACTCTGAGGCGGGACCTTAGAGCGACAATTAAGCAGTCGAAATTTTCTCGAAATTCACTTCCGATTTCGCTAAAATCCAGCTCTTCCAAAGCATCATGGGCCAAATTGAAAGATGCTTCCATGCGATCTATCAGCTCAAGTCGTACCAATATTTCCTGCTCTTCTGAAGCAGCAACTATTGAGTGGCTAAATGACAGATCCAATCGCTCAGCAGAAGCAAGAATTGATGCAGCCTTGCGTTTATAAAATTTTGCCTTCTGATCTTCAGGCAATACAGGCACGGGTGAAATGGTATCGTCTAAAGTGTTTTCCATATTTTATAATTTTTGTTGCGCGCACTGTACGTCACAAATCAATTGTCTTTACCGTTTGTTTCACGTCACCAACTGTTCTTATGTGTTCACTGAACTCAACTGCGTGCCTTTGTGTTAGTGTGGCTTAATTTTTTTTTTATTTTTTTTTTTTATTTCAATGTATATAAATTTATTGATTCACGCGCGCGATGACCGAAAGAATATCTCGCCGGGGCCTCCAAATGTTGAGCGCACTAAGATTTTTTAGTGAACCTTAATTTTCAAAAAACAAAGAGGCGAGAATTATTCACGTTATAAATTGTATTTATTTATGTTGAAGCTTGGCCGAATGCCTTGCTTGCATGTAACAACGAAAGAGATCCAAAAACTAATGACGATTATGCAGAAGCTGGGCCAATTGCCTAGCTTGCAATATACTAAAGCGAGATCGAAACAAGATAAAAGCTTGTATAAGAGAACTTATGTGTAAGCTTAAGCGAAAGTAAGCACAAAGAAGATGACAAAGTAGGCAGTGCAATAACGCAATGATGCTGCTTAATAGTGTGTACATATTTGAACTAACTATATTAGCTACAGTGTTTGGCGGGATTTTTAAAAGAGAAAATATTTATGATAGATTTGTTGTGGCTGGCCCGAACAAATAGTGATAGATAAATATGTGTAATCGAGGAAAAACAAGTCACAAATTTCCCAACCAACTGCAAATGAAATATCGTAATACCAAAACAAAAAGAATTGCAGAAGACATCATAAAAAAACAACAGCCAAAAAAGAAAATATTAATAAACCATAAAAAAATATATGGAAAAGAAACAAACCAATTAACATACACACAAATTCCCATCCAAACCGATCAAAATTCCCCCGCCCCAACCATATCCAGGCAGTTCACGTTGTGTGTGAAACAAGAAGTAAATCCGCGAGAGACCTTGAAGTTTGGATTGCCTTTCGTATCTTATATGCATTTCAATGGTTCCAAAACAACAAAAAAATAAGGCAAATAAAATCACCGACACAATGAAAGGTTATTTTGAAATGCACTAAAAGCGCTTCGCCAACAACACAAAATTTATGGTCTATTCGAACTTATTTGCATATTTGGAAAAAGATTGACTGGGCGCAGCATCGTCGGCATTTCGTAAACCTTACCACATAATTTTACAATATTATGGACCGTTAGGCAAATAACGAAGAATCAATGTTTGCTTGGCGGGAACGCAAAATATTGAAAAGGGAAAGAGCAGGCCAGTAATGTTCCATTACTGATACAAGTATAGTCAAGCCAACCGAACCAACGGTACTACCAATCCCAGAGAGGAACAGGTGCCAAGATATAGACAGACAGAGAGAGAGAGAGAGAGAGAGAGATGTGAAAAAGAAACTGTGTTTTGCGCATGCTCAGTTAGGAACGAATCTTCTTAGCGCCTTCGAAATCAGAAAAGTAGAAACTTCTAATTCGTTTGAGATTTTTAACGCATACCACAACGATTGGATAGCTTTTGAATTTCATTATGGCTTATTCTCTTATTGACTTTGCTGCTTATAACATTCTTACGCTCGAAACACCAAAAAAATAAGTATGCCAGCCTAGGTCAAGTTTCACCGAAATCGATATGCCCTGAAATATATATTTAGAGTGCTAAGATTAATTTTATACTCTTGGCAAATTTGAAAATACTTCAAAAATGATTATGTTAAAAAGAGGGCAAGATTCCAGAACTTAAAGAACTTGAAGATCTGATTTTTCCAACCTAAAATATAGAGTATTAAAAAGAGATCTGTGAGTCTTGAGAAGACAAGAAAAATGTGGTTGGCTGTCTGTCCCCAAAGCTATGTTAATTTCACCTTAGAACAACTAAGAAACGGCTAGCCCGTGTAGGCCGAAACAGCCACAGAAACAAAGAATTTGAGAGATACAAAACCATGATAAAAGCGGAAATGACCAAAACAGCATTCATATAAGAAACAAATCTCTCGAAGAATATGCGTAACCTCAGAAACTAGTTTGAGCAGAATATTTAAATATTGTAGCTATCTAAGTATCTGTGAATATGCATAAGCACTTAACAAACCCATCTACCTACCAATCTTATTCAATCCAAACAGCAGCAGGCAACATGAGAGCGTGGAATCATCTCTTCTTGCTGTCGATCTGTCTGTCTTGTTTGTGGACAGACTGGGCGCAGGCCTGGCGACCATGTCCGGAACTCAGTCCCGCCCTGAGATTGCCATGCAGGTGAGTAACAGGCAACCGGAGACAACGAGTTTCCGCAGTTGGCGGCCGCAGATTATTTTAATATCTGCACGGTCTTTTGCTGTTGCCAATTATTTGTAATTTGTGCGCTAATTCGCTTGGCTTTGTTTGGCTTTAACCAATGTAATTTTTGAATTGACAACACAATAGATGCAACGTGGTTCCGTTTGCATCGACTGGACAACTTGGTGCGGTGGCAATGGACTGCGATCGTGTCGTCTTCCATGGCGATGCCCCCCAGCTGCCATATGGTGCACCCATCGTATCGTATACGCAACGCTTTAGTGGACAACAAGTCTTACCGGCACAGGTGAGGGCTCAATTGGCTGAAATTTTAAAACATTAAATCCATAATTGACAATGCTAATTGCTTACTAGACTTTTGGTCAACTGAAATTGCCTATCGAAGAACTTGATTTGTCCAACAATTTGATACGTCGCATACCTGAGCGTTCATTTGAGGGGCTCAAGGATGTCCTAAATGAGCTAAGGCTAGCCAACAATTTGCTGGGCGACAATCTCAACCCAATTTTTTCCACTGCCGAGCTGCACTCATTGAAGAACTTGCGTATACTGGATCTGTCCGGGAATAAGATCAAGCTCATTGAAGAAGGCCTCCTTAAAGGTTGTATGGATCTCAAGGAGTTCTATATAGATCGGAATAGCCTAACTTCTGTGCCCGGGAATTCGCTAAATGGACCTAATGCCCTGCGACATCTTTCACTAAAACAAAATCATATAGGTAGGCATATCAAAACGATCACTAAGCAGATTTGATTTCTTATACTTATTTTCCACAGCCACACTCTATCCTGACTCGTTTAGTGCTCAGCCTCAGCTGGAGATTATTGATCTACGGTATAATGCTATTCACAATATCGATAGCAAAGCTTTCAAGGGTTTGCGAAAGATAAGAGAAATAAAATTGGCCGGCAATCGTATTTCCAATTTAAATAGCGATGTCTTTGAGAAATTACCGACTCTGCAAAAACTCGATCTATCCGAGAATTTCATTACACAGTTTCCTACAGTTTCTCTGGCCGCCATAGGAGCCTTGAAATCACTGAATCTGTCCTCGAATATGTTACAGGTAAGGAACAAAATTGTTGATGATTAAGATCAGACTATCTATTTCTTCTTATAATACAGCATTTGGACTTTACACACATGCAAGTGCTCCGATCAACCCTTGAAGTTCTCGACTTAAGTCGCAACAGTATACCCACAATACCACCCGGAACATTCAGAGAAATGGGTACACTGAAATATTTGGACTTGAGTCTGAATTCCCTGCGTACGGTATGAATTACAACTTTGCCATAGAGACCTATTCAGTAGTAAAATAATCTTGGTTGCTTCACAGATTGAAGACGATGCTCTGGAGGGTCTGGACAGTCTGCAAACCTTGATCATTCGAGACAATAATATTCTACTTGTACCTGGCAGTGCTCTGGGTAGACTGCCGCAGTTACGGTCCCTGCAGCTGGACTTTAATAGAGTAGCCGCTTTGTCTTCAGAGATATTGGGCTCTGTTCAGGCCGGAGACATTACGTCTTTGTCACTGTCACGTAATGTAATCCGAGAACTGCCCCCAGGCAGTTTCCAGATGTTCAGCAGCCTGCACACTCTAGACCTCTCGGGCAACTCATTGGCCCTAGTGAATGCTGACACCTTCATGGGGCTAGAGGGCACACTCATGCAATTGCAGCTATCGCAAAATCGCCTCTCCAGCTTGGGGAACACACCACTCATACTGCCGGAACTGCGCAGCTTGGATCTGAGTGGCAATAGCTTGACTGACCTACCACGAAATATACTCTCGGAACTAGTTTCATTGCAATATTTAAACCTGAGTGGTAACCATCATCTGGCTCCAATTATTGGAGGACTTTCCAAGCCCTCTCACTTGCAAGTGATCGATCTGAGCCACTGTGGTATACGCCAGCTAAGTGGAGACCTCTTGGCCAATCTGCCTGATCTTAAGCATATTCACCTGAACAACAATCAGCTCCAGGAACTACAGGATGGCAGCTTTGTTGATCTCTGGAATATAAGCAGTATTGATCTATCAAACAATCAAATCACCTCCATTCGATCCTCAGCCTTTGTGAATGTAATGCAACTGAAACGTCTCGATCTTCATGGTAATCAGTTGTCAGCTTTTAAGGGCGAATATTTCAATACAGGAACTGGTATCGAGGAATTGGATATATCCCACAACCATCTCAGTTACCTCTTTCCCTCATCGTTCCGCATACATCCACGCTTGCGTGAAATAAAAGCCGATCACAATGCCTTTTCCTTCTTCCCCGCCGAGTTGATTACATCCTTGCAATACATTTCTGTGATTGACTTGTCTCACAACAAACTGGCCACAATTGAGGAGCTGGACTTTGCCCGTCTGCCAAGGCTGAGAGAACTTCGTCTAGCCCATAACCAAATAGACATGCTGCACGAAATGGCCTTCCACAATTCCACACAGCTGCAAATCCTTGATCTGTCCCACAACAACTTGGATCGTATAGGTGAACGGACCTTCGAAGGACTTTTGCGCTTGGAAGACATCAATTTGGAGGGTAACAAGCTGTCAGAGCTTTCCGATGGCATTTTTGAACGTTCCAAACTGCAAATGCTGGAAAACATTAATTTGGCTCACAATAGATTCGACTACGCTCCTCTTAAGGCCCTTCAGAGACAGTATTCATTTGTGTCATCTGTCGACTTGAGCCATAATAAGATCAAAGAGTTACCAGGAGATGATAGCATAATGGTTAACATCAAACGCATAGATCTTTCATATAATCCTCTTTCCCCCAAAGCGGTGCATAATATTCTAAACGAACCAAAGACGGTGCGTGAGCTCAACTTGGCAGGCACGGGCATCGAGAAGTTAGACATATTGGAGACACCCTTTTTGCAATATCTGAATCTATCGCACAATAAAATCGGCAGCATTAAGCCTGACGTCTTTCAACGGACCACCTTATTGGAAACCCTGGACCTGAGTAGTAATAGTTTGGATACCCTCAACGATGTGGCGCAGGCCTGGCCACAATTGCAGTCTCTGCAAACCCTGGACCTTTCGAACAATAGTTTCGAAGTGATATCCCAACAGAACCTTGATAACCTGGAAATGTTGCGTACTCTGAGGCTGAACCATTTGCCCCTATGCACACGCATCGAAAAGAATGCTTTCAGGAAAGTACCCAGTCTGACTACGCTAGAGGCTTACGATCTGCCTCTCCTGGGATATTTGGACTTACAGGGTATACTGGACCTAATGCCGGGTCTGGAGACTCTAGACATTGAGGTCAAGGACTCCAGCATAGGCACTGAACAGATTCATCCCCTGAAGCATCCACGACTCCGTTCCATAGGTATTCGTGGGGATCGCCTGAAGTCCATCTCATCCGCCACTTTGGCTGGCCTAAAGAGCAGCGATTTGACAATAAAACTGCAGAATACTTCATTGACAGCATTGCCCCCAGCTCTGCTCTTCCCAGTGCCGAGATCTTCGCACCTAACTTTGGATATACACGGCTCGATGATTACAGTTCTAGTGCCTCAGTTCTTGAATGCTTTGGAAGATCGACGCTCAAGTCTGAAAATGCTTGGCCTGGCCTCCAATCCCATCACTTGTGATTGCAATGCCCGAGCCCTGCGCCGTTGGCTACCCAATTCGGGTATGTCCGAGGTAACCTGCCACTCACCTACCTATCTGGCAGGCAAGAAACTAATCGAGGTGGGCGATGATGAACTAACCTGCGACTCCCGACGCCTAAGCTCCTCCACCTCCCGTCCCACGGCACCTCACATAATCAAGTCATCCTCCTCCAGCCAATTAGTCACACGGACCACCATATCCACCACAGAAGAGCCAGTAATTATATGGAGTCTGGAGCCCCAACAAACTCCACCCACCATCAAAAAGAAACCGAAAGTTCCGCTCTTGAAAGCCCAGCCAGTTATGAGCAACGACGACACCCTGATCATTGGCATTGTGGGTGGCGTGGTGGCCTTCATAGCCATACTCATTATAATCATCTGCATCATCAGATTACGTATGAGCAACTCTGAATATCAGCAGCAGCAGCAGCACAACGCTGTCATGAGAGGCTATCCCTCCACTCTCCCCCTGGGTGCACACAATGCCGCCTACAGCTACAAGAACAGCGCCGGTGGCCCTGCTCCAACCCTCTATGCCGTACCTCCGGAAGCAGTCTACTCGACCATGTCACGTATGTCATATTTCAGCGGAGCAGCCGGCATGAACGGCGTCGACGCGGGTGGAGCAGAGAGTCTGAAGCAACACAATGCCAGTCAGCATCAACCATACATCATCTATTCCGATGACAAGGCATACAGATAGACAAAGGAAAGGACAGTTAGTTAGGCGTAGCTGATAGTGCAGCGTTTAGTTTTTAGCCACTCTCATACCATTCCTCCTCTCAGTCAAAGTCAGAGAGAGAGACGCAATCAAAACTTAGGAATTTACATGTGCTCACTCACGAAGCGGAAGGGATAAAATATGTCCCAAAACTGGTTCTATATATTTGTCATTATCACTGCGTGTGTTGTAAATAGTCTTTGGTATGTTTTAATTTTTAGTTAATTAAGTGCGAAAATCCATGAAAAAAAAAAAACAATAAATATATAAATAGAAATATTTAAATCGATTTCAAAACTTGTTTAAATTGATGTAGCAAAAATGAATCATAGTTTGGTTTAGCTTTTAATTTGAGCATTTCAAAAAGATTTTATTTCACAATATGTTTTTCATTTTTTTTTTTTTTATAATATATTACCAAAAATTATGTATATATATAGGTATAATTTTATGTACAAAGGTTGATGCATGTTTATGTTACTTTATGTACATTCGTTACTTCAGGATAGCTTTTCACAGTCTTTGTTTTCGTTCTCAAACAAAATTCAATATATTCTTAAGTTTCTGCAATTGAAAAAATGGTTCAATGGCATAACAAAATGAAAGGGTCTTATAAAAATACTTGCAACATTAATTTTGGGTTCATTAAATGCATAACAAATGACAAAGATTCATGTGTTAGTTGCTTGTTTCAATTCAATACACAACTTAGGAATCACAAGAGATATATAGTGAGCAAACTCTTAACATTAAGGAAAAAAAGGTAAAAAGATAAAGTCTTTTCTGTCGCACAAGGTTGGCCACCATTAACTTTTAAGCCATCTGAGCGTAGGATGAATACAGATTGTAATTTCGCCGCCGATAATAAATCATCAATGCGTAGCTAGCCACCAACAAAATCGCAATAATTAGGATTAGAATCCCTGTAAAGTAGATAAGAATAAGTAGAGCCTATAAAAACAACACTAAAAACAAAGCTTCGAACCTGTAGCTGCCCCAATATTGGCTTCATCATAGCTTAACATCATGGTGGATAATTGGCACTCACGTTCCCAGTCAATAGGCAAGACATCGTTATACAATTTAAACACTTGGTCGAGGGGACAGGCAGTCCCACATCCTGGTATATTCATGAGGAGTGGCTCATTTGTAGTGTTTTTATAGAACACTGAAATGAATGGGTTATTGCTTTCATCCAGTCGCATTTCAAGCATAATACAAGCCGTATAAGGAGGACTATGGAGCTGCAATAGGCAAGAACTTATAAAAATGAAGCAATGTGGGAAAGGTTGAATTAAGCTTACATCAAATATTTTAAGTGTACTCAGCATATTGGCAATGGTTGTATCATGGGCACTGTATATCCAAAGAGAACGGTCAGGCATTAGCTTGCCCTTGGCCTTCTCCTCAAAACGATGAAGAATCTCCTTGAGTAGTGGCCCGGTCTTCAGACGCGCCAGTTGACGTGTATATGTATTCACAGCAAATGCAAAATTTGAGACAAATGTCATGTCGGCGCCACCGTAAACACTTTTGGTCCAATCTGGCAGGGTTTTGTTGTATAACGTTTCAATGAAGAGCGTATTGTTTAAATATTCTGCCTCCAGAAAAGACTCTACGACTCGCCCGCTCTTATCGGACAAGTATTGAAAGAGTTTTTTATAGCGTTCATAAAGATCTTGAAACTCGCGAGTGTTTTGCAAGGTGGATAGAGCATAATCATAAGCTGGACAAGGTGCCTTGGCAGCAAGAATCTACGAAGTAATAAAATAAGTAAAAATTCTCAAAATTACTTAATTTGATTCACTTACATGGTCAGATTTTTCAGGGACTGTATGAACCGGTATGGGCTGCCATTTAATCTGATCATTCCATACCTCCGCTCCAGCTGGCTCATATAAGCCCGCCAAGTTTGACTCAGCACTCATAAGTGTACGATCTACATCTGTGGATTGCACATACACTTCCTCACTATCATATTTTGTGCTCAACAATGAGTTGTACCGATTACGCAGCCATTTGCCCAAAGCATAGTGTTGTTGCTTGCCCCGCTAAAATTGCATTCATTATTGCTTGATTTGCTTTAATTGTGCACTACTTACATTTGTCAACTGCCCCCAACCCGTTGGCCAAAACTTTGGATTATTCCAAGGGTCATTGGGGTATGGATCCACAGGCATTCGGTCGCCATGTCGAAAGATCTTGAATTGTATCAAATTTATTCAAAACAGATTACCATATTGTATAAACATTTGCTTATTGGCTTATACAGCTTACCACATGCGCAAACTTTAGCTTTCCCGAAAGTGTAACTCTACTCTGGCCGTCATCAACTTCGAAATTCACCTGCTGTGTCTCAAGGCTGTTTGCCAAAGTCAAACAATATATGCATATGTTAAGAAATACGAAACCCGCATTGATTCGAACACTTGACATTTTAGCTTTTGCTAATTTTGGTTATGGCAACGTCGACAACTAAAAATAATACTATGGATTAGATTAGGCACTTCTTGATGCTAACGTCTGTATACGGTATACATTTTTATCCACGCTTACCGATAAAATTAATTTTCAGCTGATCGACGTACTCCTCTATTAACATTTATCCAATTCCATTAATTTGGCCCGTGAAATATTCAATAATAAAATTACTTTGTTTGTGTTTTTCATACAGTAGCTCGATTACTCAGTTAATCGATTTTTGTGTGGCCAGAAATCGCAAGCAGGGTTGCAATTATCGGCTGTTCGTTTTTTGAATGGGGAGAAATATTTGTTTTTTGAGTTACTTTTAGCAAAGAAAATAGATATTCATTAAGTATTTTCCTTGCAATGCTTGTAGATTTTTACTTAAAGATCTGAAAATAAGGTCAAAATTGGGCACATTTTGGTCTGGTTTTGATTTATAAGGCTTAAAAAAATACCCACAACGAGACTAATCGTTGCATGGCATAAATTATTGAAAACATTTAAAATTTGTGAAATTCCTTTCATTCGACATTACATAACACATTAAAATACATATTTAAAATGATCTATTTGCACAAAATTATACTGTTCATTGTTGATCTTAGCTTTACAACTATAGCAAGAGGTTAGTGATTTTCAATTTTCAACTTAAAACTAAGTGTTTAGTTTGCAGTTTCGTGAAACAGAATTGGGCTACACTTGGAGCAATCCTGCATTCAGAACACCACCGTATGGAGTTCATTTAAAAAGTCATGATTAAAAATTGTTTTAAAACTTTCAATATTTTCTGTTCCCAGGCATATTTTGTCTTGAACCAAAGTCACTAAAATAAATATGATATTATATTTAGTGATTATTATTGAAAGATTTTATTTATGCTCTTACCGATTTCTGCTACCGGGGCCTGCACCTTGACTGTTCAATGGCGGAAATTCCGTTTGATATGCATTTGGCACGCTCTGATTGTAGTTGAAGCCATTTGCAGGTATACGATTGTTAAAGCCCCCGTTTGGATGATGGCGACCGCGTCCACTAAACTCCATTCGACTTGAACCGAAACCACCGCGTCCACCTTGAGAATTACTATAAACAACAAAACGGTATTAAAGCAACTTTTAGCATGACATTAGTGAATTAATTACTTGTTCATAGGCGCACCAGGACGATTTCTCTGGAACATGCCACTATCCCCACCATTTGACATATGTGGACCATTCCGTTTGCCACCAAAGTGCGGCATTTGGTGTTGTTGCTGATGATGCTCCATAGGCAAAGCAAAACCCCGACGATCTTGTCCGTAGTTTTGTGCTGGACGTGGTCCATTGCCACCTCTGTGGTTACCCATCATGCCGCCTGAGCCGCTAAGACTATTGTTGCTGCCATGGAAGTCATTACTATTTAAACTATTATTTCTGGAGGGACTGTTTTTAAAATTTCTTCTAGCGCTGGAACCATTTGGATTGCTTCGATCAGGGCCACCACTAGCTCTATTATGGCTGTCCCAATTCTGAAATCGATTATTTGTATTGCCGCCAAGCCGATGGGCAGGTGGGCTGCTGAAGTTGTTAGAGCCGCCACCATATTTGGCGACAGTGCTGGATCCACCTCCAGCCTGACCTTGGCTAAATTTATTCCTTTCGGTTCTTTGATTCTGAGCTGGTCCCTTTTGATAAGGCGTAATACGTTGTTGTCTATTGTGTCCCTCGGTCCGCATGGCGCTTCCAAATCTGGATCCATTTGAAAAATTCTGACCTCGTGCAGTGGTAGCTGCATTTCCTCTAAAGCTAGTGTTACTGCTACTACTTCCCGTATGTGCAGATCCAGTGTAGGTGGCCTCAGCTGCTGGTCCTTGTCTCTTTCTATCTTTTGGTCTTCCCGGCTCAACAACAATGCGCTGACCTTTAAATTCGATGCCGTTCAAAGCAGCTATGGCCTTGCTGGCAATCTCATTGTTTTCCATATGCACAAATCCGCATCGATTGGTGACATCGCACTCTACCACAAATCCGAATTTGGAAAAAAGGTGCCGCAGCTCCTCCGGCCTACAAGGTGGCAAACTGCCGACGAAGATTTTCGTAGTCTGCATCCAGAAATATATTAGGCGATTCTTAATATCAACAATATTCTATCTTGTTTCCACCTACCGGTATAGACATGCTGTGACCCAATTCGCCCGACGGTCACCCCCCCACGAATAAAAGTAATAAATATTTTGCGAAAATTTCTTAAGAAGTCGTATTGTTTTTGCGCAGCCTAGAGATGGGAGTACTGCAGCTAATGCTTATCGATATCAGAATTCCAAATCGATAACACCGGACTAGACTGTATTTTTTGTGTGTTTGTTTTGTTTACAAATCGGCTTGCTTGGCTTTTCTGGACAAGATGTGGGCAGCAGGCCATGAGGAAAGCTATTTCGCAAATATGGACTACACTCAAAATATTTTAAATATAATGCCTAATGTTGAAATAAGGGTGACCTTTAATATCGGCAATGAACAACCGCGCGCTAAGGTCTGCCTATTGTACGCGGAGAAAATGGACTTCAAAGAAATTATTGTAAGGTTTTACCAACCAATAGATTGGATTTCGGAATAATTATTAAATATTTTGCAGCAATTGCGTTTGTCAGAAAAGTGCAATCTGCGCCATATGTACTTAACGACGGTGGATAGCGTTTCCTTTCAAACCCTAAAACATGATCAGTCGTTAAATGTGTCCTTTGCAGGCTTCATGGACAATCTAGTTACCATGTTGAAAGACTGTCAGGCTGGCAAGTTGGAACTTTGCCTGTCAGCCAAAGAACCACTGCTAATAGCCGAAAATGGCCAGTCAAATCACGATTTTCATTTACAGTTTGTGGAAAAACGGGCTTTCAAAAATCTGATCCATCTGTGTCTACCCTGCCGATTAGCTCCACTACAGACCGTACTCTTTTATATCAACAGCATGCTAGAGGCCAGTCAAAGTAAAAGCCACCTCTTAGAACAAAGCGCACATCAAATGGAGCTGGAATTAAAAGCTCAACATGGCCATTTAGAAAAATTGGGTTTGGAAAATACTAAATTACGGGAAGCGCTGGCTGATAACACCCGGGTTTTAAATGAAAAACATGCCGAGGAGCTGCAGAAAATGCAAGACAAAATTGTGCAACTTAACGAACAGCGATCTAACGAACTGGATCGCAATCGACGAACGATCTCAGGACTGCAAGCCCAGCTGGAAAGACTCACGCAGGAAAAGACCGAACTTAAAGCACTCCAAGAGCAAACTGAAAATCGTGTACTAACATTAAATGAAGAGCTGGATTGCTACAAATCTCGTGTCAGCTCCTTGAAAGAACAAAATGAGAAACTTCACAGTGAGGTGGCGAATGGCAAGAAGCAAGAACGAAAGTTGGAGCACAAGATAGACGATATAATGCAGCATACAACAGAGTTGCAAGATCACATACAAAAGTCTAATAAGGAAAAGGTTAGCCATAATATAACAGAAAAAAATATATAATTATAAATTCAACTAATTTGTATTTCAGGCCAATATTGCAGCGGAATTGGAGGCAGAAAAGAAAATTCTTCACACAAAACGTCAGGCCTTGGAAATAGCTTCCGAGGAAATAGCCAAAGCCAATCAGATAATACTAAAGCAGAGCCAAGAATTACTTAGCCAAAAGAAGACAATTGCCTGGCGCACCGAGGTGGCTTTGCAACAGGAAAAGGCTATCAAAGAAAATGAAAAGCTTTTGAGTTTACGCGAAGAGGAGCTCAGACATACGAGGTTGACCCTACAGGAGCTAAGAAAAGAGATACCCAATCAACTGGAATCCATGCGAAAATTTGCGAAGGATCTTGAACAAAAATACACAGCAGAAATTCGCACACTCAAGAAGAACTTATTGTCCCATGATAAAGAGAACGCTGGCAGCAGAGCAAATTCAGCCAGACGTAAATAATTTTTGTATCTCATACGTGTATTGTACTTAAGCTTGTTTATGTTCTTTTTAATTAGTTTAAATATATAAATTTTTCTTAGTCAATGTCTTCCTCCACTTGCTCACCCGCGTGTGCTGTGGCCACGTTCACAACCTGGCTAATATCCTCAATTTGATTTGCATTCAGCCTTTCTCGTATTAGTTCAGCAATAGCCTTTTGTGTGCGACGTTCTAAGCGTTCCAGTTTTCTGCTTACGTCGCGCTTCAGGTCCCAATCTAACTTACGCGGCGCCAAATTCGCTATGTCAATCTCATCAATTACCATAGGTTGCTGCAGCAGTTCAAGTTGAGACTCGACAGCTGACTCAATATTTCCAGAGGGTTCTTGAGGAATTATTTCACCAGTAGTGTGATTGTTTTGAGGCTTATAGCTGCGAAATACCGGCCTAAATCAAATAAAGGAATATATAAAAATATAAATAAGATGTAAACAAAGCCAAAACCGGTAATGCTTACTTGGGCAATTTCTCAGTGGATTCTGTGCCATCAGAGTTTTGTGTTGATTTTCCGGCTTGTTCACGTAATTTTTTTAGACGTTCCTTACGTTTAAAAGACTCCTCGGCTAATTTACCTAATTTATTTTCTTTTTCCATTTCTTTTATTAATTTTTTGTTTTCGATACATCGATAGCTCGCGACTAATGATATTTTTATCGCCGCTGCTTTCTATCGTATCGATGTCTAATTATTTAAATAAAAAATTTAGATAATTCCTAAAAATTTCATAGATAATTTTCAAGCTAAGAGAATACAAGTCGGAAAGTATGTCTTTAATTTTAAGAATTTATATTTTTTTAAGTCTTTACGCAAACCTAATGGATACACAAACGCCACTTTGCAATGAGTTGGCAGTTCCACCAGACAAGCGTGGGGGAGGGAAAAACATTGTTAAGTGAATTTTTGTTACTAACAAATGGAAATTATAATTACGCCGAAGATTCTTACACATTAATTACGCACCCTAAGAAAAAGCTACTCTGCCATACTATAATTTAACTCACCAAATAAAGTTTGTACACCTACAGAAACACATTTACAAGAAATTTAATGTTGTTGTGACTGAACGCGTCGGTAATAAAAACAAAATTTATAGAAGTGGAAAAACCAAAACAAAGTATTTTCTTCAGATTTTTGCACAGGTAATTTAAAATTTAGTTTTTGGTGTCTGAAGAGGCCCCACAACATAACATATGTTGTTTATATTACATACAAACTTACACCAACCTTGTATGTACTAATCAACGTTTCTCGATTAAAGGGAGCAGCATCTGCTGCCAACACCGAACACCCGCCACCCGCCAAGAATTTACTGCAAATACTAGTGGAAGAAGCGTGTATTTCAGCTGGTGACACCGTTTGCCCGGCAGCTGCGGCTAAAAATGGAGTGGACAAGGGAAAAGACACTTCTGCTGATCAACCAGTATCGCCAACGTCGAGGCCTATGGGACATGACGTGTGACGAATACAGGAAAAAAGATGTAAAGCACAGATTATTAAACGAAGTGGCCGAGGTCCTTGGCGGCAATATTCCCATACAGGAGTTGGAGAAAAAGTTTCACACTTTGCGCACACAATATCACAGGGAAATCAGTCGAATGAAACGCAAAGAACCATACAACTCAAAGTGGTTTGGCTTCAAAAATCTGGAATTTCTCAGCTCACCATATGCGTGTCGCTCAACCAAAGGACGCTTAAAGACAGAAATCCAAACCGATAGCGGTGGCACACAGAAATATATGCTAGGCGAAATATCAAGCAATGATAACAACGGTTCAGGCGGCAACAGCAACATGAATGAAGAGTATACACCCAGAAAATCCCACACCAGCAGTCGTGCGCAAGAGCTGGAAAAGCTCATAGAGGAAACGACCAAAGACGTGGATGAAATGGATGAGCCTGAAGCAGAAGATGTCGATGCTAAGCCCAAGTTGGTCAAAGAACTTAATGCCTCGTATGGACATATCAATGAAGATGAATCTGAGCCATTGGAAAATCAAGCACATCAGCAGCAACATCAGCATCAGCAATCCCTCCTCGACATACATCATACAGGTAGCACAGTAGAAGCTGTCAGCTTTCAGGCTAATGAAAGCGGTGAGCTGCACTACCAATCCACGTCTACACCAGGCAGCGCTGGCTCCGGGGCTGTGCAGCTAGTTCCCACACGTATAATTAAAATCCAGCGTCGCGACACATCTACCCAAGAGGATGGTTACTTTGAGGAGCAGCATTTGCATCCGCCCAAACGCATCTACTATGATCCCAATGGACCTCACAACACCACCATTCTGACCACTTCAACTCTGGCGGCAGCCGCCTCTCAGAATGGCAACTCCAGCGGCAGTGTGCTGACAAATACCTCCAGCGTCGCCACAACAGGCACCCTACGGCTGCCTCGAGTTAACAGTGTCGTCAATACAAGCACTTTGACACCACCAAAGCCGGCCAGTTGTTCTCCAGAGCCCACAACCTCCACACATTCATCTCCACGGGATGAATTCTCAACCTACGGCGAATATGTGGCCAATGAGATGCGTTCTATAAGTAACAAAGAGGTACTCATTTCCTTGAAGCATAAAATCAACACGGCCATTTTCGAGGCCAGTATGGCGGAGCTGCACAAATGAAATTGCGAACTAATTCTCTTGCAAATAATCAATTTAAACTAACGATTTTTTTTAGCAGAAATTTAACTTAAGTAAAAAATCTTGAATGTATCTATTTGTATCTGTATCTATAATCTGTGGAATGTTTGGGTAGCTTGAAATCTACCGCTTTTAATATCCTTCCTTTACCCGAATTTGTAAAGATTTCACCGTGTTTGTAAATTTGCATAGATCTGCAAAAATAGCGCACCGATTTCAGTTAATAAGCCAAATATAAAATATAGTGAATTGAAAATGTGTTCAATAGTTTGTTTTTTTTTTTTCATTTCAAGTAGACCTAGCGAAAATAATCGAGACTATTTATAACACAGACACCAATGATAAATACAGACAACTTTTTGTTTTATAAAATTTGAAGTCAAATCCGGTAAAAATGAATAAAAATCCCATATGCGAGCCGTTTACAAACACCCCGGTTAAATTTGATATTGAAAAACTTGCCGCTGAATTTAAGCCCCAACAAAAGGCTGATGATTTTTATGAAGAAAAGGGTCCACGAGACTTTCTGCACCTACCCGACGATGACTGGGTTGTTCTGCCCATGTTTAAGCATCAATTGAGTCATCTGATACCATATATGTCAACCCGTAAAAATCAGTAAGTCAGACATAGACTTCTTTTGAAACAAATTTAAGTCAACATTTCAAACTTGACACTCTAGATATATGCGGTGTCGTTGGCAGAAATTCCTTCAAGATGTGCCACAACATTATGTGAACATTAAAGTCGAGTTTATAGAAAGGGTAAGCTATGAATAATATGCAAATTAATTGAAAAGTCCCCGGACCAAATTCAATACCATTTTTATAGTACAATTTGCCCTTTATTTCCAAATAAAATACAGTTTCTGCAATTATCTCCCTGTAAGCAATCTTTTGAGATATGAGATAAGTAAAAAGTCCCTTGTGGCCAGGTATGAATATACTCTTGGTTTTTTACGATGGAACAAACACTGCTTCAAATAATTAACTCGTCATTGTTTTTGGTCATCGTTCATTCGAAAAGTAACGGAACTCTTCTAAAATAAAAACAACCAATATTAATTTTAATAAGAAATATATTTTCTTAATTTATGTATTTAGCCTTTGCATCAATACTAAATTCGATATAAAGTTGATTTTTTAAATTATTTTTGTTCAATTCACGCACTTCATCTTTCGTCATCAATCAGGATCTCTCTACCCGATTTGAATCGCTTGAACCAATCGTAAACTTGCGTACGGGATAGACAATCATGACCATATGCAGATTGTATCATTTGGTGCGTTTCAGTAAAAGATTTCCCAAGCTTAACACAAAACTCAATGGCAGCCTTTTCTTTAAAACTAATATTTCGACTTATTCGGCCATTGTTTCCATTTTCCCTCAGAACTCGCCTTATAGTTTCTGCGCAGCATTTTTTCCCCATTTCCTCCTCAGCCTCTATAGCAAGTTTTGGAGCGGTCAGCTTAGGATTTTTTTTTACTTTCCTTATAATACGGCGCTTCTCGTGTTCAGTAAAAATTTTATTTGGTGCGTTTCGTCCTTTATCTGCTACCCTTTGCTCGTGATTAAAGCGCTCTATGATTCCTTGTACTGTGCTGGGCTTTAGGTTAACAATTTTAGCAATTTTTCGCTGCGATTCGCCCTTTTTGAAATGCTGCAGGACCAATTCGCGTTGTTCAATGGTTGTACGGCGACCCATATCTTAAAATTATTTTCAACTGAGCACTGATAAAATAACAGATTTAACATACATAATCAAATTATTTTTTTAATTTAAAAAACAAAATGTGACGCTATAAAAACTGCAATTCAATAACTCAAGTTGTTTACATGCAAATGCTTGAAATTTTTACCAGCTGTAGTGAAGCAACGAGTTATCGATAGGTACAATATTTTAATAGCGCTCTTTCTTTTAAAAGAGTTCGGTTACTTTTTGAATGAAGGTTTTATTCGGTTTTATTTTACGGTCACTAAAAACTGTAAAAACTAAAAAGGTGGATTTTTTCACAATAACAATAGTAGCTTCACCCAAAATTCTATAATTCTCAGACTAATGATTCAAGAGCTATCAAATTTATAAAGTTTGGGCTAACTAAAAACCTTATGAATTCAATTGATGTGTCCGAGCGAGGACTTTTCAATTAACCATTTATTAAACAAACACTTTCTTATTTTATGATTTTTGCAGTGAGTGAATTCTACATATTGTCATTATATTTTTATTGATATTGCGAGTGCCTTCAATTAGCAAGCAAGAACCAAGAAGAATGTCTTTGAATGGCCAATTCTATGGTGTCGACTACAAACTGGCCCCAATCCCAGTTTCAGCTGACCCACGAAATTATACAAAAACCAAAGCAAAGCGCCATAAGTAATTCAAATAGCTTTACAGTCGCCGCTGTTATCGATATCGTTATCGGTCACAGCTGACTCCCAACTCTGCTATCGTTCTATACAGGTAGAAAAAAATCAATAATGAAAAATATACTATAGAAAACGAAGATGTTTACAAAATGCATTAATTACTGTGGTCTAGCAATTTTTTTAGTTTTATTCGCATGCTATTTAATTGAAAACACTGGTAAGAATACTGAAAACAATTGAACAAAGTAAAATCCATTGGCATTACGTATTTACTGACTTGGTAACTTTGTTGTGTACATTAGTTGCTCTCCAAGAAACTCTGCGACACTACGAGTTGTTCCATCGCGACGATGTACAACATCGCGTAGTGAAAAGGGGAACCAAGCACAGTGCCAATCCCTACAACACCATTAAAGAGGTGGAGTTCAAGGCGCTGGGCAAAAACTTCCGACTGATTTTGCATCCACATCGTGATGTCTTACATAGCAAATTTCGTGCATATGTCGCTGATGCCGATGGCAATGAGACTGTTGTTCACTTGGGTAAAGATAATTTTAAGCTGCAAAAACCAGTATGAGCTCACAGCTTTATAATTTGTACCCAGATCATGACAACTTCTATGCGGGCCGAGTCTTTGGCGAGCTGGAGTCCTCAGTCCGAGCACATATTGAAAATGGCACAATGACCATGTCCATCCACCTGCCAGATGAGACCTACCATATAGAGCCTTCCTGGCGCCATCTACCCACAGCGAAGGAACACACAATGGTGGCCTACAAAACATCCGACATTAAATTAGGTCAATACGAGCCGGGGACTATGCCTAAGACTTGCGGCTATATTAAGGAAGGTCTAGAACTGGAATCGAGTGCCGATGAGGAGCTGGATAATACACTGGAGAGCACACATTCACGCAGCAAGCGCCAGTCTGATCAATATGAGTACACACCCACAAAGACGCGTTGCCCACTCCTTCTTGTAGCCGATTACCGATTCTTCCAAGAAATGGGTGGAGGCAATACAAAGACTACCATTAATTATCTAGTAAGACTCGAATGAACTGCTACATAAATCTCTGATTAAAACTTCTAACTACTTACAGATCAGTCTTATAGACCGAGTGCACAAAATTTATAATGATACAGTTTGGCAGGACCGCCAAGATCAAGAGGGTTTCAAGGGCATGGGATTTGTCATAAAGAAAATCGTTGTACATTCTGAACCAACCCGCTTAAGAGGAGGCGAGGCCCATTACAACATGATACGTGAGAAATGGGATGTTCGAAATTTGTTAGAGGTAAGTTGATTTAGCGCTTAAGAAAGAAAACAAAAAAACATCTGCCTGTAAGAATTCATATCGGTCAGCTATAACATCATAATATATATGCATTTCTCTTGTTCTAATCCCACTTTCCATTTTGCTAACTACCCCGTCCTCCAATCGAATTGTAATTCTCATATAGGTCTTTTCACGGGAATATAGTCACAAAGACTTTTGCTTAGCTCATCTATTTACCGATCTCAAATTTGAAGGCGGTATCTTAGGCTTGGCTTACGTTGGCTCGCCACGTCGAAATTCCGTGGGCGGTATTTGTACTCCAGGTGGCTAAAATAGATAAACATCTTTTTATAATTGTTGATTATTGTTTCTCTTTTGCTTGAGTTTGCTATGAGTTTTTTTTATAGATTTCCCAAGAACCTGACTTCTTTATATTAAATTTATATTTTATTTGTCTCTCACGCGTAGAATACTTCAAAAATGGATATACACTGTATTTGAACTCGGGATTGAGCAGTTCTCGTAATCACTATGGACAGCGAGTCATTACCCGTGAAGCGGATCTTGTAACAGCCCATGAGTTTGGCCACAATTGGGGCTCTGAACACGACCCGGACATTCCGGAGTGCTCACCCAGCGCCTCACAAGGTGGCAGCTTTTTGATGTACACCTATTCAGTCAGTGGCTATGATGTCAATAATAAGGTAGGTCAAGCCAGAAATCCATAGAACAGATCTACCAATCTTTGTGTGTTGACTTTCAGAAATTCTCGCCTTGTTCATTGCGCTCCATACGAAAAGTGCTGCAGGCGAAATCAGGTCGCTGCTTCTCCGAGCCGGAGGAGTCCTTCTGTGGCAATCTACGAGTCGAAGGCGATGAGCAGTGCGATGCCGGCTTGCTAGGCACCGAGGATAACGATTCCTGCTGCGACAAAAATTGCAAACTGCGTCGCAATCAAGGGGCACTCTGCAGCGATAAAAACTCACCCTGCTGCCAAAACTGCCAGTTCATGCCGTCGGGTATGAAGTGCCGAGAAGCCCAGTATGCCACTTGTGAACAAGAGGCACGCTGCTCCGGCAGTCATGCCGAGTGTCCCAAGTCTCCAGCCATGGCGGATGGGACAATTTGCCAGGAACGCGGCCAGTGTCGCAATGGCAAGTGTGTGCCCTACTGCGAGACCCAAGGCTTGCAGAGCTGCATGTGTGACATCATAGTGGATGCCTGCAAACGTTGCTGCCGCATGAGCATCAATGAGACTTGCTTTCCGGTTGAACCACCGGATGTCCTGCCCGATGGCACACCCTGCATAACCGGCTTCTGCAATAAGGTGAGCAAATTTGCCAAAGGTCTGAAGAGGCACTTTTAATTCTATGCTCTTTCCCTCAGGGTGTGTGCGAGAAAACCATACAAGATGTGGTGGAACGCTTCTGGGATATCATTGAGGAAATTAATGTGGCCAAAACACTGCGTTTCCTCAAGGACAACATTGTTAGTAAGTGTCTAGGTCATTTTTGTTTTAAATTGTAAAAGACAGACAAATTAAATGGCTCTCTTTCCCAGTGGCCGTTGTGCTTGTCACTGCAATGTTTTGGATACCAGTCAGCTGTGTTATTTCATATTTCGATCGCAAGAAACTGCGACACGAAATGAAACTTATTGACTGGAGTCAAAAACTTGATCTCATTCATCCCAGCGATAGACGCCGAGTGATTCACATAAGGTAATGCGATTATATATTCAATTAAAACTAATTTAACATTTGTAATTTATGTTGCAGGGTGCCGCGTCAGAAGATATCTGTGGCGCGGGCTTGTAACTAACATCTGGGCGGGGGTGGTGGCCATTTGTATTATCTTCCGTGAGCATTATTCTCGAAACTGCCACTATTCTTTTATATTAAGATATATGAATACACATAATTGAATAAAATTCCAAACCAAACAAGAAAGAAGAAATAATGCAAAGTTTGTTACATACAAATGTATTTCATTATCGCCTTTTAAATCTTATGTATGTGTACATGTACTTTTTAATTTGTGTGAGTTTGTGTGTGTTTTCTTAACATACTTAATTTCTGCTTTTTTATGTTGGATTTGTTTTTTTTTTTTTTATACGCTTGTACAAATGTTTTCCTCTTTTCATTTTCAAATTTCTTAATTTTCTATAAAACAATTCAACTGTTTTGATGGATATTACTTCTTTTTATTGCTCTTTCCGTTGGTCTGGGGTGGGTCATCGCCTAAGTCTAAGTCGCTGTCATCCTCTTCATCTGAATAGTATTCATACATTTGGCCGTCCTCCATCTCGGAAATACCCAAATTCATTTCAGCCTGCAGGAACAATAAAAATATGTTTATATAATGGGAAAAGGGACATTGTGTGGGCAGGCTTACCTTGCCGTATACGTAGACTGGCCCTGTGCCCTGCACCAGCTTGAATGTGACGGAGCCATTGGGAAATTCAATATTTGGATGTAAGTTGCGAGTTTCCCCAGCCTTCAAGACAGCGATGGGGATTTTGACCGTTTCCTTTTCGCTCACTTTTGTTTCTGCCTACACAAAATAAAAATACAACTCTGGCGTTATTGAAGGTAATTCGATTTTAGAGTGTTTGGGCTCACCTGGATGACGTTGAATTCACCCTGTTTCGCATCGGGACCCAATGATATCTGTTTGATTATCAACTTGTGGGAATGAATGATGTACTCTTCCGGTGCTTCGGGTACATCAAACTGAGCAATGGGCTCCTTTTCGCTTAGCGTAACACCTACGTATATGAGAAAAAAATCATATATGACTGAAGAGCTCTACGCAATTGTTTGCCGGCGCTATGGAGCGGGTCATGCGACAGAATCGGAGGGCTTCTATGTCAATAAACAGCAACAGCGTATGTGCAATTGCAAATGCGTGCAACCACTTACCATAGAATGAATCAGAGTCCATTTTTCCTTAGATTTCTATATCCTCCTAGTTTGTACAGTCAGTTAATAAACTAATGGAAATTTCGTACCCTTTTTACTTGAAGCACGTTTTTTGCTGTGTGATTTGCGAACGAACAGAATTAATTCACCTGAGAAAAAATGAACGGAACTAGCAACCCCGCAGCATAGAATAATGCTTCCACCTTAAGTATTCATTGATAACTTTTAATTATAAATTTTTTTAACTATAAAGTCTTACATAATTATGTCGCAGAAAAAATTAACATTAAAAGGGGGAAAAATTGGTTATTTTAATCAAATCAATCATTTTTATAGTCTTTAATAGCAATATTTTTGCTATTTTTTTCTGTACTATTAGCAAAATTAGGCATTTGAGTAATTAGTGGGCTACATAGTTATGTACAAATATTAAGCTAAAATTGTAAAAGTATATTTTTTAAATTGGCGCTAAGCTGCAGCCCTTTGGCTGGTGAACTGTTCGTTCCTTTGGGTAGTTCTCTTCGACTCTGCAGCCCTGCCTACCATTTTGCAAAAGTTTTTTGCTCAACACGTGTTCTGTGCTTGGTAATTTAGCTTGAAAAATCGCATAAAACTTTATAATGGCAGATGAATCATTTTATGGTAAATATTAAAGTGAAAAGCCTTTCTGTGGTTCCTGAAAAAAGTCAAATTTCCCTGTATTTGCCAATAATACGAGCAATAAAAGGCGCCGGTAGCCGGCACTTCGTTCAAGGTTGCGAGGCAATTACTTATTCGCGTCTGTGTTGGTGTCTACCAATTTATTCTTTGTTTAATTCGAATTTTTCGTGCCCACCTTACAGGTGTAACCTTGTCTGGTGAGAACAACACCGTTACATGGGAGGATGACGACGAGGACTACGCACGCAGACAAAGGCTCGTAATCAAACAAATTTTACTGGGCGCCGAGGCCAAGGAGAATGAGTACAATGTGGTTGAGGTAAGTGTGTGCATGCGTACTCCGAGATATGTACATGTGTGAGTTTTTAATATGTGTATGTCCAGTGTAGACAAATGCTCTGTTGCTAGGGCAAGGACCGGTTTGCATTCAACTTTTCGAACAGCGCCCAAGTCTTAGGTTTGGGTAGGGTAATATGTCTGTATCTGTACCCGATGCAGATGTCCAAATTTGATAAGTGCTTTGTTTCGCGACCGTTCTCAGACCCCACCAGACTCTTCATGATTAACTGTACATGCTGCTGTATGTGTGAAGCGCACACTCCTATATTTGAAATGAAATTATATTTATTGACTCTCGTACATACACACGAAAATACATTTGTACAAGTTATTTGACTAAGGCAGCTGTCTAGTGAAGCGTCAGCATTGCGTCCCCACTTCCCCCCTCGGCAGCATTGTACGATTCCGGCGTTGCCATCATCAGTTCAGTCAGAGTCTTGGCGAACTTGAAAATGCCACGCGCCTCCCGATGCAACCGGCAAACAACGCCCGCGGCTTCTATCGTCCAGTTCCAGCAGATAAGCTGGCAGTTTAGCAAATTTAAATCTTCTCGCAGTGAGAGCAAATTCTAAAAAATAAATAAATCGAGATGAGATAAAATTTTATTTTGTGCCAAATTTTGACTCACCAGCCCCACAGTGGAGTCGATTGACTTGATTTCTTCGCCTTTAATTATCACATAATTAACGGCCCCCGCCTGCTCTGAGACAAAGGCCACAACTGTAGTCTTCAGGTATTCGGCGGCTGCGTATTCCACATTGCCCTTCAGCTCTCCCAGGCAAACAAGAGAACCGTCAGTTTCATTGACCAAGCTAATCTGGAACTGTGGCTTCATGCTCTTCTGCAGTATGAACAAAGCATTGAAAACTATGCCCACGACTATGCCGTACTCCAAAGTCCAGAAAATACAACACAACACAGTTACTCCGAAGGGCAGCAAGTCACGCTCTACGATGAAAAATATTTCCTTTAAAGGATCCCATTATGAATGAAATTGAATCCACATACTTTTGGCGCGCCAGATTTCGCCTATGGTCTCATATTCGATCATAAAGCACATGGCCGCTATGATAATGGCAGCCAATGTGGCCTTTGGTATATAGGCAAAGGTAGAGGTGAGAAAGGCTAGAGTCATGAGCACCAGGGTCCCCGTCACAGCTCCACCCAAAGTTGTCCGAACTCCGCTGGCATTATTGATGGCTGTGCGGGTAAACGAGCCCGTAGTTGGCATAGAAGATACGAAGCTGCCCATTAAATTGCAAAAACCCAAGGCTATCATCTCTTGTGAAGCATTGACAATTTTTCCTTTAGCTGGAATAAATTTAAAATCAAACTTGGAATAATGCTACAAATCTTTGAACTTACAAAAAGCCTTGGCCACGGCTATGCTTTCGAGAATACTGAGCATGGGTATGGAGACCACCGAGGGACCCAACAGTGAAATCATGTCACCGAAATTCAGATGATTCCCTTCCTTGTCTTCGGTTTCGAATGGGGGGAGTTTAAACGGTGGCACACCTGCTGTTATATTCCCACTGACACGGAAGGGCAGCTCCCCTGATTCTTGTCTGAGAAAATAGCACAGAAGTATGCCCACCACCACAGCCAAGGCATTACGTGAAAGTGAAATGTACTTGAAGAGATTTTTAGCTCCGAAAGGCAAATCTTTTAATTTCTGCAATCGACAGAATGTTATATCATGGCCGGGACTGTACAATTTTTGAAAGAACTCACTCTCATCAGCAGGAGCACAACGAATGTGGAACAACCCAAGATGGCATCGTTGAGACGAGTTTCCTTGATATGTCCAAAGAAGTTTATCCAAGAAGCTAGGAACTCATTGGAGCTACTCGATATGCCAAACAAGTTGTTAATTTGTCCACTGGCAATAGTGATCGAGGCAGCTGTGGTAAAACCCGTCACCACTGGCACAGATATGAAACGTACCAGCACACCCAAATCCAAAATACCTAAAACCAGAATTATGCAACCCGACATAAAGCAGGACAATACGGCAATGTCCGGATTGCCAGCAATATGTGGATTTATCATTAGCGCCATTATGGCGGTGGGTCCTGAGGAATTTAATTTGAGTTAATCGGATATTCCTTTCCTACCCTCCAGACCGACTCACCCACAGTGATGTCCTTGCAGGTGCCAAAGAGTATGTACATGAAGCAGCCCATAAAGGCGGAATATAGCCCATAGACTGGTGTCAGTCCTGCCACTGTGCCATAGGCTATGGCCTGAGGCACTGCTGTGAGCCCCACCGTGAGGCCAGCCACGAAATCCACGAAAAGATATTTCATTTTGTAATTGGGCAGCCAGTCCAAAATGGGCAGGAATCCTTTCACCTTTTCCACACTGCAGCATTCGCGTCTGTTCATGGACCCACACAGATTAGGTAACCGCTCGTGGTAGAGCTCTTCATCTGCAGATTTGAAAAGTTTAACGGGTTTCCATAATTAGTCACTTCACTTTTTATTGGGAATTAAAAACAAAAAACAAAAAAACCCTCAAGAATCAATCAAAATGGTATGGCGACAATATCTCAAGTGTCTCTGGTCTGCCTAGGAATCTCGTGACTTGGCTTTCTAATTTATCATTGTATTTTTTTTATAATTTTTTTTTTTGCATTCACCAAAACTCCAATCTTTTTTAGAAACACTTGGTACTTTTCCTTTACACGCAAGAAACAATTTTTTTTTATTTTCACTCAAAATCTGAAGATCTCAGATCCATTGTTTCTTTTTCGCACCTTTGAAATCACACATGTCGCTTGCTGGTGTTGTTGAAATTGTCTTTATAATTGGGACACTTATAAATTTCACAGATAAAAGCTTTGAAGCAGCACTACTAATTTCCACAGAATTTCAAGGAAAGCGGTAGCACACGCGGCATTGATAATTTCAACTTCCGTCTATCAGACCAAACGTTGTGGCCGTCCCAAACGTTGCTTCACGAATGGAGAGTCCGCTCAAAAACTAAGCGTATTTCTAAGCAATCGACAGGTCGTGCGGTGGCGAAGGCGAAGGCGCTGGGGCTTCGGCTGCCTCTACTTATGCCCCGGCTTCTTGTTGTGCTTTGCTTGGGAGATTAACCTGAACCCATTTTTGCTTTTTGGGAAGAGTCAAGGCTTCTTTGGTGGTCAGTTGGTGTTGTTTTAATCAGGTAGCGACTATCTGGCTTGGCCTAGTCTGAAGATTTTTGTTTTTCAATCTGTCCCGTTGGGTAGGCCGATTGAAACGCTTCTCTCTAATCAGTCGATGTTTGTCTATGTTGATTAAATATTTTGCTTCGAGCTATGTTTTATTGCATTATCTTCGATCTGTTTGCGTAGAGTGCGACAAATGAAGTGAACCGTAAATCGTCACTTGTGGAATTAAATTTGATTAATTAAAGTGTGTTTTTCCATGAACAGGTGAACACGGCTAAGGATGCCGTGCAGATCCCTCTGGCTGTGCTGAAGGCTGGTGAGACTCGCGCCGTCAATCCCGATGTGGAGTTCTACGAATCGAAGGTGACGTTCAAGCTGATCAAGGGCAGCGGTCCCGTCTATTTGCACGGACAGAGCATCAAGGAAGATGTGGAGGGTGTGGACATGGAGGAGGAGGATGACGAAGATGATGTGGCCGAGGATGATGACGATGAGCAGGAGCATCCAAAGAAGCGCGTTAAAATTGATGTCGATGGCAAAAATGCCAAGAACAAGAAAAAGTAAAAAAGCCGAGATCATCGTAAGCTATGCCTGTAGATTTTAAACAGTTTTAGGCCACAAAAATCCTCAACCCCTCCACAACCCCGCAAACCTCTAAAAACAGCCCGGATAGATAACTTGAAACTGTATTTAGTTCCTTGCTGCTCGAACGGCTTCCAACGTTTCCAGAAAACCGTCAATCAACTTGATGATACTTTTAAGCTAAGGGCAACCGTAATTTCTTTCTTTAGATATATGATAATATATATATTATCTTTATATACGATATGTATACATAACATATGTACAATGCAATTTCTTAATTTGAAAGTGAAACTCAATTTTGTAATTGTTTATATACAAAATACAAAAAAAAAAAAAACAAACAAAAAAACCAATAAGAATGCCAAACGGAGCGACCGACCTTTTTGGTCGCTGGAAGTCCTCGGTATACCACACACACATTTGGTACATATTTTAATTTTTTTCACTCGTATACACAAATAAAAGGATAAACATTTTTCATACATTTCTTTTTGTGTTTTTTTTTTATTAATTGTCAATGTGAGTTTTGGTTTGCAATATTTATTCTAAGGAGGATACAATCGCAGTTCAATTTAGCCGTGATGAGAAACAATTCCGGGAATGCCTTGATAGGTTTTGATGATCGCGTTGCCGGACGCTCTGAAATTGTTTCATCAACTACAAATTAAAGATCTCGCATAATATAGCCGAGTCTGCTAGGCTCAATTGGTTGGATTTAATTTGGAGAGGGCATGATCTTCAGACGTTCGCAGCAGGCCTTTTCCAAGGACTCGCGATGCTTGGGATCGGCAATTTTGATCAGTTCGTACATGCGTTGCCGCACATTCTTGCCAAAGAGTGATGCAATACCATGCTCGGTGACAACATAATGGACATGGGCACGAGAGGTGACAACGCCGGCACCTGAGAATATCCCAGAGAAAAAGAAACGGGATTAACAGCTGTTGGAAATTGTCATAATGTAGGTTTTACCTGACTTTAGTACGGGTACGATTTTGCTTTCACCATTTTTGGTTGTAGAGGGCATGGCAATGATTGGTACACCCTTGCCATCCAGACCTTCGGCAGCGCCACGGATAAAGTCTACCTGGCCTCCAAAGCCGGAGAAGAAGCGGGTACCAATCGAGTCCGAGCACACTTGGCCGGTCAAGTCAACCTCGATGCAGCTGTTGATGGCCGTCATCATAGGCTGCTGCTTGACAATGCTGGTGTTGTTCACATAATCAATGGCATACATTTCTGGGCAATTGAGAAAGACAAGGGATAAAATTACTTCCACTTGGACAATTTGCAAAAATACCAACCTATGAAAGGATTATTATTGACAAAGTCATAGAGCTCTTGGCTACCGATCAAGAAGGAACCGACAATGCGGCCTTGATGCATCTTCTTGCGGCTATTGGTGACGCAGCCTTTCTTGACCAAGTCGACAACGCCGTTGGCAAACATCTCAGAGTGAATACCAAGATCCTTGTGGTTGTGGAGAGCATTCAAAACGGCATCGGGAATACTGCCAATGCCCATTTGAAGTGTTGCACCATCTTTGACCAGGTTCTCGGCAATTAATTTGCCGATCTTCTCCTCCACAGGGTTGATCTTACCAGTTCCGTGGGAAGGTAATTTATCATTGACCTCAACGGCGTAATCAAAGTGGGACTTGTGTATGATGGCATCACCGAAAGTACGCGGCATATGGGGATTAATCTGGGCTATAAATAAAAAGCAATTAGATATTTATTTCTTAATAAATTATTGTCTTCTCGAAACTTACCAATAATTTTTTCCGAGTTCAACAGAGCGGCACGTACACAATCCACGCTAGTGCCCAAAGAGCAAAAGCCATGGTTATCTGGTGGGGACACATTAATGAAGGCCACATTGGGTTGCACGATTTTCTTGTAGAACAACAATGGAATCTCATGCAGAAAGATGGGCACATTGTCGCCACGTCCCTCCGCAACAGCTTTGCGTACATTGCCGCCCATGAAAAAGGAATTTGATCGGAAGATACCCTCATATTCAGGCTTGCAGTACTCAGCTGGACCTTCGGTGTGCATATGACAAACAGTAACTTTTTCCAATTTGTTGCATTTGCCATGCAAAGTCATAGCATTAAGCAATGCATTTGGTGTGGCTGCGGCGCCCTGAGCGAATACAGTGTCGCCTGTAAAAGAATCATAAAATTAAAAAAATAACCATAACAGTGCTAATCAGCTAAATTCGCCTAACTTATGCTAATTAATTAAGAGCAATTATATATTCTTCCAGGAGATACGCGCTAATCACTCGAATGAAAACTTCATTAAAACCATTAGTCGGTTGTATTTCTTTTTTTTATGGGTATTAAATTTGCTAAATATTATGTAAATTCCACCCACGCATATAATAAAATATTTATTTTGTTTAAAAATACATTTTTTGGAAAGTTAAATAATATATTAATTAGTCAATTTATTACAGACTTATTGCGGTTTCCTAGTCAAAGTCGCAACGGTAGTGGGACCAGTGTTGGAAAACTTCAATATTTTTAGTACACTTTCATTTAGATTCAGCATTGAAGATTAAAAAAAATACTTTTGCTTTTTTATGAAATGGCACACTCGGTCACTGCACTTATCAAATCTATTTAGCATCAGCACAAAAATAATAAGAAGAAATTGGCTACATTTTTTGACGATGCCAAAAACGTGCCAGCATTTCGCTTGAGTATAGAAAACTGTTTTGGCCTGGCCAAATCCACGCAAACGTCAAACCATTCGGCTAAAATTAGATCAAGTAGGAAGAAGATGTGACGACTTGAATACTGGGACTGCGTCAAGCAAATAAAAACATTAAAAAAAAAAAAACACACGCACACACGCAAACATACAGCTGTATAAATATACATATAACTATATGGAGAGTTTTGATTGATTGTTATTATCATTCAGAACAATAGGAGTTGTTGCTGTAGAAACCTTCAAAGTGCTAAATATTTCTAAGCCGCATCTCTTGTCTTTGTTACACATGTGTTGGTCATGTATGAAAAATAATATATTAAACATACACACGCATAGAGAAAAGTAGTGTGGGGCGTGTGTAGTGTTCTAAACTGGTTTGATTAACAACGCCGCCGTCAAATGAAACAAATTCTGTGCCGTTTTTTGGTGTATTTTTGTCAATTGAAATTGATTAAATCAAAATTGTAAATAAAGAGCTGTAGCGCAGAGTATGTGTGTATAATGCATCAGTTATCGAAGATTTCCATTCATAGAGTCAGGTGCTTTTCAATTTGATGTCTCTCTATGGCGTGATTAAAAATTTTTATATGCCAAAAAAAAATAATTATAGTTCGCTATATAAACTTAATTTAGATTGCATAACTATTCCACAGATATGCAAGCACATACACTACCAAGTACAAAGTAAAATTCTTATCAGTTTTCATTATGAAAAATTAAAATAAATAAACCAGTTTGGCTTCTTGAGGCCCGTTTCTGCCCCCTTGTCCAGGCTCCGACAGATTCAGAGCTGGGTACAAAGTGCAATTTCTTTCTTATATACATATTAAATAATCATATGTGTATTTCGCTTCTGCATTAATTAATATTTGCATACACAAGTGTTGTCAACGTAAGCACATTTGTTTGCACATTTGTGGGTGTGTTTGTATCTGCTTTGGCGTTTATACATAATCCTGTACATAACTGATAAGCTAAATTATTACAAATTCTATCAAGCTGGAAAAGAGGGGCCATTGCGCTATTAATTTGTTTATAGCTTTGATATCGGGCTGATCACCCGACTAAGTGAATACCACTCAAATTATAGTGGGGGCTTTGCTAAAGTCAATGAATTGTCGCACACACAAACACGAACTTTTGCGCACACAACCACACGCACTTACATTTAATTTACATGACAAGCCAAGGCTATACCCCTCCACGATACCCCGCGCTATTATTCGGCTGATTTTTTAAGCAGTCCACTACTACACGGTGATTTCTTTAGCATATTTGTATATAGTTACATAACAAGAATTTTTTGCGCTTCAATTTAGCCACCCGTCCCGTTCCCTAACAAGTATGAAAACCTTGGGGCTGGGTGGGCAGAGGTAACTCACCCGATTTAATGCAGGACACAGCCTCTTCAGCGGACACTATTGGCGGCTCGCGTTGAATGGGGTGCGACAATTCACGCACATACGTGAAGTAGGTGTTGTGGGTGGCAGCTGCATTTCCGCTAGCCACTTTCAGCAGTTTGTTTATCTGTCCCACACGATGCGCCAGTTGTTTGCTCATGATTGCAATGGATTTATTAAAATGCACAGCTTTGAAATTGCTTTTCCCTTGATATGCTTTGTGAGCAAGTTTAAAGAAAAATTCGTTTTAAAATCACCGTTTTTTACTGGAATTTTACAAAGTTGCCACAGGCCCACGCAATCCCCGATCCGGTCCGTCTGTCTGCTCCGAAAGAAATCAAAAAAATCAAATAGCCGCCGTGGTATATCGAGGTATCGAGTTTTCGCCCTGAAAGTATCGAGTGGCGCCACTAATCTACAATTTAAGTTTCATAAATATTTTCCATTTATTCAAAGAATTGGTTGCCGCCACTTTCGATAGTTTCCCACCTCTAATTCGCGAAGCGTACTCTCGAACCAGCCCGACTAGAGCCGAGAGTGTTCGGATCAATTTTTGCGTTCTTGGTTCTCTTTGCTTGGTGTTCGAAGCTCTCTTCTGCTCGACTCGCAACTTCGAACTTTCGCTTAAATTTTTGCTCGCACGCTTAAATTTCCTCCTTCGCACTGAAAATATCGAGTGGCGCCACAACCGATAGCTTCCAATGCCTGAATTTGTACGTGTTTGTGTCCAGTGTAGACGCGTACGACCCCGGCCCGGAGAAATTTTGTATTTTTTTAATTTAACATTTTCTATTTCTATTAATTTTTTTTTACATTTTCAGATTTCAGAATTTGAATCTGAGTTCTAGTTTCTGTATTCAACGGAACTAGTTCATACGATTCAACAGTGCTACCCATAATCAAAACTATGTCGCGCGCAATAATTTATTCAAATTGGTTTGAGTTGCGTTTATTCAGTTTTTGTGTTTTTTGTTTTCTTCGATCAAAAATTCTAATGCATAAAAGCGCTTTGGACAACAATTAAAAAATAACAAATTACAAAAGAACTTATTTTTACACAATTAGACTATTTACAAAAGAACTTACTGTAAAATTTGATGAATTTGAATTACCATAATAAATAACTATTTAATTGTAGAATTTCTATGACTAGTTGATGCGTTCTTATTTATTTCACTTTCTTTGCTTTACCTTTCAATTTAGCGCATTTCTTTAATTTCTTTATGACACATAGCTTAATTATTTCGGCACAAACTGGGGGCTAACGTTGAGAGTATTCATAAATCAAAAATTAATTTTAGTTTCGGGAATTGCTTTAAATTGCGCAATCGTCTTTTTCTAAGTTTATATCTCTTCTCAAGCGGATTATTTGGACGGAACCTAAACAATACATCAACCAAATTAGTTTTAGGACCAACAAAAGCTATTATTATTATTATTTTTTAATCAAATGGAATATTCTGGGTCTTTTTAAATACAAATCTGACTAGACTGATCTTTGCTGAATGCTTAAAAAAAAACAGAGGATTTGTGCAGAAATTTTCATTCATCAATCTCTCATTCCTTGCCTGGTCTGGACTGATCTGGACTGGACTTTGCTCCTATAACCGGGTACAATTAGGTATATGCATGTATGTATGTATGTATATAATAAATGGTAATTATATATGTATGTATTTATGTGGAGTTTTTCATTCTTTAGGATCAGAATACATAACTAGAGTTAATTTTTTTGACTACCTTAAGAGTTCTGCCTACGCTACTCGTAAGATTATAGACTAAGTTTTAAGCTATATGGATCAATGATGACTTCACTATGATTAGCTTTATCGATTTGTTAATTTTTGGTACAGCCCCGTTTGTTTTATACGTTTACCTCGTTGGCAGCGACATGTTTAGGCAAAGCTCGTGGTCACGCCGATCGCCCCAGCCCCCATTCCCCTTGCGCAACTTGGACTTTTTCATCAGGCTGGGCACGGTGAGGGTGAGCGAGCGCGGAAACAGCTGATGCGATTTCCTGGCAATACGCAGGACATGCTGCACCTTGGCAATCACTTGATTCGATTCACAGTTCTTGTTCTTATGGTGCACGCCACTGAAATCAGACAATCAGAAAATCAGGAACTTTAATTTTTCAGTCCGAACAGCTCAACCCACCATTCGCCAATATGAAAGACCCGGGGTCCCTTGACTATCATGGCATGGAGCTTCTTCTGCAGGCACTGCTGGGACACATGCTGCAGGGACCAGTCCCAGTTGTAGTCGTCGTAGCTGCAGAAATGACGGGCACACTTCCTTATGCTCTGCCAAGTGGTGCGATTGAAGGCAAAGCCCATATTATGCTTGCTGCTTATCCAGGGCATGACTTCCACCTGATCAACAAAAGACCAAAGAAACATTTCGAATTATTTATTGTACCAAGAACCAACTCAACCGAGGGCCAACAATATGGAAATATTCTCAAACCAAAATAAACAAACAGGGTAGAGGGGGTGGTTGGGCATGCATATATATTGTGTTCGAGTCGGAAATCGAAGAGTCAGCCAAATCACTTCCAGGCACGCACCTCTGCTCTGCCTGCAAACGGAATGACTCATCCAAAGCCGGACCGGATATATAAATACGGATACAAAAAAAAAAAATGCAATCATGCTGGTGTGGACTTGGTGGAGAGTATCTTTGATTATCCCTCAAATACCTTGCAATAGTCACTGATGATGCTCTGCTTATCGAGTCTGGCGGAAGGCACACGCATGCGCACCTGGCAACACATGCCGAAAACATTCAAAATAAATAAACAGGCGCAAAACATATAAACGCACAGACATATATAGTATATACAGACATAATTATTTCAATTAAAACAAGTCAAAAATTTACAAAATTCAACAATTCATGCAAAATTGCCAAAGCTTTAATAGAATTTTTTTTTTTTTTTTATCTAAATAAAAGGCATTCTGTAAATATATATTTTTTTGGGGGTTTTCTGTGAAATGTTTTCTAAGCTGAATAAATACAGTTGTGAAAACAGTTAATAATTGAGAGTGCTGGGGATAATCAATTTTTAAAAGCAAACCAGATGAGAGTGCTGTCAATTAATTACATAAAAATTTCAATTTTGAAATATTTTTTTTTTTTCGAAATTTGTTTTGATCCTGAGATATGGTTTGCATAGCAATCTAAAGCACATCTAAAAAAAAGAGTACACGGACAGTTTCTCAGGAAATTGATACAAAGTTTACAGATTTGTATCAAGGTTGAAAAGGAAAGAAAAGGAGACATCGGAGACTGTCTAAACTGACCCACAATATGATCAGGTTTTAAAAAGAAATAGATGGTTAAGATCTTTTGAAATCTTTGTAGATCTCGGAGACTATATGGTATTCAGAAGTTCTTAGGCTTACACACTTAGCAAGTTTCTTTTTTCTCCCACCCCCCTCGTCATTATTATTCTTCTCCCTGCCTTTTTCAAGCCCCTGTATTTCCTACAGCCTTTAGATTTTGATATTAGTTACTTCTAAAAAAGTTCATGAAATTAAAAAGCCTTTCGTTTAATACCAAACATGAACCAAATCGGATCATAACTATAGGAGATATAAGAAAATACATTTCAGAGTCAAGATTAAGCATCGACTTGCCGAAGTACATGACCGATAGATGGCGTGCTTGCTTATTGCTTCTGAATAATTTGTTGTTGGTTTCAAAGTAATAAAAGAACAGTCTGGGGTTGCCACCTTGTGCAAAACTCTTGGATTTTATGTTTTTAGTTCCAAGTGCTAAACTGAATTCTCTTTATCAAGTTAAATGTTTTTTGTTGTTTCATTTAATTTCGAAAAAAAATTATTATCTTCGGTAGACCGAAGCTACATTTTTTTCAAATATTAATTGAACTAAATAGATAGTTTTTTTTTGCTTGTTGCTTTTGGTTGTTGTTGTTGTTGGTTAAGTTTGAAGTGCGCTACCTTCTGATAGACGGAATACAATGACGGCAGGACATGATAACTCCATGTTTGTGCACCATTTTTGTTATTATTGTTATTGCTATTCTCATTGTTGTTGTTGTTGTTTCTGGTGTTTGATGTGTAGGACGAATAGGAAGTGGCGGTGACAGTGTTGACATGGTTAATATTATTATTCTTATTATTTATATTATTTTGTTTATTTCTTTTGTTATTGTTGTTGTTATTATTATCATTTTCCGACATATCGCCGACATAGACTTTTTCGTTTTGATTCTTTTTTGATGTGCTCGCCGATGATGATTGCGCTGATGATGACGTATAGAAAGTTGAAGATGACGATGATGCAGAAGAAGAAGAAGAAGACGCAGCTAATTGAAGTGAGTTTCTATTGTTATTATTCCTATTATATCCTAATAGATTGCTTGTGGAGATCAGCGAGGAAGCATAGGATTTCTTGTTAGTCTGCTTGATGGGCGTTCGTTTTTTTTTTTTTTTTTGTATTTTTGTATTTTTTTTTTTCATAGAAGTAAAAAAAAAACGCAACAATAATGATTTTTACATATGGAAAATGCATTGGTTAATGTTTAAGAGTGTAGGTGTATGTGTGTGTATGTGTGTATTGCGAAAAGGATAGAAAAGAAACAACAACAAATTAGAACACATGTGTTTACATGATGTAATTCATTAGTTTCTAAAAGAAGGGCTCAATGGACTTTCATGGATATTCTGTGAATCGAGTCCATTGAGCCGAACTTTTTCTTTTTTTATCTTAAACTATGAAAAAAGTTTGGTTTGCTGCAAAATCGAACAATTAATTACATACACTGGCGTAAAAGCGTTTTGAAGTTTAGATTAGAACATAAACAAGATTATTTATGATGGTGGTGGAGTGTCAAGTGATAAGCATTTTGCACTTAAGTCCACTTTAGCACATTCTAAGAATGCTTCTTTTGAGTTAGCCAATTTGATTGTGTGTTGCTTAGCAGGCCTAAACCTAAGATGATAGCCCAATTCGATGGGTTGTTAATCCAGTCTTACCTTGCTGTGGTATGTGTAATAGTTGAATGTCTTTAAATAGGTCCCCAGGGAGAGTACATTGCACTGGGGGCACAAGTCTTTGGTGCGTTGGTGCATCATGTCCAGCAAATACAGAAAATCTTCAGCCACATAGTGGTCCTCTTCTAGGAACAAAACCAGACCTGCCCAAAGAGAACGCTTTAGTTTGACTCTAGGTAGAGTTAGGTGTGCCAGGACTCACCTGTGTGGAAGCGTGTAATTTCTAGTTCATTAAAAACGCGATTCGCCTTCCACCACCAGTGGTGTTTGGTCTGCGTGAATTTGGCCTCGCGATAATGGCCATAGAGATCTGGAAACTCCGCATTGTTGCAATTACGTATAAGGGCCCTTCAAGGATAATTAAATTTAGTTCATTTTTTTATTATCTAATCGAAAAGCACTTACTGTTCCTTTTTTATATTTCGCGGGCAGTCATTGGGATCAACGCCGGGAAACTCATGCGGATGGGTTTGTATTGAGTTTGGATAAAAAATCTGTAGCACTTTACAAAAGTCAATTTGCTGCACCAGATCGTTAATATCATCGTCGTAATAGTCGTGCGAAAATATCAGCAAGGTTTTTGATATATGCCGTGCCTGGGCCAGACTCACAATCAAGTGCCGGAGATAAGTGATCCTCGTATGCACCTGTAAACAAACAACGCAAATTATAATTTAGTGTTGGAAAACGCCTGCAGTCAAGTTCAAGGGAACCGCGCCTTGAACTTGTTCTTATTCCGCTGGCTTAGGTCGATTATTTAAAAATATTAATTTCCTTAAAGCCAAGTGTGCCTTGTCATTTTACTCACCTGTACGACAATTATCACAGAATCGTTTTGCAGCGGACCGAATGTGTCCTCGTTTAGCACCAACTGCATTTCGTTGTATTTAATGATCTGGCGCTTTATCTCCGTTATGTTGGGTGGATGATAAATCTCAAAATTAATTGTGGTGGCCGCCGCCGAGGCAGTCAGCCCCGCACTGCTGGCATTCAAGAGTGTAGCCCCTGCAGCCACCATCTGAGCCGTGTGATTGCGTGTGTGAGGCGTCAGATATTTGTGCAAAGGCGCCGGAACCATAGATAAAATGGCATCCACTGAATCATTGGTGACCTCGTTCATTAGCGCCGCATCGCGGTTATCCACTGAAATCGGCATTATTTTGAAAGAAATTGCGGCAGCCACATCAATTACACTTACAGTAGTTGAAATTGTGATACTGCACGAGACCGAATATGCCCAAGGCCAGCAGAAATAGGCTCCGCATGTAGAAGTTATTCCGTTTGCGTCCCATGGCGCCGGTATTGGGCAGCGGTATCAATATCCGACCTATTTGATTATGGAATGCATTTGTGTTTGCTTGAATTTCAATCGAATACAATATCGGATTTGCTAGGCAATCTGGGATTCATGTTTTTTCAAGCTTACCTCTCATTTTTGTCATTGTGCTGACTACGTCTTTAGCAAGTGTTTACTCAGCGAACGGTTTCATTTTGGCATCTGAAAATATACAAAACGTAATTTGTTTTGTTTATTAGAAGAAGGGTTACTCGGTTAGTTCGAGCTGTTTACATTAACTTTATGCGTCGTTATACCTTATATCTCTAAATAACACACACACATTCACACGAGAGGTACAGTCAGACCAGACACACAGACAGTCCCAGTCATTCCGTCTGCCCAATTTTAGAATTCACAGCTTGCCAGTTTGCCAGTCTGCCAGCTTACGACAAAGCTCACTTAGTGCACAATTGAAATTTGAATGCTAATCAGAACAACACGATAAAACGGCGCGAATTTGTGTCTAAAAGGCCTCCAAGTGCATACAAAAGCGAAGCAAAACCAAGTAAGCCGAGTCAAAGCCAAGCACAGCGAGTCGAATCAAATTGTATGGCACAATGCGCATACGACGTGTGGTCACATGAATTTGCCTAGGTGATTAGCATGAGTACGTTTTCAGCAAAGACACAGTTGTCAGCCACAGCAAGCACAATTATTTACACAATAAATAAGACTATTTGCCACTACTTTTATATGACAAAGATAAGGCAGCCTACGGATGCTCTCGACTCTTTTAGGCACTCCTCTCATTGGAGCTCTTCCTTTTTATCTTTCCGGATCGCTTCTGTAAATTTCTTGGGGTATACAGACAACTTCGTCTCATAAATTTGAGATACCTTTCAAACGTGTAGAGTAAAACAAAATTACGCTCTTCGGTCCAACCGCAGCGTGGGTAGTCAATGGGTGATAGGCCCAGGGGGTCGAGTGTATTCTGGCTGGGGCATACAAAGAGGAGGCTGTTGTATTGGCCTCACCGTAAATTGAAATAAAAATAGAATTGGCGAGTGTGCCTCTTGCTATATGGGAAATGATATTTCTTAAATCACGTCATCCGTCAAAAAGTTTTAATTTGACAGAAAACATTCAACGGCCACAATACAACTTTAGCCCTCTCAATTAATCGTCTACTCCCTTTGTACACATAAATACCAGGAATTACTAGCTTTTATCAAAAATTATGATAAGAATTTGATCAGTTTCATAGTACACCTCACATAAATTGAAAACATGCCAGAAGCCCACTATATTTCGAGTACATTTTGAATTCTTTTGTGAAAAAAATAGTTCATTGCTTTTATGAGACTTTTTTATCACTCATTTATCTGATCAAAACTAGGCAAATAATTTTCATGGAATTCGATTTATTTGAGAAAATTTTCATAGGCATAAAAAAGCTAGTTTCGAATAGAAACCAGGGACTGTGTTTATTTCTTATTAATGGCTCTTTTCGAATTTATTTATGTCATAAATCATATGCTATATTTATTTATATTGTAAATATTTATAGTTTTGATTATTTTCAGTTTTCAACAGCTCTTAAATATTTCAGGTTGGGGAGTAAGCAACCAAGGTGCCGTTAAGTCCGAGATGGATATAGATCCCCTTAGGGGGAAGCTATAGATTGAACTAATTAAAAGTGGAAGTATTAAATTGAATAACTATTCGATTTTCATGTGATTCACTTGAGTCTTGGTAAATTAAATTGCACTGAACTATACAATAAATTTTCTATTGAAATAGACGCCTAATCTAGGGGAAACTCTGTACATATATGCCTCACTTTATAGGTAAGCCTAGTATTTAATTTGATAAAGATCGATCAATAAATGTGAAAGATGTGCACAAAATTGTTTTAGGCTATAATGGTTCAAGCACTTATTTATCCATGGACACACAACGTAGATAAAAAAAACTTGATTGATTGATTGAAATCTCTTCCACTCACAGCTATATATATGATACGATTTAGTAGTTCCAGGTGTACCAATTCGAGGAATTACAAAGGGAAACACCTGCTCTGCACACTTGAGAAATTTCACTTGATTTTAGCGCATGTGAATGGATTATAAATCTGTGGGGAACTGAGAAATGATACTAAAACAGCCTAAATTTTTTGAATATATTGAAAACTTAGAAAGTTGTTAGTCCAGCGAAAATTGTTGACCACGTTTTCAATATTAATTAACGTTAATAAAAGTTATAGAAATCGAAATCGTAAAAATTATAGCTAATTGCTGGCTGACTCGAACCCGAAACTTCCAATCAAGAAACAATTAACTTATTTGGTTTGTGAAATCGGCAACAGTTTGAAAAATTCGAGGAGTCATGAATATTTTATCGGGCACACAAATAATTTTTTTTATTGATTGAATTTGGGTAGGTAAGGGGGGGACATAATTAAAATCTCATAGAGCCCAAGCGAGAATGCCAAGGAATAACACGGAATACGAATATGGAAATGACTTTGAATTTGAACTTCAGAGAGAAATCGATGGGCGGTCGAAAGGGGGGGTCATAAAGTGGGTAGCAATTCGCAGTAACCACGGAAGTAGTGTTTGGCGTACGTTAAAAACATAAATAAATAAAATAGGCACACACACACGCACAGGGCAAAAGGGGGGGTGGATGCAAAAATTAAATTAAAATTTTTTGGTGACTTAATTTGAGAACGCACAAACTGAACAATATCAATGGAAATATATGGGGTAAAACGATAAACTGGTATTTTCTGGTCTGTTACGAAATACACAAATAATTATTTAGCCCACAAAAAAAAAAAACATATGCAAGAGAAAACAGACACAAAAACAAAGCCAAAACCAAAAGCAAAACCAAAGCCGAAACGTTTGTTTGCTCTTTGTTAATTTTTTAACTCTCGTGCTAATTAAACGATAGCGTGGTAGAGTATCTCTTTTGTTGTTTATTTTATTTGTGTATTTGTTTTTTTTTTTATGATTACTCAGCTAACCTTTGGCAATAATTTAGCAACTCTTCTGATTTTCATTTTTATTCGGCCCCCATTGGCATCTGCATTTATGTTGACTGAGATTGCATATTGTCAACGATGCAGCTGCTGCTGCTGCTGCTTCTGCTGATGGTGGTAGTGGTGGTGGTGGTGGTTGTGTCGCTGCTGCTGCGAATCGATTTTTCAGTTACCGCTACCGCTTGAGTCAAATTGCATAAAATTTACGTACAACCGTTTGAAACATTTTCGTTTGCTTTTGATTTCTTTTTTCTTTTTCTTTTCCAAAAGTTTTTGTTTAATTTATTTTTAAAACGATTTTTTCGTCGTTGTTGTTGTTGCTTTGGATGCTGCTACTGTTGCTGCTGTTAGTGCTGACTTTGCGACACTTTTCTTTTGTTAGCTTTGTTGTTGTTGTTGTTGTTCGCGCCTTGAAATTTTTGCATTTTCGAATTATACACATACTGGCAGCTGCTGCTGCTCCCGCTAACACTACCACACACACCGGACAAATAGGCATTTCTGGCTAGCGTTAAATATAAATAAAAAAATTTTTTTGATACATTTTTCGTCCGCTGCGAACTTCTTTTCTTTTTGACCACAACAGCAAAAAACATCGATGCCCAAATCGACTAGCTCGATTTTTTTGGTTGGCTGAAAACATCGATTCCTATTTTTGGAAATCGGTTAATCGGCCAAAAAAGCTGTGATATACAAAATTAACGAATATGTATCTTGTCTGCTCTATTAATTTTTCGCCATCTAAAGTTGAACATTTCCTTAGTATATTTCCAGTGAAATGTAGATGGCGCTTCTGTCACTCTTAAATACATTTCTATTTTGTTCGAATTTTACCGTTTCGAATCGAATTTCGAAACAAATGGGATGATGTTCGAACTATGCTGAATTTGCAATCAAGAATAAGCGGTAACGAATATTAAGAGATATTAAACCTTTTTATGAACGTACCTTTTTTTGTGAGATTAAAGTACAAGGATTTCCGTTTTAATAGCTGAAAGAATTTGGAGTTATGTTAACGCCAATCCAGCAATTTCTAACATCATTATACTATTTTTTCGAAGTTCGAAATTTTTAATAACCATCATGACGACATTCTATTTTGTAACGAAATATTAAGTGAAAAGTAGATGGCGCTTTTGTCCCCCTTGAACCGATATTTGTTTTTCATAGAATTTTCGAGTTTCAAATCGAACTTCGAAATAAGTCGAATGACGTGAATATTTTTATGTTTCAAGTGCAAACTTGCAAAAGCGCGCAAGAAACTTGTGCTTAGAGCATAAAACCATCAGTTTTGTAGCTAAAACTATTTAGGGCCAAATTGACGCAAATTCAGCATAACTCGAACAACTTTCCGTTTGTTTCGAAGTCTTATTCGAAACTCGGAAATGCTAATAAGACTCAAGATCGAATTAAAAAGGGACAAAAGCCCCATCTAGCTTACACTCAGGACAACGCTGCAAATACGCAAATGCTGAATAACAGTGCTAATTTTTCAACAAGGTAGGTGGCGTAAATAGTTTTTTTTTTGTGTAAATAGCCAAAGGCTGCACCTATTTTTCTTTTGTTGCTGTTTGAGCCTTTATATTTATGCATTTTCAATTTATTTGTTTTTCTTCTTCTTAATTTGGATAAGATATTGTAAAGACAATTGTTCATGGTTACCCTGAAGATGATTAAAATAATAATAATTTTTTCTTATAATGATACACTGCTGTTGTTGTTAGTCTTAACATTTAACATTTGTTGTATTATTTCTTGTATCATTTTTTCTGCCTAAGATTTGTACAAGAAAGCTGCCGACCTACTCGATTTTGTTTGGTATTTAAGCTGGCGGCAAACAGCGATCATGGTTGCATTGCAGGGCTGTATCATTTATGCTACAGGGTTGCTGTGTGCCATAAAAACGCCAAAAGAGAAAAGATGGTATGCCAAAGAGTACAGAGGGTACTTCTAAGAGAGTGAAAACCGCTAGAAAAAGCCGAAAAAACGCTGGAAAAGGCGGAAAAAATCTAAAAAACGAGTTTTTTGAATTTGAAGAAGAAAAGATACAAATACAAATTACAGATACAGATTCTCTTTAAAACCCTCTTGAACTGTGCGGATCGTTGCGCGCTTGTGACGGAATAATTTCAATTAATTAATTAATTAAAAAAATGCGCGGATATTTGTGTGCGTATGCGGGAGCGTAGAAAAGCGCGGTGTGGGCAACTCCCCGAAATGAGAAGAAAATAAAAAGAAATAAAAAAAGCCGAATGTGGATCATGAATTAATGATAACGTAGAAGAAGGAAGAAATAAATGCAATAATTGTGCAACAATAAATGTTATTGTATTGTTTATGTTATTTGTGCAAATATTTCAACTGTGAAGTAACCAAAAGAAAATGCTAATGCTGGCGACATTGTGAAAACGAAATCCAACTACGTGTTGCTCAATTTCATAAATTTTTAATTTTTTTTTGTATTGTATTAAATTTCGCATTTCGTTTTCATTTCTTACCGCTTACCTTTATTTTGTTTTCTGCAAACGAAAGTATCTTCATACATATGTATGTACTTATGTTCGGCATGTGCATATGTGTGAGTGACTGTGTCGGTATGAGCATTTAATAAAATTTAATAAAAAAACTCAATCGACAACAACAAAAGCATAAACATGACGAATGTGTGGAACGATTGCAATGATAAGCAGGCATTTGGAATTGGTGAGTTCAGTGAAAGAAGTACATAAATTAATTATAGACCCCGATAGAAAGCCGCCAATAAAAATACTTAAAAGTACTCAGTATTCGAGTGGGTGTGCAGTTGCCAATTTATAAGACATATCGTTTTGGGCAAAGAAACAAAAAAAATGAAAGAAAAAAAGTAAACATTTTTTTTGTGAACTGTTGATTCTCAGAAATCGGACACGCTGAGCTCCGCATGGCAGAGAGGCTCTCAGCCAAACCCACGATCCTTAGCACTTCACACCCGCTAGGCAAGTTGCGCTCTTGCTCTCCCGCTCCCTCTTTCTTTGCTCTCCCGGGAAGAGCCCTTCCTTCATCCGGCCCTCTCGTTTTGCTTACTTGAAATTTTTGTATACGTTTTGTTGCCGCTTTTCTCCCTCCTGCTGCGTTGCTACGGTAACTTGTTGCACCTTCCCGCTTGCACTTGCACTTACATGTGTGTGTGTGTGTGTGTTTGTTTGTATGTATTTCTGTGTGCATTGGTCTTGCTTTGGGCCCGGCCATGTGGTCGGTCGGTCGGTTGTTCGGGTATTGTCAACATGTTTTTTCTTTGGTTTTTCTTTTTGTCTCACATTCATTTCGTCTCTCCTTTTATGTAGCACATTAATTTCGTTTTTCTTTCAATACCAGTCGCGGTCATTCTCCATCCTCCACTTCTCATTTTTCCCAAGTTTTCGTTTGCTCTTGAAAATCTTGAAGAAAAACTTGTTTTCCCATTGCATTTTGTTTTCCAGTTTCTAAACGTGTGCACTCGCCTGCAACAGCCACCGTCTCGCTGGCATCTCCATTCCATTGTTTTTAATAGCTCTCAAACACACACACACACACACACACGCTTGCAATCAAATCTGTGTGAGTATGTCGGCTGGCCATTCAAATCCTCAAAACTTTATTCATTGGCAATGACCATGAAATGGCCTAGGCGGCAAATATGTTTCCCATTCCCGTGGTCTTGAATGCCGAAGAGTACGTGTGAATTTATTTATTGTCGGCAATTCAATGTATTGACCTTTTTTTTTGTGTGTGCCATCACATCCATTCATTTAGGCAAGCACACGCAGGTAGTCGAATTTTCTCCAAAGCAGAAAAAAAAACTCACTCAAATCTGATTTCAATTATCTAACAGTTAGCCCAACTCACTCCCACTCTAGTGGTGTCTCGCTCACTCGCAGGCAGCGGTATTCAAAATTGATCATATTCACATTACTTGTTTTTGCTATTTACACATGTTTGCGCACCCACCCCCTTTCCTTTATTTGCTTCCCTCTTTCGACATACTCCCAACTCTCTGTTGAAATATAATTTTTTCGTATTAACTGCCACTTTTAGGTGGCCATACTTTTGATATCGTTAACCGTAACCGCCATAAATTTAATCAACAATTTTTGGCATATAAGACCGTTCGCTTGTAGGTGTGTGTGTGTGTGTCTGTGTGTGTTTGCTGGTACAATTGAAAAGATATGAAATTAGATTACAAACGACATTGGGACATTGCTATATTTTTTATGAAGCTCAGAGCAAACATTACTGAGTGCAAATTTACCTACTCCCACCTCTGAAAATATATTTGCCTATAATTTGTTTGTCTATTTATGAAATATGAAAATCATCTTCCCCCCCTTTTCCCGCCACTCCAATTTTTGGGCCAACGCGATAACTCAACTGTCCTCCACATAACACATTTTTCTTTATTTATTATTGTTTTTTTTCTGTATCAGCGACTCATTCTTGGGCAGTGTTATCACTTAGTTTGGTTTTTATTGCCTCTTTTTTGCTCTGCTTTTGTTAACGCCTGCGTCTTATTCATTAAGTACTAGGCAAATATGTTAAACAACAATAACAAAGACAAAACGAAGCGACTTAAGAAAATGCGATAAGAAAGGAAAAAAAAAGAAAATTGATGGCACTTTTGTGCTGTCAGCTGAAAATGATCAAATAATCAAACAAGTTGGCAGCCCCGAAACTGTCCTAACCGACACCTTCTCATTTTTACCGTTCGACTGCGGCCGTCTTTCCCCTCGCTGTTTGCTCCGACCTCTTCACACTACTCAACTGTTCATTGGCTCCACTCGCCGCTCCAAACTGACTCACTTTTGCGACTCCTTCACACACTCACATACACACACATGCACGCTGTTTGCACTCACCAGTTTGCTTGGGGGCTGCCTGGTTGGCTTTCTTTTTTGAATTTTTATTTCGTCTAGCTTGGGTAGTGTGCATTCTACTTCTGAATTTGAATAGCAACAGCTTTGAAAGTGAAGCAAAGCCAACTTAATGAGGCGGCTGGAAGTCTGGAAGAAGTGCAAGAAGTGGCCAGGGCCAGGTGGAAGCAGGTCTGAGCAAATCTGCTTGCTTTTTCACTTAATTAAAATTTCCACGCTTATTATTTTTTTTTGGTTGTGGTGCATGAAATGCTCTTTGATTTGCATGTGTGGAAACTGCTTTCAATTTTTCATATAAACTAAAAGTGAAATAGACTGGGCGCCAAAACTTTTCAACTCCACACCAGCGAGGCATGACAAGAAACTTTAATTTGTCCAAAACTAACAACAACAATAGCCAAAATAAATAAGCGTGTGGCAATCGTAAATGAGCTATCAGGAGTGTGGGCCAATAAAACCGAAAAGCCAGCGATACAGACCCCAGAACTGGGCATCATCAGGGTGTATTGCCATTGAGAAAAGATAAGCTCATTTTATTTCCCTTGTTGCACAAGATTTAGAGTGGGTTTTCCCATCGTATAAACTTCCCATTTGGACGGAAGATGTCAACCTCTTGCGCAAGTTGCCACTTACAAGGCAAGTGCGATAGCCCAAGAAGCTCAAGATTCGCTATTGAAACTCAATCGTATCCAGTGTCAGCAAACATCGAGGCAATGTCTGGTAATTCTATGCCCCCGCTGGAGGCAAGGCGGCACTTGCCAATGTCAGAGATGCCCGAGTTTGATTGCAATTGTTTGATTTAATCGTAGGAAGAGCTATGAAAATTCAAAGACAAAATGGCTTAATTAAGCAGAAATTGTCTCGAGTGCATTGCCACACCCCCCCCTCTCCAAACAATGGGCATAATTCTGAGGAAGTGGAAACGCTCTGATATGTATCGAATTGGATGAATAATGGCAGAGAACTGGGTGGTTTGTGTGTGTGTGACAAGTCTGCCCCTTATGCGTCATCTCGGAGCAAGAGTGATAAGCTCGAGGTTAAGTCAAAACCTAGAAAGATTTTAACCACAGCAGGGGAAGAGCTCTCCTTTCTACTTCCACTTTGTATAAATTTTTATATGACCTGAAAATTTATGACTCGTTTTGTACTTTTTATTTTTATCAACATTTACCTTTTCTTATACATTTTCTACGGTCGTTGTCTAATTTTGAAGTTGTATTTTCAAGTTTTACGATTTTCGCTATAACTGTCAACCGACTCAAAACAGAAGAGACACCCGTGTACCTGGCCTCATAATTCTAATCGCTAAGAAAAAAGAAAAACGGTTCATGTTTTTATTTTTTATTTGTATTTTTTTTTTTTTTTTTTTGGTAATAAAAATGCTTAACATGTTGGATTCTCTTTCGAAAAAAAATTTTTGTGAAATTAAGTGCCAGAACAATGGAATGTTTGGAAATACACACCCATAAAAGTAATTCTAATTTTTTACTTTTGCGAATTTCAGAAAAAAAAATACAGAAATCGCTTAAATCTTATTCGAAGATAGCAAATGGTGACGCGATTCAGCTCATATCGACTGTCTAAAAATCCAGTCGAGTCTCTTGGCCGCTAGAAAAATCATTATAATTGACCCTCACACAACTCGATTATATAAACGGGGAATGTGTTTGTGTGTGTGTGTGTGTGTGTGTGTGCGTATGTGCCTGAGAGAGGCTGTAACGCTTAGAGCAAAAGTTAACTAACTAAGTCGTAGGGGGCGAGAGGGGGAGCACAAACCGAATCTGTCTGGATGGGTCTCCGTCCCCACATAGAACAAACAAACAAACAAACAGACACACACACACACACATAGGTATGTAGAATGTTTTAAACCTGAAATTTGAAATGAGCCAAGCAAAGTTGGCTGCTCTGTCATTAGGGGCAGCGCCGTTCGCGCCGGCAGAGTCACGACGATCACGAGGCTTTTGTGTGAGAGAGAGAAGACGGAGTGTGAGTCGAGAGTGATGACGAACCGCTGTCGTTTTGGCGTCGCTACTTTTTCTTGATACCACCACAAATACGTAGTTTGTTGTTATTGTTGTACTTTTATCTAGGCAACTTGGCTTTGACTTTTGTTTACGCCTTTAGCGGGTGGGAGGGGGTGAGGGCTTTGGCAAAGGCTTTTGGCTAGTTTGTTGGCCCAGCTGCATCCGTTAATAAAGAAACTAATTTGCATACTTTGTCAACTAAAGTCATAAAAATAAACGAATGCTCCTGTCGTCTACCTGAGCCAACTCGACGTGAAAAGAAATAAGTCGAGAATATTTATTTTCTTCAGAAACAAAAAATCTAGAAACGAAAAACAATTCTTAGGAAAAAAGCTAAAAATGTTTTTGAAAGTAATCGCCAAAATAAATGGAAGAAAAAATAAGATTGAAATTTTGTGAAAACCCACAACATTTCAATTTTAATTCATAAACAAAATTTTTAATTTTCCCTTATTTGTTCTTAGCTATTTTTAGGCACTTCCCCCACACCAGTTAGAGCTGGCGGGGAAGGGCTAAATTGCATTGTAAAATGCATCAACTTTGGAAGTTCTCTCCTTTTCTCTATTTTCCCTCATTTCCTTCCCGTTAAATTTAATTTATATAGCTTCCGGTGGTCATCACCTCACACCCACATCAAAGGGTTCTTGACCGTGACTATGACTTCTTATCTACCCCAGCGAGTGTGACGGGTTGGATTGATTCGATAGCACAAAATTTAACGACTCTTTGATAGGCATGTCCACGACTCTGGCAAGGTGTGTCCCCAGTGCCCCAGGCCACAGGCAAGAGATTCGGAAGTAATGAGCCGCTTCGATGACTCGACTCACACACACACTTACGCTCTCTCGACGATCACTTTTTGCGATGAATCATTGTTGAATTTCTCAGTTCATTACTTTTTAAACAAACAGCAAAGAATTTGTTTATTTTAATGCGCAAATCTTTTAAAACTCTTTGCTAAAAATAAATTCCAAAATCAATTCAATTGTTGATAAAAGTAAATTTTCAGGTTTCTAATAGTTTTTTTTACGCATAGTTTGTAAATTAAATTGCCTTGGCTTCCTCAACTCTCTACTGGTGCGCTGCATCTGTTGAATGCGATTCACATTTTACACTCACTTATTCACACTCGTTAAGATTGCGGTTGAACTGGGTTGGGCTGGGCTGGACTGAGTTGCGCTGACTTGGCCAGGGGAGGAGGGAAGGGTTGTCAAATGAAACAGTGGGGCAAACTTTCCGGCTTTCGTGACGCGCTCGACTGGTTTGGATTTTGTTTTTGTTTTTTTTTTCGTCTTTTTGCAATTGACCCAGTCCGGCGTACCGGTAGCCACCACTGTTGTCTCCGTTTGGTTTCTGTATTTTATTCCATTTCATGTTAATTTTGTTTCCTTCATTATTTTGTTTATTTGAACGCGCTTTAACTTTCCACTTGCCCACACATAGCCAAAAACATAAACACTTAGACACTTGACTACCCAGCGAGCATTAACCCTTGCAAGAGATACGACCAAACCATTCAGAGTATATTCTTCCCTGAAATTTATTGCCAAGGTCTTGAGCAAAAGTCGAAGCTCTTTGGACTTCATTTATAATTAAATGGATTCTTTTTATTAACTCAGTAGGTAAATATATATATAAATAAATATATAAATTATTAAAAATGATTCATATTTGGCTTTCCTATATAAAGTCTAAAAATATTTCAATTCGAGAAAGATTCCCACTTCACCCCTTCTTAAGTAAGCCTTCTTTGAATCTGTGGAATTTAAGGTGAGCACAAAATTTAATTGATTAATAAAAATCAGTTTAGGTAAATCAGCTTCCAGAATCACGCCTACTCAAAAATGCCTTTCAGAATGCTTGCTGGGTAGCTTGCTAACAGACACGCACACACACACACACACAACACACGAGCGGTCACACTTACAGACGAGATACCTTTTGCGAATTGTGATGCTCGTGGCTGTGGCTGTTTTTGTTGTTGTTGTTTTTAATTCTGCTGTGGAGGTCGTTTTCGCTTGTTATACTTTTCATTAGTCAAATCAGCGCGGCTTGTCGCTTACATCGGTCAATGGACCGAAGCTAGTGTGGATGCCACCGAATGCCACCACCATTATCATTATAGCATGGCCACCCTGGGCGTGCCACGCGGCCCTGGTTTTGGGGAAGTTTGAGTTTCACATATGCAATTGCAATTTTCATTATCAGCTGAGGAAATGTTGGCTAGCCTGTCTTTCGGTTCCCCATCCTCTTGGCCGACTCTCATCCGTTGCAACGATAACGAAACATATTTCTTCAGACTTATGCAAATGCGTCATTTTATTTCTATGAATTTAAATTCATTGATAAAGTCGGCTGCTGGGTTCCATAGGAAGTGGCTGGGCAGCACAAACACTTGCGCACGTAGCTGGTGCTGCCGCGATGGGTTCTTGCAGCGGAACTGGCCAGTCCATTATCAGTCAATCATCCCATCCGCTTACAAATTTTGATGCCACCCCAAAAAAAAAAAAAAAAGACAAAGCCACCCCCGTCGTTCTATTTTTTGTTTTCGCTAATTGATAACCCCCCAGTGGCCTAATAGAGCTCAGCTCAGCTGAGCTGAGCTGGGGCTCGGCTAAGTTCAGATTAGGCAAAGAGCGCAGTTCTATTTTTCACCTCACCGCGTTCAGGTTGGCACAATTTCGCCTCAATTTATTCCTCATAATAATATATGTTCTTTTTATTTTTATTTTTTTCAGCCAAGTGCAATTTCGATCAGGAGACCAAGCCACATCGACTGAGTCTGGATGTGGGTGACGCTGTGGTAATACTCAAGGCAACCACGCACTGGTACTACGGCTACAAGCAAAAGTGAGTATGAGATTATGTAAAGCCTAAGACAGCAGAAGTTGTCTTCCCAGATGAGCTTTCACTACAATTTAATTGCTCATACATATTCAAAAGTCTGTTCGTTTCACTAACTGTCGGTGGTCAGCTTTTTCATGTCGACGGAAATGCTCAGGGCAGACATTAATCAGGTGGCTTTCCAACCATAGAAATAGTCGCTAGTTGGCTGTGTTTACTTTCCAAACATGTGGATATTTAGAAGGGAAAATATTTGTGCCAAGTTTTTTTCCTTAGGGAAATCTACGCCATCCTGCCAATCCGGCCAACCCTGGGCAACCCTGCCATATGCAGCCATGTGTCTAGAAATTCCAAAAGAACTCTGCCCTCCATTTTGGAAGTTTTTATAGTTGTATACAAAGTCATATATAAATATTTGTAGTTTGACCCTTTTGCTTGTTGGTTTATTTTCTTTTTGTCATTGATTGTGGCTGGGTGTGGGATTTATCTTTGTCTGCTTATCAACAAGACGGTAGCCGCAACCGAACCCACTTAAATGCAGGGACTGCAGCCGGGCTGGCTGACCTCTTTCATATTTCAACTGACCCAAGTCCATAACCACTCAGTTTCAACGAACAAGGGCGTTTTGGTCAGACTCGAGACAAAATAAATAAGAGTACAGTGGAACCTCTATAAAGATTCCGGGACTTTGCGATAAAGAAAGCCGGTTTCTTTTCCAGATTTTCCACTGTTTTCGGAGAAGCAAAGAGACAGATAAAAAGTGCTGAGAAAGCATTTCGTAAGAATCACTTTCTGATAACCTCTTTGCTCTGGCCGTTCCATAAAAATATCAAATTCGTTTTGCATTATGAATCGTTGTTTATTTATAGTCGAAATATCAATTTTAATTGTGAATTTTCTCACGATTTGAAAGCGATAACAATTATTTAAAAATATTTATGCGCCCGTTTGTTTACCAAAATCAATCGAAGGCCAAATGGGAGGAGTCACCTGAAGACTTCAGTTCAAGTTCCAGACAATTTATCATATTCCCTCTTTAATGGAATTAAAAAAAAAAAAAAACATAGTCTGATATAGTAGTTCTTACTGGTTCTGTGCTGCTGGGAAGATTTTCTGTGAATGGGTAAATGCCACAAGCAATTAAGGCGGTCACCCCGCATGTCAAGCATTGAATTGAGCCAAATTAAAACATTCCATTTCATTTGCGAGTGTCACACTTTACGCGCACTTCCTCTCCCAGAAATAACCAACAATGAACCAACATTTCCTGCCCCACCACACTGAGGGGCTTTCGTTTTCAGCAATCCAGCATTGGGCAATTCATCAACGACAACGCCAAACAAATTGTGTCATATTGCAGTCATAAACACAGAAAAGGTCAGAATTTTAGTACACCAAGGAGAGTCGACAAACATGGCGTCACTATTTAGCTGCTCCCCAAATCGGAATCGGAATAATTTAAAGAGAGATGACAGACTTTTTTCAAACTTATCTTTTCATTCAATTCATATAAAATTATGTTTTACAAAAATTTAATGAAAATTGTGATAAAAACGCAAAGATCAATTTGCCATATGATAGTTAGTTTGATGCTGGTGAAGCTGGATACACAGGTCACAGATACCCCAAGGATTAGAAAGATATTCTTAAAACCCATTAGGGTTTGTATGAGAACTATAAAGCTCTGATCAGGTCAAGTGTCAGTGCGATAGCTTTTAAACTGAGGACCAGTTTGCTTAGCAACAGACAGAAAGAGAAAGAAAAAGAGAATTGGAAAACAAGAAAAAGATGAACACATTTTGGCGCTGACTGTACTTGCTGATGTGCCAAAGTCAGGCACTTAAAAGCTTATAAGCTAAATCATAGTCCAACAAATAGAGTCTGTTCTTATCTATTATTAACTTAATTACTTGGCAATTACCTAGAAAATTGTTTGAAAACAAAAGAGTTAATTTCGGGTTTCTTTAGAATCATCTTTTGTTTTGGTTTCATTTCAAGTTTAGCAATCAGCATCAAACTCTTGAAGCCACCCACGCCAGCTGTGGCCACTCGATGATTTGTTATATTTACCATATGCAAAGCACATTTTCTGAAACCAAAAATAAATAAAAAATTTAACTGGAATTTGAATTGCTCTCACACTTTCTTTCCTCTTTGCAGAGCCAAGGAAACACGTGGTATTTTCCCTAAGAGCTATATACATCTGTGCGAATACACGATCGTCAACGGTGAGTACTGCATAAAGCGTACCGATATTGTGGAAGAGATCACCAAGGTGTTGCTGGAATGGGGCATCATAGCCAAGAATTACTTTCTGGTAAGTCTGGCCTTCTCGTATTTGGCTTATTAACACGTATTTCATGGTTTTTCTTTCTCTCTCTCTCTCTCGCTTTTTTTCTCTCTGCTGTTTAGAGTACCAATGCCAATTTCCAAAAGATACGCAGAAAAATGAATGAGCTGAACAATAATCGAGCGGCTTTGATCTCCGGCAATCTGCCAGTTGATGAGATGCGTAAGGTGAAGCTCTTGGCCACCACTCAGATTGATACGGGCAACAAATTGCTCGGCCTGGATATGGTGGTGCGGGATGAGAGCGGCGATATATTGGATACCAATGCCATATGCACTACGGAATTGTATGAGCACCATGTTCAGGCCGTCCAACGCATTGACAAGGCCAATGTAAGTTTTGCAATTTAAAAAATAAAAAATTAATTTGAACGATTGCATTCTTTGGTCTTCCCAATTCAGCGCACTTCCAATAACAAGTCAGCTTTGAGGAGCGTCCAAAACAAATACTCCCACAATATTCTACTGCATGTGAATGCCTTTGTCTGTAAGTTCCAGGAGGACTCAGACTTGCTCTTCACACTCTTCGATGGCGAAACCCACAGACCCATCAGTGAGAACTATGTGGTCAAGTGGTCTCGCACCGGCATTGCCCGGGACATCGATCAATTCGACAACAATCGTGTACTCTTCACCGATCTCAGTCGCAGTGATCTGAGTATTTCGAAGATGTATTTGGTCTGTTATGCCATACGACTGGGTTCCATGGAGATGAAGGACTCTGTGGACTCGAAGCGGACCAGCATCACCAACAGTATGCTCACGGCGGCCAGTCGGAAGCACTCCCAATTGTCGGTTAGTTCTAGTAGCTCGTCGAGCAGTGGCGGCGAATATGTTCTGCGGCGGCCTTTTGGTGTGGCTGCCAAAGACCTCACGCCGATTCTAAACAAGTCGGAAGACTTTCGCGGTAACTTGGATCTCCCGTTTATACTGTGCGACAAGGAAACACTCGATGGCACCTTGAGGAAGCTTATCGCCAACAAGGACATTAAAATAGATTCCAAGGTGGCCGTGAGTCTGGAGGTTCTGCGTGGCGATATCAAGCAAATCCGAGAGGACTTTCCACGACTCAAACAAAATAATATTCCCCAGGCCCGCAAGATGGGCTTCCCGGAGGTGATTCTGCCTGGCGACGTACGCAATGACTTGTACTTGACCATCTGGTGCGGGGAGTTTGCGCGGATTGCCAAAACTTCGGAAAAGAATGTGGAAGTTTCGGTGTGTGTGGCCAATGAACAGGGCTATTTGGTGCCCGGAGTAATGAGTATTGGTGCCGGCTTGCCGCCCGTCGATGAATACAAAACGGTGGTCTATTACCACGACGATAAGCCCAAGTGGCAGGAGACCTTCAAAATCCACGTGCCCATTGATGATTTCAAACAGTGTCATTTACGCTTTGTGATCAAACATCGCAGCTCAAACGAGCAAAAGGATCGCTCGGAAAAACCCTTTGGCCTGGCCTATATGCGTCTCATGCAGGCCAATGGCACCACCATACCTCAGGGCCAGCATGTTCTGGCTGTTTATAAAATTGATCATAAGAAATACGACAAAACCGTTGCCAATTGCTATATGGAATTGCCGGCCACAATAGCTGAGTTGCAGGGTGCCAAACCCTCTTTAGGTGGCTTGTCATTACTGCCGAAGGATCAGTTGACTATCGGCGTAAATCTGTGCAGCACCAAACTAACGCAGAGCGGTAAGTTTTGCGTCGACTTTGAGAGTGGATTTTTTTTTTTAATTTTCCCCTATTTCACAGTGAGTTTGCTGGGCTTGCTGAACTGGTCTGCCCATAAGGAGACATTGGAGCAGTCCCTGAATGCCTTGTCGTCTGTGGCTGGGGAGGAAGTCGTTAAATTCTTGCAGGACATTTTAGATGCTCTCTTTAACATTCTGGTGGACAACGACGACCCCAAGAAATACGATCAATTAGTGTTCATGAGTATTATTCACCTAATTGAAACGGTGTCCGATCTAAAGTACGAGCACTTCCTAAGTGTCTTGGATGTCTATATAAATGAAAGCTTTTCAGCCACCCTGGCCTACGGGTAAGCCCTAAAAATATTGAATTAAGAGTGATTGATTTTAATCTATTTTAATTATGTTTTTTAGAAAATTAATTGAGGTCCTGCAGCGGAATATTCGTGAGGCCATTTCACCCACGGAAAAGTCTGCCGATGGCATTGAGCTGGAGGAGCGCCCTGAAGTGCGGCGTCTCTATAAGACCACTCGCTACCTGCACTACATAATGAAGTTTATGATACGATCTCGCATGCTGTATGCCGAAATGAATTGCGACTCGGACTATGATGATTTCGCCACGCGCTTGCATGAATTACTCAATATGTTCAAGAACATGATTGGCTGTCCCAGCAATTTGCTGAAATCCGAAGGAGCTCTCCTGAAAAACCTACACATCATAGCCACCGATCTAATGCAGGTTTTTGATCCAGAACGTTTGAGGTTGGTTTTGCTTACATTCAAGTCCGAGTCAATGAACCATTATAATGAATCATTTATTTTTAGTATTGTGATTGTGGAAATACTGGAAAAGTTCCCAAAACGCCGACTCACCCAGTCTAAAATGGGTTGCATCAAGGACTTTGTCAAGACCAAATTATTCGCTTTGCCAAAATGTCGAGCAATTTTATTGCCCGTTTTCTGCAAGCACATCAAAGATCACTTGGATAGCAAAGAGGAGGTATGCAATATCTTACTGAACAATCACAACCTACGTGTGACACTAATTTACCATTTTAAAATTTATTGCATTTTGTTGTTAATCTTATGCATTCGATACCGAATTTGAATTAAATGTTATGCACTTTAAAATTGAAAAAGCAAAAGCAAAATTAAAACATAACTCAGCCCATGCTCAAATTTACATAATTCAATTTAAACTAATTTTCCAAGTCTAAAAAAAAAAAATTAATTGAACCAGACAAAGACTTATGAGTCTTTCCATCATAATCATGCAAATAATTCGAAAAGCTTAAACACAAATTTGCCACATCACTCAATCTTACCTTTTCGAATAGTTAAAGAATGTCTCAAATTTATATATTCCGCTGAAAACTTTGTTTTAATTTTGCCGAGTTACTTTTAAATAGTTTATAACTTTTAATTGTAGTTGTTTTTTTTTTTCTTTAAGAAAATATTTTCCAAATTTATTAGCTAGTTTTAAGCATGCTGTGAATGTGATTAATTTTACTATGTTTTGGCATGTACGAAAATTTGTAAAACTTGAGTTTTGTGTCGTGTCTTGTGCCGTGTTAACGTCCTAGATCTAAGCACCCATTAGTTATATCGGAGCACTTGTCGTGTATAGATTTTGATACTTATATACATCAATGTATAGTTTGATTTTGTTAGTCGCAATGTCCAGCACTCTCTCATGTAATTATTAGAGCTGTAAGTACTGAGACATGAAATGTCCAAGTCTTTAGGTCTGCACGTTTCATTCATATATCACAATATATCGCCATCAATCACTTCTACACTGGGATTACAATATAATCGGCTGGTCACAGCCGATTTATCAGGAATGTGATTAACCCCCCACACACAAAAACCACACCCACAGAAACAAAATCACACTCAGTTGGGATCTCGATCTCAGCAGTTTTCGGAACGCTATTGTAAATTTATCTGGATTTCTCTATAAGTCTATCTCTGTACTTGAACTCTTCTCTTGGGTCTTAAATAATATTCAGCACATTGTATAATCTCTTGCTAATGTCATAATTATTTGAAAATATCTTTTTAAATGTGTTTTTATGTTTTTATTCTCATCTCAAACCATCCAACTTTCCCAAAATTCGAACACACAAACTCTCCCGAAACTCTCAATCTCTCTCTCTTTCTGTTTGTACACCCTTGTGTGTGTGAGTGTGTCTCTTCCTCTGATGATGTATTGTGTTTTGAATATCTGTATCACAAATTGTGTTATACAAATAGGGAGACTCGAAAACTGATATCTGGCAGCAAGAAAAGAATCTTTCGAAAGCCGCCAAAGTGCTCGGACAATTAAAATCCCAACTGCACACACGTGAGACATCTGCCAATCAAAAGGTAACCAAAAACAAAAAACAAATAATTCTAGATAAATGAATGCAACTTTAAGAATTCTCAGAATCCTGTGTCAGCTCAGCTCAGGTCAAGTCAAGTCAGGTTTAATTTTATTTTTATGTAACGAATCAAAAAAAGTAAGTGTTTTGCACGAACTCAAAATCGAAGCACCATCAAGTTTATTTTTATTTTAAATGTCTTTTAATTATTATTTATGATTTTTGTTAATATTATTAAACTCTTGTTGCTGAGACTCTCTGCAGCCCCAAAATTAGCACTTACGGTGTTTGTGCACACGCCTCAGAAATTCGCTCTATCGCTGGCTTTCTAGTCTGTTAAAAAAAAAAAAAAAATTGTTTAATAATTAAGTTAATGCTGGCAATGGGTAATTCTGCTTATGCCCAAATTCTAGTCTTAAGTTTAGCTAAGGATTACAAATTCAATGTTCTATGCAAATTAAGTTGATTAATTCTAAACTAATTTAAACGAGATAAGCCAACAGGACGATGTTGCCAGATTTTTTTTTCTATATATCCGATCTTATTTTTATTTAGCCTTCTGTTTCTATTGGTTTATTAACTTACGATTTCTCTGCCATTAGATTGCCGAGTGCATCAACATTTTGAACAGTATTTTAAGGCTGCTCTATCGGTCGGATGTGGGACCCACGCACAATGATATACGCGACATTATGATTATCCTGTTGTGGCCCATCATGAAGGCAGCCCACACTCTGGACCGAGATACGTCCTTGGCGGGACAATTCTTTGCCATTATGCTGGGCATTTTACAGAGAATGGATGCCACACACTATGAATACTTTGTCAGGGATCTACAGAATCGCTTCGAGCTAAAAGATTTTGTTATTGAGATCTTGCTTGTTTTTGAAGAGCTCGTATCGCCGAATCAGAAGGCCGTGTTTCCCCGTGATTGGATGGATATGATTATGCATCAGAACACCGTCATACTAGGCGCCCTCAAGCATTTAAGCATTGTGATAACCGACAACTTCATGGAGCCCTTCGAGAAACAAATCTGGTCAAATTTCTTCCAATGTTCCATAGCCTTTCTGGTGCAGTCACCCTTGCAATTGAACGATTTCAACGACAACAAGCGGCAAATTGTTTTTGCCCGGTATCGGGATATACGCAAGGATACGGCCAAGGAGATACGCAAAATGTGGTTCCAGCTGGGCAGGCATAAACCCAAATTTGTACCTCAACTGGTAGAGCCCATTCTGGAGATGAGCATGATTCCGGAGACACAACTGCGACGTGAATCGATTCCCATTTTCTTTGACATGATGCAATGCGAATATTACAGTTCTCGACTGGAAGTGGAGAGCTATGGCGATACCATACGCAATAACTCCCATCACAAGGGCAATTTCAACGAATTCAAGACGGCCATGATCGAAAAGCTCGACATATTTATCGAAGCAGGTTAGTATATACCATATTTCCAACGATCAATTGAAGTTTCATAATTAGGAAGTGAGATACGTACCGAACCCTTCAATGTACGAAGTAAATATTCTAGGTTGCATAGTGAATAAAGAACTGTCCAATTACGTAAGCGACTCAAGAAACTTTTGATGACTAAGTATTTATCTATTATTTCTTACAATTGTTAATAATCAAGGAATGGGACCTTAATTATAATGATCATATTTGAGTTAAGTAAACTAAAATACTTAATACATTGACTTAACGAAACGACGTTATATAATGACGGATTCCCAGGATCATGTTACTGACTACACCAAAAATTATATCAAGTAATCAGGGGATCGAAAAAAATTCTTGGAAACTATTAACTATTTCCATAAAGTGAAGGAAGCTAATAGTGCAAAAGATTTTAAGTTGCATAAAAAGTTTGAAAAAATCATGAACCTTTTGCTTTTTGTTTATTCTAGGCAAGGGTGATGCCGAGTACAAGGAGCTCTTTGAAGAGATTATGCTGGAACGTTGTCATGCCCATAATACCCTCAGCAAAGACGGTACTCTTTTTGTGGACACTGTCACCAAGCTAATGGACAAATTACTCGAGTATCGCAGCATTATTCAGGACGAAAGCAAGGAGAATCGGATGGCCTGCACCTTTTCATTGTTGCAGTTCTACTGCGATGTGGAGTTGAAGGAAATGTACATACGTTATGTCTACAAACTGTGCGACTTGCATATGGAATTCCAGGACTACACAGAGGCAGCCTTCACCTTGAAACTACACTCGGAACTGCTGCACTGGGACGACACGGAACTCTCGCAGCAATTGAAATCCTATCGTCACGACCGCTGCCGCACGCATCGCCAGTTGAAGGAGGCTCTCTACTTTGAGATCATTGAGTTCTTTGATAAGGGCAAGCAGTGGGAGTGTGCCATCGATATATGTAAGGCTTTGGCACAGCAGTATGAGAATGAAATTTACGATTACATCAAGCTGGCCGAGTTGCTGAAGAAAATGGCTGAGTTCTTTGAGAAGATACTTAATGAAATGCGTCACTCTTCCGAGTACTTCCGTGTCTCTTTCTACGGCCGTGGCTTTCCTCGTCTGCTTCAGAACAAGGTCTATGTTTTCCGGGGCAAGGAATACGAGCGACACAGTGATTTCTGCACTCGTCTGGCCATCCAGCATCCGCAGGCCGAGCTCATGCAGACTCTGGAAGCCCCTGGCGAGGATATCACCAACAGCGATGGCCAATTCATTCAAGTGAACAAGGTGGAACCCATAATGGACGAGTCGTTAAGCAAATTCAAAGACAAGTTCATATCCAAGGAAATTGTCAAATATTTCACTTGCAATAATGTGCAAAAATTCAAATTCTCTCGACCCTATCGAGACAGCAGTGCCACTGGTGGAGCTGGCATGGACGATGTGCGCAATTTGTGGGTAGAGCGGACAGTGATAACGACACGCTTCCCCTTGCCCGGCATACTGCGCTGGTTCCCCGTCAAGGAAAAGCAAACATTTAAGGTTTCACCCCTGGAACTGGCCGTGGAGACTATGAAGACGGCCAACAAGGATGTGCGAGACATGATCATACAGTATACGGCTAATGAGCATCTAGACATGAATCCCTTGTCCATGAAATTATCTGGCATTGTGGACGCAGCCGTGATGGGTGGTTTTGCCAAATACGAGGAAGCTTTCCTCACACCTGAATATCTGCAAGAGCATCCCGATGACCTGGAATTAATCGAAGAGCTAAAGGATCAGATAGCCTCACAAATACCTCTGCTCGAAATAGGTGAGTCCTTTTATACCCTTTACCTAAAGATCGAGGGTATATTGAGATTGTACAAGTGTATATATTGTACAAGTAGTTGTCGTAGCTGTTCTATCAAACTGGGGTCTCGGACTCCTAATGGTTGCACGCTCTCATATTTCCCTTTGTTTAATTCTCTTTTCTACAACTTCAAAATATTGATATTATCAAAAATTAATTAATTAGAGCTTAGATATTCAGAGTGGTAAGCAATCATATCCTATAGATGGCGCCTTTGCTATATTATGTACAACTTGCTTTTTATTTCCATTTCAAATATATATTGGATCTAAACTTGCCATCTTGTGCGTTCAGAATAAGAAACCCCCCTTCATTAATTCTTCGTTTTTTTTTTTAATTGTTTACAGGCATTTCTTTGCATAAGCAGCGAGCTCCAGAGAAATTAAGGGCCCTGCACGAGCACATGCAGGCCAGTTTTGAGACCATGCAACACCGTGTGGAATCATGTTATGGTCGTCGCACTTGTGATTTGAAAATCGAACGGGACTCGGTGATCATGAGACATAACAATTCCTTCGTGCCTTCCATTTTTGATGGCTGCAACAATCGACTGTCTGAGACCAGCATGGGTTCTTCAGAGTAAGTAACCAAGTCGGAGGCCTAAGACCTTGCTAACATATGTTTTCCTCAAGCAGCAGCGGTCTCTCCAAGTCAACTCTTTTGCCAAGGCCTCAAACGAATTCCATCAAGTCTACATTGGCAAATTTGAGCTTTACTCCAAGGTGAGCTAATCATGAGAAATTTATGAAGATAATGTCAGAGTTCTCCCCTGAGAGTTTTACTAATAATTAACCCACTTTCGTTTTATTAACACTTTTTGCCGCTTTTAGTTTAAGAATTTAATTTGATTTCTCACTTCATTTGCTTTAGTTTATCATTTCATCGTTTTTTCATTTTATATTTTTATTTATTTGCCTTATCATTTGCACACCACACAGACCCAGTTTAGTCTACTCGCCGAGCACAAAGAGCAGCAAGCATAAAGAGAAGACCCCAGCTAAACGGCGCAGCGCCAAGAAGGTAAGCTTACCCTTGATTACTCTCAAAGTCTTTTGAGTCTACATTCTTTTATGCTATCACGACAGGATCGAGATACTCTGAGCTTGAATGTGGCCAACAGCCAATGGTATGCAGGCCCGTTGACCACCATAACATCTACACCCGAAAAGGAAATAAATACCTCCCTGGGCTCTCTGGCAAGTGCCTCAAACTGTTCCTTGTCGGGCGGTCCCAAGACGCCAGATCCACGGGTGCTCACCGAAGAGCTCACACCGAAGCGACCCCTGCGTTCCGAAAAGGAGAAAGAACGTCGCATTTCCAGGCCAGCCAGCCTTGCCACGCCCACAGCCAGCATGAAGAACTTTGCCGATACCCGCTCACTCTCCGAGAGCAGCAATCGGAATTCAGTTGGTAAGATTTCCATAACTTTTTCATAAGTATGAAAATTACACCAAATATTTCAAAACAGAAACCACAGACTCGACTTCCGAGGAGGATACCCGACCCCCACCCTTGCCAGCCAAAACCCGCGAGTCTGTGGACTACAGCTCACTGCAGAACATGGATTGGAATCCCCCCTTTATCATGAGCAGCACCACCACAACCACCAGCAGCAGCAGCACAATGACCAGTATTATAAACTCTACCTACGAGTACGTCGAGGCCACCAACTACAATACGGTGATTGTGCATGATCTGAACAAGCCGCGTCCACCCACTCCGCCGCCAAAGCCTTCGCGTAACAGTAAACACATTCCATAGATAACTCCAATCATTGTCTGCTGCGCCATAAGAGATCAACAAAGCATACACCAAGAGTGCCAAACAATTTTTTTGTTATTACATTTATAAAGCGCCCGAATCAAAACCGAAACAGACGAATCCTCTGAACAATAAGTTGCCTCTCCAATGAGTTGGGCATTCGAGTGTCTTGACAAAAAGTTTTAAAATTAGTTTTATAAATGTCTAGCCTATTTGTTTTATTAATTGTGTTATTGATATTATGTTGAACATGTCATTTACATTTAAGCTGCATCTGTCATTTTCCAGGCTTTAATTTAGCTTTCGAGAGGTCTTTATATAAGATCAATTTTTTTTTCTCTTACGCAAACAAGTGCCACAAACTAAGCTGAGCAATAAAAAATTTTATGAAAAGAAAAAAAATATATATATATACTAAATCGTTTCCGACGATTTAATTAGATCGTAGTGCAAATTAATCCAATTCAAGTAAGGGGGAAAAATAATATTAGCCAAATATTTTTACACGCACAAAACTTTTTGACAAATGACTTTCTACATTAGGTTAAGACAAGATTTTTATATATTAAATTTGTAATCTAGTTGAATATCGTAAGAAAACGATATAGGTAGAAATGGAGGATTTATATACTATTTATGTACGTAATTGTTTAAAATAAGGAGCAATCTATGTTCTCACCTATGTTTATTTTGCGATCTGAGTATCGGCCAAAGATTAAGCAATAATAAAATCAAATCTAAATCAAATAATTGGTTAAATACTTTTTTTATTTTTCCAAAAATAGAAACACAATGACAAAAAATGTAGATAGTAAATAAATTAAAGAGATGAAAGACAAAAAGGTTAGCGAAATTAATAGGCAAATGTTAGTTAAAACTTAATCTTAATTTATAATGTTAAATGAATTGCACGGAATGTTTGTTGTTGTAAAAAAATAAAATACAAATACAGTCGTTGGCAGATTTGAGACCAAAATCGCATTGAGGAAGGCACAAAGGAAGAAGAAGTAAAAAGAGAGCAATCGAAAGGTTTCCAAAACTAGCTAAATATGCAGATCCACGCATATTTTCGAGTTTCGATTCTGCTTCTGACTGATCTCGAGGACCTGGAACATCTCCTGCAGGGCTTCATTGGTGCTGGTCTTTCGACGATTGCGACGCAAGGTGACTCGTCCGGATTTGAATTCTCTAACTAAAGCGTCAAGACCTGTAAAACAAATACACAGAGTTCAGTTATAATTTTTGCAGAGAAACAAAAAAAGAAAAGAAAGTAAGGTTAGGTCTGCATTGATAATTATTATTTCCAAGGGTAACATGCGGTTAGGCTGTTAGCTGGTTAGAAAATTATTGACTAGCCACAAACACCTTTCACACTTACCGTACCGAAAGTACTTCAAACCCACCGCCTACTTTCTGCTCAAGTTGGAATGAATTTCTGTAAAATTTCCCCTTTTCCTAGAGAACATGAATCACAGTTGCTTTGTCTGAGAAATGATGGCAAATGGAAATAAATCACAACCAGGCTAAGAAGACATAAGAAACTCTGGCTGGGTAAGCCCTAAAAACATTCAACAACTGTCAAAAAAAAGGCGACAAGTTGCACATACGACTTGTTGGACCTAAGCGCTCCCAATTCTCAATGTGTGGGAAAAAGGTGGTGTGCGTGTGTGTGTGGGAAAAGTAAGGCAATAAAACACGGAAATATAAAACGCACAAATAATAATAATAAGCCAAAGCGGAACGGTGGCAGCAAGCCAAGGAAAGCTGTCGAGGCTAAAGCCATTCCAGCCGACAATAACAACAACAAAAACGACAAAAATAACATCAACACTAAAGAATCAGGAATCTAGGGAGCTGCGAGAGATGTGGTGTTGCCGCCACTCGTAAAAATAATAAATTGCGTCTTCGTCGTCGAATTTGATATGCTCTCCTCTCCTACCACCCTGTCAGCTGGAGCGGGCGGAGGAGTGGTCGGGCAGAGGGTGTGGAAATATAAAGCTAAGTAAGCTAGCTGAAAAATGCGTAAAAAATATATGAAATATGTGAACGCTTGAGATGCTTAAAGCCAACATTGTCGTGGTAGCAAACAGTCGAATTGTTGTCAAGGACCCACCGACCGCACGGCACGGCACCGAATGGCCGGAGCAACAGTCAACAGTGAATTGAATGCCAGAGAACAATCATCACCATACGCCTCCACCATACCGGTTCTGGGGAACCTGTCTCCCATACGCCTGCCACTCATTTTAAAGTTACCGAGCGTGTTGCCTTGGTTGCCCAACGAAGCCATTTAAGGCCTGGCGCTGGCAAAGCAGATGAAGCTGAAGCTGATGGTGATGATGATGGTGATTATTGTGCCGACAAGTTCTACTATCCACCCAATCACTTATTTTCACACTGCTGTGGCAAGTAACCTAAATCAAATTCAAGATCTCAATGTTACGCATACGCCGGGTAGGGCGTTGGGCTCAGCAGGTGCCAGATTGAACCGGAAATGCCCTGCTCGTGCTCGGCTTGCGGTTGACAGCATATACATATGTGTGCGTGTCCCACTGCCAATGGCAAAGCTTGAGGCGGCTTCGGTGTTTCTGTTTTCTGGTTTTTGGTCTCTGAAACTCTGATTGAAATTGGTTTTCGAATCGGGATTGCATATGTGTCAAAAGTATATTGCCCCAGTCCATGCGTGTGTGTGTGCGAATGTATTGGTGTGCCATTTTTTCTCCTTCTGTGTCAAAGTCAACACAAATACACTGAAAGAAATTGGCCGGCACAAGGAAAATTGCAAGCCTCGTGACAGCACACAAAAAGCAGCTTTAAAAGTGGATTCAACTGGACTTGTTGTAAACAGTTTTGCGACACACGCACACACACACACACATACAGATACAGAAATATAGCTTATGCTATGGTTGCCACAGCTACATATCCTTGCCACAACAGCCCAGCCTCCAATTTCATTCGGTCGTTCGTTGAACGATGTCGACGAAACCTGCACGAGGCAAACGATGCCGTGTTGATGCCACTGCCATGGCCACTTCTGTTGCTCCTGCTGATTTAGAGCAACAGCATAGACCGTTGGCAGCTCAAACGCTTCATGTTCCTCAAGAAGTGCGCGCGCGTTTTTAACAGTTCGCCAGTTTGATTACCTGACGCCTCTCGGACACGGTAGATTTTATGGCCTGTTAGCAATTCGCGCGGCACTTTTTTGGCTTCGCGCGCTTCGATGCAAAAAAAAAAAAAAAATAATAATAATACCAAAAAACAAGAAAGGTGTCGCCATTTTGTATACAATAAAATCGTTGATTGATTTCAATGAACGCTCGTTACGCATACGCAGCGTTGGCGCCACAAATAAAAGTGCAAATCGGAAACGGAAGTGCTTAAAAAACGGAGCTCCTTTTATTGTGTAGTCGTTGTCATATTGCCTACACATGTGTATGTGCCCGTGTCCCCTGTCTTTCTCCCTCAGAAAAAAAGCAAAAATATCACCTGCTTTCACGTTGACTTAAGTTAAGCCAAGTTACTGCTTTGGGGTAAGTCTGATTTGATTAGCTCTTCTTCTTCACCTTCTCTACCTGTCTGAGTGCGTGTGTGTGTCCATGACTGTCTCATTTATGATTTCCGCTGGCCATCTAAATAGTTGCTGGCCCACATATTTTATGATTTACCCAAGTCGCTCTATGCGGGTGTTTTGTGCTTTCTTCTTCTTCTTCTTTTGGCCATCTTCCTCTTCTGCATCATCTTATGTCGCCTTATGTATGTTGCTTTAAATCATTTACTACAGATCGATATTTCATATTTATTTATAAAATGGATATTTGCAAAAGGTATTTTGCCATATAATGGAATTTCCCAATCCCCTCCAGCCACCTCCTCCACTACAACCACCTACGCACTCACTCACACACGGAGACTTTTATGTACATAAATGCAACTGGCAGAGAATTTTCACTGGTTCGGTTCGAGTGACTTGGTCTGCAAGTGTGTGTGTGTGTGTGTGTTGACTTGATTGTTCAGGTCTGTGCGTGTTGTGTTTCGTTTTTTTTCCTGTACATTTTACAACCAGTTGATTGTGCGAATGCCACTTTTTATGTGTGTTTGTAGTGAAACTGTGATATATCCGAAAAAATATACCAATCAAAATCAATAACAATAAACAGGCCACAACAACAAGAACTACATCAGCAAACCACATAAGAAAAAGCATCAAATCAGAAACTTGGCAATATTTTTTTCCTTTCACAATTGTTTCAACGCCAGTAAAACGGAAATTAAATGGAAAGGATATCCCACAAGTGCAACAAAGCAGACCCATCGTCCCTGCGTCTACCAACATCTCTGTCAATCTACCTTTAAGTTTACAACTTTATCGAGCCAGAAAAAAGAAACCCTAATGTTACCTCCTAAGACACGAAGATCACAGACTCTTTTCGGAGCTAGTCGGATTAGTCAAGTCGACTGACTTGGGTTAGTAGGACAACTATTTCATAGGGTGGAAGAAGATCCATCAATTAATAATGGAGGTAATGCCTAGACTCATTTAGGTATGATATGGTCGAACTCAAAAAATCATAATACACCTAAAACCGATTTGGGTACATTTGCCAGCTATATCATATAGAGGTCATAGCTGATAAAATTTGTGTACATTTTAATTCCCATATGAGGAATGTATTTTCCAAAATTGAATAAGATCGGTGAATAAATGTTGGAGATATTTCCTAGACCGATTTAGGTCCGTATGACAGATGTATGATATAGTAATTTGGTCCTACCGGTTCCTAAAGTCTCCAAATAAATGAAGGCTATATACCAAGTTTCTCTAAGACAGAAGCTGATGAGTCAAAGGAGATGGCTCAATTCATTTGCGTATTAGCCGATGTGCCTAGTGATACTGGCCATCAGAGCAGAATAAATATATTCCCATTGATTTGAAAAAGAGTATAAAAAACTCATGGAACTGTGTTTTTATGAAACCTAACCCACTGAGTCAGGGAGAGAGAGTGAGTGCGAATGGCTGGCAAAAAGCAAAGCTAACGCTAATTAGGTTTTCACTGTACCGGCCTGACACTCAGTTGTCAACTGAACGCACAGACACACATACACGCACACACACAGAGCAGCGTCTCCTACTCGCTCTCACTTCCACTCTCAATTTCATTTTCTGCACAGTTTCAAAAAGCCTGTTGTAAACTCAATTAAGAAGTTGATGCAGCCAGCAACAACGACAACAAACACAGCAGCGGTAAATTTTGTATGCACTGTTTTACCGTTATTTTGTGTATTCTTTGTTTTTTTAATTTTTCGCTAAGCCAAGCCAAAATCAATTAAAATTAAGATTTTGGATTTCACATAAAAGCTTCACTGAGTGCTTTTTCGATTTTGGCAAATTCTCTTTTTTCTTTCCACATTTTTTTAAATTCAAATAAAAACTGAACGAATCTGCTTAAATTGCTCCCTGATTTTGAAAATATTCATCGATTGCTTGGTAAACTTTCATCAACTCGAAACTATGCAGGAAAATGTTCAAGAAACTGAACATCAAGTCGGCCAGTAAAATTCACTTGCAGAAATTCCTCAAATTAGTTTGATTTTTTTTTTCTGCCAAGCTTGAAAACTTTGGCCTGTCCAAGTTTGGCTCGAGTAGGGGAATCAGGCGAAGGATACTCGAGCAAAACTCCCCAAGAAATGTGATTCATATGGACAAGAGTGACTGAGTCGGATCGTGTGGTATTTCAATGGCACTTACCTGTTGCCGCCTGAGGTTGTACCTGTTGCTTGACATTGTCAATAATTTTGCCAGCTTGGCCACAAGCCTTGCCATGCAAATTGTGGGCGGCTATATTTGCGCTGAAAGTGCCCTCGCCAGCGCCAACCAGGCCAATGCCTCCCACTTGTAGCATTGGTGGTGGCGGCGGCGGCGGCGGTGGAGGAGGTGGTGGAGGGGGCACTGCTGCTGCTGGCTTCTCGTTTTGCTTCTGGTCGGGATGCTGTTGATAACGGGCCAATTCTTCTTCAGCGTGATTGGCACGCGCCAGGGCAGAGGCTAATTGCTCTTCGAGTATTTCCAACTTAAGTTGTAATTTTTTTAGTTCATCGTTAGTAGTTTTTTCTATAGCCGCATCCAAAAGGGATTGCTACAATACGAGAACAATATAACGAAAAAAAAAAACCAAACGAAACGAGCGGGCGGGCGGGCAGGTGATGGGTTGGGTGAAAAGGGGAGGATTAGAAAATTAGTAGACTTCAAAATTTAGCAAAAAAAAAAATTCAGCAATTTAGTATAACAGAGTGTGTGTGAAAGAGAGAGAGAGAGAGAGTGGGGAAAGTTAGTCGGCGAGCGATGAAAAAATTCAAAGGCAGCAAATTTGAAGCAAGCATTTTTTCATTTGCTTACATTTTCTTTAATTTTTCATCAATTCTTAAGGATCTCTTCAGCCAGCACCAAGTTAGGTAAACTCAAGACAACAACAACAACAACCGTGTGTGTGAGAGGGAAAAGGTGAAACTTATGCTAGGAGTGATTGTCTTGTTGTTGTTGTTGCATCAATTGCTTTTAAACATATTCGAGAAGGGTTTGAATAAATCAAACACACTGCGTGTTTGCTAATTAAAAATTAATAGAATTAAAGTGGTCTCATTATGTCTCTCGGAGTCATAAGACTTTCCATATACACTTACCATTTCCACAATTCTCTTGTTGTGCTCTCGAGTCTGTTGCTGGACCTGCTCTTTGATCTCATCGAACTCGGCAGTGGGTGAGGCCAAAGGTGAGTTGCCTTGGCCATCGGTGAGGTCACGTGCCTTGGCCATTAGTTCGTCGTTTCGTTGCTTCAGCTTGATCAAGGCGGCCTCCATTCTGAAAAGATTTAATTCTTCTATTGTAGAATCCTTCAGAATTTTGTGGGTCTCTTTTTATACTTTTGACTGGTCTCCACACTCTCCTTCATGTTCTCGGTCAACAGTTTGGCCACCTTGGTCAGATTGGCATTCTCAGAGCGCAGAGTCTCATTGTCCTCCTCCAATTGGTGTTGCTGTGATTTTCAAAGAAATTCAAATTATTTTGCAGAAGGCCTAAGAGTTTTCCATACTCACATGTTCCAACAGATCGGCCATTTTCTCATTAGCCTCGTACAGTTGCAGCTCGACTGTATTTGTGCTGGCTTTGAGGTTCAGAAATTCCTCCACTAAACGCTCGACCAGCTCGGTGGTGATGGTCACCCCAGCATTGGCATCCACATCAATCAGGCTGTCCATTTCGGTGCTGCTATGCTGCATGATCTTGAGCAGATTCCTCTTGAGTTCCGCCGAGCCCACAAAGCTTGCTCCTACTGCCCGGGTCGGCTGCTGCTTTTGCTGATCCCTCATGTGCTCCAATTCGCTGGTGAGACTAAAGGAAACCACTAAGTTAGACAGGGTCTTTTGTTCAAATAACCTGGTCTTACTTTTGTATCTGATCGACTTTCATTTTATGCAGTTTATCGAGAGCGTTTCGTTCGTTGTGCATCTTTGTGAACTTCGTATTGAGCTCTTTGATTTGTGTCTCAAACGAGGTCTGGCGTTGCTGCAATGCCTCCAGCTCGCTGCTGAGCTTGTCATGCTTCGTTTGCAGCCCATCCTGAGCGGTTTTATCTGACGAGCAGGAGAGCAAGAGAGTTTAGACAATTAAAAATTTAAAGCATATCAGCTACTCACGATCGGCTATTTCCAATTTCAAGGCCTTGTTCTCCTCCTTCAGGGCTATGTTGTCCTCGAGCAGCGTGAACATATCATGTTCCGGATCCTGTTCATTGTAGTCCGGTTCTCTCACCCGACTGCGACTACGTGTCTTGGCCTCCTGCGAACGGAACTTCGCCACCGGTATACGTCCACGACGCTCCATGCTGATCTCTAGCTAAATCGACAAAGACTATAAATAAATAAAGCTCCCAGGCTTTACTCCCATTAACCTTAAGCCCAAAAATGCCAGCACCAAAGCTTGTCTTAAACTTAAGTTATTTAATGGTTAAAAGGCTTGTAAGCGTATATATGTATGTGTGTGTTTGTGTGTGTGTGTGGGAATGTAACATGCTCAAATGCCGAGGGCTGTATACTCTTTCCGAAAGTTTATTCAAAATGAAACGCATTTTAGTTTTCTTTTTGTCTTTTTTTTTTGTTTTTCTTTGTTTTTTTTTTTTAATATTTATTATGTTTCGTTTATTATTTTGCTTTATAAGTTTACTTATCTCACACTCACGCCATTTATTATTACTTTTTGGATTAGTTTTTAAGAATTTGTTTTTATCGGTTTCTACTATTTTATTTTTTTTGCCTGGGCTTAAATTGTTTATTAAGGAGGATGATTTTATTAATTATTTGCTGCTTCTGTTACTGATTTACAAATATGCACACCCTTCTAGTCTAGAAAGTTGGAATATTTTTGGAATTTATTTAACTTTGCTGCTTTGCTCTCTTTCGTTTTTGAATTTATCTACAGTTTGGCATGCATTTGAAATGCCTGCGAAAAATGTGCTAAGAAACTACAAAATTCTCATACATGCTAAAAAGGGGCCTCAGGCTCCAACTCGATAACCCCAACCCCCCCTCACACCTACATCCTAACTAGACCAATTTATCCTCCGGCTGATTTTCTCATCGTCTTCTTCTTTTTCTTAGCTTGGCTTTAAACTATTTGCTTTTTGGCGCAGAAGCGTTCGTATTTTTTTTTACTTTTCCTTTTCTTGGTTATGTTATTTTCTGTTTTAATTTTAATTGCTAGATATCTTATATATATATGTGTGTGTGTGTGTTTTCCATGTCTTTTTTTCATAAATAATTATTTTATGCAATCATTATTTGCCTTTTCACTTGTAGTGTAAAAATAAAAAACCTAAAATTACACGAGAGCAGAATTGTTAAGTTTTCAGCTTTAAACATAATTTTCTTGTCCCATTTTTTTTTTCTTTTTTTTACATTAAAAATTTTTCAATTTTTTCATTTTTTTTTTTTTTTGTCATTTTACAAAAATAACTAATTAGAGGCGCTCCCTTTGGGAGCTTTCAGTTTCCATTTTTCCTTTTCAGAATTTTCTTTTTTTTTCTGGATTTTAATTTTAAAAAAGTAACTACAGTTTTACATAAACTAGATTTTTTCTTTTTTTTTTTTTGTTTACATTGATTTTTTCTACCAATTAAAATTTTTTTTTTTTTTGAGAAACTATAATTATCTTTGGGTATTTTTTTTAATGCCTGTTTACTAAAACTTAACACGTCTTTTGCATTTTACTCATATTTTACAAGTGCAGTTTAGCCTATAAAATTTTTATTTATTATTTGTATATATAAATAATTTTTATATATATATATATTTTTATGTGATTTGTTTACATTAATTTTAGTTTATATATAGTTAAGTCAAAAAGACAGGGAGAGAAATATTTGAAGAGATTACAGGTTTCGATCTTTTCAAGGGAAATTCGGAATTGTTATTTTTTTGTTTTTTAGTCTGGATCACGGTGAATAATATAAAATAATTAAATTAAATAAGGAAACTTAGAACTCAAAATTCATAAAGCTTTGTACTGAAAGGTAAAACATAAAAATATTTTTTTTTCGTATAATTTTTTTTTTTTTTTTTTTTTTAGTTTAACTAAAAAGGACAATTTTCGATTTAGTCTCAGAAAATGAAAACAATACTGCGATTTCACACCCTCTCATCGAGAGATTGTGTGGCTGTGATTTTTTTCTCTTGAATATACAAAATCTACTTATTGAGATTCCTTGCTTTGTTTTCTCACATTTTTATTCATTATTATATGGATACATATATATATATATATATACTTTTTTTTGTGAGATTGATAATGGTTCATGTCTTGTGAATGTCTGTGTAGATTTCCTATTGTTTTTTGTGTTGAATGCGATTCGTTTGGATTCGTTTTTGAACTATTTTGTGGATCGCTTACTTAGTCGAATTAAAAATAAAAATAGTGAGCGTGGTATTTTTCAAAAAAAAAAAAAAAGTCAAGACTGAAATAAATATTGTGCTCCACTTATGGCACAATTACAAAATTTAGGGCGGGACTTACAAACAGAATTTTTCAAATTGTATTTAGTTCGTTTGCTAAAAGTTATATTTGCTTGTGAGACTGTGTGTGTGTGTGTGTGTATGTTTTTGGGAATGTGTGCGTGTTTGTGCGTATTGAAGAGAATGTTTCGTTTCAGTTTTGACGCCAGACAAACGCCAAGTTCTTCAATCTTCTTTAATGGAATGACTTGAAGCAATTCACTAAAAATATCTTCCTGATCCTCTTTATGTTGTCCTGCTGCTGCCTCTATAACAAGTCGTCAATAAAGTCACGCAGCTTGTCAATGAAGGGTCGGCGGTAGGCCGATGAATGTTCCATTTCCAATTGGTACCACTTTTCGAATGAATCCTTCGGTATTACCTCGCAGTCGTATAGCACACTAAACGTGTTGCAGATAGTCTCGCCAGCGGCCATTTCGTCCTCCATTTCGGTCATAAAGTGCTGCTGCAACGCATCCACTGTCTCATCGATGCAGGCTATCTCGTGGCTCTCCTTGGTATCAATGCAGAGACGCAAGAGCGGCGTGCACATCCGCCGAAAGTGGGCTGAGTTAAACAGCAAGGTAGGCTTGCTGGAGCCTTGACCAGCCTGTCCACCTGCTCCTCCACCACCGCCACTTGTTGCCGGCTTGTTGTTGTTATTGTTGTTGTTTGTAGTCATCATCACAGTCAGGGCATAATCACAGCACAGAAACTTTGTCAATTGTCGCACAAACATGGTGTCAATATCGACATTGGTGTTGATGTAATCAATGGCCAAGTCACAGCCACTCTCTCCCGCTGAATTCAGCAAATAGCGTATACGCTCCAAATGCTCCTCCGGTTGGCGTATCAATTTGACACGCCTCTTTTGCTTATGCTGTTGCTGTTGGTGATGTGGCCGATGCTTGGGACTCTGATCGAGAAAGCTAAAGTTGTTGGCCTGTAGGAACTCACGATACTTGTGCGGATCATTCCAGAAAATCTGACCACGATCCAGCTTGTAATCGTTGTGCCACAGATTCCGCACATAGCTGGCTCCGAACTCATTCACGAAATAGCTGACAAAGGCGCGAACAAAGCGCTCGGTAAACTGTTTGTCCTCGACCCAACGCGGTAACCACACTTCATTCAAACTGAGATACCGTGCATGCATGATTGGGCCGATAAATTCAAAGACATAGTTCCAGCCGTTGGGAACATCCACCAACAGATCCGGGAACTCTTCGCCAAAACGTGCATACACCTGATTGAAGAGATCTTTATCTACGGCATTCGACTGCATCAAAAAGGTAAAGACATCGGCACAGGCCAGGCGCTGAGCCCTCTTCACATTGGCTCGGTGCAGATACTCCATGAGCAGATAGTGCAAGACATTCAGCTGTTGATTCGGCTGGCAGGAGCGCCACAAATTCAGCACCTCCGGCTGCCAGTTGCGAATGTTCAGGGCATCCTCGACTAGCCGTGTTACCAGCTCCTGGCACTGCTTTGGGCTGTAGTTGTTGTCCAAGAGATTTGAATCTGACGGGATGTTGCCAAGGCTCTGTTTGTTGTTGTTATTGCCGTTGTTGCTGCTGCAGCCTGGGGGGTTAATCATTGGCGGTGGATGCTGGTAGGGCGAATAAGTGATGGTTTGGCCGCTCGTTTGTGCTTGCGACTGTTGCGTTGGCGGTGGTGGACGCTTCAAGAGACTGGGCTGAGTTGCTGGATTGCCGCCGCTGACAGGCCGATTGCTTGTATTGCGCCATTGGTAGTGCGAAGAGTTGCCGAGCTTGGGCATGTTGGCGGTTTGTTCATCGCCGCTACTGAAACGCAGCTTGGTGAGATCAATGCTGAGTGCCTGGTTTTCATGTTGCTGAGGCTTGGGTAACTTTTGCATGAAATAGTTGCCGCCGTCATGGCTATGACCGTCTTGGTGGCGATTGGCCATTTGCTGATGCTTGTGGTGCTGGGTTGAGCTATTATTGCCGCCGGTGGCCGAGTTGTTGCCGCCAGTTCCGACGTTGCTAACTCCTCGGCCATGTGACTGTTTGTCATCATGTTTTCCCGAGCTTGACATACCTGAGATGTGGCGTTGCTGGCGTGAGCCAGAGATGTTGGCGGCCAAAGGTTGATCCCAGTTACGGGCCCTCAGGTCGAGCACATCCTGCATCATAAAGCGCACCCGGCTGCTGATCTTCACGCTGGGCTGGCGATGCGAATTGCCACGCGAGCGGTACACAATGTCCTGTATGCGACGAAAGATCTTCTCGATGCGCACATTATTTTGATATTGGTCCGGCGTATTGCCCTCGAGCAGATGACCCACGGTGGTCAGCAACTTGCACATGTACTCCAGTTTCTCCTCACAGCCATGCTCGAGCAGTGACTCGATACAAGTGAGCACACGATCGCTGGTCAGGGATTGCAGCTTGAATAGCTCGCCAATGAAACGTACGGTGCCCCAGGCCCGACGTCGGAACTGATATTCCAAGTCTTCCATTTCGGCACGCAGCTCCACTTTTTTGTTGGCATCGGTGCACTCATTGATGCGCTCCAGAGTGGGCTGCAGTTTCTTGGACTTGGCATTGGCATCATTCACATTTGACTCGAATTCGTGCTGAATGCGGGTGATCAGGGAACTGGTGAATAGTGACTTATTCTCGGCTTTGATTTCGTGGAAAAGCACTTTGCAGAAACGAGCATAGGTGGGTGCAAAATTCGGCTCACTTATGGTCTTTTCAAAGATCAGCAGCATGACCTGTTGTAATAAAGAAAATTATTATTTTATTATGAAGCCTTGAAAGTGATAATTCGATGCTTACATTTGTCATTTTGGCCTCGTTGTTCATTTTGATGCTAGACATCTCTTTGAGCAAGACTTCAAAGTTATCCGGTGTCAATTTGTTGAGAATTCCACGCACCTTCTTCAATACAACTTCGATATCGTCCTCCTCTTCGGTGTTGGAACTGGCCATGGACATGCGACGCATGGTCTCTGGTTGCCAGGCATTCTCGCATTTCGATAAATGAATTTCCTCCTTGAGGGACAACTGGACACGGATGATGTCCATGTGGCGTTGATTGAGGCCGCTGTTGGGACCGTTGATATTATTGCCACCGCCCATTTGCTGGTGGTCGTGGTGCTTTTTGGAATTGCCATGTCCATGTCCGCGTCCACGCTTGCCAGACACATAGTCCATGGACTCGTTGAAGTTCATGTGTTGATATTGCTGGATATTCGAATTGTGACTATAGTGATGCTGCTGTTGTCTGGAGACAAATAATTGGGCTATGCAGTCGCCCTTCTGGCAGGGCACCATGGGTGGCTTGCGTGAGTCGCTCAGTTTGGAGAGTTCACGCAACTCCTCAATGGAGTACTTGTAGATTTTCCCCAAAGATTCGCTTTCCGATACATTGACTGGTGATGGCGGCACCAGGGCCACATCCTTGACTGGGGGTGCCTGATTTTTGCCGTTCTTTTGTACACCGTTTCCAGAAGCACCTTTGGCCATCTGATGCACTGGTGAAGTCTTTTTGGAGCCAGGACCGCTATTGCCTCCACCTGCACGCACGGTAGCTGAGGCCCCCGACTTCAGTTTGGTCGGCACGGCACAGTCCACAGCATCAGTCAGCTTGGTGGGCTTTGCGACTACTACAGTCACACTCTGGCTAGTGCTGGTACTCACGAGAGAGCTGGATAGGGTCGTCACACTTGTCTCTGAAGATACCGCATTGGTTGCTTGACAAGTCACAGCCGATTGTGAACTGGACCAGGTGGAACTGCAAATGAAACCGGTGTCATCCAATTTCTCCTCACTAAAGTCACCGAACTTCAGCTCTGCCGGGCTGCTTTGGCTCGACATAATTTCCTTCTTGCTGCCCTCATCGACCAGGGTGGTCGAGATGGACAGATAATCTTCATCTTCACAGACCGAGGAGGAGCTGTTCAGAAATTGCAGCTGCTGCGTGGTGTCACCCTGTGATGAGTCCGAGCGACGTGATTTTTGCAAAAACTTGGCCATTATCTCCTCATTGGCCAAATGCTTGTCGTCCAGCGACTCTGAAGATTCGGTTTTTAATGGGCTGGCCAGGAGATGCTCTCTAGGTTTGTTGTCTACCAAAAAATCGAAAAGAAATTAATTAAATTCCCTAGAGAAATTCGTGTTTTGGACTTACCAAAATTCTCAATATTTGCTGGCTGACCAATTCTTGAGCTTGGCTCGCTTTGGGGCAGCGACAGCGGCAACGACAATGGCGCCTCCGATTCTTTGGAATTATTTGTTAGCGATATATCGCCTCCTCTTAGTAAAGAACTTATGTTAGAATTATTACTATATGCACTAAGCTTATCAGTCGGTAACTTGGCAGCATTATCCATCGATGTGGTGGACACCACAGCTGCTGTCGTCTTAGTTGTGGTTACGAATGTTGTTGATGTCAAGGCGGCCTCCAGTTTGGCTGCCGGCGGCAGGGGAGGGAAGCTCTTTGACATTGCGTTCTTGCTATTATTATTGTTATTCGTATTGGTCAATGCTGAGCAAAGAGGCGCCACACTTGCACCAGGGCTGGTTGTACCCGCAACGATACCAGAAGCTGTAGCGATAGCGGTACCCGGTGCACCAGGTCTTTGCTTCTTCTTTTCCTGCTCCCTGCCACGCTTCTGAGTCTTGCGTTGATTTTTCTTATTGGCTGTATTATTATTATTGTTGTTGCCCGCGTTACCATACACTGATCCAACAGGATTGACCCCAGCACCTGCCAACAAGACAGCGGCCGTGGAAATACGTGTATTACTAGGGCCAGCCGGTGGTAGCACTGTCTTGCCTGCAACTGGTTTCATTTGCACTTTCAGTGCTTGATGTGTGGGCGTGGAGGCCGCCGATGAGGAGGCCCCGGAACTGGAGGTGGTCGATGGGGGTTGACTATATTGTGGTTTTTGGTGTAATTGTGTTTGTATTTGTGAATGTTGTTGTGTTTGTTGTTGAGCTGTCGGCGCCTGCTGCGGTTGCTGATTTGATTTCTTTGATGGGGAGTTGAGCTGATGTTGTTGTTGTTTGCCATGCTTGGCGGGGGATGACAGGCAACCGCCGGGCAGCGTCATCTTAATGGAGTCCGGACCTACTGGAGCTGCCGTTGTGGCTATTGATTTCATTGTCTTGGCGGGCAGACGCTGCATTGTCTGCTGGGGCTGTTGTGCTTGCGGTGCCATTTGGTGAGACCTGGCCAAAATCGTAATGCCCGAGCCGCCACCACTAGCGGCTGCTTCGGCCACAGCATTGGCTATCGATGTAGGCGTAGCTGTGCCTGGAAATCAAATTTCAAAATAAAGTCAGCTTTTGCTAGACACTCGTAATTCGATTGAATTGTTTGGGGAGGCTTACTTTGCTTGTTGACTGACTTGGGTCGGGTTTTTTTGTCTTTAAATAGAACGGGCTCCGCGGTGGATGAAGTGGGACAATATTCTGATCCTGAGGATTCCAGATGGGTGAAGGTCAAGCTGGCCTGTGGATTGTTCTCCAGGGATGGGTCAACTGAAATGAATCGAGAGAAGTTACCGTAAGTGTTGGAAATTGCTAGAGATCTTGGGATCCTCTTACCATCGCTGTATTGCCAAAAACTGAGATGTTCTTCAGAGTTGCTCGAATTGGCCAAAATGCCCTTGACTATTGAACTTATTTGGTCCTCGTCGCCTGTGTTGGACTCCGAACCCATTTTAGGCGGATTTCCGGCCTTGTTGGTCTGGGTTTGAGGGTCCACCAGTGAGACTATTGGACTGGGATACACGGCTAAGCCTGGGCCACCAAGACCAACAGAGTTATCCGGGGAGGGCGCACTGGCAGGTGGGCCCGACTGTAGCGTCACGGTTGAAGGAGTCTCTTTTTTGCTGAATACCGACGATTTGGGATCCAACACATTCTCATTGGTGTCCGGATGTATGATGGGTATGGCGTACTTGCGCTCCTTAACCTTATCGCCGCCGGTCGAGCCAACGTGTATGGGTAAAGGACCCGTGAAGGGAGCTCCGGCTACGACTGGGGAGCCACTGGGTGGTATGTGTGCAAAAGTGTGCAGCCCCCCGGGGGTGGCGTTGGTCGACGCTGGTGGCATGGCTGTAGGTGGTAGCATGGGCGTGCCCGCCAGTCCAGTGGGCGGGGGTCCCATGGGTAAGGTCGGGCAGAAAGTAGGCGGCGGCATGTGAAATGTGGCGGTACCATTTAGAGGAGTGTTACGCGAATTGATAATGGGCGCCACAGCTGCCGTGGTGCTGTTCATCAGCGGAGCACGGGCGGGCGGCGGTGGCGCTGTACCAGGCACGGCATAGGCGGTATAATAGCTGGTATGCTGGGGCGTGGCAGCCCTTTGGTTCCGCTGGGCATTGGTGCGATGATTGCCACCGGCATTGTTGTTGGGCGCCTGGGTCGGCAGCGGGTAGTAGGTAATGGAGGGTCCTCCGGTTGGAACACTGGCATGCTGGGGAGGTTTCTGTTGTGGACCTGGTGCAAAATAGCCGGTCGCATGTGGAGCTCCTCCGGTATTGGCATTGGCCTGGAAGGCCACTGGGCCATGAGGACCCAACAAGGAGCTGGGATGGTTGAAGGGCACATAGGTGGTGGTCATGTAGGCGGTACCGCCGGCGGCTGCATTGGCGGCGGGATTTATCAGTCCAGCTGAAGGCGTTAAAATTGGCAGCCCTGTATTGCTAATGGTGCGCACCAGGCTGCTGTTGCCCGATGGGGTAAGCTGGTTGCCCAGGACCCCATTGGGATTGACCAGGGCAGTGCCACTGGAGGTTTGTTGCAGAGAGCCGGCTCCTCCTGTTAATTGCAATGTACTTCCACCAGCGCCACTGGCGTTGTTTGTATTGGACGGATGCTGACCACCGTGTCCTGTGCCGAAGTGAGCGTTAGGCGGCGGCTGATTCGAATAGAAGAGTACCGGCGTATGGTGGGCCTGAGCCTGGGCCTGCGCCTGAGCTTGGGCCTGCGCCTGAGCTTGCGCCTGCTGCTGGCTCTGGAGTGCGATTTGGTGTTGCTGCTGCTGATCTCTGTTGTGCTGGGCACTTGCCACTGACTGATGCTGGAGTGTGGCGTCACGTGCCAATGGTACCTGTCCGGCTGTGTGCTGATGAGGGAGGGGGTGGTGACCGGTGTGATTCGACGAAGCCGTACCCTGCTGCGTCAAGAATACCGCATGCGGCACCTGCTGCTGTGTTTGTTGCTGTTGCTGCTGCTGCTGATGATGATCCTGCTGATGCTGTTGCTGGGCTAGCTGATTACGAACCTGTTGTTGGTGGTGGTGATGGTGCTGCTGCTGTTGCTGCTGGTGCGACGACGACTGGTGATGTTGATTGTGATTCTGTTGGTGTGTTGATTGTGGCCTATTTCCCTTCCCACCCCCTCCCGTTTGCATGAACATAGGAGGACCTTCGTAGGACCTTCAAATTCACAATTAACGCCACAGAATCGCGCCACCGCACCGCCACCGATACCGAAACACAATTATATCACAATATAACCACGCGACACGACGAATTTAATTTTTTTAAATTTTGATACGAAAAAAAAATAAGAGGAAGAAAAAAAAAAAATAACGAACGAAAACGTACCGTTGCGTCGGGGAACAGAACAAATGTACAAATTTAATGTTAGTAAGATGGAAAATGGAAGGAAATGAAATGAATATTATATTGATATAAATTAAAATAAATAAATAAAACGACGATACCACATGTTGGGATATTCGGTTATGAATGCATTTGTGTGCGTATGTATGTATGTATGTGAGTGTGTGTATGTGTGTGTGTGTAGGTTTTTTTTAACCCAAAAGCAACCAAAAGGCGAAAAAAAAATTTTGTCTTCATGCAAAATACTTAAAATTAAACAAATGCATAAGGAGTAAAATAAAATTTAAAAAACCAAAAACAAATAAAGAGGCTAAAATTGCTTGAGATTACTTTGTTTTTTTTTTTTTGTATTTTTTTTTTTGAATTGACATGATGTCATTTTCCAGGGCGTGAGCAAGATGACAACCAATTAAACGGATGTGTCGCAGTCATGGACACAAGTTAGTCAGCTGTTTTATCAATTGAAATCAGAAAAATAAAAGAAAAATTCTTATACCCACACCAACACACAACAGGTGTTGTCATCGACTGTGAGTCATTACTCATTCCCTTTAAGACAAAGAAAACAAAAAAAAAATAAATAAAAACAGACAAATGACAAAAGGAAAATACTGAAAAGTCAAGAGCATATTTGCGTGGGTTTTGCGAGAGATTCTGTTGACCCGGTTGAACGAACAAGTCACCGGCAAAAGCAAGAAGAAGAAGAAAGAAGAAGGCCGGAAAGTGGCCAAGTGATCCCTGGGAAAGGCAGACTTGAATTTTTCACTTTTTCTGCCTTCGCCAAATTTATGGCTGCTGACTCAGACAAGAAACACAAGAAGAAGAAGAAGAGCAGCAACTCAAAAAAACCCGTTTTGTTTATGAGCACTTCGCACTTGCTTTTTTGTTTGTAAACAAAACCAGTTGCGCATCTGTGTGGGTGGATGATTTCAGGGAGACCCAAAAAGCCAGAAAAGAACTGGTTGCCTACCGCGGCGGCCCTGAATCTCTTTACCGATTTGAAATCGAAGACGCACCGCACCAAGCGCAAAACAGATTTCGATTACTGCCCACGCCCCATTTCCGCTGATAGCAAAAATTGCAAAACATTTCAAACAATTAAAGCCTCAGTTTTAGTGCATGTTTGAGGTGGAAATTTTTTTGTGAGCCAGCCGACTTACCGCTTCCTGCGTTGTTGTTGCTGCTCCCGTTCCTGATATTGTTGGCTTGATTGATGTTGGTTGTGTTGCTGTTGGCGCGGCGTTTTTGCACTTGTTTGACGCAAGGGGGAGGAAAATCTATGACGGCGACTCTGCCGCCGTCTGCGTTAGTGCCGCTGTTGCCGCCGCCGCCTTTGCTGTTTGGTGTTGCAGTTTGGTCCTTTTGCCGATTTGTCTGTTGTGTTGTTGATGCTTTGCCGTGTGCTTCTTCTTGTTCACTTACCACTCGGTAGTAAGATTTTGTCTTTCGTTTATTCTTCGGTTGTTTACAATTTACCAATTCACTTTTGTCACGACACCGGAATTTTGTCTATTCGATTTAGCTGTTTTTTTTTTTTTTTGTTTTTTTTTTTGCTGTTCCTTTTTCTTTTCAAGGAATAGGTTTTTGCTTTTCTGTTTTATATATTTAGTTTTTTTTTTAGTTTAATTCGTGAATTTTGGTATTTATAATAAACAACGCGAACTTATATGCACAGCAACATCTAAGAAGACGTACGACGAGCACGTACGTATAAAAAATAGAAAAAAAAGTACTGCTAAAATTTCACGGTAATTTTTTCTATAATTAAAAGAGAATACAAAACGTTTGCTTGAATTTTGCATGTACATTTCCTTATAAATTCATTATTTTCAGAAACTCAAATCTCAAAGCCTACTGATGCAGCCGAAGCCATTTCATTTGTAGTTCTTAGAATTATTAAGCAGAACGTTCGCAGAAATTTTAGGAAAAAGTTTGCAGCTCCACTTTTTGGCTACGAACCGATTACTTGTAAAAATGTGCAGAAATGGTAGCAATCCGCCATATTTTATTTTTTGAAAGGGTCTTAACATTTCCACACATCGAGAACAAGAAAAATTTTGTTCTTTTTAATGTTTGGATATCTTTTTTTGTCGAGGCGTTGGTTGTTGTTGCTTTTGGTTACTTACTTGCTTTCCTTTAACACACACAAGCACAAACGAAGAAACGAAAAAAAATATTGTTCCACGCGTGGAACACGCTTTATTAAATGCTTGCCCGATTTCTTTACATTAGTTCATGCTTTTTTACACACTTAATTTGTACATGAGAACAATTAATTTTGCAGCTTTTTACAACTTTTTTTTTTTGCTTGTTAGATTATGATTCGTGAGAACTGAATCATTTCATTCCATGCGAACAATAATGCGCCCCCTGCAGTGCGAACTTTGAAAGCTGAAACGTCAAACTCACTGAGCAACTCTGGGCGTGTGCATGACAGAAAGCTAATGTATATGAAATTTAGGGATACATAAAAATTTGAATTTTATTCATTTTTTTATATCGGAAAACTAAATTATTTCAGTAAAAATATTTATAACCTTCCATCCGTTGGTTTTCAAATGTTAATTTTGAATTTGTAACGCATTTACCTTGTTTTGTCAAAAACACCCTTATATTTGCAACATTTGAGTACACATGCGTACTAAAAATTTGCGCCATGTACAGCGGCACCCTGTTTAGTCCACCCACTTATGGGCGCCCATTTTGCGCTGGTAGTAAAAATGTTTTTCCCGTTTTATTTTGCCGGATATGCTGTCAACAGTGGCAGTGGTCGGCCTTTATTTTGGGTGTGCGCTGGCCTGTCAGAGTTCAGTAACTAGGTTTTGCGAGCGCATGGTCTGATTGTGGGCTTATATTTGTATGTATGTGCTTGCACTTGTCACTGTCCTTGTTTTTATCAGTTAAAATTCATTACTGCTTTTTTATTCTTGTTGACTTTTATCTGCTTGCCAGACATAGCACACTTTTTGGACCACATTAAGATGCGTCGCTTTTTTTCGACTTCTTCAAATAAGTTTTCAATTTCAATTTGTTGTCAGACCTTTTTTCTGAATAGGCAAGAAAATAGTATGCTTGAAAAACTTTAAATGGATAATAAAGTCAACCGAATGCCTTTAGTTGAGACCAAGCATTGTGGGTAACCAAACCAAAATAAAAGCCAAACGCTTTTAATAAAAAAGGCTGCAGCTTGCAGCAAACAAACTGAAAAGATTATTTTGTGGCTTACGAAGGCAAAAAGACTTGACCACAAATGTAAATGTTTTAAGTTGGAAGGCACCACAAATGGACTTACAAACATATAAATAAGACCACAGTTGACAATTTGCTTTGCATGTTTTCCTTTGCACTCCCTATTTTTGCTAATTTTTTATTAAAGCATATTTATTTGTTCAGATTTGTGGTTTATAAATGCAAAGTGGACTTTTAAAAACTGTAAGAATAAAAATTATAAATAGACTTTCATTCATTCAGAAATCAACTTAAATACTTATACTTTACTTGCTCAATTATTAATTTGTACTTTTACATGATCATCGATAGTTAAAAACAAAAACAAATCTTTTCCTTCACAGGCGCATTCCAACGGTCGCTACGTTTGAATAAAATGCCGATAGATACATAAAAGTTCGTTCACTGACTGGTTCATTTCTGATTCCCCCAAATTCGATCAAGACGAAAAGTGCGCGCGCATTTGAATCTCAGAATGAATAAAGGAAAGAAAAAACAAGGGGAACAAGCAACTATTTAAACTTTCGAATTGTGGACCGAAGCAAAGCAAAGTTAATTAAGTCAAAATTAGTCGATCTAAGTCGTACTCTGGGAGTGTATTTGAGAAAAACCGGAGCAAACTGCAAATTAAAAGCAGAGTACGGCTAGAAAAAAGCTGAAAATAAGCCAGCCCTGGATAGAAAAAAGCTGTAAAATCAGCTGGAAAAAGCACACATGAAAATTTTCTGGCCGATTCATCGACTTACTAAAATAGGAATCGGGTTTTCTGCCATCCAACAAATCGATCTAATCGATTCTTACATCGAAAATTGACCCGAACACTCTCTCGGCTCGGTCGCGAGTTCTCTTAGAATATTTTGTAGTCTCTTAAACATTCTACTTTCCCTTAAACATTCTACATTCACTTAAGCTTTCTACTTTCGCTTAAGACCAGGGCAGTTCAGTTCAGTTCGTTTTTTGCTGCCCTGACGCGCGTTTTACAAATCGCGGCGCGCACAAGACGCCTTGTTTCCGTTTTATTTTTTCTACACACCACAACTATTTGACGCCTAAAATATATACATACATGCAGATGATAAAATAAATCCAAGTTAATTTTATACCTTTTAAAGGACTAATATTTAAATGCAGATAATATATTTATAAAAGCTTACACAAAAATAAAAATAAAATAAAAAATATAGTGCAAGTGTTAATTTAAAAACCGTTTTAAAGGGCCTAGCCCAAATAGACCATTTTAGTTAATTTTTTTTGTTTAATAAAACCTACGACAATAAATAAAATTAAGAAATCAATTAATATATTATATACACACAAATTAAAAAAAAAGATATATATTGGAATCCAGATGGTGTTTTTACAATTTCAACTTTCGTAAATTATTAATGAAACTTTTTGCCGCCAATTGCAACCGAAATAAAAATACAAAAGCCCACCAAACCAAAGCGGACAAGCTGTAAACACCAACAACCAGAACAGCCGCACAGGCAACCACAGCAGCCACCTGGAAAATCGACACCCTCAACTTTAGGGGCAGCACCTCCATCATCAGAGTCCAGAGTTTTTACCCACGCAAGCGCCGAAAAATACAATTTGATTTTGCATATATGGGCTTAGGTTTTGGGCTCGAATTTCTTTGATTTTGTGCACAACGACAATAACTAAAAATATGAGGAAAATATCTAATTATTTTGGCATTGAAAAATTGCCGTCAATTTGGAATTCAACGCGTCGTCAGGGACAAATAACAGGAACAACCAATCCAGCAGCAACAACAACGACACCAGCGACAACGACAACGACAATGATAAGGAGCACAAGGACACATGCAAATACACAAGGATTAATCATCACATGGTCGCAATTGGTTGTTGTTGTTGTTGCTGCTGCAACATTGCTAAATTGCCACAGCTGTCAAGGTAAGCCTCATTGGTCTCCACATAGTTGGTAGAATATAAAATTCCCATAATTAATTTGAAATTGCGCAGTTCACAATAAAGGGAAAGCAATTATAAAATCTCCGTCAAATCATATTTGCCTACAATTATATAAGGTCTCAAGAGACCAAAGACAATTAAAAGCTCAAAAGCAAACACCTCAAAATGGCTTAAGACTTTTGTAGATATTTTCAGCTCAAGTCTGTCTCAGATCACTCAATTTTAATGATTTCCTTTTCAAAAATAAAAACTTGACGCGTCATTCAGTCTCCCCAATTCGAATTGTATTTTTTTTTGTGCAAAAAAAAAAAAAACCACATACCTTTTGATTTTGGCCATAAATAATCTTGACTTCATTGAGCCTCTGACAACACTGAATGTTAGATGCTTTTTTTTTCAAAAATACGAGAACAATCTAAACACACTCATTGCGGATCTTGATGAATATACAAAGAGTAGAAATAAATCTTAGCAATTCATTAATTATAATCATATGAAATTTAATTAATCATAAAAAAAACAGCCAAAGCAATGCAATTTTGATTTGAAAATACTCTGTAGACGATTGGGAAACGAAGCAGAATATTTTTTAATCAGCTTCTTTTTAGTGGAATCAAGATAATTTCCCAACTCCACTTAGGTAGTCATGTGAAAATGTTTCTAATTGTCTTGACAAACTTGTGAGAGGCACTTGTGATTTTCAGAGTGAGAATGTATGTCAATTCTGGCACGCTTTATGATTTTCGTCAAGAAAATAATCAGCTTCATTATAGTTTTCTTTGATTTTGGTGTTCAAGACCCAAGCCCAGGTCATTTATGGTCAGTCTATGGGCAAACCATAGAGACTCGAAACAAAGCAGGCACATTGTTTTGCATATCGGTGAAGCTCACATGGCCGGCTAATTACCATAATTAGTTAGAGCCACAAGCACATCAATTCAAAAAGACGGCCATTTGGTGTGGTTACCTCTTTTGGTTCGTTGAACCGCTCTGTGGTCGCTGGAGATTACGCAATTGGTCAAAACGAAAAATTACAAAGCGGCTGTCATAGTGAAAAAAATATTTGTACTTTCAAAACCAAATAAAATTCAGGCAAGAAGAATTTTTGATTTCATTAAAAATTTCTGAGAATTTCGGAGTTTATGCAAAATAATTTGATAAGACAAACATTAAAAGTTCAACGAACCCATTTGTTGTTTTTTTATTTTTTTTCGGCTGGATTCTGACTGACGAGTGATTTCAACTAAAGTAAATACTACCAAAAAAAAAGAAAGAGCAAAAGTTGTAATGCAGAAACCGGTTGTGTCATTGTGTGTATTTGGCTCACAGTTCCCACACACTCGCACTACCAAAAAGACTTGGCCCAAAATTTACACATCACTGTAAATGTGACTGTGACTGTTTCTGTTTCTGTTTCTGTCTCTGGCCTGGCCTGGTCGGCCTAAAAGTGTACACAGAAATGACTTGGCAGCTGCGAGGCTTATGTAATGTTTATTATTATTACTATATATTATTTTTTTTTTATTTGTGGCATAAAAATAAAAATGAAATGAAACTAAAATGAAATGAAATGGCAAAGCGCAGTCGCAAACTCAATACCAATTGGCTTGGAATTGTCGTTGGCCCGATTTGATGGCTCATTGGGCAAAGCCACAAATGAGCACCGCAAAATAATAAAAAAAACGCTTGAACGCCTAAGGAAAATGTTTTTTAAACAATTTTTCCACAAATACAAAGAAAAATGTAAAAGGCAACGCCTAAGCTAGTTAACACAAAAAAACCAGGTCAAGCCAATCGGTGTTAATGGTTTTCAGCTTTGTCAAAAAGATAAAATTCATAAATATTTTCAATACTAAATGCAAGTCAAACTGGCTCAATTCAAAGCCTCTGACAGTAGGTTGGTTGACCTATGCATTACAACGTTTTGGAAAATGATTTTGAATTTTTCCATTTCAAAGTTTAACGATCAAAAATTGTGTACATTCAAATCAAACCTGATATTTGTTAAGTGCTTTAACATCTACACTCTTTCCAAACTCGAATCAGTGTATTCACTTTATTCTGATGCTTGCAAGGCATACCTATCACACTCCTCCAATATATCTCCAGTTTGCAAAATCGCTATACCCACGGTTGCATTCTCAACGTTTTAGTCAATTGGAAATCGGAGCGGTGTTTTATAGGGTCTCACAAGCCCAAATTGATTTTAAAGATACCTTCAATATTTTACAGACCACAATTTATTATAGTGTCTCAAAAACCCAAATCGGTTTATGCGATGCCTTCGTCATTTTTTGACTCTTTCCCGAGTTTGAGCACTGAGTGGTTCGAGGTTCGTTGTCATCAGCATTCGAAACGGTTTTGGGAATATCTCGGATGTTCTTATATTATCAGAAAATATTTTAAATATTTGAATTGACAATTATAACTAAATATTTGTTATATTTTTTAAAAATTTGACGACTACTCATTCGTTCTTAAAACAATTAATATAGGGTGAGGCCTGATAAAGTAGTCGTGTGCGCCTGTCATTTAAAACATTCTAAGAAAGATCCGTTTTAATATTTATGTTTTAATAAATTTAAATATTCTCTTATTTAAAATATCTAAGAATCTGAGTAGGCCTTACGGATTTCTTTTTTTTTTTTAATTATCTTGGTTTATCTCTAAAGCTCAGGATACTCTGCCTCAATTTGTTTAGGTTCCGAAAAGGAAAAATAATTTTTAAAGAATTTTTCTGATTTTAAGAAACAATAAAAATTATGTCATGGTAAATTCATTGTAAGTGTAAATTTTTACGCATATTTCCCTTCTCTCTCCAAAAACCTTATAATTATGAAAGTCACGCAAAGCAATAGTCTACAAAATGAAATCAATGGATTTCATTTCGATAAACGCATTTGTTGCGGCAATTAAATGAAAAATGCATTTCAGTAACTTTCAGTTCCGATTTTGAATTGGACCCACGTCTCCCAGCGCCATGCGTAGTTTTGTTAAATTTAATTTCAATTCACGTTACCGATTGGGCCCTTGCAATTTAACCCCCAAAGACGTAACCAGCAGCAGTATGAATGTAGTTATGCAACTCGAATCTCTCTTTGATTTGTAGCCAGAAGAGAGCTGAGTGGTCAGAGGTATCGGATCTTGGAGAGTCTTGATGACAAGTTTATCGCATATTTGCAGTCAACAAATTTGTAGCTGCCTCCCCCACATTGTTGTTGGGATGAAACTAAACTAGGACTTCCTTTTTCGCAAGACTGCTGCCGGAAAATGTAATCTAATTCCCGGCAGTCTCTGCCACCCGCTGTTCAGCTTGGGGGCGGCAACTTGGCAGCCCGCCTCCGAACCGTATCACTTTTCACGTGTCTGTGTTGTAGTCGTTTTAATGCCACGCAGATTGCCGAGCAATTTGCAGCGATTAAATTAGCTCAAGCGTGTGCTCGAGACGAAGGACATACTCCCTTGCATCTATGCCAGGATCAACAGCCCAAAAATCCGCCAAGAGTATTAAATATATACAATTTATATGCTGGCGGCTTGGCTTGTGGTTGCATATGAAACCACCACTATCACCGGAATGAAACCCTGTTGCCGAAAGAGGCCCGACTGAGCTTCAATGAAAGCAAGAAGCGAAAGACCATGTCTGTGGGATTGTGGGTGTTAATATGCCACGCCCCTGCCCTCAACTTGGACCCACTACACAGGCACATCCAATGTGAGCTCACTCGCGTACAGAATTTTCTAATCTCGACTGGTGGATTCACACACTTGCAGAATCTCCCCGTCCACCTTGCAGGCTTTCACCACTCCATTCCTTTGTATTTGCCACCCGTGGACCACATTGAAACTTTCGTGTACATATTTGAGTTTCATTTCGTTTGCGGACAGATTTTTGTTTTCTTTTTTTTGGCACCGTAAAGTCATAAAATTGAAATAAATTGCAAGTCTAGTTTGATTTCGTAGCCAATGGACTGTGCCTATTGGTTTCCCTTGATCCTTCTTCGTCTTGTCCGAATCACAGTTTTTCATTCACTTACAAATCTCTTACAAGTGTTGTGTTTTCTTTTCGCACACTCTTCTCCGAGGCCTTTTCACTTTTTTCCAACGATTTGAAGTGGCTTATAGGCTTAATAGTTCTGCTAAATGAGGGGAGACAAGGCAACTGTTCACCAGAGATTACCTCGTAGGGGTTGTTTCTGGAGACTAACATTACTTTTCAGGCTGTTCATTATCCCTTAATGATGATTATCGTTATCTTGTGAAAACGAAATCGTTTATTGAAAACTTAATCTTAACTTGTGAGGAACGCAACAAAAATTGGTGAAATAAAGATCGTAGATCCCCAGAAGTTAGCTTCAGAAAATAGATTGATTGCGTCAGTTTCAAGGCTATTATAAGGAATCCTAGCAAGCATCAACAATAGATTTCAGAATAATAAAAACTATTGGCTGATCCTAGTCAAATTTAATACACGCATTTCTTATATGAGGACAAATATATATACTGAATTTCATTGGAATCGTCATACCAAACGTATAACTTACGGCAGAAAAATAGAACTTCGAAAAAGGTCTGTAATTTTCGGCAAATTTTCGACAGCGCACCGGGGTTCTTTCAAAGATATTAAGACCTAACAGCAAGTCCCTAAAGTAATTGATGGAAATGTTCTTTTCAGATCGAGTTTAATATTTATTATATAGGTCGGGACGGCGCGTACGCCATTCCCGGCTATCAAAAATTACACGCACGAGTTATTCACATTAGGAATAATCGCAGAGGTCAACTCAACCGATGTGCAATGGCCAAGTCTCACTCCGGAGGAACCGCCTTCGTGATCACGGTTAACCTCTACGCCAGGTAAGTATGCTTTTTCGGGCTCTTCATTGAGCTCTTCCACTCCAAGCTGCTTGAACTGGTTGGGAATTGCAAGTAGATTCTTGGCAAATGCTTACGGTAGGCTGTGAAAATTTCAAAGAAAGCCTTGAATGTTTTTCTTGTTTACCTGAAGCCAGGTAGTCAAATTTTGAAGAATATTAGCTGGTACTCAATTTAATAAGGTTGGAGTTGGCAAAATTGTGCTGCTGGTTCGCCGTCTTAGGCAAATGTTCTCATAATCATCATATTTATTTCATTTATTTATTTTGGGTGACAGAGACATCAAAGGAACAAATGATAATTAAATTCGCACTAATCTCCCCGTAATTTATTTTATCACATGCCCCATCTTCAGTGTTGACGTTCTCGTCAGACTCATTTGGATGGATATTTTGGAAGGGTGGTTGGTACACACACACACACACACACACACACGCACGCACAAAACAAAATTCCAAATCAAATTTTCATTTACTTCCCCAAATAGACTGACTCGGCAAGCAGGTTGGTTGCCTTCCCTTCCCCCACATTCCCCGTTTAGAATTGAGCTGTGTCGACGGGTTCATTGGTTGTTGGTTGGCTGCCTGGAACACACAACAATCCAACCCAACATCATTAAGACCCGAAAATATTCCTCCCCCAGGAATGTTGTCTGTTCGACACTGTCTTCCCTTTCCTACCTTTTATCCAGGGTGGCACTGGCATTGTTGGTGGTGTCTTCTGCGTGTGTATGTGTGTGTGTGTGTGTGTGGATGGCAAATCGAATAAAATTTAGCTGACTCAATAAAAATCAAAAAGCGTTAATGCTAACGATATGACTTTAACCTGAAACCGAGTAAATTGTTGCTTGTGTCAAAGCCAAAGCTAAAGCTAAAGCCAAAAAGGGGGTTCGTTTCTCTCATTGTGGCCTGGCGGAAAAGGCATCAGGATATGGCAACTGGAAGCAATATTGTACCGTAATCTGACAGCAACAATTTAGCTGGACGGCATTTTTTCAACTCTCTTTGCCAGAGTCTTTAAGGCTTTGAGACACACAATACTGAGCCCAGAGTACAATGAAAGTGGAAACGAAAACATTTAATAAATGATGACAAATAAATAAAGAATGCGAAAGAGAAGAAAAAGAGGCTCAAAGTACGGAAGCTAAGTCAAAGTAGAATCGGTTAATGAATGCTGATGATGGTGTGGTGGCCACTACTGGATTGGTCAGGATTGAATCCACTAATGACAAATAGACTGTCTTCTCGAATAAACCCATTTGTTTAAATTAGGCTAGGCAAGCTACCAAAGGGGGTAGGATCTATAAATTTTTAAACAAAAACTAAAGGTTTCTTTCGACTTTCTTCGCATATTCCATAACGATTTATAAAGTTCTGAAATTGGTCTTTCGAATTTTCGAATAGATAATAAAGCAAATTTCTCTTTAGACAGATCTATATAATTATCTTTCAAGAAATTCAAGATCATATTATCGTGTTAAATATTTTGAAGTCCTTCCAGAGTTTATTGCAAAACTGAGTGGGAAAAAACTTTACATATACCCATAAAAAGAACAATTAATCAACCAAATTCTAATTATTCTTGGATATTCTTATTATTCTTTGGATATATAGTTGGACTTGTGCCAATTTCCTTTAGTTTGAGAACTAACAAAAAAGCACAGCATACTTTTCGTTGTTTCTTTCGAAATTCTCTATAATTCCCAAGAGGTTCAAGCAGGGCGGAGGTGAAGACCCGAGTTGAGGGCCCGAGAAAGCATACTTACCTGGCGTAGAGGTTAACCGTGATCACGAAGGCGGTTCCTCCGGAGTGAGGCTTGGCCATTGCACATCGGTTGAGTTGACCTCTGCGATTATTCCTAATGTGAATAACTCGTGCGTGTAATTTTTGGTAGCCGGGAATGGCGTACGCGCCGTCCCGACCTATATAATAAATATCCACTTACTAGATCTAAGCAAACTCGAAATATTATGTATTTGTCTTGCTGCTTCTCAAGTCCATAAGTCAACCGCTTCTGTCAATCATTTGTCCATCCATCAAGAAGTGCTGGTCTTCCAATGTCCAACTTCCTTCGGCATTGCATGGAAACATCAGATGGTTCTTCTCACCCAGGGAGAAGCTGGTTGCCTGTGGTTACACGCAGCTATTCTTTGGTTTCCCTGGTAAGGCAGGGTGGCAACAGTTGGCAGCTCGTCAATTTGGTTACGCATTCGGATTCATTTGATGATTGGCCTGGGTGCATCCATCATTTGGGTTAGCGAAGAAGGGTGAACCACCCTTTGATTATTGTATGCAGATTTTTGTCTAAAGGATTCTAGCGCTTTAGCCGGGCAGGAGGAATTGATGCTGTTTTTTTTTTTTTTTTTTTTTTTTTAACAGTATTTAACCATAGCTACCCGTCAATTTATAAAGGCTTAAAGCCGTCTGCGGATCGGATTTTGTTGACTCTTAGTTGCGCTTAAATGTGATTATCAGCTAAAAGGAGAGCTTTAAGTTTGGAGTTTTGCTGGTGCCCTGTTCTCTCATAATATAATTTTCTTATGCAATTAGCCGTAAAGAGTTGAAAACTATGCAAATTTCGTGAAAAGAAATTAGTTCAATTAGTTCTTAACGAGAGAAGGAAAAATAATCTTAAAATTCGCAGACATAAATTTCCCTAGCGTTAAATGGAAAAACTTAAATGAACCTTTAAGAAAATCGTTTTGTTTGGACAAGTCTTATCAGGTTCATTGCTAAGGCATTTTCTGACTCCAAGACTCTGCTGCCTAGACGGCCCTTTAATATTTTCAACGAATCAGTCAACCAGAAAGATATGAATCTAGACACGGCCATTGACTATTATTTGCCCAAAATATGGGGACACCCAAAAAAATCCAAAACACCCCGACTGAACACAACTTCAAATTCAAAGAGTAGCAAAAAAAAAAGAAAAAAAAATCATTATTATTATTAACAACAACAACAACGACAGTCATGGTCGTGTGCCGTAATACCCGTTGCCCGTGGCCACGTTCCTCCTTTCCTCCTGTATTATATAGTGTACCTAGTATCTTCTGCTCTTCCCAACCTCTCCACTTGCCATGTCAGTCAGCTCGTCATCACTTTGTATAAACATCCTCGAGCACGTTCCCAGAGTGAAATTGTCAGGCAGCCCAGAAGAGACAGAAAGAAAGAGAGAGAGATACAAACACGTGCTCGGTCTTCGGAGATTAATGCACGCATTAGTAGATTTAATGCATATTACCCGAGAAGTGTGCCTATCTGAGCTTGTGTATGTGTGAGTGTGTTGCCATCCAATTGAGACATTTTGGGGAATACCCTGGCAACCGCTGATGCCCACCCTGGCCATAAATCAATACTCCCAGCTCGTAGACTCATCAAATTTGTAAACGAGAAAGAGACGGCTATAGAATTGCAACAGATTTTTTTTTTTTTTTTTTTGTCTAAAAAAGATGGAATTCTTTTTGTTTTCTGTCGGTCTTGTGATACGCTTTGCACATTTACATTGTGTTTTAGTATTTTTCATGGTTTTCAATCAATTTCATCTGCTGCAGAGTGACAGTCAACTGAAACGGGGAAAAGGATTTAAATTCCCATAGGATAACCAAGGAGATGGGAAATAAAATAGAAAGCCCGAGCTCCCCTTCTCGTATCATTTTCCTCATCAGTAAATTATTGCAAAGAGAATTGCCAAAGAAGTAAACCAAATCAAAAAGATACCATAAATGTGCAAAGAAAAAGTCTCTGACTTTGAGTGGTTATCTCTCTATCCTCTCTTTTGCTTAAACCAGAAAACTGACAAAAACTTTGTAGCACTTTTTGCTATTGTTGTCTTTACTTTCTTGTTTTTTTTTTTTTTTGTAGTGTAAAAAGTTTTCTCTGTTTTTGTTGGTAGCGAATACGGATTAGTTTTATAAAGCCCAGCACACGGTCCGTGGCAACTTTTGTTTTTGCCTAGTGAAATTTCCTTGAGTTACTGCAGGATTATATACCAGAGCTATGACAGCTCCCAGTCTCTTTCCATTTCCCGTCATATGATAAATAACTACATGTAAGGTTGGAGATGTAGATATATAGTTTCAGGTAGTTGCGAATACACATGCAAGTATAGGTGTAGTTACCTTAATATATATAAAAAATTGTAAGTCAGTTGTTCTCTTTTTAGCTTGTAAACTTTTAGCACCTCAAAGTGAATGGATGAAGAACTAATTTCCACACACTGAGAAAAATAATCAACTCAATTTGAAAGTTTTAAAAGTTCTCGAGTCTTGTAATTGAATTAATTCTATTAAATCAAACCGAACTCATCTTGAGACAGAAATGTATTTCTCAGGAAAAAATGAACACTCAATTTGAAGGAGAAATCCAAAGATATCAAATGATTTATACGTATACCAAGAATATTTCTAATAAATTTTCTCTCGGGTTGCATTTAATAAAGGGATAAGAATTAATCTTGAAAGAACTTATGAGAACTTACGACTTCTTTATGAATTTTATTCAAGGTAATATGAAGAATGCCTTGGGTGTCCTTGTAAGTTAAGGATTGCCTTATATCATTCTTATTTCAATTAGCTTTTAGTTTGCCTGAGTTTATCTTGATTAAGTCTAGAGATGATTATCTCTAGGTTGAGCACTCCCATGGAAACCCTATAAGAATTTATGACTTTTTAATAAAATCAGTTTGAGTGTCCTTGTAGGCGAAGGATTCATTTATGTTCTTTTTAATTCATTTAGCTCTTAACCTACCTGAGTTAATCTTGAATATCTCTAGATTTGATGATCTCTGATCTGGAAAACCTATAAAATAGAAAACATAGCAAAAATAAATACGAATGTTTTGATTTTTCCTCTTTCGAATTGCTTTAAATCTTTTCAAAATTTACACTTAATTCAATCCGAATAAAACAATTTATATTCCTTGATTATTTTGTAAAATTTTCGAGGTTCTTTGCCATAAATTTGAGCTGTTTTTTTTCTGTGTAGCAAAAATCTTTTGTCCGCATTCACACTTATATCTCACTCTCTTTCTTTCGTTTTATTATTACAGCCGCAGGTCGGGCCCCACCAGAGCCGTACTACGGTCGTTACATTGGACAATTTACGAATTTTGCCCATGGCATCAAAGTAAGTAAGCCGAAGTTTGCCAAGTCCTGGCAAGTTGTGCCAAATAGTGCTACTATTCTATCTCATTCATTTTGCGTGTGTCCATTTTCCATTTTCCATTTCCACAGGGCTCCATTTACGCTGTTGACGAGTCTACATTATTTGTGAAATCATTCGCCTACGATGGCACCGGACCGGATGCCTTCTTCTGGGTGGGGAAGACGGCGAGACCCAGTCCTGATGGCTATATCATTCCCTATCCGGAGGAATACACGGGCGTGTAAGTTTCATAGTATTGATGTATATGCTCTTCTCTCCATCCTCCATCCTCCCTCTCTCCGTTCTCTCTCGGCCTAGCTCTTGTCAGTGGCATTATTAATGCGCTAAAAATGTTTGATTTTTGGCGGGCCACTCAACCGAGGCGTGCCATTTCCTGAGTATGTGAGTGTGTCATGTATCCTTGTAGATTTCACGTTACGCACGGTTGACAATGAAACCACTTTCAAAAATTAAAAAACATTTTTCATCTTGGATGCCATTTGTGCTCGTACTCGGTCTTTCGGTTTTCTCGTCTGTTTCCTTTTTTGTTCGACTGTAAATGTTTTTTTTTTTCTCCTCGCTCTCTGAAAAGCTGTATTGTTGGTGTGTTGTGGTTGATTTTATATTGTGGCTCTTCTTTTTCTTCTTCTTCTTCTTCTTGTTGTTGTTGGTTTTATTGGTGGGAGTGGTCGGGTACGGATGGGATCGGTATCGCCAGGAGGCGGGAGGTGGCGCTTCGCTGGTTGTCGCTTCGTTGCCTTCTAATGCGAAAAACTCATTTATTTCTTTACGTTACATTTGCGGTCATGTGTGTGGCATAAGTCGGTGTGTCTGTATGTGTGGTTGCGTGTGCGCCTCACTTGAAGCTGCCTCAAGGTTAAGCTGCACTTCTTCACCTTGCTTTCTTCTTAGTTGCTTCCTCTATTCGGCATTGCCATTGCCTGCAGCTAACAATGGACGCCACTTGCCACACACACACTAAGCTGCACTGAGCTGGGCTGAGCCACCGCTTCTTATCATACTCATCCTGCCCCTCCTTCCAAGTGACTACACAATTTCAGGTGATTTGCCGTCTACTCTGGCCATTTAGGCCGACTTAGCTATTAACTGAGCCTGAACCTTTCGTGGATTTTTCATTAACAAGTTGCCGCTAAGCCGAGGCAATGACAAATCCAGAGTGCTTCAGGATTTCTAGGTTTTCAAGATTTTCAAGATTTTGATGTCCCTGAAAAAATATTTAAGATATATTTAAGATATCTAAAGACCTTTTATCACGTTCTTATCCAGAATAAAAAAAAAACGTTTGATGTTTCACAGCAATTGGCGTGGCTGAAAAGATTCCAGGGTAAACTCCCTTTTCTGTGCCATTTCCGCATACCCCAACCCCTCATTTCAAACTTCATATTGTAATCGACTTTAATGCGTTTCATTGTTGAGGCCACGTGCCGAGCTTTATTAGTTCAATGTACAACGCTGGCGTTGCCCCCAAACAAAACAACGAAAAACATCGAGCCGGCGTCATAACCAACCCACAGAGAGTGTGAGAGAGAAGAGGGTGACACACTCACTCAGGCAGGCAGTCAGTCAGTTAGTCGGTGACTGACAGGGTTGGGGTGACGTTTCGGAAGGCCGGAACGATTGCACGCTTTTACGCTTTCAGACACATTACCCCAGCTCTGAAATGCGCCACCTTCCCCGTGGGTGCACCTTGTGTGGTTAGGGCATTGAAATGATTGCTGTATTTTGTTTGGAGGCATAGGTGCCCCAGGAAGGGTTCTAGCAATTTGCGAGCCCTAATGCTATCGATTTGGCAAGATACCCGGTGAGTTAATTGATTACTTAAAACACAAAAAAAAAAAATGGGTAGTGAAGAAGTTGGAGAATGCATTTTTGGAAAGTCAAAAATGATTATCCCAATTCAGTTTGAACCTGTCCTGGGCCCTAGCCTACCCTGTCTATCAAGCTAAAGACTTAGGTTGACTGGGATAACGCTTTAAGGTTGTCTTTGACGCAAATCAACTTCAACTTTAATTATGCAAAAACGGTTACTGCGCTTTTGGCCATTTTCCTGCTCAGCTTATTTTGTTGTCGTTGTTGCTGTCGTTGTCCTGGTATGTGTGTACTACGGGCTGGCTGACAGACAATGAATGCATTGAGCATAAGTAATTAAATTAGAATTTTTTGAAAAGACCATCAGCGAATGGAATGTTTCATGATTAACGCTTTTTTTTTTTTTGTTCTCTGTCTTTTTGTCCGGTTGTCATGGCGCTGTTTGCTCATTTGCATTACTCGTGCCCGGACCCAGCAGTATTCTGGATTTAATGCTGATTTATGCAGATTTCATTAAAATATATTGCAGCGGGTTGGATGGCAGTAAAAAAAGTTCTTAGTTTCGTTGAAAAATAAAATGTTGTAATCTGCTGAGGGGGTGGCAAACTTGGTATACAAGCAACCCTATCAATTCCATCAGTTGTCAACAAGCGGAACTTTTTTCCAAAAACCCTATAGAACAATACAGCACTCAAAATCAATTAGCTGGCTAAAAAGTCACCGCCCTCAAACAAAACACATACCAAACGAAAAAGCCTGATTTCGCCTGTTGCTGTCATTTTCAAGACGCTCCCAAAAGTAGGCAATACATTTTTTCATGCATCGTCTGCTGTTTGATTTATGAGGCGAGAAAGAGAGAGAGATAGAGATGGAGAGAGCTCTCACGCCCTTGCATCTTGCGTATTTTAATGACAACATTTAATTGAGTAGTCTTTCCTGTAATACAAAGTCGGCCATTGACTCTTCATCTGCTGTTGGCAGTCAAAAAATTTTTTAAATTTATTCATAATAAGTGAGAAAATATTCATATATTTTTGGGGGGATGCTGAAAGGCTGCTGGCTCAGTGCGGTGGGCCTGATTTGGGTGGGTTTTTGTATTTTTGCTGAATGAACGCCTTTTTTGTTGTGTTTGATGGCGTTGCGTTTTGTGTTGAGTCAGCCATTCGAATGATAAATTCATGCCAGACAGAATTTATAGGAAATTTAGCGTGAACGAGTCATGAAAGCAACAAGTTATGTGCATGTAAAATGTAAATTTTTGAGTGGCCAAACCAACTGACATACTGAACTTCTTCGTCACGGCAACAAGGCCCGAACTAACAGATTTACCCATCCATTGATTAAATTTGGAATGCTCTGGATGCAGTTGCCAATAAGCTGGCCTGCAAACAAACTAGCAATTGTATACGAAAGTACAAGAGATACTAACAAAGAGTGAAAAGCTGAGGACAATGGGCTTTCAGGCTAATTGGGTGGGGTGGCGATACAACTAGCATATGAAAGAACAGAGTAAATCAAATCAAATAAAATACCATAAAATCGATAAGTGTGGTCTTCAGAGTGCATCAATGAATGTCGAAATAGGCAAGCTCCAGAAACCAACCCCGGACGATACCCGAACCAACCAATCCATCCGTCTGTACACAGAGTATCAGCGGAGAGACAAGCAAATCAAATAAAGTAAAATATTTGCAGAAGCAGAAGCAAAAGCAAAAGTTGAAGTAGAAGTCGAAGGCAAACAAAAACTCTGTAGGGTAAATCAACGTCAAATGCCCTAGAGATTTTGTTGCCTGTCAGGCGAAACCAAATGGAATGTTCCGAAAGATACAGCGAATGTTGGCACACCAAAATGATTATGTATCTAAGAGATACATTTTTGCTTCTACGGTCTCGCCTGTTGACATAAAACTATTCAATTTGTTTTGGCTCATTAGGGGTCAGCGCAGCACACATCACACATCTCACACACATTTTATCAGAATCTCAACAGTCCACCGAAACAGATTCGAGGCTAAGGGTGAGCCTGAAAACTAAGTGCTTAGCCGTGTCTAATGTCGATTGTGTCGAGGCTGTTGCAGTGCCAACACTTGTTAGAGCATGACCGACACTTGTTCCACATTCGCCATAACCTCTTCCAATACCTCCGCTCTCTTCTCTCTCATGATAAGAGTACCAAGCTTTTAAAGGACAAGCTTAATTATGAATCTTTAGAAATTCCTCAATAATTTTAATATAATTAAAAGTCCAAATTAAATTTCAATTGATTGGGAAATTCCAGCCGAGCTAACAAATTCATTTCGAATTAGGTTTGATCCATATTCGGATGCTGTGATTCCAGGGTTAAGTCAGAAATTAAAATAATAATTATAAACTTGAACTAAAGACTCACTCTTTAATTTTCCAAATACATTCGAAGTCACTTTAAATTCAATTTTCTTAGAGAATTATTAAAACTAAGAAAGGGAAGCAGCCGAATAGAATTGCTTTTGTGTTTAATTTATACAAATTCCCAGACCATTAAGGTAATTTCCCATTTTAGGTAGCAATTAATTAGCAAAAATACTTTCAAGACAAAGGAGAAAGAGTTTCTGAAAGAATTTCCCTCCCCACTGAAATGCTTTTAACTTGGCTCAAAGCATCAGCTAATTAAGCTCAAAGTTTAAAGGGTGAGCAAAAAGTACTAAAATGGTCGGCAAACACAAAAGATTTACCAAACCCATAAATATTTAATACAAATATGCATAGAGGCATAAATATCATGTGTCATCATCGCCTGGCAGACGTGTGTAGGTATATGTGTGATGCATCGATGCATTAGCAATAAATCTTCATCATCACATGCTTCATAAATTATACGAACAAAAACTATTTGCAATTATAATGGCATTTTGTATCTCGGTTTTGCTTTAACTTTAATGACAACGAACAGCTATTGAAAGTACCAAGCGATTTATCGGACCAACCAACGCTGCTTACTGGATTGAACTGAACTGAACTGAACCGAACCGAACTGCCGGCTGCCTTGAAATTTCATTTAATAAAATATCGCTTAGTCTCTTGGTCCAACAACACTCTTCACAAATTGCATTTATATTACATTCTAACATATATGTACATATAGCCTTGTTAATACCCTCTTCACACACTAGCTCAATCAAGTTGTGTTTGAAGAGAAGATGATGAAGATTTCGAAGAATTTAATTGACATTTAATGCTTTACTGAAAACCATATCTGATGGTTCCACTTTTTTAAGTTTTAGTTAGAAAGAACAAATATTAATTTAGAACAGATCGGAATGCAGGTCACTAAATATTAAACATATTCAGAACAATTTTTTATTGATCAGAGGTTTACGGATTTTCTATGTAAAATTAGATCCTGAGATATATATTCAAGTAGTTATATCATCAAGATTTAAATCAATATAATCAGATCCTGGAATATATATTCAAGTAGTTATATCATCAGGATTTAAATCAGTCATAAATAGTCATAAAAGATTTGTCAAACTATTACCTTTTTACTGCTATATATGAACTCATTCTTGACAAATGTAGACAGGTCATAAAGATAATCATTTTGTCCAGACTTTATAAAGTTTCTTCACTCCAGAGTTGTCGGCTAACTAAAATCTCTTAGGCAATACCTTATAGTCAAAGAAGACTCCCCTAATTTAATTTTGAAGTCTATATTAAAACTGATTCTTGAGAAATATAGACAGATTGATTGGGTCTTAACAGGGCTTTAGAGTTATCTTCTTACCAAAGTCTGTGCTTTCTTCAGCAATACTTCAGAGTCAAAAACGATTCCCCAAATGCATTTTTAGTCTCTTTAGTCTCTTCTTTATGATTCGCTCGAGAATCTAGACTTGGAAAAAATCTTTAGCGTTTTTAAGCAATATTTAAAAATCAAATAATTCTCTCAAATTAATTACTCCTCTATAAAAGCCAATTCTTGAGAGTTAAAGACAAATTGTTTAAGGCTTAATTACATCTAGACTGAATAGGGTTTCTAGAGTTACCAGCTTACCCAAGTTTGTAGTGTCCTTAGCCAATATTTAAAAAACTTTGATAAACTTTAAGATGTTAAGAAAAGTATCTGCTCTGCGGTATTTTGTAGACTTACTCATTTTGCCCTAATTCCTGCTGGCAGAGCTGCCTTTATTGCGGGCCTCCCTATTGAAATTGCCTGACCACAAAATTAAACACAAGATACATTTTTACTTAGTATCTTTTAGTAGAGTCTGACTAAATACGCTTTTCTCTGCATTATCCGCTTTCTGCTTCCCCGCAGTGATCCACCCATTCTGCAGGCGCACAACAATACGGACATCATACTGCGCTTACCCATGGGCAAAAGGATTAAGGACATTCGATGGCTTTCAGTGTGGTGCAGACGTTTCACGGTGAGTCCTTTTTTTTCATAATTTTTCTTCCTGTTTTTTTTTTTTTTGTTCTTCTTCCCTCTCGCATTTTCCTGGGCTGCACGCGCCGCCATCATCTTCGTCATCGTGGATTTATATTTATGTGTATTTTTCAAGGAGTTTTGTAATTACATTTTTGTAATTTAACTGCCGGAGCTTAGCAATGCAGTCTGGATGGGAAAGCAAGTGCTGGTAGAAAGTTTATCTAAAATCCTCGAGTGGAGGAAAAATACTTTAATAATTTTCTCCAAATGAGCAAAATGGAAAACCGCACCCAGTTTTTTTTTTTTAATTCTCTTTTTTTTTTTGGAGTTTCCAACCAAAAATGTTTCCACTCTTATTGGAAATAATTTCTGCGGTATAAAGGAATGGTGGAAAAAAATGCATTTAACATAAAAGTGAATGTGCCATAAAAGTTGAAAGCGTCCTCAATTTCTAAAAAATACTAAAAGTGCGAGCGAGTACGTTGCACGGTTAAATAAAAGATGGCGTCGGCGTTCGTAGTAAAATAAATTACAGCAGACATTTTTGATTAACTCAAGTGGTTGCATATAAACACAGACACCAACATACACCAACACACACAGACTCACAGACCTACACACGCGCGCAGGCAGTGGGAGCTTATTTATATATGTACATATAGCATGGAACTCACACTCTGAAACAGTATCGAAAAACAGGGTGTCCAAATTGCTACAGTTAAACGGGACTCTCTTAATGTGCTCTCTGTCGCACTTAACTGAGAACTTCCATTGACTGACAGCCAAAAACAGTTACGGCTGGTGGGGTCCTTGGGGGGAGGGACCGACTTGTACCGTTTTGGGGTTTGTTTGTGTGTTTGTCTGTCTGGCTCTATGTCCGAATCTCTCTCTCTCTCTCTCTCTCTCTCTCTCTCTCTTTCTCTCGGTCTGTTAGTATTTGTGTATGTTTGTGGAGTTCTGCGCGCGCATGATTTGTTTTTTTGGTGGGGCTTCCCCACAACTTACCCCCTCACATCGCACACCAATGCGCATACACACTAAACATACAATATATATATTATATATACAAATATGTTTAGGTATACAACAACAAAATCGCTTTTACAATTCCTCAGGCATATAGAAATGTAAAACTCCATGAAACAATAAAATTTTATATAGATTTATGATGATCATCTTAATGTTTTTATAAAATTAATTTACTTTAGTTAAGTAACAGTAAAACTATATTTGGAGGTCCAAACAATTACAAGATTTTTTGTGGCAGTCCATAGATTTCTCGGCCCCAGAAATATTTACATAATCTATAAGGCTTTCCTTCCTATTTCAATTAATTTTTCAGTGGGAACTTAAACGGTGCAAATAAGCCTTTCAGATCCTTTTCAGGAATATTCAAATATATAGATGAGAAAATAGTACTCTGAAAATGAATAAAATTAAACTATTAAGAGTCGTAGTAATTCAAAGAGATATATAATCTATTAGGGAAAGCTTTACTTATAACAATACATTACTAGTTTTTCACAATTCTCATGGGTTGAATTATTTTAGTTTTATAGAGTTCTTAAGTTTAATTTTCTTCTATTCAATTTCATTTTATTCTCTATCCGAACAGGTCGACTTTGGAGAGGTATTCATACCACCAGGTTTAGATGTACCCAAGCCAAGGGTCTTGCCAGAATTCAAGCGACTGGCCCATGGTCTACGTTCCAGTAATATCAGTGTTCTGGATGCCAAAACATTTTACATGTAAGAGCTTACCTCTTGCCTTTAAATGGCATTCTGATATCTCTGTTTTTTTCAGACCCAATTTGCATTACGATGGAGCCGGACCAGATGCCTATTTCTGGGTGGGCAATGGCAGTGAACCAAATATTATGGGCGTTAAGGTTTGTTTATTAGAGAATAAACTAAGGAAAATTCTAACGGTCTCTTTTTTTCTTTAGGTACCCAATGAAATCGGTTCTCTAGACCCACTTAGGGGCTACCAGGGCGAGGATATTGAGATCCAGTTGCCTGGTAGTCTAACTGTCTACGACATTGACTGGCTATCCGTTTGGTGTGTGGAATATAGGCATAACTTTGGCCATGTATTTATACCCAAAGACTTGGATGTGCCACCAGCACTGGGTCAGACCAAAATCACGGTGAGATTAAGTAGACTTTTCGTTAGTAGAATTAGTTGAGAACCCTTAACAAATACAGACTCAAACAGTTCACAAAGCATAGAGACACTTGAGCTAGGGCAAAAGCTAAAATATTTCATATTCATTAAACAATTCATAACTGTACATTTGTGTATATCTTTAAAATATGCTCGCCGCATTAGCCTCCATGGTGGTATACACCCGTGAGTATTAGACTTATTAGAAAGCCTATCAAACATTTGCATGACGCAAGCTCATTCAGCGAATTCAAAAAATTAATTATATCTCTCTGCAATGCCTTTCTAGACCACAACTACACCACGTCCTGTCTATGCCAATTGCCGCGAGGTGTTGCCCAACAAATTGCAAGTCAAATGGGAGCTCCAAGGAGAATATTTGCAAATCGAGCTCTTTGGACGCATCACCGAGGATCAGTATATGGCCTTTGGTCTATCGGGGGCCAATGGACGCCCACAAATGGCCCAATCCGATGTGGTAGTGGCCTATTACGATACCATGAGACGTGTGTTCCGGGCCGATGACTACTTCATTTCCGATTTGTCGCAGTGCGACGGACAACGTGGTGTCTGTCCGGATAAGCGCATAGGAGGCCGTGATGACGTGGTAGTCTGTAAGTGTTTTGACATTATAATTTCTTGTGTTCCCTCTTTGAAACTCTTCTTCTTCTCTTGAAGTGAGTGGTGAGCGGAAGAATGGGGTAACTAGCATACGTTACAAGCGACTCCTGCAGACAAATGAACCCATTTATGATACACCCATACCCACCGATCGTGAGGTCTCGATAATAGCCGCCGTTGGGCCACTCAATAGCAACAAGGAGGCTAATGCCCATTCCCATACAGCTAGTGACCACAATCAGGACGATATACGCATTAACTTCTCATCAAGAGTGAGTCAATATAATCAAACTCCCCTCAAGAGAATTTGATTAATTTGCGTATCTATTTCAGAATGATCATGCCTGTAAGAACTCCCTGTATGATATAAAGGATGAGAGTGGTCCCAAGCCTTGGCCCACACGTAAGATCCAAGATGTCAGCAAGTTCCATGCGGTCATTGGTCCCACGGGTGGAAAACGTGGCTACGCAGCCATCACAGGCTCACCATCTTGGGGCATAGCCTGGTATATAAATGACTTACTTATACCCGAGATAACTGTGGAGCGCGGCAAGACCTACGAATTTACCATCGAAGGCGGCAATGATCCATCACAGCCAGCCCGGTAAGATGTTCTCTGAAATAGTTTTTTTTTATAGGTACTAAAAAATCTATTTCGTACTTTCCAGGTATCATCCCTTCTATATAACCGACTCTCCGGAGGGCGGACTAGGCCAGAAAGTTGGCCTAGAAGCCAGCAAACAGAAGGCTTATGCTGGCGTGGACTTTGATGAAGATGGCAATGCCATACCCACAGGCGGTAAGTGCTCCCAAAAAGCTCTGAAGTCAATTTGAAGAATCTTTGAATTCCTCAGCTGGCCGTTATTGCGAGTGGGAACATCGTACGGTGGATCGTGCTGCAGAAATTGAAACCTTTGAAGAGTACAAAACCACTTTGGAGCTGAGATGCGAAGAGGGCGAAGCTGGCTTCATGAACTGGACAGTGCCTTTAGATGCACCAGACCTATTATATTACCAGGTAAGCCCGACCAACTCTATAAAGAAATCTGCAATCTTACAATTATTATACCACTTGCAGTGCTTTACCCACAACAATCTCGGTTGGAAGATCAACATTGTTAACTCAGGCATCGCCACCGGAGCCCTTCGCCTTAGCAGTACACACTTGCTACTCTCTGCACTTTCAACAGTCCTTAGCCTGGCTGCGAAACGCCACATGTTCACAGGCCTTGTGCTAGCCTGATAGTGTTGAATTTTGGTTTTGAGAATTTCCATTAGTCCAAAGATCTGAGATTCTAGGCATATCTTAAGGAATCCACATATCCTATTCAGCTAAATAGTTCCAACGGAATAGGTTTTTCCAATTTCTCCCATATCATCCAAGTTTTTTTTCTCAACTTTGTTCAATGGAAATCGAAAACTCAACTTGAAAAAGGAAATTCACAACCAGGCTAATATCATGTGAAAAACATATCTTGATTGTATTTGTTAAGAATGTAAAACTGTTGAAGTGTGTGTGCAACTGTGTGAGACTGTGTGTTGAGTGTGTGCAAGGCAGCGTAGATTTACTGTACAGCCAAGTGCTCCATTATCGGATGAAACTAGGAAACTAGGAAATGTCGATGCCAGGTTAGAAGAGCGGAAGAGCAAATTTTTGTAAATTTATGTGTATGGAATTCTACTTTTTTACGTCTACACTTACACTTAGATTACATAAATAGATCTTTGCAGAGTAAGAATTTGTAATTTTTAGCTACTACTCAATCCATCTCCAACTCAATCTTCCCCTTCTCTCTATAATGCTATATGTAAAATTGTAAGATGACAATAATTGTGCGACGAAATGACAATAATGAATAACATTTTGCTGGGCAAGCAAAACTAAAACCAAGCTCAAATTATAGTATAACTAAGCGAAAAAGAAAATATAATATTGACAATAAAAATTCAAACCTTTAGAAAGGACAATAAAAATGTATTAAATAATTTTACCAATTAATAAGTGTAAAATTAATAAAAAAAAAGAAAATGTTATTTATTGCTATTATCTACTGTGGTGCTCTCTGCAACAATTTAAATTTGAAAGATTATAATTTAGATTTCCATAATATTCTTATTTGAATCCTTGAGACAGTGTTATGTATTGAATGTATTTCATAGATACAAATATACTTTTTTCTTGATCATATTCGCTTAATCGGTGTGAAATTGTTTCAACTTTTTTGAAAAATCCTTAAATAATTCAATTACAATAAATGTATGACAATAAATCATATTATAGTGGATAAGTGATATTATTTTCAAAATACACAAAGATCTTTTCGGAAGGATTTTATTGAAAAAACAAAAAACAAATATTTATATTGGAGAATCGAGTCGAGTCAAGTTGGTTTTCCATCAATCCAATTTTACCAATTTAGTAATTCAAAGACAATAATTGAAATATGCTAAAACTAATGAAAATAAATTGAAAATGTCAAGTGTATTACAATAAACTAAACTTAATTAATAATTATTGAATATACTATATAAATGTAAATATTTGCACATTTTTGAAATATGTATTGTATGCACTCTTTGTATTTTGGTTTGGGTTAGTCTATAAGAATAAAATATTATATATAAAAAATAAAAAATAAATAAATCATTTTGCACTTTTATCAGACAATAAAGTTGAATATTTAGAAACGATAATAATTATAACGGTATAAACAATTCTTCTTCTATAAAAATTTATATATAGCTGAATTTGATTTGTTAAGTTTTTGTTATGCATTTCAACTTAGTGTTTAGCTTAACTTTCCTTAACCTAACAATTTTTGATAAATTCGTATACACAGCAGGCCGAGGCTGAGATTATTTTTTATGAAGATGGCATATAAGTACAAGAAGAAGAAGAAGAGATTTTGTATTGTATTAATAATTTTACAGCTATACGCACAAAGTCCAAACATAAATTGCAAAACATAACAACAAATAAACTTTAATAAATTTGAATAATTATGTAGGCAGAAATAAAAAAGAAAAAATAAGAGAAATATTTTTATGTACTTTCGAAGGTCATTGAAATAAATAAATATTATCGGATTCTTATATAAATATATTCAATCATTCAAAAAAAAAAAAAAAAAATGTATATGTACTTGCATAATGAATTATTCAAATAAAACGAGCAAACATTAATTGATCAAACTTTGAATTACATTTAAATGCAAGGAGAGATTCCATGTCGATTATAACTTATATCGTAATTTAGATAGAAACATTTTCCAGCAGACAATGACAAAGTCAAAGGTGGCAACAAATATAAACTTTCATTATATGAGTACTATGTGAATTAAGAAAGATCTTTGCCGCAAATCAAGAAAAAAATTTACATTCAAAATCACATTTAATTAATACATAGATAATCTTGCATGATAACAAAACAAAACTAATCCATTTTTAATAATTAAATACGCATAAGAATAAAGTCAGAACTCACATCAAATGTAATCGAAAAAGAAAGAACTCAGTAAAAGAATTGGAAGCATCAAAATTGTTAAATTATACAAATTAAAATTGTAGAAATTTCATGTCAATAAGCAAAAAGAAGCAGCTCTCAAAATTAATTCTAGAAATTATTTATTAATTAAAAAAATTGATTGCTTCACAAGAAAAGAATTAGACAATAAATAATGACAATAATTTAGAGATATTTTCTAAATTGAATTCAAAGCGAAAGCAAGGCATATCTTCATGTGCTTCTTAAATAAAACAAATACTTCTGCAGTGTAATTTTTTGTGGTGAATTTAAAAATCTCAAAATCTACAATTCATTCGTGTTCAAATACAACAAATGCATGATAATAATTCCAAATTAATAAAGAAAAAAAGCGAAACATGTTTTCATAAAACATAATAATGTGTTGTCTTTCATTTATCTAGCTGACAATCTGCAGGAGTAATCAACCCTCGTTTTTGGCGCCAGCGCAGTTTGAAATTGTTTGCTGTGGGAAGAAGAAGAAAACGTGTAGCATACTTTTGGGTGTAAGTTACACTCTGTGAGCATTGTAATTCTCAAACGGTTCAAGCAGGGCGGAAGTGAAGACCCGAGTTGAGAGCCCGAGAAAGGCGAGACGGCGGTTCCTCCGGAGTGAGGCTTGGCCATTGCACATCGGTTGAGTTGACCTCTGCGATTATTCCTAATGTGAATAACTCGTGCGTGTAATTTTTGGTAGCCGGGAATGGCGTACGCGCCGTCCCGACCTTAATAATAAATTTAGTAAAATAGATGGCAAGAGGAAAGGAGGAAATTCCATAAGTTTGATTATGTTTCAATATTACTGAAATCCTCCGCAACTGCTTTTTCGATTCGCCTCCCTTATAATTCTCAACTGCTTTTTTCGATTTTTCCCGCTTCCCTTATAATTCTCAACTGCTTATTCGGCGCATCGGTTGCTTAAATACAACCAATGCCTCAAAGAATTGGTTAATATGAAGAATACACAATTTACCGAACACCCGTGTGGTTCTGAACCATGTTGCAATGGTAAGGAGACGTAATTCTGATTTTCCAATTCTATTTTGGTTTTCTCTTCTTTTCCTTGCTTTTTCGTCTAAGAAATAATTTCAATGGGAACAACATCAAATTAAGCTATGGGACCAGGTTGTCTTTTCTGAAGAAACACTTTGCCACTAAGAAATAAAACGGCTGTATATGCCTACCTACCTCTTTGGGTTTCAGATTTGGGGATTTGCAACCAAATCCAATTATAAAAGGATACAGGTGATGCATAATCGAGTAACACGACAAATAACTATCTGTCCCTGGTTCTACTCTCTATAAAGACCTTAATTTTCATTAAATTGAAGAGCAAATTGAAAGATTGCTAAGACATCGAAGACTACATCCGACCTCCAAGACATAAGGTTTTGTCAAAAGTTTAGGCTGAACATAAATTTTTTCTTTTCAGCTAATATGAAAATTCTTCACATTTTATATAGAATTGTCTGACATGTGTCTTATATAAAAAAGTACGGACTCCTCATTCAAAAAGATGAAAGAAACTTTTTTCTAGATCCAATCGCATTGTTTCAGCCCTAATCGAGCTGAAGACGAAAGTATTTCCAAATGATATAATAAAGATACCACACAATTGCGTGGACTTGGCAAATCCAAATAAAACACTTTTTATTTTGCAGTTTTTATTCAATGCGCGCTTTAATCAAAATATACTTGTGTGTCTTGAATGCTGTGTGTGTATGTGTGTGTGTGTGTGTGTGTATTGCTAGAGATTTTTTGTTTTATATTTTACAATTTTTTGATTACTACTACTATTTTGTTTTCGCTTTGTTTTTTTGTTTGCGGCGCAACATTTTTTTATAAACACATAAAGTGTTGTTGTTTTGTTTTTCTTAATTTTCGTATGATACTAAAAACTAAAAATCGAAATTAAAATTATGTAATAATAATTAATTAACACAAAAATGCATTCAGGCAGATAAAAATGATTTCAATCATTTTTCCAAATATTCCCTCTCCTTCAAGCTGCTGAAGAAAGGGTTTATACTATAATTTTATTTCCAAAGCTACTGACTCTCTCCACGGAGTGAGCAAAAAAGAATTCCAATTTCAGTTCAATTTGGGGAAATTTGGAAAACTCAAAAACTGTACAGATTTTTCTTGGTTGTGTTAATTTTTTAGATAAGCTCAAACGATTTGGTATCAAACATGATCGGTGCTGCCTGCTTGATTTTGTCGACACGTGAAATTTGTATGCATTTAAATTAATTTTATATAATTATTATAAATCGGTTCTGTTTCGTTTTTTTTTTTTTACAATTTTACACAATTCTGGCTTGATCCTTAGATTGCTATGGTTAACTTAAATGTATCAGCAAATGTATAGCAAATCAATTTCAATAAAGCCGAAACATACACTTTCGTTTTGAAAGAAAAAAGGTGATTTGCTTTTTGAATCTTTCCGCCATTCCAGCGCTTTGTTCATTGAAATTATTTATACAACAGACTTAAGGTTAATAAAACATCAACACTTATCGACCACGAGTCGACTCGACTCGACTTTCGGGGGTACGGGCACATACATAATATACTTGCTGAATAATTGAGACTTAAATGATATATGCAAAATACAGAATCCATAAGGTCGTTTTTGTTTTTTTCTTTTTGACAAAACTTTTTCATTCTTTTAATCAAATAAAATTACTCTTCTTTTTTGTTTTGTAATTTGTTTATAATAATTATAATTAATTCCATTCATTAATAAATAAAGCCTAGTTTTAATGCCTGCTTCAACTCAACTGATGCAACTGCTCAATTGCTACACAAATACAATATGTATAGTTATTGTTTTCATTTTCTTTTCTTCTTTGTTTTTTTTTTTTTCATTTTCATGTATATTTATATGCTATTTATATATATATATATACTTTTATCGTATGTATGCGTGTATATTTAATCTAAATTATCCTGGAAAATTAATTTAATATAGCCAGTCGCACCATCCAATGGCGTCGCACAGAATGGACAAACAGCCTGAAATCCATTGGTGCCGTGTGGTATCTCAACATTTGCCCAATATCTGTCGAAGAGAAGAGTGTAAATTATTTACTCCAATGCCAATGATCGAAATCAGAAAATGTTTATATAATTACTTGACAGTTTTCTCAGTCGCCATATGTCCGCATGGGTTAAATGCAAACGTTGGAGCCCCCACATCCACATAGAAGGCCGGTTCCAGACCCATACACAGGGTGACCACAGGTCCAAGTTCTAGGCACATGGGACAGCGACGGGCGCCAGTGTTCTCATCCTGACCCCAGTCATGGTGGCCTGTTGGCAAAAATCACAATAATCAAATATTCATTTCAACAACAACAACAACGAATCGAGAGCCATCTGAACTGGTTCGGTTTAGTTACCTTGCACGTGGCCGCAATTTAAGTACACATAAGGCTGATTCACCTGATCCCCGATATTCACTTTGCGTGGTATGACCAATGTATTCAGTCCCACCGGGCACTGTGGACGACCAGCGTTAATGGCATCGATAAGCTTTTCCAAATCGTGTTTGGTCTAAATTAAACATGAAGGTGTCAATAAAATGGCCTTGCCGATTAAATCTCTCATTAATTTACCGGTGAATGTTTCAGACCCTCGGCCGAGCGCCACAGCAGAGTGGCGCCACAGAGATCAATGAGTGTGCCATCTTGCAAGATATTTGATTCATCATAGATCTGCAACGTAAGCAAAACATTATCAACTCATCTCTTTTTAATTATTGATTCCATTTTGAACTACTTACGGGTTGACCCTTCTGCTGTGCCGAACGCGATTCACGCAAGCTGAACACATCACCGCCCACGGAACACTCCCGCCAGAGACCGCACTTGGCGCTGCCGCCGCAAAACGAACCCTTTGGATGCATTATCAAGACCCCATTTGTGGTCAGGCCATCAATTTCCACATTGTCCTGCCATTTGGTGGCCTTTTCCTAAAAACAAAATAAAAAAAAACCAAATTAGTCAAATTAGTTGTGAGCTGATTTTATCATGAATCGATTCGATTCTTTACTTACGCCCAAAAATATATTTCTGCTTGAATCGAAGCCAGCGGCAAATATTCTAGCCTTGGCGGGTTCACATCTGTTGACCAAAATGCGACAGGCAAAACGTGAAATTGTACTTTGCATTACCTTGGCGTCCTTCTTATCACCGGGCAGCGTGTCCATTACCACAAAATCAATGGGCGACTCTGAAGAGCGGCCAACCTGAAACAAAATAATAATTCATCAATTTTTTATAATCTCAAAAAAATTCGAGTCGACATCGATGCGCGTTATATGTCTCATGATTATTATTCGACTGACAGTGGGTCAGACTAATCAATATGAATATTATATATCCATATCACTTTGCTGCTAGGTCAAAGGGCAAATGAACTGCCGACATATTTGACCTTCTTTTTTTTTTGCCACAAACCAAAAGGCCAAGTTATATACCAAAGGTTATAGGATAGACAGATTTGAGTTTGGGCCTACCTGAAACATATCCGTCTCCGTGTCTTCCTTGTATTCCACAATGACTGCCTGGTTGCGAGAGAGTGTATACGATATCGAATGCTGATTGGCATCCAATATGGCCTGCGAAGTCTGTGGCGATTGTACAATATAGTGCTTGGATCGTTTGACGCCGCTGGGCTCCGTCCGCTTGTGGAGCACAAATTTTGAACGTCGCCGACCGCGATCACCCTGTGGCAAATAGCCATTGTAGCTGTAACAAACAAAAACAACAACAACAACAAAATAAATTAGTCTTGCATAATTTCCGAAAAGTAGAAATTGATAAGATTCTTGGGGCAAGAGTTGTTTGTTTATTTTTGGGGTCAAGTTTGTGTTGATTAGTTCTCTTTTGCCTTGGATTAAATCCAAGCGATTTGATGACTTTGATCTAAATAAAAATAATATTGGAAAATCAAAATCCACTTGCCATGAATCATCAGTCTGAGAGTCGTTAAAAGAAGAAATAAGAAATTTTCTTTTTTTTTATGACCGGTGACTTGACCTCAGGTAATAAAGGGAAAAGAGTGGGGGGGGGGGGAGTCTGTCTTTTTATGCTTTTTGATGTATTAATGAGCGCACACAACAATTTTAGGCAGTTTTTTTTTTTTTTTTGGGTAGAAACAGCCTAAGCCGACAGCAGTTAATTTTTATGACCACAATTAAAAAATTTGTAGTTGTGCAGACCAGAGGAGGTCATAATGTGTCGGTTAAAATGTCATTAATTAAAATGTCTACCGGTTTGGAACCGCACACACAACCGTCTAAAGGCAAACAGGGCTAAGTTGTTGTCGTATTTCCTGATTAGACCGTTAAAATAGCCGGCAGAGTAGGTGGACCAAATGACCGCCTGTTGATTACTCGAACCAGCAAAGGAAGCAACCATTTTCAGACCAAAAACAAAAAAAAAGTGAAAAATTGATTTTTTTGTTTTCTTCTTCTTTCCACGCGAAGATTGGTTGTCACCAACCTGGGCGAGGTGTTCAAGCGTGGCAGTAATTACGCAAGCAAGCTGCTTGTTCTTTCGACTCTTCAGCTTCTAAAGAAAAGTCTGAAAAGAAGAAAAATATGAAAAAGACAAGAACAAAAAAAAACTACACTTTTAAGTGCTGTCAACTTTTTTTTGTATTACATTTTTCTTGCGCTCTCTTGTTCGACTTTTGCTTGTAGGCAATTAAAAAGTGTTAAGATAGCAAATGCCCAACAACAATAACGACAAGAAAGTACCTGAAAATGAACAACTTGTAGCCAAGCAACCTGGTCACAATTCATAGAACCAACGCCGAGCTAATGACTCAACCAGCCAGCGACTCCGACAGCGACTGCGGTAATCAGCGCAATGTCAAAGCCTCAGAAGAAGCAGACAGCCAAGCGACCCTACCAAATGACCCGCCAGCCAACATTGGACCAGGCCCAAAAGATTTACAGACCCTGTCTTGAAATCTCTGCTGCTGCTTGGCAACGGACACCATCAATCTTTCGGGCCCAACTGGTGAGTGCGGGTTGGATAGGTGCTGGACTGACTGCTGTCTGGTTGCATCCAATCTAATTTATGTGTCAGTTTATAGCGCCTCGATGGCCAGGTAAAGCGTAAATGCATTTTGCTTTATTACACGCGGCGTATACTTAATTTGTAAGCCATTTATAGTTTGTATTTGTTTGGAAAAGAAGCTGTTCTTTCTACACTCTTTTTCATTTTCTCCCTGTCAGTTTTTGAGCATATCTCCACTATTTATCAAGATAAATCAATCAAATTGTATACTTGGAATACTTATATAGAGAAGCATAAGTATGTCGAATTTCATTTGGATTGAACAATCATTTCTTATATATGCCAGAGAGATCCAGAGTGGTCTTTAGATTAACTCGAGTATTTATTAACCAATCCCAAAGTGATTTTATATATATGAAGTAATTATGAGCAGTTGAATTATGTTAAAGAAACCTCGAAAAAGATCTTTTATCCTGTCAGTTTCAGATTTCTCTTGAATAGGGTTTGAGCATATCTCCACTATTTATCAATATAAATCAATCAAATTGTATAGTTGGAATACTTATATAAAGATGCATAAGTATGCCGAATTTCATCTAGAGAGATCCAGAGTGGTATTTAGAATAAATCGGGTATCTCAAAGAGATTTTATATATAAAGTAATTATGAATTATTATTTTGAAGCATTATAAAAAGGAACCTCGAAAAAGGTCTTTAATCTTTCACAAGAATAACTCGCATATTTATTACCTAATCTCAAAGAACTTTTATATATAAAGTAATTATGACCAGTTGAAATAAGAATTTAAAACATAATAGGAGGAACGTCCATTAATGACCTTCTTTATTCTTTCACACCACAGAAGAAAACCTGCTCTTCTTTATGGTATGTTTTGAACCAAGCCAAAGTAGCTTGAACCCTGTCAGTTGAATCCAGAATTTCTCAAAAATATTTCTTACTTTATATATTGATATACCAAATTAGAGTAGTCTAAGCAGAATGGATTAAAATGAGGATTCTTAGACCTCAAGATAATAGTTTAATAAATGTTTCAGAAATCTTCATACTACGCCGATCCAAAGCTAAATCCTATATGATCCAATTAAGGTTGATCTATTCAGGAATCAAAGATCTCTAGCTTCTCCCACTCATTTGCCAGCGTTTTTAATGTGATTTTAATTCTCAATTTTTATGAGCTCGAAATTAACTTACCCAAGAATCACAAGTTCCCCATAACGCAGACGCGGTTTATCATGACCATCGCCACCGTCTTCAGCCAGTATGGGAGATTCTGTGCCGTCGGTGCTATAAAAATGAACCAAACAAGAAACAATTAATTTAATTAAAGTGTTTTAATTAATTCAAGACATAAATAAAAAAAAAATATTGCTTTTTTAAATGAAAAGAAAACTTTGAGTGAAAAGAAATTTTCGAAAAAGTAACTGCCAATTTCAAGTTGAAACTTTGCAGTCTTCATGCTTGTTTTATGCTGCCAACTGAACTAGAATTTTAAATGAGAAAATATTTCCCCAACACACTCGACAATTTGCAATTTGCAATGTCTTCTCTGGCGGCTTGTAAATTTCTCTCTCTAAAAAAAGGGAGGCAGGGCGGCAGAGCAAGGCGAGGGTGCTTGCCAAAGAAGTCGTACAAATCCATTCATAAGAATTTCCAACGCAAAACATCATCATCATTATCATCATCATCATTAAGTCCACCCATACCACTGAGTATTTCGAAACTAGTGGGGAATTTGCCACCACTTCAGGCCCCCCCAAACAAAAACAAGAAGAAGAAGAAGAAGCAGCTCATTGCCAGCTCATTAACAAGTGCAACTGTTCTTGCTCCTTAAGAAGGGAGTGGGCGGTAGTGGGTGTCGCTTTATTTTTATTACAATCTAAAAGATATAAGGCAGTTCTCCTATATTTTTTTTTATATATTTTTTTTGAGCACAACTCATAAAATGATTTACTGAAAATCTAATAAACCAGCACGGCGCCGGACGAGAGAGCAACGCCCACAGAATTTACAAAAAAAAAAAGAAAGGAAAACCCCTCCAAGTCCCCAAATCCACATACACACACACATGTGCCAAACTGGCAAATGGATTTTTTTTTTTTTTAATGTGGCAAGCGAGCCGGCTAAGTGGGGCGGTGTTGGCTTTTGGTCTATGTTGATGACGCTGGCTTTTGGGGTGCATTGATTTTTGCTCGTTGCATTTAAACTTGCTCCCCTTTTTGTATGAGTTGTTTCGCTTGTTGTTCTTGTTGTTGTCCTACACGTCGAGGGGCTGTTCGGCAGCACTTGAAATTGTGCAGTGCAGACGGAAATTCTGCGCACAAAGCATTACCAGACTCGACCCTACTCTGTCCTAACCGACCAGACCCAGACCCAGACCAGAGTAATGCCCAAAGGCAACCCAGTGAAAGGGTTTGTCTAAGAGCAGAGTGAAGGGGATGGAGGAACGTCGGTTGCAAGGTAAAAAAAAGGGCCAAATTGGTCGGTTCGGTCGTGTTGTCTGGCCTTTTGGTTCTGTCTGCCTTCTTTCTCTGTTTTCTGTTCTGGCCTGTTCTCATTTTTTTTTTTTGTAGGCATCAAATTAGCGCTGCAAATGTAATTTAGACATGTGTATCTATATTTATATAGATAGATCCCTGTATTCGTGAAGGTATTTCGTGTGCGACTCTGGAATCTGACTGCTGCCTGACGCGTGCCAGCTGCTTTTTTTAGACTCTCTTAATACAGACAGGGAAAACAGGGGAGGGTAGGCCAAAAAGAAATAAATACGAAACTTTTCACAAAAAAAAAGTGCTGCAAATGTAATCCTAAATATGCTCCCAACTTGAGGGAAGTCTAACCAAATTTGGGATTAATTCAAAGAAATTGGGAGAATTCGGTGTGACGAATATGATAGACTCTTTTCAGAGAAGTTTGGGTAAGGCTTGATATAGCTATACGATTATTTCAAATTTGGTTCGATCTATAGCCCGATGCAGGTATACTACGGAATATATTCATATGATTTTTCACAAATAATTTGAATAATATTGTTCTGTAAATGAACTGAGGCCTCCTCCATAGTTCTATGTTTTAGAGGTTCTATCAGGTTAGAACCAGATACTAATATTTACATAATTCATCAGGGGACTTGGGTAAAATCCATTTTGCTTGTTTCAACTTCCTGGGGGACTCATCCCATATTTCGTCAAGGGACTTAGGCCAAGCCTGGGACTTACATATATCGATTAGAGGGATCAATAAAATTACGCCCTTAAAATTCCTTTTCAGCTTGGTTAAACTGTGAATACTAAAATGTTGTTCTTTCATAATAAATGTAGATTATACCTAAAGATATGGAGTCGGGTGGTATAAGCATTTCAGAACCATAGGACCCTCGATTCTCTTAGATTTTTAAATATTTCAGCACTTCTATGAAAAGCTTAATATATTTTTCCATAAAGAAATTCCTCAAATTTGTTCTCCAAAAACTTGGAACCCTTAAATATGGCCACCCTTTTTTTTCTATAACAAATTTGAAGCAATTTATTTTTTTATTTCGCAATTATTTTTGCTTATTTGTATGGATTTTTCTTGCCTGATGCGGGCAATAATTTTTTGGTCTATCGCCATTATCTGTCCAGATGGCCATGACCAGAGAATTTAATTAGTACAAACGCAATCAAATAAACAACACTAATGAGTGAAAGAGAAAGACAGAGCGAGAGAGCAAATTGGTTGGATAGAGAGAGGGAGGTTCGAGATCCCCAGTGCTAAGCAATGGAGGAACTGGGTTAAATTGATTAAGCGACATTATTAAAAACTCTCGACAAAGAATGAGAATAGACCGGAGTTTTTTGTCGTCGTCGTCTTTGTAATTTTTAGCTACTACTCAATCCATCTCCAACTCAATCTTCCCCTTCTCTATAATGCTATATATATGTAAAATTGTAAGATGACAATAATTGTGCGACGAAATGACAATAATGAATAACATTTTGCTGGGCAAGCAAAACTAAAACCAAGCTCAAATTATAGTATAACTAAGCGAAAAAAATAAATATAATATTGACAATAAAAATTCAAACCTTTAGGAAGGACAATACAAATGTATTAAATAATTTTACCAATTAATAAGTGTAAAATTAATAAAAAAAAAAAAATGTTATTTATTGCTATTATCTACTGTGGTGCTCTCTGCAACAATTTAAATTTGAAAGATTATAATTTAGATTTCCATAATATTCTTATTTGAATCCTTGAGACAGTGTTATGTATTGAATGTATTTCATAGATACAAATATACTTTTTTTTTTTGATCATATTCGCTTAATCGGTGTGAAATTGTTTCAACTTTTTTGAAAAATCCTTAAATAATTCAATTACAATAAATGTATGACAATAAATCATATTATAGTGGATAAGTGATATTATTTTCAATACACACAAAGATCTTTTCGGAAGGATTTTATTGAAAAAAAAAGAAATATTTATATTGGAGAATCGAGTCGAGTCGAGTTGGTTTTCCATCAATCCAATTTTACCAATTTAGTAATTCAAAGACAATAATTGAAATATGCTAAAACTAATGAAAATAAATTGAAAATGTCAAGTGTATTACAATAAACTAAACTTAATTAATAATTATTGAATATACTATATAAATGTAAATATTTGCACATTTTTGAAATATGTATTGTATGCACTCTTTGTATTTTGGTTTGGGTTAGTCTATAAGAATAAAATATTATATATAAAAAATAAAAAATAAATAAATCATTTTGCACTTTTATCAGACAATAAAGTTGAATATTTAGAAACGATAATAATTATAACGGTATAAACAATTCTTCTTCTATAAAAATTTATATATAGCTGAATTTGATTTGTTAAGTTTTTGTTATGCATTTCAACTTAGTGTTTAGCTTAACTTTCCTTAACCTAACAATTTTTGATAAATTCGTATACACAGCAGGCCGAGGCTGAGATTATTTTTTATGAAGATGGCATATAAGTACAAGAAGAAGAAGAAGAAGAGATTTTGTATTGTATTAATAATTTTACAGCTATACGCACAAAGTCCAAACATAAATTGCAAAACATAACAACAAATAAACTTTAATAAATTTGAATAATTATGTAGGCAGAAATAAAAAATAAAAGAAAAAATAAGAGAAATATTTTTATGTACTTTCGAAGGTCATTGAAATAAATAAATATTATCGGATTCTTATATAAATATATTCAATCATTCAAAAAAAAAAAAAAATTGTATATGTACTTGCATAATGAATTATTCAAATAAAAAGAGCAAACATTAATTGATCAAACTTTGAATTACATTTAAATGCAAGGAGAGATTCCATGTCGATTATAACTTATATCGTAATTTAGATAGAAACATTTTCCAGCAGACAATGACAAAGTCAAAGGTGGCAACAAATATAAACTTTCATTATATGAGTACTATGTGAATTAAGAAAGATCTTTGCCGCAAATCAAGAAAAAAATTTACATTCAAAATCACATTTAATTAATACATAGATAATCTTGCATGATAACAAAACAAAACTAATCCATTTTTAATAATTAAATACGCATAAGAATAAAGTCAGAACTCACATCAAATGTAATCGAAAAAGAAAGAACTCAGTAAAAGAATTGGAAGCATCAAAATTGTTAAATTATACAAATTAAAATTGTAGAAATTTCATGTCAATAAGCAAAAAGAAGCAGCTCTCAAAATTAATTCTAGAAATTATTTATTAATTAAAAAAATTGATTGCTTCACAAGAAAAGAATTAGACAATAAATAATGACAATAATTTAGAGATATTTTCTAAATTGAATTCAAAGCGAAAGCAAGGCATATCTTCATGTGCTTCTTAAATAAAACAAATACTTCTGCAGTGTAATTTTTTGTGGTGAATTTAAAAATCTCAAAATCTACAATTCATTCGTGTTCAAATACAACAAATGCATGATAATAATTCCAAATTAATAAAGAAAAAAAGCGAAACATGTTTTCATAAAACATAATAATGTGTTGTCTTTCATTTATCTAGCTGACAATCTGCAGGAGTAATCAACCCTCGTTTTTGGCGCCAGCGCAGTTTGAAATTGTTTGCTGTGGGAAGAAGAAGAAAACGTGTAGCATACTTTTGGGTGTAAGTTACACTCTGTGAGCATTGTAATTCTCAAACGGTTCAAGCAGGGCGGAAGTGAAGACCCGAGTTGAGAGCCCGAGAAAGGCGAGACGGCGGTTCCTCCGGAGTGAGGCTTGGCCATTGCACATCGGTTGAGTTGACCTCTGCGATTATTCCTAATGTGAATAACTCGTGCGTGTAATTTTTGGTAGCCGGGAATGGCGTACGCGCCGTCCCGACCTTAATAATAAATTTAGTAAAATAGATGGCAAGAGGAAAGGAGGAAATTCCATAAGTTTGATTATGTTTCAATATTACTGAAATCCTCCGCAACTGCTTTTTCGATTCGCCTCCCTTATAATTCTCAACTGCTTTTTTCGATTTTTCCCGCTTCCCTTATAATTCTCAACTGCTTATTCGGCGCATCGGTTGCTTAAATACAACCAATGCCTCAAAGAATTGGTTAATATGAAGAATACACAATTTACCGAACACCCGTGTGGTTCTGAACCATGTTGCAATGGTAAGGAGACGTAATTCTGATTTTCCAATTCTATTTTGGTTTTCTCTTCTTTTCCTTGCTTTTTCGTCTAAGAAATAATTTCAATGGGAACAACATCAAATTAAGCTATGGGACCAGGTTGTCTTTTCTGAAGAAACACTTTGCCACTAAGAAATAAAACGGCTGTATATGCCTACCTACCTCTTTGGGTTTCAGATTTGGGGATTTGCAACCAAATCCAATTATAAAAGGATACAGGTGATGCATAATCGAGTAACACGACAAATAACTATCTGTCCCTGGTTCTACTCTCTATAAAGACCTTAATTTTCATTAAATTGAAGAGCAAATTGAAAGATTGCTAAGACATCGAAGACTACATCCGACCTCCAAGACATAAGGTTTTGTCAAAAGTTTAGGCTGAACATAAATTTTTTCTTTTCAGCTAATATGAAAATTCTTCACATTTTATATAGAATTGTCTGACATGTGTCTTATATAAAAAAGTACGGACTCCTCATTCAAAAAGATGAAAGAAACTTTTTTCTAGATCCAATCGCATTGTTTCAGCCCTAATCGAGCTGAAGACGAAAGTATTTCCAAATGATATAATAAAGATACCACACAATTGCGTGGACTTGGCAAATCCAAATAAAACACTTTTTATTTTGCAGTTTTTATTCAATGCGCGCTTTAATCAAAATATACTTGTGTGTCTTGAATGCTGTGTGTGTATGTGTGTGTGTGTGTGTGTGTATTGCTAGAGATTTTTTGTTTTATATTTTACAATTTTTTGATTACTACTACTATTTTGTTTTCGCTTTGTTTTTTTGTTTGCGGCGCAACATTTTTTTATAAACACATAAAGTGTTGTTGTTTTGTTTTTCTTAATTTTCGTATGATACTAAAAACTAAAAATCGAAATTAAAATTATGTAATAATAATTAATTAACACAAAAATGCATTCAGGCAGATAAAAATGATTTCAATCATTTTTCCAAATATTCCCTCTCCTTCAAGCTGCTGAAGAAAGGGTTTATACTATAATTTTATTTCCAAAGCTACTGACTCTCTCCACGGAGTGAGCAAAAAAGAATTCCAATTTCAGTTCAATTTGGGGAAATTTGGAAAACTCAAAAACTGTACAGATTTTTCTTGGTTGTGTTAATTTTTTAGATAAGCTCAAACGATTTGGTATCAAACATGATCGGTGCTGCCTGCTTGATTTTGTCGACACGTGAAATTTGTATGCATTTAAATTAATTTTATATAATTATTATAAATCGGTTCTGTTTCGTTTTTTTTTTTTTACAATTTTACACAATTCTGGCTTGATCCTTAGATTGCTATGGTTAACTTAAATGTATCAGCAAATGTATAGCAAATCAATTTCAATAAAGCCGAAACATACACTTTCGTTTTGAAAGAAAAAAGGTGATTTGCTTTTTGAATCTTTCCGCCATTCCAGCGCTTTGTTCATTGAAATTATTTATACAACAGACTTAAGGTTAATAAAACATCAACACTTATCGACCACGAGTCGACTCGACTCGACTTTCGGGGGTACGGGCACATACATAATATACTTGCTGAATAATTGAGACTTAAATGATATATGCAAAATACAGAATCCATAAGGTCGTTTTTGTTTTTTTCTTTTTGACAAAACTTTTTCATTCTTTTAATCAAATAAAATTACTCTTCTTTTTTGTTTTGTAATTTGTTTATAATAATTATAATTAATTCCATTCATTAATAAATAAAGCCTAGTTTTAATGCCTGCTTCAACTCAACTGATGCAACTGCTCAATTGCTACACAAATACAATATGTATAGTTATTGTTTTCATTTTCTTTTCTTCTTTGTTTTTTTTTTTTCATTTTCATGTATATTTATATGCTATTTATATATATATATATACTTTTATCGTATGTATGCGTGTATATTTAATCTAAATTATCCTGGAAAATTAATTTAATATAGCCAGTCGCACCATCCAATGGCGTCGCACAGAATGGACAAACAGCCTGAAATCCATTGGTGCCGTGTGGTATCTCAACATTTGCCCAATATCTGTCGAAGAGAAGAGTGTAAATTATTTACTCCAATGCCAATGATCGAAATCAGAAAATGTTTATATAATTACTTGACAGTTTTCTCAGTCGCCATATGTCCGCATGGGTTAAATGCAAACGTTGGAGCCCCCACATCCACATAGAAGGCCGGTTCCAGACCCATACACAGGGTGACCACAGGTCCAAGTTCTAGGCACATGGGACAGCGACGGGCGCCAGTGTTCTCATCCTGACCCCAGTCATGGTGGCCTGTTGGCAAAAATCACAATAATCAAATATTCATTTCAACAACAACAACAACGAATCGAGAGCCATCTGAACTGGTTCGGTTTAGTTACCTTGCACGTGGCCGCAATTTAAGTACACATAAGGCTGATTCACCTGATCCCCGATATTCACTTTGCGTGGTATGACCAATGTATTCAGTCCCACCGGGCACTGTGGACGACCAGCGTTAATGGCATCGATAAGCTTTTCCAAATCGTGTTTGGTCTAAATTAAACATGAAGGTGTCAATAAAATGGCCTTGCCGATTAAATCTCTCATTAATTTACCGGTGAATGTTTCAGACCCTCGGCCGAGCGCCACAGCAGAGTGGCGCCACAGAGATCAATGAGTGTGCCATCTTGCAAGATATTTGATTCATCATAGATCTGCAACGTAAGCAAAACATTATCAACTCATCTCTTTTTAATTATTGATTCCATTTTGAACTACTTACGGGTTGACCCTTCTGCTGTGCCGAACGCGATTCACGCAAGCTGAACACATCACCGCCCACGGAACACTCCCGCCAGAGACCGCACTTGGCGCTGCCGCCGCAAAACGAACCCTTTGGATGCATTATCAAGACCCCATTTGTGGTCAGGCCATCAATTTCCACATTGTCCTGCCATTTGGTGGCCTTTTCCTAAAAACAAAATAAAAAAAAACCAAATTAGTCAAATTAGTTGTGAGCTGATTTTATCATGAATCGATTCGATTCTTTACTTACGCCCAAAAATATATTTCTGCTTGAATCGAAGCCAGCGGCAAATATTCTAGCCTTGGCGGGTTCACATCTGTTGACCAAAATGCGACAGGCAAAACGTGAAATTGTACTTTGCATTACCTTGGCGTCCTTCTTATCACCGGGCAGCGTGTCCATTACCACAAAATCAATGGGCGACTCTGAAGAGCGGCCAACCTGAAACAAAATAATAATTCATCAATTTTTTATAATCTCAAAAAAATTCGAGTCGACATCGATGCGCGTTATATGTCTCATGATTATTATTCGACTGACAGTGGGTCAGACTAATCAATATGAATATTATATATCCATATCACTTTGCTGCTAGGTCAAAGGGCAAATGAACTGCCGACATATTTGACCTTCTTTTTTTTTTGCCACAAACCAAAAGGCCAAGTTATATACCAAAGGTTATAGGATAGACAGATTTGAGTTTGGGCCTACCTGAAACATATCCGTCTCCGTGTCTTCCTTGTATTCCACAATGACTGCCTGGTTGCGAGAGAGTGTATACGATATCGAATGCTGATTGGCATCCAATATGGCCTGCGAAGTCTGTGGCGATTGTACAATATAGTGCTTGGATCGTTTGACGCCGCTGGGCTCCGTCCGCTTGTGGAGCACAAATTTTGAACGTCGCCGACCGCGATCACCCTGTGGCAAATAGCCATTGTAGCTGTAACAAACAAAAACAACAACAACAACAAAATAAATTAGTCTTGCATAATTTCCGAAAAGTAGAAATTGATAAGATTCTTGGGGCAAGAGTTGTTTGTTTATTTTTGGGGTCAAGTTTGTGTTGATTAGTTCTCTTTTGCCTTGGATTAAATCCAAGCGATTTGATGACTTTGATCTAAATAAAAATAATATTGGAAAATCAAAATCCACTTGCCATGAATCATCAGTCTGAGAGTCGTTAAAAGAAGAAATAAGAAATTTTCTTTTTTTTTATGACCGGTGACTTGACCTCAGGTAATAAAGGGAAAAGAGTGGGGGGGGGGGGAGTCTGTCTTTTTATGCTTTTTGATGTATTAATGAGCGCACACAACAATTTTAGGCAGTTTTTTTTTTTTTTTGGGTAGAAACAGCCTAAGCCGACAGCAGTTAATTTTTATGACCACAATTAAAAAATTTGTAGTTGTGCAGACCAGAGGAGGTCATAATGTGTCGGTTAAAATGTCATTAATTAAAATGTCTACCGGTTTGGAACCGCACACACAACCGTCTAAAGGCAAACAGGGCTAAGTTGTTGTCGTATTTCCTGATTAGACCGTTAAAATAGCCGGCAGAGTAGGTGGACCAAATGACCGCCTGTTGATTACTCGAACCAGCAAAGGAAGCAACCATTTTCAGACCAAAAACAAAAAAAAGTGAAAAATTGATTTTTTTGTTTTCTTCTTCTTTCCACGCGAAGATTGGTTGTCACCAACCTGGGCGAGGTGTTCAAGCGTGGCAGTAATTACGCAAGCAAGCTGCTTGTTCTTTCGACTCTTCAGCTTCTAAAGAAAAGTCTGAAAAGAAGAAAAATATGAAAAAGACAAGAACAAAAAAAAACTACACTTTTAAGTGCTGTCAACTTTTTTTTGTATTACATTTTTCTTGCGCTCTCTTGTTCGACTTTTGCTTGTAGGCAATTAAAAAGTGTTAAGATAGCAAATGCCCAACAACAATAACGACAAGAAAGTACCTGAAAATGAACAACTTGTAGCCAAGCAACCTGGTCACAATTCATAGAACCAACGCCGAGCTAATGACTCAACCAGCCAGCGACTCCGACAGCGACTGCGGTAATCAGCGCAATGTCAAAGCCTCAGAAGAAGCAGACAGCCAAGCGACCCTACCAAATGACCCGCCAGCCAACATTGGACCAGGCCCAAAAGATTTACAGACCCTGTCTTGAAATCTCTGCTGCTGCTTGGCAACGGACACCATCAATCTTTCGGGCCCAACTGGTGAGTGCGGGTTGGATAGGTGCTGGACTGACTGCTGTCTGGTTGCATCCAATCTAATTTATGTGTCAGTTTATAGCGCCTCGATGGCCAGGTAAAGCGTAAATGCATTTTGCTTTATTACACGCGGCGTATACTTAATTTGTAAGCCATTTATAGTTTGTATTTGTTTGGAAAAGAAGCTGTTCTTTCTACACTCTTTTTCATTTTCTCCCTGTCAGTTTTTGAGCATATCTCCACTATTTATCAAGATAAATCAATCAAATTGTATACTTGGAATACTTATATAGAGAAGCATAAGTATGTCGAATTTCATTTGGATTGAACAATCATTTCTTATATATGCCAGAGAGATCCAGAGTGGTCTTTAGATTAACTCGAGTATTTATTAACCAATCCCAAAGTGATTTTATATATATGAAGTAATTATGAGCAGTTGAATTATGTTAAAGAAACCTCGAAAAAGATCTTTTATCCTGTCAGTTTCAGATTTCTCTTGAATAGGGTTTGAGCATATCTCCACTATTTATCAATATAAATCAATCAAATTGTATAGTTGGAATACTTATATAAAGATGCATAAGTATGCCGAATTTCATCTAGAGAGATCCAGAGTGGTATTTAGAATAAATCGGGTATCTCAAAGAGATTTTATATATAAAGTAATTATGAATTATTATTTTGAAGCATTATAAAAAGGAACCTCGAAAAAGGTCTTTAATCTTTCACAAGAATAACTCGCATATTTATTACCTAATCTCAAAGAACTTTTATATATAAAGTAATTATGACCAGTTGAAATAAGAATTTAAAACATAATAGGAGGAACGTCCATTAATGACCTTCTTTATTCTTTCACACCACAGAAGAAAACCTGCTCTTCTTTATGGTATGTTTTGAACCAAGCCAAAGTAGCTTGAACCCTGTCAGTTGAATCCAGAATTTCTCAAAAATATTTCTTACTTTATATATTGATATACCAAATTAGAGTAGTCTAAGCAGAATGGATTAAAATGAGGATTCTTAGACCTCAAGATAATAGTTTAATAAATGTTTCAGAAATCTTCATACTACGCCGATCCAAAGCTAAATCCTATATGATCCAATTAAGGTTGATCTATTCAGGAATCAAAGATCTCTAGCTTCTCCCACTCATTTGCCAGCGTTTTTAATGTGATTTTAATTCTCAATTTTTATGAGCTCGAAATTAACTTACCCAAGAATCACAAGTTCCCCATAACGCAGACGCGGTTTATCATGACCATCGCCACCGTCTTCAGCCAGTATGGGAGATTCTGTGCCGTCGGTGCTATAAAAATGAACCAAACAAGAAACAATTAATTTAATTAAAGTGTTTTAATTAATTCAAGACATAAATAAAAAAAAATATTGCTTTTTTAAATGAAAAGAAAACTTTGAGTGAAAAGAAATTTTCGAAAAAGTAACTGCCAATTTCAAGTTGAAACTTTGCAGTCTTCATGCTTGTTTTATGCTGCCAACTGAACTAGAATTTTAAATGAGAAAATATTTCCCCAACACACTCGACAATTTGCAATTTGCAATGTCTTCTCTGGCGGCTTGTAAATTTCTCTCTCTAAAAAAAGGGAGGCAGGGCGGCAGAGCAAGGCGAGGGTGCTTGCCAAAGAAGTCGTACAAATCCATTCATAAGAATTTCCAACGCAAAACATCATCATCATTATCATCATCATCATTAAGTCCACCCATACCACTGAGTATTTCGAAACTAGTGGGGAATTTGCCACCACTTCAGGCCCCCCCAAACAAAAACAAGAAGAAGAAGAAGAAGCAGCTCATTGCCAGCTCATTAACAAGTGCAACTGTTCTTGCTCCTTAAGAAGGGAGTGGGCGGTAGTGGGTGTCGCTTTATTTTTATTACAATCTAAAAGATATAAGGCAGTTCTCCTATATTTTTTTATATATTTTTTTTGAGCACAACTCATAAAATGATTTACTGAAAATCTAATAAACCAGCACGGCGCCGGACGAGAGAGCAACGCCCACAGAATTTACAAAAAAAAAAAGAAAGGAAAACCCCTCCAAGTCCCCAAATCCACATACACACACACATGTGCCAAACTGGCAAATGGATTTTTTTTTTTTTAATGTGGCAAGCGAGCCGGCTAAGTGGGGCGGTGTTGGCTTTTGGTCTATGTTGATGACGCTGGCTTTTGGGGTGCATTGATTTTTGCTCGTTGCATTTAAACTTGCTCCCCTTTTTGTATGAGTTGTTTCGCTTGTTGTTCTTGTTGTTGTCCTACACGTCGAGGGGCTGTTCGGCAGCACTTGAAATTGTGCAGTGCAGACGGAAATTCTGCGCACAAAGCATTACCAGACTCGACCCTACTCTGTCCTAACCGACCAGACCCAGACCCAGACCAGAGTAATGCCCAAAGGCAACCCAGTGAAAGGGTTTGTCTAAGAGCAGAGTGAAGGGGATGGAGGAACGTCGGTTGCAAGGTAAAAAAAAGGGCCAAATTGGTCGGTTCGGTCGTGTTGTCTGGCCTTTTGGTTCTGTCTGCCTTCTTTCTCTGTTTTCTGTTCTGGCCTGTTCTCATTTTTTTTTTTTGTAGGCATCAAATTAGCGCTGCAAATGTAATTTAGACATGTGTATCTATATTTATATAGATAGATCCCTGTATTCGTGAAGGTATTTCGTGTGCGACTCTGGAATCTGACTGCTGCCTGACGCGTGCCAGCTGCTTTTTTTAGACTCTCTTAATACAGACAGGGAAAACAGGGGAGGGTAGGCCAAAAAGAAATAAATACGAAACTTTTCACAAAAAAAAAGTGCTGCAAATGTAATCCTAAATATGCTCCCAACTTGAGGGAAGTCTAACCAAATTTGGGATTAATTCAAAGAAATTGGGAGAATTCGGTGTGACGAATATGATAGACTCTTTTCAGAGAAGTTTGGGTAAGGCTTGATATAGCTATACGATTATTTCAAATTTGGTTCGATCTATAGCCCGATGCAGGTATACTACGGAATATATTCATATGATTTTTCACAAATAATTTGAATAATATTGTTCTGTAAATGAACTGAGGCCTCCTCCATAGTTCTATGTTTTAGAGGTTCTATCAGGTTAGAACCAGATACTAATATTTACATAATTCATCAGGGGACTTGGGTAAAATCCATTTTGCTTGTTTCAACTTCCTGGGGGACTCATCCCATATTTCGTCAAGGGACTTAGGCCAAGCCTGGGACTTACATATATCGATTAGAGGGATCAATAAAATTACGCCCTTAAAATTCCTTTTCAGCTTGGTTAAACTGTGAATACTAAAATGTTGTTCTTTCATAATAAATGTAGATTATACCTAAAGATATGGAGTCGGGTGGTATAAGCATTTCAGAACCATAGGACCCTCGATTCTCTTAGATTTTTAAATATTTCAGCACTTCTATGAAAAGCTTAATATATTTTTCCATAAAGAAATTCCTCAAATTTGTTCTCCAAAAACTTGGAACCCTTAAATATGGCCACCCTTTTTTTTCTATAACAAATTTGAAGCAATTTATTTTTTTATTTCGCAATTATTTTTGCTTATTTGTATGGATTTTTCTTGCCTGATGCGGGCAATAATTTTTTGGTCTATCGCCATTATCTGTCCAGATGGCCATGACCAGAGAATTTAATTAGTACAAACGCAATCAAATAAACAACACTAATGAGTGAAAGAGAAAGACAGAGCGAGAGAGCAAATTGGTTGGATAGAGAGAGGGAGGTTCGAGATCCCCAGTGCTAAGCAATGGAGGAACTGGGTTAAATTGATTAAGCGACATTATTAAAAACTCTCGACAAAGAATGAGAATAGACCGGAGTTTTTTGTCGTCGTCGTCTTTGTAATTTTTAGCTACTACTCAATCCATCTCCAACTCAATCTTCCCCTTCTCTATAATGCTATATATATGTAAAATTGTAAGATGACAATAATTGTGCGACGAAATGACAATAATGAATAACATTTTGCTGGGCAAGCAAAACTAAAACCAAGCTCAAATTATAGTATAACTAAGCGAAAAAAATAAATATAATATTGACAATAAAAATTCAAACCTTTAGGAAGGACAATACAAATGTATTAAATAATTTTACCAATTAATAAGTGTAAAATTAATAAAAAAAAAAATGTTATTTATTGCTATTATCTACTGTGGTGCTCTCTGCAACAATTTAAATTTGAAAGATTATAATTTAGATTTCCATAATATTCTTATTTGAATCCTTGAGACAGTGTTATGTATTGAATGTATTTCATAGATACAAATATACTTTTTTTTTTGATCATATTCGCTTAATCGGTGTGAAATTGTTTCAACTTTTTTGAAAAATCCTTAAATAATTCAATTACAATAAATGTATGACAATAAATCATATTATAGTGGATAAGTGATATTATTTTCAATACACACAAAGATCTTTTCGGAAGGATTTTATTGAAAAAAAAAAGAAATATTTATATTGGAGAATCGAGTCGAGTCGAGTTGGTTTTCCATCAATCCAATTTTACCAATTTAGTAATTCAAAGACAATAATTGAAATATGCTAAAACTAATGAAAATAAATTGAAAATGTCAAGTGTATTACAATAAACTAAACTTAATTAATAATTATTGAATATACTATATAAATGTAAATATTTGCACATTTTTGAAATATGTATTGTATGCACTCTTTGTATTTTGGTTTGGGTTAGTCTATAAGAATAAAATATTATATATAAAAAATAAAAAATAAATAAATCATTTTGCACTTTTATCAGACAATAAAGTTGAATATTTAGAAACGATAATAATTATAACGGTATAAACAATTCTTCTTCTATAAAAATTTATATATAGCTGAATTTGATTTGTTAAGTTTTTGTTATGCATTTCAACTTAGTGTTTAGCTTAACTTTCCTTAACCTAACAATTTTTGATAAATTCGTATACACAGCAGGCCGAGGCTGAGATTATTTTTTATGAAGATGGCATATAAGTACAAGAAGAAGAAGAAGAAGAGATTTTGTATTGTATTAATAATTTTACAGCTATACGCACAAAGTCCAAACATAAATTGCAAAACATAACAACAAATAAACTTTAATAAATTTGAATAATTATGTAGGCAGAAATAAAAAATAAAAGAAAAAATAAGAGAAATATTTTTATGTACTTTCGAAGGTCATTGAAATAAATAAATATTATCGGATTCTTATATAAATATATTCAATCATTCAAAAAAAAAAAAAAATTGTATATGTACTTGCATAATGAATTATTCAAATAAAAAGAGCAAACATTAATTGATCAAACTTTGAATTACATTTAAATGCAAGGAGAGATTCCATGTCGATTATAACTTATATCGTAATTTAGATAGAAACATTTTCCAGCAGACAATGACAAAGTCAAAGGTGGCAACAAATATAAACTTTCATTATATGAGTACTATGTGAATTAAGAAAGATCTTTGCCGCAAATCAAGAAAAAAATTTACATTCAAAATCACATTTAATTAATACATAGATAATCTTGCATGATAAAGAAAACAAAACTAATCCATTTTTAATAATTAAATACGCATAAGAATAAAGTCAGAACTCACATCAAATGTAATCGAAAAAGAAAGAACTCAGTAAAAGAATTGGAAGCATCAAAATTGTTAAATTATACAAATTAAAATTGTAGAAATTTCATGTCAATAAGCAAAAAGCAGCTCTCAAAATTAATTCTAGAAATTATTTATTAATTAAAAAAATTGATTGCTTCACAAGAAGAGAATTAGACAATAAATAATGACAATAATTTAGAGATATTTTCTGAATTGAATTCAAGGCGAAAGCAAAGCATATCTTCATGTGCTTCTTAAATAAAACAAATACTTCTGCAGTGTAATTTTTTGTGGTGAATTTAAAAATCTCAAAATCTACAATTCATTCGTGTTCAAATACAACAAATGCATGATAATAATTCCAAATTAATAAAGAAAAAAAGCGAAACATGTTTTCATAAAACATAATAGTGTGTTGTGTTTCATTTATCTAGCTGACAATCTGCAGGAGTAATCAACCCTCGTTTTTGGCGCCAGCGCAGTTTGAAATTGCTTGCTGTGCGAAGAAGAAGAAAACGTGTAGCATACTTTTGGGTGTAAGTTACACTCTGTGAGCATTGTAATTCTCAAACGGTTCAAGCAGCTCGGAGGTGAAGACCCGAGTTGAGAGCCCGAGAAAGCATACTTACCTGGCGTAGAGGTTAACCGTGATCACGAAGGCGGTTCCTCCGGAGTGAGGCTTGGCCATTGCACATCGGTTGAGTTGACCTCTGCGATTATTCCTAATGTGAATAACTCGTGCGTGTAATTTTTGGTAGCCGGGAATGGCGTACGCGCCGTCCCGACCTTAATAATAAATGTAGACGAAGTGTTGAATAAGGGAGGAAGAACAGAGGAAGTGTTCTAAAAGTTTGGTTGTGTTTGAACGCCACTGAAATTCTCAACTTCTCTTTTGATTTTTCCCGCTTCCCTTATAATTCTCAACTGTTTGTTCAGCATTCCGGTTGCTTAAATAGAACCAATGCCTCAAAGAATTGGTTAATATGAAGAATAAATAATTTACCGAACACCCGTGTGGTTCTGAACCATGTTGCAATGGTAAGGAGACGTAATTCTGATTTTCCAATTCTATTTTGGTTTTCTCTTCTTTCCCTTGCTTTTTCGTCTAAGAAATAATTTCAATTGGAGTTTTTGTTAGAAACTGCTATTTAGAATATATAGACTCTGATTACCACAAAATATTTATTTGAAAATGTCTAAGGGAACAAAATCAAATTAAGCTATGGGACCAGGTTGTCTTCTTTTCTGAATTTATTTCTTTCCACTCAAGGAAGGCAACAATTGCGGTGGCTTCTTTGAAGAGGAAACACTTTGCCACTAAGAAATAAAATGGCTGTATATGACTACCTACCTCTATGGGTTTCAGATTTGGGGAATTTCAACCAAATCCAATTATAAAAGGATACAGGTGATGCATAATCGAGTAACACGACAAATAACTATCTATCCCTGGTTCTACTCTCCATAAAGACCTTGATTTTCATTAAATTGAAGAGCAAATTGGGAAAGATTCCTACGACACCGAAGGCTACATCCGACCTCCAAGACACAAGGTTTTGTCAAAAGTTTAGGCTGAACATAAATTTTTTCTTTTCAGCTAATATGAAAATTCCTCACATTTTATATAGAATTGGCTGACATGTGTCTTATATAAAAAAGTACGGACTCCTCACTTAAAGAGATGAAAGAAACTTTTTTCTAGATCCAACCGCATTGTTTCAGCCCTAATCGAGCTGAAGACGAAAGTATTTCTAAATTATATAATAAAGATACCACACAATTGTGTGGACTTGGCAAATCCAAATAAAACACTTTTGTTTTGCAGTTTTATTCAATGCGCGCTTTAATCAAAATATACTTGTGTGTCTTGAATGCTGTGTGTGTGTATGTGTGTGTATTGCTAGAGATTTTTTGTTTTATATTTTACAATTTTTTGATTACTACTACTATTTTGTTTTTGCTTTGTTTTTTTTGTTTGCGGCGCAACATTTTTTTATGAACACATAAAGTGTTGTTGTTTTGTTTTTCTTAATTTTCGTATGATACTAAAAACTAAAAATCGAAATTAAAATTATGTAATAATAATTAATTAACACAAAAATGCATTCAGGCAGATAAAAATGATTTCAATCATTTTTCCAAATATTCCCTCTCCTTCAAGCTGCTGAAGAAAGGGTTTATACTATAATTTTATTTCCAAAGCTATTGACGCTCTCCACGGAGTGAGCAAAAAAAGAATTCCAATTTCAGTTCAATTTGGGGAAATTTGGAAAACTCAAAAACTGTACAGATTTTTCTGGTTTGTGTACATTTTTTAGATAAGCTCAAACGATTTGGTTTCAAACATGATCGGTGCTGCCTGCTTGATTTTGTCGACACTTGAAATTTTGTATGCATTTAAATTAATTTTATATAATTATTATAAATCGGTTCTGTTTCGTTTTTTTTTTTTTTACAATTTTACACAATTCTGGCTTGATCCTTAGATTGCTATGGTTAACTTAAATGTATCAGCAAATGTATAGCAAATCAATTTCAAGAAAGCCGAAACATACACTTTCGTTTTGAAAGAAAAAAGGTGATTTGCTTTTTGAATCTTTCCGCCATTCCAGCGCTTTGTTCATTGAAATTATTTATACAACAGACTTAAGGTTAATAAAACATCAACACTTATCGACCACGAGTCGACTCGACTCGACTTTCGGGGGTACGGGCACATACATAATATACTTGCTGAATAATTGAGACTTAAATGATATATGCAAAATACAGAATCCATAAGGTCGTTTTTTTTTTTCATTTTGACAAAACTTTTTCATTCTTTTAATCAAATAAAATTACTCTTCTTTTTTGTTTTGTAATTTGTTTATAATAATTATAATTAATTCCATTCATTAATAAATAAAGCCTAGTTTTAATGCCTGCTTCAACTCAACTGATGCAACTGCTCAATTGCTACACAAATACAATATGTATAGTTATTGTTTTCATTTTCTTTTCTTCTTTGTTTTTTTTTTTTCATTTTCTTGTATATTTATATGCTATTTATATATATATATATATACTTTTATCGTATGTATGCGTGTATATTTAATCTAAATTATCCTGGAAAATTAATTTAATATAGCCAGTCGCACCATCCAATGGCGTCGCACAGAATGGACAAACAGCCTGAAATCCATTGGTGCCGTGTGGTATCTCAACATTTGCCCAATATCTGTCGAAGAGAAGAGTGTAAATTATTTACTCAAATGCCAATGATCGGAATCAGAAAATGTTTATATAATTACTTGACAGTTTTCTCAGTCGCCATATGTCCGCATGGGTTAAATGCAAACGTTGGAGCCCCCACATCCACATAGAAGGCCGGTTCCAGACCCATACACAGGGTGACCACAGGTCCAAGTTCTAGGCACATGGGACAGCGACGGGCGCCAGTGTTCTCATCCTGACCCCAGTCATGGTGGCCTGTTGGCAAAAATCACAATAATCAAATATTCATTTCAACAACAACAACAACGAATCGAGAGCCATCTGAACTGGTTCAGTTTAGTTACCTTGCACGTGGCCGCAATTTAAGTACACATAAGGCTGATTCACCTGATCCCCGATATTCACTTTGCGTGGTATGACCAATGTATTCAGTCCCACCGGGCACTGTGGACGACCAGCGTTAATGGCATCGATAAGCTTTTCCAAATCGTGTTTGGTCTAAATTAAACATGAAGATGTCAATAAAATGGCCTTGCCGATTAAATCTCTCATTAATTTACCGGTGAATGTTTCAGACCCTCGGCCGAGCGCCACAGCAGAGTGGCGCCACAGAGATCAATAAGTGTGCCATCTTGCAAGATATTTGATTCATCATAGATCTGCAAAGTAAGCAAAACATTATCAACTCATCTCTTTTTAATAAGTGATTTCATTTTGAACTACTTACGGGTTGACCCTTCTGCTGTGCCGAACGCGATTCACGCAAGCTGAATACATCACCGCCCACGGAACACTCCCGCCAGAGACCGCACTTGGCGCTGCCGCCGCAAAACGAACCCTTTGGATGCATTATCAAGACCCCATTTGTGGTCAGGCCATCAATTTCCACATTGTCCTGCCATTTGGTGGCCTTTTCCTAAAAAATCAAATTAGTCAAATTAGTTGTGAGCTGATTTTATCATGAATCGATTCGATTCTTTACTTACGCCCAAAAATATATTTCTGCTTGAATCGAAGCCAGCGGCAAATATTCTAGCCTTGGCGGGTTCACATCTGTTGACCAAAATGCGACAGGCAAAACGTGAAATTGTACTTTGCATTACCTTGGCGTCCTTCTTATCACCGGGCAGCGTGTCCATTACCACAAAATCAATGGGCGACTCTGAAGAGCGGCCAACCTGAAACAAAATAATAATTCATCAATTTTTTATAATCTCAAACAAATTCAAGTCTACATCGATGCGGGTTATATGTCTCATGATTATTATTCGACTGACAGTGGGCCAGACTAATCAATATGAATATTATATATCCATATCACTTTGCTGCTAGGTCAAAGGGCAAATGAACTGCCGACATATTTGACCTTCTTTTTTTTTGCGACAAACCAAAAGGCCAAGTTATATACCAAAGTTTATAGGAATCCGTATGAGATGATTCTGATTTGACAGATTTGAGTTGGGGCCTACCTGAAACATATCCGTCTCCGTGTCTTCCTTGTATTCGACAATGACTGCCTGGTTGCGAGAGAGTGTATACGATATCGAATGCTGGTTGGCATCCAATATGGCCTGCGAAGTCTGTGGCGATTGTACAATATAGTGCTTGGATCGTTTGACGCCGCTGGGCTCCGTTCGCTTGTGGAGCACAAATTTTGAACGTCGCCGACCGCGATCACCCTGTGGCAAATAGCCATTGTAGCTGTAACAAACAAAAACAACAACAACAACAAAATAAATTAGTCTTGCATAATTTCCGAAAAGTAGAAATTGATAAGATTCTTGGGGCAAGAGTTGTTTGTTTATTTTTGGGGTCAAGTTTGTGTTGATTAGTTCTCTTTTGCCTTGGATTAAATCCAAGCGATTTGATGACTTTGATCTAAATAAAAATAATATTGGAAAATCGAAATCCACTTGCCATGAATCATCAGTCTGAGAGTCGTTAAAAGAAGAAATAAGAAATTTTCTTTTTTTTTATGACCGGTGACTTGACCTCAGGTAATAAAGGGAAAAGAGTGGGGGGGGGGGGAGTCTGTCTTTTTATGCTTTTTGATGTATTAATGAGCGCACACAACAATTTTAGGCAGTTTTTTTTTTTTTTTTTTTTGGGTAGAAACAGCCTAAGCCGACAGCAGTTAATTTTTATGGCCACAATTAAAAAATTTGTAGTTGTGCAGACCAGAGGAGGTCATAATGTGTCGGTTAAAATGTCATTAATTAAAATGTCTACCGGTTTGGAACCGCACACACAACCGTCTAAAGGCAAACAGGGCTAAGTTGTTGTCGTATTTCCTGATTAGACCGTAAAAATAGTCGGCAGAGTAGGTGGACCAAATGACCGCCTGTTGATTACTCGAACCAGCAAAGGAAGCAACCATTTTCAGACCAAAAACAAAAAAAAAGTGAAAAATTGATTTTTTGTTTTCTTCTTCTTCTTCTTGCTCCCCCCTCTTGCCACGCGAAGATTGGTTGTCACCAACCTGGGCGAGGTGTTCAAGCGTGGCAGTAATTACGCAAGCAAGCAGCTTGTTCTTTCGACTCTTCAGCTTCTAAAGAAAAGTCTGAAAAGAAGAAAAATATGAAAAAGGCAAGAAAAAAAACTACACTTTTAAGTGCTGTCAACTTTTTTTTTATTACATTTTTCTTGCGCTCTCTTGTTCGACTTTTGCTTGTAGGCAATTAAAAAGTGTTAAGATAGCAAATGCCCAACAACAATAACGACAAGAAAGTACCTGAAAATGAACAACTTGTAGCCAAGCAACCTGGTCACAATTCATAGAACCAACGCCGAGCTAATGACTCAACCAGCCAGCGACTCCGACAGCGACTGCGGTAATCAGCGCAATGTCAAAGCCTCAGAAGAAGCAGACAGCCAAGCGACCCTACCAAATGACCCGCCAGCCAACATTGGACCAGGCCCAAAAGATTTACAGACCCTGTCTTAAAATCTCTGCTGCTGCTTGGCAACGAACACCATCAATCTTTCGGGCCCAACTGCTGAGTGCGGGTTGGATAGGTGCTGGACTGACTGCTGTCTGGTTGCATCCAATCTAATTTATGTGTCAGTTTATAGCGCCTCGATGGCCAGGTAAAGCGTAAATGCATTTTGCTTTATTACACGCGGCGTATACTTAATTTGTAAGCCATTTATAGTTTGTATTTGTTTGGAAAAGAAGCTGTTCTTTCTACACTCTTTTTCATTATCTCCCTGTCAGTTTTTGAGCATATCTCCACTATTTATCAAGATAAATCAATCAAATTGTATTTTTTGAATACTTATATAGAGAAGCTTAAGTATGCCGAATTTCATTTGGATTGAACAATCATTTCATATAAATGCCAGAGAGATTCAGAGTGGTCTTTAGAATAACTCGAGTATTTATTAACCAATCTCAAAGCGATTTTATATATATGAAGTAATTATGAGCAGTTCAATTATTATGTTAATGGAACCTCAAAAAAGATATTTTATCCTGTCAGTTTCAGATCTTTCTTGAATCACTTTTGAGCATATCTCCACTATTTATCAAGTTAAATCAATCAAATTGTAAGCTTGAAATATTTATATAGATAGATGCACAAGTATGTCCAATTTCATTGGGATCATATCATACAACATCTAGAGAGATCCAGAGTGATATTTAGAATAACTCGGGTATCTCAAAGAAATTTTATGTATACATATAGTAATTATGAAGTGTTATTTTGAAGCATTATAAAAGGAACCTCGTTAATCTTCCACAAGAATAACTCGAATATTTATGACCTAATCTCAAAGAACTTTTATATATAAAGTAATTATGACCAGTTGAAATAATAATTTAAAACATAATAGGAGGAACGTCCATTAATGACCTTCTTTATTCTTTCACACCACAGAAGAAAACCTGCTCTTCTTTATGGTACGTATTGAACCAAGCCAAAGTAGCTTGAACCCTGTCAGTTGAATCCAGAATTTCTCAAAAATATTTCTTACTTTTTGGTTACTTTAGAAATTGATATATCAAATTAGAGTGGTCTAAGCAGAATGGATCAAAGTTGGAATTCCTAGACATCAAGACATATTAATAAATGTTTCAGCAAGCTTCATACTACGCCGATCCAAAGCTAAATCCTATATGATCCAATTAAGGTTGATCTATTCAGGAATCAAAGATCTCTAGCTTCTCCCACTCATTTGCCAGCGTTTTTAATGTGATTTTAATTCTCAATTTTTATTAGCTCGAAATTAACTTACCCAAGAATCACAAGTTCCCCATAACGCAGACGCGGTTTATCATGACCATCGCCACCGTCTTCAGCCAGTATGGGAGATTCTGTGCCGTCGGTGCTATAAAAAGAAGCCAAACAAGAAACAATTAATTTAATTAAAGTGTTGTAATTAATTCAAGACATAAATAAAAAAAAATATTGTTTATTTTTAAAATGAAAAGAAAACTTTGAGTGAAAAGAAATTTTTGAAAAAGTAACTGCCAATTTCAAGTTGAAACTTTGCAGTCTTCATGCTTGTTTTATGCTGCCAACTGAACTAGAATTTTAAATGAGAAAATATTTCCCCAACACACTCGACAATTTGCAATTTGCAATGTCTTCTCTGGCGGCTTGTAAATTTCTCTCTCTAAAAAAAGGGAGGCAGGGCGGCAGAGCAAGGCGAGGGTGCTTGCCAAAGAAGTCGTACAAATCCATTCATAAGAATTTTCAACGCAAAACATCATCATCATTATCATCATCATCATTAAGTCTACCAATACCACTGAGTATTTCGAAACTAGTGGGGAATTGCCACCACTTCAGGCCCCCCCCCCCCCCGCACCAAACAAAACTAAGAAGAAGAAGAAGAAGCAGCTCATTGCCAGCTCATTAACAAGTGCAACTGTTCTTGCTCCTTAAGAAGGGAGTGGGCGGTAGTGGGTGTCGCTTTATTTTTATTACAATCTAAAAGATATAAGGCAGTTCTCCTATATTTTTTTTTATATATTTTTTTTGAGCACAACTCATAAAATGATTTACTGAAAATCTAATAAACCAGCACGGCGCCGGACGAGAGAGCAACGCCCACAGAATTTACAAAAAAAAAGAAAGAAGGAAAACCCCTCCAAGTTCCCAAATCCACACACATACATCCACACACACATATGCCAAACTGGCAATGGATTTTTTTTTTTTAATGTGGCAAACGAGCCGGCTAAGTGGGGCGGTGTTGGCTTTTGGTCTATGTTGATGACGCTGGCTTTTGGGGTGCATTGATTTTTGCTCGTTGCATTTAAACTTGCTCCCCTTTTTGTATGAGTTGTTTCGCTTGTTGTTCTTGTTGTTGTCCTACACGTCGAGGGGCTGTTCGGCAGCACTTGAAATTGTGCAGTGCAGACGGAAATTCTGCGCACAAAGCATTACCAGACTCGACCCTACTCTGCCCTAACCGACCAGACCCAGACCCAGACCAGAGTAATGCCCAAAGGCAACCCAGTGAAAGGGTTTGTCTAAGAGCAGAGTGAAGGGGGATGGAGGAACGTCGGTTGCAAGGTAAAAAAAGGGCTAAATTGGTCGGTTCGGTCGTGTTGTCTGGCCTTTTGGTTCTGTCTGCCTTCTTTCTCTGTTTTCTGTTCTGGCCTGTTCTCATTTTTTTCTTTTTTTTGTAGGCATCAAATTAGCGCTGCAAATGTAATTTAGACATGTGTATCTATATTTATATAGATAGATCCCTGTATTCGTGAAGGTATTTCGTGTGCGACTCTGGAATCTGACTGCTGCCTGACGCGTGCCAGCTGCTTTTTTTAGACTCTCTTAATACAGACAGGGAAAGAAGGGGAGGATAGACCAAAAAGAAATAAATACGAAACATTTTTCACAAAAAAAGTGCTGCAAATGTAATTCTAAATATGCTCCCAACTTGAGGGAAGTCTAACCAAATTTGGGATTAATTTAAAGAAATTGGGACCAATCGGTGTGATAGACTCTTTTTGGAGTAGTTTTGGTAAGGCTTGGTATGGTATACTACGGAATATATCCATAGGATTTTTCACAAATAATTTGAATAATATTGGTCTGTAAATGAACTGAGGCCTCTTCCATAGTTCTATATTTTAGTGGTTCCATCAGGGTAGAATCAGATATCTATATTAACATATTCCATAATTCATCAGGGGACTTAGGAAAAATCATTTCGCTTGCTTCAATCTCCTGGGGGACTCATCCCATATTTCGTTAGGGGACTTAGGCCAAGCCTGGGGACTTATATATATCGATTAGAGGGATCAATAAAATTACGCCCTAAAAATGGCTTTTAAACTTGGTTAAACTGTGAATACTAAAATGTTGTTCTTTCATAATAAATGTAGATTATACCTAAAGATATGGAGTCGGGTGGGATAAGCATTCAAGAACCATAAGGACCCTCGATTCTCTTAGATTTTTAAATATTTCAGCACTTCTATGAAAAGCTTAATATATTTTTCCATAAAGAAATTCCTCAAATTTGTTCTCCAAAAACTTGGAACCCTTAAATATGGCCACCCTTTTTTTTCTATAACAAATTTGAAGCAATTTATTTTTTTATTTCGCAATTATTTTTGCTTATTTGTATGGATTTTTCTTGCCTGATGCGGGCAATAATTTTTTGGTCTATCGCCATTATCTGTCCAGATGGCCATGACCAGAGAATTTAATTAGTACAAACGCAATCAAATAAACAACACTAATGAGTGAAAGAGAAAGACAGAGCGAGAGAGCAAATTGGTTGGATAGAGATAGAGAGAGAATCGAGATCCCCAGTGCTAAGCAATGGAGGAACTGGGTTAAATTGATTAAGCGACATTATTAAAAACTCTCGACAAAGAATGAGAATAGACCGGAGTTTTTGTCGTCGTCGTCTTCTTCTTCTTCTTTTTTCTACTAAACAGACTAAATTAAATTCAATTAACGCAAACAAAAAATTGAAGCTGTGCAATTGCAACAACAACAACAAGAATAAACAAACACACATTTGATGAGTGTCGTCATTTTTTTGGAAGAGAAAAAAATTGGTTGTTTTCGTTTTATTTTATTTATTTTTTTGTAGAATTGAAAAAATGCATGAGAATAGATTTGGACTTCAAATAAATCTTAATTTATTTATTTATTATTTCAACTAAAAAAAAAAGAATGCTCGAGGGCTTACGAAATCTGTTTGAGTGGGTTTTTTTTCTCGGTTGGATTGCGTGTCACACACGCACACACACACACACATAGTTGGGGCAAGTTAGCAACACATGCAACAAGCTCTGCTGTAACATGCAATCAGCTGTTTATATCAGCCTTAGAATTTATCGATTTTTAGAGACACGCATACTCTGGAGTTTTTTTTTTTTTAACTATTTGCATGGATTGGTGGAGGGGTTCAGGGGAGCTGGGTGGGACGGGGGTAGCGAGTGTAAAGTCTTTGGTAACAAAACCGTCGAAGCTGGCCATAAAAAAGAGTTATCACAACACATATAAATGGTGGGTTGGCTCTGGGTTTCTTCTTCTTTTTCTTTTTTGTTTTAGTTTATTTTTGGGTATCTTTTTTTTTTTTTTTGGTGTGTAAAGATAGCAAAATGGTTGATGTTGCCAACGTCAACGTTGTTGTTGTTGTTTTTGTTTGGGGGGAAATCAATTTTCAAGCATGGAAAATATATGAGTGTGTGTTTGTGTGTGTTTATTTAATTTGTATCTGTGTTTGTATGTGAAGGCTATGAAGGTGGCAGTGTCGGCGGTTATGAAAAAAAATAAATGGTGTAAAAAATCTATATCACTCTATTCAGTTGGGTTCAACAGCAAAGAGTAGAATATGTTGTTGTTATTCTTGTTGTTGTTGTAGTTGTGTGTACTTCAATATTGCATGACAGCATTTCAGCACATTGGAATCGATTTTCTTTGCCAGGCAACCGAGAATCGCATTACAATAAATTTTTTGCCTTCTTCTCCCCAAACGCAAAGGGCACAAGTCGCTTCAGCATGCAACAACAACAACAAAATAAATGCAACAATAGAAAAGAAGAAAAAAAAACTTGACTCCTTTTAGTGCAAGCGGAAAATATTGTATGCCCTGGCAAGTTTACTTGGCCAGAAAATCAGGCCAGCGCAGGTGGGTTTGCCCTCCAGCCTGGCCCAACAACAATCAGGTAAAAGATTGAAACAACACACAGTCGGTAGTTTATGCAAATTAAATTCATTACTACTAAAATGCAAAGAGTCTGATTAGCTAAGTGGAAATGTATTTTCTAATGACTCAAATAGCTCGCTTCCATTGGCCCTGAGAAAGAAAACCTTTTAGTCGACACTAAATAATTGCATTTCATAACTTGACATTATGAAAGAAAAACAAAACAAGGGAAAATTCAATCAACAAGGGCAAGGAAATATTATGCAAAATTATATATCAAAAAGCTACAATCTTTTATCAAGATACTTATGTGATATTTCGATATATAACTAACTTTATAAGCAAGTATATTTTTTGCCAGGATGGTTCAATGCCAGGATTCATTTTTAAAGTTATTCATCTTCTTATTAAATTTTAACAATGATTCAATGATTAACAGAGATATCTCTACATCCGATTTGGTTCTGAATGACATATAAATGATATCATAGTTTGATCAATGTGAATCAGGATACCCTCTGGCGTTTCTATATAAGAAATTCAAATACCAAATTTGATCTACATTGTCCAATGAATGCCGGAGATATCGGTTCAGTTTGATCAGTCATTATAGTACTTCAATCAGTCTGAAACTAGCTATATGAATGTTTCTGTATAGTCACATTCTAAGCTCCAAATTTAGTTCAAATTCTTCTATACATATTGGAGATATTCATGGAACCATTAAATATTATAATCGAATACTTCGGTCAGGCTGAAATTCGCTGTATGAGGTAATCAAGGTACTTACAATCTCAGCTCTGAATTTGGTTGAAATCGTTCAACAGATATTAGAGTTAAGACCATAAAAACTATATAATATATTAAATACTTGATTCAGATTTGTGTCACTTCAAATATTATTAGATTAAATACCTTTTTAGCCAAAGATTTTCCACTCATTCCAAAGGTGTTTAGTTAAAATTCCTATATGAAAAATTCCCAACCATTTAGAATGCTCTTAGATTTTCTCAGAGATCTAGAATTTCAAGTTCTTCTTCTTCCACTCGCAAGCTTCGCATACTACAAGATTTTCAAGATAAATCAAGACAGCAATTTTTATTATAGAAAAATGAAAAAGACCTTCATTTTGGCAAGTTGAAATGTTTCTGTCCTTCTTAAAAGATAAATTAATCTGTACTTGTTAGTTTGCTTTGATATTTGAGCTGAATTTTTCGCTCTTTTTTTTTATTTTTGCAGCCTGTCAAAAATGTCTACTCAAATAAACATCGAATCAACGTCAAGAGCAAAAATCCGCAGAGCCAGGCAAAGTGCAATGAAAGATTAAACAAAAGAAGGTTAAGCCTGAGGGGCGGAAAGACAGCGACAACCCTAAAAGACACGCAGGTGCTGCAGATTTGGTTGCAGGTGTTGCATTACCAAAACACACACACACACACACACACACACACACACATACACACACATGTTCCGGGTCTTGCCAAAAAAAATCTTTTAATGGTCCTCGAAACATCCTGACAAACACAGGCAGAGAGAATAAGGCAAGCATATCTTGTATAGATCGATTGTATCTTGTAGATACTTTTGCATCTGTGCACACGTCTAGTTGAGTTATTGTCGTGGATTCGCGGTTTCTCTACGCTTTTTGGCTACTCAACTTTGTGTGAGAAGCAGCGAGCAAAGCTCTTTAGACTGGCTGGGCCTGTCTTGGCTTATTCTTTGTCTACTTCAGACAGAAACGTGTGCGACGCGAAACTTGTTTTATGTATTTCTTTTTCTTTTTGTTTTTTTTTTTGTTTTTTTTTTGTCAGAAATTTTAGCATAAAAGAAAAATAAAAGCAGCAAGCACAGCGGTAAATTGCAAACGTAAAGTATGAATGACAACAGCAACTAAAACAAAAATAAAATAAAAATAACCAAAAGATTTGCCTCTCCCTCGCTCCATCTATCTCTTTACGCCAAGATATCTCTTAGATACATTCAAAGCGTCTAGGCACAACCTGATTTATCCCGATTTGACTGATTTCAAAGTTGAGTTGAATGGAAGTTCAACAGCTGTTCAAAAGGCGTGGCAGCCCTTTAATATTTCTGACATTTCTCACGCCTCGTTTAAGCTTAATTGTATACGTGTGTGTGTGTGTGTGTTTGTGTGTGTGAAAGACCACTTACTAATATCATTTTATGCAAATGGCAAGAAACAAAAACTAAAAGAAAAAGCAAACAAAAACACATGTGTCCCAATTTCTTGCTTAGTTCATTTTCTATACAATTTAAGTCCAACAAGAAAGCTAAATTAGTATCTGAGTGTAAATGTATCTGTAAGTATCTGTATCTGTATGAGTGTGTGTGTGTGTGTTTTTTTTGTTACATAAGCATACAATTTTGTGGGTTTTTTGCACTTTTTGCTTCGGTCAACTTGGGCAAAAGTCAGACCAAAAAAAAAAAAAAAAAAGAGACTGCAAAAAGAAGAAGCTCAAAATTTTTGTTTATGTTTAACAAGCAATTCTTTTTTTGTACAACAAAAACTACAAAGCAGCTGATTGTTTTCTGTTTACAATTTTTGCATTTATTTTATCTATGCAAAAGCACGTTTCAAAAAAAAAGGTTAAAATTTGTGGCCGCAAAGGAGTCGGCGAATCTTTTGAAAAGAAAAAATAAATTAAACACAAAAAGCAATACAGTCATTTCGCTCTCTCTCTCTTTCTATTTCTCTTTTGGTCCAAGTTACCCACATTTTGGTCATGTTTAGTTTGACAATATTTTTTTGTGCGCTTTTTTTTTTGTTGCCTTTGAATTGGGCTAATAGTTTCGCTTTTCATTTGGCATTACATTGTGTCTTTCTTTTCTGTCGTGCTGCCACTTTTTTTTTATTATTACTTCTTGCGTCATTACTAAAAGCTTACAACTTCAATTGTCATTGTGGGCAAACAACAAAGCCAAACAAAATATAACGAAAAAATTACATTTTGCCTTGGAAATATTCCGGAAATATTCTGGTGGCAGGGCCCAAATTGAGCCGAAACTCGTTGCAGTTTATCACTGAAACTGCCAACTGACGCATGAATATGCTAATTTCCCCTATTCACTTTGGCTTTTATTTTATTTTTTGTTTTATGGTACCACGAACATTGATTGGCATCGCATCGAAAACACAGACTGAATTAACTGATTACGAAATTGGATAGCCAATAAAGCTAATTATATTCCTAATATTAATAATCATTTATGGCCGATGAGACTCTTTCATTACGAAAAGGGAAAAGAAAAATGAAATTGAACTTGTCACAAGAAATTACAAATTGAAAATGTTGCATCATATCGAATCTGAGATCTACAATCTGAAGATGTCAGACTAAATAATGAAAACATTTGAAATAGGAATCCTTCGTTTACTTTTTACTTTTTACCTTGTCAAAAACTATCTTGATGGCAAGTCAAGAATGTGAAAGTTACAAGAAAAAAAAAAAAAAATTAGCGGAAGTTTTTTCTGGAAAACTTCAATGGAATTTTCGAGGGCAAGCTAAATATATTCCTAGAATAAAAACTTGGCCATTAGACCAATTAGTTGGGAGTTCTCAACTAATTAGAATTCCACCAGAGCTGAGCCAAATTGTTCGGGAACCTGGTTCTTCCACTGAATCCCTGGAACTTAGCTCTGACCAAACTTGGTACAACTCAAATGACTTCAAGCTAATGACCCAGGCCGGGTCCTTACTTGGAAACTACAAAAAGTGGGCTGAGTGAAAAGGAAAACCCATTTGACATAATCCACATTTGAGGGAGGCCTAATTTCGCTGGAAATGAAATAAGCCAGGCGTGAAAAGCCTAGACAAATCAATTAGTGTGTGTGTGTGTGGACAGAATCAGCCTGGTTAAAAAAGAAATATAATTGCAAAAAATTAAAAAGCAAAGACAAAGTGAAAAAGTTAAAAATAAACAAAAAGAAGAAGCGCGGAGCAAAAAACTTATAAAAATTGTTAACGTGCCAAATGCGTGACTAAAATCGTTATGACATAATTTCGACAATATTATTTTGGTTTTCTATTTATTTAATATCATGCATTTACCTCTGTCTCCGATACTACCTGTCTGACTGTGTGTGCTCGAGGCGACAAAAATATGGCCAATAGAGAGAAACACCATTTTTTTTTTTTTGCCTCCACCCACCTTTTTGGGGTCTTTCTGTTCTACTTTTTTTATTTGTGGCTATCTAAAAATTCCACTAAAGTAGCTGCGTTTTTTTTCTCTTTTTTTGGAGAATGAAACAGTACAATTTATGGAGTCAAGAAATCAATTGAAAAGAAGTGGTACACCGACTAGAGAAAACTCTTTTTGAAGTTCCAATTTCTTCTTATTTGATTCTTACCAAATAGCTCAGATATTCTATAGACCGATTCGGGTTTGGTAACAGTTAAATCTGACTTAGATTTGATAACAAATATGTTGAAGATTAAACAATGAATAGATCAGATATTCCAAAGACCGATTCGGATTTGTTGGATTATTCTATGATATAGGAGTTATATTGCGGTGAATATCGAGACATCGGTGAGTTTCTAGAGAAGAATTAGAATCGTTCAATTTTAGTTAGATGGGATAGCTAAAGCTCGTGATATAACTAAAGTCAATTGAGATGTCGGTGAGTTTCTAGAGAAGAATTTGAATCGTTAAATTTTAATAAAATCAGATAGCTTATATCCTCGATATCACTGAAGTCTATTTCGTTCTGTATTTGAACTTCTTTCCAGGTGAATCTCGGTAGACATGTGTCTCTCTATAGGAGTCTTTCGATTCCCTAATCCTTGAGATATCCGATTTAACCAGTTCCCCAATATCATTGAGATATCTTCAGAGTTAAGGCAGATGGATACTGTCAAGCTGAACATACTCTTTTGACTTCACCTAGTGTATTTTTAGTTTACTTTGTTTCTTGAGTAAATGAAAACTTCTTACATATTCTTTCTACTTTTCTTTTTTTTTTTTCATTATCAATCGACTTTAGTTAATCGCATGATTGAGTGAGTGAGTGAGACTGTCGAGGCATTGAGGCATACCAAGTCTATTGACCTATATGAGAGGGTGTGGGGGGAGGGGCACTGTTAGGAAAGAAAAAGAGGAAGGGCCCCAAAGAGATCAATCACAGACCGTAAAAGTTGAAAAGTTTTTGGGGGAGCTCTCTCTGGGGTAGCTGGAAATATTGAGGAAATGGGGAGTGCATTTTGGCTTCTATTTTTGGTTGGCATTTAAAGATTTATGGCCAGGGCCAGGGAGAAGCAAATGTCTGTCGCTAAAGCCAAAGAGTCGAATGTTAACACACTTTAATTGTGGCAAGAAAAACAAGAATGCGCGCCACGACAGGAAATGCTCAGCTTTGGAAATTGGTTTTTGTACTATTTATTTTCTTTTTTTTTTTTTTGTATTTCTTAGGCACACGCCCCTCTTCGCCAGAGCGGTAGGGCAGGCGGTGGGTCGGGGGCCAGAGGTTGTCGGAGGACTCTCGAGCTGCGAGTCGTTGGCCAGGCCGTGCGCTATTACTTGTTTCGCTGGCCATAATCAAGCCAATTTAATAATATGTTACGCTCTGCACAATTTCACCTGCAGCAGAGCCAACCCAGCAGTCTCTCAAGTCGAATTCTCGTACACTCTTTGGATTTTTAGTGTATACTCGGGATAAAGAGTATATGAAAATTCTGAGAGGAGGTCAGCCAGTAGAGGAGCCTTTGGGCAGCTGGTCTAAAAAGAATTTTGCAGCAGTCAAAGCCGCAGGCTGAGACTGAGACCGACCAGGCCGGCCGTCCGGCTTGGTTTCGGTTTGAAGCTTGATTAAAAATTATGCTCGTGTGAGTGTGTTGGTGTGTGTGTGTGTCTGTGTGTGCGCATGCGTGCGTCTTGCCAATAAAATTTCGCATGAAACAAAATAAAAGCTGCGTACGTGACCAGTTGCCAAAGTTGTAGGAAGACTTCCAAAAAGGGGGCAGAGAAGCCACACCGACGCAATCCAAAAGTGATACAAAGATATATGCGGGCATTAGAAATTTTGAATTTGTTTTTTTCTTTTTTTTTTTGGTTTTATTCTAACTTTGACATTTGCTCAGTTTGCCAGGGGCCCTGAGATCTGGCAGGTACAAGAGGGCAACAATTTTTGTTGGTTACTGCCAGAGCCGTTGGCAATTTTGCATTTAATTCGTCACGTAGCGAAATACAAAAAAGAAAAGTTGTTGATTATGCATTCCAAATTGCAGGGGGAATGGGCGGAGGGGGCGGTGATCTGCATAGACTCAAAAGTGGTTGACTCGGTTGGCTCAGCCAGGCAGGCAGAAAGGCAGGCGCAGTCGTCCAGAGCGCTTCACTCAACCATGTGCGCCAGCGTCGGCCTGGCTCACTCGAATTGCAGCTGCCCTCCAGCAATAACAACAACAACAACAATAAAAGCAACAATGCAAGTCAGCAAAACAAAAAAACAAAAAAAAAGAAACAGTAAATTTGCAACTCGAGGAAATATGAAAAGGAAAAAATTTTGAAACTTTTACGAAAATTGAAAACTAAAACCCTTCAATAGGAGTGGTTTTCTTTTCTCTTCTTCTTCTTTTGCATTTTTTTTTTTTTTTTGGTTCATTGACATTTGCCAAGTTGACATTTTCGAAATAAATCGCCAACTAAGCCTACAAACATTTTGCATTAGCAAATCTGTCAATCAATTTGGAATTCCAAAGGAATTTCGTAGTCAAAGAAACCAAATAACAAAACCAAAAGAAGGTCTCAGTTAGAACGAATTGGCACAAAAGGTAAAAATGTGAAAAGGTTCAAACAATTACAAAAAGCATTACAAATTGGGTTAGGCCCAAGTAGTGAGAGAATTTCTGACCTCGAAATGGCACATAGGAAAATTACAAAATACAGTGAAAAAAAGAGATAAAGTCGAAACTAAAATTGAATAAATCAAATTTAAATTGAGTGTTTTCTAGACTCTCTGAAATCAGGTGAGGATGACTAAAGGAATTGTCTCTGCTATCAAATGATTTCCTTGGTTTTAAAGCGTATTTGGAAATCACGTTTGGGGCTTGAAATGTTGGATCGGAGCACTATATAATATGACTGTGATACCAACTTGAAACTGGTTCCGGTTACACCAGAGAAGATCTTTGAAAAGTGTCAATAATCTTGGGCACAATATAGAGATACTCTTAGGACTTGACAAGTTAAAAATTCTGGAGTTACCAGAGCTCAAAATACCCAAGCTTTTCAATGTTACCAAATATGAACCAAATCGAACCATAATTGCAGATTTTAGAGATAAGATTTCGAGCTTTCTCATGATATAGCTTTTAGTTTTATGAGTAGTCTTCATGTAAAATTACTAAAGATTTTTAAAAAGTTAAATGTCAGTCTAAAAATTGCATTTGCTGGGTAGTTCTGAACCGGTTTGTTCGGATTATTATGTCACCATTGGTTGGGCCCCCCTCCCCTTTTGCTGCACATCCTTTTGGCTTTTGTATTTCATATTAGGCATTAAAATTTTTGGGCTTTTGTGGGCTCACCTTATAACCTCTATCTTGGGTCTGACAAGCCGGGTGTGTTGGCTGGGTGGACAGATGTCAGAAGTAGTATATTCAATTGAAAATGCCAACAGAGTGTGTATGGAGGGGGCGGAGAGGGACAGAGAGATATGTGAGAAATTGTTTTAAAGTTGCTGGCAAACTGAAAAGCCGTAGAGCTTTGCTTTTTTGGGTCAAGTCGGCAGCATTGGCGTAATCGCAGAAAGAAAACTTTTTAATGCCAAAAATAGTCGGCAAACTTGCCCCTTCCGACCTTCCGTCACCCCCACAGCCCAGCTAACTGCGTCAAAAAAAAAGAATAGAAAAAAAAAGAAACAAGTACAAATGTCAAATGTGCGATTGTTAATGCGGTCGACAGTTGGAAATCCATTTGGATTCGAGGAATACTTTGGTATGGAAATTATGGTGGGCCATAAATATAATTGTTGGGAAATTGCTTTTTGAATGGGCCACCATTTACCTATGGTATGCCTTTTGGCCTCCAGACATTTGTTCTCTTTGTAAAATTCAATTTCCTAATGCATCAGCCGATACGAATAGTACAAGTCTTTTGACCTGACCCACTCAAGGCTGTTTTGGGCCAAACGAATTGTCGATTCTTTTCAGACTTTTAAATTTCTAATTCTCTGGCTAAGTTTTTTTGTTTCGGATCGTTTATGGCATAACCAAATTTGCAGCATTTTGGGCACGTTTCTATTTAAACTTAAATTTTTTTTTTTTAGATTTCCGCCGACGATTAAAACCGATCGCTTGATAAGTTATTTCCGTCTCGCTTACCAAGCAAAATCAACAATCAGCTTATCACTCGGGAAGTCAGTAATAGTCAAAAAATAAATACAAATATTTCTCAGTATTTTACACATTTTATCAGGGTAAATGGATGAATCCCAAGTCCAACTTAACCAACTCAGAGGAGGCCTTGACACATTGTCATTGTGCCAGAATGTGAATTTCTAAGTAAACCGGTTTACACAATCTTTACGTTCTTCAAATACTCAGACAAACAAAAAATTAATACTTTCAGAGAACAACAACAATAAGAAAAAGCTTGGAAGTATATAAAAATGAACTAATCATTTTTAAGAGGCTTATGTTTTCTCACAACACTTGATATGCATAATGTCGGCGATTTAGCATAGATTTTTCATTTATAGATTTATACTTTCGGAAAGAGAGCGTTTTTTGTATTCCTCTATAAATTTGAAAGTTATAAAATATTTAAAGACTAGTTATTTTCTTATCGATAACGAAGCTTGTATATTTCTTAATTTAATGAGAATTCACAATTCCAAGAAGCTTCAATCAAAATGATAAAAGAGTTTCTGGGAATATAGATATGCTAGCATAGACATCACTATGAAAAATCCATAATTTATTGACATATACTTGGTTGCAACTGGATCGCACCAGTATACGCATATAGCCAACAGACCCACCTCGAGTATTTATTTGTCATTATAAATAAAATTTAAAATTTGGAATATTTATAAATAGACACTCTGGTATCCACCTCTATCAGAGCATTATGACTATCCAAATCGGTGCTGGGTATATCTCTAGACTCACTACTGAGATATCTTCCTTATTTGGAATATTAATATTTAGATAGTCTGGTATCCACCTCTATCAGAGCATTGAGACTGCCCAAATCGGTGCTGGGTATATCTCTAGAGCTTACTCTTGATATATCTCCAGTATTTGGAATATTTATAAATAGACACTCTGGTATCCACCTCTATCAGAGCATTATGACTACCCAAATCGGTGCTGGGTATATCTCGAGACTCACCCTTGAGAAATCTCTAGTATTTTTTTGTCATTATCAATAAAACTTAATATTTGGAATATTTATACATAGATACTCTGGTATCCACCTCTATCAGAGTACCAAATCGGTACTGGGTATATCTCAAGAGCTTCCTGAATAAGGACACCAGTAGTGATCAGAATAAATATTTGATATATGTTCTTATTCATAGATCGTTTTGACATTTTCTTATCTCATCTTAACTATCTCATAATCTATATGTTTTCTCTTTTTAATCGATCAGTATGAATATTTTCTTAAGAGAGCAAGATAAGACTTCTCCAGCATACCGACCCAAGCTATATCTCGGGTACCAAAAAATCCAAAGACAGACAAAATGCTCTGCCTTTTCCCTTCAAATGAAACACAACAGATAATTCTATGCATTATAAATTTTTATTATATTCCCATAAGCGATATTTCCATTGAATAAATGAAATCACAAATTGTCAAAACGTGCAGATAATTTTACAGATAATTACAAAACAAAACAAAACAAAACAAAAAAAAGATGAGATTCACAACTTCTCATGAATTTGCAAAAGTGAATTCTATTTAGCTTTTCTACTCCTCAGACTCATAACCATATGTATCGGGCCAGAAATCCATATGTGGCAGGCCACACAGCTGACAACTAGCAGGAGATTTGAAATAGAAAAAAATTGTGGATGTGTTTTGAGCGTCACTGCCACGGCTTGCCAAAGTCAAAGCGTTAATAATTTCAGTGCACATATGACAAAAAGAAGAAGAAGAAAAATGGATATGCCAGCGGCACCTTACAGACAACACTGAGATACTCTGGAGAGGGCAAAGACGGCACAGTCATGTCAACAACACACTCCAGCATTGTCGTTGTCGTCATCAAGTTTGCTGTTGCCTTTGTCATCTTATATGGCAAACGTTTGACGTTGTCAATAATCAGACGCTGAACCCAAAAGAAAAATGCTCGGCGCACAATTCAAGCCCAGTCGACGCGAGTCGACTCGACTCGACTCGAGTCAGTTCAGTTCAGCCAAGTCGTCATTTCAAGGCAACAACAACAACAATAATGAAATCTACAACAATGTTGTATGTCTTTGCATTACTTTTGTTTGCCTTTTGCCTATTGCGTCGAACTTTATTGCTTATTGTGGCCACAATTGTTGCCATTGCCATAATCAGTGCACTCACTGCCAAAGACACACACACACAGTGAAATGGCAAGACCATTGCCGCATCACTTTCACAGCAAAATCGCCAAGAGTTAGCACAGTGGTTCGGTGGGGTCGGGGGGCAGTTTGAATTACACCTGAGATACAATTGGCAGCTTTGATGTCGCTGGCCCGACACAGTCAGATACATTGCCTCATCGGCCACAGTTTTGCCCCCGACCGCGAACCAGTCGTTTGCACTACCACCCCCCCACTCTCCCCACACTCCACCTTTGCTATGACGCATGCAACACAATCAATGTTGAAGCTACATTGCTAGTCTGAGTCGCTCGTGAGCTCTTTTTATTTCATGTACTTTTTTTTTTCTTTCCATTTCAAATGCCAACTCGATGATTTAATCGGCGACTGCACATGCGCACATAACTCGACCAGCAGACCCAGGGGAGCTGCAGTTGGCTTGGGGCAGCAAGGGGGGCAGTTAGTGGATCCCCGGCGAGGCTTCTTTGCTCTTTATTTTTTTTTTTGTTCACTTTCTGCTTCATTAGAGAAATGAATGGTGAGCATGTGTGGCTTTTTGGCTTGAGATTTTTTTTGGGCTTGCCGGAGTTTTTGAGATTTTTTTTTGATTTGCAAAAAAAAAAAAAATTGTTTTTTGATATTTTCTTTGTTGGGTAATTGGTCTTTTGGGCGATTAGTTAAAATAATTAGTAAAACAAAATGTGCAACATTAAAAGCATTTTCATGTTTCAATCAAACGCTGAGGGGGGGAAAACAATTATTAAACTAGTTTTTTTCTTTTTTTTTTGCATTTCAAAATGAAACAGAGAAATTACAAATTGTGGCAATTCATTTGACATATAATTAATTGGAATGAGTGTGAACAAAAAAAAAATTATTAGATAAAAAAAAGTACTTGAAGAATGAAAAAAAAGCAACAAAATTTTGGCCATCTAAAATTGACTTAGGTTAAAATGGAAAAGACATCTGAAATTTCCTCAAGTTTAAAAGGGGTCTCTGAGTATTCAAAATAATCTTTTAGGTTTTTGAAATTGACTTAGGTTAAAATGGAAAAAGTATCTGAAATTAGCTCAAGCTGAAAAGGGTTTTTTTAGTATTCAAAATAATCCTTAAAGTTTTTTGAAATTGTCTGGGAGTTTTGGAGTTTTAAAATGAAACCGGAGACAATTCAAGTCCAACAAAATAAATTAATCAAAACAAATTCATTCAAAATTGATCTCAGTTTAGAAATCAGTTTTTGATTGATTAAAGAATTGCGTGTTTCCAAAAATTTTCCATTCAAAAAACAAAATCTTTAAAAATATTTCAAGTTACTTTTGGAAAATTTGAATAATCCGTCTGGTTTGATGAGTGAGAAAAAGTTATCGCAAAGTCCACCAAGCTGTCCCAAAGCTTTCAAATGAATTTAAAAAAAAAAGAGGGGGAAATGACAGAAAAAGAGTTTTGATTGTCACACAAATACAAAGGCAAAAACTTTATAAATAAATTATGCAAACAATAATACTTTTAAGTGCAACCACAATGGGGCCAACCGGGGCAGCCAAGCAAAGAGTTCTATGCTCTTCCACAGTTCCACTATGAATAATTTGCTCAACTTGGAGTTTTAGAAGTGACAGGGGGTGGGGGGCAGAACAAATAAAGGCCTGATCGCTGGAGGAGAAGCAGGGAAGATCGGGACCACGAAAAACAGATGCCGCACGTTTCGACTGGAGATTTAAGTTTTTTTTTTGGACGAGTGTGTCACGGCTGCTGGTCTAGTTTGTTGCATCAATATATTTATAGACAAAAAAACAAAAAAGAGCCATGATTGCGGTGTGGCAGCCACAACAAAAATACTCCATGATTGGGCATCTCACCACTCAGGGGTATCTCTCTATCTCTCTCCGTCTAACATGATGGCCCAGTTCACCCAACTCTTGTAATACAAAACTGCGCAACATATTGGCGAAAAACTGGGTCAACAACAAGCCACAGAGAGGAGCAAGGGAAGGGGAGGGGGAGGTTGCAAGAAAAAGACAACAATAACACCCAATAAAAGTCAAATACAAACAGTTGTTGTTGTTGTTGTTGCTATTATTATTGTTGTTGTCATATGCATATTTATCTATAAAAGTCAGAGTGTGTTTACCTCGATCCCCCCACTGCCCGCCCCCTTCACTTCGTCTGTCTCCTCTTCGGTGGGTAGCAAATCAAAGCTTTAAAATTGTAGGCGCATCGTCACTTTGTTCATCAATTTGGCTTTGCAATTTGAAAATTGTGCGAAAAGCACAAACACACACACACGCACACATACGCACATGGAAAAATCAACATTCACACATAACAACAACAAGAACAAAAAGTATGCGCACATTAACTAACGTGGAAATTATGCAAGTAAACAGTTTAATTGGGTCAGAAAATGGGCACACACACATACCCCCTGCCTCCCCCCACCCCCACCACTCCCACAATGTAGCACATAAATATTCCCCTCCCAGGCCTGTCACAACCTCCAATAAGCTTGCCCCATTAAAAGGCTTTTCGAAGGGTGGAAGGGGGACACGGGGCGGGGGAGCAAAAAAAAAAACAAGGATGTGAGTGTAACTTGTGCAATGGCACATTTCCCATTAGCTTAAATGCAGGCAAGCCGAAAATATTTGCGGCTAAAAAGCAGAAAGTTAGAGAAAGACGGCCCCCTCCGAAATGCCTGAAGGGAAGGGAACTCTTTAAAGTTCTCTCCTACCTTGGAGTAATCAAAATTATAAAGCAATTATTTTTGAAGCTATTTAATCAGATTTATGAAAAAGTCCCAAGTTATATCTACTGATTCTTTATGATATAATGGTAAGATACAGGTGAAACTCGGGAAGCTTGATTAACTCCTTTTAAATATTTCAAAGATCTAATTTGAATAATATTGTTAAAAAAATGCCTGAATAATTTGTAGGATTGATTTAGTTCAGATTATGTAAGGTCTCCGCCTTGCTCCTCTTTATTCAGAAAACAAGTCGGCAGGGTTTTGAAAAATTTCTGAAATCCTAACCCAAAGCAAACTCAAACTTCAAATTACTCGGGGTCTGAGAAATGAAATGATTCGTTTTACATAATTATTTTTATTCAGTTTCCAGGAAACTCTCCAATTTGAAATTTCAGCTATCTTGGAATCATTCTTTGATTCATTTTAAGCAGAATTTTTCCATAACTTCAAAGCGGGCTCCACCTTTTCTGGGTTCGGAATCTTTAATTCAAACCCTCTTAAATGTCATTAGAGTCCCCGGTTTACACAAGCCACTTCGCCTCTCCCCTCTCTCCCACATATTTATTAACGAGGCCAATTGCAGCTCTTTAAGAAGCCCCCACAATCTCGAGACTCCCCCATGCAATGCCAATTCCAAACTCTACACAAAAAAGACGCCCACACATGCTCCCCCCACTCCAAAATTGGCCAAAAGTCTCTGGTTATACATATAAATTTTTTTAATTTCTTGCCAAACATACATATTTATAGAAACTAGCAACAACAACAATAACAACAACAACACAATCAAAAAGTATGCGCGGTTCGGTTTAAGGAATTTCCCCATTTCTGCTGTGTGGGAAATTAATTGTTGAAAAATTAAAAACCGGCAAAATAGAAAAAAAAATACGAATGAGTCTTGAGCAAGATTGAGAGGCCGGCGATGGTATGTAATTATTTCAAATGAGTTCACAAAACCGCCAGCAACACAAGCCAAGCTGAGCCAAGTTGAGTTGACTAGTTGCAAAGACGTTGGCGTTGCTAAGCCAACTGGCTCCGCCCTCGCCCCCCTCCGGACGCTTTCAGTGCCAAAGTCAAGTGGAATTTGCAGTGGCTGATAAAACGACGAAAAAGAAAAAAAAAAATAAAAACAAAAATAATATCAAACTTCAAAGCGAAAAGTTTCCTGGGGGAGATGCCAAGGAGATGGCCCAAAAACTTGCCTGCACTTTATCTAACCAAAAAATGTAAAAATAATGAGAAAGACAAGTAAGAAGAAGAAGAAAATGGCTACAAAACAAAAAAGGTGAATAACCCAAGTTGAAACGAAGAGAGCACTGAGGACGCTCACTTTTCTACGGGCTCATTGTGAGCATTGAAAGAAGGAATAAAAAGAAACTAAGCCAAATCCTCAACTCTTGCCAGCAGCTGAGCACAATCTTTGAAGGCTTACAAAATAAATAAAACAAGTAGAAGAAGAAGAAGATGAAAGCGGAGCGAATGCAGACAAAACCGGAAGCTCTCAAGACAAACTTAAAGGACAAAACAAAAAAAAAAGAGCAGGTCTACTCGGGGAGGAGGGCCCAGGCACATGTGCAAGGGAATTAAGGTCAATTCATATTAAAAAAAAGCACAGACCAGGCCGGATACTCAGCCACTCCAGCCTGAGCAATATCAAACTTGTCAACCCCGCCAGACCAGCTGCATTTTGATGACAAGAGCAAAGCTTTTTTTTTTTATTGTTCCTTGTGCCAGTGTGGCCAGGATGTGTGAGGTTTTGAACTCAACCAGGCTTATATCCTGTTAAAAAAAAATATTGTTTTTTCTTTCATATTTTTTTTTTTTTTTTTTGCTTTGATCGGAAATCATGACCAGGGTTGTAATTGCAAATTACCGACAAAACTCGTGTTAGTTAAAACAATTTTACAATTTGCACTTTCAATTCACTTTCAATTTGCACAAAAGAAATTACATTCATTTGGCTAAATGAAAAATGTAAATTGCAAAAAAAACAGAAAAAAATTACAAAACTTTCACTTTGGTCAGTAAAAATTATCTGTGTTGTTTCAGGGCTTTTTGATTTTTCCCCCCAACTTGCTTATAAGTGGGTCAAATGGTCAACTTGGTTTAAGAGTGACCCCAACAATTTAAGAACTTTGTTTTTGTTTTTTTTTTTTGTGAACGAAGCCATAAAGATTCATCGAGCATTGCTCGCTTCGATTGAACTTTGAACTTTTAGTTTTCGGTCATCTCCGGAACGGGCCACCTGCTCTCTGAACAATGAACTGAAAAAAGTGCAAGTGTCAACGTCATTTTCATTGATGTTGTTGTTTGTTTGCTTGTTTGTTGTTGTTGTTGTAGTCAAACTGATTTAGTTGTTTGTCTGGAAAATAATCATGACCATATCATTCTGCTTGATTTGAGAGGTTGTTGATACCGTCTTTCTTTGCTTCTTCTTCTTCTTCTTCTTATTCCGCTTTGACTCTCGTCAAAAATATTTTGAAATTTGCCTTGTTTACCTTTTTATTATATTTTCTTTGTTACTTTACAGATTTTTTTTTTTATTTTCTTATCAGAGTGAAAATTTCAGAGATCACGTGTATTTACTTTGCTCTTTTTTCTTTTTTTTTATAAAATTTAGCGCATTTAAATATTGTCTAGCTGGCAAGGTTAGATTCTTATCAGCCTGAAAATTGAAATGCACTTTTTTTGTTTTTGTTTTTTTTTTGTTTTGTCTGCAACGTAAAAAGCAAACAAGAAATTTTAGATGAGCTAAGAGAAAATTAACAAGAAAGAGTAAATCATAAAGGAAACAGAGAAGGGGGTGTGGGTTTTGGTTAGTTGATGATAAAGGTGAACAGCTGCAAATTGCCTTGAATGGCAGTCAAGCATACCCCTGGGTCTCTGCCTCTCTGCTCCACTCTACTATGGTTCTTTATGAATCATGAGCATGAATAATATCAGTTAATTGTTATTGTAAATATCAGGTTTATATTCAAAGAAGAAGCAGATCTAAATATATACAAAAAAAGAGAAAAATGCATTTATTCAGTTTCCGAGTTCAGATGGAATTGTTGCTAAAAAAAAAAGAGCAACAGGCAACAGGCTAGCAACAAGCAGATTCAGTTCGATAAATGAAAACACCAGCAACAAGGAAGTCGTAAAATAAAGCAGGCAGTCTGATGGGGTTTTGCGAAGGGGGTGGAAGGGGAAGGGAGGAGAAACGCAGCCACACAGAGTCCCGCAATCTAGTGAGCCAGACAAAAACAAAATTAAATTTTAATTTTAATCGGCCGAAAAACAACACCAACGAACATGAAAATGTATACACAGAACACAAAGCAGAGAAAGAAGAAGAAGCAGCAGCAGGAGAGACGGACAAACCAACCAGCTTATTCACACAGACTCACTCCTCTCACACACACACGCATAGGCACAAATAATTTTTTGTTTGGCTGTTCGGGATAAAGGCGTGCAGAGAAATAAATTTTTCAGCCACCAACAACAACAATAACAACTGCAATGATACATACATACAAAAATGCATGCAGGGCTTGCCGGGTTTGTCTGTAGGTATATAAAAATTTAATAAACACGACACAACAACAGCAACAACAATAATAATAACAGCAGAATACAGCTCGGCCACACCATATGCATGAAGGTTGAGGATTTTAGTAAACACAAAAAGCAACAACAAAAATCACAGTAAGCAGAAGTAGAAGAAGAAGCAGAGCTAACAGAAACATATTCGATCAACATGAACAGGTCGCGGCAGGTAGGCGAGCAGCAGGAAGTTAAGCAAGCAACAGAACAAAATATAAAGAAAGAGAGAATGAGAGAAGAAGAGAATGAAATTTGCCTTATCTTGGTCTGTGATACGATACTTTTGCTGTGATCCAGCCCGGATCATGGCAAACAAAATCAAAACCAAAACAGATTTAGGAATAGGCGAGTTAGTGGTCATAAAGCAGGTAGAAAAAAAAGAATCCTCATGGCCTCTGACAAATAGAGATGAATTCATCGCATCGCTCAAGATGTGGTCGGGAGGGGAGGGGACCCATTGAAAAGGTCTCAAGCCAAACGGACATAAAAACATTCTCAAAAAAGACAACTGTAAAATGCAACAAGAACCTGCCGCAACGGCGGCTCCAGCTAGTCCAGAGCGAGAGCGAGATGGAGCGAGAAAAACAAGGTAGAAAAAAAAAATAAAAATGCATATACATTTCGACAAACAAATGGCTGAATGATAGAGGCAACCAGAATCTAAAATTAAAACATGCAAGACAACCCAAGCGACTGAGAGAGCCGAGAAGAGAGCAAGAGCAAACACGACAGACACTCGACACAGGGAGTCTTGGTGGGAGTGGTGAGAGAGCGAGAGGGCAAACGTGAAGTGCAGCAACGAGTGCAGTTATTTATGTAGGCAGAGTTGCTTTTGCTTGCTATGCTCCTTCTACTTCTTTTTCTGCTTCTTCTTCTTCTTGGTTGACTATTTTGGAGCAATGCTCACTCACATTGCCGAAAGGTAGGCAAAGAGGGAATGTAAAAAAAAACACACTTACACACACACTCGCATACAAACAAGGAAAATCAAATTGCAAGCCAGACCAGACCAGACAACAAACACAGCTTCAGTCCCCCCTCTCCGGTCTAACCAACCCCTTAAACAGGCTGCTTTTGTTGTTGTTGTCTTGCTGGTTCTTCCTCTTCTTCGCAGCTTACTTGCCGTGACGTCAGTACGCATGCGTTGAGATTTTGTCTACTTTTTTTTATTTCAAAAATTTTTTATTTGGTGTTGCCAAGTGTGCGTGTAAACGGGGGTAAGGGGTTAAGCTGCCGTATCACTAAAAATAAAAAGCCAAAGAGCCACAACAGAATCTATTGAATAAATCCACAAAACATAAATAGAGCAGTGTGGCAAAAAAAAAAAAAAAAAAAAAAAAATACGCAGTTTGCGACGCAGTAGGCAGAGCTGCTTATTTCAGCAATTAACAAAAAAAAAAAAATTACAACAATGAATTGCGCTATAATTTTTATGGCAAATGTTTATAAAAATAAATCGAAAATACGCAAAGTGTGGACGAAGTTCAATAGACCCACTCAGACAGATGTTATGATAAAGGGCGCAGGAGTTAGAGGGGGGCCCAGGCTATACACGGTCGACGACTTCAATGTGAATGCACACACATATACACATAGACACAAAGTCAAATTCATACATATGTCTTAATAAATATGCAGCTATTAAGTGTGTCCATAAAATGTCTGGCAAAATGGGTTAATGAACCCCCTCTCCGACGATTCGAAAATACAAAAACCATGCAACTGATAAGAGGTTAATGCTTTAATGATAACATTCTTTGGGCTGGTTTGATGGATGGGCTTGATTTATTGAACTTACCGTTTGACCATTTTGTTGGTTACACCCGAATTGTTTTCCTGCTGCGTGCCAATATCAACGGATTTATTATAATCCAGTTTTGACGTAAAGATTTTTATGCGACGGAAATTAATTTTGGCGATATTTCTTTAAACCTTTAATATCAAAGGGAATCATAAGCATTAGATTACAAACAGAATGATATTGCTTTTTCTTCTTCTTCTTTTTTATTTGAGAAACGCGTCCACAAAACGACAACTACGACTTTTTTTTAAATTTTATTGTGGTTCTTAGAAATTCACCCCTCTCACATACGTTTCAAAACAATTTCGAAATTTTTCGGATTTCTGCAGCGCTAGTGTGTGTGTGTGTGCGTGTGAGAACCCAATTGGAGTCCAAAATATAATAATGGACTGTATTGTCTTGAATTTAAATGATGCGATGGACAATTTTAAATATTAAAAAACAAAAAAACAAAAAAAAAAATAAGTACAGTAAAAAGAAAGCAAAATGCAAAAATTAATAAACAACAAAAATTTATGGCAGAACAATGCGCACTATAAACAAAACAACACGCACTCATTCTCTCGCACACACACAAAACACAACCACTACCACACACATGCAAACGCTTTAATGTATATATTTAATTTTTTTGTACAACTCTTGTACGTGAGTCCACCCCCGCATAACCCCACGGAAACAAACAAAATGGAACGTAGTTGGCGTTTTGCGTTTTGTTCGTTTTGTATTTTTCTTTCTGTTTTTTTTTTCGGCGACCTGTCTTGTTTTTATTCTTAAACACTTTAAGGGCTTTGCTTGCAACGAAAACAACCACAGCCACAACACTCCACCGACAGCAAAAGCGGATATAAATTTATTGATTCGAAATAATTATGCACTATTTTCATTTATTTATTTCACAGCTATGGAGCACGCGAAACAGATGAATGCACTTTAATTCACTTTTATGCTGTGCCTTTTCTTTCGCCTTTACTGCCTTTTTTTATGTGTGTTGCCATCAATTGGTGTTTGTTTTCAAGTCATTATCGGATTTTACTTTGCGCTCGCGCTTTACCTTTTCAAGACAATTTATTTCGTAATTTGGTATTACAAATTCACTCGGTATTCGCATCTGTTTATTGCAATTTTAAATTTGATTTATTTCAATATTTTTATTTGTTATTTTTTATTTTCTGCTCAAGCACCGATAAACGAACCTCCTCCCGCGACTGATTTTTTTTGACTATTTTTTTTTCTTTTTTTCCGCCTTTTCCAGCGTTTTTCGGCTTTTCTAGCGGTTTTTATTTTCTCTCAGCCGTACTCTCTATTCCCTTAAAAATGACACTCTATTCGCTTAGAAGTACCATCTATACTCTCTGGCAACACTACTGACCAGTGTTGCCAGTGACTAAGAAAAAATGCTAGCGGGCTTCAAAAAACTGCTAAACACCAGCTCTAAAAGGCTAAGAAAGGCAATATTATATTCAAATAAAATGTTATTTTATGCTTATGTTCTTATGTTGAAACGATATACCGTCGCCCCGGGGGAACCTTAAGCTGGAATTTTATTAATTGGACCGAATATTATTAAATTTTCATAGGTGGTAATAAAAATTTTCCGTTAGAACTCCCCACAAACGTTGTGAGACTTCCTCCTCATCACAGGAGCTTAGAATACCATGTACCATCAGGGGATAGGATGATAATATGATATATCTTAGAATTTTCTTTAAAATAAAGCCCTCAGTGATGTGCTAAATCTATCCACAAAAAGTTGGCAGCCCTGACAAGTGTTGTGAGTGCAGCTATGTTCGTATTCTATCTGATATGTTTAGCTTTTCTCTCAACTACCAAATCGAGCTGCCAGACAACTCTATGAGTAGTAAGTTGAGTTAGCAGCACCCAAAAATGCTAACGAAATTTGAAGAACGAGTTGGCAGCCACAGAAATTCGTGCTTCCCTTTGACTTTTCGCGAAAAGGCTAGATTTGGCAGGAAAAAGCTGATTAGTGGCGAAACTAGTAAATAAAATATCTTTTTCCCTCGATGCATTTTTGCCAAAACCTGACAAAAGCTGCTTAGTACAAATTAATGTTAAATTGTTTAATTAACAAATGTGTGCAATATGCTCGCTCTTGGTGTGTCATTTCGCTTGTTTTTACAATAATTCTTAAGGTAGAAATCTTTATATACATCTAAGATATTTTATATTCAGCACTATCCATTAAATTCGCTTGTTTTGCCATCGCAGGCCACAATCTTTACTTTGTCTACTTTAACAAATTCATGGACTTCACGGAACTCAACATCGTTTAACATCAGGGTCCAGACGTTGTCACAAAAACGATAGGTATTCAGTTTTCCAGCCTTAAAAGTCACTCGTGCCTTGACCCGCTGGTTTAGAGCAGAGTTAATACTTTTGTCGAATTGCTGCAGGACCTTAAAGGCCAGCGCGGGCGTAATCTGTCCATACTGGAAATCCATAAATTACCAAATTGCAATTTAGTGTCATGGCTGGTTGGATGGTACAATTTTCAGCTCCAACTCACCTGAATCAGCTCATCCAGGCTCTCCTGGAGGGTGTTACCCAGCGTTGTGTTGCGATACAATTGATAAGACATTCTGCGTTCTTTTTATTTATAACAAGAAATGTTTTTTCTCTTTTGCCCAGCCGCTGCTTTTTCTTCTTCTTCCTCGATAATCATCTGACAAACGATTCCTATCGATTAATGCTTGAAGCATTGCTATGTGCGGTTCCGTAACGTGCACGACATAAAGCTGGTGGCTATGTTATGCCAAAAACAGCGCGCGTAGTTTATGGTAAATTTGAACTTACTTTTCATTGTTGGTAAAAACCTTGAAAAATAACAAGGCTAAATTTGGTACAAAATGTCTAAACTCGAACCCAAACTCATGTGAGTGCCAGCTTTGGTCTAATTTTTTAATAACAAATTAATACCCTCGCAAACGTCACACATTTTACATTCGAGTTTATCGAGCTGTTTATTTAATTAGCTGCGTTCTGGCTTATAAATCGGAATTAAATTATCTCAAGAGTGGAAATCTCAATTTTATATTATGTGCAAAACACAGACACACACCTGTATGTGTACTTAAAATTAGTTGCGTTTTAATAATTGAGCCATAATGTGCCAGATTGCCAGATTGTCAACACTGCCACTGCGCAGCTTTTGTTAAATTTTTTAACCAAATTCAAGATCCTCAGGCACTAAACAAAACCTTTGTTCACAGACCTGCAAAATTTACAAATTCCTTTCAAAATGACATGTACGTGTTTTTGTAATTAACACATTTTTGATTCATAAAACAAATAAACATCTCTCCACCCCTCAACGGAATGACAAAATATGTTTTCGCTTCTCTAGAAAATCGATTTGGGGTTTTCACTTTTAATTCGTCAGAAATCGAATCATACGAAACAACGGTACTTTTCAGGGCAGAATGACTATTTATTCATTCGTTATGAAATCAATACCAACTAAAGTAATACGAGCTGACGCATCCTCTAAGAGATTAGAGCCTACCATTTATAGATATTTCGAGATATCCACTATCAGAACAGCCAATTTTGAGGTCAATGGAGTATAGGCAAATGGAGTGTATTCAACATGGATTTGGCTTGTCTAACAACCAATCATTATCGCCAGGGCTGGGGACTAAAATTGAACATAAATGGGTCAGACTTGGACTCGGATTGTATTGTTTTAAATTAGTCTATTTTTTTGCCTTCAAATTGAGGTTAGGTTAAGAGAAACAGGTGATAATTATTTAATATTTAATATTATTTAAATTTGTGTGCAAACTTTAAGAGATGAGCCCTTTGTGAGATGAGCTACGAAAAAAACCCATAACAACTAATTAAGAAACCGGCTTTATATATATATAAATATATATGGGAGAATACCAGATTTCTACAATTGTCTCTAGACAAGTACAAATCGTGGCTTTCCTCAACCAAACGACTGACTGGCTAGTATCTGTTCCAAATAAAAGCTTATTTCAGACTTTTCCTTTTCTATATATTATTCAAATAAAGAATCAACAACAGATTATCATTTCGTTTAAGAAGAGCAATCTGAGCGCGTGTGTGGGCGGCGTCGCAGTCTCCTCATGTGCCACCGGAATCACTTGTTTAAACATTTTTTAAACAATTCCAATTCCAACAAGTGACTGTATTTATTCTTAAATAATTCCACATATACATAAATATATATATTAAAATTTATACTTTGTCAGGAGCGCGTCTGTGCTCTGTGCTCTTTGTACGTCAATTATGACAATGTGCGCACACTTACACACACTCACACACACACACACGCGCTGGCTATGCACTTTGACAAAGAATGCAATTTAAATGGTTTGGCTTAATTTTTATATATCTCAGCTTCTCACAGAGCAATTTGAAAAAAAATCTTAGAGCTTTACAGGCCCCCTGAGACAAGAAGAAAAAGTATCTTCAAGAATCGGAATATTCCAGGTAACCCTCCGACCTAATGGCTAGTTCAATACGTTTTGACTAATCGCCATACTATCTTCATGAGAAAAGAGTAAACACAAGCACTTCAAGTGGCAAGCGTGATCACAGCTGGCCCGTAGTATGGTGGGGACTGAGACAGTCACGTCTCCGGCTCTCGGGTCATTCTCATGCCGTCTACTTCGGCTCCAGTTAGTTGCTATCGAGTGCTGCTTGGAGTTGGTTGGTGATTTGCGTGTGCGCGCTGCGAAAAGCTAAGCCCCAAGCCCCTCCGCCCTTGCCAAACCCAATTGGGTTCGTGTTGTCGCTGCCGCCACCCGGCACCCGCCACCCGACTTCTCCGTTGTCTTTGCTACGTTTTTTTGTGATAACTTCAGCGGTGTTTTTTTTATTTTGTTTTGCTGCCCGGTTTTTTATGTGAGTGGGCCAAAAAAAAAAAAAAAAGAAACAAATTTGCTAGTTGAGATCTGTTGCCAAGTGATCCAGCATCAAGCGCGCTCGATTTGGCCAAATTCGATTTTTTATTTTATTTGATTTTATTTAATTTTTTTGTATTGATGGAGGCGTCGTTGACGTTTTAATTTCCAGACAATAATTATTAATAATTGATTGCATATTTTTAAAAATAATTAGCGATACACAAAGAAGACAAAAAGAATAAAAAGAGCCTCTTTAGATAAAAACGGAACAGACTCACGCGGAACGTCGTCTCTTCCCATTTGACTGCAGTCCGAAAAGAGTAAACAAAAACAAAAAAAAATTAAAAAATTTATCAGAATAACAACAACAATTAAGCCCCATCAAGCAGTGGTGACAAACTAAAAAAAAAAAAAAAAAAACAATTAAATTAAAAACAATTTAATCGAAGTTTTGAAGCTGTTTTTGGTTTTCCCAAAATTTTATCAAAAATCTTGAGGCGTCTCTGTTAATCAGAGGAGAGAAGTCTAGTGAGAGTGAAGTGAAAAAAAATAACACAATTATTTTCATATAAAAATCAAAGCAAATCAAAAAACACCCACACAAAAGATACGGAAATGGATTACTTTGTGAAAGCCTACAAAGATTGGAAATTGCATTCGCAAGTGAGTAAAAATTTGCTCATCAATTTATTTTTTTTTTCGAAAATTTTTTAATGAAAAATTTGCATAAAAAAATGCGTGGTTGTGTGCGGAATTGTTGGGCTAGGTTAGTGACAGCAGAGCACACAAAAGACTTGAGATAATTTATAAAGAATTATTTATTGGGTGGGAATGTTTCATTGGAATGTGCATATAGGCACTGCGGATTTATACTGATTCATCTGGGCATAATCGGGCCGGAAAATCCCAAGTTGCTTGAAACAGTTGAAAATCGGGCAAGTGGGAGTAGATGTGAGGTGCGCCGGTCATTAACTCTTCGAGTGGACTTAGAGCAAAAGTCAGAAGGAGCGGCTGTCTTGGACGTGTTGCAAATTCCAGCAAAGGCTTCCACCACCAATCGAGTAGACAGACAAAAAGGTAGTGTTGTTGCCTTTGTTGTTGCAGAAATTCAAGCCAAAGTACTTAACCGCATTTAAGCAGCCACGGCAACAACAACAGCCATAAATTATTCTCTTGTAATGCGATCATTTCGAAATGGTCTCGCATTACCCAAGTCAAACCACTTTGAATGAACGTAACTTTTGTTCGAGCTGCGTTGCCAACGTTGGCAGCCAAACAAATCCAAATGCGATGCCACCAAAGTGTGAGGGAGAGAGAGAGAGAGAGAGAGAGTGGCCAACGAACCGGGCGGCCAGATTTGAGTATGACTAAGCCGTAATGATCATAGCCAACTGAGTGGCGCTCTGGCAGCGACTTGGCCAATTTGTGCCTGCTGCGCCGCTGCTCTCAAAACGCGAAACTTTGGAGTCGCCGCCGCCGCCGCCGCCACCACTGCCAATTAATGCAGCGAATCAAACAAAAAAAAGCATTAAACTTGTGCTGCGCTTGTGTGAGTCTCAGAAATGCTGCTAATTAGGCCAAAGCACGATAATTTCTGTTAATCATAAGAGCCAAAATGCAGTCGTGCATCTGTGCAACTGAGTATCTGGGTAGCTGTGACTGTACTTGCTTGGCTTGTGCTAAAAATATCCTTAGCCTTGAGGTGAGCTGGCCCAGAGAGTTCAATGCACGCCATGCACGATGCTCAAGACACTTGGGCCGGTTTTAGTTGAGGCAACTGTACTTTTCATGACTAATGTGTTTTTTTATTCGGATCTTCTCAACACCCACGTTTATATTAAAGTCTACACCTCTTTAGCTTTTGCGGTCTGGTCTGTCCTTCAGCAAATAATATAATGGGGGCAATGAAATGCCAAAAAGAGCCAAATCAGTCTTGGCCCGTATATGTATCTACCGTCAACAATTACCAATTCAATTACTTTGACCAGCTCAGCGCCACTTGATTTGACTCAACTCAACGAAGCCAACTCCGACTCACTCTACATTTAAATGAATTGTATCAAAATATGTGTGTGTGTATTTTTTATAGCTTTTGTTTATTTGGGTTATACGAGCTGGGTCTGGCCCCATTTTAATGAGTTCGGTGGCGCCTGCGCAACCAACTGAATTACCCCTTCCGCCAACCTTGAATCTCTTACTTGTCTGTCTTTGGTCTTGAACCCCAACTTGACTGTGGGTTCAGAGATGTGAATTAACTAATTTTGTAATTCTCTGATTCATCAGAAATAAAAATAAAAAAAAAACCAAGAAGTGCGAAAAGTCCACACGGAAAAAAGTTCACTGCCTTCTCGGTAAATCTTTGTTTGCTTCTTTTTTTTCGCCAACATCATTAACTTTAGTTCTTCTTCTTCCAACGACTAATGCATTTCATGATCTATCCATGTCTTTGGTTTTGAGTATTTCCTTCAACCACTCTGAACCGGTTTGCGGGATTTTCTCCTCTCTGTTTCTCTTTCCATGTGTCTTTACTTAGTTCCTTGTTACTTCTACATTCTAAATTTAGAAACCTTTTTCTTTTGGTTTATTTTTAATAATTCGCCAACCAGTTGGTCTCTCCCAATCGGGTTTCTACCGGTAATATTCGAACCCCCACAACAAAACAAAAAAATAAAAAAATCAATGGGTTGATAGTTTGTGGTTTTGTTGAATAAATTGAATATCATGATCGTATTGTCTTTGTTTAGATTGAAAAAAAAGAGAGAGGCAGAGCTTGAAATTAGCGTAATCAGCAGTTGGAATTTTTATTTATATTATTCAAAAGAATATTGTCAATGGCGATATGATTCTTTATTCACTACTGGTTGACTGATCAGCAGTTTGAGTAAAAAATAAATGGAAACTTTTTGAAATGGATATGCAAATATTAAAACCAAAACTCCAGGTTAACTTATCAGTCGATGAATAATAAAGAAAGTAGAAATGGTTAGAAAGTTTCCTTTCTTCTTCTTGAGGATTAACTTGTCCATATTTCTTGGCCTTGAGACTATGGACACTTAATAGACCCTTGTCTTTGTTCGCTCTTTGTTTATTAATCAGTCGTCGGCTCTCTGACCTCAAACAATATCAGGCTTTGTACTTTATAGATTGATATATTTTATAGTATTCGGAATTGTACAGTTTTCCGAGTATTTGTGTTTAAGTGTAGTCATAAATAAATGCTCCACCTGAACTGTAGCGACAAAGAGTCGCCACAATCTTATCTCTGAATCATTTTCTAATAAACTATATCAAAAAATATACCTTGACTGGTTTGGTGCTTTGACAATTGGTAGAAACGCAACAATTCTGTATATAATATGCATACTCCTCGACTCGACAATCACTTGCAAATTTAGAGAACTGAATAATCAATCATTCTTCAAAGGTTTAATTGCCACATCCATTAAGATAGATACAATATGGCGGATATATGGAAAAAATCAAGTTCTGAATACTTCTCCATTCAATTTACTTGTCAAAATGTTATTCTTTTTAATGATCTACGTAACACCCACACTATATATAAAAACCGAAAGTAATTTCCAAATTCCAGCAAAATGATATATCATTTACAAAGATATCGTACTTCGTATTATACAACAAGTTTTGGCATCTGTCTAAATATTTTAGGGTGAAAAAAAGTTCACCTGCTTAAGTCATGAAAAGTCACGTTGGTAAAAAAATTGCACGTCTCTGAAAAGACCAAAACACAATTGTGACATTCTACATTTTCAGTGATTTCGCCCTTGAAGATGGCTTCGAAAAAAAGCACTCACTCATCGTTATTGAAACCAAAAATTATTTTTTATTTATATATTTTAATTTATTAGACTCTGTAAGTCAACGCGTTTGGAAAACAAGTCATCAATTTAAGTTTAAACTGAAAATAAACAAACTGATAAATACATTTAATGCCAATGCACTTGACTCGAGATTTGACTGGGGCTTTTCATTTCAAAGAACCCAACGTACTTTGAAACAAAGTCAACTTGAGACAATATAAGCTGTAAATATTAAAAACCTCAATTTCCACTTATTTATGATAAGAAATAAAACTATCGAAAAAAACATTCTTGATTAATTCGAGTCTTTTGGAAGCAAATTGAAACGCTTAAATTAAACAATTTAATTCTTACGATTATGCCAGCCATTTTGAAAACAAAAATAATGAAACAAATTTGCCTCATATTTTGGCTTTTGGCTTGTTTATCAATTGACAATTTGCAATTTCCTTTTTTGCCGTTTTTAATTAATACTAAAGATAGTGAGACAGTATCACAATTGCCAGCGGCGGCATGACCATAAAGTTAACTCAGTTACTTAAATTTAACCTTCACTTATGATATTTCTTCAAGTATGTGTGAACATGTTCCATAAATTTTTGACATACAAAATCGAAATTCAAAACAAAATTGAAATTAAATTTTAATTCGAGATTAAAGCGTGAGACGAGTCGTTAGACAATTTATGACTCTGGCTGCTCAAAAATCTGACAACTTAAGACCACAAGTCTATATAATGATTTGTGATCGACTAAAGTCTCAGTCCCAGTCCCAGTCTCTGTCTGAGACTTAGTTTGGTTAACCTTCACGGTTTGAAAAATCTTTTTTCTTTCGTACGTTCCGCTCCATTTTGAGGCAAGCCAGACTCCCTGTCTAATGACTCACTGGCGTGTTTCGTTTTGTTTTATTTTCCTGAGATAATTAGCATATAATAAATTATATTGCTAGCTGACTTGGTTATAGATATGTCTGCGGAAAAATTAACATTTCTAGTTTATATGTTTGCGAATTGCGAAAGCCTTTTCATTTACCAAATTTCATTGGTGAAATTTGTATTTTTTTTTTTTTTTTTTTTTTGAAAACCAAATTTCCTGTCAAATCTTTCCGTTTGACTCAGCGTGACACTTTTTTGCAAGTCATTGACCGTTCTTCCGAAAAGCAAATCGTGGGTTTTTGTGCAGCCTTCGAATATTTGCTTATCTTCATTTTGGCTTAAGTTTAATGACAATGGTGATGAAGTTCTTTGTGTTTTGTAACCGTACTTGTGCAAATATTGTTAGTTTTTCGCTGAGAACATAACGAGTCTGCGCCACAGCTTTGTTGTGGTTGACCTTAACGGAGCTGCTTGATGGTGGCACGTTGGCGTTAATGCAAATTGTTTGTGGCTATTAGCTAGACTAGTTCGCCAAGGAAGTAATTGCGGCTGACCACGCTATAAATTGCTTTTAGAAATGCATTAATATCATACAGAAACCGATTGAAACTTGGACAGATAAAGAAACATTGCTAGTGGACAGATAGATTCAATAGGTCTGAAATAAAGTCACATGTTAATTAACAATCGTGCCGGTAACTGATTTTCATATTTGCAGCTGTCAAGTTGCTATTGGCTTTTGTTTTTTCGTTGTTGTTCTTGTCTTCATTGTGCAGCTGACCAGCTCAAACAGGTTTAATAAAAAAGCAACAAAATTTACAGTATATGTGTATATCCAATATACGTGCAAATTATCTTTAATCACGTGAAAAATTATAAAATTTTTCTGTCGTTGACTTAAGTAAACAGAGCCGAACAAACAAACCCATAAGAACAAAAAGAGAAAGCAAACATTGCTCAAATATTTCAAAAGCGCGCGCTTTTATAATTTTGCGCTGACAGCGCTGCTGTCGATACTGAATCACTTATCGCCGTAATTTTCGAACTGCTATCGAAATCAGTATCGTGAACCAGTTTGTTATCGACAGCCTATCGAGAGTGCAAGGAAAACAAAATTTGTAATAATAAAAATAATAACAAAGCAACTGAATTTTTTTTTTATGTGTGCAGAGCTTACAAAATTTAGTTGTGAGAGTGCGCTTGCCAACAAGACCAAAAGTGAAAGGCTCAGTTGCTGGTAGTCTTTGATTTTTAAAAGTTGTTCAGTCGCTCACTGGCACAAACATAGAGCGCGGGGGTGTGTTGTGGGGTAAGTGTGTGTTTCAGGCCTATTGGCAAATTGCAATAAATACAATTGAGAACAGAGGAGCTCGAAGCCATTTACTCCTGGCTATCAGCTGCGACGCAGAATCTGCTTTATCTGTGTGGGTGAGGGGAAAATACCATGACATCACACAGCTGTAAACGCTTTTCACCTTTTTCAAAATTGCTATTTCAATAATAATAATAATTTTCAACTTTCTCCGCCCTCTTTCGTTTGCAGTTTCAAGAGATTGTCCCTGATATGGATGACAGTGAATTCATGTTCAACGAGAAACAATCAATACGCGACTCGGCGCGTACCCTAAAAAAATACGGCAGCACCTGCTGCAACAGCATGAGAAATAATGAGACCCTAATCCGGCACATAGTCGAAAAGACCGACACACTACAGGGCATTGCACTCAAATACGGCTGCACGGTGAGTAATAAAAATCACACTAAAATAAACAAATTAATATTGATGTGCAAACGTGGGAACGAAACTATGTAAATGTGTCAGTGTCATTTGAAAATTCCTGAGCGCCAAGGCACCAAATTGTCTGACATTTCGCTAGTCTCGTGTTTTGATTTGACGACCCCTTCCGTGTCACACGCAAGGACCTGAAATGTCCAGCGTAAATTTAAATTCTATCGATTTAACAGTCTCAGTCTTTTTCTCTTTAATTTAATTTTTGTTTTTTTTGTTTTTTTTTTTGCTTCCAAAAAAGATTTATGAATTCCAACACCCTCGCCACACCCAAGTTTCTCAGCTTCTCGAATGATGCCATTTTGGTTGTGATAAAAAGACAGCAATTAGACCAAACAAGATAACATTAAATTTCAGTCTGTCTGCTTTGAAATAAAAACTCACTGCCCGCCCGTGTTGAACTCGCTTATCATTTGCTTGTGGACCTGATAAAGTTCTGTAGGAATTTTGTGGAAATGCTGCAAGCAAGTAAACTCTACTTCTTGACAGTTTACTGCATATAATTTATGGAGCGTTGGTTCGGACACACAAGCCCAAATAAAACTCAAATATTTACCCACTGTTTAGAGTGGAAATAGAAAAGAAAAAAAAAATTGATCTTGTTGGGTTCCAACATGCGTTAACATTTGATAATGATGATGGCACTCAAATATTTAAACATAAATTTTCGACTAATTTATTTGCTTAGGCTTTTTTGTTGTTGGCTCGGCCCAATTAAAGGCAAATCAAATGCCAAGTTGAATGAGACAAATAATTGCACAGTGAGACAAATAATTGATGGCTCGGCGCAGAGAGTTGTTGAGCTTTTTAGCCACTGACAAGCCATACAAGGAGGGGGTGACCTGTCGCTGCCTCGGCCATCAATCAATCAAATGTTTTGCATCAGAAAATTGATCGATTTCAAAATAAATTGATTATTTTATTTATTTTTTAAATCCAAACAGACGGAACAAATACGTCGCGCCAACCGCCTCTTTGCCTCCGACAGTCTGTTCTTGCGTCAATTCCTGCTGGTTCCGGTGGAGAAGAATTCACCGTATTACCCTCAGGCAGGAGGATTAAATGGCAGCGCCACGGCAGCCGCTCTGGCCGAAGCCTTGGCCACCCCGCCCACCACACCGGATGCCAATGTGCAACGAGAGGCCGTCAATAATGCAAACAACATTAGCCAAGCAGACAGCTACCACCAAGCCAGCCACACCCCCACCACCAGCAGCAGCAGTAGTAGCAGCAACATGAGCACCAGCAGCAGCAGTAGCAGTGGCAGTGGTGGCGGTGGCATTGGCAACTGCGGTGTCAGTGGTACCCGTTCCGGTCAAACGCACACGCGTCCATATTCGATTGCCGGCGAGGTGCTGGTCCAAACTGTTGACGAGAATCCTGCCCTATCGAACAATCACAGTGCTGGTAACAGTAAGCAGAGCAAGTCCCTGGATTCCGTGGCAGCTATGACGCCAGAGGAGGAGAACCGCAAGTGCATGAATGATTTCCTCAATAAGATTGATAACACAATATCCGAATCACGGAAATACGTTGAACGTTCCAAGGAGTGAGTCCACGTCTTACCTTATTCTTTGACCTCTCAGCTAAATTGAATTTCTTGTTTCAGTTTGGTGACCAGCCAGAGTGACGCGGATATTTACATCAACACAGAGGTGGTCTCACGCCGACGCAGCCATCAACTGAACAGCTCGTACAAAAACAACAACGATCGTCCGCCACATCACCAACGTCAGCTCTCAACCGGCAGCGGCAATTCGGACACGGCCCAGCTACTAAATACCACTCAAACAAGGCGAGTCCAAAATTCTCTGAAGCGTCTGGAGAAGCAGCAGGACGATTTCTTTGAATTGTAGCACATGGCAGCAGGAACCGAGGGTCCAGCGGGTCTTGTAACAGTGAATACACGGAAACTTTAAATCTAGTTTTAATTCTATAAAGAACTATATTAATTTAACAAATTGTTTTTAATTGCACGACCCTTTGTGCTACAGCGTGAGAGAGTGAGATAAAGGGTTGAGACACAAGGCACATGGAATGCTGCACTAATTTATATTTTATATATACACAATTACACGAATTATCGAACTCAAAATCACAGGTGTTACTACTATTTTACCAGGTTGAATAAAAAAAAAGAGTGCCAGCAGTTAGTCAGTTATGCCTTGACCCCCTACACCCTGCCCCCTCATAAATGTATGCCCCTTGTAATTGCCAATCATTTGATAGCAAATTTGTCTTGTCTATTTTAAGCTTATATTTGCTAATTGTCTATATTTATACAATAATACGTAACCATCTATTTACCTATCTAATTTTTTAAAATTGTATGTATCATCATGTTTTGTATATCCTCTAGCTTTACTTTTACATTGTGCATATTTTAAGTTATGAGAATTATTAGTTTTAATCTACGATTAATGTAAAAAGTTGATTTCATAAAATTGGCAGCTTTCTTCTATCTTGGCCACCAAATGATATATCGGTGGATTATTTGTGGAGTTTTTATTTTCATTTCTATCCTGCCCCACCCCCTAACAAACATATTAATATATATATTTATTTTGTTAAACAAAAATTTGTAGCTAGAAACTATGGCAAAGAAAATTTGTGTTAAGCGTCCAAAACACTTCCAAAAGTATTAAAAAAAAAATAAATAAAAAAATGTCCCAACTAATTAATGGAAATGTAAAATCAAAACTAATTCTAAAAAAAAAACTAAATGCAATTCAAATTGTAATCATATCGTCAAACTGGTAGCACTCTGCCTCCCCCCTGTTTTACCCACAAATCAAACTTGGAAGAGTTGAAATAAATGTTTTGGAGAGAAATTAACTAAGGCGGCAGCAATAATTGCGGGATTGTTGTTATTGTGAGAAATGTTTTGAAAATGTAAGCAAATAAAGTTAGAATGTGTTGAAGTATCTTTGACTTTTGATTGGGGAAAGGAATATTTTTATTGATTGGGATATAGATGGCTGATAAGGTTGGCCAAACGCTGGCCGAAGTGACAATTGGAAGAAGTCGTCATCATCGATTGAAAGAGTGGACTCATCTGGTTTACTCTTGGTTCAAAGTATTTAGCTAAATTTTCAGGTTTTCAGTTTTTTCGTTCGAGATATCCTTACCTTGCGAGTGGTCCGGTATCACCCGCTTTTTACTTTCTGTCAAAATATCAACTTGTTTAAGCGTGTCAATGGCCATGGTTTTCTGGGATTTATATAAGATAAGACCTATCTGCACCGACTACCGCAATTCGTCGTTTTCGATTCCCTTGTTGCTTCCTTGTTATGACACTCTGCAAGCAGAAATTTGAGTGAAAACATTAGGTTATCTCCACGGTGGTATCAAGGTAGACTATCTTTGAAGCCTCTAGAAAGTATATTTTTCCAATGGGTCAGAGAAGTTAGATTTTCGTTGGAACAAGTTAATAAAGATAAGGGGAGATTATGAAAGTGAAAACAGGAGCGAATAAAGGCAAGCTATATAGTTTCAACCCGATAGATATTCTTTTAAATTATTGCAGAATTGTTTGAAGATCCATAAGTTATCTCCACATTAGTCAGTATCACTAGCCATGTTCTGTTGTCTGCCCGTCCGATTGTCAGTCTGCTTTTTGCAAACTTAGTCTTAAAGCCATAGTGAACTATATTTATATCTGTATATGATATGAACCTAAGTCAGTTTAAGCACTCTACTGACTGATCTCTCTCAAGTTCGGGACACATATTTCTTATAGAGAAATACATATATATAAACTTCTTTACGTTCGGACCACTATATCATATGGCTGGTTTAAGAACCTAAAATGGCCTTAGGTCTTTTTCGACCCGAAGAGAATGCTAGGATTTTTTTTTTTAGTAAACTTCGGACCACCCTCGTGATGTACTTCATCTAGATTCGAAAGCCTTTTCGAACCAATAAAAAAAAAACAGATTCAGATAAATAGTAATTTTAATAAACTTGTAAAAGGTTAGCCGCATTCAGTTGGCTGTGGTATATAAATTTGTGTATACATTTTTATTAAATTGGTCAATATTAATATCAAATATAAATGAATTATTGCTTGAATAATTGTGTGTAAAAATCAACATAGCATTTCTTTGATGCTACAGATAAAATTTAACAAACTTTTTAAGGTCACTTACGCGTTTAAACCAAAACCGAAATATTTCTAACAAATCTTATAATCTTAATCATTTGTAAATTATTGTGTGTCTTGTTGGTTCTGTCCTTTGCAGTTGTTTTGGTGGCTGACCGATTAGGCCTTGGCTTGGGCTTTTGCTTCGGCTGCATCCGCAGCCTTTTTGACTTCCGAGTCCATATGTTCTTTGCCCTCCTCCTGTTCGTCATCATTGCCGAGTACATATTCGATGACATCGTCAATGGGGAAATTGTTGAGTAAGGATTTAATCGAGTCATTGTGGATCACAACAGTGAACAGGAGTTTGCAATATTCACGCATGCGTGAGCCGTAGTCCAATTCAGCATAGCTCTCGCCGCCCTTGTTGAGGTCGTGGCCGCAGTTCTCGATCACCTTGCAGAGTACAGTCTCTTCGGAAGTATTGGGCCAGCCGTATTTTTTGAGGGTGGGCGGATCCACCAGCATGTCGATAAGCTTGGCAACATTCTCTTTGAGCTTGAGGTCCTCTTCTGTGAGCACCTCGCCACTAAAGTCATCATCGCTTAGCACTTCTTCGTGATTGTCGGCTATGGCAGCAGCCAGGCTGGCAGCCAATGATTTCCGTTGTTCCTTCTTGACCTGCGGTGAGACTTGGTTTGTTTCGGGCTTCGCACTCTCGCTGGTTTCCGTTTTGTTGGCGTTGTTCGATTCATTCTCCTCCAAAGGCAGAATGGTGTAGGTCGAGTCCTCCAAAATAATGGTCTGAGCCACACCGTCACCCTCGTCCACCAGAAATTCTCGCACCACAACGCCGTTGCTGTCAGTGTTGCTCGAGATGAGGGCACCTGGTGGATCGGGAGAGTCTGGCACTGCCTCAGTCTTCTTGCCTCGCTTCGGCCGCTTTGACGGGGGTGGAGCCACTGTGCCAAAGATATCATCAGGATTACACTCATGCACAGAGCGTATGTGGGAGCGCAAGGTCTCGGTACTGTCAAAGTTCTTGTCACAAATGGCGCAGTCTGTGCGCTCAATAACTTTTGCTGGTGGGCGCTTTGGCTTCGGTGCTGCGTTGTGAGGCAAAAGAATATAAAAATAATGTTGCATTTCTCATAATTCTGAAATACTTACGTGTATGCTTTCCAGCTTTGGTGTGTTCTTCCAAGAGCTCTGCTGTGCGGAATGACTTCTTGCAGGGCACGCACATATGTGCTGAGCGCTTCTGGCGTGTGTGCTCCTTCATATGACGATCGAGTCTGTTTGAAGATTTTACACAAATTAAACGATTCAAGCAGTAAAAAACGAAAGTCCAACTTACTGTTTCTCGGTCTTGAATTTTTCATCGCACTCATCGCAGGGAAACGGACGCAAGTGTGTTTTGGAATGAGTGCGCAATTGGGTGGCTTGGATGAAGCTCTTGCCACAATCGTTGCACTTGTGCGGACGCTCGCCAGTATGACGCTTCATGTGGCGATTGAGCACCTCCTTGACCGCAAAGGATTGGTTGCACTGAAAGCAAGGTATTATGAGATTAGAGGATGGCCCAAAATTGCAGTCAATTCTCTACTTACCACAGTGCAACTATAGGGCTTTTCGCCGGTGTGATAGCGACGATGCTTCTTGAGCGCCACCAAGGCGGAAAACTTCTTATCGCATAGATCGCAATCGAACGGTTTCTCGCCAGTATGTGTACGTATGTGTATGCTAGAGAAGTCCATCGAATTGGTGAGTAAGGTCGTAGATAAAGATCATTGTGAATTACTCACTTAAGGGTTGATAAGCTGTAGAAACAATTCTTGCATGTTTGGCACATGTACTCCGGCTTTTTGACCACCTGTGTGCCTAAATGCTGCTTGAGATGGGCGCGCAAATTGTCCAGGCGATAGAAGACACGATCACACACTTTGCAGCTCATGGTGTCGTTCTCGTTGGCCGAGCAGGAGGAACACTTCTGGTGGCGCTTCAGGTGATAGGAGCGTGTGAAGTCTTTGCCGCAAATCTTGCAGGCATAGGGTTTGCCTCGGATTTGATGCTGGACCTCGTGTAGCTTGAGAAGTGCCGCACTACGCAGTTTGGCATTGCAAATGGAACAGGGGTAATCATTAAACTCCGAGTGCGTGATGAAAATGTGACGCTCATAGCTGGTCTGTGTCTTGAAAGACTTGGGGCAATCTGGGCAATTGATGTGGCCCAGCTGAAAGGAAAGTAAAAGGGCTTAGTTTGATTATCTTGAGATTGGGTTCGGGGAGAGTTCTTACATGGAAAGTGTCGTAGCTTTCACTGCAGCAAAAACATATGTCTTTCTTCTCCATAACCAGAGCATCTTTTTCAATCTTGTCCAGATTTTTCAGCATGTCTGCCTTGCGCAGATGGTAGCCACTGTCATAGCGACAGAATTCTAGATGTTTCTTTAGACTTTTCACACGTCGGAATGTTTTGTAGCATTTACCACAGACATGCTCAACGATTTCCTTCATGCCATTCTTTCCAGTGGAACGTTGCTGTCCTATTTCGCTACTGGCCTCACCGGCTTCGTCATCACTGCCTTCTTCAATTTCTTCGATTTCTTCACCGCTGGCCGTATCTCTGGCTTCTGTGCTCTCTAAAATATTATCGTCAGCCAGAATGAAAGCAATGTTATCCTCTTCGTCGTTCTCGTCCTCCACACCATCTCCCGTATTATCTGCCTTATTCGCTTCGCTTTTTACGGACTGCAAGACATAGTGATCCATTTTCTTTTTTTTTGTAGGGGATGTCTTGATTTTTGTTGTTTCCACAGAAGTGGCGGCGGGTGTTACGCGTTTGTCATTTAATATCTTTACGGTGCTTGTCGGAGTAGCAGATTTTTTAGTGGTAGCTGAGATGCTGGCACGTTTGTCTGGGGATTTAGATTTGCCAGTAAGGGTCTCTTCATTGAGAATTTTGATACGGCCGCCTCCACTGGTGCTTTGGCGTTTTTCCTGCTTAACGCTGGCTTTCCCCCCTGATGATGCCGCATCGTTGAGTAGCTTTATGCGGGATGTGCCTGTAGTTGTCGTACTAGAATTGCGTTTTTCCCGGGCTGGTGATATTTGTGAGTCATCTACGATTTGCAGTGTTGAGGCGTTGCGTTTCTCCTTTTCCACCGCAGTGGACTTCTTCTCATTCTTACTCATTGGTTTGGAGTTGGATCTCGGTTCAAAAATTTCAAAATGATGCTGGCAAGGATAAGTGTTTATCCAGGAAATAGTCTACTTTTAGGCACGTGTTAGATTGAAAATTTTCTGATCAACGAAAAATATTTAAGATGGCGTCGTCGCCGTCAACCTAAATGAGCGTATGTGCGAGTGAGATCGCACTACAAGCAGCCACGACAACGCAACAAGTTTGCTGACGGGCGCGATCAATGAGTATGAGTCTTAAAATGAAAAAATATATGTATTTATTAGGGTTGAAAAAAAATTCTTATAGAAAAATTTTAGTTGCATACTTTTCAATATTGAAATTTGGTTTGCCGGCAGACGTTTGTAAACAAATGCAAATAAGCCTTCGATTTTCCTTTGTTTCTGTGTTTATACGCGATTTGTATGCAGATTTTTTGAAAATTTTGTTACATGCTGTACATACACAAGCACACGCACCGCCTAGACTTGTCTGATTAAAGTGCGTTCAAGGATAGAAAGTTGGCCTCAACGAATAGACAATACTATATTTATTTAACAGAAATTAAAATATTTGAAAATAATCACACGGTAACAATAATTTCAAAATAAAAATAAATTAAAAAACGCGGAACTGTTGCTGTTTTCATTCCCGAAATTATGAACTCGATATAACCACTCGATTATGCACTCGATAAAGAAAATTGTTTTCTTTTATTTGACAGTGTGACCAGTCTTCCGTTAAAGTTGAAAAGGTCACACTTATTTTACAGCTGTTTTGTGTTTACCTTAATTTTTGTATAAAACAAGAAATTAATCAAGTGTAGATGGCGCCGCGCCTAAATATTACAAGTAAGAAATTAATTATATATGATATAAATTTATATTATAAAATGATAATACATTTAATAAGCAAAAGTAATTGTAATGTAAATTTAAGCTACACATACATTTGTGCTAAATTTTGAAATAAGGCGCTCTCTACATTTCAGCCTTTACATAGCCCGTTAGATGCTAAAATAACGAATACGTTTTTGTTTTGGAAATAAATTTACTGCAATTCATTCAATAATAGTATTATAATTAAACATAGATCATCCTCAAACACAAAGTCTAAAGTGGACATGCCTAATAAATGTCATAATAGCGAACAAAAATTCGATTTGGCAAATTAATTACAAGTTGTACTTTATAAGCCGGTTTTAGCAAACCTCCAAGCGTCAATCTTGATTGTTTTTCTATTCTAAGCAGCCGCAAACACTTCACACGACGGTCTCAGCTGGAGGCTATTAAATGCAACAATTCCACAACTAGAATAAGTTTGCAAGCTTGCGAGAGCTGTTTTAAGCCCGACAGCAATCAAATCTCTGCCTTGAACTTCGTTGGTATTATGCAAATTAGTCGTCTCATTCGTCAAACACTTAAAAAGATATGACAAAATTTTTCCTATTATTGAATCTAATCGATCGAAAATCAACGAAGCATCTTCAAAGCAAACAAAATTCTAAGTAATGAATGAACAAGTTTGTTGTGCGTTTTGGCTGCGTATCGTGGAGCCGCCCCTACTAAGCCGAGGTTTTAGTTAAAATTCCAACGGCAGTGTGTGTTTAGAACTTGGCACGGGCGCATCTCCAACGTTCTAATTTGAATTCATAAACAAAGAATGTGTTAAAAACAAGCAACAAAAGAAAAACAAGATTGAATAATTTCAAATTCGTAAAACTGGATACGTGAATATGGCAAAAGCCACAAATACTGGAGAGACGGCTACGTCTGAGGAGCCAAAAATAAATTACTTTCAGAAGCTATGGAACTACCGAAGATACCTAGTTGTGGAGCCCTTTGTCTTCTTCTATGTGATGGCCTCCATATTCAACAGCGTGGCCATGTTAAACTTCCCCCTTGACAAGGCCTGTCGGGTCAATCTCGGATATAGCAAAGAAGTCTGCGATACGACATTGGATAAATCTATACTAGGAATAGATTGCGATACATTTGGCTCCTTTGATAACATCACTCGAGGAGCAACGGCTGAGCAGGCCATAATGGCTATTGGTGCATCGGGCTTTAATTATACAGTTTGCAAGGCTGAATCGGAGGCTCAAAAATTGGCCTCCGAAGTTTCGGGCAAGCGGGCACCCATTGGTAAAATATAAATATTCGTATTATTACTGTTTTAATATTCATATTCATAACCAGTTTTAAATTTTACTAATATTATATGTACAGGTTTTATAATAATTATTATCTCCGATGATGATGGAATTCGAATAATCCTGTTTAGTATATATATTTCTTTTTAATTTATCTTTTTTTTTTATTTTTTTACGTGACTGACAACTCTAGTATATATTTTAGATATCTTTTAAGGCATTTATTCGTTTTTGTCTAATTAGCAGTTGTTATTTCTGTCTAAGCTATTCTTTTAAAATATGTTGAATGGTGTCTATCATATATTTAAAGAATTACTGCATTCTAAGTTAGCTTGAGACACCTGCGTTATTTTCGAAAATACCTTCAAAAAGTCATTCCAAAAATTGTATTCCAAATTCTGAAAAGCCAAAGATTTCTGCTGTCGTTTATTTCTTTTAAAAGTTAATTCATTTCTATTCTCGAAAACTATTGTTGATTAATTTCCAGACAAGTTAAGGTTTGGTCAAGCAACTATGTATCATAAAATTAAAATCATCAAACCGGTTCGTGTTTTTTCAAATTACATTAAACTATTTTGGGGTTTCCACCGAACATGCGGCATAGCTTGCCTAAAGAGAAGCTATTCATTTGCGGAATTTCGAGGTGTTTAATGGGATATATTTCCGTTTCTACGCATATCAATCTTACAAATTTTAATATTCAGCAAAAAAGCTAATAAACAGAATCATCATTATCGGCATCGCTTCGGGCGAGATGTTTCTTTTTATTTTCTTTTTTTTTTATTTTGTGGTTGGTTCTTTAAAGAGCCGGTATAGAGTGCATATCTATTAATAAAATTCTTTATTAGAAATTATAGACATTTAAATCATTAAATTGCATATTGCATATTAGAAGGAATTGAAATAACCGCAACCGGAAAATCTACGCAGTAAATTGCTGGTCACTGCGGCTAATCGAAATTGCTATTGAAAACTCATTGAATTCAATGATAAAATATTTTTTATCGTTTTATAAAATTATATATATTTTTTTTTAGCTGAAAAAAGGGCATATTCATTTTGCTTTGTAACTCACAGAGCCAAACATCGTAGACCCCCAAAAGTTACATCTAGAATATTTAGAATCACTAGAGGATTCGATATAGCCAAGTCCGTCTGTCCGTCTGTTTCTATACAAACTAGTCTCTCAGTTTTAAAGTTATTTTGATGGCACGTTTGTTGGAACCAGCCGGATCGGACCAATATATCATAATACTGTCATATGAACCTAAATCGGTTTAGGGAATAACTCCCACATTTATTATCCGATCCATTTCAAATTTCGCATAGCGATAGATATATGTACCAAATTTTGTAAGGATCGGACTACTCTAATATATAGCTGGCATACGAACCTAAATCGGCTTAGGGTATAACTCGCACATTTATTGACTGATCTCTTCCAAACTCGGCACACACGTTTCTTACATAAATATACGCGTTTGTACTGAATTTTATTAGAATCTGATTACTTTATGATATAGCTGACAAGCCAAACCAAATCGGCCCTATTAACTGAAAACCCCCGTTTATCTGATTTACGGCAGAAAAAACTCGAAGAGTTTCCAATCTTCGGCACCCCGAAGAAGTTAAGTCTCATAATACTTAAATAATTTTCATAACTTTATATTTGAATTAATTAAAGGAAATCCAATTTGTCTTATATTCCAGCTGCCATCTTTCCTTTGATTGTCTTACTCTTTGCCGGTGGATGGAGTGACCGGTACAACAAACGCAAGCCATGCATGATTATGCCAATTGTAGGCGAGTGTTTGTCATTTGTATGTAAGTTTCATAATTCATAAAATGTCTTTAAATTTATATTGATTATTACAATTTTTTGTAGGCCTTTTGATCTCTGCAATTTTCTTTGATTCGGTACCCATGGAATTTGGAGCTTATTGTGAGGCAATTGTGCCGGCTCTCTTTGGGGGCCTTACATTTGCTTTAATGGCCATTTATAGTTACATTACTATTGCTACGCCTGAAGAGGATCGAATCTTTCGGTTTGGCATCTTTGCCATGTTTGTGAATGCTGTGCCATTTATAGGTCAGCCCATAAGTGGCTGGCTATTCCTGCAATTGGGCTATAAAGGTTCGGAGTGCTTAAATGAAATATAGAATCTGATTTAATTAATTATTTGATTTTCGTTTGCAGGCTCATTTACGATGGCAATTATCTTTCAAATTATTGCCATAACCTACATCATTTTTTTTATCAAGGAAATCAAGCCAGCATCGAAAACCAGTGAGCCACCTCCGCCCCTGCCAGACACTCAACCTCCAGTCCGTAGTCAAGCCGCTGATAATTTGGCTTATGAAGTTACTCAATTGGACGACTTACAAGTCAATAAAAATGTGAATTTCGAACTGACACCCCAGCTCGAGCCACCGATCGTAAAACATGAGCCCGCCAAATTAGAAGTGCCACCACCCCGTCGCAATCTTTGCCGTGAACTCTTTGATCCCACCCTGGTGATCGATTGCCTAAAGTTTCCCTTGGTAAAGCGTGAGAATAATGGACGTATGCTATTGATATTACTGTTGTTGGCCTATTTTTTGACCGTGGGTCCTGTCTCTGGAGAAAACGATTATTGGTATCGCTACGCCTTAAAAAAACTCAACTGGAATGGCAGTGACTACAGTATCTACAATACTTTTACTTCAGGCTTGGGTTTCATTGGTAGGTAGACAAGCGGATTTCATAATGGTAGGGGTATAAAAAGGGAGGTATCGGAGATCCTTCAAAGTGAATCAATTTTATTACGGTGCAGAGAGATATCGAGAACACCTAAACTTGCGATTACAACAAGTTTTTTTCTCCTGTACTTTCCTCTCAAAGCTTTGTTTTTTTTTGGAACTTAAATGATATTGTTTCAATTGGCTCCAATCAGCTGTTCCAAAAGCCTTTCGATTGGATTCTAGATTCTAGATCTCGATTTGAGTTGCCAAGACGGCATGCATGTTGTCCGCTAGGTGGCGTATTTACATTTTTCCCAATCTAGCTTTGTCATGCTTTGGATTTTTTTTCTTTTAATTCTGGCTATTAGGTACAGTCTACCTAAAAGTCTAACACTCATCTTCATTATACCCTGTAAAGGGTATATTAAGTTTTTGCGAATGTATGTAACATAGAAGAGGAGAAGTCGTTTTAACGTTTGGCTTCATTTTTAAATAATTATTTCTAAAGTGGGATTTTTTTTCTTATTTTAGGTACCTTTATTGGCACTGCTATATTGAGTAAAATGTTGAAATTCTCTGATCCAATGGTTGGTCTGGTCTCAGCCGTATCCGTTGTACTTTCTCGTATTGTCTTTGTAAGTAATTGCTCAATACTTATTGTAATTTATTTATTTAATTATTTTTTATTTTCCTACTTTTTAAGGCTTTCTCCACGGACACCGCGTCGTTTTATTTGGGTGGTGTGGTTGACATGTTTCTGTCTTTGCGAGTCATACCCATTAAAGCCATCGGTTCCAGCATTGTTGATGGCGAAGAACTAAGTAATCGCAGAATATAACTCAATCCATTTGATAAATTTAAAGGCTTTATTTGTGTTTTTTTTTTCTTAGGTAAAATGTACTCGATTTTTGGTATAAGTGAACCCATTGCGCAGTTTTTCTTTCCGTATTTGTACAGTGAGATTTATCAGAGCACAGTGGATACTTTTCCGGGCGCCTTCTTTTTGTTCTCGGAAATTTTCTATATACCCAATGTCTTGGTCTTTGTGTAAGCTATTTGAAGTGATCATATTAATTTTGTAAATTAATTTGGATTTTATTCTTTCAGCTTCTGCTATTTCTTACTGCGCCGTATCAAGGCTAAGAAACAGCAAAATAATACAGAAAATGGTGTCAGCAAAGGTGAATCAAATGCGAATCCAGATACTGAAATAACTAGTCTTTAAAATAAACGATTTTATCTTAAACACTTGTAAATATGTAAGAAATTTAAGCCAACTCTGAAAATAGATATGCTTTCTCTAACTAGCAAAATTGCGAACTGTGAATGGATTTAAAAAAAATATATATGTTTTTTTTTTTTTATTATGAAACGTGTGTAGGTCATAAAAAAAAGAGCTGTTCTATCCAGCTGCCCTGCCATGTTTCTCTTTCGAAAAACACACACTCAATCCTTTCGAGCAGCTAGCAAAGTGGTAATTTTTCAATCAACAAATGCATTCAATTTGTTCAGCCAACCGGTCTGGCAGCGTGAGTGGGTGGCTACTAAATACTGCCTTGGCCAGGCTAGAAACAATTGGCAACTAATAATCACACTTAATCTGAATAAGTGCGCGTGTGTGAGCCTTGCGGCTGCCTGGAACTTGTTGCTTCTTCCACACATCCTCTGGCTTAAATGGTGGGTGTCTTTTATGGACTTGGAGATTTTAATAAAATTACTTTACCCCTTTGTTGCGGTAGTGGTGTTTTCTTGGATTTCGGTTTTCTATATAAGCGCTTGCCAAAGCCTTCAGTGCCTCAGACAGTTTTCGACAAGAAAAGTGTGTGAATTTCTAGTGATATTAAAAACAAATAAAATTGAAAAAGGTATACCAAATAAATTAAAATAAAAAAAGTTATTAAAAAAAAAAATAAATAAAAATACTTTTTTGTTTTTAAATAAATCAAATTTAATCCAAATGGTTCACTGCATGAACTATGCCAAAAATACTGAATCACCCTGTGAAAGTGGGTTGTGCACGAAATAGGTTGCAGTCCCTGCTGTATAGGTTTCAAACCAAGCTAAAAGGCCGTAATTGAATTAAGTCTTACATTTTTTCAAACAAAAATAAAATCGAATGTGCTGCCAAAGAAATTATATAATCTAACAATTGCTATTTTTTGGATTCTCAATCATTTCATGAGAGCACAAGGATCTATCATATATTTCCTGTTTGGACTTATTTATTAATGCAAATTAATTATATGATCAATTAAGCCATCCACATTTTATTTTTTTTTACGTTTTTAGTGATTTACTTATTTCCTCATTTTATAGGAAAAAACGCTGAATCGAAACCGCCTCGATCAGCTTAAAAATGTTGCGTCTCTTGCTTCTACCGCTGTTTCTCTTTATGCTCTCCATGGCCTGCATGGGACAGACATTCCAATACTCTCGCGGCTGGACCAATGGCAAACGGGCTCTTTCACCTGCCGCCGGTGTGCTTAGCAATTCGCATTTCCATCACGGTCCAGTAGATAATGAAAATTTGGCTGATTTCTTGGATTTTCAAGACAGTGATCGAAAATTGGAACGGTAAGTTAGATGGACCATCTCTTCAGTCTTAACAATCCCCATCATTTCCCCCATTACCATTTCAAGCTGCCTCGTGCAACTACAACGGTTTGTGGGCAATGCCTTGTTGCGTCGTTCCTATGGCTCTACGTTGGCCTATAGCACCAATAAGCCAGATATGAGCAACCTCCTGAGTCGCCCCAATTCCAATAACCAGAATACTGATAGCAATTTATTCGTAAATCATCATCCATCAAGCGAACTGTTCGAAGAGCTGAGTGCGGCAGGAGTTGGTAACGGCGGAGGCGGAGGCGTCACTTCAGCCGAACCAAATGATTACGCCAAACACTAGACGAGTTTAAAACAATCATGAAAACAGCAAAGATGATGAAGACAATGATGGCTTTTGGCTTTGGTCTTGTGCTGCCTTGCATGCTGAGGGGCTGGCAGTGATGCGGGCAAAGCCAGACGATCCAACCAAAAATCAATAGAAAATATATATTAAAACTTTTGAGATACTAGCAAAAAATGCTACAAAAATTTAACAAAAAAAAGAGTAAATTATATTTATTTGTTATTTATTAACTTTGAATTTGATATTAGAAAGTCATCGATAAGTTGTGAATAAATTCGAAATTGTTGCCATACAGGAAGACTTCAAGATTTCTCTAATTGCCGCGGGCCATAAAAAGTAAACAAGCACTCATAAATGACTTAATCAAATTAAGGAGACGACGAGGTTTCTGGCAGACCAGGGGGGAAGTCTGCCTTATGACAAATGCTCTTGCGGTCCAACTCGATTCGGTTGAGTGTAATGCCAACAATTTAATTTGACTGGGGATGAAGTCAGTTGAAGCATCTTGTCAATGAAATCGAGATGACCGGTGCGACGGGCAGCTTCTTCCTGTTGCAGTTAATTACTTTAAGTGGTTAGGGGCAATAGTTTGGCCATCTGCACCTGATGTACAGGACACAGTTCATAAAATGACGCCTGCAATTTTTGGGATTTGAAGAGAAAAAAATCAAACGTCCTGCCATAAACTTAAGTTGGCTCATCACTCACGCAATCCCTTCATAAAAAAAGATATATGATGTTCGAGTTGGCTTGGAAAATAAAAAAAAAGAAAACGCAGTATTCCAATTGAATTTCTAACAAGCTAATCGATCCTCGGGGAGGCTGCACAAAACAGTGCCGAGCACTTACAGGACACGCTTCATACGCACGCTCGTCTTGTTGCCTGGGTGCTTTGGGAATATGAATTTATATCTTTTAATCTGCAAGCCAAGAGGCAGAGTTGGTGGACTCGGCGTAGAAATAAAAGTGAAATTTTCGACGCAGGACATATTTCAACAATGTGGCAGGCAAAAAGGCACACTGCATCGCTGGACTCGCATGTTTATTGTCAATGTCAAGTGGGCCTCCGAGGGCGTGTGTGACAGCTCCTGGGGGTGGGTGTTGTGGGTGGTTGGGCTAGGTTGACTGTTGACTGACGCCCTTGTAATTGCATTAAAATGCAATCGGACCTCTACGACTTTCACAGATACCAAGAGCGAGAGAGAGAGAGAGAGAGAGATATAGCTGTATTTCAGGAATATTCGCCATTGAGTGCTGTTCAGTGTTGCTGTCATTGCTCCTGCCAGTTGTGGTGTCTGCATCTCTGTTGTTTCATTGTTGGGGCTTTGTAGGTGCTTCAGGTAATTGTATTGAAAGCTCCTTTCAACGATTTTTCGTGCATTTGTGGCCAATTGATGCATCGAAGAGGACACATGAGAGTTGTCTACGTTATGGCATCGGATGTCTTTGGTGGACTCTGAAATTGCAATTCATTTTTAGAGTAAAAGATACTCACGCGATTCGTGTGAATACTTCTTATTACTGATAGGATATTATTTTGTTCAAAATACATTTTAATATTTATACTTAGGAATTTCGGTATGATTTGCATAATTGACCAAGCTATTTATTTCGATTTGTGTTCTTGTCTTAAGCCTGAATATCAATTTGTTTGTCTCAAAGAAAAGAAAATATTTAGAATCTATTCTTAAGGTCGGACCTAATCAAAATATATATTCAGATTGACCAATCTGTTTCAATAGCGGAGTGAATTGAGTTATGTCAGTTAGTCTGTCTGTCCATGCAAGCTATAAATATGTCTATAAGAATATAGGAACCGTCCGACTTGGTCCCCAATTTCTTGGAATTTCTATCATTCATTGACCGATTTCATTAAAATTTAGTATTTAAGTTAAATATATAATAGTATATATGTATACCAAATTTCACTTGTACCGGACCATAATATTTTATTCTCCATTTATATTTACAGCAAACGAAACAAAACCAACCCAAACTTTAAACTGAGAAAGTCGGAGTCTATTCTATTTTTAATTTTTCATAATTAATGTGAGAAAATAATGTTTCTAGATAGAATTCATATCATAAATAGAAATCGAATTGGAAGGGCTTATCAAACTTGAAAATCTCGACACTTGCCAAAACAAAGAACTTGCTGGAATCGGAGACAACAAATCAAACAACTTTCAAATCAAAATTCACACAACTCACCCCATAAAAATGAAGAAGAGGAAGAAAAATACAAGCGGATAACAATTATATTAAACAGCAAGCAAAACAACAAGGACATGGGATTTGTAACAGGATACGCGTGTAACCACCAAAATTGCCTGAAGACCCAAGGAGACACTAACATAAAAACAACAACAACAACAACACCAACAAACAAAACACCCTTTCAATTAAACATTTGGAAAACAACATTCGGCAATTATACAATTGACACCAGCAGGGGGTGGGTGGTGTTGGCAAATCAACCCCTCAACCCGGCCAAAACGCTTGCTACTTCATCAATTTGAAATGTTGCAAAACGCGTGACTTGCCAGGCACGCGCCCGTCAATTTCATAGAGAGGGAGCGAGCGAGAGAGATAGAGAGGGCTGGAGAAGACCGCAGGGATTTGAATAGAGTCGAACAGGAAAAAAAAAAACAGAAGGCAGGTTCATAAACAACAACGACAAGGACACAATAAAACGACAAGTATCCGGCATTTAACATTAGTCAACGGAGTTTGACACAGGCAAACCGGGCCAAGGGCTCTGCGACACCCGCACCCACACCCGCGCCCACCTCTGATGATGCTTATTTTCATGTTCGTTTTTCGGAGATCGTAAGTTGTCAGGATTCTGTTGTTTTTATTGTTGCCCAGCACTTGCCATTCGGTTGTCGTTTATTTTTACAACTTGCCATTTATTTGGTTTCATCAGCGAACGGGGCAAAAACAAAACAACAAAAAATCAGTTTGTGTCCTTTTATTCTTAGGCAGTTTTTGAGGTTAGCTTTTTTGCTTCTTTTAATATGCATTTGGGAGAAATTACTCATTCAGGTGAGGGCTGGGAGGATTGGGAGAATTTTTTGCCTAAATGAGTTCCTTTTTATTTCAATTTTCTGGTCTTTTGCAAATGCGTGTAAATTTGGGCCATTTCAGTTTTCTTATTTTGTCGGCGTTGATTTGATTGAGTCAATTTCTGTTCTTTCTTATTCCTTTTGCATAAATTATGAGCGACTTTCAAATTTTTTCCACCTAAGAAAAATTGCTCTGAAATCAAAATTTGCCCAAAAGGCCACTTACCCTGGCAGATAGAAGCAAAAAGATACAAAAACTGGACAAGCAAGACAAAAGGTCAAACTTTGCTCCGGTCTTGTTTTGTTTGCGAATAAAAAATGCAAATCTTGCGTCTTGAAATGGTCAATGGGGAGTCGAGATAACCAAATGAATTGAAATGAAAGTGGAAATCTTGTGCATTTCCACCTTAATTTGAATATTTAAGCCAACCGGACATTTAAAAGGTCATTTGAGATTTTCATTCATAGTACCAAGCGGCCATGGTGGATGGTTCAACTCATTGATTGAGGTTTCAGATTCCCCATTAATCATTTTATTGGAAAATAGAAAAGAATTTTCATCGATTAGCTAAAAGTAATCAAGCCAAATAGAAATCAAATTGACATTTTCACGCCATAACTCTAATGGATCTCACCATAAATTTTCCTAACATTTTTAATATTTTATGAGGACTTCAGGTTGACGGCGACTATAAATTGAAATGTTATGTGCTTTTGGTTTTATTGTTTGGTTTGTTTGTTTTTTTTTTCTTCTTTTTTTTTGCCTCAAATGTAAATAGTATATTTGATTTGTGATCAAGTTTGTATTGGAAAGAAGTAATTTTGAAAGATTCGTGGTGATCTTAAAATCATAAAGCTCTATAGATTTCCCGGGATCAAACTGAAAGGGCCTTGGTGATCTTAAGATCAAGCTCTGTATATTTCCCAGGATCAAATTAAGCTTTCTGTCTTCTAGTCTTAAGCATGTCTACAGAAATCGATACAGCCATATCCATCTATAATATATCTCCGACTGTCTGTCTGTCTGCTTGCCCTTCCGTATGAACCCCTAAATCTTAGAGACTGTAAGAGATACTACAAAATCTTAAATAAGAAGAAAAAGAAGAGGCAAGTCAAGCCCCGAAAAAAGGCATGTCGTATTTGTCACTTAAAGGTTCCAATTGTTTCCTAGTTTTTTCTATTTGGTTTAAAGGGTAAATCGTCTGTCCTTCAATATGAACGTCCAGATTTTAGAGACTGTAAGCGTTTCTATGACATTCTTAAATAAGAAGAAGAAAAATAGGCAAATCAAGCCCCGAAAAAGGCATGTCGTATTCGTCATTTGAAGGATTTAAATTTTCCCTAGTTTTGTCTATTTGGTTTTAAGGGTAAAATCGTCAATGTCATTGTTGTTGTCATTGGTTTTTTATTTGAAAAGCCCATTTTCAATCGAAATTTTATTGGCTGGTTATAAATTTGCGTGTGCGGCAATAAATTCCCTAACTCATTTTTGATTCCGGTATGTAATACGACTTGGTTAGGGTTCGATAGATACGTGTGGTACGTGGCCTCAGAACTACCAGCTAAGCTGTTGACATTTGTGGAATGAGAAAATCTGCGACACCACCAATCAACCCCCTTTTGAAAAATGCCCGACTGACCATCGCTCAATTGAGTTATGTGCCGATTGTCTACTCGTCCGTGTGTCTGTCTGTGCACTTCACACGCTCCTATAAGGTTGATGTGATTTTGCACTCAATTTGAGAGAGTATAAAGTAACTGTGTAAAAAGGAAGTCCCCGCCAGTTTCAGAAATTCCAGCTCATTAAAATTTCATGTACAATTGCATTGGAAAGTGTTACTACACGATTTTGTACTCTCTGGGTTCGTTCGACTCTGAAAAAAATCTCCAACATTTTATTTTTTAAGAGTTTTCGGTTTCTTTTTTTTTTAATACTTTTAAATCATTTAAAATTTGCTTTATCTTTTAGTGTTATCACTTTGATAAGGCTTGTTGTTGTCCTTTTGATTGGAAATGAAAAAGAAATCTTTCGTGACATCAGAAGTTGACAAGACTTCCTAATTTGAACATTGAAGAGGGTAAGATTTGGCTTAGGGAACAATTATTCTAAAATCTTTTGAAAAGAACTGACGGAAGGAGCGAAAGGATTTCCCTTTGTCTTTCCTCATTTTTTAAATATTATAATTTTTTTTTAGATAAGGTGTGCTTTGTTTCCAAGCAATTAGACTGGTTATTAATGGCTGTCAAAGTGTCTTAAAAATAAAAACAATTCAAACTGTCAATAATGAATTATTTGAAAATGGGAGAAAAAAACAAACAAATTAAAACTAGGCAAATGTATGAAACTAATGACAAGTCCAATGATTAATTTACTAAACAAATGTCAGCAAATGCCTCTGATATTGTTGTGTTCTGGTGGGAGTAGTGAACCGATAATATTTTTAGTGGTAGTTGCAGGGTTCGGGTCATTAGAAGTGCTGTTAGTCGTTGGGGCAACGTCATCGTTAAACCAAAGCCGACAAAGTTATCATTGGACTCACTCACACTTACCAACTTATTTAAACAAAGACTGAAAATAATGGCCACTAATTCTGTGACATTTACTCAACGGTAGTTTTGGTTAACTTGGCCATTTACTCCATTTTTTTTTTTTTTTTGTTTTCACTAATTTCGTAGAGAACAGTACAAAATTTTTTAATAGTCTAACACTAATGAGTGTGGCTTGTGTATATGCATGTGTGTGTGTGTGTCATAACAATGGCTACACTGTTATTTTTAAAGGGACGTTTCGTCTGCTCAAATTGTTTCCCTTATGACATTTTTATGACTACTGTTTGCGTCATGTGCAGGTTGAAGGAGCAAACAAAAACAAACTGAACAAATAAACGAGCAAAGGCCATTTGGCCAACATAATTAAAGAGCAGGCAAAACAGAGATAGACAGAGAAGGAGAGAGAGCGAAGTTGAGTAGATAAATAAAAAGTGGTTCATATTTAATTTGACTGTCTCCTTTTAGTTCTCTAAGCTCAACTCCATGATGGCCGCTAATTATTTTCTGTCACTGTCATTCTTTGCCAACTCTACTGTGACTGACTGACTGACTGGCTGGCTGAGTGACAATCCGTACTTTTCGGATTGTCAACTCTTTGTGTTTGTCTTGGTTTTGCTTTGTGAACCGCTTAATTTGCAAATTGCAGTGTCAACAAAGAAAAAAAAATAGAATAATGAACCAAAAATACTCCCAACACTATCTTTGAGGTGACGAAAATAACAGACTTTTTTTTGAGTTAGGAGAGAACTAGAATCCATTTAAGCTTGTACGATAGCTATATGATATAGTAGTCTGATCCGACTGAAATTTAATAGACATATGCATCCCCTATATAAGTATTCTACGCATTGATTAATTTCTAATGTATTTCGAAGACCGATCTGGGTTTTTATGACAGGTATATCATCCGATCTGATGAAGTATGAAATATATATGTTTTCCTTATATTTATTCCAAGTACTTAAATTTAACAATATCGGTTATTCATTTTTAAATTTATTACTCAAACTAATTTAGGTTTGGATAATACTATAAAATGATCCGATTGAAATTTAGCATATAATATAATAAATAATATGACAGTTCGATTCAGCCGGTTCCGATAATTCTCCAACCCAAATAAAGATCATATACCAAGTTATATCTAAAACTGAGAGAATAAGAGAGGACTTGGCTCAATCGATTTGGCTGTGATAATAACCAATCTGACCGACCATCTCTGTTTTCTTCGAAAAGAGTGCGAAAATACAAAAATTGAAAAAACTAATTTGAAAATGGTTTAGCTTTGTGTCTTCAGTTTTAGCCCCCAGCCAAGCCCCCTCTCCTTATCAGAGCACTCATTTCATGGGGACTTATGGCGTTGGCTTAAATCCTTTTCAATCCGGCTATAATCCAAATTGACATGTGCAGCCAAAAACTGAACTCAATTCAACCTGACTCTTGTCCTCTCTTTACTCAAAATCCAATGGCTACTGTGGCTTCTGTTTCCTGCTTCTTGCTCCTGTCTGCTGTCTTGTTGACCAACCGCAAAGCTGTTCATTTGTATTTTTCATACACTTTTTGACTGACACTCCAAAGACTGGCCAGCCCGCAAGTCGGCAGCCACCACCCAACCCTCGACTGGTCAGTATCAATTTGATGTTTTCTTTCTTCCCTGGATTTTTCCTCGGATTGCCTCTTTTTTTTTTTTTTTTTTTTTGCTTCCACTTTCAAAGGATGAAAAACTTTGTCGAACATTGAGCCCAGTCACATATTGCCTGGACATGGGCCGTCTGGGTTTGGGTACTCGTATTATACTAAGTGGACACAAATAGATTGGTTCGGCCAAGTGCCTGTCCACAACTTTGCTCAATAATCAATCAAAATCAAAAGAGATGGAACGACCCACCCAACCGATGACAGGAGGTTGGTAAACACAACTCTTGGTTTTTCAGTTCAATTTGCTAGAAAGTTGCCAGCCAATTAGAGTGAACCATTTTCATGTATCAAGACTCATGCAATGCGACTGGAGAAGCTGAAACTGAAGCCGAAGCTGGCTCGGCATCCTTTTGCCCATGCCAACTCATTTAACAAAATGCTGAGAGCGCACCGCCCTGGCCACAAAGAAATAAACCAAAAATTGTCCAATTAAACGCAATTTTGTTATGAATTTCCAAGACAAACAACTGCCGACGGCAAACTGGCAAATTAAAAAGGTGTCTCTGTTGAAGTTCAAATAAAAGAGCATTTGATTGTTGGCAACCGGCGGTCTGGCGGCGTCTGCAACTTTGTTTGGGTTGGCGCCGTCTTTCAACTCTTTTGTTTTTTGTACGAAAATGGTTTACTTCCGGACTCAAGGATCGACCACCAGGCAGGCCAAAGGAGTCACAACTTCTCTAATGTGACAGCCGCCAACACATTAGAGTCGGTCTGGGCCTCCTGTGGTGCCCACACTTTGCTACCTGAAACTCTCGAAAAAATATCTATCTATATGTATAATATGTTTATAATGAAAGGCCGCTGGTTCGGCCAACGAGAACAAAGGATCTTTTCTGCTAATTGTTGTTGGTTTTTGTTGAGCATGTGGTGGATTTGGGCCCTCAAATTAGCACGTCTTCTATATCCTGGGCGCGACTCAGCAGTCGGTTGTCATCATCTTCTCAGGTCCTCAAAAACTTAGCTCCTCATTCTGGGTTAATCGTTTAAAATGATACAAAAGGTTTTTGATTTTTGTTATCTGTTTATTTTCTTTTGCTTTAGTGATTTGTTTTTTTTTCGGTTTTTAATAATTCATGTTTTTGTTTACTATTTATAATTTATAATACTAACAATAAGTGATGTCATTTTGGGACTTAAAACCTAGATAGACATGTTTACATTACAATAATACAAGCCGTATATTTATTCATATTTATTTATATTTTTATAATTAAATTAATTTTTTTTTTGTTGCTTATTTTATTTCGTTTTTCCTTAGCATTTTTGAAGCTGACATGTTTTTTATTTTTTCAAGATATAATTTAAAATAAATTTCGGGATTTTATAAGACTGAAACAGACATAGACTTTTATCGTAAAGAGGTATAATTTCCTTTTCACTGAACTCAGCAAGGGAAATCGTGGGTATTCTTTTTTTTAGTTTTCGGATTCTCTCAAGATCCTCTTCTGTTTCCACGTCCAAAGGCTATGGCTTTCCAAAATAATCCTAATGTGCTTCAATATAAATTAAATTAAAAATTTTAGTGAATATTCAGAAAGTCCCTTTTTGAGTTGAGAGGAAACCTTTTACGGAAAAGTCCAAAGCTAATGCATTTCTAAGAACTAAAAGCCATAAACTCGAGTTCTGATAGTTCGGAAAGACTGAGAGGGTTTGTGTGGGGAAGGCCAGGGGTAATCGTAAGCGTTTCTAAAAGTAAAGCTAAATATTTACAATTGGTTTTATAAAAGGTTTACTAAGTTGTACAGTGAGACAGCGAAGAGACTCCGACCTGGATTCTATATGTTCTACGTAGTCCTTTGCAATCCGTGCTGACTGTACTTTCTCTATAAACATTCTACGGTATGTTAAATCGAACTTGAACTATATACAAAGCAAAATTTATCACAAATAAACTTTCAACTACTACTTTCAACAGTCGGAAGAGGCGGTTGAGGCGGCTGAGTTGGAGGGCATTAGCAGCCCGCAGCATGCGTTTCCGCCCAGGGCTGCAAGCCATGCAGCGCTGCTAGGGGGGCTCCATTCACGCTGGTCTGTGTGGGCAAGGGGGCGGCGGGCGGGGCAAATCCTTTGCTAATGGCCTCCGCCTGCAGGGAGAGCATTAGGCGATTGGCCGCCTGGCGTTCAGCTTCTCTTTCCTCGGCCGTCTGACGTCTGGCAAAAAGAGAGAGAGAGAGGGAAACGATTTAGTCAATATTTTGTTATCTTCTGGTGGGCATCGCCTAATGTGAATATTCATTAGCAATCACCGAAATTATTGAAAAGCAATTTGGTATAATATTAATTCTAGTCGTTAAACAAATCACAGATAATCAGACACAGGTGGTTGCTTGAGAGGGTGGGAGGGGAAACAATAAAAACATTTAAAACTAATCAAATCAAATATGCTGACATCGTTTTAAGCCAATTAAATTCACTTTGTTCTTGTCTGTGTTTGCAATTTTATTTTTTCGAAAATTAATTTCGCTTTGACTGAAATTACATTTTAAATGGATTTAACCTTCCCCTAACCCTCGCCCCAAGCAATGCAATATGATTGCCCCAAGCTTCCTACTAAATAATTCAGTCTGAAATTGCATGCCAGTCCTAGACTAGCACAATTAACATGGCCAGCATATTGCTGCAATACACTGCAATACAACATCTTCATCAACCTGGTACCCCTCACTCTTACCGTCGCTGCTCTGGCCCAGTTGAGTGCGGCGTTTGCGCAGCATTTTGCTCTAATTGTGGTGTTGGTTTTATTCAACGATTACCTCCCCTTGCCAGACTAAACCAACCCCACAAACAAAGTTCGATTCTCTCATTCCTTGGCATAGCATAAATTGGGGGTTGGTTATTCTCTATGAGTGTGTGAGTGTGTTTGTGTGTGTGTGTACGCGCCATATTGAATATTTCATAAGTTAATGAAGTTCTTATGTTGGCAGCTTCCAGGCCCAAAAGTGTCCTTTCCACCTATCTTTCTCTCTCCTTGTTTCTCTGGCCATCTTTTTCTGTCACAAAGACAAAGTTTTCGACTTGGATTATAATTACACACACACACACACATGTGGTAGGGTGGGAGGGCTATAAAAACTAAAACCTATACTCGTTGATGTAAATGTCTTGATTATAGTTTAATATGCTTTCATTATGGCTTTCATCAGCAATGTCATCGTTCAAATAAACAATTTCATAATTTAAATGCTGCCCATTAAAAATTCATTACACTTTTCTAACATCCTTCACTATTGCAATGGAAAATCCATTTCCATGAAAGCCTTGTTTAAGTTGAAAATCTTTCGGTTCGTTTGTTAGTTAATTAAACTGCCCGCTGTGACTAATCCAGGAAATTCAGTAAACAGCAAATTTTTATAATAATAACTGTCAGCACATTATATCTCATCGACTTGAGTGTGACTGAGACAAGCCAAGTTAACTGAAACCAATAATTTTACTCTTCACTCTTACAAGACTGCTCATACTCTCTCTGTGATTAATTGAGCTTGAAAAGAGCTATATCACCATAAAGGTCTTAGAAATATATGGGTATTTGGGACTAATCTAGGAAGTTCAGCAAGTTTTATAATATTAACTATCAGCACATTACATCTCCTCGAGAGACAAGCCAACCAATATTTTTACTCTTCACTCTGACAAGACTGCTCATACTATTTCTGTGATTAATCGAGATTGAATCAGGCTATCCCATTGTAGAGGTCTTAGAAATATATGGGTTATTGAAGGGGGCTTTAATGAATCCTGAGATATCTCAAATAATTCAGAGGTCTTATAAATATATTTGGTATTTGATATATATTTCAGAGGTTTTAAAAATATATTAGGTATTTGAAGGGGCTTTCAATGAATCCTGAGATACCTCAGATACCTCGAAGGTGTTAAAAATATATGGGTTCTTGAAGGGGTTTTAATGAATACCGAGATACCTCATATAATTCAGACGCCTTATAAATATATTAGGTATTTGATATATATATACTTCATAGGTCTTAAAAATATATTAGGTATTTGAAGGGGTTTTCAATGAATCCTGAGATACCTCAGATACCTCGGAGGTCTTAAGAATATATGGGTTCGTGAAGGGACTTTTAATGAATCCTGAGATACCTCATTTTCCTTTTTAAATTCCTCTTGAATAATATTTTTTATTCAGTAATTAGTTTTTCATAGAACCCTGAGTTACCTCAGATACCTCAGAGGCCTTAAAAATATATATAGACTTTTGAAAGGTTTTTAATAAATTATATACCTCAGATATATCCTGAGATATTCATTTCCCTTTTTTAATTTCCTCTTGAATAATCTTTTTTATTCAATAAATTAGTTTTTCATATAAATTTGTATTTTTTTTTATTAAAAAATCTGAAAGTTTTCATTAAAAAGTGTGTATAAAAATCAGCTTCTCTTCCAAAGCAGTTTGCATTTTACTGTAGTTTTTATTTATTTTTATTTTCTTTCATTTTAATTTTCGTTTGTGGTTCAGCTTATCGCAGCCTTTTGCCAGTTTACATGCTGCTACCAAAATGTTTTAGCCGTTGTGGCATGAAAAATTCAACCAAAATTGATTAAAAACCAAAACAAAACAAAAATGAGAAAGAGAAAAAAAACGGTAGCCATGGAAAGACAGTGAAAAAAACAAATGGCCACAGCTTTTGTGCTTGTGGCTCAATTTAATTTTTCGACTGCTTTTTTTGTGTGCAATTTATCTTTGTTTCTGTTATTGTTGTTGTTGTTGAATGCGCGCATAACAAACGCTTTACAAATGTTAACTGTTTGTCTTTTGGCACTTTTAAGCCTGATCGCAGTTACACCTCCCACTCCCCTCCCCTATTTACTGCCGATTCGGTAGGAAAGTCTCTTTGTGTTGTGTAGATAAATGGCTTGGGTATTAAGTTGAAATGTTTATTAAGTCGAAAATGGCATAAATTTAAATGGGGACCCCCTTATCAGTCAAAAAAGAGAGCGCTGGCGCCCCCCCGAAATTATTTTGAAAAACAAAAGTCTCAATTGTCGCACAGTTTTGACCAGTTAGCAGCTGTTGGCCAAGTTGATGGGATAAGTTTCCGGCAGTTGAGTTGCCCTCAACCATTTGTAATTAAAATCATTTCACACACTGCACGCAAACGACGTCAACAAATTACGAAAATTTCCTGGGCCCAGAAACAGTACAGGCTACTACCTAAGTGGAGACCCAAAAAAAAAAAAAAGAAAACACGGCCCCAAGCAAACTTGGTAATTATCTTTTAAGACATAACAATTTAGCTGGGCCATTAATTGCCCGACGGACCAGAGCAACTAACTGTCCGATTGTAGCCAGGTTGCAAGCCCAAAATCCCTTGGGAGGGCTTTATAACTTTTGCTGCTTACTGCTTACTGCTTGGCTCAGAAGACGAAAATCTTTGGGTAAGTTTACGGGTGTGTGCGTGACACGTGCCGAAAGAGTGGCAACTGCTTCAAAGTTAATTTTACAAATGGCCGACAAGGTCTTCAGTTTCTGTCCTTCGGCTCTGTGTACTCTGTTATAATTAATTTCATTGGGCTTTTGGATGGAAGAAATATTTGCGAAATAAACTTTTCTTTCAGCCAAATTGATTTTTAGTTGAGGTTAAACTTTTTCCCAAACAGAAACTTTCCTTCACACTGAAGAACTGATCACCTTTTTCTATTTTTATTCTGAGTAGGAGGAGAGCATATGTAAATTTTTAATTAGTTTACTGTCAACACGCAACTCTTGCTTTCTGGCAATTAATTTTCCTTATATGAGAAGCTGAAAACTTTAAGAGTTTTTCCTTTTCACACCCTGTCTTGCCCAAAATGATGCATTGCTTCCTTTGTGGTCTTAATTAAAAAGGGTTTAACTTAAAATTCACCAAAAAATATATATTTTGAATTATGATCGGTTATGGTATGGAGAATTCCTGTCCCCTTCTCCCTCAAGTCACTAATTAAATTGTCCAACAATTGTACAAAGTCTGCCGGGCTTTGGGGGAAATAAACCAGTAGGAGGAGAGTGATTCGAGAATTGTTGACTGCCAGACAACATTCAGAATATTGGGAGAGCTTCCTTTTCTCTGTTGCTTCTGAGTCAGAAAAGTATGCTATGTTTTGGCAATTTGTCTTGTCCTTTTTTTTCCTCTTATTGGCTGTGTGCAATTTGTTATGTGTCCCCGTGTTTTTTTTTAGGTCGACATTTCTGTGGCTGTTGTTGTCAAATTGACAGCTACAAGGTTTATTCAATTGAAGTTCTCATGAAACTCAAGCTCTCCCTGAAATTTTTGTTCTTTATTTATATTTTCCCATGTATCTTACACACTGCTGACTAATTTGATTGTTTCTTAATTATTAATAAAAAAACACGCCAATTGAATCAATACAAATCATCAAAAAAAGATATTCGAGACAAGACAAAGCAATTTTGAAGCACTTGCCAAACAGGTTACAATTCATTAAAAATACATTACACAATCTATACAATCCATACAATTTGCTTATAATGTGTGTTCGCTGTATTGTTCAATTGTACAAAAATTAACATAACTCATACGCCATGTTGGGCAGAGTCGAAGTCTGAACTGCGCTGAATCGAGCTAATTATTCAAATTACTTGCTGGGCTTTGCATTAAAGCAAATTACACATAATATTTATGGTAGCTGTTATGCCACACACACACACACTCACAGAAACACGCATACAAAGCCAACAGCTGCCATTTCACTTAGCCACGAAACGAGCCATGGCAGAGCCATTGGCTGTTGATGTTTGTCGTCGCAGTTTGTGGTCGGTGCGCAGAGCTGCCGTTAACAAAATTGCGTTTTACATCATTAATTTTTACGATCTGAAATAGGCCTCAAAATGGCTGATAAACAGTAAGTTGCCTCACCACTCCGTCGCTCTGACAATTAACGCGTCTTAAACGCACTCATACACTCTCCCTGTCGCCCTAAGAATACACACCTTCTTCTCTCCGCCCCCTCGTCCAGGGTGGATTTTGTAGAAGAAAAGTTGCGGCATTTAAAAAGAGACTAACAAACTTTGCTCGTTTAGTTCAGTTTAATGGGTATTTTGCTTATAGAGTTGATCATTCAGTCCCTAGAATCTAGTTGATTTTAATAGTAATAATAAAATAGAAAATAATTAGAAGCACGCAGAGTCTGATTCCATGCTTCACTGCCTTCTAAAATTAGCCAGACAAGGATGGAAAATAATAAAGAGACAGACATACACGTATCGGTTTTTTTATTTTGTGGAGACTTTTGATAAGCCCTGGAATCGAAATGAATTGTCATTTGCATGCCCATTGGGTGACGGGTGTGGAGAATCACTTAAATAATAACACGATACAAACTATAATAATTATCATTTACGACCATCTTTCAGAGTCAGTGCACATGTGAAAAGTAAACGATTTTCTATAATTTATTATTAATACGAAAAAACAAAAGTCCACAATTTTCTGACATAAGCTATCTTGTTTGAATGAAAGTATAGTAAAATAACAAATACAAGAATTTTATATTGAGATATATTAAGCCATATGAAAGGAATTATAACATCAGTAATCTAAAAGAGGTTTTCTCTTTAGTCTTTGAGGGTATTGATGATATTGTAAATAAAGGAATAACAAGAATATATATAAGACTCTTATTTAAACCAGTTAATAACAACATCTATAAGGATTGAACCTTTAGATTTCAGAATCGCAATGATTGATATATTTGCCATATTCTTGAAAAAATTAATTAAAAAACTCTTAAATGATACTGAGCAAAGTGTGTAAATAATAAATAGGTTTCTAATGCCGAACTAAAATTTATTGCAATTAGAGAGTTGGATTATTTTTCCAGGAAATTAATTCTCCAACAGTCCAGAAATAAATCAAAATTGTCGAAGGTAACTGGTGAGTATCAAAGATTACAAGCTGCGAAGTTTTCTGCCATAAATTATATAGGTAAGTGTAAGAATTGCAGATACTCCTAAGACCAGGTTTGGTTTCTATGACTTCTATAAAATATTTGGGTCCGATGAAAGTGAAATTTTGCACAAATATGTGCTACCATTTAATCATGTTTCATATCAAATTTAACTTAAATCGGACCATGAATGAGAGTGGTATTTAAAAATGTATTTTTCTTGTTTTACAAGAAGTTACGGTTTGATCCGTTCGAGTTATTTCTTCCAAGGGATTTGAGAAGCAAAATGCAAATATAAAAACTGAGACACCACACAGAGTTAAAGTGGTTCAGGGCTTAGGTAAAACTGTTCTAATTTGTTTCTTTAATCACACTGTCTACTTTTTCTTTTATGATATGAAAAAACATATGAAGATTTCAGCTAACAACATTATTATTTGTGCGTGTGAGTTTTTTCAAAATGCTTTGTAGTTTGAGGAAATCAACCTCAGAGAAGGGTCTTGGCTTGTCTGCGTCTGCGCTTTTTTTATTTAATGTGCTCATGCATATTTGATGAACTATTTTATATTCCCTTAAAAGCTTGCACTCCTGTAATTTTTATGTTTTTCTTTCTTTCCACAGAAAACCTTTTATAGTTTAAAAAAGAAGTTTAACAAAAGCTTTAAGCTGTCAACACTTCCGTACATGTTTGAAATTAGAAAAACAAGGGGAGAGTTCAGTTTAAAAAAACTTGACGCCTTTTTTATGTTTGCGGGCTTACCTCCATTTGGTGCGTCGATTCTGGAACCACGTCTTCACTTGGGCATCGGTCATTTTGAGGCCACGCGCCAAAGCTGCCCTTTCCGCGGAGGCCAAGTACTTTTGCTTATGGAAACGCTTCTCCAGCTCGGCCACCTGAATCCTTGTGAATGAGGTACGCGGCTTTTTTCGCTTGGGTGGTGTGCGATTTTGATAGGGATGACCTATGCGTCGGGCAATGGGAAAGGCAGCTGTAAACAAAAGATTAAAATAAAGGAAATTATTATTTTCAATCAATTATATTTGTAGGGTTTGGTAACGGGTGAGCGTGTGTGTCCTGGCAATTAGTCTATAATAAATTTTCTTTTTGCTTAGATAACAAGCCATTTCCGATATTTACTTCCGACAGGCACCTGTGTGGAATTATCGCTACCTGCTCTGTACTCGTAGTTTAGGTAAAGGGCAGATCACAGACCACTGTGAAATCAATTTGAGCGTTGTAGACCTTTCAAAGTCACTGACTCCTTCTCAGCTAATGCTAATTGCTTGCCCCGTGTGTATCTGCATTTATATCTAAGAGATACTTTTACCTTCGCCCAAGTCGCAGTATCTTTATCCCGCTTTCCTTAAGCCTCTCTAGGCGTAGACAAAGCACGCGACATCAATTTCATTCAACGGTTGAGTCATAAAGTCGCACTCACCGATCCGATGCCTAAATGACCCAGTGTCTGGGCTGAGAAAGAGAGCAATCCGCACATGAAGAACGAGAGAGAGAGAGAGTGAGATGGAGATATCGAGAGTTTGAGTTTGAGTCTGTCTTAATGTGCGCAGGCGGCTTGCCTGGCTGACGGACTGGCAAACGGTGGCTTCTGGCTGCTGGCGCTGAACCTTTTAAAATTCCTTCCAATCGCCTTACTTTCCTCAGTTTGTGGTGTGCCCCCGACTGTGTGCCTTTTTGGATCTGGCTATGCGTGCTGTTGTTTATGGTGTGCGATAAGGCTGGCGCGGTCACCAACGAAAATATTAAAACGTCGGCGACACCAACAGCCCAGTAAACCAAGCAGGTTTCCATAAGTCTGAGGTCGCTCAAGTGACTCAATTTTTTTTGCTTATTGCTTGGCAAAATTTATAAGCCAATTAGAAGATTAAAACTTTTTGTTAACCCAAAAAGAAAACACTCAAATTGGATGGGAAACAATTTATAAAATATACAATATGTTTCGAAAATATTATGCCAATAATATTCTAAGCAAATTTCAATGAAAATAGTAAACCCAAGAGTCCCAGAATATATGGCAAGTGTTAAGCTGACAAATCATGTTTTTTATTACAACTTTTCACAGCAATTGCAGAGAAATGCTCCAGGCAAAATCCTTTCAAATAAACCCGAATCCCTAAGAAAATTTATTTATCCAACCCGTGTTGGGTACACTTCTCAGAATGACTTAGCACTGCCACACACATCAATGTGCGGGTGGCCCCAAAAAGCCAGCATTTTAATATTTTAACCAATATCAATTTCAATAAAAAGCCATTTATCGCACCACATAAGCTGAGCACATGATTTGGTCTCGAGAAAATCCCCGGCCTGGCTGCCATATCCTTATGTCTAAGGATTCCAAGTTTACGTTTACCACATAAGCATAATTTTATAGCCTTGCCCTGGTGATGCTGTTTCCGTGACTGCCAACCGCTGCCTTGGCATTTACCTTATATTTATTTATGATTTTGTGCCGGGAGTGTGTGTATCCTTAAGGATGCCCTGCTGGCTTACTGGGTTGATAGGGGATGGTATGGGTGGCTGTAAAATGCCTTCAAAATATGTAAAAATAATGCAAAAAGCTTTTAGTATACATTATTCATGAACGCCTCCAACTTGGCGTATGCGCAATGCTCTATCAAATTCCTTAAAGGCTGGAATTCTCTTGTATTCGATAATAATTGTGTTTAAAAAAGAAAAAATTTGAAATTAAGGGCCAGGGAAAAATATAATTGGCGCCCACTGAGCCACTGTCAGACTGTCAGCGTTATGGCCGATATAAGCCGAACGCAAATTAACATGCGACGGTTATTAATCATATGGCGCTCCAACTACCAAAGAAGACAAGTTAACTTCGGACAAGGGGCAGGGCCTGGCAAAGGGTCAAGCCGAACAGCAACTGCATTGGCAGAGCCGGTGCTGTAAAGCCAAAGTCGTTTGTCTTGTTAATGAAAAAAGCCAAGGCGCCAGCTTATCAGCGCAAGGCAAGCGACACAATAAACACAACAAGAGACATTCATGACGACGATGACGATGACGACGACGACGACGCTGACAAAAACAGACTCAAGCGTAGACAGAGGCTCGGCCCGGCCCAGCCCGGCTCGACAGACATCTCTGTCTTTGGGCCAGTTGACAAAACCCATAAGAGATGTGGCGAGAGCAAGAGAGCAGCGGTTAAAGTGGTTCCGTTCATAAGTGTGCCGCTGGCCCAGCAGCAGGTTGTCCATTGAGAGAATTTAAAAATTAAAAGCAAAATTCTTCTAGTTATGCGATTGGAAGAGAAAAACCAAATGGGCTAATTAAAAGCTGCCCTTGTCAGTTGGCATGGCCTCAAAATTGAAGTGTGGTATGTGCGATAAACCAAGACCAACCAGACTGTCTCGGCTCTCTGGGATCCAGTGACCGCCCAAAGCGTAATTAATTCCCCCCTTTTGGTTCTGTGCGAAATTAAAAAGTCTTGTTAACCAGCTCATTAAAATAACTGAAGGAGCCGCAGGAAACCGATGAAGGCAAATAAAACTAAATGCAAAAATGGGAAAAACAGTTGGCAGTCTCAAGATACAATTAAGCCGCTTTAGCAACTCAACCATGATGATGAACTCTCTTTGGGAAATCAAATATGACTTTTTGGCTCTAAGCCGATCCAAACAGATCCCGAAGGCCTCGAAAAAGCAAACCCTAATAAAATCAATGGCAACCTGGTCATCTCATTATATAAGCGGCTCGTGATCCCCAACCAGGTTGTAGATACAAGTGAAGCTCATAATGTAAACAAATTAACAAAAAGGCAAAACCAAAGACAACACCAACAGAAGAAGACCGAAAAGAGAAAGAGAGGGGGAGAGGGATTTGGAGTTACTGTCGAAGGGATGGCAAATAGTCGGCATATGCAAATGCCAGAAAGAATACCAAAGGCGAACATGATCACTTCTGGGCGGTGGCACAGCGTTAAGTTTTTAACTTAAGCTGCGATTGCACATTTGAAGGCAAACATGTTTTTATACTTTAGGGACGAGCACAGCTTCTTCAGCATCTTCTGCAGAGCTGCTGCTGCTGTTGCTCCTGCTGAAGTTGCCACATCTCCATCTATGTGTGTGAGAGTGTTTTGAGTGTGTGGGCCAAATGACATGCCGATAGGCATGTTGGCTTAAAAGACTTCTCTGATCGCGCTTATTAGTGTGGCGCAAACTGGTCAACTCCACTTCGAGTTCAAGTCCGAATCCGGTGGGCCACAGAGCTGAAAATTTTAATAAGCTCCGACAATTGTGTTTGGCATCTCCTCTCTCTTTTTTGTTCTTTATGTCAGTGTGTGTGTGTGTGTGTGTTTGTGTGCGTGCCACACACCAATCAAGCTTGTAGTGGAAAACAGTAGCCCTGAACTGACTTGTTTGCCTGAAAGCTACCGTGTTTGTTGCACGTGCTCATTATTGCTCACATTTGCTTCCGTTCTTCCTCACTCACCTGCCAATCGATCCTTAACCGCCTGATGGGCTAGCGCTGCATGATGTAGCGGCGGCAAGGCCCAAGTCAATGGCGTACGTTGCGGAGGCACACGCAGAACATGACCGGCGGCAGCGGCGGCCGCTGTTGGATATAGATGCGGATATGTGTAAAGGGCGGCGGCACTGCCATATGTGGAGTTGGCAATGCTGGTGGCCAATTTATAGGCGGCCAGATCCTGGTCTTCGCTTTGCAGCTCCTTTTCGTCAGAGCTTTTATCGGCACTGTTGTTGTTGCTGCCGTTGTGATTGCTGCTGCCACCATTGTTGTTGTTATTGTTGTTGCTGCCATTGTGTTGATTATGATGATGATGATTATTATTTGTCTCAAAGGGCTTGGAGAGCAGGCGTGATATGCTGAAGGGTAGATTCTCGCTGGATGAAGAGCGCGTCTGCTCCGATTGCAAGGACTCGCTGGAAAAAAAAATTCATCATCATATTTTCATTTCACTCATTAAAATATTTAAAACTTATGTGATAAAAATTCGTATAATTAGGGACAAATTATTAATTAAAACTTAAGACTAAAGTATCAGTCAGTTGTCCCCAACTCAAAGCCCACGCAATCCGAGAGTTTCAATTTCAGTTAGCTGTCGACAAGTTTGAGAAAATGTGCGTGTGTTGCACCAATAAGCAGACAGCCCAACAAAAACAAGCCAGACGGTGGCTCAGCAGCCTATTTGTGGTTTGGGCCAACGTTGCGTATGCGCAATGCCTCTTGCGTCTCATTAAAACTTAAGTTTAAATCAATAACATACACACACACACACACTGGCCACTCTTATCAGCCAACAGCCGTGCAAAATTAAGTAATTATGCTAATGTGCCTTGGGGCACTTTTCCTAGTTCTATAAATCAATAACAAAAAAACAAATCAACAAACAAGTCACGCACGGCATTTAATTTTGAATAGAATTTATGGCTTTTGATTTTGGTTTTTATTTTATTTTTTTCGTTATAATAAATGTGTGGAATGAGTGAGAGACTTTCATTTCTAAAAATATGTATATCGAATTTATAGCAAAATCACATCGAACTTTGTATTTTGATTCTTTGTTTGATGCTTTTTTTTTGGCAGCTGCTGCTCCACATTTTGATGGGTCTTGAGAGGCATTCACATTCATGGGAGATCGTTTTTATGGCATTTTTATGGGTTGGTCTATTAAAATGTTAATCTTTCTTTCGGCTGGTTGTTTCGGAACTGACTTGAAGCCTTTGTCTTGAACCCGTTTAGGCCCATTTGGAAATGGTAATCAGTGCGCGTTTTTGGCGCCTTGCTAATGTGCGTTTTATCGCCGGCGACACTGACCAACAACAAAAACAATGCAGCTCAACTCTGAAGATGGAAGAGGGGTGAAGAGAAACTGTACGTCACTCTCAGAAATGCTGACTCCCCATTGATCCGAGAGAGAAAAGGAAAGGCTGTGTGTGTGTGTGTGGGTTTGTTTTTAAGAATCTAAATTCAGGGAGTATCTGTTTTTTGTGGATTTCATTCTGACCTTTTCAGTTGGCATTTAAGTTTTATAACCATATCAATTCATTAACGCTTAAGAGGTTTGTTCACGCCGTCAACAAAAATCGATGCAGTCAATTTTTTTATTCCATTTACGCGATTCGATCGATTCAATATTGGAATTTTTTTTTTGCCTCGATTTATTTAATTTTTTGTTTACCTTTCAAGCTTGTTAGTCACTTTTGCAGACTGCATAAATAAATAAAAAATACAATTCAAACAAAAGGCCAAATGATAAATATATAACTTGCATGCGTTTTTTTCTTCTTCTTTTATTTCAATAAAAATAATTTTAAAATTCAAAATACCAAAAGCGAAATTAAAATTGATCTCTTTTGTGAAATTCACTAATTTTATATATTTTTCTTGTCATTTCTGATCCAACTTTCAAAGCAAAAACATATCTATTTTTGCTGGAAATCCTTTATTTAGGTAAATCTTTTCTGAAGGAAAATCAATCCCTTATTAGAGCTTAGTGGGAGGGTTCTCGATGAATCTGGGATTCATGAAATAAAAATTTAATTCAGATATTATCAATATCTCTTAGTACAGTTATTTTATATATGTAGTATTCCTACCCTTAAGGGAGGCAAAAATATTTTAAAACCTTTGGGAATATTCTAAAAAATTTATATCTCCTAACTCGGTAATTTTTTTTAAGTATTCTTCGATCTTAAAATATTATTTGGGGATCAAGAATATAGCAAAACTTTTAGGGTACCCTAAAAAGTGATTCGAGTTATGCAAGCCCGTCGTAAACTTTTATTTTAGTTGTCTCAGTTATATCCAGAACTTTTCATGACTAGACTTCTTTAATGGGGTCTCCGATTCCGAATTTTTTAAGAATTTAATATCTGGAATCCTCCACTGTAGGAGTCAAACCTGGCCTAATATCTGAAATCATGACTTCACCTTAAAAGCTTCTCTGATTCTTAAGAATAAAGTCCAACTTTTGGTAGAGCTTTACTTTTTTTACTCCAACTATGAGAACTCCTGGCAAGACTTTACTTTTATTATATGAAAAATACTTCATGACTTTACCTTAATGGGGTCTCTGATTCATCATAACAACTGCCGCCGTCCATATCCACATCAGAGCCACTGCCACAGGACATGCGTGAGTCAGAATCGACATCCACGTGTATTTCCTGCTCTTCGACATCGTCGCGTTCATCCTCGTCGTGACTGGACATGCTGAGAGTGAGTGGCGCCAATTTGACCAATTGATTAATGTTGATTAGAAAAGACACACACAAACACACACAGGGTCACTCAAGTATTTCGAAATGATCACTGAATTTGACAAAGGGTTTTCAGTTTATCAGTTTTGATTTATTTTAAAGATGATTTAATTTTTTTTTTTTATTAATTTTGGTTTAATTTAGTTTAATTTGCACTTTCTCTGCTTGGGGAAAAATCACTTTTCGTAAATATTAATTTTCAGTAAAGTTTGTCGTTTTAAGAAAACCGCACGATTTGCCGGTGTAGTTTGACAAATTGAAATGCTGCCATGAAACTCAAAACTAAACGGCCTGAAACGAACCAAAAACCAACGGCCACAATTGACGGATATTGGACTTTCTGTCCGAGCGAGCGCGTGCGAACGAGCGAAAATGCTTTTCATAAATGCAATCAAAATATGCCGACGCTACTGAGCGGAGCTCAACGGCAGAAACTGATCCAGGAGTGAGAGTCCAACTAACCCTCTGAGCAGGCGGAACAAGTCAAACCAGTTTCAGGCTATTCCGATGCTGCCGTCGCTCCTCTGCTTTGGTCGTTGCCGCTGTTGTTTTTGTTGTTTTTATTGTTGTGCTGGCTCAATGCTTCCTTCCTATTTGGTTAACGAGACTGTTTGCCACCTTGTTTGAACCTAACCTACCATAATAAATGCTCTCACCCGCCAACCATCACCAACGCCACCACCACCACCACTACCACCGACGCCGCCACCCGCTGTGCCTTGCACTTGTCTCGGTGGTGGTTTGTTTTCACTTAGGCCCGCCTACTTTTTCTCTCTCTCTCGGTCTCGCTCTGGTCGTTGGCTCTCTCGTTCACGCAATCTGGTTTTTTGGCTTTCTCGAGCTTGGCAGCACTGGCCAGGGGCGTTTAACCAAGACTGCCATTGGCTGATTCTCAGATGCCGTGTGGCTCTCTGCTCCCCTCTACGCCATTGTCCCCCGCTAAGCTGGCTCGGGTGGGTAAGTCGCGGATTGCGACGACATTTTAAATGGAAAACGTTTTGCTTTTGGGGTTTTTTATTATATGAATGTATTTTTATTTTGATTGCTTCTATTTTCGGTTAGCCCCATCCGCACTTCCGCGCTGGTCTCGTGCCTGGCTACTCTGCTCTCTCGCTCTGGCTGCCTAGGCTTGGAGCGATCCCTGGTGGTGGCGGTGTTGGTAGTGGTGGCAGCGAAGCTAGCTTACCTCTCGCTCTGGCCTTGGTGGCTCTGAGCTTGGAGCTCGGAGTGGTTGAGCTGGGCATTCTGTGTGGAGAAGTGCAAATGTGGCAGATTAATAGCACAATTGGAAATAGCAGCGTTTTGTCAGTTTGAGTTCAGAAAGCGGTGGGCGGTGGGCGGGAAATGGTTGGGTAGCCTTTTTTTTCCATCATTTTTCTTGTTGCTCTGCTCGTGTTGTGGCAAGAGAAGATTTTGGGTTGGCTTTGCTCTACTTCTCTCTGACTTTTATATATTTAATGCTTTTGCTTTAGCAGTTTTGTTGTTCTTGATTGCAATGTTGTTGTCGTTGTTGTTGTTGGCGATAGTTTTTCCTCGAATTGACAGCCGCGTCGCTGTTTTGAGAACTTTATTAGCGCAAAAGCAGTTTGTGTAAGTGTCCGTTCATATCGCGCTTCGTTTGGCATTTGGCATGCGATGCGATAAGCGAAAGCTAAAGCTCAGACCAAACGACTCCAAAAGGCAAAGCGTGCCACAAATAGAAATTATTTTGTCCAGACTTTTCCGAGCTTTCCTCTAGCTGCCTCTGGCATTTTCCTTTAGTTCACTTAAAGGTTAATTGACAGTTTTACTATCGCATCCTACATACACATTGTGCTATCACAAGACAGACGAAAAAAGAGAGAGAGACATTTCGCCCAGTCAGGTGTTTTGTTTTGACCGTGCAATTTGCCAGGCCTCATCTTACGGCCAGTTGGTGTTAGCCGGGAGGACTGGTATTCTCACCAGCAGACCTGAAGACTTGTTAGAGATCGTGGCAGATTAAAAGTGATTTATGAAATAATGTAATGAGGAAACCTGTGAAGATGTCTCTCTTTCTGGAATTAAATTATTTATGAACAATATTTTAAATAGTATCCTATATTCCTATTTGAATAAAAAGTAAAATTTTTTCTCTCAACTTAGTTTAAGTTGTAAATTCGTGACATGAAGTATTTCAAGCTATTGATTTTAATCGTGGAGTCAATGAGCCCCATTCTATATTCACAAATAAGAGTAAATCGAAAAAATCAAAATCTACTAGTACATATAGGCTAATATTATAAATAAAATGAAATATTTTTTAATTAATTTAAGAAGTTCATAGGTCACTGGAGAGCATTCCTCAAAGTATATTGATTTTGCAATGATTTTTGTAACGCACAAAACCACTCTTCGTACACCCCAGAAGTTACAACTTGAATATTCTAGACAAATCGTTGGGACATCTGTCCGTCCGTTTCCATCTTTCTCACATTTAAGTAATTTTTATGCCAATGAATCTTATTATAAGTTGGCTCCATGTTTGTTCGACTACTATATCATATAGCTCTGTACGAACCTAAATCGGCTTAGGAAATAATTCCTACTTCTACTGACTGATCTCTTTCAAATTTGGGATACACGTTACCTTTATAGAGTTCCAAAAACTTAAATAGAGTATGTGCACAACTTCATTAGGATTGGACTAATATATCATATAGCTGTTATACGCATAAAAATCGGTCTTAGGAATATTTATAGTTTTTAACGTCCAATCCACCTCGAATGATTTACGTCAGAATAAGCTTCGAAATGAGTATGAAATCTTCGGCCCCCGGAATATAATACTGGAATTTATTTATAATACCGGGATTTTTATACATATTCTAAACTACAATTAAAACTCTTTATGTTTCAGAATAGTAGAAGAATTCTTTAAAAATTTTCTGACGATATTGTTCTTGGGATAACATTTTTCTGTGTTTATTTAATAGGAAATTCGTTGATTACTGGAACCTGTTTTTTTAAGCTTTAAATAAAGAGCTAATATTGCTCTTGAACTTCCAGTAAAATCTCGATAATCCCGATGTTCATTATAGCTTAAATATTTCGCTAAGCAAATATCATCAAAATCGATTTTATAGACGATAGACGTACTTAGAAATTAGAGCTGGTATAAATATCTTGATCTAGAATTGGTTATGCAAAAATGAAAGATTAGATCATCACCCACCTAAGTCCCAGAATAAATAATAATCAGATCTGTAATAATAAAGCCATGACTAAAATTTAAATGATCCGATACAATATCATTAACTTTATTAAATTTTAGAAGGCCAATTATCAAATAAAATATGAAAATTATTCAATTGGTTATTCAAATGTAACATTTGAACTAAATGGGTTTTTGCGAAAATCATGACCAAAATTGAATCTAGGCAATTATGGCATATTCAATTTAGCACAATCACGCACACACACACACGCGTGCTCACGTTCGAAAGGACTTATGAAGAGAGAGGGAGCAAGGTAGTAGATCCAGTGAATGGGAGGGAGAAACATTTGGCCAAGTCGCAGTGCCTGGAGTTTTGGCTTGTTGCTGTTGCTGTTGCTGCTGCCACTTGGGTAGGCCTTGTAGTCGGCTAATTGGATTTCATTTTAACAGCAACAGCAGCAACAACAACAACAAAGTGGCAGTCAAAGTAACAATAACGATGGCCAAAATGGCAACAAAAGCCGAGAATGGCAAATGGCCGAGAAAAGCAATTGCCATAATAAAAACAACAACAAGAAATAACAGCAGCAATTTTAATGCAATTTTAATGCAAAATAACAAGAAAGAAGTAGGCGGCTGGGGCGTCTTGTGGGGGGCTGGCCAAAGATGCCCCCGCTCACTGAGAGGATAAGTGGGGAGCAACATATTTTTTATTGCATTTTTACTTGAATTTCAGTTAATAGCGAGTACAACAATAACTGCAACAATACAAGAAAAAAAAAGAGATTGGTACTTGGTATGCATACAAAATGATGCAGTAGAGAGACAAAGCTAAAAGAGAGAGAGAGAGGGAGAGAGATGGTTGCTGCTAAAAATTAGTATGCAACAGAGCAACTTCAGTCGACGGCGGCTGCGGCTGCGGGAGCAACAAGACTGCAGTGAATTTAAGTATTTGCTGGTTGGGGAGTGGCCTGGGTGGGGATATATGGACTTGGCAGCACAGGATTTGTCAATGAGGCAGCTACAGCTACAGCTCCAGCTCCAGATCTGGCTCCAATTTCAGTTCCACTTGACTTTATTGGCAACTTCATGGAATATTCAGCAGCAAAGTTTTGCCCCACAATGTTCAATGGAGGTTGTCGTCTCTTGACTTGTCTACTGTCACCGTCTCCAGCGCTGCTTGGCTGCTGCTGCTCATTTACTATGCATTTTTATTTGGATCATATACAAATGGCCGCTCTGTGGGAGTGGAAGTGGGAGTGAAAGAGACAGTGAGTCTGCGTTTGGTTCCAAAGAGAAAACGCAAATGTCATTTAAATTGCCAATACTGATTATGGTGAAGCACTTGCAAAATCCTCAGATTGGTTTGGCTGGTGTGTCCGTGTGTGTGTGTGTGTGTGTGTGTGTGTGTCTATCGTTGTGCATTTTATGTGTGGTCAGTGTGGCGCTATTATTGGTGACAATTTACTTTTATGAGAATGCTTACCCAAGAAGGATCTCAAGAAAATATATGACCTCCCTGGTGTTCTCGAAAAGAGCTTTCGCCTTAGTTTTTCAGTCACTTTTTTTCAGTGCTTTCTCGTGATTGTTTTACCAAATTCATTCATACGTTTATGGGTTTCTGTCTGTCCACACTCCACCTGCCGATACTCCCCAAGCCAATACGGTCTGCTCTCTTGGCCATAAGTGAAGTTCCTGTCTATAACAGAATTTCTTAGTCAATTGGCCACACAATTTGCCAAGCTATAAATTAACGCATCAATTATTTATAGAGATTGTGCGTTTGCCCTCCTTATATGCCTGTCTATCTGTCTGTCTGTCCAGCTGAGTGTATGTGTGTCTTATACCCAGGCAAATCTTTCCTTTTAACAGATAAAAGCAGTGATTTTGCTAGAATTAAAATCACAGATTTTTTACGGGAAAAAAACCTTAGAACCTTCAGTTCCATTTCCTTTAATTGCCAATTTCATCGGCCGCAACTGAAAATCTTAATTAATCTTACACTCACTCCAAAAGCCAAAGGAGCAGCAAACAAAGACTCCACACACCCATACAAATCCATGCATATTGCATGTAAATAGGTATTTTTAATAAACAAAAGATTCAGGTGGATGAAAACATTCGTACCGAGCCTCTCTTTTGTTTCTTAAATTAAACATGCTCTGAAATTGTAGGAGGCGAAGATTTTTCAGGGTGCTTCTTTTGGTTATGGGATTGGGTGGGGTTGGGAGGGGAGGCAAGAGAGTGCCAAGTTGTGCTCCCTGAATTTGAATGGGGCGACACACCGTTAAGCAGTTCATTTGTAGGCAATTTTCGTATGATTAGGAACAATTTTCCAGGGCAGAGCTGAGCTGAGCGATTAAGTCTCGAATTTATGGCTCATACTTTCGGTTTGAAAATGGGGAGAGTGTTTGAAGTTGGAGGAAGGGCCATTTTAGCCATGATTTTTATTACACTTTCAAGTGGATGGATCACTTATACATATATTATTTTATAAATTGACTTCAGTATGACTTTTATTTGTAGGTCATAAATTTCTGGCAATGTGGCCGTTAATCAAATTCTGATGGCCAACAAATTAAGAAAAAATTATGCAGTCGACTTTGGAATATTCTTTAACTAGTAGAGGTAATAATAAAGAATCCATATAAAAACAACACCCTGATCACAGTAACGAAGTGCGCCATCTAGCGGTCGAACTTGCTTGCCTGCTCTTAGACTTTTATTCTGGGTCTCTACTCCCCGTATATCTTCTGTAGTTAGGATTCGATTTGGTTCCTGTAAGGTTTCTTGATTCTAGGGTAACATCAGAATATGAAAGCTTTGAAAAGTGAGTAAAGTGAGGTAGAAGAATAAAGATTGATGGTGGTATATCTCGTAGGCATAAGGAAACCGAATCCCAAGTATGGTTGCTCTAACTCTTCCAGTCTTCAAGATCAGACATGGCTATATATGACTTTTCTATAATCTCTAATAATATTGGCGGTCCCCGATGCCTACCATTGTAATTTATATACATTTATACAAATTCTATAAGCCCTTTACCTTGCCCTGTATCTACAGGGTATAGAAAAAACCTTAGAGCCTCGGCATAAGGAAACCGAATCCCAAGTTTGGTTGCTCTAGCTCTTCTAGTCTTCAAGATCAGACATGGCTATATAGACAAGGGAACTCCGACGTCTACTTCTCTAATTTACATACGTTTGCATAAACTCAATATACCCTTTACCTTACCTTGTATCTACAGGGTATACAAAAAACCACGGAACCAAAGATTCTTTACAAAAAAAAAATTTTTATAATTAAATAAATTGATATACCCCAACCTTTTCGAATTAACAAAATTTGAATTTTATTTGATTGAAATATTTTGAAAGCATTTTACAGCATTTAACAAAAAAATATGACTAATAAAAAAAGTCGTAAAAATTCTTTTCCCTTTAATACAGTCACAAAAACTGAAAGATCCAATTTGAAAGATCAATTCAAAAATGTCAACAAATTTGCATATAAAAAGAATTATAATTAACCGATTTGCCCTGAAAAAAGCATCAAAATAACACCTTTCCGATTTTACTGGGTAATTATAAAAATAAAGAAAAGGAGGAGAAGAAGATGAAGAAGAAAATGAAAATTGGAATGCTTAGACAATTTGTATAGAAATGCTTGTCTTAAAATGTGGAAGCGTGACTCTATTTTATCTCAAGTGGCCGAGTTAATTGCTCAATTTGGTGGGCTCAAAAAAGTGAGAGACTAGTTTGGGTTTGTCAAATCAGAACTAAACCAATTTTTTCAGTTATCGATTTCCTTTGTGCATTTTACCTGAGCTGGAAGTCGGGATGACTCATGGGTTTTCTTCGTCTTTTTTTTTTTTTTTTTGAGAGGTCTTGAGGCAATTTGCTTATCGCTTGTCTCAGGCTGAAACAGAAATGCGTGTCTCCTCTTGCCAGTTGTTGTTGCCTTAATAATTTTATAGCTCGTATTGTTGTTGTTGTTGTTGTTGCTGCAATCAATTAGCATTTTTGACTTGTTTTCATTACTCTCTCGTTCTCGCCGTGGCTATCCTACGGGCTCCTCTCGCTTCGGACTTTTTTTTTTGAAAAAATATTTTGTTGCATCGATTTGAGTCTTTGAACTGGTTTTGTTGTTGTTAATCGTGCTGTTATTATGATTATTCGATGTTCTGTTTTTTTTAAAAGCTTTTTGCTTAAAATGCGATTTTAAATGTTAATTAAATTGTGTTTATTTCTCAAGTCCAGCTCAAACTCATTAACAAGTTTGTTGTTATTGTTTTTTTGTGACTCTCTTAGTCTGGTTTTTATTCTTGTTGTTCACATTAAGGTCCAAAATCGAGAGACACAGTTAAAAAGGTGTTCAGTATTTAATTTGTGAAACTGACGCGTGTGCGATTTAAGTGAAACCTCTTAGCCAAAAAAAATTAAACAACGAAGAGCTTTATCTCGATAAATTACTCATCCAAATATTATTTTAGTACAAGTATCTGTTCATTCATTACTGTAAATTAAGCCGAAAAAAATATTCATTGAATTATAAATGGTTTTGCCTACGATTTGCACATAAAAATCATTTTTCAAAAACTCTTAAAAAAATTATAATTTTTTTTTCGCTTTCTGTTTTCTCTCTGAAAAAAACAGTAGCGAGAAAAAAATATAACAAATGAATGTGAACAGAATGAAGAGCCTTTTGCACAGGTCTGACAAAAAAAAAAAAAACAATTAAAAAATGAGCAAGGAGAAGGTGGGGGCAGGGGGTGAGAGTCAGAGTCAAGGAAATGCATTTTAGTGAAAATTAAAAAATCGTATGAGAGATGGCTGAGGGCCAAATGGATTACAGTTCCAGGGCCTTTGGTGGGCCGATTGGAAGGCACAGTTCATTAATTTCAAATGGCATTATTTTGTTGCTGTTGTTGTTGTTGTTGTCAGGCTCTGCTTTGGTCTTGGGCTGTTTGGTCCTGGCGGGCTTGGAGAGCACGTCACTCAGTTGCACTCGACTTGCTGTTGATCATGTTGTTATGCCTTGTTGTTGTTCTTGTTGCTATTGCTGGAGCCTCTCTCTGCAAATGCCACAGCCCCTCTCCATTTGAGCCAAATAGCCAACCAGTCGCAGACAGGCCAACTGACTGGGTGACTGACAGACAACTAGAAACTTGTTTCTTTGTTTGTTAGTTTTTTTTTTTTTTTGGGTTTTGTTTGAGTGGAGCCCCCAAAGCTGAGGTAAATAGGCAAGCAACTGTGGGAGTTATGTAGTTAAAAATGACAACAACAAAAACAACAACAGCATTTGCTTACCACTACAACTTGGCCAGCACGACTCACTTCACTACTCGGGCTGTGCTTAAATATTTCAAAATGGCTGCTCAGCCAAAAAGAAAGAAAAAAACTTGGTCAAATAAACCTTCACAGTTGGAGAAAGAAACAAAAAACAGAGAAAGACAGAGAGAGAGAGAGAGAGATAGAGATGTTTTTCACTTAAGAGAAATGTGCAGAGAGTGGGCGACATTGAAAGGGGCAGACGACTTTGAGTAATGCCAACATCGTGACTGCTTGGCTTTTTTTTGAGTGTTTTTTTTTTTGTCCTAAAAAATTATCCAAACTTTTTCTAATATTTTCGTCTTTATTCTAATATTTTTGGGGATTAATTCAAGCTTAACTAAGCCAGTGAAGTCTGTGAAGTATTTCAGTTCCGAGCGGGGTCCATCCAGTCTATATTTAACTTAATGGATTCCTCGACTCCAAGTGAATAATTCAGTTGAGGTAGTCGAGCGATTGACACCGACTTTTTTGGGGAAATTAGCAAAAGTGGGCCAAAGTTTTATTTTAAGCGGAAATGCAAATTCACACACACACACAGGCAATTAAAAAGTCAACCACGAAACCGTTGTTAATGACAAGAGCTGATGGGCCTGAAAGTGGTTGGCAAAGAAGAAGAACCACCGAAATCTGACCACGTGTGACAAATTGACGCTTTTTAATTTCGCATGCGCTAAAGCAAGTTCATCTTACACTCATCCAATCGCACTCATACCTTCCACACACACACCCACACCGGTACAGAGGCAATGGACAGGCACTTAAAACGCCACACGTAACACGCATACGCCGTGTTGGACCAGCAACCAGCCAATCGAGGGGAGTCCGAATATGAGGTTGGGGGTGGATCTGAAAATTGTCAACGTCAACTGATTGATGATGTGGTTGGCATTGTGGCTGTTACCGTTTCAGTTGGCCATAAAAAGGTGTGTTTTGTTGTTGTTCGCTTTACTTTTGAATGCAAAATTGTCTCCTTGATTAATTGCCTCGCACAATCGACTTTTGCGACTAAGCAAGCGATCCTGCTCTCCGAAGCTCTTCACTCTTGATTTGCACTTCTCCTTATTCCCATTGGACTCCCTTGGTTAACAAATGATGGGCATGTCGTCTTGTTTGCGATAAGTTTTCCTTCCTCTGACTTTGGGTCTGGGTCGGGGTCTGAGTTTGTTCGATTGAGCTCCTTGGCTGTTGTTGTTGACCATAATAGAGTCAAAGTGCCTGAAGCCTTAAGCCAATTCTGAGCTGTCCTTTTTAGCCGGGACGGGTCGGGTCGGGCCGGGGCAGAACAGACCAGACCAGGCCAGGCTGGGCCAGGCCAACAATGTCGACCAATCAAAATGTTAATGACACTCAATACAGTTATCACAGCGAAGAGCGCGAGCGTCGGCGACACCAATAACAACGACAACAACAACACAAACCAGGATAAGTTGGCTCTTCGACTCTTTAAAAGTTCTTGTTGTTGTCTTTTTTTGCTTATGCCTTGCGATTGTTGTTGCTGTTAATGTTAAGTTGTCATTTCCATTATGACCATGTCGTTTTAGCATTTAACAAATAGTTGAGACATTTACAAGAACCGATAACCCACACACACACACACACATACACACAGCGACTCTGAGACTGAGCCACCAAGAGAATTGGTATGTGTGTGTGTGTTAATGTGTTGAAATTTATTTAAGGCAAAAAGACAAGGGGAATTTATGCCGCTTTTTAAATGCTCAACTCGTAAGTGAATTGATTTTTGAGTTTTTACCCAAAGTCGTCATATTTATATTGATATTCTCAGGCTCACACTTGGCTTCATTTATGGACACATTAATCACAGCCAGACCAGCCAGTTAAGTGCGTCTATAAAAAATTATAAATAACTTTGAGAAAACCTTTAACCAAGAATGTCAGTTTAGTTAGCCAATCAATGGCAAGCGGCCCACACAAAAACTGATAGATTCGAAGACAAAACCGATTCTTTCTAATAATTGACCAGACCTGAGTCTGCTTGAGTTTTCTTTCTTCTCCGTTTTTTTTTTTTTTTTGACAAGCCAACACGATAATATGACAAGACAAGTCAACGCGCCCATCAAAAAGCGAGACAACCGCAAAAGAGTGACAACAACAACAGCAACAAAAGCAAAAGCAAAAGCAAAAACAACAATGACAACTGAAAGACGACCGGATGTGAGCTGATGCGCTTCGCTTGGTTGGCTGATGACTTCGTATGGCGGCCATTACTTCCCTTTGCCCCCTGGCCTCTGTCCTCTACTTATCAAAGAAATATTATAAAACGATAAGCAAAACAAGCAAATCAAATTTTGTTGTCCATCATTCAAAAGACAAAACAATACAAAAAATTTTATAAATTTCATAAAAATCAAATTTGAAAAATTTTCAAAAATCTTTGAGACTAATTACGAAATAAATAGGCAGCAATTCCACAAATCGATTTGTCAAAACCAACTTGGAAAGGACCTTCAGTTCACCATTAACCATCTGTTTTTTGACCTTTTCTGTTGTTCCAATATTATGATCTCTCCTTATATGACTTTTCATTATTTGCTCTTAGCTCTCAATTCTATTTTTTTCGCCACTCAAATCATTCAATCATTTTTAATTTCCGTGACCAATTTCAGGCAACTTTTAAACTTTGCCAAATTAGTTGTTACGCTTGGCAAAATCGAATATTTTTTAAAGATACAGTAAAATTTTGAAAGAATCAAAAGCTTTAAGAAATGAAAGTTTTTTTTATTAAAAATTAATCAAACTTTCTTTTGAGACTTTTCAAAACTAGAAAGAAATTAGGTAAATTAATTTTGGAGTAAAATGTTCAGTGAATTTTAAGTGAAAAAGTCAAAAGTCAAATTCAAAAATATATATCCATCTCCGAGTCCTTGTATGACTTCAAAGAGCTTAGAGCCACCTTGGAGTAATCTCAAGTCTGTTGGGGAATTAGAAGACCTTGGTCTAACCCTGAAGCCTCCAGCCTTAAGTCTGCTGGGGCATTAGAAGACCTTGATCCAACCCTGGAACTTCCAACCTCAAGCCTGTTGGGGACTTAAAGACCTTCATCCAACCCTGGAACTTCCAACCTCAAGCCTGCTGGAGAATTAGAAGACCTTGATCCAACCCAGGAACTTCCAACCTTAAGCCTGCTGGGGAATTAGAAGACCTTGATCCAACCCTGGAACTTCCAAGTTTATTTTATCGAGTACAGACTGTACCATCAATAGGAGATGTATCTGATAAATATTAATACAAATACTTCCGATGAGCGCGAATGATGCAAGCGACACGTACAATTTTGTCGTAATTTGCTGAAAACGTTTATGTGAAATTGAAATTGTTTTTATTTTTATGATGTTCTTTTATTTTTCAACAGTTTTAAAGACTCACACACTCAGCCGCAAATCAGACAAAACGATGGGCGGGTAATTATGAGTAAAACCGAAAGATAAATGCTGAAAAGAGGAGGGCCAAGTGAACCTTCCGCCCTGAGAATAAAAGAAAATAAATCAAAAGGGTTTTGATGGCAATGTCGAAGACTTTTTTTCGGACAATTTAGCATACCCATTCCCTTTGGAAGAACGAACTAAAAAATTGGCCACAGAGTGACGGGCAGGCACGTTTCATATTAAGAAAATCGCCGGCCGGGCCGATGGGTTTTTAGTCGGGCTATGAAAAGAGAAACGTTGGTTGGCATGACTGTCTGCCAACTGAATTGTGGTCAAAAGCATGCAATTGGCTATGAAAATGATGGCAACGATGGCGAAAGAATCACAATCTGGAAACGCATTTCACAGACAACGAATCAATTTAAAATAGCAATAAACTTCATCATCAACAACTTGGTCATTGCTCACTTAAGTAGACAGGGACAGAGACAAAAAGAGATAGAAAGAGACAGAGAGATTGATTCAATTCAGCTTCTTGGCCCGGTCATTTGCATCATCATCGTCATGGCTGCAAAAACCATTTTTACAACAACAATAACACAAATATCAATAACATCAGTGCAAAAATGAAAAAAAAAAAAATGAAAGAAAAAAAAAATTATGATAATAACAAAATATAATAAACTCTTTGAGCTGATGTTGATGAAAACGATTTTAAATTATTTTATTGCAATTGCAAAATTGTATTGTCTGTTGGCCTGCTGGTCTCTTGGTCTGTCGGTCTGTTGGCACCACGATTATCGTACATGGCTCGCTGGCTTTGCCGGACTCACTGCCATCGTGGCTATGGCAATTTTGTGCGCTTTTTCTGTTTTATTGCTACTCCATTAAAATTGAATTGACTTTTTTCATTGCTGTTATTGCTCTTAAAAATATACACAAACAGATATATATGATACATGAATATATATAAAGATAGTATAATAATGGTTATTACGCTGAAACGATTGTGCGATTGTGCTGTTAAATTAAAAATTATTGATTATACCAGTGCCATGTAGTCCAGTTTGAAAATGTTAATTGACTTTTCTGGATAAGTTTTTAAGCTAGTGAAAACCAAAATTTTAATTTAAACAAATAAATGCCTTATTTCCAATAACAATGAACCCAATTAAAATTGTATTCTCATTTATATCCAAATTAATATTAAAAAAAAAAAAGTTGAATGCATTAAAAAAAAAGAAGGTATATACAATAATAGTATCATAGAGTTATTCAATTTCACATATATGAAAAAGAAAAAGAATATATATGAGCATAATTAACAAGATTTATATAGGTAGATATAAAAATATCAGAGAAAAGCGAAAAAATAAGTCGCCCAAAATTAAAAAATTATAAGTGTCTAAATATAATTTTCCTCTTCCTTTAACTATAACTATATAACTAATATAATATTTAATTGATTTAAAGTAAATATGACTTTTTTTGTCTATTGTATTTATTAAATTTAAATAATTAAATACATGTCTTACGATATAATTATACAAATTTTGAAAGTTTATATATAGCAAAAGGAATAATTTTTAATACTTTCTTGCTATATTTAAAATATTTTAATTTATTAGAATTGATTTATTAGCATTTGGTACTCCACTTATTTTTAATAACATTTTCATATATTTAATGAAGTCGATTAAAATTTAAACACACAAATGGTACTGCCAGATGGCAATATTTTGGAGAAACAAAACTGAGCGCCAGAGGTCGCCTTAAGCTAAATTTGGACTCTTGGTATAAGTTGGCAGCTCTCTGAGAGACGAAAAGTTGGCAGCCCAGAGCTTCTCTCAAACGACGCGGTGTCGTGAATTTGATATTTATTAATAAAAATATCAATTTATGAACTATTAAGTGTGAAAAGGCATGACCGCAGTGGACGAGAAACAGATTTTCAACAAGGGAGAGAAGGTCCTGTGCTATGACCCAGACCCAGCCAAGGCAAAAGTTCTCTACGATAGTAAGGTAGGTTGCAGAACTACACGAATATTGGCCGACACGACGTCACGCGTTTTGCGTCTACCGTTTTTTGTTTATTTTCCCCCTTAATAATGAACAAAAATTCCAGATAATTTGTGTATATGAACGCAGAGATGCAGACGGACTGAAATATTTTGACTATAAAGTGCACTTCCAAGGCTGGAACAGATCCTGGGATCGTTGTGTCAGGGCGGCTGCTCTACTACCCGACAACGAAGAAAATCGTAAATTGCAGCGCTGTCTGGCCGCAGAGGCCAAGCTACAAATGTGAGTACATTTATTCTAAATTAAACTGTGATATGGAAGTGATTAATAATAAAAATTCACTTAGAAGAGGTGCGTATTCATATAAAGACACAAAAGCGCAAGCCGTCACGCCCGCCAAAAAGAAACGCTCAGTACGGCCTTCTGCAGCGCACTTTGAAGGTGAATCAACTGATTTGCCGGTCGGTGAGCCACAAAAAGACCTGATACAATCGGAATTGCCGGCTCATAGAGTTCAAGTAGAAGTGGCAACAGAGAAGACTCATAAAGCAATTGGCGGAAATAGTGGCAACCGTTCACGCGACAGCAGCGGACGGCGCAAAACATTAGCACCCCAAGGAGATGGTAGTGCAATGAAGGGTAATCGCACTTCTCTTCGTCCCGAAGGTGAGTCTGGAGGAAGACAAGGTGTTTGGAACGATTTCAATGAAAATATTTATTCCCTCCAGCCAAAGACAAAAATGATTTTGACGCTCTGTTAGATAATAACAAGCACCTGCATCAGGAAGAGAGAGTGATGCTGCGAATCAGTGAACGTCTGAGGGAGTATATGGAATATGACTACAATATGGTGGTCAAGTTCGGCAAGCAACACGCTCTGCCCGCTCGCATGCCCATCATGACAATTCTCGAAAATTTCGTAAAGCAGCAAGCTGTGGAATTAGCCATAAACATAAAACAGGATGGTTCTCGGGCTCGCAACACCCAGAGCAAAAATGCACGAATGGAGCGTGAGTTCGATCGTGTCATGTCAAAGTGAGTATCCAAAATTCGAGGAACCAACACAAAAGCATTGTAAAAAGCTATCTTTAATCTATAGTGTTTGCCTGCTGAAAGAGGTTGTTGATGGACTTCGAATATATTTCGAGTTTCTGGTCGACGATCATCTGCTGTACAAAGAGGAAAGGGAGCATACATTCAGTTATTACAACGAAGATGTCTCAAAGCATTTCAGTACAAATTTGAACAACTCGTATGAATACATCAATCCAAACTATTCGAACGACCTGATTGTCTTGGAGAGCCTGCCCACCTTAGCCAATGAAGAGTCAGCCATGAATGGCGTGGAAGAAGGCAACACAGCGGTCGGCGATGTTGAGTACGAAAAACAATTGCAAAAGTGCCTTCAATATATAGACAAGAATAGCTCAAAGACCGGCAACAACAACTCCTTCAAGCCACGCAGTTCACCCTATATTGCTGCCTACAATTTGCCCATAGAAATGCGAGAATTTCTCTATGAGACATTTAATTGGCGACTGCTCACCGATGAGTCCCCACCTGAAAAGTCAATGGTATTCGGAGCCCCACACCTGGCTCGTTTATTAAGTAAGTCAAAAGTTTTTACAGTTCTTACATTTTTGATTTAACATTTCCCTTTCACACAAACAGTTAAGCTGCCGGAATATTTAAACGTTTCCCCGATTTCCAATGAAAAACTAGAGGACCTGCTGAAGAACTTGGAAATGTTCATTAAGTAAGTCAAGTGGGCTGTCTTTTATGAAGGCATAAACTTATTTGTAAACTGTTTCTGTTTTTAGTTATTTGGAGAATCACAAAGAATGGTTCGATAAGGAGAATTATGTCGACGACAATTCCACGCCACAGCAGAAACAGCTTCAAAAGGACTTGCTAGCCTCGCTGTATACCAATAAAATAGAGCAAGGCATTGTGAACTGAAATTCTTTCAATCGATTTGGCGCGACTGTCTCAAATCCGTGTAATAATTATTTTCCCCCACCTATGGAAGGTCTGTTTGTCTCTCATTAGGAAATAATGAAAAAGAGTAATAGTTTCAGTTATATTTTTTGTTTATTGCACATTTACAATATACATGTTCACTTTCATATAATTTATTAAAACTAAATGCTAAAAAAATACGTGGGCTTTTTTGCTGTTGTGTTCTGGGGATTAGACGAGGGGAGTTTTGTTAATTATTTATTAATTAATTTATTCCGGCAATTTGCCAAAATCAACGATTCGATCCGATCTCAACTCTCAATCGATCAAATACTCTCAGCCAATGGCGTTTACATAGCGGACTAAACTCGTAGGTTATTCCTTTCATTCTTTACAGATCTAAATAATTTTTTTTGTTTCCTATATTTTTTTTTTCTTAATTTTTTTTTTTTGAGCTTAACAAAAACGCAAGCCAACTAGTCTAAGCAACTAACTAACTAACTAACAATTAAATGAGTAAAATGCACTCATCATAATAAATATTGTATGTGGTATTTTTGTTTAGGGGTTTTCCTTTTGATTTGATTTGTGTTTTTGCCTAAAATGGAGCCGATTTGTCTTATCCTATAAATTATCACTACTCTGTGTAATGTTTAATAGTATTGTATATAATATAAAGAATAGTAAATGTATATATATATAATTATGTATATAAAAAAATAATATTATTATTTAACATTCGTAAAATTTTCAAGTCTTAAGCATACAGTTCCAAACATTTCATTGCCAACGCACAATGTGCGCGTTTCATTCTGAGGACCCGAGGATCCTCAATATTATATTATTATTTTTTGTTTTTTTTTTTTTTAATTTGTTCCTAGAATTTCTAGGCGCTGGGAGTGTCAATTAGAGTACAACTGACTGTTAAAGTATATAAAGGTGGCTTATGGTACCTAGAGTCTTACATGTCTATCATATCATTTTTTGAAATTATTATTATTATTTTTTTCTTTTTAACTTTTCATTCTATATAAGGCACAGATTTTTGTTACATCAGTTTTCAGTTTCTTTCAAATGAATTCATTCATATACACATAAATACTTTCTCTCTTTCTCTCTCTCTCAATCTGGATGTGGTTAAATTAACAAAATAGATTGGAAACAAAGTGAATAATGAAAAATAAATACACAATTAATTACAACAATGTACAGAAGAAGCGGGTAGACTTGGGCTATATGAAAGATGGGCGGCGGTAGCTCAAACCTCAACGCCAAAATTGCGATCGACGACATAGTCATAGCGTTGCTGCTCCGTTGGAGATGTGGGATTGGTGGCAGGTTCTGCTGTTGGTGGGGAAACTGTGGCCACATTGCCATTAGTCAGGGCTGGGGTCTGTTTGGGTATAGCGCCTGTGCCTAGACCGATTGTTGCTCGATGATGATGCTCACTGAGATTCTTGTTGCGGTTGCTGCTGGCCACCAAGGCGGTGTTGATAGCAATGGCCGTCTCGGCCGCATTGTCCTCGTCGTCCTCGTTCTCCTCCTCAATGGCATCGGCAGCATCTGGCAGGAAGTCCAAAGGCAGCTCGGGCACCGACATTCCCTTGCGCGTGAAGAACGAGATTTTCTCTCTGTGAAAGTGAGTGAAGAGTGAGTTTCTGTTCGGAGAGAGTAGATGATGTCTAGACTGGACTTACTTGAAAGAGACCAAATCGGGGCAGCCTTTGGGCACCTTGGTCTTGCGCAGCTTGTGGATTTCTTTGGCCGTCTTCATTAGCAGTTTCTGCAACTGTCTCTCCTCGGGGCACTTGGCTGGATCAGCACGGGCCACTAGGCGCTGGAATTCTTCGTTCTCAATGGCCCAGGCAGCCACCAAGGGATCCTTATTCTCGCAAGCCTTTTGCAGTCTGAAAGTAGGAATTTTGAGTTAACTCTTGTGGCCCTGCTAGTCTTCAAGTATTTGGGACTTACACTTCTTTGAGGTTCTGCAATTTGGCTATCTGATCGTTAAGGAAAAACAGTTTGCTATGCTGGGCCTGCAGGTCAAGCTCCAAGTCCAGACTGGTGCGTGGTATGTGAGTATGATGCAATTCTGAGGAAAAAGAGGAATAGAAAAGTGAAACTAGGAAAGTGAAGGAAGTGGAATTTTCTACTTACTTGTGACTGACTTGGGCGCTTTGGTGTGGAAGCGCAAGGAGCGACGTTCTACAGCGCCGCGATGAAATGTGTGGGGCATTACGCCCTGGTGCATGGCCGAGTCGGAATCGCTCCGATTGAGTCGGCAATTGTAACGATTTTTGCTCACAGCCGCCGATGGGGTGAATGTCTGCGAACGCTTGACGGGCCTGTCGTCTATCTGGGAGAGGGCCCGAGACTTTTCAGGCGGGAAGGCACACTCCGTGTTGGTCTCCTTATCGGCATACTGCTGTCTTATGTTATCCAAATAAGCATTATGCCAATTGGCTAGATTAAGAAAGAGAGGGGAAATTAGAATTGGCGCTATGAGATGCTGAGATGGGGACTTACAATGCGGCATTTGTTCCACTTCTTCATCGTCTTCTTCCTCGTCGTCGTCATCGTCGCTGCATTGTTTCTCGCTGAGATTGACGTGTTCGGGCAGTTCCTCGGCTATTTGGGCCTGCAGCTCGAGCGGTGGTGCCTGATTGCGTGTTAGGGTCGAGGTCTGCGAAGAGGTGATGGTGGACTCATCCGATGATTCCTCCTTGCAGGCAGCGATGGCATTATTATTGCTGGCGGCCACAGCAGCAGCTGCTGCCGCTGCACTGGTCGAAGGCATTTCCAGAGTATCGAAGGTGAACTTGGAGCTGAGCACATTGTACCACTTGAGTGTGGAATTGGAATCATCTGGATTGAATTCGGCCATGCTGATTTGCACAGTGCCCTAAAAAAGGGAGACGAGATATGATTAGTGAAATCTTTCTTCGAAGACATCTTGGTTTACTTACAATAATCTCCTCTTTCTGGCCAGTCATGCTGACCACGGTGACCTGCAGACTCTTGGTCAACAGCTTGTCCAGCGATATGGGAACGGCGAAGGTGTCATTGAAGACGGGTTTCTGGAAGTCACCCAGCGCCTTTGTGCGAATCGAGGTCAGTGAGTTAGGCAGCAGAGCAGCACGCAGATAACTGTAAATATGAACCAGAAGTAAGTTAAGACATCCTGGGACTTTCGAATATGCTAGATACTTACACTTGTGAATTGTCTGTGATGACAGTCAAGAGGGCAGACAAATTGTTGGCTCTCTCCAGGGAGACGACGAGGACACCTTCGTGTTTCAGATACTTCAGACCTATTTGGACCTGGGCCAGCTCTTTGCGTGGCAGGTGTGCCCTGGAGGCCTCAAAGACTCCAGAGTCTCCGGCGACCGACTCATTGCTGACAGCTGCCGACACAGATCGTGTATTCGAGGTGGACGAGGAGCGGCTGAGCATCTCTTGGGGCATGGGCAGATCCAGCAGCGCAGGCTTCTCCGAAATGGGCGAGAGTGGGGCTGCCAAATTCAGGGGCTGCGACATGTTGAGCTTCTTCAGCTTGGCCTCCAACATCATGCAGTCGAGCACTGTCGAGTCCAGATCGTAGGGATAGGGACGAACGGCAGCCGGCTGGGCTGGATAGGCGGGTGGCGGCGGCAGAGCATTGGCATAGGTGGGCTCCTCTCTGTGCTGTGACTGGGAGTGAGGCTGCTGCGGCTGCTGCTGGTCGGCGGCAGGGTTGTATTTCATGGGCGAGGCAGGTGGAGTTTCCATAGACAGGCTACTGCGCGGCGACAGGGAGACTTCCGAGGCCTGCTGCTGCAGTTGGCCATGTCCATGGGCGGGCTGGGGCGGTAATTGTTGTTGCTGCTGCTGCTGCTGTTGCTGCTGGTAGCGCTGCTGGGCCTGGAGTAGGCGTTGCGAGCGACGCTGCAGATCCACCACATCGATGGGTGACTCCCCGGCAAAATGATCTATGTAGATGTCGGTAAAGCTGAGGGCACTCTTGCTGCTGGCTGTGGAGAGAGAGCCCAGGCTGGAGCCACTGCTGATGGAGAAGGTGCTTTCCGAGGAGAATGACTTGAGCCGCTCCTCCAGCAGCTTGGTGGACTTCAGGGCCTCCTGCAATTTGTCCAGCAGCAGTTGCTTCTCTTCGTGGAAGCGCAAGCGATTTGCTATGCAAGTGTTGGTGGCCTCGTAGGCCTCTTTGAGGTCCTCCTCCAGCTTGTGACGCGTCTGCTGGATAACTTCCTTTTCTTCCAGACTGCGCGATTTCAGTGAGATGCTGTTCAGATCATTCAGCAGCTTCTCCTTCTCCTGTATGAGCAGAATGCGATCCTTGTCCGACTCAAGCTGGCCGGGCTCAATGCGCTCCACATGGTCGGCCAGCTGCTGCTGCAGCTTCTTGATGTGTTTCCGCCACTCGGCGTATTGCAGCTTGGTCTTGGCCATTTCGGCAAAACGGGCTCCTGTGTGATTATCTCCGGCTCCGCACAAGTCCGTCTGCGAGGCCACACAGACCCGGTCGAAGGGTGAGGCTGCATTCAGCAATTCGGCATTTTCTTCACTGATCTGCTGGCGACTCAGCTCATTCTTGATCTGGACCAGACTGCGCATCAGCTCCTCGCGCACCTTTTCGCCGGAGACCAGCGATTTGTGCACCTTCTGCATCTCCTCTCGGATGGCCTGGACTTCGGTGATGTCGTAGCAGCCATTCTGCCGGGCATTTATTTTCTCACCCACCGAGTAGAGCGTGTTCATGCCTCGCTCCGTGTATGATATGTCATTGGTAATGTGGTTCAGCTCCTGCTTCAGCTGACGCACTCGCTCTCGGGCCAGCATCAGATCGGCGCGTAGCAGTTCCGGATCATGTCGACTCGTCGAGCTGGACGATGAGCAAACTGCAAAATGAAAGGAAATATTAACAAGTGAAAGAATTTGGCAACCATTCTGATTCACTTACGACTGCTTCGACTGGCGGCTAATTTGTGTAGGTGATTGTATTCGTCCTGGGCCAGCTGTAGGCGCTGCTGTTTCACATCGTACATCTCCCGCTTGTTCTCCAGCTGATCCTGGGCAGCAGACAAGTAGTCGCTTAGCATTTGCTCCTGCACACTCTTCCATTCCTGGCGAGGATCCTCTAGCTGGGTGGACTGGGCAATATGATTAATATAGTAGCGGCCAATGTTCGGATCGTAGGCCTCCTCCCAGCCTACAGGCAGTTCATCGCCCACACAATCCTCAAACGACTGCGGCTTCGTATAACTAAAAAGGATACAGAAGAAGAAGAAAAATTAGTTTTTAAAATTTCGAAAAGATCGAGTTAGTATTCAATGCAATGTGTGTGCGTGTGTGTGAGTGTGTGTGTGTGATTTCTTATCAGCTTGTTTGCTTGGATCAACAAATCGCTAATGAATTTCCGCCGTTAAGAGTTGTTTCACTGGTTCTCTCGAACGGTCGCCGGGCCGGGCTAGTTATGCGGTCTTTAGCTCCAACTAATATCTAGAGAGCTTAAAGCATATATTCAAATATATACTATAAATATCTTAGCGCTTTGGAACCTGTTTGCCGGGCCAGTGTTCCCACGCCATTTAGGCCATTCGAATTGGTAGAGTGCCTAGTTTCTGGGCTCTACTCCGATAAGATTATATGGAGAGTCGCATCCGACCTCTATCTATTTGCTATTTGGTTTGGGGGGTGAAGAGGGCTTTACTCTTCTTCTGTTTTTTTTTTGGCATTTCCGTTTGCATTTTTTTGGTTAAAAAAGAAAAATAAAATAAAATTTTGTGGTCTTTTGACGCAGTCATCAAATATTTGTCAATGCTATCGGGCATGTGGGCATGTCACGACGAGTCTCGGCGTTTCCAGCCAAAATGGCTGTTCCAATATCTCTATTGGAGGGGTGGGAGGAGGGGCATAGGTCTAATCTAATCGCAAGGCTTTGCGGCAAATACAGCTGATTTTGATTATGCTGACGCGTTCTATTTTATTTTTTGTTTATTTTATTTTCTATAAATTTTTTAATTGTTATCGTTTCTTTTTTTTATTTATTTTGGGAATTTTGTTTTTTTTTTCTTTTCCCTGAAATAATTGTTTGTTTGCGAAATTCAATTTCAATAACAATATTTTCGCATTCCAATGATAATTGCTAATCTTCATAAATTAATTGTACAAATATGTGAGTGGGTTTCAATTTTAGAGTGCCCCTGAGTGTGTCTGTATATAGCTTTTTCGATATAGAATAGATAACATGATGCGGCTGTTTCAATTGAATTTTTTTTATATATGTACATATGTATATTCTATATAGACAGTGGTTCTGGTATTTTTATGATTTGTTAATTAATCATGGCTAAGGAATTCACACGGCCATAAAAATAATAAAAACCGAGAATACCATATGGGAATTTCAAGTCCTCAGACAATAAGGTCTTTATCAGAATTACAAGACACATTTTGCAGAGAGCTTTTTTAGAATTTTCTTAGATATTTTCCAAGAATCTGACAGCTTTGATAGCCACCTTAGAGAATAGACTCGAATAAACGGACAGTTGCGCATTCGGTTTATTCTTGGAAAAACTAAAAGAGTAGCGAACAAAAATATATATGTACATATAATGTGTTTTTGGTATTTTTTGTTCGATTTACTTTCGTTGGGCCATTTAGTTGGAATTCAATAGAGTCGTCGGGTACGGATTGGGTTGGGCCAACGGAGGCCCTGACTGAAATTTGTAATTAGCCTGAAACATTTGACATGTGCAAATTGTAATTGGGTTAACAGAAAAACAAAAATATATATATACATATATATTCAATGGAACAGGTGCTGAGCTCAGCTCCAACTGGAGTTTATATCATTTCGCCAATAAATTGATACATTTGTTTTTTTTTTTTTTTGGCGAACAAAGAGCTTGCATTTTTAACCAGAAAACGCTTTGTTTAAATAAACAAAAAACTTAAAAACTTCGACTTGACTATATATACATATATATATTTATTTTGACCTAGGTATATAAAAAAAAATCAGTGGGTTGTATCTATACAGCTCGTATCTCTTGGCAGTTGTCGAAATAAAACAAACAAACAAACAAACAGACAGACGGAGAGACTGAAAAATACACAATGTACTTTGAAATGCAGCAAAAGACATGTGCCACTTTTGGCCAAGAGAGAAAGAGTGAGAAAGACAGAGAGAGAGAGCGAGTCAAGTTGACTGAATTTGATCGCCAAAGACAAACAAAAGTGACGTTTTGTTTTTGTTGCTTTCGGTTTCATAATTTTCAAATTCTGCGAATTTCATATTTCTGGCGAAGCTAAACAAATCGAGTTCACTATTTACTCGAAAAAAGCAAACACCAAAAAAAAAAGAAAGCAAAAAAAAACTGGGCAATCTTTCAGTTTCAATTGAATACGGAAGTCCGAGGTGTCAATCGAGCTGGTCCAAATAAAGATCAGATTTCGTAAGATTTTCAAGGTTCCCGAAAAAAACAACGAATTCTTGAAATATTCAAAAGTTTTCTTCTTCCTTTTTCTTTCGGTTTTTTTTCTTGTTTTTGTAAAAGTAAAAATCAATTTGAGCTAATTGAACGAAGCCAGCCAGCCTGCCTCTCACCTTCTGGACAGTAATAGGGCTTCTTTTGCTTTTTCTTCTTCTTTTTCTTCTTCTACTTGAATTGTCTGAATGTATTCAAAGCTTTGCTGACGTTGGCAAAAAGTCCATCGACTTTAGCTGGCTTGCTTTCCGAGTTGGGCTGCCCACATGGAAACACATACACACAGAGGCACACACGTGTGTGTATTTATCGATATTGTAAGAGGAGCAAGAAAACTGCATAAATTAATTTATTGTAAACAAAATATTTATGGCAGAGTGCGATGGTTGGCGACGCTGTAATAAATTCGCGCTTAAAAAAAACTTGTTTTTTTTCGAACGAACCGAAAAATATTTCAGCTTGAATTTTTTCTGGCGAGTTGTCACAACTTGGCTATGTTGTTGTTGTTGTTGTTGTAAAAACTATACAAGTGACCATTGAGGGGCAAGTCTCACGTAGACGTCAGCTCAGCTCAACGTCAACGTCAGCGCCGGCAGTGACGTCGACAGTGACGCCTGCGCCGTTTCAACTGCACGAAACAATTTGGCTTTAAGCATTTCTGACTGAACAATATTATTATTTAACTGTTTAAGCTGACTTTTATGCTAATTTTGATTTTTTTTTTTTTAGTTTCCATCCCCCCATTCCCCCATTGTTTAACAGATTTGTTGAAAGGTATTTATAGATTTGTTTGTCACCACAAACGACTCTGATTATGGAAATGCTTTAGTCAATTTAGCATAAATATTAAACAAATTCTTTTGTCTTCTCATTCTTATTCCTCAATTCGGTTTCAGAAATTTCAGAACTCAGATAATTTGAAATTTACCATCATTCATGAAAGGCAGAGGAAAAAACCAAACCAAAAAAAAATACCGATTCATTTAGCAATTTAAATCGAGCGTCAATCAAATTTTTAGCATACACACAAAAAGTCAGTTTAAATGGCTCCAAGAAATCAATAAAAATAAAAATTATAAATTTTTCTGTTTTTTTTTTTTTTTTTTTGAAAATATTTGGGGAATTATTTGTGTTGGTTTTCTCGAGTTGACAGAAATCACGTACTCTCGGTTTTGAGTTGTCTATTTTACTTTTGGCCTAAATTAAATGTTGATTTCAACGGAACTTGTAAACAACCGCATTGACAATGTTTTCCGGTTTATATGGAATCGCCCCACTTATTCTTACACACACACACACATACATCGGTATTTTCTCATGCAAATATCAAGAGACTTGAATCAAATGAGACAGCTCAGAAAAAAACAATTGATAATTTGAAAAAAAGCGCATTTATCGAGACATCACCTTGACATACCAACACAAAAAAAAAAAAAATAAACAAAACAAGCTTTGGTCTAAATGGGCTAGTTTTGTATCTGACAGATACTTGAGCTATAATCTGGAAACAACAACAGTAATTCTAATGAATTTTTATTTTGCACAAGTTTTATGTATTTTTTGGTATCAGCAAAGCTCAGTTGGACTCCGAGCCATAATCAAATTACGCTATAAAGGTCGTCAGCGTTGTGGGCTTATCTTATCTGGAATGCTCCCGTTGTTAAAATATTTCCCACTAATTCGCACGGCCCGTACAAATTATTTATTGACAACTCTTTGAATTCAAATTAAAATTATATTAGACGAACTTCCTGGAGGCCAGGCCTGCCAGAGCCACCGATCGTCCAACTCACACCTTGACTTCCTTCCGGCCTAACGATTTTCCTCACCAGCGGAAATGCCAGACGACTTTTTATAAGCTCTCCTCTTGCCATGCTTTAAATATTTCCCAAGTCATTGAACTGTGCGCCCTGGGCCAAGCTTTTCTTTCATAGGAATCGAGTTGAATCTTCTCCTCCTCCTCCCCTCTCTCTCTGAGTTCGTCATAAAAAGCATAGCGCTGGGCCCAGGCGGGTCTGAGATAAGCCAAAGAGTTTTCGTTGGCTGCCGCTGTGTGTTTTTTTTTATCTAGTCGAGTATTTCACAATTCTCTTTTTTTTATATAAGAGTTGTTGGAACATGTGTTCCTACTCGAGTCACAGCTCTGAGATTGTGTGGGAGTCGTCTGGCCGGAGAGGAATGTGAGCGGTGACCTTTTTCGGGGGGGAATGAGACGACCTCAGTTTGAGTGCGTTGCTTATTGGAATTGAATCGAGTTGGCGTGGGCATTTCAAACATTTTAACAGGCAATTGGAACAAATCGAAAAGCTCTTCAAAAACACAATCGAATCTTCTGAAAATGATCTTCCAAGAGACCAAAGAAAAATACTTTTGTGTGGGGCTTTTGATTTGAACGATTATACAACATTCGAAATCGGAAAAGTATCTACAATAAATTCCAAAGTGAACAATTGAAATAAATTTTTGCGCCATGAGCAGGCCGACTGCATACAAATGAACTTTGAAAAAAATAATCATAGAATTTATTCAAGCTCTCTCTCTCTCTCTCTCTCGCTCTCTCTCTCTCTGTCACACATGCACACACTCATTGAAATCAAAGCAAGGCAAAATAAAGTTAAATTGAAATTTATGATTTTTATGAGTTTTTGAGGGGACCCAGGAAAGGGGTTAGGCTGGAATGGTTCAGGGTAGGCAATTGAAATTGTTTGAGGCATTTACAAGATACTAAATTCAGGGTTAGTCAAAGTCTTTTATATCTCAAGATTGATAGGGATTTATTTATTTTTTGCGAGTCTCAAAAATTCCACGAATTCCGATAGTCTGTGATTTTCGATTTCAATTTCTGAATCTTTACATATATATACACATTTTTTTTTATATATACACAAATATTTTGGTGTGTGTTTTTAAATATGCGCAAAATTATTCAATACGTCAACAAAAATTCATGGTATGCGCATTATAAAAAGCTTAAAAATTCGACACGACAAACTCGGAAACGCTTTTCTCACTCTTCCCATTCATTTCTCTCAATATTCACCCACACACACACAGAGAGAGAGAGAGAGAGAGAAAGAGAGAAAGAGAGAGAGGTGGGTCGATGTGTTTCATAAAAATTCCTGCTAAAAATATTTTGATGTATTTCAAAAATGAAAAAAACCTTGGCTGCCAATTCGCTATGCCCTCTTCAGTTCTCCTTGGAACCAAGAAGAGTCCATCTGCTGGGCTATGCTTTCTTCAGTTCTCCTTGGAACCAAGAAGAGTCCATCTGCTGGGCTATGACCGCTTCAGCTCTTTTTGGAACCAAGAAGAGTCCACCTGCGACATACTTGGCCGATAAGTCCAGAATTGAAAAAAATTAATCAAGCTTGAAGGAAAGTTTTGCCTAGGTTGCCTCGGACAAAAAAATTAAGTATACGCAGAGGAATTTAGTTCGAGGATTCATAATTCGAATTACCTTCAAGTGCAAAAATATCTACACCATACTCGTTGTGGTGGGTGAAAATAAATAATTGGAAAATTAAATCAATTTAAATTTGTTTGTTTTTGGCTTGACTAACTGACTGACTGCCTGGCGGACTATCTGTCTGCCTGGTCGACATGATCGTTAGCCCAGAGCCACGTGAATTGTACAATAAAGCGTATTGTGTGTGTGTGTGTATAGTTTTTTCTTGCTGTTGTTGTTGTTGTGCTCTGTCATTAACAAAACAACTGTTGCGACCTTCGCATACCAGAGCAGCCAGCCAAGCCGAGAGCGAGCGAATGCTCGCAGCAACCTAACCAAGCAGGCAAGCAAGAAACTCGCATATGCTTCTCTCTACACATACGTGCGTGTGTGTGTGTGTGTGTGGCTGGCTACCCATGAAATAATATTTATAATAAATACGTACAATTTACAACAACAGCGTGCAAAACGTGAACAAGAATCGACGACAAGCGAAACAACCAAGACGTCCGTCTCTCAGCCAGTCAGTCAGCCATTCAGTCAGTCAATCAGTCAGTTAGTTAGTTTAGTTGTCTACTCGCCCAGATATTATGACTTTGAGGAACAACGACAAGATACAGATACACTTTATAAGGCCGAGTGGGCTCGGAACAAATATATTTAATTTGATTTGGCCAAAAAGATCTTTGGAAATGATTCCAGGAAATCCAATTGAAAATTTAAAAAAAGAAGAAAAAAACAAATGTAAATTCTTTTCAAGTATCGAGCAATCTTGTTTCGACTAGCCAAAAATTATCAAGTAAGAGTATCTTGAAAATGAAATCTTTTTCTATTTTGATGAGCAGAGAATTTGTCAATTTTTTTTTTTTTTGGTTAATATTTTCTGCCAGTTTAATTTTAGAACTTTTCTACGCCGACTCTGGCATTACAGCCGCCGCACGATAAAGGCATGAAAAATACAAAAATTTTTAACAACAACAATAAAAGCAAAAACAACAACAGGTCTGAAAACAAAAAAACGTGAAGAATGAAAGCTGACGCAAAGAATGCCGCATGTCAAATGGGCCAATTAACATTTCTGTTATTTTTGCTTTTGTTTATAAATATCAAAAATGCTTTTGTTTAACATTTTTTCTTCTCCCTCTCTCTCTCTCTGTCTTTCTTTATATATATATTTTTTTACTTTGTGTTGGACTGGCCTCGTGTGGCTTGGCCTGTCGTTTGGGTCGTCAAAAATGCAAAATACCAAAAAAAAAAAAAAAAGCGCAGAAATATTTTTGCTGTTATTTTTATTTTTTGAAGACAATAGAGAGATCAGAATGTGTGTGGAGAAATACAAATGCATTCAAATCCACAAAATTCCAACAAAAATTTCCTATTGTATTTGTTTATCTTTCACACACAAACACACAAAAAGGCAGAACTTGAAAGATTTCAAATGTTTATGGTGCCAGCTCGTGGCATTTGGGGTATTTTTTTTGATTAGAAATTGGCGAATCGCATAGCTCTGGAGAGATCCCAAAAACAGATCGGAATGAGTAAGCTTTGAGGGCCAGAATTTCATTCAGTGAAAGAGAGAGAGAGAGGGGGAAAAACCAGGCAATTAAAACTTTACTTGTTTTTGTTTTTCTTCTTCTTCTTTTGGATATTTTGTACAAATCAGATAATAAATCAAAGTTCAGTTCAAGTTCGCCATAAGCTTCGGGCCAACACAGTTGCCAGGCAATAATACAAAAAAATTTTAAGACATCAAAACGAAAAAAAAAACGTCCAAAAAAATATTTCGTCTAAACAAAAATGGTCAAAATTGTTGGCGCGTGTGGACTAAAATAATAATAATAAAAATATGAGCAAAAGGAATTATATAAGCCAAATAGTAGATCTCTGCCATTGTGACTCTGCTGGTTAGCTTATTGCTTTTTTTTTTTTTTTGGTCTTTTCTTTGTTTATTAAACAGTAAAAATGCTAGACAAATAAGATACACACACAAAAATATTTATGAGTTTTTATGAGCGCTGCGTGTGTGTGTGTGTGTGAGTGTGTCGTTTGAATAAATACCAAACTGCTGGTGTGATACGAATAGTAGTAGAAATAGTAGTATTTCAAGTGTGTGCGTGTGTGTGTGTGTGTGTGCGAGATCATTTACTCCAAAGCAAACAAACAAACGCACATGCATAAATAACTCGTTGCAGTGGTGGCAACATCAATTGCAGCGAGGAGTGCTCAACAAAAAAATAAATGCATTACACACACACACACACACACACATACAGTCACTCAGTGAAATACTCACACATATGCGCATACAAAAATACAATACACAAGCAGCCATTCGAATGACAGCGACTGAGCTGCGGCAGAGGCTAAGGAATGCGGTTTTGACAAGTTCTTCTAAAATTGTACGGGGCAACTTTGCTATTTACGCTATGAACGACGGCAACGACGACGAGAGTCGCTGCCGCTGACGTCTCTGCCGCCGATACAACACAACGATCGAGCGAGCGAGCAAGCGAACAAATAAAATACGAAGGAGCGCCGAAAGCGGAGAACTAGAAAAACAACCGCACCACGAATCGGGTGAGCGAGCTAACGATCGCCAAGCAGCCGGCAGCAGCAGCAATAGCAGCAGCGACGGCAGTGACAGTGGCAGAACTGGCACAGTGACTCAGAAACTATGCGATTTACTCAATTTGTTTATTTGCTCTGCTGAGAAATACTAGAATATTTCGAAAAATTCAAGGTTTTCACTTGATCTTTACGAAATATTTCGTTTTATTTTTTTTAATCCGAAATGTTTATGTCTTTGAAATTGGGTTAGCTTTATTTTTTTTTACCGAGAAAAATAAAAATAAACAAACACAATTATTTAATGACTTGAATAAATTTGCCAAACAAATACAAAAATAATTTCCACATTTTTTTTTCTTTTAACATTCAAAATAATTTTAGACTATGAATGAATTAATTTTGCAATTTTGAGAAGGTTCTGAATTAAGGAAATAAAAAGTTTAATTTCAATCAGGTTTGGGAAAAATAATAAAATTTATATCGAGTTAGAGTAAAAGAAAAATAAAATTTAAAAAATGGATTAAGAATCTCAATCAATATAAATATTTTCTAGATTTAAGAGAAGTGAAGACAAAAAATAATTAATTTTTTTTTTTTAAAGAACTTAAAAAAGTCATGGAAAAGTAGAAAAAAATAAATTATTTAAGAATTTTGAAGATCGGTTTAAGAATTTGAATCCAATTCAAATTATCTCTGTTCCACTGTGCCGTGTGTGTGCATCAAGAGGCAAGACTGCCAGATTGAGTGCAGCAGCAGCAGCAGCGGCGGCGGTGGCGTTGCTGGCATATGCAAGAAGAAGCAGATAGTGTGAGCGAGAGAGAGAGAGAGAGAGGGTGATAGAGAAGGCAGGGCGGCGTTGGCGGGGGCGCTACAGGGCAGGGGCGGTGCGGCCAAGGGGGCGTTGCGCATGCCTTAGCCGAACGAGGTAAATGCATTTTCTGTTTGGAAATAGGCTTGCTCTGGCAACGACTACGACGACGGCTGCATCGTCGTCGTCGTTGTTGTTGTTGCTGTTGGAAAATATTTCAAAGTTGCTGTGAACTCGCAGCGGCACCAATTGAATGCAATTTGTGTATGCGACTGAAAGAGTTCGTATCTGTGTGTGTATCTGTGAATGCTTGTGGCTCTTTTCCAATGCATTTATTAAAGCAATGCGCGCATAGTTTTGTAGTTTGTTTTTGTTTTTATTTTATTTTTTTTTTCTGCCACTGTGAGCAGCGCTGCCTGGTGCCTCAAATGCCAAGCTACTGCTCTTTATACCCAGGCCAGGCCAACAAATAAACAAGCAGACAGACACACACACACATACACAGATACACTCAGGCAAGCCTTGCCTGCCTGCCTGCTTGGCTGCTTGGCTAACGTATCTATGAGTTTGCTTGTATCTATCTTTGTATGCGAGTAGCTCTGTATCTACTTCTATTTCTATATATCTTTATGTTGGTATGCTTGTCCGTAGATATGCTGCTGCTGCTGTTGTTCACGCCCTGCTTTTTAGTCAGGAGATACCTTCTTTTTTTTTTTGGCCAACATTCCGATGGAAGCTCTGGCCTGGGGGCGTGGTGGAATTCTTGGTTAAACTAAATCTATATAATCCAGAAAAAAAGAAAGGTCAATCAGATCGGTTAATTTCTGCCTTGAAATTGTAGGCTGATCAGCAGCAGGCATTATCTGTTCCAAGAGCCAACAAAAGCTTTTGCCGTTGGCAGTGTTGACCCACAAACCAATAAATTCCAGCGTAAATATCTCAAGAATGTCAAAGAGAAAAAAAAAACAAAAAATGAAACAACAAAAAAAGCGCTACAAAATGAATTATACGCTGTGCTAAACATTTTGACAGCACACAAACACACTGGCAGATCAACCGAGCAGCAAGCTTTGCCTTTTAAGCATGCAAAGATCCAGATACTTTTGTTCCAACCATAAAGAAAAAATGAAAAAATTTATACAAAAAGAGAAGCCCAAAAAAGAAGACGAAGACAAGAAAAAAAATGCATTAAAAGGAATTTCAAGAATGCAGCCCCCCCCCCCCCCGGACTAAAAGATTTAGTGGATTTTGTTTTGTTTTTTGTTTTTGTGTGCGAGAGTATCTTTTGGATGCCTTTAACCGGCTGCCTGCCTTGGTCGTCTGAGTGTCTGCCCCAACTCTGCCTTATCACTTCATTAGGCTATAAATTCGACAAGAAGAACAAAAAACAAAAAAAAAGAGATACATGCACTCTGGAATGCACAGCAGAAGAAAGACCCAATAAAAAAATAAGAACAAGAATAAAATTCCACACAGAGAGGGCCTTCGAGATACAAGATACACACAAACAGAGTAGCTGAGGCAGCAGCCCAAGTGATCTCGGTTTGCCCTTAAGCTGCTTCTTCTTACCACGGCCGAAAGCCGAGCGATAATTATGCAGCCCGAAACCCTGCCACCCCCTCCAACTTCACTGTCCATGTGGGTCCCCATTGTGGCTGAAAGATGCGCGTGCGCAGCCATAAGCTCTCGGCAAAAGTTAAGAATATGTTATGCTCACTCGAATGGCATTCCAAAAGTGCTACTGAAAAATAATACAACTGAAATACAAAAACGAGCAGAGAAGAGAAGAGAAGAGCTTTGGGCCCACTCACAGACTCAAAGGCAGCACAAGCAAGCAGCAGCTCAAAACCAAATGAGGCACGGACAGTTGGACAGTTGGACTGTTGGACGGGTGGTGAAGCGCAGAGCGGTTGCCACTTTCGGAATGTGGTTAAGCCGTGAGTAACTGACTGACTGACTGACTGAGGAAGCGGTTTGTTTGGTTGCTTATTATTGATGGCAGTTTATGTAGGCAAACAAAAGCTGCAGAGAGATGAAAGATTGTGACTTTTCAAATTACTGTTACTGTATCTGTTAGGTTGTTGTTTTTTTTCTTTTCTTCATTTGCTTTCATATTCAATTCGATTGGCTTGCGCAAATTTCAAAAAAACTGAAAGGAATGTGCAATTGGACATTGCACTCAATTTTAGTCAAATGCAAAATGCAAAAAATATAAAAAAAAAAAAAATGAATGCAGCCCCTGAAAGTATCTCAAAAGTGTATGAAACGAAAAAAAAAATGAGAGAGAAGCAATTTATCTTGAGTGTGCACATTCCTTGGCTTGTTTTGCTTTGTTTCTGTTGTCGTCGTTGTTTTCGATACGTTTCATTTCGCTTTTCTGTTTGTTGTTGCCTTTGTTATTGTTGTTGTTGTTTGCATGCATGGAAAATTGCTACCTTTGCGCTACGCGGCCAATGTGTAGTCTTTTCCAACTCTGGCATATATCACGATCACTCAAGAGTCAGCTCAGCACATGATGATGACGACAACAACAATAACAACAACAACAATAACAATAGCAACAACGATCAGCCTGCAGACGAATGCAAAATAAAAACGCCTGTGGAACGCGCGTGTTGCCCTGCGAATATGCAAAGCACAAGAGTCAGGCCAGAGGGGCTGGAGTGGGTTGAGGGTAACAGAGGGTCTGCCAGGCTGAAATCCAAATCCAAAATAAACTAAAGTACACACACACACACCAAAGGGGAAGCAGCTTAATTTTCTGCTCACGTTTGCACTTTTTTTTTCTTTTCTTACGTTTTTTTTTTTTTAACTGCTTCGGTCTTCTGCCAGGAATTGAGAAATGGGGCTCAGCTGGGTCCACAAAATGACAGCTGAGTTATTATAAATCGATATGGGGGGACTCTTGGCAATCTCTGGAATCCCCCTCTCCTCCCATCACCACCACCACCACCACTTTGGGTAATAAGTAGTTCGAGACAGTAAAAAATGGTCTGTGCAAATTGTGGGCTGGCTTTTTGGTATTTCTTATAAAAATTAAAGCAGAAACAGAAAAGGAAGTAATCGTTCTAGGCGAATGTGTGTGTGTATGTGTAGTGTGGTATGGGGGTGAGTGTGTTTGGATATTTCAAAATTGTCTCTGGTGTTAATTAGCGCAAACAGCGAACAGTCCGAGTCACATACTAATCATGTTGAAAAGGAAATCATTATGACTCTGATAAAAATCACAAGTGTTGATTGCCCAGCCAGCCGCAAGTACAGGCAGAGTACAGAGAGAAGACAACAACAACAACAACAACAACAAGAAAAGCATTGAGAAACTTTGCTGATGACAGGAAAAACTCGCAATGCCCGTTGCTGCTCAAACTCCAAAGCAACTCTCGAGCCCATCTTGAAAAGCAAATGGCAGCAACAACAATCAACGACAACAACACCAACAACAACGACAACGACGATGACGACGACAACTTGGACGACGACGACGGCGTTGTGGAAAAACAGTTTTGCCGCTGCTGAGATCGGCTGCTAAAATGGGCAAAACATGCAGGCCAGGCCGCGTCTCAGCTTGCTCATGTGCATGTGCCTATGTGTGTGTGTGTGTGTGAATGCACTTATGTATCTTACAGATACATACATTATGTATGTGACTAGTTGACTGGCTGGCTGGCTGGCTGGGGCATCTGGTGGCGGCGGTGGCTGGCAATTGTCGTTTGCTGCCCGCTTCCAAGTGCAAAAGAAAATATTTTTTGACGCTTTCGGCCAGCAAACTAGAAAATGCAGCAACTCTGTAAGCCAGCCTCACTCACCTCACTCTATTTAGTCGAGCTGGATGTGATGGTGATGGTGGTGGTGGTGGCTGCCACGTCGCCATGGCCATCGCATTTATGCGCGTAATCAAATTGTAATCACGGCTTGGCTCAACTTGGCTTGGCTTGGCTCGACTTGGCTTGGCTCGGCTTGGCAACTTTTTTTTTGCAGCAATTTTTCTGTTTCACTGCAAAACACTGTTGTTGTTGTTGTTGCTCTCGTTGTTGTTAAGTGGAAATACTTGTTGCACAAAATGCAATGCATCTGGGGGTCGGTCTCTCTCAGCCAGTCAGCCAGTCAGCCAGCCAGCCACGTTTATGCATGTGTGAAATTGTGAAATTGGAAATTTCATGCAAACGTTTTGTTTTGTGATCTGGAATGCGGCAAGGAATTGATTGATTCTTTTATTCTTCTTCTTCTTCTTCTACTGTTTTTGGTTGGCTTACTAGCCCGTTCCCTACCCTCCCACGCCTTTTTCCGTGCCTCCAAGAAAATGGAAAGACTCTCGTTTGGCTTTGGCCAAAGCGTGTAAACATCTTCTCTCTTCTGTTTGTTTGTATTTGTGTGCATTCTTGCAACTTTTATTTAGCTTGTTGTTGCTGTTGCCTTGTGCAATTTATTAAATGAAAAATGCCGTTTTGCATTCGTCTTTGCTCTTGTCTTTCCCCCAGCTCGTGCGAATGTGTGTGTGTGTTGGTTGTCTTCTGTCTTGGCATCTTTTTTCCCCCCTTTTAACCAAATTGAATTTTATGCAAATTTTGTTGTTTCTGTTTTTTTTTTTGCAAAAAAAAAATGGCCGCATCTAATGCATAATGGCACGCATGTCCCAGAGTCTTTCACATTAGGCACAGCTTAAATGCAACGCCTAAAACAGGCCCGAAGCCAACTCAACCACACTCCAGTCCATCTCTCACTTGGCAGATGTTGTGACGGGAGACTGGCGCTATTTGCCGGATTGCTCGCTATGGTCACTTAGGATAAGCCAAGCAGGGCTGACACTCTCCCGGTCTCACCTCCTCCCTTAGGGTCGATCGACATTTTTAGAAAAATTCCATTGTCAAAAATTCAAAAAAAAAAAAAAAAGAATCTAAATAAATAATAAATTTATGGAAACACATAAAAATGTAACACGAAGAAAAACTGGCCAAGAGCGTTGATGTTGGCGCTTTTGTTTATGCAAAAAAAAAAGACTGAAATGCCGCCCGTCGAAAACTTGTACAAACAAGTGAAATATTGCCTCGGTATTTTTTTTTTTATTGTTGTTGTTATTGTTGTGGCCATTTTTGTTGGTCATCATTACGCCTCGCGGCCGCTCACTCGCTCGCCTATTTTTGGCAGAAATTTATTTATGGCTTATTGAAATTTTTGCGCGCTACCGGCAGTGGATTTTTTTTTTCACAGAAAAAAAAAAGAAATATTGAAAAATTTCGATAAAAAAAAAAAAATGCGCGTGTCCAGCTTGGCGGGGTCTTTGGGGGTCTTCGTATGGGCGTAAATAATTACGTTAAAATATGCGAGACTCGAAAAAATCCAATAAATAAATAAAAATTGAATATTAAATGAAATATGTGTGGGGGTTGGGGGGCAGAAAGGGGGGACAGTTAAAAATTTAATTCGAAAAGTGCCATTCCAATGAAACAATTTCCAGGCGATTCGAAGCAAACAAACAAACTCAATGTTTGTGTTAATTGAGAGCGCACACACACACAGACACACGGACAGATCAGAAAAAAAAAAATAGTTTCAAAAATCAATTACATATTTCGAAATGAGTGGTACACATTTGCAATTGTTTATGGTCAAGAAAAAATGTGCAGAGAGAGAAATATTTATTTGAACGGGCAAAGCGCTGAATACACATTCGGAAAAGAGAGACACAGAGAGAGAGAGAGAGAGAGAGTTCCAACTTCCCCCTAGGCCAATCACGCCATACTCACACATACATACACACGATGGCAAATCTACATTACGTATTAATTTTTTTTTTTAGTTGTTTTATTTTTTACGTTTTGCAGATCATTCGTCGCCTGCCTTTTTGGCGAGCTTTATTTAACTTTTCCTCTCCCTCTCACTCCCTCCCTCTTACTCTCTCAGTCACTGTATGTTTGTCTGTTTCGGTGAGGCTAGCCCACCTCCCCAGTTGAAATCTTCCGCCCCTGCTTGACCCCCTTCCACTATGCACCTTGTTGTGCCGTTTGCTTTGCTGTACATTTTTGTAGATTTCATTTTTATTTTTTTTTTTTTTGTTTGTTGCCTTCGCCGCTGCTGGGAGTTCAGTTCAGTTATACTTGGAGTCTTAATCATCGGATTGGAATGTTTGCTTAAAGTTTTGTTATTGTTGTTTTCGCCTTGTTAATGTGTTTCTTTTTTTTTTATAAATAATTTTTTGTGTTGGCTGCCTCAACGTCTGCTTTCGTTGTTGTTGTTTTAGCACATTTTTTCAAGCTGCTTCTTACCGCATTCCTTTGCACACACTCACACACACACGCACGCATTGTTACTTTGCAGGAGTGCGAAAGGGACAGAACGAGGTTGGCAGGGCAATTCACCTTTCCTTTCCGGTTCAAGCGTAAGTTTGTTTATTTTTATTTATTTATTTTTATTTTTTGGGAAGGGGGTGTGTGTGGAGTTGTGTAAATGAAAGCTTGAAGGAAGTTCAATTACTCACCAATCTCGGGGATCCAGCCATGTGGTCTTTTTGTTGATGTGATCTATGTAATAGGTTTTGCCATCAAAGTCCTTGGCAATATCCCAGCCGTCTGGTAGTGGGAACTCGCTGTGGTGCTGCTGACTGGGTAACATGTAATGGTGCAGTGGCTGTGGCCCTGTCTGCTGTAGATTTGGCATTTTTGCTGGGGATTCGGAATAGTCCAGTCTGGCAGGGGGGACCGATACCGATAGTTTTTGCTCGGTTTTCTGGTCGCGTTCACTTGCTCTAATGGCGGTTCCAAATCAATGGAGGCACATGTTTATTGCGCTACAAAAATTTGTGCGCCACTTTTCCGCTTTATTTTTTTGTGTTTCCACAAACTTTTTCAGCTGCCGCTGCCGATTGTGATGGGCGCGAACGTGGTTGGGGCCGGAGGCGTACACTGAACCGCGCGCTCTCAATTATTTATTTACTTTTTTCGTAACTGCATTCCATTCCAACACACACACACGCACACGCACTCAGCATTTATGTACACGTATGCACACAGACTCAATCGCTCACGCACACATCCACACCGTACGATCACTTTACTTGTTGTTGGTGTTGTGGCTGCTGTTGCTGCTATTTATTCTCTTTGCATTTCATTGTAAAAAAAAAATAAAAAATTAATGTAATTCACTCTCTGATTTTGTCAAGCAGCGTTTTGCTGTTTATTTTTCGTCTGCAGTTGTTTAATTAAAACTAATTAAAAGAATTTGGCGCCGCTGGGTTGGTTTTCTTTTCTCTTTGCTTGATTTAACTCGCGGGGACAGCAAACTTACGCACGTCCAACTTTTCGTTTTCACAATGTCGCCAGCATTAGCATTTTCTTTTGGTTACTTCACAGTTGAAATATTTCCGCAAATAACATAAACAATGGAATATCATTTATTGTTGCACAATTATTGCATTTATTTATTCCCCTTTCTTTAGCATTAATTCATGATCTGCAGTCGGCTTTTTGTATTTCTTTTTATTTTTTTCTCATTTCGGGAAGTTGCTTACGCCGCGCTTTTCTACGCTCCCGCATACGCACACAAATATCCGCGCATTTTTTAATTAATTAATTAACAGAAGTTATTCCGTCACAAGCGCGCAGCGATCCGCACAGTTCAAGAGGGTTTTAAAGAGAATCTGTATCTGTAATTTGTATTTGTATCTTTTCTTCTTCAAATTCAAAAAACTCGTTTTTTAGATTTTTTCCGCCTTTTCCAGCGTTTTTTCGGCTTTTTCTAGCGGTTTTCACTCTCTTAGAAGTACCCTCTGTACTCTTTGGCGTACGCTCTTTTCTCTTTTGGCGTTTTTATGGTACACAGCAACCCTGTAGCATAAATGATACAGCCCTGCAATGCAACCATGATCGCTGTTTGCCGCCAAGCAGGTTAAATTGAAATACCTAACAAAATCGAGCAGGTTGGCAGCTTCCTTGTACTATCTTAGCTAGAAATAATGGTATATTTCTTTACGAGTACGCTTTTTTTTACTCTTTTCAAAGAAAAATGAATATATTCGTTTTACTCTGATGTTTGTTAAATAATATTTAAATTATTCTCTCAATTTTAAAGATATTTTGATGAATCTTCATACATTTTTTTATGAAGATATTCCCCAACGTTGGGATTTTCGTCTTTTAAATTCTTTCAGTTTTCGAAATTCATTTTATTTTATATTAGGTCCAATCAATTTTTCAAACATATTTGTATGACAAATTTATTATTTTTCGGATCTACGTATAAATGTAAAGACTAATAACAACAACAGTGTATAATTATAAGAAAAAAATATTTTTATTTTAATCATCTTCAGTCTAACCATTTACAATTGTTTATACAATTTCCTATCCAAATTAAGAAGAAAAAAAGACAAAAAATTAAAAATGCAAAAATTTCCAGGTAAACAATTCAAAAACCAATTACCAGCCCTACAATGCAACCATGAGCCCTGATTGCCGCCAAGCACCTGCTGGAATTTATATTTTGACTACCTAACAAAATCGACAAGGTTGGCAGCTTTCTTATACAATTTTAGCTTCTTTAAGCAAATTATACAAAAATCAAAATTAATTTAATTAAAAATGTTAAAAGTAAAGTTTAATTATTTACTAAAACCACTCATTCCTCTCCAAAATCACTCATTTTTTCTATGGCTGAAAGCCAGGTATCAAAAGCCAAGAAACCAAGAAGCCGAAATTTGTAAGAAAATGAGAAAACAAGTAAGACAAAGGGAGAAGACGAATTTGCACAGAACCCCTAATTGTGAATTAAAGATGCGTAAGAGATGGAAATTTAGGTACAATGAATGTTCCTGTTTGGAGGCTGTGCGGTTGGTTATTAATATATTAGCGTGATGCTAAATGTTTTATTTCATATGTTCTTAGTAACAAAACATGTGTTCTTTTCTGAAGCGTACACAATACTCTAACGGTTCTTAGAACGACGTTTCAGAGAGTGTGACCAGTCTTCTGTGTGGAAGCCCTGGTCGGCACTAAAATAACACGAGGCTTTAGTAATTGCTTTCGTAGCCGTGACGCTGCTGTGCTCATCTGCGGCTGTGTCGTCACAGAACGAAACACTGGCAGCGCGAAATTTGTATTGAAAGGAAGAACGCGGGAAAAATGCAACCATGCGAGAAGTCATTGGCACACTTGAAGCAATCGTCTTGGAGCCCTGGAAAAATTTGCTTGAGGCCCTGAAACATTCTGCTCTCAGCCCTAGGACGATGGAATTGAAACAAATCATTTGAAATTGAATCAAAAGGGAAATTAACAAAATTATTTCTAAAAAGAAGCTTCGAAATGAATGAAATATTGTAAATTTTGTAAAATTTAAAGATAAAATAGCGTTCGGATAAAGAATTTGACAATTAATAAAAACAAAAAAACGTGATAAAAGAAAATTATTATATATTGCAATTTGCATTTCTGTTATATTTGTTTGTCATAACAACCAACAAATATGAGCATTTACAGCAAATATATATATTATTCTTTATGAAAATGACATACATGAATTGTTTTTTTCGGATTTGAAAAGTTTTCTTTGTTTACAGCAGCGAATTAATTCTTTAATCATACTTGTTTTCCTTTGACTAATCTTACTTTATTTTGTAATTCATTCGACATGATAGCACTACTAAAAGAAAACTCAGCCGACTCATACAAATTAAACCAAACAAAACAAATTCGTGAATTGCGCTTTGTTTTGCCTTCTGAACTTTCTGCCCTTGCTGCAGTTGCCGCTCTTTTATTTTTTTTTACTGCTGTTGTTGCTCCAGGTGCCGTCATTGCAGCTCTCAACACCGTCGTAATGAAATTTTAATTAGTTTTTACAACTTGCAGAAATACCATCAGCACGTTACCTTTTAGCCGAATAACAGCAAAAGCCACAATACCAACAACAAAATAAAACATGCTCACATGCGACTTTTCTACCTCTTTCCCCCTCTGCCTACTGGTCAACGACCAGCGCCATTTTAGTGAATATGAGGAGGCTACCCCACGGCTGACGGCTCTTTCAGTTTTTTACGCGGCTGTCGTTGCTTGTGCCTTACCGGACGACAACGCAATGCGGGGACGCTAACGAGGCGCGCATTGTTGGCAATTTCAATCAGATAAAGTGTAAGTTTCTTCACATGGCGAACAGGCCAAAATAAGAAAAAAAATCAAATTCTATGGAAAGGTCTGCGACGTGGCAACTTTTTCAGCCTGAGAAGGAAAGTGGATTACTGGCTTGTTGGACGCGTGGTTGGCAGGTCTGGCTAACCTGCTTGGCCTTACTCCCACTGCCACTGCCATTGCCTTTTAATGGCAGCTCCGCTGCTCTGGGTCATCAATTGAATTTGCCAGTGCCAAAGTCAAAGTAATTTGCAATATCATGGAAGCCAGCCGACAAGCCAGCTCAGAGAGTGTACTTCTCTTCCGATAGAATACACACAGAGTGCAATATAGCTGGTCTAGGTCAAGAGGCTGCAGGCTATAGTGGGGGTGATGGCGATGGTCTGCTTTCCCAAATGCAAAAACACAAAATTAATGACACACCGACTAGACAGACATACACATGGGGACCATAAACCACAGAGTAACCTGAAAGTTAGCAAATACAGTGAGAAACAGGTGAAGGAGGCAGGGCCGAGCAAGGCAAGGCTGAGCTGGCCAAACTAAAACTTAAATTCTTTCACACACATATACACTCTGGAGAGATAGCAAAGGCTTGGCAGATCATAATCCGCTTGCCAAAATACCATAAATGAAACTTGGAAAACTGAGAACCCCAAAGAACTTTGAGGGAAAGAGGCACAACACTTTTGGGGCTCATAGACTTCGTCCGGATCCGATTTCGCCACCACAAAAAAGGGAAGAAAGAAAAAAAAAGCAAACACTCGGAATTGCCAAGTTGGCTAATTCGATTTCAGTGGAATTTTCATTTGGATTTACTTGACGTCCAGGGACTCGGAATGGCGCTCAAAATCCTTGCTGACTGTGACAGAAACTGTGGCTAGTGTAAATAAAAACGTGATTCACTCTGGCTAAAAACACTTTGGGAGCATCTTCATCATAATTCCACAAAAATGAAAAACGATGCAGCGGAAAATATTCCCATTTCTCCCCCTCTCTAATTCCCCTTTGTCTAAGGTAAAGAATTTTTTTCATTTTATTATTTGCTTTCTTTTTTTTTTTTCTTCAAACCAAGCCAAATTCAGTTTATTGCTATTGTTGTTGTTGTTGCTGTTTTCAACATGGGGCCAAAGTGATATTGGCTCCATGTGGCTTAACTTGTCAAGCTGGGGGACACAGCTGGAAAAGAGTACAGACAGCATCAAAAATAACAACAAACAAAACAATATAAGCAAGGACAAAAGCAACAACAAGACCAACAAATCCTTTTTGCATTTTTGGTTTAGACTAATACAATTTGTACCCGGTTTTCTCCAAGTTCCCAAGGTCTCCGACTCTCTCTTTTTTTCTCTCTGTTTCTCTGCTGTTTGCCACGTATTATCGTTGACCAGACCAGGCTCAGGTGAAAGCAAGAAGGGCAAAAAGCAACTGGGAACTGGCAAACGGTAACAGTATCAGTCCTGGGGATATTTTCAGTTTTGGAGAAGTTGAGTTGAGTAAATTTTGCTGTGGCTGCCTCGGTTGCTGCTTCCGCTGGCGCATTCCATGAATTATTCAAAATGATCATAATAAATTGTCCTGGCTGCTGGCTGGCTGCCTGAACGGACACAAATGTTTGCTAGTTGGCTTGGTCCCTGGCCCAAGCTGGGGCGGCACCCTCACATGGTCTTCACATACTGCAATGTTTGAATTGGCAAGAGCATGTGTGTGTGTGTCTGAGTGTGTGAGCTAGTGCATCATTAGAATTTCTCCTTCCATTTCGTTGTGACTTACCCTGGCAGCTGCTTGTGTTTGTTCTCTGGGGCCTTTTGACAACTGCATTTTGTGACCACTTGGCTCGGCAAGGATTCTCATGCCTTCAGCTCTTTCTTCTTGTTTATTAGCCTAAACAATATATATGCGATTAGGTTTGGCTTAGTGAAGCCCTAAAACTAGAATATTTTATTTGCAGCATAAAAGTATGCAACACTTTTTCACTTGACCCTCTGGTTCCCAGGGCTTCATTCCATTTTATGGCTTTGTGCTTCTCTTTCACTATTTTTGATTTTTAGTTTATTAAATTAAGCGTATTTTTATGCTCTTTTTAAAGTGAAATAACTAAACATTAATGTCCAACTCTCTATAGAGAATTTAATTTTAAATTAGGCAAAATGGTATTTCTTTTTTCTTCATGTTTTCAATTCCTTATTTCTTTATGAAAGGAAATTTTCCTTGCCGATAAATTATGGAAATTGAACCCTTTCTTCCCAGCTTAACTAGTTTGTACCGGAGACCTCGTACCTTGGGCTAGATGGATTTCTACTCATGCCTTAAAGATGACTACCTGATTAAGGTTTTGCTTTAAATTTCATAATTTTTTTATTTTTTTTATTTCATATTTTAAAAGAAAAGCTGTTAAAAGTATAAAAGCATTTTAACAATTTTTCTAATGGGACTTTGGAGTTAATTGCTGAACAATCTTTAAAACCATATACGAGGTGTGTCAGAGAAGTTTCGAATCTGATATTGATGCTTAAGTTTCTCTTGAAAAGGTTTCCTTCACATCTTTCTTAGACCTCTTTAACTTCTCTAAAATGTATTTATCGTCCTATACGATTTTTCGTGGCCAGAAGAGACAATCGCAATGGCAGAGTTGCTACCCACGATCTATCAGAATTTTTACTATCGATTAGCCCGTTATGGTATTGGAGTTCCTGAAAGCTTTTGTGTCTTAAGAAGCATGTGAAGACCCTCTGCAGCGGATTAAGCGACTTTTTCTCGTTCTTCTTTTCTCAAAAGTAAAAGCTAATCCTTCAAGCTCAAATATAAGTTAATGACAAGGTTTTAGAATGAGTGTTCAAGACCTTTCATTATTCAACTGAAGATAGCTCTTCTTCATCTTGAGATGATTTAGTGATCTCAGTAAACTTTTTCCTATCTTGATTGGTGGTTGTCTTGTAGAAGTTAGTGAATTTTCACCACAGTTTCACTAGTTCAAATGGTATATAAAAAGTTTATTTATTTTGGATTAACAATGATTTATTAATCTGTTATCTGAGACTTCTTCGTTTCAATCTTTTCAAACTACTCTAGAAAGTTTTTAGCTTTTGAGTGAACTCTGTTTAATTTTTTATTTCAAGTCTTTTGGAAAATTTTCCACAGTCTCAACAAATTACTTTGTGATCTAGAAACCAGTCTGAGCTGCCTTCTCCACTACCCTTGTCTATAATTACAAAGTGTGGGCGTAGTCTTTGTGTGTCTTTAAATTATTTTCTCACCAACATTTTATATAGTTGCCCACTTTCCGGAGCCAACGGCTCGGGCAACTTTGTTTCCATTTTTGTTTTGTTTTCGCTCGGTTTTTTTTTTTGTTTGCTTTGTGCAACTTTATATAGTTGCGGTGGCTGCATTCTCACATTGTTGTTGTTTTATTTTTTTCTTTTTATTTTATCTTTGGCCAACAGTTTAAGGTGAGATAGAAAAAGGCTACAACTTTGCAATTATGCCCTGGCCAGCTGAGAGAAAATGGCAGGCAAGCCCAGCCAACCACTAGATCACATTGTGAGTACGAAAAAGTTAAGCCTTTCCCCCCGGCTGAACTTTTCAACTAAATAAATCAATTTCTTACCGAATTTCGGCACACTGGAATACTGCCAAAAACGGGGACACCAAAGTTACCTTTTGTTCGTTTGTTTTGTTGGTTTCTCCTCATCGTCGCCGTCGCCGTTGTCGTCGTTGTGAAATTCAATGCATATTTTGGCAAAGTTTTTACTTAAAAGAGAGAAAATGGAATAATCCAAAAGATCCCAGCACAATTGCCAAGTTGCAATTGAAATTCGAAGGGATCAGGGGTAAGTAGAAATTGGTAAAAGGTGGCAATCCTGGTAATCAGTTATCAAAGCTCCACCTTCCAATCGGAAGTAACGCACTTTTACGGTGGGCGTGATGTGTGAACTGAAAATCGAGTACATTGCAAAAAACATTCATTAAATGACACTCCTGCCCCTCACCTACTCCCTCGCCGACTAGAGGGCTCTAAGGCGTTGGTGAGTCTTGGCCACGTGCCAGCTATGCCCGGGAGGGACCATTTGGCAAACTCTGCTCGGTTGAAGCATGTTGAAAGGTCAGTTATGTTGGCCATTGTAGTTTCCGTGATTATTGTTGTTGTTACAATTGCCTTATATCGATCAGCCCTGAAGCTCCGGCATAAGGCAATATAAATTGTGCGCGTCAACATTTTTCAATCGTGCGGTGAGTTGGCCGGAGAGCCCTTTCAGCCCTTTGGCAATCGTAAATGAATACGCTCGAGTAAAAGCAATGAAAACAAAAAAGCAACAACAAAAAGACTTACTATACAAGCATTGATTGATTGTCGGACACACTTGGGCAATCACACTCAAAACAGCTTTAAAGCTGCCTTTGAGTTATGGCCCCAATGACTTCTTACCCAGGCCAGGCCAAGTTCTCTGCTTTGGTAGACCCCTTGGCCAGTGATTTGCCATATTTAAGTTTGCAGTGTCAGCTCACTAACAAAGCCAGGCCCCCATCCAATGTTTGGCTAGCTCCACTAATGACGAGATGGCAAATCGAACTATAAACTACCCACGGACATTTTATGATGACCATGGACTCGGCGACAAGCGCGGTCATAAGGCATTGAAAACTTTGGCTATGCAAACTTTGGCAATCTGCAAAAGTCTTCGAACTAATGACAAGGCAGGGAGTCTGAAACATCAGCTTCATGGAGGGAGCGCCGAGTCAGAGAAGCGCCGAGTCCGCCTTGCACAACATTTGGATTCCTTATGTGAGCCATCGATGAATGTTAAAATGAATCCCAATGAGCCAAACATTTGTAATTCAAATTGAAAGCTGTTTTAGGTTAACTGGCCGACGCAAGGGTCCCGGGATATCCTTGTCTTGAAGACTTAACTAATTGAAGCCAGCATTGTGCTGCGAGGAAATACATTTCCATGGATTTTCACTAATTAGTTGAGCAAATCAAGACATTGGACAATAAGCCCAAACGACATTCGTCCTTTTTCGTTCACCTTGCCCCGCATTAAAAAATTAGTTTGTTTTAAATCTTCAAAAAAGGATTTCCACTTAAGTCCCGACCGTCGATGAGGCGGATGAGGCAGATGAGGCAACAGGTAGCCCACATCCGGAGACCCGTATCCGAATGAGCTCAACTCCAAAATATACAATTTCTTTTCTTTATTGTGAGGATGGTTTACCCAGGCTCGGGCCGAACTAAATTAAAAGTAAATGAAAGAGCCACCAGGAGACGTGGAAGCTTCGGGTTGTCCCTTTGTTTGGAGCTCTACAAAAGGTAGATGAGGTGGCTGAACGAGTCCGACTTGAAACTCGATTAGGTGTACACCGACAAAAACATGCGAAAAGCTGTCCCTTTGGCCTAGTTAGGGTAGGATCTTTAATCTTTTGCCGAATACGTATACGCCCCGTACACATTGCAAATTCAATTTGCTGACACGAGATTTTCAAATTAGTTGTAGGGACAAAGCAAACCAACAAAGCAGTTAACTCGGTTAGGGCAAAAAAGACTAGACCCGGGTCAAACTGGATTTTTGTTTTGTTTTTTTTTTTTTTTTGAGTTTTTTTGGTTTTTTTTTTTGCTCTTCCTCTAACCAAGCCGTCAAGTGACAAAACACTTAATGAACTTTGACGAAAAACTATAAACCTCAATTAATAACAATTACGAAGCATAAGGGGGCAAGATAAAAACTTTTAGCCTCAGATGTCATTTTTGGTTATTTTAGCCAGCTTCCGTTCGAAGGGCTCTTGATATTTTTTATAAGAAGAGTGGGTAGATCTGCTCCACCTTTTAATGCCTCTCCTTCGATTTACCTTTTTTTACGATGCCACTGGGAGCCATGCGGCAAAAAAGTAAAAGCCATTTAAAAGCCAAAACTTTTGCAACAAAACGACGCACCACAAGCATAAAATGTACCGCGCCATTCAGCGGTGTTTTTAGCAGTCAGAGTTTTGGCTGTAAAAAAGAAGAAAGTTCCAGCCTCCTGCTTCCGCATTTATAGAAAAATTCCACTCCATCAAACTGGGCTCTGCACTGGACTGCACACACTTCGTGAGTGAAAAGAGCATAGCGGAATTTTTCAGTCAGCTTGCAAAGCTTTTAAAACTAAAGGCCAGCAAAATAAATCAAGATCTGACGACGTCTAGTCTAAAGAGCCCAATATTTAAGGATGAGTCAGCTAAAGACTACCTTGGGCTTAGCTTGAACCGACTTCCGAGTTTTCGAGATCATATAGCCTATACCTTTGATTTATGAAATGTGAAACTGAAACCACTCTAAATATTATACAGTATGTCCATGAGTCTGTGAATGGTATATAAGCAGCAAGACCTAAATCTGAATAATATAGAGGAGTAGATATAGCGCACTACTTCAACAGATATAGTCATAAACTGAGATATAGCACATCTGGCCGCCTTTTATGGACAAATATTACACAGTAAGTCCATGAGACTGTGAATGGTATATAAATAGGAAGACGTTACCCCAGGACCCAAATCTCAATACTATAGAGGAGTATAGAGGACTATAGAGGATTATAGGAGTATAGAGGAGTATAGGAGTATAGATATAGCACACTACTTCAACAGATATAACAATAGACTGCTATCCCATTATAGCAGATCTGGGTGACTTTTATGGCCAAATATTACATAGTAAGTCTATGATACTGCAAGCAAGCCATTGTTTCAAGACCTAAATCTGAATACTATAGAGGAGTAGGTAAAGTACAACAGATTTAGCACAACAGATATAGCACAATAATTCAACAGATATAGTAATAGACTGATGTTCCATTATAGGAGATCTGGGCGACTTTTATGGAGGTAATTATCACTTAGAAGAATGAAGTAAATATATTCGAAGCCTCTTATAACCTTAAAATAAATACCTATTCGAATGGATTAATCAATATAATCCGATTCCTAAATAAGATGGCATAATACAAATATCTTTGATCAAATTCCAAATCCTAATCAAGATCGAGGTAAAGTGAAGTTTCGTATAGGAAAAAAATCTTTTATCAAAGTGGGCATGTGAAGTTCGGCTAACCAGAGATGTGCCTTTCAAAGTCCTTAATGCTTTTCCTTTTTCCTGCATTCTGTAGTTGCGTCAAATGTCAGCTACCCACACAATGACACTGGGCCACATATGTGGAAACAGCAAGACTAGCAAACGTGAGCCGATGTTCATCTTCATTTGGCATGCCAAGAGTGTTGGCCATTGTTCTATATCTTTATATATATATATATATTTTTTTTTTTCATCTGGAAGTCTTCTTGCGGTTGCTGCATTTTGTTGCCGTGGTGCTTCGAGTTATTTACACTTTTGTTGCAGAGTCATCCTGGCATGTGTCCATTTGTCTTAAAGCAGAAATAATTTCTCTGCTATTGCAGTTTTGGTCGCACTCTTCTTCTTCTGTCCTTCTTCATAGTATCAACTATTTCATTTAGCCAGGCTGAGTCACGCTGTTGCAATTATTTGCACTCCAATTAGATATATTTTGTTCCATGACCGCAAGGGCATATATAAAATTATTTTATTCAATATAAAAATAAATTTCGGATTTTACTTGTGTATTTATTTTTTTTTTGGTAATCATTTGCAATTACAATTGTAAAATTGAATTTTAATCAATTGCATAATTCATAATTTGTAATTGATCCGACAATATTTACCAAGAGGATTGGTTTCGTGTAATTTTCTTTTTTTATTTCAAGACTCGCTTAATAATTGTTTCCACTTCGATTGCTAAATCAATGAACTCGGAATTCTTTGTCGCTTAGTAATTACTTCCACTTTCTTAAATTAAAAACTGCTTAGAGTAAAAGAAAGGAAAAAAATCGTATTATTTAGCTGCTTTCGAGAAACCATGAAAAGAGTAGGAAATTTTTGGCTTATGCCAAAGTTTCGGTTCGGCTATTTTGACAGAGTAAATTTTTAATGAGTTTGGTTTATTTAATTAATAAGTGTACAAATGAATTTTGTTAATATTTTAAAGCACTTGCATTACATGATTGCTTTTAATTATTGTTTATTGTTTATCTCCGCAATATTGACAGCTATATTAGCCGATATATGAGTGAGTGTTCATGTGGTGCTTAATAAAATATAAAATATTTTCCAAAATTTATGCACTTCTCTAATGGACTCAGCCATTGGAATTTTTGTGTGTGATTTTTTTTTATATTCTTTTTATTATTATTTTCAATTGTTCTATTGTGTTTAATGCATACATAGTGGCCTCCCATTGTTTCTTTCATATTTGGGGCTAACTGTGAATGCCTTGAAAATAAAAAGAAATAATGGAAACAAATGAATTAAAAACAAAAGAGAGAAAAATAAATGTTTTTGTTTACTTTTGTGTTTTTTTTTTTTTTTTACAATTTAAAAAAATGAGCCTGTGATATTTCTCCGCAGGCTGCGTAGACACGCAGACAAATGCTTTTAATAGTAACATTTTGCCAAAGGACATGTGTCCTTTTTTTATTTAGCCACTTTCGATTTTCTTTATTTCTGAACTGAACTGTTGAAATTTGGGAAAAAGCCCACAAAGAATAAAAGAAAAAAATAAAAACCAAGTGGCAGAAATCATAAGATTGAAAGCTTTCCCTGGTGAGGGAAAATGGAAAAATGATATTCTTGTAGTTGTTGTTATTGTTGGAGTAGTCATTTTGATGGCGTGTAAACTTGTTTTTACTTGGACACTTGGCGTCTGGCAGCTCATAGCTGGGCCAACAGTCTCGAGGAATATTGTTGGCCTTCTTCTTCTTCTTCTTATTCATTTATTATTGAGCCGAGAGGAACATTGCTGTTTATATTGCCCTGGCAGTCGCTTTTCCACTTTCCCCACTTCCAGCTACAGTCATCTGTCCAGCTGTCAATCTGTCTGACACTTGCTTTTGCTGGCAATTTGCAATAGCTTGCTAGATAAAGAAATTCCTGGTCAGAGTGCGAAATATTTTTCTAACGGTATTCACAGCAACAACAACAAAGAAAAACAAAGAAAAGAAAAAACATTACATAACTTAAAACGCATTAAAATAATTTAAGCTCAATTTGCACAAGGCTAGCACAGGTTTTTCCTTTTCTCATTTCTCAGCCTTGCTCACCAAGTTCAGCGAGCAAATATCACGTATACGCGCCGTGCACGACTTAACCAAAGGAAATGAATGAATGAATGAATGAATGAACTCAGCAAACCGTGAAGGCGTTGAAGTATTACAAGAGCGAACAAGTGCGCAAACACTTGTATGTTTGCCTGACTGGCGACCTCTTTAAAAAATCTAGAATATGAGAAGCTGCCCCAGCTCTTTAATGGCTTTGAATGCAGGCGATTTCTGTTATCACATCGCCTTAGCCATTAACAGGATTCACAGCTCATAAGGCTGTGTCTCTTTCAATACACACTTTTTATACGAGAATCCTACAGTTCTGATACATTAGCAAAGAGCATATAACAACTGTTGCCTCTGGCCGCCTCGAGTCGCCCTGCAGTGATCACTCAGCTTGTTAGCCATGGTATAATGGGGTCTTACTGGCCATTGTGAGTGTGGTACCTCTCCTTGCATATCCTTGGCAAACAGAGCACTTTAAGTGGTTCTCCCCCCCACAATTTCGTTAACGTCTCCCCACCCTGTCTTGCTGGCTGGCAGCTAATGAGGCACTTTTCGTATGCATGAGATGTTTCCAGCGCTGGCAAGAAGACAGACGGAGCTCCCATGCTTATCTTTCTACAGCTTTCCACATTTATAATGCTAATTTAGCCAGTTGATTGCAGTGGCAGTAACACGAATATGGCGCTAGATTATAAAACACAAAAATTGTGCAACGGAAGTGAAACAAAGGCTAAAGTGCCAAGCATAGATAAACTGCTCCCAGCAGAGGCGAAGAGATAAAAAGCAAAATAGACAATGCGCTGAATACACTGAGAAAAAAGAACTAGAAATTTCAGACTAAAAATTGGAAAATAATCAGGAATTTCTGGAAACGGAGAATGAGCTGCTTTTGGGAATATTTTTTATTTTATTCAAATCTACCTTTCAATGCTATTATTTCTCTCAGTGTATGACTAAAATAATGCATTTGGAGGGGGGGAAAAATATGTGCGCATCAGAGCTTAACTAGAAGTGGAAACGGGGCCACAGGTGCCGACAGAGGACGATCAACAGTCGGTATAGCCGGTTGGGAATGTAATAACACGGGAGCTGATTCGAGATTGGGGCAGCATAAATTCAGTTGCTGAATTCCAGAACGCTTTTTTTTTCTGGGTGTTTGTTAGAATTTTTCAGGTGAAATTAGAGGTAATTTCTTACCCTCATCAACGGCTTCCCTGGCTATCTAGCATGTGTTAAATTCTCGCATTTTGTTTGCATATCAAATTGAAAGTACTGCATTATTCAGAGTATGCAAATACATAGCCGGTAACCTGTGCCGGTGCTTACCGTCCTTTTTTTTTCCTTTGTTTTTTCAATTTTCAGTTTTGCCTTTTGTTTGTTGCGAACATTGTTGCATTTTTCATACGTTCATTTTCATATATGTAGTGTTGTCTTTTTTTTTGCTTTTTTGTAGTTTGCTCTTTGGCCAATGTTTTGGGTGGCGATGGCACGCGTCTGGCAATTATTTGACATGCGTAAGTATGTCACTCTAGCGCAATCCAATGGCCAACGCGGCGTATACGTTATGCATACTGCCCTTGGTGTATGTAGTTTCTGCGGATAAGAGCGAATGTTGTTTTATGTTACTCTTACATCCGTTTTCATTGTGCTTACATTCTTGCTTGCTTTTATTATTATTTTCGTTTTTTTTTTTTGTGCTTGGCAAAATATTTGTTCATAATTTCTGGTGCTGCCATAAAACACAAACATACCCGCAAACTAAGCAAGACGCACAAGTGCTGAGAATGGAAAGCAGGAGCAGCCCCACAAGTTGGCATCGAGTTGCTTTTAAGTAAAATTCAATAACGCATAATATTTCAAGTCGGGCTGAATTTCCGTCTCCGTTTTTTGCCGGTGGCTTTGTCGTTACCTAAGAATACACATACAAGGAAATTGAGTGGCATATTTGCATTGGAAATCAACGTTTTGTTGGGCAAATGTAGCCAGATACTTGTAAGTTTTCAATTCGGAAATGGCTTACAGCCAGCAATTGCGAAAAATTAAAATGTGACACACACAGAGCCGCATTAAGGGATCACATCAAGTTTTCAACTCTTTTCTCTTTCTGCTCGTAATACGAATTAAATTCACAAATAAAATGGTGTTCAGCTAAAAAAAAAAAATAATGCAAATAAATAAATAAAGCAAAATTTGCTTACCGAGAAAAAGCAAAAAAGTTAAGTGCGCCCATTTGTTTTGTCTTCCCCCGAGCGGAAAACATCTCTCGTAACTTTTGGCTCACAGGAAGCCGAGTGGTTCAGGGGCGGCTGGTGCTGGCAGAGAGGCCTGTTGAATAGCTAGGACAAAAGTCAGGCCAGCTCCCCCCATTGACATTCCTTCGTCTACCATAAAGTTGACTTTAAAAATGTTTCACTTAAGCAGCTTCAGGATGGGAACTTTAAGGAGGGTCGGTCTGGTCCTGGCAAGGTTAAATTTCGAGGCGGTATGTACTCTCAGAGCCCATGCAGCTCAATAAAAACAAAATGTGTACATGACAAAAAAACATAAAGTTAGGAGCTCGTTAAATACTGCCAAGGGTTAGACACACACATACACACTCACACGCACCATCTCTCACACACGCTCTTGACATTTATGGTACGAATGCGCCAACCGTCTTTTTCATTTATATACTCCCCATTATGTAGCCCACGTGTATATAGTTTAAGCCGAAGGGGTATTGTAAACTCCCACCGAATATGCTTTCAGTTTTCCATCCGCTAACACCCACTCAACCAATTTTGTGCTCCTGTGGTTGCCGGTGAGTTATGCAGAAAGTTGTCAAGGCATTGTGATTCCCAAAAAAATACAGAAAAAAAAACACGTAGCAAACATTTTGAAAAGCAACAGTTTTTCATCATGTTCCTTTTCCTTTCAGCTAAAAGGCAAATCACAAAAGTCATACCCTAGATTGTCTCTCAGTTAGTTTGTGACTCTGTCTGTGTGCTTACCCATTCAGAGATAAGTGAAGTGCGCCTGCAGCTAACTAGAAATCGACAGAAAGGTGATATAGACAAGTAGTCAGCAGTACTCGGAACTTGCCTTCTGCCATATGCATATTTTATTTTATAATCCTCGCAGCTCTACTAGCCGAACGTGATGCCATTAACTTTGCCTAAGCCAGGCTGGAGGCTGCTGGGCTCTCTCAAGGTGCTTTCTGCCAAACTGTGCGCCTGGCGGTGGTCGATATGGTTGCATGGTGTTGGTGGTCATTGGAGCGCAAAATTTTCAGGTAAACCTGAAGAAGCCGCTCAGGCGCAAATGTAAATCGAATCAGCACCAGAAGTAAGCGCTAAAGATTTGGTCATAGATTTGCGCTTTTCCTCATTTCGGACTCTTATTTATTTGGCTAGAGAGAATAACAAATTTGGGCATAGAATTGCGAATCGAGTTCCTAAAATAAAAGTTCCTTGCCCAACCATGAAAAATGAATGCAAATGCGTTTACCTTTTTCTCAGGGACTGAGTACCTTTTGTGTTGCCTTGATTTATGACAGCTTCGATAACTTTTTCATTATTTTATTTATTTATTTATTTTTTTTTGTTTGGTAAAGCTGCGGTGACAATGTGGGCATATCTGCTATTAAGATCCGAAACATGCTGGACCAAAATGGCCCAAAAGAAAAAACAGATGCCAATTGGCAGAGCACTATCAACTGACATCAACAAAACAATTGATGGAGAGAGCAGGGGAGCGTGGCTGAAGGGGAAAAGGATAAAAGCCGTTTTGGGTCATTAACATAAGCAACTCTGGAGGCGGCAGGCACGTGTTGGTCTGTATCCGTGGCAAAAAAAGCACACACACAAAGTGGTAAATAAGCAGGAAAAGGAAACTAACCAAAAAAGGGCAGCCTACAGAAGCTCGATTACGCAACATAAACAGTTATGCTAAAAATATCAGCACCGGAAACATTTCTGAAAAAATGTTTACAAGCCTATTTTGGTTCTTGCGGATTTGAACACAACTGTACCTGAAGCATGTGTCTAGGCACGCGATATACGCTCGGCTGGTGGACTGTCAGCTTTTTGGGGTAAGCATAAATCATTTACTTCGCCACAGAACCCAAAATAATAAGAGATTGAGCTTGAGGAGCCCATGCTGGCATCCTCGACAAAACTGTCATTTTCAAAAGAATTTAATTGACAGTAGAAAGTCATAAATTACACGAATATCAAAGTGATTCAAATAGTGCGGCTTGCCAAAAACACCGAGATTCGTAGAGGGATGATTAAGGGAAAGACCACAAAAACAGCCGCTGTTAGTATGCCAAGTTCCCAGGGCTAATTGTGAAGTTTTTGGGCTGAATTCAACAATAAGGAAACTGACAAAACACGCAACACAAACAACCTCAATGATAACAATGGCAACATCGGGCAGCTGACAAAACAAAGACTACATGGAGGGACCACAACAAAAAAGGGCAACGACAGACAAAGAAATCGAAGCCAAAACGTGTGTTTGTCTCCAATGGAAAGTGAAAGCGTAAATAAAAATTGAGCTTACCCAAATCTGGCTTACTCTTTTTCAAGATTCTAGAGAATCTGATATAAAGAAAAATATGAATACGGATACGTTAGAAAGTCTTTGAAAGTCTTTCAATATTGGTTCGGTTTTCTATCTGAATTTTATTTCTGAAATTATTATTCTTAATAGAACTGATAGGCTTTCAGCATACAGTAAAGAAAGTGTTGAACAAAAAAAAAACCAATGACTAGTAAAGTCAATGACCGACCTTTCCAGCAGATAAGACAGTGAGACTGTATGTGTCTATGTAAAAGCAAAAGAAAAGAGCAAAAGTATTTGGATTGCTAATAAATTAATGATACACATTTGTGATATCTCGGCCATTGCAGCATTCCTGGCAAATACAGCATGGCAAATTGTGACAAACACGCACACTAGCAATAAAACGATTACTGGACCTTTTATTTTTCTACCGATTCCCAGGCCCTCGTCGCCGTGACAAACTCAACAAGAATTTGTAGGAGTATACGAAAATTGCGTGTCACAAAGAGAGGAGTTGGTGGGAATGAAGAGAAGAACATGACAATTGATGTGGCTATTTGGTCTTTTAGAAAGCAGGCGTTAGATTTTGTTTCTCTGTTAAATAAATTAAATTCATATTTACATATGTTTTCCCAAAATTCTGGCAAAAGATTGGCAAAACTTTTGAATTGTATTAATTTGAAATTGAATTAAAAATGAATAGCGGTGAAAACGATTTGGTTGAGCAAACTGTGAGAATTCAGAAACTAGTCTCTGGTTTTCTGAAGGGTAACATCGATCCGATTGGCCAAGATGCACCTTCGTGGTTTAGGGGCCTATCGGATTATCAATTTGATGCAGCGGAACGTCTGACGGATGCCCTTCGAGACGACATCGAGCAGCGCACCACCTATCGAGTGTCACGTCTGCTTGACCGTCTCGGCGTGCACCCTAAGCCCACAGCTAAGACAGTTATGTTGCTTTTGCGTATGAGCCGAGGCAACGAGTTGGCTTTTCTGTGGTTTCTGATGGAGCTGTGCTACAAGTCAAAGACCCACGGTACTACCTACAATGGCAACGAGCAAATCATAATGTCGGCAATATTCCATTTGGATTTGTATCCCACATTGAGGGAGCTGGATAAAGTTCTGCCTGTGGGGCATGGTTCCCCTTTGGAGCGAGCTAAGGCAGCCAAAGCTGAAGTGGCAAAGCAGAAAGAGATTGACTTGAAAAAGAAATGGCGAGCTCTGAACAAAAATCCACAGGCAATTAACAAAAATAAACGTGCATCTAAGTTTTCGCCATATTTTGAAGATATTCCAAATCCCTACTGCATCCGGGACTCAAAACGTTACAATTCGGATTATCCCACGAGAGCAGCTTTCTTTGCAAAACTGCCCGCGGATACGGGACCGAATGCCATGTGGACGCGTTGGTTTGGAAACTATGATTTGAAGGAGTCTCATCTAGTTACAAAACCTTTGCTATATGAAGAAGTTGATCGGATTTTTAAGGCTTTTTATGAAGTAGATCTAAACCCAGACGATATTGAATCGCTTTGTAATACCCATAAAAAAATTAGTATGTTGGAAAAGTCGTTTAAATTGAATATGGAAGCACTCAAGGCAATGGAATGCCGGAAACTCATGGATGTTGAGGGTCAGGAGAAGCAGTTCAGCCGAAAGCGCGTACTTGAAGATTTGGAAAAACTCACTGCCCATTTTGAGCAGGTCTTTCATGAAATGGCCAGCAAGACCCGCTTAATGACAACCCGAAAAGAGCTGTACGGACGCAGCAGAGAATACTTGAATCGCAGGCCAGATTTTATCTGTGTGGATAATCCGGTGAAACCGAAACAATCCAGTATTTCACGGTTTTTTGAGAATGATAATGAGCTTCAAGCTCAAGGTGATGGTTGTCAACGATTGGCCGGAGGTGCCTGTTGCTGTGAAGCAGACCACCATATCGGGGTGCTTAAGTCCAACCTACCAGTTAGTGAACCGTGTTCACATTGTAATCAGTCTATTAAAAAAAAATGCTCAGATGAAATAGGCAGCTTGTACTGCAGCATTTATAACCATGGCCGTGGTCTGCCCAGGCGAAAAGTTTATAAGGATGATCCACCAAGGCATAGGGCAGTGGGGCGATTCCGCTATCCCAATATGCATCCAAGGAGTAGCTCCAGTGTGAAGTGCTTCGAGTTTAGACCCCATCTATATGACTTTAAGTTCAACTACCGTGCCCTCTTTGAGCCGAGGACGATGATGGACGACGACAAAGTGCGTGCCGCCTTTATCAAGGCGATCGACAACGATGTAAACTATATAAGTGAGGTTCTGAATTTTGAGCGGGACAATAGCTTGGAAGAAGCTGTCGATCGAGCAGCTCACAAGATTTTTAAAAACAATTATGAATATTTTCATGAGGAATATAAACGATTGGTGCGCCGTAAAACCCAACGAGCCGTACCAAAGCGGCGAATGGACTTCGGTCGAGAATTCTATGATCCAGATAATCTAAGTGAAATGCGAGAGATGCTTAGATTGGGCTTACATCGGGTAGGCCAGGATAAGCGTTACGTCTTACCCTCCCTACCCGATGTGCATCGAGTACCCTTTTTGCTGGAATGGATATGTCATCGATATGGCAAGCGGTATTCGCAAGAGGATCGTGCACGTATGTCAGCAGAGATCAGACCATTAATGTCAGCGCTTATATTCATTCTCAAGAAACCACTTATTTCTAATTGGGTCCTAAAAGTGGAATCCATCAAGCCCCTTATAAAAAGCAAGCAATTTTATCGCCTCTTGTATCGGAGGTTGCGGGAACGCTTTACCGGCTCTTTCTGCCAGGCGCTCATGGAGGTGTCCCGCATTTTCTACTTTAGCATGCGTCCCCAGCTCTCCAGTACCTTCCCAATTGGAATGTTTTATGCTTATGTGCCGGCCCACTACCAGGATACTGGTTTCAGCGTAACCACTACCGGTGAGCTTTTAAAAATTCGAGAACGTTTGAAACTCGGACGCTATAAATGCACGGGTAAACGTTGATTTATGGAGGCAAGTAAACTTAGTATTGGCAAAATTATTGTAAGAAAAAAAATGTTAAAATTCTATATATACGTCTGTAAATTTTTATGTCAGTCAAAAACAAATATATTATACAATAGATATTCTTAATTTCCATTAGGTAGATCTCAGAGGCTTTCACAGCTAAGCCGTCTGGTCCTGCCAAATTGTACATGCACGCATTTCCGCTTCCTCTTGTTTCACATGCAATTCACACATACATACAATCTCCAGGGCTAAAAATACTTCTCCTACAAAAACACTCACAATTGATATTCAGTTGCCTGAGCAAAAGTTTTATTACCTTGCAGACGAAACGTACGGTTGGAAATACTTTCGGGTGTTTGGGAATTGCTTTATGCAACATCAAACACACATATTTACTGGCTTGCTACACACACACACACACACACACACACGCAACCATATAAATGCCCCAAAAACACATATACACACACACACACACATGCTGAGCTTAAGTCACATATGTACGTGCATTATTAAAGTGGTTTCCTGACTCCCGCCTGGCTCAGTTGTTCGTCTGCTCTGGTTTGGTCTGGTCCAGCACTGATATGCTTCTCTGCTTTTCATGTGCAACGTGGCATGGTAAAGCCAAATTGCGATATCCGCTCGGAGAACGGCATAAAGTCAGCTTATTAAAATATTAATTGAATATGCAGCGAAAGAGCCAACAGTAGTCAGAGTACCAGATTGTCTGCCTCTTTCCAGCCCCACTCCAGTGGCCCCGCCCGATGCCGAGAGTAAGTGAAATTTTGAAGGGGTGATAAATTGGGGCCACATGTCTGGACCGGAGACCTGTCCGGTCAGGTTTCGTAGGTTTTTACAACCGTCATAATTACGGTCCAGAAGAAACCATAAAACTGAGAGCAGTTGCCTGTTGTTGGATACTGGTAACTGTTTACCTGGCCAGCCGTTTAGGCTGGGGCAACACACAATCGTCGGGCTTGCTCAATAAACACACTCGTAAAAAGCAAACAAAAATATTTGACTTTACCTATTTCGCTGTACTCTTTTTAATAAAACTAGTCAATGTTTTCAATTATTTCAAAAATATTTTCAGTTGAGAATGTTTACTTTATTGAAGTCTATTTTTTTTTGCCTTTATTTGAATAATCGATTCATACAAAGTAGACCGCAACAAAGCCAGATTAGAATGAATTTAAAGAAAATCTAATCTTTGAATTTGCATTGATTTCATAAATAAATTTATATGAAAATTTTTCAATTTCTTTGAATTTCATTAGAATGACTAAGTATCCCAAGCTCTCTCTGTTTAGTTTTGCTTTAGAAAAAGAATTCCTTTAAGTATTCATTTGTCGCATTAAATTCCTTATACTTGCCAAAAAAGAAAAGTTCGTTGAATAAAATATTCACATAGATACAAATGCGGGTCAGTTATTAACAGGCATTCGTAATGGCCCAGCATAATGCGTATACGCCCGATGGGCACTGTTCAGGGCAGACCAAATCCAAGCATTACAGCTGTAGACCAGTAGCAGTAGCAGGTTGCTATCGGTAAATTTGTAGCTGTTATGGAATTAGGATATTCATTGTTTTACGAGCCATAAACATAAACAATTAGGCGGCTTTGGAAGATGTGTGCGTGTGTGTGTGCGTGTGTAGAGGGATGAAATTGATGTAGCCAAATTCTCTCACTGTTATGATTTTTTACGACTTGCTTTAATTAGAAAAATACATTAACCAGCGCAGGCACGCAAAAACCCGCCCGGATGCCCTAGAAAAAAAGGCTCGATTAAAAGGTGTATTACAAGTTGCTTTATTCAAAAGTAGATGAATGAATAGAATGCGCAGAGTGTTGATCAATTGCAATGATCTTGCATGGCTGGCAGACCGTGAATCCAGCACAGATAATAGCCCACACCGGCGCCCAGGACAACTGCTATGCAGAGCCATAAATTGAAAGTCATAAAAACCAGCATGAGCATAAAGGAGACGGTCACCTGGAGCATATGCAAGAGAGTTTGAAACAAATGCATGGGACATAGCCACTTGCTCTTGTTTTGCTGATCCGTTTCCGGCTCGGCAAAAAATACGTTCGGTAGGTGGCCTGGTCTTTGGGAATGGACTGCAAAAGTCAATATATTTGGTTGGAGATTTCTGTTTACGTTTGGGCGCTTCTTCCGAAAGAGCCAATGACGATAGAACTTGAGACCCTCGTACAGTACCGCCACGACGAAGATGAGCAGGAAGGAGAGCATAAGCGATAAAATTGAGTCCACTTGCCAAAAATCAAATAGAATTGTTTCACTATTCCCCACGTGGAAATACATGGCCATGCCGCATCTTTCATTGTCATCAAAGTGCGAGTGTTTTGCCGAGCCACTACCGTGTCCATGGCTATGCGTATGGTGGTGGCCTGGATTCGGATCGCTTGACATTTGATTATCGGCTCTTTCGTCAGCTATCGGATTGTGCAGGTTGTGATGGACGTCCATAGAGGAGAGGCTTAAGCCTGGACTGACAGCGCCACGCCGCTGGCAGCGAAAATGAAGTTTGTTCCACTGGCTTAGATAAAAATTCTGGAAACCGAGAAAAAAACTGATGTAAAAAGCGAATAAAAAAAGCAAAACAAAATATTAAATAAATAACGTCAAATCGACCTTGACAAAGCCTTTACGTAATGGATCTCAATTTCTGTTTTTTATTGCAGTCTAAAGTTTTAAGTGGTCCATCATAAACTGTCAATCACGAAAGCTCGCGTATTGCGCGCTAATGGTACGATATTTCAAGACACAACGCTCCAGGCACCTGACCCTCTGGTCAGTTAGTTACCAGCTTTTTTGGCTGGGACATGCATATTAATAAAGACTCGACTACCATGAAAATTAAGTTGCCCAGACCAGGACGTGGATACGAAGCATGCTCTTGCCCAGCCAGTGTTGAGTTTTGGCAATGGACACCGGGGCAAATATTACGCACGAGCTTGCCATCAAATTGTGCATTGCTTGAAATTAATCATACGCCGTGCTATGCACAAGCAAATCGCCTTAATTTATGGGCAGTCGACCGTTGATTGGACAACGCCTTTGCCTGTGCCTGTGCCTTTGCATTCGTCTCTCCCGGCCGAGTACAAGCACCTTCAGAACATACTTACTGACGTAATTTGGCGTAAACGCAACACAACCGACAAAGGGCGAACATGAGGAAAAGGCGAGCCGTAAAAAAATGAAATTGTAAAAATGGTATGCCTAGAACTTACGCAGACCACGTCCATTAATGCTTGTGCCTGGATCCATTAATCATGCTGCTGTGCCAGCCAGCCCAGTAGCCTGAGTTGCCGGGACTCTGGTTTTTTTTTTTTTTCACAATTCAAGCGGTAGTCAGCCAACTAACCAACACCAATACACAAGGGAAAGAAAGTGCAGTATTCTTTGGGACTTTGCTTTCCTTTTTGGCAGAAAAGCTGGTCGAACATTTCCGTTGTCATTTCCGCTAGCATTGATGCTTAATTGCAAAGCCCCACGTCAGCAGCCATTGAAATGAAGACAAAGCGCACTGTGAAGGCGTAATGGGACTGCATAGAGCTAGAGAAAAGACCCTTGCAAATATCTATATATATATACATATATATATATATGTATTCTGGACTCAAATGTAATTTAATGTCATGCCTTGCTTATCGCTTACAAAAGAAAACTTAATGCCCACGCTTTTGTTCCAATTGAGAGCCGTTTCCTTTCTGGTCCTCCCTGTTTTATTCTTTATTCGGTCTAGTTTATCATTACTCTATTCTGTACATCAATTGTGTCTGGCTAAAGCGTTAATCATGCGGCATTTCAAGCTGAAATACCCAAGAGAGCAGATCCAACAAATCCGAGATTTCAACAGAAAAACAAAAAAAAAAACAAACAACTTTTTCTTTTGCTTCTTTTCTTGAGTTGTCGTGTCAATGAAATCGGCAGAGGGCGACACCAAGAATTTCCTTTTAGCGACTAAAAAAAAAAGAAAAGAAATGTTTTCCTTTTACACATACAAGCACACACACATACAATACACTCAAACCTTCGCCGGCTGAGAATAGGAGAGGACGGACAAAATTGGGAGGAGACGGGCTCGCTCAGCATTGCGTGTAATCGCACTGCTAAGTCCATTTAATCAACTTAATTTAGTACAAATTCATGATTTTCTTTTTATAAAGAGATGGATTTTTTTTTTTTTTGGGATCCCAGACGACGCATTTAATAAAACATTTTCCACAAATAATAAAAAGAGTAGTCTCAGCTGTGCCAAGTTTTGGGGGTAAGGTGGCTTTTATTATTCAATTCCTTTCATTTGTCCGTGGGTTTCCCACTCGTTTGTAGATCTCTATCGTGCTTGTTGAAATGAAGTTGTTAGCTTTCCAAAATAATTTACATAATTTGTTTTGAATACATTTGACACTGGGCTGTCCCAGAAACTTGGGAGTAAGAGAAGCGGAGTGTGTGTTTGGGCTGCACAAAGTCCTTGTAGGCCTTTGGGCTTAGAGAACATTTAATATGCCATGTTAATGACGAGGTTTTTAATTAAAATTTGATTTTGACAGGTGTTTAAGTGCTTCAACAATTTAATTCCGAAAACCTTCCTAGTCTAAGCCTGCGCCATCAGCTACCTCGGCCTGTATCTTCGCTCCTTTGGCATCCAATAGAATCTCACATCAATAATATCGAATTGCACTTTGCTAGCTATTTTCTCGATATTGAATTTATTTAATTCACTCCACATAGCTGCAAAGTGGTAAAATGATTGTTTTGGGACCAAAAGAAAACGAAAAAGTGAAATTTGAGTTCATTTCCTTTTGTTTGCTTTGGCCTCCATTGTGAACAGTTGCCATTTTCTATAAATCGATTATGAACAACAACAAAAGTCGGTAGAAACAACATTATGAAAAGGTTTCAAATATCGGCTCTTTAAGTACTCACTTAGGCCCACTTTACAATACAAAGCTGGAGCCACCTGCGTCTTTTGTTTTGCGAAAGGAAAATTTCTAATATCGAAATTGGCACAAGCTGGATAAATTCGGATTGAATTCAATTTCAATTGGCTTTTGCTTTTGTTGTTGTTTCCTAAATGGTTTTATCCTTTATATAGCAATGATTTCAATTTGAGTTCTAAAAAAAAAAATTATAGTACCGCTTTTACTGCTTAACCATAATAATAGTTTCACTAAACGCAACTGTACTTTTAAAACAACGAAATTGATCTTAAGTGTAAGTAAAAGGAGCTTTATCCAACTCTTAAATTTTTATTTGAATGTGCGTGTTTTTCTCATTTTTTTGCTGTTCTAATTTAGTGCTGCTTCTAACATTCGTGATGTTTCATAAACGTCGCATTAGTGCCAATGGAAAAACTCACATAAACGCTCATAAAAGTGTAGACTTTAGTAGTCGTAATAGCTATAAATTTGACTGCAGATGTGGCGAGGCGGTCTGACTGCAATCGTTGGCTTTGCTATATATTCAAACAGACTGGTGTTTCAAAAATAAAATCCGCTTATAATAGCTAAATCAGTTCAGACTCATACAGACGCACACGCCGAAACTTATAGGACATAATGTTTGAAATGTCCTTGACAGCGTAGCCGACGAGTTGTCTGGCTTTGAATGTTTATGCTGCAAGAAAACTGGAAAACTAAAGGAGCAACCATGGCGGTTAGTTATGAGGCTGCGACTGGGGGCGTAAATCATCATTTATCAGTGCCGAAACAGCAGCTAGCGAGTTGAAAGAAAGCACGCGAAATCCAAACATGGCGCCGGAAGATCGCTTTGTCATTGTCATACCAGCAAATCGTGCCCGTCTTTGTATCCTTTCGTGTTCCCTTAAAGGAGTATCCATTTGAGGTGTACGTGCAAGACACCATTCACCTTAACTTGACAAACACATGCAAGCTCTCGAATCAGCCACATTTACTTGTTCTGTCTATTTTTTCTTTTGTCTGTTTCTGCTTCCTGTTGCTCTCATACTTACTTATTTGTTTGGCGGCAGAAAAAAGTAACCTCTCAAAAACGTACATCCAACCGTTTGAAATATTTGCATGCTCTTTTGTTTGCATTTGCATTCTTGTTTGTTGTTTGATTTCTTGCTGTGCACAGTTTATCCTACTTTTTTGGTCTATTTTAAGCTTCACATTTTTTATATTGTCATGTGCAATTCGCACGTTAGCTTAACTTGTCAGTTTCAATAAACTTTGTTCGCTCACTGCTTCCATTTTTTATTCTTCTTATGCTTTTCGCAACTATTTTTTGCAGAAATAAAATATGTTTTTCCTCCAAGTCCTTTTTAATTCTGGTGAATTCATATTTGCTCAGATTATATATCTGATAAGTAGAAGTCTTACTAAGAAAAAACAAACGGCGTTAAGAGTCGTTGAATTTTTTCATAGACTACTCAAAGCGAAGATTGAAATTCTAGACTGAATACAGAGTTGCATTGCCAATAACAGTTCAAACTTGAACTACTTTCAACAATATCTTATTTGTTGAAACTAAGTTTGCTGATGTAGAAAAATAAAATTTATGACTTTCGAAAAAAGAAACACCTTGAAAATTGTGAAAGAAAATCAAATAATAAAAAAGCTTGCTACATTTGGAACTAGCCTTTCCTAATAATAAAATATAAAAATTATTTTGCTTTCCCCAATATAGTAAAAATATAATCTAGGAAATATATCAGAATCTATAATTGGAATCTAGTAGTACAATCTATGCCTTTAGCCTTTGATTTAAAAATCGAAGGCAACTTTTTGGTTTTTCCTTCCATTTTCAGTAGACAACTAAGTTTTTCTTGAAGAGATTCCAGGATCTTACGCGATCTGTTTGAGCCTAATCACAAGCATTAATGCCTTAAGGAACCGTTCCTATTGCTTAATAAATTCTGACAGTCCAACCAGATGAAGTGAGTCTCTTAGATAGCTCAAAGAATATGGGATTCTAACAGATGAGAGTATTTCGATTGCGTAGATCAAAAACTGTTCTTTTTCTCTGTCCTTTTTTCACTCCTCCTGCTGTTGACTTAAACAAAGTTATCTCGCATCTCAAGGCAGAGCGTTACAGCTGGTGAATTGCTGAATACATTTAGTTGACAGCTCACTGAATAAAATAGAGTAGAGCAAAATGGAAGGAATATTTATTTAGTTTTCTTCAACAAGTAGAGTCAATTGCACTTTGCAGTTGAATTTCTTAAATTACAAATGTAAGGGCAAACTAGTTTCATTTTTATTTGCCTTTGCCTTTGCCTACCTTTTGGCTGGGAATGCAAATGTCTGGTAAATATGATTTATTATTCATTGGCAACACAAAATGAAACACTTAAGTACTTACGTGCCTGGGCCTAGATAACAATTCATTTGCGTTATTGAAAATCTAAGAATGCAATATTTTTGAATAAACCGTAGCATCTGAACTGTCAGTCGTCAAATTGCTGGGCAGGTGTAATAATGTCACATTGTCAAGTTTTGTGTTCGGTGCTCGTTAGCCTGTTGCTCAGCCAACAAATTGCCACCACCCATTCGAATATTATAGGAAGCAGAGGTGATTGTCATTGCCTGGCCCTTGGCAACTGCCACTGTTGCAGATACAATGTGCCAGTGCTCTTTCGAAGCATTGAGAAAGGTGAGTGGGGCACGCAGCCATCAAGTGTTAAACAATTGACTTTGTTTATTTGTACTCGTAGTCTGCCTGACACTGAAAGTTAATTGGGGACAGATCTCCTTGAATGTCACTTCCACTGTAAATGATCAAGTGATAAGCAACCTGGAACTGGGCTGGCCCTGGCCAGTCTCGCAGTGCGCGCCCATCATTGAGACTCCTTTGATTACGATTTGCATCCAACTCAGGCAGGAATCAAGAGAGCCTCCCCAGGAATTAAGTGTTTGTCCTACGGTCTATTTTCTTGCTGGAAAGAATAAAGTAGCTTCTTTGGATTTTGCCTGCCTTGGCTCAGGTGGCATCAGTGAGCCACTGGCAGGATAATCAACCATCTGAAATGCTTGTGATTGCAATAAAAAAAAACAATTTTTATTCTTTTTTTTACATTTAAATGTTTGCCTTTTATTTGATGATTTTGTGAGTTCTCTTTTCTCATATGTCTGAATTTGTGTGTGTTTGTTTGATTGCTGCCTTCTATTCATTTGGAAAAATAGGTTTCTTGAGTTAGTTTGAAGTTCACATCGATTTTATAACACTGAAGATTTTAAATTCTAGTTCAATTTTCAATTCATTTAGATTCATTAGCAGCAGATGGAATTTTTCTGTGTGTGTATGTGTGTGTGAGTGTGTTTTGTGAAATATTCATGGATTTTTAATTTTAGATATTGCAATTAGTTGCTTTTTGTTTATTATGCTCATTTTATTTATTTTCTTGTTTTCTTTTTGTTGTTGTTGTTTTTCAATATGCTTTACTTGGTATGTAAATAGTATTTGATTTTTTTTTTTTTGGTTTTCATTTTTTGTTTATTCAACACCAATTAGAAATTAATAATTTTTGCATAAATGGATTCTTTCAGTTTTATTTTATTTTTTATTTTCTTTCTTCTATTCAATATCCTGCACATAATTTTTGCGTGTGCTTTCAGTTTAGTTCATAAAAACATTTACTTAACATTTATAGAATCATTTAGTATAGTTTTACATACAATGTGTAGACTATATGGTAACTCGTATGATTTGTTATATTTTATTTTCCATTTCAACTTTTCTCCTCAGTTATTAGATTTTTGTTTTTTTTTTTTAACATAAAATTAACTCTTAATGCTTGGTATCACAGAGAGGCGTGACTTTTGTACAAAATGCACAACAAAAAACAACAAAATAAAAAATTAAAAATTATAAAAGCTAAAAAAAAAAATGAAAATTGTAAGCAAGAAAGTTTCTAAAGACACAACAAGTTTGGAGCTTCAGCAAAAACCAGTTCTGAGTTCGAGTAACATTGGTGAAAAACTAAAACAAACCAGAAATTTCTCAGCCATTTATATATTACTTTTTGTAAGAATACATATGTATATGTATTTTTGTTTGTTTTTTTTTTTGAATTCTTGTTAGTTTCACATTTTGATAATGTGTTGTATCCTGTTCTGTATTTACAATATTCCTTTTCTGGTATAACAATTTGCCTTTGTCATGCTTATTGCTGTAATGTGAATAACATATATATTTTTACTTTTAGGTTTATACTTATTTTTATAGTTAATTGGTAGGTAGTTTATGTGTACGTATATTCTAGATGTTTAGTTTAATTTTTGGCTCAATTTTGAGTATCGCAAAAGACATTTTTTGAATTGTTTTTTTTTTTTTTTTTTTGAGTGGGTGCATTGGGGTTCCTTGAACTGGTTTGGTATGGCAATAAATAAGATTCGATTTGATGCTAAGTTTTGTTTGGAAAACGATTTTTGTAAATAGTTTATGCTACCTGGGGGGAGTGGAAACCTTTTACAGGTTACACTTTGAAGACCTACAACCCAAATTCAGTTGTCACCACCCACTTGGCTTATTAACTAATTTTTAAAATTACAACAACGAATTACAAGGAGTCACCATTTGTCAGATTTGCCATCGACTACATATACAATACATTAAAAATTTATTTTCATCATATTTTATCCTTATCGTGAATAGGTGCACACACATTTGTTTAGGCTACAACTACAACATTTAGCTTAGGATAGAGCACAGTACAGAATTTTGCATGCACTTCAGTAGGTTTTTGAGTTGTGTGGTTTTTTGGTACATCATACATACATAACTACATAAATGCACTAATGTATTTATGTATTATTTTAATGGAGATATTTGCTAGTTTCTATTTAGTATACAAGATGAGCCTGTGGTTTCTTTCATAGCCTTGAAATAAGCTTAAGCATCTTTCTCTCTCTCTCTTTCTCTTTCTCTATTCTGCTCTTTGTATTTTTATTTTTGCTTTTTTATGTTTTTTTTTCTTTACTCAGTCACATGCTTTTAAAAGTAAACTACATCTACACTTGGTTTGTCAGCCTGCCTAAGGAGAAAGTTAGACACATTCAAGGAACTAAAGAAGCACACAGAAAACAGGCCGACTCTTGAGCCAGCCACGCCCACGCCTGCCTAGTTTCAGAGAAAACTTTCACGTGCCCCATGCCCGTGTCGTTCGTCGCCTAACATGACACGCTGCGAGGGCGGCTCACCGTACTGATCCTGGTAGTAGTTCTCTCGCATCATGGTATTCAGGCTCGAGCAGCGGAAGTAGAGAATCTCTTGGAAGGGTTTGCGGAAGTCGCGATTCAGCGTGGCATATATAATCGGATTTAGTAGTGAATTGGCATAGCCCAGCCAGAGGAACAGCGATGACAGCGATGCTGGTACATGCATGGTCTCGAAGGGGCGGATCAGAGCGAGTATGAAAAAGGGAAGCCAACAGATTGTGAAAGCCGACATAATGATGCCCAAGGTAGTCGAGGCCTTTTTTTCTTTGGCTAGCTGGAAACGTAATTTCTTATGATGCGGTGAGCCCAGCAGACCCGTAGAGCCGCTCACTCCGCCGCCACTGCCATGATGACCATGACCTCCGGCTCCACTGCCGCTTAGGCCGCCGCAGGTGGAATAGGTGAGGGAGGTGTTGCCCAAGCTGCTGTGCCGTTGACCATTGCCACTGCCAAGGTCTGTGTGTCCCGGTGGGGCTGCCGTCTGAGGGGATCCCGTGCCATTGAGGGCATGCTGCAAGTGCGTTTGAGCTCGCTTTTCCTCCAGCACAATGCGACGTGCAGCCCGGAAGATCTGATAGTAAACGAACAGCATCACCGACAACGGTATGTAGAAGGAGCCCAGTGTGGCATAAATCTGATATGCAAAGTTCTGGCACACGGTGCAAATGGGTTCTCCATCGTCCCCCACATGCTCGTTGCCCAATATCAGCAGGGGAGGCAGTGAGATACAAGCTGCTGCCAACCAGACAATCGCCACACAGAGCATCATGCGGCGCGGGGTACGTTTGACCCCGTATTCCAGAGGCTTGGTGATGGCCAAATACCTGTCCACTGAGATTGCACACAAATTTAATATGGAGGCAGTGCAGCAGAGCACGTCGAACGACACCCAAATATCGCAGAGCAAAGGTCCGAAATTCCACTTCTCTAAGACCTCGTAGAGCAAAGCCATTGGCATCACCAGAAGTGCCACACAGAGATCAGACAGGGCCAATGAGACAAGCAGATAATTGCAGGGTCTACGCAATTTCCTCACCATGCACACAGCAATACAGACCAGCACATTGCCCACCACCGTACCTAGAATAACGATAAGCAACACTATGCTAACGATAATGGCGTGGAGTGGAGGTAGCACAAATTCCGGCATTGGTTCTTCCAGGTCGACCAGCACCAGGGGTGTGTCTGACATCGGCACCAAAGTCGTGTACCCCGAGCCATTGACATTGCTTGGGTTGGTGATGCTATTGTATGTGATGGTGATGCCTGTGGCGAAGACCACTGGAGGACTGAAAGTGCTGCTGCTGATGTTGCTGGCAGTGGCATTGAGCCCGCTGGCCGCATTACTGCTCGCAATGGCATTAAGGAAGGCACTAGAGCTGTTGTATTCCGCCGTGGCCTGTCCTTGGTTTGCCTCCAGAACAAGAGCGGCATAGTGCTTGGAAGGGGCTGTGTCTGCTGCCTGCTCATTAACGGGATTGAGTGCTGCTGCTGCATAGGCTATCCAGCTGCTGAGCAAGAATGTCAGCAGTGTCAGAGTGATTGCCTGAGCTGTTGAGATCAGTTGGTGATGCCGGGCAGGTCGAACAGGTCGGGGTTGACTCAGGACCTGGCAGCGATGGGCAATCTGATTGGTATGTTTGGCGGGTTTGGCATAATCATCGGCTGGCTGGGCTCGGTAAGCGCCGGACAGTGGCGAAGCCATATAAAAGCGCAACTTTCTTTGGAGTTTTTGTCCCACAAATGGCAAAAAGTCTTGGGTCCTTATAAACAATCACAACCTCAGGCCACTGGTTGCTACGATGAGAGCGTGTGTATTTGTGAAGTTACTATATTATTAATACTTGGTTAGGTTGTTTATGCTTGATTGATTGCTTTTTACTTAATTGATGCTACTTCTTTCTGCTTAACGCCTTCGAAATTTGTTTTAGGGATTTAGCCTCAATTTGCTTGCTAGGACGTGCTTGGGTCCAACATCTCCTAGTTGAGGCCAAACATTAAATATTCATTTTCATACCCTTGAGTCTAGGACATGTATGAGCAGGAAGAGGACACGGTTTTCTCGATTCTTTTCACAATTTCCGGGCACGGAAGAGGCCGCGATTTATATCCGTCTCTCACTTGTCTTTTCCTCTCTCTCTATCTATCTAGCTTTTGTTTCTCGACTATTGAATTAGAAGCGCCTTGTCAAACTCGACGATGAACGTTCAGTGTTTTTGCCTTCCTTCAAATATTGTCATGGCCGTAATTGCCCGCACACCGAAGATCTGCATCGAGGACACCCATATACTTGGTGCTGCCTAAGTCTAAATAGGATTCAGCGTCTAATGCTGTAGCCGAGACTGGGACTGAGAGTGACCTACTTTTCATCATCATCAGCATCCACAACCACAACGCAGACGACATTATCGTTATCGACTCTGACATTGACGAAGTCGTTTTCAACGTGGCAGTTGTCTCCATTATTGTGACTTTTCTGTGGCTCACCAGAGCAAGTTCTTCTTCTACATCATCATCGTCATCATCATATTGATTGGCATCAGCATTTACATCAGTATTGCAATAATTATTATCAGAAGCAGAAGGGGGGAGCGGACCAGAATCGTTTGGCTTTTCCTTAATTTGTTACAATGTTAAATACACGTTGAATTTGGTGCGCCTTGTATATTTGTATCATTAATCATAATTTCAATAAAAATAAAGTCGTATTATTAGTTGTCTGGGGTCGGCTGAACTTAGCCCAGCTCAGCTCGGATTATTGCTTGTGTAAGGCTCTGCTTGTTGACTGTGTAGGCGACTACCAATGACTGAGAGGCTGTGGAGGGTGAGAGAATGGTTGGATGCTTTATATTTGCCATGTGCCCTCGGCTGTGCCTTTTGTATATGCGGTTGATTACTAATTTCACCAGAGCTTGTCGTCTTCTCTACTGACACACGCGGCGTATGCTTAATAAAATTTTTCTCGTTTGCCGGTTTATTAATGATGACCGCTCGCGGCCAACGGCCGACTCTCTTTGTCTATTGTACTGTACTGTGCTCTGCTCTGTTCTGCGCTGCTCTGCTCTGCCGTGCTTTGCTTTTCTCTGTACTTTGATTCTGTGGCACTTTGAACTTGTTCCCGTCTTGGTTTACCGCTGACGGCAATTTAAATTTGATTAATATCGTCGTTTGAAGCTGCTATCAGTTATGTACATTGAAACCATCTGTCGTCTGCCTGTCTGGCTGTCTGGCTGTGATTGTCATATAAATTGATATCTATATATAAAGATGAATCTGTAAAGAAAAGGAAAATATCAATGTAATGAGTTAGTGGCTTCAATTAAACCGAAATTGAATAAAATTTATTACCCTGCTTTAAGGAAACTTTTTATGCTCAAAACAAATTATTTCTTCTTAAATTCGAACAATATATAAACTAGATTTTCCTCCTCACATATTGTTTTTATAATCTCTCCCCTGCGGTAAAAATAAAATATAAACCATTGGTCAATGCCGTGAGCTCATCGGACCCTTGGCTACGGTCTTTTGTATTAATTTTTATATTTCTTCTTGCGATTATTGAATACTGGCTTTATATTCAACATTTCTGTTGCCATCCAGACTGACCAGCAGCTCCCTTCCACCTTCCACCCACAGGTTTTCACTTTTTGCTTTGTGAAAATGCTCAGCACATAAACAATAGGCAGCCAAAAGAGCGGCGTCTTTTGTATTCCGTCTGTCTGGCTTTCGTTATTTCTTTGGCTGTTGTATTGCTTGCAGCTTCCGGTGCGCAGTTGTGTGTCCATTATTTCATTTTATAATGCTGCTTTCTGCCGAAGTCAACTCGAGGCATTTTCTGCCGATTTGTGCTCAACAACCGCAGCGAAGAGCAAGAAATTTCGATATACCTAATTCTTAAACGCGACACGTGCCATATGAATTCACGGATAAAACAGTGGAGTTTAATTGAATTCCAAGGCATCTGAAGCTGAAGGGGACACACTCAATTGTACTTTGAGTACTTTTCAAAAATGAAAAGCTGTGGAAAATAATCAGAAAAAGTAGGTGCGTCTCTCACGTTTCGCTTGGGTGTGAATTGTGTGTAAATTTATGGAAAACTGCAAGTGCCAATTGAGCAACATGACGCGCACAAAAATGTCTAGACAGCAGCAACAATTCGAACCCGGAGTCAAGTCACCTGCTACCTAAAATAATTTCCAGACTAACCGGCTAAGTGTCAGGTGCACTGGAGAAGAGCTTAGCTCTTTGTTTGATTTAGCATTGATTAAAAACAGTCCCAAGGGAGCAAACACTTTGAATAATTTGAACGAGTATTTATGAAAATAAATTGAACAGCTGCGGCACAGACAGCTTATCTAGTTTTCAATTAAACTATATAAATAAAATGGACTAAAACGAACTAACAAAGAACCATTCAACTCATACAAAGAATTTTAATTACATTCAATATTATTAGTTTCGGTCCATGTGGACGTGTTGTATAATTTTTTTTGGGATTACGTTTTGAAATTAAAATGCAATTATTTATTTAAGGCATAAATATTTGAGTGTGCCGAAAGGATAGTTTATTTAAAAATGTTGCAAATGAAAATTTGGAAATTTTTATTTCTCTGACTAAACTATGCAGATAATAAATTTTCAGTGACAATGAAAAACTACTGACAATGTTTGTTTTCATTTTAATTTGGTATAGTTTATTGCCAACTCATCATTGACTTTTGTGGGATTTTTTTTGGGGGTGATGAGAATTTTTTTTTTGGTTTGTGTTAAATTAAATGGAAAACCAAATAAATGGAATTCTTTTCCCTCAATTCGACGAACCACACAAATGTGCATAAGCGACTATGAAAATCATATTTCAATTTATTATTTTGATTAGATGTAATTGATAAGAAAATAAAAAGTTTATTTAATTTAATTTTTGATATTTTTTCCTTAGTCTTTCGCTTTAGAAAATTAAATTAATTATGAATTCAGAGATTTTGGTGAAATTGCTTTTATTTTTTTGCAAGTGGCGCCAGCCAACGCACCTCTGAGACTGACAAATGCCGTGGCTTTTACAATTTTAATTTATATTATCATTGAGTCTTAAAATGGCTAAGCGCTTTGGCTGTCAACTGGCCATAAATATTTATGTTGTCTTCTTCTTTATTTATGCTATTGTTATTTTCCCAGGCTGTCAAAGATGTCACAAGTGAGGGGAGGCCTTAGAGGTTCAACGTGGGCGGTGTCAACCAAAACTGGCGGCTGGTGGGTTTATTGCGGCGCCAGCCACGACCACGTGTCGTATGAGTAATATTGAATTGGCACTTTTGCGCTGATCCTAGTTTATTCGTCTGGCAGCACACACATGCGACCGCTCTGACCACGCCCAGCTTTACTTTTTTGGCTTTCCAAAAATGTACCACAATTTTTGCACTGTTTAACATTCCCCACAAAATAAACTTGCAACGACAGCCGCACAACTTTTCAAATATTTAGCAATCTTCTCTTTTGGTTTACTTGAAACATGCGGCTCCTAGGTTTTGGCTACTGGCTTCTGGCTGCGTCTTGGGGTTTGCCGCATTGCCGCGTGCTTTTGCCACTCTAGTTGCTCCAAAACTTTTGCAGTTGATGTCTAGAGTCTGCGTTCTTTATGGCTGAAAAGCACGCAGCATTTTTGGGGTAAGACCAAAACTCATTGCTTTGCCGGGCCACCCAAGAAGAGCTACATAATAAAATCGACCAAAACAAGTTCGTAGTTGGTTGCGAGTAGTTCCATATGAGCTTGGTTGAAAGAACAACTGTTTGGTAAAGCAAAGAATTTGATTTTCAGTTGATATACATTTAGTTTTTTTATTCGAATGGATAAATTCTCTCTCAAGTTTCGCCATCACTTATTTTTGTTTTTTCTTGGCTTAAATAAGATTGGCATAACTCATAACCAAGCAGAACGAAAAGCATTCACAGTAATTTACTTTTCATTTCAAATACCCAGCTATGAATACACTGGCACAAAACCCAATTCAAGGGCTTTTAAAATCAGAAAGCGTAAAGTGAATTTTCCAAGAGATATTCAAGCAATTGTTTCTCAGCCGGATGAGAGCAAAAACAAACCGTCAAGAAGAATGCAAGGCAATTGCATTTACGGCATTACAAACTGACTCCTCCTGACTGTTGCCTCCTGTCTGCTTAATACTGACTTTATAGTGGGGATTTTGTGTTGGTAACTCAGCACATTCACTTGGCTACACTGCATTAAACTTTTTCCAACAGAACTGACAGTAAAAGAAATACTTGAAAAAAACAAAAAAAAAGGGAATATTTGCGGAATTGTGGATGCTGCAAAAAGCTCAAATCACAAAATAAATTACTCCAACTTAAAGATTGGCGAATGCTTCAGTATTCGAAATAAATACCAGCTACTCCACAAGGAATTCTCAAGGAAAGCCAAAATGAAACTATTTGAAATGCGGAAGGTGTTGATGGTTAATATAACTGTAAAATGCTTGATCCTAGGTTTTCTTATAATCATCATCATATGCTCGAGAGTATTTCAATTATAGAATCATAAAATCTGATTTCTTAACTTCTCTTGAAGATTTTCAATTTAACCAAAGAGGAACGAGTAAGGATGCTGAAGTTGCCTCATGTTGATGGCTCACCCTCGAGCATATATATTTCTTTTTTTTTTCATGCAATTTCATTTTGACACGTCACAAAATTCCATCTTGCCCTACTCAGTTGTAGCTTCTTTACCCTCCATCCAGCCCCTCCCCCCCATGTTTAAATCAAACAAAATTGCTGTAAATGGATTCAAGTTAAAAAGCCAGCAATTTTAAATTGCCATCATCCTTCGGTGCTACGTGAAGATTTTGCGGCCTTTTTTTTCAAAATTTCCCCTTGACTTATTTGGAAGGCGGGATTGTATGTGCGTTCGGGTGCGCACTTGACGTTTGTATGTCAAGCTGTTTTTTTTTTTTTTTAACATGGCCATAAATAATGAAGGCGTTGACTGCGAAACCTACATGTAGGTGAAGACGCTGGGTCGCGACCCGTCTAACATTTTGAGTGAAAGAAATAAACAATATCCCAGCCTAGACGTGCTCGTAAGTAAGAGCTTTGTCGGGGCTTATAATTTTCTAGATTTTGATTAGTCCCCAGTTGGAAGGCTGGCAAAACTTTGAGTACTATGGAAAAGCTATAAAACTTATCTAAAGCTTTGAATGATATCGAATCAAGGGTGATATATCTTTAGATCTTAACTTCTATGCTTATAGCAGGTGAGAATATTTTTGAAATATTTAAGCAGCTTTAAAATTTTGTGTAGGCTCCATTGGGAAAGGTAGCTAAGCTGTTTCATATTTTCATTTACATGCCAGTGTGAGTATAACACAATTTGGGTACACTCCCCAGACAACACCGACAATAAACACACAGAGACCCTTGAGCAGCAACAACAAGAACAACAACAACAACTACTAAAAGGTAACTCTAAATGCTGGCAGTGAAAACATTTTCAACGGAATTGCTTATCTTTTTTGTTTGTAGCTTGTTTCTTGCCTGACATTTTCATTGCTGCTTCATTTTTTCATAAGCTCTTCTTTCACTCACTTTACTTGTTTTCTTTTCCACCTTCGTACCCAATATTCCATACATGTCTGGGCTGTACACGTAGGCGTATGAGTGATATGATTTGCATATGTGTTTGTTGTCTGCGGCTCCTGACGCATAATGTTTTGTAATAAAGCATTGAATTTTATATAAATTGCGGTACAGTTTTGTAGCTTCCGTTTGTTGCAAATAAAAAATATATATCAACGAGACACCAAAATCATACAACCTAAATGAATATAGGAACATACAGTAACTCTCATTTTGTGTGTGTACAACATGTACAACATGCTATGTCATTTATTTGATTATTTATGATAGCCTGGGCCGACTTTCTGGAGCCCAAGACTTTGGCGTTGAATATAGAACAATCAGAAATTTATGCTTTCTTCTTGTACTGATATAAGAAAAACATAAAAAAAGAAAATAAATGCGATTTTCAAAGTCGCTTTTCGGGGCCATTTTTGGTGTTTATCGTCTGAACGTTTTGATTTGTTTGGCAGCATAATTTAATTGGCTTTAAAATTATTTTTCACCCATCTGTGCAAGTGTGTGCTTTGCGTGTGTCTGACATCATCGTTAAAAACAAACTTGCATATATTTACTATAAAAAACGAGAAATAAGAAGAAGAATGAAATCATTTTGCGGAAACATAAAAAGGTTTTATATTCGCATTTGGCCTTGGGTTTCATTCTTTCTAGAAAGAAATCAATATTATCTTTCCTTTTTTTTATTTTCTTATTCGCAATATGAGCTGTGTCATTTGGTTTCTGATTTTCATGGCTTTTCTATTTGCTAATTGTTTGACAGTTTGGCAGAATTTCCTTTGTTTGCGAATCAGGAATCATCAATCACTTTAACGCTCTTCGAATTTCAAAGAATGAATGCAGTTTAATTTGATTTTATTGCATTCAGTAAGCACATTCTCCTCTTAGATCATCTTTCACCTGTTTTCCCGAGTACGGCAAGTACAGAAATTCTTAATGCGTCTGATCTGCTTTCAGTGTACATAAGTGGATTTATTTGGTCCATTCATAAAATGTTAGGTTTCATGGCTTACCTTACCCAAAAAAAAAGGTGACAGTTGGAAAGTTTTTGAGAACTTAAAGAGTTTTTCGTTGGATTTTGTTGTTACTGTAGTATTTACAGTATCAACTGCCCTGACCTGCCCTCTGGGTAAAGTGAAAAAAAATATAAAGAAGATTGAATGGGCAATGCGACAAATGCGAATGACTCATAAATTTTATTGGCATTTTCGTTCTGCACAATGTTCGAAAAGTTCTCTCTTTTCACAAGAGCTGTTATAATCTGCAGACATATCTTGCATTCAACCAGGTTGAGATGCTTTAAGAATCAGTAAGGCAAATAAGAAGGTAATGAAATGTAGACAGACGAAGCACTTACCTGTTTGTTTGTTTGTTTGTGTTTGGCGTGGATTTTTGCTCAGTCCTCGAAGTTTGCTTATGGTGCCAACGTCTTCAGCAAAGTTTTCTGCAATAAAAACAACAAGTGCAAGAAGAAGAAGAAGAAGAAAAGTTATAATTAAAGAAAATTGCGTGTATAATGAAAAGAAAGCAGCCATTCAACACACACGCATTCTGCTTGATAGTTCCACCCAACCACCTCAACCTTTGAAAATGCAGATTTCAAAATAAAAAAAAAAAAACTAAAGGATGCCTCGTTTTGCAAGTCATCGACTATGGTTATATGCGGCATCAATCATACGCCATGTGGGGTAGTTGCTGTTCCACTTGCCTTGCAGATGGCTTAAAATGCGGAAATGTTAACGAAAACAAGCTTTCTATCTTTTTATGCACGGAAACACACTTCAGCTTGTTGCACAAGTTGCAAAATTGAAAATTTATTTTCTATAATATTGCCAACCCCAAGCACACACTCACACACACATGCACCGAGACTGGCATACCACAACTTGAGCAGTGGGTAACAAGAAATTGTCAGCAACAAATTTAGCCACATTGACTGCCAGAGAACGGCTATATACCACAAACTCTACACACACAAGTTGCCCGTACTTCGTCAATGTCAGGCTTATCCGTATTTGAGACATTGTAAGCTCAACTCAACAACATCAACACTCTGAGCAAGGAGTAAAACGAGCAACTTGTAGGCTGATCAAGCCCAACAGCTTTTATAGTTTGACTCACAAAATCTCCTTATAATTTCGCTTTATTATTCATATTTTTTTTTAGCGATATTAAAAATATTTGCCTTTGCCTTGGCTCGAACAATTTGTTCTCATTTGCCTTGTTTGCCAAGCAAATTTCTCTTTTAAATTATAAATTACATGTTAGGACAACAACAGCAAATTAATAAGATTACTCCTTTTGCTTGTTGCAAATGTGCAAATCACTTTCTGAATTCAATTATAAACATCAACACTTTTCTTTCGCCCGCTTGTTTCGCCCTACTTATGCCTGGCCCTGTTTGTGGCTCAACTAACGTGTTAACCATATAAATGACACATAATGCCAATGCTAATGGCAGAACGGTTATACAGTTACCCAGTATTCAGAGTTCTCGTGCTGCAGCATGCAACTCGGTGGCATACAAAACAATTGCATTACACGCAGCATTAAATGGAAAAATTACAACCGCCGTCAGGCTTAGCTGGCAACTAAGTAACGTCAGGCTTGGCAAGAGATGAAGGCGCCAACCGTGGGTAAAAGTGCACAGGTGCATACAGTGTGAAGATAATCAACTTTTGCCATCAGTTGTTGAATAAGCGAAACGCAGAGGCAGTTCTTCTTGCCATCTTTTAATTGAGTTCACGCTCGCATGCCAACCCAACAACTCAGCCCAAACAAACCCAGACGAGCCGAGATGGGCCGTGCCGTGCCGTGCCGTGCTGAGGACTCCAAGGCTCGCCCGCCAAACTGAACGTTATGAGTGCGTCGAATGTTTGTTTGGTTTTGTTGAGTCTGTCTGTCTTTCGCCAGTGAGTGCATTTGTTTTCCAACAGCAAGCTCTTTTATTTTTTAACTCAACTGGTTATAAAGAATTTTTAATTAACTCAATAAAGAGAGTCTTGTGGTTTTTGGTCACACTAATGCTCGCTTCTCAGCTGGCAGTGTTTTCATTTGCTTATGATGATTATGGTGCCATTACCATTCTGACGATTGTAGCTCTGATTGAGAGCAGTCTGCTGTTTTCAACGATGAGGTTGCTGGCTGGAATGGCTGCCGCATCAGTTTGTGGTTCTTGACAAAGAAAAATATAAAAGCTGAAAAGACTACTTTATTTATTAAATTATTTGCGACGGTCAAGTGAATTGAATTGCTTTATCACTCATATAGCGAAAAGCTGGCGACATCAATGAGAAAAATAACAAAGCAACTGGGAACTTTAATCCATTCTTTGCGGAATCAAAGATCTTCCTGTGACTATGGGAAAATGGTGAGCCAATGTGCCTTTAAGCAGACATTAAATATTTATGATAGTGCACAAAATCATTGCACAAAAACTACACTAAAGGCATTGCGAAGAAAAAAGTAAATATTGTAGAAAAATGCAATCAAAAACGTGAGAAAAGTTTCTATTGCATATTTATGCGGGCAGCACCAAGCCAGCTGAAAAGCGGGAGAAAATGAAAGGAAACTGCAAGAGCACACCAAAAAAAAAAAAAAAAATTACTATGCTTTCAGCTTGAAATGTAATGAATATAAAAGTGTGCGCTTGTCGGCAGCTCCATAAAAGATTCCAACGAAATAAAAGACTCGAGTGGAACGATGCAAAATGTTGGCCGAAATGGACAAAAATGGTTTTCAATTTGGTTAATTTATGATTGCCCATTGTTGGTGCTCTCGGAAAGCACCCCAAAGGCACTAGTCAGAGCCAGCAACGCCCTTCGCAGTTAGATTTACACAATTGCCAAATTTATGGGAGTTTTATTTGTGCCATTTTAAGGCAATTACCCAAGAAAAAAAGTGCACTTCAACTAAGCTAAACGAAATTCCAAAATATATGAACGCATTTTAAAACGACGACTGCATAGAAATTGACCAAAAAGTTGGCTCTAGCTGCTCTGCAAAATTTACAGCACTCCAGCAACTGCACAACAACTTAAACTTTGTCCTGACCAACTGGCCTTTCCCCCCACCCCCCACTCCCCAGCCATCAACCAATTACACATGCTTCTTGGGGCACCCAGCGACACTTACATCAGTCGTACTCGTAGTTTGAGCATGTGCTAAGTGAAAAGTTTTCGTGTATACCACGATAGCAGCTGCTAATTAGCATAAAGTTTGAAGCTTTAAGTGCCAAGCAGACACCAGCAACGACAACATCGCCATCGCCATCGTCAATGACACTGACACCGACACTCAGTCAGACACTCGTGAAAATTATGCCAACGCTGAACCACAGAAGCTATTTTAATGCACCGAAAATTTTATGAGCCACCCCTCTCCTGATGCCGAAGAGAATTTGCTCTTTTCCATAAAGTTTTTCTTGGTAATTAAAATCAAAAAAATATGTATAATCAATTGGTAAGGAATTCTTTCAGGTATTCAATAACTCAGATATAGCAAGACATCCCCAAGGTCATCTTTATGTATCACAAACTTCAAAAGAAAAAGAATAAGGTGTATTCTCTTGAAAGAAAAGTAAAACAAAGCTGAAAAAGATTAGCTCGTAAGCTGGATCCAGCCATGACATTTCAGTCCAAACGACTGACTGCACTAGCATTTCAAATTTTTGACTATCATTTTTCATTTTTCTCAGTTTTCCCATTGACGTTGTCTTTTCATTCAGACTCCGCTTTGGCTACTCAAGTGAGTCCACTTTTGCCTTTTGCTTAGCTTGCAGCACATTTCACTCATCTCTTTGATAAATATTAGTTTAATTCCCTTGCAGATGTCACGGTCTGACTCTTGGGAATTTAAGGTAAGAAGTGAGTTTTCACTTGTTTCTTTTTCTCGAAATTTTCTCTCTGCTTTTAATAAAACTGTTTACTTTTTGTACAGTTTGTACAATGTACATATATATAAATATTACGTTTTGCCATTTTTTTATCAGCTTTATAATTTATAGCGAGTGCGCTCTTAAGGAAAATGTCAACATTTGCACAATTTGATTGATAATTTAAATATTATATTTTCTTTATTGGGAAAACGGCAACATTTTAATAAAAAATCAGTGCCTAAGAAGTTATACTCTATCTGATGACTTGATTAATTTTGTGTTAAGTTTCTATTTCATATTATAGACCGAAGACTAAATCCAATATAAGGATGCTTAAAATAAAATCTCAAGTTTAGGCGTAAACGATCTGTGGATACTTTGTACAAAATTTTAAATTTAGTAGTGGATATGGTAACTATGGTAGGGTGAGCAAACACCAAATTTGTAGTTTTGAAATTCCTTTGAAATTGACACACTAACATAATCACACTACGAATCGGACAGTTCATGGGACTGATTGCCACTTAGGCAAGAAAGTCCTGACTCTGAAGTTTATCAGTCGAAAGAATTTTTATATTTTGAACAATTTGTCAAAACCAACTGACACCATAAACTTGAAGTTGTAGAAAGGGAAAAGCTTGGAAATAGTGAGGAGTTGCAATAAGAGCGGTGGAGAAATAAGAGGTTAATTTGCTTAAGAAGTCCGAAGCCTGAATCTTCAAGATCTTTGGACAAACTATGGCTATACCACTTTCCCTATACCCCTATAATAATTTTGGTTACTTTGAAATGGCTTCCAATATTTTCACAAAATAACGTACCATTAGCCTTCAGGTACAACAAAAAATGAATTAAACAAGGGAATCCATAAATATGAATCGGCAGCATCCGAACCAAAGCCTGTTGGTAGCAGTAATCTGAAAGATTGATCGCTACAATACAAGATATATTTTTCGGATTCTGCAGATTTGAATGAAATCCTTTCATTACTTTTACATTTTGACTATTTGAAACAATTCATAAAATCCAACAATGCAAGCTATAAATTCAAAATATAAGCCAGGACATTTATGCATATTTATGGCTTTGTTTTTGGGTACTGATAAAATCAACAGTTTCTTCCCCAGGCAGAGATAGATAGAGAGAGAGAGAGAGAGAGAGAGAGAGAGAGAGAGAGAGAGAGAGAGAGTTGTGTGTGGAGCATGAATTGTGGTTATAGAGAGGACTCGATAAAAAACGGCCATGAGGTAAGCCAGTAAAGAGCGGAGCAAAAAATATGCCGCGCTTTCATCATCCAGCCCACAAATGAAAAACGTATAAAAGAAAATGAAAAGCTGGTGAAACGAACAAGAACAACAACAACAACATCAGCACCAAGAGTCGCTTCAGAAAACAACAACACACGGATGAATGCCAGCCTGCGTGATTGCTTTTTGCTGTGGTCTACGAACGCAAAGTGTGAAATTCGATATGCCAAACACATACAAACACATACACACACCCAACCAAGCAAATACAGACACGGTAGACGCAAGCACATGAGGGCTGGCGCCATTTTTATTGCACACACACATACACACACACAGCCAGGCTGGCAGTCTGCATAGCCGAGAGGCGGAAAACCGAAATGGACGTCCGTTTGGGCAAACAAAGCGAAATCGAATGAACGTTACCAGACAGACAGACATCTCTCCATGTGAGACAAGGGACAGCTGCTCGGAGCGGCGTTGGGCGGTTGAGCGGTCCACTTGCCAAACAAGTTGCAAACTTTCTGTGTGGGCTCCTGCGTGCGGGATTGTGTGTGTTTACAGTGCGCCCATTAAATTGACACTAACTTTGGTATTTAATTTAATTTTCAAATCGATTTTATTTCATTTCATTGCTTTTTTCAGACCCACCAATTTTAATATGGATTTATATATATATATTTTTTTTCTCCATTTTTTATTTCATTTTCTCATCATTTTATGGTTTTTATGGCCGGCTAACAATTTTACTGACACTTTCTGTGTGCCATTGACAGCGGCCAGTAATTTCAATGTGAAAAAAAAATAATAAAAATGCTAATAAAAATCAAATCAAAATTTCCGCTACCCACCCAGCGATCACAATTCATCATTTTACATCGTCATCACAAACCTCACACCACACCGCACCGCATAGCTAATGCAATCAGAACTACGAGGACAACATGCAATGCAATAAATTATAGAGTGAATTGTGTAAGCAAATTGGTTCAATGACCATTAAGTGCGTTAGCCTGTCAACCGGATATTATGAAGCAGAGGGGTTAGGGTGGGGGTGGGGAGTGGTCAGTTTGGCATAGTTGGGAATGTCGGTTGGCGTATATTTAGTGACATTTTGCCAAATATGAATTCATATTTCATGAGTTTTAGCTGGTTGGGTGACAGGCGCACAAAAATCAACATTGTGACTCCGGAAACGGAAATGCATTTCTAGCAACCGGAAATGTGTTTCCACTCGAATTGCAAATGCTAAAACCCAGCCCACATCGAAACCAAAGCCAGAAATACTAGATAAATAGATACAGATAGATTTGTAGCACCTGTTCAGTAGTCAACCAGCTGGCCGGCTTACAATTTATGCAACCCACTCGAAAGTCCATTCTGCGACTTGTCCTTGGCCAAAGTGGCAAAGACAGCAGAATGCTGAAAAGACTGCAAACGGCAACTGCAAGTGTGCATAATTTGCCAAAGGAGAAAACTTAATAAATATTTATTTGTTGCACTCAAAAGGCAAAGAAAGAGCCCTTCCATTTCTGCCTCTATGCAATTTCATAACTTTGCCTTCTCATTTTTGGCTTATATTGCCTTTGAGCAGTTTATGAAACTTCATGGCAAATACTTTCAGTTAAACTTACTTACTTTCAGCTCTGTGTGTGAGTGTGTGTGGTTGGCAGCAAATTGAAATGACTGCTCATAAAAGCGGAGCATACTCGTTCTTGCAACAGTCTTCGGAATTCTAAAGTTAAATATTCAATAAATATTTTATAGTATTTCAACCAGTAACATAGAATGTCTCTATGGAGCACACACATACCAGTTGGGTCGGTCAGTTTGAATCCTTTGTGGGTTCTTATTTTTAATAAGAAGACTGCCTCTAATTTATGCCGCACTGCAAACTACATGCTTGAAAGTCCATGAGTTTTTGGGACCTATTAAAACTTGCCTACCCTCCATACTAGCTGGACGTAATTAAGTGCCAACTAAATTCCCTTTTATAAACAAAAAAAAAAAAAAAAAAAACAAAAAATTCAAACTAAATTTAAATTACAGACGCTCCGTTGGACCAAACCGCATTTTCTGTCCGACTGTCTGAGTGTCTCAAGGCCTCTTGCCTGTCTCGGTCGTCAACTCGCCTTGCTTGTAGCATTTTAAATCATTTGCATATTAATTAAACCTTCCAGCCACACAGTGCAGCAAAGCAGTAAAGAGAGTATGCCAAGCCCTAAGGCCAAAAGGTCAAAACCCCAAGACCATAAGCTGACCAAACAGCTGCCAAAATAGGCTCATTGAGGCACTTGTTGGTTTTTGTTACTTTTCTCTGTTTCGGTTGCCTCATTAGACAGTGTAGCACATTCTCCTCTTCCCCTCCCTGGCACCACCCACGCCAACTTCAACATGACAATACAAACTCGTCACTTAACTAGGAAAACAATAGAAGGGCTCTGGTTTGTGTGCCTGGTTTTGACATTGAGCTGAAGCTCGTGCCTTGCTTTGCCTTTAATATTTAATGGGATTTAAAAAAGTTTAGTCACAATAATGCTAAATACCCTTTAAGCTCATAAAAATTTTATTTAGACGTTTGGGCATTTGCCATACTAGCTCACTCCTTCGGCTTCATATCTCGGCCGCACAGAAATTTCATCTTGCTCTTTTCTGGTGTCACTTAAATATCAATTTAATTTCCATAATAAACCCACACACACCCACGCACAAAAGCCAAGGCAGGCGATCAAATTTATTGTTATCAGTTAGCTGACAACACATCCTAAGGGCTTCGCTTATGATTGACAGCTTGGTAGGCTGGATAACCAAGGCACCACACCAAGAAGCCCAAGCAGGGTTGAAAGACTGAGTAAAAGGCAGCCAAGTGCTGCCTTCAGTTTTTGGCTAAGTTTCCACCTAAGGCGAGGAATACTATGTCGCCATTAGGGCTAAAAATATAACGCGCCTAGATAAATACACATATCCACTCATCATAAAAGTGCTGACACAACAATGCTCCGAAAATTCTTAGACAATGGGAAGGACAGTCAGGCAGACAGACAGACAATTATTTTAGTCATTGGCACTCGAGGCGTATCCGTAATGCCCATAAGTGTAACTATTGTTAATTGTATTTGCCGAGCACTCGGCTTACGTTGGCCAAAACGAAATGGAACCGAAAAAGCGTAAGCAAATAAGTATGAATGTATTTAATAGTTTGTCAACAACAAGAGTCGCTCAATTGGATCTCTAGCAGTGTTCGGACTTTTAGCCAAACTCTCGGTCGATTCGCTGCCACATTCGAAAACAATAAAAAGGACTTAAAAGTCCATTAAAAATACTTAAGCACCACATTATGAAGTTGGCAGAGACCGGGCACCGAGACTTACTGACAGCCCCAGCTATCGCTTGACTGACAGATATTTGAACTTGTTGTGCTTGTGACTTTCATGGCGGCGATGGTGGTGATGGTGATGATGGTGGTGGTGGTGTTGGCGGTTTTCGCCACTACTGACAATAAATAGAAATCTCAATTTACGACGCGTTAGTTCAGGCTGCAAGTTTTGCCCCACAATCTCGGCCACTAAACATTTTCCACTCCTGCTTACCACCCTACCCATTTCCTAACCATTCTATGAATTTTATTGCTGCGGATGTAAGCAGCTCTCTCTCATTCTGTGTGTGTGTGTGCCTGTGTGCCTTGACTGCCTCTAATGGCATTTGTGATGGCTGCGGTTAAAGTCGCGTTGACGATGATGTTGATGGCGACATTGGATGGCCAAGAGGAAGCGCGCATAGGCAGCCCAGTTGATTGGCGATACACTGACACTGGCATTCTCTCGATTTTCCCGCATTCCCCAGTCTCTCTGTCTATGTGTCTGCCGCAGTGTGTGTACTTATGCGTAAAAGTGCTCTTTTGTTGCGTTGGCTTTCAGCCGCAGAGTAGAGTGTAAATTGTGTTTTTGTTAGAATCAAAAACTTTTTGCAAATCCATTTGGTAGTTTATCCAACCCTCAAGCCATAGATCCGCATCCTCTCGGCCTTCACCGCAATAGTTCAATTATGCGATAAAACTTAAGCTCTTTAAAAGTTGCATACTTTGGACGGTCCACTCAATACGTGACATCATTTGTGGTAATGTAAAATGTTGTTGAGGTTTTCCTATCAACGTTTCAAGCCCTAATGACAGGTCACGGACAAATTGGCTAAAACCAGCCAGGTGAGTGGTTCGGGCAACTGGCCACTAGATTGGCTAGCTTCAGTTTTTGCTTCGGTTTTCCGACCGCACATTGTTACAGCTAGCAGACTCCTTCAAACAAATCTAATTGCAAAGCAGTCAACAAAAACCCTTCAGGTCATTCGCCAAATGGTCTCCTCTTGCCCTACTCGTGTTATCAAAGCTTTGAAGGGGCTGTTTCAATTATCGAGCCTTGGCCTCAGTTACACTTAGGTAACGCTACAAATTAGGCTGTTGCTCTATCGGCAGATGACCAAATTAGCCCGCACCCTGAAACCTTCACACACACACACACACACACAGGCAAGCAATGTGGTTTATTAGTGTACAAACACACGCACTTTCGCAAAAACAGAGCGATAGAGAGAGAGAGAGAGAGAGAGAGAGAGAGAGAGAGAGAGAGAGGGAGAAAGAGGGAGAGAATGTGGTGAGCTAAAATTGGCTGATGTGTGTTGGCTTGTGCTTTGAAAAGCCGTTCTGTTTTCCAACTAAGCGGCTTAGAAAAACACTGGTCAATGAGAGGACAAACACAAAACCATTGCTGCAACCGGAATAACAAAAACTGCACTGTCAGGTTTATAACATAATGGCAATTAGGTAGAAAGTACCATAAAGTGGTGCAGAGTAGTCAGGCTGGGTGGTTGAATGAGCTGGATTAAGTTGCTTGGGCTGTGGATTAAGTGAATTATATTCATGCTTCAATTGTTTGACCAGATGAGCTCTTGCCCAGTCGAAAAGCTTTCGATTTTGGGGTATGGCAAAATGGCAGTTCATTAACCCAACATGCTTTCATTTTTTTTGCCCAACCCCCTCTTCTAAGGAGAGTGAGAGAGCCACACAGTTATCCAAATGAAACCTCAACTAATTGGCACTTGAATGCAAATGCTAACTCAATTGGACTGGCGCTCAATTGGCTGAAAGCACAACGATCTCCGGATAGTCAGTCAGTCCGTCAGTTCGACTGTGCCAAGCAGACAACTTCAAGTGGTAGAGCATTTAAGGCAGGGGCCCGTTGGGTCAGTTTTGGTCTGGTAGTGGCGTAACTAACATTTAATTTGGCTCACAGCACCGCTCACTATTTACACAGCCATTGTGATTTGGTCTTGTTGGTTACTCTGGCTTTACCCACTAACGGCACTTGGGAGCAGTTTGATGCACGGATGAGCGACCAAATGCGCCAGTCTGATGTGGCATACTCAGTTTTTATTTCTGTTTCTATTTTTACTTTTATTGCATTGTCAATAACTTTCAAGTACAATACAACGACAACAACAACAACAATGGCAAAAGCTACAACTTCAGCATGCTTAATGAGCTCACAAAGCCAGAAAGGAAGAGAGCGCGAAAAACTTTGCTCGACTGAGAATGAATGGCTCGCTGAATGGCAATGGTAGTCGGCGCTAGCTGAGCCAACACGGCGTATGGGTATTGAAATTTTGTATTTGCTTAATAATTCATGAAACATTTGCTTTAAAAGTGGCGCTTTCACGGCTCTGTATTTTATGCTCCAACTTGTCCTGTCAGCCCAGCCCATTATTCCCTACCAGCTACCCAGCTGGCCATCAAGGAATTTTTGAAACCGAAACTGGCCAAGTTGTAGGCGCTGACGGTTGGCATCTAAAAAAGTACCAAAAACAACAATGTGAATTTTAAAGTGCTTGTCATTTGGTTTGCCTGTGCCGAACATTGACAATGACAATGGTGGCCATAAAAACTTGGGCACAACTTTTATAAATTGCAACGTCATTTCGTTGCCTTGGTTAGTTCAGCAGAGACGAAACTATTCAAACCAGCCCAAAAATTTGGTGAGCTCAGAGACATCAACGACAACATCAAAAAACAAGAATGATGAACACAAATTTACATACAAACTCAGCCACTAAAAAAGCAACAAACTTTTTTGCTTTGTTTTTTTTTTCTTGTCATTTTGTGTTACCATTGTTGATGCAACAAAGTTTCCTGTTGCCATAACGGAAAGAGAGAGAGAGACAGCGACAAAACCCAACTGGCCTAGCCATAAACTTATATCATAAAGTTGAAACTCTGAAAAGTGGAGAAGGCGGTCAATAGAAGAGGTAGAAATATATATGTAGTAGCTACTTGGGATCGATTTGGCTGGGAGAAATAACTTTTTAATTAAATTCTAGGAATGGGAGCAATTTCTACTCCCTAGAGCTTCGTACAATTGACGGAATGACACAAAGTATTCCATTTTATTCAATTCAAGAGTTTTTCTTTTTTATTTTTTCTATTTTTAAGTAATTGAAAGGTCGATAAAACAAAATGGGCCCTTTGGTTGCTATCGCCGACGGAAACCACGAATCAGGCAAGAGACTCATCGAATTCACATTGCAAACATTTGAAATGCTTTTGTGAGAACTCCTAAAAGTTCCACCAAAGGGAATATCAACTGTCATTTAACTTGGCCAGCAAGCAATTTGTTGTAATATTGTTGCTACTTACATTTACTTCTTTGCCTTTGTACTCATGGCTCTGTGTGAATTTCATTCTAAACAATTTAAAATGATTATGGAGATAAAGCCAATGGCATAAAGTCTGAAAGTCTTATCTAGTCATAGAGTAAATGTAAATAATTAAGCAGAGACAAATGAAAGGTATAAACCACATGAGTAAATAATATAATGGAGAAGTTTGTGAGGGTTTGAGTTTTTCATTACTTAAAACTTGTCAGTCAAATGAATTTCCTCAATCAATAAAGTTCTTCTAACATTCCTCTCTTTTGGTTTGAGGTTAAGGTGGGAGTGGCCTTTGATTTTCCATTTTGACATTTGGCCGCTGTCAGTCAACTGTTCAATAGAAGCCTCTGTCCATTGCCCTTTTCACAAACGGTGACATGCAAAATCAGTCATTACTAAAGACCAAGGTTAGGTAAGCAAATTATAAAAAGAAATTGAAATAAATAGAAAAAAAAAATAAAATAAAAAAATTCAGTTGAACAAGTCTAATTTTAGAAAATCTTCTTTCAGTCGGAACGACCAGAAACAAAACATTCTCGAAATATTCAAATTTAATTCAAACGTCACCTCAGCTCACATGTGAAATATTTCCAAAAATATCAATGAGAAACGTTTGGTTGTATTTTTTTTTTCTTTGACATTCTATGCTAGAAACGTGGCTGTCAGTTTTCGGCAATTTTTTGGCAAGATATCAATGAAGATGGGCAGAGCTAACAAAATTGAAAATGTCATTGGAGATGTTCCATGAATGAAATAGCAACAAGCTGGACCAACTGCAAGTTCACTGAAAGCTGAACAAATTGAAAACAAAAAGGGGGCCATTTCCGGAGTTGGTCTGATAAAGTTTGGCAAATGGATTGCATTTCCTTTTTGCTCGAGCCGAGTAAGTGCGGATGTGGTCAGTTTGTGATGGAAATATCCTAATGTGATTTACTCAGCAGACTTGATTGAGTGCTCTCTTTCGATTCTGATGGCTTCCCAGTCTTTGTCTCTGTGTGTGTGTTTGTGGTAGGTTTGTTAGGTTGGAAAGACAAACATAATGAATATTTATTGAGTGTAGAGAGTTTTGCTGCAATCTCAGAAAATTAAATTTGTTTTTCCTAAGCCCCCTCCCGCCCCCTCGACAACACAAAGGACTGGGGACCTAAGGACCTAAGGCAGCAAACAATATATGCTTAAAATTATTTCACTTGCCGTTAAGTTTGTCTTTTGTCTCGGGTTTATTTTTCTGCGTTTTTCTTTTGTATTTTATTTCTTTTGTTGTTGCTGTTTTCTTTTTTTTTTGTTGGAAAATTAAAAAGGGTGCCGCCGCCGCCGCAGCCATTGAAAAAATTCAAAACTGAATAAAAAGGAAAAACATTTTACAAGCTTAATTGTGCGCAAGCCAAGCAGATAAAAATGTAATGAAAAAGTTTGGCCCAAAAACACACACACACACACGCACAGACACACATATACAAGCATACAAGCGCATACCTCCGAAAAAAAGAGACCCAACAAAATGAAGAGCTATGAAAATCGCATTCAACGCGAAAATCGGTAGAAAAATTAAACAACAAAATTAAAGTAAATATGCACGGAGGGCAGACAAAGTAAAAAGACAAACAGAAAGCCGACTCCATCCCTCCCCTCACACCCCACACCCACTTTAGACATTCCCAACCAGTTTGGATAGCATCTCGTACCCATGCACATCCTTTAAAGCTTCACAGCGCCCTGCTCTTTGCCCACGTAGATGGCAGTAAACAAAATCACAATTAACTGAAAATGACAAAAATAAAGCGAAAACAAAAACACAAAATGAGCAGCATATGACAGGGCAAAGGGGAGAATGTCAGGCAGACGGCATCGCTGTTGCTCTGGGGGAGGGGGGGTTGGCAAAAGACAACCAAATGCGGCGATGTCAACCAAGTTTAAAAGTGTTGAACAAAAGCGGTTCACATTTGGAGTGGTTGCTGCGGTGGCGGTGATGATGTCAAGTGAAGTAGATTGCTGCCTTGTGGCCGCCTCGAATGAGTAGACACTTTAAGAGGACGGAGAGACTCGAAATGCGTGAATGTCGAACATAAAACAATTTAATTGCTTGGACCTTGTTTCAGAGCTTTGTTTTTTTTGTTCTTATCTTTTCCTTTTCCCTCTCTTTGTTAGACGACAAATAATTATAAATTTAAAATCATATTCCAGGTAGTTCCTAGCCTTGTCTAAGTTCTTCATTATATATTGTAGCGCTGGCGGCATTGACGGAGAGCTTCATTGAAGCCCTGGCACACAGTCAGATCGCTGTTCTCCTCGGAACATTTAAGGAACTGTTTGATCTCATAGGCACAAGGACCTTCGGCCACCAGCTCCTGGTCTGACATGGCTCGCATCTCTGCGGCCGGGGGCTGTGGCTGAGCTTCGTTGGAACCATGACGTCCACTGACGGCTCCCACCAGGGTGGCGCCCACAGCATGACCCACAGCAGAGCCCACAGCCACGCCAGCTGCTGTACCGGCAATGTCCTTGAAGCGGTCACCCGCTGTAGGTCCTTTCGCGGTGGCAGCCGCTGGAGCAGGCGAGGCCTTCTTGGTAGGCTGCACGGCCGGCAGATTGGAACTGGACCGTCGAAATGAGGTATTCGATGAGGCTGAAGACTTTCGATTTCGCACCATTTTGATGGGCTTCAGATAAAGATAAATTACAAAATTTTGTTTTGTGTGACTGTGTGTGACTGAATTTGAAAAGGGACTGACCCGCTTGGCAACTAAAACGGAATATTATAAAAGTCAAAGGCTGCTGGGTCCCCTGTTGCCTAGATTCCCACTTGTAATTAGCCCAGCATTTGTAATGCAGTCCACAGGGAATTAATGTGTGCACCTGCGCATTGTCATGGCAAGGGAGCAACTAATTTTTGATAGAATCAAAAGCATTTTAATATGGCGAAAAGTTAATTGCACGTTGAGTTGGAGTTGGGAAAAGGTCTAGGGCTGACTTTTTCCGTTTTCCGTCACCTTGACAAGGGCTTTAACTCTCTCTCTCTCTCTCTCTCTCTCTCTCTCTCTCTCTCTTCTTGAAGCGGAAATCATATTTATAAACTACTATGTTTTATTTTCAAATGCTCTCTAGACCGCAACAAAAAAAAATAATGAACTTGTCGGCACGAGCTGCACAACGCAGCCCAGCCCAGAACGCCCTTTCGAGTTTCCATTGAAATGAAACGAACCGAAAGCATATTTGAAGAGTTGCCGAAAGAGACGGAAGAGCAGGAATAGGAGGATTTTTCCTTTTCCTATTTGCCAGTAGTGTCGAGTTGCACCGGATGAGCTTTAATTGCGACTCAACATGCAAGGTTGTTGGAAGGCTTCCCCCCTTTTGAAAGAGAAGTGTGGTGAAGGTCCTCGTCGGGTGAGGAGTAGTGGAGTTGAAATGAAAATATATGGCGTAAATTAGCTGCCACCAAAAATGTAATTCAAATTACATTTGTAATTTGACCTGCAATGAGTCTGCTTTAAAAAACCCCACAAAAAAAAGTGAGGTTAGGTAGAACACATAGTCAAAGCAAATATGATGCTAAAAATTCCATTTTGCAATGAAAATAAGTAGGTATTATTTTTTAATTATTATAGTTTCCTGAATTAATTATAAAATTCTATGAAAATAAAACTTGAATTTTAGGAATTTATAATTTAATAGTTTTTTTCTTTTTTTTTTTTTGTTGTTTTTATTTTTGTTTTTTTTTCGGAACTTGGAATTTTGTTCTCGTCATTTAAAAGATAATTTTCCTTAAATTTTTTTTTTAAAGACTTTTTGTCCTCGTCTTCTAACTCAGATTGGCTTTTGTTGTGAATTGGATATTTTATTAGTCTTTGTGTATCTCAAGCAATTATTTAAATTCCAAAGTATAAAGAAAATAAATTATTTCAGAATTTGAAATCAAAAGAGCAAATTAGCATAATAATTTCCAAGTGTTGCGAAAGTGAAGAGGAAATTTGAAGCTCACAAATAATCCCTTTTATTGTATGATTATAATTATTTAGTAGAATTAAACTAAATGCAATTTACTTGTCCATTAAGCTCAAAAGCTTTATGAATCCGAACAATCAAGCCTCATTAAATTATGTTGAGTTGGCCTAATCGAACTAAGAATACTCCATATAATTTAATTTTAATTGCATATCCTCAACTCAATGCATATCATTTACTCTGCCTATTAAGTCTCTTCTGTTAAATTAGCTGTGCACCGATTTGATTAATTTACCGGGATCTTGTGGTTTCTTTTGTTTATCCTTCTGAGCCCATATTGCTTTGCCAGCTGCGGCAAAACATAATTTGCAGTCTTTCCTTATTTGGCCACAAACTCTACTCACCCACTGCCGAATAAGTGTACTCAATTATGCAGCCAAACCGCATATTTACTTTCCAGTGTGCATGAGTGTGTGTGTAGTTTTGTCTACCACAGCTGACATTCACATCCAAGCCCACTTGATTGATGCCATCGAAACCCCAACAAACAGCTTGGCAGCTCCTCCAAGGCCATGCACTTCATGCGGGCTAAATTGAGAAACCCTTAATCAGGAATATTGCACTTTTCTCAGTGTATAATAAATTATATTTTCGCTAGCTTGGCAATACAGAAGAGAGTAGAATTTACAGCAAAAACCGCCAGTGAATCCACCATCATTTATGCCCTGGCAGATGCTAATTTCATTTTGTTTATTGTTTTGCCAGAAACTTAATTTGCTGTCTGTCTGTCTGCCTGGCGGTTGCTGCTGGATTGGCGATGGCGAGTGATGCGGGAGTGACGCAGGAGTGAAATGTTTATAAATCAATCAACATCAATAGAGGCAGAATTTATGGAAAAAACATAGACCACAATCGTGGCTTGGGTGGCTGTCGATTTGAATTTATAAATTGCTTCTACTTGGATAGATGGAAGAAGGTGGAGCTGAAAATGTTTGCCTTTATTAATTGAGTGTATTTAAAATATTTGGGGAAAACAGTGAGCATTCTTGGCCTCGTTTTACCTAGAAGATTTATGGGGAAAGCAAAATACCCAAATATTTTTCATATCATTTATGAATATTTCAAGTACTTTGAAAGCAGCCAAGTCATCAGCAAGTTGTGCTACCGCTGACATATTGCGCGACATATGGAGACATTTGCCACATGCCGCGGTTTCATTTAGCAGCCAATTTGTGTGTGGCGCCTTTCAGTGTCGTGGAGAATGCAGAAAGTGCACTTTTAGTTTTTAGATTTGCCAACAAAAGTGCCACTTGCAATCTAATTAAAAAGTTTTCCTTAGACTGACACACACACACATACATAAATGTCTGTGATAATGTTTTTTTTTTTATTAAAAGAAAAGAAAAGAGCGAAATGATTAAATTAAATTGAGTGTGAAAACATGAAATGAAAATAACAAAGACCCCTCAAAAGAAACTAAAAGACAAACAGACAGACTACACTTTTCAGCACACTTCAGTCCTTGTTGAAAGCCCTCGAATGTGGAGCAGGCTACTCTTTTACTTGGTCAAGTAATAAGTACCCTGAAAGACTTTCTTGAAATCCGAAATTGCTCGCTACCAGGAAATCAGAATACCCCCAATATATTCAGTCATGTGAGAGAGCAAAGAGTGTTTTGGCCCACTTCAGCTGACCTGACGTGATATTATATATCGTATATATTGTGATTGGAATTTGGAGTGCAGATTGTAGCACTTCAATTACATGGTAACAGCAATTCTGCCACCTTCAAGTTTGTTATATTTTTATTTTTTGTATTTTGATTCGACTGATGATGGTAGGGAAAATATTTACCAACAAATTGTGTACAAAGAAAATACAATTAAATTTGCAGTTAGCCATGTTTCACTTATAGCAAAAGACTGCATGCAATTGTTAAAATTAAACAAAGTCCATCAAGAACTGGGAATACTCTTTTTTTTAAATTGATTAATACATTTCTATAGTCTGATTAGTTCATTCTTTGGTTTGATTTAGGTATTTATTTTAAAACAAATCTGATATTAATTATAGTGCTGACTTTCTCTGCAACTCGATCTTTAGGTTTTCATTTTCATAAAAGAGCAATCCTGATATTAATTATAATGCTGACTTTCCCTGCAATTTGATAATTAGGCATTCGTTTTCATTATAGAATAATTCTGATATTAATTATAATGGTGACTCGATATAATTGTGTTATCGATTGATCAATTTAAATTTTCATTTTGATTGAAAAGAGAATACACAATGGCAATAATAATGAACGGCACGCCAGAAATGCGGTAAATTACAACTAACGATTTTGTAGCCCAGCAATTTTCCTTATCTATAGATTTCTATCTACGGTTTGTAAATGTTTTTCCACGTAGCGGTTTGTTTTGCATGCCTCACTGCCCAATATCCAGTGGTGAGTGTCTGCCACATCTACCACGTCCTGGGCTAACAATTCCAGACTGACCGTATGGGTATTGTGTGTTGTGGCTAACAAATGTAGCAATGCCATAAAGGTGTTAAAATAACTGCTACACTTTTTTTGTTTGCTGGTCTTACCACTTCAGTGGCACTTGAATTGCGCTACTTCGGACAATTGTTATGGGGATTTTATGACTTGTGTGGGTGCAATGCAAATTGGCAGTACATAATTATGTGGCAAGGACAACAATAAAGCTTCCAAGGCAACCATCATAGTATAACAGAGACGGCGAAATAGAAAGAGAGACGATGAGAGAGAGAGAGAGAGATAAGCTAAAAGTTAGTGGCAGAGATTTTTAGCTTGAAAAGTGGAAAAGTGCTTTTTTAGTGAAGTTGAGTGAGTTGGAAAAAACTTGTTTGGCCGATTGTTTATAACAAGTTTGAAGCACTCGTCCAATGCTTAACCAGCACCCGATATCCATTCGAAACTTGAACCTGAAGAGCCAGACAAACTTTTTACCTTGCAACTAATTAGCAAGCGTAAGCCCCGAACAACTAATTTATAAAACTAATTTGGTCGTAATGAATGTGTTCAGCTTGGTATAAAATAATAACAATAAAAACTAACTTGTAATCTGGTTACGCCAGACACGATGGCTTCCAACCCGCCACCAATTGTCAATGATGTCCTAGGGACACGCAAAAATAACGAGAGACCAAAATCCAGCAAGATGGAATATTTGGATTTTGGTTGATATTTCGAATAAAATATACTTTTTTTTTCAAAAAAGATATCAAATTGAAAGTTTGTAGAGTAAAACTTAAGTCTTCAGGAATGAGTCATAATATAAGGGCTTTATGATGCGATAGGAGAAATAAGACTAATATCTATAAAGAACTACTTGAAGATCAGGGAATCATTTTATGATATGACAAATAAGAGTAATATATCTATAGGTATATCTATAAAGAACTAATTCAAGATCCCAAATTTATTTTATGTATAAAAAGTTGGAACTCTTTTAATATGTAAAGACTTCGAATTGAGTATACTGATTTATTGAAAAAGAGTAAACCTATAAAATTCAATAGTTTCGAGCTCTTGGGTTGATACGGAAAAGTATTGTCTGGACATTGCACTCGCTGTTGGCTTTGTCCAATTCATTCATTTGCCATGTTCAACTTTCATCAGCTGACAGGAATTGTGGGGACGGGAAGTGGACAATCGACCAAGCTGGACAAACTTTGAACGGAATATATACACACATACTTTTACTGAATCGTTTCCTTTGACTAATGATCGCGTGTCAATGCAAACGCAAAACTAACATTTCGACAATCAGAGACACAGCGCGCTCAAGCCAAAGGCCAATATCAAATAGAGCAACTAAACAAAGCTCTAGAGAAATGGGGAAGGGGTCAAGATTGGGTGACTGGTGATGGACTGCGGGACTTTTGGACAGACTGACAAATGAATTTTTTTCGGATTCATTTATAAATTGCCTGGCTAGACCATAAGACGCCCTTTAAGGTTGGAACCCCTTTGTCGAATTAACGGAAAGGGATTTGTCTTTTAGCCCAGTCATTTTTTAAGCTTAATGAAATTTTGGGTCTTGCAAGACGTTAAGGCGGGAAAGTGCTGCGGCTTGGCTTTTACAGACTGCCATTAAAAAAAAGGTCTTAATTATCTTAACATTTTTTGCATATTTGACTGGGCCGCCTTGAGCCAACTTTGCCACTTTCTCACTTTTACAGTTTTTTCGCAATTTTCCATTTTCCACATTTTTGCTTGCAAACTCGGCGACTGCTGCGCTAAGCTTGAAATTAATGATTGCATTTTCGAGTGAGCCGAGGCACCCAAGGATCAGTTAGCCACTGCAGTGCAGTCAGCCGGCTACGATTTGACTCGCTTGGGTACCGTTGCCACTGCCACTTCCACTGCCACTGCCACAGCCGCCGATGCTAATTTTTCTGTTTCTCTTTAAAAACAGTTAAGAAGTGGCGGTTTTCTTTGTGTACTTTTTTCATTTTGAGCCAGCTTCTCGTACACGAGTTTCAAACTTTTTAATGGGGCAGATTAAATTTTTATTTTATTTTATTTCCATTTTTTTTGTTTTTTGCTGAATTTTCATAAAGTGCTGCCGAAAAATACCATGGCAAATAATAACAAAAACAACTCGGAGAAAATCATAAAGTTGGCCAACACATCTAAGCGCCGAGTTTAATGTTTAAGTGGCCGTGTGCAACTTTTTAATTAAAATTAGTCATACGCACTGTTGCCTGACTCTGACTGCCTAGAGGCCAACTCTCCCTGCAGCCAAACCGACGTGGGGAGAGGCTTTTCATATTAACATTAGTCGAGTTAACCTTTTCTGTTGTTGGTGTTATGACCTTATTGCCACAAATTTGTAGCAGCTAATTTTAGATATTTTTTCCTCCTTGCCCTGCCTTGTCTTGCCTACTTTGAAAATGTATTTCACCACCGTCGACCTAAGCCACATTTGCAATTGCCACGCAAAGCCTTGGAATATTTATTAGCTTAACTTTGACTTACCCTATTGGCATTTTGTGTAAGTCAACTGTTTGACTAGTTGAGCCACAATTAAAGCTCAGCGAATTGAAAATATGCACTACCAACCCTAACAGAAAGGGTGTCCTGGAGTTTTCTGATAATTTTCGTTGACATGTAGGTTAATGTGGTCATAATTAAATTTATTTTGTTGTGTTTTAGCCAGCTTATTGAGCCACAGGTGGCTCAGTCGACTGAATTGTTTTGAAATATTTCTCTCTCTCTCTGAATCAATGAGAATCCAATAAAGTGAATTCATGTTGTAATTAATTTTAAATCCGACTATCTAGTCTCGATAATGGCAGGGAATGAGTGAATGTGGCTTGTGGGCAGTATTGCTTTATTTAATAAGCTAATAGCAATTGCCTTTTGTATTTGCTGATTAAATATATTCTAGTAAGCCCTGGCTTAGGTGTGGTTTTAAAATTTAATTCAGTAATTTGGTTTGCTTGTGCCGGTGAATCCGTTTTCAGTTTATTTAGCCTTGATTTAGGGATTTAGCCAAGGTAAAATAAACACTTGGCAGCTTTCCTCTCAAACGCGCATTGCCTAATGCTCACTCGCATAAATAAAAGCATACAAAAATTTTCAGCGAAGCTGATGTTCCCTGCTGTTGTTGTTGTTGTTGTTATTTCTGTCCTATGCCTTGCCATATGCCAGACACTCGAATGTATCAAATGACTTGTTGGGTAATGGACGATGATTGATACGGCAGAGACGTCAGCCTTAAACTTTCTTGTTTCGCATTTCCCTCACAACACAAACATCGAGTGAGAGCTTTACGTTTTTTTTTTCCTTTTCATTTTCTTTTGATTTTCATGCTCGCGCGCTTTGCTCAGTTGATGAATTGTTCAAAGAAAATCGCGCGTATGTGTAAACATTTGGTTGCCGCCAATCCCTTTGAGAAAACTGAACGAAATGTAAAAAGAGAAAAAAGCTTCGAAAGTGTTCAGGCTCGTCGAGCGGAGCGAGTGGTCCCAGCCAGGAAGTGGCACAACAGCTGGTGGTTGCCATTGGCATAGGTAAACAGGCACTACTATGGAAGCAGTGGGTAGTCCATGCGAGGTTTGCTCAATGAAAATGTAAATTTTAAATAAAATGACTTGGCAAATTTTCAATTTTTTTTTTCTTTTTTTTTTTAGAAATTCAAAGGTATTTGAGTCACTTGGTTCTGGGAAAACTTTTTTTTTTTTTTGGCCCACACAAACATTTTAGTAAAAAATAAATTATATTTTAATTTAAAAGCTGGAAAATTTCGGCAGACTAATTTTTCAATTTATTTTTGTATATTTTTATCTTGATTGGGATATTCCTTTTATTAAGAATTTTTATGACTCACAAAAATAATTGTGAAATAAGCCTCAAAATTGAAACAATCAAATCAATCGATGGTATACAAAAATATGATTATTCAGAATATTTCATGGCTGATAACTGGCGAAATTCTAGGTTCTGTTTTGTCGTTTACGAATTTTTTTTTTCACAAGTAAATTAAATCCAGAAATAAAATTCTTTGTTTTCCTTAGATCATTGAGGGTAATCCTAAATTGATTTCAAAGACTTAAGATAGCTTATGCAAATTTTCATTATAAACATTTTTTCTTCCATAAAATAAAAATTTGGAATTTTGAAAATTATCTTTTTTAAGAAACACAAAATGAGTAAATTTAAAATGTTGGGGAATTCCTTGTACAAATTATGAAGCTTTATATTATAAGTCACCACCAAGGAGTTTGATTACTAAATTATTTATACTGGCTTAGTAATTGCAATTCATCAAACTCGCCTCTTTGGCAGAAGTTTCACTCAGCCTTTGCCTGGGGGAGCACGGTCTGACAGACTGGTAAATTAGGAAGTAAACTTTTTGTGGGCTTTTCATTTTTAATCTGCTTCATTGCTAACAATATTAGAGTGGGGCAGCCATACTCAAATACAAGCACTCTAATCAGTCACACACACACACAACACACACATACACACAGTCGAGCATATGCATGAGCAAAGACGTGCTAACATGTGAGTAAGGAATTGGAGAGCCAGGCCTCTAAGAAGAACAGGAAGAGCAGCCACACGCATTCAGTCCATGCGTAGGCGCCTAATCCCTGGCAAAGAAGCCACTTTTTGTGGGCCCACACAACTTCAGCACCCTCACCAGGGCATTGTGGAAACCCAACACATCAAATCATCAATCACATGCCTTTGTGATTCATTGATAGGCTTTCTCTTTTGCCTATTGCCGACAGACATCTCTGCTGTCTTCGCCGCCAGTAATCGCTGATGGCCGCAATCATGTAAATAACACTAAAGGCCGCCCACGCTCTCTTAATGTTGGAATTTTGGTATACGAAATCCGAGTCGCTTCAATCCGTTGAATTGGGTAATTCAACTTTACTGCTAAATAACCAATTAATTTTATTTAATTTTCTTTAAACAACTTTGTTATGATGCTGCTGACCACGCCTCTCAAAATGTTTATTTTTATTTTATTTAAATTTTTTTTTTTTTTTTTTTTGGGAAAAATCAATTTTCAATTTCTTGTTTATTTTTGATGTGGTTAACCAAACAAGACCACAACTCTTCATTTATACAGAACTTATTTGGCTGCCCCTGGCCCCTCATTCCACGCCCTTGACCAATCCATTCCATCACTATCTCTGCGTATTTCGCCTATGTAAACAAATTAAAATTTTGCAGCTGCCACAAACAGCGAAATGAAAATACGAAACACCAAAACAAAATATTCAATAAAAAAAAAATGCAGAATTTGAATTCATTTAAAAATGTATAAAAAAGTGCTTTCTATCTTTGATTTCGATATTGTAAAAATAAATAAACGATTTGCTGATACTGTATACAAAATTATGTTGTTGTTGTTGTTGTTGTTTTTGACTTTATTACAAAAGTCAACTGAGCTGCCTACTCCATAACCCATTAATGTCACAAGTGTAATTGTTTTTTAATCGCCCGAGATAAGGTGGGCCTGGGCCAAAGAAAGAGAAAAACAAGAAATCAAAATTGTATAAGCCCAGCAATTTTTGACTTAACTTGATTGTGAACTTTTCAAATATAGTTTAGAAAATAAAATTCTTCGGCACTTGAGAACAATACAAACATACTTGAAAATAAAATTAGAATTGATCAGAATTGATTTGTGACTTTGACAGTAAAAGAAATGCGAAAAATGATAAGGGACAAAATAGAGAATTTAATTTAAACGAGTTTATCTTTAAGTTGCTGCTGACTCAAACAAAATCCAGACAGACTTATCACAAAGTTAGCACAGATATGCATGCCACACTTAAATTTATATAAATATTATATACTCAAATAATATATATATATATGGATAAATATTGGATATAATAACAGAAAGCACATAGACATTTGAAATGGCCTCAAGGTTTGTTTTGATAAGCAACCAACTAACTTGGGTGGCATTGCGGGGATGGTGGGTTGGTTGAGGACAACAGCAGAGATAAAGGTCTTGCCACTGGCAGGCACACACACACAAACACACACATACACAAACGCATACATATGCACATTTATGTACGAATACGAAAGCCAAGCCTGCGAGATTCGATAAAAGGGCGAAAGCTGAATGAAGCAAAACTAAAAGCAAGACAACTTCTAAAGGCCACATAAAATAATAATAATGAAGTCAATTTCAATGACGTTACACCAAAGAGACAACAACAACAACAACAACAGCAACAGAAACAACAGCAAGAAGAAGAAGAAGAAGAAGAAGAGCAGCAAAAGGGGAACTTGCTTTGGACAGGGTTTGCTCGTTTGCCTGTCGACGTTGTTTATATTTGTTGTAAAAATTATATTCCATGTTGTTGCTGCTTCTGGTGCTTTCTGGCCATTATTGTTGTGATTACGATGATTGCCACTGGTGTTTCTCTTCTCTTCTTTTTTTTTTTTTGTTTTTGGTTTTTTGTTTTTTGGTAGTTGTAAAAACAAACAAACCCAAAGGAGAAGGAACAGAAAACAACACGTCACGATATTTCCCACAGCCATTTTGTATGCCTTTGATTTTGTCTTTCAACAAAAGGTTGAGACAGGCCAACACACACACAAATACACACACACACACAGGTGGCTAAAGGTTGTATTTTTATGGCAATTAAGCTGCTGGCTGTGGTTCAACAACTCGATAATAACACGCATACGCCCAGTGGTGTTTTACCAAATGGCCGGAAATTTATGTAAAGTAAAAGTAAATAAAAAAAAAGAGAGAAAAAACGAGAATAAATAAATAATACAATAATAATAAAAATGAGACAACTTCAATGCCAGTGGCATGCCAGAAATGGGAAGGTCGTTTATGTATTTAATTGGAGACAAGTCTCTGGGAGTCATTTTTACAAGTCCCTGGAAATGCTCAATCTGTCTTTATTGAATGAAATTAAGAAGAATTTTTCCAATTAAAACTGGCGTCTACAAGTCCCAAGAAACTATATTAAAACAGTAAGCCAAAAGATATATCGATACGAGTCTTGAAATGAAGCACTTCAAGTTTACTAAGTATCCGTAGCTAAACCAACACTCAAATCAGCGTCACTCTAATCAGGCACTCTAAGTGGTTAAACGCGTTAGTGCCTATCTGATTATCCCTTATCAAGAGGCTGAATTTTGAATGAACCTAGTCGCTGCCAAAATAGAAAGAACAATTGAATCGAACATTGACCGACCAAATCAGTGGCCTTTGTGTACTCTTTTTTTTTAAAGAATTAAATAGCCCATAAATTCTGATCAGATTAAAGGGAATACCTTGGAATACCTTTCGTTTTTAGGCTTTAGGTTTCTTGTCCTCAATGGTTTCCTTTAAAAAGAGTAATACAAAAATATCGATAATATAGGAAACTTTTTGCTATTTGCGGTTGCTCGGCTTCATTACGCTTGATTTCTTGTGGCCTTGTTAACACGCACAAACATACATACACACACACACACAGAGACAAGCACATGAGCGGTGGAAAAAAGCGATGGCTTACTTTATGCCTGGTTAGGCAGACCGAGGGCACTCCTGATCAACCTCTGATTTGGTACCTCTCTCAGCTTAAGCACCCAATGCTCGTTTGTCTATTGCCATGGCGTCAAAATGCCTTCAATAGACAATGCAAAGACATATGAATGCTGGGGGGAACAATGACGCTTAAAGTGGACTGGACTGAACTGAACTGAATTGAAGTAAGTAGGCTGTAAAATACGTTCGTCATTCGGTCGGAGCGACTGAGACTGAAAGTTTTTGTCCTTCGCTCGGGCCCATTGCCATTCTCAGTTGGCAGGGCCGGCGGCAACAGGATGTGGTCATAGGATATGAATAGAGTGTCTAATGCGGACAAGCATGCTTCAACACTGAGAGACGTGGCAGGAAACCGGCCCACCACCAACAACGAGTAGCAACACCATCAACCCATACAACTGAATGACTGACTGGATGACGGCTCTGTAAACAAGCAAGAGGTGGCCAGCAAAGTGAACCCTCAATGAGCAGACCAAAAGCTCCCACATACACACACACGCAGAGACAGAGAAAGGAGGACACAGTGTATGGCTGAAAAATGAACTGCTCGACTAGACTACCTTTTTCTGCAGACCATAACCGACTCAAAGCTTAAACCAAAAGACTTGGCAAAAACCTGTTGATGATGGCTGCGTTGGCAAAACCACTGTTGGTCTAGCGCTGGAAAGTGGGCAACACTTTTGCTTAGTTTATGCAATTTACACTAGCCTCGTTCGCTTCACGTTTTCAACAAAACAACTTCATGGATTTTTGCATACACTCCCCCAGGTCGTATTTAATTTTTTCGTTGTTTGTCAGCAGTTGGCCTTCTCTGGTCCACGGAGTAAACTAACATTTGCATTTTACTTCTCTTACTTCTCCTAATTCCTCAGCACGTCAAGCGGTTTAAATAATTGACCAAAAAAAAAAAAATGAAAAAAAAAAAATGTAAAAAGCGCTTGTGACCGCACCAAAGCAAACTGACTTTGGGGAGCCGCTTGAGCTGATGGTCACAGAAACAAATGAATAAACAAATTTATGAAGGCTAACCGCAGATTCGAGCAACAGACATTGTCCACCAGGACAGCCCAGGACCGACTTTGTGGGCCATCATCAATGTTTTCTCGTTTTTTCATTTTTATTTAAATTCAAATGGTCGTTTTTTATTTTTTGATTGCTGCTGGAAAAATGGTTTGCATAAATCATTGCCAACTATTGATTATACAAAAACGGTGAGGCACGTAGCTCATTTATTTATATATTTTTCATGCCACGTTGAGTGACGCCCACTCATACAAAGAGGACTTTTGTAAAAACAGAAACGACAAGAAGAAGAAGAAGGCGTTTCAAGGGATGCCAACAAACACTGCCGCATTAGTTTCAGCGGATGTTGGCCTTTTTTCTGCTTGAGCGGTCATTTGCAGAAATTGGAATCCTATATGACTGGCTGACTGGTCAGATATAAACGAAAAAAAAGAGAATCACAAGAATAGAGAAGATATGTATGTGCTTCGTTCCATACAAATTGTCAATAAATTCATATAAAAGATATCTCTTCCAGACAGCTTAATGCCCAATTTTATTAGCCAATCTTGGTGGCATGGACTTTTCTGTGCTTGAATTTCAATATCTTAAATTGTTTTCAAATATGGCAGCTTATAGGCAAATACCTTTTGACTTACCTGACCGTCCGTTATATTCAAATGATTGTAAGAGCTTCCGAGCAATTCCTAAGCCAGCTGGAAAGAAAAAAAGGAGAAAAAAAGAGAAGAATGAGGAAAAAGCTACACATTAGTTGGTTGGGCCAAATCCAGTCGGCAGAGTGGCCTATTTGTTATGGTCAAGTCAAGAGCGACCCACATATGTTGGCTGTCAGCATTTGATGGACTTAATAAGGCTCTCAACAAATGCCAACATCAAGAGCCACTCGGAAAACACTAACAAAAAATTAAATAAAATTGAAGCCAACCAAAAAGCCAGGCAATTCAAAATATCTGCTTATGGATCTGGCATCCTTTAACCGTATAAATAAAGAAGCCTTGCCAGTACATAAAAAAGATCAGCTTAAGCCAAAACAAAAATGGACCCACAGCAATATCAGATGGAGAAACACAGCCCACACACAACAGAATGTAGCAGTGAAATGGGTCAAAGTGTAATGTTTTCCTAGATGCTCCACGTGAGTGGGCGTGAGTGTGTGTGTGTGTGTGTGTCTGTTCTTCACAGTCACTGACATGGCCATATCGTGTGAAAGAGCAAAAGCCAAAATGACTCGGGGGGGACACAAAATATCAGTGTGCTTCTACCCAACACGACGAAAGGCAAATATGTTTGCCTTGTCACATGGAAGAAAGAGCACAAATATTCGCACACACTTTCACATGCATAAAAGACAAGCTGAGCTAGTTCGGTCGGTCTAGCTAGGTCGGTCAGCTCTGTTTAAGTACTCCGTAAAGCATCCAAAGCAAGTTGAGTGGACTGCCTCTGTCTGTGCTATATCAATGTTTATTTTTAAGCCAGTCGAGGCCACTTGCTAGCCCATTGGCGTTTGCTGTTTGCCCAACGTCAGCTGCTTATTCATACACTCTGTCTCTTTCAATCCCTTTCACTGTATGGTAATAATATCAGTCAGTGGGGCTAGGGAACTTTATGACACTGTCGATGTAGGAGTGCGAATGGGAGCGGGTGTGTCACCAGGGCAATTAAAAAGGGTACTAAAATTTAAGCTTAGCTGTGCTAACTTTTGATTACTTTAGTCCTTTATAGGCAATGCCAATTCCTTTGGATTTTAGTTGCAATTGTCTGTCTTTAATTCAAAGATCGACATTTATGGCATTCCTGTTCGATGTAATAAAAATGAAATGAAAACATTTACAGCGGCGTGGAATTTCACGAACCCCAAAGATGAAATCATTTAACGTGAGCCGCATGCCGAATTGTGTGGTAAAACAGGTGAAACTGATAAAAATAACAACCACTCCATCCCTTCCTAACTAACAATCTCGCGCAGCAGGATCGGTACAATGAAGGAGCTTCTCGCTGTTCAAAGCTGGCGCCAACCTGCTGGGCAAATTGAATAATGTACGCGCCTAATAGCGGGCCACACGATTTTAGACAAGCAGCACGCGTGCCTCCTTAGCCCTTGTCTGTTTCTGGGTGTGTGTTCATGCGTGCGTGTGTGTGTGTTTGTATATATGTGTAAAAGTCTGTGCTTGTTTGAAAATGTGGCCAACTTACGAATTCGCTTATAAACCCATAAATTCCCAAGCAAATCTACTGTTAAGCTGTGTACTCTTTTCACACCGAGGGTCGAGAGCAGAAGCCTCAATATGTTCGAAAGGGAAAAAGTGTGTGTGGGTGTGCGTGTGAGATTTTGGATTAGGTCAACATTGAAACATTTTCAGACGCCGCCAACTATCGAAAAAGCATTAATGCAAACATTACGTAACCTTAAGTAAAGAGGCAGCCATGAAAGGCCACAGACCAATTGGTTACCCCAGAACACACACTGTGTGTATGCAAAGGATAGACAGACTGGCACCGGCACCAGAACCGGCACCAGCAACACCAACAAACCGAGCCAACGAACAATTTGTGTAAATAAACAGTATTAAATTTTCTGCTCAACGGGCAGCAGCTAATAGAACACCATCCTGAACACCAGCGGAACAACTAAGAGCTACGACAAACAGACACGCAAAGGAGGTGGCCCAATAGTCCGGATCTTATTTTCTTTTCAGTTAAGAGGCAGACCCCTCCTGTTTTCAATATCGATTACTAACAGGCAGAGGATTAAAGCTCAACTCGTATCCAAACTGAAAACTGTGCACTTTAGAGTGCCCTGGGAGATGACATCGACATGGCATCATTGCCTGAGAATCTGCAAAAAAGATGAAAAGAATATGGGGCAGAAAGACGAGTAAGACGAGAGAGCGGAAAGACGTTAAGTAAACTTTACTTGTCTCTAACAAAATTTATATATGAAAGCAACTCGAGCCATAAAAATTGAAACGATACGGTGAAAATAAAGAACACCGCATAGGCCCAGACTGGCGGAAGTGGCAGCACCAGCAGGGGCGACGGCAGCGTCATCACACAATGACAAGTCCCTGGGCGCTTTCCAAGCAAAAGACGCAGCTGAGACACTACCAACACCACCAACACCACAGCAATTTCCATGTAGACTAAGCTGACACGGTACCCAAATTGCTGGTTGTCTTGCCTGTGCGCTGCCACCATCAGCCCAAAACAGCAGCCGCCACTTAAGAGCGGCAGGGGCAGCAACAATCGCTCTGCCAGGGCTACTATACACATGAGGCTGATGCTGGCTAAAGCTGTTTGAAGCTGCCTCCAAGGTGGCTGGATATATCTGCCCGGGTAGGTAGTTTCATTCTTCAAGGGTTGCCGCATTGCCCAGTTTGCTGGTGAAAAACTTTTGCGACACAAGAAACAAAAAGAGAAAAAGAAGATGGAGACAAAGAGAGAGAGAGAGAGAGAGAGAGAGAGAACTCTGCAGATTGTCGAGGTCGTAGAAAACACAAAAAGACATACACGCGTATATGTACGTATTCTCAGTTTTAGGGTATACATCTCTTTAGGTCATGATTCCATACCATTCCACTTAGTCTTGTAATTCTCGTTGTTCTTGTAAGCTTAATTTGTTATACGCATTTGCAGTCCAACAATGCAGCGAAGTTTACTCAGCCAAGTTGAGACCAAGATGCCAGAGTCAGGGCTCTCAAGGTTTCCCAAAAGAGCTCATTAGTGCACACACTCACACTAAATATACCAAGTACCAGAGATTTAAGATTATAATAATTGAACCACAATGCTTTAAATCTACACACATTTACTGCCCGCAGAGGCGCACACACTCGTAAGAGTCAAGTCCTTTCTGTCTCAGCCGAGTTTGTGGTGTCGCGAAAGCCATAAACTCTTGCAACTGACATTAATGTATGTCTGTGTGAATGTCTTGGGAGTGTTTCTCATTGTATAACCATAAATTTCCAAGGACCCAAGCAACAACATACTCGCTCCTATACAAAATCTCAATCGCGAACGCATAGGTAATTTACCTCTTGCTATCCCTTGGAATTTGTCAGCTTTAAAGTGCTCAAGATTAATAAGCCATCACATAAAATAGCTTACAGAACTACTTCCAAGCGAAGCAAAATGATTCATATTTTTCGATCTAGACTCACATAAAATAGCTTGCAGAAGTACTTACAAGCGAAGCAAAATGATTCATCTAGACTCACTATAAGATGTGTGGCGAAATATTGCTAGTAAATTATTTCCAAGAATGTTTTCATTTTTATGTACCTCCTACATCGGTTTACCCTGAATGGTATACAACACACGCTGACTATTCTACATCCCAAAAGGATTTCAGAAGAAAATATGATGAAGACTGGATCTCATTAAAAAAATATGATGTATGAAGTGAACTTGAACTAATGCCTCATATGATTATGTGTATCCATAAAAAATTAATTATACTTTTAACATTTCTTTTTCATCAGTTCTTCTAAAAATGTCGTAAGCCAGAAATCAATTGCTTATTAAGAACTCCAAGTGAACTTGTAGTGAAAATCGAAGCAAAGTTTTCCTTCTTTCTAAACTGGTGAATAAATAATCAAGTCAATTCGTAAACAGCTGCAGGTTTTCAAGCTCTTCAACTGAGCATGGATTTGGATAAAGCACCTTTGAGTGTGCGTCAGCATGTCTGAGGGTATGCAGAAAATACTGAGAGTGTGTGCTTGCCTGTGTTTGTGTAGGTTATGTTGACATTGATTGCGTGCGTGCTGATGACAGTTGTTCATAGAAGCTTAATAATCGTATGGTTTTAATTGAATAATATAAGCTCTGCTTGTTTACTTCTCCACTCAGGCACAGCTTTGGCAAACTACCCAAACAAATCAACATTTAGACTATATCCCGGTTCCGGTGAGAGTGGGCTGAGAACTGAGTCCTTGGCATTTGTAGATTTGTGGCAGTGTCATGTTTGTTTTTACTTTGATGCACGATGACACGATTTAGTAGCGTTATAATTGTCAATGGACCATTAAGGCGTCAAGGTCCGCCGAGACCCAAGATTTTGTCAGGAAGACTGGCTGGCCATGTCCTGCGGCTAACCGCCGGCATTGGCAAGAGCACTTTTGTGTGGCCCTGTGGGCGGGCCAGAGAGTAGATGTTTTTGTGTTTGGCACATTTCGGATTATTACGAACTTGTCCTACGCTGTTCCTTGTATATGTTGGCCTTCTTCGCACAATCACCGGTCACATCTTAATGACTTTGGACATAAATGTCACAGCGTGTGTGACAGTCAGACAGAAAATCACCAGCTCTGGAGTCCACACACTCATAAGCATATCCTCAGCTATTTAGTTGTATTTATTTGGGTAGGTGTATGTTTATTGTGTGCAGGCTTTATTGATATTTGATGATGAATGCCCCTCCAGGCGTAGACAGTCCATATTAAATGCTATATGCTTCATATTCATTACGCCGAAAAATGCCTGGGAATATTTCAGACCTTAGGCATTGCTTGGACACAAGGAAACGGAAACCTTTTGTTAAGCTAAGTGTAGCTGAATTTAAATGAGCTTGGCAGGGGGGCGAAAGAACTGAGGCTGGAATTTCTATATGAGAAATCAATAAATTTTATTATTTATTAAGATTATTATTTCGGGTAACGATGTCGATTCATTGAGGCAAATCAAATACATATTTCATGTGTATTTGGCTTTTGCACCTCTTGGCAATTCAATAAACTGAATTTATGTAAATATTTGAGGAGACTGTCAAGCTGACTGTTCCTGCTATGTTGACCGTAGGAATAATCAAAGGATTTTAAATCAATTTTAATTTTATGCAATGCATCAATTATAAATATTCTATTCTATGAAAAATAATAAAATATCTCTATCATTGCACTTGTTGAAATTGATGTCACAAATTTCTACTCAAAGTCAAAGAAACAGAAATAGATGTCTGGTAAAGAAGGAGGTGGAATAAAAGTGAATTCTGTAAAATTGCAATTTAATAAATGGAAATCACCAGCTGGCACCAGGCTGGCACCAGCCTGGCATCTCAAGAGTGCAAAAAAGATTTTCATTTCTGGCAATCGCAAATACAGACACGGTCAGAAATATAAAACAACAGCAGGAGAGGCGCAATGAAGAGGCATGACGAAGATGAGTATGCAAGAGTGAATGCCTTGGCACATAAAAATCCCGCTGACAGCAGTGACGACAAATGAAGAAACGTTAAGGCAACAGACGCTGAGAGTCAAGCGAACAGGTGAAGGTGGCGATTGAGGGGCTGATGTGGCGCCTGCCTTGACAAAATCAGAACGGCTGGAAAATGTTGCCAGCGTTGTTTGCATACGCCCACAAATTTGCATCTGCCATGGGCAGAGCTGCAATAAGGTCTGGGGAGATGGGAAACCCCACAACATTGTGCATATTTTGGCAATTGCAATGCCAGCACAAAAAGGAAGAACCCATAAAAAAGAACATGGGAGAGCCAGTTTATATTGCTGGCGAGATGTCGCAAAAAACATGCCAACCAAATGAAATAAACCAAACAAAAAAATATTTCCCGTTTTTAGTTTTACCTCCAAAGAGGGGGTGGCGAGGGGGAGTAACAAAAACACAGGCAATGTGGAGAAAGGAACAAAATTGAAATAGGAAGGAAATACGAAAAACAAACAAGCGCATGACATGCAAAACAGGCAAACAATCCACAAGCTGAGCCGAGTCGAGTCGAGCCGACATCGAGCAGACATCCTCCAAGCAGCACAAACCTGAAGAGCACCTCCGCCAGCAACAACAACTTTTTCATTCCCTGCAACAAAAGCAACTGAAAATGCGCTGATAAGCGAGGCGTGCACACCGGAAGCAAAACCAACAGAAAAAAACAAAAATGGAAAAAATTGAAGCGAAGCACACAAAAACGCCAAAAGAAAGAAAATGTGCCAGCCAAAAGGAAAGTGAGTGCGGTAGGACCCAAAAAAAAAAAAAAAAAAAAAAAAAAACAGCAAATGGTGATGCCAGCAAAAAGAAAATATAAAAAGTGCCAGCGCGTTTTACATGGCGCGTTTTGCATAAAGCTCTGGGAATGAACATTTGTGGGTACGCGGGAGGCGGAGCGGGGGAGCGCGAAGGTAGTTGCCCTGAGTAAAATGTCAGGACAGGTGAAGCGCAGTTGTTCGTCAGTTAGAATGGTATGAAATGGAATGGAATGCGGTGAAAGGGCTAAAAAGAAATGCCCCTATGACAAAGCATACCAATTCCTGGTAATTGATGGGGTGCGAGGATGTGTGTGTGTGTGTGGTGCTGGCAAGTGTGCACTACCTTGTTGGGTCATGTAAATCGTGGGAAAAAAGAATAATCAATAAAAGCCATTAAAGTGTCACACAATACAATCCGAAACGCCTGACTAGTTGATGCTCTTTATTGAATATTAAGAATTTAATTGATTGATTCAGACCTGGAGGATTTTGAAGTCATACTCCAATTAGAAATTTATTTAGCTTTGTTTCAGATTTGACAAGGGCGCCATCTACAGGTCCGTAGAAAAATGCCTATTTTACCAGTTTCAAATGAAAATTTGTTCAGACTTGATCTAATTTAAAATTGTTTACTCCCTTATCTTGATGTTGCCTTTTCCAAGAAGGAAATAAGCAATAATTCCTTGAATTTGAAATAACCTTCGATTTAATGAAGAGCACTGAATAAAAGCCGTGCCAGCAAAAGGCGCAGACAAAGAACAATGACTGCATTAGCAGTAATGGCAATGGTAATAGAAATCGTAATTTCGTTGGCAATGGCAAAGGCAACAGCGGCATCCGTTAGAGGTGGCCCAAGAATGTTAAGTTCAAGCTGCAAGGTTGCAGGTACGCCTAGAGGGACCACCCAAGTAATTCGCAATAAAGACATTCAACTATTCAGCTATGTGGCTGCTTCCAAAGTGAAAGTTGCGTGCCCGACGCAATGACGCCTGGCCATAATTGCAACGCATACGACACGAGGGAGCCAGCCAGCGAGGGTCACCCCCACTCACAGACCGGGAGTACTAACTTTTAATCGATGCCAGAGACAAGGTCGAGGGCAATCAGGCAGTGAGCAGCTGAATTTATGAATCCACACAGCGGGGTCAAAGCAAAGCAAAAGCAGAACAAAAATTTCAAAAAAAAAAAAAGGACGACTCATATTCACAAACAGGCACCATTGCCAGGCTGGCATACAAATGCAAATCGAAAACTAAATTTGCCATATGATTTATGGTTGAAAAAACATAGTGTACACTATACAATGTTTGTGTGTGTGTGTGTGGTTATGTGGGTGTGCTTGTGTTTGTGCTGTGGGTGCGGTTGCGGTTAAGCGAACATGGCACCTAAAAACATTTTTGGAGGCCTTATCAGTGTTATGAGAGATTTTCTGTCTCTCTCTCTCTCTCTTTCTGTGTGTGTGTTTATTTTGTGTTCCTGCTGTGAAACCTGGTCAGTCTGCACTATTTAATATTATTTGAAAGTTTAAAATTTCATTTTTTTTTCATTCAGAACAAAAAATATATTAAATTCTAAAGTATTAAAAAAGAAGAATAATAAAGCAATTCGTAAACCAATTGTATTTATTTCTGTGAAGAATTATATTTAGCTTATGAATCTTATTTTCAATCAGCAGAATATGAATTTATCAGTGGTTGAAAAAAAAGAAGAAACAAATTAAAAAAGATTCGCATAAAATAAAAAATATATGCAAATTTTCCATATGCCAAGCATCAGGAATTGAATGAAAAATTCATAGAGCAGCCAAATAGGAAAATGCACTTTATGTGTGCAAATAAGTTTTCGTGTGTATACAAAATTTATTTTTGTTTCATTTAAAATGAATGCCGAGCTAATGGAAATTTATGCATTTATATTGTAATAAATTTTAAGCTTTTAATATAATTAATTTTTTTTTTCAAACCACATTATTATTTTTTTTCTTCTTTTTTTTTAAAGATTATAGTTTTTTTTTTATCGCACAGTGTAACCTTTTTTTATAAACGGCTATCAATGGAATTTATATTTTTGTTGTGCTTTTATTAAGCTGGCGCTTAAATTAATTGGTAAAACAAAGCATAAAAAAGTGGATATACCAACACGCACAAAATATAAAAAATTTATATATATATTTCAGAGATATGCCAGCTATAAAACAAAAGCAAAATAAACATGCAATTTATCGAATTTGAAATACCCTAAAACCATTTGGAATTTAACTGGAATTTTAAAATCGAATTTTGCCAATTATTCCCCAAACCTTTGCACTACTTTGACTGTCTAAAAATAATAACCATCTATTCAATACACCCGTCGAGGCTTAGAGTATGAAAATCATATAAATCATATATAAAGATTAAAATGTGATAGCAAAGGTTGACCCAAAATTCACTAAGTGAACAGCAAACAATGCCTAACAAAGCCAAACAAAAAAAGAAAAGCTGAAATATTCGATTCGATGACCTGAGTAGTCTTAGTCATTAATTTATCAGTTCTGAATTTAAGTCAGACACATTGACACACAGCAAAGACTTATTATATTATAGACAACGCAGATTTTCTGCTGCCAATTGAAATGCAGCTGCCTCTGGGTATATTTCCCAATAATTAGTAGGCCTACTGCGTACTTAATTGCCATAAAACATGAAATTTCAATTTGAGGCATTTTCGACAGCTCATTTATTCAGACATTTCGCATTTAGTCTGCCCGTAAATATGCCATTATGGTGTGGAGATTTTATCAAAACAACTTTCATTTGGCTCAGATGAGATCAAGTAAAAATATTAATTGTAATGGGTAACTATTTTTAGATTCAACAGAAATAAGTCATACAGAAATAGCTTATTATTTGTTCGTTGTCAACGAGTCAATGGCTGAGAACTTAATGAATTGCCAGTTGGCCCGGTGTAGGTGGAAGATGAATTGGTTAGGTGGAATTAATCATTCAAACACATACCAAACAGTAATAGACGCATTTGTGTATTTGTTTATTAAGTATACGCACTGTCGGTCGCTAGCAATAAACGCATAATTAAGAAATTTAATTTATTTTTTTTTCGAAATGTTTTGAATTTTTGTTTAGATCAGCTAAGCATATTTGAAATGCACAACAGGCCGATAAAAAAATTAAAAAAAAAAAATAAAAACAAAACCAGACCAAACAAATCTCGGAGCCATTAAATTTTATTAACCAAATCTTGACTAAGCACTACCTTCAAGGGTGCTTGACAAGAAGCGCAAGAATCAACAACAAAAAATTGGTATAGAAAGAAATAGAAACCCGAAAATAAAACACACTCGACCTGACGAATTCTGATATGCAGCCAGAGTGGAAAGTCAAAACAGAGCGAAAGAAGGAACGAAATAGAAGAGAAAAAAATAAGCTTATCACTAACGTAATTAAGTAGAGATAAAGTAGAACTGCCTGGTGGCCACCCCGTTGCCAACACACTCCAATCTGCCCTGAAGACCGACAAGCTGACTAGGCGATTTAGGGTGGCAGTGGGGGCTTTTCTTATTTTCGGCTGGGCTCTGATAAGCTCGGTATTCCTCTTTTTATTTTTATTATTTTTACGGCAACTTGTTTATCAATTTAGATTTGAATTAAATTTATTTACAGAGCTAAATATATGAAGGAATATTTATTTTTGGTCAATGGCCAAATTTTGATTACTCATCTAAAATATTGCCTTAATTTTTTTGATTGCATTACCAAAGCTTTCGAGATTCACCACGGATGTTACTCATTTACCAACATTTTCTTTTGGCTTTGACTAAGAGTTGTTGTCGTTAATCAACTCGGTGAGCCATTGAATGATTCGGCCTTGCAAGACTTTTGATTGAACGATTCATTTACCATTTACCGCCGTTCCCACCCAACAGAGATAAGATTAAATAATAAAAAAAGAGCCACATCGAAATACTCATGTGCTGTCGATTGAACTCATTTGCATTTCCAAGGGTCATCCAATTAAAGGGTGCTAATTAATCTAATGCTGTATTATTCTAGTTTATTCAAGGGCAAGCCAACATCAACTTACCAAGATAACTAAACAGAATCTTACATGTTTGTTTGTTTGTTTGTTATTTAATCAAGATTAAGCGGTCATGCAAACAATTGCAGGCGAAATGTCATTCAAGGCACGTGCCGGCTAACCCTGCCACTCCGTCCATCTGTCCTTTTCTCAGTCTTTCTAATGGTATTGCTTTTCCAACCATATAATTACATTTTACTTGGATCATCAGACCACTCGAATTGCCTTGGATCCAGTGCACTGCACGGACACAGTTGGCCCAGACCAAACTAACACTACCACTGGCGTTCTACCACTTTTGGTGTACACAAGTGGTCGGACAGAATGCGGTAGCAGAATAATAATTGAAAATTGCTGGCCATAATTTAAATAGGAAAATGCTTTTAATTGTTTTTCTAAGCTGGCACACTCTCACCTGTTTACCATTTCAGAGGCAATAACAATTACAATGAATAAAACAATTATAAAATATTAAAAAAAAAAAAAACATAAAATACAAATAAAAAAAAAAAAACAATAACAATGATAGACTAGAATAATTATAAACAAACTAAGGCAGCTGCTTCAATTCGAAGGTCTTTTTGGGTTTAATTAAGCACGGAAATGCTATGCAATATTTAGTAAAATATCTTATTGCTCAACTATATGCCACACTGGCCAACTGGTTTAATGACCACCAATTTAAGCAACAACAAATACCACTTTGGCATCCAGACATTAAAAGCTCGATCATGTAATTTCTGCCACAACATAATTGCCAATATATAATGCACCCCAGGGGCAAACCAAGCCAATGCAGTCCATAAGCACGCCAGCGACAGAGACAGTAACAGAGAGTTGTTAGACACTTGAATAGCTCAACGAAGAAGAAGAAGAAGACAGAGATGAAGAAAGTGGCCGACATGACACCACCCACAACATGGCCAGATTTTCATTCCCAGGCACACATCTGTGCTTGTGTCGGTCAGTGGCTTTCCTAATGCCTAATCAAAACGTGAACAACAAGCAAACCCTAAAATTGCAACAACAACAATGCGAGGCATCACAGCAGGCCAGACCAAAGTCAGTGAAGTGTGTTTGTGTGTGTGTCTACGATTGTGGTGAGATACTAGGCAAATGAATTCACTGGTAAGTTAGTGAGACTAACTAGCAATTTAATTAATGAAAAGCCAAAGCACTTGAGTAAACCCAAAACCGCTGTAAAATAATCCAACAGCAACAAATGCATTCAACTATTTGCAAATAAAAACAAAATTTATATGCAATTTAAACGAGAAATTCGATACCATTAATAATAATCGTAACGCAAATAATATGTTTGACAAAATTTATCAAACTTGTTCATAAATGAAATAAAACGAAAACTATCAAAGCCATCAGAAACAATTTGAACTCTTTGAATGTTGATTGAAATAAAGAACAGTCTCGGTTGCAGGCGGGAATGGCCAGACTAAAATTGGTTTTCAGACAATTAGTTTTGAGTAAATGGAGGCTCAAATAAATGTACTTTCTCCAGTGGGCAACATAAATTATTCCTTGTTTCCAGAGCTTTAATTTCGGTAACGTAAAAGCTGGATAAATATACTATTTATTTGTTTTTGAGGGTTACTTCCGGCTTATTTTTATCGAGTAGTTTTCGATTGAATTTTAATTAAAAAACTCACTCTGAAGCCACAAGTGGGTAAAGTCAAAAAAATAAAGGTAAATAGCAAACAGATAAATGGCAAAATAAACCAATAAGCTTGGTTGCCTTGCCTGTCTCATGGCAGGCTCACGTTTGCATTCACGCTCTTCTGCTTTATTTTAATATGCCAACCTGGGCATAATTTTTGTTGGTTATTTTTTCTTGTACTGTAGAGCCCTGTTGACAGTGGTTTGCAGCGATCTGGGCTGTAGTGAAGTGCCTGGAAAGACATCAATAATGTGCGTGATGCTGTCACTGGCGATTCGTACGCACCCGGTCACACGCTGCGTATACGCAATTTTTCGGTGTAGAGTCTTGACTGTTCGGAGATTGATGGCAGGATCAAATGGTATTTCCCTGTATGTTAAGTGGATTGTTTACGTGTACTCGTGGGCCAGCGTGTATGTGTATGCGTATGTGTATATCCTGGCTTCCTGCATATGTGTGCGTGACAATATGCGAACCATTTTAATTATACACACTCTATTCCCCCTCCCTCCTCACTATCCTTCTGTAATTCTTTCTCTCTCTCTCTCTTTCTGTGCTTGGTGAAAAGGCATTTAGAGAGTCACTTGGCTTGTTTACGTTACCAAATTAAACTTAATTGTGGGCATTAATTATGCACAAAATTAAGATATATCGTTCGGATATATGTGGGTGTATGTTGAAGTGTAGGGCTCTGAAGTTTATTACTAGCCCACAGCTTTTGTGCCTACACACACACACGTCACACCTCCAAAAAATACCGACACTAATTTTAATTAATTAACGCATAAGGAAGAGCAAATTGAAGAGGCTTCTCTGCTTTTTAATACTCTAGCATGAAAGTCTAGAAAGAGTTGGAAGTGAAATAAAAAGCTAAAGCTATATATTATAGTATTATCTGAACGATTCAGTTTATATTATAAGGTTTTCCACCAGCTTTCATTCCCAGAAGCAATCACTCATAGAACAATAAATATCAAAGAACTAATTTTGAGATTCCAATATTTTGACTACTGATTTCTAAAAGTAATTAATATTTAATACGAAATGCTTAATTATCATCATTCAGATAATTAAAAAAAGATTAATGCCATAAGTTTTATGGCTCATCAAATTGATTTTGAGTACGTATTTAATCGATTAGAAGCTACTTGACGAAACAATCTGAGAAATTAAATAAAATTGGATTTTTGAAGAAAATCCTCGAGTTTGTTTTGATTTAAAATTATAGATTTGTTGGAGTGTGATTATTTGCCATTCCTTGTGCTCCAAACCAAGCAAACTGACCTTGCTCGTTACTTCTGCTTAATTAGTTTTCCATTAAAATGTGCCAGCGGTGAAATTCTTTTTGTGCTTTACCTGTTTTTTTTTTTTTCATTAATTACATGTCAATATTAAATGATAAACTGCAATGTTTTCAATTAGTCTCAACACTTTTATACACACACTCCATCAAAGGTGTGAGCAGCGCATTAAAAAAATTTTATAATTAATCCGATTTTAATGACTCAAATGGTCCGTGGTCGACTATTTGCATTTCTGTTGACTATTTGGACCTCTCAGTCAGAATATGCAATTGGTAAATGCTGAAAGACCGTGGAATTCATTGGTCCGGATGAGTTAATTTTATATAAATTATTTACAATTCGCTTTAGGTGCTGGGATTTTCATTTGGATTATTTGACAAAAGACACTTTAAATTGTTGGAGTGAGTTAATTTATTATAAATTCTATTATTCATTTCCTAAAAGAGTTTCCATTTTTCAAATGACTCTTAAAATTATTGGATAACTTAGACAGCAAAAGATTATGGAAATGCAATTTTAGCAACACAATAAAATTTTACAGATCAAAAATGAAATAAATTCATAATTGAATAAAAGTATTATCATTTTTATTTATTTAATAAAGCTTTAAGCTTAACCATCCCTGTTTGCTGCCCAGTCCCTGGCTTGAGCTACTTTGATTCAATTTGGCTTCCTAATAATTTATTCTTCCCTTTGTCTGACTTTTAGCCCAAAGTATCTCCTATATTATCAAGAAATTTATTTAATATTATTCATTTAAATTGTTAATTTTGAAAGGAGGAAACAAATTCCATATTGTCTTAATTTAGTTTCGATATTAAGCCTTAAGCTGATAATGGAATATTTGTAATGAAAAGGAATCAAAGTTTCATTGCGTATGTTCTTCTAGCTTTTAGTCAGAGCCGTGTTTGCCATTGCCTTGCATATCCTTCAGACTTCAAATAAATGCTCAATTAATTGTCAAAATCTAGCATCGCTCAACTTGCAACAAAGTCGAGTGATATGTCTGAGCAAGTCATAGGCATGATAATAAACCTGGCAACCATTTGAATTTCATAGTAAATGCAATCAAGCAACAAAAGCCCAAAGAAAAGCAATATCAAAAATACAAAAACAGAGAGACAGAGAAACAGAGAGGAGGTTGAAAAGCAATTGAATTGTCCATTATTATTCAAAATGCCCTGCCAGGCATAATGGAAGTGAGCTAAGCGAGTATTCAACAAGCATTTTGCTTATTTGTATCTAGATTGGTTTACTTGGGTTTCGTTTCGGTTTATCTGGAGGTTGGCACGCTCTGAGATGTGTCGGTGTCACGAATTGAATGAATTTCAGCTCACAAATCAAAATCAAGATTAATTCAAACAAAGTCAAACACTGTAAAAAGTTCACAGAACAAACAAACACACACACACACACACAACTTTGAGGTGAACCTCTTTCTGATGGCTTGAAGTCTTTCATTTCGCAATTTCTCTGAAAAACTAATTAACATGGATAATTTACTTTATAACCAGGCCATATAGAGCAGTTATGTGACACAGAATCTTGCCTTGACTCCATTCTGGTTGGACACTCACCAAGCCAGGTAACTGGTTTCTTGTTGACTTGTTGACACGACCACATCAGCAGGAGTCTCACCCAGCTGCGTAAGTGTGTCTGACAACCTGAGCATGTGGTAGGCACACACACACACACACACACACACCTGGATAGTTGACTATTTTATGGGCCTAATCAGGGTTGATTCGGGTGGTTCTCATTTAAGGAGTCACCAAAGTCATTCATTTCATGAACCGCCCAGACTCCCAAGACCTAATGACGCTCGTTTATCTTCGCGAGTGAATAAACACAAAAAAGCCGTTACAAAAAAACGCAACAAATAGAAGCAGATGACAATCAACAAAATGCGAGCACCCACAAACACAGACAGGAAGGCAGAGAGAATTTGAAATCCCTGGCTTACATGATGGATTTCCAATGGCATTAGATGGCAAGCACCAAATAATATTTTGTAAATAATAAACGCTTGAAATGACAACGCCAACGCGAATAAGGAACAACAACAACAACAACAGCGACAAATTTTGGCCAAAAGAAAGAGAGAGTGAGCCCGAATGGAACCATCCAATGATATCGCATTTTGCGGAAATTAAATTCCCAGCGGCAGTCACGATAATTGCCGCGATTAGAAATTTTTCCCCATTATGATAAGAAAGAAAAAACAAAATAATACCTAGACTGTGACAGTGACAGCCACAATGGCACAGACACCTACGAAATCGCCCAGCCAGTTTTCGTTGACCTCTCATGGCCCACGAGTTTAATAATTTCCTCTGCCTCTGCCTCTGCTCTCTCTCTCTCTTCATTAATTTTTTTATGGCAAAAAAAGAAAAACAAAAAAAAAATAGCACACTCAAAATAATTGGACAGCAACGAAGCATTTTAAGTTGGCCTCAAAGCTTTGTGATTAATTATTAATTAATTAAGAGCTTATTACCGCTTAGAGGTGTTGTCTGGAGTTCCATTCAAAGGGCCGCCAAATTCATGTTGACATTCTATTATAGTAAAAATAAAAGATAGGACGAGGTAGATGGATAATTCAGATATACAAAATTCCCGTGGTTGTGGATGGAATTTTTGGTCATCGCAAAAAAAAAAAAAAATGTCTGAATTGCGCATACGCAACAGGGCGTATGAGTAACAAGCTGGCTGTTTTAAAATTTGCGCTACCCTTTTCGGCATTGTTCTGACATTGTTCAGTCATTGTTCTTTTCAATGTCACAGGAATGCCTAACGAAAACAAGTGAGCGAGCGAAAGAGAGAGAGAGAGAAAGGGGGGCGGGCAAAACAATACTCTGCCGGATTGTCTGATGGCACGCGACACGCTTCGTTAGGTGTCTGATTTGTTTGTGTTGTTGTTTTTATTTTTTGCTTTTGCATATTATGCAGCGCACACGGGGCGTATGGGAAAGCCTTTTTTAATCCTGCCACAAAGCAAAAGCATGTTGTGACAGTCACAAGTGACTTGGGGTGACATGCTCTCTGTATTTCCTTTCTCGTTTTGTTGTTTGTTTTGTTGTTTGCTTTTTGTGTCTCAGGCCATTTGGCACTTTTATGTGCTTGTCAATTTTATTACGTATACGCACCATTGTCTTCTTCTTTAACATCTCGCTGGCTGACATAATGTAAATTTACAATTGTTATGCGTATGTTGTCAAATCGCAATGCCAAGTCCTCCAGGCTTATTAAAACAAACACTCCCCCCCCCCCTCCTCTACCACCCTTAAATACATTTAAATAAATGTTTAAAAATGTGAATTTATGTTTGTTTGTTTGTCAAGGTACTTTTCATATTTTACTTGGCTTTTGTACATTTTTTTTTTTTTGCACTTGCGGTTTTCCTGCCCTTTTCCTGCCTCGGCTCGTTCAAATTGTTCGTGGTTGGCATCAACAATTTTTGATTCGAAAAATGATTCTACCATTCTCGGCGCATATGTTCAGACCAAAATGGCCAGACCAAAACTTGCAGGCCCAACAAAAATATGGCCAGGCAGAGGAGAGAGCCCACTAGAATTTCTTTTTGTTTTTTTGGCAGCTTCCTATGTAATTAGTGTAAGTGCCCACATGAATCGTTTTATAAGCTTTTTGCCAGCGTTTATTTTGTGTACTCCTCGCACCGCCTCCCTTCAGGAACAACACTGGCATTGCTCAAGGCTGTGCCAGTTGTTTCAGTGCAAAATCATTAAAATGAGGAAAAGAGACAAACAACTTTTCCCAAGCAGCACAATAGGATGTGCTCAACAGCACCCTCCCCCCCACTACCACCACTACCCGCTGCATCATATATTTAGATCTTTAGATTTTCGGAGTGGCTGCCTGTCTTGGTTTTGTTGGGTCTCTCGGTCCCTCATTGTTGGCTCTTGCCATTTTTCAGTGCTGTCGCTGTCATGTTGAGTTTTATTCGGTTTTGGGTAATTAAGCCTGTTGTTTTGCAGTTAGAAACTCACACACACACACACACACACACACGCACGAACATTAGAGAAAACCCACACATTAAGGCGCAAGGTGTGTGGGCATGTGTTTTGTTTTTTTTTTTTTATTTTTATACGCAAATTTAAAGATAAAACCGTTAAGCAAAAAAGAGGGGCATGTCTTGGCATACGTTAACGTGTGTAGTAAAGTGAAATAAAAACTCAAAAAAGGCAGCATCTAAATATGAAAATATGGGGAAATGAAAATGGAAAGCTGTTTAAAAGTTAATGAAGCATAACATGACTTTATAATTTGATTAGCCGCACGAGCGTTGATGATTTTTCAGCAAACATGACCAAATCAAATTTAAACCAGACCCAACGAGTCATGTATATCACACAACAACTACAACAACAACAAGAATAACAAGAATCTAATCAACAGAAAACTTAAAGTGTCATTAAAAGTTTGTTGTTGTCGTTGTTGTTGTATATTTTTATATACTTTAAAGAAGAAGAGCAAAAGAAGTTCTTAAGCCGAAAACCTAGTTAAACTTTATGCGAAATGAAAATGAGGTTCGAGATTAAAACTTTTTTTTCACACTTATCAGCTAGGTAAACCAGGTCAGTTACAAATCTCTTTTGCTATTTACACAAAATGTCTTAAAAGTTAACAACAAAAACAACAACAACAGAAACAATGTGAACAAAAAGTTTGTAAGATTACCCAAGCCCAACTGGATTGCATATTAAATACAGAGAAAAAATGTTTGACTTACTTTTTGCACAAGGCGTTTCGAAGGAGAATCAAAAACTCATTTAAATTTCGACTTCCAAAAAAAAAAAAAAAAAATGAAAAAATTAAACAGGTGGCAAGTGTCGCTTTTTGGCTTAAAGATTCTCTCGTACTGGCGACAAAGTATGCATATCAAAATAATAATAATAATAATAATAATACCAGAAATAGCAACAGCAAATTCACAAAAGTCTAATGAAATATCGTAAAAAGAAATAACCACAGACACACATACACACGTACACACACGTACAGGTAAACGCACACGAGTTTTAACCCGTTGACAGTTGGTTGACGTGAATGGCAAGCGGCAAAGCTGTGACGTTGACGCGATTCCGGGCAGTACAAGAGTGCGACCAAACGACCGGCCGACCGACACTGAGGCGTCGAGTTTTATTCTTTTTCTTCGTCTTCTTCTTCTCCTTCGCAGATAAAGAGGTGCCGAATATTGTGGCCACTGGCTGAATGTTTTTGGCTGGCCAAGTTTGAATGGATTAAACGGATTGAGTGAAACATAAACAACAATAACAACAACAACCAAAAGAGCTATAGGCAGAGCACCGGCACAGAAAGATTCAAGCGCTCAATGAAAAGTTTGTTTTGTTGTAATTGGTGTTGTTGTTGTAATTAGCGCGGCAGCGAAAATTTGCATAATATTTATGTTTTCCCTTATTTCGATACGTTTCACTGTTGGGGGGGAAACACTTTATGGAAAATGGAATTCTTTGAAATTTATTATTTCTTCTTCTTCTTCTTCTTCGTCACTCTGGTCACTTTTGTTTTTGTTTTTTTTTTTTTATTTGGATTTTAAAATTCAGTTGCCGTTGTTGTCTTATTTGTGTTAATTTTTCGAATGCTCAAATCAGTTTAGACAATTGCTCGGGACTTTTTCCTGTGCTTTGTTGTTATTGTTGTAGTTGTTGTGATTTCTCAAGCACTTGTATTATTTTTACTTGGGTTATAAATAATTTTCTTTTTCTGTTGCTTTCAAAATACTTTTCATTTTTCCATGCACTCAAAATTTTCATTTAGCTGAAGAGAAAAACACTTTTTTTTCAAATTGATTTTAAGCATTTTAGTACATTAATATATTTTTTCTTTTTTGTTTTACATTTGTGTGTGTGAAATATTTCTGAGTATTTTTTTCGGAATAATTTTTCGCTTGTTTTCAATTTTTTTTTTTTTTTTTGGATTTTCAATTTTCACCCGCGTTAATGTTTTCAATTCGCTATTGACCGTTACACGATGCTTTGAGCCCAACGGTAGCCGAAAAAATTCTTAGCAAAAGACACACACACACACACACATATACAGTCGCGCGCCAACAGAGCACACATACACACTCTTTGGCATTTAGTGTTGAGTTGAATTGAGTTGAGTGAATGAAAATTGTGATTGCGCCGTCCGCCTACTTGTCGCTTGCCTGACGCGCGCACGGTAGAATTTTAACTGGAACCTCGAGCTCGTTTTCATTTTGTTTTCAAAACAGCCATGCCAGCAGCACGATGCCGAAGAGACGAAGACGTCGACGATGTCGGCTGGCAGCCAACAGAAAGGCAAGAATTCACACCAGAACCACCACCAATGCGGTGCCTAACAGAATCTGGAACTGCCTTACAGAGTAACCAAAAATAACAGCAACCGAACGGGCAAACGTTTTATTCATTCTACCTGCACCACTATACTCTTTTTATACTCTTTTTTTCTTTTAGCATAACAGGGCTCGGCACTCACACAGCTGCAAACTGTTATCACACAGTAACAGTACACCGAGCGTTGGGTATGTGTGTATCGGTGTCAGTGGGTCGCTTTTTCTCTCTCTCTCTCTCTCTCTCTTCGCTTTGCAGAGCTGCGCGCGTACTCATGTGGCTGTTCGTGTCTGCAAAAATTATCGCATGCGAGAAAAAAGACTGGACGGATTTTTTTGCCCATGTCAGTTAAAGTTAATCGATTTTGAAATTGAAGATGTCAGTTTAATTGCCAAAGAGCACTCGAAAATTTATTAAAAATGTATAAATTTATTATTTCAAGTCTTCTTTGACAGACCCATTATTTTTTGTAGAAAATTGCATGCAATTTCTCATTTTTCTGAGCTCGTAACTCTTTCGACAATACCTACTCATTTGGCTAGCCAATAAGTAATAATCAAAACAAAACATAAAATTAAATTTTATACGATAAATAAACTCATAAATCTGGGGAAACACGGCCGCACTTGTAGCTCATCTAAAATGCCAAAAATTATTATCTAAACACATGGACTCATAAGCCAATACCTCAAAGCATTTTGTATTTATTGAACTCGTATATATTTATTGGAGAGTTCATTTATGAGTGTACATTGTGTATTTTTAAATTACAGAAAAGCGAGAAAAAAATAAAGAATAACATGAAAAGTAATATTTCCAATCAATTGGCAAACTGAAAAGAACAAATGGAAACAAGAAAAACAAAGCGAAAAAAGAAATCATATTTCGAGTATTTCATTCACTAAAAAAAATACATATATAAACTCATTGAACAGCCAAAACTAATTCGAACCAATCCAGCGATACCACTTAACCCCGAGACTCTTGCCTTCTCCGGACCAGGAGTACACATATTGTGTGTTTTTTACCTTCCTGCAATTGGCTCGCTGGCAAAAATAACAACAATGAATAAAACTGAAAACACTCAGCATTCCCGGTGCTATAAAATATGTTTTTTTAATGTAGATTCGTGCTCAATGAAATCGCCACAAACACAGCAACAAGAAAGAAAACAAACGGGCCAAATCCAAAGCCAAATGACCAAAGATTCCCAATAGAAAAGCACACAAAAGCAAAAAACAAAGCCGGTGAAAATTCAGCAAAAAAGAAACAGCAAAAGCCACGATTGAAAGTGAGAAAACGCTTAAAGCTGCCGGGCTATGTAAACGAATACTTATACTCTTTTTTTTTTCGTTGAAAGTGAAAAAATTGATGTGAACCAAGAAAGCTTTTCTTTTCACATTGAATGACTTAATTCATCTCAGATCTTGACATGAACAATTGGAAAAGTGAAATAATTGATTTGAACCAAGAAAGCTTTTCTTTTCACATTAAATGACTTAACTCATCTTAGTTTCATAAATCCTTTTATTACTTAGAAGACTTGAGAATTCCTGATCAACTGATTACAACTCTTGTCTCAAAAAGTGTATCTAACTAGACACAATATCAGCTTGTATTAATCTCTCTATATTTTCATGATTCCATTCAAGTCTATGTATGTGCATCTCCATTGAGTGTAATTTAAAAATGGACTCGACAATGAGCAAAAAACATGCACTCAAATGAACAGATATAAGCCAGCGTCAGGTTGAGGATAGAATGGAACCAATGAATGAATACTTTTTGAAAAATGGTGTGAAATCAACTTGCATGTTTGTTGGAAAGAACATGGCTCGAGCGATTCAATTAGCAGATAGAATGAACCCAAATGCATAAAAACTTTTTATGGCAGGTTGTGACCAAAATTGAAGTGAATTTCTAAAAGAAAACGAAAAAATTGTGTCGGGGCTTATGAACAACCCTAATAGGGATGGCAAGCAGACTAAAAAAATTGTCACACTTCATTGGAAACGCCGAACGTACTTATATCGGAAAAGGTCAACTCAATATTGATACAACTAAGCAAATAAAACAAGCCTATATTACATAAGAAGAGTGGGAGAAGGTAGTTTAAGTGAAGGTATACGACATGAAATTATATATATATAAATAATTGATATTAATAAATACAGGATATGCCATCTCTGTATTTCCGAGCTTTTGAGGTATCCTCAAAAAACTTGTATATTTTCTAAAACTCACCAGATCAACTAAGTCTCAAATAATTCTTCGTGTCTCCCTTATCTATATTATAGTCCAATCTCAGACCTTAGGTTCAGAGCTGAGAATATTGATAGAGATATCTCTGGTATTGTACAAGATATATTCTTGAAATGTTATCCATAATTTGGAACAGTTTAATCCTAATTTGATTCTGATTATATTTCAGCCTTATATTTTTAATTTTTCCATGTTTCCTTGAAATGTATCGATGAGCATCGCTCCCGGACTAAAACAAAATAATCAACACTATCCATATTAGTCAGGCAAAACCAAAAACCTTGTAAGGAATTACTCAATTAATTGGCCTTGTTAAGGCCAAGGCCAAAATAAATAAAGCAATTCTGCGAAAATCAGAATTCCAATGAGTAATGGTGAAATTCCATGAATTTCAGCAGTTCGCAGGGAAAAATGGTTTTCCATTAAATAACCTGTTGGTAATTGCCTAACTGCTTTTAAAATTCAGTCTTGTCAATATCTATCCACAAGCTGTTCAGCTCTCTGCTATTCTGTTCTATCTTCTGGGCCTGCCAATATCTGCCAGAGCCTCAGTGAGCGCGTTGTCTAAAAGCCTAGTGGGCCTTTGAAATATGCTCGAGCATTACCGCAACTGTCAGGCATCATTCACATACCGCATACAATCAACTGACTCCAAGCATTCCGCATATACTATGACACACAGACAATCAACCTGTCATTCACTCCGAGCCAGTCGGGGAAAAATGAAGGCACCTTTCCAATTCCACGCGGATCGCTCTGTTTCGAGCCCATATAAGTTTACCTGTTATAATTTGCGGTGCTGCGGTGGCATTCAAAATGTTTCCAGCCATTTGATACTGCCTAGTAAAAATAAACTAGCAACGGGATTTCGCTTTCCCCAAGCAGACAATCCGACTTTAAGGCCTCGAATTCATTAAAGTGAATAATTCACAATGACTACAAAATGAGAATGAAAATATATAACAAACAAAGAACCAACCCATCCACCCACAATCCAATGGGTATATAGTATGTGTACATATGCTGAAAGTGAAACAGTTGAAATGATTGATTTGCATGTTTCAGACAACAAATATTGAAACGCACAATTGCTTGCCGCTAACGCAGATGCCGATGACGACCATCCTAAGAAGAAGAAGAAGGAAATCGCTGTCTTTGTTTTTGTTTGAGTAAACTTTCATACACGATGGGAGCTGTGGGGAGGAGATGCTTTCCCAAGTTCAAGTACAAATTGAAATGCCAGCACATAAAATCAAATGTTGCAAAAAGGGGATTGTCAATGGCAGACAAAGACAGTAATGACAACAATATGAAACGAGTGTGGCAGCTCAAAGTCACCAACGAGGCGCTGCGATAGAGACAAAGCAAAATTCTCAAGTCAACTGGAAAAAATCATAAATAAAATATGCGCTACGCACTCTCATAACCATATACATTTCCCCCCGCCCCAACTGAAGACGAGGTGGGCAGGCTACCCAGGAAGCGTTACAGTTTGGTCCGCCCTGAATTCAATTTGATTTATGATAAATACGCGATGATTTATGCCCTTTGAACGTTGCCCAAGCAATTGTCTGTGGGCCCAGGCACAACAAAAAAAAAGAAAAGAAGAAAAATCTAAAATAAGAGCACCCGCACAGAGTCCCCAATAAGCCAGAGGACCGACGAGCCGAGAACAGGTCTCAGGTTTTAGGTTAAAAGTTGCATGCTTGGTTGCTCGGCTTATTGGCTTGTATAAGCCGAGCCGACCACAAATCGCTTCAGCATCATGTCTTAAAGCTTCCTTCCTACCTGACAATCCCAAAGTCTGAGTAAACCAGAAAACATTTGGCTTTTCGCGATTTGTTTTTTCCTTCGTCTTCTGTTTTTCCTTTTTATTCAACTACAAAATGCGTTTCGCTTGGTCTTTGGATTCAATTTTTTTGTCGATTCGATTCAATTTTCCCCCCCTCACGCCGCGCATACAAATTGCCTGCGTAAGAATTTTCAAATGCTCTAAACATTTTTTTTCTTCAGAATTTTTGTTGTAAAATATTTTTTATTTCTTCTTCTTTGTCTGTTTGTGTTTTGTGTGGTTTATTTATGAAGTTATGGTTTTGGTGTAAAATATAGCCAAGCCACACACTCACGCCTATTTGCATATGAAAAATGCCTAGTTTTATTTTTATTGATTTTATTTTATTTTATTTCGAAATGGCAATGGAATGTGGTTTTCGGAAACAAACAAATATGCATCGATTCATTTTTTTCTCTCTTTGGACAAGTAATGATAAATGCCTGGAATTTGGAAACTCTCTGTAAATTATACTGATAATCGTGTCTAGTATGGCTGAAATAAATTCTGTAAGGATTTAACGGGCCATTGAATCATAAGAGTTATTATATTCCGTTCAATCAGGCATAAAAAAAGAGAACGAGTGGAGAAAACTAATTGGGTTTCAAATTAAAAAAAAAAAGCTTAGCTCGGCCTAAAAAATAAATCCTAAAAAGCTTACAATTCAAACATAATTAACTATAGAATGAATGACAACACACACACACGCACACACACATATTTTCCCCTACTCAAAGTTAATGAAAATTTGTAAGCCAACCTCCTTTATCACCTCAGAAATTGAACACTGATTAAATGTCTTGTGTGTGTGTGTGTGTGTGTAGGCGGATTTGATTGTGTCCATTAAGCCAGCTTAATTGACAGTTGGCCTTTTTTTTCACTAGACAATAGAAACACGTCAGGCCTACGATTTTAATTGAAGTGTCCGAAAATTAACAAAAAAGAAGAGCAACAAAAAACATTAAAGGAAATGTTAAAAAATGTAACAAAAATAAAAAGAAAAGTAAAACAAAAATAAAAACGAGGAGCAAAACCAACGAGACACCTAAAAGCTGCCAGCAATAAAACGTTGCGTATACGCACCGTGTGCCGGCCAAACGACAGTAACAGTGCAAAATAAAAGTTTATTGCTAATTTATTTGATTAAATTTCACGTTGCCAAGTAGGCCGGTGTGCGATTTTGGCTGTGCTGGTAGGCTTTGCTCTTTTTATAGATATATTTTGTTCCGTGTCGAGCAGTGACATTTGCTGACACGGCGCTTCAGTTGATTTGCTGCAAATTGATAAGAGAAACAACAGTGGTTACCGCTGGGGGGCCAATAACAACACAAAACCGAACAAGCCCGGCCAAATGGGTTGCTTATCAGTCAGTTGACATCAAAGCATTGCTTATTGCCAGACGAATGTGTGCTTGTGTATGCTATATATAGATTTTTTGTCCAATTTCATTTAAAGACTTAAATTTGACAGCCGGTTGACATGTCAATTCAATTAAACAAATGTAAAAGTAACCCCACCAGAGTGGCCCACTAAAGGTTGCCCAAAGCTGAACAGATACAGTAAAATATACATATATTAAGGTATTAGTGTTTCGCAAAAAAAAGAAAAGAGAATGACAACACTGCGTATGATTAACATTATATATATGCGCTGCATAATAACAGCGCCAAAGTGTTTTTCTTGTTTCGCGTTCGCCAAAAAGTATGCAGGGCAAAGTTACAAAACTGCCAGAATGCCAATGCCAATAAAAAAAAAGTTTCACCATACAAGTGTGCGTGTCATGCAAATACCGAAAAGCAAACAAACACACACACACTCACATATTCAGTGTAATCTACAGTCAAAGCGCATATATGACACTTATTTAACATACAAAAGCGTACGAATGTACGACCGACTGTAAATGAGAATGAAATGCAAAAATAAGGCGCATAAAAACTGAAGTGCCAAATGTAAAATCGTATTATCACACGGACAAACACTAACACACACACACACACATACACAGACAGGCAAGCGTAAATGCGCACTCACAAAAGACAATTAAGGAAGCCTCAGCGGTGAGGGGAAGGCGGTTTAAGAACGCAGGCCAAAGCTGGTTTGCTGGTGGTTAACTGAGTACCATCAGCTAATGGTATCAGGTGAAAAAAAAAATATATAGAAAGAGGAGGCGTCTCACGGTGAAAAGCCAAAGTGAAAATGAATGCGCGCATTTCCGACCGGCTGACATTTCCATTTAAATGCTTCACATACTCTCCGAGGCGTCTTGCCAAGGCGGCAAGAAATAATAGCTTTAATTTGAATGGCAGTTTTTTTTTTTATTTTCCACCACAAAAAAATGGCATCTTTTTGTTTTAATCCTCGACTATTTTCTAATCTAAAACAGTCAAAGCCCATTTATATTTGGCCTTAGCTTGGCCCCAAAAACTCATCATACTTTTGGCTTTAAGATTAAATTTTGTCAAGGCCACAAAAGAAATAGAAAATAACTTATTACACTAGCCAAACAAACCAAATCAAAGTAATAAAAAAATCAAACTATATAAAAGCCAACCCAAAGCCAATATTGAATTTTTACGCATCAACGAGAAAGCAGCAGAAAAAAAAATCAAACTAGCCACATTATCACAAAGTATATGGCATTTATATTTGTATTGTGTGACTACCAAATCGAATCAACATAAATTTGTGGCATTTATGTTAAGTTGGCCACACGACTTTCGCTAGGGCCCAAAGCGATTGCTTAGTTGTGGGAAAGATGACCGATAAATGCTCTTAACTTAAGGGCCGAATGGAGTATTTTAGTATTTTTACTAATTTCAGAAATAACTTAAAGGGAAACTTTTTATTTGTGTTTATTTCAAGTTCTATTTCAAGTTAAAGTTTCCCAAACTTTTCGAGGTGAGAATAAGAAAGAAGAAGAGGAAGAAGAAAAGGCACACCTGGTCACACAAAGTGCCGGTTAATGTATGTTGTGGTAATTCTCGTTGTCGTTAGGGCAGAAGCTTTGGATGGACCCTATTAAATGTCTTTTGGTTACAATTTCACGGCTTGGGTAAATGGTAATTTTGTTGGGGGGTGCGTGTCTGTTAAATGGCATGGCCAACTGGTCTTGCCCCTATTTACTGTAATTGTATTTCGATCAGTTGCCTGGGCCATCGCCATCACCATCATCATTGGTAAAGCCAAAAGCAAAAGTCACAGAAATCAACAGCCAGCAGGTGTTCGATGTCATGCTGAGTGGCCAGGTTGGGGTCAAAATTACCAAAACTGAACTTGGCCAGCTCCCCTGTCTTGGCCAGCCTCGTTGTAACCCTGACTGGCCCTGGCGTCAGCATTAATTTATGGATTTAATGGACAAGTTAATTAGTTTGCGGTTTTATATTCATTGCGATCTCTTTTGAAAATCGATTGGAGTAAAATTTTTGGCAAATTACTAAGAATCATTTATGCAATTTGCCTTTGCGGTTTACTCTGAGTCTATTCAATTTTCGTTCAAATGATTCACTTAATGGACCAATGAGAGCAATTCGAATCTGCCAACAATCAGAAACTTTATTTTGTCACAGCGAAAAAAATAGAAATGCAAAAGAAGACAAGTAAGCAATAGCTAAAAAAAGAAACAGCAAATTGAATTGAATTGGGAATACCAACATGACGCAAATGTGATTTGCGCCTCATACAAAAAAACACTGAGCCCAGTTGAGCCGCAAAACAAAACAACAACTTTGAGGGCAAATGGCACAAGACAGAAAGATGCGTAATTTTCAGCTCAAATGTCAGACATGTAGGTCAGGCCCAAGCAGATGAAGGAGAAGCTAACACAGCCACTGGCAGTGTCAGAGGCAGCAGCCAAAAAAATAAAAAAAGTAAACTGAAGCGAAATCGAAATCGAAACGAAAGAAAAATTGTACACTAAACTGCAAATCATGAAATATGACACACCATGGCTGCCAGTGCCAGCTTCGTGACCATATGGGACAGCCAAACATACACATACACATACACACATACACTCTCACATGGCAATCAAATCGGGCAATGAGGCAGCAGATGGTAGGCCCAGTAAAAAAAAAAGAAACAGAAACGAAACAAATAGAGAGCCGAAGGAAAGTAATTTCAAGACTAACCCTAAACAACTGAATGTAATGAAAATGGAAAATTCTTTCTCAATGCTTTTCATACACTCCAAGACAATCAATTGCAAGAGAGCATAATCAATTTTAGCTAACGAATGTAACAGACGAGTGAGAATATATTTTCTTAAGCGCTTCAAAGAGACTGACCCTGGCTTGGTCAAAAAGTTATCGATAGCTCTGAAGAGTCGACTCGGCATTCCTATAAAGTATCGTTACTCTGAGTTTATTTAGGCAAACGGATGAAACAGCAAGACTGACCCTGGCTTGATCAAAAAGTTATCGAAACCTCTGGTAACTCGACTCTGCATCCCTATAAAGTTTCGTAACTCTGAGTTTACCACAAAGCTAAATTCGTCTAACCCTTCACTCCCCGAGAATTAATTCCAAGAGAGAATAATTAATCAGAATACCAGACGAAAGAAAATATATTTCTCAAAGCGCTTCCAAGAGAGTGCACCTGGCTTTATCAAAAAGATATCGATAGCTTTGGCAAGTCTACTCCGCATTCTTTTAAAGTGTCTTTACTCTGAGCTTGTCACATAGTTTTCATATTCTAAACCTACACTCCAAGACAATCAATAGCAAGAGAGAATAAGAGAAAGACTGTAGCTGGCTTGATCAAAAAGTTATCGAAAGCTCCGGCGACTCGACTTGGCATTCCCATAAAGTATCTAACCTCACCGCAAAGGTTTCATTTTGAAGCCCTTGAAAATTATTTATTCTGACTCGATCAAAAATTTATCGATAACTGTTTCAAGTCAGCCCTGTAACACTATTAGAGTTGCCAGAAAGGTTATATTTTCCTCCAAAAATTATTCAACAAACAAAAGAAAATAAAGAGCATTTACCATTCGAGTGTTTTTTTTTAGTCACAGCTTTGTTTTTAGACCTCCTAAGGTCTTTGAATTTGAAGTTCTCAATCTATTCAACTTTGTGCTTTCACTTTGTCTTTCTTGGAGAATTCCAGTTTATTAGCTATGTGGGACAAAGCTGTTAATTCACTTTAGGGAGAGCTAAATAGACAGGGACAAAAAAACAAAGACTTCAAATCGGGCTGAGTAGATTTTCTCATACTTTTCGAGTTCTATTCGCCAGGCTACAATTAATCTTCATAAATTGAATGCATGAATTTGTGGCTCAACATATTCAAAACAAAAGCAAACATAATTTAAAATAAAAAAAAATATGGTGAGAAAGTTCCATTCATAATCAAGAAAAATTATGCAGCTCAGCCTTTCAATATTTATCTATTTCTTAGAATTTATCACAGATTTGCTGCCCAGCACTCTTTGTCTCTTCCAGCTTTGTCTATTATTTGAGCACTTTATCTTAATTAAAAGTGCAACAAAATTTATTCATATTGCAATCAATTGAAATCGAATGGCCCGGCTCAGAAAATAAACATATAAAAACACAAACCAATTGGGGCAGACTGCAAAGGCAGCCAACAGGACCCACAGAACTGCAATAAATTGTAATTTCTATTTAAATGCAAATGTGCCGAAAGCAAAAAGAAATATATATACATATATATTTTCCACAGAATATGCCCAAAATAAATACAGAAACTCCCTCCCTGTCTTTGTATTCTCTACGCCTACTCCGACTCAATTGCCATTGGCACATGCTGCCGATAAGTGAGAAATAAACTGAGCTCAGTGAACCAATTCAAGCCCGTTCTTATCGAGACCCCTCTGCAATTGTCTGTTTGTCTGCTGTTTGTTTGAAAAATTTGATTACCTTGTGGTCAGGGTTAGGCGGGACTCCAATTCAATTGTACTGCTTTTTTGAAGTCATCATTTTGTGAATAAATGTAGCCGTGTGTGTGTGAGTGTGTATGCATTGCGCTTTTCAACATCTCTGGCAGTCGACTAGAGCCAGAGCTTTCCCTTGCCAGGCCATAGGTAAATGAATTGCCAGTCGAATCGAAAAGGCAGGTATCGAGTCGAGTTGAATCGAATCGAATCGATTGGCTGTGTACTCTGGCATTACAAACAAATTGCAACGGCAACTCGTTTAAATATTTGTTGAATTTCCTGACAACAGAGGGAGAATGGAGAGGTGGTAAATTCTATAACTGCATATTTGATTAGCTTACAACAAATGTGCAGACACACTTTTGCGGCTTTCAGTTGCCAAATACTCTGAACCTAATTAAATATTGACAAAAATCCGTTGTCCCCAACCCAGCCCAGTCCAGTCCAGTCCAACTTTATGCATACAAAATGAATTTTTACTACTCCATGTATTTTCAAGTTTTCGCCCACATTTCTGAGTCAAGTTTTATTCCAGTTAATTAGGGAAAAATACGCATAGCTGACAGGGCCCAGGGTAATCGGGTACTTGGGTGCTAGGATAGAATACACATTTTAGGATGATGTTGATGAAGTTTTGGGTCTCATTTACACTAGTTATTTTTGTTGTTGTTGATTTGAGAGTGAATATTTTTTAATAGTCTGGCTAGTTTTATTTTCGAATTAAGAACCCAAGTGAAAGTTTAATTGCCACAACTATGTGAAATGGGTAGAAGTTTTAGTTAACTTTGTAACTGCCTATGCAAATGGGGTTTTTTGTTTGTTTTTTTAGAATATTATTTTGTTTCTATTTGCTTTTCATTAGAAAAACATGCTCTGGCAACACGTGTGGCACAACAAACAAACAAACTAAATAAACTTGAATAACCAATTTACCATGCTAAGAAGATGCAACAGTTTGTTAAAAACAAAAACAAAAAAATCACTTAAGTACTTCAAAATTAAAATAGAGCAAAGTTAGTGTAAACAAGTCACAATGAATAATTGAATTATTTATAGAATTTTCCATCGACAACAATGGAAATTCTTAGAGAGAAACTTCTCGACTTGGCTACGGCAGATGCATTGGAAAATGTCTGTCATCTTTTCATTCAAGATTTTCTTCTTTTTTTTTCTAGTTGGCTGGAAAAACTTTTCAATCTCAACAGCTGTGGGCCAACTTGCTTTCGAACAAAGCCAATCTGCAAATCACCTTGACTGGACTGTACTTGCTCCAAGCCGAAGAGCAAAACAAAATAAGCAAAAAGTAGAACCTAAAAATCCATTTGACTGCCGCTAATTAATCTTGAAAAGTATTTAAAACTTTTGGCTTTTCGCTTGTTTCAGAATTTCCAAACAATTGTAAATAATTAATGCCGCATTACACTCAATTACGGAAATACAATGCATAAATAACTAAAGTCCAAAGTTTCATCAAAGCCGCCTCAGCGTCAGCTGCACAGGAAAACTGACTTTATCCTGCAAAACAAAAAAAAATATAAAAAAAAAAAACATCGTCGGTTTAAAGTTGAAAATGGTTTGCCACATCAAAGTTTTGTGTTCCGAAATAGAAACATAATACGCAGCACATGGAAGAGCAAACAAATTAAACGCACTTAAAAATTTCCTTAGATAAGAAATAACAAAATATAGATTACAATTTAGAGGAATGACGCTGTCAGGTGAAATGTCAAATGGAAGATGAATGCCAACTTGCAACTTTCATTGCCACCCGCATGAAGCACAACGAACTTGCAACTAAGCAAAGCAAAGTAAACGCCAAACAACAACAACAACAAAACAAAGCCAAAAGTTCTTGCCAAAAGCCCACAAGGCTGCCTGATCTAACACCCCACAAAATGTAATAACAACAACAAAAACAATAGCTGTAAAAGCAAATGAAACAAAATTGTGTGAACAACAATTTTAGCGGATATTAAAAACAATGTTGCCAACAACGCTGAATGGCACAAAAACTAGAACGTCCGTGATTGTGTGGGGAACTGGGAACTTGGAGCTGGGAGCCTTTGCTGCTGTTTCAATTTGAAAGTTTGTATTGGGTTTTTGCTTTCTGAAATCCTTGGTTTCTGCTCCCTTGCCTTCACCTAAGCAATCCAGCATTGGTTACATTTGTGGTGGTCACATTGTAGGGGACATTTCACTTTATATTTATACTTGTTGTTTTGTTGACGGGAACAACAGGCCCAGCGTTAGCCAGACTTTAACGCCTCTTCTTCTTCTTCTTCTTCTTCTTTTTTATATTCAGGCAAACGGCAAACGGAAGTCCGCTTGTCACACTTATAAACGCATACACGCAGACAGGAAACAGAGCCAGGCACTAATACATACTGAGGCGGCCTTGTTATTGGCAGACACGGAAGTCGCATCACTGTCTCTCTCTCAATGATTTTTCATTCATACCGCTCCCCGGCATGCCTACTCCTGGGCACACCATTTCCAGACCATTGAAAATTACTTGGCATTGTTTGTTTCGTCGGAGCTGTATTAATTATGCAGAGAAAGCCTTTGAAAATGTGTTCGTTGGGGTTGGTCGGCTCGGAGTCGGCTGTAGCAGATGTATTTAATTTAAATTGATTAAAATTTCATTTTGGCAACATTCCATTAATGTTTTGTGCGAGGCATAGAAATTGTAGAGAAAAAGGGCAACTCAAAAGTTCAACAAGTCAAATTCCAGTTAATAATTTAAATAAAGACCAAGCTAATTGAACATCCGCCAGGCTAAGGCAAATGACCTGATATCATTTTATTTTAAAGACAAAAAAATAAATAAAAAGCAAGTTCATTTGTTTTGTTGAAAATTAAAAATTGCCACTGTTAAGTGTGGCAATTAGTCGATGGGATTCTTTCTTCTGTGATGGGTTGAGAGTGTTGAAACAATGAAATCAATGCCGCGTTAATTAGAGAAACATTTCATTTCAAATTAACAATTGTGGGTCCTGGGCATGCAATTTGTATCAGTTTTGTTAATGTCAATCAGACGAGCAGCCCTTTAATTGGCACGTGATAAAATGTCAATTTTGATTAACGTCAAAAGTGCAATCACCTTTCCAATGGGAGTCAAGCTGTTTCGGTTTTAATTGTCTGACACCTCTTTTTCTGGGCTTCTTTCAAAACACACATACACACCAACACAAACAAATTATTTAATTAATCCGTAGAGCTTAGGCCCAGGCCCAATTAAATGTGCGTGTTGGCAATCAATGTCATAAAATTTACCAGCTGTGAAAATGTCGCCTGTCTGACTGTCCAGACAGTGATTTGAATATATTGAATAAGCAGAAGAAAAGAAACTATCAAGACAAGAAGGCAATTCCCACTTATAAATATTCAAAATACATTTCTGACAAAAGTCTACCCGTCTCACGCATGACACTAAAATTGTCAGTCAACTCACGTGCTGGCCTCCAATATTGTTGAGTTCGCACGAAAAGTGTTGCCTACTTTCAGGCTGGTGCTCAATTCCCAGCCATTGCTTTTAATTGTAATGGCGATTTTATAGACTTTCTATACTCTTCATAACGAGAACTACACACATATTCAAAGACCCCAAGCCAGACTATTCAAAATCAACAAAGAACGAAAAAAAAAAACATTTAACACAATCAAAGTGCAGGCCGGCACGCATTAAATCGTTGCTTTTCATGTCAGGCCTTTTCATGCTTTTCTTTTCTTTTCTCTCCATTCTATTCACTTGGTTTTGTTGTGAATGTTTTGAATGTTGTGATGTCCACAGAACTAAACCCTTTCTTAATACAACAACAACAACAACAACAACAAGCCAGCTCCCTGCCTTACACACGCATCCAAACACACAAATAAAAGAAGACCAAAAAAAAAAAATAAATAAATATAATAGAAAAGAAAAGAAAAACCTCTTACAAATCCCTGCCACATGCCTGTATGCAAAGTTTGTATTAAGTTTTTGCCTCGTTTGGTAGGAAAACAAGGCCAAGCCAAGGGTCGTCTCAAGTTGAGGCAAGTTCTTTTAGTTTTTGCTCGCTTGAGGGCGACTGCGTGCATGACTGCCGAAATTTGTAAATAATCAGAAAATGTGTCAACTTATTTTCTGGCAGCAAGCAGGCAGAAGGCAGAAGATTTTAAGCTCCTCAGCCCAGCCCAACTTGCAACGTCTGATGCCATAAGTAAATAGTTTGAAATTTGTTTTGCTCGTATAGGCGAATTGAGAAGGGTTGTTCAACCCTTCAGCCTGGCCATAGAGTCCGGTTCAAAGTGTTGGAAAATTCGTCTAAGCCGCTTAGTGAAATTTGTGCCAACGATAAAGATGCCCAGGCACGCTAATAGCATTGAGAATTTTCTCCTCCTATTTTTTGGTATAAATTTTAAAAATGCAGTAAAAATTGCTTAAATTGAATACCAGCTGGAAATTTGCATAAGCATCACATCGACTCAACTCAACTCAACTCAACTCGACATCAAAAGCTGCTTGATAAATTAAACAACTGACAGAGTGGCTGGCATGATTAAGGCTCTGGACGACAATTGAATGATATTTCGATTTGGCCAAAACAAAGAAAAATTGTTTGTCAAATTGTAGTTATTAAGGCGTGAAATGAAATGCAGTCGACTCCACACAGTTCACTGGCTGAGTACACATAAAACAAAGCTGGTCAAAGACACCAGAATAGTATTGAGTGTAGTAAATTTAAAACCAGTTCAACCTTTTCACAGAATTGCAATGAGAAGCTCGTTCAGATATGTTTGATATTGATCTGCTTAGAGGAGGGCAGACTTAAGAGTCAGGTGGGCCAGCTCGGTGAGGAGAAGACCAGGACAATTGTCAGAAAATAAATTGGATTTCGGTTGTATGTGTCTTTGGTAGCTTTGACATTTTTTGGTAAATACTTGGGAAATTACTCAAGATGATTTGTTTTTGTATTTCTCTTTTTGAGGGGTGTATCAAGGAATGCCTGCGCAATTTGCAGTTGACAGAATCTTATGCGGTTTTTCTGCATTTGATTGACAAAAGGAATCAATTTGCTGTGCAATCAGGCAAATAATTTCATAATTCTCCATTTCTGCCTCTGCGTCGGTTCGGGCCCAAAGCAATTAGAGATAAACTATACGAAGCACACGCCAAATTCAAATACACTCGCACATCATACCTATTTCCGAGGCCATTTTAATGAAATTATTTGCAACATGTTGTGGCAGCCACAACAAACAAGAAGCCACCGCAAAATTCATTGAAATCATATCGCTTACCAAGTGAAACAAAAAAAGAGAGAGAAAGGCATTCACACAAATTTTGTTCACCCAAACAGAAATTCACATGATGCTATAAATAAAACACACACAGCAAACTGCGAGCATCCTATTCTCTCCTCTGAGCCTTTGTCGAGAGTGACGAGTATCGAGTAGCAAACACCATTGACATTTTCGGGCCACATTCACAATTCCCCCTTGAGCTGAGCAGACGAATGCGGACATTTCAGTTGCTCGTGTGAAAGTGCTGCAGTGCCAGAAACAACAACAAAAACAAAATCAAAAACAACAATATGAAAACACCTAAACCAACAATTCTGGTGGGCTCCCTTCAACAATATCCTTCTCCGGCCCTTCTAGCCCAGAGTTCAACGAATTTTGCATATATTGGGAAACAATAAATTTACAATAATGTAAATCTGCGTGGGTATCAGAGAGGAACAGAGTATGTACAAGGGAGATAGATAACATACGAGAGTGTGTGTGTGTGTCGACATCAGGTTGACCTTCTCAATCTTCTGGGGCAAAAACAAAAGGCTGGCAAAATTTGTGCGCCTGTGACAAGTGAAAAGGAGGCAGCCAAATGCGGATAACTTAAATGGGTTAAAAGGATCAAATTTGGCTTCTCAGCTTTTTGCGATTTACGCTTTTCTCACTCTTCTCACTTTTGCTTAGTTCCGTGGAGCTTGCCAGAATTAAACTTAAAGCGAAACCAAATGGGGAAACTCGTTTAGATTGCCTGCCAAAAGTATGCTAAATAAAAATTATAAAACTGAGAGCCCCTCACTTTTTTTTATTTAAAGTTTTTGACAATTTACAATTATAATAAATTGTTTTCTTCTTCTTCTACTTTTTCACTAAGTGTTTTGCTCTCTGTTTTTTCTTTTCTATTTTTATTATTTTCATTGTCTGTTTGCATTGCAAATTGTTGCCTTCATCAGAAAAGAATGCGAAAGTATTTTAATACTCCACAACTGCACCCACCTCCTCCACCCCCTGCCCAGCCCTGGGCTTCGTTCATAAAGTTGGCAAGACATTAGTGACGCTGCAGCAAAAGTTTTTTCTAGCTTTGCCAGCAACTCTCCCTTTTTCCAATGTGCTAAACAATTTTTCATTAAAATGTAGTCGCAACACTTGAGTTAGTAGGCAAAGAGATACGACACCGAGAAAAGCTCGAAAGGAAAATGAAAATGAAAATGGGAAACTGGTAAGAAGAACTGAAGGCCAAGTCGCTCCATAAATGTTGAATCGGTTTTTCTTTTTTTGTCTATTTTCACTTGGGAATTGGAAGTTTGCTCAACAATTTTAATAAACATGGCGAGTTGAAAACAGCACAAAAAAATAAATATATATATAAAATTAAATATACACTGGAATACCTAGAAGAATAAGAAATTAATGATTATGGTGAACAGAACCATAAAATGATAAAGACAGAGAGAGAGAGAGAGAGAGAGAGAGAGAGAGAGAGTTAAGTAAACAGAAAGTCTATGGAGATGTAAGCCCAGCTGGGCCATTCCGAACTCCAGACCCGAAAATAAAAACTCAAACAAACCAACAAAAAATTCACACACACAGCTAAAGTCTCATATATTTTCATATAGGAAGAAGAAGAAGACGAAGAAGAAATCCGCGAAAGCATTAACCCGGTAGCTGGGCAAAGCCAAGACCAAATTCAATATTGGCAGGCAATGAGCCAGCGAGCAATAAAAGCCATGATCCAACCAGCCCAGTGGGGGCATCAAGCCCTGCCAGCGAATGCTAATGAAGTTCACCCACAACGAAAAGTCAATCCCAAAAAAAAAAAAAGTGAACCCAAGCCAAAATGATTTTTATTCCGCGTGCCATCTATTGGATTCATTTCATTCTTTCTTTTTTTTTTTGGCCTTGTGTATACCAATAAAGTACACCATTTTTGCCCTGAACCAAACTAACAAAGCCGAACTCTCTCTCTCCATCTGCATCTACCCCTCTCTCTCTCGCTTAGAGTTGCCACCCTCCGACATTAGGTGCTTTTCTACTTAGTAAAGTCGATCGCCAGGCCAGGATGAAAAGGACGCACAGGAGTCGGGACAATCGCTGGGCTTTGTTACATAATAGTTGAAGTTTTATTGTCGAAAGCTATTAAACTTTTCCCATCAAAGCAGCCAACAACGGCACATGAAAAAGGTGTAGCATTTAGGTTGCCCAGAGCTCTCAAGCGGTGAGAGAGTTCAATGTTGGCAATCCTGGCATATGCATATGCCAGGCGTGTAGGTGCGTGTAGGTGTATTCGGTCAATGTTGGACTTGTGCCAAGGACTGCGCCAATTTAGTTTGGCATATCTCTCTATCTGGTATCTGTCGAGAGTTTTCGAAATATTAGGCTACTTTGTGATTTTCAAAATACTGAAACCAGAAGGGAAACAACAAACAAAAAGTTAATTTGCCTCATTTGAGTAGTCTCTCAGTTGCTCAGACCAAGTGGTTTGATTAACTTGATATACGGTATTTAGGTTAGTTGGTGAAAGCTTACAACTGAAGGTACTTTAGCCCAGACCAAATCAATTTAATTTAAAGACTTTTTTATTTTCGAGATTAGCCTTTCGCATATTCTTTCTTCAGTAACAGATTTCTTCACACTTTTCTAAAGATCCAAGCTTTTTGATGTTCAGATAACTTGGAAACAAATCTATCTTCCTGGATTTGTATTTCAAGTTATTATAAAGAAAGCTACCTTTAAACATTGCAATTCTGATGAAGATATGTCTAAAAATAGGGAGTAGTTTTATTAGAGACACATGATATAATCACTTGATTTTGAGCCATTATGTCGTCGGGATAAATTATTATAGAAAACTGTCTTCTGATTAGTTAGGATAAGTTAATTACGATATATACATATATCTTAAATAAATCACAAAAACCTGATATTTCGACCGATTACATTGCTATTGGATATAGCTATATGATTTCCTTCAAGTTTCGCATAAGTATTGGATACCGTAAGACTCATTTAGATCCTGAATTAAAATTTATCGAAAAATAAGAGAATTGGGACTTTCAAATAATTAGTGCACTTTTGATCAGACCTATGGGGCCTTATAGGTATAGCAGTTGAAACTATACAGTTTATATTGGGCACATAAGGAAACTTAGATATAATATGGCTCACTTTTTTCAAAGTATTTGAATTTTTATGCTTTTTATTCCGAACCTAAGTCCCCTTAATATGTGAGCTGAAACGTATTAGCTCTTAACATCTCTGAATAAGATATGTTTATAAAGACAGCAAAGCAGACTTGCCTCGATCAAGTTCTCAGATCAAACTTTAATTAACATTGAGCGGTACCACTTGTACCTTAAGATCAAGGTATGAAACAAAGGCAAGCCTTCAAGTTTGTTTTTAAATATTTAAAAAATCAATATATCGCTTGCACTATCTGAAATTAATAATCCCAAACAAGCTATTAAGTTTAGTTTTCTCATTACGGAAAGTTTTCCCCAGTGCAGTTGAGGATTTTGTTATTGCTAAAACTGCCTAGTCAAGGGCTTCCGTTTTGAAGCTGGGCACCATTAGGGTTGCCTCCTATCATCCACTTTACTTCTTTTTCATTGTTTCGCTTTCTTATGCTTGCCGCATCACCTTACATTTGCTTTGGCTTTTCATGCAGCCAAAGCACGCATACCGCATAAAAGTGTAGCAAAAGTTGGACTTCTTGCCCGACTCAGACACACTCCAAATAAGCTACCGTGTCCAACTGTCCACTCCACTCCTGCCCGAGCTTCTTTTCTAACACTCCAATATGGATTATTTGAACTTTAACTTGCTATTTGGTATGCAACTTTGAAGGGTGTACTTTTTTTGTTCGATGAAAAAAGGAATTTCTAGAAAATTGAAAAAGTTTATGACTCCAGTTGAACGTTATAAACTCGGCTTAGCCATTTGAAGGGGCTATATCAGTTTCTTGAGACCTCAGAGTTTGTATGATTTGTTTCTTGTGTTTACTCTTTTGATTAAAATTTTTTCATTCAAGTTTTTGAATTTTCTTAATGAGTTTGATTGTTTGAAGACCGCAAAAACACAACTTTCCATGTTTGTGTCTCTCTCTTCAGTCCTTCCGATGAGCAAGCTGCCAAACATTTGAAATGCAATTAATCAGTGTGCAAATTGTACGAGAAAGTTCCAGAAACGAAGGCTGCCACATGGGTTCACCACACCAATAGACAAATAAATGCAGCCCATGTTTGACACTTTTATGGCAAGCACCCACACACACACACACACTCACTCACTCACTCGCAGAGGGCAAGTCGAAAAAGGAAATAATGTTGATGCAATAACATGCAACTTTGACACTTACAAGTGCAAAAGGCTGCCCAGAGCTATGTACATAGATGCCCCACCGGCCACAGCCATATATTCACTATGGCTCAACATACATATATATAAATAACTTACTTGAATGTGGTGTGTGTGTGTGTGTGTGTTTGTGTGTGTATGAGTTACATGCACTTAACGTTGATTTGGCCTCCCCCATTTGAGAAGCACTCGCAGCAGCACTTCAACTGCGCTTACCCTTCACTTGAGTTGAGTTCAGTTTCATTTGCAATTTTCTTCTACAGCTGTTGCCCTTAACCTTCGTACCCCCCTCACGGACAATACACATATATCTACACAGAGAAAAATATGATTTTCTCAAATCGAGTTTGCTTTGTTTTCGGTCTTAAGAAATGTAAGCTGGCATCCCTGATGCGACTGACGATATGGCAGACCCGATGCGAGTGACGAGACGGCAGTCCCCTGTTGATGGACTGGCCACCCTGAACGATCGAAGCGAACGAACAGTACAGTTCAATAAAAAGAGTCGCGGCGGAATGAACACACCCGTTATTTAAATTGCTCATTAAACTTGCCAATTATTAATTATTATATCAATAAGCTTTATTTAATATTTATTAAATTTTTAATTTCCTTCTTATCTCTTCTCTCAGTGTATGAATGAACTCCCCTTTTTCGACATTGAGATAAAATTGCAGAAGCATTTTCTTGTTCGTTCTTCTTGAAACACTGTATGAAATTGGTTACAATTTCACATAAACGTGGCTGGCTGTGCCACCGTTGGCCTTAGTTTAATTAAAGCCAACAAATTCAATTACAACAAATGTGATAAAAACAGACGTCAACGGAAGCATCGTAATCTTGGGTTCAACTTTTTCTACCTGGCCAAGTTGACCAGTTGGCCATCATCAACATCAGAGAATAATCAAATAAATATATGAAATGTACTCAAACTTCCAGCGAAGGAAGTCTTTAAATAAATTGTTACACTTTAATTGCCGTTTCAGAGCAGTCAAGCAACCTGAAATTAAATTTGTATAACGGACATTTAAATCATTTTTAATTGGCCGCAGTCAAGTTGCTTGGGTCTCGGCGCTCCTGCGGAGGTGAAATTAAATCAAAAATTGTAAAAACAGCTGCCTAGTAAGAGCTTAAGTGCTTGCCGACGTTGCCAAGGCGTGGGTGTTTGATTGTGTCACGCCCACAATCTTGAGTTCATAGTTCACGGATACCGATACGGGTCTGCCCCAGGCCGTCTTTTGGCTCTTCTTCCAGGGAAAATTAAGACATCGCCAGATTATTGACAACCAAGCAGCAGCTGCCTTAGAAGACTTGCGGTCAGACTGATGCTCGTAATTATGATGAATTAGACAAATACAAACACACACACACAGACACATTAAGTCTTTGATATCTATGAATAAATGGTAAGTGCAATCAACCTAGCAATAAAGCTGCCAATAGCACAAGCAAAATGTCTAAAGATACTTTGACAGCTCAGCAGAGTGCGCGGGGGTGAAAGGAGAAGGTTAAGGCTTAAGCTCATTGATAAAATTGTAGGCGATAATTAAGACAATTCGGAAAGGATTCTATTAGCCTTAAAGGCAAATTATAAAGCATTTCGGAATTGAAATAAAAGCCAAATAATAATTAAAGTATCTATAATAAAGACATTTTAGTTGGGTATTAGCAAAACTACAAATCGATAAATCAAACACAACCGCACTACGTATACGCCCAGGCGCGCCAGAAAAAAAAATATGTCAACCGCTTCTAATTACCAAGGTTTGGCTCAGACCTTTAGCCATTGAATTGTCAAAGCCTTCACAGAGCAAGAAAAATATCCCCAGCAAATCAATTAAAAGCATTGCCCATTTCTTCCTATCTCCTTCTTAATCCTTTTGTGGACCACTCTTTCTTTCTCTTTCTCTTACGCTTTCTTTGTATTTATCTTTCTCAGAGCTTGTGGCTTACCGCTGATGCCGAAGTTTATAATTTATGGCGCCCATAATTGCAGCAATTTGTCCGCATCTCAACATGCGAATCCAAAGCCAAGCGGTCTAGTCCAAGCACTTCGGATTCTCCTTCCATCCGTATATGTGTGTGCTAGTGGATATATACCTCTATATGCTGCCGAAGCCTTGAATGGTTCTGCTTTTTCAATAAGGAGAATGTCAGCACCGTTGCCATCATCGCTGCTTGATTGCACTTTTAATTAACTTTTTTTGTTGCTGCCTATAACGGCCTGCCTGTTGGTTGGGCTGCTGCAATTGCACTTTGTTATTGGCTCATTTTAGTGGAGGCCAAGCCAAGAAGGATCAGGCTGCCATAAATAATGAAAGGCCACAACAGAGTTTGCCGAAACTCCCACAAGATCCACAAGGCCTTGCCCACTATGAATATATGTATGTTAATTCAATTGGCCTTCTTGGTATACAAATAAACTCAGACATAAATTATGGGCAGGTGAGCCAACACAACGCTTAGCATGACAAGCACGTTAATGTTATGATTGGAAAATTCAAAATATTTACGTGAATCGTGTGAGCTAACAATTTGCCAGCCATAGAGGGAAAATCTATCAGAAATCCAGCGATTAACTCCAGACTGAAATGGGTATGCACAAATTAATGGGCCAACGTGCCAGGCTTATCAAAATCCGAATATCACTTTTATGAGGGGCAAATCAGAGAAAGCCCAAAATGGCCACTTTGCGAGTAGCTGAATAAAAAGTTTTATCCTTGATGGAAGGGGGCTGATGATTTTCTTTTGGGGTTGTGTGTTTGCATTTTTAATAATTTTAATAAATGGATTTTTATCAATTAAGTGAGAGGCTTATTTTTTATTGATTTTCGGAAAATCGAGTTAAGCTCAAATTGAATCGCAGAAGCAACGTTAAAATGAAAACTAAATATTTGCTTGGCCCTTTGTTAAGGCCAGCTTTCAAAGAAGGGGGAAAACGGGTAAAAGGCTTGTCTTATCACTTTGTCGGTGAGGCCATAAAGTTAGCCCTTTTATAACATCAACAACAGCATCGGCATTTATCTATGACCGCCAAGAGTCTAAATAAGTATGTCAATAAATCAATTCAACAAATTTCTGACTGCCTTTTTTACAACCCAAACAAACAAACAAGCTAAACAAAAAAATATATATTTTTGCAAAAAAAGGGAAAAGAAGGATTTTTACTTCTTTCTCTCTTTTTTTTCTTTTCTTTTTCATTTGCCAAATGTTTGGCAACATCAACAGCTAAGCAAACAATGCCCAGCAAAGTCGAAAGGTTGGAAAAAAATGAAAAAGAAAAAACCGATGGGCCCATAAACAATGATAACTGTAAAGTTTATCAATTTGTAAAATGGCTGCCAGCTCCTTCACACACACGCACACACACACACACACCTAGCACACAAAATGTGAGGCCACAGAAAAAAAAAAATTATAACAGAGTACTCCAAATTTACAGCGAACGAAAGCTTTGGTTTGTGTATTGGCTAAATGAAAAAGCTCTGCCCTTCCAATTGGTGGAAAGAATAATTAAATTAATTTATTGATCAATAAAATCATTTAATTGCCCAACTTTCAAACGTTCAAAAGTGCTCAATCGAAAGGAAAAGTACCACACAAACAGGAAGTCAAATTCAATTTCATTTTAAATACGAAACCAATACAGGCCACTTAAATGAATCTTCAAGTTTACGGGCCCCAAAAATGTTTACATCTGTATACACGCTCACCCAACCAAACAGTAAAATTCATTCTTTTTTTTATAAATTTCAACAAATTTGAGAAAAAAAAGTTCAAAACAATGAATGAAATGTTTTTGCACTACTTGTCAATATCGGTGGGCATTGTTTCATTCTTTATTTTTTGTTCTGGCATATTGTTTATTTTATTTAATTTATTTTTGTTCTATATTTACTCGATTGTTTCTTGTGCTACTGCCATAAATAAAAGCAACAACAAAAGCATAAAAAAATTGAGCATAGCAGTACAGCAAGTAAAAAAAATTGTAGCTAATTTCCAAGCCTTAAAGACTGTTAAATACTCTTAAATAATTGGCTAAAAAATTTATTGAATCTGGAAATAAATCTATAGATTATAGACTATTACTAAATTTTAGGGAATTTTTCAAACCTTACAGATTGTTAAATGTTCCATGAATACTCTTTTATAATTGGGGGAAAAATTAAATAGTATCTGAAATAAATCTTTAGATTATAATGATCCCTCGTCAGCAGTTGAAATTTGTTTAACCGACAAACAATTGGAGAAAAAATTGAGTAATTCCTGAACTACAAATCAATAGATTATAGACTATTGATCCCTTGTTGTAGTCGACATTTGCTGTACCTACAAATGAATGGAGAAAAAAATTAATAATTCTTGAAATAAATCTATAGAAAAATTTTAATAATTCCTAAAAAAAAATCTATAGATTAAAGAGGTTGAAATTTGCTTATCTGACAAATAATTCCGGACAAAATTGAATAATTCCTGAACGGATTCTATAAATTATAGACTTATGATCTCTTGCCTTCAATTAAAGCTTATTTAACCGACAAATATTCTAATAATTCCTGAAATAAATCTATAGATTATAGACCAATGATCCCTTGCCTGCAGTGGAAATTTGTTTAACCAGTTAAAACCAAATCATATCAGAATTTCAACCTCGATGAATGAAAATTCTTTTTCAAAATATTAAAAAAAAATCCAATTGCTTAGGAAATCATCAGACCCCAATCTTAATATAAAATTCTCATTCAAAAAAGAATTCAGATTATTAAAAAAAAAAGAAATGCTTTTTGCTTTGGGTTGGACGAAGTGTGTGAGGGTAATTTTTCTTTTTCAGATTTGAAAATAAATTACAATTGAAACAAAAACACTTTAAAATAAATGTACAAGTGTCAGCAATGATATGTGCTCGACTTAGCTTGATTTGACTTGAAAATTTGAAATAGACAAATGCCAAGAAAAGATGCCAAAAGCATTTGTAAACAAAACAATATTAAAACGTTTCTGCTAATTTCGAATTTAATTAAAACATTTTTTCTCTTCTTCGTGAAGACACAGCAGCACAATAAACTAATGAATAGGTTTCGTTTTTTTTTTTTAATCAATTTAAGGGAAATTAATCGCAGGCAGATTTTTGGCTAAGCTGAAAGTGTTAAAAGCCGTTGGTCATTTGGTAAGAGCTGCCAACGATCTTCAAATACGCAAACCATTTTCAATTTGGGGGCCAAGTGCCCTTTTCAAAATATTTATATTTACGAAACGTATATATTTAGACGGCTAATATAAAAATAAATTCACATGATATATGCCACACAGAAAAATGCTGTCAAAAAGTAGCCACTCAATAGAATACGAATAATACGATAATAATAATAAATGTAGACAAACTCGGGCGAATAAAAAGGAAAAAGGTGATGGCCCCGCCAACGTTTTCGGAGTGAGAGGAAAATCTTCAGCACTGTCAGCGCTTTGCCAAAAAACCGAACATTCACCGGAAAGTGTTTCTATACGGCAACCGCATTGCCCTTCCTCCCCGCCTTGCAATGCCTTGCACTGCCTCAGAGTGCTGAGATGGTGGAGGATTTTGGTTGGTCGTGTGACTTGCCTTTGTCTAACAAATGAGAGTGTGTGTGTTTGTGTGGGTGTTGAAAATGCATAAACACACGCAGGCCACACATACAGACTCCTATATATTTGGGCGCTCGGCTTGAAAGCTAAATTACTTTTTTTTTTATACAAAATATTTATAAATTAATTGACCGTCAAAAATCATAAGCACAACAATAACAAAAACAATCGACTATCATAAATTCTGTCCACATGGTGAGCCTATAAAAAAGAGCTTGCCACGCTCTGGCAGATCGATCTCAGATCTCTCGTATCAGCTGGCGCTGAGAGTGTCTGCGGCAGTTCCGAAAAAAATGTATGCCCCAACAGCTGGCAGTCAGTATATTAAATTTTGCACTAGGCGCGCACAAAGTCAAGACTACTTGATAATTATAGAGACACCCACCTATTGGCGCCCAATTGAGACGAACGCCAAGAGGCACACACACTCACTCAATATCACGGCCATACACGCACACCAGCGCCGACATCCGTCAGAAACAGACTCACGGTCAAGTTGAAAAACACGGAGAGCAATGGAAAAAGAGGGAAGCACACATAAAAAAAGAACGAAATAATAATAATGCTGAGAAATCTCTGACATATCAAAGCGCGACTGTCCATGTCACATTAACCCAATCAAAATAAATATGGGAATAGTAAAAAGAACACAAAAGAGAGGAGACTCGGGAGGAGATTTTTTTTTTCTTTCCTTAGCAAAGACAAGAACCCTACGCAAATTGTGCTAGTGGCGCTCACGAACTCGTGCGAGTGGTTTATTTTTATATTGTTGGGTTGCGCGTCAAGGGCGGCCAATTGTATGAGCAATCTTTGCGATCATTACGAGAAGAAGAAGAAGAAGAAGACGAAGAGAATGGAAGAGTAAAGAGTGCAGAGTGCAGAGTGAATAGACCGATCGTTGATCGGGCGCCGATTTCTGGCATGTCCCGATGTGTTCGGAGTGTCTTTTGATCTTGTCTGCGTTGCGCTTCGCTCGCCACTCGCAAGCATTTGCGAAAAATCTGTCTGTCGCAACAGTTACGAGGGAAATCGCGACGCGCCAACTTGGAAATGCCTTGCCAGTGCGAGAAAAGGCAAAGGATTACGAGCAACTTTTTTTGGGCGAAACAATTAAAGATTGTAGGGCGAGTGTTTTCTTGAAATATTGTCAGAAAATTGCATGCCCCAGTAGGGCTCAAATAGTTGCAAGTGTCAACGCGACCAAAGCGTATATATTTATATATTTTTAAATAATTGCATAAAATTGAAAACTTAATTGGGCCACATTAATATGTGTATTGTGGCCTGCCAAAAAGCAATCCGAGTGTATTAAAAAAAAATATCAAACAACAACAAAATACGAAAAAAAGTCTATTTGACTTTCGGTGTGGTCAGCTAAAAATATTAAAAAAAATATATACAAATATACAAGATATAACGTATATAGAGATATATCTGAATAACAACAAATTTTATTTATTGCCTAAATATATTCTATCTTAATAAGAGAGAGTGTGCGTGCGTGTGTGTGTGTGTGTGTATGTGTGTATTTTTGTATATATATTTGTGTGTTTGTATGCTATTTGTCGTCTGTTGAAGCAAATGCGAATAATTTCCAAAGGCTAGTGGAAAATTAAAAAAGTTATTTTTTAAATATAAACAAAAAAATTCGCCTCATAAAAATTATATTAAAACGAGCAAAAAAGAATAAAAAAAGACACACACACACAAAAATTTTTAAAACAAAAAGTGGCAAAAAAAAAGAAGCAAATTAAATTGTGAATTTGAATTTCAGACCGAGTAAAAAAAGATAGAGAAACTAACTTGGCCGAACAATCAAAGGCATAGCCAGAGACACAGGCAGAGACAAAGGCAAAAGCAGCAACAAAAAAAAGAAAAAGAAAATGTCGACCACCACGCGAAGTTCGCTGACAAGAAAATCGTCGAAAAGTGGCAGCATCGACAAATCATCAAAGTCCCCAGGGACGGCCACATCCTCCTCAAAGTCAGCCAGCTCCAAGAGCAGCAGCAACAAGAACAGCACAACAACAACAACATCATCGTCCTCCTCCACCTCCTCCACCACCACCACCAACTCGTCGTCATCGGCAACGGCCGCGCCAAAAACTTGCAACAATCAAAAAATGCAATACACAAAGACGAGAGAACGCATTGTCGATGGTACTTGTTAATCTCCTTTGAAGACTGTTCTTATTGTCATTGTTCGGCCATCCAGTAGTCAACAATTTAGTTAATTGAAAGAACTTGGCAAGGCCAACCCAACTAACTCGCCCTTCCGCCCAATCATTCAGTCAGCCATACCAAGCCAGTCTCATCAAGCCAAATTAACACTGCTAGCAACTGAAACAAAAAGGCATTAAGAAGATGACAGATGACTTTTTTTATCTTAAAAGAATGTCAAAACTAGCAAGTTTATTTTCAGACAAAAAGAAAGGCTTTTGTCTTGGCTTTAAGTGATTGAAAAAATGAAAGAAAGTGTCTAAGGAAAATGAGTCTATCACTTGAATAAAAAAAGCTTCCAATTCATAAAAATATCTGGCAAATACGAATAGATAATATCTGGCATAATCTTAGTGTAGAGCTTCCATACATTATCTTTTCCTAGACTTGAGAATTAATCTTAGTCTGGAGCTTCCATATTGATTTTTACTTCCGTCTTCGAATTCATAAAAATATCTGGTAAACTCGAATAGGTAATATCTGGATAAATCCTAATCTAGAGCTCTGAAGTTTTTCCTAAACTTGAAAATTAATCTTAGTCTAAAGCTTCAATATTTTATTTTTTCTTCCGTCTCATAAATCTTTTCCCAGACTTGAGAATTAGTCTTTGTCTGAAGCTTTCATAGTTTATTTTTACCTCCGTCTTCTAAATTCAAATAGGTAATATCTGAATTAATCTTAGTCTGAACCTTCCACATTTTAGTTTTACTTTTGTCTGATAAATCCTTTCCCAGATTTGAGAATTAATCTTAGTCTGAAGCTTCCAATATTTTATTTTTACTTTCGATTTATAAATCTTTTTCAATCCATTTAATTTCCCCTTCTAATTTTTATATCATCAAAGCCTTGATCAAATCAATTTCCTGAAGGTCTTTCCTTTTTTGATTTATATGAATTTTTAAAATCTTCTTTTGGTTTCTTTTGTTCTTGTCGAGTTAATAATTTTTCATGGCTAATTAGGAAAACAAAAATTGACTTAATTCTGCTTTCGATCATCTTATAAAGCAAAACTGCTGCAAATTAGAATTTTATTGGCCCATTTCCCACACACACACACACACACACACACGCACATATTGAATTATGACAGTTAAAAATGCCGCCACCGGGCATTTGTTATTGCACTATTGAATGTGTGTATGTGTGTGTGTGTGTGTGTTTTGTATATTTGTGTGCCAATCAATTTTCGACTTTTATATTCACCCATTGCGAAAAAGTGAAAAAAAAATATTGAAAAATTTTTAATTAGCCAGCGAATTCAATTCATGTGCAGTGCATCTGGTGCATTTTGCTTTGGGGCATTCTCGTATTTTGTGGCTATCATAAATCTGGCTCATGTGAGAGTGCCAAACCAAATACGAGTCTGGGCGATAAGTTGCAGCAGCTCGTTAACCCACATAGCCAGTTGTTAGTTGCGATTTGCCAGTTGCCTGCACGCTGCGTATACGCAATGTCTAAGAGAATAATATTTTGTAGATGTACCCCTGCCACCCACACACAAACTGAGCATGTCCGAGGTCTATGACGATGCCAAGACGGGCAAGCCCAATTTCGATGCACTGCGTCAGCACTTTCTGCTCGAGGGTCGCATCGAGGAGAATGTGGCGCTCAGAATCATCAATGAAGGTGCTGCCCTCCTACGCGAAGAGAAGAACATGATCGATGTCGAGGCACCAATCACTGTCTGCGGTGATATACACGGCCAGTTCTTCGACCTCGTCAAGCTCTTCGAAGTGGGCGGTCCGCCGGCCACCACCCGTTACCTCTTCCTGGGCGACTACGTGGACAGAGGCTATTTTAGCATAGAGGTACGCCCCACCAAAATCCAAAGTCCTTTGCCAGTTAACATTCTCAAGCCTCTCCACAACCCTCTTCCAGTGTGTGCTCTATTTGTGGGCTCTGAAAATAACCTATCCCACCACGCTCTCCCTGCTTCGCGGCAATCATGAGTGCCGCCACCTGACGGAGTATTTCACCTTCAAACAGGAGTGTAAGTAAACAGATTCGCGAATACCAAATGGCGAATGCTGAATGCCTTTTTAAATGGCCATTGAAGTGGGGATCTTTTTTGAGGTTTTGTTTGTCTTAATGTGTACGTTTTTATAGGCATCATTAAATATTCAGAAAGTATTTACGACGCCTGCATGGAAGCATTTGACTGTCTGCCGTTGGCCGCTCTGCTCAACCAGCAATTTTTGTGCATACACGGCGGACTTTCGCCTGAAATTTTCACACTCGACGACATCAAGACGGTAATAAATTGTCGGCCAAATGTCTCGTTGAAATATTTACAAGTGCAATTTCAAAACTTTACAACAGCGAAATTAATAAAAATACAAACAATTTTTGTCTCATCCCACAAGCTGAATCGATTTAGAGAGCCACCCGCCTATGGACCCATGTGCGATCTGTTGTGGTCAGATCCCCTCGAGGACTTTGGCAATGAAAAGAGTAACGATTTCTTTTCCCACAACTCAGTGCGAGGTTGTTCATATTTCTTCAGCTATTCGGCCTGTTGTGAGTTTCTGCAAAAGAATAACTTACTCTCCATAGTGAGGGCCCACGAGGCTCAAGATGCTGGGTAAGTTTTACCCTATATAGAGTATATAGAATATATTCCTAAAATCGAATAATTATTTTGTTTTCAGTTATCGCATGTATCGTAAAAATCAAGTAACAGGCTTTCCCTCGCTGATTACAATCTTCTCGGCACCCAATTATTTGGATGTTTACAACAACAAGGTATGTGTGGGCCACTCTCTCTCTCTCTTTCTGTCTGTCTCTGTCTATATCTTTTGTGGACATTTGTTTATTTTTTGGTTGAATATCTATTTTTAAGATACATTCGCCAAGACGGCTGCATTTGCGTATTTATTTTCGTAATATTTCCCTTTTTGCTCTTTCTCTCTCTTTAAAATGTTTCATATTTTAAACCCATCGAACCGCTCGGTCCAACCAACATGCCTCCTTGTCAACGACCATGGCTAACGAAACATTTGACAAAAGGCAGCTGTGCTCAAGTACGAGAACAACGTGATGAACATACGACAGTTTAATTGTTCACCGCATCCCTACTGGCTGCCCAATTTCATGGACGTCTTCACCTGGTCTCTGCCATTTGTGGGCGAAAAGGTGAGCAGAAATTAGCTAATCTAACTATACTTTTTTTATATGTATTTGACTTTTTATAGGTCACTGAGATGTTGGTGAATATTTTGAATATCTGTTCGGATGATGAACTTGTGGCCGGACCCGATGACGAGCTGGAGGAAGGTGAGTGGCCAAATGATTGGTGTTTCCAATTTTCTAGGTGGTGCGAGTGTAGTCAAAGAAAACAAATAATCCCTATGAAAAATAATCGTAAACTGTTAAAGTAAAAGTAATTCTGATGTTGTAGAGCTTTGATTGATCTATGTCGTAAAACATTTTGTATCTTTTGTAACACTAATCTTCTTTTGAAACTATTTCCCGACAAAAATATCTGTATCTGCACACAAAAATAATAAACTACCAAAAACAAAAAAATAAAAACCAAACAACAACAACTGCCACATAATAAAAACAAAACACATACACAAACACAGAATTACGCAAGAAAATTGTTCTCGTGCCGGCGAATGCGAATGCGAACGCGAATAACAATAATACGCCCAGTAAGCCAGGTAAGCATCACGTTGACTCCAGCCATTCAGCCGTCCAGTCATTCTGGCCAGTGAGCTTAGACCAGCTTTGCCTTTGATCAGCCTTAGTGAAAATGCATCTTTGTTTGTGAAAAACTTTTCAGCGCCTTTTTAGTCTAGGCTTTGTATAAATGAGCTAGCAGCTTATTCTTGCTAAAAAAAAACAAAAAACTAATGAAATCAAACTACAATGACCTCTTCTGACTTTCACAGCTTCGATGTCGGCCCTGCGTAAGGAAATTATTCGCAACAAGATACGTGCCATTGGTAAAATGTCCCGCGTCTTTTCTATTTTGAGGTGAGCTTATACAGGACCCAGTCACTTTGAGCAAGACCTTAATACCTTTCGTCGATTTTTCCAGGGAGGAGTCGGAAAGTGTGCTGCAGCTTAAAGGACTTACACCCACGGGTGCCTTGCCGGTGGGTGCCCTATCCGGTGGGCGAGATTCACTCAAGGAGGGTAAGTATTTTCCATGAACTCCTACTTTCACTCTGACATGGTTACTCCTCTTATTATGCAGCCCTGCAAGGCCTCACAGCCGCCTCGCATATTCACTCCTTTGCCGAGGCCAAGGGCTTGGATGCCGTCAACGAGCGTATGCCGCCGCGTCGCCCTCTCTCGATGAGTGCCAGCAGCAGTAGCATCACCACTCCCAGCTCCACCACCACCTCCAACAACAACAACAACTCAAGCACTCAGAAAAACAACAACGAAGTCACCAGTACCAAGTCCATCAGCAGGACAACCGTGCGCTCGGCCACAACCAGCAATGTTCGTGCCGGTTATGTGGCCAAGAAATTCACCTAAGAAGGCAAAGTGAAGGCAACTTCAATTCACATTTTGTACTTTATAAATTAGTTGAAATTTTTTCTATGTCAATTTCTAGTCAAATATGATTTATTTATATGATATATCTACCCAACCCCTTGTTAATTTTACTCCCTCTCCAGACAGCACAAGTTATTTTCAATGCAAAAAAAAAAAAAAAAAAAATACGACAAAATAAATTAGTTTAAATAATACTATATGAAATGAACAATTTTTAATAAAACTGTCTGAAAAAAATTTATAAATATTTTCTCTACGATACATTAAGGGTTATTCCCTTCGAAACTGGTTTTAAAATTTTTGGAATTCAGTGAAGCGTTAACTGATAACTGAAATAAAAACGTCACGCAAAAAATGCTGGATTCATAAAATACTACAAGTCTATAGAGTAGGGTTCATAAAATATGAAAACAATTTAATCTTAAAGCTAACCAAATATATAATTTTTTTATTGGAGAAAATCCAGCGTCATGGAATCACTAACTGCCAGACTGACTCAAATTTGCTTTACTACTTTATCGAATAAACGTGAGCAGTGAGTGACTTTGTTCAGCTTTTTATAGATCATAACTCATAAAGAGCACAAAGAGCTATTCGGCAGCTTTATTCTGGTTGCTTAGAAATTGACTTATATAGCCTTTATGGACTAAAAATGATATACCCTACACTGGGACAAATAAAAGGTTATTGCAATGCCCGGGAAATCAAGTGAAATTGATTTTCTTTAATCTAAAAAATGAATTGATAATAATCAATATTTTTAAAGATCAAATAAATTTCTAACCTTAATCAGAACCGATTATAAAATATAAATCTATATTTGTCCCAGATAAATATAATACCGAAAAAAAATGCGGAACTCAAATTAACCTTTATATTTATGATCTTTTCACTTCAGCAAAGGTAGATGCAGTATATCTCTGGAATAGAATGGAAAAATTTAATATCACCTAGCACGTTCTGTCTTGTAAGAGGATTAACTTTCATAAAAAAAAAAAAAATCACGTCATATTTTATATAGAGGACACTTGGTTTCTATATAAAGAGTATATTACCCTCAAGATACAATAAGTTCCACAATCAAATAGTAACAAATTGCTTGAGCAAATCTGACAATAGAATCATTTACAAATGTTCCAGATAGCTGGAGATGATCGCACATTTATTACATTTACACTATATATAATTCTGGTCCGAGTAATTTTTTACACTTACAAAAATCAGACAAATTATAGTAATTTTGGAAAATGTTGATCTATTAAGATTTATGTGACACTCGAATTAATTCCAACAAACTTTATAGTTGGCATTGACTAGGTAAGCATTGGGTGAGTGACTGATTTTTCCATAAATAAGACAACCCAAAATACTAAAAGTAGATTATATTTTTTAACCCAAAATAATATCATAAATTAATCGTAGAACTTACGCATTCTGTTTACCTGTAGAGAGTTCTTTTCCTATGCGGTTAATGAAATAAAACCCTCAAGATAAGAGGGAAGAGCCCAAACAAAGTCAGCAGATCATCCAAATTAAATTCAAAATGCACGTGCTCTCCACAAAAAGGGAGAGCGACAATTATCAATTCTCCACCTGTTTCAAAATGCAAACAATAAAAAAAGAACAAAATATATATAAACCGTATTGCAAAACAATTATAAACGTCAACGGCCAGGTAAATTGTCACCTTTAGGGCCGACGGTTTATAATTCTTGAAATATTTGTTATTATCAGAATACGACTGGCTTTCCGTTCACGATGCCGCCGTCTGTCAGGTTCGGCAAGCCAAAGCCGAGGCTCCAACGCCAGACCGAGCATATAATGGAGCTTCGCCAGTGACCGCTAAGTTAGTCGTTGCAAATCCGCTAATTGATATCCACATCCACCGGCAGTCTCCGCGTTCGCTGTAGTTTAGTCTGCCCTATAACGGCGACTTGAAGTGATGCTAAAGAAAGCTAAGCTGTGATAAAAATATAACGCCTGATTTGCGTGTGTCTTTAATTGAGGCGCTTTTTATTGTGTCGCATCATTCGCATTCGAATTCATTCATTCTATTGTACAAAAAAAAAAGAAAAAGAAATATTTGCGAAATGCGCATTTCGTGCCTTACACTCTGCGTGGTCTTGGGTCTGACCCACTACGCTGGGGGTGCCACGGTCCAGCCGCCACCCCTGATACAGACTCTGAGTGCCGGCGGTGATATAGGACCGCAGTTCAATTTCGATGGACAGCCCAAGCAGTCCAAGGTTCTCGAAGGTAACTAACACTGACCTTTGTGGTTGCTCTGACTTTTGTAGAAAAAAAAAGAAAACCATAACTAATGTTGCAATCAACCGTTAAATTATGTTCTGGAAATTATTAAGTTCTCATTCTGGGCAAGTCACAAAAAATATATATATTCCATTATTTCTTACTAGTTATATCTGGCTATATATATCTATTTGTTTTTTTTTTTTCAAAAAATATTCGATTTCTAAACAGATCATTCGAGCCCGGAGAACCGCTAATTTAGTCATCAACTAACCACAACTCATTTTGCACCTTCAATCTGATCTAATCTGGTAAAAAACAGAAATTAATTGTATTTCCAACAAAAAACAAATTATTTTTTTTAGAAAAATCATAACTACTTAAAACCGTTTTTAAGTAGTTCCAATTGTTTCATTGACAATGAAAATTAGCAGTCAAACAATAACGTCGATTAACTGTAACCTGCGTCAGTGTCAGAGTTTTTAGAGGAGAAGAGTGAACCGGGCTGAAAATATTATTTTGGTTGCCCGAAGTTCATATGACAGAGACAGAGCCAGCTGAATACACCAATTGAATTATAATCAGCCCACAAATAAGCCGCTAATGCGAAATCACTTTCATATGTCATTCGGAAGAATATACTATATGTCAATATTTAGACAAATGTTACGTATATCAATTAATTTCTAGTACGAAAAAGTTAATGATCATCTTGTTTAGTACAAAAGCTAAAAAACCCGACCGACTTGAGTAAATAAAAAGAATGACAGATATATAAAAACATTTCTAAATTAAAACATATTTCATATAAAATTTTACAACTGGTTTTTTAATGCATTCGTGAATATGTAATTTCAAGCCAAGCAGATAAGCCTCAAAGCAGTACTCACTTTAATTAGAATACCAGAGAAGTAAGTCCAGTCCCTGCCTGCCTTGATTGACCTATGACAATATAATTATAAAGATCTTCAGATCTTTTAAGCCAAAGCTCCATCAGTTTCAAAAATCTCCAGCTCATTTCTGGTTCCTTTGTCTTTAAGACCCATCCGACTTGACAAGAATAAAAACTATTACCAATCAAATCAATTTTTTAATTTTATTATTACAAGAAACTAAGACTGGAATCACTATAAAATTGTCTTCTAACCTGAGAACACTCTATCTCGATATGCTAAGTAAATATTAGCGGTGAAGGTTACGATATAGTATTGATTCTCTATAATTCTCTAGATTACTTTTTATGTTATCGGTGTACTGATTCTGATTTATTTATAAGTCGAAACAATTAAGTACTTGTCGGTTGAAAATCCCCATTTTCAGTGAATCCCAAGATAAATAAATATATCTCAGACAATAAGAAAATTTATACTCGATCTGATCAGTTTGTGAAGTGTTAAACTGTCTAGAAGTTTAAGGAATTTATCTAATTCTCATATAATTAAAATAAACCCTCATATCTAATGGATTTTAAAAAGTTTATCTATCTGTCAATGTCTGTTTGTTTTTATTTGAATTAATTGAAAACCTGGGAAATCACGTGCCAAGTGCTTTCCGAGAGTAATTACCAGACTTGAGTAGTGGAAAACGTTTCTAATGGGCTTTATGTGCCCAATGAACAATTTGCTCGATTCCAGTTACAAAACCAGAAGCTAGCACCGGCGATAAGTGACTTTTTTGAAAATGTACATGTACTTAAATATATTCACGAATTTATATCCATGTTATATAGTAGGTCTTGTGACGAGCTGACTTTTATGGATTTTATTTCGCTCTATTCCAGATGCGCAATTTTGGAGGAAGGTGGGCTTAGACCAACTGGCAAAGACCATCACGAAAGCCAAGTTGGCCAGGGAAAGTTCGTACAAAAAGAAAGCCAAGAACATCATCATCTTTATTGGAGATGGTATGGGTGTGGCCACCATTAGTGCGGGGCGAATCTACAAGGGGCAGTACCTGAAGCATGGCCCCGGCGAGGAGGAGACATTGTCCTTTGATGATTTTGCCTATACAGGCATGGCCAAGGTGGGTGACTGAGGACAAGAACAGAGCAAAAGAAAATTTTAATAATTTTCTCTTTCGTTTGGCAGACCTACAATGTGGATAAGCAGGTACCCGATTCGGCAGGTACAGCCACAGCTTTATTCACCGGAGTGAAAACCGACTACGGAGCCATTGGCATGGATGTGACACGTTCCAAGGTCAATGCCAGTCAGGGCAAACTTGAATCCATCATGGACTGGGCCCAAAAGGAGGGCAAGCGCACTGGAGTGGTCACCACCACTCGGATTACCCATGCCACGCCTGCCTCCACCTACGCCCGCATCTACCATCGTGACTGGGAGTGCGATACGGAAGTCCCACGGGAGTCGGTAGGCATCCATGCCGACATAGCCCGTCAACTGGTGGAACAGGCTCCAGGCAACAAGCTGAATGTGGTGCTTGGAGGTGGCCTTTCACCCATGGGAGCTCTGAATACGAGCGAAGTGCGAACGGTGAAATTCGAGGGCGGCACTGAGACCATCTGCACCCGCGGAGATCAGCGTAATTTGGTCAAAGAGTGGCTAAAGTTGCAAAAGAATGGCATCAATTCTACAGCTGGAGAGGATCGAGTCTTTGTACAGTCACGGGAGGATCTACTAAAAGTGGACGTGAAGAACGTGGATCATTTGATGGGCCTGTTCCGCAACAATCACATCACCTACTCTATAGCCCGTGAGGAAGGTGAGCCCTCGCTGCAAGAGATGACAGAAGCCGCCATCGGCGTCTTGGAACGCGGGAAAGAGTCTTCCGGCTATGTACTCCTGGTTGAAGGTGGCCGCATTGATCAGGGTCATCATCAGAACTACGCTCGGGCTGCTCTGCATGAGCTCTACGAGTTGGACCTAGCAGTTCAGTCCGCCTTGAAGATGACCAATGCTGACGAGACGTTAATTTTGGTCACAGCCGATCACTCTCATTCCGTGACCTTTAATGGTTACCCACTGCGCGGCGACGATATTCTAGGTGCGGCTAATCAACAAAAGTCAGAGGATCCCATGGTCTACGAGACAATCACATATGCCAACGGTCCCGGCTTCTTTGACCACTTGGCCAATGCCTCGCGTCCAGAGAACAGCACCAACTTCTGGCTGCCCATGTCGCACTTTACACCAGAGCAGCTGCAGTCGCCGACATATCGCCACTTGGCCTCTTTGCCACTGAAAGATGAGTCGCATGGCGGTGAAGATGTCATAGTCTTCGCCAACGGCCCTGGCTCCAGTCTGGTGCGTGGTGTCTTCGAACAAAACTATGTGGCCTTTGTGATGAGCTATGCGGGCTGTATGGGACCAGCCAAGGACTTTGATAACACTTGTAGTCACCTGAGCAGTGGTGGAAGTGCGGTGATGCTGAGTTATTCCCTGATGCCCCTATTGAGTGCCCTTCTCGCTGCCTGGCTTTCAACTTAGTTAGCTTTAGTTGTATTTAGAGTCTAGTTAAATATAAGAGCAAGAACCAAATCAAACTTAAAGGCAAATTAAGCATTGATATACACAAATAATTATTTGAAATTAATTTACTAATGTTCACACAAGACTTCTCACATTTGCTCTATTGATCTCGTTAGCACGCTCTATTTGTGGTGAAAAAATAAGCAGAGTTCACAGAGCGGGAATCAAAATTAACAACTCAAAAAAGAATTCGGATCGCTGACTTGTTAACCCGCCTTGGCCAGCGGCACGGTTGCTTTGTTGGTAGCCAATTTCTGAGACTCGGGAGCCACCTGCTCGGCGTCTAGTTTCTTGATTCGATGAACATCTACGCATTGCTTGAACTGGGCCACTTCGTCTAGGCACTTTAGGGTCTCGCCGGGATGCGCCCGATAGCAGGCTAGGAGTTGTGCCTTCAGGTCCTGGCAGGGCGGGGTCTTGTGGGCAGCAGCGGTGCTGACAAAGCGCTTATGCACACCTTCGACTGCATTGGCATATTCCGACTCCATGATGGTATTGGTCTTTTTCAGGTTCTCCTCCAATTGTGTCATGCGCTGACGCCAGAGTTCGTCGTTCTTCTGCAGCTCCTGGTTCATTTGGCGTTGAACCTCGGCGGCGCTGATTGTGTGGCCGCCACCTTGAACATAGATGGGTGTGGGACTTTGATAGACAACTGTGGGTGCTTGAGGCGCTGGGACTGGCTTCACTGGCAGCTTTCGTGCCGGTTGTTCTGCCTTAGGTGCTGGTTTCGACTCTTCCGCAGTTTCTGCATGCTCGCGTGCTAAAGGTTTCAAAGTGGAAGAGCTTGTTAGTTTAATGTCTTCTTATTTTGCATTAACAAAAGTCCATTTGACAATTGTTGCATAACAATTCTTGGCAAAAACCAATTATCCAATTTTATCGAAAGGAGCGGTTGATATGTGGTAGGAAAGCCTTACCTTGCTGTGTGATGCCCTGCTTGAGGCGCTTTACCACATCGTCGGATATATCAATGACGCCAGCAGGATTCTCCATCGATACGGAACGTGACTCTCGCGACTGCCTAACGCCCATGGTGCTGTGTTTTTATTTGTTTCCTTCTAGTCCCAGTAACAGTACAAATAAGGGGCAGCCTCTGAAGAGATTTCACCTATTGAAGAATTGCAGTTAGCTTGGCTTATTTCTTAATTTGTTAATCTTAACCTTTCGCAATGGAATTAGCTTGGCCGAAAACACTAGCGGTTGGTGCTGCTTCTTCTTCTTATGCAAGCAGCTGATTCTGACATTGGGACTGTCAGCTTACCGACTGTGCGTGCGCACAGTGCTGCCAAGCAGTTTGCAGAAACTGAGCAGGGCTGTATTTGTTGGAGCGTTAACTTGAAATAAATAGGCAAACTTCTTAGGCAATGTATTTTTAAAAATCAGAGGTTTCTTTTATTTAGTTTGCTTCATTATTTGAACGTGTTTAATAATGAAATACAATTAAATGACATTTTGCCTCTCCTCGACTCAGTGTGCATAGTTTGGTTTTTGTAACTTTTGTTATTTGCATAATGAAGTACCTACTAAATTTACCCTTTGTTTTTATTTATTAAGTTTGTTTTAGTGTATGGAATGTTTAATTAATGAATGGGGGGAGTTATCACGTGTTACCTCTTCAAATCTCTCTTTAAAGTGGTAAATCACCTTCGGTTACCGAAGATTTAAAATTTTTTTAGTTTGCTCATGGAAAGTGTTTGATGAAAGTGAATGTGTGTGTGTGTTTAAGCTATGCTGCTGGGCTTAATTTTTTTGTATTATTTACTTTTAATTTTAATTTCCAGTTTACACATAGTTATTGTAATTATTTAAATACATTCTATTAATATACAGCTATAATTATTTTAGACGTTAATCAAAAATGGTTCTGTTATCATTTGTTGTTCAGCTTTGTGACATGCGCAAAATGTTTTCCATTTTTTTTTTTATTTAGTTTTTTCTTTTAGATAATTTATTTTGTTTTGCTATTTATTTTGTATTTCATATCACTGTTGGTGGTTTGTTAAATTTGTTCATACCGTAATTTTACAAAATTTTCTTACGCTTTTCAAGTTCTGAGTTGATTCTCAGGAATCGTCAAGTTAGCCCGCTCGATTTGAGTTCTCTTTGGCTTGGAAAGAGTATCTCAAGTCGGCCTTGTATTTGTTTTTCTTCTTTTTTTTTGCTTATGTCGTATGGACTTTTCATACATTGATTTAAAATAAAACGCTATTTTTATTTTTTTTTGTATGCTAGAGGAAAAATCACACATATATAATTATTATATATCAAGATTTTATATTAATTTAATATATATATATATATATACTATATAATTATTAATTTTATTATTATTTACACTCAGTATGTAGTTTTCTTTTTTCTTTTAATTTTCGAAGGAGACAAATTCTCACAATTTCGGCCCTCATAGAGAAATGTCAGGGGGAGTACGGCAGAGATAATCCTGATAGGTTTGATATAATTTTTTGTGTTCTTCCAAGAGTCTCAAGAATTGATCAAATTAAGAAAATAATTTAAAAAAGAAAAACAATTTTTAAGAAATATCACGTAATGCATTTTTTTATTATTATTTTTTTAATGTTCTCTTTTACCTTGCCTGCCTTTTAATTTTTAATTCTCTACTCTGTTGTAGATGTGATGTGTTATGTATGTGTGTGTGTGTGTGTGAGGGTTTTATACATTTATGTATGCATGCTGGGTTGGTGTAAATCTGAATAGTCCCCCCGTCCCTGTTCCCCCGCTTCTGCAGTGATATCAAATGGGCCAAATATGATTACACTTTTAAGTTTTTGTTTTTATTGTAATTTTTAGGCTTTGTTTTTCTTGTTGTTGTGGTTGTTTTTTTTTTAGAGTTTGGTATTACTTATAAACAAATTTCATATTATAGCTACAATTTCTTAGCTAGTTATATATATATAATTATTTTGTTGTTGTTGTTGTTTCATTTTTTTAATTAATGGTCAAAGTTTTACACATATATTTGAGTTTTATTATTATTATTTTTATCATAAGTATAAACTTATAATTTTCAAGCGGGCCGATCGAATATTTAAAAATATTTTTTAAAGAGAAAAAAATTCCTCAAAAAAAAGAAGAGAGCATATTGAATTTGCTTCTCAATAGAAAAAAAAGTTCCTAAAAAAAAAGAGAGTACATTGAAATGTTTTGGTACTCAAAATGCTTAAAAGTTTGAAAGAAAGAAGAAGAGTTGAACACATTTTTTTAAAGTGAAAAGAAAAGCATTTTTTTGTTTGTTTCGTTTCTAGTTTCTTTTTATCAACTAAGACTTAAAGTTTGTTTGTTTTTCTTGTTCATTGTTTTTCCTTTTCCTAACACATTAATGCCTAGGCAATTGTTGTTGTTGTTATTATTTATATTTTATATTAATTACTAAGTTTCTAGACTAAAAGTTAGGGACCAGTGAGAGTCCTTTGTTTTTTATTTATTTATTTTCATTTTGAGATAAGCTTACAATCAAATATTTCTATTCATATATTTTGTTTTTTTTTTTTTTTTAGTTTTTCCTTTTCTTTTCCTTTATTTGCAATTTTCGGTTGATTTGTTCAATTGAATTGGTTTGCTAACATTTGCATGCCCCTTTGACTTGTGTCAGCCAACCCGTTCGGCCAAAAGAATATTGAAAACAAATTGGTGTAATTATATCCTCAACTGTACCACCGATCTTGAGACGAACGTATATATGCTTGAAATGCCTTAGACGATTCTTTCTGATTGGCCTGAATGTTCGTTAGTAAATGCAAAAATAAAAATCAAATCAAATAATCTTGTTGGATTTTCCCCTCTTTTGTGTTGGACCTTGAGTGTTTTTGGGGGAGGGGGTGGGTTGGGGTCACAGACATTTTCTGTTTTGTACAAATCTGATTTTTGTATAGAGCTTAGATTGGTTTGACATATTCTTGACATTCTTGATATTTTATTGGTTGTTTGTTGTTGTTTTTTTTTTTGTCTACGATTCACAAGTGTATTTCATTTTCTTCTTATGTTGAGCCAAATTGCAATTGCTTTTACACTAAAAGAAAGTATAAGTTAAACTAGCGTACAATATAATCATAATTATGATAATTAGAATAATAAGATTAATTAAATTTGCCTTAAGCTTGAACCGTTTGCAAACGGTCGAGTTAAACATAAATCTACAATTTAATTCATTAATCAATCGGGACGAAGGAAGGTAGGAAGGAAGGGATTTTCGGGGGGAGGAAAAAATAAAGCCGAAAAAAAATATCAAAGAAAATATACAATTGAATAAAGCTGCCTCCACGTGGCCAAGTGGATGCGCCAAACCTGGTCAGCGGCAGCTTCCATTCGGATCTTTTTTTTTTTTGTTGAACTTAAACGACAATGACGACAACGATGACAAAACTTTACATTCAATATGTATACCGTTAATCGTATATATAAAGCATATATATATATATTTATTTATTAATAGAGTTCCTTAATAAATCTACAATGTGTGTGTGTGTGTGTCGGTCGGTGTGTGTATGTATGCATGTTGGGGTGTATTTAAGTGTGTGTTCGCGTCTATGAAACGACTACCCAGCAAATAGCGCCTAAACAATAAAATATTATTTAGCATTACGTACATCGCCGACCACACCGCCAGGCTGGAGACCGCCGCCGCCGCCGCCCTGACGCATGCGTATCGACGGACGCCGCTCGGGCGTATCGTAGGGCGGTCGTGATGAGTTCGTGGCCGCCATTGAGTCATCCATATTGAGACCGCCATTGCCGCCCATGCCAATCAGTTGGCCACCAGTACCGCCGGCTCCGCCGCCGAGCATGGCTAGCGTCTGGCCGGTGCCCATTAGCTGCTGTGTGCTGCCACCTGCCGTGGCCATGGCTGTGCTCATCTTGTGCTGCTGCTGTTGCTGATGGGAGGCGGCAGTCGCTGCCGCTGCAGCCGCATCCTGTCCTTGCTGGCCGTCTGTGCCGTCCTGGGCCTGCTGTATCGCCTGGGGATTGCGTGGCCCGCCAAACTTGAGCAGATTCCAGTCGAACACGTAGTCATAGGTGAAGCCCAGTCGATGGAACAGATTGCGGAACAGTTTACGCAAGTGGCAGTAGTCTGGGCGCTGGTCAAAGTGCATCTGCCGGCAGCTGTTCAAGTAGTTAACAAACTCACTGGGAAAGCCCTTGCAGAGCACCAGGATCGAGGTGGAGAGCTTCTTCTCTGAGATGCGCTCGTATTTCTGACGCTTATTGGCCGCCTTCAGGCCCTGCCAGGGCAGGGCCCCCAAATTGAAGTACATCAGGACATAGCCCAGGGATTCCAGATCATCGCGACGGGACTGCTCGATGCCCAAGTGTGTGTTGATGGAGGCGTAGCGGGCGGTGCCCGTTAGGTTTTTGTTTTCCCTATACTGTATGTGCTTGAGAGTGCGTGTGTCGCGGAACCGCTTGGCCAGGCCAAAGTCAATAATGTAGACAAGATTTCCCTTCTTACCCAGACCCATCAGGAAGTTATCCGGCTTGATATCGCGATGGATAAAGTCGCGCGAGTGTATATAGTCGATGCGCGAGATCATCTGATCCGCCAGCAGCAGCACTGTCTTTAGGGAGAAGCGACGTGAGCAGAAGTTGAACAGATCCTCCAGAGAGGGACCCAACAGCTCCATCACCATGACATTGTAGTCGCCCTCGGAGCCACACCAAATAATTCGCGGTATGCCAATGCCGCCTTGCATAGTCTTGTAGAATTTTGACTCGATGTGCAGCTGTGGGTGCTTGGTGCGTATGCACTCTAGTTTGATGGCAACTTCCTCGCCTGTGTTGATGGTTGTGCCCAGATAGATGTCGCCGAATGATCCGGAGCCAATCTTCCGGCCAAGTCGGTATTTGTTGCCAACGCGCAACTCCATTTTGTGCCTCGAATTTCTGTCTGTTTAAGTGATTATGTGTATGTCTGTGTAGGCGTGTTTGTGTGTGTGTGTGTGGGTGTTTGGATGGCGTGCGTTCACACGTTGCCTGTCTGAAAGATTTGAGATTATTATTAAAAAAGTCTATGGGGGATATTATAAACCAAATTTAGAAACCTTTATTCACTCCTTTTGTCTGTCGGCAACAACGATTCTCTGATGTCTTGTTAAGTCCGTATCGAGGGGTGAACAAAGAAGGCAGCCGGATGAGCTATAGTTTCTGATTCTGCAAGAAAAATAAACAAAATTATCAATTAACGGTAAATATTCTTAAATTACCCCGAACGTGTTCCCTATGAAATGCGAATATCGCCCCAAACAAAAAAAAAAAAAAAAAAAAAAAAAAAAAAAAGCAGCAATCGTCAATGCACTCGTCTCTTGTCAAGAAAACAATACCAACAGCTGACCAGATGTGCCAATTAGATAAGCCCGGTAAACTGTAAACTCGACCCAAGGCACGTTGCCAGCATTGCCAAATGCAAATCGGAATGAAAAATAATGACAGAAAAATAACTGAATCCTACTTTGCTCTGCCTGAGCAAAGGATTCGAGCAGCTGTGGATCTGAGAGAACGCGTTGGTTGAAAACAAAAATAATAAACAAATAATTTTAAACAATTAATTGCTGGGCTAGGCAGAATGCTGACAAAAAAAAACAAAAGTTTCTCGTAAAATTATATGAGTGAGCAACTGATGAATCAGCAAAAAGTACGGCGGGTGAAATACTCTGAGGGGAAAAAAACGGAGAGTATGCAAAATGAAAAAAAAAAATAAAGAAAAAAAAACTGTATAAAAGTAACAGAATATTAAAGACAACAACAACAAGAATGAGTGTATACAAAATGGTGATGATGGTGACAAAAATAGCAGCAAATCAACGGCAACAAAGCGCGGCGCACCAACGTGATGAAGCAGTAGAGTGACCACAGCAACAACAACAGCGCCAACAAATACTACAATATAAACATCAGCACTAGCTGATAAAAAAGAAGAAGAAAAATGTATGCACAACGTCAGGTAAACAATTAGACAAACAGCGGCAGCTCTAGGAATAGGCCGAGCAAAGAAATAGACACACACACATACAAAAGTCAGCAGTAAAAATGTCATTTAAATGACACTTTGAGAGTGTGGAGAAAAGCACAAACAGACGACGGCAGCTCAGCCACTCAGCAGCAGCGCAGGGCAAAATGGAGTCTCAAGACAAAAGAAGCAGTATAAAACAGCAATCGAAGGTATGCGCGATGCGATACAAAGCAGTGCGGTGGCGGGAATGGCACAGGTTTCACTTGCCCGAAATAATAGACAAAAATTACATATGTGTGTGTGTGTGTGCGTAGTTGTTTTTGTTGGTTTTGCTTTCTTCAAACAAACGCATAGAAAGAAACAAAAGAAGAAGAAAAAAATAGACAAATATGTTTGATGACGAGGGCAGGGGGACTAAGAGACACAACTGAAAATCTGGTGTTGCTGGTTGCAGCACTCAAACTTCTTTTCAAAAAAAAAAAAAAAAATTTGACTTTGGTTTTCTAACCTAAAAAAAATTCAAACTTGTCTAGTCTTGTGGCTCTTTGCCGCTTTTACTGAATTTCTTTTCGTTTGTTCTGATTTAGTTTAGACGGTGCGTTGTGTGTCGCCCCCTCCTCTCTCTCTCCCTCTCTCGTTTTGCCTAGCTGATCCAACTGTGACCGCCTCAACTGCTTGGTTTCGTTTACCAAAAGTACCGTTCGCTTGGTTCTGTTGCCTCTCAAACCACACACGTTCCGATTTCGCCAGCCCGGGGGACAGGTGTGTGAGAGGGACAGCCAGTTTGTGCATGTGTGTACGTGTGCTGTGACAGCGGCAGAGCTCTAACAGCAACAGCTGATCGAGGTGGGGGTGTTCTTATACTTCATTCCAATTCTCTTACTGTTGTTGTTGTTGTTGTTCTTGCTATTATTTCCTGTACCTTGGCGTGTACATACACACTCACACATAAAAATACATATGTATGTATGTAAATTTGCATCGTCTGGGGCCTCAGTTTTAAAAACAGTTTTCCAATTGCACGTTATTGTACATGCGGCAATGGCGACTTCCGTCGTGCCAAAGTAGAAACCGAAAGAGCAGAGCAGACTTACAAATTCCAAACAGACGGCAAATAAAGAAAAGACAAAAAAGAAAGAAAAACGAAACAGTTGGGAAAACAACGACCAGACAAAAACAAATGGACAAACATAATCAAGCCCAATAAATTTGTGACAGGCAAACATATGTTTGTGTGGGCTAAATAAACAAAATAAAAAGAGTTTAATTAAATTTCGTGTTTTTTGTTTTTGGTTTTTTTTTTTCAATTTCAAAACGACGCTGCAATGACGTCGACGTCAACGTTAACGTCGACGTCGCTGCAGTCAATGGCCTCGCTGCGGGGACAGCGACGTGGTCAAGGAGATTTTAAGGGGAACGGCGACGTCACATAACGGTAAACGTGCTAGGTTCAAATTTGTTTTTACTTTCAATTGCACTGCTTAAATAACGGCGCGGTTTTTTCCGTTGTTGTGTGCAAGTGGCAAGTGCTTGCATGACGTTCAGTTTATATCAACACAACATACCTTGGCGTTGGGAGTCTCCTGGTTACTGCTATTCCGGTGCTGGCTCTGCTGCTACTTCTGCTGCTGCTGATGGTGCTGCTGCACTGACGTCGCCGATAGATAGTATGGCGGAGTAGCGGCGGCGTTGGCGTTAATGGCGTCTAAATTCTTGCACTTTACTTTTGCTTAATACAACAGCTGAAACATAGAATTTTCAAGCACTGTTTAATTGGATTTTGGAAAACAGAACAGAACAGAACAGATAAGAAACGCGCGGCACATAAGAACAGAAAAAAATAAGTAGTCTTTGTTTTACACACAACACACAGGCCAAGTAAGTTTTTTTTTTCTTGCCCCCTTTGCTAGCATGATGCTTACATATTTTTTTTTTTTTCTTTACTTTTCTTTTTTTGTCAGGCGGTTTGTGTTTTCTTTGTTATTTCATCGTTTTGTTTTTCATTTTCTGCACATGAGAGATTTTCACTTTTCCACACGCAAGCGAAACCGCAATCGAAAAACAAAATTTACGCAATAATAGAAATACGAAATATTTTTTTCACATTAGTTAATACAATTTAATAATTTTTCTCGTTGGCATTTTTTCTTTCCTTTTGCTTTGGCTTGTTTATTCGGGGCTTTGTTTGTTAGAACACGCGCGCAGAACTTTCTCAGATTTGGACTAGCCCGCGAATTAAGAGTATGCTGCGACGGTATAGAAGGAATAACAACACCAAAATAAAACAAAAATCTTTTAAATTGTTAAGAAAATATAATCAGAAAAGCGAGATGCACGACGACATAAATTTTTTTAAGCGAGTCGTTTGCCCTGGCGCACTCACACACAAGTACACTGCTCAACTGTATGGTTGTCTCGCTCGCTCTGTTGTTGTTTGGGCTATGAGCACGTTGCCAGCCTTACTGTTTTAGCGTTCACACCAACACAAAGCCAAATGCAAGACGACACGCACACACAAGGCACAAAAGTAGCTGCTGGCAGCCTTATAATTTTTCAAAACGCACAATTTTCACACTCGGTTAAATGCATTAATATTGCAAATATATACTCGATTAGAAAACTTACTTTTTTCATTTCATTAGAGTGCTGAGATATCTCGTTAATTCGCTTGGCAATTTTAATCAATCTTCCACTAATTTCTGATATATGTTCCGGAACGAATGAACGAAAAGTTCCTGAGTCAGTGTGACCAGCTATAGAATTTCCATCATATCATAATAATAAAGATGAAACCCAAAGACACACACTCAAATGAACACAACGCGTTTGCGTATAGCGTACCGAGAAATAATTCTTTGATTTATAATTTTTATGCGTATTATTTTGCAAAAAATACGTGATTATCTTAGGGTCGGGACTTGCAAAAATTGTATTAGTGATTGAGACGAGGGATGGGCACAGACCCTAACAGCTCAGCTGTTAGCCCAGCCCTGGCCTGCTCGAGTTTAAGAGAAAGCTGCTCGCACTTAAGAGAGAGTAAGAAAGTTCCGAACCGAACGGGAACGCAATGGGAACTGAACTGCCAACCCAGTTCAAACTCAAATTCAAAATCAAAAATCAAACCGAGCTGTTACTAAACGGAAACCCAAAGCGGAAGACTAGATTGATTTAATCTATGTTATGTTTTGTTTGTAGAAAAAGCTTAATGAAAAAATAAGCATGAGGTCGTTAAACGAATCATTTCGTAACTTATAATAAAAATCAAGAAGAGACATGATTAACAATTTTTCAGCATTCCAACAGATCTCCACCAGGACTGTGAAATATTCCATTTAACTCATAGACTTGTGCCGTAATCTTTGAGACCATTTGAATTACAAAACAGGTCTTAATATTGACTCAAGCCTTAGTTCGAATTATGATTCAAGCGAAAATGGCATTGACAAGAGGGCATATAAATATGTATGTACATGTTTGTTTATCTATGGTTTGTGTTTAAATATAAAAACAAGAGGGTAAAGGTAAGGCAGACAAATTGGGGTAGATAAGAAACCATTAACAGCGTTCAAGTCCCCCTTTCGATAAGGAATAAATACCACGGAGTTCTTCTTCTTCTTCTTCCTTACCCTGTATGAACTTAAGAAGAAAATAGTTTAGCAATGAATTTTTTCAATTAATGCAATTAGGACTTTTTTTTTATAAACAATACAAATGAAAGATCTATAGCTTTCAACATTGATTTAATTTCTTAACCGACGATCTTTGCTTTATCAGAACAACAATGAAATAGAAATGAGCGATTTTGATTGGTTAAAAAAAAACAAAACAAATACAATCAAAAAAATTTTAAACACCAAAACCAGAAAAATGAAAATCTAAAACTCATTTTCTCTCTCTATCTCTCTCAGTCATACACTCTCGCGCACTCACACTCTCGCACTGCCACTTATGCACTACGAGACCACGATCGGCGAATAGCAGCGTTCGAAAGAGCCGATGATGGTCAGAAACGAGTCAAGCACGAACAAGGTGCGAAATAATAAAACAAAATGTCCGAGAGCCCTAAAAAATCAACGCTTGGAATTTGAAGACTCTGCCTTAGGCGTATGTATGGGTGCGTGTGTGCAAATGAGCAAAAAGAAGCACACATGCAAAGGTGTTAATAGGCGACAAGGCGCCAGGGTGCGAGTGAGTAGGCAATATGACCATTTCCTGGCCTGCTTGTTTGCACAAATATTTCCGCAACACATGTTAAATGTGACTAAAACTTGTCAGACCAGACTTGAATTTCTAATGGAATAATCCGAAACTCGTAAAAATAAAACAATCAGAATATTTTCCAGCGCACCATTTGGTTTCGTTTAGAGCAACGACAGAAAACGGGGTAGGGTGGGCATTGCTGATGCAGGCAGACTTGCTGAAGAGATGCTCTCTGGTCGGCGGCTTAGATCAAATAATGCGATTTCATGCCAAGTCGCAAATTGTCAGCAGCCCATTCCTCCTTGGCATCCGCTACTTTTGCTCCACTTCTTCTGCTCCGATTCGATTAAGCCACCCGAAAAAAACAACAAAAAACGGAATAAAATAAAATCAATTCTCACATATATTTTTTTTCTATAAGAACTAAAAATATTTTTTAATTAATTCGCCTTGCCTTAGCTGGATTTTTGCAAATTCATTTTTATTCGCCACTTGTTGATAAGCATTCAGCACGGTTTTGTTTTGTTTTATTCTGTTTCGTTCTAACTTGTTTGATCTTGGCCGACTAGGCGAGAAAATTCTGTCGGCTTGAGTTGTTAGATGATGCTCTGGCTGGCCATTAAATTTGCCCACTAGACTCGATTTGAATTTTCCGATTCACTCGTTGTCTTCAGCTTATTCGCCCCACTTGTTGCCACTCTGGAAAAGCAGAAAGTCACACAAGCCACCCCCACCCCTTCTCACATCAATTTGACTTGGCTGCCTTTTATGACATTTCAAACGTGCCTCGTCGATCTCGCATAAAACGTTCATCTCGTCATGGTCCCAAAAACAACAGCATTAAATTTATATATATATATATATATATTAGGTTGTCAAATATCTCCCTTCCGCTTTTTTGCTCTTTATTCAATGCTTTATAAAAAGTGATACAGTGATCGGATTTAGTTCAAATATGCGCCGTTTTGTTCGATAATCTGTTTCCATCTAGACGGCAACTTCATAATACCTCCCTCGAAGAAGCCCCCCTCCTTATTTGCGAAGAACTCGGACAGCCACTTTTCACATGCCTCTTTTGAGTTCAACTTTACACCACCAAGGGCATTCGCCATGGACAGGAACAGGTGGTAATCACTTGGCGCTATGTCCGGGCTATATGGTGGATGCGATAAAACCTCCCATCCGAGCTCCCGTAGCTTCTGACGAGTCATCAACGAAGTGTGTGGTCTGGCGTTGTCCTGGTGGAACACTACACCCTTCCTGTTGGCCAATTCTGGACGCTTCTGGTCGATCGCCTGCTTCAAGCGGTCCAGTTGTTCGCAGTAGATGGTAGAATTAAGCGTCTGGCCATATGGGAGCAGCTCATAGTGGATGATTCCCTTCCAATCCCACCAAACACACAGCAAAACCTTCCTGGCGGTCAATCCCGGCTTGGCCACTGTTTGGGACGATTCACCGGCCTTCGACCACGACCGTTTTCGCTTGATATTGTCGTATGTGATCCATTTTTCGTCGCCAGTCACCATCCGCTTCAAGAATGGGTCGAGTTCGTTCCGTTTCAGCAGCATATCGCAGGCGTTGATTCGGTCCAGAAGGTTTTTTTGCGTCAAATCATGCGGCACCCAAACATCAAACTTTTTTTGTATCCAGCCTTCTGCAGATGGTTTAAAATGGTTTGGTGACTAACTCCCATCTCCTGGGCGATGTAGAGATGCCACATGCCGGTTTAACTGATTTTCCATATTTGATCGGTTTTGTCGTCAAGGTCTTCCGCCGGCTGGCTTATCCATGGTGTCGTTTCACCGGCTCTGAATCGTGAACCATTCCTCGCGGTTGAAGTGATAGAGTACCACCCCCAAAACACCAATCTCACGGAACGTTTCTCTAGCGGATTTGCCTTTAACGAAGGAAAACTTTAAAATAGCGCGAATTTCGGCGTTAGTGAACTCCATTTTACACGTTTAACTGTGAAGTATTAATACCAGCGTAGCGACGTTTTGTAGGTTATGTCAAGACCTTTCAAATTATGTATAGTGTTGCCAGATACGAGCTCGTAGCGCTTTGTACATAGCCGCGAAATTCAAAAGACAAAAAGGCGGAAGGGAGATATTTGACAACCTAATATATAGATATATATTTGTTTAGATATCTGGACAAATCTAGTAGGTATTTATGATTTCATTTATTTCATTTTTTTTTTTTGCTCCGTGTTTTATTATAGGCGAGTTTTGTTTTTTCTTGGGGCTTTTTTTTAATGTTCCGCGCATCGTTTGAGAATATTGAGGCAAGAAGAAAAAAAAAGTTAATTGAGTTGTAAAAATTATAAAGTTGTAAAAATAATACAAATATTCGATTTGGAAAAGGCTGACCGCCTTGAGCCAACTCTCTTTCCGACTGTGTAGACATTTACGTAGAAATCTTCAGATTTGACATGAAGCTGGTGATGCTGCGAGGGGGGGTGGGGGAGGTGTTGGCGGTGACGTTGGTTCAAATAACTCAATAAATTCAAACGATTTTTACGAGCCTGGAATTAATAGCGGACAGCTCGATCAAGTTGGGGGAGTTTTGTGTTTCTGGTTTGTTTTTTTTTTCTTTCTTGAGGTTTTTTTTTGACTATTTATATTTTTATGACTTGAATATCAAAGTCAATTCGAGCTCCATTGGATATATGATTGCTGACCCAGTTCAGGTCCTCAAGACTTGCCCCTACCTACTTGTCACACCTTATCTCCACAGTTGTTGTCCCTGCCACAAATGCAGCTGCAACAAGTGGCACTAAACGGTATTAAAAAAAAAAACAAAAAAAAAAGACACCCTCGCTACTTCCCCCTTTTGAAAAATCGAAACAAATCAAATAAAATAAAAAGAAATTGAAATTGCTGTGGTATCATAAATCCCCAGGTGGTTGTAAAGTGTTACTAATTTCTATTTTACTTCAAACTTCCATTTCAAAGTTTTCATATGCGAGTCCGATTTTAATATTCTCCCTCCCCCCACTCCTCCGATCCCATAATTTCACATGAACATGTTAATGTTTACACGCGTACCACTGCGTTTTTTATAGCTACTCCAACCGATCCGATCCACATAAACAGCAACAGCAAAAGCAACCCCGACAACCGATCAACGAACCAACCAAAGTCGCTCGTTTGCAGTTTCTTTTGGGCGCTTATCTTGGAGGCTTTCTGCTCTGACTTTTGACGCCGCTGGCGTGTTAAGACTCTGAGCTCGGCCCTGGCTGGGGACGTCAGATCAGTCACAGTTTGCCCGTCAGTCGTGCTGCGTCGTCTCATCGTAACGTAATCGCAACGCATTCGTATTCCGTTTTCAAGATCCGTAGAAATCGTCAAGTCCGTCGGGAGTTCTTAGGCTACCAAAAACTTGGAATATGAGTGGAAGTGGTAGTGCCAGTGGTGGGAGTAGTGCCTGTAGCAGTGCTGCGGTGGCTGTCTCTAAAAGTGGCAACTCGAAGCCTGTGGAGACGCTGGTCCTAGCCAATTATGCCCTCAAGGCGGAACAGAAACGAGCGGCCGGTCAGACTGGCCGAAAGGAGGATGAACGCATCACTACAGCTGTGATGAAAGTCTTGGAGGGCTACGACTGGAATCTGGTCCAGGCCTCTGTCAAGTAAGTAGGATAGGACTTGGCTTAGATATGGACTGACCATATTCAAATTTATTGAATGACTAAGCGCTCCCCCTTTTTCGAGTTTCCGTAGAAATTAACACATCAACATTTACCAAAAAAAAAAAAAAAAATTATAAATATTCTTTTTCAAGAGCTGAACAAATTATTGGTCTCTCAATTGAGAATATAAAAACATGTGTATATTTTTTGGTCGCAAAAAAAAAGAGCTACCAATTTGAGGATTAGAGTGGACCCAAACAATGATTCAGAAAAAAATAAAAGCAAAAACAGATAACACTTTAGGTGGTATTAAAATTATAATAAATAGAATTATAAAAGAATAGAATACCAAAAAGAATAAGAAGTTTTAGATTCCTATAGAAGATACTAAAAATTGAGAAATTCTAAGAAGCGGAAATCTATTGGTTTTTTTTTATCATCTTCTCTTCTCTTTGGTAGAACCCTTTGAGAACCCCTGAAAGATTAAGATCGAAATGTAGGGGATATAAGCTTTATATATGATCAATCTCTTGAAAGTAAATCTATAGAAAATCCTGGATGCCTATTATATGTTTTAGAAGCAAAAAGAGCATACTTCTTTTGACCCGAAACCTTTGTGTAGGAAGTATCGAAGGCTATATAGTAAGACATATAGTCAAGTCTATGGGTCTCTTGGTATATCTGTCAATCCATTTGTCTCTCTTTAATGTATGCCGTCTCATATAATTTGAGCTAAGGATATGAAAATTGGCTTAGTCTAGGAACCAACTGAATCAGACAACTAGCATATAGCTGCTATATAGGTCAAAAGTTAAGTCTTTCTTTTCTAGTTACCAGCTTCATTCAAGTCATTAATTTAAGTTTGTAGAATGTGTCTTCTATGCAGGGTTTAAGTATATATCGGGTCCTTTTATACCAATCTAGATAAACATTCTTTAACTAAATATATTATTCGTTAAGATAAATCTCCCAAACTAGTTTCAAATATCACTCGATTTATTCTAAATTCTTACCATAGTATTTCGTATCAGAGTCTCCACTGTATGTGCAAATTACACAGATGAATTTGGAAGTAAAAGCCTAGAGTGAGAAGATTGAGAAAGACTGGATTAAGAGAGAAAGATGGCAGGGGTATGAGTGTTGCTATATAAGTATTGATTTTGGGAAGCTGACAAATGTTAAAAATGAAGACGACAAATCAATTCAGGCATAAAAACCGAATAAATACGTTTTTAGCATACAGATGCTAACTGCTAACAAGATACACCGGCTGGAAGAGCTGCTGGGGGCTCAGCTGAACTTGGTCACAGGTGGAGCAGAGAAATTTTGTCCACGTTGACAGTTCCAGACGGTCTGCCCACTTGTCGCCTCACTGCAAACTGACACTTGATCAATGGAGTGAAGATTGTTGACGACTTCAAAAGGGCGGGAGAAGTGTGGAGCTTAGGTCATGGGAAATACTAGAGTGGCGCCGCCAAGCGTGTGAGAAGAGCTGCCAGTGCCGTTTTTGATCTTGATCCTTGAACCACTATAGCCCTGTTTTTCTAACTGATTAGCAAGACAAAGTAGAAGGGACAGAGACTGACTCATTCATTGGCTAAGTCTGGTTTTGTAAAGTTTCTCGGGTTGATTCGCTTCTGTTTTTGTTGCTCTTTTTTGGGCTTGCTTGCGGGCCATCTGTGTTTATCAAGGTGTCCCACACAAGCATCCTTGAGCCAAGCTCTTCTTGTTGTTGGCTTTGCAGAACTCCGGCCCGTTGAACCAGACAGCCAAAGCACACCACGTGTGTGTTTGCATAAGGATATGAACGCCATTTCCTTTATCTCTTGCCATGGTCGGTCTTTGGGGTCTCAGGCGCTTAGCTAAGCAAACCGACAACAAAAACCAGAACAACACCAACAAGGTTGGCGACAACGACCATAGCATTGTGATATACAAGCCCACCCAAGCCGCCCCCTATTTGAAAAAAAAGCTCACACTACCTCATACCACTCTTGGCGTGGGGACTCTGTTTGTTTTGCGCTTTATGTGCCTGTTTATTTTCACTTTAAATTGGTTAAATGTGACCGATGTTTATGATTCTAGCAAAGTCGTAGCTATTCCAAGACAAGACTCTTGCTATTGAGGATATTATGAGGAAATTTTGTGGAAAATCTTATCTAAATCTTCTCTTTTCGTCTTTGAAATGTTCTCTTTCCAAAGACAGCCTAATGACTTCTTTACTAGGTCCTTGCCAGGCGTAATCGAGAAGCTGAAATGTCGTTTTGTTTGTTTTTTATTTTCTCACAACCTAAAATTCCATTTTCAATTTACAATTATTGGCAACACTCTTTATCCAATGGTCTCTGGTCTGAACCATTTAGGGTCAAATAGGAAATGATTGAAATCACAAAATTATTATTTTCGATTTGGTGATTTAATAGGCTTTTGGAAGTAGCTCAGAGTAAATAGCTAAATGTCACTTCCAAGTGCCAGAAAATGTTCAATTAGATGGCTGAATTATTTTCATTTTCTTTCCTTTTATGTGAACAAGAATTACAAACAGTTTCGAATTGAATTGGCCGTTCGATACCTCTGATATGTTAGTTGGACAGATAAGAATCTATTGAGGAAAAATGAGTTAAATCAAGTAGATTGATTCCATTTCAAGCTAAATCAAATATATTTATACTTTTTTAAAGATACTTTCAAATTATTTAAAGCAAATATTTCAGTTCGAAATATCGGAAATTGGGTAGTAAAAAATCTGCGAGTTCATAAAATGGAATATTAAATAGACTTGTTATTTATTGGCTGTGTTTATTTTATAACAATTTCATATTCTTTGTTTGTTTGGATTTAACTAAATGAATTATGGTTGACTCACCCAACCAAAAAAAATTAAAAATTATTCCAACAAATACACTTTAAGTTCTGCGGTTTAGAATACTCTTACCATAAGAAAGGAGTATATCAACTTTGCTTGTAGCTTTTATTAGCTTTGACATATCTCTGGGAATTCACATATCAATAACTGGATTGGGAAATTTATGTAAATCCAGGTGTGATCGACTTGATTTATTGAGTTCGAAAAATTATATAGGTTTAACTTTCTCTGATATTTGTATAGCCTGAGACAGTTTCTGGATCGTACCGATTTGACATATGTCTGAGAATTAATATAGCCATTGGTGGTAGTCGAATTATTTATATGTCCAGTTCTGATTGACTAGAATTGTTGTATTCAAAAATAAGAAGCTAAATAATATATAGCAAAGTATATTAGGGCTTAACTTGGTCTGAAGCTTGTGTAACTTGAGACCGTTTGGGGATCGTACCGATTTGGAATATGTTAGAGAATTAATATAGCAATAACTGGGTTGAGAAATCAACATGAATCCAGCTTTGATTGTTGTTTTCAAAAATAAGAATATAAATGATATATTAGGGCTTAACTTTCTGGGATGTTTGTGTAACTAGAGACAGTTCACGATCGTTCCGATTTGACATATGCCTGAGAATTAATATAGCAATACTTGGAGGTAGAATTGTCAATGAATTCAGTTGTGATCAACTGGAATTGTTGTTTAAAATAAGAATATAAATGGTATAGCAAAATATGAAAGGGTCCAACTATGTTTGAAGTTCTTGTAGCTTGAGACTGCTTCAAGATCTTACCGATTTGACATATATCTGGGGAATCAATATAGCAATAACTGGATTGAGAAATTTATGTATATCCATCTGTTCTGATTCTGTATTCAAAAATAAGAAAATAAATCATATAGCAAAGTATATTAGTGCTTAACTTTCTCTAAGGTTTCTGTGGGTCGAAACAGTTTCAGGATTGTATTGATTTGAAATTATTAATATAGAAATAGTATAATATAGTAACTGATCCAAAAAAAGTGAGGAAGAGTATATGATATTCAGTTAACTAAATAGTTTTTTTTTCAGCACGTTTTATTTGATATGGGCCAAGGGATTGGGTGTATTTCAATGCGCAATTTTTCTGTGCTTATTTTATATTTTTATTACTACTTTTCGTTATTATTTATTTTTATTTATTTTCATTTTTTTTTTTTACTGTTGCTTCCTAATTCGTCAAAACCAAAAAGAGAACCAAGTCTCCCCTTTCTTATACATATTTTAATAGCTTCAATTTTCGTTGGAGTCAAAAGATAAGATAAGTTGAAATGGTGACGGGAAATGAGCCTCCACTTCTGCAAGTCGAAGGCAATATATATACATTTTTTTATGGTTTATCTGGGGGACAGAGGAAGAACTAAACCACCGAGTGGTCTGATTTTGAGGGATTACAAGTAATCGTGATATTGTAGAAAGGAAGGTGGGAAAGGTTCGAGTTCCTCGTGTGATATCATCGTTATATTCTGGAACCCAGCAAGAAGTCGGTTTAGCATGTGCAAACATGTTAGGGAAGGAAAGAGCTTTCTAGTTGCCTAGTCAGTCAATTTACATAAAAACAACAAGTACGGCAACAAGAATCGAACTAGAGTGGTGCCAGAGAAGCCGACGGTTTGAGGCAGGCCAAAAAGCATGCTCAATGGTCCTGTCTGTTGGCCAGGAAAAGTTTCTCCAGGCAAACGGACATGAAAGTCAACACACAGCAACCAACAGAAAAACTCACAGACACACACACACACAAACACACTCACACTCGTGGTTGCACCCTCAGACACACGTGCGGCTTACAAGACAAATATTGATTTAGTTGATGTTCCTGTTGTTGTTGTTATTGTTGTTGTTGTTGGTGTAGTGGTCTGTTCTCATCTCTCGTTTGTACTTGAATGTGCATCAATGGCCAAAAACTTTCGGGTCTTGTTGGCCACGCACAGGGCTTCCCTCTGGCTCAACATCTCACCTTACCTCAGTTTCATTATGCCTCAAGTTCCTTTTTTTGTTGTTGTCGTCATTTTGCCGCTTGTGAGGGAGAACCGGGGCAGTCATGTTGTAAATTTATAAAATGCGCACAGCTTGTCATCATTTGATGTGCCGAACACCAAAAACAGCGAAAATTTCTTACCATTCCCACCAAAGCGCTACTGGCTTATGGCCACAGGTGCGTGACAATGGCTTCCCAAATAAACAGCGAACAAATCAGCCAGACAGCCAGCCCGTCAGCCAGGCAGTCACCAAAATCGGGAAGCGGAATTCTGTTTAGCCCGAAACCAAACGAGGCTCTCAATGAGGTTGTCAGAGGGTCAAAGTATTGAGGGCTTCTGTTGATCTGCTTATGGTATCAGGCGATATAACTAAATCCACTGGAGGCGTATGGGGACAAATGAAGCGGAATCTTTCAGCCACTTGATGATTGGGGAAAAGCCAAAATGTATGCGCGTGTGTGCGTCTCTGGGAATATTCAAAAATATAAAATTGGGTAAAGATTTTACGCATCAAATTGGAGTGACTAAACAAACAAAAGCCTACCAAGCAAACAAGAAGAAAAAAAAAGGGACTACAAAAGTTCCCCATTCACATTGTCACCTCCTCAGTTGGCCGCCCCCCTTATTCAGTCCCACAAAATTGAGTGTATGCGAAATGGAATCCCCTGCCGCAGTGCGTGTGTGGCTCAAGTGGATTTTCATTTTGTTGCTCGGCTTGTGTGATGCAAATTGCCTGAAATAAAGAGGAGAATCCGAAACCGATTTTCAAAGTCCACGCGTGTATGTGGGTGCTGTTAGGCCAATCCTTGAGCGGCCACTTTTCAAAAAAAAAAAAAAATATCGAATGCCACTGTCATGTAGCTCTCCATTGATTGCTGTCAGCAGCAGGATTGCAATTTGCTCTTGTTGTCGGTGGTCCTGGTCCGGATCCCGGTCCACTTGTCCAACAACAATGCAAAAAAGGCGAGGCACTTAAAATGTCGCTCTTCATTGCGGACCAGAGACTCTGCCAGCTCCCCTGTCTATGCTGTGTGGTCATGGAAAGACTGACTCTGGGCTGGACATCTAGTCGAGCTGAGCCACGAGTGTCGATTCGAGTTGTAAAAATAAATTGACTTGGAAATTGAAAAGAACGGGAAGCGACTTAAAAGCAACACTGTTGGGTGGACGAGACTGCTTAACCATTTACTATGCATTGGCTAGATTAAAAGTAAAAGCTTGGACAACAACACCATAGAGAAGAGGGTGCCAGATTCCCCTACTTCCGAGAAGTGTCCTTTCCAGGAACACAAAAGAAAAAGGGCAAGAAAACAGACTCACTTTTCTTGGCCTTTGTTGAATGCCGACGCGACCAAACAAAAGGTGCAACCAGGACAGCCCCCCAAAGAGAAATGCCGAGACTGGACCACAACACCAGGCCTGCGCCTGAGGCAGCCAGATAACCCAATGCTTACGGTGGCAGGGCAACTGTTTCCGAGTCTTATCGGCCAAACAATTGGTGGACCAAACAATGCCACACAATCTACAATTCAAGTGAAAAGGAAAAGAAAGGCAGAAGATACCCAGAAAAGTACAAGGAAAAGACAGCCGCATTTGGCTAAGTAAACTCGGTGAACTAGTTGAGAAGGCAATCCGATTCGGCTTAGTTGGAAAGCAGCGAAAAGCCCGATCGGTGTGTAAATAGAGTCGCGGTCACACAGGAGCATCCGTTTGCCGGTCTCGCTTATTTTGAATGTCAAATGAAAAGTGAAAATTCAATTCCAACAAAAAAAAAAAAAAAATAACAAAATTAAGTGGCAGTCTGCAGCGTGGGAAAACCGTGTCAGCTCGGTAAATAAGTCAACAAACTGGGTAGCCCAGGGACAATTGCAGTGTGTATGTGCTCATGTTTAGATACATTTACATCTGTTAGATACATTTTCGTATTTGTGAAGCTGTGAAAAATTGTGGGCAACTTACAGCTGTCAAACCAAACCAAACCAAGCCAGGTAGAAGTCAACTTCTCGGCACAGCCAAGATGCTAATTGGACGCATTTGTTGAATGACAATTTTACAAGCGGTCCCACAAATTGTGAAATTTGTTTACAACTTGTTTATTATTAAATAAAAAAAAAATAAAAAAACAAATTTTGTGTTTTTGTTTCGGGTCATTTTTATGGTTGATAAATATTTGACCTGAGACCACAACCGACTCGATTGGAACTCTCAACTCTTCCACCTACTTCATCTTTCGACTCTTCGTTTGACTTCGAGCTGAAATTTTCGAGCTCGTCTGAGTTGTTGTGTGTATGTTTTAATAACAAAAGCGGCAAATGGCTCATTACAAAATGCAATGTTGATAAAAGATGAGCCACAACAACAACAACAACAACGAAGAGGAAGATCTCTCACCCCTCGTCTCAGCAAATTGGCAAATGGCAAACGAGCTTAATGTGAATTGTTTGCTCATTTCTCATATGTGTGTTCGTTTGGCCACTTGAAGATATCACTTAATGAGATTTGCGCATCTACAAATGCAACCACAACAACAACGCCTACAACAACCACAACAATAATAATGAAGACGTGCTTGAATTACCAAGTATCTCAGTCTGCCCAAGCGAGTGAGGAGCCAACAAACTCATACTGTCGGGTCTCCCCGGCCAGTCCAATCTGCCTACGTCATTTATCTGCCAGCAACAAAGCCAAATGCACATCACTTGATTCTGATTAGCGTGCTGTCAAGCGTGAGACAAAAATTACAAATACAGATAAAGTGTATACATGTGTGTGTGTGTGTGTGCGTGTGTCAGTGTCAGTTTGTCAGTTAGGTGCATACTGAAGGGTTGCATCTTTCAAGCAGAAAGTCTTGGCAAAAGATAGCATCGTTCTGTCTGTTGACCAAAATAATGGCGGACACTACACCCTATTTCCCCAACAAAACACTGAAAATAATAGTCTGCCTAGAGCTAAGTTTTAAATCGCCAGACCCCTCAAAAAAAGACACAAAACTTTCCAGGAATTTCTTCTTCTTCTTTTTTGTTGTTTTCCTCTCTTTGAGTAGATTAATCATTAGCCGACAAAAATATAAAAAACACCCACCCGGGAGAAATTGAATCGACACCTTCTTGTTCTGCTTTGACTGATCATGTTTACTTGGGATAAATAATTCAATATTCTGCACAGATATCAACCAATTGGGAACATATATCTGGGGCATGGGGGAAATCTGTGCCCATAAGTGTGGCTTGTCATGTCACTTTCCTCATGTACGAGATGTCTTTATCCGTTGTTTTCTTCTTTTCTCATTTTTTGGTTTTTTGTTTTTTTTGTGTTGCTTCATTGATTGAATTTTCTACCCACTCCTCCACTCACAAATGAGAGGAGGAAATGCCTTCAACATGTTAAGCAAAAATGAAGAAGTAGATAAAAAAATCGAAAACAAAACAAAATAATCTATCGGTGAGCGTTGTGAGTTTCTCGGAATATACGGACGAAATTGAAGAGCTTTTCATGCCAAGTATATGCATAAGGAAGGAGACCCTAATGATTTATTTTACTTTATAGTCAGGATCGAAGATAAACTCAGATCTTATCTGAAAGTTGTAACTATATTTTAGCTAAGCTAGGTTATTTATCAAAGATCTCTGCAGTTGAAAAATGTATTATATCAACTCAGTATTTATTACGATTTTCATCTCTTTTACAACTTAATTTAGTAATAATTCGATTTCTTGGATTAAGCGATTTTAGCTTATTTTGAATGAAGTACTTAAGTCAACCATTATTCCATTGATTGGGTTATTAAATCGATCTAATCTAATACATATGAAGTTATCATTTGCTTAAGTCTATAAATAAATTTATATAGTTCTCGGTAGTTGGTAATATCGCTTCGGTTAGTAACACTGCATCGTTAGTGTTATTCGGTTGTGAGCTCTTTCTTGCCTTAGTTGGATCGTTTATATAGTTCGTTCAGTATATAAAGCTGGTTCCTCGAGACATGATGTTATGAAAATGTGATAAAATTTTTCTATAAAAGGTAGAAAGCAAATTATATATGCTTACAGAATACAAAGTCAACAGTCAAACCTATCTTTCTGCTTTTCTGGGCCGACTTCAAGCGATATTTCAAGTTTATTTGCTATTAATATTTCAAATATTCCTGATGGTTCAGAGGGCTTGTGAAACACCCAACTTTTGGGATTATAAGAAAGTCTATTTCCAATACAAGACTCTGGGGATTATGCGGCTTTTATATGAAACAAAATCTTATAGAAAGTGATACTTAGATGTTTGAAGTATTTTTGGAAAGACAAACCCAGACGAAGGCACTAATTTAGATAATTTATATAATTCTTTGGTCACTTTAGGTACTCTCTTATTTTTATCGTAAGTCATATACATCAATTTGATAGCTCAACAAGCTCATAAAATTGGAAATTTTAATGGGAATCCCAGAATTCTAAAAGCTTTCAATGTTATTTTATCTATGCAGAAAGCTTACTTTATAACTGTGTTGTTTGGTTTATATTGAGATAGAAATGTTCCTGTGTTTGTCTGATTGCAACATAAACAGTTAATCTATACACACACACACACAAGCACACTTAGACTCTTGTACTCAAAATGTTATCATCTGCCTGAGCAATTTCAGTAGGAATAGAATTTTTCTCATTTGGTCAATTGAATTATATTTAGCTCATATGTGTTTTTGTTTGTGCCAAGGCATTCTATTTTATTTGGCATTTTCTCGGTGCTCAAGGCAACACTTTGTCTAGGAGACAGACTGACAGGCTGGTCCGTTCTGTCTGTGGCCCATAAAAAGGATTTAGATTGAGTGGCCAACCAAGGCGAAATGAAATTGCATTCGAGTGCAAATTAATTTGAAGGACCCCAATCCAGTCTCCAGCTCAAAATGGTTTTAAAGCAGAACTCTTTAAATTTACTTCTGGCCACTCAATCGACTCAGAACCTGTCTGTATAAATAAAAAAAAACTTTTAATTGGTAGTTTCAGAATTTGAAATATTTCATTTCGTTTACATTTTCGTTCTTCTCTCTTTTCCAGAGTACCATCCGATCGAAAGAAGGAGCACATCAAGCGGCCAATGAATGCCTTTATGGTTTGGGCCCAGGCAGCCCGTCGCGTCATGTCCAAACAGTATCCACATTTGCAGAACTCCGAGCTAAGCAAATCACTGGGCAAACTCTGGAAGTGAGTATCGAAAATCTCTGGCTTTTGTTTTCCGTGAAATGAGCTTTGCGCTCATCAGTGTCTTGTCGGTCTGCGTTCAAGTATAATCAAATAAAATATTGTCCGTTCGAAATTAAAATTTCACAGTTCAATGAGCACTGTCATATGCGGCGATAAGGCCTTGCTCTTGCTGATAAGAGCAGACACATCAACGTATCCGCAGCCGTCTTACTAATTAGAGTTCGCAGTTTCCAGTTCCCAGTACCCGACCGGCGACTCGATTTGTCAGCCAATAAATAAATACCGAAGTGATTGGAGACGGAGAAAGACCGTCCAGAGTCTAGTCATAAATAAAAAGTAATTTCTTTTTTCCTCTTCTTATTCAACTGCGTCTTTCAGAAATCTGAAGGATAGCGATAAGAAGCCATTCATGGAATTTGCCGAGAAATTGCGCATGACACACAAACAGGAGCATCCCGACTACAAATACCAGCCACGTCGCAAAAAGGCCAGAGCTTTGAATGCTGGAGCGGTTGCATCCGCAGAAGCCATAACAACGACAACAACAGCAGCCACAACAACGGCTTCCCCGTCTTCAGTCTGCATACCATCGAGCAGCTCCACTTCACAAAGACGTGGAGCAGCGGCCACCGCAGCGCCACGCCGGGGACCCCACAAAGCCAGCCAGGGCAGCTGCAAGGGCAGCCAGAATGGCCATAATAGCAACGGCAGCCCCAGCCACATGGAACTGAGCGGCGATGTCTTTAGCAATGAAGCCTTCATGAAGTCCTTGAATAGTGCCTGCGCTGCCAGTCTCCTGGAGCAGGGACTGCTGAGCGGGTCTGAGGCCGACCGAGGCCTTCTGGACTCACCATGTTCAACCACCAGCTCGAGTGTACAGTGTGGCAGCGATGGACAGCCCCTGACTCCCCCAGCCACGCCCTATAATCCTGTTGGAGTCAAGTCGGCCACATCCCACAATTCCAGCCTGTTGCTGCGCCAGCTCAGCGAAACTGTGTCAGCCCCAAGCTCCGCCACCGCAACCGCCGGAACAGACTATGCGGTCTTACTGGAAGCTGGCCGGGAATACATAGCCCTGGAGGACCTGTCCTACAGCCAGGCAAATGGTCATATCTCCAGCAATGGTGGCCATTCAAATGGCGGCCAGGAAATGGATTTTCTCGACAATATGTCCGGCTATGGCTATGTGGGCCGTGGTACTTATACCAATGGCTACTATAACGGGCCGAGCCTAAGTGGAAATGGTGGAGGTGGCAGCGGTTACTCAGAAAATGCGTCGTCACAGACCAGTGGAGCGCTAAATTACTTGGCCACACCAGCCAAGCCAGGCAACGGCTGCGACATTGATCCCAAGGAAATCGACCAATATCTCATGGATCAGATGCTGCCCACACTGACACATGTGCCATCTGTGCCACCAGCTGTGGCCAATCACTCCCCGCCGCTCACATCCTCCGCCTCGCTGTCCACTTGCTCCAGTGCCTCCTCCCCCTCAGCCACTCTATATGGCGGCAAGCCGCAGACTGGCACTCTCGACCTGCAGCCTGTTGAATGTCTGATTGCAGCCTCCTCGGCCAACTCCCCCGGTGAGGGTGGCAGTATCTCTACCACTGCCACAGCCACCGCCTGCTATTATGAGCAAATGTCACAGTCAACTTATCAGGTGCCGAGCTATGCAAATGCCGCACCCACCGCCCACTATGTGCCGCTGCAAATGTCGGCAAATTCCCCGCATCATCAACAAACGTCGTTGGAGTCGCAAACACACACGCTCCCACCGCATTCCATGACACATGCACACACACTTACCCATACCCACCCCCATGCCCCGCAACAACAACAACAACAGCAGCAGCCACCACAACAACAACAACAACATCACCAACATCTCTGGAACACTTATGTCAATCCCTAAGCATTTGTCCTGTAGTTTTATGACTGCCATCAAGTCAAGGGGGTGGCGGAATCTTTCCTTATTGCTTCCATATCGATGGATTTCATTTATCGTGGGTATTCCAGAATAGTTGGGTGTCTTGGGTGTTTCGATTATGTGCAATTTAAGTTAATCGCTGCGATTTTTGTTTATTGCTGCAGGGCAAAAACTTTGAGCTCCCTGCCACTCCCGGCATTCAGGCATTCAGATCAATATATTAATATAAATTGTGCTTCCTTAACATTTTATTGGAAAATTCCAGCAAGAAAACTAGGGTAACTTCACATATGTTTCTGACATTGAAGCAAATTGAAAGAAACTAATGCTGAGCCAGCAATAATCGATAGATGTGTGGGTTAGACCAATCAGATTGACCTTGCATTTGCAGAGGCAACGAATGCAGATAGATACTTGCTGGTTTCTAGTTTTTTTTTTTGGTTAATTCAATTTGGCAGATTATTTCAGAGAACTCCTTATTGGAGTCCTGGAATGTTAAACATAAAAATCGCATAATCAAACAATTTCAATTTGAGAGAATATTTCTTTTTAATTAAATTCGAAAATTTTTATCTAAAGAATTGAGGTTTGGCATTCCAAGAATCAGGTCAAGAATCTTTTGGCTATTCATTCATTTAGGGCCAATTAGAATTTTACAAAAACAATTCCAGGCATGCTAGGATGAGCAATTTATTTTAGTTATGCCTTTTCAATTATTTATCTCTAAGAATGTTCAATTAAAATGAAATCGAAATTGTGTTTATTCAGATGTAAATCATTTTTACATTTTATGATTATTTATTTTAAGGCGTTGTCTAGTTAAATTTTGCAATTGTTAAATGTTTAAGCTATTTAATTTTAAATAAATTTTTTCGATTTAACAAATTAAATTAAATTTAAATCCAAAGCAAATTGAGTTTGAAATCGAATGGGCCGTCTGATATTTTCCCACGTGCGGCCTGGCTGCTTTGGCACCTTTAAAGGTCTGCAAAACCGAAATAAATTCCAATGAAATTAGCATGGTACACACTTCCCTCTCCCTCTCTCTCTCTCTCGCCCTATTTACTCAACAGCTGTCAAAGTTTATTTATGGTTTATATCATTCAATTTGTTGTGGCTGCTTTTCTTTTTCAATTTTTTTTTTGCACACTAAAAATTAGTCGAATCTGAAGGCTCTTTTTTGCTCAGAGGAAACTGAGAAAATTATATATTTTTTTCTCTTAGAAAGTGTATAGAAAAATCATTAACTTCAAGTGTTGACTTCATTTTGTTTTGAAATTTATTTATTTCAGTGAATTCATTTAGCGTATTTAAAAGTTGTCGTCCAATTTGCGCATGTAACAAGTTGTTGTTAATTGAAGCGCAAATATTTTGGGTTCAAAAGTGTCCATTAGAAAACCAATGGTAAATGTTGGAAGCTCACACACACCCACACACACACATATAAGCCCGTCGGCACAAAATGGAGTTAGCACAAAAGCAAAAGAAAAAATCCATTGCAAAATAGTAAAAATTAAGCTAACAAAAACTAACTAAATGTATAAATATTTTGACCAAAAAAAAAAAAGTTTCAATACCTGCGTTAATGAATATTTAGAAAGTTTAAAGAAGAAGAAGAAAAGATTACCGAATTAGCACATGCAGGCCGAATATTTATTTTCATAATTTATGTATTTATTTTGGCCAATTTGCCGCACTCCCACTAATTATGCAAATGCCAAATTGGGAAAATCTTCACTACGCCTCGCTGATTGCCTGGCCAATTTTGATTGTTTATTGATGACTGAAAAATCAAATATTAATCCTAAGCAAATAGTCAGAGACATAGAGGCTGTTGTGCGGCAAATTGCCTCCTCCTCCTTACCAACTCACTGAAGCACGAAATAGCCCAGCTTCACTCTTAGTTAGGCAATCGCCAGTGGGCGGGGAGCGAGAACAAATGTTATGGCTGGTTTAATTTGGGCAGCCAACAAATTATAACAAAGGCAGCAAGCAAAAGCCACAGTATGTATTTTCTAATTTTATTAAAACTAATGACATTTGCAATAAACTTTGCCGACCAGGCCGCCTCTTCTTTTTGCCCCCCTGACAAGGCTTCTACTATTTTACAGCTTTTTCCATTTTGTGCTGGTCATGCAAAGTCTCATGTTGGGGACAACTTGACGTTTTGGGTAGCCTGGGTACATTTTGTGAGCCTTGTGGTTTTCTAACTCAATTAAATGTCAAAGTCACATGGCCGAGAGACCCCCAAGCAAAGGGCTTTTGATAAGAAACTTGATGTTTCCGAGTTTATATTCATTTTGTCGATTGAATTTTCCCCACAGACAATATTTAAAGCTTCCCATTAGGCCTTTTTTTAATATCACCGGGCCATACTCCTCTGCTGGTGGACCTCATTAAGTCGACCCCGAGCTTAACACCTGCGCGATGGTCTTTTGAATTGACCCTCAAGACCAAAGAAAATGTAAAAGAAAAATAAAGAATCTGACAGATACGAAAAAGGTCCTGGAATGGAGTGCCTCACAGACTATTGAAAACTTGTGCTGCACATTTGGCGGACAACATGGCCAGCCAAGGTCATAAAATCGCCGTGGCTGGAGTAGGGAAAAACCAATTCAAAACTGGGCATATAAAAGCGCGTTAAAGATACGCAAAAAAAAAAAAAAAATGGTGATATCACACGGGAAGTGGATGTGGGCGGATGTTTCGGGTAATGGAAGTTTTGTGCAATTTTACGGCAGCAGAGTGAAATGTCAGTAAGCTGCTCAAGTTATCTGGGCAAAAAAAAAAAAAAACATTTGAATAAAATATGTATGAAAGCGAAGCTGGGTAACAAAAGAAAAGGAAAGAAAATGTAAGAAACAAACAACAATGAAAAAGCAAAGTTAAATGTAATGTAAAAGCCACAACAGCGGTGGTCTCTGCTAGAGGGTACACGTGTGTATGTATTTGTGTATATCTGTGTATGTGTGTGTGTGTTTTTGTGATGAAAGAGTGTACTTGAAAGTAAATTGAAAATTTTCCGCTTTTTGTTATATTTTTTATGGCCTGGTGGAAAAATAAACTAACCTTCTCTTACTTTCTTTCTCTCTCTCTCTCTCTCTCTCTCTCTCTCTCTCTCTCTGACTCACTGATTCTTTGACTCTATGTTTATTATTATAATAGGAGGAAAGAAAGCAATGAAGGGAAATCAAATGAAAAATAAATTTAAAGTAAAGCAAATCCAGGCAAAATTCACAAAAAAAAAAACAAACAAAAGACATTTGAATTTACTTGCCTAGAAGTAAAAGTCATGCAAATAGAATTTCTATTTCTTGGCTCTGCCTAAAAGTATGCCACAATATTTATTGCACTAAAAGCTCACATATCGTATCAATCAGAGCTGATACGTAACGCATACGCCGTGTAGAGCAAAATTCAACTAACGTCAGCCTCGCGTCATCATGAGATAAATTCACGTCTGCCTGCCAAAGCCAAACTCACCATAGAGTTCAATCTCATCAATCAGCATCATGGCCGTGGCTAGATGAGCACGAAGCTGGAGTGGGTGGAATCTATTTGTCGTATTTGCTCAGAGAGAGAGAGAGATAGAGAGGTTTTTTTGGACAGTGCATATTCGCCCTCTCACTCTAGGCTAAGGCTTACCTATATTTTGAATAGATTCAGTTGCTTTTTCATATCACTTGCTGCCGTCATTGATTAATGTGGTTACGGTTTGGCAATATTGGGAAAATGTTCTCGACAAAATGAATGAAAAAAAAGTAATAATAATAATGAAATAAAATATGTAATCATTAATAAAATATATATATATCTTTTGGTATTTGAATAAAATGAATATCGATCAGAGAAAAATATTTTAAATATTTTTCCGAAAAATCAATTTAGATTTTATGTGGCATATTTTTTTCATCATCATTTAGTGCTCGCTGCTCGACTATAAATTTTTAAAGAAAATTAATATTAATTTCCTCCTGCCGCAAATATATTTTGCGGTCAACGGAAATTGAATTGTTCCGCTGATGCGTAATTAAAAATTCAAAAACACAAAAAACACAAAAACAAAATCAACATCAAAAGTGAATGCAAAAACAACAACCAAAATGACAGCATCAATGGCATTAAATATGCCCCAAAGGATTTTTCATATTTTATAAAAGTTTAATTTGTCTGTTTTAAAGTTGACTGCATGCCTTTGGGTAATTTAAAGGACTCACGGGTCTTACTGGGTTCCTGGCACTGGCCGTAGGGGATTAAGGGTAAGTGCGACAGTTGAGCAGACACTTGTGCTCAGCTCTTAATTACAGGTTAGGTGCAGGTTATTAAAAATTGAGTAATCCGACAGTCAAAATGGTTAGGTCAAACCTAAAAGGTCACACAGCAGATTTCGTTTCAATCGAAGAGGACACAATTAAATACTTTATGATTATCCTAAAATTTAATGAACAATATCAAATGATATTGGGTCATGGCTTGGGTCTGTAGGAATTTAATGAAAACTTGACTCGGACTTTTCCTACTCAGCGGGAGAAGGAAATTTTTGAAGAAACTAAAATATACATTAATTGTGTAATTTAATGCTTTTGCCTTTAAGTTTTAATTAGTGTCAACGATATCCTTGTTATTTCTAACAAATATTTGCCTTTCTGGCTTTCAATGCCTGAAATTATTGTATACATTAATTAGGTTGTGCAATTTTGCCTTTCCGTTTCCGGCAACAGTTTCGCATATGTCAACGGCTTTAATGCTACTCAAGAGTTGTGGCTGCTGGCTTATTTTCAGCAATCGGTAGAGAGCTATTGTCAGGGGAAAATAGAAGCAGTAGGATGCTTTCTAGTTTGCTTTCAATTATCAAAAAGAGATACTTCAACACACGCAAACACATCACACAGGCATGACTCGATTTTATAGACTGTTTTGCGAGCATTGAGTAACTTTCGTTACCTCAATTCCAACCCAACCCAGCAGGCACCTGGAATTTGTTGGTTTGGCCTATACCTTATCTCTGGGTGTATTTTGGTTTGAGCTTTGCGCACGTTTGCATTTTACATTCATGGGGACCGCAGTGGCATATTTTTAAATTGCGCAGCTATGAACTATGCAAATACTATGGAAAGAAGAGACATAAAGCTACAGACACGTTGGAAAGCTCTACTTGATTTGAATCAGAAAGCCAGAGAAACCAGAGACAGAGAGAGAGAGAGAGAGTTGGTTACTGTAACTACCAAAATGTTGTCTAATTTACAATGGAGGGGATTCGAGACACTTGAAATCTCGTTCAAGCCTTCAGTTGCGGTTGCAAGACTCGTGTTTGCCTCGCACGTTGACTGGGAGCACTGAGAATTTAAATTAACATGTAACTGGATTTGCGTTTTTCGCTATGACAATGCCAATGACAGCGGCTGTGACAGTCTTTGCGGCAACGACTGTCGCAGTCTAGGCTAAAATGAGGGCAATTGAAGGGCAAGAAAGAAATGCTTACGAATAATTTTAATCAACTTGTTGTGTGTGGGTGGGTGTGAGTGTGTTGGCAATTATGAATTTGCGTATCATTTGTATAATAAGCAGCAGCACTTGCTTTGGTGACGATTGCTGGCTTTGTGATTGCGCCACCAAAAATCGTTGCTAGACATCAGCAGATTTTAATTAACTTTCGAGGCAACAGGGCGTATGCGTATCGTTTGAATAAGAAATTTAAATAAAATCTAAAAATAGATATCAACAGATTTTTAACCATGTTCGGCTTAGCATAATTCTATGTTTCTAAAACTTTTTCCCCTTCTTCTTCTTCTTCTTTTTTTTTACACAACTCCAAAGAATGTTTGGCAAAGTGTAAGCAATTTAGTCCCAACGCTCTCTGTGGTAATATTATCATGTTGTAGTGGTTTGGCTGCCAAGAAAGTTGGCATCTCAAGCGATGGCCTTGTCTGCAGTTTGCCACACACATGCCACAAGATTTTGCGGCATCATAGATGCAGCTTAATTAGCTAATGGACTGTATATACTCAGCTGCCTTGTTAGACAAAGGTAAGATATTCAAAGGATGCAATGATGCTTTAAGAATAATGAAATAATTTTGATCTATTTAAGTTTCTATTAAATTGTGAAATATTTCTTTTTTCCTGGAAAATCAATTTGGAATAGATTGATAAATAGTAAGTGACATAGACAAATTGCTTATTCAATTACTTTCTAAGAAAATCGAAATGAATATCAAAGGAAATTTAAGATCAAAGAAGAGAACAGAGACTGATTTCTCCTCTGAATGAACCGATTGGTAGAAAGAGCCTATGAAAGGTTCAACTCTCCTTCTGTTCCATAGGATCCGCTAGCTTATTACCAAAGTTCAATTGCCCTAATAAATTTAGAGCATTCCCAAGTCGTCGTCGAGCTTATCTCTGTCTGAGGTAATGGAATTTCTGGCAGTTGCCTGTCATCTTACGAGTTTGCTATTCTCGAGTTTGAGCTTCCAATGCAACAGTCGAGATGGGTTTTCTAACAAGTAAAACTGCTGCCAAATTGCAGTTGCCATTGCAACTCTAATCAAAGTTGAGTTGCTTGCAGCCAGCTGAGCAGTCAAATTGTTGACATATTTCAAATGCATTTTGCCATCTTAAGTGCAAACTGTTGTTCTTGTCCTCAGACGGCAGAAGGTCTTCTCTGTTCGCTGTTGCTTTCGGCCCAATTTCTATTGCCATATTGCTTTTTGTGTTTTTGCGGGGGTGTGGACAAATAACGACGACCAACATCTGTTCGGCTGACACTTTTGCCTCTTGTCTTTCTCTAGCACCAAAGACACTTAATGGTTTATGTAAATTTGCTTAAATGGCTTTTTGAAAGCGGCATTTAATATGTAGCAAAGCTACAAAAACATTTCGTTTTTAGTCGCCCCCCTCACCCTCAATGTTTTGTGGTTTGTCTAGTCATCCAGCCGGCTTGCCTTGGATATGGCCAACGCCATTGATGCGGCCGTTCTGCCATTGTTAGACGCTCAAAGCTCTTGGCTGGCCTTTCCTTTATGTAAATGGTTGGCCAACAGTGCGTATGATGTAGGCATAAAATGTTTATGAGAGCCATAATAAAAGCAAATCAAATTTTAATGGTCATGCAGTTACAACAGAAACCTTTGAGTAAGGAGGAGTCGGAGTCCTGAAATGTGGTGGTGAAATGAGCAACTGTTACAGCAGAGCTTGTCATTTCATCTAACTAAAGTGGAGAAAAGTTTTATATGCTCACGAATCTATCAAAATGTCGGGTGTTCATCTGTCTGGCTCAACACACTTCACTCTCTTCCGGACACTCTCTGGCATTCAAATGCCAAGTGTGAATGCATGACCTTCCTGTCGAATGCACACCAGCAGTTCCTGGCTCACTGGCTAGCTGACTGGCTGTCTGCCGCCCCACATCTTCGCATCAATCAAACAATACACGAGTAGCTTGCCATATTCTCTTTGGCATCGTTATGGTTGGAAAACAATGTGTGGCCTGTCGTTGGTTAGTTGGTTATGAAATCACATGACCATCAGTCAGATTTTCAGCTAGAAACCATTTTCATAGTTGTCTCAAAAAAATCCCTCGCTTACGCTCAAGTTACTCCTTTGTGGATTTGTGTTACTTAAATGCAATGATTATTAAACGCCAGACTGAGGGTCTGGCTGGGGTATGGGCTTGCTTTCAGTCTGGTTCAGTGAAGAGGAACAAACACATTTGTCTCTTAGTTGACATAGCAAGGAATTGCTAGGCAAACATGCCTGGTATTATTTTTCCGGTTGTTGACTTTTGCCCTGGCATTGACAGAGTACAAAGATGAATGAAAGAATAATATTTTTTTGATTTGAAAAAAAAAAAAAACAGCTCAAAAAATAGAAAAAATTTTAAATGCAAAGCTTGAAAGTTCGAAGGAATAAATTAGTAAATATTTTCCAAGTATTTAGCCAGTCATTAAGTCGAGTGGGGGCAGATGAAAAGGAAAAGGAAAACCAAAAGCCTCATAAATTCCGCAAATAATTATCGTGTCCATAAAAAATGTACGCAAATAGCCCAAAGTCTTGAAAAGTTTCATTTGACGTTGATTTCTTTTGTGGTGCCACCACACAACCACACTCACATCCCCAGCCACCACATTTCCAGATTTTGGTTTTCTCATTTTCTTTCTGCAACTTACCAAGTCAATCAAGTTTTAATGATGCCACAATAAACTTGGCCGCTGCATAATTTAACAAAATTTCCTAGAGGCCTTTTCCATAATTTGAGTCTATGTTTGGGGCGTTGGAGTAGGCAGTGCCATTAGTAATATAAATATATATATATTCCTTATTGAAATGTGTTCAGGGTGTGCCAAAAAATTAATCTTGAGAAGTTTTCACGAATAAATTTACTTTTCCCCTCTTACCCAGCCGAAGTGAAAAAAAGAGTCTTCTTACTCGGCTCGGCTTACTTCATCTCTTTGATCGGCCTCAACTGTCCGCAAACTTTTAAATTGTTTTGAATATAATTTTAATTACCCAAGACTGTGTCTGGCTAATCCCGTAAAGATTCTGTAAGTGAATTAAAATAATAAAAGTTTTGTTTTCTCTTTGATTTTGTAATTTGCATTGGTACATTAAAAATATCTTTCTTTTTTTTTATTAATTATAATTATTTCTGCAATATACACATAAATAGTTTTCGTTTTTTTTCTTTTTGATAATTGTTTGTTTCCGTAGTACACATTGATATGGTTTTCTTTTCCTTTTGTTTCTTTTGGTTAGTTTTTTTTTTTTTTTTTTTTTTTTTGAGTTTCAAGGATTTTTATAGCTCTTAACACACAGATTGGTAATTTCTTTTTATTTTTAGACCACTTGGAAAATGGTCTTCAGTTGAACTCTTAAAAAATACAAACATTTCTTCACGTTTTTTTTTTTTTTGTTTCCTTTCCTAACAGTCTACATAAACTTTATAGCTTTGGCTTAATTTCTTGTGGAGCTTCTTGGGCAGGGGCTTTTTCTTTTTTCTTTTTTTTGCGTTTAGAAAATTATTTGTAATTTTCTTTTGCGATTTGTGTAATTTATTTTCATTATTCGTTCATTTCTTTTTATTTAGCGCCCAACCTCCGTGCCTTGGCTATCCAGCAGCCCGTCCGATTGTCCGCCATTTACCATCAAAGAACGGCGCCCTCAAATCTGGCATGCTCCGCTGAGCTTTGCCTCTTTGCCATAATGAAAATTCAATGGAAAATTTTTTGCAGGGGATTTGTTGTTGTGTGAGAGGGGGCGCTTTGAAATGTACCCCAATTGGGCCAATAAACCAAGTTGTCTTACAACAGGCGCTCCAGATCCTCACTCTCGGCATCGCTGATGAAAGAGTCCGTGTCGGTGAAATAGTCATCATCACAGCGATTGCGACGGCAGCAGACTCGTCGACCAATTTCATCATCACTCCAATGCTCGAACTCTTCTTTGTGATGCTCCAGCAGCATCAAAGAGGGGAAGAGACTGTCGCAGCCACTGCAACTATTCAAAGACAGAGAGAGAGAAAGAGAGAGAGCACTGGGTTAGCCAAAGGGAGTTGAACAAGGTACGGCCTGAATGACAAGACTCACGAACCAGAGTAATTGTAATTTCATTTAATGTGGCCACTTACCCAAAGTGTCGTTTCTTCTGCTGATGCGAGGCCAACTGGCGATGACAGTGAAATGCTCGGTCGCAGACATTGCATGTAAGCGATTCATCTGAAAGATGCCCAACAATAATAGCAACATCGGCAAGAGCAACAACTATCCTACTCACCATAGTCATCATCATCATCGGCCATGGCCAAAGCATGAAGCCGGTTTATTGTGTTCTCGTTGACTTCCTTCGATGACATCGACATTGACGACATGGCCCCTGTCAGCAGCTCCTTTGATGATTTACCCTTGCAATCACGCCCACTCCCACTGCCAATGCCACCGCCAACGCCAACGCCACCACCATCTACATGACACAGACCCAATTCACAGAGGGCGCTCTCCACCACAAAGTTGCCCTGACAATCGGCATCGGTGCAGGGCAAAAGCGCCAAGTTGCCATTGGCATTTTCAGTGCCATTGGTCTGAACGTGACCGTTGTTGTTGGCATTACCATTGTTGTCGTTATTGCCGTTGGGGCTGCTAGCTCCAGGTGAGAGCATTTCAAAGTTGTCGAGTTCATCGAATGGATCATCGATTTTGCGGCTAAGCGACACATCGTCGGCCTCGGCACTCAGCCGTCCATAAGCCTTTCTTGGCGGTCTCTTTACATATTTGTCTAAGAAACAAAGAAATACCTTCTATTAGCGCCACAAATTTATGACTATTTACAAGGTGGAAATTACTTGGGAAACAAAAAAGAAAATGGAAAACACCTGGATTCGTATTTTCTCCCAACTCTTTTGGCAACTTTCACTGCCGCCTTATTTGCTGTCGATGCGCATTTTTTTTAAATAAACAAGAAAAACACAAGAGTTTTGTTTTCTTTTTGTTGTTGTACCCCATCTTTTATTTGTTGTAAATGAAATTAAAAAAGAATTGTTTTCAGCCTGAAAGAGACATATTTATGGTTCCCTTTGTCTTCTCCGAAACGAAAAGTTTTACCGTCTCTTTGTCCTTGAGCCGTGAAGTGATAAAACCAGATTTATTGTTTGCATTGTGTAAGGGGAACAATAAATTCAAGTAGTTTCACTTTGGCATACTTTATGTAAAAGGTTTTCTTCTTCTTCTTTTCGCAGGCTTAGATTTTCTTATCTTTTAAGCCCAGCAGCAGCGCAGTTTTCTTTAAGCTTTCTGGAGGGGAGCCAAAGAAAAATGTATTTGCAAGCCCATTAACAGCTTGCTAATATTTGCTTTAATTTTTAATACCACAGCTTTCTCTAGCTAACTGAGATAATTCCACTCTAGAACAAATTCTCAGCGCCGCCCTGAAAAGTAGGCAACGAAATATTTTTTCCGTGGCTTGGCTTGATTTTTATTACTCGCGTGAATAAAGTCATCAAAATTTGACGACTTTATGACTTGAAACATTTACTATTTAATCAATACACTGCAAACACACTCTATGCAAATAAAAACAAAAAAAAAAAGTTAAAAGCCAACAGTGGCGATAAAAAAAAATTTCCATGAGTTAATCAAATATAAATAAAAAGTCGCTGCGTTGGCTGCCCTGGCATCCCTGGCTGGTTTCTTTTGATACTTTTGCCGCTGTTTTTTCAGCTTGTTGGGTAAATAAAAGCCACACATGAATATTAAAAGCTTGCCGGGTACATTGAAATGTTCATTGTGGAAAGCATTGAGGGAGCGAAACCAAAAAAAAAAAGGAGCGCGCTAGACCATGAACCAGGCAAACTAAAACTCAATTTTATTGCTAAAATATACACCACTGCTTCTAGCTGAAGCAGCCCTCTGTTCAGAGCCGGAAAATATGCAACAACACTTTCGGCCCAAACGTTTATCGCCCGCATTGCCCTAGTCTATGCGAATGTATGTGTGTGTGTGGGTGTGAGTGAGCGTGTATGTTTGTTTGTTTGTTCTGCCTCTGTTAGTATTGCATTTTTTATATGGGCTGTGGGCGCCTGGCAGTGACGTTGCCGTGTGGCTGCTGACTGGCTGGTTGGCTGCTCTAACAGATTGAAATTTATGACATAAAATCAAGAGCAACGCCTTCAAGTCGGCCCTGGCAGAAAACTTGTTGCAAAACACTAAAGCCTTATTATCAGACTAGCAGATAAAGTTCTGCGCTCTGTATTTTAGAATTACAACAAATTATTACAAATGATGTTGAGCGCCGCAGGCGCCATCTTAGCTTGTGAACCGAATAGATAAATCAGAAAAGAATGAAAGAGCAAAAGAGAGAACAAAGTGGAAGCTGGCCACGTAAGTTGCTAAGATGTATTAGCGGCCTCAAAGCTGCCAACGGCTCCGAGTTTAGACAGACGCGTTATTAATGCTCAAGATAAATGCCTAATAATACCAAAAAAGAATATGGAAAAGGGGAAGAGAACGAAACCCCGAAACGACCTTCTCGTTGTAGATAAAATAAATATATGACAAACTGAATTTCTTCAGGCCAATGATTTATAATACAACAGCTTCACATATTTTACCGTTAGCAGTAGCACACACACACACACATACACACAGGCAGACTTGGAAAATTAATGATGCCTAATGGCAGAAAGGCAGAAAATTTGATACCAACGAAAATGAAAAAAAAAATAAATATGCTTAAAAATTCTGAGGGTTATTCTCTATTTATTTGTTTTCAACTAATTGGCAACACACATGCTGGTACGCACACACACACACAGAGACATTTGAATAATAGCTACTGAATTCGTTTACAATTTGAAAGAGCTCGTTTAATTAAACGAGACATTGTTTTAAGTGTTTGTATGTGTGTTTACATGTGAGAGCGTTGAGTGTTATTATCAATGACAAATTGTTGTCATAATTATCGGTTAATTTCAGGCCATATGTGCGCAGCATTTTATGAAATTTGCATAAAGTATCTCGCATTGTCTACGGCATATCTGTATCTGCGGTCTATGACAATTCACAGTACACATGTTGACAAAAGCTTATTGTATTTATCAATATGTCTGTCAGGCTGTGTGTGTTGGTGTCAATGAGAGAATGCGACCTTGCCTCGAATGGGTGGCATAATAAATGTAATTATCATTATTGAATTTCTTTTTTTTATACTTTTATGGATATTCTTTTTTCTCTCGTATTTGGAATGAGGGAGAGCAAATATTTTAAAAACAAATTAAAAATTATACCAATTTGAAAATATTCTGTGTGTGCAGATTTAATGTTATATTAAGTTTTATTTTTTGAAATTCCCCAACAAATCCAACTGAGCCCAGACAAAAGTTAGCCTTGTGAGGCTTTTCTCAAAAAGTTAACTCGGTTTTTGTTTAAACCTTAAAACTTGGACTAAGCTGGTCTTATTCAGTAATTATATCAGAGCCAAATGAATCAAGAACACCCTTGAAAATTATGAATATTTTATTGAAATTTAATTCAAATGAAAGTCTCTGCTTTTGGCAGACTGTACCATTTATTATGTAACTGGTCGACTAATCTCTCACTTGAAATAATTTGATCCCATCACGTAGTATTTTGAAAGGGTCAGCAGATGTTCTTCTATTCTGCCTTATTGGATTATATAAATGCCAATTTCTGGGAATTCCCTAAAATGCAGCACCTAAGCTAATAGCTTTCGTTTAGACGAACAATTCAAAAGTGTGGAAAACTGGGGCGGACAAGGCGTTGGCGTGTTTTTGACAGTTCCATTCGCGACACGTCGTCGGAACACGTTCACACATCCAAGTCATCCAGCACATCCAATGTCACCTCATTCTCCAAGGGACGCTTCATCGTATTCTTCGTCTTTTTCATTGTTATAAGAACCAATTTATTTGTTTTCCCTTTTGTAAGGGTGTCTGTTGTTTTCATTTTTTTTAGCTTAGTTCAATATTATCTCTCCATTTCTTACTCAAGTGCCTGACATTCTCAGTTAACACGGACAACAATGAAAAACTGCCATATGGCCAGGGATTTCTGGTTGTTGTGTTCGCGGTGCGCGAGTATTTGCTTTGTCCAAATACGTTTTGCCTGGGTGAAATAATAAGTACCACAAGTCATTTCGAGAATTTTAATTAACTAGCGAGCTTGAGAATCAGAGAGAGAATGGTATTTATTAATGAATGAAATGTTGGACCAGTGAATCCACTTTAATCCTAGCCACGCCCAACTTAGCATTCAATTCACGATTGGCAAGCCGAGTCAAGGAATTTCTTTTTCAAATGGAAAAAGCCTCAAATATTTTATACAGATGTGCCGGAACAAAACAAAGAAGACAGAGAGACAGAGCCAGCCAACGGGTCTTATACTTAATGTGGTGCTGAGGTGCAGACAATAAATGAATTTTGGCATTTAATTGGACTTTGTGGTGTTTGAGTAATGTGTGACTAATTAGACAGGCCAATCAATTTGGCATTTCAGACACAAACATACCCTGTGTGTGGCTGCTGCCATGATTCCCATTTCCGTGCGAATTGCCTCCACCAGCTCCTCCATTGCCATTGCCTTTGGAAAATCCACAATTGTTGTTTAATGAATTGAAAAAGTTGGCGGCGCCCGTACGTCGCAAAATCCAAAACATATTCTCTAGCTAGACTCAATTTTGATATGTGTTTTATTTTGATTTGCACTCTTGGCTAGTTGCTGCCTGCCTGTAATCAACCTCTGCTAGGTGAACACACCGACGGCATTTCAATGAATTGATAAGCGTTCTCACTGACACAAAAACACACACAGTCACACACACACTTATACAAAGAACGAGTCCACGAGGACGACGCGATAAACGAAAATTGTACACCGCCGAGCCAAGCGAATCCTCTGGCAAATGTGTGCGGTTGCCTTGTCTGTAGCAAACTGTTTTAGTCAAGTGCTCCGTCAGTCAATTTATACTTGGCCAAATCAAGAGAGCCGTCTAAAGAGAGCAGATGACTCAGAGAAACTGAGAGAGATGGCTGACTACGTTAAGGACGTAACAAAATACGTAAGGCCAAACCTTTCACAGGCGCGACTTTTGAAACATAAGCTCTCGCCTCTATAATAGGGAAATATGTAGTAGTGGGAAATCGCTGAACTTGACCTTCGTCAACAATTGGTTTGCTCAATTCACAGCGAGTTCTTTTCTTTCACAAATGATTACGTTATGCCAGTAAATATGGTGACATATGTTGGCACACAGGAAACAACTAATGGCACTTTAAGCCACCTGTCACATATACTTGTAAGTTAAGGATGCCGTCATAAAGACCATCAATCAAACGAGTAACGCCAAGCCTTGTTGAAACTGCGGTTTTTCCTTGTCTCAAAAGTTGTTTAAAGTTCATTTCATTTGTAGCACATTTCCGACAGCGATGCTGGCTGCCAGTGCCATCCTTGCTACTCAATTGCTCAATTAGAGACGCCAATGCAAAGTGTGCGAAACTGCGCGGGAGGCCTTAAAACTTGAATGCAATGAAAGCAGACACAAGCCCCAACCCTGAAGCCATAAACACAACCAAGAACGGCAACACCAACGGCAACGACGACAACGACAACGACGACGACAACAACGGAAATGCTAAAATTGCGCATTAAAATGGCAACAGGCACGCACGAAAGCGATTCCCCCCGAGTCACCTAACCTCATACCATCTTCAGCCATTCGCTCAGTCACACATGCCTGGCAATGCACAAAGTTTTCCGTTTATGTACGCCATGTGCGTACGCCCGAGGGCTTATGCCAACACTGGGTTCAAGTGCAAGTCCATGCAGTGCAAACAGTTTTACCCACAACAACAAGTGGACCTCTGTGCCCGATCGTACAGTGTTTTGTTGTTCATTCTTTGAACCAGCATGGAAAAATAGGTTGGCAGGGTCTAATGCGGTCTCTGAAAGCATTACGCAGTTTGACTTTACCTGCCTGTTCAAACAAAATGGCCAATGGGTGGGCAATTGGGAATGTTTGCTTGGGTGAGTCATTTTTGGTCTAGCTTCGATTCGATTAACCCCTCTGTGCCCACAGTCAAGGTAATTTGATATTCGGAAATTAACGTTTACGTTGATAGACAGGACCAACGGCAACGGTATTTCGATTTGCCAGTTTCCCTTCGATGCCAGCAAACCAAACATGTAAAAGATTTCCATTAAATATTTATCGGTAAGCAAAAATAAACCATTGGTTGGCCCAACCAAACCAAACCAAAATACACAATGAGCTCAGTAAAATGAGCGCTTGTTTAACTATTCAAATTGCCCCAAAAATGCAAACATTACAAATTCATTCGGTACGTGCCAAAGTCAAAGAGCAAAGCTCTGAATAGAGTGCTAAAATGTGATTCTATTGATTCTGTCGAGCTTAAAGTTGTGTCAACCGAAATAAGATATTTACCAAAATAGAACTAAACTCAATATAATTGAGAACTCTTGCATTTGTCACATTTATAATTTACGCCAAGAAAGTTAATAAGAGAAATACAAATTAAGAACTTATATAAGAGATTCTTAGAATTTTTGATTTTCTTTACATTATCCTACTCAAAAATATATAAGTAAATAGTTGATTTCAAGTTTCTGGCGAAATCATTATTTTTAATGTGTAGTTTGACTAGAAAATTAAGCCGAGTTTGGGATACCCTGTAGACAGAATTGAGAAAGAAAAGGTGGTAACCTTAGTCGGGTGGTAACCCTGGTCGTCTACATTCACATAAAACCTCTGGTCTTAATATTCCTTTAAATTCGACAACGCAGCAAATTGTTCACAACAATGCAATCACGCCACCTATCGGACTATTCATTCAACCGTTTGCCAGTTAGGCAAGGGGAATTCGAATCTTGACTCTGAAAATTTGGTTTTAGTATATCTCATGTAAATATAGACCGATTTTAGTCATGTTTGGGATCAATCGAAAGATTTTTGGATTCCTAACAACTTCTTGGAGGAAAGTAAAAACAAACTCTTAAAGCTTTAGAAATTACAAGGCTTTGAAAAAGTGAGGCGGTGGAAGGAAGGGCGGGGGCAGAAAAAAAAAATAAACTTGACCAGTGTACACACATTAGGAGTCCCAATCCCAAGTTTATCCTAGTCTCTAAGATCTACACTATTCACACGAACGGACGGACGGATCATCCTGATCATATTGTGGGTAACTTTGGGGGGTCTACGACGTCTCCTTCTCTATGTTACCTACATTTGCACAAACTTAATATACCCTAACCCTTAAGGTACAGGGTATAATTATGAAAGTGTTTTCTTTCAAAAACTTTGGGAAGCATAGAATTGCAGATTTTCAGTTGTTCATATTGTTTACGGTTTTGTTGCTTTCACTGCTTTCGCACTTTGCTGTGTGGCTTAAAATATGCATAAAAGATTTTATCTGGATTTTTTGGTAGCTTGGCTTTTCTTTTGTATCACTTTCCTCCTTTAAACTTTCAACTTGCCAACAAGCCTTGCTTACAAAATAATTTGGTAATTGTTTTTTCTCATCGAGGCCAGGATGTGTTGTGTGTTTGCGGCTTTCATTAACTGCCTGACATAGTTGGCATAAGTACAGCAGTTCTATGGCCTAGCTTATCTGCCCGGCCCCACGGGTAGACGCAATTATAGTGAAATGAAATTGTCTGGCAGCACATTACGTATACGCCGCTTGTGCTGCCTCTGCAGCTGCTAGTTCATTGTTCTACAAGCTAATTGTAAAGTTTTTTGAGCTTGGCTTTCGTTTCATTTCAGTTAGGCAGCGAAATACGCAAAAAATGTTATTTAGCTTAGTTTTCCAGCTTGTAGGCCTCTTTTGTTAAATTGCCTGGCCAAGTAGATTTGAAAATGTTGAGCACTTTAAAGACAGTTGCATTGCTTGCAAATGCCTAAAATTGTTACATTATTGTCACCGTCTTTTGGGGATAGCCAGAAGTGACTCTAGCGACGAGTGTGTGTGTGCCTCGGCAAAGCGTGAAAAGAATGAGGAAAATGGCTTTTGTGGTTTTTGTTCTCCCCGGCAGAATGTGAGAGGCAGTCGACAAAGACAGCAAAAAGGGTTTGGGAATTGTGGCTTTCAAGGCGTAAATTAAAAAAGGCACAAACGGATAGACAGAGAGAGAGAGAGTGAAGAATCGGTAGAGAATAAGAGAGAGTGAGAAATTGAGTGGGTAGGTAAAAGAAAAGCAATTTCCTAAACGTAGCACGTGCTGAAATTCATTTTCGTTAGCGTTAATTATTTAAAGATGGAAGGCGGAACAGACAAAAAAAAGAAACGAATACATAACTACCGAGAGAAGAGAAAAGAAAGAAAGAAAGAAATCCTATGAAAATGCTTCTGTTACTCTGTTTTAGTTCCATTTCTATTGGACCACCAAAATTTAAATTAAATTCTCTTGGTGATAAATTTTTCGCCAGAGGGATTCATTTTAATTTTTTGTATTTTCTTTTGTTTTTTTCTTTTTGGAACATCAAATGATTTATGACAAGCTGCACAAAATGTTGAAAAGATAAACGCATTTTAATATAAATAACAAAAGGAACAAGGACAGACAACTCCGAAAGCCCTGCAAACTCAGACTTAATTTAATAATCAAAACAAAAAAGTAAAAAACAAAAAAAAAAAACAACAAAGGCAACAAAGAATAAAATTTCATTTAACTTGAAGAATTTTAATATGCGGTTTTGTTGTCAATGTTGCCTTTTTATATTTATTTATTTTCTGCCCCAATTAGAGGATTTTAATTTGCAAAATCCTTTGAAAAACTTTTGAGTTGGGTAATTTCGAGCCATGCCCCCTTTTCTTGGGCTACATTTTTTCCCCCAACAAACACTATAATTAAGAATCGGAGAATTAGCGTTCTAAAGGGATTTAATCCACTTTAAGCTGCTGCAGATTCACTCATTCTCACGCTCAAAGGGATTGGCCCTGGTCACCCACCAGCTGGCTGCATTGTGGGCGTGATAGATTTTTGCTATTGCTCGCTAATTTCATCATGAGAGCAGTGAGAGAGTCTATTGATATTAAATTACCAACTAAGCCTGCATTCATTCGTTTTAATGGGCTAATCAAGAGCAATTAGATAAAATATTTACAAGTGTTCAATATGAACGCGAATAAATTCGAAACTAAAAGAAATAATAAATTTAACCATTTTTTTTTTTTTTTTTTTGAAAAACGAAAAAAAAAACAAATTTCCAATGTGTTGGAAGTGTTTCCTTTTTTTATGCCAAAACAGTTTGACAAATTTCCGCACATTTAACAAATTTGTTATGAGCGCTTTCACAATTTTCGGCAGAGCTAAGAACTAAGAAGATTGGGGAACTGCTCATTACTCAAAAAATATATGCTAGGAACATATGTTTTCTTTTTGCTTTTTTTTTTGTGTGAAAATGTGAACATATTTTTTTTTTTTTTTTGGATAGCAGTCGCAAAGTCCCTGAAGCTTATTTTACTTCTTTTTCACTTTTGTCCATTTGACTGCCTTCGGAATTGATGAACTCATGATGGAACCATGTCTTATTTGTATTACAGTCAATTTTTTTCACTCTGTTCTTTTTGCAACTCAAAGCATTTTATGTTTTGTCTTTGTTGATGAAAGCAAGTGACTTTTTTATGAAGCCCAACAAGTTAAAGATTGTCTTGGCTATGTAGTCAAATTTCTGCAAGGCATTTTTTCTTGTCTGCTCTTGTTTTCGATTTTTACTTTTTAATAAGAGAAAATATCAAACGAAAAATAAAAATCTTTTTGTAAATTGCCAGTATAAAACTTTTAAGCTTTCTGATATTAAAATTAAAATATTAAAATCTTGGTTTCTGTTTTTTTTTTTTGCTTGAAATAGTCAAATTTTTTAAGTCTGTCATCGGCCATTTCTTCTCTCATTTTTTTTTTTTTTTCGTTGAGTATCTTAAAAAATTGTTGATAAATATTTCACAAAACATTGCCTGCGGACAAACATTTTTTTGCAGTTCAATGACTCAAAAAAGGAATTTCAGATTTTTTCCATAAATTATTTACATATAAGAAAAACGACATAAAAGCGTTTTCAACTGAGATAAAAAATGTCGATGGTGTCTTCGAGTGTCGAAGATTACAGACACCCTTCGAAATTCTCTTCATCACTTTGGACAGTAAACGAAGCAGACTTTTTCTAAGCCCGATTTAGGTTGGCATATGCCATAGTTGTCTGATGCACCATAAAACAGATTACTAAGATAGAATCCGAATAGGTCAAAAAATTTCCTTGAACTCATTTATAGTTATATAGTTATATAGTAGTCCGATCTGTGATATAGGATTTCTGAATACTAAAATTTAGTGGGATTGGCGAATAAATATCAGAGATACTTCAAAAACCTTTAAGGTCCTCTGTTAAAGCTTTATATGATATTCCTTGATAGTTCCTAAACTGGCAGATAAGCCAGACTCCTGAAAAACGAACTGAGCCCAATCGATGTGTAGCTTTCGAGAAGAGTCTAAGAAATTTAGATTGGGCATTAAAAACTTTAAAAAATTTGATTATGATTTTGATTAAAGCTTTGATATTGGGAGAGTCTTTGTTGCACTTGTCTACTGCCCGCTGCGTTCGATTTCAGATATATTATTGAACCAAATGTATGAAATACTGGTACATCTTTTATTTTATTTTATTTTATTTTATTTTTCTTTTTCGTTTTTACATTACTCTTAACACGTGAAGGTACTTACATTTCTTTTGTGCTCTGCTCACACACACACACACACACCAAGCTCCAAGCGAAATGGCAAAGGGAAAATGGAAAATCAATATATATTTACGATTTTGTATATATATTTGCCACAACTGTACACACACACAAACAAACGCACACACGAACATACACCTAGATAGTGGTGGGATGAGTAATTTGAGAGCCTTCCAAAGGGATGCCCTTTGCACGTTTGCAGCAATAAAAATATTTTCAGCATAATAATACACATATTTTTGTTATTGTTTGTTTATGTACCTATTTGTGTGTGTTGTGTTTTTGTGTCTGCCCAACATCTACCAATGCATTTACTGGTAAATGTAAGTATTTTAAATGTATATTGCCATCAATAGTAACAATGAGACTTGAGAGGAATTTTTCTTTTATGCTCGAGGAAGAATTTGGTGGCCTTCAGTGCTTTTCTTATTGTGAAATTATTTTTAAGACACAAAAAAATTCATGCTACACAAACCTCTTCAACTTTGACTTGTAAGGAACAAATAATTGAAAGGTATTTAGGTACTGTTGAGGCAGGTCAGAAAAAAGAGTATTGAGAATGCCAGCAAAATTTCTAGGATTGTCAATGGATTGTCTGTCTCCGGAACTCATATTTAATATTTGTTAGCGACTTAGGATTCAAAGATTCCTAATTGTAGTATGAGTTTCGTTTAAGTTTCTCGTTTGAAAAGTCTCAATTGTTAGTTTCCTAGATTGCAACTCCCTTTCGAGTACTTAGCGGCTTAAGTGCTCAATTGTGAGTGCAATTTGTTGCACTGGCTGTGCTTGAGGATGCCGCCTAACATAATTTTGTGCTTCCTCCCCCTTTAAGATGAGGAATGATTTGAAAGGTTTATAATGAAAGCAGCATTTGAGATTATATTTTCCGTCGTAATTCCTTCCACTTCAAGTTTGAGTGGCTTAGACTTTTTCTTTTGTAAATTCGCAATGCAATTGGCTTAATGAAATCAGATTTGCTTTAGTCGAGTGACTGGTAATAACTATGAGCTCAGTTTCTAAGTAAATTGTGTATGCAAGCAGTCAGCTTAAAGTTGCTTTAATTTTTGTTAAAACAGAATTCAACCAGGTACCCAGAAGTGATAGCTGGTATTCCAAGCTGCTAGTTTGCACTTAATCAACATTCAATGTCAATAAAATTTATTGCACGCTCCAAGTGCAGGGCTCCTTTGCTTGACTGCAATCAAATTGCACTTTCATTTTCAATGCAACCGAGCAAAAAGTATAACAGAAAATGTAAGGTAAAGAACTGGCAACTTAGCTATAGGTTTTGTTTCACATACACATTCTCCCTCTCTGTCTGTTTTCTTCTCAGTAAGTCTAGGATATTTTCTATTTCTCATGCAAAGCAGTCTTGAAAGCTTTCTGGCTTCTGGCTTGCCTTGGCATATTGGCATATTCACCTTTCACCTTTGATTGATTTAAATTGCAATATTCCAAAAACGAGAATAGTGCTCTTATTTCAGAAAGATTTTCACGGGCTTAAACCAAATTTATATAAACTAGGTTCCATAAATTTATTATTGGTACACCACAATACAAAAAAATTTTTATTGTGAAAAAAAAAACATATTGTCCAAATGGAATCGGATCTGTATATGCGAAACGAGTCAGAGGGGTGTCAAAAAAATATATTGGGTGCCACCGAATATCGATTGATATTACACACATCCCATCATGTGCATTTGTATATATATATATATTTATGTATCCCCATATTTTATTCATTTATTTATATGCGATTGAGAATGCTTTTCTGAAAAACTTTGGCACACTTGACTTAATTGCAAAACCAGCCAAATCATGCAGAGCACATGCAAATGATTGAAAACTGAGCAAACTTATGGATTGACAAAATGAATATTTGTTTGTGTTCGTTTATTGGACCCTGACTCATGTATAGCTTTTTATGTTTTTAAACATGGAAAACAGGAAATTTAAGAGCAACCAATGATACCTCCCCAACCAAAAAATATAAGCTTATCCTTTCTGTTGCCATGAGGAAACCACATTTTGAAATATTTCTTGCCACTAACAAGGCATCTTAGTCAAAATTTTTGATACCCTAGCAAATTTAATTTAGAAACACAGGCTCTTTAAGTTAAAGTCGCTCGCAATCAATTCAATTGAAATTTCACCCCTGAAGGTATCCCAATAAGAAGAAAGAAAAAAGGTCAGTAGGCCAAAGAAAATGTCTGATCACTATTGGGGTTGATTTGGAAAGGAAGATGGTTTAATAAAGAGTCGTTTGGGTTTCCCGAAAATAAAGAAAAAAAAACTATGCTGTCAAGGCTTTTATTTTGCTGTCCTCCTATCTTTCAATATATGTAGGACCAAAATTTATGAGACTACAAAGGATAACTCTGAACTGTCGTTAAAATGAAATACAAAGCGCATTTGTTAAATATTTTATTTTCTCTACCAGCTGCGAGCCATTTGGCTTCTTCGTGTGTGCGTGTGTGTATTTCGGCTTAGGCCGGATAAATAAGCCTTTGGCATGACCGCAAGACCATTTGGTTTTGATTTGCATAAGCCATTAAATATGCACACCGCAATGATTTCTCCAGTATTGGGACACTTTTTGGGATCTCAATCTGAAGTTGGATTGACAATGTTGGGAACCGAAATATCCAAATGAACAAATGAGCAATGAACAATGACAACGTCTACAATGAAATGACCCACGTGGATTTTTGTTGTCAACACTAAAAATCTTTACAGCCGCAATCACAAATTGAACAAAAGGGCTATTTGGGAAGAGGGAGTCCCATAAAGCAAGGTGATATGAAAAAGGAAGACTTGGTCCTTTTGTTTTTGATAAACGACTTTGGCTTTCATTGTTTTCAATTCTATTTGCTTTACACTCCCCAATCCCATTTCTATTCAATCGTATTTTATTCTAGTCTTTACTCATAGTAAGGAAGTCTTAATTTTGGCTTAGGCAATTCTACTTTGGTATGCAAAGGCATTTGTCACGATTTCGAATCTAATAAAGATTTTACTACATGTGTAGACAAAGACCACAAAACATTTTCATTTCACACAAAAGTACTTGCAATAATTGAATCTGTGCTAAATTAGAAAGTTATTGCCTTAGTTCTTGTTATTTTATGACACAAAGGTAGAAATAGAGTACTGTAAATAAAAAATAAAAAAAGTCACGACATTATCTTCGGGGACTAAAAACTAAAAACAGTGTTAGCCGATTTAGATTGGTATAACAGCTATAGGATATAGTCATCCGATCCTTACTAATTTGGTACAAATATTTATCTCTCTATAAAAAATACACGGACCAAATTGGAAAGAGCTCAGTTAATAATTGCGGGAGGTATTCCTTAAACCGATTTAGGTTCGCATGACAGCTATATGATATAGTAGTACGATGATAAAATAAATTTCGGCATATATGCGTTTATCTATGTAAAAAACGCGTGTGCCGAGCTTAAAAGAGAATGTGAGAGTTGTTGATAAAGCCGACTTAAATTCGTATGACAGCTATATGATACAGTGGATCGATCCGTACGAAATTTGGCACTTTGGTATATCTCTATACAAGAAACCTGTGCTTGGATTTTAAAACCACTCAACAAATATGGAAGTTATTTCTTAAATCGATTTAGGTTCGTGTGACAGTTAGATCATATATTGGTCCGATCCCTGCGGTTCCAAAAAAATGTGCAGCCTATGTAAGAAGTCTGAATACCAAATATCATTAAAATAACTTTAAAACTGAGAGATTAGTTAGCATAGAAACAGACGAATAGACGGACATGTCTATATCGACTCCTCAAGTTATTCTAAATATCTTAGAGTCAACTTTTAGGAGTCTACGATGAATGGATGAATAGTTAAGAATCTTGTTTTTGTTTATACGATTTGACTTGCAATTTCCACAAGTGCAAACAACTTTTTACGATTATATCCTATCAAATAACATGTATTTATAATAAACATTATCCCAGCACTAGCTGCTTCTGCTTTTACTATTTTCTCTGAGCCCAGCCAAGCTGTTTATGCTTCAAACATTCAAAGTTTCTCCAAATTATATTTTAACTATTTTAAGATTCGATACAATTGAGTATGAGAAACTATGCGCACTAAATTGCAATTAAATTAATTACAGCTCTGAAATTACTTCAACCAAACGAGGCCACTAGAAAATAGTTTTAAGACTAATTGAGTTGGAATTTTTGGAACTTAATGAAAGCATTTTGGGAAACTAAAAAATGTTGTAAAAATAAAAAGAATTTCTATCAGTGCAACCACAACTATTTAACTTCACTTTATGGCTGAGATCCCAGCCCTCTTTAATACACCTTTGTGACTTTTAGTGCGGTTAAGATAAAAAGCTTTGTCAGCTTTATTGTTGCAATTTCTATAATTTTTCTCTTAAGGGCACCTTAGTGATTTTGTTAATTAGAGAATTAAGACTGACTGGTAATTAGCGTGTTTGGTGTATGTAAAAAAGGGGAAACTCTACCCACTCTCGCCCAGTACTATCGTAATCTTGCTTACGTTGTGTACAATTTCAATTGAGCTCGTATCCATGAGAGCCTAATTTGTAGTCCAGCCTCGGCATCCAAGCATCATCTAATTAATGAAATTCAAATAGTCGTGAGCAGCCCAACTCACAGGGCAACGGGGCAAGCTGGCTTCCACAAGTCTTAGTCAAGTTTGTGGCAAGCAATTCGCCATTTTGATCGGTCAGGTAGTTGACAGTTTTATGGCTGGTTAAATGGCTCGGCGTATGCAAAATGCGCGTGCTTTAAATGCCAAAATCGATGAATCATAGAATGTGCCAAGTCAGGTCTTGTCAAGGTGATTTCTCATTCGGTAACCGGGTGAAAGGAAACTCGTAAAAAAAAAAGTTGGTCTGATGGAAAACGTGCCATTATCTATACCACAATTTACATGTTAATTGGAATTTCACACTATTTGCCTCAACTAATTTGTTAATTATGTGAATGCCAAGAGATCCTTTCAAAAAATTACCCCAGTTGAGAAAAGCTTTATTTTACATTCTCATTTTTCTCAGACAGAAAAGAAAGGGCCACATTAAAAGGTAATTTCTTTTCAGTTTATTTAATTTTTTTTTTTTTTTATTGTGCTGTGTCAACTCGAATGCCAAAAGAAATTGCCATTTGAATTATTTATGCGGCTCAGTGAAATGTGTGCAAATGGTGCTGTCAGAGTGGCCTCATCAGGTGAAAGCTGACTTTTCAAACCATTTCAGACTCCGAGCTTAGTTGGCTGAAGGGAAGCACACGATGTTTTCTACATTTTTGTTTTTTTTTTTTCTGTTCTTTCACGCAACATTAAACGTGCATTTGCCATACAATCACAATCACAATAAAGCCAAAGTCAGAGAGCAAAAATTTCCAAGGCAGGTGACAGATTTCCATTTAACCTTGGACTGTCGTCAATTCTAAGCCCGAGGCCGCAATGCGGCAGCACCGCCTTCACTAGCAGAACCCCCAGGACGAGGACCACAATCGGCAATCATTGACAGCTGCCTGAGTTCATGCCCAAGTATTGACCAAACAGGCGCTCTTACCCATTTGTCAGCCACGTCAATGAACGGCAAGCAAAAGCAGTTGCTAGCTGAAACTGGCAATGGCCTGGTCTGGCTTCGCTTGGCTTGGCTTGGTCTGGTCTGGTCTGTCGTGGCATGATGGCATGCCACCGAGCTATTCGTGACCTGCGGTAATTCAGCTAAAACGTTTTTTATAAAAATAGCGCAATATTTACGTACAACTAACTCATTATGTGGCATGATAAATGACGAAAACCCGATGAGAACCTAGGCACCTATATCTGAATGCCAAGGACAAATCCATAATTTTACATTGTCAGCTCAAAGGCAAGAGAATTCCCTAGTTATAAAAAAATATGTCATCCATTTTCACATACATGAGTCTACCTCGAGTTGGGTAAATTATTTTTTCTTAGACTAATTATTGCGACATCTATTTGGCTATGTTATTCGGGCATATGGAATAAGTTTCCCAATACGTCATATGCCAGAGTATATATGGCGTCATAGATGTTAATAGTCAATCAAAATCAACAAGGTGTACTTTTTATAACACGTAAGACTCTACATTTCTTATCCCTACTCACTCACAGTTTGCAAGTCTCGAATATATTCAGGAGTGTAGAGGCATCACAGAATTTGTATAAATGAATGTGCGTGATTTGATATGCCCGCAAATCCAAGCTCAGCTTTTGAATCAAGAGCAATCACGTTAAGTGTGTGCCGTTTCCACAGGGTCTTCCGTTTCCTAGCCTGTCTCTGGGTGACTTTCATTTATTCCACTATTTCCATTGTGCCATTGTCAGGGCATTGTGTGCAGTTGTTGTTGTTGTTGTTGATAGTGTCGCACCATCGAAGGGCCTCTTTCAATTGTGTTTAGTGCATGCGTGAGGAGGTAACAACAAACAAAGGGCCAGCAGGACAAATGAAAACGAATTGGTTTTGCAATTGTCCTTTCAACCACAAATCCACATTCGGAATTGCCAGGCAGTTGACGAGGCTTTGGCTGTCGCTTTGTTTCCCAGTGGATCCACCAAGAATTATCTACACAATTGCATAGTTATTGCCAAGCCACTAATATTTGGTTTTGGCTTAGCCAGCATTTCCCAGCCAGCCAAGCCAACCGCAAGGCATCACCTGCCAGTGCGAGAGCTTAACCAGAAAGCCGCAATGCCTCGTGCATTCAACAATTCGTTTGGTTGTGGTTTTCAGCTTTTCAGATATATTTCCATTTTTTTGAGCCATTGCAATTTTTAAAAACTCCAGAAGCAGGCAGCAAATAAAATCAATATTTACACTCGACGGGATTTGGTTTTGGCTTGCAGTTAAATGGGCAAGCAAGCGAACCGAAAGGAATGAATTTCTACCAGCTCGGCCAAATGGTTTTTTGGTCTTTTATGAATTCTGTGGAATATTCAGTAAAATGAAAAGCGTACACAAAACTTGTTATGGTTTTGGGGAATTTCTGTTTCTGTTCAGTCTTTATGCTGATTTTGATTCCTTTTCCTATACAAGTGAACATGGCGTATACGTAATACTCCTGAATTAAGTGGTAAAACTCTGGCCATCGCATGCATAAACAAAATGAAATTGAGTCGCTCACGATGTGGCAGCCTCAACTCTTTACTTCTAGCAATTCCAGCAACAACAGCAACAACAACAACAATAGTAATATATCTTTTCAAGGACAAAATGGAATTCCGCTTCACTTGTTGTTATTTCTGTCCTTCTCTCTGTCAGATTGTCTGTTTGTTTGACTCCCTTTGAGCGTGTGGTCTTCTTTATCGTTGTCATTTCGACATTGTCATGTCATGGAAGTCAAAAAGCGTAAAAATGTTTAAAAATTAATGAAGCGAGTGCTGTAAATTTTAAAAAGCCCCATAAAAAAACGGGTTGACATTTTGTCATCATCTTTGGCTTTGTCCTTTATTTTCTGTATTCTTCGGTTCTCTGGTTGACTTTGATTACTATTCAAGCACGTTGCCATTAAAATTTGTTTGCCAAAGGAAATTCATTTTGCTTACAAGCTTTGCCTCTACATATTTACTTATACATGGATTTCTCTTCTCTCTACTTCTATCTGTCACCTGCTCTTTGTGTGTGACAATATTTTCGAGATAAAGTTAAATTAAGGTTAAGCAAATATTTGAATAATGTGTTAAAGGTGTTTGTGTCTGTCTGATTGGATGATGGTACGTGTGAAAGTATGTGTTTAACTGTCTGTCTGAATCACTGAATGTCTAACACTCGGCTTGTCATATTGTCTGTCATAATGAAAAGGCTCGGTATTATCCGCTTCAAGTCCCACTCTAGCTAATTCATAATAAAATGAATAAAAAATCTGTGCAAAAAGATGTAGGAAGTTAGTCATAAATTTCATTTCCATTTTCACACTGACTCTGACACAGGACAGATAGTAAAGCATGACAATAAAAAGTTTACCAACATATTTTTGTTTGTCTCCACCCACACAGCCTGGTGGCGAATTGATGCTCATATGTCATAAATGTCCTTGTGGAGGCTCCATTATATTTCATTATATTAAATAACCGTGCTTATGGTATTGTAATATAAGTTTTCTCTCTGTTCTCTGAAGAGCATTTGTCCCGGAAAACAAAAGCAAATGTCAACCTTTAGATTCTTCCTTTGGGTAATTGCCTCGGCTTGTTTGAGTCAGCATTGGACATTATTCTGATTAAACTAGCCTTTTAATATTTTAGAGTATTTCTACCCAAACAAATAGGATTAGCAAGGCAAGCCAACAAAATTCCAGATTCAAAATAAAGCTTAAGGCAGAAGAAACCCTTGAATGCTTTAATTTATTCAAAGTGTATTTAAGGGTCAGGTTTCCACATTTTCCCAAATTAAATTGAATTAATGTATAAATCATTGTTGCAAAATTTAAAAGGTCTCTTTATACCTTTCCTATACAATCTCAAATTGGCAAATGTAATTACAGATTTGAATTACCAGTTGCCAATTACATTTTGCAGAGTCTGTCTACCTGTGGCCATTTACACAATTTGTAGTGTGTGTGTTCAGTGTTAATAATTACAAAGTTGGCATCCGTCATGTCATTTATAAAAAAAAAAAAAAGAAAAAAGCACTGCCTTTGTTGGTCTACTCTGATTATTGAAAATCACAGGGCAACTCATAGGGTTGGCACATATTACATCGATGTGCTGGTCATTGTCGTCATTAGAGAGCCAACCAAGTCCTGCCTGTGGTGTCGGGTAAAGTGACGCATATTTAACGCGTCAGTTCAAAACAAGTTGAGTGGGAGTAAGAGTGGAAAGTGATAAGTGCGAAACTGAAAGAAACAAGAAACTGGCAAGAGTTTTGTGTTGGCTTCTTCTTTTCATTTTATTTAAATGGTCGTAAAATACCAGAAGGAACAAGTGATAAAACAGCTGCACACGCGTCAGCTGCTAAACTTTGCCCCTTCGCATGTCATAATCTCTGTGCAACTCTGCCTTTGCTCCCTCTGCGGCTTGAGGTCATGAAAAGTGCTTGTAATGTTTTACATAAAAAATGCATCAGCTGCTCGTACACGTTGCCAAAGGGCACTCAAATTTATAGACAAACAGCGCGTCATACACACCCACTCAAGTCCATTTGCATTCGACAGAGTGAGTGAGAGAGAGAGAGAGGACTAACACGTGTCTCTTTGTGGTGGTTAAAAAAAGCTAGGTTTTTGTTTAATTTAATTTAACATTTAATTTGATGCCCTTCCAGGGATCTGTTTAAATTAATTTTGGTATACCCCAGAGCACCCACTCGTTGGGTTGCTAATCAATTGTTAATGACGAGTTGCCAGCCGCACTGCAAAAAGTATACCCCGGCAACATGGGATGACAGCAAAACAAAGGGCATAACCAGGAATGGGAATGACGGGTTGGTAAAAAAAAGCTTCTTTAGATGAAGCCAATTTCGTTGGAATAAAAAGCAGCACAGCAAGAAAAAATCAAGTATAAAATATTCAACAGAAAATAACTCACGGCGAAATTGAAACACTCTTAATGGAAATCTTATTTGATATAAGAAGAAGAGGAAAAAAATAATAATTTTTTGAATAGAGAAAATATAAAAAAAGTTATAGAGAAAACTGTGGCCGACTTAAAAAAAATAAAAAACTATTTTATTTTTCCGTCTGCAAGGAAAAACTGAAACTCGAGTGTCGGCGGCGCATTTCGTTTCATTAATGAAACATTTCCACCAAGCTCAGCGGCTCTGAGAGCTTCCGCTTGCCTTGCACAAAATAAATATGCGCGCAATTAACCCTTTTTTGGGCAATTAAGCCTTTTCTTTATGCGATGTGGGGCGTGAGCAAATCATGTTGTATTTTTTTCCCCATACATTTTATGTTTTTATGTAGACATTTTTTTAATTCCCAGGCTGCCAACACGGTACGTCAAGCACTGGTAATTGGTTGATTGTCAAGCCGCAGGCGTTTGGCTGGTTCTGATATAAAAAGATGCGGTGCTGAGTTCACTTATGTTGACTGAAATTGTAATGTTATTTAAATATGGGAGAGAAAATTGTAAATTAAAAACAAATTATATAAAAACACGAAAGCCCAATTGCACCTGACACTCGTGCGTATACGTAATTTAATTAGTTGTATTCATGCCATTCAGATCAATTTAATTACGAAAAAGCCAATCCATACCATTACAAATATCAACACCAACACTCAATTATACAAATAGTTAAGCCGGAGTATTCTTTGCACAACGTATACGCACTGTTGACCGCTTGGGGAAAAGCAATTTTAAAAATTTACAAGATAAATGAAAACTTATTAGCCCAAATGTGCTCTTACACATGTCAGGCCCGTTTGTACTTACAGTTTGTAGGCTCGTAAAAATTCAAGACCCACTACGTGACTGGGACCCCAACTGTACCCGTCTGCTATCTCTTCAGACTTCCTTCCACCACGATGATTTTGAAAAATGCATATGTATTTAGCCAAACGGAATTGCTAGACGAAAGCAGCTGGAAGCTGGCAAAGTAAAGCAATCTCAAGTGTGGCACGTGCAGTTGCCAGGGCAGAACCACAGGACCGACAGACCGAAACGACCCACCAAACTCAACGACCTTCCGCCTGACTGCCAGAAATTGCAGCAGCATTTGTAAGTGCAGTTCTTTGTCCACCTAAGTGTTTTATCATTAGAAATGTTTTCCGCTTTGCCAGAGAAGAACTTTTCCGACTATTTTAAGTACTTCATTTTGTCTTTGTGTGCAGCGCATAGCAAGCAGACCCAAGGAAACACATGTCGATTCCATTTTAGTGCATTCTCCTCCATACGTGGTCATCATCTCCAGAACCACCAAGCACATGTGTCATTATAAAATAGCTTCTATTACATTTTTTTTGTGCAAACAAATTTGTAATTGGAAAGTTTTTCATCCTCCAATTCCCCAAAACGCTTTATCACACAATTTTTATATGATACTTTCTCTTCATATGAGAGTTCCACTTGTCCTGTATTCAGTTAATTCAATTTAAGCTAGCACATCACAGCCAGACATCATTTTGTATGACAGCCTGAAACGAACACTTCAACCTTTTCATTTCCTTAGTAATTTCCTGTTTAGCAAATGCTGTACCCGAAAATGGAAAACTCTTTGCCTTGAATGTTTTAGTCAAATAAATTTTGGCAGAGAAGTAAATATTTCTCTATGTCACTTGAACTTTTTAAAAAAAAAATTTTTGGTATAAAAATTCAAGCAAAGCTAAAATTAAAGAAAAATAAATACTCTCGAGCTTAATCACAAAATCTCTCATTTAAAATTATAACATTTTTCAAAAAGTTTTGTGAAAAATTCCTTGCACAAAAAATATATGTAAATATTATGCACCTCCTTTAATCTCCCTCTCTCTCTCTCTCTCTCTCTCTCTGTGTTGATTTAAACTAGAACAGATTGTAGATAGACAGATGTAAAATTATATCAAAAAGTTGCATGTGTGTTTTAGCTAATCCTGTTATCAGTTAAAGCAAACGGCATCGTGTGTCCCTTTATTAGGCTGGCGCAACTGTTGCCTTTTCATAGCTCAAGCGAAATCAAATACCATTGCTTCTGGTGCTTCTGATGTAGCTCCTGCCTCTGGGACCCACGAAGCAGGCGTTGTAATTAAATTAAACTGCTCCAAGTTGCCGCAACTGTATAAACTCACCCATACAAACACTCACACACATATAAATACATACATACTAACAGGATTCATATATCCGCGCGTGCTTGCCAAGTCAAAGTTCGTGCTAAGACGGCTTGAGTTGCCAGTCTTCTCAGCTGGTGTTGGCATCGTCTGCGATTTATGTGCATGCATAAAGTCTGTTGCTTTTGCTGTTGCTATGGTAATTTTATGAAATTAAAGTACCTAAAAAATGTTACACCAGAGTCCACCGCTCCCTTCTCGTCGCAAACCATATAAGTCAAGCATACCAACAAACCGACTCTTTCACTCACCTCAAGCATCTAAGCATTTTGCCAACTGCCTTCGTTGGGGACAATTTTTATTAAATTCAGGCAACCTGTTGTCTGACTGGGACAACAAGGATAACAAGCTTGGACGGGTCTTGCTATAAGTCTGTTAATTTAAAAGTTATTCTTTTTTTGTCAAATAGATCCGATAAAGTTCTTCTACTCAAATACCAGCTTGAGTACAGTCACTTCACTCTTAAATGGTAATAAATTTGGTACAAATAAATTATTTGGCAAAGGTCTTAAAAATAATAAGATTACTCTCAAAAAAAGCGGCATAGATTACTTTTCAAAACTCATTTTAAAACGAAGAAAAACTTTGCTAGCAAAGTCTGCACTTTCTAGATAGTTTCACTTTTCTGCGGAATTAGAAAAAAATAAGTTGAGGAGGAAAATATAAAACACCGAAGTAGATTTTGATTTAGTACAGTTGTGAACAAAACGACTATGAAAAAATCATTAGTTTTTTGTTTTCGTCTGGAATATTCATCAAACTGTAGCTCTTGGATACAGATGTATCTATTATTTTGAGAACTTTATAAGTAATTATTTGTCGTTATTATAGCAACCAAGAATTACTTAGTCAAACAAAACTTTGAATGAAACTTACTTTATGACCTTCTCTTATGCATAAGCACATTTGTCGAAACCCGCCCGATTGGACTACTATATGATATAGTTATGATATAGTAGTTATACAGAAGAAATATGGTTATGGTTATGTTATGGTTTCTTGTATGAAAACCTAAAATTGTACTACATTTTTTTGTATTGGAATATATATCAAATTGTTGCGTTTCCAACCTAAATACTAGTGACACTTACTGACCAATTTAATTCCTCTAATTTTCAGCAGAAAAAAAAAAATTCGGAGTGTCTGTAATTTTTGGCATCCCCAAATCACATTATAATTTTTCAATAAAAACGTAAAACCCCATTTTCCAAGATAAAGAAAATTTAGATGCTTCAGAAAACTAATAAGAATAAGGTTGCTGCTACGCTTGGCTTGGTTATATGGATACACAATTCAAAAGATATTCACATAACTGTAATGGTGTTATTGTCGCATTCAAATCGGGTCATTGGTGAGCTTAACCGGCCATTGAAGTGCTTAAAACTTGTCAAAAAGTATGTTTTTCATTTTAATGAACAAAAGTAATGAGAGGAGACTGCTTATTCATGGCTGCTTCTTCATTTGTTTTTCTTGAAAGCCAAAATGCCTCATTGATTGTGGCTTCTGTTGGCCCTTCTTTTTCTCTGTCTTTTCACCACAACTTTGCGGGGAAATCAACTCTAATCAGATTTGGTTTTGAGTTAGGTAGCCGCTTCTTTAACCTTGTCAGGTTGTCAGACACTCGCTTCGTTGGACACTGAAAAAGCAGCAGCAGAATAACCAGAGAAAGGAGAAGAATAGTTGCAGTCAACTAGGTTGCATGCACTGGAGAAATTTATTACTTTAGTTGCTGCTGCCGACACTGACACTGTCGGAGTCGCTATTAACACCATCAGAGTTGCCCGATTTCCTGACTACATCAAGCTAAGAATCCAACTTGTTGATCTCCCCTTCTAAGAGCTAAGAATATTCCTGAAAATGTTAGTCGGATTTTTTTAATCACATAAGTTTATTGGATTTTTAAAATATATTTAATGCTTTGTCATATCAAAGACATGATAGGAATACATTCAAGATTTTACTAATTCTTCATTTGAACTGCAAAGAAAAGGAGACAAAACGACAACTTATTAAATGATTGAGGAAACTAAAATGGTTTCAATTTATATTCAAGGCGTGCTTTTTATTTGCTCGCCTTCATTTTCGCTTTTTCACATTTTTATTGTGGTATTCAATAAGGGCAAAAATGAAAGAGATGTGACAAGTGTGATTGAAAGGATGCTTGGATGGAGAGTAAAAATGTGAATGTGTTTGGCAACTCAATCAACTTCAAATAAAAGAAATACGCACATTTGAGTTTTCTTCGCAATTTTTGATATGCGGCATTTGACTGATAATTGAAAACGTGTCAACAAGCCAGTAAATTCCGGATACACAAACGCACACACAGCAAAACATCCAAGCAAGTGACTTGTCTTTGAGAATTCATGAGGAAATTCCTGACTGACTAAGCGTGTGTGGATGTGGTTGAATTTTTGCTCACCTTTTCGTCTCCGGAAGGTAAGAGTCCTAGAAGCATGGCCTTATCATACTCGAAAGTAACATCATGGTTGAAAATTAGTTGATTAAAACATTTAACGTTGGGAAAGAATCCATACAAAGTGATTGTGGCATTACCTTAAAATTTAAGAAATAAGACAAAAAGTTAAAACCAAATGAATCAGTAGATCTGATGATAGTGATTTGCAGTACTCGCCTTCCACAAAGAAAATAATCTTTTTTGCTTTGCCAATAATGACTTCTAAGGGATACTCAAGCTGACTTTTTTTCACCTTCAACAGGAAAAATTTTGAGCCATCCACAATGTAGTACACTGTCCCCTCTACTCCGTCGCGAAAAAGTGCCCAAGTGATTCGCAAATTTTCGTTTGGATGTATCACTACATATTTTTTGGCCCGCAAAGGTACCCCTGTGGAAACCAACTCGGTTAAAAAGCCATTATAGTCTTACCGGACTTGCTTACTAAAACGCATTTCTTCGGTCGCTTGTAAAAAGGCTTGTAAAGAGATATTTATGAAATGAATAATACAGCACAGATTGCTCTCCTCTGAAAAAAAAACGAATTCCTTGAAAGCACAACGTGACAAATGACAGAGTTGCCAGCCCTTTTTTAGAGCCAGCCGAAACGATAACAACCTAATTGTTATCGGTGGCCTCTGCCAAAGCATTTTGTCAAATCATTTTAAATATTTCAAGTTTAGTTGAAACGATCGCGGTTTTTTAGCTGAAAGCTAATAACGCTGTCGCGTCATGGGAATTAGATTATGTTATCTATACAGTTAAAATTGATAAAGTAAACAACGGAAAGCTCAGTCCCAAAGATATTACAAGCCATTTGCGGTACTTCGTTCTCCAAATACTATTTTTCGCTATACCTACAAATATGTTTGATAATCATAATCTTAATTCTTATTTTAAGCTAGTGTCATCACTGACGTCTAACTGTTATTAAGCGTTGCCAGATCATTCGTTTCGCAGATATTCTCAATCAGAAAATGTCTTGGATTGTTTTTGAATATTTACGTGCGCGTGCAGCTTTGTCTACTTTTTATCTAAGCGTTAGAAAACGCGAGTTGATTTCAATATCAAAAATGGTATAACAGCTGATCGGTCGAAGCTTTCATAGCTGATAAAGAAAAATACCAGTTAAGCCATGAGCAAGTCAAGCCGGCGGGTCTCAGTAACGTGCAAGCTTTATAAGCAATTGGTTATAAGTGATTTCCTTCCAGTTTCTCAACTTAAATCTTTATAATGAATCATCAGACATGAAAATTATAGTTACAATTTTACTGTTTACGGTGCCATGGCATTTCCAAGGAATATCTGGTGATTCGATAGAAGAGCACGATGAGACAACTTCAGGGTCGGCTTCACAATTTTACGGAACTAGCAAGCCAAATTCGAACCTTTGTACGCTGATAAATGGCACTTACCAATCCATCGGGCAAACAAATGGATTTAAAGGTTTTAGATCTGATCTTGTTGAGTGTAACTACCTGTACTGCGAACCCGAGAAATTCCAGCATGATTACATTATTAAGAACCACAAGAGGCAGGCACACACCAACTATTGGAAACGTACACTCATCGGCGAGAAGGGCACTCTGCAAGATCTGTGCCTTCTGCCCAATGGTCTACCAATCACACGGGAGTGTCGGGTGGCGAACATGAGAGCTATGTGGGACCCTGTGAAGAGTTCAGGGCACGTAGCCTGCATTGGCGAGATGAGAGAGCCCACAATGAGTAAGCAGCTGAACAGCTTGCATGACGAAATACTCAATGGTCGAAGACCCACAAATGATAGCCAGGTGAGGCGGAAAACAATGACTGAGGTGCGGAATATTCTGAGGCAACGCGATCGTCGTTTTCTGCCCGCTGACCTGCACCTTGCCAACGAAGTGATGGAATCCTTATTAGCCAAAGAACAGGATGGCGGGAGCAGCTCTGATATGCTCAGTATTTGCAGTCAAGTAATGCACACAGACTCTACTGTGCTGAGGCTGTCGGCGAAGCTGAATGCCACCGGTTCGTTGCTCAACAATTTCGAAAATTACATGGATAGAATATCAGATCAGTATGTGTCACTAAAGAGCTGCGGCAAATTAGTACCCTCGATTCTAAGTTCAACCGATGCTGACAGTGGTGTGGAGACTTTCAATTACGCCCATATGGGAGTTCAGGCTCTGATGACCAGTAATCTGAGTGTTTTCTTTGTGAATCCCAACTGCCAGAGTGTGACGGGCGTGGCAATTTACTCGGCTGCTGGACAGAATTTGCTACATTCTCAGAGCGGGTTTTGGTTTCGATTTTTGCATGCCAACGAGAACTTGGAACAATTGCAAAAATCTGAAAACCTAGAGGCTGCCACTTTTTTGAACGAACGACTGTGGCGAGAAGTTCATGGGCGTGGGGCCAACCATCTGGTGTTCAAGGTGTATGCTCATGATGGTCTCTTTGTGGAAACAGTTCTGGAAAGACATCATCGTCCACGCAGTAGTGTACTCTCCATTTCAATACCTAATTTCACTGGTAAGGCAAATGCGAATCTAAGTGAAACCCAATCACTAGATCTTTATTATTTTAGGTCAACTACCTGAGGCGTTGCCGTTTTTGCTGCGCAATCAAAATCATCGTAATCCGGATGCCCAGGCTGTTCAGCTGGGCAGTGGCTGTGGCTATTGGAACTATTCAACCTGGCTTAGCAATGGAGTACTTACCAAGGGTGTGAATCTGTTGCAAGATCCCATTATCTTGTGCAGCACATATCACTTGACCCAGTTTGCTTACCTGGTGGGGGGCAGTTATCGCACTAATGACCTTGGTGAAGAAGTTTTGATCACTCCGTTGCATGAACAAATACTGGACATCATCTCCATTGTGGGCTGTTGCCTTTCACTTTTTGGTCTCTTGGGAATTTGGATCACGGCAGCCTTGTTCAAGAGCTGGCGCAATCAGGCCTCGACAAAGGTGCTGCTCCATCTGTGTCTAGCCCTCACCCTGGAGATGATTCTCTTTGTCTTTTTAAATACCGATGACACAGTGGACCACTTGATTGTATCCAAGTCATACGGACGCTGTATTGCCTTGGGTGCCTTACTTCAGTATTCCATTCTGGCGCTCTTCGGCTGGATGCTAATCATAGCCATCCTCCAGTTCCAACGCTATGTCACAGTCATTGGTATCGAACGCCCCCGTCACTATATACTCAAAGCAGCCCTTGTGGCCTGGGGTCTACCCCTGCTGCCCACTCTGCTAGTGGTGGGCATAGACTCGAACTCTTATCTGCCCAGCCAGGCACAACTGGATACAGACACCGGAATCTGTTATCCCTCCGGATATGGCTTGCACTTTGGCTTGGTGCTGCCAATCGTTTTGATTACCATTGCCAATTTAGTCATCTTCGTCTACGTCTTCTACAGTATTTCCCACTCTCTCAGCCAGGCTGAACAGAAGCAAGAGCGGAGCCTGATAATGAAACAGATTCGCCTGTCTGTGCTCTTATTTTTCCTGCTCGGACTCTCCTGGATTTTTGGCATCTTCGCCTTTATGGGCCTGGGAATTGCCTTCTCCTATCTCTTCTGCCTGACGGCCACATTGCAAGGTTTTGTTTTGTTTGTATATTTCATACTGCTGGATAAGTCGAATCGTCTATTGTGGAAGGGCTTGATCTGGCCAACTAAGCAGAGAATGGACGTGGAAAAACGCCAAGCCGAACTGCAATCATTTACTTCTTCAACAAATTTTTCAAATAGATCCCACCACGAACACGCTCTCCAGAGCCCAAGCCATGACAAAACCTCATCTCACTGAGAGTTAGGTAGCTTTTATTTTATTAGTATTAAGTTCTAAAGCGACAGACTCATAAAATTTATACACTCAACTTGAATAAATATTTAAAACCTCTGTGAGTTTTTATCCATCAATCAATACATACTGTCAACTTGCGGATTACCCTGTCTGTGGTGTGCACTTGCGTGGATGTGGCTGGCAGGTGCGAAACTTTTTATTGGGGCAATTTGTCCATCCCCTTCCATGCTTATTGTCGAAACAAATCGTTGACTCTATAAAAGTATTTAAAAATTAATGACTATAAGCCAGTCGAATTCTGTTGAAAGAACTGTTTTATGTGCTCGACCAGAGCAGGGCAATCCAGAATCTAGCTTTGAGTTTTACACATAATGAATCATGGAATCATACGTCTAAGGTCAATCCAAAGATTCAGTATGTTTCTGTTTGCTTTTGTTAAAGTCACGTTTCAATTATAAAGAGAACCTGTGCACCTTGGGGAAAATTCGTTGACTTGGCTATGTCTGCAATTCAATCGGCATGTTCCATTAAACTATGCTGTACAAATTAGCCAGTTAATTATGAACGATGACTAACAGACCAAACTAATCTCTGCAGTCCTGACTCACCAAATTCCCCAAAAGCCGCCCAGCCAGGCTCAGTAATTGAAATTGAAAATGCTTTCTATTTGATTAGCTGTGTGTGATGGATGTGCCAATGGCTTCTGATTGATGGTGGAATATGTTTTCTATTCTCTCCTATGTGTGGGCCAGCCATGCGTGTATTGCAAATCTTCCTTCAGAGGCAGCAGGAAGGTAGAATAGAAAGTGCATGTCGATATAGCAGGCGTTGGAAAAGCACTAAGCGCTCCATCAGCTTAATAACCGATTGTCTGTCCAACACATTTTTACAAATTTGATGTACTTTATTTGAGCCCAGAACATTGTTGAGGTATTACATGAGCTTATTTATATGCCTTTCAAAAAAGAAAGTGAAACAAGTGAAGGCCAACGTTAAACTCGAACACGGCTGAGTTTGAGATGGTAAACGAAATTCAGAACAAAAATCCAATAGAACTCTACTCACTGACTCACAAGGTTGAACCCATATAAAAGGTCTAGTTCGGACATCATTTTGAATTCGGGAGACCACAAATAAATTGTTCACAGCAAGAACGTTATCTATCTGACTGTGGGAAGGATAAACTACGATATTGGTTTTTCGAATATATGAATGATTGATGCACCCGATTATATTTTGTAGAACTTTGGGATGTTTTCGAAGGCTCCCTCTTAATTTTTCCTAAATTTAAATAACCTTAATTTACCCTTTCCCTCAAGGTACAGGGTATAATTAGTAAATCTGATGGTTGAAAGGCGGATATCGCCAACACCAGATCTGTATAACGGTACTGAGCGGAGTCGATTGAGTCCTTCTATCAGGTGCAAATACACACAGTAGTCCCTTGTTGAATATCTCTGACATTTTTTGACCGATCTCGTCTTAATTTTGTATATCGAAAAGCTATACAGGGATAAATAAGTATTCCAAATTTCAATACAACTAGTAATATAGGAATGACTGTACTTTCAGTACCATCCAACTAGTAATATTGAATTGCCTGCGTCGTTTTCTGGTAAATTTCTTTCATTTGACTTACGGTAGCAAAAGGAGATATAAATTTGGAAGATTTTCAACATTTAATAATCTGATTTTAGTAAAATATTCAACTTATTTTTTAAATTAAGTAAAAAACTCTTTCAAGTAAGACAAGAAGAGCATATAAAAGATTGGGATAATTGATGGCTAAGCACATGAAAGGAAAGTCATAAAATTCAAGAATTAATATTGATTGTTTTGGAATAAATCAATTATAATAGGTCCAAACTTTCTTTATTTTCTCTATTCGGCCAGTTAATATGATGTATAAGTAATTTCTGTTTAATATATTATCCAAATTATTTGACTTTTTCTACTTTCACTTTTTCGTCTGCTAGAAAAGTTTTCGCATTGATTTTCTATTCATCTCGTTGGGATCGCTTCATTTCTGTAATTGCTTCTTTTTATGAAGGACGCAACAGTATTTTTTTGTTATTTTCATTATTGTTGGTCTTCGACTCGCACCAATCATGGTTAGGTTCCATGCCAATAGAGCGTGTGAATCCTAGTATGAGTATTAGTATGTGTGGTCTATTATTTTCGTTGATAATGATTTAATTAAAATGATGGATGGAAATTTTCGAATCGAAAAAATCTTCATTATTAAAGAGAAACTAAGGTAGATTTTCGGGTGCTCTATAGGCATTTCAAGATTTGCCAACAATTTAAGCCATAATACTTTGTCTACTTTAAAGCTGCCTTCTCTTCCAAAGTTTATTAAGAGAGAATAATGAGAGAAAACTTGTCTCAGGCAATTCGATGTTTTATTCAGTGCGCATGCTCAAACTCCTCTGACTTTCTCTTTCAACTCGGGCCGAAGAGAAACATTTTGTATGCCCCGCCTGTTTATGTTAATGTTAAAAACTTAACGGACCCGTATTGTTTTCCACTAAGATTATGTGAAAATGTCTTTGGAGGACTGTGACAGTGCTTTTGGTCAGCACAATGGAAATGACTGCAGGCGGAAGCTTATGATGCGAAAGTCAAAGATAAAATGAGGAATGTTATTTTGGCCAACAAAGCGACGGCCCTTTTTGTGCAGTTAAATATTATTTTCATTTTACTTTTATGGCTGCACTTATTTGCCAGACTTTAGAGCCCAGTTTTGGCTGACCCGCTAACCTCCACCTGTCTGGCAATTATCGCTGTTGGGCCAAAGTGTTTCAGACGCGCTTTTAATGTCCTTTCAAATTCACATTTATTAGGTTTGGGCATTAAAAGGTTTTCGTACCCAAAGGTTTACTTATACGCTTGAAATTAATTAAAAAGTAAACAACAATATAAATTCAGCACGAGATTAATGCAAAGAGAGCAAATGTACTTAAGCCAGGACGTGACTAAAAATGTTTAAATGTTTCGTTAGCTGGCTTAGCACAAATTGGTTCGGCACGAATGACGGGGACATCTGATAGAGCGTGGCTCGAGTCAGGTGCAAGAGGGTCAGAAGTTTTATTGTTTTTGGTAAACCGAAACTAAATATTAGATTAAGGAGACTGAGGCTGAGCCAAACCAAATGAGTGAATCATTTGGAAATAAGAAAGACTCGACACTCTTTTTGAGTATGTGAAAAATTTGCTTAACTATTTTTCATTTTAACATTAGAAATATTAACAGTTTGCAACAATTTAGAAACTATAAATAAATGTCCACTTATGATCTGCGCTATAACAACTCTTAGAAACTCTTAAGACTAAATTAATACTACTAAACTGGTTAGGGTTTGATTTAAATGCAAATTAGTATTTAGATTGGGCGTTGCAACAGCGTCAAGCTGATGGAGTTAGGGTGCTTTATATTTCCAAGTTATGTTGGGCTCGTCTTTGATGAGGCCAACTGATGGTCATACATCATCTTCGATCATGTCCACGACTTCTTGAAATTGCTGTTGGGAGAACTTCCGTTCATTGACCAGGGCAGAGAGCTCAGAGGCATTGTAGCCGATTAGCAGCTTCAGATCGCAATCGAATTTGTAGGCGAAGCGTTTGTTGGAAACCTTCGAGATCATGTCACCATCGTAGTAGTAGCGCAGGGCTCGGGATAGCTTTTCATAATTCATGGCTGGCTTGTTCTTCTTTTCACCCCACAGGCGGGCCACACGGTCGGGATCGGTCAGCTTGAACTCACCATCGGTGCCGACCCATTCAATAATGTCGGTGTGCTCGGTGTCAGTGAGAATTTCTAGTAGGAACTGCCACAACTGAACCTGGCCGTTGTTCCCGGACCCAACAGACATGTAGTTGCTGGGACTCTGCGGTGCGGGTGAGCTATCGGGAGCTGAAAAAGATTGCTTAGGATTAGTTAAATGTAATGTTTTCCATTCTTTCCACCACTCACTATTACTTTTGCTGGCTGACTGTGATTTTCTTATTAAGCGCTGATCCATGCTAATGGCATAGGCATTGGCCACCCCACTTGTTGCATTGAGTTTGTTTTGTTTGCTAGGCCTACGCATATCTTCCACCTGCTTGTGTACCACGGAGACAAAGTTGCATTCTTTTAGCAGCTGGAGGTGTGTCCAGAATATATTGCCCGGATCACGCGGCAATTTTCGACTAAACTGCTCGTGGGTAAGTGAGCAGAGCTTTTTGCCTGTGATATCCCAGTCCTTCATTTTGATGTCACGTAGATCAAACTGTTTGATGGCCCATTTGAGCCAATATATGACGTGTTCCTTGGTCCACTCATTTGGATTTTCGGACATTTTCAGACGCGCCTGCTCTTTTTTAAACTTGCTGTCCTGCACCCAATTCAAAGCGGGCTTCTCCACATACTCCTGAATTTCCATTTTCTCGACATCATCTCTGTGTTTCCGTTTCTTGGGCACTTTATTGAGACCATGCTTGGGTAAGTCAAACGCGGAGTCAATTGAGTCATCGGGTGTGATAGTGGCCGCTGAAAGAGCTGCCAACGCATCTTCGGTTGGCTTGAGTACGTCGACAATATTGATCTTTTTATTTATGGTCTGAACTTGTACATTGATTTGGACAAGGCCTTCACCCTTCACACATTGATCCACTAAATTTTTGTGTGGCTCCAACTGTAACAAAGAGTTCTTTTAGTGCTAAATTTACAAATTTTATATTTGCGAACCTCTTGAGTATCTTGCAGACAGAAGGAATAGTAATTAAGCTCCACTCCAATTCTTCGCTCCACCATTTTCCTGTAATTAAATAATATTCATTAAGAACTATGGACCACCATTAAAGCACTTCACTTACTTGAGCGTTCTCAGGGGTTCCCGGATGTCCATATGGATCATTATAATATCGTCGGGTTCATTTTCTGCATCGTCCCTGTCCTCAAAAATGTGTGCGGGCTCGGGCTCGTCGAAAATATCACCAGATATGACTTCTTCTGCACTTGCATAGATTGAAATTGTAAAAGGTAAACAAAAATTTATAAGCAACATGCACCTCCAGGCACAACTTCACTTACCCATGCCTCCGCTAGCACTCAGACGTTGCAAAAGCTCGTCAGATAGGTCATCGCCAGTATTCATAGCGTTACAATATATAGTGCTACGCTATTCTTATTATTTTATTATTATTTTTATAAATTTCTTGTTTTGGCTGCAAAAATACTCAGAATTCTGAGAATCTATCGATAACACGAACTGGTTCCTCGGTGAATAAATCAAAAGCAACAAGTTCTTCACAGCAAGCAGTTCATATAGCAATCAGCTTTTGGAAGTCATAGCAAAGGCGCGTAAAGAGTCAGTTATAATATTTTGGTTGCCTCTCTAAACAGAAGGCACTCAATTTGTGAGAATACTCACAGGAACAATAAAAATTTAACTACTTAATTAATTCTTTTCAAGTATGAGCTCACAATGCCTTTCTATTCAATGACTCAATTGCTGAGTGAATATAACAATTAGATTCGGGTCCAAAAAATATGCAAATTATTGTGTTTAGATATTCAGCTAATTGCTCATGTCTTCATGTTAAGTACCAAATTTATTGGCAACAGCAATAAAAAGCTTAGGGTGCGGGTGACCACATTTTGTCTTATGAATGAATCACATAAAAAATATATATATAAAAAGTAAATCACAGAAAACCTAATGAAAAATGCAAATTGATAAACCGCATGAAATGACTCTTGAAAAAAAAACGCCCACTTTTCGCCAAGTGCCACAAATAACACTCCAGTGGCCACTCAAAACGCATACCCACAAGCTATCCAAACAAATGCCCATGTCTGTCTAAACGCATTGAGGAAGTGCACGGCCAAAACTAGAACAACTGCTGATAAAATACCAAAGCCAACGCACCAACTTCATAGAGGCAGTCAGTCAGTCAGTCAGTCTGTTGGTATGCCACTACGTTAGTCAGTCACTGTGCCAACCCAAAAAGACAAACAATGATGACAATTGTCTTATCACTTATACCAACCAATTTGTACATACTCTTCAAGTGCAAAACTCACTTGTTAAAACAAATGATTTTTCATGTTGTTCTTTCTCCGAACAATTCTCTTCCTCCCAAACTCCCCAACCGGATCACATCACACCATTTTGCCAATTTGCCAGACAGGCATTCAGGTTTTGCACTGTAAATAAAGTTAGGTCACATTTATTACCTCATTGTTGATTCAGCTTTTTCGATTGGCCTCCAGTCAAAAATTCATACATTTTTGAGAACTTTTCAAATATGAAAACTTTTATCAACAACTTAAAAAAACAGAAGAGATTTCTGGAAATTTCTCTTGCCTTAAGCCCAAGAAATATATAAACTTAAAGGAACTAAATATGAGGCATACAAGTATAGTCAAATATTTACCTAAGTATCAACTAATATTAGCCGAGTTTGCTTAGCTCATTTGCTTATCTGTCACCTCCCCGAGCCTCGAGAGAGTCATTCAATATCATAGGAAGTTTGCTTAGTGGTCAAAGTTGACTCACTCGCCTAATCAAATTCACAGATCGAAGAGACAGATTGGTCATAATCATTAGTCATTCGGCTTATTAAATTGTTGGGCATGTAAATGAGCCCAAAATATATTCTCTCCGACCTTCACTTCAATTGATTGAAATCTACCACCAGCTTAAAATAAATACAACATTAATTAAACTTCTACAAATTGCCTAGGTCATGTAAGTACTTGGGCTATGTTCATTTCAAGCCGTCACCCAAAAGTATCAATGACGTGCCAAGCTGGAGCTGGAAGTCGAAAAGGCAAAAAACAACAACCCACATATAAGTGGAAATGACAATGATGACGAAGACTCGAAGAACCAGGACGACAGCGCAAGTCCATAAAAAAAAATATCATAAAATTATGCGCAGTCATCCTGGCGCCGCTGCCTTTTGGCAGACCTACAATCCTGGCCCCGAAAATTCGACAAAAACAACCCCTTGCCATGGCTCACTCTGGGACTATTGGCCGAGACCGGCAGCGCATTCAACTCGACATTGCGTCACTGAAATAGTGGAAATTAAATCAATAGGACAACCACACAGACACAACAACAACAACAACAAGAACTCCCACAACCCAAGTCTCCCAGAAATGGGCCAACACTAAATAGAAACCTCACAGGACTAGCCGAAGGTTTTATACTATTTTCAAAGGTAGTTTTTATCCCAAAATTTGAAAATTATTATGTGTTAATTTTTACAGATCTTTACAAATTTTCAGAATCAGTTTAATCGAAAACTGAACAGCTCAATTTCTTATAAAAATAGTATAAACTAGCACAATTGTTGGCCTGTTTCTTATTCGAGCCTTTCTCCTGGGAAGGGAAATTTGCATTTTCTAGCTGGTTTGCCAGTGCGATTTTTTATTTGGTATTTGGGTCAATTTTCGTTAGGAAATAAAGACACCTTAACAAATTTCGACAAAAACAAGGACATTTGAAAGACGCGACTTGAAAAAAATATTCGGACTTGGCTTGGCGGTTCGGCGACTCATAATTTTTATTAATTAATTGGCTTAGCTTGGCAGGTCTTTGCTTATTTCACATTTCGATTCGTGCTTTTCCAACTTTTCTAGGTCGTTCACATAAATTATGAGGCTTTCTCAGGAACTCCGCCTACGGTTGAAAATATTTGTTTTTATTTGTTCATATCGTTTTGCATTTGATTATTGGTTTTTGAGTGCTAAATTTTTTATTAGCCATTTGGGGTCACGACGCCAGCGGGTGGTCAGGTTATTCACTAAAATGCAATTTATGGGCAGTTCTGATAAAAATGAGCGAGAAGTTTCTGAATTATGAGAGCATTTTGGACAAGAAGAAGAATTTTTTTTTCTAATTGTTTATTTTATAATATAGTCCAATTGAGTCATTTAAAAAATTATACGTAATTTTTTCCAAAGAAAAATAAAGAGGAAGAGCGTTTAAATTTGATCTTGCTTTCTTGCAGTAAAAAAAAGCTGCCAGTGACTCGTTCAAAAAAAATGCTAGGTGTACCTAAAAAAAAAAAAAAACAATGCAAAACTCTAGCTTCAAAAGAATAGAAAAGGCAAACTGTTTTTTAATAATTTAAATAAAAACAGTAAAAGAACAGAAACGTTCGAAATGTCGCGCAAGCAACTTTGGTTCGTCGAACTCAGTCGAACTCAGTCGAACTCAGATCGAACTCAGTTGCACTCGAAGGATGTGTGTCAATTTTTAAAGACGCGTTATGGCCATAATTGCCGATCGCAATAGTTTTGGTAAATCAATTTTTGAGAATGTTATAGATCTGTTTTTTTTTAACGATCTCACTCATATTTTAAAAGTTCCAAAAATTCGTGAGCGTGGAGAAATATAAAAAATGTATAGAAAAAAAAATTAGGAACGAAATGTATATAAATAAAATAAAATATATATTATAACGAGTACTTACCAACAAAAATATAAAATCTTGATTTTCATAATAAAACATTAAGGGATATATCACATCAGATATCATATTCTAACAAATCTAAATTTATGTATAAATTATGACAGGATACAATATTTTTCACCCATTTTTAAAGAACAAATAAAATTACTTTCATATAATAATAATTATTTTAATAATACCTTGACAATTTTAGTTTTAAGAAAGGCTGGAAAATAATTAAGAGAATTATATAAATATATATATTTTTATTTTAATTAACTTAATTTGTACTTAATTTTTCAGTTTATTATTAATTTTATTTTTTAAATAAATAAATGCAAATTTAAGTTTCTTTTAAAGTAAATTCTCTTTTATAATTTTTCTACGGTGGCCAAAATTTTAAAAATAACCTTGCTTCTGAAATTTTGATTTTTCGTAAATCGTAAAAATGCTTCGATTTTAATTATGCCTGATATTAGTCGAAAGATTTTGGATTTTGTAAAAAATAGTACAAATTGAAAAAAAAATTGACATCATGAAAATTTCTTATACAAATATTGCACAAAAAAAATTAATAAAAAATATAATAAATTTCGAAAATGAACTTAAGAAAAATGCTTCATAAAACCAAAATGTTTATAATTTTTGTATGTTTTTTTTGTATATTTTTTTATAAATTTGTTCAATAATTTTCTGTATTATTTTTTTACTGAAATATATAAAATGCAAATTCAAATTTTTATTTCGTGTTTCAGACATAGCCGACTTTCGGTTTCGCATCATACATGTTGGCTCGCATTGCCGTTCAAACATGTTGGGCTTGCAAGAAAGCTGAGCACACAAGGTTCGTTTGGTTTTGTATCTCATTCTCGGTCATTGAAAACAAAAATTGTCGGTCTCTCTTTTTGGACATTTTCTCTCTTTTTGGTGAAAAACAGCTGAAAAAACGGCTGAAAAAGGCCTACAGAGCAGATCTAAGAGGCCGTACAGATTTTTTAAGAGAACGTACAGATTTTTTAAGAGAACGTACAGACTTTTTAAGAGGCCGTACAAATTTGAAGAGAGCAAAAAGAGCACGAATTAGAAAGTACTCTCAAAAAATCGTACTTTCTTTCTGCTGATTAACAGCGCAATAACATACGCATAACATAATAATGAAATAACATAGGAAAGAAAACACAGAAAAATGTTAACAAAAATAATGACTTCATTTTATTGTGAGTTTGTTTTTTCCATTGAAACGAAACGGTTGTTTTGTCGGTGGAGCGCGCGCATTTTCCGTTGGTCGCGAGTTGTGGCTGAATGAAAAGAAGTCAGAATTGCTGGCCAACAGAATCATAAAGAAATAAAAGGTGCTTGATAATAAAAAGGCGACTATTCAAAGTTTATTTAATTAAGCATTTCGTAAAATATTACACGGTTTGTGTGTGTGTGTGTGTGTTTGTGTGAGTTTCAGTTTGTTGCTTTTGGCAAGTGAAGTGGGCAAGTGTGGGCGGATAAGATTTTGTTGTTGGTAGTTTAATCGTGCGTTTTATGGCTCAGAATTATTGTTAAAATTTTTTCGTTTTTTTACAGTCTTTAGCTACGCTCGAGATAGTTGTTGATATTGGCCAAAAAAACAAGTTCATCGCGCGTAAATTTAGTAAAGCTCTTTTAATTGTTGTTTTTGTTGTTAGTTCCTTTCATATGCAAACTAGCCCAAAACAAACCCATTTCTTGTCTCAGAAGTAATTTCGGCTAGACCCAAGGAAATGGCATAAAACAAAAACAAACAAGAAAAAAAAACATGTTACACATTTTTAGTTTTTTTTTTCGGAAAAACTACAACACGTTTTGTGTTTCACATGATTGTGCGTGTTTGTGCGTGTGTTCCAATCGATTTGCTTGGCCCTTTTCAAATATTCATTTGGCTTTCTGTTGCACTTTAATCGCAATCAGTGGCTAAAGTATTTGAGTTTGTTGCTTTTGTAATAGTCTTGGAAATTTTAAGTCAATTTTGAAGCGGCCTGAACCCTTCGATACAACGCCAGCAATTAATTATTGATATCAAGTGGAAATTTGAATTTTCAAAAAAAGGTGTGTTTTGCAATCCAAAACAAAAATTCAAATATAAAATTGGTTTGAAGCAAAGTGAAGTGGAAGTGGTAATTAGGAAAAAGTTTTCCCCTCAGCTTCGAGGCGAATGCAGTGCAGAGCGAAGCGTGGTCGCACTTCCGTTTCGTATTGATTTTTACATTGGCCAGCAGCTTAGTCCTGAAATGTCCTTGGCAGGCTGCACTTTTCACCTTACCGAGAGCAACAAATACAACAACCACTCAAAGCACTCTTTTGTTGTTGTTGTTGCTGTTGTGGATGTGACTGCAGAGCTCGTGAACTTTCGACCGGTGAATCTCAGCTGTTTAGCTTTGAAAAGTTCTCACACTCAAAGTTCCGCAACTTTTGTTTTCATTAACCAGTCAAGTGAGAAGAAAGAAGAAAAAGAAAGACAAAACACTTTGCCGATGGCCAGGCATGTGCCAAGCACTCTAAAAAAAAAGAGAGAGAAAAAACCAACAAGCAAAATTGACTTTACATGTATTCTCTGCCTGCCGGCACTTTGCTGTCGCTGTCACTGCCTCTGCCTCTGCCGCAGTCGCAGCTCTTGTCTGTGTGTGGGTGGAATGCGCCGGGCGGCTGCATTGGCTTTGTGTGGTCACTGTAGGCGCAGCAGGCAGCAGCAGCACTTGTCAGTGTTGGCGTCCAATTCTCATATTGAAATGAGGCGACTTGTGAACCGATTACCTCGGCGGGGTTATGCCTCGGCGACTCGGTGTCTGCCTAAGTGGGTCGTTCTACACTTTTATTTGCATAACAAATTATAAATTTTTTATTTTTCCCCTGCCTAGCCAAAGCGTCCTAGGTTCTTTTTTTTTTGCCAAATTCCTCATCGATCATTTCTAATTTTAACATACAATTTAACACTAGAGCGATTTCAGCATGGGGCTGGGGCTTATCACACAAAAATATCAAATAATATTGCAAAAAGGTAAAATAAATTACAGCACTGTTGATACAGTTGAGATAACAACGAAACAACATGGGTTGCCATAAAAAAAGCTTAGAGCAGGGAGGGGAGCTGTGCCGATCGATATCCGGCATATTGTAATTAAAGCCAGCCCCTTATCGAACTATTTGATTTTTATGCTATGAGCTCATCAACATTAACAGTTATTTACAAAGCCCACGTGTGTGTGTGTGTGTGTGTTTGTGTGTGAGTGCAAGAACCCATTAGAGGGTGAGGTTGAAATAGTAACCAGCATATCCTCTTACAGGGCTTGAGGTTCCCCCCTCCCCCTTCAACCAAATCAAGGCAAACATTCAATTTTTATTTCCCTGCCAATAATCAGTTTCTTAAAAAAAAATCCACCCCATGGATCATATATCATATATCGATTTCACATTATTCCCAAAAATTTTATAATCTTGGTAGTTTTCGCTTCTTCTTCTTTCTTTTAATTGGATTTCTTTTTTTATTTGGCGCGTGTTTAAATTTATTTTCTTTTAATTGATGTGCAGCTCTCTGCTCTTTGGCTTATCTTTTATTTGCTGCAGACACGTTTTGATTTTCTGCTTCGACGAGCCCTTAAAAAAAGATTTCCCTCATTCCCCCTTTCATTTTATTTCCTTTTTTTTTTAGCTGCAGTTTTCTGCCTGTGGCACCCTTTTTCAGCATTTGCATAATTGCATTTTCAAACTGACTAGCCCCTCTCTATTATTTTTTTAATTTTTTTTTAGTTAAGCTCTCGCCATATTTGTGTGGTTTCTTCTATTACAATTTTTTTTGTTTGTCTGTTTGCCTTTATGTGGTTTCCTGACAGAACCAAATGAAACTTGGTATCCTTTTACCTAAGGCGAGGAGACAATTTATGCTGATTTTTTTTTTCTTTCTAATAGAATATGCAAATGTGGGAAGCCATAATTGTGGAAGAAAAAAAAAAATCAAAATTATCTGTGAAGTTGCAATGCGTAGTGAACTTTGGTTCCTGATTTCTTACGTCAAAGTTTTATCATAAGTCTAGAGAAAAATTTTACAGCTCTCTTATAAATTCATAGAAACAAAAACACACACAATTTGCTCAATTCAAATTATCATAATAAATTAAAAATGTGCTAAATTAAAATTAAATAAAAAAATAAAACATTAAAAATTTTATTACAAATTCAATTTAATGGTTTTCTACAGCAGACACTGGCTGTGTTGTTTTTGTTATTCTGTCTCATGACTCATTTGATAAGAAAAATGATAATGTCTCTGCGTTTGTGTAATTTCAATTCCACCACATGCGTAAAAAGCACAACAGCAAAAACAACAACAACAGCCTGGTCAGGCATTTGCTATAGGAATTCGAATAGAACAGAAACTATTTCAAGAGCAGAGCAAGGCAAGCCAAGAAGCACACGCATTTGATGCACAGACACAATTACAGGCGCACTCTCAGGCTGACAAGCAAATAATAATTCATCTCTCTCTCTCTCTTTACCTCTCTCTCTTTCCTTGGCAATAGCACACCTTGTTGCTTGCGCTTAGCAAGTTGTCTGCATTACATGGGCGCCGTAGACGAAAAGACGTGGGCGCGGGAGTCGGTCTGTGTGTGTGTGTGTGAGTGTGTTTGTAAGGTGGCGAAATTTCTTCTGTTTGGCGTGTATCTTGTTAAAAATGAAGTAAAATGAAAATTAACCCTCTATGCCTCTTATTTTTTTGATTGGACTGACTTCACTGTCTTTCTTATTGAACTCTTTATATTTGGAAATATTTCTCTGTTTAGTGATTTCGAATTTTGTGAAAATAACACAAACGTTTGTTGTTAATAAAAACAACATTTATGACTCAGAGTGTTAAGAAACATTTTTGGTTAGTATTTTCTTTTTTTTTGTGCATTTTAAATTGCTCTTTTCAAGGTTAAATTTGTCGTAAAAATTTCAACGTCTGCTTGAATTTTTTTTTCTTTTTTTGACTTGAGACAATACCATTTGTTTACTATGAAAGCAGTAGCAGCCAAAGTAAATATAGAAAATTGCATGTGTTGTTTGCAAAGGTGATAAAAATGAAAAAGAAAAATAAATATTTGATAATGTCGTGCCGGCAAAAATTCGCGCATCCACAAAAATAGAATTCGCCTAACGCTTCACAATTGACGCTTCACACTTGACACTTGATGAATTTGCTAAGCCCACCTATGTTTGGCCGAGAGATTGTCTATTAAATCATATTTTTTCCATTGATGATTATTGCAGTCGCCGTAGTTGAATAATTGATAAGCCGGCTGATTTTACTTTAATGGCATTGATAAGAGGGCTAAACTTCAAGTTATGCCAGATTAATTCGCATCCGCTGCTTGGCATATTCACCTAACGAGTTGGCAGCCTTGGCAGTGCATTTGACAGATGACAAAAACAAGGGTTGGGGTGCTCCCTCGCTTTTCCAACGCGTTGAAGATGAATGAATGCTGGCTGAGAATATTGAGCATTCACTCATATGTAGAATTTGATGACGCAGCAGTTTGTCTTGCTCTTTATGTTGGGCTGTCACTGTTGCTTGACATTTCCATTTAACTTAAACAACAACAACAACAACAATAATGGTGGCAGCAGTCACATCAGTCACCTGACAGACAGCGTAACTAATTTGACTAAATTCACAATGGACTTGGTTTTATGGACTTGGTACCTTTTACTACTTCGACTACCGCAATTCCCATTCGATATGCCTCTGCCCTAACGACCACTTGCCGAAAATGCATAAAATGCTGTTGCCCCAACTCCCCCTTGTGGCACCCTCTTAGCAACCCGCTATGCCGTTTATCGCCTCAATCTTTTTTTTTTGTCATATCACAAAGTGTCATCTGAGCCGAGTCGGACCGTGCAGTGAGCAAGTTCTGGGTCTGGGTCGGTGTTGGGGGGAGAAAGCCTTAGAACTGGGCTGTGGCCAGACTGGATGGGGGATGGGATTGTCGTGTGGATTGCATGCCGAGGAAAACAAACAGCGACTGGCAGATGACAAACATGCAATGGCGTTAAATTTTTATGCGTGTTCAAAATGATGACTGCAATTTTTGGGCTGGGGTAAAGTTCAAATGCAAAGGGGTGGAGGGGGGAGGGATAAGTGGGGAATGGAGTCGGTCGTTATTCAAGGTATTTCAGATTGTATTAGTTGTGTAGGTGTAGTCAGGTTTGCAGGTCACGCAATGCTAAGAAAATTAAATTTTATTAAAGTGAGCAACAGAGATGAGACGGGGGAGAAGGCATAAAATTGGGGTACCTAGCGATAAGTTTAGATAACACAAGTTATGCCTTTTAAGCTAAATTGTCTTTTATAGTGTATGAAAATGTCAAATTTCTCGTAGCGATTCGATTTTGAGGTTATATCTGATGATTATAGACCAGTCCCAATCAAACTTGATATTTAAGGTATTTGTAAACAAACACATAAACGTACCAAGTTTCATCTGGATAGAACTGCCCTATCATATAGCTCTACCTTATCATAAGGTTCCTTGTTCTGATCTCTGTAATTTGATAATTAAAACTTAAAACCGATCTCTCCGAGTATTGAGTTATCTTAAATCAATATCACAACTTTAGACAAAATATTCCAAGAATTTGTTGCAAAAATTTTCAACACGGGAAATAACTAAGTCGACTATTACCTTCGACTTTCTTATAGGCTCTTTCATTGCTGATGACATCAACACTGCGCTATCTCATCTCAGAAGCTATTCCGCTCTTATCTCTTAAATTAAGTAAGATATTTTTAATAAACTTAACGATGAAGTCATATTCTTTCTCAACTTGAAAGAAACTGTAATTTGATTTTTATAACCCAATTTAAAGTTCTTCTTTGGCTCCAGGTGGTCTCTCTTTTGCCCTGCGTAATTCTAGAAGCAGTCAAAATTTTATGAATTTGTTTTTTTTTTAACTCAAATTAAGGTTGAAATTCCATTCTATTTCATTTGATTACTTAAAGATTTATGGACCTTGGCTAGGGATATTCGATCGACCTTGATACCGAATGATAACAAACTAAATTACATCACCACCGCCCGCCGCATAAAAAGTCACAATAAAGCAAACATTAGAAACGTGTTGCAGACTGGGTTGGCTTGGCTTCTTGGACCGGTCATTCGGTTGGTTGTCTCACAAAACTGTCAAAGTGTCTTAAACGGGCTCAGCCATTGACATAAAACTTTAACGAAATCGTAAATTACCGGCATTTATGATAAAAAAAAAATGCTTAACTTTCTGTTTTGTTTTCTTTTATTTTTTCGGGGATTTTTGATATCAAAAAAAAAAAATATATCAAAAAGTCTGCCAAAAAGATCAACAAAAATAAATAAATTTCGTTAGCCTGACCAGTTCGTTCGATAAAAACAAAAATAAATTAGAAATATAGAATTATTCTTTTGAACAAATAAACTGAAAATAAGGTTTCCTTAGCCTTGTTCTGGAAACTGTCTAAGAAAGTGTGACGAAGACAGATTTTTTTTGTTTTTTTTTTTTCAGAAACATGTGGCCAGATCTTAAATGTTTATATAAAATAAAAGTTAGCACCCTCAATACCTTGAACTAGCACTCAAAAGGTGTTAAAAATATTCTTTGCAAAATTATATAATTTAGACTTAGAATATTTGATTCATCTTAGGATTATCGAAGAAGTGTAAAAGAAATCAAAACTTGAAAGAATATTTAAATATTTCCAGTTGATGAACTTGCAAATTACTGGCACGTTTTTGGCTTGCCAAACAACAGATAAAAATTGTATATAAATACTTTTTGGACTTTCATTATTTATGGGGAATTTTTCCGACAAGGCGTTGGCAGCATTTCGTATTCTCCGGAACAAATAATTTTATGGCTCAAAATCTGGCAATTAATATAGTCGTCAAGTGGCAAGTGTCGGCAAGTTTATTTGATTTTTTATTCATATTTTTATTTCAACTTTTCTGCAGTGCACTGAACTCTGATGTAATTGATGATAGAAAAAAGTTAACCGTGTGACTTGACCAAATTGTAAGCCTATCCAAACTCTTCTCAATGAAACATTTATCTTTTGATTAGAATAAATATGAATTTAAACTTAGACAATTTGTGATGTTGTCAGAGTTTTTCTCTTTCTACTCTCGCCGAACAATTATGATTGATCTCTCTTTTCAGCGCGTTTGACTACCTCAACTACTGCTGGGGCCGTGTGACCTACTTTTGCTATTTGCTTTTAATGTACAATAGATACAACAAGCTAATTCATACTATACTACATTTTATTTATATGAATATCTGAAAATAAGCTTCAAAGTATCCACAGCACAGTAGCTGTCAAAAAAAAGCCAACGATGACGTAGACAATTGTTGCCATAGTCGCCACTTAGCAACGCCACAAAAAAAAACTCTCATTTTGGCTGTCAAATCGTTAGCCCCCTCGCCAGGCCGACCGAGTCAATTGTATTGTTTTGCTGTATTCAATTGGTTTCATAGCCGTCGAAGTGGTTAATGATCTGTTCGCTAGTTGGGTGTCTCGTAGTTTCTCAAAAATAAAGCTTGCAGTGGAAACAAGAGTGCAGGTTGCGCTTGAATTGCTTTTTCGTGGGCGCTATAGAAGGTTTTTGCACTGGAAATATTTCGGTTTAGTAAATTAGACAGCAGGTACTAATTTAAATGAAATTACGGCACGAGCTAAAAACGAATTGGCAAACACACACGGTTCTCAAAATAAATAAAACAGTAGAACAATTTCTGAAATAATCTGGCTAAAATTTGTTTCAATTCCTATTTAAATTTTTCTTGACTTTGAAATACTCTAAGGTTTCGTCTATTTCTCTTGAAATTTGAAAAGAATTTTATACAAATATTTTGCATTTCGGAATACTTGTGGCCTTAGTTCAATAATCTCGATTTTATTTCTAGAAAAATGGGCATTCTCATCAAGTTCAATAAAAAAAGAAATTTGGCAGTGAAATGTTAATTTCTTTTATTGTTATAGTTTCGGCTTTCCTATTTATAGGGGTTCCGATATTTTTAGAATTAAAAATTATAGTTCACCTCCAGAGAGACATTGTAATTAGACAAAACGATTGAGTCTTATCCATCCCTCTCTTTGCCTTAACTGGCTGACAGTTCCACTGATATTTTAAATTCTTATATACGTTGTGGCTTGAGTTTTAAATTCCACCTGGATACAACTATTATTACTATCATACAAATATAAATATCTCCAAAAATTCAATTCGATTTGGTATACAGATTTCTTATATGCGTATACCAGACTTCGCAAGATTTAATAAATTATTTATCCATCGCATGAACTTTATTTGATTTTAAGAAAATCTTTAATATTTACTGACCAATCTCTTTCAAATTTGGTTATTGAAATTCATGGTTGGGGGTTGACGTAGGTACCGAATTTCACTCGGATCAGACTACTATATCATATAGCTGTATTCGAGAAGATTGTGAACACTTTGTTATTTATTCAAATTTAACATTACACAAAAGTCTTTGTCATTGTGGTTTGTTTGTGGAAAAATGTTCAATGGCAAGACAAGATAAGAGACAAGACAATGTTGACAATTACATAATTACTAAATTATGTTCCCCAATTAACTCGCAACTCTTCCAACATCACCCAAACAGTACTCAAAGTAACCAGAAACCCGCGTGCCAGTAACTTTGATCGATGGCCCTTGAGTTGAATTAAGCTGGCCGAATATTGACAACAGTCCCACCACAATACTCGTAACTTTCAATGTTTACATTTATTTACCATGAAAGTGGAAATAAAAACTATTGATTGATCCAATTAACTATCCTTGTAAAAAAAGAAAACCAAACGAATAAAAATTGATTAGCAGAAAGTGTTAGAAGGAAGGGGGTTTTTTTTTGTGTCCCTCACAGATTTGATTCAATAAAGACCAATTAAAAATTCATAATGGCCCTCTGATAGTTACAACAAATCAAGAGACAACCACCAGTGGTAGATCTAGCCAAGGTTATCGGTTAGGTACGTAAAAATTCGTATAGCTCTTCCCTTTTCTGCTTCATTTTGGGGTCGTCGCGGGTTCAATGATTATTAATCAAATGCCACTTTAATTATTATTCGAGAGGCTGTTGTGGTTGTAATAGAATCTGTCACTTTGTAATAACTCAGGGCTGACTGACTGACTGACTGGTCTGCCACTTCAATTAAAAAATTTGTTCTGCTGCCTTCGACTGGTTCCGACGAACTGAAAGTACCCAAAAAAAATTGAAAGTTCTTTTCGACTGTCAAGACTTTCGGGGTCTAGAAGAATCATTGGGGCTGCCATTGGGGCGCTTAATCGAAACTCAAGTATGAATTCATTGATGAGTCTCCAGAAATTTTTATTTGATGGCCTGTCGAAATGAATCGGTCCACAATTGTCGCAGGCCGATTTTTGCTGCCACTCATATTTTTATTGTTATTATTTTCAATGCATAAATTTTGTCTCGTTTTATTTGGTAAAGCAATTTTGCCTCTCCCCACACAAGCCTATCTCTGAATGTATCTACACGACCATGATTTGTATCCATATCTTTTGGGTTCTTTTTAAGCTTGTTTCCTGCTTTCGCTTTCGAGCAGTACGCCGAGAGCGCCGGTAGCGCGCGGATTGTCGGTTTCACAGATATAGATACATACAGATATATATATTTTTTTTTAGTTGGCGCCAAAAGAAACAGATCCAAAATTGAATAATTTATTATTATTTTTGTTGGTTTTTCGGTGTGGTTTGCATTCTCTTTTGGCTGATAAAATGAAGCTTATTTGGTGTCAATTTTAAGCTGTGCGTGGGTGTTTCCAAAATTTGCATAATTACATATTTTCAACGGTTCATTATGCTCGAAATGGATTATGTTTTGGCTAGCCTAAAACATTGAACTTGAAACCAGTTTGTTCCCTCTTCTCTTTGATTGTATTTGGCAAATAAACAACTTTGTTAAAGTGTTTGTCTTTTAAATTAGTTTTCCATTAATTGGGTACATATTGGCAAAGTAATAACACAAGAGATTAAATAAAAAATCTGTGAATCACACAAAGAAAAATAGTGTGCTCAGCCAAAAAAAAAAAAAAAATTCAAAGAGGCGCCGAAGATTTTAAATAAATAAACTCAGCAGCCCCAGCAACTTGCGGAAATTCGTAAACAAAATTCCGAAAGTTCAGTGTTGCATAAAAGTGGAGAAGAAAAAAAGTGTTGAGTGGTCTTTTAACGATCTTGAAATGACATTAGATCATCAATTTGATTAACAAGTGGGCAGAGATTTCAAATCAAATTAGAAATCACAACAGAAAACAAACAAAATGCTAATCAGAAAGAATACCCAATTTCGCTGCGTGACACATCCAAGACTTGTCACACATATGCTGCCCAGATTTCGTGTTCAGCTAATTAAAGCAGATTGTAAATTTTGCCAAAGGAACCCAGGCCAACCAGGCCAAAAGTTCAACCAGCGATTTGATGCTGATTCGATTTGACTTGTCTGTGAATTCAAGGCTGGGTCGGTCAGGTCACGAGGTCACAGAGACTAACCCAGCCTCGCCTAGCCTCCTTAACTAAAGAGTCTATCATTTCTGTTTACTTACAGCCAGCCCCACCAAAAAGATTATAAGGAAGCCAGACGAAGTCAAGCTGGTCCAGCTGCATGCAAATTCACCAGAACTGCCACAAGCAAGGGGGGCGAGCAAATAAGCTAGTTGAGGTACGAGGTACTGGAGCATTGCAAGAAGATACAACACCGCAGATAAGCAGCTCCAACACATTTCCGCACAGTGGGACGACCGAAATTGGACTTTGCCAGCAGTGCAGAGTGAGAGGGTCTGCTATTTGCTTGGTCTAGACAAAATCGACTGCAACAAGACACCCGGCATTTGGTCTTGGAAAAATATACACACAGAGTGCTGAGAAATTATATTTTGAGAGTGCTGCAATCGGAAGATTCATACAAATAAATACCCAGACGGCCTGTGGATTTTCAACCCATGAAAATAGACAAATAAATAAAAAGTGCGTAAAGAACGCGGAAAAGCCAGCTAGCCCAGAGCCTCAGAGTCAGTGAACTGCTAGATCGGACCAGGGCAGAGTGTGTGAGAAACTGATTCGGTGCCAGTGACGTCAGCGGGGCAGAGATCTCTACCAAAGTGCCTAGGACCAAGAGCACAGTGTACACTTTTGGTACCATGGAGGGCGGTTACGTCAACGAAGGTGAGTTTCCTCTTATTACTTCTTAAATTTGAAACAATTATTTTTGAATTGTTTTGAAACGTGTTAAGCAAGTTGTTTCTATGAAATGTTTGAAATCCATTAAACATTTTTTGTTTTTTTTCTGTTTTTATTGTTGCATTTATCTGGCTTTATATACCCAAAGTATTAGCTCTGCCAGCTAATTTATTATTTTTAGCAGAACTTGGCATTTCTCAGGCCACTTAACGATTCAGAAAAATTTTCTATTTTCTTTCTGCTGTCTTTCATCTAATCCAGTTCCTCCCACCTTTCCGAATGCATTTAGATCATTCGATGCAATTATAAATATTTTCTCATTCATTTCTTTAGCTTTCGCACCTAGCAAATTTGTCTGTGTGTGACCAACACAAAATAAATAAATGCATTTGCAAAAGTTTAAGTCATTCAAAAAAAAAAAAAAAAAACAGATGTTTCTTCAACGCTCTGTCAAATGCAATTTGACTTTGAAAAAGTGCACAGAAAACTTGGTTCACCCCTCATTAGTCACTGCCATGTGCTAATTCTTTATTATTTTTATTTTTCGAAAATATATTATTTTTGAAAATTATAAATAGATGATTTCGTTTGATGACACGTCATTTTTGATTGTATCTTTAAACTTTTTAATGTATCTTTGAATTTTACTCATGCCTGCTCAGAGGATTCCGACGCCATTATGGGCGTGGAAAGTCCAGGTAAATGATAACTTTTTTTTATGTTCTGATAAACACACATACACACACTTACTTAACACACTTAGGGTCTGTTAATTATTGACTAAGGATACCTCAAATAAGTTTCGATCTATATAAAAAAGGCCAAGTGATGCGGGTTGGTTGGAAGAGAGAGAGAGATAAGGTCGGCCTCATTGTTGTTTTTGGGTTCGTTTCGGTCGTAAAATCTAAATGGAGAAGCAAAACTTTTGACCGAGATGATATTTTTAGTGTCGTAGTTTTACACATTTTTGGTTTTTATCTGTGAGATACCATCCGGTTCTTGCCTCTCTCGTTCTCTCCAATCAAAATATTAATTCACAAATGTTGATTGCTGGTGTTGCCTCTTTATTTGACCGTCTGAAAAGACCTTTCAATCGATTCTTTTGGCGCTTAGGCAAACGCCTTTGATATTTACATAATCCGCTTAAGTTGTGTAAATCACAAAGCAAATTGCTCGAGTCAGAACAAAGGCGAATATTTCATATCGAAGTCGCAGCTTTCAATTAATATTCATTTGAATAACTAGAAATGTCATAAATTCAATTGGTATTTTCGGTTTCTAGAGAAAAATGATTGAACCGACTGGGTGGCACCGATTTCAAAAATTCAAGTGCATACCAAAATTGTGGCACGTCTTTCATTCGAATTGACTGGCAAAAATCTGAAATTTCTGCATTTCAAGAAATTTAGGACAACTTTTATTTTCAGTTAAGTCATTTGAGACCTGCCCAAAGGCACAGCCTGCTCGGATGATGCTGATGATGTCATCTGCCCATAAAAGATCGTCTGGGCGATTCAAGGACCGTCTGGTCGGCTTTCATGTATCTTGATCACGTTTTTCATTTTTGGGCTTGGGCTGCGGCAACATAACGAAGATAAATTTTAGCAAAAGATACTCGTCATCAATGCAGTCTTTTATTTGTGTGTGTGTGTCTGCGGTTTGATTCCTGGAATTTTATGTATTGCAAAGCAAAGCTGACATAAATTACTGGGGCAGAAAAAGAACTAAAAAAATCCCCCTTTTGGGAATTAAAGATTTAGAGAAGTAACAATACCTGTCTGGGCTGTTTTTTCTATAAAATGAATTATTAAGTTTACTGCCTACATTCGAAAATTAATATCTTTTATGATTTGACCAAAAGAGTTTGTCATTTGTCAAGTTTTTTTTGTGACGAATTGCGCTCGGCAAAAAGCTGTCAGACAACTCAATCGTGAGTCGAAAAAGTTTTTCATTCAAACTAAATTTACTCTTGAATTAAGTGTGACAACAAACGATAACAGAGTAGTTTTTTTTTTTTTTTTAATGGTCACAGACGGAGGTGTGAAAAATAACGCCTCTCAGTATTTCAGTATCTCAATCCAAGAGATTCTCCCTCGGATTATGCAAATGGCAAACGCCCCAAACAGATGGAGCAACTGATAAGCTAGTTTCGAGTAGAAAAAAATATATTCTCTGTATATTTACATATGTGCTATGTATATCTGGATATTGTAAAGGTCAAGTTGAAGTTTATTATCTGAAATAAAAAAATACAAGAAAACAGCTGCAAATTGGCGGCGTTCATGAGCAATGTTTGGTCTGTTGATCTCCTATTAAATTTAGATGTGTATATATAATTTTTTTGTTTTCCTCTTTTTTTGCATAAAACGATGAGTCCAAAGTTGTCGTCATCGTTTTGTTTTGTACACGATAAATATAGATAGGCACAGTTGCGGTTAATAAATTAGAAGCAAAAGTCTGCCCTGTTAGTTCTCTTCATTTACCATAGAACCATTCAGCATAGTTGGATATGTTTACAGTTCAAAGCACTCGCACATGAAGGTCAAAGACGAAAACAGTTGAAAATTCGGTCTATTCCATTTTATGAGCAATGCAAATAAAAGCGCACCCCATGCCTCGTACATTTAATCAGACCCATGGCTGGCCCATTAAAGCTTTATGGATAATTTCGATATAAACACTGACACTATAAATTAACGCGTCGCTCAAGTAAATTACGTGTTTTTCTATCAAATTTACTACACTAATTAGACGGTTTTTTTTTTGGCAGACATTTGGGTGTGATTGACAGCTGATCTAATCATTTTATAATTACAAAAAAAAAATCTGTTGATTCTAAAGTTGGAAAATAAAAAATTTGATGAAAATTCTCTAAAAAAATTCTATAAAATTAAATATGATTACTAATTTTGGACAAACTTTTCACACTGTGAAAAAATATTTTTTTAAATATTCAGAAAAGATCTTAAGTTTTTGAGTGATATTTCTTAGCTTTTAAACTCAAATTTATAATAATCGAAAATTATAGAACTAAATAAATAAATAAGAGCTTGAGGAATTTGACATTCAAATGGAAAACGTTTGTTCGCACCTCAAGTCTCTCGCACTATTTCTGATAGCTCCAACAATCTTTTTGAAAATCTAATTCACCCTTTGAAAACCTCTTCATCTATTAATATAAATATATCTGAGTGAAATCAAAAAAAAAGTAGTCTTTTCTCTCAGTCTCACCAGGCTGTATTTGCTTTCAAAAAACACCAAGTCTTTTCTCTCAGTGTAGCAAAAAAGATATTAGGGGAATTCCGAAATTTCTTTTTCAATTATTCTATTGCTATCTGAATCACCGGAGTTTAAGTCAGTTTTCACCGGTTTACCAGTATGTCGGACCTTGACTTAATGACGCCAACGTTTTGGCATTTTCAGTGCAAGTTTAGCGAGCTGAACTGTCCCAGTCACAGCCGCCCCCCTTGGGTGTCCAGCTGAGTTGGTTAGTGCGACTTTTCATGGCTAGAACGAATGCAGAAAATCTAAAAACTGATCGAATGGCTTTGCTGCCATTAAGAAAAACACGTGATTTGCATTTAAATTGTTTGGGTAACCGCGAAATCGATTGGCTGCTGTTTATTTGCTTTGGCCTGGCTTCTTGTGCCACTGCCTCGGTTGCTCTTGATATATGAAGAAAAAACAATCATGACAAATGTAATGAAAATAGCCATAAAGTAAGGCCAGTAAAAATGCAAATGACGTCAGCGAAGTCAGATATAGATAGACAGATGCAAATTGTGTGTTATTGTTTGGTTGCTTGCACAATTAAAAACAATTTGAAATTGCAAATGAAAGGCGCTGCTCACTGTGTCAATTTATGGTTGACACATTTCCCAGCACAACACTCTCTCTTTCTCGTTATGTTTGGGGCCAAGGAAGAACTATAGAATTTAAGTAAAAGAATTTCTCGTATTCATTTTAATTAGTCAAGCATTTTTGTTATACATATCTGTCACTCTAGTTTGTTAGGCTGTCAGTTTTTCTATATTTTATTGGAGTAATTCTAATAAAATTAAATAATTTATATAAATGCCTATGGCCATTTCGGGGCTTGTAAATTGAGGCTAAGTGATTTTCGTTGTAGATTGTAGACAAAAAAAAAAAAATAATAATAATAAAGTCTCTGAATTTGCATGCGCAATTATTTTAATTTTCCAAAAAAAAAAAAAAAAAAAAAAATGGTTCTTTGATATCTTTGCCTTGGGCCACCTATTGGCTTATTGGGAAAATTACTGCCAACCGAATGCATGCATGCCAATGAAGATGATCGGATCGTGTGGTTGCGCCTTTGAAGTTACTGCCATTAGATTGGCATTATAAAGATAAATTCAGGCCTTACAGTGGCTCAACCTGAGCCGCATAAATATGCCAAGCCGGAAGGCAAAGAGCTTTTGTTTGTGCCAGTTTTTTTTACACTCTCTCATTATATACGATCTTTGAAATTGATTTATAAGACGGCAGTCATAAGTCAAAAACCATTCAGCATTCAGCAAGTTTGATTTACCATTTCCGAGATCGAGGCCGGACAGTTTTGTCTGATTTTATGGTCCTTTGTTGATTTGCGACAATTTGATCAAGTCTCTATAGAACTGAACCCACGCAAATTGTAGGCCTAAAAAAGGCCTTTCATTTCTATTTTTATAAAATTAGCAAACGGAAATGACAAGATTGCCTCAATTAATCAAACTCAATCTCTTTGGCCCTGAGGCTTTCAAACTTTGACAGGTTGCAACAAAATCGATATATTTTAGTTGGATCAAAGGGCTAATCAACCACATAAAATACGATACTTGTCTTCGGTTTTGTTAGTAAGCTAATAAAAAATGTTTCCGAAAAGATTTTCATTAGCCCTTGAAGCCACTTAAAACCATTTTCTGTGATCTTTCTGTGCTGAGGAGCTCGGTGTGTTTTTCTTGTTTTTATTATGACAGAAGTAAAAATAAATTTCCGTGCTTTTTCACCTAAATACAAATGAAAATACTTTCCCACAACAAAAACAATAACAATAACAACAGTTTTTGATGTGGCATGAAAAGCTCTGCCAAAAAGCGTGACAATGTCAGTGCCGCCTAAAATGAAAATGAGAGCAAAATAATTTGGCACTCGGCCAGATCAATGCGTAATTAAAAAAATTTTATATATATGCAAAAAAAAAAGATGAAAAACTGCTACAACAACAAGACGAAATGTTAAACATAAACATTCTCTCATGCCTGTAATTTATTGAAATAAAAGTCAATAAAATAAACGCCAAGTTCAAATAGTTTCCGCAGAAATCTCAAACTGAGTTGACAAAAACAAAACACTTAAGCGATTTCAACTTATCAGAAAATTTATGGAAAATATATACTATATATTTTTTACAACATTTTTGTTTAGATTTTATATCTCAAAATAACTGTATAGTTAGTGGTATTCAAATAATCATGAAGGACATTTATGAAAACAATTTCAGAGCATTAAATAAGACATTTTAATCAAACTATTAATGAGATCGTTTAAGTTTAATTTCAAAATAAATTATATGCGATGATGTTTTATTATTTTATACAATCGAATTGAAAGAGATTTTTCTATCCATTCCAAGGACTTGGAGCATTTAAAAAAAAAATTTTGAATAAATTGAAAGAGATATTTCTAACCATTCCAAGGACTTGGAACATGTAAAAAAAAAAAAAAATAATAATACTAATAGATTTTGATTATTCATGGAAGTATTAATACACAAATTTAAATAATAATATAAAATTCCGAGTAACTAATTTCAATTTGCTTCGTCATTGAAAGTGTGAATAAAATTCTTTATTTAAATTATTCAAATAATTTTCACCATTAAATAAACAATTTCTCAAAAAAAAAAAAACATCAAAATAAACAAACGAAATCATTTAAAAATTTTATTTAAAAAACCTAAGCACTGAGGTGTTAGCTAAATAAAATACTTAAAAATTATATTAACGGGAAACACCTTAATTAAAACATGACTGCAATCATATCAAATTACAATGAATTACATTTTTATTATCGTTTGCAAAACCGCTTAAACTGATGAATGAATTAATGACAGATTGGTGTAAAATTGTTTGACAAATTGTAAATTTTGAAGGTTACAAAAAAAAAAAACAGCTAGTTTAAAAAAAAAAATATTAATATTAATAAAAATGATTATTATTTAAGTCAGCAGTTATGTGGACGTGCTTGATTAATTATCAACTTGACTTTCCGATAAAAAATGTCTTGAACTAATCACTCACATTTTGTCAAAGCGATAATCTTCTTAATGGCAAAGATAATTCAGGCAAAAACAATATCAACGGCAGATCCACCAAACGTTTAAAGCAAATTAAGGTTTATTTCATACGCCCCGTTGTAAAAATGGATTGCGTCACTTTGCTGAATGGAAGTGCCGTGTAATGAATTCTGATACCCTATAAAAACTAGCAAGATCAGACTCTTACATTTGGGAAAAGAAGATCGGCTTAGTTCTGAAAATAAATAATTAAAATAAATAAATAAAATTAAATATAAATTTCTGCTAAAATGAAGCTGTCCAACTTTATGCTGAAAAATTTGTAAATAAAAATACCTTAAGCTATATGTTAAATCTATCCGATATTGCTTCCTTATAGGCAGGGGCGAATGCTATTGCCACTTAAAAGATAAACAGGTTAACCACCTTATATCTATCTAAAATATTATTTCCTTATTTATTTCAATTGCCTAAAATATTCTAACTTAGTTCTAATTGAAATAAAAATGTGAAATTTTTAAGAATAATTTTTTATATTAAATTTTAATAAAAATTGAAATTGAAATAAATACCTATTTAAAATTATTTGAAATTTTCAAGAATTTCTTAATAAGTTTTAATTTTTCTTCGATTAATTTTTATTAATTTTAATCATATAAGTCGTACATATCTAAATTCTAATTTCCTTATTCTATTTCAATTGCCTAAAATATTCTTACCTACTTCTATTTGAAATAAAACCCAATTTTAAATTATTCGAAATTTTTAAGAATTCTTTTATAATATTTTAAAATTTCTTTTTTTTTTAATTTTTCTTCGATTAATCAAGAATTCAATTGCTCAAACCAGTTACTAAAATATTGAGAAATTTTATTGTATTTTTCAATTATTTTGATATGATATTTTCCAATTGCAAGTAGAGTATACCAAAGTTGCAATATCCGAAATTTAGCTAAAGTCTTTTTGTTGTTTATTTATTTTTGTCATCTTCATTTTACGATCTGCTCGTGCTTCAGGCTTTCAAGTTTATTTACCCCAAGTTTTTTTCCTTTTTTGGTTAGGTTGTAATGTTTTTTCTTTCTAGTTACCCAGTCCGGTCAGGTGGCCCAGCTGAATTAATTTCTTTTCTTTAGTTTATAATTGTGTAGTTGCTTTTGCGGGCGTTTTATGATGCTCAATATTTTGCTGCTTGAGCTTTTCATTTAATTACGATTTCTGAAGGTTAACAACTTTGGCGTTTGACATGCAAAATTGTATTTCTAAATTCTTTTTTTTTTTTTTTTTTGAACTCCACTTTTTCACTCGGCGCCAGCGTCATGATGTTGCACGCGCAATTTTTTTGTATCTTTGTTTGGTTGTTGTTGTTTTTGTTGTTGTATTTTTTTATTGCACACTTTAATGTTTGCATAGCTAATTGAAATTGGGTTGAGTGAGGTTTCGGTGCTTCTGTGAGTGGAGCGGAGTGACTTACGATTTAGCCGGCTTGGGTGTCGGCGCCGGTGGCGTCATTTCCCGAGGCCCGAGAACAAGCGCTAATTTAATTTACAAATTAGTCGTTCTACCAAATGTATGAGAATTTAAGTGTGAGTGTGAGCAGCACACCACAAGTATAACTAGAAGTCGGATTTGCAAGTACTTCAAAGTACTTAATAAATTTACATATCATGATGGAATTTTTTTGAGTTGCCTAGATTATCTGAGCCTAATAATATTATTAAAAAAAGTTATCAAAATTATATGCAAGTATGCTAAGATATGAAAAGGTCTTAAAACTGAAAGAAAATGTCAAAAGTAATTCAGCCTAAGATCTGGATAGGTCTCAGAACTGAAAGTGAAAACTTAAAGAAATTCTCACCTTATAGTTTACAAATAATTCCAATTATATTTATATGTTTTTTATAAAGCTTGTGTTTCGCTCGACCTCATCCGCATATGTTAATTAGCCATCGAAGTGGAATGGAATCTGTTTGGCTTTTTGCGTGGGCCCATGATGACAATTGCCAAAGGCAACTCCTTTTCCATGCTTGCCACTCGACTCCGGCATAACTAATTGCCAGCAAAAATGCGTAGATGTGGCCACGCCCACAACTAAAGAGGCAGTGCAACCAGTTGAACAGCAGCAGCAGCCGAGCTCAAGTCTTATCTGGCATTGAGCCAAAGGTGCTGGGTATCCGCTCAAGTGTTGGTGGGGCATCTACAGGCAGTGATAAATCACCGACGCCACCGCCAATGCAATGAGTCTGTATGGAGGGAGGCTAGGGGGGGACAAAGTGTTGAGGCATTTAAATCTTAACGCTTGTTTGTCGCGCCAAATTATTTGGTTTTCTCACCAAGGTGATGTCAATGCTCTCCCCAGTGTAAACACAACAAAGAAGTGCTACTTTTATTTCTTTTTTTTTTTTTTTTGGTCTGACACATAATCATAATTAAGTCAGGGTGTAACTTGATTCAACGGTAGCTCGACAGCAAATAAAACCTACCGCCTACCGTGTGTGTCTTCACCGGAAATGCCTCTAGCTACTTGGCTGACCAGCTGACTTTGTCAGTCTTCAGGTGCCCCAGTCCATTTGGGGCTGTGATAAAGAAAGCGTTGCATCTGTGGAGCGTGGTTAATTAGTTGGTATTGTTTCTGGCTCACATATTTATGGTAATTTCATAGTTTAAAATTAAATAATCAAACAACCTTAGCAATGCAAATAAACCTGTTCTCACAGCGTGGATAATCTCGTTCAAGAATTATGAAAGATTTTCGAAAAAAAAAAACATTTTCTCACATCTGTCGTTGGTTTGGTTTTCTCTTTCGTTTTACAAATTCTACGAAACGCATTTCCATTTGGCTTGTCATTTTCGTGTACGGCACAAGTCAAAGAAAGTTTGTTGTTCAAAATTTGAAATAAACAAAACCAGCCTACCTCCCTTCACCCTTCACCCTCTGCCCAGCACGCTTCAACTAAACCATTTAAAAATCTTACAAAATAATAAACAAAAACGGAATTCCGCACCAAAAATGATTCTAATGAAATTATTTTTAACTTTCGAAGCGAATTCGGTAATAAAATTTTTTCAAATAAAAAAATGCCACCACATTAAAAAAATAATAATTCTTTTTTTAGAACGGTATGCAACCCTTTAAAACGAAAAAAAAGTACAACAAAAAAAAAAAGAGTCTAAAAAACTGTCGCAATTTTCCAAACATTTCCACTGGGCGTCATTAAAATGTAAACAAACTGAGTGGAGTGGCAGACATTTCCGCAGAAAAGCACTTGTCCTCTGCCCCTTGCAGTGCCGGCAATCAAATACACATTAAAAATCTAAAAAACAAAAATTCAAAACCGATTCTAATTGCCATGCCAAACAGTTAATTAAACGCATGCAAATCGAGCAGAGCCAGCAAAATAGTAGTAGATGAAAATAGTAGTAGAAAAAGTAGTAGCTCAGCTTGAGTTACGCTGAGAGTTCACTCAACTTTTGAATTTCAATTGGCTTTTGTTTCTGCTTTTATTATTATACTCTTTTCGAACAGAACCGAGTGTATTCATTTTGTTCTGAGGTTTGCGACGACAAAGCCACTCATCGGAGTCATCTTCAGGTTGGTCCGAATCTGACAATTTAGGTCTAGTCGTTTAGTTCAGGATTGGGATACGAAATCCTTTTCTACACAGACTGCGAGTCCTGCGAGTTGGAATGGGCCAGATCGGACTATTATATCGTATAAGGCTTTGGAGTATCTTTATTTATTGACTAATCTTTTTTACTCATTCATTTGAAATAAGCATTTCCTATGTGGATATACAAGTATGTACCGGACTTCAATACCATTAAACCAGTCATGCCAATCCAAATCGCTTTTAGGCATATCTGTGGTGTTTATTGACCGATCTCAGAAAATTTTAGTAATTCAATTTCTTAAATGAGGACTCATATGAGCACCAAGTTTCAGCTGGATCGGAATACTATGTCATATAGTTTTTACCCCAATCTAAAACGGTTCTGGGAATATCTGCGGATTATCATTTTTATTTCAAAAGAAACCTTCAAAAAGAGTCTGTAATCTTTGGCAACTCAAAGATAGCTTTGGGATCTCCTTTTTGTTTTTGTTTTATTATATTCTTTTCATTTTTGCTTTTTATTTGTAAACTCAAACGTACAAACAAAATAACTTAACAAATGACAGCATAAAGGAACAAAAAAATAACAACAATAACAAAATCCACAAATGTTGTACTGGTTTTTGTAAAAGGCCAGACGGTCTGGCTGCGCAAAAAAAAAAAACAACAACAACAGCGACAAACAGTAAGAGCAAAATTTCAAACGTTTTTAACGACTTAATTGGCTGCCAATTAACAGGCCAACACGGCATCAAATCCAACAACAACAACAAGACTTGGTGACTAGCAAAAAATGTTCAAACTTTTGAAATACTTTTAATTTTTTTGTAAAATTTTTGATTGTGGGTGTAGGTGACATAATTTTGTAATTAAAAATTTTATCAATTTGTCATCGCATCTTTGTCAACCCTTCAAAGCCAAAATGCTCTTAAAAGGCTAACAAAATTTTGGCCACACAACCGGATGATTAAATCTGGCATTGACCCAATTTCGAGAGAGTCTTTCAGAGAATCTTTTCTGTCTCGATTCCATATGCAAATGATATGCCGAATTCTTGCCAGACTTGACTTGTCAACTTTAAATAATTGCTGAAAACGTGTCAGCAAATAAGAAGTACTTCGTTAGGGCTCTCTGAAATTGGGTCAACTGGAAATTAAAAAACACCACACATGGTCACCGTCACCCAAGCAACAGGAAAGAGCTCGCTCCCCTCCCAGCAATTTTCAACTCGAATTACACATGAAATCAGCTTTAAAATAAATTAAAAAAAAAAAAATGAATTGGCCAGGCAGGGTGCACATTATAAATCCGAACATTTCACAACTGCAATTTACAATTAACACTCGATGCAACTGTTAAAAGAAAAATTGTCTTGTAAACAAAACACAGAAAACACACACACACACAAACACTCAAACAAACACCTCCAAGTCAAAGCCAGAAGTTATGTTCAATGTTTGAACAACCCAATTGAATGGGAACAGATACTCTGGCCTCTTCAATACGGAAACAAAAAATTAATTTTAAATGGGTTATCACTAAAATTATGGCCCAGAGAAAGACACACTCGAAGTCGTATCACACGTACTGCGCACTGCTCTTTGGGCTTTCTGGTGTGAAACAGTACAATTACCAAAAGATACAGAAACCAAAAACAAAATTATATTGTCTGCCTTGTTGTGATTTCGATGGATGGCAAAGATAAGATATGAAAAGCAATGCTAATGTTAATGGTGATTGTGAAAGGCAAGAATGGAAAGCCAACTAGTTTGCCTTTGATGACGCAAATGAAATGCGACAAATTCTCTTACTCAAATAGTTACTATGAAACTTTTTGCCGATCGAATGGCAGAACCCATTGAATTATGTTATTATTTTATATTTATTTATTGATTCCTGGTAGTGAATGTCAGATAACAGCGATATCGAAATATCAAGGCAAATTCACAGAATTAAAATCCTAAGTAATTGCGAAAAAAGCCATTATAGATTTTTGCAAACAATCTGCCGGTTTTTATTTTAGGAACAGTTAGACCAATTTTGACATATCACAGGGCATAGTTGTTATTCCTGAACAATCAGAAAAAACACTATAAGACACTCCAGATTTTTTCAGACAATCTCGAATTATTCGGCTTGAATTTCGGTCTTGAAAAAATTGGACTCGGTACAAAAACAATTTTATATAGCCTCGACTGCCCTTTATGTAGGCTCAAAGTCTGGTTCCATTAAGTCGCCCTCTGGTTGAACCTTTGTTAATTGTATGTAAAATTGTCGAAAGTGGATCTGGTATATAATTCGATACTTGGATATTTAACGCTTTAGTGATTAAAAAATAATCGAAAACCCTGTCACACTGGAAATTTAAGCTAAACAAGTCAGGTTGTGACGAGTATGCAAAGAGAGAGGAATGAATTCGTTTCAATTTTGATGGACTCGAAATTCTTTTCGGACTGCATAGATTAAGCAGTCTTGGGTATTTAATTTCACTTGATTCCGACTTTATTGAAAAATGCTGAAAATAAAAGCTTTCATTAAGTCAAGTTAAATGATTTTTTGTTTTAATATTTCAGTCAATGAATAAATCTCATCTATTTGATATTCAGGCAATCCATTTTATTATTATTGCTTTGGTTTATGGCAAAATAATTTGTGAATTCTTACGAAAATTAAATCTAGCCGATGAATGCGTGTGCGTGTGTGTGTGTGCCTTGGAGATCTATGGTAAAAATAGCCAAGAAAATGTTTTGATTTTTTTTTTTTATTTTTGGGCAATTTGATTGGCATGCGTAATCGAAACGCTAAAGCCGATCTAAATTTATCACCGGCAAATTGTGGCTATTTTTAGCTCGTGGCGCCGACATCGTAGTTTAAAAGTGAGACCGGTCTATCGTAATTGCAAAATTGAATGTGCATTGTTGTAATTTACACGCTCGCTTGACCAGAACAGCAACAAACCAAACAACCCAAACAAAAACAACAACAACAACGGCAGCAACGGCAGCGCAGCAACAAACACTGCAAGTCCCGCGCCCGACACGTGCTTTGAGGCCGGCAGCCGCGTCAATTTGATTAAATGTTTTTGGTTTCTATTTTTTTTTCTCTCTGTGTAATTTAATTGAATTGAATTCGTTACGCCTGCTCATCGGCATCATTTGGCTTGGCATAAACATACACACACACACACACATTTACGCACACACCCATTTTGGCCCCAACATTTGCTTTTCATTTCAACACTTTTTAATATCTTTCTTTTTTTTGCTTTCATTTTTCTGTGCTTCCGATTTCCCTTGCCAACATTCTAATTAATTTGCCAATATTAAATCTAATTTCGAATCGAAATTTCTTAAACCAAAAATATTTACAAATAACAACAACAACAAAAAACCCGAATTGATAAATCATTCATCTTGCTTTTTACTCATTTGCTTAAATTCTGCATTTTTCTCTTCCCCCTCCTCTCTTTCTTTCTCTCTCTCTCTTTCTCTTTTCTTACGCATACATTTTGCAGCGATCATATCTTATTCAAATCCCAAAGTACAAAGTCCATTAACGGCACCAGCGGTGTACGCTCCAACAACGGTGCCAGCCAACTCCGCATATGCTGCCACATCATTACAAGCACTGCAACAACTGCAACCGCACTCATCAATAGCTTCATCCATGCCAACAGCAGGGGCGCCCTATGCCAGGGGCGGAACAGGCGCCGCCGCGGGCGCAGGCGCAACTACGTCGGCCTCGGTTGGGGGCCCGTTTCGTGGATTCGTTACGAAATTGCGCAGTTTGAAGTTCGATGAAACGAACAATTTTAGAAAGCATTTCCATTTTGACTACATTTCGAAGGACAGATTTTTGGGTATGTTGAGTGCATTTATTCTCGTAGCTTGTGATTTTCTTTCTTTCTTTTTTTTTGAAATTTAATCCATTAACTGCACTCAAACTTTTTTTTTAGTAAAAATAAAACTTAACTTTGATTTCTTAAGTTCTTATATGGGTGGCCAGGAGAGGGAAACCTGATTAAATATTGTATCAATTTATTATCTTAATTTTCTTCTTCTTAACCGAAACATTCCGTTTAACCTTTATTAACATTTTCATTAACTTAGTTAAGATCTTTTAATGAGTTCAAACCGCACTAAAAAGGGCGTTTTGCTCATTTCAATATTCCCACATTTATTTTATGTATTTCAATGCCACACACTCTCTCAATTCCACGATGATTCCGGATGGTGGGGATCGTGGGCGACCAAGTTAAACTGGCGCCTCACGCCCCGAACCCACACACACTCTCACATAACCGAGGAAATTTCACTTTATCCAACTTAATTTGTACAGTTTTATTGTCATTTTAGTGCTACTTAAACTTCAGCTTATGAATGTTAAGTAAGAAAAAATATACAAAAAAAGAGGAAAAATTAAATTAAAAATTCACCGGCAATCGAGTTCTTTGTCTGCTTGGGTCATGTGGGCGGTAAAACTATTTAGAGAGCATCTGCTAAAAAAAAAAAAAAAACAGAATAATATCTTAATGAAATGCCCAAACTATTTCTCACCTTTGCCGATACAAAGTGAAAAAAATATTATAAACAAAACGCAAATAAAACTAAAAATATTTTAATTCAAATGAAGGCGAACATTAAACTAGAAAGGCAACCGAGCTTTGGATACTCTTTACCTAGTAATATCCATTACACCACTTACCAATGTGTCAATCCTGGACTGGTACACTCACATTGAAAGCCTATATAACTTTTCAATCAAGGCACAAATTAATTAACGCGCCATCTATTGGACTGTTCGTACGATAGCATACAAAATCTTTACTCAGAGATCTCCCATAATAACGTTCCAATTTACATACATTTAAATAAGCTTAATATAGCCTTAACCTTTCGGTGTAGGGTATAAAAATTAAAATTGAGTCATTCGATGTGAAAAAAAAGTTGTCGGAAAAGATTGGTCCGAGATGAATGAGCTTTTGAAAATTTTATGTTGAATATATCATAAAATAATGAACATGTTATGATTTCTGTTAACATGTTGCCAATGTCAAGATTATCGAAATAAAAATAAGAGAATTTCTCAGAGAAAATCAAGTAATTATACATTTCCACACATTGCTGTGAATTGTATTAAAAAAAGAAAAATTTCTTAGAAAAAACATCTTGAAGAAGTTTTTTTTTTTTAAGTATTCTGAGTTATCAGAACTGCCAACTGATTTATCTGTTTGAAATTTGTTATTCACCGCTCTGGAAATGCATTTCAAATGATGTTTAATCAATTCACAGTTGCTTCACCGAAGTTGTAATTGAATTTTTTGGGAATTCGAAGCCCACAATATTTTAGGGCTACCACAAACAATTTCATTTGCCCACCATATGTGGTCAAAGATCAAAGCTGCACCAGCAGCCGCAGCAGATGTGCCCTACCAGAGATAAATCACTTACACAAACAGGTGGAGATGTGGTAGGAAATGGTAGTGGTGATGCCTTTGTGACCGGCACATTGTTAACCCATTTTCGCAATAAATGAAAACAGCTGTTTGCATTAATAAAACAAAAAAAAAAAAATAAAAAAAGATTCAGAAAAAGTCGGTGTTCAAATTCCATTGCAATCCAAGAAGACCTGACCAGTTGAAATTTATGAGGCACTCAAAGTCATTGGGCCTTTCTATAAAGAGCACTAACATTCACATTCATTCACATCATAAAAAGTGCCCAGAAGTCTTGGCCATTCTACCCATTGTGGTTCATAGAAAGGGCTAAAAAAGATGGTCAGGCCGGTAAAATGCAAATCGGTAATTGAAAATGCCCAGCACGTGTCTTTCCAAGTTTTGAAGAGAAAGAAAGAGAACTACTCACAGTCTATGGAAAAAGAGTGCGGCTATGAAAGAACACACTGAAAGCCTTCAATATGACTTGCAAAAATTTATATTCAAATAATTCCATCAGATCACCTCAGCTCTGTGAGTTAAGAATTTGTGAAATACTTTTTGACTGCACTGTACTTTTTTCCATATTTGTTTATGCCTGGCCAAGTTTATGCCATGTTCTTTCTATAAGTACGTCTAAACAAATGTTTTGCCTTAATAAAAAAAAAAAGAAAATCTACACATTAATTTCATTCAACTTTCTGCCATAATAGAATAAAATTTTATATGTGCTTGTTCTGAGTTTAATAATCTTTGCCAGGCCCAGTACTTGCTTCTGTCTTCTGTCTTCCAATGGCGAAGGGAGTATATCTCACTATGGGAACCTCTCTCAACACCTCGATACATTTTTAAATTGACCATTAACGTTCCATTTCCTCCACTTAAATGTTGACTAAGTCATATAATAAATCAAATAATTTTTCAAATACTTTGTAAAAGTTCAAAATTTGATGTGGAATTTCGGACACAGGCCAGAGCAGTTTTCATTTTATTGCAAGCTGTGAAATGATTTTAGACATTGTAAATGATTTTTTTATTGTCTCGTCAACTACAAAATGCTTAAATTTATGACAAGTTAACCATAAATTAAAATATTTCTTTATTTTTTACGCCCTTGCAGGTGGTCAGCTGAAGACAAAAAACGGCCAGAAATATGTTTTCAATGGGCCTCCGTCGGGAGTGTACGTCTCTAAGAAATGCCTAGTGGTATCATCACTCATCATAGTGTTGGCCCTATTGTTTTCGGTGTTTATTACCTACTTTTTAACAACACAATCATTGGCCAAGCCGGCAGCAGCAGGAGGGTGAGTACAAACTTCCGATCAAACAAATCAGTTTCGTATTTCGAATCAGAGCCATCAATTAGTTAGTTAATTTGTTATGGGCGTAGGTCTGCTTAAGTGCTTAATTAATTTTTGCGTATCGCCTTGGTAAACTTGCTAATTGACAGAAGAATAGCTCCAAGCTTGCCTACCGAAGTGACCTCATTTTCGACTGCCTCGAAAGTGAAACCAATTTTTACATTTTGGATTGTCTTCTTGTCTCTCCTGAATTGACGCATTTCGGGGTGTGTTGCTTTGTCTGTTTTGAAAGGGCCAAGACTTGGCCATCAGGGCGTGGCTTCTGTACATTTTGCCAGGTTCTTTTCATAAATTGCAAGCTAACTTACACAACTCTCTTCTCACAGCTGCCTCAACGGCAATGGCTATGCTCCAGTGCAGGCGAATGTCGAACACCGCCAACCGAATGCCACTGGCGACCATGTGGCTACAGCCAGCATGCTGGGCATGTCACCGCCCGCTCCTAAGAAGCACTTTGAACCCGATGTGGCGCCCGTCGGCGATATACTCAACGAGCACGACATCTTCGGTAGCGATAACACCAAACTGGCGGATCGGCGTCTTCAGCTTTTTGAGGGATGGCGTCCACTGCACTACACGTGAGTAGCGTTGGCTTGTGTGCCAAGCAATTTTCCACTTTAGTTTTTAAATTGAATCGAATGAAAATTGCCAGAGGCGAATCCATTTGTGTGTTGATTTCAACAAAAGCGACACACGCTCAATTTTGTTGCTTCTTTTCACGCAAATTTTCTTTCTAAATCGTTTTGCATGTACACATTTGAATTTGTGGCACAGCAGGGTAACAATTGACAAGTCAGCGAGATAATAGCCGGACCCCTGGGAGGTAGTCCGGAGGACGGAGGCATATGCGACAGAGACATAAAGACAGACAATTGACAGTTTGTTATTTGTCTTGATTTGTTTTGGTTGACGCTTCCCGTAAATCCTAAAACCAAGTGTTTTTATCAAAGACTCTCGACTTTAATTCCTATAGATAATCATTTTGTAATTGGAAGATTATAATTTCAAATATCAAATCATTTTACTGGACTGACAATTTAATAATTTAATTGAACACAACACGGAAATATTCCTATTTATCGTAAATGACCAGGGAATAAAAAATATACTTCATATAATTTGGATTTATTTTGATGAAGAACACGAGTAATTTTTCCATCAAAATTATTCCCAGAGTTATATTTATATTATTTGTAGCTTTCAACTTTTTTATGCCCTGTAATCTGGAAAGATATAACATTCATAAGAATACCCATACTTTTACGTAAAGTATGACCAGAGTGATTAGAGAAATTGACCTATCCATGCCGGTATATATGAAGTCAAGGATTTCGTGAACTTCAAGAAGTAGAACTAAGAAAATTGGTATATCACATCTGCAAGACATGAGAAAGGGAAAGCTTATATTCTTATTTTCATGAAATCCCTGAGGCCCCTGAAATAAACATGAGTTAATTTGAGGGTCTTGGAGAATATCTCAAAAGGTAGACGAAATGGAAGAACTTAATTTAGTCAGAATATTACTCTATTTCTAAGGAAAAGACAGACATTTCTTTTAGCTTCCCAATACCCTCATAAATCACTTTACTTTTACATACTTCAAAGTTCTTAATTCTGTGAATTAGTAAATTTATAGTAAAATGTAGTCCAGTGAAATAAAAGCCCTTTGGTTCATAAATTTGGTTCATAAATACAAGATTTATAAGCAAGACCGCATCCCCACCACCTCCAAAGTATAGTTCCTTCGAGTTCCTTTAAGCTTTCATAACTCACAAAAACGACGAAATTCTTTCTTTTTTTTTGGAACATCTCAGATAAGTCAATTTTCAACAGGACAATTGTTCTTTCAACCTTTGTTCTGCTGTTTGGCAATTTTTTAGCTTACTTTCATGTTGACGTCATGCCAAAAGACCAAGTCTATGTACAACCTTAGGTTTAGCATATATATTTTATTTTTACCAAGCAACTGGGTCAAGGATTATGTGGCTGGACGGTTCATTTGAGTCCAACTGCGCCAGCGTTATTCTTTTTTTTTTGTGAATAGCCATATCAGATACAAAGACTATGACACATTGGCACTCAAATGACCACTTAAGTTCATCAATTGCATTCACATAACTAATGGGAAGACTATACCCAAGCAACTTGTTAAAGGCACCGCATGAGCAAAGCTTCTAACCATTTATGGGGCAGAGAACAGCGCCATGTCAAAGATATCGGTTAAACAAACTTCACAAACACTTTTCCAAGATGCGGAACTTGTTGCAAGCGGCAAAGATCAGAGGCCTGCACGCACACTGCCGCCTGTCAGCATGACATGAGGCATAAAGATACTTTGAAAAATACGTGTACATAGAACCAGTTGGATGGTACTGCTGGTGGTGGTGGTCCAGGGTGTAAGTAGCCAGCCAATCGACTGTTTGCCGCATGCATTAATATAATTGACACAGAAAACTTGGACTGGCTTTAATTTGAGGAGAGCATGCCACACTGATGGAGTGAGTAGGCTTGGGCGCTCGTTGTGGACTTGGTGTCGAGTTGTGAGTGCAGCGAAGTTCACGCGAATCGATCCAACTGATTTGAACAGTTGAATGATCAAGCCAGATGGGGCTACACTGAGGCTCGCTTCCTGGTTGCCCCGTGTACGCATTGTAAGCCAATTGCTTCGGTTTGTGGCATGCTTGGCATGTGCTGGACCGGCAGACAGGGGCAAGTGATCTTTAATCGTGCTCTAAGATGTTTTGCTCTGCCTGGTTAGCCCGCTAATGGCAACTCATACGCCCCGTGGTCTGGTAAACTGCCAGCTGTTGCTTATGGTAATGCCAAAGCATTTATCAGCAAAGCAGACTCGAGTGATTGACACTTTTGATTGATGACACCGCATTTTTGGCAGATGTGGCTACAAGGCACCTTGCATACACCTGCCAGCAAAGGGCAGCGATTTGTTTGTTTACTCGTTTATTTATATCTGACCGAAATGCATTTCTTTGCAGTCTTCTGATTGAGCCAAACATAAACACATCCACCAACAATGGCAGTCTGACCATTGACATCGAGAGAGATGCCAAAATCCTCAGCTGGGAGCCCATCGTACTTGACGTCCACAATGTGAGCATCTCCAATGTTCGTGTGCTCCGAGCCACCAATGGCAACGAAAGTGCTGACGAAGTGGAGCTGGAGTTCGATAGTGAATATGGCGAGAATAATGCCACATTTGTGGTGAATCTCTCCAAGGACCTAGCCGCTGAGCCCAACTTGCAAATCGTGCTGAGTCTGGACTTTGTCAGTCAGGTGACTGAAACTTTGCAAGGTGTCTACAAGACCAGCTACATCGACAAAAACAACCAGAAGAGGTGAGTAATGAGAAACCGGACAGAGAGCAGAGTTATTAACATTTTGCATTCCTTACGATCAGTTGGGTGATCAGCACACAATTCTCACCCATCGATGCTAGACGCGCCTTCCCCTGCTTTGACCGGCCCGACATGAAGGCCAACTTCACCATCAGCATTGTTCGGGAAAAAACCAAAGCCATGGCCCTCTCCAACATGCCAGTATCACGGAGCAGGTGAGTGTGTTTTCGGCAAAATTCCAAAATAATTGATTGAAATGAAATGCTTTCCATGGGCAGGACTCACCGGCCGGGCTACATACGCGATGACTTTAAGACCACACCGAAAATGCCCACTTATTTGGTGGCCTTTATAGTCTCAGATATGGAAAATGCTCGTTACTCGGATCTGGATGGCGGTTTGATGCCACGGGTGGAGATTTGGACACGGCCTGCATTCATCGACATGACTCATTATGCCTACTCCATGGTGCGCAAGTTCTTGCCCTTTTACGAGGAGTACTTTGGCCTGAAGAATCAACTGCCGAAAATTGACTTGGTCTCCGTGCCCGACTTTGGCTTTGGGGCTATGGAAAACTGGGGACTGATCACGTTCCGTGACTCGGCCCTGCTGGTGCCGCAAGATCTGCAGTTGGCCTCCTCCTCGGAGCATATGCAATATGTGGCTCAGATAATTGCTCACGAACTGGCCCATCAGTGGTTCGGTAATCTGGTTACTCCCAAGTGGTGGGATGATCTCTGGCTGAAGGAGGGCTTTGCCTGCTACATGAGCTACATAGCCCTGAACAATGCCCATCCCGAGTACCAGGTCATGGACACTCTCACTGTGCTGGAGTTCAAGGAGTCCATGCAAAATGATGCCGACAATGCCTCCCATTCGATATCTTTTGATGTGAAGAGCTCCAGTGATGTGCGTCGCATCTTCGATCCTATTAGCTACTCCAAGGGCACAATTCTGCTGCGTATGCTCAACTCAATTGTGGGAGATGAGGCCTTCCGCACAGCCACTCAGGATCTCCTTAAAAGCTTCGCTTATCAGAATATGGATCGCAATGACCTGTGGGAGTTCATGACGCGTCATGGCCATGAAAAAGGCACTCTGCCCAAAGATATAGAAGTCAAGCAAATTATGGATACTTGGATTAGCCAGCCTGGCTATCCAGTGGTCACTGTGGAACGCCGGGGCGTGGATATAGCCGTACGCCAAGAACGTTACATGCTTCCAGCCCGAAACCCAGCAGATAAGAGCAGATGGGTCGTACCCATCACGTATGAGACTGGGGAACTGCACAAAGGAGACAACATTCCCACGCACTGGCTGAAGCCGGATCAAGATGAGCTCGTCATTAAGGATGTCTTCACTGATAGCAAGAATGCGAATGTTACTTTCTACTTAAATCTGAATAGACAGGGCTACTATCGGGTCAACTATGACATGACCTCCTGGCTGGCCTTGAAACAGAAATTCACCAGCCTGCCTAGAATAACACGTGCCCAGATTTTGGACGATGCTCTATACCTATCCCAAGCAGAATACCTATCCTATGATATTCCACTCACTTTCCTCTTGGAACTCCACACGTCAATAGATGATGAATTGCTTTGGAGTGCAGCTAAATCTGGCATCAATACGCTAATCTATAAACTCAAACGCGAGCCAGCCTATGAGACCTTCAGGGTAATTATTTCTTAAGCAACTGCCATTTGCAGTTCTAATCTCTTTTGCTAATCCGTAGGCCTTCATGAAGTTCTTGGTTCGCAAGGCCTTCGACAACTACGGCCTGAATGAGCCCGACAATGAGTCGCATCTGCAACTCAAGCACCGCGCCTTGGTGGCCAACTTTGCCTGCAAATTCGACTACGATCGCTGCACAACTATGGCTCACTCCAAGTACCGCGAGTGGATGCGTAATGACCAACTGAATTTGTAAGCCGGAAAACACAAATTCCTGCCCCAAGAGAAATTAACTCAAGACTGTCTTTTCCTTATAGAATCAAGCCAAATTTGAAATCGGTTATTTATTGTACGGCTCTGTCCGAAGGTTCCTTCCCGGAATGGTACTTTGCCTATAAGCAGTATAAGCTGACCACGAGTGCCTCCGAAAAAGAAGAGATTCTAACCTCACTTGGTTGCACCACCAAACCCTGGCTGCTCTCAAAGTAAAATCTATCTTACCAAAACCTTATCGAATAAGCATTAATTGTGGACTCTACCTTAGGTACCTGAACATGACCATTAGTCCAACTTCGGGCATTATGAAACAAGACGGAGCTTTGGCCTTTAGGGCCGTGGCCTCCAATTCTGTGGGCTATGAAATTGCCTTCGATTTCCTCCAGTCAAACATTCAGGAAATTGCCGATTAGTAAGTAATCCAATCACTTAGACCTTTGCGATTAATATCACAAATATTTTGTATTTTAGCTACGGTGATGGTTTCTCCACCCTCTCTGAAATGATTAAGTCGCTGACCATTTTCATGAACAAGGAGTTCCATAAGCAACAACTACAACAATTGGGTCAGCGTTGCCGTACCCTTGGTCTCAAAGCTGTTGAAACTGCCATCGAGTTGGCCATGGAACAGGTTAACGATAACATTTACTGGCATAATCGCTCCTATCATAGTCTGAAGAGTTTCCTTGAGTCGATTGTTAGCGAGTTCCGTATTAACATTTTTTAAGTTGCATACGACATTATTTAATTTTTAACAAAATACAATTACCACTTTTCAAAGAAGATTATCAAATTAATTGCAACCAAATGAAAAGAGCAACTTACCTAATTAATTGCCTCAATTTAATTTTAAATACGAATTCATTTGCGAAAAAGTGATATAATCATGTAAGTTTACTAATTAATTTAAGAGTCGCAAAATTTATGATGGATGTAAATTTCTTCTGTTCTGTTTTACCAAATTAATTCTATTTATTATTGGAGAACTTTTTTTTTAAATATTTATGCATACTTAAAATCAAATAATTGTTCCTAGGTTGGAAATAGTGTAATCATGACCAGCGCAATAGCCAAAATCTCATCAACTCATACATATGATTTTTTTTCGTTTTTTGTTTTTTTTTTTATTATTATTAATATATATTCATATATTTCATATAATGCTGCTTATGTAAAATCCTTATATGTAATGTGAAATATTTATACATGTGTGTGTAACGAAGAGAGTTTCAAAACAGTTTTAGCACGTAAAATTATAAAAAATTATACATGTAAAATCCCTAAATGTAATTCACAAAACAAAAACAAAATACAGTTAAATTTAAGAAAACTTTCCAAAGGGAAAAGCGTAAAACAATTTTAACTTTACAAAAGAATATTGAATATATGAAATAAAAAATATTTTGATGATTAATATTCTGTGAGCCATAGAAATGTATATTTTAACTGGTACACAATTAGTGCACATTGAAATAGGAAAAGATTGATAACAGCCTTATGAATCGAAAATTTATGTGTCCTTAATAAAATATATTTAAGCATATAACTAGATATCTTTGCAAAGTATTTTTGTTTAATTACTACCAATCAAATAAAAAAAAAAATTATATATATATTTTTCAATTCTTTCTGCTTATTAAGAATGATTTGCATAATGCAAAACTATGTACATAATTTGAATTGCTTACAGAGATTGAAGGGTAAAAAGTTTATACCAACATATAATATGTAATAAATTAAATAAAATATAAAAATACAAAATAAATACTGACTTAACATAAAATAAAAATGAGTAACAGTAACTTTTATTTGAACATTTTATATTTAATTTAATAAAATAAAAAAAAACGAACGCCCATTATTAAAATCAACAAAATAAATTTCACAATGATCTTTTTAGCACGCCATCTATAGTTCATTAGATACAAAGCAATAATAGCCGATATTTTTCAATGGAACCCTGTTTTCATCGCTCATTTATATCATTCATAGGCGTATATTGTATGTTATTATATTTTTATCCTTATAATTTACTAATACATTAAGCAATATAGTACACGCGTCTTTATTAAATCGTAACTAATGTTGTAAAATATCGATATAATTGGCATGCATTCGATAAACACTTTCATAGGAAATCATCGCATCGATTTACTTGTTGATTCTGATTACTTGCTTTTTAGCATTTTTGCATTTTGTGGAAGTGGTTTTAAATATTTCAAATTTAATTTTCCTCAATCGAAGAGTAAGCATTTAATTTTAAAAGGACCTTATCCAATTATTAACTCGATTTTATTGGAAAATAGTGAAGTGGACCATTAAACAAGAGGAAGTCTTCATACATGTGTGGAAATCGTATTTACCTCATTTATCTAACGAAAAGAAAAAGAAGATGGATGTTTACCGGGCTATGGCAAGGGAACGAGCCTTGCTTACAAACGGTATACAACTAGACGCATTAGCCATAAAATCTAAAATAGACAATCTAGTCCGCAGATTCAGGTAACTATAAAGAATGCATTTTCAAAGCAGGTTAATTAACGGATATTTATCTATACAGACAACTTAGAGATAGTCGCCAGCAAAACACAATTATGTGGCGATTTTATGATGACCTCATGGAAATCGTTGGACCTTCCTATATTCCAAAACTAGAGTATTTTGAAGACGATGCTACAAGTATGTCAAAATTAAAATTTTTCGAAATTTAAAAATTATTTAATATAAATTTTCAACATAAGGCGTAAGTGACGACAATTTTAGCACCGTGTACGTGAATGAAAACGTTTCCCTATTCAATGGGGAGAAGGAATGCACAGCGAGTACAGAAGAATTAGCTCCCTCTAACTATCTTATAGATACACATGAAAAAGACTCACCGCCTGCTAAAAGGAAAAGATATGCAGCCTCTACTAAAAGCTTCGTACTCTTAAATGACAACAATACCCAAAACAGCGAAAGCATCTGGAACGAAAATGAAACCACTGAAGACCCCGTAAAAGCTGGCAACAATGCTTTCGGCGAACTTATCAAAAAAGAACTGAATTTGCTGAGCTACGATCTAGTTGTGGTGGCCAAGAAGGAAATCTTTAAAATTCTGAATAGCCTACAGATTCGGCAATTACAACGAAAATAATTACAAATATTTCCTATAATAATAATAAAAAGTGATGGTACAAAATAAAACAGTCAAAATTTGTTATATTGTATGTGATAAAAATAAATAGTTCGTTGCTAAGCAAGCCGAATGTAAACAAACTTGCTTAATCGATTAAGTACTTTCAAAATACATTTTCAGTCGAAAAGGATTTTAAATGAAAAATGTCTACTAAAAAAACACTACTGGAAAAATATGATATACCCCTGAGTCATTTGGACTTTGCATATGTGGAGAAATGCCAAAATGCTCGGGAAATGGAGAAAATTGTACAGATTCTACGATCCGGTGAAGAGGGACATTATCCAGATCTGACACGATGTGCCGAGCAAAAGCTAGAAAAGCTCAAACCTGACAGCAAATTATTTCGATACGAGGAGCCAATTCGGCAGAGCGATACCCTGGATAAAGAAGAGCTGGAACCTATTTATGCAAGTCCTTAGTAATATATTTTCGGCAAGCTTAGACTTATTTGAGACTTATTTTTTATAGGCTTGGACAAACCACATTAAGCACAAAGATAGCTTATTAAATGAACTTAAGGATAACAATTTGTCCGATCTGCCACCCATGCGCAAAACTGGTAAAATTGATACCGAGAGCAAGGCAAATGCATTCAAGACACCAGAAGCTCCAGTAATTCCAGCAACTGAGGTAAAGAAAGCCTCAGAACAACGTATCAAGTCTACAGATTACCAGAAATGGGATAAATATGATCCCGATGAAGAAATTTTGCGCATGGACTTGGAGGAGGAAAGAACTAAAGAAGATGTGGAACGCAAAAACCACCTTAACACTTCCAAGTCGAAGGTGGAAACAAGCGAGCTAGGTGATGAAGAGCAGCGTTTGCGAGAGCAGCTCAAAAAGCTCAGCCTTTTGGAACGTGAAGAATATGCTGAGAGGTGAAATGCCGGACTATTTCTTTATACTTTACCACTAATTTCAATTTACAGATATCGTTTACGTGGGAATGATTATTTTCGGGCTAAGGATTACGAAATCGCCATTGGTGAATACACTCGTGCCATAATTTACGATCCCAAAAATGCAGCCCGCGCCTACAATAATCGGGCAGTTGCTCGTAAGTCTTTTTATTTAAAATTTAATGTATCAGATTATAATATATAACTTCCATTAGACTTGAAATTAAAGAAATATGCAGCTGCTGCACAAGACTGCAAGGAGTGTTTGAAACTGGAACCTGACAATGTAAAGGCACATTTACGTTTAGCTGAAGCAGTATTCGCCCAAGGCCGTCATGGCGAGGTTTGTTTGGAGATCATCAAAAAATACTCCTTATTAAATTTTCTTTTTTTTGCAGTCCTATGATATATACCAAAAAGTACTTGAATTAGAACCAAGAAATTCAGCAGCCTTGAAAGGCATTAATGAATTGCAAGGCTTGCTGGGTGATTTAGCTCCCGCTCATGCCACCCGTCTGACCATCGAAGAGCTAAAGCCCCCAGCTGCAGAAGCTGCACAAAAGCCAACTAAACCAAAAGCAGTAGCCAAACCAACTACATCGAAAGAATATGATCTTTCTGAATTAGTTAAACCAAATCGCATAGTCAAAAGTAAATTTGCTAATGCAGCCGAGACTCTCAGCAAACTAAAGGGAGTTTCTGCACCGCCTACTCGCACTAACTTTCAACCCAATCCCGAGGAACCCTTAATAAGGCTGACCAGTAATGAGTCTCAGCCTTTGAATAAAAGTTTACTAATACAAGAGATTTAAGGCATATGTATGTTTTTGAACCGTTTAATAACAAATAAATTTAGACTTCCAACCATACTAGGTGATTCTTTCAAAGTTTCTAAGTTCCCTTAAGGGATTGGAAATTTTAAATGCAAATTAATTCGTTGCTCCCTCAAATCTCAGACCCGATCGTTCGGATTGGAGCGGCTGACGTATCTGTTCAGTCTTTTGCTCAGTGTCAGATTTCCGATGCACCATTGGCTTTGTGCATGATTGCCCAATATCTAAAACGTGCTCGTTGTCGGTCGCAGTCCATATTTGTCGATTCTGCAGATTCCTATGTCAGCCTTCATTTGTATATAGATTTCATAAGAGGCTTGCGGCATAACCAAGATTGTATCGCAACGTGCAACTGAGCGTCTTTCGTATGAAAATATTATTTTTTAAACCTTCGAACCACTTTGATCCATTCAAATGAAAGTTTGAAGCTCCAAGTACTTTAAGAAGCTCTTATTTCTATGAGCATTCAACCACTGGAGAGCTGTCCTGTTCGGGTTCATCGGGCCCATGGAGAACTTGGCGTATATAACGTGCCACAAGTTCCTGTGGTCTTACTTCCCATTTATGCAAAGTTTCCACAGGTGTTGAGACCTAAGAATAACTTATTAGCTTCATTCTACAAACATTTTAACTAACCTGATCTCCCTCTAAACGATTTAAAATAGCAACACAAACGACAGCTGCTCGAATTCCAGCTTGATGCGTCATGGCCGCGAATGTTGCACTCTCCATTTCGATATTGACCACTCCCTTTTTTTTAAGAGTTTGTAAATATTTCTCTTTTGACTCAGGTGGATAATCGCAAAAGGCACCATCTAAACGAGACTGACCCTCATAAAAGTCGTCAGCACACATAGTATTGCCCCACACGGTTTCATATTCCTTTGTGGAGCACGACATTTCCAGTAGCTCCTGAGCTAGATCAGCATCTAATTTCGCTGGGCGCTTTACCGACTTTCCCTGTATGATAATATCGCGTTCATTTCGCAGTTGCCCATTCAAGGCATCCCGAGTGATTATTATAGTACCACCATCAACGCCTATACCGCCACAGGTGCCCATTCGAAAGAATACAGGATCTCTCACATTGGCATAATGCATCAACTTAATCAGTTCATGTAAGACTATACTAATTGAAGGTCCACCTATACCATGGCTAACACTCAACACGGGTCCCACTTTGTACATAGCATAGCGATTGCCACTCTCCGCCAAGTCATTGAGTTTGGCGCCCACGTGCATTTTCAATCCGATTTCTTTCATTACGTAATAGGCGAAATGCTCCATTCGTTTCGGGGTTCCACCCAAACAAACAAACTAATGGAAATAATCTAATTAAGTAGGTAGCTCAAATTTTTACCCTGTTCCTCATATTAGCTACATAGCCAATTTAAAGAACAAAACATGTTTCGGATGATGTTTCGGGCCGAAAAGTCTTAAAGACCGAAGTTAACATATTACTTTTTGAAAATATTAATGCAAAACATATATTGCTTATAGCCACTCTCCTCTCCGTCAACATAGGAATAGGGTATCTCAAAGTCGGCTATGCCTGAATTTAGTATTCGCTTTATATAATATTTTCGACTTACGCGTACATCACCAAATGTACTGGGAAAATCAGTTGATTGTGTATCCATACCCAAGTGATATAAAATATCGGGACACAAGAGTTCCAGATGAGGATTGATACACTTAACAGCTCCTTGATCTTTTCCTAGACTATTGAGTTCCCCATGTACTTGTTCGATTAGCTGAAGAAGTTTCTGATTTTGTGCAGTCACGATCCCTGCAAAAAATTTTCTAAGGAAAGGGGGAATGACAGTAAAATTTAAACTGACCCTTAAGTTCTTGGATGAGTGCAGTGGGTCCTTCACTTTTGGAATGTGTTGCCGTTTTGGATGTGCTCAATTTTTTATTGCTGTCCGGACAGCTATACTTGGAGAGACTGCGTTGAGATTGACCGCAATCATTAGTGGGCTTGGATGGACCACAATCTAAGACTTCATTAGATGGGCCACAATCTAACGTGGAACTGTATTGACCATAATCCAAAGCGGACTTAGATTGACCGCAATCGGAACTGGGCTTGTTTGAGCCGCAGTCAATAGTCTGCTTAGATGGGCCACAATCTGCAGTGGGCTTGGATGCACCACAATCTTGGGTGGACTTGGATTGACCACAATCGAAAGTGGGCTTGGATTGACCACAATCTAAGGTATTGGAATCTAATTTGGGACTGCTAGATTCATTTTCCTCTTGACAAGGTCTTCGATTAAATTTGCTACAATCACAGGGGTCCCCTGGATCCATTTTTGGTTAATTTTCAGTTAAAATTTAAAAAAATACACGAAAATTTTGATACCTTTTAAATACTTTTTTGACTCTGAAATCTTTGAAATATTTTAACATTATAGAACTTGGGAAAAATTCATTAGCCCTAAGAGAAAAGAGTTCTATGAAAAGAATTGTTTTATTATGAATTAAGACGTCACACAAACAAGGAAAAGAGAGTGTCTATTTAAAATAAAATTCCAAGAGCAAAAATCCAATTGATGACGCTCAGTTGTTCTCTCTCTCCCTCTCTCTCTCTCTCTCTATCGCTCTCTTCCTGTCTCTTAAGAAGAAAATGCAGGTCACAAAGCAAGAATCAGGTTTTGGGTCCGTTCGTTTTGCAAAAAAAAAATAACTGCAAGTGCAGCACCAAGGAATGAAATCTGCTTGGGTCTCGTGGTCTTAGTTTGTCATAGTTCTAGCACGAGTTGGTAGAAGATAAGCTGTTAGCCCCATTATGGGAGCACAAGGGTCTCCGAGTAACCCTGACTTCCAGTGGCGGGCGTGAATCTAGCCATGTCTGGTGATCAATAGTAAATTTGCGAATGCAGCCGAGATGTTAAGTAAACTGTGAGCCACAAACTAAGATTCATTTAAACAGAAAAACTCGAAGGTTTATGTATATATTTAAATCGTATAAAGAATATAAAATACTGGCAACCCAGAATTAAGTCGCAAATTTTTTGATGTACTGACCCACAATCAAGAAGGGTCGATGTTCCCAGATTTTTTTCTCTTCTGGTGTAATTTCCACCTGAAAAAAACAAATACCAATAAATAATAAGCTTTTTTATGCTTATCTACTCACCTGGTCTCCTTTCAGGCGGTCCACTAAGGAAACACATATATCACCCGCCTTAATATTAACCACCATCGATAAAGATGCGAACATGGGGGCCTCCATTTCGATATTACGTATGCCCTTCTCATAGCACCTTTGCAAAAATTCCATTTTATCGGACTCACTGTAGCTGCATGAGGCTCCATCAATGCGTCCCTGACCTGGCATATTACAGAGCTGGTAAAGAACCTTGAAACCTAACAGAACTATACTTACCTTCATAGAAGCAATCAGTTCCCATGGTATGAGCATTTATTATTTTAAAACCATCCGTAATTTTGGCACCAATGGCTACCAGATCATTCCGTACGTCCTCATTAAATGTCGCTTCTCGACTCACACGCTTACCCAAAATGGCCTTTATAAATGATAAAAATAAGTTAGAATATGCCAGTTGCAAGAGTAAAATTTCTTACGATTTCATGTTTGTTTTCCAATAAGCCATTGAAGGCTTTGTCGCTGATGATGACAGTACCTGGCTCAATGCCCAAGCCACCGCATGTGCCAATCCGTAAAAATATTGGATCCTTACACTTGGCGTACTTGACCAACTTGAAGAGCTCATGTAGCACCACACTCATCGTGGACATACCCACACCATGGCTCACACAGAGAACATGTTTAACTTTGAAAAGTGCATAACGTCCACCTGCCTTGCTCAAGTCTTCCGGCTCAGTCTGATCATCAATATTGAGTACCTCGCGGACATATAGGGCTAGTTCCCTCATACGTGATGGAGTTCCACCCATGCATACCACCTGAATAAATTGATACGCTATATAGAAAAACTTGTAATATTCTCGTAATTCTCAAAGAAAACTGATTAGCGTCAAACTTGTCGAGTGTAAACTTATCAGATATTTCTATAAAGAGTTTACCTTAACATCGCCAAACTGCTTTTGTATGTCGCTGGTATCGCTGGTGTTGGATACATTTATGCACAGATGGTATAAATAATCCGAAGACATATTCTTCAGATTAGGATTATTCAGTTCTTTACTAGAATATTTTAAGAGTTTTTAATTTTTTTTTTTTTAGATCTCATAAATATAACAAAATGTTAAATAACTTACGTTTGATCCATTTGATTTATTGTCTTAGAGAACTGTTCCAAAAATAAATTCATACAAATTTAATAATATTTCACTCACAATTTTCGGTTAGTAACTTATTAAACTTTTCGGCGTGTTTTCACACCGCGATAAGAAATCTTCAATTCATACAAACATTTCTCATGCGAAAACACGCCGAAAAGTTTAATATTTATATTTATTTATTTATTTATTTATATTAAGTTCGGCTACAATTTTACATTGTATATATATTTTATATATCAATATATTTATAAAGTGAACTAGCTTTTATATTTATAAATCTTTACCTTCCAATACGCTGGCTGACCGAAACGATGTGTGCGCTTCAAAAGAGAAATATCAACTGAATTGTTGCCTGTTGTGACGATCGCTATCAACATTGAATGGGTGTTGGCTTATCGACTCTGTTTAGAACGTTGCACTTCTGAATCAACATTTACTCAACAGACAGCGAAACCAACAAGAAGTTGTTCTTCTGTTTTTATACCCTGTACATTAACATAAAGTGTATATTAAGTTTGTGGAAATGTATGTTACATAGAATAGAAGACCCCCAATATTACTGGTTACTAGAGAAATCATCCGAGTGAACGCGTAGATCTTAGGGCTAGGACAATCAAACTTGTGATTCGAACTCGGTACGAGTTTAGTCCCCCTTCTTCTTTTAGGTACAGGGTATCTCAAATTCGACCGCGCCCGAGCTTAACGTTCGGCTTCATAATTGGTTAGAGCATGAGTTCTTATGTTAGTAGACCAGATCTGCCTTGTCCATTAATATGTTGAGTCTCATTGGCAATATCTGCCCCTAGTAATACAGGGCATTTCAAGTTTGGGAACGTCCGAATTCAGTCCAGGAATACAGAAAAAATTGATCTCATGCAGCTTGAAGTATACATATATTTGCGCAAATGTATATGTATAACATAAAGTAAAAGATCCGGACGACAAAAGAAAATGTCTGTAAAAACACCACGTTCTCACATATCAAAACTTTATTTGGGCTTCGCCCGAGTTTACCGTTCCGAATTTTTTCGTATATATTATTTAGACTTCGAATAAAGTGGATTATTGGCACATGTTCTTTAAATTAATTTCATTCTGATTGAAAAAAGTACTTAAACAGTATAGGAAATTTGAGAATAGTTGGTTGACTATAATTGGTGGGTCTAATTGAGCGTCTGCACTGTTATTGAAATTCAAAGTCAAAAAATTCAAAGAGTCTGGCTAAGGTGCTTGGTCCTTGAAATTCGATTAATGTATAAACCACATAAGGAACAAAATCAATTACTCAGAACTTCCATTTTAAAGACATAAATGTTTATGTTTTCAAAAATATCTAAGTAGGAATAATTAAAGGAAACAGTGGACTTTCCCTTTTTAAAAATCTCCGCCAATATTTTGATTGCAATGAATCAGTCAAAGGGCACTGCAAGTTATATGATTGCTTTCACATTTGGTGTCTCTTAATTATATTTGATTCTCTTAAATAAAAAAAAAAACAAATTCCCGAGAGTTCCATGCCACAAGTTAACTCTTAAAGCTCTCTTTATTTTCCTCTCTTGTTTTTTTCATTTCGAAGTGAAAAAGTATTTGAGCGCCCAACCGAATTTTTTTAAATACTCAATTCATTTAAAATGGTTTTGTTTTTTTCAGTTTTTAATAATAAATACCATTTAAATATTTGTCATAAATTTCGTTTTTTCTTTATCATTACAATATAACTTGTATATTCATATATTTTGTGTTTAGGTTTTCAATTAATCGAATACATAAGAATAAATATTAAATTGTTTTTGGTAAGAGTTTTTTTGTTTTTATTATTATTATTTGGTTTAGCAACATTGTTTACAACGGCACAGAATAACTTTAAATGTTTAACAGATATTTCTTTAGGAATGACAATAATTTAAGAAAGTTAATTTTATTTATTTGGCTAGCTCCTTTTTTTAATTTATTTTATTTTTTTTATGCAACATAACAATTAACTGTGCACTTTTGCTCATAATATTTTATTTCTTTATTAATCCATACGCACACTGATGCAATTAACAATTTCAATTAGATTTTAATACAAAAGTTTTTTTGTTTTTTTTTTTTATATTTTTAATATTATTTTTATCAACAATGAAACGCCAATGTTATAAGATTTGGTTTGAAACTCAATATATTTATGACTGCTTATGTTAGGTGATTTTATTTTGAATAAATTTCTAGCATATTTTTTAAATAATTACAATAGCTATAAATAATATAATGAGGAATATTTGCAAATATTTAATTAGGCTACACAATCAGAGAAACCTATAATAAACTAAGGAATGTTTTGTTTTTTTTTTTTTATACCCTGTACCTAGACGATAATATAATATAGAGACGTCGGACACCCCCAGCCTTTACTCAAAGTATAATAAGGGTGTAAAGTGGAAAGTGGAAATTTTATCTACCGCTATGAATCTGGATTCTGAAGACTTTTAGAGTTTGATGGATCCTGAAAGTCATAGCATTTCGTTGGAACAGGGTATTGGAATTTTTTTCAATTATTTTTTAAAACTTGTATACTTGAGCGTTAAGGAAACTTAATAATGATTCAAATAGAAATCATAAAAAAAAAAAATAATAATAATATGCAAATACCACATCATCATTCAATGCATATCTCATTGATGAAAAAATCAGCACATATACACATGAGGGCAGGAATTTGAAAGACTCCCTACTCATGGGCCTGAGATTCCTGCTGGACCAGCTTGAAACGTCTAGGTGATTTTATTGAGCCCTGGTTGCCAAAAAATGACTTCAGCTGCCCTTGTTGGGCTAAAATTTTGCGTATATAGCGAGAGACAAGAATTTGTGGCCGTTGCTGCCACTCGTTCATCACTTCCTTGGGTGCGTTCACTTGGTCGCCATTGAGACGATTCAGCAAGGCCACACATACAACGGCTGCCTTGATGCCGGCATGATATGTCAGAGCGGCGAAAATGGTGCTCTCCATTTCGATATTCACTACACCATGCTCGCGCAGTTTTTCCAAATAGTCCATCTTTTCGGCCTCCGTGAATTCACAGAAGGCCCCGTCTAGACGGCCCTGGCCCTCATAGAAATCATTTGTACAAAGAGTCTTGCCAATAATCGTATCATATGGATCGTCAGCACTGGCCAAGGACTTCAGTTCTCGAGCTAGCTTCTTGTCAAGTTTGGCTGGTCGATGCACTGTTTTTCCAAGAATTGTCTGTATAAAGAATTTCAAAATTTAGGTTCCTTTTAATTTAAATTTAAAAAACTCACAAACTCATGGGAATTCCTTAACTGACCATCCAAAGCATCTTCGGTAATAATCACTGTGCCGCCTTCGACACCCACGCCACCGCAAGTACCAATCCTTATAAATATGGGATCGCGACACTGGAGAATTAAAATCAATTATTAGCAATCATACTAGTGGTTCCAGAAGGTCAGTGGTATTTTTGGAATTACTTACACCAGCATGATACATCAGCTTAATCATTTCATGCATTAAAATGCTGACGGAAGGTGTACCCATGCCATGGCTGACGCACAAAACTGGGCCCACTTTGTACATGGAATAGCGGTAGGAGTAGGCGCTGATATCCTGCAACTGGTGTCCTGCTGGCAGCTTATAGCCAATATCATCCATAATAAAATGTGCAAAATTCTCCATACGCTTGGGAGTACCACCCATGCAGACAAACTAAAAATAGAAGAAGACAACTTTTTATAAGAAAATGTTCTTTAGAATAAATATTTACAAATTTTACTCCCAAGTGTTTTAAGTAACTGGTTTGTCATACCAAAACTACTAATTTACTAGTATAGATTTATGAGTAGCGCCATCATAACCGGATTATTTGCATATGTTGGTTTGTTTTCTAATCATATTAAAAAAGTTACGAATTAAAGCTTTGACCCCCTGCTAATTTGGCCTTAATTGCTTATCAATACACAGTGGGCCAGATTGTCATTCTGCCGAAACTTTATTAATTACATGAGAAAATAAATATATATTTCAATGAAAATTCTGGTTTTTATTTTATTCTTTTTTTCGTAATCAACCATATCTCATAGACATCCTTTATATCTAATAAGAACCTTGAAACTTAAGATTTGGATATAGTTGGTAATCACTTTGGATATTTTCACAAAATTAACCTGATAGCAAACTTTGAATAGTTTTTTCTTCTATTTTTTTTTGTAAATTAAAACCTTGTCAAACCATCATCATCAACCATACCACATAGACATCCTTTATAGCTAAAAAGAACCTTGAAACTAAAGATTTCGATATAGTTGGTAATCAGTACTTTGGAAAGCAAACTTTGAATAGTTTTTTTTTTTTTCTTCTATTTTTTTTTTTGTATAAATTAAAACCTACTCATATTCACTTCAAAGTCTTGTAGTCTCTAGGTCATCTAAGTTCTGAAAAGTTCTGATGACTATTATCAAATAAATTTGGTAGGTCAATTGGTCCCACTGTTCAATGATCCAAGACAAGTCTTACAAGTCGAATATTGTAATTGTTTGGTAAGCTTTATTCAGATGTGACTTACCTTGACATCACCGAACATTTCCTGCAGATCGTGACTCTCACTACCCAAGGCCAAATGATATAGAATATCTTGATCCATTAGCTCAATATTAGAGTTGCGCAATTTAACAGTTCCATCGGAATATCTAAAATAAAAAAGAAATTTAAAACATTTCAGATATTTGTTTTACTTTTCAAAAAAATAAATACAAAAAATATTTTATATATATAATGGAAATTTTTATATGATAAGAAAGTAAATTTTTAATATTCGTGACAAATCTAATCACTAAAAGCAAAAACAAAATTATTAATGAGATTTCAAAAGAAGAAAATAAAATAATAAAAAATAATTTCACAAATTAGGATGGAGAATATAAAAATAAATAGAATGAATAAAAAAAAAAAAATAAATCTGACGCATTATTTTTATTATATAAAAACAAACGGAACTACTTCTGTGGAAATTGTATATATATAATGTTTGGCTTATCATCAGTAAACGTCAAAGGTGACTAAACAATTTTGATTAGAAAAAAATTACATACTCAAAATTGATAACAAATATTTATAAATGTATATATGGCGATAGGTAAAAATAATTATGTGGAAGCAAAATAAAAAATAAAACAAAACAAAAGTTCCCAAAATAATAAACAATTAGGCAAAATGTAGCCTTGAAAATATGGTTTTCATTAACAGAAAATCTCTTTGCTTAATCTTTGATTATATTGACTCATTCTGATTCAAATCGGTAAAGGGAAACTTTTTCTAGCTTTTTTTTCTATAACGATTAGATATCATAATATTATTGAGTCATTGCTGACTTCAAGGGGCCGGTCAAATTATTGGCAATATGAAACAGACACACCTCCAAAGCCGCTGACGTAATATTTGTACAACTGTAAAACTGAATTGTTATCGTTTGCCGTTTTTGCTTAATTCAATTTTGTGTTTTACCACTCTTAAATTCGTTTCATATAAAGCCGAAAGTCCCAAATTGTGGCAGGGCTGAATCGGCTTGGCCTTATGTAAATAGCGATAGTTATATCTTTGAGATAAATAAGCAATTGTTGCATCAGCAAATGTGCCGAGCACATAGATTGGCAAGCATAGCTCTGCAACCCCTACAAGAGCAGCTGTCTAGACAAAGACAAAAACAAGACAGACCACATCGATTGCCAAGGAGGTTCGTTGAACCACCACACCGGTCTCAGAACATTTCTCTGCCCTTGTCCTTACCGCGTTAGCTGACGCACGAATTCATCTTCGTTATCCTCGTACTCGTCCTTTCGAGCGGCATTCAAATGGACGCGATCGTAGTCATTGTCGGTGATGGTAGGTGGCATGATGTCACTGACGCAAATGTCCTTTTATATAAACAAACTCTCTTTTAGTATTTTGTTAACAGTTTCAGCCGAGGCGCAGGTCTTAGGCTAGAAACAACCGAATATACGTTGTACACACTTCAACAGTTCGCGACAAACTAAAAAAGTTTTTGAACGCTCAGTGGCAGTTATATAGGCGACTGCCGCTTACCCACACAGGCACCCAAATAGACACACACAAACACACAGACGCAGCGGCGGCATTGAAAATTATTATATAAATAAGGCAGCAAACCTTTCAATTCGCCGTGCTCTCTATTTGATGCAAGAAATCTATAAATTTGATGAGAGCTGGGTTGTTATAGTTGTACCTATTAAAGTACTACTAAAATACTTCGTTGTACTGGTTATAACTGGAAGTACCGTTTGGGGAAACCCTAGCCCCCCTCAGTCTTGGCATATAGGCTCTTTCGTCAAGCCTGAAATAGCTGAATTCGCTTCAAACTGAGTTATTACCCGGCTTCCTGTTAAGTCGGAAGTCTTAATTCTCCTTTGGTCATTTCGGACCGATTTTTCCTATTTTGTGTGGGACCATTTCTTAATCTGGAATGTACGCGCTCTTGAGGGTTTTGGACACCTGCTAACTCTTTCTTTTTTATGACCCGGTCCTTTCTTATCGGACACTCAACATCCTTGGTTCTTATATAATTTTAATTTCGGCGCTCTCTTTCACCCGTAATCCTATTGAGTGACGGAAAGGCTTCTGCCTAGTTTTGGATGTGAGGTATACCATTTATGATATATATGAATACTTGACTTCCTCAGAAGTTCACAGTATTCTTTTACTGTTATTGCACTGTTATTATCACCCAAATAATATGTAAATATGGCATGTTTTCCTTCCTCGGCTGATAACAGACAAAGTTCAAAAGTCAATGGAAAAACTGCGCATTTTTCATATCAAATTTGTCTTGAATAGAAAAAGTCTTACAGCAATCTTGACTTTGAACCGACTAAGAAGAAAATGAAAAACGGTCTCAGCCATACTTGCATTTGCAATTTATTGCAATTTATTATTGTTGTTGATTGCAACATGCATAACTTTAACAAATTGATGGGTTCCAAGTTGTCTGCGACATTAATTGAACAGGGTTGCCTTTAGAAATTCCCAATAAACAAACCGGTAGAAGTTATTTTTACATATTTTTAAAGAATTCATATTTATCTGAATTGAAATCTAGCTCAACTGGTTCCAAAAACTAGATCCGTGAATATTCATAATATTTTAATTTTAAAGCAATTCAGTTCAAGTCTTGCAAGATCAGTCAACTTTATTTATAAGCTAACCCTATTATTGGATTCAAAAGCACAAGAATCGATTTGCAAGCCAAAACTAAAATTCAAATTAAATCGAGTGTGCGTCAGCACTCCGAAGACCCTTTTATTCTAGTCAATCATGCTTGACTTTGACTTTGAGTCCAAAAAATAATAACCGACATTGCCTCAACGCAAGTGTTTTAATCGTAGAAAGGCGAAATAATGTTGGCGTTGCAGAGTCTGACGCACAAATAAAGTTGTTATCTTTCGGATGTCGAAAATAACATGCTCTTTTTTATCATAAATCAAAGAAAATAATACTGCTTATAACTTAGAGCACACAAGCCAATAAATGTCAAACTTGTTAGACACAAACTTATTGTGTTCTTTAATTAATATCAGTTTCTATAATTGATAAAACTATATAGAATTCGATCCACCCTAGGTCTCCTTACACAAATAACAAATTGGAGTACAAAACGAATATACTCTTTTCTCTCCGAATAGCGTATGAAAAGGGGGCTCGACTGTGGGGCGAATATAACCAAAACGGAGAGCGAAAAAAAAAACAAAAAGAAAAAGCTCCAGACTTTGTTTTGTCAGGTGTGAGTGACAGCAATTTTATGGCCTGATTTTTTTCTTCTTCTTTTTTTGAAGTTTCTCTCGTGCCTCAAATTTGAAACAATGAGAATACTTGTGCGGAATAACTTTCCGAGCTTAAATGATTTTAAGAAGTATTTTCAGGCCAATCAAAGACTTCCTTCACCTTGAAATATAAAATTATAAATTATCGGGTAACTCAAAATTAAAGGAAACTAATTTCTGAACCCAATAAATTAGTTATTATCTTACATAAATAATTGGCTAAAATAAATGTAAACAATAATTTCCAAGTGTTTTTGTTTTTCTCCTATTTAATGTGAAACGGTTTTATTGATTTCCACGAACTTGCTGTCATTTTAGCCATTATTTTTAGAAAAGCTCATTTCTGTCAGGCTAATTGGTCTGGTGAAAACTCTAAAACTCTTATGTGATTTACTGGATATTGTGTGTTGCTTTTTTTTTTGTGTTGCCGCCTAAAAAACACATGTTTGCACTCAAATTCAATTATGGCTTGCACAAGACCTGTCTTACCCGTCACTAACTTGCTTGGCTTGCCATTGTTCGTCTTGTTGACACTTGGTCTGGTCTTTTGAAAAGAGTACAGCGTACTCTTTTGCTCTTTGTTAACATTTTGAAATGACCCCGAATGCAGTTGACAAAGACAAAGATAAAAGAAACTTCTGGCATCTCTGGCGATAGACAAACGTTTATAGTCTTCATTTAATCAGAAATTGTATTAAGCAAAACACTGGAATGCAACCAAGCCGATCCACATAGCTTTTTATGGCTATCTACCATGGTCAGCAGTAGTTTGAAAACTTGAACAGATTTGGAGACTGCATTGATTGTCTGTATTTAGGGGACAGGAAGGGCAAAGTAATTGTAGGCCAGAAGAAGCCCTCGGAATGAGGCTAATCACAGAGACCAATGGCAAAGGCAAAGTTCATTAAATGAGGTGAAAAGAGCAGGCAAGAGTAGAGACCAAAAGCCATTTGAAGGTCAGTGAGCAAAGGGACTGGACTGATGTTGTGCATATTTGATGCCAAAGACAAGGCAATAAATCAATTTGCCAAGACGCACAAAGCTCAAGAAAATCTAAACCGTTTGTCATGACTAGCTATGCACACAACCGGGACTGGCTCAGGACCAAGTGGAAAGACAATATTTATTATTTTGTGTAAATGCCAGAGCAATAAGGAATTACCGCCCACGCAGGCAGACGCGTCATGAGCTCTTGTATTATTCACGCATGACTGCTGCGAATTTGAAACTGGCATTTTCTTTTTGGCCAACTCATTTTGTGTGGGACAAATGTGAACAATACTGCTGACTTGGCTCGAAACATAACCAAATGAGAAGCAGTCTACACAATGACATCAATCAATAAATTTTTTCCCATTGGCCCCTCTGTTAAGCTTTGTTCCCTTTTGCTGAACTACTGTGCGTATGAGCAATGGCCAGGGCTGTTTTCATGAGGTAGGAAACACACAATAGACACCAACCTGTGGCAGTGTCCATGAACCAATTTCAATTTCTATTTCAACGCACCCGGCTAACCAACGCCAAAAGGTAGGCCATAAATGACTAACATGAAGCTTATTAAATTGTTTAGCATACTCACGCGCGCAGCAATTATCCAGACACATACACACACACACATACCACAACAAATTTCCTATGAATTCAACCATTTTATGACGCACAAAATTTATATACAAAATTGTGTATACATATTAATTCCTACTAATTTAGATATCTAATTTGTCAGACGACCTTGTGTATTTGGTAGAACTTTTTTTGTTTTTTTAACAAGTGGAAATCGATAGTCTTCTCTTTATGTCTTTAGTTTTTATCCATTATCCTGTGAATTTCTAAATTTAAGCTAGCTTCCATTAGAGCCCAAACTTTTGGCATATTTAAAAAGTTAGAAGCTGAAATTAACAATCGTGGCTGACGTAGTTCAGAAATCTATATAACACTCTTCAAAGAAAAACTTTGTAAAAGTTTCAACAATAAAAACAAAAGCGCATAAAACACACCTTATACCCTGAAACAAAAAGGACAAAACTCAATGAAAGACTTGGCTTACACAATCATAAAAGCGACAAAGTTAAAGGATTCTAAAAAATAGAAAATAAGTTTGTATTTTTTTATTAATTAATTTAAAAACTTGCTCAGACTATTCATTTATTTGAAGCAGCCACCTTTAGCCACACGAATTGATTATATTTTCAGTAAATTAAACTTTCAAAAAGTAAAAACTCAAAAAATTGACTAAACAAAAGTTGGCGCCTTGAAAATAATTGCATTCGCAAACTTTGTCGGATTTTTGTTTATGTTGGCTTTCTATTTTTGTATACTTACTCGTCGGTTTCCTCCTCGGAGAGGGAGTGACTATTGCTGGCCAGTAGAGACATCTTGTAAGAGGGAAGGACTCTGAAAATTCCGAAAAAAAATAATATCAATTTAATTGGGCTTTAAGACTTTGAGCACTACGGTATTTTCGATATTTAAATTAGCTCATATTTCGGGTATTCAAAGCCTACTTTTAGGCTGAGCTAAGCACATTTAAAAGCCGGGCACGCACACAACCAGCCCACAATTATCATGGCGAAAAAGGCCTAATGAGTTTGTCCGGGCCAGAGAAGAGAGCAGGGTAGATGGGCCAGGCATTTTGACAGCTTTTAATTAAAAAGCACAAACATCGCACATCACGTGCCAGTCTTGTATGTGTGAAAGCATTTTGTGTGCGAATGAGTGAGTATGATGGATGTGTACGATTGTACGCTCCGTCGGTCACACGGTTGAGTTTACGGGTCGCTTTGGGCAGAGAGCAACCGCAGAAACTCAAGACAAAACAATGCGGGAGACCTTGACAACTACTTCAAGGATTACCACCGCTTCTATACTCTTTAAACCTGAGAAGCTGGATAAAAACCAGCTAAACTCAATGAAAAGCTTCTTTATTCTATTTTGTGAAAGTATCTTTTCAGGGAATCACTGAGACTCTCTGGAATCTCTCCACGTTCCACAAACAGACCAAGCTGAAACAGCTACAACTATATAGTTAGAGGTCAAGCTTTATTTAAGGTAAGCAAGCATTTATATAAAGTGGATTCTAAAGAGACAAGAATTCTTTAGTTTTCAATGAAATATTGAACAAAAAACATTTTAATGCTCTTAAAACTCAAACAAACTCTTGACATAAACGGTTCAACTTTGTTTTTGAGCGATTTTTCTCATCCTCTTTGGTACTTAGAAAGCCTGCCATTTCACTGATACGCCATTTCTTTCAGTTCAAGTGACCCATTAAAGCAGCAGCCTTGAAGCCGTTTACTGAACCGTATTTGCATCTGCACCAACAACAGCATCAACAGCATCACTAGAGAATGATGCCAAACAAACGACGACGAACGTCATCAAGAAATGCAAATGTACAGCTATGAATGCAGATGCTCGTATATGCAATCATTTATATATTTAGAAGCTTTACTATAATGCTCTTTTTTGCAGCAAAATCAGGCTATGAGTCCTTCAGTTTCAGAGGACAAAAGAAGACTTGAAAGAACCACGAAGGCTTTGTCTATATAGTCCTGATATCGAAAAAGCTAAATCAAATTAAAGTAACTTCAAGATCCATTAAAGTATTTACAGATTACTAAAATATATATGATAAAAGGAGGAAGGAGCTCTTGAGATATTGAAAAAGCAGAATCAAATTCAGCTCAACATATTTAAATATCTGAAAAATACAAAAAGACCTCATAAGAAAAGTAAAAGCTGATGCGTTCAAGGTCCTTGAAAGGGGAAGGCAAAGTTTCTGCAAAAATATGATCCAAAGTTACCGTTATTCCAGAGAAAATAAAGAACAACTAAACTAATTTCATTACTCCCAGTAAACTTTCGACTCTTTCTCACCTTCTCTATGAACTTTCTAAAAAGAAACTAAACCTATAAAATAAAACCCAATATTGAGGCTACAGGACACTCAACAGTCGTTAAGGCTCTAGCATATTTGGAGTGCTCTGTTTGTCCTCTAACATTTCCAATTATGCACACAAGTGCAATTTGCTCGTTTCATCATCTTTCAAGTAATTTGTGCAGATGTTGTTCCACAACAAAGTACTGAATAAAATAAATTTCCAATTCCAAAAGAATTCAGCGATTCGCTGCTTTATTGCCAGGACCAAAACCATATTAGAATAAGTATTGATTTTTTTCCTTGGTTAGCAACGATTATAATGAACATTTATTGACCTGATAAGAACAAAAACAACTGCATTTGCTTGTCCTAGCAGAAGATGTGGTTTTTCATTGAATAACATTTCATTCACATCGGACGAACACTCCCACTGGCCTGGTCGGGTTAGACCATCTGCTTCACATTTATTTACAAAGTTCTTGGTCAAGACTTACGTAAAAATTTGAAAGTTTTTCTCTTTTGCCTGGTGGTTGTCTTCTGTTTTTGATATGGTTGCTCTTGCTTAAATAACTTTAGTTTACTCTTTATCGTAAAAAAAGACGCGCGGAAATTCAGCAAATTATTTTTGCGGTTGGTTGGTTGGCTACGACTTTGTTTTTATTTACTCTATTTTTTTTTTTTTTTTTTCGTTTTATGGGCACACGAAACTTTTTGTTTATCTACTGAAACGAAGCGAATGGCAGACCTAAATAGTTGGCAAGGACTGACTCACGACTCGTTGTTAGCTAACTAAAGGGGCCTGACTCACCGACTGACACGTCTGCAATTGTGCGAAGTTCAACACTGACTGAACAGCCAGTGGCATAGGAGACCAAAGCTTAAACCAAAGCAGAGCCGACCCGAGCAGAACCCATAAGGCAGAAGGCAGAAGGCTCACTTACCGTACAAACAGTCGCGGTAGCTGTGGCAGCGCAGCTGTAAATTTGGCTCAATGCGCGCAGCTGACAATGCGCAACTTTCCAAATGTTGGGCCAGCAGAAAAGCGATGGTCTGGTTGAGTAAGGTACACTGGGATTGCTTGGGCGATTGGGGGAGACTTTTGTGTATCAGCAAAAATCTCACTCAAATAAAAAAGAGTCAACAGAAAATTTATTTGTCTGTATGAAAGCAAGGCCAAGTCTGACTAACAGAGAAACTGCCAAGCCCATACTCTGGCAATTTTCAAAGTCTGTTAGGCATTTAAAAAATACAAAAAATGAAAAAAAAAAATTAAATTACATTTCACTCAGTTTTCAGCTCAGTTCCGCCAGTCGGATGTTTCATTTAATTGATGGTGGTGAGAGGCTTTTGGGAGCAGTGCAACAACTGCGCAGCCATCACAAACGACAGCTGAAAGCAAACCTTTTCGACTCATTGCCTTACACAAATACAGCTAGGGGACTCTTCGGCTGTTGCTTCTTCGTGTGTGGCAGTGGTCAGCATTGTCAAAGGCAGTGGAAGACGATGGCAATGGCTCCTGATAACACACTCCTTGTTCAAATGAAACCAGAAAGAAATATAAATGTGCATTTATTTTGATTAAATGCGTTCTTAATTAAATCGGTGGAGCTTAAATTTCAATTTCTCATTAAAATTACCCAACAGTTAGGGCGTAAATACAATGTTTTAGTAATTATTACGTATACGCCATGTAGTCATTTCAATTGCTTACAGTTACAGTTTAGAGCTTTCTTTAAATTAAGATTTAAAATATTTAAGTGAACAAAATAAAAATTTCAATTCATAATATTTCAAATTTTTTTCGACATTTGCCATAAAATTTCCATTGTTTCATTTCGCTATTTTTTTTTTTTGAAAATGCTTAAGTGCGGCTTCAATTGGTATTAATTTTTACGCTTTGCCGGCTCTGTAGGCTCACTTAATTAAATGTAAACAATGAAATATTTGACTTTAATTTGACATTGACATTCAAATTTTCCCGCAACTGCTTAATTTTTTTGAAACGCTTTCGCCGACACGCTTGACTGAGACTCGGACAAACCATTGTCACACACACCCAGAAAAGAGCAATGCAAAAAGAGAGGGTTATGAATCTATGATACTCTTTTTGAAAATAAACCATAAGAATCTGAGGGCAAGTGCCAGAGTTGTTCAATACTTGATAAACTATTCTGGGAAATCTCAAAAGGTCCCTTTTTTTTAGGAATTCATAAATTCGTATAAACTTTCTTTCAAAAAAGAGAAAAACATTTAATAGTTGTAAATTTGAATAGTACATTAAGCCGTTGAGTATACAGTATTTTGATAAATTCAAATTAAAACAAAAACTGTCTATGACGAATAAATAAATTTGTTTTGCCTTTTATTACAAATTTTCAGCGTCTTGTTTCTTTCCGCGTTGCGGCAATATTAAATTTCCAATTCCAAAGTAAACATATCATATAAAAAGATCGAGCCCATTTTCAACCCAGAACAACAGTATTCATTACTCAAATATTTTGATTGTGTGTCATAAAACAAGACAAGAGACAATCTACCCTGTATTCCGCCTGTCCAACTCAACATCCTGGTCTTAGTCTTTCAAGTTTGAAAGAAGACCATTAAGACATTTGACATTTCTGGGCACTCAAGCAAAGGATATTTTATAGCTTGTATAAAATAAATGTAGGAAATTTTATGTATTGGCTTGGCATACGCAGAGTCATTTCGGGACAAACTCGAAATGAGTAGACACAAAAATCAATTCGAAGGAGCCCTTCGTATAGATTGGAGAAAAATAAATAAAGACATAGGCATTTAGATGGAAAATATCTGAATTTAAAAATAAATAATTCTTTGTTTTTGCTTCAGATTTTTTTTTTACATTTTTTAAGTAATCCAAAAGGTACTTATACATTTCATTCCTGCTAACAAAAAAGGGCCTAAGATAAGCTAGTCTCTCTTTAAATTTATGAAAACTCATAAAACATTTTATTTCTGTAAAAAAAAACGATCTTATCTTTTAATAACCAAAATAAATTAAGAGTGTAAGTCATTCATTTTCCCCATATCTGCTTCCTTTGCCTCTCCAAATAAAAGTCAACCGAAATGACATTCTTTGGGAAAATGAAAGTAGGCTTTCAAAAATAATAGAAAAGAAATGAAATTTCCATGTCCTCGAGGTAATTTGAATCAATGACGCGTATAGTGAAAAGCACCTAATGATTAAATTATATCGAATGTAATGCGATTTGCAAGCAAAACGGCTGAGTGTCAGAAAGCAATATTATTTATTTAATTCCCTGATGTGACTTAAAGAGCTCACTTCAGACAGACAGAGACAGAGAAAGAGAGAGAATAAGCACAAATATGTGGCCAAATAATAAAGAAGTGTATGTGTGTCTATGTGTGAGTGTGTGCGTCATGCGTGTTTTGTCAAATTCATTTGCATGACAAAAGCATAAAAACATAAGCCTTCATTTGCATTGCCATGTTTACTTGGGTATACAAGGAATTTTTTTCTGGGGCTTTTCCGTTTGTATCGAGCTGTGACTGACCATCTCCAAGGTACCGCAGGACATGACAGGACACTACAAACTAAGCAAACAAGCCGACAAAGGTTCGCTCAGAAAACTCAACAAATTCAAAAAAAAAAAGAGCGGGTCTTCCAAAAACCACCACGCCCACACCTCTGAACGGACCCAAGCCTCACCATGTGGTAGCATCCGTTATATAATCTACACCTACCCAACTCAGGTCAGCTCATTCCACCAAAAACACAGTCCACATAATCCATGAAAAGTTCACCTTCCTGGCAAGCTCTCTCGTTCCACGCTTTCTCTCTCTCTCTCTCTCTCAGCAATTAAGGAGTGAAAGACATTTCATTGCGGTTGAGTACGTTGAACTTGACTCTGAAGGGGGTGGGGGGGAAGCTGCTTTTTGAGTGCTCGTTTTGAGTGAAAACTTATACATATTTTTTGGTCTTTCGATGAGCTGAAAGTTTGTTGCTGCTTAACGGGCAAATACACCTAAAGCCTTCAATCCCCCTGGGAGGTGTCAGGCAAAGTGCTTCTATAAATCTCAAGCTTTGGGCTGTCTCCTTCTTTTTTCCTAGGTGGACTCTAAAAATACTTGTTTTCTTTTGATTCGTAGAACTTGGCACTGTGTAGTTAACAGATTTGAAAGACCATTCAAGCGATTTTGTCTGTGGGGAAATCGGAGACTTTTCGTCTAATTAGCCAAACCACACAAAACCCAAAGAAACTCAAAAATTAGTTTGTGTTGTTTTAAGTCGGTTTTTAAGATCATATTTACTTCAATCACAGCACAGAATACAGAGAATATTATCTAATGGTTTATTTCACTTAAAAAGAAATTCGAAAACATAAACAAGAGAGTAAACAGTTTCCAACTTGTTTGGGCCGGAAGAGTGGTGCCGATGTGTGATAAGCAATTAAAAAGTTAAGCAAATCAAACTAGAAGGAGCAAAGTTTTCCAGACTTAAATGAATAAACAGAGCAATAGAATGAGTTTAGGTAAATCTTAGTGTTTAAAATATGATTTCTTCTTTTTTGTTTTTTACATGTCAGTTTAATTGTTCTGTAAATTTCAAATGTTCTTTAACACACAACTAGAGTAATCCTTTAAGTTATTTATTTTTTTTTTTTTTGTATACATGCATGTAGGTTTTGTTTTTTATAATTTCATGTAATTTAAAACATTTAAAAAAGTTTACGTTTATTTAGTAACACTTTTTGGTTTTTGTTTTTCTTTTATATGCTTGCCTACATTAAGATCAGGTTCGAAATGTTTTGTGTGGTACAGCGTATTATTTAGTTTTGAAGCATGATTGTAGTTGCAATGAAAGAATAAAAAAAACATGTGACAAACATAATATTAAAATTAACTTAAAGATAAAATTAATTAAACATTGGAAATAATCTCAATAAATCTCTTTACCTAATTAGGAAACAAGCAATAAAATTGAACTAAATGAAAAATTTGAGCACGGCTACGCGGATTTCCCTTTAACTTGTACTTTAGTTTTGTTCGTGTTTGTTGGGAGTCGGATTTCCGTGTTATAAAAGAAAATTAATAAATCAGCCTTCTTTCCTTTGACTTGAAGCATGCTGAAATGCGTATTCGTCGGCTCCTTTTTGTTTTTGCCATTGCATTCCCCTGTAGTAATCAGTACTGGTAATTGTGGGGGAATACAGCACGCGCAGGCAGATAAAATGGATCATGTTGATTGCGATAATGGCGAGCCAGAAATACGGCCAGCACCTGTTAATAAAAAATAATAAATTCATATTAATTTCATAGAATTGAATATAAAGGTAAATAGCATAAATCAGTGATATACTATATCTCACCCTATTATATGGCCAAATCCCATTTTTATTATTTAGTTAGTCAAAGGACAAAAAACACGGTCCGTAATTATAATAATTTTAGTTGTTGACAGAAGAAACCTTAATGATAAATGTTAGTGGGTACACTGAGATATATCTAATCTCTGAGGAGATGTACAGAAATATTTTGTATTTATTTTGTTTTTGTTTTTGTTGATTGCTTGCCTTTGTTTTCATTTGTTTCGTATTAGTTGGTATGATAATAGATATATAGAATATATTATGGTTTCCCCTATATGTATGGATGTATATGTCGGTTGCAATCTAAAATATTACGTACATAACTCTACTCATGTTTATCTAAATTTACATAAGTTTTAAGTTTTAATTTGTTTTAGTTTGGTTTGGTTTGGGTGAATATAAATTATTTAGTATATCATGCTGTTCATATATAAATAGAAGTGTATACCATCAGATAAATAAGTTGTATATATTATATATATATGTATATTAAGTTAGTATGTATGTGTATAATGATACCAGACTAGACCAGACCCCATATATAATTATTGTTTACACTTGTATGGAAATGAAATTTTTTTCTCTATGGCATTAACATTGATTGTTCGCGCCATTTGTTATTTCGGTATGTTCAAAAATGAAAAAACAAAACACAAAAAAAAAAAACAAATTGAATGTTATTTAGTTGTTAATGCAATTTAGAGAAAGGCGCTGGGCAAGCCGCGCGGATCCTTTTGATTGCGATAGCGAACTGTTAGCCAAACACCAACAAACTGAATGCATGTTTAGTTAAATAGAGATGAAAGGATTAGATAAATAAATGAATGAATTTACAAATTAAAAACTCACCTCAGTAAAGCTGAAGAAGATGCCAAGACCACCACACAATTTGAAGGCGTAATCAATCTTGTCCTCTAGCAATGGGCCACAGGGTGGACAATGACACGTGGGATCCTTGGAGTCTGCGCAGCACTCTTGGTTGATGATTTCGCAGGAAGGCTGGGCATCAGCGGAACTGGTTGCATTGAAGCCGCAGCACACGAAATTATCCTGAACCTGTTTGCGTAGCTCTGGCGGCACTGTATTCCAGCCCTGTTCGGCAAACTGCTGCTGCTGCTCGGAATTGACGGCTAAGCAAGAGCTGGCAATGGAAAACTGTATAAGGAACAGCATGAACAGAATGATCATGTACTGTTGGGAGATTTGAGTTAAGGTGCCAACCACAGGCGGACATTAGATTTAAGATTAAATGCTAAAAGAAAATAATGGTGATAACAAACGTGAGAGCTGACGCAATAGACGAAGCGACAAAAGCCACCAGGCGGTCATCTAATAAGTCGGCAATCTATAAAAATCACGATGGTATAGTTTGTTTAACATGTGACTCATTATATACAGAGGTTAACAGCAAAGGAAGTAAGCTCTGGTGTAAGGTTACTTGCCAGAGACTTACACAAACACACAAATACGTAACAGCGCCACAAACTTATATACATAATTATAAATAAGTACATAAATTAGTTTGGATCGGTGTACTTGTGTGTGTGTGTTTGTGTTTGTAGAGAAAACGGAATTGTGTAGTTTATAAGAAAGGTAGTTTTGCCATTCGACATCCGTTGACCTTCAGCAGGGGGCTGCATTTATCAATTTGCATACAAAGAGCTCACTTATATGTGCACCTCCTTGGCCTAACTGATTCGGCTGTCTTTGTCCTAACCTCGTCTTAGTTGCTGTTTGCTTTTTTTTTTTTTGTAATGTTTGTGCAAAGGATACGAAGAACAGCATCACTTGATGATGCTTGACAGCGCCAGCAAGGCCCAGCATGGATATGAGTATGAGTATAACACCGCACGCCAAGATGCCCCCAACAATTGGCAGGTTTGTGACAATGGAAGCTGCCCGTGCATAGACACCTACGCCAATCAGCAAGAAACCAATCATCTGCAATGAAAGAAAAGAGGGCACGAAGGTTACAGGGCCACTTGTTACTATTTAGCAAAGTAGTTAGAGTGAAGTTATCATTAATTAATTAAGATTTTTAATAAAATGTAATACTTATTTGTATACATAACTAGCACTGCTCATTTTGAAATTAAATAAAAACAATTATTTTATGATATTATCGCAAAAGTGTATATATATAGAAATACATATGCAAGCATATAGAGTTTAACTTGTCTTTTGTTTATTAACTTAAACAACAAAAAGTCTTTGTTGAAGCAATTTTAAAAAATTTGTGATTGCGAAAACAAAAAATTTTGTAAGATGTTTTTTTGACTTACCACATACAAAATATTGAGCGCTATAAGCGCATTTTTAGAACACGTAAAGCCTCCACACATTTTACGAGTCCTTACTTCTGCCCAAGCAATTTATAAATATCTTTTAATTGAATAAAATTAAAAATTTTCTTGCGAGCTGCGGCGCAGTTTTCACTTTCAGTAATACACAGCTGTAGAAATTAGATACCTTGTTCCGGAACGAACATAGTTCCGTTCAGGATTTTTTAAATTTCCTTCCGGGAAATTTTTATTAGGGCTGCCACAGAGTGGTTCGATAGCAACTACATCGTTTTTTTGTTATCGCTAAAGTAGTTCCAAAGGCGCGGTATTTGAATAGCTGTAGTCATATGAACACCACACATTAAAATAATTGTCATAGAGAGGAACTATAAACCAAAATATAATTCTGCTTTTTAGGGAAAATTAAAAAAAAATTATAGGAAATTTTCGATTCTCATGTAATTACATTCTTATTGAAAATAAATAAAATAAATGCAAGTTATAATAAGTTAGCTTTAATGCCAACACGTTTCGCCGTCCCTGAAATAGAAATCACCTTCGCATTTCTCCTATCACAGAAAAGAGAAAGAAACTGTAAAGCTGAGAGCAAGTTGTGCACATTTTTTGCAAAAACAAAAAAATAAATAAATAAAGAGTAAACAAAACACTACCGACGCTCCCAGAAATTTACACGCTCGATTTCGATTGGCGTCGGAGGTGGCGAGTATATCTGGCTGCCTTGGCTTAAAACAAAAGTTACGCTTATTTACTTTACCGTTCTGGCTGTGCAGTGAAACGTTGTCAAAGCTTGCGACGGACGCGCTAACCGACCAAAAATTAAAAGTGAAAAAAAAAATAAAAAACAAATTAAAGATAACAATTCGCATACTTCAAATCGCTTCAATCATTTCTCTGCAATGAATTCCAATTCACACGCAAATTAGACGATTATCACACAAAATTAAAAATATTGTGAGCAATATAATTATTTATAAATATTTAAATTAATATCAATTAGAACTTAAATCGATTAAAGAAGAAGCACAAAATAAGCGCGTTTCCGGTGCTGCGCGCACGCGTTTTTAACCGCTTCATTGAATTCCGACCACCAATAGAATAAACAAAAAAAGGTCTACAATAACACTCTAATCGTTTCAGTTGAAAATATCAAAGCACCGTTAGCTAACGTTTGTTAAAATAGTAATTGGGTCTGACCGAACGGGGTAAGTGTGTGTCAGATGTTGCAACAATTTGGAAAATATTTCACTTTGCTAACAAAACAAAAACCCAGCTGAATTTTTCAGCAATGAGATCATTGCAAGTCTCAAATTAAAATCCCAAGTTAATGCCCGCGAATTAAACAATAAAAGTAAATTAAGGCAAGTTTATAAATAAAAAAAAAATAATAATAAATAAATAAGTAATCGCAACCAACACCGAAAATTTTCCAATTTGGACAAACATGTCTTGTCTAAGCCCAAATGGCCTTATTATTAAATACCTAAATATTTATACAATTATTTAGCATAACCTTTAAATTCCGTTTACTTTTCTTAACTTGCCATTTACGCAAATTACGCGTCTACTGTTTATTTTTTCTTTATGATCCACTGGAATTTTACAATACAAAAGAGAAATATCCAAACATAATTTAAATTATGAGTAATCTTATTTTTCAAATTGGCCAATACACCAAATCGCGTCAAGTGCCAAAGTGCCAAAATCTAAAGTACAAAAAAAAAAAAAAAAAAAAAAAACAAAATCATTTTATTTTCCGGGATTTTAATAAAAGAAGCGCTAAACCTAATAATAATGAGCATTGTGTGTTGTTTGTGAAATTACTTTAGACATGCAAAAAGAAGAAAACAATCGCACTCCCAAGAAAAGATATTCCCTGGCTCGAATAAATCTTGTGTAATAAACAATTAAATACTGAATCTTGTTTTTGCTACGCTCAATTTGATTTTTACACATTAATTTAATGCTTTCCCTTCTGTCTTCTATTCTCAAAAAAAAAATAAATAGCAAACAAAAAATGAATTGAAATTTAAAACTATGACAAAACTACGACAGAGCTCGCCAAATTATTGGCACGTGGGTACGAAAAATGAAATGTATTTTCCTGCTTATTCGAACTACACTAAACTGCAAACTTTAAGAGAATTTTCATTTATTGGAAAACGTGATAATACGACGAATACGTGTTTTAAGCTAAGCTCGGATTCCCTTCTTCTTTATTTTAGTTTCAATTAATTTTAAATATTTTAATTACAATGTTTTTGCACGTAAATCAAGCTAGACAAATCGCCAAAAACAGAGAAGGGGTCAAGACTATAGACCAAAGTATTGTATAAATTGAAGAAATACTGCTTTTCTTTGGATTTATCAAGAGAGAGTGAGACTAAAGACCTAGAGATGACCTAGCTTTCTTTTAATTAAACTTAAAAGTTTACACTTGGGCAACTCAATCTTATTTTATCCAGTTCAATTCGGTTCAGTTCAACAGACGCTCATAAAACTGAATTATCTGTCCAGTCCAGTGTTCTTTGTAATTTAAACAAAAGCGCACAAAAAGATCAAACAGCATTTAAGCTCGACGAAAACACTTCAAGTTGCTTTATTAGAAAATTTGATTTGAATAAATTGCAAATATTGCGGTTTTTCATGATTTAAGTAAAACGCATTTTGAATAAATATTGGACATTAACTTCTTTAATAAAAACAAAATAACAAAATCGCAATGGCATCTTTTGTGTGCCGAAGAAAACAGACTCTTTTCGAAGTTTTCGCTGATATTGCTAAGACTGATTTAAGTTGGTATGAGAGCTATATGATATAATAAGCCGATCACACTAGCCCCGTCATACAAGAATCTCAAAAAATATCAGGAATTTTCCTAAGACCGACTTAGACCGATGCAGATATTCCCAAGACCGACTTGGGTTCGTATGACAACTATATGATAGAATATAGTGGCCCTATGTATCCCAAGTTTGAGAGAGGTCAGTCTATAAGTCTTGGAGTTATTTCTATATGATATATTGGCACAATGCAAATTAATTTTGATATTGAAATATGTGTATTTCTACATAAGAAATATGTAACCCGAATTGGAAACTGAGCGGCAAGATTGAATAAAACCAAACTGACAGATGGACATGTCTCTATCGCTTCGTCAATCGATACTTCCTATTCTAGAGGTAACTTTAAAGGGTCACCGATGCTTGGTTTAGTACATTGCAAACAGATCAAAAGTAATATACTCTTTTTCAAAAAAAGTATAAAAATACGTAAAGGTCATCCCAGGTATACTGAATATGGCACACTCTTCTCTTTGATCCTACTACGTCATATATTTAGGCAATTTTAGTATCTGATTCGTGAACCCGACAATATTATTTTGAAAGTCCAAATAAAGTAGAATTTTATTAGGCATTCATAAACAAACGTTATCAAACGCGGAAACTCAACCGAGCTTTCAATGACTCAAGCCCATTTTTTTGGCTAGTTGGTCATTTGGTATTCAGTATTCAATTTAGTTTTTAGCCAAATATAATTACTCGTCAATGGGGTAACCAAAAAAAGTCACTCAATCTGGTTGTCGTTAACAAAAATAATAATTTAGCATTGAAGTATTGAGACCGTAAATTTTTTTTTGTTTTCAGTAATCTTTCCAATCTGTCGAGCAATTTTATTACTTCAAATATGCACTGCCATTCGACCTGTTATTCTCAATTAAAATTAAGAAATTCAAAAATTTATTGCTATTTTTCTGTTAAAATCTAAATTAAATCAAGCAGCCAAGCAATGAAGAAATTTATTCGCTTTTAATAATAATTACTGGCAATTATATAAAAAATAAAAAAAAAAGCAACCCAAACTTTATTTATTCCATAAAGAAACAAAATATTCAAAAAAAGAAAATCAAGTAGAAAGACAATTAAAAAATATTCAATCATTTCTTTTAATACTTAGAAGACGAAATCCAGTGAAATTTATAATATTTAAAATCCTTGAATCTTTATAAATTGCATTAACATTTGACGTGAGCAGACGCGTGCTCAAAAATTTGCATAAAACTGCTTCGCTAGGCTCGGTCAACATGCCCGGGGCACATGGACAGCTTTGGCAGTGGCACGTGACTATCACATTTATGGCCAATTGCTTGGTGACATATCAGTGGCCAGAGAATATATTGTTTGCAAAAATTTGAGAAAGAAAACAAAAAACATGTAAGCAGGCAGTTCACTTTGGCAATTGATAGACAATTCACGCACTCTCATTGTGAGCGAATGCAACAATTTGCACAATTTCAACTCGAATTTAAACAAAATCAAATCAAAATGACACAGTTTTTTTTTCATTTGTTAAAGGGGAAAAATGTTATTGATATGGTTGGCGTGTCTGTCAGTTAGGCTATAATTTATTGGTAGTACGTACCGCCCACACACTAACTAACTTTGCCATTAAAATAAAATGTTATATAATTTGTAAAAAAAATTGTTTACATTCTTTTCTCCAATTGCCAAGACAAACATTTAAATTAAACCAATTCCAGGCAGATCTGCCCCCTTGCAGGCCATTAAAATTAACAAACACACACGTGTACAGGGCTTAAAATAATTAATTTGATTATGTTGAGGAAGCTTAAAAGGCAATTAAATTTATAAATAAATGTATAACTAAAACAGTTGTGAATTTAATTTAATTGAACATTTAGCATAAGCACCCACCAATCAAGCTGCGCACGTTATTCTCAGAAAGCTAAATTAGATATTAATTTGAAAAAAATAAAAATAAATAAATATATAAAATATATATAAATTAGCCGGTAGCAGATCGAGCAAATTGATGAAATTTAAATTTCGTTATCAACGACATCGGAGAAACAACAATTAAATTTGCATTTGAGCTTATAGTCGTTTTATCTCGTCTGGTCGTGTTTTATTTGATCGGATTGATCGGACAGCTCGTTTAGCAGCCTCGCACACACACTCAGACGACTGGAATTTCATTTTGAGGAATTCCAAACAAATTGCAAAAAAAAAATGCAACCTTAGTTTTGAATAGGTTTAAAAAGTTGGAGTTCTATCTCCTTTAAAGTCGGATTCAATCATGCTCTGGGCGTGTGATTACTTTAAAATGTTTCCATAAATTGTTGAATAGTCATTGTGTTGGAAGTAGTTTGTTTTTTTTTTTTTTGGAAGTCATTGGACTGTAGTCTGGCTAGAGAAATCAGCTGTTTGTAAGCGAAAAAAAAACAATAATTAAAACAAATTTAAAACCAAAATTTAACAGAGACGGCAAGACTATGAACTTCATAATGTCAGCAAAAATGAATAAACAACAAAAACGTATTTATAGTTTCTATCACACGTATTTTTCATTTATTCAAATTTAATTTGAATTTTTTTTTTATTATGGGTTTTTAATTTTTATGCGTTCAGTCAATTTATCAATCTTGGGTTCTCGTCTAGGAAGTTTTATTTGAAGTTCAGGCCAGTTTTTTTTTTTTTTTTCGTTGGAAATTTTCGTATATTTTTTTTATCGATTAGTAACATAAATTTTCAATTCAAGCTCAAGTGCATTGAAGCGAGAGATTGCCATAAAATATAAATAAAGTGATCAAATTAATTGATTTCATTGATTGAAATGCAGACGAATTAAAGTTATGCGGGCATTATACTCTACACAATTCTAATCTGATCTGGCAAAGTCTTAGCAGTGGTTAGGTCTACAATATTGGTAGTATCTGCCCCCAGATAAATCAAGCAAATAATTCTAGTCCGATCTAGCAAAGTCCTAAGTGGTTGGACCTATAATGTTAATAGTGCCTAGCCCCCAGGATAAGCCAGATCTTGGTTAAGCCCCCTGAAACAAGATTTGTTCCAAGTAACTTTCAATAGAGCATTTCCCAGTCGGACAGGCTCGACGAAAATTCGATTTAATTTTCTTTGTAGAATTTCTAGCATCTTCTTCATTGGGGCCCAAAAAATGCATAGTCCACTACTAATGCATATCTCACACTTACACATGCAAACACATTCGAATGTAAATGAATCTGAGAAAAAAAAAATGTATTCAAAAAAATAATTATTAATTTCTAAACAAGCGTCGCCTTCCGCTTGAGTCTTTCAATTCAATACAAATCTACGATAATATGACCCCAAATATTTTAAATATGCATTTGGTTTTTTTTTTTTTATATATTTTCAATGAATTTAAATGTCGATCGTTGGCACTCCTCCTGCGGCAGCTCGGTTTTCTAGGTGAACGATAAAAGCAAATAAATTGAACATTTTCCCAGCGTTTCAAATATCATCAGTAAAAAAGTTTTCAATTTTCCCAAAGATTTTTCCTAAAAAAAATAAAATCCGAAAAAGATATGAAAGCCTGCGGAAAGCCTCTAATAGATTTTGTCAAGTCATTATTTTTTGGCCAGAAACTCAGAGCTAGCGGGCTTCCCCTTCAAAACCCCGTCATTGCCAAAATGTTCAAAAACTTTCCACTCACAATAAAAACTCAAAAAAATTTTATTATAAAAAAAAACGTAACACAATATTGGAATGTCCGGCACAACACTTATAAATAAATAAAAATAAAGAAAATAAAAAAAGAGGTTGAATTAAATGTTTATAGAATGAAAACCGATTTCCTAAGTATAAAGATCTGATCTTATATATATATAGGCATGTACCATGTGTATGTGTGTATGAGTGTGTGCATGTCTTATTTGTTGTGACAAACACGGTGAAAGAAATGACCAACGGAAATAAATGGTCAGGTAAATGAGGCACGCATACCTGAAAATGTTTCTTTCGTTCTTTGGCCAAATTACACTGATTATTCATAGTTTCAAGAAGTCACCAGCAGCTAGATAAAGTTAATGGAAATGAGTCAATTGCAAAAACTGCACTCAAAAAATTTTTCACTACGATAAGAACCAATTATGGAACGGGCCTGGGACAGACTCACAGCTTGATATTGAGCCCTGATTCGGGTCTATACAACTGCGACACAGCAATACATGTGACAACAACCAATAAAAATAAAAAAAAGTTTCAAACAAAAAAAAAAAACAAAAACAGTTTTGGTTTTTTTATAAAAGACAAGGTTCACATCAAGTACAAAACAGTTTCATTCAAAACGTTGCCGTGTGAAGACGATCTCGAGAGCTAACAGCTCAGCTCAGTTCAGCTAACTGACAATTATTGTTAATAAACGGAAAGAAAACATAGTCCCAACGAGTGTACAAAAATTGTTTTCATTCATTATTTCTGGTTGCACCCGAAGTTAGTTCTAATTATGTGAGCATTTTCAAATTACTTAAGAACCAATAAAAAATAAAAAAGAATAAGTTATTTAAATTGTTTGGTGTTTTAACAAAAAGAATTTGTTTGAAATTGCAGTGGAAAAGAAAAACTATTAAGAAGGCGAAAAAAGAATTATAATGAAAACAAATCCGGCTGCGGACCATGTGTATTTCAATGATGGATTTAAGTGCTCAACGATTAGTATTCACACAAATCTGGCCGATCAAAATGGTGGCAGCAGTAGCGGCAGTGTTGGCGGTGGCTCTCAAGGATCCAAGGAGTTTATATGTGAGTTTTCATTCTTTTAATCCCTTTAATTTTGCAAGAGGAACTGTGGGTCTATCCTCGATAGCTTCCTCTGACACTGATCCGACTGATTCAGAAAGGTCTGTTGGGGCCCGGAATTTAATTTGTAAACAAACAACAGCGGTTCCCATAATCTTTAGAAATTCTTTTTGTTTGAATGGAATTTTTTTTTTCATAAGCCACCCGTTTCCCCCATTTGAAAAAAGAAACCGTCTCGAAAATATTATGAATTAGGTTACAAGTTCCGTAGTTTTGATAAGGTAGAAGTGATACAAATAAAAAACGGCACATAAAAAACCTTGACAATGAATGCATACTCGCTTTAGATCATTTCATTTAAAATTCGCAAAAAAAAAAAATGAAGCCGAACGTTAAACTCGGGTGCGGCCGATTTTGAGGTACCCTATACGTAGACGGAATTGAAATAGAAAAAGTGGCTACCTTCACATAAAACCTCTGGACTTAATATTCCTTTCAATCCAACAATTGTTCACAATAATGCAAGCACGCCATCTATCGGAGTGTTCATTCGACCGTTTGCCAGTTAGGCAAGGGGAATGCAAATCATGACTCTGAAAATTAGTTTTTTGTATATCTCATGTAAATATGGTCCGATTTTAGTCATGTTTGATATCAATCGAAAGATTTTGAGATTTTTAACAATTTTTTAGAAGTAACTAATAACAATATCCTAAAGCTGTAAGAATTACAAGGCTTTGAAAAAGTGAGGGCGTAGAAGGAGGGGCGAGAGGAAAAAATAAGGAGTCAGAATCCCAAGTTTGGTTTTCCTAGCTTTTATAGTCTCTAGGCGTTCACATGGACGGACGGGCAGACCCACGGACAGACAGACGGACAGACGTACGGACATGGCTATATCGATTTCTCTCGTCACCCTGATCATATTGTGGTTAACTTTGGGGGTCTACGACTTCTCCTTTCCTATGTTACATACATTTGCACAAACTTAATATACCCTTACCCTTAAGGTACAGGGTATAAAAAGAGCAGTAAAAACAATGCAAAGTTTTGTGATTCTGAATCATACCGAAAGTGTTGAGTGTCTCACATAAAAAAAAGATATATCTTTACAAACTTTTTTACACTCTTGTGAAAATAGTGTGTGAAAAAAAATTTTAGAAAAAAAACACAATATATATATTAAATTTTTCATTGCAGTAACCGAGGATGGCAAAAAGGTAAAGGCCAGCCGGAGCACGGTCGAGAGCACAAAAAATTGGCTGCAAGACTCAAGAAAACGGGTATTCAATCGAAAAACTCTGCACAAAAGATTGCCGATCTTAAACTGGCTGCCAAAATATAACTGCGACGATGCGATTGGGGACTTAGTAGCTGGTATAACAGTGGGTCTGACAGTGATTCCCCAGGCCTTGGCCTATGCGGGTATTGCTGGTCTCCCAGTAGCTGTAAGTTTCTTATTTTACAGCTACTGAATTTCTAGTTAATTTACGCTTCCCCTTTCTTAGTACGGTCTGTACGGATCTTTTCTTGGCTGCTTTGTTTATATATTTCTGGGCAGCTGTAAGGATGTTCCCATAGGACCTTCCGCCATAGTGGCTTTGCTTACCTATCAGGCAGCTCAAGGTTCATGGCAAAAGGCCGTTTTGCTTTGCTTGCTTTCCGGCTTTGTTGAGTTGCTGATGGGTATTTTTGGCCTCGGCTTTTTGATAGACTTTGTGTCAGGGCCGGTATCATCTGGTTTCACCTCAGCCGTGTCGCTTATCATACTTACCTCGCAAATTCAGAGTGTATTGGGAATAACAGCCAAGGGAAATACGTTTGTGGAGATCTGGACACAGGTATTTCAGAATATTAAATATACCCAGGTCACAGATACCATTTTGGGTATTACCTGCATTGCCCTGCTGCTAATGATGCGCACTTTGTCGTCTTGTAAAATCGGTCCACACGAAGAGGAACAACGTACACGCTTCCAAAGAATCGTAAATAAAGCTTTGTGGATTGTGGGCACAGCCAGAAATGCCATTTTGGTTATTGTCTGCTGTATTATGGGCTGTCTACTTCATAGCGAAGATCATGGCACTCCCTTTCGTGTGGTGGGCGACATACCACCCGGCTTGCCTAGCATTCAAATACCGTCTCTATCGCTTAGTGCCAACGAGACTAGCAATGGAGTGGCCCAGAGCTTTACTGACATGGTACGCAGCATGGGCTCCGCTTTGATTGTGGTTCCTTTGATCTCTCTTATGGAGAATATATCGATTTGCAAGGCTTTTGGGAATGGCAAGCCCGTAGACGCCTCCCAAGAATTGATAGCCATTGGAACGGCAAATATATTCAACTCCTTCGTGCAGGGATTTCCAGGCACCGGTGCTCTCAGCCGAGGAGCGGTCAATAATGCTAGTGGAGTTCGGACACCTCTTAGTAATATCTACTCTGGAGTTCTGGTAATGGTGGCTCTGTTGTTCCTGACTCCTTACTTTTACTTCATACCAAAGCCCACACTGGCTGCTATCATCATATCGGCCGTAGTATTTATGGTGGAAGTGAAGGTCGTGAAGCCCATGTGGCGCTCCAAAAGTAAGTTCTACTAAATAGATCATTTTAAATAAGATCTAATAAAATTTAATTCTAGAAAGTGACCTTGTACCTGGCGTGGGAACTTTTCTGGCCTGCCTAGTCTTACCTCTCGAATGGGGCATCCTGATTGGCGTTGGCCTAAATGTAATTTTTATACTATATCACGCAGCCCGCCCAAAACTCAGCACAGAGCTTCTCACCACCCAATCTGGTAATGAGTATCTAATGATCACACCAGATCGTTGCCTGATTTTTCCTTCAGTTGACTATGTACGGAATCTTGTTAACAAACATTCCATGCGTCAAAATGCACCTATCGTAATTGATTGCTCCCATGTATACGGGGCTGATTTTACTGCTGCCACTGTGATGGAGTCTCTGTTAAACGATTTTAATAAACGGGGACAGCTTTTGTTTTTCTACAATCTTAAGCCGAGCATTTGTGCAATCTTTGAGCAGGTGTCGTCGGAACAGTTTGTGGTCTACTACCAAGAGCAGCAGTTGGACGAATTACTCAAAGAACGGCATTATGTGCAGAAACGCCTGGAGACAGCTTGACTGTAAATCACGTGATACTTTAGTGTAAATTTAGACCTAACTATTTAAGCAAATTACCTATAGGTTTACTTGTAGTATTAGCCCATGCACACAAACACATTTTAGAAATTTTAAGGAAACCAAAAAGAAAATGCTTTTTATTACAATTTGCTGTGAGATGCTAAAAAATATGCAAATCAAACAAATAAACAAACAAATCTACCTGAATGCGCTTTCAAAGAAGTCTCAACCTCAAGTGCTGTTAAAAGAATAATTGTAATACCGGAGACGTAGATGCGACAAAAGGTGCTAAGACCAAAAGCGGGCCAATTAAATTTCTTCTATTTCATTGTTACACCAACGAGCTAATGTTATATAGTTTAAAATATAAGCAAGCTAAATCAAAATTTGAAAATTTCTCTAAACTGCGGTTAAAGGGCCTGCATTGTACAACACTGTCTAATATTGTACAGCCCTGACGTATAATACGTTACTTAACACTTAATATTGTAAGTAAAATAAGTTACTTTTCAACACTGCTTCTGGATCCCACGTTGTTCTCAAAGGTGTTTTATTTATTTGACAACAATTTGCGCGAAAAATGAGGCGTTTAAGTGATGAACGTGCAAAAATTCTTTTTGAGAAATTGTCTAAATAGTAAGTAGACGTAAATTGTCGTTGGAATTGAGCTAGTAATTATTTACAAATTTTCATTTTGCAGTATTGGCACCAACGTCAAGCAACTGATAGACCGGCCAGATGGAACCTATTGCTTTAGAGAACACCGTGATCGTGTGTATTATGTCTCAGAACGTATACTTAAATTGAGCGAATGCTTCGGATACAAGCAAATAGTCTGTGTGGGCACGTGCTTTGGCAAATTCTCAAAAACGAACAAATTGAAATTTCATATAACTGCGCTCTATTATTTGGCGCCCTATGCGCAATACAAAGTCTGGGTGAAACCATCATTTGAGCAACAATTCCTCTACGGCAATCACATACCAAAGTCTGGACTAGGCCGAATCACAGAGAATGCCGGTCAGTACCAAGGAGTTGTAGTTTACTCAATGAGTGACTTGCCCTTAGGATTTGGAGTGCTTGCTCGCTCGACTACAGAATGTAAAACTGCAGATCCACTCACGACTGTTTGTTTCCATCAATCTGACATTGGGGAATACATCCGTGCCGAAGACACACTTTTTTAGAATTATTTTAGGAATAGATAGTTAAGTTTGTAAAATTTAATAATTTTCTATTAAAGATTAATTGTAACATTACGATATTATTTAGTTATTTATTGGCTTATGTGCTTCAATTTTTGGTGGTTCGAACAACAAGCAGCCGCTTTGTACTTTCCATTATAATAAAATTAATTAAGTTCCGAAAAACTCAGAGCAGCCGGTTATTGCACTATTTTAATAATATTTATGTGGCTCAGTTGGGAAAAATGAACAATTTTAAAATTACCACATTCAAAATATGCAACCCTGCCAGTTTTTCGTGTAGACGCGCCTGCAGAGGGCGCTTTCGATTTATCTCGATAGTTTAACTCAATAAATTTTATTTGATATCAAAACAATAAAAAATTAGGGAAAGTAATAGCCAAAAACTAATTTAAAGTAATACTTAATACATTTCCAATGGCACTGCAGACAAAGGCGGCAACAATATGGCTGCTGCTGCTGTTGCAAGTCTTCACTGCTGGTAAGTAAAAAAGGCGAAAAATGAGTAACAAAGAATTGTTCGCAAATTTTTAATTTTTGTAAATTTTTATCAGTCCAAAATTTAAATGCATGCGAAAGTACTTAGGTCTAATCAATTTAACAATACTGCTTTCTTACCCTTTTATACAGCTTATGGCGAACGTACACGCGATAAAATGTACGAACCAATTATTGGGGCAAGCTGTTTTAGACGCCTAAACGGCACTCATCAGATTGGTTGCTCATGTAAGTGAAATGTGTCATATAGAAGTACTTTAATTTACTGTAATTGTTCGTATATCTACAGCGACATTTTCGGGCTCCGTTGGAGTGCTTCATTTAATAAACACCGATGCCGATCTGGATTTCTTGCTCAATAATCCACCATCACCGCCATATGCGCCCATGATTCCGCCCCAATTATTCACACGAGACAATCTCTTGAGACTTAAAGATGCTGGTCCACAAAATATATCTGTGGTGCTGCTTATCAATTATATTGACAAAAATAACCAAATGACTCAATTCTCTCATGAGCTTAACTGCCCCAATCAATACAGCGGCTTATTAAAACCAAACAGTAGTGAATCGGCCACCTGTGATGCCAGTTCCAGCAATGCGGCCAACACTTGGAATCCCTGGGGCACAGGTCTACTACATGAAGATTTTCCCTTCCCCATTTACTATATTCCAGACGTCGAAGAAATCGATAAGCTCGTAAATTGTTCTAAAAATTTCAACAGCTTTGGCTATGAATCTCATGCACTACGCAGTCTTTGCGCAGTCGAAGTCAAATCTTTCATGTCCGCTGCAGTCAACACAGAAGTTTGCATGCGTCGTACCACTTTCATTAATAATCTGAGCGGTACGAAATATTGTGATCCCTTGGAAGGGCGTAATGTCTATGCCACACTCTTTCCACGCAACACAACTGAAGACCTCGATATGAATGCAAAACGAAGTGTAAACAAATCCGAGAAATTCATCTTAGTGACTTGCCGCCTCGACACAACATCCATGTTCGATGGAGTGGGTATGTACAATTTGCCAATTCGAAAGGTAAAACTTTTCTAATTAAATTTTGTAGGTCTCGGTGCTTTGGATTCACTGATGGGACTAGCCACACTGACCCATGTGGCCCACCTCTTGAGCAAACTTTTGCCAGAACAAAGCGCTCTGCCCGATCCACGCCGCAATGTGCTCTTTGTGGTTTTCAATGGCGAATCTTATGACTACATAGGCTCACAACGTTTTGTTTACGATCTCGAGCAATTGGCTTTTCCCACTCGATCTACTCGCACAACACCCATTTCATTCGAGAATATTGAGTTTATGCTCGACATTGGCACCTTGGACGACATAGCCAACATCAAGCTGCACACACTGAGTTCCACACCCTTGGCACGGGACTTTTTACAGAAACTCAACTCTTATGGAAGTGATTCAAGCTTTGGATTCAATTTAAGTATTCAATCAAATGTGGGCTACCAAATACCACCTACATCGGCGCAATCTTTCTTGCGAAAGGACCCCAAATTTCCAGCACTCATACTGAATGCCAGACCCACTAACAGATATTATCACTCCGTTTATGATAACAAGGAAAATATTGGCTTTGATTATGCCAATACAAGCCAAGACTTCTTCACACTGATGGATGTAGCCGAGGGAAAAAAATACTTCTCAGAGTCTTCGCTACAAATGAAAGTTCGCAATGTCTCGTCAATTGTGGCCATGTCGCTTTATGAAATGCTCACAGGGGCTCAGTACAAGGGTAGCAAAGTGGCGAATCCCTTACTGGCGGATGAGTTCTTTTATTGTTTCCTCCAAGCATCCGACTGCCCACTTTTCAAGGCAGCCTCGCATCCATTCAGTCCCAGTGGCATGGCTTGGCCTCCCATGCGGTAAGCGTAATAAGAAAATAATTGTAATCATCTCATTAATTGTTTTTTCTTTAGTTACATAAGCGTTTTGGGTGGCTCACAAGAGTCCTCTGGCTGGACTTATCGTATGCTTGGTTACCTGCTCTCACAACCCCAGCCGAAGGTTGACAAAGAAAACTGCACCAACTTGCCGCTTCATTGGTTTGCCGGTCTCAATGGCACCGGTGAATGCCGCCTCACCACACAGAATTACAGCTATGCCCTGAGTCCGGCATTCCTCATTCAAGGTACAACTAAGAATTCATCACATTGTATCATGCTCTAATCAAATTTCTGAAAAATTTTCAGACTATGATTGGCGTTCGGGTCAATATTCCACATGGACTGAATCGACTTGGTCACAATTTAGTGCACGCATCTTCTTGCGTCCGTCCAATGTGCATAAAGTCACAACTCTAACCATTGGCATTGTGGTACTAATAATTTCATTCTGTTTGATTTATATCATCAGTTCGCGATCTGATGTACTCTTTGAGGATGTGCCTTCGAGTAATGCGGCGTAAGTTGATCAATCCAGACCTGGTTAAGTAATACCACATTATTATATAGATCAGAGATCGTTCTAATCATGTGAAATTTTAGTGCCAAAACATTCACTTTCCATATGGCAACTAAAGCATTCTCTCTAAATATTATTTAACTTCTAGCAACTAAAATATTCTCTCATTTTTTTATTTAATTGATATATCTTTTAATTTCTGTTTATCTTTATTATTTTTTAGGTTATTTGGTTAAGTTTTTCTTTATGCTTGCGAATTTCCAAACTGTTTGTGCCGCCTCAACAACAAGAATTGTGAAAGAACTGCTCATTGTCATCACAAAATCAACAAATGCCGCATTTGCATGAAAATTTACATTTTTATTTAAAAATCGAACTGAATTGGTTTAACAACCTTTTGGAAATCTGCAATTCTAGGTTACCGCAACCCACGGCCTGTTAATCTACACTTTTCAGCAGGAATTGTGAATATTTTGAAAAGCAAAAACAAAAACATAAAACCAGAAATAATAATTATAATTATTATTTATACTTAACTGCCTGCGTCTGAGCAAATAAAATAACAAAAAAAAAAATTTAACCATGAATTAAACTCTACTACTTCGACTACTGATCTGATATTTCTAAAAATATATAAAAAGACACTATCTAATTGATATTCTAATCTAGTTTAAACAAGTAAACAATTATATGTAATGTACGTATTTTGTATTTTAAATAATTAAATAGCTACTAGAGACATTTTGTAAAATAGTTAGCGTTATAAGGTTAAGACAAACTTTAACATTTGTCCATTTTTGATTTCTTTCATTTTCAATGTATTCTATTGTAAATATGAAACGAACTATAGTTGTGACTGTAAAAAGAAATCTGAACAACAAACAGAACAATGAGAGAGTCTTTGTACAAATGGAGCAATTAGTTGAAGAATGCCTCGTCGTATGCTTAAAATATATATTTTTTAATATCGTAAATATAATTTTTGCCAAATATATAACTCGTGTTTTTTTTTTTCTTGATCTCGAATCATTTCGAAACATTTTTTTTATACCTTCAGGTCACCAGTTACTTTTCACAGCACTCATTTTTTTTTGAAGTATTTCAAGCTAAGCTTTTCAGTCAAACAAATGTTCAAGTTAAGAGACCATTCTTCTTAAGATTAACAATTGAGTCGGCTATGATCCGAGCTGAGGACTTTAAATAGCCACCACTAAGAAGCATCACAATGGGTATCTCTTTCAGCCGAAATGTTTGAAATACCAAGCGATCACGCTCTATGACGCCCTCTGGTGTTATGGCCAATTTACCCAAGGGATCGCCCTTGAGTATATCCGTGCCAGCATTATAAATGACAATATCAGGTTGGAATTCAAATAAAGATTGCTGTAGGCATCTGAAAATGGAAAAGAGTTTACATTAAATAGCCTAGGGCATTCTTTTCGAATACAACCTTTTCAGCTGCCTCAAATAGTAGGCGTCTTTTGTGCCATGTCTTAATTCCAAGGCGCAACGTATACTTAATTTGGCCTCATGATCTCTGGGATAAATAAAGGCATTGTAGATGTCCAAAATGTAAACAGATTTATTATCCTTAAAGTCCCGTTCATGTCCATTGCCCTGGTGAGCGTCCAAGTCCACAATCATGGCCCGTTTCACCTTATGAGGCTCTTGGTCAAACATTCGGGTAATCAGCAGAGTAATATCAGCGTAGGGACAGAAGCCACCACCTCTATAAGAACAGCAATGATGAAATCCACCGCCCAAATTTATAGCCCATCCCCTTTCTAAGGCCAGTTTTCCGGCCAATATGGAGCCCGCTGTTTGAAAGCGCATGGGTCTTAAATAGCCACTCTGGACCATACAATTGGGAGCAAAGACCAGTAATGGCACCTCGGCTATCATGGCCACTTTGTAGCTCCATTTAAGACTACGCAAATATTTGGGTGTGTGTACACGCAGCAGTTCCTTTTTGGTAATTTCTTGGGGCTCATAAAAATCGCCTTCAACCAGAGTCAGGTCTTCTCGAAGAAACTGACAATAGGGAATATAAAATTAAATTTACTTCTCAAATTTCACCCATATCCAAATACCTTTTGAATATGCTTTCCCTTAGCCGCATCAAATGGATGAAGTTTCTCCAGCCCCGCAAAGTGCACTGCATACTTATGCGAGTACACCAATGGAGCTGGTAATTCCAATTGGACAGATTTACAAATTGCATTTATAGGTTGGCTGTTTGATTCGTCCACATCTTGCCGCCTCACCCACACAACTTCCTGTCCACTCTGTTCCTCATGATGAACTTTTTCGGTTAGTTTTTTCATTCTACATTTAATTACATTTTATTGGTTTCAACACAACGCAGTAGTTCTACGTCTTTTAGCGTACAGAACAGAACTACCAACTTAGCTAAAGCTTGAATTGATAAGAAGCTGAGTGATGCACAACTAGCAAAATGCGCCAACCTAGAAATTTTGAAAATTTTAGCAACTACGGCTGCTTCGAAAGAAAACTGTACGAGAGTGCATATCCTGCAAATTTCGGTAATTATTTTGTAAGGGATTGGCTCTTTCATCTTTCAAGCTCCAAAATTTTTTCATCTAAAAATGAATTATGTAAGGCAAGACATAACTTTTACAAATTTCTACATACATATTCAATAGATACTTCAACTGGCTTGGGGAAAACAAACCAAGTGACTGCCTCGGAACAAGGGGGCGTGGTCAATGAACCTACAGGAAATTTATACTTTACGTTATTTTTCATATTATTTTTGTAGTTACCTTGATAACTGTAGAATTCGGTCGCATCTAAGTCGCCTAGCATACTTCTTAGATTTATATTTTCTGTTAGAAGTGTCGAGTTGCCCGATCTTGGAATATATGAGAGTTTCTCAAATAATTTATATAGTTTCCCTGCCCCAATATCATTAATCTTAAAAATATATTTATAAGTAAAATATATGAAAATTTAAATTTAAATCATTTACCTCCACACATCTTAGAAGTATACCCAAAACGACAAATCCATCAGAATGTTTCATAGCCTGTAAGGGGCAACTATAAATGCAGTTCTTGTGCAAAATATGTAGCTCTGCATCGAAACGTTGAGCATCGATAGCATGCTCCGAGCCTGGATTATCCGGTGAACCCCAATGAAAATGGAGTGACATGGCTTTATACAGACTATCGAGGTTAAAGCCACAAATGGCAGGACGAGTACCATCCTCGGTTTCCGTAATCTCCATATGAACTGAAGAATCTTTATTTACTTAGCATATATCAAAATATGCTCAATTCACCTACCCGTGCAACCAGTATTTGTAATCTTCAGAGGAACAGAGAGTTGCTTGTTGTAGTTGATGAAATTTAATTTATGTGCCTTGGTTTTAATCGCCTGTCCTCAAAAACATCTATGAACAAAAAATACTGTGGGCAGGAAATGTGTGAACCCATTTACCTGAGACCTGACAATGTCAATAGGTGACTGTCTATAAAGGGGAGTCGTACCAAGATCCCAATTATCACCGTTACTGTTATAATCAATTGACGTAGTCGCTAGACATTTCTGAGTTACGGAAGCCAAATGCCTTACAGGTCCTAAAAGGCTCATAATGGAATCTGAAAATTAGTTTTTACTGTAAATTTTGAAATAAAATTAAAATTTGTAAGTCAAATGTACATGATGAGCAGATCATAAATATTTATAATTAAAGATTTAAAGGTTCAGTCATTTTTCAATTTAACAATTTCAGTTTCTTTTGGCATCTCTTTGATTAAAATTGCACGTTGATTGAGTCCCAGTGGGCCTCCTATGCCTCCTACAGGCTTTATAAATGTTTCGTGGGGGTAACCCTTGGGTTGAGCAAATTCCACCAGATTGGAATTGCTGGCACTGAGATCAGCCAGAGACCAAACAGCTAAATTCCTTGTTTTACCATGACGCGCCAACACAAAGAACTGTGAACATAAACAATAATCAAAAGCATTCAAGCAGAAGACAGCAAAACACACACCTTATCTTCCGCATCCACCAAGTAGCCAATTATAAGAGCCCAGTGCGCTTTATGTCCTAGTTTTAAGCAGGGAGCATGATTGACATCAGCATCGTAACTTATTTTTGAAAAGAAATATTTAAGGAATCCAACAGAATATGTGCTTTTACATTAACTTTCATCAGTTTTAGTTCAAGAAAATATTAAGAATTGTTTTTTATTTTCCGATGTAATAAAATTTATTAAAGTGGAAAAGGAGTTCATTAAAACTAATTGTTGACATATTAGCCCACTCGCATAGGCGGAGAAACTAGTATAACTCCATCGCCTCGAACAAATAGCATGGGTATAGTGCGTTTAGTTGTTTTATACACTTCCTCATATGTCTCCTCATCGATTTCTACTGTGGTGACAGTCTCTTCAGCATCTCCAAGCACCATATTCAAGTGCTGGTCAAAAGCCTAAAAATTTACAAATATATTTAAAAATTGGCACTTTCTTATTAAGGTCTTTCTTACATGTAGACGCCCGCGTAATTCGCGTTCATTTCGCATTTTTACATAGACTTTTTCATCTAAACTCAGGCGAATCAGGTCCAGAGGCTCCTTAACCGGCAAAATTACCTGGCTGAGCTGCAAAGAGTTTGAGGTTTAAAATGTTTCCCATAAAAGATATTTCCAGGCATACCTGTTCCTCTTCTGTAGCCATTTGTTTTCTATTTTAATATGTATCAATGCACAATGTTTATACACAAACTATAAATTAAAATCAAATCCAAAAATTCGCATTCCTTTCATCTGCTTCACGCTTTGCTTAAGTGAATCCGGAGCGAACGGAACACGTGGAACTGAACAAAAGTGTACACAAGTTTCTTGCACCCGCACGCAGATACTCTTACACATAGCTCTGTACGTTGGTAAAGAGCTAAGTTAAAATTTGTTTTATGACATGGGTTGACCGTAATCCGTATATCCGTGACCACATCGAAATCAAGTTTGATCGATGTGGGATTTCTCTATGTTACAGCAACTCAAACGAATCCTGTGTACCCGATATAGCTTAGACGGTAGGGTATAAGTATAATTAAAACTAGGAAGTTATTTCAAAAGGATACGGCACCAGTAAGCAGCCATTTTCAATTAGAAACTTTTTGATTTTGTCAGAGTTTAGAGGACCCTCGTGAATATGACTTACTCCTGGATGGTATTTTTGAGTTAGCTCAAATAAAAATTGACAGCTGAACATCTCACCTGTATAATTAAGAAATTTCAAAATACTGCAAATATTTAACTAAAGCTTACATCGCTCACCATTCAAAGTATATTGCTCTTTGACGGCATTTTTGAAAATTAACTCAAAAGTATCTGCGCTTGCACCCAAAATCATATTCAGTGCAGTCAATCCACAAGTAGGTCCGTCTTGCAGGAGAGGTGGGATGTTGTAGTATTGACAACATTTCGGCTTAATGTATGAACAAACGCGAGCTAAAAAGCAAGCCTTTTGCAATTCAGGAAAATCTGTTGCCCAGACGCACTCCTTAAAGTCATTAGGTATTTTTATTGAAGATGAACCGGGTGCAATTTCAGTTTTTATAATGGTTGTCGACGCAGGAGGCGGTGGCGGTGGAGGAGGTAAAGGTGCCACTGGCAACATACTCTACGCGAATAGGACAAGCCACAAAGCAACTTTAACAGCCAAAATAGTCGTATACTTGATATCACTCGATCATAGGTTCCACTGAATTGCTTTTGGACTGAGGAGGAATTTGTTCCGTTCCTCGTTCAAGAACTAAGAGCCAAATTACCCGAACCTCTAAACTTTCTAAATAAAATTTTCCATTGGTCAAGTGATCTAAGAAAGTAATAGAAATGCGATGGATTTTATTTTATTTAAAAGTTTGTTTTTATTATTGAAATTTAAGTTTGCTTAATTGTACAAAATAAACTGCATCTCATATATTGGTGAATTTTGATTCAATTTTATTCCGTTGTGTTCCTTGCTATGTAAAATTCCAAATATTTTGTTTTTAAATCAAATGAAATAAGTAAAAGTACATATTAAAAAAATAATGATAATAATAATCAAAAGAAAGCCACTTGACAATTGATTACTGTATTATATATTTAACTAATTCAAATATTATATGTGAATGTATTATTAATTTTGTTTTTTTCCTTTTTGTCTCATCTTGTGTCTGAGAGCCGGACTACTTATCCGATCAAATTGAATGTGCAAAGAAATTATATATAATAATTTACAATTAAAAATGTATGTTTTTCTTTTATTAAATTTACAATCACAAGATTTTGTTTTGTTTCGATACTTTGTTTCTGTTTTTGTTTTTTTTGCAAAGCCAACAGATTTTGCTGCTGTTTCTTTTGTTGCTCAGGCGCAACAATTTCACTAAATAATGGCAAAGTAGTACTAGGAGTGCATAGGCATGCAAGTTACACACATACAAACATACACATTAATATATAAATTGTATATTTTGTATATTTGCTTGCAACAGAAATGGGGTTCCTAGAGTTGAGTTGAAAAAAAAAAAATTCGAAAGCCCTTGGAAATTTTCTGCTGAATTGGCGTTACATTTTCTTTTTTTTTTTAATTTTGTAGCATCTTATTTAAACTGTATTACTATTTTAGTTGGTGAAATTGTTTTACTTAAAATTATAACACTTTCCGTCGTTTGAAATTTTTGTTTCGTTTAGATTTTGTTGTTTTTTTTCATACTCCCAATATTATTATTATTATAATTATTACTGCAATATTATTTTATAATATAAATTGTGTAGTTATTCACTTTGCGTTGTGGTTGCTTCTTATTTTCAGAATTAATTGCATTAGCATTGACAGTTGTCAGGAGTACGTTGAACGGGATCCAAAGTTATTCCAGTATTGCCGAAATGTTCATAGACATCAGTCAGCTAATAAAAAATTTAACAAACAAAAAATCGAACAATTTGTTAAATTAAATTCATCAACTTACCTCTGCCTCCAGCTCTAGCGCATTTTTAGCTATAGTCTGAAACGCTATCTCCACATTGATCGCTTCCTTGGCGGAAGTCTCGTAATATGGTATATCATTTTTGGATTGGCACCATTGCTGCGCCCGGCGGGTGGACACCTGACGATTGTCTAAATCGACCTTGTTGCCTAGCACAACAAAGGGGAAATGCTCGGGATCACGAGGACCAGCCTGTATTAAGAATTCATCGCGCCAAGAATCCAAATTCTTAAATGTATTCGGTGCTGTTACATCGTAGACGAGTACACAGCAATCAGCTCCGCGATAAAAGGCCACACCCAGAGATTGGAAACGTTCTTGTCCGGCCGTATCCCAAATCTGTTATTCAAAGGAAAAGTTACGATATATCTAATCTTGAGGCTTGTGAATTTACAGACGTACCTGCATTGTAACGACGCGATCATTGACGACAACTTCTTTTGTACAAAAGTCGGCACCGATCGTAGCTTTGTATTGATTGGAGAAGCGTTTATTTACATATTGATTCATTAGCGAAGTCTTGCCTACGCTACTATCACCCAGTATTATCACTTTCAGCAGGGATTTCTTGCGGGTGGCCATGTTGTTCTTTAAGCTTTTCTATTTTCCTCGTATTAGCTGGTGGTTGCTTGAACGTCTGAATTCTGCAAATCGTACATATAGTATATCGATTTCAAGTTAAAAATATTTTGTCAGCTTGTTGTATAATTTGATTACGACTTGGTATTCCAAGACAATCGCCAACCATTCTTTAAACATTTCTTTACACTGCCAAAGATGTAAGTGTCATTGACTATAACTGATAGTGTAAGTTGGGCGAAAGATAAATGCTGATTCTTTTATAAAAAAATAAAAACATGTCACATGAGTCATAAAAGAATTTCACCCTGCACTGTGGAACAATGACTGGTCTGTGAAATCGGAGCAGGACGTGATATTTTTGTTCGAGCTGCTGATCACTGATAGAGATTGCCCGCATTTAAAATAATTAATTAATTGATTATGCTTTTATAATAAGGGAGCTCTTAAGTACAAAGAAAAATGCGACACACACACACAATGGAAACAAAAGCAAGGCCATCAAATGCTGGCGTTTGAAGTCAATGTTTTGCAAATATATATATATTTTTTAAAATTTTTGTCTTTTGTCTGATGAAAAAGAAAACGCCCATGGAATTGAGTGCTGGTATGTGATTATTGGGCTATCTGCATTCGTAAACAGATCGACAAACAAAACAAATGAAACGGAAACAAAGTGCGAACTTAGCGCAACACATTTACACTGCCCTCCCCCGCTCATCCATAATTGACTTGTTTTTCTGTCCAACAACTACAAGTGAAATTACGTGTCTGTGTTAGTTGGGACTTTACTGGCATTTTCTGCTGCGTAACACAATTTTTCACAGTTTTTCCTTCAGCGCAAGGCTACTTCACAATTGGTAGTTGCGATCAAAACTTATTTGCTAGATTTCCTTACACTGTGACGCACTATTTGATTACTGTTCGCACTAAGTTAAATTAGAATTACGCAGTTTTTATGCAGCTTTTGTTTTTAACTCGTAAAAAACATTGGTACATCGATAGACCGATCATATATTATCTCAAAACGATTGCACCAATCGATATGTTAACAGAGTTGCTCAGCACAGAGTTCTCCATGGCAACGATATCGATATGTCGTGAGTAGGGAAAGAACGATATACCTTGCGTGGGTGTGCAAAAAGTTAGGAATAATTTTAGAATTTAAAAACCATTTTATTTTTGGGACGGAGCAGATAGAAAATCAGTAAACATGGCAACGTTACCGCCAAGGAAAAACCAGACACCAACGAGAATTTCAAAACAACATATGACTCCGCCGCTTCAAATTCTACTCCAGATGGGCTTTCAAAAGCACAGGGCGTAAGTAAACAAAAGTAGAACAATAAATTTTTATCATTTCCGTTCCCAGCATGAGCATTTGGAGTCCCAATTTATTGATTTTTTTTTTTGTTAACTCTAGGGAAAAGGCACTTGCTTCGACAGGCAACCGCGGAGTGCAAATTGCTTCAGACTGGTTATTGGCTCATGTCAACGATGCCACTTTAGACGAATGTGCACCACGTGAATACATTATATATGCCTGTCCCACTGGACCATTTCTGCAGCAGCTAGAAGAGTTCTGGTCAAAATCCCGCCTTATGTGCGGCTGGAACGGGGCCCACAACTATGTGCCCCACATAACCCTTGTGTCTTTCTTTAAGGTAAGCTAGATGAATACTTTAAAATGAATTCGAAATGTAATCTTTCATACTTAACCAACAGGCCCCGGATGAGTGTTCACTGCAACTGTCAAAAGCCTTGAAACAGGTTGTGGATATGACTGGAGCACTGCTTGATCGCCCGATTAAGTTGGAGCCTTATGTGAGCCAAAATTTTATGGGCTTCTTTGTGGCCGAAGACGATGCGAATTATCTAAAACGTCTTGCTCTTCAATACGTCAAGGAGGTGTCCAATTCAAGTATGCCAGTGCACAATTCGGGCAATTTGTTCTTACTGGTTGCACGCTTTTATGTTTTCTTTGGTTATCTTTTAACTTTTGGTTCGGTTTGGCTCAGTTTGGCGTGGCTTAGGCTAACCATTTCGATTTTTTCCTATTTCCTATTTGACTGCCTGCACGGATGACGCCACAGTCATAAGTGACACCTACGAGCAATTGGATGCCATTGTGGCCTGTTTCCCCTGGTGCGGTGCGGTTTCCTCTGGCACGCGTTGCATACCACGCAGCAGTCGATGTAAGCGGTATACAATTTGGCTTTCCTTATGCTCTCTCAAAGAACTCATGGTCCGTGAAATTGTCATCAAATTGATTTATTTCTGCAAGACTTCTTAGAGGGAGCATAAATGTTTTGGCTTGCCAAAAAGAAATTGTTTATTTGTTTTTCTATACGAATACACGCATACACACACACTCATATATATAATATTGCAAACACAATTTAGTTGATAAGGCATGACAATTTTGAAATCTTTATTTTTCTATTACGGCTATTGATTTTACTATTTGGTATTTAGGACTGCCATGACGCTTAAAATTATTATCTCAAGTAGATTGAAATTCAGCAAATAGATTACTCATTTCTGTATTCACTTTATCATAGAATGACTAGCAAATAGTAGTGAGGGAATTTACTAATATAGCTGCCTTTATTGTCCGTAGCGATCTCACTTGAGCCACACGTAAAAAGCCTGCACCTGACGCTTGCCTATCAGTTCCCGCAGGCACAATTTAATGCACTGAAAACACTGGTGGAAACACTTGACGCCAGCTGCGCCTCAAATTGGGAATTGCGCTTATACTCCCGAGACCCGCGACTCGCCACCAAACAAGTTAGCACCTTCATCCATACCCTCCGACTATTGACTAATTGCCTTATGCTTCTCATTTGTCTTGCAGGTCCAAAAAGTTGTCTACCCCCATAGCCCCCACGAAACGGACGAGTTGGAACTGCGCATAGGCGATTTTATCTACTTGAACAGCGACGCTGTCGACAGCTCCAGTGACGGTTGGGCCGAAGGTATTTCCTGGCTAACCGGCAGCACCGGACACTTGCCAGTCAACTACACCGAGAGAACTGCCGAATCGGATGCTTGGACCCTGCACCGGGTAGTCCAGCTCTCGAAGAGCATCACTCCTTCCCTGACATCAGCCGAAGAACTCGACATTGTAGACGGCCGAAGCATATCCACAGAGCCCGAAGATCGCCAGCGTGAGCTACATCAAAGTAAGCCTTTCTATTTGAAATCTACGTCAAAGCTATATTTTTGATCATAACATTAAAATTCGTAGGCACACTACACCCAGAAATTATTGAGGGCTCGTCGTTGACCGAAGAGTCGGAACAGAGCGTCGAGAAATATTTGCGACAGACTCTCCAGCCTTGCCTGGACCTTCCCACAGTGCAGTTGCTCAACAATCAGAACTTGGCACATCAGCACAATCCAAACACGCCCACAATTGAAATCACTGCCAACAACATGTCGTCGCCATCGGCCTCAGCTTCCAATCAGCAAGTGAATGAGATAATGGTGGAACCACCGCCTTTGCAGGCTCCCCGGCCAGACGACACGCTCAGCGTACACTCGGACCAATCTTTGCAGCACAACAGCTCGGATCAGTCCCATATAAACACCAAGAACCGCAAGGTATTCATTATGCGACATGGTGAACGCGTCGACTTCACCTTTGGCACTTGGATACCCTATTGCTTCGATGAGTTCGGCAATTACATGCGCAAAGATCTGAATATGCCCAAGGTGCTTCCTCGCCGAAAGAACAGTCCGGACGGCTGGCAAAACGACTCACCACTGACCAATGTGGGCATCTACCAGGCCCGGCTGATTGGTGAGGCCTTGCTGGATGCTCAAGTGCAGATCGATCATGTTTATTGCTCGCCCTCGTATCGCTGCGTGCAGACCTGCACGAGTGCTCTGGAGGGTCTCCAGTTAAATGGCAAGCACAAAATAAAGCTGGAACCTGGTCTCTTTGAGTGGATGGCCTGGTATCCCAGCGGAGTGCCAGACTGGCTAACCAAAGCGGAACTAACCGAGGCTAAATATCACATTGACTTGGACTACGAACCGGTTCAACCGGTTGCCGATCTAAGCGTCAAGCTTAAGGAGTCCACTGAGGAGTTTTACACAAGGAATCACGATGTCTTGCTGGATATACTCAAGCACACAAGTAAGTTGGTTTGTTTCTCAATTTGTTTTGACATGATTTTCAGTAATTTTTGGTATTTCCCTTGCAGCCGGTAATGTCTTGGTTGTGGCTCATGCCACCACCTTGGATACATGCTCACGTCAACTGACCGGTGGAACAGCACGTAGCACCAATGAGTTGCGCCAGGTTATACACAAGATACCGTATTGCAGTTTGGTCACGGTAGAGCAGTCAGCAGGTGCTTGGAAGCTGGTGGAGCCAGAATGTATGCCGGTCACACATTCGAAGAATCCGCGGTTTGAGTGGAACGCCCTAGTGACCACATAGTGCCAGTGCTTGGAGCAGTTTCTCTGCGCGCATTAAACAACACACGCCATATTGAGATGCCTTTATTTTTTACAAATAGCTTAGCGGTGCTTTAAGATTCTTTTCTTTTATCAAACTCGACAAAATAATATTTTGTAAAGCTGCCAAAACCAAAAAAAAAAAAAAAGATAAACAACTCCGGCCAATGAGCCATATAAATTTAACGTTCTATTCTGAGAGTAAAAAGTATCTCTTTTTTGATTGGGCTTATTAGCCTGGAAGAAAAAAAAATGTGAATTTGCCTTCACCGCTGCGCTCAACAGAATTTTGTATTATTGTTTTAATAAACAGAAACTGCTTTAACTTCAAATGCGCCAAAACAAAAGCAATACATCATAATTATATATTAAACCAATTATAGTATACGCAATCTATGCCGATAAAATGGTAGAAATTGATATATATTTACTTTAGCTTGGCCTGGTTATATTCGTTATATTCTACAGGCTTCAGGTTGTTAGCCATGTTTCAATTAGCTCAAGCGCTTAGCCTAGATTAATTATTAGTACAGCTTCAATCGAATTCACCACATTAAACTATTAGCAGATATGTAGAGGAACAAGAATATTTATATAGTTCATATGATATATACACCCATTCAAGCTCATACGTAATAATCTACATAAACAATTAATAAAGTGGCAAATATTTTAGAACGTAGATTTAAATAAAAAAATATATATATATATACAGAATATAATAATGCACAAATGGAAAACAAGACATTTCGGAAACAATAAAATTTACAAAATAAATTCATATCGAAATTGAAACTTTTGAATTGTCTTTTATTAATTTTGAATTCTTAGTTTTATGAAGAAAATGAAAGATTTTGCTTTGATTCTGGCAATGTATGGAAGGAGTCCTTGTAGACCCTCCATTGATATACGTCAACTTCTATACAAAATGAAGCCGAGCATTAAGCTCGAGAGCGACAGAGTTTGGAATACTCTGTACCTAGTAGACGGAATTGAAAAAAATAGGGCCTAGTCGGGTGATAACCTTGATTGGCTACCTTCACATTAAGCCCCTGGTCTTAAGATTCCTTTGAATTCAACAGCACGCAAGTACGCCATCTATCGGAGTGTGCATGTGAACATTTGGGGAAATAAAATCTTGTTTCTGAAATTTTGTTTTTCGTATATCTCATGGAAATATAGTCCGATTTTAGTCAAAATCTTTGATTTTCGCACCACCTAATTACTTAATTAGTTTAAATGAATTTCCCAAGCAAACAGACACTATTTCTTAAATGCTCTCTGTCAACTAAAAATAAAAATGCAACACAAAATGTCTATTTTATCTAACCATATCTCCGTATATGAATAAGCCTTTAATTGAATTTCGTTGAATGTCTGTCGGGAGGGATTGGATCAGACTTATCGTTTTAAGCCATATCTCCGATAATTTTTAGATGTACTAAATTTCACTTGGTTCAGACCACTAAATGATGCAATTTAACAAGTTTCTTCAGAATTTTACAAATAATTACAATAATTTTCCAGCCCCTCATAAGAGCTATCCCGAATTATACTCTGTTCGAAGAAAAACAAACCACTCATAGAATATAGAACCACTCATCGTAGATCCTCAAAAGTTGTCTCTAGAAAAGTCAGTATCACTAGAGGAGTCGATTCCAAGAAGCCCGTCTGTTCATAGGCAAACTAGTCTTTCAGTTTGGTATACATCCTTCTTATATAGGTCCCAGTCGGTTTTAAGAATATCTCAAAATTTATATCGATGTTAAGGATTCTTGTTTACTCGGATAGGCTTGCCAGATCTTATAGCTGTCAGGAATATATAGGAATCTTTGAAGTATGAGCGGCACTTATTGAATAGCCCCATTCATTTGAAAAAAGAGTCTGTAATCGTTGGCACCCCCAAGCTAACCCAACGATTTTATTTTATAAGAAAAAGACTAAAGCATCCAGTAAGTCGACTTTGAAGTAAGTCGAGAATTTATTTATTATTGCGCATAGAATTAGTATTGATAAATTTGTTGTTGTTGTTGTTATAATTGTTACAGCTATTTAATATAATTCATAAACATTTTATTTCGTTTTTTTTTTTGTTTGCTTTTGTTTTTTGTTAAGAATGATTTATTATTTTTGAAATTATTTTCGATTTAAAACTTTTTGACTTAAGCAAGTTTAAAATTAAATTCTGGCAACCAATAAGGTAGCCGGCATAAACTAAAGATCATGATAGAATTTAAAACTTAAAACTGATTTGAAATTTTTTTTTTGTTTTGTTTGGTTTTTTTTTTTTTGTTATTTATTTTTAACTTATTCTGTGTTTGTTTGAATTGGTTTTGCTTAAATAAGTTTCATTGATTTGTAGCTCGAGGACATTTTCATAATTGTTTAAGCTTAGTAACGTTTATCGATTAAGAGAATTGGGTTTATATATAGAGATATATATATAAATATAGATTTAAGAAGATTTTGTGTACGAATAAGAAATAAAAATATTTGAAAAAAATATGAAATAGTTGGATAAGAAGCTGAAGAAGAACTGGCGACGGGCCAAAGGAATAATCACCAAGCAAAAACAAACGTTGGCCCAACCACGTGGGCAGGCAGACAAAATCACTCACCAAGGATCTTGGTGTCAGAGCCGCTGAGGTTGTTCGTACGGCTCTCGCCTTGGCTCAGCTCGATGGCCAAGAGTAGCAAGAGCAGGACGAGCACGAGGCCCGCCTTAAGCCATGATCATTGCTTTCCCGCCGCCTCCTTGTCTAATTGTTAGCACTGCACTTTACCGAAGTGGGCACTGCGACGCTCGAGGTGCTCGCGGTATTCCTTGTAGTGCATTTGGATCTCCTGGGAGCGATAGCGAGTCAATTTGATGGATTTACGCAGCTCCTGGGTGATGGCTCCGCGGAAGCCGCCCTTGCGTAGCAGAGAGTCAATGGTCTGCGTCTGGTCCCAGCCCTGCTCGGTGGCCACTTGTGGGAGATAGGTGGCTGTGCGTTTGCAGCCCCGCTCGCTGAGAAACTCGATCCGTATACCGTGTACGCCCAACTGCCAGTCCAAATGGCCCTGGGCATCTTCGAAGTTCTGGAGAATGGACACGGAGACGGTCAGTCTGGGCAGCTCATCCCGCGAAATTGGAGCGAATCGGGAGTCCTTGAAGGCGCTGGTGAGCGCGTATTCCCTCAGGCCGTTGTGTAGCTGCATGGCACTGAAGGTTCCAATGCAGCCACGCAGACGCTTGTCGCGTCCAATCTTCCAGGTGACAAACAGAGGGTAGGCATCATTGCTAAACAACGGTACTCCGGGTCCATCCATGTTGTTTAGCTCACAGTCGAGTACTTCGAAGCAGAAGAGGCACATGTCGGGCACGGCCACACGATCGAGCGGCTTTAGGGTATGGCCGTTCAGGTACCGCTGTGGATGATGGATTTGCTGCTGGCCATACTCGCCGTGCCGGTCATCACCATTGCTATTGGAGTGGGAATGATGCGGCTGGGCCTGCTGTTGGTAGTTGTTGTGGTGTTGTTGTTGTTGCTGATGGTGGTTATTATGGTTGTAATGGGAGTTGGACATTTTAAATCTTTAAATCGCAGCTACGTCCGTTAAGTGTATATTGATGCTTGTATGTATGTAAATATTCTAATTATAATATTTTCTTTTTTTTTTGTTTATTATATTATTAATTTTATATAGTTAATGGCAGTGCACGTTGATGATCAAAGTTTAATTAACAAAAAGGACAACTAATAACAGATCTCACATAAACTTGTCTAACATTCAAGTGCAAGCTAACTACCACCAGCCAGCTGAATTCCAGTTTCCACCAGATCCTTGTCAACGTCTTCCTACTTAGAGAAACAAGTCTTTCCTTGATTCTGTTGAGAACATATTCGGAATGAGAGGGAGGTCAACCAACTACTTACCTGGTCGTGCACACGGTTGCCTAATCCCCTTGCAAGCAAACTCTGACTCAGCTATTTGCGCTGTTACGAACTGTTGATTGCATTTAACAGCTTGCCCTTTTGTCGTCTTCGTCGTTGGTATTTGCTTCCAGACATTGGCAACCGTTATGATTTTTGGTTCATAAATTCATAAATTGAAAGATTTTCATGTGCATGACCCTTCCCTCTAATCTGATTTTGCTTACAACGCGTGTGGGCGACGTCGTTGTCTGGTGCTGGTGATAGTGGTGGTGGTGGTGCTGCTGCGTCTCTTTCTCTACGAACGAAAAACTGTTCAATAAAATTTCAATTTTACTGCATTGATATTCACCTCTTGTTTCAGTCACTTATTGCATTGCGTATCTGTGTCGAAAGCATAAAGGGAGAGGCATATATATATATGAAGAGAGTGAAAAAGAGAGAGAAAGAGTGAGAATAAGTGTAACGAGTGTATTTTAATTTATTTTATTTCAGTTTCTTTATTATCTATTTTAATAGCTCTTTGTCACCCACACAAGTGCACACACACAACACACACACAGGCATGCACAGAACACACGGAAAATAGATGCAACTTTTTGGGCAACTGACACTTAATTATAATTGATATTTTTAATAGCACTGCGAGCAGTTAAACTATTTTATTTATATGTTTTTTAAATTCTCATAATGTAAACAAATTACAATTTTTTATTTCGTCCGATACCATCTATTTCGATATACATAGGGATGTACGACTTTCTACACACAGGGGTGTCTCTGCGCACATATCGCCCAAAGTCCAGTGTTGTAAGACTTTTTCAGCTTAGATTAGTTATCGATAGGAGGCGTTCTCGTACATTTTCTTGTTTGTGTACAAATAAATGAAATTCCTTTAAATATTTGCAAATCAGTGTTAACACTTTCTAGAAATGGCTTTGGGAAATGTCCTATTGCTCAGTCAAATAGCTGGGCATGTTATTCTGTTGATTTTGTCATTTTGTATTGTTGTTCCACTATCATATAATCTCAATGAATTCTGGTATGTAATTATGCGTAGTTGAATTTTCGCATTTCCGTCAAAAATGAGTAATGTTTTAATGCATCTCTAGCGACCACTGTCTGCTCTTTACAACGGGTAAATGGAGGGAGGAGGACGGTATGTTCGATGTGAACTGGGCGTCATCAGGCTTTTGCAATTTCCCGCTAATTACTGGAATACTTTTGATGATTATTTCTCTTATGCAAATCTATCGGTACACTTTCTCTATATTTTTACGAATACCAAAATCTTTTTAAATGAAATGTTTATTTTTCTTTCAACCCACCCACAGTTATGCACGTATGAAGGACGAAGAAGCTTCATTCTTGGGACTCTTTATTGATGTTGTTTTGGGAGTTTGGATGCTCGCTATGTCGATATTGTCAGCAATTTTCATTACCTTGGGCTTTATTGTATGGTGTGATGGGATTACCGAACGTTTCCCATCGTGTGAGATTTCGGCTGGCCAAAACATAATACGTGGTGACGAAAAAATAGACACTTCAGGCTTTTACATTGAAATGGGCACAGCTCAGTTCGGAGCCTGGGGTTCTTTTGCCATATCGGTGGGAGTGGCAGTTATTTCCCTACTCAAGATTATCAACAATCACCAAGTGCGCAATATCAAAGTATCCATGTATCTGGAACGACAGCGATTAGTTAATCAAGCACAGTTCGATGGTCGCTCGACACCACCCCAGCTGCCGTCTAGTCCATCTTCCGACTCTGAACAGAACAAATAGTTAATATGTGCTGCTGATCAATTCATCGTATTATATATATTTCTTATAATTTGTATGTTAATTATTTTATGCCATCTAATCTTTTATCTCATGATGGAAGTTGAATTGCGGCACCGCATACTCTAATTCATTTTCTACTTCCATTTAATATTGTATATTTTGTGTCTAGTTCTGTTATTTAGTTTAATATTTAAGCAGCTACGTGATATATTCGTTTAATCCCCAATCGAAAATAAAAATAATCTTTAAGCCCCAAAAATATAACCTGTATTTTATTTATTTTACCTTTTTCCCTAAGGTATATTAACGTCGGAGACCCCCCTAAGTCACCCACAATATGACCAGGGTGACTAGAGCCATGTCCGTCCATCTATCTGTCCGAGTCTATAAGAACTAGGACAACCAAACTTGGGATTCGGACACTTTAAAAACTTGTTTACGTTGGTCTCCTCGCCCTTCTTTCCACCCCCTCCCTTTATCAAACTCTGTAATTTCTATGGCTTATAATTTTTATATAATTTGCTTTCGAAAATTTGTTAGAAATCTAAAAATCTTTCGATTGATACCAAACATGAGTAAAATCGGACCATATTAACATGAAATATACAAAAAACAAAATTCTAGAGCCAAGATTTTAATTTTTCTTGCTTAAGCGACAAATGGTCGAATAAACAATCCGATAGATGGCGTGCTGGTCGATCAGGGCTACCATCTTTTCTTTTTTAATTCCGTCTGCTAGGTACAGGGTATCCCAAAATCAGGTGCGCTCGAGTTTAACGTTCAACCTGACAGGAAAAAGATCACCATGATGCAACGTATCCAAGTAAATAAAATACATTTTGATAATTCTGTTATTTCAGTTACATTTATTTTTGTAGTTATTTCCGTTTCGTGTCTGGTTTTTGTTTCTTTCACAAGTATTTTCTCTTTATTTATTTTATTTTATTTTTAACGAGTTCGGGTTCTCTCTTTGTTTTTTTGAATTTTGTGTTTATGTCATTTCAACTAGTTTTCCTTATCGACTTTTCTTTAAGAGCAATGCTATGGTATATTTAATTCCTTGATTTGCTTGCTTAGTCTGTTCCATAACAATTTTTCGCAATGCTTTTTTTGCTGGAGCAAAAAAAAAAAAAATTTGTTTTTTCTTTTCTTTTTTGGTTTTTGGTTTAGAGAAAAATAGTTTACTTGTACATTTATGGGAAATTCATTTTTATTTAAATGTATTTGTGGTTTGTGGTTTCATTTCAAATTTTGTTCATCCAACTTATACGGTTGTTGGCGTTTGCGACTTGTTTTGTTGGTTTTTGTTTTTTGTTTTTTGTTTTTGCTTATAATTAACACTACATCAATGTATGCACTATAATTAGTATTTTTTAGTTGTTGTTGTTTTTTTTTTCATTTTAGGTAATTATGTTTTGGATTTCTTTGAATAATATGCATATTATAGTAATTTTTCTTTCATTTTTTTTTGTTCTTTTTTTTTTTTTTTGCTTAAACTTACACTAAATTTTTTTTTTTGTTTTTGCTTCTTTTTGAAATACATTGAAAAACACAACGCAAAAGTTTGTTTTTTTTATAAGAACTCTGTGTGACTTTGTATTTGTGTATTTTTGTTTCGAAACAAGGCACAAAAACCCAAATCAACTGCGAGCTGCGATTTGAGTGCCTACAGCTAATCAGTTCGAAAAATTCGATAAAGTTCGAAATCTTTCGATGAAAGCCACACGCCCGGCACTACAGAATGTCACGCAATATACAAATTGGGTTCTTCATCCAAATTTAGGTATTTTATAGCTAAATAATTTGTTTTGTTTTTTTTTATCATTTTGTATTATTAAAAAATAATGTTTTTTGTTGTTGTTTGTTTGCGCGCGTTTTATTGCATGACATTTTGTTTATGGACCTTGGGTGTGTGCACTTCCTTTTTCGAGAGTCACGGAAATCGACTGTTATGATTAACCGCTAGCACTGAGCCCCATAATCGCAGCTGGCCAAGATGATTAGAAAAATGAATATACAAATTTTGAAACTAAAAAAACAAAAAAAAACATAATGTGTTCTAGGAGGATGGTAAAAAATAGCACCAACCTTCGACACTGTCATGCGATTTCCGTGAGTTGATAACAGTGAGTCTGACTTATAATTGTCTGTTTGTGGCTTTGTTGTGGTTCTTGTCTAAACATAATCGATTAATTTTAAAAATAAGATTACAAGAATTTTGAAAAATGTTTAATATTTTCATAATAAGCGTTTTAAAGTTGAAATTGTAGTTTGTTTTCATTTTCTTTCCGTTTCCGTTTTTCTATGTTTTTTCTTTCCATATCCAAAGAAAAATAAAAACATCATTCTTAGACAAATGCAATTGCAAAATACTTTTTTGCTCGAACTTTTCCAATACCGACTTGCTTTTGGGTTTTCTTGAAATGCATTCGTTATCATTTGTAAGAGGTTCTATTATGCACAGCAATGGAGAAAATTAATACCAATTGCACGATCCAATAAAAATCTTAAAAAAAAATTTTTTTCTTCTTTTTTTTTTTTTAGTATGCTTGGCATATATTTTCCTAAATCTGTAGTACCAATTTGAATCGATAGATCTACAGGCCAGTTATGGCTTTATCGAATGGTTGCGTCCCAATTAGTTTTCATCACAAACTATGCAATTTTCAACTTTCCTCTTGGTTGGTTGGTTTCTAAGAAAAATGAAAGTTTCGTAGAAATTTTCTCACATCTGCTGTAAACCTTGTCTTGCTTTGGCCGAGTGGTTTTTTGTTTTTTTTTTTAAGCGCCTCTAAGTCGCTTCATACCAGAGTGTCTAGAAGTTTGTGACAGCCCTGGTTTTTCACTTGAATTGGTAGATCATTTCGTAAGCTTTGTCAATTTCCTTTCATTATCTTTATGTGCATATATATGCACATTTACAATACAATATAACGAACAATTCTTTAACGTTTTCTTTTTGTACTTGCTTTTTTCTGTTTTGTTCTATAATTTTAGCCAATTTTCGGTTGAGTTGTACTTTTCGTTTAGTGGCTTTAGCACACGCCTGCGCGTTAGATTTTTTTCTTTCTGTTTAACGGTATCACTAATCTCTGTTGTTACATAGGAACAAAACGAGAAGGAACATAATTGATCTTGAATTTCATACAACTTTTTGCCAGGCTATTGTGGACATAGTTTTTTTTTTTTTTTTTGCTAAATATTTATTTGAAATTTACTTAACGGGCAACGGTTTTAATATTTTCTTTTTCTTTTTAGTACAGTTGTGCACAGAGCTTGTAGTTGTCTCTGTGGCTATGGATTTTTGTTTTTAGTGCGAGCTATTTGAGTTTAACCTGCTAATTTCAGACATATGGAATATGGTTAATTTGATGAGGTTTTCAGGTGTTTATTTGTGTATCCTTAGATCATAAGAATTAATTTTGATTAAAGCTTTTGATTTTTTTTTTTTTTTTTTGAGTTTTGGCTGGATGGATTTGTAAATCGATTTGATGGCTGTTGTTAGAGTATAATTGTGTGATTGATTTGGTCGGTTTTTTATCTGGTTGTGGTGGTGCCTGAGGATTGGTGGATTGTGTTGGTGCTGCTGGAATTAGCACGTTAAATCAAACGCTCGCTATACCATATTCAGAAATCCGTGTTGTTGGGACCACCGTCTCCTTCGGCTGCATCGCCAGCCTCACCCACACTGGGTGGCAGGGCCAGCGAAAGCTGCGGCGTGGCCGAGCCGGCCACCAACATGGTTGGTTCCGTGTTCCGACGTTTCATTTTCAGTTTATTCTTTTTCAACATGGTGGCCTAATTTGTTTTTTAAAAAGAATTTTAATTAAAAAATAAATTGTTTTTTTTTTTTGTTTTTGGTTTTTGGTTAAAAGGTTAAAATTAGCCGTTCGGTGCAAGATAATTTTTGTTTTCGTTTGAGGTTTTGGAAATTTGTTACCGCATTGAAATAGTTTTGGTTGGAAATGTTTTGTTTGGTGTTTTTTTTTTTGTGTTTGTTTTCGTGTTGTTGTTGTTGTTGTTGGAGCACAAGTAGCATTTATGTAAAAAGAGAAGAGAGAAAGAGAGATTTGTTTATATAGAAAACAGAGAGAGAGAGAGAGAGAGAGAGAGTAGGACAGTTTGAGAAAACGATATTCAAAATAAATATTAATTTTTTTCTTTTTATTTTTGGTTATTTTCATACGAATATGACTAATTTCAAAAATGATTATTTTTTATCAAGCAGAAATGCAGAAGAAAGTAAGAGAAGCACACAACAGAAATCAATTCAAATTAAAACGAATATCGTAAAAAATGTTTTGCTTGCAAAATAAATTAGAAAAATTGAATTATTTTTTTTTTATTAGAATTTAGTGAATGAAAATGATCACTAAAAATGATTGAAATAATTAAAAAATTAAATAAATAAAATCAAAGGCAACCCTTGAGACTGTTCAATTTTGTGGTGGCAGTGGCTCTGTGATCAGTGTGGTGCTTGTTGCTTTGTCTGTGTGTATCTGTGTGTGTGTGTGTGTTTTTGGGTTTAAAAAATTGTATTATTTATTTGTTATTCATAAGACATAATTGAATTAAGCGGTGGGTGTTCACAATTGTTGTGCATTGTGGCTGGAACGCAGGTAAATTGACTGGTGGGTAGCTTTTGGTTTTTTTTTTTTGTTTCTTTTCTTTGGCTCTTTGGCTATTTTTTGCTGAAAGTATTCTAATCACCATAAATATATTTTTTTGTATTTAATTTTTTTGTTTTCCTATTTGTGTGCGTGTTTGATTTTTTTTTTTTTTAATATGCAAAGCTCTTTTTAAGCTCCAGACAAATGATTATTTACAATTTTGCACATTTATTTTTTATTTTTATTTAATTATTTGTTGTATCTAATTTGGCTTATTTCTTTATAATATCTACGAATAAAATTTGTTTGGTATTTTTTCTATGATAGTTTTAGCTATTTTGATTTGTTTTTGTTTTTCATTTTTTTTTCATAGTGCCTCTAAGTATTTTTTTTTTTAGGTGTTTCGAAAGTGATTTGAATTGAAAATTTTCTATGGATTTCTAGAAGTGTTTTTTTTCTTGTATTATTATTATTTTAGATTGTTGGGATATATTCGGCTATTGTGTACAGGGGTAAAAACATGAAAACAATAATCTTGGACCGAAAGCGAGGGTGTGTCGGGGGGGTGGACTCTATGTGCTGCCAGTGGGCGGCAGAGCTGTCGACACATCCTTATCGCCATTTTCCGATGACGAAGTTGGCTGTTGTTGTTGTTGTTGTGGTAGTGATGGCTGTTGTTGTTGTAGCTGTTGTTGCTGCTGCTGCTGCTGTTGTTGTTGTTGTTGCTGTAGCTGCTGCTGCTGCTGCTGTGCAAATTGTGCAACTGCCGATACACTGGGTGCACTTTGCATAGCCGTGCTGGCAGCAGAGGCGGAAGCTGTGACCGACAGACAGACTGCCGGTGAAATATGCGGTTCCGTTGGACGTCGCTTACTCTTCGTTTTCTTCAGCATGGTGGCCTGAATATAGCACAAAAACACACATAGTCAAAGACTAAGGTAACAACACACACACGCACACACTTATGAAAAAAAAAAACACAAGCACACACACACATCCTATCTGCACTCGAAGAGTTCAACTGAAAATGGCGATCGATTGGAATAGCCAACTGCACCAGTTTTCTTTTGGCTTTGGTTACTTTTTGTACAAAGGCAATAGGGGAAGGGGGGCAGGGGATTTTTTTTTCTTGAACAAGTGCAAGGGACAAAATACACAAACATACATACTGACAAACATTCTTTTAAAATGATTTACTGTTACTTTTGTTGTTGTTGGTTTTTTTTTTTACTAACTAAATTAATAATAATTTTTTTTTATCATATCAAGTGGTCGGGACAAAATTCACAAACATCAATTATACATGGCAGTAAATTCGGTAAATTGATTTTTTTATTTGATTTTTTGGGCAATTAATTGGCTGCGCTCATAAGTAGGCAACAATATTTTTCTCAAGCTGGGAAATTCCCAAGAAATATTTTATTCGCCTTTCGAAACAATTAATTGCCCAAAAAAAAAAATTATTGGAATTTTTGTTTTCTTTTTTTTTATTCTTTGTGTTTTTTTGATTTGTTTTAAGGCACAATTTATTTTCTACCAAAAAATCAAATCAAATGCTGCTCATATATTTTAACTCAATTAAATGTGTACACACTGGTTTACAGATTTTTAAAAAAGAACATCACACAAATGTTTGTGGTAATTTTAAGTGGGCTCTATAAACGTAATTTTTGTAGTTGTTGTTGTTGTCTTTATATACTGTTCAAATTTGATGTGTTGGGTGTGGTACAATCAATAACAAAACCCAGAAAATGTGATGTTTAATTAAATAAATAAAAATTTCAAAACAAAATTAAATCGATGCCAGTGGTGATAATGAGTGGTGCTTTATGTATATTATGGTAAACAAAAATAAATCAAAAAACAAAAAAAAATAAATATATTTTCTTTTTATAAAAAGCATTTTTTGTACAATTATGAAAATAGTTTTTAGGGAAAATGTACAAAATTTGGCCATGCAATGAAATCTTTAAAAAAAGTAACAGCTTTTCTTTTATACATGCAAAAAGAAAGTCCAGAACCATTTCCATACAGGATTGAGAATTGAATGACTTACCTTGAGAGCGGACTTAAGGACGACCACATCGCCTGGACTCTGTATCCAGGGCTCGCCATCCACCTGGACTGGCATATCGGTATTTAAATGGATCTTAATATGGCCACCCTAAATAGAAAGAATTTCATTGTAGAAAGAAAGTTGAAAATTCCAGAAATATTTATCCCTTACCTGGGCAATGCGCATGGCCGTTCGTATGCCCGATTGAATCTGACCCAAATGAACCACTCCAGTCACGCCCACCACCTCCAGCATGCCATCATAGTGATTGGGTGTGCTGAACTGATCATCCTTATCGGGACCCCAGGGATTGGCACCACTGCCCCAGCTACCCAAAAATAGTTAATCAGTTATTTCAATTCCATTTCATTGCTTAGGTCTACTCACCTCAATATATTCAATATAATGATGCCATCGACAGGTGGCAAGTCCACCACTTTACCATCCACCTCCAAGCGCAGCTCCTTGTGCAAATCCTTGACCGTCTTGCGACCCACTATCTTCCGCAGACCCATTTTCACATAGTAACCCTTGTTACGCAGTCGAGAATTGAACTGGTTGGGATTCTCTTCGCGTGCATTGTGAAAATCAAGACAGAGATCCGCATCGATTCCAATGCCGAAGTAATTGTTCATAACAAAGATCTGTGAGTTGTCCTCATTTTGGGCTCCACCTTTTTTTTTATTCGAAAAAAACAATTCAAATTATGATTGAGTATAATTCGGAAAATTGCTATGGTTTCAGATTTGTATAGGTGACATCTATAACACACACAACATCGGTACAACATCGAGAAATATATCATGGATAGGTCGTTGGTTTACCAATTCTTTTGTCTGCCTTCTTCGAATTGACTCTTTTTCTTATACTTTACCTGAATACTCTTGAAAAGTGTTTTAATATTCCTGAACTAAAAAATGAAAGCCACAATTTAATACAACCCAAACTAAGATAATGCAAAGCTAAGAGTTTACTTTACTCTTAATTTTTAAAAAATAATTTTTTAACTGAAAGCAAATTTACAATTTTTTATTTATTGCGAAATTTGTCTTGACTTTTTATAACAACTACGAAGAGAAGGGGAGTTCTCCCAGGAGATGTCGGGTACCCTCAAAATTAACTAACTTAGAGCTATTCAATTTGGTATGGAGAATCTACAAGACCTGAGAAAAGGCTAGCTTATATTTTTAATTGGATGGGAATTTCATTTTCCCGGATTTCAAATTACTGAATATTTCAAAGAAACCGTAAGAAACCGTCAGTCTTAAGCCTCTCTAAGCCCACTAGATTCACTACTACAATATTATAATATACCCAAGAAATAGTCAGTCTTAAGCCTCGCTAACCTCACCAACTTTTTCTGTGGCTTTGTATGCTCTAGTAAAATTTGAAAGGTAATTAATCGATGCCGTGCAGGACTAACATCGGATCATAAATACTAGAAGTATCATAAATGATATTCTGAGATACCATCGCCTTTTCATATTCTGAAAGAAGCAAGAAAGTAAGAAGTGAGTGTAGTAGACAAGGTTTGAAATCTAACCCTTTTTATATGTGGAATCCCATCAGATTTATCTTTCTATTCCTTTCGGTATGAAGTATTTAAGTCATAGGAGGTCCCAACTTTCAGTCCAGAAATAGAGAAGTTTTAGGGAAAATAACTATAGTCACCACATAAGCAAATTCGGATCGAAGAAATTTCTAGTTTCAGTGTAATCCAATCAGAACTATACCAGAGAGAATAAAGTAATTCAGTTCTCAATCTTTCAACTACTTGGCATTATCTTAATTTTATCTAAGTTTTAGTTTGTGTTTTGTTTCATGCAATCACTTTTTTACGAGTGAATCAAAAAATACGCAAAATAACATAAAAAACATCGTATGCACATCAAAACTAACAGCATTTTTCATCAGATACCAATTATGTTTATATAGTTTTATTTTAGTTTAAGCTAGGAAGGTTCGGTTTTTAATTTTAGTCTGGATTTTAGCTTTTTGTTATATTTCAGATTCAGGCTAAATTTACAGCCAGACTATTAGGTATTATTGGAATTTCTTTTCTTGGACAAATTGTGGGGTTTATTTTAATTTACTCTACTATTTTATTTATGGGGAATATTTATTTTTGGACTTTACAAAAAAAAAAAAAAAAAAAAAAAACAAATTCTAAGCCATTTGGGGGGGTTGCTAGGTGGAAGATTATTTATGATTAATTGCACAGCAAATACAAATTATAAATAAACACAACAAGAATATTTGAAGACGTTAAACGTTTCATATTTTTAGAGAAAGGTGGGTGTTTTTTTTTTTTTTTGGGTTGGGTTTGGTGGTTCTTTACTTTGGTTGGTTGTTTAGTTTAAGGTGTTTAGGTTGGTAGGTATAAAACGTAAAAAGAACGAAGAATTTTGAAACATCAAATGACCTGATATATCACTCGATGTGAGAGCCGGTAATTGATGATGCTGATTTGTTTGTTGCGATAGATGTGCTTGGTGAGCCTTCTTCTTCTTACCGGTTGTTTGTGAGGGCGCCTTCATGGCTGGCTCTTCGGGCTTGTCTTCCGGATGGAAGACGACTGTCCAGCGATCCAAGCGTATTTCTTCCGCTTCGATCACATCGCGCAGCAAATTCAGGGGATCCTCACCGCCGGTATAGCCGGAACCCCAACATAAAACGCGTGCTAAATCATTGCCTATTTGGATGGCAGGGAGGGACAATTTCACAAATCAAAGTCAATTCAACTCAAAAAGGAAAGTGCGGAAAAGGAGGTGGACAGTGAAGGTGGGGAAAGTACTTACCTGTGCCAAGGGGCACAATGGCGCACGGTGGGCTAGAACATTCCGAGTCCTGACCAACATTATCGAGGCATTGAAGTACCCAACCGATGGTACCATCGCCGCCACAAACCAAAATCTTATAATTGGTTATCTGACGAAACACGTAAAGCCTTTATGGGATTAAAGAAATTAATTATTTCTATAGAGTGTCTTGAGTATTCATTTAATCTTACCCTGGTAAGGGACCTCCGTTATCCAAGTCAAAGACCTGATACGGATTCAGCAGTTTTCTAAAGCTCGATATTAATTCCAGGCCTTGACAACCGCCCGACTTGGCATTGACAAAGACAAGCAGCGGCCTAACATCCGGTGGGACCATGCTTGGTTCAATATTTGGCAACAATAGCACCAGCAATTTTTTATCTTCAATAATCGTTTCACGTAGATTGTAAAAAGCACGAACCTGGAATAACAATGAAATTCAAATAAATGAAAGCTCAGAAACCTGGCGCAGAAACCTACCGCCTTTTGTGCATCCTCAAAGGTGAGAACCACTGACCCATATTCGTAATAGATGGGACCAATACTGGTGAATTTGTTCTCATCTGTCACATATTTGTTGAGAATTTGCTCGTAATTCCGCTGGGAGAGACCCGTTGGTAAATTGCCCACAAAGAGGGCTATATTTGGTCCATGGGGATCCTGTTTGTGCTGCATATAGAAGCGCATCAATTCCATTTGACGTATGGAGTCCTTGCCCAATTGTTTCATAATATCCCATGGGCGTTCATTCCACGAGAGTATGCGTTCGGTCACACCGCGATCGAGTAAAACTTCAGAGCATCTATAAAAATATTCACAATTACTATGAATATGGAAAATCATTTTGTTAGCTTGATTAGGGGCTCACCTGTAATCCTGTATTTGATTATCTTGTAAGCCGAATTTATCTAATGCATCACGTATTAAATCTTTTATAACTGTTGTATTATCTACAGGAACACTGACATATGGGTCCTCCAGTGAGCATTGCAATTTACCAGGATACACGCGCACAAAGCCCTTGTCTTTGTCGTGAAACCTGAGATATATGGCCGGTCGTTTGCCTTCTAAGTGTGTCAGATTTAGGACTGGCGTGGGATCCTGCAACGGAGAATCCTCCATGCCAGCTGCAGCATACAAATCGGTTAGGTAAAATGCCTACAAAAATCATACAGATTACTCATATGTTTTTTTCAGAAAGTATTCCCGGTTTACTTACACTTGGATCACGTGTTATATGAAAGGCTCGCAAGGCGGTAGTCAATAATTGTTCGAGCGTGTAGGTGCGCTGTACGGCAATCACGCGGTATTGCTGACGCCGGAATGAGTTGTTGCCATCGAAGACTTTCACCATTTCTATAGAACAATTGAGACATATAAGTTTAGTTAGCCTTATCGAATCTTGAATGGATTGTCTAACCTATATCCTTTTCTTCGCGTTCCCTATCTTTCTTTTCCTTATCCTTGTCGGATTTATCTGATTTGTGGCCTGCCGAGTCTGGACGATAGTGTGAGGAACCGCCACCACTGCTGCCACCGGCAGCCCCCATACCATGCGCCGATTCGGTTTTTCCAACCGATTCCTCATCCTTGAAACGAGGCGTATCGCCGCTACTGAACTCCTCGGATATACTACGTGCTATGAGAATCAAGAGAATCAAATGTTAACACAAAATTTCTTCTCAGTCGCTTGAAAGGTTTTAGTAAGCAAAGAATTGAAAAGTTTTCGGCGCCCAAAGCAGTCAACCCTTCTTGCAAATCGGCCGAGGCATTTCGTTATACAGCCTTCAACCGTTTTGCATTCAAAGGCCAAGATAAAGCTGAAGATTTAGAGCCTTCTTTTTGGTTAGATGAGCATGCAAGTTTTTTCAGATTAGTAATTGATTTTTTGTCTACATTTTGAGGTTAGTTTTTTTTTTTGACTTTTTCAACAATATGAAGTGAAAATGCATATGGTGCGAATTGAATGACAAATGACTGTATGTCTTGAGGTTAGTTTCGGGGTTAGTCTTGAAAATCATTTCATTTGAGGTTAGGCCAAAACAATTAAAATTCACAAATAAACGGATTAGTTCAAAAAAACTAGAAATGAATCTAAAAACAAACAAAACAAATGATAACCAAAACCAAAACATTTTTTTTTTTTTTTTAGCCAATCTTGAGACTTGGCAAGTCGTGGCAAATTCTTGTTAGAAAAAGAGAGAGAGTACAAAATAATTGCGTATGTGTGTGTGTGTGTTTGTTTGGTAAATCACCTCTGCGCTTCTGATAACGAGGCTTGCGCCAGCCCACTGACAGGCCGCGCATGCGTTTGAGTAGTCTCCCGAAAACATGTTCATTCTCGCTGGCACGGGATCGACTGCGACTACTGGCACCGCCATCACTAATGTCGCCGGCTATATCCTCGCCGTCGCCCTGACTGCGAGGCCGATCGTCCAAATAGAGATCGACGTCGTCTTCGTATTCGGCATCATCGTAGGCCTCCGCGTCAGCATCGTCGACTGGCAGACGGCGGACCAGCATGTGGTAGTTGTCGTCGTAGGGTTGATAGTTACCATCTTCGTCCTGTATGGTGATCTCAATGTTTTGTGAGAGCCTGTCCAGGCTGTAATTGCTTTTGCCCGGACCGGCGCCAGAGCCACCCTTGGGTGAGCGCTTGGAACGGCGTCGTTGGAAGAGGCCACGACCGTATTTCTTGGATCGACTGATCGAGGGCTGCTTGACGCCCGGCTCCTGAAAAGATTTGCTGCGACCCACAGGGGACAACTGTTGAGCTAGTGTCAGTGGCGGGGCTGGCGAGGCCGAGGAACAGTCACTGGAGTTGGGTGAGCTCACCGAACCGCCCTTGTGCTTGGGGGCACTGAGTATGGGCTTGGCTTTCGATAGAGCCCCAGTCTTTGGATTGCGTACACCATGGGCACTTAAGGCAAGGGCAGCCGTGGCTGCGGCAGTGGGTCTAGTCCTCTGTGGCTGGGCAGAAGTTGAGTGGGCTACCGGGGCACCGGAACGCTTGCGCAACTCAGTGGACGTGTTACTATTACTACTATTATAGCTTAGGTTACTAATTAGATTCATGCTTGAGTCCAGGTCTTCCGTGTTGGTGAGCTCGCCACCGGTATCGGAAGTCTCGTAGCAGCAGCTTTCTCGCGCGGCCGCCTCCAGCTCCACGTCGCCGTGGTAGTCGGTCTCGCTGACATCGCGCGGCTGACGACGCGTGGTACGCTTGCGGAGAGCCACATCGCAATGGTCGTACTCATCGCTGAGATCCCCACCACTTATATCACAGACACCTCCATCGACCTCGTCGTCTTCGCTCTGGGACAGACCGGCTGTTCTGCGGCGCCTACGACCCTGTCCGATCTTTCGAAACAGGCTGGTGTAGAGCAGGTGCAGCGAGGAGTTGGTCGATGGTGACTTTTGCAAGGGCTCTAAACTGGCACCAGTCGGATTCTGGCTGATCGAGGTGGTCAGCTGAAAGGCGCTGTCATGCTCTGTATTATCCTCTGTGGGATTGCGCTGACCCTCAAAGTCCTCGTCATCGTTATCGGGCTGCTCTTCGTGTTCCTCATCGCCGGCCAGAGAAGTGCTGGTCTCGCCCACTGTCAGCGAGGGAGTAGGTGAGTGGCACAATGAGATTGAGCCGCAAGAGGTCGGCGTAGGCGGTGTTGAAAGTAGAAAATGTTGTTTGGATTGTTCAAGTCGTTGTCTATGAAGCATTAGCAGCTCCTTCAAACACAAACCCTCGGCCACAGCCGCCTCCGCCGTTGAGCCTGAGCTGGGACTAAGCTCAGCTGCAGCATTTAGGGAGGCGGCAAGCACAATCAAAACCAAAAAAGAAACATAAATAAATGAAAAAAAAAAATAAAAACAAATATCGTATGACAAAAAAACATAAGAGACGCACCCGGGTAAACCAATTTCGTGGGATCAAATTAGGAAAAAAAAATTAAATTCAAAAATCAAAAATACAATTTGTCTCTTCTTTTTTTTTGTTTCTTTGTTTTCTTGTAAGAAAAAATGCAATGATTATGGAGCGCTGAGAATGGCTAAAGATTATGGGTGATGAGTTTTGAGCTTGAGTTGTGTCTGGGTGGAAGTGCTTGTGAAGGTGTACTTTCTGGGGTGAGTTTGAGAGTTTCGTGAGAGATCGTGCACAACATCGATAGCTTTGAGCTAATTTAGTTGCCATTTTGACCTGGTTAAAGGGTTTTCTTTCGGATCATTTATAATCCACACACAGAGTGAGAGAGAGAGAGAGAGTGGGGGAAAAAAGACTCAAGGGCAGTTTCGTTCAAAGAGATTGGGAGTCCGGGAGAGGTGTAAGTACTTACGACACGAATAATCACGAACAAGCGTCGTTTTTGATTTAACTTGTACACCGATGATCGCTTCAATTGGCACCTCAGTACGCGGTATCGAAACTGAATGTGGAGGTAAGTAAATAGGTTGTAAAATACCAAAATTACATTCGGTTGGCAGGTACATGCGACATCCACCATGTGTGGTCATGCCACACCATTCGCAGCGATAACCTAAAACAAAACAAATTCCAATTAACCAAATCAAATCATTTTCATTTGAAATAGGATAAGACTAACCTGTCAGGCATTCCGATGACCAACAGGTTTTCTTGCAATACGCGCATTTGGACGTTGATGGAAGATTGCCCTCTCGCCAATGATGCTAAAAAAATATACATATATAAAACATTTTTAAAAATAATTTTTATAATTATAAAAATTGTACTCACTTGATGTTTTACATTTAGCAACTCCTTGCCGGGCACATAAGTTGCATTCTCCGTGCAATCGGGCACTGCAAAATCTTGGCACTCGGTATGCGCGAAATATTCGCAAACTATTCAAAAATAAAAATTTAAAATTGTACATGTAAAATTTTCATAAAAAAAGAATAATAAATTCATTTGTTTTTTTTTTCTTTTTTTACCTAAACAATGCACCGCTGGCGTTTCATCCAATCGCTTACGGCAAACTGTACAGAATTTTCTTTTGTGATGGGTTGGCTCGGACCAACAATGGGCGACGGGATTCTACATGAGAGAAAAAAAAAAAACAAAAACAAAATGTTAGACAAGTGACAAGTGCATTGTTAAATAAAATATTTATAGAATGTAATGAAATGCCCACCTTTATAATGCAGGGCGCAATGCCGGAACAGGGCGTTACCACGCTGGTGACACATCTTTCATGGATGATGAAGTTGCAAACTGCAGGAAGGCAGGAAGAGAAGGACGTTTTAGTTAGTATAATCACATGATTTTTAACCTAAATTGCCTATAAATAGTTTATCATACATTTAACCTGAAACCCCGAAGGCATTAGGCCAATTTGCATATGATAAGGTTGAGAGCAGAATTTCTTTTTTTTTTTTGCCTGGGCAATCTACGTCATAGCCAACGCCATTCATTCTTTGTGCTTTTCCTTTTCTATTTTTTTTTTTTTTTTTGAGTTCATGGACGCCATTTTCATTGAAATTTGCAATGAACGCACACACACATACACACAAATACAGGGACACATGTATACAGTCAGTTGCATTGCAAGTGTATTTGTGTTTGTGCAGTTGCCGTGAAACCACAAATGCCAAGCCCGGGTAAGTGGCCAACTCAAACCAGCCAGGTATGAGTTTGAGCTTGGAAAACACACACACACTCTTACACACACACATACATTTACAAAGAGAGTGCTTTTTGTTGGAAAGTAGAAAGGGTCTGCCTGGCTCATTCATTGCAATGTTTGTAGAACCAAATGAAGCCATTGCCGTTGGCAAAGGGAAAAAATTAAACGAATACAGTGGGGGACAAAATATTGTGGATAGTTGAATTTTAAAAAATTTATTTTTCGCAGATTTGAAAATTCATTAAACCAGGACTTGATTTAAATCATGTAAGTCTCAAATTAAATGGAGTTAGTCCTTTTTCTAAATTCTTAAATGTATTGGGAATTATTTTCAAAGGTTCCAGATTTTTTTTATTTTTATTATTTCCAACTACTTTATAGGGATCCTGAACTACCCATCAAACACACGTGGCCTCGTAATGGGAGTGAGTTGAAATCTTTGATCTGGTTCCAGATTTGTTTTATTTTTATTATTTCCAACTACTTTATAGGGATCCTAAACTACCCATCAAACACAAGTGGCCTCGTAATGGGAGTGAGTTGAAATCTTTGATCTGGTTCCAGATCCCAAGCTATCCATCAAACACTCGTGTCCTCGTAATGGGAGTGAGTTGATAAGGCCTTGAGAGACCATTGTTCGAAACTCTTGATTCGATTCCATATTAAACGTAGAAATAAGCCCCTTGGAATAGACCAATAGAGTCATTTTATTATTACTCCACTACAGGATTGGATTATCTTTTATGAGAAACTTAAAATAACCCTTAAATAAAATAGAACAAGTAATAGAAATCCCTTTGGAATACCTATATTATCTCTTTACAATATTCCTGGTAAATTTGATTTCTAATTTAATTAATTCTTCCTCTTTTTATAATTAATAAAATTATTTGTACTTCAGATAATTGATTCACTGTATACGCATTTTATATATATCTCATAATAGATATTCGAGTACATAACTCTATGTACCTGGCATAGATATGATATGAAATGAAATGATATGATTCTATTTATATTTGGAAATGCGTGAAAGTATATATATATATGTATGTGTGTATGTATATAGCTTGCATATACACCATGGCCATGTGCATAGGGTGTGCGTGTGTGTGTGAGAGTATTTTTCTTGTGTATGTGCAACAGTCAGAAAACAGAACTAACCGAAACTGAAGTGAACAGACAGAAAGCAGCGCAACGTCAAAAATCTAGGCCGCTGACCTGCAGCTCTCTGACGCTCTGACGTCATGAATGAACTCATTCATTGCTTTTGCTTGGCGGCCACTTCTTCTTGTTGTTGCCGTTGTTGTTGTTGTTGTTGTGGGCTGAAGGCGCACGCCAAGCTATAAATAAAAACAGCAGTTTGTTGCATGCACCACATGCACCAATTTGACCAAAAAACGTGACGTTGGCACGGTTTTATTGTTGAGTTTTGCTTATATTCATTTTGGCCTCCGCCCTTGTGTGTGTATGCGTGTGTATGTGTGTGTGCTTGTTTCACTGTAACTTTATATTTTATTGTGAAAAATGGCAGGCTAAAAAAAAATGTCTGTAGAAAAATTTCCAAATGAAAATTTCATACACACGTGCGGGGAACAATTCAAGATTTTTGTTTTAGCCACGAGCAACAAGCTAAAAATTGCAACACGCATACGCCCTGTTGGCAAAATAACAGCGTGCTAAATCAATAGAAAAAATGATGTGAGTTAATTTCGGCTTGCTTAAAATAAAATTCTATGAAAACTTAAATAACCAAGTTTCATTTATTTGAAGAGAATCGAGGCAACTCTTAAAGTTTCTGTCATTTAAATTAATTTTTGCTTGCATTCTAAAGTATTCCCATAGTATTTGCCTTACAATATGTATACACAAATTTATATGACAGCGCCTAGTAAAAGCATGTGCGTGTGTGTGTGTGTGTGTGTGTCTATATGCTTCAGAGTGCGGCTGTATTGGTTAGTTACAAAAAAAAAAAAAAGAAGATAAGAAAGAGCAACCGAAATAACAGCAATAACATTGCCAGCTCCAAAGAAGAAGAAGAAAAAGGGAAATTCCTTTTCTCTCTTTTTGGAAGGGAAATTTTGTAATGAATCTCAACACACTTTTACTTTTTCCTTTTCATGCTTGTATTCGCTCATCGCGTGCTTGCCTCTATGTGTATATGTGTGTGTGTGTGTCCATACGATAAAACAACAATAACAAAAAAATTTCTCCAAAAGTACTCAAAGAGACAGACAATAAAATGAAATAACAAAAAAAATAACAAAAACCAACAAAAAACTGGGAAAACTGCTGTCAAAGCAAAAGCAATACCAGAATATATAAGCCTGTGTGTATGTACGTGTATTTGTGTGTGTGTGTGTGTGAATTGTGGCCACATATTAAATACGTACAAGTTGACATGCGTATTACAATATCAACAATTAAAATTTATATTTGCTTTCTGCCAGTCCTACAACCCAACCACCCAAACACACACACACACACATACACATATACAAATACAAATTGATAATACATTGCTAAATATTCTGAACGTAATTGGAGCCATGGCCAAACAGGCTGTATAAATTTTTGATGATAATCTTTTATGGGAAAAGCTTGAAAATTATTGAAAAAAAAAAAAAATTGAAAATAATTTTCGAAGTGTTTCAAAAAGTTGATTTGAAAATGTTTTCGTAAATTCTTAGGAAATAATTTTAAATTGAATTCTGTTCAAATTGAATGAGATACAAATCGGTTGATCAAAAAAGAATTAAGATCCCAAATTTCCCATTCAATTTTCCATCATCCGGTTAAGTTCAGAAGATCCTGAACGATTCCGGCGGAACTACAAAAAAAGCTTTCAAATTAAAACTAGAGACAAGGTCTTCGGCGCTGGATAACCCATTGATTCCCATCTTATTCTTAGTAAAATCGGTTCAAACATATTTTGACTTGGAATATATCCCCGATATTTATCATTTGAACTTGATAAAATCTTATAAATCCAAGAAATTCCCTTATTCCAAAATGTATGCTACAGATATTTTCAGAGATTATAGAACCAAAAATATTAGGGAATCGGTTAGTAAAAGTAAGGACTAATCAAATTGAAAAAGCCAAAGGCCTGGGAATCAGTGTTTCCTATTTAAAGGATTATTTAAGTATACAACTAAATGATCAGGCCTTCAAATATAGCAAGATAGATAGTTTCAAAATATTTTTCATTACGTATTATGGAATAGAATGAATAGTAAATTTGAAGATAACAAAAAAGGTTATAGCAAAGATTGATGTCTTTGTAAAAAATTTTTTTCTATAATATTTTTATATTTCTTAAATATTTATTTTAATTTGTTATTCTAATAAATCTAATTTTTTTCCTACTTTCGACTTTGGGGTCTTTATAGGATATTACAAAAGTTAAAAGAGTAAAGGATTTTCTTTCAGTGAATTTTTCTGTGATAAAGCCAGGCCTTTTCAAGGTTGACTACTGTCTTCTTGACATATTCTAACTGGGTAGTTTAGGTGGTACTTTCAAAGTATAACCCTATACAAGGCCCCTAAGTTCGAACTATCTGAAGCATGGAATAGCTCAAGGTTGTCTTTGAAGAAATCAAGCATCCATTGAAAGAACCACCACAATTTCAAGAGCTTCACCTTTGCTTGAAGGGGCCTTTAGCTAAGAATGAAATCATATCACATTATTCCTACTTATTGTGTCGAATAAAGCACTCAGGTACTTTTAATTGATATCAAAAATATATATCTTCAATATTCAAGTCAATGATCTCAACTTTATAAAGTTAATGAGAGAAAAAAAAAGCTCCACCTTTTCACTTCAGAAAAATTATTCTCAAGACTTCAAAGATAAATTGTGAAAGCCCCAATATTTCTGGCAATAAATAATAAATTAAATATTCAAAAACCTAAGTGATTTGAAATTGTCTAAACTAATTTCATTTGCATGTAATTTTAAAAATAACCCCAGCCAGGAAAGCAAATCTCATCATTTACATTGGCAAGTGAAAAATTGTACAAAACTAAATTAGTTTTAAATCAAAATCATCAAATTAAGCAAAAAGGCGGATAATTACAGAAACATGTTTATAATGCTCTGACTATGTGTATGTGTGTGTGTGTGTGTGTGTGTGTGTATGGCACAAACACAAGTGGAAAACAATCGTACGTAAGCAGAGACAAGGCGAAAAATAACACAACGGCAGCAGTCAAGGATTTTGAGTGCGTCGTTGTTTCTGCCCGCTGCGTCAACAAGATTTGCTTGGTTCGTGTTGTTGTTTTTGTTATTTTCATTTTTCTTTTTTTTTACATTTGGCTTTTGATTCGATTGGATCAATTGCGGAAAAGATCCCTCCACCCACAAAATACACAGCAAAAATCATACATCCCCTGTCAAACAACGAAAAAAAAAAGAAAAAATGAAATGCGGCAGATCTGAATTGGTTTTGACTTGGAACGAACGTCAGCACAGGCCAACCCCAAAGTCACTTGGATTTCGATGAGTGTGTATTAACCAGGCCAGGCCAGGCCAGGCTAGCCAAGCTGACGACCCCCAATAGACGATTGTTCTGCCGTTGCTGTTGTGGCTCCTCTTTTGGTGCCGCCACTTTCATTTCGTTATGAATGAACGACGACAACAACGAGGCAATTAAGTGGCCCCGGCCAACCCACCAGCCCCCGCCCCCGCTCTGCCGGAGCAATACCGCAGTCGTTGTTAAAACTATCAAAGCCCTCCCCACTGCCCGGCCGCACCGTCGCTGTGAGGCAGCCAGGCCTCGTCTCGGTCGTACATTCGGTTCCGCCGCGTTCATGGCGGCCATTGATGACGCACTTTTAGCCCTTCGTCGCTATCGTTGCGTTGCCATCATCATCATCATCATCACAAGCAGCAGCAGCAGCAGCAGCGGCGGAGGCGGGGAGGGGCCTGGATTAGTCCGTATGCTTTACCAGGCGGCCCTTTTGCATTCAATTTGGTTTGCTTTTTTTCTCTTTCTTTTTTATATTTTCGTTGCGCCTGCTCACCTGCCGCCACCTGCTTCCTCGACCCTCCCCCCTCCCTCCCCCTTTGTTTCACCGCTCGGAAAGCAATTGAAACATTGCCTCCGGCTGTGTTTGTATTTGTGAGCTGGTTGCATATTTCGCATTTGACCTAGTTTCCCAATCGGTTGGCAACGTGCAGCGACAGCATGAGCTTTCGGTCAGGCTTCACTTTGCCCAGGCAACGAGCACGCTACGAATTTCGTTTGTGACGTTGTTCTGGATTGGCCTGGCCAGGCCAGGCCAGCTAGATGTGTTTGTGCAATTAAACTTGCAACTCAATTAGTGGTACGTTTGAAAATTTCCCCAAGCAGGCAATCAACACAAAAGCTGCCAAAAAAAAAAAAAAATAAAAAAAAATACTCACACAAACCAGGCTAACCTGACGTATACTTGATTTGGCCAACCTGAATTTGTGGCAAATTAACTATCCAAATTGGCAATTTTTCTATGATTTAACCAGCCTAACCAGCAATGCCATAAGCAATTTATTATATATATACATATATGTATATAGATAGTCAAATGTCTATTTTTAGTTGACCCTCTTCTCCAGCCAACGAAAATCTTTTAAAGAGCCACACGCTCCCATATATTTTGTGTGTGTATCTCTAACCATTTGAAATAAATTTTAAGCACAAAACTAACCAAAAAAATGCCTTAGCATTTGATTTAAGAGCGAGTCCAGAAAGAGCAGCAGACCAAGGGGAAGAGAGGCATACAGGTCGTCTGTCTTGTGGCAGCTCGCAGCTAATTGGCGAGATTTTTTTCTTTCTATTTTTTTTTTTTTTCTTTCTGAGAGGCCCCCTAATGTAGCCATCAGGCACAATCCAACCATCCAGCAGGCAACAGCCACCGGCCACGTTTATTACCCTTGCCTCTCGAAAACTACTTCTACTATAAACATTCATCCGCTTCGCCATCGAAATTAACGTATACAATAAAAAAAAAACAAAAATAAAGGAGGAAGAAGAAGCAAAAAAAAAAACGCAATATAATTATAATAATAGGCTATTCCAGTCGCACCACACCTTCCTACATGATCCATTGAAATAATAAAAGGCTGAACAAATAAACAAAAATTTACGCGAACGCTTAACACGCTTCAGATTGGGGGAGGCGTCGTCAGCCTTTTTGGGGGTCTTTTCTGTGCTTCAATTTTTATAGATTTTTATTTCGATTTGAAAGTGCGCAACTGGCAAAGCGGCAGGCGGCAGACGGCAGACGGCGGACTGTGGACCCGCAAACCATATGCATAGATAGCTAGCTAAATAGATAGATAGATACATTCGACTAAATATCCAAAAGATACATACACACACACACACACAGATACAGAGTCAATCGTCGAGGCTATGACGTCGATATCGCCTATCGCATTTGGGGCGTTCATGGCACGTCACATGCTCTCGTACGTTACAACAAAAATACAAAAACGTATTTTTTTTTTTTTTTTTTTTTTTTTTTGAAAAGTTCAAACGCGCACACTTTCGGATACAAATAGCTACAATAGCATCATGATTTTATTTTAATATTTATTTTGGTCTTTTATATTGTCTTGCTGCAGGTACCAAGGCAGTCGCACCGTCTGTGGCCAAACCAACGAACTTTGATATTATTTCAGAGGCAAAAAGTAAAGGAACCATCAGCCTAAGATTTCTTTAAAAACTCTTCGGATATTATTTATACGGAACCCATGAATCAGGCTTCCAGGGAAGCCACTTGTTGAATAAGCTTCCCCTAACTCTTTTGGAGTCTAGTTAAAAACAACTTTCAGAACCGTGGGCGATTTTCAGAGCCCTATGCAACTTTCAGAGCCTTAGGCATCCCTGAAATCCTGACCATGGCCCCACTGGTTCTATATTCTTTTTATAAAATAAAAAAAATATTTGGAGTCTTTGAAATTTTTCCAAGAAAATTATATATAATTTTAGGAATCTCTGAAATCTTTAAAGGAAATACAAAAAACTTAGATTATTTGGGAACTTGGAAATGATAAAAATTTCAAGAAAATTCAATATTATATTTATACTAGGTATACCTGAAATCCTGAAAAAAACCCCATATCAATTAGTCTTTTTCTCATTTTCGAAAAATGATTTGAGTTCTAGGAAAATTGCGATAATATTAGGAGTCTTTAAATTTCCTAAGAAATAAACATTGCGTTTTTGTCAAATTTTAATCCACTTTTCCATTTTTTTGGGATCTGAGAAATTATTAAGATTCCAAGAAAATTATATATAACCAAAATATGGGAAATATTCTCTGAGATCCTGAAAAAAACCTAATGGCTCTTCATCAATATTCTTTCCACGAAATTCACAAAAATTTGTGCCACAATTTTCAATGACGTCTTTCCAAGAAAATTAGATATATTTTGTCAAGAAAATTAAACTTTAAATTAGGTAGGAAAATTTTAGAATATTCCCCAAAAATTTCAACATGATATTCCCATAAATTTTGGATTTTCCTAATTAAAAAAAATATGAATAGCTTGGGGGAATTACTCACCTTCACAAATATAGCCCTGCTGGATGAGGCCCCAGAGCAAGTCCGAGCAGTGGTGACAATAGGTTGGCTTATGAAATGTCTTCTTCACAAATGAATGCCCACCATCCGCCATTTTGTGTGTCTTCTGCTCCAGTTGTGCGGCGGGGCGAGAAGCCCACGAGCGCCCGAGTGTCCTTGGAACGTCGTTGAGGCTTGGCAATGACGATGGCTTTGGTGTTTATAATTCTTAACTAGATACAAGATTTCAATATGCTCCACGATCGTCTCCGATAGTCAGTCAACTAACTGCAGCAAATTATGCCACAGGAGCGACTCTTGAGCTGTGGTCCAGCCACAAGTCTGCTCGCTCCGAAAACGCTCGACAGGCGTTGGCGCTGTTGGCAGAGTTGGTCGAAGGCTCCTGACGGCAATTCTGACGGCTCACCGAGATGATGCTCAACCGTGGCGTTTGTTTTTGGTCTTCTCTTTTGTGCTCTGGTTTTTGGTGTTTTTGTTGTTGGATCTTTGGCGGCTGTTGATGTTGTAGCAGCTCCTTGGTCGCTGCAGACTTCTCCGGCACCGAATCTGACTGCTGGCTGCTTGGCTGCTGATGACAAATGGACAACGACGACGACGGCAAGAATGACGACGACGACGGCATTTTCATCCATTGGTCAAGGTGTTTTTTATTTTATCCAGACATTTGCTTGCCGGAGTTTCATGCATTCCAAGGTGGAGCTTTCGTTTTTTATTTTATTTTTTATAAATTTTATAATATTTTTATGGTAATTAATTAATTATTTTAAAGGAGGATTTGGTTTGCATTTGTTTCTTTTTATTTTTTGTTTTTTAATTTGAAATCGAAGGCTAAGTTTATCTTTACATTTGTAGTTTTGCTTTTAATAAATAGATTTTTTTTAACTTTATTCTGCTTCTTCTTCTTCTATTTTGTTGTATATTTATACTTAATCTGTTTACTATGCGTTTCGGATTTGGTGGAGTGTTTGTTGTTATACTTTTTGTTACTTATTTACAATTTACGGAGAGCTTCTTCTTTTCTATTTTTTACTTGCCACTGAAAATATTTGCACACAAACATTAACACAATTATTAATTTTGTTTTTTGTTTTTATTTAATATTTTTTAATTTTTATTGAGAATTTTTATTGAGTGCGCGACACTACTGCAGCGGCCTGGCAGCGTTTTGTATTTAAATTTCGTCGAGTAGCGGATTTTTCTCACCCGCCAAACAGAAATTCTTTACATGCATGCGTATTCGTATGTGTGCGTTTGTGTGTGTGTGAATTCCGTTATTGTTTCTCATGCGCGCCGCACCCCCAAACAGCAATAAAACTTGCGAGATAATAAAATATACACGAACAGGAGTTCTTGGGGCCTCGTGCGAGTGAGAGTGTGTTGGTGGTGAATTGGAGTTGCGTTTTGGGAAATTTCACTTTTTGCTTCTTCCGACTGACTAAATGAGAGCCAACTTATTACCCGTTATTTTCACACACACACACACACATACACTGCTATATTTGTATGTATATTTGCACATAAAGCCATAGTAGATATCATATAATAATAGAAGTGGCAAAATATGATATCAACAGCGTGTTAAAAGAGAGAGAGAGAGAGAGAAGAGAGAGAGAGAGAGAGTGCGTGTTAGCGGTTTAAAGAGAGAGAGTGAGAGCAAAAGTTTCTGCTTCAAGGCTAGACAAAGAGTCGTGAAAAGTTAAAACCAACAAAATTTTTGAAGTTGATGTTATTGTCTAGCAAGGCAAAGAATACCCAATTAAAGGGTTAGCAACTAAAGTCCTTTTTGCAATAAATAAGAATTATTATTTGGGAAAGACGAGACTTAAGACTTCAGAATTTTGATATTCTATTAAGCACTGTAGTCCTTTTCTTTGAATTCTTTTAACTTGCCACATTAATTTGTTATTTTCCAATAGGAAATTGATAGAAAAAAATATTTTCTTAATTTTGACAGTTGTTTTCTTGGCCATAATCAGACAGTCCTTTGCTATGTGGGTGCTTATTTTCATATATCACCAACACGGGCACACACACACACACACATTCGCACACTTTCACTAACACAGTTCCAAGCTAGTTCCAATATGACCAAAATGAGCTTGTATTGTTCATGTCCTGGCCGCCTGAGGAGGCATGCGCAGAGAGGAAAATCTCAACAAAAGCAATTTCGAAATTCACCACAACGAAGCCGTTGGCAAAGCCAGAATTGTGCAAAAGATTGCCAAGTTTAAGGATAAATCAGACAGGCAGGCACAAACACACAAACATACACACACTAACACAAACACACACACACACACACAGAGAGCCATTTAAAATGGCAAAGAAATTATGGCGAAAAATTTGAAGGCAATTTTCTTTGTTTTTTAATTTGGTTGCGGCTTGATTCTCTTTACTTTTTTATGTGTTGGCATAAATTATTGTTTGTTAAATTGAATCAAATTATTTTTGATGGCCAAGATGAGCAAGCAAATCAAACCATCGGGCCACTCATGGCTCCATCAGCACACACACTCACACACAAATATGTATATTTATACACAAGCATATATACAGAGTCTCGCGTATATAGATTTGAGCATATGTATGTATATGTATGGAAAGTACTTCGCAGTGGCGCTCATGGTGGCCCTGGCACCAGTGAGTGAGACTCTGTGGCTCTTCTCTGCTCTGGGCCTGCTCTTTTCGGGCCGCCGCACGAGCAAATCGCAATAGATAGAGAATTTTTTCTTGCTGCCGCTGCTACTGCTGGTGCTGCTGCTGCTTTGCAGCTACGTTCGCGGCTACTCCTGCTCTGCCTTAGCGTTTGCCTCTGACACTTCGCCGCTCCGCTGGCTAGTGGCAGCGCTGATTCCTTTCTGCACATATATTGCTTTATTTGTGTGCGTGAGGATTTTATATTTGTATTGCGTATGCGTGCTTGTATTTGTCTAAATATTTCTTTTTTTTATTGTTTTCCCATTTTGTTAATGATAAAGCAAAATGCTGACTTAAAACTTGGGTTCTTTTGCCAAGAACTTTTCACAAACTTTGCACATATGACAACGTAATTTTCGCACACACACATACTAGCACAGTTTCGTTCAATCACTCACTCACATACACACACACACACACACACACACATACGCACGCACAAGCGCGCAGCCATGAATTTTATGTACAATATATTCTTTTTTTTCTGCTGGACTTGGGGAAAAACGACCGTCCATGCTGAAGTTGGCCATTAATTTTTCCTTGCTTTTCAAACACAAAAAAATACAAATTTCTTTTATGCTTTTTGCCACAGATTTTCACTTTTCTGGTTTTGTATATTTTTTTTTTTTTTTGGCTGCTGCTTTTCACTATTTTCTGAGGCGTTTCACAAATTTTGCACTTGATTTTCAAAAATTTTCTTCTTTGTATTTTTTGCCTTTGCTCTTGAGAGGGGAGTAGGGAAATTTTCTTTTCTTTTTCTTTTTAATTTGAGAAATATTACGTTTAGTTTACGGCTCGCGCTGTTTTCGATCTTCGATATTTTCGTCTTGCAGTTTATGGAAAATTTTCAGGAAATTCATTTACAGGTTTTTCAGTTCTTCAGTTTTTCTTTTTGTAAACTTTTTCCCACTTGCTGTATATGTGGTATGTGAAAATTTTCATCTATGTGTGCCCCGTAACGTACGAAGAGCACACCTAGTGACTGTGTGTGCTTCGCTGAAGACGATGGTGCGCTCTGACAACGGCGGCCAGTTCTCAGTTCAGCTTTTTTATTTTCGTGGTATGTTGAGTACGGCACGGCGAATATCTCGGCACTCTCTATTTTTTTTTTCTTTCTGACTTGGCCGCAAAATGAAATCAACAATTTGCCGTTCGTTGCGAACGGAACGGCCAACCCGTACGGAAAGTGTAGGATTCTGCAGCTGGGACTGCCAACTGATTTCGAAAAACTCAGTCAATTTAGCATTTTTAAACATTAATACAGCATTTATTTGAATATAATGAGTAATATAAATAAAAAGGAAACGAAAAATGATACTGAAAATTTTACACATTTTTTTTCCTAATTGAGCGGAAGATAAGAGAAATAAAAAAATTTAAAAATTTGAGCAACATTACTTAGACTAATGAAATTTATAAATTTCTTTTTTAGCTGTTTTAATACGTTTACATTTTTACAATTAACATTAAGTATTTTTATTTGGAAATCTGCGAACCACTTGGTTCCTTTAAAGATTATGGTATATTCTCAGCTTGAAGCTGTCTGGATGAGGGGAATGTTTTGTGCCTGGGAGTTTCTTTCTTTTTTAACGATATTCGATGACGATATTTAGATTATTTTGAATACAAATATAGGTTTAGAGTTAAGGCGCCTTGAAATCCAATGTGTTTAGGGTAAAACTTAGCCCAGACCGTGGTCGTCAAAGAAACTTTGTGGTGTCTCGTCCTGAAAATATTTGAAAAATCTCATAAGACAAAGGAAATCTAATAGCGAATCAGCTATTATTGAACCCAAAAAAATATGCTACAAAAAAGAGGACAAGCAAGTCGATTCAGTGATAAAAGAAACTATCAAAATCAATTATTTTCCAAATTCCGCAAGCATTTTAAAGTGAAGAGTAAAAGGGTGTAGAAGATAAAGTGCTTCAGCTGAATCACAAGAGAAAGACAGATAGATAGAGAGAGACAGAGAGAGGGAGCAACAACAACATCAATCTGTACATGGAATTTTTTATACTCTTCTTTGTGGCTTAAGCGTTCACCTTTTACATAAATACATACATAAAGTTGTTTTATTTATTGCTTTTTTTTTTGGTTTGTTTTTCAAAAACCTTGAATTTTTATTTATTATTACAAAACACAGAAATTGGCTAAGTCTACAAACACACATATACATACATATACAGAGATATAAATTTGTATATTTATTTATTTATAGTATTGTAAGTTAGGTTATTATTTACTAGAGACTAAAAGAGTTTTACAGTTTTTCATATATATGTTTTTCTGGTTTTCTTCTTCTTGCATTTGTTTTTTTTTTTATACAATTTTCATAAAAATGTAATTTCTTTTTATATTTTTATATTTACTTTAAAGCTTTTCAATGTATTTGTTTTTATATTGCATACTTTCCCTTAAAATTTAAATTATTGCCGATATTGCCAAATACTTGATTTTAATTGCTTTTCATTCATATTAAATCTATTGGAATGAACTTACTAAGGGATCTCGGATACTCTATTATTGATGAGAGAATTAAAAAGTGTTTGCCAGTTGTGAGTTAGAGCGTTTTGCATGAACTTTTTTTGTTTGATTCGAAAATAAATTTAAGAAAATCAACAATACACTAAATTACACCAAAAACGGTAACAGTTTTGGTTTCTTCTATTTTTGTTAGCCTCGTACACTTTTTTCAGCTTTGTCAAGTGCAATTCACAAAATACCGACACATACACGCACACACACATTTACGTATTTATGGGAATGCGGTGTAGATTAAATGAACAAGTGTGCCTTTGTATGTGTAAGTGCAATTTTGCCATTCACGATCTTCTCGCTTTACTGTCACACATTTTTAGTTTTTTGCCTCTACTAAGTACGCTTGTTTGTGTGTGTGTGTGTGTGTCTGTGTGGATGTGCGAGTGCTTGTGTGCGTGTGCGTTTGACTATTTTCTATACAAAACTGCTTTTACAGTAATCCAATGTCTCTTAAAGTGCCCTCTACAGCTTCATCCTGGGAGTACAGAGAATACAAGAAGAATAGTAAGAAAAGAAGAACAAGAAAAAGTAAGACTAGACAAGAGTGTGAGTTTCTTAAAAAAAAAAATAATAACGGAACATTAAACAAAATAAAAGACGGCACAATTTCATTTGTTGTTGTTGTTGTTTGCGTGTATATGTGGTGGTGATTTATGTTGTTGTTGTTGTTGTCTTAGCGGGCGAGCACAAAAACAAAACTAGTGGATTAACTTTGTGAGTGCGGAAAAAGCTTTAAAAAATATTTACAGCAAAATTCATTTCGCCGAAAAAACCTAAAACCCTCTGATCCTTCTCTTTTTTTTCGCCTAATATTTTACACTTGTAATTTCATTTGAAGTATATATTTTTGTGGCTTGTTAAGACGTACTGCTTTAATGTTTGGATGATTTTTCAATTTACACATGTTTTTTTCTGGATTAGTTCAAGTACTCATTGAAGTCCTTTTTTTTTATTTGGTTGTGTTAACATCGATTTATGCAGTTGCGGGTTGGGGTAAGCGTTAATAATAGAGAGAGGGTATTATATGATTACACATTTAGATAGTTATATGTATATATATTTTTTATATAGATATATCAATGATAAGTACTGGATAGTTAGTGAAGAACTAAAGCAACACTACAAAGTTCATGCAAAAAAACACATTTAATCCGACTACAAATAAAACAAAAAAAATATGCTAGTAAATTTAACTAATTTGACTGAATGTGGAAACAATGGCAATTATCAAAGGACGGCTTTAAGTTTATGGCAAGTTCAATACTGTAGTTTAGTACAAAGAAAAAAATAATTAATTGAATAAAATAATTAAATAAATTCATTAAGACTCTCACAAATTAGTTGAACATTTTTCTAGTGTATTTTGGCAAGCTTGAAGACTCAATTTGATTCGCACTTGTGGCATGCAATGACAGGTAAACACAGCAATTAAAAACAAATAACTGTGTCTTTTTACATTCAATCGAAACTTAAGATTAATACATATTTAATTTTTTTTTCTTTTTCTATAAATTTGAGAAAAGAAACGAAAGCTATTGCAGAGTGTAGAAAAATTCCTCTTGCTGTTTAATGTTTTTTTTTTTTTTTTTTTTTTTTGTAATTAAGAAAATATTAAATTAAATTATGCGTAGTTAAAGGGCAATTTTGAAAGTTTGTTGATTAGTTTCAATAGTAGAATCGTTGGCAAAAATTAAAGAAAATAAAAGATAAAAGAGTTAAGTACAGAACTTTTCAAACTAATACCATGAAATGCATGAAATGATTCTTCTTTTTTTTTTTTTGATTTGCTTATTTTTTGCACAGCTTTGAAATGAAATCAATTAAAAAAAGGAAATAAAAACAAAATAAAATAATGTTAAACAATTCCCAGCGCAAGAAATAAATATGTTTCACAATTAACAATATTCAGTATAAATATATGTAAACATTTATCTATATATATATATATATAGATATATATATATATAGATTGAGTGATACATAACGGTATGCATTACAGATCGTAAGTCTCGGGTGTACTGACCTCTTGTAAAAGATCCTGTGATGCAATTGCCTTTAAGACATTTTTCTTAGAGGTTTCCTGGATCTCGCCACCAATCAGCAGCTCATCCAATATAAAATATGCCTTCTCAAAATTAAATATGATATCCAATTCGCAGACCTAAAAAAAAAAAAAACACAAAATCAATAACGACATGTTTTTTGTCCATCTTCATGCACTTACACTGCCAAAGTACTTATCAAGTAATTCCACATAACGATGTATAATCTCCAGTGTCAGCAGCTCGTTGTCATTCTGCTCGATGGCACAACAGAAATACAAGCTGGCATAGCTGCAAATCAGCCCGAACAAAAAGACAAACAGTTAAGGGCACTTTTGCTTTGTTAAATGAAATTCCTACCGTTTGTACACTATCTTGCAATCTTTCCACTCCAAAAATGAGCACATTTTCGGCTTGCGGGCCAGTATTGTGGTGACGAGTTCGCGGGTAATCTTCTTTTTCACTTTGTCTGGGTAGGCCATGTACCATTTCTGCAAGCGTAGTTTGCCCTGACGGCTGAACAGCAGCATGAAAAGCATCTACAAAAGGTAGATAAAGTTTTGTTAACTTGAAATTTAGGCCTGGCCGTATGCACTGTGACTGGCGGTGACTCAGGAGTGGCAAGTGGCCAGCGCAGCACCCTTAATTAACTTAAGACTGCAAGTCTTCGGCTGTTGATAACTAGATTTTTGATTAAAACTGATTGAACTTACCATTTTCGTTAATGTAAAAATGAGAATTTAACTTATTCAAGCATTAAATATTTAAAATAGAATTTTTCACTTAAAAACGCATACGAAAAACTGCTCCCACGATTACTGCCGTTCACAATGAACGCCGACAAAGTGTAGTCAGCTGTGCGTTGTGCACGTGTCGTCGTGCGATTTGATTGGCAAAATTCCGAAGAGCTCAAGTCAGAAATCAAACCGACGTTGTGGCAGAAGCGGCAGCTGCTTCAAAGTTTAAACCATCGAATTTTAATTGCGACAAGAGGAATACGCAACGAGAATGACGATTAAGTTGCAAGCCAACGTAAATAATCCGCCAATCAGTAAGTGCACTTAAATTCATATAAATATTTTGCCTGTGATTGTCCGTGCGCAGAAATTTGAGGTTATATCGTTCAATCCAGATCAAAATACTTATGTGTATATATCTACAAGTTTACGATGAATGAGACATTTATTGCATCAGTTTTTTATCATTATTTGCTCGATATTCGCAGGTGGTCTGGCAACTGCGCACTTAATTAACGCAACTGTACCCGTGGAAATTGTTTGGGTCAAGGAGGATACCTCGATTCTGTTTCCCGACAACCGCCTGTTGGTCTGCCACTCCAATAATGATGTGCTCCGAGCTTTGGCCAGAGCAGCACCTGCCTATAAGTTGTATGGAGAAACTGCCATTGAACGCACTCAAATCGATCACTGGCTCTCCTTTTCGCTGACCTGCGAAGAAGATATTTCCTGGGCTATGTCATTCCTGGATAAATCCATTGCCCCTGTCACTTATTTGGTGGCCAACAAGCTCACCATTGCCGACTTTGCTCTGTTCAATGAAATGCATTCGCGCTATGAGTTTCTCTCAGCCAAAGGAATCCCCCAGCACGTCCAGCGCTGGTATGATTTGATCACAGCTCAGCCATTGATCCAAAAGGTCTTGCAATCCCTGCCGGAAGAGGCCCGCATCTCGGCCAAGCGCGTTAAGCGCAGCAACGAGGGTGCTCCAGCCAAAGAAGGTTCTCCAGCCACCAAATCGGGTGAGCGCAAACAGGAGGGCAAATTCGTGGACCTACCCGGTGCGGAAATGGGCAAAGTGGTTGTGCGATTTCCTCCAGAGGCTTCCGGCTATTTGCATATAGGCCATGCCAAGGCAGCCTTGCTCAACCAGTACTACGCCCTAGCCTTCCAGGGAAAACTCATCATGCGTTTCGATGACACCAACCCTGCCAAGGAGACGGTAGAATTTGAAAATGTCATATTGGGTGATCTTGAACTGCTCCAAATCAAGCCCGATGTCTTTACGCACACTTCCAACTATTTCGATCTCATGCTGGATTATTGTGTCCAAATGCTGAAAGAAAATAAGGCCTATGTGGATGACACACCACCCGAGCAGATGAAATTGGAACGCGAACAGCGAGTTGAATCGGCTAACCGCTCAAACTGTAAGTCTGATCCCGTTAAATCTTCTTCCCAAATTGACCCTATTTTTCATTTGCAGCTGTCGAGAAGAATCTTTCCTTGTGGCAGGAGATGGTAAAGGGCTCCGAGATTGGCCAAAAATGCTGTGTGCGCGCCAAGATTGACATGTCCTCGCCCAATGGCTGCATGCGGGATCCCACAATTTACCGTTGCAAAAACGAACCCCATCCTCGCACGGGCACCAAATACAAGTAAATATTATGACCCAAAAATTAACAAGCCATTTTATTGACCTTCTCTTATTTAAAGGGTTTACCCCACCTACGATTTTGCCTGTCCCATTGTGGATGCCATTGAGAATGTCACGCACACCTTGCGCACAATGGAATATCACGATCGTGATGATCAGTTCTATTGGTTCATAGATGCCCTAAAACTGCGCAAACCCTACATTTGGGAATACAGTCGTCTGAACATGACCAACACGGTTCTTTCCAAGCGCAAGCTTACCTGGTTTGTGGACTCGGGCCTGGTGGATGGCTGGGATGATCCTCGTTTCCCCACAGTCCGTGGCATAATACGTCGCGGCATGACCGTAGAAGGTCTTCGTGAGTTCATCATAGCCCAAGGATCTAGTAAATCCGTGGTATTCATGAACTGGGACAAGATCTGGGCCTTCAACAAGAAGGTTATTGATCCCATTGCCCCGCGTTACACGGCCTTGGAGCAGGAAAATCGAATAATTGTCAATGTGGCCGGAGCCAAGCTCGAAAAGATTCAAGTACCTGTTCATCCCAAAGATGAAAGTCTGGGTAAGAAAACCGTCACCTTGGGACCACGTATCTACATTGACTATGTGGATGCCGAAGCACTCAAAGAGGGCGAAAATGCTACCTTCATCAACTGGGGCAACTTACTCATCAAAAAGGTACAAAAGGACTCCACTGGCAAAATCACTTCGGTGGATGCTGCCCTCAATCTGGACAACAAGGATTTCAAAAAGACTCTAAAATTGACCTGGTTGGCCGTGGAAGATGATGCCACCGCCTATCCACCCACCTACTGTGTGTACTTTGACAATATCATCAGCAAACCAGTGCTGGGCAAAGATGAGGACTTCAAGCAATACATTGGCCACAAGACCCGGGATGAGGTAGCCATGCTCGGTGATCCGGAGCTCAAGAAGTGCAAGAAGGGCGACATCATACAACTGCAAAGACGTGGCTTCTTCAAGGTGGACCAAGCCTACACCCCAGCCAGCCCCTACTCCAATGTGGTCTCACCCATAATACTCTTCTCCATTCCCGATGGTCATACCAAAGATATGCCTTCTTCCGGCTTGAAGATCAATGCTGGAGCGGCTGAAACTAAGAAACCGGTAAGCTGACAGGCCCCCTCAATTATCAGCCATCAGCTGATTATTAATTCAAGAGAGCATGTCATTCCCTCTTCTTCTCTCCCTCTCTCACTTTTACTGACTCTCGCTATGCGTGGCAAACCAGTTATTTGCAGAGGTTGCTTGCCTCCAGTTCAGTTTGTGTTTACTGCCGTCTTCATAGCATTTTTAATTTTCGAAAGGTTTTGTTTTGCTGACGTATTCAAATTGAATTTTTCCAGACTTCTGCGGCCACTCCGGATCAAGGTAATTTGTTGGATCAACAAATTAGTAAACAAGGCGATATTGTGCGTCAGCTGAAATCCCAAAAGGCAGCCAAGGAGCAAGTTGATGCTGAGGTGAAGAAATTGCTTAGCCTGAAGGCGGACTACAAAGCTGCCACCGGCAAGGATTGGAAACCGGGACAAACGGTAACTGCCACTGTCACTCCAGCTCCTCCAGCTTCAACTGACGGCTCTACTGTGAGTCTGAGCATTGTCAAGCAGGGTGATTTGGTGCGCGAACTAAAGGGCAAGAAGGCAGCCAAGCCAGAAATTGATGCCGCAGTGAAAGTGCTTTTGGATTTGAAGGCGCAGTACAAAGCCTTGACTGGCCAGGATTGGAAGCCACCAGCTGCTGGAGCTCCTGCTGCACCGACAGCTGCACCCACATCTAGTGGAGACGTGGCGTCTGTTTTGAACCAAATCACTGCTCAGGGAGATAAGGTACGCGAACTGAAGAGCGCCAAGGCAGACAAGGCCACCATTGATGCAGCCGTCAAGGTTCTACTTAGTCTAAAGGCGAACTATAAGCAGCTCACCGGCAGCGATTGGAAGCCAGGAGTAACAGCTCCCGTATCTATCAAAAAGGAAAAGTCCCCGGAGCAGCCCGCCGTGACCACAGTAAACACTTTGCTGGACAAGATTGGACTGCAGGGCGACAAGATTCGTCAACTGAAGGCAGCCAAATCCGAGAAGTCTCTGATAGATTCCGAAGTCAAGTTGTTGCTGGCCTTGAAAACCGACTACAAAAGTCTGACGGGTCAAGACTGGAAACCGGGTACCACTGCAGCAGCTCCTGTGGCCACCGTTGACTTAACAGAAGACAATAGCATTGCCGGAATTTTGAGTAAAATCCAAGAGCAAGGCGATAAAATACGCAAGCTCAAAAAGTACAAAAAGTACAAGTACAAAAAGCTCAGTGGCAAGGATTGGACACCGGACTCGAAAATTGAGATCAAGACAGAACCAATCACCATGGCCGCAGCTCCAGCATCAGCTCAAGATCAACTCACTGCCGAGGTAAATGCCCAGGGGGAGAAGGTGCGTGCCTGTAAAGCTAACAAAGCTGCGAAAGGAGGTTATCGACGAGGAGGTACGCAAACTTTGGCCCTCAAGGCCAAGTACAAGGAGGTAACGGGCACAGATTTTCCTGTGGCAGGCCGTAGTGGTGGTGGTGGCGGCGGTGGTGGTGCTGTCAAAAAGACCGCCAAGGAGCAAACGAAACCGGCCAAGCCAGCACCTCAGTCAGTCAAACCGGAACCTTCGAGTGGAGTGAAAAAACAAACCCGTTTGGGCTTGGAGGCCACCAAGGAGGAAAACCTGCCCGACTGGTATTCCCAGGTGATCACCAAGGGTGAACTTATTGAGTACTACGATGTCTCCGGCTGCTATATCCTGCGTCATTGGTCCTTTGCCATTTGGAAGATTATACGGAACTGGTTTGATGCTGAGATCACTCGAATGGGTGTAAAGGAATGTTATTTCCCCATTTTTGTGTCCAAAGCAGCGTTGGAAAAGGAGAAGACCCATATTGCCGACTTTGCTCCCGAGGTGGCCTGGGTGACCAGGTCAGGAGAATCCGAGCTGGCTGAGCCCATTGCTGTACGTCCTACATCCGAGACAGTTATGTATCCTGCCTTCGCCAAGTGGGTTCAGTCCTACAGAGATCTGCCCATACGACTAAACCAATGGAACAATGTGGTGGTAAGTATGGCAGTAGCTTCCTGGTTATTTTGACTATTTTAAACGATTTTATTTCTGTCTTCTATAGCGCTGGGAATTCAAGCATCCGCAGCCTTTCCTACGCAGTCGAGAATTCCTCTGGCAAGAAGGTCACACGGCTTTTGCCGGAAAGGCTGAGGCTGACAAGGAGGTTCTTGATATTCTGGAACTTTATGCCCAGATCTATACCGATCTTCTGGCCATACCGGTGGTTAAGGGTCGCAAGACCGAGAAGGAGAAGTTTGCCGGAGGTGATTACACCACCACTGTAGAGGCATTTATTTCGGCCTCCGGTCGTGCAATTCAGGGTGCCACCAGCCACCATTTGGGTCAGAACTTTTCCAAAATGTTCGAGGTTATCTATGAAGATCCCGAGACCCAACAGAAGCAGTATGTCTATCAGAACTCTTGGGGCATAACAACGCGCACCATTGGCGTCATGATTATGGTGCACTCCGACAATCAGGGTCTGGTTCTGCCACCCCATGTGGCCTGCATTCAGGCCATTGTGGTGCCTTGTGGCATCACTGTCAACACCAACGATGAGGAGCGTGCTAAGCTGTTGGGTGCTTGCAAGGATTTGGAGAAGAAACTGTGTGGTGCTGCCGTGCGCTGCGAGGGTGATTACAGGGACAACTATTCGCCCGGTTGGAAATTCAATCATTGGGAATTGAAAGGTGTACCCATTCGTATCGAAGTTGGTCCCAAGGATCTGAAGGCCCAACAGGTTGTGGCCGTACGACGCGATACTGGAGAAAAGCAGACCATTGCTTGGGACGATGTGGAAAAGAAAATACCTGCCCTGCTGGAGATCATCCACACGAGCATGTTGGCCAAGGCCCAATTGGATTTGACCTCGCATACGAAGATTGTGAAGAATTGGGCTGATTTCTGCAATCTCCTCGAACAGAAAAATATACTTTTGGCTCCCTTCTGTGGTGACGTAGCCTGTGAGGACAAAATCAAGGCCGATAGTGCCCGTGGCGAAGAAGCTGAACCTGGTGCACCTGCCATGGGAGCCAAGTCCCTTTGCATACCCTTTGATCAACCAGCCGCCCTGGGGGCCTCTGATAAATGTATCCAGCCTGGTTGCAGCAATAAGCCTAAATTCTATACTCTTTTTGGACGAAGCTATTAAACTTCTCGAGACCTCTTGCTTGGACTATTGCGAAAATACTGATTGAAATAAAATTACCTTAAATCCTGGAGTTGAAATTTATCCCCTAATTGATTTAGTCTTCTTTTTTATATGCGAAACTCTTCGATATTTATACAAATAAAACAATAGAAAAAATTCTCATTCAAATTGGTTTTGAAATTAAAGTGTCATTGAACCAAGATGCTTAAGAACTAAACAAGGTCTTCTATTTTATTTCCGCAACAACTATTTTTTAGGCATGAGAATAAATTAATTTCAAATCTAAGAAAAGCTCTGTATTTTCATATATTAAAAACGGTAAAAGTATTTTTTTTAATCATTTAAATTTTGGAATAATTTAAGGAACACAGTTCCGATAGCAACAAGAGTTGCCGTACTAGCTTTTTTCTGGCTAGATCTGTGCAATTTAAGAGCCACGAATATTAAGCCTTAATTTGCTGTCATTTAATAATTTTAATGTGATCAATATTACCTATATCAAAATATTGAATTTATAAATCTTTATTGTATATTGAAGAAAGTTGATTTAATAGCATTTGCCATACTCAACCATATTTGGCCATTTCTGGCCACTCTCATGAATTACACTCTGGCAGCACTGTCTGACGTACCAAAAACTGATTAAACAGTGCGGTGAAAATAATTTTTGTTTTCTTGAGGAAAATTTTAAAGTAAATGCTTATAATTTAACACAAAACGTAATTAGATTGTATTATTGGAAATGCCGGTATGTAAAGAAGTGTATGATAACCCATCTCACGTGTCCTTTTATGTATTTATGTTGGATGGAATTAGTCATTACAAAAAAGAAAAACAGTTCGTGGTCGCGCCCCACGCAGAGACTAAATATTATTTCTTTGTGGTTTCGTTTATAGGCCTATCACTCCCTAATCAAAGATTTCAATCGCCAAGTGGGCAATATGGCAATTTTGCCACTATATACTCAGGTGCGAGGCCCTGCTCCCATTGCTAAGGATAATGAACCTGATATCATTGATGAGTCACTGTACTTCTTTAAGGCCAACGTATTCTTCCGCACATATGAAATTAAGGTATATCCATATGGTAATAAGAATATTTAGCTAAAGTATATCATATTAATCTCTATCCTGTAGTCCGAGGTGGATCGGGTCTTAATCTATATCACCCTTTATATAACGGAGTGCTTGAAACGATTAGCACGCTGCACCAGCAAGGCCCAAGGACAGCAGGAGATGTATAGCTTAGCAATTGCCAAGTTTGATATACCCGGAGAGGCTGGATTTCCATTGAATGCTGTTTACGCTAGGCCACAGACGGCGCAGGATGCCGATCTTATGCGTCAGTACTTGCTTCAATTGCGCCATGAAACCGGCAACCGAGTTTTAGAGAAGGTCTTTTCGACCGAAGATGGAAAACCCAACAAGTGGTGGATCTGCTTTGCCAAAAAGAAGTTCATGGAAAAAAGCTTGGCTGGACCAGGACAATAAAGCCGAAAGGCATTGTAATTCCAAATTGTATTACTTAGGTACCGAGGCGGTCAAACTTTTTTTGTTTTTATTTCAAAATACATAAATTATATACACACACACGCGCGCACTTTCACATCGGCAAACGCTTTTCTTTAATCCATTAATTTTTTCTAGACAAAATTTGTTACAGTCAAATTTAACGATATAGATGATCAGCCTGCAAATTGGATGCAATTTCTGATTCCCATTTATCGCCATTGCACAGAAGCTTTTCCTTGTTGTAGAGCAACTCTTCGTGGGTCTCTGTGGAGAACTCGAAATTGGGACCTTCTACAATAGCATCGACTGGACAAGCTTCCTATAAGTACAATTTTATTGTTTAAGTGTTCTCAATACGAGATTAAGAAAATGAATGCTCACTTGACAGAAGCCGCAATATATGCATTTAGTCATATCAATATCGTAGCGTGTGGTTCGTCTGCTGCCATCGGCTCGTTCTTCAGCTTCAATGGTAATAGCTTGAGCAGGACAAATAGCCTCGCACAGTTTGCAAGCAATGCAGCGTTCCTCGCCACTGGGATAGCGACGAAGAGCGTGCTCTCCACGGAAACGGGGACTGAGGGGTCCCTTCTCAAAGGGATAATTTATGGTGGCGGGCTCTTTAAAGATGTGTGCCAATGTGACGGCAAACCCACGAAATAGCTCTCCAAGGAACATGGTTGTAGCGGCGCGATCTGTGATTGCGTCCATGTCCATGTCCAACTCCTTGTTGTTGACATAAACATAACCCTTGGGCACCTCGACAATGTCCTTGGGCTCAGATTTTTTGGCTGCTAGCATTCGCACGCCCGTTGTGCCGAACATACGCTGACCTGTTAGTAGAGATTCGCATATTATTAAGGATGCTCAGTGTCAGCTTTACCGCAAATTTGTTTTTTTCTATGACATAAGCTTACATAACCTCACACAGGCTTGCAGATCATAATTTTTTACAATTACAGCTCATATTGCAAGTCTTGTTTGATTATTTACATTCTGTTATCAACTAAAAACTAACCATTGCGGGCTGCGACGAAAATTCTCATCGAGAACGACATGTCTTTGGTGCAAATAGTAAATTTTACACCAAGTTTTGTTTCTGAATTTGCTAAATGACAACAAATTGGAACGGCTCGAACTAGTTCGCAAATGGATATTTAAACTAGTTTGCGCCTGAACAATTTAATCATTTTGATCTAGCATCGATAAATAAAAAAATTTATATTGGAGGTCATTTACTATGTTCTTTAATTTTGCAATTTAAAATGTTTAGTCAAAAGATATAAGTTTTAAGAATTTTTCTAGCAATACATATTTTTATTTAAAAAAGCAACTCTTGATTTTGTGGCGCTAATGTAGTTCGCGAAAGAACTAGAAGATTTAGTCATATTTGCTCGTTCCGGAATCACATTTGAAATACGTTTCAGTTGCTCTGTATGTTGTCAATCGTAAGCAAAAATAAAAACTCAGCAAAAGTAAAAGTAATACCATAAATTTGAAAAACTCAAAAGCAACCGGACAACTTGCCTTAACGTGATTTTTAAATAATTTAAGAAAGGGCAACTCCAGCCACGCCAATAACAAAAACAAACCAACGCATAACTTTCCAGTGACGACATCGCTATTTTTGTTTATATTGAATTTCACCAGCTCTAGCAATATGTCCGATTTGGCTTATTTGGATAATTTATCCAACAAAGATCTTCATAAAAAATGCCTGGAACACGGATTACCAAACATTCCAGTAACCGATAGCAGTCGTCAGGTGATACTACGCCGGCTACGTTCTGCAATTACTGGAGTACCATTGAATAAGAGCAAAACAAAAACAACTACAAAGGCAGCGAAAAATACACCTCGACGTGAAACCATACACAGCACTAAGGTCAGCCAAGATGAAGTGAACGTGGCCCCTTCGGCTGAGATCAGCAAAATAAAACGCTCAACTGACAAGAGTCCACATCGTAATAGCTCCTACAAAAACAACAACCTAAGTAATTTAACACGCCGCACAATTGCTACCGTGCCCATTTATTCTGATTCAGATGCGGCAACAGAGCGTACTGTTGAGACAACTACAACTGTTTCTGATGTAGGCTCTCAGTCAGAGGAGGACGATGATTTCTATATGGTTAATTCACCAAGTTTGAAATATTCGTATAACACACAAACCCCTCCAGAACGTAAGCGCCGCTCGGTGTCACTAACCAAGTCTGGTGTATTAACCACATCCTATACACGAGAGGTGGAGCCTTTGACATACAACAGAGCCCAAGACGACTATTTGGGATCTCCCCAAACCCACACATATACCACGCCAGCCAACTATGAAGACTTAGAGCGACACACATTTAATCCCTCATACGCTTCCAGTCCCCCTGCGAATCTCACACAGACCCAACTTAGTACCAACTCCTATGGACTCAACCCTCAGGCCACATACAGCGGCCTCTCCCGACAGACTTTAAGTGCCACGCAAGAACCTTTTGGACAGAATACTGCAACTGGCACCGGTTCGTCTAGCTTGCGTCAAAGACAAACATATGCAGGAACAAGCGGCGGCCTGGCCCGTGGCTTACTCCTTCAGCCCACAACTACCATCAACACCTTATACCCCCAATTGAATCAATTTTATGACAATCGACCACAAGCACAGCCAAACACTGTGGAGCCCATGGACACGGATAGCGAGTCTGAAGAGGATAAAAAAAACGACAATTTTTTATACAATAGGAGGGGACTTCAAAGTCGCTCCACCAGGAATGCTGAATCACCATATCTGAGTAAATTTTCAAATCAATTGGATGCCTCGAAAGTAAGCCCCCTAGCAAGACCACAGATGCGGCGGACTCTCAACAAGGAGGATGCGGAATCGCCAATGCAACAATTCAATTTACTTCTTCAGTCTTTGGATCAGAAATACCATCTTAAACGTTATTTGTTTATTGCTGCAGTCTTAATGTTAATCATATTTATATATGTAATAATATCACCATCGGCTTAGGCCCCTCCCTAAGCCATCTTTAAAGGTTTTGGTTAAACGATAACATTATTGAAATTAACTCTTTGTTGGTATAAAATAAATATCTTCGATTTTTTTTCTTTTATTTAAGCGTGAAAAAGTAACGGGAATTTAGAAATTTCCCGTTGATTTTTAATGTCAGAAAATCTATTTAAAAAAAAAAAAAACATTTTTTATTTTGACTTTTTCCTAATTCGTTTTATTTAAATTAACTTTTTGTTGGAATAGAATAAAATGTTTCATTAATTTCCTCAAAAAGATTTCTTTTATTTAAGAATGAAAAAAAAAATAACGGGGATTGGGGAAGTTTACCGACTGTTCTCTGGAGAGGACAAAGAATCATCAAAAATCTGTCAAAACAAATTTTTTTTTAACTTTTTCTATTCTGGCATTTGCCCTTGTTTAATAAAATTAACTTTTTTGTTGGAATAGAATAAAATGTTTGTTTAATTTCCTTAAAGATATTTCTTTTATTTGAACAAGAAAAAAATAACGGTAGTTTGGGAAATTTAACGCTTGAATTTCACAGTACTCAGAAGAAGACAAAGAATCATCAAAAATCTGTCAAAAAAAAAAAAAAACAAAATTGAAAAAACTTTCAATTCTGACCTTTTGCTCGATTGGTTTTTTTTCAAGTTTTATTTTTACATCATTAGAAAAACATTCTACATTATAAATATAAAATAAACTAATTAAATATAATTCATTCAGTGTGCATGAGTGTAATTTCTTTTGTTTTCTTTGTTTCTCTTTTGCATTTAAACAGACTGTCTTTATGCCTACTATATACATTATACATATACAAAGCGGATAAATTGCTTTTCAATGTGAATAGGATAGAATAGAAAAAATGCCAAAGACTGTTACACTTGAATTTGCTAGGCGGTTGTGATTAAATTACAAAAAAAAAATTTATATTTTTTGAATTTGTTTTTCATTTTTGTTTTTGTTTTTTTCATCACAACAAAGAAAATTGGGCAACAATGGCAAGCCTAGACTAATTGAAATGAAACTTAAACTGAAACGGTGACCCGTGGTGGAAGTGGGCAAAGGGATGTTCACCCCGGAAACCCTGTTGATTGCTTTCAGGATCCAGAGGATCCTCGCCATTGTCGAATTGACGTCGTTTTTCGGGATCTGTTAGGACTTCCTTGGCCGCAGCAATATCGATAAACTTCTTTTCGGCCACCTTTTTCTCCTCGTCCCTGAAGTTATCTGGATGCCATTTTTGGGCAGCCTTGCGATATGCCTTGGTAATCTCCTGTTTGCTAGCAGTTCTTTTTACACCCAATATCTTATAGTAATCCCTGCGTTCCGCCTGTTTTTGCAGTCTTTTAGCCTTTTGTATGCCTTCTTTGGCCCGTTGATTGTTCTCCTCGATGTCAAGGGCGGCCTGGAAGTCGTGTATGGCATCGTCATACATTTCGGTGCCGAGCAGAGCCTCGGCACGATCACAGTAAACTTGTGCATCCTTAAGTATGTCTAGTGCTAGCTTACATTGGGTCAACGCCTTTCCAAACTCTTCTTCGCCCGTGTAGCAGGCACATAGAGCCTTGTGCGCCTCATACCGTATCATGGTCTCCTCGGGTTCGTGTTTCAGCACAGCCTCGCCGGCAGCTATACAGTCAGCGTATTGTTTTTCCTCCTTAGATTCTTCTGCTGTGGTTAGCTGCTTTTCCACTTTGCGCAGTTTCTTGTAGAAGGGGAAGCACAGCTTGTGCTCTGGATCGAACTTTAGGCATTCTCGAATTTCCTTTAAGGCATTGGTGGCATGACCAATCTTATACAAGAGCTGGGCTATATTGTAGTGACCTTCAGTGCTGTCCTGGGTGAGACGATTCACCTGCCGCATGTCGGCTATAGCGGATAGAGGGTCATTGACTTCAATGTAGGCATCCGAGCGAGCCTGCCGAAACGCCGTAGACCAGGGTGAGATCTCCAGCAATTGCGTGATCATGGTTATTGCATTTTGATGGTCGCCGTGGCTAATTAAATTCTGGACTAATTCCCATTGCTCCTGGGCAGGTTCCAGGCGTGTATAATGCTCATAGACGGCGGCATTATTGGGTTCTTCTTTGAGCTATGAGAAAAGTCGAATAGATAGGTGAGCTAGACCTAACTTGACCTTATTTGCTTTCTCTACTTACCACATGCCTAAAGTCTATCAGAGCCAGATTGTAGTCTCCACTTTTCATGTGCACCACACCACGTTGGGTACGCGCCGCCGTAAAGTCTGGCTTCAGTTCCAGCACACGGGTAAAATCTTGCACAGCGAAGCGCGTCTTACCCAAGGCCAGATATACTGTGCCCCGCTTGAAAAGTGTCAAGTAATTGTTGGGATCACCCTCTGGCAGAAAAAAATATATATATAAAAATTGTTTGGAATATAAAGAGAAGTTACTCACCAACAGCAGCATGGTAATGCGTTAGAGCATCTGAGAGCTGACCACGTGCTAGAAACTCCTTTCCTAGTTCCAGATGGTTCTCTATATCTGCTTGACTAGAAGCCGCCTCTGCACCTAACAAAAAAAAAATAATAATAAATAAATAATTAGCCCTTGAATTCATTGTCAAGTTCATCCAATCTAACCTTCTAGAAAAAATTCCAAAAGCAGCAACAAAAGACAGGCAGTCAATTTCTTTTCACCGCCAGCGAACGGGAGCATTTCTTTTAATGGCAAAGCCATTTTCTTTTGATTTGAGCCAGCTCAAACAACTACTTGATTTTTCGGTTTGTTGACGTGTGCGGTTTGTGTAGGCGGCGTTGTTAAATAAGCCTGTTTGGGTGGGTGTGCAGTTTCGAGTAGTTTTGAATAATGACACGCACGTATAGAAAATTTTGACTAAATCTCGAAACTCCAATGTGGCAGGTACACGTATGAATAAAGTGGCTTATCTTTATCTGCACACCGCTGCAGCATTGGCAGCTGCTTTTGATTTGTTGTTGTTTTTGTTGTATATAAATATGTATTTAGGTCCGTTTTAGGTAAGATTTCGGTGTGTTCTGGCAGTTTTCTTTTCTAACTGGTTTATTTTGTTTTAAATTTTGGAATAAACTCTTTACAATATCCAAGTTAATTGGTGCTCTCGGCTTGTTGTGAAACTGATTTAATATCTACAGAACTTTTTCCTTAAATTTATAGAAGAAATTAACACTGACGTGTGTTAAAATGCGCCCCGAGTCTATCGTGTCACGAACTTCTAGCCAGTGTAACCAGTTTAGTTTATACTGTAATTAATCGATAAGTATATGTGTCGATAAGAAGTCTGTTTGTTCTTTGTAAAATTGGGGGCCGATTAAATTCAGTATTTGTTATCGATTGCAATTTACATAGATTTCTATCGTTTTAGCATGAGTATTTAAAATTCAGAACTCTGCCCAAAAAAAATATCAATATTAATATTAATAAAATAAACAAAACAAATAATAAAAATAATTTTTAGTTTTGGTCTTTGAAGCTTTTATTATATGTAGTTTTAATATATTTTGTAAATACAACTTTCTTTAAAAGTCAAAAGTCACTAAACCATGGAACACAAATTTTACTTTAAAACAAGTCAATTAATAAATCTCGTTACGTTTGAGCTAAGCTTTAAATCTAAATTTGGTAAATAGAATTTCCACTACAACAACTACTTTCATTTAAATATAATTACATATGCATGTATACATTTTAAATAGTGCCTTTTTATACATATTCTGTAAATATAAATACTTTAGTTTTGTTTTTCTCTTTCTTTATAAATGCATATTTCATTGAGCATTAAAAGATATCATGTAAATTGCTTCTTTGTTTTAAACTATTTTTACGCTTTGCTTATCACTATAATGGTCACGTTTTTATTTTACTTTTCCAATATATCTTGTAAAATTAAATGTGCTTTGAGGCGCGGCTTATTTCTTAAAATACTTTGTAGGCGTTTTATACATAAAATAGATGAACAAAATATAAATATGGAATATGAATTTAAAATATTCATATATTCGTATCTATTTCTGATAAAGTTAAATGGAGGGTATGGATAAAGTTTTATAGCTTCTATATGGTCTCTTATAACAAGGATACATCAAAGTTTCAATAATCTTATATTCATTTCACAAATATGGTTTCTCCATTTAGTTTTGGTAATGACGAACTTAGGAAATCACAATGTTAATGTATTCTTTTGTATTTGTTTCATTGTGCGTTTTTTTCATATGAGCTGAAATTTAATTTAAAATTAAATTTAATTAGTTTAATGTAAAAAAAAAGAGGATAATGAAATGTTCGGTTGTCCGAAGATTACAATACTTAATCCGAATGAGATCATTTAGTTTCGGAGTTATTTCGGTTCGTTTGGTAGGTATATGATATAGAGCAGTCCGGTCCAAAGGAAATTTGGTACATAAGAATTTCAAATGTTTAATCCAATTAAAATCTTTAATAAGGTTTCGGAGATGTTACTAAGCCGATTTAGCTAGTTATCCGATATATGAAATCAATTAATAAATTACGGAGTTTTTTTTTTAAGCAGACAGACTTGGCTTAATCGATTTTACGGGTGATAGCACTTTTGAAGAATATAAAATTTTTACTTCTTAAGTTCATAACTCACTTTTGAATTTGATGTGCGTCACAAATCGTTCCTGACAAATGTCGCAGTTGTAGTAAGTTTTCCCCGTATGAACTCTTTCATGAAGACGTAGAGATTTCTCAAACAGATACGATCGACCACAAGTGCCACACTTGAAGTTCTTTTCCAGCACTACGAAAACAGTAAAATTAATTTAAATCTGGCAAACTTCCAAGTCCAATAACAACCCACCTTCGTGACTGCGCATATGCTGGGTTAGTACGTATTTCAAGGCGAATCCCTTGCCGCAAACATCGCACACATTGGGCTTCTCATTGGAATGGGTCTTAAAATGCCATTTCATGTCCTGGGCCCGCTTGAAGCGCTTGGAGCAATGGGGACAGGCATGAGGTCGATCCGTGGAGTGCATGGCAGAATGCCTTTCCAATGCTGATTTCATATTGAATCGTTGGGTGCACATGCCGCACTGAAAAAGGCCGGTGTACTGTCTCTCCCGCTTCTGCTGGAGAACTCGCTTGTTGTTTGATATGATCGGGGTGGATGGCTTTTTCTGCAAGTGCTCCACTTTCATATGTTCTATGAGTATCTTCTCGTTGGCGTAGGACTGTCGGCAGATCATGCATTCGCTCCGCTCGATAGCTGTCAAATTCTCCGTGTGCCGTTCGAGCATGTGTATACGTTTCTCGGCATATGAGGCGAAAACTGATCCAATGAAAAGTTTACAATTTTGTTAGAAAATCATAAAAGCAAAGGGAAATTTATTTTTGAATATTCTATGTATTCGGGGCTGGGGTGGCATGAAATTGCAAAAAAATATTTTTGATTTTAGTTGCTGGCTATTATTTTGCTTGCATGCTTGCTTTTTGGTTTTTTTTTTTTTTTTATGGGGACCTTTGGAATTTACTATAGTTTAATATTACTATTTTTTTTTTAAATGGGTTGATTTACTTGAACTGCGAAAAAAATCATTAAAGAAAATGTCAAAAATTGGTTAACATGCTCAGAAGCTATTTGATAAAAAAAAGTGTTTAATGTATAGAGAAAAAAATGTAACTTGCTATGGGCAAAGTCGTGTTATGATTACCGTTAGTTTATAGACTAAACACAGACTAAAAAAGCAGCCGCTTACAGCTTCGCCGTAAATGATCTATACAAATCTTAAAAGCGCTTTTGATGAATGCTTTTGTTTTTCTTTTTTTTTTTTTGTTTCTTAGAATGAATTATTAAACAAATTGGACTTTGTTTTGATGAATTATAACTGTTTTGAATGAATGAGAAATGATATTTTCGTTTGTCTTCTTACTTACCTTCCGTGCAGTTTGCACATTTAAAGGGTTTTTCTCCGCCGTGTTGTCGGTAAATGTGCCAGCGTAATGTCTTCAGATGTATAAAAGCTTTTGTCAAAAAATAAACCAAAATTAATAATGATTATGTATTAAAAACTATCAAAGCTATTCAGACGTGGCCGAGCTGAGGAATTAGAAAAAAACCGAACAAGTTGGCAGCCCAAAACCAGTGCGCCCTCTAGTGGTCTTTTCATACACTTTGATCCTTGGTGAGGATAACTTCTATTTCGCACTTTCAATTTAAAATTAATAAAACTAAAGTTCATAAGGAGAAGTTGATGCGTTCAGAGAGGCAATCGAAAACAATTTTGGACAGTACAGAACAGTAATATTCAATTGAAGTCCATTTACATATTGAACAATTCAATTATATGGAAATTTTAACTCATATTGTCCTCGGTGGGATGGTGGGTTGGATCAAAATAAAAACCCATTCTCATGTATGTAGTTGATATACAGTTAGACAGACATGACTATATATACCCTGCTCATAACTTTGGGGCTTTGCGTCGTCTTAATTATGATAGGGTATAAAAAGGTACTTACTTTTTCCGCAAAAGCTACAGTGCTCGCTATTTCTAACATCTGCACTAGTATGCGTTGCCTCGTGGCTTTTCAGATGACGGTTGTTGATAAAGAGTCGTTCACAGTATTTGCATTTCAGCTGACGCTCCGGACTGTGCCATCTCATGTGATAGTTGAGGCTTTTTTTGGTAAAAAATCGCTTCTCGCACATGTTACACTCGAAATCCGTTTCGGGAGAGTGAAACTTTTCAATATGATGTCGCAGATTGTGGCGGTCTCCATATTTCTTACCGCATACGTCACAGGCATAATGCTTTTCCACATGAGTATTTTTCAGATGAACGGTTCGGGAGGCAGCATCCTGAAAGCTGTCCGAACATTCTGGACAGTTGTATGGCTGTGCTGGATCGTGGGCAGTGTTTATATGGTCGAGCAGCTCCTCTTGTAGTTGATAATTTTGCTTGGACTTGAAACAATATTTACAGGCATATCTGATGGCCCCTAGGTTTTCCAGATCCTTATCCATTGCGGAGTAAATGGCGAATGATTCGGGCTCTGAGTCAATTGCCTCAAATTGAAGTGACTCCACAGAAGCAGCTGGTACGGCCAGAAAGCTTTCATCCTCCAGAACAGCTGCTGCTAAGGTGTCTGTTTCCATGGTTCCTTGTCTCTCTTCATCCTCTTTATTTACTTCGCTTGTATCGTCTTGTTCCTGTTTTTCCTCTTCCTCTTCTACGTCTTCTTCTTCGATTTTATCATCAATTTTTTCAAATATATTTGACAGCTTGAGTTGCGCATCAGTGCAAGCCAAACGAAATGTATAAATTGAGCAGAATTTCGTAAAACAATCGGTACAGATTTTTTGTGGTAAACCATCATTGGGCGATATCTAAAAAAAAAAAAAAAAAAACAAACAAAACAAAGGAATAAAAGCTGGTTCAGCCCCAACCCTTTTAGCCCTTACTCTCAATTTCCAGTTGGCAAACTCTAGGCGAATCTGTGCCATTTCACTCTGCCAACGCGTTGGATGAAACAAGTCCAGCCAACAATTGAAACTGTTGTTGCCATTTTCGAAATCGCATTTAGCACAGGTGCGACACGTTTCCATGGCTGATGGGCGCAAACAAAGTACATTAACATAAATGCACAAAGTCTAAGCCACAATTCAATGCATCCATCGAAAGTTGAGCCAATTCACTTCACTGGCTAAACTGGAAATACACACACGGATTACTATATTTATATTATGCAATTTCACAAACACACACACACAAATCAGTTTATATAGACAAAACACACCCAGCATTTGGGCCAATGGCCTATGCCAATCTTGTTATTATTCTTTTTGCATAAAAACATCTGCCATCTTTGGGGCCAAAGAAATATACAAATTTTTATTGTTTGATTTGCGTGGGCGATTTCGAATCCGAATGCTTGCTGGATGCTTACTGAAACCTTGGACACTTGAAAAACTTTTGTGTCTCTATACGACGAGGGGCATCCCTGTCAAAATATCCTGCGCCTGTCTCTGCCTCTGCTCTGCGACTGCAGTTGTTGTCTGGAGCGCACTCCCATGCGAACTGACCTTCAATGCTGCTTTGACTTCGTCGTCTGTGTTCTGTTCAAGCCTGGGCTTTGCTGGCTGTACTGAGAGTGAGAGAGATATTCACTGGGCTGCATACTGAAGTTTTCGCCCCTCGCACAATCTGAGAACTTTGTTATTATTTTCAACAACTTGGCCAATACACATACACATACACAGACGAGTGTATGTGAGTTGGGCTTAAATCAGCTGTTATTTCTTTTGCATTCCTATGCCTTTGTATTGTACTTGCGCAAAAGCCAAGCTAACACACACACACACTCGCACGCACAGTTGCTGCAAATTTGCAAAACAAGTAAAAGCTTTTCCGAGAAGAAGAAGAAGCAGAGCAAATCAAATTAATATATATTTAGATTTATTTATTTAAAAATTTTATTTATCATTTCACTAAAACAATTGTTTTTACAGATCTTTATTTTGGCAATATTATCTAAAATTTATATAAAATTAGAGAAAATTCAATTTGATTTCGAGAGGGTTTTTCTCGGATTTTACAATAATTTAACGCTCTCAGATTTAAGTAAAAACATATTTCATTGATAAAAGAAAGCAAACCTATTTTTTATTTACAGAAAAAATAAAATAAAATAAAAAAGAATGACTTCAAATTGTATTTACATAATTTATAGATTAATTTCTAGTCCTATCGGAGCTTATGTTAATTTGATATTAACTCGGCAGAATGCCCATAGCTTCCAAGCACATTTTGGCTGCATTCAGTTTGGCCTCCTTCTTGGTATTCGAAGGCTGGGGGGGCGTGTAGACTCGACCATTGATCTCAACGGAAAATAGAAACATGCGACAGTGGGGTGGTCCTGCATCATTTTGAAGCTTGTACTGGGGCGGGGTCCATTTGTTTTTCGATGTGAGTTCATTGAGCACACAGACAGGATGCTTGTCCTGGGTATTCAAGGGTGCCACAGCCAGACTAGGTGGCTTGACCTTACGTACTTGATTGACGGCTGGTCTGGGCGGTTGGTTCCTGATATCCTCACGCGAAACCAAGCCACGCTTATCCAATTTAACATCCAATAGAAGAGGTTGCAGTGAACCCGTCTTTGTACGACCCAAGCCCTCACCTGGCTTCCAGCCCATTTTTTGAAGCAAGGTCATGCCCATGCCGCCAGTCATGGGCTTGGTAGCTGTGAGCTGATCTCGTCGCGCCCAAAGCTGTGGACCACTGTTGAGTTCGTGGGCCTTCATCACTGGGGCACCGGTGCTGCCAGTAAACTGTCCCGGCAGATGTTTGGAAGAGGCCCAGGAAGTCATGTCCTTTTGGGCATTATACATCATTTTCAGTGCTTCGGAGTCGCTTGGATTGTCCTGAAAACAGAATATTTAATAACAGAAATAGAGACGAGGTAATGAATAACAAACTTGGAGACGGCGTATAGCGCTAAGACGTTGGGTTATAATGCTGGAAACATCCATAGAAGGTGGCGCAATTTGCGGAAAGACGGATTCAGTTTCTGATACGGGTGGAGGTGGAACCGATCTTGGCGTCGTTGCCGGTGTAGCAGATGGTATGGGCACTTCGGGCACAAATTTACTTTGTACTACAGGCGACAGAGACGGCGGCTTTTGCGATGGTGATAGCAAAGCTGTCGGTAACAATGGTTCTGGTTCCTTAGCGGACGTGGACGTTAACTCTATTGGTGCGGAGGCAATTGACTTGAAGGCAGGCTCTTGTTGCTCCGGCTGAGGTATCGACTTGGAGAATACATTTTTCTGTGTGTCCTTGAACATGCTTGTGGCCTGTTTCGCCGGCGGCAGGTTGGGCAGTGGAGCAAGTTGATCCTTACGTTCTACGGGCACCCAGACTTCTGACATGCGATGTACTTGACCGGAGGAAACTGGAAATTGCATGGTTATGGCCTTGGTTTGATCTTCCTGGCGTACTGCCGGCACAATGGGCGTGGAGTTCCTAATATGCATGACAATGGGTTCGCGTTCTTTCAATTGAAATGGATGATGAAAGGCCTTGGCATTGCCATTTTTATCCACATCTGAATCCTCGTCGGAGCTTAGGTCAGAGAGAACATTGCCATTTGAAATTCTCTTACAGAACTCGGTGAGATCCTGAACAGTGCGTCCGCCATAACGCATCTTTAGCAGGACCTTATCCTTGACTTCGGGTGTCATTTCCGATATTCCGGGCATGTTGCCACGTTTGAACATGCTGATGGCGTTTTTTCGAGCGATTTCCAGTAGCCGCTTTTTATCAATGCCCAGGTCACGAGAATGTGAACGAGAGCGTGTGCGGGATCGATGGCGGGAGCTGGAGCGGCGTCTTCGGCGAGAACTATACGGCCGATTGCCACTGCAGTCGCTATCTTTGAGGCGGGATTTATTATCATAAAAACGTCGTCGTTCATGGTTCTTCTCGCTTGGCTCATCCTTGGGCCGTGTTGTGCTAGAGCCACCTTCATCATAAAAACTGTTCTGAGGCCTGCGACTACTTTCATCGGGCTCGTCTTTGCCACGTTTTGTGTCGTAGAAGGTGCTTGGCTGACGCCGTCGGTCTAAGACTTTTTCACGCAGGTAAGTTTCCTCATCAGAAAGTGACACATCCGAAACGGGCTCGGCTTGCCGTGTCTCACTTTTGACTGGTTTACTAGATTTACTGCTATATCCTTTGAAGCCATTGTAGAAACTATTGCCTTGCCGCTCAGACTCTGTGGTGCGCTCGGATTTCAAGTGAATGGTTTTCGCTGGCGTCTCTGCAGCTCCTTCAGATTCTGAGGACTTGCGCTTTCGTTCTCTTTCACGTTCCTGAGGCTCGGACTTGGTCTTCTCCGTTTCTTTGTCCTTGTGTTTAGATTTGTCTCGGCTATCTTTGTGCTTATGCTTTTTTCTTTTTTTATGCTTGTGCTTGCCCTCAACATCCAAGTCGCTTTCGGAGCATTCGCCATCGGATCTGAAAGGTTTGTGGGACTTTTTCTTTTTCTCTTTCTTAACTTTTTTATGCGATTTTTTGATTAGATTTTTGTCATCTAGAAGCTCTTCGGGTGGAGCAGCATTGAATACAGAAAACAATTCCGCCAGTATTTCGTTGGAAGACTTTACAGGCGTAATGGCCTTTTTGTCTTCAGCGTTTTCGTTGGTGGTGATCCCTTCATTCTCAGGTGTGGTAGAGGATTGTTCAATATTCGGCCGCGAATTTAGAGCTCTTAATTTGGTTTCCACCTCATTGTCAATGTTCTCTTGCTTTATTCTAACTGCTGGCTTAGATTTCTGTTGCTGCTGCTTTTGCATCTGCAAGGTCTCACTGTCTGCTGTGTGCTCCGTCATTAGTACGGCCGTGCCCTGCGGCTTCACATAGAAACTTATTCCTGCATTCTTGCCTATCTTTACTTTTTAATTGTTTTCCTCCAAACGCTAGCAATAATCCTAATTTTTGTTATTTTTATAAGTTCTTATTTGGTTCACCGATAGTGGTTCCAGCCGATTTACCTATCGATTTTCTTTCAGCCCTGGATTGGTGTATATCCCTGGCTATGCAACCACAGCCAACTTAACTAACGTCGCTGTCACGGAATTGCGATTTTTTTACGAGGAAAAAAATTAATCACTATATCATTGAGTTATTAAAAGTGTCAGTCACACAGTCACATACTTACTTCAGAAGCGACCTATTCAGCATACGTAAGTAACACATTGTTTTAAATCAGATAAAAACTCTAAATCGTTAACTGCGCTGTTTTTTCAACGATATATTCGCCATTTCTTTTTACCTGTGCTGCTCCCACACCACCATCGTGCTGCCTTTGCCTTGCCGTTTTGTCGTATATGCATGTGTGTGCCATATTTTTTTTCGCGTGTAATTGAACTACTTGGCTGCTGCTCTGAAATTGGGATTTTCTACAGGAACCTGTGAACGACGACAAAGAACTCCGCAAGGTTAATTATATAGCATTTTAAGTGGTTTGACTGCAAACTATTGAAATAAAAATCAGAAAGTATAACAGATATACAAAGAAAGACAGACAAAATGACTTCGCTAGACCAAAATCGTTTGCAAAACTTCAAAAACAAAGGGAAGGACCAAGATGTGAGTAAAAATAGATAAAATATATATATTTCAGTTGTTCATACTTTGTCAAAATTTTAGGAGATGCGTCGTCGTCGTAATGAAGTGACAGTTGAGCTGCGTAAGAACAAGCGCGAGGAGACCATACTGAAGCGCCGCAATGTGCCCAACTTGGATTCGAACACAGATGAAGATGATCTGTTACCCACTTCAATCAATCTTCAGAAACTGGCCATTGCTGCAGCTGACTACACGAAGCCAGATCAGCAGTTGGCCGCTGTACAGGCCGCACGCAAATTGCTCTCATCGGACAAAAATCCACCCATCAACGATTTGATCAAGAGTGACATATTGCCCATATTGGTTGACTGCCTGAAACAGCATAATCACACATTGCTACAATTTGAAGCTGCTTGGGCCCTGACCAATATTGCATCGGGCACCTCAGACCAAACCAATCAGGTAGAGTATAGCGAGTGCACATTTGAGCAAAAATGTGAATTTTTTTTATGATTGCAGGTGGTTCTGGCCGGCGCTGTGCCGCTCTTTCTGGAATTGCTCTCTTCACCCGCAGCCAACGTCTGTGAACAAGCCGTCTGGGCTCTGGGCAATATTATTGGCGATGGACCAGAATTGCGCGATTTTGTTATCAGACATGGCGTTGTTCAGCCACTTCTCTCTTTTATCAAACCAGATATACCAATTTCTTTTTTGCGTAATGTCACCTGGGTGATTGTAAATTTGTGCCGCAACAAGGATCCACCACCCCCAGCTACTACCATACACGAAATCCTGCCCGCACTTAATGTGCTCATCCATCACACTGACACAAACATATTAGTGGACACTGTTTGGGCCATTAGCTACCTAACAGATGGCGGCAACGATCAAATTCAAATGGTTATTGAAAGCGGTGTGGTTCCCAAGCTGATACCATTACTCGGCAATAGTGAAGTGAAGGTTCAAACAGCTGCTTTGCGTGCAGTGGGCAACATTGTTACCGGCTCAGATGAGCAAACCCAAGTGGTGCTCAACTACGATGCTCTGTCGTATTTCCCGGCTCTCTTGTCCCATTCCAAGGAGAAGATACGCAAAGAAGCCGTTTGGTTTCTCTCAAACATCACCGCTGGTAACCAGACACAGGTCCAGGCAGTCATCAACGTTGGTCTGCTACCGAAAATTATTGAGAACCTAAGCAAGGGCGAATTCCAGACACAGAAGGAAGCGGCCTGGGCCATTAGCAATCTAACAATCAGTGGCAATCGTGACCAGGTCTTCACATTAATCAAGGAGGGTGTAATACCACCTTTCTGTGATCTGCTCTCGTGCCAGGATACACAAGTGATCAATGTAAGTGTGATGACTCTACAAATAGTCGACTATAATATAAATGATTTAATTGATCTGCTAGGTGGTGCTTGATGGTCTCAACAATATGCTCAAAATAGCTGATGGACATGTTCAGGATATTGCTAATTTAATTGAGGAATGCGAAGGTCTTGAGAAAATTGAACGTTTGCAGACCCACGAAAATGTGGAGATTTATAAACTGGCGTATGAAATTATTGAGCAATACTTTACGGACGATGTAAGTTATAGAAATTATAACAAACGAAAAGTTAAATTTATATGTATACATATGTTTTTCTTCCAACAGACTGAGCAAGCTAATTTGGCCCCATCTTCTGATGGTACACAATACAATTTTGATCCGAATGCTGACAAACTACCAATGAACTCTTTCAATTTTTAACGATTTTAAACGTTAAAATCCTCCAACACAACCAAACTCCAATACTTTAGCTTAAAATTCGAAAAAGAAAAAAAAAGAGAGAAACAGAATCATGGAAAAAGTACACAGTATATTTTGTGTATGAAAAAAAAGAAGAGAAAATCAAACCAACAATTTTAAGCAAAAGTTTTGAAAAACAAAATATACATATATATTCTTGGGCAAGTAGCTAGCACTAGCGTATAAATCCCCAACAAAAAATAGCCATAAAAAATTTCGTAAAACAGGAGGCCCATTTTTGAGCATTAACGCTGGACATATAAAAATTATTTTCAAGAGATTTAACCACAGACAAAACTAAAGCAGCAAAAACAAAGAAAAAAAAAGGAAACACGAAACAAAAAAAAAATCAATTAAACTTCTCTATTTCTGTGTTAAATTATACAAGTGAAAATAAAAAAAATGAACCCAATTTTACATATTTTGTGTAGATCGTGTTGCAATTTCAATTTATTTTATTGTTTGGAATATTTAAATTTTACCAAATTTGCAAGTGCAAAAATATATAAAAATCATTCTTTTTTTTTAACGCGATTGATGATTATGAAGAGCAATGAAGTTGCAACACGATCTCATACAAAACAATTTCAATACCCACAGCAAATGTAAAACGAAAAATAATACAATTGTAGAAATATTCGATTTGTAATAACTAAATTAAATATATACGCCTTTAATTTGTAATTGAAATTACATAAAATATTTCTAACATGAAACGATAAAAAAAAATCAGTACCAAGTATTTTAATTTTATTTATTTATGGTCTAGCATATTGATTTCAGCGTCTTTTATTTCAAATTTCTACGGAGAATCCATCTAATATTAAATTACTGAGCGCCACATTTTCACTACACACACACACACACACGCATCGAAAAAAATTATAATAATGCGCAATAACAAAGGGCAAATATCAAATAGCAGATTCTGTTATTTTGGAGCCCACTCTCAGATTTGTATTCGCATGTGTGCGTGTGTGAGAGTATATGTGACGTATAAATTTATTTTCAGAATTTTAGGGTGAACCAGAACACCCGATTTTAAATTTTCAAATCATTCATGTTTCTTTCAACGTTACCAGATATTTCTCAACTAATCTAAAATATTTAATTATAATGATTAATTGGTTAAGTTATGGCTGAGCTAAAAGGTTTCGTGTGGCTCTAACCGTAAAATGGGAAATATTAAAATTAAAAAAATAATCATACAAAATTGTTCCTTGTGTATATAAAAACATATAGCCGAAAAAGTCCATAAAAAAATAGCCAAGCCATAGGAAAGCCAAAACACTGAACAGAAAAATCATTTCAATTGTACATCGTTTCTGGGCTGGATCAATAGAGTTTCGAGCTCCTCCAATCTGACCAAACCTAAACAAATTATTTGTAGCCCTTTTAAAGAAGGTGGCACACACCAAGTCTATCACTCATCTTGTTTTTTGGGAGTCCAGATGTCTGGACATTAGGATAGATTGAGCTTATGCTTGGTTTAGATGTTATTCAGCCACTGTTTGGGTTTATCAAGCCAAGCCGAAGACATGGCCTGAACCTTTCCAATAATATACCAGTAGCAACAGTTACAGTTACTGCAATAAAAATCATACACTCTGCTTCTTTATCTAACATACGATTTACAAAATCCAAATATCGATCGGAAGTGATTTAGTGCTTTATGATAAAGCTTTCATTATCTTTCAACGAGCTCCGCTATGCAAGCCACAATTCTCTTCGGCTGCAATGATCTTTTGCATTCTTTTGGTTTCCATCGAATATTACCGCAGGTTCCCGCTGCCATTAATATCAATGAGGGAGTAAGATCATTAAGAATTCTAATCTAAGAGAAGGAAAGCTTGATCTAATTTAGGTTTGAGTGGCAATTGCAATCAAATCCTCAGTTCTACTCTCAGATGAGAGGACACTTGAAACTTATTTAATATTCTGTAATATTCATTTTTTTTATCTAGGAAAGATCAGCTGCTTAGGGTTTCAGGGATGGACCCTGACCTTTGGAATTAAAGACGAATATTGCCAAACACAAGGCTATACATTTTGATAATGCAAGTTCTCGATTGGGAGAATTTAGAAATGTTTCTGCAATTGTAGACTTTCAGATGTTTGTGTTCGTTTTTAGATTGCGATATTGTGGCGCATGAACGCAGTCGCGTGATCCATTATAGAATGCAGTTGCAATTAACATTTATTTTTAGATATATGTGTATGCACTCGTTTTTCTCTCTTTGTTAATTGCATATTGGCTTCGGCTTCCGTCAACATTGTGTTGCGGAAATTGGCACGCTGGCGTTTTGTGCGTGGATGTCAAGGTGAAGGCCGTTTCGATTCCGTAATGAGGCCGTTTTGGAACGGTATCGTAGGGAAATTTCCTTAAATTGCTCAAAATATTTAATAAGCCAGACTTTGCCAAGTAATTTTACCAAGAGTTTTCCATGACTTTCTAAAATCGACAAATGTTAATAGACTTGCGCTCTCGCGCATGCTCGGTCTCCACACTGTAGACACCTGTGTTTGTGTAAGAGTGTGTGTGAAATATTAGCGCTTCGGCTCGCTCCCCCGTCTGGTCAGAGCAGAGCATTCGCTGGCGCTGCTAACACAGTTTTGTTGTTCATATTTTTTTTTCTGAATTTCAGTTTCTTATTGCCCAACGTACGGCACGGTTGGAGATTGCCTAGGCTCCCGCCACTTCTTTAGCACACAAACAATCAGATAATCGAACTCGTCGGACTCGTTGTTGAATATTATTTCTCACCAGTCACAGCAACAACAAGAATGTCATCGACAGCAGTTCAACCACCAGCGCCAGCACCTCCGCCACCACCATCTTCTGCCCCAGCATCCAGTGGCAAAGGCGTACATTCAAGGATTTATAATGGAATGATTGGAGCAGCGGACAAATTTGTGCCAGCCAAGCTGCGACCTCTCTGGATGCACCCAGCTGGTATAATTAGAGCCCCAGCATATGTTTACTTCTTTATCTAATTTTATTTTGTTTTTTGATTAGGTCCGAAAACAATTTTCTTTTGGGCGCCACTTTTCAAATGGGTAAGTGCAACTAGTGGTCAATTAAATTAGTTTCCATATGCATATGGCTCTCGAAAATTATATAACTCTTACAGCAGACATATAGCGACCTTCGCCAATCTTTATTATCGCTATAGCGTTGATATAAAAAATAGCAATCTGTGCTTGTGCTTATTATGATTTGAGTTTATTATGGCGAGAATTTTGTGGTATATTTTCGCGCGGTATTTTTTTGTTTTTTTTTTTTTTTTTGGGATTTTGCCTAAGATAACTGCGCATTTGAATTTGTTGTTGCAGACTTATTTATTTATTTTGTTTTTTGCCCTGTCTAGTGTAAAGGGACATAAAATAAATCAGCACAATAGTCTACAGTGATGGTGCTATCAGAAAAATGAGTTGGCAATTTTCGAGCACACGCTGAATACATCATACTTTAGATTTTGATTCATTAAACAATTTCTAATTTCTTATCAGCAATTAAATTACTATCTACTTCATTTTTGCAGAGTCTGGTCTTGGCTGGTCTTAGTGATCTAACTCGCCCAGCTGATACGATTTCCATACCCGGTTGTGCTGCTTTGGCTGCCACTGGCATTATCTGGTCACGTTATTCCCTAGTGATTATACCCAAGAACTATAGTCTTTTTGCCGTTAATCTCTTTGTGGGTCTAACACAATGTGTACAAATGGGCCGTGCTTATATGTACCATCAGGAACAGGAGAAACTTAACAAGAAACCATAAAAACCAATCGCACATATTTTGGAGCGCGCAAGTAAACGACATTTTTGTTATGTTTAGGGTAATTAATTGAATGTCTGCACATATTAACCATTGAATTTATGGTTTTGTTGCCTTAAATGAACGTGATTCGTATACAATTAAGTTAACTTTGTGTGAGGCTTAAATGAATTTTAGAACAAATGCACATATAATACAATTGGACATTGTGATTTAATCAAAATAAATAAATAACTAATTAAGACTGTTAGAAACTAAAGTTGTTTTAATTATTTTAAATATTCGAAAAAAAATAAATATATATTATTTGGAAAACAGAAACGAGTAAATCGATCTGGCAGCACTATTCACAAAAGCATCGATACCTTATCATTCATCGATACCTTTGATAACAGCTGTGCGAAAACCAAGAGTTTATGAATCGCAAATGTAAAAGAGTTTATTAACATACTTTGACTTGTTTACTGCATTTAAAGATGAATTTAATAAGCGGTATTAAGTTGTACATTGAGAAAATGTGCTCCGAGTCTGGTCCGGGCATGAAAATCATCTTAATGGACAAGGAGACGGTAAAATTAATTCACCCAAAATCTGCACTGAAAAACTAAAATAATTTATAATTTTTATGATGCAATTAGACCAGCATTATTTCTATGGCATTTAGCCAGTCAGATATGTTGCAGCGAGAGGTTTATTTATTTGAACGATTGGACTCTGGACGATCCAATGAGAGACTCAAGTATTTAAAATGCATTGTGTTCATACGCCCTACAAAACAAAATGTACAACTTTTGGCCAATGAGCTGCGTAATCCAAAATACAGCGCGTATTATATATGTAAGTACCGATTAAAGCCTAGCCGTAGTAAGGATAAAATAACTATTTTGCTTTTTTTCAGACTTTAGCAATATAATACCCCGAACGGACATTAAGTTTTTAGCCGAGTGTGATGAATCGGAATCAGTACGCGAAGTAAAGGAGCTCTATGCGGACTATCTTTGTGTGAATCCCAATTTGTTTGCCCTAAACTTGCCCAATTGCATGACTCGTCTAAATTGGTTGCCAGACGCCTTAACACGCAGCGTCCAAGGCATTACTGCCGTGCTTTTATCCCTCAAACTGAATCCTGTTATAAGATATCGAGCAGGCTCACAGGTGGCACAGCTACTAGCAAAGCATATTTATGATGTGACAACCAAAGAATCCACGCTCTTTGACTTTCGCGGTCAGACTGAGGGAGCGGCTCCTCCGCTCTTGCTCTTGCTGGACCGACGTGATGATCCAGTTACCCCGCTGTTACATCAATGGACCTACCAGGCCATGGTACATGAACTGCTCCAAATACGAAACAACCGTGTGGACCTTTCACAGCGTCCCAATGTACCCAAAGACTTCAAAGAGCTGGTGCTCTCCGGAGATCAAGATGAATTCTATGGAAAAAATATGTATGCCAATTATGGTGAGATCGGTTCCACCATCAAGCAACTAATGGAGGAATTCCAACGCAAGGCTAATGACCACAAAAAAGTTGAAAGCATAGCAGACATGAAAAACTTTATTGAGTCCTATCCCCAATTCAAAAAAATGTCCGGCACCGTACAGAAGCATCTATGCGTGATTGGAGAACTCTCAGCCCTGAGTAACAAGCGAAATCTATTCGAAGTCTCCGAATTGGAACAAGAAATTGCCTGCAAGGCCGAGCACTCAGCCCAACTACAGCGCATCAAGAAGCTTATAGCCGATGAGCGGGTCAGCTTGGAAGATGCCATCAAGTTGGTGGCTCTTTATGCTTTGCGCTATGAGAGACATGCCAATTGCGATACATCCGGGCTTTTGCAAATCATTAAAACTCGTGGCGGTCAAACACAAATTGTCCCCGGCCTAATTGAATACGCTGGCACACATGTACGACAGGGCGACCTCTTCAATATGGTGCGCATCACCGACGCTGTGAAACTGACACGCAACTTAATTAAAGGCTTGAAGGGTGTAGAGAATGTCTTCACCCAGCATACACCACTTCTGAAGGAGACCTTAGAGGATATTTTCAAGGGACGCGAACTAGATCCCCAATATCCAGCCATAAACTCTGAGCTCGTACCATTCCGAAGACCACCACAAGAAGTGGTTGTCTTCATCATCGGTGGCGCCACCTATGAAGAAGCTTTGTCAGTCCACCAACTGAATAATGCCGGCTATAAAGTCATCCTTGGCGGCACCACCATACACAATTCCCAGAGCTTTATAGACGAAGTACTCACAGCCACCGAGGGTATACAATTCAAACATACTCGTTCCATGGTCAAGTATTGCTCCACCGACAATCTTTAAAGAGCGACCGGTTCCTAGTCTTTTTCAAACCATCTACGCATATTTAAATTAATCTTAACTGTTATATATGTCTAATAAATTCTGAAAGCAGATTTCTGCATTCCCTAGGCGTTATGTAAAATAATATTTATCGAAGCATCAACAGGTGTTATTTTTGTTTTAAGTCCCTTTTCCCCATTAGATATTTGCATGTATACAAGAAAAGAAATAATAATAAAAATATTGATTTTTAAATTAAAATCCATTGTTTAATTTAGCAAAACAGTGCTACCATGGAGACCCTTTTGCCTTACAGGTTAACCGGGAAACGACTACAGTTTGCCGTGTGAATTCAGAATGTCCAGTTCATATTTTAATGAGATCTGGCATCAGGCTCAGCAAGAGTGTGAGCTCTTGGCTGCCATTGACTATGAGCGCCAGCATCAGGATGTGGAGACCACTGTGGCCACCCTGAATGCCTCGGTAACTATGGGCTCGGTGGCTGCCGATGCCAATGCCAAGGCCCTGCTGCAGGACAGTCTTTATGAGTTTTATCTGCGTTATATTTGCCTCTCCAATCGCCTGGAAGATGTCTACGACAAGATGATACAACCCCAGAAGCGTTTATTGATCCGTAAGCTCTTGGATGCCTGCTTGGGTAAGAGGAAGTGACTCATCTTTTGATCGCTGTTAATTGTGTTGCCTTGGTGCAGGTCGGGTGGTGGAACTAAAGCATGACTTGGTGAATATTGATTTAATGGAGTTTAGCTATAATGACGAGGTGGTGGAACGTTTGCGTCTTACGCCCATGGAAACGGAGTTGAGAATACCGAGGTATTTTTTGCGCGAGCGCGCCAAGGAATTGGAATTTCGGAAACAGACCATGCGGGATATTCTAGTCAAGTTGGGTTGGTTGGAGGAGCACACTCAAGAGGACCCTATGACCGAGATCGAAGCCATTAGATTGCTGCAAATGCATGAGAGGGCAAGGCAGGGACGCCTGCGTGCGCATTTTATGAAGGAGATCAGGATTCTTAAGGAGAAGGGCAAGTCCGAGGAGCGCGGGACTGACTCTGGTCTTATGGCGGCCATGAAAATACAGAAAATGTGGCGTGGTCACACGGCTCGTCGTATTACGCGACGCCGCAAGAATGATGAAATGATTCTAATAGGCATGCTGCCGCCAAAGCCGGCGGTAGTGAAGGAGCGCGCTGAAAAGCTAGAGAAGCTGAATGCCATTTTTGAACGTCGCTATGCTGCTCAGAAGGCCTACGAGGAACAGTTCGAGGCACGCATGCAGGCCGTGCAGGAGGAGATCAAGCAAAAACATGGAGCCACTATGAAGGAGGATATTGCCGATGAGATACGTGCTTGGGTCAAGGATTGCTTTGACAAGACGGGCAAATTGCCGGACTTTCCTTCCGAAGATCAGGGCGGTTCCTTGCATATATTCAGTCGTCCGGGTACGGAGAGCGAGCACAGCCGTTCTTCGGCACGCTCCTCGAAGGAGTCGCGTAAGACCAAGGACAAGTCCAAATCGCCAGCACGAAGTGGTGATTTGAATGTCAATGAGAATCAGGATGAAGATATCTGTTTTCAACCGGCACCATCGGTGTGTCTACCTGATATACGTTTGGAGATTGAGCTGTGAGTAAGAAGCAGCATTTAATATACCAAATGACTCTGATTATTCCTTGTAGGTTCAATGAAACCTGGCGGGATAAGGACGAGACTGGCATACTGAGTCAGGCCGCTTACGAGGATATGATCTATGCTGACAAATATCAGGAGGTGGAGCTGGAGTTTCGGCGCTCTGTGGACGATGTCATACGCCAGGAACTGGAACTGCTCCAGACCGCTGTGGGCAAGAAGATAAAGAAGAGCAGCAAAAAGACGCGTCGCTCAGGCAAGAAGAGTAAGAAGAAGAAGGAAAAGGATTTAACTCCGGATCGTACCACCGAGTCTTTGTACGAAGAACTCGTGACCAATGGTATCATACGCAATTATCCGGAGATCAAGCTCTCTCAATTCCTGGGAGACAAGGCCTTGACAGCTCGTAATGGCATCAACCCCTCGCCTGGAGATATACGGCAAATACTAACGGAATACTGCATCCTCCCTTTGGGTTCCGAGGCCATACACAATTCCACTCCTCTTATACGCTCTATATTGTTGGCTGGGCCACGTGGATCTGGCAAAAAGGCTTTGCTCCATGCTATTTGCACAGAAGTGGGTGCAGTGCTTTTTGATCTGACGCCGGCTAATATTGTGGGCAAATATCCTGGCAAATCCGGTCTTATCATGCTTATTCATTTGGTGATCAAAGTGTCCCGCCTACTTCAGCCAGCTGTCATATATATGGGTGATGCCGAGCGTCCCTTTATGAAGAAGATACCAAAAACCGATCGTACCGACCCGAAGCGCTTGAAGAAGGATCTTCCCAAGATGATCAAGAATATAGCTCCCGAGGACAGGGTTATTTTTGTAGGCACTTCCAGTGCACCCTGGGAGGCTGATCAAAAACTGCTGCAGCAGACCTATAATCGTTTCATTTATATACCCCGAGCAGATTACGGTGCCATGTCAGCTGCCTGGAAGGCACTGCTACAGTGAGCCAAACATTTTTCAGTCACAAAATTGGATCTATCATTAATTCTTTTCTCATTCCAGCGAATATTCCGGCGGCCTATCCACTTTGGATACCAGTGTGATGGCCAAAATATCCGATGGCTATACAATAGGTGCAATTGATGCTTGCCTCAAGGAGGTGATGACCTGCAAACGAAAGCTCCAATTGCGTGCTCAGCCCCTGACTCATGCCGAGCTAATAAATGTGCTGTGTGCCCGTGATCCGGTCTATCGCGAAGAGGAAGAAGCCTTTGAGTCATGGTGGTCGAAAACACCTTTGGGTCGACGGCGACAACGCTTTCTGGAGCTGGAGGAAGAACGATTGCTGGAGGAGCAAGCCCAGGCTGCCAAGCAAGGCAACGGAAATAAAAATAAGAAGGGATTATAAACAATCTTTTATTATGATAAAAAAGAGAAACCAACCAGACTATTTAAGTTTATATATAAAATTTTTATTACCACAGTTGCAGCGCACTTCCACGACAGACAATTGCAGAGTGTCCTGTTCTCTTAGAAGTTCCTGGAGCTCGTTCAATTTGGCGAGCAACAATTTTTCCTGATCTCCCACGCACCAGAGCAAGCTTATATGAAAAGAGGGTGGCTTATAGAACTGTGTCAGTCGATATTCCTGCATGACCCTATCAATAGGCTCGAGTAGGGCAGACATTTTGGACGCATAGGCGTCATCCAATTCAACAGCCAAGAAAGTCCGTGTGCGCTCCTCGTTAACATAGACTTTCAGGTTCTGCAATGTTCCGCTGAAACTAAATAATTTGAAATGTATTTCTTTTCCTGTACAAACCGTGAAATTGTACTTACCCTACACTATTTTGTAGCGCTTGCTGGAGAGATTTTGAAAATTCATCGATATGGTGGTATTGAAGCACCAGCGTTCTACTCAGACTTAAATGCAAATCCTCGCTGGCTTGTAATTCCACAATATCACTTAGTTTGGCTATGGCTTCCAACTGGAATTCTTCAAGCTGATCAGCACAGGCTTTGGCTGCCACATAGACATAGGTGGCCCAATTGCCACGTTCGTGCTTGAAGCTGCGTATGCGACCACCATGCTGGGAGGGATCATCTTCCGGCTCCTCATCAAGGAGTTTGGACTGTTTGGCACCTAACAAGTCAATAGCTGTGGGCAAAGCAGGTCTTGGATATTAAAAATGTGGCATCGAAAATTATAGCCTGGTTGGCTCTAGATATTTGAAGTCTTACCTTTTAATTGGGAGTTTGACGGCGACAATATTTTCTTGTTCCTCCTCGCTCTCTGAGCTACTGCCGTAGTCAACTAGAGCCATTTTGCAAGCAACTAATTTTTAGCATTTAAAATTGGCATGATTAAGTACTGAAGAAACAGCTGTTTTAACCCTTACGTGTGCGCAAAATAATGGCATTCCAATTTGATGGCAAAATTTTTCAAATATATATCTTTTAAGTTTTTATACTCAGCGAGATAGCGAAAGAAATAATTATTTTTAATTCAAATAAATAAAAATAAACTAAATAAAGAGAGAACTTACAAAAGAATGCGCGTCAAGTTAGCGTCGATTTGAAACTGTGTTCCGGAATCAGTTTTTTATTTAAAATTGTTAGCATTTAAAATTTGATGACAATTGGCGGTAAATTTTTGAAATATTTGCAAATTTGTGCGCCAACCTTCATGCAAAATCCGTTGAAAAACATGTGGCCAGAACGTTGCAAATATTATTTTCTATAGGTTTTGTGCAATGGTTGACTATTGAAAGGCTTTCTTTTTCAAAAAGCAGCAAAATTATAAATATTGTCTTAAATATTTTCGTTGAAAAAAACCCTTTTTTTGCCAATGTTTCTCACGTTTATATATAACAATATATTCTGAAAAGAATAACCGACAGGGTTGGAAAGCACTTACTTAACATATCCACATCCGTTAAGGGTAACAACATAACATAGATAGCGTTAACAGCTTACAGCTTAACAGTTTGCATAAAAAAATGAATGAGGCAAAAATATATTCTGAATTGTTTTTTATTTTGCTTTAAATCAAACATTGATTACTTGTAGTTTGTTAAATTTGAATTTATAAGTTAATTTTTGATTGCAAAACTGGTTCCGGAACAAAGTTCCAAAGCTCCACGCTAACTAACCCAACCGAACTTGATGCGCATTTTTTAAATTGTGCCTTGCATAAAAGTAAAGAAATTATATATTACTGCATTGTTGTTTTAAGCAATCAAAACTATGTGCAGTTTTCTATATATTTTTTTAAGTGCTTCCGTGTCAATAAGAAACCATTTCTTCAATAAAAAGCTACAATATATTGAAGGAGGTAAGTAAATTCTTCGAAAAACGTTGAATTCTAAAAAATTTTGTGCGTAATACTTTGGTTCTAAATGCTGTAGTTAGGCCTCGTTTTTAGACAAAAATTAACGTAGTAATGAATAAAAGTAAATAAATACATTTAAGCAAAAATTAATTGTGCAAATTAAAAAAGGGAATCGTCATTGCACAGTTTGAAATTCACTGGAAGGTTTCAGTTTAACAACTTTACTTTCAGTAATGATATTTCTTTTGCCACCTTAACTTACCATAAAAAAATTCCTTTAATATTGGCATAAAAAATGCAGAAAAATCACAGAGACAAAATGAAATTCGATAGGGTAAACAGAGGAGATGACCTGCCCCGAAATGCATGTGAATATTTCGGTTACAGCACAAAATTCTCACACAATACCACCCATGACTGTTCAGGGTCTGTCCATCACCTGTTGAAGGCCAGCCAGAGCGGTGCGACGGCAGGCAAAAGGATACACTGAACCACACCACTCAGGGGATATAAACATATTGGCCAGCCTGTGTGACATTGTTGAGGGCTATAATCTGATGAAATTGCGAGCGCATCTCTCTGCCTGTCATCATTGTCTCTCCCGCCGCACCCCGCTGTGGTTGATTATACAGGCTACCGGGAAAGATGATTATCAGCGCCTTGTTGGCACGTGACTTTTGCATCTGCGATAGGCGCCATCAAACGAGTGGGAAGGGTGAGAAAACCAGCTAATAACATTTTAACAACTATAATTGAAATTTAATATTTATCCAAAGTATTACAGGATAATCATTTGCGGTTTGCCAAAAACACAAATGATAGTGGAAAGCAAACGATTACGTACTCGTCACTCCCAGGAGATAATTGAGAGGTAAGGAAGAGCTTACCCTTAGGGGGGATGCCACGTCTATGAGAAAGTTTCCCAACTGAATACGTTTCTTATTTGCGGAAGTGATTTTCTAATTGTTTGAGCACTCGGATAAAAAAAGGAAAACTACAAAAAAACAGTAGCTGCAGACAATTTGTGTTTTATTGCTGCATCGGACCAACAAACACTCAACCAATCAGCCAGTCAGTCAGACAGTCAGATAGTCTGTCAAGTCATACCACATCGTGGCAGGGGCAGGAGTGTGGGCTTGTGTGAACCCTTTTGCCAGTTGCATCTGAAAGTATCGATTTACAAAAAATTCAATTTGGCGCGCTCCACTCAAGTGTAATTTTGTAGTTGTGAAAACAACAACAACAACACATTGATATGACACATTCATCCGCATGTCCCTTCTACAGGTCCAAGTTCAAATGTAATTCAAGTAGTCTCTCCAGGACACATCCTTCAAAATTTCCACCAAACTAAGACAACAGCAGTCGAAGAGATATGAATAAGTTCCGCGTCCACACACAATTTTTAATAAGCAGGCTTATTTTAGGTTTTTAATAAGAAGTGGGTTATAGCCGACCTGGCACATACAGCTGTCCACTGGCTTGGCCAGGCCAGGCCAGGCCAGCAAATGTCACAATTGACATGTCGCTAAGACAGGACGGCTGTCACGCGGTCATCGATACTTTCCTTGGAAACTAAAGAACGCAGTTGTCCTGATCGCTTGGATTGGAAATGTGGTGGGAGCTGGCTTTTCTAGTTGTCATGGACAAGGATCTAAATATGTTTGAGGCTTTGGAAAACAGCCAAACTGGCAAACGAGTCTATCTGAATGACTATAGTCGAATATTAATGATAATATCCTAATCGCTTGAATTGTAAATGTGGTGGTACCTGGCTATTCTAATAGTCATGGACAAGAGTCTAAATATGTTTGAGTCTTTGGGCACCAATTTAACTTTTTCTTAGAAAAATGTTCCTATTTTTTATATTTTAGCTTAAACGTATTTTATTTAGGATCTGTCTAATTGATTATTGGCGAATATTCTGATGATCTCAGGGATGTTTAAAAGAAACCTTTCTTTTGTTCAATTATGAGAATCGAACCCAGGTCCTTTTCTTACCAAATGCTAGACCGATTCCCAAGTTTTATATATCATATATAGCATTGATTTCTGTAAAGCTTGGAATATTCGAAAATCGAATTACATTTTCAGTCTTTCCCGTTGAAGGTCCAAAAATAACAATTCCAAAAAGTATTCAAAATCAAATTTTCCATTTCATAAAATTTCTAATAGTGTCTAATATCGGAAAAGGCATATTAACATGTTGAATGACTGCCAACAACAATAAAAAAAAAACAACAACGGCCACGGCAAAAGGCAAAAATAACAACCGCCCACAGGCAACAATAATAAATGCAAAGCATGGCCAAAGCGCCAGTACCAAAGAAGCCCCAAGAATGTCACCCGAAAAGTATTTCATTGATTTTTGAAGCCCTGAAAATACAATAGAAAATACATCAGAACATCAGAACAACGGGACAGACCGAAAGCAGAGCAGAGTGAAAAACACAAATGAAATATGCCAGACGAAGATTTGCTTTGGTCAAAGGATTCCAGTCATGAATGAAACTGTTTAGCAACGCAAAACATCCTTAAAATAAATAAAAATAAATTAATTCAAATCTCGGCTAAGCAAATAGAAAAGCACGTGCAAGTCAGGGGAGGCTAGGTGATGAGCTGGTGTGATAACAGGTACCAGGAGATAGATACATAGATAAGTTGGGGTGGTTGCGAATGTTTATCTAAGTGCTTAGTTGGCCACAAGCTAACAAGTTTGTTATAATTTTGTGGCTAATTTGGCCTTGATGGGAGTCAGTCTATAATTGAAATTTACTCAGCTGACACCTGAGTTTGAATTTTGGCTTAGTTCTTGTGTTGTTCCAGGTTGCCACTTGCTGATATTGTTATTGATATGGCTCATCAGACTAATCCAATCTGACAAACAGAGGCAAAACAAGCTGGCCAAGGAGACGATCGTGTCCTGGCCAAGTTGTTGACTTGCTAATGAAATTGATAGCAAAACGCTTCAATGAATACCTGGATACCGACTTTGATTAAGCGGCCAGTAAACTTAAAACACACACGATGTTCTTATTGGCTCTTCTTCTTGTTTTCCCCTATAGCTGCTACTGCTGTTGTTGTTGTTGGTTGAATATTCCCAGCAATAGAGTAAACTGATACGATCCTGGGCCAGCGATCACTCAAAAGCCTTTCCACTCAACTGCCTGCGAGAAGGCAAGAATTGATTTTATGGATTTTCCCTTTTTGCCGAAATTTTGAGGCGTGCGAACTTTTGAAAAGAAAATCAAGAAAGTGGGAACTTTTTATACGCCAGCTTAAAGCCAGATATTTCTGCTTGATTTGTCATTATTGTTGTCAAGACGATTTTCCAGTCTGTGAAAATGTTTCATAATTCTTTTTTCTACAAAAGTATATTTTTTTTTTATTTTTTCTCCTACTTCTGCCTGCTTCTCTGTCAACCACAAAACGATATATCGAATGTCACAAATAATTCACAATTGTCGCATTGTGATTTCTAGCCTGAACTATGGAGCAACGATCGATGGTTGTGTTAAAGAAGAGACAAGCACAATTGTCATTGGTCGAGCCAGGCCAGCGCGAGTAAGCTAGATAGCTGCATATCTCAAAGATATACAAGATATTTCAATGGGCCAGTACTTACTGGGCCCAACCGACTGTCACACAGCGGCAAACATGTTCAACCACAAAGAATGGCACGAAGGAAGCAGAAAGTAGCCCTTGCTGATGCTTCTTCTGCCCAAGTGGCTCGATCAATGGAATTGCAGTTGCAGTCAAGTCACTCTGTCAGTTTGTCAGTCTGTCAGCCGGACCGGGCCGGGTCGGGCTGCGCCGAGCATATCTGGTGTCTGTCGAGCTCTGAAGATATTGGGTGACAAATAAAAACTACTGAAAACTGCTGCTGCCGCTTCTGCTGGCCACGTATGAATGGACTTATCGGCCGGCATCGGCGGGGGTAGCTGCAAAAGCCGGTATGCCCAGCTCATTGGCTGGCGGTATTGGTACTGGCACTGGCACTGGTGGTGGTGGTGGTGGTGGTAGTTCTCTGTTGGTGGTAGGAGAGAGGGGTGTCTCTACTTTGTAAGGGTCTCAATCTCATACGAAGTAGTTGTGAGTGTGTGTCTGGGTGTGTGTGTGTTTGTTGTTTTTCGTAGTTGTCTTTTGCGCCCTTTTTGTCGCTTGTTTATAATTAAGTGAGCATTTTTTTTTTTTTATTCTGTGGTTGTCGCTTTGCTCTGACTTGACGCCCTGTCGTCCTACCGATATCGGCTGAGACGCATTGAACTGACAATTAGTTTTTAGTTGCTGTCTTCTGCTCGTCGTCGAAAGTCGTTATCTGGCCCTCGCATAGCTAATATCGTTAATATATATCGTCCATATAGTCTTGAACGCTACTCAAGTCAATCCGTCTCTTTTTCAAAAGTTCAATTTATCAAATTTTCAAAGGCTTGAAAAAATATCACACTCGAATTGATGATCTTCAAAAAATGTGTGTTTTAAATAATTTGAAAAGGTGTGCTAAAAATATTAAATCTCTAAAAATTCAAACTAAATCTGAACATAACCCAAAAATGAGACGATAAAATAAAACAAAGAAATGGAACTGAGGTTTTGAATTACGTAAATTGAGAATGCGAAAAAATGGTTCTCTAAATTCAAAAAATAAAATAAAAACTTAAGGATTTAAAAATAAATATAAAATCTAAAGAAAACTGAAATACTTGATATAATATTTAAAATAAAAAATTAGATTATAAATATTTAATAAACTCAAAACAATGAGACTAAATAGACTTTAAATTTCTAAAAAATATTTATATTATGAAGATTTAATAAACTCAATAATCAGATTAAACAGACTTTAAACTATTGGTGGATATATCGAAAAAAATTATAAATAAATAAATTCTTTCCACTATTAAATAAAAGAAAAAACTAAAATTTAAAATTTTTAATGAGTACAAAAATTTTGACTTTTAAAAGTTCTAAATTTAATTTGATGTTAAAAAAAAACTAATTCACATTCAATTTATTTCAAATATAATTTCAATAAAGTCTACAGTCGTGCAGTGAGATCGCCCTTCCGTGATTATAATTCTAAATAATTAATCAATACTTTTTTATTGGAGAATCGATATTACAAATCAAGTCGAAATTAGGAATGGTGTTCAAAAAATTGTCATAAAATCAGTTTCATATAATTTCTATATTTCAATCTGAATAATCTGAATATACTCAGAATACTTGCATAGTTTAAAAAAATTATTAATCAATCTTTTTTTTATCCGAGAATAAAGGAAGTAAGTTGAGTTGTAAATAGGAATTGGGTTCGAAAAATTTTATAAAATAGAATTCATAGAATTTCAATTTGAGAATAACTCAAGAAACTTACAGAAATTTTCAGCCTCTTTTTAGGTTGTGAAAAAAATATATATATGTATATATCTTTTATTTCATTTGGGAAACGAAAAATTTATTTAAACAAATATTTCCTTCAGTTATCACTGAAGTAGCTAAGAAGTTAATATTTTTATCCTTCAGTTAGACTCTAAATATTTAAGAAAAATTAGGAAAATAATAGCACTTCTTTTAATTACCTTAAAACAAATCCGTAATATACGAATTTTCCCTAAAATTAAAGTGATGATTCCTGATTTACCTTCAAGTTGATTTTAAATTGAATTATTGTCTGTGTGCTAATATTTTTGGTGTTGTGGAATTTTCAGCTTGGAATTAAAGCAACAAAATGAAACGTAGAAAAACAAAACGAATGAAAATAATAATAAAAACGCCAAACGCTGAACACAAAAGTTCCAGAACTGGAGTCATGTCATGGGATTGTTATATAAACGTTCCAAACTCTTGAATATAATTCTGGGTAAGTGCAAAAAATATTGTTTCACACTCCTCAAAAATTCCAAAAGCCCCACCGGAGGCTGTGACCACAGACTCGCGCCCACATAACATACACAAACAAATCAAGTAATGGTGAAACACACATACACATACACAAGCAGACACACACACATGCAACGAAATGGTGGGCATGCGTTCGCTTGTGTTTGTGTGTATGTATGTCCCAAGGGGCGGAGTTTTGCGCAGTGGTTGAAGAAGTGGTAAAATGGCTGTTGGAAAATTGTTGTCGATGAGGCAGGCAGATTTATTCCAAGATTTTGATTGTTTTCCTTTTTTGTGCGTGTTTTTGCTTACCTGCGCAGATTCCCTGGAAGATCAAGAGGGTGGAGCTATGTACATATCGTGCGATGTCTCAAACGGAGGTCCTGTGGAACCAGAAACGGGCTATGTACCCAATAATCCATTATTTGGCCTGGCGTTGGACAGTCCTCAGGTTAGTTTTTCGCAATTTTTCGAATTTTGATTTTAAAACCAATGAAATTTCATTTGGAAAGGATTCTTTAAATTATAAAAAAATATTTTAATTTTTTTCTTTTTTTTTATGTTTTTGAATAAATGAAAAAAAAAAAATAGCAAGAGTGTGCTGCTTCCTGCGTTGGCTGTTTATCCTGCCAAGGCAACACCGTCCTGCCCATTTCCTCACTGACCACCAGCGACTTTGACTGCGGTTCCTGCTTCGATCCCACCATCGGCGTACTCGGAAGTGCACAAATCAATACCACGCCGCCGGCCAGCAATTTGAACACAAACTCGAATAGCCAAAATACCAACGGCGGCAGTTTCTGGAGCACGGATGAGATGGCATCCACATTTCCCGGCCTGCCACCTTTGGACATTGATCCGCTGCCCAGTCTCTTTCCCTTCTCACCTTGCGGGGCCTCCTACAATTTCGCCACCAACCCGCATCAGGCCTCGCTCTCATATACCGTGCATCCGCACCAGATGCTCATCTCGCCTAACAGCAGCCAGTCGCAGGCCCAGCACCATCAGCAGCAGCAGCAACAGCAGTCACTGCAGCACCAACCACAGAGCCAAAATCAAAGCCAAACGCATCACACCACACATCACCAGCATCATCAGTCCCAGCATTCGCACTCGCACCAGCACCAGCAGTCTCAATCCCAGGCATCGCACGGTGGTAATCCGCTCCATAACAGCAGCGTCAGTGCTCAAAATGCTTGCTACTATGATGCCGCCTCGTCGGCGGTGGCTGCACAAACGGCCGGCGGAACGGTGACTCCGGCCGCTATGTATCCCAGTATGAGTGTCAACGTGTCAATGAATATGACTATGCATGGTTACGGAGCCGATGGCAGTACCGTGCCCATGCAGTGCTCCCAGATGAATTGGACGCCACCGAGTAACTCATCGGCGGTTAATGTTCTGTATCCTCCTCTGCTGAGTCCCACGCATTATCCAGCATCGGCCACGTACTCATTCACCGCGGATTTCCGAACTCCGGCACTGCAGACAAATCAAGCAGCAGCGGCTGCAGCCGCTCTGGGCGCTCTGCCCTCGCTGGCCGAGTCTTTGGGTACGAGTGGTGCTGGCGGTGTGGTTGTGAGCGGCGATAAAGAGTCACCCTCGCCACCTGCCTCGGCAGCAGCCGCCCGCAGTCATTATTATTCCAGCGGCCAGAGCTTTACACCACCGCACAAGAGTCCAGGCTATCAGAGCCTGGGCCTAGGCATCACCTTCGAGGATGACGATGACAGCAATGAGGAGGGCAGTGCTGGTGGTGACTTGAAGCCGAATCTATGCCGTCTGTGTGGAAAGACATACGCACGTCCCAGCACACTGAAGACCCACTTACGCACCCACTCCGGGGAGCGGCCCTACCGCTGTCCCGACTGCAACAAGAGCTTCTCACAGGCCGCGAATCTAACGGCACACTTACGCACACACACTGGACAGAAACCGTTCCGCTGTCCCATTTGTGATAGACGATTCTCACAAAGTTCCAGCGTCACCACGCACATGCGCACCCATTCCGGCGAGCGTCCATATCGCTGCTCCTCCTGCAAGAAGTCCTTCTCGGATAGCTCCACGCTGACCAAGCATCTGCGCATCCATAGTGGCGAGAAACCCTATCAATGCAAGTTGTGCTTGCTACGGTAAGTCCGAGTCCAGAATTACTCACAAATAGTTCTTGTCTTCTTTTTGGTCAACTAATTTGAGTTGTTTTGTTTTGCTTTGCTTGTCTCCTAGATTCTCGCAATCGGGCAATTTGAATCGACACATGCGCGTTCACGGCAATAACAACAATGGAAATGGCAGCAGCAACGGTAGCAATGGCAGCGGTAGTGGCAGCATTGCGAGCACCCACAATCTCATTACATGACAAAAGCCGCGCAGTGCTGGCGGTTTTCAACATTATCATCCCCCGCATCCGCACACACATCCACACCATTTGCACCACCATCCCCATCACCCCCATCCCCATCCTCATGCCCACGCCCACGCTCATATGCCTCTGACAAGCACAGGCCATAGCAATTATGATTATGGCAATTATAGCATCGGCGACTACACTCCACCCGGCGCCACACAAAATTATTCAGGGTATTATTTTTGCGCACTCAACAAACCAACAAAGTTCGAGCGTTTCTATTAAAAACAAAACAAAAATGAAAATAATCAACGAAATGAAAAGGGAAAAATTTTAAAAAATTAATTATGAAGGATAAACAAGAATGCTCAAATTCAAATTCCAATTTAAATATAAAAAAAAAACCTTACCAATCTTAGATTATTAGGAGCTAATCCTTATGGCTCACACTATGTATGTATGTATGTGTCTGTTTTACTTGTATATATATATATATTTAAATATTTAACGATATATATAATAATGTATTTATTATTCGGCTAGCTTAAGAGACACGAGTAGTTGGTATTTAGGGCAAACCAGAGCATAGCTAAAACTTGTTTTTAGAATCGATTTCGGCTTGCCGAAACAAATATTCTATTTTCGTACTATCTCTCTGATCATATTAATGATTACCATAATTGTGTGCGAAAATGTTATATGATGAAAGAAAAAATAAAAACACGCATAAATTCTATAAATTAGCCAACGAAATAATTGTTAAGTCAAATACAGTTAAGAGAGAGGATCCCATTTAATATCACAATGTAATAGCACAGCACCCCAGTATGGCGAATTGATTAATCAGCAAATTTTCATATTTATAGGCCTAAACATAAGACAGGTGCTTTGATTTAAGCCAATTTTTGCCAAAATAAAGTTTTAAAATCATTGAAATGACAGTTTGATTTAATCACAGCTGATTTAATCACTTCAAAAGAAAATGGCGTCAAGGCGAATAGTCCCGCAATATTTTTGCCACAGACACGCTGTCTGGCGCGAACAAATTGGACGTCTGCTACAAAATTCCGGGAAAATGGCATTGTATTCCAACTTAGAGCCTAATATCAATGATGAATATTTGCTGGCGAATTGGCGAATGGAGGACCAGGAACATTTCTTTGGGTAAACTAATTGTACAGCTCTAAAATTGTTAATTTCTATGAAGCCGTCCTTTTTTTTAGTGGAGCAATGTGCTTTGAGCCAATTTTTCCAAACTTCGCAAATGCAGAACTCACTGGATTTCCAGACCTAAGTGAAACGCTAACTTACAACCAGGACGGCATCCAGACAATGTGGAGTTCAATGGATAATTTGGAGCCTAAAGTTGTTCTGGACTTGGATAATATGGAGATGAAAATGGAAAATGTCAAGGAGGAAATCGATTCAATTGGAATAAAAGATATTGCGGAATTAAATGTGGACTCGGAAAATATTCAAGTGAAAATTGAAAATATCAAGGATGAAATCGAATCAATCGGAATAAATGGCTTTGCGATTGAGGAAGAGTCAGATTTGATGCCGTTCAATGACACAAAAAGTGAGGTTCTGTCCGAATGTCTGCCGGTTGCAGCTACAGAAATCGTCGATGTGTGTGATGTGCTCGAAATACCTAGAGTTGTGAGGCGCAAGAAAAATAAGCCCTTAGCCAAGACAGACCATCAGTGCCATATTTGTAAAATGACCTTCACAAGCAGCTGGGAAAGGAACGTTCATCAGCGTGGACACTACATGAAAAATTCTACGAAATTCCAATGCCCCAATGAGGAGTGTGGTCGTATTTATTATAAAAAGTAAGTTAATCACAGCGAATTTTATACCCGAGATCAATTTTTATACATGCATTTTTCAGACCTAGTTTGCTATACCATCAGCGAATTTTGGGCCACCATGACTGGTTGTATCGTTGTCATCGCTGCAACAAGCCATTCCAGCAGCAACACTTGCTGATCCGTCATATCAAATATGAGACTTGTTTAAAAAAATTTAAGTACTTCGAGCAGTGATTGATTTGAATGATTTTTAATTCGAATGCAAAACAAATAAAATGAACTAATATACATTATCGACTATATAAACAGCTTCAGCATCACCGGCACAGACTAAACGTGTGCCATGTATATCAAATGAATTGATTGCCTTGTGCAAATCGGTTAGGACTCCGCTGATATCGACTAAGGCTCTGACTCGATCGCCACTGAGCCAGGCGCTGCTGCCTTCCGTTTGATTGGCTTCGTTAAGCATTTTACTTTCTGTCCATAGCCACATTTCACCCGACTCAGACGCCGTGAATAGTTTGGAAGGATCTCGGCGGTGGAAGCCTATATCGGTTATGGGACAATTGTGGGCGCTTAGGTACGATGCCGGGTATTTTAGGTTACGCAGATCCCAAACAGTGATGGAGCCTTCCTCGCTACCGCATAGCAAAATGTGCGATTGCATTGGATGCGTGGTCATGCAGGATACATAGTTTGAGCTTTTATCATCTTGACAGGCAGGCATGAAAGCAATTTTGGGCTGTGCTTGGTTGGCGGCACGAGCGTCGAACATGCGTATAACGCCCATTCGATTGGCGGTAAAGAGCGTTTGCTGTGTGGAATAAGTGACAGCGAAGAGAGCTATGCTGTCCGCTTCAATAGTGCGTTTTACTTGTTTCACATTATTTGCACTTAACACATTGAGACGTCCATCTTCGCCAATCGTGGCTATGTCGGAGCCGTAAACGGCAATGCCGGTGCATGGAGCTGCAGTGTTGTCTGCTTCAAATTTATGTAGAAGTTCGCTGCGTGCTGTGCGTTGCAACTCGTCCTCCTCTACCGCTCGATTCACTTGCAACAAGCTGAGGTGACCTACGAAAAAAGCATTTAATGTAAGGTTCTGTGAAAATTTGTATGAAATTACCATCAGCGCAACTAGTGGCCACAATGTTGTGATTTACAAACTCCAGACCCGTGACATCACTTTCCATGGCCACCTTATCATGGCATCGAGGTGTCTGATCTACGTCCTGATTAACAAGGGAGCTATTCTGTAGTCGCCATACACGTACAAAGTTGTGGGGCATGTCCCAGCTGCCGGTAATAAAGCGTTCTACTTGCTGTAGGTTTTCTGGTACCCAACGCACATTGGACAGCTTTTCTGAGACATAATGTATGGTAAGATTTGACGACATCTCGCTTAAGTTTTCATATACGTTCTTTATCAAAGCTGACGATGCCAATAAAAATTGCCGGCAATAGAATTGTTTATAAATTGCGTTCACGTGAATTGCAAGAATTTACCAACACTGAGTTACTCACTTGAATTGAACTAGTTTAATGAATGAACCAGCTCGGTGCTCACGATAGCCAGAATTTGCATCTTCCCAACACTTTAATCTGTAAAGGCGGGAAATTTCTGTAAACAAACTTATTTGCTCTAAATGGACAAGTATTTAATAAAAATGCCAGCTAAGGTAGAAGTGAATAAGCCACAAAATCAAGCTCTCACAGATAAGGAAAATAATGTTATTCAAAATCAATCGAAACAAAAGGACACAAAACGGAAGAACACGGAAGAAGTTGTAAGTGCAGAGTTTTTTTTTTAGGCTACATATAAGATGGCTTACAATTTTTAGATAACTGAAAAAGACAATGCAAAACTAAACGATGAAAATCCGCCAAAGCGTCGTAGTACACGAGTGACACGCAGCATGCGTTCACTAGCTGAAGATGGAACTCCTTCGCCAGAGAAAGAGGAGCCCGAGAAACTGCCTTTCATAAAATACACGGGCGCAATCAAATACTATACAGAGATGCATGATATAGCCGAATCCGCTGATAGTGTATTGTGAGTATTTCAAATTACTTTAAGCACTCGCAAACTATATGATTTTATTCAGGCAATGGGTAGATAAGCAAGTGGATACGGAAGTAGTTCCTATGGCCTTTGACTTGGAATGGCCCTTCTCCTTTCAAACCGGCCCAGGCAAGACATCAGTCATGCAAATTTGTGTGGATGAGCGTTGCTGCTACGTTTACCAATTGACTAATTTAAAAAAACTGCCAGCTGTGCTGGTGGCTCTGCTGAACCATACCAAAGTGAGACTGCATGGTGTCAATATAAAAGCGTAAGTCGCTAATTTAAAAATGGGAAAATAATAAATTAATAATTTTTCACTACTTCTAGAGATTTTCGTAAGCTGCAACGCGATTTTCCTGAAGTCTCCGCAGAGCCGCTTATAGAAAAGTGCATTGACTTGGGTGTTTGGTGCAATGAAGTTTGCGAGACTGGTGGACGTTGGAGTTTGGAGCGTCTGGCTAATTATATAGCTAAAAAAGCCATGGACAAAAGCAAAAAGGTCCGCATGAGCAAATGGCATGTTATTCCTCTCGATGAAAATCAACTCATGTATGCGGCCATCGATGTTTATGTGAGTTTATTTATATCACAAAAGAAGTTGTAAAATATTGATAAATTATACATTCTTATAGATTGGTCAAGTCATTTACCGTGACTTACATCAGCGTGCAATTACAAAACTCAAGAACGAGTCTGAATTTAAAGCAGAAAATGGTGAAGCTGCGTTCAAAGCTGTCAAAGCTTTGGGCGAGACTTTTCTCTCCAAGATCAATGAGGTGACTCTATGAAATTGTTTTTAAATGGTGCACAAAATCAATCCCATTGGCCAGTTCTTTACTTAGTTCATATATTGACTTTGACTGATTTAAATATTTAATTTCATTTTAAAATTTACAAAAGTACAAAAACAATTTTAACAAATTTCTTTAGCCATGCAATTTTAATTTAATCTTATAAATTCGTTTCGTCTAAAAATAAATAAATCAATTTTATGATAATGAACACAGAAGTATTGCTTAAACCAATACGAGACGCCTCACTTAAAAATGGGCCTACGAGAACCTATGGCCTCCAATTTCCGCTTGAGCACATCATTGTCCAGATCAATCTGACGTTGATATTTCCTGCGATTAACGGCAGCTGTGGTAGTCCGAGTTGGTGGCCGCTGTGGTTTCTAAAGCGTAAGAATAAATTTATTTCAGGATTCTCGGATATACATTTTTGGACTTACTCTATTAGGTAAATGAGTAGAGGAACTGGAATTGCTGCTGCTCGCCTTAATTGTCGGCTTTATGGACATCATCTTTTTTAGCAAAATTTGATTCTGGCGTTCGATCTCACGCACCTGAGCATTGGTGAAGCTGAAACTCTTGCGTCCCAGATTTTTATAGCTAATGAAATGAATAGGATTATATAACTTTGGACTGAGCAATGGGTTACCTTACTCACTTGACTTTGTCTGTGGAAGAGCGCGGTCGTGTGAAATCAATGCGATAGCTACCCGAATCGCTATAAGAGCCAGTCGAAGATCGACAACTCATAGTGGAGCGTACGTGGCGCTGCTGGCAACGTCTCAGACCATCTCCCTGTCCGCACTCGTCCACTAACAGCATTGGTCTATCAATGCTGCCAGTGGACGAGGGACAGCGGCACGATGCTCTGTTGCTACCGGCCGTGCGTATAGTTGATAAAGTTTCCATGGAACTACGCATTTGTTGGGGTTCTGTTTCCATTTCGGGCTTGAAATATTTTAGAGGCACCTTGCCTCTAAATTTCGCTTCCGTTTGCGGTGCGAATGTGTTGGGTACCGACCTTGATTCTAGCTCTTCGTCGGTGGGCATTTCCTGTAGATCCTCCAGTGGTGGCAATTCAAATTCTGGTCTCTGCATTTGCTGTGCAGCGAAATTGAGCTGGTTCAGTGCTTTGCTATTGGGTGCATCATCTATGCAAAATGATTTCATTAGCATGTGTGACATTTGCGACATTTGTTGTTCGAGAAAACGAATGGCTGCTGCGTCAGTCTTGAGAGATTTCATGTATTGGGTGCCAACCATTTGGTCGTTGTTGTCTTCACTGCCCGACTGCAGGAAGTCCTCCACATGTGACATATCGTTTTTCAACTCTGTTTCCTTGGACATCTGGGTCAGCTCCTTGAGCTGCCGCAATGTCTCAGCTTGCTTTGGACTGGGTGGCGCATAATTAAGAGGTATACGAGGCGTTAGTGTGATATCTGTTTCATTACCCCCGCCGCCTGCTAAGGAACGTGGTGACTGCTTCTCAGCCTGTACCTCTAGCTGAAAGCTGGCAGCACTGTATTCACTACCACTGCCATCTTCGCAATCTTCCACGTAGGCCGTGTTTCGGCTTCCCGTCTTGTCGCCCTCACATGGTTCTTTCACAGCTTTTGCTTGGTCTTTATAATCAACCTCCTCTTCTTCATCTGTGTATTCTGAAAATTCCTCTTCCTCCTCACCGAGATCTTCCACACAGTCTTCGTCATCACTTGGCACAATTTTCTTTTCGTCACACTTTTCTTCAGCCCTCTCCTGAGACCTTCCATCATGCTCCTCAGTAGGCTTGAGAGTGCGCACTGAAGGAGTCTCATCATCCCCGTGCTCGATGCTGAGACCTAAATTATTTACTTCCGCTATAGTCTTAGTCACCACTATTTCACCATCATCTTCAGATGAGGAACTCGGATAGTCCATCATGCGTTCGTGATTGAAACCGCGGCCCGATGGCAAGCTAAATATTTGCTGGCGCCTAGCATTTGTCTGCGGAAGAGTTACTGAAGGAGTGAGACTAAAGTCTTTGATGATCAACTCCTGGGCAGGGCTTACATTTCTATTGCGGAACTCAGCTTCCACATCGCTTTCACTTTGTGATTCGCTGTCCGAGTTAAATTCGTAGGCCTCATCAATCGCAGCCGCTGCAATTCTTTTGGGTGTCGGAAGTTTTTCAGGATCCACTTCTTCAATGTCTTCCTCGCTTTCTTCTTCCTCTCCCTCGTCGTCTAGTTCCGATTCTTCTTCTTCTTCTATCTCGGACATGGAATCCTCATCGAAAACTTCCTCGCTGTAAAAATCCTCATCAGAGTTTGCCGGTGGCTGTGACATTTTCAGTATTTATTCCTTTCAATTGTTTTAATTTTTTAGATAAAATTTTTGTAAAACTCGCGTCTGTATTTCTTTGTTTGATTATTATATTCTTGTGTGTTTTAAGTAGCTGTTGTTGTTGTTGTTGAGAACTGCCGAAACATTGAAATATTCTGGGTACGTTTAAAATTTTGACAGTATCGAATTTTGACTGACTAGCTTATAGCTGAGATTGCTTCGTTTCAACTTTGATTTCCAACCACCTCTTGATTGACATGTGCTGCAAAGTTTTCCAGTTGTGGCGAAATTGGATACCCTCCCGAAGTACCGCCACTCCAGCCCTTTTACCTTCCAGCGCAAGAGGTTGTTGTACCTTCTACGGTGAGTTGATTTAACTCTCCAAGTCTTTTATTTACGTTCTCTATTTTGATTTTAGGCCTTGCCTGCCACACGCTGACTACTTCGTGATTTACTCGCTGGGGCTCCTGACTGTGCTTATTTATTTACTTTGTCTGCGTTGCCGTTGGTAACAGAGCAGGCGCATATTGCTTGGCTTATCCTCCCTGGTAAACAGTTGGTAATAGAATCCTGAAGGTCAGACCTACAAACAGGTGCAAAGTTATGTCCTGAAATATAGAATATACTACTCTATCGCTTATAAAATAAAGCCAAACGGTAAACTCCGTCGTAGCCGATTTTGAGATACCCTGTACCTGTATGGGTGACAAACCCAACCTTGTAGGGCCTACGATATCTCCATCCCTATGTTTCATACATTTGGAGAAGGTTAATATGCCCTTTGTGCGTTAAGGTTCAGGGTATAAAAAGGGAAATACATGAAATCCTTTTGAATCAAATATGTAACGTACTCTTGAAAGCTTGAAAGTCTAACAATAAAGCTCTGCCGAAAACGCCACTGGGCCAAAGCTTTGCCAACTTTGACAGTTGAATGAAAAGCGAATCGAATACTGACAGAGACTGGCGGCAACTGCAGCCAACTTCATATGTAAATAGACTGGCCGAGAGTCAAGTGGGAGCGCCAACCAGGATACGGCGCCTGTGCAGAGAGCACACTAGATACGCCACGTGCAGAGGCGGCGAGCATTCAAGTCTCAATGTGGCCAGCGGGCATGGGCACTCCATTTGGCCAAGAAGCTTCGTGGCGTGCGGGCGTGTTGTCCTAACGAAAAATGCGCGCGTAAACTGATAAAATAAAAGAAAGAAAGAAATAAAAAAAAAATAATTAAGAATTTCAACAAATAAAAACGAAAAAAAAATAAATAATTAGAAACGGCATCACGCGAAGGCGGAAAAAGGCAAGAGAAAGGCAAGAAGCGTGGAAACGCTGTGTGAAATGTGAAAATGTGTGTAGGCCATTCAAAAATTCAAAGTGTGTGTGAATTTAGTGTATAATAAAATAAACAAAAATCACTGCAGTAATAACAAGCTCAAAAAAAGAAAAAAAATTAAAGCCGGTAGCAAACCAGCAAAAAAAATATAAAAAAAATAATAATAAAAAAAAATTAAAAAAAAAAATCTCAAATGAATATTTGAGTTTGGTTTTAAAAATAAAACTTAATTAAAAGTTCAAAGCAGGCGACATACACAGACACAGCCACACACTCGGCAATTGAAAGCCACGCGCCGCGTATGCAGACCAAGTCAGCCAGTCAGTTAGTCAAGTTAGCCAGGCCCACAATTGTGGCAAATTTCGTGTACTTGTTTGGCTTTCTATAATTTGTTTTCGGCTCAGAGCTGGGCAATTTAGGGTGCAGGGGGCGTTATTTTGGTTGGCCACCCCGCTGGCTGCTTGTGGCATTTGTTGCGTTAAGTTGTTAAATCAATACGCATAAGAGACGCCTAGCGGATTGTTTAAGTTCTTTTTTTGCTTTTCTATTCTCTTCATTACTCATACGCAACGTGGGTCGCAGATGTTGGTGCGCTGCGCTTAATTGAAAGCGAACTACACTACACTAACTGCGAGTTGGCAGAAAGTTTCCGTCTAATTTTCATTTTATTTTTCTTTTTTGACTAAGTAATTGCAAATTGCGTGCACGTAGGTAAAAAGGGGGAAAACTCAGAAGAGTCAAAAGTCAATAGCTACACAAATTGCAGGCAACTAAACTGAAGGCGAAAACTGGGTGGCTGGGGGGCGAATAAGTCAAAACCATTGTAACGTTCGCTTAATTTGGCTAAAAGCTAAGCCAGCGAGCGAGCGAGTCAGGCAGTCAGCCTGTTTGAGGTCAAAGGCTATACACGCTAGACCACTTCAGCGCCAGTGCCGTCAGTCTGTGGCTGTAACTAAAACGCCAAAGAGTCAGACAAGCCGAAAACAACAAAAACAACGACGAAAATGAAAACAACAAAAACATACACTTGCCACATAGGCAGCCAAATTCATTAGAAGCACTCAAAGTCGCGAGTACACAAATCGAGTGACCGTATGTGTTTGCGTATGTGTGGGTGTGTTAGGTTAGGTTGAAGGGAAATTATAAAGGAGTAAAAGCAAATTTTTGTAGGCAGTTTGTGTGGCCGCAACTGTGGTTTTCTTTCATTTTTTTCTCCTATTTTTTTTTTTTGTGTTTTTGCCTCCTGTTTTATTTCTCATTCTTTCATTTTTGTATTATCGATTTTCAACACTTGACTATATAAAAAGGAAAGAGCAAAGAGTTTAGTCGAGCCAAGCCAAACTCAGCCGGCTAATAATACTCAACACAGACGATGATGTTGACGACGGTATGGGTGTGTGTGTGTGTGTGTGTGTGGGTGGGTGTGTGAGAGGACGAAAACAGTAGGTCAGCAACAGAAGCAGAAGCAGAAGCAACAGTGGCCAACGCCGCTAACTCTTTAAAAGTGTGAGACTAAAATGAAAACTGGCACAGTCAGCAGCGTCATTTTGTTGGCCTGCTATTTCTTGGAGTAAGGAAGAGGCCTAAAGTTGAAGCGTATAAAAATAACAGTCCACGCAAACATACACAATCACATGCAGAAAGCAGGCAAAACACACACGACCGACTTGCTGCTCACAAACACAAAGTAAACTTCAAACGCGCTTGGCCTAGTTTTACTCTTACTTTTTTGTTTTTGTCCTGGGATGGTAATTGTAATGGGCTGGGACGTCATCATAGCGTTTTTTTTTGTTGTTGTTGTTGTTCTTGTCGACCACAACCGAGTTAAATGAAGCACATGGCAGCCAGAAAAACAAATGACCAAAGCATATGGCAAAATGGGCAAGCAAACAAAATCTACTTCTCTCGCTCTTTCATTTTTCGTCAATTGGTTTGGTCCCGTTAATCATAAGCAGCGTAAAGGCAATCAGTGTGTTGTGTGCTTAGAAAGTCAATCTGCGGTTAATTGACAGACTGGGCGGTAGGTGGTGCTGTGCTCCTTGATATGTGGCAACCTTGACCACATACGGCATTCGATCACGAAACAACTCTGACTGAAGATCGAATTAAAGAGTTGGCAGTTCTCATTTGGCCGTCCTCACGTGTGAACGTTAGATTGTGTTTAGTTCTAATCAATATAATTTTGAATAAATACAATAAAATTTTTTGAAACTTCAGCCGCAGTCTCAAAATCAGAGATCTGGGTAAATAATCGAGGCTATCAAGGCTTGAAATGTGTAGGATTTTAAAGGCGTACAAATTGAAATTGGAAATTTCTTTAAATGGCGCCACGTAAAATAAAATAAAGAAAACTAAATTTTTCTTTTACTGCTGACAGGCTCTGACTTCTTGTCGCACGCCATTTTCCAATTAGAAGAAGGCATACATTTTTTTGTGAAGGGGCAGGGGGGTGGTTGGTTTGCAGGTGGCTTTGTGCAAACATGCGTGGCACGTGAGATGCAAAAAAAAAAAAAAAAAAACAAACAGAGGCGCTCCAAGTGAGTGAATTCCAAATGGTTAGAATATGTTAGACTCTACGTGTCTGTTTGTGTTAATGTGCGTGTCTGGGTGTTAGTCTGTTTGTGCATTTAAATTACAAAAACGTGCAAAAAAGGTACCATTAAAAAGCGCCAACATACGCGTTCGTATATGCGGCCTATAAAAAAAGAAAGGAAAAACAGCAGCAGCAAAGGCGTCGGCAATTTAAATTTTGCGTTCCATGAACAAAAGGATAAAAATTACGAAAAAAAACCTACGCGCCAGGCACGCAAATCGCGTAGAGTCGCGTAACGTCGCAACGCGTCGTTTTGCTTCACCGCAAATACACACACGCACACAGGCACATGTGTCGGTGTGTGCGTGTGTGTGTTAACCGAGTGCTTTTTGCCATAATTACAGGCGCGGGGTGTCGGCTGTAGGGAGACTATGACGCTGGCGCTGCTAGTGGCAGTAACAGAGCCAGTGCCAGTGCCAGGAGCTGAGACTGTAATAGTTCCCGTGTCGGGCCGTGAGTCTGACGCTGCGTGTCAGAGTCATAATCATTTAAATGCGCTCAATAACTCTAAAGGCCATAACAATAACAACAACATCAACAGCAACACCCACAGCATAAATACGCGTCTGTGACTAGAAAAATAAAATTTATACCAAAAAAAGAAAAAAAAAAAATAGGAAACGACGACAGCAACAATTTTATCAATAAGCACAACGAAACGGCAAAAGCGGCACGGAAAGTGCGCGTCGCGTCATGTTAGCAGCAACAACAACAACGGCCAATAACAAGTACAACACCAACACGAACAACAACAGTAAAAGCTTAAAAACTGCCAGCAAGTCTAAAACTTCAAGAAGAAGAACAAAAAGAACAGCAACCACAGGCTCGGTCCCTTTAACAACTTCATTTGCGTCATGGTACTAAGCACCGAATGGTCTCAGGTGGAGGTTATCGATTTGATCAACGATGGCAACGGTCTTGGTTTCATTTTGGTTGGCGGACGCAGCACTGGCGTGGTTATCAAGGCTCTGACACCGGGCGGCGTGGCCGAACGTGATGCCCGTTTGCAATTGGGCGATCATTTGTTGCAAATTGGGGAGGTGAATTTGCGGGGTTTCAGCTCGGAGCAAGTAGCCACAGTTCTTCGTCAGACTGGAGCTCAGGTGCGTCTGATTGTGGCTAGGCCTATAGAGCCGGCGGCCATCGATTATCAAACGTTGGCCAGCCATGCGCCTATTATACCAACTAAGCTCCTCTCCGACCCGGAAGAACTGTCACGGCACCTCTTTCAAAATCCGAGCTTTGCCACTGCAGCAGCTGCGGCGGCGGCAGCAGCAGCAGCAGCAGCGGCGGCCAGTGGAGGCGATGCAGCAGGTGTGGTGGGCCTGGATGTGGCCAGTGTGATGGGCCTCGTCCGAGGCAGTCCGGGGGGCGGCGGTGACATGGGTGAGGCAGGTGTCTGCAGTGCACCCTTCCTCCCAGCCAGTACACCAGACACCGAGCTGGCCGACTTGCCACTACCCCCGATACCCGTAGATGCCTCTGGAGGCTCGATACCCACACAAATCCGCCAGTGTCCACGCGATTTGGATATTGTGCCCTTCTCTATTGTTTCGCCGCCTCCCCCGATTGCCCTGATGGCGGCACGACAATCGCTGCAACTGCCGCTGCACTCGCTGGACAAACAACTGCCGCGCCGACAGCGACATGCCAGTGACTTTAACTTCGAACATACCTACGAATATGAGGATGACGACGACGACGACCACATTGAGACTGTGATAGCCGGCGTTTGTGCCGACAACCTAGCCACGCCCACACCCACCCAGGCTCGTGATGCTGTTGATGCCGAATTAGACTGCTGTTCCCAAACCTCTTCCAATTACATGGACTCACCGGAGACAGAAACCTATGAAGTCGAGCTCCGAAAAAATGTCTACGGCCTCGGCATCACCGTAGCCGGCTATGTCTGCGAGGAGGAGGATCTCTCGGGCATTTTTGTCAAAAGCATCATCGAGGGCAGCGCAGCCGAAATGAGCGGCCAAATTCAGGTAACAAGCATGATTTTCTTGATTTTTTTTTTCTGTTTTTCTTAGCTTTTAGTGGTTTTTTGTTAAGTTTCAAAAGAATAGAGGGTGAAATTGTTCAGGTTTTAAAATGGAACGGGTCTTGAATCTCCCCTGTAAAGCTGAAGTTTTCATTAATTATATCAATCAATATATTTTACCAAGAAAAAGTACTTTATAATCAATAAAGAAATTCTCATTGATTAAATTGTATGCCAAAATTTGTATTACTTTAAGAAATTAGTTACAAAATAGAAAAAAAATTATTTTATTCAAATAAAGAGCAATCGACAGATCACTAAAGAAATTGATCATGAACTTAATAAATAAATATTAATTATATATATTAAGGATTCATAAAAGTACCAGTTGCTATAGCTATATTATAATTCTATCTTCTTTTCATTGCTGTTTTAATTTAAAATTCAAGTAAATAAATGAATAAATATTTAAGTTTCGATGCTCAAATACAAAAATTAAAAATAATGTTGGGAAGTATTAAATTAAAAGAAAATTAAAATTAAATAACATCAAAGTTTTAGCATTCCACAGGACTTAAAATATCGTTTGTAAATTATTAACCTTTGCGAACTGTTTACTGTAAATAACTTAAAAATAATAAATTTTTGAGCCAGATTACGATTATATGAAAATGGAAACCGATTACAAAATCTAATTTGGTATCGAAAATAGTTGGTAGTCAGTACAAAGAGACTTCTTATGATACCGAGAATCTGGTAAAAATTACCTAGTTTGAATTCGAGTACAACCTTCTTGATATGAGAAAGGACAAGCTATCAGAAAAGTCTCTCTCACAAGTTATAAGTGTAGTAGAATCATGCATGCATGGTCACACTGATCAGCTGAGGGGCCAGTGTTGCTATTTTAAAATAATAGATGGGTAAACACTGGCCTGATAGCGGAATTGGTCAGTCGGTGTGCAACCCTAAAATAACCGGACGACTCCTTCAATTGTGTATAAGGAAACTTAAAAATAAAATAAACTACGTTGGCTAACTTTGTGGGCGGAGACTATTCATATGCCTACATAAGGTATAAAGGACACATTATTGCTTGACTCAAAACTATGAAGAATTGAAGAACATATGTAACTAGGTACAAATATATGTGAAATTGACTGACTCTAAAAGCCCATGTTTTGTTAAAGGTTTGAAAGATATAAAATCCACGTAGTGGCAGACGATTATATGTACAGTCCGTTAGGATTTTGATTTAACTGTTCATAGTTGAGTGAATAAGACCAAGGTTGAGACCAAGAAATTGCTATCTTTCTCTCGTGAATTGTACAAAATGCGAATAATATTTGAAGAGCAAAACGAATCAAATAATGATTGATGACTTATGGGCTGTAATGGAACATTTCCTCTTTTCATTGTAAATTTTTACACACACACAAAGAAATCAAGTTCCTAACTCTTATAAGAATTACCAAAGAAATTCACTAAGAGAAAAATATATTCTTTTGCATGCGTATGCATATTAAAAATTCAATGAATCTCTTTATTATAATAAATTTCTTTAAAAAGCAGATCATCTTGTTCGCATAATGGGTATGTACGTAGTGTATTAAAACCATTCAACTCTCTAAAAAAAAAAAAAAAAACCAACTATATTTTATTCCTTTCTATTAGCATTTCATTTATTTATTCAAATAATCGGAATTGAAATTAAATAATTTGGAATGAATTCTTAATTTACAAAGCAAAAACTTCAGATACTATTTTGTAAAACTCTTATCTCTTTAGGGGAATCTTGAAAATGCTTGAACTTTATTCTCCAATTTCGAATCGAATAGTGCAGAATATTTAAAAAATGATTTCCATTTCCTTGTGATGCTTACAGATCAACGATCGAATCGTGGCTGTCGATGGCCTCACCTTGGCTGGGGTGACAAATCATCAGGCCGTTGAGCTGCTACGTAATACGGATATAGAGGTGCATTTGACGTTGGAGCGTTTTCTACGCGGACGGAAATATGAGCACCTTCAGGTGGCCTTGACCGAGCTAAAGGGCGGCGCCGACACGCAATCGCAGCTGTCCCTGCCGGCCTCGCCCTCGATTGCAACGCTGTCGTGGCTGCCGCCCAAGTCAGATGCGGACTCCATTGCCACTGATGGCGGAGCAGTGATCTTGGAGTTTGGTGATTTGCCCTCTCGCGATACTGTGGACTCGAATATGTCGCATGTCCTCGACCGAAGTGATCACAGTGGCAGCGTTGGTGGTGGCACTGGAGCCGAAGCTATGGCTTCTAGCAAGCATCAAAAGACCTCCACCACACCGGACTCCAATCGTCTGACCAATGGCAACAGTGCCACGCATATCATAGGCAATGGCCACGGCCACGGGCACGGCGACGACAGCGGCAACGACACCGACGAGCAGTGTCAAGAGCCCGAACCCGAACCAGAGCCTGAACCCGAGCTTGGAGTCAAGACGCCGACCAATGCGCTAACGCCGACTGCTACACTGCCAGCCGAATCGGTCTCCAAGTCCCCGGCAGCCCTCAAGGCAAGCGCAGCGGCAGCCGTCAAGGCCCAAGCCACTGCCACCGGTGCTGCGGCTACGTCCACCACGTCGTCGACTAGCCCCAGTGCGGCCTCACTGAAAGTGGCCTGGAAAAGTGAGTTTCCCGAAAGTGAAATATTAGTAGCCGAAATAAATAAACTTTCAGGCCTAGGAATCAGCCTCGAGGGCACCGTCGACGTCGAGTGCGGCATTGAAAAGCGTCCGCATCACTATATACGCTCCATACTAGAAGACGGTCCCGTGGGTCGGCAAGGCATTCTACGGCCCGGTGACGAGCTGCTCCAGGTCAATGAGCACAAGTTGCAGGGTTTGAAGCACATCGAAGTGGTCAAGATACTCAAGGAGTTGCCGTCTCGCGTTAAGCTCGTTTGTGCCCGCGGCCCGCGCGTTCCCTCGATAATAAATACCTCACAGAATCCAGAGGCCTTCGAGACGCGCAGCCTGCTGCCCGGTGGACATCAGAGCCTGCAGAATCTGCTGACCAAAGCACAATCAGAGAGCTCACTCTATACCTCCAGCACAGCCACCCTGACGGATGTGCAGCGCTCCAAGTCACTGGAGAATGTTTCCGGCCTGGCCTTGTGGAGCTGCGATGTGACTACCGTGGAAATCGAGAAGACTGAGCACGGATTCGGCTTCTCCATACTCGACTACCAGGATCCTTTAGACGCCGAGGGCAGTGTGATTGTGATACGTGGCCTGATACGCGGTGGTGCCGCCGAGGCCACCAATGAAATCTATCCAGGTGATCGTCTCATCAGCGTGGGCGAGCACATGCTACAGGGTCTCGACCTAGATGAGGCTGTGGCCATCCTGAAAGGCATGCCTTTGGGTAGGACCCGCCTTGGCATTTGCCGCCCCCTCTCAACCTCGGATAGCAATAGCAACATAGCCTCACCAATGGGTGACTCGGCCAGCACATAGTGCTGGAGTCCCTGGCGACCATTGGAGCTCGAATTAATGTGTGAGTATAGAAATGAATTGAATTTTAAATGGTCCAACTTGTTGGTTTTCCTTTTTCTTTCTCATTCCCGCTGATCTGGTTTTATTTTTGTCACAGCTGTCATCAAGTGAAATCCTCATTCAATATGAATATATTGGGCGTTATTAAATTGTCTGTTGACGCACCTGTCGCTTTTTTCCTCTTCCCCTTCTTTTTTTTTGGAAATTGGGGATTTCAAGAGCTTTATTTTATTGGTTTCGTTTTGTTCAATTGGAGTGGAAATGTCAGGGAGGCATATTCCTGCTGAGCTGTCACAGGCAAATGTTGCCACATCAATAAGCTTCGATGGTAACTTCCAGGTGGTCGAGCGACAACGAAGCTACGTATTTTGCCTTTTGAGTCTTAATTGTTTACCTCAGCGCTGGTGTTCTCGTTTTGTCCCAGCATGTGTTGGTCATCATTTAAATTCGCCCCGTTGCGTATACGTCCTGTGTGGCCCTACCTGCTACACACAACACACACAACTGTACAAAAACAAAGAGCTCTTTAAAAAAGTAAGAGTGGCTAGCGGGGAGAAAGGAAAATAAAGAATTGAGTGCCGACCAAATTTAAGTGGTCGTCGATTTTTTATTGTCTACAACCGTTTGCGCTTTTCCGAGTCCATCCAAAGGGCATTTCGGCCTCAATTACCCACTTGTTGGTCCTATGCTCTCTACTTCTCTCTCTCTCTCGAACACACTCTCTTCTCATCTATTTAACTAGGCAATATTTTATATATTGCATACATTTAGGCGCTTCAATGAACCGCACAACTACCATTCCAAAATAAATGGTTATTTTAGCCAAAGTTTCGACACAAGCACACAGACTATTGGTGCCGAAAAAAAAAACGCATCTTCAGTTGGTTCATTAAAAAAGTATCCATGCGAGTGTGCCCGTATGGGCCAGCAGCCGCAGAAGAAGACCGACCACCATATGCTAAAAACTTTTAATACTGGAATGTTTCAACACCTTTAGACGAAACTTTTGCCTTGCTTTCGCATATTAACTAAGTTTGCACAACCCTACTAGAGTACGAGAAAGAGACCGTGGCCCGACCAGATAACGAGCTGACTAAACCGACCCAAATACTTCATACCCCATCAATGGAGCGGGTCGGTAGGGGTTTGGCTTTTGTAGTATAAATAATTCATGCGTAGAAATAAATATAAAACTTTGACAAGACTTGTGAGGCCGCAGGCGACTTAAGTATACACAGGGCAGAGCAAAAAAAAAAAGTGAAACAACAGTACACATTCATACATACAAACACACACGCACACCCACACAGAGATAGAGTGAAAGGACGAAGGACGAACGTTTGTAAATTACCACTAATCTCTGGGGTGCGGGGGTCACTATCATCTGGTGCTTTTGCCTGTCTGGTATCTAGTGTCTGTGTCAAGTTTCATTCTTGTATAAATCTCATAAATACTAATTTCATTAAATGACTTACCATGTCTCTGTGCGAAAGTGTGTTTATGTGTTTATATATTTTAATAATTTATAACTCATATGCCACTTTTTTGTAAAGAAAATAATAATAAAATAATCAAATTCATAATTCCCCATTGTTGAACAAAACAAAACAGCTAAAATATATAATTTATAATAAACAAAATAAAGGCAGCATAAAATATATTCTCCTGAAAACTTATTCAGTTGATGTTCTCTTCTGGAATCCAATTTATCAACGACACGTTGATTTATGCAGCCGACGATGGATAAGAGCAAAACTTTTGCTGAGCTATCACAAAAATGGCTAGCAAAATGAGAGAAAAAAAGCATCATAAAAAATATATACAGAGTAATATACAAAACAGTGGGTAATTGGAAATAATAAGCAGGAGAAGAAGACAATAAAGAAACTGGAATACTTTTCTTGAGCTGCGATATTAAACAACTTTGGGTTTCTTTTTTATGACAGGCGGAGTTCACACAAGCTCGATAACGAGGAGCTTACTGAATTTCCAAGTCACACTACACGAATCAGAAGAAAATTGCAATTATCTATAGACAAATGAAAATGTAGTACATAATTTTTAAAATGGGCTATGAGCTGCAACTAGAGCTGCCCTGAGCAGAGTTGCTGAGAACCACCTATCGGAACTTTTATTTTTATCGAATTTGATCGATATGCACACACTGCAACTTTGATTGGTCTTACGCGCTAAGCATTAAAATTTTGTATTAAATTAAAAATAAAGCTCCAACGGCTTACTGAAATTAAAGGGCTCCTTCAGCAGGCTAAGCAACTACTGATTTAACCGAATTAACCGTCTGGTTAATTGGTACCATAAAATAAAAGGTACCAAAATATTCGTCAAATTTCACTCATGTAATCCAGCTGGTAACCTTCATCTAGAATTTACTTGAAAAAGTATTTTTTGAATTAATTGGAATACTCCCTGAATTCCTAATTAATTTCTTTGTGCCAATAAAAGGTTACGCCAAAATTATTTACTTTTGAAATATTTCTATTTACTTTTCAAAATATTCCTAATTAAATATCTTTCAACTTTAACCAGATTTCTTCTAATTAGCTCAAAAGTTTGTTAATAAATTTGTTCTTTTAGTTATTTCTTCGAAAGTCCATAATTTTCACATGAAAAGAGTATATAGTACACTTTTTTGGCCTGGTTAACCACAGTTTCCTGATTAAAAAAAAAAAAAATACAAAATATTTTGCTGTTGCTATTTTCGCTCTTTGCCTTTATTTTTTTTATATTGGAAAACATTTTTTTTTGGTCCATAATTAATTGGCTATTAAAAGTGTTGAAAATTGAAAACAAAATTTTACGCCAAGCCATATAAAATAGCAACAAAATTCTCAGCTGTTTGCTTTTATTTCATTTTTCAAAAAAACTACATGTGCAACCAGTTTGCTTCCCTTTGAATTTTCCTCGCGTTTTCTCAGATTATTTATTTTTTAATTTTTTTTTTGCTCTCTTTTTAACCGCTTGTATGTGTAATAAAAAATTCAATAAAATTTCATGGTATACGTAGAGTGTGTCGAAGTGTGAAAAGTGCCGAATAAAAATCAGCAAAAATTTTCAGGTATTCAATTTGAAAAAATTTTCTTTTTGGTTTAAATATTTTTGTGTTTTTTTGTAATTACATTTTAATGAGTTTTATTTAGCATTTTAATGGGGAAGCATGAAATTTTTAAATATACACTCGGTCTGCCTTTCACTACACTAAACGAAAATGCCATAAAACAAAGGCATTTTTGAAAGACCACCCGCGTTGCGTATACGCCTCATTGACAGCGTGCCAAGTAAATGTAAGGACAGGACAAACACAAAGAGTAGGGGAGAACGATATTTACAGTTAAGGGAGTGGGAGAAACGGGTGGAGAACATAAATGCTAAACGAGCACCGCTCATTGATTTGTGCCAAAAGTTGGTTCGCCAATATTCCGACAGACGCTTTTAATAACATTTTAATTAACTAAACAGCCGCTGTCATCGGAGTCTTTGAAATATCGGCTTATATATTTTTGGTATTTCGGTGTGTCAGTCTGTCAGTTTGTTAGTCAATGTGCTTGCAACAAATCAGGCCAATCATTGGACACAGCCTGCTAAAGCCATTTACACTCAATTGTTTACAGGTTGGGGCCGTTCAGATTATGGCCTCCGTTTTTCTTTATTTTTACATGTGAGTGTGTGTGTGTGTGAGTGTGGGCGGACTGGATTGTGGCTGGGGTCTGGGACCTGCCAGAGTTGCATTTTAAATCAAATGAAATTTTGTATCAAATGTAAACAATTGTTTTATTGGCGGGGACAGCAGCCAAAATTGGAGGGGTGAAATTATAACAATTACTAGTAATTATGTACCCAGCATTTATGTGTCTGTTTGGATGCTCAATTTACCAAATGAAAATGCTCAATTTATAAATAAACTACAATTGAATTTCTAAACAGCAAACCGAAAACCCAAACACATCATAAACACTCCAAAAACTGTGAATATGCAAATGAATTTTATGTCGTTCTTGTTGTACGTATTTGCTATGCTTATAATTGCTTTAGTTATTGTAGGGACATTTGCATTTGTATTTTGTACAAATGCTAAATGATTTGTTGGCAAATATTTAATTGAGAATGTGCTGCTCCAAATGATTGAATAAAATTGTAAATTTCGAAAAAAATGTATATTCCAATTGAGTATTCACTATAAATGACCAGAATTTAGTTATCCTATTCCGATAGTTAGAAATTAATCAAAATAAGATTTTGCTATGCGAGAAAATAATGAGATAAAACAGTTGATTATATTGATTTTCTGAATTGGTACGCCAATTTGCAAATATATCTTACTCCATCAAATCTGATGAATGTTCCTTTGATTGAAACAAATTTAAAAGACAAAGCAATCAAACTGATATTCCAAGGAAAAGTTGTTAAAGTTGTAATTTGACGTTGAAAAACAATTAAGTTGAAATAAAAGCAAATATGTATGTAAGGTGGCATCCCTGATGCGGGTGACGAGGTGGCAGACCTCTGTTGGCATCCCTTGTGCAAGTAGCGAGATGGAAGTCTCCTGTTGATGAACTGGTCACACTTAAAGATCGAAGCGAGCGAGCAGTTCAATAAGAATAGTTATTGAATAATTAATATTAAATATTATATCAATAGGTTTTACATATATTTTTATAATACAGATATCCCCTTTATTTGATCAATTAAACTGAGATAACTAATTTGCTTGTACGGCTTAATTTAGTTAATTAGATGATGAGGTGATGTGTGAATAATTCCAGCCATATGCCAAGCATAGATAGGAAAAGCAATTCTTACACAATGTTGATTATAATCTTTCGCCTTCTGCTTAATATGCTGGTCCAGTGGAGACCATTTTAACAATGCAATTCAAGCCAAACTCATTACAAGTGTAGAACAAACACAAAAAATATTAAATTTTCTCACACACAAGCAAAATAATTACACATCAACAAGAAACTCATTAAAAAAATACACACAAAAAAAAAAAAAAAAAAATAATAAAAACGAATGTGGTAAAACTGGCGAAGAACACGGATTCTACTTCTTCTTTCCTTTTATTTACTTTTTTTTTTCTTTTGTGTTCCACCGCTTAACTGAACACACGCAAATCTATCAACGTCGTTGCCTTCAAGGCAAAGACAAAAACATGCTTTCCCTCTTTCTCTCCCCCTCACATCTTCTTCCGGCTTGTTGTGTGGGTTTTCGCATATTCTTTCATTTCCGTCTTATGGAAAAAAAGAGGATTACAAAACATTTATTTAATGCAACAATTGTGTAGCTCGCTGCAGTTGCAAACACCTTCTCGTTATGCCACAGAAGCCTGTTAGCCCGCTTTATCCGAAGAGGCAAAAGCAAAGTGCCAAAGAGGGAGTACTCTTCTATAGACTTAAGCGGAATATCACACAGACTGAGATTAGTTTTAGAAGCTTGGTCTTGCGCTTACTGACCTTTAGAAAAAATTATCTTTAAGAGGAGTTTGTAATTTTCGAAATCTTGGCAATACCTTGGAAATTTTTTTAATTATTATTTTTATTACCAAGCCACTAATTTTAATCAAATGCACCTCTGCACTGTTTCATTGCGAGTCTCCTGATGGTCGAGTGAGAGAGAAAGAGAGCTCGCACAGTGTTGCATTTTCAAAGTGTTCTACTTGCACAGTTACAGACCCAATTCAAATTTAAAATTAAGAAATATTAAATAATACTAAGTCTCTGAAAAAAACTAAGAAAATTTAAATACTCTTTGAAAAGGAAAAAAAAAACTATGCAGAATTAAAATGAAGAAATAACTATGAACCAAGTAATGACCGTATGCAGCTTTCTCTCTCTATATCTCTCTCTATCTCTATCTCTGTATTTGTTTTGTGTGTGCAAATTCAAATTTTCAAATAAGAAGAGAATGCTGTCTTTATCTTGTCTTTTAGTTGCAAATCGACAATAACAATAAACTTGTCCTTCTTCGCTTCTCTTTTGTCGCATTTTTTTGCTCAAGTCATCTCCGTTTTGTGTGTTTGCGGTTGCTTTGGAATCGCGTCTGAAGCGCACTCAGTGCAATCTCGAGTGCGCCTTAAATGAGTTGGCTTCCTTTTGCTTTTGTCATTTCACTCCCACAGCTTTGGTCACATTAACGGCATTGTTTGTTTTGGGCCTGATTTTGGCCCCTGGACTGGGCTGTGTTGGGTTGGGTTGGGTTCGGTTGGGCTGGTCTGTCAAGTATTTCCATTGAATTGTAAGGCGCGTGTGTGTCAAGTTCAATTTGCGACAAACTTTGAGCGGATACTTCAAAATGGCTCTTCTCTCAGAGCTCTTATACATTATATTTTGTTTAATTAAATGCTGATAACAACAAATTTTTGCCACGGTTTATGACAGAAAAGTTTTTGAAGCTGCTCTTAGGCACACACACACACACAGAGAGGGAGAGAAATAACCAGAAGCACATATCACTCAAGTGCATAAATTTTCATCATCATTGAACCTGGTCGTGATTGTTATCTAAAGTCCTCCTCGTCAACGTTGTTGCTGTCGCTGTTGTTGTTGTTGTCTTGGTTGTCCTTGGCTGTGGCATTTAACAAGCTAGCTAATAAAGCTGACAGCGCGTCAGACGCTTTAAATACACATAAACATTTACGGCTGACGCAATTGTTAAAGGCCCCAAAGACATCAGCGATACTTGGTCTGCCTCCAGTTGGCTTAGATACAGCTACGTACATACTCAGTTACTCCTTCCACAGTTCCAGCCATTTGGCTGACTGCTCATAATACTCATAATTGACACCCCATCGGCGGATTCCATCATCAGGCAAACGCTTGAATGTTGTTATTGCTTTCTTCTCCTTTTGGTTGAGGGCATAAAATTTGTAGCCGACTGTCATTGGTAATGGCTAAAGACCCACTGGGCTGAGCCCTTAGACAACTTAAATTTCACTGTTTATAAATTTTTGATGATTCCGCCTGCAGCGCTCGACTGATTTGCCTAACTCGCTCAAATACAAATTAAATGACATTGAGGACCAACCTACTTCGGGCTTCGTCGAGCTGCCACTTTTCTTACTTCATCCAAAGCTTAGCCTTCACCTTTCTCTCTCTCCTCTCTCTCTCTCTCTCTCTCTCTCTGTTTTTCTCCCTCTTTCTTTCTGTCCTTTCTTCTACCAACTGTTAAGCATTTTTACGTCAGCAAGTCATAATAAATAAGATAAAATAAAAATGTGAATTGTGTTGTGGCTGGCATTTTATGTTTTTCGTTTTCTTTGGAATTTCTTTCTCATATTGATTTTTATTTCCTTGTGTGCACGTCTCTGTTTGGATGTGAGTGTGTGTGTGTGTGAAACAAAAGCCAAACATATGTTTTCATATTTAATTATACTCATTTCACAGTATACTTCAACCCATAAATGAGTGTATTACTCGATAATAATAATGCTGATGACGGGGTAGCCAGTCATTCTAGGTTTTTTTTTTATTTCCTTCTGGTAATAATTGTAAATGCTTAATGTTCGTTCAGCAGTTGTAAATTTGTATTGTTTAAACGATTTAAATGATCTTTTTATGGTGATGATTGCTGGTTTGAGTCTTTGCTAGACTCTGCTATTTTCGTGGGTGCGCTTATAAGTAGGCAACACTTTTTTTCATAGATATAATTTTGCACTTTGCAGGACTGCAGTGGATTTACTTTATTAATTAGAGAAAATCTAATTAATAAAACTAAGTAGCAAACGAAAATTTCTTAAACAAAAAACCCAACCCCCATTTTTTAATTGCATTTAAAATTTGCCAGGTCAAATGCAGACCTTGATGGGTATAGGGCTTAATTTGGATTTTCTTTCATGGCGCTTGCTTGCTTGTTTGCTTTTTCAGTTAAAATTGTTGGCATAGCACAGACTAGAGAAGTGATGCCCTGGTGCGGGTAGTTAAATTTGCAGGCAAGCGAGCGTGTTGCTCACGCAATTGCTCAAAGCCTTGACTGATGAAATTTATGCAAGTGCAACAGTGTGTTCTTTTGTGGAACTTGGCAAAAGTACAACAACATTTGAATTTTCAAGTACAACAGAGACAAGCCAAGCAAAGATAAGAGCTGGAGGTAAGGCCCAACAAAGCCGTACACACTGCACTAAGTAGAAAAGAACTGCATCGGGCCACGCTGAGCTGGCTCAGTCAACTCAAGCCCAGTACCGGTTTGGTTGTCATCCTGCCATCCTGCCATTCTGCCATTTTCCAGTCAGGCTTTTGCTATATTTTTTGTTCATTCTTTGTAAAGGTGGCCACTTCCCTCTGGTATTGTTGGCCAGGCTCTCCGCTACGTAAGCAAGCTATCAGCGTTAAAATATACTTGTCAACAGCAACGACAACTACATGTATATTGAATGAGAAGATATTTTATACTCTATATATTTTTTATATTGTATGGCAAACCATTCATAACGTATGCGTGTGTGCGTCTGTGACTGGAGTCACCGACTCTGTGTCTTCAACTGTCTCTCCAGAGCTGTGTGTGTGTGTGTGTTTGTATAGATTACGTATACGCCAGAGTGAGTTCGATCAAAGCGGTTGCAAGCCATATTCAACCGCTATAAGCAGGCATTTCCACCGCACACCACACCACTTGGCTGCTCTACCACCTTCCTTCCATATCCTTTATGTATTTATATGCAATTTTTCTTCATCTTTTATGTATGTGCGTTGTCATCACACGCTTTTGATATCCTTTCAAGTGTAGCATATATATGAAAATCTACATACACAAATACATTCACATTTAGATAATTGTATGTATGTACAAATATATTCAAAATGTCGGCTGGCGGATCTCTCGCTCCGCCTCACTCTCTCTCCTGCCTTGGATCTTCTTGTCTGCCATTTGCATTTAGGTATTAGTTCGCCCCCGAGTCTCCTCCTCTAATGATATTTGTATATCTGTTGAAAACATGAAAATGTTGTTTGCCAGAACCCCGGCTCACTTCCACTCATACTTAGAGCCGTTCAAGTTGGTTGGAGAAAAAGTGTTGACTGCATTTTTTCTAATGAAAACCAAACTGCCAGACGGCATTCAATTACAACAACGACTTTCATTTGTGTCTGATAAAAACACTTAATTTTCACAAAAACATTTGCAAATCCTGGGCTTGCCTTTGATTTGTTCGCAAAAATTTGATGGACAAAAAGTGTTTTGTAAACAAAATCCAAAAGAAGCCTTCTTCGGTAATCTAAACCAAAACCACATAAGTGTATACGTATGTTTTCTGAACATATAAGTGTGTGTGTGTGTGTGTCCTGATTGATGATGACTTGGCATCTTTGGTAAGCTTGGAGGCAGCCACAATGGCGCCACACATTATCCAGAATGACTAAGCTGCTGCAACTGAAATTGCACTAAAATATCTCGAAAATCCAAAGTGTAACTCAACTTGTCTCTAACTCTGGTCTTGCTTCTCATGGCTGAAACCAGGCAAATTCTATTATTTGTTGATAAACACACACATACACACACACAGTTTGAAATTCCCGTGGGGGAAATTGTTTGCCACATATCAGACAATGAGATGTAAAGTATTAAATCAAAGACCCGTGGCATACACCAAATTTCAATCTAGCTGTCTCTGTCGCACTCGCACTCGCACTCGGTGTGTGTGTGTCTGTCGTTTTAGCCTATCTTGTTTGGGGCTTAAACAGATCTGGCTCAGAGCAACTAGAAAGAGCCCGGAAAACCGACACAAAGTAACAGGAATGTCAACAATCAAAATTGTCTAAAATGCGGTCACGATTTCATTTGCGCATTTTCACAATTTGCAATTTTTGTTGTTTTTTTTTCCAGTTGGCTGGCCACATTGAAATTGATTTAGCGCAAATTAAATTCATGTTAGTGGGATTAAATTGCCTTATTTTCAGTTGTTTCTTTTTTTTTTTTTGTTATTTGTGCTCACGCTCGGTCAGGTTTTTAGGCGGTTGACAGAATTTTGCATAAATAAATAACAAGGGCAAATCAACACACTGCCAACAAGATTTGACACCCAGGCCAGTATAATTTCACGAATTTTAAACTTTTTGAACTACCACTTAGTGTCTGCCAGTCTGGGGCTGGGCTGGGCTGGGCTGCCAGCCCTGGCGGGAAATCACTTTGCAATTGTTGCTTTGAGTGCCTTGGTTTTTATTGTTATAAAATCATTTATTATGCGAATGTAATTAATTAAAAAATTTAACGCTTATAAATTTAAATGTTTCAATTTTTCGTTTGCCAAAAATACGCAACCTGCCAGGACTGACTTCAGTGTGTGTGTGTGTGTGGGGTGGGGGGAGCCTGCTGGGAACTCTCAACTGTGACGAGGCCTTGGCTGGGTTGTTTGGAGAATTTCTCGCAAAGTAGGTCAACGGCAGGTGCCAAATCCTGTCAGATGCGCCACATTTGACAGCTGTGAGTGATGGCAGAAGCGAGTGAGGCAAGTCAAAATGCTGCCTCCTGCAGCAACTGCAATAAAACACTTCAATTAGCTCAGTAGCTCAGTGGAAGCTCACTGAAACTGGAGTGGAGTGGAGTGTAGTGGTGTGGTGTGGTGTGGTATTCTGGGCTGCGAGCAGCTGAGGTGGCAATCCAGGCAATCAGCCAAAAAGCCAACGACAACAACAACAACGCCAAAGCCAAGAAGAAAACAGTCAAACCAAAATGAGCTTCAGCAACGTTTGACGGTGTCGTTGTCGCTGGCTTGGGATTTGAATTTTGGCCAAAAGGCAAAACATGAAAAACACTTTTCCTTTTTCCGGTAAGTCAATGAATTCGTAATGTTCGGTGACATCAGCCAGTCATATGCCCTTTTAGACTCTAAATGATGCTCTGGCCGGGCAGCATTTTGCGGGGGCCTCGGTTGGTTGGCCTTTTGGGCTTGCTCTTTTTGGTTGGTTAGTGGTTTTTTACATTTACTTCAACAGTTGTTATTATTGTTGTTGTTGTTGTTGTTACTGCAGCTCAGCCAGCAAACAAATCACAAGCACAAACATAAAAATAATAAACAAACCCGCAGACAAACAAGGCGGCACGGGCAAATAATGCTTTCAGTATTTCATCGAGTTCGGGACTCGCAGAGCAAAGCGTTGGAGTAGCATCAACGTCAACAGAAATCCCAAACAGGCAAACGCACAGGCAAACCGAATCAAAACAAGCCAAGTCGGGCCAAAGCAAACCAACCAAAAAGCATAAAACCAAATCAGCTACAACTCGTGGCGTGTAAATTATGCAACATGCTCTTGAGTGCTAAAAAGCAATGCCAACGGAACACAACAACAGCAAGAACAACCACATTAAAGCACTGCCAACACCTCTTCATGAGTTTGAGATAACCAAGAAAAAAAAAAAAAATGAGAATGAGAATGAAATTCAACACGAAAATATTGAAATAAATATGCGTTGGAAAAAAAAGAATTTGTTTGCCGAAAAGAAAGAATGAAAAAAATAATAATAATAATAAAAAATATTTGCCTCGGCAGACAACATAAAACAAAAACCAACAGACATTTGGGGCAATCACAAAAAAAAGAAAGAAAGCAAGAAAAAAATACCCTTTTGGGTATATAAAACATATGAGAGGACCAAGCCAACCCTAAGTCCATTCAGCATCCGGCCCGGCCAACACCTTTAACGAGCTCGGAATACCCGGAATACCGCCAAGGACTTATGGTATGGTATGATGCGTGGGCTGGGTCTGTCCGTGGCGTTGCCTGCTATATATATGGCCTGTCAGTTTTTAATGGGTTGACATGAAATTGAAATGCAAGCAATGAAAAATTCAAGCATTTTCAACATGCTGAACAACAAGGCGGTGATAATTTATAGTTGGTAGCATTTATGACAATGCCCCATGCACCATGCCACATGACACGACATACGACACACGACACACGACAACGAATGATATAAAACCAACTGAATAACAAGAGAATAAACAACAAAAATAATGACAACAACGATCATGACATTTCCAAAGGCCAGGCCAGGCTAGGTCGAGTCCTTTGATACTGCTTTATCCTACTCCTTTTTTATTTTAGCAAAGGTTAACAATTTTGAAGCCAATTTGGCTTAGCTCACGTGCATCGAATTGTAGTTATTGTCCATCCCAAAGGGCTTACATTTTATCAGAGTAACAACTCTTTAAAGATGTTTTAAAAGCTTTCAAAGTTACAAATTCCAACCAGCATCGTTCCCATTAAATTTACACTTTATTTTATTATCTTTTTGCAATAAAATTATTTTATTTAGACAAGACTGAAAATTGCCTATAAATACCATACAAAAGATCCCAGAATATATTCAATTAGCTTGTTTAATTCTTTGGTATCGTTCAAGTATCGGTAATGAGTACAATGAGTTAGCGACAAAAACTTGAATAATTAATTATTGACAACTTGTACTAAGGTCGTTAGAACAGTGAAAATTGCCTATGAATACAATACAATACATCTCAGAGTATATTCAATTAGCTTGTTTAATTATTTGGTATCGTTCAAGTATCGGTAATAAGTACAATGAGTAAGCGACAAAAACTTGAATATTTAATTATTGAAAACTTGTACTAAGCTCTTTAAAACACTGAAAATTGCCTATGAATACAATGCAAAAGATCCCAGAATATATTCAATTAGCTTGATTAATTCTTTGGTATCGTTCAAGTATCGGTAATGAGTACAATGAGTAAGCGACAAAAACTTGAATAATTAATTATTGACAACTTGTACTAAGCTCTTTAAAACACTGAAAATTGCCTATAAATACCATACAAAAGATCTCAGAATATATTCAATTAGCTTGTTTAATTCTTTGGTATCGTTCAAGTATCGGTAATGAGTACAATGAGTAAGCTACAAAAACTTGAATAATTAATTATTGAAAACTTGTACTAAGCTCTTTAAAACACTGAAAATTGCCTATGAATACAATACAAAAGATCCCAGAATATATTCAATTAGCTTGATTAATTCTTTGGTATCGTTCAAGTATCGGTAATGAGTACAATGAGTAAGCGACAAAAACTTGAATAATTAATTATTGACAACTGTACTAAGCTCGTTAAAATTAAATATTAAAATCATTTATATAGTACAAGTTTGCCTTGCTATTTCTTAATGTTATTTGAACATAAAGAAGGGGACTTGGGAGCCAGAGTTGCCGACAATATGATCAGGGTGACTGGTCAAATTGATATAGCCATGTCCGTGCGTCTGCTTGTGTACTTTTATTGAAATAAGCCTAAGGAAATAGCTGTGAGTCTTATAAAGGAGATGACTTTGCTTAAACATTTTTGTCGTTAATATTGAAGCAATAATTAAGATCATTTGATGGCAATATGTTATATATAGAAATTGGTTCGAAATATAAGAATATGTAATATCCTGGGCGGAGTCCCGGCCATGGGCGGAACTGGGAAGCTGCTCTGGCTAGTAGTTAGTAGTTAGAAGCCTTCTACTTTATTATCAATTTTATTTAATATTTATGTTTTTATTCAATTCATCCAATTACCTTCGCTTTCAATTAGTTCCTTTGTCGATAAGACATATAATACATATAAATATACATCGATATCTGAGTGAAACTCTGGCATCGTATTTACATGTTAAGTGTTACTTATCAATACTAAACTATAGAGTTGCATAAAGAGCAGTTCAAATGCGAACTCATATTTTCAGGAGAACTACAAAAAAGTCTAGATTTCCATTTCTCTTCCTGGGGCAACCAGTCCGATAGATGGCGCTCTGGCGTTTCTGCTTGTTAAACTTTAAAGAAATATTACAGTTGACTTTTTCAGTGGGTGTAATGGTTCGGGGCGCCAGGTGGAATTATCTTGGATTATCTTTTTTAATTCCTCCTACTAAGTACAAAGTATTGCAGAGCATTATTTTCGCTTCTGCTTATGAAGTGTCATTTTTCATATACTTTTTATGAAATGAATTGGTTTTCCGGGAAAAAGTAAAGAAAAATAAATATTTGAAAGCTGAGCCATTCCATTCGCTTAATTTTATTTAATTTCGAATATTTTTTAAAAAGAGTATTTTTTATTTGGCATTTATGGGGGGCAGTCGAATTTACATACTACATTATTTGAAATGCTAATTATTCTTGGAAATATAAATTACAGTCCAGACGGAGGCCATCAAATTGTCATTAGCCAACCTTGTCTTACCTTTATTTTCATTGGCCAGGCAGCCATCGCTTAACCTTTTGTTTCATCTTCTTATTCTACTTCTCTTTCGATTTTCCATGTCTCCCTTACTTTGAGATCTTATTTTTGGACTTGACTTTTACTTGAAGGCTCAACGCTTTGTTTTTTTGTTGTTACATTTAATTTGTCTGGTTATTAATTATGAAGCACATTCTAGTTGCCTTTATTTTTGTAGGATTTTGTTGTTGTTGGTAATGCCATCAAATTGATTAAATGCGGTAAGAGGCCATTATTTTGTTATAGCCTTCATGTTATTTGTGTTTGTTGGCGGTGTAATTTTCCTGTCAGGCCTCAGCGTTATATTGACAAATTGCTTTATACATATAAGCCCAACTCTGTATTTTATGTTGCCCTCTGAGTATACACATATTTAATTTTCTTATAATTCTGGTTTTCTCAGGCCAATAAGACAATGCAAAAATTTTCTATAAATATTTATAGAAATATTGAAAAGTCATTAGAGCATTGCATAACCGAAATCGAATGAAAAATAAAATAAAGAAGACGTGGAGAAAACATGAAAGAAATTGATATTTGCTTCATCAGAGCGAAGCTTAGCAGGCGTATGCACAACTCAGATGACTCATACGCCCTGTGTGCGTATGGTTGATGTATTTCAGCTTACATTTCGCAGGCAATCTGCCTAAGCCAATTTGCCTCCGATAAGCTACAAATTTTATGCATAAAGCCGACAAAACTCATTGCAAATCAGCATAAATAAAGTAAATTTAATTTATCTTCGTATTCACTGCAACGCCTTGAACAACAACAACAATAACAGAGTCAAAGACGAAGACGATAGAAAGGAGAGAAAAACTCGATAAACTCAATAATGACATTCATAGCAAGTTATTTTAAGCCCATTAAAGCAATAAAGCCCAGCCAAAACAGTCCGTCAGGCAATTCAGGCAGAAAGCAGAGTCCAACCACCAACCCAATCACCACGAGACTCTGAGCTGCGCCAGTCGCACACACTTAACTGCCAAAGTAAATCCTTTTTTCCGTCAATCCTTGCCGTTAAGGTCAAAAGATATCGAGACCATAGAACGGGGGTTGGCCACGGTTTGGCCCAAAAAGAAAATCAACCAAAATAAAAAAAAAGTAAAGGGAAAACCGAAGATAGCAACTGGCAAACAGACGACAGACAGACAGACAGACAGGCAGACGACAAACGACATTTCAAGATAGCGCTCAAGGAGATGTGACAAAGCAAAAGGATAAAAAAGAAGAGTAGAAGCTGCCGTAGATGACTGAATTGGGCACAAGAAAAATATTTTTTCATGGCCATTTAATAAAAGTTGCGGGTGCAATAAAACCGCTCCAGAACAACCCATCAGCTGATGGACATGGCCAAAGTAAAAAAAAAAAAAAAAAAACAATCCCTGTTGCTGGCCAAGGAATAAAACTGGCAATAAGATTGAGGCCAACACGAAAGTCGAAATCTTTTTCTTATCAAGAAAAACACGCCAAATAAAAGACGCTGTTTTTTTTGCCTTTTGCAACTAACTAAACATTTTTTTTTTATGAGTCATACGTACAGACAATCACTCGTCCTGTCATGGGCTACTGATACTGATACCGTGTCTTTTGGCCAAGACAATAAAATTGGTGGGTTTTACTGACAGAGGCAATGCCAGTCGAATGTGGGCCAGATTATTGCAGGCATGTGTTTCCGTTGCGTATACGCAATTTTGTAAACATCTGGCTGGCACTCGGGGCAGTCAGGACCTGCTGTCATGTGTTTGTTACCGGAAATACGTGCAAATAAATCAGTTTATTGCAATACAATTCGCTGGCCATATACGGGCCAGGCTCAGCTCATTCTTTGGCCATCATCATCATCACCATCATCCTCATCGTCTTTTTCTTTTCTGCTTCTGCTTTTGCTTTGCCAAAAAAAGAAAAACAAAAAATAATAATGGCCGCATTGGCATAAAATTCCGGATGTTTACCAGCCAGTGCCGTGGCCAGTGTCAGTGGCTGTCATTTTGTCAGACTTCGACGCGCCTGGACGTAAATATTTACACACTAAAGCATTTTATGTGGCTATTGGGGCAAAGTAATACACCATGCACTGTGCCCTTTCGAAGGACTCGCTCAAGTCAGTTTTGTCTTTTACTTTAATATTAATAAGACTATGGAAAAGACAAGCTCTGCGGAAGGTGGAAGTTGGAAATAGGGGTGAAGCTGTCGCAGTCAGGACAGCCTGAAGTGGCGAGTGTGTGCTCTGTCAATATGACATACCGGCGCCGAAAAGCTGCCACCGGAAGTTGTCTTACACTGTCCTCTCTTGGCCGATTTCTCCCATTCCCTCTGTCCATGTGTGTGAGTGTGTGTGTTTTGGCCCTGGCCATGTTCATTTTTTATTATCGCTCAATTCAATCTCAGCTCGCAGTTCTGAGCTCTCGGGTAGAAATGCCCTCTGGCCATGCAATTGTTACTCCCCACTTTGATTGGAGCAATGCGGGAGGGCGGCAACTAACTTGCCAAGTGTAAGCCCAACGGAAACAACTGGCAACACTTTTGAAGGCATTGCCAAAGGCAACGGAAGTGCTGCTTTGCTGCGTCCCATTGCCCGTCTTTGTGGGTCCGGCTAAGTCGGATTGAGTTGGGTTGAAAATTTCAGTATTGTGCACACTTAAAGGCGCTTTAGCTTAACGCCAGATTTAGCACAGCAATTAATACTTTTATGTGCCAGCCAGTTTGCTGCCTTGGCGGAAATTTAATTTAATTATTAATTAGGTAGCCGAGTACACGGGCCAGAAGAAGATTGAAAGAACCACCAAGAAAAGCCCCGAGAATCATTAAAACAAACGCCAAAGTTTTGCGCATATCGAGGCCACTTGACTTTGTTGGCCCTCACACACACACACACATACACACACACTTAGTCTTATACAAAAGAGTTTAATTGTTTTGGCATTGGTAAATACAAAAGGAATAGGGAACAAAACGGACCGCCAAGATCAAAGTCAACGTGTTGAATCGTGTCGTGTCGTGTCGCCGACACTTATAGTTCAAAAGTTTTTGGCCTCGTTTCCTGCTTGCACCTGCTGCCACAAAAGGCCACCCAAACATACAACGAAAACTTTATCTTGCGTACCTTGTGAATAAACACAAATCCAAAGACACTCACACACTCGAAGAGCTCTCGAATTGGCCCTCTCTGAAATATTCATAATTAGAGTTATTGTTTGCCAAATTCTCGGAATATAAAAGAAAGGCTCTCGGAGCTGGGTCAAAGTCCCTTTACAGTTAGCCAGCTTTGATTGTTTCGTGGCCAGCGAGCAAGAGTTGCCAAAAGTTATTTCCCCAGTCATCGATGTTGCTCGTCTAATCAAACTTGATTTAGCTTTTTGTTATTCCCTGACCAACTTCCTGGCCACTTCCACAGTCTTTTTCAGTCCAGGCGTTCTTTCAAACTTTTTCACCAGCTTGCTCTTTTGCCAGTTCTTTTTATGCCTTCTTCTTGTTCGAACTGGTTCAGTGAGCTTGCTTTATGGCCGCCGACTCACTCAAAGCGGTATGGCTTGGGCAGGGAAGTCGGCTAGAATTGGGCTATTAAATATAATTGCCAGCAATTTTTACAATCTACTTAGGCAATCATTTTTAATGCTTTTCGAAAAGCGCCGAGCGTTTTGCATGCTAATTGTGGGACACAAGACAGGGACACTCTGCTCGTGCGAAATGTTCTTTTAAGAACTTCTGGACAGGCCAACTCAAATGGTACAATGGATTGTGAATGAGAACAAAAGGGTTTTTGCAAGTGAAATGAGTGGCCTTCCTTTTCACAATTTTTTTTTTTTTTTTGCCTTTGCTTTTTATTTATTTTTATTTTTTGAGTGAATCTAATAAAGGAAACAGAGCAGGAACCATGAAAACAGAAACAGAAATTCAGAAAAAAAATATGCCTAAGCAGAATACAAAGTATAGCGTCTAAATTGTTTTTGAAGCTTCTTTCTGTTCGGTCTAAAAAGTCCTGTCAAGTCCTTCTCTTTTTTTCTTTTTTTTTAACTGGTGAACAACGTGGCGCATAATAAAACGAATATAAAAGTGGACAACAGGCCAACACACACACACACGAGTAGCACGTTTTGGTCCGAACGCCACGGTATCCTCGACAGACAAAATCCCTAAAATGTTATATTAAAATGAGAATATTTGGAATGAGGCGAATCAGAAATACACTACATAAAAATAGCTGCTTTTTATTATTGTTTTCAATTAATAAAAGTAGGATAAATACTGAATGATAAATAAATAAATAGAATAAAATTATTATAATTTTTCTATAATCTCTGCGTCCTTAGAATACACTTTTGTTTTTATTATTTTGTATTTATTTGTGCACCGCGGTTTCCTTCAAATCAACTCTGCGCTTTTTGTGAACTGGAACTTAATTTAAAGAACGAACACGTTGTTCACGAACTCCCGCTCAGATTCCTTTTCAGCGCTTTAAGATATTTTTATTGCTTTCTTTTTAGAAGAATTTTTTCTACTTTGTTTAATTTTCTTTTATTATTTTAATTTATTTTTAAGATCGTCATTTTTTTTTAGTTTAGCTTGTTTGAGAATTTTTAAGTCAGTTATTGGAACCACACAAGTGTCCCTTCGAACAAGGTCCTCTGCATCCTGTTTCCTAATGTTTGGTACATACAAGCTTAATATACCTTGGGGCCTTGTAGATTTAGGGTATTAAAAAAATATATATATACATCGATATACATATACAAAAAATATGCAAGCAGAACAGGTAGGGCAATAGATACTCTTTTTATGGGATTCAATTCAAAAATTGACTTCTTTTCTTAAAACTTCTAAAATACTTTTTTCGGATTTTATCAAATTTTATGAACCACCAGAATATTTAAAAAATGCAAATATAGTTAGGAAAAAAAATTCAAAGTATACACAAAAGGCGTGAGACTTTTGTCCACATTCTGGTCAACGTTTCTGCATTGTTGCGGTTGGCTTTGTTTGTGCTCTTGTTTCCTTTTTTTTATGGTGGCAAATATAAAATGGCCAGGAAAAAAGCAAACACAACAAAAGCAGAAACAGCAATAACAATCACTGGAGGACAACAAAGTGAATGCGCTTGTGTCTCTTTCATTTGCTTTTGTTTCTGTTCTTGTCTTTCTTTTCTGTTCTCTCCTCTTTTTTTTTTATAACATTTCACTTGCTGAACCGTTTTACTTACATATTTTAATGTGGACAGCCGTGGGTTATATTTGCCGACTTTTCTAATGTATGTGTATGTGTGTGTGTGAGTGGTCAAAGGGCTGAGGATATTCAGTGACTTGTAGCCCAGGCAACAAGCAACAAGGCAAGGAATACATCGTGGCAGGAAGACAAACAAAAGTTGCAAAGGCAAAAGCAAAAAGCAGAAGCAGCAAAAGGCCAAAGGCACACACACACACACACACACACAACCATGCCGATTTACATATACATACAAACACGGGGATATTCATACATGCATGGAATTTCACACCCACATGGCAACAATCCCCGAATCCTCAGCAGCTTCACTGTCCGGCACTTTTGTTATGTCCACACAAACACACACACACACACGCACACACAATGCAAATAGAGAAATACATATACAAACAATGGTGAATGGGCGGGCTACTAAGCCAAGCTAAGAAGGTTTTGGTAAACAAATTTTACTGCCAGCACACAAACACACACACACCAAAACACTTATATAGATACATATATATATATATATACTTTCATACTTTGGGTTATATATGATGGGGCCATTTTGCTGTTATTGTCGTTGTTGCCAGCAGTGTAGCATTCATAGTTAAAATTTAGAGAGACAGCGCGTCGAGAGATTTTCGAAGCAAAGCCCACGGTCCCATGACTTTCTCTGCCGCAGTTTCGTGTATTTGTGTATGGGTATATGTGTTCGTGTTCACTCTCACCACGCCACGCCACGTTAATCAAGGTTCACACAATCACCAGCCAACAATACAAAAACAAACAATAACAAAAGCAAAAGCAGCCACAGCAGCTGAATTGGGAAAAAAGGATATGTCCAACGCGGACAGGACAGGCTGTGGCAATGGCAATGGCTGGCAAGCATGCAGCACGTGCCAAAATGGGCATTGGCATTTTTAAGGTTTTCATTTTGAAAACAACGATGACATTTCCGTTCATTTTGTTGTAGTTCGCGCCGTAGTTGTCCTTGTTGTTGTTATATAACTTTGTGTTGATTAAAAATTTGTGAGATTCAAATAGAAAGTCACCTTCGCATAACCAATGAAAATTGTATACTTAAAGGACATTAAAAAAAAAGAAATATGTATATATGCATCCATTCCATAGGCATTGGGGTATTTTGGGCCTGTAACAAAGAAACCTTTGGCGGCAGACTCCATGCCACAGTTTATGAGCAGCTATTAAAATCGATTGGTTCATCGGTTCAGCTCAACCAAATTGTCCATTTATTATCCGGGTTTTGTTTGTGCTTTGTTGTTAGTGGTAGTAAGATTTGGCCTGGATGAGAGATTGGGCCGACTATGTTGCCTCATTAGGGTTAATAACACATATATTTGAACTGAATGGTTCATTATGGAAAATGAGACTGCCAAGTGCCTGTTAAGGGCAAATAGCAAGTGCCTGTTGTGGTTAGTTTTCTGGCCTCGAGGTCACATAAAAAGTAATTGTAAATATGTGGCCAAAACACTACAAATATGAATGGGTGAATTTGTGGGAGTACTTCTCTATCTAGCTGCCCGGCTAACTTAGTAAATTGCTTGTTCTCGGCTCAAAATTAACATAGAAATAATTTTGTTTACTCAACATTTGATTATACTTTCATACTTGGAGTTGTTTACTCGAATAACTAAAAAGCCTCGTGCCAGTGTCTTAAAAGCTTTCTCAGCAATTTGAGTGGTTTATAATATGATAAAAATAAAATATTCAAGACAATATTTTCTCACGTTTAATTAATTCTGTTCAACTGATCTGGTTCTTCCTTCAACCGACAAGAGATCAATTCAACTGGTTCCAATTCAATTAAGCGAATAGTTCTGAGAACGAATAGAAGGAGAAGCCAAAAAAGATAGCAATTTCATTCAAATTTAATTAATGAAAAAATACTTTAACAAACAAAATCAATACAATTTCGTAATTCTTAAGCATTTATCAACTAATGTTAGAACAAAGGTTTTGGTCTACCTAAGTAAAATCAATCAATCAAACCAAACCAGGAATTCGGTAAAATTTATTCAGTTTGATATTTACACTTATACTCTGAACTTTTTCCCAGAAATACAATCTAATAATTGCTATTTAATTGATTACACACAATTTACTTTTATTTAAAGGGTTTAAATTAAAATTGTAAATGGTTCATCATCACCTTTCTCTCTCACTTTTTATATTGGATTTTTTTAATTAAAATGCAAATGACTAATCCTATTTTTATATATTTTTGTTCATTGCAGATCATGTGACCCTAATATCATCAATATAAAACTAAAACAACAGCAGAACAAATGACACCAGCAACTGGAACTGAGCATATGACAATTTTGTATATAAGCATTTCACTAAATGACAAAATATGCTAATACACACACACTCACACACACACACTGACACAATTTAGAATAGCATTAAATAAACAAGAGAGCCCATCTAGTTAAAATTTAGTAATGCTGACGTTTTATTGATTGATCAAATTTAAACAAAGCAAAAATATTTAAATAAATAAAATAGTTTAGCTAGTTATCAAAACACATAAGCCCATCACCCACCCACCCACTCACGCAAAAAAAAAAAAAAAAAATTGCAGAGATTGAAAAAAATATCATAAAACCAATATCAATAAATTAATAGGCCACTGGTTGGTTAGCTGGTCAAATGTCTTTATTGTTGAGTCTACTCGGTTTTGCAATTTCTATATTTTTTTATTTTTTTGTTTTAGTAAACAAAATTTTCCAACAAAATCTGCAGAAAATTGCATATAAAATAGGAAAACAACAGTGAGAACAAAAGCTGCAGCCAATTTGGGCAAAAACCAAAAACCTTTTTAATATTCATACATTTCCTACCCGCCTCCCATCCTAACCACTTTATTTGGTTTGTCCACTGTAAATATTTCATAGCTTCCTTTACGGTAGATTTATAAATTTTTATTTCAGCAGTTCTCATTTCAAATCCCCCAGATTTATCATAGTTTAGAAACTAGTTCTAAGTTTCATTGCCTTGAAATCCACAATGCGTTGGTGGATCGGATCAGATTACTTTTAAATTTAAGTTTAAGTAGAACCAAATGAGACGCGACAGAAGGAATTTGTGAAACCCAAGAAAATCCAATAAAAATAGTTATTCATATATGCGAATATAAATTAGACTAATATACATACTACCAAATTCTATGCTTATGAAAATGATTATTATCTATATACACATATATATCTATATATATATATAAATAATTGACGACCAAGCAAAAGTTTAACTTTAACTTTAGTAATCAGAAAAAGATAGTGAAAAGAAAAAGATCTATGAAATTGTAATCATCACAATTATTTTTAAAGAGAGCTAACCTAATATTTCTTTTTTTTTTCAAGACATAAAATAATCAGATTTCAACAAATACAAAGCTCTCTTTATAATCCAACGAAACACACTTTCACACACACCACAAACACAAAGAAAAAAATAAAAGCTTGTTAGTGATACTAATTTTAAAAAATAATAATAAAAAGAAAATATTTAATAATTATTAGCATATATTGAATTGTTTATATTGTTATGCAATCGTGAAACATAACATTTTCTATTTTGTTGATTGACTTTTGTTAAGCACTAAACGAAATTAAATTTAAATATTTGAAAAAATTCCTAAAGAAAAATCTGTAAATAAAACATAAAAATTGTAAAAAAAAAAACAAAGAATTCCAATAAATAAAAAAAAGTTTAACATGAAAAACATTAGGAAAAAAAAATTTTACTCACAAAAAAAAAAAAAGAAAAAGAAAATCATGTTTCACTCATAAATCTATTTAGAAAGTTGTAAAATGATGGTTATTGTTTTTTTTTTTTTAACTATCATAGAAAAATAAATATTTAAACAATTTCACACACTTTCAAATAAAACAAAAAAAAAAACTAAAACTCTCACAAACTTTCGCACACTCAAAAGCTATAAATTTTTGCAAAAGAAAATGATATCAAACAATTTACCAATTAGCATTAATAAAAAAAAAAAATTAAAAACAAATAAAAATGTCTGAGCAAAAACAAACCAACTAAAAGAGAAATAGGAGGACAAGATAATAGAATGGAAATAAGGAATGCAATAAATAAATAAATAAAATGAGAAAAGCAAAAACCAATAGGCGCCGTTAGTTATTTAAAGTTAAGAAATAATGTACGTTAAATAAAAAAAAAGAAAAGATTATAAAAAAAAGAAAAAAGAAATTAAAAAAAAAAAAACAGTTTTTTGTTTAATATTCTGTGGGCTCAGATGGGTCAAGTGGCTTTCAATTCAATTGGAAACAGGAAATACTGAGAGCTGACCGAGCCGAGAGCGCAGCAATTGGATAGAAAATTTGTGCGTATATGGAAAGGGGAGAGTTACCAGACTCGCTCGAGTTTTCCGGAAGTTAATCAAAGCAGTCTTCACACACACACACACATACGCTAGCCTTAAACGGTAATTAAAATTTGTGGCCACGTAGCCAAAAATGCCAGAACATTAATTGAATTACATTAGCCGCTGCCGCTTCAGAGGAGGGAAATATGCAAAATGCGAAAACCGCAAGACCAAAAACCCTGGCAAAAAAAAAGAAGAAAAACCCAAGAAAAAAAATTTTAAGAAAATCAACAGAAAGAAACGCTTGTAAATAGCGTACCGGACAAATTCACACCTGTCAGGGAGGGAGGTAGGGAGGGGGGCATTCAAGTCCGGACACTCATTTAAATGCCGCGCAACAAGCATTTATGTAAATTGAAAATATGGCAGGGCGAGCCATTTAAATTCAATTGTCAGCGGCATCTTCTGGGCCCGCACAACCGTAGTGGTTGACTAATCCCACCCGCTCCACGGAGCAGACCAGAACACCAAACGCAAATGAAAACAAAATCTGACAACGACAGAAAAGACACCAAAAAAAAAATAAAAGAGAAGCAGTCTGCCTTTCACCCTCATCTCCGGGGAACGCTGAGTGGGTGAATGTGTCTGTGTGTGTGTGCGGGTCACCCACACATACACATATAGCTGAGCACAATGAAAATTTATATTTATTACTACAATTCAGCAGCCATTCCCAGACAGTCCACGCTTATTCGCATTGCAGTAAAGTCGCGGTCACAGTTGCTCCATACCGACTTCACCGGAGGGGCTCATTCGTTTATCAATACGCAGACAAGTCGAGGTGACCAAGAAAATCATATAAAATTGCATCAGCCATGGAACGCCTGCTGACCATATTCGAACAGGCAGATCCCTTCTCCACCTGGTGGCCCACCATAGCCGCCGTAATGGTGGGCCTTGTGATTACAGTGCGGTGAGTTGTGAAGGATCTCCATCTCATACATTTTTATAAGCAACATGGGGGGTGGGGGAGAGATAGGTAGGGATACTGAGAACCTAACGATAAGATGTGGTCGCGGTCGTTGGCAAACTTTTGCTGCGGACACGTAAATAAATGTCGGACCAAAAGAGAAGCAAACTCAACTCAACTCAACTCGGCTGGGGCCCAAAAAACTTTTTAAGTGGATTTCATAAAAGAGCCAACGCTGAAGCTGGCAAAGAGTGAAACGAGTGATATGAAGGCCGCAAAGGCTTCACTGTCTACGTGGGTACACAGTCACAGGCGGTGGCCTGACTTGGGTGCGGCGGGCATACATACATAATAAGTAATATCTAAAGATTATTTTTGCCATTGCATTTCGTTTGCACTCCGGCAGAGCCGTCCTGGCGACCTTTTCTCTGCGGTTTCAGCGGAGCTGCGAGAAACGATATGACAGTGAGAAATGTGCTGCAATATGTGATTGTGGCATTTTCGACTATGCGGCAAGCGATTCAAAGAACATCCAAACACACAAAGATTCCAAGCAATATTCTTGGCTAACTAAATAAACTTATTTGAATTGAGTGAGATAATACATATATAAAATCGGTCTCTAGAAAGTCAGGTATGAACTTCTTATTCAAAATTTTTCATTTCGAACTGAGAATGCTTAGACCAGGGATTAACGGAAAGGTGATCCTAGAGACTTTAAATTTTGATATTCTTAAGTATCTTTGATTTAGAGCTCCGATTCAGATTAGCAATCTGAAAAGTAAGCGGAATGAGTAAGAAATTTAAATGATTATTTTAATGAATCTGAAAATGCTTATAAAGGACTTGAGATTGTTCATATATTTGCTCTTTTGAATAGATTTTTTGTTGTCTTTACTATGAGTATACTCTTTATCTTGCTCAGTCATCGTAAGCCTCAAAGAATTATCTTCAGATTGATCAGTATCACTAGACTATCGATTGACCAATGGGCGTCACTCTGTTTGTTTCTATGAAAGCGAGTGTCTCACTCAAATTTTGAGCTATAGAAATCGACTGAAACATATGTTTGGAAGCCGGCTGGATCGGACCTATATCACATAAGTACCATACGATCTTAGTCTAAGGAATTTTTAAAAATTGACCGCACAGACCTAAGTTGGGGCTACACAATTTTAATATTTATTTAGGATCGGACCACAGCATATATCATATAGCAATCATACGATTTGGTCTAGCAAGATATCAAATATTGAGTGTCCAAGCTCAATAACATTTTGTATTTTAAATTCTTGAACAAGAGTTCACATGCTCAATAAATTTCAGTCGATTTAAGCCACTTTATCATATAACTGCCCTGAAACCGATACAGAAAAAATCATTAAAAAAATACCGTAATTTTCGTTACACCAAAAGATATTTTTGGTATATTTTCGAACCAAAACTTTGAGTATGATTCTTGAATTTCGAGTTCACAGAAAAACTTTCCGCTTTTCATTCATTCAATCCTTGTGTGAAAGTGGTTCTTCAGATTGTCTGACAGATCCAGATAATTGTGGTAATTTGAAATCTGTTTGCGCTTTTCTCTTATGGCCTTTTATTTCTCTCTACCTTCAGGACACTTATGAGTGGGCAACGCTGTCCCAATGACAATCAAATCAAGGAGCAAATCGTTGTAATTACTGGCGGTAACAGCGGCATCGGTTTCGAAACTGCCAAGGCTCTGGCCGGTCGTGGGGCCAGGGTGATACTGGCCTGCCGTGATATGCGGGCTGCCACACGAGCCGCCGCCATAATTAAACGCGAGCTGGGCTGTCGCACTCCAGTGCAGCCAGACAACAACAGCAACAACAACAGTGACAGTCCATTATCCCCAGATGGCGGGGGAATTTCCCAAGCGGATCGATACTTTGTGGAAGCGCGCGAACTGGACTTGCGTTCATTGCGTAGCTGCCATCGCTTTGCTGCCCAACTGATGGCCGAGTTCGAGCATATCGATGTACTCATCCACAATGCGGGCGTGGCTTTTGCCAATACCCAGAATCTGACAGAAGATGGCTTCGAACCGCACTGTCAGGTAAATTATCTGGCCCCCATGCTGCTGACACTGCTCCTCATGCCCCATTTGAGACGGTCGGAACAGGGCAGGGTAATTTTTGTGTCAGCCCATGCCCATGCCGCGGCTCGAATCGATTTTGATGATCCCCTGAATGTGGGCACTTATGCTGTAAAATTTCATGCACGCGAGGCCTTTGCCCACTCCAAGTTGGCCGTGATTTTGGCCACACGTTGGCTGGCCCGAGAGCTGAAAGGTGAGTGCTCCGGTTAGCTGGTGCTTGGTTACTCTTGTTGACTGTTTGTGTAATTTGCACAATTTGCTTTGTAAATTATTTATGTTAAACTCTTCTGGACTGCGTCAGGCTCAGTTACACTCCGCCCATCTCCCCTGTGTTCTGCTCTGTTGGCCTTTCCCTGAATGCGAATGGTCAGCAAATGTATGCAGTCACGGCCGAGGGAGGGCAGAGAGTTAGTGTTACTGCTTGTGCTGTATCCTTTATTTTTACATATTTAATGTGTACACTTTTAACCACTGATTTCCCCGCAGATACCTCGGTCACGGTCAATTGTTGTACGCCCGGGCTTGTGCGTGGCACGCGTCACCTACGCCAGTAAGTACAAAAAATAAGAGAAATTGTATATTAAATCTGGCGAAACAATTTTTAGCCAGCTCTCATTTGATGTTGGCCTTTTTGTTGTTCTTGCTTATCAAAAAGCCGAAAAACTCAAATTGAAATGAAAACCAAAAAGAAACTTCCGCCAACTACCTTTGTACAGTCCCGCCACGCCGCCCTCTATAAAGTGAAACAAAATTTTAAGCTCATTTCGCGGCTGATGAAAACTTTTGCACTTTCATTAGGCAGGCAAGGGACCACCGCAATTGGTAAATGTCGACTGGTCTGGTGGGGGAGCTCAGATATGGCAAGGGCTGGGTTTGAAAATAATGAGTATTCACCACAAAATTCAAAAATATTTCAAAATTACTGGGAAAATTCCGCAAGCCCTTTAAAGTATATTATCATGTGTGTCTGTGTCTGTGTGTGTGAGCATGTTTAACAAACGAGCAACCTCAGGCAAATTTCATTGAGTTTCCGGCTTCTTGACAACAAACACATGCTCAAGTTGGGAATGAGCAAAGGAATTAGACTGGCATGAGTCAGGCAGGCACAGAATCAAAGAGCAAAGTGCGAAAGAGATGGACTATGAGATTTGCAAGGCTCGCAAAATAGCAACAAATCAAAATGCAGTTAAAAAAAAAAAAAAACAACAACTGTCAAAAGCAGCAAGGGCAACAACAAAAACAACCAGAAAATTTGTAAGAAAAAAAAAAATAAAATAAAACAGAAATGAAAAAGAGAAGGAAAAGCTAGAAAAGGCCAGGCAAAACTTGCATGCAAATTGATTGTCAGTTACTGTCCATCTGCCCCGGACCACCCCCTACCCTGTTCACATATTTTTCCATACAAATGAAATTTGCACAAAACATAGAAAAGGATGTGCCAACACGACAAACAGTTGCAGAAAAAAAGTGTTTGCGTCAGAGTTGCCAAATTACAACAAAAACTAGAAAAGCATAGAAGGAAAATTTATGATCAGACTGGCAGCAAATTTTTGGAATACATTTTAAATGAATGTGAAAATGGCCACTTGAATAGACTTTTGAGTATCCGCTTAAAGTATACTTCAACAATTTGTAGCTATTCAGATTTTTGTCATCTTCTTCTTCTTCCATTGAAATAAAGGTAAAAACTTGAAGAGATCTGAATACAGTTAGCTCTTGAAATTTGGCCGAGAAATTGTCTGCTTAGTCAGAGTGAGCCACGCGAGGGCAAGACTTCTTGGCGTTTTGAGTTATTGTTAAGACACACGCTGCTGACAGTTGTTGTTGTTGTTGTTGCGCCTGAAGCTGCTGCTACACTAACTTGTTGTTGTTGTTGTTTTTGGTTGTGCCTGAAGTGGCGCGTCAGCAGCTCAAGTTCAAGTGACAAGTTCCTGGCGCTCGGTCTCAACACTCTCATAACAAATGGCTAGATGAAGGGTAGAGGCTGGCTGGCTGGGTTGACTGCCCGGGGTGGGGCAACACGGAAGGACACTGAATTAATGTTAGATTTATTGATGCTTCCAGTTATCGCTGCCAGATAAGCTACAACTTTTTGGCAGTTATAAATTAGCCTGACAGGCATTGTGATTCTATCATGCACTTCTATTTCCATCTCTTTCGTCTTCTAAGCTTCCATCTCTTTCTCTCTGTAGAGGTCTGAGTATCTGTTACGTTCATTTTTCAACACAATAAAGTCGTTGAAGTATATAGTCAACAGAGTCAACATAGATAAGAAGACTATTTTTTTTTTTAGATAATAAAAACGATATTTTTAGCTAAAGAGTGATAAAATTTGAAAGAGGGTTCGGCGGTGGAGGGGAGCTTTTTATCTAAATATTTGTCACACTAATTTATAATTTGTCTGGACACAACCCAACCAAATTGTTTTCCTGGCTGATTACTGAGCTTAGTAATTTTTGTAATCCTTTTCGAAATCATTGCAATTAATTTAATGTATTTTAATAAATCATTTCCAAGCCAATTGGATTACAATTGAATTAACAGTTTAATTTGTTGTCTCACATCACGTATACGCCGCATATGCGGCCAAATATATTTAAAATCACCACACTTGGTCAGCAATAACATGAACTCTTAATTTGAAAGCCCCCAGAGAGGAAATGAAAACATTTACTCTCATCAGCAAAAAAAAAAAAATGAAGCCAATTCCTTAGAGGGAAACAAGTCAATTTGAAAACAATTTGTTTTGTTGAAAACGGCAAAAGCCAATCAAAGCCTTCAAGACAACAAGACTAATATTTTCTTACAAGACAAATACCGAATATGTTAATATTTCAAAGTGAATAAAACACTTTTCATTGGTTATTTATTTATGAATGTTTGGACATATGTTTCGATCAGGCATACAAATTACATAATTCAATAACAATAAATGAAATATAGTAGTGGATTCATGAATCTATCGCCCACAAACCAACAAACGAACGAGCAAATACCTGAAAAGTTGCCAGGTGAGCCGCAATGGAAAATCTGCCAAATACCACAAAAGCATAATCCATCACACACACGAACGGCATAGAAACAGATTGTAATTGTTATGACTCTACATGTGGGGCAAATACATATATACATATGTGTGTGTGTGTGTGCTTATGCGAGCCAGGGAAACGTTGTTAACATGCGTCATTACAATTTGCAAAATGCCTGCAAAACAAAAACCAAGAAAAACTAGCGAAAAAAAAGGCAAAACCATAACTGAGCCTAGCAAAGAAGGGGCAAACTCACACAGAGTGCCGAAGGATCCATACTCTTGCGAAGATTAAACGAAATTAAGTTTTTACTATTTTAAATAACAAATTTTATCGCGATCTGTGATCGATTCAATGTTTTGCACTCAACTAGTTCCGATAAATGAACAGTTCTTTGTTCGTCTTAGTTTAGACATCGATAGGCAGACTCACAATTTCAGTTTAAAATTCTCACAAGCTAGGAAACAAAATGAATTTACTCTCTTTGCCCCAACAAGAGTATAAAAACAGAAGCAGAAAACCTGAAGAAATCAAACGACGAAGGCCAAAGAACATACAAATCATTCGGACATAAAACGCAGCACCTTGACAGGCCTAAGGCAATACCAGCAGCTCTAGCAGCAGCACCACCAGGCTCATTGAAAGCTAAACGGATGTTGGCAATAGGCCGGACCCAGACGTGGACTGCAACTGGGACCAGGCAGCCAGCTAGCCAAGACTGGCGCGTGACCTAGACGCTGAGTCGAGAACAACAGAAAAACACACTCACCCACTCATAACCCTGACTTGACTTGCTTTTGGCAGGAGTTCGAGGGCAATAAAACAGCAAATGAACAGCGGAAGCAACATGAAGTGGACTTGTGTGTCTTTCAGTCTCTTGCTCCCTCTGTGCTTTGCTCTGACTATAAGTGTGGGAGAGTGGCCAAATGTGTCTTATATGGGCTCGAGTGTATTTATGTGAGTGGAGACTCTCTCAGAGTCCCCAGCTGCGGTCCCCTTCCTGTGTAGGTGTGCCCGGGTCCGTGTTGGCACGTGTATTGCTTCCGTTGCTCCAACATATGTACGGACAAATGTAGGCTACATGCATTCACTTCCTGGCCACAGCCCACAATGCCCCCGCCCCCGCCCCCACCCTCTCTAACCATCCTCAGAGATTCATTGTTGTTGAAACACGTTATTTGCTGCCCTGCAAGTTTTGCACTACATGTTTTGCCTTTTCAAGTAGATTTTCTTTTCACAGACTTTATAGCGCCAAATTGAACTTTTTTAGATGCCTCAAAGTACACACACACATACACATATGTATGAGATAACGACAACTATGACGTTTGTGGCCATACCAGAAACAAACGATACCCAGTAACTGCCCGAGGCAGATTGTTGAAGGTGGTGGCTACCTCAGGATCGCATTTTTCTGGCAACTGCTGAAACAGCTGTCAACTTTCTTTCAAGCATTGCAACTTTTTATATATATGTACTATATCTTTTTTTGTATACTGTTTTAGTTTTAGTCCAATGCAATTTGAAGGGTGTTCCCCCAGACACTTTAGTTTTTTTCTTGCTCAGACTTTGTCATATTTTTTCCTTGCTCTGTTTGCAAATGATTGAGAAAAGGTCTAAAAGAAAGTTTTCTGTTTTCAATACATTTATTAAAAAACTTTTCTCAAGGATATAATTTATATAAAAGTTTGAAGATTTTTCGCCTAAACTCGTCTTTAGAAACATTTTAAAATCAATGAATAATAAAATCTTCAAAAATATAAAAGCGTAGTCGTGAGCAGAGGGAGAAGCCTTAAATAATTTCAATTCTTTAAATTTAAGATTTGAGTTTCTTCTCACAAAATTTTAAAGAATGTGTAAAATAAAAGGAAAATAAGCGGGTCCTAACTTTGGAATGAGTAAAATATGCCTTGAAAAGATAACCTGGTCCCTTAATTACTAGCTCAACCACTCCTAAAGCTGTTCTCTTACCCGATCATTATAAAGGTTTTCAGCAAACTATAATATCACAAAGATTACTCAAATATTATGTGGACTAAGCTCGGACGTTCCCTCTGCCTCAATATATCATATATAAGAACTTCAATTCTAGTTGGAAGCTAGAATCAATGTGGTTCGATTGTATTTATAATCCGATTTTATTCATAATTGATATCAATCGCATTTTTCCATATTCCACTGGAGCAATTACAGGCTTCTAAAATTAATCAAGTCAATTAGAGAGGCTTTTCAGGTACCACCGAATTTCAAGACTGACTGCCTTGGACTTCCAATAGTCGCATAATATTCAAGCTTGGGTCTTCTTGAAATATTCTGTTATATACAAATTGTAGTCAACTAGAGAGGTTTTTTGGGCATCACCGAATTGCAAGGCTGACTGAATTGGACTTCCAATAATCGCATAATATTCAAGTCGGTTGCTTTAAGTCTCTTTGAGAGATTCCGTTATATATTATTATATTATTATCCCTGAAAGTTGAAGGATAGGAATGTACTAAAATAAATTTTAGATTTTCTCGAAATCTTTATAGATTAAATGGGCTTTATTGTTTTCCTTGGATATAAGAATGTATACTGAAATCTGAGAATTCCAATCTTTAAAAGTAATTACAATATATATCCTGAAATCTGAGAATTCTAATCTTTAAAAATAATTACAATATTTAGAATAAAGAAACAGTTTTATTAAATTAAAAGAGATATACGAAACGCTTAGAGCAATTAAAATAATAATGTAGATTCAAAAAATTGTAAGTCTCTTGAAATTTCCCCCTTGTCATTTTTATCAAACAAGTCAAAGTTTCCACAATTTCAACAAATATTTGCTGGATTCTTTTTAAATTAAATTAAACATTTAAAAGCCATCAATTTCCCAATTGTTTATCGACAAAGCAGAGTGCATCCATTTTTTAAGCTTTTAAAAAATGCAAGCTTGAATTGTTTTCTATTTGGCTTAATGTAAAGCTATTGTCAATTTAAAGGGGCACAGCAAAGATAAACACACTACACAAACACATACACGCACACACGCACACATACACACTTGAAAAACAACACACCCACAGAGAGAGGTAAACATAAGCAAACCATTAAGCACACGCAAAAGCAAAAGCATAAAAGTAAAAACAAAAACAAAAACATTATCATACTATCAGGTGAGGCCACGCCAGGCCAGGCTAGGCTAGGCAAGGTAGCGGGTGGGTGGGGAAAGTAATGAGTTCGGCTAGCAGAGCCATATAATGAGGCAGGTGCAAAAGGGGTGCATGAACTTTGCCGTTGAGATATTTCGCCAGCTGCAGCCCCCGCGGCAAGCCGTGCACTTCAGAAATGCAGTTAAACGAGATGCCAGAACTGGGCAGAAAGCAGAGAAGATGGCGCTGCAGAAGCCGCAGCCTGAATACCAACAGACAACCAAGACAAGGCAGTCGGGCCAGACCCGGATAGATAGACAGAGACTGACAGTGAAAGCAAAGAAGGCCAAAATAGTGACAGGCAAATCTAGCCAGCCGGTTGATGAGCGGATTCTGTTTGGGGTGGGTTGGGAAGGGAAAATGCTGGGCATAACCAAGTCTTTTGTGTATGCCAGTGCGGGTGTATCTGTGTGTGTGTGTGTGTGTGCCTGTGTACTCTGATATGAATGAAAATGAATAGCAGTTAATGCTCAAGTCACGGAAGAAGCGTAAATGGAAAAGTTAAACGCATTAATTATTTATTTATCGTTTTATCATATTCAAGTGTCGGTGAACCTGAGCTGCCAAGCCAACAACAAAAGCAGCAACAAAAGCATTGAAAGCTAAGCAAATTGCGCGCAAGTCCCGTAATCCTCTGGAAATGGCTGCGCGACGCCATTTTATACAACTCGTTTGGCTTTGCCAGCGAAATTGGCCAAAATGTTGGGTTGAGTTGGCTGGTTGGGTTGGTCTGGTTGGGCTCGTCTGGCTGGTTGCTTTGTCTCTGTGCTGCTGTGTGTGGCATTGGACAGCGAGTTAAATTTAAATTATTTGGCAATCAGTTGTTCTTGTTGTTGTTGTTGTTGGTGTCGCCACAATTGAAAACAATGCCAAAAATGGGCCGAGCACAAAAACAGTTTCTTGGCTTTCAGCTGGATGTCAACGCTATTGTTGTTTTTGTTGTTGTTTATCTTGATAATAACTTAAAAGCTGAGCCAGGCTAAGCAGCTTCATAAATTGGCACGTGTTCCACAGCGGCAGCAATTTTCCTAGACATTTCCTTTTGTCCCCCTTTCTCCTTTTCCCCATTTATATTTTTTTGTGTATTTTAATTACAATTACAAATTAAATTATCCCAAAAGTTAAACTCTTCTTTTTATTCTGCTTATGCCCAGCTCACCGCTAATGTCGGCGATTTGTGTTAAAGTGATCACCTACCCCTGGATGTGGTTATTCATGAAGAACGCCTACGAGGGTGCCCAATGCTCTATACGCCTGGCCACAGACCCCCAGCTGAAGCAAGTGACTGGCGAGTACTTCAAGTGAGTTTCCAAGTTTCCGAGTCTCCCTCGTTGCATACTGATGCCGCATTAGCGTCACTTCTTTTTGCCTAACAATTTTTTTCCCTATTCTTACACATTTCTTCTTTGTTTTGGCGACTCACTTGCAGCGACTGCGAAATTGCTCCAACTTCTGAAGCCGGCCAGGACAAGGAATTAGCCAAGAAATTGTATATCCAGACGATAAAAACACTTCAGCGCATTACCAAGCTCACTGTGGATAAGGGCGAACCGGAGCCGACGGTGGAGTCCAAAAAGGCGGCAGCCTGTAAAACAGCAGCGACAGCAAAGCCGGCGCACTCAGACGAGTGATTTATGCTTGGCACGCGACCGCGCCTAACCAACGAAAACGACAAAGACCGCCACTGAAGACCCTACAAAATTCCTGATGGTCCTCTTGGCCATCCCGTTGGTGGTGGTGCTGGTTTCTGGTGCAGCATCTATTTGCATTTCGTTTTAACAATTGCCGCATTAGACGCTTGGCCGGATTGTTAGATGAGGGCTGCCAGGCGGGTGAGGTGAGGTGAGGTGTGAGGCTCTGGTTGCTGTTGTTGTTACTCTGCTCAAGTGGCCAGCACGGTTGGACTTGTGCAATTGCTCAATGTATGTGACTAAGATTTTTATAGAAATAAATGCAACTTTAATGGGATTCGAAAAAGTGTTTTTTTATGGAGTTGATGGAGTCTGGCTAGGATTGTTTAAAAAGTCAATATTAACGGGTACCAGGAATGTCGAATCCAGCTAATCTTTTTAGTATTCTAGTTCCATTATAGGGATCCCGAGCTTGGCTTATTTACCGTTAGATTCATCCGTTATAACCAACGTTATAATCTTGTCATAATCCTATGCTCGTATATAAATTTATCAGGTCCGAACTGGTATTCCACAGACTAAGAATTTTTCAGGGACATTGAAGAAGTCTTTTATTGAATTTCAGGAATTTATTTATTTCTTTTTTTCGATGAATGAATGAATATATTAAAGTAACAGAATAAAAGATCTAGCGGATCCCCAGAAGCTACATCCAGTTTGGTCATTAACAAAGGTCAGGTCGATTGAACCATGTCCGTCCGTATATCATCGTATATTAAAGAAAGTTAGGAGCTATACGGATCGTACCGCAAATTATTGTATAATTATTTCAGGTTCTTAAATATTTCTGTAATCAATTGACCAATATAATTTGGTGCTCAGAATACTTATTAAATATAGAAATCTTATATGTTATACCGAGTTTCAATAACATCGGACCTTAGTTGTCATATAGACCAAATAGGCACTCTTATTCTTAAAATTGAAGCCAGAAGCTCTGCAGAAACCATGGAAGTTTTTAAACTTCCTAATGCCTATTTTAAATTCTTGAAAAATAAAATTATTACTATATTGTTTTGCCCTAACAATTGAAGTTTTTATTAGTCAACTTATTTAGGAATATAACTTATGTAGACAAGAAATGTTATCTCTGCAATTTACAATACCAAAATGTTTGAAAAAAGAAAAACCATTAAAGGATTTGAACATTTGGTAACATTTTGAAATTCTCTAAACATGTTCTATAGCCTGAGGTCATGCGTGCCAACAAACTGTTGATTACCAGCAACAACTTGTCTAAGCCAACCGGAATGGGTTCAAAGGCACACATGAGCCAGGGAAAATACAAAAAGAAAGATGGTCGAATCTACAGAACACAAGGTAGGACAAGCAATACAAGACTATCAAATCGTATTTGTACAATAAATGCAAGTCAGGGCAATTATTGTATTTTGTTTTTGCTTTTATATATTTTTTTTCTCTGTATTTTTTCTACTCAAAAACCGATTTTCTATTAGGTTCTTGTGCGAAATGTGCACACAGCAGGAGTACAACAACAACAACTTAGAATGTCATACAAGTGATCAAGTGATTGGGTAGGGGGGAATAGGGAAGGGTCGAGGCAATGCAATGGGTTAAAATACGCATGCAACTGTATGCCAAACGCCGATTTGTATGCTATGGAAAATCTCTTTATTGTATTATGCGCAACGCTTTTGTTGCTCGAGAAACATGAAAAAAGCAACAACAACAATAGGGAAAAAGGGACCACTCCTGCACACGCATACAACGAAGCACATCCGTCTTTGCTGCCACCCCACGCCCTGGGTTACCCCAGCCCACTCGGGCGCCATGTGTTACTACAATTTTACGCTTCCCTTTTGAAGTTGTTTCGTGCTCTACTTTTTCTCCTTATTTCGTGCATTTCTTTTTTTTTGTGTTATTTTTCTTCGCCTAGCCTTGCCTCGCCTGAATTGTTTGTGTGTGTGTGTGTGGGGGGAAACGAAATGAAAAGCTCTTAGCGCGCAAAAACGATTACGCTGTTGCCATTAGCACAGATGAAAGCTTTACGTTTCCGTTTACCTTTCCGTTGCGATGTGCTAAGCATAATGCTTCCTCTCATCACACCATGCAAACAGGAAAACAAAACAGACTAAATCCAACGATAAACTTAATTAATAATAAAATTGGTACAATTAATTTCACAAAAAAACAAAATTATAAACAAAAACATCAAAGAAATCAAAATAAAATATTTATGTTCTTTTTATTTATGATTTTCTCAAGTGTAAATTTAAAATATTTTGAAACAAAAAGCTTAAGTTAAACAAACTCGGAAAGCTCTAGCTTAAAAGCTGCACTCTTTGGATTAAGCTTTAGCGCGCTCTTAAGTCAGCATAAAAAGTTGCATTTACCACAGATTAGACCGCCTGAAAAAAAGTAAATAAATAAATAAAAAAAAATTTCAGAATTATTAAAATACAAAATAAATATTTGTAAAATTTTAATTCAACCCAAAAATATCAATTGATGTAATCTAAATTTCATAAATATTCAACAATTGCTTGAGCATAAAATATTCATAACAAAAATTTCATGAGTGCAGGTTGACAACTCTAAATGCTCTTAGTTTCGTCGACTCTTTCTCTTAAGGGCGCGCTCTCTTTTGATTTTTTATACCCTGTACCTAAAAGGGAAGCGCTATACTGGCTATACTGTGCGTATATGAAAAAGACGACGGGGAGTCAAAAAGTAAACAAAATTAAGAATGAATCTAGCCATGTCCTTCTATACCACTAACAGTCTATCTATCGGTCTGTCTATCTGTCTGTCTATCTGTCTGTCTATCTGTCTGTCTATCTGTCTGTCTATCTGCCTGGCTGTCCGTCTGTCTGTGCGTTTATCTGTCTATCTGTTTGTCTATCTGTCTGTAAATACTCAAGGATCTACAAAGATCCACAAGGAATAAAAAAAAATTATATTTGATATTTAGAAAGGCCAAAATTATTGGATTCCCCATCTCCCCGGGGAACGTGGGCTAAAATTTTAATATGAGTAAAAATCTCAAAAGTTAAAAGAGCTGGATACTATACCTTTATTAACCTGTATTTTTATAGAATAAAAAATTCTCAGCTTAGTAGTATAAGGATCCAGGACTTACTTCAGTTTTATCAGTGAAAATATTGTGAGACCCCCTCTTCTATTCACAGTACCGAGTGGAGTAGGGTATTTAAAATTCGGTAGCACTTGACTTCAGTGTTGTAGTTGCGCCAGCACAGACACCTGTAAAAGCTTTCGTCGCTTGTAACCTCTCTCGCTATCTCTCATTTTTTGTTTTTGTCTATTACTCTCTTTTTTTGGGAACAGCATAGACGCAAACAAACATACAAACAAGCACTAACACAAGCACACACAGCCTGCCCGTAAACGACGAGTGGTCCGCATTCGTTTTGAGCTTTAGTTCAATGGTGAATGGAGCAAAGTGAAAACGTGCCAATTTCTCGTCAGACAAATGTACAACGGTAATCAACGACGGCGGCGAGAACGACGGTAACGGTAAACGGGAATGTTTCTAACGATGCTAGCACAATACACCGGCGCCTGTAGCGGTGGTAAAGCAAATATTCAAAGTAAATGAAAAAGAAATTTTTAATAAGGAATCAATCAAGCACAAATTTTTACTTCTTTCAACAAACAAAACAAAAGAAAAAGAAAGCAACAACAAAATCAAAAAACGAAAACAAAACACAGCGCTAGCAAAATGCCACCAACTAAGTGAGTGTGTTCAAGTGTAGAATATAAATTTTAATAAATATATATATATATGAACATATAGTATGTTTGTGTGTGTGTGTGTGTGTATTTTTCGGTCGTTGAATTATATTTTGCATCAAGGCGAAATGCAAATGCGAAAATTCGCATACATCTTGATTAATTTAAATTAATTGCAAGAAAACATGAGAAATGCGAAAGATCTATGCCGAGTCAAGGTTCTTGCATATTTAATGAGTGTAATGCAAATTTCGAGAAAAGCAAAGAAAACTGTTCCAAAAGAAAAGAAAAGAAAAGAAAAAAGCAAAACTTGAATTTTTTATTTCCATGATGACGCCAGAAAAGCCAAAGCATTCAAATAAAAATAAAAATACAAAACTCATCTTGCTTACTTAATGTAAATGCTAAGAAAACAAAGAAGTCAACAACCGAAAAAATTCAAATGCATACAAATTTGTGTGAGCTCGAAGAGGGAGAGAGAAGATGAATCAAAAGAAATACCGTTAGCACGTCATTAAATTAAATAAATAATTGCAAGAATTCTAACAATAGTAAAAAGAAATGTACGTGCGACTGAGGATGTGTTTGAATGTGTGTGTGTGTGTGTGTGTTTGTATTTATTTGCGCACCAAGCCGGCGCCATAAAAATAAAAAATTTATAGAAAAGAATACAACAAAATAAAAAAAAAGTAAATGTAAAGCAAATGAAATGAAATAAAAAAAAAGAGTCCAGGCACACACACACACACACATACACAGAGAAAGAAGCAAGTGCAAATTAAATGCCGCACATATAAAATTCACGACTTGCCCAAGAGAAAGAGAGACTGTAAAGGAAATAGAGACAGAGAGAGAGAGCAAAGGAAAGAAAGTAAATGTTAAGCAAAAGGAATTGCCAGCAACTTTGGCTTGGCATATAATCAAGTTGTTGTTGTTGCTGGTGTGTGTGTGTGTGTGTGTGTGTGTGTGTGTGTGTGTGTGTGTCGTGCGTTTGTCTAACTTCTTCCTCTTCTTCTTATACTCTTTCATTTTGAAACTCCCAAGCTCTGCCCCCACTAATCCCATGTACAATCACTAACACATACACTCTCTTTGGCACTTACTCTCCCTCTCTTTGGCTTTATTTGCCACTGCCCTTGGCCAACTCGTGAACAAAACAAACAAATAAACAAAATGCCGTAAAGTCGCTTCTTTCTTCATTTTGGGTTCTGTGTGTGTGTTTGTGTGTGTTGATATTTCTATTTCTATATTTTTCTTTTTGTTTTTGTTTTCGGTTGTGTTTTTTTTTTTTTGGCCTTGGCATTTATGGCAACATGCGGCGTATGCTTGATATGAGTTCCATTGGTTACCCAAACACATGGGTCAGCATTCAGTTGCACTAATGAGTTTTGTTTCACACCAAAGCCAACCAGTCTCCCAGTTGGGGACACGCCACCCACAATGGAATTTGAACTTTTGCCAATGTCGCATTTGACTGCTCATCTCATTTTATTCCCATTTCTTGCTCGTCACCATCTCTCGGTTATAGTATCAGTTTCTTGCCTCACATTTAATATATGTTCATGTGTGTGTCTGTTAGTGTGTGTGTGTGAGTGTGTGTACTCATCATTATCAGCAGCTTACTAATTAAACTCAATAATGCCCCGCAGCCCGTCTTATCAGTTGGCGACTTTTTTTTCTTCCATTATTTTTATATTTGCATTCGCTTTCTGGGAGACATAACAACAAATCTATATATTTACTATATTTATATATTCTACTTATTCTAAATATATATATTTATATATACATTACTCTGTCATCAGAAGTTTTTCCCATTCAGGTGAGCAGAAATCTAAAGAAAATAGACAAAAGGCTAGATAAACATTGAACTCGGGCCCAGGTTCAGACCCAGTGGATTTGCATACATTTAATGTGTGTGTGTGAGTGTGTGTGTGTTTATTAGTGTGCAAACTCAAGTGAAAAGCTTTTAGCGAAAAGTCACCACAGGTAGTTTTCTTCTTACAGCCTTGACAATGGCAAAAAAAAAAAAAAACAAAATAGAGGCTAAATAAACAAAGAATGACAATATCAAAGGAAGAAGAAGAAGAGACAACAATTGAAGAGTACAAAATAAAAATCAACAATAATATCGGTTGATTATTTTTTTTTTTAGGAAAAAAAAGTAAATAAATGAAACGTGGAGAAAGAAAAAGAAGCGGAATTTAGGACCAGTGAACCGGCCAAGTGAACCAAAGCAGCAAGTGGGCCTGGCCTGGGTCACAATACACACACACACACACACACACGCTCAAGTCATACTCACTTGATGGTATCATATTGGCTGTAAACTGTGTATCTGTGTGTGTGTTTGTCTGTGGTAAAACGGGTTTTGAGCTTGGCTGACTGTTTGCGTTTCGTGTCGGCCGATAACTTTGCCGTCTTAGCCAAGTCAGTTGCTCTTTTGGCTTAGCAAACAAAGAACGTGCCGCGGCCGCCGTTGTGTGACACAGTGCAACCTACAACAACAACAACAAGTAGCAGCAGCAAAGTAATAACAACAACATAAAAAAACAACAACTAAACGCTTAGTCACAACGCGTCATGTAGCAAAATAAAAACAAGCAAATACAAACAAAACACACACACACACTCACCAGAAGAAACCAATAGAAAAAGTATCTAAGAGATACCCATCATCCCATAACAAAGACCAAAATAGGAGAGAAAAGCAAATTCAAAAAACAAAAAAAAAAAAAGTGCGTTGATTTTAAAATCTATGAAAAAAAATAAAATCAATTTCGGGTGCAAAGTCAACTGAACCCATCAAAAATTGGCCAGACACAGACTGGAATCAAAATGTATCTTATGGATAATTTTGTTAGAATGCTTCGATTCTTTCGTTGCCCCATGGGAGTAGTTAGAAGAAATTTTAATGCCAAAACTATCCAAATCAATTCACTGGCTCTTTAAACTCATCATTGCATTTGCCTCATGTGGTTTGCTCCAGTTTTTAGATTCCCGACAGCCACTCGAGGCATTTAACAGTTCTTAGACATTCCTATAGATACTCTGTCTCTCTGCTTGTCTGGCTGGTTAGATAGCTTGATTCTTTATCTGTCTGTCAGGGTTGCTCTAATGGTTGCCAAGTGGCCTGTAAGAAACAGCCTCCTCCCAGAGACTTCAATTGAAATTCGAGGCGCACTTGATTGTCTTGCTCTTTCTCTTTACCTACGCTTAACCCTCTTGTGGCCCACGGCAATAATAATAATAACAACAACAACAACAACAACAACAGCAACGAAAATATGATGTTGTCGATACACCTACTTAAAAATTTAGAAAGTTGCTTGTCTGCCTCCCCCACTCCTACACTTCCACCTTCTCTTTGACATTCTCATTCTCCTCTTTGGAGCTTCCCTTGCGCCGCACCGAACCGACCAAAACTGACAAACTCTCTGGCTTTCATTTTATATTGCTGCCACCGCGCCGACGATGGCTTCTCGCCCCTTTCGTTTAGCTTTTGGCATTCTTTTCCCAAAAGCCTCTCAAAAACATTGGCCAACTGTCCGAGTGGCAGCTTGCCGACTTCCCGGCCTGCTTTTTAATTGCTTTTAATTTGTGCGGCTTGTCTGTCTGCCTTTGGGCCATTTATGGGTCACAGTCACCTAATTACCATGCGGAAAATGCTCATTGCTCCTATAACCTACTCAAATCTTTCCACTTATACAAACTTATTAACTACAACAACAAAAGGGTGTATCTCTTTTTTTTTTTTTTTTTTTTTTTTGCTTGTATCTGTATGTGTGTCAAATCAAAATCCACTTAAATACCAAAATATTTCAGTTTATTAACTCGGCACAGTTTTCGGTTTGTATTTTTCTCAGGGTCGTGACAAATCGTATTGTCTGTCTTATTTCATTTCTCTCCATACCCCAGCGATGGGCAATTATCAACCAGTTTTTAAATAATTACAAAAAAAAATATATATATATATATAGTATATAGAATCTCAATAGTTCGATGTGTGAATAATTGAAAGCCCAGCTAAGCTCATGAAAATTGCCTTATAAAAATTGTTAGGAAATGATTTATTGCCTCATTGTTTTGATACTACACGTGCCATACGACCCGAGATTCTGTCTAGACTATGGGCTAGGAGGGGTCACGACTGAAAATACCTTAAACCTCAGAGAGAAAGAGAGAGAGAGACTGAGAGAGAGAGAGCTGGTGCGAGTGTGAATTGAATATCCGAATACTTGATCAAAGGGCAAGGCAAATGCATAATTTATCATTTTACCTTAGTTTAACTCGGGGAACACTGAGAAACTTTCCTCGAAAATTGATTATGAATATTGAAAATGTTGAATTATTTTGCAGGAACTTGTAAATGCCATGAAAGCCGTACCAAAACCTCAGATGCCACAATATTTGGACTTCAAGTCTTGACTGGAACGAATAAGCCGCCGAAAATCATATACACGTCCCACTAAATAACCAAACGCATCAGATTGTCCTTGGCATTTGTGGATGACGCAGTTGCCAAGAGTCTGAAAAGTGCCAACTAATCCAACTAGTAAAGGAAAAATTCCACCAAAAACAAAGTACAAGCCATTCCATTACCGTCCCCCAACTCCACTCTACTCCGCTCCAGGAACCGTCCATAAAAATTCGAAGCACTCTGTGAGAGAAGAGTTTTCATCGTGGCCCAAAGACACCAGCATAGCAGCAACGGCGTCGGCAGTGCCGGTTACGGCAACGTCCCCGTCATCATGGAAGGGCCCGAGGTGACATTTCTCTTTCAATTTGGCAGCATACGCGATGCAGTTTCCGTACCAGTGAACGCTCTAACATTAAAAACGCTTAAAGATTTGGCTTGCGACTTTATAAACACAAAGGTGAGTGTGCCTCTCCCCGACAGCCCCCTAAAGCTCCAGCTCCATAAAGAAGTCAAAAATATCATCTACTGATTTATGATTGGCATAGGGAAGAAGCACTTTGTTAATTATTCAAAGAGCCAGTCCAAAGGCCAAAGGGAATATGAATCCTCTGCGTGTGTGTACTTAATAAATTTATATGCTCGCATTAATTGGTTGATTTCATTAAGTAAGCCAACATTACATGGCCAGTTTTCCGCCACTGAAACCAATCCAATTAGGCTGCAAGTTCAGTCCGACTGTTCCGACTTGCTTTTTTAGAAAATTTGATTTGATAGGTCTTCTCGGATAAAAAAAAAGTGTAATCAGAGTTCGTGGCATTCGGGGTGGCTGGCTCCCCGGTTAAGCCCCTTGGAAATCAATAGAACATTTGGTACGTGAGCTTTCAGCAACTATGCTGGCTTTTGGCCTCACTTAGGTATCATCAATTCAATTACGGGTGCGCTATGATAGAAAATATGTTCGATATATATAGATTTACCGTTATGCCGAATTGCAACTCTATATGTAAGCATTTTGCATGTGAAATGAGCGTGAAATTGACCAAAATGATTGTGGGCCGGATTAGACTTTTATTCACTATATATATTTATATTTTTTTCAGATACCAGATAGCGGTCTAACATATCTGTCGGAACGTTTATTACTCTTTCGCCATGATTACAGTAGTCCCAATGTACTTCATATTATCAATTCAGCAGCGGAAGTGGTGGATGAGACCTTGGTGGAAATTGTACTGACAGCAAGCCGTAAGTATCTATTGACAGCATAGAGGAGAGAGGGAGTGAGGGAGATATAGGGAAAGAGGAAATGAAAGACATCTCCCTCAATTCCAATGTAAAGTGACGCATTTCGAAATGCCTTGATTGTCAATCTTGTCTCGTCCTGGTTTTGTCTTGTCTTTTCATGCAACCATTACCATAGCCATTTTATATCCCACATCGGAAATGCCAACATTGAAGCCGCACAGTCTGAATGTGCATTCCTACAAGGCGCCCACATTCTGTGATTTCTGTGGTGAAATGCTTTTTGGCCTGGTGCGTCAAGGACTCAAATGCGATGGTATGTGGCTTATTCACTTACTTACTAACTTGCCTTTAGCCCTCATTGACTTATTCTCCTTCTTCTTCCTCACATTTTCCAGGCTGCGGTCAGAACTATCACAAACGCTGCGTGGTCAAAATTCCCAACAATTGCAATCGTTCGACCACCAGCAGCTCCCGACGCTCCTCCACACTGCAGCCGCCGCGCAGCCCCTCCGGTGGCTCCCAACAGTCGCTGGTGTCCAACGAGGAGACTGCCTCAACGGCAGCAACCAAAAATGACTCAGCCTCGTCTCTGGTAAAGCGCATGTCGGACCTTATGAATGATATTATTAAAAACTAGCCCCCCGAGTCTTGCCTACTTTTAGGCGGACCATTTTCTTTCATTAAAAAACCTACGAGTATTTAAAAAAAAATTGTACTTAATTTTTCGTTGTTTCTTGTAACTTTTGATTTGAATAAAAGAGACTTCATTACCTTGAGAAATTATGCCTTTTTTAAATACTCGTAGCTTTAGTTAGTGCAACTATTGACCAAGAACATTGATCTTTGCAGAATATACCGGGCTACCGGGCACATCAGCGCACTCCTTCGGCCAGCAGTGGCGGGGGTCGGAATGGCTTGGTCCTGCGCATACCCCACACCTTTATGGTCCACACCTATGGCATACCCACGGTCTGTCAGTTGTGCAAGAAACTGCTCAAGGGTCTGTTCAAGCAGGGACTACAGTGCCGCGATTGCCAATACAACACACACAAGAAGTGCATGGACAAAGTGCCGCAGGATTGTACGGGCGAGGCTCAGCTAAGTCAGCTGCAGGCAGAGCACGGAGGCGAGGGCACGCCGCGCAAGGAACGGGATCACTTCTTTCGCGAGGAATTTGATGACAGCGACTTTGAGGATGGACCTGTACAGACGGATTATATGAAATATGCCAAGGCCACGGGAGCCACTAATCTGGTGGCGGGCAGACCCAGAGAGGCGCCTAAGGCCCTCACAAATGCCCAAAACTCGCCACCGGAATTGGTCAATGGTGGTCTGGATGGACATGATGATACCACAAGCGCTGGGAATGCCCGGGGCGAACCTAAGTCTAGCGATGACCAATCCGAGCAGTCCCAATCTTCGTCCTCTTCTTCGCCCAGTGCCAATATACCACTCATGAGAATAGTGCAGTCGGTGAAGCACACCAAGAAGCGTGGTGGCCAGACCTTGAAAGAGGGCTGGCTGGTCCACTTCACCAGTCTGGACAAGGCCGTCAAGCGCTATTACTGGCGCCTGGACTCGAAGACCATCACGCTCTTTATCTCTGAGCAGGGCAGCAAATATCACAAGGAGCTGCCACTGGCCGAGCTGTTAGCCATTGAGACGAATAAAGATCCACGAGTGGATAGCAATTACTGCTTCGAGCTGCGCACCGCCAATCTCAACTATTATGTGGGTCAGGATCTGATGGTGGGCGTGCGAGATCAACAGTCTGTGAGGCTGCCTCCACCGGATAGCGGCATTGGCAGCGACATAGCCAAGAGCTGGGAGACTAGCATAAGACAGGCCTATATGCATGTGACCAATACACGTGAGTAACCCAATACTTTTTACCTCAAATCAAACCTAATGAATTTCAACTCTCTTAGAATGCTGTGAGTCCGAAGAGCAGGTTCAGGATATGGGTCAACTGTACCAGATCTTTCCCGATGAGGTGCTGGGCTCTGGCCAGTTTGGTGTGGTCTACGGCGGTATTCACAAGAAAACCAAACGTGAAGTGGCCATCAAGGTCATTGATAAGCTGCGTTTCCCCACCAAACAGGAGGCCCAGCTCAAGAACGAAGTGGCCATCTTACAGAATATCGATCACTGCGGTGTGGTCAATCTGGAGCGGATGTTCGAGACTCCGGAACGTATCTTCGTGGTGATGGAAAAGCTAAAGGGCGACATGCTGGAAATGATACTCTCGCACTCCCGCGGTCGTCTCAGCGAAAGGGTTACCAAGTTTCTCATCACCCAGATACTCATTGCTCTCAAGTACCTCCACTCCCAGAACATTGTGCACTGCGATCTAAAGCCAGAGAATGTACTACTCTCCTCGGATGCCGAGTATCCGCAGGTGAAACTCTGCGACTTTGGCTACGCCCGCATCATTGGCGAGAAGTCCTTTCGACGTTCGGTGGTGGGTACACCGGCCTACTTGGCCCCGGAAGTGCTCAGGAACAAGGGCTACAATCGCTCGCTGGACATGTGGAGTGTGGGTGTAATTATCTATGTTAGCCTTAGTGGTACCTTCCCCTTCAACGAGGAGGAAGATATTAATGACCAAATTCAAAATGCCGCCTTTATGTATCCACCGAATCCCTGGAAAGAGATTTCCTCGAATGGTAAGCCACACAAGCGAATTGGTTTGAATCGAGATTTACCTTTCTATACTCCGTTTTCAGCCATAGATCTAATCAACAATTTGCTGCAAGTGAAGCAGCGGAAGCGCTACACGGTGGATAAGAGCCTCCAGCACTATTGGCTGCAGGATAAGCAGACCTATCACGATCTCCGCAACCTGGAGACCCAGGTGGGCACACGCTATCTCACCCACGAAGCGGATGACATACGTTGGGCCTGTGTCGGTGACATGTGACCTGTCCCAGCAGAGCAACAGCTTCAATCCACTGAAGTCATCACCGTGCAGCTCTCCAGCACTCACAGCACTGCGGGCGAAAGCTTTAGTGCTCCGCAGACCCAATACGGTGGCTGCCACAGACTCTCCAGCTCACCCAAAGTGGAAGCCATCGGCGACAAAGCATTGAAATGGGTGCGTTTCCATATCTGTCGGCACATTAAGTAACCAACGATTACGCTCTAACTTTTGTCCACTCCTCGCAATTTTTTTCATCTCAAGCTTTTGCCAGTTTTGCTCTATTGTGACTACTTTGCTGCGAATTTCTGTGCTAAATTTTTTTCTAGAATCAAAATTAGTTAATAGCTTTAAATTTTTAACTACTAAACAAATAAACTAACTAAATATACAAATCAAAAAAATATATACTAAAATATATACATAATTAAATAAAAGCAAATCTTATGATTAAAAGTATTTCACTGAATATAAATAAATTATCAAAATGATATGCCAATTTAAATAATCACAGAAAACAATTGAAAATGTACGTAAAAATGCTCACCTCAATTTTAAAATACAAATAAACGACAAATTTAATAAACACTAAAAGGGTTTTTTATTTTTTGATTTCACAAAACAGCAGGGTATTCAAGAGTCGCATAAGCTGGCCATTAACTAACGTCAGTGGCACTCGACTGCAAAGTGTTTAGCTTTAAATTCTCCAGTCTTACCGAAGTGTTCGTCAGTCCAAGATGCAGTTTTATGCGATCAAGTTTTGTTTTCTTCTTGCCCTCTTGGGCTTCGGCATCAGTGAATGGGTGGAAATCACGCAGTCCAGGCCAGTTCAGGATAATCGCAGTAACTCGGCCGCTTCCTCCATCAAAATGTCAGGCAAAGTCATAGCCAAAATTCATGAACCAGAGCTAAGAGATTTCACTACGCCCAGTGCGGTGTGGATTGAATATCAACGTGAAAGATTTGGCCTAAATCAGAGTAATTCCTTGGTGGTCAGTGGCAGTGAAAGCCTGAAGAACAGTGCTAAAATAGTAGTGCCTGCCAAGGTGCAGGTGATAAATTCGCGAGCCAAGTTGGTGGTGAAAAGTAGCAGTGCCCCAGCCCCAGTTGAAGTGGTGGTAACCCCTAAGCTAGAGACCACATCTCGACGAGACATGTCACATGTCACCGAGGCTGTGGTGGAAACTGTGACAGATGAGTATGCCACTGAGGACTCGGAGGAATCCAATGATACTGCTGATATTCAATTTCCCAGCATGCAGGGCTTTTTGGAGTTCCTTAAGTCCATGCAGAGCAATTGGATCAAAAAATCGGCTCTTAATATAGAAAAGAAAATCAAAATGTTAAAGCAGCTACGCGATAATCTTATGAAAATTATTGGTGCGTTAGGTGGCTGAACTGGAACGTTTGTCAAGTGTAATTTGTTTTGTTTGTTTTCTTTTTTTTTAACAGAGCAACAGTTCTCAGTACTTTGGTTGCCAACACCAACAGAGCGGCAACGTGGAAAGTCCATTCGTTCACGGCGTGGCATTTTGGATGACTCCAATATAGAGTTTCCGCCTGAGGCAGCGCTCATGAGTATTAATTTTTTAACATTTGCTGTATTTTTGATAAAACTTGTGCTGGTAAGAAATGTTCTTTTGTTTTGAATTATTCCAAATGACTTTGTGTTTGTTTTCAGCAAGTTGTGCAGATAGTGAAAAGCAAGCATTACAGCTTTGCTGGTTTCAATATCAATACAGAAGTCGTTAGAAATCCACCCAGAGTGGCTTAATAAAATTATAAATGCGCCAAATATTTAAAATAAAAAATATTAATATGCACACACTGTTTATTGAACTAGTTTTCTTTTTGGAAGCATGTTTCGGAACTAGTTTCGAATTTAGAATTTAGTCTTACTAAAATCTGGCACTTCTCATCAAAAATTTATAATTGAAGTCTCCTGGCTTTTTTTGTTTAACACACTTTCGCTGATCTGATTACATTACCCATTATAAGGGGTAAGTTTTGAACAACGAATTCCCATGCGGCTCTGTTAAAATCGGAATTTGCAGTTACGCAACTTGGAAGGCTCTAGCAAAGGAAAAAAATTAGCTCGTGACACAGATTCTTATAAAAGTTCTTGAATTACAGCATCATGGGTAATGTACCTCTAGCAAGTGTTCAGATGGAGGCCAACAAGGCCATGCCGGCTGATCATGCAAAACACATGGCCATGGCTGGCGGCTCCCCACCGCCAGAATGCCCAATGCATCAAAAGCAAGGCGATACCAACAAATCAGCTTCGGCCGTGCCACCACATCCAAAAATGCAGGCTTCCGAATGCCCAGTTAAACACGATGCAAGTGACGTTAATCCATTAAATATGATGCCGCCAGCGAATCAGCAGCCAGCACCAGATCAGCCTTTCCCCTTACCGACAGACCGGCAGACGTCGAGCATACCCAAAGTGACTGAAGACGGTAGCACACAATTTTGGCAATATCCTAGTCAGCAGATGTTCTGGAATGCCATGCTGCGCAAGGGTTGGCGCTGGAAAAACGAGGATGTGTCACAAAAGGACATGGGCGATATCATACGCATACACAATGCCAACAATGAGCAGGCCTGGCAAGAGGTACTTAAATGGGAGGCGCTTCACGCCAAAGAATGTGGGAATCCACGCCTTAAGAGCTTCGGGGGCAAGGCCAAAGACTTCAGTCCACGTGCGCGATTCCGCAGCTGGTTGGGGTAAGTTAGTTAGCCTTAATTGGAATTCGCATGGGTAATTATTTTATTTTTAGCTATGAGTTGCCATTTGATCGCCATGACTGGATCGTAGATCGCTGCGGCAAAGAGGTGCGCTATGTAATTGATTACTACGATGGAGGTCTTGTTGATAAGGATTATAGGTTCGCATTGTTGGATGTACGCCCAGCCATGGATTCAGTTGAGAATGTCTGGGACCGAATGCGAGTTACCTATATGCGCTGGCGGTACGAATTGCTAGACAAATTGGGCAGTAACAACAGCAAAGCCACTACAAGCAGCGAATAATAAAATAGTTGTACAAAATTTTTGAAACGAGAACGTGTTGATTTATTAATAAATTTTAATTTAACTGCCTACATAATAGCCAGAAGTTTTAAGTTTTCAGCGCTCAGTGTGACCCCAAAACTGTAATAATAAATCAGCTGGAAGCAGTAAGCTTCCACACAGTGCTTGTCAAACCTATTTACGTAAAGCTCTGAAACAAGTGAACAGCTCTGCTACTCGAATTGATCAATTTGCTAATTAATATTATTAACAAATGTTAGCTTCCAGAATGCGTTTCGTTCAATACTTGCGTAAGGGTGACTTTTGTAAGCGTCTTGGACTGCTGGCAGAGGATGAAAAATCCTTAGTGGAGCTCTCCGGCATCGAAGGTGTCCCCAATGACCTCAAACAGCTGATTGCCCAAACGGCAAATGTGGAAGAACTGGCGCAAAAGGCTCAGAAGCTGCCCAAAGTCGCACTTAATGATGACGTCACCCTACTACCTCCTCTCACTGATCCAGGCAAGATTATTTGCATTGGACTCAACTATCAAGATCATTGCGATGAGCAAAACAAGCCGGCACCCAAAGAACCCATGTTTTTCAGCAAATACAACAACACTTTGGTGGGACCGCGAGATAACGTAATTGCCCACAGTGCCAGTAATGTGAGTAGAGTGGAAAAATACTCTAGTGGAAGAATACTGTGATAAATTAATTTTTTGACTGTATGTAGAAAATCGATTGGGAGGTAGAACTGGTGGTTGTCATTGGAAAGGTCGCCCGTCAAGTGCCTAAAGAGCAGGCCATGGATTTTGTTTTTGGCTATACAGTAGCTCAGGACATTTCCGCTCGGGATTGGCAAAAAGAGCGTAATGGTGGTCAGTTTCTGATGGGCAAGTCCATGGATACCTTCTGCCCACTGGGTCCCGCTGTGGTGCACAAGAGCTTGGTCAAAAATGTCTACGACTTGCCACTGAAAACTTGGATCAACGGTGTGGAAAAACAGAACGGCAATACTGGCAACATGATCTACAAGATTGACGATGTCATCAACCGGTTAACACAGTGAGTATCAGATGCCAACCTGAACCAATCTTAGTCGAACTTATTTTGTTTATTTTTTCAGATCCATCACACTTTTGCCTGGGGACATCATTCTCACCGGCACACCAAAAGGCGTTGGCATGCATCGCAGTCCTCCAGAGTTCCTTAAGCCTGGGGATGTAATAAAATCCGAAATTCAAGGCTTGGGCACTTTGAACAACACTGTAGTGGCACCCTAAGCCATTCCAAAACATTTGTTATCAATTATTAAACAATTTTTATTGCTTTTGCTAAACAAAATCCTTAAACTTTAAATGACTTGGATTTAGTGGCAAAGTATTCGTCACGCTTGTGGTAGGGCGTATAGGGATCGTTGATGTAGTGTTTGGGCCTTCGCCAGAAGTTGGTGACCATCTTGTCCAGCAACCAGCTTTGTGTGGCATTGGTGAACACGTGCTGACGCAGGCGACGTCGCAATGGAGCAGACTTTTTAAACAGCTTTTTATGACGGCCCGAATGTGTGCGTATCCAAATACCCCAGTCCAGCCGCTTGAAACGCTTTAGCACAGCCTTGACGGTCTTTCGTTTGCCCTTGATCAGGGAGAATTTAGTTACACTTCGCGTGGTTGTGGCGGACAAGCCTGTTACCGCAGGTTGCAAGAAATTTGTAGTAGGCACAATCAGGGAGGGAGCAGGTAGTAGCTTAGATTGAGCTGTCATCAAAGGTTGACTGAAAATTGTGCGATGTGTGCTCAAAACCGGCGAGGCTCGCACATTGCGTATGACTAAAAAGTAAATAAAACAGAGCTGTTTATTATTTGATTAGCTTCTGATCACTTGTATATTACCTCCGCTGAGCAGTGTGCGCAGCATTTTGTATTTGAAATATAAAAAAAAACAAAATAATTCCGTCTGCTTGTAAATGAATTTTTAGCTTGTTGGTCGTCGCGTAACAGCTCAGCTGTTTTGTCAATCACACATGTGCTAAATAACTGTATTACCATTCACATTGAAAGCTGGAATTTGCACAGTAATAATTTTCAAATTATTATATGACAACACTAAATAATTAAAGCGTAGACTGTTAAAGTAACAAAGTACTTATTTACAAAGCAATTGCAAAATTTATTGTTATCCCCTAAACTAAACATTTTATCCGATCTTTCAAAAAAACCCGTGCATGTCAAACTGTCTGTTGAAGAAGAAGAGTGTTCAGCCATTCACACTTAAGAGATTTGTACGGCCAGACAGGCCAGTATTCAACATTTGTGAACATTGGGCAGGAAAAAAATTCACGCTGCCGGTTTAAGCACGGAGTTCCTGCAGCAGGCACTAGCATTACAAAATTGACAAAATATTGTGAAAAACAATGTATCGGCTCGCCTTTAAAGATCAGTGCAAATGTGCCTTGCAGGTAAATTTGATAACGGTTTTTGGGTTAGCGTGAAAATCAATCGTGACGTTGTCTGCCGCTCTGCCATCTGCGCCTGCCCCGCCTGCGCCTACAAACAATGATGATTGCAAAAATACACAAGTGCGATTGTTATGTCATCTACCAAAAGCAGGAAACAATTGAAATTTTCCAAAATTCCATAAGAAATTACCACTACCAAGGCCACTCGTCGATTAGGCAATCGAAATATCGTTTTCAGCCAGGGGGCAGGCGGGGGCCAACGTCTATGCAGCCGAAAATAGCAATGGTCTAATCTCTGCCTCTGAATTGTTTTTATCTTAGCGAACGCTGCAACAAACTAACAACAGGCAATACAGCCACCACAACAACAACAGAAGCAGCGGCAGTGGAACTAATGGACAAGAGCAAGGATGGGGTAGACTGCCTCCACCTCCGCCACATATGCGCGAAGCTGGCTTTGGCAAAGTGATGCTTATTGTGGCACCACTAGCCGCAGTCGGTGGCGTAATTACCTATGCCAAGTAAGTTCACAAACACACCCCAAGTTTAAGCCTTTTAGTCTCCAATTCTACTCTCTCCCTGACAGGCACGACAGCGATTTCCGCAAACTGGTTGAAAAGAATGTGCCTGGTGCTGAATCGGTAATAAAAGTTGCTCTGCAAGAGGAGGCCCCCTTCCAGGGTATTACCAAGAATATCAACGAACAAATTGACAATGTTAAGGCCACCTTTGGCAGCGTAACTTCTTCTGTCGATTCAGTCACCACTAAAGTGACCGGTTTCTTTGGTGGCAATAGCAATAGCAGTTCCAGCCGCCCAAGCTCTCCTGACGCTAAGCCCAAGACGGAAAGTAAAATCCCGATTTCCAAATCGGAAGGAGCGGAAAAGCCAGTGGCCAAAAGTGTAACTCCAGTCCCTGTCAGTGCAGAGGCCAGCAAACCGAGCAAACCGGTCGAAAAACCCATCCTTGAACCCCTGCCAAAAGAAATTGTCGAACTGGAAAAGGCCATTGAATTGGCAGCTAAATTAGCTGTCAAGGAATATAATGCAGCCATTCTGGTCTTGAAGAAGTAAGTTTTCGGAATTTTGGATCTTGACACTTAGTGTTCATTCAATCGCATTCCAGTTTCAATGAGGACGTGCGTAAAGCTGTTGACAAGGCTGTGGAAAATGTGGATAACTCGGCTTGGGTGTCCTTGAAGAATCGCAGCGGTGCACGCGACACAGCCGTGGGCACGGCCGAGAAGGCTGCCCTAGATGCCCAGGAAAAAATTGGTACGTTCTTGACATTTGCTCTAGCTAGCAATTTGATTATATCTTCCCTTAAACACAGAGCGATGTCAAGTTGCCTTAAGCAAGGCGGCCACTGCCCAAAACCACGAGCAGGTTGAGGCGATTCGCAATAAAATCAAGAAGCTAATCGGCCACATCAACAACGTCAAGGATGAGCTCTATAGGCAAAAGGATACCACCAGCGTTTCCGATAAATACTGGCTCAGTGTGGAGAAGGCTCGCAATTATTTCATTGACGAAATCGAATCCCTCTTCCCTGGCGTGAAGCTGGGCGAAAAAAAGATGAACCTCTCCAAGGATGATCTGGATTTGTTTATACTCCATGCCTATTCCCATGTACTCACCTATCAAAAGGAGCTGCAGCGTCTGCAAACTGACGGAGAATTGCGCCTCAAGCGTGCCATTGAAGCCGTGCGTGGCGACAACAATTCAGATGCCTTGCGTGCCCAAATGGAATACCACCTAGAGTCCGAGCGCCGCCAGCTGGCCATTGAGAATCAGAAGAAGATTTTCCAAATCCATGCCGAGGCAGACAAGCAGTTGCGTCTGCAACTCAAAAAGCAGGCCGAGGCTCATGCCGATCACATCAAGGACATTGTCTCCCAACGCGAAACTGATCTGACGCGCACCTTCAAGCGTGAACTGGACGACAAACTGGCTGCCGAAAAGGCCAATTACAAACTCCAATTGGCCGCCATGCTAGGCAAGCTACGTGGTATGGATGCAGCTCTAGCGGGTGAGTCACTAGTCTTAATTATCTCCTAACTTAGTCACCAGCTAGTTTTGTAATCTTTCGTATTATGCTGCTTGTGTAGAAATTGAGGATGAATTTAAAGGTATCCCTATAAAGCCTTTTATGTTCTTTATCTAAATGCATTTCTAATTTACACATTTTCTTATTGACTAGAACGTGCTGAAACCGAGCGTACGGCCAATCAGGCACAAGCCTTGTGGGCTGCCTGCCAGGCCTTATGGGCCTCTGTGCGCACTGCCACGCCCGGTGTACACTACAAGGAGAAGTTGCGTCCTTTGCAAAACGAGCTCAATGCAATTGCCAAGGTCTCAAGTAAGTTGAATATAATCTGAATACATTACATGACTTATTTACTTTATGCTTTTTTCCAGAGGGCGACGAACTGGTTGAAGCCATTTTAAAAAATATGCCAAGTGAGGCTCGTGAACGTGGTGTCTATCCGGAGGATGCTCTGAGGGAACGTTTCATCAATGTGGAACGCATAGCCCGCCGTTTGGCTCTAGTACCCGAGGATGGGGCCAGCTTACCCATCTATTTCCTATCCTATCTACAATCACTGCTTATCTTAAGACCCGAAAATCCCATATCCAAGGATGAACTGGATAACAAGCCCTTTGACTATAGCAAATTGGATACTTATGAAATATTGAACAGAGCCAGGTAAGCACTTTATTCTAGAGAAGTTTACCGATTTCTAAAATTGTTTTATTGTTCTGGCCTGCGCTTAGGTATCATGTGGATCGCAGTGATTTCCTTCAGGCTTTAAAATACATGAACCTCCTACAAGGGGCGCCGCGTAAAATTGCCGGTGATTGGATGAAGGAAGCTCGACTCATGCTAGAGACACAGCAGGCGGCCAATACGCTTATGGCGCACGCAGCGGCCAGTGGCTTGTTATACTTGTAGAATATGTTTTCCTCACCCCGTAAACGTTTTCCTCTTTAGTTTCAAATATTCATTTTTCTTTTTTGTTTGAAAGCAAAGAAAAGATTTCAAAACTAAGCAATTTGTTATAGCGATTCAAGTCAAAAATACAAGAGAAAGAAAAAGAAATTGTGTAAATTAAAAAAAAGAAGTAAATTTAAAGAATTCCTATCAAGGTTGATGGTTGATTCGAAAAAAAATCTTAAGACAAATAATGTTGCATTTTTAAGCCAAAGAATTGATAACTTTATTTCGCATTTTACCTAAATTTTGTATTTCACTTTCGATGAGATCGCCAGGCTTGAGGAAATTTGTGGGGTTGTGATAGGCACCACCGCCGGCTGGTGTGCCGGTCAAGATTATGTCGCCCGGAGAGAGGGTAATGAACCTTGAAAAGAAAAGCCAATTAGTTGAAAACATAACCGTTAAGTCTGCTAGACTCACTGTGACAATTTATGTATGAGGAAATCCACTTTGAATATCATGTTTTTGGTATTGCTATTTTGGCAAACTTTTCCATTTACGCAAGTCCTGATCCACAAATTGTAGATGTCCGGCAGGTGGCATTTGTGCACAATAACTGGTCCCAGAGGGCAGAAAGTGTCCAATGATTTAGCTAATATGGTCTGGGCACCTAGTGCACTTTGGCAGTCGCTGGAGTGGATATCCTGGGCAACCATATAACCAAAGACATAGGTTAGAGCCAATTTTCGAGAGACATTGCGACAGGTCTTGCCTATGACAACTGCTAATTGGCATCCGTAGTCAATACGCTGTAGTTAACTGGAAAAGGTCAAAAAAAGGATGTCACTGAATAAGATAAAAAAAAGAGCTTGCCTTGACCACTTGGTGGGCACGGATTTTGTCCAGTGCTCCAATTATAGAGGTACTGAATTTTACATAGAACTCGGGTTCTTTGGGTACGCTAGCGTTTTGTTCATCACAGGCATCAAAATAGTTGTTGTTCACGCCTATGATCTTGCAAGGTCCATTGATAGGTGCTAGAAGCTTGAGGTTGGGGTCCACTTCGGAAACTTGCATGAACTGCAAACTATCCAGGAGACTGTCCATGCAGTATCTTTGCTGTATGAACTCCTTCATATCGGGAGCAGCACAGGTTAGGTTAGATAGCTCAATCATATTGGTACCATTATTGGAGACCATCCCGAGTCTTCTCACTGTATCGTTGGGCTTTTTGTATTGCATAAAACGACACTTGGGTCGGTATAGTTCGCTATTTAAAGTGAAAAAGACGCTGATAAAAATAAAAAAGCTTTTTTTGGTGTTGGCTTACCAGCTTTGTTCTAAAGAGACCGCGTCTACATGGAGACGCGTCAAGTGATTACGGAGCAACGCCACTGCAGCCTTCATGGTAAAGGTTTTTTTGTATTTGCTATAATTTGGATTAAAATAGTTGCAAAAAATCGGATATAAAAAGAAAACTTAAAAAAAAAACGAAAATAAATTGTCATGAAAAGTACTACTAAAACTGATATTTAATTTTGAAAAAAATTTTGTTCAGTGCTAATCATAGCACTGGAAATTTTAAATTCAAATCACATGACAAAATGCGCCAAGCTCACGCTCACGTGTCTTAAATATTGATATACATATATGTATACACTGGTTCATTTTTGTACATGTACTGAAGTAAAAACATATAAAATGAATTTCAAAAAGTACTTTTCTCTTTCAATTTATTAAAAATACGAAATGTTTAAAAATCCTTAAAATATGCAGTTAAAATAACACGAGTGTATGCAACTTAACGCAGCACTGTTTGCGCAAATATTTGTGTGGGTATTATTCCTCTGATCTAGTGGGTACACATTGCCAGTCAGCCGTTGTGTAAATTTGCAAAATTCACTCGTACAAAATTTTTGGTTTTTAAGCAATAGTTAATTTTATTAACAATCAATTGTATTAACAAAAACGCAACCGAGCAACATGGCAATGCTGGCTAGGACACTGGGACGTACGTGCTTGCAGGTAAACACTGTGGTCCCTTCATCAGCTAAAGCGCTTACATAAACATTTCGCAGCAGCCACGGTAGCGCGTCGGTGCTGCAAAAATTCTTATAGAGATGACAGTTTGAGGTTATAATCCTAGCCAGAAATCCACTAATTTTGTCCTTTTACTCTTACTCTTTCATAGGCAGCAGCAGCACGTAGCATTCATACAACTTCGGTCGTCAACCAAGTAAGTATTGGGTAGATTTCAATTGAGAACGGATGCTTAAAATTGTTTTAAATCGCAGGATGCTGCCTATGGTGCTAACCGAACCACCTGCACACTTATACCAGGTGATGGTGTTGGGCCCGAATTGGTCTACTCCCTGCAGGAGGTGTTCAAGGTGAGAGTCTACGAATATTCTCAAATCAGCCAATTTTTAAGACTCTTGATATCTGATAGGCAGCCAATGTGCCCGTTGACTTTGAATCTTATTTCCTCTCGGAAATCAATCCGGTTCTCAGTGCCAAGCTGGAGGATGTAGTAGCTTCAATTGTCAAAAATAAAGTCTGCATTAAGGTGAGTTGTATTATCAATTATTTAGTGACTAATAATTACTCACGTGCTTGCTACAACACATGCAGGGTATTTTGGCCACGCCAGATTACAGCAATGTTGGCGATCTGCAGACTCTGAACATGAAATTGCGCACGGATCTCGATCTCTATGCTAATGTGGTTCATGTACGCAGTTTGCCTGGTGTCAAGACGCGTCACTCCAACATCGATACCGTCATCATTCGTGAACAAACGGAAGGTGAATATTCTGCCCTGGAACATGAGTCTGTGCCCGGTATTGTGGAGTGCCTGAAAATTATCACGGCTAAGAAGTCTATGCGTATTGCCAAATTCGCTTTCGATTATGCCACCAAGAATAACCGCAAGAAGGTCACTGCTGTCCACAAGGCCAACATCATGAAACTTGGCGATGGCCTGTTTTTGCGATCCTGCGAGGAAATCTCAAAACTCTATCCACGCATTCAATTCGACAAGATGATTGTGGATAATACAACCATGCAAATGGTGTCCAATCCCAATCAATTTGATGTCATGGTCACGCCGAATCTATATGGTGCTATTGTGGATAATCTGGCCTCTGGCCTGGTGGGCGGTGCTGGTGTGGTGGCTGGTGCTTCCTATTCCGCCGAGACAGTTGTATTCGAACCGGTAAGACTTTATCTAGCATAAAAGTTTCTGAACATTTTACAAATTCTTCTATTTTTCAGGGTGCACGTCACACCTTCGCCGAGGCCGTGGGCAAGAACGTGGCCAATCCTACGGCAATGTTATTGTGCGGTACCAAACTGCTGCGTCATATTAACTTGCCCACCTACAGTGAAGTCATACAAAACGCCATCAATAAGGTGCTAAAGGATGGCAAAGTTCGTACCAAGGATTTGGGTGGTCAATCTACCACAAACGACTTCACGCGCGCTGTCATTGCCAATTTGCACTAATCTGCCTTCTAATCGGACACCCAACAAAAGAGAGCATAACAGAAAAAGCGAACAGAGAGAGAGAGAGAGTAAAGAGAAAGAGAGAGCGCTGAATTCTGGTCCAGGCTCAAACCATAAAACCTATATAGACAATAGAGAGTTGCGTTGTTGCAAATGCAAAAATCATTCAAGTTTATTTTGTTTATTTGCAAATTTCTTCCACCACCTTCCCCCTACCAATCGCACGCAGTTTATTTGTCTTCTTCTGTTACAAATGTCTCCTTATATTTTTAGTATTATTTCTGCCGAATATTTAAGCTTAGCTAATTTGCCTATTCTCTTTTCTGCTCCCCAATTTAATCTGAAAGTATCTGTGTGTAGCATTATAGTTTTATTTCTATTGGCGCTTTATTTGAATTATTATTTTTTTATTTTATTGTCATATTCGTATTATTTTTATTTTCGCAAAAAAATCATAAAAGCAATCGAAACTTGTTAATTTGTTTTTGTGGCAACATTTAGATTATTTATTTTTGTTATTTAATTTTTGACTGCAACAAATACAAACCTGTTGCCAAACAGGACAAGCAAGAGTTTCCGAAAATCGTTTAGACCAAAAAAAAAAAAAAAAAAAGATTTAGCAAAAGTCTCTCGCCCAAGCGGCGGAGTATTGTTCAAATAATTAACAAGAAATTAATAAATTATTAAACAAACGAAAAATAAATAAATAAATAAAAACTGATTAAATTATATACCAGATAATTTGCTGTCTATTTTAGGTATTGTCGTTTTTAAGAGCCCCAAAAATTTTAAGTTTAAAATAAAATAGAAAATCAAATAAAAAACTTTATATTTTAGATTTCGAACTAATAGATCGAAATGTCATGTCGCAAAAATGCAGGCCGCCGTTGGACAACAGCTTCTGTTGTATGTGGCCGGATATTCTCTATCAGTATGAGAAAATCTGCGAGCGGACCCGTCAGCTGACGCCTCGGCGTCCGCGACTATTGCGTCTGGCTAAGCCCAGGAGTCCCAAGAAGCCAGTTGACAACAATTACTGTTTCACGAAGAATTGCTGTGCAAACCGTGTAAACCCAACCATCGTCCGCCTATATCAGCCGATGTACACGCGAACAGAGCAGCTATCCTATCCGCGTGTTCGCGATCTTTTGAACTTTAAGGAGAAGCACAATGATTATTGGGAGCATCCCGTACGTAGGAACAGTCTCAACTTGTTGCTGCGTAAAAGTCTCACCTCTTTGTATTCCCGTCTTCAAAACATAAGGCCACCTCCTGCAAAGAAAAAAGAAAAAAAGAAATCTTCAACCTCCGATAGACGCAAGCGATTGGCTATCTTAAGACGACTGGCTCAGCCCAAATACGATCCACCTTGCCGGGATTGCAGTGGGGACTATAAAAGAACCAGAATCCCATCAAATGGCTTAAGAAAATCTGAATCCAGCGTCAAATCCAAAAAGCGTAAGCCCTATCAGTGTTGTATCGTCCCACCAAAAAAGCAGGTGGATAGTGAAATTTCAAGTCGCCTGAATTTGTTGGCCAAGAGTCGTACACGCTTCGAAGAGCCACTCAAAACCTGGCAACTTACTCCACAGCTGGCGAAATATAAACCAACTGCCAGAATTCGTAAGTTAGCAACTGTCGAGGGTCCGCCACCTCCTCCAGCAGACCCCTATGTAATAAGTCCAAGAGCCTTACGATATAATGGTAAGACAGAATCAAGTCGCTATGCGATTCCAGAATTTTTAAGAAAAATTACTTTACAGCTTCGCCTCGAATAATTGAAATGGCGCATCGTACTCATTCCTATGAGGATCATGACCAGATCAATCCCTATCCATTCACAGTGAAGCCCACGGCTCTACGTGGCAAGGCAAGTCGACGTATTTTGGAATTGGCGGTGGCAAAGGACACCTATGACACCAACACACGCCCCAACCCCTTTGCGGTGAGGCCAGGCGCTTTGACGGCTAAAATAACGCCCCGTCTGATAAGCCTGGCCCAACCCAAACGTCGACATAACTTGGAATCGTGAATTTATTATTTCAAAATAAACTCTGTTAGTGGACAGTTTTTCACACTGATCTGGATATCAGTTGGATAATTTGAATCCAACTACTTCCAGATCATTGTGGAATACTGCTAGTCTTCATGAACACAATTAAAAATCAATGATATCATTTCTCAAAAGCTTGCCAAGTATTTTACTCATATATTTGTATAGTACAAAAAGATATAAAAACGGAATCCAAGAAAAATAGGAAAACAAGAAACATTCCAAATAAGTAAAGCTGTGGATAAGTCATCCCCCCTTTGGCTTGGCCAATTCGATTAGACGTGGCGAGGCCTTGGCTTTTAGGGCAGCTGGCGATATAGCAAAAGGATTCTCCCGTATGTGAGTGTTCTCGAACTCCTTGGGCTCGGCCAGCTCCTTGATGCGTGAGGTTGCCTTGTACTTTAGAGCATTTGGTGCTATGCTGAATGGATCATCCTTGACATCAGCGGCCACTTGATTTCTGTCATGGACTTGCATGGGAGTAGCCATTTCCCTGATGCGCGCCGTGGCTGCAAAATAAAACTCTATTTAAATTCTGCCCAGCTCGTAGATCGTCTCAGGACTTACCCTTGTAGGTCAAAGCATTCGGATTGATCTTATTGAAATCCTCATTGATATGTACGTTTTCGAACGTCTTCGGCTGGGCCATTTCCTGAATGCGCTTGCTGGCCTTATATTTGCGCATGGTGTCAGTGAGCTGCCAGGTCGGCTGAACAACCTCTTCGTATTTGTGCGGTGCGGCCAGTTTCTTGAGCCGTCGGGGACTTATTTCTCCGAATTTGCGTGGCTGCATAATCGAACGTTATAGAAATTGACTTGACTTTAAAACGTTCTACTCACTATTTTTTCGGGCTTAAGTACTTTCTTGGGTGTAGCCAATTTGGCGGCATACTCGGCATGTCGAGCCTTTTGTTTCTTGGTCATCTTCTTCTTTTTAGGACTATGAATAAATTTTTGCACAATACAGAAGTACTTTGAATACCCTAGAAAATTCACAATACTTACGCAGGTTTCAATGGCTGTATATTGGCCAGGCGACTGTACATGGACATATAGCCCGAGCGGAGCAGACGATTTATAACCGCCTCACCAGCCAAATCGAAATTGTCCTTAGCATACTGCCTCCGAATCAAGAGACGTCTGGGCAGGAACAAAAAGATTAGACTTTTGCTAAGTATAGAATTTATCAGAGTCACCTGATCATTGGCAGAGCCAGTTGCTCGGTGCGGGTGGCAACCATGTTTTCTCTGATAACCTGAATGGTTTTGGTGAAGGGACAAGGACATTTCGGCACAAAACGATTCCAACGCCGTACGGGCACAGCCATTTCCATTAAGCGTTTTCGTTTCACAAACATACGTTTATGACGCTCTTCAAGGGCTTTTATTTCCTTTTCGATGTCCTTTAAAAAGCAACTAGTACCGCCCGGAAGCACACGATCATAACTAACACAACATTCGGGACGAATAGCCTCTTTGAGGTTATGTTGAAATAGATGTCCACAGGCCATTTTCAAATTTTACCACTTAATCTCAAGATCAAAGAAATTTTTTTTTAAATTTTTATAATTTTTTTTTTCTGATTTACACATTACACTCCATCTGTTTCCCTTACACAATTACTACTAAATGGGTGAATAGCATTTTCAATTTTTCATTATTACATTCCAAAGGGCACTAGGTTTCTGATTTAACCATAAGTTTTGTATGTGCTCGCATAGTATCGAATCAGTTGAAAGTCAAGGAGGTTTACACATAATTAATGCGCTAGCCGATTAACAGGTACATTAAGATCGAAAGATAATAAAGTTTCGTATTTGAACAATTTCCTCGAAGCCATTCAGTTCGGCTGAATCCATGAAAGCCTTTAAGCGTTTCAAGCGGAAGTGCAAGGAGAGGCGCGTGCCCAAAAATGGCCAACAAAACAAAATGCCAATACACAGTCGAGTTGTCCTGAATTGCTTCATATTCACCATAGCTCTGAATACTTTGTGTGGATACTTTATTTGTCGCTTTGTTAATCGGCGTAAGAAATTCCAGTTGTATTTTCCCTTTGTCATTTATGGCTGTTTGGTTGGAGCAGTTTTAGCCGTGTCTTATTGCCGGGATATTTATGCGGACTTAACACTTGGATTCTACCGTTTTCGGGATACAATGAAATTGTATTGCTATTTGAATGTGCTGGTTGCTCTTCTCAATTATATAACGCAATGGCTAACAACAAATACAATCACTAGATTCCAGAATAGTATACCGCTTTTTGAGACCCTTAATTATTTTAATATAGATATCAGGTTTATAGGACGCTCTTTTTTCATTGCCGCTACCAAAATGGTTATCTTTCCGTTCATTGTCCAGTGCACGCTCATGCTGAACAGGAAAAGGACACAGGGAAGTTTGATGGAGGCCACAAAAATGATGTTGCCTCTGCTTATAGGGAATCAGATAAATAATAGCTACTTTGGAAGTTCTGTGATTGCTAAAATGATATTGTATGCTTTGAACAAAGAACTACGGAGTATTCTAGTTGAGATTAAATTAATCCAAGACTTGTTCGACTCAAATCGCCAGCGACCCTATTTCGCTATCAGACGATTAAGGGAACTCAGCAAAATTATAGATGAACTCTCAATTAAGTATTATGTGACTGCCACGAGGTCCATGGACTATCTGCGTTTGACAGAATTTTCACTTGTGCTCTCTCTCGTGGCAAATCTAATAGGAACTACTGTGGGTTTTCTAAATCAATATTACGCCTTGGCCGACTATTTTATTAATGATGAGCCCTACGATATCTTCAATGCTATGGTGCAAGTAGTCTTTGTGGTTTTGCCCTTTCTGGAAATCGTTTTGCTGGCACGAGTTAGTAATCATGTCCTGGAAGAGGTAAATTTATTCATATAGTACATAAGAGTACATTTTCAATATTCAGTCGAAATATTTCAGACCATAATTACAGGAAATTTGCTGCAACAAATCTACATTTATCCTGTGGACCTGAGCTTCAGACGATCGGTTGATTCGTTTTGGTTAAGCCTTCAGACTATTAAACATAAGCTTTTACCTCTGGGACTTCTAGAACTTAATATGGGATTGGTAAATAAAATGTTTTCTGCTATCATCGGTGTCTTACTTATTCTTATTCAGACGGATCTGACACTAAGGTTTTCACTTAAATAGATAACTCAAAAATAGAAAATGTTATACCAATCTCTGAATAATTGTTAAGGAAAACATATCAAATAAAAATTGAATAGCTCAACGGAAGATCTTTTTATGTAAATTTGTATGTCAGATAAAGCTAGTACTATTCGGAATAAACTTGACACTTCAGACGATCGGTTGATTCCTTTTGGTTAAGCCTTCAGACTCTTAAACATAAGCTCCTACCTCTGGGACTTCTAGAACTTAATATGGGATTGGTAAATAAAATGTTTTCTGCTATCATCGGTGTCTTACTTATTCTTATTCAGACGGATCTGACACTACGATTTTCACTTAAATAGATAACTCAAAAATAACTCAAAAATGTTATACCAATCTCTGAATAATTGTTAAGGAAAACATATCAAATAAAAATTGAATAGCTCAACGGAAGATCTTTTTATGTAAATTTGTATGTCAGATAGAGCTAGTACTATTCAGAATAAACTTGACACTTTTCTTGCGTATCTTGGACAAGCGAGTAGCGTTTCTAATTTTATATTTTTGTTTGCGTAAGGAAGCATTGAGCTCAATAAAATGTAAACAATTATAAAACGTGGAGTAGTAAATCATCTTAATTTTACAACCTGGCGCATCTCCTTTCAGAAGATAAGATAGATTTTCTGTAGTATTTTATCGTAAATAGAAAAATGCAACAACGTTTCAATTCAGTCAGTTCGACGTGTTTCACTTTGACGGTTAGAATTGACAGAGACAACGACAGGAGTCATGGCAGAGAGTTTAAATTTCGGTGTTATAGACTATATAGTCTTTGTTTTAATGTTATGCGCCTCAGCCTCAATTGGTGCCTATTTTGGCTTCTTTTCAAAGTCGAAAAATACAACCTCAGAGTACTTGCAAGGAGGAAAGACAATGAAAACTTGGCCCATAGCAATTTCTCTGGTTGCAAGGTTCGTAATATTTCTATTGAAGATCCTAGAACGTATCCTTAAAAAAAAATCCCAACGTTATCTTCGGGGTGCCGAAGATTACAGACTCTTTTCGCAGCTGTTTCTGCCGTAAATCACATGAACGGGGTTGATCAGTTAATTGGGCCGATTTCGATTTGTATGACAGCTATATGATATAGTAGTCCGATTTTAATAAAATTCAGCACAAACGCGTATATTTATGTAGAAAACGTGTTAGCCCAGTTTTGAAAAGATCAGTCAATAAATGTGCGAGTTATTCCCTAAACCGATTTAGGTTCGTATGGCAGCTATATGATATAGTAGTCCGATCCTTACGAAATTCTGTACATATATTAAATGCTATAAAAAACATGCGCATGCTTTGAACAGGATCGGATAATAAATGTGGGAGTTATTGCCTAAACCGATTTAGGTTCGTATGACAGCTATAAGATATAGTGGTCCGATCCGACCGATTCAAACTAGTGTACTACCTAGGTAAAAAGAAGGCTAAATACCAAGTTTCAGCAAAATAGCTTTTAAGACGACGGAGTAAATCGCATAGAAACAGACGGACAGACGGACAGACGGACATGGCTATATCGACTCCTCTAGTGATTCGAATTATTCTAGATGTAACTTTTGTGGGTCTACGATGTTTGGTTCTGTGCGTTACAAACATCAGAGCAAAATGAATATATTCTTTTTTCTGCGAAAAGAGTATAAAGATAGAATCGGACAACCGAATGCCATCAAAATTATTCATTCATCCTTTTTCATATGATATCAGACAGTTTCAGCTCATCGAACGTCATGTACAGACAAGCCTTCTCTTTTGAAGAATATATATTATATTGACATCTTCTGTAATGACGTATTTGCTAGATAAATGTTTCTCAAAGATAGTGGTTACTCGTGTGTCAAACACTCTGTTTAAGATTTGAGAATTTCATCATAATGGCAAGGAAGCTTATCTTAATTTCTAATAGACGAAGTAATCTTTACGCCATCAAAATTTTATGGACAGTGACTAAGTTAATCTGAAATTTGTGAAAATTTTCCTACGTCTGAAATATAGTAAGTGGGACTACCAGAAGTTTAATGGCCTTGATTATCATAGTCCAATATGAGGAAGTCTCACTGCTAGACTAGACATGATTTTATTGAACTAGTTAAACTTTTTTTCTTAATTGTTACGATTATTTATTTTTTTTTTATTTCAGTCAGCTATCTGGTATAGCAATTATGTCAGTGCCAGCAGAGAGTTATTCCTTTGGAATTAACTACACTTTCTTTGTAATTTCCATGGTTTTGGCTATGCCAGTTATTATTTTTGTTATTGTGCCAGTCTTTTATGACAATGGCATTTCCAATTGTTATGAGGTAAGTTAATTTATTTATCCAGATCCTATATTCCTTCTTAATTATTTATTCCTTTCAGTATTTAGAAATAAGATTCAATAAGGCGACACGCCAACTTGTAACGGCAACTTTCATTTTTAATGCTTTTCTGATGCTGCCCGTGTATATGTTTATACCCTCCCTCGCCTTTTCACAAGGTAAAGTATAAAAGATAATGGCTTTGAAATCTGATCTAAGTGGTAAATATTTCAGTAACGAACATTAATATACACTTAACCAACGCGGTTGTGTCAGCCATATGCGTATTCTATACCATGTTGGGCGGCATTAAGGCCGTCGTCTGGACCGATGTCATTCAGGGCGCTATTATGCTAATGTCTGTGGTGTTGGTAGCTGTCATGGGCGTAATTGGAACAGGCGGCTTAGATGTAGTCGTGAAAAATGCTTCTGAAGGTGGACGACTGAATTTTGAGTAAGTGCATTCGGAATATGACAGAGTTAAAAAATGATCGAACATCTTTATTTTCTTAGCTTTAATCTGGATCCACGCACTCGTATGACATTCTGGAGTAGTTTTTTTGGTGGCGTGTTTTTGTGGATTGGTCATGTTGGATTCAATCAAAGCTGTGTGCAACGTATTGTGTCCCTGCCTTCCTATTCAAATGCCAAAAAGTAACCAAGCGCAAGTAATTAAGTAGGGAATCAGCTTATACATATGTTTGTTTCCTCTTTAAAGATCTCTAACCATTGCTGGCATAGGATTCGTCATAATCATGTTGTATAATTGCTTTACTGGTATTATAATGTTTGCCCGATATTTTGGCTGTGATCCCATTTTGGCCGGTGTAAGTATGCCAATTGGGATAAAATTTAAATTAAAAATCAATTATACTTGTTTTTGTAGCTCGTTGCAAAGCCCGACAAAATGATGCCATTTTTTGTCCAGGACATTATGGGTAACTTACCTGGAATGCCAGGAATCTTTATATCCTGTGTCTTCAGTGCTGCCTTGAGTACTTTATCCTCACATCTGAACTCGCTGGGCGGTGTGATATATTTTGATTATATAAAACCCTTTATTCATCACACTGAGGCCCGGGCAAATGCTACCATGAAATGTGTAGTTGTGCTCATGGGCTTATATTGTGTGGCTGGTGGCTTTTTAGTACAACACTTTACTTCAATTCTTCAGACTGTCATAACTATAACTGGCATTAGCACTGGAGCCGTTGTGGGTGTATTTCTCTTGGGCATGTGTGTGCCCCGCGCCAATGAAAAGGTGAGACAAATCATTTTACAATTTACAATTTTTATAATAATTCTTTTTAGGTTGCTTTTACTGGCATCATCTTTAGTTTGGTGGCGATGATTTGGCTGATTATTAATGCCCAACTTAATCTTAGGAATGGTCTTGTTAAATATGAAGTTCTACCCACTTCTCTGGATCAATGCCACAGGCCCGAGTTCCATAACATTCTAAATAGCATGTAAGCGTTTTGGTTTACACTAAATCCAAGGTTTCATTTATCATTTTCTTTCTTTTATTAAAATTTTTAGCAATTTTGTCAATACAACTATGGCCCCAACTGAAGCCAGCACAGAAACAGCTTTGGTAACCAAAGCCTTTAGCAGCAATCGGCCCTTCTCCTTGTATGACATCTCATTCTATTGGTACAAGGTGATTGGAACCTTTTTGGTATTTGCTTGGGCTGTTCCTATGAGCTTTGTTTATAAGCCAGATAAGAACATCAAGCTCAATCCGAAGCTCTTCTCACCTTTTATGAGAAAGTATATTACTGTTCCAGAAATCGAACTGGAATACATGAAGGAGGAGGGTGTACCACTAAATACAAAAATAAAAGTCACCTCAGATTTTGATGAGATTAAATAAATGAGATAAAAAAACACAAAGTTAACTACTCTAATGTGTAATGGGAAATACAATTTAAATATTAATTTAAAAATATGTTGTTCTTCTTTGTGAAGTTTGACAAGGAAGCAATCCTTCTTGAAGAGTCTCAAATCTTATAAACCCAAAGCACAAGAACGATATATTTAAGGATTTATTTTTGTTTTGAATCAAAAAAATTTCAGTCTAGCTAAAAATAAATAATTTATATTGGTTTGTAGTCCAATTTAGACTCTAATTTCTTATTGTCTGCCACTTTGCGTACAGCCTTCATGAAGTCCTCCTGAACCACGTACTCCCGATCAGCCCGTAAAGCAAATAGGCCCGCTTCAGTGCAAACATTGCGTAAGTCAGCCCCATTGAACCTGTCCGATAACTTTACAATCGCCTCGTAATCCATATCTCCACGTTTTGAGAGTGGCTCAGCATGTATCTTCAGAATGTCCAGACGAGCCATTTCATTAGGCAAGGGTATTTCCAGTTTTCGGTCCAAGCGTCCAGGCCGCAGTAAGGCAGGATCAAGGGTATCGGGACGGTTGGTGGCCATAATTATTTTAACCTGCCCCAAAGCATCAAAGCCGTCTATCTGGTTGAGTAACTCCATCAGAGTGCGCTGAATCTCTCGATCAGCCGAAGTTCCCTCGGAAAAACGTCTTCCTCCAATGGCATCTATTTCATCCATGAAAATGATGCAAGGCTCGTGATCCCGTGCATATGAGAACATTTCGCGAATGAGACGAGCACTCTCCCCAATGTACTTGTCCACAATGGCCGAGGAGACCACTTTCATGAAGTTGGCATCCAACTGCGAGGCAATGGCTCGGGCCAGTAAAGTCTTTCCGGTGCCAGGCGGCCCGTACAGTAGACATCCTTTTGGTGGATTTATGCCCACACGGTGAAATAATTCCGGATTTACCAAAGGCAATTCAATGACCTCACGTAGATCCCGTATTTGCTGGGTAAGTCCCCCGATTTCGGTGTAGTTGACATTACCAGGATCCTCGTGGGTCATATTGTAGACCAATGGATCGACCTCGCGCGGCAAGTAGCGCATAATAGTCAAAGTGGTAACATCCAGAGCAACGCGTGTTCCTGCCTTCAACCGTGACTTGTTTATTTGGCGCCTGCAACCCACCACGTAACGTGGACCGTTCGATGCTTTCACTATAAAGTTGTCCGGGGTCAATTGCTTGAGCACTTCACCCAACATCTGCCCCACACTCTGCAAGGCCTTCAGATCTTCCTCGGACTTCTCATATTGAGCATTCAGCAGCTTGTGCTTGTCCCTCAGAGACTTCAGGCGCGCTTCAATTTCTCGGTGCTCCAATAGCTTCTTGCGGTAATTGACAAGAGCTTGAAGACGTCCTTCATCTGTGTTCGGCTGTGCCATTTTGAAGATAATTAAAATGATTTTATTTTCCCTTTATAAAAGTTAAACGCAGGAAAACTTCAAACTCGAAAGAAATTTCTGATTTCAAAGTGCAGAATCATGCAAGTTGACAGTTAAGTCGATGACAGTTATGTCGATATTAACGATGTGGCACCACTTAAGTGACAGTTACTTCGCTCTTGATTTTATTTGTATACCCTATACCTAAAGGGAAAGTGTATATATTGAAGTATATTAATCAATGTAAGATAGCGAAACAGACATCAGATTCCCAAATTTTACACAATGTATTACTAAAATTATTTACAATATGATCAAGATGTTTGTAAAAAAACAAAACATACAGCTGTCCGTCTATCCATAATTGGAATCCTTAACGTTGTTTACCAACAGGTCAGGGCTGTCACCTCTTGGCATACCTTAGCGATAATGTTTACCAACAGGCCAGGGCTGCCACCTTTTCTTCATAAATGCCGTCTAGTTGGTACAGGGCGCCCAAAACTCGGATGCGTCTGAGTTTAGCATTGTTCTTTTTTAAATGAAAAAAGATTATATTCATTTTGTTCTGATGTTTATAGCAGAACCCTATAAATTACCTCTAGAACCTTCAGAGGTAAATCTTGGTATACAACCTTCATATATATACATATTTTGGATTAATGTTTGGAAGCTTATATGTATGTAAAATTTTAGTCGGGTTTTTGGGCTACTATATCATATATGTAAATGCCAAACAAACCTTAATCGGCTTTAGAAATATCGACCGCGTTTAAAGCTCTTCTAAAAAGAGTTTCAGAACGATGACGTTGGGATTACTTACTTTTAACCATTTAAAAAATAAACCACAAATAATATGAATTGGGATTAAAAAATGTTTTCAACATTTGGAATATATTGTCAACAAATAATCAAAATTTTTCAGGTTTTCAATTACATAAAAAAATTATTAATTATTGCAAATCGAATTTGTTTACTTTTTTCTTTTAATATTATTTTGAATTTATATATAGTTTTTTTTTTTTTTTTTTTTTTTTGGTGCCGGTCAACGGAATTAGAATTTTAATTCACATTGATCTAGTAATGGGTTAATGAGTTAAAAAAGGAGGTGTCCTGTCCAAACAATTGGACAGATTTTGATTTTAGTAAATGAACATTGCCCATACCAGCGAAAATACATTTTTTTTTAGAGTGTTATCACGTAAGAGATTAAATTATGTAACGACTAAAATAAATTATTGGAGTAACTAAAAGTGGTGAAGTAATACAGATTATGCCCAGAGTAGGCAAAACAAATTAATACATGTAAAAGGGCAACAGAAAGGTCCTTAGAAAATAGAAGGCTTTATTTAAAACGTCGCGCTGGCAGCGTGGGACTTTCTGGCGGTGTGTTTCCGTTGCCACTGTTTGTTTGGAGTAGCGAATGCTTTTTGTTCGAAGTCATGAAGGGGGCGGCCAACTTGCGGGAACCTCGCGGTGAGGCAGTGCCTGTGCTGTTGGCAGCCATAGCAGCCGTGGAACTGGCCGAGGCTGAAGTGGCAATACCCAAAGGAATTTCCTTGTAATTTGAGTCTATCGAGCTCTGACCCCAGCCACCTAGAGATTAAATGGAGTTGTCAATTAAATGCAAATTGGAATTTATATACTGTGCAAACCTTTGCTCAATCTATGGTCAATCAGGGCTGCGGCCAAGGGGGCTGCTTTGTTCGAATTTGATTCTCTCAGTGTGCCCAGGTTAGAGAGAGGCAGGGGATTGTAAATGCGGCTGGCAAAGTCTTCAAAAGTCGTGCTCTCCTTGTGCAGCGAGGATACACTGTCCAGCGAACGATTTCGCTCTTCGTAGCTGAAAAAAAAAAATGTTATTTTGTTTAGAGCATAAAAAGTATTGAATTCACTTACTATTGCTGATGGAGCGGCAGGGCTGTGCGCTTGGACCTGCTGGCATTGATGGCTGTGGCTCGTATGAGTATGGCCAGGTGGGAACCACTGACCACACTTTCATTGGCCAAGGGACCAAACCAGGGCACCTCGGGTTTGCGATTCACAGTCACGCGGAAAAGACCATTTTTCAGTGGATAGACCACAATGAGTATGTCACAGAACTCTGTGGGCAGTATATCCCGCCGATAGTCACGGTAGTGCTCGCTCCACACAATGTGCACTTCGTCGTTGCCCAGATGCCGGGTCTTGAGTAGCATAGCCTCGGAGGAGTCTGAGGGCATTCGTGTGGCTACATGGTAGATCACCTCCAAAAAGGGTGTTGCATAATAGGGAGCTGTAGCCCCACAACCATGACGTGGCAGGCCTCCCAAAAAGCCGCTATGAGTTTCCAGATCGATCTCCCAGCCAAGGGCTGAGACGAACATTTCGTACATGCTGCTGCCATTGGTGTTCCTCAGGATGCTGGTCTTGTCCTCCTGACCGGCTCCCACATAAATCACGGCCATTTTGTGAGTCTCTCGGCACTTTTGTAGATCCACATTGCGCAGCTCCCGTTCGAGCTTTTCGCTCCTCTGTAGGAGATGAGTCCTGGAACGACGTTCCCACCCAGCCAGACCCAAGTGTGTAAATAGTAGCCGGCAGTATTGGAAAGGTATCTCAGCCCGAGCCGGCAAGCGATTGACCACCGCATAGGAGTCATTGGAAGCCGGAGACTGTTGTCTCAAGGAATAAGCCAATTGCTCCTGTTGCAAGAGTGAGGCCATAGGAGGTTTTTGGTTGGCATAACCCAAAAATTCCTGTTCCAAGACTCTCTGCTTAAGTATGACCGAGATGGCTCGGGCCTCCTGGCTACTGCCAATGGGACTGGAGCAAGGTGAATTCAGCTGCGCTATATTTGGTGTAAGGCATTCGGTGCTCGTGTAGCTTATGTATGACAACATGTCATCCAACTGATCCAAGTCATTCGCTAAATCTGCAGCCAGAGGCAAGACTCCAGGTGGCCGATGTCTCATTGTATAGCGTGGAACTTGACACTCCATTTCCGTCGCGGCTGCTACAAAAGAATCCAAGGGCTGAGCGGATCTCTGGCCTGAGCCATCTGCTTTGTTTTCACTCTGCCTGAATTTGGACTTTTTCCGCGGCTCCGAATACAAAATTGAGGCATCCCAACAAGCCTTGCCGTTTAGGTCGCGCATTAAGACCCGCACTTGCTTTTCAGCGGTGACCAGGCCGGCAGTAATTCCTCCACCCGGCATCTTCATGGTGGGCAGTTCTATGAAACTGGCCACCAGACCAGTATTCAACATAAAGAACTGCATGTTTTTTGCACTGCCCACTGATGTGATTTTGTTGCATTCGCGACGTTTATCTATAGTACCGGGTTGACTACCTCCGGATTGGGTGATGTCATCTTGTTCCTCGACCATTGAGCTTAAACGGGACGCGCCAATGCCCATGGGGAAGTGACCCAGATGGGTAATCAATTGCATTGCCACAGACTTGGCACAGAGACGTATAGCTGTGATACAAGCCTGAATGGTTTCCGATGTCTGAGAATTGCCCTCCGGCAGCTGTCCATCGCCCTGTAGATCGTCAAAGGCGATATTCATATCAAAATCGTCGTCGGCCGTTAGTCTCACTCGCTCATGGCGTGAGCCGCCTGAAGCCACCTGAAGCAGGACCCGCATGACTTGCAAAATTAAGGTATCTCCTTGTTCGTTGATTGGTGCCAGCATGAGTCGGAATGGAAAGGCCATGCAATACTCTCCCAGACAGAGCATAAGTGCTGTGAGTACCACTTTATCGGCGTCCTTAGGCTTGCTTACGTTTTGAATCTCTAAGGCCTTGCATAAGGCTTTTATGATCAATTGAGCGGCTCGATCTATGGTGGCCAGCTCCTGACCACGTTCGGTACAGAGTTTGAGAGCTCCTACGGCCACAACGGTGATGGTGGGATGCTTCAATTGCAGGGCCTGAAGAAGGACTTGCAAAGCCTCGAGTATTCGGGGATTGTATCGGCGACGGAATTCCTTGGGAGCCACTGTTTTGTGGTGTGGCACCACCTGTTGGAATGGCTCTCGTTGGCCACGAGTCTTCTGGGCAGGCTGCGAGAGGCCCAGCAGTATCCACTGACCCAATTGGGAGAGAGCTATGCACCTCGCCTTGGCCGAGGGCTCCCGGCGTGCACATCTTAACATGATGTTGAGTATGTGGTCCTGAAGATCGGAGCACTCCATCAACTTGAGCTGCTGGGGCGAAGGCTGCAGCACGGGTCGTGGCAATAGAACCGCGGGATAGCACAGCAGTGAGCCTAGTAGGGCAGCCACATCAGCGCGTGGCGTATTGCGATTTACCTCCAAAGAGGTAAGTAGAATAGCGCTGGCATGCACCAAGTCTAGAAGCAGGAGCGTATGACCTGGTAGCAGCAGGCTAAGCAGACGCGGGCCTTCCATGTACTTCAGTATGGGATATATTAAATCTCGATCCTCGCCAGCAAGGAATTGATGAAGTGCCTGGTAAAAAACAGGCAACTGATGCAATCCTGTGACTGAACCGTGAAGAGCCAAGGTGCATAGGATCTGCAGAGCCCAGAGCTTGCCCTTTTTGAAAGAGCGATCCAGCAATAAGGCACCATAGCACCAAGGAGCCACTACACCAATGGGTGGCACCAAAAGGGGTGGAGTGGGTGTATTTTGATTGTCTGTAGAAATACCTTGATTCTGCTTAATCTTAATCAGGTTGTGCGTCATCTCGTACAGGTGCTGGAAGACCTGAGCATGCAGCTCGGCCTTGGGTATACGATTCACATCACCCAAAGCGCCCAGCATACGCTTCCACATAATCGAAGTGGAGTCGGGCAGCCAGCCTGTGGCTGTACCGCCGAGTATAATGGAGCGCCGTTCTGGTCCAGAGCCGCAGCCAGAATTGCCATCTTCTAGACTGTTGTTGTCTACGGCCAAAACGTCTATATTCATTTGGGCGTCCTTGATGGACCCACCTTCGATGCCACTACTGGCTGTGGGCGAGGGACTGCGGGAACCTGCACCACTTTCGTTGTCCTGATATTCAGCTGAGCAATCAATTTCGTCGTCGTTTCGATGTCTACGGAAGCGTCGTTTACTGCGCCCTGATATGGGCGCCAATGAGTCCAGAGACATGGCTCGACGTATATCTTGCGTTTTTCTTAGATCTCCTTCGCCAATAGTTCCCAAGGAGCTGTCATCTCCAGAGGGTATACCAACCGGCGGTAAGGCCAAAGATTCCGAATTCTGGTGACGGCGTCGCCGCATTCTGGAGCTCCGTGCTGCTGAAGCCAGACTCCCCTCACTGTAACTGCGGCTCAGCATAGGTGTCAGTGAAATGGATCTGTGATGGCCTCCTCTATTTTGAGATTGATGCTTACGTCCGGTATCTTGGACACCACTATCCAGGGGCGTTTCATCAGATCTGCTGCTATTGGACTCTGCTAGACTCTCTCTATCCTTGTTGGCTGGAACTGAAGTACTTGCAGGAGCCGAGCTACCCGACTGTTGCCAAACACTACCCACACGTCGTCGCTTGCCACGACGATCGAGTGGCAGGTCTAAAAGATTGATACCATAAGTGTAGCGTGAAAAGACGCGGGTGAGAGTCTGTATAGTCTTGTTCCACTCCACTATTAATTCTTCACGGTGTGTGAGCGACTGCAGCACAATAAGAAATTTTTCCCAAAGAGCCGCATTCACAGGCACATTGGTGTGGGCGCGAATCCAGGTGACAATTAAAGTTTGGAAAATAGCTGAGCCCAAAATGCCACCCAGACTGGCACTCTTTGCACTATTGGATGGCGAATTCTGATGCAACACCACGGAGGTCACTTGAAGAAGGACCAGGAGCAGCCTTTCCCATGTGCGCGGCTCCATGCGTGTATTCATCACCATCGTGCGGTAGACGCTGAGCACCTTTTTGCAAATATCCGTCTGCTCTTGTAAGGGTGTTGAACGGAATTCCCGGGATCTGGTTGGAAAACAAATGTTGAGATGCCCAGTATTCACCAGGAATACATTTGCCGCATTGGTCACAAACACTTGAAGAACATTTTGCATGCCTGCACGAATAATCAGATTTTCCTTCGTGGCTGTACCCTGCATGGCGCCCACATAGGAAGAAGTGCGCAATCGTTGACTTCTTGGAGTTCCTCCGGCATTAAAATTCATGGGCACAGAAGCTGAAACACTTCGGTCGTCGTCGGGTTCCAACAAAAATGGGGGTGGTGAGCTTCCCGTCATCCAGTCTCGATAAATTGTAATTGCTGTGCGTATTGCTTCGATTTGAGCCTTCGATGTGAAGTTTAACAGGAACGCCTGTCGATAAACCTCGTGGACGAAATTGATATTCTCGCGCGTGGCATAAAAGACATCGCGTACGATCAGTCCTTGTCGGTAGCCCTGTAGGCGCAAATGATCTACATCCTCAATGTGCAGGGCACAGTCCAAACGATGGTTTAGACGTTCGTGTGTAAATCGGGAGACCCAATTTATGAGTACTACCACACAGGAAGCCATTACTTCCTCCTTTTTGTTAATGGAACGCATAACAGGTAATTCGTGACGTGGACTGTATATGGAGGTGGTGCTATCAAAGTTCGGTGAAAATACTGGTAAGAACATTTCCTTGAAGCGCTGGAGCAGGAAGGCAAAGGCTCGATGCTCCTTGACAGCATGATTATCCCGCCAGCATAAGCAGGCCGTGGTATAGACCATGCTGTTTAATAATACTTCTAGACCATCCCGTGGATCTGGCGGTGCTGATTTTTCGTTGGAAGATGGTGGCAGCAGAGCTACGATTTCTGCACTCTGCACGGGATGTGAAAAATTATTGTCGTGAAAAACCGAGGCCATGCCTCCGTCCACTTTCATATTGGGATGTGATAAAAAGTCTCCAGCGCTAAAGTCCGTATCAGGACCCACAACACCCTTTTGCGGCACAATCAGGCCTGGAATTAGATCGGCATACATGGCATGCACATAAGAAGGGGCGTTCTCACCCAGAGTTTGATACCACAGCAAGAAGTATCTGAAAATGGGAATTTTTTTAATAGATTCTTTGGTATTCCTGGACTTTGCGTACCTCACACCGTCCCTCCTTAACTTGGGTGAATTGCCAAAATGCAGTAACTTGGCCAAAATGCGACTGAGAGAGTGGCATTGCCAACGCCGTGCCAGAAGCTCCGGCAGGAGGCACAAAATTTTTTCAAGAAGCCACAGCGAGCCATCTAGCTCTTCCCTGTGAGCCTTGTGAACTGCAAATTAATAAATCTTCTTTAGTTCGATATTTCCAAATATTTGATTATTTCGCTTACCTTTTAACTTAAGATTCGCTTCAGCCTGTATAAAAGTGTCGTATAAAATGAAATAAACATGGCTGTAGTTGGTTTCAAAGAGAGATTTCGACTCATCATTGTCGACATTATCTGTAAAATAAAAGCAAATATAAAATACGTCGATATTTTTTTTGTATATGGTGAAACTAAATTTGCTAAGCTTTCCGATATTTTCACACTTTGTTCTCAAAAAAGGCTTGGCCATTGAATTGGTCCAAAGAAATAATTATAAAAAACAACAACACCATGTAAACACGCATACTTTTTTCCAAATATGAAATGATGAGCCATATGAAATTCACCTGTAGGGAATTTCATTGCGGATTGGTAAGTTTTTTGGTACGAAAATATCACGAATTAAGACTTTAACAAAAGAAAACTGCATTTTTTGAGCATTTTTATGCACAGTTGGACATTTTTGAATTTGTCTGATACTCGCTTTCACTGTGTAAATTATATTTTTTAAAACATACAAATACTTTTTGTTGACGCTGTATATGTGCGTGTTACCTGTGCATTTAATACATATGGAAAAACGAAACGAGAATCGTATCTGTATCTGGCTATCAAATTATTGTTTAATTTACCTAATATCATGCGCAAATGTCGTAGGCGAGATGCTGAATCCTTTTTGCAGTCCTGTAACTTGGTTGTAGACTTTTTAATGTCAGCATGAGACTTTTTTGTAAACATTTTACATTTTATTTTTATTTTTCTGGCCACGCAAAAATTTCAGCTCAGTTCACACTAGCAGTCTGTTCACCGGTACCAGTTCGCAGCGGAATTTCACTTGTTCAAGTTTGAATTTTTTTAAAAACTATAATTCCGTGAATTTCAATGTGCTACGTTATTTAATTAAATTGTTAAATTAGGACCACTTTAGTAGCAGAAAGTAGCAGAAAGGTCATCAGATTTACAAAAGAAAGAGTAAACAACTAAATAAGCCACTAAGAGATGGATGCAGAGAACGTTTGAAAACTAAACAAGAACACTAAGTAAGAGCAAAAAGTATGAAATAACTTGAAATAACGACTCCGGAGCAATTTAAAATAACACCCTTAACATTTGGACTCACTAGTTAAATCATGTTCTAACCATTCCCGGACATTTAATGCCCATCAAAACCGTGGGCTCGGTTTCTCTGGACAAGGATACTATTAAATTTAATCTAAAAAGCTAAATAAATTAGAACTTTAAATAGAACTAATAGCCAAAATAATAAAAATATTTAAATTAGGATTTGTTAAAAAAGGTTATTGCTTACAACGGTTAGATTTCGAATTCTCCTTGAATAATTGCAAAAATTGTTATTATTAAAATTTATATTACTTAACCTCCAGTAAATTTCTAAACCTAACTCGGGCGTCTCTAAAAGAAACTGGTACATCATTTCGTTAACACTAAATATTTTTCCAATAATTATACTAAACTAAGAACTAAAAATAAATAAATTTTTTTCTTGGCTCACCACCGCTGCATATCCATTTTTTAAGGTATTTTCGTTGAAATATTCATCATGTGCAATATATTTTTATTTTACCTGGGGCAGCTACAAACCTTAATTTGAATGATCGTGAATATCACAACAACTTGAAGAGCTAGAACAACCCACTTGGAACGAATATTATTTCTATTTACAAGGAAGAGGTAGTTTAAAACATTTGGATGAAATGGCAGGAAGGGCCTAAGCGAATAAACACTAGCTAGATCTCTGGCTAAGATCTCAAAAACATACCAAATCTGTCTGTAAAAATGCCAAATTGGCATCACTGGTAATAACATTTGAATTTGTGTTTCTTTGTGGTCACACTGAACATGTTGGTCGGTTTCATGTTCATGTTCACGTTCACGACATTAATTTAAACTTAAATAATGAGCCCAAAACATCCATACAAAATAATTTAGCTTTAATACAAGAATAAAATGTTTTAATTGAAAAAGAAAGAATATTATATCATTTTCGACACATCTTTAAACAAGTTTCATGGTGATTGTTTTTGTCTCCAGGTAGTTATCCAAGCCATCCTTTCCAAGTTCTCGCCCAATACCAGAATACTTGTAGCCACCAAACGGAGTTTGTGGCAAAACTGCATCATAACAATTTATCCAAACCGAACCGGCATCGACATTATTTGCATAAGTCATGGCCTTATTTATGTCGTTTGTGATGATACCAGCGGCCAGGCCATATTGCACGTTATTGGCGCGATCGATCATTTCCTCCAAAGAACTAAATTTGAAAATGCACTGGACTGGTCCAAAGATCTGTAAGTAAGAGCTTTAAATACTTATCTGCATTCTTTTAAATTTTCATCACATTACCTCCTCTTGAGCAATTTTCATGTCATCCTTCACATCAGCAAACACTGTGGGCTCAATGAAATAACCAACATTACCAATGCGTTTGCCACCAGCTGCCAACTTGGCGCCTTGCTTTTGGCCACTCTCAATGTAACCCAACACCTTAGTCATCATTTCATCATTGATTTGTGGTCCCTGTTGGATATTTTCCTCAAATGGATTTCCCACCTTGCGGGCCTTGGCCTTGGCGGCTGCTTTCTCCACGAACTTATCATAGATTTTCTCATGGACATAGGTACGGCTGCCAGCACAACAGCTTTGACCATGATTAGAGAAGAGCGCCTCATGTGCCGTCTCCACAGCGAAATCAACTAAGAAGATTGCAAGTTGTATTTGTTGAAGTAAAAAAATAAGTTAGTCCTTACTGTCTGCGTCTTCGAAAACAACCACAGGACTTTTACCGCCCAGCTCAAGAGACACACGCTTCAAATTCGATTCAGCTGCTGCCTTCATAATAATGCGGCCAACTTCAACAGAACCCGTAAAAGCAACCTTGGCAATTTCAGGATGCTCGCTAATGGCTGCACCGGCAGTGGGTCCAAATCCAGTAATTATATTAATGACGCCTGCGGGGAAGCCTGCTTCCTTGGCTAAGGCAGCCATATGCAAAGCGGTTAGTGGAGTCTCCTCAGCTGGTTTCATGACAATTGTGCAGCCAACAGCCAAGGCTGGACCCCACTTCCAGGCCAGCATGAGCATCGGGTAGTTCCAGGGAATGATTTGGCCCACCACACCAATGGGCTCCTTTCTGGTCATCGACAAGAACTTGCCTGCTGGTATGGTATCGCCGAAGAATTTGTCAGTCCAGCCAGCATAATACTTTATAGTCATCACTGAGATTGTAATATCAAAAAGGGCTTCAGCAAAGGGTTTGCCATTGTCCCTGGATTCCAGGCTGGCAAGTAAAACCTTATCCCGGTCCATCAGATCGCAGAGCCTACCAGACAAATACAAATTAAGACAAGTTAAGCAAATCAGAAAACTCTTACTTGTTCATCAAATGGGTTCGCTCATGAGGCATCATCTTCCGCCAGGCAGAGTTACGGTGAAAAGCCTTTTTGGCAGCAGCAACAGCCAAGTCCACATCAGCCTGAGGAATTTTCAATTTAGAAAGCAATTTCTAACATATAAAAGGACTTACCTTATCTCCCTCTGCCACTTTGACTATTTCCTTACCATTAGATGGATCGAAGGTAGCAAAAGTCTTGCCCGAAACAGAATCAACAAACTCATTGTCGATAAAAAGCTAAAATTCAATAGGGAAAAATACGAAATGTATTTAATAATTTAATTAATAGGTATTTATTTTATTTCGAAAAGTAATTGGAAACTTTTGAGACCAGATGTCACCCAGGTCTATCAATATATTTGCCCCCCTACAGCTGTCAATGCCTTTTTGAAATTGTTGCTTTTTTTAACCTTTGCTTGGGTTATCAGTAAAGCTGGTTGAGAGACAAAAGTCAATGAGATAAGATTTTTCGTTCTTAAAAGTGCTAAATAATGCTAAACATTATCTTGCTCGGGCAGCTTGTTTATCTCAAAAATTTATGTATTTTATGAGCCGGTTTTAAAAAACTTTTAAGATAAAAGACATTATAATGTTCTAAATACATAATTAAAACGGTATGTATAAAATTTGTAAGCTTATTCTTATCATTGAAATGTTTATTAATCAATATTTCAGCTAATTGAAATCAATTCCTATTTATCTTTCACATTCAAAGATTCAAAGTATTCAGATAAGATTAAAAACTTTATTTGCCTGATTATTTCTTTTGTAACTAAGAGAATATTATCTATATAAATTATGTTAAATTATTTCTTTACTTTAGTTAAGAGCGAGCAACCGAGATATTTTATTTATATAGTCAAGACCTTTGAACATTCATTTTTTGTTCTGCTCATTTATCTTCATATTATATTTTCAATTCTATTTTAATAATGCATTTATATATATTAATTCTTGTGCCAATAATCGAGGCATAGGCAATTTAAGGTTATCACTAACTTGTCATGGAACTCATTATATTCTCTCGCCAAAAAAAAAAAAAAAAAAAAAAAAAAACAACAAGCTTTATGTGCTCGAATTAGTAAACCAAACAAACCGGCTTTGTCGAAATAAGAGAGAATATATACTTACTTTGGTATACTTCGGCTGGGCGTTTATCTGTGCCATATTGAAAAGCTGCTGTAATTGAAGTTGATGGATTTAATTTTTCACAAATTGAAATCTTTAGAAATTCGCAAACTTCTGGACCGGCGTTTTAGTTATTTGTTTGATGGCCAAAAAGCAAATAACATGTGTTTTCGGTTGGGCAGGCGACTTTTATTGTGTTTTATTAAAAGCTTTTGCCCGAAAGCTCTTAATCTAAATAACTCAGAACGTTAAACCGATTCTGATATACCCTGTACTTGTAAGAGCCATAAATTTGTATTTTCGACCGATTTAAGCTAGAGAGGCTATACTTTAGAGTTAAACCTTAAATTTACCCTTAAAGTCAATAAATTCTTAGATTGGATGGAATGTCTTCAAGATCAAACATATTATGATGTTGACATAGTTTTTGGACTTTTGATAGGACCTTTGGGAGTTACATTATATAGTAGTCCGATCGAACTGAAACTTGGCCTTTTTTTTTAATTACTCGCGCAGCTTTCCCTTTGGGTACAGGGTATAAAAATAGGGTTGCATTAAAAAGAATTTGAATAGCTCTTCGTGTGATGCGCGATGCGAGCTGATTACATTTGCTGAGGCTTATAAACTCTGAGAGCTTGCAATCTAATAATAGACCGGTTTAAATCAAATATTGTCACTTTTCTGCACGCATTGGGCTTGGTTTATTGTTGTTGCTTTTGTATTGATTTGATAATGTGAGCTGAATATAGAATTATAGAAAAGTACTTGGAGCTTTGGCTGCTCTATTAGAACGGGCAGTAAGACCTCTGTCAAGCCTAGCCCAGCTTAAATATAAGTGGTTCGACTTACCTTGCAGTTTCCATTGGCTGAAGAGAAGCAACGAATGAGGACAAATATGTACGAAGTCATTCTTGAGGAGCTTTCCTAAACTATATTGAAAGACTTTTCAATCTCATTTTACTAAATTTATATTTGCTAGAAAATACACAACAATTTTAAAATGTCAAGTGATAAAACAATTTGTGGGATATTATAAGTATGTTTAAGCGAGAGTGTATGAGTTTTGACTAAGGATCAATCCCTGAATTATTCCAGTTAAAGCTGAATTATTTGATTTTCTTGAGATAGAATTTGTTGGGTGGTCCGTAGTCCACGGAAGGAGTGCGTGCATGATCGGCAGGACCCTGCTCCGTAACCACAATGGGAGCCATAGATGGCTCTTGGAGAGGCAGGTTGACAGGCACAGTGGTGAGGGGAAGATACTGGCTGGATGGAGCAGCCACGGTGCTTTGGACTTCCTCCTCGGGGTAGGCCGAAGCAGTGGGCGGACCATACAAGGCATCGGGTTTCTCGGGCTGCTGGGGCTCGGAGAGGCTCTGAGCAGTTGTGGTAGGGATTAAGTCAGCAGTTTCAGCGGCCGAAGCAAAATCATCAAAGACGGGAGCACGACGGGACTCCGTGCCAGCAGCTGGAACACCATAGACGGGAGCCTCTTCCTTCTTGGTCTTGTACTTGATGAAGTAAACCTCGGGCTTGGAGGGTTTGGTGGGGGCGGGTGTGGGTATGACAATTTCTTCCTGTTGATCAGGTTTCTTGTGCAGCACATAGATCAAAGTCTTCTCCTCATTCTGTGGTGGTGGTGGCACAATTGGTGGGCGAACCGAAGGTGGCGATGGCGCCTTGATGAACACAATCTTGTAGTGCTTCTGTTTGGGTCCAACCTGGTGGCGAACACGGGGCTGGGTATCGTCCTGCTCAAAGTCCTTGGGTGGCACATGGACATAAATATGCTTGTGCACCTTTGTCTCGGGTATGGCATTATTATAACCACTGCTATGTGGTATGCCCGAGTACCGATGCGCCATGTTGTATGAGTCATCGTAGTAGTTAAGAGGCTCTCCCTCCGGCGCGGACTCTACGGCGGGTGGTAGGTAGTTCATCTTAGGCTGGGGCGAGAAACTAGCCAGAGTCTGTTGCTGAGGCAGCTCCTGGTATATCGAGGAGGGCACCGAGTATCCTAGGAAAAGATCATATACAATTTTTGTATTTAACTCCCTATCGAAGGTATCCAAAATGTAATCGCTTACCATTCTGTGGCAGCGCTTGCTTTTGAGGCAGTCCATGGAACGCATATGGAGGTGGTTCAGGCCGACCCGAACAAAGCGCCACTAACGAAGTAACGCACACAAAAGACAACACAAATAAACGCATGACAAGGCAAATTCGTTGATACCGAGAGTTCTTGAATTTATTACAATTTCAGTTAAATGCCGATAAGTGCCACCGTATGCTGTGGCTATGATTGAATGGCGCAAAACTCGACTGATGCTGCATCGACCAAGACCGCATATTTATATGCTTCGAATAGTGGGTAAACAATTAAAGACGTCACTTTTGGCCTAAACTTAAATGCTGCTCAAAATCTCATTACAATTATCGGTAGAGAAAAAAAAATACACATATTCGTTTATTGAATTGATTTAAAAATATACAATAACAAGTGAGAATGCCCCATTGAAACTAAGTCGCTTGTCGAATACTCTATTTTTACAAGTAAATGTAATTTTATTTGGTTTATACTTTTCAGTATTATTTCACTTTTTCGTGAATAATTTTAATTTAAAAATAAATATTTTCAATGTGGAAATAAAATCAAGAAAAATATGGGACAAGCTTAGAGTTAGCTATAGGCCTCAGTTCATCTTGAATTTTTAAGTTTTTCCTTTCGAAGAAGGGTATCAAAGTGAACTCATATGCTAAATTGCAGTGGCATCATTAAAGAGTCTCTGTCAGGAGTTGCGTGTTGGCGAGCGCCACTGAGGTGGTAAGCAAGCTTTACACATTTAAAATCAATTTTTTTTTTTTTTGGTGCATTTCGATAAAAAATAGAGCAATAGTGGGAAAGAGAAGCACAATAATAAGCAGCAGCAGCAGCAGCAGTGTCTGCGGCCACCGCAACCACAGTGGCAGACATATTATCCAATATAAATGGAATTGAATACAAAACAAAATTGGAAAAACATTTAATTTGTCGTCGCATTGCTTTTGCTTTCATTTTTTTTTTTTCTTCATGTCTTTTTATTATATTTTGTAAATATTGCTTATACACGACATTAAGATTCATTCATGTGCAAGGTCGAGTATTAGTATTTAAAAGACTTCATAAAGACCTCCAAGTCCTAAGCCTAAACAAAATGTTGAACCTAGTCTCAAAATAAATTACGATACCAAAGGAGTCTTCTTCCACCCACTTCTTTGAGTTTAGCTGACCCTCTTGACGGCTTTGTGGAATACTCTAACAAAATTTAACAAAAACAATTTTCAAGATTTAAAGAAACAAAACAAAGTGTATTATATTTCTTTTAAGGTCTTAAAATTATTTGTTTTTTTGAAATTTAAGGGTGAAACTTTTCTGGAAATTTTTTCAAACAGTGTATACCTTTTTCGATCTGTTAAAGTGTAATTGTTTATTTTACAAGTATAATTATAAATATTTGGTGTTTCATTGATTTAAACACGGACACACAATCGCAGCACAATGTGCATAAAAGACCCCACACAACCTTCATACAAGTGGCAAGTGCTATATTCATATTTGGAGCGTACTTAAATTGTTGATTTGAAATCGAAAGTGACCCACAATAACACACACACTCTCGCACACACTTTGCTCTTCAAATGATGAAGCTCATTCATGCAAATTAAAACTCATCTTTGAGCACATAATTTTTTTTTCTCTATTTATTTTTTATTATTTACTTATTATAAAACAATATTGTGGCTATTATCAAATGAAAGTGTAGCCAGTTTTTCCCCCTTCTGTAATTCTATTTCCGTTAATCAGTTTTCAGTTTTGAATTGAATTAAAAAAGAGTTTTGATAAGCTTGCTATGGGGATGCCCTTATAGTCTCAGACATTTTTGATTTTGTTAAAATATATTTAGGTTTGTTTTATCTGGAATACTCAGAGGCTCTTCATGACCATTCATTGTTAGTTGACAACTGAAATCCATCTGTGAAGGTTGCACGCATCAATAAAAACCAAAGCAAATTTCTGCTTGTCATGATTGTCGCGATTGATACAAAACAAAAGCAAAAAAAGCAACAAGCAAAAATTGTAAATTATAACAATTATGTAGTTGTCTTTTAACAATTTAATTGTTGGCAAAATAAGTAAAATATAATATGTGTGGGTCTTATTATTTGTTTGTCATCAAATAAATCAATTTCATTGTTTCTTTCTAATTAATTAGGATCATATGTATATTTATTAATTTCTTTGATTAAATAGATCGGAAAATATAAAACTCTCTTAAGACAATTCCGTAATCTAAAGCTTAAAATATCAAAGTTTTGTTTGGTTTCAGAATGAAACTCTAAAATCTCACCACTTATTTCGTAGTGTATATAAAATCTCACCAACATTATGAGGTATTTTATTAGTATTATAAAAAAGAAAGATTTAATATCTGCTAGTTATTTTGAAGCCGGCACCCAAGGTGCGTGTATTTTGAGCTGGTGCTGAGAAGCACTGAACCTGCATTTGCTCTAGAATTTTGCGCTCTTCGAGGAGCTTTTGTTTTTTTCCCTTTTCCATATTTAGATCAGTCTTGGCCTGGAGCAGGTCCGACATTAGCTGATCCATTTTGGCTGAATAAGACTTTTCATCGGCTTCCTTGGCACACAGCTCAGCGCTCAGAACTCTTAGCTTGCGCTCTTTGATCGATAATGTGGCCTTGACGGAATTCAACTCACCCTGCACTTTATGGCTAGGCAATTTGAGCATGAACTCTTTGAGGGCCTCGTACAGCTGCTGATACTCTGAGAGTGCGCGCTCCTGCTGATAGGACATTACGTTCTTGTTCAACAATTGTCTGCGCAAAAGTTGGATGCGATTTATCAAGTCCATTTTTTCGGGATCCTTGCCGTGTAGAGAACGCCAGCGATGAACATTCATGGGCGTCAACATTTCGTCCTGCAGGGCTCGACATTTGATGCGCTCTTGGTTGAGGATGCGATGCATTTGGAGGAGTTCCTGTCGCAGATTTGCAGCGCTCTCACGATCTGTGCGCAAGACATTCCGCTCGGTTCGTAGATTTTTTATTTCCACACACATCAACCGCATGTCGTCTTCACATTGGATGGACTGCCGCTTTAGTTGATCGTGAGAGATTTGTAATTGATTTAGGTTATTCTTTAAACTGGCATACTCGTCATTCCGTTTGGTTAAGGTGGAACTTATGGCATTCTTTTCGTTCATGAGATTATCAATTTCTCTACGCATCCGTTCCAAGCGTTGGTCATCGTCCTCGAGGACACGGGCTTGGCGATCGTTTTCTCTGCGCTTATCCAGGAGCTCGGCCTTAATGTGCTGCTGGCCCAGTTTGGCATGACGAATGTCATTGCGTAAGATACGGCGTTCTTTCTCCATGCGATCTATACTTAATTGCAATTTGCTGCACTCGGCATCGCGATAATTTACTTTGCCTTTTAGCTTTTCAATTAGAGCATGCTGATTGGCGATTTTTTCAGTTAGTTTCTGTTTCTCATCTTCTAAGGCTTGCAGACTGCGTTGTAAATTATTTCGTTCATTGGTGAGTGTGTCAGAATTTTGTTGGAGTTTCTCGCATTTAGATTCCAAGTCGCTGATAGTGCGTTTTAATTCGATTTCGTAGTTCTCCTTCAGGTGGATCTCATCTGGAAAAATCAATGGTCTTTAATTATATTTATCTTAATTTTTTATAGAAAACTCTTACTCTTGAGTACATCAGCTTTGTCAATCCAGTCTTGAATTTTATCCATTTTTTTGGCCTTCTCCTTCTTTAGCTTGTTGACATCAGCATGCATTTTCTTTAGCTTCAGATCCATGGCGTTGATAGTATTATTTAGAGCTCGCACCTTATGCTGGTATTCCTCGTACAGTGCGGTAGTCTGGCCTAAAGTTTGCTGAGCTAAATACAAGTCTTGTTTGAGTACATCACGGTCTTTGATTAGGTTTTCATTATTCTTTTCAAAATGATGAACAATGCGACGCATTGACTCCACTTCCTTCTCCTGAGTGCTGATCTGAGTTCTATATAAACCAGTAATTGTAAACTATTAAAAGATATTAAATAGATTTAAATTTCTTCTTACTTGAGCCGCATGTTTTCTTGTTCAAGATTACGCTTGGACTCATCCAACGTAGCGTACTTTCGTGCAATTATTTCCTGTGATTTTGCGAGCTTTCCATTGTCCTGTTTGAGTTTAATAAGTTCTTCCTCGCGCACCTTGAGTAAGTTAATTTTCTGATTCAAGCTACGTTTATTTTTATCACGCTCTTGTATGGCATACTCCAAGTCCACCGTTATCTTTGCTAGCTTATTGCAAGTGACATTATGCTGGGTGGTCAAATGATCCATGTTGGTCTTTAGCGAGAGTATTTGAAGATTCTGGCGCACTTTCACCTTGGTCAGATGTTCATTCGAGGATTTCATGTGCGCCAGTTGCTCTTGATATTTGGACTCATCGGTCTTCATATTGCTAAGCTCCTTAGACAAGGTGTCGTTTTTGCGCTTGAGATTGTACGCTTCGCTGGAGGTTTCCTGTTAATGTAAATCAAATATATAGGAAGAGCATAGCTCTTGTATTCGATTTGTTACTCACATCTAAAAGCTTTAGCAGTTCCTTTTGTTTTACCTCTAAAGTTTGTGTCATAGTCTCGATTTCACCCGTGTAGACACGTTGAATTTGCAGGCGCTTTGTCAGCTCATTGATTTCAGCCTGCATTCTCTCACGTTCCTTTCCCTCGTCCCGTTTGAAGCTCATGGCCAAACGCTTTTCATTTAGATGCATTATCATCTGTTCGGAAGCATCCAGCTTGTCTCGCAAGCCGAGAACTTCGTCTTGAGCTCCCTGCTCCCGTATCTGAGCAGCATCCTTTTGCTTCCAAGCTCCCTCTAAGTAATTAAGATGGAATTATTTTCAAGAAAATATGAAACACTTATTATACCTATCACATCGCGTAGCTTATCTATGGTTGCCAGGTCCATTTTAGACATGCGCATCGCATTGTCCAGGCGTCCTTCAAGTTTTTCAATTTCTTCGCGAAGCTCTTGTGACTGCATTTCTTCCTTATGAAGATCATTTTTAAAACGCGTTCCACAAATAAGAAGTCGTTGAACATTATCGGCATTATTTTGGGTATCCTTTTGTCGTAAGGCTTTTGTGATCTGGCGGGTATATTTTATAGTTTGGGCTTTATTTATTTAAGTTTCTAAATCACTTACTTCTGGAACCTTTTCGGTAAGTTCCCTGAAGAAATCATCATCGAAATCATCTGGAACCAAAGGCTCGTCCTCAGAGCCTGAAGCCTTTGACATTTTAGAAAATTTTCTCTTTTATTAGCTGCAATACGACCCACTCTTAAAATAGGCAAATCGACAAAGCCATTGCTCAATAATAGCAACGTCGTAGCAACGATTAAAAAAATTAACGGCTGTGTTATCGATAACGGCATTCATAGATTTTAAAGAAAACGCTGGGGATATCGATATTGTTAGCGATTATATTATTATTTCAAATTTTCTTATCTTAAATTTATTTACAAAATCTTAGAATTGGAATGATTAGATATACGAACACAGTAATAAATATCTTGTATGTCAACTATATATAAGCTACTTAAGCTGTTCTGACTAACTGCATATTTATGAATATATTTCTTTTATAATTTATTTTCTAGGCTTAGCAAAATAAGAGTTAGGCTTAAAAATCTCTAGCAATTTGACTAAATAGGTAATTGTTATGGCCACTCATCTTCAAATGGGGCATCATGGACAGTGTGAAAATTTAAGCCTGTTCCCTCTGGTTTATGCCAGGAAGGAAGAAGTACAGTGCGCCAAAAAGATCTGTGATCACATTTTATTAGGGCAAATGTGAATTTTATGTTTTAGTATTTTACTTACCTGCCCCGAACTAGACCCAAAAATAACTTCCAATTCTTTTTTGGGCCAAAATTATAAGGATTTATATAAATGCGATCCTGTTTTAAAAGTTGCTTGCGTTGTGCTACATTAATTACAGCCTCAACGCTGGTTTCGCCACGAGTAACCAGCCTGGCATGCCAAATACAAAGACTACCCAAGGCTATGACCACAGCCACATTTGTAATAGCCATAAAGATCAACGCTCGTCTTCGTGTCGGGGTCACGTCCTCCGAGTCTAGATCTGGCGTAGGTAAAATATGTACTGCTGGCATCCTCAAATTGTCATCGTAATCATGTGGATGAGTCTGTAAAAATTTTAAAATATTAATTTTAGGCTGGCAGGTTAGGTTAGCTAATTTATTTACAACTGGGATAATGTGGCCGCTCATGTTCAATTTAACAGGCTGTCCAATGAGGGGTTCCGACTCCGACCAACTCTCGCCATGATCTAGCCAGAGATATTTATAACCAATCTCCAAGCCAAACAAAATTAGAAAAAGGCAGCCAATTGTAGTATATAACATGTAAAGGAAGAAATACCGATGATTTGCATAGCCCACGCAGTTATTAAGCCAAGCTATAATTAAGAATATTATAGAGAGTATTATACTTAAAGTTATCTGTACTTACGACAATGGTGATCCATTTTTAGAATACAACGATTACAAACAGAACAGTGATGGGCTCGGGGTGGTTTTGGTGCGATGCACTTTTTGCACACACTTACTGCCTCTACGAAGGTCACATCTTCGGGCGGGTAGCCAGCGGGTGTTTTCACAGCCATCACATAATGAAAAACTACATTGAGTAGAAGCCAATTGCCAAATATAAGCAGGAAAATTGTGGTCGCTTGACTTTTGGCCCACCAAAAAGGAAAACCAATCCAGTAGGCAATTATAACAACAGCTGAGGTTAAGAGCGCAACACCTACAACAAAGAACTAAGACAGAAGATGAGTCTATGATTTTAGACCCTAAGTCAAAACTTCAAAACTTACTGGCCCCAAAAATTGCGTATAGTTATCGACCACCCAAAACATTGGGGTCATACAAACATCCGAAGCATAGGAAGCATTCATGTGTGAGTTGAAAGTGAGTGAGTGCCAGCAGTGTTTCATATAATACCATCGTAGCCGAAATGAGAACCTTAAATTGATAAAAGTACTTTAATAAAGTTATCACGAAATGAGCATTTCATTTGTTTATTTTTTGTTTATCAAATCAGCTGATGTCTCTAGTTTCACTTCCAGGTCAACATTTTATTTTTAATTGTTCTGAATAGTACGTACAGAAAGTTCTCTCGAAGATTTGTACGCCAAGTTATGCGGGCCATTAACAATATTACAAATTTCCTTTAACCGGCTAATATTTAGAGCTTGAGAACCCTGATTACAATTCAGTATTACCAGGTAGTTACGAAAAAATACTTTAAATAGCGCCCCCTACAGATCGTAAAAATGTATGAAAATGCAACCATGAAACCCCGATAAATGTGGGCTCAGCTCTGTCGTTATCGGAACCGCAATAGTTCGTTCGTCAAGTCTGTGGAAGTCGAAATGACCAAAGGTGTTGCGTTAATTTAATGTTTTTGTTAACCCCGGAAACCAGTCCATTTTTTGTTTATTGTCTTCTTTCGACTTCAACTGTATTTAGGACTTTTAAAAAACGACGCAATTTCATTATAACGAAATTCAGTTAAAGTAAATACGAATGTAGGTGTGGAGAAAAAAAATCGAGTACGAGTCGCTGATGTGGATGTGTTTGTGTTGGATACGAGTGCAAAGTTAAAATCATAAGAAAATATCACCAGATATATATAAAAAAAATTGTGAATTTAAAAGGCAGTGAAGTGAACAATTTAAACAACTTGGCATATACACATGTACATAAACTGGACTCACTGGTGGATGTAATTGTACTTGCGTATGAGTATTTTCTTTGTTTTGTTTCCACGATTACTTTTTTCGTGCATTTCATTTGTTTGATTTTTGTTTTTGTATACATGCAAAGCAAGTAAGTGCGTGAGTGTGAGTGCGTTGGGCAAGGACGTATGTTTTTTCAACCAAATCGGCGCCAACAGCTGTTGCGGTAACTGTAATTTGCTAAACGATGGACACATTTCGCAAGTGGTTAAATAAACCGAAGGTGAGTAATACGAGCACAAATTTACATATATGTATATATAAGTATGTGCATATAATACATATTATTTATAATACGTATTAAAAAAAAACACACACACATACAAACGCTCACGTGTGTGTGTTCATTCACTTATATGCATATGTGTGTGTGTGAGAGCGTGTACCAACTCAAACTTTCAGTGCTTGTTCGCTGATAACCCAAATTGTTAATTATTAATGCACTTGTAACTAGGGAATTTTTAATACTATTATTTATTCTCTTCATATTTCTTTACGTCTAGTTTTTCCCCCTAATTGAAATGCAAAAAATTATAGGACAGTTAATTTTATTTAATTCGTTGTGCATTAATGGCGTCTCAGTGCACTAGGTTAATTCAACTCGTATAGATGATAAACCAAACCAAACCAAACCACCCAATTCCCAGTACGTTCGTGTTGTGACGTCAGCGTCCTCTCAGTTTGACTCAAGTCAGGTAACTTTGAGTATGTGTGATTGTGATTGTGATTATTTGCTTTTGCGATAGCACACAACACAAGCTTATTGCTTTGTAATGTTACGTTCGTCTCGCTTGCACGATACAACACTTTTGATTTCCCCATTTCCCCCATCCCCACCAAACACCCCACACACCACATTGGTGTTATTATTGTTAGTAGTTTTCCCCCTGATATAAAAAACTGTTTCATTGGAAATAAATTCTCTACTTTCTGTTAATGAAGATCAATTAAATGAAAAACGAAAACAGCTTATCATCCACAGAAATATCGTAAACGATATTAAACGAACATTCGATCAATGACCAGAATTCCTTTGTTATCAAAAAGGGGGACTCTACCAGAAATAAACACTCATTCAGCCAGCCTTGTTTTTGCCGACTAAACAAATATTTTTATTAGCTTTTGTCAGCAGACATGGATTGGTCCCAAATAAGAAAGAAATTCCTGAAAAAATCTGGAAACCACAAGCTAACCCCTTCCCATCATTCATGCTATAGACAATGACCTTGTTTTAATCTAGAACGAGAACGGTGGAGCGAATCTCTTGGGAGATTAAAGCCGCCTCCCCTGACGCTCCCGCATTTGTTGAGTCATACGAAAAATTCGAAAGTGATAACTGCGTGACTTATTCATTTCTAGGGTGGATTTAAAACATGCTTTGCTTTCATTCATTTTCAGGCGGATGATAAATCATTACTGGCCAGATTTTACCATGCAGATCGCTCACTTACAGCTGTGGCCTGCGAATTGGATAGCTTCGATGGCCGTACAGAACCAGATCGCTGTTCTCGTTTGGTTAGTCGTCTGCGCCAGAACCAGGTGAGTTATAATAAAATATATAATTTTGGAATAATGTTGATTACCCGTTTCAAACTCTTTTGTCTGCCCCAAATCCGGAAGTAAGCGCGGTTATTCAACTGGGAATTGAATATCGGGAAGAAATCGGAAATGGTTTTTATTTGTACTCCTCATATAATTTAGTTAGCAGTTTTTCGCAATACTCTTGGGGTTCCTTGGGGCCCAAAGAATTCTGATTTTATTGGCAATTTTAATTAACGATTTCTTCTTTAATTTCCTCAGGATAAAGTATTGGCCATTACAAATCTCATAATGGAAGAACTACTTGGAGATGATCGGGATCCACGTGCCTTTCGCGCAAAATTTCCAGAGGAAGTTCTACAGGAGAATCTGGCGGGCCAATTGTGGTTTGGAGCCGAATGCCTCGCCGCCGGTTCATCCATTATGAATCGTGAGGCCGAGAGCAAAGAGATGCGTCCTTTAGCCCAGGCAGTCACCAAAAGTCTAGGAAATGTTCGTGTACTGTTGCGTGATCAGTGCCTACGTAATAATGTACCCAACAGCAAGACCTTACACCTGGATTTGAATGATTCAAGCACTGAACAATTGTATGAAAGCCTCAAGATTTTCGATCGCCTTTTTGCGGAATTCGAACTTAGCTATGTGAGCGCCATGGTGCAGGTGAAATCCCAGCAGGAGCACGAGATGCAACAGTGGATTGGTGTGCTCTTCTCGGAGACATTGCAGAGGGCATTGAAACTAGGCTTGCTGGAGCAAGAAAAAGTGGATGCCTTCGATCCGGGTCTGATGTTTTCGATACCACGCCTGGCGATTGTGGCTGGTCTAGTCATTTATGCCAATGGACCGCTCAATATGGATATGCCTGCCGATATGTTATCGGAAATGTTCCGTCCATTTCGTACACTTCTAATCAAAATACGCGAGCGCTTGAGGCAGCTAACTAAACAAGAGCTTTATCAGTTGGAAAAGCTTTTATGCACCAACGAAGACATGAACACAAAGGTGAGTCAATTAATATGAAATTAAAAGAAAAACCTTTCAAATTCAATAAATATTTTGATTTCAGGTTCCCTTGGGTTCAAGTAGCATTGAAGCGCCAATTCCAGATCAAAATATTAACAACAATAGCAAATACAACAGCTATAGGGCACCTGCAGAGCGTCTAGTGGATCATCACAACAATAACAACGGCCGCCAAGTCGAGGGCTCTCAGCCAATTCGGCAAAGATACCCGTCCATGTCATCATTCTCAAATGCCTCATCACCTGCACCTTCACCCACACTATCACAGTCAGCAGGCTCCACATCCTCTGCCACCACCATACCTACAGACCCACAAGACAATTGGACTTACGACGACGACATTGACGATAGCGATGACAATGAACTTGATGAAGATGAAGCAGCACAAATCGATGCAGATGTCGACCCAGAAATTGCCACCGATGACTGTGCATCGGGCTATCTTATATCAAATACAAATTTGGGCAATTTGCTGCAGCCGCAAGAAGTTCCTCTTACAGACAACTTCGTGGTCAGCGAAGATGATGAGTATGGGAACGGGTATCAAGTTCCCTTTGAAGACTACCCCACCACAAGCGCACGCAGCAAAAACCTACAGCGGCAGCAATCATCCAATAGTGGAGATGAGCCTGTAACATTTCGACAGTTAACAATCCGTCAGGCCGAACCTCACGCACAGTTGCCCGGAGGTTCCATTTCGAGATACCGTAGTGAAAACAGAATACACAAAAGTCATCGGACTCACAACTGCCATCACCAGCATGGCCATCACGGCTGCTCCAATAAATCCCCATCTAACTCGTACAAGCGTAGCAGTGTTGCAGGCCGTGAAGACGTTGACGAGCAGAGCAACGTGTCCGCTTCGGAACCCTTTCGGGAACAGCATTTTTCAAGCGCAGAAACAAGTGCGGCCTCGTCATATTCCGAAACTGAACAACAGGAGTTACAAAGCATGCGACATGCCAATGCGCGCCTCAAGCAAAAGTGAGTCTGAGTTAGCGCAAACTTTAAATCAGTTTTAAAATTTTTTATTCTCTTTTAGGGTCTCGGAGAATCTGCTGCACCGCCTTTTCGTCTCCATAGCCGGCGTGGCAGATCAATTGCAAACCAACTTTGCCTCTGATCTGCGCCAAATACTGCGCAGTGTATTCCTCATGAACATCACTTCGGCAGAAGAGACCGTGGAGGTGCCCGAGAAAGTCAAAGAATCGGAATTGTTTGAGTTCCGAGCTTCAGAAAATGATGTGATACAAGAGAGCGCCGGCTCCAACCAAAGCATTTACTCAGCCGAAGAGGTCAATCCTGAGTTGGACAGCGTGTTCAACAATAGCAACTCCTCCAGTAGTGGATCAGTGGGCGCCGCACGTGCCTCTTTCCCAGCCAATATGCAGCGCAATACCATAAATTTGGGAGTTCCCGACGCCAATTCCTCGGCAGCCCCCCGTGATCATGCCGTGCGCAGCCGCAGCCTGGGTGATCAACAGGCCCTGCCCCCGACCACCACACCAAAAGAGAAGAAGCTGCTGCGTCAACGCAATAATTCCGTGGGCAGCAACACACCCTCCACTGGCTCGTCCACAGACTCATCAGAGCAAAATTCACCAGTAATTTCGCATAGCTGCAATCGACGGTACAGCAACAGTGAGTCCACTGAACATCCACCGGTCATCACCACCAACTCAATGCCAGTCTCGATGACCACTCTCTCGCCGCCCGCCTGGATACCGGATAGCAATGCTCCACGTTGCATGGCGTGCCAGACGCCATTTACGGCCTTTCGGCGACGGCATCACTGCCGCAATTGTGGTGGTGTCTTTTGTGGCATCTGTTCAAATACCACCGCACCATTACCCAAGTATGGTCTCGTCAAGGCGGTGCGTGTCTGCCGCAAATGTTATGATCATGAAGTTCAAAGAACTAACAAACCGACGAACTGCACAGTGCGCTCCCAGACAGCAAGTGCTTCCTAGGACTGGCTGGTTAATTGACGAACACATCTGTGCAAAAACTTAATCATAATTGTTTGACAACATAGTAAAGTTTTTAATGGTACTTGAAAAAATATATTTAGGCAAATCAAAAAACCCTCAAGCAATGTATATAAATGTACCACAAATATTGCTAGATTAAGAGCCAAAAAAAAGAGAAGAAACAAAATGTAATACAATCGAAATGTCCCAATAGAAGATGGTTCAAATTTTATTTCGCCTTTTCTAAATCATATTCCAAATACTGCCTTTATATATAAATTGGTAATCTAGACCCAGGCATATAATATATAATATTTATCCTGAAACTAAACAACTTGTATTGGGCATGAGAGAAAAACCATTTTTTTTTTATTTCAAGGTGACATGAAGAAGATATTTTCTGTAAAATGTTTTAAAAAAAAAATTCCAAAAGTATGTGTTAATCAAATAAGACACGATTCTTAAAAATATATACATAAATATATAAATAAAAAAAAAAAAACAAACAAATGTAAATTTTTATCCATCAGCTTTGTATTTAGCCTACAAAACTTTACCTCCTCATAATAATCAGTAATGAAATATGAATATATATAAACATATATTTTTTTACTATATCAAAAATATAATTGGAATGCCCAAGCTTTTTGAGTAAATTTATGTGATAGTGATTTATTATAATTTAAATAAGGGACCGTAAATAGAAATTTATTTTCTTATCTTCAATAGAAACAATTAGAAAATACATCATCTAATGATATCCTTTATGGATTTTCCAATCATATCTGTATTAATAAAAAAAATTTTTTTCATAAAATCCCTAAGGAAACACTTGATTTAATTTTTTTATAATTTAACCTACAAAAATAAACTCAAAATATAATTTTGAATACTTGAAAATTTTCGGTTACTTTAAATTAATATTGAAAACTTTCTTATCAGTCTAAATATAAATTCATTAAACTAAAAAGTATTCACTAAGAATATAGTCTAAATAATATAAAAAATAATCGTTGCGGTTCCTCATTTAAATTTTCTTCAAAAAAAATTTAGCTTTGCTGTTTCGGATAAAATAATAATAAAAAAACAAAATTGTATAAAAACCTAAAGCAATTAGTATGTATCAAGTTAAATTGCATTGAAGAACATTAAACTATAATAAATAAAGTATATCGATTATATTTTCTCATTATAAAAAAAAAACAAAATTCATGAATCCCCGAAGCCATTCCAAACGGAATCCTAGCAATTCTTGGAAGTTGGAAAAAACCAACAATATTTGAGGCTTAGACGAATGCTCTGTATACTCTGAAATTTTTGCCCGATTTATATCGGATTGTTTAGAATTCTTAAGTCTAACAAAAATTGGCTCAAGTCCTTGGAAAAAGAATAGGAACTTGCAGAGACCCAAGTCCATCACACTGATCCACCGCTGAGTGGCACAGCATGTCATAAATTGCCAACTCCTCGCCAGCGCCCTCAGGTTGCAAAGAATTAATAATCAATATTAATTTACAATGCATAAAGTCTTACTGAATATTATCTTCCTTTCTTTTTTATGCAAATTTCAGTAAAACACCCTGAAGGTTTTTTTTTAATTTAAACCAATTAATGTGAAAGCTAAGAATCCAGGATCCTAAAGAAGTCTCGAAAAATATAACTGTATTTAATTTCTAACATTATGGCAGATGGTCTATTAATTTTTTTTTTTCTGTAAAATTTTCTAATTTTCAAAGCATTTTGCAATTTGAGCAAAGTGTATTTCTCGGTCTTTGTATATCAAGTTGCACTATGCTTCCGGCATTCTTTCTCATATTTGCGAAAAAAGAAAAAAAAATAAAAATTTGCGTTACATTGGCATCTCCAAGGTATTGCAGCCCACCATCTTACCCTTGCCCACATCCTTTGTCTTCCCCGTTGTCAAACTTTCAAAGCGTTCACGTCAATTTAAAGTATTTCCACTGATAGAATTTTCATATAGAGCCGAACGAGCAACATGTTTCTGAAAGCAGGTGTCAAGGTATATATGATTGTGTGTCTTGTTTGTGTGTGTGTGAGTTTTTGCGCCCAAATGTACGCAATTGCGCAGTAGGTCGGCAATATGTTGACGATTTTTCGTGAAAACTACCCAAGAACCCAGGCACAGACACGCTCAATGCTCACTTACACATATGCACGACTCACAGGGCATAACATAAATGTAATTGCCTTACAACGAAGGAGTTACGGGACACAGGACTGAATGGGACAGGAAAGGAAAGGAAAGGACTGAGCTTCGTCAGCAGTTTCGTCATCGCTGTGCTCTGTTGCTTTTTGCCTTTTGCTTTTTGGTTTGGATTTTGCCTTTTGCTTTTCATTACTTTTTGTTGCTCAGAACGTCGCGAGGCGTGTGGCTGGCTGATCTGCAGTCAGAAAAGTGAATGCCGGCGAGGTTGTGTCAGTTCGCTTAGTTTGGTCGTGGGTGTTACATCGGAGGTGTGTGAATCTCAATCTCAATCAGAATCTAAAGCGTTTACCGTTTTCGTTGGCACTTTCGTTCGTATACTCAATTTCAGAAATTTGAAAGAAATTCGATTAGAATTAGCCGTTGCCCAATTTTGCTTTGGGGTGCAAAGTGCTTTCGTGTTTAGAAGAAGAATTTTGCTCCGCTTTTTTGAGCTTAAGCTAAAAAACAAAACGTTCAATTGGGTAAAATTTTTACGTTAAGGAATTTCAAATTTATGCCACACTCGCTAACCATAAACAAGAAACGTATTTATTTAAGTGTTTTTCATGCAGTGTAGATTTTTGGCCTGGCCATTTACGCCAAAATAAAGAACCGAACGCAAAACTTAAACGCACAAGGCCCCAAAGGTCAGCGGCGCGAGCAGGCCAATGTCCAATTGACAGCTATACAACAACAACAGCAACAGCAACAACAAAAACAACAGAAATGTAACAAAAATATAAAAGAAAGAAGAAAAAAAAGAACGATTAGGTACCCCTGTCAAAACTGAGTGCGAGCGAGAATTGAATGCCTAAACACTTGAATTTATTTCACTATTGACTCTGACTGGGGTATTTAATTGTCCTGTTTGATTTAACTCGCCCGGGGCCAATTAATTACAAGGCACTTATCAACATTTGACAGGATATCTTCTTTCAATTTTGGCATTCCATTTGCATTGTAATGTAAGTAAAAATGAGAATCCGTTTATTTCGTTAGCCAGTCGAATTCAAGCTTCTAATTTGGATAATATATATATTTTTTTTTCAAGCCTACTCGTATATGTGTATGGCTCCATTTTCTGGAAAACTTAGTAGACTGATCATTAGGAAAATAATAGGGTTTTTTAACTCAATTAAGAAGGATGACAGCTTTAATGAATCGAAATCAAAAAGTACAGTTGTGCTCAAATTAATGACATCGCTTCTTATTGCATGTTAGCCTAGTTTATTTGCTAGACTGTTTTACAGTCTATTTAATTACTTATTACTTACTCATATATTCTTACCCAAAGTGGGCTATTTCTGACTGGTGACGTCATGTTTGCTTATACTCCCCTGCTAATGGAGTTGGCAAAGCATTATTTCCTTACCAAAACTAATTCCTTAAAAGCCGAGACCAAATATTGTCCTGTTCGAGTAACCTTTAAAATGCGAAACAAATTACTTAGATTTTTATTTATTTAAGGAGAAGCCATAACAACTAATATCACTTAGACCCAATGTAGTTTGTTGCCAAGTAGATGAATTTATAAGGACCACCTCTCAATTTGAGATACTTAATTTGAAAGAAAAAAAATCACGGAGGTAGCCACAATTTGAAAATATAAAAACGTAGGTAGAATGTTTTGGTAAACAAGTCGTGGTTTTCTGCAATTTGGGGAAATTCTAAAAGCTTTCACAAATTTTTTTTTTTTTCCTAAATCTCTAGACTTATTTGATAGAAATAATAATAAAAGCTTAAACTGAGAATATATTGGCCACAACAATATAATGAAAAAATAGCTTAGAAATTAAATTCTTTAAAAGTTTTCCTTAATGAGAGAAATGTATTTTAATATGGATTGTTATATCTTTATTCCAAAATTAGTATTTAAATATACGAAAAAAAAGTATAGAGACCTTAAAGTAACAATATTCCATTTGTTTTTCTATAATTTCACGACAATACACTAATTTGGAAATTACATACCCTCAAATTGAAAAAAGCGCGAGAGAGAGAAAAAAAAGAAGCAAAAATCCAATGGTTTCACACCGTTTGTTAAGGCACGATTTTTTCCATCTAGGAAATGTAGTTCAACTTGTAAAGCATTGCTCATATATATTATATGCAATTAGATCTTTATCTATATATATATATATATGTATAAAGTTTTTAATGGTCAAGCCACGAAAACTGAGTAGACTGTTAATCAGGAGCGCTTGATTTCAATTACAAATGTCCAAGAGATTCTGGCGAATACCCTGAAGATTTGGGAATCACTTTAAGCAAGCCTGAGCCTCAAGGCCTAAGTGAAATGGACAATTAATTAATTATTGTCGGAGTACAGCTTTTATGTCTGCATTTGTCTGAGGGCTCAGCTGAACAGAACAAGAACAAACATTTTCAAAAATTCAAAATTTAAATAATAAAAAAAAGAAATAAAAATGATTACACTGGAATTAATGAAGACAAATTGTGGAATCCAATTAATGTTCATTTGAAGTTTTGATTTTTCCAACTTATTAGGTTGGGGACACTAACCTGTCAAATTTAAAGGACCTTCTCATCAAAAACTTTCTTTGTTTCACATGGAACATCATTTATTAGCTTCGTTTGGTTAACTCGAGCGTGTGTGAAATGTGTTAATCTTTTGATATGAATAAAACAATACAAGGTGGCAAAGTTGACAAAGGGTAACGTCTGCTGTGTCCTTAAAGCCCTCTTGAGCTCTCTGTTTCTGCATTTTCCTCATATAAAACAATTTCACAGGCTCAGTAATAAAGCGTGGCGAGGTAATGACCGTACAATTTATTATACTTCGAGTTGTGGGATGTTTTTTCTTCTGTTTCTGTGAGTTTTTGTTTTTTTTTACCTTTGACAGGAATATTTAGTGTGGGTAGGAAAGGGAATAATGTCCAAACAATTTATTGGACTTAAAGCTCTGACAGGCATGGGCAGAGACATTTTATTTGTTGGCCTTTTGATAAAAACGTGTACACCAAAATTTAAGTAACTGACACAAGTGATTATAGCACCGTGACAATAACCAACAATAATTGTTGCTCGAACGAGCCTTGGTAACTTTTTTGATAGTGGTAAAAGGCGTTAGTAAATAAATACAAGCAAAGCAAAAATGAGTTAGGGCTTAGCGTTTTGCTTGGCAACACCGAGCACCTTGGCAACATGAGTCTGCAACAAATCTAAGCTGGCAACATTTTTTCATTTTTATTGAACCCAAGGCAGTTGGGTACTTTCGTATAAGAGCCTTTAAATATTTATTATCTAGTCATAGATACTCAAACATAAAAGAATAAAAAAGAATCTCCGTGCCCAGACGGTCAAAGGGACAAATAGATTTTATTTGAGCAAGCAGATATTTCAATTTTTTTAAAGCTTCACGACTGGCTTATTAAATTTGATTTTTATGATTATTATGATTATTATTATTCTTATGTATTCTATTACTTATTAAAATGCAAATAAAAACCATTTGATTATTCACCTTTTGCAGATTACATAATTCTGGACAGGGCTCTACTTCTCTAGCACAGCAAATGCCAAATTTTTAAACAAGCCCAAAAAAAAAAAAACCTCTACGGGCCTTATAGTTCCTAGAAAACCCAAAGAAATAAAATGGAGCTGTGGTACAATCGCAGTCCAGAAATTGGTCTGGAGAAGCAGGCCTCCATCGACGACAATTTATATTATATAGCAGCTCAACAACCTTTGCTTCGGAATGGCAAGGACTATCAGGAGACGAGCTCCGAATTCACATATAACAAAACTGACATTTCAAATGAAGACGAGACAGTTGCTCTATTTTCCACAACGCAGGCATCAGATCGACTAAATGTCACTGTTCTGTTGAACTTCACTTGCGACGACGTCCAGTCGGAGGACGCGTGGTCCGGTGTCTATTTTAAGAGCGCCGTCTATTTGCTCTATATTCCTATTTTTATATTCGCCCTAATCGGCAATGGGATTGTCTGCTACATTGTACATTCCACGCCGCGAATGCGGACAGTCACAAATTATTTTATTGCCAATCTCGCATTGGGTGACATTCTGATGTCCTTGTTCTGTGTACCTTCATCGTTCATCTCGTTATACATACTCCACTACTGGCCCTTTGGTATTGTCCTGTGCCATTTGGTGAACTACTCACAGGTGGTGTCAGTCCTGGTCAGCGCGTACACTCTGGTGGCCATCAGCATAGATCGTTACAGTGCTATAATGTGGCCCTTTCGTCCAAGGATCACCAAGCGGTAAGTCTTAAATTTTGCCTCAAATAAATTTCTAATTACGCCAAAATACATTAAGAGATTGGTTTGGTTAGTCCGATGACACAGTCCGATTGAAAATCGCTGGGGACTGGACAGTTTAAACTCAATCAATTTGAGCATTTACATGACTTTCACATTTCGCTTGCACAATTTCAAATTTATTAAATCAAATGAAACTACTCAAGAAATCTTAAATGAGTAGAGAATTTGTACGGTTTCCTTAAATGCCACAATGACGGCCTAATTTGCCAAAAACTATTTTAAGATTTTTCTTTTATTTATTTTTTTTTTTTTTTGAAGTTCCATACAATTATGTTAATTTATCAAGACCAAAATCGAGCACGTAGCAAATGACTAAGGCACTTCAGCTCCATATGTGCCCCCACAGAGACGGGCTAATTTATTTAAATAGTAACACAAGACAGTCAGCGGCGTGCCTGTTTTAGCCAACAATAAGCATCTATCTATTTGCTTCGGTAATAGGATATTATTTATATAGTTACCGACAAGGATATTTTCGCTGAATTCTCACGTTTCATTGATTGAGAATACATTTTGAGGTCTTAGCGGGCTATTAGTCTGTTTTGTTTTATTTATGACTTGGGTGCCAATTAAAAAACCCCGGAAAGGTTGCCTTAAATTTCTAATGGACACAAGTCTTAAATTGGCTTCTTTGAGTGTTTTTCACACCCAAAATAAATATTTGTTTTTTAAAGAGGAAATTGGAATTACCTTATTTATCGATAGAAGGGCATAATATTATTTTAGGAATATCAAAAATTTAATTTCTTTTGTATTATCCTGATTACTCTTTTGCAGTCATGCTATGCTTTTAATCACTGGCGTTTGGCTTATAGCCTTGGTAACTGCATTCCCTATACCAGTGGTCTCCAGGCTTGTGGTGCCCACATCCATTTGGCATGAGAAATGTGAAAAGTAAGTATTTGCAATTTATTCAAAAGTTATTCAAATGTTATCATCATATTCTGCTGCTGCTAAGATGAATTATGACTTGTGATTTGTTAACTGTTTCTAACATTTTAATCTATCAAATAATAGATACATTTGCCGTGAGGACTGGCCCTCGAATGAACAGTATTATTACTATACATTGGCCCTCTTTACGCTTCAGTTTATTATTCCCTTGCTGGTGCTTGTCTTCACCTACACCCGTATTGCCATAGCTGTTTGGGGCAAGCGACCACCCGGCGAGGCTGAAAATTTACGGGACCAACGTATGGCGAGGTCGAAGCGTAAGGTGAGTTCCTTTTACATAATAATTTCTGGTAACTCAAGAAAAGGATTTACGCTTTCAGCTGGGTTTTACGATTAGAGAATTCTCTAAGATCCACGATATATGTAGAATAAGCTTTTAAGTCCTAATTGTGAGACGAATGCAAATGCATGTTTATGACAAATAGAATATTTCTCGTATATTAGATTCGTGGAATTTTTATAGAACGTGTCCCTTTAAATGAAATGACCTTGATGTCACTTTGTACTATAAGCCTGCTTAGGTCTTGCCTATTCCGGCTTAGGCCATGCATCTTATGTGTGGCCGTCGCATTACTTTACGCATTAAAATCGTATAAAACCATGGCAAAGGTAATTCATCCCCTTTGCCCTGCCCCAGACTAATAGGCTTTTCGCTTTGGTACTTTTACCTTGGCTGCTTAATCGTATGCTTCCGTTTATTCTGCCTAACCTGCATAAGTTAATTATTGGTTGACGGTCTCGTCAAGAATGCCAAGTCATTTTATTCTCCTTATTTTTGAAGTAGTCCCGTTTGTTTCCGAGTAAATGTGTAGCGCCTTCGTAATGGGCTTCCCTTTCAATTTTCTGTGGGCAGAATATTAAAATGTAGATTCTTGGCTTTGATGAAATTCATTTGGCCTGGCTGAGGGACATTTATATGTATTTGTGTCATCCATCTGCTTCGGTTCCTGTTTGGTTAAGTAGTTGGTGTTAATTGCCTTTTTCCTAATGATTTATCATTTTTGTTTTCCACCTTTCAATTATAACTTTGGTTTTCCCTAGCAACGCGACGCTTGTCATTTAAATCTATAAATTTCTTTTCGTTTCATTTGATTCCTTGGATTTAAAAATAATTTGTTTGAAATAAAACCTCTTGTTCTAATGGAATCGATTTATTGTGAGAAGAAGTCAGGCGAGAAATTAAAGAAAAACAATCAAGGCTTTTTCAAGATGAACCTAAAAAGGCTGAGTTTGGGATATCCTGTACCTAGTAAACGGGGTTGAAAAAGTTAAGGCGGCAACCCTAGTCTGGTGGTAACCTTGTGTGTTAAATTTACATAAAACCTCAGGCCTTAAGATTCCTTTGAAATCAACAACATATTCTTCTATCGGACTGTTTATTCGCCGGCGTACCACTTGAGCGAGGGGAATTCAAATCTTGACTTTGAAATTTTTATTTAATACTCATCAAAAGATTTTGCGATTCCAAAGAACTATTCAGAAGCAACTAAAACCAAAATCCTAAATCTGCAGAAATTATAAATTACTTAGAAAAGTGAAAGGTTAGTAAATAAAATATATGTAAACTTGACCAGAGTGCAGACCTAAGGAGTCCGAGTCCCGAGTTCCAAGTCCTAGGTCCTAGTTTTTATAGTCTAAAAGATTTAGGATTTTATACAGACGGGCAGACAGACGGACGTGGCTATATCGATTTCTCTAGGCACCCTCATCATATTGTAAGTAACTTTATTGGAGACCCTCTGATGTCTCCTTCGGAGGTCTCTGCATATGATTGCACAAACTTCATATAGTTATAAATATAATTATTTATTACACAATAACAAAACTAATATTTAATTAATTTAATTAATTAAAATATCAAGAAGGAACAATAAAATTTAAGCTACTCAAACGAAAATGCACTCGGTAAATGAAAGATTTCTAGGAAGTCGAAATTTACAGGATTAACTCAAATAAAAGCAGGGAATAGTATTTCATAAATTCAATTGTCTGAGTACTTTTGATTAAAGTACGAAGAAAAGCAACCACTAAAATTCATTTGGAAATTGAAGCTGTGTAATAAGAGATAAATATTTAAGTTTCTGGTAAATTCCGATTCGGAGAATTTATCAAGCTAATTTTGAAAATATTCATGCAGTTTTACGCAGGAAACGAGTGTGTGGGCTTCAAGTGGTGGCAAATAAAAATAAAAGCAATTACCTAATTGTTAACGTTTTTTATTAGCCCATTTATTTTGTTCGCACGTAGTACAAAACTATAAAATTGAAGTCTTTTTATAATGGGAAATTAATTTTTTGTAGGTTGCCAGTCTGCAATGATTTTAAAAAATTCGCGATGAGAATAAAAAAAAAAAAAAATGGAAGTGAAGGGAGTTTGGAAAATCCAAGATTTGTATTCGACAAGTCTTTGAACTGAGGAAGTTCATTTAAGTCAAGTAAATTGCTCTCAATATGATGAAAATTAGTCGATTAAACAAGTCGAGTGTATTTACCCTAAATATTGTACTCGATGTTATAACACTGATTACGTGATCCATAGTTAACATTTTAACATAATTTAACAAAAAGAGCTTAGCAATGGTTTAGGCAATAGTAGCAACTACAAAATACAAAAAAAAAGGAAAACAAAAGCCCACAAAAAAAAAAAAAAACAACAACATTTAAAACTAATGCTACTACAGCATAAATGAAAACTCATTACTGCCCGCAACACCTAATACCAAACTATGCTTGTATAGTTTTTTTTTTTTCATTTTTATTTATTTTTTTTTTTTATTTAACTTGTCCATTTCTGGGCAACTCATCAGTCTTTGTTGTGGCTTGGCCAAGTGGCACTTGCACCGATCCATCGTGGTTCGTTGCAAGTTTTCATCTGCCAGTGCAGACCACAAATCTCAACAGCTGCAGTTCAGATACAATACAATCGCACTCACACAGACAGACACATATTTGTTACTTTTGGACAAAAGTTGGGTAGAGAAGCGACAGTAAAGAAGACACACGAACCACATAAGATGAAGGCGCCCGATACCAGAGAGAGAGAGAGAGAGAGAGAGGGAGAGGCACTGCAGTGTCTTCTGCAGACATTTGTCTGCCCGACGGTCTGTCTGCCCGTCTGTCTGTCTGTCTGTCTGTATGTATTTTAGTATATATATTTGTGTAGTAATATAGCCATGAAAAGCTGGAATTATGTAATCAATTATGCAACTCATGTTTTACATACGAACTTGTAAGAAATTGCAAGAAACAAATCCGACTTACTTTCAAAAGATTGACATTTCTGCAGATCATCCAGAAGAAGAAGGTGGAAAGGTGTTTACTTATAACTTTTGCTTATCTCAAAGTATCTTCAAGATGTACCAAAATTTAAGCTTTCAAAAACTGCTTCCTTTCCAAAAAAAAAAAAAAACATTACCTTGGTCAGAAGTGTTGATCACGCATAACGCATAACGAATATTAGCCAACATCTGCAGCCCATTAGTCTTAATTACCAATTATGAATTTTTTATTTTTCATGACAACTTCCCATAATTCATTTTTCAAAAATTTGACAACGACAAATTAAGTAATATCGAATATAGCATATAGGTTCTTCAAAGAATCGAACCAGACCCTTTCCATTTACAAAAGATCTTGACAACAGACAAAGGTTCCAAGTTGAAAGAAATTGAGAGAAACTGTGAAGATCTCAATATATAATATAATATCTTCAATTCCTTAAAAAGTTTTATCTATATAATAAATCAGTTAGTATTCATTAAGTATTCACGAATTAGTCTATATCTTAGAAGTCTTAGATTTGGACTCTGTTGCCTCTTTAATTGACCAAAATCAGCAACGCTTTTGATACAATCGAATTGAATTCATTTCTATACAAATTCAGATAGATTTTCTATTCGCAACTCATAGTTTTTTAAAGCTCTAAGCCATTCGGATCTTCCGATGTATACATTACTATTCTGAAATCTAGATTCCCATTTTTGATCTAAACTTTCAATATTATTCTCAAATCTATATTCAAATTCAAAGACAATATTTATCATATATATTTATTTTTTTTTTTATTTTGTCACCGTTATTTTTTTATATTTTGCATTAAAAAATTACCTTAAGTCTTAAATAATTAAAATATATTTACATATATGAATGCATAAAGCACCTCTTCAATTATTCATTCTTTTCTTATTGTTTTTGTTATCATTCGTATGCCAAGTTTAACACTTTCCATTTTAACCCATTAGAAGATGTAAATGTTCTTTTATCCGAAAATTGGCCTGGGAAAGTAACAATCGAAGTAACATTTGAGAGGTGGAAAGATCAAGGGATAAATGGAAGTTGTGTTTTAGCATAGAATATTAAAGGATGTCGTAGCTAAGAATGATGTTATTTACAAAAGATGTGGTCGATAGCATTTACTAGATTTTCCTAGTCTAAAAATTAGGAAGACTTGAAACCACTGACAGTTGGGAAACCGTTGAAAAAAACACAATCCATTCTATCCGTTCCGTTGTGCTTGTATCAGAAAGGACTCCTTGATATCATTTTAATGGGAGAGAGCGTGGCTGTGTAGTAGATGGTAATGGCCATAGTTTTGGATGAGTGTTGGCGTGTCAATGACAGGACTAGTCAGCAGCTTGAACCGAGAATTTGTCTAATTATCATGCGTGCGGGTGTCGATTGTGTTCCATTTTAGTAGGGTCCGGATTTGCCAGGGGGACCATAGTTGCTTGAAGGTGCCGAGATGGAGCCACCGCCAGAGATATCACCACCTGAGTAGCCACCATCACCACCGCCACTGGTGTAGCCGCCTCCGGTGTTGGTCTGTGTGAATCCACCAGAAGAGCCAGAGATACCACTGCTGTCCTTTTGTGTTTTGTATTTGATGAAGTAGACCTCCGGCTTGGATGGTTGTGTGGGTGCTGGTGTGGGTATGACAATGTCCTGCTGATCCTCGGGCTTCTTGACCAAAACGTAGACCAGGGTCTTTTCCTCATTCTGTGGCTGCAGTGGAATCACTGGAGCCTGGTACGAGGGTGGAGATGGCGCCTTGATGAAGATGATCTTGTAGTGCTTCTGGGCCTGGCCCACTGGCAGATTTGGACGTGGGCGTACATCTTCTTGCTCTGGTGGTGGCACATGAACATAGATGTGCTTCTGGACCAGAGTGGTACCACCGCCACCGCCACCACCACCGAAACCACCGCCAATGCCTGTGAAAAATGTTGGTAAATTAAAGGATCATTTGGCAAAATAATTTTTCAAAACTCACCGCCTCCAAAGCCACCACCGCCACCGCCGCCGCCTCCAATACCTAGGAAGAAATACAAAAATTTAATTGCCTATTTATGTTGGTGTTCATTAAACTCTGGTAGTGTACCTCCTCCGAAACCACTAGATCCACCTCCGAAGCCACCGCCGCCGCCGCCACTGAAACCACCGCCGCCACCGAAACCTCCACCGCCGCTGCTGCCACCACCGAAGCCTCCGCCGCCGCTGCTGCCACCACCGAAACCACCGCCTCCGAAACCTCCGCCGCCACCGCCGCCACCACCAGAACCACCAGGCCTATTGTAATTGTAGCCCGCCTCCGGGCGTGCCGAGGCCAAAGCCAGGCAAGACATTAGAATGAAAACTTTCATAGTTGCTGCGCTGCTCTTGCAAATTGTTCAACACTTAAAGATGATACCGTTAACCACAACCACACGTAAACACAACTCTGTCACAGTAATCCTGGGTCTGTGGATGTATGTATTTGTGATCGTATCGGTATGGATGAGACTCTTCTTGAATACACGAGAGATGCTGCGTCCTTTGGCTATCAAGCGATTCCGCTCACCGTTGCTGTTTATTAGACCCAATCAAATGCTTCACTGACGATGCCATGCAGCACCATCATCAATTTATACCAAAAAATTTCACTAGATGCACAATTTCAGTGAGTCAGAGACCCACCAATACCACACCGAGTACATAGACAACAGCGACGCTGACAACAACGACGACGACGACGACGACGCTGGCTCCATGTATAAGAGAAGGTTCACACGGTGGCGGTGGCAGTGGTAACAAAACGACTTACAATATGCCCAACTGGCGAATGCGACAAAGACTTGACTTGGCGATGATTTTGCCAATGAGTAGTACTGTTTTGGCACTGCAATGGCCTGAGAGGCTTTGGCCTGGCCTGGTCAACTCAACTGGCCAATAAGAAGCTGCCTCTTCTGCTTTTTTTTTATTATTTTTATTTTTTTTTTTGAGCGCTCGGTTTTTAGTTGTAATATAAATGAAGAAGTTGCGCCGACAACATTAATGTATACATCTGCTTTGACCAGCGTACCGCACCACCCCGCACCGCACTGGCAGAGGCATAGGGCAGGGGAAGCGAGTAAAACCGAAATTACCGCACAATCAACCTATTACGGCACCGTGGCAACAATTGCAAAGCTTAAAGAGTGGAAAGATGGTAAAGTCCAAAGTTTCCTGTTGTCTGACTGTGGCACGACTCTTTCTTTGCCTCTTGCCAGGGCCGTAACTGCTGCTCCGAAAGTCGTGCACTTTCCCCCACCTAAAAACAAAAACAATTTAATTTACAGCAACTTTAGTTTGAGCTACTTTACTTTCAGGCCCCAGTATCTCCAGTATCTGTAGCCGTTGTAGTTTAATTTTACTTTCTTTGAATCTATTTTTACACTTTGCTTGTCTCTTCAAAGACAAAAAAAAAAAGAAACAACAAAAGCAAATGCCCATAATTAAATGAAAATGAAAATTCAACTCCCTCACCAAATCAAATGGAATAAAGTGAAAATCCAGCAAACAATATAAATTTAAATAATTTCTGCAACTTGATTTCTACAGTGAATGCAAAGCTTAATGTCTTTCGTATTAATTTATGAATAAACAAAAGCATTCATAATCCTTCCAAACTCAACTTGAGATGGTCAAAGATGGTCTCTAAACTATTTGCAGAGTTTGACTTGTTCAGAGTTCTTGTTTTTTCAATTTGTTCCAAAGTGTTCTACTCAAAAATGCTGCAAAAGTTTTGGAACCGGTTGGTTGCATTGGTTATTTTATTTTATTATTATTATACAAGTTTGAGTAGGCTTTCAAGATGGCCAGATAAAATCTATTCAATTGTTGAGAGTCTCTAGGCAAATTGAAGGAAACTTGCAAAACTAACAAGAATCTGCAGCTGAACTTATCCAAAACTGTTGGATGCCAAAATTCTTTGAAATTGAATTGCATTTGAATTTAACCAATTCGGAGATTGGCTTACTTCTGATTGTGCTCATCACCTTTTGATATTTGAAAGATACAGATTTTTTTCTTTTTTTTTTTTAAATGGATTGACTGCTTGCCTCATGTTCTGGCTGCTAAATACGAAGGTTGATTTTGTTTATTTTTGGCAAAACAAAATCATGCTAATATCTGGTTTATTTACACTCGGAGCTATTCAACTGGATACTTATCTTTTTTTATTGAGCAAATCGGTACTTTCGATTCGATTGCCTTTGCCATTAAATAAACAATTTACCAGCTAGAATACAAAATTTGATCACTTTGATTTTGTTTTTAAAATATTTCAAATACTCATGTCTAAGATCAAAGCTAGATACTTTTATATTTTGTTCTTGCAAGCTAAAGAGCATTCGAAGTTCACATAGTTAGGCTGGGAAATTGTTGGCCAGATTTTTAAATCTCTTACAGAATTCCATCAAGCATCGCATATTTGTCGTCAAACGAGCGGTATTTGGTGTTTACACATAAGACCACAATTATTTTTCGCATGTATGAGCAGAAGCTGAGGCAGCCTCAGAATTTGGTAAAATACACGCACAGGCCCAATGTTGAATCTCAATTTTCATAGGTCAACGGGTGAACCGGAGTCGAGGCTAAAATACTGTGCAACATCAAAAATAAAACGCCAACCAAGCACACATTAGAACTTGCCCTGGCCCCGACCTACCATATATACATATATATATATAATTGGCTGGCATACAAAAATATTGTACAGATTTTAATATATGAATCCTTGCTTCGCTTTGTTTTTGTGCATTCAAATAAAAAATTTCCCCTTTTTGCTGAGCAATTTCACACAAATGTTTTTCAAATCGTGCCTGTGCGCTTTTCGCTTTTCGTTTTATTTTTAACATAACCTTTTCTTTTGCTCTAGATCAGGTTTAAGTTCAATAAGTAAATAAGAATTGTATCGGCTTAAATAATGGTTAAGTTCAATACCGGTTTCGTTCGGACGTGAAGCTTTGCTTTTTAATCCTATATGCTTTCCATGTAACTCTGTACTCTATTTGCTTGGCAACAATGTATGTATATTAATTTTTAATGAAGTATTGAAGCAAAGGGAATTTGCAAGGTCCTACCTACCTTTGCCAACTACATATTTGCTTCTTTTATTTCTTTCACCATAGTCAGGTGTATCTGCACGTGCCAGTTGGATTTAATCACTACTCTATCTATTGTGCTATTGCAGTTTGCCCAATTCATTTTTGATTTAAGAGTGCAAACCTTTCTTTCTTTAGTTACCGCAAACATATGAAAATCAAAAATTTCATGTTATTTATAGATCCACCTTAGACGACCTTTTAATATGCCAAGAGTGTCTCTCAGTCGCAAAGGCTGCACTTTGTATCTTTCACACTTTGTTTTACCTTGAAGTGCGCGGGATGGGTGATTGCGCAATCAAATTCACTGCTATATACCAGGAACGTTGGCGGATAGCCATATGTAGGAATAAAGTGAAAAAAAGAAGAAAAAAAAAAATTGCACACTAACGAACAAGCTTTTGTTGTATTGGCAAACTCGCCATAGTGCGCCACTGCTGGTGGTAATATGGGAAATCTTCAAGTGAAATGAAACGGGTCGAATGACAACAGTATTGGAAGCAATCAGACCCACCGAATGCAACTGGCTCAGGTCTGACTCTCTGACTCTCTGGCTGCGACTGTGACACCAACAAGCGTATAAAATTATTGATGGGTTTGAATAACGATTAATTTGTATAGTTTCTAAATAATCGATGTGGGTTTTTCACATAATCCAATATAATGCATATCGGGAAATTTTCGAAAAAATAAACATTTCTCAAAGTCCATCAACTAGATTCCGCAATTTATAGATATTTTTTTTTTATATCAAAACCCAATTAAAAACAATTTCTCTTAAATAATAATTTAAGTTTTAATCGAAAAAGGTTATAAAATAAAATGAAACAACCTGAATCCATTGCGAAAAGCTGGGAATCGCTTTGGAATGATTATACAACACTTTCACAACTTGTATAGTGCTCCTTGCACTTTTATCTGCATCGGTGCGGGTGGAGCATATTGGAGTTGGCTTTTTTGTTAACTACATAAATTTTTCTCAGATTTGACACTGAAAGATTGAGTCACGCAACAAGCCGCGTTGCTCATCCCCAGGCATCCAAAATTTCATTAGGAGAATTGTAGGAAGTTGGTGTTGACGACGGCAAAAGCGACTTGACAACGGTAGTTGCCATTTCCTGCATCTCTAGCTGATTTTTGTTATTGTAGTTGTCGCTGTTTTTTGTATCGCTGTTATTGTTGTTGTTGTTGTTGTTGCTGCTATATAATGGTCATCGTAGCAACATCTAGTGAGGCCTTAGTGCGAGGCGTCTTTAATAAACAGTTGTCCGCTCGCTCCTCTCCAGCTCTTCGGACGGTTACAAAAGCAAAAACTAATACAACTTCCTGGTAAACGAAGACGACAACTTTACAACCAGTATTGAGATGAGCACTTACATATGCCCACTCTGACCAAACAAACAGACGGAGCGAACCCTGCACCAATGCCTGGAAGGTACTACAGGTTATAAAAGTGATTGCCGGTATACAAAGTTTTTATTGCACCAATTACCAAGACATTTTTATAGGGTGTGTCAATGACAACATTTGTTAAAATGTATGCACATGGACCCCTGCAACGGGACTCTTCAATAAAGCCTTTCAAAACCACAAGCTTTTTTGAATATGACTTTTGGAAAGTATATTTCTTTGGGCATGCAACTAACTTGTATGCTTTATGGGTGAAGTCTTTCAAATCGTTGGCATTTCAAATATTGCAAATTTTCATCAATAAAAAAACAAAATCCTTTTTTTAATAAAATGAAAAGAAGGCAAGACCAAAAAATTTTATCAAAAACTTTACGTAACTTACAGAATATAAAATCTATATAATCATTCATATAGATTGATAATGATTTATAGATTATATAGATTGTGTTTCAGTTATTATAGAATCAATAACTATTATTAAATAGTCAACGTTACTTTGAGAATATAAAATTAATATAATCATCTATAACAAATTATAAGTATTCACTTTAATAAAATGTTTATTATTATTATAGATGATCAAAATGATGTTAACGGTCGTTATTGTATTCACCATTTGCTGGCTACCATTTAATATACTACAGGTAAGTTTATCTGAGAGGTCAGAGTAAATTTTGCTTTATGAATAGATTAAGTCATTATATCAAACTTGAAAATTAAATATATATTTTTTTATAGAATAAACTTTATTATTTTTCTCAGATTTATCATTTAAGGTTTCACTTTCTTGTTAATTCTTGTCGAGTCCCATCTGTAGGAACCTAACTAATATATCTTATTTACAATTGTGTTAGATTATTTCTAATTGGATTTTCTAATATGTAAGCTCTTTTCTTGGAAAACTTACGGTTTGCTGAGCCAAACAAAATCAGACGCCTAATAGCTACCTTCAGACTAACAAGTCAACAAAGTCAATCTGTATGTCCTTTGGTCCGTCTGTTTCTACTTCGTAATACAACTAAGGGAACCATATAGGGACCACTATATTATAAAGGTATCAGACGAATATCAATCAGTTTTAGGCATAACCTCAAGGTTTATAAACTGATGTCATTCGATATCGGTATTTAAGGCATAATTTTCTGTCAGCTTGAACTATTATATCCTATAGCCATGTCAACGGAAATATCTGCTAGCTTATTAGCCTATTTCATTCATATAATTTTCTTTAAAAAAGATTTGAGATTTTTGATGAAAGATATTTGGAATATTACGTACTCAAATACATATATTTATGTTTTGCAAGGTTAAGATTACGAAAATTCCTTTTGCTTTTTGCAGTTGCTGCTCAACGACGACGAATTCAGTACTTGGAAACCATTGCCATACGTGTGGTTTGCTTTCCACTGGCTGGCTATGTCGCATAGCTGCTATAACCCCATCATATATTGCTATATGAATGCCAGATTCCGTGGAGGTTTTATTCAAGTCATTTACCGCGTACCAGGTATGCGCCGATTTTGCTGTATGAAATGCTACTTGCGCAACCGTGGCGATCATAATTACGAAGCAACCGGTGAGATGATGTTCAAATACAATCGGACAAATGGTGATGGTCTAGAAAGGAAACCTAAGCCAGCACGTATTAGGGGCCTACAATACTCCTAGTACATATTTTTGTTTTCATAAATATTTCAAGTTTCCTGTGTTTTCTTGATCGTGTATTTTTGTGAAAAATACTATTAGTTTTGAAAGTAGTTAGATTGTTGAAGACTTAAGCACGACTATCACAAAAGTTCCTATTTCTATAGCACTTGCAATGGTTGATTGAACAATTAGAATAATCCTTTCGTATCTAATTAATTATTATGTTTATTCCTGACTTTGTTATTTTACAACTCACAAACAACTCAAAGGGACTGGCGAAGCCTTTTACTTGCATCGTGTTAATACTTGCACCACATTCATCAGCACAAGACGAAAGCCCCGCAACAATTCTATGCAAATGGTAAGTGTACTTAAAACAGGGAAAGAGAAAAAGCCTGAAAAATTAACAATCTTTCTAAATAGAGTCAATTTTCAACTGCGGAAACATCAGTCTTGCATTAAATTAAAATATCTGGAACTGACCATTTGAAGCGTCCACAGCACAAAGCTGGGAAATCCCTTGATGTAGGGGATCCCTAATTAATACGGGCCATTAATTCCAATAGAAATACGTATAAATTTCGTATCGATGTTTTTTATACTCTTCCGAAAAATCCGTGACAAGCCTGTCCTACAAAGATTTGACTTTGAACCTTTTCAGCTCAGAATGGAAACTATATCTGTTCTAAACCTGAATCGTTTGAACAATCAATGTCTTATTTTTATTCAACCAGATCGGTATAGAATACCGCAGGGAATCTACGGCATGCTGAACTAAATACTTTTCCTATTTTGATTTATTTTCGTAAAATATTCAAGTTTTAAGTATTTACATTTGGATATACATACAAGTATGTATGCATTTATATTGTGAGTTGAATGTTAAAATAAAAACAAAAAAGCTGTAGCATCATAAATCTATAAAAATATATATAATATAATAAATATGTACAAATTAAAAAGAATAAAAAATGTATTCAGTTTTTAAACCCAAATAAAAATAAAACCAATTACCTTATTATTTTGTTACAAGGAAGACAACACCAGTCGGAAGAAATATCGCAAAATATGAATAAATATTAACAAAATCGTTTAAGAAGAGTAAACGTTTTATTCGTAAAAAACATGAAAACTAACTTTGTTATATCACCAATTTCGAAACTAGAACTCTTGAAAATTACTTATCAATCTATACTCAACACCACATCACTCGGCTTAACCAAAAAATTGTCTATAGATTTCGATATAATCTAATCCGATAGCATCTGATGCTAATAATGTGGATCACCAAATACGGCATTTTGGTTGATCTGGGTTCATTTTGGTACCACGTTTGCATTTAAATGTATGAGCAAACTCTTCTGAATTCGAGAGGACACCTTGCAAGCGTATCTTGCCGGGACAATGTGAATCCTCGAGAGCATAATGATAGGCAGCAGGTGTGTAACTCTCGCACCAAAGATTTCCAAAAGCTATGAAAAATAATTGCTCATGGCTATACTTCTCAAGACCGGGTAGCTTCAGTTTCTCTCGCCCCACATCTTTGGTATAAAGACGATAGGCGTAGAACGCTTCTCGCATGCCGCCGTTGTCAGCAATATTCTCTCCCAGCGTCAGTTCGCCATTTATCTGTAAAGGAATTGATTAAAACCTTATTGCTTGGCTTACGAAAAGACTTACATATTTGTCAATTTCTGGTAGATAGAAATGGCTATACTGGTTCACAAAGCATTCTGTACGATTCACGTATTCCACAATAGTCTCATTAGACCACCACTGTACCATGTTGCCATCCTTGTCAAACATTCGACCGCTGTCGTCGAAGCCATGAGTCAATTCGTGACCAAGGATCGTGCCAATAGCACCATAATTAAGTGCCCTGAAATATTTTGGATGCAATTTTTCATTCTTTCTAGAAAACGTATGTAGCTCTTTTTTTTTATTGTAATGCTAGAAGTAAGCTTACATCATATTGCACGCAGTGTTGTATAGCTCAAAGCAGTGTTGAGAAACGAAATAGTTTTGGTGATCATCGATAATTTAGTTGCAGAAACATTGGTGCTTTCACATTTATTATAATTTAATGGTCAATAAAAAAAAATAATATTGTGGAATATACAAAAACTCTTGGTTTATAATGTGCACGGTGCTCGGGTTTTGAATAAACGATTAACTTACTCCATCCCTAAGTCGTAGAAAGGATACTGTAATATAGCAATAGGTACAGCTGCAGAATGGAGATATTTTTGTATAATTTAAAAAGATTTGTTTGACTTTGTTTGAGACATACTTATTGCATTGGCTTGAAAGGTGTGAAAAGCATTGACATTGGAAGGTGAAGTTGCCCATCCGAATTGTTCTGGCTTGTTCATATCGTTAAGTTTCCAGAGCAGCTGCCAGTGCAAAAAGTCCACAAGGTTTTCCAGGTGAGTAGTCTCATTTACTGAAACACCAGAATAGACATTATTTAGAGCGGTACGGTTGGTCAGCCAGGTGGGAAACCCAATGAAACTTTTCATTTCAGCTGATTTTTGAACAGTCTTCCGTTTCGTGGATATATCCATCCATGAGGTGGCTTTTACCAGACCATCAAATGAACGTCTAATATCGCTTAGCATTCTCTCCACTCGAGGTAGCTTAAGTTTCGTGAATTGCTCATCAACTAAAACATAACTAACGGCCATACCCAACAGGCTATTGACTCCATGGGTGCAGTAAAGGGAGCGAGGTGTACTGCCCTCTGTGCCGACCACCAGATGCATGTACTCAGAATGAAGGTGGCGCATTTCGGAGGTCGTGTGCAGCACCAGCTCTTCCATAGCACTCAGCCAAAGGTAGGACTCAATGTGCTCATTGGGCGTCTCATGGAGGTACTCGACAACAGTCTGTAAATAATTTATATCCGCTTGACTGGTGATAATCGTAACCTCTTCTAAGTTTAGTTTCTTTTCCTGTTCTGTGCCCTCAAAAATAAGTTTTAAATAGCGCTCCCAAATGGGCAGTGATTGGGGAGCAATGAATTTGTCCGTTTGATTCTGCAAATCCGTTATGGAAATATATACAATGTCATCGATAGGATTTGTTGAAGGCTTCGTGGAGTTCTCGGCATCTTCCTTGTACTGTAAGAGAAAAAGCTTTAGATTGAGATTTTAGACCAAGATTAACATACAATATGCAAATTATGAGCTACTTTTATGCCCTGTTTTATCAACTCGCTAATTGTAATGGACGCCTCTTCTTGATTTACATCGGGATACACGTAGAGTAGATATATCTCAATGAATTTGTGCACATAAGACTTGTAGGCTGTCATATCAGTGCTTGGTTTTTTTGAGTCTTCTTCGTCTTCTTCAGTCTCAAGATATTTAATGTCTTCGTCCTGATAATAATCCGACATGATGGCCTTTTTATGCAAATCTCGCAACCGCTTGCGTTGCTCGTCGTTATTGCTGGGAATGAAAAGTTGATTGTCGTTTGATCTTATTGACTTTATCTTAACTTACAATGGCAGGGCCGAGTCGGTTTCTGGTGTGCCTAGGGCAATACGATTTATGGTCCGATTCAGCGGATCTGGAAAAATGTCAAAGCCAAAGATCAGGTCCAAGGTGAGGTATCTTTTAATTGTAATGATTGTCTGAAGCCAATTAAATTCCATTGGCATTTCTGAAGCGTATTTAGAACCACTCGGGAATGTCAAATTCAGTGCTCTCGGTAATAGGGGCAGTTTGAATTTGTTTAAATAATTTATGATTGGATCCAGTCCGCGATTGTCTAGTTGTTCTGTGTCCATGCAAGCCTTATACATGGTCTTTGCATTTTGCACTGGCACTGGTTCTTCCTTAGTCAGGTTGGACTTGAGAAAATCTCGAACTATACGCATTACGTAGCTCTGACGCTCACGGAACCAATCATTCGATGACAAGGCATCTGAACGCGGATGCTGATCAGCCCAATGACCACAGGTAAATTGATAAAAATCCTCGCAGGGATCTATCTTTTCGTCCATCGAGTAGATAAGACTGGCCGCTGTACGGATGCATTCCTTGCTACGGCATATTTCCGTAGACTTGCTAACTGAATAAAACCAAACCAATCTCACAAAATTTAAATATATTTTCTTTTATTTAATTCTATTTTAAGGTACTTACAAATTATACAGAGAACTATAATTGTTATCACCAAAATTACGATAAGTGCAATAAGAATCCCTAACAGAACTTTCCGACTATATTTACGTCGAAATCTATAAATACAAATATAGAAGAGTTATAATAAATCAGGACACTTCAAATTACTTTAGAATCACCTCGAAGAAACTCCAACAAATGTTGATTGCTTATTGTGAGCACTACCGCCATTTTGAAGTCCGTTAGGCGCCCTGATTGAACCAGAAATAATTCTTATGTCCTCTGAAATTGGCAATTTATTGATTTTATTTTATTTGCCATATTTTCCATTATTTCATTTTCATATTATTCACATTTAGGAGTAGAAATAGAACTCGCATCTTTCCCAATAGTCTTATATATTAGGTTAACATTATTTTCACTTTGAATCATCGTATTTATATTTTGTCCTGTCAAAAGAGCATTTAGATTACCTACAAAAAAATTTTACTGCATAACCACGACAGAAGAACTTACGAACAGTTTCCCTTCCATCACATCTAAAACAATTTTGGAAAACAATAAACAATGCAGCAAGAACCAAATAAATTCCCAATATATAGCTCCAAACGTGCATTGCAGATTCTATGGGAGCTATATATTTTTTTTGGATATCTGCTGCATTTTTGAAAATTTCAATGGTTCTATATACATCATCCGTCATGGCAAAAAGATGCCTCTCAATATGAGTGGTATTTAAATTAAACAAATACAAATTTCCAAACATTTTTAGAACACGCTGATTGATTTTGAAAAGCCGAACAAATGTAGATTGATTTTAAAATATTTTTTATTTGTATGTGCAAAGTATTAAAATTATAATTTCTACAAAATTTGAACTGACCCTATAAAACTAAGATTTTTAGTGACAGAAAGTGCTACCAAAATAAGAACTTCATCTAAGTTTACTAGATTTTTTATGAAGAAGCTTACATTTGAGTGTTGTAGGTATCATCCATATTTTCTGATGATCCGATTTTCGAAATTAGCACAGGAACTGGGCACTCAACCGTTCCCGGTCATGATAAGCGGACTATAACTTACGCCTTTTTAAAAGATTTCATTATGACAAAATTTAGAATTTTTCGTAAGTGGGTAATTTTTTCGCAATCAAAAGAATATAATAATTTTGCTCTGATATTTGTAACGCATAGAACTAAACATCGTAGACCCCCAAAAGTTACGACTAGAATAGCCATATCTCTCAGTTTTTAAGCTATTTTGATGAAACTTGGTATATAGCCTTCTTCTTTACCTAGGCAGCACATTTGTCGGAAACGGCCGGATCGGACCACTATATTATATATCTGTCATACGAACCTAAATCGGTTTAAGGAATAACTCCCACATTTATTACCCGATCCTTTTTTAATTTAGTATGCGTGTGTTTTTTTACCAATAAATATATGAACCAAATTTCGTAAGGATTGGACTGCTATATCATATAGCTGCCATACGAACCTAAATCGGTTTAGGGAATGGCTCGCACATTTATTGACTGATCTCTTTCAAACTCAGCACACACGTTTGTGCTGAATTTTATGAAAATCGGATTACTATATTATATAGCTGTCATACAAGTCTAAATCGGGCCTATTAACTGACCAACCCCGTTCATGTTCACGTTTGGATTTTTTTCTAATCTAATTTAAATCTATTTCACTGCCCCAACAATTTTAATAATTTCACGTAAAATGGAAAAATATAGATGTACCAATTTATATTCGAAATTAAAGATTTTTTTAGCCGCAACAATTTTATTTGTTTCACATAAAATGAGAAAAGATCTACCAATTTATATTCGAAATTAAAGAATTTTTTCAAGAGAAGTAAAATAATTTAAAATCAAACAAAGAAAATCATATTTTAAGGTTTTTTTTACGAGATTTTGAAATTCAAATATATAAATATTTATTAAGAGAAGTAATCTTTGGTTCCATACACATTTTGACTTGCTTTGATGAATCTACATAGTTAAATATACCATGTGAATAGCGAAAAAATCGAATTAAGTGTTAAGAGATATGAAGATTACTTTTTAGAAAACGTTACCAACTACGTCAAGCTAGCAGCATGACCACTTTTGAACGGTGGAATTGAAACAACAAACTCCCAAGTTCAAATCAAATGGGTTGGCAGTAACTCGAACTTTCTGAGCGCCAACTTTAATTATGTGAAGTAAACAAAGTCTCTTAGAGAAGTTTTTTGATTTAGGAAACTTTACCAAGTCACAGGTAAATGAGAAAATAAAAGAAGACTAAAAATAATTGTTGATAATTGTAGAAGAACTTACCAGGCGTCTGGGTACGATTGGTTGGTAGGGCTTGTTGTTGTAAGCTCTGATTGAAAAGTTCATTGTTGGCATTGCTGGTGGTCCAAACTTGAGATCGAAAGTACGGCACTCCGCCATCCATTTTGAGATCCTCCAAAGTGCCAAGGATATCACCTTTGGCACTTGCACAGATTGATAAGCAGATCGATAGGCATGACTTAAATTCTTTTCACAATTTTTGTTTTTTTTTTACATTTTCGCACTGAACCGTGTTATGCTGCTTAAAACAAATCGATGAAAATCCAAGCCGTTGGAAATTTATTTAAGTAGCTCCATTTGCCGACATTGCACACGTCCTCGTACCGGTGGCCGGTGTATTGAATCAATGTCGTTTTGTGCAGGACATTTTTATAAGAACGTCCAGCCAACCGTGCTAACAGCAGCAAACCAAAAATCGTAATAACAACATTCAATGAAAAATAGCAACAACAAAATCAGTAACTCAGCCAGTCAACCACCATTAACTCCTTTTGCCATGCAAATGTGTCGGGGCAATTACTCGCCCAGGATAGTAGTATCTGTAGTTGTGTTTATATGGATTTGTTGTTGTGTATAGTATATATATATATTTGTTTTTGTTGTCCGTGGCGGCAGCAATTCAATAACAGCAATGCTGGGAATTGTTTGTCTGTCTGCTTGTTTTTTTTTTTTTATTTTACCTGCGCGTGTTTCATATGTACTTTGATGTGGGAGTACGAGTAGACAATCAAAAGGGAACCACTACAGAAATTGCTGTGCCTTCAATAGAGAATATAAATATCGGAGCAATCAAATAGACATAATCCTTAATAATTTGTGAAATGAAAGTATATTAGTTGAATTTTTGGTGGCTTTGTACTAAATTACCCATACGCCCGGTGGTACTATCAATTATATAGCCATCTCCAGCTAACGCACACAGACTAAAAGTATACTTTTTTCTTAGCAAACCTGGAAAGTCATAGAAGAATATCAACTCTTTTATTTGATTATTTGAAAGGTTACCAAATTCTTAGTTGTTTGGAAAACCATATTAGTAAATGGCCAAACAATATTAATTAGTTGGCCATATTCTATTCTAAGTACAAACATCGGTCATGAATTTAACTCCATTAAGTGCTGGGAAGACTCACAGATATATTTTGCTTTCTGTTGACACAGATACAATCGATACAATTATTGATCGCGTATGTGGCCTAGACAGCAAAGGCGTAACTGGGCAACAATATTAAAACAAGCCAGCAATATTAAAGACCGACCCGACCCAGAGTTGAGTGAAAGTTGAGCAGGGCGCCAAAATAAGCACTGTTTGCCCTCTCTTTGATTGATTCCCATTTGTAATTATTGTGGAACTCAATGTCTTTAACATTTTGATGAGGTAATATATTTCGACATATAAGAAATTGTATTTTTCTACTATACAAATATGCATTATTATTATCATTGTAAGTGTAATTGGATGTGCTTTTCTTTCTGGGTTCAAAGAACTCTTGTGTCATTTACAGGCATGTAAATGCATACATTTTTTATTTAACAGTTTTTTTGCGTGATTTAAACTCATTTCTACATTCTTTTTTTTTAAGCGCCTGAATATATCAATTTGAGCATAGCAATTAAATCGGGCAATTTGCCCGGACATACAAAGTATAAAAATAAACATTATTTTCATTTTAAATTTAAGTTTATATTCATATAATTTTATATTGGTATATGCATTTTTTTCTTTCTTTTTTCTTTTGTTGCAATTAAAAGTATTATAATTAGAAACTAGAATTAATTATTTTACGTAACTGAGTGCAAATTAGGAAGCAAACCCTTTGGACAGTTTGGCCTGCCATTCTGTGAGTGGGTGAAGTTTGTTGCTGCAAGACAAAAATAATAAAATTTTCAATTAAAATAAATAAATAAATATGATGGGGATATTTCTGCCTGATATATTCCTGATATAGTCCTATTATTAGAAGCCTTCGGATTTGTACAAAAATTCAACTTAAGAGCACATGTGGATTGGCATAACAATTATGGATTCAATTCGTATTCAAATATAGTTTGATTCCATAAATATCGGAGATATCAATAAAACTGACTTGAGTCTTTAATTATACAATGCTTAACTTAATCCAACTACTAAATTTTATAGATTTGTTTTTAAATAATTTCGAATAGATTCCTAATCCTAACGATACAATCTGACCGGTTCCGAGGAACATACTGCGTAGCGTGACTGCGAGACTAGACAGGACTTGGACATATCGATTTGTCCTACAGACTAATTTAAAGAAGACTTTCAGGGCCCCGACGAACCCTTTTATGCCTTAGAAATCAAATGTAAAGTTTCTAAAAATAAAAGTAAATATTATTATTCCTCAAGATCTTTTACGATACTCACAAAATTGTAAGTCCTCTGCCACTTCTAAGAAAAAACCTTTCAATACCTTTTTCAATTTTTTTTAAACATTCAAAATCATTCAAATCGAGTTATCTTTTCGTTCCCTTTCATTCATAATACACAAAAGTAAAACTAGAAACATTTGTTTGTGTTTATCTTTCTTTCATAAATTGTGCATTTTGATCCGAAGTACAAACTTGAAAACTTTTTGGTATTTTTATATGCAAGTATTTGATATTTTTCCTTGATATTACAAATGGAGCGCTTCGTAAATTTGGAGAACAAGTGCAAACATCTAATGAACGTAGAGGGCAAGAGATTGGCTCTGAAGATCTTTGGATTCTACGCCGTGGGTTGGACCCTGCGTAAGCTGGTCAAATGAGCACTAATTAGTTGAACCCAATCGTAAGTCTGGTAACGTTTTTTTTTCGATTTTATCGAAAGAATTAATTTTAAAATTTTCAGCAATCAAGCGGAAAATTAAGAACTTTTGGCTACTCCTACTCTATAAGCTCTATGAAATTCATGTGAAAATGTATTCAATCGTAATAAATATTTGGTTTAACTAGACAAGTCTCCCCCTCCTCAACTCACCTTAAATCACATACAACAAATGAATGACTGTCTGTTCAAACTAGCAATGCTGCAGATTTTCCCAGAATTCTTTCAGAAGCCCGATCCTGAAGCCTTGATCCTGATGGCGCACTTGCAGCAGGATGGGATCTTGAAGGGCATGTTGACCACTTCTGGCTGAACGGCACTGTTGTTATTGACTGTGACCAGTACACGTATGACATAGTGCTGCTTGCAGATGGGTATGTGATTGTTGGCCAAACTGTCCAGGAATTGACATCGCTCGCCTTCTCTCCTGCAAAAAAGAAGATAGTTTTAGGGGTTTGGATTCTTTTTTTGGGTATCGGAAAGAACTCACTCGCACTCCTCGATTTGTATGCCCTGTTTGAATTCCTTGGTATTTACGATCACTTGCCATGAGTTGTCCAGAGACTGGCCCAGCTCGGGGAAGATGTATTTGACACGACTTTGGCACAGATATTGATCGACATCGTCGATGTCGTCGTTGATGCGCACACCTAACTGCGGCTCATCCCTAAAGAAACTGGCGAATTTCCGGGAAAGCACACCCTTCAGTCCGGACAAATCCGGATAATTATTGACCTTGGTGCAAAACGATCGGCTCTGGTTAAAGCCATCGGCGCACTGATGATCGCCCGTAATTACCGGCGTCTGCGTGGTGGTTGCATATTTTGCTGTTTGATCAGGAAAGATGAAGGCTGACATTGAGTGCAAGCAAAATGGAATGCAAAATGTAGAGAACCATTAACCGATTAATTTGTTAAAGCATTAGTTAAATTTTGTAGGCCGTGATTAGAGAGTGTCTTTAGAGAGATACTTACTGTCTGAGCTCGGCTGACGTGGCCTCTGAGGCTCTGTGCGGGTCTGGAGCTGTGACTGCTGTTGGGTCTTCTGCAAAGACACAATGGGATCATTAAAGACAAGATTCAACTTGCCATCTGGTGATCGTTGCACTTTAAACGTTTGCTGCTGATTATTCAGACTTTGATATTGATGGTATTGGCCTGACTTTTCTTGCTGTTGTTGCAGTTGATGTGGTTGTTGTTCTTGTTGTTGTTGTTGTTGTTGCTGTTGTTGTGCTTGTTGGCTAGTCGATGGATATGGCTGGGCAGCGAGTGCTGAGGATGCCGGCTGATCGCCGAGCATACTGGGTATGGGCATGAAAGGTGCATCGTCCGTTGTCGTCGTCTGTACGTGTAAAGTTTGCGTTAGTTTTCAGCCCAATAGTTAAACAGCTCACAAACACAATCTAACAAATACACACACACAAAAATGTAACCTGTCATGAGTGTTCTAGAGTTTGGTTTTTTTTGTTTTTTTTTTTTCATTTTTAAGGATATCATTTGATCCACTTACATTGAATAGTATCACACCTTCGCCATCTTTCACTATGAATATGTCGTATAAATTATCTTCATTTTGTCCTGCTGCTATCTGCAGAGAAAATCCGAATATAATGAACTAAATTATTTTGCTTATCTTACAAAATTGTATCAATTAATTTTCAAAAAATTCGATAACATTATTCATAGAGCAGTGATAGCGAATTGGAGAGATCAAAAGGACATTTTCTTCCCAACACCAACACCATTCCCTGCCACCACAAACCCCAAGTTCCCATGTAACCTATCAGATGAGACCCAACCTAAGGTATGACATATCTTTTGATTTGATAAATAATTAAAGATCTTTCTAAGAAAGTGCAGAAAAAGCTCTTATTTATTTAAATGTTATTATTTATTTATGGAACCACGCAAATTTAAACAGCTGTTTTCATAACCAACAGATATATAAATCTATATACATTTCTAAAGTATTAAGCAAAGCTTCCGCAAACTTGTCAGCTCATATAGAATTTTCCTAGCAAAAATATATATATATAATAATTATAAATTTCAAAATCTATTGAGTACTTCCATGGAAATGGAATGCCTACAGCAACTGTTTAGTTAAAAACTTTCGCCTATTTACTTAGTGTTTTACGAGACAAAAAAAAAAAAAAAAACAAAAAAAAACAGTATTTCTATTTGCTAAAAGTTCATATGTAAATTGAAAGTTTTGAGCTTGTTTCAAATAGAAGAGTCGTGCATTTTGAGTTGTGAAAAGTAAATAGGTGATATGACCTGACCTCTCCTACTCCTAGCCTAGCCGACGCCAACACCACCTGAATGATCTCGAAATTTTTTTTATTTGATATTTTTGTGATTTTTATTACCGTTGCAAAGAGCGCAAAAATAAGTAACAAGTTGCGTATCACTTTCCACCACACAATTTGAAATGCCATCTTCCCGGAGTGCTCCTTCGTTTATCGGGTTGGGTTTGGATTGGATTATATTTTTTTTTTCAGAGCGGTTTTTTGGTTTTGATTTAAAAAATGCTTTGGTTTCTTTTATAAAGCTAAATTGGTACCGCACATTGAGATGAGTCAATCAATTGTGGCTTTTGTTGTTGTTGTTTTAAAATGAATATATACATATGCATACATACATAAATTTTTTTTTTTAATAGCTATGACTTTTTTTGTTTTTTGTTTTGTTTGTGTTAAAACTCACTGGCACGAATTTGTATTAATTTCCTAATTTTTATTTACATATATTTCTTATAATTAAATCTTTTTTTTGTTGTTTTTTTACTAGAGTTATTGAAATTTTGTAAGTTCCTAAATGGATTTTTGGAGGTTCGTATAACTAAATATGTTTTATTTATTCGCAATTACGCTTTGTCCGAGAGAGACCGCTCTTAAAAGTGCACTGGCAAAGCTTTCAAAATTATTAAATCTTAAGTGGCGAGCGTTAACGAAATTTCTGTGTTTATATATTTAATTTATTTAAGCACTCGGATAAGTCCGCTTGTTATTAAAATTATATTCGATATAAGTTTATTATTAGACTTAATGCCGACACGCAGCGAGCACCAAGCGGAAAGCACATGACACGCTTATCAAAGCGCACCAGCCACAAACTACTAAAAAAAAAACAAAAAACTTTTACAATTAAGAGTCGATGCCGTTGAATGTGATCGTACAAGTGCAGCTTTAACCAAAGCTTAATCGTAAATAAGATCAGCCCCAGCCTGTGTGGAGACTTTCAGTGAGAGTGAGAGTGAGAGTGAGAGTGGAGTGAGAGGACTGACTTGGAGAGAGCTTTCAAATGCAGCGCGCTATGTATTTAATTTTCTTTCGTGCTTTGGCAATAAATTACTTCTCAGAAGCAGAAGTTTCAACTAAACACAAAATGTTTTTATATATTTTACAAACTTATATATATATATATATTTTTTTTTTTTAATTTCAATTTGGAAATTGCTGTTGTATAAATTTAAGCAAAGTGCTTAAGGCAAGCTTTTCAAAAGCTTTAAATGGCTTGAGGCCGCTGTGTGTGTGAGCCACGTACGCCGCATACAAGAGAGAGCTTCGGTCGTACTTGATAGACACTTAAATACCCTAAAAAGGATTGACTCTGCTCTATTTATATTATATATTTTAAGCTAATTTATTTTATTCTATTTTTTTTCTGTCCACTTGGGTTAACCTTTTTTTTTTTTAATTGAAATTTTCAGAGCCCACATCTCTCCAAAATTTTAATGTGCCTTATCTGACTTCACCTAGCAGGGCACTCGAATAACAAATGAGAAATCAGAAGTCAATATTTATACAGAGTGTTGTTCGATATAATTAAACCTGCCAATCTGACCAAACAAATATACCGAGAATAATTTTTTCTTTTTGTTTTTTTTTTCTTTTAATTGTATAACAATTGTTAGTCCTGACATTTTTGTTTTTGCAGAAAATAATTATCATATCAACAATAATTTTTGAAAAAAACTGTTGATCTTTCGTTTCCTTTCAACTGTGTTCACACAATTAACTCACAGGATAGACAAAAGGGTAACTCGTTTTGAGCGTGTCTTTCTTTTTTTTTTTTTTGACATTGTCGACGCGTGAAAAACTTGCTGACCAGGAAGTTTCTATTATAAATAAATAAATTGCATTCGGAGTGGACAAATCTCTGGCCAGTTGTACAATGGGTGGCAAATAAAAAACTTTGAATTTATATCATTTGGCAACAAATGTTTCTCTTCTCCCCGATGACTCATAAATTAATTTATCGAATTTTATATTCCAGGAAATATGCAACTAAACTTAAACAACTCAAATATGCTCGTAAATTTATAAAGATTTGCTTTTGCTTGTTTAAATCAATTTTTTCACCATTGTAGTTCAACTTTTATCGAACGCTTTTTTCACTTTTATTAATTGTCATGTAACAGTAAAAGCCTCGATAGATAGGATTTGAAATTTCCTATAGAGCTGCTCTCAGCTGTCTGCTGAGTTGTTGCGTAATATGTTGCATATACTCGCGCTTGAACTTCAACTTCATCTCGAGTGTGACTGAAAATAAAGTAAAACTGAAAACCAAAAGCCATACTCGTTTCTTTTTTGTTTTACTATTTGCGGAAGCCTAATCGAAGGCCGCTGTTAGCCAGAAAATATTCACCCACCTTGTGGTCGGCAAGCGTCGAAAGTGAAAGCTAGCCATGGCCTAGCTCATATCCTTTTTGCAATTTGTGCCGCACTATGCCGAAAATGTGGCATAAGGTTTTTATTGAATTAACTAGTAAGTTGGTGAAGTCATTTTATTTTGCTGGCCTTAAATGCATTTGAGAAAGTTTTTACTGCAATTACTCATCAGCTAAGGCCTTGAACGTTTGCATTGCCAATAGAATGTACAGTTTCAAAGTTTGCCCCAAAGGCAGCAAAGGATTCCTAGTATTCCGCATCTCCTTGTCACCTGCAGACAAAGTACCTGGCACCGTGTGACCAGAGTGCAAATAATTTTCTGATAATAACAACTGATAAGACACACAGATCTGCTGCATGAAAAGGATTTCTCTAGCTTCTTTGGTCCTGCCAAGTCTAAAGAAAGTATTGATTTTCCATTTAGCCAAATCTATTTAACCTGAACTTTTCCGCCACTGTTCAATTACATTTCGTCTGAATATCCCAAAATAAATGGTTTCGTTGGAGGTGATGTTGTCAGTCCTGCTTAGTTAACTCTAAAGACATAAAACTGGGAGAGAAAAACAACAAAAAAAGAGCCATGTCAGTTTATTCTAAATGCCTGAGTTTTCTGTTCTTTTATTCATTCTGACTGCCAGTTGAATGTCTAGTGTAATCAAGTGACCTGTTTTTGACAGCTTCAAGCACCGAAGCAGTGACAGTGAAATTTTATTTAAAATTTTTAAGCAACATGAACTGTAAGCCAACTTGAAATATTGTGTAATGTCTCCCTGAACCAAACTGGAGGCTGTTTTGGGTTGAAAGGTTAACTCTGCTCCGAGATGTCTCTTGGACTGAGCTGGGCTGGGCTGGGCCGGGCCTGAACTCTATTGCATTTGGTTGCGGGTCAAGATTAACGTGGCTGTCGTAATGTGATAAATCTTCAAAAATGCTGTAATTGTTTTTTCCACCAACGACTAAGATATCTAGAAGGTCTAACAATTACCTAATGCAGGCATTCTGAACCAGGCCTAAGAGGGCCACGCCAAGGCCTGACAGAGTGTAGGAAACCTTTGATCTGAGAGTAATTTCAAGGGTAAATGCAGATTTGGTTAAGCTACAAAAATTCTTGGCAACATGTACTGGCAACAAATGCTGCAGGCAACACTAACACAGACACCAAAAAAAAAGTTGATAAAATTTCCTAGCTAAATACGTAATTCGATTTTCAACGAAGCTCGCCAGCATTGAAAATCGAACTTTGATAGGGGAACATGGAAATTAGTTTACGGCATGAAATCTGTTTTTTCTTTCTATTCCTGAATAGCCCCGAGCATAAAATACCCTCTACTAGTAAGGATGGAAATATAAATCCAATAGCTCAGAATTTCTAATAGAATTTTTCTAATCAAATGGCAAACCTGGTCTGCTATATTCACATGGTTAAATGACATCTCCAGAGCGCCATCTATTGGTGTATTCATGCAATTTATGCTTTCTTAGTACTGCAAAATGGAGGAGCTTTCAGACGAACTGATTGATGAGTATTCCTGTATTTATAATGCGATTTTATTTTTTTTTTGTATAACTCTAAAGATTTTTATACTATATTTACTTTGTCCCTTCCACTGGAGCTAAGTAACCTTTATTAAAATTAGAATAAATTTAAAGCTGAAAAAAAAAGAATTTAAAGATAGTGGAATGAAAAAAGTAAGTTTCCGCCTTCAGGGTTGTTGTTCTTATAGTTTAAATCTCCCAATAAAAATAGAGACATGAACCTTTAATAACTCTAGCTCTAATAGTTTTCAATATCTTGCCTTCAGATGGACGGACATGGTTAGTTCTTTGACTGTAGTCAGAGTGATCATAAATCTAGAGAGTCCCCTATTGGGTCTTATACCTACTATGGCCCGTATTTTAAATATTTGTCAAAGTCTTTTCTATTTTTATTTATCTATATTTCCTTTAAATAAATATTTATATTAAATAATCATATGCACAATTAATCTATAATTTAATTATATTGAAACCCTTGCAAGACTTAAGTAAAAAACTCAATTTTGAAATACAATCGAATTACAAACAATTGAAAGTAAACAAAATGCTACTTGTTGACATTCCAAAATAAATAAAACCAAGATTGCTAAGCAAACTTGCAACAAAACGCGTCGCACATCATTGCTGCCTCCTTAAGCATTGAACCCATCGAGGCCTTGTCTAGCTAGGCGAGTGCAACAAACGCACACACTATTTATGGCTCAAACTGAATTTCCATCACCTTTCTCGCTTCAGCTCGTTCATAATTGTGCCGGCCAAAGAGGCAGACGTTAACTTGGCCAAAAATTGTAAATGGTAACACAACACAATTTTTATAATTGAGCGAGGCAACTGGCAGCTCATTTTTTTTTTTTTTGGTTTTAAGAGCAACAAAACCAAAATCCAAGTCAGTCACTCTGGGCATTTTCTTTATAAGAGCCAGCGCATATTAAATTTTGGAGTCAGTTCAAATAAAGAGGCCGCCGAGTAACCGTCGCTCCAACAGGCCAGCCAAGCTTGTTGCAAACCCAAGAAAGAAAGTGATCGCGTGCGTTTTGTGCGAGTGTTGAGTGTTTTCTTTCAAAAGAAAACAAAAGATCCAAGCAAAGCAAAGCAAAGCATAGCCAAGCATTTCGGGGTGTGATCAATATAAACAAACTCGGTTGAAACCAAAAGTGCCAAGTGAAGAAAGTTTGAGTGAGGCAGCAAGAGTTCAAAAGCCTGAAACCGGTATCTCGAAATCTCATCATTGCGGTGAGCGGTGTGATCTTTCGTCTACACCCACTTGGATTAAAATTGCATCCGAAACTGTGACGAGTAGCTCTGGGGTCTACGAAAGACCCACTGGATTATTATATAGTCATATATATATATAACGCTTTGTCTATATTTAAAAGCCCGCACAATGAAAGTAAGTCGCGTCAGCGGAGAAAGCAAAGCTCTACATTTGGTTATGGTATTTGAGTTGTTCAAGTTCAAGTGCATCTTGCATTCTCATTTCTCTCTAAGAAATTCAAATATGAGCATAACGAGCTTACATTTGAGCACTTAATCCAGGCCTCAACTAGTTTCCAGATTATGCAAACCAAATCAAGCCAAAACCAAACAGATTCAATTGATTTAACGAATTTAGAAAGTTGCATAATATTTTACATATGAGTTTGATTTTTTCTTCTTCTTTTTTTTTTTTTGGTTTTTTGTGTTTGTGAATAATTTGTTTTGGGTTATGCAATACGACACAGTCTGAAAATCCAATGCATGGCCTTCGCTGGAGCTGCACTTGAGACGGTGTGTTCATTTGAGCATAAAATGAATCAAAATATTCAATTAAAAAAAAAATATATGTCCCTTCCGTTTATCATCGGCATCCAATAAAACCAAAACAATATAGGGGGTAGCACTCGTTGATTGCAAAGTTCAGCTAGTTATGCATACATAATTATTATGTCATTTAGTCTTTTGTTACTCGATGTTGTTGCTTTCGAAAATATCTTTTAAACGTAGATAAAGACGCCGGGCACAAGCCACACGTAAAAACAATTAAAGACAAAATTTTAAATTAACCTACCACAATAATAATTATAATGTCTCAAAAGTACATACATGTACTCATATGTGAGTTTGGGTTCCAAATTTCGTAGTCTTTCTTACATGAGGTAATAATAAAAGTATGTTAATTGAAAAGACTCACATCTGAGACGTGGCTCAAGTCAATAAGGCCCAGCCAGCCCAAAGAGTAAGCAGTACTTTCACTATCGACGGCTTCTAAAAATTTTGTCACATTCGAAAAGTGCAAACAACTCTCTGTGGTTTTTATGTTTTTGCTTTTAAGTAAACAATTGCTCAGCCAAAATTGAGGGAAAACCTGTCATTTTACAAGAAATGTAAATACTTAATTTTCAAATAAATTTTACTTGCCTCCAGTCGAAACGACTACAGGAAGCACTAAACTTACCTAATGGATGAGGTGTAAATTTTCTTTAAAAGCAAAAAGTTTTTTTTTTTCTTTTTGCCATGGCCTCAGGCCATTATTTATACCCTCTATAGAAAGATATAAAATTTAATTATTCAAAGAGATAAACTGGGTCATTGGATCCAGATAAACTTTGGTTTCAAAAAATCCATCCATAAAATGAAGTAATTCGTCAAGTTTTTAGTCAGTTGCTTGTCAAACAAGAATAAATTAAGTTTTTAAAATATAAGAATGGTTTTTGGATTATAAATAAATTAAAGATAAGATTTAAGATAAGGGAATGGTTTTTGAGTTTTCAAAAACCCTAATGATCTATATAATAAATCCCATAAAAATCCCCTAATGATCTATATAATAAAACCCAATAAAAAAGGTTTGAAAATAAAATAATTATTGGGAAATCTGTAAGTCAACATTTTGGATTATTTAAGCCAAAGCTTGCCTTAATTAATCATATTTTTTTGACTCCCAAATAACCTTTCATTTCTGAACTTTTCAATTTAACAATAAAAAAGTGTTAAATTTAATGATTATATAAGTTTTTGTCAAGACTTTTTTATTTTTGCCTAAGCTTGGGGCTCCTGTCTTACGTGTTTGATTCAATTTATTTCAAATCCTAAGCCCAGCTGCTCCAGACAATTTTGGTGGACTTTATATTTAAGTCAGTGTAATAAATTCATTTTCTTTTTTTTTTTTTTTTTGTTCACAAACATGTTGTTACCTTATGACTTTTGCTTATGACTAAACAACTTTGCAGTTGCCACACCGGGTGGTGGATCGCTAACTGAATTTTCTGAAAAATTATTTATATGATGCAAAATTGCGACACTTTTTGCAGGTGTTCAGATTAAGCCTTGTTATAGCATTGATAGGATTACCGCTACTCTGCAAGGCTCACCCCGCAGTAGCTTCGGAAAAATCTCTGTCACTGGAAGACACTGATATCGATAGTGAGCATATTGAGAGCATTAAAGAGTCTCAAATTGCGAAACGTTCCGGCAGTTTTGATTATGTGGCCCACCTAAAGTCAGGCCTGCTTTCCAGCATTGGTCAAGCCTCAGCCGCAATAACCGCAGGAAGTTCGGGACATAGCAGCGGTGAGGGGAGCTATAAGTCAAATGAAGTTATTGTGCATGTAAGTTTTTATGAAATTATATAATTTGATCGACTAATGATTTTTATTTTGCAGGGCAATTCAGTGGACTATGATCCCTGGTCTTTCAAAAAGTCAGTTTTGAACACCATCTTCCAGGCAGTCAAGGCCATTACGGGTGGTGTCACTGCCCTAAAGGGCCAACTGATCAAGGGCAGTGGCTATGCCCTCAGTGCCAGTGGTAATTTGGTGGCAGCTGGTGGTGAAAAGGTCACAGACGTGGGCAAGGCCATCATCAACTCGGCCCACATTAACTCGCACACTTACAGCACTAGTCATTCTCATGGCGGAGGCTTTATTCATCCCTTTGCCAAGCTGAGTTCTTTATCGAGTGGCTCCTCTAGCAGTGGTCATAAGCATTCTTCCTCCGCGCCCGGACCAGTCCTTCATACTGAAAGTAAGTAATCAAACGGCCTTTTGAAAATGTACAATTTGCTTGAACCGTAAAATGTTACATAATTTTATTTCTTGTTAAATGAAAGTGCATCACGATTTAACAATAAATTAATGACTTACAACTCATCGAAGCGTGCCCATGTACGACACTAATTGTGACTCATATCTAAGAAAACCTGTCCACAAGATTGCCATACTGAATAGCAGTCTATTAAATAATATATTATAATAAGTATAATGCAAGCTCAGATAAGTGACTGTCGCTGACAGTGAAGAAATTGTAATTTAATCGAGCATATAAAATTAATGTGCTTTAATTTTTGAATACCTTTATGAATATTTATAATATCAATTAAGTTCTTCCTCGAAATTCTTATAATCTATTAATTTGTTTTGTAATGTTCCAGCTATAACAACCTATGAGATACCAACTGGTCACTCGAACTATGGACCACCGTCGAAGCCGCCCACCTTTAGCAGTGCTACCCATCAGTATCTACCGCCCAATAATATAGTCGGTGGCGGAGCACCATTCAGTATTGGACATGCTGCTTTTGAAGCTCCACAGAATAATTATTTACCCGTCACATATGGACAAGATGGTGCGTAGTTGGTCTAACATAATCGGTAATAGATGCACCCTCATAAGCATAATATAAATAAAATGTCATTTTCATTACAAAAACAAATTTTGCCAAAACGAAAAGTTACTTTCACGGCAGAATTTTGTAAATAACATCACAAAATTCATACACATTATATTAATATAAAAAATATTAATTTTGTACATATGTAATAATGTAAATATGTAGAAATAGAAATACTTGTGCCAATCCAAGTAAATCTTTTAGTTTAAGTTGTAAAAAATTTAATGATTATAAAATTTCATAAGAAAGACGTTTTAATTTTATAACGTCAGTGTAATTTGAAGCTGAACTGGTTCGGTACACTGGTTCATTTTATCAAGATCTCGATAACCAGTTCATAGACAACTTTAACAACCGATGAGCCCAATCGATAAATTTAATAGAAGTGTTGTCGTACCTTAATCGATTAAGCAAAGCTATTCAAACTGAAAAAAAACTTATAATCTCAAGGTAAAATAGAACTAAATTCGTTCCAACTCGTATTATATAGAATTTACTTGAATAAATAATTAGGTGCGCGGTGTAAATAAATAATCGATTTAAGTATGTATATATAATTAGTTTTGAACATAATTTCATAGGCGTAAATTGTCTATGTGTAAATTACTTTATATTTATGTTTATAAATTGCCGGCATCTGTACATAACATCTCATTCAATAACAACAAAAACATTCAAATGACTATTTAATTGTTTCCAATTTAATGAAATCTCACTCATTACATATGAAACAACACCACCAACAACAACAACATCAACCACCACCACACAAACACATCAACCAATACACAACCCTAACGACATGGCTGAGCAGTCATTCCCTCCAGTACTGACGACTTTAATATTTACGGCCACCACAAGAAACTCACAGAGGAGGAGGCACGAAAGGCAGCTAACCAGCTGCAGGAGATTCTCAGCATGCTGCCCGATGGCAAAACGGAATACACAGCATCTAAGACAATCACACTGCCCACAGGAACTGCATCTACAGACTTCAAACAAGACGAGCTGTACAACAGCTACGGACTGCCACTGAATAATTATGGAACACTTGAATCCCTTTCGCACACTGAGTCTATTACAGCAGCCTATACACCTCGGGCTCCTGCGTCACCGGGAGCTGCAGACATCTACCATCAAATGGCCAATCGACAGAAGGCCAAGACTGCAGAGGAAATATACATACAAAAGCATCCCAACGAGGGTTACGACTATCAGAAGCCCACGGCCAATACATTCAATGAACTGAAGTACGAGAATACTCATTCAACCAAAACCACTGCGCTTCAGGATCTGTCGCCCATCATTGCAGCTCTGGAAGTGGCCAAACGCAATGGAGGCAACACTAATGGCATCCCCGCCACAGTTGACTATGCTATAGAGAAGCAAGTGCACAAGGTATCTCCGTTTCAATACCTGCCACCTGTGGTACAGAAGTCCAAGCATTTGTTTAACGCCTCCCCTCCACAGCGAGCTGCAGTGAAGCGACCAAGCTTTCCGGGATCCTACAAAGTGCGTCGCCAAGTTCAGCATCCCCGTCCCACTGGCCTCTTTCCTCATCACGACTATGAGATGCAGGATCCCTTAATATTTAATCGCCTACAAGACATTTAGTTGCCGACCGAGCAATCACATATGAATGAACTGTCTGTATTTATATAAAATCTACTAAGTCATAATCAGCATTTATCAGAAATCTAAACCTAATAATGATATTGTTTTTGAATTACTGCTTCTATACAAGTAAGCCTATTTATTAAACAGGTATTGTTAACATTAGGATTATGCTTTATCTGCAACCAAAATGTTTAGTAATGAAATTATTAAATTCTGCTATAAGAACAATCACATATAAACTAAGTAAAGCAATCAATGTTATGATGTGTGTATGATGTTATTTGTTGATTACACTATTTATTATCCAAATGCACCCTTTATGCACAACGTGTGAGTTCTTTTTTTTAGCTTTTATTATCTTTCAAAATCTCTTTAATCACTGCTCTCTTTACAGTCTACTTGCAATAAACATCGATTCGGCTTGGGTCAAACCTCCAAACCAGATCCTTGTTCCGGGACGACGCTAAATAATTGGCTGCACTCATTTTACTCTTCTTGCTTTCCATTTCTTGGGACCATCCTCTTACTATCATCTTTCACCCTCAAGATACTTGCTCCAGCAAAGCTGAAGCAATGCTATGAAATCTTTACGATATCTGCAGTCTCTCCTACATTTAAGAATAAATTTTAATTTAATAATCGTTAAATAAATGCAAATCTTAAATATTTGCCCACATATGTTACCTAAAAAATAAAAAATCAAGAATTTAATTTCTTCGGATATTAATTAGTTTCACAAAATTTCAGAAATTGCAGAAGACCTTTAAATGTATGATGACTGCAAGCTCAGTACAGTTGGCAGCTTATTAAGTGACTTGAAAGCTTTACATAGCTTTAACGGTTATCTACCACAATTAAAATATAATTTCTTCTTATATACAGAATCTTAGAGATCTTAAATGAAACGATAAATACGAATCTTTGAATGAATGATCTTAGTACAGTTGATACGTCATTTAAGGAATTCAGAGCACAGACAAGATTTGAAGTGTCTCTAAGGCAGTTAAAATTTAATTCCTCTGAATATAATATTTATATAGAGTCCGAATTTATATGAACCCGTTCCCACAAACTTACAATTGATAGCGCCTTAACTGGCTTAAAAGCTTTACCGAGCTTATGATATTTGGAATTTCTTTGAATTTTATTTATATACCCGAACATAGGAAAAATAATGAAGATTGTATTTGAACAGTCAAGCCAAAAAATACTTACATTTTTAATGTAAATTCTTTCCCCACAATTTTAATGCAGTTGATAAAAGATAAAAAAAAAATCAACTTAAATATTTTTATTGAATGAGAGAGAGCAATTTCTTTAAGGGACTAAATATATGAAATTCAAAAAAAGCAACTCCATTCACAAAATTTGCAATTATTTCAAAAGGGAGACTGATCCAAGTATCTTGTGTCCAGATTAAGCTTAAGTCTAACTGAAGAACCAATAGGATTATCGAATATCAATCCTTAGTAATATCCAAAAGAAATATCATGAAGTGACTGCGCGCTTCCCTGGGGTAAGGCGTATTCGCGTGCTAACTGATCTAGCAAGCTGCCGCCTCCCCGGCGATTGTCAGGCTGCTGCTGATAGCGTGGTTGCTGTGGCTGTAGTTGCGGCTGCGGCTGTGGCTGTTGTTGCTGCACTGGTCGGGAAAGAGGCGCCTGAGCCAGGCTATATTTTGTTGGTTCGAGCAGCGGACGTCCTCCGGAAGGTGGATTGAGGAAACCATTAGAGCGCGCAGAGCTGGGCGCGGGGGAAATGGGGGCAGGAGCATAGACTGGACGGGAAATACGTACATTTGCAATTCCCTCACCGAAGTTCTGTGACTGTGAGTACTCAGGATCTGGGCGAGCAGGGCGTTGTAGAGGGGAATAGACCACATCTGTGGTACGCTGAGAGTGGGGTATCGGTTGGCTAACTGCGCTAGCTTGGGGAGCATACTGCACCCGACGAGGTGGCTCTTGTTCCTCATCTTCATATTGCACATACTGCGGTTGAGGCTGTGGCTGTGGCTGCGGCTGCGGTGGAGGTGGCCTAGGTGGTGGAGAATGTTTTGGCTGATGTTGCACGCGCTTTTAAATTAAGAAAAAATATATATATAAGAATATGGTTTATTAGTCAAGGTTATATGTTTTACATAGGGTCGCTGAACTCTTTGAACCGGCTGATCTTCATAGTCAACTTCCTCTTTGGTAGTTTCATCAACTAAAGTCGGTGGCGCCACGGTAATTCCCTCTCCCGACGGTTGGAAGCCATATTTGTTGGCACCGTACTCCACCACACGCACCTTACCTGTCTCATCGACATAGCCATACTTCCCCTTTACCTCTCCAGTAGCCAACTTTGTCTCGATTTTGAAGGATCCATCAGCACCTTCATAGCCGTACGTATAGGAACCATCCTCATTGTGTCTAAAGAAAATTGTATTTTTATTAAAACTGTAAAGATCGAATGTATTGGTGAGCTTACTTATTTATCTGCTTTAAGATGGGTATCGGTGTGACAGGCTGGGAGTTCTGCTGCAGCCCTTCAGACCTGAGTCTCAAGGGCGAAGGTCTAGGGGTATTTTCCTGATAGTCTTGGTAGTCCTGAGCCACAACAAGATTACCAATCATAAAGAGGGCAACTACTATCACACTTGGTATCTGAAAATTGATTAATTTAAGCTCTTTAAAATTCCAGAATAATCAACTAAATGATATAATCGAATTTTTAAATATGATTTCCCTTCAATCATTTTCACGTTATAAATTCCTAAGCTGTTCAAGTTTTACTCATAATTACGTACTCGTTCAAAGTGAACACAAAGAAACCTCGATTGGCTATTATAAAACTATGGCCTTTTCAAATATTTTCCCATTAGTTTCAATCGTTTTTATACGAGTTTGCTGTGTGTTAGCTTGCTATGGGATCAATTCCGCATATTGACCATTCACCATCAGAGGCTTGGCCTTGGCATAAGCGGACTCAAACAAAATTACATACAAGTAGAAACAAGTATAAAGTTGATCAGAACACCAACATAGCTGACAAGGTAGTGGATTGGATTGGTTACCCAGTGCGCTCCAATTGCCAAAGTCGATTACGTGGAGGAAAAATACTTGCAGGCATTTTATTGTAACAATTTTCTTTCCCACCAGACCTCTGGTATTGCAGAGAGAGAGAGAGAAAGAGACGAAGAGTGATTTATAAAAGTTTCTTGAGACTTCGACAGGAATGTTTGATGTTTGGGATTTCGCAATACCTGCGCCTAGGCATAGGCATAGGCATAGCGCCTATGTAATATTTTTAATTATTTGCATGAAAATTATGCGATACTCTAGGCACCTCTAACAATGCATCGCGGACCAGTCTGTGATGTAATGTGGCAAGCAATTGTTGCAACAACTTATGAGAGAGGTAACCAAACTAAAATACACTAAATTTCACCTGTGACCTTTATTGTCTCGATTCCGATGACTCCTTTTTCGATACCACTTAATTTGGTAGCCAAACATACCCAATTCATTTTTAGGTTTCCTTGTTGCTTGCTTTTATACGGAGCTTTTCTTTTAGTTATTCTAATTGAGTTACAAAATGTTTAATGATTCACTAATTAAAAAGTCTGGAAAAGAAAACTTGGAATAACGAGAGAATTCAAACCCACAGCACGAGATCACTTTCAAATCATTTATTAAACCGAATTCAACTTCGAGTTCATTCTGGACTTGGACTGTATTTGTTATACAAAGCGAAATAGCTTGAGACCGAAATTGACTGAGCCGACCATCTTATTGTATGCCGCTTTATATACGAGACACCACTAGATAGTTGATGGAGGAAAATAAATGTGTGCTTGGTTGGTCGCCAAAATATCACACAAACAAGTTGGGAGTAACGGTGCAAAAGGACAGACGCATATACATAGATATATATATATTTTTTTTCCAATCGCCGAAGTTAAGCTTGAGTGAGCTTTGTGTAGTATTTGCTTTTCTCCAGAGAGCTGTGCTTTTTTCCCCCCGTTGTGGAGCTTTTCACACGAAAGAAAAAATCAAGGCACAACTTGACTTGATCTTATAAGCTACTTTGATTTTCTTGGCATGTAAAAAGCTAAGCTCGGGGAGAAGTACTTTTTATTTCAAAAACTTGCGTCGATTTGCAGACAACTTTCAGTTGGCGGGAGAATTAATGAGTGAACTTTTTTTTTAATTGATCGACCTTCGGAGGTATTTCATTATAATTACATTTTTTACGATTTGGATTTGATTTTGAAATGATCGAAACTTGAAATATAGCAGACTAGAAGATATTGAAGCAAAAGTGAAAGAGCTGGAACTAAGAATTATATTTAACTGGTAACGCCTTGTTTTCAATGAGAACCAGACAGACTTGTAATCAAATAACCAGGAAATCAGATAGAATATATTATCACTACTCCCGAAGGTGTAAATATGTAGTTGGCACTCTCAAGGACAGGAAGTCAATTGATGGCTAAACTAGAAGTAACACCCAAAGCAGTATTCAAATTCCATTATAAATTCACATGATTGATCATATACCAGAACGAAATAAAACTCAATTAGCGAAATACATTCCTACGGTGACTGATTTATTTGGCAAAAAATTGTGTTATGATTGTTTGGGACAACAGTCGGTGATTCTCTCAGTGGTTCTACACAAATGATGTACATTTCATGGTGGAACACTACGTCTACTTTCTGCCAGTGTAATCGATACTGTACGATCCAGTATAGATATTTAAATTTCTGAGAGCAGGATGATGATCATACGGGCGGAGGTTGGACTGGTAGGGAGCCTGGGGTTGATAGTATCGCGGCTGTGGCTGCGGTTGCGGTTGCGGTTGAGGCTGATAATTAAAGGCTGGTGCGGGATTATAATAGGGCCGAGAGGGTGGAGGCGGAGGAGGCGCTGCGTTTTGAGGAGCACGCCCGAAATCACTTAAGGTGAACTTGCTGGCCGCAATTGGTCGATTATACTTCTGATCCTTGTAATAAATAGAGGGATCCTCACGGTACTGGCCATCGTCGATTTCATTTGGTCCCAAGGGATACGGATTTTTGTTATTCAAAGTTGGCGGAGGAACATTGATGTCACTACCCGCCGGCTCAAAGCCTCTTTTACTGGCACCGTACTCGATCTCGCGCACTTTGCCCTGGTCATCTACATAGCCGTACTTGCCATACACCTCACCATTTGGGTACTTTGTTTCGATTTTGAAACTCTTATCGGCTGCCTCATATCCGTAGGTATAGGAGCCGTCCTCATTCTGCTTATCGATTTGCTTTAATATCGGTACTGGCGTCGTATAATCATAATGCTGGGCACTGCAACTTCCCACAAAAAATAGAAGCATTCCAGTGACGATCTAAGGGAGGCGAAATATAAATACAAATTATTATCACATCTAGATTTTTGCGAAAATTATTCAGAAATATTATTAGATATTTGCATAATCAAATTGGCATGCGGAAGGCAATCCAAATGAACTACTACAGGGCGTGTCTCAAAAACTCTTTATAGGCTTGCTTATTTTGATTTTGATTTATTTTCTTACCAGTCTCAGCATTTTATTTATTTTCTTTTTTTCTTATTTAGAAAGAATTCATTCAGATATATATTGAATATAGTTCAATGTTCTTTCACAACTGTAACAGGAATGCGCAGAAATATTTCAAAATCCAGTTATGCAAACGGCCTTCAAGTAAGTCTTTACACTCTGTACACTTCGCGAAATGAAACAACAAACTAGAAAAAAAATCAGGGCGTTCAATGCTTTTATACCAAGAGCAACATATTTTCTTGCTTTAAAACTTAGCAAAAAAAAAAAGAAAAAAATGTAAAAATTACTAAAGCTTAACTATTGGATACGCCAGCCCCGCCAGCTACGAGTACGCCAACTACAAAGAGTAAATACTGTAACTTTTGGGCTTCATGCACAGAGGAATTATTGAACGAAACGACTTTAGCAAATTCTCACAAAAAATACCTATAATGAGAGTTACAATATTAAAGCCAAATATCTCTATTTAAGGAAAGCAATCAAATAATTCGAAAAGGTTAGAGAAAATTAAAAATCACAGTAAAAGTTATAAAGATATATTCTCTTTTGGAATAGATTCAAAAATTTCCTTGGTGTATAAGCCCCCTAAGCAGGCAACAATATCGGCACTGTGACTGGGTCTACATATAAACAATAATCAGCAACAAGCCTCAAAGTGATCAGCAAGTAGCAAGTAGCCAGAAGGCGGACCAGTTAAACTGCATACAAATGTTGACAGAACTAGTTCGTTTTTGTTTTTGTTTTTTCGGTTTCTGTATTTTTTCTCTCTTTACTTTTTTGTTTTTATCGACCGACTCAAGCTTGAGCTTGGAATGCAGTGTAGAAAACGAAAGTGAAGTAGAAGAAAAAACAGTTAATAATATGCTAGCCAGGCTGTCACATTGTACATGTACCTTTTTGCTGGCCATTATGAATCAGGTTGTTTGCGTTGAAATCTATTTTTTTTTTTTAGGACTCTTTGGGTACGCAAAATGAATGCATAAATAAATAATATTAAATTTGTAGAAAGTTCCTGAACTTTTTCAGATTATGCTGATCTATCAAGATTTTTATCCGATCATTGAGCCAGTCAATGATACTGAGTCATAACAAAATGCTATGAAGCAGATTAACTAGATCTGAGTTAGGCAATTAAAAGCTGTCTGAATTGTTTCAACTGGGTGCAATATATTTTCGAAATTTAAAGCTTTTTTAATTGGTTTATTTTTAAATACTCAGATTTATTTATTTATTTGTTTTGATATATTTTAATATTAAAAATAAAATTAAATAATTAATTATTATTTGGATTTCATTATCAGTTTTTTTTTTTTTTAATCTCCTCAAAAACAAAGAAATACAACTAAGTGTTTCCAACTCACCCAGTTATTCAAAGAGTTCAATATTTTTCGAGGCGTTTTATTTGATTTCAAATACACAGAAACACCTGCATCCAACCGCACCTAAATGGCAGTGCCTTTCACAATTGGTCAAATACCAAGTAAATTCGTAAGAAAAAGCTTAAACGTTACATAAACTTATTTAAAGAAATATCCAATGGGGGACTTATTTTGCCCACTAGGTCAAGCAGGCATGATTATTCTTGAAGTCCCCAAGAAAACTGCTTTGAATGTTATTTATAGTCATAAAAAAGTTTTATCAAGCATTTGAAGAAAATTCGCGAGCTCAGCTGGTTAGAATTTTTGATAAAAATTTCTGAGCTTAAAAAAATATGATTATGGTTGTTTCTTATGTATGAAATATATATTATGAAAATATTCCATACGATATTCACGATATCTGAGTAACATGGGACACTATATTTCGTATTCCCTTAGTCTGCTTTAAGTATTTCGCAATAACGGATCATTTTATTATGTTGCTTAAGAATTTGCTTATAATTTCTTTGGTGTCCGCATACACCCTAAACGAAGTCTATAGCTTAAAGGCTTTTAATGTATCTGGCATTATATCCAAATCGATGAATAAACAAAACGTAATTAAAAATAAGAATGAAGTCTAACTACATAATCCAAAACTGACTCATGTTTATGTTTAGATAAAAGTGGTTCCAGGTAAAAATTGTCCTAGATTCTTTGAGAAAATAAGAGGAAGCTGTAGACGTTGCCTTCGACCTTGCGGATCGGGCTATTGCGGGCCTGAGCCAAATACTTGTACTTGCTATAGGGGATACAAAAATTTAAATAACGTAAAATCTAATCGGTGGGTGATGGTTTTGTGTATTTATAGAAAATATTTCAATAATCAAGATTAATCTTATATTGGAATTCTTGAATTAACAAATTTTAATTGATTTATGTAACAGATGTGTTCCTGCTTGTAAGAACTGTCAAAATGGAAGCTGTATTGCCCCCGGAAAATGTCAATGTGCCAGAGGTTTCGAGCTAAACAAAGTTACTGATAAATGCGAAGCTCAATGTAGAGGCGGATGTGCCAATGGAATTTGCAAAGCTCCCAATAAATGTGAGTGCAATGCAGGCTATGTATTGAATCACCAGTCCATCTGTTCTCCGATCTGTGAAAAGAGTTGCATCAATGGGTTTTGTGCGTCGCCTGGAAAGTGTTCTTGCAACAAAGGATATGCTTTCGAATCTGAGAACAGTTGCACTCCAGTCTGTGAAAAGGGCTGCTTGAATGGATACTGCGAAACACCCGGGAAGTGCTCCTGCCACGAAGGATATGTTTTCGAAACTGAGAATAGTTGTACTCCGGTCTGTGAAAAGGGCTGTTTAAATGGACACTGCGAATCACCCGGGAAGTGTTCTTGCTTCGAAGGATATGTTTTCGCGACGGAGAACAGTTGCACTCCGGTCTGTGAAAGGGGCTGTTTAAATGGATACTGCGAAGCACCTGGGAAGTGTTCCTGCAACGAAGGATATGCTTTCGAAACTGAGAACAGTTGTACTCCAATCTGTGAAGGCGGTTGTATAAATGGATTCTGCGAAGCACCCGGGAAGTGTTCTTGCAACGAAGGATATGCTTTCGCGACGGAGAACAGTTGCACTCCGGTATGTGAACAGGGCTGTTTAAATGGATTCTGCGAATCACCCGGGAAGTGTTCTTGCCACGAAGGTTATGCTTTCGAAACTGAGAACAGTTGTACTCCAATCTGCGAAGGTGGTTGTATAAATGGATTCTGCGAAGCACCCGGGAAGTGTTCCTGCAACAAAGGTTATGCTTTCGAATCTGAGAACAGGTGTACTCCAATCTGTGAAGGCGGTTGCATAAATGGATTTTGCGAATCACCCGGGAAGTGTTCTTGCAACGAAGGATATGCTTTCGAAACTGAGAACAGTTGCACTCCTGTCTGTGAAAAGGGCTGTTTGAATGGATACTGCGAAGCACCTGGAAAGTGTTCCTGCAACGAAGGTTATGCTTTCGAATCTGAGAACAGTTGCACTCCGGTCTGTGAAAAGGGCTGTTTGAATGGATACTGCGAAGCACCTGGGAAGTGTTCCTGCAACGAAGGATATGCTTTCGAAACTGAGAACAGTTGCACTGCGGTCTGTGAAAAGGGCTGTTTGAATGGATACTGCGAAGCACCTGGGAAGTGTTCCTGCAACGAAGGATATGCTTTCGAATCTGAGAACAGGTGTACTCCAATCTGTGAAGGCGGTTGCATAAATGGATTCTGCGAATCACCCGGGAAGTGTTCTTGCAACGAAGGATATGCTTTCGAAACTGAGAACAGTTGCACTCCTGTCTGTGAAAAGGGCTGTTTGAATGGATACTGCGAAGCACCTGGGAAGTGTTCTTGCCATGAAGGATATGCTTTCGAAACTGAGAACAGTTGCACTCCGGTCTGTGAAAAGGGCTGTTTGAATGGATACTGCGAAGCACCTGGGAAGTGTTCTTGCCATGAAGGATATGCTTTCGAAACTGAGAACAGTTGCTCTCCGGTCTGTGAAAAGGGCTGTTTAAATGGATACTGCGAAGCACCTGGGAAGTGTTCTTGCAACGAAGGATATGCTTTCGAAACTGAGAACAGGTGTACTCCAATCTGTGAAGGCGGTTGTATAAATGGATTCTGCGAATCACCTGGAAAGTGTTCCTGCAACGAAGGTTATGCTTTCGAAACTGAGAACAGTTGCACTCCTGTCTGTGAAAAGGGCTGTTTGAATGGATACTGCGAAGCACCTGGGAAGTGTTCCTGCAACGAAGGATATGCTTTCGAAACTGAGAACAGTTGCACTCCGGTCTGTGAAAAGGGCTGTTTGAATGGATACTGCGAAGCACCTGGAAAGTGTTCCTGCAACGAAGGTTATGCTTTCGAAACTGAGAACAGTTGCACTCCTGTCTGTGAAAAGGGCTGTTTGAATGGATACTGCGAAGCACCTGGGAAGTGTTCCTGCAACGAAGGATATGCTTTCGAAACTGAGAACAGTTGCTGTCCGGTATGTGAACAGGGCTGTTTGAATGGATACTGCGAAGCACCCGGGAAGTGTTCTTGCCATGAAGGATATGCTTTCGCAAATGAGAACAGTTGTACTCCTATCTGTGAAGGCGGTTGTTTAAATGGATACTGCGAAACACCTGGGAAGTGTTCTTGCCACGAAGGATATGCTTTCGAAACTGAGAACAGTTGCACTCCGGTATGTGAACAGGGCTGTTTGAATGGATACTGCGAAGCACCTGGGAAGTGTTCCTGCAACGAAGGATATACTTTCGAAACTGAGAACAGTTGCATTCCAGTCTGTGAAAAGGGCTGTTTGAATGGATACTGCGAAGCACCTGGGAAGTGTTCCTGCAACGAAGGTTATACTTTCGAAACTGAGAACAGTTGCATTCCAGTCTGTCAACAGGGCTGTTTGAATGGATACTGCGAAGCACCTGGGAAGTGTTCTTGTTACGAAGGATATGCTTTCGAAGCTGAAAGCAGTTGCACAAAACTCTCAGGAGGTTTCGTTGCTTCTGATAGTCACACACGCAAAAGTTCATTTCAGAGTCATTTTCTTATACTAATTGTCTTAGCGTCTGTTATAGCGATTCTGGTTTCAATGATTCTTTTCATTTTTCGCTATTTATACAAACGGGAAACCTACTCAGTGGACAAGAATGGTGCGTCAAAAACATTGGAATATTTTTATTAATTGATAATACTAAATATTTTTGTTCTCTTATTCCAGAACGTCAACTTGGAATATATTATACAGCTAATAAAGCAGATATAATAAGGGCGTAATATAATTACAACCTAAATATTCGCTAACTTCTATAATTATTTATTGTTATTATGTTTGTTGTTTTGTATATAATCCAATCCACATTTCCAATAATTCGAAATTCATTCAATCGAACCATTAGAGGATAATGAAATATGCTTATACTTGTAGATAAAAGACGAAATAAAACAGAAATTATTTTTAAAACAACAATTTTTGAAACAGTTTTATTAAGATCAATGGAAATTTTCAACAAAATAGGTGGCTGGTATATAAGCGAAGGTCTTTTTCAGACGATCCGAGACAATAGCATCGACGGTTTGTTCTATGGCTGGCTTTAAAATTTCATAGAATACTTGCCAGTTATCATTGAATAATTCATGAGCCGTTTGTTCCAATTCCTTGTTGCCACCAAAAAGATTATTTAGCTTTATGTGGAAGCCACCAATACTCTTGAATGTGAACTGGGTTTGCAGTACGTCAGCGAAATTAACTTGATCCGTGGTTCTCGGCTTGACGACCATGCTAATCTCCATTACCGCTTTTTCTAATAAAGTTTATAAATTAACATTTTAAAGAACTCTAATCGCCACGGTACTTACCGGCTTCAAAATATCCATTCCCCTGGCCATTAAGATTTAAGTTTATGACGTGACCTTTAACTTTATAATCGAAGTCAAAACGCATTTTGGGAACTGATACTATGACTTTAGCAACGTAGTTTTTCGGATCGAATCTATAACATATCAAAGAATATTTAAATTAAAATTTGAAGCTTTTTATAAAAAAAAATTCTTACTTTGCATTCTCAACAACAGCGTGACTTCCTCCCTTTATAAAGACATTTGTCAATTCGGAATTCAAAGCTATGGCGTTGGTGTCTTGCGAAAACTTAATTTTCTTCACTTGCAGAGGATCCAAAGGTCCTACAGCATTGCTGCCTGGCAAGCCATCCTTCATTTCACGAAATAGGGTCTGGAAGTTGGCTACTAAGCACTTTGAAAACCCGGGATCATCCAATCGACAAGGATGTAGATAACTCGCTGCAAAAACAAGGCTCTAAAACCCCCAATTTTTATCTCTTCTAATTTGTTCTTACGTTTCTCGGCCAAGTACTTAGAGGCGTTGATGGTCACCACAGTTGCCAATAGTAAGGTTAAGGTAAATTTATTTGAAATCATTTTTATTTTTTTCACTTTTATTTTAAGTTTGAGGATACGATGATTTTATAAAGAATCGCGATTTTAACTGTTTCAGTGTTCTCTGCATAATGCACATTCTATTTATATGCCGCCTATTTTATTTTTTGATTAGAGTCAGAAATCGTAATTTTATTGAACAGCTTGATATTCTGCTATTGTTTCAACTTCTTGTTTTTTTTTTTTTTTTTTTTGCTAATATTAAATATATATATAAACAAGTTTGGTTGCCTAAAACAGAGCGTACAGGGTGAGCACTTTCTTAATAAAAAAAACACAGTGATGTTTGTTTTAATAAATAAATAAATTATAAAAAATAAATATTTAAAATGTTCCCAATAGAACTGTAATGCTTGAAACAATTGTTGAATGTGAGTCAATTCAAAATTTAACTTATATTTAAGATACTTCAGTGAATTTTCTTGAAAGTCATTGGCCAAGAAGAGTTCCCTTTGGTAATTCCCAAAATTTATTAAGGGAAAAACCTAATTTATTTAACACAAATGAATATGCAGTCTATTATTATTGACCGTGGCTAAAGTATATTGAAGTAGTTTAGAATAGATAAAAATTCAAATTACTTGAATTATAATTATCTTCAACATTGCACTTACTTCGCACTCAACTAACTTATATTCACACTTTATAATTAATCATATACCTCCAAGCTTGTCACATTTACTTACAAGTAAACTGCGATTTGTAAAAAGCATCAGTTGGCACACGACTTCCAGCTGAGCTAGTTCTAGCTTGTTAGTAGGTGACTTTTGTCGGAGAAAATAATTGATGTGCGCTTAGAGAAAAATTCTAGTGATTATGATGAGTCTCAAATACTTAAGCATTTTCATATACGTTTGGCTGACAAGTGATATTCGTGTGCAATGCCTGGAGTATTATACAAAGAAACGTAGGTGTTTGCTCACAAATCCAATGAGTCCTTCAGAATTATCTCAAATGACGCAGTAATATTTAAGAATCTTGTGACTAGTGATGTGAATAAAATCGATCTACCTACCCAAGGATATATTTGTTCATATAACTATTTTCGTGTTGTCCTTGAAATCTATTTGGAATATCCAAGGAACATTTCGAAGTCATTCCGCAAATACCTTTAATCAAAGTTGTTCAATCTTGTCATTTACGTAAATTAGGTTCATATAGAATATATCTAGATGTATATAAATACATTCAGTTTTAGCTCAAGTACTTTTCTCCGACTGTTCTGTTCAATGTTCAAGTATTTTATTATTTCCCAACCAGCTAAGCATTTGTTTTCTTTAATTATAATTATTCGTTTTATTGTACTGCAGCCGAGTTCATAGAGTCATGTCAGATTTATGAACCTGAATTTACAAATTGCTCAACTCGTTCTATACAAAAATTTATGGATGGAATTATTCAAGGTAAAATTATTCAAGATCCAGTCGAATGGCAATTAATTCTTATAACTTTAATTCAAGGCAAAATTCCCGAGATTCAACAAACGTTTGGCTCCATAGATCCAATAAGGCAAGAACAGCTTCTTTTTAAACAGGACAATAGCGATGTAGCTACCATTTCGGCAAATCTTACCAATTTGATAGTTAGTGGTTTTGGTAAAATGATAATCAAGGAAAGCAGGTAAGCTAAATATTCAAAATATTATGATTGAAACTTTAAATAAATTGATATTTTAGAGTAAGCAAAAAGGACTTTAGTTGGCAGACGAAAATTTATCTGCCAAAATTGCATCTGGACGGTCGTTACAGCATGGTAGGACGAATATTGTTATTACCTTTAAGCGGTTCTGGAAAGATAATAATAGATATTGGTAATTTTCCTATAAATATATTATATTATCCAGAATTTCAAGCTTACGCCTTCCTTACCACAGATGATCTTGATATTCTTATGCGCACTAAGACACTTCTCTATGAAAAGGGTGGCTTTACTTTTTACAATGTGACCGAAGCCCGAGTTATGCTAAATATGACAAAGGTGCAGTCCCACTTGAGTAATCTCTTTAACGGTCGTAGCAAAGAGGTGGAACGTAGCACGAATCAATTCTTCAACGATAACTGGAAAGACTTCTTTGAAGCCTTACGCCCCCTTTTAGTCGAAACCATCGAACGCACTCTTCTCCATTTACTTCAAACAATTTTCCATATTATGCCGGCCAACTTTTTCGTATCAGACATTCCCACATCTTTGGATCTCTATGGTCGCAGAGGAACTAAAGCTCCGGCTAATTAAAAACTTTTTAATCACTTTTCTTTCAACACATTTAATAGGTCCCATATTGATATTCGTTAGTCATTTTTATTAAATGCAATAATTAATTAAATGCCTTAATCGTACATTACAGTTATAGGTTAATCTCTAGACTTCCGCCGCTCAATAAAACCAGTCAAAGTTTTTATGATTCGGTTCATGTTGTAAGGCCGCCACAGACATATGACGGACATGGCCCAAACGCATGAAAATTCGTCGATTGCCAACGGGTTGCAAATGCCGAAAATTGTCAACGAGAGCACCATCTTGAGTATCAGACAATTGGCGAAAACGAGAAATCTTCAAATATAGAAAGAAAAGTTGTTAATTACATTAAATTTAATTTTATAATTCTAGACGCCAGATTCATTTTGTGTTTATAAATAAACCGGTTAACCTGGAATTTCGCATTATTTTCTTAATTCTTTATGAATCGGATTGGTCAAAAATGTCAATGTCTTCTTCAAAGTTATTACCTGTTTGGGCGATATTGGTATTGGATCTGGAAATATAATCCATGTAACAGCCTCGGAACAGGGCGGGGTAGTCAATGACCCTGCAATATAATTATATAGAGATATATAATTTGTCATCTATTTACGGCATACTAATTTTAAGGTGCAATGAAAATGAGTGGGGCGTGTCTGTTACAATAACCTACTTACCCTTATAAGTATAGAATTTATCCACATCCACACCTGCTATGAGAGATGATAGAGAAAAGGTTACATTAAGTAAAGCCTCCCGGTTAGCCTCCTCTATTAAGTGCAAATGACGATTAATTGTAACCAGGCCGGGCCCCTCATCTTCATCAAGCTGAGAATACAATAAAAATAATTTCCTGAATTAAACTAGCAATATCTAACGACCACTCACATTAAAGAAGAAGCCTAGGACAGCAGCTCCGTCCGGATGTTTAAGGGCCTCGGCAATTGTAGCATACTTTTTATTGCGATGCACAATATGCATCTCCATGGTATATCTTATATCGTTAACAACGTGCTCTGAGCCCCGATTATTCTTATCTCCCCAATGAAAGTGTAGGCCCTCCACCTCAAACTCTCCCGGCAACTTGGCACCTCGAATATAGGGAGAGAACTCACCAAACTCGACAGTATTATTTTCCGAGAACTTGGGTATTCCTATAGTGACTACAGAATAAAATTGATTACAAAGGACGAAAAAATAATATAGTACAAATATTTTATTTACCGGTGTGTCCATTATTAATCATTTTCAGAGGGTAAGCAAGCAGGTTGTGGTAACCTATCATATCGACAGCGGGCATGTGTAAAGGTGTGGCCTAAATCAAAGGTAACAGATAAATAAACTTCTCAAGATTGATCAACAATTTATGTTTATATAAGACCTACTCGACTAGAAGAAATGGCTATAGGTGATTGAGTCTTGCCCCCACAATGACCATGGTGGCGAAACCAGCGACGTTGATTGGGCTCTGAGTAGCCAAATCCATGACTTTCGACAGCTGAAATAAGAAATTAATACCTTATCAAACAAGTAGTCTAACACTTTCTTAACCACATATAGATGGCGCCCTTATCAAGTGAAAAGCTTGAATATTTCACGTGTAGATGGCGCCAGTAATTTTTGCATAAAATTTGAATGTTTATAAATGAATACATTTGCATATCCTTTAACATAAAAAAATTAAGAAAAAACTATTGATCACCCAAAAAACAAAAGAAAAAAATTTCATTCGAGCGATTTGTCTTTTATTTAAAAGATTTCCAGGCTGAAAAAAAAATATATAATTTAAAATAAAGTTATTTAATTTTACTCAACAAAACACAAACCATTCCCTTCCTAGTTAATAAATAATTGTAATTATTTATGTCTTATTTTTATTTATTGTGTTATTTATAATTTGACAATGGCCTATCACGTGATTTTTTTTATCAATTTTTTTTGTTTTGTTAAGATTGATGCTATAATAAATTTATAAATTAAAAAACTTATAATCTATAGATGGGTTTGTCTGACTTTTTAATGCACTTTACTAATAGAAATTCCAGTTTTTATCTCTGAAAGAATTGAAAATCTTATCTAGAATATTTCTAGCAAAATAAATTTATTTAGATTATTCAAAATTGTCAATATTAAAAAAAAAAATATATATATAAATATTTTGTTACTTAATATTGTGCAAAAAGTGTGGTCAAGTTTTTATATATTTTCTTTTGAAACTGTTTGACAGAGTCAACTAATTAGATAATTTTTGCACTGCAAACATTCAATTTTGCTCGTGATCAACTTTTCACTTGTTCAAATTCAAACACACCAAACAACATTTATATCTTTGCACTTACTTAATTTTCAATAAAAAAAAAGAAAAAAAAACTAAATATATTTTAAAGCTAACAAAGAAAAATCGAATAAAAATTATGCAGCTGTCAAAACTTTTCAACTATTTTATTATTCGACTCGTATTGTCTCCATTGTAAGTCAGCTCAACTTAAATTTAAAAAATTGCAAGTTATGCCTGGTCAGGGCTAGTCTATCTGTCTGTCTACTTTCAAAAGAATCAAATTCCCAAAGACACCTAGAAAATATTTTTTCTTGGAATCTAAATTAGAAAATTATAAAATGAAATCATTTCGGGGAGAAACCATAAATGGATTTTCCAACCAGGAGTAGGTTCCTTTTTTTATTAAATACCTTTCAATAATTCTTTTTATGAGTCTCATAAAGTTATTTAAACTTACTTGAAAATTTTATTAACATTATTAAAAAACCTCAAGTGCTTTATTGAATTAAAATTCTGAAGTACGTACTTATGAGTGCTTAGGTTTGAGCCACCAATAAAAGTGTGTGGTATCTTTTGGTGCTTCTAGCTGTCTTGTTCAATTACTGTCACCTTCTTAGTTTGATGTATCACATTTTGATAATATCCTCAAATAAATTGCAAAAACAAAGCAACTACCAATTCAATTCATTTCACCAAAGACAATAACTTTTCCGTTGTTTTGTTTGATTTTATAGCTTTATTTTGATTTATTAGCCACAAGTTATCAGAATGCGTTTGTTGCACAAGTGAATCATATGACAAGCAAATATTATATAATTTTATAGAACCAATATTTAGTTTTTTCTTCTATTTTTTTTATTAGCCGGGAACAATAGTTAAATGGTAGTGTCAACTAGAAACTCACGGAAAACGTCACAATACCTTGACACCAAAATATCACAAGAAATGCGGCATACAAAATTAACACCTTCATTTCGATTCTCTGGCCTATAATAAGCATTTAGATGGAAACTTTAGCTAGCCGTTTTGCCGGTGGAAAAATGCAATACCGCACGATTAGCTTACTGATTTTGAACTGGCCGGACTTCAAGTAGGCGATATATCTTTCCAACTAGCGCAACTCCTCGTGTTTACACCGAAGACTCTCATTGTAGATCGTAGGTTCTAACAAACAGTAACCGATTCAATTCAAGCTGATGAGCGATCATGCCGAAGCTATCAGTTCGGCCAAATCTAATAGAGATAATTTATAAAGTTGGCAACAACTTGGAAGCCTCACATAATTATGACAACCAACTTGATTATTTTTAATTCGCCCCTTGATTATGAAGACAAAGAAAATAGTTGATTTAAAATAAGTCCAAAGGATTATCGGGAAGGAACATAACAATCATGCTAGATGATATTAAAAGTATAAGTTCTAAAAATCCATTTTAAATAAACTCAAAGAATTCATTGAAAAAATTCGGATTTTTGTTAAGGAACAATTGGAAACAGGAAGGAACTGAATGTTAGGGTTAGATGATTTTCAAAAAATCTAGCTCTAAGCCAAGCTATATAGCAATCAGTGTATAGAATTGATTTTACATTTCATACAGATTTGAGATCATTAATCTATTTATATTTGTAAAGTCAAATGCTTTTAGAATTTTTATTAAGCAAAACTCAACCATTCATTGATCGGCTTCAGTCACACTGTGAATCTGTTCTAATTGACATTTATTGTAATTAATTTAATATAGTAAATCCCAAAGAAATTCCCAGACATTGTTAAATGATAAAAAATAATAATCCAATAAATTTCAGGTGATTTTCATGCTGCTCAGGTTTTCTGCCTAAAGACGCACAAAGACAAATGCACATTTATAAAAAGAATTGCCACGATATTTGTTTCACATATAAGTAAATCTATTTATATGTCATGCACATGGTTATATTTACTCTATAAACCTTATTGGCTATATTGAGTTCATGACACATTTATAAATTCTATAAATAAATTTAGGTATAATCTCTTTATATTTGGAGCAAAAGAATGTCACTAATCAAAACACCTGTAGATCTGAAAAGTAAGAAAATTATTTATAAATATCATATCTATATTTAGTTGGGTTTTAGAGTATTCTATAGTCAATTGATAAATTTGCTTTCGCCTTAAATCATTTATATGTGGGTCATGAAGCTATTTGGTCATTTTATCGTCTTTTAAAATTATGCAAAAAGAATTGAGAACACATTTTATTGATCTCATATCCTGTCTTTTATTATTGTAAGCTCATTAGTTTTTTTTTCTAGAGTGCAAAGAACTATGATTTCTTACACATTTGTGATTTGGTTCAATGGATATTGAATTCCGATTGAAGAATTTTAAGAAGTTTCTAGAGTAAATAATAATTGGAATTCAACAAAAGGTTTACATTTCTCTTTATTTATTGAAATGAATATAAAAATGTAACAAAATCATACTTGTCTTTATGTTAAAAAAAAAGAAATACTTGTATACCTAAAAAAAATTTCAAGAGCGTTTGAAAAGTCATTTTGTGATCTGTACCCTTTGGATATACCTAAAAGAATACAGATCTTGCCATTGCCATATTTGATAATTTTCATACCAAGGCGTAATGCTTAAAACTAAATCATTTTTTGAAATGAATGCATTATTCTTAAAATTAATAATAATAATTATAGATAAAGGAGATTATTAATAACTCATATAAATCTTTTCGATGGTATTGTTTCTAAATACATAGTTAAATTATGCGAACAAATTTTGAAAATAAATAAACATGGACAAATAAATAAACAAAAAACATAAAAAATACATGTCAAGGAACTAAGAAGCTTAAATCATTTATAGCAAATATAATAAATGTTTATATTACTATCGGCAAGCCGAGCATGACATAGTTCTTCCAATTTTGCCTTAATAATCATAATCAATGATTACCAAGGCATAAATAACATATTTAATATCAGTAGCTTTGTATTTCGATAAGTGATATAATCCTAAAACGCGTCTACTTATTGTGATGCTTTCGAATCTGCCCTTCGCAAAGAGGCAAGCTGTTTTTTTTTCCTAAATATAAACATTCTTATTATAAACAATTCTTTGATTTGTGACTGTTTGGTGTATTGTAAATAAATCGGTCATCTTGCTGACAAAAAAGATGGTTAAATATTTGGTTTGTTTAATCAGTTTTCTCTTCTTTGGCAGACAAAAATAGCTTTTGGCACGTAAACGTCAAGGAATCTACACAAATGAAAATGTAAATTAGTTTCTTATTAGTTTAATTGATGGGGTTGCTTTGACGTTCAACGTCTACGTACCAATTGCTTGCTGCACCCAAGTCGGCTTGTTCTTCCACACAACACCCACGTAGTAGAAGGGAATACCAATAAGGGTGATTAACACTCCCATGCCCACTTCATAGGGTGCCACGTAAATAGGTACAAATACAAGAAAGGCACACACGATAACAAACAGGATGGGTATCCATAACGAGACCTGGACAATATAGAGTTGGAAAATCAATAAAGCTCATAAGAATTTCACATCCACTTACTTTAATGGGGCGCTCCATATTTGGGTGCTTATAACGGAAATACAAAACAGCCGACACAGAAAGCATAATAAAGAAAGATTCCACAATGCTACAATAAGTAATCAGAACGTAGACATCGCTGACTACGAGCATCAAAATTGAAAGAAAGCACTGCAAACAAATCAATTGAAATCAATTATCCAATTTATCTTATTCCCAGATCTCAATCTAGACTTACCAAAAATACAAGCGAGGGAAGCGGAGTAAAGCTTTTTACACTTATATGGGACAATATGGCTGGCATGTGACCATTGCGTGCTCCCACAAAGCACATGCGGGACGATGTCATAATATGCACGGATAGACCACCAAAAGCGGAAATAGCCACCAATATGGGTATGATCAGACTGAAGTTACCCAGTACTTTGTTTCCGAAAGTCTGGAAGAAAACTATCTTAATTAAGATTCATATTCCTCACTTCTCTAAATGAAATACTTACGACTGCAATGGCAGTTGATGATTCCATTTCCAGAGGCGAGAGTACAGCCAAATAGGCCATATTTGCCAAGACATAAATGCCAGTGACCAAGGGCAATGATATGTAGATGGCACGAGGTAGATTGCGATAAGGATCCCGAAGTTCTTCAGTCATGAAATTCAAATAGTTCCAGCCGGCATATGAAAAGATACCCGAATAAAAGGCCACCGACAATTTGCCGGGATCCGTTTCGGTATCTTGGAATGGCTCTTCGAAGTTTTCCACGTTGCCCATAAACATCCACACCAAGCCCAAAATTATAATAAGTACCAATGCGCAAATCTTACTAAACATTATAAGAATTTGCATTTTGGTGGTAACTTTCATGTAAAACGAGTTTAGATAGGTGAGAAAACAGATCGTTAGGGCAGCCAGCAATTGAAGAGCAATTTTGGGAATTTCGCAGGAATCGCCAAAAAAGGGTTGCAGAACGTACGAAGCAAATGTTAGACCCATTATGGCATTGGTTGTAGGTCTGTAAAATATATTTAATTTAATTTATGTATAATTTGATTTTCCTTTTGAATGAAGTATTTTAAGAACTATAAGAACGAGCAACTCACACAAATATCATCATGGCATCCCAAAGATATAAAAATGCTGGTAGAGAACCGTATGCTTCAAAAATATAGGCGTAATCTCCCCCGGATTTTGGTATAGCCGTTCCCAGTTCCGCATAACACAACGCTCCTACCATTGAGAGCAATCCACAGAGCACCCAAATTATTAGAGACGTACCGACAGCCCCCACTTCATGAATCACTCCCTTGGGTGAAACGAAAATGCCGGAACCAAAAATTATGCCCAAAATAATGGCTACTCCTTCTATGAGTCCAAGCTGTTTTTTCATGACCACACGACTATTGTTTGATTCTACAGAGTCCTCCCGCTTGGAGGAAATATTCTGTTCCCCGGGCGGATTAGGTGTAGATGTCGGTATTAACATCACCTCACTCAGAGGGGACTGAAGGGATTCGTCAAAAGGCATATTGAAAAATCACTTCAAATTCACACAAAGCCAATAATTTTCGCAAATAAAAAAACCGTGAAATTGAATTTTTCGCTTTATCTTATCAATTGTTGTTTACTGTTGCTCCTGTTTTCTTTAGCCGGCGCCAATAACTGAGCCTTCTTTTCGTTCAATGTTTTGCTAGCTGCTTCGTATATCGCTTCTCTCTTTTTGCATTCCAATTGTTACAGTTGTCTCCTTCTCACAGCCACACGTGCAAATTTTTTGTTTTATTTGTACATTATTTTCAATTTCAATTAATTTAAATTTTAATTGTTTATTAATAGCACATAATTAAGCACTTCTTTCGTTTTTAATTGAAAGCAATCTACTCTTAATTCAATAAATGTTCCAGTCCCAATGCCGTTTTCTTGCCGGTGGTGGCAGCGCACCGTTTTATATAAAAGTGGGTGGCGAAGTGGACTATCGATAACTTTTTCAAACAGAATTACCATTCACCCAAGATATGATATTTTGCTAAGAGGATGATGAAAACTTTCAAATGATTTCATTTGTTTACAAATTGCATCATTTAATTTTTTTTAAATGTAATTGAAGAAATAAATATAGTTACAAAATAATTTTATTTTATATCAACTTTTCATGTATTTTAAAATTTATTTTGTATATTTGCAGTATTTTTTTTATTTGTGATAACATCGAATTAAATTAATTTAAAAATATTTAAACTGTGAAAGTTTTTTGAATGCTTAAATTAATATATATTTAACTCTTTTTTCTGAATATTTTTAAATACACGTTTTCTTCATATATTTAAAAGAAAAATTAAATTATAAACTATAAAACTACAGTTAAAAAAGTATTATTTTTTCTCCTTAGCTTGTAATTTTGAATGTATCATGTCTTTAAATTGTGATAATATTTTATTCTCCCTCTTCTGTCGCTCTTCCTTGCTAAACATGGCCAATGCGCGCTTCTCATCCGCTGAGTAAATCTGGTTTTCTTTTCGTATACGTACAGCTTCCATTCGACGATGTCTGCTACCACTCATCACATAGCCCACGGACTCGAAATTGGCAATCTCATCGGACGTGAGACCAATTTCACCACGACGAGGAATTCGCTTGCCTTCTGCTATGTACGCTGCCATAGCAGCACCTTCACCTGGTAGGAGAGCTCGACCAAAGTCCTTTTGATTGAGACTTCCTGTAGTACGCAACGATGGGCCTACATCTGCATCCGCGTCGTTGTCATGGGATTTGGACTTAACAGACTTTGAAGGACTCTTTCTGTGTTTATCAAGTTTTTGTTTTTTCCTACGTTCTTTTTTCTTCTTTGACTTTGAAGATTTTTTGTGCTTCCTTTCCTTGTGCGACTTCTTGACGTTTTCAGATTTCTTTTCCACCCAATCCTCGGCATCAGAACTATCTGAATCACTAGAGCTGCTAGAGCTGTCAGATAGGTCCATTGAATCAGAACTTGATGAGGAATCAGAGGAACTACAGGTACGTTTTTTCTTCTTCGATTTCTTTTTCGACTTTTTATCAGACTTCTTTTTGCTCTTCTTACTCTTCTTCTTTTTCTTTGGGTCTTCGTAGGATCCTCTTACAATCTCCAAGTCATCGTCGTTTGAGTGTCGAGTTGACTGATTAGGGCTTGCTCCCCAAACATCAGGTACTCCTACTTCACCAATTCGTTCACGTTCTTCTCGACGAACAGCGCTAAAGTCGCCACCACCAGAAGGCCCTTTACTACGACCACCGCTTTGGCTCAGAAAACCAGTCCCTCCGTTTTGTCGTCCTTTGAACGGATTCTTCCACCTGCTATTGTTATCCTCAAATCGGTCGTGGGGCCAAGCGTTTTTCGAAACACTACGACTTCGAGACCCTCTTGAGCTGTCTGAGCTGCTTCTACTGCGTGAACGAGATCTCGTGTTACTTCGTTTTCTACTACGGGATCTGTGACGGGAACTGTGTCCATGGGGACTTTTCCTTGAACGGCTATGGCGAGAAGAAGGCATTTCTTGTCCAAAAATTTTACTTTTATATTGAATGAAAAAAATATGCACAAATCGTTTTCCACATAAATTGTAATTTGTTTTAAACAGCTGTTTGGCCGGGTTGGCTAGTACCTCGTATCGACCGTGTTCGCCATCGAAAGCAACACTGCCTTGAATCGACACAGTAGCGGTAATTCGATAACCCGATGAATCGAATATACCTGTATCAACATTCCAAGTGTGTGTGACGTGTACGCTGTGAAAATCTTAAAGTTTTTGGTTTTAGGTTTTTACTTCACTTAACAAGAAAAATGGGTTCATTTCGTCGTGATAAGGATGAAGAGGAAGACGGTAAGTACCTCACCAGGAAGTTAAAGATGAAGTTAATTGAGCTCAAACGAAAGACCCACAAACTTTTACATTGTGCTCCGCTGGCACACAAAATACACACACACTGAAATATAAATTTTGTAAAAACTCCATTCATATTGTGTTTTTACTTGTGTTAATTTTGTTTAACGGAATAATGAATATTTTTGGTAATTTTAATCGCATAGGCCCAACAAACATCTATCAGAATCTGGAAAAAACCTCAGTTCTGCAGGAGACACGCACCTTCAATGAAACGCCGGTGAACGCACGAAAGTGCATCCAGATTCTCACAAAGATACTCTATCTGATCAACCAGGGCGAGCAACTAGCTTCGCGAGAAGCCACCGACTGCTTCTTTGCAATGACCAAGCTCTTCCAATCCAAGGATGTTGTCCTGAGGCGTATGGTATATCTGGGCATCAAGGAGCTCAGCTCTATTGCCGAAGATGTGATCATTGTAACTAGTTCGCTAACAAAGGACATGACAGGCAAAGAGGATCTCTATCGTGCCGCTGCCATACGCGCCCTATGTAGCATCACGGATCACACCATGCTCCAAGCTGTGGAGCGCTACATGAAACAATGCATTGTTGACAAAAACGCCGCTGTTTCCTGTGCGGCTCTAGTAAGCTCGCTGCGATTGGCAAACACTGCTGGCGATGTGATAAAACGTTGGGCCAATGAAGCACAAGAGGCCCTCAACAGCGATAACATAATGGTCCAATATCATGCTCTAGGTCTGCTTTATCACATCCGGAAGTCTGATCGTTTAGCAGTCTCCAAGCTTGTTAACAAATTAACCCGGAATTCCCTAAAGAGCCCCTATGCTGTATGCATGTTGGTATGACTAAAATTCACTAACTTCTGCTAGCCGTGATTAATTTCTACACTCCATTTCTTAGATACGCATTGCCTGCAAACTAATCGAGGAAGAAGATATACCATCTGAAGAGCTGACCGACTCGCCACTATTCTCTTTCATTGAATCATGTCTAAGGCATAAAAGCGAAATGGTCATCTATGAGGCCGCCCATGCTATTGTCAATTTGAAGAATAGCAATCCACGCGTGCTTTCGCCAGCCTTCTCCATTCTGCAGCTATTCTGTAGTTCGCCCAAGGCCACATTGCGCTTTGCAGCTGTACGTACTCTAAACAAAGTGGCTATGACTCACCCAGCTGCCGTCACCACTTGCAATTTGGATCTGGAGGGTCTAATCACCGATTCTAATCGTTCAGTGGCCACCCTAGCCATTACCACTCTCTTAAAAACTGGAGCAGAGTCGTCGGTGGAACGTCTGATGAAACAGATTTCATCTTTCGTGGCCGAAATATCAGATGAGTTTAAAGTGGTCGTCGTGCAGGCCATCTGTGCCCTATGCACCAAATACCCGCGCAAGCACACAGTTCTAATGAATTTCTTAAGCGGCATGTTGAGGGAGGAAGGCGGTCTCGAATACAAGACCTCCATAGTGGACACCATCATCACCATTATTGAGGAAAATGCCGATGCCAAGGAATCGGGTCTTTCGCATTTGTGTGAATTCATTGAAGATTGCGAGCACGTCTCCTTAGCCGTACGCATTTTGCATCTGCTTGGCAAAGAGGGACCCTTCGCAGTCACACCGTCCAAGTACATTCGATTCATCTACAATCGCGTAATTCTCGAGAGCCCCATAGTACGTGCCGCCGCTGTAACCGCTCTAGCCCAATTCGGCGCTTCATGCCCGGCCTTGCTGAGCAATATTTTAGTTTTGCTCGGCCGATGTCAAATGGATCCAGATGATGAGGTACGCGATCGCGCCACTTATTACCTTAAAATACTGAATTCAGAGAAGCCCGAGCTGTATAAGAATTATATTATTGAGCGTGAGACGTGCTCCCTGGCTCTGCTAGAGAAGGCCCTGGTAGAGCATTTGAATGGAGATAACACAACTCGCTTTGATCTATCAATTGTGCCCAAGGCCACCATTGTCAAGGAGGAGGTCAGCAATGATATCATGTTAATTACCAGCGCTCCACGTGCCCCCAAAATCACACGTGAAGAGGAGAGCGCCTCACGTCTAGCACAGCTACCAGGCATACAAGTACTCGGACCCATACACCGTACAACTGCACCCATACAGCTGACAGAAAGCGAAACCGAATACACCGTGCAATGCATCAAGCACATCTTTGCCCAGCACATTGTATTCCAATTCGATTGTCTGAACACGCTATCCGATCAGTTTTTGGAGAATGTGCGTGTCGAATTAACATTGCCCGAGGGCTTTACCACTCGTGCTGTTCTGCCCTGTCCCAAATTGCCTTACAACGAATTGCAAACCACATTTGTCATTGTCGAATTTCCACCTAATGCGACCAGCTCAATAGGTAAGTTTGACTAAATTTATCTGAAATTGGGATTATGTTAAAATTATTTCATATTTCCAGCCACTTTTGGAGCCACCTTGCGGTTTATGGTGAAAGATTGCGATCCCAATACCGGCGAACCAGATTCGGATGAGGGCTATGACGATGAGTATATGCTGGAGGACCTAGAGGTGACAGTGGCCGATCAGATACAGAAAACGAAAAAGAATAATTTCCAAATTGCCTGGGATGCAGCCGACAGTGAAGGTAAAAAAAAAAAACTTAATTTTGTCTTGGACAAATCTCTCAAACATTTATTTACTAACCACAGAATGGGTTCAAGTCGAGGATACCTTTGTACTTTCTGCCGTCAGCACACTTCAAGAAGCCGTCAATACAATAATCAAAATCATTGGCCTGGGGGCAGCCAATCTATCCGAAAATGTGGCCGAAGGCAACCATCTGCATACACTACTCTGCTCAGGTAAAACATTTATTCTCCTCCAAAAGAAATGAAGTTTTAATTTTTCTCAACTTTCAGGCACATTTAGAGGCGGCATAGAGGTGCTGGTACGGGCCAAATTGGCACTTTCGGATGGTGTCACGCTCAATATGACCGTACGCAGCACAGATCAGGATGTGGCCGATCTTATAACAGCTGCCATAGGATAAGCCTAGCATGTTATGCAGTCGATGTCTGCAATAAAAATCTTTATTCTTCTAGTTTAAAATATACCGAAAAAAAAAATAATAATTAGAAACTTGGAAAAAAAAAAATGGCTTCATTATTTGAAAACACACAAGACGAATTCATCAAGAGTGTATTCAACAAGTATCTAAATATATGTTTGTAAAAATGAAAAAGTAATTAAATAAAAAATATTATATTCAATCAAGAAAAAAAAAAATTAAAATGAGATGGTTTCTTCTTTTTTATCATATAAATGAATGTGAGATTGATTGCAACTTATTAGACATTTTATTCAATTATAAATAACTTATGATTTTGCCATATTCTACAATAAATTTTATATTTTACAATTTATATTATATAATTATTATTATTACTTTTGTTTTCTTTATCTTGTCACGTTCTCACTATGCTATTTTTTATTTTTCTTATTTCATTGAACCACTGAACTCTTTTTTTATTTTTTTTGCATAAAGCTTGGCTTCTCGGATAAATAAAATCTTTCGAAACTAATCTTTTGTAGAGGTTCAGTATTTTGAATTTTTCAGTTAGATAAATAATATCTCCCAGATGGCTAAAAGTTTACTGTTATTTTTTGTTTCGCTTATTGTTGTATTTGAATAAATAAAACAATTTCCAAAAATGCACACACATAAATAATTTAAGACAAAATAATTGGTTGTTTTTTTTCAGTTTTTTTTTTTTCCTTTTTTTTTTTAGATCATTAGAATTTCATACTCTCATTGTCATATCTGGTACATAATTTTAATATTTTAATATGTGTATCCATACCGCTAATTATTCGAATACAATTGTAAAAGTACCAATTTCAGTACCGTTATTTTAATATTTTCTTTTTCTTGCTTTCTTTTCTGATATAACATTAATGCTAATTAATTTAGTTTTTTTCCTCAATTTTTTTTCTTTCTTTTTTTTTCATTTTGCCTTATTTTACAAACTAGATTTTTGTTTTTTGTTTTTTTATTATTATTTTATTTTGTGTTTTAGCACTTATGTGTAGCGTTGTCACTCAATTTGTTTGTGGTTTCCTTTTCATTTGTTTTTTATTTTGTTGGTTTGTTTCTTGCCATTTCTTGTTGATTTGTTCGATTTGGTGACATCCATTGGGATATTATTATTATTTTATTTTAATTGATTAAAAGATTTTATGAGTTTTCGTTTTTTTTTTTTTTTTTTGTTTGTTTTGTAATTTTTCAAAATTCGAAGCAAAAAATTCACAACATGGCTTCCTTGATTTTTGTGTCTGAGTTGATTATTGATCGCTTGTTGGGGGAGGGAGGGCAGCTTTGTGTTCTTGGTCAGGTTGGATATACTGTTTTTGATAGACTAAAAGTTGGGCGTTGCCTTTGTCCTCTTGTTTTGTTTACAATTCTATACAATTGCGATCCTCGGTAACGGCTTAAACATTAGGCTAAGTTAGAGTTTTTCTTTTTTTTATACAGTGAGTGTGGGGTCAGCTGGGTTAGCTGGTCAGCATAAACGTAATAGATTTAGAGTGTTGGCTGGCTGGTAGGTAGGCGGCCAAGGTGTCCAAGAGGGGGGGGGCGCCTTAGCATTTAAATTTCACTATTGGTATTTGCTTGGAAGACACGCATTTGTCGCAGACCCACTCCGCGTAGACTTCCTTGTTAAGCATTTGGAAGGCTGCCTCCGTTAGGCCAACGCAGGTTCTGTAATGGCAAAGATGGAAGGGGTTAAGGCTGAGAGCTCAATGGGGAGGGAGGGTGGATGCGGCTTACCTGTGAAAGAAGAAACTGCAACCAGTTTCACAAAATATTGCCTCATCGTTGTCATTGACTTCCTTGTGGCAGGAGCCGCAGGGGTAAATGGGCGGAGCATTTGGGTTTTGCGGATTGAAGATCATCGCCTGGCCGGGTGGATAGATTTTTCCGGCGGCCATTGTCATGGGTTTGGAGCCCATATTCATGGGGCCACCGACCATGGCGCCCATATTGCTGTTGCCAAACATATTTGGACCTGGTCCGCCCATGGGACTGTGATGATGTGGATGGGCATGGTGGGGAGGCAAGCCGTGTGGGTGGGAGGGGCCATTCATAGCGCCTGGTCCAGGACCCGGTCCGGGTACGCCACCTATGTGCCCATGGCCCATATGGGGCCCAACATTGCCGTGGGGACCAATCATATGTGGGTTGGGGCCGCCGCCAACGGGCGGGCCATGTCCACCTATGTGAGAGGGTAAGCCGCCTGGACCATGCATGCCGCCGGGCCCCATCATGTGAGGTGGAGGCGGTCCGCCTGGATGATGATGTGGATGATTCATAAGTTGCGGATGCGGGGGACAAAGATGCCCTGGCTGCTGAGGTGGCAGCATTTGATTGAGTCCCACGCCCATTCCAACTGAGGGTCCATGCGGTCCTTGCGGCCCTGGCATGTGCCCACTCATCGGTCCATGTTGCGCTTGGGATTGCTGCTGCTGCTGCTGTTGTTGTTGTTGCATAGGAACATTTGGATTCATCGGCTGGCCCATGGAACCCATCATGGGTCCGTTATTGTTGTTGTTATTGCCATTGGGACCACCAGCAAGCGCCGGCGATTGAAGTGGACTGGGTCCTGCATTGGACATGCCGGGACTTGGTCCTGCGTTGTTTAACGTGTGAGTATGATGCGGTGACATGGCAGTCGGCGCTGGGGATGGCGTAGGCACTGAAGTTGCAATCGAAGTCGCAGTCGATGGTGTCGATGAGGCCGTGGAGGCGGCGGTGGCTGGCGACGGCTGTGAGCTTGCTGCTGATGCAGGCGGCATTGGTCCATTGGATTGCAGCGAGGCAGGCCCTCCCAGACGACCCGCTGCTGGCGAGAGATGAGGGATTTGATTGCTATTGCCATTGTTGTTATTATTGTTTGGATTGCCACCGCTGTGAGGAGCGTTGCTGCCAATGATATTGCCACTCGCATTTGAGTTAGTTGGAGGCATGCCGGCTGGAGATGTACCGCCTGGGCAGACAAGGCCGCCCGGCCCAGGACCGGGTCCTGGCACGGGACCACCAGGTAAGTGACTGTGATTGGTTGGTCCATTTCCGAGTGGACTGTGCAGTGGCGGTGGACCCATTTGGCCGTTGTTCATGTGCGTTTGTTGTGGGTTCGGAGGCTGAGGTGGCTGATGCTGGGAGCCGGGTCCTGAAGATGGCGGTCCTAACGGGCTGCCAATCGCATTGGCCATTGGGGAGCCCATCGGTAGGGAATTCATGGGCGAGTTCTGGCTGGGCCCACCGCCACCACCCATTGGTGATCCTTGCATATTGCGTGGACCATTCGGTCCATTTGGACCGCCCATTGGTGAAAGGCCGCCCATGCCCATGTGATGGGGGGATATGCTCGGTCCCATATTACCCATTGGGCTCATGCCGCCCATCGTTGTCATAGCACCCATTGGACTGCCCATCGGCACACCGCCGGCTCGACCATGATTCATATGTGGCGGCAGTCCCACCGGTCCACCTGGTCCCATTGAGTGCGGGTGAACACCAGGCCCCAGTGGGCTCATGCCACGCATTGCTGGCGGAGCACCCATGTGGTGAGGTGGGCCATGCGGATGAGGCATCGAGCCTGACCCACCGGGGTGATGTGGATGTAGGTGTGGATGCATGTGTGGCGGGCCACCGCCCATGCCCATGCGTTCCTCCCAGTGCGGATGCCCCATGCCGAAATGTCCACCACTCGGTCCACCGGCGCCGCCCATCTGATTCATGGCTGCCATTGCTGCCGCTGCTGAGCTCGACATTGTCGACACCTGGGGACTGTCGTCGAATGGGTTTGAAGCCACTATAGTGTCCCCGAATCCACCCATAGGCGGTGGTGGCAATAAGTCCTGTGGCGTTGGTGGCGCACTTTGTTGCTGTTGCATTGAGTTTGCAGCGGCAGCAGCAGCAGCTGCAGCCGCCGCCGCCGCAGCAGCAGAATTGGCGGCATTCGATGTTTTCCGCCGTTTTTTCGGATTGCTCGGAGCTGAGATTATATCCGTTGGAGGCGGCGGCTTGAAATCGGGTGGACATAATCCGCCCGCTGGACCCGCCAAACGGTATGGTGCCATACCAAGATTGTGGGTCATATTCGATGTATTTTTCTTCCGAATGGTGACAGTTTTTTATTAACTAATGGGGGAAAAAAAATCTATCTATTGGCGTCGCCGACCCCTGTTTATGCTTGGGATCACGACGCGGCCACAAAACGATAGCGGTGGACCACAGGTAAAGAACCAAATGAGCGTTTGAGAAATTACAAACTATGCGACACGATTTACCGCATTGATTAATTTTCGTATGTCTTTGATTTTATTATTAGTTCATGGTGTTAGCGGAATTATTGGACGCTCGTATTTCGAAAGATATTTAATAAAAACAACTCCGGTCTCAGCAATTTTCTTTTTTACTTATGATTATGCATTTTAAATCCATGATAGTGCAGTTGCATAGTTTTTGTTTGTAAACGCGTTTTATTTTCACAAATTCACACACACGTTTCGGGGATTGCGCTTTTTTGCACATGCAAATATTTGCTGCTCTCGGTAAGTTTTGCTTTTAACGTTGCATTTCTTATATGGAAATTGTGCGCGTCTCCAAAAATAGAATACAATACGCCTTAACACGATTAAAAATATTTATTTGCTCAATTTTGCATTTGCTTTTTCATTAGAGTTAGTTTAGGGATGTTGATATTATATCGATACTAAAACCTATCGATAGACTGCTTGAATCGATGTATAAAATTTGCAAGCCAGCCTTGATTTCCGATATTATCTACAGACACGATAACAATTTGTCTACTCCTCAAACAGCAAAGACATTATTTTTTAAATATTAATATAATTGAAATTATTATATTACTAGATTAATGTTTTTATTTTAAAATATTTAAATTTATTTATGTTTTTTTATGCCGAATGCGGCTTTCATAATTTAATTTTAATTTGCTATGACTGCCATTTGCGATATCGCCATTTTCTGAAATTCCAAAGATTGGCTATGGTCTTTTTATGCTCAGGCATTCAAACTTTTATGGAAAGTTCAAAAAATCATTAAAGACAGCTTAAAATATAAAGAACATTGTATAAATATTTGCATTACCGTAACTAAAATGTATTTCCTAATAATTCATTTTAAAATTATACATTACTTTGTGAATTGTTTTAATTATCTCTAGTATCTTATTTGTTATTATGATTTTAATTTATAAATTCTACTATTTGAGAACAACATCTAAAGAAATAAGTCCGTTGTTTTGGAAAAAAAACGTTGCTAGACTACTGTTATCGATGGATCATTACCTTCCAAAAACAAACAACTCTTTACGACTTCAGGTTTCCTTGTTTTCTTTTTCCATTCTAAGCTCAACCGTTACAATTATAATATTTCTACTTAAATATTTAATTATTTTAACAGAATAGAAATTTGTAAAATCGGAAAATAAAATATTACATTTATTTGGTATTTTGTGCAGCATCACCTATTTATAATTTTTGGTCCCGATCTTCACCATATGTTTGTATGTAGCATCAAAATAAACTTTACGTATGTTTGTTCAAAATTCAAATATCGTTTCCATGTGTTGGTCAATTCCATAATACGTGAGCCGAAGCTCTCAGCTGTATGCTTGAGTGTACGCAACGCTTTTGCACACAACCATACAAAGATAAACCTCCAACACAACCCACATAAGATAGATAAAATTGTTGATTTAAATACTCAAAGTATTAATATTGATATTAAAATGTTTCGCAGCCTCTGTGCAGTTCCAAAAAGGTTAATGCAAAATGGAATTTACGTAACTGAGGGCTTAGGTTTTTCGCCGAAACTGTCGCAGCAATGGCCTTTGCTGACTCACATATCAGCGCAGGTGTAAGTAAATTTGATTAGGTATTCTATATATCTATCCAATTCATATTTTATTGATGTGAAGACGGCAATACTCACCCCCAACTCATATACGACAATCAGCGGCAACCAACGATGCGGGTACCATGTCAGATGGTGAGTATTGGGCAAATGAACTTTCCTGTATTATTGACCCAGTTATTGTCCTCTTTAGTACGGAAAGAGATGCGAGAACGATTAGGTTTAGACCGAGGCTACAATCCCCTACAAAAATCTCGTGAGCATTTGCTTAAATATCAGCCAAAGTTGGCTGATCTGGCCCCAAGAGCCATGCAGGACTCCTTTACAAGTGCAATAATACCCCTGAGTACCGACTGGAATCTGCAAGATAAATACGTGTCGTATTTAGGTAATGTACGTATGGGCAGACTGTTGGAAGACATGGATTTATTTGCAGGTAATATAAACATTTACGTTCATGAGACCCAACCCATAATCCGACTTCTTTCTGACTTCAAGCTTGGTGTTGCCATAAACATCTTCAGATCCCGACACTGCCGGAAGGTGTGCCCTTGCCCTACACGTTTGTTACAATTCTGGTCGACCGTATTGACTTCTCGGGCTCTGCAAAGGGTACTGAGGATATACGCCTTTCGGGTCATGTATCCTGGGTAGGCACAAGTTCTATGGAGGTGGTAGTGTGGTTGGAACAAAAGCAGAATGGCAGCTACCAGAAAATCACACGGGCTCTCTTTCTCATGGCCGCTAGAAATGCTACCAACACAGGGGCAGCCCCTGTGAATCCCATTGAGCCCGCCAACGAGGAAGAAAAATTAATTCTAGCCGGTGGAATGGACAGAAAACGCCGACGCCAAATTATCTGCGCCCAGTCTATCTTTAAGGTCGAGCCCAACGATTTCGAACAGACCCTAATGTATGAATTGTACAAACGTACCACACCCAATGACACCATGGAGCTCAACAAACGTGTCTTACCAGCCAATTGCCAATGGATGTCCGACTCCTTTCAAATGAGCACTATACCCTCATTCCCAGAGAACAGAAATCATCACAACCGCGTATTTGGTGGTTTCCTTATGCGCACTGCCCTGGAAATCAGTTGGGCTGCTGCCGTTCTCTACTGCAAGACACGTCCAAAGCTGGAACACATCTCCGACATAAGCTTTGAAAAGCCCGTTAGCGTCGACTCATTCATCAAGATGACAGCCTATGTGGTCTACACGCGCCTTAACTATGTTCAAATTATGACCGTGGCCGAGGTCTTGGATGTGGCATCAGGCAGTCAGATCACCACCAATACCTTCTACTACACTTTCTCTGCTCCGGACACAGTTACAGAGGTCTTGCCTCGCTCCTATCATGAGACCATGTGGTATTTGCAGGGACGTCGCAAATTCGAATACAGCATGGGTCTTTCAAAATAAGCGCTCACATTTTCCTAATTGTATTTATTGGAAAACCTCCGAACGAATTGCATTGCTTGTAGTTAATTGATTGTTTGAAACCCTTAATATAATCGTTGTCTTTAAATAAAATGTTTAAATGCTAAAAGCAGACAGACGTCTAGTTTAGTTGTCTTTAACAAAGTTTCTTTCATTACCTTGGTACACAGTTCCGTTTCAGAAAGTTTATTTCGCTTATGTTAGCGGGCTTGTACAAAGTTTTTTATTTTTTTTTAGAAATCCTTAAGCTGAAATGACGAATACAACGCCAAGCTTAGAAGCGCAAGCGATGGGGATATTGGGAAGAGTGCAGAGCAAACATATTTTGCAAGTACTTCTTAAAGTATTTGCCCTCAGGATGAGTCTTGATCAGAGCCAGGAGAGCTGTGTCAACTTCCTTTTGGTCCTTCTTACGCTGCTCATTGGGCCTGAAGCGGTACTTCTTGGCAGCGAAAATGTCAGCTTCGCCCTTCTTCTCTTCTGTTTCCTTAATGCGACGGAAATAGCTGTCGTTTATATGCTCAGGCACTTTGAAGGATCCCAAATCCAGACGCGAAGAAGTGCCGATGACAAAGCGCTGAGAAATACGGCGCAGTGGGCACGAGTTCAAGGCGAAAGGTCCGGTGACCAAAAGCAGACCAGAGCTCAAAGTCTTAAGCAAAACAACACGCTTGCCTTGATGACGGCCAGCGAGCAGAATCAGCACGGTACCGGGCTTCAAGTTGCGACGTGTGTTGCGCTTGTGCTCGCTGAAGTTGGCTTTGCTGGGGCGCTTCTTCACGAATGTCTTGGTGGGGTAGTTTGCCTTGGATTTCTTCAAGTACACAGTACGCTCGCCACCGTTCTTGGGACCTCCGATCTTCTTCACCTTCTTAATGGCGACCTTCTTCTTTTCCACTACGGGGTGCTTCTTGTCCTTCAAGCGGTAAAGCGCACGGCGCTTGTACATCTAAAATCACAATTTATATTTATATTTAATTTAGTTGGGGAACAAGACCACAAAGCACAAGATTGTTGTCTGTATTCACAAAAAGTGTTGTATGTATGTGAATGAACGGGACCAGAAAAATGCAGCCGCATCAAACACTCGGTAAATATGTTTATTTCAATGATTTTTACCTGGCTTTTTGAGTAACGCAGTACTCCACCCTTCAGGTACGAATTTAATGGGTGTTTCTTGCCCTTTTTAGCCACCTTAGAGGCTTTTTTAGCTTTTTCGACGGGTGCCATTGCGGAGAACACGTGTACACAGCACAAAAAATTATTTAGAAAAGGAAGGTTATGTGAGTTGAGCAGTGCCTACATATGATTTTCGGGAAAAATATATGCACACACTGTTCGAAAAGTATGTACACACTATTGAAAAAAATCGTCCATTTTTAATCTATCGAATATCTTAGGCACTCGATATATAATTTTGAGTACATTTTCAATACTGAAAAGCAGTATTGTAATATAACTGTTATTGTTAAAAATATTTGCATAGATTTGAGAAAAAGGTTTGCAAATACCAATACAATTTGCAAAAAAAGAAAAAAACAACTATTTCCTTTAAACAATTGAAAATGGGGAATTAGTAAGACTGAAAATATTTTAAACCAAATAAATTAATTTTTCTTTTTCAATTTTCTTAAAAATTGAATGCCACTTTGACTTAGTGGCACGCGCATTTATTAAATTGACACACGCCAGAACTTACATACAATTGTACCTTTCTTAAATTTTAAAATACACACGCACACAGAATACTTAAATAAAAATCTTCGAAATAATACGAAATTCTAAGATTTTAATGTGACCACAAAATTTAATTTGAATGTTAAACTTAAACTTTGAAGCCAAATAAATTTCGATTTTTCATTTATTGCATCGTATTATGTATATGTTTTCCACTTTCATAATTTTTCTTATTTTGTTGGGTATAATGATGAAATATAATACACATTTTGTATCTATTACATTTTAAACTTATAGGCGAAAGAGTTGTTCATGTTGTTTAATTTTGTTTTTTTTTTTTATCAAGAAAGAATTGTATTCATGGATGTTGTTGTTAATTTATTTAGTTTGTAGCTTAGTATAAAAGTCTGTTTATATTAAGGAGTTTTTTTTTTCTTTTTTTTTTTTGTACTTGATATTGAGTTTTTAATTATTCACAAGATACAGAGATAGAAAGAAGATAGGGAACACAAAATACATCGAAAACATAAATTCATTTAATTAATTATGATTGAAAACATGGAGGAGGAAAAACTAATTCTGCAGAAAATATATATATAAATATATTTTTTTTGTTTGGATTTTTTTAGAATTTTTAAATTTTTTTTAGCGTTATCAACAAAAAATTGTTATCGAATTCCAGACGCTGGTATTTGGGTGTGCTATTCATTTGAAATCACTTTCTCTCAATGATCTTGAAATGGTCCGGAACGTCATCAATCTTTTGTATGATGGTCCGCCGCACTTTTTTTTTTCTTTTTTTCATAAGCATTTTTATCTGCCACAAATTAAATTTTATAAAAAAAAAAATTAACGCCTGGCGCTCTGAATTATATCAAAATAAATAATGAAACGTCCTCCACCATGGAACTGACTTCACTATCCATTCACTACGACCACAAATGAAGCTACACACAGGTCGGTGATTGCACCTGTCTCTCTGGCGTGTCGTTAAATTGAAATTTGGTCGTCTTTGGGCTCCCAGGGGCGTGTTATAATTTTTTTTCTTTTTCATTATTTTTAAATTATTTTGTTGTCTCGGGTTTAGGCTGTTACGGACTGCGAGAGCTAACATTGTTCAAAAATTGGAATTATTGGTGAAGTTGGCCAGTCCTCTTCTTCCTCTGAGCTAATACTCTCGGTTCTACAAATAAATTTGCTATTAAATAAAAATTCTTTTTCGTAATGAATCATGGTCTTACCTTAGACGCAACCCATCGTCGATGCCATGTGATATGCCTTCTTCAATGGTTGGTAAATCTGACGAAAAGCGATTGGTGGGCCGTAAGACGCGCAGCGTGCGGCTGGACAATTTCCAGACCAGACGCTGTTTGTAGGGCGCCTTATTCTGGCCATTGTAATGGGACAGAATGCCCGACACAATGCTGAATCCGCAGGTGAAGTCACGATCCGGTATCTAAAATGTCAACCCTTATAACAACACTCAACTAATTAAGAACAAGTTTGGACCTACCCTGGTGTATTGCTGCAAGAACAGTATGTATTCAAAAACATGTTTCAGCTCAGGACTGCCGCGGGTATAAGATTCCTTGATATGGAAATCCAAATGGAGACATATAAGAACCAAGGCTAGAGTCGAGGGTGAGATGACGGTGGTTTTCACATCGCACAACAAAATCTCTAGACGATTTTCAAGCTCTTCGAGCTTAATCAATTGCTGATAGAACATGAAGAAATCGCCGCCAATCTCTTTAGCCAGATTACGGAAGAGTGCGTAGTAGATGCGCAGGTATTTCACGGAAGTAATGGGAGCATGGCCCATCTGCACACCTAGCTTGTTGGCAATCACACCGGCCATGCGTTCCAAATCTCCAGCAGTACATCCACACTGGATAAACAGGGGGAACCCAGAAATTTAGCATATAAATATAGCTAGAGAAACGGAGAATAAAAGACTCACCTGTGATATAGTCACCAAATCCTCGGCAGGTATTGGCTTCAAGTCAAGCTGCTTAATCGCCAAATGAAAAGAGGCCACACTCATGCAGGCCATATGCTTTGGCCTGACAGCCATGCGATCCAAAAAGCGATCCACTAGACTCATCGCAGAAAAGAGTACATCGGAGGGTAGTTCATACCACATCTTCAAGCACCGCAGAACATAAGCGGAGCCATCACGGCCACCGGCAGTCACTTCACGCTACAAAAGTCAAAGGTGAAAATTTAGAATTAACCCCTTTCGGAAGTGCTGGGCTCATCCAACTTACCCTTGATTCCTTAGGCAAAATCAGCACAGTATGGTATTTATCCTGCAGGGCATCATATTCCTTCAACGTGTTGTACAGCTCCTCCGAGGTGAGCGAGTGGAGCTGGTCCTCAAGTGTTTTCATATTATTGCACATTGACGTCGACTTATGCTGCTCCACTGGATCATTGTTATTGCTGGCTGCCTTGTCTGCTGCCTCCAGATTATGCTCTAGTTTGTTGTAGTTTTGATAGTCCAAGCCAGCAGCACCCGGTGTCCCATACCCGCCCTCATCTGATATCCCCGTCCATTCAGTTTGCATCCCTGCATTGTGGTCAAAGCCAGAATTGGCGTTTGCCCGCGCCGCCGCTTGAGCCGATGTTGACGGCTGCTCATCATCGACGAGTATTCCATTAATGGTGTTGACATCCATATTGTTGTTGTTGTTGGTGATATTAGAGGATGTTGACAACGACGACGACGACGACATCGATGAACGCTGTTGCATCAACTGCTGCTCCCGCCTCCACTGCACCTCTGCCTCCAGTTGTTGATATTGGCAATACAAAGCAGCTGCCTCCTGATTCTCCTGCTCTTCAGTTTGCTGATGTCTGCTGCTGAGGTATTGGTATTGCACTTCTTGCTGGAGCTCGAGAGGGTGTTGTTGTTGTTGGTGTTGTAGATGGTATTGCTCTTCTTGTTGTAGAGTATTATTCAAACCACTATCAACGACGGCGTATTCGGCGGCAGCAGTTAAGCGCACAGGGACAGACATTGTGAGGGCTGGCCTAGTACCTGTTTTGTATATATGTCAAGGTTTTTTTTTTTGTTGTAGGAAATAGCAATGAGCAATGGTTTAACAACGCTACTGTATTTTTTCGTTATTTGGAAGAAAAAATCTTAGTTGCGTTTTTAACTAGGCCAAAAATGCGAAATGAGTTGTTTTGGTTGATTTTATTTTTAGCTCACCAAAAATCTCAAGCTCAAACAATAATTAGTTGTCGATATCAGCGAGTACAAGCCGGACTTGTTACTCTCAATCTACAGCTCGAAATTTTGGATCTTTATAATAGCAAGAAACTAAATTGAATTATTTTTCTCAACTTAGTTATTCTTTATGCGTTTTGCATATGGAACCAAAAATAAAACAAACTGTTCGCTACTTGTTATGTACACACTGGTCGTGGGCAAAAGGAAGTTGGTTGATCGAATCAAGAGTACAACGCTTCACTTTATTTTGAGAGTGCCAAAGACCTTCGTACTATTCTTTCAACAATTTGCAAACAGCAAACCAAAACTTAAAAAACGCCCTCAACAATTCAATAGATCGATAAAAAATAAATGTATTTTTTTCTCTTTTTTTTTTTTTGCTAAAAAACTTACAGTCTGTAATTGTTTAAAAAATTGAAATATTATTTTAAGGTACAAAAAAAGAGTAAAAGCAAAAACAAAATAAAATATAACAAGCATTAACTCTAACTTATTATTTTGTTGAACTGAGATCTAACAAAGACGCGTAACACTGCACGTACACTGTGACTGGAATTAATTTTTTTTTCTGTATTTTTTATTTTCCACTTTGAGGGACGATGTTTTCGAAATTGATGCGCAAGGTTGAAAAGAGTAAGTCAAAGTCAAAGCACTAGCAAAGCATAAAAATAGATGTCATTTTTTGGTTATGCTTTACAAAAACAAAAAAAAATTTAATGCATATAAACAAAACTTTCTATTTTTAATACATAAACAAACAAAACTCAAGTGCTCGGGCTTAGCAAACATTTACACGCCCTCAAAAAGAAAAAAATATATGAAAACAAAAAGAAGAGAGTCGTCGTGCGAAGCAACCCTAATCACTAAAATTTATAGAAGGAGTCATCTTGAGACAGACAAGACTAATTTCACTGTTGCTGACCATGAACATATGAATACAGACTCAGACACCCACACATACGCTTTGTGAGGCCCAATGTAGCCATCTGTCGAGTTGGTGCCACTGTACCTTTAGGTATAAATAGTTCAGCCATGTAAATAAAACAAACAAATGCAGATGTCTGGGCAGATGACATCGCGATAAGACAATGGTTTTTGCCAAGCATAGAGAGCATGCGCGCCTTTCAAGAGCAGAGTCAAGTACCGTTACAGAGAACAGTTAGAACAGTTATAATCTTTCCCTTCACTTTGGATAAACTCTAACGAATACGAAAGCAGAATATAATCCTTATTTATTATTGCGTTTTAGATTATCAAGTTCCTTAACCCAGAATTCTAGCAGAGCCAAACAAGTAGGCCAACATGGCAATAAATTAGCCATTAAGTCAGTGCGAAGTCAACTTTTCAAGCTCTCACTCGAAACCAGAAATCGAGTCGTATATAGCCTCGATCCTAACAAGTGTAGAGTATGAGTAAATATTATGAACTCTTTCAAGTTTCATACGCTCATAAAATTAAGAAATATATAAATGTTGTATAATGATAATAACCCTCGGTGAACCCGATTGGGGGGATTTAAAATTTACAATATAAGCTGATATTATTCAAAACTTAGTCGATTTTGTGCTCGTCATTGTTTTTGTCGTCGAAAACAAAAAATTGAAATCAATAAATATGACCCAGAATATACACATACAGACAGACTTAGTATTAACTGAAGGTGAAATCAGACAGAGTATGCGCTATGTACGAATTTCGTCAGAGAGCAACAACATCTGTTGTCGAGCAAAGTACGCTCTTTTCGTTATACTGTTTTATCATTGGCTTTAGGGCCTTACACACAAATATATATACTATTTTCAGTTTAAAAACAAACTTAATAGATATAAAAAAAATTAAAATATAACAAAATCATGAGAACAGTAGTATATGGAGATCATAGTTTTTTGGCTGACGCAATTCTAAAAACCTGATATCAATTGAAACCCCAACATACAGTGGAAGCTTTTGAGTATGTGTTCGTGTAAGTGTACCAATATTTTAATGGGCACAAGAAAAAAAAATTACCAACACAATCAAGTCTCTTTGTTTGGTGCTGGTTGAAGTCTTAACTGTATGTGTGAGCAAGAGAAAACTCTCCCAACTAGGTTTGTGTTAGGTCCGTTTTGGCAATGGAACGGCCAGAGAACACGGAAAGAGAAGCTGCTTGACTTTGAAAATTCAAAAGTGTACATAGAAAAAACAACAACACTGTACTATTTAGTTTAGAGAAACGAAAGTGAAAAAAAATCGTACAACAATTGCATACATTTTATCAGCACATAATTAGGGTCTGAAATTGTTGTACTTTTTTAACACTGTTATCAAACAACTAGCAAAAAAAAATTTTCATAATACATCAACCTTTGTTTAGCATATGCCTATGAGTAACACATACAAATACACTCAGACTAAACAGCTGTAAAACGAATTGGGAATTGGAACAAACACGTAAATTGTTTATACATATTATGTATGTATGTATGTGTATTTTCTTATGTACACACACATACAACTGTGTATGGGTGTGTGTGGCCTTTTCGTACGCATTTAAAATTTTCTCTTATTTAATATTTTTTTATTTTTAATATTTTTGTTTCTTACATTTTCACAGCCATTTTGTTTTATGTTGCGCAGGAATGTTGGATGAATATTGATTTAATTTATAAAATTTTTTTGTGCATCGATTTTTCCAGCATAAAGTAATGAGTAATTTTCGTTATTGGCGATCTATTAATACATCTTATTATTGTTATTTGAACACATATTCAACTACACAGCTTAAATAATTCAATTTTATGCAACTTTAATGAAAAACTGTCAAAAAATTACTATTAACAAACACAAAAACACAAGCTATCTATCACGGTCCGATTCCAAATTTAACTTAAATTGTTCCAAGCAAAATGAACGAATAAGAAACCTGTTCACTTTGTGAACGAACGACCTATTGCCAATCTTGTTCTTTGGAACTTTAGCCCCAAAACGGAAATAATTTAACAGTTTAAATCGTAATTGAATTAACTTAATTAAGTGTGTAATAGGCAAAGAAAATCAAATAAAAAACCGTTTGTTAAAAGAAGGGTTTATACAATGCTATTTTAACATTTTCAGCTACAATTTTGCTTAAGAATTTAGAATTCAGTTTCAATACGTAAATATTTGGTTATTTAGATAACAATGATTTTTGTTTGTTATTAGACAATACTGCTTAAATGATAAGAATCCGTACACAAAAGGTTCAAAGTCTGTCAAATTAAATGTATTTAAAAGCAAAAAAAAAAAAATTGAAATTCAAAACATTCAATAAGATCTCCCTCAACAAGTTAAAATGAGTTTCAGATTCTCATGCGACATATAAACAAAAAATAATTGAATTTTCACCCTTCTTCGGTCAATATTGATACAAATTTTGTGTTGCTATGGTAGCTGTTTTTAGAAGTAAAAAAATTGTAATCACTGTAAAAATTATCAGTTATATCACAGATTACAGGTCTCGTATGCAATCAACACATGAAAATATGATATTTTAGGGTATAACAAATATGTGTACTTTTGCTTCTGAAAAGTTGAAATAAAGGAATTCTAAGCATTATGATTTTCAATTCGTCATTCATGCAGCTCAAAATGCCAATGACTAATTTTTTAAACAAATACAATAGATACACTACATTGTAAAAAAAAAGTCAACAGGTTATTTTGTTTGCCCTAATATAGTTTTTCTATTTCGGAAAAACATTATTTTAAGTGAAGTTTTAACTAAAATTCGAAATTTTCATTAATCTGGAAAATTCTCGGTAAAATGATCACATGTACATGTGTGTGTGTGTCGGTTGATCTGCAAGCGCGTGGCAATTAGTTCTCAGTCAACAAAAGTATTTATTGCATAAAATATATATAAATTTTTAGGTATTAACATAATTAAGGCAATTTAATAAATGAATAAGCACTTACCCGGATGCCTCTGCGGTACTTTTCACTATTTTGGCTTCTTTTATATTGCGTACCAAAAATATAACAACCTTATGAAATAAAAATTATTTTGGTTTGGGGTATTCCAGAACGAACACGCAAAAAAGTGTTGCTAAATTCACACAGAAATTTTAAAATGTAGGCACACACAGGCATCAGTTTTGGAACGGCGGACTTGAAACAAGATTTTTATTTTACATCCAGTAAATTTGAAAATATTATTTTTTAACTTACCGATATGCTGGGCTTGAACCCATTTAAGCTACTTATTTTAGATGAAGCCATATAGCTTATGAAAACAAGATGAATTTTATGTATTTGCAATATGGAACACAATTCAAATGTAGCGAAACAATTTATAATGAAGATCGTCGAAAATAGCATCAGGATTAAGATCTTTGAAAATTGTGCAGTGCGTTTTCACTTTTTTTATTGGAGATTAAAAAAATAACTTTTACTTTAGTTGCTACAATTGTAATTGAGTCTTTTTTATTATTACACGAACTTTGCGTTTATTTTTAATTGCTTGTCAGTATTAATCAACTATGTTTAGAAAATGTACAGTTTTCTTTTAATGGATCGCGTTTTCGGAACTAGTTCTCAACTATCTTACCCACCCCACAATTTATATCGAAACTGGTTAGCAAATGGAGTTAGAAAGGATGAAACATTTGCTTAACATTTTTCAATAAATAAATGAAATTTTATATAACAACAGATCATTTATTTTATAAAATGTCGATTTTTTTTAATCTATTAAAGCTATGTCTGGAAGGGGAATAAAAAGTGTAAAGGCTATATAACATATATTTTCACTTAATAATAATTTAAATATACATAATAACGCTTACTAAAAATTCCTCAACTAATTTTGAAAATATTCACATAGAGATGTGCATTTTTTACTGCAATTAAAATACTTATCGAAAAATGAATACTCAGGGAATACTCATAGAATCGACTACAAATCGATATAGGTCGGTCACTTAATCGATGTACTAGATTTTATTTTTTATATTAATGTGTAGTTCGGTGCTGCGAACAATAAATAAAGTTTGAAGTTGCATTATATACAATTATTCAATAAAATTGACCTCTGAACGAAACAAATCATGTTTTTGTGTAAAGAAATGACAAAGATTACAAATAGAAATCCTTGCGAGTACAAGTAAAACTTGTTTGTGTGTGTGAGTGCGTTTTCGCTGAAGGCGCTACAATAAAAGTTGGTGGGAAGTTTTTTTTTTGCCTGTATGTGCGTGTGTGTGTTTCTCTGAAAAACATCCCCCTTGAACTGCAGTCACAGTCGGCTAATAAGTGGAGCTGGAGCAGTTTGTTTTGTATACACATTCGTGGGCTCGCCTTTGTGTTAGTCGGGTGTGAAGTCAGCATAGCTTTGTGGCCATCTTACGGATTTTGCGACGGCGGCGACACTACCAACGCCGGCAAAGTGGATGCACATGCACGCGGTGGCCTGGGTATTGCCCAGGACTTTACAGGCATGGGGCTGCCGGGCGGAGGCGGCCAGGCCCATATGTATGGGTCCGTAGTGCCCCAGGACAGTAAGTATTGTGCCTCTCCCTCACCTCCCTTTAAAAATTTTAGTTACTAAACGTAACGCCATTCCAGTAATTGTTCGTGACATGGTACAAATGCCCCCGCCACCACCTTCAAATGCCCCAACTTCAGCAGATGCTTGCTTGAGCATCGTCCATTCGCTAATGTGCCACCGCCAGGGGGGCGAGAGCGAGGGCTTTGCCAAGCGCGCCATCGAGTCGCTGGTTAAGAAACTAAAGGAAAAACGGGACGAATTAGACTCACTGATAACGGCAATAACCACCAACGGCGCACACCCAAGCAAATGCGTGACCATACAACGCACTCTGGATGGCCGACTGCAGGTAAGCGTTGCAATTGCATCTAAAAAAACACACTGAGACTAAACTTGAGCCCAGCAAGACAGAGAGTGAGAGAGAGAGCGAAATAGAGAGCGATTTCTATTTTTAGGCCACAACGAGTGGCAGGTTCTAAGTCTCGAGCTGTGAGTGACGCTTTGTTTGTTTATCCTCTCCTTGACTCCGCTCCGAGTCTTGAGTCTGTTGGAATTTCTACGAATTGGACAGAAGCGTATAAATTAATTATTAAAAATGCATCTGATTTTAGGTCGCTGGACGGAAGGGTTTTCCTCATGTGATATATGCTCGCATTTGGCGTTGGCCCGATCTGCACAAAAACGAATTAAAGCATGTCAAGTACTGCGCTTTTGCATTCGATCTCAAATGCGATTCGGTCTGTGTGAATCCGTATCATTATGAGCGTGTGGTATCTCCGGGCATTGATTTATCCGGCCTCAGCTTACAGTCCGGCGGACCCAGTCGACTGGTCAAAGACGAATACTCAGCCGGCTCGTTAGTAGGTGGGATGGACATTGATGGCAATGACATTGGCACCATACAGCATCATCCCACGCAAATGGTTGGACCGGGCGGCTTTGGTTACCCACAGGGGCCGGGGCCCGGTGAGTATGGTAGGCTATACACTTCCCCACCCATAAACAATTCCTTGTCTTTATAATTTAATTTTTTTTTTTTATTTAATTGTTTGTTTTTTATATTTATTTATTTTTTATTATTTTTATTTTGTTAAATTGTGAAGCATCCGAGGTAAATTCAATTAATGCAATGTTTGCTGCTGGGCGCACCATACCAAAAATAGAACCCACAGATGGCGCTGGCCCGCGCAGTACCTGGATGATACCACCACCGCCACGGCTGAATCAGCCGGCACAGCCACAGCCAACGCCCACACAGCAGCAGCAACAACCTCCACCAGCCACACAGCATACACTTTGTAAGGTTTTTCATTTATTTTATTTTATTTGATTTGGGTTTTCATTTAATTTATTGTATGCAATTATTAACTGTGTTCCAAGCATTCAAGTATTCACATATTTGTATTTTTGTGCCTTCTAGCTGTAGGCCATGGCATGCCAGGAATGCCGGGTACAATGAATCCCGTAATGGCACCACCACCACCGCCACCACAGGCACAGAACCCGCCCGGTAATGGCTTACACCATGGACAGGCCAGCTCACCCACAGAAACTGCTGCATTGGGCATACAACAGCAACAACCGCCGGGAGCCTCAAGTGGTCCCAGCGGTGCTGGGAGTGTAAGTGGTGGGGGCGGTAGTGGTAGCCAGTTCTATGGGCCACCATCCACAAGCACACAAATGCAGCAGAATGTGGCCGATAGCAAGTTCAGTGGTGGGTCAGCCAGCAGTGGTTCTGGAACAGCTCCATCAACTCCCAGCCATATGCAGCAAAACGGCTACGTTGGCCAACAGGGAGCCCAAGTAGCCACCGGTGTCTCGTCTAATTATGTGGTGCCACCTTCGCAGCCGCCTCAGCAGACGACAAGCCAAACCAATGCCACAAATTCTGGGGCACAGGCAACCGGAGCAACTGGTACCTGGACTGGCCCCAATACGCTCACCTATACTCAGTCTATGCAGCCCCCCGATCCTCGAACACCGCACGGTGGTTATTGTAAGTAAAAAATAATTTAGTTTTTATTTTCTTAGTTAACCTTTTGTCTTTTTTTTTGTTTCTAGGGAACTCATCTCTGCCGGGAGATATGGCTTCGCCACAGCCTCAGCAGCCACCCACACAACAGCAACAGCCACGTTTACTATCTCGCCAACCGGCACCGGAGTATTGGTGCTCGATAGCTTATTTCGAGCTGGACACACAAGTGGGCGAGACCTTTAAAGTGCCCTCGGCCAAGCCAAATGTTATTATCGATGGCTATGTGGATCCTTCTGGCGGTAATCGTTTCTGCCTCGGTGCTCTCAGCAATGTACATCGCACTGAGCAGTCGGAACGAGCCAGGTGAATGCCTTTGCATCTATTTAAAAACAGCAAACTAAACTCTTTCATTTTCTCCAATACTTCCTAAGGCTACACATTGGTAAGGGTGTGCAATTAGATCTTCGTGGCGAGGGCGATGTTTGGCTGCGCTGTCTCAGCGATAATTCTGTATTTGTGCAGAGCTATTATCTAGATCGCGAGGCTGGTCGTACGCCGGGCGATGCTGTGCATAAGATTTATCCAGCAGCTTGCATAAAAGTAAGTTTGAGCTTATCGAAAATTAAATCTTATTAAACTTTTTTCTCATTTAAGGTTTTCGACTTGCGTCAATGCCATCAACAGATGCACTCCTTGGCCACGAATGCCCAGGCTGCCGCAGCGGCTCAGGCGGCTGCAGTTGCCGGAGTTTCGAACCAACAGATCAGTGGTGGTGGAGGCAGAAGTAAGCTTTTATTATATCCTCTTCACTTGGGAAAATTTTTGAAATTCTCTGTTCATTGTAGATATTACTGCTGCTGCTGGCATTGGTGTGGATGACCTGAGGCGTTTATGTATACTCCGCTTAAGTTTTGTCAAGGGCTGGGGACCCGACTACCCAAGGCAATCGATCAAAGAGACACCCTGTTGGATTGAGGTGCACCTGCATCGGGCACTTCAGCTGCTCGATGAGGTTCTGCATGCCATGCCCATTGATGGCCCACGCGCCTAGAAACAAAGGTCACAGTACCATGCACACAAATCTTATATATATATAAAGTTATACAAAAATAATGCACTACGCCTTTGTTGAGCATTAATTAATTAATTAATTTAAGCGAGTAAAAGATTATCAACTGTGTTGAGTTGCGATTTATGATTACCATTATGTTTGCCTTTTATTATTTAATAACCAATATTTTTATAAAAAATTAAAAAAACAAAAGCAGCAATTTGACATGCACATAGTTCTTTAAGCAAATTTAATTGTAATAATTGGTTATGTTGATATGCGAAAAGTTCAACTCTTGTTTTCCCCCCCTGCCACAACTGACAACAGTACGAGTATAATTCACAAACCATACAAAAAACACAAAAAAAATGCATGCATATATGTAAAATGAAAACTACTGTAGATGTAATTTGCATACATGCGTATACATAAATGTAATTAATAGTGAGAGCAAATAAATGTCATTTACATGTAAAAAGAAAAATATATTAAGAATTTTCTTTGTGATTAATTTTACATTGTCCTAACACTTTTCTATACAAAGGAAACACTTGTTACTGAAAAAGTTTTGTATTTATTTATACAAAATGCAATTCATTTTATAACTAAATCAAAAACCATATTATCTGTATGATTCATATTTCAGTTCGTGTCCCACTTGCTTATCAAGCCATTCCACCCAGTCAACTGATATATCACATTCTAGGGTTATTTCTCGAAACACCTCACTCCGTTGAACATCTACAAAATTAAAGCTTCGGAACATTTTCAACGAAATTTCGTTGTCCATATTAATCTTGGCCTCGAACTTATCCAGTTTTAAATGCGTTTGGGCATATTTCAAAATGAGTAACAAGGCCTCGCGACCAAGTCCCTTTCCTCGGACCGAAGGTTCAGCTATCATAATTTCAGCCTCTGCTATATGTTTATCACTCTCTTCATCGTAGCGCAGGAAGAGATTGGTGTCACCAATCATGGCAGCGATTTCATCTTTCTGCTCGGCATAGAGTTCAGCGCTCAACACTATAAAGGTCAATTTGTCATCATCTACACGCCATTTACTTTGCATTTCGTATTCAGCTTCTAATGTTAATAGTTCTGATGCTGTTAGTTCGCGTAATTCCTCACTACTCATCCAGCTGTGATATTTTGGAACATGCTTGGCCTCATAAGGCACCAAAATGACGCCTTTGCCGCATATTTTGGTCTTTTCGTTTAGGCGCATCTTTGGACAGCTCAAAGAAAATACCTGAACATAAAATCTTTTATTTTAATCTACTGGGAATTCCTCGAAACGAACACATTGTTTTTGTAAATAAATACCGCTGCACGCCTTATTTTCGATAGGTCATATGCTTATCGATATATCGCGATTACCCGCATGAACACCCCTAAATGAGATGTAAACAAAACTATGGAAAATAAAATAATGTCAAGAATTATGCGACATTGCCGCACTTGCGGCAAATTTATCTACTGTGTAGATGCGCTGAATTTATTTGAACAACCAGATCATATAATGCTGTGTTACATAGAAGCCTTAACCAGCATGCGGGTCTGTATAAGACAAACACTTGATGTTTTCAATGTTTGAATTATTTTTTATAGTTATTGCAGAATTCGAGTATGCCTACTAAAATTTGTGGGCCTTGTATTGTTGCCTTGCGTGAAGCTATTAACTTTCGTGAACGTATTATTAGAACTCAAAAATTGCTGCAGACTAGTTCAAATATTGAGGAAGTAGTCAAGGAAATGGATTTAGAGGAATTTGGAGCAAGCAATCTGGAAAAGCCCCAACTGGAAGAAACTGAAAAAGGCACTGTGACTTCTGAATCGGGGGAAAGTAATAAGTTAGAAGATAAAGGAACAGTGTCTGAACCAGAATCAACAGTCATGTCAAAAATTGATTGTGTCAGTAAAAATCCAGACAGTAAAGGAAATGAACGAGGTCTGTCTATTTATACCTCTATACATTTCGCGCCAAGCAATAAAATCATCCCACGTACCAATTGGAGCAAGCTTACAGAAGACGAAATTGTAGCTCTTAAACGAGAACGCCGCAAGCGTGACTGCATTTGTGAGCATTGTGGCAAGCATTTCTCTTGTCCCAGCAATTTTAAGGTCCATTTGCTCCGTCATACTGGAACCAAGAATTACAAATGTAAGATATGCCCACTGCAATTTTATACAGCACATCTACTGCGTCGTCACGAGATTATGCATATCTGCGAACGTCCGTATCCTTGTAAATATTGCGACCAGAGGTTTACACATTACAGTGGCCGTATACAGCACGAACGAAAGTATGTTTCCGATATCTTTACTACATTTTATTTAATATATTATACCATTATTTCAGTCGTCATACAAATTACAAACCATATAAGTGCACAGAATGTGGCAAGTGCTTTGCAGTCAGTGGCAAATTAAAAACTCACATGCTTTGCCATTCAGGCGAGCGAACTTTCCAGTTAGTTGAAGAAATAATTTAGTTTTTATTTATTATAATAGCACTTCTTTTTAATTTTTCTAGCTGCGAAGTATGCACCCTCTCGTTTACGCGAAAATCTCATTTAATGGCCCATTATCGCTCCAAAGGACACAAACAAAAAGTAGATTCAAGACCTGAGCAAACCCTAATTTGATATAGACAAATATTGTAGATAAGACTAACTAATAAAACTAATTTTTGGTTTAATTCCGTTTTTAATTTAATTTTCGCGCCAACCCTCTTGAAAGCCTATCAAATTGTTATCGAAAGCAACAGTGCAAAATAAAAATCGATATAAATTCAACAGACCGAGCAAAATCCATGCCAAAAAGTTATAAAGAGAAGGAAAAAAGTGTTTTAATCATCGGCAAGTGTGTGAAAAGTGTAGTCCCACAAAACTCAATTGGTTTTCTAGCATATAACCAATGTGGCAATTCCAATAAAAAATCTATTCTATACTTGGATGTCATTAGTATTGGTTATTAGCCAGACAACTTAGTTGCAGCTTTACGAAAAGGGATTGTAATAAGTTTAAGTTAGAAGCTATATATTAAGGAATATGTCTGAAAATAATGAAGCAGAAGCGCCGGTGGCCGTGGCTCCCGCTCCAGCACCCAGTAATGATCGGAAACGCACGCGTATGCATTTGGATGACGATGAGGAACGCGAGCTGAAAGATTCCGGCTTTTCGCTGAGCGCCATTGAAGAAATGCGGCACACACGCGATTTGGAGAAAAGCGAGCCGATCGATCAACAATTGCGTCAGTTTCAAGTCCTGGATGAGGTGGGCTCTGGCACAGAGGAAGAGGAGTCGGGTGAGTGTATCCAAAATTGGGTGAATTGCCTGCTTATCAAATTAAGTTTTATTTTTGTCTTATCATTGAGTAAACATATACATTTATTTAAGGTAGTTAAAAAGAGATGCGAAGCAAAAGAGAATATGCTTAAAAGCCCTTTTGCAAGCCTCGCATATATCTGATTACACAACTGGATATAAAAAAGAAGAAAAGCCGGCTTATGTCTCTATTTATACAGTTATCTTAAACAAATTTTGTGTCTTTGCCTCTCAGATGACAGCAGTGAAAAACAAAATGATGGAGGAGGACCCGGTGAGGAATACGATTATGACTCGTCTGAGTTTGACGACGAAGAAATCGAAAACCTTTTGGATGAAAAGTTACCCGAAGACTTACGTGAGAAGCGACCCAAATATGAGGAGCGATTCAAGACTGTTCTGGAGGGTGTGTATCAAATAAACATTGTTCAGCTTGTTACTTCATTTGTTTTGTTTTTTTTTTTTTTTTATTCACAGAAAAACGTCATAATCATTTTGAGGTACTGCCCGAGGGATGGGTCCAAGTAACTCACAACAGTGGCATGCCTCTCTTTCTCCATCGCAAGACCAGAGTGTGCTGTGCCTCACGGCCCTATTTTCTAGGCACAGGCAGTGCACGTAAGCATGCCATACCCCTCGGAGCAATACCTTGTCTTAATTACCGCAGAGCCTTAGACGAAGAAATGGAAATTGGAATTCCAAATGAGTCAAATCAGAAAGATGAAACACCTCTGACCTGTCCCGTTGCAGCATCGACTCAGGCTGATGAACCCAAAGAAGAACAAAGTCTGAAAGACACTAAGACTCCTTCCGCTTGCCCTAACGATGCTACTGCTGAAAATTCAGTGAAGCCTAAGCCTGAAATGCCTTCTGCCAAGATCGTAACAGTCAACGAAAACACTCAAAAAGAATCTGTAACCCCCGAACAATTAAATGCCTATTGCCAGAAGCTGTTCAAATTTAAAGTCATACGCGTACTACGCTTCCGCAGCTGGAATGCACGCCGTAAGTTCACCAAGAACCGAAAGCATATAAAAAATATACAACGACCCACTCTACCCGATGGTACAAAACTGATCAAGTTTCCCATATTGGCGACCGGCGGTGATGGCTCTAGCAATCCCCGTGCTCGCAAGGAATGGATAATGAATCCAAATGGCAAGAGCTTTGTCTGCATTTTACATGAATATGTTCAGCATGCCTTGAAAACCCAGCCCACTTACGAGTTTAAAGAGCTACAAAACGCTGCCACGCCATATTCGGCTACTGTCTCAGTCAGCAATCTCAAGTATGGCACAGGCTATGGTACTAGTAAAAAGCAGGCTAAATCAGAGGCAGCCCGTGTAACACTCGAAATCTTAATACCCGATGTTAAGGACAAAATCACAGGCAACAACAAAGATCAAAAGGGCAACTCTAAGAAGACCCAAAGTGATTTATCCGTGAGTTCCATTATTTCGTTTTAAACTTCAGAATAATAATTCCATTTTGTTCAGGTATTCGATGACATACGAATTGAGGATCCGCGGGTAACCGAATTCTGCAACAAGACTACTGAACCCTCGCCAAATGCCATTTTGCTGACTTGCCTACAACGTAACTATGGCAGTGATGTCCAGATTACTCAGGAAATTAATCGTACAGCAAACAAAAAGAACGAATTCACCATGACCGTGGGTCGCCACACAGCCAAGGTGGTCTGCAAGAATAAGCGCGAAGGCAAACAATTGGCTTCTCAGGCTATTTTGCAAATTTTGCATCCGCATATACAGACTTGGGGCTCGCTTTTGCGTCTGTATGGCAACAATTCCATAAAGACTTTTAAAGAGAAGAAACTGGAGGAACAGGAAATTACTGTTTTGCAGAGCAAGGCGGCTGTGAACCAACCCAATTTTGCCATTTTGGATAAACTAAAGCAGGAAATGCTAAAGCTCTCGGCCAAACAAGAGAGTGTACATACAATGGGGACTTTTGTGCCACCCAACGATGTTGACCTGCCCAAGTCCTCAGGCTCAAATCTAAACAATGTGGAACTATAAATTTGAGTTCGGAAAAAAACATGAATGAATATCAAAGCTTTTTAGGTTTATTCCATTAAAACTTTAATTCTCTAATTAGGCCAAAAATATTTTTATGGCTGTTAAATAAATAAATAATAAAAAAAAAAACTATTAAACTTAATTCTGGTTGGTTTAATCATACTCCGAATAATGAATATCGAGAATTGGATAGAAAAAAAAAGTAATTTTATTTTTAACCTAAAAATTCTGAGGTCCTATAAAACAGAGTATACGTTGAGGGTATGTGAACTTTTTCACTCACTGATTTCTGATTAAATTATACTCAGCATAATTTAAAAAATAGTATATGATCAAATAAGAAAAAAACTGTTTTCGAATTTGTGATGCCCGAGATCCTACATTTTGGGAATGCCAACTTTTTTTAAAGTTTTTAATTTAAACGAAACTATTGAAAATTTCTTCATTCATTTATTCAAATTAGAAAAAACAATTTTTGACCTTAAGAGCTTGAGATCCTATAAGTAGAGTAGACGATTTGGGGATGCGAACTTTTTAAAAAATTTTTAGTTCAAGCTAAATTAGAACCAACATTTATTAAGTATACGCAGTGTGTTCAATACTCAAAGTGCCTTTCCAATTTAAGTTACGTTTGGCAGAGCAAAAATCATACCTTATTTCTGAGAAGTCTGAGGTGCTATTAAATAGAGTATACGTTTTGGGAATGCCAACTCTGCTTAAAATGCTATGATTTTATAGGGCTCCTGCAATATTATTAAAAATTATGAACAACAAAAGAAAAATCAGTGCACAACTAAAGTCTTATTAATTTTTAAGTGAATAAAACTGGTTTAAGAGACTGCGGGCCTTTTCTCTACCGCAAATAGAGCAACGCTTGTATGCTGGTCTCTAAAGGATGCTGGGAAGAGGTGGGGTGAGGCTGCTTTTAATGTCCATAGGCTTGCCAGCATTGCACCTAGCTCACATCATAATAAATTCACGTCATAAATAATTCCAATTACCGGGTGAACGATTTTTTGAGAGATAATTTTGTTTGTTTTGTTGTCCTAGAGCTTTAAATTCAGATCTTTCAAGGTGGTTGCAGGGGCAGATGCAGGCGCAAGAGTTTTGGCAGCACAGCGATGCTTGGCAGCACTGCTCAAACTGCGCAATTGCGAGAGCAAGAAAAAAAAAAGTCCGAAGAAAAAAAAAATGGCAACTACGGCGAATTCGGATGTGTGGCTCCATTTTCAGTATTAGTATTTGTTTCTCCGTGTGTTGCCAGCAAAAAAGGAGTTTGCCAAATTATGAATATCTATAAAAATCATTTAAAATAAAGCATCAAAAAATAAATATAAATAGATATATTTTTAGTGAGTGAGCTGTGAATGTAATTGTGCGGATAGAAGAATAAAAATTGTGTGTAGTGGCTGGAATAGGGTTCATTCAATTTGTATACGACCAATGAACCTAAAAATCACAAATTAGGTCTCGCATGGCCGTTTCAAAAAATCGGGTACATACAATTACGCAGCATCAGAATCTGTTTGAGAAACAAAAACGCAGACTAAGCTGAAAATATAATCAAAATTTTGTACAAAAATTTGCAGCATTTGCTGATGGAATTCTCATTTCTCAAGCTAAATGAAAAAGGTGAGAAAAATGTTGCCTTTGGAACACTTTTTGGAAAATTCAATAATCCAGTAGAACCATTGAGCGCTTTAACCCTACTCGGTCGCCTCAAAATCTTTTACTCGTTGTATATATGTGTATGTGTGTGTGTGTGTGTGTGTGTGAATGTGTGTGTGTGGCAACCGACGTCAAATCCAAATTAAATTTGAATGAACCTTTTTTTTTGGCAGTAACAATAAAAATTTGCCTATTACACTCTGTTGATTTGCCAGGAGTTTAATTCTTGAAAAGATAAAGAAGAGGAAGAAGAAGAAAATATTTAAAGGGCATCAAATTAAAGATTTATTGCCCAAACTGTGAATTTTATATTTATGCTTTTCGAAGAGTTTAACTTAATTAAAATATTTATGCTTTCTATTATTATTATTATTTTTTTTTTTGTGATCTTTTTTTTTTAGGTTTTATTAGAGTAATTTGAAAAGCCCTTGGCGTGTGTACACATTATTTTGTTGGCTAGGCTGTAGGTAAATTTTGCTGAAACTGCATAATTTAATTCAGATTTATGGGGTTTTAGGTGGCAGAAACATGAAATTGCTTACTTTGTCCCAAGTAAAAGCTGCTCTCTTAATGTCCTTATTAGATATTCATTTTAATTTAAGTATTCTCAACTTCAAGTGGAACACTCTAAACATGTTTAGAAAATGGGAAAGTTAAATTAATTGCCAAAAACTTGACCAACCTAATAAAGTTGATAATTTATTCTTTAGAGAATAAAATCTAATTTTATAATCTTTGCAAATAATAATGAATAATGCAAGATTAATTAATCCTTGTTTATAGTAATTTGCTTCGATTGCTTCTTTGAATAATTTAATTGAATTTATTATCCTTATTTTTTTTACAGAACTGAAAATTTCATCGCAACAACGAATAAACCAATTAAATCAATTAAAAAAAAAAAAAACTCTAATGAGAAAAACTCCAGAAATTCCATTCGACTAAACATTGAAAGCTCTGCAAGTCTGCGAATTTCGAATAAATTATGAGGCGACAATTGCGTAGACTGTACCACAGGGGCCCAACCGAAGGCAATACAATAGCTTGGCTGACAGGTGAGGAGGGCTCATAAATATTGATCAATTCCAGCAAATTCTTATTTAATTCTAAAATTTTCAGCTTGGCTACTCTTTAGTCTTTGGCTGAGTTCCTGTCTGGTTTGGGGTGACGATTGGTCCTTGAGCTGTGCTTCAAATTGTACTTGCAAGTGGACGAATGGAAAGAAGTCGGCCATTTGCAGTTCACTGCAATTGTCCACCATACCGACCACTTTGAGCACTGAGCTGCAGGTACTTGTCCTAAATGACAACCATATACCATATCTGAACCGAGAGGACTTCTCCACTTTGGGCCTGCTAAATCTGCAACGAATTTATCTGAAAAAATCGGAGCTGCAGTATGTGCATAAGGAGGCTTTTCGGAACTTAAAGATTCTGGTCGAGATTGATTTGTCGGATAATAAGCTCGAGATGCTGGACAAGGACACCTTCATGGGCAATGATCGGCTGAGAATACTTTATTTAAATGGGAATCCCTTGAAGAGATTAGCGGCCTATCAGTTTCCCATTCTGCCTCATCTGAGGACTTTGGATATGCACGATTGCCTGATTTCTTATATAGATCCCATGGCCTTGGCTAACCTGAATATGCTGGAATTTCTGAATTTGAAAAACAATCTTCTCGAAAGCCTGAGCGAATATGTCTTCCAGCATATGACCAACCTGAAAACTCTGTCCTTGGGAGAGAACCCCTGGCAGTGTAATTGCAAGCTGAGGAAATTTCGTAGTTGGTATGTGAACAGTCGCCTGAGCTCGGTGAGTCTGCTTTGCAAGGGTCCGCCGGCCCAGAAGGATCGCACCTGGGAGAGTGTGGATGATGAATACTTTGGCTGTGCTCCTAGGGTGGAGATTTTCAATGGCGAAGATCCGCAGAACATCGATATAGGTAGCAATACCACCTTCAGTTGTCTGGTCACCGGAGATCCCCTGCCGGAGGTTTCATGGGAATTGAACGGAAAGATCCTGGATAACGACAATGTGCTCTTCGATTCGGAGAGTATAGCTTCTGACAAGCTTTGGAGCAATCTCACTGTGTTCAATGTCACCAGCTTGGATGCCGGCACCTACACCTGCACAGGGACCAACATAATTGGATCGCTTACCCAAAATATCTCCATGTACTTGACGGAAATTGTCCAGCACGTGTTGGTCAAGACACCGGAAACCTTTTGGTACTTTGGTCTGATCATGGGTATTTTCGGAACCATATTCCTGCTGATAGCCATCTCATTTGCCGTGTGTCTGTGCAAGAGGACCACACGCCAGCATAGGCACGCCAACAAGGCAGGCGTCAAGAACAGTGTGAGCTTCAATGACCAGGAGAAGAAGCTCCTAGATTCCAGTGTGACCACCACCAATGACCGGGGGGATAGCTATGGCATTGACAATAATCCCAGTGCCATAAACAAGACTGACTCGTCTCTGGGATTCAGCCAGATTGAGATCCATGCCGTTGAGAATCATCGTTCCGGTGTGGGTCATGGCAGTGTCTTGGTGGGACCGGCTAGCCATCACCAGCTGGCCACCAGTCAGGCCCAGCAGACTCCGCACCCAGCCCAGCAACATGTCCACATAACCGGTGTGGGTCCTCGGCAACAGCTGATGACAGTCAAGGATCCCACCTGCGGGCTGATCAGTGTGCCCACCTCGCTAGCCTCGTATTCTGCCCATCAGCACCCTGGTCAGGTCTCAGATGAATTTCCCTTGAATGTCGGGGTCTTTCCACCACCCCCGGAATTCTGTTCGAATATGCCGAATCCATCCTTTGGCAATATTTTCATACGTGTATCTCTGACCCAGGACATGCTCGATGGCTCGGATATTAATATGTACCCAGACTTGCTGAACATACCTAACCGCCTGCAGGACGTGGCCAATACCGCCGTGGTCTGCAGTGCCAGTTCGGACTCGGGGGCCATAGTCAGTGAGGGGCATGCAGTGGCCCAGTTTGCCACCTTGCCCAGACACACCGCCAGGCGAGGAATTTTAAAGAAGGACAACTCCCTTCAGCCCTCCCAACAGCAACCGCAGCAGCCACAACCTCAATCGGGTCTGTATCCTTATGACGAAATTGTGGCCTATCAGAATGTGGATACGGATGGCTATATGCATGAACAGCATGCTCACCAGTGCTCGGCACCGCCGCCCGTTGTGGCCACCGTCACCCAATGCCATCACTCGCATCCCTCAGTGCAGGTCTCGGCCAGCAGTTGTCCCAGTTGTCTCACCAATGCCCCGCCCTCGGCCTGCAACACGCCACCCATAGAGGTCACCCCCCTGCGACCCCTCTGTAATGTGGCCAGCGAAGTGCCCGCGTATTCCAAATACGACAACATGGGTCGCCGCATCACTGCCAGCGGTGGACTCGGCAACTCCACCCTCTCCATACCCAACGAAGAGACCTACGAGAACGAGACGCTCTTCAATGATACCGTTAGAGCAACACCGCCACAGGAGCAGCAGGAGTCACAGCAACAACAACAGCAACAAACCGAATCCGACTCCTGCCAGGAGAAGGCCGGCGGCAGTGAATATGTCTCGCTTTAGTATTTCAGAAGACCAGTGTAAAAATTAGCCAAAGAGGCCCGCGGTTTTTCAGAATTCCTGGGTTAATTCTTAATTGTGCATGTCCTTCATATCAATTGGTGGTATACGTCATCTTGGAGGCGAGAAACTCGACGAAAGCTTCATGTGTGCTTCTTAATTTGAAACATTAAAACCAGCAGAGCTTTTAATCATGAACCGATCAGCCCTATCATTAATTTAAAAATTAAAAAAAAAAAGAGAAATCTACGAAATTTCTATTCTTATTAATACATGAGACTTTTTTAAATTATAATCTAAGATTAGTTTAAAATTTAGCCAGAATCTATAATTTTTCATTTCAAAAAAAAAAAAAAACCAGCATGTATATAACTAAAATTCACTTCAAACTTAGAAAACACCAGATCTCAAAAAAAATCTGTACAATTTTATCTTAGAGCATGGCACCAAAATAGCAAATAGTTCAATTAAAATGGGTAAACCAAAAACTAAAAAAAATATATATATAAAAATGAGTGCTCAATATAAAAATTTTAACAAAATGACAAAAAAATAAGCTCAATATTTCTAGTCCAATAAATGTTGATTTTAAATAATTACAAAACCAAATATACACAGCAAAAGTTTTTAGAAAAAAAATATCGAAACCAAACAAAATACTTAAAAAGAAAATATTCTAATAATTTACGAAACAAAAATTCATTTCTTGTCTTCCAAAAAATAAAAAAAGAAAAAGTAGGCAATTCATTTGAATCTCATAAAATGTTAAAAAAAAATAGACCATTTGTTTTGAGGTCCAAGAGTTAGGACCAAAATTTTTATATGAACACTCAACTGTTTCATCAGGGTAAATTTAGCCATTCCATTGACTCTTTTGTTTTTGGTTTTCGGATCTCAAATGATAGAAAAATTTAAATAGTCCAGCGAACTGATTTTTAATCAGGTGTACAAAATATAACAATTAACTATGTATCTATATAAATCAAGGTAAAGATCTAGATTTTAGTGATTAGAAAAAAATTCAAAAACATTTTGCTAGTCCTTTTCTTTTCTGTTTTTTTTTTAGGGTCAAATTTCTTTAGTATCGATTTTTTGACCATATGCGAGACTTTTATTGTACTTAACGAAAAAAATTTTATGTATAGAATTTAAAATTCTTAATAGTGTTGCATTGCTTAATAATTCATAACATTCTTCATAAATGTAGAAAAAAAAAATATATATATATAAACATATATAAATATATATATATTCTTGATCTAAAATATGTCTGATATATGTAGATTTTGATCACCCAATTTTATAGTTTGTGAAACAAAATAAAAATTATGCTAGATTTCACTATAGCAAAACACACACACTCACACTTACACACACACATACAGATATATATATATATAATTTATAAATAATCAAAAGTAAACAAAATTTCATTACTTCGAAGGGTAAAAATTTTAATCAGAACTGAAAAATCAAAGTTAAGTCTTTAGTTCTCCTTTCAATCTAGAGAGAAATTCTTTTTAAATTAGTTTTAAAATCTTGAAAAATATATCATTATTAAGTTATGAATTCAATATTAAATCAAAAGCCAAATCAAACGGAATCATTTGTGCCAAATTGAAGCTTATTTCAATTGCATTTTAAATAATGATTAAGTGTTGATTTTTATCTAAAAAAAAAAAATATTATTAATAATGCCAAACATTATTTTGCAAAGTAGTTCCTTACTTAAAAAGCTATCAGTCTAGAATTTAGTAGAAAAATATTAAGCTAAAGACTTTATTCATTTTATAGGTTTTCTTGGGTAAAATCAAATTGATCTTTTTTTCAATCAATCCAGGGACTTTCTCTTTTGAGTTCTGTAGATCTGTCTGTTTGTCCTTCGATTTTTAAGCAAACTTTACTCTCAGCTTTTAAACTCGAACCAGTCGGATCGTAGCACTATATTCTTTGGAAATATTTCCCAGCTCTTTCGAAATTACAATGTTAGTGAGCCAGTGGTCTGATTTAGTAAATATCCACAAATTAATCCTACATTTCCAATTTGATTTAGTTTGGTCAAGAAATGTAAGAGTTAAACCCAAACTGAGAGACTAGTTTGCACCGAAACAGACGGATAGTACGAAGGTACCTTTTGGGTCTTTACAATTTTTACTTTAAAAAGAGTCTGCAATCTTCGACAAGCCAAAGACATCAAATCCAACCCAGAGATCTGATTATATTTAGTTGAACTTTTTTAGGCCTTGACTTAGTTATCAGGTTATATATAGAGAGAAGGAACTACACAGTACTATGTAGACAATATTTTCCAAATAATCCTGACTTATTTTGTTTCCTTTGACTTTGTTTATTTGGAGTAAACCAGTTATATTCCATTGTCATTTGAATTAGAACAGAATTTGCCCACCATTGAATTCACTCGAGAGACATTTTTAAATAAACAATTATATAAGCATATACGATCTGTACTCTTTTATATGTCATTTATACGTACTAATTAAAAAGGAAACATACAACCATTTTATAACTTGCTTAATTTCTGCTTAAATGTATTTTAATTGTGGTAAAAAAAAAAAACTAAAAAAAAAAACGAATAAATAAAAAAAAAATTCTAGACATTTAGAGCACAAGAAATATAAATATTAATTAGCCATTATAAGTGTTATATAGATATAATTAATAGGTATGAGAAAAATAAAATAAAACTAAAAATATCGCTTAACAATTTTTGTGTAGAAAATTTAAAATTCGAGCTTGATAAATTAAATGTACGACTATGTGTATAATAAAAAAAAATACAGCCAAAAACCCATATAAGCAAATAAAAATTAAGTATTTTAAAAATAAGTATTTCCGAAAAGAAAAAAACAGATAATACTTATTATATTTAAACCAAATATTTATTAAATAAAATAAATATAGCATATATGTGTATGTTTGTATGTACAGACATTAAAGGACATGATTAGATTTTCATTTTCATTTGCAGAAAAAAAAATATCGGAAAAAAATGTTAAAAAAAAAATTGTATAAAATTATTAGTTCAATTAGAAAAAAATTATAAAATTCCGGAAAACATATCTTTAAATATGTTTGAGGTGTTTCAACTACGTAATTCAACAAATCTGAAACTATAATAAATTAATTGTTTTAATTATACCATGTACTTTAAGACTAAGTTTATAGACGTCTGAAGTATTTCAAAGTTATGCAGAGATATTGATAAACACATGTCCGTCCGTAGATCTTGAGAACTGTAAGAGCTAGGGCAACCAAACTAGGGATTCGTAATCCTTATACTTCCATGCTGTGCTAGTTTATTCATTTTACTTCCCCCAACCTTCCTTCCGCACCCTCACTTTTTTAAAGTCTTCTACTCTCTACAGCTTTAGGATTTTAGTATAAGTTAGTTTCAAAAAGTTGCTCAAAATTAAAAAATCTTTCGTTTAATACCAAATATGACCAAAATCGGACCAGAATTACAGGAGATATAAGAAAAAAAAATTTCAGAGTCGAGATTTGAATTCCCCTCGCCAAGGTGGCAAGCAAGCGAAGGAACAGTCCGATAGATGGCGTGCTCGTCTTAAGGAATATTAAAATCAAAATCTTCATTTCTTGATTTGAAAGGAATATTAAACTTAAAATCTTCATCTAAATGTAATCATGGTTACCATCAGGTCAGGGTTGTCTTCTTTTCTTTTTTAAATCGGTCTACTGGGTACAGGGTATTCCCAACTTGGCCATGCCCGAGTTTGCCTACATAATTTTTATTTAATTTTATTTTTAATTATAATAATAATATTGAAAAGATCATCATAACAGATACTTAGCCACCTCAAAATAAAAACTTTTTTATCTAGGTTTAGATAAGTGTTCATCTACAAGACAGTCTGATAAATTCATAGAGCAAAATTTATATGATCACAATACCAAATGTTCAATGCCTACCGTGTAATAGCATTTTTAATTTATAACCGATAGCCAAGCTTTATTATAAACTAAACATAAAAACCAAAATCCAAAAAAAAATAATAATACTGTAACAAAGTGCGGAAAAGCAAAAAAAAAACAGCAATGGACAAATATAAATAAATTTATTAAAACTAAAAAAAAAAAAGGAAAGAGTTTTTCATGTGTTTCCGGGAATATCTTCAAAGACTTTAAACACTGACGATTTCATACACAAGTTTCGGTTTATTTTATTGTATTATTTGTTTACTTTAATATTTCACAACTATTGGTTAAGACATAATTCATCGAAATTAAATTAGTATAATCATAAAATAGTTCATATTTAAGTCGTAATAATTGCTTTAAGTAAGAATTTAAAGCTGAATTAAATTGATTAAATAATTTGTGCTTGAAATTGTTATTGTATTTCCAGGCTTAAGCACTTGCCTTAAGTTATACGTATCGAGCCGGAACTGGTTGCTCAGCGGAACTGGTTCATTTCATTCATTATAAATAGATCTAAATTAACACTGGCGGACTTTTTTTTCTAAATTTCTTTCTTCTTCTTTTTCGTCTACACAAAAAAAGAGTATTTAATAGTTTAATATCAAAATTTATTTACAAATATTGCCCTTTTTGGAAAACCTTTAAATATTTAATTTTAATGAGCTAAGCAGTCGTTAACAGTACCTTCAAAGGTTTTCAAGATCTTTCGAAGAGAATTAATTAAGTCGCTCTACTCTCCTTAAGTCTATTCAAATTTGTACAGTTTTTTTTTCTTTTTTGTGCGATTTTCTTCACTTTCTAAAATAAAATTTAAAAAATTTTTTCTCATGGACGGAATACTTTGTAAATAGCACTTTCTCTTCTGTCCTCTCAATATTGCTTATACATTTCTAATTTTTTTTTTATATCCTATAAAATATCAGGATAGAATTAAGTTTATTGCTTTTGATTATCTAATTAATTTAACTAAAAATATATTTATATTTAATTTGTTTTGAGTAAATTGGCAAAAAACATAATTTTTGCTTAAGATATTCCATAATTGATTAGGAAATTTTCCAAAATATTTCCAAATTGATTGCACTAATTAATCGAACTTCGTGACACGCTCAACATCGTTTATATAATACTGCTTAAAATATTTGAATTAGAATATATCAAGAGCAATTTGAGTGGAAATTTTGACTAAAAATTAAATTAAAAAAAAATAATAATAAATTCTAAAATAGAACTGCGAATGTAAATGCCGGACTAGGCCTAAAAAGTCTTTAAGTTGCAGTTTGTGCGGTGTTGGCCATTGGAAGAGTTTTGCTTTCCACGGCAGCACAGGTGGCCGGAGGCGACGGGGATGGAGAAGGTGAAATTTGTATTTCATTCTTGATTATCACATCGTTGGGCAGAGTCATCATGCTGGCTGGCTCCGTTTCCATGCCCGCAACAGATGCATCCTCCTCCAATTTGACATCGGCCAGCAGGGGGGTGCTCTCATTGACTTCCGGGGGCATTTGTTCGAGGGAGCGCTGGAGCTGTTCCTGCTGCTGGAAGAGGACCGAGTGCATGTCACTGGCCGCTGCCGATGACATTAGATATTTCAAGGGACTGAAGGTGCCGATATCTTTGGGCTGCGTGAAGTTTTCGTGCGTCATTTTGAGATGGTTCTTCATTTTGTCTGGCCGCGAGAATTCCTTGGAGCAGACGGGGCAGGGAAAGACCTTGCGATGCTTGCCCTCGTGGTAGAGGAAGGCATGGCGCTGGAAGCTGTACTTATTCTTAAAAGTCTTTTGCAATTTCTCCTTGGCACATTCGGTGCATTGATAGACGCCCTCGGATACGCTGGCATAGCGGAAGAGATCAAGTCCGCGGACAGACATCTCCGTGAGATGCTCGGCCTGATCATCGAGGGTGGACTGGGCCTTGCGTCGCACACGACGTCTTTGTATGGGACGAGTGGGCTTGGAGCTGGGCGTGACTGGCGATGAATCAGTGGCAGTGGCATTCACTGCGGCAGTCTCCTGGTTATAGGTCTCTTGGCTGGCAGTCTGTGCTGGATAGCCAGGTAGACCGGCATTTTCATCGGCCAGAGTGAACTCTTGATCTGGTTCCGACTTGTCCTGCTGCTCGCCAATCGATAGCAACTCCAGTTGCTCGTCTAAGAATTGATCAGCGCCAATTGGCGAGGTCTGCGAGGGGCCCGAGTAGCCAGAGGAATGCTTCAGCATGGGATTGGCGGCCATTTGCATTAGCAATTGGTAGTGCAAATCGCCACTGCTCTCACCCATTGTGGGCTTGGCTGGGGCAACTAGTATCCCCACCTGCCGCTCAGCTGCCTCGGCCAGGGACTGGAGGGCAGTGCAGTTCTCGTTCTCTCTCTCGGCTATGGCAGCTTTTTCCGTGCTAGTCACCCCGCTTATCATATCCACGGGACTCGAATTAAGGCAATCCTCCATTTCCTTGGCCTTGCCCCGCAATTGTTGCTTGAGCAGTGAGTTGCTGTTGCTTTGAACTTCTCGTAGCTTTTTCGGCTCACTATTCCCCTTGCCGGGACTTGTCTGGGGTTGTGGATTTATGGCGCGTATTTTCAGTCCCAAAATAGTTGGTAAATGGAGTCCTCCTGAATTGGCTGCTTCGTGACTGGGTTGCTCACGTTCGTTTGGGAGTTCTGTGGAGAGCGTGGTGGCGCTGCCAAATAGTCTCTGGGAGAGTTCAGGAGTGCTTAGGACTACTGGAAGAAGACAAGAGGACAAAGAAACTGTTAGAGAACTCAAATACGATCTGAAATCATTCGAAAATTTGTAAAATTCTGTAAATTGTATGAATATAAGTAAATATCGCATGCAATTTACTTCTTATCTTGAAGTAAAATAAATCGAGGAATATTCCTAAAAAATCAAGGATTGCTTATACGTTTTATTCAAATGGCTTTGAAAAGTCTTAAAAAAAAATATTAATAATATTTTAACACATTTTTGTACATTTTCTATATGGGCTTCTAAAAAGTTGCATGATATATTCTTTAGTGAAACAATTTTTGTAGCTAACATTTCCATCCCTAAAGTAAATTTTATAACTTAAAATTTCTGTAATATCAAGTTTTTTTTTTTAAATTTAAATATTGGGAATCCGAGAATCTCTAATTACAAATTTCTCATTTAGCAAAAAAAATTTTAATTATTGCATGAAATTTAAAAAATTATATAAATAATAATTATGACTTTTACTGAATTAAAACAAAAACACTGTCCCTTTAGTTTTCTATAATATCAAGGCTTTTTTTAAAGAATAATATTTTCACTCAATAATAATTGTCACTATTGAGACAACTCTTCGTAAGCGATATAGCTTTTAAGTTATTGCATGCGATTTCAAAAAATATTCATTATTAATTTTTTCCTCTAAAAAAGAAAAAAAAATTTTTTCTGTATTCACTAGATTATTAGGACACTTTTTTTTATTAATATATTATATTGAATATAATAAAAATTGTTGCTAGGTAGTTTTCTTATCTCTCGCATTATTCCATGCGATTTTATATAAATTGCTAAATGATGTTTTTCTGTCTATCAAGCTTTATTTTTAAGCTCATTCATAGCGCTTAAGTCCTTTTAATTCTACACTTGATTATTTAAAGTGATTATACCAATATTAAAAATAACAGAAACGAAAAATTTGAATAGGAAGCCTTCCTCATTTAACATTTTTCACATTATTGCATGCGATTTAAAAATATATTTTCTGTTTACTGAAAAAAATAAATCCTGTGTCTTAAAATTGTCAAAATGTCAAAGCTTTTATAAAGGTCGCCTTATAACAAGGAAAAACAACTATTTGAATAATAATAATTTTATCCAAGTTTTTGTCACATGACATCTCACATTATTGCATGGGACTAAAAAAATAAATATTTTTTTCCACAGATGACAAAACTATTTTATACTTAACTCTGATATAAGAAATTATTACTTGCAAATTCAAAAAGTTAACTTATTTTTCGTATAATAAATTTAGTATCTTAAACATAGCTTATTTCCAAGACTTAAATATTTATAAGAAACACGTTTATACCGTCTCACTAAAAAATCATTTCTAAATTGTTGCATGGGATTTTTATATACAAAACGCTAAGCAAAACGAGAATCGAAATGTTAAAATTCCTATAATTATAATCGAGGTCTGAAGAATTAATTTTATGTCTCAAATATTGGTTTAAGAATATAGAATATTTGGATACTTATTTAATAACAAAATTATTGCATGCGATTTTGGAAAATATTTATTTTTTCTAACTAAAGCAAGAATCTAAAACTTAAAGTTTCTATAATATCATAACTTAATTTCAAGACTTAATCAGACTCATAAATAGTATTAATTTAATAATTTAAATCTTATCTCCTTATGTAGTTGGTAAATTATCACATGCGATTTTTTGAAAAAATTGCATGTACCCAAGCCCAAATGAAAGAATTGTTTTTATTTTTGTTTGTTATTTTAAAAACATATTTATTGTATGCAATTGTATTTATTCCGTTTTGTTTTTTAATCTTTTGTTTTTTGTATTTTTTTTTTTTTTTAGTTATTAAAATTAAAAATTTTTAGCGTATATCATAATAACAAATAAAGTTATATAAATGATAAATATTGCATGATTTACTATTATTTTAGGCATAGGTACTTAAATAATTATATGCATATTGTTAGTTTCACTTGAAAAAAAAAAACACTTCTTTTTTTCCAAAAAATTTTTCATTAATTTAATTTGTTTTGTTTCAGTTTTTTATTTTTATGGAAGTTGGCCAAAATCAAAAGAATTTCAGTGCAATGTTTATGGTAAATATTTTTCTTTGGGCATCAAAAATATGACTCATATATATTTAAATATTTATTTAATTATTATTAGATAAAAAATTAAAAAAAAAAAAATACGGAGTGAAAAGGAGTGGAAAATAATTGTTTGAAATGCGACTTGTTTTGGGTAGGTGGTGGTGATGGGGGCGGGCTTGTTTGGCTCTTCTTCTTCTTTTAATTTTGCAAGGCAAACAACTCTGTTTTTGTTATTATTTTAAATATAAAAAAATTTAGTCTATAAATATATAAAGTAAAATTTAGTACATACAGACAATATAAATATTTATATATATTTTTTTTTGTTAACCAAAAAAAAAAAAAATAAGAATATATTTTTTTTTTTATTTCTTAGTGGGTGTGGGTGGGGGGTGGGGGGAAGGGGGGAATATAAAATGATTGGTGGTCGGTGTGTAGGTGTAGATTGCAAAATGAGGATTAAAAACTAAATTGCACTAGCTACCACTAAATAAAGAATAAAAACAAAATTATTTAATAAATTAGCTGACGCCATTTTTTTTTTCTTTTTCATTGTTTTTTTGTTTTATTGAATTATTATTTTATTATAATTTATTTAATTGTTAATGAAAAAATAGAGCGATTTCACTTTTTTTCGTTGTTTTTTTTCAAATTATTTTTGCTTGGTTTTTCTTTTTATTTTCTTGTCAAGTTTCAAGTAGTTTGGAGATCGTTTTTATTGTTTTTATTTTTTTTTTTAATTATTTTTGATATATTTTCTTGCTTTTCTTTGTTTTTTGTTTTTTAATTATCGCTTGCTCTTTCTCTGTTGGAAATTTTTTGTTTTTTAAGTTAATAGATTTTTTTCTTTGGCGGTAATTTAAGCCTCCGATATACAACATAAATTTAATTAATTTTTTAAATTATTTCAATGTTGTTTATTCTAGAATTTAATGGTTTTATTTTCCATTTTTTTTTTATTTTTAAATTTTTTTTTTTTTTTTTTTGGGTGAAACATTTGCAATCTTTCAACCAAAAAATGTCGGCTATCAATTGTCTGTGTTTGGTGGTGGTGGTGTATGTGTGTGTGTGTGTTTGATTGATTTTGTGATCTGGCCGAATCGGTTGACCGATCGGCGATCAAAAACTCGAAAATTTTTAACTAGCTTCATTTGAAGGCAACAAGGTAGATTTACGCTCCCTTTCGCATAATATTAATGTTAAACATAATGTTTTTTTTTTTTTTGATTTGTTTTTTGTTTTTTTTTTTATATAGTAAAATTATTTACCATAATTATTTAGGTATATAAATTAATTAATAGTTTTACAACTAGCAATGCGTGTGTGTATGTGTGTGTGTGTATGTGTGCGGGAGTGGGTGAATAATATTTTAATAATATATTTTTTTTAATTTTTATTTTCTTTCTTCTTTTTTAACTTTATTTTTTTTAGAAGACTTTAAAGATTTAAACTTTTTTTTTGTTTGCCTCATTATTATTTATTTATTTTTTTTAGTTTAAATTCTTTTAATAAGGCCCCTGGCGGTTTGGTAACAACAATAAAATGCCTGCCACTTTTACACTTAATAAAGTAATTGTTAATTTTTAGTTTCTCTTTCTAAATTTTTTGTTTTTTTCAAGATTCTCTAACACTAAGTAACTTTAGACCTTAGACCTTGTAGTGGGGTAATGGGGGTAGGATCGGGGACAAAATAATAATTGCACAATATTTATAATAAAAAAAAAAAAAAACTTCATGCAAATGCAGAGGCACTTCGGCTATATTCCAAAAAACAAACAAAATAATAATAATAAAGATAATGGATGAATCCGGGGGAGAGAAATGAAAACTCTTTTGACAAATCAGACGACAAAGTCGCAGCTGAAATTTCGCAGGCTATGTTGGTTTTTTGTTTTTTTTTTTAGAGCGTCTGGCGCTATTGGACTCTGCAGTCGAGAGTGTGCAGGAATTGCCTAAATGGTTTTTTATTGAGCTGCCGCCGCCGCCGCCGCTGCTGCCGCGGCTGAGGGCATGGACCCCAGCGAGCCGGAGGACGAGGAAGTTGAAGATGAGGACGAGGTGGATAAAGCATTCGTGGCTGGCAGAGACTGATTCGAGCCCTGTGCGTTTAGATCGGGTGGCGTGGGTGCCGTACTAGCCGAAGCCGTATTGGCTATGGATTGATTCAGATTGGCCACACTGGCCAGAGCCGTTGAGGGATTCTCAATTTTATGTATGATCTTGACATGGGCGGTCATGTTGTCCTTGCGCGTGAACTCCTTGAAGCAGAAGGGACAGGGATAGACCTTGACATTGCGCTTGTGCGAGGTCACATAGTGGCGACAGAAATTGCTGATATGCGTGTAGACGCGCGAGCAGACCTTGCAGCGATACGTGTGCTCTCCCTCTTTGGTACAGTAGTCTCTGACGGAGCCCTCGGCCTCGCCCTCGCCTATGTTGCTGCTGAGATTGAGTTTGGTCTTGACGGCCGGGGCCACCACTGCCGCGCTGAGATTTTGTGTACTGCCGCTGAGGGCTCCGCCCTTTAGCTTCAGGCTGTCGCTGCTGCTGTTGTAGAGCTCGAGGTATTCCCCACCGGCAAAGTTGCTCTTGGCATCACCGTTCTGCTTTAGCTTTGGCCGCTTGCTTACCTTGGGCTTGGAGGAGGAGGAGGAAGAGGGCGAGACGAGCGGAGTGGACGAGGCATTCACTTTGCCTATGGGCGTCAATTTGGGAATGCTAACCATGGACTTGACCTGAGTCCCCCCACCGCCGGCCATATTGATAATGTTGAATTTGAGGCCGGTGCTCGCGGAGGCGGCCAGGGCTGCCGATTCGGCATGTTTCCTTTGGGCGGCTATGAGAAAGGCCTGCTGGCGTGCCTGTTCATTGAGGTGATTGCTTTCGCTTTGGTCCTGGGCGGGTGAGGTGTCTGTCAGTGGATTGTATTTGAATTCCACGGGCTCATCGTATTCATCCAGCATTAGTTGGGGTTCCATATACGAAGCGTCCAATTGATCGCCATCGCTATCGTTGCCATCTAAAAAAATTTGAAATTATTTTAAAAATCTCTCCAGATACTTTCAATATTTCTTTGTGTTTGTGTGTGTGGGTGTATGCATGCGTAAGTGTGTGTGTGTGTGTGTGTGTGTGTGTGTGTGTGTGCAAATGTGAGCGCAAGAGAAAAGGCAAAACAAAAATGTCGAAACGCAGAGAATATAAAATTTCAAATCGGATCGGAAAAGCTATTAGGGATTTCAAGCCATTCTTAAACGTTCGCGTTTTTCGATTTCGAAAAAATAAAATAAAATAGGTTTTTTTTGATTTTGATTTTCTATTTTTTTTTTTTTTAATTATGTACGTGGGGTCATGAGGTGAGAAATTGTGAACTGAGTGCAGCCTTAATTTTTGAAAAAAAAAAAAAAAATTTTTTTTGTTTTATATTTTTTAGATCGCGTTTATAATTTGTTTTTTTTTTCGAGACAAAATTTTTGCCGAAAATGTTGGAGTTATTTTTTTTTTAAGTGTCACCGTCGGCCATGAATCCCTGAAAGCTCAACCCGATTTTTAACTTTAAGTTTTTCTTTTTTAGAAATAATTTTCTTCTTTTTTTTTTCTTTCGATTTGCTTTTGTTTTGGCTTTTCTTTTGACATCATTCAAGCAGTTGCTGTTGTTGTTGTAGCTTTTGGGAGACTCACCTGCCGACAGAAAGCCACTCGCCAGATGCGTCACGGAGTGAGTAGTAGGAGTGGCCGGCGGCCGCCTCTCAATCTTGTCTCTCACAATTTTTCGCGCGGCGTCGACAAATACAACAACAAAAAAAATATATTCATTTCTCTCACTGTCACTAAATACCGCCGACGCTTTTTTTCACCGAATTTCGAAATTATTATTTTTTTTTTCATAAAAAATGCGAGAATCCCTTTTAGCTTTTCCGATACTTTTTGAATTCGTTTTTTCTCGTGATTTTTTCTTTTTCGTATATTTTTCTTTTTTGGATTTTCTGATTTTGTGCACATGAAGGATTAGATTGGTATATATAAAGCTATATATATATATATAGCTAATTATGTATATATATAAATTAAAATGAATTGTATGAATTAACTTAAGAACTAAAGCGATTAATGAAAAAAATGTTATCAAACATAAAATCAAAACTTAGAAATAAATAATCGATTGAATCTTGAAAAATTTGATCCAATTTCTTTGGTAATTTTTTTTTTTTGGAATTAAGTCTGACTAACACCTGCTGATTATGATCCAAAATTCATATGAATTAAATGATAACGAAATGCTTAAAAATTCTTTCGACTTACCGGAAGTGCTGTTGTCATCATTCTGGGCCTGGTGATGTTCCTTGCTATTCTTTGATCTCTTCGAGGGCAGAGAATTACGGCTTTCCTAAAAAAAAAAAATTCCAACAAAAAATAAGAAAAAGAAGACAAATTTATAAGAAGAAAAAAAAGACTCACATTTAAATCGTCATTATTGTCTTGTTGATTGTCGTCAGAGCCATCGTCGTTGCCGGAATATGATTCAGTGCCCAATTTGCCATTGCCCACATCCGAGTCCTATGAACAGAAAATTATCAAGTATTTCAAGTGAGAGTGGAGAGAGAGGTCAGCTTACATTCATCATGCTCATGCCCTCATGTTCGAGTTCGTCGTAGTCGTTGCCTGTGCCATTCGAACTGCCGGAAAGTTTACGCGGGCGGCCACGCTTCCTTTTCGGCATTAGCGCGGAACTGAGTAGCGAGGGCTGTGACGATTGCATTTGGGTTATATTATTGGCGGTACTTGATAGCAGATTGGGATGGGCGCGATTACGCTGAGGCACCAGGTACGGCTGTATGCGCTGCAGCTGCGGGGGCGCCGTTGTGTTTTCGGCCGCTGAGGGTTTGTCATCGTTGACCTCAGTTAGGCCCTTGATGCGTAGGCTCTCGGCCACGCGTAGGAATGCGGTTAGACGCTCTTGGTCCACAGACACCTCACCCCGGTACATAAAGTCCAACAATGACTTCATATCTGAAAAGGGCACATCCTTCAATATGACAATCGGATGCTTTTCAGGATGATTCACGAACAGAGCATTGAAATATGGACTGCAGGCGGAAAGCACCATCTGAATAATAAAAAAAAAAAAACAAAATAAAAATAAATCAATGGACTCTCGATGGAAAGAAAGTCTGAAGTGAGGGTACCTTGTGTGCTTTAAGGTATTGTCCTTCGACGGCCAGCGTCACATCGGTAAAGGTTTCGGCGTGGAGCAGCTGATCAAAGACTGATAGCAAATTGCTTTGATGATTGTTCCAGCGCAGACAAAATCTCTGAGATGCCATCTTCATTTGGAAGCCGTTTTTGTGTCTTTTTTAATGATTGCCAGAATCGGTAAATATTTCTTTTCTATTTTTTCTGGTTTTTTTTGATATTTTTTGGGTTGAGTAACGGTTAAAATAAGCAACGCTTTAAGGCACTTTCTTTATGTGTAGCGCAAAGGTTTTCAACTTTTTCAACAATATAGCATTTTGATATCAAAATCATGGATTGCTGCAATTAAAAAAAAATTAAATTAATTAAATTTTAAAAGAGTTAAGAAAATTACTTTTTTTTTTGTAAAGCTTTGAGAAGGACTGTAAATAGGGTAAGCAAGTATCACACATATACACACACACGTACACACATACACACATGCTGAGCTATATTTAATTTAAGGCCTGACCCAATAGGTCAACTTGTGTGAGCAGAGTTTCGAATAATTATACAGTCAGTCGTTCGGTCGAGGCAGGAAAATAAAAGTAAATGAGGAAATCTAAATGGAAATCTCATTACTTTCAAAAAAAAAACATTACAGCAAAATATCAAAAAAAAAAAAAAAAGATCAACTTCCACAAGCTTACAAATACATTCATTAATTTTGTATTCATTGATGTGTTGGTATTGGTGTACGGACAGCTAGCCTAGTCCAGGCCCAGAGTGTGTGGTTTGCTAAGTTGGTTTCTTTTATCCGAGCTCACCCCAAAAGCTTTTTGAGAATATTTCAACGGTTTTCATTCAGTAAAAAATTCACTAATTTTTTTTTTGTTGAAAATATTTAATATTTCCAAGTCCTTTATTTGCTGTCCTCTTTCTTATCGTTAATTTAGAGGTTTTGATAAAGTTAGGGTTGTTTTTGGCTTATCTTATCGCCTTTACGTTATTTAATTAAAAATTCATTCACTCAGTCACTCAAAATTACGTTTTACAAGTTTTATTTTTTTTTCATAGATTTGTTTTCCGACTTATTGCACTTTCCAATATTTGTTTTGTTTGTTTTTTTTTTTTCATTTTTTTTTTTTTCTATGCCATTTATTGTTTTCTTTTGAATCGGTTTTGTCAAAGATTTTTTTTTTATATATATTTTTCTTGTTATTTTGCACTGCACTTGTTCAAATTAATTGAATGGAGGATCGCATACAGACACACATTCAAAGAGAAACACCAAATGAGAGAGAGAGAGAGAGAGAGATGGTTTTACTAACGCCACTTGTCGCTCATAAACACTGGCCCAACATATACGTATAGAGCGCACACATACACACTCACAGCGATTCCGTTTTATTAGAAAGCTTTTTAAAGTTTAATACAGCTTTTTTTTAGGTTTGTCAGCTAAGAGGGACAGACAAATTGGTCACAGTGAGAGTCTACAAACCAACTCGATAGTTTTTGTTGTTGTTTTTAAATGCCAAAAATAATTTTTTTGGAATCAAAACATTAATTGACCGGCTGCATTTTCACCATTCCTTACATGAATTACGGTGTGAATGTTTTATTCAATTCGATGTAAGATCGAAAAAAAAGAGTACACAGGTCGCCGCCACGCCGAAAACACGTCGTTACTTGAGTAAACGAATGACTCGAATGGTCAAAGTCCTAGCGAAGGAACACAATCACACAAATACACAGGCACGATAAGCGATTGTCCGTAGGGGAAGGGCGGGTCACGCGGTGGTGAGCTCGCGAGATCACTTTACGAAACATGTACGTATGTATGCCTGTGCACACACACACACATATGTACAAACTTGCTTTTATTTTTACCCCCCTTTGGCGAAGCGTTGTTGAAACGAACACACATGCACACAAGGCGCACACACATTAACATTCACAATCACACAATCACGTCCCCACGTCCGCAGGCAACTGACTTTTGGAACAGAATAAATGGGCGGTTGGTTAGCTAATTTATTTTTCACACTTGCAGGGTAGTACATGTATTTAAATATACTTCTGTACTACACATATACACATTCATAATTTACGAACAAACGAACGAACATGCTGTGTAGGAATTTCGTATTTAAAAAAATGCACCTTTCTTATATTCCTATAAATGTTGACGAATGCGTATTTCCTTTGAATTGAATTTAACTTTTTCAGTGTTTGTTTAATTATAACTGTGCCTCTTCTTGTTGTTGTCGTTTTTCTTGCCCAATTTCCAAGAGAGAGGGACGCGAACGAACTACACGAAGCCGATCCTCGCGAACGAATGAAATTCAACGAAACACCAGAGACAGCCAAGCGGCGCCGCTGTCGTGGCTGCTGTTTTTTCTTCTTTTGTCGTTTATTATTTTTCAGTCCTACATCCGTCGGCCAATGCTCTCTCTCTCTCGCTCTGAAGGAACGTCGTGTAGACTTTCTGAGTTGCTCAAGTCTACACTAGTGATGGCAGTGCAGCCAAATACCGATGGGCAGATCGAGCACGTTGAGCACTGCTCTGTGAGCATATTTTCGTTTATATTTTGTGAAACTCGACGAATGCCTTAGTATTAAACTATAAAATATCATATATTTATATATTAAGACGATCTTTAAGCTTAAAAGAAAAAATACGCACTATCGTATATGGAAAGACATCAAGTCGTGTCTGGTTTTGCCAAGAGAGCACTTGGGTTCGTGCTCAGTTCGTGTCGAGTTGGAAAACCACCCACCCTTAGTCTACACTATTTGGTTTTCTCTCACGTCTCTGCTTTGAGTTTACTCTTTGTCGCTCTGTCCCTCTCACACGATCGCTTTGCGCCTTTGACTTTTTGATTTTTAATTTCCTTTGCACGCGACGGCCGACATGCGGACGGGACGTTGACGAAACGGGGTTAAAACAAAAAACACGATGGAAAAAGCTAGAAAAAAACATTGGGTGTGCGTCGCAGCAGCCGCGTCGTAACTGGGTTCGGCTGTGTAAGTTTGTAAGTTTATTTGTATGCCTGTATATAACAATTTAAGGGCAATAGGCGGCGATTTCAGTTGGTCTGGTTGTTGGAGCAGGAGGGAGCGTTAGAGCGGGGGATCTTTGGGGTGCTGGCTTTTGGGTTTCCCCCTGCATTTGTATGAGTGTGTATTACATGTACATTCGGTGCCATTGGAAAATGATGTGGCAACGAATGCAATTTGTTGTTGTTTTTTTATTATTATTGTTGCTGTTGTTGTTAAGCTTATATGTTTGTGTGAAGGAGCTGAGAAAAAGAAAATTACGCATAATTTACTTGTGAAATACATTGAATGCTATAACTTAAAATATTAGAGATCAAAATTATTTTATCCTTTCATAATGATGTACATAAAAAAACATATAATAATATAAGAAACAAAATGGGAGAGCAATTCTCTAATAAAACAAGTCATAAGTCTTGACTAAAAAAATAACAAAAATATTCTATCCATGCAGTTCTTTGCAAAAATAGAAGTGTGTCAGCACTGTCCGCTTTAAGGGAAGCCCTGGTGTGATGTAAAAAGTTTTCACAGCACCATCGATAGCGACAAAAAACAATCGATAGTGGCTCAAAAAGGGAAAAATTCGATACCTCGATAGTATTATCGATAGTCAATGCTGCGCCTTACATTTGAGTGGCTTTTGAAGTCCCACAAGTATCGTAGAAATATTGGTGTCAGTGTTGTATAATTCTCTACATGGTCGTACACTCCCTCCTCCTCATTTAAGGGGAGGCTGTCAGCAACCACCGACACAATATTCTGGAGCTTGTGGCACCTCTCTGCACACTCCAAAATATTATGAAGCTTCGCCGATACATCATTTTTTCTAATTTGGTGACAACCATCAATAATTTGCATATGTATGACCTCTTCGTAGGTGTCTTCTTAATTTTTTAAAAATCATTACAAATATTGTAACTTTTGGGTCGTCCTTCAATTTAAACGTGGCATAAAAGTGAAGGACGTACGCCATATTAAATAGCACTTTATCAAGTGCTCCCAAGTTCCAGTATCCGATTTCCAACAAGCAACAACGCAACGCTAGTAGTTTCTCCTTCATTAAGTCGAGAAATTTAGAAGATTTGCCTAGGAGTACAACTGATTTCTTCACCTTTGATGCTCAAGGTTCCATCTTAGTATGAAATTAAATTTTAGAAGAAAATATGACAAAAATGTTGTTTTCTGTTTTAAACAAAACGATCTTTTTTTCACTGCACCGATAACTCGACAAATTTGACACCGATAAATTAAATTCGATTTTTTGTCTACATCGATAAATTAACAAATTCGATTTTTTATCTGCACCGATAAATTAACAAATTTTGTCTGGACCGATAAAACGATAAATTTAATTTTAAAAGAAACCGTGAAGTGGGGAAAATTGAAAATTGAAATAAAAGTTGAAAATTGAAATGTTTTGATATCGATGATTAAGGATAAGTTTGTAAGCTTCTTTGTATGCCTGTATATAACAATTTAAGGGCAATATACGGCGATTGCAGTTGGCCTGCTTATAGAGAAGGAGGGGGGAAGCTTTGGGGTGCTGGCTTTTGGGTTTCCCCCTGCATTTGTATGAGTGAGTATTACATGTACATTCGGTGCCATTGGAAAATGATGTGGCAACGAATGCAATTTGTTGTTGTTTTTATTTTTATTGTTGCTGTTGTTGTTAAGCTTAACTGTTTGTGTGAAGGAGCCGAGAAAGAGAAAATTAAGCATAATTTTCTTGTGAAATAATTCACACAGCCATACAAACTTTCGGGCACACGATTCTCCGAAGAAGACGAATAAGACGAATAAGAAGAAAATGAAGTACTAGATCCTAAAGCTCTGGCTCTTCGTTTCGGGTTGTTGTAAATAATATGTGTGTATGTGTATTTAACTTTTTTTTTTTAAGAAATTACGTAAGCAACTGTAAATTCTTTAGGCATTAACACATGTCTGTATAAATAAATAAATATATACATACATATGTATATGCGATATAAATTTAGTCCTACAAAGTTTTCTCTCTTTCAGTTTCAGCCAAGTTTATTTATGGCTTACACAAAAGTAAAGTTGTACATATACATACATACAAACGAATATAAGCACACATAATTATGTATGTACGAGTGTGTGTATGCCTGTGAGACCAAAACCATTTTGAGCTTTTGTTGTTAGAGTCTTTTTTTTTCTCCAGATCCTACACACCTAGAGAGATCGTTCTTGTGGCTTTGCCGTCGTCCACGTTGTTGTTGCTTTTTTTTTTTTCTATTATTATCTGGTTGACATTAGAAAAACAACAACCGCATCCCCACATCCTCACCTACCCTCTTACAACGGAAGCGAGCTTTGCGCCCAATACGATCGCACACATACACACACACACACACACAGGCAACACCCACACACATTGATTCATAGCGAAGATCCATGCCATTTATATGTATGCTCAAATACATAGACACATCTCCGTCTAGCCGCAAAATAAAAAGGCACTACTACTGCTCAGCCCCAGCCCCAGCCCCAACCTAGGTGAATACAACTACACAACCACAGGCGCAAGCGCAGATATACCGCGATGTCTGTCGGCCCATACAGCTAAACTAGAAAACCTACATACATACACTCACACACACACATACATATACATATATACACCAACAAATACACGTAGTCACTGAATCGTAAATTCCTGTTGCTCTGCTGTGCTGCCTCGGTCTCGAGCGGTTGTTGTTGTTTGCCTTGCCCTATTGCGTGTTGTCGTTTGGTATTTTTTTTTTTTTCATTTTTTTTTCAGTCTGTTTAATTTTTTCTACTTTTGGGTTTGCCGCTGTTGGCTGCTGTTGCTGTTGTTGCTATTATGTTGTTGTTGTTGTTTTTGTTTTGTATTATTATGGCGGAGCTTTGCCTCGAAAGATAGTTGCGACTATGTCCATTGTTGTTGTTGTTGTTGTTAGTTGTATATTTTTTCCACTCTAGTTGGACAGTCTAATATGTATTACGGGTAGCTTTTCGTACGCTCCATGATTTCCTCTCAGCCAAACTTACGGCGCAATAGAAGCCAACACTACTCTCCTGTACCTGTTACAGGGCCCGGTCAAAAACAGTTGCCAACACATTTTGCTATGGTCTGTGACAAGCACCTCGTATGTACATATATAACGATCATGTGTGTATGTCATCTACAGATATATATCTGCTTATATAGGAAGTTGAATATATGAAATTTCATATGCTCAGAATGATCCCCTCCTTTCTGGCTTGAAAGTCATTGTTGATATATAAATAAGCTTGCTATGGAAGTTCCCAAATGGGTCTTAGAAAATAGTTCCATCGTTCCCAAATGGTTCTTAGAAAGATTTTGAGGTTATGTTGTCATATTAAGCCTGGCTGTGATTCCCTCCTTTCTGGCTTGAAAGTCATTGTCGATAAGTAAGTAAGCTTGCTATGGAAGTTCCCAAATGGGTCTTAGAAAATAGTTCCATCGTTCCCAAATGGGTCTTAGAAAGCTTTTGAGGTTATGTTGTCATATTAAGCCTGGCTGCGATCCCCTCCTTTCTGGCTTGAAAGTCATTCTAGATTAATAAGTAAGCTTGCTCTGGGAGTTCCCAAATGGGTCTTAGTAAATAGTTCCACCGTTCATGGGTAGTTCTAAGGAATCGAAAGATTTTGAGGTTATGGCTACTCTCCCAAAGTTGATTGTCTCCATGAAATATGCTATAAATACGAAATTATTGGGCTATGAAAAGAACTTTTTAATTACTGTAAATTCCTTGGGAATTTCAAAAATCAATCTTGGGAGTTATCCAAAAATTTTCCCCAAAAATGTTGAAAGGAATTTTTATTTATTTATTTTTTTTTAATGCTTAAAACGTATTCGAAAGAACCGGTATTATTGATAGGTCTAAATAATTTATGCAGAGTTTTCAATATTTATCTGAAATGTATTTCAAAAATTACGATCATGAACTAGACTCGAGCCGGTTTCTTATTTCTTTGAGTTCTTCTCTGTTGTCTGGGAATATTTTCAAGGAATTCAGATTTTTTATTTTCAGATATTTTGAAGAGAAAATGTCTTATCAAAGGTGAAACCGCAAAATTATTAAAACCCTAACAAATTCCTAGATTTTCTTGGTGAGGCCCCAATCAGCCGTAACGATATCCAAGCGATCGCCAAATGTTACTCAATACTTTTGGATCTAAAAGTAGGTTGCTGATTACGATGATGTTGTTTTCTATAGTTTCTGTTGTTGTTTTTATTATTGTTTTGGCTCGCCTCTGCAAAGTTAGTAGTGTCAGTGTGTGATGTGGGACATCGCCCCCACATTTGAGATCTGAGCCAGGCTGCACCGCCCGCCGGCCTAGACAGTGATTGTGTCGCTCTTGTCGTCGTCGTCATCATCGTCATTATGGAATGAAAGCTTTATATTTACATATACACACAGTCCCCACAAATATATGCTCACTTGTATGCGTGAGAGTGCTATGCTGGGGCGGCTGCGACTGCGGCTGAGGCCGAGGCTCGTTTCCTACAAAGTATTACTTGCTGCTGCTGCTGCTATGTAAACAGTGACAGCGCGCGTGAGAGAGAGAGAGCGAGAATGGAGAGCCGTTTGAGCCGTTGGAACTGTACAGTTGCATTTGTATGGGTGTGTAAAACAGATTTTTGAGGCATGGCTATCTCAGTGTGCGTAGAGCGGTAACTGCCTGGCTGACTGACTACCGACTGCCTTTGCCTGTTTGCCTGCCAACTGTTGATGACTGCGACTCCGATAGACTTACTGACTGTGTTCTGTTCGTAGTCGCTGCCGCCGCCGCCGCTGCCGAACAGGTATCGCAGGTTGGCACCAACACACGAGCTACTTGCTGCAATTCCCCCAACCCTTCTACCCCCCTTCCTGTCAAGCTCTTTCTCGCTCTCTCTCGCTCTTTCTAGCGTGTGCTTGGCCATCCCCACATCAATAGAAGCATAGAAACTGCTGTTGGCGCGGTTAGTTAACTGGCAACAGACATTTGCCAACTGTGTTTCACTTGGTTCTCTATTTCGCTTTGATTTCTAATGTCTTCTTTTGCCTAGCGCCGTTTCTCCTAGACACCCTGAAACTTTTATTTTTTTTTATTTTTTTTTTTACTGCTCTTTGGCACTTTGCCGGATGTCTACAAGCATTTCGGCGTACAAAAGAAGAAGAAGAAGAAATAAGCACACACACACACATACACATACACATGACAAGAAAATAGGTCTTAAGGAAAAAATTTAACTTCATTGAGTGCATACCAATGTGCATATAACGGTACTGCTTGCCTGGCCCAAGAGCATAGCCAATTATGACGTCACTCTGGGCTGCAAGCGCGCTCGCTCTCTCTCTCTCTCTCTTTCTCTCTGTGTTTGGGAATAAGAATTTTTGTAAGCCCCAAATGATTTTCATATGGAAATAAGATAACGGTTGATTCTAGACCAAAAGAACCGTTAATGAAATCGTAGACGATATTTTTGTATTTTGTTTTTCTCGAATTCATCCATTTGTCAGTTTAAGTCTTCAGCAATTCACACGATGGATACACTCTAACTTGACATGTTTTTTTTTATATATATATATTTTTTTTCTTCTTCTTCTTCTTCCAACAAAGCCTCACTGTTGTTGTTTTTTTTTCCTCTTCTCGTCATTTCTTTACTTTTTTCTGTGCTCGTTTCTCACTCAGTTGTTTGCTTTTATTAGCAAGTGTAAATTCCTTTCCACGCAAAGCCAAGCCAAGCCAGGCCAGGCCAGGCCACAGAAAATAAAAAGCTTGACTCAAATGTGGCTTGAAAAAGTTTTCAGCTATGTAAAAACACACACGCGCACACACATCAATTTGTACATAAGTTGATTTACACACATACTATTTACTCATATGCCCAAGAAGGAGACAATGAATGTGGGCGCCTAATTCCACGCACACACACACGAACGCACGCATACTTCGAAATACTGAGCACACATAGAGAAATACCGTTTGTGTGTCCTAAGCTCGACTAGCGGAGCTGGTGGGCGTATGCAATTGTCATTGAAAATAAAATAGAGCCCGTTCGGTTCGAATGTTGGAATATTTGAAAATATGTAAAAATATATGAAATATTTCAAGCATAAATAAACTTAATGAAATATCAATAAGCAGATAGGGCAAGAGATCCCTCTCTCTCTCTATCTTACTCTCTCTATCACTCTGATGAGCTGATCTTATTGATTTGACTGCTGGTGTATGTAGGCAGCCTAAAAGGGAAAATGGAAAAAACTAGAAGTGGAAGTGAAAGAGGAAGAGCAGATTTAACTCTAATTGATGTCAAATAGTGCTAAAGAACAAGGTCACTGAATTTGACCTCAGCAATCTAATTTGAGCTATATTGAATTGATTTTCAGGTCAGTAAAGTTGCATTTTAGTTATTTGAATTTCGATTTTATTAATAAAAAAAATTATATATCTATAAATTAAAAGATTAATCTTTATTAAACCGATGCTCTCTTCATTTTGCGACCAAATCGTAGCTCCAATTTCCTCATAACTATCCTTTCCCTGGACTCGATTCTCATCCGTTCCAATCGCTCCTGGGAATCGAGTTCAAACTGCTTTATCTCGATCTCCTTTTCGCGTAGCTGGAGTTCCTTGAGCTTGAGTTCCTGCTGTATATGATTTTCATAGTTCTGACCACTCTCAAGGTCTGACTGGAGTGTATTATTTAAGCCAGAAGTATCGTAGAAGGTTTCATTCGTGGTATGATAAACCGCGGTTATATTGGGCGTTGCTGTTTCAGTGTCTGGATCGTCCGACTCGATTTCAATAATCTCGCCCTTCACAATATTCAGATTTCTTTTTGAGGGCTTCAAAATCACATTGATTTCTTGGCTCATATATTCATCCATTATGTATCCAGAATCCGGGGTGCATTCCAGTTGAGTATTCTCAGTCGAGTCTTCAGAGAGAACCGTTTCGTTGATGAAACTATTATCTTCTTGAACATTTTGAAAATTCTCTGGTGGTAAATAATGCAAAGATCCTCTCCCAATTACAACAGGAATTCGGCTGTATTTAAAGACTTGATGTAATTCCTTAAAATACGGACACACTCTAAATACAAGTTCTTTAGAAAAAGAAAAATACATAGATAAAAATAAAAAAAAGTCCCTTTGTTGTTGTTTCGTTCTCTTACTTTTTATGTCGGCGACTTTGGTGGGATCAGAGAGGTATTCAAATTTCTTTTCATCCAATAAATTTCTGGCCTTGAAATATGTAAGTCGTAGATTTCTGACTTTACATCGAACCACACCCCAATCCATACTGAATTTTTCTTCTTTGGTAAGTTTCTTGTAGAAACTTGAACTAGTTGGTTTTTCGTATTCATTTTGATATAGAAAGTTGAGAATTCTTTGGACTTCCTCATGTTTCCATCTACGCCGAGGTTTCTTTATTTCCTTCACCTTCATTATTGATGTATCTCTTCCAAATGTCAAATGTCCACTGAACCATCCTTCAGGAAAGCATCTCTTCTTATTCTCTAACCTTCCAAGCTGCCCTGATCCATAGGTAATTAGGGTTAGCTAGGATCCAGTTACCTGTGAAGGTGACTCTTGGGCTTTTGTTACCTAATAACAAAATCCTGGCAATATTTGGAACACGTGTGATTTATTGGCCAATCCTAAAAAACATCTGTTGCGGTACCTTTAAGCCAGGTAACCCTCCTCGAATATCAGGCAAAAGAGTTTTTCTTTAGTCAAAACAATTTGATATGTGTTTCACTCCTATGGTTTATTTTGGGGAGTTCCCAAAATTAGTCTTATCTAATAGTTAAGTGTATCGATCTAGCCCAAGTTAGTACAGCAATGTCATGGCCACTCATTTCCACAGAATTAATTCCTTGGCAATTGCGTATTGGGGACTGCGGGTCTCTTAGCTATAAAAACTTTCATTCAACTTGATTTCCGTTGATAAGAGGCAGCCACTGATAGAGAGTGGGCGGTAGAGAGTGAGAGAGAGAAAGAAAGAGAGTATCGTGCTGAAGAAAGAAATGAGTTGAGTGTGTGTGGACACAATAAGAATGTCTGCTCGGAAGCACCTCGGCGAAAGCCTTGCTCTACGAGCATATACGACTTGTTTATGCTCTTTGCTACCAAAAGATAATCGGGATTTATTTGATATTCCTTGAGGGCATTACTCTACCTGATTATTTTTTTTCTTTCAAGGCAGAAACAGCTGCAGGCTGGGTGAAAAAAAAGAAAGGAAAAGAACTCCCCAGCCAGAGAACGAAAACGAAACGTGGGCGCACGAGGATCACTCGGTCCAAATGCACAAAAAGCAAACAAAAGTAGAAGAAGAAGAAGACGAAGGAGAAATACAAAAATAAGAAAATAAAAGAATGCCACAATGTGGCTTTCTCTTCATGCGTTGGCTGCTTTTTGGGGCCCAAGGCAAAGTATATTTTATACACTCGGCAAGAATGCACAAAAAGGGTATCTTGATTTTTCGAAGCCAAAGTCTTTTTCAAAACAAAATAAAAAGGAATATATCAGTTTCTTCTCAATCAAACACAGACTGATCTTGGGCTATGATAAGCGAAATTAGATAAGAGAAATTCTCTTTAAGAATTCCTTGGGCCAGGCCCAAAATACTCCAATAACTTTTTTTATAGAGTATCTCCTGGTCGATCCATCACATTAAATCAACACAGGCGTTCTCATTTGTTTATTTTCCTTTTCGCTCTCTTAGCATGGCACGTATATGTGCCTGTCCGTTTCTCTGTGTGTGTGTGTGTGTGATTGTGAGGGCTTTTGGTGGCTCGGTTCGTTTTGGATCCCTTCTGTTCGTTAATTCCAAGTGCATACATTTTTTTTTTTTTATACATACAAACAGGCCAGACCCACATACAACATTCGTATTCGTATTATGTGTATCGCGCTTATCGCGCTGCTGAGTGCCGGGGATATTTTTGCTGAGTGCGATGCTCTTCTTGAAAAAAAAAGTAATGGCAACTTTCCTCCTTGGAGACTACGACGTCAGCACCAAAAAAAAAAGAATGTGAACTATATATACAGATGTATGTGCGTGTGTGTGTGTGGTATATAATCAACCCAGCCCGGAATTTCATGGTTCTATTCTACGATTAGGAGAATTGGTTTAAGCTTTATCAAAAATTCTTTACAACTTTTGAAAATCCTGCAAATCAAATGATTTACGCTAATTCAGCATTAAAACAGAAAAAAATTTATATATATATATAGTATATATTATGAAATCGGACTACTCGGAAAGAGAGAAAATTGGTTCGGGCTATTCTATGCCATGTTCTTTGGGGTCGTGTGCACATGAAGAAAAAAGAGGAAAAATGAAAGCACCATGCGGTCAACACATCGGACGAAAAAATCCTCTTTGAGAGGATTAAAATATATAAAGAATACATACAGGTTTATTTTGCTATGTGCGTTTTGTTTTCTGACTCGGTCACAGTGGGCCAAGATTTCATTTTAAATGTAATCAAAATCACTGACCCAATTCTTCCTGAACATATAGTCAAATCTCTTAAATATTTTTATAATTAAAAAAAGAAAAATAATAATAAAAATAAATATTAAAAAAAAAAAAACTGGAAAAGTTGTCAATAATTTCTAGAATTCGCATATTAGGAGTGAAACCTTTTGTTGGCTGATTTGTTCATTTGTCAAGTATGCAAATGTGTTGTAGGCTGCCTGGCCTATTGACAGCCAGAATGACGCTGCCTGCATTAATTGAATTAAGGCAGACCCTGGTGCCTTTTAAGTCGCCGGTAAACCATGGGCAAAAGGCTTTAAAGGCCCACAAGTGTTCAAATTAGTTTAGGGAAATACCTGCAGCACTTTTTTCTCTTTCTCTTTTTTTTTTTTTTTTTGGAATAATTATGCATATAAAGTCTCCAAAACTTACCGTTAGTCGAAGGCTGCTTTTCCTTTAGACTGTTGACTTCGGCACTATCCTTAGATTATTTTGGTATTTTGGAATTTTGGCAATGGAATTAATTGATAACTTTGACACTGTTTTTTTTTTTTTATTGATATTTTTCTTTTTGTTTGGTTTGATTATTTTTTGAAATGCTTAGTTTTTTTTATTTTCTTTTGTTTTGCTTGGCAATAGTAATTCCGTGTTTTTCAATTTGCAAAATAAAAATTGTTGTTGCACAAAATAAAGTGTGTGTTTAGCGGTAAGGAACGGCGAGAACAAAACAGAATGCAAAATAAAATTTCCGCTACAGGGTCTGAGCGAAAAAATAAAACAAAAACTAATAAAAACAGAAACACCCGCAAGCAACGTGGCGTATGAATCTCCAATCTAAACTGAAAAACGTAGGGATGTTGGCTGCCGCAGTTGGCCTCACCGTAGGTGTCCCTGAATATATGTGTTTTTGTTGTTGTTGTTTGTTTTTGTTGGTTGGCACGAACAAGACCCGAACGGAGGCGGCGCGCGCGCGAGAGAGAGAGAGCGCGTGAAACGTTGCGTGGTGATCACGAACCAAGTCAGTGGGGACGTTAGGCGGTGGGTGGCTCCTATTGTGTAGACATATGCTTGTATGTATGTATGTATGATTCTTAAGCACACTGATAAATATGCATATGTATGTGTGCGCTTGTGTGTGTGTGTGATTGACGAAGACGGGGATACGTGCGCGCCTTGCGGTACGAAAAATGGCGAATTAAACGAACTACGCAGACCGGTGTCGATATTTGCCTTTGGAGACAATTTTTGCTCCCGTTTAACGTATTTTGATGTTATGTTAGTCAGAAGCTCGATGTGTGCTTATATATAATATCTAAGTGAATTTGCTAGCCCGTTTGATAAATAGATAGAATAGCCCCTTTTGGTTTGGTTTTGTAGGTAAGCCGGGCTGGGCTGGGTTATGCTAAGTACATGGCAATAATGAAACACGTTAAGTGGATGTGGACGGACGAGCGAGTAAAATGGAATGGAAATAGCATTTGAATGCTTCGCGAGTAGTAAAAAGCCACACGACAGCGTCGCAGTCGACGTTCAATTTGGAGAGAAGTAAAATGGCAGGCGCTCGCACCGCCAAATGCTTGACATTTTGACTGGCCTCTCGCACACACACATACACCGATATACACGCGCAGAGACAAACACAAATAAACCTCTTCATTCATACACACCAGGCTGGGCTGCTCTGTTGCCGTTCAATTGATGTGGGCTGAGCGAGCGGCCTGGCCTGCTCTCTGGCGCTCACTTTTTACGCTTCTCCTTTCTCTTTCTCACTCGATATTTTACGGTTTGTGTCCGCTGCCAGCTGATAAGCGCGCTGTCTGTCCCACATCCCCGCCTCATCCCCCATACACAGAATGCTTGTGTCGAAATCGGCAATAATACACTCCGCTCCCATTAGGCTTCCTTCATTTGCTCGCTCTGGCTGTTGTGACCTGTTGCGGTAGCCCCCACCAGGCCTCTTTGCGAACCAGAACCCCATTATAGGTGATGGTGACGGTAATGGTGGCGGGCGGTAAGCGGTGGTGAGTGGTGAGTGGTGACGACGATGTGCCGTTGCTGCCTCAGCGTATTACAAAATATGACAACAATGCAGTTTCTTCGTGCTGCTTCTGGCTCGTCCTCGTTTTCTTTGGTTGCGGCTGTTTCTGCTGCTGCTGCTTCTTCTTCTTCTTCTTTTTTATTTGCTTTTTCTTCTACTTTTTCTCTTTTTGTATTCATTGTCATGTCTTTTATTATTATTGTTGCCGTTAACGTTGTAGCGAAGACCTCCAATTCCCTTGCTAGCTCAGCATTTAAATTCTACCGATTCTGCTCTGCTCTCTCCCAGGCACTCTCTCTCTCTCACTCTCTCTTCCACACTGTTGCGCCCGCAAGCTTTTGCACTCTCCGTACTCCTCTTTGGAGTGGGTGGTCGTGTCGTCTAGCTGCTGATCTCTTGTCTTACTCATTTTGTTTGCAATTTGTCTATTGCACTTTATGTGTGCCTGCCTGTGTGTGTATTTGTGTGTGTGTGTGTTTTCATGTGCGAACTTGAGTTGCTCACAAAATTTTGGAAAATTCTTGTCATATTTATTTTTTTTATCGATGACTCCTCCCGAAAAAAGGTATTGGTGAGGACTTTTCTAAAATTAAAAATTTCCTAAGATATTCCCAGAAATTCCCATAAAAAAAAACCCAAAGCGCTTTAATTATTTTGGAGGGGCCCCCAACCTTTTCCAAGCCTGTTCCATTTGGAATTCATTAATATTTGAACTATGCAATTACCCATTGAGCAGTGAAATGAAATGATTGACTCAATAGAATCGCCAAAACCTGATTTAGTCGTTCGACTAATTAAAAAACCTGCTCTTTCAAATGTTCCCCATATTGGAAAAGAATGGGAAATTACTCTCCATCAAAATGGGGATTCCAATTGTATGAGACTTATATAGAGTATCTCTTTGGACTTTGGATTCATAGCTATCAGGAATGAAGTCATTGTGGAGTAGCTATCGCCTTGAGAATCGCAATAAATCTCAGTGGTTTTCACAGGTTTCCTAACTTCAAAGAATCCACAAGTTGTTGATACCTTTGAACAGTGGTTAATTTGAATAGTTGTGGGAATTTTATATGTAGATTTGACTTCGTCTAACAAGTGTGCAAAGGTTTTGCCTTGTTCGAGAAGTACCGATGCCTTGGCTATGGTATGGGGAGGGGATTTCGCAAGTCATTTTCTCTCAAACCCTCCACTCTCAAAGTTGATGTGGCTTAGCCAGCTAACTTGTTTGGTTTGGTTGGTCTTTTTTGAATGGGAGTTGATTCGAGGCCGTTATACACAAACACACACAAGCACACAGAAACACACATACAGAGTCATTCATGTCTGTTTCTATCGACGACATTTACTGCAAGTGAGACGTCTTCGGTCTTGCAGTTAGATGCAATCGTTTTGCTTGTGCTGCAGATTTTACTTTTTTTTTATAACTATTTTTTTTTTTCGTTTCATTTTTCTTTTTTTTTTCTTTGCTTGGTCTGGCAGACACGATGACCTTGAGTCGATCATTTTAACCAAGTTTCTGTTACTTTGTTAGTTGATGTTTGAAGCGATGTACGAGTAAATTCTCAAGCCTCCAATTGAGACTATCAATATTCATGTTAAGTCTTGGAATCTTAAAGATCTCAAAATTCTTTGTCTTAGACTTTGATCATTGTTTTTTTTTTTAATTATTTTTTTTTTATTGATGGAAGACAGTTGAACATTTGGCAGGAAGGAATATTTTTTGTAGCCTCATTCTAATATCTTATTAATTCCTTTTATGATTTTGATTTCAAATTTGTATATAATAAATTTTATATATTTTTTTAAGGATTTTTCTTTCAATTTAAAGAGGTTTCTGAGATTTTAAGGCTAGGAAAAACATTTAGTTGAAAAACCTTTTAAAAATCCACTGGAGGGAATATTTTTCGTAATCTCATTTGAATATCTTATTAATTCCTTTATGATTTTTCTTTCAGATTTTTATATAATAAATATTATAACATTTTTAAAGGATATTCCTATTAATTTAAAGAGTTTTTTGTGATTTTAAGACTAGCAAAATCATTTTTTTTTAAGTTCAAAAAACCTGTAAAAATCCGCAGGAGGGAATATTTCTCCTAACCTCATTCTGATTTAAATTTGTAATTAATAAATATTATATAATTTTTAAAGGATATTCCTATAAATTTAGAGAAATTATGGAGATTTTAAGGCTGGCAAAAACATTTTTTTAATAAGTTGGAAAACCTTTCAAATTCAAAAATCCGAAAAATCCAAAATCAAGGATTGAAATGAATATTTAATACAAAAATTAAATATTTGATTCTATCAAAAAATATATTTAATTTAGTCAAGTTCTTCAGAATTTAAGGACAGCAAAAAAAACTTTAATAAAACCACAAATTCGGACGATTTTAATTTAAAGAATCAAATTAATATTTTTTCAAATAAGTCAAAATATTTTTAACATATAATATTTTTTTCTAAAACTCAAGGAATCTGAAGCTGAATAAATCTTTATATTTTCTTAAATAAACAAAGCATTTTGGAAATCTACAAATTCGGACGATTTAAAATCAAAAAATGAAATTAGTATTTTTTTAAATAAATCCAAATATTTTTTCATTTACAATTTTTTTCTAAAACTCAAGGAAACTGAAGCTGAATAAATTTTTATATTTCCTTAAATATACAAAAAAAAAACCTTTTAAAAAACACAAATCTGAGCGATCTAAAATCCAGGAATAAAATTAATATTTTTTTCAAATAAATCCAAATATTTTTTCATCTCAAATATTTTCGAAAACTCAAGGAATCTGAAGCTGAATAAATCTGAATATTTTCTTAAATAAAATTTCCGTTTTGACGACTTGGCGAAAATTGTCTTAAACTGCCCAAAACTACCGGCCAAGGTAATTAAACAATAAATGCCATTCTGTCAAGACAAAGAAAATAAAAACAATAAAAATTTTACTGTTTTATTAAACAAAAAAAAAAAAAAAAATAAAGGTAACCTTGCTTTAAAGAAGAAGAAGGAGGGGGAAAAAATAACTCCAAGCACGTCGCAGCTCACCTTCGCGGGTCGGAAAAGTTCTCAGCGAATTTTCTGACTGGCGACGCAAAAATTTTTATTCCACTGCAATTCTGAAAAAAATAAAAAAAAAAAATACAGCAAAACTGAAGTGAGAACTTTAACCACAATACAAACAAATGACCCCATTCTGAGGAGAAACTATGGTCTTTTTGAGAATTGCTGTGCTGGCAAGAAACAAACCAAAAATATAAATCTGAAATTTTGCAATTGTAAAAATTTATACCCAGCTATATATACATATATCTGAAACCCAATAATTAGAGCAACATGACAAAAGGAACAGCAAGAAAGAGTTTTAAAGGGGTTCAAGGCATTCCCAGGGCTATTCGAAGTTCTGTTATGATCTTTCCCTCCCCCTAAATGCCTGGGCCTGGGTCTGGGCCTGGGCCCTGCCAATATTATTTTACCGCCTTTATATCTATATACAAACCATAATTTTTTTCGCCTCTCCAAATATTGAGTTGGTTTGAGGTTTTATATATATATATTTTTTTTTTCGATAAAATAAATGTATGAGCTCATGGTCTTATCAGCTGGGAGTCCTGTTGTCGATAAGGAGTGAAAAATTCAAGTATTCATTTGCAGATAAGGAATAGCATGTCGGGCATTATGGAGATAAGAAAAAGACTGTAGCGTAGACCTTAAATAGGCAGGTACTGCCGTCCTGTAGTCAATTCGAGGGAGTGAAACTATCATTAGAAAATATGTATTTTCAAATCTTATCACATTATTTTTTTTAATTTTTTTGGTGATTAACTGCCGGGCCTATGAATGTCTTCAATTATTATTCCTCAAATATGGGAACTTTGTGGAGAACCCTGATGGGCTAGTTTAGTTTTGTAAGAATAGAGAGAAAAGCCCCTTAATGAAAAAACGTCATTGTAAAGCTGAGTTTTCCCAAGGAGAAAGAATGCAGTAAAACGGAAAAAAGAAAAACCTTTTTAAAAATAAACCGGCAAAAGGGCATTCGCTCCATGAAGTCAGCAAAATCGATGGTAGGGAAAACTACAACAACAACAAAAAAATAGATGAGCAGTCAGTCAGTCAGCAAAGGGACAATGGCCCCGGGGGCCGGCTCAATGAATATGAACACGAAGAAGAAGAAGAAGAAGCAGCAGAAGGCAAGAGCGGCAAATCAGGAAGAGGAGACAGAAAAACGCAAACGATTACAAAAATGGATGCATGTGGGCCTAAGTGGCTTCACACACACACACACACACACACACACACATACAGAGATAGATAGATAGACTTTCTGTATTCTCCTTTCTTTCTATTCTTCTTTCTATTCCTGTAAAAGTGCTTGAATGTGGAAAGGGTTCAACGTACGATTTCTTTTCTACGAGCCTCGTAATGCACAGTGAGAAATAAAGTCGGTTAGAAATTTTAAAATAGTTCAAATTTTTTTTTGGAGACTTCTTCTGCCTGGCAAACGAAACTCTACACCAGAGAATTAGTTGAATCAATAATGAATTCAATTGTTAATTTTATAAATTTCGGTGGCAGACAGGATAGGACAGGCCCGGTCCGACCCCGACCCAATCCGACCCTCTTCGAGGTTAATAAATTTTTCAATTGGCCACGAGGCAAAAGTTTTGTACAAATTCTGCGGGTCTTTGTCTCAAGGGTGATAAGGACAACGATTCTTTAAATGACCTTTAGACTATTCAATTTATTATTATATATATTTTTTTCTCTACCATTCAGGCATGCGTCACCAGCATTTGGAATTATGCAGAAGTTGCGGTTATGTGGGCCAAATTGGGTGGAGGAGAAAACAACAGGAAATCTAAGAGTACCGAAAACTTGAGATTGATTTAATATAGAATGTTGCCTTTGAAGTCTTAAATGACATTGAAAGGGATAATAAAAAGGATCCCAAAAATAGCACGGCTTCTTGTAATTTGATCTCGGCAGGATCAACAGGGCCGACTTGAAATAGGTTTTTGGTGTTGAGTAATTTGTGTCTCGGCATTGGGTTCTCTGATTCGGCTAAGCGGTTCACAAATATAAACAAACCACCCTTGGCAGGGGTTGACTGAGCCGATCCTCCCTCTCCCTTACTCACTCTAATAGGTGTGAGTCTACAGTAGCAACATATGCTTCCCGGCTGACAGTATGCTGGTACTTGTCCGACTCGATTCTGTGCTGCTGAGGGTGCCTTTCATGTGGGTAAGATCTTCAAGGGGCGGGTGGTTTCCTTTTGATTCGACTTTGATTGCTGGTGAGAAATATGCTTGTTCGGAAACTCTTACAAATTGATTTCCCACAACTGCTGCGCCCTTTCTGATTTTTCTATAAAAATTGAAGGAACTTATAATGCAACCTTTATAGATCTACTATAAGTGGAATCCTTAAACTCTTTGAGAATTTCTCTTACCCGAATGGAAGCTCGCTTGAACGTTTTTGATCAGTGGCCACGATTTGGGCTAACTTATTTCATAACCAGCTTGTAGCTTGGAGGATAAGTAGTCGAACATGTGTCAGGTGGCCTGGTTGGTGCCCCAAACATAGCCTGAAGAACCAGAGAAGACCGACAGAGTGGCAAAGTGGCAGAGTGGCACAGCCAGACATGGCTATGACAAGAAACCAAAGAAATCCTTTCCAAGAAACATAACGCACTGAACATAAAATCCATTTGTAAAACATGCTGTTGCAATTTGAGACAACTGAACGCAGCTCAACGCAGCTTGCTGAGTCTACCGGGCTCTGTTGGCTCGAGACTGGCAAAGACCAGACCAAATCGATCGAGGGATTCCCCGCCGGCCCACCTCTCGACCGAGTTGAGTCCTCTTTGTGTGGCCATACCTCCCAGTCCGCTTCGCTAGCTGCAGTTGGCTTAGCCTCTCGTCTCCAATCATTTCAAATGGTGGCAGCAAAAAAGCAACGGATATGCCAACAGCTCTGCCAACTGCAGCCAGCCAAGCAGCTAGCCTAGCCATGTTGCCATGTTGCTAGTTCGGAGCCACAACCACAGCCATTCAAGTAGTAGTCGCTTTGTGTGCTGGGAAGAGGCAGAGCAAAGAATAGTGTGGCATAGCTCAGCGAGAGTTGAATGAACCAATGTGAGTAGGGCAGAGGCAGGCCGACCAACATCAGGCCCCAATGATTACCGACAGTTACTTTTTCCTGCACTATTCTTCCAGCAATTTGCCTAGATTACTCCCAGATGCCAACATGCAGAGCCAGAGACTCTGCCACTCTCAGCCAATGGATTTCAGAATTATATTAAGGAATTCTTTCACAAGTCTGGGGAACACTGGCATAACCAGAGTCTCTTCACCCTGGATCCTTGAGTTCGATATGGGAATTCTCTGGGAACTAACAGATGGGTTCCACAAATAATTTTAGGTCTAACAAATAAATTCTCTACTTATTCCATGGCTTAGGAAAATTTTACGAACTCATTCCCAGGGTCTTTCAGTAATTTCAGGAACTTGGGACTTTGTGAAAGAAGGAGGACTTTTAATCATGCTTAATTTATATTAGAAAGGACCTAAATGAACTTGTGGGTCTTTTTAAAGATATGTCCTGATCAACTTAAGGAATTGTTGGAATCACATCTATTTATTTTAAAGCTTGATAAATTAGTTTATCAAGGACCGAATGGTCTTGAGAGTTTGTATATTACGTGAAAGATATATCAAATTTATTTGAGGAAATGTCGGGATCACTTCCTATTAATTTACAAGATATCAAGCCACTGCTTGTTTGTGAAGTAGCTAAATACCTTGATTTAATTATGAATTAGTTTATCAAGGACCTAAAAGCAATACAATTTTTCTGTTTATTTATATCTTTCCTATATCAAGATCAATTTGAGGAAAATGTCGGAACCACTTCTTTTTTTATTGTTTGGCTTGAAGATGTTTTGTAGACCGCAAGGGCCTTTGACTTCCTTAAACAACAAACGATAATTTCAAGGACCTTAAGTGGAAAAATCAGAAATTATTCGGCTCACCTTTGATTCGGAGACCTTTAGGAAAGGAAACATAAAAATGAATAACGACCAAAACACATTTCGGTGGGGTTGAAAAAAAAAAAGAAGTAAGAAGAAACACATAAAGTAGAGTACAAATGAAAATGGCAAGGGGTTAATGAAAAAGACAATAAAATGAAGAAAAAGGGAAAAATTAAAACTCGCTTTAATTACTGAAATAAAAAAATATAAATGTTAACTCGTTTTTTTTTCTACTTCTTTTTTTCGTTACGCTTTTTTTGTTGACTCGCACTTCAATTCTCATGAAATGTTGGAAAGGATTTCTCTGTTAATCATTTTTTTTTTTTTTGGTCTTTGGTCTTTTGGTTTTAGCCTTTCTGTTTGTTCACATGTATCCCTTTTTGGTGGGATCCAAGTCAGAAAGGCCAAGTCAACAGGTAGAGGAATCGTGGCCCGAAACACTCACAAACTGGTTTCTCTGGATTCCATCTTTATGGCCAAGGAAAGGAGTTGTGATTTCATGTCTTGCATACAAACCAGTTTTATCCTCTGGTCACCCCAAGTGCTCTGGCAATGCTGCCACCACCGCTGTAGCTGCTGCCACCGCGATGAGTTGGCGTAAAAATATTTTTAATGTCCTTGTTGTACCCAGTTCAAGAAAGTCATGAATAATCGCTAAGCTGGAGTTGAAGAGTTGCGCTGCCCAGCGCAGGCGTGGAGGACTTGCTTGCCTGACTGGCTGCCTGCCTGTATGCCTGCTTGTTTGGCCTGAAAATGGTTGACTCAGGTCTCTGCTGGGATGCTGCTCTCTTGCTGGTTTATTTATCTGGATTGTTGTGTAAACACATGGGGAGACTGCCACAGCCAGCGTCCACGCCCTTAGGGGAGAAGCTGTTGCGTTTGTGTGTGGGCAGAGCTGAATCCTTTCAGTCTGTACGACTGCTTGCCTTTTGAAGTGACTGTACCAAAGTCATTTTTCCTTTTCCTTTAACTCTTTGATTCTCTTTCACATTGGGATGTAGTGGCCAGCTGCCTTTGATTTGATCTTCTCATGAACTTTAAGGAAATAAATGAGTTATTTTTGTAACTTTCACTTCCAATCAAATTCAATGGTTTTTGAATTGACTCAACTCTTAATTGAGACTTGTTGAATCCTGCAGAAAGAATATATAAACGTTTCGTTTCAATAAACACAAAATTCAAATTAATTTTTCAGAATTCGAAAAAGCAAAAAGAACAAATAATTTCTTTGTGTTCAGACAGCTCAAAGGATAGAAGTTTCGGAGGGAGAAACAATCAGAAGAAAAAGAGAAGAAGAAGAAGAAAATAACGACAATCAGAAAATAAATAATGCTATTTGTGTACGCCATGAAGGGGGCAGTTTCTGAATCAGGATCTGTTTACCGCATTCCCTCACAACCCCAAAGAGACACATGACTTCGAAAGACCACAAAGACTCAATTGTGCTCAAAATGAAATGGAATCCCAATCCGAATCCCACACAACACTCGACTCGGCACATACAAGTACAAATATAAATTCATTTTGTATGTGACTCCGACTGTCTATGTGTATGTGTGTTTGTGTTTTGCTCCTTTTGAGAAATCTTATGCCGAGCCAGAAGTCAGCAGAGCCGCCAGCACCACACGCACGACCATACCCTCGGTCCCTGGCAGGCACAATCAGCGCGATCAAGTGGAGGGTGCGAGTTTCAGTGAAGGGGTCGTCGTTGGCGTCGTAGTCGTCGACGTCGACGTTGGCGTTGGCGTCGGCGTTTGTGCACGCTGCCTTTTTGCTGTAATAAAAATCAAAAGAAAAAGGATTGGGCGCTCAGTCAGCCATTGCTGCGGCAGCGCTGCGTTGCGAGGTGACTCAAGTTCATTGACTTTCCCCCAACCCAACCCATTCCCATTCCCCCATCCCAGCCGAAGTCAAGCAAGTCTTCCCATCACACCACTCTGTATTTGTATGGGTCCATGTGTACTCGACTGTGTATGTGTGTGTGTGTGTGTTTGTTAAGTCGTTCATTCTGTTTTATCGATAGGACGATGACGCTGTGCAGACGACTCCACTGGTGGACGCGGTTGTGCTAAGGCATCCAGCCAGTCCAAGGAGTTTTTCCTGCTTTTCTTGTCGCATCCTAACTTCAGCAACGTGATCATGTGCCTTGTGTGTGCACCCTCCAAGGCAGCCACATTTTTTTTATTGACACACACTAACTCACACACAAACACACACACACATATATATATAAATATATATATTTCGAATGCCTGTGGATCGGTTTATGTTTGAAAATTTGTTCACAGAGTGTGCGGAACTAGGAAGGAAACGACATCGGCATCGGCCTCTTCTCTTGACTGAACCTGACTGAAGCCTGTATACTCTATAACCAATCCTGAGTATTATAGATACATTTTCAGAATTTCCCTCAGATATTAAGGCAATATTAAAAAGTCCCAACTATTTTCAAACCTTATTAATTTTGGAGTTCTTCTTTCAAGATCTGTGATGCTTTTGTTAGAGTATAAAAAAATTCATCAACATCGACTTCGAGTGTCTACTCAATTTTCTTTTTTAATCCTCCGCTGGACAGTCGTTTATTCCGTTGACTGCTGGTGTCAGCGTTTTCTACTTGGAAATAAAATAAACAGATGCACAAGTGAAGCAGATGAAGTCTATGCAATTTGATTAATAAGATACATTTCCAAGCAAACTGGACTGAATATTTCAAAGTCAACAAATAAGCAAAAGAATCCCTAAGAAAATAAAAATTTAATTTAAACAGGATATACAAGGAATTAATTTAAAATATAGTCGGGAAAATCCCAAAGTTATCTCTGAAAGATCACCATTATAGGCTATCCACTTTTAGGTTATCTCATCAATCCATCAGCTTAACTTTGTGTTCTCCCAATACTTTCAATTAAAACTTAAAGCCTTTTTCAATTATTTAAATCTAAAGGATAAACTTGTAAATCTATATCGATGAGAGGGGATAAAAATCGGGTTAAAGGGAATACAAATCCTTATAGGTTTTACATATTCCCAAGGGTATCTTCAATATTCCGAGGATTGCACACTACTTCTAAAGTTGTTATTGCCATAAATCATGTGAATGAGGATGATTAGAGCCCATAACCGATATAGCTTGATGTGATAGCTATATGATATTACAATCCGATACGACTAAAACTCCGTTCAGCTGTGAATCCCCACACAAATACTAAATTCGAATGAGATTGGTCAATTAACGATAGAGTTATTTTTAAAACCGATTTAGGTAATGATATGGGGCGATTCTAATAAAACTTATATAGGATAAGTATGGAATATTAGGTTAGGTTATGATATGGCACAATCCTAATAAAACTTATATAGGATATGTATAGGATATGTGTAACTCAAAATAAGAGAGGCTCAAAAGCTAAAAGTCATTTTAAAACCCATTAAGGAAAGCTATAGTAATTCGATCTGGCCGATTCCAAAAACATAAGGCAAGCTTCCCAAGCCTTTAGGCTTTCGCCTGAAAATATCTGAAAATATTTTATCGTTTTCACTTAAGTAAATTCAAGGGTACAGTTTTTACATCAAAGCTCCCAGTTATTCCCAGATTGCTAGTCCCATGGAATAGGTTTTCCTGGCAATATTTTCTAATAATTCACTTGTTTATGAGTCAATCTAGCCAGGTTCATAGAGTGACTATTGATGGGAGGTTTTAGTGTTCAAGCAGAGTCACCTAACGTGTTCGTTCAGCTGGCCAAAGAAGTCCAAAATGCTGTGTCACATCCGACTGATCCGACAGTGTACAAAGAGGAAACCCAAATTTCCGGATTCAAAGCCAAAATGTCGTGTCTGTGTGTGCTGAATGCGTGTTTGGTAATTAGTCGCAGCGAAGTGGTTGTGGGCTAGAAACCTCTGTATCTGGTCGGTTAGTCAATCTGTCTTGGGCTCACAACCTTTAGGAAGTTCTCACCAGAAAGAGTTTCTATTTTTCTATTTTTTTATTCTTCTTCTTATTTTTTTGTTGTTGTTAGGAAAACCACAGGTGTGGAGTCCACACAGCGAAGCAAATAAATAGAAACTTGTAAGCTTTTGGGGAAATCTCAGGAATGGAAGGGGTTCCCTTTAAATGTTTTCTCTTAATAGATAATCATTTTGAAAAATTGTTGGAAATTTCCAGATTAAATTAAGTAAAAAGGAATAACTTTTGTCGGGAGACTAGGAGCACTCCTGGCACGATCCCAAGTCAAATATATCAACAGCTTTGCTTGTTTATCGGGTTTTCATAAACATCTGAACAAACTTAAAAGAAACCCTTCCCCCCCTACCAAAAGTTGGAATTTGATTGTTTGCCTAGCACGCATCTCAGACTGAAATCTTAATGGTCTAAGGAGTAACTCTGCTTAAAAAAATAGAAAAAGATGGGGGCCCAAAAGGTTTTATGTTCGCCAAGTAAATGAAACGTTAGACAAGAAGAAGAAGAAGAAGAAGGGGCAACAGGTAAAACTTAAATAGAAAACAAAATCGACAAACAGACCATCTGAAGACCAAGACGAAGACCAAGCCGAGAAAATGTTAAATGGAGGAAGTGGCCAGCCAAGCAGTAGCATAAATCCACCACCATCAGCACTAAGCCAACAGCACGTAGCCCTCTTACACACACACACAGAGAGAGACACTCCAACATTGATCAAGTGATGATGATGGTAGTGGTAGTAGTAGTGGTGGTAGTGGTAGTGGTGGTGGTGGTGGTCGTCTATGTGCAAAGGCATTCCGAGTTTCGTATTAAGTTTTGACCCCTTTTAAGTTCAAGAACCCTTTTCCCACAATCTCGCTGGCAGCACCAGCTGAGCGGAGAGTCTTGCTCACAGCCCTAGCGCTTAGGCTCTCTGCTGTTCTGCCGTTCTGCCGCTCTGGCTCTCCGGCCTGGCTCCATTGGAGACTGACCTCGCGGGAGCGGCCTATGCGAGATTTTTACATGTCTGTCTCTGTCCCAGCCCGAGGAGCCCCAACTGTGTGTCTGCTTTTCATGATTCGCTTCATATCACAGCCACACACACATACACACTCACACAACAGCACAGGCTTGGCTTTTACAGCAAAAGAACTCTTTTGTAGAGTTGGAGAGTCTACGCTCGGCTCGTATCGTGTATTTATGCTCGCAACATTAGAAAATACTCACGAGACCGGCTAAGGTCTTTTCATTTTTTTTTTTTTTTTATTTAATTTTTTTTTTTTTATTTTGTGGAGCTCATTTTAGTGTGCTCAATGTTTTCGTTTGGTTGTGTAAAAACGCCAAGTCTTGGATTTTTTTTTTTAGCTTCGGTGTTTTCGGTATTGGTCTTTGTTTTTTTTTTTTTTCTTTTCTTTTTCTTGAGTCTTGGGCAACAAGTGCATTTGTGGGTTTGGTTGATGTTTTGTTTTTTTTTTTTTTTTTTTTTTTTAAATTTATGCGCTTTAAGCTTATATTGAGAGTTGCTGTTATTTCAGCGCCAAAAGAAGAAGATTTTTTAATTATATTTAAATGAAGTGCTTATCAACATGTCATCAGGTTTAATTAGATAGGAAAAATATTTAATAATTAAAATTTAGAATTAGACTAGATCGAGTTGGGTTCTAATATAATTTGAAATTAATACAAACTGAGCCTGGATCCCTGAGATCTAAGCCAAGGATTTTATTTGGTATCGAGGGAACCCTTTGAAGTCTTTTTGAAATTCTTAAAAATTTGAAAAAAAAAATCACTCGGACCTTGGGTGTTACGTATTTTACAACCCAAAAGCTGAAAAATTCGGTTCATTGACCGACTCAAAACTGACTTAATGATTCGTCCACGCGGCACCCCTCTTTGCTGACAACTCTTTGTGCTGGTTCTTCCTGCCAAGAGTTTTCTGCTTTGCTTGCTCGCTCGCTCGCTCGCTGCTTCTTCGTCTAGCTTTCTTTTTATTTTATGATTTTGAAAGAATAAAAACAACAACAACAACAATGGTTTTGACTGGTAAAGAATGCCAAACCATATATGTTTTGAGGCTTTCCTTTAGGTCTTAAAATGGATATGATTTCTATATCGAAAGTATTAAAATCTTTTGTCTATTTTTTCGAATATTAAGGAAATCGCTGACATTCATACACCTCATAGACCTTTGGTCATGGGTAATGAACACTATTCAAAATTACACAATTTTCCCAGCGTGAACAAAAACGAATAATTTACCGATTTCAATTAGAATTTTGGAATAAATTTTGAAATAGTTTTTGTTTTTTTCCCAGGATTTGTTCAACCCTTAAAAACAGAATTTGATTTAATTCCAATTGGCAAAGAACAGGATTTAAATTCAAAACAATTTTGGGTAGGAGTATATTGTCGATATGCTCAACAGGCTGATTGCGGAAATGCATGAATATTTGGATGTCCTCCCCTCTATTTATAAATTATTCATACATATGCATACCCCTCATTATGGGTGTAGCAATTTCCGCACTCAAATACTGTAAAAGTATCCGGTCAACCCGCACAGGGGACGTTCTCCTATAAAGAATAAAGAAAACTCTAACAATTGACTTTGGACATTCTCCCTCCATAGATCCCCCACCCTCGAAATGCAAGTGTCCGGAAATGAGATGCAAATTTTATGTGGGACTCGGAACTATGTCCTTCCGAAGCTCGGGCCCAACCCAAAAAAAAAAAACAACAACAAAATTGACTCTCCCTCTAACCACTCGAGCAACAATTTTTACTGACCATGCGCCACTGACTTCGAGGGTTGCTCTCATCCACATTCAAATTAAAAAAAAAAATAAAAAAATTTTATATGTTAAAATGGCTCATCTATGGTTATGAAGACGACTCTTCCTTTTGGGGTGAATCACGAAAAATGCACACCTGTATTGGGCATTTTTTCAGGAAATAAAATTCCAATGGTTCAGTGAGTTTGTCTACTTAAAAAATACGTTACGATTTCTCTTTTTAGGCCAAGACTCTTGATAATTATGATAAAATTATTTTCAGGATTCCCACTTTGATCGCAAGATATGAAAACTGGTATTTTGGAGAAAACAAAATAAAAAAATAAACTGTTAGAAGTTAACAAATTGTGAATGCTTTGGAGAATTCGTGCATCACAATTTATCATCCTAGCCGACGTCGGGGCAGCACATATCTTCTTCGGTGCTCTATTGTCAGGCAAATAAAAAATCAAGCCGCTGATCTGAAGACTACAGACGATTTCTTCTACTCTGGCGCGTCCCGAAAGTAGGCGTACATCATCACTCTGCAGTTCAACGAACCCTGCCTATGTTTGTTTCTATTTCTTCTTCTTCTTCTTCCTCTTCTTTTTTTTTTTGTGTGCGTGCCTAGATTGTGTCCACGCACAAAACTATGGAGAATCGGGGCAGACCTTTCCATGGACGAAGCAAAAGCACAAAGCGTTACAATGCTAATAGATGCCGCCGCTGTCTAACAACAGTTCTAGCTCACGCTGAAAATATAGCGGACACTCATCATTGTTATGTGAAAGTGGAGACCTCTAAGCTGGTGAGCTGCTGAGCTGGTGTGCTGCTGAGCTGCTGAGCTCTTTGCTCGCAGCTCTCAATTCTGAGCCCAGCCGAGCCGAGCCATAGAAATGATACAAGACAAAGCTAAATTTGCCTTGGAGCAAAACGAACTGGACAAACATACCAATGTACATAAACATATATACATATACATATATATAAATATATTTATATGTTTATATAGCATTCCTGATTATGGTTCTGCTTGAAGGTTTTTCATTTATCAAACATTATCACCATTCTCCCCTAGGAATTTATTTTAGGCTGAGCTTTCTCTAAAAAAAATATGAATGATATGGAAATTTCCAAAACTGGGCGTAGTACCAAGTCAATATATAAAATATATATAAGGCATATCCTGTTCCAAATTACCAACAAGTGTCTTTCCAGACAGGCAATCAAGTGAGGCAAGTCGGTTAGTCGAAAAGTCAAAGTGTGACTTACCGAGAATGGAAGACAGGAGAATCAACAGACTTGAAAGGGAAGTGTATGACGAAGCGTGTCGAGGGGTGAGGGTAAAACTCTAAAAAACACAGACACAGCATGCCATTAAGGGTAGCTTAACAAAAAAAAAATAAAAGGGCAGACGATCACAAAAGCCTCAAAGAGGGGAGTCCGTTTCGAAAGATATACATATATTTTTTTTAAGTGCCTCACAAAGAAACAGGACGATGGACGATCCGCAGCATTGAATGGTACGCAAATGCCAACAATAAGGTAAATAAAAGAAGAGAGAGAGAGAGAGGGGGGAGAATCAACAATTGTCTGTGCTCAGTCGCGCGAAGCGACTGACAGTCTAAATCCTTGATGCAAGCCAGAGCCAGAGCACACCAAGTGATGGTGTCACTGACACCTGACTTGATGCATTTCAAAAGAAGAAGGTAAAATGGAAGAAAAAAATTTAATTACCTTTGTACGTGGCTGGCCTCGGTACCCTCTGAGGAAAACTGAAACCAGGTACCAATTTGAGCCTAGTTTCTGCTTGTTGAATCACAGTATCGTGACTGGCTTGGGAAGATCTTGTGAGCCACATAAAAGCTACCCCAGAAAATAGTAAGAGAATTCCTAATTTTTCAGTTCCGGCTTATTATTTCATTTTAGTTACTATCCTGCATTAAAAAAAAAAAAACAAAAACTCCCAGACACTTGCAAGCCACCTTGGAACTCGGTAAAGCTAGAGCCATCAAATTTTGTATGGAGGCACTCCTGGACCTAGTAAAGCTCAGGTCTCTATATAAATCTCGACGTGATGCTCCAATACCACAGATTAGTCAAAAACCAAAATGTAATAATAAAAAAATTATACAAATCGGAGTCCTATATAAAACAAAAAATATTTAAAATAAACCCAGTTCTTTGGTTTCATGATCTATTTATTATAATTTTTAAAACTTTCAATTTGCTTTCGATAACCCAAACCCACAGAGTAGACTTCAACCAAAATGTAATACTAAAATAGATTAATACTAATTGGAGTCCTATATTAGGCTTATTGATCTATTCAATATAATATTTAAAACACTCATTTATTAAATTATTTCTATCCGACTGTAAGTAGATCTCAGCCAAACTGTAATACTAAAATTTAATAATACTAATCGGAGTCTTATATAGTACTGGAAATATTTTAATTAAGTCTTGGGCTTATTGATCTATTCAATATAATTTTTAATTTTATATTATTTCTATCTGATTGTACCAGAACCTCACAGACCTAATAAAGGTCAGGTCTGTATATAAATTTCTATTCGATCACCCAAGGTCTAAAATAACTAAGCTCAAAATTTTAGAGTCTTCAGTGTGCTATATGGTACAGGGGATCCAAGAGTCTAGAGTGCTTAAACCGTTCAATTTTTATTCGATTGAACCAAGCCATTTGGTATACAGGAACTCCTCAGAATGAGATATTTCTAGCCTAGATTTATATTTAAAGCAAATTCTAAGTTCAAAATATTCAAGAATTACTATCTATTACATGTGCGTCTCCGGTCCTTTGTATAACTTCAATATTTTTATATAGTAAAGTATATTTAATTAGATTCATTTTGCAAACATTGTACAACCTTATACGATATAAAATTGGGTTATCCTGAATTGTTGAATATGACTTTTTAAATTATTAATTTATTATGAACCAAGTAAGCCCATATATTTGGGACTAGATGGAAAAAATTCCCAAAACTCAAGACATCTAATTTGATATACTTGCCTGGCCCATTTCCTATCTATTTTTAGATTTCCCTTTTTATCTCTTTTTAAATAAAATAGTTTGATTATATTTATTATCCTCTCGATTTTATTATTTAAGGTTTATGATAAAAAATAACACAAAATTATACAAATGAATCGAGCTTATTATATATATAAGATTTCGATAAAACTAAACAAAGCTTACAAGGTTTTCAGTTAAATTTAAAATAAGAGAGTCTCAATGTGTGTTTTTTTAGCTGTCCAGGAAATTTTCAACTTACTCCATTTCTCATTATCTGTTCCGATAAAACTTATAGAATTATGTAATGTAATGAAATTAATATTTAATTACCTGTTTTGGGAATTTAATTTTAAAAATTAAATTAGATAATATTTTAGAATTTCACAATAGGTTTTTTTTTTTTTGTTTCTTTTCATCTTTCTTTTTGTGTAATTTAAACGCCTATGAAATGTATTCATATCAATCCATTTTATGGTGACAATTTACACAATCATGTATATATATAATGAATATAATGACAATAGTCGTAAGTAGAAAACTTTTATAGTTAAATATCTAAATAATTAAATCATTAAGACTAACTTAACTCTAAGTTTTAATCTGATCGGATCAATTTTTTACAAGTACTTCTGCACTTGATGCAAGTAAAATATTTACGCTAGATACAACATTTCTTATCTGCTATAAAGTCTGAAAGAAAACACTATTTTATTAATAAAAAAAATAATGATAAAGCCAGAATCGGGGTACCACTTACTTTTTTTTAGATTTAGTGCATTTGATTTTGCCGCATACCTTGGGCATTTGAGTGAGATACTTGACGTGCTCTACTATTGTTTTTGACCGCATTTCGTCCCTGCTTTGGTGTGGCCTCATGTATGAGATTGAAGGATCCGATTGGTTGTGAGGCAATGGACAACTAAAAATTAAATAAACATTTTCACAAAGCTACTCCATTGATTGCATAAGTTAAACTCACTGGAATACTATAGCGTTGTGGTGCCGGGACTGTCGGTGATGGTGTTTGCTTGTTGCCAGTGTAGGGAGCATTGCTTCTCTGACCTGGCATCACAGTCGAGGGCATGAGATGAGCCGTTGCAATCGGCATCAAATTGGTTGTTGTAACTACGTTGTTGCTCATGGTGACCGTGGTTGTGGGCAGGGCCGTCACAGGACGCAAATATGTATTGGTGGGTAGCTTGAGCAACTCAGCTGTCGGTGGATTCAGCGGCTGCTGCATCCACTTTTTCTGTGTCGGTTGATGATTCGAAACGGGCACGGTCATGGGCTTGTGTTGGTATTGATTTTGGGTGGGTACAGCCGTTGGTATTTTCGGTTTAGACCGCACCGCCGGCTCCGTGCTCATTGGGGTTGGCATTTGAATGGTTTGTAAATTGGCCGCCTGACCACAATTCGCCGAGTGAACTGCCCAATGCATTTGCTGGCAGGGATAGTCACAATACGAGGTGTTCCAGCAGCAATAGAGCTGAGCTTCACGTAGGCAATTGGCGCACCATTGCTTCTTCTTGACCTCTTCTACGGCCCGCAGGCGCTCCAACATACTCTGCTGTCTGACCTCGCTGATGACACGTTTATTTTCGTTCTCCATGGTCTTGCGCATCTCGCTGATGGTGAGCTCTGTGGATCGCTGCAAGTCAGACAATTGACGTTCGTACTGATGCTTGAGACGTTCTATTTCCAAAGTTAGGCTGGCCACACGGGCTTGCAGTAGATTGGGCTCACCGGTGGCTAGGTCGGAGAGTGTGTCCTCCATCACAGAAATAAAGTAGTCGGTGATCTGTGGAAGCAGCAAGAGATATTTTAGACACTTTCAGTTGGTTGGTTCGGCTTACTCACCTTGTGGGCGTTCTCTTTCAGCTTCTGTGAGACTGGTCCAGCCTGAGAGGGGTAAATACTGGAGCCATCGGAAGCCAGAGGACCACGTGGCTTTGGTGTTAGCTTGGGTGGTACGCTACGTGCTAGAATTTCCGCAATGGCCGAAGCCATGCCCTGAGTACTGCAGTCACTTGTGCCAGCCTCATTGCTGCCTCCTGGCATTTGACTGACCTGAGATTCACTTGAGATTCCATTTAAGGCATTGACAAGCAGCACAGATCCCACATTACTCGTCACACTCTGTGAGGTGGGCGTCGATAGTCCAGCCAGTGGCGGTGGTGGTATAGCATTGCTGACTTGTATGGAATTCTCCGGTACACTGACAGTATGCAGGGTGTTTTTGCTCACTGCCGTCAAAGGCGGCACAGGTATGGCCAAAAGGCTGGAGCTACTATTGCCAGCGTTATTATTGTTATTGTTGTTGTTGCTGTTGAATTCACTTGTAGGCCTTGCCACACTTTGAAGCGGCGTGGCGGAATCAACTGGTATGACCACCATATTCGATTTGAGCAGGCTTGAGGTGGTGCTTGGCGGTTGCATGGATGTCGAGGTGGTGGCGAAATTTTGAGACTTGTCAGTCTTGACACGGACTGGCTGATGATTGGCCACCGGCAATTTTTGCGGCCCTGGCCTGGCTGAGGTTTGAGTGTACGATTTGCTGGCATTAGAGTGACTCGAATTTTGTGTTGAGCTAACTTTTGGAGCAGGGGCTGGAGGGGAAGGAGCTGTCGATTGCAGGCTTCGATTGGGTAGGATTTCGGCCTGTTTGTGACTGATACGTTGGATTGTGGTGTCGCCAACGAAACGTACAAAGGCCTCTGATCGATTGGCAGGCATGGGAGTAGTTGAATTTGATTTGTTGGTTTCCTCCAGCGTTCCAGCGGCAGGAAGCGTGGGCAAAGGTGGAGCTGTGGGTGTCTCCAAAATTTCTACTTCTTCGTCCGAAACAAACTCTTCTTTAATGGTGACGGGCTCTGGTAGTTTGACAGTTGCAATGGAGCTGGTCGCAGTCTCCGAGACAGCGGTCTCTGTGGTAGATGTAGCCAATGGCTGCGCAGGCTGCGTCTGCGGCTCTGGAATCGATGTGACCGTTGCCGTGGCTGTCGTTGTTGTTGGGGTGGTCAATTCTGTAGACGTAGAGGCGATGGGAGGAGTGTCCATAAGGTCCTCCGGCTCTGAAAGCACTTCGGTTTTAATTTCCACAAATGGAATCACCTTGCTTATTAGCTGTTGCTGTTGTCGCTCCAGTTCTTTCTGTTTGGTTTCGGCTAGGGTATTTGTGTCCTTCGCATCCGGCAGAGACTCCAGCTCACTCTGTCCAGTGTTGCTTTGATTCGCTTTTTTGAGCAAAGATCGTGATTGTTCTTGTGGTTGTTGTAATTCTTGTTGTGGTGGTTGTAATTCTTGTTGTGGTGGTTGTGGTTGTTGTTGTTGGATTTTTTCTTGTTGCTGTGGCTGTTCACGTGGAATTTTTGTGATTGTCACACCCTGGCGTCGTCTTACCAATTCCACCACCGATACCACCTTGTCTGAGGCATTGATATCAGCCTCCGACTGAGACTTCTCCAGCTGGGGCAGAGATGGCTCAATCAAGTCATCCATCTTCTTGTGAGCATGCTTAGCTTTTCGCTTGGGCTCATCCGGATGGCTTGATTCACTGCAGCAACTGGCATCGCTTAGGGAATGTTTACGCTTTGTGGCACTAACTTGCGGCTTCTCCGAGGACGGACGCATTCCGGAAACCTTTGGCACAGTTTTAAACGACTCCAGAGATTTTCTTTTGAGTATTACCGAGCAAACTCTTGACTCGCATGTGGGATCAGCCTTTGGTATTACCTCATAGTTACTACTATGCGGCAGAGACTCCTCTTCTGCACTGTCTTTTGGCTGCTTGATTGGACTGCTCGGATCAGATTCATTTCCGGATTCTGTAGTCTTGGTTTTTTTCACCATAGACAATTTATCACCAGCCGTTTTTCGAATGAGAAACTGGAGGGGTGTCTTGTTGGCTGGCTCTAGTTGCATCTTTATGGTCTCATGTACGCCGGGCATCATTGCCTCTAGCTGGGCTTGCTCCTTCATGGGGTCATAAGGTGTTCGGTAGGGCGCATAGTTGAAACTACCAATTTTTGCCTTTATCTGCTTGATATGAACTTCCACCTCATTGATGCACTCGGCTAGATCGCGTGCCGAACGACGACTGGTCTGTGTATTCGGATCTCGGTAGGAATATAGAAAGCAGTCCTTGACCGGCACATTTGCCCGATCGTGTTTGCCAAAGAATCTCACATTTACCACCGAATTGGGACAATAACCCATGGCCTTGGCTGGCCAATAGGGAAAGCCTTTGAGCTTGGCCCACAGCAGAAGATGCGGGTGCGTACAAACCCGCACAAACCAATCCTCGCAGGAGTTGGCATTCAGATAACATTCCGCACATGTCTCAATCTCATTGACTTCCTGACGACACACCTTCACCAGTGCCTTCGCAGCCTGCTCAACTTTCATTTCTACAAAAGAGAACAAATTTAGTTATGCTTTTAAAAATTTTGAAATCCAAAATTTACCAGGATCCAAGATCAAGGCGTTATGCTGCATCCACTTAACCTCACTAACGAATTCATCGGTCGTGTGGAATGTGCGATTTTTTATGCGTTCCGACAGGCTGGCAAAGCTTACAGGATTCACAAAGAATTTCTTATAACGCTCCACAGGAGAACGTACCTTATGGACCTAGGAAATAAACATAAATTTAATAATAATAATTAGCTAAACAAGTTACATAATGATTTACTAAAAGCATTCAAATGTTATCTCTTTCTATTATTTATGACACTGTATATATTTTTTTCTAAAGATAACAAAACTATTCGACACATTTCTGGGCCAATGAGTTTGCTAAAAATAATTAAAGTTTTCCGCGCTTGCTGAAATATTCCTGATGAATTAATTTCGATACACCCTGTACCCACTCGGATAATCCAATAAGACTGGATTTATCCGCACACATCAGGTGGCAACCTTGGCCTGAAACACTCACATAAAAAAAACTCTAGCTCTCCTAAAACTGTAAATGAAGTGTGAAGCGCGCCACCTACCGAATGATTTAAGCAACAATAAATTTGCTTGCCTCTTAGACAAAAGGAATTGAAATATGAATTTGGAAATGTTTAAATTTTCTTCTTTTTTCTTCTAAGAGAGATAACGCAAATCAAATTGTTTAGCGGTATTATAGCCCATTTCTCCTAGATCTAGGGACTTAACACAACCAACAGACAGACAGGTTATATAATTTGCATAGAAATAAATGGGAAACACTTACACCTCGTACGAGTTTCATGCGTTCCAAAGCATATGACAATAATTGGTTTAGCAAATCCACGGTTACATCATTCCGACGCAGTCTAAAAATAAATGAATATATAGCCAAATTGTATAGATTTAAGAATATTTGATTTTAGCTTTTACCGTTTGGGAGCTGTTTCGACTTTAATGCACTCCAGACATTTCCAATTATCATCGAACTTTGTGGTAGCCGGACGCACACAATAGGCGTGAAATGAACGCAGACATTTTGAGCAGGGCATGAGCATACCGCACCCACGACACTTCCAACAGAAGGGATCCCAACCATCCTAAAAAAAAAAACAATAAATTTCTGTTTCAATTTGATTGGGATCAACTTACCCGGGGTGGTTGCTGCCAAATTTCTTTTAGGCGCTCGGCAACTCGATCGCAGAAGTTTACTGATTCGCCCTGTGTTGCGGATGTCTTGGTTTCGCTCGTATCTGAGAAATTTGAGGTATTCAGATCGATATCTAAAGTTGAAATGGGAGTCTGTGCGTCCGTGTCAATCTCAATCGATTGCTGGCGGGAATTGTCGGCATCGAGGGTTTCGTCCACGGGATCATTGTTTATTCGATTGAGAAAGGCGTTGTACTTTTTGGCAAACTCTTTATTCTCTGTGCGTAGATTAGTGCGACGCGTTAAACGCGGATCATCGTTGCTCCAGCTATGCGATAGCGTTACAGTCTTACTACGGGATCGAAAACTTTTGGTACAAACTGGCTGGGAAGTGTTGCTATCTGTGCTTAGGTCAAACCCATTCTCTATGGTTGAATCGGGTGTCTCAAAGTCGGCGTCTTCTATTGAATGCCTACGGTGCCTACGCGATTTAGTCTTTCGCTTAATGTTATCCTCAATGCTACCATAATAGAAGTCACAAATAGGCGCTGATATGCTTTTGCTACGTTTTAAGAGGCTCTTGGCAAGTTCCTCCCGATTGGAAAGGCTCTTTGAGAGATTATTATCGACAGACTTTTTTGCACTTGTACTGCTACTTGGTAGGAGTCCCATAGCACGAGATTTGCGTCGCTTCAGTTTTGAACTGTCGACCACATAGCCTGTGAGCACTTTAGAGTCGGTGTGTGACTTTTTCAGGGCAATCAATTCTCTGCGCACACGCACCTTGACTTCCTGTTTGAGTATGGGTGCAGCAGCGGGTTTATTTTGTTCAGTCGCCTGCTGATCGGAACCTTGTGTTACTTTCGTCAGCTTCATGGTCAATGGGAAACCGCCAGTGCTGGTTGCATTCGTGGATGCTGAGGATAAACTTTGATTGCTGCCATTGGTAGTTGAAAGTGGTCCACTGACCATATATTTAAGACGCTTGCTATGCACTGGCTGCGTTTCATTAGGGTCCACCAGGGATCCTGGCTGCGGGCTGTCAATCGCAGAGATGGCTTCATATATGGGGCGCGGTATTGAATTGGCGCTTCCATCGTCACTGCTATCCGAATCCATGGGTTTGTTTATCTGAATCAAGAAACAAAATTTTTTATATATTTACACAAGCAATTAATTTCAAATTTCACTTAATTATTCAAAGCTCCTACCCGCACTAATTATATACCATATTTAATTTTTCTCTCTTAATTGAAAGAAATAAACATATGAATATGTAACTAGAGTCTCTGCGACAATAGAAAAATAAAATAAGAAAAACTTAAATATTTATAAAAGATTTAATCAAGAGCGCAGCAGAATATAAGTGAATTAATGGCCAAGATGAAAAATACTTTGTACAAATATGAGCATTATGCATTTCGGCATGTAGAGACACATTGTTTGTTGTTCTTGCTGCGATTTAGTTATTAGTTTCGTTAGTCTTTACACTTCGCCTTTTCCCATATATAACTTTAAAATGAACTTACTGGGCTTGGGTAGAGTACACAACTGCTTGATTGACCATGTGAGTTCTTTTGATTCGGTGTCCCCGAAGTAGTTATCTTTTTGGGGTTTTGAGCTGGCTTCGACCTGGTAAGAGATTTTCTTGACCGAATTGATATTTATTTTTGCTTCAGGAAAGGTAATTGTGTGACCAGACAAATCTCTTCTTCAAATGCACGAAAACTGCCTTTTACGGATTCAATAAAAACATGATTGGAAGTAAAGATTAGCCGTATTTATCATACAATATGTGCACTTAATCAATGGTAAACTCTCAATTTAAAGTCAAGTCTAATTTTTGATTTTCTCTTTCAGAAACAGATTTGCGAACCTAATTTTTATCGATAACTCAGTGTGATCGACATGTGTCGAAATGTCGATATTCTCAAGGTACACATCGATATTTTCGTATCCGGCTTTATTTTTGTTTTGGTAAAGTCTAAATAAATAAAATGCGCGACGAAATCTTGGATCCTAGGAATTTGGTTAAGAACCGTGAAATATTGTATCGGCTTATGATCAGGTACGCAAAAAAGTGGAACCATCTGTTATATACTTTTTATTATTATGAAAACACTTATAGCCAACTGATGTACGATGGCTTGGAAAAATTTGCAATGGAACTGTCAATGCTGGTCAAAGCAGACCAATGTGCTCCGAGTGAGCGTCTGCTGCACGTTATGATAGCGGGTATGCAAGCTATGTCCGATAAGGACAACACTCAAAACAGTAAAGACGATGTGCTACCGGGCATTGACTTAGAATTCGAGCCAGATGCCTCAGCTTTGGCTCCTGAGCCACATTCTTACGAAACGGCGTATGTGACTTCCCATAAGCAAGCTTGCAGGGCAGGTGCCTTTAGCTACGATGGCACCTTGGTGGCGACCGGCAGTGTTGATGCAAGCATAAAAATATTAGATGTTGAGCGAATGCTGGCGAAGTCGGCACCTGAAGATATTGAATCTGGACGTGAACAGCAGGGCCATCCAGTTATACGAACTCTGTATGATCACACAGATGAGGTTTCCTATTTAGAGTTTCATCCTAAGGAGCACATTCTGGCATCGGCCTCACATGACGGAACAGTCAAACTGTTTGACATTGCCAAGCCGTCTGTGAAGAAGGCTCACAAGGTTTTCACCGATTGTGAGCCAGTTTTGTGTCTCTCATTTCATCCAACTGGCGATTACATAGCCATAGGCACCGAGCATAATGTCCTCCGTGTGTATGATGTACAGACCCTGCAGTGCTTCGTCAGTGCTATTCCATCGCAACAACATAAATCTGGTGTCACCTGTGTTAAATATTCACCCACAGCTAAACTATATGCCACTGGCAGCTTTGATGGTGATATTAAGATTTGGGATGGCATTAGTGGGCGGTGCATAAACACCATTACCGAAGCTCATGGTGGTGCTGCTATTTGTTCCCTACAATTCACACGCAGTGGCAAGGTAAGTCTAATGTTTACGAGAGTCTGTTGCTTAATTTAAAATTTAGTATTTATTGTCTTCCGGCATGGACTCCATCGTCTATCTGTGGGAGCTATGCACTAGTCGGCCAATTCAAACGTATACTGGAGCTGGCACTACTGGAAAACAAGAACATCAAACAGAGGCGGTATTTAATCATACCGAGGACTATGTACTTTTCCCTGACGAAGCAACTACTTCTCTCTGCTCGTGGAATTCACGTAATGGATGCCGTCTTACATTAAATTCTCTGGGCCACAATGGACCTGTGCGGTACATAACTCACTCGCCGAATGCCCCAGCCTTTCTAACATGCTCTGATGATTTCCGAGCACGTTTCTGGTACCGTAGAGCTACAAATCAATAAGCTATTGACCCACCATTTCATTAGCATTCTAATTAAAATTTATTAAACCTAACATTAAAATTATTTAAATCTAAAAAACTGTAATATTATGTGTTTTAAAAGTGCGGGTATTTGAAAAATCTGAAATACAAAATTTAATAAATATTTTTTTTTCAAATTTCAAAGAACTCAAATTCAAAATAAGTTCGTTCCTGAACCATAACAACAGATTTGCGAGAACAAAAATAAATAAAGGAACCAGTTTGGAACTTGAAGAAAATAAGCAACACGTGCGATATTTTGCTGGAGAAATAAAAATTGTAATTAAAAAGTAAAAAAGAGGTACAATGAAAATCAGGAAGAACCATGTGCGAAAACATTATCGCTATAATGTTAATCGCAAAACTCTTAATAAAACTAGGAGATCCACCGGCAAAATAAAGGAGTAAGTCTCATCACTACGGTTCCTTCAGTTGTAAATAGTCATTGTTTTTGTTTTAATTTACAGTCCACAAATGAAAAAATTGTGGATAGAAAGCAAACGGGTTGGCACTAACTTTAGGGAGATGGGCTTAGCCAAAGATCCTAACAAATCAGTGGCCATACCGAACTACAAACGTGATCGACTTGAGGCAGCCAAAATCGTGAATGGTTTTCTGGAGGAGGAAATTGAAGTAGACAAAGCGCTTGAGCCAAAAAAAAAGCCCCAGTTCCAACCTAAGCGAGCTCATGTAGCAAAAGAACTGGAAGAATTAGCCAGCGAACGTGCCGATCCCGAGTTCAGGTTAGTCTGCCCGGTATATGTAAACATTTAGTGAGCAACTCATCATAATCTAAAATTCCACAGATTGCCAAAAGGTGTTGTGAAGGAGCTGGAATATTTTCTGACCAAACACAAGTTTAACTACAAAGCCATGGTCACTGACAGACGCAATCATGGGCAATGGACATGGAAGCAGTTTCGCATGAAAATCCGCAAGTTTATGTCCATACCCGAGCAGTTCAATGTTTATCTGCAAAAGCAAAATTTACCTTTAAATGCCAAGCCCGATTGGGAAGAATATGAATCAGATAGTGAATGGAAATAAAATTTAATTCGTTTTATTGCAACAGTACTCTGTTTACACATAACAAATATTATTTAAATTAAGGTATATCTAGTATAGACACTTTAAACATATAAACTAAACTCCAATTTATTTGTATTGGAATGGGTTTATATGCTAGTGATTTTAAATAAATTGTTAAATTAATCACAGCTTTAATTTATTTTAAAAAAACGTTTGTCAAACTTGGAATTTGAAGGAAAATGGCGAAACTTGTCAAATGTCATTAAAAGTGTGTCCACTTTTTAACAATTTTGCCATTCAATTGCCGTTCGTTCGTTTCCGTGCCCCGATTATCTTACATGCAACTTGTGTGTGTAAGTATGTAAGTAGTTGTTGCATCACTGTCTAGCTTCTTCTTCTTCGTCGGGGTTTCAATCGTTTTCGTTCTTTCCGTTTTCTGCGCTCGAGGTGGTAAGTGCTTATTCCGGGAGTGATTGCAAAATCCTTAAAAATCGTTAGCAAATGCAGACATCGGTTAATTTAGAGTGCAAAAGTTAATAGTTTTTATGTTGCGGCATGTTTTGGTGGTATTATTAGTTTATATTTACCACTGTGAAAGTGAAAAATTAATAGAAAAAGGATCCTTAAATTACCTTGATATTGAAAACTGAAAGCAGTGGAATTGCTTAATTTAATTTGTCGAAAACCTGAGTGAAAATTCGAATAGTCTGGAAATGTTACAATGGAATTGTGCATAAAAGTTGATAAAAATAAGCTTTACACAAAATGTGCAAAATTAAATTTATATTGAACTTGCGTATGTGTGCAGGCAACGATTCTGAGAATTTCAAAATGGCGTCGCAGTAATTTGCCGATGCCGTTATAATTTCACAAGCATTACCATTTTTGCTGTGCATGTGTGTGTTTTCTGCTTGAATATATCAAAAATGTCCATGCATAAATATTTTAAATGATATTAATATGCGCATAAATTAATCATATGTTCAGCTATATGCAAATGTGTTTTACATGTGCCAAAGTATTTTTACACTTTCCTTTGGTATTTCGATTTTCTTTTCTTCGTTGTTGGCAGATGAGTCGCCATGCTCTTACAAGATAAAAATAACTGCAAAAAAAAAATTGCAAGTAAAATATATTGTTTCTAGGGTAGAAAATAATCTGCACAGCAAATGCTTGCATACATATTTACATGTACGGATTTGTGTGTATGTTTTATCCGGGTGCAGCATGTGCACCCTTTTCCAAGAGAGAGTGAGAGAGAGAGTACGAAAAAAATGTTTAATGAAATAAAATCTGGAATACCAATGCTTTGGACTTTTCACCTGCGCCACACCAGTCATTGATTTTAACCGTTAGTCCAGAATCGAGCTATTTATTTTTTTTTGCCGGCGCTCTCATATTTATGTGTATTTGTTTAGAAGAAGGCATATATTGAAATTCTATAGCAAACCAACGACTCTCTTCCCGTGCATGACCGGACAGAAAATATTTCACCGCGCCCCTTTTGACGGGGGTAAGCCGGCCGGCTCAAATCTCCACCTGTCTTTGGCTCTCTACCTACGACAACCCATCAGATGTTTGCCATGGAGTTCTTTGCCTTTGGAGAGTGCATTCGTCTCTGCGGTTTCGTCGGCAATCGCCGGAATTCAGCTCAGCTCTCTTCGTTTGTCTCTGGAATTATTGATTTTTCCTTAGACTAAGACTTTTCGTAAATTTCCTGGGCATTGAGTAACAAGCAAACGTGCTGAGCGGTCTTGCCTTAGCTTTGGTCAGTGCAGCTTAAAAATGTATACAAAATTGTACTTTTTATATTTAGTGAGAAGCTTAAAAAGTTGTACAAATAATTCAAGTCTGATTTTCTGCATAAATAATAGACAAAGAATGCAATTTCCTTTAACTATTTATAATATATATTTTTTTTTTTTTTACAGAATATCCTGTCGAACAGTTTGTTGAGGCTTTCGCCATCCAAATAAAATAAACCAAGTAAGTTTTAATAAAAAAAAAATCATAATATTGCAAATTATTTATTAAAAAAAGAAAAGTTAAATTTGAATCTGCAATAACTTTTTGTCTGTATACCATAAACGAATAGACAAAACATATATACATGACGAGGAATCCGTCGTGACGCCTAGGCGTATTCGTTATGAACTCTTCGTGTGTGTCGTCTCTCTATTAAAGCTCTGTACTCGTTTTTGCATTTCTCCTCCTATTTATGCCTCATCTATTTCAGTCTAGGATTTACGCATCAATTACGAGAAAAGAAAACAAAGTGCTCATTACGTTTTGAGATATCATAAAAAGCAAGACCATGGGTAAGGAGAAGATTCATATTAATATTGTCGTCATTGGTCATGTCGACTCTGGAAAGTCGACCACCACCGGACATTTGATCTATAAATGCGGCGGTATCGATAGACGTACCATCGAAAAGTTCGAGAAGGAGGCCCAGGAAATGGGCAAGGGTTCGTTCAAGTATGCTTGGGTTTTGGACAAGCTCAAGGCCGAACGTGAGCGTGGCATTACCATCGATATTGCCTTGTGGAAGTTTGAAACTGCTAAATACTATGTGACCATCATTGATGCTCCAGGACATAGAGATTTCATCAAAAACATGATTACCGGTACTTCGCAGGCCGATTGCGCGGTTTTGATTGTTGCTGCTGGCACTGGTGAATTCGAGGCTGGCATTTCGAAGAATGGACAAACTCGTGAGCATGCCCTCTTGGCCTTCACCCTGGGAGTAAAGCAGCTAATAGTTGGTGTCAACAAGATGGATTCAACTGAGCCACCCTATAGTGAGGCTCGCTATGAGGAAATCAAGAAGGAGGTTTCTTCGTATATCAAGAAGATTGGCTATAATCCGGCTTCGGTGGCATTTGTGCCCATTTCCGGCTGGCACGGCGATAACATGCTAGAGGCTTCTGAGAAGATGCCCTGGTTCAAGGGCTGGACTGTGGAGCGCAAGGAGGGCAAGGTTGAGGGTAAATGTCTTATTGACGCCTTGGATGCCATTCTACCACCGACTCGTCCAACCGACAAGCCCTTGCGTCTGCCCCTGCAGGATGTGTACAAGATTGGTGGCATTGGAACTGTCCCTGTGGGTCGTGTAGAGACTGGCATTTTGAAACCAGGTGGGTCAAGCTGAAGGATGATGAAGAAGTGCTTAATTCTAAAAGTTTTGATTTCGTTATCCTTAGGCATGGTGGTGAATTTTGCTCCTGTTAACTTGGTTACTGAGGTAAAATCGGTTGAAATGCATCACGAGGCTTTGACTGAGGCCTTGCCTGGAGATAATGTGGGCTTCAATGTGAAGAACGTTTCTGTTAAAGAATTGCGTCGTGGCTATGTGGCTGGTGATTCCAAGAATAATCCACCAAGAGGAGCTGCTGACTTTACTGCCCAGGTAGGCCTTAGCTTAGGGATTAATTATCATGCAGTATTATAACTTTAATATGGCTTTCATTTTAGGTGATTGTCCTTAATCATCCTGGACAAATAGCCAATGGCTATACTCCCGTTTTGGATTGCCATACGGCTCATATTGCCTGCAAGTTTGCCGAGATCAAGGAGAAATGCGATCGTCGTACTGGCAAGACTACCGAAACCGATCCAAAGGCCATTAAATCCGGGGATGCAGCCATAATCATGCTGGTGCCGACCAAGCCACTTTGTGTGGAAAGCTTCCAGGAGTTTCCACCCCTGGGACGTTTTGCTGTACGCGACATGCGTCAGACTGTGGCCGTGGGCGTTATCAAGTCTGTCAACTTTAAAGAGACAACATCGGGCAAAGTAACCAAAGCCGCTGAGAAGGCACAGAAAAAGAAATAACTAGGGTGCCAGCAACATTACTATGAAAATAATAACAACAAGAACACTTTAACGCAACAGCAAACAGCAACAACACACATTAAATTGATATATACTCGACGAATACACCACACAAAAACAACACAAACGAATGAGCAAAACAAATTATTAACAACAACAACTTCTCCTATTAATTGTTGCGTTCAAATTCAAATACTACAAATTTCAATAATCAATAATACGCATAGCCATACCCAGAGCAAGAATATCCATAGCAATTTAGAGATCAATCAGTTTTTCAATAGCAACAACTCAACAACAGAAACAAACAACTTAATTAGTTTGCAAAAAGGAATATTCCCGTCTAAAAGCCAAGTTGCATTCCCCTTGCATACCAAAATCACTTGTATATGGTTCTGTAATTTCTTTATAGCTGTCATTTATTACGTATATTTAAATATGTATCGACATCGCAAATCAATACGCAGGAAACCACAAAGACAACCAGATATGGGACAGATGCAGATCCAAAATTATCCATATAGTGATGGTGTTGGGGAATGGGACTGGGTTATAGGCAAAATTTCATACTCGTCAGCACAGACTGTACAAGTAATTACATAATAACAAAATGATAAAAGCATTTTTCAAACCATTTCTCAATCTAATCAAGATCAAATCAAGCCAACATCATTATACCGAACAGATATTCTCACAGGATGAATTTTAAACATTTTTTTTTTTTATATACTTTTGATAAGTGATTCGCTTAAAAAAAAGCAAAAAAAAAAAAAATTATTATACACAAAGTGATAGTCATTTCAAATATTTATCTTAACCCTATAAAACCTAAGCATGATTTTACAAAGACTACATTCGTGAGGAATTCAAACCAACATACCAACTTTGTTCAGCATCTAGTTCAAAATCGAATTCGAATTGGAAACAACAAGATGACAAATGCTTTTGAAGTATTATAAAAAAAAGTAAAAATAATAATAGTGAATCATAATCAGGCGGTTTTGAAAGAAGACATTTTGAATGTTCAATCGAACCTAATTTTTCAGCACACATTTAAAACATACAACCTCCTCAAAACATTAAAGATCATTAACACATTCACACACCACATATGACGTACAGAAACAAACACTCACACATACATTTAATTTGATCAAACCTGTAGACAAGAAAACAACATTACAAGTGTCTAAGGACAGAGCGAAAACGTTGCTTGAAGAGAACAATTAAAATATACCATAAAGAAGTAAACGATCTTTTAAATGTAACAATTTATAAAACGAAAAATAAAGAAAGCTTATCCATAAATTACCACATACATAAAGAATTTTAATTGTCCATATTGGGATGATTCCTTCTCTTTAGGATGCTCATAGTGAAGAATGTCTTTCATGATCCTAACTTTTGAAAAATGTATTTTATCATAAAGGTATAAAATTTAAAAAAAAAATTCCATCGATCTATAACCTAAGCACTGTCAGCAAAGACATTCGACTTTTTATTATAATTATTAAATTTGAAAATCATGTAAGTCGTTTGTCATTTTAAATTAACGGAGAACAAAAAAAAAACGGTAGTCTTCCAAAGTGACTGTCTGACACTATAGGCGTCCTTGTCTCGCAAATTAAATTGTCTGCGCCAAATATGGAACTTGTTTTACGTATACTGGGATGGCAACTCTGGTGCTGACTCACAGGCGGTATTTACAAACAAAAACAAAGACTTAGCCGGCTGCGAACAAATTGCTTATAAAAACGGAAAATAAGTGGAACCTGAATAAAAAAAATTTTCCTATCAGATATTTAAGTGTGTAACTGGCTAAGATCAATGGCAGATCCACGCATCAAGCAATTGGTTATAAAAACTGGCGTTGTCAAAAGATTGGCCAAAGAGAAAACTGTTTGCGAAAAGGAAGTGGGCATAGAAAAAGCTCGCCTGGAGAAATTTAAGACTCAAGGGGCCGACGAGCATGTTTTGCGCAAACAGGAGGAGGTAATTCTGGAATGTCAAATGATGATACCGGATTCCAAAAAAAGGTAGGAAGGGGTACAGCCCTCTTAAAACATGAGTAATGCGTTCCAATTAATATGACATATTTCTTGTAATTGCTATTGTATTTGTATTTGTAGATTACAAAGGGAATTCGAACTTCTGGAAAAGTATTTGCAGGATGAGGAAGATCTCAAGGAAACAGAGGCTTACACAAAAGCCTCTGAGGTGCTCAAAGACGCAAAGGAAGTGCTTTGAAATAATTTAAAAAAAAGTACATACTTCCCGAATTTAAAAATTAAACTATTATCTGAATTGTATTATCCTCATATAAAATAGCAATGCAATAAAAATCAGTCTTAGACAAAACCATATCATAAAATTGCATTATCCAACACTGCCCAACCCAAATAACCAAAATGCATAAAATTAGTCAACTAAAACATAATATAAATACTGTCATATCAGATTTAAAGGTGCTAGATAGTTTAAGCGAAACTCCGGCCACCGATTCTAATGAAAGCAGAATTCTGGCGCTCCAGCAGCGTATATCGCAGCTGCTGGCAGAGGCCGAACAAAGACCTTGCGAGCTCATAGCTAAGAAGAAAAGGAGAAAAAAACAAAAGAAAATACAAAACAAATCAAAAGAAAGAAACATCGCACTCCATAGTCAGACCGTATCCAATCCAAAGCCCTTGGATAGTACAGAGCCAGTGCAGCAACAATTTAACCATAACCTCCTAAAACGAAATCAAGACGCCAAGACAAAGCTGTTGTTATTAGATCTTCTACAAAATCTTTGCAGTACACGTAGCGAGAAAAAAGTTGTCTTCAATTCCAAAGTTGGTCATATTCGCAATCTATGGACCCAAATATTACAAGAAAGTGAACAAATATTAAGTGCCCACAACTTGTTAGAGAGCAACTTCGAGGAGCACTGGGAAAAAATAATTTTTGGTGGTAAAGGCCACCAAGTCAAAATAGAAGACTTCGTACAACGCAGGTAGGTCGAATGCTTTTTAAATAAACAAAATGTAAGCATTTGTTCATTTCCAGAACCAAATGGGATAACTATTTAAGCACTGCCGAGAATGGCTCTCCTATACCGGGTGGCTGGTGCCTTCCCCCTGAAAATCCCAGCTCTGAATGGCAAATTTATTTGAACTACGAAGAAGAAAAATAACTAAATACATATATGATTGGAATTTTAATTCTTCAGAACAATCTCACTTTAGACTTGATCTCTTGAGAAATATAGTGCTTATTTTCTATATGTAGATGTTCTATTCATAGACCCAATCGTTGGTAGCTGGAGTCCAGGTGACAAGTTCTTTCTCGTCAAACCACAAAGCAATCTCTTTGTTGGCAGACTCGACAGCATCCGAGCCGTGGATGATGTTACGGCCGACTTGGATACAGAAATCACCACGAATGGTACCAGGCAAGGAATCGGCGGGGTTGGTGGCGCCCAACATTTGTCTACCGGTCTTGACCACATTCAAACCCTCCCAGACCATGGGGACAACTGGGCCAGAGTTCATGTAGTTGACTAGTCCGGGGAAGAAGGGACGGCTGGACAAGTCAGCATAGTGTTTTTCCAACAATTCCTTGGAAGCCTGTAAGCCAAAGAAATTTTCATATTGTAAAAAGAAAAATGTAATTTTTCTTTGACCTTCAAACGCAAAATTCTGTCGAGCACCGGTCGAACATAACCTCAATCGCGCGCATGTCGATATTGATTAGGCGAAATTCATTGATTTTTAAATTACATGTTCTTTTGACACTTACCCAAGTAAACTTCAGAGCGACCAATTTGAAACCCTTCTGCTCAAACCGTTCAATGATTTTGCCAACGAGTCCACGCTGGACACCGTCGGGCTTAACCATGATAAAAGTGCGTTCCTTGTTGGCAGCCATTGTGAGAGACAGAATAGAATAAAATGCCAAAAGCGTAGCAATCATATTTAAGTTGGGGGAGTCTATCGATAGGTCAATTTTTTTAAAAACAATCGAAAGCAGTACTAAGCTCTTCGATAATTACAAAGGTTGGCGGTTTTTTATCACAATAAGAAAAATATATTTGTATATATTCTAAATTATGGATTACATATACAATTCAATACATAAAAACATCATTTCTTTCCATCGAGATTTGCCAAGCCGTCAGCATACTGAAACTCTGGACTATTCTCATACTCGCACATGTCCAAGGCAATAACACAGCTTTCTTTAACCACGCGCTTTTCGTCGTCCATATAACGATTTAGAATTTGTATACACTCGTCCGAGGCAATGGCACCTAAGGCTTCAGCGCATTCATGACGTACCATTTCGTTTTCCAGTCGATCCTCCAAGTTCTCCTGCAGATATGGGATGCTGCAAGGATCCTGCAGCTGACCTAATACGAATGCCACTTCATGACGAAAGAGTGCCGATGGGTCTTTTAGTCCTTCAGCGATGGCTAAAACGCTATCCTTCGTGTGTAAATTCCGTAAACTGAACATTGCACGGTAACGGTCGAACAAGGTTTGTTTGCTATCAATGTAAATGGCTTTTAGTTCCTCGACAGTCTTTGTCGCTGCCAAAGGCGGAGACGGGTCTACTGACGCATAAGGATTGTTGTCAACGACCTTCTCGCCGCTTTGAGTCCAGCGTACACGGTCTAGGGCAATGGTACACGTTTCGGCCACTTCTATAACTGGGTCCTCCTTGTATTTAAGGAGTGTAGGAATAACGTCCGTGCCGCCTATAGCTCCAAGCGCTTCAGCTGCTTCGTGGCGTACCATGGGCTCTTGAGTGGTATCAGCCAGCACTTCTGTCAGTATAGCCACGGCCTGTTTATCCTGCATTTGACCCAGACAATAGGCCAATTCATGTTTGAGTAAGGCCGAGTCATCTTGGAAGGCCTGACTTATTTCACTGATTGCTGTGTGCCCTCCAATATTTTTGAGTGTAAACAAAGCACGAAACCGTTCTTTGAGTGGCCGTTCCTTGTCATTTAAGACACTTCCAATACTTTTAACTTTTTCCTCCGGAATCATTTCACAAGTGCGTTTTTGTTTATAGGTTACTTTTCGTGATACCGATATACTTTCGATATTATCAAAGCATGCCTGAAACAGTACTTCAATCGAAACCTTAATATTTAAAGGAACTATTAACTATTAGTATTAAAAGCAAAAATTGTGCAATAATCATTAAGAAAATTGTATTGCTTTTGGGATTAGGTTTTGGTGTGCCTAGAAATTCCATCTCTCGTTTTCCGATTAACCAGAGGGCGCTTTGAGTGCACTGAACTTGGCGGCAAATTTTGACAGTTCTTCTGGTACCCAAGGTTGCATTCTTCAGTGGATTTCAGTGTTTACCTATCACGGCTTGACATTTTTCAGTGATGCCACATTGAAGCACAAGTAGTCCAGTTAAGACAGATAAATAAATATTAAAGTGCTAGAGGAAGGCATTAAGGCATTAATAATAAGTAAATTCGTAGAGCAAACAGCAACATATTGTACAAATAGTACTATTAGGCGTGTTTTCTGAAGCCCTTTGTTAAGTGAGAAATTATTTTGCGCGTTCACAATACTCTCAGCGTGGCGTGTGTGTATGTGTTTGTAAATTTTACCTGCTAGTTGCATTACTTTGTGTAGTAGTGGTGGAAGGAAGAGAGAACTCGCTGGCCCAATAACCAAAAGTGTTGCAAATAATATATTGCAGATAAAACCTCCCTATTTTGCAATACAAGCTAATTTCAATTAATAAAATCTGAAACAATCAAGTGGATAATCATGTCGGACGAAACAAGCATACAAAAATCAGAGGGAGCTTTGTCGGGCAATACGAAAACCGAGGTGGACGTTACACTTCAACCGGCAGCGGCATCAGTGGAGGAAAAAAAGACACCCGTAAGTAGTAGTAGTGGCAATTAACAGGGTCGTGCGATAAGAGCGCCGCCGGTACTCACACTTAAACGTATAACACATAGTCAGCATACGTTTCGGAATTATCTGGAAGAGCTGTTTAGGGCACGGGGCCTAAAATCACAGATGGGGGGCCCAGAGGTTGTGTTTCCTAGTCAGTATTTTTCAAAATAATCAAATTTATTAATATAGATATTCGTGTGTGCCGATTCATATATGAGTGTTTTGATTACATTTTTTTGCCTGCATGAGTGTACAATTTTCATGGCTTATTGCTTTTATATATATATATATATTGGTTCATTTTAATAATAATTTCACTGGTCTCGTGTGCGCGCGCTTTTCCAAACATCGCCTTTCTCACAACAACCCTCCCCCGAAGCAACTCTAGAAAATTGAATATACATATATATATGCCATTGTATGTATGACATGTGTGTGTGTGTATATATATTTTACACTCGTAAGAACGTTCTCTTTTGTATTCGCTTTTATGCACGTTTTGCTGCTGCCGCGCGTCTCGTTTGTTTTTATTTTTTCTTTTCTCTTTTCGACTTTTTGTTGTTTGCTGTACTTTGCCACACAAACGTGCCTTTTACAACACTGCTCAGTTATGAATAAGTGCGAGTGAGTGGGCGCCATGTTGCGTTCTAATTTGATTTGAATTGTGCCGGTGGCTGGCTTAATTCATTGTTTTAAAACACACACACATGTATGTTTTTTTTTTTTTTTTCTAGTTTAATTTGTTTTTGGTAAGGGCTGCCAACGCAGCGGAAGGTCAACTTGAAATGTTTAACGACAACTAATGGAAACTTTTAACACTTATTTGTAGAAACGCACTCCAAAGAGACGTTCCTTTATTGAACGTGCTCAAGCCGAAAGCGAGGAATTAGTTCGAACAATGGGTGGCACATTGGAGTTGGAAGGTGGCCGACGTACCCGTTCCAGCACCCGGGGAACACCCACGCGAAATGCTGAACCAATCACTCCACCACCAGCCAAGAAAGCAAAGACATCGCCTGCAGCTACCAAAAGTGGTGGTCGTGGTAAAGGTGTACGAAAACTGGATGTTAGCAGTGAAGAAAATGTTCAAGAAGTTGAAACTCCGAAACCACAGCCAGAACAGTCAGTGGCCAAAACTGTAAGTATATTTAAATTCAATCAAAGCTGTAATCGAACTAAAAAAAATCTTATTTAGGTGGAACCAGAAAAGACGGCTGAAATACCTAAAGAAACTGGAGTCAATGAAGACAAACCACCTAAAGTTGACAACAAAAAGGAAGAAGTAGAGAATTCTACAGAATCGACTAAAGATCAACCAGATGCTTCGGAAAAACTGCCGCCAGTTTCAGAAGAATCACAAAATGACATTGATAAGCTTAAGCTGAATTCTGCAGATATTGCCACAGAAGAAGTTAAATCCAATGAGTTGCCAAAAACAGAAGACCCACCGAATACGAATATATCTGAAGCCGCTGTGTCTGCTGGCGAAACCATGGACGTGGATGAGCCAATATCCACAGAGACAGAACAATCAAAAGCTGCTGCTACACCACTCTCACCGACAACCATATCAACTCCTGCTAAACCAGATGACAAACCCACAGAAATTGCTAGTCCAGAAAAGCAATCGGAATCACTTAAAATTCCCCAAGAGGCAAAAACAGACCCTGTCAAGGAGACCACGCCGGAAGCCATGGAAGTTGATGCGTCAGCAAGTACAACCGATACAACTGTACCAGCATCCGAGGAAGTTGCTAGCACAACGGAGGCACCGAAAGCTAATACAAATGCCAGCGCTGAAGTAGTCGCAGAACCACCAGCAGCAGAGGTGGCGCCAGCAACAGAAGCGGTACAATCAGCACCTATTGAATCAGCCGTGCCCACAGCTCCTGAGATTGTTGCAAATGATAATGCCATTACCACAGCAACAGAGAATAATACGGAGAACGTGAATGATGTCGTCAACAAGCAGGTGCCAGTTGCCTCTGAAGCTGGAACTGAATTGGTTACGACCGTCAAGGAACCCGTATCACTCAGTGAATCCGATAAATCGAAAAGTAATGACAATGGTGAGAAAATCGCATTTTCAAATTTTTAATCAATCGATTAATATAATTTATTTTTTTGTTTCGTTAGGTGAACCGAAAATTGTTTCCAATGCCTCTGAAGGTGGCGATAATCATGTAACGCCGCAGCCGTGCAACTAAGATTTTAAAGTGAACAAGCATGTACAAAAGCATATTCTACTCGATTCAGCTTCACCAACAATAAAAATAATTATTTCGAATTTTACAAAAACAAATAACATCCGGAGTGGGGCATGTTTCACATACAATTTGACTATTTTTGCGAAACTAATATTAAGCTGATCTAAGCCACATCTAACTCTGGTTAGATTCTTGTACAATCAAATCAACCTTGCGTCTTCCGGTTTGCCTGTCATAAATCGACTCTATGGACGCGGATTGAGTATAACAATAGTTACATAAATAATTATAATATTAAAGAAAAGAAAAAATCAGGCAGTAGGAAATTTACTTGTACTCTGCAACACACAAGCAACCTTGTTAAATTTACAAAAAAAAAAAAAACCAAACACAAATCGGAAATATATGTAAAAATTATGTTAAACTCAAAGCAATAAATGCACTTACTAATTTAAAAACAAAGATAAGCACAAAATATATACAAATTGGACGAAAAGATTGAAGAATCAATTTTGTGTTAGAAATTAAAACAAAACATAAAAATACTTAAAAAAGAATCCTTTGATATGCCATTAATATTAATTGAACACTTTTTGTCTTTTTTTTATAATTTTAGTATCCAGTAATTAATTTTTATGTTTGCTTAACCTTAAAATTATTTTCACTTTGTAATCGGATCTGACTGCATCCCAGTCCTCATTTAATTATTTCGGTAGCCACAAAAGCTGAGATTTTCTACTCAAGCTTTCAAAAACAAAAGGATAATGAAATGAAAGTTTCTTTTCACAACTTTCGCAAATATATATAAATACAATTTTTTTTTTTAATTACAATTCAACAGAATGTAGTTGAAATGAAATTAAATAACAATTTATTTAGAACTAAAATGATCAGTGACCATTTTTGTATGTAGCAGGATACTTTTTTTGTATAAGAAATTCTTCATTTAAAATTCTTTTGTAAATAAAACTTTTAAAAATACAAAAGAAAAGCAAATGTGTTTGTGGTTTCAATAATATCGACGGCAGAGTAAAAGCAATTAAAATTATCTTCCGAGGATTACAGAACCTTTTCGAGTTTTTCCATTATTTCATATAAAGGGAATTATCCGCAGATATTCCTAAGACCGACCGATAATACAGCGGACCGATTCTAATGAAAGTCATCACAATCATTACAAGAGATTAGTCAGTTAATGTAGGAGTTATACCTAACTCCTCTAGAATTAATTTTTAAGAGTTTGCGATGAGTGACTTTGTGCTTTACAAACATCAGAACATCTCATAAAGAGTATGATAACACAAGCGCCATCTACCGATTGTATGTAAATAAAATCACTTTTCCAGTTTTACTTAGAGGTGGTTTAGGATTCACTAATGCAAAACAAGGATCTACCTACTGTCTAATAATATCGGCCGGTATATTGCTAAAATAGTTGACCTAGAATTTTAATTTCAAAACAAAATCTACAGACTACAAATTAAAAAATTAATAGTAAAATAGATGTTAAAAATTACACGATGGTACCCAAACCATTTTCAATCTCTCAAGAGCTCCAAAATATCAGCGCTGGCGTCAAAACTGCAAAAGGCGTTATTGCCGGGGGTATAACTGGAGCCATAGAAATTATGATCACCTATCCCTTTGAATATGTTAAAACCAATTTGCAATTGGATGAGAAGGGTGACAGCTAAAAAGTCTGAGAAATAGTTTATTTTATTGTCGAATGTTTCAGGGCCAAGAAAAAAATATAATGGCATCTTGGATTGTGCACAAAAAACGATTAAAGAGAGGGGATTTTTAGGCTTGTATCGTGGATTAAGCGTACTAATTTTAGGTAGTGCACCAAAAGCTGCAATAAGGTTAAGACTCTGCGCTGTTCATTTAATATTTTTCGACTAACAAAAGGACTGATATTATTAGATTCGGAAGCTTTGAATTTTTTTCTCAACTAATGCAAAATGAAAATCGAACTGTACCGCCTTTGGGACGACTTTTTGCGGGCCTGATGGCTGGCATATCGGAGGCAATATTGGTTGTCACACCTATGGAAACAATTAAGGTCAAGTTTATCAGTGATTTGCGCAGTGAAGAACCGAAGCTAAAAGGCTTAGTCAATGGTATTACTCAAATTTTCAAAGCCGAAGGTTAGAAATCAGAAGACTTTTTTGTGATATATACTAATCCTATTTAAGCCAGGTATCGGCGGCTTGTACAAGGGTCTAACAGCAACTTGCATAAAGCAAGGCACTAATCAGGCTTTACGCTTCTATATTGTATACGGGCTGAAGGATTGGTACACTGGGGAAGATCCGGATATTTATGTGCCCAAGCTTTGGGTAGCTGGTTTCGGAATTGTGGCTGGTGTGACATCTATGTATACCAACAATCCAATAGACGTTGTTAAGACACGTATGCAGGGCGTGGAGGCTAGTAAATACAAGAATTCACTTGATTGTGCGATTAGAATTCTACGCGAAGAAGGTGCTTCGTCCTTTTACAAGGGTTGCATTCCACGACTAAGTCGAATTTGTGTTGAAGTGCCCATCACCTTTGTGCTCTATGACACGATTACGGATATTTTGAATTATATATGGGTAGCGTAAATTCAAGTTTAATTGGCTTTAAAGGATATATATACATCTTATAAATCTAATTCCTTGATAGCAAAATTTATAACGGCAGGCAATATGCCAATATCTTCTAAATCTAAAATTAATTTTCTTAAATTTTCGGTTTCGCGAGATTTGATTAGCTGCAAACAAAAAAGAGAAAAATTTAAAACAAATTAATAAACGAAAAAAAAATTTTGCTTCTTACCTTGATTATTTTCAGACGTTCTTCGGAGCTTTGGCAGAAAAGCAAGACCACCGCTGCCATATGTGATCGATTCAAGAGTACACAAAGCTCAGAGAATTGAAAATGATTTAGATCATGCACCAGCGGACAGCTCTGAAAGCGTAACAAAGTCTTGTTTAAAGATTCCTCCTGTGCATTCAAAGGGGTCTGCACAGCTGTTTTCAAGGTGTGACACAAAACATAATCCCAGGCCTGAGCCAGACCATCCAAATGCAAAAGTTGCGGCTTACTGGATAATACATCCACCAAAGCATTGAGCTCTCGCACCATATTAAACATCACCATACGCTTGAGTACTCCATTCCAAATCTTGGGCAAATGCAAATCAAAGCCCATACAAATATGTGACATCACTTCCAGAGAGAGTGGATTCTGGGCATTGCGTTGCCAGAGGGTCTTTAGAATTTCAATTTTATTGCTATTTTTATCGGCAAATTTCTCGATATTTGATTTATAACCCAAAGCCTTCAGTTCATGGACACATTTTGCAGTCACATACTGATGCTGACTAATGGTGTTGGCGAAATTCTTACTGCCGTCATTCAGTTTTGAATAGCATTCATACATTTGCAATTGATATGAGGTATTCGATGAACTGTGAAACAAAAAAAAAAAGAATTAATCTTAATTTTTCAATCCTAAACCCTAATGATCTGCTTACCCTCCTTTATATATAAGACCGACTAGGAATTGGAAAGCTTCCGATATCGGCCAACTGTTGAGTATGTAATTTGCTCGTATAACATCCTCTGTGGGATTGCTTACTTCATCTACCCCACCATCTGACCAATTGTTCACCTCAAAGAAAGTGTCCTCCAGCACAGTGCCATCATCCGGTTCCATTGTGATAGACAACCATTTTTGCAGCAATTTAAATTGTATAGCTTTTAGGTTCAATTCATGCAGTTGAGCTATTTCCTCCACGAGAGTATTTATATCCAATTTTGTGGACTTAAGGATCAAGTCATGGTGATAGAGCCCATTGATAAGATCGGCTGGGTGCTCCACCATACGCAAGAGCTTCTCATCGACCAAGCCGTATAGGTGTAGCAAGTGTTGTGTCTTTTGTATGGGATATTTGCGCTTGATTCTGGCCACTTGCTCTTGATATTTGGGATCGGTCAATAGGGAGCCGTTTTCCTTAACGAATTTCCAGCATTCATAAGAGGCTTCCACTTGATCGGCCCCATCGGGGGCATAGCTTGCCACAGAGTAAAGTATGAGAAAGACTTTATGAGGATTGTGAACCTGCTTGACTAGCCGGAGTATCTGAAATGGGAAATACATTAAGTGGAAAGTGTTTTAATAGAAAATGTTTGCACTTTACCGATTTGAGAAAAGCATTATTCAGCGGATGGAGATTCCAGGTTTCGGACTCATTTTTAGATTTATATTCAGCTATGGAACTCTTGACAGCCGATATGCAGAAGTAGTCGCAATTTTGCGAGATATCCTTAGAGCCTTTCAAAGCCACATACATCTCAATTAGAGGAAACCAGCTCACACAATTGTCCACACTAAGTTCACCGTCTTTAAGGAAAAGAAAAAGGAAATAAAAGGCAAATAAATCAGTCAAAATTTGGAAAGCCACTCACCCAAAATATCCTTCAAAGGCTGTTCAACAATCGGCTTGAAAGGCAATCTATATCGTGCTATTTTGGGGAGCACGCAGTTCTCCTTTTGTGACTGCAGCCACATGTCGGACTCAAGTTGGCCAGGCCGATTACGACGTCTCTTAGTCATCTTGTGCCTGAGGAAGGTTAAAATATTCGCCCAGATTTCCATTTCTTTTGGTGCCGAATCGAAGAACATAAGCATTTCAATCACACAAATATACATTTCATAAAAATAAATATTGATCTAGAAAATAGAACAGAAGGTAGGAACTAAAAATAATTGAATCGTTTAAGATTTGCTAGAGTATACCTCCGTGATAAATTGCTTCAATTTGGTGGCAAATAATTCCACATTTCTTATTTCATTTATATAGGGCTGGCACGTTTCACGCATTTTCTGTTCATTGCTTAACATGATTAGTTCTTCGTCGCCAAAGCTATCCGTTTTGATTTCATAGTGAATTTCCTGGGCACTTAAAATGCTAACTATTTGGGTGATTAACATTTTTTGGTAATCAAAGCCAAAGTCCCGACTCATTTGCTCCAATAGTTGGACATTCAGTTGTCTGTTATGGAATTCCTTTAGCAATTGATCAATGTTATCCATTTCGGCATTAAATTTGCCCCTGATACTGGGATCTTGACGGCAGAATTCCAGATAATAAAATAGCTTAATGCGTCTGCAAAGTCAAAGAATAGACCATTAATATATGCTTAAAAAGAGTCTGTAGCTTTCGACTTACTTGTTGCGTATTTTATGCACATTTTCGGTATCTTCAATATGCATACTATACATTTCGGATAGTGTAAGAAAATTAATCTTTTGCTGGTCGGTTTTGCACTCCATTGAGAGCTTATAGAGTAGGCCCACAGGCTCGTTGTCCGCTATAAGCATGTTAAAGAGTTCTGAAAAAGAAAAGATAAAAATTTAAATAATTAATAAATTTTTATTTTTAAATAACTTACCAATAAAGTCAACATCTTTGTTGTTGATGGCATTTCGAAGGAGTTTACGCAATTGCAATGTTATAAAAGCAGCGCTTATGATCTTTCGACAGGGTACCTGCTTCTGATAGTCCAGTATATATTGCGACATGGTATACCAGACGTGATGCTCTTTGGCCTTTGTGATTTGCTCCAGGGATAGAAAGAAATCGGTGCGAGCACCTTCAATGTCAGCCTTGATATTGTTTGGCAATAGATCACAAATTTGCTGCAGCAATGAATTTTTAATGTTCTCGGTTTCGAGCACCATCAGCAGGATTGTGCGAGCCAAAAATGTCACAATGGAGAGCCTTCCGCTTACATGTTTTTTGACCTGGTATTGAGGCACCTGAACTTCTTCGAAGACAGAAACGGAATGCCGGGGCTTTGCTTGTTGCAAGACCACTTCGAAAGAACATTCCAGGGAACTATCATTAGCAGTTGGATTGCTGACTGCAAGAGGTTTATTGTTCAGGATACGACAAATTTGCTGGTTGACTTCTTGGTTCTGATCCTTATAGTATTTCTCGACGGCATCTAATTCGTAATTTGAACAGACTACGCGTACATATTTGATCAGATCATCCAAGTCCAAGTGTCGATTAACGCACTGAAATTTGGCAGCAGTAAGCAACTCATAAGCCAAGGGAAAGACCAAGGGATCAGACTCTTGAATCACTTGAACTGTGGAAGGTGAACCTGAAATAAAAAAAAATCCTTTTTAAAATCAAATTTAAGACGGGACGATAGTTTTACGAACCTTCACTGTGGCCCTTGGATTTGACAATCTGTTGGACTATCAAAATAATGGCCAAATGAATGAAATCTTCACAATTCTCTGGCACACAATCAATATATTCTATCACATAATACGCCAAGGCACAGGACAATGGCAGGCAGTTCATGTTTTGACAGACGCGCTTAAAGCCATACACTTTCTGCAAGTCAAGCACCGAGCAAAGTTCAATCACTTGACTGGATATACAATTGATTATGTTCACAGTTAACTGACTGTGTTCAATAATCCGATCAATGGCTTGTTCAAATAAATTCAAACATTCATTTTTGGGCATGTGCAAGTTGAGCGCATTCACTTGCAAGCCAAATCGTTGCCGTAAAATAAATACACGTTTTATATTGCGATAGCGTTGCTCATAGTAAGGCTCCACATAGGGCAGCATTAGCATCAGCAGTTCCATGAGATTCTGTTGTTCCTTGAGATCATCTTGATTATTGGTCAGAGAATTTGTTTCTAGGAAAGTCTGAAGATAAAAGATCTCGTGAAAAACTGCTAAAAATTTAATTATAAAGAAACTCACAGTCAATTTGTCTACAACACCAAGAATGTCCTTCTCATTTTTCAGCGCTTTGAAGAACTCAAAAGCCAGCTCAATTTGACCCCTACGTGCAGTTTGATAACAACAATTAAAATTCGCGCACGCAGCTATTTCGGGAGCCGCCCTTGTGAGTGTCCTTATGTCATCAAACATATCCGGTAGGCATAACTTAATAATCCTCATCATGAACAGCTCTAGATTAAAGTGGGAGCCAGTGTCTGCAGGCCAACCGTATTTGACTTTCATTATTTTAATCACTTGTATTTCATATTCCGTATTGATCTTCACTGCCAAGGGATGAGTGGAGGTGCGCAATTTGATAAGTGGAGCTAAGACCTCAGACCAGGGCACCGGAGCATTCTGCAACACAGACAAAGCGCATTCCAAGCGGCTGTCTTCGCTATGCAGCAATTCTATGCAGGCGACAGCTCGATCCAGCCAATTGCTTTGTACTTGTCGGTTAGAGACCAACTGATATACATACTGCTTGATGGCTTGTAAGGGTGAGCGGCCCTTTTCTTGGAAAATGGGATTTAAGAAATCGTTGACAAGGTTCTGTAACTTATCCAAATGAACACGTTGGAGTATACAGAGAGCGCTGTCCTCCATAGTTTCCTGCCTATAATTATCCAAGGTGAAAACGAGGTTGTAACTCATTTTTAAGACTGAAAGATCTTGCAGAGCATCAACAAGGTTTCGTAGCTTGGTTATATTCCGATTATGTTGGCTTCGCATATCACTGAAATCGAATTTTAATTAAAATATGTAAGGTAGTTCCAAGTTTTTTTTAGTCGGTTTACTCACGAATAAATGAACTCAATATCTTCGAATATTTCCAGAATTTTCGTCGAAAACTCTAAGCCAATTTCTGGCCAATGTTTAAGGTATTGAAGTTCGCGTGTTTTCTCTATACTCCAATCGGCTATGAAGGGTAAAATTGTGGGATGAGAATTGCAAACTGTGGGTATGAATTGGCGTATCCATTCCACAATATTGAAGGGTTTTGTGTTGCAAGGTATAAAACTGAGAAGCTGCTTTAGCTTGTCTTCGCTTAGGCTAGGCAAAATATTGCTTGAATGACGTCTCCAAATGAGTGTGGCAGTTGGCATATCAGCAGTGAACATGGATTGCACAACTTTAACTAGATTTGTGTGGTAGATGAAATTGCGCCACTGAGAATCACATTGATAGGGATCGATAATCATGAGGGTCTTAAGGCGGTGCAATTGTTCGTTGATTTCCAAAACGTGTTGCTCATCTTCCTATCAATTAAAAAAAAAAGCATTAAAAGATATCTAGAAAAATACATTGTAACTTACCTCGAAATCTAATCTTTTTAGGATTTCTTTTAAAAAACGCTCGAGCAGCTCCCTTGTGGGCATGCTCATCATGCGATTGGCTTTTATAAAATTTTTGCTTTCAACTTTATCAAGCACTTCTATCAGTGTCTTGAACTTTTCCTCCAGATCCTTAGTTTTGATCTAAATATAAATGTTTGAATTTAATTGCTTTAATAATGAACCACCTTAAATTAGCTTACTTCATTTTCATTAGAAAATCCGATAAGCATGCGCTTGGCCTTGGCCTCATATATGGGTTGAAGGCACAGCTCAAATTGCTTTCCAAAATCCTGCAAAGAAATTTCATAATTTTTATTTATGGCTCTTGCTAAATTTAAAAGTTCATACCTCTGCCTCCTCAAGACGTCCTTTTGCTATTAGCTTTTTAAAGCGATCACTGGGGTCAGTTTCGGACACTAAAATCATTTCAATTTCTGTGGGTAGGCCGGCTAAATTTGTATCCTTTGTGGCCAAATAATACAAATTAACTGCACACTTGGACTGACACACCAACCATGCCTGCTGGGACACTTCTACTTCGTTTTTGCATTTCAGCGCTTTAAAAACAAATAAGAGTTACATTTTGGAAAGATCAAAAAAGTCGTGAGCACTTACAAGGATAATCGACAATCCTTATATATCTGGCACCATCAATCGGCTTGGTCAATAGTAATAACTCAATATTATCGTTGCTACATTCCATTACTAACAGATCCTCTATGTATATCTCTGACTGGTTGCCCGGACTTGTTTCGCAAAGTTTTAAAGTTCGCGTAATAGGACAGATCTCCAATAAGTGACCAGAAGTTGTGAGTGCGCAACTGAAATTATTATCAATGAAATTATAAATATTTTATGCAAAAATCGAGTAAGCTTACACATAATGTTCTAGATTATAAAACTGCTTTATAGTGCCAAATTGTGTGGGTAATTTAATACATGCCAAATCCTGTGGAACAGATTTAAAAACTAGTCCAGCTTGTACACTTCCAACGGTTAAGTTGTGATCCGTTAATCCTGACTCCTCGTTTTTGGTATAACTCTTATCTGGATGTGGGTTGGTCAGCAGAACTGTACTGTTTAAGTTACCCATTGAAGAGGATCGGCCGGTCGAAATACGCTGCATACAAACATTGTCAAAAAGAGCTTTTTCGCCAGTCACACTATGATTTTCATTTAAAGAAGAATTCAATGCAGACTCCAGGGCGGCTTCATCAATTTTTCTGAGGCTAAATCAATGTGAACATTCAATGCAATTATTTTGGTTTTATTGTAGTTGCGTCTCACCAATAAATACTACCATTGCAGCAGGGGAAATAAAACTGCAGATCATCTTGTTGGATGGATGTAAATGTCGGTCCAGTTACACACACGTCTTCCAATTCAATGCAAACGCTAAATAGCAGGACTCCTTTTATTGATACTCCGTGTATTTGTCCATCGCTAAGTCCGCAAACTATTAAATTTCCGCTGTTCGAAATGACAATACTATTTATCTGTTCGCTGAAGCTCAGAAAGCTGCACTTGGCCACAAGCTCGTCTTCCAAAAGTAATAGACTTTTGTCTATAGCAATGACCATTTTGCCACCTTGAACTGACGCTTGTATAGAGGGGCATTTCTCCACCTAACCAATACAGAGTATTATTTATACAAAACAAAGTGTAGTTATTTTGTTGTCACCTCTTCATCACTGCCAATAATAAAAATTCCTCGCGACGAGAACGCATTAGAAATGGTCTCGTCATTTAATAGCGATGCCTCAAACTTGCTCCACATTGTTCTAATAAATTAATTTTTTTTAAATTACTACCGCCAATTTGAAGAGTTTGTACAATTTTATTTAATATAGGGCTGCCAACAATACTAAAGAAACCCCGATAATCGCAACATGTCGATAGACTGTTAATATTATGCAGAAACTATAATATTATTAAAGCAATTAAGAAAAATAATTATTATTATCTGCTGTAAGAATTTGAAGATTTTAGAAAATAAGCAATAAAATTTTATTTATTAAATAAGTAAATTTTCATCGAGTACTTATTGTTTACGAATATAAAATTGAGTTGGCGTGCCCAAATAATAGTTTGGATAGAGTATCGATACAAAGCAGTGTCATCGATTCACTTGCTTAGAAATTATTTCGGTTGTGTTTTGTTTGAAATAGATTATAATTAAAAAAGAAAAAATAAAAAGTAAAATTGTAAAATGAAAAACGAAATTTCCGGCTTTCGACGATTTCTCCATTGGGGGCCAATTATAGCACTAAGTAAGCATATAAACCAAGATGCTCTTCCACCTAACCACCTCATAAACAAAAAGTGCTCTAGAATGTAAACAAAAGCCAAGTTCAGTTTATAAGCACGATTTAACTAAAAAAAATCAAACACCAGTTGTCTGAGACACCGCCCATTTTTCTATGTCATCATATTCACAGTCTGCAAGTTCCAAATGCATAAAAAATATGCTTTCACCCATGGCAAATGATATTAACCTCGCACGGCTAATATAATTTGCGTAAAAAACAACGGTGGTTGCTTGTATGCTAAATTTAATAGTCCTACTAGCTGACCAAACAAGTGGCTCAAGTCCCTCGAACAGACGTTTTTAATAGGATTCGGACTTTGCTTTTACCGTTTCCATTTTTCACGCAATCCATAAACGCACCCACACACACATTTGAACCCTAGACGTTCGTTGCGTGCAAATTAACTATTATAATATACTTCCTAGCTATTCTAAAAACAAAGGGTTCCCGAACCACAAATATTAAGGCAATTAAATGAAATTTATACCGTATCAGAGTCATACCCATAGATTTGAGAAAGTGATTTGTTCCACACATATAGAGCTATGACTACAACGCGATATTGATAAGAATTGAATTTTAATTCAATTGCACATTTCAGGCATTATAAAATGTATAACACTGACAACACTTTATATGAACTCAATGTGGTGGCCACCGAACCAGACCTTTGGAGGTTTTGCACACCAGGCGCTTTTTTTGCTTCTTTCAACGCTTGCCACCTTTAATTATATTATGGCCACGCTGACAGGACCCGGCTTGCTCCCAAGGCACTGGAAACCCAAGGTAATTAACTTAATTAATCAACTACCAGACCAATTCAGAATACCCACCAGGACAAAGGAGTTGGTTGCAGTCTTTGGAAATGTGTAAACAGGTCAATGGGCATATTATATATGTACATATATTCCACTAATTGTAGACATGGCAAATTATGCAAATTAGTTGGCTTATCGTAAAGGACTCCTAAGAATCTCTAACCATCATGCAATGTTTTTGTTTTTTCATTTAATTAATATTTAAAAGAGCTTTTCTCAATTTTGTATATAAACATATTTGTTTACTCTTTTAGGTGGAAAAGGATATAGAGTTTCTGCAGTATTGCAAAGTTTGTGAAGGGTACAAGGCCCCGCGTTCGCATCACTGCCGGAAATGTGTGAGAATATTTTAATACTAAAAAAGCAAATATTAAACTTCTTTTTTATGTTCTAGGTAATCGCTGTGTTAAGAAAATGGATCACCATTGTCCTTGGATTAACCATTGTGTAGGCTGGGCGAATCATGGTTATTTTATCTACTTCCTTTTCTTCTCGATTTTGGGCAGCCTGCATGGATCGATTGTACTTTGTTCTTCATTTTATCGCGGTGTTTATCGTTATTATTATCTCACTCACGGCCTGGAGCATTTAGCAAGCGTGAATTTTAATTTTCTCAGCATCATTATGTGTATTCTGGGCATAGGCTTGGCAATTGGCGTAGTCATAGGCTTGAGCATGCTGCTTTATATACAGGTGATCATTTTAGAATTCAATTGTCTTATAAATTTGATAAGGTTTATTTATATAGATTCGGACGGTCATAAAAAATCAAACCGGCATAGAAATGTGGATAGTGGAAAAGGCCCTATATAGGCGCTATGTTAATCTGACCGAAACTGAATTTATTTATCCCTATGATTTGGGCTGGCGTATGAACTTAAAACAGGTATTTAACGATGAGTGCCATAAACGTGGTGAGGGCATCGAGTATCCTGTGGTCGATGGCTGCGATCAATACACATTGACTGTAAGTATTTAAAGTAATAATTTCAACTGCTCATTTTAATATATTGTAATTTTTCTCAGTGCGAACAATTAGCACAAAAGCTGGAGAAGAGAGCTCGCACCCGTACATTTAAGTGCATCTCTCCGGTTTCAGGCCGTTGGTTGCCCTTGTGCACTCAAGGATTTAGGGTTTGCATGGCAGCTCCCTGTACCGATGAGCCCCGTATACGATTAGAGCCCGATGACATCATCAAAGTTACGCGCTCTCGTAAACACTGGCTGTTTGGTGAACGTGTGGTCAGTGCACAAGAATCGGCTTCTGTCCGCAATGGAGAGAAAAACTGCCGTAAAGGCCCAATACGTGGCTGGTTTCCTCGTCGTAGTGTTGTTGAGTTGGATGAAGCCAAGTCAGACTTAAAATTAACCAACGATGTGCCTCCAAAACAACAACAAACAAGTATAAACGGAGACGGTCCTCATAACGATATCAAACATAAAAATAATGGTAAGGAGCAAACCCGTAATAGTGCCACAAAAAAACACATCTAGCATAGGATTGTGACAAAGATGGTAAACCGAAAGAAAACCTAGCACATGTTTTTTTGTTTTGTAAATATTTTATAAATCTAATTTTTCAGAATAACACTCATGACATGACTCCTTATACAAATTGTATTCCCATAAATGTTACACTCTAATTTATTACATGTACATTAAAGCCAATTAATGCAAATTTTAAATGATCTGAATTTTGTCTAAATTTATTTTTAATCTTAGAAAATATAAACTTTTCTTGGATATCGAAGAGTTGACAAATGCTTCTCCGGGCCTAAGTTGTTTGTGATCCTGTGATATAAGTCAAATAATAATAACTTTAGATTTTTAAAATAGAAGCAGTTTACATGATTATGGAGTTGCATAATTATTTAGGGTGAAAATATTTATTTGAAATTGAAACGGATTCAGAATGTTCTAGCTAACCGAATACAGGTGTTCTCTTTCATTGTGTAATTGAAGGCGTTTCTGTTTTGCTGATTTATGATATATTTTTTTGCTTATATCTATAGAAAGAATGACTTTTTCGTATGTATATTAATAATAGGGTTTGCTATTTTGGTCCCAGAAATACCACATACATTGAATTCAAAGCAATAGATATTTTATAAGCCGATAACCATTATATTTTGCAAAAGTATATATAATTAGAATATAACAACGATTTAGGAAGAATTCATTACTTTTTCAATTTCGTCGACAGTGCGTGGCACAATGGCGAAGTTCTCTGTTCCATTCATGGTTATCAAAACATCATCTTCGATTCGAACGCCTCCAAAACCACGGAATCGTTCAAATACTTCCTTATTGATAAATTTCGAAAGTATGGGATCAGCCAAGGCCTGATCCATCAATCTATTGATAAAATAACAACCGGGTTCGACTGTAACATACATGCCGTTCTTGAGTATGCGAGCAAAGCGCAATTTAGATAACCAAGTCTCTTTTGGGCGTGGGGGTTCCTTGGGCAAGTAGCCACCAACATCGTGGACATCCAAGCCAATCAAGTGACCCAAGCCGTGTGGTTGGAAGATACCTAAGAGACCAGCGTCTAACATGTCATCTACATCGCCTTTTAACATGCCACCTTCTTGAAGGCGTTGCAGCATTACACGACCCGATAACTTGTGCATATCCACCCAGGAGACACCATCTCGAGCCTGATTTAAAACAGCATTGCGTGCATCCAATACAGCATTATAAATGAACTTCTGATCCTCGGTGAATTTTCCATTGGCCGGAAAAGAGCATGTTATATCGGCCGCATAACCACAATAGTTTGCTCCCATATCAAACAAGCACATATCTCCATCTTCAATAGGACGATTGTTAGGGGCACCCGCATGACCATAATGCAAGATGGCCGAATTTAAGCCGCTGCCACAAATACAAGTATAAGAGGCATGGCGACAACCGCCCACACTATAGGCATGATGGAGAAAGACTGATTCACCTTCATATTCCATATGGCCGGGACGTATGAACTTCATTACTTGTATGTGTGCATCGGAAGAAACTTTGGCCACATACCGCAAAACCTCAATTTCCTCTGCGGACTTGATAACACGGCACTCCGATAAGACTTCATACAATAGATCGCAGTTAATAACATATTTCTCGCTGTCTTTAAATTGGGGCGGTTGCATTGTGAGACCACTATCGCTATTTTTTCCACTCAATGTGAGAATAAGTTCTGGTGCAGATTTTTCTAAAAAGCTAGAGAGTTCGTCTAAGAAAAGAACTTCATCCACTTCGTACATTTCTTTGAATTCCTGTAATTTAAGCAAGGCACCCATCCACACCTCGTAGGACTCGGGCAGCCGAGGGACAAAGAGAATTGATTTTGATGTCTTGACATCAATCAGACCCATAAAGCCTGGCTCCTTGACCCCAAACAAATATTGAAAGAAAGATTCTTGACGAAAAACGTACTCCACATCGGTATTGTAAAGACTCAAGTCTACAATAAAAAAAAAGAAATAAATAAATAATATTAATTAAAATATTAAAATGCATAGAATATATATATATATATTTTTTACCTTTGCCACCTTCCAATAATGCATAAACTGATTTAGCATTTTTATCCAAATGCTCTAGTAATGCTTTACAGGCTCGCTCTCTATTGTTTTTAAACAAAGACATTTTAACCGCAAAGGTTTTGGGTCCCATTTTGAAGGAAGCCATTGTTAAGTTGTTTATTCAACAAGTGTTCACGATTAAGTGAAATACAGCTGTGGATCTATATAACTACCAAAGCTCTTATCAACAGTCCAAGCTTGTAATCTTTCAATTGGACAATAAATTTTGCAAATCTGTGTGAGTGTGTGTAAGACATAAACAAAACGATAAAACGGGGACGGATAATAATAGGGCTGCATTAAAAATTTTAATAATTAAAATATTTAGTTTTTTTAATATAAATTCTCAGTTTAATAATTAGCGAATTAGATATTCGAAAAACAACATTTCACGTTGAAGGAAAATATTAACTTAAAAAAATTTTGAAGCTCAGTTTGTTCTACTCTTGAAAAGAACGCTAAAACACAAAAATTAGAACCGGCTCGGCTTAAATGATTTGTTTTCATATCAAAACTCCGATTTAATGCAGAGCTTGGTAGTTTAAAAGTAATCGAAAGTATCGATTTCGGAATTACACAAGTATCGATTATTTTACACACCACTAACAAAATTTATTTTTGCTAAGACTCATACTGCAAGAATTTTCGAGTTTTCGACGAGATAAAATTAATAATTCTCGTCGAAAGCTGAATTTCTGTATGTCCAAACGCATTTTGTCGATGTATCAACCGCTACCACAATTATAAACACATATGGCAATATCCAGTTGCAAAATGAGTATGCCTACTTGCAAATTCTCTAAATAAACTGAAGAAAAATTGAGAATTCATTTAATTCAGAGCACATGCAGAGCAATAGGAATCTGCTACACAATTAAAAATACCGCTTGGAAGATTTAACAGCTCACAATCATGGCTAGTTCGGCGTTTACTGAAAATCCAATCGACGATGGAGACGCTTCCAATTTAGTTGTTGTCTACAGTAAAAATGGAATATCGTTTGACGAACGCGGTATACAAAGCATTATGGGTAATACAAAATATATCTTAATCAATTGAGTTATTGCCCCAACTAAATTTAATCGTTTTCAACAGAGGAAAAATCGATTTCGACCATTAGCGTTGTTAGACTCACTTCACCCACGCCGAGCATGATTGAAGAGGAGGAAGCGGAACGTCAAGAAGAGCTCCAGAGTTTATTGGAAGAGGAATCGGATAGAGGTAGCGTCGATGGAAGCTTGAGCGGACATGAGGATGTTAAAAGCGAAAAAGGTCAAGTTACCGGCGATGATTTAAACGAAAACAGCAGCGGCTGCGAAAATGACTACTCAACAGAGACCGAAGCAGAGCCAACGAAAGTTAAAAAACGACCGGGTCGAAAGCCAAAGGTTGTCAAGCAAAAAAAACGCCGTAAACTTAAAGAACGTCCAATAGTTGTTGGATTAAATGTGGAGCAATTTTATTCCGACAGCTCTGCTGATTTGGTTGTTAAAAATGCGCTAAGTAATTAATTAATCACATACAAAATAGAACTCAATATTAATAATTTGTTTGCATACCCACAGAAATGGCGGGCCTTTCCACGTTCAAACGTACATCAGAGTCCGATGCGCTGTTGAGTATTATCAAAAATGATCATAACTACACGCCCTTCATTTCGCCAGAGCAGAGGAAGGCCCTCAAAAATGCTGAGAATCTATTCACAGAAAAACAACAAACAGTTTTAAATGGACGCAAAATCATTGGACAAGCATCAATGATTCCTGGAAAGCTATTAAATACCAAGAAGCGCTCTGTGCCTTTAGCTTTCGCCCCTCTTCAAAATTCTGGACAACAACGACAGTTGAAAGAAAGTCCCAAGATTAATGTGCCAACAATTGTGAAAGGAAGTCGCCCAAACCGTATTACGACACCAAATAAAATCATTTCAGATTATTCACTCGACGACTTAATGGATGCTAAGGACTCAACGAATCCTAATGAGAACCTCGATGCAGATAAATCATACGATACTGAGGAATTCGAGCAACTTAGTGAGTTCAGCGATCAGTCACATGAGACAGATAATGACCGCGACAGCGACATCGATTTTAAAATGAACAGTAGTCGTATTTCCAGCAAGCGTAAACGCGTCAAAAAGGCAATTAAATTATCAACTCCCCAAGCTGTAGCTCGTGCTCCGGTGGCCCAAACCTCAAAGACAACAGTGAGCTACTTCTTTAAAAACTTCAATCAGCGTCAGCGAAATCAAGAACAACCAACGGAAAAATCTGTCATGGAAACTACTGCATCCAATCCCATACAAAAAGCCAGCGGCGAAACAAAGATTATCACTCTGAATCGCGATCAAAATACACAATATGTCAAGGTACGCCAGACAAACAAATCAATGCCTGTCAGCGGCAAACCGGTGTCCACTACACTGAATATTGCCTCGGCTACCCCCAAGGTGTTGAGATCACCCACTGTGCAAGTGGGCAACATAAACACTCCAAACTCGAAAACATTTTCAGCACCGCCTCAAGATGTCAAACAATTCGTTATAAACAAATCCAGTCCCAAAGGCGTATTCACGAATCTTAACAGCTTGCTGGGAGACAACAGCAATAAGGCAGCTAGTTCAACAACTTCAGTTCAAATATCTGCCAATACCAGACAGACAATGTCTCCCGTTACCGTCGTATCACAGCCTGTGAAGGGATCCCAAAAAGGATTCATGCGTATTGGCGTGGAGACGGCAGCTACCCATAAACTACCTGCCCAAATTATAATCGAGACCCATCAGAGTCCTTCCGAATTGGCGGCTGAGCAACTCGATCTCATCGATTCCATAGTACAAGATGAATTGCTCAAACCAACTATTGTGGACCAGACACCCGTCAATGCAGATGAAAATATACCCAAGTTGGTAAAAATGTTGGAAAGCACGGCAGCCGGCTTGACTCAAAATCAAATGAATGTAACCGAAAATGTGATACCAACTCGAAACACTTTTGAGAGCAACCTGGTGCCAACGAATAGTGACCCTTTAACCGATCACTTGAATCTAGGAAATGCCTTGCAAACCCCCGATGAAGATGAAATTACCGCTGATTTTCTACAACACGTGGTCGGATTAATTGAAGAGGATAAACAATTCGAGGCTGAGGTGGTCAAGCAGGTCTTAGCTAGCGCTGAACCAGGCTCTCTTAATGGTATATCGAATGTGGTAGAACCCACATTCGAGGCCATACAGTCTCTGCCCTTGGTAGTCAATAATCAGGTGAGTTGATTTAAGTTTTCTGATTAAAATTATTGACTAAAAAAGTTATTTCTTTTAGTCCGTTAATAGCCTGGCTCCTACGGATTTATTATTGAATTCTCAACTGTCTATGATGAATGTGGATGTGCCCGGTCCCAGTGCTGCTAGTACTCCTTCGCGTGGTATTGCTGCGGATATGAAAGTTGTGCGTGGCAATGGTCGGGTTATTTGCTTGCCACCCATTGAGGCTCCCACAACGCGAGCGAAACGTAGAGCACAAAATACCTTAACTCCGGATAATAGCAACATTTCTTCTAGCGAGACTAGCACTCTTTCAAATGCCGACCCAGTTAGCCAGCTGCCCAGAAGGCCCAACGAACCTTCCACTTCTGGTAGAAGTAATCGATCAATTGGCAAGCGTTATTCCACACCAAGAAGATCAACAAAATTATCCAACTCCATAAGCAACCAGTCAGACGAATTCGAAGCCTCTGGCTCTCAGGATGATGATGATGATCCAAATAAGTGAGTAAAATAATTCCTTTATTTTTGACCAATAAATTAATATGATGTATACATTTTTTTAGACTCTGGTGCATTTGTCGTCAGCCACATAATAATCGATTTATGATTTGTTGCGATTTATGCGAAGACTGGTATCATGGTTATTGCGTGGGCGTTACGAAATCCATGGGTCGTGATATGGAGGAAAAAAGAATTGAATGGAAATGCCCCAATTGTATAAAAAAGCAGGAAGCAAAGGTATTTCTTGCTTGTTTTGAATAAAAAAAAAAATGTCTAAAGTTTTTATTTCCACAGACACAGCCGCGCATCTCCGATATCTTTTCCTTAAGCAAAGTAAGCACAACTGACCAACCACCTGCCAAAGCTGTGCACCAACAAATCTCAATCTTGCCGAAAAAGGAGGAGAACCCAACTGAGAAGTCCGCTTGCCCTGTCTGCAAACGGCAACCTCGTGCGCAATCAGTTTACTGCAGCGATGAATGTATCCGAAAGTATGCGGAGTCAGCAATTTTAAGTGTCAGCTCAAATGATGCTAAAAATAAGAGAAAAGATTTGTTTGAAGACGTTTTGCGACAGGCCGATTCACACTCGAAAATCGAAAGGGTAAGTTTCTGTTTAAGAAAATTGTAATTTTCTAATTGTTTATAAATTTTGCAGATAAACGTTTTTGAGCGTAAGACTGGTCGGGTTCTGTCGGGTCTTAATGCTCCAACTGCAGCTAATTTAAGGAAATTTCTTCAAGAGAATCCCACCTTTGAGGTGCTAAACTACGACAGTTTGCAGACCTTGGAAGTAGAAGTGAGTTTTGCAATTTGTTAAAATGAATTTTTTTTATTTGATTGTAAAATTTATTCAACTTGTACAGAAACGTCCTGTCAAATTACTTGATACTACGGTCACAACCCCTGATAAATCTGCTGCAAGATCTCTTGGCTTGACTATAACTCGTCCTGACAGTCTCGCAGCTGATTCAACAAGTACCCAGCCCAAGAAACTGAAATTGGTTGCTGCCAAGCCCAAACCCACACCCGGCGATTCGCGACGATTCCTGGATAAAAGCGGTGATAGTAACTGGTCCCGTTCCAGTTCTTCAGCAACGCCCAAATCAGAGCCTATACGTTCAAATGTACGGCACACATTGAAAGAGCAGCTCCTAGCACGTATTCAAGAGGCGCAAGAAGCTTCAAAAAATGTCCATGAGAGCTGGTTAACAGCCGAAGAAGTAGACAGTTTTGTCAAGGAGGTGGAATCTGAAATGTTCAATTCGTTTGGTCGCGAAGTAGGCGCCAAATACAAAGCCAAATATCGCTCCCTAATGTTCAACATAAAGGATCGAAAAAATAAAACACTCCTTGAGAAAATCTGTGCAAAACAAGTGAAACCAAGGCACTTGGTGCGCATGACACCAGCGGAATTGGCCAGCCAGGAGTTGGCTAAATGGCGAGAGGAGGAGAATAAACATCAATTGGATATGATTAAGAAATCTGAAATGGATTTGTTGACGCTTTCACAGAGCTATGTGGTAAAGACCCACAAAGGCGAGGAGGTTATTCAATCAAAGGTTGATGTAACTTTACCAGATGTGGTGGAGGATGTATTAAAAGACAAATTGCACTCGACTGACGAAAGATCACCCATAGAAAATCATGTGGAGCGTAAACACTCTTCGCCAATACGAGAGAAAAAACTCAAGGAGACTGAAAAGGAAAGCGAACGCAAAAATTCAGATCGTCGCGACAGGAGTAGGAAAAAAGAGAAACGTCACAAAAGTCATAAAAACCATCATCATCACCACCATCATCGCAGTTCGTCAAGGAGTCGCAGTCGCAGTCGGGAGAAACGTCCACGCAGCTCAGCTCGTCGTGATGAAGAGCACGAACGTCACAAGCCGCTTGCCAAAGAACAGATAGAAGGCAGCACACAAGAGAAATCTACACCCCACAAAAAACAGCCAGGAAAGGAACCTCAATTAGTCTATAATTTGGTAGATCAGATACTTGAATCTGAGAAATCGTTAGCGGAAGCTGCTAATCTCCAGCAAACTAGAGAAAAGGGACTAAAGCCCAAGACCACTGTAGTCTCCCCAGCAGCAGCGCGACCCATACAAACGGACATATACACCTCGTATTTACAGACACTGCCTAGGGAATCCATTTGGTCGGGACAGCTCAGCATGGTGGATGTGTCCGATTTTCATGTAGTCTTGCATCCCGTCAACAGGAATTCAGTTCGCTTCGACTTATCGCTACCTTCTAAGCTAGACGTCATTGGCCGCATACAACGCGACACAGTTTGGGAGTATATAAAAAAGATTAAAAAGAGCCCCACCAGAGAGGTTATTATAGTTACTTTTTTCCCATCTTCAACGTCGGAGACATCCAGCTATAAATTGTTCTTTGAGTATCTGGCTTCGCGACAACGTTTGGGTGTTCTAAATTCAGAGAATGATCAAATCCGCGACTTTTATATATGCCCTTTTGGGGCCCATGAAAAAGTCCCAAGTGTCTTGCGTTCCACAGAACGTGAGCCCTTTTTCGAAGATGCCCAGAGACCAGACACTTTTCTGGGGATTATTGTGCGTAGAATCAGTCAGCGTGCAAGCAATGTGGTTGCCTTGCCACAAAATCCCCCAGCATTACGTGCGAATTTGCCTGGAAAAGTAAGAAAATAATCCCAAAGATCCTTAGCTTTATCTAAAATTTTTATTGTATTTTGCAGTTGCCTAAAGAACGAAATCCGGGCCATTCAACACCTCCCTGCAGTCCGAAGCGCAAACGTAGCAGAATCTCAACCAGCTCCAAGGAAGAAGAATTTGACATTGATGCCATTATAATGGCGCCAATAACCACGAAAAATCAAAACCAGAGCTGTAAGCTTACATTTAAATTAACATTTTGAAAAAATAATAAATATTTTCCATTTTCCTGTAGTAGTGGCCGCGGAAAGTTCTCGTTCGTTGCCCGCAGAGGATCTAAGCCATGATGACCCCGATGCACCATATTCTCCGGGTGAAAGTTCGAATGATGAATTGCCCACATCTACAACTGTGAGCAGCACAGCCACAAAATCTTTTATTATGCTGAATGAGATCAATCAACAAATTGCTGCCGAGCGTATGGAAATCGCTGGTCTGCTGAATTCTGATGCAGTGGATAAAACAAGTCGTCCCAATATGACCCAGCATGCATTGGAGCAGCCTAGTTCATCTACGATTATGTTGGCCAATATTTCCATACCGCCAAATTTATCAACGATTTTGGCTAGCATAAAGGATAAAACAGAGGAGGTTTATCAACCGAAAAGGTTTCTATTACAAATAAAGACACAACGAACTTTTTAATAAAAGAGAATATTATTTTCAGCAAAACGAGGAGTCGTCTGGCCCAGTTAACTAATGCTGAGCTACTTAGTCTGGTGCCGGATGGTTACAATGAAGACGAAAGTACAGTTTCATCCAGCTCAGAAGCATACGAGGAACCATCAGCGCCGGGCACTTGAATTGGATATAGTTATTGGCCTCATTATAAAGCTGAATAGTTTTTTTTTTAGTTTTATTATTTTGATTAAATTTTATTTTATTATTTGGTTAAATTTTGTATATTCTAATTAGTTTTTTTCTTCTTTTCAAAATGCACATGAAATTAACACCTTTTCTGTATTACATTTTAAAAATCCTTAGTTAATTCCTAAACTGTTTTTTTTTTCTTTTGGTTTGGCCTAGGAATTTGTATGCAAACAAGTTTTGGATTTCTACATAGTTTTAAACTCTACCTTATTTTTACCGTAAGACAACAGAAAAATAACAGTAGTTATTGTGGGGTTCAAGATAATTATATTGCTTCTAATTTGATCTTGAATAAATACATAAAACCTTCGGCAGTTGAAGTATTGATACGTTTGATTTTTCGATAATCGATTAAGTTAATTGAGCCCACAGGGATCCTCTACAGCGCTGAAATGGGCACAAGATATTTTGGGACCATTGTGTACTCTAGGTATGGCTATGCGGAAGAGTGTACCTTGAGGCATGCAAACGCAGATTTTGTACTGCACGCTACCGGTACGTAGACCTAGTTCCGAGCTGACAATGGGTATGCGATCCAAAAAGATACCCTCGCCTGCCTCGAGAACAGTGGCTCCTTGAGTGGAATTTATTGAAACATGATGCTCCGCCTGAAGAGTACACGCAGAACCATCCAAAGAAATGCCTTCAGAGCCCTTGACAGCTATGCGACCATCGCTATCCATTAACAGAGGATCATCAATGGGACTGGTGATGTGGCTGGCACTTGCTGCCTTAGCAGACAGTGTATTTGCTCCTCCTGGTAGGTTGTATTGCGGACGATGTGTGCTAAAAACGGCAACTTTGTCGGCTGGATCTTTGACCTCGAACAGATTTGTGGCTCTGACAAAGATGCCATTCTTGTTCAGTATTATGCGATCTTGTGGTGGACCGTTGCGATAAAGACGTACGGTGACTCCACTATCCTTTCCAAGCCCACTTATAGAGACGGGGACGTCAGTAAAACCGTCGATCTGACCAATTGATTTTGTATAGACGCGATCCAAGTCAGTGGAGCCGTAAAACTTGATCACATCGACCTCAGGTATGAGTTCCATACCCTGGACTCCCTTGCCCTCGCCCTTGCCAAAGCGTAGCACCCCCACAATTGTGATAGTTAAAATTAAATTGCCCACAGTCAAAGCCAATAAGACTATGGCCACTGTCCAGAAAGCAAACGAATTACGTCCTGTAATTTTCGTATCCTGTAGATGCAGACAGGTTGCGGAACCCATACTTTCCAAACCATAGAATGGTTTCTGATTGCTTTCAAAATCGTCGCTACTCAATTTTGAATCTATCATTCCAATAGGTAGAGTAGCAGAAAACGCATTTTCCGAGCTGTCCTCATTCGAATACGAAGGTGAAGGACCTCTTACAAACGAGTTTTTCATATTTCCTTTAATTTTTTTTAAATTTCTATGCAAATTATTTCACACAGTACGTGTGGGCGAACTATTTAGTGCAGTATAAAAATAGTAAACACCATAAAAGAAAAACATACAAACATTTGCAATTACATAAAGATGTACGAAATTCAAATGTATATCAAAAATTTGAGGACATGCGCAATCGCCAATCAGCTGGTCAGAAATATATTGGCGGTTAATTTGAATTTTATACTGATAAACAAAAAGCAATTCCTTATAAAACCATTTCTTAACGAGATGAGCTTAATTTCTATTTGTCAACCAATGTAATAAAGTATCTGAGAGAAAATAATAATATTTTATTTTTATCTCAACGAAAGTTACACATTCTTCATGCTTCCTAAAAATGCTAATCACGTGCGCCTACAAAGCCCTCCAAAAAAGTTATCGATAGTAAACTTTCATCGATATCGGTACACACCGGCAAAGTTGAAATCATCACATCCTAAACAAGTACTTTTTGGCCTATCCTCGCAATATAAATATTACTACTGTAGAAAATATATAGTCAGCCAAAATTGAATCGTGATTAAACAGCGCATATCAGCTGGAACTAAACTTCTAATACCGCATAGATAGCAAATGTTAAAAACTTCTAGTCTAAGTTACTACAATTTGCAGTCGGATACCATTAATTTAGTTGTAGAAATAGCTTTAGTTAATTTAATTTATTTATACTGGATTACATCATTTCTTTAAGATCACGAATATATATATACATATACGTATATGTATTTTTGTGATACTTTCAGTATTATAGTACCGCGCAAACTGTTGATCGGATTCTGTTGGGAAGGTTATAATTTGCTCTTCGAATAACTTTTAACAGGATGAGAAAGGTATTTTAATGTCACTGCATACTCATTACAACGTAAATAGATTCATTGTCCGATTGGATACTGAAATACAACGGAACCTTGATGCAAATAAAACAAATATTGAATATCATTTGTTTTTAATACAAAGAATTCTTGATAATACATAGAATATTTATTATAGTTGATTTTAAAGAACTCATCTTAAAAATTATTATGTATGAAGGAAGGGGGAAAAGAAAAGTTATGCATAATTGTAAACATGCATTAAATTAGAAAGAAATCAGGTTTCCGGGATAGTTGAAATTAATAAGCTTAACACTTTGTTAGCAGCTGTTTTTCGGCAAGTGTTTTTCTAACATTTTATTTTCTATCGGTATCAAATAATTTTACAGACATCTGTTTAGACTTTTTGTTTAGGAAATTCTAGAATTTCATACGATTAAATTGATTTAGGACATGTTAATCTAATTGTATTCATTTGCAATAAAAAGAAAAATTATAATATCTAAAATCATGTGAAAATATAGAAAATTGAGGCTTTTGCATTAGAGATGGGTACATGGCATGACCTTGATAATAATGAACTTGAACTCAACAACTTTTCCTTTGAAGGCCAATAGTGAAAATAAAAGTTAATTAATTAAATATATGTAAAGAAATTCCGAATAAATAAATGCAAATCAAAGATCCAATTAAGATGTAAAATTTGCATAATATTTTTATCCCCATCTCTAATACGGGCCGTTCTGTTGTGAAAACTAAAAGTTCCTTATTATGCCTCCTTTTTATATGGTTGGACTTTATTTATTGTGAATGTTTTGTAATTAAGGCAAATCTCTAGAAAATGATCATAGTTTGATGTTTTCAAAGAGTTCCAGGTCCAGGTTTAATATATTTAATGCTTTCCGAATATTGATGCATTCGCTTTGTTGGCTGTTGGTTTATAAAAATTATATTTTTGACCATGCTGCAAGAAATAAGAAAAAATAAAAATAAATATGAATCCAATAAATGAATTAATTAATTCGAGTGATTACTTACGTTAATTACATCAACAGATGCTTTATTTCTATAATTTAATGTTGTTTGTGTTTTTATTTTTGTTTTGTTTAGAAAAAGACTTTGATTCGTTTTTTTTTTTGGGTTTACTTTTTACGTTTGTCTGCCGGTTTTAAAATCTGGAAGGAGCACATCAACGTATCATCTACTGACATCATAGCGCCAGCATTGTCAAATTCACCGCAGTAATTCGGCGCCGAAAAGAGTGTGACCAGCGAGCGTTTTGCAAAGAATTCATATCCGTCCTCGACAACTTGATGAGCCCGACATATGAGATCAAACTCGTGCTTTTCCAAAAACTTACCAACGACCTCAGCGCCAAAGGTAAAACTTACGCCGCGATCGTTCTCTCCCCATCCCATGGTATCCTTGTCGGGATCGGACCAAAGCAAATCGCATAGAAGGCCCTGGTCTGGCACATCAGTTGGACGCATAATGCGCCTGATTTGCTCCATTGAGGTCAAGTCTGGGCTAAGACCACCATGGCAGCAAAATATTTTCTCGTCCACAATAGCCGCTACTGGCAAGCAGTTAAAGCAGTCCGTAAATGTTTTCCACAATTTAATGGTGTAGCGACGCTTGCATTCGTCATAAAATCCATAGATGCGGTTTATACTTGCGCACTCGTGGTTGCCGCGTAGCAAGAAAAAATTCTCAGAGTACTTTATCTTGTATGCTAACAGCAAGCAAATGGTTTCCAAAGACTGTTTTCCGCGATCAACATAATCTCCCAGAAACAAGTAATTTGATTCCGGCGGGAAGCCACCATATTCGAAGAGACGCAGCAAGTCATAATATTGGCCGTGAATATCTCCACAAATCTTTAAAGGCGCTTCCAGTTCCAACAAAATTGGCTGCGAGAGAAATATCTCACGCGACTTTAAGCAAAGGCCACGAATTTCGCCCTCTGACAATTGTACATTTTTGCCTGGCCGTGCCCCACGCACTTCTAAAAGTCTTGATATAATGCTGTCTATATTCATAACATCGCCCATGTTCTTATTTTGCGTATCAGCGCGTCTACCGTTCTTAAATTTTCCACTGAAAAAAGGAAAGTAGCTCGTCTCGAAAAGTATTTATTTTCACTTTGTTATATTAGCAAATCACTTTTCACAGCTACAAGCTTACTAAGAAAAAAGTGTGTCCCTATTTTAGCCACATTATTGGTTATGCTTGTCTTCTCTTTTGCACTTATACAACGTGAATCATTCCTCAGACATCCAAGATCTAACAAGTTGGTGTAAGTAAGACAAAACAACTGCGCATTAAATATAATCGAATTATCGGACCTTCATTTTATCGTAAGCCGGCTCGAAATAGGCTCATATGAAAGTAATTATTATAATTAGTAATTGTATTTCGATTTGATTGTAGAAGGTTATACTCTTGCCAGGAATCCAAAAATGTTTCGCTGAAAGAATAATGCGAATCTGCTGGCTATAAATTGGCTATCTAAAATGTGTGTAATTTATCGAAAAGAATTATTTTTAAATTTCTTAAATACTAAAAGTATTAAAAATACTTAAAGTATTATATCGATAATAAATTCATACCACACCCACCCTTAACCGTTTTAATGAACAGTTAATTAAAAACCAAGTTATGCTTCTCGACATTATTACCAACAAAGTGTCCGATTCAGTTTATATTATAGCTGAAATCGGCCAGAATCACCAAGGATGTCTGGAAACCGCAAAGGAACTAATATCCAATGCCAAAAAAATAGGATGCCACTGTGTGAAATTTCAAAAATCGGACTTGTCCGCGAAATTTACTCGATCAGCTCTTGATAGAATCTACGAAAGCGAAAATTCTTGGGGCACCACTTACGGGGAGCATAAGCAATATCTCGAATTCTCAAAAGATCAGTATATTGACTTGCAGAAATACTGCAAGAGTATTGAAATTGACTTTACAGCATCAGCAATGGATGAGGTGCGGTACTCTGGATTTTGAAAATAGTTTTTATTTTTCTAATAATTATTTTTAGGTTTCTCTGGAATTTCTTGTGGAACTAAAAGTACCTTTTATTAAAATTGGTTCGGGAGATGCCAACAATTTTCCACTTTTAAAAAAAGCGGCTCTTTTGGACATTCCCCTGGTGATCTCTACAGGAATGCAAAACATTTCAACTGTTGATAAAATAGTTCAGATTATGTCTGAGGCAGAAAATACAAAATATGCTCTCATGCATACTGTATCAGCCTATCCAACCTCTTCGAAAGATTGTAATTTACAAACAATATCACTACTACAACGTAGATATCCAAATGTAGTGATTGGCTATTCTGGACACGAATTGGGTATCCGAATTAGTCAAGCTGCTGTTTTGTTAGGAGCCAGAATTATTGAACGCCATTTCACTTTGGATAAAACTCAGAAGGGTTCGGATCATCGGTGTTCGCTAGTACCAAACGAATTTAAAGATTTAATTGCCGGAATAAACCGATTAAGACATTCTGAATTATTAAAAATGCGTTCTCGCAATCCCACACAAATCTTAAAAATATTGGAAGATACGGATAATGATTTGGAAGACGCTTTACAAGATGTTCAAGAAAAGCGGATTCTGGACTGTGAGCTGCCTTGTCAGCGCAAACTGGGCAAGTCCATTGTAGCTGCTAGAAATTTAAGTCGAGGCCACAAAATTCAACAAACCGATTTGGCTATTAAGGTTAGTGAGCCTAATGGATTACCAGCTGAGAAAATCTTCGAGATTATTAATATGGAATTGTTAGAAAACATTCACGAGGACGAACCAATATTGCTCACTTCAATTAAAATATAAGGGTATACATTTTATTTCTATGTGTAATAAATATAAGTTTTTTAATGTAAAGAAGTATTACTTTATTCAGTTGCATCGTCACTACCGATTTCGTCATCTTCAATCATTTCAATGTCTTCCTCAAGGTCGCCCTCTTTTTTATCAACTGGCTTCTCGTATACAGCAGAAAGTGGAGAGACTACCACGCCGTTCCATACAGACATCTCACGTACAATGCTTGTGTTTCCTTCTAGTCCAAGGATATGCTTATATCCTCCATGTGCCAGCACACGCAGTAAGGTTTGAGCTGTATAACAGCAGACATCTTGTTGCTCTAATGTCATGGCTGTGTGCACGCGAATGTGTCCTGGTTCTGTGGGATCGGTTATTCCAGCTGATCCTGGTAGAAAGAGGCCTGCTGATAGCAATTGAAATACTCTTCGGAACGCTAAATTAATCGGCAAGGCTTGTCGGGAAGGATTGTTCATAATTGCCAAATGAGCAATTAAATCCAACATCCAGGGTGACAGTGGAGCGAATGCGTTGAATCGCTTTGTGAGATCCTTAAGTATGCGTATAAGTACTTTAATGGAAGAGTGATGAGCATTTTCCTCAAACCAACGTGTGTGCCTTATTGCAGCCAAGTGGCTCTGCATAATCTTATGGTCCATGTGTATTTCTGGTTCTAGTTTACGTAAGTTTTGTGGCAATGTAGCAATCAGTATGCGTACTTTGGATTGAGAGTTAGCGATGTCAAATCCTCTATCATGCACCGTGGTGGTTATTTGCTCTGATTTGGTCAATACTTCCGTTTTCATACTAGATTTAAGATCTGCTTCTACCTTCTTAGCTAGAGCTTCGCAAGCTTCTTTTGTCGGCAACGTTTTTAGTATAACAACGATGTCGGCCACATTATTCCCAGTTAGAACAGTGCCCTGCTTAAACGATCCTACTTGACGTACTTCCTCTAGGTGCTACAAATTATAAAGAAAAGTTAATAAATAATATAAAAAAAGTATTGAAATACATACACATGTGTTAAAGTCAGTTGCTGGTGCCACAACAAGATTATCCAAGACGGCTTGTAACTTGGTTACTAAATTTGCCAAGTTGCTCTGCTCAGCAGGTGTCGGACTAAGGTCCTGATTGCGCTTCAAAAGAGCCTAAATCAAAATATTTTTCAAAAAAATTTTTCTTTACCAATATCATTTGCATTTATTGATTTACCGCTGTCAAGGCAGAGTCGCCATCGGTTTCAGTCACTTTAGGAAAAACAACTTCTGCCAATGTAATATCAAAGGGGTGTCTAGGCACAAATGTCTTTTTAAAGGGAGGTCGGATACCACCTCGTATAGATCTACCTCCACGCAATGCACCTCGAACCATTTTTCTTTTATAAACAGTAACTTTTAATATTGGAAAAGTTCTGGAGTGCAGCGGCTGCCTTGTTAGCAGTTATGCTTTTCGATAAGCCGGGTTGATAGATAGATGCTATTTTTCCGCCTATCGCGGTCTAATTGTAATCGTAAAATTTTATGAAATTAACGTTTGTTATGAATTTTAAATTATTTAGTTCTCAGCTTGAGTTTATACATTGAGATATACTTCATATGCACTAATATATTTTTTCAAGAAAATTAATCGTTATACGATAGGTCTTTCGATTAATAAAGAGGTTGATAAAGAGGTGATCGGATAAGTATTGTTATTGCTGTGTCATTTTTAGTCGGTTCCCAGTACACAAACTTCTTCGGCATTTCTATTTTATACTTTATATATACTATTGTATTAAAAATAACTGCCATATACGATGGCTACCGAGCGCTATAGTTTCTCTTTGACGACTTTCAGGTAATTAGGGATATTATGGCAGGTTTAAGATGGTGAAGCCAAATACATAACCTTTAAGCGGGCTATGACTCGCAAAAAAGGAAAACTTAATAATAATGCATATTTCAGTCCATCAGGAAAACTGGTTCAATTGGAATATGCTTTGGCTGCCGTAGCTAGTGGAGCTCCCTCTGTTGGTATTTTAGGTGAGTTAGCGATTGGACGGAGAGGTGGCAAGTTTTTATTTTGAAATGCTATTTTCTAGCTTCCAATGGTGTTGTCATTGCGACTGAAAATAAACACAAGTCACCGCTTTATGAAGAACACAGCGTTCACCGTGTTGAAATGGTCGCCAAACACATTGGAATGGTCTATTCCGGCATGGGACCTGACTATCGCTTGCTGGTAAAGCAATCAAGAAAAATCGCTCAAAGCTATTACTTGACATACAAAGAGCCAATTCCTGTCACACAATTAGTGCAGCGTGTCGCCAACCTTATGCAGGAGTATACCCAATCTGGGTAAGTAATTTCTACCTTCAAATATCGGCTTTCAATACGCTTTATCTTATTTTAGAGGAGTCCGTCCATTCGGAGTCTCCCTGTTGATTTGTGGCTGGGACTCAGGTCGTCCATATCTTTATCAGTCAGACCCCTCAGGGGCATATTTTGCTTGGAAAGCCACAGCAATGGGTAAAAATTTTGTAAGCGGTAAAACATTTTTAGAGAAGCGGTAAGTTTAACTCAATAGCAATTACGAAAACTAATTAAATTAATATTTAAATCCACAGTTATAGCGAAGATTTGGAACTGGATGATGCTGTCCACACAGCTATACTAACCCTAAAGGAAGGATTTGAAGGCAAAATGACTGCTGACAATATTGAAGTGGGTATTTGCGATATCAATGGGTTTAAGCGTCTCGACCCCAGCGCTATTCAGGACCATTTGGCTAATATTCCCTAAATGTGTGATATTGAATATACACCATTGCCAGAGCAGAATTTTTCATACCATGAAAATAAAATTAAATTTAACTTATGGTGTTTATGCAATGAACTTGAAATATTTCTTTTATTCGATTGGAGGAAGTATATTAACTTAGTTTAAAATGGTTTCCACATATCCAACACAAGTTTCGGGATTGAATATAAAGAGGTTTCGATGAGGTGCTTCTAGCTTGGTGACGACTTTAATAACCTCTTGGGAGACAACGCCGCCCACAACGGCAACAGCTGGAGAAATTTGTGCAAATACCCAACCAAAAGCCTCATCGTTCAATTTTGATTCCGGCATCAATTCATCTCGTATCTTTTGCAACAATTTGATATCTGCTTCTCTACTCTTATAGCTGGGATCACGGTTTTGCTTAGACCGGAATTCCTGTAGGATTTTTAGCAATTGAATTCCAGGACCATTCCGTTTCAAACTACGTTTGCAGCTCGCTGCGTTCATATCATAGTTTACCCAAACTGAATATGAGGGATAATCAACATCACATTGAACGGGAGTTGAAATAACCTCAGTTTTTGGTTTCTCATTTGGTTTTGAAACAACCTTGTATTTAATTACATTCCTAAAAAGAAATTAATAGTTTAAAAATCTTCTAATTAATTGAAATCATTAAATAACTTACTCGACGTAGCGATGTTTTTGTAGGCCAGCAAAATGAAAACCAAACATGCCCCAGACATCGGTAGCAATGAATTTAACTTCCAGCTTGCGACAGATATTGTCAATGCGCAACAATTCTGCATCACTTTCACCATTGACCACAACGACATCAAAGTTGGCAAAGAAATCTTCGTTTTTCTCTTTTAGAGGTTGTGTGTCTGCTGATATGTCTACCATAGGATTTAAAGCACGGGCACGCTCTAAAGACGCTTCTGCGCGGTTATTGCCCAAAGCCTCGCGGGGCACCAGGAATTGTGAGCAAATGTCTTCTTCTGTGACTGCTTTGTCATCGTGTAACTTTACCAAGTTTACACCAGACAATATTATATTCTTTGTAATTTCAGCTCCAAGACCATTTAAACCGGAAATTAGAACTCTTGCTGTTCTCAATCTAAAAAAAAAAATAAATAAATATGCATATAAGAAATTGGCGTCTTGCCGGCAAAAAAAAATAGCATTTGCCGGTTGGCTTTACTTACCGCTTTTGAGATTCCAAGCCCCAAAGCCGTATTTGCCTGTCGTACAGTTCATTTTCAGCTTCCGTAAGCTCAATACTTTCCTTATGGTTACCGCTGTCAATTTCCATTTCCATTTTTGCGGTTAAAATAATGTTAATGAAAAATTGCCAATTTTTAATCCAGGGACACAAGTGCGTCAATCAAGATAGCGTTGGTACATTCGATATGTTTTAATATTCGATACTTTGACTACCTTTTACATTTAGCCGCTCTGGTAGAGGGCGGTCTATTACAAGAATTTTTAAAATTGAGCAAAAAATCCACTTAGAATTGCGGAAAAAATTCACTGAGGAAATAGAATTCTTTAAACTAGCAAAAACAAGTGACTTAATTAATAAAAATTTATCAAAACAATAAAGTGCTTACAAAATTTTGGAGCTTATTACTGCAAAGCGAAAAAGCTAATATTTGCCACAAAATTTTAGGCTGGAGTTGCCAAATTTGAATAAAGAAGGAAAAGAGCAAAAAGTAGGTATTTATAAACAAAAATAATACATTTTTCCATTGTTTTTTTTTTGTTTAACCAAAAAATGCAATCCATTTGTTTTTGTTTTCTTAACTATTCAAAAATTTGTCAAATAAGAAAATAACATAATAAAAACAAAAATACATAAAAAATGGGAGAAATATAAATAAATAGCAATTTCCTTTTTCATTTTTTTATACAACTATTTAAATAATTATTCGTGCTTAAGCCTAAAATGTCTTGTTAAACTATATTTTTTTGTAAATTTTTTGAGACAAAGTAAACAATAAAACTTTTTAGCCACCATCGCACTTGTTGGCTGATGCTTCGCCAATTCGTTGGGCGGTGTATTTGGGGGCAAACTTTTTAAATTTACCATTTCGTATTCCGGAATCTCCATAACGGAATCAAACTCATTCTTAATAAAGGGGGATACATTTGAACGACTTTTATTGGATTGAGTCCCCACCTAAAAAAATAAGAAAAAAAAAAAAACAGAAATAGAATAAATGTTGTTAAAAAAATATGTATTTAAGTTACCTGAGAAACTTGTGTTTGTTGTTGGGAGTGAAAATTTTTTGTTAGCTCCTCAATTTTTTTTTCGAGCTCTAAAATTTTATTATCATTTTTAATTTTGTAGTCTTCAAATTTTTTTGTTATTGCCTCGATTGTGACATTCCTAATGTTTACAGAAATGTTGTGGACATTTATCTGAAAATGGAAGAAAACATTACATTTATTGACGGATGCCTTAAATTAAATGGCGAAACAATACATATTCCATGTCTGGAGAGGAAAACAAAGGTGTTGTTAAAGGACGTGGAAGCCGAGTAGGTGCAACTAAAAATACCTAAAATAAAATTGGATTATTAGATAGGATATTAGAAAAATCTAAATTTAGTCACAATTTTTTTTTACGATTTACCCCAAGTAATTAACGATTTTAAAGTTAACGCTTGCCAAAATAGTATCTTTAATTTATGATAAATTAGTTAGTAAGGTATATAATAATAATAATTATAAGGAATATCTATTTCAAATTCTTAATTTAAATTTAATTCATAAAACAATGATGTGAATATTATTTATAGGATAAACAAAATTATTTAAAGTTTAGATGTAGATATAAATTTTAGCTTTAGATTTATCAATAACAATAAATCAGATTTTTTTTTTCAATTTTTAAGGAACAATTAAAATACGTGCCCCTAGAAGTAGGTAGGTAGTATTAATTTTAGCTACAAGTTCTATATTAAATAAAAAATGTTTGGACGTTTTATATTTAATTAATTAGTAATGAGTTATTTTTTTTTTAAATAAAAAAATCTTTTTTGTATAAATTTAAAAAATACTGTTCTTTTTTTTTTCTTTTTTGTCAACGCTTCAGTTTAATTAGCGTCATCAAAATGATAACTTGATTTATTTTTTTCCTAATGAAAAAATCGTCCAAGTCCTCCCAATTAGCTAATGCGGTAAAAAATAAAAGACAATACACACGCGAATTTTGCCAAGTCCCGTTATGACGCCGCAACACAATTTTTAAATGCGTTTTTAACTAGGTGCCCAAATTGCCAACACAATTTTTCATTACCCCGAAAATCAGCAACTTTAACACTTTAATGAGATTCTCTTTCACGCTTTTATTTATAAATTTTAACACACTTTATTCAATTCTTAAAAATACTTACATTCGGCTCCATTTTGAACTTCCAGCGCGCAGTGGTGAAATATTTGCCAGAATTGCAACTCGTCGTCTCGTTCGAGGTTTAGGAGGCTGCCAACCCGTCGCAATAAAAACAAAAAAAGAGTTGAATTGAGTTTAAATGACCTGTGACAAAATTAAGAAGTTGCCTGCTACTGGGCCCGTGTAATGGAAAAGTCTATGTAAAAATGCGAACTGAACGCGAATTTCGTAAGAGAGACCTTGATTAGAAATTTTTAATTATATATTAAAACTTTTAGGCTTTTGAACAGCACTTAAATGGTGCTTGGAGATGCCGTTCTTTGTAATCATTCTGCTGTTGCTATTAGGTTTTGGCCAAAATATTTGGAAAGGTTACCACAAATCGGTGCACAATGAATATCTCAGTGAGCACCAACATGAAAAACAAGAACCCATACAAGAGCTACCAAAAAATCAGAAGCTCGTCGTAAGATTGCCATCCAATTCTATACTCAAAAAGCCGACATCTTTGCTCTTTTCAGGGTAAATTTTCACGTCTTCCATATTACAGCGGTCGGTCTGATTGGCAATTATACGCTTTATGCTACCATTTTCGACTTGCAAAATCTCATACGTTCGGTTCTTATCGGCCTCCTCCTCCTCTTCTTCCTCCCCATCTTCCTGTTGTTCATCATTGTTGTCCTTCATCCCGGCTCAGCTGCTCCACCGACAAAACCACATGGGTCGGCTTACCCTCATACCGCCTGGGAAGTCGCGATTGCAATGGACAGATTCCATACCCCCTTCCTTCAATCAGGAATACATGCTCTTACTCCACATGGTTGCGGCAGTCGCGGCGTTGCTGAGCACAGCTCTGTACCTTAATGTTATTACATTTAATATGTGTATGGCCAGCACTAGGAAGGATTTTTGCTGTACCCAGGAGTTCCTGATCAGCGAATGCAAGTCCCGATCAAAACGGGGCAGTATCAGAAACCTATAGCGGGCTTCCTCAAGGAAGTTCTTGGTAATCCCTTGACTGAAAGTTAGTGTTCTAGGCTCTCTTCTTTTATTTCTGAATAGGCAGACAATAATTATTTTAATTTGATTTTTATTTATTATTAATTTTATTTTATTTTTTAACAGTGGTCAAATCCTTGCGATCTTAGGGAATGCATTTCGACGAAGAGATGCCCACTCCAATGGGGTTCTATTTTTACCACATACTTCGCACTCTCCGAAGATATCGGACAGGTGGTATCGTCCGAAGCCAGGAATACCATAGAGTCAAATCAAATATGAGAACCATTTAAAGTTCTATCATACTCTTACCAATGGGTCGACCAAGACGCCAGGACTTTGACAGGATATCCCGCAATATAACTCCGTTTGGTTGCAATGTGTAGACCGGCCGTGGCGATATCGTATTATGTAAAGAACCAAATGAGAAGGAATCCTCCCCAGAGTTGGCCAAGGCGGCATGACGTTTTATTTTGCGTTGTTTGCCCATGGCGAGTGCGAGTGGACAGCTGCTCAGTTTTCCACAAATTGGAAAACTAAAAAAAAAACATTTTTCATATTTCTTGGCTTGTTGAATTAATTAAATTTGTTTTGTACGTTTTCGCTGCCGCGAGTCGCTGGGGCAGAGCAATTTAGGGCAGTAAATTTTCTTTCGATTTCGTCATTGTATTTCACAGTTTTTTGTATTGGACAATATTGAATTTTCTTGTTTTCACGGCGCACACACAATATATTAAAACTTATTTGATTAAAATTTACCACGACTGTTTTTAGAGCAATTTTTCCAATATGTACTTGACTCAGATCTTCATACTCTGTTGCATTGGTGGCTTTTGGGCAACTTATTTTTAGCAAAAAATTATTGTAATTGAAAATTGTATAACATTATTGACGAAAATATACAAATTACTAGCTTTTGTATATGCCATGCCTATAGTAAAAAATTAACTAATTGGTACTGCAATAAATTTAAAAAAAATTTCCTCTAAGAAAGTCCCAAACCCACGGAAATAACTTCAATGAATCAGAACTTATTATTTAAATTATTAGTAATTGAACCTGCTAATAAACCAGACAATGTTTACGAATTTTTAAATTCCTTTAAGTATGTGATGTACATATAATTATGGGTAATTAAAGTCAACAAACAATCGCAAATTTTATTTACAACTTACTAGTGTGTCAATTAAAAATAATAAAAAACAAAAAAAAACTTTCAAATACTTTGGTTTAAAAAAAATATCGATCTTGCTAAAAGCTTTTGAAGATTACACAACCATAAAATACACGTTTGCTAGTTTACAAAATCTTGTGAAAAGGGTAGGTCAATTTAGGTTTCAAGGCTAAGGTTTTTTTTTATATATATTTCCAGGCTTAATACGCAATCCTGTGACGGTCTTATGTATTCCAACACCAATGGCTTCGCTTTCATTGAATTCGAAGACAACCTGTCCCACCAGATTTTTTTTTTTATTTTTGCTATAGCTGAGAATCAGGTTTCAAAAAGATTTTAAATAGCTGCTGCATGTAAGTATGTAAGTTAATATATTTATAAAATGCATTTATTAGCCAGGAAAATGCACAGAGTCTTTGTTTATTTAAAAAACAAATGTGCTTTAGTATGATCTATATTAACATTGTTTAAAAAAATATACAACTCATGTTTTAAGTATTTGTTCATATATATAAAGATGTTGTTGGAGCCTGATGGGCTGTCCACTTTCCGTCAATGTGTTGGTTGGTGTATGATGATTTTACCACAACGAACAAATTACTTGTTTGCCTTGATTATTGTCATGCAGAAATGCAGTTTATCATCTGTCCTTCTATGGGATTTTTGTTTTTGGGTTAAGTGATGGTTCGACTTGTCATAGTGGCCAAAGTATTCGCAATTTTGTGAGCTTTCAAGAATTAATACCTGTTAAAAAAGTCAAGATTTACTTAGGCTATGACGATATCCGAATATCTAATATCTCACCTCCCACTTTTATTATTTTTTCAAATCAAAGGTACTACTGAAGGTCAATTTTTATAAACAGTCTGATACACTTTATTGAAAAAGAATTTGAGAAAAAAATCACTTAGCATGTTGTGAAAATGTTAGTTTCCTTATTCTCTGATCTGCCAGTTTGGCAAAAAGTTACACATATGTCTGTAAAGAGTTCTATTAGATTGAATTGTTAATTTAAAAATAATATAATTAGCTCAATTTTTATAGCAGAGCTTTGGACCTAGCTTAGCTGGCCCTTTCTCTAGCTAATTAATTGAGAATTAAAAACGTGATGAAGTACTTAAAAAATTACAACTTTTCGAAAAATAAAAAAAAAAACTATATATTAGCCAGAACCGGGCAGGCAGCTCCATACACGGCCGTACCCGGAAAACGGTATTTGCTGCGTCTCAGAATTGTTGACCATTTCCAACACACAGTAGCAGGCAGGGCTTACTACAGCCTCCGCTCTGTGCGTTTGTATGTGTTTCATTAATATATACAGAAAATACTATGAAAAATTTTAATAGCAGTATAGCCGGATTCGTATGATTATGTAGTTGTGGTTGTGGAAGTATTTTTTTTTTTTTTTTGCAAAATTTTATCTGAGTATTTGTAATGCAGCGCGATGGTAGCAAAATTTCCTTAGCCACTTTGGGTATAACTTGAAAGCACTTGCTTGTTTCCAATTCAGTTGTCGCTGAGTGTTCAACTGGTTCAATTCGATAATATAGAAAATATAAAATATAAACAACTGTTCATAATATTTGAAACTATTATAGATGTAAGTCTCAGTTTAAGTTTGCAATACAAGGTGGCATTTGGCTTACACGAAAGCGTTAATAATTTCGTTAAACAAGAAGACTTGGACGCTTATTACGCGCTTTATTCAAGTCTTTCCCGCCTAACAGTGATATTTGCTTTTTTATTAAAAAAAAACTGTGTACCATAGTAGTTAAAGTTAACCCATAAAAACAGTGCAGTTTATTTTATAATTCACAAATGTGAAGGTAAAAATAAATGGTAAAAATTGTTTGTGAACAAAATGATGTCAAAGATATTCACATAGATTGTTTACCTGACCTGGTCAAATGCGAAATTAGCCAAGAGCCTAAACGTAAAAAACAAAAGGATAAACTTAAAATTTGAAAATTTCAAAAATAAATACGATTTCTTAAAAAGTGAAATGTTTTTAACGAAATGACACGTACTCAAAAAATACAAAACACCAAACTTGGATCAAAAAACAGTTTAAAAATACTTAAAAATGGACGCACTTCTTCCTTTTATTTTTGGAAACTAAAAACTATTTTGAGGCTCATAGCCCCCATCTGACTTCGGATTAACTTTGCTATATTTTATATTAAGAGACAAACCCAGCTAACTGGGCCCAACAAATTAGCGCATACTTTCATGTACTCGTGTATAAGTGTGAAGAGTAATTGGCCACGGCAATTAAGATTGGCTAAAAGCAGTACAAGCTGCTGCGGCTACAGCTATTTCAGTCATACTACTTAATTATGAAAGGTTTGACATTGATTTAGATCCATTGCAGAGTATATTATCACAGATATGCGGATTACGCGACTTATTTAAGATTTTGTTAAATTTTATTTTGTTAGATTATACCACAATGAATGCCCTAAAAAATGAGGACGACAATGGGGATTCCGAAATCGCCAAGTGGTATGCTAGGAAAACGATTCTCATTACCGGTGCCACAGGATTCATGGGAAAGGTGTTGGTGGAGAAGTTGTTGCGCAATTGTGGCGATGTTGAGTCTATATACTTACTCATACGTACGAAGAGGGGACAAAGCCCCGAAGAGAGAAGGGAGCAGTATTTCAAGTGTATAGTAAGTATTAATTCGCTTAGCTTTGCTATAGTTACTTTAAGCATTTTATTTTCCAGATTTTCAATAAAATATTACAAGCGAATCCAGACATTGTAAATAAGGTCAAAGTTGTTAAGGGCGACATTTTGGAGCCCCAACTTGGCCTAAGTCCTGAAGACATTGAAATGCTGGCAAAGACAACAGAAGTTGTATTTCATTGTGCCGCAAATGTTCGGTTCGATCAGCCACTGCGTCCCATGGTCTTAATGAATGTGGTTGGCACCTTGAAAGTTCTCCAGCTTGTGGAAAAGATGTCCAAGCTGAAAGTAATGGTACACGTTTCGACCTCATATTGTCAATGCAATGAGAGCGTTTTGGAAGAACACGCATACCCAGCACCCCAAAATCCATTTACTATAATGGAAATGGTTGAAACCATGGACGATGCTGCTCTAGCCGAAATTACACCCAGGTAAATTAAAAGCATTTTATTTCTATATAATAATAAGATTGATTAAAAATTGTATGTTTTATTTCGATAGATTGCTAGATGGGTTGCCGAATACATATGCTTATAGCAAAGCCTTGTCCGAGGATTTAATTTGCAGATTCAAGCCAAAGCTGCCTATTATTATTACCAGACCTTCCATTGGTAATTAGTAGGATATGCACAATCCTTGTGAAAATATTAAATTTTGTTTTTTTTTTTTTTAATAGTAACTGCTGCCTTGCGTGAACCAATTCCGGGATGGATAGAAGGTGTGAATGGTCCTACTGGTTTGATGATAGGAGCTGCACGTGGTGTAATACGTTCAATGCACTGTAATCCGGATTACACAGCAACGGTTATTCCGGTCGACAAAGCCATCAACGGCATGATCCTTTGCGGCTACCATCGAGCCCATTCAAAAACAAATGAAGTTGAGTTCTGCAACTTGTGTATTTCCAGTAAAACTCTTATGTCCTGGGGCGCTTGCATTGAAACAGGTCGGAAATTCTTTTATAACACTCCGTTGAGCTTTGGTCTTTGGTATCCTGGCGGATCTATAAAGAAAAATTACTATCATCATCTCTTCTGTGTTATCTTCTTTCACTACTTGCCTGCCTATTTCATTGACTTTTTGTTGCTGATTTTTGGTCAGAAGCCCTTGTAAGTGAAAATGAACAGGTAGTTATAATGGAAAGTAAAACCTATCAATTTCTTTTATTTTCAGCTTGATACGAGTACAGCGAAAAGTATCGAGCGGACTTATGCTACTTCAATATTATACAACTAAAGAATGGGAGTTTAAAAACGATCGATTTACAGAGTTGAGCTATAAATTAAATCGAAGAGACCAAGACACCTTTGACACCCTAGTTAGTCAAGTAAATTGGGAAGAATACATTAAAGATTATATTGTGGGAATGCGCACGTTTATATTGGGCGAGACTGAGGAAACTTTGCCAGCAGCAAAAAAAGTTTTGAGGCGTCTATACATATTGGATAGGGTGGCAAAAAGTTTGCTATATATTTTACTATTTTGGTTTCTTTGGTCACATTTAGATGGTTTCATCCAGACAAGTGATACATTCATCCGAAAGTCACTTTATAATATTTACAATGACCGTAACAGCTCCATACATCCGTAATATTTTAAGAATATGTGTTAATACCTTTTAATTATATTTCGTATATTACTATAAATTGCATTTACTTGTGTTTAGTTTTTAATAGTGACTTCTCAAAACTTACATACACACCGCCACAAAAAAAAAACAAAAGCAATATAAGAATTGCATTCAAGTTTTAATATTTTCGCACAAATTTCAGAATTCAGTGTTCTCTATTTTGCCTTAGTAATTTAGACTCTTAATAGCCTTCATCTGACGTTTCTATTTCATAGTCCGGATATTTGGTTTGTAAGATTGTTTTAGATTCCGAATGATCCGCTTTGCCATAGCCCTAAAAATATATATATAAATTTTACCAAGTTTAATTTTACCTTTTGAATGAGATATAAATAGATTTATGTATGCTAACCTGAGAATATCCGTAAATTTTAATAAATTTCTTATCCGGATTGTGCTCGATGCGTCCTCCACCCAAGCATTCAGTATCTAAGCCGGTTTTTTTGCATTGTTCCTGCGTGCGCTCGTAAATATCAGCTGTAAATAGAAAGATTGTAATTTTTTCGAAATCGTCGGCATTTGCGAATTCCTTGTATTTATTTACCATGCCATTGACAGTCGGCGTATCCTCGAACTATATTCTTGTGTGGTTCGGTGCCATCATCTTTCTCTTTACCAGTAACCTTTATAAGAATATATTTAAATATCCCTTGGCTGTCAATGTCTACCATAGGCACAATTTCTAATTCTTTTTCAGACATTGCAAATTTATTCACTAACTGAATCTTCGGAACAATACGACTAGTTCAAACAAGAACTGGTAAATATCGACTGATAAATAACTTACATACATCGATACACAATCGACTATCGACGCCTGGGGTTTTGCTTTGCTTCGTAAACATATTTGGAAATTAAAAGAATATATGCCATGGAGACGTGTTTCTTTTGTGGCGCATTGGAATTAAACACCTCCAGTTGCTTCCAAAACATAATAGCAACTAAGGTGCCCACTTCGCAAAAGACAGTATCCGTAGTATTGACACATCTCGCCAACTGCATTAAGGCCTCCATACATTTCAAACCTGACTCAAAAGTTTGCCCTCCGTGTTTTAACGAGCTGGCAGAATACGATGGCATAATGGTCAATCTAATGACATCGCAAAAGAAGCTAACTAATCAGTTAAAAGCTGCCCTAAAGTCTGATTTCACTGCGATTACAGAGACAGAGTTTGTGGAAACCAACGAGATCTCTGTCCAAGAAATGGTTGACAAGATAGTTCAAGAAGATACAGAGCCAGTGTTTATGGAGCTATTGAAAGAAGAAGATAACGAGGAATCGTTAGATAATAAATCAGACTTTGGCGATGCCGACGAGCAAGGTTTTGTCACCATCCCTTCAAATGGAAGTAGTGGCAGTGTGGACTCTGAGAGAGATGCGAAAATTACAAAACGCATAAAGCACGAGTGTAGCACCTGTGGAAAAATCTACAGTGCAAAATTCCAGCTACTAAAGCACATCAGTGATGAGCACGGCAAGCAACAGAATTATGTGTGTCCTATTTGTGGCCTGGTGCGTCGCGATGAGGAATACCTAGAACTACATATGAACTTGCACGAGGGGAAAACGGAAAAACAGTGCCGTTACTGCCCAAAGAGTTTCTCACGTCCTGTCAATACACTACGCCACATGCGAAAGCATTGGGATAAAAAGAAATACCAGTGCGAAAAGTGTGGACTTCGGTTCTCACAAGACAATTTACTATATAATCATCGTCTACGGCATGAAGCAGAGGAGAATCCCATCATATGCAGTATTTGCAACGTTTCCTTCAAATCACGCAAGACGTTCAACCACCACACCCTTATACACAAGGAAGATAGACCGCGCCATTATTGCACCGTTTGCCCAAAATCCTTCACAGAGAGATACACGTTGAAAATGCATATGAAGACTCACGATGGAGATGTCGTCTACGGCGTTAGAGACGAGCCGACAGACGAGCAACAAGTTGTCGAGGAACTGCACGTTGATGTGGATGAGTCGCAGCAGGCCGTGACAGTGATTATGACCGATGAGCATGAGCACGAAGAGAATTCTGAATTCTGTCTAATGTAAATAATAGTCTGTACATTAGTTCAATATAATCATATTTGCAATTCTAATTAAAGTTTTGTCAGATCTTGATGTCAACTAAAACTATCTCAGTTTATGTGTCTTTAGAATGGAAAAAATACCTAAACATATACAAAAACCAAAGCCGGGTGGGAAAAAATTGTAGTTGGGGGCTCTAGTTACCTTTACAGGGCAATTATTCATTTTGCCAGGTTGGTTTTAGAATGACAGCAACATTGGAAATTAACCGATGGAAATGTCATATGTAAAAAAGAAAAACTTTTAATAAATAAAACTGAATTTCACTTGTAACGTTTTAGTTTTGTATTCCGACGATTTTATAAAAACGCTGCGAATTTCAAACTTAAGATTATTCGTTCTCCTGGGAACGCAGACGGCCATTTGGATTCGTCAAGCGAACCGACAATTGTTTTGCGCGCTCTACGATCTCCTTGCGTTTCTTCGACGACACACCATGCGCAATTTCAGCACAATATACACGATTCTGCATCAGCAAAACCTCCAGTTCCCGAACATTGTGTACCAAGAATTTCTTGAAGCCGGTTGGTAGCATATGGCGGGTGCGTTTGTTGGAGCCATAACCAATGTTGGGCATCAGGTATTGACCCTTGAAGCGACGACGTACTCTGTTGTCGATACCTTTGGGCTTGCGCCATTTATGCTGAAATTAAATTACAACCATCAAAATATGCTTGTTGTGATAGCAAACTTTTAATAACTCACCGACAACTTAGCATATCGATCCGACTGGTGGCGGATGAAGTGCTTAGTGCGCTTCTTAACAATTTTGGGTCTATATGCCGGACGAATGGTCATTTTGAGCTGAAAGATTTTAAAGAACACAGTTTTAAAACTGGGTTCAAAATAGATTTTTCTCCAAGTCGATATCAACAATGTTTACAATTCTTTTTCAGATAGAAAATTAGTCCTTCAATTGAAATCTTCATGGTAATTTGTTTGCAAATATTATACTCAGGTATTAAATTGTATATTACAATGATTTCGGCTTGGATGTTTGTGGGAATTTAAGATTTTATAAATAATACGAACCACTAAAATGCACAGAGCACGTCAAAAAGAGAGGGAAAAGGCGTGAAGTTGGCCGACGCAGCTAAAGAGCGGGCCTGCCAACCTTTCTCGAAGTGTCAATATACACTTCCGGTTGAACAAATCAATGAATAAATTGTCATCAGCTGTTTTGCGAAATGCAGCTGCGTACAAAATTGCTTTAAAATAAAATTTACTTAAACATATTTGCCGAATTTAATAAATATGGTGGTGTCAGTGGCTTAAAACCAAAATCAATAAAAAGAATACACTTTTTAGATTACAGTTTGCCTTCGAACTAGTTCAGTTCTTGACTAAAGTGATCAACGCAACTTATTGTTCTATTAGTACTCAATTAAATTCTTTATTATATAATTACATTTAACAAGTTTTTGTTTTAAGTTGACGCAAACAATAGTTACCAATTTCTGTAAGCAATGTCAACCAGCTAGCCAAAGTCGAACTGCCTGCAAAGCGTGCATGGAAACACGGCAGAAACACCGTCAACAATGAAAGTCGATGCCGATGATGCTGCGGGAAAAACATCACCATCTGAACCAATTGAAACAAAAACAATAGGACACTCACAGTCACTGTCGCCAAACATATACCATGGCCCAGAAGAAATGCATGTTTTTACAGAACGCTTCTTCGGTTCCTTCCAATGGGAGGAATTTGCCTGCGGTTGTGGATCGGCTTTCGTTAACATCTCCGTCACCTATCCTATATATAAAATAATTTTCCGACAAATGTTACATGGTGTGCCAATAACTTCGGCGTTTAGTCAGCTGAGGCATGAAGGGCTGGGATTCCTTTACCGTGGCATGCTACCGCCACTGGCACAAAAAACCATCTCGCTATCCATAATGTTTGGAGTTTTCGATGGAACGAGAAGATATTTAATACACGACTACCATATGAATGAATATGGAGCTAAGGTAGCCGCTGGCCTGGTGGCTGGTAGTGTGGAGTCGATTTTGTTGCCTTTCGAACGTGTTCAGACTTTGTTAGCAGACTCGAAATTTCATAAGTATTTTTCTAACACACAGAACGCTTTTAGGTGAGTTGTTATATTTTAGATAATTTTCAGTACTTAATTTATAAATTTATAATACCCAGGTACGTTATTGCCCACTATGGTTTTCGGGAACTGTATAGAGGAATCGAGCCGGTTGTCTGGCGCAATGGACTGTCCAATGCTCTGTTCTTCATGATGCGTGAAGAAGCCAGTGTCCGTCTGCCCAAAAGAGTAATTAATTATAAATGCAATTTAAAATATAAATAAAAAACGAATTTACTTTTCCAGAAATCTGTGTCGAGCAATACAGCACAAGAATTTATAGCTGGCGCCATTATAGGTGCTAGCATTAGCACTTTGTTTTACCCGCTAAACGTTATCAAAGTTGCGCTGCAAAGCGACATGGGACACTTATCGGAAGGTACGTGGCAAGCCTGCAAAAGAGTCTATCGTGAACGAGATAGCCGTATCAGTAACTTTTACAGAGGCTGTGGCTTTAATACAGCGCGTTCGTTTATTAGTTGGGGTATTATGAATACAGCCTACGAAAACCTAAAGAAAGTCATAAATCAAGAAAAGCACAACATATGTTTGACACCTGTAGTGAAGTAGACTTAAATAACACTGTGTCAAATGCCCAAAGACCTGATCTGGGGTCCTAAATTATTTTGTATTAAGTTAAAAAAGAAAAACTTAGCTGAATGTACACAAATGTTTCCTTCTGCTTTTAACTAGACAAATGTCGTTTTAAGTATAAAACTAGTTGGTAATTCTGGGTTCTTAGTCGTTCAATGTACATATACCCATATAAATGAACGTCTAATATGCTGAGTACTAAAACGTTTGTATTTTGTAAGCCAAAACTTATTTAGGTAGAAAGTTCTTGTTAAAAAATATATGCAAAAATACCCGATTACAATTTACATATGATCAAACTGTTTGTACGGCTTAGTGTAAAAACATATATGCGCATTTATATAACAACCCAACGAAAGATCTTAAGACGGTACATGAAAGAGTGTACCATATGCTGGAAACTGTTAATTTTTATTTAGTTTTATAAATTCGTGGAATAAATATATAACTAAGAATATAAAGTTCATATTGTTATTGTTGTGACTGATCAAAAGATATATGTATTCTAGAACATTTTTTGGGCATTGTAAATTAAAGGATGAATAAAATTGTAACGATTTTGAGTGTTGTTAGATTTTTTTATTACACTTGAATTAATTATTTAAAAACGAGTCAATAACAATAAATAAATTCTGTATATTTAAACCAAAAATCTTTTTGAAAGGAACTAGGTGTACGAAAAAGAAAACCTAAAACAATACAATTGGTATCACTAATTCTAGATTACAATTAAACAAATTTACATTGTGAAATAATATTTTAAGCGATTATCACATTTAAACGATACTTGGGGAATTTTTTAACTTTCCAGGTTACCTAGATGGTTTTGCTGCGATATCTTTTATAGAAATCTTCCATAGCTCTATATTCGGGCTCTAGCAGATCCGGTATTTCCTTGTCTAAGGAGGCAAAATAAATCATTTGTACTGAGCAAGTGCCAAGCAAGTTTTCCTCAAATCGCCGCAGCTGCTGAAAGAATCCTGAATTTGGTCGTATCTGGGGGCGTGCCGCCTTGACATGCTTGTAAGCATCACGTAGGTTCACGCCTCCGTATTTTACCAGATAGGCCAGGCAGAGGGAAGCAGAGCGACTAACACCAGCTACACAGTGGACGAGCGAGCAGCCACCACTTAGACGTACCTCTTCAATTAGGTCGGCCACGTTATCAAAATAAGCTGCCAAGTCCATTTCAGGTCGGTCTTGGGCGGCCACTCGAAGGTACATGGGAGGGCAAGTGGTGGGGAGAGGTGTGTCGGGTAGTTCGGGGGCCACATTAATAACCAAACGCACACCCAACTTTTCCAAAATGGATGGCTTGACTGCCGCGGCACCACTCAAAAATAATGAAGGCGTCACGCAAGAAATACCCGGGAACTTATCGGGGGTCCTGAAAGTAAGAAAAATCAATATTGTTTTTTTAGCCAGACCAAAATAAACTTTTGGAAAATAAAGAACAAAGAATTTGTTTATATAAATACGAAATATTTTTAAAGGTAGATCAGATCTATAGCTGCGTGATTATGAAGTATAGTCAAAAATTAGTGCGTCATAAACTGGAAAAGAATGTGTAAACAATTTTCACGCAGCCAAAATTTTGTTATTGTGTATTTTAAATAAACAAAGTTTATTTTCATTGATATTATCATATGCCTGTCTTTTTTAATGTTTATTTATTATTAGAACATTAAGTGGAAGGACTGTCAGAAAATAGAATTGGCAAAAGAGGACAGGTGAAATGCAAACAACATTTTTATTTATAAGACGAATATTAATTACTTTTTTTTCGACAAATTTAAGTTTTGAAAGAGGTATCTGCGGATCCGTCTATTTATAAACTTTCACTTTTTAGTTTATCTCATCTTGTTGAATTGGCTTAGAAATCTTAAAAAACGATTGATCTTCTTGTATCTGAATGGTGACATTAATTGAAATGACAGCTTTGTAATTACAGAAGAACGACCTGCCATTTTTCATGCATTTAATTATATATTATATATTATACGCATTCCTCTGGCAAATAGCCAAAATTATTCACTCAAGTGCTTTCACTTAGCGTCTCCACAATGCCAAAATATATTCAATCTAATAAATATATTCAAGGCAAAGGTAAAATAGGAGAGGAAAAAAAAAGAAACAGAAAAGAATTTTTATTATGAGCTATTTATGAATTTGGCTGAGTTCAGGAATTTTTATATCTTTGGCACAGTTAAGAATTCAACAAACAAATGAATCATCTCAAAATGTTGTTGTTTGCAAATTTGTTAAATTTTTGTTTTATTCGTATTTTTGTTTTTATTGCTTAATTAATAACAAACTAATAAATATTTTATCAACCAATTGAAATGGATAATGTGATTTAACCGAAATAAATTTTTATTTATATATATATTTTTTTAAACCGTCTTTTGACTATCACAATAAAGTAGTTCATAATTTTTTGTAACGATATTATTTTTATGGCCTTTTATTTTTTTATTCTACAGACCTCTAATAATTAAAAAAAAATTTAAACCCAAATTAATTCGAAAATTAACCAAGTTCTGTATATTTTTTAACATACTTTTAAATATTTATTTAAGACATACCAGTGATTTTTATTATTATTGCAGTCAACAACCTCATCATCTAAGAGTTTTCGACTGAGCTGATCGACATTCCAACAATTATTTTCTGTTACATTTAGTTTTGTATGAGTACTTTGAAAAATTGGGTTGCCTTTTAACACTTTCATGTTTACAAGATTTTCGCGTTTTTTGTTTGATTTAAATTTTTTTTATTTTGCAAGCAGTCTTACGTTATATATTGACCAACGGACAAAAGTTGACTGAAAGAAAATACTCTTGCCTGATTTTACCATGCTCATTATTTTTATTTGAATATGAGAGAGCGGTTTCTGCTCATTTTATCGTAAACAGAGAAAACTCTGTAAAATTTTCAACAGAAGTCTTAAAACGTACTACAAAATCTTGAAATTTACTTTTTTTTCCAAGTTTTGGTATTTATAGTAATTAATATAAATAATATGAATAAATTTTAAAATTTAGTTTTGTTTTCAAAATTGTAAGTCCATCGATATATTGGCAATGCTAAGAAACTTATCGAAGATTTATAGTTCGCACTAGTTCAGTTCATGTAAAGTCATATATCGGACAAGAGAAATAAAATTAACAAATGTCGTGGAAATTTAATATACACCTACAATATTATTGCGCGGTTACTTTTGTTGGATGTTTGAACAATCAATAGTACCAAAACTGTTTGTTGAAAATTTAAAAAACGCTGAATAAGTTGATATCGATATTGACATCGATAGTTCTCAAACTCTAGAATTAATAAAAATCAATGAAGGAGTAGCAACAACATTGTTTTCCGAATATCTAAAGCTTTATCATTGAAATGGCCACAAAACGACCCTTTTGTTTTGTTTGTGGAAAAGTGAAGACCGTCGGAGACTTCCAACTAATTGAGTCCTGTATTGTGCCCGGAACATTCAAGCCAATAAAGGATATATTAAAATGCTTTGAAAAAGTCATTAAGCAACGCCTGGTAATAAGTTCGACTTCCACGGCTTGCCGGGATTGCTTGGAGTATTTGTTTCAATACGACCGCTTAATACGTAATATCAGCCAAATTCAACGAAAAATCGCCCACTCTCTACTAAGTTGCCGGAAACGAGTTGTCGGTACACAGGAAACTATTGCAAAACCGAAGGAGATTGTTAAGGCAGCTATGCCAGACTCCGATAATGAAATGCAACAGGATGACAGCGTAGTGCTATCTGACTCCAGTGCCACGGATAACTTAGACAGAAGTGAATTTCCCTGTGATATATGCAATGCCACATTTACCGATAGAAATGTACTCGAGAAGCACATCGACGACGAACATAATTATCTCAGTGGCTACTCCACATGTGAAGTTTGTGGGATAAAAGTAAAGAGTGATGAGATTTTGGACTTGCATATGAACATTCATGAAGGAAAAACTGAGTTGGAGTGCCGCTACTGCTCAAAGAAATTTTCTCACAAACGGAATGTGTTACGCCATATGGAAATACATTGGGATAAAAAGAAATTCCAGTGTGAAAAATGTGGAGAGTGCTTCTCTCAATCAACGGTCTTGTACAATCATCGTATGAGACACGATGCGGAGGAGAATGCACTCATATGCGATGTATGTCATCTAAAATTTAAAACAAAACGAACATACAAACACCATTTACTAACCCATCAAGTGGATCGACCAAGATACCAATGTAGCGACTGTAACAAATCATTCGTGGATAAATATACTTTGAAGGTACACATGAGAATACATGCCTCCCCAACGCAGGCGACACCGACTCCATCAAACTAAGCTAAAGTATAATAAGCTATACTAGTTCTTAAATTCCTACTTAACTTTTAATTTAATTTGTTCCATTATTTAATTTGATATTCAAATGGAACATTTACAAAAATCAAAAATAATTGTCAAGCCATTTGAAATAAAAATTACTAAGCAAATATAAAAAACATGTTAAATTTACTTATATTTAAGATCTTCAATTTCAGAACTTTTTAAATTGATATTTGGAGTTTTTGGAATAATTGAAAAAAAAAAAATAAAAGTTTATGAATTTCTTTAAAAATAAATAAAAATATTAGTGTCTTATAAAAATAATATCTGAAATTAAAATTTTTGAAAACAATTTTTTTTTCTTAGTACTAGAAGTTGAAATTAATCTAAGGAGCCCTCTATATTCACTTTATTTAAGTATCGATAGTAATAAGGAAAAAATCGATAGAATGCACTTATTCGATAAGTTTCTTGATTCTTGGTAGCCCTCGCATAGCGCTTGGTAGAAATTAACAATAATAAAACAATTGGATATAACTGCAACTAAATAAAAACATGTCGAACTGCTGTATTTGCAATTTCATAGTTCGAAATCATATAAATATTTTTACGGAAAGTATCGGCAAGCCGCCCACGCTTATCAGTAGTCTCGTGCTTCAATGCACAAGAGGAACAAATTTCTCACTAAATGAGGATTCGACAATTTGCAAAAAATGCTGTGAAAAACTTTTACGATATCAAAAAACCATACAAATAGCCAAGAGATTGAGAGAAGAAATACTAGAGATCATACGTAGTCCATATATAATAAAAGAGTTTAAGACTGAGACTCGCGGTGAACTTAAAATCGAGCGCATAGAGCGTGTTGCCGAAAATGTTGACGAATGTGGCCAAGAAATTGAAATAGTAATTCCAGCCTCAGAACTCGACCAGTTGGACGAGGAAACGTCAACACAATTAGTTAAAAATGACGAGGTACTCAAAGAAGAATTTGTCGAATTGGATGTGGATTCCGAAATTGTCATACAGGAAGAAAACATCGAAATGGATGCGGATATCGACGCTATTGCAGAGGAAAAAGAGACCATTGAACCAGAGGACAATAACTATATCGAAGACACGATGAGTGATTTTGATGAGCAGCTCGATGGTACAATAGAATATGTAATATCCGAGGCCGAAGATGCGGATCAGGACAGCTCTGGAGACTACACCGTCAATATTCAGTGCCCCACATGTCTAGCACAATTCGGCAGTAGACGAGCCTACAATGCACACACCAAACGAGAACACTTTCCTGGCTACGTTTGTGATCAGTGTGGGAAAACCTTGCAATCATATTCCGGCTTTATAGGACACTTACAGAACCACGAGCCCGTCAAGCAGTTCGAGTGTCCCGAGTGCGGCGAACGATTTAGCCGCAAGTTCCGTCTGAAACACCACATGGCCTGGCACTCTGGAGAGACGCCGTACCAGTGCGAGGTATGCTCAAAACGTTTCGTCCATAAGGTGGCCCTGTACAAACACAAGATGATCCACGACAACGACACAAAGCGATTGGAATGCCAAGTCTGCGGTTTCAAGACTCGCACGAAAGCCCATCTCGAGCGACACACGCGCTCCCACACGGGCGCCAAACCCTTCGTCTGCCCCGTCTGCGACAAGCGCTTCTCTCAAATGTACAACATGAAGGCTCACCTGAGGGAACACGATAATCCCGGCTGCAATCGCCAACGGCGCTTTCATTGCCCCAAGTGCACGCATACCTTCATCAATGAGCAGAACTACCTAAGCCATTGCCAGCGAGGAGACTGCACAGCGGTTTAATCCAAATGTTTTATTTTCGTTTAAATGAATTCTTTGTAAATTAATTAAAAACACAAAAAGAAACAAATCCTTTTTTGTAAGATGATGGAAATGAAATGAAATAAATAAAAATATTCAGTTGTTTATTCCAAATAAGATTTTTTTTATTTTCTTTTTTTTTTTTCTTCAGTTTTTCTTTTATTAAATCTATATGGATTTTGTTCATATGTTAAATATGCTGTATTATAATAAGATGCATGATTTGTTTTGTTTTTCTTTAAAAAATATGTTTTGATGTATATTTAATTATCATATATGTTTATATAAAAAAAATCCATCAATTCGTGAATCAGAATCAATTCATGTAATTGCATCCATCATTCACACATTCGAGAATGCATTTTGAGATGATAGATGCACGTACAAATATGCTGATACATAAATTTATAATTAATATTATTTGATTTCTTATTTTTTTTCCTTAATTTTTTTTATATTTTTTTTTATTGTAAGTGTACAATAGGCTATACAAAAATAAAACAGATTATCTTTTGATTTGTGTCAAGATGAACAGAACTTTGTTAATATTAACAAAATGTATTGCAGGCAGTCCATTATTATTATTTTTTTTTTGTTTTTTTTTTTCATTAAGTATAACAATCAAATCCAAATTGAGAAAATTAAAAAATGCTAGCTCACAGATACACACATTTATAAAAAGTACAAGTCTGAATGTGAATCTGAATAACATTTAGTTTGATTCAGATTTCGCCTAACTTTAAGGTTTTACAAATTTTGATTGTTGTTCCCAGCTGCTTAGTTTAAAGGCGTGTGTGTTTCTTTCTAAATTAACTTTCAATTGGTTTAGGAAAAATGAAAAATCCAAAATTCATTCATTATGATTAATGTAGTATTTGCACCAAAATTTCGCAAGTCATTTGACTCCATTATACAATTATGTTGAAACTAGGCTCTTTTACGATGTACAAAGTAAAATAATATATAAATTTTAAATTTAAAAATAATTATAAAAGTATTTTTATGAGATGAAATTATAAATGTACATCAAACCGATCTAATTATATTTGTTGATTTTGTTTTTGTTTTGTGATGCTTATGATGTTTTATAGTTACAGTTTTGTAAATAGAATCCCGAGTTTCAATTGTTATACATCTAGATTTACACATTCCGCAAAATCATAAATCATACGTTTAAAAAATCTACACTAATGCACCTCAAACTAATCGGATGGTTTTACAATGCCCATCGCCTTGTCACCGAATAAAGGAAGAACATCTGAGTCGTTGACAATTTCTTCCTGAATCACTGGACTATCCGGGTCCTCACAATGTGTTTTAAAAAAGAATCTAAAGAATATAAATAATTAATGATTAGATTAGAGGCCTTTGGATTTTGAAAGTTTCTGAGGGCTTACCTGAAGTTACCCCTTCTGGGTAAGTAGTCCTTGAATTGACGCAGGGTTGGTTGCATACAGGGTATTTTAATTCTATACGGAACAGGCTCATCGCAGAATAGAAATACCACAACGGTCTCTGGAAGCTTGGCTGGTAGGGGCGGTGGCACCACCTGATGCTGATGCTGATGGTGGTGATGATGCAGACTTGAGCTTCCGCTGCTACTGCTAGTGCTCATGGATGAAAGCGCAGGAGGTTGTTGTGTTTGTTGCATTGAAGCCATAGGCAGTTGCGGTTGGGCATATCGACGAGAACGGCGGGGCTCGTCTTCCAGTCTTCGTTTCGCCTCCTCTAGCTTCAAGGCTGTACTTGAACGGGAGCTGAAAGCAAAATAAAAATTTTAAAAATTCAGTTCCTGGATAACTATCCGGTAATTGACGAACTAACCTGTTATCTTTGTACTTCATAGCAGTGTCGCTTGAGAACATACTGATGCCACTGTCCGTGTTCATGGAAGGCCATTTATTGGTGAGCTTTCTAGAGCAAGAACTATGATCCGGCATCGATTTGGAGTGTTTCATTGAATGTCCACCTGAGAGTGAAAATTATAAGTTACTCAGTTTGTTGTGCATATTTTCCGTTTGTTCTTACTCAAGCTTAGGGCTCCGTCGCTGACCAGTCCCGAGTCATGGGTGGTTGTGCGTCTTCTGGATGGTATAGGCGGGCCGGGTGACATTGTTCCGGGTGATCGATGCGGTGTTTGATCTTTCCAAACTCTCGACACATGCTGATCTAAAATATCCTGATCATTGTCCTCGTCAAGAGCGAACTTCTCCCGTATCGTATCGGCAAAAGTACGATCACCGCCCGATCGATCACTGGCTGGTAGTGAAGAGCCTGGCATACGCTATAGGAAATTATTTAAATAAATTAGCTAGTCCTTTTTTTTTAGGATAAACAAAAACTTACATCAATGCGAGCTCTTTCCTCCAAGTCACGCTTTCGCTTCACTTCCTCGAGCTTCGGTATCAATAAAGCCACCAACTCGATCTCCTTCAGGGGTCTATGTTCATTCATATGCAATCGCTGGGTTCGAGGTATAACCTAAAAGAAAACAGTTGTCCAAATTAAAAAAACCAACCTCTTGGGCACCCCGAAAGATTCTAAACTATTTTCGTATTTTTTCTGCGGTAAATCATATAGACCGCTTCTGTTTGGTATTGCAGCTTTATAATATAATCACCCGATCTTAAATTAAATTAGTATATATAAGAAATTTGTATACATTTGTATAAATAAGATAAAAAAAAAAAAATAAGATAGGATCTATTTTAAAATTGGTTTAGGTGGGTAGTGGGGCCTTAGGATATTAGTGACCGAACCAACTGAAAGTTAGCACACATGTGAATTTCTGTACAAGAAACCTAAATACTAAATTTGATTGAGATCGGTCAATAAGTGTTTAAGATGTCCTATAACCAATATAGGTTCGATCGAGATCTGGTCAGGTCCCATCATAATGAAATTTAGAACATTTGTATCTCTAATTCGGAAATGCCAAAAATCGATTTAGGTTCTTTAGACAGTTATTTGTTATAGTGGTCCGATCGGGTCGGTTTCGACAAATATGTAGCCTAAGTGCCTTAAAACTGAGCGACTAGTTTTCATAGAAACATACGGACATCGACTTGACTAGTGATAAATTTAAGAGATCTACGATATTTTGTTGAAAAAAGAAAGACTATGAAAATGTTGAAATTATTTAGTGCTCACCTGGAAAGTGTTTGTTTCCTTGTTGGCCATGGCACTCTGTCGTATGGCCTTGCTTTCCGTTGAGCTATGTCTTCGTTGTATATAAGGTCGACCATCCCTAAAAAGAAGTCAAAAAATCAAATGAGTATTAATACTTTCTCTTTGAAAATCTGGAACGTTGGGATCTCTTGGGGAGAATTTGAGTTTTCCAAATCGAAAAGTTCGGACCCAGGCTCCGACTACTTACATCGAACAGCTGGATAGAGACATGGTATCGGAGTCGGTGCGTCCGCCGGAGCTTACACTGGCCCTCTCCGAATCGACTCGGGAGTTGGGCACATACGATGTATTCGTGTTGGCTGTGTACACATATCCGTGAGCACTTTTTTTTTTTGATTTTTGCATAATCATGCAGGCAATAGTTTTTTGTTTTTTTTGGGTACAATTTCCATGCAAATGTGTAGAAAATAAGGTAATATACAAAACGAAGAAGTTGGGCGAGTTCCAAAATAAAATATATGTGAAACCAAAATAAAATCAATTAACATCGTTGATGCATGGTTAACAGTCACAGGTGCAAATGCGGGAGCACATTTTATGATTGTTGTTTGTAGTAGTTGTTGTTGTTGTTGTAGTCGTGTGGGTGGTATATATATAGATATTTTTTTATTGTTGGTGTGACGTGCGTGGATATGTTGAGAGATATAGAGAGTTTGTGAGATCGTTCAGGTACGAATATGTAAATAAAAACAAAAAGAAAACAAATCCAAAGAAACAAATAATAAATAAAAGTTGATCAAAATATAAATAATAATTTCGAATTATACTAAATTAAACATTATAATTTGGGATTATCTAAAATTATTTACTTCTGATAAGGGAAAAAAAAACTTGGGAAGCTTCTTCAATTCTATAAAAATTTCCAATTCCAAAATTTGGAAATATCTTAAGTACTACAATGAATTCCAATTATGTTTCGGGGTGATTATTTAATGGATTTAGTAATATTATTGAATAATTCAATGGAAACAAAATGATTATGAAAGCCCTCGGATATTAAGATAATTGAAAAGATTGAATTATTTTGCTTACCCTGGTGGTCTGATTTCCAGTCTTCTTTTTTGTGTGGCTATCAAGAGGTCCCGGGTAAGTCGCATGGGATAATCGACAGGGGCTCGGGTGCCTTCGATTTGAACTTTTTCAAAGTCATCACAAAGCGATAGCTCCGAATCCTCGTGCAGCGTTGGCAGCGTTGAGCTACGTGGCAGTGTATCCGTGGCACTTATAGAGCCACTAGAACTGGCTGAGGTTGATGGTCCATACACGCTGCCGCTGGCACTACAAGTTCCGGCCGGTGGTGGTCCAGCGGCAGAGCTCACGCCCGTGGCCATTGGCATATTTAAAAAATCACCAGGCAGGCCGGGCACTATCGATTTTCCAGGCACGGGCAGCATCGGCTGAGTACATAGGCCAGCCCCGTTATTGCTGGCACAGCTGCCACCGCTGCCACTACTACCACCACTGCCCGAACCACCTGTGGTGCCGCCGCAGAACCTCTCCTGGGCCGCCGACATCTGCTGAATATATAAAATATACATATCTGAACAGAGGAAGCTTGGATATATGTTATCGCGTATGGTGGCTTCCACGTGCTGCTGCATCGGATCGTAGATGTGTGGACTGTGCGGAATCTCATTTGATTTGATTGCTTTAATTTGATTGCGCAAATCATCGGAAATAGTTAGTTGAGTTTTGCGTAAAAATCTAACAAAAGAAAATGAATGAATTAAAATTTATTTTTATGGAAGAAGGAAAGAAAGATAGCCGCACCTATAAATGGCTCCGATTATTTGCTTTATTTTCTCGGGATCTGTTTGCTGTTTGAGGCCCTCGCAAGCAAAATAAAAATTTAGGTGATCATTGTAAGCCGGCGCCTCCTCCTCCACATACTTCTTGAATAGCTCTACACCATCACGATCCTCGAGCAGATGGTTTAGTGTGCGGGCCCAGTTTAAATAAGATGGTGGTGAGTTCTTCGAGGTATCCGTTACCCCTTCGGTCATCTAATAATTAATTAACCCAGAAAAAAAGGAATCGGGAGGATACATATTTTTTTGTTTTTTATTTCAATTTGGTAAACATTTCCACTTACCTTTTTAACACAGCTCTCTTCTCCGGGTACAGGTGGTCTTGGCCCACTACACTCATTATCATCATGTTTTCTGAATCCAGATGAATGGCTCATGCCAATCTAAATTCGTTTTTGCTTTTTATTCCCGACAAACTAAATTTTTATTTGAATTGAGTTTTGCAGTTTGTTTTACTTTTTTTCTTCTTCTTATTTTTGTGGTTGTCTGATTAGCTTTTTCTTTGCACCTGATTGAATGCCGTTATGCTTGTGTTGAATATTTGAATATTTTACTACATCTACTACGCCTAAGTTAATACGAATCATACGATTTATTTAAATCACAATCGCCCTTAAATATTTATAATATTTGGGTCATGGAAGATACTCTTGTTGTATTTTATTTTCGAATTTGGAAGGCAAATAGACAAGGCCTGAAATCAAATCAAATTAATAAACTTATTAAAAGGCAATCAAAAACGAACACAACTGTACTTAGCAATATAATAATAAAGGGATTAAATTTTCCACCCAAACAAATCAGACAATATAATTGATATAGAAACACAATACCCTTTTAATAAGTTTTCCAAAAAGCTAAAAAGACTTTTACACACAGACACACACACAGAGACATGGCATGCCAAATATATTGAACAAGATTGACAGCGGCCATTTTGCGCTCGCTTTTGATTGGTTCGTAATGCCGACCAATACAATATGCAGCAAAGAGAAGGACAATATTTCATTATGTAGAAAATTCGAAAAAGATTCAGCACACACACGCACACAAGCACACAATTTTATGTATCAACGCACGCATACAAACTTACACAAAAAACTCGGCATGAGTCCTTTATTTTTTTTTTTTTTTTGGTGGTGGATTGGTGACTGGCAGTCCTGATTCTGTCTAACGCCCATAAGGATGATGCTGATGCTTCTGCTGCTGCTGCTGCCAGCCCAAAAAGCAGTCTTGTTTTGAAAAAATTCACAAATTTTGTGTGCCGCATAAAGGAAGAATCGCCGCCATCAACAACAAAAGAGCGACAACAACAACAAAAAGGAAAAAAAAAAACTTGAACAGAACAGTAATTTCAGCCCTCTTTCCAGACTCGTACTAAGCACACCAATACATACATACATATATACCACACACACACACATATACACGGATGCAGTGTAGTGATTTGAGGGATGCGAAAAGCGGACAAAAACAATGAGTCAAGGAAACTCATCAAAACGCCATTTGCATAGCACTCCACTCCATTTACAACAACCAAAAGAACAAAGGAAAAAGCACAATTCAAACGGTCGACACTGACAAAAAACTTTGAGTACATCAAACAGGCTAAACGCCAGAGAAGAGCTTTCAATAAGGGCGAAGAAAACAAAAAAAAATAAACGCAGAAAATTTGCAATGGCAGAACAAAAGTTTTGAACTTGTTAAGCAAACGACTTAAATACTTTTTAATTTATCGACTTTATGGATTTTAATGATTTTCATATTTCATTCGAATTATTAAGGAAAAACTTAGACGGTTTTATTTTGATTCTCCAACAAAGCAAATCGCTTGTTAATTTCAATACTATAGTAAGTAAATTAGATCTTTAGATCTCGTATATATTTTAAGCAAAATCAAGGCATAATTTTTAGATAGAGACAAACTTAGTTTCTTAAATATTACTTTGATTTATTCACCGATTTCAGACAGTAATATCTTCTTTATTTATCTGTAATACAAAAGCGAATTTGATTTTAGGAGTACCTTGAGTGCCTACTGACTATAGGTAACGATATCGAAGTCCCCTACAAACTTACCTAAAGTATGATCAGGGTGACTAAAGAAAACGATCTAGCCAAGTCTGTCTGTCTCTCTGTCTGTCTCTCTGTCTGTATAAATGCCGCGTTCTCAGAGATGCTAATAATCACTTATACAAAAGGTTGGATAAAGTCTTTCAAATTTTTTCGATATCGGTTTTAGGTTCGGAATAAAAGGTATAAAGACCACAGCTACCTTAAAAAAAAAAGTTTACCATGACAATGGCATTTAAAATATTTCTTTATGTATCTTCTAGCAAACGGACTAATTTACCATAGAGCTTCCATAGGGGCGATTGAAAGTGTTAAAGGGTTTTAATGTCGCAAATGATTTATTTTTAAAGATTTAATGAGTTTTAATGTGTTTATAGTTCTGCAAAATTTGATTGAAATCGGATACCTATCTATCATAGAGCAAACCGACCAAAACTTCAGTGTTTTGTGATTTTTAACATAGTATGAAATGGAGTTCTTTATGCACAAATCGCAAAAGTTTTCCATAGTTAATTTTCACCGCACATCGGATAACTATATCACGTAGCTCAGATATAAAACATATATTTTAGATTCCTTATTCACACATTTTTCACCTTATTTTAAATAAATTTGGCAATTGAATATTTGAAGTAGAGCCCGAAACTCTACATATTATTTGGAAGGATTAACTTTATAGGCGGTCTTATGAAATATCGTTCCAAATAACCGATTCAACGGCGCAGAGGCACAGAGTATCACGGATCCGCTCGTTTCTAACTGATTCTATTTAAAAGTAAGTAACGCACGTAAGAAGTTCTCGGAAACTTTAAAATATTAAATTCAAATCGATATACTGGATCTATTCCTAGGTTCTATTCCAATCTATTTCTGTCAGCTTTGAAATTATCGAAATTAAGCTTTCAACGAATTCATTGCTCTCTTATAAAACTTATTGGTTTTTCGGTGACCTACGATATCTATTGATCCATCTCGATCAAATTTGATAAAAATAATATTTATCCAGTGAAAAAACACCGGGTTTGACCAAGATCAAAATACTACATCTTATAGCTGCCTTGCGGACCCGATTTGGGTCTCTTATTTTTTAATCAAATTTGAAATCTAATTCAGATATAATACTTATATTATATTATTTTTAATCATTCAATTAACATCAATGGGTTTATACCCAGTTTATAAAGATTGAATTATTATATTATTCAAATCGACCCTTCGTCGAGATATTTGAAGGACTTTGTAAATTTTGGTTATAATCAAATTTTACCAAGCCAGGAAGGCTACAGTAATTTAATCTATTAATTTCCAAAACATTTCAAAAAAAGAAGAAAAAAACAGACAAAGGTCTGCAATCAATAAACGAGATCCCTCTTAATAATCCGCGCAAACCACGCTTGAATAGCCTCTTTATGAGCATTAAATTCATCTCGTTGTTTTGCCTTCTTTTTTTTTGGGCTATTATTATATAATTTTTCAAGTTATGATTGACAGGTAAAAAACTGTCTGGTCTGACAGGATGCATTGAATGCTTCAATAAAAAAAAAAAACACATATTGTTCCTGGGCAAAACTATTTCAGATTTTGTACTTACTTTGGCGAGTCTGAATTTGCCTTGGAAATAAAATGCAAGCAGAGATACGGATTAAATAAATTTTAAGTGCTTTTGAAAACGTTCAGGTTTTGAGATGCTGATAGAATTTGCCGGCAATCAACAAAGACACGAGACAACGGGAAGCTGAAAAGTTAAACTGAATTTGGAATTGTTGACAACAGAATCTGAAGCAGCCACCGATGATGGCGTGTGGTAGCTGATATAACACCCCGATATCATCAGCAACCAACCATCCAGCCAACTGAATATATATATATACAGACAAGAGCCGGAGTACATAAGGACACGAGCATATTTTTTTCGGGGTTGACAAGGTTGCAAGGCAACAATGTCTGCAGAGGCTGTGGGCTGGTGGACAGGGGGGCAAGGGGTCAGTCAATTGTTGCTTGTGGACTTGCATTATGGACTTTTTGGCAAAACAGATTTTTCAAGAACTTACTAGATTTTAAAGTATTATCTTTTAGACTAGGTGGATTTGGACAAGTTACTGTGATTGTGACCTGTCCTGCTGGTGTCGTCCTCTCATATGATTGTCCGACCAACAAAGGAGGCTTTTGTACATAGAGAAAGCCAGCTCAAAGGATGCTTGCTCATTTGAAAGTGTTAGTGGATGTGGTCTTAGGAATTTTGCGAGCGGAAAAGAGATAGCAACACGCAAATAGGAGTCACTCCATGCCCGTGCGGGGGCATCAAAATGCGCAGGTCCAAGGTTCGTTTGTATATAAAATCAACAACTACAACAACAACAAAAGGAACAAGAACAACTAACATCGAGTAGAGTATTGTGGAATAATGTAAACGTTTCGAACACTAAGTTGGTCATGTGCAACTCGAGTGAGGGTTGTAGTCACAATCGCAGTCATTTGTGCTCTGTTAACCATTCCACGATAGCCAACTTTTTATTGAAACCTCCCTTAAATAATTTCTGTTCCGTTTTTTTTTTTTCTTCTTTTAGTCTATTACAAGTTGTAAAACCTTCTCATTTAAAGGGGATTTGCAAAACAAATATGGGAGATTTCAAAAAAAGGAAAAAGTTCGAATAGTCTGAATTGGTTGCCCTTGTACGCCGGCAGACAGGTCGGCTAGAGGCCAGGTCATTTGTTTTTAATGAGGTTAAAAGAACACAGCAGACAGAAAAGAGCACACTGAATCGAATCAGTCCTTAACAAAAATAAAAATCGAAATTAAAAAACCACAATAAATATCTCATTTTATTTAAGCTTATCTAAAAAATTAAATTAGGTTTTTTTTCAAAACTTTTAAGTTATTTATTTTTATGATAAAATCCCTGATAAAATCTGATAAATCCCCACAGAACTCTCAAGAACCTTTTTATACCCTCTAACCAAATGGAAAGGTATACTTGAGACGCCGATGACTCCCCAAAGTGACTAGAGGAATCGATCTAGCCATATCCATTTTTCTGAGCGAAGGGAGCAATCAAGGGCCAAAGCCCCTGGGTATTCTTCAGCTCTTAATCTTTGGGTTTCAAATCAGTTAAAGCTAAAAATATTTTCCACAATTTCCCAGATTTCTTAAGAAACATTTTCAATTTTTATGGTAAAAATAAATAAAAATTTGGATAATTTCTAATGTGAGAATATAATACAATTTTAAGTCTGATAATGGACTATCGGAAAGCCTAGAAATTACGAATTGAATCTATCATTAATTTTATTTGTAATTTAGTCTGATATTTTGAATATATGGCAAGCAAATTAGAATAAATTTAAATTATTTTAAAAACTTTGTGGTCCTAAAAATCTTAAAAGAAAAAATGGGCCTTTCTTAAAAATTCTTTGTATTAAACAAAAATTGTGGTCTTACTTTTCCTTGAAGTCTTTGGATTATTAGGAAAACCTTTATTTATATACCCGATAGCCTGATCAAATTATAATCATACAATTCATTGAATCATTGATTATTAGAAAACCTTTTTTTATATATCCGATAGCCTGATCAAATTATAGTCATTCGTTGAATACGAAAAAATTCTAGGTACTAAAAACGCCAACTCTTTTCAGGAATTTGAATTTATAATTATCTAATAATTCATTTAATAAGAATATACAAAGTTCTGTGAAAAACTTCTTTAAATTTCCAACTAATTCTTAGATTGAATGCTCACAAATTATGGAGAAAACTGATGAAACTAGTTTACTAGGATTTCGGGTCAATATTTTCCCAGTAAAAAGGAATAAATAAGAATTAAATAATTTCAATTTAATTTTCAAGTTTTTATGATGTTAAAATTTCAATCGAATTCACTTTGAGTATGTGTCTCATTTTTATTGCCACATTCGAATTTGAATAAGCAAGTAGAGGCAAATCCGAGTAAAATAAAAATATTGCATTCCTGGTTAGCTTTCAACCCCTTGCAACCCTTTGAAATATTCCCCCCCTGCTAAAATATTTCACAATATAAAATTTTTCGAAATATTTTCGCACGTTTGCCGAATTATTTTTATTACGTATTAGAAATAAATCAATTTGAATAAAATATATCTGTCAGGCATAAAAATGGTTTGGGTTGAACTTACCATACGAAAGTAAAATTTAAAAAAGCGACAAATGTTTGAAGTATAGGAATAAATAAAATTAAATCGTATTCGATACTTCAAATCGCTTGGATTCCTTACAAACATTCAATTGATTAGATTTTGAATGTCTCTGAAGTGCTTTACATTAATCTGCAAAGACAGAAAATAGGAAGAATTCAATAATTAAGTAAAAATATAAAAATTAATAAAAATGAAGTGTTTAATGTTTTCCTTAAGACTATAAAATGAATTGTTAAATAAGACAAATATTATCTTAATCAGATGTCAGAATAAATAGTTCTGGAGTCATATTTTTTTTTTTAATTTTAAAAATTCGAAAGTCTCAAAAGCACTATTGGGTTTTCAAACTTTCGAGGATTTCAGAATTCGAAAATCCCAAAAGCACTATTGGGCTTTCATACTTTCGAGGATTTTACTGAGGTTTCCCTTTATTATAAATACAATTTTTACTATCTAACTTAATAATACAAATTCGGACTTTCGCAAAAAAAATATAGAATATCTAAATATTGTTTTTATATACTCCATAAATTAAATTTTAATAACATTTAACATCTAAAATCTTCATAAAGCGGTTGGGGTTTTCCTACTGCTGATAAATTTATTAAGGTTTACTTTATTAGAAATTAAATTTTGATATCTAACCTAATGTTAAAGACCTGGAATATTTTTTTCAAGGAATTTTGACTATTTTTTTTATATACGTAATGTATATGACTAAATCTTAGTCAGATTTAAAAACAAAATTAATTAGTCATTAATTTTATATTCTGTTTACAATTTTTGATTTCAATTAATTACAATTTTAGAAGCCCATAAAACTAGTTATACTTGTTTATATACTTCCTTAGATTTTACATTATAAAAAATTAAGTTTATCTATCTAACTCAATATAGGGGAAATCGAAAATTTATCCTAAAAAAAAAACATAGAATCGTGGAATATTATTCGAACCTGGATAAGTGAGAAAACTCTACAAGATTCCAGGTTTGACTTTATATATTTTATTAAAATCCCTCATTAAATTTTAATCCGATATGACAGCAAAATTAAGCAGCCAATGCGAAATATTAAAAATTCTAAAATTCCCATAGCACTGTTGGGGTTTCAAGTTGTTGACGATTTGTCTAAGGTTTACTTTATTATATTATTATTAATTATAAAGTTTCGAATATTTTTTTTCCGAAAAATATATAATCTTCAAATATTTTTTATATAGTTTTTAAAATGAATAATTCAATCTTAAATTCTAGATTCTAAATCAAAATTAATCAGCCATTAATTTTTGATTTTATTACCTATTTTATATTTTATCTTTGATTTCTAGCAACTCATAAGAACTATTGCATTTTCCAGATTTTTTAAGAAAAAATATTTTACTATTTAACTTTATATTATGAGTCTCGAAAATGTATTCGAAAAACTATAGACTCCTGGAGTTTCTTTTTATACACTTTTCAAAGAAAAAAGAGTATATTCATTGTGCTCTGATGTTTGTAACGCACGGTTCTGTGCTCATCGTAGACCCTCAAAAGTTACCTCTAGAATAGTTAGAATTACTCGAGGAGTCGATATAGCCATGTCCGTCTGTTTCTATGCAAACTAGTCTCTCAGGTTTAAAGCTATTTTGATGAAACTTGTTATATAGCTTTCTTCTGTATAAAGGCTGCACATTTGTCCACTATATCATATAGCTGTCATAGGAACCTAAATCGGTTTAAAGAATAACTCCTACATTTATTATCCGATCCTTTTAAATTTGACATGTGTGTGTTTTTTATAGTAATAGATATATGTTCTAAATCCTGTAAGGATCAGATTACTATATCATATAGATGCCATACGAAGTTAAATCGGCTTAAGGAATACCTTCCACAAATACTAATTGATCTCTTTTAAACTCAGCACACACGTTTTCTATATAATAATACACTAACGTGCTAAATTTTATAAAGATCGGATCACTATATCTTATAGCTGTCATACGAACCTAAATCGGTTTAGGAAATAACTCGGACGTTTATTGACTCATCTCTTTCAAATTCGGCATAAACGTTTCTTACATAAATATACGCGTCTATGCTGAATTTTTTTTTAAATCAGACTACTATATCATATAGTGTTATACGAACTCAAAACGGCCCTATTAACTGACCAACCCTGTTCATGTGATTTACAGCAGAAAAAAACTTCGAAAAGAGTTTGTAATCTGCGGCACATTATTAATATTTTATATTTTCTTTTTATTATATTTTTAACTTTTTATTTTAATATTGATTTTAGGTTTTTTAAAAGCGCAAATGAATTATTAGGGTTTCGTATTGTTAAAGATTTTACTAAGGCTTACTTTATTCAAATTTTACTTGATTTTGCGGACCTCAAAACTGATTTATTCAATTAAATGGAAAATTAATCTGATCGTCAGATACTCCAATATTTACATGCGCAGTTTTTAATTGTTCGGACTGCTGAGATTGTGCTTAGAAAAATACTATTTTATGAGATTAATAATATTAACTAATAACGAATGTAAAGAATATTAACGTTGCATTTTTAATAAGGCCTAGAATGATTTAACAGATTCATTACAGATTTGAATATAAAATTTAAATAAACAAGATTGGCTGTCAGTCGTCGGTTCTTTATTATTCTATCTTATAATCTTACTTTTACTCGGCGAAAACCCAAAGAAATCGGTGTTTCCTATATTACAGTTGCCGCAAGTAATAATATACTCCCAGGAAGGGGAGTCACTCAGAGAACAAATTTTTTTTTTAAAAAAAAAAAACTTTGCTCATATGGCAATTTTCTTTTTTATATTTTATTTTTGTGAAGACTAAAAATAATCCCATATAATTAATTCATAAAATAATTGAATATTTGTTGATCATAATATTATCGTATTTTCATATTTATAAATACAAAATGCAGTTTAGTTTATTCTTTGAAAGAATTGGTAAAGCGAATAAAATTACCTTGAGTTTTTCCTTAACATTTGTTTTATTCAATGCAGACGAATCCCAAACAAAATTAAAGCCAACGGCACGAGTCAAAAATTTTGATGACGGTGATAAAATGGGCATGGACGGGTGTGATTTTCTTGTTGCTGTTTTAGCGGCTGGACCGGATTTATGTATAAAACACGACAAATATGTTCTCATTTTGATTAATATGCTCAACAAAGGCTTTTTAACAGTAGCGGCAATTGCGTTAGAAATGGGATTACGAACGTTCAACAAGCAAATGCAACAACAAAAAACTTTATAAACAAAAAAAATTCAACAAGGAGGCACGATGGCGGCCGACCTCCGGATTCAGCCAAGGGGGAATTGCCTTCGAATAAACTTAATTTAGTGTGCACTTTTAACTGCGGCGGTGATCTTCTTTTCGGACGAATATTGTTTGATTGTTTTGAATAGTTTGTTTTGTTTTATCGCGTCTACATTTTTAAGTGGCAGGAGCAGAGCAAAATTGCGGTGGCCTGTGCCTAATGGGCAGTGCAAGGCAAACGCAATAAAAACTCATTGTATATGATATTTTTATGCTTTTCTGTTGCTGAGAGCATGGCCCATATAATGCAACTTATTCATTTAACTAATAGGACTTATCACTGAGCACTATTTTGTTGTTATATGCATTTTTATAATATTTTGTGTATTCTTTTTATGGTGCCTCTGCTTTGCGTTGAATTTTATTTGGTATGGACGTTTTATTATTTATGTAGAATTGCTTTATGTGTGAACATCTTGGAAACACATTGAAACTGTCACTGTTGGAGATGACTGAACTTAAACAAATTTGTATATTTTTTAATAAATTTTAGTTTATTATTAGGGCAATTTTTGTTTGTTGGTCTTTAAGGTTAGAAAAGTGTGTCCACATTTTTTGTTTGTGAAAATGTCAGGTGTGTGCCTATAAAATACCCAATTCGCTGCGCTGGTATTTTTGATTGCCAACAAAAGCACTAAAAAATTCCACACTTATCGAAATTGAATATAACTGTGCAAATTGACCCTGAATTCTGAAAAATGATTGAGTTGTTTTAAATAATTATTATTTTCATGAAAAAAAGAAACATTTATTTTTGTGTTTTTATTTAAAAAATATAATACAATTGTAAAAAATTAAAAATAAAATAAGATATTTCAGAAATATTTGCTTAATTATACTAAGGTGTTTTCGGAGCTAAAGGAGAATATGCCGAGTATTCTATGTCAAATCCGGAAATGATCACATTTATGACAGAAATAAGAAATACAATTACTAAAATAACGTCGTTCAATATTATCGCTGTAGTCTGGTCCTTTTGTCTGTTGATATTTAGACTACCAATGACCACAAAGAGAACGCCAACCAAAATCTGTTAGAAAAATTGAAGACTTATAGTATTTATTTTTATAAAAGCAATTAGAAAAAAGCTTAACCTAATTTAAGAGTTAAATTTTTATTTCCCATGAGTTAATAGTTCAGCCGGATGTGGCGGCAAACGACTATCAAAAGCAGATATAAACAGATTTATCATAGTAGTAAAAAAAGCAAATCCTGTACGGACATGGTTCAGTATATTGGCCGAATTTCGAAATTCAGGTTGGTGTAATCGGCAATCGCGCAATAAACTAAGCGACAAACTGAGAATGCCCGAAAGGACCTATGACATAGGAAAATACACCATTAAAACCCCAGACTGATATAGAAAAGGATTATTTCAGTATATTTACCTGCAAAACAATTGATAGGCTTATTAAAATAAGCATTAGTTTATAGAACTGATGCTGCTCCCCGACCTGTATAATGTATTTCAATTGAGATGCATTTGCTGTCAGCAAAGCAATGTCCAGCATTCCCTGAGCTATAGTTTTCTTGGTTGCATACCGATTGGCATCCATGGCTTTCATCTGTATATAGAAGAATTATTTTGATGTTATTTTTAATTTTAATAAAATTAAAATCTTAGCAAATATTATACAGTCTTATTTTTTGCAAATTTAGTTCAAACAGTTTTTGATAGCGGCTGAATTCAAAGACAAAACAAAATTAGTTTTTATCTGACCAACTTGTCCCGCCTTGTCTGATACGAGCAAATACTAGAGAGCACGAATCTATACTCAAAGCAATTAACTGTAAACAATATAGTGGAAAGGTCCGGACTTTGATGTACTTAATAAGTTTCATTTTTAGAACTTATATATACATAACTATATTTTTAAGGACCCTACAAAATGCTACACACTCTTATAGGCTTTCGTGAAAGAGTAAAAAATATATAGTATAATATATAATAGCTTTGCAGTTGTATTGAAACTTATAAATAATGGAAAACATCACATACGACCGGATGGAATTTAATTTCCATTTTCCCATTCGCACAGAAATGATTTGTTTTGTAAGACAAACCGAATTAATTGGTGAGATGATTCATACATACTTGAAAACTATATGTTATCTATTCAATTTGAAAATCTACAGATGTTTTCACATATATGTATGTATGTATTTTTACATAAACAAACACAATGACCTAGAGAAATTAATAAAATACATTTAGTTTGTTTTAGGAAAGCTGTTGATTTTTGAGTGAAATTTTTGACGAATAGCTTTGGCATTAATTAGATTTTTGAAAGATTGTTATTGATAAACTTACCTCGGTCTCAAAAGGCTCTACTGGATTTATAGCTTGGGCAGCCATAGTCAAGCTTTTTTATTCAAGTTTCAAATTTGTGCAATAAATATTACTCAATTGTTTCGGTTCCGCGATTATGCGCTGCTAAAAATCATAGAAACCTTGGCAAATAGACCAAATAACAAAAGTTTGTTTATTTTCTGGCCACAAACTTTTAACCAAAGAAAGCTAAACATACATATAAGAAAACAATTCTTTTAATAGACAAAAAGTCTAAAATGTTTTTTTTTTTTTTTAATTCTAAACAAATTAGAGAAACTAAACAAAAGTATTAAAAAAAAAATAATAAATAATCCAAAAAGTTCGTTACCGTGGAGACCACCGAACCGAACTATTTAAGAGTCGAAATCCAACTGAGACCTGCAAATGCGAGGGAGAGTGCGTTGACAACAATTGACGCAATAGTCTCTCTGGCTCTCCACTTTGCTTTCAGCTAAGTTGAATTAGGCGAGCCCAATACAAATTCATCATACTAACGCCAAAGTTAGTTTTATTGATTTATTTTGGGTGATACTAAAAAAAATATAATATCCTTTGGGGTGGTCAATCAATAAAAAGGAAATTATTTGCTTGTCTTTTAATCAAGTTAAATTTTTATTTTCTATTTTTTGTTTGTTTGAAAAGCAGTTTTTAATAAATAGCATTTTAAATACTTTGCGCCTAATTCATAATCTCCTTTCAATGACTGAATTTTTTAATGCCACTTTAAACGCCGTTTGATATATGCTTGTATAGTTTCTTAAAAGCCTTTTCAGTTAGCAGATAGAAATGAAATGGATCAACTAAAAAGTCTTTCTATGCACGGCACGCTGGCCTTCTTCTTCGTACTCCCGTTTCGATATCCACATCTTTTTGAATGTATCGAGTGAGGCCAGAATAGAGCCACCCATCCACGTCGAGTAGAGACGTTCCTGTGGAGCGGCAATCTGAAATTAAGAAAAGCAGTTCTAATTTCTATTCATACAGAGTGGTTTGGAGTGAGCTTACTCTAATCTTAAGGTCTTTGGCCGAGTGTTTTTTCAGTTCAGCTAGCAGACGATCACCAAAGCCCTTGAAAAGGGTTGAGCCACCTGATAACACAATATTCTGATAGAGCATTTTTCTGAGATCCATATCCGACTTTTCAATGGAATACATCAAAACATCGTGTATGCCCTCGCACTCTTCGCCCAATAGGTCTGGTCGGAAGAGCACTTCTGGGGCACGGAATCGGGCTTGTCCAATCTCAAATGTTTTGCCATCTGGCAATTTGTATGAAAACTTTTCCGTTTCCACAGTTTCCTCTTTCTGGGGATTAGTTGCCAGATAGCAGACCTTTTCCTTGATTGAACGAACAATTTCGAATTCAGCGGTTGTGCGGAAATTGAAACCTTCCCGTCGTATGAGTGTTTTCAAGTAGCGCGTTACATCTCGACCGGCAACATCAACGCGCATAATACTATGAGGCATAGCAAAACCTTCATAAATAGGAACTGCATGCGTCACACCATCACCAGAATCGAGAACAACTCCTGTAACCCGGCCGGTGGCATATCTACAAAAAACACAAACGTGAAATGACAGTTTTTTGAGCGAAGAGAATGGAAATACTCACAGACTGAGTACGGCCTGCATAGAGACAAAGAGCGCGGGTGCATTTATGCCTTCGAAGAAAAACTCGGCCGCCTTTTCACGATTACGACGAGGGTTCAATGGTGCTTCTGTCAATAAAACAGGATGATCCTCGGTGAAAGTGGCCAGTTGTTCCTTTTAATAAGTGTAACAAAATAAAGTAGTCTTTCATTGGAAATTGTTCTATTGCTGGACTTACCTTGCTATAAATATAACTCCATATTCGCTCCATGTCGTTCCAATCAGTCACAATACCGTGCTCCATTGGGTATTTGATGCTAAGCAGACCGCGATGCTCTTCCGCCTTAGGGCCCACAAATATGTCACCCTCCAGCGCTCCAGCCATGACTCGAACATGCTTGGGTCTTCCAATGCTAAAAAAAAATATTCTCTTTGAAATTATTGATATAGTGGGTTTTGAAACACTTACTAGTTTGGAAACCTGCACTTTGGAATGTGCTCACCAGCAAAACCGGCCTTGATCACACCGGAGCCCTTAAACAGAAAATGAAAGTAGGCTAGGGTTAGTCGGTGTTATTCATAAATTTGTTCAACTTTAAACAACTACAGTCAGGGAGATAAAATTTTTCAGCAAGTTTCTAAATTCTTAGAATTTATAATGGCTCCAATGGTTATACCCGAAGCAGATATGATATCTGTAGCAAAGAGCTCACAAGTCCAACGCAAATCTATTTTGGGCTTTGCTCCGAGAATTGGGCTTTCATTCGTTGATTATGCAGATCTCGACAGGGTGGACAATTTTTATATTCAATGCCAAAACTATCGGGACTATTATCGCGATCCTTATGGAAAACTACACCCGCCAGATATGTTCCGCCGTCATCAAGGCAAGTGTGGCATCAAGTTAGATACTTCTATTAAGAGTTTGATGGAGCCTTCTACTTATGTGGTCGAGCGCAAGCCAGTAGTTTATCCAGTTGAATACTCTAAAGAGATGCCTCCGACTTTTAAAATTAAGCTTGGTGGTCGATACAACGAAAGTTCTTGCGTGGCATTCAAGCGTTAAAGTATCGCTTGAGAAAAGTTGGGAAATCCTGTCTGGTGAAAATGTTGTTGTTTTTTTTTTAATTTTCGATTTCCTGTTATATTCTCAAATTTTAAGATCTATAAATTATGCACTGCTAAAAAATTTGCATACTACTTATTAGTCATATTGTCCAATTCCATACATACACCCAAACTATAAGGTGTGAAAGCACTTTTGTATTCATATGGCCAATGGTGATGTCACTGATGTTGCAGGCTAAAGAACCGGGCAAATGTTTGACTTACGTTATCTATGACGACGGGCTGGTTTACTACAACATCATAAGGCTCCATTTTGTGCGCTTTATTAAATAAATCGTTTAAAATAATCTAACAAGTTGCGTTTTACTGTTCTCTATTTGTGCAAAAACTTATGCGAGGGCCGCATTGACGAAGAATAATGTAAAAGCAAACAGCAAAAATACAATATCGATAGCAACCAATGTATCGATTACATGCTGAGGTGCATCGGCAGCTTTTTTAAAATTATAAAATATTTAAAATTTATTATTGTAGCAATTAGCAATTGGTAAATACTTATTTAATTTGAAATTTCTATTTAGAAAATTAGTTGTTTATTAATTGATTTGACTTGTTCGACTTAAAGGTAAACAAGGTATTTTTATGAACTGAAAGTCTGGTCACATTGGCGCATAGTTCTTTTTGTTAAAAGGAAAAACTTTAAATATATATAATCAATTAATTGATATTCATGCTCTGAACCTGCTGGTTGCATTCTTTTACTTCACGGGCCTGGAATCGAATTCTCTTTGTTGTTGAGAAATCGCTAAGAAGACTACAGTAAGGTGGCCAAATTCTGGAGTCCAGGATTTTGCCAGCACGATCCGGCACACTTGAACATTCAGGTGCCTTAAAACTAAAATAGTGACCAAAACTAATTCACTCGAGCAGTGAGAAAATTAAGACAAGATGTCAAATACAGCAGCTAAATCACAGCCACCACCACCACCCGGTCTTAAATCTTTGATTGATCATTTGGCCCAACTTTACCCAGATCAACCGAATCCACTTCAAGTAACCACCCTTCTGAAATTTTGGCTGGGTGGCATGGATCCCTTAGACTATATTAGTATGTATAACAATAAGGGAGAACCCGAAAGAAATATACCATCGCACTGGCATTATATAAGTTTTGGGCTCAGTGATCTGCACGGAGATGGGCGTGTCCATGTGCGAGAAAGTGAAGAGCTGTCCACAAGATCAGGTATGGGATTCGAACTAACATTTCGTTTGGCCAAAACCGAAGCAGAGCTACAGCAAGAACGTGAAGATCCAAAAAAACCAATCCGCCCACCCACTTGGCCTGCTAACCTGTTGCAAGCCATCGGGCGATACTGCTTCCAAAGCGGCAATACCTTATGTTTCGGCGACAATATACCCTGGAGGAAGTCACTGGATGGAAATCCTCAATCACGACTGAGAAATTTGCTGGTGGCTCAGGATCATCAGCTAGGCTGCATTGAAACACCCTTTGGCACAGTAGACTTCTGCCAAATTGTTGGTGTGACTGATGAAGAACTGGAGCAGGCCTCGCGATGGAATGGACGTGGAGTCCTAAACTTTTTACGTCAACTTTCCGACGGTGGTGAATGGCTGGTCACAAATATGCAGCGCACTCAGAGTGTATTCGATATATTCCCCGAGACCTTAATTAATCTAAAAGATGACTTGGAAAAACAGGGATCCGATCTGGCCGGCATAAATGCCGAATTCACATTTAGAGAACTCAAACCTACGGTGGTCGTAAAACAAGAAGTAGATTTTCATAGTCTAAATCAACGTTGCGCCAGTGAAGAAAACAACCGAAGTCAGACAGATGCCAAAATGAAACGCGAAGAATCAAGTTTCCCCCAGTCCATGTCCTTGAGTAGCAGCTCTCTACATAAATCCTGTCCCTTAGATATTCAGCAACAAGAGCCAAGCTGCATACCACTCGATGGTATTGAAATTACACTGGCACCGGACGCAGCCAAATATTTGTTACTAGCCATAAAAGATCGCATACGCCATGGACGTCACTTTACCTTTAAGGCTCATTATCTGGCCTTAACTTTGGTGGCTGAATCCGTGACCGGAGCTGCTGTGAACAAGGCGGAACCATATGGCGTCATAGGTTATTGGGTTCAGGTTTTGATACCCGATGATCTAGTCACCCGCATGATGGAAACCTTCACAAATGCCGGACTAGATGGCCAGACTGTTCCCACACAACGCTTGGAATTCGAATGGCCCGACAAGCATATAAAATTAATTGTAGATCAACCCACTTTTCATATGCCCACAAACATTCCCGTGGAATCTCAATTTGTCCATTAACGAATCTGAAAATCTTTCTCAGTATACTTAAATAAATACTAATAAGTTGAAATTTACAAATATCGATCAAACAAGCAACAGTCTGACAAATAGAAGTACCTCAAAAGTATCAGATAATTTGTATACACTGTATTAAGATATTTAGGAAACTAAGCGAATTTATACTTATAAGGTAAATGTTTATTATTTTTACTATTGTGTCTTATAATTTAAATAAAATTATTGAGCAAAACTTTCTCAGGATCTGCTAGTTTTGGGGGAGAATTTCTTTGGAAATCCGGTTGGAATGGTGTGGTCGAGTATGTTTTAGGAAATCCAAATAATTCCACACGACTTGCAAGCTGCAACGGAAACATAAATGCCTTCTAATTGATAGCTTGATCTCCCGAGTTCATGTGAGTTCGGTGGAAATTGTCATTTAATAATTATTGAGCTCGGCCCCATTGATGTTCCACAGACAGCGTCTTCAACCAAAGCGGACATAAACACTTCAGAGTACAAGTTGTCACCTTTTAATTGACAAGTGCTTGGATATATGACCATATAACCCAGAAGCTACTTGCTTTTATAAAATTAGCTTAGCCTTTTTTAATATTTGAGATAGGTAAGACTGTCTGACTTGCCTATAGCTTTAAATGATTTGAGAAAATCTATAAAAACTCTTAACTCAAATAAGTCGTCTCGGAATTTAAAATTCGAAAAACTATTGCAAAACCTTCCCAGTTCGATAGTGTCGAACCGTTGCTATCGTTACCGATTGGGGCCCACCGTCTGTCCAGAGCTGAGCTCTTTCCCCATTGAGTTTGTTTACTGCTGAGCAAAACGTAGCACGCCACGGCACGGCACGGCGCTCTCAGTGAGAGTTGCCAGCAACGCTACGACGTAGTGGTCACTGATTAGGTGCCCTACAATGACGGCGAAGACGCGGGCGTGTGAAATATTTTCGCCAACTTGTAGAAAATAATTTATTTTATTCTTCATTCCACTGCCGCCAATGCAGGCGTTTGGTTCGTGCGTTCGCTCGTTTCGTTGACAATATAAAAGTTGTAGTTTGCCTGTGTTCAATCAATAAAAGTCGTATTGCATTCAGTTCTTTATATTATTCCCGGTATAGCTCACGTGAATTTAAAGCGGCGGCAAAAAATAGAAGAAACGCCATAAGAAAGAAAATCAACATAAAAATTAAAAGAAATTGACGTACGTGGTGATTCTTGCCTTTAGAGAATAATGAATAAAATATTAAATTGCAATAAAAAAAAGTTACAACTTAAGTTATTTGCAAAAGGTTATATAAAATTCAAGAAACAATGACGAATGAATTATGAAAACTTATAAAAAAAAAATCAGGCACAGCAGTTGTGTTATTTATTTTTTAACTTTGGAATATTGTTTTGTGTTAAAGAATGAATAATCAATTTATGAGCCGAGTTAAATTTCAAAAGAATTGAGTTTCCAACCAGCTCAATTAATTTTCAATTTAAATCAAAAATTTTCAAAAGTTCACTCACTGACGAAATATGATCCATATGACATGAAGTCTTTAAGAATTTTGAAAAGAGAATTTGGGTATGCAAAAATAGAAGAGAAATAGAATAGTATACGAGCTAAAGATATGAAAAAGAATGCACTGATGACCATGCAAAATTGCATTTTTCGGAAAGACCTCTGTCTCGGTCTGCCCTCCGAGCAAAAATGACTAGCTAGCAGAAATTTGTATTTTTTTGCAGGGCAAGTGAAAAGTAAATTAAGTAATTTGCAATACAAATCTGAAAGATAACCTAAAAAAAAAATGTGACGCTGTCAACGACTTGCCGCTATATTTTATCACTCAATCTTCTTTCTCATATGCATATATTTGACTGCTTGGGTATTGCGATAATTGCAAGTTGAATAAAAATATACAATTTCGTATTGTCTAGAGCTACTATCACTTTTTAAAAAATAAACGACGCTCTGGGATTTTAATTGTAGTTTTTCTGTTGATATTTGCTTTTGTTCTGTTCACAGAAATTGCTTAAAAAGCCGCAGGCAGGCAGACAGGTGGAGAGATGGCTGAAAGCGAGCCCCTCAACGAATCAAAGAATCAGAAAAATGGACACATAATCGTACTCAAAGATAATACTAAGGCTAACGGTAATCTCAGCATACTCGATAATCTGGAAACTGGAGCACAAGAAGCACATATCGAAGCACCCTGCTGCCGGGATATACATGGCGATGGTCCGCCAGATGGTGGAGCCCGGGCCTGGCTAGTGATGGTCAGCGCCTTTCTCTGTAACGGTATACTCTTTGGCTTTATCAACACGTACGGCGTCATATATCTCTACCTGTTAAGCAACAATGCCAATCTTAACAGTGACTATGGTGACAATGAAGCGTCTAGTAAAGCAGGTAAGTCTTTTGAATCTTGCATTATTTTTCCCGAATATTTGTTGTAGTCTTATAGGACTGTAGTGTTAATCGTGCACGTGTTTTGTTGAAATTTATTCTTTGAACTTGATTATACCAAATGCGTCATTGCCTTCGTTCGCATTAAAAAAAAAAGATGAGCTAGTTGATTCCAAAAAAATATATACTATGTATAAAAATTATTATTATTCATGCGTGTACATTTCACCTTTATACATAAGTTCAAATTGCCGGCAAAGCATTTTAAGTATTACACTTCTCTCGAACATAAATTTAATTGGAATACAAAAAGATTCTTCCCGCCACCGCTCAAGTCAATGAAATTGGGGCTTTCTGAGACGCAAAGTTGATTGGAAACGTTCATTTTCTTTTTGTGGTTTTGTTTTTGTTTATAAATAAAGTATTCAAATCCGCTTCACAATTAACCTTCAACTTAAATAAAACTAACAAATCGTCAAAGGGTTATCTCCACTGACCTTTGATGATGTGTCACCAATTATTTGCCATCCAAAAGAATCCATTTTTTTTTTTTTCAAAGAATTTTGGAATTTAAATGAAAGTTGGAAATTGTTCATATATCTTTTAACATGGTAAATTCCATTTTAGAAAGAGTAGTTAAATTTTAAAGAATATTGCTTAAGTCAGCTGATAAGTAAGTCACCCTTAGAAAATGGCTTAAAAGAAAAACGAATTTGTGTTTGTCAAGGTTTGTGTTTACCTTACCGCTTTCCGCTTTGAAGGCTTGCTCAATGCGACCGCCTGAAACCAGGCCCCCCACCCCATGCTCTAGTGATTCTTTGGCCTGTCAAACTTGAGCTATGGGTCCAACGCATCATAAACAAACGGCAGCCATGACAAAAGACAAAGGCAGCAAAGCAAAACGCCACAAAGAAGCAGAGACCACCACTGACCTAGTTTAGTTGCTAGACATACCACCCAACTTGTTTGACTAGATGATGAAGCCCTGGAAGTGAAGCATTAGGTAGCGATCCTCCCGACTAGCCCTATTAGCAGTTGTTTCGAAGCATGATTAAAACCAGAAGTAATCTGATCTCCTTACTATCCATAGCTTAGCTGTTACAGCAATAAATGTGTAGGTGACAAATTATAGGTTAATATTATTTCCCTGTGAAAGATCAGCAACGGTTTATTTGAAGCCATATTGATTGGACACTTTGTACCGGTCTGGGTTTCTTGTTATTTAAAAATATCCAATATTACCTAATAATTCTTGGCACACTCCTCAGTGCTGTAATTTTCATTAGACCGATATCATATATTGTGTGTGTGTGTGTGTGTGAGAGAGAGAGAGAGAGAAAGCTTTGATGCAAAAGTGAATGCTGCATTGACATTGGCCTCAAAGATTTTCCTTCACTCTTGCACTTGGCCGACGCATTTTGGGGCACGTTCAGTGTGTAATTGCATTTTCATGGGGCTTGTGGTTTCTAAATAAAAATCAGGTTATTTTCAGCGTTTTGTATTTGGTTCAATATTACAGACGGAAGTGGCTGTAAATGATTTAAATTATATTAATTACATAAACATTGATATACAAAGTTAAACTTGATATAGCTCTCCAGTGTAGTGACTTTTCTAATCTTATCTTTTTGACCGATTGTTGTGTTTTATTTTTTTTGCCGGGTTCTACGACTTTTTCTTTCATTACATAAATTACACAAGCTTATTATTTTGCATAACGAAACTAATTTTGGACTCCTTTTTTTTTCTCTTCATAAAAATAAATGAAGTGTAAATAAAATCGTTTATTTGATAAGATTATTTCATGTATTTCACGTATTTCTATAATTACACATGCATCCCAAATATCGTTTCATAGTTCAATTAATTAATAGCGGTCATTGTTCTCAATTTGCACGTCCATCTGAGACTTTTGCCTGGTGTGCGGGGCTTATCAGGCTTAAATCAGCTTTGCAAACAGATTCAACACAAATGTGTCAATCAAATATCAATTTCATATGCTAAATAGGTTGTCAAAGACATTTGCCTTCTTCACTCCTCTAATGCAGGCAAAGATCAGGGAACGGAAAAAGTGCATATTAAATGACATTTCTTAAAATAGTGGGAAATAATCGATAATTTTGTCTATCGGAAATAATTAACAATTCAAAAGTAGAATCATTTAATCCTGTATTTAATTTTACGCTAAAAATATATATTGAAACTGTTTTTATTTTTTAATAAAATTTCAGCCCTTGTGGGCTCTTTGGCAATTGGCACTACATTCCTGCTTTCGCCTGTGGCCGGCTGTCTTGTCGATAAGATTGGCCTGCAGATGACCACATTTGCCGGCGGAGTTTTGTCATCCGGTGGCCTGCTGATTTCAGCTTTCTGTACACAGGACATTGGCGCTCTATATTTCACTTATGGCATATTATTTGGAATGGGCGCTGCCCTAGCCTATACGCCCACATTGGCTATACTGGGACATTATTTCAAGCGTTATTTGGGGAAGGTGAGTGGGTTCGTCACAGCTGGATCCAGTGTGTTCACAGTTATTTTGCCACCGTGTCTCGATAGATTGCTGCGTAAATATGGTTTAGAAACAACATTCCTGGTAAGCCACTTTTAAACGATTCAGCTAAAAAAGAAATTAATTTTTCAACAATTTTTGTTCTTCTCACAGATAATGAGCGTGATTGCTGCCTTTATAATTGTTTGTTCCTTTGTTTATAAGCCATTGCATCCACCACCTGAGCCGCCAAAGAAAAAGCCGGGTCGCTCACGTTTCAATCTGTTCGTGCGCTCAATTGTTAATTTTGAAATTTGGAAGCACAAGCGTTATGTGATCTGGGCCCTTTGTGTGCCATTGGCTCTATTCGGTTACTTTGTTCCTTACGTCCACATGATGAAATTTGTCGAGAGTAATTTTCCCGGGAATGATGTCAATCTTCCGGTTATGTGCATAGGCATAACCTCTGGCATAGGCCGACTGATTTTCGGCGTCATTGCAGATCTAGCCGGCGTTAATCGATTATATCTTCAGCAACTTTCGCTCGTCTGCATTGGAATAACCACACTGTTACTGCCACTGACCAGCTCGTATGTGGTGCTGGTTTCATTTGCTTTGATTATGGGTCTGTTCGATGGTTGCTTCATATCATTATTGGGACCAATAGCCTACGAAATTTGTGGTCCGTCCGGCGCAACTCAGGCTATTGGATTTTTGCTCGGCCTAAGTTCGATTCCCTTGACAGTTGGACCTCCCATAGCTGGAAAAATATTCGATAGTACAGGTTCTTACACCGTACCGATGATTTTAGCTGGCTTGCCACCGCTGGTTGGCTCATCTCTGCTTTTCCTCACGAGATGCATTAAGTCCGACGATGAGTCTTCTGCTGCGGAACGAATCACTCTCCCGGTAGAGAGTTCCAGTATTGAGATTGTCTCTAATGGAGGTGGGTGAAAATATTTTCATAGCCGAAATATTTACTTCTTGAATGAATTACAGGCATGAAGCCGGATCACGATCCCAAGGAAAACGGATTTGTTGGCGAAGCGGGCTCGATTACTACGAACGGACACGCTCCTCTCGGAACGCCCGATACAGGTACCAGTGGTAAACATTCTAATGTAGCATCTTCTTCTGCCGCTTGCAATTATTCCTCTAGCTTTCCAACGACTAACAAAAATGTGCAAAATTGCATTCACACTACTTTGCTCTATCATAGTAACAAGAGGTGCATGACTACTCCGTTAATCGATGACAGTGCTGGTGCTTGCCGTTTTTATAGCACAATCTCGACTTCTATAAAGGACTCAAATAAACGCCGTTATAGATATTCCATTTACTAATCCATTCTCCTGTTTATAGCTTTATTATTGCACATTGCTTATCTGTGGTAGATGCACAATTATTAAATAATGATAGAGCTTTCTTATGGATTTCAACAGTTTATTTCCAAATATTGCGCGCTGTACTTGATAAATATAAGTTCTTATGTATTTTGTTTGTATTATACCGACATGAAGTATCGCTAACGGCATTGATCTTCAGAGCATGCAATTTTTTTTTTTTTAATTTTATCAGTTAAATCTATCTATTTTCTTTTAAATACTTGCTTTATTTTCGGGATTATGGTGCATTTAAATGCTTTTAACGATTCTTTTTATTCTTGTAAATATATGTATAAATTTAAGTAAAAATCTAATTTTAGACATTCTCTTATCAATAAAATGAGAAGCATTTAAGACCTCTATGTATATTTCCAATTTTATACCATTTTCAGAGTCGCTGGCTGATGAATTGCGGTCCTAGAGTTTTCGCTGTCGGTTGCTACTTCAAATTCAAAAATATAATTTTCATTTTCCCGCAGAAGAAAAGAATCATAATCAATATTTTAATTGAATCATATATACATATATACACAAGTAGTTTATGTTACATCAGTGTATGTAAATTTCTAGCTAATTGTAAGAGTTTTTATTAGATGTGCCTAAAAATCGAATAGAAATCTACCATTTTACAAGTAAAAAATTATGTAAAAAGTCTAAAAGTTTTTGGTCTTACAGCACGTTTTGAATGCAAGTCTTGCCTCACTTTTCTAAATGAAAAATTAACTCCAAATATTCGGAAGACACTTACTCATAATCCTGGTTATGCTCGGTGCCAATGTTCAACCTTGGACAGAGACATTTGTAATTCCAGCTTGCTACAATTAAATTCTAGCAGTGAGGTTGAAAATTTCTCCCCAGGAGCTGTGTTAACCTTTCTTGACCACAGTAAATGGATTTAGATGCAGTAGAAAATTTTAAGAGTGAAAAATAAAAATAATTCTAAATTGAATTGTGTGTTTTAATTTTTTAGACCAAGTTCAAAAGCTTATTTATTATATGATAATAAAGGACATTAACATTGTTAATAAAAACAAATGTAAACATGCCATAAAAAAGTTTTAAAAATTAACGATTACTTACGCCGTACGATAGGTCGATTTGTCATTCACAAGCAACTCTGTAAACATATGATAAGGCAGCAACCGTCGGTTTTTTGCAGCCCTAGTGATGTAACTTCAAAGCATATGTTTAATGCCTAAATTGTAGACAAAATGTCAATGAAAAAATTAATCTTCGGTGCAATTCAGCACACAAAACGGATAAATTCAATTCCAACATCAATATGGATGCCAAAGTCCATTCACACAAGTGCGGGCTTATGCAAGGCGGAGGATCGCAAGGAAATGCTAGCATCTTTGCCGGCGAAAGATGAAGGAACAGCGGGCGAAAAGTCTGTAGATATAGACACGCTGATAAATAAGAAAACCAAATTCTTTCCAGATGCAAACACAGCTACTACATTATTTAATAATGTGCCCTTCAACGAGCTTCCCATTTGCAATATTCGTGTGTCCTCAAACAACACGATTATTTCAGTTACAGACGCCAAGGGTGAGTTGTGTTTTGAAAAAGTAAATATTTGTGAATATGTCTAATATAACAAATAATCCACTTAGGAGTTCCAAGACTTATCCGATCTTGTGGAATTGAGGGTTTTAAAAACACGCGCAAGGGAACAAACATTGCGGCCCAAGCCACTGCAGTCAGTATAAGCGCGGTGAGTAGACGACAAAAACAATTGTAATTGAAATATTTAATTTATTTCTGTTTTAAATACAGAAAGCTATTGAGCTGGGCTGGAAAACAGTTCGTGTAAAAGTGCGTGGCCTGGGACCAGGACGTATGGTAATTAATATTTTTCTTTTACTTTTATTCTTGTTTTATAATAATTTTTATTTGCAGTCGGCGATCAAGGGTTTGCAAATGGGTGGATTAAATATTGTTTCAATTACTGATAATACGCCAGTTTCCTGGAATCCACCAAGACCACGAAAACAAAGAAGTTTGTAAAGTTCCTTCGTTTTAATAATTAATTCCCCTTGTCAAAAGAGAAATTTAATTGAAGAAAAACATTAAGTAAAATATAAAATCTTATTTTATTATACTAAAACAATATTGCGGACCAGTTCTAAAACATACTCGTAAGACTAACAGAAAATTAAGCCTGTTGATATTTACAATTTGTTATTGCCTCGATTATTTACAATTTTCAGTATCGGCGAGAGCACTTTTATTAATTTAATTAATCCGATTGTCAGTTTTGAAAAGTTTAAAAGTAATTGTGGAATTGATTTCTTTCTGATATAGTATGAGTGTGTGCATTTTGATAAAATGAGTATGCTTTACGGATGGTGGTTCAGTGACCTTTGGCGTTTTTTGAAGGAGTCTGAAATGTACATAGCTATTTATTCACTAATTATTTAAGTTATTATCATGATGGACCAACACGAAGTTTTCTTAGCTGTTTCTTGATAATGCAACAAATTATTTTCTGGACTGGACAATTCACTTGACTGCGTAAAAGAAGGTCAATGAGGCACCGACTGCTGCCTTTAATAAATTGATGGCTCAACGAATTTTGCGCAGAAATTGCCAATTCTTGAAGGGCGGTTGTGCTTATTGGAAGACATTTATCGAGATGCGTTATGTTCCCATTTGTTGCATTTTCCTTGTCGTCCTCGTCATGCTTAGCTAAATGTTGCTTATGCTTGCGCACTCTCATAGAAGTAGTCTTGCTTGGAATTAAGGTTTGATTGTTTGGACGAAGCTCAGATATTTCTAAGGGCATGTTAGTTTCACAATTGCGACATGAACCAGAACCGTAAGATGTATGGAATTGCATGATTGATGAGGAACTACTGCATCCGAATTGCTGACTTCTATCCCGGCAAGCTGGCGATTCCTCGCTGAAGTTGTCCGCATCTGCACTGCCATCCCTGTGCGGTGATTCACTCTCCTCATAATCCATAAAAGTGGTTGCACAAGAAGGCTGGTAAATCACGGCGGAGGCATGTCCGGAACGACCTGAATTGAGCGGTGTACCTTGTTCCCAGGTGTTGGTCCGTGGATCGTAGACTTCCACAATAGATAGAAAATTATTGCCATCGAAGCCACCAATGGCATAAAGTTTGCCATCCAGCGGTGTTAGCGAGAGAGCACTGCGGGCAATTTGTATAGGTGCCACCATGTCCCAAGTTTCATTCTCGGTATCATAGCGCTCAACAGTGGCCAATTGACGCGAGCCATCGAAACCACCCACTACATAAATGAATTGATTTATGGCTGCCACTCCTGCAAATTTGAGATATTAGAATAAAGTTTCCATCGACCTTCCTAGACTTACCTGCTCCACTGCGTCCAGTGTGCAATGATGGCAAGAAACTCCATTCATTATTCTCTGGATGATAGCACTCTACACTAGCCAAACGCTCGACTCCATCGAAACCACCTATGGCATATAAGAGACGATTGACCACCACAACACCCACTCCCAGACGTTTGGAATGCATTGGCTGAACCAAGGACCATCTATCCTGATCGGGATCATAACTGTGGGCAGACAGGATAATTAATACAATATTTCCCTTAATCATAAGTTTAAAAGACTTACTACTCTACTGTATTGTGATACTCCATGCCCGCAGAGCCGCCTACCGCATACATTAGCTCATCCATGACAGCCACACCCACACGATGCCTGGGCACTGACATGGGCGAGCAGGGCCTCCAGTTTTCACTTATGGCACTATAACGATCCACCCAATCGGAGTCATAAGAAGAGCCAATATTATTATTACGACCACCAACGGCATAGAATTTCCCCTTGAGGAAAGCAGCCCCAAGTCCCGACCGTGGAATGCGCAAGTTCGGTAAGGTGGTCCAAGTCTTATCGTCCACATTGTAGGCCTCCAGAATGTCCAGGGAATGTCTATAAAAGCCACCGGCCACAAATATCATGCGGGTGGTGTTGGGAGTGCGCTCCTTTACCCCAGGACATTTGTGCAAGGTCAGATCCTTAAAGATTTTGGCAAGGTATTCACGACAGGCAGGAACTTTGGCCAGAACATCACAGTTTTTCATCTGTTCCTTCAAGAAGTTAGGTGTCAGAAACTGACAGCGCACAGCCCCGAGAATATGCTCCATTTTAGAATGTCGATTATCTTCATCATATTTGACCCATTTCAACACAGCATTATAGACTTCTCGTTCCTCTTGCACATTAAGTTCATCACGTCTGATTAGGGCAATCAATTGATAAGCCGACAGTTGTAAGAATTCTTCTTCTTGACAGACCTGCAAACCAACAAGGCATTAGACATCGTATTACAGCAACTCAATACCCACTTACCTGAGTGAAGTGTCTTTCTATGAAATGATTGGCTTTCTTCTGCAGCTCCGAGCAACCATGCTGTTCGGCAAAATTAGCTATGCCAATTGCATTTGTCGGATCCACTTGACGCTCCAGAAAGGCACAGCAGGCATCAATGACATTTTGAACCTGGAACATTGTGGCTGCAGGCAACAATTGGCACACCGTCACCTCTGTGACACGTATTTGCCCGGTGTACATGAAATATATAATCCGCTGCATGGCAGTGGGACAGACCTATGATAATGGATTATCCAAACTGTTCACTTGTTATAGAGATAAACTGAGGTGGTCAATGTCTTCAACTTACCCCTTGCAATTGGACTCGAGACATTTCGGACTCCTTGAGGCCGCCTGTGAACATGGCCTTGAAGTAGGGCGAGGCAGCCGATAGAACAACTTTGTGTGCGGGAAAGAGTTCTTTTTTCACTTCCAGAACAACATCGGTGAGCATGCCATGTGAACGCATCATAAACATCATTTTGAGTGCCTCCTTGGCATAGTTGGACATGCAAAAGGTCATGTCATCGTCTGTGGCATCTTGGTCATCAATGGTTGAGCGTACTGTGCTCGACTCTAAACGCCCACAGGAGGAGGAACCCGACTGACTGTCGCAGTGATTGCTCATTTCAATGTCTGCAATATTGCAAGAATTTTATTTAATTATAATTTATCCGGTAAGTTACCAGTTTCTTCTTTATTAACTATTTATAAAATATTGCTATAATTAAAGTATTATCTAATTTAAACTTAAAACTATTTTTATGGACTCGCACAACAGAGAGCTTTTCGGCTCGAGTGACGTCATTTTAGCCTGATATCTCCCGCTCACTTTTTTTTTTTTTCTTTAATGCAAAATTTATTATATAGCATGGATATTTTATAGATCAAGTTGCTTCAAATATTATTGTAATCCAGTTGTTTAAGTAAATCTGTTTAGTTGGTAGCAACAACAATACAAGTAGTATAAATTATACGATTTGGTACAAAGTTGTATAGATTTCTAATTTTACACTTAAGTCATTAAAAAGAAAAAAAAAAAAAAACAATTTTTAATCATCAGAATGGCGAAGCTTTCTTTCGTTTTTTTGCAAATCATTCATTGCGGTGTGAATAAGCTAACTTGATTTATAAAGTGCCCAGTCATTCTCACAACATACTATACAAAAAAAAAAAAAATAATAAAAAAACACCAACAAAAAATTGCCGAACTCAAACGCGTTAGAATATTAATCGGGAATTGAAGTGACTTTAAAGCCAATTCAAGGTCTTGAGCAGTATAGATTTTACCAAATTATGTTGCTTTGAACTCTGGATTTATATTTTGTATACATAAATACATATATATTTTTATATAAAACTAGTTTAATGAAAGCGACTCAAAGTTCACTTACGCACCGTGTGCGATTTTTTATTTTGATTGTGGTCACTTGGAATATATATATGTATATATAAATTTTTTATCAACACAAAATTACAAAAGATAACAGTTTTTCCTGTTATAACAGTATAACAGTCGGAGAGGCGTGCTTCGTTTCACGCAAACGAGTTTCCTTTTCACTAGAACAAATTAGAAGAATACGTGCCGAAGTGTTACGAATATTCCAGTCATCCGGTGACGCTTCTTACGCCGGTTCGGTCTGAATCTCAATTAAACTGATTTGGAACTCTCGTGAAGACAAGGCTCGAAGAATGCGCACTTTGGCCTCTTCGGCTATCGCTTCCCCAACTTTTGTTGATCACAAAAAAAATTATATATATGTATATTTATTCATATATATAAAAAAAACCTTTTGCTTGCCTAATTGGCGTGGGAGGAATTTCATTCATTTTTAAATTCACTTTTCTTATCGCTTTCTAAAATGATAGTGATAGTTTTTTTTTTTGTTTTTTTACCAGAAAAATACAAGTCTTTTTTCACTTAAATGCTTCCTTGGTATAAATACAAACATTAATGACGATCTATAAAAACTTTTCAAATGCCACAATCTGTCTCTGCATTTTCGGTTCTAATTTTTTTTAACTGGAAAATATAAAACAAAAACTTCTTATCTCTGAAGATAAGTTTCACACTATGTGCTTAGAAGTTTCATTGCACTCAATTGCTAATAGCTAGGTATTTTAAAAGATATATGAACACAGCTTTCAAAGGAAATGGATTTCACTTGTGTAAATAGGAGCAAAGTTCGGGATTTATATTTTGAGCTTTAATTCTTGGAAATTGATTAGAATTTGCTGTAAAATATTGCCCATTGGAATGGCACTTCAATTCCTTAATGACTATGGGAATTCCCAATATTATTTTAATTCAGGTGTGCTACAAAACCAAATCGTAGGCAAAATAAAATCTGTCAAATCATGATGAGGAGGCGATTCCGAATACAAGCACACGAATTTGCAATTAACGGGTAAGTTGTATTACAAGTGTGAGTGCTTTGGTGAAGCCATTGATGTTATTTTCGAATCGTGATAAAAGAGTGTTAATTACATGTCTTTTTTATTTGTAATAAATAAATAAAACAAGAGTTTTGAGTCTATGGAGGGGGGCTTTGGTTGCCAACAGCTGATGGCGGTTGTTGTTTTATACACATACGCATACACAAACACACACGCACATGCATATTTATCCATGTTTTTACATGCGCCCCTGACACGAAACATCGTCACAATATTATAACTCTATATTTTTAACTCTAACATAGAATTTGCATACATTTAGTTTATACTGTGAGCCAAATTGATAAATTTCACTTTAGTCACTTTGCTTAATAATCTGTAATAAACACTGGCACGTTTCGTTTGCTATATTAAAGTCAACAAGTTCTGGCTGGTTCTAACAACAACACTTTCCCCGTGGGTTTATTTTCGATTTAACTATTTTATCCACCGTACATGCTTTAAGATTACTTTTACAAACTTTATTTTATTTATTTCATACATTGAGAGCAGTAGATCTTTTTATTTTTTTGGTAGCCCTAACCACCTCAACAATGCGCATACAACAACAACTTCTCGACCAACTAAAAATACAAGCCTGTGCCGCTTTGGACTGAACTCGAAAGACTCAGGTATTCCAGCAACTGGTTGTCGTTGAAAATCCCAAAGAATATAAGTAGAAGCAAACAATTGGTAAGTCTTATACGAAAACAGAGAATGTTTGAAACTGGCTTTCATATTTTTTCCAAGGCAATTCGAAAATTAAAAAAATTTATTGAAACGAGAATAAACTTATCGATAACCATTCAAAAACAAAAAGGAATACCCATTGTTATTTCATTGTTTTGAGTTTCACCGACGTTAACGTAAACCACGGATGAAGGCAATTTCGAAGACTATCAGCGCCACAGGTGCTCACCACAGTGCTTGTGTGATTTTCTTTCATGGATCTGGCGATACTGGAGAGAATGTCTACGAATGGGTTCGATTTTTATTGGGGAAAAATTTGGAATATCCACACATAAAGGTAGTTTACCCGACTGCTCCGTTGCAAAAATATACTCCAGCCGGCGGAGAACTGTCAAATGTGTGGTTCGATAGGCGATCCATAAATATAGCAGCACAAGAAAGCAAAAAGAGCCTGGCTAAGAGCTATGAAATTGTTAATCAACTGATACAAGATGAAATTAATAGCGGCATTCCCATAAATCGTATAATTGTCGGCGGTTTCTCGATGGGTGGAGCCTTGGCGTTGCATGCTGGATTCCATGTGAATCCCAAGGTGGGCGGCGTTTTTGCCCATTCATCCTTTTTAAACCGCAATTCTGTGGTTTATGAGACTTTAGAGAACGAAAACAAGGATTGGCCCGAATTGAGAATGTACCATGGAAAACGGGATACACTTGTTCCGCTGGAATGGGGCGAAGAAAGCTTTAACAATCTTCAAAATTTCGGAGTCAAAGGCACCTTTATACCTTTGGAAAATGCGTTACATGAATTAAAAAAGACTTCTATGCTGGATCTACAACAGTGGATTAACAAAAAACTGCCCCCTTTGGAGGGTGACGTACAAAACAAGCTTTGAACCTTGGCCCCTCAAATGTCTTTATATTGTAAAAACAATTGTTTCAAATAAATCATTTGAGTGTTTACATATTCATAAGCTAAAATTGGGCATAAAGCCCGTGCAATTTGACATTTTACAAAGGCATTTCTTGGGTAATTGAGCCGCGTTCCGAGCATTCCGATTTGTTCGACCTCCATAATCAAAGGTCAATTCCTCGTAGCTCTGAATATCACGATTGGCAAATATTCCTAATATAATAAAAAAATAAATAAAATCATTTTTATTTACTGTAGTTCCTAAAAGGCTCACCTATTTTTGGTACTGGGCTATCGATGCGAATAGCCCAAAGATCACAATTCGGATCACAGCTATGGTTTAAATAGCGTCCAATATTTCCACGTTGTCTGGGGTCTATAATTGTGGACTGCACCGGCAAGGCTCGAGCATCTTGGGAATATTCGTTAAAGCACAGAATATAGTTCATGATTCCTTGTTTGTCCTGCACAGATTGTCGCCTCCTGGCTTCCTCCAGAGTTAAAAGTTCTCCAGCATATTCGCATATAAAGGAGCCACACGGTGTGTCCACAGCTGTACGTAAGCCTTTGGATTTGTATAAAGGTGAATCAAATATGTGTAAGTTTTTGCGCGGTCCAAATTGTGCACATCGATTTCTGCAGCGTGATATATCACAACTACATTGCTGGCTGCACTCAATTATATATATATCGTGAAAAACGGTGCTTTTATAATCTAAATGTAAGCCAATGTCGTCCTTGTAAGAGTATGTGCCCCCATGCTGACATAGATTTTTCTTTGAGCAACAATCAATTTCTTCACTGCATGTACAACGGTTCACAATTTGTGAATTGTATTCGTTGCGAAGGCCAACATATTCGGCGCTGCCGTCGCTTTCCATCAATACATTTTCTAAAACATATTCTATGGATCTATCATCGTGTTCATAATCATCGGAAAACTCGAAACTTGCCATAACCGGCAAGTTTCCTGCTTGTTTACTTTTATGATAGAGATGTAAGCCCTTGCAATATATTTTATCAAAGCGAAGACTAGAGATGTAAGCACTTGCGATATATTTTATTGAATCGATTTTAGCAAGATCGATAACTCAGAACAGTATAAAATTAATAAATAGTATAAATTTAAACATTTGCTTCATCAAATAAATTCATAAAAACAGGCGACCACTAGGGCTATTTTCGATTTTCAAATTGTTTGTGACTACGAAAATAAGTATTTAATTAAAGTTGTGATAAAATAAAATTAGTATTGCTAAAACATACAGAAACACAATTAAGCCAAATTGTTGTTGTTTTTTTTTTCCTACAAATTTCGAAATTACCGAAAATTAACAGACAGTGCTGACAATGGGAGTTGGAGGTTAACAGGTTTAAAAGAAAAACAAATAATTAATGTATTAGCTTAAAAAAAACTGTATTTTGTATTTCTTTTTTTGGTTGCAGAGATCAAAAAGGATTGATTTATTTTGGAAGACAAATTCAAAGTTAAATTCTGGCGCGCGAGATTTCAAACCGCCACCCCCGTTGGAGCGATGAATAATCGAAAAAATTGTCGATTTGGGAGGCAACTGTTGCATTTTAGTCTTTTTGCGGATAGACTTAGCATTTTTAAAGTGCTTGAGCCGGGAATACTTACAACAGCCCCTAGCCGGGAATCAAGCATATTTTTGTGTTCACTTAGCCCTTTCCTATAATTTTTAAGTATTTACTAAAGTTATTAAGAAATCAATGTAAATCTGTTTTTGATCCAAGCTTGGTATAAAAGTGTAACATTTTAATTGAAAATAGAAATGCCTTTTTAAGCCTTTTTGATCTTGTGTTTGGGCTTGGCATTTTTTTAGCGAGTCGCTGGCAACACTGAGCCAAACGCAGGCAGCACCAACTTATTTTATTTTAATATCAGATAACGCCGTAAATATGGTAAATACCTATAGTTAGAAAATTACCAAGGCATCCGAAATAATATTGACTAAATTGCAGTTACGTTCTAAATTAATTTTATTAGTTAAGTATAAAATAGCTAAAAATAGTTATACTGAGATGTGTATAACTTTCTGGCATCTCCGTTCGCAAACTGCTAGATCGAGCTACGAAATTGTTAGTACGGCAACACTAAAAATTGACCTGAACCCCGAGAGAGAACCGAAAGAACGCTTAAGAAATCTGTACTTTCCGGCATTATTCTCTCTCCTTTTGCTTAAATTGTGTACTTTCGCTTAAAAAAGCTGAAAACAAAGAGAGCCAGTAAAAAGGCTGGAAACAGACAAAATTCTGTGTTTAGGCGTTGCTTGTTGTAGTTGTGTTTTTCGCGTTCTGTACAAAACAAATTAAAGTTAAACGGCAAAAAAATTACAAAGAGTAAAAATAAATATCATTAAATAAAACTTGTTTAGTATAGCGATTAAAAGTTCCGCTGCAAAATGTGCAAGTGTCTCGCTGGAAATGTCGCGTGCTGGTATGTAAAATTATACTTATCTTTGCAAGCAAAGAATACTACAGAATCTCTTTATTTAAATTATTTTGCTTTCAACTTGAATACATATGTATATATGCAAGTACTAGCAACAGTTGTCTTATTCATTTACTCTTAAAGTGAAATACTCTAAAATTACTCTGAAAGATAGAATGTTTGGTACTCAGAATTCATCTGCTTACGCAGTTAGAGGATAAATATTTGCCTTAATGATCTGAGAGAATATGTAATTAAAGAGCTCAGCACGCCACTAACATTTAAGTTTATATTGCTTTTTTTCATTTCCTGTTAGTTAGGAAATGGTTATGCTAGTTTTACACACACATTGCAAAAATAATAATAAAAAATATTACTAATTTTTTTCATAAGAAAATTTGAACAAAGAAAAACCCGCAGATATTATTCTTGATATCCCGTCCCCTTGAAAAGGGTGCGTTTTTTAATTATTCACTTGGCTTGATGAGATCAGAATGGAGTGAGAAGAAATGAGTGAGAGTGATAGGGTGGGGATAGTATTTCACTTTCAATTATGATAGCCTTGCTCTTATATATTTCAAAAAGTTTTATTTGCTAATGTTCCTAAGGGCGACTTGGTTGCTTGGCTCCGGCGGAATGCCTTGGCGCCACTCGGGCGCGACCTCACCACTTACTACCCTTACTAGCACCCCCCTAATAAGGGTATCTTTTGGCGCGTACAATAGTCAAACTCTCGCCAGACTGTCGCCTGTTAAGGGCACGTAAATGAATATTAAACAAATTCGTCTGCATGTTTATGTGTGTGTCGTGTATATTTCAATTGCGGAAATGGAGACAAAGAATGGAATGTCTCTGTCATGCCAACATTTTAGGGGATGGAAAGTTTTATTGCTATTTGAGTTTATCACACACACTTCAAGAACTTGAGCTTTCAAGAAATCCGATTAGCGGATATATGATATGATCAGAAAAGTATCAAGATCAAACTTTTCATAATATTTAACATATTGAAATGATTTCTTTTTTTTAACAAAAAAACTTACTTTTAGCTGCTTTAATTGCGCCCTGAGCATGCTCATCTCCATAATAAGCACCTTCCTAGTGGTGTTTATTGTCGTAGGCCTATTGGTTTACTATTTCTACTATTACGAAAAGGATGACAACATCCATGACGAAATCAAGAGTGGCTTTGACAAAATCAAAGATAGTATCAGCAAAAATATTGATAAAATCACAGTAAGTATTGAAAAAGTGTATTAAATCGGAAATATGTAAAACTTGTATTTCTTTATTTTTAGCCGGACTGAACATTTACAAGGCCCCTTGCATTGCATTATCCGCCGATGTTTTCATTATATACCATATGCCCCACAACACTACCAATACTGAATTTCGAGAAATAATCGAAAGGCATTTTTAGGACATTAAGTACAAAATACAAAAAATAAAAGTAAATTTGTTCCTCTTGCAATAAATTTCTAAAGAATGTTCACACAATATTAAATTATACATTTTTCAAATAAATTTTATTCATATACTGGAAATGCGTGTATTGTGTATTTTATAAACATAAATTAAGTAATATTATGGCATTTGTATTTGGGTTTCAATTTTAAAAGTAATTCGAGTCGAAATTGAAATTTGATTTGAATTGGGAAAAATTGTATAAACAGTGAAATTTTCTCTGAAATGCAACTTAATTAATTTTTGAATTGGGTCTTGTTTTGGCTTGGCAGTGTACTTAACTAACTATCTATCAATTATGATTACCTAAAGTATTTGAGGGAAATTTCCAAGTTCGCAACAAACGACTATTATCCAATATTTCAAGGTTATCTGTTCGGTCTACCGGGAATTCTGTGGGTCAAGGCCTAGTTAATTGGGCTAACGATGACCTTGCATGCTAGCACCATTTCTCACGATACTTTCATGAATAATATAGTATATAATTTCTAAATCATACTCTTCCCCTTTAGTTCAAACAATACTGATTTCAACTGAAGTTCTAGAGATTTAGCTCGGAAGAAAGTTAGACCCATTGTTTTGCAATAGACGTTTGATATATATTTTAATGATTTTGGTCATACACAATTGTTGGCATATCTGTTAATTTGTTAAGATATTGTTATATTTCGGATGCCATATACATATAAATAACTTAATCAAATAGGAGTAGTTAGAAGTATATATTTATATTTATTACAATCATAAAAATAATAATAATCGCTGTACAATTAGTATTTAGTTGTTGTTGCTTTATTTTTAGTAATTTATAAAGGAAGGGAGCCTTAGAGGCTATCACATATTATATAGAAAATGAAATTAGGTTACAACTAATGATATTATGAATATTGCGGAGATTCGCCGCCAGAAGTGATTTTTTTGACACGGCTGACATCGTCATATGCAATGGAAAACACACTTTTCTTTTCAGTAATTGGATTACGACGATTCATACTATTTAACAGCGAATTCATGGCTATGCCAGAGTCGTGATCGTCTTCTAGGGTGGAGGCATTCAACTGCTTTTGTATAACTGGTGCCTTTTGCGGTGACTGTCCTGTATTTCGATCTTGAACGAAGAGATTTATTTTTGAGTTGGTCACCTTGACTTCGTTCTCTCTTATGGGCGATGGCTTGGGTTTCTGTTTCTGGCCACCTTGGCTCTCCTTGCTGGCTGCATAAGGTGGGGTTTCCGGGTACATGTAATGTGGTAGCTTAGTGGGCGGTGCCGGCACTTCCGGTGCGTTTTCTCGCTCGAATCGATGCTCGGAATGTTGGAGTAAAGGATGATTGGCATCAGTCTTAATTTTGGGCTTATGCTGGTTATTCAAAGATCTTTGTTCTTTAAGCAAACGATTTGGTGGGGACCTACGTGGAGCCGGCTCTGGCTTGTACTTGTGCATGTCATCATATGGCGAAACATTTTCAGACTTGGAGTTTGAATGAGCTTTGGAATCTCGTTTTTTACTTTGTGTGGGCTGAGATTTCAGTGACTCCGAAGTACGTCTGCTGGAGGGCTTGCTCTTCTTGCTATAATACCATTCCATGTATTTGGGTATATTTCGGGAGGCACTTTCGGAAATTTCCTTATAGTTTTTCAAGTCCGTTTCACTTTGATACATTTTTTCGTTAAGTGAGCGGTTTGAGTTTCTCAGCTCCCTAGTGGATTCTGTGGACTTACGTCCATTTTCACTAACTATGGATTCGTACTTTGAAGTGGTCAAGCGATTATGCGGTGGTTCCGAAGTGGTCTGCTTATGCGTGGACTTGCTGCGTCTACTTGTATCGCGCCGGGATTGTCGGGGCTTGACTTCTGACTCGGCCGCTTTCAACTCTGAGGGCGGCCTTGAATATTGTTCTGGGCTTATACTGTGGGATTTTGGGTGGGGAGACTCTGCTGGCGGTCTTCGATTCTGCTTGTATCTGTCGTCTGGCGGACGTTGATTATTTGATCTAATAACTATTTCATCAGCGTCCGAATCGTAAGAATATTCTGACTCTTCGGCAGCATTGGACTGCTCTAAATACTGTTCAATTTCTCTACTTCTCAATCTATGATCACTGGAACTGCCGTTTTCGTCTAGGGAATCTGAAATTTCCAGCAAGAGTTCACGACTGAGAGCTTCTTTTCCAGACTCCGTCTGCCTCTTCTCTTTGTTCATCAAGGATTTGCGTTGAGCCTTTTTGGGTGGAACCCGCTTCTTGTGTTCATACATCTCCTCTTCCTCCTTGATGGGCGTGCGAATTTTCCGTTTCACATCCTCTACCACCACTAGTCGACGATGCTGCTTGCCCAGTTGTCTTGGATGCTTTTTGGAGCGACGACGCTTGATCCAATAGACCGTGTCACAGGCGTTTGGAGGAGTAAACCGCACATATTCGCTCTCAGTTTCTGATATCGAATCATCGTTTTCACTACGTGCCCTTCGCCGTGTACTTGAACCTAGCATACCCTGCGAGCCTTTTCGGATGTAGTCTATGGCTTCAGTCTGTGTGCCCGCATCGCAGTCCGTCTGAGTAGCTATGGCCATAGATTGACCAGGAAGACTTTGTGTTTCCAAGACTGTTTCCTGGTGGGCATATCTCAGTTCTAGTTTCTCTTTTTCCAATAAAATTTGTCTCAGCAAAGCGTTCTGCTGTTTGAGCGAATGCTCCAATTCCTGAGTCAGAGACTGATTGGAAATTGCAGGCTGTAAGACCATCATATCTCCCTCATTGGCCTGAACTGGCTGGGTGTGTATGACCTTCACTTCAGGCTCAAGCTGGGAGTATACTATACTGTTGGGTCCAGACTTGCCCAATGGAAAGGTGTCGCCTTTCAGAGTGGAACCCTGTTGAATTTCATTTGGTATTGATTGTATGTAAGTGGCTCCGGGTACAATTTGGTAGTGTTCCCTTATGATTTGTTTTCCATCAGGCTGTTCCTCTATAAATCTGCGCATCAGAATCTCTTTGCCAGTATTGTCGACCATTAAAAGTTGCGGGTGTGAGGGGTTCGTGGATAACTTCATTGGCACATTGACATAGGTATTCTCATCGTCCAAGGCAGAGCCGTCTCTTGTTTTATCTCTGGTCATTAATTGTAGAATCTCCACATTGCCATCTTTGAGGAAAAGTTCTCGTTTATTTTTTAAACTATTCTGTGCCGTGTTGTAATCAATATCGCTGCCACGATCGATCTCATGCCGTCTTATGGAATCGTCGTCCATGTGCCGAGCTTCATAATTTTTCCGACTCACGTGTTTGGTAACCATTTCTGCATCTCCTATAACATCCTCCATATATACATCCCGATCATTAATCAGATTAGTCTTAGAGTTATGGAAACTTATGTAATTATCATCCTTTGCAGTGTCTCGATTTCTAGAAAAGAAAAAAAGAGTTTTTAATGAAGCATAAAGCTTTTAATATTTTAGGTGAATTTCTTACTTGATTCGAACGTTTCTTTTGTGGTTTTCTGCAGATCTTATGCGTCGCCTTTCCTGTTTCTCATAGTCTCTGTGGGCCTCGGCATAGGAGAGGCCTACGTTTTCATTAAATTGTTCTCGGCCATCGTGGAACTCCCAACGGGTAGGCTTCGTTCGCATATCGGAGGGCTTATCTGCAGACCAGGCCTCACGTCTTCCCATCCACTCGGCGACCTGGCAAGTAATCATCAAATTTAAATTTCACCAAATTAGGCATTATTTTTCAGATTGAATTTTTTATATTAACAAAAAATTATATTTATTATTCCATTACCCTTAATAAGGTTAAATAAATCTAATTTATAAGGAAATCAAAAATGAAAAACTTAAAAAAAAAAAAACAAAAAATTAAAATTTTGTAGTTGGAAAATTTTGTAAAGCGTGCTTTGAAAACATGATCTAATCAATAACTACAATTCTGTAAATCTACCTGAACAGATTTGGTTTGTTTTCCATTTGCCATTTCCTTATGCACTAGATGTACATCGTCTTCGGTTCTACTGATATTAACTATTCTTTTCCTATAATTGAAAAATAATGTATTATAAAAATGGATTTTATTTTATATGTTAAAATTATATTTTTCATTTTCATTTTATTTCTTTTTTTTTGATAAAATGGTGCATTTAAAATATTTATTTTTACATAATAAAGAAATCTCAATCTCAAAGCGGTTTTGAGTTTTTGAGCTGAAGACACAATAAGAAAAATTAATCACTGCACGACTCGATTTATCATAGTTTTTTTTTTATGGATTTCCAAAACTAAACAGTAATTATAATTATTAAATGAAATCATATTTCGATGTGGTGAAAGTTTTCAAATGATTTGTTAAATATTTTTCCAATTTTGCTTAATCTTTTTTTTTTTTTTTTTTTTGAGTTAACTGGCTTGGGCAGATTAGTACGAAATAAATTTACAAGATTTTAACATTTTCAAAAACCCTTTCAAGACTTAAAGCACCAACACTCTATATAGAAACAGTATAATATTAAAAAGTGTTCAACTTACGTGGCTGCCGAGTATAGTGGACACCAAGAGCAAATGCAGCACAGTAGAAGTATCAAAATCGTGAGAGCCACAAGTATTGCCATCAAAATTAGCAGCCAAAAAAGTACTTTATTTTCAGCCTTGTATTGTGTCTGTAAGAATTGGCAAATTTAATTCGTCTATTATTAGATTGATTTCAAAAAAAATTTCCTTACTCTTACATCGGTTTGCACAATATCCTGTGTCATGATTGTGTACGATTCATTATGCTGGGAAAGACGCTGTTGAATCTCTGACAAGTCGACCACCGAGGAACTGTCATAGAGCACTGTGGCTGTGACCAGACTACGATCTTTTATGTTCGGATTGCTGTTCGGTATACTTTTGGCTATGGGATCGTCCATTCGCAGAGGTCTGATGTCATGGATAATGACTTTGCCGCCTGTTATGGCTGATAAGGTTTCCTCGGTCTTGGCTTTATCGGGATTGTGACCCGGCAGCACAAAGGTCACGACTCGTTTGCGGCTTTCTGGTGGATAGATTCGTATAGTGGTAGTTGAGGACCTTACTGGTACACCGAGGTCATAAGCCCGAGCAGTCAATATAAACATTCCACTGGCATCTGGATATGTGGAATTTAATTGTCTTTTGCTCCGCAGGTTGGCATGCTTTTTTGCTCGCAGGTTCACCTTTCGTTGTACTGTTATTTCTCCTGTCACTGGGTTAACGGCAAAGGTATTTTCATAGTTTCCATTGATGAACTCATACCGCACTTGGTTATTGGGTGGAGTGGCATCCTTGTCCTCTGCATGAATCACAGCGGTCGTTGTGAAGCCGAGTAGATCCGTGGCCAATATGAATTCATAGAAATCTTTATCGAACTGAGGGGTCTCATCGTTTATATCGATAATTTTAATAATTAACAAGACTTGGACTCTATTGCCATTGGAATCGCCATCCATGTCACGTGCCTCCACATATAAATGATATTCGGGCATCACTTCGCGATCGAAGCCATGATTGTTGGTGGAAACTGTTATAATTCCACTTTCTGAATCCAGTTTTAGCGATGTATTCAGAAAGCCCAAAATGGCAGTGTATCGCACTACACCTCCCAGACCGGAATCTGGGTCACTCGCATGCACCTGGACCACCTTTGTGCCCACAGTCATGTTTTCAGGCAACTCCACCGTGTATACGGGACTATCGAAAACCGGGGGATTGTCATTGACATCATTAATGTACACGGTGACATTGACAGTGGCCGAAAGGTTTGTGGCGGGTCCCAGTTCCTGGGCTAAGATTTGAAACTGCACGGACTGTCGACTCTCATAATCCAGCAAGATATTGTCGCGGACTCGTATGAGAAAAGTGGCACTTCGTTCCGCCACATTAGGTGTTATTTCAAAGGTGCCGTTATTGTTGAGCAGGGTCAGAGAAAATACTCCATTCTTGCCCGTGTCATCATCGTAGACTCTTGGGACATAGGGATCCACAAAAGTCAAGGCCGTGCCCTGAGAGGCATTCTCATCCACCCGGGAAATATAACTTAAAAGGGGAAGGTTTTGATTAATTGGTTGTAGCATAAAAGGTAATCCAAAAGACTTACTGATCATTTTCAAAATAAGGAGCCGAATTTGTGCGCTCTGGTAAAAAGAAAGCCAACTGGACGGTGGTGGCCATGGCTGGGGGTTCATCCCTGCCGACCTTGACTTCTTCAGCAATTATTGTGAGAAGAACTGGATCACCCACATGGCTTATGGCAGCTATATCCTCAATGGGACGCATAAGAAATATTTCACCTGGAAATTAATAATAAATAACTAAACTGAAGGGCTATTATTTTCCATTGGTGCTTACCACTTGTGTCATTTATATCGAAGAACGAGGTAAAAGGATTTCCTTCAGAAACCAAGCCATATCTTAGCTCCCGAGGATTACCCTTATCGCCATCTTCAGCATGAACTTGCAGTATCTGTAGGGACTCAAATTAGTTAGTTCAAGTCTATATGATATTTATCTTCTTCGAATTACCTTATCTCCAGGCAGAACTTTTGAGGGCAGTTTCGTTACAGGCGGGGCTGTAGTGAATACGGGGGGTTGATCCTGAACATCCTGCACAATTACCACGATTTCCAAACCAGCAATATTACGACTATCTTGACCGGGCTCAGCATAAGCATCCTGAGATTAGGAACAATTAAATTAATTATACAAAGAAATTACACTATAAGGTGTGCTTACATTTGCTAATACGACCAAGTGGTACATGGCTTGTTTTTCGAAATCCAGGGGTCCCAAGAGAAATACGGTTCCCTCGGTCGTCTCGGCGGAAACAATCTTTTGTCTTATGGCAAATAGTGAAGAGCCCTGCAATTAATTACCAATCATTTATTATTTATATTTACTGAAGAGAATATTTTCAAAACGAACCCATAATTCGAGGTAGACTGGTTTTTGAAACAATGGATTTTTTCGAGCAATAATGTAGTCCAATTCTGTGCCACGTTTTGCATCCTTTAATTGGGAAAGTAATATAAAAATGAGAAAATCAATGGGACTAGAATATGAAGTACTCACTTCAGGAATCATAATAATTCCGGGCTTGTGCGGAAAAATGAGGTTATGTGGAGTAGTAAAATTGGTCGCTGTAATGGAGCAGAGTTGTGTGGTCATTCCCCCTTTTGTGTCCTTTACTGAAACCTGGAAGTCATAATATCTGCCTGATTCGAGGCGTCGTTGCAGCACAATATTTGCCTGACAAACTGAATTATATTTTGTACATGGAAGTGACTCGACCTTAACTGTTGAGGATGAAGCATCGCCCATAAGCTCAAAGGTGAGAGGATAATCGAACTCCTCATCGGTGGCACGTAATCGATAGATTACCGATCCCACCTGTGCATCGGCCGGTACGAGTACCAGCCGCATATGGGTTGAGGGATCGAATTTCGGATCTGCACAGTATATATGATGTGGACACAGGATTTCTATCAGGATGCTGATTGTCAGTAGGCGGTAGGCGGCTGTCACACTCAACCAGGGTCTCAAGTGAGAAATCTGAGAGCGGGAAGTGGAATATATGCAGTGGCATTTTTTCTGCCGTCGTTGACTTGGAATCTCAGTTTCTGGTGAAGTCTGTGTTTCAAAATTCTCTCGGTTTTTTGTACGACAATGCGGATCATGTGTGCGTTGACTTTGTTGACAAAAATGTCTGTTATTGTTGAAAGTCATTTCTAAAAGGAAGACAGAAAGTAAGTAACTTAAAACAACTTGAAATATACCTTAATGATACATTTAAAAAAATAAACTTAATTCTTAACTTACAAAATCGAAATTTAGTTTTAAAAAGTATAAGAATTTTGAACAGTCTTATAGATCTCTTCTACTTCTTTGATATTGGAGAGCTATTTATACATTAGCTCAATACTATCTTTAAGCCAATTTCAGACATCTATAGGATTAATAAGATTGGAGTTCAAAAGCTCTTAAACCTTATTAATACCCTCATTGAGTGGCTCGTGTTTATGTCGTTATGTCTTCGAATGGGCAATAGATATATTTAAGGAAGCAATAGACATCGATAATTCGACTAAGCCAGAGTCGAACTTTAATGCAGTTCATATGTGCAGTTGAACGCAGCCACAACAACAACAACAACATCAAGCTGCAACTTTCGTTGGCGTCTGGTGGCTGTAAATATGAACATATTGCGAGTACATACAATATTGTAGGTAAGTTCTCATTCCGGTTTTGCACATTAGTCTCCAAGCATGCCTGGCTGCCTCCCTTGCCCCGTCTGACCATCTGCTGAAAATGTCTGTGAGTTTTATGTATGCGTATGCGAGTTACATTGGTGGTATTCTAGTTTCAAGCTGCAGCTGCAGCAAGAGCCTTAGCCAAAGTCCTTAAGTGCAACACACAATGATGACGTCGCTGCGACTTCAACCGGCCAAGCCAATGACCAGTTATGTCAGTTTTGTCTCACGGTACTAGTCCAAGTCAGAGCCAGAGTCAGAGCTAGAGCTAGAGCTAGAGCCAGAGCTAAGCTGTGCTGGAGTTCATGCAAGCCAGATTTGGGCAACCGACACCCTCGCTTTTGGTCACTGAGGCTGTTTGAATTTACGGCCAAGTATGAGGCAATTTCATTGGCCAACTACATAGAGCTCCAACAAACTCTGCCTCTGAGTCAATGTTGTTTACAAATACATACATACAGACAAACAAACATATATCTATATATACATATATATATACACACACATCTGCTTCAAACCAGTATTCGGTAATTGCGCAAGCATTGTTACATAGCAATTGTGCCATTTGATTAAATTTATATCATATTATAATCCAGCCAACTGGACCTACTTACTATATTTTGTAGCTAATCTAAATGGGAACAGAACTACTCCTAATTTTTCTTCTTTTTTGTGTATTTTTTGTTTTTGTTTTTGTTTCTATTTTGTGTTTGTACATATATGCAAAAAATTGAAAGAGTGGAGCTCTAAAAATAATGTTGTAAGTGAAGGAAGTGTAATAAAATAAATGCCTTTGTTTATTTGAAGTGTAAATTTAAAGACTTTTAAACGTGGGCGTTTTTAACTCAAAAAAAAAGGTCGTTAAAAAATTGAGTAAACAAAAAAATGAAAAATTAAAAAAAGATCTTATTGGCTCGACCCAGCTGCAAAAATATTAGACAAAATTCAGGTAAGAGAGTAAACCCAAAAAGTACCTAAAGTGGCAAAAACTTATCATAAACAAAACCCAAAGTTTGCTTTAAATGAAAACACTCAAGCCTGAAGTGTCTTAAGGAAAGGTCGGTCTAGGCCATAAAATAAAAACAAATACCTTATGTCTTTGAAAAATAAATAACATAATAAACGATATTTGAAACTATATGGATATACGGATTTATAATCGGAAATATTGAATATTTGTAATATTTTTTTAGGGTTTGAATAGTCTTATCTAAAACTGTGAAATTAATATGAATATGAATATCGTAAAGAATATTGTTTAATCTACAAAAGAATAGTGTTGACTAATTGTAAAATTATATAGGATTTTTATAGGATAGGATAGGATAGGATTGTCAAGTAAATATTAAAAAAACCATGACTGAAATCTATTCCGAAATCTATTCTATTGACTTTATCACAGAGAATATTGATCGAATATAATTATTAACTATGGAAAAACAGTGTTGTAAAAGTTCTAAATTCCATTTTTATAGGATGAAGATGAATACTTTTATTTAAAGCTTTAGCAACGGTATCAGTGACCAAATTATAGATATTACCGTCATCCACGTAAGAATCAAGCCGCAGTTAATTCTACTCTTCAGTTAATTGCAAAACAAGAACAGTTTTACTTGTGTATATACACGGTTTTAAATAAATAAGAAACCAGCACAATTAATTTAGTTTTTTTTTTCCAAGCACATACTATCTCCATGATTTAGGTTAACTTTAAAAACCTGTTAACAAATAAACCAATTATTTTATATGTAACCAACATAGCGGATGTGTGGTAAAGAGAATGAACTCTTCAAAATTGCCTTAAGTTTTCTTGAGAATTTCCTCAGTTCTGCGTATAATTTTAAGAGGTTTCTAATATTCGTAAATTTTGTACCAACTGCGGTGTGTGAGAGAGAGAGAGAGAGAGAGAAAGAGACTCTACATATTCCCAATTAGACTTGCTTGGAGACCAACGATTAATTGATTTCTTTGTTTTTATTTTTTTGGATTGCAGTTTTTTTCTCCTTCCAGCTCTGGTCTGGTCTATTTTTGTGCTTGGCTCTGTAAGTGGAGTGAGTTGTGCCCTGAGTAAAAAACAAGATTTTGGGAGTTGTTCAAATTGGGTTGGTTAGTTACTTGCCTGGTTGGTTGAGGCTGCAGCTGAGGCCCAACTTGGTAGAGCCTTTCGGAAAGTATGCATTTTAGTATATGTGTGAGCTGTGTGTATGTGTGTGTGTGTGTGTGTGTGCTTGAAGTTAATCTTTTGAATTTTGATTTGTGATTTTTTAGGATCGACTGGGAGAACTGGCTATCTGTACAAGTTGCCTCAACTAGAATACAAAATTTGTGATGCAAATATAGTTGAACCCAATGGCAACCTAATCTGCTTCATGGCAATGGATATGGATGGGATGCGGTCGTAGCAATTTTGATGGCGTAGTGTAGCTTTTGAAGTCAACATTTATTTGCCTGCGGTTTTTGTGGGGGTTGCCGCACGGCGTGGCACGGCACGCCGCGGCTTCGCCCAATTCCTTCTTGCCTCTCGTTCTCTGGCTCACCCTCTCTGTCTATCTTATGCAACCGTCCTTCACCAGACTGGAAGTATTTCTCTGTTAGCCCAAACCGGTTAATCTAACTGGAGGGGCCTGTTGGTTCGTTGCCTGTTAGTCTGTCCGCCTGGGCTCTTGGCTTGGTTGTTTGGCTTTTTCGCCGTTTGCATATTTTTGTACGTTCAGTACGTTTGTCTAGATGTCGTTGCCGTTTTTCTGTAGCTTTTTTCTTTTTTTTCCTATGCATCCACGGTCCGTCACTGTGTATTTATTTTTCTATGCTATGGTTTGCTTTGCCTTGCTTTCCTGGTGGTAAACATATGGTATATAAAATATACAACAAGTCTACGATTATATATACTTTTTCTTTAATGCAGCTGCAGGCGTGTTTTCGGGCGCGGCTCAGCCAGCAATTTACCTATATAATATATAAAGTAGAGACAGTAGAAAAACTGCGACACCAGAAACCAACAAGCCCAACATTTATTGGCAAAAAGTGCTTCATATATTTTAATATCTTTTTAAGTATTGCAAATACATAAAAGTTCCGGACTCAGCTCTAGCATCTTATCAAGGAATTTTTCCAGTTTTTCTTTTCCACCATCAAGGCGAATGAACCCCTGTGTGTACATTAGAATTTTTTATTCATATTTTATAGGCTTAGCCGTCATCAGCAAATCAGAAATTACTTTTATTTTGACCTCTATAAAAAGAATATCAATCATTTTACTGAGAAACTTTACTACTGCTAATTCACATATATAAATCAAACTCCCCAAATACTGGGAAAAAAGTGAGTTAGAAACCTTCGAATTAGTTCTGAGATCATGCTATAGCCCCTATGTCCTTGTCAAAAATTTATACTAACACTATTTATAAGGTCTTGCGTGTTTCCCAAGTTAAAGAAAAAGTGACCATTAAGGACGACAATTAATATTTACCCCATCTTAGCACATTCAGATAGCTTAAGAATTTGAAATATGACGTGGTTCTTCAGAAATACGAAGGCCACTGAAAAAGTTGATAAGCAAAGGCTTTACCTAAAATCCATATTCATATACTATTCAGAATTAATCTATGAATCATAATCTGCGGTGTTTCCCAGAACCGAAACAAAAAGGTCAAATTCGGAAGAGGAAAGAGTTCATTAAAGTTTGGGAAGTAAACCCATATTAATAATTTGAAATGGGTTATATGTATAACTATTTCAATATTATTAAGTGGAAATGGATTTTAGATTAAAATATTTTTATTTTATATAAATTTAAAAATTTTGTTTTACATTTTAAATTAAAAAATAATAATGAATAATGAATATTCTTTCGTACCTTTTAAATGCTAGTTTAACATCAGCAAAGTTGTTCAATAATTTTTGTAATCCTCTATTTTGTTAGCCGAATTGGAAAAATTGTTTATTTATTCCATTTTTGAAGCTTACCCAATTGACCAAACTTCATTAAATAACTATCGAATTTTCTTTTTCAACTTTTAACTTTAAAATAATTGTGCTCATTTTTTGTGTTTATTTTTGTTTTTTTCAGAAAAAAATTAATTTATTTTTTGTTTTGAATACGAATCTTGTATTCGGTTTTGAAATGCACTTTGCTTGAGAAAATATTTAAATAATTTAAATGCATCTTAGTTTCGTTTCGTGCCACGATTTCAGAGTCAAGGAACACGATTTTGGCGTTGGAACAAAACAGTCCTGGTTATATGGCAACTTCTTGTTATATCTTTCTGGCTTTAAATCAAAACTCTTTGTGTACACGAGGAAGCGATAAGAACAGTCACGGGCAGGCTCAAGCAACACACGAATTGAAACTGACAGCCAATCGAGCATGAAGGCGTTGAGAGGCTGATTTGCTAAACCAAGCCAACCCAAACCAAACCAAAGCTGAGAGAGACCAAGAGAATCCGTCGAAATCACTGAGAAAGCCGGTTTTACCAAGCCAGAAAAAAACACTACTCTATGCTCTTTAGCCCTAATTCAATTTTTTTTTTTGTCTTACTCCATCAGCTTTGACTTGAAAATTATTACAGTTTTAACACAGAGTTTATAAATATTACAAAAAAAAAAAGAATGTGTATATATTTGGTATGTGATTTTATGCAGCAGCTGTGGACTTATAATTTTTTAAAGCTCGGTTAACTGTTTATTTATTTTTTTTGCTCACTGCAGTGTGTACTCTAGTTGTACCTTCGCATGACCACATGAGGTTTGTTAAAATAAATGAACCGGCAAGAAAACACCTTTAATCAGCCTCGAGAGTCGAGCTCAGACAGCTTTGGCTTTATAGAGATAATATATAGTGTATGCCAACTCCTTTTTTTTTTTTTGTTGACAACATATCAAGTTTTCTTTGGCGCCGAAATGAAATTTTTTAATATTCATTGTATTAATTTTACCAGGAAGTGTTTATTTCGTTCTTTTAATTCCTATTAATAAATTGTTTTAAAAAATGCCAGATTAGAATGTCTGGGAAAAAATATTTTGAGCATTTCAGTGTTGATTGGGTAAAAGTTTTTATGACTTTTGTTTACTCAAGCCCGCACATTAAAATAGATATTAGGTTAGTCTATAGGCTTTCCATTCACCAGCAATTAAGTCAATTTTGGTATTAGCTTCGTTTGGGTAAATAACTAAACCTATTCACTTAAACTTAGTGCCTTATTGATTTGTTTTTATCGTTCATTTCAATAATGATGACATGATGAATATCTAATTATATATGAGAAAAATATCTATCAGTCTATTTAATTTAATTTTGCTCCTCTAAAAAGAGAAAGAAAAAACTATTTTTTTTTTGTTTAATTATTGGGGCTTATTTTAATTGTTGTTTTACAGGCACGCTGGTTATTATTTTTTGGTTTCCTTAATTACTCGCACACACGTTTGTATGTAATATTTTACAAAGTTTATTCTCCTTATTTTTTTTTGGATCGTGTAATAAACCAAGGCCAATACGGTTGCCAGCAAACATTTCTATATATGTTTTATTTATTTTTTTTTTGGGTTAAAGTTCAACACAAAGGACATGGATCCTATCGAATTTCAAGATTTGGGTTAATTGCCAAACATTCGGATGAATGTAAATTTTTATCAGTAAGTATTTTTGAAGAAAACTTTATGTTTAAAGTTTGGTTTTGCGATAGTAAATAAACAATTTAATTTAATGTCAATCTTGATTGGCGGAGCAAGTTTGAATTTACCCAAATATTGAGACATGGAAACCTACTAAAAAAAAGTGAGAGTAAACCATATATATTTATTTGTAAATAATTTTAAGCCTTTCGAAAAGTAAATGTCAATGTCAAACATTGCGTCTAATTTGGAAAACTATAGATTGTTTGGGTATTTCATATTTGAATTCTGTCATTTGAATCATTTGAATATCATCTATTAAAGCCAGACATCAAATAATCAATAAAATATTTAGTATATTACCAAGACTTGATTTATCAAATGTTCAGAAAATATAAAAATATATTTCTTTGTATTTACCACATACCTCAAGCTGAACACACAAGCCAGTGTGTATATGATTATTGTATTTTTAAAATGATTTCAAAATTAAATAAAAAAATAAACATAAGGGCCAAGTTAATCACTCAAAGGTTTTATCACTTATTTTTATAATTATATATATATTTTTTTTTTCAAAAGACAAATTTTTTTATAGTCCTTGCAAGACCGAAAAAATACGCGCTACCAACCGCTCGATTAAACGACTGTTAAACCCGAAGTCTTGACCACATCTAAAGGACTTTCGATTTGATTTGCATGTAGGTAGTCCAATTAGTTGTGCCTCACACTCTGGTCCGGTGACTCTCTTGGCACAGTTAAATACATTTGAATAAAAAGTAACATACAATTGCGGTTGCCTAATGAAATATTGGAATATGTCTCAGGTTTCAAGGAAAGATTAATTATTAGGGAGACTCTCTCCTAATAGGATATCATTGACCCGAATTGGAAAGCTTATTAAACTAAATACCCAATGATACTCAATATTTTTGTATTGTTTAAACCCTTTTATTATATTTGAGAATTTTTGAGAATAATATTTTTATTTGTTTTGGAACACCCTGTCGCATTTTTTTGGACCTTTGTAGTGACCTCTCTTGTTCTCTGGCGCGAACGTAAATCTAGAAGCCATGGTTACCGCCTGGTCAAAACAAGCTCAACTGGACTTTCCATTAATTTATTAATATGGGCAAATTCTTGTAGAAAGGTCGTCAATAAAATGTAAATGAGGTATTGTAAGTGGAAGCCGAGTTCTGTTAGTTGAACTTGCCTTCCAAAAATATAGGATTTGTGTTCATGAATTTTGGCACTTTACTGTGAAAAATGCCTATGATTTCTCGATGAAGGATAAGCGGAGAGGTCGTACAAATATGTTTATATAAAATCTTAAGAGCTCCTTAAAAGTGAGAAAATACTTCAGGTTGATGAACCTTTCGCTTTTACGACTACCATTAAAATGGGACTCGCACATGAGATTTAGTTTTTTTGTTTTGCTTTATTATTTTTTTTAATTCAAATTCGATTTGATAACCGTTCAAATTGCGCGCCAAACCTCCAAAGAGCCTCACCATAAAACGATACTTTTACTTGTTCTTCATAACTTGATTTACTTTTTAATAAGTAAAGTAAACAAAATAGCTTAAATTTTAAGTCAACTTTAAATATTGGTTTAGCTTGGAGCATGATTTATTTGTTTATGTCTAAGAATCACGGTTCACTCACCCCTTGGAGTAGAAAGTTTTTGGATAAATGTGTCATTCTTTACACGATTGCTTTATTTATTATAGAGAATCGAATGTTGAAATAGTTTGAAGCACTTTTTTAAATATCCTGCATAAACCGACACCGAGAGTTTGTTTGCGTTTATCGTGCCAACTGTCAAAGGAAATAAAAATAACAAAATTCCTTCACTTGGCACCTGTATCCTGGCAACATTTCGAGTTCGTTTAAGCACCTCGACATATGGAACAGTGGTGTCGACAGCGATTGAGGTGATTGTGATTGTGATTGTGGCGACAATAGCCGCATCGTAGTCAATGAATTCCCAAAACCAACTGAGACTGAGTAATGTCTCTTTGGAGCTTATTAATTTTCCCTTGCGTTCTCAGTGCCGCCTTGGACAACAAATGCGCTGCCATGGTAGACAAACAACTGGCGCTCTTGGTTGGGTGCCGATTATTACGAGAACTACACGAGGAACAAAATATTTAATAATCCCGTTTGCTTATTGAATTGCAGTCAAAAGTTTTGGCACAAGCGGAAACCTATACTCGCCCCCCCTGGGACTTGGCCGCAGCTGTGAGTTTTTAGGCCGTGTCGCTTCGACTTCGATGGCGACGTCAGGAATGCCGGCATGTCTTTTACAGCGAGAGACGACGCCCAAAAAGTGAAATGGCTTCTGTCAATATACTGTCAATAGGCATACATATTTTTCATAACCAAGTGCTACTACTACCTGACGACTGCCCAACTTCTTGGAGTGGTTGCTTTGATATTAAATCGATCGATTGGAAGGGAAATTTTGAAAACTAAATTGAGACGTATTGAATCAAAAATTTGTGCAATCATTAAGTCAATAAAAGCAGCTTTAATTGTTCGAATTTTGATGTTTTTAGTTTGGAACTTCTAGGCCACTGGCTATACTTATGACTCTATAGCCAGAGATCGACCTACTTTATGTCGAAGTACAAAATGTTTTTTTATTTTAATTAAAATGTTTTTTTTTTTTATTGTATAAAAATTTGTCTAATTCCGATGAATAGTTAGAATGAATATTTTTACATAAGGCACAGCTTCTCTTTTTTTTTACAACTAAAGCTTCTTTTGAGCTCTATGGTGGATGCTCCTGAGTCAAGTATTTCTATGTCCTTACTCACTTTAGTATACTCGACATGAATACTGGTTTGCACTGGTTCCCTATTGATGAACGTTTTTAAAATGTACACAATTTTCCTAATATTAATTGAAGACTATGGATGAAATAACAATGTAACAAAATTGATTGCCATATTCGAGTTCTTAAGTGACTGATTTCTTCCTATGAACACCAAGAATTGTCATATTTGCATTTATTATAAAACCAACGCGTGAGCCAAGCATTTTTCCTTGTCAAATTCCTGGTTTCTTTGTCTATATCGATGATCCCAACATCATTCTGAAATAAGTAAGAAATAAATAGTTTAAAAAGTTTAAGAATAAAGTTCTGAACTCACAATTGGCTGTGGAAAGATGCGCTTCATATCCACACGATGCAAGTGTTCCTGGTGTGCTCTTTTCAATATTTCATATTCTGAGCCACTTAAGCAGGGCAAACATAGACCACATTCATATTTATTGCAAGACTTGTCACAATCATAGGCCACACATTCATTCAATGCTGTGGCCAAATTTTTATCAGCCGTTATAATCTCATTTTTGTCAACATCTCTGAAAAAGAAGGAAAGTGTAAGAAGCAGAAGAAGAACCTAAAAAAATTATACTTACAAGTTAGTTAGTTCTTCGGAGCTAATTGAAGGACGTATACCAACTAGATTGAGAACGCTATAGATTACTTGCTCATATAACAAGGAATTCGGCTTAAAGTGTGCAGAGGACAGATTGGGCGACATGTTGGCTTCCATTAAATAGACGTTTAAGTCTTCATCCAAGAAAAAATCGAAACGTAGTAAGTCAAAGAAGTTGTGAGTCTTATAAGATCTTTCTAGAATGGCGTTGATATCCATTTCCTTGGATAAAATTGCTTTTCGCAATATTTGCTCTACTTGCACCCAGATTTTGTCAGGATTCAAGGACTGATCTCGAACGTAGGCATCAAATGCCATACGCATACTTCCCCCGAAGCGATTGTAGTATTTCCGGAGCGATGGTACCTCCCAGGTAGGCAAATAGTCATCACCCACGATGTATTTATCCAGGTTTTCAGGATCGAAGGGATAATACTTCTCTGGACAGTATCGGAACAAAACATCGCCGGTATATATATAAGCCCGTAGAGGATTTATCGAAGTGATTACCACGTACACGCCCATGTCAAATTTGTGACCATCAACCAGAAATGGTCTTTGTACAAATTCCTGTATAAAGGAATCATTGGATTGCAGTGCAATGTCGCTAATTGAACGGACTCTTATGTGTCGGTGCTCATTGTGTTTCTGTACAAATAAAGTGTCTGGATGGGAACGAGCGTACTCAAGAAATTCGTCCGCCTGTTGTGGCAAGCGAAATGCAGCGGGCATGAATGGCAGCTTTGAAGTGCACAAGTCTACTTTATTTGTGATGAAACCACAGCCTGGGAAGTGATTGACTAGTTGATGGGTGCCCAGGTTTTTCAATTCCGGTAGTATTGGGAATGGGTAATCGTGTGCCCAAAGTAGATTCCACTTGCCATTTATGTCAACTCGTTTATAGCCAAATCTCTTGAGTACGTTCTTCACGTGTACTAAATGATCTTCTGTGGGGCTACGACCAAAAATAGCATAAGTTGGCCGAGTGAGTTTATTTTCCCCCGCGGACCAATTGTCTTCGAAAAAAGGTTTCTTTGTTAAATTTGGAAGAAGCTCTACCAAGACTGCAGTCGCTAGAGTGGCCGCGAGAAATAACACAATTGTTCGTAGTGGCAAGCCAGAGCTCAAGTCTTTCTTGACTGAAATTTTTTTGACCTAAAGTGAAAGTTGTTTGGTTGTTAATACACTCAATACGTTAAAGCCATAATTTGATATAAGAATATGCCAACCTTATTTTCCTCATCTTCAATAGATTTTTGGGCTTCCTCGATTTCTTCTTCCATTTTAAAATTAACAGATCAGTATTTAATTTAAACTAATCAAAAGCTTTGTTTGAACTAAGTAGCTTTTTTCGGAATTTACCTGTTGCACCGAAGAAACTAGAGCCAGTGGTGGCAGTAGATCGATTTTTCAGTGATTTAATCGATTTGTTTAACGAACAAAATATCGAGCTTATCGTGATCGAAATCCACAGCTTGAACCAGTAGTGCTGCCAGAGAGTTTTTAATTAGACATTTTTAGATCTTTTTTTTTTAATCTGTCCTGACTAATTTGGAATCGTGCTAGACTTTTAAGTTTTTGAGACGGGATTTCTGGGTCTATTTTAATTTAATTTAATAATCATTCTAGACTTATGCGAGTCTCAATTTTAAATAGCGTCGGAATAAATTATTGTCTGTGAAGTGATTATAATATGTTTTTACAGTTAAATTTATTAATTATTTTAATCTTGCAATTTTTTCAATAAACAATATTTTATATTCCTTTAATTTTCGATTTATTTCGAAGAGTTAAGATAAGTTCATATATAATTCAAGTTCGTTTGGTATTAAGGTCAAAGCTCTTTGTAGCGAATATTAAATATTCTTAAAATTACAATTCTTGTTTCGTTCTTTATTTCTTCTTTTTAGCTGCCTCAGCGCTCTTAACCCGAGGACGTAAGTGTTTGGGTACCACACGAAACACCTCACATTCGATTTGTACCGGCATGGAATGCTGCCTTAGCATGAACCACTTTAGATTTCTTTCAGAGGATGATGTAAACGGTTTTGTTTCTGAAAAATCTATCAAATAAGTGATAAATTTCGCAATATTTTTATAATTATAGCAACGAACCTTTGATTTTACTTTGTCGAACGCTACTGCTTTTCACAGTTTGATTATTCGTACTTCCGCTGTTATCATCATCTGGAGTGGAGTCATTACGTAAAGCATCACCACGTTGTAAGGTCTGACGTCTAGCTGCTAGACTATTCTCAAAGCTGACAGATCTATAGTTACTCCTGCGCAGCTTGTGCCTTTTGGAGTAGCAACGATAGGCAGCCTGGATTTTCTTAGCAGCTTCTTCTTCAATAAATCGTTCCAGGGACTCACTAATGGCATCATTTCCAAACGATGCCTTGGTTTCTTGAGTCGATGACTTGGTTCCTCCACTAGTTCTACGAATCCTTCGCCTGGTTAGGAATCCTCGAGCTCCTGCTTGAATCTTTGTGGCTGCCGACACAATAGTCGATTCTGTTTCTGTTGAAGTGCCGAAGGTATCTGCATCTGCTAGAGCTGTGGCTATATGAAAATCGTCGGGGGCCACCTTGTTCGGGTAATAATCCGAATCAGCTTCAGATAGAGAAAATGCCATCATTTTCTTGCGTATATTCTCTGAAGTTTCGTCATCCAAGCAAAAACTGTTATTTCCGGTCTCATTGTCAAATTCCTGATAGGGAACAGAGCCATCATCAAATGTCAAAGACCTAAACATCTTATGTGGATCATCTCCCGCAATTGTGTAGTGCCGCATAACTGCCTTACGTGGCTCCTTTTCCGGCTCGCACATAACGACGTCACTTTGAGCTGAGCTTTCTCGGGTTTCATCATGTAGCAGGCTTTCACTGGTTTCATCGCGTTGCAGACGCTTATGAATAATAATATCGCCATCTTCTATATCTTGGGTGACTTGTTGTTGCAGGGATATACGTCTGATAATAGGTTCTTCGAAGCTGGAATTCCTGTCTTCTAGACTGTCCTGTTTGGATGTATTTTGTACCTCTTTATTTAAACTGGATTGTGGAATCTCTTCCAATGAAGTATTTTTATTCTCCTGCGCATCAAGCTGTTCATTCGATTCTTCATTTAAATCACATAATGAGGCAGTTTTTTTAATGCAAGTTTCCTCCACCACCTCCGAAAGCGGTTCATTGGTAATTGGATCTCTGCGAACTTGTATTTGATGTGAAGAGTATCCAATTTCATTTAATATGAATTCCTTCACAATATCTCCTAAAAATAAAATTTTTAAAATTTTTATTTACAATATTTAATTAGAATGAATAAACTTACCCAAAGAATTATCAGCTGTTTTTAATTCTACTTTTAAGTCATCAGGAATCCCTTCAGATAAACCTGCTAAATTATGGGATAGAGAATTAAGATTTCCACTAATTTTGATTAAAGATTCATTACCATCTACAATGTTATTGCCAATTTCTACTTGTGTACCAAGCAAGCCAGGTGAATTGTTTGATTTCAATAAATTTGGTGTCTCATTAAGTGCATTTAAGTCTTTATTTTCTTGAATAGCCTGAGTACTACTATTTTCGATTTGCTTAATATCAGTGTCTAAATTGTTAGTAGAATCAACTTCTTTTACTATAACGTTTACATCAGGCTGTTCTGTCTTTCTTTTTTGTTTCTTAAGATTCAAATAGGTTTTAAAAGCTTTTTGAATTATCTGAGCAGCAAGCATTTCAGCTTTTTTAGTTAAATTTTCAGGTGCTTTCAAAGTCTCATTTGAATTTACAGGATTTTTATCTGTACTATCCGATTTAGATCTGAAATACTTGCGGACGGCATTTTGAATCGTTACCGCTGCTTTGTGATGCCTATCAGTATTATCAACTTCATTAATTTCCGATTCATTTGAAGGAACTTTTAAAGGATTTTCTGTATAGAGCGTTGATGTCTGTGTTCTTTTTATTTCTTCTACAGATCTGCGACTTAAAAACTTTCGCACAGCCTTCTGAATTATAATTGCAGCTTTATGATATCCTTCTGCTGAATCCTGAATTTTAAATTTTGAATTTATTCCCTCTGAATTGGAATTTCTTGAATTTTCAGTAACTTTTTCGGACTTATCGTTAATTTTTGACTTGAGAAACTCTCGCACAGCCCTCTGAATAACAATAGCTGCGTCGTGATATTCAACGATATCCACTTCTGCCTTCCGATTCTCATTTGTGAGAAGGGCTTCGGAAACTACAGAATTTTGTTCATCCGATTTGGGTTTGAGAAATTTTCGCACAGCTTTTTGGATAGTTATCGCTGCTTTATTTAAGTCAACCTCCTGTTTCCCCAATACTGGAGGTCTTTCATTTGAATTTCGAGTATTCCCTATATTAATAAATTCGTCTTGATAAATTTGGTTTGGATTCTCTTCATCTGCAGAGTATAATTGATTTTCGAAAGCTAAATCTTTGTACGATTCACTCTCGCTTAGTTCTGGTATAGTTTGCAGTTTCGTGGAACTAAGTTCTGTGTAATTTGTTTCCAATTGCACATCATCATTTTCATAGTCTGTATCTGAAGAAGAATCGCTTAAAGTGGTTTGTCCTATAATTTCATTTTTAACATCTTTATCGACTGGCTTTTTATTATGTCTCTTTTGGAAATTTGTAAAATTTTCCTTAACTCTTTTGTTGTCACCAGAATCAAGTGGTACAAAGAATGATATGGATTTCCTTTGTTCAGGTGGAGTTCTTTCTGAATACTCATTTTCCTGCACTTTTTTATTTGATGTACCAAGCACATCATCAGTTACTTTACTTTGACTACTTTCGGAACTTAAAGCTTTACTTTCGATGCTATTTTCATTACCATCAACAATTCTTTCCTGTTCTTTCTCTATATGCACTTCGTACCAAGGTCCAGCATCGGCAGGAACCTTGAAGGATTTTAAGCTTAGTTCCGCAATTGCCGGTGCAAAGAATCGTTCTGCTTCAGATTTTTTAAAGGTTTTGCTACCTTTGGATTCGTTCTTGTCGATGCTTTGAATTTTTTCAATGGATTTAGGTAAGTTTTGAGTGATATTTGCATGCTGATTATTTAATTGCAGTAATGGTTTTTCCTCCTATATCAAAAGGTTTCTTTTAGAAATTTCATGAAATTTTAATTCTTACCAATATTTACATCAACCAGTTGCGCCACAACAGAATCATCTTTTTCTGAAATGTCTTTAAAATAAATATATGTTAGTAGATGTACTTTTCCTATGGACTGAAACCATTGCTGTCTTTATTTATTATTAAAGTATTTTATAAATACTTTAATTACCTGAAATATTTTCTGTCGAACGTTTTCTAATTAGTTTTGAGTTTTCATTGTTAAGCTCTTCTTTTTCTGATTCGGCTTCAATATTTTTATTTTCAACAGACTTCGTCGGTTGCTCATCTTGAAAGATATTAAAATTAAAAATCTAAAAGTTACAATCGTGGTAATCATGTACCTTGGCCTATGTTTTCCACAGATGATGATTTCAAAAATGTTTCGATATGAGCATCGTCGGTTTTAGATAAATTTTTACTATCTTTAATTTCAGGAGCATCTTTAGGATCTTCGATGGACTCTTTCTGGCTTTTATCTTTGGAAAAAAAACCATGTATTTCAGAGAAAGTAAATGTGTATTAATAATAGCTAGTATTTACCTGCTTTAAGGGTGGATGGAGGCTTATCTAACTTTTCAGAACTCGGATTTTCGTCCTGAGATATAATTTTATTCTTCTCTTCTCCAAATTCATTTCGAATATTTTCGCTTTCAATTTCAGGGTTCGACTTGTTGTACTCAGAAATATCTTTTACATTTCGTTCAAAATTTTAAAAGTATTTTCTTACAAATTTATAAAAATAAATGTATCTCAATTATTTTTACTTACCCGTTTTGTCTTCGCCATCCTTTTTGATATCTTTTTCCTTTGATTCACTTTCCACATTTTCAATCCCAATTGTAGATGCTTTAATTTCACTATCATCATTATCGCTTTCCTTTTTAAATTCGGTTTGAATATTCTCAACATCATTATCACGTGTATTCGTTACAGATTCATCTAAACGAGAAATAAAATGCTTTAAGGAAAAAAACTTATTTAATTATTATTTTATGCTCACCTGGTTTATCTATAGATATCTGGTCGTCTAAAGATTCATTAATTGATGAAATACTAGGAATTTTCTCGAAATCCGATTTTATTTTTTCATTATCCTTTTGAATTACATCTTGAAAAAGATTGAATTAAATAATAAAAAATTGGTTGCTTTTGTAAATTTAAGTTTACCTGTTACATCGGCAGATAAAGAATTATTTATGTTTATATTACTTTTACTATCGTTTCCATCATTTATTTCGTTTACATCTTTAATTCCACTTTCACCATTTTGATTTTGATCAGTATTTGAAATGATAGTTTCATCGGTTTCATCCTGTTCTTTATTTTCACTTCCAGTTAAATTTTTATCTACCTTCTTTTCGACTGATTCCACTGAAAAATTTGTAAGTTAGTTTTTGAAATTTTGTGTAATAGTTTATTGCTTACCTGCCAATTTTTCATTACTTATGTCCCCAGAATTTTCCCCTTCGTTGACCGCAATTAAATTTAAGTTTTTCGCTTTATCATTTTCGGATGATATTTTTGCAGTTTCATCTTTAAAATTAATAAAAACCTGAATCAATATAGCTTAGTTCAATGAGTGTCATATTGTACAAACCTGAGAAATTCTCAGTTGAAGAATCACCACTTCCTTTGATATTTGTTTCGATTTCTTCAGACAATTCGTTGGGTATAGCATCCACAGCCTTATTTTCATTTTCAGTTTTTTCTATAGATTTGGATTGAATTCCCCCTAAAACATGAATAATTAAAAAAAGGTATTTTTTAATATTATGATATTTACCTTTATCAGTTTCAATATTGATATTAATATCTTCATCAACATTACTTAAATTTTGATTATTTTCGATTTGACTTTCGACTGAGTCTTGTAACTTTTCATCTGCAATAAAAAAGAAAAATAGAATCAAATTGTGTATGTTTAGGTATTTTACAAACCATCGGAAGCTTTGTTGCTGACTTGTCTAATGTTGGATTTTATAGATTCAGATATGTTACTAGTTTCCTGTAAAGTATCTTCCTTTGCATTTTCAGATAAAGTATTTTCAGTCACTTTGGATTGAAATTCATCTTATAAATTAGAACTGTATTTAGAAAGTTATTAATTACAATGAAAGCTTAAATTTACCAGATTTATCTTCAGATAAAGATTTTGTATTTGTTGCGATATCCGTATCATCAGTTTCAGTATTTTTTGGTTCGACAGATTCACCGTTATGCTCAATATTTGTTTCTGTAGATTTAAATGTTTCACTTTCTTTTGGTAATATCTCATCATTCTCTTTTGCACTTTTGGATAAATCATTTTCAATTGACTTAAGATCTTTTTCATCTAAAAAAGATTTTTAAAATGTTAAAAAATAATTAATTCATATCCATTTATATTTACCAGTTTTATTTTCAGATAAAGATTCTATAACTTTTTCGATGTTTGAATCTTCAATCTCATTATCGATTTTAGTTTCGTCAATTTCTGTTGAAGATTTGTTAATTTGCCCCTCTTTAGTTTCTGTAGATTCTGATGTATCGCTGGTTAATTTTAATATCTCAGCATTCTCTTTTACACTTTCACTTGAATTCGGGCGAGCTTCACCTTAAAAGAAAAATAGTCTAAATTAAATTAACTCAAATAAAATAATATAGTTACCTGTTTTACTTTCAGTTTCAGTATCAATTTCAAATTCGTCAAATTCTGCTAAAGACTTGCTAATTTGGCCAATATTAGTTTCTTTAGGCCCAGATATATCACTAGTTAGTTTTAATATTTCTTCATCCTCTTTTACGTTTTCAACTAGTTCAGGTTGAACTTCATCTTAAAAAAAGTTTAAAATAAATTATAGTTTTACCAATATTTATACCTGAAGTTTCAGTATAAGTCGTACCTTCATCTAATTCTGTTGAATTCTTACTAATTTGAGCCACACTTGGTTTTATAGATTCAGACATGGACTTGGATATTTTTAATATCTCATCATCCTTTTTAGCTTTGGCAGCTAATTCATTTTCAATTGATTTATCTTCGGACAAGGATTGAATGATTTTTCTGACACCTGAATCCTTAGTTTCAGTGCCAGTTTTAATTTCATCAAATTCCGTTGAAGGCTTTATCACGTCTTCCATACTTGTTTCAGTGGATTCAGACTTATCTGGCTTTGTAGTTTCAGATACATCTCTCAGTACGTCATCATCCTCATTTGTATTTTCGGATAAAACATTTTCAGTTGACTTAGAGCGAACATCATCTTAAAAGAAAATTACAAATGTAAGCGAATCAATTCACAAAACAGTTTCAAATTACCTGATTTATTTTTTGGTAATGACTTTTCTATAGTTTTATTCTCAGTTTCAGTGTTGGTCTTTTTTTCATCTGAGTCTGATGAAGTCTTATTGATTGAAGGACTACTTGTTTCTGTAAGCTCAGAAATATCATTAGTTATTTTCGAGATCTCATCATCCTCTTTATCGACTGCAGATAAATCATATTTCATTGATTGAGGGAGGTCTTGAAATTAAAAAAATTAATTTCTTATAAATTCTGGTAATTAATTTATATAAAAGTTTTTATTTACCCAATTTATCTTCAGATAAAGATTTTGTGTTTGTTTCAATATTTGTATAAACAGCTGCATCCTCAACAGCTCTAGAACTTCTGATGTCACTCTGAGTTTCTTCTATAATAAAATGAAATTAGATTTAAAGTGAATGAAATGTAAGACTAGATTTATTTATATATACCTAATTTCTCATCAGATAACGATTCAGTAGCACTTAAAATATTTTCATTTTCAGTTTTAGTACTATTTTCCATTTCATCAGCATCATCCGAATTTTCTGTACTTTTTTTGATACTTTTAATAAGAGTTATTTGCTTTTCACCTTCAAATAAAGTTAGCTTTCAATAAAAAATTCTTTGATTGACGTTTTTTACTACCTCCAACGACATCGGATTTAGATTTGGTGTCATTTTCAATTCCTGTTTTATCAGATATTGCACTGTCACCAGAATTTGATGAAATTTCTTCTTAAAATACAGAAAATTATATGTTTTCCTTCATGAATTAAAATATATATTTACCGGATTCAAGAATATCTTCGTTATTCGCAGCTTCGTTTTCTGGTTTGTTAGGATTCTTATTGACATTAGTTAAATATTTATTGTTACCATTTTCGGTTGACTTTTCATCTGTGTATAAAAAAATGAAATACGAATATTTATATCAGTTGGTTTTCAAATATAAGGCTCCAGGACATGACGGAATTTGTCACTCTACCCTGAAGGCTCTTCCAAATAAAGCGGTGCTTTTTATTGTATTGATATTCAATGCAATAATAAGGACCCAGTACTTCCCGACCCAGTGGAAGTTGGCGAGAATATCCATGATCCATAAGCCTGGTAAGCCGGAGGACGACCCTGAGTCGTATCGGCCGATCAGTCTACTATTTTCGTATTTTTAATAATTGTATTAGTGGTTTTAATTTACCAGCTTTAACTTTTAATTCAGTATTATCTTCGAGTTCAGCATTACTTGAATTTTCATCGGCAAGAGATCCAATATTTTCTTTGGTGTCTTTTGTTATTTCCAAAGTGTCATCTTTAAATGAAAATGTTCAAATATTAATCATTAATTTAAATGGAAGTACATTATATATTTACCTGATTGATTTTCAATATTCGTATCTTGGTCTTCAAAATTATTTATATTTTCATCAGCAACAGTTCCAATATTTTCCTTGGTGTCCTTCGTTATTTCCAAAGTGTCATCTTTGAATGAAATTATTGAAAGATCAATCATTGATTGAAGTTCAAGTATAAATTTACCTGATCGATTTATAGGTGTAGGTTTTATCACTTCACTTTCAGTTTCTGTAGCTTCGTCTTCAGTTTTATATTCATCATCAACGGTCTTAATATTTTCCTTATCGCCTTGCAGTTTCTCCAAATTTTCAGCTTTGAATTAATTTATTCAAATATCAATCACTAATTTAAATGAATATATATTTACCTGATTGACCTTCTAACTTTTTATCTTCGGTTTCAGCATTATTTTTATTTTCGGCTTCAACAATTTCTATAATTTCCATGTCGCCTTTTATTGTTTCCAAAGTGTCACCTTTAAATAAGCATAATCAAGCATTTGGCATTAAATGAAACTCGCGTGTATTTTTACCTGATTGATTTATAGACCTAGGTTTCTTAAAGTTTTCAATATTTGTATCAAAAGCTTCAGATTCAATGTTTTCAGCCATGTTGCTGTCCTTAATTTGAATCTTGCCAGTTTCATTTTCAGAAGATTTTATCTCAGATTTTTTCAGATCATCTTGAAAGGAAATCGTTTAAAGAAAAATTTTAACAAAGATTTAAATGTTTACCTATTTTATTATCTTCAGACGACGATTTAATAGAATTTCCAATGTTCATTTCCTCGGCTTCAATATTCGACAATTTCTTAGAATTTTCACTGTCATTTTCCGTAGTCATATCTGTTGTTTCATCTTTGAAAGGAGTAGAGAAAATATTATATAATAATATATTTTTTATAACTTTTTATATTAACCGGCAAGGTCCTTGGATGATCTGTGCATTTTTCCGTTATTTATTCCGATGCCAGACATATTCTTGGTGATATCATGTGTATCATCATCCTCAGATACGATATTTTCTGCAGTATCGGCTTAAAAAAAATTTTTAATTATAATATAGAATTTAAATAATTGAAAGTTGTTGTATATTTTTACCTATATTTTCTGCAGATCCAGATTTAATAGTTTTTTCGATCCCTTCATCTTTATCAATAATATTTTCCTGCTCATTTATCTGAATCAAATTTATATTACTTTCATTTTCTTCGTTGCTAGGCTTTGTCGCCGATTCTGCTAAAACTTAAAAAGTTAGTATTATGTATAAAGATATTTCTGTGAAAGATTTTACTAACCTTCAACATCTGCAGATGAATGTTTCGGTCTTTTAGATTCATTATTCTCACTTTCAACAGCGCCTTCGACAGCTTCTACAGTGTTACTGCTATGCTTTTCATCATTATCGATGGACTTTGCAAAGCTTTCATCTTAAAGCAGAAAATATAAGTATAGAAAAGAAAATACTAAAAGATTCGATTGTACCTTTTTTATCCTGGAAAAATGATTTAATTTGATCTCCAATGTTTGTGTTTTCCTCAACAGTATTTTTCTGTTCATCAATAAGAGTCGGTCCTTGATTACTTTCATTATCTGTTTCAGATTCGTTTCTTGTTTTATCTTTAAAAAGGTGTAAATTATATTAGTATACAAATAATGTTTACTGTATTGTAAGTAAATACCTGCTACATCTTGGGTTGAAGGTAAGGTTGTTAATTCAGTATTAGCTTCGATTGATTTTGATTTATCATCGACGGTTTCCTTAGTCTCTTCATCTCCTTTTTCTTTTTCCATGTACTCTTTTGGATTGGTATCTTTATGAAATGAATGAAATTATATTTATCAAAATCAGATTTTAGTTCTATTCACCTGTTCTATCCTCAGTTGAAATTTTTATGATCTTTCCTACATCGGCATTACCATTTTCTAATTCATTTTCAACACCTTTGTTGAAATTATTGATTATATTTGTGATTTCGTCTTAAAAAAAAGGTTAAACATTCAAATAAGGAAGACATTGCAATGTAATACTTACTTGGAATTTCTTTATCTAATATTTTCGAATTTTTTGCAGAACGGACCTCAGTCATAATATCAGGTTTCATTTGATTTTCATCTAAGAAAAACAAATTTCATTAACATGAAATAACTAATTGGTGACTGAGAAAATTATGGCTTAGCCACATATATATTTACCAGGATTTTCATCAGAAATCATAGATTTCCGCTTGGAAACTTCCTTGAATAGTTCAGCGTTGGTGTTATCGTTCTCGACTTCTTCCACTTCTCTTATGGTTTCTTGTATGAGAACATTTTCTTCGTAAATATTTCCCCCAAATTCGTTGTGTTCGCCCACCGAATCCGTGGAAAGCAGGGCAGTGGAGGCTGAGGTATATGAGGCCGCTTCTGACACATTGTCGTTGACCTCATCAGCTTGGTTTATTTCGGAAAGGTTTCGTGTATTTCTTCGACGTCTTTTAATCATACTACGAAAAGCTTTTTGAATTATGAAAGCAGCTGCATTTAAATGGATTAAACTATTTTTATCCTTCTGGTGTTTTCTTTTCAAATATTGACGAAAATGACGTTGAATGACAAACACAGCCCTGATGTATCTTGTAGAATCGCAGACATCATCCTGAGCTATGACTTTCTGGATATTTGGTGCAGCACTCGACGAATTCTGACTCTTTATAATCGGCACTTCGGTTGGCTTGATTTTCAATTTCCTCGCTATCAGATATTGCCGAAAGGCCTTTTGAATAATACATACGGCCTTTACATATTGATCAACGTGCTTGAAACTATTGGTATTGGTAAATTCGGGGGTTTTAGTAGTACTTGACATTTGTTTCTTTCGTCTAAGGTAATTCCGAACGGTTCTTTGAATAACGTAAACGGCCTTTATATAGGTTTCGCTGTAGGAATGGGAACTTTTAATTGTCTTCCTGCTCTGAACACTGTATTGGTACTCCGCTGCCATACGACCACATTCACAAGTTACTGTTTGTGGCAAAGACACTTTTGGTTTGGTTTCCATGTATTGCTCATAGGCGTAATATTTCATAGGTTTGGGTTCTGAAGGCTTTGTCTTGCGTAAACCCTGAAAATACTCCACTGCAAAGGCATGAACATTTTGGGGTTTTTCCTTGAGAACCGTCTTTATGAATTGCTTTATAACATTCACCAAATGATCTGGTATAATGTTGTATATGGCAGAAAGGGGTATTTTTTGCTGCTCCCGATTTTTTAGTATAGCTTCATAGCTTTGTTGAGGCTCATATTTGCGTATAGTACTTTTACTCTTTCGATACGACAAAGACTCGAAATAGTCAGCAGAGAACTCGTAAAGGTCCATGGGCTTTTCACGTAAGACTTCTTTGGTGTAGGATTTCATCATGTCCCGGAGACCTTCTGGAACTCTGGGCAAAGTTACAACTGGCATTTTTGGAAATTTTTACACAACCGCTTCAACGAACAAAAGAAAATTGACTGAACGTTGGATCAATAACAAAACGAAGTCGTCGGCCTAACCGACTTGTTAATAATATAGGAGTTTACTCGCCGTTTCCATGCTAACAACAAAAGTACAACAAGTATTTTGGAAATTACACTGGCTAACAAAAAACCCTTCCTCTTTTTAAGTTATTTTAACATAATAAATCTGGAACACCTTTATTTATTTATATGTATATATCTTTTTTATTCATCTGAATCACCTTCTACTACTCGACATATTATGGGTATATCATCATTCTTTGCAATATCATTTCCGCCCAAGTTAGCCACCGATTTTATAAAATCTATTTTATATTTCTTCCATTTTCGGGCTTTCAGAAACTGATCGAACAGAGCTAGCCTTGAGGGAATTGTACAGTTTAAATAAAATAGGCGCCGTTGCCAAGCATTTCCGGGATTCTGTTCTTTTTCAAGAAGCCAATATCGTGGTAATATGAAGCACTGTACTCCAGTCCGTGCCATTATCACACGGTGTTCCATTTCCTCGCCCAGTCCGAATATTCCGCCAAACGTAATAGTGCCCACATCAATGAAATGGCTTTCAGTTTCCTCTTCCTACAAAAAAATAAAAATAGAAGATTTTTAAAAGTAAATTTTTTGTTAAATATTGTGTAAAACTGAAAAAAAAAAATTACTTACAATGGAAACTGAATCAGAAACTGATGAAGAGTAGTACGAAGATTCACTTTCAGTCTCAGTCTCAGTCCCAGTCTCAGAGTCTGTCTCCGAAGCAAGGATTTTATGCTTTGATTCAATTCTTTGCTTGAGAAATGACATTAATTTTGAACTGGTTCTGGCTCTGATGGTATCTGATGATTCAGTTTCCTCTATAACTATTTCTTCCAAATTATATTCATTTTCATATTCTCCTGGCATAAAATACTCATAAGAGTCTCTTTTAGAGGATTTCGATTTCGATTTCAATCTCACAGAACTGTACTTTTTGAACACTCTCGATACTTTTTTTCCAAACCCACATGCTATTTCAATATCTCTAAGTCCCATTTTTCGCAACTATGTTAGTAATAAGTTATAGCGATTATTATTTTGAATCAGGCAAAACTACTAATTTTAAGAAATTCGCAAAGCTGTTCCATTTCAGCGACACCGTCTAGGAATCAGTTAAAGTTAGTGTCTATACTTACTGGGGGTCTTTGTATTTGTACAATGCTTTGATTTTCTGAAGACGTGGAGCTGTGCAATAATTTGGCAATACTCTGTTCAAGTGACGATCCACTCAATCGAATAGTTGATTCCTTCATCGGTGCAGACACAAATGTTTTTGTGCTCTTAAATATATCTTCTTGGCACTCCGAAAGATTCACAAGCTCAAACCTTTTTCGGTCATTTTTATAATGTACCTGAAATTATAAGCATTTAATTTCACTGTTCATTGTATTTATCTTCTCTAATACCTTCATGTTTAGATATTGGAGTATGAGACACTCCCCACTCAGCACAAAGTAGACATTTGGTATGGCATCTTTGTCCCCATTGTATATCGTTTCCAACGCATGAAACTGTTTCAATGTACCAAGCCGACAAGCACTGATAATCTTTATAAAAAATAAAACTTTTTAAAGTACATCTGCAATATAATATTCACAATATGTGCAGAGGATATCTTTCTATTAGATTTATAAACGTACCTGTTCCTCGGTAAGAAAATTGAAATAGTCAAGTGCCTTAATGGCTCGTTTCTTTTCGTTCCAATGCTTTTTCATAAATGGTTCAAGAATCTTCACAAAATCGTAGTCGAACAACACCAGAAGTTCACATTGCGCTGCGAATTATTTTCAAAAATAATATAGGTTTAATAGCTGGCAATGGCGGAAACTAAATGGGAACTGCATTGGCGTTGGCGTGTATAAATGTTGTTGTATTCTGAGGCTCTCTGACAGAAGGTTCAACAAATAAACAAGCGAAAGTAACAAAAATAATAACAAAGGAGAGCCTCAAGCCAAATTCAATTTTACTCTTTTTCCAGAAATATTTATGCTGATCAAAAAAACATAAGCTCAAATTTTTTTCGATTAAGAAGAATAAAGAAATGGCTAAAAGGTGAATTGGTAATTTTGGGGTATGTTGAATATTTCTAAATGAATACAGAAAGTATTCAGATGACTTTTCCCCAAAAAGAGTATTTAGTTTGTTTCATATTTGGAATTCGGTGCCTGAGCTGACACCAGTGATTTTTGGTGCCAACCTAAATTTGATTGAATAGCTTGTATTTTCGTGGCATGAGGTGATGCCGCTAAAGTCGATAGGATGGGATGCCATAAATTTTGATTGAGCCGAATTAGGACATTATTTAACGTTATTTATTACTGATTAAATTGGGTGGTACTAATAAACGACACGAATTATTTACATGTTGATATTATTGTTTCTAATAAAATCAAATTAAATAAATGCCAAGAAATTCATAATTAAAGATAAATAAAATTTGATGAAAAGCATTTCATGTTAAATTACAAATTTAGCTATATGTCTGTGACAAGATTCGGTCAGTTTTGGTAAAGTAGAAAACTTAAAGTTTTTAGAAATATATTACTCACATATAGCCTCGAAAGTATGAGTTCTTGGACTGTCCTCCAAGAGCTCAACATCTCCTATGCAATCACCAGGTCCATAAAGAGATACCACTTGCTTTTCATAAGTTTTGCTTATCTAAATTAAATTATTTATAGTTTTTAACTATTGATAATATATATATATATATAAAAGTACCTACATTATTATAAATTTTTGTTGACATCTCCACTTCTCCATTTAGAATAAAGAATAATGCTAAAGGCGCGTCTCCATATTTCATAACCTTACGTCCTTGATTGATAGACAAAAAATTCAAAACTGGTACCAAACGAGCACGGATTATCTAAGAAAAATACAATATATATATATATATATATATATCAAATACAATATATACGAATATTCACATACCGGAGGTATTTTGGAGAAACATATTAGGCCAGCAATTAAAGTACATAATTTTTTTCTCTCCGGGATCGTGCGAGACTCGTGTGGTTTTCGGAGTAGCGATTTTTCCTGTACACAATTGAAATTATTTTATTTTTTCTTGAAATTACAAGAGATTGTGTAATCTTCTATAAAAATGTTTTATTTTTTCTTTTTCTTGCACAGAGATTTCCCCAATAAGAACTTTACTTACACCCACGGTGAGCACTCCAACTTTTTTCTTGGCTCTTATTAGCAAGGCAATGTTTCTTTTAGCATTTGAGGAAATTTTTTGATTATCCTGGTCTTCCAGCCATTGACGGTTCAAAATAACACAGCGTATAACCCTTTTAAATAAAATTTTGAGCTCAAATTTTTTTTTCGATTCCAATGCACCGCGGGTCCGACGAGACATTAGTAAAAGTTAAAATAAAAAATAAATAAATAAAAAAATGTATTTATATGTATGAAAAAGAAAAAAATATAGAAGATTTCATTATGAAATATTTCAAAAAAACAACAAGCTTGATTCGATATTTTATTAATTTACTTATACTTTCACTTTTCTGAGACCTCCAAATAATTGGAATTCTCAGTTTATTGATATATAAAAATCTTAGTTATGAAGTAATTTGATGCAACAAAAAAAAAAAAAGATGTATTCTTAAATAAGATTTTCAGATTAGGTAATAAATTGCACAATCAAGAACAGATGAAAAGAAACCTCTTGTTGTGTAATTAATAATTGAAGGCAATCAGAAATGGTTTATAAACAATTCAGTCTCAATATCCTTAAATAAATAAAATGCGAGTGAGTTGAATTGCTATTCCAAGTAATGAAAGGTTTATTTTGAAAGCAATTGTAAATAAGCTAGATCGTAATTCTCGACTATAAAATACCTTAAGCCAATCTCATAAATTTTAAAGCTTTCCCCAAATAACAACAATTTTCTCTTATTTCGGCGAATTTTGTTTAAACCCAGTGAAATCTATTTCACATTGTATTGTTTATTTCTAAAGACCTACCGGATATAAAGCCGGTCAGAAATTAAAACATTGACGTAAATAACACATCGATTCTAGTGGAAGTGGAATGATTTTGATTCCGCTAGCGAATTGCATAATTTGTATACTTTTTTTTATAATTTGAAAATCTATTTTATTAGGAAGTTACTATTCTGTTTATTCAGATATTGTATATATTGAAACTATGGCATTACTTTTAAATTATTCTGTATTAGCTTAGGAGAATTTTTGGTAATAATTTTACATTTATTTTTGTACAATTTTAAAACGTTTCCGTTGCCAAAATTGTTGTTTATGATTGCTGTGCAAAAACAAATTAATGAGCGGAAGGAAACTTAGAAAAAAAAGTATGTAGTCTTTGGCATGCCAAAGATCACCTTGTCCCAGATGTTTTCTTTTTCCCCAAAGCTTCGCACTTTACTTTTCCTCAAATCAAAAGTATTTTTAAAGTGTGTGAAAAAAGAAACACTGACTTAACTTATAATTAAGATTCTTAGTTTTTCTCTATCCTAAAAACAACTTAGGAAATAAATTTTTAAATATCGAAGAAATTTAAGAATTCAACACATCTGGGAATGGAAAATTACTATTAATTCCAAAAAAAAAAATCGAGAAAAAAGTGTGCAATATTCGTCATGCCACGAATTACACAATTTTCCTTGTTTTTCAATTAAAAATCTTTAACGTCATCAGCATCGTTCGCATTCATTTTCCAATTTCAATGGTGGCCCACACAGGCATAAATTGTGTTCGCACACAAACAGAGAGAAAGAAATACATACACATGTCAATGTCCGTGCTTACGTGTGTGTGTGTGTATTTTCCTACATAAAAGAATATAAACTGTTCTGTTCAAAATCGTGTGAAGCTACATATGCACATATGCGAGTGGTGGTCTATAAACTCTAGACTGTCTATAGAGTATCTAATGGATGCGAAGAGGGCGCGCGTTCTCTCATCTCATCTCATCTGATTGCCGAGGGAGGCCGCCTTTGTTTTGTGAATGAATCCAATGAAAAACTGTTCATCGTTGAGCAACAGGCTTGGCAAATGGCAGAGGCTGCTTTAGTACAATAGTAACTCTCTAATGGGACGGTTGATAGATATTTAATAAATTGAAAAATTAACTGACCGGCGATCATTGCCAAGGAAAGTGAATTCTTTTTGCCATTTGGAGGCTAGAGGATCATGTACATTTATCCAAGCTCCCCAGAGTCGGCGTCATCTTTGCAGTCTGAGGAAAGTGCTGCCGTTAAAATTCAAGCTGGATTTCGCGGATATCGTGTGCGCAAGCAGCTAGAAAATCGCAAGAAACCCACGAACAGCTCCTTGAGTCAATTGTTTTCCAAATCCCAAACGCGACGGCATCGTCATAAAAACACCCACACCTACATGGATAGTCCGGGGACTGTGAACCTCAATGACAATAAAATTTCCGCGGATGCCAACCGGAAGAGCGCATCGGTCAAATCGGACGTCATTGAACCGAAAGACCAGACGTCAGAAGATCTTTACGCTACCAAAATCCAGGCGGGCGTACGCGGCTATCTTGTACGTAAAAAACAAAAAATAGCCACCGACGCAGCTGTCAAAATCCAGGCCAGTTTTCGAGGCTTCAAGGCTCGAAAAGAAGCCCAACAGTTAAGAAAGCAATAACCGATCTATCTATAATATCCCATGGTATTCAAAATGAATAATTAATAATCTACATATTTAGCAGTCCATAGTTCTATAGACTTATATAGTATTTTGTGTTTTTAACCTTTGTTTAATATCTACATATGTATTCATATGCCCAATACTGTTAGTCTAGCTTTAAGTCAAGAGTCAATCAATAAAGTGTTGAATTCATAAATTCCTCTTCTTCTTTTTCCTAGAGACTTTGAAATTCTTTCACCATACAATGTAGTATCGGGAGAAAATAAATAAATAAATAATGTACAACTCATTTTGCAACACGTTTCCACTTGCTATTATTTTTGTTTTCAAAATTGAAGGCACGTGTATCACGAAATAGTTAAAAAAAAACAACGTTTTTTTTTCTATTAAAAAACAAATATTCATTTATCATCTGGCAAAGTGTTGATTGAGTATGTACAAAAAGTGTTCTCAGTTATTTATACAATGCCCAGACAGTCATAAGTAGCAGTGCACTTAATTGTATTTAATATATATACATCTAAAGTCGAAATAATTGTATTGAATATCATGGATACTCTATATGTGTGAGAAGAGTACGTCATATCGAAATGAAATTCTCTTCTGAGGCAAAGCAATTTCAAAGAATATTTTCTTGGGCTTATGTATACTATGTCTGGGAAAGTCTGGCGGGCGATTTGGCTATAACTTTGACACTGCTACTAAATACCCCGATTCTTTTGAAAGATGTAACAGATCACAGGCGGTCAAGTTGTGGTTCCTCGCTTCATTCCCTATTTTGAAGGTAGAACAAGCTTTATTGTTTTCACCGTGACTGTACATATTTCTCTATATGTGAATAGTTTAAGCTACCTAATCATCACGTCTTCAGCATGTACAATTCCTTATATACATAAGAATTGAAGAGAAAGATACATGCACAAGACGCAAGAAAATTTATTATTTCTCATTCTGGACACACACGTACAAACACATGCTCTATATTTGGTATTAATAGACATAAACACATTTTTTGAATTTGAATCTGTTGTATTCTACAAATGCTTATTGTATGAAATAAGCTAATTGCGAGTTTGGATCGAGTAAATTCTAATCGACTTACACTTGAACAATTTGCTTGTAGACTTTTATTTTCAAAATGCACATACAAGTAAATGTTTTCTAAAAAATAATTTAATAAATTAAGTCAACTATTTTATTGATTAGAAAAACGATATTGAATGGTTTGACAAACTTAATAACTAACTACGAATAAGCATAGGATAGATTTGATTCAATGAATAGTAAAAAAGATAAGATAATAATATTTAGAAAAATATAAAGAAAAAAGGGATCAGCCTTAACAAATACGATACAGCATTTTACGTTGCATTCTGTGCTGAAGCTCACCCCGGCGTATCATAGTATGTATGACCTTCATGATGGTGCGCTCTTCGTATTTTTGGCGTAGGAAATCCTGAAATTCACAAATTCATTGTAAGCAATTGAATTGTTTTTGAAAATGCTTTAGAAGTATACCTGTAAGATATTCTGCTCCGACACCTGCGAGCCAATGGCAAAACGGCGTTTCAATTGATTTTCAATACGGTTAAGAGTTTCCTGATCCTCCTCGGTAGTGAAGCCTTCAGCTCCAGCCAAGCTTCCCGACATAGCTGCATCCAGAGTGGATACCTGGAAGAGCCGTAGAGCTTCATTGATGTGCTCATCGGTGGCAAACGGGAGCATGCGCATCTTGGCCAATGATTCGGAGATTCGTATGATAGCTTCCAGTTGACGCACGGTGATCGGAATGCTGAGACGCTTATCTGCCGATTTCTCCTGCTGGCCGGCTCCACTGCGCATTAGCACATAACGACTCTTCAATTTTTCGCCAGCCGCTTCGCTTAGACGAGGTCCGCAGCGGGTGCGGCAATAGTGAATGTACTTCTTGAAAGTGGATAGTGAAATTTCACCCTCGGCTGGCTCTGAAGGAGCCGACTTATTTGAGCTGAGATGTACATTGATGATGTGCTTGGCTAAGGTTATATCACGAGTTTCATCGTGCACATCTTTAACAATGAATATCATATCGAAACGAGACAAAATTGTGGGCATGAAATCAATATTCTCCTCTCCTTTGGTATCGTCCCAACGGCCGAAAATAGAATTTGCCGCCGCGAGCACTGAACAGCGCGAGTTGAGAGTTGTCGTGATACCGGCCTTGGCAATTGAAATGGTCTGCTGCTCCATGGCCTCATGTATGGCTACTCGGTCATCTTCACGCATTTTATCAAACTCATCAATACAGACCACGCCACCATCTGCTAGGACCATGGCTCCCCCTTCCATTACAAAATTGCGCTGATGTAAAAAAATATTTATAAGAACAGCATTATTGTAAAGCTAAGGCAAAAAGTGAAGTAGTGAAACTTACAGTGTGTGGATCCTTCATAACAGAGGCTGTCAGACCGGCAGCACTAGAACCCTTGCCAGAGGTATACACTCCAATCGGGGCCACTTTCTCGACGAATTTCAGCAATTGGGATTTGGCTGTGCCTGGATCACCTAGCAGCAAAACATTGATATCGCCTCGACGACACAGTCCGTCAGGCAAACGTTTTCGCGAACCACCAAACAACAAACAAGTGATTGCTTTCTTGATATCAGTGGATCCGAAAATACTTGGAGCAAGTGACTTGGAGAGCCGTTCGTAAATGTCACCTGAAGCGGCCATTCTTCGGAAAGTTTCCTCCTCATCGGATGTGATGTTGCTGTAACGAGAAATAGCTCCTGCTCCTTCAGCATCCACAGTTATGCCCACAACCCGCATATATGGTGCACGCACTCCGATGACAGCTTTTTCACGACCATCCTGGCGAGACGGCTTTCCCACCTTGCGAATTGAATAAATGCCCTGTATAAGCACGCGATTGCCGGGGACAACGCGTTCACAAAGAGAGCGATCGCAGAACAGCTGTAGGTGACGCGGAATTTCACCTTGGGGTACAAAGTCTGGCAGCTCCTGGAGTTTGAGGGTTTGGAAGTCCACACACTTGCATTTATCTGGCATAATGAAGAATGGGTCGAGGGGGCACTTGGGGCGGCCAGCTTGCTCGGTGTTGCACTTGCGAGGCAAAGCATATCCCTCCAGACCTGGATTGACTTTGATATTCGGAATCACGGTACTGCAAGATCGACACATAATTGACATACGTGTGGCCTTTGCTCGTATGCCCGAAGCAGCCACAATAATACCAGCAATCTTCACTAGACGAGACACGCTGTCAGATTTCAATTGCCGAATATTTGTGGGATGCGCATTTGAGGTCAAGAGGATTTGAATGTCATGCATTTGTTCTTCATGCTCAGGACGAGGTGCTGTGATCTCATCCGCTACATCTCGAGCTGCCTCTTCAAAAATTTGCAAATGCTCAGTGGGATGCTTGTTGAGCTTGTCTGCCAGTGTCTCGTCGAAGCCCACAAGATCCTCCATTTCGACCTCGAGAAAATATCGGCCATTTAAATAATTACGCTTCAGCGTGTCTCTGCGAAGTACATTTTTCTTAACTACTTTTTACGTTGCCATAATTTTGCATATGCTTACCGGTATTTGTAAAAAAAGTTATCCTCATTGAAAGTACGCAGAAACTCTTTGTACTTTTTCTTAACCGCCTGCATGTTAATTTGGGCTCCATCCTGTTGCTCTGCACCGAAATTATCAGAAAAGAAGACACCAGCTTCGTCAAATCCTTCCATTTTAAATACTTTTAGATGAAAACAATTTAGTTTTAAATTAAGACAAAAGTCGTATGCCACAAGCGCGAGTGAAATAAGATTTTCCCGCTAAAATGCTGATCTATCGATATCGATAACTGTGTCGGTATGTGTTCGTTTTCAAAGTCTGAAAAGTGCTGCCAAGTTAGCGCATTATACGCATAATTGGTAGCACCTTTCCGCGTGTTTGGGAGGGAAAAAAAGAAAATCGAGGTCTGGTTTTTGGTGCGACAAAGAACAGATATTATATTTTAATAGTTTACAACTGACCTAAAAACCGCAGCTGAAATGGTAAGTCCGCACATCTTCATTTAAAGTTCATGGTGGCCAATGTCGTTTGTGCAGTCGAATATAGATGTTACAATGGAATCCAACAACAGTATCGATGTTAGTCTGCCACCGCGAAACGTTTTAAGGAAGCACCCGCCTAGCGATGGAATCGCTGATGGTAATGTGGCTAGCGGCAATGCAGATGAAATGACATCTAGGGATTACTATTTCGATTCATATGCGCACTTTGGGATACACGAAGAAATGCTTAAGGACGAAGTCCGGACCGTCACATATCGAAATGCGATGTACCACAATAAACATCTTTTTCAAGGGAAGGTAATGGCTTGATCGACAATTTGATAGCAAAGTGTATGGAGTGAGCTGAGTTTTGATGTTTTACAGACCGTTTTGGATGTTGGGTGTGGTACCGGGATTCTGTCGATGTTTGCTGCCAAGGCAGGAGCGAGCCGGGTGATTGCGGTGGATTGTTCAAATATAATTGAATTCGCCCGCCAGGTTGTCATTGACAATAATTTCCAAGACGTCATCAAGGTAGTGAAGGGCAAGATTGAAGAAATTGAGCTTCCGAATGGCATCGACAAGGTGGATATTATTATTTCGGAATGGATGGGGTAAGCTGAGACAAACATAGCCCACGTAAGCCTTTTAATCATATAAAATCTGCCTGCAGATATTGCCTTTTTTACGAATCTATGTTAGATACTGTTCTGTATGCCCGCGACAAGTGGCTCAAGCCTGACGGCATGATGTTCCCCGACAGAGGGACTCTTTTCATTACTGCCATTGAGGATCGCCAGTATAAGGATGAGAAAATCAACTGGTGGGATGATGTATACGGCTTTGATATGAGCTGCATACGCAAAGTGGCTGTCACCGAGCCCCTCGTAGACGTTGTCGATCCCAAGCAAGTGGTCTCAACTGCTTGCATGGTCAAGGAAGTGGATCTGTACACAGTCAAAAAGGCGGATCTCAACTTTTCCTCTAAATTTAATTTGACCATCAAGCGCAATGACTTTGTCCAGGCTCTGGTCACCTACTTCAACATTGAATTTACGAAATGCCATAAGCGACTTGGCTTCAGCACCTCTCCAGATGCCACCTATACACACTGGAAGCAAACAGTCTTTTATCTCGATGACCACATGACTGCCAAAAAGAACGAAGAAATCACCGGCACGTTCCGAATGAAGCCCAACGAACGCAACAACCGTGACTTGGACTTTGTCATAGACATTAATTTCAAAGGCGAGCTGTCCGAAATCCATGAAACGAATACATACCGTATGCGCTAAAAAAAAAAATATTTCTCTCATTCACGAGTGGCGGCAAATTCTGAAAGGGCTGCGCTTGAATGAGCAAAACTAAACTTAGGCATAAAGATAGATGTATTCCAGTGTGTAACTCTTGCAACGAATTTGTGTTGCGTCTTCTGCTAAGCTTAAAGTGTACCTTTTTGGCAGTATATATTGTACATGATTGATTATTTTATGAATTATATATATATTTGTGAGCCGATTTGTAGCTATCGTATTATTTAATAATATGTACTTATATATATGTATCAACACCATAAAGGAATCACTCGTCTTTAACACTTTTGTATAGGGCGGCAGCACAGAAACACTTGCAAGTCAATAAAATGTGTGGTGCGCACTCGTTTTCCATAACAAAGGGATCTAATCTTGGTTTTGTTATTTCCAAAAGCACGGGGCTTGCGCGGAACCGGGCCACTCTGTTCTAAGCAAAATTAAGAAATTTGCAATCAAACTAAAAAATTCTTTGTTTGTACAGGTAGAGATTATTTATTTAGAATAATTTTTAAAGAAAAAAAGTTCTGTAATTCTGACAATGAATGATTTAGAATGTATTTATTTCAACCTACCAAATTTGATGTGGCTTTGAATAATTCAATTCGTTTTTGTGTTGGGTTAGATCAAATATATTTATATATTTTTTTATATTATGTTTTAGAAATTATAGAGAACATATGATAAAATGTTCCGGCTGTTTGTACAAAACTTACTTACTTTTTGGTATTTTGGTGTCCGTTATGTACAAAGAATTTCTTATTTTCTTTTTTTTGTTTTGAAGAACTTTTAAAAGTACTAAGATTATGTCAGGAAGATTAGCTGGAGTTCAACTTAATTATAAACGACAAAGATTGATACCCGATTTACAATGAAGCAACATATGGTACGTTAATGGCGATCACGTGAATCGGAACGACTGCGCCGGTCCCGGGAGAAGCTGCGGCTGCGTGGTGTTCGAGAACGGCGTGGGGAACGAGATCTGTAAGAAAGTCATTTAGATAAGAGACCAATTCGGTTAGAAAATTGTATGAAAAATTGTTTTGAATGTTTAGTGTGAGCTCGGAATGAAACCTGTAGGGGAAAATACAAACGCCAATAATTTAGTTTCTATCCCGAAAGTTGCTCCCCTAAGACTAAATATTGAACCTGATATTACTTCATCTATATTTACAGGTATATAGCAAATATTTCTTGTATCTTTGACGTGGATTTTGTGCAGAGTGCTGGTGATTTGTTATAATTGGTTTGATGGTTCAAAAATTGGTTTCATAAGCATCACTGAGCACTTCAAGTGGAAAATTGGTCTTTGGCTTTAACAAGAAAAAAGTTTTAGTTTTAGAACCAGTTTAGGACTCAAAAAGAAAAAAAAAAAAAGGAAAAAATGTAAAAAGAATTAACTAATAATAATTTACAACCTAAAAAATTCCCACGATTCACAATTGGAGGTCGTGTTGGAAGATGTGTGCTTGCCAGGCTGACTAGGAGTGGGTCCATTGATGTCAACTACTTAAAATTCCGATGCTTATTGAAGGGTGTTTGAGATCGTTGATCGCTGAAAGACTGATGCAACTGGGATTCTTTCTGGCTTAAATGTTGGCTACTCTTGTTGTTTACCCAAAAATGCTGTACTGTTGTTCTTGTTGTTGTTGGAGTTGAACCGATGGGAAGAGTCTGGTGGTGATGGTATTATCTTGCGGGCTTGCGTATTTGTAAATTCTTATGCAAAAGGGGTAATTAATAAAATATAGAATTTTAAATGTATTATGAAGAAGGCAGTGGTAATATATAATCTTGAAATAGTCTTGAAGTTCTTTCGCAGTTAGAAAAGCTTGCTTGCTGCCAATGGCGTTGATGAGTTGAAAGAGTGATGCACAAAATATTATAATAAATATGATGGGTGTTTCTGGTTTGTTGTTGAGCGTTGTTGTGATGTTTGGTGTTGGGTGCTGTGTTGAGGTTGCTTGGCGGCAGATCAGTTCGGATTCATAACGAAATGTCCAAAATGCTGATGCGTTGAGCTTTGTTATTGTAAAGTTGAGAAACATGTTGGCTTTAACACTGCTGGTGGTGGTTGTGGTTGTGAAGATTGTGGTAGAGGAGCAGTAGCTGTGAATCGTAAAGATGTAGCTGTGGTTCTTGTTGTAGTTGTAGGAAGAGGAGGTAGCGGTAGAAGTAGTTCTAGTTGAAGGATTTATCCTGCAAATATGTCGATAACTCTCATTTAAACGTTTTTGCTAACACGTTATGTTAAATGCATTCTTCCTAGAAACTCTAAACAAGACTATCTCACTCCTCTAAGCCTTTTCTTAGTTTACTAAAATATAAAAGGGAAATCAAATTATTATTCTTTTATTCCTTTCAATTGAATTTTATTCCATTACTGTAACAAGTCACAACTCTGAAGATAAATTGAATAAGCCCGTCCGTATATATGTGTGTGAACACGCGGTAAGTGTAATTCATGATAATCTGAATTTCTCAATAATTTATAATTTTATTTTAAAATTCATGCGAATTTTCTTGCCTAGTTTAAGATTCCCGGTAACGTCTGAACTGTCATGCTTTCTCACAAGCATAAGTAAAGGGCAGTCATTGATATGTTTACTACGAAAAAAGCAACAGCTTCACAAGTTTGTAAATGTGTTGACTGGAAGCCAAGGTCGGGTTATAATATAAAGAATTAAAGCTGTCCTGAAGTGTCTCCACCTTTTTGCAGTTATCACTACCGCTACCAAACTCGACTTCTTGAGCTCCTTTACACAATCAAAATCATTTTATTTTAAGCATTAAATTAATTTCAAGTCACGCCATGTTTCGTTTTTGACTCTTTCAACTTTTCATTTAATGATGTGGATTCGGTCACCTTTGGCATAGTTGCCGCTTGATATTTTATGGTAGTTCGGGGCCAGTTTTTAAAAAATATTTAGTACTGCTTACCTGTATCGGCCCATACCACGCCCGCCACCGCCGCCGCCGCCACTGCTTTCACCACCTCCTCGGCGACCGCGGTCTCGTGATCGCCCTGAAGACATTTCAACACGAATACGTGTGCCACAGCATCGTGTACCGTCCAAAGCTCTTGTTGCGTCCTCTGCATCTCGTCGATCTTCAAATTCGACAAACGCAAAACCAGGTGGGTTGCGCGCTACCCATACATTGCGTAGAGGTCCATATTTACTGAACGCATTTTCAATTTCATATTTTGATGCTGATGATCCCAGGTTTCCTACATATACCTTGCAGGCCAAGTCCCATTCTCTATAACGCGGCATCTTGTTAAAATTTTAGATTTTTTTCCTGAAGAAATTAATATAATTTTGTTCACATTATACCACACATTTTATGATATTAGAAACTAAATTAAAAATGGCGGACATCACACATGCAAAAGAATTTTTATTAAATACACATGCTGTACACATAGTTTTTAACAGTCGCAATACATTTATAAAATTAAAAGACTTTGGTTAACTTTCTTTTTTTGTAATTAACTTACTCCAAACAATTTTTATTTATTATTACTGCAAATTTGTGCTCACGGACAGCGTTTTGTACTTATGTGAAGAATCGATAAGAGTGATGGTAGTCAGAAATGCGGCCCTGCACCTGTACACATGTTTTCAGACTATCGGAATATACTCACTAAATATCGAAATGTAACACATCGCTAACCTTCCTTTCTGAAGAAGACAATTTTTGAATTTATTTCTAAAAGAAAATAATTTTATATACTTAAAACTGGAAACACTTTATTATTATTTATTATTGTAATAGAATTATTTTTCATAATACATATGAGGTATTCAAATAAAGCCTAAGAATTTTTTGAAGTGCGGGAATAATTTGAATTGTGGCCTTGCAAAATAATCGAGTCGGACAGTTTAGGTATCGAAATCAATATGCCGAACATCGAAATAGTGGACATCACTTGCTTTGCATAACTTAAACAATAAGTTTTAATTTATCCATAAATAAATATGCGTCTAACGAATAAGTTATGTGCACAACATATTGGTTGGCACTTTAAAAAGCATTGGCAGGTTCAGGGAAAACGAGTTGCCCGGGATACAGGGGCTGAGGCTGAACTTTTACGATTTGGCATTCAGGTTAAATCGCCGGAAGAAGTAATCAGCTTGGAAAACAATAAAAAGATGTAAGAAAATATAAATATAAATGGATACAGTTGAACCCAATAAGTGTCATTAACATTTCAGCATTCAATTCAATAATCCTGATCCGGTGGCGGCTGAAACTGATCCGAATTGGCATGCTAAAGCTTGTCACATAATCGGTAACCAAAATGTGCTCGTTGGAGGACTCAAGCAGGCTCAAGTTTTGACGAATACAATAGTTATTAATGACTTTCCGCGTCCAATTGAAGAAGCTATAAATAGTCAAAAAGTGTCAAGCAAAGTTCATCGAAATGTACAAAACTCCATTTTAGCCTCACGTGTTCTTGATGCGGAGCAAGTGAAGCTCCCAAAAATTAAGCTCTTCGACCGACCAGCGTTTAACTTACCCCGACAATATGATATTTCCTATGCCAGACGCAAGTAAGTATATTTCTTCCGTTTGCCGACCTTTCCTAATTTTTCCAAAAACTTATTTTTAGTCGATTATTGCTGAATAAATTGTTATTTGAAACAGAGAAGCTTGCTGGTCGTTCGTTAAATATACGACGAAAGATTTTTGATAATGTGACATTCAACACCTCAGTAGAAAAGGATGATAAATCAATAGGGCTTGAAATATCCGCGTGCAAATTTATAACTTCAAACCGTGCACTCGAATCTGTTAAAGATGTATTAAAAGATAATCTACCTGATCTGTTTCCCATGCAATCTACTATATCAATCCCAAAAACCCATGTCTACATGGATGATGATTTTTACCGTAAGTAAGATCAAATCGAATTAACAGAATATATTTAAAAATTCTCAAATTATAGCATTGCGGAAAGATCTATCCTATTCACACCCGCACACAATATTCACATACTTTGACAATAATGTTGTGAGTAATCTGCATGGCTCAGATGTGACTTCCACCCAGTTGGAAAGTCGTAGCCTAATTAATGCCTTTGCTGTTGCCGTAGCACGTGCAAAAATTCTGTATGGAAATGACAAGTCAATCACCAACCAGCTTCCAAAACCAATTGTTGTACAGAGTGTTCAAACAAATGGACAAACCTTTCATTTTGGAGTCTACCAATTAAATACGATCAATTTGGATGCTAATACAGGCATAAAAAATTACTGGTTCCATCGTCCTGCAGCCGATTTATTCTCTGATTGCGGTAGCCGCACTGGTAGATCATTTCTTGAGAACTACAACAGCGAAGTATTCCACATATTCAATGCATTTTATCGCAATGTATAGAAAACTTCATTTTTAATATTTTTTGATTAATATTATTGTTATTCGGCCAAAAATATAATTTTGTAGATTATGTACTTTTTATTTAAGAGAATTGATGAGTTCATCTCGGCCGCTCTTATCTTAATGGCTATACAATATCGACCCAAGATTGCAAGGCATTTGTTAAATAGTTTTTATGAAGCTATAAGTGTCACAATTTCAAAGATAAATCACAAGCTAATGAAGTCATCAAAAATAAATGGAATGGTTTGCTCGGCTACCATAGCAACATAACAAATTGTTTATCTATCGACGTATTGAAGGCAGTTAAAATTCTAGTTTATTGGTATACATACATGCATAGATTTTAAATTGAAAAGGAAAAATAAAAGAAAAAAAAAATTGGTAACATGAACAAACAAACCAACCATAGTAATAACAGTGGCACATCATCAGAAACAAGTGAGTCACAAAGTTTAGAAGAACATCAATCAGCTTCGAGTTCCGCAAATAATCGAAGTGTGGCTTTGAATAGGTAAGATTTGGTTAGAAAATATAAGGTAAATTTGAAAATTAGAAAAATATTCTATTTTTAGAGCTAAAAAAAGTTGGAAACGTATGAAAGACCTTGCCGCAGAGAAAGAAAAAGAAAATGAGGCTAAGAGGCCCCCATGGAGAGCTGTCAGCGTTTCGACTCTCTCGAAACCAGACAAAAGTGCTTTGTTACGTGCAAGGCTTCTGGACGCCTCCAGGTTAAAGTTCCCAAATAAAACATATTACTTATTTTATTACTTTACAAATTTTGGAACATTTCTGACTATAGGCGATTGCGTGCGGGTAAGGTGAATATGGGCGTTCAGACAGTAGATTATTTGCCCACGAAATTAGTGAAAGAAGTCAGTTTCGGCGTACAAAAAGATCTAATATTGTATAAGGACGTTGGAATATTGACGGATGGACAATATACAATGAAAAAGGATGGGTTTCATCAGTGTAAGGCTAACAATTTTGAATCCATCGGCACATTGGTTTTAGTCCCTAAAATTTTTTTTTACAGATGTTTTGACTTATTCTATGTCTCAAATGACAGATACCCAGCCCACTGCAGATGTCTCCACACAAACCTTATTACCTAAAATTTGTAATGATGGACTTAACGATATGTATGCTCTTGGTGAGCATAGCGATGGTGTTTATGGCAGTCAAGGATCAAGTGTGGAAAAAAGAGTTGCCGATCAAATAGCAAAAATGCGTAGTTTTTATACAGGTGAAGATATCCCTCTGAAAAAGTCAGTCAACAAATTGTTAACTCCGACACATTTGTCTTGGGGCTTCGAGGACGATGCCATTGATGCTGACGATAAGACTCCATTTATACCTTACACCATAGAGCCGTTCAAGCCTTGGCACAGTTTTATGCCCTTCCCCTTTAGGTTGCGGGGAAAATCTTTTATTGGACACCAACGAATTGACTGGATTGCCTTGCTTCGCTCTATCGATGATCTAATCAGAGAGTCAAATAATTTGGTCGACAAAATTGAGGAAATCGTGGAAGAAAAGAAGAAACTCCAGAAAAACTCTTTCTATGGTTTGCAAGAAAAATATAAGTTCGAAGCAATTAATTATGTTTCACCATCCAAACATTGGATGCCAATTATTGACAACCAGGTGAAAGAGCTGCAGCTTTTATTGGAAAGGAATGAAAACAGTAAAGCCACTGAAGAAATACAGTAAGCTTTTGCTGTTAAATAAATAAATTGTTATTGTTAGCAAATAAAATTATAAAGATATATAATATGAATAACCAGATTATTGGTACAAATAACAATTGATAAAGTTATAAACATAATTGGCTTTTTTCTGATTTATTAACAATGGTTTACTTAATTTTTTAACAATGTAGATAAAAAAAATAAATAAATATTGCTATACATCACAAAAAATTTATATATAAAACGAAATCTGCGAAACTATTAAACCCTACTTGGAAACATACAACAATTTATAGGAGTGGATACAGGTACACAACGAGAATTACACATAATAGGCCGACATACAATGGGTGAACACACTCTTTCGCATATGTGCTGTGGAGGCATGTTACTGTGGAGTAAGGGAAAAATGATTAGTGTCAGGAAAATGATTTCGATTTTCAGAATATACCATCTCGATAGATCACGTTGTTCCAATTGGGCACGTAAGATATCACACGGCCGAATTTCATCACAACGACTAGGCCTAAGAAACCTCTGAGAATACAAGTCTGTTCTACTGGGTTTGTTCCGATCCTGCATGCCCTTCGGCCCTCTGATACCATACTCAGTGCCTTGGTAAATTCGGGTCTGACTTGGTCTTCCCATACCATAACGTTTGTTGTAAGCTCGGCGTGCGTCAATACTACCATCATAACCTCTTTGATCTCTACGTCGCGAACCGCCTTGAGCCATTTCTCTGGATTTATCATCGTAATTTTTACCATATCGAGCACCCGGTCCATATCCAGCACCATCCATTTTGGAAGCTCTTTCTTTGTGCCTCATATCAGAAAACTTACTACCGGGTCGTGCTCTATCTCTGTCTCTTCCATCGATATTTGTATCCCTCGTACCACGTCCATAATCTTTCTTTCTCATTTTGGAATCGCCATCTTCACTACCGCGTCCCCTTCCATGCCCCTTTCCTAGCTTATCATCTCTGTCGTATTCGAAAGATTTCCCCCCGTCTTTTCCTTTTTTACCCATGTCAATACCTTCTTTTCTTCCTTTTTTCAAACCTCCATCTTTGTCGGCACTGTCGCCAAATGGCCGTCCATCTTTTTTTCCCTTTGCATCACCATCGCCTTCTCTACTACCAAGTCGTGGATCCTTTTTGCCGGCTTTACCCTTACCATCCTTATTATCATCATCGCGGTCCTTACTACCACGGCTCGGATCCTTTTTACCAGACTTATCCTTGTCGTCATCGCCTCTTTTGCCGGCTTTTCCTTTGGCATCTTTACCATCATCATCAACATCTTTACTGCCATGTCGTGGATCTTTCTTACCAGCTTTTCCTTTACCGTCTTTATTGTCATCATCGCGTTCCTTACTACCACGACTCGGATCCTTTTTACCAGACTTATCCTTGTCGTCATCGCCTCTTTTACCGCCTTTTGCTTTGGCTTCCTTACCATCACCATCAGCATCCTTACCAGCATGTTGGGCGTCTTTTTTACCGGCTTTACCCTTTCCATCTTTATTATCATCTTCGCCTTCTCTACTATCACGTGGATCCTTTTTCCCTGCCTTGGCCTTGGCTTTGGCATCTTTACCGTCATCATCGCCCTCCTTACTACCACGTCGGCCATCTTTTTTTCCGCTCTTGCCCTTACCATCTTTATTATCTTCCTCATCTTCCTTACTGCCGCTTCGGCCGTCTTTTTTACCGGCCTTAGCCTTGCCCTTGGCATCTTTACTGTCATCTTCACCCTCCTTACTGCCGCGTTGGCCGTCTTTTTTACCGGCCTTAGCCTTGGCCTTGGCATCTTTACTGTCACCTTCACCCTCCTTACTGCCACGTTGGCCGTCTTTTTTACCGGCCTTAGCCTTGGCCTTGGCATCTTTACTGTCATCTTCACCCTCCTTACTGCCGCGTCGGCCGTCTTTTTTACCGGCCTTAGCCTTGGCCTTGGCATCTTTACTGTCATCTTCATCCTCCTTACTGCCGCGTCGGCCGTCTTTTTTACCGGCCTTAGCCTTAGCCTTGCCATCTTTACTGTCATCTTCTCCCTCCTTACTGCCACGTCGGCCGTCCTTTTTACCGGCTTTTCCCTTACCATCTTTATTGTCCTCATCACGATTCCCATCCTTCTTTCCAGATTTGGATTTTGCATCCTTTTTATCACCATCAGCATCTTTGCTATCGCGGTGCTTATCCTTACCCTTTTTAGAGGCTCCCTCCTTGGCATCATCTCCTGCATCTTTAGTGCCTCGACCCTTTTTCTTCCCCTCTTTGGTACCATCAGTCTTCTCGTCATCGTCTTCATCGCGGCCCTTGGAACTCTTTCCTTTCTTTGAGGAAGCTGTCTTACCTTTTCCATCGGCGTCGCCCTCCTTGCCGGTAGGCTTTCTATCGGCCTTTCCTCTTTTTGCGCCACCCTCTTTACCATCATCGTCGGCATCGGCATCTTTATCCTTTCCTTTTCTGGCTTTCTTGGAGCCACCATATTTTTCGGTTTCATCATCGGCCTTAGCAGTACGTTTGGAGCCTTTTTTTTTGCTATCATCGAATTCCTCGCGTTTTCCCTCAATCAAGGCTCTCTTCTTTTTTTCCGCACTGGTCAATTTCAAATCATCCTTGTCATGTTTCTTAGCCGAAACATAGGCACCATTTTGGAAAACTAAAGAACAATTGAAACTTTGAAGTAGACGAAAGACGAAAATGCAATGACTTACTTTTTTGATCAGATGACGAACTCTGACCCCTTTGTCCTAAACTATTACCTCCATCGAAAACTGTGTACTTCTCACGGCATTGTTGGCGATTGTAACTCTTTATTATCTTATGACAAATTCGTTTTAAAATAGAATATGTGTGGTCATTTAACAACGAATTCTGACAGCACCGATGGCAATGACAAGGACTGCATTTGTTATTGTCTCTATTACAAAATATTCTGGTTGAGCTTGATGAACTTTGTACAGAAACGAAAGATGAACGGTTTGGTTCATTGGATTATTTGCTTCAGTATTAGATTTACCTACCTACTTGGTGGATTACAACAAATGCGGTCTAAGTCAATAACCATTTTATAACAAAAATCATTTTTAAAAAGCTAAAATTTTGATATTCAAAAAATATTTGTTATATCAAACATATATGACACGAAAAAAAACAAATAAAATGTGACGCCGTTGGTACACTAATAATTTTTTTTACTCGAAAAAAATATCTACAATAACGATCGATACAAAAAATTTTCATTTATTTATTTAAAACAAGTTTTTTTTTTACCACTTCACCATGGAATTATTCTAGTATAACTTTGCCTTGATGTTTTATTATATTTTTTTTGTTTTTTTTTTTTTTATTTTTTTAGAAATTTATGTTGATAGCTGTTTGGAAGCTGTTCTTAAATTGTCGGAAACAGGTTTCTTTTTTGGCATTAGTTTCATAAGTATATTTGTTGCAGATTTACTATCCAAAGGACACGTAGAGTAAAGTTCCTCGCAAGGCCTGTCAGTTATACGTTTGCCATGCTCCAAAGCATTCTTTATGGCCGTGCCATCCAAGAAGTACTCCACCAGCGAATTTCTAAAGTTAATTAGAAGAAACAAATAAAATTATTTAATTCCACAAATACAAATCCTACTAGGACTAATACTCTATAGAATTGAGCTATCATAATATCATGACATGAGTGGGGGAAACAAAAAATACAAGAATCCAAGTGTAACAAAATACCCATTATAAAGTAGGTCTGTAAAGTTTATAAATGTTTTCATAGCTTACTCAGATAACATATGTATAATCTCATCCATTTGGTCGGGCGTTCCGGATCTTATATTGTTTTCCGTTGACCGTACATAGGCGCAAATAGCTCGTTGCATGCAGCTGGTTGAATCAATATTATTTTGACCCAGTATGTCATCGATTCTATTGATCATGCTACTCAGTGAAGTTAAATCGTTATCGTCTTCACCTAGGATTTAGTAGGAAAATAATATAGAAGACTGCAAGAGAGCCTTCCCGTGAGTTACTTACTTCGTCCGTAGCCTCCGTAGCCACCGTGAAAGGCAGCTACCAATTTGGGTATAAGAATAATTGCACCGATGCCCACAAGAGTACCCAAGACTACGCCACCGAGATCCAATTTTATGGGATTATAGGCAGAGAGACCTGTACCACCAGGGTAGCCCTAGGTTATAAATGTGATGTTAAAGTTTGTTAAGCAAATGATTTTGATCTTGAAGCTCTACATTTAGGGTTCCATAGCCAGTGGTGTAGCCTAGACGCTCTAGGCGTTCCTTGGTGGAGGCTGTCTGGGGATCTGCATCCTGGGTCTTATTTTCATTGTAGTAAGCCGAATGACTTTGCATTTTACCATTGTAAGATCTAATGATAATCGGACAAGTATAAAATGTATCCAACTCTATGCACTCTTTTGCAAAACTACTCACTTGGGAATGGTTTCATATTTGGGCACCGCACTGGATAAGCCCAGGATCAACATAAAGCACAGACACTGCAGAAGCACACTGGAGTTTTTATCCATTTTTAAAGTTTTTTTTTTACTTTCGATTTTACCGTCCCGTCTTGAACTACGCTTTCAAATCAACTAACTGGATAATTTGAAATGACTCTTCTATTTATACAAACCAACTCAATTAAACGACTCAAAACAAGCAATTTTTGTAAATTATGAATTGTCAAGCACATTATTTCGATTATGCTTTATGCCCTGTTGCTGGCAACTTCATATGGTATAACAAAACCAAGGAGCAAAATCATTCTACCACAACCAACAATACATACCTACATATAAAAAAAATTATATATATTGTAATATAAATATGCTACCACAGTTCAAGTAACTTACAAAAACCTGTGCAATTTCTGAACCATTCCCAATTATTTAAGAAAATTATCGTAACAATGTATAAAATAAAAAATAAGAGTGAAGCCTCATAGGTAATACGGAAGAAATATTAGTGGGTAGATGGTGGGTGACTATGCATGTGTGACGTTTGCTAACCAAAATTCATAATTTTGGAGACAGTTGCAAGTGTCCTCAAATTCGAAATCACTGGACCAAGTAATTTCTGGCGTTAAGTCACTGACTGCTTTGTTTGGGTTTGTGTACGTTATTTTTACAAGAAATCAGTGTTTTCATTAGGTGTTTAAGTTGCCAAGTCAACGAAGAGATTTCGTCATCCTACGTTAATTCGTTTACGGAGACAGCAACAAAACTTGGGAAACCAATTTTTCAATTCTCATTGAAATTTAGTTTGTTTATTAATGTCTTATCTCTATTCACCTCACCAATTTAAATTAATTAACCAATTTGTTCCCAAACTTTTTTCTATATGGAACTCGAAAATAGTAAAAGTATGAACTTAGTTTTTAACTTTATTTATTGTTTTATTTTTCTATTGTGATTATTAGGCAATTGAGAAAATTATGTAAGCATCCAAATAAAATGTATTCTAATATCTCCCGAACGGTTTTAATTCTTAAAACTGTGAAAGATATAGGTTTTTATAGGAGCTAAAGCAGATGCAGCAATTCTGTCTTCAGTTCGAAAGACTTGACTAGACTTGATCGAGATCTAGCTGGAAATACAGATAGACTATTGAATTTACCATTCATAGCTTATGATTAAAGGATTTTATTAATAGGGCGCAGCCTAAGGCCGTCTATATTCGATAAGTTTGGTAAAAGACTTTTCCTTTTATCGTAATACATTTAAAGTTTTTATATTAATATAAGCAAAAGTGCTGCCTTCAATTATTACCTGAAACATTTCTATAAAGAATTCGAGAATATATCTTAATTCGGCAGTGTCTTGATTTTCAATTTCCATTTTCTGATATTCTAATATTCGTTTAGCTGCCGCCTAAAACACTAAACGAAAAATGTATCGAACTGTAAGAAAGTAACAACAATGAGTTAGTAGAGCTATTACCAAAATATTGTCAACAATTTATGAAGGGTTCCTAACTGAAACACTGTGCGTGGTATACATTTTTGTTTATGTTTGCATAATTAATATAACTATTCAGCTTCTTCGTCCTCAGCCGTTTCAGCTTCTGAAACATTATCGTCTTGTACTTCCTCAACAGTAGTGTTTAATTCGATGGTGGGCTCTTGCTGAGAATCCTCTACTGGAGATGTGGGCTCATCAATTACGGGATCAGCAGTTTCAGCTTCTTGAGCATGGATTTCGGCCTCTTGGCGAGCAATCTCAGCTAATTCGGCAGCTTGGCGGGCAAGCTCACACTCGCGATCTTCCTCAGCTTGTTTTTCGATTTCCTCCAAGCGTTGCAAGGCCGCTCTTGCTTCTTCAGCAGCACGAGCTTCTTCAGCCAATCGGGTTTCTTCAGCTAATTTGGCTTCTTCGGCTAGGCGAGCTTCTTCAGCTAATTTAGCTTCTTCGGCTAGGCGAGCTTCCTCAGCCAATCGGGCTTCTTCAGCTAAACGTGCTTCTTCAGCGGCACGAGCTTCTTCAGCAGCACGGGCTTCTTCAGCAGCACGGGCAGCTTCAGCTAATTTGGCTTCTTCAGCTAGTCGAGCCTCTTCAGCTAATTTAGCTTCTTCAGCTAGTCGAGCCTCTTCAGCTAACTTAGATTCCTCAGCAGCGCGGGCTTCCGCAGCGGCGCGCGCTTCTTCAGCAGCACGAGCCTCCTCTGCGGCACGAGCTTCCTCAGCAGCCTAAAATATTTAGATATTTAATCTAATTCAAAGAAATAACAGAAAATCACAGGAACCTACTCTCTTTTCCGCAGCTAGTCTAGCTTCCGCAGCGCGTGCTTCTTCAGCGGCTTTTGCCTCTTCAGCAAGTTGGGCAGCCTCCCGAGCTCTTCATTTCATGAAAAAAATAAATATGATTGAACATTGGACACTCTCTAAATAACAAAGTGGCTTTTCTCACTTTTCTTTTTGACGCTTGGCCTCATCTGCCTGTTGAGCACGTTTCTTTTCGACTTCCACAATATCGATGGGCTCCTCAGTAACTGTCAGCAAACGCTCCTGACGCAGACGTTGCTTTTCCTTTGATTCCAAGTCAATAGAATCTTCCAATGGTCTAGGAGCGGAGAATTTTCTGGATGGGCGATTGGGGTCCAATTCGGGGTCTGTGAATAGGTTGATAGTCAAAACATACATCAGTATTTTCGATATTATACAAAGTTATAAATAAATGAGAATATAATGCTTTAATTTTCTTTTTTATTTATTTTAATGAATGCTATAGTAAGATTTAGATAACCCTTTTTAATCTTGACTATCTAGTCTAGATATTTATACTTACTTTTTGTTACAATAAAAATCTTGAAGTTCCAGAAATTGTAGATCATTTGTAAGGTGTGCTTGTGTAATAGGATAAATTAGTAGACAGCTTGTACATAAATGTTAAATAGAAAATAAAGTAGGTAGCTAAAATACATTTTTTTTTGAAACATATATAGAAAGCACAAAAATATCTATATAAATTGCATACAAAAAATAACGCATATACAATTTGAAAAAAAATATAAATAAAACTGAAACTGAATGTTTCTAAGATTTCCACTCTTTGGCACCGAGCGATACAAGCGTAAATAAAAAAGGAATATATATATATACATAATTAAAGCTGAAGAATACTTTGATTAGTTTTTACCATCGTTGAGGTTTCGTACAATAATCAGAAACTTATTTTATATACAAATATTTTTAGTTATATACGTTTACATCAGAGTAAATTTAACTTGGTGTGAAAAAACTTGATGATTTGTTATATACGCAGAATAGAGAATCTACAAAACTGAATCATTAATTATACGGTTAATAATGCATATACATTTAAAAATAAATATCTATTTTTATTTTAGAAGTGATGAAAAATCTTTTATAAATAGGAAAATTATTGATTTATAATTCTTTTTTTTTCATTTCCGGTTTGAAGTGACGTTTGAGAAAATGACAAATTACCTAATTTGATTATATATAGGTCAAGGTTATTTTATTACCTTGACTAATAATTATACACACGTATACATATATATTTATAAAAGTTCTGAAAATGGTTTCAAATATGCACTAGGAGTGAAAAAATTAGTTTCAGAGAAGTAAATATTTGGGTATAAAAATAAAACAGTTTTTATTAATATGGTACAGAGTATTTAATCCAGCAAAGATAATAGATTGTACAAAAGAAAACTGAAGTTCTTATATAAAAGTATCAATTAGTACGTTAATTAACAATTTCGTTGTAAAAAAGACACAGAAAATTTCGAATTTATAGCTTTTAGTTATAAAAGTAAAGGTTAGATCACAAGTGCCGTCTGATAGGGTTGTTTTCAGAGGTCCTTACGGATAATATATTTGTTTTTGTTTTTTTCTTTTTTATGCTTGTTAGTAGGGCTGTTGAAAGCGACTAGATCAATTTGGGATATCGTTTGTTCATCAATTAGATATTGTCCCAATTGATAACCGCGTGTAGAAAGTCTTTTTAATGTATTTATTTTAGAAATAGAATTGTATGTCCATATCAAAAATTCAGGCATATTATCTTAGGCCTCAACTTCAACAGCTTCAACTGGAAAGAATCAATCAATTATAAAACGTATAACGTTAGTCAAATGCACAGAACTAATTTGAGTGCAGCAAGCAATTGTGAAAGTTATTGGATGAGTTTTTATTTTGACTTTTACTGAAAAATTTCCAATTCTCAACAAAACCTATATATAATTTTTTTCTGATGTCTCTGTCCTTTGAATAACAATATAAAATGAAATCGCTGGATAATTAGTTTACGAAATCAACTGATGCTCAATGAAACCACGTATTTTTTTTTACTGAAATATGAATTCTTTTCCAATTCATAGAGTGAAAATTAATTATTTATGAAGTGTGTAATTATTTATTTCGTGTGTATTTATTTATTTATTTTTTTTTTTTCAAAAAGATTTATGAAATATGAAGACGTTTATATTTACAGACTTTTAATGTTCTTTTGAAAAGGTGAATAGTCCAAAACTTCCCGTCCGACTTAATAGATCTTCATACATTTTAGGGTTTTGAGGATATTGAACCTCTAGAATCCTAGAAAACAGTCTTCGAAAATAGATATCACCTTTTACACTCAAAAAGCTTAGAATGTTTTATTGAGGATTTCTAGGAGCAGTCTTTGACTATCTAAAAGTTTAGAAATTTGACAGCTAATTCCAATTTACATTGAGTTCTTCCATTTTTCCAAAAACCCTAAATGAATTATAGTATTAAAGATGTAATTTTTACTAGTTGGAAAAATGTATCTCATGTATTATTAGTATAAAATATACAATGTTTCTATTTACAAATGGGGCAATGATCCATCGCAATGACAGTTAGAATAAATTATAGTAGAGCTTGTTTGAACATACCTTGTTGATGGGAATTTGTTGAAACGTTGTCTTTTTTGCCTGACGGATGTCTAAGGTACCATGACAGAAGATTTATATCGGTTCGAACTTTGTCCGAATCATACATTGGCCTTCTTACGTTATAAGCTTTATCGCCACAAATCCTTACCGAGGCTAGATGGCTTTTACCTTATTTTTTAATATTTAAGAAATTGTTTTTAAATTCTAATAATGGCCTTTTAATTTCTCATTTGTTTATTTATATCAAGCATTACACTATCGTATAAACAGAAAATAATATTCAACACAAATTTAAATCAAAAACCTACCAACATATTTCACAGCTGGCCTGGGGTAGTGAGAAATGTTGTGCACTTCTTTGGCAATATGGCGCACTGGATTTGTTACTCGGGCCACATAAGCATCAAGGGCCAATTGAGAAGCTGGCTCATAGGTGTATCTATTGATAAATAATCGATTGAATATTTCATTTTATTCTCTTTGCGTTCCAAAGTTACCCAGTGACAGGGAACGGCGTGCAGCTACGAGCGCGACGGACAACAGGTGTATGCAAGTCGCGAATCAAGGATTGGGCCCGGTGACGAATCTTGCTGGTCTCTTCAGAAAAAGTCTAATCATTTGTGTATAGCACAAAATAAGTTTGTTTTAGCAGGTTGACAAACAGATTTTACCTTCTATTATCATGAGGAATAAATCAACTTACGGTAAAGGGTTCGGTATTAAGATAATTAGTTAGAGCTCGTGCGCCATATCCTGGTGGAATTCTCTTCAGGTATGAGGGTGTAACACGCACCGGAGATGTTGTAATCCTTAACGGTGACGGTGACACCGAACGTGCATATACTCGTGTAATAGTTGTTGGATTATAATAATACGATGGTGTATATGTGGTATACGTTGTGGGAGTATAGGTCGAAGTGTAATAGGTCGATGGCAAATAGGTTCTTGGACTATAGTATGTCGATGGCGAAGTGTAGGAGTAAGAGGTGGTTCTCTCCGGGGATGAGATAACACGGGTTGTGGTACGCACAACTCTCACTGGAGATGGCGAGTGAATCACACGCGACACAATGCGTGCGGGAGAGGTTACTACACGGACTGGCGATGAAATAATTCGTGATCCAGAAACGACACGTCTCGGAACTGAATAACTTGAGTAGATGGGGTAGCTCGTTTTGTATACCTATTCAGTAAGTGTTTTGGTTTTCAAATTTAGATTATTCCTTTCATATGGCTGACAAATGAATGAAGTGATGAGATGATAACGTAGTATCTAATTTTAGGCTTCCAAGTTAAACCTATTTAACGACGACGAATACAAGAACAATTGGAGTTTAAATATCAAGAAACATTCTGCTAACTAAGATCTTTCCTTAACGAATTTCCTACATACTTGTACGTTTGTATATATTAAAATAATTAAGTTTTTTTTTTATACAGAAGAAAAGAATGAACCTTCAAATAAACTTGCAAATACTTACACAAGCGGAAGGCAAGTTATAGCTAGTCCCTAGCCTGACTTCTGTACTGTAATGATCATTCCGAAATGCCTATATAAGCTAATGAACATTATTGCTCTGCTCATTTAGAGAATGCCATAATTCAGGGTGATGAATATTAGATGAATTTTTATCTGGCTCCGAGCCAAAGAAATTTATCTAAATGTATTTCTAAATTCATTTTATATGTACAGTATTATGTACTTAATATTTGTGAAAACATTTAACGGAGAATTATTTTGGTTTTGCTTTTTATACATATATTTGACTTCACTGCTTAAATGCAAGACTATCCAAGGTCACTATTCAATAAGAAATCTTAGCCTTAACAATTAGATAAGTTGGATTTGGATAGATATTAGAATTTCAAAAAAGTATGAGGTTTGATAGATTTTAAAAGCAAATTTAGAAACTCGGGATACTGATTAATATTGATTGAAAGTTTTTTTTTTTTTAATTAAGAAAAGGTAGACAGTTTTAACTCAGTTATGAGATGTCGATTCGAAACAAGAGCTACAATTATTTTACTTACTCGAGTCACTTTATGAGTGGGATACTGTAAAAAGATTGATAAAAGATTGATTGATTAACTAATGTTTTAAGCATTTACTAGTCTTCCTGCAGTCTTCACCAAATTTTCAGAAATAACAATTTTATATGGGGATCAACTCATTCAGTTATTGTCACCGTCACTATATCCCTAAATGTATCTAATCTCATTGTTGATGATTGCATATGAATATCGTATCTTAAGAAAATACTGCTGTTACTTTTTTAGTCAAAACAATTTTGTATTTATTGAAATATTGTATCACAAATATGTTTGAATTATAACTGTTTTGTGGATCGAATATACATATGTTTGTAAACATTTGTAGTATATTGTATTTAAAACTGTATTGTAAAATGGATCATTAGTTAATTGGATTAGTCAACTCGATTACTGCCTATAGAAAAGCAGATAGCATTACATTATTAACATATATAAATATTGTAAAATATACATTGAATAAGAAAATATTGTAAAATCGTTTTTCAAACTATTTAAGCAACATTTTTTTTTCTGTTTCTGTTTTTGTGATTTTAGTAGATTAATGGTTTAGAAAGAGATATTTGTTTGTCATCATTGTGACAAAATTGTGGCATCTGCTGCTGCTCAGACGTGATACGAGAAATGACGGTATCTGGTGCCACCTGGCAAAGTTCCAGAGGTTGTCGATGAATAGCTATAGCCACCGGGACCAGCGCCAGTAGTGCTAGTACGCTCTGTGCTGTAATTATAAGAACCGCCGGGTCCACTGCGTGAAGTTTGTTCAACCGTGGAAGAGTAAGTTGAGCGTTGTGGACGGGAATAGGGATTGCTAGAGTCATAGCTGTTGCTGCTGTTCTCAACAGTCGACTTATATGAGTAGTCCGAAGAGGCGCGACTGCGGTGCGAGCCAGGTCTATCCGTGCACAGGTCTAAGCGTGGAGTCTATAAATTCCGATTTGTTTTCATTTATATAAATTATAATCAACATGACATTTTTGGATTTATGAATCTATGAAAAACTAACCGACTTGCTGTCCATTTGAATTATTTTCTTTTTTTTTCTTTTTACAAATTAACTTTTAAACTTTTTGTACCTTATTAGCTTCATGAAAGGAAATTGAAACATGTTGGAATCATTATTTTTTTAAGTTTTGAGTTTGATAAGCTTTCAGTAATTCAATCCTATACTTTGAGTTACCATTTCACGTGAATAAATGATACATACAGTAGGTTAGCAAGTAATTAAAGCTAAAAATAGACAGTATCAGTATCATTTGTAAAGTCTGAGAAATATGAATAAAATGTTTTAAAAGTGACTCGAATTAAATGTTTTTATTGCATTAGCACTATCGTATATGTATGTATAAGACAACTTTGTGTATGGTTTTTTGTTTCATTTAATTTTTTTTTTGTGTTTCAGTGTACTTCGATTTGTTTCGGATTGGGTTTCGTTTGGGTTTCGAACTCGTTTGGGGAACAGTTATGTATTTAGTACGAGTACTTGGTGACCATCGCGCCTGACTTTTCATTACGGTAGGTTTCGCGTCGCACAGGAAGGCTCTCAGAGGCAGCCCGATGCAGGCGTGGAAGAACTGCGTCAAGACTATCACGCGAGGTGCGTGCTGCTGTATTGCCACCGGCCTCCACAGTGTCAATATGTTGCCGTACCATGCCCAGAATTCGCATGCGGTTTTTGTCACGTGCGGGCACGTATGGCTCTATCGGCTGATAGAGGACTTTATAATTTGGCTTAATGGCGGCACGATTGATTGGGTCAAGTATAGAACGCTTGCGATGTTCATTGTCTGGACGACGTACTCCAAAGGCAGTTACTGGATCGGAGATAAGTGAGGGTCGTGGCACATATGGGACTTTCTCCCAATCAATAGGTGGTCTGTTTGATTTCTGCAATGCCCAGAATGCCACAAATTTGTTTTACTAAATAGCCAAGTTCACATAATAAAAACGCACAATGGTGATTTACCAGAATCCCTCTGGGCGGGCACAAAAGCTTATTATTAGGCTTTGGAAGTGTTGGATCTGGGCAGTCATATATACAGCGGGCAGTCAAGTTGAATAACTTCGGGTTTCTAATTTTATTTTTATTTTTTTATTTATTTATTTTTTTTCATGCAGTTTTGTGCACTTTGGGAAAAAGTGTGCAGCTTTTCATAAAAAATATATTTACAATTGCTTGCTAGAGTTAAAAAGTATGTATGTATCTTAATTAGGGGACAAAGTATACAATGATGGAATCGAGAAAGTGTACAAGATGCCTAATATGCGAAATTAAAGCCGATGTTACACACAAAATTTTAGCGTACTATTTGAAGCGTTTTAATTTTATATACAAAGTTCAAGTTCCGCAAAAATGAACTTGAAACAATGCGAATTTATTTTGCAAAACATCATAAGTATGAGTGAGGACAGATTACAAACAATTTTTCAACACACAGCTTATATTTGAGTATCTGATGAGAAATCGAAATTTCCAGAAGTACGAGACCTGTTTGGATATTAAAGGGTCCTGAGAGACATATTTTGGAATGACTGAACACTCTAAATAATTCCTTGAACCAGTAATGTCTGTGCAGAATTTAAATATTTAAATTCGAAATCTTTTGCTTTAAATATTTATACAGAAATATTTAAAAACTGTATTTGCTATATATTCTTTTTTATAAAATTAAAGATTGATTAGGGTACAAATAGATAGTGTTTATTTTGTTTTTGTTTAACGAAATGTTTATCGGTGCTCTTTAGCTTTCGTTAGTATGGCTTTTTTGAAATCGAAATATGTCATGGAAATCGCAAAGATATTTTTAGATCACCCGTTTAGAGGTTGCGCGCGCAGCTAATATTACACATATACCAAAACAATAAAAAAAAATTCTGGCCGCATATTTAATATGAATAGAAGAAGAAGATATATGCCGATTTGTATATTTTTTTATGACCGGTAATTGAATAAGTTCAGAAACCATTGGGAAAATGTTCGAAATGCGTAGGCATCACCGCAATCTCTTAAATAGTTTGGGAGCAAAATTTGTAAACAATAATTGAATGTGTATATGTTTTTTTTTTTTGCAATATCTACCCCGAAAAATTTATTTTTAAGTATTACCACATCAGTGTGGAGGTATATAAAAGATACTATAAAATCGAAAGCAACCAAATTCTGAAAAGACTGTGTCTGTGTATGTATTCGAAAATTGTGCGATTTGGCATTAAAATTGAAATCATTTTTTCGTTATTAAGATGACCTGAACTGTCAGCTTCATATATAAAGATATTAGCTGAATTTTTTAATTTTCAAATATTTGCACTAATTTTTTTTCTCGTATTTTTCGTTTTCTCAGCCAAGTCCTATATGTATCGGGAAAGTGAACTTATATTTTTAGAGCAAACACAATTATTTGTAGGAGTCCTGAATAACCGTCAGAGTGATAAACGTTTTCACTTAATTTTAATATTATGCTTGATTAATTAAAATGCGTGCTACATAGATAAATGCTGGATACGATATTCATATGTTGTATTCAGTACATCTTTCATTCAAACGTGTTTCAATTTCTTCCGTTTTTTAAATAATTTATTTCTTTGATTTTAATACACCTTCAAAATTGGTAGGATTTAGATTCGGTTTAAATTAAATTCAGCAAGAAGGATTTAAGCACTTTAGTTTTTCCAAATATTAAAATTTTTGAACTAAGTTCGAAAATTCTTTTTTTTTTTTTAATTAAAAAAAGCCAAAAAAATTTTGAAGATAGTATTGTTTCGTTTTGATAATGCTTACCGTCACGGCATAAGATGTAGTAACTGGCCTGGAGGAGTAAGTCCTACGTGTAGTAAATCCACTTTCGTAAACCATTTTGCTATAATTTTATTTTATACTAGACTATGGCAAGTTAAATGAAAAAGCACTTGCGTTGGTTCGATTTGCGTTAAAGCGTTTTTCGTTGTTCACTAGACGCCCGTTCGATTTGTTCTGTCTTAGAACTGTGTGAAGCACTTGATTATTATTTTTCGAATTTTAAACGTTTATGACGCCACAAAGATTTCTGTTTGGCAGAGCAGACAAGATGCTTTTTCTCGTTCTCTCGCTTGGGACTGCAGGTATTTTTGGAATAACAGATCTCTAGCCATCTCTTTCGGCCATAGCTGTGAGGTCGTTTATTTTTATATGCATAAATCCAAGAATTTTCAAGATTTTTCCTTTAAGCAAATTTTTCAGACAGACCCAATTAAACAACATATCTACCTTGTATATGTGTATACGAATAAAAAATATTCCAAATTTGTATTTTTAGAAAAATTAACAAAAAGGCATATTTATAATGTGAATGACTAATGTAAAAAAATATTTTTAGGACTCTGTGTCTGTAATTACTAAATTTAACTATAACTTATTTATTGAGCCTAAGAAAAAATAAACACATAAATTTTTAATAACAATAGACAGAATTTTGAAAAAATAATTGTCGTTTTTAGAAGATTTTTTTGCTAATATCTATTTTCTTTTAATTCTTAGATTGATGTTTGAGTGTAAATATAAAAGTGAATTATAAATAACCACATGGCAAATACAGAAAATAATATATATGCTTACGTATTTATGTACATTATAAACAAAAATATATGAAAACAAAATTTTTGATGACATTAACCTTAGGAATTCTCAAGGCTGAACAATCATCAAAATTGGAGGCCAATTGAAAATAAACATTTACTTAAGTCCTGTGATTTGTTTTTATTTGCTTCAATCTGTGACACGGTAATTGTTAATTTATTAATAAATAAATGCTTATAACAAATTATATATTCTTTAACCTTTATTCATAATTTCATGGGCTAGCTTTGAAATAGAAAACCTATTAGTATAGAAAAATTTCTTAAGAATATATTCTTCGTAAGTCTTAAGAATATTTCTCCACCCTGTGATGTTAAGATACAATATTATGATGTACCAATTCTTCACTTAATAATAATAAAAAAAAGTATAGAAAAATAAAATAATATTGTAAAATATGTTATAATTCATTTACTAAAAATAAGAAAAAAATACGAAAAACAGTCTTTTAACAGGTTGCTCATTTTTGAATTCGCGCCTTTCAAAGCTTTATTGAAAAAAAAACAAATGGTTCGTTCCACATTTGAATGACTGCTTAGTTCGTTCTAGGAACCAGCGATCGTTTTTTGCCAATCGAAAGCTTTTCCTGCTAGGGCTGCAACTACAGAAGAATTGCAATAATTGCATTTGGTATGCCGACAGTGGCCGGTGCTTCTCTAATTTTATTTATATTTTTAAGCAATCAAATCTAGGGACTAATGTAGTCCAAGGCTAATTAAAGAATTTTTGCAGTGAACCAATCTCTGCTCAGTGGATTCTGCACAAAGGGTTAAGATACTTTCGCGCTCTCTCTTCTTTGTTGACTAGGGTTGCCACAAGTTCAAGGTCAGAAAATGCCTCCGGAACTCATTCAAATCTGTACTTTCGAACGCCACAAAGACAGATTAAAGTGCGTCTACTAAGCGTTGATAATTTGAATAAAAAAGCACTTTCAACATTTGCTATCTGTCTGGCCTAATAAAACTATCGTCTAGAAATAGATGTAGATTTCAGAAGCTTTTTTTTTGTTGTCTTTAATTTTTTTGTACCTACAGTGATTTTTTTGAGGTCTGCAGATCTCTTTGAGTGCAATATGAGCAAAAGTTTAAGTGCTCTGAGCGAATAAATTCAAATGTTTATTACGTGATTTGTTATTTAAAATATTCAAGTTGGAACACATAAATTTACATATTTCTTATAAAAATCATACCAGCGAAATACATGATTATGCAAACAGTGCATGACAATGCAGAGACAGTGGACAAGGGTTATATCAAGATATTCCTGTGCTTATTTGCAGTTAAGACTTCAGCCTCGTGTTACTCGGTACGCAATTTCCGCAAAGTTTTTTCATAATGGAGAAAAGCTGGATACAGGGCATCTCTCAGGCACAATGTCCGAAGGTGAGCTGAGAACATTAGAAATGCTGAATTATCAATTTCGTCTTCTTTTACAAAGTTGTCGAGAAGATAAGAAAAGAAGTTGGAATAGAATTGGGCTATCATGTCATCCCAAAATCCCGGGAGCATTTGCTTAAGCATCAACCCAAACACGAGGACCTACCTACACGTAGTTTGAAAGACTCTTTCACAACTGCGGTGATACCCTTAGGTTCGGATGAGGAAACCCGTGAGCGCTATATTAATCACCTGGGCAGGGTACGTCTGGGACGCATTATGGAAGAGCTTGATATGTTTGCTGGCAAGTACGCTTAAAATTTTGTTTCTTTTCGTATTTCATATTACCTTGCTATTTTAGTTTGGATTTGCCATCGCCACCTTAAGGTGCCCGACCATCCGAAAGATATACCCTTGCCATATACATTCGTCACGTTGCTTGTGGACAAGGTTGAATTTTTGAGGACTTACCGTATTAAAACCGATGAGGATGTACAAATAAGTGGTCATGTGTCTTGGGCGGGCAAAAGCTCAATGGAAATAACGATCTACGTGAAGCAGCAGGCAGAAAATTTAAATGTTACGAAAGCCATTTTTGTCATGGTAGCACGTAATGCTGTCAACACTGGTGCTGCACCGGTGAATCCGTTGAAGCCAGCCGATGAATTAGAGGAACAGATCTGGAAAGAAGCCGATGGAAGGCAGAAGTTGCGACGAGCCAAACAGAAGGATTCGATTTTTATTTCTCCGCCATTGGAATACGAGCAGTCGCTGATGTACGATATTTTCAAGCGCACCACTTCAACGAACGCCATGTCACTAAATGCTAGAGTATTGCCGCCCAAATGCCGCTGGATGTATGACTCACACCATACGACCATCTTTAATCCCTTTCCCGAGAGTAGAAATGCCCAGAACACTATTTTCGGTGGCTATATTATGCGCAATGCCGTTGAGATTAGCTTTATAGCTGCCAGTCTTTATGTATCGGGTCGTCCGATACTCAGGTGTATTTCGGATATAAGTTTTTATCGGCCTGTTAAGGTCAACTCTTTTCTAAAAATGACGGCCTATGTGGTGTACACGGCACATAACTTTTTACAGGTGATGACAGTAGCCCATATTTTTGAACCCCTGAGCAATGAAGAAATCACTACAAATGCCTTTTACTTTACTTACGAAGCCCACAAGGTTCTGGATGAGATATTGCCACGTTCGTATCAGGAAACACTTTGGTACATCCATGGACGACGAAAATTTTTAGCGGCTCTAGACTTACAACCTGAGTACCCACTTAAATTAGAAAAAAGTGAATCAGCCCCAGATGGTAAAAAATGATATTTGTTATATTAAAAATTATTAAATTGTATGTAAATATTTTTGGAGAGGCTGCTCATACAATACAATTCGATTATTTTACGATAAGTTCTTCAGTTTATTAATTTTTTAATTCTTGATAGGCAGACAGTAAACCAGAAGTATGCAAACTGTAAATAAATTTCAGATAAATACATTTTTATAGGATAAGTTCAAAATGGAGAGCTCACCAAATAATATAAAAGTAAACAAGGCAAAGGTGCTATTGCAGAAAGGCTGCAGCATGATGCCAATCAGGTTTGCCGCCACTATAATGCCAAGACGTCCCAGGGTCATGCAAAAACTTACTGCTTTTCCTCTAAAAATTGTTCAATTATTAAAATTAAGTTTTTAGACATTCGTTATCTGTATACCTTAGATGTGTTGGCACAAGATCTACAACAGCTCCCAGCATTATTGAAATCGAGAGACCAGGTAAGAGTATGTATAAGCAAAAGAGTATTAGAATTCCAGTAGTATTAGCAACGAAATGTAGTAAGATCCCGCTTAAAGTTGAGAGTATCAGTGCAGTTATCAAGACATTTTTACGACCCAAGGGATTGAGAAGTGTGCCTTGAATTGAGAAGCCAATTAAAAATGCTGCACCCACTATCATGTTGTCTATGTAAGTTTTGGTAGTTATAGTGGCATCACAGATCTGAAAAATATCATTATATATTCATATATAAAAAAACCAAGTGTTTAAAGGCATTACCATAGTTGAGTTTAGTGAAGTATTTTGGGTCTGTTTGGCAAAAGATATGTCTAAGATTCCACATATGGCAGATGCTGTTGAGTTTCTCACATCTGAAGTGCGATTGACAATTTCAGGGAACCAAAACTGCATACCATTTGAACTAAAAAAGGTAAAGATTTTAGTGATTTTTTATTCATCTATATATTTGTCTATTCTTACCTGAAAAACATGCCCAATACTGCCAAATTGCATAGCACAAAATTGAACCCGTGAGGTTTTCTAAATAGAGCAATTGTTGCTTGGACTATGCTCGTTAACATACCTTTATCTTCACCAATAGTGAGATTATCGGCTAACTCTTCGGGCCTTAGAGAGAAATGATCACACATTAAAATTTCATTTATAGTTTTTCCCGAATTGAATTCACTAATCCAGGCTACAGCGTCCATTGCCTCTTTGTTTTTATTTTGTGCCAGCAATAATTTCGGACTCTCTGGATACATTAAAAGCAACAGACCTCCAATCAAGCCAGGCAATAGATTCAATAATATAATCAAACGCCAAGGCAGAAAATCAAATCCATCGAAAATATGCAATGACCAATTCATCGAAAGAACCAGCCAAGCAATAGCTACAATTAAAGAATTTGGTGGGTATTTAAAAATTATAGTGTATATTCAGATCTTAAAACTAAATCGTATGAATTGAATATTTATGAATCTACATACCAGGCACATAAATTGCAGTCACGCTAACAAACATCGTGGAATAATTAATCATGACGGCTCTTTGGCGTGGGATGCTGAATTCGCTGAGATACGCATAAATGGCAGCCGATATACCACCCAGACTAAAATATATATATATATATATATATATTTTTTTTTTAAATGATTTGGTTATTAGTAAATCTTAAATTTTGAATTATCTTTAAAAATTATGAGCCTTACTTACCTTATGCCCGCCAAGAGATTGATGAAATTAAAGACCCAAATATTTGTCACAAACATCATAATAAAGTGTAAAATGTTGCTAATGAAAATTCCATAGAGTATAACCGTACGGCGTCCCACAGCATCGCTGATATATCCACATATATAAGTCGAAATAAATATTCCTTTAAAATGAAATGAATCATTTTTATTTATTGCATTTAATTGTGGTTTGACGTTTACCAGCGACAGGTGCAGCCATCATAATGCCCTTCTCAGATTGGTTTGTCTCGAATTCGCATTGTGAGGCGAGAACCAGAATCCCCATGGACTGCTGGGCGGCTACCGAAGTGATGGTCAATAAGCCACTTATCAGAAGTAGTAGCCATTGCGTCTTGCCAAAACCTGGACAAGTATTAAATGCAATTTGTCTATTTTGATCTAAATAAATATTTACCAATCTTTTCCAAAATCTCATCGTAGTCCCAGGAATTTGCATTTAACCGATCTCCGTAAGAGCCCAGCATCTTGTTTACTTAAAGTCCAAGACTTTACTGTTTGTTTTAGTCCGATTTGCATTCTCAATTTCAATACAAATGTCGGTTTACATTACCGGAAAACCAGTTTTGAGATAATTCACATTGAGATTCACTTACTGCTGTGGTAAAATTGAGTTAAATGTTTTAGAACAGGTTGGGAGTGCGACCAAAAGGCCTGAAAACTAAATAATATCATCAAACCAAATAAAGATTAAGTCTTTGATTAATTTTCTTATTTTTTAATTTATTTTATTTTACAAATTAAATACTCATTAAAAATTAAATTCTAGCTAAAAAAAAAAAATTAATTTGAGTTTCAAATGAATAGAGTCGAACTTATAATTGATTTGTTTCAGATTTAGCCAGAATATTAGAACCGATAAGTACTTCAATTAATTTAATTTGAAACCGCTAGTTGTAGGCGTCCAAAGCATTTTTATCTTGAGTAGCTTAATAAATTATGATTAAAGATTTTTGAAATAAGCTAACCAAATATAGTCAATATATAGTCAAGTATTTTTATAAAATCTCTGAAGTATTTTCCATTATTTTAGTTTCTGAACATTAGCTTAGCCAGATGCTGTTGTTTTGATAAGCCTGGTGGCATCCGTTTATATGGCTTGTGCACGATTTATTGTTAAAATAATTCATTCATGATGAAATGTTCCATAAAACATTTTTTTTTTACCTAAGGATTAACTCCAGTAGCAACTTGTGCAGTCAAGGTGTGTGCTGAATTATTATATCCGTCACTTTGGCTTTCCGTGCAAATAATCCGTACTACATAGTGGAAGTTAAGAGGTTATAGATAAAAATTTCAACAATGAAAAAACAAATTAAACAAAATAATTGTAATACCTGGAGTAGCTCGTACGTGGGCTTCTTTAAATAAAAAAAAATTAATTTTTTATTTAAAAAGCTTTACGGATTCAGATAGTGGCTTCTGTTTTCACACTTATGATTTGGCTGTTATAAATCCATAAAGATCTTCTTGGACTAGAAATTATGGAAATCAAAATATTTTCTTTTTGATCCGATGACGCTATCAAAATTGTAATAAAACATGTTGTGAAATTAGTTTTCCCTGAACTGAACGCATGATTAGAACTAAAAGTGACTGGACTGAAAAATTACAAATTCAAAAATATATATTCAACTGTTTCGAGAGTTAATATTATTTTAAATTGAGCTCATGCTAATAATTAAATATTATTGTTAAGCTGTTTATGCTTCAGTGAAACTAAAAATAAATGAATGAAAAGCAATAAATTTATGCCCCTTGGAGCAACTCTTTTATATTTTTGTACTATTGAGCTCAATATTCATTCAGAGATTTCTGATAAAAACAACAATAACAAGTAAAAACAGTTATCTTTATTGTTTACTGATAATTCAATCTTGTACAGTGGCAAATGACAACAATCCCGTTACAGTTTTGCACCAGTTCGTCAGCTTCATTCTTCTCGAGTGTTTCATTCGCGCCACACATTTGGGAGTACTAGTAAAAAAATTTTTTTTTTAATAATTAAAAATGTCTGAAACACAACACGAAATTGACTTGGAGAAATCCGATAAGCAAATAAAGGAAAATATCAGCAATCAATCTGATGATATAACAATCGCGCATGAATATGAAGATGTTCTCAAAATTATTGGTAGGCCCTGTTTATTTTGGAAAAGTTATTAAAAGAATAAATATGTGTATATATTTTTTTTAAGGATTCGGTAGAGTACAATGGCTGGTTATTTTTGCGGCTGGTCTTTTGTTGATGATGGTTATAAATGAAACTATGGGTATGAGTGTTATAACTATTGTGTCTCAATGTGATTTTGCCACAACGTCCATTGACAAAGGTATACAAATAAAAGGAACTATTATGTAATGCTGAAATATTGTATAATTTATTTTTATTCACAGCTATTATGAGTGCTGCAAGCTTTGTGGGTAAGTTCTAAAAATCAAAAGTTTCAATTTGGAATGTTTATACATATTGTTTATATATTTACTTCAAAATATTAGGAATTTTTGTTTCGTCATATTTTTGGGGCTACCTTAGTGATACCGTCGGTAGGAAACCAGTTTTGATGTATACAACCTTAACTGGCAATGCCTTATCATTAGTTTCAGTATTCGTACCGAACTATTGGATATATGTGGCTTTACGTTTTGGAGTTGGAATTTTGTAATTATTAAAAAGTGAATTTTAGGGAAAGAATGATTTTTTTCAATGGAAATATTTGTAGTATTGCAGGTGCTTCGTCTACTACGTATGCATATCTGGGAGAATTCTTTATGCAAAAGCATCGTCCTGTTGTTATCAATTATGCGAGTATGTTTGTTGGTATTTCAACAGTTTATGTTCCAGGTATTTGGCCAGGGAAATTTTGTATTTTTTCGGACTTCATAGTTTATTTATTCTTTTAGCTGTGGCCTGGCCAATTATGTCAATGGATTGGAGTTTGGAAATAACTGAAGAATTTTCTTTCCGTCCGTGGCGCTTGCTGACTATTTTTTATTTCCTTCCCGGTGTCATTGCTCTGCTTATCCTTTCTTCACTGCCAGAAAGTCCAAAAATCTTATTATCCTTGCGAAAAGAAGCAGAAGCCTTTGCAGCCGTAAACTCAATTGCTCTGCGCAATGTAGGCAAGGAGCTACTGGAGCTCAAAGTTGAAAAGCTGAAATCAGAGCCGTTCCATGAAACGGAAAATTTGTTAGTCACAAAAAATTCTGGGTAATTTAAAATCTAATTAGTTTGAGATAATATTATTTAATTACTTGTATAGCCTTGCAGTTTTATCAAAAATCTGGTCAGATACTAAGCCGCTTTTTCAGCAACCACATTTGGCGAAATTTACCATCAGTTGTATTGTAATGTGTGGACTTTTCTTTAGGTAAGCTTATCTTTTATCTATGAATATATGACTGTGGTAATAAAAATATTTTTAAATTTCAGCTCATCTGGCATGGGCTTATGGTATCCAGAAATTCAAAATCGCTTAGGATCTAATGAGGCTGAAGATGCCATGACCGTTTGTAATGTCATAGATGCTTCCATTGAACAACAAAGTCGAAATATAACTAATATCGTAAGCTGAAATTGTATCTATAAAATCCATTTAATTCTTATTTATTCTCTAATTACAGGTTTGCAATGACAGTATAAACAATAAGAGCCTGATTGACACCATTACCTACGGGTGTGCACTCATTGTGGGCTACATTTTTCTGGGAGTTGTCATTAATCCTTTAGGTCGAAAGGCTTCTATTGTTGGCGGTCTTACCATTTCAGCTGGTTGCGCCTTGGCTCTGGTTTGGATAATGGATGAAGTTCTGATTGTTGTCTGCTTCTGTTTGTATTTGGTATTGCCAGGATTGTGTATTTCTGTTTTAAGTGGTGCAGTTGTGGACTTGGTTCCAACGCATTTGAGGGGAAAGGCTGTATGTATTTGCCTTATGTTGGGTCGATCTGGAAGTGTTTTTGGCAGCAATATTATCGGTCTTCTTTTGGAATCATATTGCTCTGTTACCTTTGGTGTGTTCTCTGGGTTTATATTAAGTAAGTCAAATTGATTTCTTTTCATTTTGTGCAATTGATAATTCTAATTGTTTTATTTTAGTGTGTGCTGGTTTGACTTTGCTACTGCCCATTTGAAGAAAACTTTAGTATCTAGTTAGTTTTTGAAATAAATTATTTTTAAATAACACAACTCTATTGCGTTTTAAATATTATTAAAAATGCAGATAAAAGAAATTCAAAATGAACAGACTTTTTAAATTGATTGTTTCAATGAGTTGCTAAACTGAGCAATCGACATATCGATACTTATCACAGATATCGATATTTCACAGAATATCGCAACGTCAATTATAACTCACATCTCTAGTGAGAAGTAGAAGAATCTTTAAATCAAAATTTATTTGTTTTTGTTTGTGAACTCGCTGATGGCAGACTTTGAGGAGCAACTCAAACAATATCGCCTGCAACAGCAAAGGAGGAAAGCTGTCGACAGTGTAAAATCGAAAATAGGCAAATTCTTTACGCTTAACAAGAAAATGAAAGATGACACGTCTGTTGATGTTGAGGTGGGCAGAATTTGTTGACTCTCTAAAAAACAAATAAAGAACAATTTTTTATATCCACAGCCTACACCAGAACCACCGCCGGAAAGTGCAACGGATGAAAATATCAGCGAAGAAGAACTTCTTGTGAAACCAGAAGGTCATCAGGCCCATGATAGTAAAGTGCTGAAATACACTTTGTGGGTCGTATATTTTTTGTTCTGGGTGACTTTGTATGCTATAGCTATTGAGTTGAAATTCGGATTGGTATTTCTAATGATTTCTGCCTTGTTTGGCATTTACTTCAACACTCGCACTGGACCAAAGCAACCAAACGAGATTAGCGCTTACAGTGTTTTCAACAAGGACTTCCACAGTATAGAAGGAACTTTAAAAGCGGAACAGTTTGAAAGAGAAATTCGTTACGGGCCGGGCAGCGTACGGTAAAGGCTGAGAAAGGACTTTTTTAGATTAAGATTAAATGGACTTCAAGCCTTAAAAAGGAACTGCAAGAAAATGCCTTTCTGTTGTGAGTCTTTTAAGTGGGATTCTTGTTAAATCCTCTATTGATTCCTGTGGATTTTCTTAGAAAAATGTGTATATAAAAGTGTAAAAAAAAATCCCTATTTAATTTTGTAAGAATGTATGTAATGTTATTTGGAAGAATTCCAATAAAAATTTATCTATATGGATAGCTTATTAATTCAGTAAAAGTCAAATAATAATAGTCTTAGGATTTATTTAGCGAACTTAATGTTTTTTTTATTTAACAATTTTGCGCAGTCTGCACTTAATTTAGGTTGTCAAATAAATATAGTTTACATGTATATATGTGCTGCTTTCTATTTTTAAGTTTAGTAAGGCTTTTGCAAATAGTCTTATGTGGCACATACTACTTCTAAAAATACAATATTAACATTCTCTTAGCTAGATATTGAGCTAACTATGTTTAATACAATATAAAATCTATACCGATCTATTATAACCACTTAGGTTAGGTATCGTCATTAGCGAGCAATTTTGTATTTCGTTTTCTTTTTTTTCAGAGTATTTACAGGCGCATAAGCTGTGCTAATGATATTACTATATTTTTATAGAATTTCTGTATTTTTCCTATATACATACAGTTTAAAAAGATTCATTTTTTTATAGTTTTGCATTCTGACAAATGGTCCACTAATCTGTGCACTGTACGTGTGTGTGGATGGCAGGTGTCCTTGAGCTGTACCTGATGCCCTTATTTTATAAGTAAAACTCGTGATCGGCGAGCAAGAGGAATTCACGATGATAGGTCAATTCCGTATGCTAGCATTTCGGTATGAAAGACCTGCTAGAGGGTAGCAGACACAAAATACTTAAAGCCATACTCATATGCCAGACTGAGTGTACAATGTGATAGTTTTGCTTGGTCTGTAGAAAGGCATAACAACCCAGACCAATCATTACAAGCATTATCCCCACGGGCATGTATATAGTCAGATACCGACGACCTGGAAACCATTTGCGTGTCTTGACACACCGCAGACCCCAGCTAGTGGTGATGATGCCAATGCCAGTCAAGGCAGGCGCTAGGAATACCCAAAGACTCTGCTTGTTGAGTTCGGTTCCAAAGGCCAAGAGTATTGCACCCAACATATGGAGCAAGGAAACAAGTTGTTGGCGAATATGAGCCATTGCCACCAGGGTTACCCAAATGGCAAGCAGGCCACAATAGAAATCACAGAACTGCAGTACGCCGATCTTGACCAGGCAGAAACTGTATTCCTCCTCGCCTGAATCGCAGGCATGATAGAAAATCGAGAAAAACATGGCAAAGAAATAAATAACAGCCTCTGTGTAGTACTGACGGCGCAAGGCAATGTAAATGCTGGGGAAGAAGATCAAGTTGCTGAGGGTAAGCAGCAGAGATGCCAATAAAATAGACATGCTCGATGGCACTTGGCTGTCCTCAGTGCAGTCCCAGCCACGATAACCCTGAAAAGATTAAATCAAAATAAATTTGTGAGTATATAAGAAAATGTAGGACTACTCACCTTTATGCACACGCAGGTGGAAAAGACAAAGCCACCTGACATGTAGTGATAACAGCGTCCGAAGCGACCACATCGTCCGGCCACGCACGGACTGGATGAATAGGAGAACACCACCGAAGTGTTACAGTTTTCTGTGGCAAAGTGCTGCTCCGTGGCAGACTTGTGGTGTATCTCGAAACGCCTGGTCATCTCTGCCGAGTTTGATGTACACTTGGAGTCCATCATGCACTCTTTGACTTTCAGAGTTTCGGTTTCGTTCATAGCAGCCAAACATGAGCGAGATTCTATGCAGCTTTCGTAGCGTTGGGCACTGGCTGCGCAAGCGCAAGGACTACGCATGTCCTGGAGCAGGTGTACAAATTGGCGCACAAAGTCCTTCACGCTGTCTATGATGGTAACGCGTGCGGTTTCGGCACCATGACAATAAAGACCCATAGTCACGTACCATTGTCCGCTCTCTGGGAAGGGCACGTGCACCAGTCCCATGCTGGTGGAAGCATCCGTGTTGTTGACTATGCTGGAGGCAGGCATAATCCTGTGACCGTAGCGACACTTGTCTGGCCAAGTGGGAACACCGGGCTCACCGAGATGCATGCACACTATAATCGTCTGATTGCTGCGCTGTGGCATCTCTTTGGTATCGTCTTCCTGGGAATCTCCAATTAGCTTTTCAGCTAACACCCAACTTCTTTCCGTGAATGGCATCACGGTGGGAATTGTTGTAATACGATCGCTGGTAGCCTGCAGAGCATGCTTCATTGAGACGGCAAAAGTAAGAGTTCCGCCAATATCGGAAACCTCACCCAACTCAATGGTGAAGCCTGAGGGTATTCCTGCCGTTAGGTTAAGCAGAGCTGGCACAGTTCCATTTAGGTCAGGCTCTAAGTCATAATCAAACATGAAGAACTCATGATAGGTTTGACGCAAGAGCCCATAAAATTCAATATCCCGGAAGAGCTCAGGCTTCCAGGCCTCTCCAGCCTTGGTGGTATTTGATTTTATAGACTCCTTTGCCGGCTTGATAAATTCGATTTGTATAAAGTATGAGAGATCTTGTTTTGACTCATCTGTTACGTTAAAGGCCGATAAGTCCCTTTGTCCATAAGAAGCAAATCTCAATAGAGCATAATGCCAGGTATTTGGTTGTACAAAAAAATCTATAGTGATTTCGCTGGTCTGATTCGGTTTTATAATTGTGCTGTAGATGAAATTATGTTCATTTCCGCTCTCATCATGATGCTCTTCCACCGAAGGATAAGCATTTGCCTGTACAAGTATTTCCACATTGGGACATTCCAGGCACACTTCAGTAAATGAGATGCTGGCTGTTGCCAATCCTATTCCTTCAGGCACATAGAAAGTGTAAATGACTTCATTTGGTCTGGGGATATTTTTCAAATCCGAGTTTGTCCAGTTGGTGGAAACGGCAGCTTTTCTGAGTAGCTGGTTGGCTCCATTATTGGCCTTATTTGAATCCTCAAATAATGTTTTAGTTTCTCGCATGTACTGCTTTTTATAGTTTTGTTGTTGCTGTTGCTTAGGAGGGACAGCTCTTGAGGTTCTGTTACTTTCCTTAGTTTGTTCTGGGTCCACAAGATCATCGTCTTTGATACTATCACATGTGTCCGGTTCGGCTTTAGTGTCAATTGTTAAATTCCCATTGTGAATTTGGCCGTTGTTTAAAATGATCGGCTCGAAAGTCGAAATAAACATCTCAGCCAAAAGCAGAGTGTCACATGAGGCAGCGAGGCCTGGAGAAAAATCAGATATCAGGTATCGAACTATATAAGTATATAAAAATTTAGAAAATACCTTGCTGCTCTATACGATCATTATTGGGATCTGTCCAGCTCACAAAGGCTATGGCAAACCAATTGCCTACTTGGGGTCCATTAATACAAATGTGTTTCTTCTTTTCATCGGACTTGAAACGCAAACTATATGTTTTGAATCTGCATAAAAATAATTTCTCATTATTAAGAGATTTTAAATAAAAGTTTTTCTTTTAAGCTTACCTCTGTTTGGGACTCAAAAAGTTCTTGGGAAGGGTAATGTTCTCTGGACTTATCACAGGATAACTTTTTGCTTTGAGATGTAGAGTTACGTCTTGAAATTTGCATTTGCGATCTGAAAATGGAAACCTTAAAATTTATTCTAGATTTGTTCAATATTTTACTTACGAAAGGCACTTTTAGATTCTTCGAAAGCTTTAAACACAAACAACGCCGTCTTCGTGTTTGGCGGTACGCGAAAGTGCAAAATCGATACATCTTTATAGGAAGTATATTTGAGCAACGAATTGGATGGCAATCTAACGACGAGCTTCTGATTTTTTGGTAGTATTTCTTGTATGGGTTCTGGTTTTTCATGTTGGTGCTCACTGAGATATTCATTGTCCACCGATTTGTGGTAGACTTGCCAGCTATTTTGGCCAAAGCCTAATAACAACAGCAGTATGATTATTGAGTTGAACTGTTGAATCCATATTTCTCTCATGATCTGCTTGATGCCCTAAGAGACAATACAAAACAGATGGTTTATGCTCAACTCCTACTGATCAGTCCAACTTTATAGTTTCAGGATCAAATCTGAAAGTAAGAACATTTTTTTCTATTACTATTTTATTTATTTTTTGTTTTTGTCACTGCATTTTCAAGTCACTTATCAAATAAGATCAATTGAATTAAATTAATGCCAAGAGTTCAGAATTGCTTTCTATTAATATTACATACATGCTATATGCATTTGAAATTTGTGAAATTCACCTTAGTCTAATAAAGAAAAGTGGCAGTGCCGCTGTACGAAATTGTGTATATTTCTGAATGCTGCCGAAAGTTGAATGGGGAGATAAGAATATTTACACTTGTGCTTGAACCTTACTGATAAGAGGCGGGTATATTTCGAAATTCGATTTCGAAACCAAATGAACAAATTCAAAACTGCACAGAACTGGGCAGAAGAAGCGATTATTTCCAGTTTGATAGTTGATAAAGATCAGCGACAAAAATATTATTCTAATGTTTAAGTAAATTTAAAATTTAAAAAACTAAATTAAGTGAATACAATTAATTGGTATTACTCATACGGGAATTTACTGTAAACAAAAACATTAAACGGCAAAACCCAAAAAAAAAAAAAGAAAAGAAAAATTATATTACAATAAACCGCAAACCGAAACCTGATCATGAGTTATAGTAATCCAGTTTTAATTTGTCTTCATATAAAAATGTAATGCAGTCCGAATATTTTATTGTCTTAATTTTAGTGATTTACATTTAATTTTTAACCTGTTCCTGGTAAGGATCTATGGCTTCTTTTGGATTCATTTCTGATTTCCTGATTAAATGGAAAGCCAATCTAAATTTGTAGATCACTTATAGAAGTCTTGAGGAAAAAGGTAAAAAAGTTTTGTAATGCTTATTAATTTCTTATTTTTTAATTAACGTCTCAATCTGAAGTCTCAAATTTTTCTTGCTTCATTTACCATTGTGGACAATGTTGTAAAACGAGTTTTGACAAGTGAGCAAAGCTAACCCAAAAAGAGAGAGAAAGACGGACAGTGCGAGCTTTACGCTGAGCTTTCGAGTTCGTTGCTTGCGAGTTTTAAACAAGTTCTTCGATTGAGCTGAGCTGAGCTGAGCTGGGCTGCAAGTTAACCCTTCCCTCCCGCCAATGTCAGTTACTATTCACCCGTGGATCCAAACGCATTACCTTTCGTATATTTTTCCCCCGACACGGTGTGTAGTTTGGGCGAGAAAGTTATTTTATTATTTTTATTACCCCGCCTACGTGTTAATTTTGTAATATAACAATAGATAATGTGAATGTGCTCAAAAGTGCAGCAACAAATTCAACTCAAAAAGTAATTAAAATTAGCTTAATATAATGCGAAAAATACAAGTTCAAGTGAAAAAAGAGCAATGCTATCTGAATTAATTGTAACCTAAAAATTAATGCGGAAAATAAAGAAAATATGTGAAAATTCTCCAAAAGCAACGAAAAATTTAGCAACAAGTTTCTTTCTTTCTAATAAAAAACAAATTTATATGTATATAAAATGATTTTATTCTCACACAGATAGATACGCACTTATACGCATTAATTGTGTGTTTTTCTAAGCTTGTGTGTGTGAGTGTATTTCGTCAGCTTGGAATTGCGACATGCAGCCAAATTTGTTTAAAAGAGAAATCGCGGATTTTCCCTGCCCCTTGCATTCCGAGCGGACCCTCTCAAATATCACGCCTAATTATTTTTATTTGGGTTTGGATTTTTGTTCATTTGTTTCGGGAATTCGTGATGAAAATATAATATAATTTTTTCCTCTGTAGTGTTCAAATTTGAAGTGGGAAAATTATTAGCTGCCCATGACGATCTCTCCCCTTATAAGTTGACTCAAATTCAATGTTTCCCAACTTATTTGTGTAAAAGCCTTAAGCTTTAAGTGGACCGTAGCTTTTAAACTAAATCTATGACGTCAAAGCCAATATTTTGCAATACTTCAATTTAATCAGTGACCCTCTTAAATAATACAAAAAATAAATATACACATATATATTCCAACTAGCCATTGGACATTATGGGATACTGCCGTGGACGGAGCTCTACGAGCAAGGACATGACACTATCGACTGGCAGGAGTAGCAGAGCTGTTCGGAACTATGCAAATTTCATAAACACAATCGCCAGCCTAGCAACAATTATTGCATTTGTTGCCAACGAAGGTGAGTCTTGTTTAAAAATCAATAGCTTGATTGTCAGTTGTAAATGAAAAACCTATTGACCCATAAAAGGAACAATTTGATTGGACTCATTGATTTTTATTTAACTGAATACGAAATGGAAAAACAGAAAGATTATCAATATTGAACTCATTTTGAGCGTCTTCTATAAATTATGCAATTACAAGTACGCCAGGTTGTGGCTTTCTCTCTTTCTCGGTTCGGATTCACAAAATATTTGAGCAGTCATGGCTATCTGGTTGACTGACTTACGTAGGTGTTTGTTAACTGAAACTGCTTTTGTTTTATTTTGAAATAATCGCATATCTGACTTATTTACGCAGAGTTCAATAAAATGACTCAATCTTTGAAAACCCACACCAGATGGCATAGTTAGAGGCAATGGACCTGATGATGGTTGGTCAAAACAATAGTTTTGAACTGTTGTCTTCAAATTGAGTAGCCTTGGCCGTGAATCCGAGGCTTGCCAAATATTTGTAACATTTATTAAAAAAAATAAAAAAAAAAATAATGGATTGGGAGATTGGCATATCCATTAGGTAATTAGGTGTCCAGCCATCTAGAGAGTCTAGACCAAGAGGCTCTTATGCATTATTTATATATACAAATATTGCATAAAACAAACTGAGAGGCTTTTATTCTGGCCCACAACTTAATGAATATTGTACTAAGATATTGATTTTATTGTCAATCTCAGAATGACCTCGACCTGGCTAGAACACACTTACTGTTCGCAAGATATGGAAGCAAACTATTGTCTATAGCTATGCAAATATGTGGTGATGGGCTAACAGCCACTTCACAATCTTTGAAATGCCTGGCCCTACTTAGCTTAAGTACATCAGCCACAATTTTGAAGAAGAAGAAAAGCGATTTGTTGGTAGCAAAGAATTACTTAACAGTATTTGATTTTTCATAAATCAGTAGAATAGATAAGGCGCTACTTGAGTATCCAAAGCTGGCTTTGGCTCCCGGATGCGTTGTGTTAAGTCTTCAGGCGACGCACATGTCGATGGGGAAAAGTATGCGTTCATTCAGCCTGAATTTTAAGCAATTGTCATGACCGGCAGCAAGACAAATCGACTGAGCGAGAATAAATATCAAAACCAGTTGCTTACGAAAGACCCAAACACCAGCTCAGAGTAGTTTGTGAAGGTCTCAAGCTGACACCCTCAAACCTGTTTATGAATCTTAAGACAAAAAGCTTGTCTTTATCAATAAAGAGAGGATGAATGTTTGCTCAAAAATGTAAACAAAACATATTTCAAAATGAAACTTAAAAATTGCCATGCTAAATTTAAAGCTTCGTATCGAAAGGTCTCTAAGTCATGGTACAATGTTTCGAGTCTTAGGATTTCCCCATGTATTTTACGTATTCAAGAAACTGTCTAATAGTGATAAATTTTTATTGTCTCACTCTAAAATTTTAGCTTGTGCACAAGATCAAAATGCGCCACCTATTCTGTATGTACGCGAGAGAAACTGGCGAATTTCAGAGACTGAACAGGTCGGCCAAATTATAGATAGGGTGCGAGCTGAGGATCCTGACAGTGATAATTTATTGTTCGGCATGGAGCCGAGATTTCCACCGAATGGCAACTTGGATAAGTCGAATAAGCTGCCATTTCGTATTGACCAAAACACAGGAGTTGTCTACTTGAATGAAAGCCTAGAAGGAAGGGTAAGATTGGCGTTTGCTTTTTGAATTTTAACTAAATACTTTTCTCTATAGGGTGGTGAAAATTTCCTTATTTATATAACTGTTTCGGATGGAACTTTTACGGCAAAGACTGAGGTTTTCATAAACATACTAAGTCGTCATGATAGCAGCAAAAATGGTTACGGCTCTAATTCGCCACCATCTATTTCGCACTTGGTCAAGAATATATCGCAGTTCCTGCCTGCCTTTGACCAGCTTCCGGGTGTGCAATCCATAAGAAATGGTCTTCCAAATCGTCGACCCACTTTTAATCTACCGCCTGGCTTTGCCAATGGTGGAGCAAATTCCTATCCTTTCCCTAACTTCTACCCGAATCAGAATCAACGACCGCCATCTTTCGGTCCAACAGAATCCGAGGATGAAAGTACTGAAGATGTTACATTGACTTCCACGACTATCGCTACGTCTACTCAACGCAATCGCATCAAATTGAAGCCAGTAAATCCCACTGAATCCAACAAGACAGTCAAGGTCCAAGAAAATGAAAGGGACTCAGCCAAAATCTTCACACTGAAATCCACAACCATTACAATTGCTGTGGCAGTCTGCATTCTTTTCATTTCCATGGCCATCATCTTTGGTTTCATTTGGCGTCGACGACTTTGGGCCATGAGCAAGACTCTCAAGAAGAAATCAAAGGAAGAGATGGCCAAGAAGTCCAACCAAAGCAATTTGAGCAGCACCCTCACCGACGATAGTCGCAACTCAATTGGCATGCAACAATGGGACGGACCCATTGCCTACAATAATCGATATGTGCCCTGGGAGAGAGATCAGCAGGCTACGACCATGGTGGGTTTGGGTTTCCAAGGAATACGTCTATCTTAAATTCTTAATTTTTTGTCTAAACATTTCAGATAACATCACAGGGAACAGCCTCTGGTGGTGAAGGTGATCCTTCCGTTTCTGGTATTGGAGCCACCAACCAAGCCTTTGCTGCCAACAACAGCGATCGTTGGGAATTCCCAAGACATCGTTTGAAGTTCTTCAACATTTTGGGCGAAGGCGCTTTTGGCCAGGTTTGGCGCTGCGAAGCCACCGATATTGATGGTGAGTTGAATTACCTCTTTTAATTATATGAGAATATATCTGAAATGTTTATATTGTCTTTCAGGTACTGAAGGAGTCACTACTGTTGCAGTCAAGACTTTAAAAGAAAGTGCCTTGGAAATCGAAAAGAAAGACCTTTTGTCCGAATTGGAGGTAAGCTCAAACTTGACAATTCATTTATTTGAAATTTCTTATTAAATAAAGGAGATGAACCGTTTCTCATTCAATTATTTCTCAGGAGATTTTTTAAGGCATTTCTAAGAGCACCCCCGGGTCCTGGCATTAGCAAAAAGGCCTTATCGTACAGCCACCCTATCGATTTATCTAGTCATGCAAACCATATGTGTTTGTTTACAGTTTACATTAGAATCTCCACCTCCTCGTCTAGTGTTGCCGAGATGTGTTCAAGTACACAAACAATTCAGTAATCGGTGTTGCTCTGAACTGCCTTCAGTTACACATATTTGATTCATATCTCATTTAGCAAGATAGTGGTTTGCTATATGACATTTATTTTACTTGAAATTTATGTGGATTGAAGGAAAACCAGAAATTAAAATGTAGTCAGAGAATCGATATATTCGATTGTGGTGTAAATTTATATTTCACTTACCGCATGTGTGTCCGTTCTCCCCAAGCCGCAAATTTATTTATCCAAGCTTTGTAATTATTTATCTGTGCGTGTTGGTTAATTGCAATGTACACTTTCAACAACAAATTCCCAGATTAGAGCACTGAAGCAATCAGAACGTGTGGCCAAGGACTAGCAAGAGAGCACTAGCACGAGCGCGGGCGCGGGTGGGGAAGGGGCCAGCCTATGTGGGTTACAAATGAGGCGTCAGTGGCAATGTGTGGTAATCTTTTTTCAGTCATATTGGTAGAAATTATTCAGTGTCTGACATTAATTTGGCCGTGACTCATCAAGGACTTACAGAATTGGAATAGTGAGCAAGGATTTTTGCCTTTCCGACCCGATTGCTTAATTTTCCGTATATCTGCTATATCTGCTGCAATGCAACAGGCAAGAAGTGGTGGCTGTACGAAGAGCGAGTTGAGTATTCAGGGACATTGCCAGTGCTGAGGCATCAGAAAGCTTTTTCCGCCGTCTGAAGTAAACGTTCTCTGCCGTCGTCAAGAGCGCCCATCATCTCCATATACTTAAGTTGGCCAAGTAAAAGTACCGTTAGTTAATAACAAGAATAAATGGGCTAACACGAGCTGACGACAAGCGAGTACAGCAACCACGCGCTACGATATCTTTTTGCAAACTGACTTTGATGTGAAATGAAATACTCAGTTCTCTGCCAGGGATGGTCGGATTCTCGGTTGAGACTTGCGCACTTGGTTATATCGGTACTTGATAGTTTTTACGGGTTTTCCCACAGCTGTTGTGCCCGTGGCCAGGGTTGTCACGGATATTTTTCTTAATTTGAATGTGAGGATATTTGAGATATTCCAAAATTGAGGCGTGCAAACTTTTCCAAAGCCAACCTTGTAATTTTGTTTTTATATTTATTTTTAGGTTATGAAAACCCTTGAGCCCCATGTAAACGTTGTACGCTTACTCGGTTGCTGTACTGAGAAGGATCCAACCTTTGTTATACTCGAATATGTGAACTTAGGAAAACTGCAGTCATATTTGCGCAGTTCCCGGGCTGAAAGGTAAAGCGAGGTGCTGAAAACCTATCAATCAAATAAAAGACAATCTATTTGCAGGCATTATGGAAATACCCATGGCAAGTCGAACATCTTGACCTCTGGGGACTTGACCATGTTTATGTATCAGGTGGCCAAGGGCATGGACTATCTTACTTCTTGTGGAGTAAGTTGGGCTGTAAAAAGCAAACTCATTTGACTTATAAAATATAAAATTATGCACTACTCAGATAATACATCGAGATCTGGCTGCTCGGAATATTTTAATAACAGACGATCACATATGCAAAATTGCCGATTTCGGTTTTGCTCGGGATATCATAACCTCAAAGGTCTATGAACGCAAGAGTGAAGGCAAACTGCCCATTAGATGGATGGCTCCCGAATCTTTGTATGACAATATATTCTCAGTGAAATCTGACATCTGGAGCTTTGGTATACTCATGTGGGAGATAGTCACCTTGGGTTCGACGCCATACCCTGGTATTTCTGCTGCTGATGTAATGCGGAAGGTGTGTGCCTCATTTATAAAAAAAAGTCCCTTTACTATATGGCTTAATCTTTAGGTTCGAGACGGCTACCGCCTTGAGAAACCGGAGCATTGCCGCCGTGAGCTGTACAATATCATGTATTACTGCTGGTCCGAAGACTCCAATGAACGTCCTGCATTTGCCGAAATAGTAAAGATGTTCGACAAGCTTCTGCACATTGAAATGGATTACATCGAGCTGGAGCGCTTTCCTGATCACAATTACTATAATATTGTCAACATAAGCGGCGAGAAATTGTGAGAGAACTCTCCAGCCAGAGGCAAACCCAGCACTGCCCACCAGAGCCCAGAAATATCTTGTATTCTCACAAAGACTGAGATATGTGAATCTTGAATGTGTTGCTTGGCAATGGTCTTGTATATTATTAGTTAGGAGACGTTTTCAATATTTATATGCATTATTTTATTTCGTACCTAAAAAGTAGACATTAGACTTTTCGAATCATCAAATTTAGTGATAAGATAATTTTAAGATACTTAATCCGCATGTACCTTGCATTGATCCTAATTGAGTTGAGAAAATGGATAAAAGTATTTATGTATATAGTCATGCCTCCAAGTCCACCAAAAATTGTACGACAGTTTCCAACCGATCCCGTGTTATATTTTTACATATGAAAAACTATTTATGGGAATAAACTTATTTATTTTATTGCAAAAATGAAACACTTTGGATTTTTCATTTTCATAAATATGATGTATATTTTTAAAGCTCAGTTCTTGAATATTTTATAAGGATCAAAACTTATAAATCTAATAATGTTACAAGCTATCTTAAAACCAAGAAAAAAAATTGTCTTATAAAATAGAATCGGCTTCGATTAGGTTCTATGCCAGCATATGAACTCCTTTGTCGTGCTCATTAAATGAATTCGTCATTGCTCAATTTGGTTTCCTCATTTTCGCTTTCCCACTGGTTTCTTTTCACCTGTAGTATGAGGTCTTGAAAAGAGCCGTATTCCAAATTCTGTCGCGACTTGGCTGTGAGATCCACATCACCTTCGTCCTCATACAGATTGTCATATGAGTCATATGCATCGGTATCAGTGAAAGTCTTTTCTGGCATGTCTGATTCACTGTAGTCATCATCATTGTCATAGTCAGATTCGTCTTGCTGCATGTACAAGCTTTTCAGGATATCGTCCATTCGTTCCGAAGGCATATCCGAGACCATCTTGATGGCGATTTTTCGGCGTGGGCGTTTCAAAGCCTTGTGGGAACGATCAGCCAGCTCAAAGTTGAGTGAGAGCTTCATTTTGTTGGATAGTTTCAGTTTCTTAATAAGATCTTGATAGAGATTCAGAAACTTGTCATCCTTGTGATTCTTGGCATTATCAACCATGGCTGCATATTTCGGATTTTCCATAATGAAGCGATTGAGCAAGTCTTTGGTTGCCTGCTGGTCTTTCTGGCCTTTCAGTAGCTCGACTGTTTGGAGGAAAAAGAAATTGAGTTAGAAAATATTTTATGAATGGGTTTGTTTTTTAAACCAACCTTTTTGTTTGCTTAATCCGAGGGTATTGCGAAATACATTCCAATCTTCTATGCGATTATTTTTGATATTCTTATTATCCTCCGGCTTTATGTAAAAAGCCAAGCAATTGGTAAAGGTCAAAACGACCATTAATAGACAAATTTTCGAGAACATTTTTTAGTCTTGAAGTCTTGCTGGTGACTTGTGCCTTGCCGTGTCCTTTTGAAACTGATGAGTTGAAGAGTCCTGCTCTGCCTTATAAAGGAAAGCGGAAACCCTTGGTGAAACGACAGCAATCAGCCACAGTGACCGCGACACTTTGCACTCTCACTCTCCAGACGAGAGGCAGGCACAAGTCGACTGGACAGGAGTACGATCGAAATATTTCGTGTATGTGGGTTTCGTCTTTGTTTTTCTGAGTAATACTTAGCTATACATACATTGGCAATTAAATGACAGTAGCAGCCAAATTAGTGGCTTATGAATTTTTACTCAGACAGTGTTGAATTAAGCTGGCCAAAAGTGAGTCGCCTGCCACACCGCACCACACAACACCACAGTACTCAGACTACCTGAGATCGGTGATCGTGATCGACCTACTCTGATGGCTTTTAGCAACGCCAAATATAATGTAATTGAGGTTGATGTCGCGGACTTGTTGTTCTTTTTATGAATGTGTTTTAGACAGGACAGGTAGACGAAATCAGAGATCCTCGCCTGGCTCATTTAAATGTGAAAGGAAATGGATATAAGTCCTAGCGCCAGTCATAAAGGGATTGCCATGGCTCACATTTCTGGTACTCTTCGTCGGCAAATTGATTGCAAATTATGGTTAAATGTGTCTTTTATTAGTGTCATATAAATATTGAGGAGCTCTCAACTTGTGTACCTCATTTCTATAGCTCTGTATGACGCGACACTTTGAAAAAGATAAACGCTCACCTAATGGATTGCTGGATGCCTGAGACGCCTTGCCTTTCAACAGGTGTACAAAAAAGGAACAAAAAGGACTTTTTTATGTATGAAAATGTTACATAACATTTATGAACTCATTATTTTGATTAAATGATTGATGGAATTCTAAAACTATTTCCTAAAATAATGGAGGAAAATATTTCATCAAAATACTTCTTAAAAGAACTTAAGTATATTGTCAAAAATTATGCAAGAGCTTTAGATTTTGAGAGAAAAAAAACCTTAACCTTAAAAACATAATTGAACTACCTTGAATTACGAAGTCTCTAGTTCTTCTCATAATATGAAAAAAGTGAAAAGCTGTTAGAGGCGTCTGAAAACTTTTAAGCTTTTAAAAGAATTTACGAATTTGCGAATTTGCGAATATACGAACGCCCGTCTGATTTATGAGGACTATGTTAGCCCCTAAGCTTAATAACCATAATGATAAAATAGTACAAATTACCAAATTTCATTCCCACTTATACCATTTGCATACACTTGGTATCAAAGATTGTTTACTAAAACTGGGCTAGGAAAATCCTTATAATCACGAATTTGACGGTGAAATCTTAAGAAAACACTGGATTTTTGAAATGTCTAATATTTTCTTGACTGATCTCATCCAAATACGTAGACCGGGCAGTAATATTTGGATATCTCAGTTAGTCATTAAATTTTGATTCAATTATATACTTAAAAGGGAGGGTTATATCTGTACTAAGTTAAACTATCATGCAGATAAAACTTGGTGTAATAAGAATATCAACGGCATTTATTGACCCCGAAGATTCAATTGCATTTAAACTGAACTCGATTTTTTTTGGATTTATTAAAATTAAAATTAAGTGAAGAATCCGTACATCTTATTGTATCTTTACATCACAGGGTGGGGAAATATTCTAAGAATTACCGAACAAAATTATTTCTTTAATCAATGAGAATTCGAATAATGTTTTTATGGAAGCTTGATCAGATGATTTCATTATCCCAGCAGGGGTCGGTCGGAAAAAATAGAATGGAAGGATATTTAGAATGCCGTTAATAAAAGCAGAAATATATCATAATTTTTATCTTTATAATAGCGACTCAAATTGCAATTATAATTGACTTAACTTGATATTTTTCCCCCTTTACAAATTAAATGCTTTCAAAATTTGGAAAGGAAGGAAGTATGTTTAGTTTATAAGATTTGGTTAGCATTTACTAATTTTTTTGTAATTTCATCATCGGAACCACTTAGGAATTTCCACGACCTGTTTATTATTTGTCTGTTTGGCGCGACCGCGCTCGAGTCGAGCCAAGTCACCGTAAACCCGAGACGACGTCGACAAATCCATCCTATGGTTTCATTTCCATTTGTGTGCTGAGTCTCGTCTGTCAGTCTAGTTCAATAAAAGCAAAAATGGATTATTGGTTAATCCTGTGTTTGCGTTGTGGTGTGACTTAATAGAGTTTTATTGGTGCCTTAATAGGGTTTTGACTTTCGAGGCGAACTCGAATTCAAGACCAAATGCATTGTTCAAAAATTTAATAGCCATTCAAATTCTCTTGATTTATATGGATTGAGATTATAATTCTTAAAATTTATGGATCATATAAAAATTATATAGTGTGATTTATTACTTTTATTCTTAAAGTTAAAGTACTGCTCAGCAGATATTGTTGGCTTTTAGGAGATTTTACGTCATAACAATAAAAATATCAAGGACGTTGTGTTACTGGGAATTTGAAAACAAAATACATATAAAAGAAAGTAATTATTTTAAATGATCAATTAAATATTATGGTAAATGTTAAAACGAGAAAATTCAGTATATTTAAAGAGAAAAATATATATAGTTCAGCAACATTGACCAGCTTATCAACACAGTTGTGCAACACAATCAATCCTAATTATATCAACATTTCAACAACACCGACCAGTTCAGCAACACCGAATAGTTGAGCAACACCGACTAGCCTAGCAACACAGTTCAGCAACAATGCGAATATCAACTTTCCAGCAACAATTTCCAGTTCAGCAACAACGGGCCGCTAGCAACATCAGGCAGTTTAGCAACAACGAAATGGTTAGCAACACAGTTGAGCAACAACGGGCCGCTAGCAACATCAGGCAGTTCAGCAACAACGAAATAGTTAGCAACACAGTTGAGCAACAAGGCCAATATCAACATTCTAGCAACAATTATCAACTTAGCAACATTTGCTGAGCAATATTTTAATTTATGTAGCGCCATCTACATTTCATATATATTATAATTGTAGGTTTGTGCATTCGCTAGATTTTTACAAAAGCAGGTGTGGTCACACTGTTCCATATAAAATAAGACAAAATCAGGCAAGGAGAGCAGTTATAATTATTAAAATATATTTATTTGCAGAAAATTAAATTTTGAAGATATTTTTTAATTATTTATTTTTAACTGTTTCTTAACAAAAAATCATACATAGAAAATAATTAATAAACGTCAAAATTATGAAACTCTTTAAAATATTGTAATTGACAAAATCTTTATTTGCTCGTCGTGTAAACTATGTTTTTCGTATCAGTTGCTGTTATTTTTTTACACTATAAGTGAACAGTCAACTCACAAATAAAATATTTAAATTTATTATCTTAAAAATTTCAACCCTAAAAAACGTTGCCATAGCAACGGCAATTATATTTTTGTTGCGTACAAAAAGCTGAAAAGGAAACCAAAAACTAAGCCAAGATGTCGAAATCAAGATTTCAGAAGTACAAAAAGTTTGTTAGTGAAATCGATCCAGCTAGGCATTCGGAAAAGCTGAAAGAAATCGAAGAACATGAAGCCGCTCGCAGAGCTGCCGAATTGAAATATCGCTATGAGTATGGCGGCTACGGGGAAGAGGAAATGATGTCTTTTGAAGAAAGTGATTTTAGTTTATCTGAAGGCGAGCCTGCCCTTCAATTGGGCCGGATCGACCTTTCATTCCCAGAATATGTGGCTGAATTCGAGAACAGTCCCCAATGCTATCCGCCTTCGTATTACACATTATCTCCAAAGGAAAAACTCCTGCTGCTCTACGCTGAAAATTTTCGAAAGCAATTTGTGCTGAGCCATCCGAAGAGACGAGCCATGGTTCTGGCTTTACCCAATGAGTGCAAAGTTCAGGTACACCAATTCATAGTTCTCTGAAAATAATATGAGAATAATTTTACTTAAATTTTTTAGAAATTCGTTTGCACTACTATCCGGCCTACGGCCTTTGTTTATCCCGAGCTTATATCGAACGTGGAAGAAATTGCCAAATTCGTGGCCGACTTTGTACAATACGAGCCTCTCGAAGATGAATATAATTTGGTGAGTCCTAGATACTTATATTCAGACATGAATGTCTTATTCCAAAACTTTTAGGGATTTAATAATTCATGAATTGTGGTTTAGACTAGTTCTTCAAAAAGAAATCTTTCAAATCCATTCTAAGAGCCCCCAGAAATTTCTCAAATTTTAAGATTTTATTTAAAACTAAAGGAATCTCTTCTTTTTGGTTTTTTTTAGTCTTTATCTGTAATTCTCGATGTGATTCAGAATTTAAAGACCTTTTATACTTTCTACATTAGAAGAGGCTTTAGCATATAAGCTGAAAAGCTTTTGCAGTCTTTCAAAACCTATCATTCTTTTGTGAACCCAAAGCCAAGGTTCTATCATAAATATTTTTTGCTAATTCTTATATGAGTGTAGATCTTGGTCTTCTTAGTGGTAATAATCAAGCCTTTTTGAGTTACAGTTTGGACTAACTTTTTAGTGGGCATCTGAAAACTAAGAATGTGGTCTAAAAATGCCAAAAGGTTTTTATGGGTTTACCGTAGCGCTTACTGTATAAACATGACAGCTCGAGTTCAAAAAGTATGCTCCAAAAACTTGGAATTTCTTTTTATTTATTGTGAGATTTTCCGATACAAAATAATCCGACGCATCATAAACAAAATAAAAAGAAAAGGAGAGATCGGATACCCCCAAATAGAGTGGCTATATAAGACATTATAGCCATGCATTGTCTGTACGAAAGTATTCTTGAGTGCCAACTAGAAGACCTAGAGTTCTCACATTTTTTATAAAAAATTTACTAGACAAGAGCCTAGCACCTCATGGCGGATGAATACTACTGCATATCTCAGCAGACGTCTTTGTCCAAAGAATAGTCAGTCGGCTTAAATATATTATTAACTAGGTCCAGTTGAATGTGAGAAAGAATATTACCGTTGATACCAGAAATGAATAAGTTCGCATCTTTAAGTCATAACCAGACATCCCATTGAATTTACCACAAGATGGCGCTCAGTCGGAATTTTTAATCATTCATATTTTCTTTGTTGATTTTAATAAGAATAGGAGTTCTTATGTGAGTAAGGTAAATTCAGGTTGCCATATTGTTTGTTTTTATGTGAAACCTTATTGGAAGCATTGAAAGATTAGATTTACCTTTGTATCCTAATAAGCTTCGTCGTAAACAGATTTTCACACGCTCCAATTGGATTTGTAAAATATAGATTTTTCTTGGTTGAATCATAGCTATTTTAGATATTTTTTAAAGTTAATCTAGAAAGAGTTGAGCAATTTTTTCCTATATCAATTTATGATCTTCTTAACGATAAAAGCTGGGACCTTGCTTGTATATTCTTATTAGAAACTTAGATATATATGACTTTTTTTTTAAATAATTGTTAACAAGATTCTAGAGATATGGCAACACAGCTGCAAATATCTGCAGGTCTATTTTTTCCAATAAACTTTTCTTTTTATAACCTTATCTATGTTTCCGAATTGGATTATAAAATTTATAAAAATTTTTTCATTTTTCTATGAACTACTGCGATGATGACAAATGCGGAGACTCTCATGGGATATTCTTACCCGATGCTTGGTTTGATTTATATAACTTCTTATGAAGTTGTCCAGGTTCTAGAAATATATTAACATAGGCTCAAATATATTCAAGTCAAACCATTCCAAGAAATATTAATTTATATAACATAAGAAATTTATGACTTGATCTGTGTTGATTAAGGATCTGTGTTCGACTTTCTTCATATTTCTTGTTCATATTTTCGTATTGGACTATAGAAATTATAAATTTCTGTATAGGATATACCAATTTATGATCTACCTAATGCTCCTCAGATATTCTTATCCGATATTTAGGCAGATTTACATAACTTCTTTTAAAACCTTTTTTTTCAAGATCCTAAGAATAGTTTCCAAGAAACTTGCCTTTTTATAATATAACAAAATCATAGCTTGTTCTATGTGGATTAGAGAACTTTGTTCCACTTTCTTTATAGATTATAAAAGTATGTTTCCAAACTGGATTATAGAATTTATTAATTTCCTTGGAACACTGAAAAATGATTGAAAAGGAAAAGTATTCAGTAGTTCCAGTTTCCTTAAAATAACTCAAAAATTATTCATACTTACCCGATTCCCAACTATTCGAGAGACAATTAAAAAGTCTGGCGTTATTAGTATTTAAAATTTGTCTATTTCGAAATTTTATTTGTATTCAAATATGGTACATTAAAATTTATAAATTCTTTTGCCTTTGAACATTGCAAAAAACTTCTAATTGTAAAATTCATTTTAATTACTTATGATTCAATAATCTGAGCAAGTGTTTTATTTAGTTTTTAGTTTTTAATTTATTTTTAGTTTTAATTTTACTTATTTTAATTAGCAATACTGTAAATTTATGAAGTACACTAAATGTCGCTCGCAATTCCGGGAAGAAGACGAAGAATTTAACTAAACTAACCGAAAAGCCAATCAGTTCGAATGGGACTAATTTTGGGTCTGCGACATATCGAAAAATAGACTTGACCATCTCTTGCTTCTTCTTAGGTAAATAAGACACCGCCTAACTAAGAATCTAAATAATGAACTACGACAAAAAAACATAATGAGGTAAACGTAAAAAGAAAAGGCTTTGATAATTGATGGGCTAACAATGTTTGTTTAGTATAAAAAAGTACAGAAGATCTGCTGGAAGAGATTATTCCATGAAATTCTTAGCATTTTCATTACTGCACGAACTAGGTTCATGGCAATGTTGATACTCGCCAGTGATTTGGCAGTCATTTGGATCATCATGGTCAATGTGATCGTCGTCGTCATTGTTGAGCACACAGCTTACAAAATTGTGGGGGGAGAAGACCAAAGGGTTGGACGACTGATAAGTGGGTTGGGAAGGCCGCTGGTAGGGGGCAGATCTTTGCGAAATTCCCAAGAGTTCGAGGGGAGCTCTTTCGGATCAGTAACCGACTTTGGTTTGTCCTATTTGCGGCGTCGAGCCTTGTTCCGAATTCCGAAATCTTGGGGTTCTTCCAGGCCGGCGCTTTCCTCTTTCAATTCCTTTGCAGTCTTGCCAATTTCATTGCTCGACTTGATGGCAGCAATCAGGAATCTGAGCTGCATTAGCTGGACCACTGTGACTCGGGGATTGCTGCAGTTCTCCAGCCACTGGAGGAACTTTTCGCCATGCCTGATGGCTTCCAGGTCTTCGTTATCTATGTCCGAAGAGTTCTTCTCGTATTTGGCCCGCTCTTCTTCGTCGGTCTTGTTGGAATTGTTGTTGTTATTGTTGTTGTTGCTGGCACTAACGTCGTTGTTGTTGTAGTGGTGATTCTCACCAATAAAGCTGCCCTCAGACTCGCATTCAGCCTCGTTCTCGTGCGGCGGTGAGGGTGCCGTGGTCCGAAGTAGATTGTTGTTATCACCGATTTTGTAGAACATGTGGAGCATGTCCTTGCAGTCTCCACTGACACTGCCTGTGGCGCTGTTAGCCTCTGAGTTGGGATCTGTCTCCGAACGGTTCTCAAGTGGACTGGGCTGGGGGCTGTGCGTGGGGCTATCCAAAATGGGAATGGGACATTGGGTCGCTAAGTGCATGGGACTGGGCGTGGTCTTTATTAGCTTGGCTGAGAGATCCTCGGGCTTGCCAGAAGCTTCGGCCTCCATTTCTGTGGTGCCATCATTTTGGTCAAGAGGCTCATTGGAGGACAAGCTGTGCACTGATGAAACACCCGACTCCTTGGTCAAATGGGAGTAGAGTATATTTTCATAGGGTGCTTTTAGGCTTGCAGCAGCTGAGGAGGCCTCCCTGTTGTTTGTGGCAGCGGCAGCCTGTGTCGCGGATTGCTGGTGCAGAGGATTTGTGTGGAGTGCGGCCAATGAGGCTGCGCTGGGGTTCAGCGAATGCAGGCTGGCACCGAAGGCCTTGCACCAGTTGTACCAGGCCGTGTTCTTGTCATCCAGACTGCCCGAGGGAGTGGAGGATGGGGTGAGCTGGGCTGACGACATGGGTGGGGTGGAGGCGTGATAATTGATTTGCTGGGGTGTGGAAGAGCGTATGGGCGGGCTGCCCACTCCCAAGGCCACTGGCGGCGGATAGAGCGTATTCAGACCGAGCATGGTCTGTTGAGACTTTAGCCAGTAAATCAGTGGATCCTCGGAGAGATGCGGGACATTCGATATTAGCGAGGGCGCCAGAGAAGGACTAGGACTCTTGATATTATTGTTTATGCCATTTCCCTCATTCTGTGAGCTCAGATTGAGGCCACAGCTACCCTCGCCCGGTGTGTTAATGGATGTGTTCTTCTGCTTGGCCCAGTTCTTGACCGTGAGACCGGTGGGTCTCTCGCCACTGTCGCTGCGCGGACTGTGCACCTTGGGCTTAGCAGCTCGCAAGTTGTTGGCCGTGGCCGTGAAGTTATTGAGTCCGGATATGGCGGCCAGGCCGGGATTTAATTGGGCCAACAAGTTGATGTTCGAGGTGAGTTCATTGAAACTTATGGCCAACGGCGACTGCGCCAGGCCATTCAGACCCGAGAGCTGCGTCAGGCTGGAAAGGGGACTGATGGCTGTGAGCGAGGGATCGGCTGGGCGTGTGAGATCGGCCCCGAATAGTTTGTTCTTGTTAAATGCTACATAGTCAGCTGGCAGTCCGTTGTAGGCCAGTTCGGTCAATCCCTTATTTGTACTATAGTCGAGGCCGTTGAGTGGGGATCGCTTGAAGGCCAGCTCGTCGAATTTGATCTTGTTGGAGAAATTGAGGGGTAGGGAGGTGTCTAGGCGCTGTCGCTTCTCTGGTGGTCCTAGGAGACCCTCGCCACCGCCGCCGTCCAGCTTCTCTCCCAGGGCATCGGTGCAGAGCTTTCCCGTGGTGGCCTGGCGCGACATGAAGCGCAGCTTATCCTCATTCTTGCACCAGCCGCGCAGCGTGGACTCGGGCACACCAATATCGCGGGCCACCGAGGCCTTTGATTCGCCATCATGGATACGCTGGATGGCATGGATCTTGTCGCTCGGGGTCAAGCTACGCAGTGGTCGCTTGCCCTTTGTACCCATGCGTATGTTCATGTGAGTGTGATGATGATGATGATGGTGGGGAGGATAGCTGGAGATATCCAACTTTAGGCCGTTGTCGAACAGTTTGATTTCTGCAAGAAATCCAAAAAGAAAAGATAGGAAAAAACAAGGAATTAATTCATTGGCACACCTCGTGGCTACAACAATAACAACAAAAACAACCAAGCCATGTACAAACTGAAACATATCAAACAAGTAATGGGAATAGTGCGTTTTCATTCGCCAGTCGCATGCACATAAAGTACATACAATTTGGTAAATAGATGCGAGCAGCAGGAGTGGAGTAGCGAACCGGTGGGAGTAAATGTCATGTGCTGCGCCGTGTCGTGTCATGTCTTTGGGGTTGTTGGGGCGGCAAGGAGCACCAACAACACCAGCAACAACAACAACAACAATAACAACAGCGACAGCAACAATCACAGCTTTTGTGTTGCCCTCTACTCGTAAGCTGGCAACGACGCGACGGTCCAATAAAATCGCGTCGCGTTTTAAACTTTAACAGACAGCTACCTCGCGATGTAAATACGCACGTATAAATGTATATATATGTATGTATGTATATGAAAATATTTTATCTTTATATAGATTTACATTTCGTATACACCTCTTACCAGAGGTATGCGCAGGCAAATAAGAAAAAAAAAATATATATATATATATAGAAGGAAAACACGGCATTCCAGCAAAGTGAATGGCAACGCCGTTTCACGCGCTTCCCTGCTCCCGTTTACCGTGGCGCTCTCTTATTCACTCACTCTCTTTGCCTGTCAGGCTGGCGGTACGAGTGCGAAACGCCCCCATCACCGCTCGCTTTCGTCGTTTGCATAACACTACCCCAGTTGAAGAAGAAGAAGAAGCCGAAGAAGAAGAAGAGGAAAAAGAACAACACACAAAAAATACTCATACAAACACAAGCACTTTTCTAGAAATATTTATGTGTACGTGTGGTTGTGCCTGCGCGCGAGTGTGTGTGTGTGTGTGTAGATTTACATAGAGACAATGGAATATGCTAATTGGCGAATTGCCACCGCGCATCGTCGCGCGAATCTACGAATGAGCAACAAGCAACATCAACATCGGCAAATGTCACGTGCTGCTCACGAAGCTCCACGAAGGCATCATATACGAATGCACGATGCCCACGATTTATAACTTGTTTACCTGTGCCTTGTCTTCGTGTCTACGCCCCAATGGTGGGAGGGGACGGGACGGCAAATATAGCTATCATTAAAAGACTTGGCTGACCGCCTGCTTGAAGAAATTTTCGCTAACCCCCCTTACCCCCCTCCTTCGAGGAAAGAACAAAAACCCAAGCAAATTTCTGGCACTCACACCAAGCTGGACCCAGCCTGTTGCTGTGCTACTGCTGTTCTACATAGAGAGCGAATGCATTGTGCATTTGTCAGGCTTTGATGGAACAATAAGAAAATGAAGAAGAAGATGCTGATGAACAAGACCAAGAAGATGAAGAAGAAGGACTATATTCATATACTTTGGGTTCTTAACATTTTTGACTACGACTAGCTTGTGTTTGAGGTGAGTCTTGAAGCCGCATCACCTACTGCGTGGCCTGGCTTGGACTGGCCTGGCCTAGCCTGGTTTGGTTTGGTCTGGTCTGGTTTGACTTGGTCGGCCACCGGGCAGGCATCGGCATTTGGGAGCGAATGATACTTTGCTCCGCCTCTGACAATGAGTGCAAAGAGCCTAAAGGAGTTTGGTGGCTGGCAAAGCTGGCAAGCTGGCTGGCTGGCCTGACGTTTTCCATTTGAAGGAGCGGGACACGCGATTTTAAAATGAAAAACACGTTTTGCGCATGACTGCCATGACATGTATTCATTCTTTTGAGGTGTAGCCCACACAAATACCAATACACCATACGCAAATACACCAACACACACACACAAACACACACATACACACAGACAGTCACAAATAAGGCGCCCAAAAAGTTTTAGGAGCTGTTGGCGGCGACGAGGCGTAGGGAACGCTGTGCTGGTGGTGTTGGCAACACTAACACGTTAGCATGTGCATGGCAAGCAGAGAGTGTGGCCAATTAAAGAGAAGCACTTTTGTTGGGTTAAGAGTATTTTTGCCAATGTTAAAGAGCAGAAATTTATTTGGTTTTATTTTGTTTCTGCTTTTTTTTTTTTTTTGCTTTTCTTTTTGCAAACAAATCCGCCTCTTCTGTCCATCAAAAAGAACATGTGACTTTTTGAGAAACTTCGTTTAAAGATTTAAACCTTTTTGATTTAGTTAGGCCCTTAAGAGGTCATTCAATTATGAAGCTTTTCAAATAGGTGGTAAATATTTTATAGAAAAATTAAATAAATTTGAATTAATCCAAATTAGAGTCTAGAAGAAATATGGGTCGGTTATATAGATGAGGTCACCAAAAACTCAACTAGCAAAATAAGAAATCTGATACGAAAGGAGATAAAGTCAAAGCACAGATTACCTAAAATCCGATTCGAAAGGAGCAACACAGATTATCTAATCATATAAATTTCTTGAGGATTTAAGATATTCAGGAAACTAGGGGGATAAATATGAAAAATTAGAAGAAATAAAAAAAAATAAATTCTATGAATATTCCAATTAACTAAGGAACACAAAAAATCCAAATAGAAAAAATTTCTCAAAAAAAAAAAAAAAAAAAAAAAAAAAAAAAATACAAAATAAATAATAAAAATAAAAAATAAAAAAGGAAATTTAAAAATTCGAAGAATAATGAAAATCAAATTATTAATATTTATATGAAATTATTATTAGAAATAATTTTTCAAAGAAAATTAAAGTTCCAAGAAAATTTCGAATCTATAAAAAATTTCGTTTTCATTAAAATTAAATAGCAAACTTCCAGATGACTTAAAGAATTATTTATGCATAATCAAACTTTAATACATTTAAGTGTGTGTGTGTGAGAGTGTCTCGTGACCATTAAATCATTTAATAATATTGAAATAATTTGGTCTAATATACAAAATGAGCTTGGACTTAATCAGCCATTGCATTAATGTACTGAATCCTGTCTGTTTGTTTGTCTGTCTGTCTGTCTGTCCGTTGGCTTGTCTTGTGTATGTAGGAAGGATTTCACAGGTTAATGGTGCCCTTAACCTTTACCCAAATACACACACTCTCACAAACACTTCTATATAGACTTGGTGTGTGTGTGTGTCTGTGTGTGTTTATGTGACCAACACTAACCACTAACCACTTGTTAGTGTAGCAGTTAAATGCCCCACATATGGGAGAAGTCCAGCAAGAACGGAGTCTACAACAACAACGTATGTGCTATATGTATATAGAAATATGTATGTATATATATATATATATGTAGAGAGTGATATATACCAAACTGATGTGTTCATAACCAATGCATGAGGCTATTGACTAGGGTCGACAACGACGCGAACCAACACAGGCGGACAGAAAGACAGACAGAAGAACCGACACCAACACCAATTCAGAACGCCATCGCCATCCTCCTTCTTCCACAACTGCGCCTTCTTTTACTTGGTAGCATTCCCATTTAAGTCAACACATATCGAATAAAACTCTTACAACTGTATAAAAATTACAAGGTCTTTTGCCACCACCACCACCACCATCAACCGAGTGGAGCCATAAGAGTGGCCGTGGCAAAAAAAAAGAAAAGAAGCAAAACCAAAAGCTAAAAGCAAACGATTTTTTACTTTCTCTTTCGTGGTCCATAGTCCGGTCCAGTCCGGTCCGGTCCGGTCCGGTTCGGACCGTTCTTGTCCCAGCCGGCAAAGCGAGCCATTAAACTTTTCACAAACAAAACTGGGACAGGGCAGAGCAAAAAAAATGCATGAACAGAAAAATAAAAAAAAAGATATAAAATAAAAAACAAGAAAAAAATAAAGCAGAATTCTAGTGTAACAACAGAAAAAGATGAAAGAAATAAATATAAAAGTATTACTCCAAGTTTGTCAGTGGCCATGTGTGTGTGTGTGAGTGTGTGTGTGTAAGTGTTGGAGTTGTTGTTGTTCTCTTAGTTTGGCGGTAGTCTGAGCCTCTCAGCCAGTTCTGGCTTGTCCCTGTGAGTCTGGTGTGCTTTTCTACCCAAACAAACAATCATCATATATGTGTGTGTGTGTAATTGTGTGAGTGTGTGTGAGTGTGTAGACGTTTGCTTATGTATTCGTTTGTCCGGCTTGGAGTCTGCCCTGTGGGTGTATGGGTGAGTCGGTGTGTGTGTGTGTGCACCGGTGATTTTCCTATATACAATTATAATTTTATTGTATCTATTATTTTTATCGTTTCTTTGGCTTTTTTCTTTTTTCTTTTTTTTTGCTTTTCTTTTCTTCCTTTTTTTTATTTTCGTTTTGTATTGAATTCAGCCAAAGTGCTTGGGTGGCTGGGGGAAAGGGCGAGGGCTGAAGGGAACTGAAGTTGGACAGTCTAGCAAAATAGAGGTCAACGACAGAAACCAATACTACAGACATACATATGTGAATGTATCTGTATCTATGTCTATATGTATATCTGCATATGTGCTAAACAAATACATACATATATGAATGGGGTATTCTCGTCCGTGCGGGTTAATATGTCTGAATCAAAAAAAAAAAAAAAAAAAAAAAAAAAAACAGAAAACAGAAAACTCAAATGGAATAAAAATAAAAATAACAAAGAGCACAACTAAAGGAAAAAAGTTTGTTTTGTCTGACACACACACACATACATAGATAAATATCTCTATCTTATAAGTAACCATGAAAGTCTGAATATAAAAAAAAACAGAAAAACTTTTGAAATGAATGGCATCTGAGTGTGTGTGTGTGAATATTTGGGTAAATGCTTTAATAGCCAAACCATTCACCTGTTGGCAGTCATAAATAAATACTTCAGATTGAACATAAATTGTGATGCCATCTCTTTCTAACTTTAAGGATAATTTCATGACAAATCTATAGTCTAATTCGAAGGGCCTTGAAATAGTTGACCCTTATGTAGTCTACTTTTGAGAGCGATTACCACTTATACCTGCCCACTTAAGTAGGCCAAATTTTGTTGTGACAATTTCGAAAACCTAAAAACATGGATTTATCAAGATAAATAAATAAATATGTTTATATATAAAGAAACTATCAATACTTCAATCTATCTTTATGTGCTGAACATTTTAGATTTCTTGGAGACTTACAAAAAAAAAAAAATTGAAAATTAAGCCTGAGCATTTTATAGGTTATCCCAATTTAGACTGTATAGTAATTTAGATATTTTAAAAGAATGTAAGGTACGGATAAGTAATTAAATTAACATCAGATGTATTCAATTTCAATTGGTTTGATATATTTAATATTTAAATTAGTTGATAGTGTTTAATTGTTTATTAATTATGAATTGTTTGAAATTTGATTATTATGATTAATCAATTATTAAACTCTTAATTTTAGTAAGTTATATAGACCTCTAATTAATTTGTGAAAGAAATATATAATACATTTAGAGTATGCATAATAGGAATTAAATTAGTACTTAATTCAGATCAGATCTTTCAAGATACTACTCTATACTATACCACTCAATTTTTCTGCTATTTTAGAGACAGTTTCATCTAGTTAGTTTTTAAGGGAAAGATTATAGTAAAAGATTATAAAGCAAGAACAACATGTATATACATATGATTATTTACATTATTTATTTCATAGAATAAATAATATATCAAGTGATCATGAAATGAAATGAAAGGAGAAAACTCAAATAATCGATGATATTATGAAGATCTACTTATTTTAGACTTTATATATTGCTAAAAGTTATTAGTAACAGATTGGAATGTGCTCACGGCAAATTGTTTTAAATAATTTCAATTCTCTAGTTTCGTTCTGGTTATAATGAGGTTTCTCTTCTACTTTTACAAAATCAAATTTCAAATCAAATCAAAACTTGATTTGAGTAAATAAAATATCCTAAAGCTATCTTCGTGGCTCGAGAGATTAAAGACCCTCAGAAGTTTTTTCTGATGTATGTCAGTGACCTGATTCCATTGAAATTCGGTACACAAAAACATAGCCATATAGACAATTTATTAATCCTAAAATCACTTTGACAGCTATATCATACAGTGGTCCTATCCGGCCGGTTCCTACAAATATGGAGCTTACGGGCAAAACAAACTTATGACGTTAACTTTAAGACTGAGAAACCAATATAAATGGAAACAGACGGACATATAGATAATTGATCTGTCTAAGTAATGAGTATTATTAAAATAATTTCAGAGGCATACACTGGCTGGTTCTGCTCATTACAAACATCAGTACAAATTATATATAGTATAAATATAATCCAGAAAGACAAAAAGAAAGGCTTTGTGGATATAGGCGGCCAAATATATAGAGTATTAAGGATATGTATTTCAAGGTTAAGTCATGCATATATCTAAAAATAACCTAAAAAGTGATATCTTCTATGGAACCTCGGAAAATATTTCTATATGTAATTTTCAGTCCTCCTCAAAAGGCTCCAGGCCAATTACAGATCATACTTACCTGTCCCCAGATAAATTAGAAAATTTCTTAAAAACTTCATACATTTACTAGCTTCAAAAAATTGGGATATAATAATTTCTGATCACAAACGATTGGCTATGCATGCGTAGAGCACTTTCAATATAACACTTGGATTGGTACTAACCTGATTATGCGCAACTTGAGTTTGAAATTATTATGATTTTTTTTTTTTTTTTTTTTGGCGAAAGTCACTGCTAGTCGGCTCAACTCTTTGTGAGTTCTGTGTTAATCCTGAAGACGTCCGAAATGTTTTGAGCAGGAACTCTATTGCACTGGTGTTTGATTTATCGACAGTTACGAAACTTTACACATCTTATCAATTATTTGTGGTTCTTAATTATTTCGTTGCAGTTTGATTGATTCAGTTTGATTTGCACTTAATTAATTTAGTTATTTTTACTAAAAGGTCTCTTTAATTATTCGGGAAGCACAACTCTTTTGTGATTTATGGAAATTTATTTTAGTTTAGTTAATTTGGTTTGAAGTCACTTGAAATTGAGGAAAAGTGAACTGCGCGCGAATTTTGCCGCTTGTCGCGCAGAAAACCGTGTGTGTTTTTTTTGCGTCAACAGGAGAGGCGAACGTATAACTGACCGACCGGCTATCGAAGGGTACACGACCACACACTTTCAGTTCCGTGCAGCGAATGTCCTGCGAACTTGAACAGCTCGCGTCCGGCGACAAACTACCGCGAGCAGCGAGCGCAGAAAACGGAACGTGATTTTAGCGCGGCGAATTTCCGCAGTGACGGCGCTGTCGCTGTCGCCGCTTGCGTCGTCGACAACCACGCAAAATTTAAAGTCACACGCTGTTGCTGTTGCTTTTGCTGTTGCTGTTGCCTTTTCCTTTGCCTTTGCTGTTTCTTGTGAGCGCGCGCAGGAGGTGGTTGGGATTGCTCTGCGTGTATGTTTTTGTGTGTGTGTGTTTGTGTCAGTGTGTGAGTGAGCCAGCCAGCCAGCAAGCCAGCCAGCGAGTGAGTGTGTGTTTGTTTACACGCGTATGGTCAGTCCTTGGCTCTTCTTTTTGTTGTAGACTTTGCTATCGTTTTGTTTCATTTTCGCCTCAATTTGCGTATGTGGTCGTGGTGGCCTAAGCTGGCGAGGCCTTCGTCATTTCTTCTTCGTTTTTGTCGTTGTCGTAGTCGTCGGAGTCGTCGTCGTTGTCGTTGTCGTCGTCACCGTCGTCGTAGTCGCCGAATTCGCGGCCTTTTTCGGTGACAGCCAAATGTACAATGTACAAATGATTAATAACGGCTTCAGCTACGGCAACGGCAATGGCAGAGTCTACGAAGAAGTTGGCATTGCCGTCGTCTGACGTTGGCATTCTTGCTCTCGCAGTTGCTCCCAACTCTGGGAGTCATAGTCATTGCCACTAAATATTCACGTCCACTGCCACATCTCTGGACAGAAACTGGACCTCAATACGCACTCACACACACGCACACAAAGACACAGGGGTACGCACACATGTGCATGTTGTACATACGTAGGCCGAGTCGGACGACGCACTCGGCCGGTCTCTGGGTCTGTCGGCACAGCCAGCCATTTACGCGCAACAGCAACATCAACATCCTTCTTGACTTGGCCTTAGCATCGACAGCGCGGCGGCAGCAGCAGCAGTGGCAGCGCCAGTCACAAGCAGAAGCAGGCCTACTTTCTTCTGGTCATGCCTTGATGTCTGGTGTAAGTCTCTGTATGTGTGTGTGTGTGTGTGTGTGTGTTGGTTAGTCTTTATGTGTATGCGTGCTTTTGTGTTATATTTTTGCGCTGGACAACACAGGACAAGCAAAAGCAAAAGCAAACGGATGGCTAAGGCTGGGCCCAACCAACATCCACCAGCCGGTCGAGAGATGCGAGACCGAGACCAACGCATATGATGTTCGTGAGCCAAAGCGAAATCGAATGCTGCGTGCAGAGGAGGCATTGAGCTGGCAATAAACGTGTTCGTGTATTTCTTAGTTTTTGCCTGCATGTTTGCTTTTTTGTTGTTTTTGTTGTTCCCCTTGTTCTTGTTGTAGTTGTTGTTGTTGTTTTTTTTTGCCCGCGCGTGTTTGTGTGAGTGTGTGAAATGATGCGGGGTTGCTGTTCATGAACGAGGGCATGAGTAGGGGAATTGGACAGTTGCGCTGCGCTGCGACGTCGCGACGTCTCGCCTTATTTTCGCAAAAGTGGCTGCCGCACACGTCAAGTTAAAATATCGCAGAAGAAACCTCCAATACAGCCAGGTCCGGGGATAGTTGTGGAAGTTGTAGCGTCGCGTCAGCAGTTGACTCTTCTGTGGACACGGTTGGCCATGCTGATAGGCCTACCATGTGGGAAGGTGGTCTAAACAAATGACGGAGGCAATTTGAAGTCGTCGCCATTCTCAAACTCCTCCTCCTCCTCCTTCTTCTCCCCCTTCTCGTCTCTTTGAATTTTCCAGCCATTGTCAGACTAATGAGCTGGGGAGGGTTGCGGTTTTTCTTCTTCTTCATCTTCTTCACCATAATCTTTCTACTTGCTTCTGCTGCTTCTGCTTCTGCTTCTGCTGCTGTTGTTATTATTATTGCAATTGCTGATTGCTTTTTAGGTACGCACTCACACACACACTGTCACGCACGCTCGCACACATCTATGAGTGTGAATGATGCCCTTGTCAAAGCCGTTGCGTTGTCCAAAATCCAAAACTGAATCTAAATGATTTGTTGCTGCTGTTGCAGTTATTATCGCTGTTCTTCTTCTTCTTGTTGTTATTGTTGTTGCCGCTGTTTGCTGATGTTGGCTTTGTAATTATTCTCGGCATAGTTTACCCAAGTTTTATTCGCTTTGTTTTGGTGAGTGCTTTCATCAGCATTTATGCTTCATATACACCAGCCGACTGACTGAGCTTAGCGCATGCTCTTACCACAAAATCACAGAGAGCCTCGCGTCACACCAGAATCAAGAGACACAATTTTCTCTTGACCAGCAGCAGAGCAGCTGATTCTGATTTCATTCAATCCGGCTAGCCATCTTACCCACACTCACACACTCACAACCACCCACACATGCTGATTATAAAATGGTTCGAAGGAATCAGCTTTGAAATCAAATCAAGTAGCTAAAAACGATTTTCTTTTTGCTATGGAAAAATCGCCAATCTCAACTTTGTATTTCAAGTTTACCATTTTTGGATTTACCTTTAAATAATCTTAAAAAAAAACACACTCTCTGGAAGTCTAAGTTAATCAACTATATTTTCGAATTTCAGAGAAGTAAGATAACTATGAAAATTTTCTTGAAATACTTCATCCATTGATAAGAATATTATTAACAATATTTTCCTTGGTTATTCTTGGTACTAAATCTATAGATATTTTTTATTATTCTTGGATAATACTTACTGGGATCCCCAATCCCTGAGAGCTGCCCTCTTAATTTGATATAGAAAGTCATTTTATTTGAATCGCTTCCTAATCTGAATCAGCCAGATCTCGATCTTCACTCCCATAGCTTCCCTATAAATCCCCAATCGGGCTTCACTATATATTTAATTCGCATTTCTAATTTAAATACTTCGGATAGATCTCGATACTTTGTACTGACTCCCATAGCTGTTTTGGTTTTAGGCTATAAATATCGGTAATTTAATCTAAGATGTGGTTAAGGTGCTTCAAATTAGAAATTCTTGTGTTCTGCAAGTTGGCAATGCATGTAATCATTTTCAATCGCCATAAATATATAAATTTATTTCAGATTGTATAAGTTTTCTTTTCACATATAGAGAATGGACACACACACAGATACACATGGACGTGTGTAGGAAAAACGTGTGTGTATTTATTGTCAAACCAAAGATGGTAGGGGGGGAGTTACATATTTGAATCTAACTGTACTGTAGGCGGTTATATGCATGTGTGTGTGTGTGTGTATGAAATTTGCAAACGCATCTCTAGCATTCATTTTCATAGTTTGACTGTCGGTCAAATGGAGGATGAGAGAAGATGACCAGAGATGGTCAGTGACCAGGACCTTAATAACAAAGACAACGAAAAAGACCACAACACTGTCAGCAGTGAATACACTGACTACACTGACGTTGCCTTGCGACAAATCGCTAAGAAAGGTTTTTCAAACTAGACAATTATGCATGTATTGCAGCTTCTCCATACAAACAGATACATACACACACACACACAGACACAAAAACGCAAGCAAATACGCACAAACAGTTTTACATACGGCAGATCAAATCACACTCATACACACACACAAACACACACGTATATCAGAGGGAAACTACAATGACAGGGCCGAGCGACGATAGAGCAGCAGCAACGTAGGCAACAACAAGTGCAGTGGCAAGAAGAAGAGCTATACATTTTTGCTAGAAAGCTACAGAGTTAAACGAAGGAATATTCCTCGCACACACACGCACACATTTCTACTTAGATAGAGAATGAGAACAAGAAGAAGAAGAAGATGAAGAAGAAGGAGGCGGTGGAAATGAAGGAGAAGAAGTAAGCAAGCATAGCGCAAATTTTGCTGCTTGCGAAATTTAGAATTGCTGTTGCTGCTTTATCGCCACACACGTACTCTTCAGATTTTCATCGGCGTTGTCATGCTGCTGGCCGGCAAAAATAATAACAAGAAGAGTAACAACAACAACAACAACAGCAGCAGAAGAAACAAAAACAACAAGAATAGAGCTGGAGAAACATCAACCACCACCACTACCATCACCGTCACCGTTACCATCACCCGTCACCCTGGCATACAAAACTGGCACCAGAAATAGTCAGTCGGTCTGTCGTTTGGTCCATGTCCACTAAGGCAAATGGTAAAGGCAAAGGCAAAGGCAAGGCAAGGCAAGGCAAAAATTTTCTATTCTCGTTCGTCCGGTGTGTGTGACCGTTAGTTTGTAAGTTTGTATGTATGTGTGTGTATGATGGTTTGCCCATTTTGCTGCTGCTGCTGCTGCTTCTGTCGTACTTTCTCTAATATCCTAACGCTTCTTGCCAGCTGCCTCCGTCGGGGCGTTTGTCTGTCCAACGGCCGATTTGTTGTCAACCGTCCGTCCAATCCACCCACCTTCACTCACACCACATACTAAGCAGCATTTTCATTCTATTCTAAAAGTCTTGCGTCTGTGAGGACCCAAAGTCCAATGCGGTCCAGTCCGGTCCGGTACGGTCTGCTCTGCTCTGCTATGGTTTGTTTGTATGTGCGCACAGTTTCGAATTCGTCCTACTCGTCGCTCTTAACTTCCACGTCCTCGTTCCCAACTCCGTCTCCGTTGTCATCGTCAACTAAACTCGATTCACTTTCGACCCAACTCGCGTGCCTTACACACACACACATATAGACATCCCCCAAACTTGACGTTGCCACACATCGAGGCAGGCAACCAAGCAACCACCCAACCAACCATTCTATTCTCTACTCAATTTGGCTCCTCAGCATATGTACCTCAGAATTCCGTTTCGACGAAGGAAATTTTCGCGTGAATTGAAAGATGAAGGCGCATGGAGGCCGGACACAGTCCACAGTCTCTGTGGTCACTTGCTAGGTTGGTCATCGCATCTGCTGGCGAGCTCTATCTGAATATGTGCGTACTCACATATACATTGAAAATATCTTTGTCTATATACGAGATACATTGTACATGCATCCATGTCGTCCATATCCACCCACAGACTTCTTGTTCTTTTGCATTGTCTTTGGGCACATAACAGTTTTAAAACAAAATTTATGTTTACCTTCAAAAGAGGTAAATGCATATTTGTATGCACATTTTCTTCGCACACTTATTTATATATACGGACATTGATACATACATACATTCATACATTCGTATATATGTGAATATTCGGGTAGAAGTTTTTGGTTGTGTGGGTGCGTCTGTGTATCTGATAAATTTCCATTGGCCCACTCAAATTGACAGTTTGAATTGGAAAATGCATTATACGCAATATATTTAATCTAAAAAGTCGAAAACCTATTAAGATTTGCGTTTAACGGTAAATGAATCAATAAAACATAATCGAAGTTTCTTAGTCTAATTATTTCTAATAATTGTTGCGAAAGATTATCTTATCCCAGGCGCTATTGATCATCAACACCAAGAATCAAATTAAATAATCTTTATTAATAATTTTGAAATATTATATTAGTCTTTAAGGAAAAATATGGAAATCTGATACCCTAATTGCTTAATCCAAAATTATTCTTAAAGACTATTTTCCAGTTATCGAATATTTGTTATTCTTGACTAGAAAAAAAATCCATGATATATTCAAAATATTAATTCTATTTGATTTTCATTCCGGGGTATTTGTTTTGTTTTTAAGCTAAGCTTGACCTATAAAGCCATACCTGGGCATAATATTATACTAGTTCTTTGCTTGATTTTCTAGGCTAAAACTGACCTATTCAACCAGGCTTTTTATTTCTGCTATTGGCGTGTTTCATTAAACCTTCTAGTCAATTAGAGAAGAATGGAAGTCTAAGTAAAAATGGAGAGTTTTAAAAAACCAAATAAGAGGATTTTATTTAGCACAAGAATTGGAAAAAAAACTTATAATCAAGACCCAGGATTCTGCTATTCAGAACTGCGTGTTTGAGCAACTCAATAGTTTCCAATTTCCATTTTGCAATCGATTGAATACCTTTATTTCTGAAGCAAAAATTGTATCTTTAGGCTAGCTTCTTGTTATCTTTGCTCACGATGTTTTACCTAGTCAGTTGGTTAGGCTCTCTCCTGCTTATCGAAGAGCCAAGACAAAACCACAACCCATACTCTCAGCTATTGTCTTATTCAACTAGCCCTTCGTCGTCTACTCTTTGGCATTAGATTTTGGGAGTATGCGCTGAGCACAAATACCTCGCCTTGGGTTGCTGATTTTGCCTGTATCCTTTCTTGCTATAGACATCAGTGATTTGCATATCCTAGCTTGTGTGCTGCTTTGTTAAATTCTTCTTCTTCTTCTTGTTGTTCGTGTTCTACCTCCCAAGCCGGCCACCGGTCAATGGACAAATGTCTGAGTCCTTTATGTTAGTGCGGTGGTTCTTGTTGCTTGCTGACTTCATCCTCACGGCGTGCAGCCTTGCGATTACCTGTGTGTGTTTTTGAGAGCCCGAGAGATGTCCGAGGCCGAGAATGACCGCGTAAGAAGAAGGCAAATGTTCTGGCTAACATTTGTCGTTCCAATCTAAGCTAAATGCTGATGTTGCTGTCGCCGCCGCAGCAGCCGCCGTCGCTGCCGCTTGTGCTCCCGATGCTGATGGTGCCTCGGCTGCTGCAGCGGATAAGGCCGGAGCAGTACAGAGAATTTGAAACAATTGAAACTTCAGCTTTGCTAGCCAGCATTTTCGGCCACCAACTACTGACCACCACATACCACCTACCACCTCCGCCGAAACTGGCCGAAACTAGCTGTGTCTGCATCGTAGCTGGACTGGAGTAAGTCACCTCCAGAGAGCCAGAGAAAAAGAGAGAAAGAAAGAGACAGAGCCAGCCAGAGATTTGGATTGAGATAGAGAGGTGCAAGCAGAGAAAGAACGAGCGAGAAAGAGAGAGAGCTCGACAACGTAAGCAGGACAGAGATGATTTTGCCAAGGGTTCTTAATGTTCGTAACGTGCGGCCGAATCCTTTTGCGAAATTAAACTATATGCAAGCAAGGCAGAAGACAAGTAAAAACCTCCAGTTCCACCTTCGCCTCCATTTTACCAACAATTCATCCGTCCATCCATCTCTCAAACCTTGCAACCGCCCACTCATTTAGTTCTTAGGTCGTCCTGCTCCAAGTTGCCTTCAGAGAAAGCTGCATGCAAATAATGCACTCTCCACATCTACCAATTCCATTCCCAGCCGCAGCTCCTGATGCTGCTGCTGCTGCTGCTACTGGCGCTGTTGTTGGATATCCATTCTTATGTACAAGCTGATGTTAGCCTTATAAAGATATTCTCTTAGGCAACAGCAGCATTGCGTTAAGATGGAATTGGTATACCACACCATGAATGGATAGATGGATGGATGGCCAGCCTCTGCGTCCACCTTCAACCAGTTACTAATTGCAAAAGCTCCGACAACATTCGACTATCTGCAGGAGCACACAAATACATGTTCAACTATTTGAATGCATTTGGATATGTATTTGGCTAAAAGTTGGTACAATATACTACGAAATAGATACGAAACACATAACCCAAATAAATGGCTGACGTCTTGGCTGGGAATCTCATGAGAAATCTTCATCGAACTGAAATACTTCGAATTATTATTATATATATTTTTTTTCAATATTTCTTCGAATCTAATTAGAATCTTGTTAACAGTCTTGAACATGGTCTACTCAATTATCTATTATATTTTTGATAAAGATGTATCCAAAAATTAAAATATAACTTTATGTTTTTAATTCTCAATCTTTTGATTTTGGTATGAATGCCTTAAAATTCTTTGGCCAACACTTTAATTATAATCTATACCTAAACCTATATGTACCTATCCGACTAGATCGCAGACATAACTTGAACTAGAAAGTTTCTTTATCTTGGCAATAATTGCAGATTAATTAATTAAAATGGCTTTAATTTATTTTTATTATTCACTTTTCGAAGAATATTTTCATTTTGCTCTGATGCTTGAGACGAACATCGTAAGCGTCCAAAAGTTACCTCTAGAATATTACGATTCACTAGAGGAGTCGATTGAGACACATATGTTTTCCTTCTATTTCTATGCAAAATAGTCTCTCAGTTTTCAAGTTATCTTAATGAAACTGGGAATATAGCTTTCCTCTATAGATAGGCTGCACTTTTGTCGGAATGGGCCTGATCGGACCACTATATCATGTAGCAGTCATACGAACGTAACCTTAAAGACCCTTAAGGTATAACTCCCATATTTATTGATTGATCTCTTGATCTCTTAAATAGATGTACGGATGTGTGCCGAATTTCATTAGCATTGAACTGCTATATACTGATCAATCCGGTTTAGTTGATTTATGACCGAAAATTTTCGAAAAGAATGTGTAATTTGCGGCACCTCGAAGATAATGTTGGTTCTTTTTTCCTACATCTGTAATTCTGACATATATCATAAAGCTTCCATGGCTTTAATCGGATAAGCAAAAACACAAATTGATCGTAAGATATTCTAACTAAATTTTAAAGCTGGCGACGTTTCAGCGTGCCTAATAATTATGGGGTCATATCCTGTAGCTCTTATAGGGCAACTCGGCCAAAAGCAATATAAACCTTTTAAAATAAAAAAAAAATCCCAACGTTATCTTCGGGGTGCCGAAGATTACAGACTCTTTTCGAAGTTGTTTCTGCCGTAAATTACTTGAACGGGGTTGGTCAGTTAATAGGGCCGATTTCGATTTGTATGACAGCTATATGATATAGTAATCCGATTTTAATAAAATTTAGCACAAACGCGTATATTTATGTAGAAAACGTGTTGGCCGAGTTTTGAAAAGATCAGTCAATATATGTGCGAGTTATTCCCTAAACCGATTTAGGTTCGTATGGCAGCTATATGATATAGTAGTCCGATCCGGCCGGTTCAAATAAGTGTACTACCTAGGTAAAAAAGAAGGCTATATACCAAGTTTCAGTAAAGGATAAAAATAAAAATAGCTTTTAAGCTGACAGTGTAAATCGCATAGAATCAGACGGACAGACGGACATGGCTATATCGACTCCTCTAGTGATTCTAAGTATTCTAGATATAACTTTTTTGGGTCTACGATGTTTGGTTCTGTGCGTTACAAACATCAGAGCAAAATGAATATACTCTTTATCCTGCGAAAAGAGTATAAAAATAAATGAAGCCGAACGTTAAACTCAGGCGCGGCCGAGATTCGGATACCCTGTACCTAGTAGACGGAATTGAAAAAGAAAAGGTGGTAACCCTAGTCGGGTGGTATCCCTGGTCGCCTACAGTCACATAAAACCTCTGGTCTTAATATTCCTTTGAATCCAACAACATATTGTTCACAATATTGCAAGCACGCCATCTATTGGATTGCTCATTCGGCAGTTTGCCAGTTAGGCAAGGAGAATTAAAATCTTGACCCTCAAAATTTGTTTTTTGTATATCTCGTGTAAATATGGTCAGATTTTAATCATATTTGATATTAATCGAAAGATTCCAAACAACTTTTCAGAAGCAACTATTACTTAAATCCTAAAGCTTTAGAAATTATACGGTTTTGAAAAAGTGAGGGGTGGAAGGGGGGCGGCGGGAGAAAAAAAATAAACTTGACCAGCGTACACACATAAGGAGTCCGAATCCCAAGTTTGGTTATCCTAGCTCTTATAGTCTCTAAGATCTAGGCGTTCACGCGGACAGACGGTCAGACGGACAGACGGACGGACGTGGCTATATCAATTTCTCTAGTCACCCTGATCATATTGTGGGTAACTTTGGGGGGTCTCCGACGTCTCCTTCTCTTACATACATTTGCACAAACTTAATATACCCGTACCTTTTTAGGGCTAGTATAAAGTGTAGCTGTTCCCCTTATATCTAGGAGATCTCGTTCTAAATAGGATAATTTATTTTTGTGTATATTTTTAAGAAATATCTGTCAGATACTCTCTTAATTTTTCAGTGGTAATTTGGAGGTATAAATTTTGTCGGTCTTGACTTCCTTGGGAATAGAATTATATATAGAAGACCTTTCGGCCTGGATAAATTATTTTGAACTTTTCTTTCAGAGAAGGAATATTTTATATCTATAAAATTCCAGTCTATCTTTTCTTGAGAAAACGTTAATAACTTGGTCAGCACCTACTATTTTCAAGAACTGTCGCGCCTCAATAGACCTCGAAAAACATTCTTTTTGTTTTTTTTTTCATCTTTTTTTGTGAGTTTTCCAAGGCGCAAAACACACAATACGCCTGAAAGGGCTGTTTTTTTTTTGTGTTTTTTTTTTCCTTATTCATAGTGGTGCCATAAAGGCTATTATCCTTGCTGCGGCTTGATTTCCGATATGTGCTGCAGTGCAGCAGTCAATTGGCCGTTCTCGACAGACAGGAGGCAGCTTAGATAGGCTGGCAAGAGGCTGCGGGTGCAGCTTCGAGTGCGATGTCCTTTGTAGTCCACTTGTCGGAAACAAGAGTGCACGAACGAACACACGTTGCGGCTTGGCTCTGGCAGCGATGTAAGGCACAGAAACGCGATTTGACGCGCATTTTGCGCCTTGGGGTCGTCATCGGCAACCACGCCAAGATGTGCTTTCGCTTTGCCACTTCAAACCGCTGCCCACAAAGGGCGGTGAAGGCTGTTTCTGCATACATAAATATTGATCACCTAGGTATTGAAATAAATGGGAGCCTACGTTCGCTTTACAGTTTTCGGATGAGAATGGTATCCTTAATCACCCTCAAATGTTACCATAAATTGAAAAAATATTAATCATTATTTCTATTACATCTGAACATTATGGTAATAATAATTTTATTATCTTAAATGCAGCTTTTCACAGACTTCAGATTTATTATCAAAAGGGTTTTCAATTTAAGTCGAGGTGTGTTTTTCGATATTGAATTTCATTAATCAGTCAGATAACTATGATAATGATCATAGGCCAACTATCTACAGAGATAATTTAGATCTGTGAATTTGAAGCTAAAGATGTTAATCTTTCAGACTCTATTGAGAACTGTTTATTATTGTGAGCATGAATATATTTTTCTGATTAAAAACAAAATCCAAAAGGATACATAAAGCGAGACAGAGTATTTTCGAGTCTCGAAATATTCAGTTCAGTTTTTACTATTTCGGTCTTTGAGACCATCAGACCTATCACAAACAATAAGTGCCTGGGCCACGTATGTGTCGGTAGGTATTGAAAAATCAGCAAAAAGAGAGAAGCAAAAAGGCGCACAAAACATTCGAATCCTGCGGTGAAGGTGAAACTAAATATGGGGAACTGCTGACGACATCGACAGCGACAGCGACGAATACGAGTGCGAGTACGGTGACGAAATCGAAATTGTACTCCTTGAAACGTATTGGAAGCCGTGTCGCTTCCGGTTAAATGGACAGAGTCGCGAAATTTCTATCGAAATAGAATGCAGAATGTCAAACGGTCAGCAATGGTAGCGTCACTGTCGTCTGAAAGACTCACACTTACCAGCAGACAGAGAGACCACCAAGTGAGACTGGCAGGCGGCAAGGACAAGAAGGAGACTTAAACAAATGCGTTGAACTCCCTACATCAATCAGAGTGTGTGCGCAACCCTTCGCCAATTCAACTCAATCCGCTGCCGTCAGCCTGCGGCAAAATAGCGACAACGACGTCGTCGTCGACGACGATGAGTACGACAAAAACAAGGATAACGTTGGTGGAAACACCCTTGCTCCCATACCGATTCGGCCATGAAGCCCTGGCTCAGTTGGTTGAACTCGCGAACTTAAGGCAATGTAAAAGAGACACTGACGGTGACGGTAACGGCGGCAATGGCGGTGGTCAGAGCATGTAGATGGAGTAGCATATGCGGTTGAAAGGTTTGAAGGTATAGAATTGGTTTAGTCCTTGCCCAGAGTAGCCCATGAGAAGAAGGAAAACAATGCACAGACCACTTGAGATCGGGGCAGCAAATTGTAGTCCATTTTAAAGCTAGAGTCCAGCAGAGCAGCAGAGTAGCGGTTCTAGAACCTCTTAACCTAACCATCCCTGATCCAATAAATCTCCCTCTCTTGCTCCCTCGGTTTCGATTTGGCTAGACATAAAACTTGGCCGTATATGGAAATCAATGGATGCAGAGAAAATCCAAAGTTCATTTCGATAATGGTGGTGGCATCGCGACCTACTCCTTTGGTTTTACCAAGTAACGGTCCTTGTCCAGCTCAAATCGCCGGGCACCCACGAGACAAAAACAATAACGTCTATGTCTGAAATGAAGTATACGTTAATTTCGCTCCTGTGGCCTTGCCAGCAACGACAAGCCAAAGCGGAAGGCAGCCATTGTCAAGAGCCTTTGCTGCAGCCCCTCAAGCCGCTGCTGCCTCACTCACTGCTTTCCTCTTTCGAATCAGACACTCTGGAAGTTTAGGTCTCTGTACGGAGAAAAGCTGCCTCGAGTATGAGACTGAGGTCGCGTAAGTATTCGCATCTGTCTGGACAAGTCTGGACACGTTATCTGCCCACCCACTCTCCAGGCCATCAAATACGTGTCCGTTGCTTCACAAAGCCAGGAATGCGTTTAGAGCACACACTGTGTTCTTAGTGGCTTTGTTCTCTAAAGCATTAGCTTTGGACATCTACGAATGTGGTTGAATCAGTGACTGCCATTACGACTACGAAGCCGAATACTGGTGTCTTTGTATTGACGTTGATTGTGGCTCAAAAGCACTGCCAAAAACTCTGCTCATTCATCGTCATGCTAATTATTGAAGGGGTCGTTGGCATCTTCCATTTCTATTCAAGTCGCAGCAGCTCCTTTCTGTGGAATCTTTTTGCTTATATTACCCCAGAGTGGCCAAAACTACGGAAACTCCGACAGACAGCATATGTGACATAAAAGTTTCCCTGAATTCATTTACAGTCGAATTTTATTAGGCGTACTCATGATAGAAATAGGTTCCATTTTTTCAGCAGAATGAGTCCAATAATATTCTTTTTTAATAATTATTCTTTTGTTCCTCCAAAAAATCAATTGAATATTTACTCTCTTTCTTGAGAAACTTAAATTGACACCAAAACTATAGAATCTTAACCATATGGCGAGCAACTTTCAGCGGTCCAAAGTGTCTGAATCCAAATTCAACTTTGCCACCAAAGAGTCTCCATACACACACAAAAGCCGCCACAAAATAAGCCATCCTACGGGCTCGTTTGCATATAAGCAAGTCCTCAGCAAAGATAATAATGTAAAATTATGGAGATGAAATTATTGTAGACAAGTGATGAGAAGGAGAGGCAAATATTTTCATTTCGCGGATCTTGGGTGCCTTAATATTGTAATCTCTTGCTATGAGCGTACCGAGACCCAATGATTTGGGCTAAACCAATGCGGCCGAAAAGCGCGAATAACGACAATGGCTGCTCATTTGAGACTACGACAGGAGGATGGGGAATGTGGTAACGACACCATTTAGTAAGACGTTCCATATTCAAGTCGAGCAGAGTCTTCAGTTTGACACACACACACACACACACATACACAACACAAAGAGAATTACACAAAAGGATTGAAGGGTGGGAGGCTTGGAGGGTCGGCTTGGGCCAGTTTTATGAACACAACTATGTGTCATCATTGTCAGTGATTACAGGCCTTTTATGCTGGGGTACCGGATGGCTAGGGCGAGACAGCGCTTATTATGTTTGCCAGCGCTAAAGTCGCGGTGGTTGCCATCTATACGGTGTGTCCTTTTATCCTGAGGATAATAACACTTCCGTGCGATACATTATCATAAAGGGGTTAAGTCGCTGATTTTCATCGTGTGTGCTCATTTAAGAACTTACACATCTCACTTCGACGTTCAGGGCCCGGCTGGCTGGCTGACTGGCTGACTGGCTTGGGCTTCGGAAAGCCTGGCCATCAACCGGGGTTTGGGGACTTGGTTTTCTGATGCTTGGCTGGCTGCTGTTTGCGGTGGAAAGTGCTCGGATTCGCGCTGAATTTCATTGCTTTGTTTTAGCGTTGTTATGACAAAGATGGCAGCGGCTGTGACAGCGACCGAGGCAGCGGCTCATTATGCGTCCTGATAAGCGATGTGTATCCCATGTGAGTCCTTCGCCTTAGGGCAGTAGTACCCGGACAAGACCAAGTCTCTTCTTTCCTCCTTTTTCGGTGCTGTGGGGTTATTTCAAGTCGCGCTGTGTTGCATCGTTAGGAAGTAGCTTTTGTGGCTCTCTGTGTCTTTGGCTATTGTGAGGATTATGTCGCGAACTGCTTGGGGGGCCAACGTCAACGATTTCACAACACCACACTGAATTCGTCCTCGTCATTATATTTTTCTTTCGCCCCTTCGCATTTCATTTTCCACCCTTTTTATTTTGCACAATATTTTTTTTTCGCGCAAAAATTCGCCTCTTTCTTTTGGCTTACCCTTTTTGGGAATAGCTTGCTTCGGATCAAATTTTCGTACCCTAAGTATAAATAATATTTTCTCTCAAAAAATAATTACAATCCCTTATTGATCGAGCTGGGCAAGGATATGATTTCTTTGAGCCAATTTGTAAAATTCGATTTCTTGCCTCTTACGGTTTGACAAAAAGAGTATTCAGGTTTGTTTATAAAACAAGAGATGTACTTGTTTATATATATTACGTGCGCCTCCTTGATTTGGGCGTGGTTGGACTTTGCTGTTGTTGTAATTTGAGCTGTAAGGTTACTCGATACCCACAGACAGACTAGGCCCAATGCTTTTGATTTGCATATACTCTTTTGTTTTGAGCATGTTCGGGCTTCTTTCATTGCCCTCGGATGGGTGTGAGAGGAAGCGAGTGACAGGGAGTAGAAGGGTGAGTGATCCTAATTTAACACGTACAAATAACCTTGAAGTATTACTTGTTTCGCGTCACACAATCGTTACGCCTTGAACCGCAGAAACTGGAACTGCTGGGACTGAAGAAGCAGCGAAAAGCAAAAAAAAAATGTAGCTCCTCGATTATTCTGACTTTGTCATTGAATTAATCTCAGCTGATTGACTGACTAGCTGGTGGGTTTCTTCTTCTTCGTTCTACACCATCCACCCTGGGTTTTTGGCTGCGAACCTTCTTGGCTGCACACAGAGATTTTGCATTTCAATAAAAAAAAAATACATTTCAAAGCAACGGGGTGCGGTCAATTGTTGCATTCAAAAGAAAGACAACGGACTACAAGATTTGTGGATTTCGGGAAATGCATTTATTTGGCTACACATTATTTTTGTTTCGGCTTAGTTCTCCGCTGAGTCTGAGCCAAAAAGGATACAGGTACCTGTTTAAATCCTTATCGCCAGATCATCTTCGGTATCGCAAGGTGTTTAAGCAACTCTAACAGCGTTCAAGTCCCCTTAGTCAGGTTGCCAGTTCAGGGACATTTCTTGCTTTACAAATAAAATCAGATCAACATAGAGAATCTCTAAAAGGTTCTTCCCTTTTTTAGTTCTGTTTCTATAATATTTTAAGCGAATCCCATCTTCAGGCTTGGAGAATGCTCTATATAAAACAGAGAATCAAACCTTAAAAAAACAATCTATGTTTGTTTTCGAAAAAAATATAAGGTAACTAATGAATTGCGCAAAAGTTAATGATTGCTCGTTGCATCCGGAAAATACTGAAGGCATATAACAGGAATCGGTCATTGTTAAATATAACCTATGAATGGAATGGTTCAAATGGGCACATACTATACACAGTTTTATTTTTATCGTTTCGAACACGTACAGCTGTTATGTCTCAGGTAAAAGGCGAATCCGAGTGGTTAGAAATTAATAGAGAGTTTCTTAAATTCGCTGATTTTTGTTTGACGTATCTAAGTCAAGTCTATTGAATTATTTTGCACAAATTCTGATAAAGTTGGTTTTGAATTTAAAGACCTTGGCCTTTTGGAGATAATCATTTGCATCTGGTTTTAGTATACAGAATTTGTCTAAAATTAGCCGTGACTTCAAATTGCCTGTCATATGGAAGTTGTAGGTGAGAGAAAGGTAAATCGCCTGTCCCGCTGTGTCCTGTAAAAGGCATCGCAAATAAAATTTGCAGGTATGTAGGCGTAGGCCGAAAATCTGTTCCTTTTTTTTGACTGACTCGGGCCGGTTTGTCTCGTGCTGCGCAACAGCTCGGTTGGCACTTCTTGGAAAATATCCTGCTGAGAAGTGAGTTTCATCCCTGAACGAAATTTATAACACTGATCGCTTGAGATGGTGTGTTGCAAAGAATCCAAAATTGGGACTAAAGACCGGAACAACAGTCTTGATTTTTATAACAGTGACCTTGGTTGATTGAATTTTTGTTTTATCTTCCTTTGTAGCCCAATCGACTTATATCACCGGATACTTTGCTTAGGAAGCGTCATGGAAACTCATATGAAATGGCCACTTTGTTGGCGAGTATGCTCATTGGAGCTGGCCACCCGGCCTTGGTGGTATCTGGAGTGGCTCGCGAGGAGACCGTTATTAATGATCTGCACAATGTTCCCTATCCATATCCCGTTCCCGAGGTTGAGCCTGACGATCAGGAGGGCAAGGAAGAAAAGCCTGGTCAGAAATATAAGCTGCGTCCTCTTCCCGACTTGGAAAGTCACTTGGAGGAAGAAATGGCAGAGGTCCACAGACAAAAAGCTGAAGAAGAGAAACGCCGTGCAGATGAGATCATACAGAGACAAATGGAGGTATGCTTTTTAAATTATATTATTAAACATTTAATCGAGCCTTTTTTGTAGAGCCTCGAGCTTCTGGCCGTCGATCGGTATCACTACCGTCGCTCACATGCCTGGGTGGCCATTATCAATAATGCTCCCTGGAGTATTAAGCCGCGCATCACCTACGTAGATGTCAATGGTGATGTTGTGGAAGCCCCACCAACAGCTATTTTCATAGAGCCCTCAACTGGCTTCATTTGCGATACCGGTTGTAAGCAATATATTCTGATAGACAGTGTCTGGAATCAGCACAACTACTATGTAAATAAGCAAAACTATCAGCGCGTGGGGGAGATAAGATGGGATCTGAGAAACCTAAATGACTGGGAGCATTTGTTGCCCGGGGAGCCACCTGAAATGAGAATGTATAAAGCGACTTCTGATGAAAACATCACCGAAGAGGAGCATGATATAAATGAGGAGAAACATCTCGATGCTATCTGTCCTTGGGTAAATAAGTTGCATATAAGTTTAAGAGACTTTGAGCAACGATTTCCCTCGTCTGAGAAAAAAGTACAATATAAGGGGGCCATACATGCGCGCTACTCACCATATTCTCAGCGCGATGGCAAGGAAATGGAACTGACTTTATTCAACGACGACGATTGTACGGATCCCAAAGTACGTTATGAATACTACAAGAATCGGTCCGACCTAATGTTGCATATTAAATATACCTATAAAACGGAACAGTATGAGGAGATATTTGGCAAAGGACGTGATGATAGTTTGAAGTGTAAGTCAGCTAGAATCCTGCTTAACTTGTTGTATTTATTTAACAAATTTTATCTTCCAGCTATCATATATTATGATGATCCCACGAAGCCTAAGCAAATGTTTTTCTATTCGGGATCCCGCCTAGATTCTTTGGATTCCTTGGAAATTCATAGTGACCTTATAATCTTAAATTATAAAGGTCGTAGTGACAAGTGTTGGTATAAAGAATTCGAATACAAGGCCACCGGTTCAGCTCTGAAGGTGAATTTAGTACTCAACATTTATATGATATTGTATAAATTCCCCAATAAATTATCTTTCAGAAAGTTGTAGAGAAATTCTATCCCAAAGGTGCTAATGACTTGGATTCAAGTGATATAGCCAAGCGTACATTTTTGTTTCAGCAAAATAAGATAGTGCTGCAATTCCATTACACCTTCGGGGCCCTGACTGCTTCAACAGTTGAGTTCACAAAGCCTCCCAGACCAGATTATGGTAAAGAACTGGTATATGATGAAAAGTATACTAAAATCTACAAGGTAAACAGCTAATATGAAGAAGAAAAAAAATATATCAAAAATCTGTCAAATTTATAAACAGGCTAATCCATTGGATCCCACGCGCACCAATTTGGAGCTATATAAACTTTTACTGGAACAATTACAAAATGAAGATCGTGTTAAGAAGCAATTCGAAAAGATACAGGATGATATACTCAACATTACCGAGCGCCGTAGGGATGAAAAGAAAAATCCTAAGCTCAAATTCAGTATATTCGATCCGATACGTAATGGAGCTGCCAGGGCTATTCGTATGCAACAGGTGAGAATCCATAGGATCCTCCAATATTGTTCCCTAAAGACAGTTAACTTTTTTTCATAGCACGCTGAGGAAGAGGAGCACAGAAAAGAAATTGCCAGCAAGCCAGCAGATTTCCTGGCACCCTATCTGGTGACCTACAAACATCAAGAACAGTTGACCTACGATCAGTCCGTTCTTGCCTACAATTCTTGCCTTGGAGACCTACGGGTTCGTTTTGTGAACTTGCTCAATAATTTACAGCGCCAATATGAGGATGTAAGAATCTCCTTACATATTTAAAGTTGGTATTTGTCATAGTTTATTTTCATTATCCAACAGCTCACGAGCGAGGCAAAATCTCTGAAGCGTTTCTTAAATAAATTCGAAACCCACTTTGACAACTATGATTACAGTCGTCTCGTAGAGCAGGGAAAGGCCATTGAACTGAACAAACGTATGGTCCAGCAGCGTTTGACTTGGACTCATGAAGAATCTCAGAAAAAATACGAAGAAGTTAAGGCTTCATTGCTGAGGGATCCACGTCTCAATTTAAAGAAAGACGGCGACAAAAATTCTGAATAGTTTAAATAAATTCGACAAAGACTTAAAGCAACCCAGAAGTGTGTTTATTTTATATATGTATTTTCGATAACATCGGATTATATTTTAAATACTTGCCATAAGGTGATTGAGAAATTTAAAAAATACGTGAGCTCAGCAAAAGAAAAGGTGATGAACTTGATGCTAGGACTATTAAATGATTTCCGTTCTATTGATTTGTTCGTTCGCTAAAGTGCGAAAAAGTCGGCAAATTTCAGTCCCTTCTGGCGAAAAAAAAGGAAAAATAAGAAAGTCACCACCGTTTTTCGCTGATTTCACCGCTGTTTCTGGCGTGTGTGGATGGACAGACAGGACACGTTGCGTCGGTCCGCAAGGACAAAAATTTGATATGGGGTTTGCGTAGGTTTCTGCAATGATGTCTCACATGGGCAGAGACCGAGACGAAGTCGGTGACAGAGACAGAAGCATTCAGCATCGCTTATAACAACGGTGGACCTTTAGTGGGTCGCCGGGCTGGGCATGGGTGGGGATTGAAGAAAGTATGTTTAAGTGGATTCTAAACTGTGAATGCCAATTTCATTGCTAGGCGGCCGAAATGAGGGTAGCAACGCCAAAGGACCTGACAAGACGCGGCAGCGGTGAGTGCGACAAAAATTTTCGTTTTCCCAAAAATGACCGTCTGAAAATTGGACGGACTCACTCACAATCACCGTTGCCACCGTTGTTGATGTTGTTGCTCTTATCCTTCTTGTTGTTGTCGTTGTCGTGTACGGGCCCAAGGCATACAATAAGGCGCTCAAATTCAGCTAGCGGCGGCGACATCAACAACACACACAAACACACGCATACTCGCAAGTAAAGGGACTCACTCACACTCACATGAGCACGTGTGTGCTCGCCCGTGTGGATTCGGACGGCTGTCCATTTGGTGCGGCCATACTCATACCCTGTGGGCACACACACACAAGCTTCTCCTCCCCGCTTAAACCTAGCAAGAAGAATCGCCCACGTCCCATTCACTCCCACTCTGACTTGCACTTACTTATACTTTCGAGCACACACACACACACACACACATTTATATATGTATAGCTAAAATATATATCCAAAAAATATATATATGTATATATATAAATACACATGTGCTGTGTCCATTCTAACCCCGTGAACGGGGGTGGGCTGCCAATGCAGTGGAATTGTCCGTCTGTCTGTATTGTCCCGTGTCCGTATGTCCTGTCCCTTGAAAGAACCATTCTAAGATGAAACTCCGCCAACCCAATTTCACCCTCACCCCCACCCCAACCACGCAGCCTCCCTTGCCCTTGCGTTAGCATCGCTAAAATTTTGGTCGTGGCATGAACACATGTGGTGTAATTTCGTCGCAGATTTTTGTATTCGCTAACTGGACAAGAAGATTCGTTTGGGGTACAAATACACTGAGAGAAATCGCTGCAGGACTTTCAAGTCATATCAGAACTATCTTTTCATACGAAGTTTAATCGAAATAAATACAATATAAATATGAAAAGGATAAATATCATCGTAAGAATCTATAAAACTCTTGACTTAATGGGGTCTATAAGGACTCCCGAAATAATTACTTAACCAAGTTTATGAAAATCGACAGATATCGAACCATTTTCAAGACAATTTGAATTTTACTTAACCTTCAGACAAAAGTCTGTCAAGTTTTCTTCGACATTTTTTGCAGTATTCCTTTTTTTTAGGTCTTTTCTTTAAAAAAAAAGGACACAACAGGATATTTTCTTACTGCGAATTTTGCTAACAACGGTCGTCCCATATGACCGGCTTGATTTCTGCTACTCTTATTTGCTGTTGTTGTTCTTGTCAACTGCGGTTCGGACACACACACACACATACAGTCGCAGTCACGGCTCAGTCGGTCGGTCCGGCCCGGCCCGGCCCGGCCAGTCCCGGCAAGAAGGCAAAAGCACAGGCACGTCAAGTCAGAATCAAAAGCCCAAGTACAGTTGTGTAAATACACTTCTAGTGGACAGCGCGCGGCCGAAGAATTTGTATTTTATCAGCATCATTCGCGTCGCGTAGTCAAGGACTAGAGACTCCAAATATTTACGCGAAATACACTGGGCAGGAGGCATGAGTGTGTATGGCATATATGTGAGGTCCTTGTGTATATATGTGTGGGTTTCAGATTCGGTGAGTTGGGTGGGTGGGTGGTTTGTTGGTTGGATGGTACATGTGTTTGCTGAAACAAATGGGATATGTGTGGCCGAAGGGGAAGGAGCGTGTGTGTGTGTGTTGAATGTCCTGTGTAATATCTTCGTCGGTGGGTGTGTATGTGTGTGCGAGTTTGGGCAGGGAACGGCCAGAGTGTCGGACAGTGAGGCAGACAGACAGACAGACAGAGAGACGGCCGCTGAGGGTTATTGTGCGATCCTTTCATTTTAGTCCTAAATGTCCTTCTTTCAATATTTCAAACGAGCTTCGTGACGTGTCCGTTTTTGGAGTAGGGTGAGCGACGCAGCGGAACTTTGTAGACCTTTGTCGCCGTCGCCAACGCCATCGCCATCACAGCCATCACCATCGCCACATCGGCCATCATCTCATCTCGCGTACTCGTCGCAGTCTAAGCTGCTGTGCTGCCGTCTGTTGCCGCCGTCCATTGCCACTGCCTTTGCTTTTGCCTTTACCATTGCCGCCGTCCACGCTGACGTGTTGTCGCGTCGCGGGGCGCAGTGCATAAAATTGTATTTGGCCGGGGGTGGGTTCGCCTCGGAATTGAGGCAAGCTGGGCTGGACGTTGGGTGGTGGGGGGTGTAGCGAAGTGAAGGAGTAGCCCGAATAGATGAGGTGTACAAAAGGCGAAGGCGAAGAAGCATCACCCTAGTGTGATGTTGACGTAGTTTGGGCTCCCGAAGCTGGAAAAACTTTTATCACGGCGCATTTATTTTTCTATTCCACTTATAATATATGCCAGAAACAGGATACACACTCACATGGGCATATATTGGATATTTATTTTGTATTCGAACGCGACGACGATGACGGTGGCTGTGGCGGTGGCGGTGGCTGTGACGGTCTCCGTGTCGGACAGAGAACGTGTCGGCGGCCTTGCTGGTTGCTTTAAGCTTCATCAGGATATAGGCAAAAGATTGGACTTGACTCGGTGGAATGAGAGGGTTGGCTTTGGCTAGATGGCGCATTGGAACTCTGTACGGCTGGACCGTGACTGTAACTGTAAATGGGCGAGGGGGTTTTTTAGGTGAGCCAATCTTTGTATTCTGTGTGTGTGTGTGTATGTGAGTGTGTGCGTGTGTGTGGGTGGGTTTCCGTTGTTATATCTAAGTATTTGTGGGGTATACAATATTTGCTGGGCTTGGACATTTGGACGTCCGCTGAAAAATGGCGTGAATTCACTTGGGTGATTTGCACGATGTCGTCCACGACACACACGTGATGATGATGACGAAGATGGAAAAAAGCAAAATAAGAAGAAGAAGAAGCAAAACATTTTGTTTTCTTTTTTTAGTTGTTGCTTTTGTTTTCGCTATTTTTCTTGCCTTTATATTTATATATATATACTTACATATATATAAAATGAAATATACATATGGGCTTTGTGGGTATACCTTTATTTTATATATATATATGTATATATATTGGATACAGGGACTAGCCACGACATATGTACAAAGTGCTGTGGCTATTACAATAAGCGCTCTTTACCCAGAAATATTCCGACTCGTTCAATCTGAACTCTTTTTAGGCCAACCAATTAACTGCTTGGGTAAATTCCCAACCAAAGAGAGCTTGTTGCTCAAAGGTAGCATTAAGACTAGATTAGGTATCATGAAGTAAATATATCCTATAGTCTTGAAGTTAAAGAAAAATCCGAAAGATTTTCAAATCAAAATCACTTATAATAACTGAAAAAGAATTTGAAGACTATGGTATTTAAAGTTCCTGAAAATCCTAAAATTCCTTCAAAAAAACTATCATGAGAAAAACTACCTCTTCAAATCTTCCTAAAAATTCCCAATGATTTTCTCTTAAGATTCCAAGAATATTGAATAAAATTGCCAGCCACTATCTAACTTATCTAAACTATAAATCTGTAGTTCTTATTCCTGAATACCAGTTCAGACATTCCCATAAACTTTTTGAATATCATAGTCTATTTTTATGCGATATAAAAAATGAAATGTATCGCAGTAATAATTTGTAGCCATAAAAAAGCCTTTAACAAATCATTGAATCAGCATCAAAACACAATAACATTAGTGATTTTCTTTTCGTTTTTTTTTCTATCTTTTATATAGGCAAGAAGTATAAGTAGTATCACCTTTATTGGTTGTTAAGAGATTTGACTTTAATGGCAAGAAGCTAACAACAAACGGCCAAGCAAATAAAGCTCTTTCTATCTAAATGCTGACGCTGCGGTCGCGTACTCAGCCGCCTTTTCCACGTTCGATATTTGAGTTTATGACTCTAATTGCCCCCAGACCGGGGCAGGGGAAACTTGAAGCTTGTAACTGTAGCTGTTTATATATGAATGTGTGAGAGTGTGAGGGTGTGTGTGTGTGTGTGTTTGGCCGGTAGATATGTTGATGATGTGTTTACTGCAGCATAAAGTCCTTTTTACGACTCATTTTATTTATATCCAAATACTTAGCTTGCCCAAGAAGAAGAAGAAGAAGACGACCAGTTTGACCAGTACCAGGCAGGTCCTGTCAAGTCCTACTGTCAATAAATTTTTATGAGCCATGATGTGACCGCTTTTATACTTGAGCTTGTTCGGGGGCTAAGTAAACCGATTTTCATGTTTTATTGCCCATATTGCGGCTATTCCTATGTCATTCGGATTTCATTTTGTACATTAAACGCGATGTTTACGTTTATCTTCACCCCCCGCACTGAATGAGCTTTTGGATGCTTGTGAAATTAATTTTCAATTTCCCAAAAAAAAATTAACTGTCTTAAGTCAGTACTTAGTTTGGAGTGTCACAGATTGAATAAATTCAAATGCTAATTTGTCCAGATGGGCAGGAAAGAGACACTCATAAAATGAACTGATTCAGATTTATTAGTTTGATTAATGAGTTCATTTGGCTAGCACTGGGTCAACGTGAAACGTTATGGCATTTCTTATATGTGCTATATATACACTTGCCTTATATCATTGATAGCGTAAATGTTGGATTAGGGCAGGGCAATACCCGTGCCCACATATGACAGCCTTGAGGGCAACGGGTGGCAGGCAGCAGGCAGGAGGCGGCAGGCGGCAAGGGGCAGCGGTAACTCATCATAAAGTTCAAGTTCTTGTTGTCATTGTTGTTGTCTGTTTGGGTTTTGTTGCATTGACATTGACTTTCATCGCACAATAATAGCAACAAATGTTTATTTATGACTGCACTGACATCCACACACACACACAAACCCACATATATATATACAATGCGTTTGCTTGTGTGTGCTTGGCAAACCGGCAACTAAATTACCACAGGCATTGGTACAAACAACTTGTTTTCCTAATTTAATGATAATGAGCTATTTATGGATGAAAACATGAGTTTGTTTGAGTGTGTGAGTGACTCTACATATATATGTGTGTGTGTGTGTGTGTCTGCTGTGATGTGGCCAGACTGTTGACTGCAGGTGGTGAGGCGGCTTTATGCTGAAATCGTTCTTATTAAAGTCGCACTTGACGCACTCACACACACACACACACAAATAATGTATGCATTTTGCCACATCTTATATATAAGCAGATATATAAAGTTAAGCATATACATTCGTATAACTGTCAGGATAATAAGCATAAGTATGTACTTTCTGGTAGACTGAAACCGAATTTGGCACACTTAACGCATTACATGTAAACAGTTGTTGGCGGCTTTGTTGGACGGCGATCGTACTTAACGGTATATATATAGTATGTATATATAAACATATGAATGCAAGTAAATAGTTAAAGTCATAATCAGCACTCAGTCAACTGCATACTTGGCGTATTTCACTTTCACTAATTGTGCACTTGGACTCGTATTTATCAATTGGTTCATATACCAGACACCTTTGCTTTCAGTCTCACCCCGAAAGAGGTTAATTAGTTGTGAATGGCAATGATTTTTTTCTATGCCATTTTTGCTCTTACTATTTTTGAGTTCATCTAGAGAAAAATTCTTGGTAAGCATGTGTTCCCTTTGGAAACTAAAAATGTATCAAGGTTTCTGTGGAAAATTGGAAACAATGGCAAGCTGAGCCCCAAGTTTTCAAGCAATTTATTTTTTAATAAGAATGATACAGATTCTTAATAAGCTTAAAGATTATATATTCCCTATGGGAGAAGGCAAAAATTCTCAGGCCCAGATTTGTCAATTGTTTTTTTTTTTAGGAAACCTCAGAATTCTTGATTAAGTTTTCCATTGAATTATTTCCAAATTTGCAAAATACAATTTCATACTTTCTTTAAATTAAGAAATGAATTGATATTAAGTATACGTAGGTATTCAATATGAAGACCGAAACTTGTGTCAAAGAAACTGTAATTGAATGACCTCCCATTGTTTGAACTAATGAAAGTTGTAAGATGATATAAATACTTTTCCTATTTTCCATTGACCACAAAAAGATAATATTCGATATTTGAGCAAAATAGCAAAAATTAAAGACTTTTCTTTTTTTCCAAATATTTATTTATTATTTTAGATATTTCTAGGGTTTTTCGAAACCTAAATGAAAACAAAATATGTCCTTTTTGATTTCTGTTTGGATAGTACCTTTTGATTATGAAGTAAATCGAAAATTCTCAATCGCTTTGAGAAAATCTTTTTCCTCTTAAAAGCTTAAAGCTTAAATTCGACTCGAGGCAGCCAACACCTTAGTGCCTCCTAGTCTAATAGTTTGGTAGGCTGGACTTGCGAATACATATTATTATTTTCACCGCAACTCATATATTGCAATCAGAAAAGGCTGTCGTTGTTATTGGCCTGGCCTAGATGGAATAGTGGCTGCATTTTCGAGCCTGGCTAGCATCAAAAATCCAATTAGATGTATATTGTATATTTGAGATACATTTACCGCAATTCTTTGAACATTAGTTCAAACACACAACCGAATGCCATATACCATACATATCAAGTCTAAGACAAGTGCATGTTTGTAAGTAAGTCTTCCAGCTACCTAATCTGCGGAAAGCGCAAATGTGCCTAGATTGCAATTTGTATATATGTATGTATATATGTATATGTACTACGCATTTTGGATTCAAAAATTTAACGATGCAGATTTCCGAATCCTTCCCCCTCCCCCCTCTGTTCGATGAGCTTTGAGTATGCTTGAGATGTTGACCCAACCCTTGAAAATTAATTAAACATGCATGTGTGCATACATGAGTGCATAAATATTACGACTAGCAATTTGGATAAAACAAAGTTGCATCTATCTATAAGTCTTGGCGACTTTATATAAATTATTTGATGTATTGTACATAAAGATTTTCTATATGCAAAATTGCAATTCTCTTAAAAAGTATATAATATCTGCATCTGGATTGTACATGCCCCTATACATATACATATATACATCTGTATCTGTATTTGTATCAACAACGAGTTTAAGAAACCTTAAATCCGTATCCCAGTGTGTGTGTGTGTAAATTTCTTATGCGTGCATGTACAGTTGGCTATGTCGAAAGTCTTACGCCCTGCAGTGATGGACTGCAACCAGGCTGAGCCGGACTAGACTGGTGTGATGGTCAGGGCTGGCTTGTTCCAGCCTATGAACGCACACAAGCCACACACCATCTAGTTGCATTGCATTTCATTTTCTGTTCGTTCTAAAGTAAAATTACTTGCGGGCTATGTGAGAAAACATACAAAAAGAAACTACTCAAAATTTGTGGCAGACGTCACCCGCACAAGAAATCCCACAACTATACTCCTTGACCACGGCGCACACACACACACATACACACACGCACATACAAAAAGTGGGGGGACGATCTAAGAGATTTTCAGAGTTTCGAAAGACGAGCGGGAGTCCAGCCGTGCTGGCAAACTACATCTGTCTATATCTATTATGGCCAGTACATACAGACGTCGGACTACACACACATGCGCGTGAAAATAGCCAATTCGTTAAATTTGTGCGAGTGTGTGCATTGCATACTTTTCCAAATTCATATACAATATGCATATTCCAGAAATTGCGTATACGACGCGTGTGCTCGCTCCTTCTATGTTATGTGTTTATGTACGTATATTCAAATGTCCAGCTTCTAAAAGTTTACGAAACTTATGTTGTCAAGAGCAGCAGCAACGCCAGCAGTAGGCGGGCAGACAATCCTAGGTAGCCAAAGCCAAGGCGAGAAGATGGTGGAGCAGCTGGCCGAACATGTGGATAAAGTGCAGCAGCCTCAGCAGGAACCTTAATGCAAAGGCAGTCGGGTGAGCAAAGTGGAGCCGGTGGAGCATTCGGTGTACTCTATTCTAATGCTTTTCACATGCTTGCCGCTTCTGCCTTGCACTGTGATCCTTATTGTTGCAACTGCTGCTTCTGCTGCTGCGGCTGCTGCTGCTGCTGCTGATTCTAATGCCGCTTGTTCTTATTCTTCTTCTTCTTCGTTTTCTTCGCAGCCGTGGCTCTGACTTGGCAACCGTAACTCAAGACTCAAGTACAGTGCTGGCCACACTGTTTCGCCAAAATTTATAATGCACCATTTATGCTTGAATACATACAAACGATATTTGAACATTTTGCCTAATCCTGGGTAAGACTAATCTCTCGAAATATTCTTAAATTATCTAAGAATTAGAGAGAAATTCCTGAATGAGAATCAAACCTAACCAAACTTTGATTTATATTGTACTCAGCTTTCTATTATTTCTTCTTATTATTTTAATTTCAAACATTTTAATCATTAAGTCAAAACACAAGGAATACCTTGAGAGTGCCAAAGATTGTTAAGTCTTTTCGAATTAATAATTTGACTTATTTAATTTCATTGAAATAGTATCAAAAATACTCGATTTTCATTTCACAGCCCCACAGCCTAGACTTTTAGATTCAAGCCGATTTTAAAACCGATTTAGATCTCTGGTTCCCAGTTGTGGGGCAATGCCAGCAGGAGCAGCAAATACATAATTCAAAGAGCGCAGTCCAAGGTCCTGAGATCTATCACTGGGTCACTGTGGTACGTTCGGGATGGTAATATACAGAGGGATCTGAATATATCCTGCGTCAAAGATGAAATAGTCCGAGTCGCTGGGAATTATCAAAATAAATTATCTTCAAATCCAAATCAGCTTACCAATGGCCTGATACGACTATATGACAGATCTCGGCACCGTTATATAGATTGTCCTACCCAGCAACAACAATAAGAGGCATCTTAACCTTAATCTACTATTTTAAGGTATTTATGTGAAGATCTGTATACATATTGTTAGGTCTTTCAATGAAAAGATTCAATTTATAAAGCACAGCATAAATAAAAAAAGAACCATTTTTTAAATTTTAAACATTAAATGAGAATCCTGAATAACATTCAAAGATTTTCCTTGAATTGTTTGAAGTAATATTACATTTTATGATATTGTGGTTCATACGCAGTAACCACAAAACATTCTGTAAGAAACGGGGGATTAAATTACCTATAAGCATTTCAAGAATCTCATTCGATTCACATAGAGGTAGTAGCCAATCTAGAGATAATTTTAGTAGCTATTGTGTCTTTCTGTGCCTTACAAGCCCGAGAACAAAATAAATATTCCCTATTTTTTCGAAATTTGAAGAGCTCTTGAAAAAATCACGCTTAAAACCTAACAAACTGTCACCTCACAAATTATTTTAAAATATCAAAAATGGACAATTAGAAAAATTTTCATTTTTTATAATGTTTAGTCGCATGATATTGGTAATAATATTTATATGTAAATATAAAAAATAAAAATTAGTGGATAAGGAATTTTATTTTGGATTAGCGGTTTTCTCCCTAACTGATCGGTTTCCTCAGTGTAGCCAGTCTGTCGTCAGGAGGCCTGTCATCTTCTTTCACATTTACAGACTTTCTTACTGATTTTTCAAAATCAAAGAAATTTTAGAAATTATATTATAGGTCAGATTTCCTAATCCAATTTTTAAGCAGTCTATCAAGATGTCTTATCAGTTCATTCTTAGAACAAAATTATCAAATGCATAATTTTTGTTTTGTTTATTCCATCAGATATATCTAATTTATAGCTTCCAATCAAATTTTAAATTCTAGCTAATTATTAATTTATTCAAATCGACCCAAATTAATGAATTACCAAAAATAATAATATAAATAAACTATGATAAATATGGAATAAACTAAAAAAATAAAAGAACACAAAAAGTTGCTTGAAAAAATTAGCAGACCTTTTCACTTTCTTTTTCTAGTTTGTTTTAAAAGAAAAAAGAAAAGAACGGCTACTGAAAGTAAAAGCGGACAAAATTTATGACCAAGCTCGAGCTGTTTTTTTTTTTTTTTTTTTTAGTTTTCATAAAAAATGAATGTTCCTTTTCATTCTTTTATATTCTTATATTCTTTGCAAATCAATTTTTTTTCTTACTCTCGGAAGTTTGAAACCTAAACAAGACAATTGGTATACTTTTTTTTTTAATTGAGTATTTTTTTTTTGCTTTTTATATGAAATGTTAAAGCTAGATGAGATTCCTAACTGGGCCATATTGAATTATTTCTTTCATACCCAATTTGCTAATTATTTGGAGATACCAAAAAAATGATGTATTAAGCAAGGAGCAAACTTAATCGGTAAAATTGTTAATCGCTTGAACCCAGTTTGGAAGGTAGATATTATAAAGTCTTGAAGTCTTTCGAAAGTACACCGAATGCTTTGCTGAACATGCAATTCTGACCATGTTCGTAGTGGTCAAAGTTCTACGTCGGAATCGGGATAATAATGAAATTTTCGTCCACGCACACACAGAGACTTATGTAAGTTTGTTTTCCGTACGTAGATTTGTATAGGATTTTTACTTACAACAGACCATGTGAGTCCCCTACTCCCGTCCTACCAACTCCAGACCACCTTCGTTTTTGCACATGTGTTCGCGTATTAATTTTGCCTTGCACTTACGAAGCCACACACACACACATATATATAACAGGAGATGGCATAAGAGGTAGGTAGGATGTATATTCTAGCTACCATAACAACTGCTTGGAAAGTCGAAATTCACAGACTCAACGACTCAACTCCCACCACTTTCGGCCCTGGCCACATTCACATTTAGAATCTACAGCTTCCTTACTGGCATAGCTGATGGTATTGCTTCGGCTCTGAGCATTTCAGTTCTGGGGTCTGGCCGGCTCAGCCTTAGCCTCAGTTCCAGCCCCATCCCCATTCCCAGCCTCAGACTCAGTCTCATTTCAGCCTTCTACTTTAGTTGCTACGACGCAACGAAACGTGACCTAGCCCGGTTCGTATGTAGCCTCCGTGCCGTCCATTTGTAGCCTCTATCATATGAAACACTGGACAAGCAATCTCCTCATTCTGTATCCGCCCCTTCGTCTCTAACAATTCCTGCCCCACCTGCCCACGAGTGACCCTTTGGCTCAAACTGAAACTCACTGCCAACCCACTGACGATGTCGCCATCGTAGTTACCATCACCATCAACGTTGCCTTTGCCTTTGCCTTTTCCGTAGCCGTTGCCGTTGCCATTGCCACTGCCGCCAATGTGGCAGGCAATCGCAAGCCGTATGCAAACAACATTTTACAGCTACAACTACAGCAACAAAAGCAACAACGAGCCACATATAGAGTCTGGAGGTTCTTGCTTCTCGCATTTCGTTTCGCTTCCTTGGGTTTGCTTCGACCGCTTCGTCGTCTAAGCCATCTTGTTGCATGCTGGTCCTCCTAGTCCTTTTGAATCTTCTTCTTCTTCTACTTCTACTACTTCGTCCACGTCGTTTGCGTTGTCCGAGCATGTGCGTACATACACACACACACACACACAGACGTAATATTCTCTATTCCTCACACATCTAACCAAAAGTACTTTGGTACATATCTACAATCAAACTTACATAGGTGTGTTGGAGAGCTTGTGTATGTGTGTGTGTGTGTGTGTGTGTGTATTTATGTTGCGATGTTTGTATTTGTGTAAATGTCCGCATCTAAATTCGCATACACAGCAGTGGTCAACTATGGAAATTATCGATCGGCATGGTTTTGGTGTCAGGTGGTTTGGGTTTTAGGTTTTGGGACGAAAGATGTGGTGGCAACATGATGGACACGCGGGCATTGGCCGCCAACTAAACGCAGGAAGCAGGAGTTGACCATACAGCCAAGCCAGCCAGCAACGAACTAACCCACCCCCAGTTGCTGCCACCAGGCCGTTGCCAATCCACATCCTTCTGCCATGGATGTTGACGACGGCGGCCAAGGCGTACAAAGAGTTCCGAGAGTTCCGAGTAAAATTTCTAGTCAGTTGAGTTGTGTGAGACAAGACGGGTTTGGGGCGGGCCAATGCGGTGGTTTTGAGAACGCGGATTGGGACAGTCCTTGTGTATATTTGTGTGAGCGTGTATGTGTGTGTGTGTTTTTGTGCTGGAAAGAAGGTCGGCCAGTCAGTTGCTTAGTTATTTTTGTTGCCTACTTGCTTGTTAGAGACTGGGCATTGCGGTTCCTAGCTGAGACTGAGGCAGAGGTTGAGGTTGAGGCGGAGGCTGGGGCTGGGGCTGATGATGGCGATGGCGTTGGCATTCCTAATGCTCGGTCGTCCGAGCTGCGCTTTCGAGAATAAGTTGGCATCAATGTGAGCGGCAACAACTGCCACAGTGCCTAGACGGAGCTTCCTCCACACCCACATCAACTAATATAAATATGTATGTATGTATGCGTAAGGAATCAGAGGGAGAAAGTTCGAAAGACAGAATAAGAGTGAGAAAGATGAACTCCTTACCCAGCCTTCAACATATCATAGTCGACATTAGGAACACGGCCACAGGCACAGCCACAGCCAGAGCCGCAGAACCCTAGTAACAACGTTGCTCACGACGAAGCTGATGTCCACGACGTCCACAACGACAACGACGACGACGACGACAACGGCTAAGAGATGACCAAAAGGAATTGTGAGCTGTTCTGCATTTTGCAAAGCATACAGCGGATATATTCATCCTGGCCGTCTTTTCACTAGTTAAGCTCCCCCACCACAACCACACCATACACAAACACACAAACACACACATACAGGCACAAACACACACACACAAGCAAATCAAAATCAAAAGGTTGCTGGTCGAACGAGTGAAAGGGTTGCTTGCTGAGCCATAGACGCCGCCTAGGTAGAGCGGTCTACAGGGTCGAGGGGGGAATTTGGAAAGACTGAAATTGCTGATGCGACATCCGATGCATTTGGTATAGCCTCCAGTATTAGTTATGGCAAAAGGAGAGGGCCAGTGACAAAAAAGGCATAGATGAAGGCAAGACCAAAGACGGTCACCCTTTTTGGCAAGCTTAGATGCCTAGCTAGGCATTGACCATACTGCCCAGAAATAACTTCAATCCTTAGGCTGACACACACACACACACACACACACACAACCACATATGACTATGAATATGTATGTGTATTCGAGAGACTTGGGAATTCAGCAGGCCTCGTCATTGCTCTTGTTTTTGTTTTGACAAAATTCTGCTCCCTTTTAAGTTAAATTCGCTGTTTTCGACAACTTGATCTGAATGTATGCTCAAGTTGGAAAAAGAAAAACACAACAACAACAACAACTACAATATACACACACACATACACACACAGAAATTTCTTCGACTGCGAATCACAGAACGTCGGACATCATCAGTCCTCCAGACTCTACAGAATCTCGCTCTGTTTGGCAATTTTACCGAGCCAAGGCAGAAAGGCGGAGAGTGGCTTGACAACATAAAGTTGGAAGGACGTGTTCTGTTCAACGAAGCATTAACTTGACCGTCAGATGTTGTGATAGCTTTACAGCAGCCCTGGCAGCCATTTCTCTCCAATTTCCCATTGGCTTGGGGTGGGCGCAGCATTCAACGTCAAATAACCAGCAATTTGTAAAATACTTGAAAATGATTACAAACCACCTACCCACCCATCCTTTGGCGCTCTGACCCTCTGATACCTCAGTAAGTCGTGGCATTTAAAAATCAGTCGAGCTTCAGTGCTTCTAAACACAATTTGAGAAAGCCAACCAAACCGCATATTTTCTACTACGAATACGGCCAATCGAATTTAATCGACGTTTAATTACCCTACGATTTCCATAACCTCGTCTTGACCTGAGCCGATTTCAGTAGAATTTTATTTTCATTTTTTCTATTTGCCATATTGCCAGTTTGTTGCCAGTGTGACCCCTGACCCGATTCGATCAACAAGTGGCTCATAAATACAAAAATAAAAAGAAAAAAATATATACGAAACGAACATACTACTTAGGGGAATAATAATTTATGCGCTTTGCTACACTTTCTGTTTACATTTACTGCTTTATTTTTATTTTATTCCTTTATGTTGCTACGCTCATGTGTTTACACTTTTTCGCTCTCGCTCTCGCTTTCGCCTGCTCACACTGCCTGCCAGTGTTGCCGAGGGTACAAAGCAGAAGACACCGGCCAGAGCACATGCTATCAAAAAAAAATAAGAAGTAAAAGCGGTACTTAAAGGCAAAATATATATATAAAAAAAATAAAAAAAGAAGAATCTAGATTTCATTCATAAACTTTGCTAGTTCCACATGCATGTGCTTCTTCGTATAGATTTTCTTTCCTTTTCTAGCTTGGTTTTTTCTTTTGCTTGATGGGAAATTCTTTTATTGGGTGGGTGGCTAACTGAGGCCAAAGTTCATCTCCGTCTCTCTGTCTTTGACTGCTTCACTCAGAGTTACAACTTAACTGTTATTTTATTACAACATTTAATAAAAATCAACAAGTGCATGACTCTAGCACTAAGAAAGGAGAGCTGCCAGTCACCGAGACGACTCGACTCGACTGGACTCGACGCGACGCGACGGCCTGCTGAGTGGAGTGCCCTTTCTTTTTTTATTTTATTTCATTTCATTTTGTACTTGTACGCGATGCTTGGACAAATGGAGCGTGATTTTGTGGCTCCATTAAGCTTATATTAAGTGTTGGTATTAAAATAAAAACGCTTGTTATTTGTCTTTTATTTTCATTTTGTTGCCTCTGCTCATCTGTTTATTGCATTTGTGTTCTGTTCTGTTCGGTTTTGCTCTCTTCACTTGTTCAGTTGTGTTATCCAGGATATCGACACATACAACACATTGTCAATATTTAAACAACGTAAAAAAAGAATGCGCAAAAACCTGTTGTCAGTGCAGTGCCAGCATGAAATCAAGCATAATGTAATTAACCCGCAGCGGACGGTGGTCTAAGGAAGCGATAAAATATCGGATTTCTATTAAAAACCTCATCCTCGACGCATAAATTTGTGCTTAATTTGTCATTGGCATAGCTGGGGACGGACCGTAACGGTACCATGCACGGTTAATCATCTGCAGACGCCTGAGCCTCCCGCTGAATACGGTGTCTCGTTACAAATCCAGACCTCCTATATATCCTCCGACGAGCTTAATTTTATTTTATTTTGTGATTAAACCAGTGAGAATTGAATAGCTAAATTTCACGACTGCACAATACCCTCCACCCAGTAGCTATGCCAAAAGGCAACTTGAAACTAATTTCAAAATCTGTTTTCTTAGAAAAGAATTTTTGAAACTTCTCCATCTCAGCCCCTCCTCGTATGAATATGGTTCTCAGAGAGCTAGTGGGAATAGACTCTAAGAGAAATGGCTATAAATATTTTTTGATATTTTGAAAATAAATCGAAAAATATATTCTATAAAAGAAGGAAAATTTTTTACTATATAAAAAATAATACATCTCGATTTTCTTATTTCTTATTTGTAAGAATTCCAATTCCTCGAATATTTTATTTTATTCCTTTGAATTTATACTCAAATTTAAATTAAATCAAGAAAGAAATTAAAATAAATTTCTTATTATTATTTGATCTAATTTTGACTTAATTTAAGAATAGATACCCTTGACTTATAAATAGAAATTATTAATTCCTTGAGATTTTAATAGATTTCATTCCCTAAAAGTAGATACTTTTGTTTTTATTTTAAAATTAATTTTAATCATTTTAAAAATAATTAAAATAGTTCTTTATTTTATAAAGAAAGACTAATTAATTTTCAAAAGATTTTTTATTGATTACTTTCTTTATTCTGTCTTAGTCCACAATCAAAACAATCAAACTAATAACATGATAACCCTGAAATATCCATAAATAGATTCGTCTGCCTAGTTTCAAAGGCAAACCTTAAAGATATTAATGGGCTACTCAAATAGCTATTTAATATGCTACATGAATGTGTGTATGTGTATATGTGTGTGTGATTTTTATTTATGTATCTTTGACCAACTTTTACTCTTTCTCGAAGGCAAATAAAAAAAAAAAAAAACAAGAAAATTGTTGAAAGCACATTAAGTTGCTTGGCACTGACCTAGCCAATGATTTTCATGTTAGGCAAAAAAAAATATATAAAAGAAAAGAAAAAAAAATCAGGAAAGAAAGAAATAAAAATTCGGAATTTGCCCCAATATCCTGCACTCACTACGACAAATACCAAAACAAACACTTTGTATGGATATGGATGTCTGTATATCTGTAGGAGATATAAATAAGTGCCCACATCTATATATGTATATATAAAAAAAAAAACAGTCAGATATATTTGTCTGTATGTGTGTATCAGGATATCCAGAGAGATTCCCACAAAGAGCAAAGAACATAAAAATTTAATCAATGCCTGCATATGTATGGGTATAAATGTTTTATATACACAAAAACAAACCTACACACATGCAAGCTACTTACAAATGTATGCATAAAGTTATGCCTGTCCCGTGTGTGTGTGTGAAGGCAAATAGTATTCGTATTTATATGTCTGTGGGGGTGGGCGTGGGAAACTGTCTGCAAGGCGTCTCGAAGTTAGTAAATATTGTTAAGACAGTTTTGTAGACGTGCACGCATTAATGGAGATTATGTATCAAATAATCGGACCAAGGGTTCGTTAAAAATATAATGGCCCAATGCCAGCCTGTTGAAGCCGCAATACTCTTTCACAATTCACTGAGCCAATACACCCAAAAAAAAAAAAAAAAAAACAATTAATTCAATCCAAAATACTTTTCGATGAATCTGAATTCCATTTCAATCCATTTACCTATTTATCTAATTCATTCAAGAACGCGTGCCGAGAAGCAACAGATATCAAAAAAAAAAAAAAAAAAAAAAAAATGGCACCATCATTATCAACATACAAAGCCAGAGTGCCTGTATTGGTGTCCATGTCACCGTCCCACTGCTCCACTCACACACACACACACACTCACACAGATCCAGTGAACAGTTAGCAAAGTCGGCACTTGTGAATTGAATATAAAAACAAACATAAAAGTTTGATGCCCTTTCCCGCCTGCCCTCCGCAATGATGAAGCAACACTTCCACTACAGATGCATTCAGACACCTAAAAAAAAAGAGAAACACACAAAAAATATATAAAAAAAAAAAGAAAGAGAAAAAAAATAATGCCGGCTACCCCAACATCATTGACCAGTCCAACACTCTGCCTTCCAATACCGGCCGGCTGGACTCAGTCTCTGACTCTGACTCTAGCTCTGACTCTGACTTTGAACACAGAGCATCAAGTATGGGGAAATGGTAAAGGAACCAAGAGCACAAAACATACGATGTACAATATATATTTTTATGTAGACAAAGTCTACTCGTAAAAGTGCAAAAAAATCTCATACTTATACACACTCAAACAAACACAAAATTACACACACACACACACACCAGCGCTTCGATGTGTGTGTATATGGCTTGTTTGTATGTATGAGAGTGTAGACATAGAAAAAAAAATAAAAAAAGAAGAAAAAAATTAGTTTTATGATTCAAGGACATGAATCACATTATTTTTCCAACCGGATAAAACTCTCACAGACACTGGGTTACATGAAGGCGCCCTTGCCCCAGTCCCCATACCAGACTCTCTCTATTACCCGGCCCGGTTCGGTCCTGTCCCGTCTTATCCTTTTGGTCCGGCTGCTCCTGCTGCTCCTTCTGTTATTGTATGCGATTGTGGTCTTCCTCTATTCGCTTTTGGACCGCTTCGGTTCGGTGGTAAAGCAATAATTTAAATCCAACATTTTTATTGCAATACTCACACATACATATATATATATATATATATATATGTGTGTGTGTGTGTGTGTGAGTGTGTGTAAACATATACCCAAAGAAGTGAGAGAACTTTCGATTTTATTCAATTGGACTTTGAACTTTCGTTAGAGAAATAAAAAGTAGGTACAATAAAAAACAAAAGAGTAAAGTTGAAAAAGAAATCGGTTTCCTTCTTTAAACTTTATATTCTATATATGTAGCTATATGTATATGTATGTAGTCTATGCAGTGTATTGTATTCCATTGTATTGTATTGTATTGGAGCTTAAATGGTCTGACCACTCACAGACACAGACACAGATACAGATACAGGTTTCTCTATGTGTTCTTTCGTGTGATTGCTGTAAATATTACTCGCTCTTTATGTTTTTTAAATTGCCTTAAATGTACCGTTAATGTTTTCAATCTCTTTCTTTTTCTTCTTCTTCTTTTGCTTCGTGGGAACTTCTTTGGTATTCATGATGGCTTTAAAAGTCCTGAATTCTAAATCAAGCTCATCATATTCGAATTGCTGAGTTGAAATCTTTGCTGGCCTCAAAATCATAAAGAACTTATTTATTTATTGCAAAACGGATTAAAGTTTTTTACACCCAACTGAATGAATAATATAGAATATAACTCGGCCTTTCAGCTTCTCTAAATTTGTTTGGGCTATCTATGAAATACTCTAAGTGTGAACAATTGGAACCTTAATTCTTGGACCTGGCTTTGGATGTTTGGTTAAGGGCAAAGGATTTACATTAATATCAAGAAGTTATTATTCAGGACTAGATTTGATTCCTAAGCTTTCATTAATCTGAAATAAAAAACATTCTATTTCTCAGGATGACAAAAGAATCTTTTGACCTCAAGAAGATTTAATAAGTTTTATATTATCCAGAACGTGAATTGATTCCAAAGCTTTCATCAATCTGAAATAAAAAAAACACTCTATTTCTCAGGATGACACAAGAATCTTTTGAGCTCAAGAAGATTTAATAAGTTTTATATTATCCCAGACTAGATTTGATTTGAAAGCTTTCATCAATCTGAAATAAAAAACACTCTAATTCTCAGAATAACAAAAGAATCTTTTGATAATTTAAATTGAATTAAAATGAGTTATTTTTAATCAAGGTGACCTTGCTTAATGTGGTCCACAAATATATAAATCCAAGCACCCAGAGAATGTATCTGTTATGGTTTTTACAAATCTACAGATGTGTATTTCGATTGTGGCCACCTTCACTTTGAATTTTGATTTGAAGTTCAAGTGCACCGGCATATGCATTTAATTTTGGGGATTAGTCAAATACATGGAACATAAATAAGCTGGGAATGAGCACATAAGCAGCTCATTATCGTTAAATAAGTCATTTTCTGTCCTAATTTATTGAAATATGTTTTTGACTGCAATCATTTGGAGATGTGAGAAGGCTCACAGCTCATGCTATATACAATAGATATATGTATATTTATGTACTTATAATTATATATTTGTTTGTAATCTGTCATGGTAAATACATTTATGTATTGTTTTGTATGTCTGCTCGGACACACATAATTATAACAAACAACACATTATAACGTCTAGCCATATAGCACAATGCTTATGTGTTTATAATTTGATGCATATGCTGGACATTAGTACATATACATATGTATATGTATTTGTAAGTAAACACTTTACTCAAAGGCATTCGGTGAAAGTGATGCATGTGTATGTTTATGGCTGGGGCATATCATAATGAAGCATTATATCGTGTATAATGTGTGGTATTTGGCGTAGGTGTTTGTGTGGCTTAGTTCATTGCCATTTTGGTCATTTAACAAAATAAGGGTCAATGTCTGAACTCATTAAATCCTTTGCGACAATCAATTGATGCTTAATATACAAATTGGTCTTACGAATTAATGCTTTCCTAATTTGATTTTTACTCATAAACTTATTGCATATAAATTTGTTGGGCATCTTATTTATTTTTATAAAAGAAGAAAAGACTCTTGGAATTTAAGAGAAGGAACATTTGATTAAGATACCAAAAACAATTAGCTATTAATTTGAGGTAGTTCAAATAATTCTTTAAAAATCTGAGCAATTTCTTTCTGATTGTAAAGTGATTTTAACTATAATCTTTTTATGAAAGAAGAACCTCTTGTTACTTATATAAAACTTAAATTTTAACTTTGTATTATTTTTCTTGAAATGAAATCAATCTAAACTGAAAAACTTTTAAAGAAGAAAAATTATATTTAAAATAAGAGTAAGGTGATACATTTTTTCATATTCTTATTTTATTGGAATCGTTTTCAATTATTTAATAAAGGTTAGCAAAAATGATAGCCTCGTTTGATATAATTAAGAGGTTCCTAAGCCCAACCCAAAATCATAGATGGCTATGAAGTCAAATTTGTATAACCAATTGAATGCTTTCAATAAGATTTTGAGCAGCAATTAAAATGGTTCAATTGGTTCCAGCTTGGTTTGGGGCTCCAGCAAAAGTTTTCTAAGCTGAAATTCAAAGAACTCAAAATCAGAATTCCTTGAATTGAAATATGAGAAATATCTCAAACAAAATCAAGGACATTCAAATATCATAGTTAGTTTTCTTTAATATATTTTCAAAAAAATAGTAACTTATTTCTTTTTATAAAAGAGCCAAGCTTGAGTTCTCATTGTGTCTGGCTAGGATTTCTTTTTTAAAGTTGAATGAATTCTCCAAGTTATTTTTAAGTTGCACTCAGGCGGATTTAATATATCAATCTGTGCTCTTGAGGTATATTCAAATATTTATGAAGAAGTTCCAAGGATATTCTTGAATTTAACTCGAGAATTTTTGAATAAAAAAAAAAGTATGAAAAGAAAGATGCTTTAATATTTCTTTAATTAGATTGAATGCTTTTCGTTCAGCCTTTTGTGGACATTTGAACAAACACCAAAGTACGTGTTTATGTGTGTGTGTGTACATATGAAAATATTGGTTGACGCCAACGGCGCAAAGTCGAAGAAGAATCAAATGGTGGACGGACAGAGGAATGGAATGGACAACGCAAGAGGCAGGACATTTTTGGGGGCGTAGGTTGGTGGACGGTGTATTTGCATACTAATGAATATCGTTTGAGCATGTATGTATGCATGCATATGTATGTAACAAGAATACATATAAAAATATACATATACACTTGTCTTGGTATGAGTGTGTGTGTGTGTGTTTGTATATGGTAATTTATGGAGCGTTTGCGCAAGAAGAGTTTTGCTGGCTTTCTTATTCTCTACTGCTCTGGCTCTTATTTCGGCCAGGCTGTCGTCCATGGCAGCGCCGCTGACCAGCAGCGTCTTTGATATACAAAATTCACAAAAATATCAAAATTTTGCTTAGACATTCATTCTTTTCCTGTTGCACTCACACACATACACACACACACAGCCAAGCACCTACATCCTAGCTGAAATTTCTTATGTACCCAACTTGGCTTTCCTATGTGTGTGTGTGTGTGTGTGTTTGTATGTACTCAAGCATCCCCCCACCACTCGGATTTCACACACACACACATACTCAAAGACACAGACACACACACGATAAAATTCATTTGCTTGGACTCTGCTAGTTTTGGGGTTTGGGGCTTTTCTTGTTGTTTTTGTTGTCGGTGTGAGTATTCGAGTAAACGTCTAATTCTCTAAAATGTGAAATTTTACAATCGCCTAGTGTACATCTTTCCCCGACTGCCACAAAACCACACTCCCACTGCGCAGCAGATCGAGCAACGTGGCCCGCAGCCCAGGCAAAAAGGCCCTTTCAGTCAAGTTGTGATGCCGCCAACCGCCACCCGTCACCCGCCCACCGACTTGCTCCCACCAAGTCCTCTATATTGCTTGACCAAAAACTCACACCAACTTTTCGAGTCGTTGGAAACTGCCCATGAGTCCGCCGCCAGTTCCCAATCGCACCTAACTTCAACCCCAACCGCCACTCTGACAGCGTCCGCTACAATCTCACACAAACACTCAAACTCACACACATACATTGAACCTGTGCGCTAGCCAGCACACAAGCTCGCACACACACACATACATACAAACACTCTTATCCTTTTCACATGTCGCAAGTCGTATGCAAACAACATTTTGCAGAAACAGTTCGTTTCTTGGTCTTCGTTTTATCTTCATAGTAGAGACCCTTACTTATTGTATGTATGTGTTTGTGTGTGTGTGTGTGTGTGTGTATCCGAGGGGGAAGAGATGAAGAAGAAGATGAGTTGGGTTGACCATCGTCATAGCCAACTCGCCTTTGCCATCACCGTCACCGTTGCCTTTACCAACGCCGGCGTCTCTGTCGCTGCTGCTGCTGCTTTTGAAGCTTGCTTGATTTCAGGCACAAAAAAACAACAACAAGAACAACAGCGCCAAACGGCTTCTGCCTTAGCTTCGCCGACGCCGTTGCCGTTGCCGTCGTCGTGTCGTAGTTGTCGTTGTCGTTGTGCACGTCGTGCATACATACTTCTAAGAGGGAATGCTAGATGTGTGTGCTTGTGCTGGGGTGGCTGTGTGAATGGTCTGGCGTAGGTGAGGCGTGGGGGGAGGAGGGGACAGGTCAGTAAAGTGGGTGTTTCCGTCCGTTTGCTTTCTAGCCAGCTAGTATGCGTGTGAGAGTTTGTGTGTGTGTGTTTGTGCAGATGTCCGCTTCAAAATTCGCATACACAGCACAGTGGTCAACTATGGAAATTATCGATCGACTCAACTCAACTCGAGTCGAGTCGCCTTTGGTGCCAGGTGGTTGGGTGCGATGATGGAAACATAGCAACGACGTACGTATAACGGCAAAAGCAATCTGCACTGCGCTGTGCGACGCAAGTTTCTGGGTTTTCTCTGCTGCCTCGGCCACCTTCAGCTTCAGCCTCATCTTTGTCCTGTCCTATGCCGTTCCGTGCCGTGCCGTGCCGTGCTATGCCATGCCATGCCGTGTTTAGAGCCTTCATCGTTGCTTTGGCAGCTTTCATATAAGTAGTGGGGCAATAACAACAACAATAACAACAACAGCAACAACAACAAAAACGACAACAACTGAAAGGACAAGCACAGGATGGCAAAGCAAGACCGACCGTAAGAGCCAGAAGCAGGAAAGTCGAAGCAGGAGCAGGAGAAGCTAAGAGATGCCAAAAAGAAATTGCGGACTTTTACATTATGTGTGTGTGTGTGTGTGTGTGTGAGTGTATATGTTTGAGGGTGTGAGTGACCAACGGCCAGCTAAATGTATATGAGTTTGACCGTATGTGGTCGTCGTCATCGTCGTCGTCGTCGTCGTAGTCGTAGTCGTAGGAAAGCATACAGAGAGCAATTCACATACGTGGGCTTAGAAATCGTCTACTGATGTAGCTGCTGCTGCTGCTGCTGCTGCTAGAGATGTCCCCTTGTTGTGGGGTCTTGATGTCTGTCCGTTTGACCAAAAGTCGTTTTCTCGGCTATCCGGGTCTGAGTCTGAGTCCAGAGTCTAGGCATTGAACACAGAACGGTCTCTATATCCACATCAAAAGCAACACGAGAGGACAGACTGATGGATGGGCGGGTACGGGAATATTGCTCTGACCATCTTGAGGAATGAGAATCCTGGACCTACATATATCTATATCTATACTCTCTACATATATATGTATATCTAAATATACATATATAGAACATATAGATATATTGTGTATTTGTATGTAAAAGTGCTTGGTAGATATGAGGAAACGAATGACTAACGAAGGAAATTGCTGATATTGTACGGAGCGACAGTTTAGAGGGACAGGGGGGTGTGAGAAAATGGCGCATTTTAGTTTTGACAGAAACTAGATGTACTAGATTTTCACGTAGCTAAGCACATGCACACATCACACACCAACACAAGCCGAGGCATTTAAATACTCACACACACACACAAACACACACATGGACATAACCACAGCCTCCCATTTTGGGCTCGTGTCCAGTTTTAGTTCCAACTCCTTGGGTGCTCAGCTCAAAGAAAACATCTCAAGCTTAGAAGTCCAGGAAACACCACCAGGCCCAAACCAAGACAGAATGGGCCCAGCAATTATATTAAACGAACCCAAGGATGCCATAGAATTACTGCAATCTAAAATATCTCAGCATACGAAATAATCAAGATAGATGGGGAGTTAGCAGGCCAGGCTCTACAATTACCCAACTTTTTTCTTGAATTTTAATTACCAATTTCACTCAAGTCTATTAATTTGCCAATAATTTTACCAGCCTATTACCTTATGGCAAGACCAAAGAATGAGAATGATTTTCCAATTTTGAAAACCTAAAAGTCCTTCAATTCAAAAATTTAAATTACGAGTCTATACTCTATAACTAGCTTTAAGATAGATAAAAAAAATTAAATATATTGGAAGCTACCATAAAATCAAAGACTAGTTTATAAATCGAAAAATTCAACCGATTTTCATTTGAGGTCTATACTATAGAGTTAAGCCTTCAAAACATTTTGTTCAGAGCACCTTTTAGTTTCGATTTAATTTATTTTGAAGTCTTGAGCCTCGAGTTTGAAGACAGACCAAAAACATCAAACAAAGACTATAACCTATATATTATTTAATGGATACCCCGATTATAGTCCTAAAGCTAAATACAGGCTGGCCAGGTTGTAAAAGAGTTTTTAGTTGATTTACTGAAATAATTAATAAATGAATATTAAAATCAAAGAAACTTTTATTTAATACCTTACCGGCACACCTTTAATGAGAATAAATATAGATTTTATGTAAGAAATGAAGGCTTTAAAATCTTTGAGCATCAACAAGCAAAGCATACCCAGAAATTTATTTGTGTGCTAAATATCTAATGAGGTCAAAGCTTTGAATTTCATTTGCATACAATTTAATTTCATTATGTGAAATAAAAATATGTATAGAGAAAGTCTATATAATCAGACAATGAGTTGAAGAACTAACTTATTGATTTCAGAAACTGACAAACGAGAGGATCTCACCAATTATTCAAATGGCCACAGGAAGTGGAATACTGCAGCTTTTCTTCTTCTTTTTCGAAATAATTAAGCATTTAAAATATTAATTAAGTTCAAATGCTAATCGTATATCTATTAAGTATCAAGTTTGAATCTGTCATAATTTATCTACCTAATTTCAATGTCAGTTTGCATGATTCCACACACACACAGAGAGAGAGACATTCACACCCACCCATCAGGTGAACTAACGAAGAGCACACGTCGAGTTCTAAAGACCCTGGCTATGACTATGTATCCCAATTAAGCTGTTAAACTGGGGGAAAAGGAAGCCAACAAAAATCAGAACGTGGTTTTTTTATGTCGTGTCAAAAACCAGCAAACATCCAAAACGCACATCACCATCACATCAGCACTTTGCACGTTTCAACATACAAACAAACAAACAAACTAGCATCCACACAAGCTCAAGCCTCCTAATCGGCGACAGTATCGCTAACAGTCCGCGGGCTCCCTCCCACCTATCCCAGACGTTTATTCCCAGTCTGCTCCACATACTCTCTGGCTATGCAGGAGGATTGCACGCCATGTGAATGTGCTGACCAGAGAAGGAGCCGGAGAAGTCGATGCTGGGGCAGGAATAAAAAAAACAGTCAAGTGCATCAAGCTGCATGCCACTGGGTAAACAAGCGGTTTCCAACTGACTGATTAATCCCCTTAAACGCCGCCAACCAGGCTCTCCTTCTGGACAACGCGTCGATTTTTTTCGCATTTTTTCTGGGTCGGAGTTGAATTTCTCTGCATGTTGTGCAATGGCTTGCGGAAGGTTTTTTGTTTCACCGCAATTTTTGGCGCATTGGTAAAAGGTAGTTGGCAAAAGTGACGCCACTTGATTGACCTTCGCAGCCCTACTAAACCCTCCACCCTCAGGGCCAGTCAATGGCTGCAGATTCCTAGTGCCGCAGCACTGGCAGTGGCAGTGGCAATGGCAGTGGCAGTGTCGGTGGCTGCGGCTTTTGACTGGCGTCGATATTCACGAGATTCACGGCTGTGGCCAAATAAATTTCCAAGTGGTGCAATTTTGATGCATGCAAAAGTAAACTGCCGTTATTCATGTCGGCGACTGCCTTTTTTCTGAATGGACAGTTTTTCAGTTAGCCATCCGAGAGCACCGTCCTTGAAGTCATTTTTTGCAGCTGCGATTTGAAAGCAACACCTTCCAGTGCGGCAACACAATACGTCTCGTGTAAAGTGCAGCAAACTGAAAAAACTGAAAAAAAATTGCCTGAATTTTAACATCTGCAAGGACCATAAAACTGACATCGGATAGCGTCAACGGTTCGCAACAGCCGTTGGTCCCGGCAATCAGTTTGAAATCTGTAAATTAAAACAAAAAAGCCTGCAAAAGGCACGGACACACATTAAGATTTGAAGGCGCTGTTTTTCTCGCCATTCGTGCCAAAACATTTGGAAAGTTGTCAAATTTGCATACTCACACACACACACACACACACACAAGAATATTGAGTTAGATAATCCAGACACGGAAACACACACACATACAAACACAGAAGGAACTACGAAAGCCTGGGCCACCGATTGAATCTCAACGTACTCGCAGACACCGCGTTTGCTTGCCTCCGGCTCGCCCCGGCCAGAAAGAAAAAATAACTTTCTTCGAGCGTCTGGTTTCGGTTAAATTCTTTTTTGTTTGGTTACTAAGTTTGCAAGGTCAAGAAAAACTTTGCAGCCAATACGTAAGTTACAATTTCCAGAGTGGTCTTTTGCCTGTTTTTTTCTTCTGATCGATATATCTGTAATTTGTAAGAACATATCAAATCGATTTGGTGTTAATCTAAAATGAAAACATGATTTAATATTAAAAATAATCAGCCTGCTCACAAGTAATAAATCTATTCATAATCCAAAGATTGTTCAAATATTTCTTGGACTAAATAATTAGAAATAGTCTAAAGAATATTCCACTATTTCTTGATATTTATAACCAAATTGTGTTTCCTTTTTTTTGTCAAGACCTTGAATAGTTTTAGTTTGGGCTGCTATAAAGATTTTATATAACAGTCTAATTTTAAGGCATTCACTTTAAGATCCATATAACACGCTGGTAAATATTTCAGAATGCTTATAGTTAACACAGATTTGTTATGAGCAAACTTCTTCTTTATGGTCAGTTACAGTGTATTTCAGAGTCCAAATTTTTGACGTAATTATACTCTTCACAAAGAGTAGTTCTATTCGGAGAGCTATTTGAGTTATTTAGGAAATCCATTCCGGATTCCATTTCACAAAGAGTAGTTCTAATCGAAGAGCAATTTGAGTTATTTAGGAAATCCATTCCGGATTCCATTTCTTATAGATATTATAGAGAGGTAAATTGTACATATAAAATAGGCTTTCACAAGTATTTCGAAATAGCAAATAATTGGTGAGATCTCCTCTTATTGTCCGAATTCAAGACTAGTTCGAAAAGAGTATGGAACTGTCGAAAACTGAAATAAGGCAACGCATTGGTTTTAATTTGTTTTAGTGTAGCCACAATGCATTTTTCAGTAGATGAGATACGAGCTTTTGGTCCCAAAAAATAAAAGAACATGAGAACAAAAAAGGAAAAACAGGTCACTATAATATCTTTCTCTCAACACTGGAGACCTGTAAAATGTAGGACAAGTCACATCATGGTGCTTTTAAAATTATCTGTATTTCACTGAATTTATCTTTAACTAAACATAATTTTCTAGAAGGGTTTACGTGCATATGTGTGTGTGTGCGAGTGTGCGAGTGTGTGAGCCCCCACTATCATGGGACACTGAAAAACGCACCCTGGTACTATATTCTGCGTAATAACGTCGATTCAGGGAATTTGAGGGCTTAGCGAACCTTTGCAAATCTGTTGACCACTGCCCAAGCACGGCTACAATTTGATGTATATTACAATTCTAGCCTAGTATACGTAGTATATACTAAAAAATGTATATAAATATTCCATGTGCTTATATTTTATATAACAAAGTATTCACACATGCATACACACAGATACAGATACAAATACAGATGCGTATGCCATTAAGTAAAAGTCTATGTTGTTGGTGCGCATAATATATTCGTTATAACATTTTCAAGACCCACTCGTAAGCATTTGTCAGCCGTTTCATCCCTTTTTTGGACACTTTTACTTGGTGGTAACAACAACAGCACACGGCGGAGTGCGTGTAAATTTTGGGTTTTCCACTTTGTGCATGTGTGCATTGGTTAGTGTGTGTGCGTGTGTGTGTGTATGCTGGCACACCTCGAACACCCCAAACAGCATCCATTACTAAGTTCAGCTAACGGTAAACGGGTCAGTCCTGACGGTCCGGTCCGGTTCGGTCCAGTCCGGTCTTCCCCATTCCATATCATTTAAGTTCTGCCCTGTCCTATTCTGTCCTGCCCTGTCCTGTCCTGCCATGTCCTGTCCGGCCCCGCCGGCCCGCTCGGTACATTTTGACAGGCCTAACGACACCGCCGCACAGCTGGTTGATGTTTCAGCTGCGGCTGTCCAGCGGCGCGGCCCTTAAACAAACCACACCGCACTCTGACCAATTATTAAACAAGTCGGTGGGACGTTAAAATCTGTCCTCTGGAATGGACCGTAACTGAACCGTTCCGTTTTTATGTGTGAGTGTTTTTGTGTGTTTTTTGTATGTAAAGTGGAAATCGCAAAAGTTTAGTTAACAACAAGTGAAAGGGTTTGTTTTTTACACCACCATCACTACTTTCGGTATTTGGGCCCAAAATTGGGCTTGCGGTCTCTAGCTCTATTTGTATTCTATATACACAATATTTCCATAACCATCATACTAGTACATAGACATAGTATTTATATACTTCTACCTATACATAACATATATTTTAAGTACTGGTGTGCGTAACCATTATAAATAATGGGACAGGCCTAGATGAGTATACTCAGCTGAATCTCATTTGATTACCAAAAATACAAAATTCTTTAGTTAGTTACAAGTTTATAGTATGATCCACCATTACATTACTGCCATGCACCATCTAATTTTTTAAATACTTTTTTTTTTTTAAATGGAATAGGCAGCAGTTGACTTAATGCCACGGGGGTAACTTGATAGATTCCTTAGCACTTTTGAATTAATTGCTTTGATTTGTTCTGTCTCGTACTTCAATGTTTTACTCTCTTAAAGATTAAGTTTTGAAAAGAAAAATAAAACAACTTCAGAAAGACCTTTCAGTTTTGGAGACCTCTTGAATCGAAGGAGATTAAGACTTAAACCATTTCTTCTATTAGGCAAAGTAGTTGGAATTTCAGAAGTTTAGCCATCTTTAACACATTTTTACATTTACGTTTAAGCTTTCAAAAGAGCCTCTGCACCTCCAGAATCTTTGAAACTTAAACTTAGAACTATTATCCTTATCCACCACAAGAATTTCAAAATTTCTATCTTATTCAGGACATTTTTATACTATATCCTAGTTTCCAAAAACTAAGTATTTTAGGAAACTCATAAGTTTCGGAACCTAAGCATTGATATACTTCGTTTATTAGCCAAAAGGTATCAGGTATCATAAGGTATCTGAAATGCTGAAATTTCAGATATTTTAAATTCCCTTAAAAATCTATGGAGCCTAAGCCATTCGTTATTTTATTTATCAGGCAAAAGGTATTTATAAAAATCGAAGTTTCAACTGTCTTCAGGACATAAAATATTATATTTAAGCTTAAACTCCCCACAGACGAATTCACGATTAGCTTCAAACCGGAATATCTCTCATTTTTTGGAACCCTCAGAATCGTTGTAGATTCAGATTTGAGATATTCTTTTTTAAGTTTATTAAAATCTCCGAAATTTTTTATTCCCTACAGAAACTTGGGAGCCTAAGCTATGAGTTATTTCTTTTATCAGACAATTAGAAATTAAAAATATTTATCACCTTCAGAAAGTTTTATGTTTGATTTAAACTTTAGCACTTTAAGGACCAAATATTTTCAAAACTTTCAGAAAATTAAAATTCCGAGAATTTGACCATCTTCAGAAAGTTCTAAGCTCCTTATAGAATCTCGGGAACCTAAGTTGCAAGTTACTTTGCTATCAGCTAAACAGTTGGTAGAAACTTACAAAATTGGAAACCTAACGCACAATGCAACTAGAAATTCCAAGAATTTTGCAATTTTGAGAAAATGGTTAACTGCTTAGATTCTCAACCTCAGCTACATTTATTATTTTTATAAAGTCTGATATATCAACCGTTATCAAGACATTATTCTATTTAAGCTAAAGCATCCCAAAGAACTGCAGCCTCCAAGCATTTAAGTCTTTCATTTTTGGATTTCTCCAGAATTTTCGGTAACCAAGTTTTGAGGTATTCCTTTTATCAGCCACAAGGTAATTAGAAATTCAGAAGTTGCAACCATCTTCAGGACATTTTAAGTAAAAAATAAATGCGCTTGTATTTCATTCTGGTTTGACGAGGTCTGTGGATCAGCTCTTCCCTTATCAAAGATTTTTCAAAGGATGATTATATGTCACCAGAGATAGTTTGGACATATTGACGCTAATACTACCGTGATGAAAACCTTGGTACGAATTCTTTTGGGCCTTTAATTTGCATTTTCGGCTATTTAAATCAGAAGGAAAAGTCATTTGTTAAGATTACTTGTGTCCCGCTGTTTAATATTCAAAGCCAGTTCCATTTCGGGGTAGCTTCACTTACCTCCTAATTTCCTTGGCTGGTAATCAAATATTTGTGTGTAATGATTTTCTACTTAAGAACGAAGAAAAACGTACCATTTTTCACGTTCTGCCTTCTCAAACCGGATAGAAATTATCAGCAACCTCAAAGATATTATGTGTGAATAGTAGTTTTCTCACAGAAATCCAAGGACCCAGAGATGTCCCGTAACGGACAAGACTGACCAATGTTGAATTTTATTGATACTTTCCATTCTGTTTACATAAACAGCATTTGAGCATTTTCCTACGCTGACCTCTGATCTTTTCACTGCCAGAAAATCAAGATTTCTAGTTCCAGAATAAGGGTAATACTTTTATTACAATATACCAAGTAATCAGATTTTGCCGCGCCTTTTTTTATGCAAATTAATTTCAAAGTAAATGGGCTTGTTTGTTTGTTTGTTTACACAATCAACTATTGTTTATCGAGTTGTTAGTAAGGGCCATAACATAACAATATATTTTTATCATAATGTTTGATGAGGTCCTCAAAGTTTTCAGCCTGGCTATTAAATACAAAGTGCTTTGAACTAGAATTGTTTCCAAAACTAAACCAACCCAGGATTCCTTCAATCTTATGAATTTTATTTGACGAAATATTTATTTGATTTTAGTTACTAACTCCTTTTTGACCAAGACTGTACCTAGCTAAGCCTACTGGAAGCTTGAGTGTCACGTTTGGTTATCTCCACTAATGACGACATAATTTAGACGGTGAAATGTACAAAATTTGTTTTGATATATTCATTGGGCTGTCCTTTGTCAGAGTGACAGTAGACCACAAGGCATTTGGTGTGGCTTTCAAAAGGGTTGAAAGTATTTCACAGTTGTGACAGTTCTTATCGCTCATGACGCGCTACATGACGGCTAAGCTTAAGATACCAGTTTTAAGATAAATTCCAACACATTTATTTTTATTTTTTTCTTATTCACTCTGTAAATATTTTATTCAAAGACTCATTAACAAGCAACCAAACTAAAAAGTGTATAGAAAAAAAATGTATCCATCTATGTTTGCTGTGGTTTGAGTGATCTACGACTAAATTAAAACGGGCAGATTTCCACAGAAAGAATATTGACAAAGTCCTAAAATGCCTTTGAAGTTGGCAAGGACAAAGAATGAGTTGAAAATGAACAAAGCATTATTCTTACAAACAAATATGAAAAAAATCTCAAATTAAAATCAAAAGCAAACCAGAAATATTTTATTCCAAATAACAAACCTTATATACGGCTTACTGTCCTTTTCTTTATCCTTTTGTTTTGTTTAAAAAATATTGCGGAAATATCTTTAAAATTTTAATAAGTTTTCGGAATATTTCATTTAATGAAAAACTATAAATATAAATCGGCGTATTTCCCAAAAGTCCCTTAGTTAAAAAAATATAAGTAATGTTTTTTTATTTTTAATTTTATTTTAATCTCTCTCAAACATATACCTATTTCTATGCATAAAATAAAACAAAATAAACAAACCTGAATTTCGAGTCGAAGCGTGTTTTTTGTGCCTGTTTTGCCTTAGGTGTCAGGTTAATTTTCTCTTGGCCTTTTGCTTTGGCCAACGAACTGCCAAACAGATGCTGTGATGGCCTAAAGTATTGGCAACCGATTGAAGTGCAAAAAGGCGCAACCTTGGCGCGACTTCATTTCTTGATTCAAAGAGAACAGAACCGAGCCGAAGGTACATGCAACTAATCTGATTGTAATTGCTGCATTCTTGAAAATGAGGGAACTACTGGACACGCAAAAATCAGTTGGCTATTGTCGTTGTTGGTGCGAGTCAGCAGACTGGGACCAAAGGCAAAAAGTGGCCTCCGTTTCCAATTATATAAACGCGATGGGATTTTGATTCGTAATCGCGAATAATTTGCATCTACGAAAGTTTTCATTGAATCTGACCTAATCAAAATTGACATTATATTTCTAAAATTACTAAAGATACTTTTTTTATCATATAAATTTTGTTAATTTTAACACCTCAGTTAATGAATTTGTTCCTGGAATTCTTGGATACTTTTTTAGTCTTTAGCTAGTTATAATTAGTCTTCCAGCTGTCTGTTCCAGCTGATATTGTTTTGCAATACTTACATGCAAATTGCAACGTTTCCATGATGCACAACAATGATAATTGCCTGGACTGGCAGCAAAAATTGCAAACTTCGTCTCCTGTCACGGCTTCGACTTCGGTTTGGCTGGGCGATCACGCCGCTTGCTACTCCAATTGTCCATCAGATGTTATGCGGATGTCAGTCAATATGTGTGTGTTTTTTTTTTTTTTTTTTGGATCGCTTTGCCATCTAAATGGGCACATTGTATGCGTATAAATATTTTTACACAGACACGAGGGTGGCTGAAGTATTTTCAAGCAAATTAAAAAACAAATATTAATTTATTTATCTTTTAACATATAAAATCCGTGCTATATCTTCGTGGATTGAAAATATATTGAAAATAATTTCAATATATATAAATACCCGAGCTATTTTTGTGGATCGAAATCGAACCAAAACAATGATTCTTATATATCTTAATTTCAGGAGATTTTGGATTTTCTTATTCCGAATCTTTTTGATCAGCCCTCAGTATACAAAGCATCGTGTCAGTTTGGGATGAATTTGTGGTTAACCGAAATGGGAATACCAACCAATAATTTCGAGACACTCTGAAGTACAAAAATGAAAAGTAGTATTAAAGTCAAATAACTCAGAGCTTCTTCAGTAAAGTAAGCACTACGTTTTGGTTAGTTTCGCCTTAAAATATATTTAGATGAGAAAGAATAAAAGTTGGCTTATTTCATTTCGTAAAGTAATTTTCGATCAGTCGGGCGGGTTACGATTGGCAAAAGCGTCGTCACTATATTGACAGCGGTGAGATGCCATGCCGCCAATACAATATGCCCAGAGGATCGCTTTTCGGTCATTTAATCTGACCAGAATGCCATGACGCTATCCAAAAAGAGAAGGAATACATGCAACACATGCCGGATGACCGACATGGATGCCTGGAAAGAGACATGGAACGAAACACACCACTGTCAGTCGCGTAATCATCGTAATAATTTCCCTCAACCGTTTGGAACGGCAACGAGAAGCCAAGCGGAAATTACCAACACGCGATATTTAATTTCAGCAAAAGGCAGCCCAATAATTCATCTTGTGGCCACTGCGGCGTTGGTTGCCTCTGTGTCTCCTTTTCGTATTATTTTCGATTGTACTCGTAGTTTTTTGCTACTGTCTTGGCTGTCCTTTTGATTTGGTTGGAGAATTCTTCACGCTAATAGGGAAACGGGGGACTTTGCCTTAATCATTTATATATAATCACAAGATTTTTTTTAGCAGCAAAAAAACAGGCCACAGCCTAAGTGATCTTTCTATTCCTATTTTTTCTATATTTCGTTGGATTTAATTAGTTGGCTCAAAATTTAACATGTTTTTTTTTAGGTTAAGTCAGTCTTACGGCCTCTTATGATAATAAAAGAATTAGCTCATCAGATTTATTTGAATACCTCGGATACTTTTCCTCTTTCCCAACATATATGTTTGTCTTAAGGTAGAAAGCTTCATATCGTTTATTTGGGTTCAAGAGAACTCGTTATTAAAAATCTATGCAAAAGAAAATTATGTAAGTCATTGTACCCTTAATGTATTTCTGGGTTATACTTATAGGTTATTGAAAATCAAAAATAAAAGTTAGATACTTCAAGAATCAGGCAATAATGTCGCAAGTGTTATTATAACCCAATAAGATTCCGGGCACTAAAAACATGAAACAAATTCTATGAGGGTCTTGCCCGTTCCCCCACTATATTAATAAAGCCAATCAAGTCAAGAGATAATCTGTAGTGCTCTTCTCAAAAAGAACATGAAAGATCTGAAGAAATTCTGTGTGAGTCAGAGCCCATAGCATCTAGGGATGAATACTTTCCAGCTCGGATATATAATTGTCACCGATCCCTGTAAAATACTAGTATTTGTTTTGGCTTGGGTCTAGGCCTTGTCGCCAGCTAAAGTACAATGGCACAAAAGGCATCGTAACTTAACCTCGGAAGAATATAGTATAGAAACTATGATAGCTATATAGCTATATAATCTTAAGCACCTCTGATTCAACTGGATTTTTTAGAATTGGAAATACTATAATTAACTGGTAGAGAGTGAGAAAACATTCAGAGCAATAAGTTGAATTTTAATCTACATTTTTAAAAAAGAGGAAACTGAACTTTTTCGAAATTCTGCTTTATATATAAATCGAAATTCCTGTGTTAAAAGTTGTTTGCTTTAACTTTGACTTATCCAAGTTATCTCTTATTTCCGTCGGTAAATCTGTGAAAATCTGAAAAAGGTTTTGATTTTTCGAAATCCCAAAGATATCAGATATTTTAATTGTATCTGTAATTTTCTAGACCAAAATGAAAAGGATACCCATGAATAAAAAATTCTTTATGTTTTACATATAATTGAAATGTGTTTTTATTTTTTATTGAATTTGTTTCTTTTAGTTTATTTGTTATTTGTGTTTAATGCAATATTTTACAACAGGAAGAAACTAATTTTAAATAATTTTATTTGTCAGAAAATGTCAATAAATTGAGCTACTTACATTTAATTCATTTAAATCTGAAGACATACAATACTAGAATTATTTAAATTTAAAAATTCTGAATTTGACTTTATAAATATTTTATATACAATCTCCAAGACAATATCTATATTCTTAAATGCTAAGATGAGATTTTTAAATACAAATTGTGCATTTTTTTTTTTTTTTTTTTTTTATTACTAAAAGGTTTATATTACGTCAATGCTGATAAGAATTTAACGAAAACAATTAACTATTCCATTGATTTTATTAACAGAAATTTGCAAATATTTACAAAATAAATTAAAAAAGGAAAAGTGTTTGTTTTTTTTTTTTTTGTTATCAATCTAAGAAAATTTAGTAACTCGATTATTGCTCTCCATCACTTTGTTGCAGACTTGAGGCGCTGCTCTTGTTGGGGCTCTGGGATCTGCTATTGGCTGGACTAGAAATTTTCGAGACACTTGACCGCACGGAGAGATCCTCCGGTTCACTGTCGCAGTAACTTTCGCTGGAGGAGGCATCGCTATGCATCAAGGGATTGAGGCTGCTGAACAAAGCCTCGCTGAGATTGCAGGATTCATCAGACTCATTGTTTCTCGGGGCCGTGACGGTGGAGCCAGACTGCATGGAGGCAGCTGCGGCAGCAAAGGCCAGGAAACTGAGACTTGCACTGAACATTTTGCACCAGTCCAGGAGACCAGCATTTTGACTTTGACCCGAGTTGACTTCACCATCGCTGCTGGCTGGCAGTCCGAGGAAGGGCACCGTGCCCAGGCAATTGGGCAGAGTCAGAGTCGGCGGTGTGGCCAGTGGTGAGATGGCAGGTTCCACTAAGGACTTTGATGGAGCAGCTGTGGGTGTGGAGTTGATGATATCTAAATCGTTGTTGTTTTTATCGTTATTCTGCCAGTCGGAGTCAAATGATGCGGGCTGTTTGGCTGGATCCTTGGCCCAATTTTTCACACTCAGCAGGGGTGAATTGTGCCCTTTGACCTCATCCAAGGGTTGGCTGACTGGCTGTGAATTTTTCGATTTTTTGTATAAAGCCTCGTTGGACAGAGCCGAATCCTTTGGATTGAATAGAGCCGCCAAATTCAATTGGTTCAGCATATTGTTGGCTTGGTAATCAGGAGCCACTGTTTGTGGACTTGCAGTGGGATTCACACTTGCACTAGCACTGCCACTGGCGCTGACTGTTGCAGTGCTATCTCCAGGAGGATGCAGTGCATCTGCATGCAGGCCTGTCTTTTTGATAAATTCGGCAAATGCCAACTTCTCAAGAAGTGCCTCGTTGTGGGCAGTGAAATTCATGGCAGGAAATGGCAAGCATCCGAATCCAAGCTCATCATAATTATGCACCGAGCCAAACTTGGGTGGTAACAACTGTAATTCAAATTTGCCCCGCTTCTCTGGAGGATGATCCAGGTTCAAGCCAAGATGATCAGGCCCTAATTGCCGGCACATAAATCTCAATTTCTGTTCATTTTTGCACCAACCGCGTAGCGTTGATTCGGGCACTCCAATGTCCCTGGACACCGAGGCCTTTGTCTCGCCATTGTGAATACGCTGAATGGCTCGAACCTTGTCATTTGGCGTGAGATTGCGTAGAGGCCGTTTACCACGCGTACTCATCCGTATATTCATATGCTGATAGGCTGAGATATCCATTCCATAAACCGTTAACCGATCTAACTCAATCAACGCGTATCCTTGCCGCAAATATATCTCTCGATTTAAATCTTGAAATTGCGTACGCGAGTCCCGATTTCGCTGTTCTTCACTCTTTGGATTAACAAAAGGATGTGATTCCGTGTCCGCAGCCAGCGTCGCAATGAAGCTATTCGCACACACGAAGACGGCGACAGCTTCTCAGCGCGCGCACACACACACGCGCAAACAAAAGAGACCAGGCAACCCAAAGAGACCTCAACGAAGGCGCGCTCTCTTAAAACGGTCATAACAAACCAGGCCAAAACACATGAGCCCAAAATAAAAACCCACAACACCACAACAACTTGTTACTCTTGCTCTAAAATAATCCGGTTTGCGCAAACTCACTGGTCCACTGCGATACGAAGACAATTGCCGAAGGATAAGACAAACTGCTTGTGCCAAATTCTCTTTTCGCTGGCACTCAGGGCGGCCTTTACATGATAGCAGATTCCCGAGTTTTGATGTTCTATGATAAGGCTTTTGTGGTGGTCAGCGGATGGTGCATGTGTGGGTAGTCGTGTATATCAGTGGGAACAATTTGGAAAATTTGCAAAAATTAAATTGTTATTGAGATCGTTCTGACTAACTAAAGAAATTCATTTTTTTTTTTAGATTCTTAATGTTTTATCAAGCTTTTTAAAAGCTCTTTGGTATTGGTGTTATTATATTTTTTTTTTTTTGTATTTTATTGACTTTATTTTTTGATTGGCTTATTAAAATTCAGCAAAAATATTTTCTAAAAAAAAAAAAACATTAAAAAAAATTTAAGACAAGAAAGTTCAAGGAATAACAGCCACTAGCAAGCGGAAGCTCTCAATCAAATAGCAAAGACACAAACCCCGGCGCTGGCACAGTTTTGGTAGCACTGGTGTTTACAGCTAAGCTTTCCACCAATTTCATTAAAGCATCGTTAATTTTTTTTCTTAAATGAAAAAAATTCATTTGTTTTCCAAATTACCAAAATAACAAAAATTAAATAATTAAACAATTTTTTTGCTTTTATATATTTTTTTAAATAAATTTTATTTTAGATTTAATATTAAAATTTACTGACGTAATTTGTTTCTTAAATAACAATTAGCTTCAGCTCTCAGGGCCTTAAAATTAATTCTTCTTTTTCTCTTTTATTTATATTTATATAAGTTTATTCTCGAAATCTGTTTAGAATACCTACTATCCATATTTTTAACTGATGTTTATGTGCAGCTAATCAAACTGATTTGAATTTCTCGACAAATTAAAACTTATTTGTTAGTGCATTTAAAATTATATAACAAAATCAGAATAGAAATACAATAATTTGATTATTTTATTTTCATACGATAATAATGAATTTTACAGACACACACACATACAAATACTTCGTAGATACACACAGTATACATATAGTTATATATACATAATTAAGGCTGGCAAGATAGGGCTAGGAAATAGACATACGAACCAAGATCTTAAGAACAAAGGAAGAAATTTTGTGATTTTATAACAAAAATTGGCAGCCACTTAAAATCTTTCCAAAATAGGTAAATGATTGGTTATCAAATCGGTAGCGCCCTATATATTTTCATAGCATATCTAGAACCCATAGATGTATGTGTATGTTTATGAATTTGTGGAAAAAACATAAGTAATTCTTAAGTACATTCATAGGTCTTTAAATCTTTACACTATCAATACATTGACCCAAATAATCGGAAATTGTACACTTATAAAATTCGAATATTTCAAATGAAATGAAATGAAGGAAATGAGGGACCATCGCTCGGATCATATATGTATGATTTGCTTAATTGATGATTAAGAGTATATGTAATTATAATTCTTGTTGCTGAAACTTTGAAATATTTTCCTATTTTATGTGTTTGATTTAAGCTTAGGCTTATGTGGTTTTTAATTAATCAGAAGGCCTCAAAAATGCTTTAAAAAATCTCTTGATTTGATGAACTAATCATATCCGTCTGTCTTTCTGTCTGTCTTAATGAATTCTCTTCTCTTTTTGGGTCGATATCATAAATTTTTAAAAACAATAAGTCCAATCAAATTGAAAATGATCGTGCCATATTTAAATTTCACAAACAGTCGCCAAGGGCAGATGTATATCTCAAACAATCCCATTTAAAATCGTCCATTTTTTTTTACAATCTAAGCCAATATTTTCCATTTACCATAACATAACATGCATTTTCTCCGCACATAGCAAACTGGCATAAAATAAAAATAAATAAAAATAATTAATTTGCTTACAAACCCTAGTTTTGTTTTGAACAGGTTTTATCAGGGTATCAGGCCAAGACATAATTCGGCGCGTAACTCAATTAAATATCTGCATTTCAACAAACAATGCCCACACACAGAGAACCTTTTTGTTCCTTTAAATAATGCTTAAATATTGTCAATCATACATATGGTTACCATTGTTAATAACTTATAGATAGTGATCCCATTTGTCCAATACAACGACCCTCTTCATCAAATGTCGCCAATGTCAATCGCGATAGCTTATTGCACAAAACGCCGTTGCCGTTGTTCTGAATAGGATTTGGTTCTGTTGTTGAAGAAATTAAATATATATTTGTATATTCAGACATATATTGGATTATACAAATAGAAAAAATATATATTACCATCATGGTATTGATCCATAGAACTTCCGTCTTGTTTTCGTTTTTTAATTTGATCTGTGAAATGAGATATAAGGGCATCAATCATGGCGGCTTGTTTGGAAAATATTTGCACTAATTTCGATATTTGTATTCCATTCTCAACGCTGTCGAACTAGAAAAAAAGAGTCAGATCTTAAGTAATTGGAGTTTGAATTAAAAAAACCTAAGCTAAAAGTACCTGTAAAAATATGCATGTCAGACAATCAGGGTCATCTGTGGCACTTGGCTTCGCATAATCCCAGGACATATCCTCATAACGAAGTCCCAATAGAAGCGTCTTGAATTATTCACAAATATTTGATTATTTTTTTCATTGTCTTTAAAGAAAAATACCACAAAATACTCACATTTTCATAAGAATCGATCAGAAAGACTCCACGTTCATTCACCGCGATCAGCACCTCCACGTCCCTCTGATTGACCAAACTCATAATGCCTCGCACAGGTTGCTCAACTTGGCCATGGAAGAAAGCAGCACTGAAAGGTAAACCATTGAAATATGAAAAAGTGTATAAGTTTTGAAGGAACTTAAGCTTACCCATAGAATGGCAAGGCCCAACAGAACTCCAAGTATTTTCGCATCAATTTCCGAGTGGTGGCTGTTTGGGGTACCCGTTTGAATTGTTCCAAAAGTTTAACTTCGGCCGAGTTCTTGCGACTTACTGGCAGCCAAAGCCAATTGGAGCTCTTTGCAACATGTGGGGGTAAAAAGCGTGATTGATTTTCCCTTTAAATGAAAATAAATATTTTGGGTTAAAGTTCTGTCACTGAAGTATTCGAGTTGCTTGAAGAGCCTACCGAAAGAATCCGACTGTGTGTGTATGTGAGTTGTATGGTCCAAGTTCAATGCGAGCTTGAATGCCTCCTAGCATCATGGAGTGTACGGGCTCCATAATATATCTACCAGTTAGCACATTGTGCTTGGCTTCCTCATAAAGAAGCTCCAAAATTCGATGATCCCTGCAAAAATTACAAGTATTTCGAAACATTTCAAAGGCAGATAAAAGGGAAATGACTCACTTAATTTTCTCCTCATCCCGCTTCGAAAAGAACACATTTCGCTTGAGTATGATCATGGGTTCATCAAACTGACGATCAATTGGATTCCCATTACTGAACTTCTCCAGCAAACTAGGCCAGGCCACACGCACCAAATAGGGGCAGTGATGGGCTTTTAATTGCATATCCAGGAGAGCACTGGTCATCCATAAGCCGAATATACTTTGTGCTAATAACTTGTTCGAAATGCCAAGCTCCTCGCAGCCCAGGGCTGCGGCCAGCATGACTTGAGATGGACATTGTGCGGTGCCCTCGATTTCCATATGAACGGCCACCCGTGACATTAAATATACACAGGTCGGAATAACCTACAAAATTATAGACAAATTATCAAAATGTTATTCTAATTTAAGTCCAAAGAGAAGTTTCTTACATTCTGTAAGGATCTGGCCACCAGCGAAGAAGCCTTGCCAGCATTGGCATAATGAGCCGCCGTGGAAGAACCAACTGGAATCCTGTTCGACACAGAGCTTGTCTGAGCTTCGCTATTACTGCTGGACTTCTGTTGTACCGGCAAGAAGCCTGTGTTTGTGAGAATACCTAAGAAAAATATATAAATTGTTATATGCAAAGTCAAAGAAGTTTTATCTAGAGGCGTAATACCTGGAGGACTACGTAACGTAGCTAAGGGGCTAATTGTGTTGCTATTGCTTAGGACATTTCCAGCTAGGTCGGACAGTCCAGAATGACAGGGGCCATTGGCTGACAGCGTCATGGCCGAGGCTACCGAGGCCGGTGCCAGGCAGTCGCCATCATTGCGTCCAGCCCCGGCACTGACCACACTGGAAACGCTTGCTGATGATGCAAATGTACTGCCCACTGCAGTCTGAATTTGAGCTGTTGTCACCACTCGATGTACCGTGTACATGACAGGTGGGGCAGGCACATTGATGGAGCCCAGAGATGCTGGTGTTTGTGGCACCACTTGGTCGCAGGCCACATTGCTGGCATTGGTTTGATGCGTCTGTGTGGCAGCCACAACGCGTCCATTGGGGTAAAGCGTACAGTTCATTTGTTCGTCCATTGTTTCTAAGGCAGAGCTCGGACTACAAACAGCCTGATGCTGGTGCTGATTCTGATTCTGGTTCTGATTCTGCTGTTGATTCTGGTGATGTTGCATTTGTTGGTGGGTTATGTGATTGAGCTGGTGGTGGCTATGATGTATGGATTGTTGTAGGTGGTGCTGTTGTGACTGATGCTGGTGCTGGTGCTGATGCTGATGATGGACTTGGTGTGACTCTTGATGGTAATGTTCCTGAGACTGGGGCTGTAACTGCATGGGGGGCGGTGTGCTGCCAGAACCATTTCCCGACCCGAGACGGACACTGTTGTTGCCCAGGTAAAAATCATCTCGGCACTTGGCATCCGTTGTGTTGTAATATAAGCGTGATCTAGGAATTCGAATATAAGGTTAAGGTATTTTAATTTCTTTAGGTATTGCAAGTCTTACTGAAATTCTTGAGATGTTAACTTTTTTCGGTTGTATTGCAGTGTGCCCAATGGAACAGACATCAGATTGATATAGTTGCCAGCATTGGAAGTATTGTTGATGCAATATCCGCTATTGTTGCAGCCGGAAACCCCATATGGCGAGATCAAGTTCCGATTTCCTGTTGGCAGTTTGTTATTACTATTTCGTGGAAGCAAGTCTTTGGAATTGAACCCAGAAGGCGTATGATTCGAGCTGCATTGTATGTACTCCGGTCCAGTATTTTTCCCGCATCCCTGCTTGTTGCTGCTTGTGGGTGGCGATGGCGAAATTGACGATGTAGATGGAGCTTGTTGCACACCATTCCGGCAGTAAAAGTGATTCTGCTCCATCGTTTTAAATCACACCATTTGGGTTACGAAGAAAGCATCTAAAATATGTTTACATATGCATTAATCCACTCCCAATTTCAATGTGAATCGAATCAGACTTACATATTCCGGTTTCCCGTTCTCCCTTTATTTTTCGTCTTAGTTTGAAATCGAGTAATATTGATTCTTAAAATAAGAACCCGTCCTCGCCGAATGTCATATTTATTTTATTTTACAAGCATTTTTCATACAAAATCGAATTTATTTTCCACTACGTGTATTAATTTTGATCTTTTGCGTTTCATCTCGGCAGTCTCAAACGGCGCAGCTTGCTGTCATTTGTGCATTTAATTTATTTGATTTCTAATCTATAAGCGAGCCTTTGAAGATCTGTTATAACGCTGAAATAGTGACTGCAAAATTGAAAAATTCCGATATCAATTGAAATTCTAAAAAGTTGAGAAACTGGACCTGCCATAGGACCTCTGGGAACACTGTCGTATATGCTATATTCGCCTTAGGATGCCTAAATAGCAACTTGACCATTGACCCAAATTTCTTCAAAATCAGCTTGACAACAAGATGTTGACGAGGTAAATACTTTTGTAGGTCTAAAATTTTCCTTCTTTGTGTTTTAGAGAAATCTACTTTGTTTATAAAACATTCCAGCTTTTCATACAAATGTATGCATTTTTATATCTTCTAAAGAATGTCCAAATAGTTTGAAATAGAATTTAAAAAGATAAAGCCTTGACAAAAAATAAGTTGGCTAAATTCTTATAAATTTCGAAAGTCAAAGTCCTTTAATATATTATTATATTTTATGTTTTTCTCTAGACCCCAGCAAATGGTCCTGCGAGGAATTGAAAAAGTGAGTCAATTTTATTATTCTCTAAGTATATTAACATATTCCTAAGCCCGCATGTATGTATGTATGAATTTTATTTACAATGTTGCTTTTTTCAGCCCCCAAATCTTCCAATTATTTTTATACCATTCGAAATTCTAGGAATTTCACAGAGTTTTGCGGAATTCAAAATTTAATTTGAGATTAAAGAAAATCATACCTTTTCCCGTCATAGAAGTTTACCTTTCCTTTCTTTTTCGAAAAAAAAAAAAACATATAACACAGAATGCTTTTAATCAATACACACACGCGGCTACTGCAATTGCCTTTGTATGCAGCATGTCCCTATTAATGGGTGGGACATTTATACACTTTTATATTTACACATATGTATTTATTTGGGGAATAGATTTATTTCGGAAAAACCATATTTCTTAATAATTTTGTGGCACGATTTCTGTCATTTTGTTTGGCTTAAATTGTGCTGGAGAGTTTTCTGTTCACTTTTTCATTTTTGATATGTATCCGTGAAAATATATGTAAAACAAAAAAGGAAACGATTTTGGATTCACGAAATGATGAGGAGAAAATTTTTCTTCGCCTTGAAAAAAAAAACTATACACACGCTTGGGTTTTTCTTATAAATGCGACGAATTATAGCGATTGGTTAAATAGAAGTAGGAAAATTTTAAAAGTCATCTGCTCTTCTGACTTTATAAATATTTTTTTATTTTCTTTAATACTATTGCGATAACACAGTTCAGTACAAATTCATCCCCCACGAATACTGGCGAGGCCCTCACGAACTTTTTAGTACACAATGCCAAAACAGACGAGACAAGTTAGCACCAAAATACACCACCTATTCCAGACCAGACCGTTTTCCTATCCGAAAGAGCGAAGTAAACAAACACAAACACACCCAGGGTCCACAGTTGGAGTTTATTTGGCAAGGCGCATGCTCTCGGAACGAAAAGCTGAATCAAACTGACAGATGGTAAAAGGAAGTCAGAGCCAAGCAAATGGGAAAGGACAATGTTGGTATTGATATTATTTGATTCATTTATTTATAACACAAATGGACAAGAGACTGGGTATACCAGAAGACACACTTCGGGTCTACCCATGCCGATACCCTTAACATATGATTTATTCAAAAAACAATAAAAAAAAATAACGTTGGGAATTAAACATTTTATTTTTCATAGAAATTTTGCGATTAGGTTAAGCTTGGCTTATAAGGTTGAAGGTATTTCCAAATACAAATCACATTTATTTTTTATGAATCTTTTGTAACTGAGGGGCAGATAGCTTCACTTTGCCGGGTATATTTCTGGCCAAAGCCTCCTCCTTGATGCTTTTTAGCAGATCCTTGTCGCGAGCATTGCAAGTTTTGTCTTTGGCGAAAATTGTGAGAGCCATCTTAGCAGCCTTTCCGCGTTTTCCAGTACCTGGAGTTAGCTTCACTTTGTATCTGAAATAATAATTTCATTTTTATGTTATTCGTTATGATTAAAACGAATATATTTACTTGTATTGCTGTAGAGCTTGGTAGGGTGCAATCACGGGTATGGCAAAGAGTATTTCATCATCATCGAAGGGTTGGCCGGTGAGTGTGTCTAGCATTTCCACCTCGGCACTGGCAATCGCGGAATCATCAATATCATCCAGATCAATGGTATTTTTTTCGACAGCCTTGAAAATGTTTTCGGGTTTGCCCTTGTCTTTCTGTGTGGTTGATTTCGTACTTGTTATTGGTTCACTCAGACTGGGTTTTTCCTTTCCAGATGAGTTTAGTATCATCATGCGCAGCTCACGTTCTTCGTCGTCTTGATCCTTGTACTTTGATTTCATTTTTTTCAACTTGCTCTTTTGACCACGCTTGACTTGTGAACTATTTGTTTCAGTCTCTGAAGCAGCCGATTTGGCAGCAGCATTTTCAAGCCCCTGTCGGGTTTTCTCTTCCTTGCGCTTCTTGGAGTTCTGTTGCTGCTTTTTCCGTGCTGGTCCTGCAGCTATGATGATGGTCTCCTCAACTTCTTCTTTTTTCTTGGCCACTTTGTTTTCTGCTGATGGAGGCTGCTCGACCAAAGAATCCGTTCGGAGCGTAATTCTGCCTGTATCGTGTTCTATTTTCACTTCAGTATCTGGAAATTCGGTTAACGATTCCTTTTCTTCACTATCCTGATTCATTGGCTCTGCCAAGGGATCACTTTCCTCTTCGCTGATTTGATACAAATCTGTATCCAATTTGCTCATCGATTCTGCCAAATTGGATTCGTCCTGGTCTTCCTCCAAAGTACGAACTTTTCTTTCGCCCAAATGTTTTTGAACAAAACTTTCTTCCAACTTAAAGAGCAAGCTCAAGCCCATGATAAGATGACAGGAGGGTAGGAAGTTCTTTTTGCCTCGAACCATAAAGCTACCGGTACCCAAATACTCTCCAGTGGGGGCTGTTTTGCTGACTTGATCACTCTGCACCCAATAGGCATTTGTCACGACTTTGGCATCCCAGGCCACACTATAGCTGATGGCCATGGTTCCGGCTTCCAGAAGTGTTTTGGGCGGTACTTCCTGACCACTGGGATTACGAATTATAACACTGGAGGCTCCTTGAATTTCAGCATGCACATAAATATCCCCTGGACGCATGTACCTAAGATTTCATTTAAACGGTTAATTTCCTGTTGGAATCTATTTTAAAGTATTTTAGTTTACCTCTTGACAATCAGTTCATTCTGTTGAGCATCCCTGCCACCGATTACCAGATAGTTCTCTGAACTAATAAACCAGTAAAACTTTTCAAACCAAAACACTTTGCGAGCCTTATTAATGGTTGAAATTGTTCGGACTTCCTTAAGAGTCTGTTGGGTTTTACGTTCGGCCGATTTAAGCGCTTTCATCGAAGCATCAACGGTTTTCTGCTCTTTCTGAGCAGCTGAACGTTTCAAGTCGTAATATCTTCTGGCATTGGCCCAAGCCGTTAAGGCCAGATCGATGTCAACAACCATTGAGGACTCCGATTCCTGATCATCCTCATCGTCGTAATCATAGGGATCGGTAAGAAGCAACGAAATGTGATTACTTTCAAGTTTTAATTGTTTGATGGAATTAGCCACAGCATTGCCATTGGCTTGGGACTCTTTAACTAACTCATGAATGTCAGGCCATGAGAGTTGGCTGGCAATGGCTGATTGGATAGCCAAAATGGCATTGTCTACCAAGGCCTGATTGGATGTAATTAGTTCAGCCTTTCTCTTGTCCACAAGTTGTGCTTTGTTGAGCTCTTCCAAACGCTTGGCATGGTCCTTTTTAACATTGGAGAGCTTCTTCAATGCTTCTCTCTCCTGTTGTAAGGTTTTCATATCAATTTTTTGTGACTCCTGCGTTGAAAAGAACTCATCAACGGCTGCCAAAAAGGAATCAAATGTTACATATGGTAGTCCCTCGAACTGTTTAAACAATTGCGGATGAAATTCGACATTTCTTAGAAAATGACCCTCTGCATTTGGTTCTTGCGTTTCTTTAGGTTTCTCTTCTTTAACTTGCATAATGTATCCCTTGGTTTCACCTTTGCGGCCTACATCAATTAGCTCTTTGGCATCCTAAATACAAAAAGAAATACATGTTAAAGGAATTAAACTTTAAACTTAGCATTAACTCACCTCAATGGCTTTCTCTAGAGCTGGTAAATCTTTTTCCAAGTCTATTGGCTTAGCTTCGTTTTTTTCTGTATTTCGATTGCGATTCTTGCGATCTTTCTTGTTATTTCCTTTTGCTTTCGATTCGGCGTTTTCAGTTTCCTCAGAGACCTCTTTTTCCTTGGACACACGATTGTCTAATCCATTTGAAATGAGCACATGATCGATAATAGCAGGACCACAATCCAGGACAGGCATCAATGTGCGTTTTAGACTTTCCCCGGCTTGGGCATTTTTTATCAGATCAAGCACCGTCTCAATAGATTTGTCTGTTTCATTTCTTGCCCTATCCATTGGATATTTTTCGCGTTGGGCAAAGCGAACTTCTTCGCCTTCTGTATGAGGCCGCAAGATGTATAATATGGTCAATTCATAATCAGTTAAAATTGCATTGCCACGGTCATAAAGTTCGATAACAAAATGGAAGGCCGCATCTGCGGTACCAAACTGAAAATCAACGATACGATCCATGCCAAGCTGTTTGACGCTTTCAAGACGTTTGTTCTTCAAATGCTTCCGAAGTTTCATACTGAAACCGGACGGTGTCATGTTTTTCGGCCATTCAAAGCCAGTTGTATGGAAACGTATTCCAGACTCAATCAATAGGGTTATCTTCTCTGAACTTGCACCGCCATGAAGCCGAAATAAAAATGTTTTTTTATCTATATCATAGATTTGATTCACGCGATAGCCAACATATCTTTAAAAAATAAAAATAAAACATGTTAAAGGAGGAAAAACTAGCAATACTATGTATATTGGGGATTCTGTTTCAGACTGACAAATATATTTATTATTGGAATTTAATATCTTTATGGAACATATAAAAAAAATATGGTGGTGAAATTCCTTATTTTGGCCAGAAACCTTACAGACCAAATATGTAGCACGTCACAGAATTTTCACAACTGAACGTGCTCTAAGCCGAACTGGCGAAATACCGCTAAAATGTTTCAGGAAAATTCTGTATTTACAAATACAGAAACCAGATTACTTACTTTTGAATTTCTGCTACAGCGCAAATGATATCATAGGTATTAAATCGAGCCTTCATTATTATGAATAATTTCGAACAGTAATAATATAAAACAGAACTAAGAATTTCTTGCCAGATTGCTAACAGCTGGTCATAATAATCGATTTTGCACTCGCATTCCGGCAATTTAAATTATCGATAACATTGTAGAGGCCCTGTTAAAACAAAGTAAAGTGGTTTGTAATTTTGGAGCCCTGCAAAAATGACATCTGATGAGCGAAATTTCCGATCGAGTTATTATGAAAAAGTAGGATGCAACAGCGTCGAGGAAAAGAAGTCGTTGAACAAGCTCCTCCAGGATGAAGTTCGAAACTTGAGCAAATTAAAACAATTCTCTCTAAGTTACACAGTGCCCCATGTAGCACGGAATGTTCTGTGGAGTCTTATACTGGGTAAGGGTCCACAACAAATAACAGTCCATCATTAATTAATTGTTATATTTTTTTCACAAAAAGGAATCTTGCCTCTACACAAAAACTCTACCGACTACATCAAAGAGCAGATGCGTGATGTCTACATGGACTTAAAACGGGCTGCCAATGTAATGCGTTATATAGACTCTTCCAAGCCAAAGGAAGTGGTTATGCACCAATTGTGGCTGTTGGAAAATAATCGCTTGCTTCACAACAACAATCCTGCCCAGGCGGAAGAGTTCATAGAAATTGTGCGGGTGCTTTTACAAAACTTTGATGACGAAGTGGAAACTTATTGCATTGCCAAGGAATTCTATCAATACACTCAAGAACTAAAAAATGATTTTCCAAAATTAAAGGATCTTACACAAACTCTACTAAAACGAGAGGATTTCGAACTTTATTGGTAAATAGAAAATACCAATCTCTTTTGTGGAAATGTTAAAAAATGTGGCATTTTTTTTAGCTATTTGGAAAAGCTTGGAGTTTTTGATTTGCATTCAAAACTGCTCTGCAAATTGTATACAACTTGCTTTGCAGGCGTTATCTGCGATACAGTTCTAGTCAAAATCTGGGACAAGGTTAGTGATTTTATTTTTTTATTATTTCCATTTTACATTTTCTTTTCTTCAAGGTTTGTGGTGGTTCGCGCAAAATCGTAGTGTTTGTCTTTCTTGAATTGGTCAAACTGAAAAGGCAATCCATTTTTGACTGCAAAACGGAAAGTGATTTGAAAGAACTCATAGAAACTGTAAGATATGAATACCTAAAATATATGGAAATTAAGAAATGTATATTTTTTTCATTAGGTAAAGGATATTGATGCCGTCATTGTAAACAAAGCCATCAAGACCTGGCAAAGTAACAACAGCGAAATCGAATATGCTCACTAAAAAGTTTCCATTTTCGAACTGAAATAAAATAAATACATTTAAGTCTTCAATTAAGTTTTTTTATTTATAATAAAACAAGTTAATAAATTTCTATGAAAAACGTTGATTTTATAATAACATAAGAATAGTATAAAAAAATACGTTATTAGTCTATTTCCATGATATCGTCATCTAATATTTTGATATTCTCAGACTCTTTTTTAATATCAATTGGATTTGTTTGAAGCAAATCAATTTGAAAAGGCACCAATGATTTAATATTAACCTTACAATTTGTAGAAGAATTAATTATCACCTGAATTTTCGGGACTTCATCCATGTGTTCATTATTAAAATGACTTTCACAAAGATTAATGTCTGTTAAACTAGAATTACAATAGTTACAAGTGTATTTCAGTGTTAGTTTATGCACCTTTTCCAAATGGTCGACTAAATTAATACTTTGGATATTGCAAGCAAAACATTCAGAAAGACCAAAAGTTTTCAAGCCGCTTGCAAATACAAATGATATAGATACTTCAGTACCTAAATTTGATCGAATCAAATGCACTACAGGACAGTCCTTGTCGTCGTGAACCTGGCAACAATGCTGAGATAAGGTCTCTCTGTCGAGACCACAAAATAGACAGCAAGAACAAATAAATAAGTCGCTGTAGTGCATGACCATATGATCTCTGATTAACTTCAACGATGTCTGATCTATAATGGTTCTATAATCACATAGCTTGCACTTAAATTTATCCCTGAATTGTGATTCATGAGTGTTATATATATGCTGATCGATATCGTCAGCATTACTTTGTGGGTTGTTGTTTGATCCATGAAATGCCGGAAACTGAGCAAGCCATTCGGTCTCCGGATTGACTGGCCAACTGGACAACAAATTGGTGTTGCTTTTATCATTTTGAACGTCATTCCTGTTATGCAAGATGTTCTGGAACTCCCACAAGAAAGTAAATCTATCCTCATAAAGATCAGATTGTATGCTTATAAAATAAGCATAGTTAATATTGTGCCGCAAGACTTCCATACGAAATGTGTCTATTTCTGGATGCATCTGAGTGCCATGTGTTTCTAATGTAGTTTCACTAACAAATGAACAACCACAATGGAAGCAGAAATAAATCTCTTTTGAGTGGACCTTGAAGTGTTCCTCGAAACTTTCCACGTCCCTTTCATTAGAGAGGGATTCATCAGGTGGACAATGTGGGCAAAAGGCCTTCAACAGGGCATGGCGTTTTCCCATATGCTTAAGCCAAAGACTATAGCCAGAAAAAAGGCCACCACATGCGGGCAGAGCGCAGACATAAAGTCGATCGGGAGATATACCGGTGGGAGCAGTCAATCTGTTCAACAGAGATTTGACAGAATCTTCGAGAATCAACAAAGAGTTCTCCAGGGCCGGTTTTTTCACCACTTGCATAGCCTGTAACTCTGCAGCGTTTTTTACCGGACACTCGATTTGATCCACACTATATTTCAAGTCTTCCACATCGCTCTCCTGGAAAAAATATAATTATTTCAATTTAGAAAAAAAGGAAACAAATGTTTTACCTTTTGAGAGGTTCTAGACACACGCTCGCATATAAAAGGTAATTCGTCGGGATGCTTTGATGACAAATGATTCTTAAAAAGGCTAAGGTCTAACATATTTCTGGAGCAATAAATGCAGACATAATGTTTCCATTCTGTAGAGTTGAATTCAACACTGTGCGCAAGTGTAACATGTTCTTCCATCGAGCGTAAAGTGTACGCACCAAAAGAACAATCTAGAAAATTAATATAATCAATTAGAAAATTTTAAAATGTATATTTAAGAACACAACTTACTTTTGCAAATTAACATTTTAACATTTGCCTTCATCATACTGATTAGCGACGGTAGATTTTCATCGATTGCAAGATCTGCACCATTGCACTTAATAATTTGAATCTCCAACTCAGGATGTTTCATAGACTGATGGATCTTAACATTGCCAGCCGAGCAACTTCGATAGCAACAGTAAAGGCATTGAAAGTTGCTGTGAGCATGTGTCTCATTTATGTGCCTGATTAACCGGCAAATGGACTCTTTGGTTTGCCCACAGTAGGCACACTGTAGGAGATCAGTTTGGGTTAATGAGCTGTTTTCATGATCGGTTATGTGCGCTTCGAACTCATTTTCATGGTCCGATGAGAAGTAGCATTCCTTGGCCGAGCATTTGAACAAACCAAAATAAAGACAGCCTTTCGGCACCTCTTTGAATTTATGCACCGGCATTCTGAAGCCGTTTTCTTCCATTTCGTTGTCCAGTACGGGCTTACTGTCTTCGGAGGTTTCCAAACTTAGATCATTTAACAGTTCTTGCTCAATATCATCCTCCAATATATCGCTTCCAGCCGCGTTAAATGTAAAAATCTCATCATTATTTGATTGGTTTTGGCCGTCTACCAAAGAAACTACTGCTTCTTCTACTTCTTCTTCTTCTTCTTCTTCTTGTGTATAAAGGGCCACAGCTAAAATCTTTTCTACGATTTCGCCTAGGTTATCGCCATGATGATCTAAAATGTGCTTCAATACATTTCCTTTGTTTAATTGGACAAAGTTGCACAAAATACAACGGAAAATATATATGACCAGCTGGGTTTCACTGTAGACATAGTACGTATAAATGCCAGTATTCTTACATCTAACATTGCTACGGCGCTTGTGTTGATGAACTTCATCGATGTAAGGTTTCTTGAATTGGCACGATGCGCAAGAAAAAGCGTATTCACCAGTGTGCATAGAAAAATGATTATAGAAATTCATAAACGAATCCCTTACTTCTTCTTCGCAAAAGGGACAATTTATCATGTAAATTTGTGTTTGAATATTACTATTGTTATTATTACTTTCTTGTTCTACTGGAATGGCGAAAGAAACGCTTTCCCGTATTTTGTTTAGACGGTCATCTGTCAGTCGTGAAACATAGGATTCTGTTTTATGGACTCTCACGAAATGATTTGTTAAGTTAAGTGGTTTTGCTTTGCAAATTATGCAATATACTGTGTTACTTTCCGTCATTTCTGGATTTATATTACATACGAAAGCCCGCGGATCGACTTTTGCATTTGATTTTTTCGATGATGTGGTTTGCGGATTGGTTAAATGTGGCTTTTTCCCCTCAACTAGTACAACATCAATAATAGTTTCGTTTTGGAGAGGTTTGCTTGTATGCCGCTGAACAATTTCTTTTGACAGCCTCTTCATACGTACAAATGGTTCTTTTTTTAGAAATAATTTGTGCGCTGCAGTGAGTTTCCGAGTTTTAGGGTTCGGCGGATCATCTTCATCATCTGAGCATAGATCCATAAAAACAATTGACTCCTGAAATATCTCATGTATCGATTGCGGTAGTCTCTAGAATAAATTTATATTTTTTAATTTTATGACATTCTTTAATAATTGATTAGCCCACTTACATTTTCTCTATTCTGCAAGTGTTTCCGGTAATTTCCATAAATTGTATCTTTAATCAAATCAAATGTGGTTTTCCTAAAACTGAACAAATACATAAGAAATCTCACATTTAATACTTCAGACAATGCTAATGCTTTCCAATTAGCAGTAGTTGAAGCTAACTGCTGGAATTTCGAGATGCAGCAGCAGGAGCAGCCGACAAAATCTTTCATGTTATAAACTAGAATTAAAAATATTTACCGCTTATCTTCTTCAATCCATCCTTTGATCTGATTGTATTTAAAATGATGTTCATCTTTCTTGTGGATTAGGAAATCCAAAAATGGAATATATTTCTTTAAAACTCCCAATTGGGAATACTCCATCACTTTGGAATTCAAAAACTCGCTGAAATCTATTTAACAAGCAACTAGCACTTAGAAAAAAATTGTCGACCGGCTTGACAGCTGTGCACGTCAGACTTTACAGTGTTGTATTTAACTTCGATAGCTTTGATATCGTTTTGGTGTTCTCGATAGCTAGGACTTAAAAAAACGGTTACATTATTTCCTGCTTAGCAACTCATAAGGGCAAAACATTTGCCAAGCATTTTTCTGTTCTACAGGACACTTAGAATTTGTTTTGCGTGAATCAAAAATGCAAAATTTTCGCGCAAAGGCGACTTCATTGTCGTTTCTTAATAGACGAGTAACAGATACAACGCAACAGTCCACGGCATCAGAGCGATTAAAGTCCAATATTTTTACAATAAGTGACAATACTTTGCCGAATGAGGCTAATGAAGCTCCAACTAATCGAATGGAACAACCCTTGCAGCTCTTTGCAATGCCTAAGGAAGCAATGGTTCCTAATAATATGGCTGGCACCGAACTCTCCAACTACGACAAGGTCAAGGTAGTTGGTCAGGGGTCTTTTGGAATTGCCATACTATATCGCCGTAAGTCCGATGGTCATCAGATTGTCTTCAAGCAAATTAACCTAAGCGACTTGACACCCCCTGGCCGTGACTTGGCAATGAACGAGGTGGAAGTATTTTCCAAGCTTCACCATCCCAATATAATCAGCTATTTGGGTAGTTTCATCAAAGACCACACACTACTGATAGAAATGGAATATGCCGATGGTGGCACGCTAGCCCACCTAATAGCAGACCGGCAGGGGGGCGGGGGCTCTCACTTTCCAGAGCGCTATATTATAGCTGTGTTTGAGCAAATATCTAGCGCAATTAACTACATGCATTCGGAGAACATATTACATAGGTAAGGATAGACAAAATTGAGTTTACGTACAAACGTATTGATTTTCAATATTCTAGGGATCTGAAAACTGCTAATGTATTTTTAAATAAAAGAGGAGTGGTGAAAATTGGGGACTTTGGTATATCAAAAATTATGAATTCTAAAATTCATGCTCAGACTGTTCTGGGTACGCCGTATTATTTCAGTCCGGAAATGGTAACAATATGTTTTTTGGTATAAATATGTTTATCATCTACTTTTTCAGTGCGAGGGCAAGGAATATGATAGTAAGAGTGATATCTGGGCTCTAGGCTGCATACTAGGTGAAATGTGCTGTCTAAAAAAAACTTTTGCTGCCTCCAACTTATCCGAACTAGTCACAAAAATTATGGCCGGTTGTTATACAGCTGTTCCTTTAGGCTATAGCTCAGGCTTGCGGAGTTTATTGGCCAACTTACTGCAAGTAGAAGCCTCTCAACGACCCACCGCAGGTGAAATCTTAGAATACTGGATACCATTGATATTTCGAAATCTAAACAAGAATAAGGGGTAAGACTGGGTCAGTTAATATGAAACATTTAAAGTCTTTGATTTTCCTTGCAAATAGTTATTTATATGAAGATGATGTAAATTCAAATGGCGCAAGCTCCGCTCTTCGGGAAAGCACTGCCAGTCGTAGCAATTTAGCAATGGAATTCGAGTTGCCCACAGCACAGACTGAGACCAAACAGCTTATGAATGCCAAAACAATGGTTCCACATGAGATAATCGAAAAGCGGTAATTCTCAAATTTCTCCCTGTTGAATGATTTTTTATTGATTTGTAAATTCTGTAGATCTGTGCTTTATCAGCTGAAATGCTTTGGTGGCAGCTTTAGCATGTTACCCATACAGTTAGCACCCAAAGCTGTTATAGTCTGCGTAGCCATGAGTGATTCACACTTTGTGGTGGTGAACGAGGATGGCTCTGTTTATGCCTGGGGTGAAGGTACACATGGACAACTGGGACTAACATCACTGGAAACTTGGAAGCACTATCCTAGTCGCATGGAAAGTATTCGCAACTATCACATTGTCAGTGCCTGTGCTGGCGACGGTTTCACAATCTTGCTTACCAGATCGGGCGGTCTACTCAGCTGCGGTAATAATTCGAAATTTGCCTTGGGGCAAGAGGAACAGAAGAACTACTACAGTCCCAAATCGATTGCCAAACTTTTGGATGTGCATATAAAGCAGATTGCTGCCGGAGCTAATCATGTGATTGCTCTCAGTAACGAAGGTTCTGTTTATGTTTGGGGCACTTGTACAAGTGGAGCTCTAGGACTTGGAAACTATCAAACGGAGCAGTAAGCTACAAATAAACCTATATTTGCAATTTTTATTAAGTAAGATTTCAGAAAATTGCCCCAAAAAATTATGCTGTCTCACATTATATGCAAACCAGCTCAGATCTTTTGTGGACCGGATACTTCAGCAGTTCTTTTTACTAATGGAGAATTGCATGCGTGCGGCAGTAACGACTACAACAAACTTGGCTTCAATAGACCAGGCAAAGTGACAGCTTTCAAGCGTATTCAGTTCAAGCACAAGATCCTGAAAGCCTGTTTCTCATCCACTCATTCAGTATTTCTCGTTGAGGGTGGCTATGTATACACCATGGGCAGGAATACAGAAAGTCAACGGGGCTTGCGACACTGCAATTTAACAGAGCAGCCAACATTGGTGGAAGCTATAAAAAATCGTTATATTGTGGTAGGCTTTTGCCTATTTGAAAATGTTCGACTAATAACGTGATTCATCTTAAAGAAAGCCAACTGCAATGACCAATGCACTATAGTGGCGTCGGAGGAGAACATTGTCACAGTTTGGGGCACTAGGAATGGATTACCTGATATTGGAACTAAATGTTTTGGCTTTCATCGTCAAGTATTTATGTTTATAATGCATCGTTGCAATTGTTTTGTCATTAAGCACTTTGCAGACATTTTCACAACCAGCTGAGATGGAATTGGGAAACAACACGGCAGCATTCACGAATTTTCTGGCATCTGTATACAAATCTGAACTCATTTTGGAGCCAGAAGACATTTTAGCGTAAGGTTTTATTATCTCTATTATGTTTTCCTTAAATATTATTTTTTCTATAGTTTGTACACCTCAGAAGAACAACGCGAACGTGGGCATTATGTGCGGGTCAGTGATGTTTATCCCTTAACTCACAGTTTCCTTGTTTTGGTGGACACTACAACCCCGTTAATTTCATCTTATGAGCACAATGAGGGAGAGTAAATTCAGATAAGAAACAAACTAAATATAAAGCACAAGCAAACTTTATTTCAGTAAAAAAAATTAAACTAAGGCATTTTCGATTAATTTGAGCACGGTCCAGTGATCGTTCTTATCAAACAGCTGTTTTTGAGTACATAGGTTATCGATATTTTACTCATCACTAACTCGAATCATGGTAAGCGTGCAAGTATTGTTTTTTGGACAAAGTCGTGAAATTGCTAAGAAAACTCAGGATATCTTTGTAATTGAGAAAACCAAAATCGTTGGATCTGAACTACTTAACCTAATTTGCGAGAAATATAATTTGAATTCATTCCGAGAAAACTTAATCTTGGCAATTAACGAGGAATACATTCAAGACTTGAATGAAGAGATTATTTTGCGGGTCAGATTGAAGATCTTTCAAATTGCCAATGTACTAAAAATTTATTTAACAGGAAGCTGACGAGATTGCTATAATACCCCCTTTGAGTGGTGGCTAAATAATCATCATGAACCATATTAAACTTACTGGTCAAAAACTGGAGCTTGATCAAATTCATAGCTTGGTAGTGGATGGTGGATGTGGAGCTTACTCTGTGTTTGTGGGAACTACTCGTGATAACTTTGAAGGAAAAAAGGTTAATTTTAATTAAATTCAAAGTGAGAAATTGCTTATAAATGGATTGAATTTCTTAGGTGGTGTCTTTAGAATATGAAGCTTATGATAAAATGGCCACGAAAGAAATGGATAAAATATGCTCTGAGCTGCGCACACGTTGGCCTGATTTAAAACATATTGTTATGCATCATCGCCTTGGCAGCGTTCCCATATGTGAGCCCAGCGTTATTATTGCAGCTTCATCTCCACATCGCGCAACAGCATTAGAATCCGTGTCATTCGCAATTGATCAGCTCAAGTCTCGCGTCCCCATTTGGAAAAAAGAAATCTACGATTCGGATAGCAATGGCGAGTGGAAGGCAAACAAAGAATGTGCCTGGACCAGTAAGGAAATGTTATTAAAAAAGTAGTCTTTAGATATAAAAAAAAGAAATGCCTATTCCAATTGCTTGTTATTTTTATCTTTTTTGTTAATGTTAAGGGCTGATTTCATATAGAAATATTGAAAAAATTGTTATACCACTGAGAACTTAAGTTTCATTTCCTCCAATGCTTCAGAACGTCCTTCAAAAAATTTTAATTTCGAAGCCTGTCAGGTCGAAATGAATCCTACGAAAAACAATGAAAATCTAGTCCAAATACGAGTGGATGACGATGAACTAAAGAAACGTGTGGAATGTTTTGTAAAACGAAAACGTGTTGAAATCAATTCTAGCAATATCACAGACTTCATTCCGCCACCAGACAAGGACGAACCTGTTTCCTGTGCCCGCACACAAAGCGTCATCGTAAAACAAGAACATTCCAAAGGACATTTGAAAGGTTCGTTCGTTCACCCATAAAGCAGGCCATTTTTTTACCTACTTTTTTTTCTACCCTGAAAAGTCCGGCGTGCCGATAACAATTCCGGTCCCCAAATGAGACCGAATTATTCTGTGGAACTCAGTAAAATGATGGCTACGCCTGGAACTTTGGAACCTTCGATATCCACAAGAGAACAGTTGCTGGACGAACGACTGGGAAATATTGAAAGCTACATGGACCTGAATCCCTCGAATAAGGAATTCCTACAGCGCATTAAGGAAATCGAACAGCGGATTTTGATATTGGAATCTGTGTCGCCAGAATACAAACACTTCCTCGTGAGTTCGTTTTGATTTTGCTGTTGCCCTACGATTACTGACTTCAATCAATCTTTAGACTCGTTTCAGACCCGCTGAGAAACCCACTATCAAGTCCGAGAGTAGAAGAGTCTATAGCCCTCAAGAGCTGAGTGATTTTATAAACAAAATAAAAAATACTCATTCGAAATAAAACACTTGATAATACTCAATGCCTTTTGATTCACTGATACCCAAATCTGTTTATATATGTAAATAAAAATTCTAATTAAGGCAAATAAAAACTGAATAAGGGTTATCAATTCCAACTATTCTGCTGCCTAGCAACGTATTAAAATGTATATTTCATAATAATAATGTGATACAAAGTATTGATCGCCGAATTTCTCTCGGAAACTACATGCCACAGTCGATTTATGTTTCCAAGTAAAAATGATTATCCCATGTTTTATAAGAACTGACAAAATTGAGCAAAGCCATCCTTGCTCACGTGCTGCGCATACCAATCGATACGATATCTCCAGCAAGAAACTTTATATAGAAGTCTAAAAATATACGATAAATTCCATATAAAAAAGCTATATTGTATTGGTCACCGTGTATTTGTGATCCAGTTTTCTATATTTAGAATATATGCATGTGTGTATGTACTTAGTTTATAAATAAATTGTTTGCTTCTTTTTTAAGTTAACGATTTATTCAAATCCAGTGGTTTTCTATTCATTTTATATGGGTAGTTGTTTTCGATTTTGCAAACTATTTTAAATAGTTTTTTGATGCCAATGCGTATGATTCCAAAATTAGTTAAGTTTCTCAAGAAATTCAAAATTGGGGAACATTAGCCCCTATTTGAGGACGCTTTGAAAAGAAAGCATGCGAGTAACTAGAATTAAATCGCCCATGACGCAGGGGCACAATTCTTTAAAAATCGCTTAGTAATTATGTAATACGTAAAATTGTTAGTTATACATTTCAATTGATGTATATATAAAATGCGACTGGGAGAGCGCTGGTAATATTTTTATCTTAGGAAAGAGTAGGAAATTGAAGTTCATCATCAACTTTCAATGGCTTGCCGGCGGTGCGACGCTTCTCGCCACCAAACTTGGTGGTGGTTTGGTTTCTCTCGTATCCGTTGGTAGGTCCATTTTCCGGACGGAAACCACCGCGTGGGAGACCACGAGGTCCACCCTTGCGGAAGCCTCCTCTGCGATTATCATTGAAATTGAACTGAATGTCAACAATGCGCTGAAGACGACCAACGCGCTGTGGGTACATAGAGGGGTCATATTCAAGGTCATCTTCGCTGTCCATATCTCGTTTTTTGCTCAAGACAACCATCTTTTTCCATTCCGAATTGTCGACACCTTCACCAGCCTTGCGCAAGTTGTAATTTGGCTTAGCTCGTTGATCTCTTAGGGCCTTCCATTCGTCCAAGGTCATTTGCTTCGATTCATCTTCCTCTGTGTTGGCAACGGGATCACCTGATTGTTCATTTGACGAGTCTTCCTTATCGTTTGCTGGGGGTGCCTCTCCAGTTTTGTTCATATCATCGATGTCTTGCTTGGCGGATCCCCAGTTATGGGCACCAGCTCCATCACGTTTATCAACTGCCTTGATACCTGGTAAATAAATATTTGAATAAAATACCCATTTCGCAATTAAGTAATGATTTTAAAAATATTTACCAGTTTTATCAGAGCCAGACTGACGATCAAACTCGCGTTTTCCAAATTTCTCACCATTTCTAATCTTTGGGGGGCCTTTGTACTCGCGGTCTCTGAATTGACGATGGTGCACCTCGTTGCCGAAATCGTTGCCCACGGGACCAGCGTTGTTGTTTTCCCTTGGACTAGAACGGGTATTGTTGCGGATCACGCGTTTTTCTCTATAAGCGTTGCCAGTTGGTGCTGCTTGATTGCCTTCAGGGACAGCGGTCTTTGATTGAGTTTTGGTTCGTGGTGCAGCTGGAGCAGTACCGGCTTTTGGCTTCACAGTGGAAGCTGTATTCGTTCCTTTCACAGCCACATGGTTTTTGTTCAGAGTGTTTGATTTATTTTCCTTTTCCGCCTTATTACTTTTCTTTGTCGGGCCACTCACATCTTCGCTTTTCTTTTTGGCGCCAGCAACTGGCATTGGCGCGGGTCCAGCCTCATCATCCATAAACAATAACTCATAGCGATTTGTTCCAGAACTGTCCATTTTGAATATTTCACTCAAAAATATCTTTAAGCCTGAAGATGGCCGAGTTTTAGTAAGATTTAAAATTGGCACGAATACTATTACCGCACTCAAAAGTATACAGTATGGGCAATCATTTCAAGGGGTTCGGTTCCAAAGGCTACTGTCAAAAGTGGTGCTGCCAATCTGTGAGAAAATGCTGATTATGACACCGACTAGGGTTGCAACAAATATATATGTATGAAATATACAAAATTTGCACATGTTTACGCATAAAGTATTGTGTAATAGTCCATAAACGCTTACAATCATGCCGGACCCATCAAATAGAACTTATAATTTTTAAGTTGAAGATATAAAAAAGAAAAATGTTTTTGTAAAATTTTTTTAAATTGATATATATAACACATACACCTTGTCAACTCTTTAAATAACATATAATAATTTGATTAAAAAATTACACCCTGTCATTATTGTAGAAAACCAGACCCTTTGCTTATGCTGGTTGAATATTAATTTGTATTTATGTATCTATTAATTTTTATTTATGTACATGCATTGTATAACACAAGGACTCAGGCTATGTTCTCTAATATGAACAGCTAGTTCTTTTGATTTCGTTGCGCAAATCGTTGCGTAATGTGTATGGCGCTGTGTTATCGATAAAATGTCTGTTTCTCCACAACCCTAGGTTATGGAGCGGAATCAATTTCTTTTTCGTCGAAATTTGCAGTTCTGAGTCCGGCCTATGCACGTATTAAATTATATAGTTAAATAAAATTAAAGTGGAAGACATTTGCTAGCACAAGCTTTATTTGATAACGTTATTGTTTTAAAGCCATTCGAATTATATTAAATTATAGCCGATTTCCGGAACCTGAATCAAAAAGTTGTGGATTTTAGTTTTACGGAAACCATTCAATAAATCACGCCGGTAAGTTTGTTTTTGCTTCTTAGAATTGCAAGATTATTCCTATAAACTCTCGCTCTTCTTTAATTCACTGCAATTTCGGGTCGATTCCTTATATGTGTACATGATGAGTAAGTGAATATACACATGTACACTTGCCCGCATAACTCTGCGTACACCACTAAAAAATTTGAAAATTAAACTTTGAACTCAAATGGTTCGGCCATTTATGCATATAATCATTCCATTTTTTTTTTAAACTTAACTTTAATTTATTGTTTAGAACATGACATTTTTTTTACAATCGTTGAAAGTTATTTTATATTTTATTTGGAACTTTAATCTTAATACTATGAAAAAATGTACACGCAAAAGTCTGCGTACAACTGTTTGAAACAGCGTGGAATCTAAGAAAATGCAATTCCCGTTAAAATTTTTGTGGTCCTTCTTCTTATTTAGATTGTTAAAAACTAATTGTTCCATAGTTGAATTTAATTTATGCACCAAACTTAGTACAGTTACAACATGGAACAAAAAGGCAAAGAAATTTCGGTTGGGGAGCGAAAACTTATTATAAAATTTTTCTTGGAAGGGAAATCTTATAGAGAAATTGGTGCTCTAGTTGGTAGAGCCCACTCCTCAATCCAAAAAGTTATAAATAATTATAACTCGACTGGCAGTATCTTGTCAAAGTCTCGATCAGGCCGTCCGCCTTTGCTAACCCACAGGGAACAGACGACTATTATAAAGTCTATTCGGCTTAACCCCAGGATGACAGCTCATCAGGCAAGGCTTCAGATCGAGGAAAGTTTTTCCAAAACAGTTTCTGATGATACTGTACGCCGTGCCATAAAAAAGGCTGACTACCATAGTAGAGTTGCCCGCAAAAAACCTTTGATTTCTGAAGTTAATCGGGAAAAGCGAATAACTTTTGCTAATGAATATATTTCCCAGCCCCAAGACTTCTGGAATAAAATTATATTTTCCGATGAAAGTCAATTTTGCATTTTCGGAATTAAAGGAAAAATTTTGGTATGGAGGAAAAGGGGAGAAGCATTTAAAAAAGAAAATTTAGTTGGCACGGTAAAGCATGGAGGAGTTGGAATAATGGTGTGGGGGTGTATGGCGGCAAGCGGCGTCGGAAATTTGGTACTTATTGAGTCAGTTTTGGATCACAAAATCTATATCGACATTTTGAAAGAAAATTTGAAGCAAAGTGCTGCAAAATTGGGGCTGGAAAATGAATATTGGTTCCAGCAAGACAACGACCCAAAGCACAATACATTGAATACAAGGCTTTGGCTGCTTTATAATACCAAAAATCAGCTGCGAAAACCTCCCCAGAGTCCTGATCTCAATCCTATTGAGCATTTGTGGGATCTTCTCGAGCGGAAAATTCGCAAGCATACAATAACATCAAAAAAAATGCTCAAGGAAGTAATTTTGGAGGAATGGGGCAAAATAACTGCGGAGGAGACAAGGAAACTATATCTTTCCATGCCGAAACGCCTTACAGAGGTCTTGCATAGACAGGGGTACCCTACCAGCTATTAAATTGGGTATACTTTTCTATGTAATATATATATAAACACACTGTACGCAGACTTTTGCGTGTACATTTTTTCATAGTATTAAGATTAAAGTTCCAAATAAAATATAAAATAAGTTTCAACGATTGTAAAAAAAATGTCATGTTCTAAACAATAAATTAAAGTTAAGTTTAAAAAAAAAATGGAATGATTATATGCATAAATGGCCGAACCATTTGAGTTCAAAGTTTAATTTTCAAATTTTTTAGGGGTGTACGCAGAGTTATGCGGGCAAGTGTATTTGTAACTGGCTCCTATGTACATATATGAAAAAAAGAAAAAAAAATCGATGAAGCTATTTTGTGACCTCACGATATTAAGAAGCCCATATATATGCATAATAACAAATATGCCATATTTGGGCGATGCGTGACAACGTTAACGACATAAGCCAATGTATGTGTTGATATATAAAACATGCTCATACATACATACATACATTAGGACAACCAAATATGCATGCAGCGATTAAGCCGGCAGTCACCTGCATTGAAAACTACCCCATGAATTAACATTATTAAATATCCATTCCCCATTTTTGGAGACCAAGTTTGGCTCAATTTATACATGAATTTTGAAAGGGTCCGAAGAATCCATATTATTCTTTTTTTTTTATTATTTATTTTTTGTCTAAGCAAAAAGCTTGTTACCAATGAAACGGGAATACTACTGATTCGGTAGTAACTTTTTATTGAATGTTTAGACTCTTAATTCCAAGAGTTCGGGACTAGAGGATCTCCACTATTCTCGAGCTATAAATATGTCTAAAATGTTTATGATTGCACTATAACTAAATCGTTTCTTTTTTTTGTTTAATAGATCATACTGGATTTCTTGAGAATACATTTCAAGTAAAATAACACATCTATTTTGCATCGAAATAATTTAAATTAAATCTTTTTTCAATATTCCAAATTATAGGAGAAAATAATATTGAATTTATTATTTTAGAAACACGTATGACAGAAATACGCGGTTCCATTCAATATAGTATTTACTAGCATACGAGGTAGTTTGATTTTAATATATATCTTACTACCTCAATGCTAATAAAAGAATCTTTAAATATCACATTTTTTAGGTTGGAGTGAAAACCCTCTCCAAAGTGACGTAATAATTTAAATATCCTTAAGCAAATGTGAAAAATATTAATTCTTGTATTCTGAGTAAAAAAAAATTTGACTAGATTACAAGAAAGAAAAAGAATTTTATTTTATTGTTTAAAAACAAAGTAACCTTTGTAGATATTTTTTTCCTCTAATTTTATAGAAATGCTAAAATGTATCAAAGCTAAAAATTAACTAAGGGCTCGGCAATCATAAATATCTGTCTACCTATGAAAGCAGAAGCAGAATTTACCCTAGTTCTTCATATTTACAATAAAAAAAAAACCAAAACTAATAACAAATTTTTCAATTCAGAATGGCTCCGAATGACAAATATGAATATATATCTAGAAACAAGTTTCTAGCTAGAGCACAGACCTTCTCGTTCAGGGATATTTTGCATTTGGAGTTTCAACGTGTTCGATCTCAGAAATGGGAGAGAATGCTTACTTCGCGGGATCCGCAAAGGAAGTCACATCACTGCAGGGTCTGTGACATCGTTCAATATGGAACAAATACCCTGATACTTCATGTGATTGGCAAGAAACATACACTGCAAATGCAAGGTGTGAGTGTTGTTCGACTACAGAGGTATGATGATCCTGTACCACCTGAAAATCTGGCATTTGAAAATCCTCCAGAACTGAAGACAATCGAATCACCTGATCTGGTTAGGAATCCAATTGCCAACAATGCGACTATAACAAAGCCGAAAACCGTAGGCCCCCAAGCCACTACATCGAATCCGAAGGAAGTAACAGGTCCCACAAGTGCAGCGAAACCGGCAGTTGCCACAACTCCAGCAAAACCGACAGTTGGTCCAACTCCGGTGAAACCGGCAGTTGCCACGATTCCAGCAAAACCGGCAGTTGGCGCAACTCCGGTGAAACCGACAGTTGCCACGATTCCAGCAAAACCGGCAGTTGGCGCCACTCCGGTGAAGCCGACAGTTGCCACGATTCCAGCAAAACCGGCAGTTGGCGCAACACCGGTGAAACCGGCAGTTGCCACGATTCCAGCAAAAACGGCAGTTAGCGCAACTCCGGTGAAACCGACAGTTGCCACGATTCCAGGAAAACCGACAGTTGGCGCAACTCCGGTGAAGCCGACAGTTGCCACGATTCCAGCAAAACCGGCAGTTGGCGCAACTCCGGTGAAACCGACAGTTGCCACGATTCCAGCAAAACCGGCAGTTGGCGCAACTCCAGTAAAACCGGCAGTTGCCACAACTCCGGCGAAACCAGTAGTTGTCACAACTCCAGCAAAATCGGCGGTTGCCACAACTCAGGCCAAACCAGCAGTTGCCACCACTACTTCAAAACCTAGGGAAGTAACAATCGACCCTGCAGATGCCCCAACGGATTCATCAAAATTAATTGAAATATCGAGTGACTCAGGTTCCGAGAGTAAAAACTCCGAGGCAGAAACATCCAAGCAGCCGATTGTTCAGAGAATCACTCCTGTCCAGAAAGTGGAACCCATTAAAGAACCCTTGCCAGATGATAACCTCCTAGTCGGCACGCTTGAGAACGACTCTCAAAAGGCCAAAGCAACCAATGCAGACATAGTGAAAAATCCATTAGTCAAACCTAAGAAAATATCCTGTGTACCTCTTTCAAAATTAACTGAAGCAAAACCCAATGCATTGCAGGAAAGTAGCACAGATGTGATTGACATAACAGATACAGATACTACAGTCGAAGTTTCCAGTGAACACAAAGATGCAACACGCATCAGTGAGAAAAATACAGAAAAGCAAAGTACAAAGCCTAGGCATTCCGATGGAAACAAAAATAAAAACCGTAGTACTTCTCCCAAGAGCGACTCAAGATCTGGCCATAGCTCACATTCGAATACACGCAGAAGTGGGTCGACTCGCAAGTCGAGTAGCTCAAATGACACATCACTCAGGACGTTTGCTGATAAATCCATCATTGGACTCTTAGGAGTTGAGTATGTTATAAAAATTATGAGACGCCTGAACGATACAAACCCTCGATTCGAATGTAGTCTGTGCGATCTTGTTTTTAATCGACAAACTATGCAAAATCATCTACTCAGCCATAACCATCGCCTCAAGTATTGTGAGAAACACTTTCCGACCGCCATTAAGCAATATAGACAATATATGACGCACCTGCCTGAATATGAATTATTCAAGGTTATGACACCGATATTGGATAAATTGGCTATAGCGATTGAAAAGCATCATGGTCACGAGTTTCCCCTGCTGACCTATGAGCATCAATATAACCAGAATAGACATGGAATATTCGTCAAAGCATTCAATAGAAAGCATGCTTCCGAATTGCAGGGACCGGCATTTACGCATGTATTTGATGCCAAAGAAATAGAAGCTCTAATTGAGAATAGAAATAATTATCATCCAACAACTGCAGATCTGGCCAATTCGGAAAGATATTTTGATGGCACTCGGGTGGAGCTTGAGGAAGAAGCCACCAAAAACCAGCACACTAACTACAGAGGTCCCAATACAAACCAATTAAAAACATACGATGATGAGACCTATAACCGTATGGTAGATAACTTTCTTAGGGACACTAATATTGGTGATTCTTTGCCCTCTAATCGGAACCCGGAGCGTAGCTATAAGCGAAGTGGTCATAGAAGATCAAGTTCATCTGAGAGAAAACGAAGACGCTTGAGTCCAGTTCGTTCGAAGAGGAGTCCTGAACGCAAGTCTATATCCCCCTTAAGGGAAGGAGATATTTGGCAGGCCTATCGACATTATGTAGACCAAAAGGTTCGAGACTTGAATATGACTTTTGATTTATTCAAATCGGATCCAGAAAGTCATCCTCAGTACAACGAAGAGTGGAAGAAGTTCTGGAAACGTCGTAAGGACGAACTTATAGCTGCTGGCATTGATCATCGCAGTTATAATTATCAGAATGAATGGGTTTTGTTCTTTAATAAGCGTCTCGAAGAGCTTTACGCTCAGGATGTGGAGAACATTAAAGTTCAGTGTCGGGAAAGACTTTGCCTTCCTATGACCAATGACGAATTGGCTGACGAGAAGTATCATGTTCGCGTATCGATTCCACAAGTAGATATTCCTGTGCATATAGAACGCGAAGTTCCCATTGAACCTACAAAACCGGTCGAGTTAGATAGCCCCAATGAGTCTACCAGTCTCATTCATGTTCTACGTCTTCTGACTGCCTTAGAAAGGCATCTGGGCAGTCTGGGAGCTCGTATTACTGAACTACTGTCAAAGGCCTTGCAAATTGACAAACTTTACCCGGATAAAATTAATAGTTTGCTTACACCAGAGAACTGTGCTCTCTTGGAAACAGCCAAAGAGAAATTTACAGGACTTGTGATATCAAATTTACTGGATCTTTCCAGTGAGCGCGCCATCAAAAAGGCTATCAAATCGACAGATTATTTGCTCAAACACGTTGCCCGTCAAGAAACGCCAATAGCCGAACCCATGCCAGCTATATCCACACAGTTATCCTCTCTTCTTTCTTCGTTGAACCAAACCAATACTGTCAACAAATCAGAACTGGCCACACGGCTGGCATCTTCTCTTATGTCTCAAGGCAAGACCACTTTCAATCGAGACCAATTACAGCAAATCATCCAGGTCTATTCGATGATTGAAAAAAATAAACGTCAAGATGAACCCCAGGCATCTGGTTCTCAGTCGCGTCTTCAACACTTTAGATCTGAATTTCCGAATGAATCGGGTCTCAGTAATAACCAATCCATTAATGACTTCAATAGAAATCCTTATCAGGATAATTTTAACAATGTTCCCTATAAACCAAATAATGAGTTGCAAAGATTCGACATGAACTTTAGACAGAATAATTCAATGCAAAATGTAAATAATATGAGTACTAGTGGTAATTTCATTTCTGCAAATCCTGCTAGCAATAATAGTAGCAACTATTATGACAGACATGATATTAGGTCCAACTTCAACGAACCACTCTTCGGATCCCTCGATAGCGAGACGCGTCACTTTGCCAGACCTCAGAGGGACCTATCCAGGATGGACTTCAGTAATGCATTCGGCGCCAATCGGAACCGTCCAAGTGGCACCGAATCTTTGGAACTACAATCGAGTAACCGGAATGGCTTGTTTTGGAGCAACTGAAGACGGCATTTTGCCAACCTATTAAATTTTTTTTTTGTTTTTTTTTTTAGAATTAAGAAACGTAAATTTAAAATATACGAATAGTTTTAAGGAAATGCTAAAAAAGTATTGGTTATGAATTGATCTTATTGCTTACAATTTTATAAAAAACCTTCGTAACCTTTCCCCATTTGATTTGTAATTCTAGTTTAAGGAGCCCACTAAATATAAAAACTTATTTCTAAATATTCGAGATCCCATGTGAATTATAAGGATCCTCCTAGTAAACTAAGCCAGGTGATTGCTTATATGTTTATGTTCTTGTCATGACAATGATAATTTTTGTATTCATCCTTTCCAACTATCTGGAAACTCTGAATATAATGCTAAAATTTGTTAAGCAAATCTGAATTTTAAATTTGAATAAAATCAAGTGTGCTTAAGATATTGCGGATTGGAATGCTTTTAAATTCGATCGGGCTTAATATGTGGACTAATATCTTGGATCTCTCCAAGGGTTGACATGATGTTAAAGTACTCGATTCCTGGGCTACACGAAGTAACTGTGGAAATCCGTTACAATACCTTTTACTGACTTCTCGCCATCCTAGAAGTATTCTAACACATTGGACTTGATGGACCCTTTGAGTTGCACGGCGCAGGAAGAAAGAGAGAGAGAGTGAGGATGTGGGATTTTTATGGATCCACGGAACACGCAAATTTGGCATATTTGGTTTTTGTATTCCTTAGGTGCATTTTGTATAATAGTTTTGTTTAACGGAATAAACTGAAGTGTGCTTAAATTGTCTGTGAAATCAAATTTACATCTCGATTTGGAATGGAACTGGAAAACTATTGATTAATCTGGCTATATATTCAATTGTTATTTTAAATCAGAGCGAAACAAATATTAGTCTTATTTTTAACCAAACATTTAGTTGGACTAGGGGTAATTTGGTTTTATAGAATCCGCTAGATCTCTTGGTCATTTTGGATGTCTTTTTAACATCTTAGGTACCCCGTCGAATAATTGGTTTTTTAATTTGGTTTAGTAGAACGATAATTAATTTTGTCTACTTAAAAGCTTTAAACGATAAAATCTGGGACTTGTCTATCGATCATTAATTGATCGAAGTGAATTTACCAGAAACTCTAAAAAATAAGCGAAGTGTTCGAAAGGGCATTTTTAATCCTATGTAAATTTGATACCTGGTAATAGGGGTAAGTATTTCTGGGAAATTCGGGACTCACTACTTAGTATAAACTTTTTATTGTTAAAGAAAAAGCCGTTAAAATATTATATGTACCTATTATAGTTCCACGTATTTATATATTTTATTTGCAGAAACCGTTATGCCTTCTTCTTCGTTATGTGCAAATCACAAAAATACTGCGTAAGTTGTCTCATGAAATATATGCGCCGATTGCTTGAAAAATTTTGTTGTTTTCTTTATGTTTTGCATTAATTGTTAAACAAAAGTCTGAAAAGCTGTGAGCTCCTAGGTCCAGATGATTGGCTTACAAGTGGAAAGTTTGGCTCACGGGATGCCGTTCTGGTGTTTCGAACCAATATTCTCAATCCGAAAACGAGGAAGACCTTGTCAGAAAAGTCATCCGTTATGGCTCTGCCAGATAGTGGAATTAGTAACGCTGAAAACAGTAGTAGTAATGAAATTAATGACAGAACGCAACCGACTCCAAGCGTAGCACCAATCGTTGGGGCTAGACCCCGGAAAATATATATTTCATTAAGAAATCCATTGAATTGCAATCAGAATGTGAAGCTTGGAGTCCACAATATGAGTATGAGGTTTTCTTCAAGCGATACTTCAATGTCGAGTGAGGCAGATGAACCCCCTGTGGATTGTGAAAAGAAGCCCTCTCTAACTAGTAAATCCCTGAATACCCTAACTCCGGCAGTGGAAGAAGAAACCGCACTTGATATTCAAACGGAAGCTGAGGATATGGAAGCAGCCATACCCAGCAGTCAAAGCGAAGAAGAGCCGGAAATTTCCAGCGAAGATGATAACGAATGTGGTACAAATATGCCTGCATACAAACTGAAAATTACCTATAAGTTTATGCAAACAGAAACGAAATTGTTACGAAAAATCTTTAATGTACACGGTCTAATGGAGACCCAGAGTGAAAATAGTTTTAATTTGTTATGGACCGGTGTACATATGAAGCTAGATATATTGAGAAACCTATCGCCTTATCAACGTGTCAATCATTTTCCCAGGTGAGTCATTTAAATATTCTGGCTAATACATTTATTGGCTAATAAATAAATAAACACAAAATGCTTAGGTCATATGAATTAACACGCAAAGATCGCCTTTATAAAAACATTGAACGCATGCAACATTTGCGGGGCATGAAACATTTCGATATTGTGCCTCAATCATTTTTACTGCCCATTGAGCAACGCGACTTAATATTAGCACATAACAAGCATCGGGGACCTTGGATAGTCAAGCCCGCAGCTTCGAGTAGAGGTCGCGGCATATTTATTGTGAATTCGGTGAGCAAATTCAAAAGAAAAACTAATCAGTTTTCATATATAATTTAAATGATTTTCTTTTCAGCCAGATCAGATACCTCAAGATGAACAAGTATTAGTATCTAAGTATATTATTGATCCACTTTGTATTGATGGGCACAAATGCGACTTACGAGTTTACGTATTAGTAACTTCATTTGATCCTCTCATTATTTACCTATATGAAGAGGGGCTTGTACGTATAGCCACAGTTAAATATGATAGAACTGCGGATAATCTGTGGAATCCGTGCATGCATCTCTGCAATTATAGCATCAATAAATATCATTCGGATTACATTAGATCATCGGATGCCCAGGACGAGGATGTGGGCCACAAATGGACTTTGTCAGCTTTATTAAGGCACCTGAAGCTACAGGGCTGTGATACAAATTTCTTAATGCTTAACATTGAAGATTTAATTATAAAAGCAATACTCGCAAGCGCTCAAACAATTATATCGGCCTGCCGAATGTTCGTTCCCAGTTATAACAATTGTTTCGAGCTTTATGGTTTTGATATACTCATTGATAATGCCCTTAAACCTTGGCTGCTAGAGGTGAATCTCTCGCCCTCCATGGGCGTGGACAGCCCCCTGGATACCAAGGTGAAGGCATGCCTTATTACAGACCTATTAACCTGTGTGGGCATACCCGCCTACAGTCCGGAAATGCGATCTCACTTCGATGGCAAATGGACACGGTTTCGCAGTTCAAGCGGTCAGAGAAAACTAGAATCCTCTGATTCGGTAACAACCATACATTCCAAGAAAACAAACAAGAAGTCCAAGACAGTGGTTCATCTTACCGCGGAGGAACAAAGAATTGTACGCAGTGCTCGACTCCAATATGCTCGGCGTGGAGGCTTTGTGCGAATATTTCCCACAGATGACACCATGCAAAGATATGGCAATTTCCTAGATCCATCATCAGGCATTCCAATTTCTACACCCATCCTACAAGGACAGACCTTTCAGGCACCAACCATGCAGCACAACTATAATCAGATGTTGCATTCGATACTCTACTGTCCCGATCCTCGCTGTATTAAGGAGAATAACACTCAGGAAAACCGCATCAGCCAATATGAGCGAGCACTGGAAACCGATTCAGAGATACCATTTGCCAAAAAACAAATTATTGAGAAATGTGAAGAAGAAGGAAGAAGACTACGCAAACAAATGTTGAAAAAGATTGGAAATGGTTCGGAGCTAACTCAATTCCAAGCTAGGCAAACGTTTAGCCTATATATAGAGTCTGTTTTAAAACGCTTAACCCAAGAACCCAAAGATAGTCACGAAAAGATATTACTCAAATTTTTAAATAAGTTCGGTGGAGCTGTGAAACCACCAGTTGTATTTAGAAATCCTCAAAGTCTTAAAGTTATAAGTAAAGCTCGATCTGCGATGGTGGCAAAACTGCTAGGAGATTTTCTGGAGCTCTACAAAAGGGACACCGAAGCCTATGTCGATTCATTAGATCATTTTGGTATGATACCAACTAGTGTCTACAATGAATTCCTAATGCACGCTCAGGAGCCCGATCTAGAGGCAGTTTTAACGCTACACACCAATGTTACCGGAATTATGCCATTCCTCTATAACCGATGTGGATTGTCCGTACCCCCAACTCCACCAATTCCGTCCGGCCTATATGGATTCTTGAGGGCCCTCCCAGCCATGGTCTCCTCAGGTGGCTTTTCCAGGGAAGTCAATAAGTATGATGGCTATTTCCGTAGCATCGATAAGATCTAAGAGTACAAGAAAGTGCTAAAGCATGTTATTCAACTTACGCTTACAATTTTTTCTAGTCTAAGATTTAATCCAAACATTTTTTACGCGTCTCGTTCATTTTATCTAAAATTTTATGCTAAAATTCTCGCATTTTGACCGGATTCAATACTAATTAATTGCCGGTAATTAACACTTAAAAAAAAAGTAATTTATTATTGTTCAAATTGTATTTACTACTTAGGCACACAATCAAAGCAACTTCGAACATGTTTAGCTTAATAGATGAATTTATATTATCATACAAAGAAAACAAAAACAAAGATTTTAATACTCTTAAATATTTGCTTTATCCAAAAAATAAAAAACAAGAAAAGGGAAAAAATGAAAATGTACGCCAAAGACTTATTAAATTATTGTAATATTTAAAAAATAAACAAGTTGTGCACGCAGATATTTACTTAATATATTTAAATTAACACAAATATTTTTTAAATCGCAATTTCGCAAATGCTAAAAATAAACTTTATACGAAAGCTAAAACGAATGGTTTTATTTACCAAAGCTCAAAGCCCAAGTTGAGAAAGAGAAACACATTTCAAATACAACTGAGAGAGTATTTTAATTGAATTAAAAAATAATTCTAAAAAGATCAACATATCACTTTCGTTTTGTTTTGTTCTATAAAGAAATTTTCAAAATTGTCAACATTAATAATAAATTTCTCTAAGACGAAGATAAATTAGGTAACTACATTTTTGTTTTTGTTTTTTGATTCTAACAGAATGATTAGTGAGTTTATATTAAGTCAAGTTTTTAAAGCACATTGCAAGTTTTTTGAGCATTGATCATTGACCCAGATGGACATTTGAATACTTCAGTCGCACTACCGCCTTGGGCCACAAGCCATCCTAAACTGTTTGGGGGAAAATAATCATTAGTCTTTTATTTTTCGATTTCAATTCTATACTCACATATTATCAAAATCAAGAGCATTTGTATTTATACCTAGATAGTTGGAGTCTGCACAAAGTTCCTGGGCAGAAACCAAAAAAAATATTTGAGTCGGTGTTAAGTTGAGCCCGGGTAGACGGGCCATGCCCTTAATGGGCCCGGTCAGCGAGAGCATAGAATGGTATGAGATTTGCATGCCTCCCGAATGAATCAGTATATCCATCCGACTAAAGTTTGAAAATATATTAACCGAGTGGGGGACACAACGCATAGCCTTGTCGTCAAAGGATTTTGTAATCGAGCGCAAGATCTCTTTAGCTATAGAAACTCCAACCGATGCATAATGTAAATAAGGCGGCAGTCCAGCTTTAAAATATGGTATCAAAATTACAGATAAGGGCACAACTACATAAAAGATTTGATTAGTATTTCCATTTTTCTTTCCTTGTTTCTTTTATTAACTTACCGATTGAGTGGCTTAGAGTATCATAGAAAATGGTCGAGACAATTGGATACGCCCAGCTAAATGGGAAAGAGCTTGTATTTCATATTTGATAGACCAATTAAATATTTTACTCACGCATCATGAGTGGTAGATGTCATGCTCAGAGCACTTTGTACCAGTTTATTTGTCTTGTATATTTCCAAAATGTTATTAAACCAACTATCCTGGGTGATGTTCAAAGTATCCAGTTTTGCTTTCAACTGGGTTAGATTGGTGAAGCCTTCCCAGGGTTGGGATTGTATTTTCAGAGCTGATAATTTGACTAGGGCAGCTCCTTTTAGAGACGGAGCTCTCTTTAAATGGGCTTTCAGGGATTTAAAAATTACTTCAGCCTGAAAAATATATTGTAAAAATTTAGGTAAATAAAACGAATCTGATTCGACTCACTCTTTTGGTAATATCCTTTAGGTCGTCTGCCGAAAGCTGGGAAATATACAGAGCTGAGGCAATATCTGGTAGGGCCCACATGGTAGACCGTGTGCAGACTTCTACATTTGGGTGGTCTTTGGGTAATATCTCTAAAGCTCCTAGCAAAAGTATAGAATTGTGTGCAACTCGAGTTGGATATTTTGTTAAGAATTCTTCTAAAGCTATAAGGTAATCTGTATTCCTAACAACGATGGGTCCACTCCAGTTTCTCGGTATTAAGAGGCTCCAATTTAACTGAAAACAAAACCGTAAAATAGTTTTAAGCTTTCCAATAAACCTACTAGTAATACTCACTATAGGATACATATCCTGCAGGCTAGATATATTATATAAGACGGAACTATCCCAAAATCCCCTGCGCGAGTGCTCCACTTGAAGCTGAGAATTATGAATTGTTTAATTCGTTGGATTTTTTAAATATTAAGGTAAAAACTATTTACCTTATTAAGGTCTTTTATAAAGGCCGTAATAGTTTCTGTTTCAGATAATCGCTGAGCGTAAGAAAGATCACTTGGTAGGAATTCATTAATGATATCAGGTAACAGTTTCGGTAAGCCTTGCCTTATATGATTTGGCGGGGCTTTCGGACTCATCCAGCGCACTTTGTTCTACAAATTAAAAATGTATTGGTTGATACTTTCTTTTTATATTTGCTAAAACTTACTTCCAAGATTGTAGACGCCGTGCTGGGACCACTTATGATTACCAGAACATGCGGTTTCCGGCCATAGCTCAAATCATAGTAGATATCAACAAGTGGATTGGGGCCCAAGTCAAATAGCTTGGCTATCAAGTTAGCTATTGATGAGGGACCTGTACTTCCAATAGTCAAATATCCACCCAAATCGTTGAGAGTGCGCCGTATTATCGATGAATTAGTGTTCTGTCTTAAGCAACTTTCATAAAGTATTCGTAATTTTTCGAAAGTGCCGCCAAGGCTTTCATTTTGCAAAAGATCTACAAAATAAAATTTATACAGGAAATTGCAATTTTTTCAAAAATTTATTTTGAAACTTACATTGTATTTGCAGATCGACCGACCTCTGAGAGTTCCCCATTTCATTGCGCGTTGTATTAGAGTCCGTACTCTGCCAACAGCTGAACTTCTTAAATTCCGAGCACGGGTCCTTATTCCAATTGAGTTTAGCTTGGATACTAGAAGCAACAGTTTCGCAGACTTTTTCCAAACACTCGGGGGGTGGCGAAACAGCAGGCGAACACCCGTCGCCACCCTCTATATAACAATCTCTGGGCAGGGGAGATGGGGCGGTACTTATCAAGAACAGAATAGGCGAAGCGACAAGTAAAGTGGCCACCAACAAAGTCGATGATGTTATGGCCATCTTATGGACAGCTGCCGAAGTCCGTAGCCAAATGCAGGGAGCGCAGCATATCCACCCGATGATATTGTTCTAAAATATTTCAATATTTTGTTAGACTCGTATTAAGAATGATAGGGAAGGGTCCATATAAACCTTGTGGTATCTTCCAGAAAAGTTTTCTGCATTTGAGTTTTCAATCATTTCGATTTCATCGGTTTTGCCATATTGACTCGCACCCACGGACGTTTTAAAGGACAATTGTTTTTGGAGTAGCGCAGCGCTACTTCCTCCGGATGGATTCGCTGTGGTGATAATATTTCGTCCATTATTTAGGCTTCCGTTTTTTCGAAATGCACTAGGAGCACTGGAATCGGCTGTCATGGTTTCTGAAACACTAACAATACAGCGTTTCCAAATTTATTTCTTTTTATTCAAAAATTTTGTGCTAAAATACCTTTGCTTAAATTTTTTATGTTTGAAAAATCAATTATTCTGTTTTTTCATTGAATTCCATAAAATAGCAATTATTTTTATTTACAGTTGCATAAAAATTAAATTCACTTTGTAAAATATTTGCATATTAAATTCGTATGCATTTAGCTTTTTCTTTTAGGTATTTGTTGAAATAATTTTCGGTTTACACAAGACGAAGGGATGCATTCAAACAAATGCAGTTTTGTACATAAACCAGGAAAGCTCTTTTCTAAAAGCTGCCAGAAACGCGTAAATTTATTCACGTTTCGATTCAAATAAATGAAAAATATCTTAAAATAAAATATTTTTCAAATACTTCAAAAGAACAATTTCTGCTCTGCTCAGAGCATAACAAACAAAATAACTTTTGCAGTTGGACATCGATAAAAGTCTGAAATTTTGGTATATAATTCCATTCGTTGAAACATGTGCTTTTAATCGATTGTTTCGGCAAGTTTTTACCCCAACTTAATATGTTTTCGACATGCGCAGAATGAAGCAAATTAGCATTTTGTTTACTTAAGATAGAAGAGCAACAACATTGTAGAGTACTTATGAGATCAAAATGGGCTTATCTGATTCAGAAGAGCCCTTTAGGGAATCATTTTATTTACCCAAGAAAAAAAAGGCAAATCCTAGGGTTTAGCCCAGCCCGAAGTACCACAGGAAATGTAATCAATTTTTAGGCAAATAATGTAAATTTGTTTTATTTCGTTAGGTAACAAAAGGAGCGTTGACAATATATTTGCCATAGCATACAACAGAATTATTTGAGTATATATTGTATAATTTCCAGTCATTAAATTACTAACCGGACTTCGGTTTACTTTTTGTGATTTCGGAGTATTCTTTAATAAGGGTTGATATTTGAAAGGCCTGAAAATAGAAACCGAAAAAATTTAGTCTACAAAAGAATCAAGAATCGAATGCTTAAGTAATAATTACCTGTGAAGTGCTTAAGATAACTTTAGACTGTTTCTTTTCAGATCCTGTGAAGATCATCAGAGAACTCATATTTGGAGAATATGATATAATGGATTCATAATCGTGCATGCATAGAACATTTCTCGAACGATGTTCCAACAAATGTATACCTCTTTGGTCTACAGCCAGCCACAGCATCCTTGGCCAATTGGAAGTAAATGTTTGCTGGAAGCAAAAAAAAAAAAAAAATTAGCAAGTGTAATGCTATAAAAATAAATCAAGGCTTACCATGACATCGAAGATAGTGGCACGATGTAGGGGCCAGCTTTTGATTAAATTTAAAAATGCTTTTTTGGCTTCGGCCGGCAACATGCCTCTTAAACTTTGATGATGCATGGCCACTGCTTCATTAGGAATATTTGGAACGAATCGTGGCGGCAAGCAGTGACTGGCCACCGCTCTATAGTCGGTTAGAATTTCCCCGCAATCGCCCATTTCGAGTTGACCTTGCAGGGCTGTTAACATGATGGCTTCCATTTCGGTTATTGGATATCTCTCACTACGCAGATTATGTAGGTTTTGATGATAGAGGAGCTCTTTTTCAATTGGATCGTCCAGATTGATGTACTCGTCAAAGAATAAATGCTTCTTGAACAAAAATATATGATGCTGTTGGCGATGAGCTGCAGTATTATTTGGCTGAAATAATCATAAAATTATAGAGTGAATCTTCCGGATTTCCAGCAAACACTTACTTGATTTTGTATGGCCTGTTGCGAAGCTGTACGATATTTCTCCCACTTGGCCATAACGTCACAGACCTTTTCCTCTGCTAAAAGACTACGCTCGGTATTGCCGAGCACCTCATAAATAGCGTAACCATTTGAGTTCTCCTGAAGTCCAATTTTCTTCTTTATAATTTCCATTACATCACTTGCTGTGGAGCTGGGATGGAATTCTATAGAATAATACTGTCCGTCCATGAAATAGAACCTCGAATAGCAAGGCCTTCTATTTGTGGTACACAAGATCTCTTCATAGCTAGGCGTCCACTGCCTTCTCCGCGTGCCTTGCGTTTTAAAAAAGCACTGAAAGAAAGAGTTTTTCCATTCAATTCAATGGTTCAGGAAAGGTGAAAATATTTTACCTTTTCGGCAAATCTTGCGTACTTCCCCTCCTCTGAAATGAAATCACTGGAGCACCTCTTTAAGTGAGCAATTAAATACTTTCGTATAGATTTTAGCGATGGCAAAATGACACTACAAATTAGCGATAAGAAGGCCCAATGTTTTAAATTAACTCGCGAATTGGGATCTGGGTGATCCGTCGTCTGCTTGATCAACTGAAGATATAGCTCATTCAATAAGGAATCCTTCCGCATGCATTTGTCTAAAATAGATTGGACTATCCTTATATGCTCATCTTCAGCTCTTTTCACAGTTTCACCTAGAAAATTAAAAAAGAAAATGTACATTTCAATTTAATTAGTCATTGCATTTGACTGAGCTCACCACATGTTCCCAATCCGGAATAAGTCAAAATAGAATCGAAAATCTGCACCATTATTAATTCATCTTGATCGGATAGTTTGGTCAGACAATAAGGTATTTGCTGTTTGCTAAAGGCCCAAAACGAGTGGGTAAATCCTTTATATGTTTCACCGTGATCCTGTACACTTGTTCTCTGTTCTGTTCTTAACTTCTCAATTCGATTCTTGGACAGACGGCGCAGAGTATTCCTAAGGAAGCCTCCAGACTCCTGAGGCTTACGTACCACGTCCATATCGATAAGTTGTCTTCGACAGATAACGACATTTTGATAGAGTCTTGTGCGATCTTCATTAGTGATGCCCTTGCTTTTCTTTGAGCAATCAAAATGATTGAGTATCCAATTGGAGAGTGACGGGTAATATGATATTATCAAAGCACCAATTTCATTCTTCTGCATCGTTTCAAATACAAAACATTTCTGCGCGTCCAGGGGCGAGCTACCGTCCTTTAAATGCTTCGACATTTGCTGAGTCGATCGGTTGAGTGAGATTGTTATAAAACTATCACTTGGATCCAGCATGATGGACTCTACATCACTATATTTAAACTGGTAGATGATTAGTTTGTCTTCAGGTTGAATGAACAGAATTCCATCACAATTTATTCCGAGAATTATGTTATTTACGAAGTTCCAGTAGCCTTTATAGAGGACAGGAAACATGGTTGTGCCGTAGAGAGGATATTGCATGACACAACTTAAGTAAAGAACTTTGGCAGTTAATTCATTCCTAGATGAACCATATTGTCGATGAGCTTGAGCCAGGATTGGTATCCAAAATTGCTGCTCTCTTGTTCTGGAAATACGACTAGGTAGAAAGCTATTGATGTCGCTATAGTATTCAGGCTTTGGTTGATTAGATGGATCTCCCAGAGCTACTTGAGCCTGTAAACCGGCCAGTTGAAGAGCAACCTTTTCCGAAACGGGAAACTCATCACACTGAAATGTAAGTGTTGGAAGTTGATAAAAATTGCGGACTCAAGCTTATTTAATTTTTTACCTTAACAACGCTATATACAGCCTGGGCATATAGCATATTAACTTCGACTGGATCCTGAGATAGTTCACGAGTCGACTTAAAGAGTCGTTTCTTAAATACAAATCGATTCTCCCCCGAAGCCGAGGCAGAACCATTTGATAGTCTTTTTGAGCTACAAGTAGTTTGTTTCAATTCCCAGGCAGAAATCACATCGTATAAATAATCAAAGGTTTTGATGTGCTCTTCGCCATCTGGACGGGATTGAAATATCGCCCAGCCCTCTGTAGTTGTTAGATTAAGTTTTTCAGCCAGCTTTTGAACGGCATCTCCGGCAGTATCTGTTGGATGGACATCGATTGCCTTAGTACGTGCATCTAAAAAAAAAAATCGGCACACAATCGTGCCCAGTCTTCGCATGGCCTAAAGAAATAAACAAAACCAAATTATTGGATTTTCTTAATTAAAACAGAAATAAACAAACTTACAGCCACTTCCACACTAGATGGTGGATGTATTCTGGTTGAGACCTTTGTGCATTTACAATTATCAAAACACCATTGAGTATATTGTCTTAATTTACCGCCCAAAGAATCTAAATTCTTTTTCAAAAACGAAACATAATATCTGAAAGGATTAAATTCAAAAAATTTCATTTCTTCCACGAAAAAATAAAATAAAAATCAATTTACCTGAACAGAAGTTTACTTGGTTGGAAAGCCACAATTACAAGACACATTAAAAGCCACAAGCGATCAGTCCATTCAGGATTTGGATTGTTTGTGGCTTGACGCATACATTGAACAAAGATTTCATCTCTCAATTCCTCTCTCTCAATACCCATTCCAATTATATACTGTATACATTGAAGTTCGCGCTCTGCACTTAACTCGCCGCGCATATATTTCCACAGCTCCTGAAATTAAAAATTTATTAAATCAATATTTAAATTGAAATTAGAAAATAGTTTAAGCCAATTTACCCTATAAATATTACAGGCCAGTATGACATTCTCCGGATCGTACATGTGTATATGCGAGGTTGGTATTTTTTCCGATCTAGAAAATATAATCATTTCATATTTGGGCACCAAATCGGGTATTTTCTTTCCCTTTCTTGTCAGCGTCGCCATCAGAGTTCCTTCTAGAGAGCGTTCGTGAGCATTGAAATAGTTTTCAGCAAATTCCAAAATATTATAATATGTGTCATTGTTGAAAACATCCTTTGATAAATCCACATTATTGTGATGCATTTCTTGCAATTTTTTTTCAACTCGGTGTTTGCGTCTTTGCTCTCGTTCGTTGTGTGAGTTTTGCATGATTGGAATCTCTTTAGTTGGTGATATGATGGTTCCAGGTTCTTTGTGATTTTGGTGATTTTGATTGATGAGTGTTTGGCTTGTTTGTGTTTGATTTGTCTTTCTATTATTTTGATTATCCTCAAAGTTATTTGGAATTTTAGGAGCAGAGAATTTAGTTTCTGGAATTGTTACAGCTTCATAAATGGGTTCTGGTTTTATATTCGGCTTCGGAGTTTTGATGTCATTATGATCTTTAGGTGGAGGTGGCGGTGGCATGGTCGGCTCGGGTAGCGACGGAATTCCTTTGTTGGCAGTCGTATTTTCAGCTTCGCTAACCAGATGAGCAGACTCCTTTTGTATGCAGATTTCAATCTAAAAAAATTTAATTAATCTAAGTGTTATGCTTAAAGACATTTTCAACTTACTTCTTCATCTAGGTCCTGGACCAAGTTGTTCATTTTATCATTGATTTCCTCGATCAAAGGATTAGAGGGCGTGATTGAAGTAACCTCACTCAAGAAGGCAAATAGATTGTCCAAGTCCACAGTATCCACATTTGGCGCCACAGGCTCATCTGAGGGATTCTTGTCAACCATTTCTTTTTCATTAGAAGGCTTAGTGTTCAGACAAGTGTTTATCTGCTCAGCCATGTGAGCAAGGACATTTATCTCCTCTTGCACCAATCTGAAAATATAAATAACTTGTGCATTTCGGTTTTAAATCAATAGATTTCGGGCTTACCTCTCACAATCCTCTAAAGCCTTGTTATCTTTTTCTGGCGCTTCGTCTAGGATCTTTTCTCGTTTTTTCATCTCCTCATCGACTCGACGCATCTCGCGTAATGCAGAGGCAACCTTGTTATACAAAATCAAATATAAATTCTAGAATATTGAAAATAAAATCAGATAAATACCTCTCTAGCAAATACACCACGTAGCCGGCTTTGGATTATAATTGCACTTCGGCGCATCCTTAGGAAGCGGATTCGCAACTTCCAGCCTCGGTAAGCATGCTGAATCAACAAAGCGGCATTTCTGACTCGTTTGTAATTTTTGTATTCTCGATAGCGGCGCCAATTCTTTTGAATTATCAAAGCATTTACATGGATAACATTCTTCCTTCTATCTTCCAGGGGCTCATATGCTTTCGTGCGAAGAAATACTTTTGATTTACCAATTTGCCACTCTGTGGGTGAAACCTTCAATTCCTTAAGGACCTGGCCAATGCTATCGTGATTGGCAGTATATGTTTTGTTCTCAATTAGACATTTGTATTTTAATATAAAGTCGTTATAGGTGAGGTGCACTGGGAATCCCTCCCTGCGGATTCGAATGATATCCAACATGCCCAGATATTTGAGTTGATCGCAAACCAGTAAGTCGTTGTAGTTGTTTGGTGACTTAAGTGAATTGGGTTTTATACACCGCACATACCTGAAGATAAGAAGATAATTTTAAAACTCTAATTAATTCTAACTAATTTTGAGTCTTAGGACTTACCAGGGCTTGGTACTTTGTAGAACATCTATCAAGGCCTGAAGTTGCTGTCTAAAATGATCACTAACCGTGCATTTTGTTTTGCTGGTTCCTCGCGGATTGGTAGAGCACGATTGGTTTAGATTTAAATACTGTTGATCCTTCAAATATAAAAAAAAGGTTAGGCACTTAATTATATAAACATTTAGAAATTTACTTGATATGAAGACAGTTCCTGGGCGAATGCATCTTCACTGCGACTCATAAAATCAAACAAAACATCTTGCTGAACGTCTCGATTTTTATCGACAAAGCCATCGACTGTATAAACCACTTTACCGGCATAGTGACGAATGCCGAACTCAGTCTCCCAGTGACGACGATCTTGGCCCTTTATGTAGGTCGGATTAAACTCGAACTCAGAGTGCATATTATTCAGATAGGCCGAGTCTGATCCCTTGGGCATATGACATTGTTCTGTGAGCAGCTTAAATATGCATCGAGGCGGTTTCTCGAGCAAATCCAGACATAATGTATTATCTGTGAACTCCACATGAGTATATAAAATATCTTCTTGTTTATACTGAAAAAAAACGACATATATATATATATATATAAAATGTATAATAAAGTCATCAAAAATGCTACTTACGATTTCCTGTTCCAAGGCAAAGACATAATGATTGAAGAATTTATGCAGCTTTTCGTTGGTATAATTAATACACAACTGTTCGAACGAGTTTCTAGCAAAATTCTCAAAGCCAAAGATATCCAGAACTCCTAATATTTTTGCAGCATCTTGTCCAGGATTTGTACAGCTATTGATTTTGGTTACAAGCCAAGCGAATGTTTTCGAGTAGAGAGCCTTGGCCATGGCATGTCGGTTTTCCTTGGCCTATAGAAAAAAAAGAGGTTAATATATAAATTTTTTTTTTATAAAATTCCTCACCTCTTGAATTTTTAATGGTATTTCTGTTATATTTCCACGCACTATAATTTGGCGACGTAAAAGAACCTTAACCAGATCACTATCCTCTAGTCCCAATAGTTTCGAAACTATGACATTTATCTCACGATCGTTTTCGGATAAGTCACTATGCTCTCCATCAATGTCCACAAATTCGATATTACCCAACCATAAGATTGAACTGAGTACTTTGAAAACGCCGTCAATTAAATTTTGTGGTATTTGCAAAACCGTAAAGGCCATTGTCAGGCCCTCAAATTTTTTTGACTCCACATCGGCATCAATGACATTATCCGAGGCGTTCAAATACTTATAAAATTCGGGTGACTTCAAATGCAGCCTCTCAGACATTTCTTTGTTTTTCAAGCCCTGACCCACCAGTTGATACATCACATGGTAATTACGTTCTCCAGGACTTTGAAACGTAATACGTGATTGCTCAAGTAAGTAGTCCTGGATTATACAACCTTTGATACAGTGTTTCTCATCAAAACAGACTTGCATGAATTTTCCAAAGCGCGAACTGTTGTCATTCCGTATAGTTTTAGCATTGCCTAAAAAAATAGATAATTTCTTAATACTTTCTCAATTTTATGGCAAGACAAATCATACCGAATGCTTCTAAAATTGTATTAGCTTCTAAAATTTGTTGTTGAACCCATGTTGATACGTTTGATGTTATTGCACACAAATATTGTAATATGAACTTGGTTGATTCTGTTTTACCAGCTCCAGATTCTCCAGATATGACACAAGACTAAAAACAAAAAAAAAAAACTTTAAGTCATACAATTTTAATAGACATTCTTGGACACTTACCTGATTAATATTATCTTCAACTATACTCCTATATGCTGCCTCAGCCAGTGCAAATACATGGGGATCAAGCGTGCCCAATTTACTTTTATGATACTTAAAAACATGATCCTATAAAAGAAATAAAATTGATAACAAATAAGATAACGCTTATCAAGGAATTTAACTTACCGTATTAAATATATTTATTAATTTATATGGATTAACTGCGACGAGTATTGAGCCAGTGTAAGTCTAAAAAATCTCATAAGGTATAACCAGCTAAGAAGAAAATGTTAAAGTCGGAATTCCCCGAATTTTTCATAGTAATTTTGTGATATGACACGCTAATCTAAAATACCAAATATAGAGCTTACGTATTAGAAGCGGACCGACAAACCGACGTTATTATTTATAACGCTCATGTTATTGAAAAGGATACATATATTAAGTCATTATTGTAGCGTAGCTTTAGATTATTATTAATTCCAGATTCGTCAATTTCAGCTATGGATGTCATATCCGCCACTCCTATTTGTTGAGCCGTCGTCATCTTGTCTGAAATGATGAAAGATATTTCAATGAACAAAAGAAATATGATATTGGTAACTTAAATTTCAAAAAATGCTGACCCAAATTAATTTATAGATCTAGATATAAAACTATTTGAAAAAAATTCCAATGCTCTGTTTAATTGATTGCAATAAATTAATTACTTTCTGTTTGGATTGTTACAGTATCTACTCACCAATTGAAATATTTTTTTATATACAAAACAGATAAATTTAGGTCCAGTTGAATGCAATTACGAATATTCTTGGTAACACAAACACAACCAAGATATTGGACCAATAATCTCTTTGTCAAGCAGACTGCTTAATGGCACTTATCTTTTTAGTTCAGCTTTTCCGTCATTTTATATACTATTTGGCTGAAATTCCTCATCTGCGAAACTTGTAATCATAAAAGAAATATTTTGAAAATCAGTTTCACATGAATTTCGGATTAGTCATACCAAACTCTAAATATAGTCATGGCTTGAAATATGATTAATTTTTGATAAAAACCCGTCCAAGTACAACATTTTTTCAGGGTATGTGGATTTGCCGGTTCTATAACCAGAAGTATGAATGTATTAGTAATTTGAATTAAATAATTATTTACATATTTTATCACAGTTTTAATAAGTTTAGAAATTTTAAGCGAATTTTTCTTTTTTTTCCGTAAAAAGATTGCCAAAAAGGTACTGGGCGGGGTTTTGTTTGCGCATTCGTTTAAGCGTGGTTATTCTCTGTATACAGATACAGATGAGGATATGTTTACATTTTATTGGGTCAACACATGATTTGATATTCGCATGTATACATTTGCCTTTTAAAGTCTTACATATGAAAAGGATATGTATGTAGCTACCAGAAATATCTTGAATAATTTTTGTTGCTAAAGTTTTTATCTCAAAATATTATTCAAGTTATGTTGTAAAAGTGTTATATTTTTTTGCACCTTATTGTTTCCTTATCTTTGGTTGCACAGTATCCTTTACTATCTTTGTGTGTGAGTAGCATGAGCGCGTCTTTTCAAAGAGATTTTGACATTACGCTAAATTTGATCTTGTTACACTGTTTGTAAATGTTTAGAGTTTCATAAACATTTTAGTCACTTATTTTAGTTTATCCATTATCCAAAAATATTAAGTTTCCTATTACTAGGTGTCAACCTCGGAACTAAAAACTCTGAAGTGGAGCTATGAATAATAATGGAGTTGTTTCATAATGAACAAAAATGCTTTCGGAACTTAGCAGTGAACCGATGTTCGAGTTCGATAAGGTGATAGGAAAAAATTGATGAAAGTTATTTCTTATAATTACGGTTTAAATTAAAACTGTAGTAAAAAAGACAGCTCAATATTATGAATTGTTTGAATGCAGCACTATAACCTTTTATATCGAACAGCTACAAAACTATCGAAGAGCTGCACGACAGTTGTTCACTCCATAGAACCAGTGCTTTGTTTAAATGTTCCGGATTTTCTATTCTATTTTTCATCAATCGCCATTAAAATTTGATATATAGAGTGAGAAATTCTGGATTTTAATAACAAAAATATATGTAAAAGTTCTGCTTAAAGAATATGTTATAGTTTAAAGCGCAATGTCTAGTTCACCGTGTGTTACTCATTATATATTTATTTCAACATAATCACAAAACTAATTTGCTATCAGCTTATGAAAACCAATCGTCTTCATTGTTTAGTCACGAAGTACAAGCCCAAAAAGAAGAGTTTATAAGACTTGAACATTCAATTTTAACTTTTTAACATTCCACTTGTGAGATAAAAAGCGTCGGCCAGGGGCAAACCCCGTAAAAATGTTTAGCATAAGTGAATTGTGCTGTATGTTCTGCTGTCCGCCATGTCCAGGTCCGATAGCTGCAAAATTGGCATTTCAGCCACCCGAGCCGACCTACAAACTTATGCCAGCTGACGAGACAAACATAAAGTACAATCTTCAGCTTTTCGATAGAGCTGAGTGGCAATATTCCGAACGTGAAAAGTCGAAAGTTGAGGCATTTTTTACTCGGACGTCGCGTGGCAATTTGATAACATGCATTTATGTTCGCTGCAGCAAGAATGCAAAATACACACTCCTCTTTTCGCACGGCAATGCAGTTGACTTGGGTCAAATGAGTAGTTTTTATTTAACTCTCGGCTCACAAATAAATTGCAATATATTTGGTTATGATTATTCCGGTTATGGAATGAGCGGTGGCAAGCCGTCTGAAAAAAATCTCTACGCAGATATTGAAGCTGCTTGGCAAGCAATGCGAACACGGTAAGTTTCTTATATTTAACCTTTTGTATGCCCTGTAAATTTCAACCATATTTTGATAGCTTCAACATCAGTCCCGAAACCATCATATTGTATGGACAGAGCATAGGAACTGTGCCAACTGTCGATCTTGCAACGCGTCACGAAGTTGGCGCTGTGGTGCTCCATTCTCCCTTGATGTCAGGACTTAGAGTTGTGTTTAAGAATACAAAACGTACATGGTTCTTTGATGCCTTCCCCAGGTATGCAATAGTTGAATAATCTTAATATTTGACATCATTTTGTTTATTTTTTGAATAGCATTGATAAAGTGGCTAAGGTGAAATCTCCAGTTCTGGTGATTCATGGCACAGATGACGAAGTAATTGATTTCTCACATGGCATTGGCATATACGAACGATGCCCCAAAACTGTGGAACCATTTTGGGTCGAGGTAATTAAATTAAACATATTATTTTTAATATTTTACTCTACCATAAAATCGAATAAATGGGGCATTATGGTTTTTCATGTAATAAAGTAATAAATTTGTATTTGTTTTCGGCTTATCGCTAAGGGTATTCGTCCGGTATGATCAAGTTTTAAGTTCTGAAAATTTTAAAAGAAAGAAAAGCAATGCAACTGATAAGATAACTTAAGATACTGTAAATAATAGAGTGTATAATAAATTCATTTGCCTCGAACTGATTGCATTTACTAATAATATCGAATAATCATTAATTATTTTAAATTAATATTTTATTTTAGGGCGCTGGCCATAATGACGTTGAGATACATCCTCAATATTACGAACGTCTTAGAAAATTCATTACGGTTGAATTAATTAAATGACAATTAAAGAATCCAGCTGATGGGGGCATTAGCAATAATGCTTCTGCAGCACCAGCCAACTCAAACTCAGCTTCAACTACTTTACCACAGCCTCCAAATCCATCAACTTCCACAGGACATGACCTAAGTAACAATAAAAAGGACCATGATGGTTAGTATAATTTAACAAGTATTTTAAACTTCTTAAATGTTTCAATATCTCTTAAGGCTTTCAAAGATTATTAATTTAAATAAGTAATGGTAACCAGAAAGATGAGCTCTCATAGGATAAGAATCATTGAAGAGTATAAAACGGTTACTCAGACTGGATCACTTACATATTCCGAAAACACATTTACTTAGCTAATAATAATTAAAAATTAAATAAATGTTTATTTATTTTTTTGCAGCTGTTTCAGTATCGAGTTCGACTTCCACAAAAGCCCTGGCAGAGAAATTTCTCTAGCAAAAAAAACCGGGCTCTCTTGATAAGGCCCAATCCCAAAATTCACCGAAACTTTATAAAAAGGATACAACTAAAGCAATTAAAAAATTAAGCGGCAAGAAATCGGATAACCAAGGTACTCAAAATTTGGTGCGTCAAACTGAGAATAAAAGTAATGATAAGTCAGATAATTCGGTTTCTGGTGCTGGAAAGTACCTACAGAATGTCGCACCGACCCTTCCCCTACACTCACCCCATTCTCCACTCCATCCATACTCATATCCAGACAGGCAATTGAATAAGCTTTCCGGTCGATACATAAACAACAAAATTCAAAAAACAAAAACAGCCCAAATGAATGCATCGGAAGTTACTATCCAATGTAATGACAACGAAAACGCAAAACACATTCCATCTAATTTAATTTGCAGTTGTGAAAAAGGCAACGAATCAAATCAGTTCATTTCGAAAGCATCTACCGATAATCCGGCTATATCCAAATCTAATGTGAAAAACCGATTAATTCCTACTAGAAACGCAGCGACCAGTCCTTTGCTCGACAGTCGCAAGATCACTAATGTTAAAACTTCTGGCGCTTTAAAAGTAAATTCCTGGGGGAATTTGGACAGAAACACCAAAGTGAATAAGCCATCAAAAGGTTTAAAAACACCTTCGCCTTATCTATCGATATCGAATCAAAAACAGCAATCCCAGCTTGCAAATTCTGGAAAAACTGCACAGTTATTAAGCCAGTTTTCATCTTTTCAAGACAATCAAATTCAGAGATTACCAGCACTAAAAATAAGTAAATCAGAGCAGACCTCGCCGAATGCTTTGGAAATAAAGCCCAAATTTGCATATGACAAGAACAATAGAAGTACCGACTGCTTGGCCTACTTCCCAACTGATCCCTGGATGAAGAAGTCCACAACCGAATCCATTTCACCCGTATCCAATAAGAAATCTTTTCAATCTCAAGGCAAGGATTGCTCTGATGCCGGCGATCCCTGGGTCAAACGTCAGACAGCTCCACTCTCACCTTACTCGGCAAAGCAAAACCAATTTCGACAGGCCAAATCATTTTCTTCCACCAGAGCAGACCGAGAACTCATACCAGAAGTCAAGCATCCCGTTAATTTCCGACAACCTATGCAACGATGTAAGACACTCGGCAATGAATATCCAATACTATCAGCTCCGTCATCACCTCATTGGTTCAATACTCCGGAAACCTTCTTTCCTTCCGATACGCTACAAGTCAAAATGAATCAAACCAACGTAAATGCAAAAAAATCTGCCAGCTTCTCGCCGGCCAGAGGCAAGGACTTCGACAACCCCTTTGGAGAGCGAGCTCTTGGCATAGATAAGTCCGCAGAAGCTTCAAATCAATCAGGAATTTCCAACCGCAACCTCTTGCAGGTCTGCAATCCAAATCTGATCCAGGCCAGGCATAGTTTCTCATCTTCATCAAAAGAATCCAAGCAGGAGCTGCAACTAAGTATTCGACGATTGTCTGAACAAATGGGACAAATACCTTTCGGGAAAATTGTTAAACTATCTTTAAGTGCTTGTAATGTGAGCAACGTTGGCAATCGCCTACAGGACCCCAACCAGCAAACAAATCCTGCTGTCATCAGTGTCTCACAGGAAGTCTATCAGAATTGGGATCCCCAGAGTGCTTCACACTCAACCGAAGCTCCCAATAAGAGTTCAAAGTCTGCCTTCCCACACATGACAGCCTATGAACTGGATGTTCCCACAGCCGCAGGCAATGCCAAGAGCTTTGCAACCCACCATAAGGCTGATTCCATGCTCGAAACAACATGTTAAGATATTCTTTGACTAAAATTAAAAAAATATATGAATAATAAAACAAAACAAAAATATATAAATAATAATAAATAATAGCAGATCACTCAGCATACATACACACACATACATGCATATTTAAATACGAGTATAAGTATAAAAATACATATAAATTTCTTTAAAATGTTTACAAAATACCATATTACTTTTAGTGTGAATTTTTTACCGTAATTTTGCATTTATATTAAAGAAGAAAAAAAAACCTAGAATGAAAAAATAAAATTGAAATAAAAAAAAAGAGAAGAAAATTTATAATAATAAATCCCATAATTATAAATGTTTAAAATAAAATATGAATGAACTGTTTTAAGTACTAGTTTTAAATAAAATAAAATTATCTTATGATGTACCTACTAATGTAGAATTTCATTGTATTAATGTCATTTATCTATGTACATTCTGTCATATGTAATAAAAGCCTATATATACAAATTTATCTACGGTTTAAATCGCGCTTTTGTTATATTAATTATGGGTTACCACCAAAGGTCGTAGACTTCCAGAAATTCCCTTAAATTGGTCGGTCTGAATTAATAAGAAGTTCTCCTAAATTGTTTAGAATCCCCATATGAATTGATATAGACAAATATATAAATTTATCTACGTTTTTAAGAGCGCTTTTATTTGGTCAATTTCTATAGTCTTTATGTAGGAATAAGAGTACCGCCAGACGTCGTAGACCTCCAGAAATTCCCCTGAATTAGTCAGCACCTCCCGATGAATCGATATAGCCATGCAGACGTCGTAGACCTCCAGAAGTCCTCCTGGATTGGTCGGTACCCTCAAATGAATCGATACAGCTATGTTAACCTATATATTCAAAGGTCTGCAGACGTCGTAGACCTCCAGAAGTTCCCCGATCGGTACATCCAGATGAATTGATTCGCTCAACTTGAGTATATTCTTTTTGTGGGACTAAGAGTACCATCCGACGCAGTAGACCTCTTTTGCCGGTGATACTTATTTCTATATAGATATCAAATCTAGTGGATCGGATCTTTATATCTTTTAGCTGTCAAACAGATCAATCTTGGTTTACGGATATCTCCGTAATTAACTTTACAATATGTTTGGATTCGATTAAATTATTATAAAGCTAATATTACCAGGATATTCGGTAAAAAATAATTTCGAAAAAGGTCTGTAATCTTCCGTTTCATGATGATATAGGGGCCATCTTCTTCTGTAAAGGAAGAATTGCTTTATTCAATCCCCCAGTAGGTGAATCTCCTTCAATCAGGATATATTTTAAGTGAAATAGCATGAATATCGACCTAACAAAATGAGTTCCCTACCGACGGTTGAATTGCGCGGGGCAGTCCCTGATAAAATATGGTGAAAGATGATCTCAACGAAATAATATGTTTTGATATTTTGATTAAATGTGATCATAAGCCAAATCAAATTTATGTGGTATAAAAAAAGTTCAACTAATTACAATTTTAATAAAGATAGTTTAAGACTTAATGAATTTGAGCCCCGGGTAAGACATGCAATCAACTCAACCTTAGGTGAATTCAGTTTATTAATTTTCTTTCAGCTTTAAGTCTGAATTAAGTCGATGAAAACCATTTAATTTTTTTCCTTTGCCTATTGCAGAGAGATGATAATAATAATTTTATAGATTTAATTTTTCTATATTTTCTGAATTTTAAAGCCTCATTTTTGGCTTGATCAAAATTTTAGGAAGAAAAACATTTCAGCTTATTTCAAAATCTTTTACGATTTACTTTTTAAATTGAAAACACGTTTGAATATAAATAAATATAGAGTCATTTTTATTGAAAATTATAAAGGCTATAATTGTTTTTATGAATGACACAAGCTTTATAATTTTGTAGTTACCTTTTCATTTGTAATATTATAAATATTCATAAATTAAGAAGAGCAATGGCAAAAATTATTCACAAACTAAAATATCACAATGTTTCTGAGTCTATTGGTTCCGTATGTGTCTGGATTAAAGTAAAACCGTAGGCAAATTATTATAATCATGTTGATTATCAAAATACCGACAGAGGTCCCATAAAATAATCCAGTGGCTCTTGTGTAGGCAGATGACTCGGAATCGGTAGAGCACTTGGCATACTTTGTAATCCGGAATTATATAAAAAGTGCGAGAAGGGTGGTGGACAATATTGGTAATGTGCAATTAGATCGTTTAGCTTGATTGCCGACGTCTTGCAGATTCTGGATGCATCAGACTCTTGGGTCCTTAAGTTGTTCGTCTCTGGTTTCCCCTCCGGTGCAATGAGACTCTCAATGGTAAATGCACGCTTAGGACGACAAGGAGCTGGTTCTGGTACTCGTGCTGATATCGCGGATGTGGTTTCACTTGTGAATTGTTGTGGATGTTGCGCTTCTTCGCCACACGAATTTGCCAATGTGCCGCTGGCAATTGTGGAGTTAAAATCCCATTGCGGATAATTTGGTTCGTAGATTTGTTGTGTGACCAATCGATTATATGTGGAAAAGGCAGCCAGTTCACAATTTAGTAAATCCTTCTCCAGTTGCTTGATACGGAAGCGCTTGCGGCGCCGTAAGAGGCTACCATTTTCAAACATATCGAAGGCCTTCGGATGAAGGGTCCAGTAGGAGCCTTTGCCGGCCTTGCTTATATTTCGTGGCACTTTGATAAAACAATCGTTGAAACTCAAATTGTGACGCAACGAGTTCTGCCACTTTTGTGTATTCTTGCGATAATACGGAAACTGTTCCATTATGAATCGGTATATTTCACTTAAAGGTAGCATTTTTTGCGGTGAATTCATGATTGCCATGGCAGTCAATGATATATACGAGTATGGTGGCTTTTGGTCGCCATAGGTAATTTTCAATGGACGTGGCATTTTCGCTTGATACTGACAAAAATTCCAAAAAGCCGGTATACACTCAACTTGCTTTGCACTGAACGACAACAGTTAGTAGACTGTCGGAAATGCGCCAGAGTTCCATGTTTTATTCATATATAGTTTCAGAACTAACACAATCCAGCCCATTTTCCATCCTTGTCGTACCCGAGGCGCCTGCCCAGTAAAAAAGAGAGGCAGGTATTTGTCTGACACTCTTTTTTTTGTTCCTTTTTCATTGACTCGAAATACCTGATGGCAAAACAAGTTTTGATGTTGCTGTTTCTCTTTTTCAACCACCAATAAAACAGTGGGCGGTGCTCTCTGGCCTCTCAAGACGTAGTTCCACCAATAATAGGACAGTGAGAAAAACAAATATTCCTTGGTATTTGTGATGCGATTGAAATAAAAGAGAACTTGGCTTCTTCTTCTTAAAAAAAAATATGTTACTATTGTATTTTATTTATGTAATTTCATAAAATATCTACAGACCGAATCACTTACTCTGGGTGAGGGCTGAATAAATTAGATATTCATCATTGAAGCTTTCATTTTGTATTTTCATAATTGAATTCAAGTCTTTGCAGAGACAAAAAAAATATATGCTAGTCTGGAAACTATTCAATTAATTAATCAAATTAAGATATAAAATAAAAGAAACATGTAGTTTTTTCGAATTATACCCATATCATTAGTTATTGTTTAAAATAAAAATAAAACTAATTATTTTTCCTTTAAAAACAAAAACAAATAAATAAATTAATTTTTAAACCAACCAAAATTTGGCCTGGTTTTAAATAAATTTATCAAAATTGGATTCATTTATATATATTTCAGATATACATATCCATTTTTTCCTTGCCTTTTCTCTAAAAAAAAATTAAAGAAAAAAATGTAAATTTTTCAGAATAATTTTAATTTGACTGTAATAATAAGGCAAGATCTATATGTATCTCTATAAGAACTTCAAGTCTTTTGACTTATTTAATGAGAAATTTTAATTTTGAATAACAAATAGATTAGCTCCGAATTGCTTCCTTTTTTAAGAGTTCTGAAGAAGAACCTTCTCGTCCTCTGAAACAGGGACAACATCTGTAAAATATATCAAACTATTAAAGTCTAAGAAAAAAAAAAAACGTTTAAGAACATTTTTAAGGGAAACTTCGAGATTATATGAGTATCATAAAAATATGTAAAAAATATGAAGGTCATTTTTTGTTAGACGGCAATAAAATGCAAAAAAGAGGTCAACATTATTTTATGATCCTGTTGTTCAAATATTAAGTTATGGGCCCTCCCAGGTAATAATTAACGCAGGTTAAAACACGATCGCGTTATTTACGTCATATTACAGCTAAAAACATACAGAACATGATTTACCTAGAATATTAATTTATTTATTTATTTTTTACCTGCCGCCTGAACTTTAAAGTAATTAAGAAAAAATCTGTGTGGCTTACGTGGGTTTTGTTTTATTGTAACTTTTTTTATTGGAAATTTTACTTTTTTTTATTTATTTATTATTTCCAAAAATATATATTTAAATGGCTTAAAAAAGAATGGTATCGGCTTGGGTACTGTCTGATGGAACCCCAATTTATTTTATTTCTTCTTTCTTGCAATTATAAAAATAGATGGCAATGTTATTAAAATAAGGATTTTATTCATAAGCAAAATCTATGAGTAATGTATTAAAATATTTGCTAGAGACTAGTTAAGCTGAAAGAGGGAATTGGTTCGTTTCCCATAATTTACAGAAATAAAGATTTCTCCAAAATTCAAATAATTAATAAATTAATTAGATCCTTAACAATAAATAAAAGATAGACGTACTAATTTTTTTATACACTGTATTAAAAATATATTTTATTAATAAAAATATCACAACAAATAATTTTATATCTTAAGGGATTTCAAGGGATCTCGGGATTTCATTGGGAAGTATGAAAACGTTGTTAGAACTGTGATACTTCATAAAAATCAGATCAAATCAAATACATAGTCATTTATTTTAATTCAGCTTATTTAAGACCACTATAAAAATACAATACAAAATTTATTCGAATCCTTTAAAAGTTTTAAAGAACTCGCTTTATTTTTTAAGCGATAATCCTGAGACGTTTTATATATCCCACAGAGACTTTTCAAATTCCCAATTAAGACACTTTGAATCTAAGGAAATATCTTTGAAAAGAATTTATAAATATTTTATCTCTCTAAATCTGAAAATCTGGCTTCCTTCCCAATATTATACATCTTACACAGATTGGAAAGATATTGGCTTGAATTATTTTGGGAAACCAATTCTAATTGTTACTTCTGGTTTTTACCGATAAAGATCTGATGTCGGATCTTGCTTCTAATCAGAATGGAGGGGGGATAGATTTTCATTTATTTTAATTAAGCTGATTTGAGATCACTACAAAAAGAGTATTCCTGTAATCCAACACAGACTTTTCAAATTCCAAATTAAAACATTTTCAAGCAAAGGAAATACCTTTGAAAGAATTAATTAATATTTTAACTTTCTAAGTCAGAAAATTTGAGTACTGATAGGCTTGCTTCCCAGTGACATGGTTCGGTATTTATATATTTTACATGTTACACAGAAAGATGTTGGGAAAACAATTCTATTTGTTATTTCTGGCTTTTACCGATGAAGATCTGATGTCGGATCTTGCTTCTAGCCAGAATGGAGTGACTGCTGGGGTGAGGATAGATTTTCTCAAACTAGGCAAGTATAAATACAAGTATGATGCGATTAACAGATTATACCAACGAAACATCATTAATCTTGAATATAATGACCATCAAATAAAAGGGTGTGAAGTAATAACATGCTTAGCAGCACGATCTCGATTTCATTTTGACAAACGGGACGCTACGCAAAATTTTCTGCAAAAAAAATAAAGGAAAAAGCAAAAAAAAAAACAAAAAGAAGTTTTCCTTAGCCTGGCTAATAAACCATCACTATTTATTATATTCTTATGTGTTGGCACTTTGACTGCTTTGTATCGCTTTATAAGGAATAAGTGTTTGAAAGCAACAAGCCGCCAATTTATTGAAGGGCAACACACTAATTTAAGGAGATGAGTTGTGTTTACCCCGAGGATGCATACGAGCCACGCTGTGGTGCATTTTTCATGTTCCTACCTACTGTACACACACAAGCCTCATTCGAAGCTTGCTCCAACCCAGTTGGAAATTTACTGCCAACCTATACCCAAGCCCCTTTGGATCGAACTAGAATAAGCCTGTAGTTTCAATCCTCACTGAATAAATACGCTATAGTGAGATTCTCAGATCTATCCTGACTATAGAAATATATAGATCTGGTAAGAAGAACTGCTTGGGTAGGCTTAGCTTTTGAGTTTTATATATTGGGGAGTATATTGGGCATTTGGGTCCTGCTTATCGTTATAGTGTCGACGAGGTGAGAAAGAACAGATTCGGTTCTCTTTGCTGCGCGCAGACATATCATTCACACAGTTTCTTTTTCTGAATTTTAAAAATCTCATTAGCCTGAGAACGCTGAGAGTGGCTGGAGAGGAGCAAGGTAAATGATCTGGCAGCCAGCTCGGCCGAGAGTCAATAAGTTTTGTTTTGCCTGCTTCACTTCACATCGAATCGAAATCAAATTAAAGTTAGTGGTCTTTTCTTTTTTGTGTGTATACGTAGACGAAGGCGGAACACATTGTATATTTTGCAATTTGAACAGCCGCAAGTTGCGGCATCCAGTCTTTTATGGTTCTTACATGTATGTGTATGTGTGTGTGTGTATGTCTGTATGTATATAATAGGAGGAGTGTTCGGACATCAGGCTAACAAACAGGCCGCGCAAAAGCAGCACACACAGTAAATCGCTTCGATGGAAGCCATAATGGCTTGAGCTTCTTTCTACGAACCAAGGAATGACTACCAATTTGAAAACACCGCTTTTGACTTGCGAGACAGTGTGGCGATGCGATGCGTTGCGTTGCGGCTTGATCAAGAAGGAATGTTCCCTTTTTCGAAACTGCACAAGGTGCAGATAAAGAGGTGCAAACATGAATACACACACACACACACACACACACGCACACTTTAAGAGTTTTACTTTCGAGTTGATCTGATTTGAGAAAGGTTCCTCTTCTACGCTTTATTGAATTTGTTGGAAAAAATGTTTAATGAAAGGAAAATAGTCGAAGAGGTTGGAAAATCGTAATCGAGTGGGAAGTCCCCTTTCGCAACGCCACTGTCTTGAGTTTAGTTAAAGAATTTTATTTTCTTAATAATTATCAGGGTTTTGTCTACGGTTTTGAATTTTCAAAAGGCCTGCTAAGACAGGTTAAAAGATGAAACGGGTCTTTAAGATATTGTGGAATCAAGGGGAACTCGAAATGGTAAATCGTAATCGAATGGGAAGCCCCCTTTCGCAACGCCACTGTCTTTAGCTTAGCTAAAAATATTTGATATTCTTAATAATTATCAGGATTTTGTCTACGGTTTTGAATTTTCAAAAGACATGCTAAGACAGGTTAAAAGATGAAAAGGCTCTTTAAGATGAAAGAGTGAATTGTGGAATCAAGGGGTACTCGGATTGGAAAATCGTAATCGAATGAGAAGTCCCCTTTCGCAACGCCACTGTCTTTAGTTTAGCTAAAGAATTTTATGTTCTGAATAATTATCAGGATTTCGTCTACGGTTTTAAACTTTCAAAAGACATGCTAGGACAGGTTAAAAGATGAAAAGGCTCTTTAAGATGAAAGAGTGGGGGGAGCTCGAATTTTACGCATTAAACAAACTCCGAGTTCAAGGGTCAAAGTGAAAAGTATCCAAAAAAGAAGTGAGACGTGATAAGGCCAATAAAAAGAAATATCACATAATAAAAAAGTCCATGACTGAATATTTACTACAATAAAATATAGAGTCAAGTGCAAAATTAGCCCAGAAAGAGTGCAAGTAATGCTACCCAAAAGCAACCACAAACAAATGCACACGTGACATTTGTGGTTAAAAATTACGATATGACAGGCTAAAGTAACAAGTTGGGACTGGCGGCTTGGCCTGGCCCCATTGCGGCTCATTAACTCTTCATGGCAATCTAAAATAAATACAAGAGACTGCGATGCTATTGTTCAATTTTTGGTTGGCTCAAAATTTATAAGGTTATATATATTGTTGCCTTAGCCATAAAGCATGAGCATCTCGGCAGCATTTCGGTCCTTAAGTCATCCCTTATTGTAAATGGGGCAATCAATTTGTTAATGCAACACATCAGCTAGCCTGCCTGCCATGACGATCCCTTTAAAAGGTGGGTTAGCTGACTCTGTGCAACGTTGGCCGTTGATTTATGATATCATTATGGCTTATGAGTTTGCAGTTTGGATTTCAGCTGTTAGCCAGGCCAGCCAATCAATTGGTAATTGCAACACATCAACTAGCAAAGTTACGCTTCAAAGATTCCTTTAATGTTTTTGTTTCTGTTTCTGTTTTTATGTCTTTTTCAAGTGAAATTGTTTAGGCTTACAATGAAAATTATTACTTTGATTTTTTTTTTAATTGAGAATTATTCGGGCAAACAAGTTGCTCAACATTTTTTGTTTTTTTTTTTTTGAGCTAATATGCAAAAATATATTGAAGACGAAAAGGTAAAAGGGCGGTGGTATTTTTGGTTTTTGCATTTCACTTGGTATTGGAATCTCCTTTGATTGCCCGGTCGGTCGAAGCTTAAAAAATATATGAGCATTTCAATGGTTTTGTTAATGGATTTCAATAAAGGTATCCAACTGTTAAAAGAGAAACCGCTTGCAAGAATACCCGCGGCGGTAATTTGTTGCCGCAGGCAAAGTCATCACACCTTTATTTTTTTGTTTTGTACCTTGTTCTTTCAAACTCTCGACCGCCTATACACAAACGTATTTGTATCCAGACACAGATACACACTCACACACACACATACCTTACTTAATAACTATTGTCTGTGTCGAGGCACCCAACAATTTTAAACAAACATTTGTATACTCTTTTATGGATTTAAGGCAAAAATTTTAAATCGAAAAAAGGATAAAACGATTTTTTTTTAATTAAAAATTTTGGTTAATAATTTTAAAAATTATTTTCCAAAAATAATTTCCCGTCCTTTTACTTAGTTTTGAATTGTGAAAGATTTACTTGCTTGAGTTGAAAAACTTAAAAGCCCCAAACTTAATTTCAAAATCCTTTTTGCACTCTTTCAAATCAACCGAACATATTGAAATTCAGTTTGAATAATTTTTTTTTTTTTCAGATTTTCTTTTATAAGCATGTAAAATTTTGTTTGGATACAAATCTATCATTCACATATAAAATATCTTTTGTGTGCATTCAAAGAGCCAGGTTGTTTGTGTTTTATATTTCTGTAGCCCTTGAGATCCAGAATACGCATAAGCAATTATCATGAATAAAAAATATAAGACAAAATAACAAAAATATATATAAAAAACGAAGAGAAAAACCACACTTCCAATTCGTGGCGGGAGGTAAATACATTCAAGCTGAGCTTAAGCCTTTTATCTCACCGCTAATTTCCTATCGCAACTGGTTATATGCTTATGGATGTTGTATGGATGTTAAAAACAAATACAATTAAATAATGAAGCGTTAAAACCTGAATTAATTTTGAGCGGCATGTTTCATCATTATTTAACAAATTATGTTTGAACACCGACAAAGAAGATAAACGATGTAAATAGAAAAGAAAATTGAGGAATTGCTCTGTTTGTTGGCGTTGAATCCATGTATATAAACATAAAGAGTGTGGAACTAATTTCACAGCATTCCCATTTATGCCTAATACTCACAAATTTCGGGAGTCATTTGGACTACAAAACGATTTCGAAAACGTAGGCGATTCCCATTTAATTTCCATATCTATACAAATAATTAAAGGGGCTCCAACACAAAACTATAACTCAAAGAGATCAATTTTTTTTAATCTAGAACAAATTTTTTAAAAATAAATAAAAATTTAGTATGATTAGATTATAGAATGAATAAACGAATCCAGAAAATTATCTTGGAAATTTACAAGATGTAAGCTATATATAAATAGATAGAAAATGGAATGAATAAGGAATTCAGAAAATTGTCCTAGTTACTTTAAAAATATTAACTTTTTTTATTTGAAAAAGTCCATAATTTATTCTGGAAGGTTAAATCAAAAACTTGGGGCTCATATATACCGATTTTATAATTATAATTATATAGAATGTAAAAAGGTATCGAAATAATAATGTCCATCTATAAACTATTTATAAAGGGTAAAATATAATAAATAGATAATATTTCAGATATAATTCAAAGAATACAAATTAAATTTAATATTAAAAAAAATTGGATTCGTAAGTACTGATATCATAATTAGATTATAGAAATAATAACTGTTTAATATAGTACAGGGTATTCATCAAGAAAATAGTCCATAGAATCCAGAATAAGTTTTGAGAATAGCACAAAAAATACTTAGAACATTATAACTGGATTAAATAATGAATAAAGGAGGCCAGATAATCATCCCAGATAATCCATAGTATCACCTGTCTAGTTACAGATCTCTCGAAACAATATATCATGAGATCCTTAATAGATCTGAAAAGCATCCACAATTCACAGAGTTAATTTGCGACAAGATTTCTGTGGCAATTGAAAAGTATTCGAATGGTTTATTTTGACTCCAATAAAAGCGACGATAAAAGCACAGTCCTGGCTATTAAGGTATTATAGGAGTATTATCCAAACACATACAATCCCATGCATCCACACTTACAATAAATAAAGAAACGATACTGTCTGTCTGTGATCGTTTGTTTACGGTACGAGTATGTATGCTTTTAAGCGTTGAAAATGTTCTTTGCGGTGCGATGGTGTCGATGAACATAATTGGATGGTGGCAGTAATAACACATCCCGACCACAACACAGAGATGGCAACGCAAGACCCAAAGCCCCAGTATGGGCAACGGTCGCCTCTGCACCAAACAGATAAAGACAGAGAGAGAGAGATAGAGAGGGAGAGCTGCGAACTACCAGCAAAAGGCAGAGGAAATAAGCTGAATTATGAGCTGGACTCTGCGAAAGATAAATACTCTTATGCATACTCGACTACTGCAGAATATTGCTGATTTGAAAAGAATCAAAGGTAAACAAATGAAAGAGCTTAACTCGCACAAGTTGGTCAAATTAGTCTCTTAAAATTTAATTAGGGTAATTATTTATTCGTTTTTTCATTTTGGTAGCAAAGCCCTTTGCATAGTGTATATGGCCATATTTATGTTGGCCTTACCTACACGTAGACATAAAAAATAAAAAAAATAAAAACCAGCATGCTGCGGAAGCCTTTTGCATTTCTCTTGAGTGGCGACGGAATGTCTTTTGGCTAAGGCCATTTGATGAATAAGGTTGGTAATCGTTGACGGCTGCTTCATTTTAAAAGGAGTACGCTTATTGTCTCACGAAGGTGTTGGTTTCGGCTAAAGGAGCCAATTATGTAGAGTTCAGTTTAATGCCATGATGTGAGCAATGAAAATTACGTGGGTTTCGCTCAAATCTTAAGCAAAACTTTTACTATTCAACTCCTATGCGAAGAAGAAGAAGAAGAACTGTAAAAAAAGTATTATGACCGAGTTAAGTGTTTATTATTAATTGAATTTTTTTTCCAATAATCCTTTTAAGTCATATCTTTTCAATTAAATTCAATCCAGTTGTGCCATCGTCTTTTGAAAAGGTTCTGAAAATAGCATTAACTTTTTGCAAGACTCGGGAGCTGTTTTAAATAATAAATCAACCCTCATTTAATAGTACGATTTGCTCTCTCTTTCTCTTATACAATTGTTTATTTAAACTTTTCGAATTGGCTTTATTATTATACCAATTATCTATTCGGTAGAGAGAGAGAGAGAGGAGAGTATGAGTATGTTCCGAGACTTAAATGGCATCGGTCACGCAAGACATTAGTCAAGAAACCCGAAACCGATTGCCTTCCAAGGAGCCAAGGAAAATGTTTTCCTTTTCATTGAACTGAATCAATTATACTCGGTTTGTAAATATTTAAATCAAGACCTGTAATTGGTCATATATTTGGGAATATATTTGTTTTGCTTTTACCCCATTAATTAAATTAAATTCCGCCAGACTTAACTAGCTATTTCAACAGTGAGCAAAAAAAAATGTACCAATTCTGTTGTGGCCATTTTTTTGTTGCTGTTGTTGTTGTTTTAGCCTGGCCAATTAATAACGTAAACAGTGTTTTTAAAATACACCAATAAATTAAAGATTACAAATGAACAAACACGTAAGTGTATAAAGTATATGTAGTAGATGAGAAATACATATGCCCGAGGCCTTAGACACCGACACAGACACCGACACCGACACCTCCGACGCTGTTTACCAACCTGAACAGAACAGTCGTATAAATTAAGCAAGCCCTCGCTTTCTTGAAAATATATATAGTAATATTGTTGACTGCATTTCACGAATATTTGTAAGAATATGCATATATAGACTATTTAGACTTTGCATACAATATGCAAAACTGCGTTAGGGCCACCTTTTCTACTTACTTAGGTGGTTCATTTTGCACACTATTTTGTATTTACATACACCCGCTGTCAATCTTAACTGTACCGTTACAGCTACGACCTACGACCTACGACCTGCGAGTATGACATGCAAATTGCTAAACGGTGCTAGACCCGCAGAATGTGTGTGCAGTGCAGAAATACTAAATCCATTTGATGTTTATAAGCCAAAGTTGGGTCGGTCGAGTCCAGTGCCATCCTGTTGTTAGTACGAGTTGCGCCAATTCTTCGTGTTTACATATGTAATTATTTAAAACGACTCTTATTTTTTCTTTTCGTTTTCCTTTTTCTTTTTTACAGATTTTAGCTTCCTTAAATTATTTATTGCCTTCTTTCATTTTGAAAAGTGAAAAATGATGCACAAATGAAGACGTTGCAGAATTATCGTAGCGACTGACTATATCCTTGCCGAGTCTTATTGATCGTCTCTAAACACTTGGAAAAAAATGAGTTAGCTTTCTAAGATGGCAACTCATTTTTTTTGTATTCTGACTGGAGACTAAATAATTATTTAAATTCTCAAAAATATTTGAACTTACAGATACTTTTTAAATTTTTTTTTATGTTTGATAGAGAAATTTTTGTGCCTTTTTATATTGAATATATTTTTGGATTTTATTCTGCATTAGCAAATCTATCCCTATCTATAGAATAATATATTATTTTGTATTTCATTAATTTACTTTAACCAATTTGCTGCAAGTTAAGATGAGCAATTGAGCATACTTTGTCCAAAGCCATACCCACCCATCTTAGGACAGGAAGTTGCAATTAGCATAATATGATTTCTAAAATAAACATAGATATAGGCTATCACGGGTAACCCTAAAATATAATTAACAACAGGTCAGACTTTTAGGAGGAAAGCTTAGCCTAAAAATGTTTCTCCTTAACTGAAAGAAAATTTATCTGTAAATAAAAGCTATATTCAACTTTTTGATTTATTAGTCATACTTATAGAATTATATTCAACCTAAAATATGTCTATATTTCCTAGCTCGAGCAATACTCTTTTCCAACTTAGAAATTGCCTTACATACTTTTTGGTTCAAGTTAAAAAAAAATAAAGCCTATGGAAGACTTATTAATATTCTGACTATAAGATTTATATTATCTAGCCGATTTTGGTTTCTCAACCATATAAAAAGAGCATGAGATCTTCGCCAAGCCAGGTTTGTTTGCCGCGCTCAATCCTATTCGATTCAAGCTGAAGAATTTGAATGCTAAGCGAATAGATAATAATTTTGGCACAACTTAATTCTCTATGGCTACTGTAGTAGAACCGGTTCAATAATTTGTAGAATGGGCAAAACGAAGACGCCTCTTGAGCTGGTTGCTTTTATGTCATAGTGACTTGTTGATCTAATGACTTAGGCGGGTCCAACCGAGCCTTTTTAAACTGCCGTCGGTGTTCTTTACTGAAGGTCCCAATCTTGGATTAGACTAATTACGGTTAATCGATTTGATGGCTTAGCTTAAAACTTTAAAATATCATTATTTTTATACTATTCTGTCCTTCAATAGGAATACTTATTATCAAATAATTCTTTTATTGAGGAAATCATTGAGGTATCATCTCAGACTTGGCTTAGGAATTAAATATATATATTTAGACTCAGGGATAAGAGATTGTATATTTTAATGTATATAAAATTTACTTTTTAAGCTTAGAGTTTTTTTTTAAATTTTTTAATCTTACTAAATTTTATATTTCTGCTTTAACTATAAAGCTTTCGAGTCCTATCCGTTCTTAATCATTAAAGAGATCATCACATTAGAGTACCTTCAAAAATTGTATTAAGAAGAGCATATACAAGTTCTTATTCAATATTATGAATTAGAAATCTATCTGGTCAGTTGATAGATAGGATATTAATTATTTGAAATATCCTTCTACCTTTGAGGAAAATATAATAAAACTCATTAGTATTTCGATTACTTTTAGGGCTTGTAAATGTCTAACTAATCTCCTGAATCTAAAATCTATATATATCTGACATTACTTGTAACTTTGAAGCAAGAAAGTATATTACGATAAAACCTTAAACCTTTTGAGGAAGTATTTTAGGGGTCATTATTCATAGGACTCAATTATTTTTTTGAATCGGTTGATTCTAGTTTTGGCATTAAGGTTAGTGGCAAAAACATTTGAAAGTTCCTTAAATTATAAAAAAATATGTGTAATATAATTCCTTGAGGTTTTGGAATACTCTTAGAGTTCATCCGATTTTCTGAAATAAAGAATCTACCTAAGTCTGAGTCGCTTGATTAAAAGGTTAAAAACAAGAAAAGATATGGCATATTGAGTCTCTTGAATATCCTTGTACCTTTCAAAGAAATATAGAACCAATCTAAAGACTGGAACAAAAAGTAGAAGACATTTTTTTGAATTTGTTACGTATTTGTATTTGATGACATTTTAGTGTTTTTCTTTTTAAAATTTGTCTACTTATAAATTTAAAATCAAATTTGTTACATTTTTTAAATTAATTGCATTTAAATTTAATTGTATTTACGTTGTACTTAAAAACTCTATAATCTATTAATATAATATCTATAGTACAGTAGTTATAATGCCTGCTGAATTTCTCCTTTTCTCATACATTTTTTTAAACTAATCATTGAATTTGTTTGCATTAGTTTTTAAATTGATAAATACAAGAGGAACTACGTTTATATGCATCAATATTTAGAGAATACAATACATTAAGAAGGATCACCGGAAACTCTAGCCCTATAGCCTAAGATTAGAGATTCATACCGTTCGCATGCCGGAGTTAATGCGGCTCTGGACTTCTGTGGGTCGATATGTTTGCGATGGGGCGGTCATTGCAATGTTATTATAATAACTAGAGTTAATTGTGCCCATGGGGTTTGTCATCATTAGGAGAGGATGAGTTACAGCCAGGTCGTAGGCGGCGGCAGGAAAACCAGTGGGCTGGATACTGCCCGGTGCCAGGGCGGCCACATTTACTCCGGCGGCGTAATGTAGAAAGGGTAGGTGAGCTGCAGCGGCTATGGTGTGTAAGGGCGGGAGTGGGCATCTTTGTTGCTGATCCTCCGAGGAGAGGGCAGATCGGCTGGCCAAGTCCAGTGAGTGGGCTTCGTCAGCGTTTATCCGTGGGTAGCGGGAGCCATCGGCGTAAGTATTGCCGCAGTCTACCACATCGATGTCGATACGATCATCGCCATCGTCGTTGAGACTCTCTTCGGATATTAGGTCGGGCTTGTCGGGCGTGATAAGGCTTTCTATTGTGAAGGATCGCTTGGGCCGAAAACAACTATTTACATCTACGTCCAGGTTAGTTAGGGAACGGTTACTAGCGGCACTTAGTTCGGTTGTGCCTAAGTTGGCCGTGTGGGTGGCCGATATCTGTGCAGGCTGTGGGTTTGTGGGATTGATGAGGTGCGCCGATGGAACTGAGGATGGTTGGACACGAACTCCAGCCGGTATGTGAGTATGCATACCAGCTTCACCGGCCATGAGAGCTCCACTGCTCATTTCCAAGGGCGTCATTTGGGACATGCCGCTGCTGGGACGAGCCGTGAAAAAGAAACGATTCAGATTGGCCAGAGCCGTTAGCTCTTCGTTGAGCAGGTCCTTGTCGTTTTTGTGGAGCTTAAAGCGCTTTCGTCTTCTGAGCAGGCTGCCATTTTCGAACATATCGAAGGCTTGAGGATGCAGGGCCCAGTAGGCGCCTTTACCAGGTCGATCAGGTCGCCGTGGCACTTTGATGAAGCAATCGTTAAAACTTAGATTATGTCTTAGGGAGTTCTGCCAGCGTTGGGTATTCTTTCGGTAATAGGGAAATCGATCGGTTATAAACTTGTAAATGTCGCTAAGCGGTAACATCTTCTCCGGTGAACTCCAAATGGCCATGGCAGTGAGAGATATATACGAATATGGAGGCTTTTGGTCGCCGTAAGATTCTCTCGATGGCCTTGGCATTATTTAGTAGAGGTGGGTGAGGGATATTTTGTATATATCTGCTTAATTTCATATATTCAATCCATATTCATATTATTTATCTTTAAGCAGTTAATTATTATTATTATTATTTATTAAAATTTTAACAAGAAATATGATTTCCTGATTTGTTCGCTTGCACAAGAAACACATTTAAATAATTTTCGCAAGGACACAACATATGCAAGTCCATTTTCGAAATTGTTGAAAGTTTTCCGAAAAATCCGCACTCCTTCATTTTGAAGGCAACGGCAATGGCGACGGCAAACAGCAAACGGCAAACGGCAAATTTGCGCGAATTCTCGTTAATAATCGGCGCGGCGCACAACCTACTATGCTTTTGATAAGCTGCAGCAACAACACTGAATGGAAAAGCGCTCTCATCAAGGTTCGACCGACCGTCCGACCGAGCAAATTACCATCAAAAACTGAATGCGAATACGTGAACACGGACGCAACGAGGTAGGCGCGAAGATAACGATAGAGACGAAAAAAAAAAAAACAAACGACAAAACACGGCAAACAGCACACAGCACAACAGCACCAAGCACAGAGCACAGAGCAGACAGCGCAGAGCACACAAAATAAAATCACTGTTTCAGCAGACTAACAGACGACATGCCGGCTTTAGTACTAAGTGAGCAATGCAGTACAACCAACCACCAGTGAGCAATGCAATCAAAACATAATCACTCACATCATTGCCCCCGTGCTCTCTCCCAATCACCGCAACGCGAATACTAACATGCATCATCCCTCTAAAACGGCAAAACTTCAAAGAAGAGAGCCAAAGTAAAGAGTCTGAGATTTGGTAAACGAACGAAGCAAACCAGTCTGGCCAGACCAGACCAGACCAGACGAAACCAAGCCAGCCCAGGCCTTGCCAGGCCAGGCCAGGGCAAGGCTTGCCTGGCCGACCAGACCAGACCAGCTCAGCTCAGCACAGTTCAGTCCGAGCAGACCCAGTCCAGAGCAGGGCAAGAAAAAAAAAAAAACAAGATGGGCCCGAGAAGTGGCTGGGGACGATAAGAGAAATAGGGATTTGACTACAACGCCTTTACAATCAACAAAAAACAAAAGAGCAGCCGTACCGGCAGCTGGCGCGTACCGACCAAATATGCGCGAGAGGTGTTGAAAAAGAAAATTACAACCACTTTAGCGATTTACTGATTTTACGTTTTCATAATCTTGTTAGTTAATTTGCCCCAACTGGAAATCGTTCTTAACCTTAATTCCTTTACGATCATACCCAGTTCATATTAAGCCTGTGAATCTTGCCAAAAAAAATCTACAAATTAAAATAAATTATCTTTATACTCAAGTAAAATTTGAGTAATAGTTAGTTCCCCAATTTCTCCCACCCACACTCCCACTCATTTCGCCTGAAGGCGCTCATTTGGGCACATCCTGATAATATCCGTATATACATTATTTCCATTATTTGTATAGTGCTGGCCATGGCAATGTGTCCGTAAAATTCAGTCTGAAGCTAATTTAAGCGGTAACGAGGTAGTCAACGTCAACAACAAATAGTTAGCAAAAGCAAAAGCACAACAAGCCAAAGAAACCTTTTTTTCCGTTTTTTTTTTTTCTTTTTAAATGATTATAGCTCATGAAGAATGGGAGAGCGCAGCTGGTTTCTAGCCAAAGTTGCGCTCAGAGAGCAACCTTCATTGGGACAGGGCGCATTAGAGCGAGATGGCCTGCTGGTTGCCAGTAACAGCGCTTCGAAGTTTTTTTTTTGCTCGCTTTAGCGTTTGCTCAGAAGAAGAAGAGCTCTCTGCTGATTGGCTCGTAGTTTGTTGCTTTTGTTGTTGTTTTTGGGGCGGAGCCAACGAATTGAACGGGGCATAATTTAGCTGTTCTGCATATTATTTCGGTAGCAAATTTTATTGTTTATTTGTCAAGATTCAATTTTCCATAAAAAGAAGAATGTAAATGATTTTGGGCGCTGATAAACGTATTCGAATTGGGAAATATAATGCATATTTAACATATTAATTGAATCCAAAGGGACAATCAATTTAATGCACATTAAAGTGTAATTTGATGGCATTAAGGTAAAGTTAATTATCTAATTATTTAATGTAAAATTGATACTGCGCATATAGTCAACAGAGGCAAACAAATCACGAAACCAATTCTGTGTGAATTTGAGTGATTTGTCCAGCTCTGTATTTGTATAGAATCAATTTGTTCTGCCACTGTATTGTGTTTTTATAAAATAATTTTTCAAATAAAATATTAATTCTATTATACTCTTATTCAAAAGAAAAATTAAAAGCATTTTGATTTTGATCTAAAGGTCGCAATACATAGAATCTAACATGGCAGAATCTTAAAAATTTCCTATAGATTGGTTAAGATCAAAAGCTGAGTCAATTGAGCCATAAGTGTCTCTCAGTTTTAGAATTATCTCAATGAGTTCCTTGTTTATGGTTTTCGTTTGAAAATATTACCCAAATTTGTAAAATCCGACTGGATCGGCCTTAAGCTTCTTGCTGCTGCCATATAGACGCAATTGCCAATCATTGACTTAGAAAAGTACTCAATTTTTAGACTCTTTTTTTTTATATATAAAGTATATATGTCTACTTGTATCCGGTCACAATTTTGGAAATAGTTTTATTATTTATTGCCTGATTTTATTTACTCAAAAATATTTAATATCTTAATTAACTTAAAGCTATCATACAGATCACAGGGGAATATCTGTTGTTTATTGACTCATTTTATATGATTTGCAGCAGAAAAAAATAAAATAACGAAAAGTATATAAGTATATGAAATTTTTAAGAAATGGTATCAACTTTTTTATACTATTTTTGAAAAAAAAGTATTCATATTTGATTTCATGATAAAATTTCGATTAATCCATTTCCTTCTGTCTGTTCGTATTTCCCTTCTTTTTTTATATGTGAACTAATTTCATATTTTTATAACTAAAGTGGAGCCGGCCGAATGGACCACTATATTAATTAGCTGTCTTAAGAACCTATACCGCTCTTAGGAATACCTCCACCATTTATTGATTTTTATACATCAAACTTTGTATGGAAGTTTATATGTGCACTAAATGTCAGTTAGATTGGGCCACAAGCTTTATAATAGCTTAGGAATATCTACGGGGCTTATGAACCAATCCCATTCATTTAATTTAATGCAGAAAAAATTCGGAACGTTAAACTCAGCCTGTACCTATAGGGGCCTAAATCGGTATTTTCTACCGATTTTTTCTAGTAAGCTTAGAATTATTTACGCGCTTTAATTTCAATAACTCCTTCCAATTACCAAATTCAGTAAAAATATCTCTAAAATGTGTGAATAAACTATCTTAAATTTTTTTGGTGAAACAGATATATGGGAGCCATATGATATAGTCATCCGATATCAATAAAATTTGGTGTTATTTAAAACGTATACTAAAAACTGTCTTGTGCTTAATTTGGTAGTGATTGGTTCATAAATACAAGTAAGCCATTTTATGACAAAAAAGCACAGAAATCGGATTTTTTGACCGATTAGCCCTATGGATGCTATATGATGTACACGTTTAATTTTATTAAAACTTTGCACAGCTGTTGCGTATTCTAAATGTCAGCTTATATGGCAATGTGAATAAATATTTTTAATAAAGAAATTACAAATATATACCATAAGTCAAAATTTGTAAAATTTAAATTTTAATGTGAAATTTCTAGTTTGGCAGGATAAGTTGTTATCACTTACAACCAGCCGATTGACCAGCATAGCTAACTTAAAGAACTTTTAATTTTTCGTTTATTTTAAACAATTTTAAATTTATTAATTCCCATCTATTTTTTTAACATTCAGTTAGGTCTCCCTTCTAAGGTCTTTACAAGTTTTATAGGCGTCTTGATATGAAAAATTATATACCTTGGTAAGTTTTAAAGTACAAAAACTTTAATCTATGAAATTATTAGTTAGCTCAAATTTATTCAAATTATTTATATGGAATGGCTGTACCTATAAAGATATTTGACCGAGAAATCAGACGAGAAATATCGTGCTTAAGTTCTCGAAAGATCAAAGAACTTGCTTTAATTTTTTTTTACAATTTTTATTTGCCTAACATGGACAGTGAAATCAACATTTGTCTTATTAAAAAAAGTAAGTAAAGATTGATAAAATAACCAGAAAAAAAACAACAGTTATATAATATTTGCCATTCAAACTCCAGACAATGTAGTAACTTCGCTTATTAAAAAATAAATTACAGTTGACATGAGTTGATTTTTAATCACGAAAACGAATCAAACTGAAAATGTCTATAAAAAGAATAAATAAAAACAAAGCAAAACAAAAATATAAGCTTCAGGTTCAATTAGTACAGCAACAAAAAATTATAATAGAGCAATTTTCCTACGCACCCATTGTTTGTTATAAGTAAGCGTGTATTGTTAAAAGTATCATGAATTTTGTTTAATGTATTTTATCATGACATTATCCCATTAAGTTTCAATTTAACACAAATCACCCTTAAGTTATTGCATTAAGCTCCTCCCATCCGAAGTTCGTGCCCAGCCATTCAAATACTCTTCATACTACATCGCATATGGTTGAGATATTTACTCACTACCCCAAATGGCCGCTATTGGTTGTTGTATTTTTGTCAGTGGATATTTGCATGTGACGGTTTACAATGGGTTCATATGGCATGAACAAAAGTTACTGGTACCTAACAAGTAAAATGGAAGCAGGAAATGCTTTTCCTCGACTTAAAATGGACACAAAGGGAGGGCCCAACCTATGCAATTTTTGTGTGAAACACGCATTTCAATTCTCGTTTTATTAGTTTTTAATTCAGCACTCAAAACATTTCATCAACTCGCTTTCATAGTTCTTTTTTATTTTATTATTTCGAATATAAAAGTGCAAAAGCGTGTTTCAAATTCAATGGGAATAAATTTAACGATTGAAAATAAGCGTGTAATAAATTTCAAAGCTCACAGAATTTGAGTCACTTAAAAAGAGATTATCTGATCCTAAAATCTTTAAGGTAAATTAAAGATATAAGTGAGACTCTGAGAATTTGATACGAAATTGGAGAATCTTCCACGAAGTTCCTTGGCTCCATGATAATAGGTATTCCTTTCTCATCGACTAAGACTAGGGATCCGAAGGACTAGAGGGACTAGGCCCAATTGTAACAAGTACTCCTTTTGGATCGACAAAGACTAGGGATCAGAAGGAATAGAGCTAGCTTGAGTACTTTCTATATGGTCGCCGATTTAGTTTGGAACAAACCCCGCAAGGCTCAACAGACTCTTAAATGGAAGGCCCAATGCTTTCAACATAGAAGAGGATAAAGGAAAGGGTCTTATGCTGAGCTAATTCAAATTCGTCTATATCACCACAGCTGTCTCAGAAATCAAATCAAATGAACCCTATCATGACTCGGATTCGCCAGTCTATAAAATGTTTTCTTGCGTACAAAAATATTTACAATAACATTTCAAACAAACATTATATATATATTCTATAAAAAGCAACGGTAAAGGACACCATAATCAATTATACCTCCATTTTGCCGTTTTATTATATTTAAATTAATGTTCAAAGTTCCAAATTTGAAAGGCGAAACCAACGTCAAACATAAATTTCCTTTTTAATGCAGGAAACATATTTTCATTCGCATTTCACGGATGCTGGGCTATTCATATCCCTCTATATATACTGTGTACCGTAAACCTCATTCATTGTGCTCAACCTTTTGTGCTGATTTAATATTATGTAATAACAACCACAATCACAACAAATTTCACGCCATGCAATTTTAACACAACATCACAAATTTAAAATTAAAAGGAACAAAAAAAAAAAAAAAAAAGTCACGAGTTCAGAAGTTCAGGCAAGGCAGCCGTGAATCTCTTTCGAATTAACCATTATTTTGTTGTTTTTATGGAACACCACACCCCAACAGTTATGTCGTTTGTCTAGCCGTGCCAGCATAATGAGGATTTCCGATTCACTGAGAACCACACGAATGCTGCAAGACATGGTTTAACCTTATTCGTTTCGGTAGGCGGTTTACAGTTGTTACCATTATCCTTTTGTTCCCAACAAACACAGTAGCCGAGCGGCAAAGACAACGACAAAATCCCATCCTGGATGTACACAACATTACATGCCCTCGGCAAAACAACCATAATGCCCAACTTAAAATTGACTTTTCATGCTTAATACACAGACAATTGATAAATTTTCATGTATTTATGCTTAGATTGCTTGATCTGAATATTTATTTATTTGTAATCCGATTTACAAACTCTTTTAGCTGGTTGAATTGGCATGTATGTAGTACATTTTGATTAACAAAGATAAAACACATATGCTGAGTGCTTTAACTGAAATACACAGACAATGAGAAGTTTGCCAGGACATGATGTACCTGCCTCTCTGTAACTCGGAAGTTCCAAAGACTGCAGCATTCAGATTTGGTATAAATGATTTTCTTAACCTGAAAAGGGAGAAGTTAATATATATTTCCGAATTGACTCCCTGCTTAGACTGACTTCAACTTATTTGATATATCTGTAAATCGAAACCGATAAATACTGGAGCTCTCAAATTTGGTATAGATAATTCTCTAAGCCTGAAAAGGGAGAAGTTAATATATAATTTAATTTGACTTCCTAATTCGACATAATTATATAAATGGTATAAGAGTAAAAGTAACTCATTTAACTTAAATGGATATATCTGTATATCGAAATCGACGAAGGCTGGAGCAATCAATACTTGGTATAACCAAACCTTTAGACCTGTAAAAGAGCATCCTTACATAACTTCTTATTTGACTACCCAATCCACAGGGAAGGCATGATTATAGGGAAACTATAAGAGCTAAAGTAACCAAACTTGATATGAATAATTTCAAATATTATATATGTTTATTTGTAACAGGGAAACTACACAGACAGGACCGAACAAATTTGATATAGAGCAATATTTAATAAATTTGAAACGGAGCTTTTCAAGTTCGAGGAATAATATGATTTTTAAGGAGCTATCCTATTGGCAATAAATGATATAATTATATATATAATTTATTTTAAATCTGCACAGTTCTTAGGTAGCCTTAAAGGCACCTGACCGGTTACTAATTATTTATTAAAATTAATTTGATAATAAATTTAACGATTGAAAATAAGCGTGTAATAAATTTCAAGGCTCACAGAACTGGAGTCTCTTAAAAATTAAAAAGAGATTATGTGATCCAAAAATCTTTAAGGTAAATTTAAGATATAAAGTAGACTCAAAGAAACTGATACGAAATTGGAAAATCTTCCTCAAAGTTTCTTGGAAATCGCAAGGCCCAAATCTAATAGGTACTCCTTTCTTATCGACAAAGACTAGGGATCCGAAGGACTAGACCTAGCTTAAGTACTTTCCTTGGAAATTGTAAGGCCCAAATCTAATAAGTACTCCTTATGGATCGACAGACTTTTCAGAACTTAGCAAATTAAGATCCTGAAAGGCTTTGTCTTATGGAAGTCTAAATCTAGTTAAGTCTTAATACAACTATTAAGTATCTATTTAAATACCAAATATTTGATTTTTGTTGTCTCATAAAAATTATTCACTTTTCTCTAGTTAGCTCTGCTTTTCATTCCAAACTTAAGTCCCACATTGAAAAAAATTAAATTAAATTAAACTGACTTGACGTGGTTGTTAGATCTTCATCATCAAACCCTTAGCATATCTAAGAGAATGGATATGTAAGTTCTCCGAAGTTTCCGTCTCATTCAAATTTGAAGAAATTTAATATAATTTTGAGTCTTACGCGTACAGGATAAATTATCCACAATATGCTGTCTCATCAATCATTAATAAATTATTTAAAAAATAGTTTCATTTTTAAGGTTCATGAGATTTCCGCAACTCCATTGCACAAATATTTGTTATCTTGTTGTTTGGGTTTTGTGGTAAGACTTTTATTGCATGGCCAAGAATGCAGCGAAATGGACAAAAGAATTGAAAAACAAACAGGTAAACAGGATGCCGATACTTATTCATATCTATTTCAGTTCACAAACCCAACTACAGCATAGCTAATTCCCAACAGCAATTTGTGTGTTTTTGGTATTATGGGACCATCATATGGCATAGCCTTTCTGGGGTGATCTCTTTGTGTCCTGTGGTTAGTTCACACCACCTGTTAGTAGACAAATACCCTTATAACTTCTAGTTTATATCAAAAAAATTTGAAACCATTATTTTGCCCTTAAGGTGTCAGGAACATGGACCTAATTAAAGGTATGAGGTCAAATTTTTTTAGAGTGCCACACACTGGTGTCTGGACCGTTTTACCTTTTTAGTTGCCGACAACACAGCGGCACGCCCACTCCGACTTTCAGCAGCGAGACACACAAAAAGGTGTTAGAAAAGGGCGAACTAAACACACACACACATACGCACACACTCAGTCGGACACTCAGTGTTTTATTCAGGTATTTATCTACTTGAATGTGTTTGGGTGTCCGTCGAGCATCGTATTTAATAGAGCATGTGCTAACGTTTCGGTCATTGATATTGTTAGTAATGCGTTGGCTGAATCCGACTGAGTCGGAATGATACCTTTAGCTAGGCTATGAGTAGTTAATACGATGATTTCCCGTCATTAATATCCGACAGCTGTTAAATAGATGGAAAGCAGCCCTTAGACTCTTCAATTATGTAGTTTTGTACTGTCAGGTGTTTTACACCTCATTTGATCATATTAACACTAAAAGCCTAGTCCGGACTTGACAACAAAATTTACCGAATTGACCGAAATTATATTTTTATTTTTTTTTCGTATTTTTATTGTATTGAATAAAGGAAGTCAATTTCGAATACGTTTATGCTCAATTGAGTCTCCTCAGAATCCTTTTGCATGTTCTCACTCAAGTCTCCTTGATATTTGACAATACTTTGAGACAGATGTTATTGACTCAGACAGAAAAGAGTTCCAGTGTTTTTTGGCCAGTTAATTAATTTATTGACTGGTCAGTCGTGACTCATGACCCAGCCAGGAATTGATCTTAACCATTTTTGTATTATTTATTTATTTTCATTAACTTAAATATTAATTTTTTTTTCATTTAGAAAGAAAAACAATATTTCTAATCAAAAAAATCACAACGTTATCTTTGCGGTGCCGAAACTCGTTTCGGAGTTTTTTTTTTCTGCCGTAAATCAGATAAACGGGGTGGGCCAGTAAATAGGGCTGATTTAGGATGGCTTGACAGCTATATGATATATTCGTCCGGTGCTAATAAAATTTAGCACAAGCGCGTATATTTATGTAAGAAACGAGTTTGCCGAGTTTGAAACAGATCAGTCAGTAAATGTGGGAGGTATTCCAAATACCGATTCAGGTTCGTATGGCAGCTATATGATATAGTGGTCCGATCTGGCCGATTCCTATAAATTAAGCCGAACGTTAAACTCGGGCGCGGAAAAATAAAACTTGACCAGCGTACACACATATAGAATCCGAATCCCGAGTTTGGTTATCCTAGCTCTTATAGCCTCTAAGATCTAGGCGTTCACACGGACGGACGAGCGGACATGGCTATATCGATTTCTCTAGTCACCCTGATCATATTGTGGGTAACTTTGGGGGGTCTACGACGTCTCCTTCTCTGTGTTACATACATTTGCATAAACTTAATATACCCATACCCTTAAGTTACAGGGTATAAAAAGGCTATATACCAATATTCATCAATATAGCTTTCTGTGATTCTGTGCATTACAAACATCAGAGAAAAATTAATATATTCTTTTTTCTTCGAAAAGAGTAGAAATATATCTGACTGATAAACAAATCCTAAAGTAAATTTTTATTTACAAACTTAATGGCATTTAATTGACTGCCTAATTTCATGATTCATAAACGAAATGATATCATATTTAATTTGAATTTTTATTATTTTATTGAAAAATATTATAATTATTTTAAGAAAAGTCTCAAAGTATTTAAGTAGATTTATAATAGATTGGTTTTCCTATTTTCTTACAATTACTTTCCAAGTTTGCTATTTATTGTTCAGCCATAGTCAACCATACAGATTAAACACCAGAAAAAAATAATTAAGATCAAAGCTAAATACCCTTATGCACCCTTTATAGTGTTCAATCTATTTGACTCAGAAAAAAAGGGACAGTACATTAGATAGGTAGTGAAAAAAGATTAAATAGAGAATAATGGTATCAAAAATGAAAATACTGAAATTATTAATTTCATTATTTATTAATAACTTCTTAATTTTACTGAATTATTTTGAATTGGCAAAAAAGCCACGAAAGAAATTCTTAACCGATAGAGTGCCATATTCCTCATCTTATTGAGTCACGGTTTGTTATACTGAAAAGTTTTGTATATGTTGGAAATAGATGAAGGAAGGACTATACGGACTATACAATAATTCTCATAAGTATAGTACAAGTCTCATCTAGAGAAAAAAATTGCTTACAGAAGATTTCCCCTCCTGGGATTCATACCTTCATTCCCTGGAATTCGAGTCGTAGTTCCCTTTCCTGTGGATAACCTTTTATGGCGAAATCAACTGAGGCTTTTGTAAATTTTAATAATTCCTTTTTTTAATCCAAGTGACTATAAAAAATCAAATAGACCTCATAGGGGAATTCTGCAAAACAAAATAATAGAGATAAGAATTGAGTTTCCCTCTCGATAGATGGCGCTCTTTTATTATTGTTAAGAATTTATAGGTAAGTGAAATAATGTGGGAAATTTCTTTAAGCTGGCTATAAAATAGTTGTAGCATACTTTTCAGATATTAAATAGGTTCGAGCATTTCGGATAATCCGGAAGACAGAGAATGCCAAGAAACTAGTTCTGTTCCTATGAATAGGAAAGAAATTATTTCTTTGGGAAAATTACAGCAATCGAGTACAGACCACGGTGTACTGATATTACATTGATTATTAGTTAATTCTAATAATTTTTATTGAGCTTGCTCTAATTGCTTTGAATTTATTTTTAATGTATTATAAAATGACGCCTCATTCAAATAATTTTTAATGCGGATAATAATTTTAATTCAAAAGTTTTTGCATACTAATCGGTATCCACCGGATGTAAATAAATAAAATACTAAACTAGATTTGATATATAAAATATATGACGGCAAGTTTCCACTATACGTGAGTTCGGATTTCAATGAACTAAAAGAAGATTTTTAAAATAACGTTGTCAATAATGCCTTGTGCAAAAGTTGGCGGGTTAATTTTAAAATTCAGGGCAACAATTTAAAATCATAAAAATGTTATCGAAATTCGACGCAACCGTGTTGGTGTTTGCAGAACTGACCACCTTTTGAATAGGCATCACTGAAACTGTCCACTTGCTTCATTTTAAATTTGTGGTGAACGATTTAAAATTGAGTTTTTAAAAAAATAATTATTTTCCACTTGAAGTTAGTTGTATATATATTTATAATAAGCATAAATGATTAGGCAACAATGTTGACAGATGAGCACAGAAGGTATACATGAATTAACATTTTGAAAATGTTGTTCGTTGAACTTATTAATTACAAGTAAATTATGTTTTACAAAACGAACACGCACTGAATAAAAATTGAGTAAAACGAAATGCTGAAATTCAACCTGCAGCCATTAGTTCAAGGAAGGTCGGCGCGGCCATTCACGTTGGGATCGATTAGTTTTGTAACCTTGACCATGCTCAAAATTACGTTGGGAAAGCAAAAACGACATTTCCTTTTCTATACTAGAAACATTTCCCCTGCGCATTGGCAATCATTGAAAAAAAAAAAAAAATAAAGAAAACATTCCGAAAGTATGTGTTCAATTCTAAAAGGTATTACTTTATTTATTTAAATACTTGTGCTCAATATGAGCAATTTAGAATAGTTTACTTCAATTAGGTAGTCGTTGGTTATTAACAAACAAAAAATATAATAATGCTACACTCTTGCAATATTTTTACAATTCAGTATACACATCAGATTTAGAATTACAATAGAGATATGTTTCAATGTCTGCACCTTGTTTCTAAATTTAATTGTAATCTTAAAGTCTACAGGTTAGGTTATTTGCCTTTTTTAAATTTAAATTTTTTTATCTTGAGAATCGGATGTTAAGCAAATTTGGAATACTTTTGTTGTTTTCATCTTAAGTTAAAAGCAATGTGTGCAAAGGAATCTAATAATTAACCAATGTTTCTAAGTATTCTTGAAAACGTAAGGAAGTGCACGAAATTAAGCAAATGAACACCAATCGAGGAGGGAAGTTAGGTTAAGTAATGGTGCACATTCCTCTTCAGATCAAAGCCAATCGGTTTCACAAAAACAAAAACAAAAAAAAAATGTATATAAATATTTTCTAATAACTATTAATAAATTGCATAATAATTGCATGTAGAATACAATACATAATTTAATACATTTATGAACTGAAATAGATTTAAGTGAATATTTCATTGACTTATTGTGTATAATTATTTTAATTAATTCAAGAGCCGAATAAAATGTTTTTTTTTTTGTTTTGTTTTTTTTCTTGCATTGGAACACATGTAAAAGTTTGTCTACTTGTTAAATCTTGTGCATACTATAAATATGTATATATAGGTATATATATTTTGTTTGCTTTTGATTTGATTCAATAGACGTAAATTGTCTTTAGTTGAGGTTTTAATTCGGGAGGTATGACTGGTGCAGGATCTGGTTTCCGAGTAACAAGTCGTTTGAAACGTCCACTAAACTGTTTTCGGAATCCTTTGAAACCATTTTTATCACTTGCAGATTCCTGAAAATATCACAAAACAAATAAATGATTAATAATTTAAATATATATATTCCCTCGGTCACCTTATAGTCTAGACGGTGCCATTTAACACAAACAAATTCATTGCTAGGCAAAATACAATTTTTCATCAAATGAATGAGATTCTAATCTATATGGCAGAGTGTTTTGAATCTATTAATAAAATCAATTGGAAACCCAAGTTTTCAGTATTTATAACTCTAGATTAAGATAGATTGCCAATTGCGATAGTGCAAAAATATTGAGACCATACAAATTAATCAAGAAATAACAAATAAATAAATAAAAACAACAAATATATCAATTTTTGAATTTGTGAAAAGTCGCACAAATATTGAAATTTGTTAGCAACTGGGCAGGCAAGTCTTGTGGTCGCTTGTGGTTCGCTTGTGGTAATTGTTGCCAAGCGGACAATTTCCTCAATAGCTCGACCCAGCTGTTCAACGACGGCCTCTTAATAATGAACATGGTTCCATTTGCACATGTTTTTTTTTTGTTTTGTTTGCATGCGAGTGGAGGTGAATGTGTGTTGGTATGTGTGCGCGTGTACGTCAGTCATTCGCGTATACAACAGAGCAAAGAGAGCGAGAGAGCCGTTTGGCTGGCAATGCAAATACAAATATATTTGTAGACTTACGCACACACATGCAAGTGCGTTTGAACTCTCCGACTTGGTTTTTGTGTATGTATTTGTCATTCTCTTTGTGTTGTTGTTTTTTTTTTTTTTTCTTAAATCTCCCATATGATCTTTTTGATGATTCAAATGTTTTTGGCAAAAGGTTTTTTTTTTGGTTTTGTTTTTATTCAGAAAAATGATCTACGTCAGAATAATAATAAATTTTACATTGCCCACGAAAATGGATTTCTTCAGAAATGTTTTTTGGGTATATTTGTTTTTCGAAAGTTGTTTTACCCAAAACAAAAAATTAAAAAACAAAATATATACTATATGCTATATTTTATTAAGTGCTTCCCCACTTTGTATCCGGAAATGCCCGGATATATCCAGTAAACAATAATTCTGCGAGACGCTTGAATTCATAACAAAAATAATAAAAAAAAATTAACATGTTGTTTTTCGCTTTTGAAATAGGAAACTACGTTTTTCTAGAAATTCAAATTTTTGAAAAAATAAAATAAAAATAAATATATTTAGTATATTCTAGGCACGTAGATTAAGATACAAAAATACTCTTTACAAAGGAAAAATACTATATCAAAAAAAAATAAAATGAAGATAACCTTTAGACGAAATGCGCAGAGTAGGTTGGAATGGCAAACTATGAAATTGTTATCAGAACGAGTATAAAAAGTCTAATGATTTTATCACTGTTATTTATTGAGTTTCCCCCCAACAATTGCATAATCAGTACAACTAGAATGGGACTCGAATAGATTTTTCGCTAGATATAAAAATGGGGTTCTCCAATTCTACGAATTTGGGGAAATTGGTCTATAAAATTTATTTCCCAAGGAGTCTATAAAATTCAAATAAGGCAAAATATTTTTGAAATGAATATAATAAGATTATAATATTTACCGTATTCATGCAATGGTAGATATGTGGTGTGCGTGCTTTGGGTGGAAAAGTCCACTCCATGGCGTCGCCATTATCTGGATTTCCCACAATACCAGATCTAACTCCGTTGGTGCGGACAAATGTCACATGACATTGACTATCATTACGTGTGGCATTACCACTGTTGTTATTGTTGTTGTTGCTGTTGTTGTTGGCCTCAGTCTGTTGCAAGTTGTCAAATGTGGTTGTGGCTTGACAGTCCATGGCATGTTGCTCCATGGAGTAGGTTGATGGACTCTGTTCGGGTGCTTCCAAAGCAGCTGGCGAGACGCTGAGTGTGTCCTCTCGCTTACGCAATTTACTGCGAACAAGACGCATGGTTAGTGATCCTGGATTACCATTCACCATAGCTAGAGCTCGGCTCCTCCAAATCAAAACAGAATTCAAGTTTCGTTCGTTGTTGTCTGCTCAGGTACCGTGTAAATATCACAGGTGGCTTTTCTGATATGTACAATTATTCAGTTCCAGTTGTTGTTGTTGTTGTTCTCGTTGTTGGTGTAGTTCGAGTTTGTTTCCTACACAAAGGTATGGAATGCCTTGAAGCATAGAAACAAACTACTAAAACCAACCGACCGGTCAAAAGGTTTTCAGCACACTAAAGCAAATTTTTTTTTTCAGGTAGATATGTTTGTCTTGTTGTGTTTTTCTGTTTCTGTTTCAGTTTCAGTTCGTTTTGTATGAACCATGCACATTTAGAGTTTGACTAGAATAAATATCGATTTTCTAAACATGGGCTGGCTGGCCTGGGTGGTGGTAGCAAATAGCGCTGACTCGTTAGACTCGAAGCGTTGTTAATTTACGAGTTTTTCTTTTTTCGTTTTTGTCGTTGTTTTTTTTTATGGTCGTTTAAGGTCTGGGAGCCTTTGTGCTTAGCGTTGCCTGGCGGCTGCCTTTAATTGCTAACTGTACGCCACTAGATAGTACATTTGGTTTAAGATTTTTATTCTGCCTATGGTAGAAATTTCAACGTTTTGAGATATTTATTCGCACAGTGATTGCTTTTCGTTTTCACGCCAGACGAGACGTTTTGGTTATGTTGGTTTTTTCTTTCTGCTTTTTGCTTTTTGCTTTTCGTTTTCAGTTTTGCATGTCGCTTAGCCTCGATCCGATCCAAACAAAGATTTGCACTTTTCTACACCAAGGTATACATAATATGTATACGAATACAACAACGCTTTTCTATATACTATTTATATATAGGTATATATATATATATGCCAAACGCTGTTATTTTGTCCGTGCGCGGACTTGAAACAGTTTTGACTTCACTTTTCTTTGAATGCCAAAGAGTATCTGAACGAAGTCCCAAAGAGTGTCTGAACGAAATCCAACATCGATTCGAATAAAATTCAACATCGATTCAACTCGACTGGCCTACAATTTTACCCCAAAACCTATACAAAAGCGCCCTCACCAACACACACACACACACACACACACTGCGACTGGCAATTTTACTGTACGCGCATGTGTATACACAAAGGCAGCTCTCTCCATTTATGCGAGTGTGTGCTAAGCAGAGAGCGTAATATTTTTCGGTGAGATCATTTGTATATGTATGCGAGTTTTTTTTTTCTCTCTTGACATTCAAAACGTATTCTCAAATATCGTATCGTTTCTTAACCCTATCCTGACGTTTAGGAAAACGAGCAGAGATCGTAAAAAAATTAAGTTATTTTTAAAAATTGTCTTTTAATGACGACGACGTTCGGCTTTTTGCACATGTATTTTCTTCATTTTTGTTTTGACAGAAAATATAATTCATTTCTCAGACGAAAACGATTATTTTCGAATTTGTCTGCCTTTGAATTTCAAACAAGAATTGACACGATAATTGCATGTGCTTTCCGAATTGTAATTATTTGCTTAATTTCGTATTAAAATAATGAAAATAAATACTTTTTATCTATTTTTCGTTTTCTGTTTTAATTGAAATTACTTTGATGCTTAGACTTTTTCTAATTTTAAGTCTTCGTATTAAACCTGTCTAGACTTTTGTTTTAAGTTAAGAATATATATTTTTTAGAGCTAAGACAAAGTTGACAAATTGAAAAAAAATAAAAATGGTGAGCGTTTATCAAATCGGCTAAATATGCATAGTATGGTGTAGGTCAAAGGTCGAATTCATTTTGTTTTACTTGAGGACACTTTTAGTTTAGAGGAGCCAGCTCAATATGGAGTGTATTATTATATTTCTACCAACCTTACTGTAACTGCTACTAATGCTATTATGATTCCAACTAAAAGCATTGCTATGACAACGCCACAGATCATATAAATAGTTCCATTGGGCGCATCTGAAATAAGATAAAAATTTAATTATTTTAAAATATACAAACAAAGATTTTTTTATGATATATTTATTACGTTTTTATTTAATTATTCAAGTGAGAATTTTTGAAAATCTCCCAGGCAATGATAAAGGCAATAAAGAATTTCTGTTGCCTTTAAGTCAATGTCCAAATTGTCTATACAGACAACAGATTATTCGAGACAAATACATTTTTTTTTCTGGAAAATCAGAGGTCTTTGGCGTATCCGAATACCAGACATTTCGACGTTTTGCATTTCTTGTTCTTTTTCATTTCATTTTTCTTTTGTGTCACACAATTGACACTTTATATTATTTTTCGAATTTAAACATAAGATTTATCCACTTATATTTAGATTAATCTGGTATTTTATATTTTTATTCCTTTTTACTGCGTGAAATATAAAATCAAATGGAATCATATCGTAAATAAATAAATAAATAAAATCGGTTAGCGATTTGAAATGGATCTGATGCTACAAATAATAAAAGACGTTGCCTACTTTTGGGTGCTTAATTGAAACGTTGGGATTAGCACAGATTAATTATCGGATTTTAGAACCGGAACTAGTTCGTTCGCAATAATCGTTTTTTTAGGGCGGCAACATTTGAATTTTTCGATTATCGAAAATCATAGCGGCGCAGACTTTCAGGCAAATTATTTATAATCCAATTTTGCATTAAGAAGGCAAATTATTCACTCTTTTTTTCACAAATTAAATCCACTTTCTTGGTAGAATGATCTTACCTAAATGCGACGCTGATGAAGTATCTGTATCTGTAATAAAATTAAAATTATTAATATAGTTTTTAATTTTTATTTTAATTAAAATTTTTAAATAAAAAATTATAACATGCTAATACCAATTCTATTAAGCTAAAATAAGTAAATTTAAGTAGTTTCAATTTTGTAAATAACAAATTAGTACATATGTATAGGCATTTTATTGGGCTGATATGAGCAAGAAAGTGTATTGCCTGATTAAATTTTAAGCCCCAAAAACAATATGTTTTAAAGTGTTTTATAACTTTTTGGGATATATTTCAAGTCGTCATAAAATAAATCAGTTGAATCTGTAGACTATTTCATTAAGTCTTAAACAAAGATATCAGTTATTGCCCCAAGTGTCAAACAACCTCGCAATATTTAATGGTGAAGCAAGATTTTGAGTAACGGAATGTTGGAGATAATTGCAAAAATATATATTTACAAGGAATGTCAACCAACCTTTCGAAATATTGACATAATTAACTTGGTATCCATTGTAAGTTGAGGGGTTTTTCAGATCCATTTCTTGAATCATTAAATCACTTAATTCCCTCATCTTTCAGAATATGTAGATAAACTCAAACACTTAAAAGGTTATTATTTTCGAAACTCATCGATGGCACATAGTTATAAATTAAATTATTATTATAAATTAATAATAAATTAGACTATAAAATATTTGTTTAGCAGATTTGCTTGATTTTTCGGTTGGAAATAAATTAAACACGCGCGAGCGAGCATGGCAAATACGATTTGATAGACTGAGACACATTAAATACAAATTTTCTATGATAGCCTCAATTACTTAAGTTGTTATCGCTGATTGCTTTTGATAAGCGTTCAATGTGAAACCATGTGACAATGCAGTGCAATTATCAGTTTTTATATTGCTTTTGGTTTCACTGGCTGCGTCATATTGTTTTTTGGATTAGTTAATTCTATTGTATTGATATAAAATCAATTAGGAGCCAACAGACAGAACTCCTCAGATAAGAGACTCAAAATATTTCTAATTTTCAAAAATTCTGCTCTTGTTTTTGACAGGTTGTTTGAGATAAATAATCAATAGAAAGTTTTAACATAAGTCTGGAGATTAAGGTTCCTATGGGCTAAGCTTTTAAAATTGAAGCCAATTTCAGAATTCCTAGAATACGAAGAATTCGTCATTCAGCTGAGAGTATGAGCAAGTCAGGCAAAGTCCTTATTGATGGCTCAGACAATTATTATTATCTGATTATTGTTATAACATTCTTTTAGGATTTGTTAATAAAATACCGTCACGTATTTTTGATAACTATTATCTAGGCCCTGATTCGTGTTAACCGTTTTATGGACTTCTTTCTTATCGAAAGATAAGAAAGCATAGGAAACGTGTTGAACAAATTCGTATTGTTTTTCTAAATTATTATAAAGATTTTAGATCGCGTGACTTTATTTCCAAATCAATTTCTTACCCTTGGCATATTCATCCTGTAAATGGTGCAAGTGTGCATAGAAGTGATGATGATGTAAAACGCAGGCCAAGTCTGTACAATTCAGCATATTTATTGACTTTGCCAGTTATCTAAGAGATAAGAATTAATACAAGAATTATTTTAAATCAAAATTAAAGTAATTAATCATAAAAAATATTTGGGTTAGTTAACAAGGTCTTGTCCCTATCATTTTTGTAAATCAAATAAAATAAAATAAAAATTCTTTGATTCTTTTCAGTTCATCAATCTAAACCAATTCAGAGAAAGTAGGTTGCCCATAAAAAAAAAACCCTAGGAATTTGGTGAAAGAGACTCAGCAATTGCTCCTAGAAAAGTTCCAGGAAATGCCAAGCCTTAGAACCGTTAAGAAAACAAAGCTTTTACCGATTCAAAAAAAAAAAAAAAAAAAAAAAAGAAGAAAAAGTCCCCATCTCATGGCTTTTAAGCTGAAAGCAGACCTGCCTTCAATGATCCTCTCATTTCCGTAATTAATAAGGTGATAATTTTTGGAGGGTCTGCGACCTCTTCAAAAATAAGCTTAAAATTATAAATAAGCTCTTCCCTTCTTGTAATTCTTGGGAATATTTAAAGATCTAATAATCCAATTCGTACTAAGAGTACATAGCTGAATCCAGTCTAGACAGGTTTATCTTTATTTATAGAATTCAAAATAGAAAAATTAGCACATTTGTCGTGCGAGATGCAACACGCCATAACTCTGAAAACTTCATAAAAATAGATCTCTCTTTTATTCTTTCGCTAACAAACCGTATCCGAAATCATAATATATAACCGAACCGGCTAACCACGATTTCCGTTTTCAAATACACAATTTGAATATTTATATATATATCTCTCTCTCTCTCTATATATATATAAAGTACAATTTTATTATAATATTATTAGCATATGCATATGTTTATTGTACATACTTAGTGTTTATATGTGCCAGATAAAAAGTTTCAAGCTTTTTTCAATAGCTTTTTTGGTTACTCCTATATGTATATTTAATTTTTATTTTCGTTTCAGGCTTTTTTGTTTTATAAAGATCTTTGTGTGTACATATAGTATAGGTACATATATATGGATGAGTTTACAATATCACGTACTCAATATGTACTGAATTTTTTTCGCATGCAAATATAAATAAAAAACAATTTTAAGCCTTATTTATAAAGAAAACTTGCGCTTTTTTCAGCTTGCTCCGGTGTATGAGGTGTGAGATGTGTGTGTGTGTGTGTGGTGTTGTGGTGTTGTATTGTATTGGGCTTAACGTTTTACATAATATATATAAAATGCAAAATACAAATGAAAAAAAAAAAAAAATTAAAATTTGTTACCATTAAGTTTTGTGCGTGATTGCCTTACACACACAAGCAACGAGCAAAAGCAAACGAACTACCAACAACAACGAAGCAACGAAATTAGTGACCGACATATACTGTATAGATTTTATATAGTTAAACGTCAACATAGTAGTAACAACAAACAATCAAACATACATACGCATATGTATGCTCGAAGAGGAGCTGAGCTTTTTGTAGTGGGGGGTGGAGTGGGGCGGAGATGATCGGTGGATGGTGATGGTGGCAGTCGGTCTGTCGTTTCAACGTTTCACGTGATTGGCGATAGGCGATAGGTCGAAGTTTGCTGAGCGCGCGCGCTTCATGTGATTGATCGCCCCGGCTTAAACGAATATGTCAATACAAACCGAAGACTTGCCGAATACTGATTTTTAGATATAGCTCAAACGTTTAAGTCAGCTGTGGTGTCAACTCATATATACACACATACACTCATGGACAAAATAATAGGTGTGAATTATTTTTTTAGTCGCCAATGCAGTTTTTTTGAATCATCTTCATCTTCATCATACCATGTAAATTTGCACCTACTAATCGTCTTCAGATGGTCCTTGTAATATTCAAGCAATACATATTTTTTACATTCATTATGTTCGTTTTATCATTTACCAAACTTTTGCAAAATTTCAAGCAACACAAACCTATTTCACTGTCCAGCTCAATTCCACCACAGTTTCGTGAAACAATTTTTTCTTCGGGAATTTTCCTTTTCAAAAACATTTTATTGTGATTGTTATTTCTCTACGTTTGTTGAATTGAAACCTTTGGAGCTATTTTTTTGTCCACATGTGTATGTATATCTGTGTGTGCGTGCTGTGCTTGCGTATGTGTAATGTGGAACCGGTGTGACTTGAGCGGGATATTTGAGCTGGAAGCACAAGTGTATTTACGTAGTATGTATGCCTGGCTGTGCGTTGTGAGCGCACAGATTGGATTGCATTTCTACTAAAACTCATATATATATGTATTTATACAATACACATATATTAACATTATTATTATTTTTTATTTCATATTTCATATTTTTATTTTATTTTTTTTTTTTATCTTTTTGTGTTTAAAATAATAAAGATTTAGTTCGCATCTGTATTGCATAAAGAAATATAATTGATTCAATATCAGAGTGGCCTTAAAAACAAGTACACTTATTGTTGTTAGTATTTTGTTGTTGTTGTATTTTCTTTAGTTTCAAAATAGATCAGTTTACCGTTACAAAATAATTTGCACCACACGCTTTTTTTCCAAACTCAAATAAGAGTCAAATTGGCAAGGTTTATCTTCGAGTTGCTAAAAATTAGTTTATTTTAGTTTACTTCCGCACATCCATTTTTGATAATATCAAACTTAATATAGCACAGATTCCAATTAAAATAATTTATTTTGAAAACGACTTTACTGGATTTCGAAAATTTAAATTAAGTCCAAATACTTTAGAATTGCAAATCTTTTTTAAGATTTTTGTCATATTGTTATTGGTGGCTTATATTCCAAAATTACCTTGCTTTTGATTTACCGCTAATTAATTAATTAACTAAGTGGGAAGTCATGACTTGTGGATAATTAAATTACTTTTAATTAAATTGTTTTCGCTAACTCATTTGGAGCTTGTGGAAACTTTCCAAGTGCATAAAAATCATCATATAAAATTGGGAAAGCTTACTTTCCACTTTTAAATAATAAAAGGATTATAAGCTAATTACTTTTTAGTATAACGCGAACGCGACCATGAAATCGTCACAATGGGCCCATTTGAGCTTGTTAGTTATTTGCAAACATTTTCGCGGTTTTCCGAATTTTAAAATAAAAACAAAACTTGCTGATTTCCTGCATCTAGACTGGGCGGCCTTAAACTTTACCTAATTCTTTATGTTTGCACTGATATGTATAAATCTTTTGGTTCGATGTTAGTTTTAGAAGAAACTTAAATGGTTTTACTTACGTTTTCTTTTATCAATTATGCCACCACTCCTGCCTTGTTGCAAAAAATTATTTGTTACATCGAAAAATTTTAATATTCCCATTAATATTTACTAACAGTCTTTTTAAATTTTTAGTCACTACATTGTATGCCATCTGGGTATCGATTAAGATATGTTCCAATAATATCGATAGCCCGTCTAAGTGGAAGCAACCATGCATTGAAAATATCGATAGCATAACTGAATTTATTTTGCCAACTCTAAACCGGATCACAACAAAATTAACAATTATTGTTTTCCATTACATTTAGATTAGGAAAAACAAAATGACCAAGCTGCTATCTATTTTAATATTATTTATATATGCAGTGCACAGTCTTGAGCTAGAAAGGGTAGACGACTCTGACCTTGTTCATATTTTAACTGGCGAAGCCAACGTCATCGTATTATTTAGTAAGTATTACGCACGATCGTGGTAACGATATGACTAACTTGGATTTTTCTTTAGCTAAATCCAACTGTCCCGAATGTGTTGAATATGAAAAGGCCTTGAATAAAGCTCAAAATGAGCTGGTAGAGACACTTGGGGCTGTAGTCGTAAAAGCCCATAACAGCAACTTAGTCGGCATTTATGACCCAAGCAAAGAGCCGGCACTTGTATTTTTCAGGCGTGGCATTCCACTACTTTTCTATGGCGAGGTTAATGAAGGCGAAATTGTGGAATTCTTCAATGACAACAAAGAGCCAATTGTGAAAGAGCTCTCAGATGAGAACTTCGAGCATCTGACTCAAGCATCCACAGGTGCAACGACCGGCGATTGGTTCATTTTCTTGTAAGTCTATCAAATACGATAACCTTATATTTTCTTATATATTCTATACTGATAGTTATTCTGCCGATTGTGTACTCTGCCAGCGTCTCTATGGAGTCTGGGAGACAGTGGGCAGTAAACTGAAACGAAGGCTCACTGTGGCACGAATAAATAGACTGGAAGCTGGAATATCTACAGCGAACAGACTGAAAGTTATGGAGTCTCTTGAGTTTATTTAGTAAGCGAATTCTTGTTTTCCCCGAAAAATTTTCTAATTCTATTGACTTTAAATTTATACAGTCTGCGACACGGTAAAATGTATAGGTATTCCAGTAAGGACTACAGTCCCAAGGCATTTATTGAATTTGTAGAAAGTGGACTTTTCAAAGACGTTCCCGCCCAAAGTGTTTCCCCGCCATTGAGCTTTTTGTAAGTTTTAGTATATAAAATATTTTAAAATGAAAAATCTTACCTTATTTATTTTATCACAGAGAGGAGTTGTATTCTGAACATCTTATGAGTTATATTGGATCGACTGAAATTTATTTGGTACCTGTGATAATTTTACTTATAATATTCCTAATGGTGTACATATTAAAACGTTTATCAAAAAAGCCAAAACAAGATGTGAAAAAGAAAAAGTGAAAATTATGTCTTAGGAAAATTTTGTATTTTCATAAAAAAATAAACACATAAAAAAGTTGATCTTGAATAATTTATACTTTGTTTAAATAAGACTTTAATTATAGTTGAATTTAATTCTGGTATTAAAGTTTCAGTTAAGACTGGTCGCCTGATGTATATCCGTCTTCAGCCGTCTGGCTTGTATAAGACACTAAAATTGGAATCTAATTTATTCCCAAAAAAATAAAAAAGGCATGCCCAAAGATCTACAGATATGCGCAGAGATTTGATTATACTTATGGTTTGAAATATTTGTTTATACATAATCATCGCGCTGGGCAAACTAGTTTGCAACCTCCGAATGGGAAGCACAAGGGAAAGACATAACAGAAAAGTTATGTAATTATATTATTTAGTTGTTTAACAGATCCCAAGAACTTCAAAAACACTTGAAAATAATTCGATAAGAGTTTACTTTATTTGTTTATTTTTTTAATAGTCAAATTGTCTCAGAGACTCATTTGACTCCAGCTTTGACTACCGGTTTCTTGTTTACCTCAAAAAAAAAAAAAAAGAAGAAGAGAAAAAAACTTTGAATTCGCATTCATTCATTTATGAATTTTATGTTAAAGATATTGTTTTTTTCTCCTCTTGACTTTTTGTTTACTATTTTCACTGTACACCCAAGACTGATTCATTTTTAATCTGTGTCTGTGTGTGCTTTTTCTTTCTCCAATTTTGTTTAACTCTCCCTTCCGTATATAATTCCGTTCGTTTTGTTTAAATAACTCAGTTACAAATCATCATTGCTGCCAAGCATTTTACGGAACTGGAACTCGGGCAATGTCGGTCTTTATTATTGCCCTCGCGCTTAGCACCAATCTGATTGTTGTGTCAAAAGGATATAAAATTAATCAACTTCCGCCAAATGGATTACCACAAGCTCGTGCTGCCGGAGCCCTACCACCTTGTCTTCACCACAATGAACTTTCGTTGATAGAAAATCAATCACTGGGAAGAATTGTAAATCACGTCAACAAGGACCATAATTTTGAGACTGCAGCCAGCAACAATCTTCCACATTTGGTAAAAGTAAATGCCAACTATGCCGTCATCGATGGAGGTCTAACACCGCCTGCCCCAGCTCTGCCCGTACCGTATGGGACTCCCTTAAGACCGGGCGTTCCAGGCCCGCAGCAGATTCCCTTCAGAGTGCAGCAAATATCGTCCTCTCAAAGTGGCAGCGTGCAGTCACAATACTCCCACTCTGGAGTACCTCAACCACAACACACGCACCATCATTACACCGTGCCCAATGTCCAGCTGCCACCAGCTCCGGGACCAGCCTTATTTAACCCACAAGGCGGATCAACTTCATTCACTCCAAACCTTTTCCGTCCATCACAGCACCAATTCCAATCCAACAACAGGCTGCAAGGTCAACTGGGTCAAGTCATTCAAGAGACTTTTGCCAGTACTCCCTTAGATCCGTCGGCTGAGAAGCACATCTATGTTCATGTCCCTCCAGATGATCTGGAAGAAGACTATAAGGTTCCAGTCAATCCCATAGGTCCGCCAGCTAGAAAGCATTATAAAATTATATTCATCAAGGCCCCAAGCACATCGTCAGCTAACTACGCACAGCAAGTGGCAGCAGCTCCGCAGGCAGAAGAGAAAACTCTCATTTACGTGTTGGTCAAAAAACCCGATGAGCCCAGCATCCAAGAAATCCAAGACCTCCAACAGGCCGCCATTAAGGAGAACAAGCCAGAGGTCTATTTCATCAAGTACAAGACACGCAACGAGAAAGAAGGCGAATCGCTACAGACCCCAAGCGTGGTTACAGCACCAACTGGAAGCGAGTTTCCATACGACGGCAGCGGCTTGATTGATATTAGGTCAGGCGCCGGAGAAAGTGGTTTTACCACAAATTCAGCTCCACACTCAAGTCTTTCCTCAACGTCAACGTCAACGTCGATCAGCACTCACTCAGCATATGGAGTGCCTCTGAATTGAATCAGAAGTCGCAACATATTTTTCTTTGTTTAAATAATGGTGAACGCACAATTTTTTGCGCTTGCTGTTATATAACGGATTTTAAAAGCCATTTTTTGCCATAAGTATTGGACGCATATGAAGTGCATAGAATTGAAAATTAAATAAGAATTATTTATTTCACATTAATTTATTGAATTTATTATACGAAAATGCAAAATAAATGATAGATGAAAATCATTAACTTTCGCCTATTTTTCAATTGGCTAAAAGCCTGTCAAAGAGATTGGCGGGTTTTTAGGCTTGTCCAAAAAACGCTTACCTCTTTATAGCATTGCCAAAATACTTAATTGGATTTTACATAACTAACCCCAATTCCAAGCCAAATTCAAGCAAAATAATTCAACAAGATCAAAATGAGATTGCAATTGTCTTACGTAAGTTTTATTACTGAATTGACAAATTCGCATTAGTTAAAACCAAAACAATAGTCTTTAATTTTGCAACTTAATAACATTACAATTTTTCAAAGAAACAAATCAAACCAATCAAAGTAGAAATAAAATAAAAAATCTAAAACTCTTAAAAGACTCCTCTTAAGTTAATTGGAAAAAGACTTACTGCTTTCGGTAGAACTGATAGACAAAGTCCGATTCCTTAAGCCCGCTTGTTGAGTCTCCAGCTTAATCAGAGCCGTTTCTAAAATATCGGTATTCACAATGTTAATGCAAGGAACGCCCTCGGGTGGACTAACCGAAAGATCGCCAGAATTGATAATATCTTGTTTACTCTGATATATCTTCGAGAAGACGTTTGTGTGCATATTAAATGGTTTCTCCAGTTCTTCTAGTTTATTAGTCTAAAGAATACTAAAATTAAACTGAAATTATAATTTTTACTGCTCGACCTACTTTTGGTGATATGCCACTATACTGAGTAAATGGATGATAGTTGATAAACTCGTAGGAAAAGTTTTCGGTGGGCACGAAAAATCCTTGGACACAATATGCACAATTGGGTGGAATATTCTTAAGGCCACCGAGGGGTGTTTTGAATGTTCTGTAAACGACTTGGGCATTTGTTAGATCTGTCACATATTGTTCTGCTTTTAAGCTATTCACGTCTTTGTTTTGGGCCTCATTTCGGGGACTTATAAACTGATTCGACTACATTTCAAATAAAATGGTTACCTTATTTATTTGATCTCTGAGGATTGCTTACCATTTTGCTCAAAGACGATTTACTTTCCTCTAAGACTCGCATTATGTATTTCGTACTAACATTGTCATCATCGGTGTCATCTTTGAATAAGCCATTTTCATAAAATGGCAAGAGAGCAGCTGTATATTTTTCAGATAAGTTACTTTCGTTTTCATCACTCCCGGCAAACAATCTGGAAGGTAATTGTTTCGTTTCCTAAGACAAGATTTTACTTCATTATTAAGTGTTGAAAGAAATCAAAAGATTACAAGAATTACCTTTTTAGGAGTAGAACCGTTTATGCTTTTATTCATCTTAGCATTAGCTTCGGAGCACTCTGCAGTGGGCTCACATAACCAGTCCACGCTAGCGGCCATCAAGTCTTCCTTCTTTGGGCTGAAACAACTACACCAGAACCGGCAGGGCAATGAAACAAAAAATAATAAATTCACAAAAAATCTTCTTTTCTTTGATGAACAATCGTAAACTCCTCCAGATTGAATATAGTCAAAACCAAACCGATTCACACTACCCAGACAAAGTCCAAGCACAGCCTTTAGGAAACCTGTAAAAAAATATAAATAATCACCGATTTAAGGAAAACTGGAAAAAAATTCCTACCCAGCAGGAAAAGGAGTAATATTAAAATTAATAGCACGGTTACGCATTTGCACAAATTGCCACAGTTGGATTCCTTTTCATTTGTATCGTTGTCGAGATTGTTTACAACACACACATCCTCCTTGTCCTCACCTGGAGGACAATTTAAGAGGAGCCCAGCATCACTGAGAGCAGCATAGCTTAGCTTTTGACAGACATTAAAGTCCACATGGGTCTCAAGCTTTCCCATACAATGGCACTGACATTTCCAAACACAGAAGCATCTTGAATGAGTTTCGATACTCATGGGCCTCTTCGCAATAACAATGCTTTCTTCTTTGGTTTTTACAATCACTAAGCAAATGAAAACTTATTTATTACAAATAATTGGGGAAAGTCTGAAAGATTTCTTGCCTTCGCATTTAAATTTATGATTATTTTTGGTACCCACTATGAAGGGCAATAGGAATGTGACGGTCTCTCCTACAAAGGGTATCAACTTTTTGTCTACCGTTGTTTTGGTCGATGATGAATCGGCTATTGGACAGTTGGAAATACATATCGAAAATTGTTTTGGCTCAAGACCCTTATTAATGACATCAACTGATATCTGGAGAGCATCCTTAGTGGTGGCATCGGTAACAATTCTCGAAATTTTCACCATTGGGGAGCACTTTTTTAAGACTGCATTCTCACGAAAAGGCATTTTTATTTTAATGCTGAAGGCTAAAGATTTTCTTAATTCTTTCGAAAGTCAATTTGAATTCTGCCATATCTTACCTGGCACTCCTTCATCGAGGATATTAAAGCACAAACGGCTTTTGTCATTCGGGCACTGTTCTAAAATATTCATTGAAGTAGGAAAGTAACCGATATCTGATATTTGGGTGATGGTCTTATTTCCATTAGTTTCTAAAGCCTTTGCATCTTTTTTAGTTCTAGACGAGACCTCCCCTAATAAGCCTCTCAACTTGTTCACAAGGTCACCGTTAGAAGGGTCACTTTCTTCGTCCGAGCAAGGATAATACAAAATATCTTTTGGATCGCATTTAAAGTTGGCACTTTCATCTGTTTTGGGCAATATAAGCTTATGATTTTGAAGATAAAGTGATTTCTCGAGTTGAAGAATGTCCACATGCGAAGTAAAAAGAATTGAAAGATTTCCATTTGCAAAAATCCCAGAAAGGCTATTTAATCTATGAGATAAATATTCATTTAAATATGTTCACAACTTTGAAGGCATAGATTCTATTCAATTATAAATTATATTAGGGCTTACGTGATTGAAGGCACAATTCTCCACCAGGAGTTTCGACGCCTTTTGAAAATTCTTAATTTGGTAGTTAAAAACGGAAGCGGCACACTCATATTATAAATTGAGTACGAAGGATCTGACTGATCTGATTTAGAATTCCTAAAATAACAGTAAAAATGGTTATATATAACATAGAAATATCTCAAGGGAAGCATTAGATTTTTAACCTTTTTCGGGTCACAGATCGGAATATTTTTGATGGCTGGCAAACGCAAAGTTCCGGGTTACTACTACACCCACAAAAATCCACTCCGAGTTTTCCACCAGTCTTCCTGTTTTTTCCTCCGCAAGTATCACAAGGAACTCCATCATTTTCAGGTCTCAAATTTTTATCCAGGTGCAATTCAGGGTCATAGGCATCATTAATATATGAGCCCGTTTTCCCTCCGGGTTTTTTATTTTTTCCTCCGCAAGTATCACAAGGAACTGCTTCATTTTCAGGTCTCAAATTTTTATCCAGGTGCAGGTCATGGTCATAAGCATCATTAAAATAAAAGCCCGTTTTGCCTCCGGGTTTCTTATTTTTTCCCCCGCACGTATCACAAGGAACTGCTTCATTTTCCGGTCTCAAATTTTTATCCGGATGCAGTTCATGGTCCAGATCATCGCTTAGGTATAAGCCCGTTTTGCCTCCGGGTTTCTTATTTTTTCCTCCGCAAGTATCACAAGGAGCTTCATCATTTTCAGACCCCACAGTTTTGTCCATATGCAGTTCATGGTCCAAAGCATCACTTAAATATACACCCGTTTTGCCTCCGGGCTTCTTATTTTTTCCTCCACAAGTATCACAAGGAGCTTCATCATTTTCAGACCCCACAGTTTTGTCCATATGCAGTTCATGGTCCAGAACATCACTTGAATATAAACCCGTTTTGCCTCCGGGTTTCTTATTTTTTCCTCCACAAGTATCACAAGGAGCTTCATCATTTTCAGACCCCACAGTTTTGTCCATATGCAGTTCATGGTCCAGAACATCACTTGAATATAAACCCGTTTTGCCTCCGGGCTTCTTATTTTTTCCTCCACAAGTATCACAAGGAGCTTCATCATTTTCAGACCCCACAGTTTTGTCCATATGCAGTTCATGGTCCAAAGCATCACTTGAATCTAAACCCGTTTTGCCTCCGGGTTTCTTATTTTTTCCTCCACAAGTATCACAAGGCACGGCATCATTTTCAAATTTATGTTCATTAACTAAATCGCTACTACTATAAATATCCATAGATCCATACTTTCCACCAATTTTCTTTTTCTTCCCGCCACAGGAGTCGCAAGGCACAGGATCATTCTCACTTCCAATAGCTTCTTTTGACGTTAGTCCACAATTTAGGATTGGTGAAAATGTTTTATTTACAAAATCCGTATAAGCCGATCTCTTAATGCGATTATATTTCATTGAGGGTAAGGCCGGCTTCATTATTTTATCAAACATATTATTGGGTGACTTAAGTTCTTGATCGATTTTTTGGCTCTTGCTGGCCGAGTCCATTGAGAGGACATTGAGTTTGTCATTGGTATTTAAATCCTTATATGTTAATATATGATTAATATCAAATTCTTTCTCAACCATGGGTTGGGCATCTTTGGGATTTAAATTTATTTATATATTTTTTAATAAAAATTAAATTTTTTCTTACATTTTTTCATTTTATTCTTGAATTGAGTGCTATAATACGTTTCTTCGTTCGGGGAGTTTCCATAGTATGGATATTCTTCATAATCTTGCAGGGGCCCAGAATTACTATTCATATCTAAAAATAATCTTATTTAGCAAAAAAATACATGAGATATCTAAAACTAGGCAACATACCTTGATAATAATAATTAATGTCGTCATTTGAAGCCTGATTAGTTGGTTCATGATATAATTTACTATATTTTGAGAGTTTATAATCATTAAAATATTGTTACTAAGTGAAATTACTCACTTTTCAGGTAAAATGCCATTTTCAATGTTATTAATAGGAAAGTTCTTTTGTGTTTTATCGTATTTGATATTATTCGCAGTTGAAATTTCCTTGTCAATATTATCAATAGGGAAGTCCCTTTGTGTATTACTAAATTTATTATTATTCCCAGCTAAAATTTCATTATCAATTTTATCAATGTGATAGTCCTTTTGGGTTTTACTATATTTATTAGTATTTCCAGTTGAAATTTCATTGTCAATATTATCAATAGGGAAGTCCTTTTGTGTTTTACTATATTTATTAGTATTCCCAGCTAAAATTTCATTGTCAATATTGTCAGTATGATAGTTCTTTTGTATTTTACTATATTTATTATTATTCCCAGCTAAAATTTCATTGTCAATATTGTCAGTATGATAGTCCTTTTGTGTTTTACTATATTTATTATTATTCCCAGCTAAAATTTCATTTTCTATATTATGATTAGGAAATTTATTTTGTGTTTTACTAAATGGATTATTATTCTCATGTGAAATTTCATTCTCAACATTATTAATATGAAAGTTCTTTTGTGTCTTACTAAATGGATTATTATTCACATGTGAAATTTCATTTTCAATATTATTAATATGATAGTTCTTTGGTATTTTACTGTATAGATTATTATGCTCAGGTAAATTTTCATTTTCTATATTATGATTAGGAAATTTATTTTGTGTTTTACTAAATGGAATATGATTCTCAGGTGAAATGTCATTCTCAATATTAATAAAATGAAAGTTCTTTTGTGTTTTAATTTCAGGTAAATTTTCATCCTCGTTATTATTAATATGATAGTTCTTTTGTGTTTTACTATATTGATTATTATTTCCAGGTAAATTTTCATTTTCTATATTATGATTAGGAAATTTAATTTGTGTTGGATTATAATTGTCAGGTGAAATGTTATTCCCAATATTATTAATATGAAAGTTCTTTTGTGTTTTACTGTATGGATCATTATTCTCAGGTGAATTTTCGTCCCCAATGTTATTAATATGAAAGTTCTGTTGTGTTTTACTATATGGATTATTAGTCTCAGGTAAATGTTTACTCTCAAGATTATTAATTGGAAAGTTATTTTCTGATTTACTATATGAATTATATGATCGGTAATCGTCATAACTCTGGTCCACATTCGATTTAGAAGACTCTTTTAATTTCTATAAATAAATAATTGGTTTTACTTTCTATGCAATTATTTAGAAATCTTACATTTCTCCCGTTTGGCATAATCTTAAGGTCATATTGACCTAGCTGATTTTGGAACTCAAATTTATTATGTTTAATCCGCTCTGGTTTAAGAAAGTTTTTTGCCTGACTTTGAGTATCCATTTTTTCAAAAAGATTTTCAATTCGATCCACACTGATTTTCTGAACATGTTCTGACATCGTTGGGCTTTTAATTTTAGGGGCAAAGTCTTTCTTTATATTTGCCTCCTTATTGTATATTTCATTGCTAGAAGCTATATGTTTTCCTCCTGAACTAAATTTTTCTACATAAAAATATAAAACTTACAGCTCATATTTGGCACGACTGCTACAAGTCCCAAATGGGACAATTGAAATGGATTCAATTTACTTAGAAATTTTCTATTTTCATTGCGATTATCTTTTTTACGAAATATTTCATTTTTCGACCTCTTGTGCAATGACTTATCCATATTATCTTTCAAAAAAATATCTTTTCTTTTTTTTCGCAAATAAGTAGCTAATACAAAAATAAATTTTATTTTTGATGGTTTCAGATCAACAAAAACTCACAATTGTTAGATCTAGCATTTTTCTGCTTCTTTTTATCAGTATTTGTTTCCTCTTGATTTGAGAGATTGACAGACTTTAAATATTTTTTTAATAAAATATTTTAAGCAATTTCCCAAATAAACATACCTGAACGAACTGCAGGGGATACATGATAATGGGTTCACCGCGACTTATTTCAATCAAATAAGGCGATAAAAGTTTCTCATTTTGACGTTTTATGGGTTCATAGGCTTCATCGAGAATTAGAAACTTTTCTACATTGTCCACACTAAAAGTGGGATTCACATGAATATTAACAATCAGCTGAGACTCACATTGTTGAGCCGACTTATCGCTGGGGCATTTCAGAATAATTGCATTTAAGCTTGCAGAGGAGTCGGTGGCAGTTTTGGAAACGGAGCATTTCAACACAAATGAAATTAAGAATAAAATCAAAATTGACATTTTAATTATTGACTAATTAAAATTTCTTTTTTAAAGAAAATATTAAAGTGTTCACTATTTGCAATTGACTAAATATTCGTTGTTTACTCTGATAGTGTTTAAAATATAAATTTTCGTTTGTTAATAACAACATATATCTTCGATACCATTTCTGAATCTTTATTTATCATATGCTCAACATAATCAATTGTTTGTCATCAGTTTGATTATATTAAGAGAACAGTTTTGCTTTAAAACATTTTTAAAGGTGAAGGCGTTTTGTAACAGTACACTTAATGGCGTACGAAAGTCTTAAATTTAAAGTAATTTATATACATTATTGATATTGCCCTTGACTTGAGCTATTCCCAAATGTAAAGCCTTTGGTTGGATCCCCAAGTGCGGTTGGGTCCTCTGTGGGTGGAGTAGGATTTTTAAACTGTTCAGCAGATATTCTCGTAAATATGATTCCTACTCCTTCAATGAGTGCCAATAAAACACCGCCAATTATGGCACTTCCAGCCATTGCAGGTACACCTGAAATTTAGAATATAAATAAATTTTCATATACATTTACATTTACCCATAAAGCGGGCCGATTGTCAATAGAGATAGCGCTATATATGATAGCTATATTGTCGGTTGAGGACATATGGAACACATGAAATCACGTTTGCTCACCATTTCTTGCTGCTAAAATACCTCCAGTTGCTGCTCCACTTATAATGGAGTTCCAGGGATCTTCCTTTTTTCTGAAATGCACCAAGGTGCAATCGATTGTACTGAACATGCCACCCCAAACTGCGAAGTTTCCAGCAATAACCGGTGACCGTGTTTTAATTGCAGCCAAGCTACCAATCTAAGCAAATTGTAAGAATTTTAATAAACGTAAAAATTATATTTGAAAAAATGTGGAATATTTACTAATCTTCTGTTGAATCCAGATGGAGCATTTCGGAAGCCTTTGATTGCTTGAAACACGCCGCCGCCTATACAACCCATGGCAAAAGCACCTCCGCAATCGTCCACGATACGAAAGGGGCACGGCTCGCGAGCATATTCCTCCATTATTAATTTAGTTTTACCTAAGAAAAATACACCACTTACTCGTGTTGCCGAATATTTTAATTGAGAATGGCTTACGGTTACAATTTCATCAATACAAAACGCGGTTTCACAGAACGAGGTATTAAATAACATCAGCTGAAATTCTTAGAGATGCATGCTTTTTTCGATAGCTGTTGTAATCGGTCACTATACAAATGATTGATTAATTTTTTTTAAGAGATATTTTTAAAATTTTATTTTAGCTTGACTTTTGTAAAGTACGAAATTATTTGTATTATTATGAAAAATTTTATTTCAATTAACTTTATCGAAGTAGGCCGAGTTCAATTAAAGTGTTTAGTCACGTGCACATCTCTAGATTGGTGTCATCGATAATTGCAAAGACTTAAGTTCGTGGCACGTTAATCGACTTGATTATTGTTACATCTCTAAATAATATTTTCACGTTGCCACGAAATAATGGCTGATGCTCAGGTTGTTATTTTGCAATTCATTAATAACAATTTGAAAGAAATCGAAAATCTTATTTAATTACAGTTGTCTAGTGCATTACGTGATTTACCTAACAGGGTGCTCAATGTTGCTGTGGAAGAACGGAAATCATTATTTCATAATGTGTCGGCGGTGCTCGAAAATCCCGGTAAATGACAAAATTTGCAAATGTAAAAATGAAAAAGTAAGCTTTTGAATGGAATGCCTCTACAGCTAGAGTCAAAAGTCATGACTTGTCCTTTATAGAAGAGACATTGGTTCTAATGTCAAGTAATCTACTTGCAAATAAATATGTATGCATGTAAAAAATGTGCACATGTGAAATATGGAAGTGCCTGTGTGTGTGTGTGTGTGTGTGTATGTGCATTAAGCTACGTTAGAAAGTTTGTTCTATCGTGTTTCCATGCCATTTAAAATGGCACAGAAACAAGAGCGACAGAAAAGGTTCTGAGAATCCAATAAGACTTAAAAGACAACGTGGTTTCTTGATAGTTTCTAATATTATTATCTCTTTTAGGAATCAACACCGCCATAGTACGAGGAATTTGCAAAGTGATTGGAACAACACTAGCCAAGTACAAAGACCCGCCATCACAGCTATTAGTTCGAGGGCTTATTTGCGATCTGGAAAAAGCTCATCATGACTTGACTATTGAACATATGTTGAGTGTCTTCAAGACACTTTTAGCCAAAGAATTGGCCACAGCGCCTGTCCACAAAGCCTCCAAGTCGGCTGTAATTGCTTTAGGATGGATCGCGTTACTGATGAAAAACGCAAACCCAGATTCAAATATCTATAAAACGGAAAAGCAGCGTTTCATAGAATACTTAACTCTATTATATCAAATAACTTTGCTTGCACAACAACAACGTGTCACAGAAGCCGCTTCTAAGATACTTTTCGAGTTGTGGGAGCATGAAAACAAATTCGACGAGACACTTTCCATACTACTCGAAATGGAAGCCACATCAAATGTTACTGTTATGTTAATGATGATGATTCGATATGAAAATGAGCACAGAGATCCCATGATTTTGGATAATCACAAAAAGAAAATCTTGGATTACTTTGTAAAAAGCATGATATCATCGAAAACCAAGCCTCACAAAGCAGCCATAAACTGTTGTGAGCCTCTGCTTACATCGCTCACGGACTCGGAGTTTGAATTGTGTGTATATCCTGCATTGCAAAGAGCTCTCTTGAGAAGTCCCGAAAATACACTCGAGACAGTGGGTCTTATTCTGGACATTGCCAATGTGAATTGCAGCTCATACGCTGGGCAGATTGGGAAAGTTTTAATCCAAAATCTGTATTGCAAAGACGAAGTGGCACGTCGAGAATCTTTGGAATCCTTGAAAAAACTTTCGCAAAAATGCTCAGACGCGGATGTCGTTAAAGGTTTATTGGAACAGATATTTGCTGTCCTAGGTGGCTCTGATGGCAAAATAAATGTGGTTGAATACAGAGTGAATTTATTGCAGGTACGCATTAACACAGAAATGTAATATTTTAGCAAATTAAATTCATATGAAAATAAATTTTTCAGGGTGCCGGATGCTTAAGCTTCAACAACATTTCAGACGAGAACCTACCTGATACCCTGAGTTTGGCAGTCAACCTATTTTGGAAAGCACTTGAAAGCGAAACGCAGGAAAAAGTAATATGTTCAACATTGGAAATGTTTTCTCTCTGGTCTACAAAGTTTCAGTCTGAACTTCCCAACGTTATCATAAATATTTTCAAAAAAGGTCTAGAACAGAAGAACTCAAGTCAAGTAATTAGACAAGCCTATCTGGAATGGCTTTTATCATCAATTCAAAATGCACAAATCAGTAAGCAATGTGATATAATCCAGACCCTTATGGACTTGTACACGAAAGCTTTACATAACACTTCGCAGTTGTCACAGATTTCTGAGGCAGCATGCATTGCCTGCATTTTGTTAATATTGGAGAAGCCAACGGAAAAGTATTCCACATTTTGGAACTCAATATTCGATATAAACAAACAGCCGTTTTTCGGTGAGAAGTTCACGGCCACAGCCGCACCAGAATCCCTCTGTCATATATCGCTTTTGTCGAAGATTTTGTTAACCACGTATGCGGATAAGATTAAAGGATCCCCCGATCCTTTATACCGTTCTCTCATTCACAATATGTGCAGTGCATCCATGAAAGTCAGAAGTTTCACAAATAAGCAAGTCAAGCTGATTATTACGAGTGCCGAAGGCGTGGAGTTCATAAAAATAGCTTTGAAGGAATACAAGAATCGCATCAACAGCGCAAAAATTCAATATGACAATGAGGGCACAATTGATCAGTGTAGCACACCATCTCAAGCATTTGTGGAGGCCTTGCAAATCTTGTGTGGCGCAGAAAATGTCTCGTATGTCGACTCCTTGGAAATAGCTATGGAACTTCTTGGTGTAGCCCACCATCCAGCAGTTGTGACCAATGATCCTATCTTCTGGGAAAGAACTATACAGGAATGCTTACACTTAGACCCTGAACATTTTCTCGCAACAAACTTAGATGCCATCGTGGAGGAGTTTATAGACAATTTTGTTGTCAGCCCAACCTATCAGAACACCATTTCCACTTTAGTTCGCTTGAGTCCCCATCAAATTCTACCCATAGTTATAAAGCGTACCAAGCTTTATTTGCGTGATCGTACTCAAACCGATGTAACGGATGAAGAATATTTTACCTTTTTAACACCTGAAGGAGAATTGTACGATAAAAGTGTAATACCGAATGCCGACTCACAGTACGCCACTGTGGGCGTGAAGCGCGAGAATAAAGTTTATAGCTACAAGGAGCAGCTGGAGGAAATTCAACTTCGTCGGGAAATCGATGAAAAGCGACAGAAAGAAGGCAAATCCAAAACCATCAAACTTACACCAAAGCAACAGGAACTGATTAAGAATCAAACAGAAAAGGAAATGCGCATCAGATTAAAAGTTCAAGGACTACATAAGACCTTGACGTCCATTTTGAGTCTATTTAGAGCTGCCTGCGATGGCAATGAAAAATATGTAGCTTTTAATTTCCATTCCATACTGAGTGATATTTTGGAGGCTACACATAGTCCGCTCTGCGCTGAACCCCTGACAGAGCTCTACTATCACATGCATAAGATGTGCTTCAAGAATAATCACGACCTGGGTAGAGATATTGCAATTGCGACAATACGTCTGCAGAATCCATCCTGTATTGTCAAGGAAGAGTGGACTGCTAAAAATATGAATGAATTCATTTTTAGTATTATTTTGAAACTGAAAGAACACATCATATCCGACAACCATTCCAGTGAGGAGAGTTTAAATGAAACTTATCTTGACTCGCCTTCATTTTCCTATGCCTTTGAATTTCTCAAACGAGCCATCAAGTTCTTGAATGTATCTACCGACGAAGAGTTGATTACAATTGCCATACAATTTATAGAAAGTCACTCGCAATGGAATGGAGCTCCTTCCGAAAGTCACCATCCCAAGTATATGCCCAGACTGGGAATGTTTGAAATATTACTGTATTTGATCAAAAATAGTGGTGGCAGAGTTCAATCCCAAGCTGTGTGTGCTCTTCTTGAAGTGGCCAAGATTTCTTCTGGCGGAAAGCTAAACGCTGAACCAAATCAAGAAATTGTAGAATTGTTTATAGGAGCACTGCAAAATCACATGGAAGTAGTACGAGATGCAGCACTCCGAGCTCTACAGATCATGGTTGTGGCCATTATGAGGTCTTTGGAGACAAATATGGAATTGAAAAACAAAATTATTGCTAGGTTTTGGATAGCAAAATTCGACGTTTCACCTGAGAACCAAAAGTTGGCATGCGACCTCTGGGAAGCCGACGATCTGGACCTACCAAAATTCGATGATATTGTATGTGATATAAGTCATACAGAATTGTGCATACAAAGAGCTTCGGCAGATGCTTTGGTGCCCTTGCTTATGAATGACAAGGAATTGGTCAAGTATGGCCTAAAACTATTGCTGGAAATGTACAACGAAAAGCTTATAATGGTGCCGCCAAAATTGGACCAGTTTGATCGTGAAATTGAACCTGCTATTGATCAGTGGAAGCCTCGAAGAGGCGTAGCCATAGCCATTTCACAAATGGCTCAGTTTTTATCAATCGAAGACATCAACTATATCATGCAATTTATGGTGTCCCATGGTCTTGGCGATCGTGATGAAATTGTGCATAAGGAAATGTTGGCCGCTGCCTTGAAGATTGTAGACTTGCATGGCAAAGAAACCATTGTAAGTCTTTTGCCCGTCTTTGAAGATTTCCTAGATAAGGCGCCTAAGTCACAAAGATTCGATAACATACGTCAAGCCGTAGTAATTTTAATGGGATCCCTGGCACGCCATTTGGATAAGGATGACAAACGAATTGAACCGATAGTCAAGCGCCTGATAGCTGCTCTTTCCACACCATCCCAGCAAGTGCAGGAAGCTGTATCAAATTGTTTGCCACATCTGATGCCCTCTGTAAAGGAAGATGCCCCCATGATGGTGAAGAAACTGTTGCACTCATTAGCCAAGTCTGAAAAGTATGGCGAAAGACGTGGTGCTGCCTATGGCATTGCTGGCATAGTCAAGGGTCTTGGTATCCTATCTCTGAAACAGCTGGACATCATGTCTAAATTAACCATGTATATTCAGGAAAAGAAAAACTACAAGTCGCGTGAAGGTGCTCTATTCGCCTTTGAGGTGCTCTGCACCACCCTGGGCCGGTTGTTTGAGCCTTATATTGTGCACGTTCTGCCCCATCTGTTACAATGCTTTGGAGATTCTTCGCAATATGTGCGACAGGCAGCCGATGACACTGCCAAAGTTGTGATGGGAAAACTATCAGCGCATGGTGTAAAGCTGGTACTACCGTCGTTACTAGACGCTCTGGATGAGGACTCTTGGCGTACAAAGACCGCTTCTGTTGAGCTTTTAGGTGCTATGGCCTTTTGTGCTCCCAAACAACTTTCGTCCTGTTTGCCCAGCATTGTCCCAAAACTCATTGAAGTCCTGGGTGACTCCCATACAAAGGTTCAGGAAGCTGGTGGCGATGCTTTGAAAGTAATCGGATCTGTTATTAAAAATCCCGAAATTCAGGCTATTGTGCCCGTGCTGTTAAAAGCCCTAGAAGATCCCTCCAACAACACATCTGCCTGTCTCCAAAGCTTGTTAAAAACTAAGTTTGTACATTTCATTGATGCTCCTTCACTGGCTCTTATAATGCCTGTGGTTGAGAGAGCTTTCATGGATCGATCAACAGAAACCAGAAAAATGGCAGCTCAAATTATCGGCAATATGTATTCCTTGACCGATCAGAAGGACTTGACGCCATATCTTCCGAATATTATACCAGGCCTGAAATCATCTTTACTTGATCCTGTTCCTGAGGTAAGAGCAGTGTCCGCACGCGCCCTGGGAGCCATGGTCAAAGGTATGGGCGAGAGTTCGTTCGACGATTTGCTGCCTTGGCTGATGGAAACGTTGACTTCAGAGTCTAGCAGCGTCGATCGTAGCGGTGCGGCCCAAGGTCTTTCGGAAGTTGTCGCCGGTCTGGGAGAGGAGAAAATGCACAAGTTAATGCCGGAAATTATATCCACTGCAGAAAGGAATGATATAGCTGCTCATGTCAAGGACGGCTACATTATGATGTTCATCTATATGCCAGGCGCATTCCCCAAAGAATTCACGCCATATATTGGACAGATTATTAATCCTATACTGAAGGCCTTAGCTGATGAGAGTGAATATGTGCGTGACACAGCCTTGAAGGCGGGCCAACGGATTGTTAATCTATACGCAGAGACGGCTGTCACCCTGCTGCTGCCAGAACTGGAAAAGGGCTTATTCGATGATAATTGGCGAATTCGTTATAGCTCCGTACAATTATTGGGTGATCTGCTGTATCGTATTTCGGGTGTTTCCGGTAAGATGACCACTGAAACTGCCAGTGAAGATGACAATTTTGGCACTGAACAGTCGCACACTGCCATTATACGTTTCCTGGGTGATGAACGTCGCAATCGTGTATTATCCGGTCTTTATATGGGCCGCAGTGATGTGTCCTTAATGGTGCGTCAGGCCGCCCTACATGTTTGGAAGGTTGTGGTCACCAATACCCCGCGTACACTGCGCGAAATTCTGCCTACACTATTTGGATTATTGCTCGGTTGCCTGGCTAGCACCAGCTATGATAAGCGGCAAGTGGCCGCCCGCACGCTGGGTGATTTGGTGCGCAAATTGGGTGAGCGAGTGCTTCCAGAAATTATTCCGATATTAGAGAGCGGTCTCAATTCGGATCACGCAGACCAAAGGCAAGGAGTCTGCATTGGACTCTCGGAAATAATGGCTTCAACTTCGAGGGAGATGGTTCTGTCATTTGTGAATAGTTTGGTGCCGACTGTACGTAAAGCCCTGTGTGATCCTTTGCCAGAAGTGCGGGCTGCAGCTGCTAAGACCTTCGAGTCCCTTCATAGCACTGTGGGTTCTCGGGCCCTGGATGATATCTTACCATTTATGTTGGAAGGACTTTCCAATCCAGATCCCTTAGTGGCGGAGAACACCTTGGACGGTCTGCGTCAGGTGATGTCTATCAAATCCAAAGTGGTCTTACCCTATCTGGTACCACAACTGACGGCGCCGCCTGTGAACACCAAAGCCTTGTCCATATTGGTATCGGTTGCAGGCGATGCCCTGACCAAATACTTGCCGAAAATTTTATCTGCCCTCTTGGAGGCTCTCTCCGAAGCCCAGGGCACTCCTAATGAGAACCAGGAATTGGAGTACTGTCAAGCCGTTATCTTATCTGTCACCGATGAAGTAGGCATTCGCACCATAATGGACACACTGATGACTTCTGCCAAATCCGAGAACTTGAGCACCCGCAAGTCTTCAGCTAGCTTGCTTTGCGCTTTCTGCAATCACACGCCGGGAGACTATTCACAATATGTTCCCCAACTTCTGCGATGCTTGCTTAGGCTGATGGTGGACAAAGATAAGGATATCCTACAAAATTCGTGGGAAGCCTTAAACGCCGTCATCAAAAATTTAAATTCTGTTCAGCAAATAGCTCTTGTATCCGATGTTCGACAGGCTGTGCGATTTGCAGCTAGCGAGCTGAAAGAACCGGAACTGCCTGGATTTTGCCTGCCTAAGGGCATTACGCCTTTGCTACCGGTATTCCGTGAGGGTGTATTGAATGGCTTGCCTGACGAAAAAGAGAATGCTGCTCAAGGCTTGGGAGAGGTGATATTCCTAACCAGTACTGAATCCCTGCAACCTTCAGTCGTTCATATCACTGGACCCTTAATTCGAATCCTGGGCGATCGCTTTAATGCCGGCGTTAAGGCTGCTGTTTTGGAAACCCTGGCTATACTACTCCACAAAGTAGGCATTTTGCTGAAACAGTTCTTACCGCAACTTCAGACGACCTTTTTGAAAGCACTGCAGGATCAGAACAGGACAGTCCGCATGAAAGCTGGTCAAGCCTTGTCAGAACTCGTAGCCATACACACCCGTGGAGATCCCATCTTTAATGACATTCATAACGGTATCAAAAATTCGGATGATTCTGCCTTGCGCGAGACCATGTTGCACGCTCTGCGCAGCATTCTCACTGCTGCGGGACACAAAATGTCTGAGCCGATACAAAAGCAAGTCTTGGCCACTTTGTTGGGCATGATCGCACACCCGGAAGATGTCACCCGAAATGCAGTTGGCGGCTGCATTGGAGCCATGCTGAAGTATTTGCCATCAGAGCAATTGAACGAACTCTTAAATAATCACGTATTTAGTGATGAGAACGACGACGTTACGGCCAAACATGGTCGCACTGTCATCTTATTCGTTGGACTCAAGGAATGTCCCAAGCAGCTGTTGGTATCGCCCGTACTGGAAAAGGTCACAGCAAATATTCTGACGAACATTGTTTCGGACAAAGTGCCGATTGCCTGCAACGCTGTTCGAGCTGCTACGTACTTCTTGGAATATAGTCTGATCAACAATATCGAGCCTCCAAATAATATTATTGTGGGCTTGGCTCGAGCAATGAATCACAATAGTAATGATGTCAAACAATTGGTAGCCAAAAGTTGTAGTCACTTATCAAAGAGTCTTACTGCTGGTCAAATTAGTCCTGAAGTTATGAAATACTTAATACCTATGCTAGTTAATGGTACTAAAGAAAAGAATGGTTATGTTAAGTCCAATTCTGAATTGGCTCTCATATCGATACTGAGATTAAGGAATGATGATTCTACCTACGTAAAGGTATGCGAGGTCTTAGAGTCCGGTGCCAAGGACTCGCTGAGTGAGGTCGTAACAAAAGTTCTGAAGAAGGTAGCCATGCAGCCACCAGTCAAGGAAGATGAGTTGGATGATACGCTGCTTTCATAATTATATATCAATATAGCCCATGTCTAGCATAATAAAGATGATAACGTTTTGCCCTTTATATACTTTTACTTTTTAACGAAACTTCAGATATACTGTAATATATGTTCAGAAATTTTTTTTATGTATAATTCTCTACTCACAACTCGATTGTATTCAGAACATTAAAGGCACATTAATAAATGATTGAATCAAGTATTATATGGTGTATATCATTTATTTTCATTTTCAGCCAGATTTTGGTCTGCAAATACAGCCACGCGACATATTATTTAATATCCAATTCTTGTAGTTGGACACTTTTATATAAATTCCAGGAAAATTGGGTCGAGCGCATCCTCGGCCCCAAGACACGATGCCAATTAATTCTGTGGTTCCTGTAGCAGTTTCTCGTAGCATTGAACCGCCGCTATCACCCTATAGAAATAAATTAATCAAATATTTTACACAGCTTTTCAAATAGGATTATTACCTGACATGCATCGAAGAGTCCTTCTTCATAGCCAGCACATAAAATGTTTTTGCTTAGTCTCTTGGGTCCGTAGCCAGATTGAAGGCACTTCAATTCGGACCAGATGGGAACCTTTATGTATTTAAGAACTTTGGAATGCTCTAGATTCTCTCCAATCCGACCCCAACCAGAGACGAGTCCCAGAATTCCGGTATAATCATTATCTGAAAGTCCTAGGCACATAAAAGGCAAGCTTTTTTGAAAAAAAAAAACCCCAGGATCCTCACCTATTCCACTTGGTAAGCAAATTGGTTGCACCTTAGGTCCAAAAACCAGAGGATCCGTCATTTGAATCAAGCCTATATCATTATTGAAAGTAACGGCGTTAAAATACTCATGCGGTGTTATCGAAGTCACTGTTTGCTCAATGTGATTGCCCTTTTCACTCAAATTGTGTACTCCGACATAAACCAGAATATCTTCCGGCAAAAAGCTATATATACAATGTGCAGCCGTTATCAAGTATTTGGCAGAAATAATGCTGGCACCACAATAAATCACATCGTTTTTTAGCAAAGCCGTAGTCCAGGGGTGATCGTATGGAGTGGTATCTTGGCCTCCAACAATCCGGGTGAAGCGACCTTTGTTGCCACACACTTCAAGAGTAAAGTCAACAACAGAGAAAGTTATGTTTCGTAAGAGAAATCAAATACATAATAAGTCAACAAAAGAGAAAGTTATATTCTGCTAAGAGAAATGGAAGGTAGTCAAGATCGGTTGAATAAAAGATTTTTCTGTAGGGTTTCCACAGTTTTCGAATTAACTCTTTTGTGCTAAAAAATTTTGAACTCACAACAATTGCAGTTTGATTTAGTTGTACTTTCTCTGAAAAACGTTAGACTGACTATAATTATCACTAGGAACTTTATAAGTGACATATTCAAAGCTCTTGGTCACATCTGAATTCAATACGTATTAAGACTGAAATAAATTTCAATACCTGCCAACATATGTATAAATAAATAAAATAATAAATTTTGTATCTGAGTACAAAAAATTTAGCCATGTAAACCGTCAACAATAAGCGGCTTAGCAAAAATTTAAGCTGAAAAGATAAGATCAATTTTTCAAACATATTTTTGAATTTTATAAAACAGTCCCGCATGGGCAATCCTTGAAACCACGCGTCAACTCAATTGTGCGGGTATTTAAAGACACAAATATTTATAATAATTTTATATACTTTATACATAACAAATACGGTGAGTCAAACTTTGAAAAGCATTACATTTGCTGCAAAAAAGAAATTGGGCCTACCAACACTGCTCAGAGTCAACCTTCAGCTGGTTGGATGTCAAGGTTTTCTCAAAAAGAAGTTTAAATTTTGTGTGAATTCGTACGCTACAGAGCTTATTTATGTTTCTTAGAGTTACAATAGTTAGTACATGTTTTAGGTAACAATAAATTATTTCATGAAATTTACAAGTTAAACAAATTACAGCGAAGTAAATAAGTGCATGTAACAGATAATAAAAATATATTTATGAATCAAGTAAAACAGAAAGAGTTTTTAAATTTGATTAAAATAAAGTTATTTTGATGGAAGCGAACGTATCCAAATATATTATTTAAATTAGTTTAACACGATTCGGTTTTTTTTTTTTTTGTTTTTGGTTTTATTTTGCTTTTCACAACTTACATTGGCCCATTTAGAAAAATGATATCTAACCTAAAACAATGAAAATAATATTTATTATCACGCTGATTTTGACCACATATGAAATGGTTATATGCTCCATAAACCAACAGAATGCGATATTGAATGAAACCCTAACAGACAATGTAATTTTGAGTGACAAAAGTTATTCTCGAAGAAAAAGCAAATTTTTATTCGATACCATTTTTCGGATTAGTTCTGGAGTTTCGAATGCATTTGGATACGACACAGATGATGAGCCTGACTACAGTGACAATATTAATATTAAGACCTGTGATTGTGGTAAGTTTCCTCTTTTTTTTCTTGTGAGAGCGTTTTAAATATTCAAAGTTGATTGTTAGAAAGTTTCTCAGTAGTGAAATCAGTCTTATTAATTTTTGTCTCTCAGAGAGTATCCTTTAAATAAAATTTATAGTCAGGCCGAAAATAATTTTTATTGTTTAATTAGCAGTGAAATTTTTCTGGAAAAAGATTAAATAAATTTAATTTTTGAAAATCATTCATTATTTTCATTATTGTTATACAGCTTATTTCATTTTATGATTCACGAACTCTAAGAGAAATTCGGAATATATTATGAGCAATATCTTCTTATACAGATGCACGCTTTTGTTTTGTGACTAAAAAAAAAGCCATTAATTAAAATTTGTTTATTTAAGGTTTATAAAATATTTACTAGTTGCCAAGGTCAACTTTCTAAATTTTCAAATTCACTTCAAATTCAAAATGCCAATTTTAAAAAATATGTCCATGTACATGACTGCATTAGAATTAATTCAAATTAGTTATATTATTTGATATATTTATTTAGATTGCGGATTTTCAAATGAAGAAATACGAATCGTTGGTGGAAAACCGACAGGTGTGAATCAGTATCCATGGATGGCTCGTATTGTTTACGATGGAAAATTTCATTGTGGAGGATCACTTTTAACCAAGGATTATGTTCTTACGGCAGCGCATTGTGTGAAAAAGTTGAGGCGTTCAAAAATCCGAGTAATATTTGGAGACCATGATCAACAGATAACTTCAGAATCTCAGGCTATACAGCGAGCTGTCACTTCCATTGTAAAGCATAAAAACTTTGACCCTGATACTTACAACAACGATATCGCATTATTAAGGCTCAGAAAACCTATAGTATTTTCAAAAATTATAAAGCCAGTTTGTCTTCCTCGCTACAACTACGATCCGGCAGGTAATTCCGTTTGAAATTTAATCAAAATTCTTTTAATTTAAAAAATACCATTTTGTAGGTCGTATTGGAACGGTTGTTGGATGGGGGCGCACATCGGAAGGTGGAGAATTACCATCAATTGTTAATCAAGTCAAAGTTCCAATAATGTCCATCACAGAATGTAGAAGCCAAAAGTATAAAAGCACTCGGATAACAACTACAATGTTATGTGCTGGAAGGCCCACTATGGACTCCTGTCAGGGCGATAGTGGCGGTCCTCTTTTGTTATCTAATGGAGTAAAATTTTTTATTGTTGGTATCGTGTCGTGGGGTGTTGGGTGTGGACGTGAAGGCTACCCCGGTGTTTATACACGTGTTAGTAAATTTATTCCATGGATAAAAGCAAATTTGGATAAAACTTGTTTGTGTTCATAATATTTTTAAGAAAGTATTTGATTTTTGAATAAACTGTTTTGATTTTGAAAATGTGTTAATTTTTATTTATAAATAAATTTCTGATTGATCTAATTCATAAAGAATTCCTTACGAAATACAGATAATTATACAAAAAATGGAAAATGAAGAGGAAAATTAAATTAGTAAAAATCTTTAAAACATTTCTTAAAAGTCTATTTAAGTGCTTAAAACACTTAAGTTAATTTAAATAAATATTTTAAAGTCAACTCAAATAATTTATTTAATCGTTAAGAAATCCAAACAAAATTTTTAAATATTTCAATTTTTATTTAATGATGGTGGAATGATGGTAATGAAACAAGGAGACTGTTGAATGCGTTCATTAAGAAGTGCTATCGATAAGTGTGATCGACTGTGCTTCCAAAACAAAACAATTCCACGTGCTGTCCCGGTTGTTGAATAAAGAAAGATTTAAGATGTTAAGAAAACACAATAGACAACGGAGGGAATATTTATACAAGAAGGCACAGTTAGACCGAGTCAAATCTACAGAAAAACTAAAGGAAAGAATCACTGACAGCGTTAAAAATAATAAACCCATTAGTGGCGCCTTGGCGTCAAAAGGCATAGAGACCTATGAAAAACTAAAATATAACACACTAGGTAAAATGAAATAAAAATGTAACACAGAGCTTAATAATAACATATTTAAATATTTTTTTAGCTACTGAGGATTCTTCCATTGATGAATACCAATATGCTGGGTGTGAAGATCCGAAAATTATGCTGACTACTTCTCACGAGCCTTCATCGCGTCTTAAAATATTTATGAAAGAGCTGCGTTTGATTTTCCCTAATGCACAGCAGATGAACAGAGGCAAATATCAACTCACTTCCTTAATGCACGCCTGCCGAGCTAACAATGTAACCGATTTTATTATTGTCCACGAGCATCGAGGCATTCCGGACAGCCTAGTGGTTTGCCATTTACCATATGGCCCCACCGCCTTTTTCAATATATCTGACGTTATAATGCGTCATGATATTCCAGACATTGGACCCATGAGTGAACAGAAACCCCATTTAATTTTTAATAACTTTAAAACTAGCATCGGCATTCGCACAATGAACATCTTAAAACACTTATTTCCGGTGCCTAAAGAGAAATCACAAAGGGTGATTTCATTTGTAAACAGCAACGATCGAATTATCTTCAGACACCATACTTATCAATATGTCAATAAGGAGCTTGAGCTGAAGGAATGTGGACCAAGATTCCAATTAAAGCTGTATCAGATTAAGCTCGGCACACTTGACAATCTAAAGGCAGCCAACACGGAATGGATTTATCGACCTTATTTAAATACAGCTCTCAAGCATTTGGTTCTATCAGACGAACCCGGAGTACTAAAAGATGAATAGATTAATGCAATAAAATACTAATTCATACAAATAGTTATACATTTTAATTATTCTTGATTCACACTTCTTTCTAGGCGGACATTGTGTTGGTTTCTGAACTTTTCTTGTTTTTTCAGGTAAAGATCGTGTCCCTTGGTATTCACATAAAACGGTGGCAGACGCTTTTTATGCAAAACAATTCGATTTCCCAGAGAATACTGCTGAAAGTCCATTTCGTTACTTATTTTCGATATGCCTGAGCTTACCGACGGACTAGCTTTAATCTCCGTAAAGTCGTTCCTGCTTCTTTGGTGCTCCACAACATGCAATTGAGCCTCATTGGCAATGTCTTGGTACGACTTTTGTTGAAGAAGACCAATTAAAAATGCTTTCACAATATGCTGCAGGTTGGTAGAGCCTTCAATTTTGGCATACAAGTCCTTAATGCCCACCACTTTGCAGATAGTTTGAATGGCACGATGGCAGACTAAGCCATAGCCTTCAGGTTTCTTTGAAACGAAAATCTTGGTTTTTCCAAATGCTGTGTAAAAGTCGTGATAAATAGTACGATTTTCGCATAGGTTAATGCTCATTAGCTTTTGTCCAGCGCGGTTCTTAGATTTCCTCAAAGCTGTGCGAACTTCAATGGCTTTTGCTGAAGCAAATCCCACCAAACCTTTTCCATTTCCAGTGACAGAGACAACAGAATATCTGCGTTTCCTTCCCATATTGCCTTTCATAATAAAGACAATTTTGTTCTCCAGCACTATGGTATCAAAATCATGAAATTCCTCTTCGCCCACAGCATCTGGTGGTCCAATACTGCGTCCAGGCATTTTCGATCCAGACCAACCACGATCAATTGGACTAATCTTCATCATTCTAAAGTTTCCCATGGAATCGCGAAGCTTTAGTATGTTCTTTTCTCGCTCTTCATTTTCGGGGAGTTTTTGTTGTTGTATAAGGTCATTTCCTCTTACTATGGGTGTATTCAAACCAGGCCAAACGATATTTGTTTTTCCCAAGCCGATTGTCTGACCTTTATTCAGATCTTTGGCAACTTTCTTGCCGGCTCCCTTACCACGACCACGTTTTTTGCCTGCATTACTCACAGCGGTCACTCCACGCCAAATATCTTCAGCAGGTACTGTAGAAAGCAAAATATATGTTAAAAAACGTTATGCAGCACACATTAATTCATAAAATTATGAGAATTCAAGTAATCTCGTGAATAATTACGCAATTATACCAACATTTATTGAAGAAACTTGTATTTCGTGAGGATATAAGTCCGACGGATGTTGGCAGCAAATTTATCTGGGGCTGTGAGGCGTAGGCGATGGCCGGTCTCAAATTCTGAGCAATTCTTAATATTCGCAGAGCCATTTTAAAGGAAAATCACATAATCGCCTAATGTTTATTAACCAAGTAAGAATTATCGATAAGTTTCATTGTTCCATTTTCAAAGTATCGCTTAGGGGTACTCCTTTACGTTTTAGCTCTATAAAAAGTAATTAATTGCAAGTTGATTGTAAATTTAAATATTTCTTGAATAATAGAAATATCAAGAAGGGTTTGTATTGAATATTCCAAGAAAAAACAAAGTATGTGTGTTTTGGAATACCCCTACGATTTTTAATTTCACAAAATTCCATTCAGTTCTCATTGGTGCAGCTATCGTGTCACACAGATGTTTAACGCAACACGATATGGCAACATAGTTATTCCATCTCTAATCACCCACAAACAATAACAATAGCATAGACAAAGAACTTCTTCAATTGTTTTCATGATTTTCGTGTTAATCTATAAGAAATTTTAAAATGTCTTGGTTTAATCTCTGGGACGGATTGAAAACAAAGACATGCAGATATTTGTTGCAACGGTATTTGGGCCAATTTTTCGAAAACAATTTAAATTTAGAGCAATTAAAAGTTGACCTCTACAATGGAAAAGCAGTTGTAGAAAATATCTCTCTTAAAGTCAATGTAAGTTGTAAAAATTGTATAAATTAATTAAAATCTGCAATTAAACAGAATTAAACTAGTAAATAAAAGTGTACCTTAGGGCTCCACTAGTCTACACCCCCGAAAGTTTACAAGCTTAAAAAAAAATGAGTAAGCACCTGATAAATGTGCACCTACCTTATAAATCAAAGACGCAATTTAATGAGTCTAAAATATTAAAAAAAAAAAAACATTCTAGCTGTTTGTGCTTGTACAAAATATAGTATGCGCTTTTAAATTTAAAGTGTGCGTAAAAACGAAAATAATACAAATTATACTCATTTTACACAGAAAAGCTCTTTCGTCTGGTGAAACGCAGTACATACCATTATTTACATATATTTGTATATTTTTTCAAGGCTTTTTTGATATGGATTAGTAAATAGTTTTGCAACTATTTTGCTTTTTGGATAGTGAGACTGTATTTGAATTTCAAAATATTCCAATACTTTTATCAATAAACGAATATTAAAAATAAGAATTCATAAAATTAAGTTTGTTTTGCTAGCTCAAGGCTGACCAAGTTTGTCTTGATTTTTCCAAAAATTTATGCTAATTTAAGTATTGCAATATTGCTTATATTTTAACAGGCCTTCAATGATCTTTTCGAAGACCAAGGATGGGCATTCGAAGTTGTGGCGGGACACATTGGCTGTCTAACAGCCGTAGTCCCTTGGAATGCTCTAATGACCAATGATAGTTCCTTAGAGATTTCAAATTTAACAATAACCTTGAAGCCCGTCATTAGGCAGCAAAGTGCCACAACAATGCTGGAATCCATGTGGTCATCCGTGAGTAGTTCAATGCAAATGGCCGAAGAATGCATGAAGCAGATAGATGACGATTTGCCATTTCAAATGCATAATAATTCCCTGATTGGTCTGGAAAAATTTGCCGAGACTATTGACAATGGTAGGCAATCATGACTTACTTTAAAATCGATCCTTGACTAACTCATATATTTCGTTTCAGTGCTCAATAGAATCCATGCCAAATTGACAAATACTACTTTAAATATAGAATATGTTGCGCCACATTCGACGAGAAAACTTGTGCTATCTCTTAAGGCCAATTATGTGGAATATAAGAATCAGACTGGTTCGGACAAATACTCATCCACAGTGGAGACTGAAAGCAACTTTGAAGATGATCAAAATCCCCATTCGCTGCCAATGATTGCAAAGCATAATTTAATAGTGGATGGTTTAGCTGTTTACACATCAGAAATAATGTGCAATAATTTTGATTACAGTGAATCACTAGAGAAATACCAAACTATAGAGAACCCCTGTAAAGTGGTGGAGTTCAAAGGTTGTCAAAATATTCAAATTAATATCAAGCAGACAGAGAATATTGCTGGCCCCAAAGTAAGCTTAGAAGTTGTCATAGATGAGGTTTATTTTCTGCTCACCCCGAGGCAAATGCACCTCTTGGCAAAAATGATTGAAAGCTTCGATGCCGAACCCCCCAAGCATAATGTAAAGAAATATTCACAGGCTCAGTCGACTGTGGAGAGGAAACTGCGTGCCACCAAGATGACGGGGAATATTGCAAAGCTTGAGGAATGGGGCAATGAAAGCGAAGTCTGTGATTACACGGAATATTCAAGCAATTTGCACATAAAAAAATCATCCGATTTTAACAAGAAACAGATGTGTGACTCTTTCAGCTCCTCAGTCTCAACAAATAGCATGATGACCTCTTGTAGCACACAGAAGGAAATGCATCATGCCGAGTCATCTGGAGAGATTTTAAAGTTTAAAGTGCAGATTGCCTTAATTATTGGGATTGCCTTGCACGACGACGTTCTTGTAATAAATGAGGGACGTGGACGTGACCAGCAGAGTCTAATTGAGAATGAGAGTTTCCAGAAGTTTTGTCAGATTGCGGATGAATTCTTCTTTAATAAGAAACTGAAGGACCAAAATCATTTGCTTTGGAAAATTGGTCCCATTTTGTCGAGTGGCAATCAGAACCGACATTATCACGAGTTGTCCACCAAAACTTCATTATCAGCCACAATGGTGGATTTTTATGAAGTTCTTGATAATCGCTGTGACCCGATTCTTTTATTTGATAGGAAAAAGGTAGATGATTCACATGCCAATTAATCTTGGTAAATATTAATGTATATTTTTATTGCAGAACTGCTCTGAAGGGTATCACCAGAATCCAGAGATTGTTGTGAATTTTTCCTCGCTATTTTCCTGCAAGCAGAATGGCTCTCTCAGCCGTAGCAAAATTGAATGTTTCGTAGACCAATGCACCCTAGATTTTGATATTTCGATATACGATAGATTGAGTGCTTTATTCATGGAGAGTCCTTATCTTGATTTTGGCCATACACCTGAGTTGCCACAAAGCAATAAAAAGCCCTGCTTGGACTTGTCAATTCAATCGACGTTTCTCAAGTTTAATTTGAGGTGAGTTTGTGGTCAAATCGGTTGTGCTTTACAATTTCATATGGTTCTTATTTTAGGTTTCCAATTATTGATGGCCGCCTGCCACATGATCCCAAAAAGAGTCCCTGGTGGAAGAAGAATGTTCGAACAGATTACTTGACATTTGATTTTTTCAATATCTCAATAGGTGGAATCAATCAAATAACAATCAAAGCAGATCAGTTCAATGGCTCCTATTGTGTGAGTATTTTCATATTCTGACAAATTAGAAAATTATATAATATAAAATTTCCCTTTAATTATTTTTAGGATGGCATCACATCGAATTGTGTTCCTGTTTTCAAGTGTTCAAGTTGTGAAGATGCCAGCAAAAAGTAAATTCTGATCTATGTGCCAACTAAACTATCCTCATTTATATTTGTGTTGTCTTGTCTTTACAGAATTTTAATTGAAATTAAAACTGATTCGAGCAATAGACCGGAGGGCCGCAGTCAATTTGGTGGCAGTCAAACACCTTTTAGTACAAAATGTACTTATGGGTATTCGACTAATGTGGAAGTCCTGCAAGATGAATCTGGCAAGTAGAAAAGATAGCTTATTTTATTTATAATTATAATTAATTTTAATTTTCTATCTGTTCAGACCTAAATAATTCATTCCTACCGGGAGATACAGAAGAGCTGAATGATTTCTGTGAAAGCTCAAAACTGGCCTCAGAAGTAGATGTTTCTATTTTAATACCCGTGATAAAAGTAGTGCTAGAGTAAGTAAAAATATTTATGTATTGTCTACATTATTCAAATCTTTAATTATTAGATCAAAACAGCTGTACGAGATTATCTACAATCGTTTGAATTGCGATTTATTCATGTGGGAGCCCAGATCACCCTTTTCTCAATGCAATAAGGAATCGGTTTATAAAAGCTTCACCTATAGTCGAATCATGGATGATACCAAATCCTTCCTATCAAGTTCTAGTATCTTTCAAAGAAGTTTGGATCTTAAGCCCATACCAGATTTGACTCAGAATCATTCCACCAATGCCTGTTCTGTGGAAATTATCATAGAAAAGGGAGATCTTGGTCTTTATGCGCAGGTTCGTGATGCGGAAAATCGTGTGCTGCCCGGACAATTCGGAAAATTCATATGTGATTTTGAAGAGCTTAAAATATACTCGGTATCCGGATTTAACAATGACAAGAATCATAACTATTTCTGTATTCAGCTAAATGACTTGAGGGTATTTCATTGTGGTGAGTTCCTGAGACTTGAAGCAATAAATTTATTTTGTTGAAACTTTAATTCTTCTGGTCCCTAGGTCTAGTTCCGGAGAATTCTTTTGGCGTGTGGAACCTAGAGCTCGACTCCACCATGAATGCCACAATTTACACTTTCCCAAAGAAATCAAATCCTACAGATAGTCGTAAGGAGGCTTTGACCATAGCAGCTGAAATCAGAAAACAGCCGGATAATCGAGTGAAGGTATAGTGGATTTGTTTTATCTATGTAAATGTTATTCTAATTCTACTTTCATTCAGAGAATGAAAATGGCCTTTGGCATAAACGGTGCTATTTTACGCTATAATCCTGCAATTACTGGGCAGAGTTGGCTGAATCAATTGAATGATTTTATAGATGTTATAGTAAGTAAATTTATTTTTAATTCTGGAAATGAAAAACTAATATAAATATTCCCAATTTAAGGACTATCCCATCGAAGCGTATGAACCCTTTGCCTTGATATCAGAAATTCAACTTCATATCTGGAATTCAGCTATTGACTATCGGTAAGATTCTTCATTTAAGAATTTGTTGACCTTGACTTATAAGTTCTTTCATACAGCCCAAAATACTTTCCTTACTGTGCTTTCATTAATATCGGTTCGGGCTTTCTAAGTAGTAATATTATATCATCGATGAATGGTTGTACTCTGAAACTTATTGCCGAAGACTGTGTACTTTCTATAGGGCCAACGGTGAGTTTTTCATATTAAGTGTTCTTATTCATAAATATATATAATTTCTGATTTGCTTAAAGGTCTCTCTGGATAATTTATCCTGTGAAGTACAAAACAAAATGAATATACCAATTTTGGAAGTAGGTCACGTAAACATATCGTTGCGTCTGAACGATGAGACTCAAACGTTGTATCCGAAAACCGACTTGAGATGCTCCATACATGATATCCATTTGAAGACCTGTTTTGATTCAGCCTCAGCTCTGGCGGACCTGATAGCTTATGTGGCCAGTGAAAAAGACTTGACGAACAATGAAGAGAACTTCGAGGAAACCGAGAAATTCGAGGGTATTTCGAGTTCTATCCTGCCAAGAAAAGAACCTCTCGATGCCATAGATGAGACCCAAGAGCACATAAACAAGCTAATGGCTGAAGCAGTCAATGATGTAGATAAAAAGCCCAAATCACCCGATAGACCCAGAATGTTTAGTCAAAACGAGCCTTTCGAGATGTTCTACTTTCCCGACGAGCCCAATGAAAAAATGGCTGCTCAGCAGAGCAAATCGCTTTACAACTCGAAGCCAAATGAAGTGAATAGCTTAGAAGATTTTGAATCCAATGTCATGCTGCATTCTTACAATAAGGATATATTCCGTCAGAGCTCTCTGCCGCAGGTTCAGAAAGACTTGGGCAAGGTGTCTTTGGAAAGAATGATTTCACCAGAAGAAAAGGATTTTTGCGTGATTCTTGACGATGAAATTGCTTATATGGTAAGCCCAAATTTATTAAAAAGAAAATGAAATAGTGATATTAATTTTTTATTTTGCAGGACCAATATGGCATACAGCAAATTAATCTTTCGGACGATCCACTCCGAATAGTTGATAATCATTTCTGCTTACCACATGAAAAGATAGACCTACTCCGACCGCCTGTTAATTTCCCTGTGCCTGAGCAGAGCTATACTATTTGCGAAATGACTTTTACTTGGCATCTGTATGGAGGTAGAGACTTTACCAGCGATCCCAGTCCAAGCGAAATTCCTGGCAATCAAAGGTACAATCAAAAACAAAAGTACTACCTTCTTTTGTTTATATTTCTCTTTGTATTCTTAGAACTTCCACACCCATGTCGGAGACCTATAAATACGGAGTCTCTCAGGCAAATGAAGAGCATGAAAAGAAACAAAAAACCATTGTCCAGGCAACCCAGAGAAACTTAGAAGTACTCGTGGAAGTGCAATTTACGAAAATTCGCTTTTCCTGTGAATTTTATCCGCAGAACTCCATGTATGCCGCCCGCCAAGTTCTGGTAATTTCAGAGATTGAGATAAGAGACAGATTACGCTCTTCGGAAATTAACAAGCTGCTATATCGCCCCAATCTGAATAAGATGAACCCGAGAAGCGAGGAGAATATGGTTGTTATAAAGGCGCTGCATGTGCGACCTGATCCTGAGAAAAGTCCTGCCGAGGAATGCTCTTTAAGAGTTTCAATTTTACCAATCAAACTAAACATCGATCAGGATACTCTCTTATTTTTGGAAGAATTCTTTACTGCTTTGGCCAAAAACTCAAAACCGGAAGAGAAGAAACCGGAAATACATTCCACTGACCCTTCAGATACGCCTGTAATGTCAGTGGATGATATTCCACAATCTTTGCAGGATCTGCAAGCTCAGAAGATGATGCAGCAACATTTAAATAGCCTCATCGATGAGGACATGGTGCAACCTTTAGAATTTAATAAAACCTCCACATCGACCAATGCCCAGCCCATTTACTTCCGGGAGGTGATTTTTAGTCCAGCCCTATCGATATGCTTGGACTACCACGGCCGCCGCATCGAGCTGTCACGTGGCCCCATCGCTGGACTTTTAATGGGTCTGGCTCAGCTGCAAGGCTCTGGTATATCTTTACGAGAAATTATAAACAGGTGAGTCAAGATTTTAACAGCTTCTCATGCCTGATATTAATTATGAATATTTCGTAGACGTGGAATCTTAGGCTGGAATAAGCTAATTGACTTTTTGTGCAAGGAATGGCTGAAGGATATCAAGAGAAATCAACTCCAAAACATTCTCAGTGGTGTTGGCCCAACGAATGCTGTTCTCCAATTATGTAAGGCAATTATTTTGATATTTTTGTGAATACACAATGTGTACTCTTTCCTACAGTCCAAGGAGTCTATGATTTATTTTGGCTGCCAATTGATCAATATAACAAAGATGGCAGAATTATTCGTGGCTTCCAGCTAGGCGCTCAGAGCTTCAGTGCCCGCACCGCTCTAGCTGCTCTGGAGATAACTTCGAGAATAATTCATTTGTTACAGGTAAAAAAAATATATGCAAGCAATAATTTAAATTCACTTTGGTAACTTTTTCCTTGAAGTTCACTGCGGAGACCACATTCGATATGCTGTCTGCTGGGCCATCTGTGAGGAAAAAGCGGCAATCAAAACGTGGCAAGAAGAGGCAGGGTCGTCCAAAGGACTTACGAGAGGGTGTGGCCAATGCCTACACAATTGTCAAAGAGGTAGGAAATTTTTTTCTTATCATAAAATAAAATCGTTTAAAATAATTCAACTTTTTTCAGGGCATTAATGAATCAGCAAGTACTCTGATTAATGCTGCCATCACAGAGCACGACCAAAAAGGCTACACTGGAGCTGTGGGTGCGGTTGTGCGTCAAATCCCACAGCTCGTTGTATGTCCCGCTGTCCTGGCCACTCAAGCCACGACAAATATTTTGGGAGGAGCAAAAAGTTCTTTAGTGCCTGATGCAAAGCAAGAAGCTCGAAATAAGTGGAAACATGATAACACATAAAATTATATATACTACATTCTTATATTAGATTAGTTTTTTCGTTTTTATAAGATTACGTTTTTTAACTAAGGACATCCAATTTAAAAGTTAAATATAGCAGGGGAGATCTTTTTATACTTGAAATTATTTTTATTTTATAAAATGTTACTTTACGAGCTGTGTGGAAATTATTGTGCTTCTTTATTTATCATTCCGGCGTTTTCGCGAAAGCGTGCGTTCCAAGTCTCGGGCTTTTTGCTTTTTAGCTGGCGGAGCAGATAGTGGCTTTGCTCCGCTCTCTGCAGTGGACACTTCGTTTAACGCTGGGAAATCCTCAAAACCATATTCATCATTCGAGTTTGCTATTTGTTTTCTAAAAGCTGCTGCAGTATTTGTTATTCTGGCTTTCGGATGTGATGGTGGTAGCCACGATACTTTGTTAGTCGTGGAGTTATAAAAATAATAGCAGCCGCAACCTACGTCATACTGTTCTTTCCAAGCGGCATCTAAGGGATATTTGCGGAGTAACCTTTTGTAGCGACGTAGGTAATTTTCGCTGATTTCTGTGCGGCCAGTGGTCCATCTATTCACGCAATACAAGGTGCACTTATGCCACACATTGTACTTGTTGGGACAAAATTTGCAACCATGATATGATTCAGTTACTCCAATTCTTTCCTTAATACGTTCGGGCCAGTGGTGTTCACTCGTGTTGCCATGTGTTCGTGTATTTTCGGTATTCTGCCAAAAGTGGTCATCCTTTTGCTTTGAGGATTGCTTGCTGGGCTCATTTGAGGAATGGATGTTTTCATCTTCGTCGTAATTTTCGGCAATAATTTCTTCTATTCCATCTGGGGCGGGAGCTGCAGTGACTAAAAAAATACATGTATTACCTTGGACATTTAAGTAAAATAAACAGACCTACCTGGTTCTTTCGTGACAAGTCCTCGTTGCTTCAAGCGTTGAAGCAGGAAAGGTGGTAAACTCATTGTGAAATTAACGTATTTTTCGTTAAAATTACTTAAATAGAAGCAGCTTTCTTGATTTTATTTTTATTTTGCCGAAAGAGGCAGGATATCGTCAGTTGTAGATTTGGAACGACGGGAATGGACTACCATATTTGGTACCAGTTCGTAAAATACCGATAACTGTTCAAACTACTATCGAATAAAGACCAAAAAACATATGACAACATTACTACACTAAAAAACGAAGTGACATTAGAATTGCCTAATATTAGTTCTTTAATAAAAACGATATAAGTAATGGCTTCCGATCAAGTGACTTTTGCCGAAGACCAGTATGGCAGAAAGTTGGACCGTTGCATTTCAGACACCATTGTGAAAGGATGTATGTATTGTTATGTAATGTGAATAAAAAGTAGCCAAAAACCTTAGTGTGCATATAAAATGTGTAGAAATGGTTTTAAAAATGTATTAAATTTAATGAGAAATAATTGTAGTCAGATATTTATAATGTTGCCACTAAGAGGGCAAGGGTCTAAGCAATGTTTTTGTAATGATAAACGTGTAAACATTGCTAGATAGATTAGAATAGCGGCAGGGAATCAGCTGGAGCTTTCGCTCAGACCGGCTGGATCTAATATGGCCTTAAGCAATATAAGACCTAATATTTACTTTTTAAACATAAATTAATAAAATCTATTATTATTTTCTTCCAGCTGGTGGTTTGGCAATTGGTGCTGTCGTCTCCCTATTATTTTTCAAAAGACGCATCTGGCCTGCTTGGATAGGAACTGGTTTTGGCATCGGCATGGCGTATAGAACATGTGAAAAGGACTTAAACTCTTTAAAATAAACTACCATATTCCCTTAAAACAGGCTATTATCGTACTTTATTAATAAATCAATTATTTAACGTACTATTTCGTTTTTGAACCTTTCAGCTTGCATCTATCAACATTGTTGCGGTTGAAAACGTTTGGATTCATAATTGCTTTTTGAAAATATGAAATGATAGCTTAGATTATTAAATTAGGTTTGGTATTTACAAACTAACCATTGTATTTGGGCGTTGGAATTTTTCATATTAATGATTACTTTCTAACAAAAGAAGGAAGATTTTCAACCCCTGTTAGAAGCAAGTTAAAGATTTACTTCCCAAAAAATCTCAGGGTGGTTGCCGGTGTTTGGAAAGCTAATCTAGTCAACTTAATTTGACTGGTTGAACAAACAAATAAGTATGCTAAATTGGGTTCTCCAATTGATTGAACAGTTTTAACCAATTTCAATCTTATTAACACCTATGTTAACTTTATAAGAGTTTTCATTCAAAAATTGAGATCCAAAATATGTTCTCATGTTCAATTTCAGAAAAGTAAGGTTAAGGAGAGATGTATAATTCAAATTTTCGTAGCAACGAGAACAATTTTTTCAAACCTGTTAAGAACACAAATTATTTGAATATAATTGAATTTTATATTTAAATTAAAGTGTCACTTGAATAAAAAGAGCAGCCAGTCTCCTTAGATCCATTTAGATTTATTTATCATGATGCTATAAATAAATTGTGGCCTGTTATTGTGCTGCGGCGGGGAAAAACACGCCAATGCGAATAATTGTATTTATCAATTGAATTAGATTCAGGATCTCTTTGAGTTTTGTCATAGACCCTTTTATATGTCTTTCAAAACTCTTAAAACTCAGAATGAGACAGGCGGTTACTTTATATTTTTCAGTCGTGTTCATTTGTAAAATTAAATTGTAAAAATTATCCAAATATTATAAATACAATATTATTCATTTGATTATATTCTTCAAAGGTGTCGGCTTTTATACAAATGAAGCTTTTGTAGTTGTCTGATTTAAAAAAGTTGAAAAAGCTGATTTTTGTATATAAAAAAAAAAACAAAAAAATGAAAACGCCGCTGATCACATTGAATCAAAATATTGCGCTATCTGCTTTTCAAGACTTGGACTGGGAATATATATTCTGCTCTGATCCTTATATTTAAAAACAATATACTCAATCAAACGTTCACTTGAGGAATATTTGATATTTTCTGTCACTTGCTGGGGCTACTCGTAATCAATGAGCCTCAAGTTGAGCCAAAGAGTGACAAGTTAGCTGAAAAAATGTTTAATGAAAATTAAAATTTGATAGAGTAGCAATAAGGAAAACAGGTCTTTAAACATTAAAGTTTTTTTTTTAGTTTAAATGAAGACGAACGTTAAATTAATCCGCATCCGAGCTCGGGATACCCTTTACCCAGTAGCCTGGGGATAACCTTAATAATCCTTTGAAAAATGACTTCGTACCCCAGTTTGTTGTTTAGGCAATCTTGACTCTGTACTTGTGTCCATTTTTATATCTCAAGGTCAGTTTATCAGAACCAACTACATAATGCCATGATCTGAAAACTGTATAAAAAGTGAGGAGGGCTGGAGGGATGTACGCATATGGCTACGAGTATATTTATTTCTCTTCAGAGTCTCTTTCCCTATAATACACATCTATGCAGACACTTTAATATACTCTTTTGTAAAATTTGAGGCTTTCTAAAATATAAAAAGGTCTTAGCCTATCTAACACCTAATTTTGCCTTAAAGAAGTTATTACATTTTCCCATTTTGTGCAGAATGTTCTATGCTTTTGATTATAAAGATATTATATATCTAATTATAATAAATAAGGTAAATTATTTTTAGAAGATTTGACAGCTGTCAGAAGCTTTAAACAATTTTTTTTTTCATAGTATTTACGGAACTTATGATTTCTGGAGTGTAAAATTTGGCTGTTTGCACATGGCTTTTTCTTTTGTTTGTAAAGTCAAAAGTATATTAAATCAATCGTCTTAAATATTTTTTTTCTGAAAGATAAACTCTTTACCCATTTTGATTTTTATATGTAATTAAAATTATTATTCATATTTTCAAAATTATTTTTTTTTTTTGAACTCAAAGCTTGTTCTGCACTGCCAAAACTTTGTCATTTGATTTCCATAAAAGTAGAGAAAAATTGTCTTCATAATTTCGAAGTTAATTTTTAACCCTTAAGCTAAATGGCTGCCTGGAGGTTTTTCAGTTTTTCTTACCTTATAGGTAAACTAAAGCTCTTACACAATTTTTGACAACAATATTGAGTTTAGGAGACACAATTAAATCAGGAAAAATTATTTACTTTTTACTTATTAAATAAAGCACATGCGGCGTCCTGTAATTGCGTCGTATATAAAGAGTTTTAGTTCTTTTTTTCTTGCTTCGGTTAGCTTGTAAATTTTCAGGGACCAGAAAACCTCACGTTCTGACCGCAGCAGTGCTAAGCTGCAGTCGTGAGTCAAGTGTATTTAAGATGGGACAAGTATCGTACATTCAGTTTTTAATTATTATTTTAGTCTCCCTCCGTCCGCCTGTACTCAAGCTTTTAAAAGCTCAAAAGACAAATTAAAAAAAGTAGCATATCAAAAAAATAAAAAAAAAAAAAAAATACAAAGTACTTATGATCCCTAAACTTGTTTTACAAATTCTTTTAAATCTTGAGCTTTGCAACTTTTATGCTGATAAAAAAAAATACAGGGACCGTTTTAGACTGTGAAAAATTTAATTTTAAATCTCACATTATGCATAGCAAACCTTATAAGATGGAAAAAATCATTAGACTTCCCTGAAAGCACACAAAAATAATAATCATAAGTAAGCCAACATTACATGGACAAAAACACAATGCCATTTTGCATTTCACCACCAGAATCGTATGATTTATTAAAATTGAATTTTTAAAACAATCAAAATTAAAAATATTTGATCAGATCTGTAATTCATATTACCTCATATGGACAAATAACTACAATAAAAACTCGTATCCATATAGAGGAATTTGCAATTAAACAATTTATAATTAATTCAGATTGGAGGAGTAAGAAATTACAGAAGAATGAGGCAATCGTAGCTATTAATCGGCAACTATAACCAAAGCAGATTCCAAATAGAGATTGTACATTTGAAAAACTCCTTGAAGAGATTGATTTATCTCCTAACGGGTCATTCTGGACTTCGCAGCCACCTATGCAAAAATGGTGTGAAAGAGATCGTCTTTGCCAACAAAGAAGAAACATTTGTACAGATTTAATGAGACACTGTGGCCTTTAAAAATGTATATCCGTCAGCTAGAAGATATGGCTGACACTGACCCATGTAAAATAAAATTCGAAACGCTAAGTTCGGGTGTAGACGAGTTTGAGATACCCTTTACATACATCGGTATTTTTCTACCAATTTTTCCTAGGGGGCTAATTTAGTTAAGCACAAAACTATCGACAGCTATTTCGTACTAATTAAAACTTCAAAAAACCAATCTCAAAGGATATACCTCTAAAAATTTGTGAATAAGCTATTTTAATCGAGGGTGAGACGGTTGTATGAGAGCCACATGATATAGTCATCCGATTGTACTTAAAGTTGGTGTCAATAAAAATTATGTCAATTTAAAAATCTGTTTTATGCTTTATTTTGTTATTGATAGTGTATAAATATCATATTGCCTAACAAATATTTATTCCGAATAGCCGGATATACCTATAGATATATTTATGATATAATCTATCCGATTTCAATTAAATTATGCACAACTATTTTTCACCTCAAAAGTCAGCTAATTCTCAAATTTGTATAAAATATCTTTGAAAAGAAAGAAATTACAACGATAAAATGGTTTTCGCAATTTTAATCGGCCCTATGGGAGCTATAGCCGAGCAGATTAAAACTAAACACTTTTGTTAAAGAAAGAAACTTTTAAATGTCAAGTTGGGTTGCAATATTATAGTAAACAAAAATGTTATGACCTATAAGCTTTCCACTTTTTTGAGGTAGTTGTGGTTTTATCAATTTTATTCCGAACATAAATCGGATATCGAAAAAAATTAAAAAACTTGATCTAGCCTGCAGAATGTGTGATTATGTTACAAACGGGAACTTGTACCATCCCTGAGAACTTGTCATTTATACAGACGGGCAGACAGACATAGTTAGATCGATTTCTATAGTCACCATGATCATACTTTTGGAGGTCTCCGACGTCTTCTTCTCTATGTTACATTCATTTCACAAATTTATTATACCCAGGCTAGCGGATTAGTATAGAAGCTATGGGCCAAGGAAGGGGGTAAAATTAAATCTCAAAAGTCGGAGTATAGTCCTAACCAGAGAATAATAATAATATTAGTCTGAAATATAGTTGATATAAGAATATATAGATTAAGATATAGTTAAAAGCCCTAGCTGCCAGAACTTTAAGAATATAACTCTGATTCTAAATAAGTTCCTCACTTTAAAAACATTATTTACAAAATAAAATATATAAAAATTTTTCTTGATTTTAAAATCTAAATTGAAATATCTTTAAACCCACTGTAAAACAATTTTTTCACTTTCGATCGGCTGTATAGGTACTATATAATATAGTAAGGACGGTCATGGATTTATCAATATCTCTAGTCACCTTGATCACCGACGTCTCCATCACCTTGTTACATACATAAACACATTATATTCTCTACCTTAAGGTACAGGGTCATATACATGGGCTGCACATCTATCGGAAATGGCCGGATCGGATCATAGGTGCCATAAGAACCTAAATTGGTTTAAGAAGCAACTTCTACAACTTCATACCAATGTTATTCAAATGGCTTACGGAAGGAAAAACTTTGAAAAAATCCAAAATATTGAACACTCTGCAGGTATCGTTGAGGTTTTTATTTATACAGACCAATCCGCAGTTGACTTGTGGAAATTGATTTTGAACGCTATTTTGAAAGCTAAATTGAACAAATTATTGAAAGCAATTTGAAATATAACTTGTGCACTGATTGATTGACTTAAGAAGATATTTTCTGGATCCAGTCGCATATTGTTTTAACATTTAATTAAAGGATCACCTGGAATAAATGCGGAATTAAAATTTACAATAAGAGTCAGAATTTGTTTTGAGTGTTTTATTTTTACTCTGTAATATTGTCCGTTACTAATCAGCGATTAATTTAATCGTAAGCTTAACCTGAATTGTCTGCACGTGTCCTTAGCCACGTGCGTCAATTTGGGGGTAAGTATATTTAAACAGAGTGACAAGAGAGTGAGGCGTTGCTAACGATTCTGATTTTTATGCATGCCTGCATTGTTGTTGATGCCCAATCATTTTGCTTCATACTTAACGACACCACCAGACCTAAGGAATAAATTCTAGATTCTCGATTCTCGAATCTCGATTCTAGTTTAAGGGAGGATAAAAGGTGCGGACAAAATATTTGTTTAATAATTCGATGCAGAATTCAAAATCTGAAGTGAACAAAGAAAACCTGAATAACACACGTGCAGGTAAAATACAGATTTACTCCCCCACCCACCCATACACACAAACACAGACACGCACACCCAAAAGCTTCAAAAGGTGTGACAGATTAAAATTTAATCTTTTATTTTTGTCAAACATCAAAATTTAGCAATTACTTCCGTTTGAAATTCACACAACGTCGATAACGAAGCGTAAAGCAAACAATTTCGAAATTACTTGTGGTTATTTTCTACATATTAAATACAAATCCAGAATACTAAAACAATAGTGTCTAAGCTGACAGTTGGATTTTAATTTAGTGTGGTATTCCTATAAATGAAATCATTTTCTTTCTGTGCCATTCGATTTCTTGGATAAAATCGGCAAGACGAAAGCAAATTAACTAAAGATTTTTGGATCAAAATCTCTACATTTGAGATTTCTCATAATTGCAAAAATTGAAATTAAAAATCCCTCGAAAAAACTTGGAGAAAAAAACTTAAATACTGATATAAAATTTTCCTTTTTTTTGCAACTAAAAAGGAAAAAAAAATGGTTGCTCTCTGCTTCAGTCGTGTCTAGTGTGTTTGCTTTAAATACCAAATGAGTTTTGTTTGGCTTTAACGTCTACGCCATTCGAGCCGCCCTCCGTCAACATCTGCACCGAGGAATTCACTTACTTGCTCGGTTTCGAAAAGCTTGAATGTGGTTTGAGGTTAGGGGCGAACAAGTGCTTTTGTTAAGAGCGTACGTGATGTGTGTAAAATTTTTCTTCTCATTTTATTTCATGCACCAGTTTGCCAGCCACTTATCAAAGACAGAAAGATAATTTGCCTTGAGTAAGCTTTAATTAGTTGGCCACCGAGAAAAAAAAAAAAAACAGAAAACAGAAAAAGAAAAGAGAAAAAAAGAAATACTTAAAATTCAACCATCATGCATCATATTTATGTATATTTCGTTGTACCTACACTTAAGTCTAAGTATTTGTATTTGAGGTAAATAAAGAGAGCAGTCGACTGGAATGGAATTGTTACAATAAGTCTTGAAGTCTTGAGTTTGAGAAAATTCAGAAAGATTTTTCCTTTGATACTCATTGGAAGTCCCAAAAGTTTTATTGCACTAAATGACCCCTGATCAAATGCAAGTTAAATGATTTAAATGGCTAAATTTCACTTATTTTTGTATCCAGTTCTTGCCTCTTTAATTGTAAAAAGACTCCCCGCTGTTATTCCTACTATATGGCATTTAATTCTATATTCTCTATAGGGGTGATTATACATGCCTCTTGATTGCTCATTCTGAAAAATTTTCAGTTTATCTGACTTCTTTTTTAATGATTTTAATTCTCTCATTTGAAATGTAAGCAAAAAAAAATTGCTCAACCAAAAATGTAGACTCATGCTGGGTAAGAAAAAAATTCATTCGATCGACTGGATGGGAACAAATTGTGATACAAAATACAAAGACACATATTCATATGGTACAAAAAGGTACTTGAAAGTGCAGGCTCCTTGGCTTTCTTTCAATAAATTCGCTCGAAACCAACCCTGTCAAATGTGATCGACTTTTAAGATTCCTTAAAGTCCATTTCATTCTCTTCCTATCAGTCATCAATTCTATTGAGCTTTATCGTGTAAATGTGATTTCTATGAAAATTGAATTTGAAATAAATTTTCTCATAGAGATAAAATAAAAAATTTACATCATAGGAAGTTGGTTAAGACTTGTCGCAAATAAAATGTTTAGACTAACTAAAAAGGTACAACATTTTCGGAACTCTATAAATTAAGTTTTCCATTAATTTACATAACTGAATTGTTAATTTCAACATCATTGAATTCAATAGGATTGGATAAAAATGTACTGCAGTAATATGGATATGTATCAAATTTAGTTAGACTTAAAACTAAGGATATAAATTTTGCTTACCATCGTATTGCAACTTAATTTATTTCTTAGATGTTTGCTTATATATCTTTATGTATCTATAAGAATGTAAATAGAGTTTTATTGTAATTCGTTTAAGGCTGTGCGTATATGTAAAGTCCTATAAAGACGTCCCAGACCACCCAAATTTACCAAATGTAAATTCAGGGTGACAAGAGAAATCGATCTTGCATGCTTGTCGGTCTCTCGGAATGCAAAAATCTTAGAGACTACAAAAGCTAGGGTAATGAAATTTTGTGTGGAGAATCTAAAGCACATAAGAAAGGGCAAGGTACTTTTTTTAGTCCTGTACAACCGTAAATATCTCAAAATCTAGAAGATCTAGAATAAACAAACTTGAACCAATATTGTATTACCACGGAGTAGGTGATTTCCAAATTTTTTGGTGCAGCTTCGCACCTCCTTTTATATACGTTCTACAGATTTAAAGTAGCAATAATTATTGTATTATTTTAAATAAATGAAATTAAGACCATAATTACAGGTTGATTTACTATTTGTAGTTTATTATGAGAATATGAATTGTAATGTGAGTATGCAATGGAAGTGCTGAAATATTGGAAATATCTTTCTGCCTCTAGTGCTACGGGGTATTTAATGTTAGAATTTTGTCCGGGGATCCAAAGATATTGCAGAAAAAACGGATCTCAGCCCATAAATAAACATACACGCACCCCGCATGGCGTTGGATTGGAAGCGGAGTGAGGTGATGCCTTCTAGTTGAAGATGATTTTATGATCAAATTTATAGGGCCAGAAACAAAGCGTATCTATGTCCTTAGCCGCAAATTTTTGACCCATGTCATTAAAGTTTTGAAGTCGGTAAGGTGGTCTAAATTTTAGGCCAGGACAGAAAGAAGAAGAAGCAGTGAGCAACCCAGAAATAGGATTTGCCTAAAACAAATGATTTTCTGTTTGGGCTTAAATTAAATTAAGATCTAGTTTTAGGCTTAGTAGTAGTGGTTCAAAGGTTGATTGTCATCAGATTTATCGTATAGCTCCTAAATCGGACAAAAAAAAGAGGACTATTTACACAATTATCAGAACCAAATATAGCACAAGACAGTTTTCGAATTACAGCACCAAATTTGTATGATATCGAATGACCATATCAATCGCTTTAAATGTATTATTCAAACATTTTTAAAGATATTTTCTCAGAAGTTGTTAACCGAAAATTAAAAGGAGTATTTAACCTCTATACAAAATTTATAGAAAAGAAAAATTTCCGCCAGTGTTTAACCTTTGATTTTACTTCGTTCTTAAACAGTATGAAATACTTACGCCAGTAACTTTTGAGATACATAAATTTTACCTCTACGTGATGCATTCTGAAGACCCTCTTTATTGAAAGTTTTAGAAACCCAACAAAGGATTATATGAGGATTCGAATAGGACAGTAAGGTATAGAGGAAAGCACTATAGAAAATGCTTCTCGGCTTCATTGATTTCCTTTACGCTTTGATCCATAAACTTACTTACCAAATCAAATTTAGATTACTATACTTACCTCAGGAAATATCTGGAAATCATATCTGATCTGAAATAAAAATGCTGAAATATTTTGGGGTACAATAATAAAAAGAATCTCCATCTGTCGAGAGCAATAAAATTTCTTTCTTACTGAGAATTTTCCTTTACATGTAGCTGTGTATTATATATAGCAGAAATGAACACATTTAAATAATCAAATTTTGTGGTTTTATAATATTGTACAATACATTCATCTATTTATTTACACTTATTTGTTTAATATCATAGTTGTTATAGTGAGATTTTTGGGAGATTTAGCTACTTTAGAGCATTTAAACTATAATATGAAGAATTGCATTGATTTCATTTGATGAAATCCATGTTCAATGTTACTCTACATATTTCCAGAACTCTTTTCAAAATGTTTATTAATTATCTTCCGATATTGTCATTTATCGGAAGGCCAATACCGAACCAGACCATAAAACCAGAGTTCTCATTTCCGATTATTGCTATATTCTATGCATCAAGGTAAAATGAAGAGAAAAAAAAAACAGTTTGAAAAGAGTTTTCGAATCCCCGGCGTGCCAGAGACAAATTCGCTCACTATCTTAATTAAAATTTTATGACAGAATCGAGTACACTTAATTATAGCCGAAAGAATGTACTTATTATGTATATAAATGATATGTTTACCATGCCCTGCCCTGTAGAGGCAAATAACCGCCACATTGCTGCTGATGCCCATTGGAAATAAAATTGTTTTGGTTTCGATAAGCCATGGCCAAACTGTTTGACATAAGAGTATTATTGCATGGCTGCTGTAGCATAGCAACATTGGAGCCTCCGACAGTCCCATTGTAGCTGGCTATTAAAGAAGATGATGTATCAGGTGAATGGGAGTTGGGCGCATCTCCGGCAATAAGATTTAGGCCACTTGTCACATTTGCCACTACCGAGGCTGTAACATTATTTGCATTTCCACTATTGCTGTTGTTGCTATTGTTACCGGATGCGGAGCTGTTGCCATGGGGCTGCGGCTGCGAGGCAGCACTGCCACCCGAGCACGGCTTTCCATCTTTAACTAATACTGGTACAGCAACCCGACGTGGAGAGCTGGCAGACTGAAAAAAAAATTGGTTTTCCTTTGTTAGTAAAATTAATTTCTCTATCAAATTAGTGCTAGGATAAGTCCTAGTCAAGGGGCAGTAAATATTTGCATAACCCTAAAATTTATAAATTCCAATTTCTAAATTGAAACCAATGTCTAGACTGGCTACTTAATAAGTTAGTTTTCGTTGGGGGTGATTCAAATTCTGAGCATTTCGGGAGCTCATTTAAATTCAGGACTCCATTGACCTGTGCCAGTGACTTTCTTGTTCACTGAATCAGAATTGGCTTACTAGTTGACCAGTGTGGCTTATAATTTCCCTCAGATATTTTCAGTAGCTTCACAGCATGTTTCACTGGTGAGTAAAATCACAAAGCAGAAATCACAAAAGCCCAGACACACCGACGCAGAAACGAACATTCGGTCATTATTTGCCAGATAGATGGACATGGCTATTTTCTATATTCACCGAAACTAATCCAATTATTCTTTTGGGGGTGGTAATGCCTTCTTCTGTCCATTTAAAGTTCACCTGGTTTTGACAGGCCCTAACAAAATGCCAAATTAATAATTTGTCTCACCTGATTATGTTGATTTTGTTCCGCCATAGCTTTTTCCTTTGCCTGTCGTTTACATTTATACCGATGGTTTTGAAACCATATTTTTACCTAAAAATATATGAAATACAAGCAAATCTTTATTTATGAAATCTTTAATAAATAACTTTTTTAAAGGTAAAATATATTGGTTTTAAGATTTTAAGAATATTTCTTGTCGCTGTTAAGCGAGAATTAAAAACTGTTGAGCCGTTGGCATGTTGAATCTTGTAAGTTTTATAAAAACCAGCGGCAGTCACAGGTACTGAAAAAATAGAATTGTAATAATAATATTTCCAAAAGTGACCCTCAACCATAAGGCTTCCCACAAGTACCACAAGGAAATAGGATTGAAAAATAAATAAAATAAAGCTAACATAGCGGAATATATAAAACAAACTGTCAATTTCTCAATGGCTCATGCGTAGGAGGAACATGTTCTGAAAGTCTCTGATATGGGTGACCATAAAAGCCAGATATCTGAGAAATATAGATATAGCACGGCTAATCCAGCATGGCAACCAAGTTCCTTGGCGCTTATCGCCAGGATCATAGAAGTAACAATCTCCGTAGGAGAGGTCAGGGCAGAATCCATATTATCTATCTATCTACCAGTTTTTATTTTAATTGCTTTTTCAATAAGATAGTTTTACAAAATTATCTTATAAAAATAATAATAATAATAATAAATGAATGAGAAGAATTATGAATAAGATGTAAATTATATCAAAAAAAGATTACAAAATCCTTTGTATTATTGAAGTGTTTGCGGTAAATGAATGAATGATATTAGCAAACGCAGTCGTTGATCCTAAGTTTAAGGTTGTTTTATATGAATTGCTTTCTACTACCATTGAAATATTCTAAGTAGTAAAACTAAAAGATCAACCAATTTTAAACTTTATTTGAAAGCTAAGTTTTGTCTCTTAGATACGAAATTATTCAAATTATCCGGCCGGTATATTTAAATAAGAAGTTGTGTACCAAGTATCGTAATCAGAACTTTCAACCTAAGGGAGTATTTCATATAAACAGAGCTCACACCCAATTTCTTCTTATGTAAAATACAAAGCAACACTAAAATTCTATCTGTTAGCAGCTTATGTAGGCCAACACATTGTTGACCTTTAAAAACTGGCGAAGATTAATCCACTTAGCTAGCTTACACTTCTTAATCCTTAATCCTCCCATTCTATATGTATTTCTATGGCTGTATAGCTATTGAAACTGGTAGCAAACAAAACTGGATTCAAGTATTCAATTTATTGTTAACTGGAGCCTGTGGTGCATTGAAAAAGATATCATAGCGCCCCATACTGGTCTGGTGGACCACAGGAGTCGATATGGCAATATCTGTCTGTCTTTTTTACATAGATTTATTGGAATTGGTTTGATCGACTTATGTATATTATATAACTGCCAGACAGGCTTGAAATTTGGTTTTCTCCAGACCACAAAATCCTTTTTGGTCGAAGTTAGTTTATCCCAGAAAATAGGCTACGAGTTTTGAAAGAGTGTTTGTATGATCTATGACGAAATTAGCCCAGAAAAGACGATATCCTTATTATTTAAGCTTTTAAGAATTTGTTTCCTTGGGTCTTGCGAATTTTATATTTTGCGCATTTCTCAAAAACAATTTCTTATATATTTTGGCAGTCCTTTGTAAATGGAAGATAAAAGATCTCGCAGTTTGTTTACCTACGTTTTATTTAATTTTAAGGACATTTATATTGTGGACTACAAAGAAGGGGAAGAATGAAAGTAAGTGCCTAAAATATTTAATATATTTAGCATTATTACGCTTCTGTGATCCTTTTTCAAATAGACCACAGTAATTACAGGTCGAATTCTCGAGTTTTTCTATCGTTATGCTTACTTCAATGAACATTTACAAAAGGCGTGATGATAGAAATCATTTCCACTTCAAATATAATTGTCATTAGGTTAAGCAATTACTTTTACGCTCACACAATTGCCGGGGGCAGGAGATTGGAGGATGCGACGTGTTATAACAATAAAAACAATCAAATTTTGTATTGTCACCCTTCAGTTTTATTGTGTGGAAATTTCAGTCCATACACTACGGAGAGAGTACGTCTACCCACATACTCGTCGTATAAGAACAGAACCGATGATTACCTTTGCATAAAACAGTTCGAAACCAAATAAATACTATGCGAGAGAATCTATACTAAACAAGTTTGGGTGTGCGTGTGTATTTGTGTGTGTGTGCGTGTGTGTGCATCTCTCAATGTGTCTGTGTATTTGTGTGTATAACAGTGGCATGTTTTTGAAAGATAAAAACGTATTTATGAACAATGGGAAGAATAATACATTTTAAACTCACCCCAAAGAGAAAACCCAAAGCAAAATACTCTTATTGTTTGATCATGTCCTCGGTTAGTAAAAGGTCTCGGCATTGTGTTAAATGCATGCGTCCTCGTACTTCGTACTTTAGTAAAAGGGCCTCGATTCTTATAAAAATATCCGCAAATAAACACCCCCCGTTGTATACACTTTCAGTACGTTATGTTTACACGCGCCTCTGAGTGCACATTTTAGTTTATGGAGCTGTTAGAAAATTCTCTGTCAGCCCATATGACAAAGAAAACCACAGACAAAGATTTTCTGCCGTCGTCTAAAAAAAAAAAAAAAAAACATAATAAAAAAAAAATAATTGATTTTAAAATATATCAGCCAATTGTCTAGGATATATTTTCTTTTTTTTTTATTCCAACACGTTTGTTTGGCTTCCCCCATTTATTTAACGCTCTACTGATCCGTTTATTAGATCCCATTTAATTTTATTGTATTTCGATTCGGAGGCCTGAAGATATTAAAAATATAATCAAATATTATAGCCAGCTTCATTTATCTTACAAGTCTTGTCTTGAGTTTGACAGTTTTTAAATAGCCAAGTAATTCTGATTTCTGGAAAGATTTAAGGATCAAGACAAGTGTCCAATAAAATAGGAACAATTTTCCATTTCTCCTTTAAAATTTCCATTTTTATTTCCAAATTTATTCCCCTCCCATTTCAACGGTTCAAAAAAAAAAAAAAAAACGAACCTTTGAAATCACAGAAAACCGAATTTGCAAAAATTCAAATTAGAGCTTCCTGTGATTCCTTTTATTTTACATTTTTTAATTGCTTTTACACATTCCTGTCCAGATTTAATTCGAGTTTTTTTCTTTTACCTTGAAAGATATGCCCGCAATATATATGTGAAAGGAAGACCACAAATAAAAGATATGTAAATATATGTGCATATGAAACAATGGAAATACAACAACAGACAAATTCTCTGATTCCTATTGAGCATGCTCTTTCGAGACTGGGGTCTGACAATTATTATATGAAAGACAAAGTCATCCTGTAAGTCCTGCCTTACATTTTCTGAATACTTACAATATACTTACGGAGTTTTTATATTGCAATTTGTAACCCATTTTAAACACCTTGTCCTATATAAATTTCTTTTGTTTTCTACGGTCAAGAAATATTTTCCTTGTAATTTAAATGTGGCAGATTTTAAGCTCCGACAATACCAACTCTGAAATGAACTGTATCTTGGATATCTCAAAAGTCGTAAGCCGCCAATTATTTGATTTATTCTTCCACGACATCCCAGTGATTGTGGGAGAATAAAAGCTTCACAAAAACAAAGATATGAACCAATATCAATTTGACTGAGAGTTAATTCTGGATGTCACACAATTTTTATGGTACCATTATGGTCCGATACATCTTAGGCACAAATTAAAGTCGTTTTTCGAGCTTTAAAAATATAACAAATTGAAAAGAAATTTCCTGAACACAGAAAGTCGTTGCCTGGCTAAGGATTCAAATCGTTTAACCAGTTCTCCAAAATCTAAAAAATATACCGACTACCGTTTTAAATGGAATTACTTTCCGACGGCTCCGATTTTCTGTGTTCTACGTAATTAAAATGAAACAATCAAGTTTCTTACCTGTGTGGGCGTCAAGTGAATGAGACTGGCTAAATGTTCTCTTTCGGGAGCAGATAAATATCTTTGTTGCTTAAATCTCCTTTCCAGTTCGTATACCTTTAAACACAAAAACACATAAAAGACATAAATATATATATATATATATATATATACTATATATTGTTGGTTTTTATTTTAACTGCATTTTTTCATAGCAAGCACAAACAAAATATATTTCAAATATTTGGAACGGTATAATGAAAAATGAATTTGATGTTTACAGAACACTTCAAGTCCCAAGTCTTGAGCAAATACAAACAGTTTTATGAGTTTATATTTACTCTGCACAAATGTATATTTGCACATGGCGTTCGATTGCCACTACTGTGGAATTCATTTGGGCCTATGGACATTCTGTTACATTTTCGGGCTTGGGAAGCAACCAGCATCCAGGAAAGGATGCATGACCCGAACCAAAGATGCTTTCGTAAATTTAGTTACTTTTTGAATAACTTTATTTACTTTAAGCACACACATATATTTGAAAAGTATCTAAAGATACAATGGTTCTCTCATGGACACTCCAAAGATTTGATACAAATTTTATTAAGGATTTTGTAATATTTTTAGTGGATTTGTTTTTTGTGTTTTAGAATTCCCTAACAAACGGCAAAAGAGTTAAAGTTTTGTGCTTTTCAGAAAGATAACTTAAAAGCTTCAAGTGATGCCATCGAGGCTTTTGAAAACTAAAGCCGTATCTTGTAAGGCCGAATGAATAGGAGCTCCAAAGAAAGATGGAGAGAGTCGGCTTATTTCGGTTTTTCTGTGAGCTTTTGTTCTCAGAAGTAGCTCAGTTTATATTTTAATAATTTCTTTTTGATGACTGAAATTGTTTTTAAGATAAAAATATTCATTATTAATAGATACTATAAGAGATAAAAGGAAAGCTTTTATTCTAAAATATTTAAGAATTTAGCACTCTCCGGAGAGATTGTGACCAGCTGCCTTGAAAGTACTTCAACGATTATTCAAAAAAATTTAAATAAATAAATAAAAATAAAGAACAAAAACAAAGCCATAATTGTGTTTAAGTCTTGCTGTCATAGCTGTCTCCTATTCATACCAGCTAGCTAAGCTTCGAGACAGCTTAGCCGTCGGTAGAGCTTGGACAGTTGAGTTGGAGTTGTACTAACCTGAGCCTGGGTGAATAAGACGCGGCGTTTTCGTCTCTGTGCTAGGGGGAATTGTAAAGGCTTCGTGTCACTCACGCTGCACGCGGCCAGTCCACCCATATTTCCCATATGACCCATCGAACCGCTGGCCGATGTGCTCATTAATCGTGAAACTGTAAAATTAAAACAATCAAATTTGCATAAAATATGATAATTACGTTAATGTTAGTATCTTAAAATAATAAATTATGAGCTGAAGTACTCAGGACTTGATTGGAATACGCTATGAAAAAAAAATAAAAATAGTAATCATCGTTAACCTCAAAAACATAAGAAATATTTTTCATCACGAAAATTTAAATTATGCACAATATTTAAATAAAAAAAATCAAAAAGAAATAATAAAAAAATTTCAAGCAAGCACTCAATTGAGTTGCTGCTAAAAACTCGATATGGTTTACATATTTCTAGATAAATAAATTCATAAAATTGCTTAGTCACGCAATCAATGTGTGGATTCTTATTAATTCTATGTTTATCCAAAAACGAAAGGGACCTGTGTGAGAATAATTGATTTTAAATTAAGTCGTTGTCATTGTTTATTTAAGAAATAGAAAGATGATTATTGTTTTCTTTACATTTATGTTTATTCTCATAGCCAGATTGAAAACCTCGGGCCCAACAACACAGGTACCCTTTTCTTAGACGGTCATGTTGCATCGTAACGGACTCGATATGAGTAGTTGCCCTTTATGCCAAACAATGGAACAGTTTATGAAGAGGTCTGCTTTGGATTCCCCCCTCCCATACTTATTATAATAATTCGAATATTTTAAATATATCTGAAACTGATCTAATTTAAAACGAGAAGGTCTTTAGTAAAGTTGCCAAAGTACCAGACGAATCAACCGGCTTTAACTATTGTAGTCATTGTACCCTCCCCTCTTCGGTATTTGGTGATGATGGGCCATCAGCTAACCAACTTTTGGTATGCCGATTTCTGCCGAACCATGAGAATGCATCTTTTGGAAGCTGTCAGCTTGGTCGGCCCACAGAATACATTTTCCTTGTTTACAAAACTACCTTCATATTAAGCATTCAGGGGCTTCTTTAGTATTCCATCAACTGTGGAATATACCAAGTCGTGGATTTTTGTTTTAGTTTTTTATTTGGTCTAATTTTATCACATATATATCACATCTATATATATATATTTTCAAGTATCTACGGACAGACAGACAGACATAACTTACTGAAAATAACGTTGACAGGCATCCACATGCAATGTCAAGTTCTCAACAAACAATTAAGCATCATTTAATAATCTGGCCAGGCCTCCGCAGACTCACGGCATGACTTGGAATTTTTGAACGTTGCGTTTACTGATTTCAAGCTAACGAGGGATCGTGATTCGACTGCGACGTCAACTTATCGCTTGCATGTCATTAAACGAAAACAAGTGAAAGCACCAGACAAGATTTCTTGATTTCGAGATACTCTATATACTTTCAAATAAGGAAAAAGGTTTTTGAACTAAAAGAAATTTGTCTACAGGTCAAAATGGGCAATTTTGAGCAAGCTCAAAAACTTAGGAGCTTAACCTAAAAGTATGGTAAACATTTTTTTTATGTACTCACTGGCAAATCTGGGATCATTTGCTGTGGATCCATACCAAGTTGCCGAGCCTCTCATATCGGTATAATGTCCAGCCAGTGACAAATTATCTGTGGGTCCACAATAACTTTGCACTCCTGGACTATGATAAAGAGATCCCATTGTGTATGGATTCGCCATTGTAGATGTACTCAGTGTTCCTGGGGAGTTAATGCTGCTTCCACTTGAATTTGATCTGAAATTAAATGTATACATTCAATTATGAAGAATCTGCAAATAAATTAAAGTTGGCCTGATAAAAATCTACACTTAAAACAGGGTTAGGCTTATGATATGCATAGATGGAGTTCATTAATAAATCTTCAAAATAATTTTAAATAATAAAAAAGTAGCAATCAAATAATGATATGTCTCAAAATGATTTAGCTAGAATAATTAATTCGGATATTTTTATGGACGATTATGGATTATGGATTGGTCATTCTTAATACGTCTTTTTCCAATAATATTTGTTAGCTTTAGATGTTTTTTTTTTATAGGATTAAAATGGATCCTTTGGAGTCCGAATGACCCTGCCTGGGCACAGATCTGTCCAACTTAACCTAAGCTAACTTATGTATATAAAGTTTATAAGCTCTTGGGTACTTATAAACTTGGAAATAATGGTAAGGGAAATCACTAAAACTAGGAGAAAATATTGTTAAAACCTTTCATTTTATTTGCACCAATTAAGGACCTATTTCTAATCCAGCACTTAAGCACATTCATTTAGAGAAGCAATATTGGGCATTTGTAATTTATATGGGTAAATAAGAAAACCTTGAGTCAATATTGTTGGAGTTTGCCTGATCAAATTTCAAATGACGGTCGATGTTTGGTAAATTATCTATTTGACTTCTGGGCTGTTTTTATTTTTAGACACAAGGGTGACCATAAAGCTTTAAGGACAAAGTCAATTGGGACAACATCTTATTTTGGTTGCCTTTATTTTTAATACAAAATAAAGCAAGCCACTCGTGATGACCGACGCTTTGGTGCCAGTGTATCTATGGATGCGAAAATCAGAAAGCATAAAGCATAAAATTATAAAATTAGTCTAGGCTATTGTATCATATTACAAAGGCTATCACCTTTTAATTTAATATTAGAATTTGTATGCTTATTAGCACACAAATATAATGAGAAGTGAATGGAAATTTATGTGTAAGCATGGCGACATTTTATTTCAGGAATTGCCTCTGGTTACTTTTTTATTTATTATATATTTCTATAGCCATGACGAACAATGTACAGTAGGTTCAAGTGGACCAGGCGACACCAAGCAATTTCTTGTCGAGTACGGGACTGGGACTCCATGCTGATTCTGAAAAACCACCCGCCCATCCAATTGAGTGGCGCAGCCGCAGAACGCGCGCAACTCGAAAACGAATCGCGATTCAATACATGAAAATATTTAGCCACGAGTTAGATACGTCAGTATCACAGATTTTGGGGCAGTAATGGATTCAGCGGAAGATTTTCTTGGGTAAGGTTTCTGGCAGTTAGAAAATGAGAAGTGAATAGAACAGTTTCAACCTAGAGATAGGGAAATACATATCACATATATAACCAATTGATAAAATTCTCAAGAAAGTAAAAAAAAAACTGTGACATTGGAAACTAATGAACTCATATTAAATTCCAATTGGAAATAAATTATGATAATATTTTAATCATCTAAAATTATTAATTACAAAGAAATGCAGTGAGAATTCATGTTCCCATCTATTATATCATAAACTCTAAATTACTTATCATTTATCAGATATAATCTGGAATGAATATTATAATATCTAAACTTATTTTCAAATACTAAATCCGTGGTCAATTTATTTAGGTTCAACGTGGGGTATCTCCAGAATAGTATTTTTAAAGGTAATGCATAAAGCTAATGAGACTAGTTAGACTATCTAAGGTGCTTTTTGATATTTTCTTTATTATTCTTTATATTCTAAGCCTATTCGAAAATCCTTCAAGTAATTCAAACTTTTATCATTTTGTACAAATTTTAAAATATTGTTAAGAACTTAAAGAACTTAGATCAGTATTGTAGAATGAATTATATTTAGCTTACCGAAAAGGTGATGGAGGGTTTCCGTTTAATTCCAGTTTGCGGTACGATTCCTCGATTGGACTTAGGATATCGGTCACACTAAAAGGCGTTGAATGATTGTTGTTAAACAAGGAGCTCTGATGCTGATTATGAAGACTCTGCAGATGGTGTATGTTTGACAAATTGTGATGATGATGAGCAACCGCTACAGCGGCTGCCGCGGAAACCGTATTATGGGTCGATGTCTCGTTTAAATTGAGCTTTGAGTGTGGATCGAGTTGGTGATGCTGGGAAATTGATGGTATATCTTTTGGAGATAAACTCATAACAAATTCTTCTCCATTTGGTTCTGTAACCAGAGATGTATTTTCTTGATTGGAAGAACCTTCTCTGAAGCTTCCGCTTTCGTTGATTGATATATTGATTAAAGTTGCGGCTGACATACGAATTAATTTTGTTTAGAAAAAGGCAGCCAGCTAAATGAAAATCCTGAATTGAATTAAACGAAACAATCAATTCAATTAATTAATTCCATGTAAGTTTGAACTACATAAAACTATAACAATTTTTCGTATATTATTTTTAACACACTTTTTCACACAATAAATTTTGTTTCTATTTTTATTTTTTTAGTTCCAATTTATGCATTGTTTTGCTTAAAGATTTTTTATTTTTTCATTCAAAATATATGTATGTATATATTTTTTGTTTTGTTTGCATCACATAATCAAATGAAATATTTTCTTTGTTCACATTTTTATCAATTTTTTTAGTTTTCCAATCACTTTTTGGTGAAATTTAGAAGTGTTTAACTCCGGTTAATTGCCATAATTGTAATTAAAAAAGTGGTTCTAAATTCACTAACGAAACAGATCTAGCAAAAATAATTTAACATATTGTTCAATTGTTTCAGCACTGTTTATTATTAATTGGCAAATTTAAATTCAATCTTCAAACTTAATAATCCATATTGACAATGCACTAAAAGTGTATAACAAGCACCTGATTTTCGTTTCTTCAAAACAATATATGTATGTAAATTTAAGCACATATAAACCCACGTCAGTGAATTTATTATGAATATCCACTCGACACGATTCCGTCAAATGAAATAAGAGGTCTGAACAGTACTGACGAGTACTCCTCAGATGGCTTCTGGATAGCCCTCGAATAAGTTTTTCCTATTAACGATGACTCTCTGCTGTGTTTGGTACTGGCTACACATACTTTACCGAACAAAACAAACATCAAAATAACTCTCGCTCTCTCCCTCTCGCATACTTCAGGCGACCAATAAGAGCAGAGCGAGGCAAGCAATGGGCTGGAAATAAATTTGCGTTACGCTTACTTTGGCCTGTAATGGCAGCTGCCTGCCCACTGCCGAGAGCAGGCCTTTTCGCTCAGGCCACTGTGCAGAAGGCTATTGAGTGCGCCAGAAAGAGATGGCTATTGTTTGAAAAAATAATTTTATGCCAGCCTTCAGTGGCAAAAATACCAATAGGAGCTTGCGGAACTTCAACCCTCGTGTTTCTTGAACTCGCTCACTCGGCTTTAGTTTAGGAATTTTGAATGAATACTTAAATTGTTGAATTTGCTCTCACTGTCGCTCACAACAATACGAATGCTTGCTAAGCCTGCATTTTCACACAACGCAACAATGCCTACGCTCCTCAAGTACCAACTCGAAATCACTTTAAAGGTTTTCATGTGGTCTGGGGGGTCTGGGGCGGACTTAAAAACAGTTTGCATCTATCCGAGTTTGTATTAATGCCTGTGCCTGTGCCTGTGTCTCTACGTGTATGTCTCTCTCTCTGTATATGTGTGTGTGTGTTTAATTATATATGTATGAACATATATAAATGAACGAAAAAAATATGCATATGCATCCAAAAACCACAACCAAAGACATTAAAACTTTTATAGTTTTCCAAGCTCATTGACATAAATAAGTTAAGCAATAAAAAACAAAATCATTTACATATACACTTAAATTGTTAAACTATCTATTAGAATTGTATCCATCTTGGAATTTTAGATAAAGAACATATTGCTGAACCGACGGGCTACAAAGGATATTTGACATTTCTAAGTCTAAAAGCAAGGCAAAAATGCATTCAAAATAAAGAAGAGGAATAACTTTAGTGATGAATTTATTTAGAAACATTGACATAGCTGAATAAAACCCAAATTCATCTAAAAAGTGCTTAAAAATCTTAAATTTTTGTGCTCGACTTTTCTACCCGAAATCGCTTCACCGATCTTCACCGTCTGGAGTAAAAAGCTGGCAGACTTATAACTCCATATGCGGACTACATTATTAAATACTCTCAAAATATATCAAACTTTATAAAAAATCCCAAATCAAAGTACATAATATGCCTAAATTTTCTATATATATATTTTTTTTTCGAAGTTTTTGAATTTCGGTTCAGATTGATCTGAAGCCCACATCATGGCACCAACTTAAAACCAACCCCGTATGAATTATCGAAAGCGAAATGCAGAAGAATCAAAACTAAATCAATTCAAAATGCATGCTCACCGATATGAAGTGAAGTGAGAGTACCTCAACTCAATAGGAGTATTTTCAAGTGGTTACGAAAAAGACGAGGGTCGCAATGCGGCAATCAAATTTGCAATTCTACAATAGAAAATTACAACCCCTAACCGGTATGAAGAGTTTGAAGTTTCAAAACAATAACAAGAACGGTTTGACTTTTTTTTCTCCAAGTTTTTCACAATATTTCAAAGTACGAATTTTTATTGCATATTTAAAAATTTCTGTCTGGGAATGGGGCACATCTTGAATGTTTTCTTTTCTTAATAAATTCCATACTCAAACTTAATAAAATTAAGTCTAAATTTGGCTTTCATAATATTCATGACTAATTCAATTCTGCCAAAAGCTGAAATCTAAAAATATCCCCTGACAATGGGCTACTCTTCAAAATACCATTCATAGAGAAGTGGAGCACCTAAACTAAACTGAAAATGGCCAGCAAAAAGCAGCCACCATCGAAGACTTATGAAAAGAATGCGTAGGCCTTCGGACCTCACAAGTTGAAGAAGGAGATGGAAGCCATATGCGTACTTGAACCACGACTCTCTTATATAAATTATGGCCATCTGGTCAGTATGTGAGACTTTTGTAACAGAAAAAGCAGAACACTGTTTATGTTACCTTAATGACTTGAATATTTTTGTTTATCGAATTTGGAAAGTATGAGTAGAACTTTTTCAGTCAATTCTATGCGAATTAAATTTATTTACTCAGTGCATCAAATAAATTTTACTGGTCTTTGGAAAGGTTCCTTTAGGGTCTGAGTTTAAAAATTAACAAATAGAATTGATTGCTTATTCATAGGAAATCTTCAAGTAGCAGGATTTGTGGTCCTTTGATGCTGGTCTTCTAATGAATAAAATTGTCTTCGTTAAATTCGAAATATTTAAACTCCCCTTGACTGTCTCGAAAAGCTTAACAAGCCCAATTGTTGGCGAAATACTCAATAAAGAAAACCAAATAATCTGAGGGTCCATTTACAAATTTAAATCTTTTTTTGAAAGCATTTTATTTTGAAATAAAAATTGTAGCATTAACTAAAAGCAATAAAATTGACCCTTAAATATTTAAAATAATTGAAACAATAATATGTTTTAATACATTTTTTAAATAAATTCGAAAAAAAATCCAGAATTTTTTTATACTTATTTAATACTATTATTACGCATGATCATAAACACGAATACGAACAAATATTTTGATAGTCCAGATAGTAAAATACAGGCATAGGACCAAGGCTTGAACTATCCGACTATAGATCGGCATGGGTTTAAATATTGATGCCCTCGCTTGCCACGAGAGCGAAACAAATATATGAAGACCGTCTCAGCCAGAAATATTTTTATTAAGACGGGCCTGACCAGATCTAGTCAGGCGCTGAGGAAAATTAAACTGAATAAGAGTATAAATATTTGTGTCTAATTTTGAAAAATTCGCGATAGTCTTCTAAAAATCTAATTACGAAACTTAAACCAGATGCAACATTGATATTTTATTTAGGATTGATATTTTATGAATATTTTTTCGCGATTAGCGAACATTAAATATTTCTAGTCCTACAGTTTTATTTTTCCATTTCAATTTGATCGGGTTCTTTATCTTTCGAGCTCAGGACCAGCCCGAATCCCAAAATTGATAAAAGCCTAGAGCCGATGTGCTCGCCTAAAGGTGGCGAAATAGACACCCGCCCATCTCTAAATAGTAAAAGATCTAGGCTGTTTCCCATTAGATTGACTTAAGAAAATTTCTACGAAAGGGAAGGCTCCCTTAGCTATGAAATAAATAATATCAAACTATTTATACTGATTATGTTTGATAAGCCACAAATATTACTAAACTTAAAAAATATAAATATTTTTATACCCTGTACCTTAAGGTAAGGGTATATTAAGTTTGTGCGAATGTATGTAACATAGTGAAGGAGACGTCGTAGACCCTTTAAAGTTACCCACAATATGATCAAGTTGACTACATAAATCGATATAACTATGTCCGTCCGTCTGTCTGTCCGTCCGTATGAACACCTAAATCCAAGAGACTATAAGAGCTAGGATAACTAAATTTGGTATTCGGATTCCTTATGTAAGTATGCTGGTCAAGATTATTCCCCCCCCCCCCCCCCGCCATTCCTTCTATCCACTCAGTCTTGTACAAGTATTAGTTCAAATGACTAAAATCTGACCTTATTTACATGATATATTTTACAAGATTTTAATAAAGAGTCCGATAGATGGCGTGCTTGCTTTAGGGCGAACAATGTGTTGTTTAATTCAAATGAATATTAAGACTAGAGTTTTTTTTGCGAATGCATCCTTTTCTTTTTCAATTTTTTCTACTAGGAACAGGGTATTCCAAGCTTGGCCGCGTCCGAGTTTAATGTTCGGCTGCATTATATTTGATACTTAGACATTTACTATAATATAATGATATACAAATGATGATCAAAAGGGTTGAAATTACTACTGTATACACAATTTTGCATTAAACAAGTTACTGCATGAGACAATTTGTCCTTCTTTTGTTATTTTGGATTTTGGAAAAATAAATTTGGCGTGCCACCGTCGCCAATGCACACAGCCTGGTCGGCTACGAGATGGAACCTTTATAATATATTATTAAAATCAAATACATTTTAGCTTTGACGGTTTTTCGATTTTGGTTCCTGGTCTTGGATTATTTAAGCTCACTTAAAGTAGATATTGCAATTTAATAAATACTAAAAAAAATTATTAAAATTTTTGATAAAATAAAAATAAAAATAATTTTTTTATATACAATTTATATTATATTCACAGTTTCTGTAATTCTTACAATAAACTTAATTATTGTTTTAAGTGACTTTTTAGTTAAAATACAAATTATAACTAAAAAATATTTACTTTATTATATTGACTTTCACAGGAATATTAAAATAGTGAATGCATTAAAAAAAATTTCACCACATGTGGTATATATTTTCAGTCTTTAAAAATTGTACAAGGGCGGAGCTTGAAAAACCAATTTTTTTGGCATCGTCTACGATTGGTCATTTGCCAAGTTCCGCCCATTCGAATTTTTCCACCCTGTTAGCTTGAAAAGCGAACACGTGAAATGGCACTAGTTTTCAAAATGTGTGCTAAGATAGCTGGAGATGCACAAGAATAGGAACAAATTTAATACAGACTGAGTTGAGCTTTAACAATTAATTTATTTCTTGTATGTGAACATACACATAAAATACTTTATACATATATATAAATATTTGACTTTGATTTCCGCTTTTAAATTAGCTTATACTTATTTTGTGTGATTTATCAATTTTGATTTGGACTGGCTTAATATGTAATTTTATTACCTAATTATTGATTTTTACAGTAAATATTGAATCAAGATTAGTTCATCTTTGATCTTCGTGGCCTTAAATGGGTGTGCCTATGTAAATAGACATAAAAAAGTATATATATTATGGAAATCGTCTGCAATTCGTTATTGGTCAAAAGGGTTGCGATATAAGATTCTCACGAAAATATTTCCAAACTGGCAACAGTAAATACAGGACAGAGTGTGGTAATATAAGGAAAGCTCTACTAGATAATTTATAGCTTTTAAATTTTACTTTAATATTATCCAGTCCTGCACTCTGGCCACGTGATATGAAATATCAAATGCGGTAACATAATAGCTTTTAAAATGTTTTAATTGATTAAAATTGAGTTGAAAGCTTACTCCCAGTATTTATTTATTTTTTTTTTATTACAAACCTATATATTTTTTTCTATTTACATAAAAAAAAATAAATTATAATAATAATTAAAACGAAAAATATCTGGTTTTATAAATTGTACGTATTGGTTGACCCAATTTCACATGAATTAAGTACAATGCGTTTTTTAATAATAAAATACCATTTTAAGTTTTAAAATTAATAAAAATTTTATTAAATAAGAGAGATAATCTATTTAGAGATATAATCTATTTATCAACAATTTATTTCATTAAAAATTCTGATTCAATTTGTGCGATTTATAATTATATATCTCATTAATGACAAAATTTCTGAATTATTATTTATTTGAACGTGTGTAGGCTCTAAGATTCCAAACGTGAACTTTCCATGAACTAGCTATCGCGAGCTAGTTCCAAAAAACGCATTAATGTTATCGATATGCAGACAGCTGATTCAATAGCCGAAACATAAATAAAACCCAGGCCAAACGCGTTTCTTAAAAAAATTAAGCTATAACTTTACTAAAATGGATTTAAAATACAAAAAGAAATACCAAAGGTTAAAGCGACGTGTTAAACATTATCTTATGGTAAGTGCAAGTTGCCAATATTTGGCAATTTCAACAAAATTATTTTGCCTCTCAATTAATTGCTGTGTTTTGCCTTAAGGAAAACGCTTCCATCAGCGATGAAGTGTGCTTTATACAATCCGAACTAGTTGCAGCGCGAGAAGAGAGAGTCTACCTAATAGAGCGTCTAATGTTCCATGAAGGACTGGATAAAAACGGCATGATTCAAAATGAGGCGTCAAGCGAACGTGTTGAACAAACAAATAAAATCCCAGCTAGACAACCAAGTGTTGAAAAGAAACCAGTGAAAAAGGATATTCAAAAGACAAAGAAATTATTGCTTCAAAAAAAGGAAAGTTCCAAGTTTCCCATTAATGTTACAAGCGTTCTTTTGCATTCGCTCGGAGAAATAATACCAGTTAACCCGAATTTTCACTCAAAGCACTGGATATACCCGGTTGGATATTTAGCAACGCGAATTTACGCACATCCAAACATTCCTCGTCGGAAGTGTGTATTCACCTGTAAGATTCTTAATAATGCAGGGATACCGCAATTTCAAATAATCCCTGACAACGACTTGGATAGTGTCTTCTTTGGTGAGACTGCAAATGCTTGCCACCAAAGTCTGCTCAAAAGTATTCAGCGATTCACCAAGGATGGAGTGAAACTAGCAACAAAATTGCAAGGAGAAGCCTTTTTTGGACTGGCAAATGAAAAAATTCAATCTCTCCTAAAAGCAGATACTGGTTTTAAGCATTGCTCCAATTTCGAAAACTTTTTAACAAATGCAGAGACTTCGGCCGCCGAGTCGCAGGAGCCCAGCTTAAATTTTGAAGCACTGCAATCCTTATTACAATAATTAGGCTAAGAACCGAGATTAATTACCAACCTAGCATTCAAACAAAATAGAAATGTACTCCAATTATTTTATGTTTTCCATTTTATTAATTTGGATTGTTTAAAATCCTTCGAAAAATACTCTATTCAACTACATTAGATATATGAGAATCTGGAATGACCCGAAAATATTTTTGTATTGCATCTAAAAACAGCATTTTCACTAAATAGCTTGTAACAATTTTAAAACTAATATTTTAGATAAAATTGGTCCTCTAAGTTTGTAACAATAAAGCCACACCAGCTAAAGTCCATTTGCCGGGCTTGTCTTTGGTTTTTAAATTAAAAGTCCAGACATATGTTGGTCCCCTAGTGCGAGTCTTATAAACAGGACATTCATACATATTACGCAAGTCTTGTTTGTCTTGCGTGATGGCCTGGAAATAAAAGATATTGGTAAGCCTGTTTTTTCTTTTCGGACTATCCTTACTCTTATGTTAATAACAGGCATCGAAGGATACAATTCTTTGAGCCGAGACTCCATTATTATTCCCTGTTGTATATCCCATCTAGCTCCTTCCATAAATATGCCATGTACGTAAGCTCCCTCGCGTGGTGCAGTGCTATAAGTATGCATAATAAGATTTTAAGACATTAAAAGAGAAATCACAGAACCCCTGATAAATCTGAAAATTAAATGCAATAGAAACTTGTTTATGTTTGCCTCTGCATGCAAAGCTCAGCTAAACGAAAGCTATGAGAAAATATTCGAGATGAGAAAAAAATTCTTCAGAACCGTAAGTCATAGAAGCTTAGGTAAATTATGTTCAATCCCAACTCAGACTTACGTGAAATCCTCCTTTTGTTTTTTGGTTACATCACATTGCAAACACATTTTGTCCAGGGGAAGCTCATTGCGACGGGCCGTACTTTGCATTATGGCTGTGAGTAGCGACTGCGGATTAAAGAATCCAGCCAGCCAGACGCAAGAAGGTAGCTATAAATGTCAGCAATTAGAAAAGTACTAAACTATATATTTAGTTTGAAACTCACCACAAAATCTGTAGACCAAGTTTCCAGTTCTCTTAAACGCAAACACAAATCAATGAACCAATTATTCAAGCCCAAGAGGGAAGGATAGGCTCGAGATGTCCAAATTGGTGGAACTTGATCTAGGAAAAGTGAATTCTCCAAGACCTCCATATCCGATGTAATAGTTAGCTCGCCTTTGAGACCCAAGTCCAATTCCTTAAGGCTGCGCTTCATTTCGCTGGTCAGGAAATTCATGCGCTCACATTCCTGGAAAGCCACAATCACATAAGGAGTACGCTCCTCTACCTTATTCATAATTTCTGCCATGTTAAACTCTTCGGGTAGTTTCTCAATTATCTCGTCAACAATCTGTTTGACCTTGTCTTCACGGGTCACCGTGGCACCGCCACCTGCCCCAGCATCGCGAGGCTGCATCTCGAAGACAGTGCGGAAAATATTTTCAGCCCGCGTAGTAAGAAAGCCAATCTCTGCGTTCGGATGAAGGCCATAAAGATAAGGCGACTCAGCAGGCATTGTGTCGTCCACATATGAATGATATCCCAAATAGTCCGTGTTGGGTGGGGCTGGAAAAGAAGGTGCCAAAAATAGCTCTCCATCCACCAGATCCGGTTGCATATACTCCTCCAAATACGTAATGCATAGCCTACGATCCCAATCATCGGTGATATGACCACCGTACATAATTTCACCAAATAGATAACGCAAATCTTCCCAGGGCACTTTGGCATTGGCTTCCAAATAATTGTACAAAACCGAAACGCTGATATTCAAATCGCCCACATTGAAAGGATAAATTTTGTTCCAGCCTTGAGGACCAAATTTGCGGCGTTCCGCCACAACGGCATGGAAATAGCATAGAGAAAAGAGTATAGCCTTAAATTCAGCCTCCTTGCCGGACATTTCCAAAGTTTCCTGGGTGAAATTATCCAGGGCCTTGTGTAAGTTAGCCAACATGCCTGTAGGCGGCTCGTTCGTGATTTTTATAGAAGATTCCAAAATACCCTAAAAAAAATATGGTTTAAAATATTTTCAGGCAATAATTGAAAGAAACAAACCTGTGGTATTATATGAGCAGAGGGCGTTGAAGCTGGCTCGGCACTCAAAAACATACGATATTCCGGATGCGAGCCCTCAGCATAATACTCCAGTTTCTTTTCCAAAACAGGCAACCACTTGCGTACCAAGTGAATATTTTGCAGGACCACCCAGTGGCCGTTTTTAGCTGCTATATCCATGGCCTGCTCAGCTATCGACTCCTGTCCCTGACCCAAGGAGACATTGTGAAAATTACCCAGGTCCATGGTAAAACCCATTTGCTTGCCGAGAGCCTCCACGTCTTTTAGGGGATTAACACCTGGAGAAAGAATAAAGAAAATTGGTGTCGAAGGGCTTGCCTCTTCGTAGGACTTTGAAAACTCCATAGCACGATTTTCCACATATTTCGAGCCCAATTTTTCCTCAATGAAATCCCTGTGGGTGTGTGCAAACAAGATTATCTCGCGCAATGAACTTGTGTTTGAGTAGGATATACTTACGCCAAGGCATAGGTCATGCGATCGGGTCTTAGGGCTCGAATCATGCAAAGACGCTGTAAGGCGGTTTTATTTTTCCACTCCTGCGGGAACTTTTCCTTTTCCGGCAACTCCGATTCCACTAGCTTCTTCCAACGCTTCGATGAAGTTTCAATGTCTCGATCCAAGTTCCTGAATTCATCTTTGGATGCTAGACTGCATATTCCGCCCCACGATTGGTTTGAAAGAAAATCCACAGGGCTAGTTACATGTGGCTTGATCGGGAAGCGGAGTAGGAAGTCCAGTTCCGCAGATGTAACTTCCTCGTTCATTAAGAGTATCTGCAAATCAGGCTCATATTTACTTAATTTGAAAATGTTTCTGGCAAGGTCTCAGCTCACCTGAAAGGTCATTTGCGAGGCAAAGATGAGTTTATCGCATTCGAAAAGACCACGCGAAGTATACTGAAAGACCGAATACGTAATGCAGTCGATCAAGTTAGACACACGCAAGTCCAAGGACTCGCCTGGTTCAGCCTTGGCTATGGCCTTTTGGAACACCACACTAAAAGCCTGAAAATATATCCAAAATTTAGCAGGTGAAAAGAATCAAATTTGTTTGCTCCTTTACCTTCAGAGAAAACTGATAGATCGGGTTGATGGTATTTAATTCGTTGAGAATAAAATACAAAAGACTTGCTCTGGCAGCTGCGGGGCGGTAGTATTCACGAGCCATGTCTATTTCCTTTGAAGTGATCTTGGCCTCGGCCACTTTCTCCTCGATCTCAGAGGCTGTGCTCTTGGTGGTCTCCAGATTCTCGACCAAAGCGGTGTCACCTAAAATATTCTCCCCAGCTGAGGATAAACGTGAAAGTAAATCATCTTCTAGTTTCTTTAGCATAATCTTAAAGTCATTTTGCTGTTTAGTCAACTCGGCCTTCAGATCCTCCAGATCGGGACGCTCGGCCTTGACAACTTCGGCGAGCAATTGATCCTCCAAGCCATCACGGGTGACCGTAAAGTTAATTAGTGTGGTTTGTGCCTGCATTTCCGGCTTGTAATGTGGATTGGCTAATTTTGTGTGTAAAATCAAACGGAAGTTGGAATTGTATTCCACCTCCTTATCGCCTATCTTAATGGCTCTACGAATAGTCAAAGTTACAGGTCAATTTGAAAAGGCCTTAAAAAAGTGATACCTACTTTCCCTTTTTGATTAAATTACGTCCCAGTAGTGAGTCCAAAACGGGATCTAAGTTCTCATCTATGTTTTCGATAAGCACCGTACTGCCTGCGTTTATGGCCTTTTCTATGATATCCAAATAGCTACGTTGGCCCAAGCGAATGACTTTCAAATCTTCGCCATATTTCTGTTTGATCCATTTGACACCCTGAAGCTGGGGATCTATCATTAGGGGCCAACGATCAGAATTGGACAAAATTGTGGCATTCTCAATGGACATCCGATCGCTGGGCAGAGATTCATTGGTCCACACAGCAATGGTGGTGTCGTCGGTCAGCAGGGAGAGCGGATCCAGATTTTCTGTTGTGGGTATTGGCGGATCTATGCTCTTCAAGAACGGAGTCCACATCTTCTGCAATAGATCTATGCGAAAACCCTTGGTGAAGCAGCCCACGTAGGATATAAACGCCGTGATGAGAAGAATGTCTCCTGGCAATGTTATGCCCTGCTTGACAAAGCTGGTGGAGTAGGTAAGAGGTATAATTAGTCTAAGCAAGTAAATAAGAGTCAACTTACTTGTTTACAGCCTCAGCCCAGCGCACATTCTCACTGGCCAGGCCACCCACAAGACGGTTGGCCAGGGCTATAGTGGCCTGAGTGGCATCTGCCTCCTGCTGACAGCGCAGCTTATCCGAGGTGGCCTTTTCATAATCTGCCGTCAGTTTGGCCAATTGCTCCTCCAGTCCCTGAAGCACAACAAAGTTATTGTGTCATGCTAAAAATAGAATGGAACCAAAGCATACTCACAGCTACTTTCCGTTTGATGCCGGCTAGCTTGTCTTGAGCCGCTGCCAGTTCTGCATTGGCAGCTGCCAGGGCCTTGCGTTTTGGCTCTACATCGCAGTAAACCTCATAGAATTTAATTATATTTATGACCCAGGCACACAAGCCAGCTGCAGCGCCCGACTTGGAGCGCACAAATTCAGGCTCGAATTCGGGGTCCTTGAGATACGGCTGTATGGCCTTAATAATCTCTGGGTGTATATTTTCCTTGTCATAATTAATCAGGGAATCCAAGAAGGAGTCCACCTTGGCCATGGAAATTTTGGCCGCCTTCCAGGAACGATCTTTGGGCAGTTTACCGCCGGGGGCTAAGAGCACCATGACAGCTGCTGTAACGTTGGTCACAGCTCCTGGCGGAGATCCAAAGCTCTTCAATTCGGTCAAATTGGCTTTGTTCAGTGTGTTCAAAGCTTCCTGGGCTGCTGTAAGGGCAGGCTCGGCTTTCAGAAGATCCTCTTCGCAGTCGCGTTGTTTCTTGCTGACTTCGTCTGCTATGAGCGCCACCTTCATTTCCTCTTCGTCGGCCACGGCCTTCTCGGTTTGCACCTTTTCCGTTTCAATACCCACGATTTCAATCAGAGCATCCGCGGCTTCATTTTTCTCCTTCAATTCAATTTCTTGGACGGCCAGTTTTACCTTTAAGTCGGCCACTTGCAGGGCTGTCGAGCGCAGCTTCTCCAGACCATTTTCCAAACGTTCGATTTTGCTTTGCAAATCCTCGTGCTTATGATTAAGTAACTTTAAATAAAGATTAATTTGTTCTAGGTAACTTTTGGGTGTGGTGTAATTGTATCTACGTTCGTTTTGTAAGTAAACTTTTGATGTTGTATTGACGGAAGTGTGTACGTAAGCCATGAACTTGGCCACAGAATCCCGGTGATTCTCTGGCAAGACTTTATTTTTTCCTAAAAAGTTCATGGCAACCGATATTAGTGCCTCCTGAGGCCACTCGTGGAACCAATTGATATTTGTTGCATTTATTATGGCAGGGAATTTTCTCGACCGAACACGCAATGTTGAACCCACTGGTGAAAAACACAGAACTATTTTAAGTTGCTTGCGTACACGATCGATGAAGAATTTCCAGCAGTTTTCACGCGAATCAACCAGTCCCGCACCTTTGACCTGTCCCACAAATTAAGGGTTAATAAATTGGCACAACTATGTATGTTTTTTTTTTCTTGTTACCTCATTTCGCACGCCAGAGATAATGTTCTCGATCTCATCATCCGGAAATAGATCTGGAATCTCGCCAGTGGCTAACATATCATTTATTAAGACAAGAAAATCCTCGCTAGGAATTTGGGCATCCGTCATGAGAAACATGATGCCAACATTTTTGAGGCCGGCTTTCAGATATAAACCAGAAAATTCATTCTGCAATTATAAAGAAAGATAATATTAGAATAAACAATCTTAACTGATGTGATAATTTCCACAAATGTAAGAAAGACCTTTAATACGTTACCTTCAAGTCATTGACTCCATAGCCTTTCTTAAGCTGTATCTGTACGACCTCCAAGCTGGAAATGAAAGCTGCCAAGCGCGCTAGAGATTGTTTACCACTGCCACCAACACCAACCAATAAAGCGCTGCCACGCGGTGATTCTAAAATGCGATTGATTCTTAAAAGAGAATGAGAGTTTAATGTAAACTGTGATAGTATAAAAAATGAGAAATATTTTTACCTGCAGACATGCATCATCGCATCTTCAAATAACACCAGATTCATAGCAGCGACCAGATCATTATACGATGACATTGCTTCCTGAAGGAGTTTGTGAAGCTCAGTCCAGCCTTTAATGGGCATGTACTTAGGATCACCAATTCCTCCAGCGAAATGGGAGTAAATGTTTGGCTTGTCGAATATAACTGATTCATCAATCTCCTCGAACGATTTCTTAACAATGTCATGCTGCATTTTGGTAAAGCTATCAATATCCTTGTCATCGGTTAGCTTATCGGAATAAACGCGTTGCGTTTCGTGTTGCCACAAACGTATAAGATCTGTAGACCCAGTCAGACATTCCGTGGAACTGAATAGTAGACCCTGAAAGAAATCTCTTTGCTTAAAATTTTCTCAATAAATTCTCAGGCAAACCTACTTGAAAGACATTGCTTATATCCCGCAGATTGAAGATATAATGCGACTTGATGGCCGTGGGCAGGAAGACCTGCAAGCACTTGTTGTGCAGAGCTATTGTGGCCGCCACAATATTTGGAGTCATGCGTGTTACGATAGGGTTGAATTTCTGCTCGGCATTGGCAAAATGCTGAGACAATATCGCCGAGTACATTACTGTAATCGAGTCAACGCCGGGAAAGCTCACGGCCAGCACGCAAAAGTGCCGCTGTAGGCGTGGATTAATGGTGAAACTGCCCGAGGTTGGGTTCATGCAGGCCACGTATTGACAGTTGTGTATGTCCTTGAGGGTTAGTTTGTTTCTATCATACCAATGGCCATAGTCCAAGTGTTGGCGCATTAGAGTGTGCGGTTGAACGGTACCATAACAGTCGACTTCGGGCATATTGAGATCGTCGATAAAGTATATCAAGGTCTTGTTGCTGGGTGGACCGTAATTTCGGCCTGCCTTTTTCTCCAGTGGTTTCTCCAAAATCTTTTGCAACATTTCGGAGGTTGTGTAGAAATTGAATGGTATGGTGGTGACAGCGTAATTCTCAGAAAGCGATTGAAGCTTCTCGTTGATCAGGACGGTCTTGCCGCAGCCCGCGTTGCCCACGAGCATCACCGGCTTTTTGGTGTCCATTAGTAAGTCGAGGAAGAAACGCAGACGTATAGACTCAGAGGTATGAACAATTACAGCTTGCAATGGTAGATCCGAGTCAAGCTCGAATTTGGGTATCTTCTCTGTCCAGGGAAGGAAAGACTTTGTTTCGCTATCCAGAAAATAATCAAAAACAGTTCCACCTATTTTTTGGTTTTTTTTTTTTTCATTATTTTTGTGTTAATAACTCATTTAAGGGCTTAATTTCATTTACTCACCTGAAGGGAACTTAACTGTTTTGAATTCATTTACCCACCATTTACTAAATTCTACACGATAATCAATGGCTTGATCCTGGAACATGGCCGAACCGAATGCCCAAATACAGGCGAAAACAAAGTAGAGTTCGTGCCAATCTTTTGGACAATCGGCCGGCGTATTTGCTGGTATTAGAAAACAGTCCAATAGATGACAAAGCATTTGAATGTGCGCCATTTCGGCCACAGGGGTGATCTTTTTAAAGCGCACACGAATAGTTTCCAATGAGGGTGGTATGTACTTGTCGAATAACATGACCAAATTGGACTTTTCGGCTGGAATTTTGCGCGTTTCAACCCAACTGGTAACATAGCTGGAAGGCAAAATGATTGATTAAGAGTATATGGGAAAAATACCTTTAAATACGCACGGATTCCAACCCAAGTCCTGGGGATTTATGTATAAAATTCCAGCCCTGGATACGGTGGCCGGTGTGGCTGTCCTCAAGTTGGAAATTTCAAAGAGCAAGCGCATTGAAGGTGTCAAGGCGATGCGCTCATTGCTAGCCAAGGTCAAGACCTTGTTGTCATCCATAACGGTATTTAAGCTCTCGATCCACATGGGATCGATATCGCCGTCCAGGACAATCCATTTCGGTTGATCCCCGGACAAATTGGCCTGGTCTCGCATCAGCACCGAGAAGAGTCCGTCCTTCCACTCTCGCGTTGCCGGGTTGATAATGCCGAAAAGTTCATCATTGGTCACCGCCTTTGGATTCAAGTCATTGAATATGGGTTTCCGTTTGATATTCTGATAGGTGCGCAACAGCGTTTTCCACACTTGTGTTTTGCCAGTGCCAGCATTGCCAACTATGAACACAGAATGACGCACCTCCAACAGTTCCTCCAGCTGTACCACTTTTAATATAAAATTATCTTCAGGTTGTAGCAGTAGATCGGAGGCAGCCTGTTTTACGGTGCGTTCAAAATCCTGATCACGTTTGCGCGGCACATCTAAAGCGGGAAATAGATCGCTTATGAGCCCCATAAATACAGGCATATCGTCAGTGACTATTTTCGGTATATTGAAATCGCGAAGAGCCCGCATCAAGACTTCCTCTTCAGGTCGGCCGGGATCGCCACGCTGGCAAGAAAATATATATGTATTCCATTTTTATTTGGCCCCGACATATAGTAAATACCTTTAGTGAGCCAGCTACCACTAAGACCGACTTTATGGCGCGTAGACCCCAATCGTAATGATCCTGCTTGGACAGCAGCTCCTTGCATAGGGTATACAGGGTGATGAACTTGCGTGCCAGGACACGTGCATCCTGGAAGCCCTCGGCCACCAGCATGATTTCGCAAATCAATTCAAAGTCCGGCACCACCATGGCGCATGGTCGAAAGAGAGCCTTAAGATTCTCCGGCAACTCGGTGCGTCCAGCATAGCCTGGATTCATTGTGATGAAAATACCCACCGTCGGCACACAGGTGATGATTTCACCCATGAAATTGAATTTGTCCTTTTTGTCTCGTATAGCATCTTGCACAGACTTGACCTGCACGGCCACCACGGACAAGACTTCCACCGTGATTCGATTGAATTCGTCGAAGCAACCCCAGGCACCAGTTTGGGCCAGTCCTTTGTAAATATTACCACAGGATTGATAGTCCATTTGCTCCGAGCAATTGAAGACGTAGACCATAATGCCTATGGCCCGTCCAAGATCTTTGGTGGTCTCTGTTTTACCCGTACCCGCTGGTCCGGCCGGACCACCGCCCATCACCAAGTGTAAGCTTTGTGTGAGTGTTATGTAACAGCGATCTGTGAGCGGTGTGATGACCAATCGTGGAGTATTGCCTAAGTATTCGTGACAATACTGGAACTCAGCATCGCAAATATTGGCAAAGCAATCTTTTTCCACATCGTCGAAGCGATGTCTCAACTGCGATTGCCACATAAAAGCCGAACCTGAATCCAATTTGGCTTGAATCATCTTAGCTACCACATCTCTTGAATGCACATCAATAGTGCAAATAGTCATTATTTTTTGACGATCGCACTTGGTCAGTTCACCCAGTAGTAGTGTTATGAGTAAGCTGAGCTGTGAGATCTGTTTTTTGTAGTAGTCCTTGATGGCATTATCGTAACCCTCTTCTAAACGGCTAAAAGCAATGTTCACCTCCGTTGACCACCAAATCTGGGATCCGCAGAGTGAAACCTGTGCAGGGTAGTCGAATAACCATTGTTCACGTTGCTTTTCCTCATAAGCGACCACAGCTTCCGTCACATAATGTCGCAGGCTGGCACGCATGGCCGCTTGTATACGGTTTAGCCAGACCTCGACTGGTCCTTTAATGCTGGCCAAAGCATTGAATTCAACGTACTCGCCATCTTTGGCGTACATACCGGAAGCTGTCTCTATCTCATTGGCCCCGTCCCGATTGAACTTGAGGCGAGCAATCGAGTCAAATAGCTTGGTCATGTGTTTGGTGACCATTTCTGGCTGTATGCCATTGCTGAGGATGTCTAGTAAGTCGGCCGATGATACAAAATAGAAACGAGGAAAAGCCAAACGTTTTGTTTCCAAGTATTCTGCCAGTGCTTTCTCGCATAGCGTAAGCTCCTTTTGCAAATGCTCCAAACGTTCGATAAGCCCAGATCGATTGGTCGATGCGACAACGTTATTATTGACTGACATTTCATCCATGAGTATACGAAACTCAGCATCGATATTATCAAAGCGATCCGAGTCGACGGGCAGCTGTTTGCGTATGTCTTCCGAACTCATGAAGATACTTTCAAGATGGGTCCAAGTGCGTTGCACCTCAAACCAAACGGTTATCACTTGATCGGCGATCATTAGTTTATTTTGCCAAGTCGACACTTCTTCTAGGAAATGGGCGATGTACTTGGATGTTATTAAATTCTGTAGGCAAACCTGATTATCTTCAAGCGTCTCTATGAGTTCTTCCGATGCCTTTAGGAGATTACAGCCTGTACGCGGATGGAGTTCATGATCAAATTCCATCGCAGACCATGTTGTGTTCAAGTCACGTAATATTTTTTCCATAGACATTTCCTTGACTGCCTTATCAACAATATTTTTAACCTCTTCCTCACATTCGTGCAGGTTCAAACCCAAAAGTTCTGCCAACGTAGTCTCATGATCCATAATGAATTTCACCTGCAAAATATAATTTAATCTAGCTTTAAAACAAGTCCTCCAGCAAATTAATTTCTAGAAATATATATTTACATTTGACCAAGCTACGCTAAAAAAGACTACTCAAGAAGGTCGAAAACTTCAACTTAAAACTCTAGAGGCTATAGCTTTATTCAATAAATCGTAAGAAATAATTTTCTTTTTTATCTTTTCAGCCCCTAAGGTCTTTAGTTTTCTAAGGAATTATATACAATATTTGATTATATACATCACTTACTGTTACTTCCTTGGGCAATGCGGCCAAGCTCTGCAATGATATGGTATTTACAAGTTCTGTACAGTTTTTGAGGGACTAACTCAAAATGATAAGACTTGAGTGACATTAAAAAAACCAAAAAAAATAAATGGAACATTTTTTTTTACATATATACACGGTTAACATAATGGTAAAGTGCTGTGAAAATATTAAAAAATATTTACACATTTGGATTATTTACAGTTTGAAATGCTAGAAAAAAACTTGATAAATTGCTTTAAAGAGAAAAATAACCTTCGTTGAGTTCATCAACTGATTCCAGTGCCTTTCGCGTATGGCTGGATTCTGTAACTCTCCCACTGCTCTCAAAGAAGTCAGCATGTTCTTAACTGTAGACTCCAGATTAATAAAGGTATCCCAAGCACGCATTTCCTTATCCAAAAGACGTATATCCTTTGCAAATTTCTTGCATTCTATATCCATATTCTCGACGTCCACCTTGCGCCAGGGCGTGGTTTTCCAATCCTCAATGCTGGTCTGGACTATGTTTACATAATCCCAAAGTTGCTAAACGTTCATAGAAAAACCATGAGAGATTTACGTTATTTCTCGTTTTACAAAAAAAATTATTCATAAATATTTAGAGATCCTCATGAGGCATGCAAGATTTATAAATTTGGCAAGACAAATATATTGAGAAACATGCATTAAATCAGGAAAATATAAAAATCAAGTTAATACAAATAAACATTTATGAAATACCTTGAGCATTCTCAGTTCCTTGCGACATTGCTTGAGCACCTTAAATTCAGGTATATTAACCTCAAAAAGACTGCCCGACTCTTGAATATCACGCATTTCACTTTCGCATAAGAACATATCGTCATTTATACGATCCATAAGCAGGTAGGGCTTATAGCAATCGAAACGAAAGAAGTCGTAAAGCTTGAACACCTCTCGAAAAAGTTGTATGTGCGTCTCGAAAATGGCGATTTTGTTGCGTATACTGACTACCTCTGTGGCCTGCAAGGGCGACACCTGTTGCTTGACAGTAATGGCGATTTTCTTAGTATTGCCCCACTGTTCGGGTAGTTCCTGCAGCAGGACATTCACTTCCTCGGGTATATCCATGTCGTAATATTTGAGTAGCTGGATGGTCTCTTGCATGGGTTCGAACATGTCATCTGTTTTGGCCGCCCGTTCCTTGACCTGCATTAGGTAGGCCATTATACTGACTAGACCTTCGTAGTCACCTTCCTTAACGGGTCGAAGTAAACCCTCATCGGCCTTGCGTATAAAGTGACTCAGGTCCATGAGGCTCGATGTAACCGTTGTCACCAGATGCATTTTAAACATATTGCCCCATTTACAGACCGTATTCAAGAGGGCTTGGCGAAAGGGGCGAACATCGACTTGAAACCAAGAACTGAATACTTGAAACGGTGCAATATCTTCAATTTCATTAAAGAGCGACTCGTAATTATCAATTTGCTCTCGAAAAGCTTCAATTGTGGGTAGGCAAGGTCGTGGAGCGTTCACATCATTCATTAGGATTAATTCGATTTCATCCGGATCAAGGATACGACCATATTCCAAAAAGTACTCCATGCATTCATCTCGGTCATCTAGCCATAAATATGAGTAGCGTTCGAATTGACGGCAGAAGCGGCACGCCTCCTCCATCACCAAGTCCACGCCATTTAGTATTTCCCGACGCATATCAATAATGTCCTGGTTCTCCTTAATGATTTCCACATAATTATGTTTTTCATTGGGCTTTAGGCGCTTTATCAGCGAGCCCATTTTCAAAATATCACGCATCAGCTCAATCAGCATGTTGTTAAAGCCCATGGGATCTTCCGGATCCAATGAGGGTACAAAAACCAGACTCGGCTCCACCAATTCTAGGCGAGATTCGAAAAGTGGTGCGTAGTTATTTTCAGGATCCATATTCTCGGCCAAATATCCCACGCTCACGCCAACTGTATGCAAAAGTCCTTCATAGACAATTTGGTCCACAAAGTCCACATAGCTGATCCAGACCAAATCATCCTGATTGGACTCCATCTTAAACTGTATCATATTATCTTGCAGGAGTTCGTGTATCTCTATAGAGGCTGCTTGTATCTCGGCATAACGCTTGGCCGTGCGATCGGGTCTCTCATCTATGCAGAGCACACTGTCCTTTTTACAGTCACGCCGCTCGAACAATGGCTGCTTCGCCCAGACGCCCATGATCTTGCGTATCTGACGCAGATTGCCTTGAGTGTGATCCATGCGATTTTGCAGCTCCGCCACAGGTTTGCGTAGTTTGTTCAGATATTCCATGATGTCTACAATCGCAAAATGAAATATTAAATGTAAAATCTTTATAAATTGCTAGGCGTACCTTCAGAGTTCCACACCAGATTTTCCACGCCAATTTTCACCAAATTATCAATCATTTTAATCTCAGCTTCAATTAGCTTCAATTCCACCGGAGAACTATTCTCGTGGATGGCATTGTACCAGTCAATGGTTTTCTCCAAATTGAGCGTGTAGGATCGAAATACATCGCTTTTATTAGCAAATTCTATGGCTATATCGGGTATGCCGTCGATTTTCATTTGTTGCATATAATGTACTTCCCGCAAGATTGAAAAAAGTGCTGAACTAAAATTCAGATCTAATAGATTATTCGCATCTCGAGCTATCAAGGACTTGGCAAGGTTTTGTTCGATTGCTTGTGTAAGATGCAATGTCCACTGATCAAAGCAATGGGCTTTACATGCTCCCAATTTCTCCATAAGGCATTCATAGCGTTCCTGTATTTCCAGTGATTTTTCAGAACGGGTTATGCTGTGACAGCGACAGTAGATAATAATTCTAGATGTATCAAGGTATAATATTGGTCAACTTACTCGTGCTGCAGAGCCTTGAAATTCTTAATGGAGGCCGTAATCCTGGTCTCCAATTGATAACACCAGCGCATAAAAGCAGCCACACGAGGACAATTATAGTCAGGATAAAGATTTGAACCTTCTGCCCTAAGCAACATTTGATTATCAAAGATGCTCTCACACACCGTCATCTCTTCGTCGAGCATGCGCACTATTTCAGCATAACGCTGAGTGAATTCTTCCTTGATTTTTGGTCGATCCAGGACGCTGCCAACAATGTTTATAAGCTAGAATAAAATATATAAAATAAACAATACTATGATTGTTATGATATTGTTGAACCTTGAAGATGCTTTCCAAATTATGACAGTCATCAAAAGCTTGGCATAAGATAGCAGCTAGCTTCATATCCAGCTCAAGAATGCTTGTTTGGAAGCCTTTAAAATCATCGTCAAACTCATGATCGTCGGGATCTAAGACATCGTAGCTCTTGGAAGCAAAGCCCGTAAAATATTGATTGAATTCCACATAGACATCTGTTATGCGAGTGCTGAGTTGTCGACCACGCAAACCACCGATTTCGACTTTCTCTAATTTCAAGAATTCAATTACTGTAAAAAAGAACCTGCACAGAGAAATGGTTTTTAAAAATAGTTAGTTGTCTTAAGGGAGTTGACAAACCATTGAATGGTTGTGAGTCGTTCCAAGAAAGCATTAAAGCGTTTGAAAACTGAATTTGGATGAAAAGTCCACAAAATCGGTGGTCGCTCTTCGGGCTCTGTAAAAAAGTCGGCCAATCGTTCTTTATAATAATCAAATAACTCACGAAAGAACTTTAGTATTTGTATGGATAGAGTCAAGCGCTGCATTGCCTCATCAATATCACTATGGAAAATTGAAGAAGGATCCAAATAGCGTTTCGCCTAGGAATCACAAAAACGTTAATTTAATTTAAAAATTAGATTTTATCAGATTATCTCACTTGATGTATAATCAAATTGCAGATTTCCTGTAGTAATACAGTTATTTTTGAGGACTGGCAATAATAACGGGAATTGCCCCACAAAGTGCAGACAGTATTCATAAAGGGTATCAACAAGGGTTTGCATTCAGCAAAGTCAATTTCTTCCAGATGTTGCAAGGGTCTCTTCAGGGGATTCAAGTACAGAGTAATATCCTTGGCCTCAGCAAGGGCTAGAAAATTTAGTTATAGTGAACAGTTCACTGTGGATCAATGAATTACAAACCTGTCACCACATTCTTGAAAAGAGTTTGGAAGCATGGATGATAGGCACTCGCCGAATACTCCAATATCAAGGCCATGGCTCTGATACGCTCATTTCTAAGTTGATCATAAATAAAGGAAAGGTTCTTCAGGCGGCTGTTCCAAAAGGTGAATTCTAAATAAATTGGAAGAGGTTCACATTAACTGGGGTAACTTTTTTTCTAAAGATATAAACTTACCCGTGTGTGGCGTAGGATTTTGTCCATTGGCAAAGGCATTGGAAGGGTTTTCTTTGATGACCTCGTGTATTTGGGTAGCCCATTTTATGACAACACCTTCAATAGCACTTTTCAGGTACAAATCGAATTGGCAGGTCTCGGTCTCCACCAATTCCTTGGCGGCCTTGACAATTTTCTCTACCCCCACGGGCATGGCCAGGATGGTTTCTCCACTAACCTGACCTTTGACTTGATGAACCGTACTCTTTAGGCTGTGTACATGTTTCTGGACATCTTGGGCCACCATGATGGGCCAAGATCTATAGTTATCCTCATTGGAAAGCAAAGGTACAAGTACTTCTTCCACCAAAGCAGACAGTTGGTCAATTGTTCTGGTGGCCAAATCACCAAAGATGATAAAGTGTCCGCAATTCTCGCGTGGTATGGGCTGGGCATATTTCTTAATAAAATAAACTCCTTTACTCTTCAGTTGGACCAAGGGAAATGTAGTGGACGGAACCAACTGTGCAGCAGGAGTCAGAATTATAATCAGCACCACGGGAATGGGTCGATCTAGGAACTCTTTAATTATGCCTTTGTGCTCTTCAACTGTGATAACTCGGGTCCATTTTTCTGGCTTAAGTTTGAGTGACTTAATGACGAAGGAACCCATCAACTCCAAACGCGGGTCCGGACCGCCAGCAGCCGCCGCCGCAGCAGCCTCAGCACTGGTAGAAGCCTCCATTTTGGTCAATGGATCCTCTCAATGATGAAAACTCCTTTTTTATTTAATTACAAGTACCGTTATCTCTAAATTTGCAGCATTTCTTTAGAACTACTGGCCATGGAATTACATAATAAATCAGTTAACTTTGCAAGCAAAAATCAATAAACATAAATTCTTTTCAGATTTGGTTTAACCACTCTAAATAATATAAATTCTTACATTTTTCATAAGCACTCAACACAAATTGTTATAAATTAATTGCAAAAAGTATTTTTTCAGCTTAAAAATTAGTTTTTCTACATTTTTTTACTTTTCGCAGTTCACTTCCATGCAATGCCTGCCAGCTTAATCGATGAATTACTGCATTCCTTTGGTCTTTGGCATATCAATGATATTTGAGTTTTCTCGTTGCTATGGATGCTTGTTGATTTTGTCTAATAGATAAAGATAGCCTCCCTTCTCCCTCGTGTGCTTTATTTGATACAATAACAATGCAGCGGCCGGTACAGTTAATTCGCACGCAACAGGTAGTTGAATCGAGCTTAAAGCTTTAGTTTGAGCTCTATCTCTCTCTCTCTCTAAGTTGCGCACGCTGCATATAAAATAGCTTTAGACTACAATATTCTTGAACTTAAATTGACAGCGTAAAATAAAAATTATAGCGAGGTTGTTTTAGAATAAATCAAAAAATATAATTATAAGTCCAATTTATGAGTATCAATTATGTTTAATTAGACAAGAACATACAGAGTGCTAATAATATCAGTTTAATATATAATTGAGAATGACAAGGTGAATAGTATAAGTAATTCTTTTTTCCAAGTTTAAAGTACCGTTATTTTCTAATGCGTAATAGAGCAAGGTCGTTTTCTAAATGTAAAATATTGAGTACATTTAAAAAACATAGGTTTACCTATCAAGTTCTTGCAGATTGCTTAGATACATATTTACAGTTTATACATTTTTTATCAATGAACTTTTAAATAATTATAGTCTTCGGCAAGCCGAGAAATTAAATTTTTGTAGAATCTTTTTATTCAATTTGAGTTAAATTAAAACCAGTTCACAGTTTTCTGTAAACTGATTTCAAAATAATCTTTGTTTTTTTTCTAGTTCTTTTTCATTTTAACTTGAATGTGGAACATATGTATTGACATTATTTTGAAATATTGTGGTTGGGCAATCAATCATATTGGGATAGTCATTTTCATCATTAACTAATTGCAAATTTTTGATACGTTTTGGACTGACACTTAAACATTCGCTTGCATATAATTCATTGCATAATTTGTCATCTTGTTTGATTCTCCTTCGGCTACCATCGCAGATATCGAAACTGTCCAGACCACCTCCTTCATTTGTATTATTCATATCTACTAAATTGTCAGTTTCAGGGCCAACATTGGTGCAATGTTGGGAGCAATTATCGCAGGAGTTTTTGTCGGAACGTAGAACACTGCCAGACTGACTTGAATTAGGCGATGAGGACGGTTCATATTTGCGAGGACGGCCTCTGGATAAATGACGTCTTTTAATGAACTCGTTGTCGTCGACCATCCAAAAAGAACCAAAATCATCTTCATAGCGAACAAAACATTTATGCAAAGATAGATTTGTACGAATTGCATTCTATTTATTTTTTTTTTTATTATAAATTTTTTTTATTACGATAATCCGAAGAGGCCATAAAATATAAATAAAGGCCAGGCAAGCAGAATGGTTAAGATTAAAATAAATGGGAAATATTGAATAAAGTATATGATGTAATTGAAAGTAACTTAAAATATACATTAGTATGACTTAAACTGTGATGGTACATTATGGTGGAACTTAATCTTGTGTTTCTACAATTTAAAATGAGCTTGTTTTTTTTTCTTAGATCAATGGTTCCTCTTCCGAAATTTCTTAAAATCAGACCTCCTGATTATATGAATCCTTTTTTATTGGGACTCTAATATGAAATAGCAAAACATCCCTTAAAAATTAAAACAAGTTTAAAAATTTATTTTGTTATTGAGATAAAAAGCATTAAGAAAAATAATCTTATAATATAATCGCATATAATTTTAACTGGAATAGAAATAGAAAGGAAAATTTAATAAATTGAAAGTATCATCTCCCGGCTCGTCATCCATTGGACCATAAAATAATCAGTAGATCCAACTTCGAGAAGGATTAAGTAAGTCCTTGGGATTTCAGTTTCCTCGGTAATTGGTTTTCACTCTATCAGCTCCGATTTATAAGCACAATTTTATTTAGATCTATAGATGTTCTATAGACGCTTTAGAGTATTCCATCCGTATGTCCAATGTACTCGATCTCCCTGTCCAAATTTTTCTCATCACATTTAATCACTTGTCACAGTAACACTCGATTATCCACATATATCGTTTAGGATAATACCAAGCTGCTGACGCAGCTTCCTCCCGAATATTTTGGGAAGATAGACAGATATGGTAGTCTCAAATGAAACCGGCAGAAAATGGAAGCAGACAGACATCAAAAACGGACAGACTGGGATAGGTGGAGAAAGTGAAAACTTAAACTTTTCTCCACTCTTAAATTTCAGACCCGATTTTAAAAACGTTATTGGATAGTGAAGAACTTGTAATATACTTATTTAGTGGCCTTATTAATATATTTATTTGTGTATATAAAAATATTCTTGGATAGAAATAAGCATGCCATTCAATAGAAGAAAAATTAGGAATCCGAGAAAAACTAGATACCCACAGACAGCGTCAAGATGTTTGAGCGAAATTCACCTACCCAAAACTCAAACCAACAAAAATATTCGGATCCATTGTATTAGGAGCGCCGGGAACAGCAACTAAAGTATTAGAAACGGCACCGGTACGCTGGGGACGTCTTTTATAAAACTCAATCTCATCAACAGTCCAAACAGCTCCTTTAACATTTTCGACTCGCATAAAGCATTTATGCAACGAAAGATTGTGTCGGACAGCGTTCTAAGTAATACATATTCAATTTATTCTACCTTTAATTAATTCTATGATCTTTAATTCTCCGAAATAATATCTACAATCTCTTTAAGCTTATCTTATCATGAATACAATAAAAATTTGTTAAGCTTACCTTCCAGGTGGCTGCATTCCGTCGAAAGTAGCAAAATGTGTTCTGGAACCAATTATAGATTTCGTTCAAGGTGAGTTGCTTGTCTGGGGAGTCTATAATAGCCTTTAAAAATCAGAGGACATATATATTGTAAATTAAAGAGGGCTTGTGAAATTTGAAATAACTTGCTTGTCGTATCAGAGATGCATAGGTGAACGGTGGACGAACATCGGCATTTTTATAAAATTCTCTGTTTCTTTGTATTTCTAAAAATTTGAAATAAACTAGAGTAATCATATTTTGAAAATAAATTTAATTACATACCCTGCTGTACATCTAGTCCAGCTCGTTCTAGCATATATGGAAGTCCTACAAGATGACATAATATGAGGCGAAAGACTATGATAAAGAGATGAACTTACCACCGGTTACAGAAAATGTGCTCTTCTCATGGTTTCTTTTTTTAATGGAACATAAATTTGTTGAGTTAACGATGGGATAGTTCATAGATCCTACAGTACTTGCTTGGTGGAAGGTATGCGCTATATTTGTCATTGACATCGGGCTGGCAATGCTGCAAAAATTTGCATGCTTCTCAGATATATCCTGAAAGCAAGAATAATAATATAAAAATTTAAAATAACATAAAATTCATGAATTTACCTTACGATCTGCCTTGGTTGATGTTAAAAGTTGCTTTGACAAATACAAATGGTGCATCATGGCCTGTAAGCGATCTCTTTCCTTTTGCAGGTGGGATTCTAGTTGCGAAACAACTTGCATTTGAACTCTAGCCTGAGCTGTGGACCGATCATCCAAGCCATGTTCCGAATTAAGATGCCTAGGGAGTGGTATTTAAAATGAATTCACACAGCAGAAGAAAGCGAAATGAAAGTCCTACTTAACAAATGCTGCAATATCTTCCAAGTCCATTTCACAGCCAGGCCATCGACATATGCCATGAGCAAATAACGGATGATAATATTTGCGAACGGCAAATTCATCGTGCATGTGTGTGTATTCATTATTATCTGATTCTTTCAACTTCAAAAACTTTTCCGAGTCCGAGAGTATTAGTTTCTCTTGTTCCGATAGAATATCTGGTATGCTATAAAAATTGATATCTGTTGGAGCCATTAAATGCTGACTTTGTGATATATGCAATTGGGAATGTGGTCCGAACGGAAGCGTGGGCACATTATCGCCACTTATGCTTGAAGCCGGGGAACTAGTCTTTAATATATGCGAAGCATACGAATTATTTTGAAAATTTGCTTGCGAAAAACAAGATGTTTTCGCAGGATCGGCATTTATGTCGGGTGTGAGAGCGATATGAAAATGTGGCTTGATTGGTACGTCTTTGTGCTGCGAACCCTCAAGGGCTGACTCTTTAATGTCTTCTGAAAACTCATCATCATGTATCCGAAGCATAACCAAAATCTGTAATGCGCGCAAACTATTAATAAATGTCTTAACATATTGTTGCCTTGCAGTGCCTCCAATGTTGATATGCTTTTAATAATCGGCAACTGACCAGGAGTTTCACTCTGTGTCCCACACATTTGGATAGAACAAGTGCAACGTTTCTTTTAATTCATTTAAAATGCACTCCATTTGCTAAAATACTTAGCATTTTTCCAATTGGCTTACGGTTTAATTTACTGAAAGAGTTAATTTGAATATACGCTCCTACGCTCATCGGTTGCATCCCTGCAGCCGATTGTAAAGAATGACAACGATCGATAGAAGAGTTAGAAAAAACTGGAGAAGACACTGTAGTCGCCAATTTCTCGTTAGATTTAAAGTTGTACCGCAGTGGTTCTGTTATCGTTGCTGTACTTGTTCTACGTAAATTTTACCTCTAAATTTTTTTACCTGTTATGCCGAAAATGCGGTATATTATTTTCGGGTTATCGAAGAATAAAAACGTAAACGTTCAACTTATTTAGAATCGAGAAACATCATGGTATAAAAGAAGTGTAAAGTAACAAGCTACTCAATCTAAGAAAAACCTAATAGGAAATTTCATACTACTCCATTATTATTCCCTGTACCCGAAGGGAAAGAGTATACTGGAAATCTGCTCGTGTATGTAACACCCAGAGAAGCAGACGTTAGAGACCCCCCACAGTTATCCAAAGTATGGTGAGGGTGACTAAAGAAGTCGATCAGGCTATGTGGGTTCATCTCTATGAACACAAGGATCTCGGAAACTACAAAAGGTTCCGTTATAAAATGTGGTGTGGAAAATCTATTGGACATGGGAAATTGATCTGACACCACGTGCTCCAGGGGAATAATCGCAAACATCCCAAAGACTAAAAAAGCTGGGATAAGACTGTCCTATTTTCAAGGAAGAGTTGCTTGGAGCTCCCTACCCCCCTATACAATTAATGATTTTTAGAGCCCTAGACTTTTTGGAGCTTTAAATGGTGCAGCTGGCAGTATTTATTAGTTTCAAGAAAACGTTTCGGGTAAATCCGAATTAAGTCCAATGATAGAATTTGTTGCAGAAAAAACAGATCTCATCCCGTAAACAAATTCGCACACACCCCAAAGGGGTTGGGTCGAAGCCCCTTAGTTTTTCTTTTGATTCGTCGTCGTGTTGCCAACATTTTTAATGCCGAACCATTGTTCACTTCCTTTTAGCAAATATTTCAACAGCAGTTCAATTATGCCTTTGGTAACACATCTGATCAATAAAACAGCCAAGTAAATGACTATTACTTGGTGAATCCATTTAGGCATGTCAGTCGGTCCGTGTGTGCAAAATTTCGTTAGGATCGGACCATTATATCATGTAGCTGGCATATTAACCTAAATCGGACTTAGAAAAATCTGCTGCGCTGTCTGACCAATCCTATTCACACCGAAAAAAAATTGCGATTTTTAATTTTTTCCCTCCCGTAACTTTTATTTTTCTACAGAATCAGAATTTTTAAAAATCTACGCATATAGGTATGTATATATTTTTAAAGATAAAATATATATAAATTTCAAGAGTTGCATGTATCATTTCTGGGCAACATATTATCCAGACAGACAAATTAATTTACTCCACGAAAACGAAATATATTTTTCTCTACCCTAAAATACTCATATACATAGGTACTTCAGCTTTCCATTTAAAGTATTATACGTAGATTTTTTCGGACAGACAATTCGGACAATTCTGAAGAGACTTCTAGAAAAATTGAAGTCAATCGGACAAGGCGGACAAGAGCACCTTTAATTATTTTCAAATCCCATTGTCTGCTTCATGCCAGATAGACACAAATTCTTGCCCACACAAACTCATATTTATACACCTAAAGTCTGTAAGAAGAGAAAGAGGTTAGCACTTATTTTAGAATAAACGATTTACCAAAGTTCTGCTAAAAAATTCTTATAAAATATAAAATTTAATACTTATACCATTCTTAGCTAGAAGAGAAGAAAAATCAATAATTACTGAGAATAAAGTATATGAATGTAGATATGTTATTTTTATTTGAATAGAACAAGCGAACACATATTTGTACATAAATTATTTTATAATTAAATTGTTGTCCATTTGCATACATGAGTAAAATCTCATATATGCATATGTACGATTAGTCCCTATTTTATAAATTTTAACCTTATACCCTAATGGTGCCGTTGACTTGCTGTGCAGATTTTCCGAGTGGTCTTTGTCCTGTGAAAATGCATACTGTCTATCTGCATTTGTGGATACACAATAAAATGCAGCAAAGGGGTTCAAGGCATTTGAAGACTTTTTGAACTTTTTACGGAACATCTTAAGCTCGTCGTCTACGAGGGCCTTTTTCTATTCGATAGCTTTTTTGCGGTATTCGATAATATTTTATTACCCAGCCAGCTAGAGCTTCTCATTGTTTGTAAATATCACTTCGACTTTAACCGAATTGCTATCAACATAAAAACGCTATGGCTTCTTCATCTGAGCAACCACAAACTCAACCAATATCGGATCGTTGGAAAAAGGTAAAATTGCGTGATATTTATTACGAACGTACAAAATTATTTGCATTAACAATTAGCGGTGGCGCACTGCTAATTTGCAAATTCATAAATAAATATGTGTTTGCATCGATAATTAATTAAGTACATAAGCTAATCGCTAAAAATTAATAATCTCTTACGTGTTAACCATTAGAGCAATGTGAAAAATCTAAATGCCTCCTTGTTGGGAATTTTACAACAATTTTACAAGTTGTGTGGCAATTCTTAGTCATAGCAATTTTAGATCTTGATAGCGCCTTAAGAACAGCTGTTAAGAATACAAAAGAAAAAAAAAACAATAAACGGAACGAACATGGTGACAATAAATTTAAAAACAATAACTTTTAAATTTTGTGTGTGTTTCAGGCTCACGTTGGCCAGCTTTCAAATGACTTCTTACGTGTCGATGCTGCAGAACCTGTGCGAGCAGTAGACCCTAATGTAAACTGGAATCAATATCCCGCTAATACAGTAAGCATTCTAAAGATGTATGACTAATATCTTTTTGCACGTATAAAACATGTATGGTATTTTGTGAAAAATTTTATTTTCTCTTGATTTACAGGTTCCCACTCATTTTGCCAGGCTCGTTGTGACTTGCGTTCATGCTAAGCTTACACGGAATTATGGCATAACAAAAATGGATCCTTATGTGCGCATTAGAGTGGGAAACTTCGTGTGTGAAACCCATACTTGTCAGAATGGCGGAAAGAATCCGTATTGGAATCGTGCTATTCAATGTCAATATCCAGCCGGAATAGAAAACATACAAATTGAAATATATGATGAGTGCAGCTTTAAAATGGATGAGCTCATAGCTTGGTGTAATGTACCGATTCCAGAAACCATTTTCAGAGGACAGACTCATGAAGGCACGTATGCGCTCTCCGGAAAACAGGGTGAAGAGAAAGAGGGAACAATTAGTATTATGCTCAGCTATTCTATTCAGCCCTATATGTATCCCATAAACCAGTCATCGTTCTTCTTGGGCGGCAACGCACGGCAAATAATACTTGCACCAGTGTGTCAAGCGAATGTATACCAACCAAGTCCCGAAACGCAAGTAAACGCCGAAGCAGATCTAGCTCAGTTACGTGAGATGTTTCAGAACTTGGACGAAGAAGTCATTAGATCTGTCTACGCGACGAATAATGGAAATAAAACAGCAACAATTAACAATTTGCTGCAACTCAATGAATAATTCAAAAAATTCCATACAATTTTTGATGCAATCAATTATTGTTCTATAAGAATGTATATATGTATAATCAAAATACGCAAAGAAAGATACGGTTTTATTTCACAGTAATCATATTTAATTATACATGTATTCAATTAACTTAAAATACTATAAAATAATTATATATCACAATAAATACATGAATGAATGGTAAAATAAAAAAAAAAAAAAAAAAATTCAATGCAAAGTGGTATGAGATCTTTGAAGTTCACCTAAACTATTTTGACTAACAAGTGTTTCAGGACGTGTCGGTGCAATTATTGTTTCCATGCGTTGTGTGGTTTCTCTCATTACACCACTAAAATCTGGCAGTTCAGGCAAGTCTAGGGTTAGGTGCGCTGAAAACCTTTTATAAACCGAGTTTTTTGAACTGTCCTTTTTGGCCTTTCTACTATCCTCATATTTTAGCTGCTGTTTAAGAAATATGGAATTTTTGATCATTTCCTGAATGTTTTGAAATATACTCTCGGACATTTCGATCGATTTTAATGCTCTAAAAGAGAAAATAAATACAGCAATTGGAAGAGTATTCGGTAGTTTCACTTACTGAACTCCATATTCCATATCATAGCAATGTCCTTGCAGGTTGTTTTGCAACTGCAAGACTTCATTCCTCTTTTCTATAATTGGTGGCAAAACTTTACGTACATGCTCCTGTATCCTATAATGGGCCAGCGATGGGTCATTGGCGAAAATGTGAATGTTTTCCGAAATTTTTTCGGAAGCTAAAAAGAAGATTACGATTAGTTGAGAGGGTGCTTTAGCAACATGTCAATCTAACAAATTGCATACTTTTCTTAACTTTGATATTCAAATCCGTTGACATTTTTACAACAAAATAAAAAGAATTCTAAATTGGGCGATAACACAACGATAAGGGCGATAATTCTCAGCTGATAATTTATGAGTATAATCGATATATTCTAAACATTTGACTTGAATCAAATTAATTTATTTTATTATTTAAATGGACACGGTCACATCGATATACGTATTTCCATCTTAATTTAAGAGTCATATGTGTTTTAGTAATAAAATTTATCGATTGTACTGAGCATGCTTTGAATTTATCGAAAACAAAATTGTCTCTACATTTATTATTTGTCTCTACAGCGTGTTGTTTGCAAGTGAGAAATAGTGAATAAAATAAAGAGTTTTTTTTTTATAAATTTTTAATTGCAATGGGTGTTCCCGCATTTTTCCGGTGGTTGAGTAGAAAATACCCATCTGTAATAATAGAATGCAATGAGAATAAGGTAAATATGTTATAATTTAGTTGTTCCGGACGGAGGGAGAAACCATTTTTTTGCGATATTTTCTGTGCTCCATGTGTGTTTTTTTGTAGAATTTAGAAAAAAAAATTCGAATTTTAAAAGTTTGTACTGCATTTACATAAATATATACTGTTTTCTTAACTTCGGAGCAAATATACTACTAAATGAATTTAGGTTAAAGTAGATTCAAATACATTTTGCAAAAAAATGTTTGTAAATTTTTTTCTTGAAAATTTTTTTTTTTTTTTTGGCAGCAAGTGGATCCCGACACCGGGAAAAATATCTACGAAGATGCATCGTTGCCGAATCCGAATGGCATCGAATTTGATAACTTATATCTCGATATGAACGGGATTATACATCCTTGCACGCATCCAGAAGATAAGCCGGCACCAAAGAATGAAGACGAAATGATGGTGGCAATTTTTGAATGCATTGATCGTTTATTTGGCATAGTACGACCCAGGAAGTTGTTGTATATGGCCATCGATGGAGTTGCTCCACGAGCCAAGATGAATCAACAACGTTCCAGACGTTTTCGAGCTGCCAAGGAAACTACTGAAAAAAGACTTGAGGTTGAGCGTGTCAGAGAGTTGCTCTTGGGGAAAGGTAAGCCCTGGAAATATTCTTCCAAGTAGACCTCAACAATTTGATTCTATTTTAGGCTATAAGCTACCACCAGAAAAGGAGAAAGGCGAACACTTTGATTCAAATTGTATTACACCAGGAACGCCTTTCATGGATCGACTGAGTAAATGCTTGCATTATTACATTCATGATCGCATTAGCAACAATCCAGCTTGGCGAAATATCAAGGTTATATTGTCCGATGCCAATGTGCCTGGAGAAGGAGAACATAAAATTATGGATTACATACGGAAGCAGCGTGCTCAGCCAGACCATGATCCCAACACTCAGCACGTGCTTTGTGGAGCCGACGCGGATCTCATTATGCTGGGCTTAGCTACTCATGAGCCAAATTTCACTATTATTCGTGAGGAATTTCTTCCAAACAAACTAAGGCCCTGTGATGTATGCAATCAGGTTGGACATGACATGGACAAATGCGTGGGTCTAAACGCAAACGACTCAAAAGATGGAAAGAGTAAGCCTGATGTCCCTGTAGGAGAAGTTAAATTCATTTTCGTAAGATTGAGCGTTTTGAGAGAGTATCTCAGGCAGACTCTTGAAATGCCCAATGTACCTTTCAAATACGATTTCGAAAGAGCCATAGACGATTGGGTTTTCATGTGCTTTTTCGTGGGTAACGATTTCCTACCCCATCTGCCAAGTCTCGAGATACGCGAAGGTGCCGTTGATCGTTTGGTGGAATTATATAAAAAGTGCGTTTATCGAACTCACGGATATCTGACTAATTCAGGAGATGTCTATTTGGACAGAGTCCAATTGATAATGACAGACCTGGGCAGTGTCGAGGATAAAATATTCAAAGATCGTCAAAGACGTGAAGAGATATACAAAGCGCGCGACAAGCAAAAGAAAGACAAAGTCGAATTCGAAAACTATAATAAATCCGTCTTTGGGCCCAAAGCCGTTGGCTCATCCGGACAACAGCCTCAGACGATTGCAAATTACAAACAGGAGGCAGCTGCTGTGCGAATGCAATCAAATGACTCTCTTGCCAGCAAGAGATCAAGCTCAGCGGCCAGCTTGGATACAGACGAAGAAGAGGTAGACAATGACGAAGTGCGTCTCTGGGAAGACGGTTTCAAGGACCGTTACTACGAGTCCAAATTTGATGTTGCACCATCCAATCTGCAGTTTCGCTATGCCGTGGCCTTGCAATACGTGAGGGGCCTTTGCTGGGTCCTAAAATATTACTATCAAGGCTGCGCTTCCTGGGACTGGTATTTCCCATATCATTATGCACCTTTTGCTTCGGATTTCGTCAACATCCAAGGACTTTCTACCGATTTCGAAAAGGGCACCAAGCCGGTAGGTTACTTATTATATTTGGTTTGCCCAGACTCCCTATTTCTATTTTATAATTTTAGTTTAATCCCTTGGAGCAATTGATGGGTGTGTTTCCAGCTGCGAGTAGCTCACATGTGCCCGAACCTTGGGCCGAACTGATGTCAAATCCTGTGAGTAGCGATTGTTTTTTAAATATTTAAAGAGTAATAAAAAATTCTCCATTTTAGGAATCGCCAATCATTGATTTTTACCCAGAAGACTTTAAGATTGATCTGAATGGCAAGAAGTTTGCCTGGCAAGGAGTTGCCCTCTTGCCTTTCGTAGATGAAAAACGTCTATTCAAGGCCCTGGTTCCCTTTTATAACAAATTAACTTCTGAAGAAGGTAAGAAAAATTCAGCTGAAAAAAAATTCGTTTAAAATGATTTGATTTTTAGTTAATCGTAACAAACAAGGCGATAGTCACCTTTATGTAAGCAGAAGCAGTCCACATTTTAACGTTCTGCGTAAAGTGTATAAGGATGAAGATTTAAAAAGCATTCCCATCTCATTAGATGGCATGCGCGGCACTGCCTTGGTATCCGATCAAAATATTAAAATAGACGGGTAATAATCAAACTTAAATCGCAATATCGCAGATCATGTAATTTTTTCTTTTTTTTTAAGATTTATGGAGTCACCTATTTGTGGATTGCCTGATATAGTTGATAACGTGGTTATTACTGTACGCTTTAAGGATCCGGAATATGCTGCGGACTTCAAATTTCCCGCTGACCGACTGGCCAACGCTCAGGACCCTCCGGCTGTCCTATCCGGATCTGACAGCCATAATCCGTATGGTCCGGTTATTGGTAAGCGTGCTAATACTAATTTCTAGCTGAAATTTTAAAAATCTCTTGAATTTCAACAGGATTCAACTCAAATGTGCCCAGGGCATATATACCTGCGGGGGGCCACCGCATGATTAACTCAAACATGCGTCACAATTCGGGACAATCGCACTATCAAAATCACAACAATTCCAATGGTTACAACAATTACAATTACAACTACAATCAAGGTAATCCGTAAAAACTAAGAAATCTAGATGAGTGTTTCCTCAACAAGCAAAAATTTGACATCATCATCTTTGTTTAAATAGGAATAGGTCAAAGAAATAAATATCAAGAATTTCATAGCCAGCGCAAATACATAGAATGAAGAAGACTGTCTGCAAACGAAAGAAAGAAAATCAAGAAATTTTCAAGATTAAATTTTTTTTTAATGTGGTTGAAAATGTATTTTTTGTCTTTTCATTTAAGACAATAAAATTGAGCATTGAATTTATTTAACAATTTTAATTAATAATATGTTTTAACTATTACGTTTTATTTGGTTTATAAATCCTTAACGTTTCAGGTAGAAGCTTTTTGAAATCGTCAATTTTCCAGAAATCATTTTTAATTTAATATTTGAATTCCCCATTTTACAGGATCATATGGAGGAAGAGGCGGAAATCGGAATTACAACAACTACCCCAGACCCAACAATCAGAGAAACAACTATAATTATAATCAGGATTATAACCAGCAGAATCAACATAACCAAAACAACCAACGGAACTACAACAATGGACCAAGGAATCCAAACAGTTTTAATTTCCAACGCGGAAACAACAGACACCAACAACAACAACAGCAACAACAACAAAACAATTATAGACGATACTAGAGAGAAGGCATAAGAAGAAAGCCCTGAAACTTGAATTCCACAAAAATAGAAAAACAAATGGACAATGGAAATATTTGTAACATTGAATGATTTACTGCTTCACATATTTAAGTATTGCTTAAGAAATTCAGATAATGTAATGTACATTTGTTGTAATGTATACAGAATTCGTTTTAATTTTGTTTTTTACAACTAATCCAACTTGATTAAATGTTAATGGTTGGTGCAAAACTCCTTTTTTATACCAACAATGCAGTACAAATTCTACATTGTTTTAAATGAACTTTGACCACAAATATTGGAATATTTGTATTTTCGGAAATATTTGTAATTCCGATCTGGGGAATAAAGAAAAACACAACACACATCTAAAATTACAAGTGTTTTTATTTAGTTTTACTTGGAAAAGAATATCGGAAATTTACATGCGAATGACTTGCTTTATTTTATTTTTTTCTTTAATTAAAATACAAAAAATACTCCAGTTTCTATTCTCATTTTTTTCAATTTTACAGACATTATTTTTGGTGCATGTCCAAAATTTACTAAAACGAAAATTTTTGGAACATAAAATAAAACATTTGAATAAAAACTACAATATTTTTGCGGTCATTGTGAAATTGGATTATAGTTTTCTAACGACTTTATAATAATTATTACATTGCAAAACTATTTGGAGGCTAAAAATGAGTTGTGATTGGTTGATTTCTTTTATATACATTTAATAAAGGCTGCAAACTGGCTTTGATTGAAATCGCGTCGGAACCTACAACGGAACGTATGGTAAATGGAAAAAATTGAACTGGTTCTTTTGTGGAATCTTCAGAAATAATGTTTGAGTTTATTAATTTTTACACAAGGATTTTTAAAATTAGTTTTTAACGTTGAACCAAGGTTCGAACATGAACCACAGTTTAATAACTTTATGAACCCACTCCGCATACCTCACAGGTTTGAGACAACGGAGCTTGCAGCCTTGCACATAATAATATATATTTTAGTCAATTACAAAACCTTTATTTAAAACATTATTTCAAAGTGCGTTTGCCCTTAACAACCGAGGGGCGATTTCGGATGTAACCCTTGCGTCGCTTCGAGTTCTGAAAGCAAACAAAATATATTAGAAGAGTTCTTTATATTGAGTATTTTAAGCTCACCTTTCTGGAAATGAAGTTTGATGGTGGAATAAGTCTTTGTTTAGCTTTTAGGGCTGGTCTGTTGAATTCATGGGGTTTCTTCACACGATAAATGCGTACCAGCCAGTGCTCTGTGGTGTAGGCCTCTTCCAAATAAGTCAGATCGAAATCTTTATTACCAATAACAGCATTTCTAGTGCGATCATAGCCTGAGGGACCTCTGTAATAAAAATAAACAAAAGTCAAGTGAGACACAGTCAAGAAAAATGGAAAATAAAAAATACAAACCTGAAATCCAGTTTCAAGTCACCAAAACGATAATAGCTCAATTTGTACATTAGACAATTCAGTAAAGCGGGAGCACCTTCAGCGTCTACCCTGAACTCGCCACGGTCTGTGAAGAAGTCGCTTTCCTTGATATCCTTGGGATGCTCACCCTCGGCAATTCGAACCATCCAGAGGAACTTGTTGATGTCGTCTCCGGAATAACCAATGACACCACCGAAAATAACCAAAACATAGTCCACATCCAGCGATGTCATAATTTCATAAGATTTCTCCTCAGTCGACGACATAGCCTTGCCCACCAAGGCAATATGGCTGTTGTTCCAAGTATTATTATCTACTAAGGTGGTGCGGTTTGCCATGCCTGCTATTTGATAGCCATAATCCCACCAAGACATAACGCGGGCATCATCTGCTGTGTTCTGAGAGAGCCAATAATAGGCTTCCCTGAAGTCATCCAAAATGTTGCGAGATCTACAAAAAGAGACTTGAGTTTTTCCAACGAAAGTTATGAAACTGTCAGAGGACTCACCCATCCTGGCTATTATGGAAGGCCAAGACAATTGAAGGACTAGAATAGGCATTGCTGGTTACCCAGGTGCAGTGCACGGCAAACATCATAAGAATCATTAAGACAGCCAAGATCACAATGCTCTTCATGTTTGAACTGATGCCGTTCTCATGGGTGGTATCATGCTTTGTGCGATGTTTCAGCTTGCCAGCCTGCAAATACACAATTTGAGCAGAAGACTTTCGACTACTTGGAAGGCACTTACCTTGTCATAGAGGGTCTTCTTTTCGACGGAGTCATCGTTGTCTTCAGCTTCCAAGGGACTTTGTTGGGTACTACCAAGTTTTTTCGAGGCATCCTCCTGCAGGAATACATCGAGCAGACCGGAAAAGGCCACACCAGCAAGCATGCACACTACTGGGGTGAGAGTCAGCATAAGACGCACCATGACGCCAGCAAAGTAGACGGCACTTATGGCATACAGGACAACGAATACGCGTTCATCGTTGATTTTCTTGATGCAATACCAGACGCCAACGGGGAAGGCGCAGACGAGTATGTGCAAGTCGAAAAAGAAGGAGAACCAGGTGGTCGGCTGATGCTCGGATACTGAGGCAATGATGGGAATGTGTATTTTGGCATATCCAGTGTCCCAGAGAGAGTAGAAGCGTCCGCTCCAAGGTGCTACCACGCCTAGCATTGTCAGGACAACCACGGCCACGAAAACCAAGACAGCGGCCAGAAGACCGCCCACGATGAAGAGCTTGCGGAATTCATTACGTGAGAGCACGGATTGCAAATGCCTTAGGGTAGCCACGGCCATCAGCAGAACGAAGACTCCCATCGCAGCCATATGCTCGCTAGTTCGTATAGGCTGGAATCCGACAAAAGGTATTTGCATGGAAAATAAGAGTCCCAGTATATAGAAAGTGCTATAGCTGGTGAGCAGGCGCGGAGAGTAGCGGCCCATTACTAAGAGTGCGAATACATGCAATGGAATGAGGTTGATGATGAAGACATAACCTCCCCAGGCGGAGACCATGTAGAAGTAAGAAATTGCTGCTCCAGCAGACCAGAAAACAGATCCAGTTTTCACCGAACGTACCCACAGGAAGTAGGTGAACTGCAAAGCGAAAATAGCGATGCCTTCATTGTCATAAGAACCTGCTACCGAACGACTTATATAGCCAGGCACAATGGCTATAAAACTAGCCGCAAACAATCCAGCGCCGGGAGACCATAATTCCTTAGTCAGCAAGTAGGTGGAAATCGATGTTAAGCCACTGAACACGGGTGCTAGAAACACACAGATATCGCGTATGTGCACTGGAATATTCAGAAAGTGCAAGATGTAATGTATGCCACCTGAAGTTATCATCAATCCCGGGTATACGGTTCCGCCAACAATGCGTCCCAGTGGGTACCAAGCTCGTTCATCAAACCAATTGAGAAATTTGTACCAGCCATGCTGCACCATATACGCTGTGGCACGATAGTTGAACCAAGGATCGAATTCATGAATAATTGACTCGAATCTGATGACGGCAAACAAACGGGAGGAGAAACCAGCAATCCATGCTATGAGTAATACCGCAAAAGTAATGAGGCTGCTGTAGCCAGCCACCTTACTGTTGAAAATTTTTGGGCTGCGATTCATTTTGAATCCGACCGAAATGTAAAATTAATATAAATTTTTATTTCAACTGAACAGCCCGAATTATTAGACACGTAGCCTCGAAAAAAATACCGGCAAAGAGGTGCCAGCACGAAATTTATCGAGTTATAAGCGATTAAGAACTTTGCACTTGCTGTCAGTGCAACCCGATAAATTTGAGCTCGGTTAGATGTAGAATCTATTTAAGCATGATTCTTATGGTTAAGATATTATTTAAGAAATGCTCATTTTATTATTTTTTAAATTATTTGTGTTACTTATTCTAAATATTTAGTTCTATTTTAAATTCATTGTTGCTTCTAACTGAAATTGCGCAAGCGGAAAAATACTAAATTTATCGATTTTATAGACTAAGGAAATATTTATACATATCGATAAGTCTATTTATTCAATTTTCGTCATTAAAATAATAAACAAAATATATTTGTTATGGATTCTCGAATATCAAAATCAAGTTTAAAGATAAGAAAGCTGCAAAAATCTACAAATTCAATATCGAATAAAATAGACTCGCCCATAGCCAAATATCCTTTTCAAAACATGATTTTTAAACTTTGTTTCACATTTACACTTAATCCAAAGTTGAGTTTCCATAACTATTTCTAAACATATGACTCCGCAGGTAACCTAACATGCATTATTTGCAAGACAATTGTAAAATCTGCGAGTGTATGGAAGGTTCACATAAATTCAAAGCAGCATAAGAATTGCCTGGAGCTGGCCAAGGCAAAGAAAATCGAAGCGCCCACTAAACCAAAAACAGAAAATCGCCAGGAGCCGGCAAAAATATTAAAACAGACGCCTACCCAGCCAGTTGCCCATGAAGACCCTATTGTTCCTGTGGTTACAAAATCAGAAAAGACTCCTGCCGCCACAACAACTGTTTTGGACGCCTTGCCTGAGAAGTTTTTCGATACGGATAAATCTGAAAAGACCGAGGCCCTAGAACGCAGCCAAAACGAGGAGTGGTTGCGTTTTCAGCGTGAAATCAAGGAAGCCGCGGCAGTATCTCACATAATAATAGCAGAAGAACAGGAAGATGTAAATATAAAAAGGCAACTTAAGGAAATTGATGAACAAATGGGAAATTGGAATCGCTTTATCAAGATGAATGAGAAAAAGAAATCACTCTCAAAACATGTGCGAAAAGTACGCGAGGAAAATATGGAAATAGTCTCCAGTGACGATGATAATAGTTCAGACGACTTGGCCGACTGGAGGGTTAAAGGTTTCAGTAAATAAGTCTATGATCTTCAAATAATTTAAAACAAATATAAAACTTTTTGTGAACTAGAAAACTCTCCTACCTTCTATTACATTTGTAATGGTTATTTGAAAGACAAACAAAAATATTTGCTTTTAAACTAAAAACTGCACAAACTTTTATTTATAAATACAAGGCTTAGGGATTCTTTCGGTGCAGTAATATTTCAGTTTTCAAAATGACTGCACCTAATAAGCTTTTTTTGTCGGATATGAAATTGAGCAAGGGACTGGAGATTTATAAGCAGGCACATGCTAGATCCAGCATTTTCGAAATAAAACAAGAGCTTTATGAAATGTCTCGAAGAAATTTTAAGGACGATGATGGTGACTTAATTGAAGAGGCAGATCAGGTAAAACTTATTTATACTATTTCTATAAAATATAATAATATTTTTCTTTAATTTTATTTCAGTTTTATAGAGACCACAAGCTTCTGTTGATTTTATTTCGAGTCTTAGGCGTGATGCCCATTGAAAGATCAGAGCCTGGACGTATTACTTTTTCCTGGAGTTCTGTGGCCACTTTTTATGCCATAATATTTTGGTGTTTAATGAGCTTTGTAGTGGTTATTATAGGCAGAGAACGTCTCAACATTTTGCATACAACCAAGGAATTTGACGAATATATATATGCCATTATCTTTGTGATTTTTTTGGTCCCACACTTCTGGATACCCTTTGTGGGTTGGGGTGTGGCAAAAGAAGTTGCCGTTTATAAATCTTCTTGGGGAATTTTTCAGGTAAGTTTATTTAAAAGAATCTGTTTATTACATTATTTTGTTTTGTTTGCAGTTGCGATTCTTGGATGTTACAGGAACCGCTTTGACTTTTCCAAGGCTAAAACGATTGATAGTTTATATTTCCGTGGGCTGTCTTCTGCTTGCAGTGTTATTTCTTTTGGCCTTATCTTTGTTGCTTGATGGTAAGTTGGTTGTTATTGTAAAAATGAAAAAATAAAATAAATTTTAATTTTTTAAGGTTTTCCACTTTGGCATACCATAGCGTATTTACATATTATAATTATGATTAATATGAATTGTGCTTTATGGTTCATAAATTCCCGAGCCATAAGAAGAGCTTCGTATTCATTATCGGAATGTTTTCGAAAGGTAGGACTGATAGCAAAAAGTTGTCACTCTTTCAATTGCCTTTCTGATAGGTGATGGCAAATGATTGCAATGCCAATACAATCTCAAAGTATCGCTGCCTTTGGCTGAATCTTAGCGAACTTTTGCAAATGCTCGGCAATGCCTATGCCCGTACTTATTCCACTTTATGTATTTTAATGTGAGTGCATGCTGCTTAATATCTTAAAAGATTCTAAGCTAAATTTTGTCTTTTTTAGATTCGTAAATATTGTTGTTGCTGTTTATGGAGCGTTTGCTGAAATTTTTGATAATAATGAAAACACAACAATTTCTTATAAAGAAGTGGGTCTCATTGTGGATGTCGTGTACTGTTCTACTCTGTTGGTCATAATCTGTAATTGCTCACATCATGCCACATTGGAAATGACAAAGGGAATGCAGAAATCCTTGCTATCTAGTGACTTGCGTTATGTGGACAAGGCCACAAAGCAAGAAATTGATTTTTTCATTATGGCCATCGAACTCAACTCATCGGTTGTAAGCCTAAAGGGTTATGTCAATATGAACCGAGAACTTTTGTCATCCGTAAGTTAAATAGAAATGAAATTTTAATGTTAATTGATTTTCAAAATTTCCTATTTTCCAGTCGGCAGCCACAATTACCATATACCTTTTAGTTCTCATACAATTTAAGTACACCCTGGACCGAACTATTTAAAAATATTTGATATGACAAATACTTAGCATATATAAATTTCAATATAATCTAATATGAAATCTTAGACTTAATTTCAAAGCTTTGAAAGATTTATAGAGTATAAAGTATTAACTAAAGGAGTTTCATTATTTGTATTGTCCGAAGTTTATTTGCGGTTTGGGCTTCCAAATATTTTTGGTTAGCAATTACAAGTGTTGACACATTATTTATTCAGGTTTTTTATTTTTCGAAGTCTTCATTTAAGGCTTAGATATTTTCTGTAACACTCGTTAGAGGTATTTTATAGAGAACGGTCATAAATTGTGACATGGAACCAATCGAAGAAGAAGGAAATGAAATCCCAGCTCTCCAAGACTCTCCTCTGCGAAAGGATATGCTGCATTCTATTTATATAACTAAATATTCAAATAACTTACGAACCAACAATGATCCAGTTTTAACTGAAAGAAATAATCTCCAACAGAAACGTAATGGATTAAAATCGAGTAACGGAATTACCGCTGAGCATTATGATCAGGTAAACTTAGATACTATTTACGAAGGAGACAAGCAATAATGAAATTTCTAAATCTTTTTCAGTTTTATCGGGATCATAAATTATTATTAAAATTATTTGTCTATCTTGGGGTCATGCCCGTAGAAAGGTCAGCTCCTGGACGGATTACGTTTAATTGGAAATCGGGTCGAATGATATATGCGCTTATACTATATTTTTTCACCTCAGTTCTGGTTTTTAAAGTTGGCTATGAACGTATTATGATATTATATACCACAAAGGCTTTTGATGAATACATTTATGCAATTATTTTCGTCATCTTTTTAATTCCACATTTTTGGATACCCTACGTAGGCTGGGGCGTGGCCAACAAGGTGGCTGCCTATAAAACAATGTGGGGATCTTTTCAGGTAAATATAAATCAGATTTATTGAACTGAGTCTAAACGATTTTATTTTTAGGTTCGTTATTATCGCGTAACTGGAACAACCTTAACATTTCCCACCTTAAATTTGATGATTATTATTTTATTCATTGGCTGTGTGCTTGCTTCGATTATATTTCTGGCAAGCTTGAGCAGATTACTTAATGGTAAGCAATTCTAAATATTGAATATGAATTACTAATAATTAGAATTATTTTTGGTTAGGTTTTCTGCTACGGCATACAGTGGCCTATTTTCATATTATAACAATGATCAACATGAATGCGGCGCTCTTTTTTATTAACTCAACTGCAATTCAACAGGCCTCAATGAAATTATCAACCTGTTTAAAAAATGTAATTTAATTTAATCAAAGTATTCTTATATGATTCATAATTCTTTTTTTAGGATATAAAAACCGACAGTACCTCGGATTTAATCTATCGCTATAGGTTGCTTTGGCTAAACTTGAGCGACATTTTGCAGACGTTTGGTAATGCCTATTCGAGAACCTATTCAACATATTATCTGTTCATGTTAGTTGGAAAAACATACAATTTAAAACTTATTTGAAGTCTATATACATATATATTTTTTAGGTTTGTTAATATCACTATCAGTGCCTATGGAGCCTTATCTGGTCTTGTGGATTCCGGAATTTCTTATAATGTCATAGGACTAATGGTTTTATCTGTTTACTGTGCAACCTTACTTTTTATAATCTGCGATTGTTCCTATAAAGCCACTTCCGTTGTGGCTCACAATGTACAAAGAACTCTACTGACGTTCGACCTTTTGAATCACGATGTGCAAACACACCGGGAAATAGATTTTTTTATTTCAGCAATTGAATTGAATCCACCTGTGGTTTACATGAATGGCGTATTTAATCGCCAACTCCTAACATCAGTAAGTACACATAATAATTTGTAATTGCTTAATATTAAATTTTAATTTTTTCAACAGACAGTTTCGACCATTGCAATTTATCTAATTGTGCTGCTCCAATTTAAAATCAGTTTCCGTGCTCAAAGTAAACATTGAAACATTAACAATTCAACTACATTTTTTATTTTTCGTAACTTGTTATAAAATTTACAAAACAAATAATATCAATTTTAAATTCATAGCTTGAGGCCAAATTTTTCCAACCAATTTAAGCCTTCTGCTGTGGTACTTTTGGGTTTGTACTCACAACCAATCCAATCCTCATACTTCAACTGCTTTAGTTGTTCAAATATATATTTAAAATCCAGCTCTCCTGCCGTATCCGGTTCATTGCGATTTGGTACTTGTGCTATTTGAAAATGACCAATAAAAGGCTTCAACTCATTTAGGGTATAAGTAATATTTCCGCAGATATGTTGGAGATGGTAAATGTCCACCATTAGTTTGATATTACTGCTGTTTACCTCGTTCAAAACTTTCGAAGCTAAAATAAGGAGGACTCGTATCTAGTACATTTTTTTTTTAATATTTGGAAATTTACCTGTTGCATATGAATTCATAAAATATGTGCCGATAGCATATTTATTGATGGGTTCTATAACGCCAACCATTTCATTGTTTCTCAAGTAATCCGAAGCAATTTTTAAATTAGATATGTACACTTGCAAATGGTCATCACGTAAATGATTTCCCACCAAGCCAGCCATTAAATGTATTCTAAAATAAAAATCAAATAAAAAAAATATTTAAATTCCTTTGAATTGATTACATACTTTTTGCATTTTACAGAACGCGCAAATTCAACGGTATCGTTCAGTTGTGTCTTAAAAAGATTTTCAGCTCCAGGCACGCTTGTGGAGCCAAATTTAAGGCTTTCGTTGGTTTTATCTAGAAAATCAGAAAATTAAATAAAAATAGGTTTTGAAAATGAGCAATGGTTAGTTCGCATAGTTGATAGTTGAGATGGTTTTCTTATCACTGTTATCAATGCTTACACGTTAGTAAGATTCTCTATTTAACCTTCAGAAGCCATTGAGAGGCTTGATAACAAATAACATGCGTTTATCACGCCTTATAATGTTTGTTATAGTTAACTTACCAATGGCAATGTTAATTAGAGCCACCTCGATTCCGGTTTCATTAGTGGCTTTTACAACTTCTTGAATTTCTTCTTTTTCAGGATACGGAATTTCCACAGCTCGAAAGCCATTTTGATGAGCCAAGCGTATTCTCTCCGCTATGGACACAGCAGTTTCGGTAAATAAGAAATTCAAGTTTGCAGCAAATTTCAATGTCATTTTTCTAAATGCGATTTATCCGCTTAGGAAGAGTAGAGTTGGTTTGGCGGTTTATGTCAGCTGACTAACTATAACAAAATTAACAACAACAAGAATCAAAACAACAGCAAGTTTAAATAATTTAGATGATTTTGCTTATCGATTACATTTTCATAACAAATACAACTCTGTAATTCAAGAAGCTATAATTATCAAACAACTGAAAAATGAAAATCTTTCTTCGTCACTTGTTTTAAATGTTTATATTATATATTAACTTTATTTCTTTTCTTCCATTTACCCTGCTTAAAAAGGTTTAATTTATTTTTTAAAGATTTTTCCCCTATTTAGCACATTTTAATATAATATTTTGTTTTATTTTAATATTTTGTACTTTACAAAATTGTATATATTTACTATACAATATTAGCAATTTTAGCTTGCTTAGAAAAACTAGCTACAGGTTGCTTTATTTATAGGATGACCTCGATACCGATAAGTCTGGTTTGACTTGCCATAAATTTTGTTATTGCCAATCTGAAGACTTTATATAAATAACGATTTAGTGCAATCAATTACTTTTGTCTAATTCATAAGATTTTATGCAATTACAAAATGAGAAATTCAATATTAAAAGGTTAATAATAGTCGATAGCAAAGAGCGAAGAGATTCAGTTCCGTTTCCGAACTCTGAACCTGAACTTTGTACTAGATCGCACCACTGGCGCATTATAAAGTGAAACATTTCCAGAGAGTTAAGTGCGCGTGTCCTACTATTCGGGCTGTGGGTGTCCTGTTCGGGTGTCCTGTGAGTGTCCTTATTAGTTGCTCAGCAATCTCGCAGCTGTGCACATCACACATTCATTGGACGTGCGGCGCGCTTTTATAAACCTGAACCGAGAAAGCTTAAAGAGAGAGCCCGTGTCTCGTTGCCCTCGCTGTTGTTGTTGCTTTGCGCGCTGTATTTTCATTGATAAGAACGGCCAACCAGAACCAGTAAAAGAAGTCACGGCACATGGCAAGACTGCCAAAGCATCGCCGTGGTGTTTGTTCTTTCCTCGTCTGGCCACGTGAAAAGTGCTAAATACTCAATTAAAATTTTAGAAAACATACCTGCGGAAATTTCGAATAAAATTTTGCTTAAAAATTAAATATGTACATGGCTTAATTTAGTTGCTAAAGCTTTGATTAATTTCGTTTGCAATTTGCTCTCAGCGCCGCCGCTCGCACTCAGCCCAAACTGCTTCTAGTTAATGTTCAGGTCCTTTGTTGTCGCTCGTTTATGCCGTCATATCAATTAACGACAAGCAAAGCATAGTTTCCGGCGCCGTTAACGTTTTTGTGCTTCCTTGCGCGCTTCCGCCAGCCCACACCACCTTCGCAATTGCCTCGCCGTCCAGTCTACGTTGCTTCAGCGCCTTTTGTCTTTGTCAGTGTTTTGTGCGCAATTAACAAAAGCAAACATATATTAAACACAGAAGGATCAGATAGAGATAACAAGGTTAAGCCGCCCCCAGCCGTAACTCCAACGCTGCCCGAATACCTTCAACATGACACACTGGGAGGACTTTTACAATACACACCTGCCACCCGCAGACTTTGAGGATAATCGCTCCCTACTCAAAGAGTTCTGTGAGCGCCACAATAAACTCCAAAATCGCATAGTCCTAGTCACGGTAAGTCGGTTAAAGGTGTAAATGCGTTGTGGCCTTATGAATAATTAATGCCAAATTATTGACCATTTCTGTGCGAACAGTCCGGCGGCACCACAGTGCCCTTGGAACACAATACGGTGCGGTTTGTGGATAACTTCAGTGCTGGCACCCGGGGCTCAGCCTCGGCAGAATACTTTCTGGACCACGATTATGCCGTCATTTTCATGCATCGCCATAAATCTCTCGAGCCCTTCACACGCCACTTTACTGGCCAGCAATTCTTTGATATGCTGGACATTGCCGACAACAGCCAGAGCTCTACGATAGCCATCAAACCGGATTCGGTGGATGTTTTCGCTCCCGTCTTGGCCAAATACAAGATTGCCCGAGAGACCCAAATGATTCTCTATGTCAACTTCACCAGTGTGGTCGACTACATGTGGCTATTGCGTGCTGCCTGCGAATGCCTGGCCGCTTTCGAGGAGCGTGCGGTTCTCTATTTGGCGGCAGCCGTATCGGATTTCTATATACCCGAGGACATGATGGTAAGTCTCAAGTGGTTCGGTCGGCCACTCTAAATGATTGCACTCGCCACATCTCCAGATTTGTTTGGGATAGCGTTAGCTGGGTACTGGGAAATTGGTTTTTATCGATTTCCCCGCATTGATTGGTTTCATTTGGCTTTGCCCATGACATATTTCCTCTCAACATAATTGCGGATAACTCAGTCGAACCGAGTCGAAGGCGAAGGCAGTGGCACTGCAACTGCAGCAACTTTCTCTAGACTCAATTTTCTGTCGAGTAGATGTCGTCCTCTTGTGCCCACACAAATTCATCCGAGTCGAGTCTGTCAAAGACACAGTGGCTTTGGCTTGGCCTTTCCGTTCTGCTCCTACTCATTTTGCAGCCTTAACATTGTCATCGAATAATTTGATTTGCATAATTTTGCCTGTTACTATCCACTCACACACACACTTTGAAATCTAGTCGACCTCCTGCCTTTTACATACTTAGACACTCGGGGCTGTGATTGCCTGACTCACTCACCGTCAGTCGTTCATTTCACATCGTCATCATCATTGCTTTTCGGTCGGTCGGTTAGTTTGGCACCGTTCTTGTCACTCTGATTTTTCCACATTTAATATTTTTCTTTTTCATATACTCTTTTCAAAGAGAAGAAGAGTCTAATGATTTTATCCTTTTTCATATTTTCCATGCATCCGAATTATTCGTAGCTTTAATATTTGGTGAAATTAATAGAATTCTTTCGGATCGAATTACTGAATCATATTTACCACCGGCATTTTTCGATCAATCTTAAACAGAAAATCTAAAAGTCCGTTATCGATGTCGTCATAATTAACACAACCCTTGAGTTACCAATGGTCCCAGAGACCAGGGTAAAGAGTGTGCGAGCTTCGGTGATCCCAAATTTGTTTCAGCTTTCATATTCATTTTCATGTTGCCCGCCACTCGGGCTGTTCGTTCTGTTGCATCCTGTGTGGGTGTGTTTACTTGTGTCACACCGACAGCCTAACGCCTAAGGGGTCCCCCTCCCTCTCCCCGCCCACCGCTGTCCTATGTCCTCTCTGCGACCCGTCTCACAGTCTGTCCTGTTGGCTCATATTCAGCAAACGGCTTTCAAGTACATCAAACGCCCCTCCACTGATTGCTGACTGGCTGACTGCCCCCTTTCTACCTCAGCACATTTGCATACACCAACTAATACAGACACACATGGCCTGGCACGTAAACACAAACTCTTCCACTTGCCGCCGCCATACTCAACGCCGTGTTTCCGCTTTTCTTGTGCATTTCCTTTCTATTTTTCCATCGTACATAAGGTTTCTCTATTTTCACTCTTTTTTTTTTTTTAAGTTGTGTGAAAAGCTTCACCGCAAATCGCCCGTTCGCTTGATTAAATTGTTTGATTCTATTCTTTCTTGTTTTTTTTTTTTTTTTTTGGCTTATCCTTGCCACCTCATTGCCAGCTCGTCAACAAAATTGTTTAAATTGCCAAATGGCTTGTTTATATAGAAAATGATGTGTATTTTTTGCGCGAATTCAGTGCTGAAGTCCTCGGCTGCTTGTCAGGTTGAAATTAATTTAAGTGGAGCGCACGGCAGCACTAAAAATTCAATTTTCAAATCCTGAAAGTTTCCTCGCAAAAATTATGCAAAACGCAACAGCAGAGTCCCATTTGAATTAATTTAGTGCCTGAGATAGTGGCAGCCTCTCTGTTTGTGTGTGCCTTTCGGAGCTCTCTAAAGTAAATTCTAATAAGCAAAAATAAACAGAGAATTATTTAAGCAGAGCTAAAGTTGACTCAGGCGTAGCGGAGGAAAAACTAAAAAATAAAAGGAAACCTGCACAAATCCGAAAATCAAATCAAAAGATTTTACAAGAGTACGCATCAACGCAGGCCAACAAACCGACAAACCAACAGACAGACAAACAGACGGGATAGACAAACAGACACAATGGAAGAGCATGGTGGTGAGGGGGGGGGGGGGGATGTGAGATCTGGCTGCGGAGTACAATGACACTGGGGCAGACAAAAGGCCGCAGAGACGCAGGCGAATTCAATGTCAACAGCTGCTGGCAAAAGAAGAAAGAAAAAGAAAAAAAAAATCAGAAATAAACTTTTCCTTTTATTCTTTGCCTTTCTTTTGCTGCGGCTGAAAAGCTTAAAGTTCTAATCAGAAAGGCCCCGCAATTGTCAATGCGGCGGCTGAGCAGCAAAAACTACCAGAACATTGTAGTTCTCGGCTTAATGCTTTGGGCAAAAAAAAAAAAAAAAGAAAATGTTCCGAGAATCCGTGGCCACTTAGAGCAATGGGGCGTGGCAAATGGTCCATTGAAATATCCAACCATTCGTTGTTGACACGAGCCAAATGAAAGTGGTCAGCAAATTTTGAGCAAAGTCTTTTGATAGAGCAACTCAATGGGCCGGAGATGTGTGTCGGTCGGAAAGGCTCAACAAGTCTGTACATATACAACGCTTAAATGGCAACTCGTTGGCTGGGTAATTCCATTAACTGTTATCGTCACACGTGCCACGTCTTTGACAGTCAAGGAACGAAACCAAACCGAGTCAGGCCAGACCAGGCAGCTCATTACAGTTGAGTTATGCTTTCAATTAGTTGTAATTCATACGCCCTGTGGGCCCTGCGGTCGTGGCGGGTCTGCTCATATGGTCTGGCTGGAACGAGCATACCGCAAGGACATCATGAGTGGCAGTGACTGTGGTAGTCTATGGCGCGTAGCGACCTTCTCAACTGCTGCTGCTGTTGCTGCTGCTTTGTCTGCCATCAAATTAAACAGCTTGCCACACTCTTTTGTCTGCCTTTAAAGCGAAAGCAAATAGACAAGCTGTGTTGTCTACTTTGTGGGCGAGACGAGGCGAGGCGAAGCGAAGCGAGGTGAGGTGAGGTGCGCTGAGGCGAGGCCTTCAAAAAGTGTATCCATTTTGGTCTTGCCCATTCAGTTGACTGCCCCAACTCAACGGCTGCCACTCTCCGCCCTCTCATCCTTTGCCCAATTTATGCGCCACGTTGACTTGAACTTGTCATTCCATTAAAATTTGTTTGTCACTCTCGTTTCATATATATATTTTGTTTTTGTTTTTTTTTTGTCTTTTCATTTCATTCAGCCCACACATAAAATGCAATCCGGTGATGGTGCTCCAACGATTTCGCTGCAATTGGTGCCAAAAATGCTAGCGCCCCTAGCCAGTCTCTGGGTGCCGCATGCCTATGTGGTGTCCTTTAAACTGGAAACGGATGAGAATTTATTGATTGTCAAGGCGCGCGATAGTTTAAACAAATACAAGCACAAGGTGAGTGTGTGTAGTGCTCTGGCTTTGACGGATTACACATTCATGCATATTCTTTAGCTGGTCATTGCGAACGTGCTGCAGACACGCAAGCATCGCGTGGTCTTTGTCACGCCCACAGATTCCTATGAGCTGCATTTGAGCCGCGAACAGGCCCTCCAGGGCCTCGAGATCGAGGAGCCTATTGTGGCCGATGTGGTAAGTGAAAGTTCTCCTCTTTCTCTCGCTCTAAAAATTCTTTTCTAATCCTTTCACTTTTGTTTTTTTATTTTTTGGCAGGTTGCCAAGCACGGAGACTTTATAAATAATGCCCAGCAGCGGCAATGACCATTGTCAATGCGCCGGCGACAACAGCTGGCGGCTGGTCATAGTGGAGATCTAAGTAGCGGCGGAGTCCCACCAGATGGATCCTCTTCGGAATATTGCGTGACCAGTGCGCATTATTGTCGCGTGCTGAATCCCGGCACACCGAGCTTTGGACGCAAATATTAAAGCGACTAATAATCTAATGTTAGGTAAATTCATTTGCATTTCAAATTTCACATTCTTTCGATTTCGTTATCTTTCACTTTTCTTTTCTTTTTTTATATCCTTTCTGATTTGCCTTTTGTCTATTAACTCACACCTGTTTTGCTTTGGTCCTTCTAATTGATTTAGCTAAAGAAATGATGTCACTTAGCTGAGGCATAATTTATGCCTGTGCGTGTGTGTGTGTTTGACAGGCCATCAATAAGGATTCTGTCTGAATTGGGTTTTTTTTTTTTGAAAACATCTGGGAAAAATGATTTGGGTTATTTTGTTCACCACTGCAACCGCTGCAGTTGGGCGGAAATCGCGTGACCTGTTCCACAGACCACCGAATTAGCCAACCAAACAACCAGCCAATTTGAGTAGACTTCATGAAAAAGCCATTTACTGGCCCTGGCCAGTTATTTTGTGGTCTCCCATTTGTTTTTTCTCGATTTTCTGGTTTTTGTTTTTGGTTTTGTTCGTGTTGCCACAATTGATTTGCAAATTCTTGCATAGTGATGATGACAGGCAAACAAAAACGGCATCAGCAGCAGCAAAGCAAGCCAAACCAAAGACAATTTCTCAGTGTGTGTTTTTTTTTTTTTTTGCTTCACCCCCCTTACTATTCTGAAGTGGCCTTATTTGGAATTTATGGTGGCGTATACTTAATTTCTTGTGCCTTGACTGTCGGCAATGCAAGTGCCTTGACTAAGAAGCGAACGGTGTATGTGATTGTGTGTGTTTGTGCTTTTGACTAAGGTCAAACAAACGCCATTTGCACCTGCCAAAGAAATTAAATTTTAACTACCTTGTCTGCGGAAGACCAAAGCAGAAAAGAACTAAACAAGTAAAAATAAAGTAAGAGAAACGAAAAAAAAATATAAACAAAACAAGCGCCTACATAAAAACTAATTAACGCAACTCAAACTTTACTTGACTCGGGTTGGGGTGAGGAGGGGAAAGAAAACCTGAAAAAAAGTAACAGCACGTGGACAGTTGTTCAACGGAGTCCTTGCTCCTTTTGGGTTGTTTTTGTTTTCTAATCACTTGCAGAGTTTTTGTTATTCATACAACTTTTTACCTAGCCAGGACTGTTTGGCCTGGGCCGTCTTTCAAATTGGATTTTATGACGCACACACATACGCACACCGGGTCAGAGACACATGTTCGTGCACGCATTCGAAGCTGCGGTTTTAAAGCCTGGCGCCATTTTCGCTCTCTTCTACTTTATTCGGTTTGGTGTGTCCCATTTTATTGCCACACGCAAAGACGCCCCCACACACACACACACACACACACGCGCAGGGCATTGCCATAGACACATATCCCAGCATCCAGCTAGCCCGCTGGGCTGTTGTCTTTCCTTTGTGGGGCCAGGCAATCGGCCTGGCAATCGTCTCACTCATTCGTATTGCCGTTGGGCCTACTTGAGTTTGCTCCTCAATCCTCGTTCCCTTTTAGCTTCCTGCATATTTTTTGTTTCGTATCGATTGCGCATTAAAAACATAAACATAAAAATTCTGTTTGCCAAGAAAATGCGTAAAAATAAATATAAATAGCCAAGTGGCGAGGGGGCTTTCTTCTCCTCCTTGCCAGTAAAATTGCCCATTCTGGGGAAGGCTTAAAATTATGCCAACAGTGCTCGGTTAAATTAGCATCCAAAGCAAATATGCCTTTGTTTAAATTTTACATAAACCATTGTGAAATTATTAAACACAAACAAATAAAATGAATTTAATGTAGGCAAATTGAAAATTACTAAAATTTTAATTAAATAAAAAAAAAAGAAAAAAGAAAACCTACTTGTATAATGAACCTCTCATATCCGTGGTCTAGGACTGAACTATATTTACAAAAAAAAAAAAAAAACAAAAATTGAATTTGCAAAATTAAAAACTGAAACTCTGATATACTCTTCTTTTATTATTATTAAAAAAAAAAGTGTTAAACAATTTTGCTGTAATACTAAAAAAAATACTTCAGAATATTCATTCGTCATATTAACAAAAGTGAAACAATAAATGTATTTGAATATGGAATATTTCAACTATTTATAAGTAAATAAATTTGTGAACTTGATAACAAAAACATAATATATATATTAAATTATTTATTCTTAACCTTAAAGTAAAAACAAAAATGAACCAAACTGTTAATGTTTCAATATTCTGGGCACAAACAAAAGAATAAGTAAATAGATAAAAATAAATAAAAAATGAAAAATGAATCGAGTGAAAACTTATCAAAATCAATTTAGAACTACTCTCGACATTGTTTTTTTTTTTTTTTTTAAATTGTTGGAATTGATCAATTGGCCAAACTGGTTCGACCGGCTTAGAATGAAAGTGAAATTGAAAATAACAACAACAAGAACAACAATAAGATCAACTACCAATTTAATTCAATGCAAATCAATTGAACTTAAAATACAAATACCAAGAGCTGTTACAAACAAACAAAATGAATATCTCTAAAACTGTTGTAAAATGTTTATTACAATTGTATTTTATTATATGTATGTATGTGTATTTATAAATGTCTAGTGTCTATATGTATAACGGTGTATGTATCTAATATTAAAAGTACAACTGATAATGCGAAAGCTTTAAATGTGTAAACAAAACAAACATGTGTATTCTTTTCTCTCTCTCTCTTTTTCTATCCATCTCTCTTTTTCTAAGTTCAGCTGCTAATCAACCTTCTCTCATTTAGCGAAAAGCTTTGCCTTGCTCTTGAACTTGATGGATGGACTCTCTTCATTTTAAATCGGCGATATATTTTTGTGCGTCGTTCATCATTTGCAAATGTTTATTCATATTCGTCAGCTGTAAGTATTCGGGGTGCCGAAGATTATAGACTCTTTTCGAAATCGCCGCAGAGATTCCAAGGCGGATTTAGGTTCGTAGATAGTCCGATCTTAATGAATTTGAGTGCATATATGTATCTACTTTGCAAATGGGTAGGCTATAGGAATTTTAAATAAAACCAATTTAGGTTGGTCTGGCAACTATATTGTGGTTCTTATAAAATGGTATCTATATGTATCTTCATTTAGTTACCCAATTTTAGAGACATCAGGCAGTAAATATACGATTTAGGTTTGTATGTGATGCAGTGGTCTGATCCAATCGGCTCCAGCAAATGTCGAGCCTACACATAAAATAAGTCTGTATACCAAATTTCATTATAATAGCTTTAATACTGAGGCACTGACTAGCCTAGAAACCGATGGGATGTGGACAGTCGGACATTTGTCTAGCAATACTGAACAATCAAGAAAGAAAAGAAAAATAATTGTTCATGATTAGTTGCAGAAATATATTTTATCAATTTATAAACTCTTTAAGTACTCATTTATCAATTGGAATATTTATAAGTATCATATTGACTTGACCTTGTCCGCTATTATCAATATAATTCAACAGATATCTTATCTTTTCTAGGCTTTACAATAAAAAAAATATCAGGAATAATTATACTTTCAGTTCGGCACTTCAATAAATTTGAATTTAAGGGGTTTGTTGGGAGTTCTTATAAGAGAAAATCGAAAGACTTTATCAGTGGGGTGATTGAACTCCACCTTGAAGTTGCGAATTATACGAGCGAGACCAAGTTCCAATTCCATTTCCACAATACGCTTTCCAACGCAGGATCGTGGACCAAAACCGAAAGGCAAAAATACAAAGGGATTTGTGGTGTTCAGGGTTTTCTTGGCAACATCATCGCGCAACCAACGCTCTGGAATAAATTCTGAGCTTCGTGGAAAGTGCTCCTCACTTTTGAGTGCAGACAGCGTCAATGTAATGACAAATGTACCGGCTGGAATGCGGTAATCACTTAGAACACAGTCCTGTGCAGTGACTCTGCCATTGCCGAAGATTAGCGGATACAAGCGTTGCGATTCTTTGATGCAGGCACGCAAGTAGGGCACATTCTTCATGGACTCCTCGGTAAATTCTGAATTCTTTTCAGGCAGAATACGCCGCACTTCTTCACGTAGTTTTTCTTGTTTTTCTGGATTAAGTGCTATGGCTAATAAGGCTGCAGCAAAGGTTGTGGTAGTCTTAAAAAAAACACGAGATAAATCGAGTTTTTAGTTATATTATTTTAATTACTTACGGTGTCTACTCCAGCCATCATCATATCCATGGCCATAACTGTAGCTACTCTTTTGTCCATCTTCGCAAGCTTTTCCAAGGCACTCTGCTCCGATTCCGGTCGTACGACTCCTTGCTTGGCATCTTCTTCTAGACGCTCCAGTGCTTCATTCACGTAGCTCAGAGTGATTTCTTTTATATTATCAAGAGTTTTCATCAACCTTTTCAGTTTGGGCGTTTCTATATACCGCCAGAGCGAAGGTTTCATTTCGAAATCGGCGCTGTAGTCAAAGAACTCAGTGATTTTTTTGAAAAGCGTAGTGGCCTTGGAGTTTGTATTGGTATCCTTAAGCAGACCGAGCTGTTTGTCTAAAGCTACAACAGAAACTGACTCAAGAGTCCAGCGGTTTATGAAGTCCTCGAAATTGTCGGGAACCTCCAGTGTAGTGGGATCTCTTATGAGTTTAATACTAAAAGGAGTCTTATAAAGTTTCTTATATAAAAAGAAGAATCTTCTTTGACTTGCCATTCCACAAATTCCTGGTTTACTTGTGACATTTTCTTGTAATAAAGCCGTACAGTTTTGGGCTGCATCAGAACAGGATTGACGATGCTGCGGAAATCCCCCCAAGCCTTGCCCTTAGAGGTTAATAGACCTTCAGCGCCTTCAAAGAACTCGCGACTTTTTACTGTGCGATGGAAGCGTAGAGTGTCATTTCCTGGTCGTTCTGGCCAAATACCCTCATTACGAAATAGTATTTCAAAGTCCTTGGTATTAGAGGTACAGACAATTCCTCGCTTGCCAAACATTGAGGGTAGATAGAAGAATTCTCCAAAGTCATCACACATTGCTTGCATCATTTCAGCTGGATCTAGTTTACTGTATCTTCCACCTGGTATATTATTCCATATAAGTGTGAAGGGCTTTACTCGGGGTATCGTTTCAAAGGCACGGGCTGTTTGCCATTCGGATTTCTGGGAAGTAGCTACTGCCGCTTGGGTTTGCCAGCGCTACATAGTTAAAGACAATTATATAGATGCACCTAGATATGAATTCCTTTACTTGCCTTAGTAATGGTTCCCCAGACAGGTGCTGAACCTATTCTATTATTTAATTTCACAAGATAGCTGCGCATTTTTGAGTAGTTGGTTCAGAATTCTAAAACAAACTGAGGAAACTGAGTTGAAATTCTCAAAAACGTTCTAATGCAATTGGCTGAGAGCTTTTTTTTATTTTGCGCATTAATGGCAAAGAGTATGTATTTGAGATGAAAAATAAAGCTTCAGTCACACATAGGTATGAGAACCTATTAGGTCTGGTCCACCAAAAACATAATTCCAAGCATAAAAATTGAGGTTTTTATATATTATTAGAGATTTTTTATTCAAATCTTTAAAGCTTTAGTGAGATATTATTAAAAATTTAAGGGAGAGCCCCTATCTGAGAGCTCGGTACTTTCTCTTTCTGCCACGATGATATTCTCTTTTATTCTTCATATTTTGTCGATCTTCTAAACTTGAAATTTAACAACATTAGATTCTCTCTTCAGAAATAATTTGTAGTCTTTTTAAGAGAGCTCCAAAGATATATGAGCTCTTTAAAATTTTATATATTTAGTAATATTAACTCAAGACCGGACGGATCAAGTTTTTTAATAATACAATAATTGTAGAAAATATTTGACGCATTTCGAAACGTAGAAGTTTTTAAGATATGCTTTTTTTTGATTCTTTATTATTTCATTCATTATTTAGTTGGGTAAATCAATCAATTTAAATTTTATTGGTTTGTTGGTTATTTTTATAGAAAAGCTAGGTTATTGAACTCAAATCCAATTCCAGACCTAGCTCAAATTCCAACCATCTCCGAGACATAATTGTTACCAGGGATATTTGGACTTAAGTTCTCTTTGTTATCATTCTTTAAAGATCCTGTGTGGCTTTTTTGAAGCTTTAGCCAAGATTACTTATCTGACAGCTACTTTCTTGTTGGTACAATCATATTTTTGATTTTTTATTAATCATTATTTTTGTCAGCATTTTTAGACATTTAGTGTATTTATTTTTTATATTTGACGGAATGCGATAGCGAGGCAAATATTAATTAATTCATTTAGCAAATTCATGGAAGAATGGACGCATAATATTTTTTCCTACAAAATTATTTCCATTATTTCCATTTTCCCCCAAAGTTACCCAGAATATGATATGTCTGTTCGTCTGAAGCAACGCAAGGATCTCAGAAACTACAAAAGCTAGAGCAATGAAATTTTGTGTGAAGAATCTATAGGACGTGGGAAAGGGCAAGCTTATTTTTTTATGTTGATCGGAAGCCCCTCCCCTCAGGGGAGCCATTAGTTAATATTTGAATAATCGTAAATATCTCAAAGACTGAAAGAGCTAGGGTAACCAAGTTTGGTGCACATACTCTCCTCTTGAAAAAGAAAAGTTGGCTGGAAATTTTTTTTTGACGGAGCTCCCCTCCTAGCCTTTCCTAAAAATATAACTTCAGAGCGCTGTACTTTTTGCAGCTTTAAGCTGACAGTATTTATTAGTTCCAACTAAATATGCGCAAAAAAAAAAATACCTTTTGACACTTAGATGAGTAAAATCGGTCCATAAACACAGATGTTATTAGAAAAAGTGATAATAGCTCCCCACCCTTCCCCCTCTTTTAATCTCAAGTATCTTGTAAACTATAAGAGCTCGAGCTATGAAATTTGGTGCAAAGGATCAATAGGACACGATAAAGGGCAAGTTTATTTTTTATGTTGATCTGAAAATTTATAAATTAATCATTTATATTATGATAATCATTATTACAAGTTTAGGAGTACGAATATTAGAGTAAATTATTTTGTTGGCTCGTTGATTCTTATTAGTTGAGTACGTCGATAAATTTAAATTTTAGGTGTGTATTAGGTACTCTTAAAAGATTGCAACAAAAACATTTATCGGTCGGAAGATTAACCTCTACTTTAAAGATGCGAATTAAGCGTGCCAGACCAAGTTCTAATTCCCTTTCCACAATACGCTTTCAACAATACTCTTTCTGGAGCGCTTTTGCTCGGGCTATATTCTCAAAGGGGCGCGCATTTTCCCAGTTCGTATTCACAGAGCTTTACTTGGCTATATAATCTTTTCCCAAGGAGGTGGTACACCTACTCGATTATTTAATTTAACAAGATAGCCTCGCATTTTGAGTATTTGCATTAAAATACGAATGAGAACTGAAAAAGGCCGGTAGAAATAACAAAAAATTAACTGGCAGAATTGTTTGAAAGCTTTTATCATTTGCACACTAAAGCATTAATTGTTCAGAGCTCATTAATCTATTATACTACATATGAACCTACCGGGGCTGGTTACCCAACTACATAGAGATTCGGACTTAAATTTTATTTATAATCACGCTGCAAAGCTCCAGTGGCTCTTTTATAAAAGCTTAGGTAAGATAACGTATCTGAGAGTTGTTTTCAAATTTTTGCTCTTTTTTATTTATTATTCATTTTTTGTCAGCATTACTAGACATTGTGTATAGCTATGCTATTAGTTTTGACAGAATAGCGATAGCGGGCTAGCGTTAATTAACGAGCTATAATTTTGTTATTATTCAGCAAACTCATTAAATGTTTCAGGTTCCCTTTGAAGAATAAAGCCGTAATATTTTGTTATTATTCAGCAAACTCATTAAATGTTTCAGGTTCCCTTTGAAGAATAAAGCCGTGAGATATACCTTTAAAATCTATTCCTCTTCCTTCAAATATTTATGATAAAAATAGTTTTTCGCGAATCGTGTCACGTGACTCTGCTCCACGGTCGGTTGGGCGTCTGAGCTATCGAGCTTGGTAACCCGCGCGTAAAAAGGCTTCCGCCTGGTTTCGTTGGGCCACTTGATCGTACTGTTCTTTGTACGTCTACGTCCATTTAAAAAAAAAAAAAAAAAAAAAAAATGCTTCTGGTTCTTCTTACTATTCTACTATTTCCATTCATATTCTATGTTTTTGAAAAGTTTAAGAATATAAGTTTGATATTTAAAAAAAAATTAATATATATTTTTTAATATTTTAATTAAGATTACAAATTTATAAAACAAATTAACTCGGTCGCCTCGTTGTATATAATTAATTGGGAACGTCGATAAATTTGAATTTCAGGGGTGTGTTAGGTACTCTTAAAAGAATGCAACGGAAGAATTTATCGGTCGGGTGATTAAACTCCACTTTAAAGTTGCGAATTAAGCGTGCCAGACCAAGTTCCAATTCCATTTCCACAATACGCTTTCCAACACAGGAACGTGGACCGAAACCGAAGGGCAAAAATATAAATGGATTTGGGGTATTCAGGGTTTTCTTGGCAGTATCACCTCGCAGCCAGCGTTCCGGAATAAATTCCTTGCTTCGTGGAAAATGTTCTTCACTTGCGAGTGCAGCCGTTGTCATGATACTGACGGATGTACCTGCTGGTATCCGGTAACCACTTAGAACACAGTCTTGTCCCACGATTCGGCCGCCTCCGTGAACTAATGGATGCATTCGTTGCGATTCTTTGATGCAGGCACGCAAGTAGGGTACATTCTTCATAGACTCCTCAGTGAATTCGGTATTTTTCTCAGGTAGAACACGCCTCACTTCTTCTCGCAGTTTTTCTTGTTTATCGGGATTCAAGGCTAACGTTAATAATACAGCCGCAAATGAAGAGGTAGTCTAAAAATAGAAGAACAAATAAATGACTTATGGATAGACGTTTTTTTTTTATCAAATAGTTACTTACGGTGTCTACTCCGGCCATCAGCATATCCATGGCCATAACTGTGGCTACTTTCTTATCCTTTTTCAAAAGTTTCTCCAAGGCACTCTGCTCTGATTCTGAACGCACAATTCCTTGTGCAGCTTCCCTTTCAAGACGCTCCAGAGCTTCATTTACAAAGCTTAAAGTAACATCTTGTATATCGTCAAAAGCTTTCATTAACTCTTTGAATTTTGGTGTTTCGTAATATCGCCAAATTGAAGGTTTTATTTCGAAATCGCTGGCATATTCGAAGAAAACAGATAGACTCTTAAAGAGTAATGACGCGTTCGGATTTTCACTAGTGTCTTTAAGCAGACCCAGCTGCTTATCTAACGCCACAACTGAAACCGACTCGAGGGTCCAGCGGTTTATATAGTCCTCAAAATTGTCGGGAGCTTCCAATGTGTTGGGATCCCGTATGGCCTTTATCCTGTTGTCATTGTATAATGAATTGCATAATGAATTTGATGTTAAGTGCAGATGTCACGTGACTTACCGTTCAACAAATTCTTGGTTAACTTGTGACATTTTCTTAAAATAAAGTCGAACTGTTTTGGGTTGCATGATTACAGGATTGACGATGCTGCGAAAGTCGCCCCAGGACTTATTGTGAGAGGTTATGAGGCCTTCTGCACCATCGTAGAATTCTTTGCGAAGACGGGTTCGATGATAACGCAATATATCACTACCCTGACGATTCGGCCAAGTGCCTTCATTTCTATACAGCAACTCGAAATCGTCAGTATTATGACTGACTACTGTTCCTTCTTTACCAAACATCGGGGGTAAATAGAAAAACGAGCCATAGTCATCCCGCATAGCCTGCATAAGTTCAACAACATCCAGGTTGCAGTATTTTCCTCCTGGCAAATTTTTCAAAATAAGCTGAAGTGGTTTTGCTCGGGGTATCTCCTCAAAGGGACGTGCATTTTCCCAGTCTGTACTCACAGAGTTAGCTACGGCTGCTTGGGTTTGCCAGCGCTGTTAAGGAAATTAAAATTCGTGTCTCTAGATAAAAATGTCTTTTACTTGCCTTTGTTAGGTATCCACAAAGTGCTAATAAATTTTTTTGGTTATTTAATTTAACAATGTAATGCCGCATTTCGTCTGTTTCAAATCGAAACCGCAAACAAAATGACAAATTCACGCCTGAAAATTCATTTTTAAGTCAAATGCTCTCTGACTTTGGCAAGAGAAATTTGTTTATGTTTATAATACCTTCCTGAGTACATTTATACATGTATAATAGAGCTTCCATCTTATCTGATATTGTCATTATTTAGTTCTGTTTATACTCTTTTGCTCATGAGGCAGAACATATTAAAATTTGGCAGTATTTGTAAAATGATTCTGAATAATCAAAACGCAATTTATAATAACATAATGACGTAATATCTATATGATGTTTTTAACTTTAAACAAGATTCACTAGAATCAAATTCGGTGTACATAGAGAATTCTGTAGTCGGTCATATCTCAATTACCATTCTATGGCAATTTCGTATTTGTCAGTTTTTTGTTTGTTTGAGTTTAATAAGCATGATTTCGCAGCTTTTGTTTGCTGGCGTGTTTATATTTTTTGATTACAGTAAAGAGAGATAAATAGAAAAAGAGAATACGAATGAGTTTTATTATACCGTTTCACTGTGTTCTCTGAGCAACTAAGAGAAGGAGGTCCACAAAATATGAATTCAAGTTAAAAGACAGCTAAAATAGAACCCAGTGGAACTCATTTTAAAAGTTGCTTGTCAAGTTTTTTAAGCAAAATTAAAGTGATCATACTCTAGTCTTATTTATTTAAAACCTACAAAGGCTTATGTATAATTGATTCGTTTATGCCAAATTTGATTAACAAATAAAAAATTCAATACATTCTTTTTCAGGTTTTTGTTTTTGATAACATTTAGTTTGTTTTTCTTTTTATTATTATCTCTACTTTCGCTTTCAAGTTTGTTTTTAAAAAATTATCTTTTCTGACTTTGACAAAAAATTGTATGTGTGTACTAAGTGTTGATATACCTTAATCAGTGCGCTATCTAATTCTGAAGAACAGAAAATAGGGCATAGAAATTAATTGGCAAAATAAAAATTAGTTGAAAAATTTAAAGGTGTTAACTCAAGAACCATTGTCACTGCGTTTATGAAAATTCTGTTACCATTTGCTAAAAAATGTTTGAGAGAGCAATTTCATTATTGTTTTGTATGAAAAAACAAAAATTGTCAGAGTTAGAAAATCCATTAATCTGCTTGAGTTTAGTCAAGCAAGTCGTTAAATTCTAAGGGCTTGTTAAATTAGTGAAGAATATCGAAAGACATTTCTGATTTTGTGATTTAGTTGAATTTATTATTATTATTTGTTTGATACTTAAGAAATTTTAAATTTAAATTATTATAGCTTACATTGGGGAATATCTAATATTCAAAACTCTCTAATTTTGATTATAGTTTAATCTTATCAGTTTATCAAACAATCTTCAATTATATATTATTTTTACTTGCCTTTGTTATACATTTAAAAAAAAGCTTATACACTTGTACGTTTCTTTAGTTTCAAAAGATAACGCTGCATCGCTGAGATTACTTACGGAACTGAAATAGGAATTGAACTAACCAAAGGCTTGCCTGTACCATTATTTAGAGAATGAAAAGCTTATTAAGTTGTATACAGTTTATTATGGAGTCAAAAATTTTAATTTTAGTTGGGCACATCTATAAATTTGAATTTTAGGGGTTTGTTTGGCATGCGAATAAGAGAGAATCGAAAAAGTTTTTCTGTCGAATGATTAAACTCGACCTTAAAATTCCGAATTATACGAGCTAAGCCCAGTTCCAGTTCCATATCCACAATTCGCTTTCCAACGCAGGAGCGTGGACCAAAACCAAAGGGTAGAAAAATAAAAGGATTTGTGGTGTTGAAAGATGTTTTCTCAGAACTACCGCGAAGCCAACGTTCTGGTATAAACTCTGAGGCCCGTGGGAAGTATTCCTCGTTGGCAAGAGAAGAATAAGAATTTATACTGATATGGGTTCCAGCTGGGATACGGTAACCACTTAGGACTATATCCCGGGGAATTGATCTGGCATTAGCAAATACTAAGGGATACAGACGCTGTGATTCTTTGATACAGGCACGCAAGTAGGGCACATTTTTCATGGACTCCTCTGTAAACTCCGTATCCTTTTCAGGCAGAATGCGTCTAACTTCTTCACGCAACTTTTCTTGTTTCTTGGGATTCAAAGCTAATGTTAATAAGGCAGCGGCAAATGTACTTGCGGTCTGTGGAATGAAAAATATAAATAAAGAGTTGGTAAAGTTGTGGATAACTTACAGTGTCTACACCGGCCATCAGCATATCCATAGCCATAACTGTAGCCACTCTTTTGTCTTTCTTCGAAAGCTTCTCCAACGCACTCTGCTCTGACTCTGGCCGCACAATTCCCTGTTTGGCCTCTTCTTCTAGACGATCGAGTGCCTCATTGACAAAGCTTAAAGTAGTTTTTTGTATGATATTCATAGTTCTTAAAAATTTCTTCATTTTTGGTGTTTCAAAGTAGCGCCACAGTGAAGGCTTCAATTCCAAGTCGGCGGCATTATTGAAAAAATTTCGGAGTTCCTTGAAAAGCACGGCTGCTCCAGGATTCACTTTGGTATCTTTAAGAAGTCCGAGTTGCTTGTCTAATGCCACTACAGAAACTGATTCCAAGGTCCACCGATTGATGTAGTCTTCAAAATTATCGGGGACTTCCAGAGAGGTGGGATCCCTTAGCATCTTAATCCTTTGAAAGTTTCCTTATAATTTTATAGAATGCAAAGGCTTAATTTGACTCACCGTTCCACGAATTCTTGGTTTACTTGGGACATCTTCTTGTAATACAATCGCACGGTTTTCGGCTGCATCAGAACCGGATTGACAATACTGCGAAAGTCACCCCAAACCTTGCCTTTTGTGTGTACAAGACCTTCTGCGCCCTTATAGAATTCATGATGATAGAAATCTCGATGGTAAGCGACAGCGTCATTGCCAGGGCGATCTGGCCAAATACCTTCATTACGAAAGATCACTTCAAAGTCTTTGGGATTGTGGGTGCACACTATTCCAGGTCTACCAAGTACGGAAGGCAGATAGAAAAAGTTCCCATGATCCTCGCGCATAGATTCAATCATTTCAGCCACATCAAGTTTGAAATATTTCCCACCTGGTATATTGTTCAGTATAACATTGATTGGTTTTATTCGAGGTATTTCCTCGAAGGGGCGTGCTTTCTCCCATTCGACATTAAGCGAGCTAGCCAAGGCAGCATTAGCTTGCCAGCGCTTAAAAAATAAAAAACAATTATTTGTCTCTCCAATAAAAAAGAAAATTCAATTACTTTTAATAAGTATCCAGAAAGTCTTGAAACCCCTTTTACATTTTTTAATTTTGAAAGAAGAATACTCATTTCGAGTGCTTTGCTTGTAGTATAAATTCAAACTGTTTTGCACATGAATAAAACACTTGGGTAATATAGAGAGAGCTTTTACTCTAATTATTATCTGTTTGTTTTGGAAATATAAATATTTTTCGAGTATTAGTAGAACCTCTCTGATAACCTCACTTTATTCTCTTTTCACGTTTCGAGTGTTATTGTTTATTATTTTTTTTCTCTCTCTTGACTACATTTTAATCATTTGAATCAAACTGGTACTGCAGTCTTTCCAAAACCTTTATAATGCTTTAAGATCTAATTTGTGAATTTTTTAACCTTGACTAAAAAAGTTTGAACAACCAAATTTTGCGATAAGATATTAAGCTCTGGTTTCGAAACTCTAGATTTAATTTTTATTTTTAATATTTCTTTATTTAGCCGCATACAATACAATGGATATTATATATGGATATCATTAATAATAATAATAGTTTTGTATTTTATTTATATTTGTATAGTTTTTCAAACACCAAAGTTTTTCTTATATATTCTAGGTATTTACGCCGTTTGGCATGAATAAGCTTAGAATTCCTTAACAATTTTAGTTTAACATTATAATTAATTAATATTGAACATTTTGTTAATTATTATAATTTTTTTAATTTGCACTGGGCAAAAACGTATCTAAACGTTTTATCAACAATTTCCGAGTGCGCAAAAATCAATAAAAATAAAAATTTTACGACAATTATGAAGCAAATTTGGCACACTAGGCAATGAAGTGGACAATTTTTAAAGATACTTTTATCATATCGTGTATAAAGAGTGCATTATGTATGATTCGATAGAGCATAGACGAATGCTTTGTATATTAAATTTATATATATATATATATTTATATATTCGACAGGGCTCCAGGCAATGATTGGTACACCCAATGATAAAGGACTAAGGAGACTATGATAATTTCGTGTAAATAAATATCGAATTGTTAACTAAATGGGCCAAGAGTGAAAGGCCTTGACTGGGACTTATTCCAGCACCGAGGGCTTCTGCTGATAGCTGCATACGATCTTGGCTGCATCGTGCATCATCTTGGCGGTGGAGCGTACCAGGAACATCAGGTGACACTCATCATAGACAGTCAGCTCGACGCGTGTTCGTACCAAGCCATGGAGTACAGTGGCCCGTTCCAGATCCAGCCAGCGTTGCAAGGCCATCTCACGCTCTTTAGTGGACCCAGAGAGTGCTACATCAGAAGGTCCCCACAGCACAAACTCCAGTACAGACTTGGCCTTGGACAGAGATTCGGCACGCTCTTGCTGCAGGATGTCGGCCAAGATTGGTGTGATTTTAGTCGTGGGCAACATTTCGCAAAGTGCCAGGTGAGCACATTTGCACAAAGTGCCCATGGGCTCATCGTCATCGTTGTGATTACTAAAAACGAAAGAGCCTTAGTTCAGAGACTATTCGAGGTGTGGATTGTATTATAGTTACCCTTGCAAAACGCATAGACGCGCCTGCGCATCCTTGTTGTCGATGTCCTTGGAAAGCACCACATTTGAAAGACTGAGCGGTGTCTCTTCGATGGCCTTGGCCTGTAGATTCTTCATTCCATTCACCAACTGGAGCATGATGAAGGCCACTTCACGTGTCATCACATCGTCAAAGGCTGGCATGGCATTGGTGGCGCTTTCATCGCCGCCCATCGATGGAGTGGGCGTGGACTCCTCATTCAAAGTACTCAAATTTTGCACAGACACCACATTGCGCAGAGCACTGCCACCAGCCGAATCCTTCAGGCCGCTTAGATTGGGTATGGAGCCACGGAAATTGTAGTTGCTCTTGTCCAACAATTGCGACTTGCCTTTGAGTATGGTGCCAATGGACTGAAGCGTCTCCAGCTGCAAGCGTGGCAACACCGATATGGTGGCCTGCAGCAAAGTCACCTCTGTGGAGGGCATCAATGGCAGCTGATAGCTGGGCACCAGGTCACAAAACTCTGTAATCGGATTCAGTACATCGGATACACCGCCAGTCAATTGACTCAACTCGCCACCCACACCGCCTAGCTGGTTACAGTCGGCGGAGAGGGCCAGAGTAACTGGAGCTGTGGTCCAAAGGGCGGCATGGAAGGCCTTCTTGCCCACCACAAAGGCTTGTGCTCCCTCCAAAATAGTAAAGTCTTCAAACCGCAAGTTAATAGCATTGGCCAGAGGCCGCAGAATTGCGGGCACAACTGGAGTTTGTTGGAGCTGCAAAAAGGAACAAGAATAACTAAATTAATTCTACTAAGCTTTAGGTGAGTAGATCTTCACTTACTTGATCTAGTACTTGGGCCAAGGCCTCATGGTTGGCAACCACCACAGCGGTGTAATTGTCCTCAATAGTTTTGTGCACGACACTGCGTCCTTTGCGCATGCGCAAACGATTCGTGGCCTTGCTGCGACTTTTGTTGGCCTGGAAATTTAATTATTTGAAATTGTAAATTATTTCATATTAATTTGGCATATGATCGCTTACCGTGGGTATGCCCCAAACACTGTCATTGATATCTGTGGCCACATCTCCACCAGCCTCGCTGCCGTAGTAGCTGTAAGGAGCGTAGATATCGAATTCGCCCACTTCACTGCCAGCATACGAAGCAGAGATGCCTCTTGGAATGTTGGCTACAAATGTAAGAAATGAATGCATTAATTTTTTTTAATTTCAAATTGAATTGCTTAAAAACTCACCAAGACTGCTGTTTAAGCCATAGGTGCGTACAGGACCGTATTCACTGCGTGTGTAGCTGGCTATAGAGGCCGTGTCTGAGTACAGATTATTGCGTCTGGCCACTTGGGTCAAGCGTTGGCCCGCCACGGCGGCCAGGTCAATGTTGGTGCGTACTGGTGGCGGTGGTGGTGTCGACGAAGTCTTGACAAACTCGTACATGTTCTCGTAGTCACGTTTATCCTTCAGATAGCTGTCGATTGTGCTGCTTATTTTGCGTACAGAATCCTTTAGGCTGCTTCGCTGAGTCCCATCGGTTTGGCTTTCCGAGGGTGGATTCGAATTAGTGCGTTGTTCAAATATTTCCAGTTTACTGGATATGGCCATTTTGGGCTCAGTTTTCTTGATTTGGCGCTCAAAAGTACTTGTGCGACTGTTGGCCGTTAGAGTGGATGCGGCACTGTGCGTGAGTGGCTTCGATATTTCGTTAGAATTGTTTTTGATATTATGGGCTGGATCCTTGTTGGATCTTTGTGCTGATTGTTGTTGTTGCTGATCAGCCGGTACATTCTCACCGTTTGACGAGCAAATGGAGATAGTATCGGTTAGAACACCCCTCTTACGCACCAGCTCCAGCTGAGCTTCTCTCTCCCGCATGCTGGCCGTGCGTTCCGGCTTTCTGGGAGCTATCGATGAACGAATTTCACCTGAAAAAATAAAATATATTTGATTTAGTAAATTATTATAAAGGTTTCCTCCAATCTGACCCTAAATAGATTTAGGAACCCTAAGCACTCTCATTGAGGCTATCTTTACTGGGGCTGTCAAATTAGAAAAAAAATTTGAATAGCTCGAAATTGATTTGAAAGTTAATTAAAAGAAACTTTAATTTTTGCAAGCATTTTCAAGTCTTGTGTTCTCATTAGCTGTTTTTTCAGTCCCTGTTTTTTTTCGCCACTAATTGTGATTGTGACCCAAATGTTTTGTTAAATTACAATTCGCATAATGTTGGTCAGCTGTCGTGAACAAATCGTTGCAACCATCTAAGAAAAACAATTCAGCGCCCCTTGGTTTCCCATTCGGCTTTCATTCGGCAACAGGTGTAACAAGTTCTCGGCGCTTTCGACCTGGCCACAAAGTGTCAGCCAGAAATGGGTCTCTGTCTGTTTGTCTTTGTGGCTTTCATGTCCATTTCATGCCCATCAGCAATTCTTGTTCCACTTGTTTGTTCTAATGCTCTGCGGTTACCTCATTGGGGTTCTTTTCGATTTTGTTTTTGTTGCTCTTGCCGGCCAGCTTGTTTGTTTGTTTCTTTGGCCATCATCTATTAAACTATTTCTTTTTCATTTTTTTTTCTTTTTACTTTGATGCTGTTTTTGTTATCGTTGTTGTTGTTCACTTAACCTACTTTAAGCCGGCTCTGGTCTGCTCTGAGTATGGCTATTCGGCTACCTTGGCAAGACGGATATGGTCATCAAGCAGTCAACAAAAACACTGAGCCACACTCACATCAAATGTTGCATCTCGAAATCTATCTGTTTTTGTTGTAGACAATTTCAACCCGTTATATTGATTGAAATGCGTAGCTTGCTCTGGTGAGCTGTGTTCTGAGCTGGTTCTGGCCACCGTTTATGGGAATTTTCGAGCACTTGATGAGTGCTTGCAAAGTAGGTGAAGAGACCCTTAAAAGCCCCACAATGTCGATGATTTGAAGGTCGTCGTGCCTATGATCGACATGACAATGGCAACTGAATGTGGGTGTGGGTTCGACGTGATTTGATTACGCTTTCTTTGGAATTCATTTGGAATTTGGAACAAGTAAAAGCTTGTTCCTTTCTCTTCAAGACCGTGGAAACCTTTCGTTTGATTACTCACCTAAATTGGCATAGACATTGTCCGATTTGCATTTGAGGGAACCAGTGTTTATGGGTCCGTTGGAATCAATGCTACTGCCGCTTAGTGTGGCTGTAAGCTCGTGTTTTTGTTTGCGTCGTAGCTCGGCACTCTTGGGCGGTGGTGGACGGGCGGGTTTGTTGACTTCATGTGCCCTCTGGCCCTCGCTAGCCCGGAGTGGTGGAGCCGGTGGCTTGGCTGTTACCACGGCCACTGTCTGACTGGTGACAGGATCGCTTGTCCTGGTGATATCTTTGACCACTTCTACAGCAGTGGGATTAATGTCAATGGGATGTATGATGACCAGGCGTGGCTTCCCAGAAACTCCCGATTCCTCACCCGTACAGATCTCCGTATAGACGGTATCTTTCTTGCTCTGCTCGTTAGAGGACTTGCTGCCATTGCTGCCCATGCGCAAGAACTTCTTAATGGAGAACTTGGACTTTTGCTTCTGCGGTGGTGATTTCTTTTGGTCACTTAGACCAGCAGCCGCCAAGCACTCTTCAGACATTGAGAGATTGCGTTGATTTCGCGGCGTGGGTTCTGGAGTCAGCGGTTGTTTTAGATTCAACACCGAACTGGCCGATTGAAGTTGCAGCTGCTTTGCCGCATTCGCTCTTTGAGTGACAAAAGTGTTGAGACTGCGAAATTTGGGATTGATGGTGGCTCGTTCACGCTTATCCTTTTCTCGTATGACTGGCGCTAGACCAGGTGAATTTGCATTACCCGTGGGCTGTTTGCGAGTGTAGAGACTGTTGCTGGAGTTGGCGGTAGAAATTACTGGCAATGTTGCAGATATGGTCTCTTTATCGTTACTGGCAGTCCCTTGCGACTGTGGCTTTGCGGCTGGTTCCATGTCTGTTGAGGCTGTGTTCTTATCTGTTGGGTTTCCTGTCTCCACAACAGTTGGTTTTGCTGTCTGTTGCTGCGACAGCTGCTCTTGCTCAGAAGTTTTCTCAAACTCTACTACCAAACTGTAGTCGCGTTCAGGTGTAGGCGGTGCGATAGCTGTAAGCTCTGGCGGTGGATTTGGAGCTTTACCTTTCTTGAGCTTGGCGTCATCTTTGGCTGATTCCGCTGCAGCTGCTGCCAAAAGATTGTCACTTGATTTGGAAATGACCGATTGCAGCTGACTGATGAATTGTTGCTCGGCACTGGTAGGCTGACGCTTTGTTATAAATGTCTTGAGTGGCGTGGTGGTATTGGTATGGCTTACCAGCGGCTTTACGGGCAATTCGGGCTTCTTCAGAGTTAGAGGCGGGACCTGGGGCTTGCTCAGGCCATGGAGAAATGAGGGGCGTGCATCGATTTTTGTTGGCGGTGGTGATTTTGGCAGAGCTGGCAATTGTTGTGCTACATCCTGACGTTCTAGACTGTTGTCGGGATCGGCACTGCCATCTGGCTCACCGTGGAGCTCACGGCTCTTGTCTAAGACAAAGCTGGACTGAGACTTGACTTGCACAGATTGATTGGCCTGATTGCCGGCCTGATCGCCAATTTGTATGTCCTCGTAGTCAGAGTTGTTGGTGCTGGCACTGAGCTTCTTTTCGACTGGCAGACGCTTCTCGTTGGCGCCACTCACACCGGCTGCATTCTTGTATTCGCTACCTATGCTGATGCCAATACCCGAGTCCGATTCACTGCGGATCATGTTATAGACGTTCTCCTCGTCTGAGCTGCCATCAAAGCTGCTGCCTGTGGAGTCGAGGGCATCGTCTGAGCTGCATTTTGTGACAATAAGGCCATCGGAAGTGATCTTGCTGGTCATGAAGTTGCCCTCGTGCAGATTGTAGCTGGCGGCACGAGTCTTTGAGCTGAGCAGCATGTCGGTTATATACTGAGAGCTAGAATAGTGGGCCGTGTCTGGCTCGGTGGAAGCTCCTAGTTTGGCACTGGCCACATTGCTATATTTGCCGTCGGGTAGATTTTCGTAACTGAGCTGTTCGTTCTGGGTTTCCACCACATCGTAGTAGGCTGAGACTCCATTTTCTGTATCCGAACTGTTGCTGTCGGTGTCCGAGAATTTGTGGCAGACATTCACTTTGGGCTTGGCATGATCCTTGGTTATGGGGGGGTTGCGCGCGATGGGTTTCTTAAGGTCGAGAAATGGCTTTGTTTCCATCGTTTCGCTCAGCGAGGTAAGCTCAAATTTGATTTTGGTTGTGGAAGCGGTCGATGAAGAAGCTGCAGCTGCATTGGCCACTGTTATATCCTGGGCTCGCTTGGACTCGTTCTGCTTCTGCTCCAGGGTCTCGGAAATTTCATCGAGCAGTGACTTTTCCATGGCCCTCTCAATGGGCGGACTGACTTTGCCATCGTTGGACTTACCCTTGGCCACACTCAGCATGGGCGTGAGTGTTGTGGTTACCTTTTTGGTTGTGGTACAGCTGCTCGATGCGGTCTTTGTAGTTGTTGTGATTATTGGTGTATTACTGATAACTGGAGCTGCTGTTGCTGTTGTGGCCTTAGACTTGGCTGGAGTGGCTGCTGCGGCTGCTCCGGCTTTAATGGGCTGACCAAAGGGCATAACATTGATCTTGAGGGTCTGCTTTTTGCCCTCCTTATCGACTTGTGGGGCGCCCAGTTTTAGGGCTGCGAAAGATTTCTTGATATTTTCCTGCGGATCGCCCAGAAGATTGCCATTGTTCATATTAAAGTCAGTGTTGGCCCGCGTGATTCGTTTCAGCTCCACCGTCTCCTCATCGTCAGTCTCAGTGACGGCCATGTCGTCATGCTCATTACCCAGGTTCATGAAGTCATGATCATCATCGTCATCTTCATCATTGTCGCTCCACTCCCCGCCATAGCCAATGATCTCATGCAGCTGCTTGGGGAAGCAAACCTTACTGGACTTGCTGGAGCTGGTTGAATGGGAGCTGGACTTGCTGGTGGTCAGACGCACACCGCCGAAGGCCTTCTTAATGATGCTCTTGGCTGGGGCCTTATGTTTGTTTGGATAATCAGTCTTTGTGTGGGTAGCCTGGCTCTCAGACTTGTGGCTGGCAAGGCCTAGGCTGCTGCTGGCCGCATTCGACTTTGTGCCTTGGCCTGCGGCAGCGGCGGCTGCTGCTGCCGCCTTGTGCTCATCCTTGGACTTGAAGCAGTTCGAGCAGAGATCCTTTTTCCAGGCATTCTGCGTGAAGTGTGCACAAATCGAGGAAGACGACATCTTGAGGCTTCTGTGGGCGTGTTGTGCTTGGCTTTTAAATTATTCTGGGCTCGCTGAAGCAGCTCCCTAGGCCATATCCTGTAAGGCACAAATAAAAGGGAAATTTTTTGTAATTATTTTCGTTCACTATTGTTGATAATATTAGCTCATAAGGTGAAGAGACTGACTAACTTTCATTGTTATGATTGCGCAAGCCCAACTTGCCGACTTTTGTTGTGATTTTACTGCGAGTTGTTATTGCATTTTCTGCTGACAATTAACTTTCACTCTCATTTGCAATACGAAGTAAAAAGCTTCTGATTCATGACTCCAAATTATTTAATATGTGAATGCACCCAGCGACAACAAAAGCAACAACAAAGAGTAAAAAGTAACAACCAACGTGCCAAAGCCAAAGTCGGTAATTTTAGTTTATTCCCCCTTCTATTTGCTGGGCCAGAGACCAGCTTTGCCTGGGCTATCATTGTCCGAATACCGAATACCATCCCAGTCGGGTAGGGGCGGCAAAAAGCAGTCAGGCACCATCGAAGGCAGCCTGATAGAGTCAGCCAGCCAGCCAGCAAGCATTCATTTATTGTGTCTATCAATCAATCTCAATCTTGATAATGAAATTATTGAAATTTTCTGCTTGCCGTTGTTGCAGATTTTTCTGCGAAAATTTTGATTTTATTTCCTTGCGACTCACATATATGTTATTAATACTTTTTTCTAGCCTCTCAAATCTTTCGAATCATAAAAAAAAAAAAAAAAAAAAAACATAACTCTACAGGCTGAACCGTTTTTATTTCTCTCTAAACCAATGAAAACTTATTGGGATATATTACATTTTGAGGAAAAGTGTATCCAATCTTCGGTAATAATTTAGCTACTTATTTCTTTGCTAGTTGATAATTGAATCGGCTGGATTGTCACATGGCCAACAAGTTTGCATAGGCCTGCCTTCTGGCTCCCTTTCGCAGCTCCCCTGCTCTGTCATTTATTTTGTACTATCTTTGGTCCAAAATCTGTGTATCTCAGCAACTATTTGGCAATCAATTGACTGCAATTGCTATTGTCTTTCTTTAATTTTGTGTCTTATTTATTTGCAAATGCCTAAGGCAAATGCATTTTGTGTAAATCACTTTCCAAACGTGCTCAAGGGACCGAAGAGAAACAAAATAAAATTGACTATTCTGGTAGAGTTGAAATTGATTGATTTCAATGGCAATGATTAGATGAGTTGTTTTGCTTTCAACTTTTATGGCCATTTAACCATTATGACACCATCTTTCCAAAAAGTCTGTCGGCTTGGTCAAAACAATGAAAAAAGAAACGTGGAAAGCATTGTCAAGACATAATCTGTGACAACACCCACCAAATTACACACTCACGCACACACACACACACACCTACAGAAAGCAGACAATAAAGAGACAATGACAACGACAACAATAAAGAAAGGCAACAACTACAACAACAACAACAAAGGCTGGCACACTTTAGGCACATTTATCATTAAGATGCTTTCAACATCTTTCTTCTCTTTGTTCGAAGACTTTTTTTTCTGTTCTGAGCCTCTCGATAGAGGCAAAATCAGTACGTTTATTTTTTTTTTAAGGCATGTGAAATATTTTGGTATTCAACTCCCTAAAGGACAAGGGTAATCTAACCACTTAGAAAGAGGGCCATTGGCTCCGCCATAATATGGCCTGGTTTGCTTGCCCAATTTTATTTAAGTTTAAATTGAAATATTTCCGGGGCATAAATCAAAATCAAAAAAGCTCTGCTTTAATATTCCTTGTTTGGTTTGTTCTGCCCCCTCCCGTCACACACACACATACCAACCTGCCACCACCACCACCACCACCACCAAAGTTGACTCATTCTGACTGCTAATGTGGTTGCCACTTTTGGGCTGCCTCTGCCTTTGCCACTGTCAGCTGCAGCTTCTGTTGTTACGCTAGATTTTTGGTGCTTCTTTTTTGTTTTTGGGTCACTCGGCAGACAATAAGTAAACGCTTTTAATATGCATAAATCTCCCAAGAGTGTGCAACATGCGGCCCAGGCCAACAAAAAACAATTGGCACGAATAGGGTCAAAAGGAGAGTTCGGCTACGGCGGTGGTGATGGTGGTGGAGGGGAATCCATCAGTTAGTTAGTTGGTTGGTTGCATAACTTTGATTGTTTTGTTTGTGGCTTGGAAAATATGTTGCAGACGCGGTTTTATTTTTGCATACCAACTTGGCTAACTGTGTTACACATAAATTTGCTGTTTTCTGCTGGCTTTTGCCATATTTTTTTGTTAATTGTTTGCATTTTTTCTTTCACTCATTTGCATTCGGTTGCGGCATCGATTGCCGATTTTTTTGCCATGTGAACAAAGTCAAAGTGGCCCGTGGTCTCTTCGTCTCTCCGTCTGACCATCTGACCGCTTGCTGAATCATTGACTTGCAATGGTCAGCCCGGGGCCATGTGCTACGGTGAGTGAGCCAGTTCTCAGGCAGCCGCCAACTAAGTGGCACGCATTGAACTGAATTGTCTAATGCACTTTTCAAAGGCAAAGAGAACATTTGCCGGCTTCATAGATCAGCGTTCTGGCATTTCTCACATTCTGCATGTGTCATAAATCATGGGCCAAAACGAATTTGCTGGCCAGGCTGGTTGTTTGTTTCCCAGACTAAGGTAAAAGTGAAATACGGTGAAATGCCTGCCAAGGTAGAAAAGGCAAGAAAAGTAGCTGGAAAAATTGTATACAACTTACAACAAATTGTAAGGCCATTTGACCATAAAAATTGAAACCAAACAAGCCACCAAACAGCTAGTCAAGTCGGTGAGCAAAAAAAAAAAAACAAAAAGAAGAGCACTTTGTTGGACTGAGGAATGCAGCACTATAAAACCAAAAACAACAACAGACTCGGAGAGATGGTATGATGGCAAAACGAGCACATCTTTAAGCTATTTTTCAAGTTTGGCAGTCTCCACTCGTTATAAGGAATGTTGTTTTCTGCAGGCCGCTTCGAGTGAGATGTGGCAGGCGAAAAAAGAGATATCAGGCATGCGGCTTAGGATGTGGATGCGAGTGTGGATATGCTGGAAATCGAAATGGCAAGGCACGTAAAAGTGTTACACAAATAAATCTACATAAAATTTCAAGCGCTTAGCCACCCATAAAGGTAAATTTATGCGGTATAAAAACTTAAAGACCCAGCCAATTGGCCATATTGCCAATTGGCCAAACAGGAGCTACAAAACCAGAAGGCAGAAGAGAAAGAAAGAGAGAGAGAGTCGTTTTGGTGTTGGCTCAAAGTCGGTCAAGAGTTAACGATTGTCTGCGTGGGCTTGAAGGCGGCTCGACAATTAAATTTTCAGCCCGAAACACGGCTGGGAATATTGGCAGCGAGTGCACATGTCTATTTGGCAAAAAAGAAAAAACTTGTTCCCATTCCAAACAGGCAGCACATTTGCCTGTAATCTGATCGGTGGACAAATTGTATGCTTGTATGTGTGTGTTTGGCTGGCAGGCTACAAAACAGTTAGTTGACCGCCGCTGTGGTCGCCCAATTGAGGCCAACGAGTTGAACAGGCACACACTACATGCTTGGCAATCAGCTCACCTGGATTTGCCTGCCTTGATTGCATTTTGCTTCCTTGGCGGTTGAAGAATTTTCGTTCATTATACCCCAAAACACTCGAAAAATGTAGCCAAGGCCTCTTGGCCAAAAATCCAAATACACCCTGGCATTCACCAGGGATTCAGGTGATTTGAATCGTATCTCCCATAAATAACCCAATTAAGAGTCTATCCAAAGTCACATTTTTTTTATAGACATTTCAAGTTCTTAAAAAAAATATATATATTTTTAAAAATTCTTTATTTTTTTCAAAAACAACAAAGCCGGAAAAGAGGCAAAAATGGAGAGAAAGAAAGAAAAGCAGAAAAGAATCCCAAAAATACAAAACGAATATTTAAATCAAAGTGTGTGAAGTTTGTTCCACATTTACACATTGAATTTATGCATGCCGGTGTTGATGGCTACCCCACCCCCCATTACCCCCTCTATTCAGTTTGTTATTTATTTATATGTTTAGCATTATTTATATATTGTATACTCGAGTGGAACAGAGCAGACAAGGCAAGAGATACATTCCGTTTGGTTTGGATTGAATTTGAGATTATGCAAAAGAGAATTTCTGAACCACTTAAAGTTTTCGATTTATGCGATTTTAAATGAAATAATTTATGCATGGATTATGAGCATTCAGCACACACTGATGAGAGGATGCCACATCAGTTCAACCCGGCGACCCCAAGCCAAATGATCTAACCGCAACCGGTGATTGAAAGTATTGTGTGGTATACAAAGTTATTTGCCTCCATGCTTTTGGCTTTTGGTTCTTGACGGTTTGGGCTTGGATTCGTCAGCCATAACGGATGCTGTGGGTGTTCTTTTGATTTTGTGTTTCGCATATTTCTTGTCGCTGGCAAATGTCACTTGGCGAGGCCTTAAAAGGCCTGAGACTATCAACCCGCTTTCGACTTGGCCTAAATTCTTTGATTAACTGAGATAGTCTCGGTGGCTACAAAACTAATTCTAGTTAATTCGGATTTCCTGTGGGCTTGGGGAGAGCTAGCTATCTATAGTGACACCCACATGCCTATCAAAGGTGTAGCTCTCTCCCTCAGGCTGGTTTAAATTGAATAATCAATATTCTTACTTACCATATGAGAATTTTCTTTGATTCGTTAGGCACTGCTCTGTCTTTGGGCAATCAATGGAAACTGCAAAATTTGCAAAATGAAATGAATTGAAATTTTAATTGAATTTGCTTGTGGCCAAGGCATAAGTGGCTTAAAAGGTAAACTCAAATTTATGTATACATATCGTGTTAATTTCTATTTGTATTTCCTAGTTTAAAAGTTGTTCAATTAAAGTCAATTCAAAAGATGCCATTGACGGTCATTAGCTGCCTGGGTTGACTCCGCTGTCTAGCCACTCCTCGTTGAATAGGTAGAATCGCCGGATGTTTTGCGCGCAACTCGAGTAATTTTGTCAACAGGTAAAACGACAAACTTGTGAGCCAACAAAAACAATAACAACAACGCGACAGCGACAGCAATGACAACAATCACCCCAGGCAAGCTAGACACTGAGACAGACCTGATGGCCCGAACTGGCAAACTGACTGACAAGTTTAGCCTGGGCTCTGAGAGCTTAGAGACGCAATTAAATTGCCATGTGAAGTTTGTTTGAGCATGTGCTTCCCTCACTTATGCCATAAACAAACCAAATAGATGGAGAGTGTGAGAGGGAGGGGGGGGGGGGGGCTGAGGATTAAACAGAAGGCGGCAAACCTCTTAAACGATGTACTTGCTTCAAAACATTTACTTCGGTAATTATCACTAAAGAGTCTTGAAGTGAGAGAGTTGCCAACTTAATTTGTAATTTGCCAAGACGATTTCTTTGAAAGTCCAGAACTGCATTTTTTTTTTTTAGAATCCACATGGATGGGACAGAGATTAGAGACATAAGTAGCTTCCGAGTCCATTAGACCGAGCAGTCTGTCATTGCCAACTGTCTCCGATTCACCTTCAAAACGAGCTGTCATTTCGCTCTGCTCCCTGTCAATATGCCTCGTCATTCTGTCAAGGCAGCCAGCCTCAAAAGTAAATCGTCTTGCAGGAAGTTACTTTTAAGCTTCCTTCTTCGCGCTGCCACATAAAAGCATAAACATAAACTACTTTGACTTTAAAATCTTTACAAAGTCTGAATTGGGCTACCTAAACCAAAAGCAGTTTATTTTTAGCACACTCGGGCACGGTTTATTACAGCAAATATTTTATGTTTATTTTCGCACGAAAATTGTAACAAACTTGAAACAGCCCGACCAGAGCGGAGGAGGCTCGAATGATGAAGGCGTCGGCCAGGCCGTTTAATCAAGCGGAAAGCCAAATAAATGGCAGAGCCCTGTCTTGGTTCGCCTCCTTGGCAGCCGCTGATTTTCTTGTGTTCTGCTCATTTGGCTTTAGCAAAAATATATTTTGTACACCCTCTCAAAAAATAAATAAAAGAATAAAACGAGCATTTCAAGGTTAACCTGCCATGTCAAAATGCTGGCGTTCTCGGTCGTTGGTTGCATGACGCCAATATGGCGACAAGACAGATGCGCCACCACAGCTCCAATAACAATGCGAAATGCCTTGCTTGGTATTAATAAATGAAAACGCATTCATTCATGCAACCAATTCAAAGCAAAAGCAAAACACAAAAACAAAAAAAAACAGGCCGCAAAAACCGCCTCTGTTTTAAGTTGCCACAACTGGTTGCCATGAGCCTCTCCTGCTGCTCCCTCACAGTTTGTTGTTGTTGCTTTTCCGCCTGCTGTTGCTTTTCAATTTGCACCACACACAGACTCGCCGACGAGGGTCACTCTCAGAGTTCTGCCCTCTTGAATTATCTGAGGCAAGTGAGCTGCTCAAGTAGCCCTCGTTCTCCCGCTCACGCACATGTGATGTTGCAGTTTTGCGGCTGTACTCGCACTGCCACAACATGTTGCTTAATTAAAAGCGCAGTTAAACAACGTTGCCTCCCCCACCCACTTCCTTGGCAGTCTTCAAATTTCAAGTCTTCCCACAGCAACCCAAAAATCGTAACTTAATTTAATGTCAACGCATAAAAGAGCCACATGTTTTTTTTCTCATTTTTTTTTCTTTTATATTAAATTCAAAGGCAATAAAAGAATATAAACTTTAACGATGTTTTGGAATTATGAAAAATATACGTTTGATGAGTCCCTGTGCATTTGCCTTGTGGTAAACCTGTTGTTCAATTTGCTTGACATTTTGGGTGCTCAACAATTTGGTTACGTTTTGTTGGCCATTTGTTGGCTGTCAACCTGACCGGTATGAGTCACAAGACTTGCGGTTTTTGGCCAACTGCAAATTGTGTGACAGAAGTGAACCAACACTTTCAGATTAAACAAATCAAAAGTCTTGAAGTCTCGACCACACCCTGGCACCAGGCTCTTAAAATCTTGGCCCAGAGAACACCAAAGCTATAGAGACTTTACTACCTGTTTCATACCAGCTAAGCCAGCTGTGAATTATGAATTCACAACACTTAAAAATAATAGTATCTCTGGTGGGGGGGGAGTGCGGATATGTGAGGGCCTTTTGGCTTTTATTGCACAATTAGACTCGAAATATACAAGTAGAAGAAGAAGAAGAAAAAAGCAAGGTAAATAAGAAATAAAAACAAAACATATGTCAGAGATTCGGCGAATGCTCTGGTGTCCGAGATGCCCCCCAAAGAACAAGTTGCCAATTTGGGTAAACAGCAACAGCAACAGCAACAAATATAGCCGACATTTGTCTGCCAGCGGTCTAAGCTGGTGTCTGGTAGGGAGGCGGGTTAGCAAGGGATTTGGTCCAACAGTCAGCTGGGTCGTATATGTAATTGTATGCCAAAGGTCAACAACAGTATTGCATTTTAGATGCAAAGTCAACATGGACAGTCACTTGCCAGTCGAGTCAAAAAAGAAAAGAAAAACCAACGAAGGGCTTAGCGAAAAAGAGACAACAAAGTTGATTACAGAAAAGAAAAAGGCGAAAAAGAGGAATGTTTCATTTCAGTTTTTAATGTTTGTTAGATGGAAAGAATAGAAGGAAAAACTATTTTAAATTCAGGGTAAACTATGTGGTCAGATGGTAGTTTTATTACTTTGCGCACAACTGTACTTTTTTTCATCTAATAAACAGAAACATTTACAATGATTAGTTATGATCTCAGGGCTGAGTTGGCCATAAAAACGTACAACCTCGATCTATCCCAAGGCCCCAGATAATCTAAAAATGAGCTAAATAGCGAGTGAAATATCTGTAAATATTTGATTCCAGCTAATAAAACGAAAAAGTACAGTTGTGCTAAAACATACTCATAGCAATTTCCAACATTTGTTCCAATTAACTAGAGCGCATCATAAAAACAAAATCTTATTTGACACTCGACCAAATTGATTGTCTGCCAAAATCGATTTATGTATTTATAAAATTGAATTGGCTTCTATGACAACAAGTACATTCAAAGTGCTCTGCACTATACATTTAGATAGAAAAAAAATCTATACTAGTATTGTCAGGGTGTCATCACGTTACGTATACGCAGTGTGGCAGCTTTCAATGCCAAACGGCTAATGTGCAAAAAGTGGTCCTACGGCTGCTGCCACTCCAAAGACAAAAGGCTGGAGCACTCGACAAAAAGGCAAAGCAACATGTTGCACTAGTCATTCCGTCGACTGTCGACTGCTGGCACATCTGCTGACTGCCATGATGGTGGCAACAAAAGAAAGTCAGTAAACCGTTGCGGCGTCAAGTTCAAAGTTCAATGGAAGATGCAGCAGCAGCAGCTGAGACATGGCTGGCAAAACAACAACAAAGGAAAAACCGAGTGTGTTGACAGGGACAACAAAGCAAAAACAATCAAAGAAACGTGCAATTAACTTGGCTCAGAGAGTTGGGAGAAGTGAATGGATTGTTAGTTGGCAAGTTAGAAAATCAATTTGCATGAAGCTTGGAAGCATTTTTGCATATGCTTTCAGCGCAGACATTTTGGGCAATGAACCTCTTGGCTAGCAATTAAAACTTTAAATTAAATAATAACAAATAAAATGGAGGCGCCGACACACCAACAGAAATGCAAATGGACATGCGTGTGTGTGTGTGTGTCAGCCTTGGGCAACTTGCACTTTTCTTTTACTTATTTTTTTTTTTTTGCCGTAGAAAGTGGCAGAGGAGCCTAGGGCACCGCAAAAAGTGCAGACAATCGGCCGAGTTGGACAGCCCAAGTTGAGCAGCCGCCGTGAGAACTTCCAAATGAATCAATTGCAAATGCATTTGTCTGCCAAGCTCTTTGAACTAGGCCGTAGTGGGTTAATGAATTTTGGTTGAGTTGCTCGTGCGCATGTGCAACATTTGAAAGTAAAATCGGTTGGTCCCGGTCCAAGTCGATTGAGCTATGCGACACGCCCTGTCAAATCAGAGCTGCTGTTTTGGGGACCAAGTTTCTTTTTGGGGTTTTTCTTTCTGTCGGTTTTTTTTCACAGCTTGGCATTAAATTGGCATTAATTACCCCTGGTGCTTTGTGTCACGGCTTGGCCGGTTAACTTTCACCGCCAACTGTCGCCTACGCCGAAAACGGCAGCTAAGAGAGACAGTGAAAATTTCAATTGACAGTTGCAATTGAAGCGATTAAGTCAAGAGGAGGGGAGCGAGAGGTGGAACTTATCGCGCCATCTAACGGTGGCGTTGCCAAACTTATCATTTGACAGTTACAATTACATATCTATGAGACAATTGAATGGGCTACCGTTATGCGGCCGCTGGAATTCAGCATTTGGCAAGCGGGCGCGTTTTTGCTGCGGTTTTTGTCGCTCGCTTTTCACACGCACCACAAAGGCTGTGGTTTTCTGTTTTTTTTTTCGAAACTGCTTCGCATATTTTTATGTAATTTAGTTTAATGCAATTTTAATGCATGCAAAATGCTTTGGCTCAACACCAAGAAACGGCAAATGTAATACCAGCAGCACCAACAACAACAACATCAACAACAAAAAACAACTAAGCAAAAACATAACCAACATCAGCCGTTTAGAGCAATAAAAATGAGTGACATTTTTCTTCATTAAATACAAAACACACACAGACACACAGACGCATGCATTGTCAACAGCCTTTGCTAGGCCGTTGCTACCAGCACTCTGTCCCCGCGCCCCCACACACACTGTAGCCGTCATCTGTTTTGTTTCCACACATAAATGTAATTTTTCAGTTTGTCAATCAAAATGGTACACTCTCTGACACCCCGTTTGGCTTTATGTATTTCCATGTCTCTGGGCCGACACTGGCGACGCAGCCGTCACCAGCATGGCCATGTTGAGGCGACTTACACAGCTGCGATTTTGATTTTAGGGTGACCCAAATTTGTTGCTTGTCTCCGTGTTGGTTGGATTGCATGCTTGTCCAGCATTAGCCAGGCTTAGCCCTTAACCCCACTTAGATGTCTCCAGCGGAATGTGGAATGTGACTGATGGGGGTGCGGGGGAGCCAACAAAATTTTAACACCTCATAATTTGCTGCCACACTAAAAAGCCACATAAATTAATTAGCAGTTTCGCGGCATAAACGATGCCACAAATCTGCACCATAAATGGGCCGGATATGAGGTCTTGTGGCGGAGTGGGCGTGTTGGGCGGAGTAGATGTGGTATGCCGGTCCGTGGGACTAGAGCACACGTGTTCAACAAGCCGCTGGGGTAGCATAAATGTGGAAACATATGTTTAATTGCACCACCACCACCAGCAACAACAAAAACAACAGCAACCAAAACAATCAGAATCTAGTCATATTGCACTGAATGGACGTTCCAGAAAAAGTTCAAATTGAATTCGATTTCACTAGAGCATCAGATATTTGCATTCCAGTGAAAAGTTAATTAAAAGTGAAGAGAAATGAAGCAACGATAAATCTGTCAGACTTTTTGAATTCTTTTGATTACTGTACCAGCAAATATTTAGATCGAATAAGAATTACGAAAAAGAACTGAAAAGCTGTAATCAGCAATTTGAAAGAAAATGCTGATTTTGTTTAAACCAAAAGTAAAAGTGCTTCTGACCAAAAGAAACTTGGTAAATGCTTTTATCATTGCACCTTTGTTTTTTTTTTTTTTTTGTATTTCTTTTTCAAAATGTTCTCATCCAACTTAAGTTTGCGATTGTTTATAATGCTTAGGTGGGTGTGAGTGTCATTGCCACGTGGTTGTGCCGGTTTGTTCACTCAAATTATTATGAAAATAATGGGAAAACAATTTGGAAACTTCAAAGCTAAATTCTCTGAATTCTCTCTTTCCCTGCAACAAGAAACATCATTTCAAAAATGGTCACAACACAACGCCACATAATTTTATTTGTTGTTGTCTTTTGTTGTTTTGTCGTTTCTTTTTTTTTATACATTTTTTTCTGTCTGTTGTTTTTGTCTAGAAATGGAAAGTTTTATTGTTATTGTCGCTGCAGCAGACAACTGAAGAAATCTCTTGAATTGTGGTACTTTAGTTTTAATACTCTTTTTTTAAGAAAACGACTATATTAATATTGACCAAGTCTTTGTAAAGCATAGAACTAAATATGGGAAACCCTTAAATTGAGCCATGTCTGATGGACTGCTTGTATGCAAACAAGTCTTCCAGTTCTAAGCTGAGTATCCAGACTTCTCTATCGGAACCAGCGGAATCGGTCTATTATATCACATAATATTATAAGGCTAAAACAAATAACTCGCCTTTCAAACTTGGACTCCCAAGCTTTTACTATATAGTCATTTCATTTGGATCCTATATCTATATCGTACAGCAGGCCTTCGTGTCAAAGACGGCTCTAAAAATAACTCCTTCAACTGTTGACTGAACTCAATTAAATTCGGCTATTATAATTCTTATACATCTTATTATACATATTCGTACTAAAATTGATTAAGATCGAATCCACTATATCTATCTATAAAAATATGTCTTATCGTTTTTAAAAGTAGTTCTCAAGCATTTATAAAGTGATCAATTAAGATAATAAGATTTGGTTTTAAGGATTATTTTAAGATCAGACCAATAAACTATATAGCTACCTTAGCAACCTATAGCAACCTATATAGCTGCCTTAACAATCTAAATCGAACTTAGGAATATCAGCGACGGCTACCACTTTCTATCAGAAAACATCTTCGAAAAGAGTCTGGAATCTTCGGCAGAAACAGTTGGAAGTTTTAGTTTTTGTTTTTTTTTGTGAGTTTTGTTGGTAACAATGAATGTTTGAAATTAAAGAAATTTATTACGAGGTTCGTTTGAATAATGGTCGGAAGCTTAACTACAAACTTGAAGAATATTTTGACTTAAGCTCGGTCGGCATGAATTCTCTATTTGGCGAAAGTACGCTGGGTTCAATGGCATCGGGCATAATTTCTGCGTCATTTAACATTATTTAAATGGCCAGGCCAATTAGAGTTTATAATTAGGCATATGATGGGCTCTGGCTCTGGTTTGGTGATCCCTGGAATTGTTTGCTTGTTTATTTGTTGCATTTGCAATCTTTGCATGCCATTTCCAGTCAATTGGCATGGCAGTTGCCATTTCTTCCTGGTGTTGCGCTATAGACAAATGATGCCTGGGATTCGACCCCGCCCCCCTGGGCCTCAGCCATTGTTAGACGCCTCGTATTACAAGTGTTTTACATATTGTGAGTTGCAGGTCTTCAATTCAATTGCCTTGCATTTACACTTTGCCTTTCGCAACTGGTTGCAAATTATAGCCCCGTCAGCATAGTTAGTGAAAGGCAGATCCGAACCACGCGAGAGGGAGAGGGTGAGGCGTGTCTGGCTCCATTGAGTAGGCGTTGGCCAGGGCAGCGTCTCCAACATGGCAAACCAAACCGTCAACTGGCATGCAAGTGGCAAGTCTTTTGTTACGCATTTTTGCGTTCTGTGTGAACTAAAGATATTTTTTTTTACCAACTCACCTGATTGGACCTTTCCCGCCTAACTTGAGACTCGTGTGATTAGCTGCAAAGAGATTAAAGAAAAAATAGGCATTAATTTTAATTGGTCTAGAGCCCAGGCGCCCTCTCGATGGAGGAAAATATTTCAAGTGATCGATAAAAGTGCGGTCAATGAACTGGCCAGCGCTGGCAATTCTTCAAAAAGTGCGCCTTGCTTGAAATCAAATTACAAAACACACAACAACACCAACATCAAGAAAAAGAAGAAGAAGAAGAATGCAGTGGAGAACACACACTCAATGGCGCCAAAGCCGCCCAATGACCCGAATTCAATACACATAGCACTCGTATTTCAGACCCCTTGCTGCCTCCCCCCAAGCCAGCCAGCCAGTCCGTCAGTCAAGTCAGCCAGTTTGGCAATTCTTTTACGAGTTTGACGGTGTCTGCTGAGTTGTCTACTCGTGGCTTGCCTTATGCACTTTCAGCGCGCTCAAATCGAAGCTTTGGCATTTTAGCATTTAATCGACGCCTTGCGGCCTCCTACTCCACCCATGACAGCCTCATAACTTGGCTTGCCTTTTGTCACAACCGCTGACCAACCTGGTGCGATTTGGTTTGACTTCTTTTTTATTAAACGCTTGATCAAGGTTAACTGGGCGAGCAAGTGCTGCACTTGCTTTGTGCATATAAATCTAATTTTTATTTCAGCCGAGTTTTGCATTGGCAAACGTTGACCTTCGACATACCCTGAACATGGTATATGCGGTCCACTTAAGTCTGTGATAAATGGTTACATTTGAGCATGACTTTTAATTAACTTCTGAAACCAGAAGAACACGACCAAATCCGTCTGGACGGTGGTTGGTGTTGGCAGCTTTTTAATTGCCTCACATTCGATTTGGAATCTGACAGTTTACCGGTTCTGATCTAAGCCTCTGTCAGTCAAAATCCGCCGGTTGGTCGGTCAGTGAGTTCGTCATAGTCGTGAATAATTAATTATGCGGCCAGAGCTCCCACAGTTACAGTTAAAGACCTCAGGGCAATATGAACCTTTTTCTTATTAAAGTGGGCCATCTGTTTTGGGCTAGGCTTTCACTCAAAGAACTCGAGTTGGTTCAGGAAGTAGCTCGACTTACATTGAAATTACTCTTTTCATTGGAATTCAAGTGCTTAGAAGCAACTACCTGAACTGTGAACAGGCAGCCAAGCGAAGTTGACTTGAAGCTGGAACATGTTGACCAGAAATTCATAGGTAGACAGTCAGTCAGTCAAGTCGGCCCACTATCTTGTGTGATAATAATAAAACACTGAAGGTCATTACTGGAAAAACGGGTTTCTTTTTTCCATTTGCTGGCAAGTGACTAAGCATTTAGTATAAAATACCGTTGGGATTATGGCAACACTAGCATATGAATATGCAACGGCCTGGCTGCAGATGAAAGAGTGGTCCCACTCTTTAGAGTCGCTTGACTCTGCTCTTCTGGCCAAAGTCTCGGCGGTCGCTAACTGGCTGCATGCATAAATTATGCTAGGCCAGGCGTCATTCCGCCTCAAGCCATTTGCAAATGACATTCGACGCAGTAGAAAAAAAATATATATAAACGAAGAAGAGGAAGAACTGGCGACGACGATGGCTTAAGTTAAAGCCCACGCCTTTTTGCCTCGGCCTTTTCCGTCTGGCTGTCGTGGCTGGTGCACTCGAGCGCTTAAATTGCATTTGGCAAAAGGTCAACACGCTGTTGCTGTTTCTGTCTTTGCCCCCCTCCCGACTGCTGGCGGTTTATTATGACTGTGATTATGTGAGAGAGTCGAGAGTCGAGTCGAGTCGAGCTGGCTTTGGGCACATGCCAAACATTATTGGTTTCGAATTTTACGGTTCTTTTCATTCATTTTGGGGTGGCTAGATACTCTTTTAATGAATTCTTCACAGCTTTGGCTAACTGTAAGTTCTTTATTGATGTTTCTTTAGTTTTTTTTTCGAACCGGTTTCAGAGATAAACCGGCCTTATTGGCCTGCAGTAAAGCTGGCCAAGCTTCTAAGCTGCTACTTTGTATTTTCAATAACTTCTTAATATATGACAGCTTATGCGTTCCCCTGTCAATGACAGAGAGTGTGTGTCTGGGTGTGTGTTAGTGTAACTCTGGCAGCTTTGGAAACTGTTCTTTCTAATTCTGGGTTGGTCTTGGTGCGGACCGTTAAATGAGTTGGCATACCAAAATGTAAATGCATCTGAATGCTTATAAATGCGAATGCAAATGCACTTGAACAGTTGAAACTTTCTAAAAGAAAAACCAACAAAACAAACTCTTGAATGACAGACCCGAATTGCTGCTGCTGCTCTTGGGCGCAGTTTCTCAGTCAGACGAAGCATCGAGGCCCAATTGAATGCTTCATTGGAGCAGAAAAAATCCTGGTAGCAAACGGCCCCAGTCAACTTGGCTTCTGGCTAAAAAACTGACAGAAGAATGTCAAAGCTAATGCACTCGAAAAACTCGGAATTGATGGGCCTCAAGGCATTGACATTGGTGCCTTTCCCCCCCGCTGGTGGGGGATCTTCAGTTGCCATAAATGAGCAAGTTATATGCAAATCGATTTGCTGGCTAATTTATTCATCAAATTGTGAGGGGGAATACCTGGTGAAAAATTAATTACTCGAAACAAACTTGAAAAAAAGAAACAACAATTAATTTGTCAAATTTTTAAATCTTTTGCAGTCGCTTGATGGTTTCTGTCCCCCTGGACAAGTGTCGCAACTTTCACCTTGACCGGTTGTAGGCAATTTTTGCACTAACCAAAAAAGGCAAAAACCACATCGGCCAACCTCCATGCTTAATTAAAAAGCCAACAATTTAAGTCAAACTGTGATCGCAGCCAAGAAGACCTCAGTGGAACATTCATTAAAAGCCAAACAAAGAACTTCCCTTCACAAATAACCCAGACCCAAGCGAGGAGAGCGGAGCGAGCAGACATCTTCTAAGCTTATTTGCATTTCAAAGCTCATCAAATTGAACAAAAAAAAAAAAGACATTGAAGGAATATTCACAATGGTATAAAAAAGTTGTAGTTAATTAGAAGCTAAAGTCAGCAATGCTTATAATAAATATTTGTGAAAAATAAACCTGAACCGAATGAAAGCTTTAAGTTGGCTGTAACGGGGAGGGTGAATTGGAAGAAGCCAGAAAAAAATCATAATAAAAAAAAACAAAAAGCAAATTATTGATCAAAAGTTGAACGAACTGGGGGAAAAAAAGTTGAATAGTGCGGAGCAAACTCTTTTCTCTGTGTATGTGTGTGTGTGTGTGTAGCACATAATTATGAACTCATAAATAAGTAGAACTACTCAGAGCAGAGGAAATGAGTGATGACAAAGAGTGGCTAGGTGAAAGGTACTGGCAGTGAGCATAACTAATTAAATTGAGAATATTCCAAGTGTTCCTACGCCAGACATACAAAGCCGAAGATGGTACACTCTTTTTCAAGAAAATAAAACTAATCTACATTTGAATGAATTTTTAGACAATATCAAAGGTGATAAGCTGACCAAAGTCTAATAAGTCCACACCTTTTCATAGAGGATTTATCCATCTCTCTACCAAAGATAAAGATGAGACGAAGCTCTGACAAAAAACCAGAGTGGGAGGAACACCACTGGCTTTTATATCTCCAAGACAATTTTGACATTTTTGGTTTCACTAAGGGCTCACCAAGGACCACTATCAGAGTAAGCTGATATAACCAAAAGGGAATCGGGAGTGTTGAACAAATAAGCCGATTCGGTTCTGTTTGATATAGAGATCTGACTTAGGAGAATCTCTTATCTATTAGAAAGTCTTCCTGGTTCTCTTCATAACAAAGACAATATAGTCAAAGATCTTAACTGATTCGTTCCTGTTTGATATAGTTATCTGCCTTAGGAGAATCTCATCTTTTGGGAGTCTTCCAGATTTTCTTCATAACAAAATCAATGTACTTGGTTCTTTCCGAAAAGAGCATACCAAAGAGACACCCAAATTGCATTCAAAGTTAATTATAACAGTTCCCGTCTCCGACTTTTGCCGTAAAAAGCAAAAGTACCGATATGTTTCGGTTTCATTGTCAGCCAGGCAGAACGAGAAGAGAGTGGAGCTAGGTCTGTCTCTCTGTGTTGTATATCTTTCCAAAGGCGAAAGGTTAGGTTTTGTTTGATATTTTAACCGAAAGTCAAAGAAAACACAATGGCAAATGAGTGCGTCACAAAATAAATCAAAAGACAGCGAAAGCGCACCAACCCAAAAGACTAAATAGATGAAATGCTTTTCGAGGGGGCAGACAGAAACTCAGAGCCCTAATCAAAGCATTTGTGGTTGTCGTTATTCTTATTGTTGTTGTTGTTGTTGTTGTTGTTGTTGAGTGAACATTTTAATGTGCCTGCATTGTGAATTTTCCAGCACAACTGCAATGAGCTAGGGAACGTGTTTTTCTGGACAAAAACCAAAATGAAAAGGGGCTCGACGCACTTGAAGAACTTCCTCATTTATGGGCTTCCTTAAGCCCAAGTGTGCCTGCATTTTACATATATAATTAGTTGCTCTAGGCAACAGACCCTTGCGTCTATTATTAGTAGATTGTTTTTGTTGTTGTTTTCCCCTTAAGTGCTTAGTTCCGCTCAACTCAGACACACACACACACACACTGCTGATTTATCTTAAGTGCAACCGTTAGAATTTCAAAATTTCCAACTTGGCCAATGAAAACTTAAATGCCTCGTTTGTTTCAAAGTGTTGCAAGTCTCTTTCGACTTGTTATTCAAATAATTTGATTTATATAAGAAAATAATAAAAGAATTTGCCTATTTTTTTAATCAGCTTTAGATTGTATCAAATAATGGAATAAATCACGAAGTGATTGGAGCAAAACTTGAAAAGCACACTCGGCATATTAAAAGTCATTATTTGATATTGAAACCGTCGAATCATTCAAGAGATCCATTAATAATCTCCCTCCCTCCCTCCCTCCCTCCCCATCACCATGGTTTTGGCCATTTCACTGTTGGTGGGCGATCGGTCTAACATTGGCTAAAACACTTTTTGAATCATGAACACCCACGCAGCTGAGGCAGTCAATTTTGCATTTGACCTTAGCCTTCGAATTTGTGGCTAGCCAAAAAAAAAGAAAAAAGTTGTAATTGAACAAATAATGAACAAATGAAATGTGCCATCGGAAACCTGAGATAGTTTCGAATGCGGTTGGTTGGCTGAGTCTCTCTTTTTATTGTTGTTGGTTGTGTTAAGGTTAATGGGTCGGAGAGGCTCTTGAAGATTTTTGCCAAATCTTTTTTTTACAGTAGCTGAGAGATTTTATCTTAAGCTTTGTGTCAGTTTATCTTTGGGCGCCTTTTGACCTTGCCTCAATTGTGCCGGCAATTTCGCATGTATCCATCAAAACCGGTTGTATCTATTGGTCAACACCAACAATCAAAAGAATCAGCTGTGGTTGTCTTGGCCTTAAAGAGAAGATGATTTGTTTTTCTTTGTTGTTGTTTTTTTTTTGTTTGGTTTTTGCCTTGTTTCACACATGACCTTTTGATCAAGTCACAAGTTTTTCCCTTGACTGCAGCCAACAATCAAATTTACACTCTAAAAAAGATTGCATGTCTGGCGGCGGCTTAGCATTTTTGATTGTTTTGGCATTTTGGAAAAGCCAAGCAAGTTCATGCATGTCGACTGGAAAAGACAACACGCAGGCCTGCCAGGCCTCCACCCGGCTCTGAGCCTGCATAAACAAATCAATCAAACGAGAGCTGCGTCGCCAAAGAGCCAAGGGCAGGAGTCATCAGTTGGAATTGTGCGTATGTGTTGTTTGTAATTTGATAGAAGTTAGATTGTAGATGGTGGCTGGTCGAGAGGCGTTCTCACAGATTCTCTCATTTGAGCAAATGTGTCAAAATAGGGGAAGAAGACAAACACGGAACTGCATCTCTGGAATTGCAGTCATCAGTTGGTTGCAAAGATACAAAGATACAAAGATTCGGTAGCCAATGGCAGCAATTGAAAACATTCAAGTGCTGAGCTGGTGAGCTATCGAGCTGGCGAGTTGCTGAGCTGCCGATCTGCATAAATGAACGCAACGAATGCAAATGGGAATGCAAAGGCCAGAGGCAAAGCAAAGTGAGATAATGTATCTGTATCTGAAGCTGGCTTAGCAATTGCCTGGCTGTCACTGCCTTTGCGTTTGCTGGGCTCAAAAAAATAAGCTCGACGAGGTCGTTCCACTGTGACTGTGGGGTACCAGGCATAATGTATCTATGAGATACATTTAAGTAAAAGTGTCACTATGTCCACAGACAATAAAGATTTTCATTCATTTTTATTTTTTCTCTTAGCCCGCAGCCTACTTGTCTCTGGCTTTTGTAATTATCTTGAGCAGGAAGTTGAAAATATTTACCGAAATCGGCTTAAACGTCACTTGTTATGTGTCCACCGATTCGAGTCCGTCAAGTTGGTCAACTGGGTAACAATTCATTAATTTTTTTTCCTTTACCTTTGAGTAATTAATACTTGAAATGGTTACAAATTGTTTAAACTTTGCTTAAACAGTTTCAGGTTGGCTTGATTTCAATTTGTTACACTTTGGCCATTGCATAATTTCAGCCATATTTGGCTTTTCGGTTTCAGTTACCAATATCCACTAATTACGCCAAATCATTTGTGATTAGTTTTTAGAGTCGCTGCAATTAAACTGCCAGCAATAATTGCCACTTCTCCCCAACCAAACAGCGCAACTCATTAAACGTAATTTGAAAATGAATTTATGACACAAAATGGGATTGAAAGTGTGTGTGTGTGTGTGTGTGTGAAATTTATCGAAGAATTTCTATATTGATTATATTTAATTTCAATTGGTTTATTCAAACAAATAAAATTCAATTAAAATAAATTTTAATTTAGTTGCTAGTCCGGCTGACTGTCTGTCTAGTCGGAAGTTTAATTTTCGTGTCTTTTTTTTTGCATTAATCTTTTCCTGGCATTTTCCATAAACCATTTCCCAACGTTGGCGGCTCGGAAGTCGATTCGCTGTCCGTTGCCGTGCAGAAAATTGGCCTGCCCCCCGTCCCAGTAAACAGCAAAACAAACAGCCAACTTAACTAGTTGGCAATCCATAATTAGCCAGAAAAGAATATATAAAAACAATGAAATACAGCTAAAAAACCACAGAATGTTAAACAATGGAAATTGTATCCTATGACTCAAAGCAGCTTGTCGCTTACTAAGCAAATCCAATAAATATTTTCAACCTGGACATGAATCGCCCCATTAACTCAGTCATATAAGATCTGAGCTCTGAAATTGAGGAATTTCCCAAGCCCAAATGTTATTATTATTACTCAAAACTTTGGAGTTTCAAAACCTATCGAAACCAATACTTTTCTACAGAAAATTATATGAATGGGATTGGTCAGTCCCCGATTGTATTCCTAAGACCGATTTGGGTTGCTATAGAAGCTATATGGTTAAAATGTAATATACACTTGAACTTTCATATAAGAATCCTAAATACTATAAGGATCAGTCAATAAATATAGATATTCTGAATGGCGATTTGGGTTCGGATGATAGCTACTATGATATAATGGTCCGATCCTAATGAAATTTATAAGAAAAAAGAATTTGAAAGAAATCAGTCAATAAATCCGATCTATTTTATTATGGTAACTATATGATATAGTGGTCCGATTCGGCTGGTTTTGACAAGTGTATCCCATAAAAGATGGCTTGGATAGATTTAGATAGACCTTTGAACAAGTTTAATAAATACATACGGACTTGTCTCTATACATTTGCCTAGGGGTTCCTTTTGGGAGCCTCTGATGAGTGTTTCATCGAAAAGAGTATATAAAATTATTCCTTTTTTTTGAGCCCAATCACTTTTAAGGTTGTCTTTGACTATGCCAATTTGTTAGCCATGTTCGAATTCAAACCTAACCACTTGCAAATCGTAAATCATGACAATGAATTTCTTTTTTTTTGCAATTTTTCCAGGCCAACTAAACGTGACCGAGGCGGATTAACACATGGGTATTTGTCAGTTTGGTCAAAACAACAAGAACAAAGAGGCAAACCACACCAGCCAACCATGAGAGCCTGAAAACTAATACAACAAAATTAAAGGCCGGCGAAGCGAGTTGTTTTTCTTTTTGATTAGGCATATTTATTTTATTTCACTATCGAAGCCTCTGTCCAGCCAGTCGATGGATCGTCCATGATGGGCAAAGTCGTGTTGGCTAGTAATTATTGGCCATTATTATGGGGTCTATTGGTTGGTGAACGTAGGCGCCGTTCACCGATTTAACCGAAGCAGAGCAACTGGCCGGAACTGGCCGCTGGACAAGGAAACCACCTCAAACTCGGACTTGGAGTCAGACTCGACTCCACCAACCACCACCAGCTCCCTTCTGCTATGTCAAGCTTGACTGAGTTAATAATCAATGGCTGACAATGGACAGTCTCTGCATTTTCAATAATTATGCGAATTAAATATATGTGTGTATATGTGTGTACATGTGTGTGCATGTGTGTGTGAGTGTGTATAGTCTATAAATTAATTAAGTAAATAATTAACAAGTCCACATGGCTTGGAGGTTGGCACACAAGCTAAGAGCCAAATACTTTTAGGCCAGTCTAAAACCAGTTGCTGATTCTGCCTCTACCTTTCAGTCTTTTTCACACATGTTAATCAATTTGAATTCTTTGGTAAGACCCAAACAATGCGACAAACTGTTAACCTGTTGTTTAGTCATCAATTCGATTGGCAAAAAAAAAAAGAAAAAAAATATTGCTGTCTTTCTCTTTTCATAATCGCCTTAACAATGCCGATGACAAGAGACAATAAAGCAGAGCCAGGGCACAGTTGGTCTGGTCTAACTTTTTGTCGAGTTTTTCAGAGCGATGAAATCATACCCAGACAGAAATAGAGACCGCAATTCAAGGTTAAAAGCAGCTCACCAAATAAGCCAACGTCTTGTGGTATTTGTAACTGAAACCGACCAAAAACTAAATACACCAAATTGATTTGGCCATTACACCAAGCCAGATTAACAATGCCAAAAATGAAAAGAGTTGGAAAAATTGAAAGTTTCGTTGCAAGCTTCGATTGATCGAAAATTGATTTTCATATAGTTTCTTTTATTTTTTCTTATGTAATCAATAAATGCATTTTTGTCTTAGAAAAATTTGACAGCTCTCTCATTTTTTCTCTTTGGGCTTTTTATTTTATTTATGATGAATCTGCTGTCACAATTTGGGTTGACCCAAAAAATAATTTACTTTGCCTTGCTTGCCCCCTTCGAACCCTAAACAGTTCCTAATCAATTTTTCCACCGAGTTGAGTGAAATACAAAAAAAAAAAATTGAAAGCATTCAACATTTCCTTGAAGATCTCAATAAATCGAGTCACACATACGATTTGATTTGATCGCAACCTCATTTACTGTCTGAAGAGCCAAGACGGTGGCTTTTCTTCCGCTTTTTTTAACGGTTCATAATTGAAATTATAATTCAATTTATTGTCTGCCTCTGCCAGCTTCAGCTTCTTCATCTTGTTTTTTTTTTTTTTCAATTACAATTACAATACGTTCAGTCTGAGGCATATTGTCTGGGCTGTGGCACGAAACTCTTGGCTTGAAGTGGAAACACAAACGGATACAAAGATACATTCAAAGAAAAGAGTCGTTGAAAATTTTAGTTTGGCGTGAGCAGAAATAAGAAAATAAAAATAAATATAAATTCGATTTGAATTGTTTTTAGCCACCTTCGCCTTCCTTGGCATTGAAAGTCAGCTCTCAGGCATCTCAGTAATTCCACCAACAACAACAAAATACGAAATTATTTATACATTTATTTTTTGTGGCAATTAAGAACGCTTTCATTTTTTTTTTTATATTTATTTGCAGTGCATTTTCTCTTTTCAACAAAAAAAAAAAAAAAAATTGTAATAAGTAAGAAGAAATAAAATCATGCAACTTTTACTGATTATAATTGAAATAACAAATAAAGAAAAGCCTATTAATTTTTGTGTCTCTTGATTTATTTGGCTCCGGGGACTTCTCTCAATTGCATAACCAATCAATTTTTTTGGAAGTATTTTTAATTAAATATTTTTCCACTCAATGAAAAACTCTTCAACTAATTGAATAGACAGGCAATTTTTTTCAAATCACTCACTCCTCTGACTCTCCCAAAATAGAAAATTTTCAGCAGAAAAAAAGGGGGGCGCCGCCACTCTAAAACTGTGGCATTTTATTTTGGGGCAAGCATTTTCTTTTTTAGCCTGCTTGTTGTATATATTTTTAAGTCTCTCTAGTTGCGATGCACTTTCGGGACTTTGCCCTGCACACTGATAAACTCAAGTTTAATTGCTGAGCCTAATGACCCATTGGAAATCTTATCATAATGAGGGTCAACTCGGAAAAAAAACTAGTCTAAGCAGCCTTAATTTGGGTTCTCAATTATTTACAATTTCATATTGATTTGTTGCCACCAGCAAAACAAAAAAAGCTGATCTCGCCCCAAGCGCGTTTCGTATGCGTTTTGCATGCGTTTTGTGTGCGTTTTCGAATCGCTTACGCAAGTGTAGACGTGCATGGCGGCTTCAGCATAGAAAGTGTCGCCCTCATAGCAAGTGTAACTAAGACATTTGCGGCATAAATTAAGTAATTTACTTTTACGTCGACAATTTTATCATTATTAAGTTAACATACAAGTTAGCCCAGTTGTTGTTTCTTTTGTTTGATGATTTTCACTGAATTACCAAGTATTTTGCGTAATCTCGAAACAAACTTGCTTTGCCGAGGGTGTGTGAATTGCATACAAAAATAAAACAAAAAAAAACAAATAACCGTAAATTGTAAAATGGGCGGTCATTTTTTAATAGAGATGAGCAATAATTTTGTCTTTGTTTATTTTTTTTTTTGTTGCGACTTTCAAATGTCTCCGCTGTATCGGTTATTTTGCTCATCATTATTATTATTATTATTTTTTCTTTGCATTCTTTTGATTTATTATTGCCCGTTGCAAATGTTATATAAAAAAAAAGAAAAGAAATAATCAAAACCAAAAACTAATACAAAACAAATCACACATAATCATGTTTATGCCTGTGCACTTTTAACAGTTTTGCAGCGTTTTGCTTTTATTCGATTTATTTGCTTCTTCTTTTTTATTTATTTTGTCGTTTCATTTCTTTTTGGCTCTTTTTTTCAAAAAAACTTTCTCTCAGTTAACGTGCAAAACTTGACGCACAACGAACAAAAAAATTAACAACAACAAAAACTGGAGAGATGATTTACAGCTAGAAAAAAAAAATTGGAATTTCAAGCTGGCAGAAATTTGTATCACGATAGCTCGAGTCAAGCAAGAAGAAGAAGAAGAAGAAGCTGATAAGCGAGATAAAGAAAGTAAAAAGAAATATCTATTTTTTTGGCACTGATAAACGATACACGATTTGACATTTCACCCACACTCTCACCTGGCCATGGACGACCTCGACCCCTGCGGTAGATGTGTGCCTGTGTGCTTGTGTGTGTGTTTTCGATGTTGTCCCAATCAATCACACACAATCGCACATTATCGGCAAATACACACAAAACGCCCACTCTGCCTGCGCGAAGTAAAAGAAGAAGAAGAAGACGAAGCAGCAGACAAAAGACTCAACTGATAAAGGCAGGTCATGACTGTACATGCACATGCACAGACATGCACAGCGGGCCCCGAGGAATTAATCTGCATAATCAGATTACATAAAAAAAATAACATAAAATAAAGAAAACAATAGAAAACTTCAGAGTGTCTGTCAAATATTTGGCAAAAAGTGCGTGTTGCTCCACAGTAAAAAAAAAACACGTTGGAAAGTTTTCACCCGCCCCTCTTGAGTGTGCATAATATTTCTTGTTTTTTAGCTTTGCGCATTTTTTATTTATTTATTTATTTATTTGAAGAGCAGCAAAAGCAAACATTTTTTTTATGTTTATTTTTTATGCTGCGTAATTCCAGAGCCGAGATCCGCCCACGCCCCCACCTTTGAAGGCTCTTGAGACCCCTCCCCCAGCTCCCCCGGCTCTCCAGCTCCCTGGCTGTTTTAGTTTTTCTGATGCTTTTTTAATTGTTCGAAATGAGTTCGTGCCAAAATGCACTTGTTTTTTTCTCTTTCTTTTTGAATGCGATGAAAATGAAATGTTTTTCTTTTTCTTCTTATTTTTTATTAAATTAAAAGTGTTTAATTAAAAGCAGCTTGCACATCTTTTCAATAAATAAAAAAGTGAAAAACAAAAAACAGAGTTTTACAAATAAATGTGTTAGCCAATCGATTTGGCAAAGATAGTCAAAACAGAAACACACACAGGCAGCGAAACATTCATTCATATAAATGGAAATATTTGCTGGAACAAGTTTTTTCTTTTTTTTGTTTTTGTGAAAGTGTCTCTCCGCTTTGTGTTTTGTTGCATTTGGCCAAAAGAAACAAATAGTTAATATAAGTTTTTATCGCCTCTCGCCGGTGGCAGTCACCATTTTGATGGCCTGACAGCGCCACTTAAGCCAAGCCCAATCGAACCAGCCCAGCCGCCCCCCCTAACTCCCCCCTCTAGTTTGGCTTAAAAACAAAAGGCGTAGGCCTCTGTTTTGTTTGTTTTTTTTTTCGAAAACTTATTTGATGGCTTTTTTATTTGCAATTTCTTTGGACTCGAAGCGTACGTGCGACAATTTTTTTTTTTTTTTGCTATCGATTTTCTTAGGAATTTTCACAGTCACTCCAGCATTTCAGTCTGAGACAGAGACGAAGCATTCATAAGCCCAGCAATTGCAGAGTTTTCAGAGCCATAAAATTCGGTTGGCCAAGTCCAAACCCGTTAAGTTGGGCAAATGGCCCAACCAGATTAGCAAGACCATAATTAATCACCGGAGAGTTTAACACGATTTCTCATTAACACTTTTTTGTTGTTGTTGTCGTTGTTGTTGTTGTAAGGGGCGAAAGGGGAAGGAATCTAATATTTTATAAGCATATTCTCGGGCTCTCTGTGATTTGTTGTTCCCATGAAATCGATATGATTTGGAATATGGAAAATGCTTCAAGGTTTCATCCACCAACCCAGCCAGATCGAATGACCGAATATTTATTTCATATATTTTCCTGCAAAGTCTCCAAAAGTGGTCAAAAAAATTTTCAGAAAAAAAAATTATATACTTAAAAAAAAAAACTGTTTTTGTTTATGCAAGAAAATACAAAAAATTGAATATTTTTTTTTATGAAGCTCAAAAAATTTCACAGTGTCAGCAGAGTAGAAACAAAATGTGCGACTAATAATTATAAGAAATTATAACTGTTGTTTTTGTTGTTGTTTATTAGCTTATTTTCTTTCTATGTGTGCTTGCTTGTGTTTATTTTGTGAAATGCGAAACCCACCGTGGCCAGCAAAAGTTTCAAAAGGTGCTAAAAAAAAAAACAAAACAAAAATTTTTTTTTTTTTGTTCTTTTTCTTTTGTGGCTCTAAATTTTTTGTCCAGCTTAACCCCTGCAAGTTATGAAATACTCAAAACACACACAGACCTAAAAGAAAGGAAAATAAAAGGTTTGAGAGCCATTTAACTTGGTGAGCTTCTCAAAACAAAAAGAGGACTTGGGTAACTTTGCTTTGTTGTTGTTCATTTGACCACGTTTTTTTTTCTCTCAACAATTTTCTATTCCTTAAAGATTTAGCAAAAAACAAAAAAACAGAAAGAAAAAAAATTGCCTTTAGCTTTTGGTTGATTTATTTTTTATATCACTTACACGGACGCAGTTGCTGTGCTGTTGTGGTTTTTATAGCCACTTTTGTTGTTGTTGTTGTTGTTGGTATAAAAGACCGGAGTATCGTTTTCAATGCGGTTTTTTTTCAGAGGCACAAAAACAAAAACCAAAATGCTGTCAATTTTTCTAGGTAATTCGAAAATCTCAACTTTGATTATTGTTGCTTTTTGTGACGCGGGCGGCCTTTTAGTTTGGCTACAAACAAATTATTGAGAAATTATCAACTTTTTATGTATTTTTTTTATGAATCACTTGCTTAACACTCACAGAGATACACGCACACCGACACGTTTGTTTTACACACTCTCCTTTTTAAATAAATTTCGCAATTTTTTTTTTTATGTCGATTTTGTTTGATTTTTTGGTTAATATTTTTGAGCAGGTCGTTTAGAAAGTGGGTTAAATTATAATCCAGTGTGCCAGGCAAAAAAAAATGGGAAATTTATGCACACTTGCTTTGGTGGAATTTCAATGATTTATTTCTCGATTTCTTGTTTTGCTAATTTTTTACTTCATTCAACTTTGTAATTCTCCGTTGCTGCTTCTTTTCTACTATCGTTCGACAATCTCTTGATTAGCCGTTCTTCTTTCAATATGCTCTTGTGTTTTCGAAGTAAGTGGCAACTCTGTTTTAATACAACTTGATAATCCGCTTGAGACGTTAGCACTTTAACTCGTATCGCTCGCAACTGAATGAACTGTTGTGTGAGGCAAGCTCGGCTCCACTCGCAACTGAATGAACTGTTGTGTGAGGCAAGCTCGGCTCCACTCTGCGACTGTGGAATTGCAGAAGCGGCTTCGGGTCGTTGGAGTACTGGGAGAATGTCTTAGTGATCGAACAGGTGAGACAGGCAGGCGAGCGAACGGGTTGGCTAGCGACTTCACCAACGAAGCAGAGGCACAAAAGCTAAAGGAGAAAAAAAAAAACACACACACACAGCAACAACAATAGCTTTTTAACGGCTTTTCTCTTGTTCAGCTTAGGCTGATGCTGCCGTTGTAGTTGTTGTTGATCTTTCTGTTGGTGAGTAAATGCATTTTAGGTGCTGCTTTAAAAGTCGTTTGATTGCCCAGCACGAAACACGAAATGCCATTCAGTAAAGCAAACAAGAAAATTGGACGAGATCGGCGCAGCGTCGTCGAAGCTGCATGCGCTGCTTGCGCTGCTAGCATTTAATTAAGACTGACGCGCATGGGGAAAATGTTTGTGGCGACGACGCGCCTTGGGCCTGCAGCGCCAACAAATCGTAAGAATTGCCAGCTGAACGCGGCTGCCTGGGCTGCGCTGCTCTCAAGTGGGTGAATAATCTAAATTTCCATAATGGACGAAAGAATTTCGACGAATGTTGCTTTGATATCGCACCCAAACAGCAGTTAGCTGTTAACTTAAATTTGAACTTAAACTTTACAACTTTTAATTATTTATTTATTTTTATTTTTTTAATTAAAAAGCAATCTTGAGGAGAATAAATTAAGCACTTCTAATTATAGAGATATTTGCTTGCAGCTAGAGAACACGATGCGATTTGGCGCCAATATGCGTTCGTTGATATTTAAAAATTTTGAGTTATCAGTTCTATCGACTAAAAAGCCAACTCTGAACTATTGCTATCGATATTCTATGGTAAGCATTTTCGATTTATCGAACTCACTCACATTTGAAAAGGATAGTTGATCGGACGAAATATATATTTTTTATGCTTGCTTTCGCACTGTTGCTTATTTAAAAATATATTTATTTGAATAGGAACTATGTGTTGTGCTCGAAAAATTAGTTTGCTTGCAGCGTACAGTCTTAGCAGTCACAATTTGGGACATTTGTTTCTTTTTTTGAGCTCCCGAAGAGAATTTAGAATTTTATTATTTAATTTTGGTTTTAATTTGCGTTAGCTGTCACACAAACGGATCTATGAAACAGGCTTTTAAATTTTGGAGCGAATTCACCCAACCGGTTAAAATAAGCAGCTAAGGCGTTGCCGGACTGTTCCTTTTAGGTGTGCCACACTACCGTTCTTGCAGCCCTGAAAATATTTTTCAAATTAGCTTGTCGAAACATTAAAATTATGTCTAGAATGCTACGTTATGATTGAAAAAGATACATTTCTTAATAATGACAGAAATTGAACTGCTTAAACATATAAATTCACTTGTATTTTATTGACGCTTCGCAGCCCTCGATTTTTAGTTATCGCTTTCCAACACTAGCGAGTGCAGCAAAACATTAAAAATAAGCGCTGCAAATGCCGACCAATGAGTGAGATAAAGGAAATTGTTATTGTCGTAAAATGGAGTGGAAAAGAATATCCCGTAGATACCTTGACCGACCAGGACACGGTCGCTGTGTTACGTCATGAAATATTTCGCAAAACACAAGTTCGACCGGAACGTCAGAAACTCATAAATCTGAAGCACAAAGGTAGGAAGCAAAGAAAGTGACCGAGAAATCGGCAATTAACGAATACTCCTATAATTTTTTGTAGGTAAGCCTGCAGCGGACAACCTGAAGCTATGCAACCTCGAACTCAAACCGAATTTCAAACTGATGATGGTCGGTTCCACAGAGGCGGACATAGAGGACGCCTGTAGCCTGCCCGACGACATTGGTGAGGTCATAGATGACTTTGACGATGCCGAAGACCGCGAAGAGTCTGTGGAAAACTCGGCCGTCTACCTTGCAAAAGTGCAACGGCGTGTCCGCGACTATAAGATCACAGAGCTGGCGCCACCACGTGAGGGCAAAAAACTACTTGTCCTGGACATAGACTACACTCTGTTCGATCACCGCTCACCAGCCGAGACCGGCACGGAGCTCATGCGTCCCTATCTGCACGAGTTTCTCCAGAGTGCCTACGAAAATTACGATATAGTTATATGGTCGGCCACCAGCATGCGCTGGATAGAGGAAAAGATGCGCCTGCTTGGTGTGGCCAACAACGAAAACTATAAAATCATGTTCTACCTCGATTCGAACGCAATGATTTCGGTGCACGTACCAGATCGCGGCGTAGTGGATGTCAAGCCCTTGGGCGTGATTTGGGCCCTCTATAAGCAGTACAGTTCCAACAACACCATTATGTTCGATGACATACGTCGCAACTTTCTGATGAACCCCAAGTCAGGCCTTAAAATCCGACCCTTCCGTCAGGCTCACATCAATCGTGGCAAGGACAAGGAGCTGCTCAAACTCTCCACCTACCTACGTCAAATAGCAGAGCACTGCAATGACTTTAATTTGCTCAACCACCGCAAGTGGGAACACTACGATCCCAAGACGGGCCCTCAGTGAAGTCTAATGCTTCTGCCATTGCAGCTCATTCCTGTCTGATTGTGTCTTAAGACTCCAATAGGTTTATTAAATTAAAATGTTTTTACACGACAAGCTTGCTAATGTCTTTCCGGCTAGAGCGTATAGCCACCCTGATCTGCCCAGTGCACACGTCTAGCTTCTAAGTACTCCTCATGCAGCCGCCGCCTTTCTTCTTCCAGCTTGGCCAGTCGTCGATACTTCTGCAAGAGAATACCGCAGCCAAATAAAATGGCCACCTGAAAAATTAGCCACAATATGAAGAGGGCTATCAGTAGACTCTGGTTCATGCAGATGTTGTCCAGATGCAGCTGGTCATCGATGCCGGCTATCAGGAGCACACCCCGTTCACTGTATAGGTAGCTGTTGCTATTGGTCTGGTCGGGTCCATGGACCCGTAAGTTGTAGTTTAAGGGCAGCTCCCGCTCACCCTGCTGGCGGGAGTCGGTCAAATTGCTGTGGGTGTGGTTGAGCTTGTGCAGCTCCTCAGGCAGCACATCCACCACAGTGGAAATGTAGACCGGATTTTGTACCTTCAGCTGCGAAGGGTCTACAGTCTCTTGCTCGGTTTGACGACGACGCCGTCTGCGTCGCCAGCCCTCATTGTCACCTTCTTCAGCACCACCCCCGCCATATTGCTGGCAATTATTGGGTGGACACCGATCCAGGCAGAAGCGTATTTTCACATCAAAGTTGACATTCGATGTGCCGGAGAACTTGAAGGCATGGAAGCGTCCGCGAAGTATAGTCTTGGAATTGGTGCGCAGTCGGGTGAGCGGTGGAAAGACACTGGCGTCTGTCGGGCAACCGCGCTCATCCAGTAAGAGCACATAGTTCTTGTTGTCTTGCGTCTTGGCTGCTAGGGAAGTGGCACGAAAGTCTGGCAAAGGAGGCAACTCCTGCTCCAGCTGGTGTGGACTGTACTCGGCCACTATTTGGAGTTCTAGATTTTGTCCAATTCTCACATCGTTGGTCTCATGCTGATGCGACAAGTCCACAATTTGCAGGGTGATCTTGGGCTGGGGATCCGGTGACTCGCTGACATTGTAATGGACCACACCTTCGTGGGGATACATGCTGAAAGGGAAGAGATAATTAAACAAGATTTTTTTTGATTTCTCAATTGACTCACTGATCCGCATATTCCAAAGAGGATTCCAGAGCAATGGCACTGGGTATGTGCTCGGTGGAGTCGATGTTACTGTCTCCCAAGCCCAGTCTGGCATTGGCATTGCTCATTATGCAGCCCACCTTGATCAGCCGATCCCCCTGGGTCTGCACATTCGGATTGTTCTGGATAGCCACCAAGGCAGAGATAAAAGTTCTGGAGAAAAAAGTAACCTAAATTAGCCTCAGTTTTGATAGGCTCGACGAGATTCACCTCTGATAATCCCTGGTCATTTCATAGGCACGCAGCACACCGCAGCGATTCTCTTTGACCTCACTGCCAATGGGCAGACTAAGTAGGACACTTTCATTACCGCTGCCCTGGACCTGGCAGTCCTTTGAATGCATGCTGGCATACATTTTACCCACAAACCAATCCTTCGGCTTGTACTTGATACTCATTTCCTCCCGAGTGCACACCACCTGCACTGTGGGCAAAGAGCGAGAGAGAGGGAGCGGATAAGCCAAGGCAAGCTCTGAATTGATTCTACTCACCATCCAGGCACTTGACACGGCGCATGTAAACCGAATTATCACGCAACTTCAGGCTGCGTGGCCCCAAGGAGACAATGTCCTCGGAATGCAGCAGGCACTCGGAAAGGCTCAACTGATTCACATAGTAGAAGGAGACACCCTGGCAGTAGAAATTTGACTCGTGTGAACAAAGAGCTTGACACTGCAAAAACACAAAAAAAGACCAAGTCACATACACACACACCAAGAGAGACTTAGAAACCTTCATAAATCATCAATCACGATTGAGTGACATGTCCAATCGATAGTGGGGCGACCCTAAACACAGACGCACCTCTTTTTGGGTGAGGCCCACATATTTGGCTTCCGCATAGATGAAAGTGCTGTTGGCATACAATTCATAGGAGCAGTTGTCATTTTCGATGGCCCGTTCCTGGCATTGATTCTCCATGTACTCCTCATCGTAGGGGGCGGCCCGAAACGAATCCGGCTGAATGGTCTTGTCCTTGTCACTCAGCATACAACGCCCGAGCAGACTGATTGGCTTCTGGGTGGCTGTTCCATCCTCCCGAAATCTGACAACAATACAGAACACAACACGGAAAACACAATATCAAATTGATTAGAAACAATTTACACATGTTTCGGATGGCGGTTGCCATGATTTATGACTTCATTGCAGTCCACACAAAACAGAATGATATCATAATCGTCACGACAAAATCACAATAGGGAAAACCTTTCGTACGATACGTATTAACAAAAGCAATTAATTTGAACAAGCAAACGCTTGACAACAATAACAAAAGACAGTGTCAACTTTACCTCTCACGATTGTTCCGATGCGAGGGGGCAAACGAGGCGGAGAGACATCTGAATGCGCCTTCGAAGAAACACTTTTCGGCGCACTCACGACGCGTGACCAGCACCGGCAGAGTCTTCCTGCTCTGAAACACCAAGCTATTCCCTGGAATTTTGGTCAAGGCCCAGAGGCGGCCTTTGCACGATTCGGGCACTATCGAGAAACAGAAGCACGCATGAGAACAAAGGCCCGCTCGAGAGGGGGTGTGCATTAATTTGCATGGATTTTTTTTTGGTTCCACTCACCTCGCAGGCAGGTCTTTTCGTAGAACACGGCCTCGGAATCTGCCACCAGTGGCAGATCACCTGCTATGGGCAAGTAGCGCGATGTGCGCTCGAAGTAGGAATAGCCGAAGCACTCGTTGGTGTCCAGGAGATGGACATAGGCTATGCAGTCGGGATCCTCGTGGCAGCTGCGCCAGCACAGATGACTGGCCGGGGGCTCATTGTAGCCAGCCGGAGTCCAGTGGCCATTCCGTCTGTTTCTTTGGTTATCTTTGAAATTTGCCGGCGAGGGGGCATAAATTAGGTTACGTTCGCTGAGGTAATCCAGGGGCGGTCGAAAGCCAACGATTTTCTGCAACTGCAACTGATGCAATGGGCATTTCAGCAGCAAAGCATCTAGGAGAAGAGATTCAAGTGGAATGGAATTTTTTCACTTGACTGGCAAACAGATATGCCTCTATATATATTTTTTTCTATATATTCAGCTTACTTGGCCATAATGAGCTATTATTATTTATGCCTGTCTTTTTGCCGCAATGCATATCAATTACTGATGAGCAAATCACAAAGCTCATCAATTTAGCGAGGGAAGGTTGTATGGTGCGGGGGGAGGGGGGATCAGATATTAATAAATACAATGATCTAAGTCAAAATTCCCACTGATTACAAACTAAAATTTGAAACTATAAATAAAATGACTTGGAAATTGTTATTAGACAAACCTTAAAGGATTCTAAACAATAGAAGATAATCTCAGGTAATTTACTTACTCCAGAGTAAAGTAAATGTTTCTCTCCGACAAAAATCTCTCTGACTTTAACACCTTTTAAATTGTATTTCTCTTTTCCTACAGATTTTATAGAGGAAAAGTGTTTTAACTCTATGGGAAACTTGGTAACACAAATAAGCCTAACTGATTTCATCATCAAGAGGAAAGCTAATAAAATTTATGAATAATATCTTCTGGCTTGACAGATCTTTATATATATTTGAATATATATTTCTAGCTTGATAGATCTTTAAATATATTACTGATTCGATAGATCTTCATATATATTTAAAGATCTGTTTTTTTTAAGCATTTTGTCAAACATCCTTTTATTTTGTTTATTAAAACAGAATTTTAATAATCCCAATTATTTATTTATCTTTTTATATATTGACTGAGTATAACTGAATGTTTTAATTCATTATAAACTTGTTATTTCAATCAAGATTGAAAGAAATCTTACATGTGATTAGTTATTTCAGTGATGATTAAAAGAAATCTTTCTTGCGCCTTTTAAAGGAGGCAAAACCTGGAACCTTTGTCGACTTGGTGAGACTGTACCTGACAATCTTTCACTAAATTCAAGGAATCGAAACTCAGAACCTTTCTCAACTTGTCTCCTCTGTTCTGACAATCTTTCTTTTACTAAATTCAAGGAATCGAAACTCAGAACCTTTCTCAACTTGTCTCCTCTGTTCTTAAAAATTTTATTCCTAGGTTAGCTCATCTCCCAAAGTTGTTGTAACTTAAGGCTGGCTTTGTCAAATTAACTATTTAAGCTTTATAAATGGATTTCTTAAATCATTTATCATTTCATATAGAATTATATTTACATGTTATTCGTATTTGCTTTCAGTATTTTATGCCCTAAGTTTTGATATATCATTTGAGGTCTGAGTTCTCTCACCACAAGCTGTATGGGTTCTATATATATATTGTTTCCCACATTTCGTCATAGATTACATCATTGTTTTCATTTTATTATTTGGAGACTGTTTATACTACAGCCCCAAAAGACCTTGAACAAATCTAAATAGTTTGGTTAAATTTAAAGAAATTCTAATCAAAAAAAAAAGGCATCATCTATTCGTCAGGGCATTCCATAAATTCATATCAGTTCCCCATTTAGCTAGTTCTCGGTTTGTAAATGAAGCCGTCAAGTACGTAAGTAAAAAGTCCATTGAATGCAAATTTCAAGTTCAAAAATGATTAAATATTATATATCTGGCTCATTCGATTCCAGTTAGCATACAAAACAAATATACATACAAATGAATAAACAAATGTAATATATGAAAATTCGATTTGACAAGATTTGGTTTGGTGAGGTCGGTCGGAGATCTTAATTGTAATAATTTCCCCATTCTTGTTTAGCACTCACCGACATTTTGTTGTGGAATTAACAATAAAACGATTGTAAATGTAAATTTGCACAAATTTGCAGTGGGGTTTTGGTATTTTGATGTTGGCATTGTTTTTAGTTTGGATATTGCAATCGCATTGCAAATTAGTTGGCCGTGTAATAAATTTTGGAACAAATTCTTTGGGACAGCAATTGATTTAGGCCGGTCCTTTGCCGCTCCTTCCATCCATTCAAAATGATTAAATAATTTGAATTTGTTTTCTATTTTCAATTTGGTTTTGGTTTGCTTGATTTTTGTTTTTTTTTTTTTTTTTTGGTTATTCGATTAGTTGGATTGGCTGTTTGTTGGGGTTTTTGCTTGATGAATACTTTGGCATAGTTTAGCTTGCCACTTTCGATTTCAAATAACTGAATTTAAATTCTGGGCACACACATGGCCCGGATCTGTTTGCATTATAATTGTCAGTCAATTTGAAAGGTTTGCTGGGTGGCTTCAAATATAAATTACTTTTGTTTACAAATAAATTGAAGGCAGTTTGTCAACTTCAAGTAGAGCAGGCTTCAAGTATTTTTGCATAACTCATTATGTCACACACATACACACACACACACAAAATGATATAATTTTTTGTTTTAACGGATTTTGTTGACAATTCTCGAAATTGGTAGTACGTCTAATGCGCGCGACTTCCAGCTAACAAATAGATGAGCCCAGCTCAGCAGCATTCGCTTGACTCTAAGCGCACTCAGAGATCAAACTACACACAAGTGTACTCCCTGCGTGCGTGTGTGTGTGTGTTTGTGTGTGTGTTTTTTTTTTACAAATTATTCAAATACCTTTTGGCTCGACTTCGTCAATCGACCGGGCTAACCGAGCGTATGAGAAATTTCATGAGCTGACACGGCTGCTGATTAGATCGTTACTTGTTAATGTTGTTGCTATTGTTGTTGTTGTTTTTTTATCGGGGGTGTAGACGCATTTGCTCGCTCACTGGCTCAGTGAGTTGCTGGCTCGCTTACAATGTGCAATAAACAAAACTATTTAACGCTGAACGACAGACTTGTGGCCAACATCGCGCCAGACCGACAGACCAAGCAGCTGGCTGAGGAGAACCCCCAAAAAGCCTCACTCATATCTCTCGCGCTTCGCTCCCTCTATTTCCGTCTCTGTCTCTCCCGGCTTGATGCGACTTGCATATCTCTAAGCAAGACTCATGTATCTGTTTGCACAGTTGCGCCCAGCAAGTCATTGTTGTTCTTGTTTTTGTATTCAATGGCACTTTTAACAGTTCAGTGGTTTTGGCGTTGACAACATATTCGTCTGCCGTTTGGTAATATCTCCGTAGTATGAATGAATAAACAAACCAATCAATTGAAATTCTTACTTACCCGTTTCGAGTCCCCTCGAGCTTCCTCACATTTCGAGTATTTCTCTCTTCTTTTATTTTGATCATGATTATTGTTTATTTCATTGGATTTTCTCAAGCGTGGCTTTCGGAGTTCTTCGATGCTTGGCTCGTTCTTTGGTGGGGGGCAAAAAAAAAAAAAAAAAGAAAAAGGAAAAACGCCAGCAATTTGTGTAATTCGTAATTGGGATTTTGCATTTAATTAGCCATTTGTCAAAAGGGTAAATTAATTAGTAATTACATGTACTTTGACTGACATTAACCATACCGATGACGACCTCTGCCAGACTTATTGGCATATTGGTCAAGGTCGGACAGTCGGTAAGTCTTGGCTCGTCTTGGTTGTTCGGATGTGTCAGGCCACAATTTGAGGCCGTCAAGCGCTTCAGGTTGACAAATACACGACAGAAAAGGAAAAATTATTGACACGCACACACGCAATGACTTCATTTGGCTAAGAAAAAACTGACAAGCGATTGAAGTGTGCGGGGCTGTGGGCGGGGCGGAGATCAAGAAAAGTTTCTGCGTTTGTTTTTGGCAAAATGTAATTTGCCTGGAGACTCAAAGCCAATATCGATTATAACTTTCGTTGGCCTCCCTTGAGAACTTTAATTGCATTTCCCGACACACTGCGTATACGTAATAATTTATAGACTTATTTGGACTGTTGGTCTGTTGTTTTCGGCCAGCCATTGTCATTGCCAAAAACAGGTCAACACTGTCAGCAATATAAAAGATGTATTAGCGTGACACAGACCAGGCCAGGTCAGGCTAGGCCAGAACAGCCTTAACAGCAGCAACAATGAGTAGCTGCGAAAAGGTGCAACAATTAAAAATGACTTTAAAATTTTGCGCAGCACCAAAAACCCAAAACCCACTAGCACAAACACAACAAAGGTGGTGGCCGGAGTGAGTTTATTTTCAGCTCGACAGAAGCTTGGGCAAAGTTTACCATTTCACCTTGAACTATAAAAGAGCGTGTGGCTTATTGTGTTTGCCAGAGTGTATGTGTGTGTGTGTGTGAGTGTGTTTGTAACTCTCATTTATACACGCAAACAAGCAGGTGACGTCTGAATGACGCATGAAAATAAAAGTTGCAAACTGCACGGAAAAATAATACATAATAAAAAAGTTTTCCTTTTTTATTTTGCGCCAACACCGAGTGCGGCGGCTGCCACTGTTGCTGCCACACATGGCAAAAGTTTTGCCTAATTAAAAATGCCAAAAAGTCATCAACACACACAGCACACAGCACACAGCACACACACCCGCAAACGCATGCACACTTGCAAAGGCCGAGAGAATCGCTCACCTGGGACTAGTCTGGTTGACATGTCAGTCTTTTGTATAGCCACTAAGCCAAAGGCAGCCTACAGCCTTCCCTTGCCACTTTGCGTACAGCTTCTCCGTCAGGCGCCTTCGAGCTCACAACCCTTGGCCCCATAAAATGTTGTCTAGAGTTGCGCGCTTGACTGCATCACCCGCCACACAACAACAAGAAAGAAAGAAGTCAATCTCAACTAGCCGACTTTTGCATACTGTTTTCCAATCTCTGGACTACTCTGACAAGTGGCTTGTGCATTCTCTCAGGCATAGCCAAATGGTCTGGTTTGTTTGATAGCTGGGGAAGGCGCAGTAGAGCGTGTGGCTTGCAGCTTGTCACATTGCTTGATTCACTGAATTATGCAAATTTCTGTGAGAGTTTGCCAACAGTAGCACCAACAACAATAACAATAACAGGAACAACAACTAGTCAAACTATGTGACAAGAACAACAACAGTAACTGTCTGTTATCAACAACAGAATTAGACAAAGAACGATTTTCAAATACTCTGCAGATCTTCTTTTACGGCCCAGTGTGACCAGTTTTTCTTAGGAAATTGAAAAGACCATAAAAATGTCACAGTGGTCCGATTGGTCACACAGTTTCCGTAGCTGCCCTGGCGATATTGCTTGAATGCCACAGGATCTAGTAATTCAATATACTCTTGTGCTACCAAATACAGGGCATTTTTAGAAGCCCCACTGAGCGTTCTCTTGTCGGCTTTTACTCACTCTGAATGACAGAGTTAGTGAGCGTGTGTTTTTTTCTCTCTTTTTCTAGGAAAGTGTATGTGTTTTGGTTGGCATTTGTTTAATTGTTGGCCGTCTGGTAGCTGCCAACTTCCGTTTGAAAACTTCTCTACTGCTTTGTATACTTTTTGGCCTGTTGCACCCTTTTGACACCGCCCCTGAAGCCAGGCCAGCGACGCCAATGCCAACGTCATCATGATGGAGAGAAGCAGCAAAAAATTTGCCGCCGTCAACTAGCGTGTGAACTTTAAATGAAACACGGCGTTGACTTTTTCACCCCCACTGGCTGGCTGGGTGGCTCCCTAGCCACTTCGAGGCTCCCCGCCGTCTCCAACAGCTAGCTGCCTCACTCCCTAAGCGCCAACTAAAATTTATTTAAATCTGTGCCATAATTGTTTAGTGTTTTTTTGCCTGTTGCTTGTCGGTCTCTCGTTCACGCTGCTTTTGTTGTTGTCTCGCTAGTCGTTTGTCTGTCTTCTTCTATGTGTGTGTTTGTGGCTAAGCAAATTTATTTGTTTAGTTGTCCAAATTCTTTTCATTTTGTTAACAGGTGAGGGGAAATGCGAAGGGCAGGCTTCAACAGCATTGCGAATGCCTCTGTGATTTGTCAACTGCTCGTTTGTTTATTTTTATTTTATTTTAACTAATGTTTTGTTTTTCTTATTGCATTTCTGATTGCTTTTTCTTTAAAGCCCGATTAGCTGGCTAATTAGATGATAAATATAGAATTTTCAAAGCAAATTTATTAATCTTTAAAGTAGTGGGAGGGTTTCCGACCGCAAAGTTTTCAAAGCAAATCTAATTTATTCTCGATGCAGAAATCACAGAAATGTTGTCATCCGCTTTTCAAAATTCCAATCAGACTTAAATCAATTATAATTTCATATTAAATGGAAAACTTTTTGTTGTTGTTTTGTTTAATTGCATTAAATAATATTTATTGATTTCATCATTCATACAAATTAATAGCACATATTTTGGGTGTTTTCGGAATTAAAACAAAACTAATACAAAGTTAATTTGAATCTAATAAATTTTTTTCATTTTTCGAAAATTCTTAATGATTTCTTTCTCAACTCAAAAAAAAAAGGTAAAAGCGAATGTTGCATTAATTTATAAAAAGGAAGGAGTCTAGAAAGCTAAGAATTTTTTTCTTTTGGGTATTTGCCAGCTATTTTCTCTTATTTTTTATATGTAGTAATTTGTTTTTAGTTTTTGTTTTTGTTTTTTTTTTTGGTTCAGCGCCTTAGAATTAATGCAATTTAGTTTAGAGCATGATACAAGTAAATTAAATTAATTTTATTCAGAAAATAAATGAAATACAGTACATAAATTGTAGTCAGTTTGTAAATTTCATATATATATATATAATTTTTTTTTTTAAATGCAGCCGAAAAAAAACACTTTTTTATTCATCATTTCCCCTCTTCGGCTTGATCTTGATTTTATATATAATTTTTTTAAAATTTCTTATTAAATGATTGTTTTTATAATGTTTTCCTTTTTTATTTTTCCTTGGTTTAGTTATCATAAATTTAGACTATAATTTAAAATTTATTTATTGTATATGCAAATTTTAAGGGTTTTCCATTTTTTTTTTCTTTTCTTTATCATGTTTTTTTTTCTTTTTATTCAGGCGCAGCAGTTACTACAATTTGCTATAATTTGCAAGCATAATTCGTATTATTATTTTTTTTTTTAAATATATTTTAAATGTGAATTTTTATATTTGTCGAGATACTTTTAAGAGATTACCCAAGTGTACCAATGCAAATCAATTTAAAAATATATAAATATTTATATAAATAAATGAAAATAAGAATAATATGAATTTTGAAGTGGATTGTGGTCGGTGAAATTTATAATATGTGTTTGCTTTTGTTTTTTGTTTTTGTCACTTAAATATGCCACTGGCCACCTATTTACTTAAACATTAAACACTGTTTTTATACATAAGTACATATACAATGTGTTTGTCTATATAATTAAGCATTTGCCATTTACCATTTACCATTTATTTATATATTATATATACCATTTACGCAAGTTGTCTCATATGCCTTATTATATTTTAGTATTTCGTCTTGTAATTTATATGCTCGTTTTTTTTTTATTTTTTAGATGGAAAATTGTTTTGCGGTGTTTTTGGTTGCAGTTTTTACGAATGCTATAAATGAGTATGGTCATATATTCTCGAAATTACTTAAGTTGAGTGTTTTGTTTTTTGCGAAGCTTTTTCAGTTTGAGAGTGAAGAGCTAAATAGATGGAACTCCGATCTTTGGCATAAGCTGACTTGATTTCGGAATTTTGAATTGGTTACTAGAAGCTTAGAAAAGTTTTTATTCGGTATTTCTTGTAACTACTGGGAGATATGTGCCTCCTTAGCTTGAATTGATTGAGCATTTACGTATCCATAAGGTCTTGACCTGCTCCGAGAACTCAATCGTTTCTTTTTAAGTATCCCCGATAAATTCGATGAACCCCTCTAACAAAGCTTGCAATATGTTTTTGCTAAGTGGTGTGTTTATTTCCGTAATCCTAAATGAACGTTTTTGATTTTTTGTTTTCGTTTTTTATATGAGTACACGATTACAATGTAACTATGAAGAATATTTTCACACATCTAACACGACTACAAATTGGCCACTAAGTGATTGTGTTTTTTTTTTTTTGATCTTGCAACCCTTTCTCAGGTTTACCAACACTGGCCATTCAAAGATGAGTAACGATAAATTTGTCTATCGGAGTTTTCGATACTTTCACTTGATCATCTCTTCGTATGCAAAATGCATTAGTGATTTTAAAATGTATAGATTGTTTTTTTTTATAGTTTTTGTTATAATTTCTAGCATTTTGTTGAAAAAAGCACACAAAAATTTCTCTACGTGCAGTTGAATTAGTCGCCTTTGCTTCGTTTTGCTTTGGCTTAAGCCGTTCTCATTTGTTTTTATATTCCATATTTTTCTTTCTTTTTTTTTTTGTTTGTCATTATTCATTTGCTCAAAACCTATCACATAAATTTATTCTGGGCGGAATTTTTAGCGTGTGTTTACGTTTGTGAAGAGACAAAAAAAATTTGAAAAAGAGAATGAAAAAAATTGAACACAGAATAGAATAGAAATGAGCAAAAAGTGCTATATGAAAGAGTAGGTAGAAAAACAAAGCCAATCAAAAAATGACGGTTTCGAATTTTAATATTATTTATTTAATAGTTTTTTTTTTTTTCTTTATAAGCTAGAGACGGATTTATCAAATTTGCTGTGCTAAAAATGAACTAATATAAAAACCATGGACAGTTAATGTTTAATTGCTTTCGTTAAAAGGGATTGAGGTGTGCAATTAACTGTGCTAAGTTTTTAAAATGCTAATCATGTTTGGCGGTTTCCTTTCCTTTCTCTTTGTTTTTTTTTTTTTTTTTAATTGGGTGATTGAATTATTTTTCCGTTTATATGAATTGGGATGGAAGGGAATTGTTATATAAGCTATTCTTACCATTGATTAATATACCACAATCGCGTGCACACATTTGTTTTATATATATTAATTTTCTGATTTGCTTTTTTATTTTAACAATGCGCCATGGACTATGCTACAGTTTTTTTTGTATGTTTTTCTTGCTTTAGTGTATTTTATTTTTTATTCTTGCCTGGGAATTAAATCAAATGCTGAGTGATTTTGTTCATCTTTCAGGAGTTCTTTTCTATTATCAATTTGCGAGTGTTTTTTGCTGCTGCTCTGTTTTTCTTTCATTTTTTTTTTATCTTCTATACGTAGCTAAATTTCATGTGTTCAAAAACGCTTACATGGCTACTGCACATTTATCATTTTTTTTTCTGTTTTTTTTTTTTTTGCTTTTTTTGTTTCATAATAATAATCATAATATTAATAATTCTTTATCGCTTACGCTACTCTGAATTCTCTGCCAAATTGTTCTTCTTGCTGCCTTGTTGTTGGTTTGTGGATTTTCGCTTTGTAATCCGCAGCCAGCCAATCAGTTGGAACGATTGCGAGAGAAAAAAACAGAGAGAGATTGAGGGAGTGCATCAGCGTAAGAGGGGATTGGGGTTGCTTTGGAAAGGCTATCCAGCTTTCGCTTAGAAGACCAACATTTGATCGGCACTGCCCTCCGCGCTGGCCTCATCGTCGGCGCCCTCGTCCTCGTCGTCGGATGTTATCGAGGCGGCATTATTTACAACAGACTCTGTGTAGAAGGGAAAGAATTTATGCAAAACTGTATTAAATTTTGTTAATCTGTCTTAGGCCGCATTGATTTTCAGCTGCCTGCGAAAATTCATTTTGTATCAGCCCATGACTTTCACTGTCTCAGGCCAACTTGGCAATCTAATTTTAATAATTTTACGAGACTTAAACTCTGTTTGGTTGGCCTAACCTAAAATTATGTATACGCAGGGTAGGTCATTTTGTTTTTTTGTTATTTTTTTTTTCGAAAAAAAAAAAAACAGAGCAAATCTGTAATCTCATCGAGCCTTATACACCTTAATAAACTATGAGCAGTTTGGGTACGCTCTCAAGCATAAATTCCCTGGCTTTTCTCTCTAGTTTCATTTTCCTCTGGCCCAATGGCTTAGTTTTTGTGCCAGGCAAGCAGGGAGCTCAACCTTTATGGGTCATAATTTGGTTTGTTTAAACTGATGCCCCCGTTTTCTGAACTACTCAACTCGACTGAACCCAACTCCAACTTTATATTTTCGCTCTCCATTCCCGTTCCGTCCAGTCGAGTCGAGTTGAGTCCAGTCGAGTTCTCAGAGCTCAGCTTCGTTTATTTCAGTCTTTCCAATTATGTGCACATCTCAGAGCCACTTAATGTTTGCCTGCCCCCATTTCAGAATTCTATTTATTATTTTGTTTTTTTGTCTTCCTCTTCTCCATTTTGTCTTTACAGTTTTTTGTGTGTAAGTTTGTTATGGGTTGAGACTCACCGCAATTGGGCTTGCCACGTGTGCGTGTGTTGGCGAATTCCACTCCATGCTTGTCCACACACCAGCACACTCCCACCGAGTTGTGGCATTGTGTTGGCTTGTAGAATCCTTGAACATCGCAGTCGGGTGCGTAGGCGCCTAATTAGTTTATACCGACAACGGCAACCATAATAAAAGTGGAAGAAACAACAAATAAACAACAACACATTTTTAATATGGCAACAGAGTTTAGCTTTAAGCGTGTATATATGTGTGAGCTCTTATTTTTGTGTGTGTGTGTGTGTGTGTGAGTGTGTGTGTTAAGTCAAAAGCGTCGGCAGCAAGCGAAATATTTGTGAAATTTTATTATTTTTTTTTTTTTTTGTATTTTGGGCTCGTGTCAGAATACAAAAAAAAACAGTTGGCAGAAAAAATTATAGTTGAAGTTTTATAAGAGCAATAGAAAAGCCAAAATAGAAAGGGTGTCCGAGGGATGCAGAGTAGAGGGTAAAAGTTTGTTGTTGTTAAAAGTGTTTAATTTGTTGGCTTAAAAGTTGAGTTTTTGTTTAAAGTTAAAAAGACAAAGCAAAAATATATGCAGTTAGGTAAGAGGAGATAGCACCAAGTGTTGCAAGCCGACAGCGAGAGAGAAAAGAGGAAAGAGGAAACAAAACAAAAAGGTGAAATTCTGTTAATTGTGTCTGTGTGGGTTTCAAAATGTTGGCTTATCTGTGAGACTGTGTGAGTGTATACGTATGTGTGTGTTGGCTTAAGAAGTAAAATTCAGCTGTCAGGCGCTTAATTATAGCTTGAGGAAGGTTAAAAGTGGTAAGTGTGTAAGTACCGTTAAATTGCATAAACAAACAAAAAAATAAAACAAAGCGAAAAGAGTAGGAAGAAAAAAGGACAAGAATAAACCCAAAATATATTGTGGAAAAAAATTGTTAAAGCAGAAGTTGCAGGAAAAAAAATTTAAATCAAACCAGTCTTGGGTTATAGACATTTCTTTTCTACATTTCGTTAGACTCGTTTTGACTTTTTTTCTTGTTCAACCCACAACCATTTAACCCATTCAAAAAGAACAGAGAGAACATTAGTGTTATGTAGCTTGAGAAATTTGCACCTGTACCTATCTCACCTGCAAAGTCGCCGGCGATTCTTCGTCGCACAGCGGCACAAGGACGATCGGTCTTCTCGAAGCAGCGGCACCATTCCCGAGTATTGATGGCACTGTCCTGGTCCAGGTCGCAGGTATCAATGAAGGGCTTAATGCAGCGTTCATTCTGGTCATGCTCAAGATCATACATCTCCTGCAGAGACAAAAGTCCATCATTGTTCAGATCCAGATGCCCGAACATCCATTTGGCCTCGGTCTTGCAAGCTGGTGGGAAGTGGGCCTTGGACTTTTGGTTGTGCTGGCGGCGTTTCTTGCTATCGGCCATGATGACGGAGAACCAGTCCAGCAGGCGGTTGCCAATGGCAGTCAATTGCTGTGGCTTGCATTCGGCCGACTTGGAGGGATAGCCTAAGCAGGAAGAACCTTGTCAAGGGGGAACGTCGATTTGTGCGGTAATTTGGTCACTTACCACTGTTGAGGTTGTTGTTCTTGTTGTACTTTTGTTGCTGCTTCTCCACGACTTCGTTGAAGCTGCGCATTTTGTGCTTATCCTCCTGGTATTGTGCATCCTTGAGAAACCGTAATGGAATGAATTAATTGCAGGGAAGACAAGGAGCTGAATTCATTCGGCCCAGTTGCCACTTACCTTCTTGTAGGCCGTGTACTTGAGGTACTTGTAATGCTTGTTGTCATACTTGATTTCCTCGGGTGTGAAGGTGTACTGGGCATTGATGTGATTATAATGTCGGTTGCTGTCTTCCTTATCCTGTCAATGTTATGGTGTGTCAGGAAATTCATTTTCTCTTTTCTTTACTCTAGCGATACTCACATTCATGATGGTATTGAAGTCGTTGTTGTTGCTGCCCATGATGTTGCCGCTGTTCATCATGATGTTGTTGTTGCTGCTATCCTTATAGGCCTGTTGTTGTTGCTGCTGCTGTTGCAACTGCTGCTGCTGCTGTTGATCCAAAGTGATCTTTTTGTTGTATTTTCCATAGCCACCGCGCTTGTCCATGCGCTGCAAACGCTTACCATCACCAGACTCTGAAAGGTTGTCGGAAAAATAATAATTTTTATTTTATATTTTTTTTCTTTTGTTTTTGTTTTCTTTGATCCGAAACAATAACAAGGAAAAAGTGTGGGCCTGAACTGGTCTGGCTGGCTGGCTAAGTGGCCTGGTATTGTGCACCGGCCAACCTGGCTAAGTTCAACAAAAACAATTGCTTTGCTTTTCTTTGTTAGCCTACCTGATATTTCATAAATAATTTTCAGAGTCTGACTTGCAGTCTTTGTGTATGCAGCTGCCATCAACATAATAGAAGTGTTGCCATTAATATGCTTAAATTTTTAAATTATTCATTCTTTTTATTCTGTTAGTCTAAAGCCCAGCCTTTGTTGATTTTGATAATAAAGATAAAAATGAAATTTTATCAGCTTATCAATGCTGAATCTGAACTGCATTTTGTTTCCTTTTTTTACATTTTTTCAATTTTTCTCATAAATTAAAATCTAAGCTTTGATTCCGCTTGATTTAATCAAATTGTTAAATTATTTTGGAGTTCTTTTGGAATTCTCTGCTGCTCTTTTAGCTGAATGTACAAATTTGATATGAAACGAACTCATATGAATAATTGAGAGCTCAAATAAAAGTGATTAAAATCGAGAGTTTAAGTCAAAAAGATTCCTAAATAAATTTGTAGCATACTTTTCAGCGCACCAAGAAATGAACGTATTTTTCAGAAGGTTCTTTGAAATTCTCTGCTGTCTGCTTTTAGTTTGTTAAGCATGACTTATTTATTCTATTTATTCTATGTTAAGCATAACTTATTTATTCTATGTAAATATTTGATATGAAACGAGCTCATATGAATAATTGAGAGCTCAAATAGAAATGATTAAAATCGTTGTATAATTAAGATCCTGAAATAATATTGTAGTTTACTTTTCACTGTTGCCAAGAAAATGGCTGAAGCTTTAATTCAGCTACTTGCAGCTTCATTGTCTAATTAAAATGCAAAAGAAAAGCTGGGTGAAAATTCAACAACGAACTCTCAACAATTCTCGAATGGAGCAGAGACTCAGTCACAGGCAATTAATTTTTTTCTCTTTCTGAACTCATCCAGGCCTAACCTATTTCTCCTGCTCGACTATAGAAATCTCTCATACGGGTTATCTTTAGTAGTTTTATGCCTCTTGTCCTATTTGTGTATTCTTATTTGCTTTCCTATCTGCTTTCTGCTAGTGATGGTGGTGTGAGAAAGAATTTGTAGCTATGGAAACAAGCAAGGACGAGAAGAGAAAAAAAAAATATATATATATTTACAACTTACCCTTGCAGGGACAGAATCCCTTACAGGCAATCCGTATGGATGTCGAATGTATGCAATTGTGATAATCCAATCTGCATAGTGATGAGTAGGTCCTGTTGTCTGCACCGCATAGGAATGTAGTCTTGGCCACGGGACAGGGCTTGCAATTGCTAAAGTTGTTATTTGACAAGGGAAGACAAGAATCAAGAGGCATAGAATCAGAATCACACAGAATAAGACACAAAAAAAAAGAGACGAAAAAATGAAAAAGAAAACAGACACACACACATAACAAATAGAATGACATGCAAAATTAATTTTTATGCAAATGAAGTCAACTTCGCTTGCCCTGGCCAAACAATTTGCTGGGCAGGTGAGCCCGAGAGCAGGCGAAAAGAGTCTCCATTCAGAGTCACAAGCGCTTATTTAAATATTTATTTATTTATTTCTTCTTCTTATTTTTTTATATATATATGCTCGGCACGCATCAGACAAGCAACAAAGACGACCATCGTCAACTAGCAGGAACGATGGGCAATCTCGGTGCCAAACCAGCGGAAAGACTCTGTTTGTCCGCCCATTGGGACAGACTTTTCTTTTCCCCATTTAATAATTTTCTCAAATATTTAAGCTGGGCAATCGTTGATTGGCCCCAATTCAGCGTTTGCCTTTAATTTCTCGTAATTCGCATTCATATGGACGCCTCCTGTAGTCCTCCCAATTAGCCCCAAATGATTATGAATAAACGTTGTTGCTTTTCAATATATTCATAAAGCACGAATATAAATATGAAAGCAACAATGCGGGGCCAAGCATCTATAAATTTAAATAATTAATTCAATTAATTGCATCTGGCCAGGACTGTGGATGTGTCTGGTGAGTGTGTGTGTGTGTGTATGTGTGTGTGTGTATGTGAACGGATGCGTATATAAAATACGGATGCGCCTACGTGTTGAACCAAACCATTTATTAAATTGTCTGTGAATTGGAATTGAGTTTTATTTTTTTTTTTTATAGGTTATCATTTGCAATTTATTGGCCAACACTCTGCCAATTGCCACCGCATTTTGTTGAGTGCCTCGCTTATATTTTTTCTTGCTAAATAGTTAGTTGGTTAATATGTTTGCGCTTTTTCTCTTTATTGACGGTGGAAAAATTATGGCTTGGCAATTAATGAATCTGGAAAAGGTTTTTTCTTCTCATTCTATTTAAAATTGATTTTTGATGAGGCCGCCATTTCTATAGTTTTTTTTTCTTTAACATTTTTATACACTTTATCTAAAAGAAACCTAGGCGAGTCTGTGATACAGGGAAGGAGATATAGGATACTCTTCACAGTTACCTAAGCCGTGATCTGGGTGACTAGAGAAATCATTCCAACCAAGACCATCTGTGTTTCTGTCTATATGATCTTGGGTCTTAAGGAAATGGGATAATACAAAGAGATTGGATTCTCAAAGTTGATCAGGATGACTATAGAAATAAATCTAACCAAGACCATCTGTCTTTCTGTCTATAGGATCTTGGATCTTAAGGAAATCGGAAAATACAAAAGAGTCTTGAAGCTTACCTTGGATCCTCTCGACGAAACAAAATTAAAATAGCAAAATTACAATTTGAAGTTGATTGACTAAAACTTGAATATATCTGAATACCTCAAAAAACAAACTTGATTATAAATCTGACTTCAAAGAAATACCATCAGAGTCCTTTTGTTTTTACACCTTTTGAATTACACCTATATACTCCATATTTTCCAGAAAAATATTCCAAAGGTCTTTCGATGGTTATTAAATATCTAATTTTAAAAGGAATAATGATCTGCAGAAACAGATTGACACTCTATGGTAAACAAAAAGCATTTAATATTAAGAAAACACCGCTAGATGGCGCTCTATGATTTTTTTTAAAAGGTTTCAATTTGAATAGAATTTGAATTCTTTAGTTACTAAAGAAGACTAAATCTACCACCTAGTCTGTAGCCATTTATAATCTTATTGGAAGCTCTGAGCTATAGGTCTTTTCTTTTAGCCCCTAGTGGCTTGCCAGCGCCACCCCTTAGTCCAGGGATACAGAAATTTGGTTGCAAACGTGATATCATCTCGTAAATAAATTGCAAGCAAAGCTCCATAGTGGATAGGTTAATCCGGCAAAAGCTTTATTTACGAAAAACTTTATCATATCGAAATTAAATACAGGATAAAGGAAATTTTATAAAAATTAAAAAATATATGTATTTATTTTTAAGTCCTTTTCAAATTATAATTTGCATAGAAAACACTTTTCAAATGGGATAAAAATAAACTGCAAACTGGAAAGGATGCCCTTTAATATTATTGACATACAATCCACTATCAATTTAAAAATTTATTCAGGCTATTTGCACATAAAATCTCTCGATTTTCCTTTTTAGTTTTGAATATTTGCATTGCACATTTTTGCAGTTGTGTTTACCTTGTTTTGTACTTTTTGTAACTGCCAACAGGAGGGGAACTAAACAAACGAACATTGAACCCAAACTTATTGCCTGCCAGAATATTTACATGGCATTTAAGCAGTGCCATTCAGGCCCTGGGACAGAGATAAAGGCCCTTCAAATACAGAGAAAGAGAAGGTCTGGGGAAGGGCTGGGCAGAGCATATATTCTCTGAAATATTTAATTAAAAATTCAGATCATCTTTTGAGTTATTTGCCCAGTTTATGAGAGAAAATTCTGCAAGTGCTCGGAAAATTCGTCTATCAAATTTTCAAACTAAATAGACACACACTCACACAGACACAAAACCAGAGACACTTTGCACATATTTTGGGCTCTGAAAAAATAATAAGCTGATGCCAAAAAATGAAAGAGGAGGAGTGAAGAGAAAAACTAGCCATGTTTGTGGCAATGGCCACTTTTGGGTCAACGTGTTGGCCTGCTTTGTGCAAATTGCTGGACAAATATCATATGATGACGGAACCGCTGGCATCAAAGCTCTCCAACCAACTTGACTAGTTCCCTTTGGCTGGTAAAATTCTCGACAACTTTTTACACAAATATTTGCATTCAATTTTCACCCAAAACAAGGCAAGCCAAGCCAAGCCAGGAGCTAGCCAAAAGTTGCCATATTTTCCCCACCATTTCACCCAATGTTCTAGCCATTGTATTGGTTTATGCTTTTGGGTTTTGTCAGAGAGACCGAATCAGATTCGAAATCAGGCAACAGCTTCATGTGCATATAAACCACAGAAGAGCTCAGTGGTTCGGCCAAAATGCTTGGCATTTTTGAAGCACAAAGGCAGACGGTGTGAAGGGAAGGCGAAGAGCATTTACTGGCAGTTTTGTCTTTTGCCATACCATTTAGCAGGGCATGCAAATGCGAAAGACTTAAGTTGGTTGAATTGAGTTGAGATGTGGTTCAGTGGTTAGGTTAGCAGAGCAGATCTTCTTTGAGGTAACTAACTATCCAGCATCTACCTCAATCCTTTTCTCCACAATACAATGAACCACATATTGCAACAATAAACAATGAATTATATTTTCTCTGTCTGTGTGTCTGCTCTCCTTTTTTTTGTTTTGTTTTTTATTACAAGACAAGCACCCATTGAGAGCACTTTCTATGCCAACGAAATACTTGATGCTTTGAATGTATGAGTGTATGTGTGTGTGTTTGTATTTGTATTTGTAGTCTCTTTTCAGCAACATAAATCTATTGTTTGACTTTTGTGTGTTTATGGCCAAGTCAAGCCAAGCCAAGCCAAACTTCTTCTTCCACTCGTACAACAAAATGGAGAAATCGTGCACGCTAACTATTGATTTTACCGACTAGCACAAACACACACACATATATACACACAATCTCATAACTCTTAACCCCCTTTATATAGCAGATATGGCCAAGCATTTCACCAATACTACCAATTTCTTGTATTCGTTCTCTATTCATATTTTATGCCATTGACATAGATATTCAAGCGAGTGTAAGTGTGAGTGTGAGTGAGAAAGAGACCACCTTTTTTATATAGAAGAAGAAGAAAAAAATGCGTGAAATATGTCAAAAAGCATTTTTAATGTCGGTGACAAGGCCGAAGCTGGCAGAGATAGAGGCAGAGCTGTGTGGGGGTCCTAGAGGGTTAAGAGCGCGCGTGATTTGCCTATAGATTGATTTCACAAATATTCATCCCTCACGCATATATTTATATACATATATCTAGACATTTCCATGTATTGGTGTATGGAAAAAAAAACTCGATTTTAATTCAATTATAGACGCCTCAGAGGCCACACGCTGCTGCCTACCAGCGCAACAACAAAAGTTTGAAAATCAAAAAGCCAGAAAAAAAAATACAAGCAAACAACAATGTGCAAATTCTTATGAAAATAAAAAGGTTCCACTGGTTCCAAAAATGAGCAGAAAAAAAAAACTGAACAAAATTGGCAAATGTTTGTAGAGCAGATGAGGAGAGGGGAGAGGCAAGCGAAAAGACCTGCCGGGCTTTTGGCCAGAAATTTTTGGGAAATTAATTTTCTTTTAAGAAATTCAAACAAAACTCTCAAGAGAGCCAGAAAATTCACTTTCTCTTTCTACCCCAAGTTGGAGCACCTGATGAACCAACTTACCTATAAAGCAAGGAGGCGTGTGGTGGGGTGTGGTTTAAGTCACTGCTTCTACGACTACGAGAGAATCCTTAGAAAAAAATATTTCCTCTTGTTTTTTTCATTTATTTTCGAAGCTTAACAAAATTCCTTGGGTATACTTATTTATTTTTTTTTTTTATGGGTGAGAATCGCTTTTTATATTGTCCAGACATGTCAACGCCCACTTGTAATTAATTATCAAGCATTTCTCAAACTTATTCCTTGTTTTTCCTCAACGGGAAGAAACCAGAAATGATTGCCTTTAAAGTGGCTTGTCACGGAAATTGCTGAGAGAGCAGGAGCGCACTCATACAGAATCGTGTCAAACACATACACACATACACATACACAAGTCCTTAGGTGTTCATGACAATTGAACCTTGGCCCGCCCAGCCGGGCATGGCTGCTTATTGGTATGTCGACGACTTTGACTTCATTCTGAAACCAAATACAGAATTGGAAGGACCCAGCCGACCCACACCTCAATTCTTTGAGAAGGAAGGGTTTGTTTGGTGGCTTGGAATGGCTTCTCTTTGGCTGGCTTTGCGTGCAAACTCACAATTTGGGTTAGGGTCAAAGCGATAACGTTGAACAAGTCAAAGGATACCGAGAGTAAGCCCACATACAAATCGCGTCAAAGGGTAAAAGGCATTCAAGCAAAAACAACAAACACCCCACACATACAGACGCACTGTTAGAATGGCAACAGCAACAACAAGGATATCAGCTATGATTAAAAAAAGCCCAGAAAGAAAATAGAAATACCGTGGAAAAACCCAGTCAAAAAGTAGCCCCGGCCAGGAATGCGTGCTGAAAAATGTACTGAAAATTTATTGGTTGAAATTTTCATACACGATAAAACAATTTGTTATTAGCGGAACGACATGGCCAACAAAAACAAAAAAAAAAAAAAACACAAAAATGGAAAAACGAAGAACGTTCAAAACAACAAAGAAAAATCCCTACTTCCTTTTAGACTTTCCACTTTTGGTATGGCAAATCAGGTCGGTCTGGCCAGACCTAGTCAACTTTTTTATGTCAAAGGTGACCCACGTCTGTCCGCGTCTCCCATTGTCAGAGTATTTAAACCTTAACCCTTTTTTTTTTGCTGCTGTCTATTTGGTTAGGCTGGTGTTGTTTTCTTTTTTTTTTTCTTCGGCCACTTGAATGAAAATTTGTTAAATGAAATGTGAAAATCCTATTTAAATGCAAAAGGGGCTAAATTTTCAACACCAAAAAAAATAGAAAAAAAAGTATATAAAATTCTCACTCCAATTCTTCATCATCATCCTGTGGACGTTGTCCTGCCTGCTGCTGCTGTTGCTGTTGTTGTTGTTGTTGCTGTTGCTTATCGCTTGAGGCAGCAATGTTGTTCTCATAGAAAATTTCATCTTCCTTGGATTCATCATCATCGTCACCGAGGCTGAGGCTTTTATCTTCATCGTCGTTGTTATCATCGTTACCATTGTTGTTGTTGTTGTTGCTGTTCACATTACCGTTTCCATTGGCATTGTTGTTGTTGTTGTTGATGGCGGCATTGGTAGAACTGCTGCTGCCACTGATACTGATACTGCTATCCTCATCGTCCCGTTCATTGTCATTGTTGATGTCGTCCTGGTCATCCTGCTGATTGACACGCCTCTTGGCCTCCTCTTCCAAATATTTGGCCTTGGTGATTATCTCGTCACTACGGAAACGCGGGTTAACAATGTTGACGGTGGTAATCAGTGAGTGGCAGTAGCAGTGGCAGTGGCGGTAGCATTTGCCCAGAGCAAAACAAGTTTCAATTTAATTAGTTTATCAAGTTGTTTGTCCAAAACAGAGAAAGAACAAAACAAAAAGAAGAAGGTAACAAGAACTTGCCCAAAGGCACTTACCGATTCTTGTGCAATTCCTTTTTGGATACGCACACCGCGCTGTATTCATCTTCGAGTAGGCAAATTTCTCGCTTCTTGCAATTAAGCGGCCGACAGAGGTCACCTGGTTTTGCAAGTGTAAAAAGAGGAGTAAATTGTTAACCATTTATGAATATTTTCTTATCCTAATTCTCTGCTTCTGTGATATTTAAATTTTAATTATTTTGCCTAAGGCAGAGACCCTCATGCCTCCTTCCGATACTCACTTGATGGGTCATGGATCCAACGCTTCCTATCGCCCACATTTTTGTTGTTCAAATTGTTTTTGTTTACCTAGAAAAAAGAGAGAGAGAGAGAAAGAATTGAAATATGCTTGCAATTTGTTGCACGTATTTTAATTTTGTTATTTAAATGCATAAAAAAGAAAAAGAAATGAAGAAAACCATTTGTGTTCGGATTTGTATGCATGAATGTGGGTGCTTTTGATGTTTGTCAAATTTCAAAGCATTTCAAGCATTCACACATAGAGTACGCTCCGCACTTGGGTATCAAGTATACCCAAAGTCCCAGGAATGTTGAAATGCAATGACGTTTACGTAATCTACATATTATAAAGAATTCAAGCTCACAACATCGAGCCACATGGCGTATGCGTAACGTAACGTGCGAGTGCTTAAGGTTAACCCAAAATGGTTTTCTAGAAATTCATTTGGTGAAATTTCAATAAAATTGAAATTATTCAAACCTCTCCAGGATACATTAAAATCAAGCCAGCTCAACTGTTTCTTGCCGCCTTTGTTTTTCCCCATTTGTTGATATGGTTATGAATGTTGTCATACCGCCCCAAAAACACACACAACCTTGCTTACTCAAAATGCAAAAAAGATTTATTTTAATTTAATTCAATTGCAGGCACACTCCCCAGCAGGCCCACTCTCACGCCAAGTGAGCAGAAATGTTATTAAGTGCAATGGTGCGTATGCATAATATTTGACTTGACTATAAATTTACTACTCAAATTGTTATGTGAGTGTGTGTGTGTATGTCAGTGTGTGTGTGTGTGCGATAAAAACGTGTCTGCAAACAATTCAGAAATCCTTTCTATTCCATCCTCGCTGACCTGACACTCTTCCCCAGTTATGGCCGGTTAAAAATTATGGTTAAAAGTCCATTATGTAGATTTGGAAATTTGTAAAAAAAAAAACCAAAAAATCTGTTGTGCTATCTTCAGGGTCCATAATATTACAGATTCTTTTTGAAGCTCTATTCTAAGAATAAGGCTAGTCAATAAGCCCTCCAGAGGTTCCTAGCAACGATTAGGGATTGTCATGGCTGCTATATGATATAGTAATTCGATCCGACTAAAATTTGATGAATATGTGATCCAAATACAAATTCAAACAGAAATTAATAAACATAAGAGCTAGACCGATTCTTATAAATATAAATTGGTGTATATGTGTACATATCCATACAAGATCTTTGGAAATGAAATAAAAAACAGATCTGTCAGCAAGTATAGGAAATGCTCCTAAAACCCATTAAGGTTATCATATGCCGATTCTAATTAAATGTATCACATTTTAACCTCTAAATAATATCTTAAAACATCAAGAGATACTTCAGTAAATATAGGAGTTACTCCTTATCCGATTAAGAGATCCGTCAGCAAATTTAGGAGTTACTTCTTATCCGATCAAGAAATCCGCAAGCAAATGTGGGAATAATTCCTTGAAAGGATTCAGTTTCAAACGGTTTCTACATGGTAGAGCGGTCTGATCCCGCCGGTCTATGCAAACCAAATTTCATTGATTTGCATAGGAACAATCTGGAGGTCTATCAAAACAAAAACAATATTTTTGTCCTTCGTGAAGAGTATAAAAAGTAAACTGAGAGAAAAAGAATCGTTTTCATTAGAAACGAGATCATCATAAGGACTTAACTTCTGTGGAAAGGGATTAAAGGAAAGGTATTAACTGCTTTCATGTTAAAAATATTGAATATCCCTGGATTTTTTCCAGTGCATCACTTTTAAACTGTAAATGGTTTTGTTGTTGTTGCCTTGGCTGCCAGTTGCGTTGTCATTTGCTGCCAACGGCGGCTTAATGGAAACGGCAGCAACAGCTTTGGTTGGCATGAAGTGGAACTTTAATAAAACGACAGCAGAACGAAAATAAAACCAAGGCTAAATCACTGACGGAACCAGTGATTCCCAGTGATTCGATCTCGAATTCCATTCAAACTGTGCTGACCCCCTCCCCTACACGGCCACGGCCAGGGCAATTGTATTTCTTGTATTTCTGACGCATAAAGTGCGAAATGCCAATTGCGGTGCACACAAACAGAAATACAAGCGTAACCAAATCGACCGACTCACACATCGAGTAATATCGATGTAATGCCAGTGGAACTGGCCAGAAACGCTTCTGACGCGGGCAATTTGCATGCGTTAAAACGTAATTTGTGCGCGTTTCCTGGCACACAAATCCCTTTGAGCATTTCTCCTATATTCTGCCAACGCCATCCACATATGTAATTTTTACGCAAAGCGACCATTGCGCTTTTTCCCCTGACTCGACAAAGGTACACGGGCAGGTGAGCGTGCTGGTGTGGCTTATGGCCAGTGAAACAACTGAGCAGTTCCAGTTACCCCAATTCCCACACCCTTGATACCGGTAGTAATGGTTGTAATGGTGGTGGTGGTGGTGGTGGTGGTGGTGGTGGTGGTGTTGGTGGTGTTGGTGGTGTTGGCTGCTACTGATTGGCTTCAATCTGGACAAACCTTTAATTGGTCTGGTGTGGATATGCGGCGGAAACGGTAAATTGGGACAGGTTGGACGATGCGGCTTAATAAACTGCAACCAATGCCAACTCAAATGTACATGTGTGTGTGTGTTTTTTTTCTCAGTATTCCCTGAAAAATCTGCAGGCCTCCAAATACCCAAATGACCTCAAAATGTCAGCCACTAAAATTATTTAACAATTTTTGTTCAGTTACCATGAAAAAATACAAGCTTTTTTTATATACATATATATAAATTCATTTCTTTCTCTGCAGCTGTGTGTATGTGTTGCAACAGACAGATAAAAAGGCTAGGAGGTAGAGCAAGCAGTTGGTGAGTCACTCCCAGGAAACTGGGTCACAGGCACGGGCAGAGCAGCTGCTACATTTTGATGTTTTTAGTCCTGCTGGTTTTGGGCTTACTGGTTTTGGTATCTGGAAACTGCTGGTTGCTTTCGGTGATGATGCTGCTGCTGTTGCTGCAAGTGGCAACTATTACACACACATCCTGCCCGACACTGTCGCTGTCGCTGTCGCTGCTTTGGCCCAGCCAAGAGCAAAACCGGCAAAAGCATAAAATAGCCCACGGCTCAAATAGCAACAAAAGAAAGCTGAAACGAGTTCGTGGCTCGTTACTGTTGCCACCAGGGCACCTTTGAAAGACACGCCCACCCCTCTGTAGCTATCTCAATTTCGTCCTGCCTCTATATCCCTTTTTTTTTATTTTTATATCGCTTGGCCCGCAGTTGGCCCCAGAAATCACTCGGGGAACTTTTGGCCAAAATCTTGCACATTTTTCGAGAAATCCTTGCTTGGATTTTTGACTGCTTTAAGTGGCTGAGCTTATTAAAACCTCTGTTTAATTTGCGGCGCCGGCAAACTGCAATCCAGCAAGTCTTGCCACCGACCGCCATGACCAAAAAGCCCTTAATTCTTGGTTATTTTGTTAAAAACAGTGGAAAATATTTTGTGCCCTGCTCAAGTTAGCAAGTCCCGTCTGCAATTGCACTACCAAAGGCGAAAGCAAATAATAATAATACTAACAACAAGAAGATCTAAAGAAAGACTCCCCCCCTCTCCATGTACCCCGGCACCAAGGCAATATGTCAAGCTTTAAATTGAATTTACGACTTTGTTTTCGCTGTGGGTTTATTTCATTTCTTTCTTAGCTCGATTCTCTTTCTTGGCATTTTGCTATTGTTTTTTTTTTTGTTTTCTTATTTCGATTGGTAGAATAACAAGCAGTTTTCTTAGTTTTCTACCCGGAATGGTCAGGGCTGCAAAGGGATGGGTAAGGGCTGCAAGTCACTGCGGTATTTTCACTGTCAATTTGATTGCATTATGTAAATGAAATTTTTATTTAAGCAAAAGAAAATTTACGAATTATTCCTAGCTCCGAAAGAGATGCTGAAATAGAAATTCACTTATAGATAAATTTTGAAATAGAAAATTCTATGGAAAATATATTATATATATTTTTATTTGGATTATCATTTGAACTTCTCTCTTCCTTCTACTTCGATAATTTGTATTCAGAACTCGTATTATTCAAAGAGAAAAGAAGGAATCACTTGATTACTATCAATTCGTGTTTTTTTTTAGCATATTTTGCGATTATCATAACTCGTCTCTGGATCCCCTGTCCCTGGTCATATAAAATTCAATTTTTATATTACAGCCTTTGCCATTAAATCCACAAAATTGTACAATATACAATTTTGAATTACCCAAATCCTTGCGTTCCCATTCCAGTCATTTGGGTTTTTCTTCTTTCGGTTTTGATCGCATAAAAATAAAACCAACAAGAACAAAAATTGGCGCACTGGGCAAGTCCGAAATTGTTGTAAATTATGCAGCGGACATCAACTAACTGGGCAATCTCGCGGGCATTCCGAATGCCGATGCGCAATCAATAAAATATGAGCACCAAATTTTATGGTATCCACAAAGAAAATACCCAGGAATGTTGGAAAATATTGAGCATAAACAGTTGAGGCGGGTCAGGACTTTTATGGCATCAATTAGAGAGTGCTGGATGCTGGATGAAGGCAAGAGTTGGTCAGATTGACTAACTGAGTCGAGTCCAGTGACTTTTGGCTTTGTGTTGGTGACTTGAAAAATGCATTAGACCGAAGGCTCTGCTCTGCTCTGGTCCTCTTTAATGTTGTCTACTGCGGTTACGGTTTATGTACAGTCAGTGGCCGACGGCATATTTGTGGTCGCGTATGGACACATCAGCTGCAGAGCATCCAGATTAGATAGAGCCGCAGAGCCCGAATTGGGACCACAAGCACACATAAATTGCACATTTTCGTGCACACAAATGCTAAATCAATTTCTATCACAACATTCGGTTTTCCCTTCTATCTGGGAAAAATGTAGATATAAACTTTTTTTTGCGGTGGTAGCGGCTTCACAGACAGACGGAGTGGCCACATTTCCTGACAGGATGTACACTCGCACTCTTGTGGACTTCGCCGTGGAAATCCATCAATATGAGTTACGTTGGGCTTACGTGTCGGGCAAGAGTTTCAAATTGCACACAAATTCCATAGAGAGGACATTGGGGGAATAGAGAGTGACTGTGGGTGGTTGGCCAGTTCAAGCCAGGAAATTGCATTCTTCTGGCAAGTAATGGGCCAAAATGTCAAAGGGCTTTACCATTTTGATGGAAATTAAATGGCTTCAATATGAAGCTGAAGTTATTTGTCGCTCCTGTCAAAGTCGCCAAAATGTAAAAGCTTCTCGGTGGATTCTTCTTTGATTAGTTTTTTGTTTTTTTCTAATTTTAAGCAATATTGTGGAACTGCATTTGTTTATGTGATTTGCCTTTTAGTGACTTAAAAGCTTTTTACATTCACGTTAATTTAATTAGCGTTTATTGGACAAGCCCAGCAGGAGACAGTAGCTGTCACTCTATAATGACGGGTCGGCCGCTGGCTAGCTCTTTCCTATCGCAAACCTCATTAAGAGGGGATGGAAAAAAGTGAATTATTAAACAACCCAGAGAGAACGTTGCAATGACATTAACTAACAAATTGCATGTCCATCGTGTGCATGACAATAAACATGCTGCATGCCGCATGCTATGCCACTCCCAACTTCATGTGGTTTGGGTAAATCGTAAAATGTTTGTGGCAATCATATAGGGAAAAACAGTGGAAAACTACATGGCAACAAATTTGCCACAAGGCGGGCTATAACTAATAAAGCGAGGCAAACAACACCGTAGAGCAACGTGAAATACGATTACAGTCCTATTTATAACCACAAATATAAACCGATATTAAAAAAAGGAAACTTAATTTCAGTTTATATCTTTTACCGAAGAAAATGAAAAAATACAAATTCAAAAGATGTTGAAAAATGTTGGACAACAAAAATTTAAGCCATGATTTATTCAATGCTCAATTCCTCGCTTCTCTTTGAGAAGAATTTATTCTTATAAGGAAACATCGGTCTAGGAATATAAAAAGGTTTTTAAAAGCAATAAATACCCTAACCGTTTTTATTATTTTCTTTTAACAAAGCAAGAGCTGTTGAAGGTTAAGCTAGCGTCGCAGCTATTCGAGCAACCCAACTAAACAGTGTTGTACATGTAGAATTATCGATAAGAAAAAGATCGATATCTCGTGGTATCGCAATCACCTCCATCAATAATATTTTTCGATTAAAATTTAAGGAAAGCAAATGCAATTTACACTCTAAAATAAAATATAAAAGAAATATATGTATGGAAACTTGGTGCGTGTACAATCAATGAAATATCAAATGGAGTAAATAAAATGGTTCGTGCATATATTTGCGGTTCATGTTTTTCTATCTACTATGTATACGGTAATTTCAGTTTTTCCAAACAACCATTCTCCTTTACAGAGTTGAATATTTGGATTCAATCGGGGTGTTCAAATTGACTACATACTTGTGCTCAATAGTGGACAACAAAGCGGTTATTTAGTTTGTTGTTGTTTACATTTAAGCAGCTTACACACTTGATACCTCAAAGGGCTTAAGCACACAAAATTAGCTCAATTGTTGAGGAGAAAAGAAAACGAACCAAATTAAAAAACTTTTGTAAAGTGTTGGGTGGTCAATTCAATGACCACAAGCAAACCAACACTTTTGTAAAATTCAGATTCAAATTCAACAATTAGTTTCGATATAGGTATAGAGTGAATTGTGTGTAAGCCCAGCCAAGTATCTGCCTGATGGTAAAAACCGCTTTCACCTTTCCACTACTTTGATCATCTAATAGCCCAGTCAGAACCATTAAAATGTTAGTGGCCACCGCATACGCCCATTTAGTTCTCTTTCCTCTGCTTTGCATTTCCCTAATGGGCGTGTGTGCTGCTTGCACATTCAATTCAATGCAGTTGGCCATTTCTTTTTGGGTCTTTCTTTCATTTTGGCCAATGGAAAAGTTCACCATCAATTAGTTAATTGCAGTCGGCCGAGCGGGCAAACGTCTTTTTCAAACTTTGCCGGCACTTAGTGCCCATCGCTTGTACTGGCCTGATGAGTTCAGCTGTCAGCATTTCCTCTAGCCCGCAAATGGAGATGGATAAAGGGAAACCCTAAGAGCTTTCTGAGGGCATTTTAAAGTCGTTTCGTGTGTATTTAACTGCCCTGAAACCAATAATATTCAAGAACAATGTAAATAGTTGAATCCAAGGTGCAGTTAATAGATGAAGAGAAAAAAGTTTCTCAGACCGACAAATGGCAGTGAAAGCGGACTGAATGAAGATTGAAGAGAAGCCATGTTGATGGCTGACAGGCGAAACAAAAAATTGTCTCGCCAAACCGACTTAAATGAAGTAGCGGAAAATGAAGTTTTTCCGAGTTTCTGCACCGAAACATCACGGGCAACTGGGGCGCGGAAAATATACGAAGTAACAAGCAACTACGACATCAGCCAAAGGAGCAGCAAACAAAACAAAAAAACGAAAACTTTGCAAATTGCAACTCATCGCTCACACAGAGTTGTTTGCTGGGTGTTCCTGGGTCCCGGCCTTTTCCCAGTGAGTTTGGTTGAGTGATTGTGTGTCTGTGTGCGTGTGGGTGTGGGTGTGTGTGTGTGTTTGTGTAATAGAAAATAAAAGCAAGTTGAAATCATGTTTTTTATTACAAGCCATTCAGAAGCAACAAAGGCGCACAACAAGCTTCCCCTTTTCATCCATACAGCATCCATCTGTGACTACACCAACGACAATCTCTTGGCCCCACCACAACTCCCGTGGAGCAAATCTCCTAGATAAACAGTGAAGCGAAAACGAAGTAGGCACCCGGAAGTTTGCCTCTGTTCTGTCGCAATGTACGCTTTTGTCCGTCCGTCTGTCGGTTTGCCTGTTATTCCGTTTATGCAAAAACTTTTTGTGATTGCTTTTTGCTTTGACTTTTCTCTGGTGTTTGTTTTTTCGTTTTTTTTTTTTTTTTTTTTGATGAGTCATTCAATTTGTGTGTGTATAGGGTTAAACCGATCCTGATAAACTTGAACGCATGGTGTGCGCCAGCTTTGTCTCTCTTTGGCTCTGTCTATAACCCCCTCCATTTGTCTGTTGAATCCAGTGATGAAAAATGACAGGCAATAATGCCTTTAGCTAGAAATTCTCACTCATTTGTTTTTTTTTTCCTTACTCTGTCACTCCCTTGCTTTTGCTTCTTTCCATTCTGTTATGGGCTTTTTGCATTTATCATAACTTTTCTGTTTACTCTACTCTTTTCGAAGCAAAATGAATATAATCAGTCTATTCTAAATGTTGTAACTCACAGAGATGGAATAAGTTCATGTTACGGATCGAACAAATATAACATATAACCGACAGTTTGTGTTCTTTTTTAATTTTTTTAAAACACAACTTAGACTAATTCGATCACTCATTAATCGATTATTTGTTAAGTAAACCAGGGCTGCATTGTTTCCTATCGAAGTTGTTATGTTGACTTAAGAATTCAACGTTTACTCTAATCAAGTATCAAGCATAAAAAAATAGTATAAAAACTTGAAAAAGAGTAGGTAATATTTTATAGGCTTGAGATAGCCAACTCTGCTGCTTTTTTTTCTGACTTGCTTCTTCAGCTGATTCTTCTATTGCTGAAATTGTTGTTGTTGTTGGTTTGGTTTTGTAATCGCTGTTGGTGTAATTGGCAAGTGCTGTCGACTGTCATGTCTGCCGGCGCAGTTCTGCCTGCTTATTGTTATTGTTGTTGTTTTATTTAGCATAACTTGACTTTGCTTTCGCATTTTATCAACGCCGGCTGATGACGGCTTAGACCAAGGCAGAGGAAGTTTTTGAGGGCGTTAGTGTGGCAAGCCAACGCCTTCCTCTCCCTTTCATGTTATTCTTATTTTACTTATTACACTGCAGTGTGTTTTGTTTTTATTGTAATTAAACTTTATTTTGTTGTTACTGTTTTTTGCAGGACTCTAAAAAGTATGCTTTGGTTTATTCTTTTCGCTTCTTCTTCTTCTTATTCTATATGCTCTGTGGCAGATCCCGTTTAGCAACACTCTTCTTGTTTCTTGTTTGTTGCCGTCAGCGTTTTGACTTTTCCGCCCTTCCTCGCCCTCAATTAATCTGTATCTCTCTCACTCTCTCAATCTCTTCCTGTCTGTCTCAGAGAAATTGTTGGACCGTTAGTTAGTAGCGGTTTATTTTATTTACATATTTTAACTCTTTGTGGCTTGTCTTTAGATTACTCTTCCCCTGATGTTTCTGATGGTGGAAGAATATTGGGGCTTTTGCTTTTGAGCCTCACTCGAAATTATTTCATGCTTCCCGAAAACTTTTCTAATTAGTTTTTGGCATTAGTTTTTAGAGCAGCAAATCTCAAAACTCTCACAGCTCTCTATATATTTCCCTCAGTCATTCATTAATAATCTGAAAATGCCAAAAACATGCAATTTTACTACCAATTCGTTGGGGCTAGCCTATCGACATGTCACTTAATTTATGCACAAACTATTTTTGCCAATACAGCAAAATCAACAGCAAAACCAATGACAAATATTTGCATAGACTGATTCTCGCATTATTTCACAAAAAAAAAAATAATAAAAATAAAACACTAATAATAATTGGATTGGATTTTAGCAAGTAGAAAACTCATTTCATATGTAATAATGAATATTTGATTACTTTAATGACATCAACTTATTGGGTATTTAATAATTAAATACGAAATGCGTTTAATGATAAAGTCAATACAGAGTTGGTAATGAAACTAAACCGAAAATGGCCCAAGGATGGAGTTGGCCTGGCACAAAAATTAAACTCAATTAAATCACTAAGCAAATAAATAAAGTTAACTCTGTTAATTATTAATTCGATTTATTGTATTTGCCAGTGTTTTATATAATTATGTACAATTACTTGCAATTAAATGCAAATATACAACAAATTGCTGACCAATCAGACAGCTACACATAACGTATACGCCATGTGGGCTATTCAAATATGTGCAGCAAACACTTGAAAAGACTGAACAAATGCATAAGTAGAAAGTGTAAAATATCAACAAGAAGAAGCTAGTATGCTTTGTCCTTGGGCCAAGATCTAAGCTAGTGAACAAAACACTAGAACACCTCAGGACAGAGGGAAACGAAACACAACAAACAAACCAAAGTTGCTCACAAAAAGTGCAGCAAGCTGTGGCGCAACAAAGCCAACCACAATGCAACAGTCCACGGAGGAAGTAGAGGAGCATGTTCGTTTCTATCTTTTATTTTTTTGACAGATAATACAATATTACTGTTATTCAGAAAGCCACAGAACCAGGCTCAGCCATAGCCTCCCTCCCCCACCCAGCCACCTGGTGGCGCAACAACAACAACAGCAACAACTCTTTGCAGCTCTCATGTACTCTAGTGGAAATGCAAACTTACGGCTCAGTGATTTGCCATAAAGGATTAGGTGCCAAAATATACAGCTGCGTGAGTGTGAGCTTATTTATTTAAGTGTGCATGTGTGCATGTGTGCATGTGTGAGTGTATGTGAAAAAGGCAGGAAATGAAAGGGAGACGGGTTGAGGGAGCTAACACAGCTTAAATCTCTGCTTTTTTGCCTTTGGCTCTTTCAGTTGTTTGGCTTGTCAGGCAAACACAAATACAAGCAGACACATGGATTTTATGATATCGTATGGAAATTTCATTTTTTCTCTTTTCTGTTTGGAGGAAACATGAAGAGGAAATGCAAACAGCCAACACTGCTGCACGGATAATTGTTACAATATACAAAAATTTTCATTTAGTTTATTTGCAATGTGCTACACGATGACAACAACAACAACAACAATAACCACTGAGTAATACAAACTCCCATCCACTCCCACCCACTCCCACTCCCCAGAGACATTCAACTGTACTGGCAAATGTTGTATTTTCTGGTAGTTTTTGTATTTGTTTGACTTATATTCTTCACAAATGTGTTGGTGTTTGTTTGTCATTTAAAATGTAGACATGTGTATCTGACATAGTTGCTGTTGTTTTTGTTGTTGGCATCGTTATACACATCAGCATTAAAATCTCAGCAGCAAGACTGTTAATGAACTTTTAATGACTTTTTATACAAAAGATACAGATACAATTTTCCCCTCACCCCATTAAGTTAGTTAGAAAATTATTTGGAAGTACCCAAACATTCCGCTTCGAAATGCTCAGAAACAAACCTTAATGCCAAATCAAAAAGACCCTGAAACGCAAACATTACGAGCCGCATTAGAGGCATCAGATTGCAGCACAGCAACCAACAGCGGTTGCACTGTCAGTTTTGCGGGCACCATTAACAAGCAAATTTCACAGTCCCTCAGAGGCATACAAAACCACCGACACATTGGGATAGAGTTACACTAAAGGCTTCTTCATCAGCTAACGGGTGGCACGAGTGGCAGCTGCCAACATGTTTACATGCCACGTTGCTGTTGCGCGATGTGCAACTATCTGGTTGTGCCACAGCCTCTTTGAGTGTTTGCCAGACAGATGTGCGTTTCTGTATCCGTTCGCATCTTGATTAACAAATCAACTGGAAAGCATAAATTTTACACTAAACAAAACTCGGCAACAACTCCGAAACCATTGTCACCAGCAGCGACATCCGTTGTCTTCAAAACAGCTCCATCAATTCCGTTGAAAGTGGCTGTGTCAGCATCAATGGAGTTGGTCTATTCTAGTTTTGGTTAACGGTGATTTGCAATCGCAAAACCTAGTAGAAGCCAACAATCGAGTCACCGCCAATCCAGCAACCAAGGCAACCGCAAATGTCTGTTCTGGCAGCAATCTATTTGGGTCGAGTATTTAAGCCGTTAAAGTATTTTCCACTCTTTGCTTTTGATTCTCATAGTTTTCCGGTAATTAAGCGTGCATGTGGAATATGTGAAAAGTATTTAATTATTCATTGTGGACTTGTTGAAAGATGAAATGTTTTTGAATTGTAAAAGCAAAATATCTGTTAGCCAAGTCAGTTAAAAAACTAGTTCATCCTTTGTCCAGACCAAATAAGAAATAACTTTTATAAAACTAAAATTCTTATAAATCCGAAATGAAAAGAAACTTCTGAGATACACTTTCTTAAGTTTACTTGGAACCTGGACTCATAAGAATCTATATAAACTGCGCTCAATATAAATTTTGGTACAGTCTGCAAAAGCTTACTAATCTTAAGTTTAATCAGCAGTCAAAAAGATGATAAAATAAAGTTATTCCATTAAGTTGAATTTTATTTATAAATAAAACTCGTATAAGGCAATAACTGTTAGATAACAGTAAGCCCATTTGCTTATCTAAATAAATGAGACATATCCCTTATGTCTTATGGTATAAAGGGTATAAAAAGTTTTCAAGTAATTATTTTCTTTACAAGAATATCAAATCACTTAAAAAAAAAACTTTGCTTGCCTCGATTCGGGTTAAAAGAGAGTTTTACTTTTCTTTTCCCACAGAGTTTCCTGATCTTTCAACTTTACTGAAATTGATTTTAAAAGTAAGCACACACACACAAATACACACACACACACACAGGTTTATTTGGCTTCTTCCCCAAATACTCGTAGACGTTAGGTATGATGCCTTGGAGATATTAAATTACTCTCTTCTTATTCTGGAAGGACTCTCAAAGAGCAAACAATCCATGAACATGATGTACTCGACAGAATGTTGACATGAATTTAAAGAGTGAGTGGCACACAAAAAAATAAAATAAATAAATAAAAAGCCAGCTGAGCTGTTGAGCAAAAAAAATATATATATTCGCCATGAATTTAGGAATCTGTCAGTTAGTCAAATAAAGAGCAGGAGTTGAGCCAAATAATTTTGGAAAACTCACCACCTACCAAACTGAACAACACTTTCATGTGCCTGTCAAAGGCAACAAAGCTGTCAACTGGCCAGTGACTCTGTAACTCGTGGCTTTCAAGTTTGGCGGGGGAAAGGTAAGAAACTGAAAATGCATTTCTATGGCAACTGTGTCCTGTCGATGTGTTTCACTCTTGTCTGTTTGCTGGAGAGACCGATAAATTATGCCCTACTGCCAGATGAATAATGGCTTCCAGCTCTTCGCCATGTGAGTGTGCGAGTGCGTGTCGATTAGACATGTTAATGCATGTGTCAAACAATGAAATATTTATTGGTGGCTCTGACAGAGTCACATCGAGCCCAACAGTCCATGTCAAGTCCGGCAGCAGCTCCCTGGCAATTATGTTTGACAATGCATTAGGCAAATGTCGACTTGCATAAATTACGATACCAACGCCACTTCGTCCGTCACCGCTGGCTCTTTAGTTATGCTTAAGTCTTTTGGGCCATTATCAACTGATTCTATCCTGCGTTTGGTAATGTTTTCCACGCAATTAACACTGACCATTAGAGTGAGCAACTACGGCATAATGACTGCTGCCGCTGTACTTCATTTTAGCGTTGCTATTAACGTTTTTGAAGCTCAAACTTAATGCATATCATTTTTGGTTTTAATGAGCTGATGTTGCTGCCACACCACTCCTCCTCCTATTCCTCCTCCTCCTCCTTGGCATCACCCATCCTTTCAAAATTCACTTGCTCTGCAGTCGTTGGCCGTTCTAGCAAAAGTGCACTTAAGAGTACTTTTTTTTAACTCTCCTTCAAGTTGGCTACACCAACTCATCAGCAAAGTTTTTTGACTTTTTTATTTTTGTTGTATGCTTGTCAAGTGCCTGGACGAAGGGTATTTCCGCCCATTTTTCCACCAAACTGAAACTTAACTCGCTTTCTGGCCTCGCCTTCTGTTTTGCAATTTAAATTTTTATAAAGTTTTGTGGCCTCCGTTTTCCACCTTTTGCAGAAAAAAAATAAAATAAAAAATAGAAAAAAAAATGGTTTTCATAAAAAATAAAATGAAGCATGTGCATAAAAATTTTAATTTCTTTGCCAAACTTTAAGCCGTTTGCAATGTTTTCAGAGGCAGTACTTATTGGCAATCCTGAAAGTTTTTTCGTTTTCCCTTTTTTTTTTAATTTTAATAGCCCACTCACACTAATTAGCGAACGAAGTCTGAAGCACAAAATAAAATTAAACAAAAATTTACAATCGCAGGAAAAGTACACTATTTAGTTATGCATATGCTCTACCTACACGAATATTGCTTGCTTTTTTAATTTTTCTTTGAAATCGACAATAATTCGCATACAATGTGGCAGCACTGTGTATGCCGAAGCAGCCCTGAGTTTTGGACGAACTAACAAGTTGGCATCTCTATTTGAGTCTCTCCTGTAGTCATCGTGAGATTAGGTTAATTATATTAAAAGTAATTGATATAAAAAATTAATTGAAAGAAAGAAGAGCGAAGGCCCTAAAAACAATATAGTGTTCAAGCATAAATTTCCAAATTGGATTGCCCTGCCGCATAGTTTCGAAGATCTAGGATTTCATCGATTTTTCTGTACACCCAGATTGGGACCTTTTCTATGTTACATATATTTGCTCAAGCTTAATAAATCCATAAAGGTTAGGTACAGATTATAAAGAAATGGAAGTTTACTTCTTTTTATTATTATATTAATGCCATCAGAGAATAAAAATAAAATAAACTCCACTCTTGATTTTCCCAATTCATATTTTCTTTTAAATCCAGATCAGGCAATTAGCGTCAGATAAATTTTATTGGAAAAGAAAATAAGAGTATCTGAAAGGTCTGCCTAGCCCGAACTAAATGCCTACCATTTTTATTAGCTGCCACTAAAAAATTTCGAGGCCTTCATGGTGGAATTTTATTTATGTCAAATAAAAGTTAATTTAATAATAAAAGAGAAAAATAAAAAAATAAAAACAAAACAAAAACAAGAAGAAAGAATCCAACAAGGATAAAAAGAAGCAAAAAAAAAATGACAAAAAAAGAAGGCCAAATTGTAATTAAATTCAATTTACTTGTAACGGTTGAGGCGGTCTGTCTGCAGGCATTGGGGAAAAAAGTCCAGAGAACTTGGCGCTTTCTCTCGTTCTCTGTCATTTGGTGCGTTAAAACATTATGGCCAAGCAATTAAAATCTAAGATTAAACGAGCACAAACTCATGTCTCCAAGTGTCTTCGCCAATCCTTATCAAAGTGAGTGTATGCGTGAGAGAAGGCGTATATATATGTATATGTGTGCGTGTATGTGTGTGTGTGAGGGACAACAACAAAGTGTTTTTATGTGGCCCAGAGGCAATTGATGTGCCGATGCTTAAGCGCTGTGCTGGCTGGCTTAAGTCCCTGCGCACAGTGGGACAAAAATTATATGAAAAATACAATAAAACATTTAGGCATCTTAATACCCGATCGCTCCAATTGATAGGGGAATTCAATTTAGCACCGATTTGATGATCTATACATTATGATCATTAAGGTAAAATGATACGATTATATTCCATGACTTTATCATACATTAGCCATTTTGTCCGAGTGAGGGAAGGGCAGGGGTAAAGTTGGTAGCAATTTTATGTCATTTGGCCATGTTTATAAACGGTGGATTTGTGTGCTGATAATAAACGTAACTTGCAACCGCTTCAGCCAGAAAGAAAGTGTCATTAAAGCGTAAGCACGCACACACTTACCCACGCACTTATACCTACCAGCAACATTGTGGTAAGTGTGTGTGTGTGTGTGCGTGTGTGTGCCTGCTGGTTAAATAAAGTCAATTGAAGTGTGCGCACGCTTTTGCTTATATGTGGCAAATAATTTATTTTGTCATTAAGTTAAACTCAAAGCCAGGCATACACACTCACAGAGCTAGCTCTTAACCCATGGTGGGCCATATAAGCAACATAGCCCAGCAGCACTAATGTATAAAGAAAAGTCTAAAAAAAACTAATTAACTTGTTTAGCGCCGAAGAGCTCCCCTACTCAACTTTGGGCAATCAAGGCGGCCAAACTAATGAACCTTAGAGTGGGAGTGTGAGCTGCTCATCAGGGTTGCCTTGCGATCGGAGAGTTTTTCGTTTTATAGCATTTTCGGTCTAGAACGTTGCGCCTGATTAAGCCAAGCGGCGTATGTTACTTTGTAGTTTGTCATTTCATACAGTTGTTGTTTTTATTTTAGTCTGTTTTGTTTTTATATTTGACTGGCAAAAGTTTATTGCATACGCCGAGGCGCAATATGAAACCGTAACGGAAATGGAAATGGAAGTGGCACTGCCAAGGCAAGCCAAAAAATAAAAGCGAGCAAATAAAGTAAGAAAAGAAACTAAAAAGAAAGACAACACCAAATACAACGGACCATCATCAAAAGCAATGCAAACTTGCAATAAGCATTCGCGGATATCCTCCCACATTTTCAGCGTTCAGACCAAACTATACCTTATCTTCCCCTATGCCCCCCTCCAAAGTCTTGCAAGTCGAGACTTTCAGTCGTCTGCCATGCCAGCTATTGCAATTTCATTTCCGTTGGCCCGCTTTCCCGCACACGGTCACCCCGAAATTCGTTGCCTTTTTTATATTTGTGCCCAGCCTTGCCTTTCATTCTTTTATACAGTTTTCTTTCTCTTTTTATGCAATAAGTTTTCGTTTTTATTAGTTTGTGAATGTGTGTTTGCTTTGGGATGCTTACAATTTTGCATCACTTTTGCCTCTGGCACACAGACAGTACAGGAAAGCTGACTGTAACTTTAAAGTTTTATGCAGAGTCATCCTCTCGGGCACTTAATTGAAAACTTGCAAAAAACTAAAAATAAATAAATAAGTATATTTCAATAATACACGAAATGCTTGATTAATTTTATAATTAACTCAGGATCAGTGCGAAGCAGATTGGCAGCCCGAGCGATCAGCAATTTCAATGCAACTGTGGTTATCTTTTTACCGCCACTTTCAAAAATGTTTTTAAATATATTGTTTGTTTTTTTTTACTTCTTCTTCCCTTTTTTTTCGAATAAAACGTTGAAAGATTTTATTATTTTTGCTTACTTTTCAGCAATCGTCAAAAAAAAAGTTGAAAAAATTATATTCCTAGAGTTTTTTTCTTTGACAGCATTGAAAACTCTACCAAAACGTAGGAATAAAGTTTGTGCCAAAAACTTTCCTCAACAAATTGTCAGAAATTTTTGACTATTTCCTGGCCTGGATTCTTGGATGTTGACAATCAGACACAGATGATTTTCAGCTACTGACTTTCTGCTGGCTTGGCAAAAGAATTTCTAAAGCCACTCATGAAGAAGCTTTTCATAAAACCGAAAAAGTTGTGAGGCTGTGTGGCTGACTTTTAAGTTATTCGTAAGTGGCCCAGACCGCAACTAGAAAATTTCACACATTCCACTCACACTTTTCCATATTTTTTTTTTCTTTTTGTTTTGGCTTAACACTAATTGCATAATTTGTATGCAGTTTCCGGAGGCATTGCAATTTTTTGCAACTCCGCCCACTATCCCATAAAATAGGGGATAAAAAAGGGAAACCGTTATGACCATTTTTAGTCAACATTTTGCTTCATTTCGTTTGGCTACGTTATGTTACAATTCTTTTTGGCCCGGATTCCGTTACGGAGCAGGCAGAGCATTGTGTTTTGCTTTTATGCCGTAAATTATTATCATTTCTATGAGTGTGTATGTCTCCATGTGTATGTGTGTGTGTGTGTGTGGGGCTTACAGTTTTCTGCCTCAATTTCATTGTCCTTCGTCCATTTCCACAACTTTTTTTTTTATAGATATGTCAATCCCCCCTCAGAGCCTTGGTGGGTCGCCCTGCTGCGTTGGCATTGCCAACGTGTTATTTTTTTCCCTTCTCCGCCTGGCTCCTCCTTCGAACGGTTGGCAACTGTTATTATCTGCTCCTCGCTTCGTTGTACATTTACGGCCCTACTCTATATATGAGAATAAATTTCTCAGTGTAGCGCGTGTGAATATGAGTGTGAGAGCGCCTCTCTTTCTCTCCGCCTCAGCATGTAGGAGCTATGTGAGCTGGCAAGTCTGTCAGCTTGCATGTGTGTGTGTGTGAGTTATCGCATACATGCAATAAACTCACAGTCAAAGTAGCGTGCGTTATAATTTATTTATGGTAATGCGTACTTATACACACACAGACACACACGCACACACATACATACATACAGGCTCGGAACCAAAATATACACCGCAGTGTCTCTGCAAGTCTTCTCTTATAAGCCTGCGTGTGTTTGTGTGTGTGTGTAGTCAAGTTTTATGTGGCATCCACCGCAACAACTTCGGAGACTGTTGCCACAACCAATGCCATAGCCGCCAGCCGCCAGCAGCCAGCCGAATCGCCCACATCAGTTCGCCTGTCTTGGGCCGTCTGTTGGCTGCAATATCGTATCGTTTAACGGCCCTGGTGAATCCTTTCATTTTGCTTTTAATTTTTCCTGACACTACCACGCCTCCTGTAAAAAAATACCACCTGCTCTTGCCACAAAGCCACAAAAATTTTTTAAATCATCCTCGGGCTTTTTATAACTTAATTTGTTATAAAAACAAAAGATCCAACGTCAAGTGAAATTTCAATCCAATCTGATTCAGTTAGAGTTGTTGAAAATTGAGAGATTAAATACTTGCGGCCTAAGCGGCGTATACGTAATGTGTAGGATTTCAGGTTTAGTGTCAAATTTTTGCCAACTCAATTAAGAACCAAGTAATTTTAAGTTGCTTCGAAGCTCTTCAGTTTTGTAAATTTTTGGAATTTGCTGAATCAAAGCCTCAACATTTCTGTCAACAGCCTCAAAAAAAAAAAAAGAAAACCAGCATCTTTGTTAGCCGAGAATTTTGGGCTTGCCAACTCAGACAAGCCTATAAATAATGACAGCTTAGCCTGTCCCATCAACCAGCTACCTCGACTCTTTCCTTAACCATTTTCTGCCTCCAACACTGACATACATTTGAAAGATGTAGAGAGACGACAGTTGGCCTAATGCATCCATCTGAAAGTGTGTCTGTATGCGTGTTGAGTAATTGATAGGCAAAACGTTAGTCTATCCGACAGATTCATCTTCGATTTTATAAATGATGCCAACTGTAAGAGCATTTCATCTTAGTCTCTCTACATGTGGGTGAGTGGAAGAGTCCGTATCTGTGTGTGACATTAAGACGACTTATTAATGTTGCAAAGCCTTGATACTATTTAGGAGAGACAAGGAGAGAGAGAGAGAGAAGAGTTGAGTTGCCGAAAATATACACAACACCCACACATGTGTTATCTTTGAGCTTGGCATATTGCGGTGAACTAAACGAAACCTTTTGAAAACTCATTAGTTGCAATATGGCACACAGGAGACATAAAACTGAGGGGACATAGGATGAGAGTGAAAATTCACTTTGGTTAGCCCCAGTTTTAGGGGTTTTCTCTTGTCATTAATTAAAATTTTGCATATATCTGCTGGCCTGTGGAAAGCTGGTAGAAAACATTTCAAGCATCTTTGCACGTTTCAGGGCAAACAAAAGAATTTCATTTAGTTATTTTCTTTTAGCTCAAAAGTGTAACAAGTGCAGCTGTGTTGTTACTCGGAAGCGGAATATGTTTTTATCTATAAATTCCTGCTTGTCTTACATAATCAGTTAAGTGGATGGCCTGTACAAATACACACACACACACACACACACACACACATACACACATAGAAGAAAGACCTATCCTAGTGTGCCACATAGTTGCTTGAAAAATGTATCAAATTGCAGCTCATGTCCCTTCTGCCAAGGAGATATGAAAGTGAAAAATGAATTTTGTCCAAGTTGTGTGCTCAATAACCGAAAGCTTTTGCCGAACAGATGCGAAAGGAAATGGGGTTGAAGGGTGTGGAATACCTATGAAAAGAAAAAAAAGTTCAGCTGGGAAATATGTTAAAGTTTAGTGTCCTGGATAAAATTCTTTTTGTCCTTATCGAAGTTGGCTCAGCACTTTTAACTAATTTGTCTGATGGAGCAGCTTTGGCTTGAAGATTTATGAGCCAAAGCATTTCTGATAGAACTGAAATTAATTATATTAAAGGTCTCCCAGTCTTATTAATAAGTTTAAGTACTCAATCAGACCACAAAAAGTATCGATACTAAGAAATAAAGTAATTATCGATTGCTCTGCGTGCAACCCTGAGCGCGGCTGTCATCGCTGAAACTAGAGTTTTTAGAAATTGTAAACTATTTTTATGATAAAAGGACATAATTGAAAGAACCACTTAGCTGGTAATTGCTGTGTAAAAAGTGAACTTGCCTTATTTATTCAGGGAACTGTGAAAATGTCTTCCATAAAGAATTGTGGCAAAAGAAAGCGAGAAATAGAAGTGCAACTGAGTGTAAGATAAGAGGCTAAAACAGCAACCACAAAGCATACCAAAATGCCAAAACGCCACATAAAAATGCACAACATGTGAGTCCAAAGAGGAAAAAAAAACAGGTCAAGGCAGGTGAATAAAACTGGGAAGAAAATAGGTGAGCAGTAAGGAAAGTTCTATGTGCGCGTCTCGAGCAAAACAGAAATTGCCCATGTATTTGATAGCTGTATGGGAGTGGGGTGGGGGGCTTGGTAGGCAGCAATATTTCCATCAAGAACTCTGGGGAAATTTCGTGTGGGTAAAATGCAAGTTTTGTTGAACGTGCCCCACAAATGCATACATGCCGCTGGCAGTATTCGTTCGCTGTATTTTGACTGCACTTTTCGAAATATCCAGCCCTGCTCTGGCCCCCCTTCCACCACAGGCAATATGCAAATTTGTTGGCTTTGCGCTTCGTTGGTCATGCAAATTGACCACCTGCCGCTTATTCAATATGACTTTCCTCCTAAAACTCCTTCACAAAGGACTCCACAAAATACAAGACCCAGTAAAATTGACTAATCAAGTCATCTTATTAAAAAGGTGCTAATATTTTTCAATGGCCCTGCCCTGTATATATGTGTCTGTGTGTGTGTGAGTTTGTCGTTAAATTTTATAACTGTAATAAACGAAGTTTTTTTACAACCAGTTAGACTGTACTTTCCTCATTGTATACCTAGTAGGTCCCTTTTTATTTAGTCTACACTATACACACACGCATACCACTATTTTGTGGACCTTTGCAAAGGCAGGACCAGGGCTGGTATGAAATTCGTGTTGACAATTTATGCAACAGTTTTTTGACAGCATAAAATTTGCACAAAATATGCCAACATCAGTTTGAGTGACCATAAAATTCTATATGACAAAAAGTTGTCCTCCACCTCCTCCGAGGAGGAGCAGGGCAGAAAAGAGTACATTTCGGGTATCCGTAAAATGTGGACGGACATTGTAAGGCTTTTGGGCAGGGGATAGGGATTTTGGTAATCAAAAACTCGGAAAACTAACCATTTGTAGTTGTTGTAGTCGTATCACGGACAAGTAAACCGTAAATTACGCAATCCTCCTCCGCTGCCCTTGCCCCTGTTCATGGATTTAATTTCGAGTTTCGAGAGAGTTGCCAGAGTTTTGGCTTGTCTGCTTGTTTAGCTAACTTCAAGTGACGCTTACATAAAATTATGCATATCAACTTTACGACTTTGAGCAGTTTTATACTGTCCGTAATAGGAGCATATCAGTAGAACCCCTACACCCGCCAGAACTCCTACATGTGTGTATACTGATTTATACGATTGTTTTCTGTCTGAGGAAGTGCTTGTGTGTGTGTGTGTGTGTGTATGGCTGTTGGCTTGATTGGTGCTTATTCTCATTTTATCGTATTTTATTTTATTTTATTTTATTTTATTCTGCTGCAACGACATTTTTCTCTTCGATTTACCTCCGCTCCAGACTGTGAAATGCACAATGCCAAGATTTATTTTCTGCTGACAAACAGCGTAGCATTTGTTGGTAATCGATGGAAATGAGCTGAACCATTTCTTTTTTTCTACTTCTTCTTCTTCTACTTTGGATATCAATTCTCATATACTCTCCTTTTCTTTTCTTTATTTTTTTTGCTGGGTGGCCAGGCTGATTATCGATAGAAACACACACACTCACACACACATACGCATAATGCTAGCAGAACTCTCGGCATGCCCTGTTTCTATGGTTTGTGCGTGATTTTTTGTTTGTGTGTGTGTGTGCCTGCATACAACTAACAATAAATAAGCATAAATAGCAAATGTAGATATGTAAAAGGAAAATGGAGAGGAAATCATACCAGTCATTGCCATCCATATCCATGACATTCGGACTGGTAGCAAATCATGCGAGTTCTCTTTCAGCCATTGAAGCCAATTTGTTATCATTTTTATATTTATTATGGATGAATGCAAAGAATGGAAACTAAACAAGACAACTCGGGGAATATAAGCAGGAAAAAATTTATTATTTATTTTCTAGGGTCTTTCGGCTGCAAGGAAGGGGGTTGTCCAGAATTTTTACTTTATTAGCCGGTAACGGTTTATGATTATTTATATGATATATTCTCTTTAGCATACTTTTAGGCCAGCTCCTTTGTTCGTTTAAACAAGAGCTCAGCATGTGTCCCTGTGTGTGTGTATTTGTGCTTATCAAGCAATAAGACAGACTTGACAGGAGAAAAGAAAATGGAAAGGTTGTTTAGTCTGAGTCATATCTATCTTTATTGGCAAATTCAAGCTGACTGGTTTATAAATAGAAAAATTTGCTAAATAAATTCCACATCGATTCATCAAGAAAATGCCAACCTGTGCATGAATTTCTTTGCTAAAAGGAAATTGTTTCAAAAAAAAAAAAAAACTTCCTCTCAGAGATAATCTCCATTTAATTTCCACGCCTCCAGCCTGTGGTCAAAACTTTTCAATTAAGCCAGGCCTCGCCTTGGCTGTTGGTGGTGGGCAATTCAAATTTATACAACTTGAAAGTTAAACAGTTCAATTCGGAAACTTTTCAAATAATTTATGCCCCTTTTCTATAAATACTTTCACTTAAATGTAATGCGAAAAGTTACGAAAATAAACAAGAAAATTCATTTCCAAGTCTCGCTAGAGCAAAACATAAAAAAATATGCGATTAATTCAAATGCTCTGCCGCAGCTAAAATTTATGCACAGCAAAAAACGAAGCGTACCAATTTCAAATTCTTTCGACAACTGATATAACGATTTTTCGCCCACACGCTTTTAAGTTAGAAAGAGATAGAGAATCGATTGGAATAAAAAAAATATGTGGGAGAAAGAGAAGGTGTATTTGTGTGTTTGTTTGAGAACCTTTTTAATATTCTTCATGTGTTGTGGGTGAAATTTTAAAAATTCTTTTAACAAACTTTCCGAGCTTCTTGTGGGTTTTTTTGTTTTCAATATTTTTCTTTTTTTGTAAAAACCTTAATAAAAAGTGAAAGAACAAAAAAGGAAGAAATTGAAAAGCAAAAGCATTTAGCAGTATTCAGCACATAAGAAGGCTATTAGTAAAATGTGCCGTAAAAGTTAAGAAGAAGAAAAAAATATATACTTTTTTTTTGTGTCTTTCGTGGGGAATAGAAATATGACTGGCAAAGCAAAGCAGAAGCACGCATAGAGCACGTTAAGGCTTGAGAAATAAGGAAATGAAAATAAATAAAATCGAAATACCAAATAGAGAATAAAAGCAACAAAAAGAAATGCAAACACACACACACAGAAATAGAATATAAAAAAAATGGCAGTAAAAACAATGAACAAGAGAGAAGCTTGAACGCTGCCGTTGGCGCTGCCGACGCGGCGTCTGCGGGCAAAAAGTCGACGACGACGAGCAGGCTGTCTCTCTTTCGAACTCTCTTTCTCTTTCATTGGTTTGCCTAAGACAAATTCGTAGCTGCTTTACTGTTACTTCATAGTTTAAGCAGTGAATAGAGCAAACAGACGAAGGGGCTGCGCTGGGGCAAGCTGCCAAATGCTATTGATTTTTTTTTTTTCAAAACAATATTTCTCAGATTTGTATGTTTCTCGGCTCTGCTATTGCCATTAACCTAGGCAGGTGCAGGTGCGTCAGACCATCTCAATACGTGTGTGTGTGTTAACTGTAAATGTCTGGACCCTGTAGGTGTAGAGAAGCGGCGGCACACTAAAAGAGCCTGTCACGAGGCTCTTAAGGCAGCCAAGTTTTCAACAGCCAGGACGGGCGCAAAAACAACAACGTCAGCCTCAATGGTCTTGGTAATGTTAAAGGCAACAACTACAACAACAACATCGACACTCACAACTACAAATCGGATTTGCGTGAGTAATTGGCACGATAGACGTTTGGCCAAAACGAATTGGCAAAAAAAAGAAAAATCGTAAAAGGAAAAACAAAAAGAATGCCAACGAAAAACGCACCCTACGTAAAACAACAACAACAGCAATAAGCATGACACAGCCAAAGTAGCTGGGAGCAAAGAAGAAGAACAAGAAGAAGCAGAAGAACACAGCAAAAAGTTGTGTGGAGTATTGTGGGTGTGTTTTTGTTTTTGTTTTTGTTGCGACTGTGAAACCTCAGCAACGTTGTCGAGTCAGGTGCAAACGAGTGAAGGCAGAGCAAAAAAAAAAGCAAGGCAAAAACAAAAACAAAATATAAACTACAAACGACAAAGCAACGCATACAGAAAGAAGGAACAAAAAAATGTTGGCAAATAAAAGCGCAATTACGTTATATGTGCCAAAGCAGAGCAAAAGGGACGCACTCTCTCTCACACACACACACAAATAAAAAGAGATAGCCCTTGAGGGGTTGGCAAATGTCAGCAGTCAGCTTAAAATGGATTAAGTATGAAGCAGACAAACCGAACCGTGGGGTAAATAGGCAGACGGAAAGACAAACAAACAGACAGACAGACTGAGTGAGTGATAGAGAGAAAAGCAAACAGGCGAACCGCAGAGATAGTGAGACATTAAAAAATTTTTGAAGGACTTACCTCATCGATAAACTCAAAATCACCGCCGGTCTCACCAACATATTTCTTCTTCTTGGCCTCAGCCTGGCCAATCAAACTGGATGACATCAACGCCACAACCAGACAAATGCTGGCAATCAAAGCCAAACGATTCATTCTGATAATTTTTTTTTCTTCTTACTTTTCTGTTTTTCTTTTGGCGCTGAAGAATTCACAAGACAACGACAATTCGAACGGAAACGTTCTTAATGTGGCAAGCCGCGCACTCTTGACGATTTCCGTTAAGAATGTGCAAAATATTTCTTCTTTTTTGGTAATAACAAATGTCTGGCAAACGAGACGGGAGCACGGAACTCACACAACTGCCAAACAATTTACACGGTGCTATTCACACACAAATAAATACACGGACACTCTCACGCACGCACGAAACACGATGCGGGGTGGCTCGGTATGCAAAAATCCGTTAAAGGAAAACTACACGGCACAAGCCCACTGACAATTGAGTTTCTCGTTTTCTTGTTTTTGTTGTTGTTGTTGTTGCTATTTTCCCCTCTGCACTCACACTATAGCGTTGAGCTGACAGTGCACGACAATTCACACGGACTAACAGAACTGCAGACGTGGCGACCAAAATGTAAACTGAGCACCTCAACTGGCCCAACCGAATGTCTCTGCCAGTGGCCAAAGTGGCGAGTGGTGGCACATCCATTGGAATTCTGGCAAAACACGAGAGAGCCACATCGTGAGAGAGAAAGCGCCCACGAAAGCCTTCACAGTCAGGACAAACGAAAATTACCAGGGCCGCAGGACTCTCACTGGCCAGGGTAGTCAACTGTCTTCAAAAAATAGAAATTGTTAGCATTTTTTGTAAATTTAAATTCAAATTAAAAATAAATACTTTTTTTTATGTTTGCTATCTATTTTTTATCTAATTATATTCAGGACAAAATCCATAAAAGGGAGTGAAGAAAAAACTAATTAAAACCCAAATATAAAATGGAATAAAAACAATTTAAAAGAATATAAGATTGTCTTCACTTTAGAAAGGACATTTTGAATCGAAACATAATAAATATTGAATGTGATAATTCTACAGATCTTAATAATTAAATTAATTTTATTTTTATTAAGAATTTAAAATTTACAAAAGAACAAATTAAATTATAAAGGAATATGCCATATGCTTTTTGTTGGATCCTTAAATAGTCAAAGCTATTTCTGCTAATATCTGACTTTATAAATTTCCATATAATATAGGAATTCACATAATATAGTATTTTATTTTAATCATTCCCATAAAATTTATATCCAACCTACGAACTTAGTGCCTTGAAATTTTTCACAGTGTATGCCACTCGGCGTATGCGCAATGCCTGATGTTGCGCTCAGCAGGGCTTGACTGGTTGGGCACTTCCAAGAGAGAGAGAGTTACGGCTCAAAATCGATTTTTTTAGACTGGATGCTTAAGAGTATTTTACGCTTTGCCCAGTCAAGTTGAATTGAGCCTGGGTGGCGGCAGAGACTCTCTTACGACAACACTTTTAGGCAGGCCAAAATGTGTGCGGGTCGTGAACCTGCTACTGGCCATTGGCGCCTAATGTGCCTATCCCGAACGGTACTCAATAGTGGTAGCTGCCCTGGCCTGGTCTGGCCTGCCTGGCATACTTGGCTCGCTACTGCGATTGCCGCAACTACTTTTGACGCCACTATTAAGGGTGTTGGTGGTGCTATGGGAAAGCCCTGGTACCATTTAACGCGTCAGCGCCTCGCAGGTTCGCCGTCGTCACATAGTCGAAAGGCCAGGCCAAGTGGGCCGAGACCCGTTGCCTCTGTCAGTTTCAAATTAATAGCCAAGCAAAGCAGCAAGCTCAAGGCAGCAAAACAGGCGGGCAAGCGGCCAGGCAGAGCAAACAGTGTGGGCTGCCTTGGGTGGCAATGGGAATGGAATAGAAAGCCTCGCTTGGCCAAACTGTGGGCAGGCAAGGCCCGCAATTCCGAGTCAGCTCGTCTATTATAATGGCATCATTGACTTGTGCTTTGATGGCTCCTCTGCTAGAGAGCATACATGTGTGTCTGTGTGTGTGTCTTTGACTCCAAAAGCCTATATATATATATTTTTTTTTTTTTGGGGGGGCTTAACGGCGCCGCTGTTGCTGCTGGTTTTGATTTTTTCCCCCAAACTCACAATTGCCCCGAAGTTGTTGTAATTCGTTTTTTTTTTACTTGGCCAGCTTTTTTGTTGACCCAAAAAACAAAAAATAAGACCTCAAAATTTTATCTAGAAGAAAGGTCAACAATTTTATTATTTAATTTGTTTTTTATTCGATTTCAAAATGATTTTCAATCAACAAGTCCATTTACGTAATACATATGTAATTAATGTGGGCGTGTGTGGGTGTATTGTTCCGTGTGTCGGATTTGTATATATATATGTGTGTGCGTTTTCTTGTTGGTATTGCAAACATTTTCAACAGCATTAAATTGGATATACCCCTCTCTAGGTCCTTTCATATAATACTACAGATTTTGAGATTCTCTTTTTTTTCGTATATAAAAAATTGTTCAATTTCCTTGTTGCTTGTTTTTTTCGTTATTTTAAAATCTAATCGAATGCTTCGTGTTTTTTGATTGAATTCATACAAAAAGTACGAATACAACTTTATGTATAAAAAAAGAGTTAAAAAGCTTAAAAGTTTCCAGACTAAATCGATTGATTTGAGCTGATTTTGTTGTTCTCTCTTCTTCTTCTTGTATAATATATATATATTTTTTGATTTACTGTTTTTTTTTTTAATTCAATATAAACAAAAACATAGAATTAATATTATTATTATATTTGGTTAATTACAAGTCTTAATAGCTTTGTAAATGGAAATGGGCTTGGGTTAGTTAGAGTTTCGAGAATAAAACAAAATACGAAAAATTTTCACTTGGGATCTCGCATAATTTCGACTAAATCCTAAAATCAAATTTGAGATATTCTTGAGACTATATGTTTAGTTATATGTATATCAAAAGAAATACTAATCAACATTCTTTCGAATTAATATTAAATGGCCACCGTTTTTAAACAAACAAAACGAAAATTTAAAAGAAAGATTTTGATTAGGGAGATTATGTTTATAGATGCACTTTTAGAGATTCCATGCGAGCCACAATACGGCGTCGCAGTTCTGCATATCTGAGAAAAAGAAAACAAGATTAATCAAAAGTCTTATTATAAAAAGAAAATTGTTAAGTTTCTTACCTTTCTTTGACTTTGGCCACTTCGCGTGCCACTTCCTGATCGTAGCGATCCAAAATGGCACGACATTCCGGTAGGGATAGATTCAAAAATTGAGCAACTTCATTGCTACAATTAAAGAGACAATAAATTTACAAAGTTTTCAATCAAATTAAATAGACTTACCTGATTTCATCAGTTTTGCGAGAATCCACTAGAAACAGGCGTGCCACATCTTCGTGAGGTCCCAGAGTGACACGTGTTAGGAGCGGATACTCATCATCCTTGAGGCGCTTCTGTTCGCCATTATCGCGTATTATAAACAACGAAAAATTCTCCGGGGGACTGTCTACTTTGTATTTCTCGAGCACCAAATTGATAACCTCATTTGTGGTCACCAGCGATGTCACCCACACAGACATCTGCGAGCCATGGGGTGGCGTGAAAAATGAAGTCTCCCGATTATAAAAGTGCCCGTTGATCGAACAGCGACGTTTCAGTTTGGTCCGAGAGCTGGAAAAAGTATGTTTGGAGTATTTGTCAAAATTTAGAGGATTTCATATATCTTACCGGCGATTGCCACTGCGTCGTTTGATGGCTGAGGCACCAGTACGAGGAGGTCGCCTCAAGACTACCCCATCTTCGGTGACATGCAAAGGCGGCTCTGTGGTAGCACCGTCTCCTGCGCTGGCCGTGAAGAGCTCGTCGGTCTGGGTGAGCTCATCGCCAGCCACAGCCCCACTGTTTGTGATTGAAGGGGCATCTGTCCGACTGGACTCGCCCTCGCTGCCTGCGCCTGGTCCTGCTCCCAGATTGGAGCCCTCCTTGCCATAGCAGTTCATTTGGATTTGAATGAAACGCGGGGGCACATCACTCTTGCGGACAGTGGCCAAGCGCTGCGGCCTTAGGGTCGCCTCATCGTCATCATCATCACTGTCGGTGTAGACAAAGCAAGTGGGGCCCGATTTGGAGCGATTAATGCCCTTTTCGAATAGTTGCCGGCCCTGGTAGCAACCCGCCTGAGGCTTATTGGATTTATGATTGTCTCTGCTGAGGGCCGTGGAGGCTGACCCGCTCTTTTGCAGGGCATATTGCCGCTGAGAGGAACGGGTAGAATTTACACTGCTGCGTAGATTCATGGTGTCATTGATAAATGTGGGATCAATTGACCGTAATGCATGCTCGCAGAAGCTCTTGCTCATGGCAGAGTTTTCACCGTAGAGCTTGAGGGAATCGTGTATGCGTGAGGGATCGATGGGCTGATTGCGTTTGAGTGTATCGGCATTGGGTTCCTGGAAGGAATTGGCACCATTTACGTATTCCAAGTGAACGCTACGCTTGAAATCCTCAAAGTCCATGGGTTTCAGTGTGGCATCATCGGAAGTTTCATAATTATCCACAGTGGTCGTTGTGGTGGAAGCTGTGGTCGTGTTTTCGGTAGTCGTGTTGGCAGTCAGTGAGCCCGTCGCTGTCATAAAGTTATCCGATGACGTGGTATTTGTGGTGTTTGTGGTATTCGTCGACGAGGAATTATTTGTTGTGGTGGAGTCATTGGCAGTGGTGGTGCTGTCCGTACTATTTTGAGCGGAGGCCGATTGTGTGGGCGAACTATCGCTGGAAGACTGTGACGATGATGGCAGCTTTACTGGCATGGTCTCATAGATTTTGTCCTTGTCGTTGTGTGTTCTTTCCACCTGCAGCAGATCATCGATATCATCCCAGTCCAATTTTTCAAGCTTGTCCAGCTTCGAGGGCAAGGTTGAGGAGACGCAACTGGTGTTGGTTGTGTTTGGAGTTGTATCTGTACCCACAAGAGTGCTGGAAGAGTCAGTGGTAGTGGTATCGGGTTCCTCTTCGTCATTGGGCTGAGTGCCCTTGGGTACTCCACCACCAGTGGCTGTGTTTGCCGACGCATCTTCCGGGGTGGTGGGCAATTCGGACACTTCATTCAAACTGCACGAATCAAAGGTCATGCTCTCCGACAGGGAAATATCCGTAGAAAGACCATCTACCTCGCTGGTGGTTGTGGGTGCTGCCAACGACTCACTGGCTTCGTTCTCCTTATCCGAAGTGCTGTCCTGTAGTCAAAGGAGCGGATTAAAATTTAAAATGACTCAAAACTGAGTTACTCACATCAGTGGCCTTGGAAACTCGACAGGAGTTTCGCTTGCGAACGACAAACGTCCTTTGATCATCATCTTCTTTCAGGTGAATGACACCTTGAACACCCCAATAGACGCGCAGGGGTCCTTCGAGTACCAAACGGTTATTAACCTCTCTGCTCCGTATTTCCAGACTTTTATTGTCATAAAATTGATTATAGACCTAAAAAAGAAAACTCAGTCAATTACAGAAATTCATTTTTTTAGTATAAGAAAAAATTACCTTGATCTTAGATTCTAAGTGATCGCGTGGCAGTGGCGGTCCATTGCCCTGGGCGACCGGTTTTTGTGCACCTTTAATGCCATAGCTTTTGTGTGACTCAACACGCGTGCCATGGCCAAAGAGTTGGGGTCCGAACAGCGCTCCATAACAGGGCACATGACAATAAGGCACTCCTTTATGCTAATTCAATGGAAATTCAAATAATTATTTATTAAATGCATTCGTGATGCCAATTTAATGGTATTTGAATTATTTTACCTCAGCATGCTGGCCGGGATTTAGACGTTTGCCGCACTCTTCGCAACGCAAACATTCCGGATGCCAATCGTAGCCCAGTGATTGTTTACGTTCCGCTGTGTTAAACAGAACAAGTTGAAATAAATAATTTTAAATGTGTGTTATTTAAACAATGTAAATGCGTTTGAGTGATTCTGTACGATTGGGTGAATGTGTGCTTGTTTGTGTATGTGAGTTTGTGTCAATTACCAAAGTAAACTGGTTTGCCGCACTTGTGGCATTTCCACATTCCGCTGTTGTGAGACGCCGCCAATGGGTCGCCAGGTCAAAGAGTTTTTTTGAGGGTTTGGCTGCTGTGGGGGCGTTTTCAGTTGCACTTGCAATTGCCTTTGTTAGGGCAAGGAATAACTCCGAATGGTTTCGTTATAATTGAGACGTTTATTGTTATGGCATACGATTTACAAATTACATTAAAGAAGGAACGTAGCGGAAATTTATGCAAATTAAGCAGGTTGCTGCGGAATCGGTGGTGGAGGGAACACGAAACACAAATAGAACGTAAGACAAAGAGTAAACATGGAAGAGAACAAGTTTGTGGACAACGACGACGGCGGTGACGATGAGAACTGCTGCGACAGCTTAGTTGTGGGACCGTTGACATGCAAAAATCATATTCAACGTTTGTTTTTCATTATTTTATAAAAGAAACTAGCACTGTGCTCACTTAAATGCCAGGTACAATGCTTGTGCATTGAATATTAATACGTTTTTAAAGAGATATGCGGAAAGTTATTACACAAAAACAGCACCAAGAAGAAGAAATAGACTGCCCATGGTTGCATTCCCAGAACCAGCAGGTTGGCAACGCAACAGTGTTGGATATGCAGGTTGGCAGCTCTTTTTTTATTGAGAGAGAGTAGAAAGTGTATTGTAATCTGTTTGTTGTAGTTATTGTTTTGTCCGCAAATAATTAAAAGTGCTCGTGTAATTTGTGTAAATTGTTGAAAATCAGCTAAATTAGCGTAAAATTTGATTTTATATTGTGGCGTCGAATGAAAATGTAAGCCCTGTGAGCAATTAATTAAGCACTCAAATTCGGTCAACGAAACCGCAAATCAATTGAAAAGCGCAACAGCTGAAAAATATCCGAAATCGTTGATAATATTTTGTAAATAGCCAACAGAGCAAGTGTTGGGCCAGGCAGCACTTAAATACTCAAAACGTGCCAGTGTGTCTGTAATAATGCGCGCCACAATTGAATTTGAGGAATGCCTAAAGGATACCCCAAGATTCCGGTACGTAAGAAAGATGGCCTTGTGGCCAGGGGGCTGGCAAACATACTATTTCCGGTATTTGAAATTTGCCATTTTCGAATTCATTCATAAGGGGGTGGTATTTCCCTAACAGATGGGGGGCATCATCAAAACATAGCGTGACTGGTTATTCATTTCTGCTTGCTCGTGCTATCAACGAAACTCATTGCGACGTAGCCTCAAAAGTCAGCTCAAATAAAGCCATCTGTGTTTGGCTGGTCTGGTAGTTCATATTGTTTTTGTTTTTTTTTTTTTTTTTTTGTTGTCGAGGCTTAATCATCCATCGAACAAACTTTGCACTTGACTTCGGTAGTCAATGTTTTCTCATATCTTTGCCTTTGTCAGAGTTTTGAATTTCCTATTTTGAGTGCCGTACCAAACGCTCGTCTTCGATACAGAAGTGATTGATAAGATTTCACCACTAAATTGCCAGCAATTTAGTGCATGTGGATCTCTCTCAAAAGCTTTCCCCAAAACAAAACGGAGAAAAGTCAGACCCAAAACTAGACAAATCGATTAATCTCTTAACAGCGAGAAGCAACAGGTTCCATTAAAAAGAAACAAAAAAAGTTAATTTCAATCGCTGTTTGGCTTTTAATATTCACATTCAATTAATGCACAGAACAATTTAATTTCGAAATTGTATAGCCAGCAGAAATTAAAAGAAAAAAAAAAGAAGCCCAGCCAATCAAGACACAGCTCCCCTATGCCCAGCTGAGCTCCTCTCTCTTATTGAGTCTCTGCCCTCGGCTGACTTTTATGATTAGGCCCGCAGATAATGTTTTTCTTTTGCAACCACCACCAACGTCGCAGTTAATCTTCGGAGTTGTCATACTTTTTGCTAACGTAGCTAAATTCAATTAATTCCCCGACTCTTCCAATTAGACAATTCGTTTCGAAAGAGGAGGCCGACATTGAACACTTGGAACAAAGGCTGGAAAAGATCATCAAGCTATGCAGTGTGGCTGTCGATTCAGGCAAAGAATATGTCAAGAATCAGAGGTATGTAAATCTGCCAAGTTTGCAAAATAATGAATTTATTTATGTTCCCCCCCTCCGCTTCTTGGTAGCGCCTTTGCCATGTCCTTATGGGATCTGCAACAGCATTTTCTAGATAATAAAAATGCCCACAATGCTCTGGGCAAGCTGATTCATTGCCTTCAGGTTCGTAGAAGAGAGCAGTTGATTTCTGCGAATCGATTAAATTTCAAAGTTTTTATTTTCACACAGGAAATGAATAAATTTAACACGATATTATTGGATCAGGCCAGTCGAACCGTACTCAAGAATCTCAACGTCTTCGTCAAAGACGATATCAATCAAGTGAAAGACTACAAGGGCCACTTTCTCAAGGTCTCCGAGGGCTATGATAATGCGCTCCTAAAGAACGCTCAGGTGAGTAAGTCGAAAGATGTTGATCTATTCTTAATCCACATTTGTTATTTAGGCCAGCAAAAATCGTCCCCAAGAGGTGCAAGAGGCCGCCAACATTCTATCGGCCTCAAAGTCTTGCTTCCAGCATACGGCCTTGGACTATGTCAACTATATAACCCTGGTACAAGCCAGAAAGGTGCCCTCCATACTATCGACAGTAAGTTTGGTCAAACAAATCCCCCAGCCTTCTTATCGGCTGGGAACCAATTGAAAGTGATAAATAGAGAAGCAAATAGGGTTCAATAATAAATAAAAAAAAAATATTACTTGTGACATCACTGTGGTGAGATTTATGTTTATCGAGTAGGCAGACTTGTGAATGAGTAATTGAGTCGGTACTCATAAGTCAATTTAGTTTGTTGTTAGCCGATAGCGTGTTCAGTCTCGGTGGCGGTAAGTGCAAGTTTGGTGGAACAATCAGAGTCATTGTTATTCTATATAGACCTGAAATGATTTCCGATATGCTAACCGTAATATTCTATTTCTATTTTCTCAGCTCTTGGACTATTATCAGGCGTGTGTGACCTATTATCATCAGGGCTTTGATTTGTGCAACGATTATGATGAGTTTTTCAAAAATATAACCGAAGACCTCAATGTCCTGAGCGGTGACTATCAGCAACTGGAGAAGACCATGCAGAATCGTCACATGAGTGTCAATCGCTATTGCGATACCAACACAAATAGCTCCTCACGCAAAATCGAGGGGTATCTCTTCAAGAAGAAATCGAAGGGTTTCAAGACCTGGTGTCGTCGTTGGTTCTATCTCAGCGACAATCAGTTGGTCTACAGGTATGTATGAATGTGCGAGTGTCCGAATGTGTGTGTGTGTGTGTGTGTCTGTTTTTTTTTTTATCATTTATTTAAAAATTTACCCTTTAACTTAACCGCCTGCCTGTCTTTTTGTTTTTGTTTGCCAATTTGATTTCTGTTTTTTAACGTACTTGAATCGTATTGCTGTGCTGTGGTTCTTTTTTTATTTTTTATATTGTTTTATTGGGGTTGTTGTTGTTGCTTGCTGAACGCTGAAGTGATTTGGATTCGCATTCCAGAAAACGTAGCAATGAGGACTCATTCTCAGTGATGGAGGAGGACCTGCGCATTTGTACAGTGCGACCGGTGAACGAGGGCGATCGCCGTTTCTGCTTCGAGGTCATCTCCCCCACAAAGTGAGTAACTCAAAAAATTTTGGCTTGAAGAAGAAATGAAATGAACTAAATATTTTTCTAGATCACATACTCTCCAGGCGGACTCGGCCGACATGCTAGCCCTTTGGATATCTGCCTTGCAACATAGCATTGGTGCGGCCATTCAGCATGACTCACAGCAAGCGCCGACGCAGTCAACCAATGCGCCCAACGCCCTCCCCGCCAAGCGTAGAATGTAAGTAGAATTGCGATGAGAATTTTGCAATATTTATTTGTATTTTTTTTTTTTTTTTTTTTAATCAGACACTGGGAGGAGTTCCTTAAGATACCGGGGAATGCCCGCTGCTGTGACTGTCGCAGTCCGGAGCCGCGCTGGGCTTCTATAAATCTTGGCATTACCCTGTGCATCGAATGCTCGGGTGTCCATCGCAGTCTGGGCGTGCACTACAGCAAGGTGCGTTCCTTGACTTTGGATGCCTGGGAAACGGAGCATGTCAAGGTGATGATGGAGCTGGGCAATGAGGTGGTTAATCGAATATATGAGGCCAGAATTGCCGAGGACTGCGAGCTAAAGAAACCCACAGAACAGTGTGAGATTGGTGTGCGTGAAGCCTGGATAAAGGCCAAATATGTGGAGAAACGCTTTGTCTGCGGCATGCCCAAGCCACAGGAACTGCTCTGCAGCGAGACTGCCGAGGTGCTCTCCATTGACAGCGGTGGGGATGTAGGTGGCAGTGGCACTGAGGACGGTCTAGGTGGCGGTAGTGGAAGCGGCATTCTGGGCAAGAGAACCACACTCTCCCTAGGCACGCGCAAGTGGACCGTCAAAAGGCTAAGACGACGACGTCAGCAGAGACCGCTGCCCAAGACCTTGAGCGACGAACCAAGTATTTACACCACCGCCAACACGGGAGACGAGGACAACGAAGATGATGACGACGATGATGAGTCCATAAACATACCATCAATGTCGCTGAGCTTATCCCGCGATGATCTGCTAGTCATAGGTGACGACCTGGCTCTGGAGAGCCTGCAGACCCCCGGCATTTTGGGCTCCGATCAGGAGAGTACCGAAGGCGAATCTGACACAGAACCGGCCGACGAAATACCCTTGTCTCTGCTGGATGCAAATCTGCTGCTCTACAAGGCAGCCGCTGTACACAATTTACCCGTGATGTGCATGGCCTTTGCTTTGGGCGCCGACAAGCATTGGAAGAATGCCACCGATCGGCAAAGATCTTATCTCCACCAGGCCGTGCTATCCGGCTCTGTGATGGCTTGCGAATATCTCCTGCTCAATGGAGCAGCCATCGATGCCGTCGATGAATTGGGCTACAGTGCCCTCCACATATCAACCGCCAAGGGGCACATTGCCCAGGTTTATCTTTTACTGAAACACAAGGCCAAATACGATCTAGAGTCGAGTGATGGCAAGAAGGCCCTAGACATAGCCGTGGATCAGAAGAATGCCGACATTGTGACTCTGTAAGTAGGCACCAAAATCACTAAGAACTCCGACCTAATTTTCTATTACTCTTGCAGCTTGCGGCTCACACGACTCAATGATGAGATTGGCATCAGTGACGAGTACAATGGCGAAGATGAGACCTACAAGGATGTGATGAAGGACTTTTCCAATTTTGCAGCCAGCCAGCCACGCATGCTGCGGCAACGCAACGATTCCAATACTCTAGAATCACAGAGATCATCGTTGACCAATTCCGACTAGCAGGAGGGTTTGCAGAGTCAACAAGCTAACAGATCGAAGGCATCCAAACGTTGAGCTTATGTGGTTTTATAGGAACGATTGTATTTTTATTATTATAAGCTAGAAAGTGTGCTGATTGTTATGAGGTCTTTGACCTGAAAATTGTTGAACGTTTTGTCTAATATTTCCGAGTTGGCCTGACCAGCTCCACTTTCTCGAAAGCAATCTCACAGCGAGGGGCTTTAATATTATTGTAATAATTGTCGTGTTCTTTTTCCAAAATCAAAGGCATAGCTTGGAAAAGTGTTTAGGGAATTTGATTGTCTTCTATGTGTGCTTTGCCTTCGATGTTTAAGTTAAGTAAAATGTTGTTCTCCTCCCCGCTATTCTCTCTTGTATTGTTTTTGCCAAGATATCCCATATCCCATTCATGTTAATCTATATGCATAAAAAATATATTACAAAATATACGATAATTGTATTTATAACGTAGTATTTATACAACCTTAATGATATTTATTAAATTAAAAATTGTAATTTATCTAACGAAATGGAGGAAAGCCGCCACTGAGCCCCTCACAGAATTTTTGTGTATTAAAAATGCTTTTGAACATACTCTGCCCCCACCCTCTTCCTACTCAAGCCGAGCTGAAACCTAGTAAAAAAAATTTATAGATTTAGTGCCAAAATATAAAGAAAGAAAATGTAATTATTTAAAATTAGCAAAAGAGCACTCGAGAAATACAATAAAATGAAAATATTCGAAAATCTTAGCTATTCAGTTGCTGAGTATCGTCTCGCCTTCGGTTATATAGAAATCAATTTTTTTTGTCTTAACCTTGTGGACATTTTGTACATGACGATGGACAGAGCTGCGATCAGTAAACTGACGGCCACACTCCGAGCAGGCAAAGGTGACACCGGCATGAGTGGTGAGATGGCGACTCAGGCCGGACAGGTGGCTGAAGCTGCGACTGCAGATATGGCATTTATGGCTAATTTTTTGCTCCTGATGCATTTTGGCTATGTGCTGCTGCAGGTTGGCTTTTTGGGAGAAACGATTCTTGCAATGTGGACACTGAAAGCGCCGCTCTCCCGTGTGGATGTCCATGTGCCGTTTGAGTACCTCACGCTGGACAAAACTCTGTCCGCATTCTGTGCACTTGTGCGGCTTGACTCCGGTGTGGATAAGCATGTGGCGTTTGAGGGAACTGCCGCAGGACAGTTGCAGCTTGCAGATTGGACATTTGGATGACTTGCCCTTGTTGTTTTTCTGGGCCTTCTCGTGGACATTCAGATGGCGGGCTAGAGAGGCCTCGGTGGAGAATTCCACTGGGCACAGCTGGCAGGAAAATGACTTGATGGTGTCGGTGACACGTCCGGCCTTGACCTTTGACTGGTTATTCTCATCGCTGGTTTTCTGTATGATATGCTTGATCACATAATCGTTTTTGGAACGCTTTGACGGTGGCTCACTCGTGTCATCCGCTTTATCATCGGGCTGTGTGAAAAAGAGAAAAGTTAAAGATTTGTCGAAAAAATTGAAAATTTATTACTCCTAACCAGAATGATGAGTTTCTGGTCAAACTCAGATATATGTATGTCTTCTCCAATATCCAGGAGTACCACATCCTCTACACTCTCCGTTTCCTTGTCATTGCTAAACTGTATTTCTCCGTCTTCCTTAACTGAAATTGGTAGAGATTTAAATAAATGATTTATTAATATTTTCCAGCTTTGGACTCACTATTATAGGATGTTATATTATCCAATTGAAATTGTGTGGATGTGGTTGACTTGCTGTTTTCCGCGTCGACATTATTGATAATGAACACACCGCTTCCTCCTGATGGAGCTGTGTTTACTTCGGTTCTGATTTGTATTTCTTGGGAATTGGAATTTTCAGTCTCCTCTTCCTCGGCCAGTTCTGATTCAGTGTCTTCCTCCAAGATTTCATCGCCCTCTGTGTACATGGAAATCACTTCAGTTTTCGTAGCTTTCGGTGGCTGCTTCTGCGTCTTGTCTTGCTCTTTCTCGTCGAGAACTATCGTGGTCTGGGCTTGGCAAAGTGTGGCCTTCTTTTCGGTAAGGTATGTTTCCAGCTCGCCCACCAGCTTGGTCAACTGTTCCTTACGACATTCTTCCTCAACTTCTGCATATATCTCCTGCCTCACTTCGTTGTGAATTTTTACGTGCAATTCTTGGCGCACAATTTCGGTAAGTTCTACTCGTAGCTCGTCCTCCAAGGTTTTGGCTAATTCCTCATAGGTGTCGTCTTTAAATTTGTTGCGCCATTCTTCTTCAAGTTTTTCTTTTCTCTTATCCTCATCGTTTAAGAAGGCTATGGAATCGCTGAGTTCCATTTCCACCTCGTCGTAGTCATCATCTGGGGATTTCGTAAAGACATTACTCTTTTTGCCCAGTGATAGGAGGCGGATATGTTTGCGTAGCTTCTTGTCAATGGCTTGGCTGCGCTGCCGAAATAGATAGAATCTCTCTAGCTGGTATCGGCAATCTCTGCATATTTTCTTGGGCAAACCATCTGTGCTCTTCGCTTCCAACGATAGACAAGCTATGAATCTTGTGGGTATGGACAATTGGTCAGTGTATTGTTCCTCAAAAATGGCGAAGGCGTCACTGTGCTGCTTAAGACACAGACGGCACACCAGATCTGTGTCCGGATAGCTTGATTCCGACATCACACCAGTAAACAGTAACAGCGACAAAAAAAACAAATGCACAACCAAACTGACGCTACAAAAATATAATACCAGTGCTGTAAAAAAAACAGTGTTGTATAGCGCGCATTTTAGAATTTGAGCGCAAACAGAAAAATTTGAAATTTGATTAATGCACACAGATAGTTATTATGCTTTATTTCAGTAATATAATCTTATGATATTAAAAAAAATAATTCTAAGGATAAGTACAGTATCATGTTATTAAGATTATTAAATACAGATTTATGTTTCAGTCTGACTTTGTGAACGCCTAAGTCGACAACGCATACAATTTTTCGCTTCTTGAATAAATTTATGGCTTTTTGATTTTGGCTTGGCGTTCTTAAATATGCAGGCATGTTTACGACAAACATTTCTAATTTTTATGCTAACCTTACGGGTGTGCGGATTTCGCTTTTTGGCATCTGTCTCAGTATTTGTTTTCTTTGTTGGAGATTCTGGATGTTTCGATACTTGAAGTAAGTCATTAAAATCATCTTCCGAATGCTGTAATTGAATATCTCTCATGTTGATTTCCACCATTGGGACTGGCGCCAAAGAATTTGGTGTAACCTGTAGTGCTGCTTGTGACATTTCTTCCTTTACGTTAACTTCATCTGAAAGAAATGACAGATATCTGATTAAAATCAGCAACTAATTTTGTTTGTATATATAGTGCTTACCATATGGAATTGAGTCTTGTTCTCCATCTATGTCTATTATATCACTATTCGATACGTTATTTGCTTCTGAATTGGGTTCTGTAGCCGTGCATGTAATTCCCAACTCCACGGTTTCGGAGTCCGAACCAAATCCATCTGAATGTGCCACATGCTCATATGTGGCATCGTTACGTTTACGTATAAAAAATTTCTCTACTTCACTGAATAGTTCATCCAGCACGTTAAGTCGGCATTCTTTCTTAGCTTCTGCTAATAGAAACTCTCCAGCTTCTTTGCGTACCTCATTCTCGATTTCTTCACGGGCAGCCTGCATGCAAATCTGTAGAAGTTTCTTTTTGTATTCATCGAGCTCATTGCGAATGAGTTGAGCCGCTTTCGTTCGCCAGCTAATACAGTTCCTAGAGCACGTAGTTGGTAAACAGGGCGTACCATCCATGTTGTCGTCTTCCTCCATCGTGAGCTCAGTGTCAAACAAATTACCAACGGGTTTTCCTTGATTTATCATACGTCTGTGTTGTTTCAGCCGCTGATCCGCAGCACTGCAACGCTTTTTAAAGGCTTGAAACTCCTCCAATCGCAGACGACAGTTGCAGCAAATTCGCTGTGGCAGTCCGTCATCTGGTTGAACCTCTAAGGCAGCGCAAGTAATGATACGATGTGCCACTGTCTGCCTTCGGCCATTGAAAATTTCGAACTCCGCCTCTCGCGATAGACACAGACGACATACGGTAAGCATTTTAACAATTACTTTTTATCTTAAGAGTTAATTTAAACACATAAGCAAAAAAAAAAAAAAAAAAGATGCTAAAATCTTTACTTATATCGGACTGTCGATTATTAATCTTGATATATTTTGAGCACTCTGGCAGCCCCGAAAGTTGCTCACAAATCGATAGTTCTTGTCGAAGTTTTTACCATACCTAATTTTACACGGGCTACGCTTGCGCATTTTGTTAGTATTTCATTCAATCATTTGGCTATTTTGTAATCTGTTTGGCTTTTGAAATTTTTGCTCGCCAAGTTTTCTTTTGAAACAGTACAATTAAAAGTGAATTAAAGTAACTTAAAAATGCCGTAGACTGCGAAAGCTTCAAAAGAATCGTCTCAATTTGCATTGTCCACCAACTGTTAAGTTTGTATGTATGCGTATAGATAACGTGCGTGAGCGAGAGAACAAATGTCTTACCAAAAGGGGCAAGCAGCCGACAATTGAGCACAAACCACATTCCAAGCAACAGCGAGCGCCAACACTAAGACTGCATCAATGAATAAGGTGCGTGCGTACGGCTTCAAACTTGTAAAAGTCGTTTAAGCTGATTCGCTTTTCCATTTGCAGTAAAACGCGGCATCGCACAGAATGCATCATCACCATCCACCGTTGCCCATAACTGGCGCAACTACGCCAAATGGTAATGCCAGTGCCTCGGTCTCTGCCACAGTTGTGGCAGCCGCAGCCCAACCGCAGTCAACTGCAGCGGGACAGCAGCCACCTCAACAAAGACGCCGCAAAAAGCGGCCCAACTACGGCACACGTACTGTCGAGGTGCGACGTGGCTATAATGGCTTCGGATTCACCATATCAGGCCAGCAGCCCTGTCGTCTCTCTTGTATCATCAACAATTCACCCGCCGAGCAGGCGGGCTTGCGAGCCGGTGACTTTCTCATTTCTGTGAATGGTCTGAATGTCTCCAAGCTGCCCCACGAGACGGTGGTCCAGTTAATCGGCAATTCCTTCGGCAGCATACGCATGCAAATTGCGGAGAACTACTATTCCGACAGCTCCGATGAGGAAAACGCCAATGCCATTTTATTGCAAAATGTGCGCGGTACTCGCGGTCTCTTGGCCAGCAGCCTGGGTGCTCGTTCCAAGCCACGCTTTATGCATCACAAGTCCAAAATGCATCGACTACGCAATTCGCCGCAAAAGAAACCCACTGAGACAAACAAAAATGTAGCTGTCGCAGCCGCCTCAAGATCGGAACCAGTGGAACCTGCTATCATCCCAGATCAGTCGACACTGCGTCCTGTCCTGGAAGACGCACCCCTGGCTAGCATCACCAAATCAGCCGATGTGGCCAATGTCAGTGCCATGGTCCGTGTTGTGGCCAGTACAGAATTGGAGTACCGTGTGATAGTGGGCTATCTGGGCACCATCGAAATGCCCAAGCAAATTTCGCATAGCTCCAAGCTGCAGACCGTTCGCTCTTGCATTCGGAAGTTGCGTCAAGAGAAGCGCCAACCCACAATTGTACTCATGTGCATCTTACCCGACTGCCTCCGACTTCAGAGTGCCAATGGCACTGCCCTGGCCACCTACGCCAGTGCACGCCTCAACTATGTCAGCTCTTCCTCGGAAAGTGAGAATCGCTTCTTTGGTCTGGTCACCAGCGCCGTGCACAACACCCAGCCCGAAGAGGACTTTGAAGTCGAGCCCAGTAACAACGACAAATCCAATCCCACCGGACACATCAGCATCTCGCACAGCTGTCATGTCTTTGTCATCGACACCAAACTAATTGAGCACACCCAGCATGTGGCACGCGCCCATGAATTCCGGCTGCAATGCACACGGGATCCCATATCGAATCTCTGCCTGGAGTTCCCCAACAACTCCGAATATGTGGTCAATCTCATACGCAGCATGTACACCATGCGCATTTTGCCACCGGCCACCCGCAGCAATCTGGCCGACAACTATGAGGCGGGGGCTGCCGGCGGAATTGCTGCAGCGGCTGCCCATTCACCGCAGCCCTCGAACCACAGTGAAATCTCCACCACCACCTCCAATTCGGACTCGGGCATAGGCTTCAACAATGACTGCACCAACATCTCCGATCGCATACTGGTGGTGGACTTTGCAGGCGGAGCTTTGCCCCAAGCACCGGCGGCACCAACAGGCCCACCTGCCCTAAGGCCACTGGGCATATTTGGCATGGAGCTGCCGCCAGTCCGCGACAATCGTCTGACAGTGCGCGCCATGCCCGACCCAAAGTCACCTTTGGCTTCTTGCTCCCTGCGCCGACCCAATTTACTGGCCAACTTCAATCTGATCAAGAGCCCGGCCACCAATCTAACAGCCACCCGCTCCTGTGACGATGTGCTCAACCTGCTGGCCGATATCTCCAGTCCAGATGAAATGCCCACCGTGGCCTCCATGGACGACATCTCACTACATTCGGCCGCTGCCTCCCTCGACGAAGGCCATCTCTTTGTGCAGCCAGCCTGTTTACCCCCAGCGCCAGCTGGACGCTGCCGTCGTTCCCTGCAACCCCAGGAGCCCACACCCCACAAGCTGAGCGCCCAGGTCTTTGTCAAGCCACGTCACTCCATAGGCTTCAAGGCCATCGACAACTTTCAGACAGCCCCGCCGCCACCCTCCGCCCTCTTAGACACCTGGACCAGCCTGCAGAATATACACCAGGCCGGCTTGCCCATAGAAGCTACCAACAGTGAACCCGACTTGGGGGTAAGTCATCTTTTCTTTTTCTTGTTTATTTTGTAATCTTTTTGCCAAAACAAAAACGCAGAGTTGGCAAGAAAAAACATATAAAAAACCGCAGGTAACCTTAGTCGTTGTACCTTTTGGAGTGTTACCTGAGTGCTTCTTGGCTTATCGCAGCCCAAAACGATCCCCACTATCTCTGTTTCTCTCTCTCGATCTGTCTCTCTTTTGCTCACTCTCCCCAGTGACCCCAACCGAGTAATTTCCTTTGTTACCGACTGACTGGGATTGGGCTGGCCTCATATTTTTTCACTGGTCTCCTCAGTTGTGGTTCTACCGTTTTGGCAATAGGTCTGCCTGGCCTGTTTGCCCCGAAAATCCCAAAGAATTATATATATATTCCAGAGGGGAGTGTATTCGATTTCATTATCTCGACTGTTGTCAGCTCTGATAAGAGCGGAAATCGTGGCGTTTGTATTTGTTTTTATATTTTTATTTATTTTTTTTCGAGTGACTAAAAATAAACGCGGTACGCCTAGTGACGTCATAGAGAGTATTGTCGCAGCTTTGTTGAATTTAATTCAATCTAAAGCAATTAATGGGAAAAAAATAACTCAGCTGACCTTTTGCCAGTGTCTTTCTCTCTCCCCCCCTCTCAATCTCTCTCTCTCTCTTTCACGGTGTTTTGTCGTTTTGCTGTGCTTCAATTTGTTAGTTTGATTTGTCGTTTGGCTCGGAAAGTAATTCGCTTTTCGGTTTCACTTTCGCTGCCCCTGTCAATCGATGAAATACGAGTGCAAATCAAATAAAAAAAAAAAAAAAATTAAATAAATATTTTCAATAATTTATTTGCTTTAAACAGCAAACGCCATCAAAAAGTTGATCCATTAAGAGTTCACATCCAAAAGTTCATAAGTGTCTTTTACTTTGAGTGCATCGACAACAACAAAGGCAGGCATATCTGCCTGATAAATGGAAAAATTTTGTATTCATAAAAAAAAAAAATACTTCCCATAAACAAAAAAAAAAATGTCATTTCGAGAACTTGTTTGCGGCTTGTATGCAGAAGGCAATGGGGTAAGTTCATCATCTTTAACCAAAAACTATTAGTAATTTTTTGAGTTTGATAAACAAGCGAAAAAAATGAATCATAAATTCCATTATTTCATCATACAGTTCTTCGAATTTTCGAGGGACTTTAGGGGTATACACCGATTCCAAAGAGAAGTTGCTGCCTTAACTTCTGCTCGAAGTCTGTTCTGGGCTCTAAAGTCTTTGAGAATTATTTTCGTAATGAACCCAAGAAACTTGGACCCAAATTTAAGCCTAAAAAGTATATATAATTATTTAATTATTAGATAATCGAATTACCCGTAATATACTATTTTATAGCCACTTTTAAATTGTAATGTATAATCAATTATTTTTCTAGACTACCTTCAAAGTTTTATGATTATATAGATACCTTTGAGTCTCATATGGATTATTAACTTTTATGTGAAGGCTAGACCAAAGTGGGTCCCACCTAAAGTCTTTGGAAATTTCATTTAGCGTTAGGCAAACCCAAAATTCTTTGACCTAAATCTGAAACTTAATTAAAAAAGTAAAATCAATAAAGTTCACTCCGGTATACTGAAATTCTTACTTCAAAGGCCTTTCATTATTACCAGATATTTGTTAAGTACATAAGAATATGTCGTGACCCCCATAAGCTTAACCCAGATTTATTAGAGTTTTTAGAAGAATCGATATATAACACGGTCTTGAAACTTGAGATGTTTTAAAAGTCGAAACACTTTTTGGAACCAATCGGCATGGACTCCTATATCATTTCAGATATCTCCTGTATTTATTATTCTATCTTAATCAAATCAGCTATACGGAATACTTATAAAAGTTCACATATATGTGTCTAGTTTCACTGGGATTGATCAGCTATATCAAATAACTGGTGTACCCTATCTCAATGAAATTAGGCATTTAAAATATTTAAGAGTAGCTGAAATAGGAGAGTCTGTAATCTTGGGCCCCCGCAGCTAACCTCAAATCTGTTTCAAAATTGTATGATTTTTGCAATACTTTTTTCTTGGTTAGAAAAAAAAAATCTATGACAATTGTGGTTTCTCTTGCCGCAGAAAGCAGCCTATGCAATCAATTGCACTGCCACAAAAGCTGGCCATATTTTGTGTCAACCAGCCGACAAGACATGCGGTCAGCTGTGACCTCGAATGGCCCTCGCATTTAACCGCCACCGCGATTCAGTTACGAAAATGGCAGCAAAATGAGAAATGCTACAGGCAATCAACCGACAGGTTTTCTCTCCAACTCCCTTGACCTCGGCAATTTGGCGGTCCTGGTCCGAGGCACATGCCGTCACACTGCAGGTGCAGTCGAAAAAAGAGAAACTACCCCCGAGGGAAGTCTGAAAATAAACGTACAGGTTCTTTGCACTGCCTTGCTTCCTTCCGGTGGTCATGGGAAGTGAGCAGCCAGCTTAACATTTTGACTTGACTTGACTTGAACTTGTTTAACATTCCAGTTTGTATTCTGTCAACGGTAAAGCACCTTGCCACCGCTTGATTCTGTAACGTATTTGCCACCTGACGTGGCCCAACTATTTGAGGCATTCCAAGTGTATCGCTCAAATATCTTTGAATGCTATCGCTATGGCGCATTGTGTCACAGAGCAGCTGAGATCTCAAGCTTGACCAGTTGATAAGACCATATCAGTGGTTTTATTTTTAATTGATTTATTTTTATAAATTTCGTATAAAGTAAATAAACAAAAACAGTGAGAGTCTCAAGTACGTCAGTAAATTGGTGTTAAATTGTATGCTAATGATTAAAATTGAGGTCCAAAACACGTAGAACCACGCCAATGCCAATGACTGGCTGACTTTCTGTTGGTCCGTCTGTCTGTCTGTCTGAGGGAAAAAAACCACAACAAAAAATTACTTTGAAAAATTTCTAGCTAAATTGACACTTGTATTTTTGAAAACTTTCCAAGGTTCAAGTCGCATAAAATTTCAGAAATTATTTCTTTCTTTGAGATCTTAGAAGAAACTCACGTGAGATTCGAATCGATTGGGTTGGACTTTACAGCAAAACTTTACCCACTTGTCTCAAACTAAATACACCCCTGAGAATATATTTTAACCCAATGGATTGTCAAGTTGCCATCCAATCGGATTGGGCTCCAAATGTGTTTTTCTAGGAAAATATTCTGACCATTTCTTTGATATCTGAAGATTTACCCCCCTAAGCTTCCATATATAAAATATTTTGAACTCAAACCGATTGGGTTCCGATTGGACTTTACGGACAGACTTTGTTCATCGGTTCACTGATCAACAAGAGATTCCAGATTCCTGAAATTCCAGCTATAAATATATATTGAACCCAAACGGATTGTCAAGTTGCCATCTGATCGTATTGGGTTTCAAATGTGTGTCTTCTGACCATTTCTTTGAAATCTTAAAACATAACACCCTTATCTTCAATATATAAATATATTTTGAGCTTTACCCAAGTCGATCGGGTTCGGAATTGACTTTTTGGAAAAACTATTCTCAGCGTTTCTCTGATCAATAAGACATACACCCTTGAGATTTCATATATAAAAACATTTTGAGCCTAATCGATTGTCAAGCTACCATCCGATATTCTACCATTTCTTTTCAATCTTAGTACCTACCCTCCTGAGCTTCTAAATATAAAAATATTTGGAACAAAACTGAGTGATAAGTTTCGTTCTGATCCGATTCGGTTATGAATTGATTTTTTGGAAAAGCTCTACCTAAAATTTCTCTGATATCTTAAGACTTAGCCCTCTAAGCTTTCTATATAAAAATATTGTGAGCCTAACTGTCTATCTTTGACCCGATCCGATCCGATCCGGTTTCGAATGTGTTAGCAAGTCATTGTTTTCATTTAGTTGTACCAAAATTTCTGGAAATCCAAGATAACCTCTCGCACTTGTCTTGATGATCTTGAGATGGGTCTATTAATTTTTTAATACCATTAACTATATATTTCTGTATGTACACCTGATGTCAAGTCAAATGACTAACCAGTAAAATTAATACAACAACAACAAAAACAAGCAGGGCCCCTGTAAGCAGTTTACGCACGCGCCTTTTCTCCCGCTCAGCCAACAAGTCGAGCTGAGCAGCTGTCATTGGGGTTGTTGTAGTTGTTTTACCTGTAGTCCGGGTTAAAAACATAAAAATTGGTAAGCGTTGACTTGTCTCGAGCTGACTGAGTCAGTCGCAAAGAGCACTTCAAGCGCAAAGCAAGTGAATGAAAATGAACCGAGCCATTTGAAATCAAATAAAAGTGTAAATAAATTCTATAAGCAAAATCCAGCAATTTGAACTTTGATGGCCTGTGTGATTGCTAAAAATAAAATTTCAAAAAAACAACAACAATTTTGCGTAGCATTGAAATTTTTCTAAATTTGTGCCAAAAACTCGAAACACCTTTTGAGAAGAATAATTTTTGTCTAAAAATAAACCCACTTGTGACGTGAATCTCGAGTAAATTCCCCACTCCAACCGATCCGGGGCAGGGTGTAAAATGTGATTGAAGAAAATCTATTTATTTTTTTTAAATTTTGTGGGTGTGTTTTTATGGACTTTTACCAGAGTGCGGGCAATTAAAACTGCAAAAAGTACACGAATCTCTCGACGTCATCGGAACGTTCGGAGAGCGCTAAAGAATTTCTATAGATTCTACGATTTGGCTTAGCAGAAAATTCATTTTCATTGGAATTGATTTGTTGGCCCCTTGATTTATAGTGTTTATAGTTTTCCAAGCATTTTCCCGAGAGCCATGATGGGGCAAAAATTTTTTGAGTTTGCCGGGCGATTCTCGAGTCTCCAAGTTATTGGCAAAATGATGTAACTGCATTTACAAAAGACGCAATAGAAACAATTGAGAAACACTTTGATCTTTCCCCCCAGCAAATCAAGTGTGATTCTCTGGGAGACTCGCCTCTCCACTCAGTCCGCGGAGGGGCTTAGTCATTTTATAGAGAAATCATGGAATGCCTCGTGTCGGCTTAATTCGTGACTGACTGGATTTAATTGTATTCAGTTTTTCAATTCGTATGGCCTGACTTTTCAGTCTCTCTGACGTTTGATTGACCAATTTGGCTTTACGTGGGCTGAATTTAGCCGCTTCTTCTAAATTTTTAATGATTCAGAAATTCCAACCTTTTCTGATGATAAGAATTTCTATTTGTTGGAATTAAATTATTGTATCGATAAGGGAATATTAGTTGCACTTAAATGTGGTAAATAGTTTACGATAAAAAGTGAAAAGGTTTTCAAATGCGCAATTATTTGTCTGCTTAGGACAGATCCATTTTGGACTCTATGACGCATCGCCAGTGACAATTTCCGTCATCAGAGATTCAATTATAGATTTGCCAGACTCATTTAATATTCCAAGCATAAGCCCTGTCCACAAAAAGAAAGCTGCAAAAAAAAAAAAAAACTGACAAATTCACACACAATTGAGAGTTGCGAGTACCCGAGGAAATGAGTAACCATTACATAAAGTAACACCCGATAACAAGACTTTTGTATACACTCTAAAAGATAAATTCGAATTGGTCCAGACTTAAGATCGATCTGATCGAGATCTCAGACCTTTATAGGCCGATTATAATTATATACTATGAATGCCTATGTAGAGACGGGCTGATGTGTATATATACCCTCTCAAGAGTAAAGCTAGACTATTTTTTCACTATCTCATTGAACCACTAAAATTTGTCTAGTCTAGATCTCCTATATTGACGGAAAATATTGAAGAAAAGATGGATCAAAGGGAGACCTAAAATTTGCATCGGACCACTAAAATCTGTCTTGTTCAGATCTCCCACATTTATAGACCGATCGAATTGAAATGATATATAGGGAATACCTATATATAGACAGATATATCTACTAAGTTTCAAATAGATCTTGTACTTATTTCATGTAAATCGAACTAGATGAATTCATACATTTGAAACAATTAGAAATAAATTTGCCTTATCTTTTGAAATATAACTTAGAAGACCTAGGAATTCTTTCTCTTTTCTAGCTACTTCCAGGTTTTTAGTATTCCAAGAATTGGCCCTTCTCACTAGTAATTCAAAAAGTTTTTCTTATTTAGTTTGAAAAATTTCAGTTTGCTTTTGGGAAAATTCCCCCCAATTAATGTTTTTGTAGAAAGATCTCAAATCGATATAAAATAAACAAACGAAGACCTTGTCTCTAATAATTACAGACAGACACTTCTCAATGAATTCGTTTTTGGGGTTCTTTGACCACGGCAAATGCCTTATAAATGCCTTCATTTAATTCATTGGAAAATTGTTTTGCATATTTCGTTGAAAATTGTGCGAGTGCCTTCTTAGTGCCTTCGGGCCATGGAAAATAATATTTCAAGGCAGCCACTTGGCCAAAAGAGTTCAGTTTGTTGCCAGCAGCCAAATAACGCGCACGTGTACTTTTTGCCTTAATTAATTGACCGATCGCGAACTAATTGTGAACATTTTCTTGTGCAGAACTAAAGTCATGAACAATTCAGGTCAACTTAAACAAAACAACAAGCAAATTAATTATACAAACAACAACAACAATAACAACAACAATACAATATCAAATATGGTTGAAAGATTTGTCCAGTCGCTGAGTCAAATGAATGACTCGGGTAGCTTTGACAGCAGCTTTGAGATCAAGCATATACTCCAGAGTCCCCAGCTACTGGCCAGCCGCCAGACTGGTGGTGGTCTGAAGCCTCAGCCACCACCGAATCGTCCACATATACGTCATCGCTGCATCACGGAACTGGATCGAGAGCCTTTGGCCCAGTTTGTGCGGGAATTTGAGAAGCGGCAGGTGGGGGGCAGTAATGCGGCCATGCCCAAGTGCAGCTCACCCTTTTTGTGTCGCAAGGCCAAGGAGATTTACCAGTGTGCCCGAGGCAGTAGTGGGCGACGTAGTGCCTCGCCCCAGATCTACATAGATCCAGTGCCCGAGGAGGAGCAAGAGCAAGTGGAGGAAGAACAGCAAAAGACGCCCACACCACGCAAGTCAGCCGAGGCCGAGGATCTGATGCCGCCGCCCAAGGCTATGGAGCGGGCTCAGGCGGAACGACGCAGCTGCCGCAATGCCAGTCGAGTGCTGCAGTTCTTCTCCTCGGCCAGCCGAAAGCGGAGTGGCAGTAAAAAATCCATAGCCACCGAGGAGTCCGAAGACAGTCGCTGTGGCTCGCCCGTCTTGCTGCGTGTGAGCAGCCAACAGGATCAACAGCTGGGCTGCACTCCCTTGCCCAGTGGCCCGAGCAGTCCCGACTCCGATGGTGAAGATGAGGTGGATGATGGCATCTCCTCGGCCAGCTCTAATTTGACCAGCCAATCAGGCAGTTCCTCCAATTCTCGCAATATCTCACCGGACTCCTCCTTTGAGCTGCATGCCCCACTCCTGCCCAGCTTCAAGGTCACCCCTCCACGTTCCATGGGCAAGGCTGGCAAGAATGCTGCCTGCGAGTTTGCCCGCTTCCTACGGGGTTCCTTTCATGCCAAACGGGCCTCGGTCACCACCCTGCGACGTTCCATCAGCGATCCCGATGCCATGCAGCAAATGGACTTCACCAAGCCCCCGCCACCTTCTCACAAGCTGATGCGTTCCAGTGTGCTCGGCGATGCCACCAATGTCATGCGTGTGAGTCACTTTTAGATCTCCCAAATTCTTGAATCAATCAATTGCTTTTGGGGGAAATCTTCACCAGCCCAAACAGCTGGATTCCTTTACGTTTTACGATTGTCGTGCTGACTGATTTAATTGTTTATTTTAGCATCTTCATAATTCTCCTTTCGCGGCGTAATTCCCTTAATTTGTTTATTTACTCATTAGTCGATTATACACATATACATATATATATATATATATATATTTCGATTTTACTCGCCTGTATTTTCGTAATTCCCAATTGAACGATCTCCCGGAATCTGTTTGTTTTATGTTCGCCAAATTGCTTGATTTGTCCATATGTTTGCAGATTTTGTTCCGGTGAAATCCCAGCATCAAGTGAACTTTGATTTCCTTTATCCAGAATTTATATATATTTATAAATGTAATTGTATAGTTTTAGTCTTAAGTTTATTTTCGTAATAAAATGGAAACATTTAAAAATTAATCCAAAAAAATAAAAAAGATGTTGGGATAGTATTTGCTTGATCTTATAAAAGATATACAACCGATTATCTGGAAAGTGTTTTCCGGGAATTTCTCAGAGATTAATTCCGATCTAACCGGAATCTTTCAATTTGAAATCTATTTCATTTGCTTTAATAGATTATGGAATTTGGGGTTTTTTCAATTTTATGATCTTGAAAAACCAGTTAGGGAAATTTCTGCAACTTTCAAAATTCATTGACGCACACAGATTCCCGACTATTAAAATAGCTCTGAATTCATTTATCAATATGTTTTGACTATTAAGAATGAGTCCACATCGAAGGGAATGAAAGTGGTGGATGTTTGTGGCCCATAAAAGAGTTGCCTCAATAAATTCAACAGATATTTATGACAATCTTCCGGTTCAAAAAAAAAAAAAAAAAATACAACAACAACAATATCAGAGTCATTAAAATAGTCGCAGTCGCCAAAAGGCATCGAGTCCAAAACGCATATGACCCGCATATTTGCTTTCATTTCATTAAATTAACAACAACAGAAACAACAATAAGAAAAAAATATCAGAAACAGAAACAATAAAAATAACAGCCTCATGCCCGGAAATTTAATTTAAGGCACACACACAAAGTCGCAATTGTTGGAAAAATGTGAAAAACGAAAACCAAACAGGCCGCAATAACACACCGGCACGCATGTGGGGCATTAAAATTCAGAAAGACACAAAAACAAATTACAATTTGGATGGAGCAGGGGATATGGGTGGCGTGGGGAAAATGCAAGAATGAAAATTTTCACAAATTTTTCGAAAAAAAAATGGCAATTTGATTAAATGACTGGCGGCTAATTGTCGATCTGGCCACTCTGGCCACTCAAAAACAAATCATAAATAACGGTAAATAATGAAAGAGAGAAAAGGGCCATCTGCTTTGACGCCACACGTGTAAAAATTAATCACACAACATAAACCTAATCGAGTTAATTGCAAACTGTAATTTTTAATCGAAATTAGAAAACCAGCTGCCCACATATATTTATTATTTTATATTTTTTTTTTTACGCATTTTGATGTACGGCATTAAGATTGGTTTACTTTCGGCTTGTTTATACGTTATGGTATTTGATGTTGACTCGGTTAGTCTAGATCAATTTGTATGCCATAAATTTCAAAATAACTCCCGCTGTTTTGCCCAAGTGTCTGTGTTTGCAGAATTTATTGTTTTGGAATGGTTTAGAGGGGGCGGCGAACACCAAAAGACGAGGTAAAAATATGCGCTGCCTAATTAAATTTAGCATTGCATATTTTTTTGGGCAGGCCATGTGGTTTTAGCCTTTTGCAGAGCACAACAAAAAAATGCAAACAAAATATTTTCCATAAATACTTTGGGTCTTTAAAAATAGCAAAACCATTTGAAAGACAAACAAACAGAATACGATTTTTTTTTTTTAAGGCAACTTAATTAATTGCCAACCGAACCGCTTTTCGCTTAATTAGACAAGCAGCTGTGGTTGCCTCCAGCCAGTTTGGCGAGTGAAATAAAAGAGACAAAATGTTTAAGGTTTCCCTTTCTTTATAAAAAAAAAACAATCAAGCTTGTATTATTTTTAATTATTTAAATTAATTTATGTTATTATTTTTGTAGTTTTTAGTTTTTCATCAACTCTTTTATAACAAAGCCATTTTTTTGCCAACACTGATCAACGAGACATTTTCGAACTCGAACTCGCTCTCACTTTCGAACATGTTCTCTCTCTCTCTTTCTTTCTACGTTTGTTGGGATTTACTAGAGCTGCTAGATTAGAGAAAAAAACAAAGCCGCCTGTGGAACTTCGAAATTTCGAAAACAGCTGTCGCCTTGTTGTCGTCGCTTCGAATTGGTCTTCGAATCTTCAGCTAAGAGCGAAATATTTGTTTATCGTCGCTTCGAATTGCTTTTCGAATCTTCAGTTTCTTCGAATCTTCAGTTTCTTTGTAATCGTTGAGGCTGCGGGTGGGTATTTTGTGCAACGTGCGGCAAGCAGACAGAATCCAAACAAAGCCAAGCCAACAAAGTGTGTGAAATTATAAGTAAAAAAAAAAATCACACTTTTGAAAAAGTCACAAAAGCCAAAGAAACAAAAAAAAAAAAGTGATCTCAAAGTGCACGACAAAAATAACAAAAAAAAAAGTTTGCTTACTTGACAAAAGCGGCACGTTTTCGCTTTCTTTTTGCTACGAGTTTGGAGTGCACTTAGTCCGCGCCTACACCAACCCAAGCCTCTGCGGCAAATTTCAGTGACACACCTTTTTGGGTCGACAGTTTTGCATACCTTCCGACAAGTAAAGCAATTTTAACTAAAACGACAACAAAGACTCCACACGCAAATTGTGACGCGGTACGTTTAGAAAAAAAACAATTCGAGTTTGTCTAGTTTTTTTTTTTTTTTTGTTTTTTTGGGTAGCGAGTTTGCTAGATTTGAGGTTGAGAAAAAAGAAGCATTCATTAGCATTCTTAATGCTTGTAATTTTTGCACTCTTCCATAGGCAATCATATACATTTAAAAATACAAATACAAAAACACGCCCATTTGCCGAGTTCTCTTTGCGCTTTTGTTTCGTCATTGTCTTCAATTAACCATAGCCAGGCCAGGCCAGGCCGAGCCAGGCGGTTGCCATGGCAGCCTTGTGGGCTTTATTAGATAAGATTTTTATTTTTATTGGGTCTTCAATAAAAATTGCACACGCTTATTCGTTTCTATTCTTGAATGATTTATAAAGGTTTCAATGAATTCTCAGGGATTTTCAGGGAAACACAAACCGAACACGTCATAGGAATTCCAGGTTTCTGTTTATTTTGTTATCAAAAAAAGAGGTTCTCGAGAAATTAGAACGTGCTTAGCAGAGGGTATTACTATCAGACTTATTTCTTCAGCTGTGCTGGAGAAATGAATTCCACGTTCACACGATACACTTGGCCCGTATTAAATGACCAAAAGATTGAGACCTTGGCTTTAATATGAAATTAGCTCAAGCTCTTCAGGTCCAAACTAAGGGAAGTGATTAAAAATCCGAGAAAATAAAAAATATATATATATCTATACCTGTTTATATGTATTAAAGCGGTAACCTGAGTCAAAGCATCGAAGATAATTTACTCGTGGGATTTTGTTTTGTTTGTTTTCACTCACTCTTTCTGTCTCGCTCTGACACACTGGAAATGCAAACTCAGCGCAATGACTTTATTTTTTCTTCTTCTTCTTCTTCGACTGAAAAAAAAACTAACCGCAATGGAAGTTGAAGAGGAAGAGCACTGCCGGTCCAGTCCGGCCCGGCTCGGTTCGGCTCGGCTCGATCATGGAAATGTGAATGTACGCGCCGGAAAAGTCCAAGTCTATGCGGTGTCCACTCAAGCGTAGTGGTGTACAGGGGGAAGGGGGAAGACAAAAGCTGCTTGTTGGGGCGTATCTGCGAGTCATAACTGCTTCATTATATGTGGGCAATCAACGTGCCAGTTGGCTTGTTTCATTTCTTGGCGAATTCTTCTCATTTTAACTCAGCTCCCCTTCTATTGGTCAAAATGATCGATTCAGTTTTTGTGTGAATTTGTGAAACGATAAAGCACAAAAATTGCTTTTTTTCATTTTTAATTATTTACTTTGGCAAATTGCTTATTTCCTACTTACACACTCATCGTCGAGTCGACAATTGTTTGGCAATCAACGCTGATTTATGTTTGCTTCGTTGCCTTTGTCTGTCTCTTTCTCTCTCTCTCTCTCTCTCTCTCTTTGTCCTCCTCACGGTGGCACTTGCTCTTTTTTTTAAGTTTCGTTAATTGTGAAATGTTTTACTTGCACCCGCCTGCGCCTTTAGAATCCCAAACAATCTGATCACCCCTTGCAGCAAAACTAAAGTGGTTTTTAAGTGTTTGAGTGGGGGGGGGGGGGGGCTGACTTGCCTAAACTCGGATACTCATGGCCTATTTTGACCCAATTCGCTGCTTTGATAAGCCTCCGATGCCCTGAACTTTTTATCTTTGTGTCTGTTCTCTTTTTCTGCTATTGCGTCATTTTTGAATTCTTTAAGATAGCTGAAACATTTCGAAAGAGAACTGGAATTCCCTAGTCGTATTTTTTTGTAAATTATTTGAACCGGAAATTTTTGGAAATTTCTCTTTCACTCGCCATTTGTGTGTAGACTTCAATGATGAATTCATTGATTTTCTGCGAACTTCAAGTCTAGAAAACAAACACTTTATGAGGCCTTCATTAATCTTCCCATAAAAAAAGAGAGAAGAAAACATTATTAAATGAAAGTCAAGTCTGTGGGAAATGTACATAAAAAAAACCTTGCTTCCATAAATGGAAAAATGTATTTATATATGAATGTGGTGAGCACATAAATTGTGACTGCCGGAGGAGGAGTTGGACCGGCAAGTGATTATCAGCAAAGAGCCAGAAACTCAGCCCGAGGGTAACAAGTGGAGAACTTCAAATTTGTTCACACAATTAGCACTAGGCGGGGGGAGGGACTGGAAGGGACTGAACATGTTTTGGTCATGCGTCACACATAAACAAATTCAGAATGGAGCTGGAAAGTTCAGAAGTTTATCGGTGGGGGGTTGGGACTGGCCATGATAATGAACCACTCCAATTGTCCATGAAAAAAAAGATAGAAAAAATATATCGAATTTCGGGTGGTTGACCGACCTCTCGGAAACTGTGATATTTGAAAGTCTAACAACGCCCTTTTTTTCTTGTCTTTATTATAGAACCGTGCCCTGCCCGCCAATGCTTCGCCCTTCCGTCGAGCCTGGGAACAGTCTTCGTTTCGCACTCCGCGCACTGACAAGGTGTCCAAGCATCAACAGCAAGGCAGTCCACTAGTGCGACGCAGTGCCTCGATGACAGCATCCGACAATGATGTCTACATCAAGACCCTGGATAGTGGTGCCTACCTGCTCGACGAGCTCAGCAAGACGCGTAGCCAGCAACGCTTGGGCATGCTGCAAGTGCCGCAAATTCTCACAACAGAGCCACCAGCGCCGTCGGTGGCCACGGCTGAGGCCACCGTCGAGGTGGGAGTCAGCAGTGCGGCCGCCTGGGGCACTTCCTTTGAGCGTATGCTGCAGGATGCTGCTGGCATGCAGACCTTCTCCGAGTTTCTCAAGAAGGAGTTCTCCGCTGAGAATATTTATTTCTGGACTGCCTGTGAGCGCTATCGCCAAATGGAGTCGGAGGCCGAGCGTCTGAAACAGGCTCGTGAGATCTTTTCCAAGCATCTGGCCAATAACAGCACAGATCCGGTGAATGTGGACTCGCAGGCCCGCAATTTGACTGAGGAGAAGCTTCAAAGCGGAGCGCCTGATATTTTTGCTGCGGCGCAAAAACAGATTTTCAATCTCATGAAATTCGATAGCTACCAGCGGTTCATACGCTCCGATCTATACAAGAGCTGCGTCGATGCGGAACAAAAGCATCAGCCTCTGCCCTATAGCGGTGCCGATCTGGATGATTTGTTGAAGACAAATTTTCACATAGCAGCCTCTTCAAAGGTGAGAAACTTGACTCTTTTATCAAGGAGCCCCTCCTTCATTTAATTCTATGTTTTTTTTAAGTTGAAGAAATCAGCCAGTAATGCCGAGGATCGGCGACGAAAAAGTCTGCTACCCTGGCATCGTAAGACACGCAGTAAGTCACGTGATCGGAATGAACTCATCGCCGATCTACAGAATAGCCAGAAACTGAGTACACTGATGCCTGCTCCGGCCCCACCGCCGCCACATGCTACCAAAATGGCAGCGCTGTCGAGCAGTTCCCTGAAAATAGCCTCCTCCAATCAGAACTCTTTGAGTGATCTGCACAGTTCCCGTTCCTCGTTATCCTCGTTCGATGCTGCTCCCGGGGCTAGTTCCGAGTCAGGCTGCTCTCTTTGTCGGGTGATACTCACTGATGGAGCCACCACCATAGTCCAGACTAGGACTGAAGAGACAGTGGGTCAACTGGTGGAGCGTCTTTTGGAAAAACGTGGCCTGGACTATCCATATTATGATATCGTCTACAACGGCACCACCAAGTCCATAGACGTCCAGCTGTCCTCGAAGGTGCTGGCCGGCAAGGAAGTCTCCATCGAACGGCGAGTGGCCTTCAAACTGGATCTGCCTGATCCCAAGGTGATTTCAGTCAAGAGCAAGCCCAAGAAACAGCTCCACGAGGTGATACGCCCCATCTTGCAGAAGTACAATTACAGCATGTCCGGCGTCCATGTACTGCTGCGTGACACGCAGGCTCCGTTAGACCTCATGCAGCCCGTGACAGTGGCCGATGGTCAAAGGTTACAAATTGTCCTGGCCCAGTCGGATTTTCAGTTGGGCGGCGGCAGTCGCATGCCGCCGATGCTTAAAAAACCCATGAAACCGCTACCTGCAGCGACTCAGGTGGCTTCCTCGACGATCAAGCGCAATGGCTCTCTGCCCACTGCAGCTGGTCAAAATAAACTGGACGAGATCACCAATAAGGTGTTTAATGAGGTGCTTCAGAGCAAGGCGGAAGCAGCTTCTGTCAGTGATAAGCAGAAGCCCAGCGATCTGTGCTCCATGAAGTCGGACGAGGCTCCGTCGGAGAGCTCTTCAATTTTTGATCGTCTGCGGCAACGCCAGCAGCGCGAGACTAGCAACATTCCCGGCAGTAAATTGCCAAAACTGAAAAAGAAATCGACGAGCAGTCAACATTCCGAGGAAGCAGTGCCAGCCACGCCTATTCCACTGGATCCCAAAAAACCCATCATAGCCAAATTAAAAGCCGGCGTAAGACTTCAGGTCACAGAGCGAGTAGCGGAAAATCAAGGTAAGTTGAATTAGCTCCAGCTCAAAAAATATATATATTTTTCAACTGGATTTGCTTTTGTTTAGATGAACTACTCGAGGGCTTGAAACGAGCTCAACTGGCACGTCTGGAAGATCAGCGGGGCACTGAGATTAACTTTGAGTTGCCCGACTTTCTGAAGAACAAAGAGAATCGCAATGCGGCTGAATCAAAGTTACGCAAGGTCCGTGCGAATTTGAGTCCTGTGAATAAGTCACTAACCACATCGGTGGAAGCCCCCCAGCCGGCTCCACGGCTTTCCATTACGCGCGTGCAAAAGTCGGCCAGCGTATCTCCCATGAAAGTCGATCTCGAAGAGGAAACGCGAGAGGTGTCCCTCGAGTCTTCGCCATCACATACTGCAGTATCCGAAGCCTTGGACACAGATGATCTGATTAGTTTTGCCAAGAGTCCGCCGCCACTGCCGCCCAAGCCAAAAGTTCTCCCCATTAAGCCATCCAACTGGGGCGTGGCCTCGGCCACAGCTCTAACCACACCCACAAGCACTTATTGTAGTAAATTCTCACCTGCCAAGCAAGCGTCACCCAGCACTCCACCGGTGAATCTATTACCCATCTCTTTTGGCAGCAAACTACCCATGGAGATCTCACGTAAAGCCTTGGAGCAGACCAGTGCACGTTGTGCCTACCTAGATGAGCCAAGCAGCAGTTTTGTTTGAAGCATCACTTGGGTTTCCGAAGATTTCGGATTTTAATTCTGTATTGTAAATAATTTTTTTTAACAAAATGTTTCATTTATTATTTCTTAACCATGACCATAGCCCAAATGGGATTATCTATAACTAGATGTGCGTATTTATATATTAGGCGCCCTAAGCTTTAAATCGCTATTAATGTATTTGTAAATAAATAAAAATTAATAATTATTTAAAAAGTTTGTTTTGAATTGTGTGGATAAGCCAGTATAACAACTTTGAGGTTAGGGCTGATCACAAGCGATTTATAAAAATCCCGCTAACTTTAAGAATTTGTATTATTATTTTTATATTTTTTTTAAGTGCAACGGAAATTACTTTTTCTGCCAGGGAGTTAGTTCTACAACATTTACAAAGCTAATTTTAAAAATCAAATGTGTTTCAGTTAATTGAAAATTCCAGAATTATTCATCAACAGATTTTGGCTATAATTGAAGCCGTATAGGATGGACCTATAAATGGTACAGCAATCGGCATAGAATTTCATTGTAGCTGGAAAATTGAGACGAGAATGAAGTTGCTGTCGATTCTATTGATTCAAGTATTGTTAGTGGGTTTGAGTTATCAGAAAACTCCCCAAGTCGTATCACTTTCTGAAAAAATAAGTAAGTCCTTAAACAAATCAAATGAAACCTACAACTTTATCCTACTTTATATTAAGGAATTTGTACTTTGCCTGCCGCTTATGGTACTTGCAATATTTGGGTAAGAAAATGGAGATACGATTTTATACACGATGAATGCGTACCGTTTCAATACAGTTCTTGCAAAGGAAATGAAAACCGCTTTGACACCCATCAAGGATGTAGGCGTTTCTGTTCTGAGATTCGCTTCAAAATATTTGATGAACCCGAACATAAATATCTTTAAATAAAAATGTTTGAAATAAAAAAGCAATTGAGTAAAGTAAAATAATAATATTATTTTTGAATTTCAAATTAATCAAATCATTGGAGGACTTGAACAGGTAACGATCTGAGACGCCAAGCGACCCAGAGAAAATACAATCAAATGGCCAAATTTGGTTTTGAGCTCTTCTCAATATTATCACTAGTGGTAGCGGCCATTTGAACCTTTTCCTCACTGCCGGCCTCTAATTTTTTGGCCTCTTCGCCAGCACTGAGAGTCTGAGCCACCTCTGGTTCGGCGTCCTCGATTAGGCGGTAAGTTATTGAAGCTGGTTGCTTAGGTGGCAGCCAGTCCGGTATGATCTTATCGTGTAAACGCCATTTGCCGTATTCATTGGAAATATGCTTTTCGAATACCACATATTCGAGTACGTCCTTGGTGAGAATCTCACTGCCGTGCATCAGGCGTCCGAACCGATCGTAAATGGCCAGCATTTGCTGTGTATGAAATCGTACCGTGACCTGGGCAAATTGATTCTCTTTGGTGATGACCTCGGTCACGCGAGCGTGTACTACTCGCGGTGGTTCTAGAGACTGAAGAAACCGCCAACGTATGGTCTTATCTTTGACGTTGTGCATCATCTCCGGGTAACAACGTTCGGTCACAAATTCGCGAATTTTGTATTTCGCCTTAGCTGCCATATGTGTGTGGGCTGCTATGTAAACCTCCTGGGCATGATCTCCGAAATCGTCGGTATTGAAACTCTCCTCGTAAGAACGTATTTTGCGTACGGCCATCAAGCTCTTGGATTTCTTTTCAAGAAATTCGAATTTCTGTTTCGCCCCGCTGGTGGAGATCAGTGACTTTTTGCCATCGCCTTCGGGTGGTACATAGGCTTCGAATATTCCACCAGTACAGCTTATATGAAAAGGCCTTTCCATCCAAGGTCGTGGCGGCAGCACACCACGTTCTTTCATGCGGCTACGCATTTCTTCTTTGCTGATGTCCTCCGGCTTTTCTTGGAAATTGGGCAAGTCCACTTTGACGAACTTCAGCTTGCGTAACCGTTTGAACTCTGGTTTCCAGTGCTTCGTTTGCCGATGGCGCACTTGCTGGTGCTGCAATAAGCTCTGGCCAGCCGGTGCCAGAACACCCGACTGCGGCACCATCTGAAATTGTATGAATGAGTGATTGCTTCTGGCAGAACTTATTTTATGGACTTAACCTGCATTAATCTTAAGCAGCTCTTGGCACAAGCTATCCGTTCCATTTTTTATTTGTGTGAATTTATTATCAATTAACCAAATAAATTTACACAACAGCACGCACACTTGTTATCGATAATTACACTTATCGAATAATCGTATGCGAATGATTTTTATTTATTGAAGTATTGATATGTCGTGGGAAATGGTAACCGTTACAAATTTGTTAAAACTTTTTTTTTTAATTTACGTGATACAGACTGAACAATTTTTAATGTAAAAATTCTGCAAATAATTTAATACTTTTCTAAATCGGTATCTTCTTCGCCGCAAGAATTACAGTTTAATGGCAAATCGTCAAGAAAACGATATCCAGCATCCTTAAACTTTTTGGCCTTATGCTGCAAAATATTTAAACATAAGAAAAGATCTTAAGCTTTTGAATTTTACTTACTATTAATTGTTGATATTGACAATCGTAGGCATTTAAGGCAACGTCGCGCTTGCGCAACTCATTACGCAACAACTCGACTTCCAATTTTAAGCATTCTGAACGTTGTGAAGCGCATTTCAAGTTCATAACTTCTTTTTTAAGATCATCGCAATTACACTTTAAGACAATAAATAAATTAACTATCAGAAATTACGAGCAAGATTGGTTAAAATACCTGCAGTATCTGCTCTTTGAACTGAGACTGTTCACACTGGCATTGGTAAACCTTTTCCATTTTGTCCATCTCGTTTTCCATACACGAAATATAGTCTGCCTGCTGAGCCAAGTTGTTAATTAAATCGTTGGATACATCTTCGGCCTGGTCTGCCTGCTGCTGTAATCCATGCACCTTCTTTTCAAGATCTTTTAATGCTTTGCATTTCCTACGCAGTGTGTCCCGTTCGGCCACAATGCCTTTTATATATTCAACATCTCTATTTGGAGTAGACTTTCCAGACTTGCTACTTCTCAAATAATCATCTTCAGCTTTTCTGAGGGCCATCACTTCCTTCCCTAGACTCTCAACTTTCTTTTGCAAATAGCCGACATCATTGCTCTTTTCCGGGTCAATTTTCACGTCTTCCATATTACAGCGATTGGCCTGCTTGGCAATTATACGCTTCAGGCTACCATTTTCGGCTTGTAAAATCTCATATGCCCGATTCATATCGTCAATAGATCGCTGAAGGTCGTTCAATTGTTTTTCATCGTCAGAAGTTATTTTTCTATCACTGGCCAGCTGTTGAATTTTTCTTGCCAATTCCTTACTTTTTTCTGGATTATAGTGCTGATTCATTATTCGCTTGATTTCATTATTCTCATTTTTGGCATTCTTTAGATGGTCATTGGAGTCATTCAAGCGTCTCTGCAAGATTTTATTTTTCACCAACAATTCCTCCATGCGATTGATTGTTTCAGTAGCGCACATTATGACACTATCTCCTGCCATTGAACCTTCGGAACCATCACCCTGACCAGTGTTGCTGCTATACTTAGATTCTTTAGTGCCTCGGCCAGATGATCTAGATGATCTAGATGATCTGCTGGCAGGACCATCCCCTCCGACATCAGGTCTGCTACCTTTGCTACCACCTTCATCTCCACTGCTACCACCGCCGCTTTTGCTACCTTTGCTGCCTTTGCTTCCTTTACTTCCTTTCGTTCGAGGTGTAAGCCCACCAGATCCTTTGCCACCACTACCAGAGCCACGGTGGCCAGTTTTACTTCCACTTCCATCTCCATCATCATCATCATCTTCCCCATTACCACCGGTGCGATTATATGGTGGATTACAAACAACAATATCGAAAACAAAACGCGACCTCTCGTCCTCATTTTGGGCCCAGGAGCGATCGTCTATCGTAGATGGATAGCTCTTAAGCTTCACACAATCACCTCCGCATGGTAAATCTTTATCTTCGTTCATAAATGGCCTATAAAAGAATGCCTTCTGCGTTGAGTACGCCATGGTTAAATAATAAATAAATTAATCAAATTATTCTTCAACTATTTTAAATTTTGCTCAGTTTCTGGACAATTGAATTTCCTTAAAAACTATTGTAAAAACTATACAAATTCTCAAAACTAAAACGAATTTTCACTTGATATTTGAATCAGAGTCTAACGAAATGTATAGTTTTCTTATTCAAGACCTTGTGCCCGACGCACGGCCAGCGTCTCATCTGCCGTGTTCATATTGGAATATCCGCAGGGTTGCATGGTAACACTGGCCGTTCCGGAGCTTATGGTACGCAAGACACTCGAGTACCCAGATAGTTCAGCCAACGGAGCATTTACCAAAATTAACTAGAATTAAAAGGGAAATAAACTAATTGCAATTTTCGGGAGTTCGACTCTGGGGATTACCTTATTTTTGCTACCCTTGGGAAGAACATCATTGATGAGAGCCCGACGTCTGGAGAGGTCTGCCAATATGCTTGAGATGCGCTCGTTGGGTGCCACAATTTGTAAGGCCATGATTGGCTCAAGTAGACGGGTACCACTGGCAACAAGAATCTAATCGAACTTTGGTGAATTCTTCAAAGAATTTTGAATTAATTACTTGGCTTACCTTTTGTACACATTGAGCGGCTGCGGCCATCAGAAATGAGTCTGCTGTTCCTCGTCCTATTACGGCATTGTGCAGGCGTATATGGGTCTCCACCACCTGGCCCCCAAGACGTGGTCCTCGTTCTAAGGCGCTCAGCGCGCCCTTTCGCAGGGCTTGTATTATCCGCGGACGCAGTGTGTTCAGATTGGGCGCATTCTCAGGCGATTTCTCTAAGCTAGATTGAAGCAAATATTATAATCCAGTTAATCAAAGAGATACCTGCTTACCTAAATAGTTCAGTTTGATTTTTCACCAATTCCAAAGTGATGCTCACTTGTTGCTTGCTGCCAGCAATTTCCTTTTCCAAACTAAGCGTATCCAATTTCGGCTCTTCAATAGTCTCTTTGTAGGCGATTTGAAGTGGACCCAAGTCCACATCGATTTTATACTCGCTTAGTATCCTTGATTTAATAATGTCCATATGCAGTTCACCCATGCCGCCGAGTACAGTTTGACCGGTTACTGAATCATAGCTCACGCGTAGACTGGGATCTTCGCGTTGTAATTGACGGAGCGCCTGTTCCATGGCAGTTTGCGTGGACACACTTGGTGGTTCTATAGAACAAAAGTATACGGCGTCTGGTATTTGAGGCTCAACAGCAAAGAGCTCCAAGTTTTGTTCATCCTCTTCATCAGCTTCCACAGATTTCCCAAGAGTCTTTTGATAACGTTTCTGGGCATTTTTCAAAGATGACTGACTGGTAGTGAGTAAATCCCCAGTGACTGTGGACTAAATAATTTTTCAAATTAGTAAATTAAGTAAATGTTGAATACTTCCTACCTTAAGGCCAGAGCATATTCCCACATCGCCACACTGGACAGAGCTGACTTCACGATATTCATCGGCAAGTGGTTCATAGATCTTTGAGACAACTTCAGCCTGACCCCGCGAACAAATGAGGCGCATGCCTTTCTTCAGATCGCCTCTTAGAACCCGTACCAGTGTCAGGGGACCGCGCTGTTTGTCGTGCACAATTTTGAATACTTTTCCGGCGAATTCGTTCCTAAAATCAGAAAGGTTTAAATTTAAAGCCAAGCTAAGTCTTGATTTTGTTTACCCGAAGCACTCGTAGATTTGATTGCGTTCGTGGGGTGCTGGCAAATAGTCATTCACGGCATCCATCAAAGGTTGTATGCCAATATTCTTGTAAGCAGATCCCAACAGGACAGGCACTACCTTTAGCTGGCAGGTGGCTCTGCGGAGAGCCTGGCCAATAAGCTCATTGTTTACCTTATCGAAGCTTTCTGTGCTAATAACAACATCGGCTAGCTCATCGTCCAGACCCGAGAGCTGATCTATAAGTTCGTTGCGTTTCTCCTGGAGCTCAGGAAAAGCCTGGGAAGATGGTTCTATCTTAGTTTTACTAAACGTACGACCCAATTTGCTTTGCTGCCAATTTAATTGTTCCAAGGTGATGAGATCATAAATACCTAAAACAGAAAATACTTAAACATTCAATGGAACATTCTGCCTGAAGCCTTTTTACTCACTCAAATGGCCTTCAGCATCTTTGGCGGGATATTGTGTGCAGATGGGTTGTGTCTCCAGCTTTGTTTTTAGGTCATCCACACATTTATCGAAATTGGCGTCTGGTCGATCCATTTTGTTGACAAAGATGAGCCTAGGTAAATTATGTTTTGCTGCCTGTGTCCACACAGTCACTGTCTGGGCTTCCACACCGGCCGTACCGTCTAGGACAACAATAACACCGTCCACAGCATACAATGACTGTTCCACTTCCATGGTGAAGTCTATGTGCCCCGGCGTATCCAACAGGTTAATGCTGTCAATCAATTGTTAGTCGATTCATAAGAAACACTTTTCCAGTCTCACCGTTTGCCATTCCAGGAAAATGTCACCGCCGAGCTGCATATCGTTATGCCCCGCTCCCTCTCCTGTGTAAGATAATCGGTCACAGTATTTCCACGATGCACTTCTCCCAGAGATCTTGTCTTGCCAGAGTAAAATAACATGCGTTCTGTGGTTGTTGTCTTCCCAGCATCAATATGGGCCAAAATTCCAATATTGCGAATGTCATTACTGAAGCAGCGGCTAAATTGCTTCCCAGGCACTGATAGAATTATATGACGAAGCAAGGACACCCTATATATTCCATAAGGCGGCATTTTTATGTAAACAAAAAATCAACATTAACTTAACCTAACCAAACAAAACTGACCCCATCAGCTGATGCAACAGCCGCTTTACAAAATTGTTCAAGGCAAACAGCTGTTGCCTCGAACAGCTGTTCTGAGCGAATTTAATATTGCCGGGAACAGCTGCTGTGAAAAAATTTAATGCTGCGCGGTTGATTAAAAAAATGTCGGGACGCGTCCGTAGACAAGCTGCTAAAAAAGCTGTGGCAATTATTGAATTATCAGATTCTGATGATTCCGATGACAAGGATTTTGTTCTAGAAGGTTCCAATGAGAAAATTAAATTTATTGATAGAGCCGCTGCTGCCACAGCCAGGACTGTACTCAACTCTGAAAAGTATTCAATAGCAGCTGCTTAAATGTTACAATATTTTAAAACAAACTCATACTTTTTGCAGGCCAACGGAAAAGAGAAAGCGTCGTCCTCCCACTAAGGATAAAGCGAAGTCCTCAGACGAGCCCTCAGCTGCCAAGAAAAGGCGCACTGACAAGAACAAAGACAATGAAAATGTGGCGCCGAATTGCACTAGCACAAGCGAGCTTGCTTTGCCAACCAGTTCATCAACCACGGGTCGCAGCTCCTTCTGGGAGCGTCGCAAGGTTTGGAATATTCACGACCTCTTAGCTGAGACGGAGCACATTCAACCCACTGCCGCCCGAAACATTGTCCAGCTTTTTGAGAATGAAAATACCATTCCCTTTATATGCCGCTACAGAAGAGACCTGGTTGACCATATTTCCCCTGAACGCTTGCGAGACATACGCCACACTTACACCGAAATTGTGGACTTGCGCAAGAAGGCAGAGAACATAATCGGCCACCTCGAACGAGATAATGTCTTAAATCCTGACATCCGTGAGGACATCATGTGTGCCAAATCTAACGAGGAGCTAGAGTTTTTGGTAGACCTATTTATCCATTCGATTTGTGCTTCAATTTTTTAATTATGATATTTTCAGTATGCACCGTATAAGCCAGCCAACAAGGGCTCCTTGGCCGAGCGTGCTAAGGCCTTGGGTCTGGAGAGCTATGCGGACAGTTTGCTCTATGGCACAGAGCCAAAAGTGAATCCATCCAAAATTGTGGATCCGCGCAATGAGGCCTTGGCCACCGAAGAGCAAGTACTCGAAGGCATCCGAAACATCATGTCACACAACATAAGCAAGAACACTAACATTTTGGAGGAACTGCGTCGTCTGTAAGCCTTAGAAATATTATAGTCTTTCTTTCCAATTCTAAAATTCAAACCTTCAGGCAAAATGTACACCGCATCACCCTGAAGTGTAGCAAGGCCAAGGCAACAGCAGCCAAGAGCAAGTCAGATGGAAAGGACAAGAAGTTGGACAGTTCCAAATTTGAGAACTACTTCAATTTTCTATCGGACGTCAAGAGCATCAAGCCTCACCAAACCTTAGCTATCAATCGCGGCGAAAAGCATAAATTTCTAACTGTGAAAGTGGAGACCACAAATCATCTGAAAAGCGATCTCATACGATTCATATCAGATCAGTACAAGAACCAAGGTCTACGATACGAGTTACGCTCGGAAATGTTGAGCCAAGTAATCGAGGATTGTTTTTCAAAGAAGCGTAAGTATGGCCAGGAGCATTTCTGCTTTTATTTAAACCTAATTATCCTTGTTAGTGCAACCGCTGCTGTGCCGACAAGTCCGCGCTGAACTGAAGGAGAAGGCCAATAAAGCGGCCATAGAAGTTTTTGCCAAAAATGTAAAGCAATTGTTGCTTATGTCCACACTGAAGGGTGAGCGGATTCTGGGCATCGATCCTGGCTTTACGAATGGCTGTAAGTTGGCTTTGATATCGGAAACAGCTGATGTACTCGAGACTGGTGTGATTTATCCGCATGGGCGAAATGCTCGTCTTAAGGAAGCCCAAAAAGAATTAGTTACGCTGCTCTCAAAGCACAAGTGAGTTGACATTGGTCTGGGAGCTCCAAAGATTTTAGTATGATGTTCTTATAGTTGCCGGATCATTGCCTTGGGTAATGGCACGGCCTGTCGGGAGACGGAAATGTGGCTGACCTCACTGTTCCAGGCCGGAACCCTGGACAGTCAGCACATTCGTTACAGCATTGTGAATGAGAACGGAGCCTCTATCTATTCCTGCAGCGAGGTGGCCCGCAAAGAGTTCCCCAACATGGATATGAATGAGATCAGCGCAGTGTCCATAGCTCGACGTCTCAATGATCCCCTCAGCGAGTACGTGAAAATCGAGCCCCGCCACTTAGGTGTGGGCATGTATCAGCACGATGTCAATGAAAAGATTCTTACAGAATCCCTCAACGATGTGGTATCCGAGTGCGTCAGCTATGTAGGCGTGGACCTAAACACAGCCAGCCTTAGCGTGCTAAAGTAAGTTCCAGGAAATCTCCAAATTTAAAACTGATTAATTCGTTGTCTTCAGGCACATTGCAGGCCTGACTGAAAAGCGAGCCGAAAAAATCATAGAGCATCGCTTGAACAAAGGACCTTTTCAGGCACGCAAGGACTTGCTCTCAGTCCGGAGTATAGGCGAAAAGACTTTTGTACAATGCGCTGGATTCGTGCGCATTGAACCGCTGAGCGTGGGCGGTAAACTGAACAATCCCCTTGACTGCACCTGGGTGCATCCCGAGAGTTATGAACTAGCCAGGAAGTGAGTGAAAGTTTTATATATTTCAAAGATTAAGTAGATTTTGAAGAGCGTCCTGACCTAGAAGAAACCTGGCTTTGTGCTTCCTGCGGAGTTAATTGACGAATGTCGTCTTCCGAGTCCACAAATTTCGAGCAAGTAAAAATGGGTAGGATCCGCTTAACGGGTTTCGGTTTCTCATTTTCAATTTGCCACCAACACGGGCAATACGGTATCAAGGGATTCTTTTTGGAGCAGCGCTTGCAAGTACAGTTCTCCGTGCCGGCCAACATGAAGGACTCAAAGTCACCGTCATATTGGAGCAAAGCCAAATAGTCATCAATAGAGTATTCATTGCCAGGATCAATGAGCTGGGCCCAGGTCTTCAATTTGCAAGCCACCCCGAAAAAGTAATTGTATAGATCATCTATCATGTCCAGGACCATGCGCAAGTTCGGCTGACCCCAGCCATCGCCCAGCAAATACAAACTGTCCAACGACTGCTCCAACTTATCCAAGCGACTCTGCAGCTCAGGACGAGCATCGTTTATGGCCACCACGGCATCTGCCAGATTGGAACTGCAAATGAAGATCAGATAATTAGAGCAGAAAGTGGCGAATTGAGCTTACTTGGATTCTTTGATACCATCGTAGGCCTTGCGAAAATTGCACAGGGCCCGTTCCTCGGTTATCTTACTCAAATACTCCGGATAGATTTTCGTGCAACAGCCGCTCCTGCAATGGGAAACAGTTTATTTTGGCTTTTGGTAGGCAAAAGCTAACCTACTTTGTCAGGAGTCTGTAACGCATGGCCTGATAGCGCAGCTCCTCGGCCAGTTTGAGTTGCGTGACCTTTGCGCTGGCTAATTCCGCTTGGGCCGCGATGATCAGCTGCTGTATAACGAGAATCTGCTGATGTACACACTGCTCCAGCCTAAAGTCATATTTGGTATAGAGCATATCGCAGTGTTCAAAATTCCATGTGAGGAGGTCTTTGGGAACCACTGAACCACGACAAGGTGGCGGCAGTGGCCGACGCTTATAGCGAGCCGGTGGATAATCCCAGCAAGGACCAAACTGAACATTTGTTGGCATTTGCAGCGGATGCTCCCAACAGGCCTTGTACACCGGTCCCTCGCTCAAGGAGTAATTGGGCTTCTCGCCGCAGGCAGTGAAACGTATTGGCGGCTTTTTCTGGGGCGGAGGGTAATTCCAGCGCTCCTCCATCATTCGTTTCAACTCGGCAGCAGTATATCGTTTTGTTTTTGGCTTGCATTTTTCCGTTGACTTGGATTTTGGACCGGCCATTTTCTCAGACAAAAAAATATAGAAAGTTTCCTAATTTAATTTATTTTGGTTTGTGTTTTCCAGAATAATTGACAAATGTGATTTGAAGCTCTCGGATATAGGAAAACCTCTTTTCATCAAAGGCATCAAGGAATTTTCCCAAATTCCCAAAAATCTCGAGCAGTTAACAAAAGAGTTCAAGTTGCCTTTGGAGCGGGTAGGTTGGCATCTGGCTTAGCTAAACCAATCTTATAATGTAAACTTATTCCAGGTGGAATTTGTTTTGACTGCCCTGCAACGAGAGTTGCTCCAGGATTATCGGACAGACCTGGACAAGCGTCCCCTATTCAAACAGGGCTTGACACGGCTCAATGAACTGAGCATCGGTGATGTGGTCACAGGTGACTACTTCATATTTTTTTCGACTTCCCCACTTGACTTTATCTTTGTCTGGCTTTCTAGGTGCCGTAACCAATGTGACCCATTTTGGCGCCTTTGTGGATATTGGGGTCGAGCGTGATGGTCTCATTCACAAAACCCACATGAACAGGGTGGAGCTCAGCATAGGTGATCGTATCACAGCCTCAGTGATCAAGGTGGACTTGCAGCGCCAACAACTTGGACTACGACTGGAGGAAATGCTCGAGGAGACAGACACCTCTTTTGTCTTCAAAACTGAAAACTGATTTTGACCACAAAATTACACGAACATTTTCAAAATCAAATTTCCAAACTTCTTTTATAAGCTCAGAGGGAATATAGAACTCTTTCTTTCTTTATCTGGGGAAATTAGAATCAGAATCTTCTGAAATTCCTACTAATCTTCATTCATTATGGATTCAAAATTAGAATTATAGGATATATATTTTCCTTGTATTCATTATTGATTCAAAATTAGAATTATAGGATATATATTTTCCTATCTATATGACCAGCCCACTAGATGGCGCTCTTTTTATGTTTCAAAAAACTATTTTGGGAGTAAGGGCTTTTTGTGAGTATAAATAAAAATTTTATTCTCTCTGGTAATCCAAATTGAAACCCTTTCAAGCTAAAAAAAGGCTTCCCAAGTCAATACAAAATTTAATTTATTTAACGAGATTTGCGTTTAGAATTTAGTCTCAAAACACTGAACAATTGAAATAATCAACCAACTCTCAAATCAATTGCAAAAAACTTTTGTATTTGGAAGTATTTTTAATGTGATTTCTTTGCTCACATCTTTCACTTTAATAATTAACATATATAATATATATATTAACTGTTTTGTTTTTTTTTCGTTTATATATAAATTTATGTGGGTTTCTATAAGGTATAACTGATCGTATATATATCCATTGTGGCTTATCAATTATGGTAGTGATTTACTTAATTTCTTCTGCTCCAAAAAAGTGAAAAAATAAAAACAAAACAAATAAAAAAAAAATCGAAGCCAAGTTCAAATCGGTCAAATAAAATATACTTAAAAATAGATGTACACACGCATACATATTTACATATGCATTCATGCTTGAAATGATAATCTCTGAATATGATTGGTACCTTCGATAGGATATAATTTTAATAAGGTCATTGAATTTATTGCCGTCTCAAATTGAATTTCTCTTTTGTTTTTTAAATTATTGTTTTACAGTTTTGCATTTACATAAATACACAATATAGTTTTTATTAAAAAAAATATATATATACTTAAATAGAAATATATATTCATATATTAAAGGGTAATGTTTTCTTTTCCGTTTTTTTTTTTTTTATTATTTTTTTTTGCATAATGATTTCTCTTTTTTTTTATATATTCTAACTACGTGGACATTGCAACCAATTTGAATTCGTTTTGGAATTTACTCGTTCTTGTTCATAATCAAATAAATAATATGAGAATTGTAAATGGAAATTGTTTTTTGTTTTTTTTTTTTTTGTTTAATATTTAAATTAAAATAAATTCATTTTCATTGCTTTGATTTATTGCAAAAAGGCCAAAAAATGCAACAAACTAAAAATATGCCAAACTTGTTTCTGCACTGCTTTGTTGTTGTTGTTAGGGCAGAATTCAATTTTTTTTTTAATAATTTTTATCATTTATAATGATAGAATAGGTAATGTTTTAAGTATAGTATGTTAATTTTTATAGAACTGTATTTAGATTCGATTTGGACAAACCGCTCAACAGATTCGTCAGTTTTTTTTGTATCAACTTAAAGAAATGAGATTAAATAAGCATTTTGGGATTTTTTTTAGACTCGCCCAAATAATTAAAACAAATAAAAGGCCAACAATAGTTTAAATGGAATATTCGCTGCACTGAGCGAATTAATTGATTTGCAAACGATAACAAACGATAAATCAGAGTGATCTTTCGATAACTGACATTCTGTTAAGCGGCTGTTCCGTTACGAGTATGTGTGTTGCGTGTGTGTGTAACCAACATGATTATCGAGAATCCTTTAACATAAACACGAAAGTGATAAAAAATAAATTCAGAAATAAATTGGCAGAATTTTTTTGGGCACCCCATGCCTTTCCTCAGCTTCTACCAGGGCGTGAGTATGTGTGTCTGTGTGCGTGACAATCCCGGTCTTCGCAGTGTGAGTTTGTGTGGAAGTGTGCGGCTTTGGAGTGTCAGGGGCGCGGCAATTCGAGTATTTTAATTTTTGCGGCTATTTAAAAAAAAAAATTTTAAAAAGAAACAGAAAAATAATATAATCAATCAATCAAGAAATTGAATTTATGACAAATCAATCCAATCACTTACCAAAAAAATTGCTGTATGATTTACAAAAAGAATCGAAGAAAACAATAGCGAAATAATAAGCGAAATTACTTCTTTTTCTTCTCTTTTCTGCAATTGAAAAATTTTATACCAATCAATTTAAATTCATAATATTATTTTCAATTTTCAATTTTTTTTTTTTTTTTTTGCGAAAACATTTAAACAATAATTTTTACAGCCTAGCCAAATAATTAGTAAAAATAAAATTATTTTCTTTTTTTAGCTTTTTGCTCACATTTAAATTATTTTGTTTATGTTTTTTTTTATTTTTTTATTTAAACCCCCCAACTGTGATGGCTGTTGTTCTTGTTGTTGTTGTTGCAGTTGTCTGAATATCCAGTGCAATTAGAGTTGTTGTTGTTGTTGTTTGTGTTGGTTGGTTTTTGTATAATGAAAAATTTGATTTGAATTTTTTAGATTTTGTTGAATTTCTCTAATGACTTTTGGAAAACAGCAAGTGACGCCAGAGTGGACGACAACAGGAGTCACCGTCGAACCATCTGCAAAACGTAAGAATTGTTTTTCCTTTTTGGATTCATCAGCTGCTCAAATATTTGCAAATTGAGTTAACAGAACGAGAAGGGGAAGGGGGCAGGAGAACAAACAAACAAACCAGCAACAAAGCTTTTCCAAAAAAAAAGAAGTAAATTAACAATAAAACGGATTCACTTGACTGGTGACTTTGGTTTAGTAAGGATTTCAAATGTCCACTTGGTTAGCATGAATTTTTTATACACTCTTCCAAAGTGTTTGTATATATAGTATGTGTGTATGTGTGAGAGAGATAGTATGTGTAGGTGAAACAAAAAACTAAATCCTTTTCGTATGCAACCAACAACAAATGTGTATGAATCTATTCTGGTGAATCTGAATCAACATTTTTTCTTCTTCTTTTTTTAAATTCTTAATTCGTAATTATGTTTTTTTTTTATATAAAAATTATGTGCGCTTTTGTAAAACTTGATTTGATTCATGTGATTTTGCCATATGCTTTTAGCCTAAAAAATTTTCAAAATTTGTAAACATTTAACTTTTCTACTTGTTCAACATTTTCGGGAACGCAAAAAAAAACAAGCTTCGAGCTCTAAAAAAAAAAGAAAACCGGAAACTTGTTTGCTCAAGTTTTTCTTATTTTTATAAGGTTTTTAGCTAAATGCTAATCAATTGATATTCTACGAATATTTTTTGTCTTTAATTATTAATTAATTAATTTTTTTTTTAACTCTCTTTTTTGTTTCACAGAGTTTTCACAGCAATTTTGTGTGGCTTATTCTTTTTTTTTTTTTTGAGAGAAAATTATTAAAATGTTTAGAATGTGTGCGTTTTCTGTACATAAACTGAGGGCAGCTGTTTGAGCGCTTATACAATGTGGCGGGGAAAATCGGCGGGGTTACAAACAATTCTGGGATGTATATATAAATATTTATTTACAAATAATATGCAATACAGTAAGCCTGACCAAGACACAAGGAAACTAGTAACCAAAAAAAAAAGACAACGTAACGATTTCGCAAGGCCACAAAATGGCAGCCAATAAAATCTATGAAAAAGAACAAATTAAAAAAATTAAAAATTAAAAAGTAATTGTTTAAAATCTTTGAAAAATTTTCAAATTGCATTAATTTTGATGAAAATTTTTTCGAAAAAAAAAATCAGACAGTAAACTAATGGGTTAATTGTTAGAAAGAAAACAAGAGAAAAAAAACAAAATCTGAGACAAGCACAATTATTTTGTAGGGTAGAAAAAAATATTTAAACCACACAAGCTGAGAAAACTCCCATTACGCGTCAGCCAATATCCGTTTGCTGCTGCGAGTGGGCATGATGGGAAGAACTGTACCTGCTGCTCGAGCTCTGCGGACCAGAGCCAGTCAATGGTGGCTGCTGCTGCTGCTGCTGAGTGGCCTGGGGCAGCGGCTGTTGCTGCTGTTGTTGTTGTTGCTGGATGTTAATACTTGGCGGCATGGTGGATGTACGATTTACGGGCGAGCCCATGGGAAAGGTTTCACCCTGTTCGAGTGTGGGCGAGAGTTGTCCTGGTGGCAGCTGCTGCTGTTGCTCGAGCAATTGCTGATCGGCCAGCAGTTTGGCGCTCAGAATGGTCACATAGCTTCGATACCGACGCAGCTAATAAATTTTGCAAATCTTGATTAATCTGTTTTGCTTTTGATTTTAATTGTCAGCTTACTTCATATTGCAAGTAGCTCTCCTTTTCTTTGTAGTTTTGCAGCGGCAGGCCCTTACTGGGTATGGGACCCTTTTTATGCTCGCTCAGCTCTAACTCCAGCTGGGCCAAATGTTGTTCATGTGAGTCCAGTTGCTCTTTCTAAGGAAAGAGAGAGGAAGAAATTTATATACAAGGATTCTCCGATAATGTTTTGTTTGACAAACCGGCAGTAGCTTGGTATGGGCACTGGGCAGAAGTGGACGCTGGAAACGTTTTTGACTGCCCACGCCACCTTCTAGGGGTGGGGCTGAATTGGCGGCACATACGAAATTGATGGTCTCCACCCAGGATTGCAGTTCCTTGGAATCACTGGTCTGAAACAGATATTCGGCCTGGTCGGCAGTTTGTAGCCGGAACACATGTTGCTTCTTGGTATAATCACTGGCCTTGGTGGCCAAGGCATGATGGATGCGTATAGCATTATGCAGATTGTCGGACATCTAAAATAAAAGTCATTATGTATTCTCATAAATGGCAAATCTCTTCCAACTCACTTGACTCTTGCGGAAGCCATGCTCATCCTTGTGCAAATACAAAACCAGATCACGCAGCGTGCAATAAAACATTTTCCATGAACGCTTGCCAAATGGCGCTGTAAACCAAACATATCGGATTATTCGAAAAGAGTATAGTATAGAAAAAAAAGAATAGCTAACTTTTTTTACAGCTGCTGTCAAAGCAGCATTTGCGCATCACATAGCCCTTTTTGTATTCCACAGCCGAAGCCGATTCGGGCACATCGAGGAAGGGATTCTGACCCACTGTACCCTGGGTGGCATTATTCGAACGCTGCTGCAAGTCGGTGGCATCTTCATCTCTGCAAGAGTCAGACGAGTGTGAATTTAAGCTTGGAGGTTTAATCAATGTCTTCACTTACAGAGCCCATTCCAATGGCTTGGTTTTGATGGCCTGGTAGAGATACTTGAGCACATCCTTGGGGAAATTCTCACCATCATTGAGATCGGCCAGATTGTCGACAAATTCGGCACTGCTCATCTTGCGATTAATGTTCTGACCATGCAGATCCGTGTTCAGCAGCATAATGGCGCAGGTGAGCGTGTGGCAGGCATCCTGCGAGTTGAAAGTGCCCGGATTGCAGTCTAGGAAGCGCTTGGAGAAGTGCACTAGCACACGTTCGCGCTCCTGTGTCTCTCCGGACAGGGAGAACTGCTGGAGGAATTCACGCAGAGCCTGGTCCAGGGTCTTTTTCTCAAAGTTGAAATGCTTCAGATACTCATCGGCCACGGCACGACTAAAATCGTTGCTGGAAATAAGCAAATCAAGTTTAGTGTAATCCCGGAGAGAATTTCAGTTTGCTGGACTTACTTTTTGCTGAGATGCCGCGATACGTCGCTTTTCTTGAAACCGTCGAGAGAGTACAGTCTTTTGGCCAGGCGTATGGCCGAAGGCATGTCCACAGCCTTGGGCGAGTAGTGATAGGAGTGGAGGGACTCCACATCGCTGCCATCATCGGAGACCGGCGGTGAGGCGTCTCGATCGCGTACACTCTGGACTGTGGTTGTGGGCGCGTCGTCAGTCAGGGTGGCCACATCATCTTCCGAGTCCTTCAGCTCGGAGCCGTTGGAGCGTCCAGAGTTGTTGCTATTGTGGCTGTTGTCCAATCCACGCACTTGGATGACCAATTTGTGCTCCGACTGAGGCTGGGCCGTCGACTGCTGCTGTTGCTGTGATTTGAGCTGGTGCTTCAGTTGTTGCTGCTGCTGGCGCTGCAAGGCGGCCGCATCCGAGACCAGAATGGTGGAGTCCGAGTCACTGGGATCGCTAAGTGCCATGCCGCCTAGAATATCGCGAGAACTCAATAAATTATCGTCGTCTTGATAGTCGGGACTAGAAATATTGGAAATGGCCTCTGACACACTAAGATCGCCGCCGCCGCCGCCACCACCACCGCCTCCAGCGCTAGCAAGGCCAATACCACCCCCGTTCCCACCGACACCACTAACACCTCCACCATTGCCACCATTCCCAGGGCAAGTTAATAAACCCAGATTGGGGGTAGTTGCCGAGGCGGCCGTAGCCGCCAATCCAGGCTGGCCATTGCTTTGCGGCTGGTGGACTGCTCCCAAGGCCCCCTTCGAGCCCGACGACGACATCACTGATGACGAAACCGACGTGGGCGAGGCCGGGCTACCGGCCGAATGCTGAGGCGATGTACTAATGGAACTTGAATGTGAATTTGAATGCGATTGCTGACCGTAGTACTGTCCGGATTGTTGCTGTTGTTGTTGCTGCTGTTGCTGCTGCTGCTGTTGTTGCTGCTGTATTTGCTGCAATTGATGTGGCTGTAGTGGAGCATTATAAGTCCAGACAATCCGATCGCGATTCGATGCCTGCATTCATAATAAAAAATACAAAAAAATCACAATTAATTTTTTAAATTTAAATTAAAATTTTTATTATTTAATTAATTAATTTTTTGTTGATTTTGTAGAAGTCTTTCAATTACACAATCAATTATTACGGACATTTTCAGTACCCAATCTGAAGCCCTAAATTTTTATTAAAAAAAAAAAAAAATTAAATATTTTTCGTTTAACATGGAAAAAAAAGAGCAACGAATTTTCGACTTTTTAATACCTTCCAAAAGTCAGTGTCTTTGTGTGTATGTGTGTGACTTGATGCTTGTGTATGTGTTTTTCTGTTTTTGTTTTCTTTTTTTTTCGAAAGCCTGTTTTGTTTTTGCTTTATTTAACTACTTTTTGTTATTGTTGTTGACTACGGCAAGCAAAATAAAAAATTATTAAAAAAATAACATTTATTTTTTTTTTTTGCACTGCTTTTGCAAAGCTCTTCGAACATGCCAAAAATCAAAAAAAATAGAAGAATGGAGAAAAAAAAGCAATAACGGCAACCTTTTTGCGTAAAATATAATTTAATTTGTTACTGCAGCCTGATGTAACGGTATTGCTGGCTGCTTCTCTTGTTGTTGTTGTCGTTTCTTTGTCTGCTTCTGCTTCTTCGTTTTCGGTTGCTACTGTTGTTGTTGTTGTTGTGGCTGGCTCTTCAAAGACAATGCTTGGTATAACGGTAATTGTCAAAGATTCTGTTTCAGATTCACTTGTCTCATTGTTGTTGCTGCTGCTGCTGCTGCTCGCAGGATTTTTCTGTTTATGATTTTTATGGCTGCTTTTGTTGTTGTTATTATTATTAATGGTGTTGCTGCTGTTGTTGTTGTGATTTTTATAACTGTTGTTAGAGGCCGCACTCTCGTTGTTATTCAGCTGCGACGAGTTGACCACAAGTGTGGCTTCAGTCTAAGAGGAGTACGCGGAACGGAGCGGAGCGGGCAAGAGAGAAATGCACAAAAGGTACAAAATAGAATCAAAATAGAATCAAACAAAACAAATAGTTGAAAAGAAAGTAAGAACACAAGAAGAAAGATAGACAACGAGATAGATAAATAGGTAGATAGATAGATAGTTAGATAAATACGTAAAGGTATAGATCGGTTGAAAGATATAAGAAAAGATAATAACAAGTTGGAACAATTTGAAGCAAATTTTCTGTATGAATGAAGTGAATGAATCAGGTTTCGAAGGACTCATGTGGGGGGTTGAGGGGGGAGTCTATTATATAAATACAGAAATGTGGGAAATGAAATGATTTCTCTTTTTGATGCCTACGAGAATTAATTACAAATATAAAACACACAAAGAAAAACACAACTCTACAAATCTACACAAACTACACAACAATTGCACAACTGTACTTGTTAAATGTAACGGTAAAATGCGTGTTCAAAAGGAAACCAGTTCGCGAGGAACACCAACTTGGACTTGATCGACTCGTAAGGCGAAATGCGGGCTAGCCTAAACTAAGGACTCAGAGAGGGGAAAAGCTCTATGGTCTAACCCCATCCGGATACGCTGGGCTTTGGAATAGTTGTACGCGGTACACTCACCTGCGAATCCTCCGAGTCGTGTCGTGTATCCAAAAGCGTATTCAATGAACTATTCACGTCCTCATCAATATCGATGGGTATCACAGCCGCAATGCCTTCGCGCTGGATTTGCTGAAGATGATCCTCAGATTTGCTGGTACGAAAACCGGCAGCATCACATTTACGCACAACGTGACCGTTGTGCCGTCTCACCACAACACCGGTGCCGGCCACACCGGTGCCCGTGGCCGCCGCACTGCTCAGATCGGGGGCCAAAGAGCTAGGCTCCGGACTGGTGGGCACCGAATTGGCCGTCTCCTTGTCAATGAGCGGAGTGGACAAAGAAATGGGCGATGTTGGCACTGAGAAGGAAGTTTCGTCCTGCGAGGTATTCGCACCGCCGCCAACGCCCAAGCCACCCAAATCACTCTTGACTGTGGTCGACGAGGTGGAGGCGGATCCGGAATGGGGAGTTCGATTGGCAGAGTCAACAGCGTCCCGGTGACGCTGAAGCTGCCGCGTGGCAGTCTTTTGTTTAAGGGCTCGCAAACGTTGTTTCGCCGAGCCCGAGCCTAAAGAATTTGTTGAGTAATCCTCGTCGCCGGCATCGTTATCCTCATCATAGGCCTCGTCATCCGCTTCGACCAGACACTGGCGATCGCTGTCATCCTCATGACCTCCGGCAAAGCCACCAACACTGCCACCACCACTGCCGCCACCGCTTTGGTAAGTCTCGATATTTGTGATGTCGTAATGCGTTTGATCCTCTTCGTTATCCTCCAAGTCTTCGTCTCCTTCCAGCTCCTCTTCGTTCTGGTAGAACTCGTAACGCTGTGGCTGTTGACGGTAGCGTTGTTGCTGCAACTGCCGCTGCCGTTTATTGTCTTTGTCGTAGTCGGCCTCTTCGTCGCGTTCCAGCTCCTCGCACAACAGCAGAGTGTCGTTGGTTAGCGAGTCTCGGCGATTGTAACTGTTGTTGATGCTGTCCCTTTGCTGTTGCTGCTTCTGTTGGCCACGCTGGAGCTTGCCTTCGCATTTCACCGAATCCGAGCTGGCCGTATTTGTGGGCGAGTCCACAGAAGACGAAGATGTGGGCGATGACTCGCCAGAGGCACGTGGAGCTAAGGCAGCACCGTTGGCACGGGCGGTACTCCGATTGGGCGAATCGCGTAAACTGTCCACCTGGTAAGAAATTGTACAAAAAAATATATAAAATTGGAAGACTTGGAAGTGTTAAGCAGACTTACCTTCTTGGCATGAGCCGGCAATGGATTGCTTGTTTGGGTTTTTCTAGACAAATTCAGCATCAGATCACCAGTCATCATGTAAGCCTCAAAGCGTGGCGCCTTCGCCGGCTGGGGCGGGGCCGAGATCGGTTCCGGCTCCGGCTGTGATCTTTGGCGGATAGCCGGGCTGCCACTATAACTATTAGAATGATGAAGCTGCTGCTGCTGTGGCTGTTGAGTCTGTCCGTTGTTGGTATTCCCGTTGGCTTTAGTGGGTATCTGGGAGGGTCGGGGACGCTTGTGCTGTGGCGAATGCAAGACTGGGGTCGGCTTAGCCGGGGCACATTTCAAGGCCTGCGGAATGCGTGAAGGTCGAAACGTGGGCGAGGTGGCCCCACTGCCCCCAGTGGGCGAGTTGGCACCTGCCTGGGCTGTGTATGTGGTTGTAGTGGTTGTGGTCTCCACAATCTGTATCTTGGTTGAGGAAGCTGACGAGTTCCGGCTATGTGTGGTTGTGGTGGTCGAGGTGGCTGCGGCTGCCTGCCGCAGCGAAGGCAAATGACTGGGCGACTTGAAGCGCAAGGCTGGTGAGGAGCCGGTATGTGTGGGCGTGTTACCGCCTTTGGCCGGGGCGTTGTTGTGCGTGGGCGAGTCCAGATAGTGTGGACGTTGCTGTGGATGCTTTTGTGCCAAATTCGGTGAAGAGTTTCCACTGCTGCTATAGTCGTAGATATTGGGAGATTCTATATCCACATAATGTGGGCTCTGAGTTTTCGCCAATTGCTCTTTAATCCGGGCCTTAAGCTTGGGATCTTTGGGGAAACAAAAATTTGAGAAAATTAAAACTAGCGAATAGAGAATTATTTCCATTTTTTTTACCCCTTTTTAGTTCCAAGGTTACTAAATTCTCCGAGAGTCGCAGGCATTTCAGTACTGAAAGAGTAAGAAGAAGAATAATGATTCTTTTGATTGGTAGGAATTATTTGGGATTTTGGCTAACCTTCTTTCGTTGTATAGCGGTGCACATCGGTGCCGTTAACCTTTAATATCACGTCGCCTGCTTCGACCTGAAATAAATTAAATCAAATTCAATTATACGATATAAATATAACTTGGCCCACTCAAAATGTTACTGTCCCAGGGAAACCCCAACCAAAACGAGAGAAATACAATTTTTTTCGATTAACTTTGAAATAGCATCAAAAATTTATTGATTTTCCTTCAATCTTTTGTTATTTTGCAAACACACGCATAGACCCAAACAGCCGGATGAACAGACAAAAACAATAACAACAACGACAACAAAAAACATAATCCAAGGAGGCGGAGAAAGTGATTTTCAGTGTTTTGTTACTGTTGTTGTTGTTGCTGTTGGGAGAGCACTTGTTGTAAACTATTTTTAATTTTCTGCTATATATGAGTCAATCATCGAAACTAAATCATGGCAAAAGAAAAACAACAACAACAACTACTACAACAAAGGCCAAGACATCGATTGGCGCCTTTTCTTTTTTACTTGCTGACGCAAATTTTGAGTGGTACCAACGGCGGGGGTGGCACCATCAACAGCTTGTACCGTTTAGGGACGAGGGGTAGACATATGTTGGCCCCGTGGCTGACATAGATTATTCAATAAATTTCGTTGCCTGTTTTGTTGTGATTTATGCAAAATTTATGCTACATGAACATTTCTTTTATTGCATAATTAATGATTCGCAAATATTTTATTTTTATTTTTTCTGCTTTTACCGGGCGGCCAAAACAAAAAAACAATATAAACGTAGCACAATATTTTTTTTTCTTTTTTTTTTTTTTTTGTTTGGCAAGTTCAAAATAGAAAACGTGCAGCCACGATGACAGCTGAGTGCACTTTGGGTTGCTCAGTCACTTTCCGTCTGCATGTCATTCTCTGTAAGCGGTCAGCAGCTGAGAGCAAATTGCTCTGAGAGTATTAAAATAATATTAAATTGACACAGACAAATTTATGTAATTTTTTTTTTTGAATAAGAATTAAAGAGCGAAAGAGAGTGAGAGCGAAAATATTTGCAAGGCAAATTCATAGAAACAGGTAATCAGTAATAAAATTAACAAGACACATCTCAAAATAAAGAGAACATAGCTCTGCTTGCTTGCTTGTGTATGTGTATGTGCGTGTGTTTGACAACCGGCAAAGTCAGTCGAAAAAAAATAAAAACAAGTATAACGGTGAGCATCGCTGATTCTGTTTGCCAACGAGACAGACAGACAAGCATTCTAGCACACCCGCACACACAAACACACACACACACACAGAAAATCTCAATGAAAAAAAAAACGTGTGTGCCTGTGCGTTGATAACAGGCGAAAGCGTCGATTAAATCTTGTTAAATGCTTTACACATATGTAAATGCCGTTGACAATGCAATTAACCACTTGGCAGCCGCGTAGCAAGTGAAATACACACGCACTTTAGGGTTTGACTCAACTCAAATAATAATGAAAACTATGTAGCAATGGCTTAGGCTTACGAGAGAAGCTTTTTAACTTTTCACTTTTACCCGCTTTGTCTGCCTTACAACTCTAACAACGTCATACAATTAGATAGAGGCAGTGACATCTTTATGTGTTTGTTTTTGTTAACCAAGCCGGGGGGGGACACAATCAAAAGGTAAATCAATCAGTCACACTTGAATGCCATTGTATTAAGTTTTTTTATTCCGTCTGCAGTGATTCGAATTGAAATTGGTTGAAATTGATTTGTTTTCTCTCTGCTGCACTTTTTATTTCTTTTCCTCTTTTGTTTTTTTTGGCAACGTCACGTTCGCGGCACTGTCCCTACTGCAACTGTGAATTTTTGGGTCTCTCTTTTAAGTGCAAGCCAACGAGTCTAGCAATATCGAAAGTACCGCTATTTAAAAGAGAGCAAAAGAGTAGCCTCTCACAGAGTCAGTGAGAGTTTGACGGCATTGCCAGATTCAAAAGTTTTGTAAGCGAAAATTTTAAAATTAAAAATTTCATTGAAATTCAACATTAAAGACATTAGGTTTTATATTATTTTTTCTCGTTTTGATGAACAAATTAATTTGCAAATTTCGAAAGAAAAAAAAAAAACAAAAAAATTCGTCGTGCTTCAACTTACAAATTGCGTGTTCAATGACGTTTTATTGGAGTGCCATTTAAAAATGAATCAGTTGGCTGTCGTTTTTATTCCTTTCCACCATATCAATTAACAATCGAAACAGAATCGAAACAACAAAAAGCACACCCACGCACCACCTGCTCTCTCGCAGGTAAACAACACATGCCAATTGATTGGTTTTATATTAGTGTCAGTTTGCAATGCCACTGATGACGACGACGGCGACGACGACGACTGTGGCAGAGTTTGCCAAGCCGATAACCTATTCAAGTACGGCCCTGCGCTGCCACCTTCAACGATACCGTTACACTGCCGTTCAATCTGGCGCAGTGGAGGTCTCCCCATCCACTGCCGCACGGAGAGAGCCGTTGACAGTTGCAATAATGAAATGAAGAAGCAACTAAGTAAAGCGATAGATGGGAGAGCCCTCTAACCGTTTTATGTGATTTAGTTTACCTGTCTAACTCGGTGTGTCAGTCAGTCTGTCACTCAGACCGTCAGTTAAATAGAGAGACATATAAAATTTATTGAAAATCAATGTTAACGTTGAGAAACACGATTGCAAGCCGCAAATGCCTAAGTAGGTGGTGGTTGGGGATAGAGCAAAGGGTAATAGTTTCTCAACCTCTTACATACCCATTCCCGTATTCCCTGAGAGATATTCTTGAAAGAAAAGTCCCCTTGGAACTAAATCAGGTTTGGACGAAAACTAAAAGGAAGAGCTTAAAGAAAGGATTTGATTCCTGGGAAAGATCTCAAAATATGAAATTTGATTATAGGGTATAATCATCTAGGTTATAGATTATAGGGTATAGATCTAGGGTAAAGGGTATATTAAATTGAGATGGGGATATCGGAAACCCTACACAATATAAACAGGATGACTAGAGAAATCGATATAGACATGACTGTCTGTCCGTAGATCTAGGAGATCTTGTAGGAGCTGGAACAACCAACCTTAGGACTCACATTCCTTAGATGTGTACACCCACTCCCACCCTTGCCTTCCACACTTTTTCAAAGCCTTATAGTTTCCACAGCTTTCGAACTTCAGTATTAAAAGCTTTGAAAAACTTCTTAAAAATCCAAAGATCTCTCGATTGATATCAAACATGACCAAAATCGGACCATATTTAGATGAGATATATGAAAAACAAAATTTCGAGACAAGATTGGAATTCCCCTCGCTCAAATGGGAAACGGGTGAATGAACAGCCCGATAGATGGCGTGGTTGCCTTATTGTGAAAAAATGTGATTGTGGTTTCAAAAAAATTAATTTGGACTAATGTCTTATTGTGAAATTAGTCGATCATGTTTAAAAGCGGACCAGGGTTGCCACTTTTTTTTAATCTTTCCACTAGGTAAAGGGTATTCCAAGCTCGTTCAACTTTATTTTTTTCTCAGTCCCTTTTATAGGGTATTCAAAACTGAAATTGAAATTGGGGCACCTGCTGCAGACATGCAAAAAGACAGCTCGAAGGACAGACCAAACTACCGACTAACTCACTGACACTCAAAGAGACCCACGCGTCTGCTTAGAGTTCGCTTTTTTTTGTTAAGTGGGTTACAGGGTGGCAACAACAATAACAACAATAATAACACCAACGACTTAATCCAAGTCTACAAATATTGTTGTTTTTGTTGTTGCCACAGTTATTTTATCGTTTTGGCTTGGTCTTGTTTGCTTATTTGTTTATTTGTTTGTCCTGCTTTGTTTTGCCTGCTACATTTGCGGTGTCGGTGGCTCTGATTTTCGCACAAATTGTCGTGCCACATTTGAGTTGAGTTGCGCCTTTCCAACGGTCTTCTGTGATTTTCAGTTTCTATTGTGAATGTGCATATCACACGGCCTGTCATTTATCATGCACACCTCCTCTATTTACATTTACCAACTGTCTGTCTCAGTCCCTCTGCCCATCTGTTTCTCTTACTCTCTCCATCTCCTTTTGTCTGCTGAACTGGTGAGTCTTATTCAAACATTTTTCATTTGTGCATTGTTCTTTTATTTTCGCTCTGCTTTCCCACTCTCACTCTCTTTCAAGCTGTTTACTTTTGAAGAAGCCCCCCTCCACCCCCTCGAACCGCTCTTGTTATCTGCGATTTGCATAAACGTCACTTTTCTACCGTTTGATAAACCCAACACGGCAACACTGGCAGATTCGTTCCCCTTTTCACTTTTGTTGAGGGAGTGGAATGCTTTTGTTTATTTGAGTTATGGCACGACGACCTTGCCCAGTCAACATGGTTTTGCCCCTGCTCTCATTGTATTTCCTCTTCTTTTTATTTTTATTTTTGATTACATATTCATAAAATAATTCCCAAGCCTCCACCCCCCGCGAAACACCATAACCAAAGCCAACGTTTAGCATAAACAAACCAACATTAAATTGTTAATTTTATTGGATTCGTTGTAGGTGTTGGGGTGCCCTCACCGTTTGTGTTTGTGTGTTGTGTAATATACAAATCAAACACGGGAATCGGAAGTCCAAAATGGACACGACATTTGCCACTTAATTATCTTCAATTTTGGAGTGTTTCGTTGGCGGTGGCAAGTGGCAAATGGCAAATGGAAAAAAACGCCAAAAGTGGGCTGAAATGCTTGAGAGAGTTAGACTGCCCCCTTTTTGTTTACTAGGTCGTCGGCAATAATCATAATTTAAATTATTTAAGTACACAAACTAAAATTATCATCATCTTTCTAAACGATTGAGCGTTTTACACATTCTTGTCAAATAAACAGAAAAACTCTGCCAGGGCATAGCTCAATTTACTCTGAAAAAGAGATGAGCAATAGACTATATCTGTGTATGCGTGTGTGTGTGTGGCTTGTGTAGTCATCAAATTCGCGCAAAAAAAAAAAAGAATTTGTCACATTTACCGTTATCTTGAAAGCCCTGAACTAGAGCAGAAGAGAGCTTTTATATTTGCGGAATTCTAACTGTAAATATTACCTTCCTACTTCTTTTTTTTCGTAATTCTTTTTTTTTTGCTCTATTTGGGCGGAAAATAGCTAAAAATTGCCTAGAAAATATAGTAAAATCGTAATGATGGGCAAATGTGGCGAAGAGAAGGTAAACAAAATTGACGTTGCCGTTGCCAGGGAATGTGATTTTGCGACCTAAAATTTTAAATGCAAATTCATGCATGCGTATGTGTGTGTGTGAGTGTGTGTCTGTGTGTATTGCATTCATGCATTACTGACAATGTTTTGTTTATTTTGAATTTTTGACTTTATTTAAACAACATATCGACTTGCCTTGATCATTGATTTAGTTTTATAATTTTCTTGTTGTTGTTTTTGTTTTTTACACATTAAATGTGTGTCAGTCTGTCGATGTGTGGGTAAGTCGAAGCCCACTTAGAAAAGCCGATTTGATACGGCAAAATGCAAAGGTGAAGCCACTTTGGCAAACAACAACAACAACAGAAACAACAGAAATGTAAAAATAAAAACTTTTTACGGAACACTTCTTGGATGACAAGTGCTGCCACTGCCACTCAATTTACAGCAACAGACAGCAGCCAAGTGGCAACACTACCAAAACAGCAGCGCTCACACATACACAGCCAAGCAAAGGCGAGCATAGAAAAAACAAAATATGTGCATGTAAAAGTACTTTGAAATAATACAGAAGATGATGACGACAACAAAGACGGCGGTAGTGGAAGTGGAAACGACTGCGTCTTTTGTGCCGCTTGGGCGCACGCACGCCCCCAAATACACACACACACACGTAAATATGCTCAAATTTAGCACAAAGTTTATTCGGCCTGCAAGAAGCGCACAGGCCTGCTCCGAGTCCAATGCAAATGCTACTACCTTTTCTACTACTCTTTTTTTTCATTTTCGTAGACTTGCGTGCATGTGTGTGTGTGAGTGAGTGAGTGAGTGAGTGTGCCTTATGCATTTATTGTTCTTATTATTTCTTTGATTGTTGTTCATACTGCGGCTGCTGCTGTTGTTGTTGTTGTTGTGGTTCGCTGTTCCGTGGCGTGCAACGAACCAGCACGCAGCTCACAGCGTGCACCTCGTCTCGAGAAGAGAAGCTCCTATTTGCCTCTCCACTCTGGTAGACCATCGTTTGTCAACCGCATGCCAGCCCCACCGCCATTCTCGCAACGTACAACAAAGCCTCAGTTCAGGCCATTTAAAAGTAACTTAATAAAGTCGCGGGCAATTTTTGCTACTTTTGTAATTCAATTAAAGCGAATTTACTTTAGTTTGCACTTTTGACTTTAAATCGTTTAGGGAATCAACGAGCCAAACGGGACGTAAAAGGGAAGATGCAATAACTGCTGTGTGAGTGTATATGTGTGTGTGTGTGTGGGAGTGGGTAAAACGTTGACGCTTATTGATTTAAAATTGTTGTTGTTGTAATTTATTTTTGTTAAGCTTAACGTGTCACGACCATCTTGACCAGCGCACGCACATTGAACTCAATGAGATTTTTTTTTTTGTTTTTTTTTTTTTTTTGTCATTTTTGTTTCATTTTCCGACAATTATCTAAGCGACAAATTCTGGCATCGTTTTGCTCCAAGTTGTTTCTAATTGTTTCATCTCTTCTCTTTTCTCTCATTTTTATTTTTTTCATTAAAAACTTGGCAAAATAAAATAAGAAGAAAAAAAAAAACAAAATGGAATTTTTCTCAGCGCACATGGAACAAAAAATCAATAAATAGCTCGACGATGTATTTCTTTTGTTTTTTGTCTATGCATGTGTGTGTGTGTGTGTGCCTTAGTTTGTCTGGGGAAATTAATTTTTGTTTTCAGCTTTCTCTGTGTTTGTGTGCGCGCGAGGCACCAACAATAATAACAATAACAAAACCAACAACAACAGCAACAACAAAATGTCGTTTGTCATTGCCAGTTAAAGGCTAATTAAGCGTAACGTTAGAATTTTGCAAGCCCATTCAGACCAGACCAGACCAGGCCAGGCCAACACTAACAGCCAGCCAAACAAAAGATTCACAGCATATACATAATATACAATATATTTTACATACAATTTATGTAAAGGGCGAAGCATTTGAATAGCGAGAAACCGAAACCGCCGCACAGCCAAAGCAAGGAAATTGCAAGGAAGTGCGGTTTGGTTTGGTCTGGAGATGACACAAGGGCAGACACTTTGTTTGTGAAAAGCGGTCGAATATTCTGGACAAACTTGCCCAAATTGAAGGAAGAGTCTGAAATTGTGTAAAATAAAAAGAATTCGGGGTTGCCGAAGATGCCGATCCAACTAAAATTTTGTACCCATTTCAGCTTCCTGAAAAGAATCCTAAAAACTAAATTTGATCAAGATCGGTCAATAAATGTTGGGGTTATTCCCAAGACCGACCGTTTTATCTCTTTATAAGAAATGTGTAACCCGTGGCTAAATAAATATTTAAGAATAAATAAAAAATTTCCAGTCTAAATTCTTTTATCCAGAAATTATGAACCTTATTTTATAGTCGAATTCGGTAATCCAGAAATGAACACAAATTTAGCTGTTTACTTACTCCAATTAAAATAAAACGAAACATTCCCAATTCTTTGGCAATTTTGTATAGTTTTGTCATATCAAATGACTGTTAACAAACAAACAGACCGACAATTAAGTCAACAAACAAAACCGTAAAAAAAAAAAAACGAAGAAGAAACGTAAGCGAGCCAAAACGAAAGAGGTAAAAATTTAGCTACTTCGGCAGAGCAACGAGACGGCTACTTGGCTGCAGCATGACAAAGATGACATGAAGAGACGAAGACTTTGACAAACACGACAATTGACGAAGTGAAGTGTAGAGGATGGTGTGAGTGTTGTTGTCGCGGTGCAATAAAGAGAGGAGCGAATGAAAAATGGAAAAAATGTAACAATATAAAAACAAAAGAAAAAAAAACAACAACACACCCATGAAGAGACAACAAAAACAACAAGTTGTAAGCGATAAAAACAAATTGAAAATGTGCGTGCGTTGCTTATGCACAGTGTCTGCATGCGTGTGTGTGTGTGTGTTTGTGTGAGTGAAGCTAACGGCGACGTTGCGTTGACGGCAAGGCGTCAAAAACCTGCGCGCGTCGTCAGTGGCTTGCAGGCATTGTTGTTGCTCTGCCTGACAATTACATGACTTTGTTGTTGTAGTTTTTTCTTCTTTTCTTGTTTTTGTTTTGTCAAATTACTTAATATTTTTTCTTTTGGTTTCAATTTAAAATTCCGAACGCGTTTTTTGCACTCGAACTTCGTGTTTCTCTTTCTTTTTTTTTATCTCTACACACTTTCACACTTCTTGTCGCTGCCAACGTAGACGTCGGCGCAGATAAGTCAATACCGACTGCGACTGCAACTTGTTGTTTATAATTTTATTTTCCTGACTCAACTTTTTACCTGACCGCGTCGTTTTTATTTGTTTTCCTTTTTTTCTGGGCTTTTCTATTTAAAATGTGCAACATTACATGGTCTTTCCGATAACTCCGCGCATAAATTCTAAATACTTTTTATTGTATCCGGTGCAAGAATATTTTATCAAGAAAAGAACCACAAAAAAAAAACTTTTCTTTCCCGTTTTCGCTCTAACCTCAATTCAGATTTATTGGAATGAAAAAAGTAAATAAAACAATTGAAACAGAGCCAATAAAAAAATATATATTTCAAATGAATCAAAAAAAATTAAATAGAAATTGATAGCGCCTGAAGAGCAATTAAAAATAGCGCCCGTAACAAGTGATGATGACAAATGAGTAACCATGACATCATATTAGGTATGACCCACCCAAGCCGGACTATTCCTTAGTGGAGAACACAACAAAGTCATCATCGTAAAAAAGTCTCTCCGACTCGGGTCATACTATAAATTGTTCTTATCAACGGACTCCTCAAACCCAAAGCCGGCAAATGGGGTGTCTGTCTTGGCTGGGCTACATATGCATAAATGTTTCCATGAGTGCGGGTGTATATGTGTGTGTGTGTGTGAAAGAAGGGCGCGTCATGGACATGAAGGAAGGCGTCACATAAAAATGTTGCAGCACACCAAAATAAAACCATTTTCAAAGGGAGGGGGGGGGGGGGGGGTGGTAAGCACGGTGGGCTTGAGCTGGCTGTAGGTAAAAGCTGTGGATGAAGTCATTGTGGTGGGGTTCGGTGTTGATGAGTGTCAGGGGTGTCCCAAAACGGGAATACAGCATGACCAGAGCAACAACAAAGGCTCTTTGGGCCTTGGTCTGCTCTGCGCAATCATTTTCCCAACCATACAAGGCTAAAATCAACGTATTTTTAGTTGAATGTGTGAGTGCCTCTGTGTGTATGTGTATGTGTGTGTGTATATTTTTGGTTACTTACCGCACCGCAATCGGCAGCCGGAGAATTCTCGACAATGTCGTAGATGACATGTGGTGGTCCAGTTGTGCCGAGCAGCGAGAAACCGAAACCGGAATGTTGTTCGCTGCGCCGCAGCACCACTTTCAATTCCTCGGTCATTGCGCGTTTGCCGATGCCGCCTCCACCAGCGATGACTTTAAGACTGTGAAATTGAGACTGTGCCGCTCCCTGTGTGCGAGTATTAATGGTGCTGGTGCTGGTGGTGGTGTTGGTGGTGGGCGGTTGTCCAGTCTACTAACCACCTGGAGTAGCTGTAGCCTGCCGCGGCCGCTGCGACAACTGCTTATTTATTTATGTTTATACTTTTGCCTCGATTTGCAAAACCTTAAGTCGCTTCGTCAGAGTTCAAGTCTGTTTTAGCTATTGCTGTTGTTGTTGTTGCTTTTGTTGTTGTCGCTTTCGTCATTTGCACTTTGTTTTAATTTTTAGCCCGTTCGCGTTCTTTTTCGAAATGCTTCACTGAAGTTTTGGGCTTGGTTGCCACTGCCACTACCATTGCCGCTGCCGCCACTTCAGCACTTCTTTGCGCACTCATTTACACTTACTTCAATTTACTTACACGCAGGCATAAACGCACACTCTTTCACACACTCACACTCTCACACACGCACACACCACTCACACTTGAACAAATTTAAAAACAGAGTGCTTGAAATTTTCCTGTCATATTTCCAATGATATTTAACAATTTTGTTGCAATTTTGAGGCTGCCAAGGCTAGCGCAGCTTTCTTTTTTCGCAAATTTTTAGCAGCAGCATTAAAAACTTGTTTAAATTTTTTTCTTTTTGAGACTTTTTCTCGACTTTAACACTTTGTGCCTTTGCGGCCACCGCAGTTGCTGGGCTTGTTCAACACTTGCACTTCATTTCTTTTGATTGCTTACCGCATCTATGCTGTTATAACGCTTTGTTCAGTACCACCGCTATGCTTGGCATTAATTAACAGTTGTTAATTAAATGAATTAATTATTATTCGAATAATTAACAATTGAAGCGCTGCGATGCGCGACTCGCGAACCGACCACGGACGCCTTTATTTGTTATCGAAATCGAAATCGTTGAAACGGTATGGGTAAGCCAGTGCTGCCAATTTAGCCTTTTTGCGGATAGAACTAGCAGTTTTTTGAGTACGTTAGCCGGAATGTTTTTACAAAAATTATTAAGAAATCAATAGATATGTTTTTCTAGAATATTTTTCTCTGCCTTGCCTGAATTTAGTGTTCCTTGAACTTAAAATACCGTGTACCATTAGTGTTACAAAGATATAGTGGACAGGGGAGATAAATATTCACTCATATTCTAAGTAACTTGTAAAAGTTTGTGTACAGAGTATAAAAGTGTAACATTTTAATATAGCCTTTTTGTTTTTAGCCCTTTAGAGCTTGTGTTTGGCATTTTTGGGCAGTTTGAAACCATCTAGCATTTTTTTTAATGAGTTGCTGGCAGCACTGGGGTAAGCATCAGTTACAGATGGATTTTGCAACACTGTTTTTAGAGCTGCCAGATCCGTCAAATGTATTTAAATTTAAATTTCTAGCTGGTTGTAAAATTGTCGTTATTACAATTTTCTTATCGGATATACAAGTTTAAGTGAAACTCTAAGTAAAATCAGCTTTGCCTGAAATAAAGAAATTATAGCATTTGTTAGCTTGGTGAAAGAATATTAAAAAATCGTATACGAATATATACAAAATTTAAATATAATCTCGTTATAAAACTCTATCAATTTGGAGTATAGTATACGAATATGTACAAAATTTAGTTATAACCTCGGTTTAAAACTCTATTAATTTGGAGTTGCTTCTACATATAAATAATATTATATGTATATAACATTTTATACAAATTATACATTGTGAAGAAGAATAAAAAACAACATGATAAGCAAATCATTTTTTCTGTACAAAATTAAGGAATAACTTTACCAAAAAGTTGTAACTGTTTGGATACAACACTGCAAAATCCAGGGCCAGAAACATTTACATAACAAAAATTTAAGCAATTCATAATTTCTGTACGAAAACTATTCACTCTGCAACTGCTCATATATAAAATGTTATGCAAACTCCAGGACCAAATGAGTGTACTCTTTTGTCTTCGAAAAGAGCATAAGAAAAACACCGACAAAGCACTTGACTACTTTATTGAGACATATGTGTGCCCCTAACAGCTACTTCCGTTTTTTCCGCTAGAGTTTGTTTTGACAGCAAGCGGTCGGAGGGTCAGCAACTAGATCGTGGGTGTCATAACTGCTCGAAAAGGAGAAGAAAACAAGAACACGCGACGGGTGCGCCGTCCAGATGTTTCGCACAATTACCATACCATATCATCGGCACATCATTTACAGTTAAGTGAAATAACAGATTGAGCCGATCGATGGACAAATAAGCGGACAACGGACAACTAAGAAGTCAGTCTTAATAAGCTGAGCTCTCTTGCTGTGAGAGATCAGTTTTATTTCGACTGTGACAGCGTAAAGTATATCAAGAAAATGAGAAGCAATTCCGGAAATCAAAGCTACAACTCGTTAGAGTTACTTGGCCCTCAAATGGAGACCCTAAATCCCTGGCTCCATGAGGAATATATGTGCAATTCAGAGTTGCCACAAAGCCAGGCACAATCTGCCGCCGCTGGCAATAAAGCGGAAGCAACTTGGCTAAATAATGTGTTATACGACTGGAATAACCTGCAACAGACAACTGAAAGTATTTCCGAGCCCGATTCAAGTGCCACTCGAGTCAGTGGCAACCGCAAGGAACGCACCGCCTTTACCAAATCCCAACTGAAAGAACTGGAAGCCGAGTTCGCCCATTCAAATTATTTGACCCGCCTGCGTCGCTATGAAATTGCCGTGGCCCTGGATTTGAGTGAACGCCAAGTCAAAGTTTGGTTCCAGAATCGACGCATGAAATGCAAACGCCTCAAATTGGAGGATACCGAGTCCAAATTGCCAAAGCATTGTACATAATTTTTTTTTTAATTACAAATAACAAAAATATTTTTCTTTTTTTTACAATCTTAGTAAAGTGTTGGATTACTTAAATATAAGAATTATGAGTTTAGAATTAAAAATATTTATTTTTTCGACTTCTTAGTCTTGGATTTAGGCAGCTGTGGGACAATTTGCTTAGCGGCTTCCAATTGTATAGATTTTTTGGGTCCCTTGGCAAATACTTTGCTGCCGACAATATTTTTCTTCTTTTGAATGCCACCGGTTCCGGGCTTACGTTTTAGGAGTGAGCTGACTGAGCGTTCAACGCCAATGGTTTTCTTTTTAGATTTTTTAACAGGAGTCGGAGATGGCAGATCATCATCATCTTCATCATTGGAATCTTCTTCACTTCCTTGGCTAATTTCTTCATCGTCGTCCGATTCATTTTCCTCTTCATAGTCTTCGTCATTGGAATCATCATTTAGGGTGTTGCCCATTAAGTCCTCCAAATTGGCAGCATTTTCATCGCTGTCATCACTGTCACCGCTGTCTTCTTCTATTTCGGAGTCACTCTCCTCGCTGGAAGGTATGTCTACATAGTCTTCATCGTCGGAGTCCTCATTAATAGTGTTGCCCAGCAAGTCTTTTAGTTCGGGTTCTTTCTTTAGCTTCTCAGCTTTGGTATTTTTGACTGCCTTGACTAATTCGCCGCCGGTTTTGGGTGCCTCATTTTTCACAGCTTCTTTGCGTTTCTTTATTGGCTTCACCACTAAATCGGCGAACTCAATTCCGAGATGCTTGAATTTCTCCTGGGTCTTTTGTAATTTTTTAAGTCCTGCAGCGACGCGCTTTTCATAGATGTCTTGGTTCCAGTTGTTGTGCTCTTTTACCTTGCGTTGTATTGCTTTTGTTTTGCCGGACACATAGATTTCCTTGCCAGCCTTATTGGTAACTTTCTTGACTGTCGTTTTGAAGTAGTTGAATTTTTGTTCGGAGGGCGGTATGTACTTTGCTTTTACGACTTTCTGAAACATCAAATAGTTGTTCATGGTTTCGGCTGCCACTTGGCCAACTTCCGGATATTCAAATTCAACAAAAGCATAGCCCTTGCTGCCACCGGTGCGTCTAGACCGGGCTAAACGTAGCCGCAACACACGTCCGAATTGTTGGAAGTATTTGCGTAATTGTGCCTCAAAGAAACCATGGGGCAGATGCTTGATGAAGACCACACCGCGGTCTGGAGCTTCCTCTTTTTGTGGCTTCTTTTTTTTGTTGAGCTTTTTATTTAGCTAATTAAAATGGAGGAGAAACACAGTTAGAATAAGTTTCCTTTTTATTTGTCCCTGTCGGCTTACCTGGCCAGAAATCACATCTTCTTTTTTCTGTATTGCAGGTGCTTTGATTGGTGAAGATTTTTTGAATTTCTGTGGCTTTGGCTTTTTAACTGGCGGCATTTTAATTTATTTGTTAAATAAAAGCAAATCACGAATTAAAAACAAATTTATAGAATTGCCGCACGTGGATGTCGACTATCGATTAAAATTCGCATGGCCTGTCGATAATTTGTTATATTCGATGAGAGAAACGAAAGCAACCCTGGCAGTATTGCTACTTGACAAAAACATAAACAAATAAAATAAAAGACCGCGAGAATATTTCAACAAAAAATTCAAAGAAAATGTAATAAAATAGTTTGATTAACCAGCTCTTAGTGCTAACAAAATGAAGTAATCTTGGTTACAGATTTCATATATACATATATTTATAGTTTTTGATTTGTTTAATTTTATAATTTTAATTTTTTATTTTTTTATTTTTTTTCTACCTTTTGAATTCTTTTTGCATTTTTTCATAATGGATTGCTTTAAAAATACGGGCGCTTTGATATCAGAGCCATTGCCTTGGAAACGCGATGTTGTTTTTACAACTACCCCACAATTATATTGGGGGAAAGTAAAGAAAGACGCTAATTCAAAATATAATCATTTTACCAAAATCCTGCTCCACGAGCTGCATAAAATCGAGGTCAGCAACAAGAGAGAAATGGAGAGTTATTTGCGTGTTCATGAAAGAGAAAAGAACAGCGTCAGCAAAGAATTGAAGGAGTTGCGTGATGCGGAGTTCATAAAACAAAAAAACCGCCAAAGATTGCACCAAGAATGTGCGGAGCTCCGCGAGCTGGCCGAGAGTCTTCGGATTGCATCCATAACGGAAGAAAGAATCAATTACCTTAAGTCTGTACAAGAGCAAAAGAAATTGTCACAGACAGCCAAGGCACTGGGACGCGAACGTGCGTTAAGTGAACAGCAAAAGCAAATAGCTTTGGAGCGTGAGGAAGAACTGAAGAGGAGAGAGAAAATGAAGGAATTCTCCAATTATCTGGCCAGTCAAATTGGGGAAAAGCGACAGCAAAGGCAGGATGCCTTGCAACAGATCGCGGCAGACCGGGAACACAGCATGCTGCTCCAGCAGCAATTGGAAGAAGAGAAAAGAATGGAAAAGTTCGAGGAGTACGAGCAAAAGATTAGAAAACGCAATGAAATGGTTCAGTTTATAGAAGAGCAAAATGCCTACAGAAATATGCTAAAGGAACAGGACAAGATTCTCTCTGAAAAGGCAAAGGACTCCTTTAATATTTGGCAAAAGCGAAATAAGGAACAAATCTCTAAGAGGCTGGAGGCACAGCATAAAAACCAGGAGATAAGTGCTATAATCGGCTCTCAAATTTTCAATATTGAAGTGGGTTGAGATATTCCAGTCTTGATAAAAATTAATTAATCCTTATTTTTCTTGTAGAATGAAAAACGTCAGCGTGATTTGCTCTTGCTTGATTTGCTGCAGCAGGAATACAAGGTCAGGAATGAGGAGAAATACCAGCAGCAAGTTAAGCAAGAGGAAATGACACGCCTTCGTAATAGGCAGGAGCTAGAACTTTATCGAATGGAAGTAGAGGAACGGACCAGACAAAGACAGCTTCAAAAGGAAATGGAGATTGCTGCTCGCCAAAAAGATAAACAGGTCTCACTGCAGGATGAGAAGGAAGAAATCTTAAAAGCTAAACATTTGCGTAGCAAGGCTCATGGTGCAGAGTTACTGGCCATGATAGAGGAAAATCATCGGAAGCGTCTGGAAGATGCTGTCGTAACGGCTCACTTCTTTGAAACCAAGGCTAAAGAGGATTTGGAAAGGTAAGTGGTCTGAATGAACTCTACTTATTTCACTCTACATAATTTGGTTTGAAATTTTAGGGAACTCTTAATCCAGGAGGAGCGGGACAAACTTATCAGCTCCGTGCCAAAGTCAGTTTTACAGCACCTTCCCAAACATGTGCTTACCGATGTGGACCGACAGCACATGGGAAAGCCTAAGAAACAGCATATGGGCTGTGGCGATTCGTGAAACTCTACACCGACGTAGTCTACTTTGGCACAAAATTTAATTAAGTTTAGCCATATAGCTATTTTTAAGTGGCAAAGGGCAACCGCTGTTTGAATATAAACGCCCGCCCGCCCACAATGCGTACGTGACGTGTATCATTCACCAACAGGGTTGCCCCTCGGTCCGGGGCTGCCAGACTGTACAAGTCTAAGGGAGCGTTCAGCAGGCATTTGAATTCAAAATAAATCGTATTTTTATGTTATAAACACACCAATTTTGAATAATAAATTTTAGAATATTCAAAGCTGCAATTATTTTATTTCTCGATCTTAAAAAAGCCTGTAATTCGACAAATTATTCACAATTCAATGGACTTTCAGCTAGGTTGGCAGCACGAAATGCCCACACATTATCTAGATGGCAACTGTCGCGCATTATTTTAGTTCAATGGCGGACGCGAGCAAAGAAAAAAGTGGGAGTGATCATTGTTTTATGTCAGATTAAAATAAAACCAAATAAACAATTCACAAGTCGAAATAAACATTTTTAAAAATATTGTTCTAGTTACAAGTGCTTTGCAAGATGTTAAAACAAGTTCTAACTACTGCATGGGCGTAGAATGCCCGTGCGAAAACTGCGAATCCAAATTCCACAGAAAACGCAGACAGACAACAACGACAAATACGCGGAAGCAGAGCCAAAGCCAGCGTCAGCGCCAGCAGAAGCAGCGCTGTGTGTGAAAACCTCAATAGAAGTAAAAAAGAAAAACAAAACCAAAAACTACAGCGAACTTTGTACGCTGCAATAAAGTGTGTGCGTGTGTGTGAGTGCCAGTGCGAGTGTGTGCTGCAATAAAGCAAACTCAAAACCAAAAGTAAGTCCACTCGGCAAAACAAAGAAAAAATGTCTTCGCAACGATTGAATGTGGAAAAAGATTTAGAAAAATTTATAAAATTTTTGGCTCTCAAAACCACGCAAGTTGTGGTCTCGTCGCGGCTCGGCGAAAAAGTCCAAACCCCGTGCAATCCCCTCGGCTACAACGACTGGTTCAACCTGGTCATCGACGACCACCACGATGTTTCCGACGAGACTAAAAAGGCCCTGGCCCTCAAACCCGGTGACAGTATCCTACAGCGTCTGCCCCTCTGCGTGGAAATTTCCCTCAAAACCGTCGAGGGCGACCAAATGATTCTGGAGGTTTGGTCCCTCGACTTGCTGCAGCCCAGCAACGGCACAACAAATCCCAACGTACCAGCCCGCGACGACACCAAGACTCTGGCTGATACCAACACAATGAACAACGAAAGTCTGCTGCAACAAGCCCCGCATGCCATCTACAATCGCATGGGCATTATGCTAAAATCGCTGATTGCGCTGACTCGAACCACGCCCGCCTACAAATTGTCACGTCGCCAGTGTCCCGAATCATATGGCATTTTCTACCGCATCTATGTGGGTCGACCCCAAATCCACACTCTGGGCGAGGGCCAGAGGCACGTGAAGATAGGACAGCTCAACACTGTCCTCGGTTCGTTGGTCATGTCGGTGTCCTATCGCACCAAGCTGACCATCTCGCCCACAGCGGCCCAAGCCCGCCAAACCGAGCACAACACAATTATGCTAAAGTCGGATCACTTCAGACCAAACACAGATGCCAATTCCCCCACCCCCCAATTGCCAACGGCAGCGACGGCCAAAAAGTTTGGCCTGGGCCCTGGACCAGGAGGGGAGAAGCGCTGCATCGACATAGATAAGCCCCTGCGACCGGGTGCCTTTGCCGATATGGGCAAAATCAGGCAATACACCGAGGATGACTATGTCCTGCCCGAGACTCCGCCGTTTGAATGGTTGCTGCGGCGCACGCGCAACGAGAGCAACTGCAGCGGTTCCATGGACTCACTCAATCGCAAATGTGAATCGCCAGTCAATGGCCAGCACATGGACAATGTCACAGACTCATTAACCGGCCACAACAACATCAACAACAACAATAACAACAACAACAACACAACAAACAATTTTAACCACAGCAGCGAAGGAGGCAGCAACGGTGTGTGTGGCCCAGGGATCAATAACCTAAACAACAATTCAACGGCCTTCAAAAGCTTTGAAAAGCAGCCATCTGGCGCTGCAGAAGGCAAGCCAATACCACCCGCCAACAATCCAACCATTTCACCCATCAAAAGTCTGTTAATACCCGCCACCACTTATCGTTACAATTCGGCGCCCACGCTACCGGCTTGCCCGCAATCGGCGCCGCCCGACGATGACAATCTGCTCAAGGAGCTGCACTTTCCCTTTGCCTCGCCCACATCGCATGTCAACGACTTGGCCAAATTTCTGCGCGACTGCTGTCATGCCCCACCCCTGCGCGGCCTCGGCGAGCTCGAGGCGGAAATCTCCAGTGCCTCCACAACCTCGGCCCCCTCTGGCCTAGCCTTGCCCGGGGCGGCAGCGGCCTGCGGCTCCAGCATGGCCCATGGCCCAGCCGATGCCAGCGTCATGGATGACTTGTCCCGGCAACTCGAACAGTTCGAGACCTCCTTGGAGGACTACGACAAGCTAGTCTCACAATTCGGACTCACCGGCTCCTCCTCCACAGGCAGCCGCAGCAGCAATGGCCTCCAGATGAGCAATTGAAGCCCCTGGCCACTGGCCACCGGCTGGCTTTGTTATTTTTTGTTGTACATAAAAAAAGAAAAGGAAGAAACCAAAACAAAAATGTAGAATTCAAGTTTGGCTTAAAGTGAACTCTTTTCGGTTCCAGTTTTCGTTTGAGAATTTGATCTAATGTAAAAGTAAACAGAAAAAAAAATATTGCTATGATATTATATGTCAATTCCCCCTGAGAGGGGGGTAAATGAAGATAGAAAAAAATAACGTTGATTGTCACGTTCAGATTTTATGTCACTTTTGGTGAATTTGTTGGCTACAATTTTTTTTTTTTTTTTGTAATTTTTTTATTATTTGTTATTTTGTTTGTCTGCTGCTGATCGTGCATTCTTGTTGATTTTTTTGTTTGTTTATTTGTTGGTTCTTTGTTCAAGTGCCTTTCTGGCTTGTAGAAATTGCCGCTAATTTCAAAAACAAACAGAAAATTCTGTACAGTTAGGATCAAAGCGAATCAAAAAATAAAAATTATAAAAAAAAACATCAGCAAAAAAAAAAATAATAAAAACTTAAATAGTTAAATAAATTAAATTACCCATTCAAGTATGTTTGTGTGTGTCTGTGTAAATAAATAAATAAAAAAATATATAGACTACTTTAGGAATATTCTTTATTAATAATTAAGTAATGAAGGCCTTTTTTTTTAATCAACAAAATTTGTAATAAATAATAAAAAAATATACAAATAAATATATATATATATATATAAAGCTTGACTAAATGAGAATGTTAATCGAAAGACTAAGCATGAAACATATTCAATTTGTGAAATTTTTAAAAAAAGCTCAAAAAAAAAAAATTTTATAATTTTTTTTTTTTTTTAAGAAAACAATTGGCTTGATTTAAGAAATTGTTATTTATATTTGCTAAATATTATAAAAATGCCTAAAACGCTTTGTTATTTATTGATTTAAAATTTATAAAAAAAAAAAGAAAAACGAAAACAAAAAATTTCGCCTTCATTTTAAAACTAAAAAATTAAATATTTTGAAACGAAAAAATAAAAAAAAAATTTAGAGAAAGAGTGTGCGAAAATATACTAAAGATTTGAAAGAAAACAAAAATATATATATATATGAATAAAAGCAATTGTTAATCGAAACACAAATTAGCGCCTCTGAATTTTTCATTATACGCTTTTGGGCGGGGGAAGAAAGTTTCGAAAGGGGCGTTTCGGTTTTTCACACATGTGATGAATCTCAAAGAGCGTATCGACTTGCCTGTTTTTTTTTTTTTTGTTTCAAGGATTTAATCAATTAATTTTTCAATTCTTGCTTGTCCTACAATTCACCTTGTATTATCAAAACTATTTTCACATTTTTCCATTTATACATATCATATAATTCCAAGGCATTTTCTTTTCATTTTAATTTGCAGCAATTAAATATTGTATAATAAAACAAATCGAGGTGGGGTATATCTGAAGATTTGCTTTACTTATTTGTTTAAACTGCACCTGACTAACATTGTCAGCAATAACAACAACAACAACACTTGCCGTTATCAATTAGCACACATTAAACATGCTGGCAATGCTGGCGCTTTGCTCTCTCTCTCCCTGGCTAGTTACGCTCTCATTTCTAATGGTGAGAGTTGCGTGCAATTTTATGCTCTTTTCGAAAGCCAAAGAGCATGCTCACTTTAAGGTGATCTTTGTTGGGCACAGCAAAATTGGTTAGTCGAATCAAGTGAACTCGGCGTTTCTTAACCTTTTATTCCTTTTAAAATATTTATGAGCACTTAAAAATTAGAAAAAAATATTTAAAACGCATTTTTAATTCCATTTCATATGAGGTGATCTTTGTAAAGAGTCTGTGATCTTCGTCAACCCGAAGATAACCTTTCCCCGTTGTGTATTTCTCTTCTTTTTTTCGCCAAGTTGCTTTGCACTGTCGTCACTGTGGCAACGACACTCTAAGGTTAAATAGTTTTATTTTTAACTATTGTTTTTAAGACCACTTATCGGGGGCCTGCTTTGTCATTTGCACATATACGAATATACCAGTACTTAGTTGCTTATTTTATGACTACCACAAAGTAGAAACAGCTGTACAAGCGCGATCAACTCAAACGGGGAGTGGGGAGGAAGCAAAAGTTGTGAACTTCTTGCCTGGCGAAGCTTGGAATTCCACAAGCTAACCTCGCTAAAAACCACTCATCACGATTACTCAAAGCACTTGGTCACAAATGCATAAATATATATATTTTTTATACTCTATAAACAATAACTGTCAGAGTGACTAAGCATTTTTGGCTTATCCAAACACACGTGAGTTATCAGAAAAGAGCATTGGAAAGCCGGATAAGCTCGACTTTATCGTTGACAATTTATTTTCTTTGTTCGTTTGTTTTTTTTTTCAAAACTGTTGCCAGGCAATATTAAAGCCGATGTCGATGTCACTATCAAAATGTTTGCCTTATGACTTCTGTGAAAGAGAAAATAGCTTTAAACTTGACTGGCGACTATTAAATAAATGGACCCGCCTCCCACATAAATTTTAACTATCTTTGCCTTTGCTTGCCCGCGCCCCCACAAAGGCTGTACGCAGGTTGCTGTCGTGGCATCCGGTGCGAGCTAAGGAAACCGGCTAGCCAGCCACCGGTGTCTACGTTGATTGCATTTGGCTTGGGCTCTCACTTTTTCACCCACGCGTTGCAAATTGCATTAATTGAGGCAGGCGTTGCGTTGGTTTTTTGCCAATCCGATTCTCATATATACCGGTGTAAAAATTGGCATTCAAAATGTACAAGTAAAAAAAAAAATCCCCAGCGGCTTGATTTCAAAATAACTCAAGATAAGGCAAGGCAATAAAATATACAAGTGAATATAACGATAACGTACCCCCCCTTCGGCAGCCAACGTTGCCACAAATAATTTTAAGCAGCTGTTATTGCGTTTTTGTTGTTATAAGTTAAACAAACTTTTTATGCAATGCGCATTTTTGGAATTTTTTATGCAAAGCAACGAAAACAAGTACACAACAAGATGGTGGATATTTATGTACAGTTTGAAAGCAACTGGTTCGGCCGCTGCACACGTCAATGCATACACACACACATACACATGCATATGCAGTTCAGTTCAGGTTTGTGTGGGCTGCCGAGCCAGTCTGCAGTTTGTTTTTGTTGCTGCTGCTGCTGCTGGAGCCTATCTGTTTGCCGGTTTCCACCAGCTGTAATAATAAAGCAAAATTCTGTAAAATTGCAAGTTATATATAGAAACCAGATAAAAATATAAAAAAGAAATTAAAAATAATTCGGCTTGCTGATGCCTCGACCTCTTCGATAATTTTTGTCCACTTTAACATCCACGCCCACATTTCTCATAGAAGCTATGCTCACCGTTTACTAGACTTTTCCGTTTGGAGGGTTCTAGATTTTTCGTCTAGCCTACGCATACATATGCACGCACGCATGATTTTTTTTTTTTTTAACGGTAAACAAAAACATAAAATGTAATTCAATTACAAGGCGTCCCCGGCAGCTGCTGCTACGTGCTTTTTGTCGCGCAAGACGAGGCAGCATAAGGGTGGAGGTGTTTTTTTTATTTTTTGTTGATGTTGACGTCGTCGCCCATTGGCCTTGTCGATTTCGCCTTTTTGTTTGCTTTGTTATTATGATCTCTGATTCATTGTCGTATCACTAAGAAATTAACAAACAAAGCCCATTGATCTCATAAGCAAATTTTACAACTCAACTGGGAAATCATTGTGTCAGCATAAAGCCCAATCTGGTGATAACCGACCCAATCATTTACCGATTAAAAAATGCACTTGCATGCGCAACAACAAACAGATGCACTTTGTCGAAACAAGGAAATGGCAAGAAATGTTGGACGGGGGCGGAAGTGCCATGAAAGCGATTCGAAATGAAATGGGAAATAGAATTATAGTATAATTGGACAGACGTCAGACAGCTGAAATGTATGCCCAATATTAATAGTCAATTATTCATATCTGCTACAATGACAACTGAATGACCAGTTAGACTATATATTTCAAGGTCAAAGGGGTTTCCTCTTGTTTTGAATAAATATATTTTTAGTATTTCGAGCTTGTTTATAAACAAAGTGAATCTATATATGTGTTGGTTTCTTTGTGCGTATGGGCTGATAAGCGAACCAGTTATGAAATGTGCTTAAAATATTTGGCCCTACGTTTTCTGATAAGAATTAATAAATCGAGTTTCTCAGCTCTGCTTATCTATGCTTTTTTTATATGGCAAAAATAGATAAGTCTTAATTTTGTAAGAATTTTTCACGACTGAAAGGCAAATACATTTCAAAATTGGCGCCAAAATAACTGTGGATTATAGGGCTGTATTTGATTCGCTCACGATAGCTTTCGACGACTTATTCATTCTAGCCCTATTGGAAATTGAATTGGCATCGCTTGGGCTAAAATATATATAAGGGAACAATTTCTTGTATTTTTGAAAATTTTTAGAAATCTCTCTGTTTTCAAACTATTTCTGATTGAATTTCCCCAAAATTTGTCTAGCGTGATTGACAAGATAGATTCATATAAACAGCCAAAACTGGCTAAATAAATAACCTCTCTGGCAACTCTGCATTAGTTCGATTGCCGAAAACAAGAGATATTTTTTCGTTAAACAAATCGATGACAAATCGAATTGCTTCCAGCACTAATTCTAGTTTCACTCGCGTAAGTAGTTTTAATTGACGTCGGTGCAACAAGTGAAATCCGAAAAAAGCAACGAAAATGCCACCAGTGCAGTAAGAAAACTAGTAGATTTCAATGAATCTACATTTCCAACAGATTTTTAATGGCCAAAACGCTTAATATTTACACCTGTGCGTCATTATATCATTTCGCCACTTGTCTCGACCAATCAAAACGCCTCATATGGTTCCATATTCTACTTATTCTGACCTAAAATTTTCATTTGGCTAACAAGGCGAAATGTTGTTTTCTAATGCTTATTATTAACTTTAAGAAAATTAATAATTCAAGCTAACATCTCGAACAAAATCTGTAGGACACTTACATTTCCTCAAAACTATGCCTCATTTTTGCGTTTGTTTGACTCTGCTGCCCGCCCAAGATGCAGTTTTCGTGGTGTTTATGCGCCAGATGTTTACTTCAACGATGACGTCACTTGGCCACATTCAAATTTATTTATAGTTTGACGCCGCACATGTATCTGTATCTGTGTTGTTATTGTTTACCCATTCATTTCTCGATACTCGTTGCTGTGTATCTCTATCTTTCGGTGTGCGGATGTGTGCGTGTATGTTTATGAGTGGGCTTCTTTTATATGGGCGCTGGTTGTGGTCGTCCCTGTCGACCATTTAGGCTGCTTATAACATTCATTTTTATTTATTAAAATACGAAAATCGATGGAGGCTTTCCTGCCGCACAGTCAACGCCCAACTGCTTCGTTTGACAACCTCAAGTCAACTGCTGGGGGAATCGTTGAAGTGTTGAATTTCAGTAAGGAATTTAAAGCTTTCTTGTTTGTACATATTCATCAGAAATATGATTCACTATCCACTAAGTCCGATAAGCGCTCACAACAAACAAACGGCGTCAGTTGATTTTTTCATTTCGTTCGCTGCACTTAGTAATCCTAACTAGCCATAACCATGATGTACTCCAAGGCTGAAGTGTAACCCACTAATTCCATAACTCTCTCCCACTCATACCTAATATCCAAAATGATATTACAGAGTCCAGGCAATCAACATGTCGCTGGGTACTATGCAATGTACCCGTTGCGCCGACGGCTTCGAGACCAACGAAAAGATTGTCAATTCCAATGGCGAGCTGTGGCACACCCAATGCTTTGTGTAAGTATTAGATGAACACAATTAACTACTTACTAATCCTTTATGGGTTTTAGGTGCGCCCAGTGCTTCCGCCCCTTCCAAGACGGCATTTTCTACGAATTCGAGGGCCGCAAATATTGCGAACGGGATTTCCATGTGCTCTTTGCTCCGTGCTGCAATAAGTGTGGTGAGTTTGTCATAGGTCGCGTTATCAAGGCCATGTCGGCTAGTTGGCATCCACAATGCTTCCGCTGCCAGTTGTGTGCCAAGGAGTTGGCCGACTGCGGCTTTATACGTAACCAAAATCGGGCCTTGTGCCACGAATGCAATGCCAAAGTAAAGGCTGAGATCACCGGTCGTTATGTGTGCCAAAAGTGTCAGTAAGTAGAAACAAACTTTTATAGAAAATCTGGATTTTATTTGATCGAATTTTTTTAATCTTTCAGCGGTCTCATTGACGAGGAGCCACTCCGCTTCCGTGGCGAAGTCTATCATGGTTATCATTTCAATTGCACAGCCTGCGGCACTGAGCTGGACTCCACAGCCAGAGAGGTCAAGAGTCGTCCTGGTCTGGCAGCCAATGATATGGTGAGACTTACTGTGAGGTTTTCTCTATGGCTAAACTAATCAAGTTCCTCTGGCTTCCTCGAACAGAATGAACTGTATTGCTTGCGCTGTCACGACAAGATGGGCATACCGATTTGCGGTGCCTGTCGGCGTCCCATTGAGGAGCGTGTGGTAACTGCCCTGGGCAAGCACTGGCATGTGGAGCACTTTGTATGTGCCAAATGCGAGAAGCCCTTCCTGGGTCATCGGCATTACGAGAAGCGCGGTCTGGCCTATTGCGAAACGCATTATCATCAGTTGTTCGGCAATTTGTGCTTTGTCTGCAACCAGGTCATAGGAGGCGATGGTGAGCCCTATTTATTCTACTTGTTTGGAATTACTTAATTTAGCTTATTTCCTCATAGTCTTTACGGCTCTGAACAAGGCCTGGTGTGTCCATCACTTCGCCTGCTCCGTTTGCGATACAAAACTCAACCAAAAGTCCAAATTCTACGAATACGATGAGAAGCCGGTATGCAAGAAATGCTACGAGCGTTTCCCCAATGAACTGAGACGCCGCCTGCGTACTGCCCATGAAATGACCATGAAAAAGAATATCTAAATCAGAATCTTATCAGTTCTAAGAGTCAGAAGAGTGCCTTCGATTGTTGCCTTGTAGTTTTCGTTTGTAGTTGTTCACTTTGTCGTCACTTTTAACATTCAAGCATTTTGCATAACATTTAAAAAAAATATATATGTATATTTATGATTATTAATCAACAATGTATTTTGAGTGGTTTGGGAAGCACTGCTCTCAAACTGTTAACATCGAAACCACACTTAACAAATCAGAGATGAGCTTAATGTATTAACAGATTTTTATGTTGCTATTTATTTATGTGTATCATATTTTTTTTTCTTTAATTTTATAAAACTACAAAAATTACCCAATTATTTTGTTTAGTCAAAGAAAAAAGAAATAATAGCAAAATAATCAAAATCAGAGTTCACAACATTTATTTTTGGTTCAACAACAACAATAAGGTTTGCAACAAACTCAAGCCGTCCTCATGGTTCGGACAACTTGCTGATAAGCTCATCCACGACTGCCACATCTCGTACGGCTATTAAACCGCCTGCATTACGCTTCCAATCCTCCACTTCTTCAACCGGCAGGTACGTTAAGGGTGTGGGCTGCTGTTCGGCAATACTCGCCGTATAATCAAAGACATCGCCACCGAGGGCACGCAGTATGGCCTGAGGGGCACAAGTGTCCCACTTAAAGGTGGAACCTTTGCTCAGCAGATAGACATCCACTTCGTGGGTGATGACTTTCAGGGCTTTGTGACCCGCCCCGGCCGAGAAGGCAAACTCATAGCCTAGATCAAGAAATCGCTGGAGTATGTCGGCCTGCTCGGAGCTGGAGAAGATGCACAGCTTGCGTTCTTCGTCGCGAGCGTCGAATTGGCAATTGTGTGCCTTTAGAGTGGGTAGACAAACACCCCAGTAGAGGGAAGAATGGTAGACATCCTCGTCCAGCTTATTGCCAAAGGGTTGGGCCACCACACCCATAATTGGCACGCCTGTGTCGCGTTCATAGACACCCACAAGTACGGTTACACAATCCAGACCTGTGGAGGTGATGCCGGGAAAGTTGGTGAAAATGGTATCACCTGAAATATATTCAGCCGTGGCATCTGGAAGCATAATTTTTGGTGTTTAATAATGTTGGTGGTGGGTCTAGTGGAATTGCCTACCAATGGGATCAATCCAAATTCCCAGATTTGCAAAGTCGAGATCTTCTGGAAGTTCTGGTATTTCACCCAGGGTTGATGAATCAAAGTTGACTTCCCTGTGTACTTCAGCCGCCAAGGTTTCGGCTGCCTGTTCATGTCCGCTTAGCACTGAAGCCAGACAGGCTGCAGTTTCGGATTCGCTGGCTCCCACGGCTATGGTGACACTTTCCCCCAGTTTATTGGTGAAATTTGGAGACTCCTCGCCCAGAATGGCCTCAGTCATGGCAGGAAACTGGAAAACCATTTATTGTAAAGCCAGTTTTGTTGGGTTTTGAAAAACAATTTACCAAGTGGCCCACATCGTGTTTTATAGTCTCCTGGATGAGTACATCGGCCAATGTTTTGAAATCATGCTCGAATCGTTCATTGGCCTCTGAGCCAGTTTTCTCTTGCACTAACAGTGCAAGCAAATCCTCATTAGAACGGCAAATGCGTGCAATATTGGCGGCTTTCTCTGCGCAATTAATTAGCACACGCAGCAGGTTGGTGCTATTCTCACTCATTTTTTTAGAAATGATTGCCTTAGTTTTTCACTATTTACTTTGGCAACATGAAATTTTCAACGCCCACACGCTCTTAATTCAATTTGTTTATAAATTCTTCATAGATTAACTTTTCACAAAGATTATTTCATTGCATACTTTTAAGGTTTCGCTTGCAATGTTAGAAGTGTATCGATTTATATCGAAAGTATCGATTACTAAAGGTGACTCGAAAAGATGTGGCAACGCTGCATAAAGCGCGTAAATTTGAATTATTCTTGTAAGCAAACTGTAATTATTGAAATATTAATTTCTAAATTTGAAGATTGCAATATTAATTTCATAATTTTTTAATATTAATTTGTTGATTTTCTGTTTTCCAATTGTGTACATTTATTTTATATTTGGGTATATTTAATAAAAAGTCCATCAAATAAAAATTTTTGAACTTTGTCCAAATTAAGATTTTTTTATTTTGGAAAATTATCATTTTAAAGCCGAAAATATTGTATCGAAAGTTTGTCCCTCCTATTTTCTGGGACTTTCGCCACTGCGATCCAACAAAACAAAGGCAAAAAGAACACCGATACAAGTTATTGTTCGGTTATCTTTGTTATATTAAGCTCTTGCTTGCACATGCCAAGCTCAAACTCTACCGGAAATCAATTATCGACAGACTCCTAAGCCCTTCTTTTTCGGCCTAAAGCCGGTAAGTGATGGCTGTCACTTTTAAACCAGAGCTGCAACGCGATCAGCTAATTTTAAACGATCACAGAGTCGCATCTGTTTTCGTTACAATATAAAGATTTTTTATTTATATTTTGGTTTTTTTTTTATTATTATTATTATTATTTTTTTTAAATATTAGCGGTTTGGCCCGAATAGTAAGCAAATACCCCAAATTCCCTCAATCGGACTCAGCTACTCTCAACTTTCACATCTTCATTAAAAAAATTTTAATTGGCAATTAAAAATTACACACTCACCGCCCCTTTTAATATGAGACGAGCATCCAGAAAAGTCGATGAATCATGGCCACGAAGAGTAGAGCAGATCAGAGTAGGTATCAAGCCCAAGGATTCATTGTTGTGACTGTTGCAGCGACTGCTGCATAATTTGCACCCGATCTTATCAACGAGCACTGCTAATGATTCGCATTAATGATGCTGCATTGCCACTCGTTGTCTCAATCGTTGCCATTGGATTATACACAGTTTCCCTCTCGCTCACGCACTCTGGCATTTTAGTATGAAATGAGACCATCAATCAGCTGGGCCGCGCCGTTGCCTGCCGTATTTGCATATAAATTGCTGCTAATGTCGCGCTATCAAAGTGGCTGCATCAATATGGCTGCAGCGACGCATTCCTGCCATGCCTGCCAGAGTGTTGGGCCTGGTCTGCTCCGAGTTGGCTTAAGCCCTACGGCCCAGAGAGTTGGCCGCTTACTTGACTTATGCAAATTTTCCCAGGCACCAGGGCCGAGCCATTGATGTTTGGATAACGTTGACTTGATGACTTTGCATAATTTAGATGAGGCAGCCAGGGAGGGAGCGCAGCGTCACTAACATTTTGGCGGCTTTGGGTTAATTTTTCACTCAACTGCCAGCCTGGCTCACAACGTGTTAATATTTGTACAGGCAACCACAACTTTGGGAATTTCGCTGTCCAAGACTTCTTTTTTTTTTTTTTTTTGGGTTTTTGACGTTTCAATTTCTTTGGTAAGACGCACTTGGGGAAACCATTTTTCAAATGCGCTGTAAAAGCCGCTGGCAACCATTTGGGTATTTGTTAACAATTTAATTTACACATTTGTCATTTGCGATGAGGTCTCTCTCTTTTAATATTTTTAGCTTTTTTTCTGTCTGCCTTTTAAGCTGTGAAAGATAAAAATCAAGAAATTAATTCAAAATATTTTTCAGCTCTCTTCAAAATTCTCAATGAATTTTAATTACTCATTTGTTTATGTTTCTCTCTCTTTTCTGTTCTTGCTCTCTTTTTATTTTTATGTAAATTGTTTGACTTAACTTTGTTTATAGATTTGAGAAGTCGTTGGACCACTTGTTGGGCTCCACCTCCCGGAGGTGTTTCAAGGCTTCTAAAATGTCTTTTCTTTTTTGCGTTAAACGTTTTGTTTACTCTGCCCTGCTGATAGCCTGATCATTTTCATATTGTGCCATCACAACAAATGTTAATAATGCTTTAATTTATGCGCATTCAAGTCCACTTCATTAGCTCTTTTCAGTCGATTCATAAAAATTCTATCAAAGGGCTAGGAGTCACGGGGCGTATACTTAATACATTGTGGATTGCCTGTCTGCTTAATTTATGCCTTTCTAGGTGTTTGCTTGTTACGTTTATTGCCAATTTACTGGTGGCACTTTGTCTCGTTTCAAATGCTATTTGCATATCCAGTTTAATTGCTTTCTTCAGATTGAAAAAAAAATCAATTTCTCCAACTCACAAATTCATTCAAATTCAATTCCTCTCTTAACCAAGAATCAAGTAAAATATGTGAATACAAATCTGTAGCGTCAAAAGCAAATAAATTTTATGCATTTCGCGCATAGTTTGCCATTTTGCCACTTTAACATTATTGTTATTATGATAAGCGAGCGATCGTTCTCTCCTACAGCGATGACGACCATCATGTCCTACGTACATTTTGGGTTCGGTTCGACTCTGCAGGCAACCAGGCAGTTCACCTTTGGTCCACAAGTTGGGGTCTCGGTGTCTGCCACAATGCCTGCCAAGTCATGTTCAATGGTGTCTCTGTGGATTTGTCTGTCCCTCCATAACGTATCCTGCTCCTCCTGGGTCGTTGTTGTGTTGGTTTTGCTGTTGTTCTGTTTGCTGATCACTCTGCGATCGCTTCGTTTGGGCTACTCATATCCGCCTGGCTCGTCTTGGCCTGACTTTGTCTGGGTCCATATTAAAATCATTTCATTTTCTGGGGGCCAAAGTGTGAATATAATTTTATGTGCACGTGTGAGTGTGTGTGAGTGGGTGTCTTGGCAATTTTCAATATGGTTGCTTCTCTTTCGTTCTCCAGGTGCGCCTTGTTCAGTTTTTCTCCGGGGTTCCACAGAGATTATTTATTACGGTTGATTGGTTTTCAAGTGATCATAAAGTAAGTGATCGCCGTTTGCATCTGTGGGTCAGTTGAATGTGTTAAATAAATGGCGCTGTCTGTTAGTCTCTGATGACTTTGACTGGGTCCTGGTGTGGCGTTAATATGTAGATTTTTTCGATGGCTATTCTATGTGTGTGTTTATTTCTGACCTTTGACCGTTGTGGTTATTTCAATGTGCCAAATCGCATTCCGATTCCTGGTTCGGAGTGTCAAATGCTGGCCTCCAACATTTTAACATTTAATTGACATTGATGATGGTACAACTGGACAGGTTTGAGAATAGCTCGAAGCTACCTCAACTGCTCGTGATCGGCATGCCAATTCCAAAACTCCCCCACACAGGGTTCATGCTAATTGGCATTGCAGAATATATGAAATTATTAATTTTCATATCGGATCGGTGAAGTATGTCAACTGGAGACAGACGACAATCAACTTAAAGAAGACATGTAAATAAATTTTAGCTGGCAATTGCAGACAATGTGGCTACCACACAAATTTATCATATCTCAGAAATAAAGACATGTGGCTAGGCCAGAAAAAAGCAGAAAACCGTTGCGTTTTAAAAACTAATCTTTCAGTGGGCTTCCATTGGGGTCGCAAACAAAACGTAAACGTAAATGTTGAAATCAACGCCTTCGAAATGAGACGCACACTCTTACCGGGCTTGTTATTTGTTTGTTTATATTTATTTATTTATTTATATGTTTGTTGCATTTTGTTTGGCTTCTTCAAATGAACGTTATTAAGAGATGTTTATCGTTGAGTGATTTATTCATTAAAAAAGCATTTATTAGCAAGAAACAAGACACACACACACACACACAATGGGCAATTGGCAAGCTATTCCATTGGTTGTTGGCCCGCTTTTTGGCCCTCTCGCGGGCTCATTTGTGAGGCATTAAAATGCAAAAGCGTGTTTGTTCCTGGAAAAACTTTATCCACAACCGTCACCTTTGCGTCTACCACTTCGGGCTTTGGAGAATTAAAGAAGGTTGCGGGTTTCTAGAAGCGCTCAGGCGTGCTATGTGCGTGCCTTTAGCTTTATTGACTTGCATATTTCCACAATTTTTATTTTTCTCCACACTTGCTGTGCGTTTTTAATCACTTAATTAGAGAGTTGTTAATTATGTTGGGTATTTCTTATATATTTTTTTTGTATGCAAAATGCGGCAGGAAATGTTGGAAACACAAAAGTTTGTGTCTTGAGTTATTTGTTGAGCTGCTAGCAAAATAATTTCTAATCGAGAAGCTTCATTTCGTATCCAAATCTAAATATTTTATATAGCTAAAATTTTATTATATTTTTAACCCGTTCTCTTTTTTTGTCGACCTGTTTTTAAATCTTATTAAAAAAATTTATTCTTTTTTTTAAATTTTTTTGATAATCAAATCATAATCGCTCCATGCGGCTTAGGACCAAACAAGAAATAAATCTCATATAAATTAATATTAATAGACTAGGAGAATTATATTTATTGACTTCACATTTAAAAATAATAGTTTGCTTAAATTTTTCGTCTATTTGAACTCTCATGTATTTCCCAACACTGGAATGAACTGGAGTAATTTACTTGAACAAACTAGTTCATTTTGGTCAACTGAAATTTCAAATTGCTGTAGTTTTTTTGTTTTTTTTTTCAAACCTTCAATTTTTAAGAGCCATGTTTGGTCTGATCGACTGATTGAACAACTGATTGCCTCACCCTGACTCCCACCAAAATGGTATACCAACACAGACATAACAATTAGCATTAAGCTAAACATAACGCAAGCCTTGACGATGTTGGCCATTTCAGTCAATAAAGCCAATAAAATGGGACACAACCAATTGATGTGGCAACTGGCAATAACATAAATACTTGTTAGTAGCCAGAAACATTGCATTACATATTTACACAAGCCGACTGGGAGACGGACATAAGCCCCGTCATCGACTTGCCACTCGCCAGTTAATCACCGACTCTCGTTCATGGTACTCCAAGCCCAGCTCAAATCTTATCCCCTCCTCTTGCCAGCCATGCAAATGCCTAGTCCGAAGAAATGCCCAGACCGAAGCACGTTAGAAGCTTCTTTTTGGTGTCATAAGGAAGCGTCTAAATGATTCATAATTTATGCTCACTTCTTTGGCTGTCGTTGTCGCTGTCGCGCAGCCTTCTTCATTGCCAGCGTCATTCAAGTGGCCATTCAATGCTTTCGTTACTTAATTTTTTCCAACTTAACGTGGCTTGTGCCTACCGGCCTGCTTGTTGCCCCCGTCCGGATAGGAGTGCGTGGCCGTCGTGCGTCTGTGTCGTTTGTCTGGCCGTTGATAGTTTAAAAAATTACTTACAAATTACATGCGTAGCTTATGCTCCCGTGTCCCCGCCTTCAGTTTGTGTTTGCTTAATGTGCTTTCTGGCAGCGCGTTGCGACGGCTGCTACCGCGCCTCTCTTATTTTTGTTGCTAGTTCCTAAGTGCCAGTGTTGCCAATTTATCCTTTTTGCGGATAGATTTGGATAGATAGATTTAATATCTAAACAGTCCCTAGCTGGAAATGTAGCCCATTTTTTTTCTTCACTTCACAATTAAAATTCTACCGAAATTATCAATCAGGACCAATTTTTAGATAGAATATTTTTGTACCCCTTGCCTTCATTCGAGTGTAACCTGAACTTAAATTACCCTGTACTATTACCGATGGAAAGAGGTTTCCAATAGCTCAACACATCCAAATCGCAAGGGGGAGCTTCGGTCGATTCACTCATGTTCTAACTGAAGACAACATTACATAAATTCTAAAAAAAGACGTCGGGGCGCCATCTACCGGTCTATTTATTTAATTTAAGCTTGTTTCTTCCTGTGATATGGAGGGGGTTTTACAACGTTTTTGCTGATAGCTTCTTTAGTTTTAAATTGGAATTTATACATACTTGAAGCTTTATAAATTACAAAGTCCTGAAATAATAATTCGTTATTCCGAGGATGGGGAGCTCTATTAATAAAACTTTTAAAATCACGTGTTGCAAATGTGTACAATAATATCCGGTCCAAGCTTGGTTGTTCTACTTTATTTTATTATTGAGATATTCACGATTATTTAAATTTTAGCCTAAGGTTTCTCCGGGGCGACGGTGAATCGTATCAACATAAGGAATTAAACTTGCTCTTTCTCATGTTTAATAGACTCTACTCTAATTTCATAGCTCTAGTTTTTGTAGCTTCTCAGATCCTTGCGTTAATACAGAAGGACAATAGAACAGCCTTTTTTTGATTTTTTCGGGGTCTATCTAGCATTTTTATAACGAGTCGATGGCAACACTGTTGGAATTGTGTGCTTATTCTTCTACTTATTCCTGTAGGCATAAATCGTGTTCTCTAATTGAATTCTGTGCAATTGTGCAATGTACAAAGCAGATTTCGCAGTGACATTTTTCGTAATAAGAATGTGAGTCATTGCTGCCACTGATCCAGTGTTGCCCTAATTAAATATGCGCTTAAGATCAGTGCTGGAAAGTTCTTTACGAAAATCAAGTTGGCCTCCTCATATTAAAGTATTTGCATATTTAAGACTTTGCTGTTTGTGTGTTAATCTTATAGTTAAAGCTATTCGTTTAAGTAAATAGACTGTGTGTAATTTATACACGCACTGTTTACATATTAAGTATAGTGTAATTATAGCAATTAATGAGTCCTACTTTTTTTTTTTACACATATATTTATTTTTAATTTAATTCGAACAAGAGAAGATTACGATTGGCGGGGAAGAGGGGAAGGGAAAAGTTTATTTCAAACATGTTGATGTTGGCAATTTCTTTTGTGTTGTTTGAGGTGGAATTTCGCATGGTTTAAAATGCAGCACGGAACTTGGCAATAAAGTGTAGTTGCGTTTAGCTCAAACAAGTCGACAATTTAAAAAGCCAATTTGCGCATAATGGAAAACGTGAACAAAAATTTAAGTCAGGATTGCACGCACATTAATTGACACAAATACTCATACATATACCAAAGTAAATAGTTGCTTCAGTATGTATGTCGGCCCAGCTAAGAAATTTCTACGCATGTCAGCAAATGGCCATAAATGCAAATTATTTCTGGGCTCGTCTATTGCCTCATTAAAAAAGCATTGACGCGGCCCGCCCGCACAGACTGCCAAAACAGAACAGTTGGTCAGCTGACCCAGTTTCAAATAGCAATGACAATTTAGAACTTTTCCAACACTACCAATTAGTGTGACCCCAACAAATCTGCTAAGGTAAGTCAGACATTTTTGTTTCGAACTGAAAGTGATAATTGTTAAAGTGCCTAAATAAAAATGAGTTGTGAAGAAGGAAAACAATTCAAAACCGGTGATTTTGTTTTCGCAAAGTTACGAGGATTTCGGTATTGGCCAGCACGTATTCTCCAATCGGTTGAACGAGCTTACATTGTGTATTTCTATGGGACTTCCCAGACGGCCAGAGTTGGATGTACCAAACTGTGTTCCTTCGAAAACTTTAAGAATATATATGGTGATGTTTCTAAGTCAAAGAACTCGTCCTTTGTGTATGCTATGCAGCGCGCAGAACAGGCCTTTTCTTATCCTGGTAATGACTATGGGTATTTGATTGTCAAATATGAATTGTTTCGAAATAAAGAGAATACCAACATATCGGTCAGGAAGGAAAAAAAGCGAACTGAATATAAACATATCACAGCCGACTCTGTAAATAAATAGTTCCTGCAATTCCATCCGAAATAAAACTTAAGCTCTCAATTGGAGATGGGAAAATATATAAACTATTTCTAAAATAAAAAACTTAAATTTCGTTTTCTATAAAATCAGAAATCCCCACTAATTTGTTCGGTGGTCATCCCCGTAATGGCTCATGCGTGAGTCAGATTTTATGTCAGCCTGTGATCTACTCTAATCGAGTCTGCTTTTTTTTTTTTTTGCCTCTCACGTTTTGGCGGCCTGAATATAATGAAGCCACATCAGCAAATCGTGGCTCCAGGCTCAGACCGAGGGTGGTTACTGACCCCCTGGGGTACATTTAGCACGCTTGAGGCGTAGCGTTTAATGTCCGGGGCTGATACTAACCAACAACGCCGCATAGTTTAGCTAAATGCCATCGTAAAAAAAACGGTCATCATAAAAATGGCAGGCCAATGATTTTCCCACCCTACTTTTAGTTTAGTTTACTCTGCACCCCGAGATTTAATTGGACAACAGCAGAAGCAACAGAAACAGCAGCAGCCACTTTTGGCTGCTAACCACAGCCGACTTGTTTGGGATGTTTCGATTAAGAAAAATTATCGCCAACGCAGCAAATTAATCGCATTGGCAGTTGCAGTCTGCAATCTCCGAAAATACGAAAAAAAATATTTGGGTTAACAAGAAGAAGAGTATGGAATATGTAGGATGTTGTCATGGATGCTGTGACCACAAATCAGATTCGCTAAGCCAACGAGGCAACGAGATTTGTTGCAAACCACATCAATTTGTTTTAATGCCAAAAATATTTTGTACTTGCACTTGTGGCAATCGAACAGCTTGTGGCAGCTGCAGTTGCAGCTTCCCAGGCAAGGGTGGCCGTGTTGGCGTTGTTGGCAGCATCTTCGACAGCTGTCGTCCTGTCCTCGTTCTTGTCCTGTGTTGTGGTTAAGCCAAATAACCAGTTAACCAGTTATCCAGTTAGCCAGTTAGCCAGATTGTTAATGAATTTAGTCAAATTTATAATTTCGAGTGTGATCCTTAAAAGTGTAGTTGATGTGTTTGGTATGCTCCAATGCTCTCTCCTTCATAGTTCTGAACAGTTTCGATCGTTGGATCAACCTTTCGACCGACGTCCAATGCAGTAAAATGTCAAATTAATGTTATACATGTCCAACAACTTTTGATGACATTTGACAATGTTGACTGGAAATTCCTGCAGGTGACGCAATTTCCCTGTAATTTGTTTGGCCGCACGTACATGGGGCATGGCGTGGCATGCATAAGCAACAACAATAACAGAGCTCTTCGCTGCTCTGCCGTACTCTCTGACGGAGGTGAAGTAGCCAGAAGTATAAAGTGTGCTGCGGTGGTGGTGGTGGTGGCAAGTCACTTGGGGCCAAGCAAGGTGTCAATGTGTGGCCATGTCGGGTGACTGGCGACTTTATGTGAGGCATGTGTTTGTGCTTGTGTGAGTGTGCCTTAGGGCCATAAATTTACTTAGTTTATTTGCTACACTAAACCAACAAGACCACAAGAAGACAATCGGGCAGTCAGCCAAACAGTCAGCCTGGCTATGTGCCTGGTCAGGCCAGGTTAACCAGTTAGCAGCGCATTCGGCGGAAATTTGTTAAGGAAATCAAATTAAAATTCGTTAATTTATCAGCGCACTGCAAAATGCCACAAAATTCGTATGCAATTTGCTGCCTTCTGGTGTTCCAAGGGGGTGTTTGAGAGGAAAAGAAGGGCACACTCAAATATTCACAGCTAATTGGCAATATTTGAACAATGGCTCTGTAGTCCCCGGGTCAGAGATGAGGGCAAGTAGGGGAAACATTTTTGCATTTTATCAAATGCCTTCATCACAGCCAATCGCCAGCCCTCTTTTTTTATATTCTTTTCGAATAAATTTGAGTGTATTCATTATCCATTTAGCTGTCATATGCCTTAGGAACGGTCCACTATATTATATATCTGTCATACGAGCTTAAACCGATCTAAGGAATATCTCCAAACTTTCACTGGCCGATCTCAATCGTATTTGGTATTTATGATTCTGCTATATACCATATCAGTCAGATTGAGTAGTCCTTTCTTTTTCAAAAACTTTGAAAAAATCTAATAGAGTGCATCAGAATCTATAAATTTGAAATGCCTTTCGGCTTGTATGGAAACCTTGAAAAGAGTATTTGGTATTTGGCAACTTAAATGTAAGCTTCGCCCTGGTTTCATTTTTATTTCGTCGGTTTTTACAGCTAAACAATAGAATTCTAATTAAAATTCCCCAACGCCAAAAAGACTCGAACATTTCGTGACGAAAATTACTGCATCAATCATATTTTCGCCCAATCAGCATTAAAGGTTTCATAGGGGAGAGAATAAGACCAAAAACACCAATTATATTGACCACATTCGATTGAGTGTCTGCCATTTGAGCAGGCAAATGAAAATGCCGCAATTCTATGTAGGACAGTGTTTCGACTCCGTCAACCCTCTTTGAGTGTTTTCAACACTGACAAGACAGATTCAGTGCACATGTTATTATTGTGATTTTGATTAAGTGATTGCCAATTTATATAATCTTACCTAGTTAACAAGTTACCAGTTACCAGTCAGGGGAGCGTTCTTTCTTTGCTTCACAAATCATGTTTCTGAAACTGAAACAATTCCCAATTGATTTGTCTACATTTGTTGTAATTTAAGGTTGGCATGTAAAAACTAAGACAATTCCAGAGAAAGAGATATATAGAAAGAAAGGGATAGAGAAAGATAGAGAGAGAGAGTAAGAGCGATGTAATATCAAAAAACCTTTTTGCTGAAATGTTTCTTTTTGGTCTAGTAAGTCAGCAGGTGAAAAGGAAATCACTGCCTTTATATTTTTTCATTATTTCTGTTGTTGTTTTTGTTGTTTTATATAATTGTTTGTTAAACATGATGAAAGACACGTCTTTTAGTTTCCATGTCGGTGAAGCCTAAAAAACAAAAAAATTGAATATGCAAAGCGGTTAAGCATTTTTATTTGCACTCGTGTGCACAGTGGGTGGCATTTATTTATTTTATTACATTTTTATATACTATTTTTCAAGGAAAATAGCTCTTTGATTTAATTATACTTATACATAATATTAACCTTGTTTGAACAAATGTATGCATTATAGCTAAGGAGATTTCGGTGAGCCCCAAAAGTTAGCCAACATCAAAGGACAGATCTTGGATATTATAGGAGAAATTCTAACCAAACTTGGTATTCGGACTCCTTAGGATTTTCTTTAATTCCCCTACCCCATCTCTTTAAGCTTTGTATTTTGACAGCCTTAAATTATGGTGCATATTTCGATTGATACCAAACATGTTTAAAATGGAAGATTTTAATTTCCCCTGCCTAAGTGGCAACGACCGAATGAATAGTCCGATAGATGGCGTGCTTTCTTAGACAATCTATTGATGATTTCAAGAAACTATTGGAACTAGAGATTTTATATGAATTTAACCGAGCATGGTTGGGTCCATAAATAAATACGAGGAAAACTAGGCCGCCAAAGATGGCCCCCAAAAAATCTCAAAATAGTGTATACACTTCGGCCATTTGCTCATAATCCTAACTTTCTTGTTTTTTTATTAAATTTGTTTTTGTTGTTGCTTGTTTATGTTTTTTTTTTCAGCAAAGACGCTGACTTTGAACTTTAATTGATTTGTGCCAAATATTTTTTATGGGTTTTTAAGCCATAACGTTAAACAAACAAATTGCTCTGAATGGCTCTTTGTTTTGCTAAAGCCCACACACACACGCACACACACACACACACATGCACATAGACAAACTTAACTCATCTGTGAGACCATCGACCACCACAGTCATAAACTAATTATGGGCCGGGTTTATTACACGCCAAAATGGCAAATTAGCATAAAACTTTGCAGCATTAAAAATTAAACTTTATTATGAATATTTTGTTAAGTATATTGAAATACTGGTGGATATTTTGATCGTGCTCTTTTTTATTTATTGATATTTTGTGACTAAATTGATTAATGAAGTAATTTATTGGTTTCAAATTTCATATGGAGAATTTTGATGGCACTTTGAAAATTATAATTTCGTATTTATGTTGCACAATTTTGAAATGGTTAGTGTGTGATAAGAGGACGCTCTGGTTGAGGTAGTGAAAGTGGTAGATATTTTCAAGTTATAAACCCATTTTATTTAGGGCAATTTAAATATTATTTGGTATAGTGGATAGCAGATTATGTGGGATTAGGTTATATTGGCGTTGGCGGTGAGGTTCTATTGTGGTTTTATGACTTTATGAGTTATAAAAATTTATAGATTTATCTATCTGATCGATACTTTGTATGACATGGCACAAAAGGCACTTAATAGGTGATTGTATTGTTTTGAAAAATTTACGACAGGTATTTAAGTAGGCGCCGCGATTTTATTAATTCCATTGAAAATTTGTGAATATCTTTTCTTTTCTGATTAGCTGAATTTATTCCAAAAGACGCAAATAAAATGTCCCTGGAGGTATCTCTTAAAATCGACTCTGATAATATCGTAGAACAGGAACTCAACGAAGACGAAACTTACTTAGAAGTTTTTGGACGTATTGAAAACCACGAGTATCTGCTTAAGGATTCAGTCCGTACTCTTGCCTATCGCAATGCCATTTATAATAATAAGGATAGTTTCAAGGGAAAGGTAACTTTTCAGCATTCTGTAATCCTTCCAGCATTTTAGTATCTTTACTTTCAGGTTGTTCTCGATGTGGGCTGTGGGACTGGTATACTCTCACTCTTTGCTGCTAACGCAGGTGCTGAAAAAGTCATAGCCGTGGAATTCACTAAGATTGCCGAGACAGCTAAGCAAATTGTGGAGGAGAATCGAATGAACGACATAGTGGTAGTCTTGAAAGGCCTAATTGAGAAGGTGGAAATGCCTGCGGGTATAGAAAAAGTGGATATCATCATTTCCGACTGGATGGGGTAATGTCATAGGCATTCTGTCAATAAGATTCTCTTCTAATTTGTAAATCTTGATTAGATGTTCCTTATATGTTGAGTCCATGCTACGTTCAGTTCTCTACGCCCGTGATAAATGGCTTGCACCTGGCGGTCTTATCCTGCCCAGTACGGCCAATCTGTATATTGCCGGCATAACGGATCCCGCTCATACGGCGCATCTGAGCTTCTGGGACAATGTTGAAGGTTTCAATTTCAGCTGCTTAAAGCCCTTTGTGGCCCAGGAGGCTGTGGTGGACTGGGTAACGGTTCAGCAACTTCAAACTGATGACTGTCTGGTCCAAACTCTGGACTTGTCTTCGGTGGAAAATAAATCAATGAATTTCAAAACGGAGTTCAATTTAAATGTGATTCGTTCTGGCCTGATTCACGCCATCATGGTCTACTTTGATGTGTCCTTCTTGCAGAGCGAAGCCCAGTCTACCTTGAATTTGTCCACTTCGCCGCAGGCTCCTTGGACACATTGGGAGCAGACATTGCTCCATTTGGACGAGCCACTGCAGGTCCAGACTGGTGAAGTGGTCAGTGGTACTTTTGGCATGCTATCCGATGAGCAGCCTAACCGCAATGTTTCGTTCGAGCTGGGTATTTCATTTAACGGCGCCCTCTCTCAGCAGGAATCGGTGAAAAAATTTTGTAACAATCGGGAGCCCAACTTTGATGACTCAATGCCATAAACAAAAAAATTCTTTATAGACTGTGTCAATAAAATCACTTCAATACACACAAATGATAATAATCATAAAATGGGTTATTAAAGTTTTGGCCACAAAAACGAAACGATGGCTTAAAGCTTTATGTCTGTGTCATTATATAGAAAGTAAGGTACGAAATGTTAACGACTTTTTTAACAAATTAATTTCTGAAACTCAACAAGGCCGTGTATTTGTTTATCAATGTTTTTAATGACACCGAGCATTCGAACCCAGCCCAGAAAATCCAAGCCCCCAAACTTTTCAGTTTCAGACCAAAATATCAGAAATAAATATCGTAATCCAATGCATTAGGAATTTGAAAATGCTGACTGACGTCTTCTTCTGCTCTCTAATTAATTGATAGCCCAAATATAAATTTGTGAAAGCCAACGCTATAAGATGGACAATGGAAGAGTTTTATGATTTTACAACTCTATTTATTGTACGGTGTCCCCGTTTGTGTTCCTCTACACACCTCGAGGGTCTTCGGCTGTTAGTCGAGGTGTTCGATGTTTTCGATATGTTCGATGTTCCCCTGGTCGACCGCATTTCGTTGTGTTTGTGCATAGAAGGCCTTTGTTAATGGGAGTTTTTAAAAAGCCATAAAATTGCTTTATAAGTTCATGAAATTAATATGCACACCATTATTGGGCATGATTATAAAATATTGGTTATATAGCATACAAAGGCCAAAGCCAGCTAGCCAGCACAACACAAAAAGAGAGCTCAATCTTTGATTTTGGTCAACACTTGTGCGAGACACCCTGCGGGGCACATTAACAAAATTCTAATCAAAAGTCAGGCCAGACAAAAAACGATGGCCCCAACAAGCAACAGCCGAACGAACAACCGAACAATTCAATTTGTAGGCATTTGAAAAAAAAAAATTATTAGGTATATGGTCTATGTTAGACCTCATGTTTCAGTATCAAATTGCGGGCATTTATCAAGAGCAGATAGAGAGACTAAGGCCAGTATCTAATAAATAAGAGGCTTGTTTCAGTTCAGATAAGCTAGAGTCCTGCTGTCCTGGGCTTGTCTTCTTCTTTCTGTATCAGGTTGTCTACCATATCTATGCAGGTCTTTGTCTGCTCTGGGGCATAATTGTCCCCCATGACTAATTGTTGTTTAACAATGTTGTCACTCTTCTGAGCTATTGATAAGGTCTCCAACTGTGAGATATTGTATATGCCGAGGGAAGAGTTTATCTGCCAAAATCAATCACAATTAAAGAGTCTATTAGAGCGTTAAGCCTTTGATTCATCAATATCGATAATAGTTAAAAAAGGTGTTTGTTTCTTTGTGGAAAGGAAGAATTAATTGATTCAAAAGCAAAATCGAAATATAATGAAAAATTACAGAGCTCCAGACAGGGGGAAGTATATGTTTACGACTTGCTGGATTCATGACGATATTTGTTGAAATTTAAGTGTGCTTTTAAGGACAAGGGAGTGACTGATCTTTGACGTGCCGAGGTTAACTTAAGCAAGCCTATCGTTCATACCAAATCGAAATTTATGGCCATCCTGCATCAATTAGGGCATCGACATTGGATCAACCTGGCCAGCAAGCGATTCTACAATAAAGCAAAACAATGGACAGGACAGCAGAATCTGTTCTTTCTTTTTGCTGTGCTCTGACGTGGCTACAACGATTTAAAATGATGTTGCGCATAATTCACTGGCCACGTTGATCGAGGGCAGAAGCCCGAAAGATCTGGTAGACTGTGTGTCGTGTTGGCTGGAGTCACTCAAGTCAGCCAGTCTCGTTTGTTTTGCCCTTGTTTACAGTTAAGTCCCTTTGTTCTTCTGCCCAAAGATTTTGCTCTTTAAATAATGTCTGGTCGTGTCTTCTTCTACTGTTCGAGGACTGCCGCAACCGACGACAATCGTTCACATCTTTAAGTGACATTTCGTCGACTCTGGCAAGCTGGGCTGCTTTGGAAGTGGGTCTGTGATGGATTAGCATCATTTTACCGTGAGGATAATGTGTCGTTGGCAATGATTTTTGTTGACATTTTTTTTTGGTTTCTTTTTTTTTTTTTGTTTCTGTGTTCTGCGCCGGTTTTTGCTGGTCGCTTTTCTGAGAAATAATTATGCTACTTTTGCGCAAAAATAACAGCATTTTTGTACAAATTGTATAAAAATTTAAATTGCACTCGCGGATTTTCGGTTTTTTTCTGTGGCAACGAACGAAATCCCTAAGAAAATTGCTTAATAATGAAATGCCAATGGATTAAGTGTAATTTCTGAGGCATGCCATGGCAGCAGTGGCTTTTACGTTGCTTATGGAATCTGCAACCTGGCCAACTCGATTCAGTATTTTCAGTTTTTCTTTCTTTCCTTCGTATTTTTTTTCTCCTTTGCTTTTGCTTTGTGGCCGCCCAAATCATTTAAGCTGTTCAGCGCTCAATTTTCGATTTACTGAAATTTATTTTACACCTACCAAAGCGGACAGGCTCTCTTAGAATTTCCCTCTCTCGGTTACACTCATCCAGTCGTAGTGGTCTTTTGCCCGCTGTGCTTAACCAGAGCCTTGCAGCGTTTTCATTAAATTCGCTTAATAGCGCAATATAATTTAAACAAGTAGTAACATAAAATAAAACTTACAGCCACGCATTGCCAATGTCTGAGTATCGACTTTAGGCAGGAGTCCGATCCAGACCCAGACTCAGACTCGGAGCGAAAGCTTTGGCCCAATAAGGCCAGGACTGGTTGGGTCTGTTCGGTCTGCAGTTGGCCTGACTCTGACTTGGGTCTGTTCCAAGCCCGTGAGATAGAGAGAGAGAGAGGGGCAGAGGGCGAGAGTTGGGGCAATAAGTTCGCTTAACGAGGGTTTAATTTATGATTTGTTATGTTTCCGGTTCATGTTCTTGTTGGCTGATGTTGAAAATTATTGGCCATAAAGCTAAGGTGTGGATTATAGTTGCTAGCTTAGGTCTGGGCACGCAGAAGTCTGTCAAGGTAAACAATTAACTGTTTCTGATATGATTCTAGTTGGATTCAAAATTTTTTGGTTATTACTTTATAAAGTTGAGTTCCCAGAGCGAAGCACTTAACCCAACTTAAACAGTTTTGTCTCTGCCACTAATAATCCCTAATCCCTTCACGCTCACTGTGCATTTGTATTCCGCACTCTGACGAGCTCGAAAAAAAGAGATGCCACAAGTAAACGAGGAGCGACGTGCGTCGTATTGCGTTGAAAATCGATTTGTTTGGGTTGCGCCTGCGCAAACAACACAGCCCATGGATAAGAACGGATAAGAAAATAAGCAAAGACATACTGAAATGGCTGGGATGAGGACGACGATGCTGGAGGAGCCAACATTTGGTGGAAGGCGAAATGGTACAAGCAACGCCAACGAGTATCTCGTGGAACATAAATTACGCGGCTAACAAGCAGCGCCCCGTGCAACCACATCACGGCTTAACTTGGCCGAAAGCTAAAAAAGATACAAGCCTGGATGGGCCTGCGTACTTGAGAATGCTGGGCATTGGCCAGGGTTGGACAAAGTGAGTTGCACAAAATTATAAATGAAAGCGGGTGTTGTTGTTGTTGGCGGGTGCAGGACAGCCGGGGCAGTTCGGACAGTCTGGACAGAAACAAAACCTTTCGCGATTAGGTGCTGCAATTTGGTTCGCCTTCACTCTGAATGGGACCCACGGTCTCTCGATGTCGATGTGGCTGTGCCTCTGTCTTTGTCCCTGCCTCTCTCTCTCTCTGTCTGTGATTGAGACTGAGGCAGTGCTGGAAACGAAGTTAAAAATCAAATTAGCGAATGTGTTGAAAATTAAAAACAAATTCACGGATAAATTGCATCTGCCAGATACGCAATTATTATGAGGGCAGACAACGCTGGACAGGGTCTCTCCTCTTCTCTCCTCTGACTTATAGACATTTGCCAGAAGTTTCACTCTGCCGATGTTGGTTGGTGTTGGTGCTTTGGATTTGCTGCTGCTTCTGCCAAGTTTGTTCTTTCTGTTTGTGCCTGTGCCCTCGAGGTGTTGCAATTTGACGTTTTTTACGCGCGTTTTTATTCCCTGAAATCCACATGAATTTCACAAGAGCAAAGTTGAGTTCGAGCCGAGGCGTTGCCACAGCCGCACGCAGTGCAAATACTTGGCCTTAAATGGTTTTTGGCGAAAAACATGTCGAATTAACACGCTCTCTGGTGTAGCCTGGCAGCTGTGCATGTGCCCATTTCCAAAAGACCTTTGAGTTTGCAAGTGTATTTGTATGGATTTAAATGCTGGCAAATTAGCTGAATTCCTCTTTTTTGTTGGTGTGGCTCACCACAGTCAAACATAAGTTGCGCGCAATTTGCATTTTCTGAACGAGTGAGACATATAATTATAGTTGATTTTTTCCTTATGTCCCTGGTCTACTCTGGTGTCTACTCTTCTTTGGTCTTTTCGCTCTAAAACCTTCGAACTGGCGCCGACTGCAACGACCTGCAAATAAATCGCACGGTTGCTGCTGCTGTTGAACTTTTTATGCCTCGGGACCCAGAGACCCAAGACAGACTTACCAACCAAACAAGCAACGACTCGACTGACTAACCTAACCAAATCGAGAGATGCAATGCCATCTCAGGGCATACAGAAAGGCGGCAACGCCCCTTCATACTCAATGTCCTTTTTTTTTTTTTGCTTGATTCTGTGGCTGCCAAGAAAGTTCTTCGGGCAGAACCGGGCCAATACCTATACCAATAGCTGTGGCATAGCCACGGCCAGCCAGGGCCGTAAAAAAGGGCGCAAATTTTATGAGCGCATCGTTTAACAAATGAATTTACAACCGTGCAACGCCCAAATGTCTGGCGTTCAAATTCAAATTCCTTTTTTTTTTAGAGAAAGAGAATATGGCAAACAAGAAAATGAAACTTTGGCAAAAGTTGGCTACATGAAGGCGTATACGTTATATGAAATATGTTTGGCATTTGGCCAAATGATTTAAAACAAATAGTAAGCTGGTTTATTTGGCCTGATCTTTATGACTATGGAGCAGTTGGTGATGATATGTGGCTTGGTTGGGAATCTTTTTTTTATTATGTTTCCATCGATTATGTGCCGTTATCGTTATCGTTATAGGGTCACATTAAGGCTTTCATTAGCGTTTTCACTTGGGAACCGCTCAAAAATTACCGCCTCTTTTATTGGCTGCAATTCGGTGCTCATAAATTGAAGAGCGATCGTCGCATTGCTATACTCGTTAAGTGCAGTTTAATGAGGTGCCTGATGCTGGAGACCCTTTCAATACCTGTCCAAGTTCAAGTCCAAGTAACTGCTCCGCTTATACATTTTGATCAAGTCGGAGCGTGCGTGCTCGCTTTGGGGCCAACGTTTTGGGGTAATTGCATTTCTGGCTGTCAATAAGTTTTTATGATTTCAATAAGGGTAACCTTCTGCCAACGTACAGCCACAACCAAAAGCTTTAATTTGTGTTATTGCAATTACTGACACGATTGCAAATGGCCTCAACATGAACGGGAATGGCAATGAGAACGGGTACTTGAAACAGAGCCCAAAAAAGGAAAGGCTGACAAAGAGGTTAACTGCTCGTCACCAAAAACTCAAGTGAAATGAAGTGATCTCTTCAATTTTAACTCCCGGAGAAAGCAAATGCTTATGTAAATAATCCTTAGCTAAACTAATCAGCTGCTGGACTGAACTGGACAGGAAAAAGACAAAGACTTGTTAGGAGACTTGCTGCTCTGAATGGCTCACATTGTTTATTTAATAAATGACTTTGTATTGTGAATTTTGTATGTTTTAGGGAGATGTCAAAAGGTCCCTTTTGACACTTGAAATTAAGAGAAGCGGTCAAGCCGACAACTAACCAACAATAATAAAAGAAGTGTTATTCCAAAGCCAATGGCAGAGGCCTGCTCATGTCGATTTTTGCCAAAATGGTGAGTGAGAAATATCCACCCCGTCGTTACCGAAAGTACACAGCGATCATTTAAGTGTCATTAAGCATGAATAGGGAGCTCTACCAGAGAGAAAGAGACAGAGAGAGAGAGAGAGAGAGAGTTGGACAGATGGACTCTTATGTGACAGCAGATGGCATTGGCAACAGCAGCGGCGACACCTCGTGGTGTGAGTTGGAGTGGGCTTAGAATTGCCACAGCTTGAGTTCTCTACGGATACGGTTGGTTGAGTCGTTGCCTTGCTGGCTTCCTACATGCCTGCTTGGCTGCCTGACTGGATACACCAATTTCATAATAGACATCGGCCCGGTTGCCGCCCATAGCGTTTGATCGATTTGCCTGGGTTGAAAGGAGCTGGGAGTCCAGTGCACAAAATGATAAAGTTGTTTGTGGTTGCTCTCTACATCGAACATGGCTTGGCCAGGGCAATTTGTTTTGAACTCGTTTGACGCGTTTGTCAATTAAAATCAAATTCGATTTATGTTCCAGCTAAATGTTGCCTGCTGTTGAATCCGTTGTATGGAATTTATATCTCTGAATCTTTATGTCGGGACAACAACAAACAATCAGTCCATGACTCGGGCATATGATTAACCACTTAGTCTCGAGTGCAATAACTTTTAATCAACCAATAAATTTTGAACAATTTATAAAAAAATAAAGAAAGAAAGAAAAGTAAAAATATAACCGAAACGTTAACTCCAGAGACGAAAATGCTGGCTAAATTGCCTCTAATAACCGCAATCGATCGTTATTTTTTGTGGTTATTAGCGAAAGGGGAAGAATGCGTGTCTGGGCGGCAGCGGCAGGAAACGGCTTCTCAGGTAGTTCACAAGTAACTGCAAATTGCCTGCGTCGATAAAACTCAAATTGGCTGAAGAGCGTCGCCGGATTTTGCCGTATTTTTTCTCCTCTTGTTTTTTTTTTTTTAGCAATCGATCGCTGAATTTGCCTAATGGCGACGGCCACTCAACACAAACACCGATCAGTGGCTGCCAGCAGGCAGTGGAAGTGAACTGAACTGGATGGGCTGGGTTGGGCTGGTCTGGTCTGGTCTGGATTGGGTTGGGTTGGTCGCCTCATTCTTCAATGTTTTGCCAATCTTTGGAGGCCTGATTGACAGAGAGGACTGATTGCCTAGGAGAATCTTGTTGGGGTCTTCGTGAGCCGATCGCGGGCTGTTTACGCGCACATTTAGCATGTTGTAAAAGTCTGATGGCCTCCATTATAATCAATTGCCCAGGCTCGTAAAACTAAATGATCCCGCAGGAGAATTAAGCGCCAATTATGGGGCAGCCAATGCAGCAGAAAAAATATACTTTGCCATTGGCTTTGAGCATCCTAAAATTTGAAAGCAAAAAAAAAAAAAAATGAAAAAAAAAAACACTGACTGACTTAATTGCAGCATTTAAGTTGTCTTATTGATCATAATAACTCCATAATGGCGGAACATGTGCGTACAATATAATAATCATTGGTAGAGTGAAAATTGCAAACGGGTTGGAGAGCAAAACCAGACATGGCCTGGCCAAGTTTCCGTTGTACCCGAACTGAACCATTGCCGAGGGCGGTACTTAAACTGGAACAGGCATCGATCTCGTTTGCTGGGACTTCCCCCTTTAGCTTTAGCCTTTTCTTTCGACTTGTCTCTGTCTTGTCTCGTCTTGACTTGACTTGACTGTTTTCCATGTAATGAGAGTGTGAAAGCAAACAAGCAGTTAAACTCTCAGCTGGGAGAACGGTAGTGAAACTTTATCAACTTGTAGTAGAAAATGAGCTCAAAATTTTTAACTCCATTCCATTCCATATTGAGTAGAGGGATCTGTCTTCGATAATGCGTTGCCATAAATAAATTCTATAAAGGCTTAAGTTCCCGAAAGTTTGAGAGGCACAGCAGGATCATTTCGTGATATTCTCACCAAACAAAACATTATAAATTAAGTCATTTAACATAATTTCGCTACCAAAAGGCAAAAGAGCAACAGCTGCTAAATAAGGGGACACCAACACACACACACACACACACATGTGTCTGATGGAATAGCTGACAATGGAGCGTGTGGGTGCAATCAGCAACTGAAATTGTTGGGCATTCGACACTGTGTGTGCAGTTGGAGTAATTTACAGGGTAACAAGGAGTCCGAGGGACATTTGCGCAGGCGCAATAAATTGCCATACAAAACGACATTGAATAGCGCAACTAATTTTCAAAGGAAGGCAACAAAAACGTCAATATAAACGATGTCCACTTAGCGGCACAATGCCTGACAAAAGGCCCAAACAAAGGCCCAGAAAATGCCGTGCAGAAGGCGTTACAAATGTGTACAATAGAAGTAAAGCGAGATACTTATGAAATGGCTGAGATATATATCTCTACCAATAAGGCGTAAAGATCAGTTTAATTAATGAAAATGCAATGACTTGGGCTAATCATTTGAAATGGAGGTGTAAATCCTGGAATTTGGGCAGCTGGAGGAGTTTGTCTTTGTCTCGGTTATTTTGTTCGATTTGGCTACTTGACAAATTTATAACAAATATTCACGCGTGCTTTGGCTGACTTTTGTGTCCTTTGTATCTCAATTATTGTTGTCTTTCATTTAACACGGCTTTATAAATTCCATTTAATTTTATTTTCTTTTGATTTCACATGAACAACAAAAGTCAATTGTTTGCGTCCTTTGGGTTTCATTGGAAGCAACTGGAACAACCGCATTTGTTTCGTTTCACACATTTTCAGCAACCAAAAAAAAAAGAAGATAGAAAAAAAAAACAGGCCTAACAATTAAATAAAAATGGAAAACAAATTTTCAAATTGAATGGTTTCAGAGGGTTGTTTCAATTCTCAGCAATTCTCATTTTGAATTAAAGCATCTAATCCGCCAGTCACAACAATTGGTGAAGTCAATAGAGGATTACAGAGCTGAGAAATGCACAAGCTAAATAAACATGGTAGGAAAAAATAATTGTCAAATTGATTTGCTTGTTTAACAAAAAGAAGGAATATTAAAATAAAACAGCTTTAGCTTTCAGTCTTGGGCGTTAATTTTATTTGCATGCCAACGAGGCATCGTATCGGTGCGGTTCGGTTCGGTTCCATTGGCCAAACAACAAGCACAGTGACCAACTTGTTTTGGACTTGTCAGTCGAGCTGTCCATGTGGTTGGGTGTTTCAGTGAAATCGCGCGATAAAATGCATAACAACTTCATTCGCAGCAGGCGATGCCATAAAAGTGTTTTAAATCGTGTTAATAATTTTGTGCAGTGCTTGGCTCACTCAAGCCACTCAGGCCAGAGAATTGAGAATTTGAGAATTGAGAGAGAAGTCCTGCTGCGATTGGGTCTGAGTGTGACTATGGTCCTTGTCCATGGTCGAGTCGAGTCGAGTCGATCGATTTGCCACTTGCATGTCTGCTGGTCTGCATGTCTTCATATTGCACTTGGCCTGGTCTAAAGTTGAGCTGTGGGCCATTTAATTTCCAGCTTTAGTTTTAAATATTTGTGCTCGTTCATTGCATGGTGTTGTTTTTTATTATTTCAGTTTTTTATCTTCTTGTTCTTGGTGTTGTTGCTGTTGGTTTCTGCGTTGTCTGTTAAACTTTTACCCGGCGGCCATGCGACTTATTCACACCTGCAGCCAAATAAATCGCCGCTGCTGAAATGTATCTGTAGGCTGCTCGATCACGTGATCAATACAATTAATTATAATTTGTCGTTAATAAACAGTGGAATGGTCCTATATATAAAACAACAACAACAACAACAAGAAAATCACGACTATGCGATGTGTAAAATGTAAAACAGACGACTCAAAGTCCAATTCGTTTGCGTGATGGCGAGTTCGATGATGAAAGATCAGCATGGGACCGGGCGAGTGGGAACCAAAGTCATTAGTGCAGACTGCCTTAAAGAGAGTTGATTAAAATAAAGTCGAGTATAAAGAGTGAGTATTTGTTTTTGGTTTTGAATCTTCAACCTTAACCAAAATAAACATGCCAGAGAGAAAGCTCTTTTCCAATGGAACTCCCGTTTTTCGTGCAGCAACTTAAATGGCCATAAAAATCTCAACTCCCCTAAACAAATTGCCATAAACTGTTTGATGTCCTCAGACAATTTTACCATTCGCCCTCCCACTCCCAGAACCCCTGCACTAGTTACCCCAAATAGAGCCAGAGCGAGATACCATTTCAATAATGAATGCCTAACGTTGTGGCAAAGAATATTTATGTACACATAATGTGATAATAAGCAGCCGCTGATATCCTGCGGAACTTTGGCGCAGCCTAATACTACAGACAGCCAGATGGGGTTTAGAGGTTGAAATGTTAAGACGCTTTTCGTGTTGCAACTCAATTGCTCAATTATTTGAGGTGCACGGGCAAGTTTGGGGCTGGGTAGGCTCCGGGGTTGAGGGTGAGAAGATATTGAGAAAATTATATGGCTGCTTGGGACGAGTGAAATAAAAGTCCATTACAACTTAAGTTGAAATGAAATCAACAACTCATTGCTCATCGACATTCATAGACCAAAATGTGCGAGAAAGCTCAATTCCCCCAACAAAAAAAAAAAATCAAAAAAAAAAACAGAAACTTGAAGAGCAAATAGATTATCATTATCATCATCATCATCGAGCTAGGTCGAAAAAAAACAAAAACAAAAAACAAACTGGGTAAATCCAATCCATTCGCTGCTTTGGCCAACCGAAAGAGTCTGCCAGTTTGGCGATAAGCAGCAATTTTTCCCGAAGTGAACCCCATTAAAATATGATAAATTGCGTCTATTTTACGGAGTTGATTTTAACAAGACAATTTAACAAGCGTAATTTAATATTTGACAGAGCGTCCAAGCCTACCCCTCTCCTTTCTCCTTTCTGCTCCTTGCCCAGCTTGCCCTGCGTTTCTGCTCCCACAGCAGCGCAGCAGCAGCAGCAGCAGCAGCAGTCGGTTTCACTCTAACCGCAAAACCAAAATGGAAGCAACCATGAAAATGATCCACAACAACCACTGAGCTGATATTGTTGTTGTTGCTTTTCGACGCTGCCATCGTCGGCTGCGTTTTGTTATTAAACGAAAATGTATCTCACCCAGGGGAACACTTAAACGCCAACCGAAAAATTGTCTATATGCCAGGGGTGAGAGTCAGAGCAGCCCGAGACCTGGCATTGACTGTGGATTCCATCTCCGTTAATCTCAGACAATTCAGGGGTGGTGCTTCATAAAAGCCTGAGAATCGACTCGGTCTATCAGAAATTCGGGGTGAGTTTTTCCATAGGGTGAAGTAGTCTGTATTGATGTTAAACATTATAAATTAAGTGGGTCGCTGCGATAAGGTAATTGGGGTGAGATGTGAGCCGAGTTACCGGCTCGTTGAAATATGCCGTGCAGTTCGGGGTTGGAGTTAGACCCTTGAAAATTTTTGGCCAGTCAAATGCTAATGATTTAATGTGTCTATAATACGTAGTTACTTATGGGGATCAGAAGCAATTCAATCTGTATTGAGAATAACCGACGGACTAAGCGCATCTAGCTAGGCTCTATCGTGCTTTGTGCCTAATAAAATGATTTATACGTTTATTGCATGATTTCTGATTATAAAGTTGATTAACTAAATTAAGCAATTATAACAAATCTTTGACGAACAAATACCAAAAGTCAATCGCTCATCAAGAAAACCAGGCAACCAGCCAGCCGGAGCGGTAGGAGAAGTCTGAGGTTGACCGTTACTTGATCAATTTATTGTTGTGGTCTGTGGGCTTTTTATTTTTTTTTACTCGAGGCAACAAATTGAATGTTTATTTATAGAAAATTACCGGCTTTGGCTGCAGTTTGGCAACTAATTAACCTGATCCACATAAACGAAACAAAAACTCCAGTGATTCCGAAATGTACGTCGAGTTGACTTTTGAAAATTTTATGGCGTGCCTGAGGCAACAGTGTGTCCGTCCAGAGTTGAGTAGATCAGTGAAACCCGAAACTAAATAGCCACAAATCAATAGTGACTTTAATTAATTAACCGCTTGAGTGAGAGACCATCAAGATTGACGATTTGTTTGGTGCTCCAACCTTGCTTGATTGAGTTGTGAGCATAAATCTTTTCCAAAGGAATTTTGGTAGCGTGAATTGAGGAATTCTTGAATATTTCAAATATACATATATAAATTATTGAACAGGATTTATAGACTGCTAAATCTGGTTATTTGAATGACTTTTTTTTTATTTTAGGTTAGAAAAAAATATGGCTACTAATTTGTGAATTTCAAGCTCGACTGTATCAGTTTAATTAGCTTTTGTTTTGCTATAATTGTCCTTGTTTTAGATTGAAAAATGTAAATTTAAGATCGTAAATAAACAAAATGAGACAATCATACAAGCATGTGTTCTGTTTTTTTATTTCTTCGAATTAAATCTAAAAAGCCAATCAACAAATTGTATTGCAGTTCAACCACAGCTTCAGCCAGAAACAATGGCGGTAATTAACTGAAGCATTCGAAACCACAATCTCTTGTTGAGAGCAGACCCCACAACGTGTCTCTTTAGCTGTACAGTTTTATTTTTATTATTGTCGTATTTAAAGAGGTCTGTGAACCACTCAATATTTTTGGGCAGAAAACCAGAGAGACTGAGAGATAAAAGTTCGGTGAACCGGAGTTACAAGCAGCGTTTAATGGCTGCCATATCTGTCCAATTATTTGAAAATTGTCTCGTTAGATTGAAAAAACTGCTCAGCAATTACAATTGTAATTGTGAAAAAAGGAAATGTGCACTTAAGTCGACTTGACGAATTCAATTGGTCTGGGGCTTGAAATGTTCCAAACATCCTTTAACGAATTATCGTTTTTCGATATATGTCGCTCCCACTCCAAGTCGTAGCATATTTGGTTGCCTATCAATAACAAGCTAAGCCATATTAACATGTAAATAACATTGATGGACTCAGGTCTATAGAGGTATTTAAAAACCGTTTTCAATTTGGGTGGCTGTTGGTATGAATGAAACGAGAGCCACACAAGTTGTGACAACAACAATCGAATTCTTTAAAAAGCCATTATAGAGGCTTAACTATTTATCGAGATAAATATCAAAGTCAGACGAAAACCCTCGACGAGTGAGTGAGTCTGAGTCTAGTAAACAGTAGCGTTGATACAGACGGGTTGCCTCAACTCAGCCAATCACTTAAAATCTGCATTAGAATTGAAATTGAAGTGGTTGTTGGGTAGTAAAACGGAGGCAGTTTTTCGAATTGCTCATAAATTTCATGGGTGTTTAATGAAAGTGTTAAGGCAAAAAGAAAAAGGTGTATATATTTGGTCTGGATATGAAAACCTTGTTTTTCAATCTTTGGCTGTCGGTTTGGTGTCATAAGCTGAGCGCTTGATTTATAGCAAAATTATACCGCATTAAGATCAAAATATATACCAAAGCCGACTTGACCAGCTCGGCTTTATCGTTGTCTGTAAGAGGCAAGTGTGGCTAGGGATGCCAATGGCTGGTCAGGGGTGGGGAAACTAGTTTGTGACATTTTAATAAATCGCTGAAATAAATCGACTGGGCGACAATGTCTTAAGCCGATAATATTATTAACTTTATGAATTAAATCGAACATTTTGTATGTTTTGAAGTCGTTTATCAGGTAGGCCAGCCAACGATTAACCAGCCAACTCACAACTTCCGACAACTATATGCGTGTTGATTTAAATTATTATTAAGAAACAGCAAAACTCTCATTAATACTTTGACTTTTTCATTCTATACTCTTTTCAAAAGCCAAGGCATGTTTATTTCCAGACCTATATATACCTCTTGAATCGTTTACAACAAATGATATAAGGTTAACTCTCATTAATACTTCGAATTGATTTTATATACTCTTTTCAAAGACAAAGTATACCTATTTCCAGACCTATATATACCTCTTGAATCGTATATAAAAATTGATATGAAAAAGTATGAACTCTCATCAATACTTGCCTTTCTTGTCTATACTCTTTTTAAAGACAAAGCATTTCAGACCTATATAATCCCAGACCTCTTGAATCGTATATAGAAACTGATATGAAAAAGTATAAACTATTTGTTATGGCGAAGAGAACTTTCTGAACTGGTTTTTAATTGAAAACAGTGTGTCGTGATTTTTCAAATGGGCGGTTCACTATTTCCACCTTATTGGACCTTCGAAGGCATCTGCATAGTCTGGGACTCTGTGATTTTGGTTAATTACATTAATGCGTGTACTTAATGGCAACTGTGCTTGTGCGAAGGAGCCTTCCAGTCATAATGATACCTCAAGGTATCGTGCAATTATTAAATGAGCACAAAAGCGACCAAATGCTCACTTGGCATACATAAATTAGTGGGCTTTTATATAGCCAGGCTATATAATTTTTCGACTGCGACACAATTACCTAAAAGCTTGCGTAAGCCATTGCCATTGCCTGTCCCTCTGTCACTCATTCCAAGAATCTGCCATTTACTGGAACCTGACTAAGCTACGCCCACTTGGAATAAGTGGAATAAAAGTTATCTAAGCTGATTTTACTGTAACTTGAGATAAATTTTTGCTTCATTTATTTGTCTCGCTTACTCCGAACTGATGCTGCGCAGAACCAGGCAAGAAGAGCTAAAGAATTTTCTGGTTCCCTATGTACTTATTTGTTGGAAGGCTGGATAAGTTTATTTTTATTACCCAGCTATGAAATAATTTGAAAAAATAAAAGGTTTGCTAATGGAGAGAGTCTACAGTTTTGAGCTGCTTTCCAAAATCCACACCCACAGATACGGTCTCATATTTAGTTAATGACATACTTAAAATTAACAAAAAATATATTAAAAATAAAACCATTTAACACGCTTCGTTAGAGAGGCAAAAATCCATAAACTGACGACGGTCACGGACAAACGGAAAACCTATCAAATTTGTTATATATATATATATTTTTTTTTATAAGCCTTGAAATTGTATTTTTAATTTGGCATAAAATTTAAATATCCTTTCAAGTGGAGCCGGCAAGGCAAAATCCAGAAAGGACACACACATTGAGTCACATAAATCGCTTCGTTGCATTCGGATAACCATGAACGAGAAAGAAAAGAAAAAAACGCCTAATTACATAACCAAGGAAGCGAAATATGGTGATGGCTACTTACAAGTACATGTGTTTTAACTACTTGCTTCTTTCGTTTTTAAATTTTTTTCTTAAGCGTTTTATTTGAATTTAAGTGTTTGTGTTGGTGGGATTTGGCCTCTGTCAAAAATACTTGAAATCACTTAAACAGCGACCACACATGTCCACAGCGAATGAAGTGATAAACTCTAATTGTTCAAGTGTGGCAAGTGTATGTGTGTGTGAGTGTATTGGTGGGAGACAGAATCATAAAACATTCGGATAGAGCAACGGCATTTTCACATGCAAAGTCATTGATTTTAATAGCTGATTAAGTATACGCCTCGTTGGTTTTGCCTGGACTTGTGCAGTGCCGAATATATTTATTTCATTTTATGTTAGCTGTCGCAGTCTAATTTACATACACACGCAGTCACACACACATATACACATGCATATACAACCAAAGTGAAAACACATAAAATGTTCAATAAAGAAATAAACCAAACAAAGGCAAAACCAAATCGAAACGAACAATAAGCAAAGAGCCATTTTTATTGCAACGAACAAATTAGACGAGTTTTAGTTTTTGTTTTGTTTTGTTTTTTTTTTGTTTTTTTTTTAGACGCGTTTTTTAAGTTGTCAACTTGGCGGAACAAATTTTGTTAATGATGGGCGATATAAACTGAAATTAACTAAAATTGTTATAAAAGTGGAATTTTATGGTCTTTTTTGTTTTTGTTTTTCTTTTCTTTTTTTGTTTCGATTCATTTTGTGGTTTTTCATTCGGTTGTTTTTTTTTTTTTTTTGGCTTGATTTCTCGATTTATTTCGTGTTAGTTTATGCCTCGTTTTAGGTGTCTCTTCATGCTCGAAACATGATCTAAACTTGTGCCCATTAAAACATTTGACTATGAGATTTTGAGACAAAAAAAAAGAAGAAATAAATAAAAATTCAAAGATCTCTCTGTCTTTGCTTCTCCTTGTGTGTGTGTTTTGTGAGAGAGTATTTCATTTATTGACTAACGAAATAGTAAATCACAATGCATTCCTAATGACAGGAAATTAATTTCGAAGGCTTTCCAATGGAATACCCAGTGTGATTTCTTTAACATTTAAATACCAAATTTTTTGTGCAGATTCGGTAAATAAATCATTGAAACATTTGTTTATTATTTATAAAACACATTTAGCTAAATACCCAGTTGGTTTAGTGGGCGCCCTTTTGTTCCGAGGAAGTCGAATAAATCATTTTAATTGAATGTCAACGGTTTAATTTTGTGGAGACATATCAAGTTTCCACGGATTTTAATTTGTGTGGGCCGAAAGAGGTGCCTTTTATTTTATTTTCTTATTTTACCTAGAAACTAATCCTACACTCTTAGCAGTTTTCCATTCCAATTTGAAAGCGAAAGAACAGCTAAGTAAACATTCAGGAATCCCACCTCTTTTGTGTGTACATTTGTATGTCTCTTGGGGTACGGATTGTCGCCTGGCTGGCTATTTACTCACAAAACCGTTTGCCATGCGTAAATGACAAACGATTTTGGAAAATTATTATTGCCATTGTCATCGTGCCGTCGGAGAGGGAGTTAAAAAGCTGCTGGCGTTCATCGCACTTTACGCTGCTCAATTTAGCAAACAGTCAGCCGTCGACATTATCCTTCCGGCAACAGCAAAAGCAACCGAAACCAATAATCTATGCAGAGTACCAAGGAACAGAGCATTTCCAAAACCTGCCACCAGCAGCCAACAACATGACACTAAATCCCACAGCAATTGCTGTTGGCAATCCGCACTAATCCAATACCCACTTAGCAAAGAGAGAGAGAGAGAGAGAAATCCACCCTAGGCAAGCTTGCCAACACAGACACCCACTCATCTGCACACAAAAACAGACACACACACGCTGAGAGAAGCTGCAGGAGCTTCCGGTTAGCCGCGCTCCCTTCGTACTGTATTTATTTTATAACATTGCCAATCAAGATGGCTGCGCAAACATAATCGTATCGTAGCCATTTCCCATCATGCCTCTCCTTCCTCCGAGTCAGGAGGGGATTCAGCTTCAGCTTGTTTGTATTTCAGTTAAAATCACCCAACATTGTCTGTGTCTCTTTCACTAACCTGCATATCCCCCACATCCTGCAAAGGATCAATAACACATTCGCCTCACTTCCGACAGAGGCAGCCTGGTTCTTTTTTCCTTTCTGCTGTTTATTTGTTTTGCAAGCAATTTCAGCATTTTGCCACACAACTGAACTTTATGTGTGTGTGTGTATGTGTGTGTGTGGTGTTTTGGCTGACTATCCTGTTGGGCCAACCATACGGTTTCGTTATATTGTTGCCTTTTATGCCTTTTTCAATTTGTTCAATGATTCGAAAGCAAATTGATTCCCATTCAATTCCACGCCGTTTGGCACATTTCGATTTTTATACATTTTTATTTCCCCTACCTCTCCCCCCAAATCTCTCGAACCAATTCACACTTACGTACGCTTGATTTCGGACATTTTGTTGTTTGTCCTGTGTGTGAAATGTAATAAAGATGTAAATTGGTTTTCTCGTTTATACCCCGAGAGTTGATGTTTTGTGTTTCTGATTGTTATTTGGCATAGTTCAGACCTGGTATTTTGGGTTCCTTTTATTTTTATTTTTTGGTATAAATAAAATGAATTCTTTTTGGAGGAAATGGCAGAGTCATGAAATAACTTAATTGGAAACTCAATTCAACTGTTATGCCAACCAATTATTAAATCAAATGTACACTTTATGTAAATACAGAGGATACGTTGTGTAAAAATCAATTCCCCAGAAGTTTTCATCATAATCATAAGTCTTGTTAATAATTCCAAGTGCTATTGCCACTAACAACCAACTAACCACATACTAATTCCAGTTACAAATTGCTCATAAAGCTATCCGTCGTCAGATTCTCACAAAGCCTCGACCAGTTCCATCAACTGAATCTTAGTACAGCAGTTAACAAGTCAACCACTCCAAGATCTGCCATAGCATCTTTCACAAACACAAGCAGCAATTGTCTACACAGAGAGAAAAAATCAAGGATAATATAATTTTTCAACGAAATCTTCACTTTCATAAAGGGGATCAAAAGATTTAAGGTTTTTTTTAAGAACTTTTCATCAAATTCTTTGCATAATTAAATACAGTAAAGAAATCTATTTCTCTGGTTAGAATTTCTCTCTGTGTAGGAAAATAAACTCCCAGTTTAAGTACAAGCAAAAACAGCCAGGTAGAACTATGTACAATTTCAGGCCAGGAATGTTTGTCACAATACATCAAATGGCTGCGAAATGACACAAAACATGAACGCGTCACTTTCCATCACTCCAAAGTGCCAGGCCGACGAAAGCTTTTACCTCAGTTTCTGTCTCCCAGATCGAGTCAGACTTTAGCTTCAGTCGAGTGCGAGAAATGCCAGCCAGTGGTCAACTAACAAGCGGACAATGGTCAGCCCAACCAGGCTGAACCGGGCAGACAGTCTGACGCACCAAGCCAGAGTCAGCTAAACTGGTAGCCGCAATGCCGAGCGCTAAGCTTGAGATTAACTGCGCGCATGCGCAACTATTTGCGCGCATTTGAAATGGGCCGCTCGATCGTGGGTACAATGCACCTTGGTCGACTCTTTTGACTCTGCCTTTCTGCCTGGTGGTGACACTTTGCGGCCAGGCAGACGTCGCTTGGTCTGGCTCGAAAAACTGGGCACGGCCGGGTCTGGTCTGATCGGGTCGGGTCTGGTCTGGTCTGGCCGGGTTACCTTATAATCCGCCCAGCAATGCTGCCACAAGACTAACAATGTTGATGTTGATGATCGTGGCGATTATATGACTTTGTTGTTGTGCCTTTTGGGCCCTCCGATACCAAAACTTATGCAGTGTGTGTGAGTGTGTATCTTTCTTTCTTTTTTTTTGTATTTTGTCACAGCAATCTTGTTTGACCAAAAACGGCTAACGAGCTGCCTTCGTCGCTGCCCCGCGTGTGGAGGGGCAAGACGCATGTGAAGGCTCAAGAGTGAGCGACTGCCAGCGACTTGATTTTGTTAACTCTTGAATTTCGGATTTCGGAGCATCATTAATCCTTTGCAGTGGCTGCACCGGCAACGCCTTGTATGTTTGCTGCGTAAGTTGTCATGTTTTTGTCGCTTTATGGACTTCTAATCGTTCAATTCTATCAAAAAGCTTACGCACTAACAAACATCCAAAGCCAGTTTCAGTCAAAGCCAATTTCAGGCAATTCAACCAAACATACACACACGCACACACGCACACACATACACAGATACACGAAAGTCCAGATTAAGATATTTAGATTGGTAGACGGGACCCAAACCGTCTGACTGCCTCAAAAAAGTCTCGGCCTGGGCATTGCCTCTGCAACTTATTTAGCACCTCGCATTTGGCCAATACGACGGTCCATTGAGATGGCCTGCCGGTTTGTCCAGCTTCTTCTGACTTTTGCCTGTGCTGCTTAAGGTGACAATAAGTGAATTCCAATCGTGAGTCCAGGCCTGATATTTGGTTCAATTTTTTGTTTTTGCCTTTTTTGAGCTCTTACAAAGCCTGAGCATGTGTGTGTGTGTGAGTGTGTGTGAGTATCCCAATCTCGGGTCCGTTGATAGAGTCTTTCAGGCATTTGATGTGCGAATTTGTTATTTAGCTCGGCAAACACGCAATTGTCTTCGCTTTGCGGATAAGTGGCTCTGGAGGGTTTACATTTATTTGATTTCCTTTTTTTTTTTTTGGTTTCTGTTTATTGTGTTTGTGCATATATTTTGCTCACGTATTAGATACTTTTGTATCTTTTGTTGGTCCCGACCATGCTACATTGATTCTCAATTGAGTTTTTGCTAACTGGAAAGTCTATTTGATTTGACACCTTAAGGGTCGAAGACGATATCGATATTGAATTTGATATTTATGAAGCCAATTGTTTGTGTCTCAGCAGCTGGCCCAAGGGCCATTCACATGTAATACAATACATAAGGTGAAGGGTAATGCTAGCTACTAGACAATTTTGGCCAAAACACACAAATGCTAGAAGATTCACAGCTTTGTGGTATTAACACTTCATTTGCATAATGGTCTGGGTGTTTTATTCTTTTTTTTTTCTATTTGACTTTCAAAATACTGGACTGACACTGGGGGTTTCAGTATGCATAACTATTTTTCATGTATCTTAAGTCTTGCCAAACAATACCACTAAATATGAATCGGATATTGTGAATATGAATGCTTATGAGTAGATACGAATTATTGTAATTAATGCTAAATTGGCCATAAAACACAACATTTGCATGTCAAATGGCAAAAAAATAAATAAAAAAATAATAATAATAGTAGTATATTTTATTTATTTTGTGTTGGCTGGTCGAACGTATAAATTATAAAAAAAATACTTTGTGCGAAATAAATTTGAAAAGAAAATAAACATTTTTAAAAAAAAGTATGAAAGAAGTGGCGGAAGTTTTGTATTGTGACTTCGACTCTAATACTGAAATAATTAAATTTTAAATATGATAAACTCTACTACCATAAAGAAGATGACAGCCCACGCCTCGGCCATAAATACAACTTATAGAGTTGCCCAATTTTAAATGCCATTCAAACATAAATAAATGTCATTTTCTGCATAGTCGCTCATAATTATATGACAAGTTTGTATCTAAAATAAGATTTGTTATTGTGGATCTTGCCCAGCCTCAAAGTTCCAAGCAAAAGAGAAGCATCAACAACAACAAGAAAAACTGCTAAATGCAAATTAAAGCTCATTAATCCGTAAGATATTTCGAACAGCGGGATATTAATGTGCTTCGCACTTTGCAGTCAGCCAGGCCAGCTCCGAAAAAAGATACTACTATAAGCTCATTCGTTTGTTTGTTTTGTTTGGTTTGTTTATTTATTTTTATTTTTTTTTCCTCTCGTTTTGGCATAGAAAGTGAATGGTATGGCCAAATGTATCTCTGAGGGTCCCAGCGTAAAAGACTCTCTACCTTTGTGGCATTTGTGTTCGTCATCGTGCTCATTTTCCATTGTCCACCATCTCTGAAGTTGCTGGAGTTGGTGGAGTTGCTGGAGTCACAGCAGTCAAAAGTGCTCGTAAAACATGCCATGATTACTTTATTAAACGAAATGTTTCATAAACAACCTCATGTCGTACATAAAATTTGAATCTGATACTTCTTGGGTGCTTGTTGAGTGGAGGGCGCGGGTGTGTCCGTCTGCCCGTGTGCGTGTACATTTTTCTAAGCCCCAGACTTCTCTCTATCCAGCTAGCCGATTCGAACCAACCGAGCTCATGCCAAGCCAAATCAAGCTGAGCTCAGCTGAGTCGAGTCGAGTCGAGCGTAATCAAGCGTTGAGCACTTTGCTTAGATAAGTCACTTAAGATAAATCGATGCGTGAGTGTGAGTGTGTGTGCATGTGTGTGTATGTGTGTGTGTGTTGTCAAGAAATTATGGGTTTCAGATATTGAAATTTAGATATAAACCACATATTGAACTGCTATATTTACATACAGCTAAAATCAAATAAACTGTTCGACTGTTTTGTTTCATTTAAAAAATTCAAATTTTTATCTCTCGGAAAACGAAGGGAATTTATACTAATTTTATTAAACTGAGCATTAGTTAAATTTCGCTTGATATCTTAAGATCTGTTTGCATTGATAAAGCGATTTGCAATTAAGTTAAGTTTTACATAATTAATTTGGGAAGCAATTAAGTCACATTGGGGCCAAATGGCAGTGGGAACTTATTTTGCTTGCTTAAATACCTATCGATGGTGGAGATTACTTGAATGATATACAAATACGGAAAACACAAAGATAAACAGACATATAGAAAGAGAGAGAGAGAGAGAGAGAGAGAGCAGGAAGTGTGAAATGTTGTCAATATTTGTGAGTCAAATAAAGCTAAATTGACAAAAGACAATTTTTTTTTTTTTTTTTTTTTTTTTTTTTTTTTTTTAATGTAGACAACTGTTACTATTTTTAATAACTTATACTACAGTGATTCTTAATTTCTAGAGAGTATTTACATATATGCATACTTTAACCTAAAAAGGGAGACTAAAAAATGAATTAATTTAGGCAATTAATTTATATATCTGCGCGGCAGATCTGTGGGGTGAATGCGCTGGAGCCTTCTTCTCGTTCTCAGTCCGCGTCTCCGCGTCAGGAGTTTTCGGGCCAATTGGTTCGGGTGGTTTCCCAATTTGTTTAAATACACGGTTGCTTGCTTGTTTATAACATCGCCAATCCTGGGTATCTTCAGCTCGTGTTCGATATCTTTGTTGCGGATGTACCAAGCCGCTCCAGAGAGTTTACGCAAGATTTGCGACTGCGCCACACGAATTTTGTTTAGATTCGACTTAGCGGCGATGCCATAAACTTGGATGCCATATTTCCAAATAGGAGCCAAGACAACTTTATATATTTTGGTCTTATTGGAAATTGAAAGCTTGTTTCCAGGCCTAAGGAGCCAAGCCATGCTGTGCGCCTTAGTTTTAAGCCGTCGAGCTACATCCGTTACATGGCGTTGGAATGTTAGTCGCTTATCTAGGGTAACACCAAGGTATTTGTGGGCGTCCGATTGTGTGAGCAGCTCTCCATGCAGAAACACACCTGGTGATGTGCCTTTTCTCAGGGTGTAGGTCACGGAAACACACTTTTCCGGATTGATTGCGATGTTCCAGCGAAGGGCCCAGTTTTCAAATTTTTTTAAATAGATCTGAAGCGTATCAGTGGCTGTGTAGACGCAAGTATCCCTGGCCAGGACTGCAGTATCATCTGCAAAGGTGGCAACTAGCAGGTCATTAGGATCTGTAAGCGACATGTTGTTTGCTGATGGCATGTCGTGCGTATAGAGGCTATACAGTGTTGGGCCTAACACACTTCCTTGGGGTACACCTGCTCTGACTCTCTTTGTTTGGGAGGACAGCCCGTCCTGTACAACTTTAAAGGAGCGCTCATGAAGAAAGCTCTTTATTATCAAAAAGAGCTGAGGGTTTAGCAGTCCTTTAAGTTTGTGCAAGAGTCCTGCATGCCACACTCTGTCAAAAGCCTGCTGGATGTCCAGGTAAGCTCCAACGACATACTCCTTTCCATGGAAACCCTCCAGTACATAGTTCACTACGCGGTGTAGCTGCTCGGGTGTGCCATGCCTGAGTCTAAATCCAAACTGAAATTTTGGAATGGCTTTTTGTACCTCACTGGACTGGAGCATTCTTCTCAGGATACACCTCTCCAGTAATTTGCCAAATGCTGGAAGCAGGCTTATTGGGCGATAGGATTCTAGTTCATCTGCTGGCTTCCCGTTTTTATGGAGCATAATGATATTCGCTTTCTTCCAGGCGTTTGGGAAGTGTCCCAGTCGAAGAGCAGAGTTAAAAATCAGTACGAGGAATAACAAAGCTCTGTGGGGCAACAGCTTAATGGAGCGGTTGTCAATGTGATCCTCACCAGGAGCCTTGTTGTTACGAAGGGATTTAATATCATTTTTCACTTCCGTGAGGGAAATCGGCTTTACAGGAAGAGCCATCTGCAGTGGGGCTTCTAGGGATTCAGTAACCAGTTGCACGTGTCTTGGCGATGCTGTCTCAAACGGCTGGAATCTTCCCTCCAAGTTTATGGCAAAAGCTTCAGCTCTGTCCCGAGGAGATTTTGCCCAAGAGCCATCTGGGTTTCGGACCGGAAATTTTGGCGCAACTTGCCTCTTGAATCTCTTCGTGAGCTTCCAGAGCGCGAAGTTAGAGTTTTGATCAGGAGTAACCCTCTCTAAAAACGAGTCAGTTGCCTCTCTTTTTAGGATGGCCAGTACCTTTCTCACTCGGTTAGCTATCCTCCGATACAGTCTGTCTATGTTTGGGTCATTAGTCCTAATGAATTCCCGTCTGAGCCGTTTCTTGAGAGTTAGCAGACCTATTGCTTCTGGAGAGAGAGAGGTTGTTGCGCACGTTGCGTTGGTGAACTGCACCGCCAGGAGCTGCAATTAGAGCTGCATCTTTGATTTTCTCAATAAAAGTTTCAACCGCTTTCTCGATATCATTCGCTGTATTTATCTCTGTATTGAGGTTAAAGGCATTGTTCAGCTCGTCCTGGAACAGGCTAATATTCGAACCAGGTGAAACAATCATCGTAGTAGGAGTGATATTATGTGGTGACGATGTTAGCGAGGCGATCAGTGGTAGGTGGTCAGAAGTTAGGTCATATTCTTCGCGTATACATAGTAGACTGCTAGCTATACCCTTGTATAAGAAGAAGTCGATACATGTAGGTACATCCATTGTGTTATACGGGTAGTGAGTGGGTCTGCCTGTAGCCAGAACCTGAGTTGAACTTCCAGAAATAGCGTCATGTAGAGCTGAGCCTCTAGTATTCGCTCTTATGCTACCCCATAGACGGTGCTGAGCGTTAAAATCACCTCCAATGATAAACTTATGACCAAGTTGACTAAGAAGATCATCAAACTCGGAGGAATTCCATGGGAGGCCAGGAGGAAGATACACAGCTGATACCGCAATTTCGCCCAAGGTAGTGGAAATTATTACCGTTGCCATTTGCAAGTGATTCGTTGAGGTCGATTGAAGATGGTAGTGGATCAATCCCTGTTTGATAAGGATACAAGCTCCTCCCCTGGGGCGACCTCCTGGGTAATCTGCTCGATAACAGCTGTAACCTATCATATTGAAGTAGGAGCCGGTGTGTAGGAAGGTCTCTGAGATAAGCATAACATCAATTTCGTTCTTGCTGAGGAATATTTTTAGCTCATTAGCATTTGGGATAATACTACGAGCGTTCCAGGATCCGAGGCGCAGTACACAAGCCATTATATGCGCTGCATCAATGATTTAGAACCTCTGAGATCCTTGATCTCTTCAAGTAGCTCAGCGATGGTTTTTTGGAGACCGGCAATGGTCTGCTGCATTGAAATGATGACTTGTGCTAGTGAGCCATCAATTACCGTTTGATTAGTATATTGAGACTGGCTAGAGTTTGTCCCAGGAGTATGATGTTGATCAGCATCCCTAAAAGTCTGGTATCTTGAGTTTGTGATAGAACTTTGTTGTCGTTGGGAGTCTTTTCCGTCTAAACTCATACTCGGTTGTCCAGGTTTAGAGGCATCAGCATACGAAAGGCCCTGGCGCACGATTGAGTTTGGGATTACTTGTTGCTTGTTGAGGCGAATAGGCTGTGAGCATCCAGCTCGGGACATGGGAGTAATGTTGATTCCACTTTTGCGGCTTTTGAGCCTCTGAACGTATATTTTGCAGCCTTTATGAGTTGCCTCGTGTTTTCCATGACAATTAACGCACACCAGGTCGTCATAGGTTTTTGCCTGGCATTGACTAGAACCAGTCCAATGAGGCAAACTGCATCTAGCACATCTGGGCTCCTTGGTGCAATAGTTTTTGGTATGATCAAAACCAAAACAACGGTAACATTGACGCATATCAATATTTTTTCTCGGCAGTTCCACACTGATTCTTTGTCGGCCAACTTTATTTATTTTTAGAGCTTCCCGGTTATTAATAGCCTTTTTAATATCTATAAACCAAACGTTTCGCCCAGTGCCCTTGCCTGGATCAGTTTCAGAGGAGCCAATCTGGGATTTCATCTTTGGATTATAGGTGTTCACTACAGTGTGACCTTGGGAGGTGAACGCTTTAAGAATTTCCTCAACAGGAGTAGAGGCAGCCAAGTTACACGCCACTACTCTATAGGCTCTATCTTCAGGGAGGCAGAAGTGAGTGTATTGGAGATTTACTTCGGATAGTTTTTTAGTGATAGATCTGTGGGCATCAGAATCGCGAGCATATATGCGCAAGTTGCCATTGCGCGCAATCTTAAGTTCGTATGAGTCAGAAGATACCGCCGAGTCGAGAAGTCTTTCTAAAGCTGGAACGTCGCTAACAGCAAGCACAGTTATTTGGCTAGGTTTTGGTGGTTTTTTAGTCACAGTAATTTCAGTCTTTCGAGTTTCTACTTCTTGATCAGTTTCGACCGGGATGGGGATGTCCATGCCAATATCGTCACCTTGGCAATCAACTTGGCTTGCAAGTGCAGCAAATTGGTTAGACGCAAGATAGTTGCTGTTAACGTTTATATTAGCTTTTTTATTAGAATTTTTTGGTGAGTCTGGTAAGCGTCTCTTCTTGGAAGGAACTTTTTGCCAAGAGACTAGAGCTGGTTGAAATGTGGGCAAATTGGTGTTTTTTTCAATTTGTGGTAATAGGCGACTAGTTCCAGATATCACTTGATTGGGATTACTTGCTCCAGTTTGCTGGCTTGAGCTACTAACCATAGGCTCCATGCCAGATGAGAATGGTCCTCCAGATGACCAAGTAGTTGTGCAGCAACTAGCTGCAGTCGAAGCTACTGAGAAAGTAACAGATGCCGTTGTGGAAACATTGGTGGCGCCGTGTGCACAATTAGAGGCATCTTTAGAAGTGCCTTGTGAAGCAAGATCTGCCACAAGCTTTGCTTGCAGCTCATTAGAAGTAAGACCTGTAATTTCCTCCATTACAAAGTGATACTATAACCGTGGTCTGGTCTGTATTTACTCCAACAGATGTTCGACACACAAACAAAAGCTCAAAGTTTCAGCAGTTGAGATCAGACGAAAGCTGAATGTTATAACACCTGGTCGCCACGTGGGCTATTCACATGTCAACGCGGCGGCCAGATACAGGCAAAGTAATAATTTTCACTTTTCAATGAAAGAAAAACACATAAGGCACACTTAGTATTTAGTTTATGCCACAGATTGTGGACTTGTCCATATAAACACTTAATGTTAAGTTTAAACGTTATTAATCACTCGAGAGAATCACGCCGAAAAAGAAACGCGTCCGACTCATATGAGAGCTGCCAACTGAGTGACAAAAGACAATAAAAACGAAAACAACCCAAATGAAAATGAAATTGATTTGAAAATACATAAATTAATAACTTTTATTTAACAATATAGTGTGAGTAACTATTATTAAATAAGATAAGCAATAATAACAAAATCTGTTACACTATATTCGGGTTACCGAGTATTACAGATTCCTACCGATATTTTCTTCCTGCCGTAAGTTATATTTGTGAGTAATCGCTATATTTATTTCTAAAACCGATTTAGATCGGCATGAGAGATATTTGATATAGTAGTTTGATTTAACCGAAATTTGGAACATATATTTACCCTTAAATGTGAAATATAAAGGGGTTCAGTCAATAAATTTTAGGAATATTTTTAAACCAATTTAGCTAGGTATGACATATATGCGATAGATTATTACGATTATTCGGTCTTTCCTGTACAGCTTATCTAAAATAAAAAAGAATACAATGGACAGGTGTACTGACGAAGAGACAGACTTAGCCTAAACGATTTGTCTAGTAGTAACATACATACCCAACTTAGAGTTTATATTGGGGGTCTTCGATGTCTGCTTTATGAGTAGGAAAAATCAGAACAGTATAGTCTTGTCTGTCTAGATATATAGCATGATATTGTAGCATATGATGTAGTAGTTAATTGCTAAATATGAAAGAGTTCAGTCAATAAATTTCAGAGATTTCCTTAAGCCGATTTAGCTAGGTATATTTATGATATAATAGTTTTATTCGGTCATGTACAGCTTATCTACAGAAAAAGAACAAAACGGACAGGAAGAATGACCAATAGACTGACTTAGCCTGAAGAATATGTCTAGTGATAACATAGTTACCAATCTGAGGACATATGTGTGGGGTCTTCGATGTCTGGTTTTATGCGTTATAAAAATCACAACAGTTTAGTCTTCTTCTTTAGAAAAGATTATAAAATGTCTAAATTTCTGGCCTCTGGTAATTATTGACCCGTCTTTGTCGAATTCAAGGAATTAGAATAACAATTTTTTTTAACTAACTCAAAAGTCAAGTTTGTGGGTCAAAATATGAAAAACTCATAAACAATGACAGTAAATAATAAAATTCACATAATTATACAGAATTTTTTTTTCTTTAATAATTTGAAATCATTTTGATTTCACTTGTTGGATAGATTGCCTGTTGTCTTGGGTGTATTTGGGAATACAAAAACAACACGTACCACAGACATTAGCATGCATAAATGTCGTAAGATGATTAACGACCCATTGAGTTGCTTATTCAATTAACACATTTTATGATTTTCTGACCATTTCGTGTCTAACTATGAGAAAACTATCGTCGTGGGTTGCGACTTTTATGCTTTTTGGCCATAAAACTTGCCAACAAATATAGGCAAAAAAGTATTCTACGGCTACATAGAAAGCCCCCCACATCTGTATCATCTTTGTAGACAAAAAAAAAAAAAAAAAAAAAAAAAAAAACACAACTACAAATATACTTATAAAGTTTTTGTACACCCACAGAATTGATTTTACTATCTTTCATAGGCAATTGCCACTTCCTTCCTCAATATGCTTTTTACTACTTGTATTTTCGATTCAACAGTGTGTTTTGACTGTGGCCTCTTGGCAATTTCATTTTGTCTGCTTAATTTTATTATCAAGTTCCGCCATCTGCCAAAGAGTGGATCGTCTCCAAACGGCAACGTTGAGCTCATTGTCGCCATTGTGGCCAACATGGTCGTGTCTAGCGACAAATTTAATGACTTACTTAACCTCATTGAAAGCAATACAAAACACATACACATAAACCGAAACAGACACATACAAACATCAACATTTTCCAGTTTCAGAGTCTCCGCCTTGTTGGTGTTTGCTCTGTGGCACGAAGGCCTGTCCCCGATCTTACATAGTTGTCCCCACCCCTCCCACTGTAGTCCAGAATGAAGTTGGCCCGGTAACTTAGCATTTTTTAATGACTTAATTTACGTTCGCAATAGGTTCCACCTTCCATGTTTATTGTTTTGACTAAGTACACAAACACACACACACACACACACAAATACACACAGTGTTAACTCCAAGATGACTGTGGCCTGGGTTGAGTTGAGTTGAGTTGGCCTATGTGATGGCTTTATAGTTGGAGAACGTAGAACGTGCGCCGCCCTCGAAACTAAATTCGCGCCTTATCGTTCGCTCACATCGTTTTGGTGAAATCTTGCCATGTTTCCTGCTTGGTGTGCGCTCGTCGTACTCGTCGTCATCACTGTCGTGGTAAGCTGCAAAATTGTTGCGGATTATCGAGTGCATATATTGTGGTGGGCTCTGCCAGCGGGAGGTCTTCGGTAACGGATTAACACGCACGCAATTTACTTATGCTTTTGCAGCAAAATAATTGTAAATTTAATTGGGTTAGCTTTCAAGAAAGTAGCACTTTGGGTCTTTTTCTAACTAACTTGTTGTTGGCTTCAGATATATTCCAAGTTCAGTTGAGGAACTCTCATTTCAAGTGATTAGTGAATTTTCTTTTTCGTGGCAATCGAAAAAAGAAAGATGACAGTGAAAGCTCTTTAATGGTTACGTTTATTTTGTGGATTTACATGGCGTATGAGCAATTTTTAGCAAATTATACGGACATGGGTTGAATACACGACTGAATATTGGCCTGTGACGGGCCAAATGAGAGTACATTCGGCACTTGCCAGGCGGCCAGGCAGCCAGGCGGCACGCTTTGAAATACTCAAAATGCTGGCTTTGGCAAATTGACAGCTAACACGATGCTAAATTAGATGGCACATGTCCACACATAAAGTAGAACGGATTACTTTTCACGGCCCGAGTGTTTGCAAATTAAGTGAAATATGCAAAACAACCAATAAAATAAGTAAAATTCAAAACGAGTTCAATGCCAGGGCAACGAGTGTACACGACATCTTGAGGTTTGTTAAACAAGCTTATTAAATTCCCCAATGACGTCCATTCTCTAACTCAACTGACCTCAGATATTTGAAATTCTCTCATTCTCTCTCTCTGTCTATGGAATGAGAGAGTGGCGGGGTATAGAGAAAGATTGCAGGAAACGTGTCACAAGTCATGTTATGCACATGTAAGCTGATCTAAATACATATGGTGAGCTGGTGTTTTATTGGGCCAGTTGGGCAGCAAAATGAACAAACAAACAAAATGCATTTAAAAGCTACAAAACTACATTTCAGATGCTTTAGCAGTTCGATCAGCCTATCAGCCTGGCCAAACAAACATACCCTACAATCCGTACACAAACATGACTTGACAACTCATCGAACATTGAACACGTTGTAATGTGATACTTAAATGGTTGATTGGCTCGTAAATATTTTCACTTTGTGTTGTGCGCTCTCTCAGAATCAGACCAAGTACCACAGGGCCCTAGTCAACAGGCCCCCACCATAGTCCCACTCTTGCGCGCGCGGCCCCCTTATCAAGACCAGCCTAAGTTGGTCTTGGTCGGCGGGTTGTCGGTTCTGTTGTTAACAATAATTTCTACAAAGTATCGTTGTGGCGTTTTTCTTATACTTTTTATTTTATTTATTTAGGTTTATTTTTGCGAGCACCCTTATGTGATGGGGCCCTTTTTGCCAGGCTGTCGGATGGGCTGCTCGGTGGCCTTGTGACTGTGTTTGAAAAAAGCGCCAAATCTTGCACTAAAAACACACCAAATACGACTTCAAAGCTATCTTAGCGATCGATCGACTCCGGGCCTGCGCCATCTCCTTCCCCCCCTTTTCGGCTAGCACTCTCTCTCCCTCTCTCTCTCTCTCTTTGACTTTGGATGGAGGGCCGAGGGTCTGGCAAAACAATTGTAATTGTTTTTCAGCATCCAGAATCGTTCGGTCCGACGATCTGTCTGTGCCGGCTTGGCCACACAAATACAAAATTTCAAGTTCCAAGAGCACGTGCATTTTGCAGTGACAAGAGTCGCGCCTCTTGTCGCCACATACTACTACACCCTCCTTACCCCTTCTAGCCTCCTCACCCAGCCAGCATTTAGTTGCCAGACCGCAGCAGACCTCATCATAATGTTAATGTAAATGCATTTTAAATGGACTTACGTACAACATTTTTTTGTGGTCTTTTTGTTCTGCTGGCTGGCTGATCTTTTGTGGTCTCTCCACATTGAAATTTGGCTTTGTTGTTGCTGTTGTTGGGGCTATTGGAGCTGTCGTTGTTGTCGCCGAGCGCGTTTTGTGTGGACAGTTCGACAAGCTGTTGCAACACGATGCGGGCTAAGCGCAAAAAAAAGAAAATCACAAAAAATTCATCTAAAAAAAAATAAATAAAATTTATACAAATACGTGCGTGTGTCTGTGTTGGTACAAATCGTTTTTAATGTTGTACCAATGAAAAGTGACAGTTGCCAGTTAAAAATAACAAAAATTAACATAATTTAATCAAGACTAATTCGCGCCATCGCTTTTATTCAGACTCTCGAAGCATTTTGACAGCCCTGGTAATCCATTAAAGTGGGTTCCATCTTTGAACAGGATTTCACTATTCTTACCCCGCTCGATTTTGTACTTGATTAGTCCAGCTGTCTGATTCTGTTTCAATTTATATTCCACTCACAATTGATCAGTTCGGAAACAGGATGCTGTTTATCTAAAGCAATCAAGATGGGTTTGAGAGTAGCCCTTTCAATGAAAAGTATCTGTCAAGAAAGTATCTGCAGTGGTCTCTGTGAAATATTAACAAGCTCATTAAAGAGGTTAGTTTGTACAGAGAACTGATTCCAATCAACATTTCTTAATAAAAAACTAAGAAGAGTGTGAATGAAACCAATTACAAGACCAAACAGGGGGGGACTTTCATCTCTCACTCTCTTTTCTGATTTTCTTTATGGCTATGGCAGAAGAGTGCTCACCCTCCTGCAATCTATGGCAATTCCAATAAACCAAAAACGATCGTCTCAGCTGAGCAGTCAGCACGTCATTTTCATTTGGTACGGATCCCGTCACGTACGCACGAGATTCTGTTTAAATATTGCCACATGTACACCATATTAAACAGCCACGAGCAGAGTCGATGAACCGATTTGGTCTAGGCACCAATTTGGTTTATGACTTCCTTTTAGCCAGAAAGTGATAGTACGATAGCCAACCTGACTTGGCAGTTGAAATTTTTTTTTTTTTTTTTTTTGGTTCGGTGGCGGTGGCGTCTCCCGGACACGACCAGCAGCCTCGATCAGCTGATTTAAGAGTCTTCAGGCAAGGCCAACATAAATATCCATGAAGTGGAGGCAACTGGTAACTGGCAGCCACAAATTTCCGATAAGATCAATTATGTTAAAAAACTTGGCGTTAAAATTATGTTGACGCATGTTTTTAAAATGTTTGAACATATAATATGACCAGTGCAGGCTTATATTTCTTAGTTAAACAGAAATTATGCAAATCTATTGACAATCATTTAAAGCTTTAAAACGCATTATATATGCAAAAAGAAACTGACCAAAAAAAAAGAGAAGAAAAACAAAGAATCCAAATACCAAGTCAAATCGAAAAACCAGGCAGGCATTAGGAGTAGAGAACCGAAGAAGGTGAAGGAGGAGGTGGAGGAGGTAAGCGGTCCAACGATGTGATCGAAACGCACCTATAACCCAATTTATAACGACTTAGCGACAGTAATAAAAACAAAATACAAATAAATTTATACACATGTTGAGATCGATAACGCCAACGCCTCATTTGCATGGTGATACAAAGTCATGATGGTTGGCCAAACTCAATACGGCTGGGGACTGCTACAACCGAGCTGGGCAAGGGAGTGGAGAATTGAATTCGAATCTGGTCAAGTCTTGGCTGAGTCGGATCGAGCTGGTGGTGGCTCTGGTATTTGAAAGATAGCCCGTGTGTGTGTGCGTGACACTTGACATTGTCAAATCGCGACTTAATTAAGCAATCGATCTTGGATCGAAGAGAGGCCCAGCGACATGTTTGCTAATTTGCAACAAGTTGTGCAAAGCAGACAAAGGTTTGTTGAACCATTTGGTCGAAAGATGTGCCCAAGATGTGGGAAAGTATTTGGCTTATACTCTATCTCAAAGTAGAGAGGTCTATTTGCGAACGATAATGTAACATGGAGAGAGGTTCAGACAAAATTTAAAGGTTAAGTAGGCTTAGCTTAGATCATTGGATTTACTTTATAAATGTTTTGCATAATCTACGGGCAGTTTGGTATTTGGCAAAATGTTTGGCTAGAAACCGCAAGAGGTACAGTTACAAAGCTTTTGTGGCCTAATGAGTGGCATTTATCAGAGTTAACCGATCGGCCAGGCCAATAAGGCTTATTTAAAAAGAAATTAAAATTGTGTGAGTGTGTGGGTATTGTCATTGTTTAATATGAATGGCGAAGAGGGTGCCGGGAGGTCCACCAGCAGTTTTTGGCTTGAGTCATGCGCACATTTTCGAAATATCATAAATCATGCGGATATGCGACATTATCAAGCTAATGAAATCGGCCATAAAGACCGCAAAGCTCAAATGCCGCCAACAGGCGACAACAGCAAAAAAGAAACAGAAAGAAAAAAAAACGGCAGGTAAGAAAAAAAAAACAACAGAGACAAAAACAGAGAGACATTTACAGCAACACCAAAAAATACAAAAAAAATTTATATAAAAATTTATATACAAAAGAATACAAAAAACAACACTCGACACTGACAGCTACAAATGACGCCTGACGCTTTTGTAGACATTAATATTTGACATTAATTGAAATTAATATTAATTTCATATTTATTAATAAGTCTGGAGCCATATGATCGAGGCGGTAACTGCGAGTGGGCGTTTCGAGATTCGAGAAGAAATAAAACAATCTTGATGAATTAACTTTCGCTTTGTCGTTCGGCGAAACAGCGTGGCGGAGGTGGCCACAAAATCTTGCTAAATTCTCTCTTTTTAGAGTTACCTTGTCGTAAAAGGAAAGCTCATGCTGGGCAGACTGGCAATTGAAACTTTTATGTATACAGCAAAACACTCAAACACACACACACACAGCATGACAATTCGCATAAATGTTAAAGTCAACAACTTAATTTGTAGACGGGTATTAGAATTTAAGTAACGCGTAATTAATGTTCCAGCCAAATTGATTCAAGCTTTGGAGAGTCTCACGGAGTTGGAGTTGGAGTTGTGGTTGCCGTATAGAGATGTCCAAGTCCATATCGATAGTTATGTGAATGTGAGTGTGACTGTGAATGCCACGTATGCGCTTTATTTATTGGGATCTAAGTGATTTCCGATGAGATTGTATGGTCAGCAAAGATTGAGGCATCAGGCACAGCAGGTGGCACGTCTGAAGCGGACATGGACACGGACACGGGTATGAGCAACTGACTAACTTGCCCATCACCATCACCAACACAATCACCCGCTGTCTCTTGCGTGTTTGTTTGGTTCGTTTTGTTTAGCGCGTCAGGTGAGAAGCAGAAGCGCATATCGGGGCAGGGAGTTTAGCATCTAGAGGAGGGGGTCGAGGGACTCACTTTTCACATTACCTGATCATTTTGGGTGTGATATTATTAGCTGATTAGGCCAGACTGCCGTGTACCCCTCTCGGAACTCGTTTGGCTGCTGCTGAGAAATCTACCTGAGATCTCTCAGTCTGCAGCGAGAATGGAGCTCATTAATATATTAAAACAAAATTTATATTATTAGTCGATATGAAAATTTTCGCTGCCGATATTTGCGCATCATTAAGATCATCAAATGAAGCCAATTAAAAATAAATAAATAATACATTTTATGAAAGCAATCAAATGAGCCCCAAATCGATTGCCAAATATGCACGTCCAAAATTATAAATTCTGTTAAAACTTAATTAGCAGTGTCCAAGGGAGTCCACATAAAAGAACACAAGAGAAAGAGAGAAGCGAGTTCTTTGCAAATGAATCTTGATTGTTTCAAGCCATTCATTAATAAATTAACAGCAAATAAATTGAGCCAACAAAAGAATGCCAAAGTCTCAACCGTTCAGAGGGAGCTCTGAGAATGAAAAGGTATGAGAAAGAGTTTATCTCTCTGTTGGCTGCTTAAATTTCTCTCACTCATCAGTCAGTCAATTCATTGATATGATCATTGGATCGATTCTAGTTGAAGGCCTTGGTAAGACTATCCTTATATGATTGGCCAACCCGCTGGGTTATTTAAGTGCCGCATTTCACATAATCAACTTTTAGAATCATTTACATGCAACCAATTGTGTTCCCCACCCACCCTATTTGTCTTGGGGACTCTACACTCTACACATAATCAGCCAGCGAGAACATAATTAATTGATTAAAATGTTTTTGCATATTATGGCCGAGTATCATATTTCACATAAATGAGCGCATTCAACACGCTAAAGTGCCAAGGATTGGCTGACTCTCTGGCTAAGCGGCCAGCAAACCAAGGCCAAAAGATTAGTGAAGTCAAACAGGTGAACAGGTGATTATGAAGTTGGCAGAGGAGATGGTGGTGTTGGCCAAGTCTGGCCTGGTCTGGCCTGGCATTACCTCCTAGGGTAACCAAATGCGACAACAACAGCAAAGGCAACAGCAACATCAACAGCCAACGGCCCCAGCTTGGCCAACAGTTTGACTAGGCAAACACCGCATGTGGCAGCTACATTGGACAACAATACAACAACCACAACATTAAAAAGAAAGAAGTGAAACACGCGCGGGCCTTGACCAACACGGTCCCAAAAACACGGAACAGGGTGTTTATGGTGATTTAGTCAGTTATGTGGATCGTAAACATTTTTGATAGCTAAATTTAAATAAACGACAGATATTTGTTGTTGCAGCTGTTATTGTTACCGTTGTTGTTGTGGTTGTGGTTGATGGTGTGGCTAGAGTCTTAGCTGAGTTCTATGATTCTAACCTGATCGTTTGCTTCATTCCCAAGACTTAATGGTCCACTCTGTATCCTAAGATTTTGCACTGAGAAAAAAAATTTGCTTCAACATAGAAATTATGGTTGACGTTTCTCTAACATCCCTTATGACATTAAGAGATAGCATAAATCGGTTAAGAAATGGATTATATGATAGAGTGAATATAAAAAGACAGAGAACCTAAGATCGAACCCAAAAACTAAGAAGAAAACTTCTAGTACAATATAGAAATTATGGTTAACATTTTTCTTACATCCAATGTGAATCCAAGATATAGTGTAATTCGGTTGTGAAATAGGTTATATGACAGGGTGAATAAGAAACGACTGAGAACCTTAGACAGAACCTAACAAATACAAAGGAACTTCTGCTTCAATACAGAAATTTTAATCATTTTTCTTACATCCAAGATATAGCGGAAATCGGTCAAGAAATGGGCTAAATGAATAAGAAAAGACAGAGAGACCGAACCCAACAAATAAGAAGGAACTTCTGCCAGAATGAAAAGAGGTTAGTCGTGTTAAATGGAATATGTTAAAGTTTTCTTTTTTTTCAGTGTAGATAGCTGTTCCATCTCGGGCGCTTAGTCATTTGTGGGCGCTGGCGTGAGTTAGCGAGCGCGCGCGCCAAGTTGAGAACTTAAATTAATTTTATTACATTGAAGTTTTTGTGTAGTTGGCGCGAGAAAATATCAAATTACTGTGGTAATATATTTGAAATTAATGGCAGCTCTCTGGCCAGGAAATGTGGTCTGGGCTGGCTGAGATTATGAGCGTTCAGATTTTGTTACGTTTTACTTTTATTTAGTTGGTAAATTGGCCATAAAGGCCATGCCAAGAGCAACTATGTGGGCAACTACTTACGGCCCGAACCGCAGGCGATTGCAGGCCCCAGATAAAGAAAGGAAAAAAAAAAAAACAAATGGAAAGCATTTCTGGAGAAAAGTAATCGAGCAGTTCAAGTCTCTCAAGGTTTGGGTAAACATAAACTAAATAAATATTTGTTTTAAATTTTTCTGTTGACAAGCGTTTCAAATGTCAGTCCAGTCAGAGCCAGCCAGAGCATCCGTTGCCTCAGTTTCAGTATTTTCATTGGCATAATTGGCTCACTCAGCAGCAGGAAGATCAACGGGAATCTTGTTTATTTATTTTGGAAATTGTCGTTGCATGGAATGAGTAAAATTGAGCCCAAAATATCCGAGAGAGTCAGCAGGATTTTCGCAAGACCCGATATATATTTTTTCTTCTCTTTGGTTACATTTTGAATAGAGCAAAAGTTTTGAAGCAAACAGGATTACAGGCAACATTGCTGTTTTAACCCTTGGGCTAAGCCAACAACAGGCCTGTGGCTTAACTTTTACAATCCTGTTACCTCGTTGAGGCACCTATGAAAGGCCAAATCAAACTAGCTGCGAATTCTTTTAATGAAAATACTTTGGCCTAATCCCAATCCCGCTCTCTCTCTCGGTGTGCGTGTGTGTGTATTTTCAGCTTTTCATTGTTTGCTTGTGCTGTTGCTGTTGTTATTGTTGTTGGCGTGTCATAAATCAAGGCAAGGTAAAGAGTTGCCTGCTAGGCCTCGGCCACGCCCACATAAATCTGCATACGCTGGCAGAAGCAGTCTTTCGCTGGCTTCGTTTGACTTATGCCTTTTGTCAAAGTCAAAAACATAAAGTCGTCGATGCACAGGACATCGGGACATTGGGACATTTTGAATGGGTCGGTAGTATTGTGAAATTTCGGTGGGCTGGTCCAGGCAGGATCAAAATTTATATTTAATAAGCACATAATGGCAATAATCATAATTTTACAGTGAACTACGGCCTGGCTTATTGCACAAAAACGCACTTTCGAGCAGCGGGTTGCCATTCTCTTTTGGCCATTTCGGCTGTGGTTACTATTGCCCTGAAAGGGTTCATTCTAGAAAGATGTTCAGATGTTTGAGCAGCTTCCCTGCTGTTGGACACAATGCACTCGCATATTCGCAAATTGGGAGGCGTTGTCTACATTTAATTAATACGTTTGGTGAGACTTTGGCTTTGCTTTCTTGGTTTGGTTTGTTGCCGTGGGCCAAGACCGGAGAGTCAGTTGGTGGGCGTGTCGGCAGATGATTAGATTTTCGTTAAAATTTAAGCCAAGAGGCACAGATACTGTGTGGTGTGTCATTTTGTTGCTTATTGTTTCAATTTTTATGATGCGGGCAAAGCTTCATTTAGCCACAGTTTTGGGTTCTTCCAGCTAACAAAATTCCACGGAAGCCAATGCCTAGGATTAAGAATTGCTGTTGGTTTTTGTCTTCTGTTTTTTGTTTCCCTTTCTTTCTTTTTTAATTATTTAAAGGAAATGTTTATAAAATGAGTTCTGAGCCGTGTGCTTGTGCTTGGCGTAACAAACAAAAGACTTAGGCAACAAACTTGGAGAAGTCTGAATTTTAAATGGAATGTTATCTGTCCATTTATAATCGCCTTCAAAACTGATATGTGGCTTCCCTGCGATCTCTCAGTTCTCGGTAACCAAAGGACTAAAAAATGCAAACAATTGCCTTAAATTCAGCCACAACAATAGCCAGTGTGGGTGTCTATTAAATTCCCTAACGGTTCCTGGCCATAAAAAACAATCAGCCAAACAATTACGAATACAAAATACCTGCTGCCTAGCACAATTGAGACTCAAGTGTTTTGGCCTTTTGTAGAACAAATCACGCAAAACCATAAGCCGAATCGGGCATTTGTTTAATTTCCAATTAAAAAGAGCAAACACAGACACGAGCACAGCAGGTCAAACCAGGAAAACCTGGTCTCTGCCATTATCATCATTGACATCACAACATGACTTGTTGGCTGACAACTGTTTTAAAAAAAAGGCAGGCAGAAACAGAAGAAGCATAAACACACAAATGTCCAACAGGACTCAGGACCTGTGAAAGGAGTCCCGTTGCGCTTCCCTGGTCTCTGGTCAAGCGTAAAAAATATTTGAACGCACTGTTGAAATGAGTGCGATAGTTTCTGGATTGCCTTTGGGTTCTCCTTCCCGGAAAATGCCACTTGTCAATTCGAAGGCTTTGTACATTTTATCTAAATTACGCCAAACAAAACAGCAGTTGGCTAGGGTGAGTCAACGCGGTGGACGGGGGGGAACAGTTTTAGCTAGATATTTGTAGAGGCGGACCCATCTAATGTTTTAATTTGATTTTAAAATGATCATAATCTGCTATCCATGGAAAATGTCAAAATAAAGCGAGGGTAATCACACTTTCTTCTTGGGGTCTGGTTCCCTTCGATTTTTCTCTCTTTTGATTAATTAGAAGTCGATGTAGATGCATAAAGAAGTTAAGGTTGCCTAATTGAAATGCACTTGCCGTTGGCTTCAATATTAATGAATTTTCATTTTTATTACGAAATACGCTGTCAAAATTGTATTGTACTTGTTTGGTTGTCGAGCTCTTGGGTGTGCTGGTGGATTTCTTAAATTTTTATTCTTGGTTGCATTTTGATAATCTACGAGTATTATGGGACATTATAATTCTCTGAATTTGAAAATATTTGTGGTTACTTTGGGAAGAACAGTGGCAGTCACAGGGTAGGGCAGGCTCAGAATTAGGCATTTTATAAATTATGTACGGCATTTGTAACAGAACGAAGTGACTCTGTGATTGGTTGTTTGTCTTTCAAATTTCGAATTCAGAATTGAGAATTTTGAATTCTGAATTCCATGGTAAACGTGTTGGGGCGTGAATATCACATATTTATATTTAATTATTTGATTTCTTGGACTGTGACTGCATAATCATCGCTTCCATCATTTGTTAACTTGGTGTGGATAAAGTTATTGAAAAATTTGTGTGACAAATGTTAGGCGCTGACTGCATTCATTAACCATTTCGAGGGCTGAGTCATTCATGTGTGTGTGTGGGTGTGTATAGATAGCCAGCTGCGTAACAAATTAGTTGTGCCCACATAATTGAAATTAAGAACAAATGACTTAGGCCACAAACTTGTCACAATAAATTGTGCAGGTCAGAAAAAGTGAAAAAAAACAAACTTAAATTTTATTGTCTTACGAAATCCTCACACTAATAATAATTACTGAGAATTGTGTTAATTGGAAAGTACACAAGTTGAATTGTACTTCCCCATTTGTTAGTTCCATTTAACAAAATACAAACACAGTTAATATGTAAATCAATTCAAATAAGCCAGCACTAAATCATATTGCAATTTTCATAATAAATATTTAATCATATGATAGACACGAAGTGAGCTCTGGCTTTGTGGTCTGAAATTGACTAATTATAGTTGGTAATTGCAATATTAAACACTTTGGCCAGTTCGTCTACACAGTGCTGTGAACAAGACTCTAATGGGCGGGCAATTGCAGGCAGTTGGCGGCAACTAATTGAATCCCTCTCCAACACATAACCTATAATTATTTTTACTTTGCATGGCCGCCAACCTGCTAGAGTCTGGCTAATGGGAATGCGTTGTTCTTGTTACTGCTGATTTAGCTTTTGCATAAAATGACGGCCACACGCAATGAACGCATTTGGCAAACTGGCAAAGCTAAAAATTATGCAAGCAATCGAGCCGAGTCAGCTGTGAGCGGAATTTGTAAATGCTTGTCAATGCACTCGGCCGGCCGGCCAGAGTTCTACATAAAGTAGAAAATAAAAGGTATATGATAATGTTATAATCAATATTTTAATCAATAACTGTATGAATAATTCAAATAGTTGGCCGGTTAATTGATTGTTTATTAAAGTTAATGCCTAAGTGGAAACTATTGATTTGAATAAGGCAACAATTTTCTCATACAGATTTCTCAATAATTTATGAACATGTCATGGTGCGGCAAAGCAAATGTCATGACATGAACAAGTCATAAAAATCAGCTCGAAACAAATCCAAGGCAAATAAACAATCCAACAATCAATACAAGCCAATTCAAAATTATTATAGTTGGGGCCACGTCGGGGTTAGCGTCGTGTAGGCGTTTTCCAACGGCAGCGTTAGCGGCACTATTTCAATAAAATATCAGTTTTGTCAAATAAAACCACAAATTTATGTGATTAATTTGAAATAAAGTATAAAACTCACCAAATACTATTAGGCAGTGAACCAAAGGCGAAGCTCCAATGCCAAACACTCTGATCGATATCAACAATTAGAAGCGAGCTGGCCGTGGCACCCTGCGGCTCTTGAGAAATTTGACGCTTTTACGACCGATTTTTCTGTGGCATAATGTCTCTCTTATGTGAGCTCTTTGATGCACCAAATTAAAGCACAGCCAGACCAGACATTCCGAAATTAACCGAAAAAAAAATTCAAAACATATATCTGAAATCGGAAAGTCAATATCGAAATGATGATGACGTTTTGCATATGAAAGACGAGGCGCTGGGCCGTTGGCGCCCGCAACCTGCCGTGCACAAATTACAGATAAGCGGACTTCATCGTCTGGATGAGCTGACATTCAATCTCTAAACGGTAGATGGAAGGCATCAGCGACTTCAGCAGCAGTCAGACTGACTGGCCATTTAATTGCCGCAATTAGATTAAACATCAAAATATCGAAACATGAAATTGAAAATGTTAAATAAATAAAAAGAAAAAAAAAAAGAAAATGTTTGTGTTTTTCTAAAAAAAAAAACTTAATTAAGTACTTGAAAGCAAACGTAAATATTTATGTAAAGTCTGGACAGTATTTTGTAGTACAAACACAATGGCTAAATGTATTGTAATTTAACATGCCGCTGCTCTTGTTGCTGCTGCCGCCGATTCTCAAGCGGTTGCCGATGACAAGGCAAAAACATGGCGGCCAACGCCTACAAATTATTGGGATAATGACGGGCGCGAGACGGGTGAATTGGTCTACACAGTCTAATCATTCAATTAAAATGCTTAGGAATTATTATGACAAACAAATGTCGAGAGTTTAAGGCGACCCCAAAAAATAAAAAAAAAAAGTGATGCCAATCTAGCCAGTATAGCAGGAAGTTGTCAGTGCTGGTCGAGGGCGGCCGAAAAAAATTACAAGCAATTTTGTATAGAAATAGAAAATATTGTAGTGTAGATATTGATCTACTCTGGCGGAAGTGAAAAGTTAACAAGCCTTGGGGCAATAAGCCCAGTATTTGAAACTAAAACGGCAGGTTCGTTGCCTAAGTCTTTCGTTTTAAGCAAATCTCCCGACATGGACTTTCAATTAATTACTTAATTTAACATCACACACTCAAGTGGGACCAACATCTTCGATAACAACAACAACAACAACAACAACAAGAGTAATAACAACGACAACAGAAAGCACTAACATTGACAATTTGCCAGGCAAACCTGTTGGCTGAGCTGTGGCATCAGAGCCAAGAATACCTAAAGACAGAATCATGGTCATCACTATCCGCTTGGCACTGTTGCTCTGTCAACTCTCTTTAGCATGTTCATTATCATCATTATCAACGCCAGAAAACACGATCCTTGCCCTTAACATACAAATCAAGACACTGGCCCGCGCAGCACACACACAAAATAAACAAAAAAACAGAAAACAGATTAGTTTCCATATCCCATATCAGGGTAATTATTGTTAAATGAGATAACGATCTTGTAGTCTGGTGACATTTATTTATTTTCCTTAATTTTGCTGTATTAATCTTCTTGGAAACACACATTAAAACACACACACACTCTTATGCACGAAAGACACGGCGAAAAATAAAAAACAAAAATAAACTCAAACTCTTTCCAACAAAAACGATCCTCTTGTCCTCATCAGTGGCTTTGGCAGTGATCAACACCAACTTTGAAATCAACGGCATCAATTTGGCTTTATTGGCATGCGTGCGGACAGAGGGACAGACAGACAAAGGCGCAAACTGTACTGGGACTGGACTTTTGAGAAGTTGAGTGTGATTGTGTGTGCCTTTTGACGGTTTGCATTAGGCAGGCCATCGATCAGCATAAGCAAAATTTGGTAGTACCTTGGGGCACCCGCTGCGTCGGCGTGTGCGTGGCCGTTACACAAGTTAATTATTTTATCCAGTTTGGACCAAACAACAGCTGACTTTTGGCTGACATGCGTGCAACTGAAATTGCGTACTCAAGTCAAGTAATTAATACCATGAAATACAAAAGGAGATCCAAGCTAAATAATAAATATAAAACACAAACACACGCTTGTCAAGACTTTTGAGTTAGATGGACGGAGATGGAGAGGCAGGCTCAAACGAACAGACCAGCAAGATATCACGAGTTTAGTAATTAAACGAACATACAGAGTAACACTGACAACGGCTACACCCGCTGCCTGCCTCTTGGCCAGCTTGGTCCGCCTGCCTGCCAGCCAGCCTGACTTGCCCATGTCTGAGCGTGGGGCATATATGAGGCCCAAAAAAAGAAAACAAAACTCAATTAAAATTAAACAAACCCGAAATGAAGACTCCACTGCCTCATCGAACTTCGTCATCATCTACGTCTTCTCAACCCTTTCAACGAAGACAGGCCTTTGCGTACGCGAGCTGCCAAAGAAAACCCGAGAGAGCGAAAGAGAGAGACTCAGCTAATTTAACCAAATTGGATTACTTAATAAGTTTATTGGTTAAATAACTTGAAATGTGGCAGTACACGTATTCTGAAAGAATAAAAAAAATGAATCTTATAGATAACATGCATGTTGTTGTTGCTTTTGTTCGGTTACCGTTGAGTGGGGTGCGCCAAGAAACCTTTTTTGGAAAAGCCCTTACATTATTTACAAACAAAAACATCAACACAAAAAATCCAACATGTATAAAATTGTGTGTTAATTTCTGAGAATTACTACAGAGTTTTCTTGGCTGCCGTATAATCCCATTCTCAACGCTTCTATAGAAAATTTAAAAGAAACCAGTGCAGAAGGTTCTCTAGTTGCCGCCGAGGACCACATACTCTTTTCAAAAATGATTTCATATAATGTCAATCGAATTGAATTTAATTCGATCGAATTGAATTTAATTCGATTCCAATTGGCTCGGATAATTTGGAGATTTCCCCAGTATATTTATAAAGTAGTTCGATACTGAGATCTTATTATATGTTATTGTAGTCTGAACAGTTGGTTACTAGTAAAAAATTTCCATCATTATCTTAATAGAAAAACATATAGCTAAACCTATATGCCTGCTCAAGATATAGTTATCAGTTTATAGCTTATATGAATACTTAAGTTTTTGATCAGTAGCGTAAAAAATTTCCATCATTATCTTAATAATCTAAAAGCTTTAGAAAGAGTCGAACTGATAGAAAAACATATAGCTGTAGCATATAGCTTTATAGCTTTATGGATGATTAAGTTTTGATCTATTTATACACAACTTTCAGGTCCCTCCAATATTTTTTGGATCAATTGGATCAATATAAATTTCAAGACAATCTTTATATGCTTATTCTTTAACCTTCAAAAAGAGTATAGAAAGAATGTTTATGACTTAGAATTAAGAAGCAGACTGAAAGGGGCACAACAATTCCATGCATCTTCATATGTGGGTGTGAATGATTATTAATTATAAGAGTATCTGAAAGAAAACTACAACACAAGGTGATATTGAAAGATGGAAATCTTTGTACTCTCCTTTGTGTAAGCCTTGATAACCCTGATTGAACTACAGGTAAATGGGTTAAGTTATACAAACAAGCTCCCACACTGAGAAAAATAAATCAACAAGTTTATTTATTTTTATTTTTTTTTTAAATCTTCATTCAGCGAGATGCGGAACTGAAACTTATTTAAAATTGTATTTCTCCAAGACTGAGCCAGATTGAGTTGCCAATTAAAAAAAAATTAATTAAAATAATTTATATATGTACATAAAGTATTTCTTTCAGTGCACTTAAGCACACAATCTCGATCAATTTAAAGCTGTTAACAGCTACTAATTAATCAGAATACGAATGTTAATTAGCCATGTGAGTGAATTGTAGTTTTATATGAGTCGAGCAGACCAAATGAAAGTGCAATTTTCTAGAAAATCTTGTAATGTCAGTTGGCAATTTCAATTGCTTGAGGGGTATTCTAATCGGTCAGTTCTAATCGATATGTCACCACTGCTGTCCGTAAGTGTCGCATAAACTGCTGTCCAATAAAAATAAATTTTGAATTTAAATCATTAGCACACCTCGAGCAAAAGTGCCGCAATATCAGTTTATTTTGAATGAGATTTTTGAAACCTGTTTCCTTGGACACTCTCCCCTTCCCTCCCCCCTCGTCACTTGTCTTGTAGATTTGTTTTGGTAGCGGTGACGGCCACACCCCCACCAAATGTCTAAGCCAGCGTGGGCTGCAAGTTGGCTGACTTTGCTTTCGCTGTGGTTATAGCTGCTTCTGCCCCTGGTGTTTTGTGTGATCTCAGACTGAGAGAGCTGAGCTCAATTAAATTCTAAAATAAAACACGATTTGCATTTTAAATTGTGCAATTAAAATGCTTATGAAATCTATAAAAATCGCTAAATGCATTTTATAGCCACCATTCAGAGTCCGCGCTGGCGCTGCAGCGCACCGGGTAATGCCAAATGTCACACGTTAATTAATTGGCAAGGCATAATTTGTCCCGACCTGTGGTTTATTATCGTAGTCCAAATGGCCAAAACAGGTTTCGAAATGGGCCTGCTGGATAGCTTAAATAGCCCTTCTCGGGAATATTATGGTCACAATTCCTGGCAATCATTTAAATGTCCGGCTTTAATTATTTGAATAACAAGATTTGTGTATTATTTTTTTTAATTGGCAATTAGCGGAAATATAGTTGATTCCCTTTAAATAAAAAAAAATCCCTTTATGTTTTCAATATTTTATATTTTATGTAATCATATTTTATACGTTTCGTTTTGTTTTTTTTTTTAATATTAATTTAGACTTATTTTATATTTAACTAAAGCTAATTCAACTTTGAAGTTGAAGCACTGCAAAATTGAATTAATTAAATAAAAAGTACAAAGAGGTTTGGGGCACAAGTAATTCTAGAGACATAAATAAATTCTAAGACTAAATACTAAATATATTCATTTCTAATCTATGATATCTGCCAGATAAAATTCACTAGTTAAAATTAAGTTTTTAAGTTTTTTTTTGTTTTGTTTGTTGAGATATTTACAAGCCTTAATTTAATATTTGTACAAATAAGGTTGATTGAAAGAACTTGGCTCGTTTTTGAGCTCAACTCAATTTTGGCTCTGGTAGTTTTTTTTTTAGAAAACAAGGAAAAAATTAAAAAGCAGATGATGAGGACAGCTCTGGAAAGAAAAACGCCTTAAATATTTTTTTTTGTTTCTTTTTTTTTTGGCACAATTTAAATTGAGGGGCGGGCGATTTCGTTCTCTTTTGGGCTGTTTAATAAAAATTACTTTTAATACTTTTGCAGTTAGTTTCACAAAAAAGGACTGATGTACATTTAATCTAAAGTGCTTGTTTTGTTTTTTTTTTTTTTTTTTGTTTAAGAATATATCACAAAAAACTATTTTAACACACACATACACACTCACACTGATGCAGACGCTGGCTTAAACTTTTGAAACACGCAAGGCAAAGCAATTTGGACGCTTCTTTAGTAAGGAACTCACAGATACTTTTAGCCATATAGGAGGCGCCCAAATGCGGTTACTCAGACACACAGATGATATACAGCGAGGTAAATATATACAGAGAGGAGGAGAGAGGAGTAGGAGAAGGCGGGCGGCTTAATGACTGGCATCAAGTTCGTGCTCGTCATCGCTGGGGCAGTCATCCATCTCCATGTCGATGAGCTCGTCGTCATCCTCATCGCCGCTGGCGTTGTGCGAATTGCGTTCTGATGAGCCGCCGCCCTTTTCATCCTCCTGTTGCATGCGTTTGTGCTTGGTGCGTCGGTTCTGGAACCAGACTTTCACCTGCGTCTCTGAGAGATTCAGTGATTGGGCCAGAGCCTTGCGTTCGGCCCCAACCACGTACTGATTGCTCTCGAATGCGTGTTCTAATTTAAGCAGCTGCGAGGGCGAGAAGGCAGTACGGATACGCTTGGGCTTGCGGAAGGGCTGCAGCAGGAAATCTAGAAGAGACAAAGAAGAAGGCGAATCGTAGAGTTAGTCAAACTGTCAGAAGATTTCATTTGAGATTTGAGATTTGAGATGCTTGATGCTTGGTCAGATACTTACTTCCTGGAAAGCGGTGAGGAAAGATGCGGCCATGGCGACTCAGCAGCCAAGGATAGAGTGGGTAACTATCGCGTGGCATGCCGGGATTGGGCATGAAGGGGCCGGCATGAGGTGGTAGGCCGGCAGCAGCTGCTGCTGCAGCGGCTGGTCCCAAGACGTGTCCGGCTTGCAGGGCAGCCGCCATTTGGAATTGGGCGGCAGCTATGAGATGTGGATTGTGGGCTGGAGGAAGTTCCGGCGGTGCATTGATATAAGGTGGCAGGGCCTTGATGTCGGGCATACCAGGCTGACCCGGTGGTGGCGGTGGTCCGCCCGGACCAACTGGGAATGGTCGCACCAGACCGGCCGGCGGCAGACCTGGCACAAGAATAGGTCCGCCTGGATGCATGGGAGGTTTGGGGTATGGCTGCTGTGGCGGCGTGTTGTGCGGACTGCTGACCAAGAGGGTGGGCGAGGAAGATGGCTGTGAAGATTGTGGTGAGACGGACTTGGGCGGTGTGTGAGGTGGCTGGATGCGCTGGGCTGGATTTTCGGCCTGTTCTAGGGCGGGTGGGGCCGGAGAGCGTTCGCGTTTCACAGCGGTCGTTGGCGGGGCATCACTGCCGGGTGAAACCCGTGTTTGAGGGGGACTGTAGGGGCCACTAGCACTCATGTTGCTGGCCATGGCGGCATTGTGATGCAGACGCTGCAAAAGGTCCTGAATATCCTGATGGGACTTGGGGGTTCCCTGTTGTTGCTGTTGTTGTTGTTGCTGCATAAGTAAATGCTGGTGCAGAGCATGCTGTTGGGCAGGCGACAAGTGAGGTGTCATATGGGGTGGCATGTGCGGCAGACCGTGGGCATGATGATGGGGCAGCCCCATGAGATGGTGTGGTGGTGTACTTGGTAGATGTGTTTCACCTGGCAGCATGGTGATGCTAGCGGGTGGTGTTTGTGGTGGTGAGCTGGGTCCATTGCGCTCTGGCATGGGGCTACTGGGCTGGCCATTGTCAGTGCCGTTGCGTTCCGTGGAATTGGTGGCATTGCCGACGGTAGTTGGCGATTGGGCTGAAGCATCGTTGCCGACAATCGATTCGATGCTGAAGCCAATCTTCTGCTTAGGCGTGGGCATCATGACGGCTGAGGTGGGTACCGGCGGAATCATTTTAGTCATAAATACGCGCGGTGTGGGTGCTGGCAGCGTGGGCGAGGCGGTAATTAATTCGGCTATGTTTGCGGCTTTTCCTCGTTGCTTTCACGGTGAAAATATTCGGATTTTTACAATATTTATTTTGAGCTTTGAAATTTTGCTTGGGATAGGTTTTTTTTCTTTTATCCGTTTTTAATTTGGTTTCATGGGGGAAAAATTCACTTGCTACACTGAAGCCTCATTTGGAAGGCTAAGATTGAACAGTCACTTGCTGTGTAATTTTGCACTTGCACTCTGAAAAATTCGTGTGGCTTTCACGGGCTAATTTGCGGCGAGAGTGGCGTGAAAATGACAACTTTCTTTTATTATGATTTTCGAAAATGTTTGTGCGATCGACGCGCTCGAAACGTGTACACTCGACGACAGTCACTGTCTGAATAATCGAGAGACTTGCGGCAACAGCACCAAGTGTACGTGGTGGGAATGCGTGTTTGGTTGTTCTCGGCTCACCGCTCACGCACACAGGCGCACGCGATTGTGCTCACTCACACAGATACGGAGGGCCAGGCACACAGGCTTGTTGGCTTTCCAAAACACGTCAAACCGGTCGGTTGGTTGGCAGAGCATTTGTATCTTGTAGATACAATTTGTGTGGCTTAAGTGCGAGTGCGAGAGCTGGGTTGTTGTTGGCTGTCTGCCATCGCACTCACCCTATTGTTGGATTTTTGTGGATTTTATCTGCCAGATACTTAAGTACAGTGTGTGTGCGAAAGAGCCAAATGATGTGACCAGAGAGATTTGCTGTCTCAGCTACGGCTGCTCACATGCAAGGCGGATCCAATTTAATTCGCTATGTTTTCCTTTGCTTTCAGCTACGCTGCTTTATAGATATTTCTGCATATGGCTTCCGTTCTCATCGAGGGGTTTTTATTGTTGTTGTTGCTGCTGTTTATTGGTCTTTGTTGTGGCTATGACTGTGTGCTGTCTTTGTGTAATTTAGCTTAAACTACCATTCATAGTTTTTGTGATGAAATTTGTACATTTTTATTATTTTTAAAAGCAAGCAATAAATGAAAATTTTTTCTTAGTTTGCTTCTTATAAAAAACCTGTAAAGAGTCTAGGAAAAGGCCAGCTAATAACAACAAGTTAAAGTCTTAATATTGGGACAGTCTTATAATAGCTCTGATGTATCCCAGGTTCCTAGGAAAAAACTAATAATTCTGCTCACTTGGAGATTTTGAAAAATCATTTCGAATTCAAGACATCAAATGCAATTCATTTTTCTGCTGCAGATATAAATCAAAATCGAAAATATTTTTGCGACAGTTTTCACAAAAATTATACCGCACAATTTAAATGTTAATTTTATGGATACACTTGCTTTTTTTTGCCTTTATTTTGGCACACGACAAACCCCGCATAATTTATTGTGATTTGGATCAGTCCTATTTCTATGTTAGCTAAAGTTACTTGAGAGCTTCGATAACCACAGCACGAATCGAATTAATAATAACAATACAAGTTTCGGAATCAAATTCAGAATTAGAATCAGAATCAGAGCAATATGATCAATGTCAAAACGTGCCTCAGATTGAATTCTATTCGATTATTTTCGATCCCAAAATGGACTCAAATATGATTTTTTTTAAATTTCTGTTCTCGCTGCGGGTTAAATATCAATTAGTAATCAGCACAATTTGGTGATGTATTTCACACTTGACTATGTGTTGTGTTGCTTTCAAGGTTATCTAGCTCTGACCCGAAACACAATTTATGTGTTTCAAAACAAACGAAAAAAGCCAACAATTTTTGTTTTCTAAAAGATTTAAATCAAACTTAATGAACACTAATTAAGCACACGCACTCTGCACCATATATAAATGGAAAAATTCAAACAGATTTATTTTTTTGATTTCATAAAGTTTGAAAAGTAGATGAATTATTTAGATAATCTCACTAAATAATTTAAATTTAGTTTTTTTATATGTTATTTATAATTAAATATGCCAAAAACAACCCTTATCATTGAGCTGATTCTATTTCTGAGTTCATTTTAGCAAAAATAACTCTCGGTGATGATGAGAAACTATAATTAGAGCTCTTAATTGAGACCGATTAGAGAATTAAATTATGGAAAGTTCATCGAATGGTTAACGAGCAAAACGTGTACTAATTTGATAATATAGACTTTTTTCACAAATTCAAATAAGTGACAAGTCCTCTTGGGAATGAAAAGAGAATTCAAAATGTGTCTAAGTTCACACGATCACAAAAAAGAAGCAGGTCAAACGGTAGAAGCAACAACGATTAGAAAGGGCTTGCTAATGAGCAAATAAAGATATTTAGATATCTCCATGGATGATTAGTAGCAAGTACAGCTGTCCAGCTAGGAGTCTCTCGGTCAGAAACAATCTCCAGCAGCGCCTAGTAAGCAGAGTCACCAAGTTCGCAAGTCAGCAAAATAGGCGCCTTTTGTTTTCATTTCGGGGCAAATGAAAACCATAAAAAATGCAACACAAGGGAAAACAAAAACGTATTTATTAGATAGAAATAAAGCAGAAAAATGCTGCACACAATGGAGGCAAGCCAGCCGAAGGTGTCAAAATCAACAATTTTCGAGCACAAAGATTCCTCAGAAAACGCACAGCATGATGCAATTTTGCTCTCCCCGGGCCAAAAAAAAATAAAAAAGAAAAAGGTGTTCGGTAGAAAAAAATTACACACACACACACAGCAGTTTCACTTTTTTTCAGGCCACGACAACGAAATTCGAAAAATCAAATAATAAGAGTGAGCCGTGTTTGCGTGGAAAACAATGAAAAACGTGGCAAATTTCTTTTTGTTTAATTTGGTGGCAAGAAATAATGATGATGAGTCGGCGATTAGAATGCTTGGCAGAGGCCACTACTTGAGCCACTAAATTCATTCGAATTGATGTCTTTTTATACTGAAAAAAATGACACCATTTTGTAGGAATCTTGAGAGTTTATTTGTGTGTGGGAGTTGGTATTTAAATGTAATTAATTTGATTGAAGTGGAAAAGAAGAAGTTAAATAGAATTGGAAATATCTGAAGCAGAGGGAGGGCAGGCATATCATTTGAATTGGTAAGTATTTTAAAAATTCCCAAGAAATCCCCAAACCAAAAAGAACCCATCAACATCAACAGACATCGATCGATTTCACAGTTTTCATAATAATCATTTTTGTTTTTCTTCCATGGCAAAGAGACAGACACGCAGCAGTCTCAGCGCCTCATAATTTGAACGGTTGTAAATCCACGCGGCAGTGGAAATTATGATGGATGAGTTTGTGGCAACATTTTCACGCTTAGACTCTGCTCTGGCTAGTAGCTGGAAAAACTATAACTGACAGGGGACAGCGGAGAACAGACAGACAGACAGACGGACAGATCCGTAGGGAACAGGCGACTCGGGGTATCGAAGCATGGCGCTGGGATTAGAAAGATTGTAAAAGGGCGGGGGGAGCACATCAAACAAATGTCCAGTGCTATAGAAAGAGAGCCTGTGGCGAGTTCTTGGAAAAACCTATTAAAGTTAAATGAGTATGTGCATGAATTCGAAGGCAGCTCTGCCGCACTACAAAGTTCAAAGGATGAGCCATATGTATATAAAAATTTCAAGCACATCCACAAGCAGTTTAATCTTAAAAAACAAAAAAAATGAAGAGAAAAACACAGCCATAAAATCATATTAAAACACAATTTCGGGCTGACAACACACCAAAATCATAAAACATTTATATCTAATCCTTGAGAATCATAAAAACACATACAAGCGCATGACAAACCGTTGGATATTTTGGATTTTCGTATCTCTACCAAGCACTATGAAAAATAGTGGAAAATGTATAAAAATGAATAAAAATCAAAACCAGTAGTCAAAAGTAAAGACGACAGGAGTAAAAATAAAATGTCATAAAAATGTCGTGCTCTCCTTTCTCCTTCCTTTCCCCCTACGACGAATGTTAGTATTTTTTCTTACTTATTCTTTCAATGTACGTGCAAAACCCTTGAACGAAAAATAACTAGCCAATTTTATGACATTTTCCTGAGGCAACGAGGCGTGGCCTGTCCGAGCCACGGCAAGAACAATTTCAACATTTTCGTTTACGTTTTCGGTCCGTTTGAACGACAATGAAGCCAGGAAAAATATAGCTCTTCCAAAATAAAATCAACGTAATTTTTATTACTTTTTACCGGTAGTTTTTGTCTTCTATTCTCCCTTTGGCTTACTCCTTTTTTTGACACTTTGTCTTATAATATTTTGGTTGACAGGTACTTTTGTTCCTGTCATTATTTTCGTTGATACCCTCAACGGGACTTGTTCGCCCTGAATTTACGAGTCTGAAACTTCTGATTTTATCACCTTGATGATAGCCCAGCTAGTTGACTTATTGATGATATCCTCCAAATGGCTTTTATGGCCAAGTACTCTGGAATCCCATCCTTTGGGGCGTTTCTGTTGATAGCATTTCATAATAGAAACACTAAAAAGTGCAACAATATTCTCAAGATCTGATAAGTACACCTTTCAGCTATCAACGTTAACGTTAACGTTCTCGTTTCGGCCCTTATCTACAATCAGTTTAGTTTAATTTATTTCCACGGTTGGGGTTTAATTTTTTTTTATTTTTTAGAATCCCACAGTCATCATTCCAAATATAAATTACACGCCCACACACTTTCCACCCCTCGAAGAGATATGGCATATATATAAGGAAACTAATGATGACACCCAATAAAGAAATTCAAAACAAATGTGTAAATTTGTAAAAATGCATGAAACCAACTTTTCCATAAACATGTAAATTTTCCAACGCCATTCAAAACTGCCACGCCTGAGTGCCCCGGGGGATGAGGGACTTCAAAATGTCGTTGCTAGAAAAAAAAGAAGAAAAAAAAAAACTTCACTCCAGATGACTCAATTTACACACAACGAGCGCTGTAATGCGCGCAATTTTTCCTTTGACATTTGCAAACGTCAACGAATTTGGGAAAACGGAAAATGTCTGGCATAAATTTGTAATTTATCTATATGAATTTGTATCTGTGTGTGTGTGTGTGTGAGTTGGCTGCTGCACAATTTAACTACAAATTGCCAAACCTAATAAAAGTGAAATTAGCACTGAGCTGCTGCCAGCAGGGGATGTTGGGTGAGAGTCTGTACCATGCGCTTCCCTCCCCTCCTCTAAAGGGCTGATGTCACTTTCGCCATTTTGTGTTCGACGCTACTATGAGACGCGTGCAGTCGTTAAACAAATGAATTGTTATAAGCGCAGCCTGATTGCGACATCATTTATATACATTTTATAATAAGCTGTGGCATCCGGATCTGCACCCCGCCACGACCACGGTTCGCCAGCCTAGAACAAACATTTGAAGGAGACATGACGACGCTTGCCAATTTACCAGGATAGACCAAGCACGACCCAATCTCCTCCAACCCCTTTGAATGAGAGCACCAGCCACAAGGACAATGACGGCAACAATTGCCAAGGCAATGGCAATGTAAAAGCAGCAACGATTTTCACATTTTATGAGGCGCATCATTATGAGCTGCCATTGTGTTCCGCGCACATCCTGCAACTGCCATTATTATACGCCATTTAAATAATTTCGCTTTCATGCTGAGGCTACCACTCGGCTTGGCACTCGATTGCTGTCTTGATTGTCCTGGCTTGTTTGGCACGTCTTTCAACCCTGAACACCACTCACCCCCAAAAAAACAAAAAACCCGGCCAGAGCAAACAAACCCTGCACAGAGGACTCAAAACTGTCTCAAAGTGTCTCGCTGTGCTCTGCGCATAATCAGGGCACATCATCAGCATTTGATTGCGACAAATAATGCAGCCTCTTTGTTGTTGTTTTTTTTTTCGCTGTGTGCTTTGCTTGCTCACAAAATGGCGGCAGTGAATGGGCTTGTGTTTGGTTAGCTTGAAAGCGCGTTCGTGTAAAATTAAAAGGATTTGTGTGTTGATTAAGAGCAGCCAGCAGTATGGACTCTCACGAACTACCCCATGAAAATAGTTAAATAAATTTTTGGAAAGCTACCCTCAAGTTGGCAAAATTTACATACTCTTTTTGAGCTTTTTTTTGTTGTTCGATCAGGATTAAACTTGATACATATATGAGTCCCAGAGATTGGAGATATATACATATATGTGGTCTAGTCTCGCCAGATCCAGAGACGGATTCATCTGATAGTCTCAATAATTTCCTTATATTATTTTCTTATAATCTTTTTAGAGAAGCTGAGCAAGGCAAACAACTGCCACAATTGCAATATAATAGACTTCAAATTGACTCTAACCATCTCAGCTGGCTACCTATTTGCAGAGATCCCAACAAACAGTAGCTACTCAGACAATCTTAGCTGATTTAACAAGCAGATAATGCAACATATATGAACTTCAAGGCATTAAGAAGGTTGAAATCTGTAGAATAATAAAATGAATGCCACCATCAGCACCACTTGAGTCTGCTACCCAGACAGAACAGAATATAATAGAATTGAATTCCTACTTGGAGGTGCTCAAAGTTACAAAAGTGGACCAGCTAGCAGCTGAGATTGTTGATGGAACTGTTGAGGCTCAAAACTGATGATCTGGTCCGAACGTTCTGATCTGGTTACAAAAGTCAGGAGGCAGCGCGGGTGTTCTAAAACACAACAATGCCAATCCCGAAGCAAGTGAGCATGCGTGGCTCTTCTTCTGGTTTAGAAGCGGAAAGAGGCAAAAGTTAAGCCACAAACATACAAGAGGATCAAAACGGATTTAAATACAAAGTGGGAAATAATAAAGTGCCGCTATTCGGTCACAGGGAAAAATGAGCTCTGGCGGCAGCAACAAAAGATTGTAGATTTTTATTTTCCCGAGGGTTGCCAAGACTTATTGAAATTATAATTAAAATATGCTTGAGACTCCCTATATCTCTAGTTTCGCTTCACTTCCACAATATAATAATGCATTTAATTAAAATATATATATATATTTATTTATGTAATTATTTTTGTATACCTTCACACTTATGAGTCAAGTAATCAAACTCAAAGACGTAGACTCTCTAATGGATTCTCTTGAAAATAGTCTACATTTTTCGTTAATGTTTCCCTCTCAAAGCAGGGGCTGTCTACCCTTTTCTGGAGAATACCTTACCCAACTGGTATGTCATTTTCAATTCATTAGGATTACGAAACAAAAACTCAAGTCAACAACATCGAAACGAGTTTGTGAAAGAAACCTTGTTATTTCTTCAGCCGAAACTTCTTGGAGAGGGATAATAGTTCATATGCGCCTATTATAATTATAAAATGGACTAGAAATATTTCATAAATACTATTTAGGAGAGTACATCGAAAAAAAAACAGCAACCTCACATACTTGACTTAATTTAAGCCAATTTTATGCCTTTGACCAGGGGGATTATAAAAGGACTGCTCATGCTCTGACTTGATGTTTTCCTGCTTCTTTCTGAGAGAATGAACAATGAAACCATACTACATATGCATTTAAGCCCTAATTGTTTTGGGAGAAACCAACTCACACACATGGATAATCAGTTGTGGCTTAACTTTTGTGTGTTGCCGGAACACCCGCAAGTCGCTGAAATCAGTCGAAAATCAGTTTCAGTTCGAGTGACTGATCGACTTTCAACACCACTTGAATTCGAGAGCATCTACTCAAAGAAATTCTGGGATCTAGAGATTTTTTTTTTTTATTTTATTTGTCTGAACAGTAGCTGTAGACATTTTGGGATCATCCGGGATCTTAAAATTTGCGCACTCTTCACTAAATTTCTAATTTTCCACTGCTGCTTGCTATGGGTCATTATGTAATTTTGCTTACGCATGTGTAGCAGTTTTGGGAGCAAAGTGGTTATGGCACTGGCAGTGGCAGTGTCAGTGGCAATTTTGGTGATAGCGGCTTCTTTATGATGTTCAGGCGGTGCCTTTGTTAAAAGGCCACTTGCCGTGTAATTAGATTTGTGCTACTTTCTTTAACGGCTCGGATTGGCTCGGCTAGGCGGCAGCAAAGTATTTGATGTTCGGGGGCAGCTCAGATAATTCTATTTCTATGCAAATTAAACAATTATGTTCATTTCGTCAACAACAAATAAACATAATTTATTGAAATATTTTTTATTAAAGCTAATTGGCCGACGACAAAAAAAAATATTAAGACAAAATAAACTTTGTTGTGCGATTGATGATTAAAATGCTTCGCCATGGCTGAGTAGTTGATATGACCAAGGCGTGGTCTGTCCAGACTAAATCGCCTAGAACTGAAAACCGGACAATACAAACGCATTCATTTTGAGTGGTGTCAACGCACTGTGGTGTCAATTCACTGGCATTTTTATTTCACAGACAATCACAGAATTATTCGTAGTATAGACAAAGTTTTCCAAAATCAAAAACAAAATCAGCTTTCGCTTTGTTTTTAATTAGCTGCCACTTGCGGGTAGCTGAGCTGAGCTAAGCTGAACTGAACTGAACTGAAGTGAGCTGAGCTGAGCTCGTCGCCCATTTTCAAATCATTTTGACAGACCTCACACATAAGTCGACTTGGTTGGGTTGCCTAATTAAAATTGATTTGAATTCACTGACACTTTCTGGTATAATGGTGAGTTTTGAGTATGGCAAATCAAAGTGGCATTGTTCGGCATGATCAACAAGCCACTCACTTCGTCAGTTAGTCAGTCCAGCCAGTCCAGTCAGTCAGTGAAGCAGTCACTCAGTCAATCGTTTCAATTTCACGTTTGATTGATATTTTTGTTGAAATTGATACTGAAATCCATTCTCTATGCCTGGGCAGAAGGGTAGAAATTCTTCTTGTTGTTGTTACTGTTCTTGTTGTTGTTGTTTTCGCTGTTGCACGTTAATTAAGCGCGCTGGCGCTAAGCCCATAATTATACAAACGTGGAAGATTGTTTGTAGGAGCAGCAGCAGCAGCAGCGCGGCAGAACAGTCCAGAGAATCGAATGGACAAAGGTGGATCGGCTTGGCTGAGCTCTCTTTTGGCCATATATCTTTTTATGGCCACGTCCATAACGCGTCTCGTCAATTAGTTTGGCTGTCAAAAAGATGATGAACTCGTTGCTTGATGAGGGTTTGTCTACAACGCCATAGCCATCACCATGGCCGTCGCCAAAACCCGAACTGTCCCATTGTCCCAATGACTTATCACAGTTTCGAGCGAATTGGCATTCGCATTGTGGATTCACATACCCATTCACATTTTAATAGTTTCACAGTTCATAAAAGTTCGCGTCTACCTACAAAATATTTGAGCAAATGAGTAAGTAGATTGGCATAGTTTTCAAAAATGCCTGAAATATGAGTAATTTTTGAAAAGTTTCTTTTTAGTATTTTTTAGGTTTTCCAGTCGAGAGTCGGTTACTCAACGCGTGCGGAATTCGTGGCAGATAAAAATCATAGAGTGGACGTGTTTATAGGCCTGCCCGTGGTCCAGTTGATGGAGATGACATCGTCGACAAATTTCGATAGCAATTTTGACTCTGGCTGTGTGTGGTCGTCAAACTGGCGTCTCGTCTCTATTTCAAGTCGTTGACATTTGCGACAAATGCTCTGAGCATGTCAAGTGCTCGGCACTCGACAGTTGGACAGCTGGACAGACAGGCACTTACAATAATTGTTAGATTGTAAAAAAATAAACCACAGCTCAAATTGTGGTAGCCTCCATGTGTGGTCTCCAGGTCTTCAATCTTTGCTTGTTGTCGTTGTTCTCGAAATTTTGTCCCTTCCAGTGGCAGTGGTGGTGGGTGTGAACTTTACATGGTCCAACATAATTGCCGAAGCTTGTAAATCACCAGAAATGTTGTGATGGTCTTGAGACACTCCACGCCTAGGAGAAATCTGAATTATCTGCATGACTCACTCCACAATTGAGATAATGGCCAATTTCAAATCCTAGCCGGGTTAGATCAAAGAGACTTAGTGAATTGGTAATACGCAGTCTTAAAACTAAAATCACATGCTCAGGGCTTAATTAAAAGAGTTGGCTACTTAATGGCATTGTTTATTAAGGAATCTCCAACTGAGCCGTGGCATAAATCACACGGCTAGGCCTGGCTCACGAAATGAAATCGGTTAACTTGCGTGCCTGAATTTTTGATTTGTACTCAAAATACAATTTGATTTGTTGTTAATTATGATTTTCTATTTGTTTCTGTTTGCCACTCGAGCTGCTGTGGCTGCCGTCGACTGTGGGAAAGTAGTCGACGCCTTTTGAGGCTTGTGATTAATTTGAATTATTTTTGGAACGCGGTGAAATGCGTTTCGAACTCTTGTGCAAGAGAAATGGTCGAGAAAGGTGGGGTGGAGTCGGCCGGTTGCTCTTTGCTCCAGTAAAGTAAATAAGTTTTGGTTGATTTCATTTATGGGGTCTTTTTTTGTTTACTTGTAATCTAATTTTCTATGAAGTATGGCGATTACTTGAGGTAATTAATAATAGTTTTTATTGGTCTTACTTTTTTCCCTTTTTTTTTGGTGGGGATGGCCTCCAAGTATTTCAGATTTGATTTATATGAGAACAATTTTAGACAATTTTGAATGTGAGTTGAAATTAACATAAATTTTTTGGGCCGTTCTAAATTCTTTGGGCACTTTGTCAATCATGTTTTATATATTCTCATTTCCACAGGACTGTTAGCTAGTTTTGACGTTTTTATATTTTTTACATGATTTTTGAATTGAATTTATTAATCTTTTTTTTTCATTTTGAAATTCTGAAATTCTCTCTGTCTTTTTGGTAGTTGCAAAATGTACTCTAATTGTCACTTAAAAAGGCCTTGTTAACATATTTTTAATTGCAACATAAATGAAAGCAGAAAAACTTGCATGTCAACAGTAACTTCGTAATTAAGTTTTTAAGCAATTTGCAGAAACATTTAAGGCCCTGAATAAGCCAAAGACTAAAACACATGCAATACCGACTAATTAAGGCCGCTTTTGCCACCGTCCGGTACTGAATTTGAATAACCAAAGAGAAGTGGCAAGCTGCCCGGCCGGTTGGCGGTCCGTCCGTCCGGTCGGGCCTCGCCTTGACGCTTCTCGGTAGCTACTCTAACGGAAGCCATACTTTAGCAGCGGCACTCCAAAATCTGACACCTCAAATCTAAAAGATGTGCAAAGCCAAACAAGTAACAGACACACCGAGTAGAGTGAAATCTTTTATTTTATTTTACTGTCTGCTTAGAAGCGAAAGGAAGTGCGAGTTGTGGGCTGCTGTTTTTGTTTTGGTTTGTCGGTTAGCTTTTCTGCCTTTGCAGCATTGATACGCCCCGTGGGCTAGCGCAGAGCAGCTTCTGTCATTTGCCACTTGCCACTTGCTTATATTGAAAGCAATAAAAATTAATTTTCCCATGTTTACAGAGCAATCAGCAGCAAAGGTGACAAGCGTTTACGCTTGCCGCTCGGCAAGAGTCCAGACAACTCTCGGACTTGGTCTGGTTTTATCACCGAAATATTTCATCTTGCAGATAAGCATCTTCCATGGCTGGCGAAATTTGGACACAAATGCAGCATCCACACACACACACACACACACACACACACACACACACACACACACAAACACACCTTTTCTGCTTGTTTGTCATCGCATTTCCGCTGAAGCCGCGACGGTCTGTCATATCTTTCAGCGATCCATGCGCATGTGCGGCAGCGCTAATTAGTTGCATGAATGGAATTGAAACTGAACTCGGCTCACACCTTCTTAAAAACAAAAAAACTTCTTTTCACTGTTGTTTTTGTTCCTTTGTCGTGCGAAATTTTAATGGTCTGACTTTTCGTTTTCAACATATGCTGATATTATCAGATTTTTTTATGATTGCCAAGTTAGCGCTTCCTTTGCTTATTTTTCTCTTGAAATTTAATTATGTCCAGAGTGTCGGTCATTTTTTTTTCTTGAGAGACAAAAAAAGGTAACTATTTTTCTAATTTTTCAAGACTTTCATTAATGCGTTATTTACTCAATTTTATTGCAATAAAAAAAAAGAATTTTCTTTTATTATTATTATTTATTTATTCGAGTGAAGATAATGGGATTTTAATTGCAGTGCATTAATCAAAGTATTTTCCAAATGCATTCGAAGAGGCCAACAAACCAAAATTTATATTCAATCTGTAAATAAATTAAGTCCACAATCCTAGACGGGATGCATAAATCAGTGAGTGACCAGAGTGGCCCTGTCACCCATTCGATGATTCGATCGGTAGCTGGGAAATTTTTGTGCATTTTTTGACGGCTCGTAAAATTGCAATGAAGTGGCAGCCATTTTGTAAATCAGTTTTCTCTCTGGCATTTTGCATAATTTTTATTATTAATTGCCGCTGGTTGGCCATGTATTTATGGCCGCTTGCGTTTGAGCGCCGCCATTCAAATGACACGCATTCGATTCCAGCCAACTGACCAGACCGGCCGGCCGGCCGGCAATCGAATGACTCATGGGGCAGCTGTGGGCTGTGGACTGAGGCCGAAAGCTATGGCAATAGCAACCGTCGTGGGTGCCGATACTACTTTGTGTGTCTTGGAATGCAATCAGCTTCAATCTCATTCATTGACTCTTGATATATTTATCGTGCTAAACGAGCATAAATTGTGGCTTAAGAGTTTCCTAGAACTAAGCCCATTTAATCAAAAGTGTGCATGTGTGTATGCGTGTGTGGGAGGGTTAAAGCTCATATATGGTAAGAAATTATCGGACATCCAAGTTTGTTTCTGTGTATTTCTCATTGCCCAGCTTAATTCACTCGACAGATTTACAAAAGGCCAGCTTGGCTGCCTCGAATTTTGCATTCCCTCTTTGAAGGTTGCAGCTTTGACATGATCATATTGACTTAAAATGTGATCTAGATCTGTTGAGGGACACTTCGAAGATCACCAATATAGCTATAAGACCGATTTGGATATATATATTCTTTGATTCGGGAAATTTGGATTTGGATTTGGATTTGAATTTGGATATATATATTCTTCGATTCGGGAAATGTTGAGGTTATCTTTATGACTCGGAAACTGGGAGACTTTTTATTTTAATTTCAGGACAAAATCGGTTGTCCATTGTTTTTTACCGAAAAGTGTATAAAGCCGATCATATTATCAGGAGACTTTTCATTTTCATATCAGAGCTAAGAAATGTAGTACTTTGTTTTACCGAAAAGTGTATAAAGCCGATCACATTATCAATACCAGTGGCGTTTAATTAAAATTGAACAAGTGGCGGTGTCAGGTCTGTTGGCGTTATTCATCCAGTCAGTTTCCTTCGTCAGTCACGTTAACAGCACAAACGTGACAACAGCTGCAGCAGAGCCCCTTTGCTGCTGCCATATTGATGACGCCCCCGCTCCGGCCCTGGCTAGCATTTAGCCTTTTAGCCATGGCTTGTCTGTTGCTGTAATTGTGTGGGTGTAAATGTGTAAATTGTGTATATGTGTGTGTCTTTGTCAATTGTCAATTCATAAACGACTTTGGAGTTTTCTTCGATTTTTTGATTTATGCTCATGAATTTACCAAATGTCAACGAGCCAATACAAAATGCCAGAATCAAACAGGGACAGACAGACAGAAAGAGAGAGAGGCAGAGACCCAACAATGGCCGCCTGAACTGGCGATCCAGCAACGTCGACTCAAATTAAATGTTAATATATGCAGTTAATAAGTTATTTTTGGTATTATGGTAGCCAACGGGCTGTCAAAAATCACACAAGCAACTGTCAATGCGGGTAATTGCTTTTTGCCCACGATCTACGTGTTGTCGCATGTTAAATGCCTTTGGTGCGGGGGTGGAGAGGGGGGAGCCAAAGTCGGGGCATACCTCGAGCTGGAACTCTCCATAAGGGCTTATGGATTTTTGGATTTTAAACTTGGTCTTGGGTTGGGCCCGATCGACGAGACAGAGTGACGCGGCTGGGGCATTTTTCTGCTTTTGGGTGAGAAACCAATTAGGCAGGATAATTGCCTGAATTTTGACAAGCAGATCGTCAGGCAGGTAACTGAACCATTTACGACTGTCAGCATTGCGCAAAATCAACAACATTGACTGGCCAAACACCACGAACAACTTGACTGCGGATCCCCAATTAAGTTGCCTGTGGAAATTGCACTAACATTTGCCTCAGCATACTTAAGACGGCCTCAAAGGTCTGAGGGCATCGGAAAAATGGAGGGGGGCGAATTGGTAACTATATTCGTAGGTATACCTCCGGTCAGCGAGTAGACAGATTGACATTAAACAAGTTGTAATTCGATACTTAATTGACGCCTGGCTCGTAAATTTGCAATTTTACACAGACCGGGGACCAACATCACATGCCCAAATGCCCACGCCGCTTTGCAATTGCAGGCGATTCCAATTAAAGTTGCCCAAGGGGCCGTCTCCATCTCCGTCACCGTCACCGTTGCCGTTGCCGCTGCCATTGCCGTCGCCTGTCGAATTGAGGTAATGTAAAAAGTGAGAATATTGCCCACACAGTCCACGACAGTTACAACCGAAGACGACAGAGGAGAAGTCAACTAGACAATTGGAAGATCGGATGGTCAAGTGACCAATCCAAAATGTCTGGCCGTGCGTATAACTCAAGTGGGATAGTTTGGCCTGCTTGACCTTTGCGTGTGCGTCCAAGTCTGCCTTTTTCATTTGCCTTGCGAAACGAATTCCAACCAACCAACCAAACTAAGTTAAAACTCTTTTACAATATATTTTTGCTCAGCCTCATTATACTCTCTCTAACTCGAGGTATTACTTTTTCCAGGTCTTATCATTTCTTTAGGGGGTTTGTCTTAGCGCCAGGGTTGGTTTAGTTTTTGAATATATTTTATTTATTTATTTTATTGTTAACATTTATTTATTAAAAATAGTTTATTTATGACTTACATAATTTTTCAATTTAGTCAAAGTGGAGTGATTTTCCATATAATTTTTTTTATCATAGAGTATACCAAAGTCAGCTTAGCTTGTGGACTTTTTGCTTGACAGTTTCATTGGGTCTGGCCAACGCCTGCCTAAGAAGACGAATTGCATTTCGGGCCGTTTCGTTTGCTCAATAAATTCTGTCAAAAATTTGGTAGGAGTTGATGGGCTAACCGCAAAAAAGAAAAACTGTAACTGTAACGGTCTCAGCGCCTGTGTGCAAATCATTTTGGAAAACTAAACCAAGAAAATCGTCTTTCTGTGGTTTATGGCCATGCCCATTAACAATCCGTCTATAAGCACTCCCCGGAGGCTTTTGGCGCTTAGTCTTGACACTTGGCTCACTTGGTTCGAACCGATCGGATTGGATCTCCTCTTGGGTTGGGTTGGGAGTGAGTTGGGTCAGTTCAGTTTGGCTTTGCTTGGGTTTGTTTAACAGTGACTGAGTGACTTTCTATTGAGAAAGTGTAACTTTTACTCGTCGTTTAATTTTAAAGCCATAAAAATGTTTTATGTCTTTTACCCACAAAATAACACACGCACTCCCATACTGAAGTATTTTCATCTATGTCATCCGCCGGTTGGATTGGTAAAGACAAAAGAAAATAGCTTTACACCTTTCCAAAAGGGAGAACGAGAGGAAGAAGGCTGAAACTCTGGATTCTATATACAATTTACAATGTTTTGGGACCTGAGCCGTTATTGCTGAAATTTATTTTATTGCAAATTTTATTGACTTTGAAATTTGATTGCTGCTGTTGTTATTGGCTGGAATTTGGTAGCACTGATGGAAAATATCGAATTACCTACAAGTTGGAATCTGTTTTTTCTTTTTATGGACCATATGGCCATACGAAAGGGGATATCAAATATAATTCCAGGCTAGATTGCAATTTGGCTACCAATTCTTCTTAAATTTTGTTCAACGTCACTCGAACCCGATCCAATCAAAGCCTATAATATAAATTGGTGATAATTAAAATATTTTTGAAAGAAAAAAAAAGACGTGTTGAATTTTTAATTTTATTTAGAATTCTGGCAGTGGCCTTTTGAGAAAAACATGGCGGCCATCATAATTAGTCAGTCAAGGCGATCACTTTTGGCCAATGAAAGTGACAGGCCAACATCCGGCGGGGGCCGGGCAATAAACCATTATCGGTAATGGGTGTGCTGTCCCATTAACCACCGATGTGTCGAACAAGACCCAAACAATTGAAAGGAAGTCCAGACAATTGTGAGTACTCGGCCAGTGCATCACTCGGCTTTGACGGCGGCCAACAATGCAAACAATACTCATTTTAATAGCCGGAAAGCCGTCAACAATAAGCGGCGACACGTGGGCGCTGATAAGCTTGGCCAGCTCTTGTGGCGGATACAAGTGATTTGGTTCAAAAACCAAACCAGGCCTAGTCAGCAGCAACTTGCTTTGACTGCTGCCCCGAGATGCTGATAAGAATGCCTCAAATCATAGACAACCTCAGAAGAGTCTTAATGTCTTAATTAACTACCAGAGATGTGGCAGCTCTGATGCTGCGCTAACTTGCCTGGCTGGCCGGGTCTTCGGTCTTAGGACGTTGAAGCTTATCAATAAATGGTAATCAGTCATTAAGTCAATTGGTAACACAGCGCACGCGTGAGCCGAGGCAGGGCCTCGTGTGATTATGTGTTTATTTCGATGGGCACAGTTATGGTGATTTAGGATTGGGAGTGTTTTGAGTGAGACTTGACAACGATTCCAGATAAAATAGTCATATGAATATGAAATGCTTTAATTTGACGAGAATCGGTAGACTGATGCCCTCGACTTCTGGGAACTTTTTCAAAAAGGAAAACAAATCAGCAGTTTTCGGGTTAAGCCATCAACCTATTATTTGTGTTTTATATCTATAATCTTTTTCTTAAAGTATAATTTTTTTCTAAGATTTCATTAAAAAAAAAGATAATATCACGCCTTTTCGATTACTTAACCGCTGTCCATTTAAGTCTGTCGGTTATTTAACTTACAATTTTTGTACCCTGCTGGGGTAAAACTATTTTATTTTTTATTTTTTTGCTATTGCGTAACAAAAAAGCAAACGCAAATACCTTTTCTGTTGCAATTTTGAAACAAAAAAAAAAAACAAAAATAATGAACAACACGAAATTAAATTTTTGCTTTTCTTTCAACTTGCAAAATTGCAAACATTTAACAAAAAGGGACGGTTGCTAATTTTATGGCTTGGCACTTATCGAATGGCAAGTAATCGACTACAATTACAACAACAGCAACAAACTGGCAACAAATTAAATGTAACAACAGTAGAAGTAAGGAGTGGGGGGTTCGGGGTTGGAGGGCAAGGGGTAAATGCAACAATAGCTGAAAAAAGAAAAAAAAAAAAACAGGCGTAAAATTAAAGCACAAAATGCAAATAAAGGAAACCTAATAAAAGCAATTTGTGAAATTAAGTAAAACGCTCAACGTAGGCAGCCAAAACGAAGAAAACGAAATACAAAAAACTACAGCAACAACAACAACAACAGTAAGAGCAATGAAAAGGCGAAAAACGACAGGCCAGAAAACAAGCAAAGCTGTACTAATTTTTTGTAAATAAAACTACCGATTTAGCCACAAACACCAAAACAACAAAGCCACTCATACATGTAAACGACTCAGATACCGATACCGAAAATCAACTGTGAAAATCAGCAGTTAAATGCAACAGCAAACTGTGCAAAATTGCTCCCAACAACAACAACAACAACAACAGCAGCAGCAGCAACAATGAATTCACAAATCGTGCCGGGCGCATTTTCCAAGGCAAAAATGCTTGATCTCAGGGGAAGGGTGATTTAACTGAAACAACAGTTGCAATTCAAACGGAATGCAAATCAGCTTTTGCGGTAATTACCCAGGCATAGCCTAGACCCCAGACTCCAGATCTCAAGACTCCACACTGCCGTACACTGTATGGTGTACAGTCAACATCTCAAAATCTCAGTGCCGGATCAAGCCAAATATGGGCCCACTTGGGGCGCTATCGCAGCACTTTCAGGATCTAAAAAGGATTCAAAAATTCGAGTCTCCAATTTGGTTTAATTCTGGTTCCATTCTGGTTCGATGGCTACATGCTAAGATCTTGTTGTAGTGTGTCCCGCCTCATTCCGTCCCTGGTGAGATCGTCTCGTTATAGAATGTGCATTAGAAACAGAAGCGTTGGCAACACGGCTCAAGTGGGCAAGCCTCATGTTGCTAGCAGCATGTTGCATGTTGTGAGAGACATGGGGCCCAAACTCTGTGCTGTGCTTGCTTATTAAATTTTTGTAAATTGCCCATACACACACACCACACACACACACACTCGCAGAACTATAAAAACAAATCACGAGGCTTCTTGTACGGCCAGAGCAAGTAGATGGTAACCTTCTCCTAGTAGCAGTTACACTTAAACGCTGCCAAGCACTGATTATTTGCTTAAATTGCTGCTAATAACATGACGTGGTGGCATTCAGAAAGCATTCAGTAAAGCAGTCCAGAGCAAAGATCGAGAACCTCCCTGCCCCCATCCCGCAGTTGTGGCGGCCAGGGCAACCATTTGCATGTGCACACGATTCTGAGACTGTCGACTCACTTGGATGTGAATGTGAACGTGGACGTCTGTCCATCATTTGTTAATTTCTTTATGTGGTGGTTGGCCTAAGCGCCTCTTTTCTGGGGGAAGCGGGAGCAGTGTATCTGCTGTATGTTATTGCCTTGGCATTTGCCACCGTGCAGCCAATTCCGCTGCCTGCGCCTGCGCCCGCCCCTGCCACTCCAACTGTCGCTGGCTCGGCTGGTGCGCTCCCATTTCGTATGATCTGTGAAACAAAATTGCTGCACAATTAGTTGACTTGTCTATTACACATGACCAAATCCGATTCCTATTCCAATTCAGAATCCAGACTTAACTGGGGCGGCTGGGTTTTTGGGGTGGATCGCATGCTGAGACTGCAAATAGCAAATAGCTCGGTTAGTTGCTCATAACTGGAGGGTATTGGTTAAGATTTGTTGCCGTTTTGCTGTTTGCTTGCGAATCGGCCATGCGAATTCGATGCCGATTGTGACTCCCGATACACTTGCCGCAATTATGGAGGCAATTACAGTTGTTCAGCTCAGCTCGAGTTCACCTGATCTATAATTTTCGAACTGTGAGTTACTTTTCACAGCTCGCGGCTACGACATTCTGCTTTTGGTTTTGAAAAGTCATGAAGAAATTAATTGGAAATACGGCTGGCTTCTTACACGATACTCACCGCATTCTGAGCTGTCGTTCAAATCTAATCAAGCTGAGAAAAATAAGAGAAATTGACTTGATGTCAGATGTCAGAGTTAGAGATGAGCAGTTAACATTAAATGGGAGTTGCAAAGATACACGCGGTGTGTTCTTAAAGTAATCGAGAACTTTTTGTTCAAATTTTAATGTAAATGTATGTGTTTGTTTCCGATGCTTTAGATATTTATCCCCTAAGATAGGAGATCTCAAAAAAGATAATGAAAAAAAAATGATAACAAAAATTTTTAGATTCTTTATTATATTTATTGTATGGAACTTTAAAAATAGACCTTATAAATATGAGGAAAAATATATTTAAAAACAAAGAAAAAAGCAGAACATTTAATTAAAAATTATCAAAAAATAAAATGAATCAATTCTAGAAATGAATTGAATTGAATCCAATGGTTTTTACATAAAACTAAATTTACAAAATTTAATTCATTACTTTTATTAGATTTTCGAATTAAAAGGCTTTTGGATTACAGATAAAATGAGTTCTTGGACCTAGCGTAGTCTCCCTGCTATTTTATAGAAATTATATCAAAAAAATGAATAATTTGAAACGAATGCCAGATTGATTATTCAAAGAAATTATTCAAAGATTTTCGAGCAAAGCAAACACAATTTTGGTTTAACTCTCTAGGAAATAATTTGAGCTATAAAGTTGGATTATTTTTAGATCGCACCGTGTAGATATATCGACTTTGGATAATGTCTTGCCTTCTCTTTTACAACTTCATCGGTTGGCCAGCCACTTGTTCGGTCTGTCAATTTCAACTTTTGGCCCCAGCAAGCGCCGCCAGTTAAGCACAACTAATGAGCGACAAGCCCAGAAAACTGTCAAGCAACACCCACAAAATTGTGACCAACAAACGAACACAAAACAAATTAAGCAAAACATTTTGTAAATGTCGAGAAGCGTAGGACCAAAAAACCAACCTCAAATGTTTAAATTAATTGCCCAAAAGTTAAGCCACCGCCCCACAGCACGTGTATCTGAGAGATACCAAATTTTGTGTGCGTGAAAAAAAAGCAGACTTCGGTCTGATAAATCACGCAATGGTCGAAACATGGAAAGCGATTTTTCTGAGGCGCTCGGATTTGATTTTTGAGTATTTTCTTTCAGATTGTTGGCGCCACTGACACTTTCTTCTTCTTTCTTTTGTAATCTCTCCGTGTGGCGTTTGAACCGTTATTTAGTTGTTTTCTGTTTTTTGGCTAATCGGCCATCGATCAGTCAGATCGAGTCGAGTCGAGATGAGCTCAGTCTGGAATTGGTTAAGTTCATGGCGCTTGTTTTTGTTTGTGTTCAGATTATCTTGAAGATTCCAAAGCTGAGTATGGGGGCGGTGGTGTGGTACGATGCTGGGAGATTTTGACTTGAGCATCGTGCCTAGCCTGTGGGCACTTGCATTCATTTTCGTGCTGCATTGAGAAGTGCAACTAATTGCTGCACGTTCGCACCCAATTAGTGCAAAGGGTTGAGGGAGCGCAAGGGGCAAGGGCACGGCTAAGTGCAGCTATCAACACTGGCAGATGAGAGTGTGGTCGGGCTGCAATTCCCGCTTTCTGGGAATTATGATTTACATATTTTTTGGTATTACGAAAAACGCTTCGATATTAATTGACTTACACGCGTCCAAACATTTAACACACACGCACCCACAAACGGTGGCTCGAGTATTAAATGGGGGGTGTTGACAAATGTCTTTTGTGACACACACACACACACACGCAGTGCCACAAGTTAGAGATACTTTTGGTGCGGAGCTGTGCACCCTTGAAATGAAATATGTTGCGGTGTGCGGCGTCCAGGAGGAACAGCGGCAGCTGCTTGTAATTTTCACGCTGCTCAAGGAAAGAACATTTTTCACTTTCCACGACAGGCTGATGGCTGCGCCAGGAAAGCCACTCATCCCGTCAATGTTTTCCAGCTACCATTTGTATCTATCAACGCAGCACTGCAATTGAGCGGACTGCAACTTCAGACTGTGTTTGTCTAGAATTATTGGCAGTCACAATTATGAGTTGTGTAGATTTTTGAGCACATCCCCCCCCGGGCCCACAAGATGCGAATGATGAGTGAATATATTAATGAGCAGTGATTTGTCTGGTGAAACCACAAGTTGGCTGGGGACAGAGAACCGTTCGGGGCATTTGTCTAATGGCAATTTGAAGTGTGTGAATAATGTGGAAAATCTGTTTGCTGTTATCTTTTAATTAATTGAAACTTTTACTTATCACAATTAATGGGCTGACGAGAAATCAGTCGATAGGGGAAAGCGAGGCGAGTGTCTGTGTATCTGAAAGATGTGCCAGGCTAAGATGGGCCACTTAATAAAATGCAGAATATATTGTGATAATTGCCGGGCAATTGGGCTAGCCGAAACATCTGTGCCCCATTAAATAGAAATAAATATTTTGGATTTGCGTGGCAAGTCTCAAGATCAGCCCAAGAAGTTATCAAAGTTATGGTTAGCTGACTCTTTGGCATATCTTTGGTTGGGTTGGAGTTTTTAGGGCAATCAAAACACACACATGATCAGCGCATGTTTAACATTGTAAATCCAAACTTAAGTTGGAATTTGCAAGCGTCAAGCTATTGAAAATCCAAGATCAAACCCAGGCTCAAGCCAGGAGATTGCCAACGAAATCGGGACAGTTTAATCCAATTATCAATGGTGCTTAGGATCTTTGGTAATGTCAATCCCGCAGCACAATCCTTTCGCTAACAATTAGAAGCTGACTGAACTTTATGAGCGCGCGATCAGCGAAGCATCAATAGAAAAGCCGTCAAGAAATGGTGGGCGGTCTCAGGGATTAGTCGCTCATCATGAGAATTGCTAAAGCGGCAAGAGGCAGGCAGCAAGGAGCGGCAAGAGGCAAGCGACATGCGGTCAGCCGGTAGTCCGGGTAGCTTGGTTTGGCCTGGTCAAAAACAGATTATTGGCCTTACCGCAATTATGGAACTCGGGCAGGTCCTGGCGTAATTTCGAAGCGGGTTTCCGGACACGAGTTTAGCACTCGCTTCATAAGAAAGCGTAACTAATTTTCTACCTGAATCTGCATTTTTCCACTGGCCGCTTCACTTTATGTTTCCGCTTCATTTGTGGCCCATTACCATATTCTGGAAATAAAGAGAGAAAGAGAGAGTAACTATATGGCCTCGTCATCATCGTCATCGTTCAATTCTATGAGTGAGCCACCATTTATAGCATTTTAACTCGTTCATTTATGGCACGAAATTTTGTTACATTTGCACATTTTGTTCAATTTATCACAGCAAAGGCTCTGCTCGGGTCTTGATGGAGCTCTCCTCTTTCTTACCCAAGAATATAGAGTATATTCAACTTCCCATATAGTTTGAACATTTCAAATATTTCTAGGCAAGTCCTATGAAATTGGAGAGTTGGAATAAGTATAAATACATACAAATAGTTGGATACACAGATATATGTATAGTTATTTATTCGAATATATTTGGGTACGGTTCAGATTCCGTTCTATATATATTTTACCTTCATAGTTGAATCCTGATAAAATTGTATTTAATATTAATTGGAAAGTAATTGGGAGAATTCTATTTCAAGTTTGTTCCGGATCGAACCATAACATCATGAGAAAATCATATCATATCTCGAACGGATTTGGGTTCAGATTCCTTTCTGTATATATTTCTATCCTTTGGGATTGAATCGTGATAAAATTGTATTGAATATTTCTAGCTAATATTCAACCATATTATATATATGGTTAGGGTTCGACCACAAATACAATGAATTCACACTCAATATTATTCCGATTGTTGCCTAAGAGAACCTTCGAAAAGAGTATAAGAATATCGGCACCCCGAAGATATCCATTGATGTTCTCTTTTAATGTCCCTCGCTTTGCATAATGAGGCCGTAAAATATTTTGCGTACATCCCACGCTCCATGAATTGCGGTAATTTGTGGCAGTTGTCGCGCCTCGATCGAACACACGCCCTCGGTCGCCGCCACCAGCACTATACTACCACTTGCCACACCTTGGAGTCATAAAACTCATTAAATAATGACATCGGTCTCTTGTCGAGATTGAAGCAAATTAATGACATTCACAAAAAAACTTAAAAAAAAGCTGAGCAAAATTTTAATTAATAAATTTATCCAGGTACATGATCAGATCGATGACTTTCTAGGAAGCCGAGACCGAACAATGAACAACCGCATTTACCTGCCCCGCTAAGCTATTCGACCGCCTCCTCTCTGCCTGACAGAGAATTCTTCTTCTAATTATGGAAGAAAGGATTGTGAGGGTCTCGTTTTGACATTGGCTTGGTCCTAAGCAGCATCGATAATTGGATTAAAGTGGCCCGTTTTCGCCGAGGCTCTAAGCGTGATTCCTTGAGCCTAGCGTTGATCTTGGATTTTCAGTAGATTGACGTTCGCAAATTCCAAGTTAAATTTGGACTTAGGCCGTTAAACAGGCCTTGATCATCCGAGGCAATTCCTGGCGGATTGTTTTGATCCCCCCGAAATATCCACAGCTCGGGCTCAATCTAAGCTCGCAAATAGTTACAGTGCAAATCCAAAATATTTATTTGTATTTAATTAAGATGAGCTTACACGTTCAAGACGGCCGGAAGTTAACCCGACTCGTGGCAATTAAAATTCAATTTAAATTTCGCTGTACAAAATAAACACAAAAATGTCACGAAAAGAGTTAAAGAAATAAACCGAAACCAGATAGACCGACCCGACCGATCAATGATGATTTAAACCGATGACAGTGGGCGCAAGCAAATTTTAATTAAATCAGTGCTCGGCTCCCGCCAAAATGCTCAATTATTAAAACAAATAATACCAATTAGTTGTGTCAACATCAAATCCCATTCAAGATGACAGAGCAGAACAGAGCAGGCCCAACTGGCAAATGGTGAATTTCGGTGGATGGGCAGGAGAGGACGAGCTCAAGGGTGGAGGCAAAATTCTGGCTTGCAACCCTTTTCTCAGTCAAATAGACAAGCAGACGATTGCCAATTATGCACCACTAAAGAGGCCAGCTCAACTGGCCAACGGCAAGAAGAACTTTAATTGACACAAGTGGCTGAGGCTGAGCTGAGATGAGCTGGGCTGCCACCATTGGACGCCATTATCAGACAATTCTGTCGTTTGCCGTCGTCGCTCACTCCTCGCAAATAGCCGAGATGATGATGGTGATGGTGACGGAGGCTGTGAGTGGTGAGTGGCCACCATTTGTGCGTCTAATAAAAACGCTAACGAGGCACACCAACACAGTGAGACAAACTCAGTGAGACTCACATTAGCGCAAAACTCCTAGGCGCGCAATCAATTCGGTTTTTATTTAAAATTTATAAAATGCTGTCGGCGTGTTTGTATTAACTGACAAGGAGCGGGGGCTGGTATGGAGTAGGAAAGGGGAGGGAAATGGAGCCTGTAACGGTTAGACTTGCTGTGAGAAATAAAAGGGGGAAAGAGGATTGTTTGCTTGCGCAGCCGCCGGCGAGTGGACACACCATCAAGACCAGTCCATCTAGCCAACCAAATGCCAGCATTGCCCCCACACACATACACACAAACACACACAGGCACCGAGACAATACTGATGAAGTTGACGGCAGCCCACTCTCTTGGCAAAGCCGTGCAAAGTACTCGTGATAATGAGCTCCATCTCGTTGGCAATTATTAAATGAATTGGATTTATATGTTGCCGGCAGCGGTAGTGGCAGTGGCAGTGGCAGCGGCAGCAGCATACAGGCAAGCCAGCATATTTGCCACTTTTTTAAACACTTTTGTTCGTCTGCCTTCTCCACCTCCTCGTTTTCCATCGTTGATTTTCTTCTCTCTTTCTTTGCCCTTACTGAGTTTTAAATTACCCGCCCTCCTGTTTCATGTACTGCTTATTTTTCATCTCACTCGCTCAGTCAGCAGTTGGGCCACTCTCACAGTTGTTTTACTATTGCTATCTTTCTTTGCTATATGGTTGTCCTCTTTGCTCTTTACCTTTCATTAGGCCAACCAATCAGCTTGTTCGCTAAGCCAGCCAGAAAATTTATCTGCCTTCCCGTGCAAGTGTGTGTGTGTTTGTGTTTTGTGGAACTGGAATTGAGGTGGCAGCTGTGTGGAACGCATTCGTTGAGAAGATCCCCGCGACTTTTGTTATATACAAGTTTCCCATCTATTATTTGTACATATGTGTGTGTTTGTGTGCGAGTGTGTAGTTTTCTCATTCATTCAAATTAAATGGCGAGTATTTATAAATAAATAATTAGTTGAGAGACCAAATTCGTTAATATGCAAATATTCGAATAGATGAGCCTATCGATTAGCCTTATTTATGACTAGATTGAAAAAAAAAAGAAAAAGAAGAAATATTCGCAATTCATCTCCGGCCATATTTCAATTATCAAAACTACCCAAACACGCCCACCAAGCGCAGACATTCGATCGTTTGCCCATAACCTCGATAACCTTTCAACGAAATCGCATAGACACAGAAAGAGCGTGGGGGGGGGGGGGATATCAGGAGCGGGTGCTCGGGCTGCAAATCAACGTCATGGCGTACCAAACTCATTGCCTGACTAATTAAATGATTTATCCCGAAACGTGAGGCTGCTACAAAACTCTGGCCAAGCCCAGCCACACTTTAAACAACAAATACACACAGAGACACACACATACACACACACTCACTCCACAACAACAACAAGAAACAAGTCCAGCTGGCTTACATACAGAAAACCAATTACAATTACCGCACCCAAAGGTGCCACAAAAATACACACACACACAGAAAACACAGAAAGAGAGACCAATTCAACAACTAAAACTGCAGCATAATTTTTGAACAAGGAGAACCAAAAAAAGAAAAAGAAAAAATAACAAAGATGATGACGACAAGATCAGCAGCCACCGCCATCGCCATATCCAATGCAGCCAACTTTATCTAGATGCATACAAATCCAACAAAGCGCACGTCAATTTATTTGCCTGCCCGTTTCCAATGCACTCTGTGCCTCTGTCTGGGGGCTGGCTGGCTGGACCTGGATCTGGTCTCGGGCCTGCTCTTGGGCTTCCTAATACATACACAAATGTATTTACCTACGGATGGCGCTGCAACTTTAACGAGGTGTTTATTTTCACAACTTCGAGCAGAGCGGAGCAGAGCAGAGCAGATTGTCCAAAAGGAGTCGCAACGTTTTTTTGCGCTCGTCTGTGTGTGTGTTTGTGTGATTGCAGTTTATTGAAGGTGCAGAAAAACAGATCCCGCCCATTTTCATGTTCAGTGTTTGAGACTCTAAATGCGAACATGATGCATGGCAGAGAAGGCTTTGGCAGAGTTTGAGTGCGCCGTGGTGCCGGGCAAGAATAGCCACTTTGATGACGGGGCGTCTATGAGAAAAACAATGATGAAGATGGCCAAATCTATACCAATTACAGTGGTATGGAAACTTTTTAACTAGAAAAAATTATGACAGATTCAGTCTAAAAATTTAAACAAAATAATTTGAATAATTTACAAATAATCAGACTATTCCAATTTAAAAACTCTGGTCTGGACAGTGGGACAAAATCAGGGCTCAGATAAGTTCATTCGTTTTTAAATTCCCAAATTAATTAAATTAAATTGGAATTAGAAAAAAAATCTAGGCTAGCAGTCACCACTGTGCAATTGTTTCTTCTTCCCTGCCAGTCACTAAAACCACAAACGTTTTAATGATGCTGTTTTGTTTGGCGCAAATTGTTTGTTTCGCTGTCATAACTGGTGCGAAAAATGCCCAGGCCAAGCCGAAAACGAAATCCAAAACCGAGAGAGCAAAAGCAAGAGCGCGAGCAACGAGTGTGGCGAGAGCAGACTCACTCACACACCGAGACGGCTCCACGGTGGGAGCAGGTTTTGGCACACTCACACTCTCAGTCACGCTCACTCACACCTCCAAGCCTTACATTTATCTATGCTGTTGAGGCGCATGCGTTGCTTTCATTGGAGCAAGCGAGATGGCGAATGCCTTGTGTGCTTTTGGGCTTTTTCCATTGGAATGCCACCAAAAGAAAAAAAGAAGAAAATAAATTTCGCCGCTTTGGAGAGCCATTGGCCCGGACATATTATTGTGTGCTCGACACTCGCACGGCGCGGCACTTACTCCAAAATCAAGACGCTACGCGTTCCTCAGCCAACCGACGCAAAGCCTGACAACGCTAAGAAACGCAAAACTCTGCGAACTGAAAGCCGTGCCGGAGTGCTGTTGTGGGAGTACCGCCCCCACCGAGTTGACAATTAAAAGTCTTTAGCCGGCTATGGCGTTGACAGTCGAGATCAACCGCCCTGTCAGCCGAGGCAACCGCATTCAGTTCTGTCGCCAACTGTCAATTGAAGCGCAACCGTTACGCTTCAGCAACGCCGACGCGCTCTAGTTTATCAATGTCAAACGTCGCTTCAATTGCTGCCGCACGCCGCTACTATTGAAACGGATGCAGTGCAGCATGCCAATCGCTGAGGCATTAAGCGTTTCACTTATATAAATTCCAGGCCTATTTGAGTGCTCCGCGTATCCGTGGCCACATCCGTGTATCCGCGAGAGTGCCTGTGCGTGTGAGTGTGTGTGAGACCATTTCCAGCCATTAGCCTGGCCACATTTCAATTAACAAAACAAAAGACTTGGAATTTTCGCGCCAATGGTCACGTGCGGCCGTCAACCTTTCAAAATGCTGCCCATGGCGCCAATGAATCCCTTCACCGTGGGCGGACTAGCCCCAATTTCAGTGGCCGCAGCCGCCGCTGCCGCTGTAGTGGCTGCCAGTACAGCCCCAGCAGTGCCCACCACCACCAGCACGGCAGCGGCAGTGGCCACCACCAGCAGCAAGCCTAAGCTTGCCTTTAGCATAGACTCGATAGTGGGCAGCGGGAATCAGCAGGAATCCGAGTCCAAGACGCGTCCGTTGCGTGTCAGTGTGATATCCTCGCCGTTGTCCAGCTCCCAGCGCAGCGAGAGTCCGGTTCCAGTCATTTCGAGCAATACCGCCCGTGGCTTTATCTATTGCCGGCGTCGTGCTTCCCTGGATCGCTCACCGGCTCGCAGCCGTAGCCGTAGTCCACCAACTAGACGCAGTTGCTCCCGCTCGCCTGTAAGCGCCCAACAGACACGCAGTCGTACACCCTCACCTCAACCAGGTGCATCGCCCTCCGTGATGGTTGTGCCCGGTCTGATACGTCCTCTGCCACTGCAGGCTCCGCCAAATTTAGCTTTACTGGCATCGCGACCCAGCTCGGCGGCAGTATCGCCCAGCACCAACCAGCCAGGGTTGAGTAGTGGGCCAGCCCCACCATCACAGCCACCGCCGCCGCCACCACCTCCCTTCTTAGCTGCTCAGTTCCAAATGGCCGCGGCCCTGGCCCACCATCATCACCAGCAGCAGCAGCAACAACAACAGCAGCATCTCCCTGTGCCAACGGGACCATCGCCCCACGGACCGCCACCACCACTACCAACACATGCACACTTGCCACCTGGTCATCCGCTGGCCATATTTCCAGCTGGCCCCCATCCCCCGCCGCATCCACATGCTCATGCCTTTGTGGGGGCTCCTCATCTGGCCATACGTGATAGTTATCCTCTATATCCTTGGCTGCTCAGTCGGCATGGCAGAATATTTCCACGCTTTCCCGGCAGTGAGTATCAATCAAATTCAAATCCAATTTGGCTTCTTTTCATTCGGCAATTATTCAGTTTAAGTCATTTTCATTAATATTTTTAGGGTTATAGTTGTAGTTGTTGTTCTTGTTGGTCTGTATAATTAAAGTTAAATAAGTAAATGGCCAGCATTTATTACAAGTTAATTAGACGACGATCAACCTCATCATCATCATTATCATCGTGGTCAGACGGCAAGCCTCAGGGCGGCAAAGTGAGAGAAGGAGAACAAAAGAGAAAGCGGCCGAAGCCTCTGTCCGCACCTGGGGCTACACAACAACAATAATAACAACAAGAGCAACAACAACAATACCAAACAGAGCCAAACCCATTTTGATAACTATTTTGAAACAAATTACATTTTAATTAAATTGTTTAAACAACATTACACACATCGTTAGGTCAAGCAGCGTACCTAAAAGCCAAACAGAGTCAAACATGTATGTGTGTGTGTATTTGTGTGTGTGTGTCGAATGAAAATTACCATTAATGGCGCTTGCAAGCGAAGCAGTCAGCTCAGCCAGCCAGCCAACCAGCCGGCATTGAGCCGCCGACAGTTGGCAGCCGGCGCCATTTCACTGAGCGGTACCATGCGGCGTATGTGTAACAAATACACACACACACATGTACAAACAAACAGCAGTAGAAGAAGAACGCAAAAAAGTGCAATGAGTGAAATGTTAATGCGTTTTTAATTGAGGTTTTGGGGCAGCAAGCAAACATCTCGCATCTCAGCACACAGCCAACTCAACTTCACTCAAGCCAAACCCAAACCCAAACTCAGACCAAAACCATTCCGTTCCATTCTTCATAAACATTGTCATTTCTTTTTGGTAAGACCTTTTTTATATTTTTATTTTTTCTGTTCTCTGGTAATTAGTTTATTTGAATTCAGTAAAGGGAAAGGAGTTTTGTGTTTTTTTTTTGATGTTTCATTTTCGGCAAGTGGAAAATTATAATTTTTGGTCAACTCATACGCCTTTCACCTGTTTTGATGAATTGTACCTTTAATTATGAGGGCACTGGCAGTTGTGTAATTTTCGCTTGATTTATGATCGTGAAATGTTTCAATGTTTCGCATAACAATTTCATCAGGAAATATATTTATTTTTTAGTGGAGGTGTTGAAGCCCTAATTTGACTCAGTATTTAATGGAGTCATTTTTGAAGATACAGAAAATTTACTACCCAAATCCAATTCAGTTAGAAGATTTAGTATTTTAAATGTGGAAAAATAAAAATTTTGAATACAATGTAAAATTAAGTAAAACAAAAATACTCAAGTTATCTTCAGAGTGCCGAAGATTGCAAGCTCTTTTCGAAGCTCCGCCGTAAACAGGATTGGTCAATAATCGCAGCAGATATTTCTTTCACCGATTCACAGATAAAAGATATAGTGATCCGAATTTAATATACATGTAAGATTCCATACATAAGTCCTAAATACTCAATTCAAAAGAAGTCAGTCGGTAAATGTTGAAGCTATTTCCAAAACCGATTTTGGTTCGTACGTGAGCTTTATGATATAGTGGTCCGATTTTAAAGAAATTTGCCATATTGTTGTATTACTATGTTCCCCTATCGGGTTTGAAAGAAGTCAGTCAATAAATGCGGAATATATTCCTAAAGCCGATTGTGATTCGCAATACAGCTCTATGATATAGTAGTCCGATCCGGTTCCGATGCAAACAAAGGGAGCCTGTATACCAAGTTTCATATCGATAGCTTTTAAGCTATGAGAATGCTTTGCATAGGAACAGTCGGCCAGACAGATGGACTTGGCTCAATCGATTTTTTTTTCTGAACAATGTGGGCGTAACTTTTGGGTATCGAAGATGTGTATATCTGTGCTTTACAAACATCGGAAAGAGTATAAAAAGATACATATCAAGGGAAAGCTGTCATATTTTATAGATCTCAAACAAAAGGCATCACTTTATCCCTTTAAAAATTCCAGGGTGCGAAAATAAATTGACAGCATTTGATTATGATCTCCAGAGTCAATGAACGTTCAAATTATGCGACAATATCCAATAAATTAATGAAAAAATCATGGGAGCATAAAAATTAAGCCCTGATAAAAAATAAAATAAAATAAAATAGAAATGAAATCAAACAAAGCGCAATGAAATAACAAATACAATTTTGTACATAAGTGATAAATAATAAGGCAGACATGAAGCAGGCAAAAAAAAAAAATGGGAAAAGAACAACTGACAAAAAATGGCAAGAGACAAGCACTTCAAACATGGACAAAACAAAAAAAAAAAGGCAAAAAATGACAGCTGACAAGGGTGTGAGTAGCAACTCTCGCCGAGGAGCAGTCATCCTCACAAGCGGACACATCAATTAATTGTCAATTGCGCGTATTTTCGCACGGCAAGCCTCTTTGAGAAGAACCGCTTCCAGCAAGGCACAGAGCAAAAACAATAAACAACAACAAAAACAACCACACCAAACCAAATGCAACTTCATTGAGAAAGAGAGAGAACCATTGAGAAGGCGATTCTGCAGCGATCCTGAAGCTGATGTCGTTGGAACTCTATGAAAAAATAATTAAGTAACCATTGTGTGATTGGGATCCCGAGGCCGTTGCCGGCGAGCGCATTATCAATTATACAGCAGCTCGCGTATCTTGTAGCTACATTGTTAGCTGTCAAATATAACAAATGTCAAGAAAAGCCATCAACAGAGATAGTCAGTCAGAGAGTGGGCAAAAGGGAGAAGAGGTAAATGGTTAGACAGTTAATAAAAAAAAGTAGTTCGCTTGTTGAAAACTATTGTCACACACAAGAAGATAGGAAGCGCTGACTCTGAGATACCCTGGATCGATAAAGCCGGAAGGGGCGTGAAAAAAGAAAGAGCCTGCAATTGATTTGAAACCCTCTTAAATAGATGAATTTATTTGAACAATTGAATTCATTTTTTATCAGATTATTAGGCACTACGAACCACTCCAAACTATATCCAAAGTATACCACGGATCAGGTTAAAAAATAAATTATACCATTTTTAAGTCGCAGCAATAATCTGGAAATCGCAAAAATAGTCCAAATAATTTCGGTGTTAGTTATGTCGTCAATAAGTCCCTGATATGCTTATCCCACTAAGTGAAATAATTTCTAGCATAATAGCTTCTGATTTTGGAATTCATAAGAACCTTACGTGGTTCTTTGATTTGCTTAATAAAATAAGACATTTAAAAGTAAGACAAAGCTGATCAAAATATCGGGGATATATATCTATACCTCTTACCTCTCACATTACATATTTTTGCACTATTTTTATATACTCCTTGATCATTCAGATAGAGTGTATGAAAACCTACCACGAACTCGATTCTCGTTGATCTCCGATACAAGTACCAGACTTGGGATCAGGGCCTAGCCGAATCAAACCATCTGTAGTTCGGTCAGATGCATTTATGAAGTGTCAAATTGACAAGTTCGCCTGCAATGCGCTTGTCGCTCTGTCGGCTTCTGCTCTGCTGTTGTTATTTGTTCTGTCAGTTTTTGTTTCAGATTGCTTCTGTTTTTGTTTTTCTAGGCGTGCAACCTTAACAAGATAGAAAAATGAAAAAAAAAAAAAACACAATCTTCTAGACTCTTTTGACAATGTTGCCAACGATCTGTTTATTTTCCTTGTCTTACATGACCGGCTTAAATGTTATTGTGTATTGGCTTGTGTTTTTTGCTTTTCTGCCACCTTTTTCCTTTCGCAACTAAATAAATATTGATTTTGTAATGGTTCAGCTGGCGTGCAAATCTCATCATCTTTCAACGGGAGAACAGTAGCATTAATTCACAAGCATATCAATATTCAAATTGTGGCTCAATTGAAATTTGTTAACTAAAGCTTTGCGGCTCCGAGGCCGTGTCTGCTGTCGTCACGCTGGCCTGGCCAAGGAATCGTGATAATCGGAAAAAAAGTACCCAGAATGCAGAATATCCAAATAAAAGGTTATAAAGCAGCCAGGCGAACAATGGCTGGATGAGCGCGGACGTTTAAAAGCGCTAAAGTGTTCGACCAACTTGGCGGCAGCTTCTGGGCTGCAATTGTTTTCTTGGTTGGGCTTATCAGTGATTTTGACATGAAGACAGCCTGGCCAGCACGATCGCCCAGCAGGAAGGACAGAAAGAAACCGAGAAGGCGTAGAGAGTTTCACTTTGTTTTTGTTGTTGTCTGGAAATTTGTTTATTGTTTTGTAATGAGTTTGCCATGAATGCGCCGGGGCACTCGGTATCTTTTGTGATGTCCGTCCCAGACCGCCAGAGAGACTCTCTTTGAGGCATTCGCGGAAATCATAAGCACAAATTGACGGGGTTATGTCGCGTAATTGGCACAGGCCACCATTATCGGAATGGAAGCCCCTGGTAATGGAGCTGTAAGGGATTTTCAAAATAATTACCCCAAAATGAGGGCCGAGAAAATATGTGTCAGTCATGCCAGTATGGTTCACGTCGACGCCATATTTGTATGACATAGACCAAAACTAAAACTCTGTCATGGCTGAGGAAAGCACTTAATTATGGTTTCAGTTACAGAAAAAAATCCAAGTCAGCTAATTTTGGTCTGTTTATTTCACATTTACAGATTTTCTACTTCAGCCCTTCCGCAAGCCGAAACGAGTACGCACCGCCTTCTCACCCACTCAGCTGCTGAAGTTGGAGCACGCCTTCGAGGGCAATCATTATGTGGTGGGGGCGGAACGCAAGCAACTAGCCCAGGGCCTCAGCCTGACCGAAACACAGGTGAGTTATTCGAGTTAACCCTTCCTAATGTGGCGTCGAGTCGTCGTACTTTTATTGAAGCGCATAATGCGCATCAAATTCAATAAATACCGTGCCCAATCGGTACAACCCCCTAGACCGGGCAGACATAGACACAGTGCGGACTACCCCTCGACGAGGTGGACGAGAGGCCAATGTCTGGCTAGGAAAAGTCTTGCCAAGCGTTAAGTGATTGCATGTCAGTTGGTCGTTAGCTGGGCAAGTGGCTAAGTTATTAGCACAATGGGAGGGTAGCTGACCACCCCGTGGGTTGCAGGGGGTGGGTTTTGGGAAATGCTTTGACTTACCAACACCCTTTCTGTGGCATAGCAAAACAGTAAATAGAATTAAAAGACTCGTTAAATTTATTTATGGCTTGCTTCTTTTTTTTTTTATTCTTGCACGAAAAGGGTTGACCAGCTAAACTACCCCGAGGCCAATATACTCAACCCTCCTTCTCTTTTTTTTTGTGTTCCAAAACATAGGTTAAAGTCTGGTTCCAAAACCGCCGCACCAAGCACAAACGTATGCAACAAGAGGGCGGCGACAGCGATGCCAAGAGCAACAAGGGCAGCTCCTCGGGCGGCGGCGGAGCCGGCGGCAGCGGTGACGGCGATGGAGATGATGATACTAAGCACGATGGCTCCCAACATAGTGGTGATCCCGAAGATGGCGACGAAGAAGATGAAATCGAATACGACGACGAGGATGAAGTGATCGACATGGATGACTATGGCAGTGATATGGATGCCGAGGAGCAACAGCGCTTGCGTGAGCAGTTTCAGCAGCAGCTCCAGCAGCATCAACAGCAGCTCTTCCAACAACAAAGCGAAAGCAATGGTCCCAATTCACTGTCAATTCAGATCCAGCAACAGCAGCAATTGCTCCAGCAGCATCAGCAACACTTTCAGCAGCAGCAACAACAGCAGCAGCAGCATTTCATCCAGCAGCAGCAGCACATTTATTTGCAACAGCAGAGAGAAAGAGAACGCGAAAGAGATCGCGACAGAGAAAGAGAACAGCAATAAGGGATTTGACATTATTCGACGCAAATCCGACGGCAAAGTACTTTTCAAACAATCGCCAATTTAGGGCAGCTTTTGTTTCACTTTGTGTTCCTTTATGTAAATTATTTACCATGTATAAACTAATTTAAATTGTTTACACTTAAATAAATCTATTATTATGCTGAAAAAGAGAAAATATATAAATAGAGTTTCTGTAGTTTGGATATTACCTAAGTCGAGTAGATCAATTTATTTTTTTTTTTATAAAAGTGACAACCTTTTTGACATTTCCAACATAAATTTCACAATTTCATTAAAACTATTACAAAATGCCATCAAGATACACTGAAAGTAGAAATAGTAAAGTAAAAGAAGATCTCAAGTAAAATAAGATATTATACTTTACTTCAAGTTCCAAATTAAAAAATTTACATTTTTAGTACAGTTGATTCAAATACTCAAAAGACAGTGTTGCCATAAGTAAGAGCGTAAAATAGCGACCAGTGTGACCATAAATAATGTAGTGAAGATCAAATACAATATAGTTTAAATGTCAACCCTTATTTACGTGATAAGATTATTTTTGAATGGGAAATATTTCAAAAAACTAGGCAAAGCTGAGCCGCAAGATAAGCTTTTCTTAACCTTAATCATAGAATGAACTTAGCAGATCTTTATAATATTTCTAATCTCTTTCATTATTTCTTAAATATTTCAAGTACATACAAAATTCATATGAAAAGAAAAACAAATTTTGGGTCTTACAGATAATGTGGTAGCTTCACAAATCCCAATCCACAAACCCACAAATCCAAATCCAAATAAGCTTTTCACTTACCCCATTTGAATATCGACAAAATGCCATAACAAAAATCTCTCAAAAAAGTCAACAATATGGAATGAATGAAATTGCTAACAAGCCCTCTTTATTGAGTTGTTGATGGGGCGCCACAAAAGGCTTGAAAACAACTTACCCTTTACTCAAATTTAACGTCAAATGCTAAGGATGTTGTGTGCTAAATGTTGACAGTAAAAATGCAATCAACAATAACGAATTACGGTCTCATAAAGCGGCCAAAAAATAAACGTCAGTCAATAACTAAACGTCCAATTGATTGAAGGCCCACAAAAAGCTGAACGGTCGAAAGGAAGGCGGCCAGAGAATTCATATGAAATTGATATTAAAATGCAAACGATTGCCTATAAAAATTATTTACTACTTTATATAAATAAACTGAAAATCCCTGGGGGCGCCATTTAATGGGGAGTGCATATAGAGCACAACAACGACAAGAGGCTAATGGGCCAACAATTTGGCTTCATTTAAGCCGAAACGCGAAATAAACCAAAAATTAAACTGACAAAACCGACCCAACTTGAAAATAAAAATCGAGGCCCCGTGGCCGGGAGCACCAACTAAAAATTCTACCAGTATAAATAAATTTATATTTCATATGGTAAAAACTTTGCCACGAATTTGTAGAGCAGCAGACCGTGAGCCGAGCAGCAGAGCAACCGGGTAGCCGGGGAGCCGAGGTAAGCCCAAGAAGGAAAACTTCAAGAAAAAAGTTCAAGGTAATTGCCGTTGTCAAAGCAGCATAGCGAAAAGTGGACGTTTATCTGAAACTTTGGCAACAATTTATGGGCCACTTGAATACAAGCAAAGGGTGTTGAGTTTGCACGCGAGTGCGCACCGCTTCCCACAGGGTGGGATGGGGGTCGGCCAGCTGACTATAGAAAAAGGGCGGACACAGGGAATGCATATTTTTAGCATTTTGCATAAACGATGTGAGAATTACTTAATTGCAATTTTGTCTGTGTGCCCAGGCGTGGGTGTACACCGAGGCGAGATACGAATGTCTATTAAATTATGGACACCACCACCCAACTCCATGGCACCACGATTAGCACCACCAGTCAGACAATGAAGTTGTTTTCACAAGTGACACGACGAGAAGCCCGCAGGCCCTGGCAATTCACTCACTTTTATTGATTTGCAAATCAAGCCAAAGCTTTCCCTTTCGCTTCGTCAGGCGAGAAACTCTTTCTTTTTTGAAATAACTATTAGATACACCGACAGCTAGTTGGTAACGTCAAATCAAAACAAATTGTTCCAAGCTACTGATACGATAAAAGGGAGAAACAATTGAGGACAACACTTTAGGAAAAGTTAATAAAAAATATATATATTTTTTTTTATATATGAAAAAGAGGATCAATATAAATGAAAGAAAAATCTAGTAATCTTCGGATTGATTCATTATTTAAAGATTTCGGAAATGTCTGAAAATGGTATTTCAAAATTTCACCCATTTATAAAAAAAAAATTATTTAGTGGAAAATATAGTCTGACCCCGCTGATAAATTTACTTTGAGCTCTTTGAAAAAAAAATAATTTGAATAATAATAGAATAAAATAAAATAAAATAATAAAATATTATAGTAAATAATTATTAAGTCTTTTGACTTTTTTCATATTATTATATTTTCCTATTTTAAATAATATATATATATATATATATATATATAAATATATACCTATAAATATATTTATATTATTATATTATTTTTTTATTTTATTTCTGGTAGGTAAAATCAGTATATATGTTTTAGAAAGAAATGGGTTCTTTTAAGTAAGATCGTTAGACTTATTATATAAATATATATATATTTTTTCAATATGGAATTTATTGTTCACGAATTCAGGATTATAATACCATTAAAATTGTATATAGTAAGCCGAATTTATTTGGAGAAGATAAAACTCTTTCTTATATCCTTTTAAATCTGCTACTTTTTCAGATATGAATGGATAACTTGGCTAAAAATTTCTTTCTCAAAACCATGTTTAAATATTCATTCAGTCTATATATTTCTTGAAATTAAAGCTTAGACAAAAGCAACCGGAAAATTAAGTTAGGGAAACTATTTCATGTTTGAATGTTGACGCTGCTTTAATTTTGTTCGGTATTTTGAACAATATTTGATGGGTAAACCTTTTGACTGCGGCAAAATATTTCGTTTGATTTTGGCATGTCAGCCAACAGTGCCGTCGATGACTTTGAAAACAAATTGCACAAATGAGAGGGAAATGGCTTTCAGCCAAGTCAACAGCCAGAAGAGTGAACCAGACGGTTACAATGGAAAGGTAGCGACAAGGTGGAGCACTCTAAGCATATTAAGGGCGTCATTAGTGCGGCAGGCAGTACACACTTGACAGGGGACCACGGTATGGGCTGACACTTACTGCAGTACACGTTATTGGCGGCCAAGTTAAGTCGAGTCGGCCCGAAGTTGTTGGCAAATTTGCTGTTGCTGCGGGTGTTTCTTTTTTGTTGCTTCTGTTTTATTTTGTGCTGGCGCTGTTGACTTTTGCTATTTAGTAGCAATTTGTATGGGAAAACGCGCCAAAGCTGCCAAATGAAACGGAATTGCAGTTTAAACTTCATTTGGCACATTTAACGATTTGCCTGCAACGCGGGCGGTCGATTTTTTCTACATTCATTTTCAGTTGTTGCCGTCGTCATCGTTGCTGTTGTTGTTGCTGTTGTTGGGTAGATCAATTAGCAAAGCACAGCAATCATCTAATAATTGCAAAACGTGTTTTGTTTTAGTATAGCTGGATTTGAGACTTTAATGGACCGAGACCGAGGTACGCATTGGACTCGTTTCCAAGCACATCAGGGCAATAAATCAAGCCGAGTCAGCACAAAATAGAAAAACGAATACCGAAAACTTAAAACTAAAAACTGAAAAACCTAAAGCGCCTACGAGTAACGAGGGAGTTGGCGCCTGACTAGACGCTTTTTCGTTTGCCACGATGCACATAAATTTAATTGAAATGAGCACCAGTCGCCAGTTTGTGAATAGCCAACTATCGCCTCGGCTAGTCAAGGCAAGGAGTTGCCATTTCTTTGGTACAAGATGAATGCCTAAAATGCCTGCCAGACGTTAGTGTCAATTGGCAAATTGGAATTCTCACTGCTTGGAGAAGTCAATTTCTTCGTAGATCATAAATAAAGTGCTCATCTCAACCACTCAAAGGCCAATGGCGATGAGTTCAATTCCTGGCCGCCATTTTTAGATTCCCACCATAAATGGCGTGCCAAGCAAACTTAATGTTTTTTTAATTGATTCGGCGGGCAAATGGTTTACAATTTGCAAATTAATTGCAATTTAATAATTGAGCCGAAGAGCCCCGCTCGCCAGCTTGCGCTCCTAATAAATTAGCATTTAATTAATTGTCAATTAAATAAAAAAAGTGGCAATTGCATTTAATTAATCAGCAGCTGCCACTGCCAGCGGCATTTTCTGAGTTTACGTCACTCATTTGCATTTAAAAAAATAAAAGCTCAAAAAATTCTCTGCTTTGCCAATTCATTCCGGGCTAGAGAATTTATGGTTCTAGTTTGCGGTTCTAAATTTATGGAAATTAACATTAATTAAGCTGAAAATTAAATGTGGCAAGAGTAAACACGCCAACGCAAATGGCAGAATAAGAAAAACACCGCAACGAATTCAATTTTATTCTTTGTGGTTTGAAAACTCATTTTCTGGAAATTAATGAGCACTCATTTGGCAGGCATCCAAACACGCCCACCATCCGAACCCAAAAACCCAACTGGGCACGCAAGACAAGCCAAGGAGTAGCGGCGCCAACCACGAAACCCAGCCTGGCCAAAAAAACAAAAAAAGAAATCTCTACAAAAAATACTTTAGATATATTTACTTGCTTATATTTATAAAAATTAATGACAGAAGATAAATGCGAAACGATTTATATTAAAGGCAATTCGTTTCAGAGGCGCTCTAGAAAATTGAGGAGCAGAAGTCGTCAGCGTCCAAATGAGTTTCTTGCCCGGGGTGGTCTTTAATTGTCAGAAAGGCAGACATCGCAATGAAAGAAATTTCTTCGATTTTGGGTCAAGGAGTGGCATTAGAAAATATGGTATCAAATTAAAATAAGCCACCTGCAAAAATCATCTCCTCCTAAACGAAAAAGTTAACCCCTTCCATGGCATTTACTAATTAACCTTTTACCCTATTCCAAAAGCCACTCAAAATCAATAAGCAGCTACACAAATGCACAGCCCATCGGCCACGCCCCCAAACTAGTAGTAGCCTGCCATTTAAGCTTGACTAGGCTGAAAAGCAAATTTACTTTGTCCCTGTCAATTTGCCGGCTTTGCAGCTCCGAGAACCTTTCGAACTTTTTGTGGGCGTGGGTTGCCTGGGTTAAAGTTAGCCTTAGTAAAGTTTTTCCAGTTAAAGTCAATAAATTGTTGTTTCGTATGAAGCCGCGTTTGACAAGTACTCTAAAATAATTAGTGGGAGCGCCGCAATTGTTGAGAAAACTTGTACCAACTTTGCCTACATTCGGCAGCGGCAACAATCGAGTAAATTATGGGTTCCTTTGGAGCGCCACTCTGCCATATAAATGCCACAAGCCGAGTCTCACAATAGAGCTCAATGCAAGGCTCATTAGCACTGGCCTATTATATAGTAGTTTTCGTTGATTTTTCCAGGTATTGCATGAAGTGCTGCAAAGTCACACCTGCTTCAAATATTCCAGCCGAAGGTGTGAAATGGCATGTAGTTGGTTTATGGTTCTCGGTTTTCTGATGTACTTGCAACACAAACTGGCCCGACATTCCGCAATCCAAAGGTAGATTCTGTGGAATAGAAATGCTGGGCCAAGTTGCTTTAATTAACCACATTTCATATTAATTCATGCAACATGATTAATTATTCCGAAAGCAAGAGACGACAACATGCCCGATCATCTCATACCCTTTTTGAAATTATAATATGAGCTGATGTTGGTTGTAGTCATAATTATGTAAGAGTCGTCTAACTCTTCATAACAAACAAATATTCAAATCATGGAGCTGATATTGATTATGATCATACTTATATATGTTTAAAATGTTATAAAGCCATGGCGTCTTCCAAGTCTGTGTCCACTCGTTCCAGGCTTCACACCAAAATGAATATAGTCTGTTTGGTTGGAAAGGAATTTAAAAATGTGAGCCTCTTGTTGGCACTGCCGTCAGGCTAGCTGTCCTGTCCCGTCAGCTACTGCCACTCTTGAGCCGTTCTGCGGTTTGGTGGTTGGGTAATTTGGACGCATTTTGAGTGGGTACAGCTGCGCCAACCAGTTTGGATGCCATTGGCCATTGGCAGCAACAGCGCCAGCCATTAAAATGACATAGAGAACCAGGGTAAAATAAAACACGCACAGGGGATGTGGAAGCCCAGACAAGTGATGCGGAACTGGAATTTGCATTAGTCCAAGACTTGATGACTGAGGGGGTGTCGAGGTCCTGGCTGGCATATAATTTTTTATCAAAACACTCAGAGCCAGATGTGTGCCAGTGCTGACTTCGTGCTCTTGCGAAACGTGTCATCTTGGTCTGCAGGTCCTTAATTATATTCAAATTATCACAATTGCAGCAAAGGGATTCAAAAAACTTTATTTGTTTCATTCGAGACACTTTTGAGTGTATGGCAACAGCATATTTGAACCTTTTAGGACCGAAAACTATCTCAGAGTCTCGGGGTATTTATCTTCTGTAAAGATTCACAGGCACTCGAATTGAAGGTCTTCTTTTAACTGCTTGCAAATTTATGTCTCAGCTTAGGAAAACACTAAATGACTGCCATGCATTTTTTTTATCGTTCATGGTAAAAGCAACAACAACAACAACAACGACATCGGTAACAACAACAACTAATTAGACATGTTAAAGAACTTGTTAAAGCTGTTACTGTTGTTCTCCTTACGAGTCAAAGGCGTCCCCAGTGTACACATTTAAAAATGCTCAACTTAATTAATTGCACAGCGAATCCAAAGGCTGGGCCAGGGCACTCAAATGGTGAGCCCAAAGCCAAAGCCAATGACTTGATTTTTTCAAGCCGATAATCCACCGCGAGTCGGAGTGGTAGTGTTTGTTTTTGCTTTCATTAAAAAAATATCCCAAAACACCTTTGCCGCTGATGCGACCACATAGATTAGCTGGACTCTCCAGACCAGCCAAGCCAAGCCAGCCAGACATTTTCAATTTCACTTGGCTGGGGTATTTTTAGGCGACAAAAGGTCTGCGTTTATGCCATAGAACTTGTTTTTCCTTATTTCTTCTTCTTATTTCACAAGTACAGGGTAATTGGCACACCTGGGCTAAAGGCTAAGACTAAAGCGCTGATATCATTCTAGAATTGAAAATCTCACAATTAACTTATATTCGCCTGCTTCTTATGTGGAATTTGTCGGAGCCTGTTGGTAGATCTTGCTTCATTAGGTCTGACACACCCACATGGCCACAATCAATAGGCAATGATTAATTGAGTTGTCTGGCCAATGCAATCAAATTAAGACGGCATATAAATGTGAGCTAATTATTAAAACTTAATTTTCACGTAGACAGGGCACACAACAAATTTCACAGAGCTCTCAACTTAATGGGCAAAACAAATGTCGGTGGAACCCAACTAATCAAGCTATTCGAATTGATTCATTTTCCAAAAACTCGAGTTCTCAGATTGATGGGCCACTCTGACATATGCAAAACTCTCACAATACAATTTAAGGGGCATCTTGTTTTGCCAAGAAAGAATCGAGACCGGCCAGTGAAACATTCCCAATTGAATATCGCATAACACGAGTGCCTGGCTTCCAACTGAGTTCCAAAACTGATATGCCCTTCCAAAATTTTGTTTTTTCCAACTCTCATTGAACTGCACTAAATTAACCACAGGCATGATGATTCTCGGACTTCGATACCTACGTATCTATGAGATACTGGCGTCAGAATTGTGTTTTGTGTATGTTTTTCTCTGGCTGGCATTTTGATGAGTATTGATGAGTTTTAATAAATTGCTGATGAGTTTCGGAGCGGTTTGTTTCTCAAGGCACATCTTGCTTTTGCTGCTGCTGCTCCTAACCGTTGGCCATAACAAGCCTCAACGCCTTCAAAGTGGCTTGAGCAGTGCAGCAATGCAGCATTGCAGCATTTGAGTGATGCGTTTTTGAAAGTGGCGTCGAATTTCTCAACCATGAAGCGCCATGCAGAGCAGCCGTAATTGAGATGCTGCCAACGCCGCTGATGCAGCTTCGCTGTTGCTGGTGTTGGCAAGTTGCTGTAGTGTATTGCTTTGGCCATGGTGTATAGTGTATAGAGTATAGGCATTTAATTGCCACCATTATTAAACTCATTTATCGTGTTTTAATTTTAACGTTGAGCTTGTTGTGGCGCACAACACATCAGGTGTCTGGTGCGGTCAGGCTCGCTGCCCGGCTGGCATGCAGATGGAAAGAGGCGCAGTTGTTGCTGTAATTAGTGTGGCTGATGGAAGCGAATCGCTGTTGCAGCTGCCATGATTTGGCGCTGATGCAGCAGTTTACATGAAAATTAAGTTGTTTGCTTAATTAATAAAAGTAGTTTTTAATAGAAAGACATTAGCAAACTCACATGCTTGGTTCAAACGAATGACTTAGGCAACAAACCTGAGCCTGAGCGAGCCTGGATGATGACGCCTTCTCGTGGCAAGTGCAAATGTGTGACTCTCTCGCTCTATCTCTTTCAGGAAATCAACCCAAATTATGAGCAAGTTCGGGAAGGAATTCGCCTTGCTGCTTTCTAGATTGGCTGTGGTGACACTACAAACTCTTGCACTTGACTTATTTTTAATTGCTGCCGCAGAGCTGTCCCTTCTCGGTAGCTGGCAGTCTCTCTGTTCGTTATGAGTTTTATGAAGTGCTGTGTGCGTGTCTGTTGCAGGTTGCAAGTCGGTTCGAGAGTGTTATTTATGTGCTTGACTCTGGGCAGTTTTCGTAACGCTTTCACGCTTCTTATTTATGTCATTGCTTCCACCAAATGGTCGTAGTTCTCAGGCACCACAAGTGGCACACCTTGGCATGTTGCACACCCACTCAGATGCCACAGCCAAGACATGAAAATGAGGCCCGATGCAAAGCCTATATTGCCTGGATAGTATACAATTTTCCAAGCAAATTCAACAAGCCATTTAAAACACTTCCTCGTTTATCATTAAGCAACCCTCCCCAATTTCATTTAATAACCCAGCCGGCCGGTAAGAAATATGAAAATTGTAACAAAAATAGCAAATTATAAAACCTGTACTTAATAATAACATGTCACACTTTCGAGTTCATCAAAGTCAACGGCGTCGCGACATGCAATATTAACCTGAATACAACAGTGTATATATTTCTCTTCTTGTTTGTTGGCTCTTTGTTCTTTGTTCAGGCCAGTCCGCTGCCAAAATGTCGCATAAAATAATATAATTAACATAATCATAATCAACAAAGTATAAACATTAAATTGAGGCTAATTACTTTATAACCGACACTCAACCACGGAGCAAACGCAATGATGATGGCAACGATGCCAACGATGTCAGCGAAGCTACACGATTACAAAAATTAAAAAAACATGTCCACTTGTGGCAAACCAGTTTCAATTATAAAGAATCGAGCCGGATGATTACATATAACTCACCGTCTACCGGATGGAAGAAAGGTATATGAATAAATAGCTAATTTTAGTACTTCTTCATTTTAAATTTGTCTAAATGAAGTTTTGACAGCTTGTAGAACGTCTTCATAAACACCAAAGCATTTTAGGCAATCCTATGAAATTCATTTATAATCAGAATATATTCTATGTATTCAAATTAAAGAATCTTTATTATTTCATCCATGAAAATTTCTCTCAGTGTATTCTGAATACAGGGTTCCGCATTTTGAAGTGGGTGAAATATTCTGAAAAGGTTTTTATTTCATTATGAAACATTTTCGACTCAGTGAGTAGATCCTTCTTATAGTCCCAAGCTTAGGATCTACCAGGATGGTTTCAGAAGTTCTTGGCTTGAATATTAACATTCTTTCCAGCAAATAAACAAGTCAAGAAAGTGATAGCCAAAGCTCTAGCGAATAAGTTCTGGATTAATCCATATAACTACCTAGCTCAAGAATTTAAATTAATCCATATAACAAGATAGTTCAAGAATTTAAAATATGCTAATAAATTTTATATATATAAAATTGAGTATCTGAGGGAGTGAATGCATAACCCTGTAGTTTTGGGTAAGGAACATGTGCAATCTGTTACTGCCAACCTGGTTGTGATTACGCTGCCGACTGAATGAAATTTAAACATGATCAAATACATACAGCTAACTGTTTAAACTTTTATGACAAGAGCATGAGCAATTGTAAATGTGGCATATAATTTACAGATAATTATTATAATTACAGGTTATTTTCAGTTAACATTTTTTTTGCCGCACAATTTGACCGACTGACTTGGAGTGCCCACCGGCAATACTTGGATATACCAGATAAATATATATATATATATTTATTATTTTTTTCTTGTGTCAAACGAGCAATTAGCTTAAATTTGAAATAAAATTTTTAATTAACTTTTCAGAGCTTTAATTCGATTTTGTATTTATGACCTTAAAAGCATTACGCTGTCCAGTCCCCATTTTGTCTGTGAAACGAAAAACTTGGACAACAAACTTGACTCAAAGCGGCTAAAATTGTGCGACCAATTTCAGGACAAATGACAAGCAATCTTCAAACAAACAGCAACGACATTAGAAAATTACTATTTGCGACTTCGACTTAATTAAAATTCGAGCAAAAAAAGAGCAAAGCGATGTAAATATATTTGTGCTACGTGAGTCACAACATCATGGCCAATTATGCGTTATGGCCAAGTCGGTTTGAAAAACGAAAAACAAACCAAAGCAGAAAACTGTGAAAAATTGATATATGTTTACTTTGTCCATAAATAAATTGCTGGGGAAGAAACATACAAAAGCAATCTATGTGGACTGTGGAATGAACGAGAGCGCGAGAGCGCGCGCGCGACTTGCGGGAGATAAAAATCTTTGGCAATTTGTTAAATTTAACGATTTCCAACTTAACGACGGAACTGTGCCGAAAGTTTTGGATACAGCTACCGCCTCCTGTGGGCCAGCCACAGACACTTTGACTGTTTTATGGCCAAATAAATAATTAAAATGATGCGTGGTGTTAAGTGCCTCAAGTCGAGTCAACTCTGTATTGCAAACCACACGCAGCGTTGCCAGGTCATTTCTTTTGAAAATTTGTCATAAATTTATAGCTTTCGCGCGAGTTCACTGTACCGTGGACAACACGTACGCGTATACCGTACATACTCTGTCTGGACGGTTCTTAATGGCTGCCCTCTTAATTGGTTGTCATGTGGCACACATTTCTGCCACAAATTGGCCGCCAGATATGCAAGACGTGACACTCGGCCCAAAGACCACACAAAAGTCGCCTTCTAATGACCGAAACAGTCACTAACGAAAGCCCACTAAATTTGCCAAATTTCAGTCTAAGCCAAGTTCATCATTACGACCAAAGAAGTCAAAGCCACTTTTAATGCCGCCTTTACCTTTGAACCAGTCAACTCAACCCCAGCCAGGTCCGGCCATTTGGTCGCTAGAAAACAAAATTCTAACATGGATATAAAACATTAAGGCGGCTTCTACAGAGAATTTACGGGCTGGGGCCCATTTCCCCTTAATTTTTGTGTAAGTAAACTCGGTAATAGGGTAGAACATTAAAGTAATATGCTTTATGACTGCCCTAGAATGAGTTCTGCCCAGATGACACTTGTACCAGCTTCTTGTCTTTGGGATCTTGGGAATCTTGTAGAGCATCCCAAGACAGAAATATTTTATGGGTGTCGGTCATAAAAATGGTCAGAGATTCCACACACTTGCTATCTACTTTCATCTCACCTGATTCACATCCTAAAGAACTTATCGGCACCACTAACAAGCAACACGTTTTGATAAAGAGAGAGAAATTTTACTCTGTAATTCCTAGTAAAAATTGTCAACTGTGTCTGTTTTGAAATTCCGAAATACTTGATAATTATGGGTTGCCTTTGCTTTAGACAAGCCACCTCTCCCTATCCCACAGTGCCAAATGAATATCTAGAAACTCTTAAGAGCCAGACTCCTTGTAAATATTGAAAACCCATCCATATTTTAATTGCTTGATTTTAGACAATCGTTTTGCAGTAAATCGTGCCCAAATACAGTTTCTGTACAATCGATTTTGTCAGTTTGCCGGTGAAGATGACAGCCTTCCGCCCCGGTATTTGCATAAATATAATTTCTATTCCGGCCTTGTACAATTGAATCCACTTCTACCCACCATTCTAAACTGCATGTTTGGCGAGCAGAAGGTAATTAGCTTTGTGGACTTTGCCATATTTCTGAGTACTTTTCAGGCGCATAGTCTGAAGACAAAATCGGATCTGAAAAATGAAATTAAAAATCGCAAGCTTCGATGTAATTTTTTTTTCTAAGGCTTTGTGAATTTAATGCTTTCAAGACCCTATATCTTTCCAGTGCTTTTCAATATGTACGATCACACAAAAGATGGACGGATCACAAAGGTTGATCTGGTGATGATAGTGCACAAGCTTTTCTCGAACTTGCTAGACCATCGGCAGATAATGAGAATTGTGGACACAATGATGACGGAAATTGATAATTCTGATAGTAATCAGATTTTATACAATGACTTTTGTCTGGCCTTCGAGGTTTTCGATATGACTGAAATGATGGTTACCTGGATACCCGAATTCCGTGGGCACTCCCAGAATTTGCCCGTGCAAAAAGATATTTAAAATAAAGGATTTATCAAGTGAACGATGCATTTTTAATTTAATCTCCAAACCTCAATATATCTGGAGATTTAGTTATATCCTATGTTGGATTAATTTAGCCCTCATTTTATGGGCTTTTAGTTTCTCAATAAGAAGTCTTGAGATCAAAATCTTAAATCTTTGTCCTTTTATGTAACATCTTTTATAACTCTATTAGCAATCGTCCTTTCCTAAGCTGGGGTATCGTAAAACTGAAAATAACCTTTCCCTTTTTGCCCAGAGAATTGTGGAGCGCGTTGAAAAATTCAGAAAACAACATAAATAAAATTTTATTGGCAATTTAGTTGGAAAATTAATGTGCATACAGTTGGCAACTTTGGTAATTTATGCAAATAAAACGATCGTAAATTTGGCATTAAAACGCTTATTAAATGATCGTTTATTAGCCACAGAGCCCAGCCAGAGAATGCAGGTCCAATGCAGGAGCTACGGATACCAGCACAAAGACAGAATCTCACACATCGAGAAGGTGTCGAGGATCAGCTACATTTGTCTCTGATGGTTGGCTTAAGTAACGCATAAGCAACAAGGTTGCAATTTGTTGAACCCGCATAAATTAAGTGATTAACAGAATTGTTCTTAAATGTTGGCAGCTACTTCCAAGATTGATATAATTTACGAGCTTGAACGAGCGAGCCTACAATGACTACACTTTTGGTTGGGCTAAAGGATCGAAAGGACAGACTATTAAAACTATAAATTCTGGGAAATTCTCAGCTCAAAACATATTGTATAATGTATTAGTAATCGCATTGTGTGTTAATTTGACAATAACAAGAACAACAAAGCAGCAGAACAGCAAAAAGAGAGGGATCACATTAACATTGCTGGGCTTACCTTGGGAACGTTGATCCACAGCGACGACAAACGAGGCTTGTTGCTGTCAAAAGTCAGAAATATAACCATATAAAATAAGTCGGTTGGACCATAGAGCGGTGTCTCATCATCAAAGACAGCATCAACACTCCATCAACTCTGCCTTCTCAGCAGGATTAAAGAATCGAAAGCGCGCTCTGTCAATGCTCAACCGAGGCCTGTCATCAGCGTTGGCTCCCCTTTTATCAGCTTGCAACAATCAACAATTTTGTGTCTTAAACAGTTTGGCTAGCTTGAGCCAAGTTAGTTGAGATTGAAAGTCTCGCCTCAAAAGGAAGCTTTCACATATCACAAATATCCAAAGAGAGCAGGTTAGCCCAACACCTCGGGTTCTGTTAAAGACAAAAAAAAGAAAAACTTTCCATTTAGGGCAAACCTTTTTTATGGACCCTGCCAAAACTGTTGATTTATGAGCATAACGGACTGCCAAATATTTTGAGGTGGGCATATTAGCAAAGTGGCTCAGCATTATTTCTATATCCGGCTATAAAACCGTAAAATCTTCATTCATAAGACTCAGTCAATCGAGCCATTCCCATTCATTCAGTCGATAGCTTAATAAAACTCAAAATTTACAAATCTGCTTAAAAATACAAATTCAAATGTCACATTAATTACAACGTCTTAGGGGCATTAAGGAGAAGCATAGTACCAAAGTCAACTGAGGTTGACAAATGACTCGGCCATTTGTAACGAGCCAGCAACCACCAATCACAAGATAGATTTATAAACAAAACAAAACATTTTTGTTGCGACTGCCCACAACAGAAATTTATCAAAATAGACAATGGACAACACAGAGCAGACTCCAATGACTCCAATGACTCCACGAACCGAACGGAAAGCCTATTTATGTGGAAATTTTGAGGCCCTCTGATAACTCAACTGAGCTGACCGAGCAGCCATTTCAATGTCGCAAGCCGGGTAGGGCGAGGGTAGATAATAAATTTCAACAATTTATAACAGGCAATTCATAAATTTATTAATGAATTAAGTTATAAGATAATTTACAGTTGAAAGCCCCAAACAATTCTCCGTGGCTCCTTCGACTGGCAAACTCGATCGAAATGCAATCTGGCCAGGCCAACTTGTTGTAGTTGTAGTTGTTGTGGCAGAGCTAACCACCACAACAGATACACACGGCCAAAATGATGATCAGTGATGATCGGTGCAATATATCAAGTCGGAGGACAGAGACTTGGCCAAACGAAGCGACATTGCGGTTGCGGTTGCCGTGGCTGCAACGGTTGCTAATCGAATTGTAGCAAAAGGCAGACAAATAAAATTCTCGGAATTCACAAGCAGAGCAAAGCGAAGGCAACACAAGCCCAAACATTTAAATAAAGTTGTGTGGGGATTGCGGGATTGCAGATCCCTTGCCTGAGCAGCTTATGGGCGCGCATTTCTATGCAGCCCAATAAAAAAAGAGAAAGAGAACCTCAAATAAGAGATTCTGGAAGAAACGGAAGAAGCCACAGACCACGATAGAGACTACTCTGCAGGGGGAAATGGAGCAGGCGGCACATGATTAGCCAAGCGGCCTCTCGCATTGTCGGTTCCAGAGTCGTTATCAACGGCACCATCGCCAACACCATAACAACACGAGGAGATCAAAAAAAAAAGAAAAAAAAAACGAAACCAAATTTGACTTTTGCATTTCTTGCTTATAAATTGGAATTTAAAATTAATTAAGTTGTCGTTTTGCGCTTTTATCCAATTTATAACTAATATGACACCGATTATACGAAATATGTTCACTAATTAACGAACAAACACCACAACGCATATTGCAACTCCCGCATCCCACCCCGCCGCTCTTAACAATTTCGATCCCATGCAGAAGGCCCGTCATCGTCATCATCACCCCGTCTAACTAGCCAGAAACAAGGCAGAGTCCGAGGCAGAGACAGAGTCCGAAGCTGAGGTCGAGGCAGACAGACAGGCAACAAGAGAATCCACACAGACTCTTTTTGGCCCGCTGTCCGCATTTGTCTTGGCCGTCTTGGTGTGCGCTCGTAAGCTGCTCGTTGAGGACGCGTTGTAAATTGTCTGACAAAGCTTATTTTATTAATTTAAGCCATAAACGTTGCCCTGGCCTCTGCCTCTGCTTCGAATTTTGCAGTTGCAGCGATTCTACTTTTGTTGTTTGTGTTGTAGCTGTAGGCTTTGCCATGTTTGTTTGCAGCTCCTCTTTGCATACGCAATCGCAGTGACCGCCAATTTATTGCAGTCGTAAAAAGCTGTTTGCGTTTTAATAAGCCGTGCCAAACACGCTGTTAGCAAGCCCAATACCAAAGCCTAAGAGCAAGGGCAGGGGGAGTAGCAGTGCAAACAAGTCCAACGATTTGGTGAAGTGATTTCGCCTTTTCGGAGCGCAGCGAATTAGGTGGAATCCTCTCTTTCTCACTCTGGTAGTCTCTGGCTTGTGTTATTTTTAATAAGATTGGAGAGCATCTTTGAATTGGGTCTAGAAATCTGAAAATTCGTAGGCCCAACTTTTGAGTTCTAAATGTTCGAAATTATTGTTCTAGGAAAAATGAATGAAAAAAAATAAAGAGAATGAGAATTATAAATTCTTTCCTGAATAGAAAACTGAGTCGATATTAGATTGCAAAATCTTTGTTTACTTCTTGTCTTGGCTTAAAATAAAAATGTCAAGTTGTGGCAAAAATTAACAATTTAATAAATAATGAAAACTACACAAGCGATAATCTCAAACAAAATTATAACTCGACCCTGCCCAAAGGGTCTGTGGTCTACCATAAAACAAGGCGTTGAAATAAAAAAACAACAAAAAAAAAGTGCCAGAGAACAAACAAAACAACAGCTGTAGGCTCAAGCTTGCCATCAAGATACCGAAAGTCAAATACAAATAACACTCGCATAGAATCCACTGAAGGACTTGGAAACTGAGATCAACACGAAGAGGCAGCGGCAGAGGGAGCGAGAGTTCGAGAATGGGAATAGGCAGAGAACCTGAATTGAATTGAACTGGACTTGGCTGAGCTGAGCTGAGCTGGCCAAAATCGTTTACAAATAAATCAGAAAGCGATAAATAAGGATTTTGTCTCGTAATAACTCAGCGGGAGCCATTTAACATGCAATCATAACGAATCGATGCTGAACGCCTCAGACCGCACCGCACCGCACTAAGAATGGATGGGCCGTTGAAGGTGGAGTTGGCTGGAGTTGGCTAACATGCTTTCACACCAGGCAGCCGCCCGTGGAGGGCGGAACAGATTCAACAAGAAGAAGCATAAAACGAAGAAGAAACAACTGTGTGTGTGAGAATATGTGCGTGTGTGTGTGTTGGTGACTTGCTTCTGGAGATTGGGGCCGTTTTCGCGCCTCGAGCCATGAAATGAAGTTGCAAGGCAGCCATCAGAATGACAAGGGCGTTGTTGGCTTTATGACTGACATTTTTTATAGTCAAAGGACTCAGACTTCTGGCCATATCGTTATAGAGTAAAACTAATCGAAGGAGTCGACATGCACAAAGTTGCACTTCATAATTTCCCAACCATTCCAATCATCCTTTTTTTGAGTTCAGTGTGTTGGGGCACATGTCGTGCAGCAACAACATGGCTTAATTATGTTGTAAAACAATCTGCTGGCACTTTTGCTAGCCCAGGACAAGACTGAGCTTAGAGTTTAGTTTAGGGCAACACGGTTTCTCAACTTGCTTCGCTTTGCTGCTGTTCTAATAACTCTTCAACAGGGGAAGTAATTAAAATTACAAAAGCCAGCGTTGACGTTGTGGCAACCACAGGCCAACACACCACCAGAACACCACCAGCGCTGGCCAGGCCCTTTTTAAAATGGCTGCCAGACACGCAGGCGTATACATAATCTGCACGTGATTTCTTTGACTAATTGCAAAAAGTGTGTCACAGGATGACTGGGGTAAAAAGTTTTGCCCATTCGCACGCACACTCGTCTGGGCTATCTTGATGCAGCCGCAACTGCAGTTAGAGTTGGCTGGAAATTAAATTCCATTAGGAGCAGCCAAAGTCAATAGAAGCAGCAGTCGCGGCAGTCACGGCTGCCGCTGCAACGTAATGAAGAGGTGGTAATTTATTTGCCCATCTCGACTTGTTTTGCAGCCAAAGCTTTTGCATATCCAAGTTAGCCAGCATGAATGAAGTCTTTGCCAGCGCTTAGCCAACTCAATGAAGATGTACTCGAGCACGTTTATAAGCTGCACTCTGGCTGAGCAGCTTGGGCAGACCTCAGAGTAGGCCGTGATGGCAAGTGCAGGATTAATTAATTGCTGCGCCGACGTTGGCTTGGCTGCCACTTCACCTGGCCCACTTGACGTATACGTGGCATTTGAAAAATGGTCTGCTGCTTAATGTGTGACACTTTGTTTGTTTTGCCTCACAACAGAGCCAAAATTGCTGGCAACAGGGAACAACTCGTTTGACTCCGAAGCAGGAGCAGGAGCAGAAACAGAGACAGCATCCAGCAAAGACGATTGCCGTTTTTATGTCAACCGTTGTGCTGGCCACTTTGCATATTTGCAACCAGGGCCGTAATGATGAGCAGCCAGCGGCGGCAAATGACTTGCGTAAATTTATCGTAAATACCATCAACGAGTTGCCAAGTCTCCAGGTCGGACAGTTTCAACAGCTTCCCAAGTCCAGCGACATCGACAAGATTCGACATGCGTTTTAACAGACTGTCAACGTCAGTTGGACAGACGGTAGTTTGGCCAGTCACTCAGTCAGTCAGTTGGACATTGGACGTTGGCCATTGGCCACGATAATCCTCGTTAATCCTTTGGACCGCATGGTTGCTGGGTTATAAATTTCATTCAAAACCTCCCGCCCAGTTCTCCCAGCTTATTCAAAATACTGCCAAGCCATGATATGCTAATGAAACGGAATCGAAGTGAGTGTGCTGGGAGCCCTTTTTTGGGGACGAGGGCGTGCGCCACTTTGCATAGCAATTTGTAGCATACTGCCAATTGGACAGAAGCCGAGCTAACTATTTGGAACAAGCTCGATTCTTTTTTTAATTGGAGAGAGACAGAGAGAGTGAGAGAGAGAGAAAGGGAGAGAGATTCTTCAGCTCACCGTGCGGGCTGACAGATCGAGAGTGTGGAGCTGTAATCCCCGTCAAGACAGGCGGCGCTCCAATTGAGCACACACGCATACATTGGCGACATTGAATGGGCTTGTAGTTTGTGTCTCATTGTCATGCCGGTGCCGGCTTATTGATTGGATTGGAATACAATGGATCCTTAAAGTGTGCTTACAAGCGCCGTAACTCAAACAAATTGCAGTGCACAAACGCCTGACTCAAATGGACAGCAACAATGCTGGACGACAGCAGCGGCGACACTGATCAACGGGTGCGGCGACGTGTATAGCTCGTCTCGGATCAGTTCGGTTCGGTTCGCATACGCAGTCCATGCCAGTCCAGACCAGACCAGACCAGGCCGCTTTACATGATGGCTACACGACAAGACAGGAGCGGCCTCTGTCCGCGTTCCGTTTGCTTAACAAGATAAGCAGGCAGCCAAGCAGCCAAGCAGACAAGGAGGCAGCCTAGCTGGCTAGAAGGGAGGCAGGCAACTCGAATGTATTCAAGCCAAGCCGATATTGTGGCTTTTGGTTTTTAAATTATTCCAAGCTTGCCACAAAAGACACAGACCAGAGGCGCTACTGACGCTTATGTTAAATTTACCAAACAACCGATTTGTATGCAATTCCTTGGATACAAGCGGGGCAGGCAGAGCTGAACTGAGCTGAGCTGCTAAAATCCAAATCCCAGCGAGACATCATGACGTCGTGGATTTACCAGGGTCGACTGGCCGGCTGCATTGTCTGCCCGTTGTTCTTGTTATTGTTGTCCCATCCCCGCCCCTAAACCCCTTGCTGCGAGTTCAGGTTTGCCTTGCTCTCTGCTGCGCCGTCGCAGAGTCTAGTTTATTGGCGCGATTTTTTATTTGCATTCGAAAATGTTTTGCTTCTTCTGCTGCTGCTGCGGCCGCCGCCGTCGTCGCAGTCGTCGCCGTTGCCGTTGCCGTCGCACGTGATGTATGCGAGTGGTTGGGCAGGCCCCAACACACCCTTCTCTGGTCTTTGGGCCAACCATTCGGCCAATGCTGTTTGGGCATGTTTGTTGACTTTGTGGTCAAGCCATAAGTTTGGGGCCGCCTTGGCTGCAATTATTTGCGGAATTCCTTTTGGAATATATTGACTCGGACTGGGAGTGAGACTGGGTTGGTGCCTTGTGTGCATGTCCATAAGCTGAGGACTAGCTTTTGACAGCCATACAAGGAAGCTTAACTTGAAGCACTAAACTCTCGAGTTGTTCTCGTTGTTGTTGTTGTTCTTATTGTTTCTGGGCCTTGGTTGGGGAATTGGTTGTTTTTTTTCACTCATTCGGTGGGTAGATTCCTTGTTAATTTGTCAGAAAATTAGCTTTCTTAGTCGACTTTTTGAACGCATGCAAATATGCGAAAGGAATTCGCTCAACTGAACCTAAACTCGAGGATTTTGAACAATTTATTAAGATTTTTTTTTTATTAATTACACCAGATTTATTCAAAGATTCTCAGAGTACTTTTTGTTCGATTCGATTTCTTGAGTTTTGAGAATTATTTGGTTAACGGGCTTTGCACCCAAAGATACCCACCGGAATGGTTAAGGTTTTTTTCACAGTTGATCGATACGAAAAGCGAAAAGATCGTAAAAGTTTCAGGTTCCGATATGGCGAGCCCACTAAATTATTGATGTGAGCAAAGCCATTATCATTGATTTAATATCGATCGCCGGCCATGACCACCGCCGCCTCCACCATCACCTCGATGTGTTCCTTGCCTTTGGTACGTCAAGTTAAGAAAAATGAGCTTGTTAACGCTCAATGATGAGCCCAGTTAGTGTCTGCCGTCATGATCTAAACCATATAACCCCAAGCACTCAGACGAATTGGCGCGAAGCCTTTGGAGAGCTGAGGAACCGATCATTAGGGATTCTCTTTTGTAAAATTACAACACGATAACACGTAATCATTTGTGTTCGTGTGGTTCCAATGGCAATCGAGATCCTCCATTGGCTACATTGGCTCCATTGGGTGGCAGAGTGTTACCCCAGACAACAGGAACAACAAACACAACTTCAATTTGCAATTTCATTATCAAACGGTCAGCGAACATAATTTGACTAAGGTCCACAACAACAATTTGAAACGGTGAGTCCAATTTGCAATCGCTTCGACTTTGGCTCGTCAGTCTATTGTCAGTCTATCGATCACGTTTGCCAGCCCCAACAGCCGAGTGGAGCGGTTCACGACCAGTTGCAAAGTTTGCTCAAGAATCGACGACGCCATCTTTTCGTGGCCGCTCTCTGTTCGGGCCGTCAGGGCTCTGACAATTTAGAACTTTTGCGCAATTAATTGCAATAGTTTTGTGTGCGGAATGCGAGTGTGTCGGCTGATTCAACTGACAGTCTGGCCACAGTCCGCAGTCCACACATTGCCTGCTGCCGTTCTATCCACTTTGGGGGCCGTTAATTTAAAAATTGTGCTCACGTTCTGGCAATTTACTGACCACCCACATGCAAATGCCCAGCGCAGCGCCAGTTCCAAGCGATTCGTAGAAAATTAGACAACTCGAAATGGTGGTGGGGTGGGGTGAGTCGTCGACTTGGCACACTGGCAGTTAGTGGGTAATTTGAATTGAGCATTTGATTTGCTGTTCAGCTTGGAGTTTGCTTTTTAACTAATTCAACACTTCGGGCACTGCCACAAGCCTCGAGCCTCTTCTGTTTATTTATTTGGCTAGGGCAAATAATTGTATTATTTTTCCAGATAACCAGCATCTTTGTGGCCAACACAATCTTATCTGAAGTCAACCCACTCGAGCCCATTCAAAATCAACAGAAACATCAAAACAGACACTAAACTAAATTTTCATTATAGAGAACAAAACGTTTTCCTGCCAAGAAAGTCGGCTCTCCTACTCGAAGTATATTAAATTGAATTTTTATGTTCATCCAGAATCAGAATCAGGCTAGTCCAAGCAAATCAGTGCCAGCTCTGCTGTGCTATGCTTGGTTATAAAAATTAACGTTAACCGTGTAACCGCGCTGGCACCCCTGCCCTCGCCTTGCCCCGCCTCACCCTCGTCCAGTCTTTGGTAAATTATGGTTATTTAAATAAACAGCACACGATTTGATTTTGTGGCCTAAAAGTGTTGCCCGGCCACGTAATGCGAGCGCCTCCGAAATTGATCGCCAACACACACACACACACACATGCACATGCAGACAGCCAGGCAGTCCAATATAAAAAAGGCACACTAGAAATTATGTTGTAGTTGTTGGGGATGGAGGATCGTGCAGCAGCTTGTACAGTGCCTGACAGTCAGTCAGCCAGTCAGTTTGATGGGCCTGCTGTTTTCTGGTGGGATGTGCCATCAAGTCATGATTGAGTAACGCCCATGCCAGCGCCAGCAACCAGCAAGCAGAGTAAGAACAAAACTTACCTGGCCCCGTCTAATTACGTTGGAGTTGACTGCACCAGCGTGTTTGGAGGCATCATTAACTGATGAGCCGCGTCGCCGATAACAGAGATAAGCAAATATATATATAAGGTCCAAGGGCCATGACTTTTGAACCCGCTTACACACAGAGAGATTTTCATTTAGCTAGAGACTTGAAAAGCCTGCCTAAGCCCAGGATGATTCTTTCTCAATGGCGTTTCGGCGTTTTGTTTATTTTGAAGCTATAATTTAGGCGAGTAAATTGCACGCTGGCGGCCAGAATTTGTAACTAAACTGCAAATTAGCAGCCAATTCTCGGGCCGATTAATAACCATAATTATTGGCTCAAGCTGACGAGCTGTGCGGGGCGCAGCCACAAACTCTGACGACGCTGACGAACTGAAGCTGCTGCTGCGGCTGCCGAGAGGATCTCAACAGCTTGAATCTTGATGTGGCCAGACCTGGTCAGCCACTTGGCGCGGCTTGGCAAATTGCTCGTCCGTCTGCTCAATTGCCAATTCGTGATACACCGAGGCTTCGCCACTGCGTCGTCATGTATGGACAGCAACACGGAGGAAGAGGAACTTTGGTTGCGACTCCAACAATTTACATAGGCGCTGCTCAGCCTGACTTAATTACATAAGCCAGCCAAGAGGAGCCGCAGCCTCGGCTGGCGCTGGGCAGGCTTGACTGGCTGGGCCCCGAGCGAAATGCATCAGACCAAGCTGAGCTCTTCTGATGGGCATGTGTCTAATGAAGCGGCCTAATTAATGTGCATTGTGTATTTGTTGTGTGTGGCTTTCCTTGTTGTTGCTGTTGTTGTCGTTGTGGCAAGCTCAAAATGTGGCCTTCTCCTGTGGCCTAATGTGTTGAAAAGTCTTACGCTAAACGCATGGGGTGGGTAAACGAAGTCGCCTGGTTATGGGGCAGGGCAAAGTGGATACAGTCCATGACCGAAAATTGCATAGCAAAAGCAAACGGCACATAATGAGCAGCCTGAGCCAAGAACTCAAATTAATAAATGTCGATACCCAATTAAACTGTCTGAATGTAATGCACGCTATAAATTTGCACGTCTCCACTCGTTGGCGGACTGGGTTCGGAGGGGAACGGGCTGGGGACTGTTTCAGCGAATAGAGACATCCCCAATTGGCCAAGGCTAAAGAACCAATTATCGATGAAATGATTAACTGCCCGGCGAAGTCAGAAGCGAAGGAGAGAAGAAGCAACAGGAGAACGAAAGAAAACGGATCCAAGTAATTGCTCAGCCATTGAAAAGAGAAGAAAAAGGCTTAAAAAAATAGCAAAAAGAAATATGAGTTCAAAAGGATTCTCGAAATATCTGATCTTAGGAGTACTTCTTTATACATATATCTAAAAAAAAATTTTGGAAAATAAAATCCATCACAAACAATTTATAAATACTAAAACAATAAGAATGCCAGAATATATTTTTTGTAGCTTCTTCGAATTTACCACGATTCATTGTACCCTGTGCCTTAAACTAAACAAACCACAACAACAACCTTTGGATTAAGTCTTTGGTGTTATTATTATTGTTGTTGTTGTTGCCACCCTGTAAACAATTTTGCATGTCTGCAGCAGGTCCCCCAATTTCAATTTCAATTTCGAATACCCTATAAAACTGTCTATGAAAAAAAATGAAGCCCAACGAGTTTGTGGTGAACGAATTAAAAAAAGGTGGCAGCCCCATATTACAAAAAGCGCCACCTATAGTTTACTTTACTTTTAATCACAAATAGGTGGCGCCTTATTCATTTGCTTGAGGTTTTGCTTAAAATATTTAAGTTTTCGTTAAAGAACTAGTTCCTCAAAATGGTTCCAAGAGCAGTTACCAACATCGACGCCAACTTGACAAAACAGATGATTTTACTGGCGCCAAAAGTATTTTAATTAATAAATCACATCACTCGAAACAAAGACAAGCCTACTTGTTTTGATTATTTAAAATGTACAAAGTGCAGTTTAAGAAATTATTATATCGTGGTTTGAAGAACAAATTGATTATTTTTACAGAGAAAGCTGGGTCAGTAAGGTAAGATTCCCGACTATTATTAAAGCGTCACGCCAAAAAAACTGTCTTATTATTTCTTGCACTTGGCAATGCGCTTGCGTCATTATTTTGCAGTTCTGCCTCATGAAGATTTTTGTAAAAGGTTTTGTTTTGATTGGTGCCGCTTTACTTGTGCGTAATGAGTCATTCTTTGAATTTATAAAAATCTGAGAGTAGTCTGACATGAGTAAATACAATATATACAAAGTAAACAAATTTATATTGTATACAAAACAAAGTGATTTTGCTTTGTATTGATTGTATATGCAAGTCATATTAACTGACCGTCAGCAAGCAATTTCCAGCACCAAGATTTTGTGTTCGAGAGAAACTGTAACTTTATCACATCTTCAGACTGGACAATTGAACTGGCAGATTGCAAGCATGGCTTTCGGTTCTGACGAGATAAAGTCCAAATTGAAAAACCCAACCCAAGTTAAATGGGCACATGCGGTCAACAGTCAGGAGTCATTGTCCGAGGCCCTTTCCGGTAACTATTTTTATATGCAAATTATTCAGAACTTATTACTTTATCTTGCGATTCAACTTTGAGGTGACATTGACATGATTGAAGCCGACATCGTCCAAGGCACTCACAATGGAGAGGGAGACATTAAGCCAGTAATGGCTCATCCGCCAATAAATAATTCAGATCTTACACTAGCTGACTTTCTGGACCAAATTAGCGACTACAACAGAAAACACGAAGATAGTATGAAGGGTGTTAAATTAGATTTCAAAACAATAGAAGTCTTCGAGAGCTCCTATCCCATACTGGATGAGGCCATACCGAAAGTATTCCATTTAGTATTTGTATTTGCCAAGAAAATAATAGAACTTGTTTTGTAGATGTCATATCCCATTTGGCTAAATGCCGATATTCTGCCAGGCCCCGTGGGTACGAATCAAACAAAATCCATACCTGTGGATGCAGCTCGCTTCTTTGCTGGGTGCATGCGTTACAGAAAAGCCACACTCTCCATTGGCTGGACCACTGGCAATACTGAACCACCCACTCTATATACTCAGGCCCATTGCAATGCTATGTTGGAAGTCCTTAAGGCAAACAATGTGCTCTCCACTGGCCAGGATATCACATTCCCTGTACGCGCTGCTCTAGCCGCCCACAGCACACCACAACTACAACAGCTGTGGCGCTCAGTCAATCTGACAAACAAGAGCACCCTAACAATTTGGTCTTCCCCCGGTGACACAGTTGATGTGCCAAAGCTGCGCCAACTTATTTACAGCTTCGGCGTGGAACACGTCTTCCTAGATGTGCCTAAGGCAGTCGCCGAACAGCTGGAGCTGTCCAGCAACGGCAATCAATCTGTAGCCTTTAACTCACTAATGCAATTCAGTTTCATTAGCCTCTGTTTCTGGGCATTTACACGTTGGCTGCAAGAGAAATAAACTACAGATAAGATGTCATTGTTTACCATATTTTTACTTCCAAGACACCGAGCTCGGTTCGGACTGGTTTAAATGTACTATATTTAATATATTATAATGCGGACGAATCTCCCATGAGTTTTGTATCATTATTTCGCAATCAATGCGAGTCCAATGAAATTCGCTAACCAGATGTACTTTCCAAGAAGCATTAAGAGTCTGCGGAAGAAAGCAAAGTGAAGGCCTGAACTACATTAATACACGTAAGCCTAATTAGAGCAGTGGCTTTGGCGAATACAGCGCACCTGTCACTTCATTCAGTTTATCTCTGTGGCGCCAAGACAGGTAGTCCTAATTAACGGCATCTATATCTTGCATCGTACCTTTGCGTGCCTTCTATTGTGCACTCGTATGTGTAATTATGATTTTAAGTACTTTTATAGACACAAGCTCAAACAAAACATCGAAAGCCACAAGTTCACTGGCCCAAGCTGGGAGTTCTCAGTCACAGTCTGTGAGACAATTCTTGCCAGCTCTTAAATGAGGCAATTGTTAATCAATTTGCATGGGATTTCCGCTAATCAAGCATATTCTTCCCACTGTTAAACAAAGTCAAGGTCATCAATACTTCCTACCACAAATTCGATTTAGCTAAACCTTTAGTTACTTAAGGAAAAGGAATAGGACTAATCAGTAGAGTGGATACAGAGAGCCAGTCTTAATTATCTTTACTCCCCAAAGTTGAGACTCTGGTGGCTGGGACTGTGACTGCACTTACATGATAATTTCCTTGGCAATGACCGCGTGCGCGTTGGCTTTTAATTAAGCCATGTTAACAAACGAAAATGATGGTCGCACGAAACAGGAAGAATGTGAGTGTAGTTAAGGCTTGTACATAATTACATTTTTAAAGGTACCAGTTAACCAATTAGTACGCCAAAAGACCCAGCGAGACCTCAGGCAATCCACCTAAATTCTCAGCCATTGTCGTATTATTTCTATTTGAGTCGATTCTTTCAGAAACGGTAATCAAAATTCATTGGAAATCAATATGATAAATTTGAGAAATTAGCATAAAAATATAGAAATTCTTGAGGTAATCCAAATGCAAACACAATGGAAAAGCTGCAGAGGGAGCTGAGACTTTTTTTTATTCATCTTAACAGCCGAAAATGTTAACGCTAACAGAAGGCCAAGAACTCAGCTCGTGTAAATTTATGTTGACAGCAAAAGAGAGAGAGAGAGAGCAAACAGGTGTTCGTGCAACTCATTGTCAAGGTTGCCACTTGAGAAAGACTTTGGAGGCCCGCTTCTTACAAGGTATTCACCATTTGGTCCGAAAGAGTACCAAGCCCGCAGTGTCTTCCGCTTACAACAAACTGAGCCAGAGAGCTGGCTTGGGTACCAAGGTACCCATTTGGTTGCTTGTTGGACGGCACGATCAACATGATCAACATTTACCACCATGCTGAGAAATTTCTTTTCACTTAGAATTCCATCGCATCGGCTTTCTGCAGAACTCTTCACCTAACTTTTATAACAAGACTTTGGAGATGAGGAAGACTTTAGTTCATCGTCGACCTTCGCACGGTCCAGTTCGGTTTGGTTGAGTGCTGTAAATCAAAGAATTCTTTTGTATCTCGAAGTTGCGTGTTTTATCGGCACATTGCAGTTTTTGTTTTGCTTAAAAAAAATTCTGAAAAAAAAACGAGATTATCACAAAAAATATTTCCCAGTTTCTCTTGGATTCGAATTGGGTAAGTTGTGTGGATAATACGGCCAATTAAGACTTTGTGTTTTTGATGAGATAGAATTGAATATGATTTTTTTGTGGAAAGTAATAGATTTGATTGGGTTTGGTTTGGTAAAAGATTAGCCAAGTCCGAGTGGAGTGTATGCAAGTTTGTCGCCCAAGTCATTTATTACACATAAACCGCTATCACAGACGCACAGTAAGAAAGCCCAGGAACAACTGCGAGTACAACAAATGCAACAAAAACACTTTGCACTAGCTTAATGACAAAGAAAACCCCTGAAAAAATATTAACCGGTTTATTCGAGCAACAGCACCAACAACACCAGACGACCACGGACAACGGCGATGGAGTATGCTAGCGATAAAAAGAGCAACAAAGCAAGTCAAGGCAAGGCAAAGGCAAGGCAAAAAGAAAAAGAAAGATCTTTACAAGAAAGAACGTTATAATCGAGGGAGCCAAACTATGAAATACCCTACGTGGGAATTGACTGTCTTGAAGTGGGTGCGACAAGTGACTTAAGACATAAAAACTCATTAACAAGACTTTTTTTTCTTCTCATCTTTGCGGCGGGTGGGGATAGTCAAGATTCATTAGAGCAGAGATCATTCGTGAGCTTGACACATTTCGGGACCACCGAGTGGTCAAAGTTTTGTTAGTTATTCACAGAAATCTCACTTTCTAAGCTCGCTGAGATTTGATAAAGGGTATAGCAAGTGGACGGACAGGCTGGAGGTTCGTTGGTGTTTGTAGGCCCGCAATACAAAAGAGCCATGATTTTTCACTACAAGTCAGCTTCCGTCTGAAAATTAGTGAACGCTAGGGCGTTCCTGCCATACTCATCTCAAATCTGCAGCCGCGGTTCGGCCACATGCCCAGAGACCAAACCAGACCTGAGCTGCAGCTGACAGTGACGATGACGTATTCTGAACGATAGTTTACATGACTGTCACCAGCAAAGGAGTAAATACCTGCAATACTAAACATAATGACAAGCAAAAAATGAAATAAAAAAATCACAAATGCACGCGCACATGGCGGTGCAGACGGCAAACCTACAGATACAAATGTATCTATAGAGAGAGAGTGAGGGGCGTGCATTTGGCTGGGCCGTACCTGCCTGGCTTGGTGGGGCAGGGAGGATCTGATCACTTAAATGTTTGCCTGAATGCCAGCCAGTTTGCTTAACTCTCTGTTGGGGCTTTTCATCTCGTTTGATTGCTGACGGCAATGCTGCCATCCAGGAATCTCAACTCTAATACAAGTGGTCTTTAAAATTCGGCACAAGTTATGAATAATAATAATATTATGAGTTTGGCCGTGCGGAAGCTATTTCAAGTGAGATGCGTGTGAGCAAATTGTTAAGTCCCTTGGGCGTTTTGTTCAAATTTCACATATGCCGTATTATTCTCGATTTCATTTTTTCTTCTTTTTTTTATAATTCGTGACTCGTTCTCCGATTTCTCCTCTTTACTGAGCTTGAGGTTTTTTTTTCTTTTGAGTTTTTGGTTATTTCTTGCGGAGCTAATCAAATTTTTTAAGTTGGCACAAAACTGGCTGGATAGAAGCTGAATGGATATTTTTGTGTGGTTGCAGTTTTTCTTTTTTTTTTCAATTAATAGGGCCTTAGCCTTTGATGCTGAGGATGATAATGCCGCTGTGTAGGCATCTTTTCAATGCCAGGCCGAAGAAAACTTAAAAAATAAAAAGAAGAATTCTTAAGCTTGGCCTCAATCAAAGACATACGAGTTGTTGCAACTTGGAAAGCCGCAATGCACAACGTACTGAATCCTCAATAACTGGTAATACAAGATTGACATTTAAACGGTTGTTGTTTCTTTTCTTTTTAGTTTTAGATAGGGGCAGCCATCTTTTCACAAAGTGGATTCCTTCTTAGTCAGCCAAAGTCAGTTGTTGTTGGTTGGTTCTTGATTTTGTTAAGTTGTCCAACATGTTCTCCTCCAGCTTGCCACACATTCGAGCTACTCAAAAATCTAATAGTTTCCTTTGAAGCAAATTAGCTTAATTCGGCTCTAAGGAGCCTAAAAAAATAGAGAAGTCGATTGCGCCGTTTTAATGAGATGAAAATGAAAAATTCGACCCCTTTCTTTTTTTTTTTAATTTGGAAATTTTCAAATCCAATTTTATACCTTTTTGTATTCCTACGACCACAACTCTTTTTCGTTTTATCTACGCAAACCTTTCTATTTGAATTCTGCATTAATGAACGACAGTCTAACAAAAAAAAAAAAAAAAAAAACTTTGGGAACAAAGATTGAAAGCTCTCCCAGACGAGAGATTACGTTTTTATATTCCATACATGAATTACGTGGGTAAAAGAAGAAAAAAGAAACGAAAAAAAAATCCTACTCAAATCAATTGTTGCAAACACTTTCAACTATTTTTACTTTGATGCTCGGATGGTTTGATAAGTTTACGTGAGCTCGGCTAATCGAACTCCTAACATCTTCTGACTGGGAGAGTATTTCCAAATTGAAGTGCAGAAAGCCAAGGAAGCCCAGCTGCTTAGAATGGTGAAAGTTAATTTGATTTGTATTGTGTGTGCTGAGAATTTTCAATGACATCACCTGGGGGCCTTGTGTTTGGTGGAAATACTTGCAGGTTTAACATAAAATTCAAAAATAAACCAAGACTTTTGGGTGGGTTTCGGAGAAACTAATATAGTTTTATATGCACTTAATCGAAAGACTTTCTAGAAGGCGCCATAAAATTAGAGCAGCCCGACCAAATTTTTGTCTTTCTTAGATAGATCAACTAACTGTAGATTTGTTTACTCACCAACACAGATACACAGTCAGCTAAAAATCTCTATTCTATTTTATCGGTTAAGCAAACAAAACCAAAAGTGTTAATTAGTCATCATACGAATGGTTCAGTCTGGATTTGTTTATTTATTGTCAAACCAAAAGGCCGGGCCCACCAAAAATAACTTCAGATGGCCAGACCGATTTTAGTGTTGATGAACCTCGCTTCACCTCGACCGGGCAGCGATATGCAAATTTACTCGAATCTAGGTTATAACTGTGACACACATACCGTTTGGTAGTTGCCTCGGGTTCCACTCTGGGCTGGGATCTGCCTGCTAAGTACTACAATAGAATAAGTTTGCTTTTGTTTGTATGCAAATGACGGATCATTGGGTCTTCTCTTTCAATATAAATTGTCTAAGCGCTCTGAAATACAAACTTGTTTACACGATAAATATGTGGAACAATTGTCAGAGAAATGCCAAGCTAAGGAGTTTTTTTTTAAGTCAATGAACATTATTCGAAATGAATAATAATATGATATGATAATTTCAGGGGAATAAAATTCGAAATTGAAATAAAGATAAGAAATCAAAAAAAAAAAAGAGTTCTTTGTGATGATGGCGCATTTAATGGATTTTGTGTTTTGGAAGTGGGTCCTTGCTCGAGATTAATTAGTTGGGGGAAATTAAATGTTAACCCGACACAGATAGTCAAAGTAGCAGAGGCCAATATACCGGCATTAGAACGCCGACCGGTATGGGAAGACTGTCGGACAGATAGAAAGAAAGACATACATGGAAGCATATATAAAGATATTCGTACGTAGAAAACAAGTTGCTGAGATGCGATCAATGGCACACTTAAACAAAGCCAATACCGTGCTCTCTCCCCTGCCCACAGCACCCCGCCACCTAAATGATCATTCAAGACTTTAGACCGGCAGTTGTTTGGACGGCTTGGTCGCCGTGGGTCGTATAAACAGCTAGTCAATATATAAGCGTGTGTGTTTGTGTGTGCGAGTCTATGGTCCGCCGATGACGACGATAATCATTGACCCAATTTTTTGGTTGACTTTCTACAGTTTCCCGTAAAAATATTTGGGCTTGCCAATATCTTCTCAGCATAACAATCTAAACGGAAATAAAATTTGTTAATTTGTTTCACCAACTCCGTATGGAAATACATAAAATTTTATGAGGGTAATCACCAAAAAAAAAATCATAATAATAATGAAAACTTTCGGGCCTACTGTGTGACTAACTAATTTAGCTACTCATCAAGTATACGCACCATTGGTCAGGCATATCTAAAATTAAACGCATTTTCAAAAGGATGCTTAGCATGGTAAAATCGGTCCAATTAAAAACTCACTAACATGTTTCTAGTGAAATTATCGACCTATTTGCATATTACAAGTTGTACCTCAAGGGAAAGTTATTTGATATTCTTCACGCAGCCTCAGCAGTCAACTGATTAGATGTGCTGAAAGGATATGCAAATGCTTACATTGGCCCATTAGATAAACAGAATAGACCCTCAGACGTGGAATATATTAAAATTAAAGACAGAGGCAGATCATTATCATCATCATTTGATATGTGTGAAAAACAGTGTTCCTCTTTATATTCATTTGTATCAGTCAGTCCCCAATTCATTATGCCTTGAACTTGACTCAAAGACGTGTGTGTCGCCCGGCTGCTCTCGATTGAGTTGAATTATAAATTCTGCAACAAACACGAAATGGTTGTGGATGTGGATGTGGAAGTGGATGTTGACTTAGCAATGACGACAAACAGCACCCGACCTACTGAAAATGCATATAAATATGAGAGAGCTGCAACGCATTCCTATCAGCGAGCCGGTTTGAAGTTTAGAGACCAAGACAGAGACAGGAATATATTTATATTCTTTGACAGAAAGCGGAAAGGGGTAAGAGTCACAGGTAGAACCATTTCTTAAGACGGCTTAAGCCGACAGTTGCCACGCATTCGAGTACCGTTTCTGTTTCTCTTCGTCATCGTTGCCTTGGCTCCAGCTCCAGTCGAGATAAGGTGCCATGGCCGCAGCCTTAACTTTCTGGCTTTCTCATGAGGAAGATCACTGCAGCATGCAATTTTCATGTTCAACCGCACGAGGCAAACGCAGTAAGATCACACACACACACACACACATACATAAACAGACTGATCTTTCCGTAGAGAGTTGCGCGCAAAGTTAAATAAACTGTTAGAATAACGAGTTTTTTCGGACTCAAAGTTTTATTTTTAGACATATAATACCAACAACAAGAAGGCGCCCAATAAAAGTAATGCCTTCCAGTTGTAGTCAGTGACCAGTGGTTGCGCTTGGCGTGCGCTGCTAATTAGCAGCGGAAACAGCAACCAAAATACAACAACCCCGCACAAAAAAAAAGTAGAGAGGAATAAATAAGAATCAGAAGAAATCAGCTTAGAGTTATTTCTCCTTCATGGCTATCTCAGCATAGCAAAGTCGGAAAACTATTTTAAACTATCAGCAAAGAGACAGCGTCGGCAACGCATGCCCCCTCAAAAGAAGGGAAAATTTAATTATCCATGGTTTCTGCAGTTGCTGGTAATGAGTACGTTCAATGTTTTTTTTTTTTTCTAATTCATTTATCCCTTTGGTTTCTATTTGTTAACAAAAGCAGATCAAACTTTCCAAACAGTGTAGATCAGTTCATAATTATTTAATTTAACTACGCAGAACATTTTCCCTTTGATTTAATTTATAGAAGAATAAAAAAAAAAATTGAATGAAGATGGGATTGAATCAGACTTCAAGGTTGAAATAAAAATAATAAATTACAAAATTAAGAAATTTCTCTTTCATGTTGGTTCATAATTGCTCTAGGCGATTTCAACTTTTCATATAATTTGAATATTTTTTTTTTAATTAAGCTAAAACTATTTTTTTTATTTATTGTATTTTTATTAGGGTGTGGCTTATACTTTTCTAATTTAAACAGCAAATTGCCAAATTTCTCTTTACGGTTCTTGGTAACCCACGATTCAATTAGATAGAAGCTATCAGAATGGCGAACGAGGCAGTTGACCACCCCGAAACTGTCTGCCTTCAATTAGATTCAATTTGAAATTAGTTCTCATTTCACAGGAATCTATGAAAGGCAGAAGAGCGCGGAAGTTGAATGATGTATAAATTGTTTTTATTATTATTACTTAGTTTGTTCTTTGGTCTATTCTTCATCATTCAGTCAAATGTTGGCAGCACCTTTGTTGACTTTACTATTTAACCAACCATCCATTGCCACCTTTTAACGGCCCATAACGTCTAGCTAAAACGGTCTCTAAATATGTCTGTGCATATCCGTGTATGTGTGTGTGTGTGTGTGTCAATGAACTTGTTGCGGCCAAATAACAATGACCAACTAGTAAGCCAGGCAAACAACCAAGAGCATGACCATTTTGCAGCCATTTTCATAGCGTGTGTAAGTTTGCGTTCGGCGAAGCATAAGTCTATTTTTTTTTTTTTTTAATTTTTTAAATTTATAAATATGTATTTTTATGCATCTGTGGTCTAATTCTAAATAATCATATTCCAGGCTATACCAATCTAAGCTGATTGGTGTGTAATCAAGTCTGGAGTTAATAATAATAATTTTATTAGGAATAATTAAATAAAAACTTTTTATGAGATGAAATCTCAAAGTTCAACCATTGAAAGTTAAACGTTTTAATCGTAATATCTTTTAGGAAATACACTCAAGATTGAGATAGAATACAAAAAAAAAATATATATATAGTAAGCCAGAAAGAAAAAACGAAAGAGATTGCATTTTGTTTCTTTCTATTTTTTTTATATATTTTTTTTTTTGGTACAACAAAAACAAGAAATCAAGAGGGAAAATTAAAGTTCACGACCTTTTACTGCCGCTTTTGAGCAGACATCAAGCAGAAACGTTGGCCAGAAAACTGTTGTTATTAACTTGGCATACGAGGCGCAGACGAGGAGATCCAAAGAAAGAACCAATGCCAGAGGCAGAGGGTAGAGACCAACTTAACAGAAGTAAAGGCAGAGTCAGAACATTTATTCATCGAACCAGAACACACAGCAAAAGGCTGAAAAGTTTTTGTTCTCCCCAGTCCCCACCCATACGCCACCACCCTCCGGCCAAGAGAGAGTGTAGTTTCGGTGCAAGAGGTCATCGACGTGCGCTGCTGTTATGAAAGAGATAAACAAAAACAAAAAAAAAAAATCGCATATAAAAATCGCGAAATCAAGAGGAAGAAAAAGAAAAACCCACCAAGTCGATGGACTTGCTTTCTGATGGATTTTATAGCCTGATTTACGCCCATTGGCAAACAAATTAATTTGTAAAGATTGAACTAGTGGCGCTCCACCCCAATCACAATTCCAAGTGTTTTATAAATAAGTGTAATGGCTGTGTTGTTGTTGTTTTTTGTTTTTCGTTTTCTTTTTAACAATTGAGTGAAATGGGATTGGGCACAGCCAATGGTCGGCTTGTAATAAAGTAGTTGGCGCATATTGATAGCTTTTGTTGAACTAATAAAAAGGGCAACTATTGTGGCAGCCACTTTTTCATTATGTTTACATTTATTCTCTAACGATTTCTACAAAAGAAAGAAGAATGGACACTGGCCAAACAAGGCACACTGGTCGAAATTACCAATTCTTTTTTTTTTCGTATAAGATTGAAAAAGATCATAGAGTGCTGTAACTTGGCCTAGTTGATACCAAAAGCATAACAAAGACATAGAAAAACTTTCAGCTCGATCTGGCCATGCCTTAGTCTACCGCCCACAATTCAAAAAGTCATTTGTTGCAGAAATAAATAATAAATTATAAAGCTCAATTTACCGTTCTTTTAAGCAAGCGGCTGATGGGTTAATGAACTTTTCAGCCTGATCATTTAAATAATAAATAAATTATACACAAAAATATTTATATCCATTTGGGTTTCCACTAACAATTAATAATAATAATATTTTCAACCAGTGTGCAATGCAAAGAAATAGAAAGAACACATTTTGGAAAGTTGGCTTAGAAAGAAATCACAAAAAAAAAATATATCGGCGAAATTAAGGAAATCATTTTATTATTATTTTTTTTTAGTTATTTGTAAACAACAACAGCAACGATGACGAGGCCTCCAAAGCTTCACAGATTTTGGCCACAGCTTCTGTTGGCCTATTGCCTTTTGAGCTGTGTGGCTTCGCAACAGACCCAGTCTCAGCTCCAGAATCCTCGTGTGCGTGGCTCGACGGTGGAAGCTGAGGCTGTGACCCCCACAAAGGCAGGCAGCACAGAAAAAGCTGTCATGCCCGAGCAGACAACCGCTGGCAAAGTGGCCGAGCCCACTACCACAACGGCACCATCTGCAGCGCCCAAGGAAACAACAATTCTACCAAAAAAAGAGACTACAGCGGATGTGAGAACACCACAGGCCACAGTCACACCTGCCGAGGCTGAGAATAGGAATTCCGTCCTTGAGGCTACAGAGTCCAAAGAAGCCAACTCCCAGCCTCTCTCGGCGCTGTTCGATGAAGACGACTCGTACTACGAGAACGAGCCAATAACCTGTAATCCTGACTTGGTGGGCTTTGAAATTGTTACAGGGTAAGTTAAATGAGACCACATCAGGCTGGAGTTTCAGTTTAAATTCAAGGCAATTACCCGTTGACACGCCACGGAAATGAAATGATGATCAAGTCTAAGAAACTTATTTAAACACGCAGGCCCACAAAAGGCCATCAGAAATAATTTGAGGACAGATTAATTCACACTTTCCACCCCCTTTGCCCACTCGTTCGTTCTCTTGCAGATATGTTTTCTCTGCTCCAGATCAACTAATGGATTCCCTGCCTGGCACTTTGATGCTGACAGACTGTTTGGCCACTTGCCAGAAAAACAAAACTTGCCAATCCGTAAATTACGAGACCGGCTTGTGTGTGCTCTTTTCGGCCAATGCAGATAAACTGCCAGGTGAGCTAACCTAAATTCATACCTGTTCCTTGGTTAAGGACGGTTGTATGGGTGAGGAGGGTGGGGGGGATTTGTTCTGTTTGCTATGACACTAATGATAATTAATTGATGCCACCATCATTTTACGCAGGCGCCTTAACCAAATCCCAATTCCCTGTTTTCACGATTTATGCACAAAAATCTTGTCTCTCGGTGAAGCCATGTAATCGCGCCTGGTACGTGGATCGTGTCCAAAACTACAAGCTAAAGGCCGCAGTTAAGCGCAGTGCGTCTGTGGCCTCGCGCAAGGAATGCTTTGAACTTTGTCTAACCGAGACTGAATTCACATGCAGGTAAGCTTTTCACTGGGAAACCGTTATAGCACACATAATTAAAGAGCCAATGTAAATTCGATGAAAAGTGCCCAATTATGGAGGTGAAGAAGAAGTTATTCGGAGGCGTGTAATGCGAAAAACAAGAAGCAAAAAAAAAAAAAAAACAGAAAAAAAACAGAGAACCGTAAGATTGAATGTGTGTGGGGTTGTTCAGCAGTGAAGAGTACAAAAATATCTTGTAGGTTGAAATACCCAACGTATCTCGTATCTGTTCTTCAACCGTGAGCTCTGTAATTTGAGCTCTTTGTAAATTTTCAAGGAGCCACTCTCGCACACTCCACACACACCACACACACACACTCATATAACAGTAGCAATTTCTTATAGTTACTGTTACGTAAACAGCGGTGTCGACTGTGTAATTGTTTGATTGATTTATGATATCCGCATTAAAACAACAACAGATTCGAGCGGCCAACTGGCCAGCCATCCAGCCATCCAACCATCAATATGTCAGAACCGGCAATTGTTGTGGTTGAATTGCATTTCTGGCAGAGCAGTTCAAGCCGAGCATCATCAAACCGGTTATTTGCACTTCAACTTCAACTATATTGAAATTCATTACTGTCGCCAGTCAGGGCGACGACCAAGACAAAAATTCACATTTACGCTGGCGGTGATGCTGGTGGCATTCGCAGAAGAAGTTGTCATCATGTTTAGTATTCCAGTTCCAAAACTATTGATATTGTATAATGCCAAGTCATCCAAGCATTCAAACATCCAAACACTTTTGCATAAAAACATCTCTCTTCAGATCGGCCAACTATGAGCGTAACAGTGGAATCTGCGAGCTGAGCGAATTCGATCGCATCACCTTGGCCGGAAGCAGTGCTCTGCAGGCAATCGATGGCAGCGACTATCTTGAAAATCACTGTACCGAAGAGCCGAACAAGCTGTGCGAGTTCAAGCGTCTATCGGGACGTATACTGAAGACAGTAGACTCGGTCTACCAGGAAGTGAACAGTGTGGATGAGTGTCGTGAGTTGTGTCTCAATTCCCCCTACAGGTAAGTTGACTCAACCCGAAAGTCATTGCACCATGGCATATTTGATGTGTTCTGAGAGTCGCCCCTCCTCCTCCTCCTATTTCTTCTTCGGCCAGGTGTCATTCATACGATTATAACGACACTGGTGACATGGTCTGCCGTCTGTCCCACCATAGCCGGGCCACGCTCGGCGATGTCCAAGACCCGTACTTGGAGGTGCCAGAGGCCTCGACCTATGAGTTGGCCTCCTGTTATAATGTGACCATCGAATGTGGCGGCGGCAACATGTTGGCTCGCATACGTACTTCAAAGCTTTTCAGTGGCAAAGTCTATGCCAAAGGATCGCCAAAATCATGCTCGGTGAATGTAAAGAGCGCCCTGGACTTTGAGCTGCGCATGAACTATCAGGACCTGGAGTGCAATGTCCGCCAAACAAGCGCCGGACGCTATGTCAATGACATTATCATTCAGCACCACGATATGATTGTTACCTCCTCTGATCTGGGTCTGGCCTTGGCCTGTCAATACGATCTGACCAACAAGACAGTGACCAATGGCGTCGACTTGGATGTCAAGGGGGACATTGTGCCCGCCCTTTCCGAAGAAGTGATTGTGGACTCGCCAAATGTGATCATGCGTATTACCTCGCGAGATGGCTCTGACATGATGAGGTCCGCTGAGGTGGGGGATCCCTTGGCTCTCAAGTTCGAGATTGTCGACCAGGAGAGTCCCTTTGAAATATTCGTACGCGAACTAGTGGCCATGGACGGCGTAGACAATTCGGAGATAACCCTAATTGACTCGAGTGGATGTCCCACTGATCACTTCATTATGGGTCCCATATACAAAAGCTCACCCTCTGGTAAGACATTGCTCTCGCACTTCGACGCCTTCAAGTTCCCCTCCAGCGAGGTTGTCCAGTTTCGCGCCTTGGTAACTCCTTGCATGCCCAGCTGTGAGCCAGTGCAGTGCGACCAGGAGGACACAAGTGGCGAATTTAGATCGATGTTATCTTTCGGACGCAAACGTCGCTCGCTGAATGTAACAGGCAAGTAAACAACCAACCACTTTGGTAGTGGCAAAAAGCCATAAACTTGTGAACATAAAAACTTTTACAAGACTTGGGAGTTTTGTGTTTTTGCTAGCTCATATTTTGTAAAATTAATCCTTATTCTCTTGTTTCTTTTATTGACTTGTCGAGCAGACGTACAACAGCGAAATCAGCGCAGCTTGGACACGGCCTTAAAACTTAACCTTGAGGATAAACTATTGGTGCAATCAATTCAAATTACCGACAAATTCGGATTTGATAAACAGCAGCAATCGCATCCGAACCACAATGGCGGCTATGAAGGCAACGAGACGATATTCATGGCTGGCGAGGGGACACATGGTTTCTGCGTGAATGCCATCGGTAAGATCTTTGTCCCTATTTTTTTTTTTTTTTTTGTGATATTTAATAAGTCTGTCTGGGTTTATATTGTTTTTATATATCGTGGTTTTTGCGGTTTTCCATTTTGCGCTCTCTTCACTCCGCAGGTCTTATTGTGGCTGCCACAATCTTTCTGCTTACCCAATTAGCGGTTATTGCTATCTGGACTTTTTGTTATCAAAGACGACAGAAAATGCAGGCCTACCAGCACTCGTACTAAATTACCAGGCAATACTATGAATCTGTTATCTACTCCGCTTCACTCCGCTACAATTCAACTCAGTCCAGTCCAGGTCCACTCAACTCCACAAGGTGCAATCAACGGTTACACAATGAAGACCGAATGGGCACTCTGGGCTTAATATGCCGCCAATTGTTGCCGCAAGTCTTCAGCAATATTTGTCTTATCTAGTCACCGCTTGATTCTAGAGGGAATGGGAATGATGGAAATGCCGCAAATCGGTTAACACATTATTACCTAGTGTAATGAGGTATAATTTGGTGGTGTACTTTAATTTTTTTCTGTGAAATTTCTTCACTTGTAATCTCAGTTTAAACTTGCAAAGATTGATTTCGATTTTAAACTGTTATTATGACTTTGGAAATGTATTGTGTAAACTTAAGATACTCTTTTTGACAAGAAATCTAACTTATTATTTATGTGCCTATGTTAAGTTTTTTTTATTGTATTTATTTTATTGTACTAGGAATTATTAGTATATCAGTTTTACATTTTGTAAAAACAAAATTGCGAATAATAAATCAGATTCAATTTTAATTTTAAAACTACATTGGGTTTTTTTATTTTCTCCTTTGGGATTGTCAAACATATAAGGAACTGAAGTAGCTTTCTTCCTTAAAGAGGCATGGCGATGATGTGCGGAAAACCTATTTCAACGGGCAACATTTTTACACTTTAACGGACCTGAGCACCAATTGGCAAGAATCTAATACAAATTTATTTTTATCACTTTGCATGTTGGCTTTAATTAAAACTCTTTTGTATTCCACTTGGCTTCGCCACTACCACCAATTCCATTGCCAATGTCAATGGTTCAATTTTGGCTTTGGCAAAGTGTTTGCTTGGACTCAGGGGCTCTGGCTGCTTTCGTTGTGTTTGTAAATTAATTGATTGAATGTACTTAACTGTATAAGTGGAGAAGGAGCACGGAACATAAAGACCCGAGACCGGTTACCAAATTGTATTCTCTAGCCTCGGTGCTGGTGTTCCATATGAAGATAGAAATCTGCACGAAGCCTGTTTGGCAACACGTTGAGGGTGCATTTATTTGCATGAAGCACACTAGGAAACCAGTCAACACACTGCCACATACACCATACAGACTTCTTGCTACATGCCTCTTTCAATCAGGTGCAGAAAACGGCAACGGTTATAAGGCAAGCTGGCAGGCCTCCATGACATGTGACCAGACCTTCCTGCCCACACCCAAAAAAAAGAAAAAAAACACCAACAAAAATAATCGTAAGTTGCCCCTCATCTATGCTGCTCGATGATGCTGCAAAAAAAGCTTGCTAAGCATTTTCCAGGGTGCGTAAGTGGACATCTAAAGTAAAGGGGCTTTTCTCGTCTTCATTTACAGTTTGACGTTGTTGTTTTCTATTTTGTTTTCCATTTTTCTTCCACATGCCTGGTCTGGCCTAACCTGGCCTGGCCTGGTCTGGTCTGGCACTTGTTTTAAATAGTTGAGCTTACTTAAGATTATGTACCTCACTGTACTTATGATTTTTTCGCACGACAAACGGTCACTTAAATTAATGAACGTTAATGCTTTACTTGGCGCCAATGCCACTTAGTTGAAAGGTTTGTTGACTGGAATTTAAATTGAATCTTTCAACAGAAGGGAGAGAGCAGAGTGTGTATGTGAAAAGTATTAAAAATAACTTTCTTTCGGCTCAAACTAATTGGGAGAATGTTTTTAAAATAAAAGCAATTGTCATGCCAAACGCCCACAAGTAATCAAACTGATCAAAAATCCTCAAAGCCTAAGCCATAAATGTTAAAAGAGAAATGAGAACGTTTAAGACTTAAGATTTTTGTTTTAAGATTTCAGAACATATGGTAGACTGTTTTCTTCACCTAGTACGAAGTAGAGTATAAAAATACATATTCATAAAGTGATTTTAACTAGATCAAACCAAACATAATTCTAAGATCTCAAATAAAATCTATTTTATGTAGACACTCGATAGACCAAGAAAAGGAGCAATAACGAATGCGCCAACAATTATAGCTCCGAAATCGTACAATCACAGAAGCTAACAGAATTCAAACAATCGACCATGGAGAGTCGTACAAATAATTGAATTGAAAGCATTATTAAAGATAGCATGATCGGAGAACATATAAAACTAGAATTAAAATATTCAGTTCAATCGTGCAGAGCTTTCTGGCAGCGTCTCACCATCTCACCATTACCATTACCATCGCCATCGCCATCACCAACCCATGCCATGGTGATAGTGGTGGCATCATCGGATTTGGACTCACAGCTGGCTGCCCGGCTGACTTGCTGACTGGCTGGCTGGCTTGCCATTTATACGTTGTACAGCCTACCGCATTCATTATTGTGGCATTTCTTGGTAAACGAAGCGCTGGCTTTGTAGAATTCAGTGTGTCTGCAAAGCCATTAAAATTGTTGTCATCATTCTACGAGTGGTTGGCAGCTACTAGGTTCTAGGTTTTAGGTTCTTCTGGGTTCTATAACAGAAGAAGGGCCAACAGGGACAGTGGACGGTAGTGGAGTGGCGATCTGCTAATCTTAGCCACGCATACTTTATGCACCTTGGTTATTTAATTGGCTCTTATAGGAGCACTTATTGGTAGAGACTGAGACTCTTGTTAAATAAATAACAATTTTAATCGCCTTTCGAAGCGCTTTTGCTTTTGCTTTTAATGATGAAAGCGAAATTATTTGTTTTCTTTTTATTTTTAGTTTCATTTTTAGTTTGATTTTTTTGTTTTCTTTGCTGATTTTTTTTTAGTCATTTTTTGTCTCTCATTCCTCTGGCCAAATCGCCTTTATTGACGCAGCATATTTTTTGTTCTCTCGAAATTCTTAATGTTCACTTGATTCCATCACATGAGATACGTCATGATGTCTTACCATGAATTTGATATTATACTTTAAAGAATTAATGACTAGTCTAACGAGAAGAGACCACACTGGTTAATAATTGGTAAGAAAATGAACAGGTTGAAGTGTCTGACTTGGCACATCATCTCCCTTTACGAGAGGTGCTTGATAAGTAATTAGTCTACATTAGATTGGAATTCCAAAGTAATTTACTCAAGCCTCCAAGTTTGCCTATTACGCACTTCTTTCCCAATAAAAGCTACCTTATTTCGCATTGTTACACTTGATCAAGCTCTCAGCAATCAAGATCGTTGATGGCATTACCAGAATTTTTCAACCATTTCCACTTCCACGGAACCAACACCTTAACCTGAGTGAATCCCACACCACTTCAAAATTTTACTCCCAAAACCATGAAGCAAATTTTTTTTTTCTTTTTTTAATTCTGTAAATTTGTACAGTATGTTTATCTATGTGTATGTACATCGGCTTAATCTAGGTAATAGCATGCAATATACAATTTAATTTGTTTCATTGTTTTTGGTCTTAGCAAAACATGTAAAATATAAAAGAAGAATAAAAAACGAATAAATAGAAAATTCAAACACTTTTAATAATGGCTTATTTGTCTGTGATGCTGCGGTAAACATACTAAAAACAATTCATGCCACACGATCTGGCACGTGGCTTATTTGAATTGTAAGCAAAAGTATTGCCTTCACGCCTTTAGCCTGGCCAGTTGGTAAGAGCTTAGCCTGTAGAATCCACCGGAAAGATTTGCTGGTTCCAACCATATACATATGCAACGCAAATATTGAGGGCTAAGAGTCCGAGTAGATAATGCAACGTTTACTCTTGCCCACCGAGGCCAGTGAGTTGCTATTGGGACTCCAACTGATCGCATTCACTGCAGTGCTGTGAAAAAAACCCGAACCAGAACTTTTTGTTAGGGTTCAACATAAAAGAAAAGAAAAAAAAAAAAACGCAAAAGGTGCAAAATTTGTAACTGTGCGTGCATAAATGAAATGCCTTCAATCTGTTATATGAGATGAATGAATTGTTTTAAGCTTTGAACTATGAACTGGGTGTGTTTGAGCGAGAGTAAAATAGTTGGGGTCTGGGCTTACCTATGGCCCTTCAGCGTAGTCTCCAGGAAGCCGTTTACATTCCATATGAAAATAGCTCCATCGGCTGATCCGCAGGCTATTTTCGTGGCGCCTGAATTAAAGGAGGCCCGCGCGAAATCACAGCTAATTTTAAAGTGTTCATTGCTGGAAAGTCAAACAGAAATAGACACTAATTAATTTAATCATTATTCCATAATTTCACTTTTAAAAATTGGCTTGATATCTTAGATTCCGAATTTATGAAAAGCCAAATTTTCTCGTAGATTAAAAATTATATAGTTTGTTTTCAATAAATTCAGGAATTAATATAAAGTGTTGGTTCCTTTTATTATCCATATATTAATAGTAAATTTCAATTTCAACTTACGTGAATGTGGAAATCACTTGATTTTTTCGTAAGTCTAGCAATTTGATGGTGTCATCTCTGACAGAACATATGAGGTAATTGCAATCTAGAATAAAAAGAATTAAGTTAAAGCAAAAGGAAATTCTTTAGAATGATTATACCTTTTGACAAATCTAATGAGGTGATTTTGGCTGGCATGAGCACATCATCAGCTTGTTTTTCAGTGCGTATATCCCAAAATCGTATTTTCTTATCATAATGGCCACTAATTATTGTCGAACCAAGACTATCTGTGGTCACCAGATCATTGCAACTCGAGCCGGCAAATTTCGTTTCAATACAGGCTATGCTACGGAGATCCCAGATCTTCAGAGTACGATCGTGACTTCCGGTAACAACTTTACTGGGTTCTTGGACATATTTCGCAGCCATAACTTTGCCACTATGTCCGGTCAACGTGTGCTAAAAAAATAATACAAAAAAAAAAAAACAAAAAAGATCGCAAGTCGTTAGTTAGTTTTTAACCGTTATCTGGTACTAAAGAGCTAGGCTAAAATGTATACATAATAAGCCAGCATATTATATGTATATGTATATATGGTTCATAAATTCAGGTGTTGAGAGGTCGTGGACATTACGTGTGTCACCAACTAATTACTTAGTGGGCATTTTTGGCATTCGTTGGAAAAAGTGGCAATTAAATTTGCAATAAACACTTTTAATTACAGCATCTAGAACAGCAATTCTCGGTGAGTCTGTGCGAGTGTGTAGCTAAATAATAATAAAACTACTTATTTGTCTTGAAGAGTGCCAGCGACCAAATAAAAAAAAAAGAAAACTCGCTTTATTAATAAAACATAAGAATTCCGGATTATCAACCAATAAAAGAGGCAAGTGACCCCAGAAATGTCTGTGCAGTCAAGTCATCAAATTATGACGTCCCAATGTCGAGTTTATGCCAAATAAAATTATTTGTTATAATAAAGAAGTTCAAGTTCAAGTCTAGCAGGGCGCGTAAATTCACCTCCAGCCAATGTTCTTTCTTCTTCGCTGAAATTCACGCTCAATGGAGAAAACCCACAGAGCGTACAATGAGAGAGAGCCACTCCGGCTTAGCAGAACGGTCAATGCACGCGTTTCGAGCTCAGAGCGCGAAGTGCCTGAATAATGTTACCGGTCATTTGATGACTGAATTAAGTGCTGACACTTTTGGCCACTTCAGCTTTAAGGGAAACTTTAAACTAAATTTTAAACAAAACTAATTTCAACTTGGAAATTTTTAATTATTTTTCATAGATAAGCAAGTTGGATAGGGTTTCATATCGTATAGATAAAGAGTTTATTCTTCACCCTGAGCTTAGCCATAAAATGGCTAAAGCAAATGTGCCAACACTAACAAGATTAGGCTTTGGTGTGTGAGCTCTCTCTGCTTGGGAGCGTTTTAACAGAGTTTGGTATGGTGCTCCTACAAGATGGGCTACATCTTTACCTTGATTGGAGATGGAGTCGCATGCTGCACGAACACACAGCAACGCAATGAAAGGAGAATTCTTACTTAGTTAGACATATATCAACATGTTACTTGGCTCAGAAGGCTTTAGTTCTGCGACGTCTACTGTTAAGAACGGCTACTATTCCCACTACTCTGGCACTTGACTTAAAATGAAATTTTTATGACAACAAATTTCGTCGTGAGTGCAGAAAATTAAGGAATTGCTCAAGTGAATCAATAAATTACATTTTATTTATATAATTTTTTTTTCATCGAATTTCTCAAAGAGACTTCGCATTTGAATGGTAAGTTGCCAACAAAACAAAGTCTCTAGTGCTTGTGACAATATTTATTTTCCCAAAAAGAAACAAGGCGTAATTGCAAAGCCGATTTCTTATATATATTTTTATAAAATAAAAAAATATGCCTTGTCATTGTGATCATCCCTTTTAATATTTAATGGGAGCAGAGAAGAAGAAGCACTTGTTCCCAAGGTTCTGCTTTCCAGCTTCGGGTAATAATCTCTGCAGTTCTTAGAGTCATGTGAATACGCTGAGCTCTTTAGCTTCAGAATTGCATTAACTTAACTAAAATGTATGTCAAATAATAAAAAGTTGTGGCAGTTGTGCTTTGGTGTTTTCGGAGTCTTCAATGCATTCTAATGCATTTATTTGGTTCATGCTTAAGGAATAACAAGCAGGGGACAACTTCTTGAGAGCCGACAAGTTGGCAAATAAAGTCATTGTGCTCATTTTAAAGCAACGGATACAATACAAAAGAACTGTTTAAATATCAATCCAGAAATACCTGTTAAAAGAGGCTTTGGCTTTCAGTATAGATGATCTATCTAGGCATTCAAGCGAATGTGTGTGTGTGTGTATGTGTGTTTTAATGTGAGTGTGTGCGCTGAAAACGAGAAACAAAATTCAACTTGATTCCACCAATAGCCTCCTGCTGCACTAAGGCCAGTAAAAGAAGAAGAGCAGTACAATATGTTAATGCTTTGGCAAGCCAAAGACCTCGTCAATTCCAGCTAACTCTGGATTTAGCATAAATTATGCTCTCAATAAATTTTGTGAGAGTGATTAAATGTAAATGATATGACTCTCTGTCTGTGAATTTGCCAACATACCAACAGACCAACAGAATCCTCCGGGCACCACTCATTTGGATAATTCAGATGCATTACCATAACGATAAAATTAATTATCGCCTGGTATTTATCACCCAGCCAAACTAAGGCCATAACTGTTGATTCTAAATAAGAAGAAAGACACAGGCACATTGATGAATATGCCAACAAAACAGGGACTAAAATAATGAGAGAACCCATGTCAACTTCAACTTCAAATACCTCAGCAACTGTTGCACTCAACAGCGACCAAATAGAGCTTTAAAAAAAATAGAAGAACTTAACAACAACATCGACCGTTGTCTTGATGGTTGCTGCTGGCATAGCTATTGACCGACCAAGCTAGTCCAGACTCACCCAGACCCAGAGCCAGAGCCAGAGTCAGGGCCATCAGAAACATTGTTGTCAACAAAAAAATAAGCGCTTCACTTTTCTACCCACTTTGTATGTGCGATCTACAGTTTTCATTACAGTTCGAGGTCTCTCGTACTCACATCTGCATATGTTGATTTTGTTTTCCTATTTTTGGGTGTTCTTTCCTCTTTCTGTGATCTGTGATTTCTGTTGACATTGCGGGTACTTGAACAGAGCCTGGCGTGGTGTTTGATTATGGAGCCTGGGTCGGCACTTTGGAGATAACAAGAAAATGCAAAGTTTATGTGTAAATATTTGGAAACGCTAGGCATCCCGAGAAAAAGAATTTTCATTGTTGTATCAAGATGAATAATCTTGAGGGTGCCACCAGCAATCACATATCAGATAAACACAGCTTCAATTTCTTATCTAAAATGTAAATGCACAACTGTTTCTACTTCAAGGTTTTACACGGTCGTAGACCCCACATCTCACATATATATATATATGGTATATCTTTCAAATTTTAAGATAAACAAAGGTCTGCAAAGGCTTAAGCCTCACTTAACCCAGCTATAACGGTTCAATTGCTGCCTTCCCATTTATATAATTAATTTGAAAGCTGAGCGCTGTTTGAGCCCCCTTGCAAAGGTTTTACAACTTTTATTATATAATGCTTTATTGAACCTACAAGAGGCAAGGCCTTATTGAAGTTGGCGCAACCGGTCTTAAGGTCATAAACGTGCCCGGCTAAAGAATAACTCTGGATTAATTCACTCCACTCACCACTCAGCTTGAGATCATAATTTTAATGCCAATTTTGCCAAAGCAAGTGGTCTGTGGCTAACTAAATGAAAGTGAATTGCCAAAGCAATGGGTTAGGTTTTTTAATCAATCAATTATTTGTTTTGCTCAATGTGGTCACGTTGTCCCTGGAATTGGGAAGACCTAAGAAAAGTTGTGCAACTTTTATGTTGGCAAATTTCCGAAATCAAGATTACCTTACACTAGAGTATCCGATAGTCCAGTATTAGGGAAAATTTCAGCTTGTTTGAGTTTTTATAATGGGGACCTTAATGAGGCAATTAGATGCTGTAGCAATAGCAGCAACAACAGCAGCAAGAACTGCAATTATAGGAACTGAAGTACAGCGCCAATGCAATTGAACTGTCTGGATGACACCTCAAGCCATGGCACGAAACACGATAATTAAATTAATACCAACTCATTCTTGCTGTTTTTCTCTTTCTCTTTCTTTTGATTTTTTTATTTTTTTTTATTTTCGTATTTTGTAGTTGATTGTGAGTACAATCAACTAATATCAATTTGCCCACAAATTGCCACTGCAAGTGGCAGGAATAGATTATACAGCATGTGGCTAATACATTTGTTGCTGATATTCTACCTCAACAACAACCACAACAGCTACAACAACCAAGTAGCGGGCACACGACGGACTGGTATAGACCTGGCCATGGCCATAACACCAGTTGCAACAATCGTAGAAAATGACAATTTGGCTACCAGCTTGACTGCAACTTCAGCAACTGCAACTGCAACAGCAGCGGCCACGGGCAATAAAAAAATTACCAACGAGCCAAGGCAAAACTCGGCTAGTCGAACATACAGACAGATTAAGATGGACGAAGGTAAGAAAATACATGTATTCATAAGGTCTGCCTTACCGTCTCTACCTACAACAACTAGACCAAAACAATTTCCACTCCACTCTCAGGCAGCAACAGCAGCAGCAGCAGCAGCAGCAGCGGTGGCACCACCAACAGTGTTGATCAGCAGCCGCCCATTGATGAGACTACCAAAAGCGGCAATGAAGCTGTGAATTTATTCAAGGAACAAAAAGAAATACCCGCATTTATTGAGCCTAACGCCACACCTAGTCCAATATATGAGTGCGATACGGATATGGTGGGCTTCGAGATAGTCACCGGGTATGTGGTAGAGGAAATGAACAATTTAATTCAATTTTTTAATGTCCATCATATCAATCTCATCTAAAATGCTAACCACATTTGATTGCATTATGATTGCAGTTATGTTTTGTCGGCTCCTGGGCATTTGCTGGACTCGTTACCAGGTACTTTGATGTTGACCGATTGTCTGGAGTCATGCCAAAATAATGAAACCTGCCAAGCGATCAACTATGAAACGGGACTCTGCGTTTTATTCTCATCGAATGCAGATATTCTAAGAGGTGTGAGAAAATCTTTCAACTTTTGATAATGCAAATGAGCCACCGCCTCAGCCAGAGCCACAGTCACAACCAAGCAAATACAATTTTATTTTCCTTTTCATTCCCACAGGTGCCCTAACGAAATCACAATTCCCGGTATTTACAATTTATGCACAGAAATCATGTTTGGGTGTACGTCCATGTGCCCACGCTTGGTGTATCGATCGTGTACAGAATTACAAACTAAAAGGACATGCAAAAAGATCTCTGCCAGTGACATCGCGTCGTGATTGCATAGAATTGTGCCTAGGAGAATCTGAATTCTCTTGCAGGTGAGATCGCGTGTGGAAAGAAGCCAAGAGCCATTGTAGCAAAAAGACAAAACCAGAATAAGCAAAACTCTCCCATTCAATGCGATGGAATTCCTAGAGCGAGTCCCATTGTACCAAAAAGAGAAAGTGATGTGCCATTTACGTTTTCAGTTATAGCCTCATGAGGTCTATTTATTTGTTTCAGATCTGCCAATTATTATCGCTCTGGACAAATGTGCGAACTCTTCGATATGGATCGAATTACCTTGGCCGGAACAAACGCTTTTCAATTGCAGAGCGATGTGGATTATCTCGAGAACAATTGTGCCGAAGAACCCAATAAATTGTGCGAGTTCAAGAGACTTTCTGGAAGAATTTTAAAAACCGTGGACTCTGTCTATCAAGATATTGGCAGCATCGATGAGTGTCGAGAATTGTGCCTTAATTCGCCCTATAGGTAAGTCCATGGAGAAGGAACAAAGACAATCTTTGACAAGGGTTTTACAGATAACCGAAATGTTAGAGCTGAGCTAAGACTAAAGTTATTGAGATCTGTCTATGAATGCCGGAAAGATTCTCAAAACCAGAAAAGGATTTCATATGTCAGATATTTTTTTCACACAGAAGAAACTGAATATAGATTTTGTATATCGAAAAGCTTAAAAATATTTAGTTAATGTTGAATTTAAATAATCATAATTAGAGTCTTCAGATTTTTAAGAAGCTCTACATTTTTTTATGTGAGAAATTTTAATTTCTTTTTCAGATGCCATTCGTATGATTATGGCGATACGGGGGATATGGTCTGCCGTTTATCCCACCATAGCCGAGCCACTTTGATGGATGTGCAAGATCCTTATTTGGAGGTACCCGAGGCTGCCACCTATGAACTTTCGTCTTGTTATAACGTCACCATAGAATGTGGACCCGGAGCCATGGTGGCCCGCATACGCACCTCTAAGCTCTTCGATGGCAAGCTATATGCCAAGGGAGCGCCTAAGTCCTGCTCTGTGGATGTCAACAGCACCTTGGACTTTGAGCTGCGCATGGGTTACAAAGACTTTGAGTGCAATGTACGCCAGACCGATGCAGGTCGCTATATCAATGATGTGGTGATTCAACACCATGACACCATTGTGACTTCATCGGATCTGGGTCTGGCGGTGACATGTCAATATGATTTGACCAATAAATCGGTGACAAATGATGTAGACTTGGGAGTCAAAGGGGAAATTGAACCCGCTCTGTCAGAAGAAGTAATTGTGGACTCTCCAAATGTCTTAATGAAGGTTACCATGCGAGATGGCTCAGACTTGATACGCTCAGCCGAAGTGGGCGATCCCCTGGTGCTGAAGTTTGAAATTATGGACGACCAGAGTCCCTATGAGATATTCGTACGCGACCTAGTAGCTTTGGATGGAGCAGACAATGCCGAGATAACCCTTATAGATTCACGTGGTTGTCCCACAGACCAGTTGATTATGAGTGGCATTTACAAGAGTTCTACGAGAGATAAGATTTTGATGGCTCAATTCGATGCCTTTAAGTTCCCCTCAAGCGAAGTAGTCCAGTTTCGTGCCCTGGTCACGCCCTGCATGCCCCGGTGCGAGCCAGTTCAATGCGACCACGAAGATATCAGTGGCGAACTGAGGATTCTACCCTCATACGGACGACGACGGCGACGGGCAATCAACGAAACAAGTAAGTTTGATAAGTCATACCAAATATATAGTCGCATCAGCAATTACTCTTTTCAGCTGCAGCCAGCAGGCAAGTGCGCTTCAGGCGGGAAACTTCCCTGAGCACCAAAAAATCTAGTAGGGAAGATCTGCTCCTGCTGCAAAGTATCCAGGTCACCGACAAATTCGGCTTTGAAAAATCAAGCAAGGAACAACCTCTAACAAAAACCTCTTTCGAAACTAAGGAGACAGTCTTTGTGAGTCAAGACTCCACCCAGGCCTATTGCATCAATGTTATGGGTAAGTCTAGCAACAAAATTCGTAAAAGATAAACTAAGACTTGTGACTTATTTCCTGCAGGCATTATTGTCGTGGCTAGTGGATTCCTTTTGGCCCAAATTGCTGTAACTGTAATATGGAGGCACCTGGCCCAACAGAGAAAAAGGCATTCTCCATTTCTGAACAACTCAATTTCAGGTCCAGTCTACAACTCTGGCAACGCTAGGGCTGTCTCGAATACACCCAACGTGCAAACAGATTTGTATCTGAATAAAAGTATCCCGGACAGTCGTTACGGTCGACAATTTTAGTTGAGCGAAAAAAAGTCGAGAATATTTTGTTATAAGAAGCAGGCAATATAAAGTAGTCTAAGCGACAGACTTTTCTAGAAACTAAGAAAAATGGAGAGAAATTCACCGATTGTTGCACGGACTTTTTATAGATACTTTTGTATATGAATAAAAGGTCCGTTGCAACGACCAAAATAATTATTGATCAACGTGTGCCCTTAATTTTGTTTATAAAATTAAAATACACTTAAATTCTCATATAAAAAAATAATAAAGTAAAAGATAACTTACCCTTAACCGATTATCCATTACGGACCACACTCGGGCGCCATAATCATTCGATGTGCCCAGTATGTAGCTTCCAGTCGAATCAAAGTCTACGGAATTAATGCCGGCACTACTGCCACTTAGCACAGCTCGTGGCTCCGTGGAACCTACAAAATTAAAGGTAAAATAAGTTTTTTGATTTCAATGCGAAATGAGGGAAACTCACCTTTGCCAATGTCCCATAATTTGACTTTGCGGTCGGCACCACCTGTCGCCACCATCCGCTCGACAGGACTCCAGCGAACGGCATGGGATTCATTCTCATGCGCCTCGAATTTCATGAGAATTTTTGTTGGGTTTGGCTGCCCCAGATAGCCTGAGGCCTTGAGTGTGTCTATGGAAGGTCGGTCCGCCTCCACATTAGCGCCGGCTGTGAAGCGACCGGTTATAAATTCATCGTCGATTAGACCAATGGCTTCCATAGCTCCATTGATGGATGACTCGTCACAGTCAGCATCGTTGACAGATGGACTAATTGAGTTGCGATGCATTGACGCACTGGCGGATGCTGTGAATCCTGGATTATTGGACGAACTGGGCTCACGTACTGCGTCTTCGAGATCACGCTTTAGTTTATCGGACCGTTTTCTGAAAATTGACGGCAGTCTTTTTCTAGATATTTTTAAAGACGGTTACATATTTTACATGTTTGACCGTAGGATTTTGCAAGAGAACTAAACAAATCAATTTCAAAACAAAATAGGAAGGTAAAATTTTCTAAAAAAAAAATAATGCAAAACATTTACATACGCATACATACATACATGTGATTAGTACAAAAATGAAATAATTGTATTTATTTTCTTTTTTTTTTTTTGTTTTTTGCTCTTTAGAAATCCGGTACCAGGGAAATATATGTATATATAGAGAGAAGTAGATTAGAATCGTGTAAATAAAACCACATGTGCATATAAGTAATTACAAATGAGGGTATGATTAATCAATTTATGAGACATATCGGTGAATGTAACATGGATCTAGCCATATTTTGGTTAGTCAAAACAAGGCGATAGTGAAGAGCCCCTTTCAAGTCCGAGTACCCAATTAATTGCGTAGATTTTTATCAGAATTTCCAAAGACTAAAGAGACAATTTCCAATATTCTAAATCACAGATATATATATAATTTTGGAGAACCTTATTGAAATGGTGACTTTGAAGTTTCGTTTTACGGCTGCTTTCATTTCGAGTCTCTGGACTATACTCACTTCGCTCCGATTTATGGATTGACTGTGGCTAAGCAAACTGTGGGAAAGGCCCTGACCTGATTAGAAATAGTATAGCGAGGCACATCTTCAAGCAAGATCTCAACAGGATAAGAGCGTCCAACCATATCGAAATGAATGTGTTAGATATATATTTAGATAGTATGCTTGTGTTTTATACACACAAGATTTATGCAAATCGGGAAGGATGTGTGATCCGATACTGTACACAGCTCGATGGGTCTACCGATGCGATGAATGAAGTCGTAACACCAACAATATTTGCATTCGGTGCTCAAGTGTTTAAATGCACGTTGTCATACTGAAAGGAAATTCAATTGGTTTTGCTTACCTTAGGAAACTCTCGTTCTCCTCATTTAGCTTTTCGGCGTCCTTTGACTTGTACCGCATCAAGCGTTCCAGCAAGCAGCGATTTTCGTCCTGCGAATTGAGTTAAAAGGCAATTGATTAGTGCACTTCTTCCTTGGTAATAGAAATAAGAATGACAACAGATTAAATATATTATTGTCAATCTTGCTTATCAGAGGCCACTAAGCAAATATGATAAAAGGTGGGGCTTCTGTTTGACTATATATAAATAATTTGAATGGAACAAGCCTGATTAGATATGGATAGCACTAGATATCCGCCATACGCACGGAAAAATTCACTTTCCAATACTGCTACCTTACAAGACTAATAAAAGCCTTGTTGATATTGATAAAACAGATTTGCCGTTGATTGAAATTGGTTTTAACGGATCAATCGAATTTTGATAAAAAAAAAAATTATATATGGTTTTACTGTTTAAGAAGTGCACTTGAAATTTTTGTAATGAAATTATAAATTACTGATTTACCGAGTACCGAGTAGAAAGACAAAGCCTGGCCGACTATATATTTGACTCACCTGAACGCCTCGCAGCTTCTCTTCAAGGGCGCTAAAGGCCAACTGCAGAGCTGTATGCTCGTCCAGCAAGGTGGTGTTGAGTTTTTTGAGTTCTTCGAGATTGGAGTGCAAAAGTTGCACTTCTGCGCGTAGGCGATTATTTGCCGTCTGTTGCTCGCTAAGACTGGATTGACAAAGGGTATGTTAATTGCCTGGAATTGAGCAAATGTAAACTTCTCTCACCTATGTTCCTTTTCGGCTATGTATTTCTTTTGCTGCTCCACTTTGACATTTAAGTCGACTATCATCTGGGAGTTTTCACCTTTTCGCTTGTGCAACTCCGTCAGCTCCTCCTGTTGGGCAAGCAGTTTCTTTTCCAGAGTAACAACAACGGCCATGTTGGCCCCAGCGCCACCTGTTGATACGGCATTTCGTACTTGCTCATTTTCCACAGACAATTTAAGATTGTCAGCCTTGAGTTGGGCGACATGGTCAATGAGACGATTATCTGTAAAACAAATATATATGTATTAAGTTTTCTAACGTAAACGCAGCAGGGCTCTTTGTCTCGGAGAGCGCTAGACCGAAAAATGAAGCCTATTCCCCGATGTATCAATCGCCAATTACTCACTTTGTAAAATAATATCTTTAAAGCTGTCGCATTCTTTTCGATTCCTTTCACGCAAGCGTTTTATGACGTGCTCGCGCCACTCAGACATTTTTGCGGTGTTTTTAAGTTTTCCTCTTTCGCTAATGGCGTTCCTGTTGCTTTTCGATCCTCGTCGTCACAATATGTATGCCTTTGCTGTTGTTTCTCTTTGGCATGGCACTTTTGGTTATAAATTAGTGGGTCTAGGTCTGGGCCTTTAGGCAATAAACATAAATATCAGCTGAGTTCTTTTAAAATTGCATTTTCGTAAAGGTTGGCAGTTCTTGTATAATCAACAGTACCATATACAATCTCCGATAAAATTATTGAACACCAGATGGCGCTTTCGATATAAGTAAGATAAAAGGTAAAAGACATTCATCGATCCAGTATTAATATTATAATAGTCCAATATTGAAATCTAAAATACATAAGGAATCAAAAAATACTTTTAAATGGTCCTAAATAAATGCCATTTTAGTTATTTACACTTGAAAAATAGGTGGCACACTTGCGCAATCTTCCTGATATAGCGGAGCTGGTCAAAAGAGCTAGTTGTTCCGAACCGAAAGGGTACGGAAAGGAACGCGTGCATGCGTCAGCTGTTTTCTTCAACCTTATAAATCACTTGCGCATAGGGTCACACTTGTTATTGCGCTAAATTTAAAATTCTTAAATAAATGTAATGGAGGCATGCTACCCTTCTTACATAAGCTTAAAAATGCAATTGCGCTCTAGCGAAATTATAATTTTATTAAAATGGATATATGACCAATTTTGGGCTTATAATTACTTTAGTGTTGCTGGGCTTGGAAATTTCCTAAAATGCAAATATTTTATTGAACTTTCTATATATTGTAGGTTGTGTTATTTATAAACAAAACCACCAAAATAGGAAAAACTAAAGCAATCTCATTTACACTAAATACGAATAAGCGATACACTATATCATTATCAATATACCTAAAACCGCTCTGTCTGACATTCTATTTCCTCCAATATCAATATGCTCACCTAACAGATTTGTAGATAAAAGCGTATACGGGCTACGAAGGCGGGTATTGACAATAATAACTTGTTTCGCATTTCTGTCTACCACCCAGACTCAGACTCAGACTCTCTTAATTTCGTTTACGTAGGTGTAGACTGTCCAATAACAATTATTAGGAAGAAACTAAGCGGGAGCCTGACGTCATCGATTTGTTTAGTATATGAAACAAATCAGCTCAAACAACAATCATTTACATGATCAGATTGTATGTATTGTTTTGTGTTTTGTATATAAACAAATGAAAGGCGTCAAATACGGGTGAAATCATATTTTAGAATATCGGCAACCGATTGCAAACTTAATCGAGTTTTGACGCGCAGAGTGATCACATCGTGCCAGTGACAAGGCAGCAAAATAAACTAAAAATGCCGCTACGCAAAAAAGACGATTACATACCCATTAAATGCGAGGGCTGGAATGGAAAGTTCCTGTACCCAGATGGAGCTGTCAACAATGTGTCCAAAGTCCGTCGACATAATCAGAATGTCACCAATACAAACAATTTCTACGGCTTTAATACTGAACCCATTGTCCTGCCCACCACCTGGGATGGCACGTTTGTCAAAAGCGGGGAGACCCGCATCAAGCCCGAACGTAACCGCTCCGATGACCAGGACTATTTCGACTACAACACGGAACCCATTGAACTACCAACATCTTGGAGCGGCGAATTTGTCAACAGCGGGGAGACTCGCATTAAGCCAGAACGCAACCACTCAGATCCCAGGGACTACGCCGAAGCCAGCCGTTTTCGTTTGGTGAGCCCTAAGTGAGCGGAGTTGCTGGCAATCGATTGAGGAAATTGATTTATTATTTAATTACAAACTAATTTTATTGTTCTGTTTTTTTTGTAATGTTATATCCCAAAACTCTGTATTTATTTCATTTAACATTTTATTAAATTATTAAATATTTGAAAAGCTAACAGCTTTGACCAAATATGTCGACAAAAAAGCCAGCTTATATACGTTTAATATATACAATACGAGTTGTGGGCGTTCGCTAGTCTGTTCCATGAGGTTATTCAAAATAAACCTCCGGACTTTGTTATATCATAAAAATCAATTGTTTATATGAAGGAGAATGTCAATGTTAACCTATTTGTCACCGTTAAATCAATTATAAGCAAAGCTTTGAAATAATTAAAAAGTTTCGAGAACAAACTATGTAGATGAAGTGTACGAGTATATATATTTCATTATTCAAAAACGTCCAACTTATATTTTGAATGAACATTTTACGGGATAACTTTGTAGACTTTGTTAATAATATCACAATTTCAAAATATTCTAAATTAACTGTCTAGGTTACATATATATGTATCGGCACACTTTTTGTTTTATTAGATTCGAGCAAAATCATGGCATCACGTTACGCTGTGGCGATAGCTCTCTTCATGCATGTCATATTGGGATGGTCACTATATCTCAATGACTCCTCAGATTATTGCGCACCTGCTCCACCTCTGGGAAATTGGATTTTCATAATTAGCGTGGCACTTCTCTTGACAGATATACCAATGTACCCAATTCGATATATGCATTTGCCTCTAAATATCCAGTTCATAGTGGAAATTCTTGGATCTTTGGCAATAATTGAGTTCTCAACTCAAGTGATTTGGTGTATGCTGAAACGCGTGATACACCATTCGACGCGTCTATTATGTCTAATGTCTGGCATGACGGAACAGTATTATATTACTAACGAATATTGGATTCTGGGTTCACTAACTACCTTAGTGGCTTTAATGATATTTTTCGTTTTAAAAATAGCCATCTTACCGCAATATAAATTAACAAGAATTTTGTTTGATTGTCAGAAGAAGGTTTATTTGGCCATGGATGTCTATACCGACTTAGTCGAAAGACATAAACAGAGGGAGGCCAAATATGAACGTATGTTAAGGAAAGCCCTGCGCGAATAAATAAAAAAAAAGTCTGGAAATTTCAAATACGGAAGGAGATAAGATCCATCTATCCTAGACTTTGGGATGGAATTTGAACTTATCGAAATATTTTCGGCTTACATTTTTTAAAAGAATAGAAAAGAATTACAAACTCTTTGAATGAGTTAAATTTGAGAGTGGACTGATTTCATTCAGGCCTGGAAACATAATTAGGCTCGACCAAGCCCAAGAAGAGATCTGCGTGTTGAGGTCTTTAGTGGTCAAATGTATTTATTGGATCAAGCCATATCCGTTGAATAATTGCCTGCTCAAATTTTGTATTTTGTGTTTTTTTTTTTTTTTGCCATGTACAATTTTGTGGCATATTCTGAGACCAATTGAAGTACGTACAAACATGTTTGTATGACTTTGTGTATTGTAGAATTCAGAACAATATAAGCTCAAGTAACATTCAAATTAAATCGTGCAATTTACTTGTCTACGCAGCTGAATCGACTTCCTATACACGTATTTTGTGTACCTGTCTGTCTGTATCTTTGCAACGCAAATCGATTTGAATTTTTTGGGCTTCAACCTCGCTTTTGCTGACCATGCTTTCTGCAAGAAAACGGTTCATATATATATTTTTATATATGGTATTGTGATGTATGTTTATGGTATAGTTTAGATAGATACAGATACATATTCATTTTTAGCCATCATAGCAGGTTTTCCCACATTGCAGAGAACCAAATCGTAGAAGTAAACAGAAAACAACAAAAATTCATTTCACCTCTGGAATAAGCAAACACATATCTCATACGAGTACACTTGCTTAAAGTGCTAAATCGCATGCCCGCGTATTTTGGTTTAATTACAGAAAAATCTTATACCATACAAGATACATTATGGGCGCAGCAGCAGCCGCAGTTGAGCCGCAGTTGCTACCGCCATTCCAATAGCAACAATCCAAATCGCGATCGTGCGATTTTACATTAAGCAACTTCTCGCCTTGTGAACCGTCAGCTCCAAGGCTAGAGTTCCATTTCCAGACACACGACACGCAATTCTATGACAGACACAGAAAGCAATATTTGTATAGGCATTTCAAAGGCACTCAAAAGGATTTTCAAAAATGTATAAAGCCCAAGAAGGCTTTGCTTCAATTTCTATCACTTTCCTTTTAGTTTTCTTTCTCATTTTAATTTTCAGCCCAACAGAGAACAGTATATTTTGATATATTTGAAAATTGTTAGTAATATGGTTCGATATAGTACGCCAAAAATTTATAGGTGTCAGAGGGTGGCGCGTATTACAACTAATGGATACCTTAATTTTTTGAGAGATTTTAAAAAACGGTGCTGTGGCCTTGCACCCCGAGATATGGTTCGGTATGGTGCCCAGGCTTGGAATAAGCTATCTTGTTGCGAAAAAGCTCGATTCCGAACCCAGGTAAGGAAATGATGATACGAAAATGGATGGTTTGCTAAGCAATGTGCAAATAAAAATTTTAGGGGCTGTTAGCCGCTCGAAGGCAACTAAGAAGGGCAAAAAATAAATGTGCTCCTAAGAAACCACGTTGCGGAAAGATTAGGAAATGTGCCTCTAAGGCATCAAATACCTCATGTGGACGCCCCAAAAAGCCAAAGTGTGAGAAACCACGTCCCCCCTGTGGGGTTGTCAAAAAGTCGACCTGTAAGAAACCATGTCCCCCCTGTGGTGTTGTCAAAAAGTCGACCTGTAAGAAACCACGTCCTGCTTGTGGGCCGATGAGGAAACCGAAAACTCAAAAGGAAAAACGCTGCTGTTTCTCGGCCAGAAAGAAAAAGCCTGCATGCCCCCAAATAAAGCCGTCTGTATGCGAAATCACCCAGAAAGAGGAATGTTCCAAGCTAGGACCTGCCTCTGCAAATGCTTATATGAAATACTTAAAGGAGTTTCGTAGAGAAAACTGGGGTCTGAAGCCTAGAGATCTTTTAAAGAAGGCCGCAATGATGTGGTGCAAGTTGACACCTACACAGCGCTATAAATATGAGAATACGTGAGATGAATAAGGTAAGGGAGCCACAATCTGTAGTATTTATTTTTACTGCTCCAATTCGCAGGCTTCCTCTCAGCACTTTTAATTTGCACTCTATTAAATTATAATGGCCAGAATGAAATCAAAATAATTCTTTTAAAATTGGGCCATATTTGTATGAGGAAAATGCGTAGTATATATATATGTATATATGCACATGCATTTACTCTCTCGGATATAAGTTTGTTTGTAATCGTAATTATTTTACTTGCAATGTAGAAAAAGGCAATTAACATTCTTTAACGACATGCGAGCCCCCCATGTGGACATGTGGCCTAGACTTCAAACTGAACTGAAGTTGCAACGTCGCTTTGCTGGGACGCTAAGGAGTGACTACAATGGTGGACTCTCCAGACGGACTTAATACAGAGAACAAGTACAAAAAGAAATAATCAAGACTATTGTATCCATAAACGATCGAGTACATTTGTATAATGATGATACCAGCGCTATCTTCTCTACACCGAAGTGATTTCTTTGGTGCTATTTTAAAATTGTAAGTATTACAGTTTTATTCTTATGGTAGACTTGATTCAAAGATATATATTACATAGATCAAAGACTTTTTTTTTTTTTAACTTATGAGGATATCGGAGCAATATGGTCAGTTCTTGAAGTTGTTTGACTTAAAAATCAAGCTTGAAAACAATTTAAAATTTGTGGAATTTGCTGAAAATATACTAAAGATATAATACGAAATACCAAAGTGTTGCTACTTTATTGACCGCAGGTGTCTGGGTGTGCAGATAAAGCGCGTGTTTAGTAATATAGACAAAAACCAGCAGCACATGTGTTGTCAGTTTGGGAGCTGCACGCGAAAGTCTTGGCCTGCGATTTAATTTGCGTGTCAACAATTGTTAACCGCTATATGGTAAGTTCGTCAAAGTCTATGATATCAAAGATATAGATTATTGCTTTCAAATGAGCTAAACAATGAGTGTCATTTTGGTTTGGAATCGGCATTGAAAATCTTATTTAAGTAAAACACTCCATTTTATTGGCTTGGATAAGAGTGAGAGTATTCAGAAGACACTGCGAAACCAATAAAAAAATATATATATATAAATAAAAAAAGAAGGAATTAGAGAGCGTGTGTGTCTTTTCATTTTACTCTTAATTGAAGGTGATAGAAGCTCGCCCTGAGGAAAATAGAGTCTCAGGGTGCTCCTGCAGTCTTATGGGCTTTAGAACATATAGCGAGCCAAAGGCCGTACTCATTATCTTCGCTCGAAATCGGATTCAATTAAGCAAAGTTAATAGCCTTTGTCGAACATACGTCGTCATCGTCACTGTGGTTTTGTTGTTGCTTTTGGTTTTGGCTTTTGTTGTTGCTGTTGCTGTTGCTGTTATTGCTGCCGCAAAGTACGTAATTGATCTTGCCTCACTGATTACTTGTCCTGTTTTGGCCATTGTGTTCGCGCGCATTTGGCCAATTGAATTTGCTTTTTGCTGTCCGTGTCCGTATCCGCGTCCACGTCCACGTCCGCGTCCTCGTCCGCGTCTCTCCAATAGTGTGGCTATGGCAATTAAATGCAAACGGCGGATGATTTTGCACCCAACCAGAAGTTGCTAGATTTGTAACAGACTGCAGAAGTGTACAGTGCCCAGGAATTTTAATTAATGATAGAGTAAAATTGATTATGTTTGCGGATGGACAGTATTTTGATGATGCACGGAAGTAAATTTTTTGTTAGCCAGAAATTTTCACAAAATTGAAATTATAACTAACAATCAGGAATGTCTTCAAAGAGTCGCAGGTGAATTCATTTTATTCTTCTTCTTTTTCTTCTTCACTGTTCTCGAGCAAAGAACACCACAGAAGTCGTTAAGAAATACTATAAAATTTCTCACAAGTAATCAGATTAGTTGGCTGGAAAGAAGCCACCGGATATAATGAGTCACATCTCAGTTGTTTAACCAGTCTCAAGAGATGATGCTATGATTTTTTCTTTTTTTAGAATATGCCTTTTTAGGCAAAACTCAAGAGCTGAAATTTTGAAGCCATCGATTGTATAATCTGTGACTTTTTTGGCTTCAGGTTTTTATTTTGTTTAATTTTTTGGCAACCCGACTATATATACATATATCTTTATGATCAACCCTCCTCTTGGCTTTTTCTTTCCTGCTAAACATCATGTGCATGTGGCCTGGTCAGTTCGGCTAGAGGGTCTCTCTTCCTCTTCCTGGGTGCTTCACAGGTTTGGAGCATCGTTAATGGCAGCTCTCTAGATGAGGGCTGTGGCGATGTGGTGTGGTGTGATCAACAACATTTAATGTTCAAAAACCAATTCAATAAACAGTACCCGCCGAACTGCAGACAGACCAACAACCAACCAACCAACCACTTTAACAAAAATATACAAATACAAATAATAAACCGGTTCAGCAACCTGAGACCTCCGCTCTGCACTGGGCGCTAAGCAAGTCAACATTCAGCACCAAACACCGAGCACCGAGCACTGAGCAGTTAGCAGTGAGCTGTTTCGAGCTGTTAATATGTATGGCGCTGTTAACCGCTTAACATTCGTCGCTTTGCACCTGCCATTGCTACTCCACTCTCGGAATGGGCGAAAATGACAAAAGTGACTTGGTTTGGCTTTTCTTGGTATGGTATGGTATGGTATGGTATGGTATGGTATGGAATTGTATGGTATGGCTTCGGCTTGGCTGGATATCAGCTGTTGCTGCTGTTTTGTACGTGCCCAGTCAAACCGGATTATTGTGGAGCGACGAGATTTCTTAACCGTTTCAGTTTCATCGCGTTGCGCAGAGCTGAGACTGAGACTGAGCCGAGACAGAGACAGAGACTGGCTGGCCTGTCTGCCCACTTGTTGCTGCCACGGGCGCGCCGCTGTATTTAGTTTCTAGCCAACTTCTGCTACGTACTCACGTGCCGTTGCGAGCCACGGTCGAAATCGTAAACGTTTTTTCGCAAAGTGCGCGCTTTCTTTTGCAAACGAGTTTGCCATTTACCCACCACACCCTGCGCCCCACAAGCTTCCTCTTCCTCCACCGGTAGGGGTAGGTGCAGATGCTGGCCAACTTGAATTAGGCATCGGGCATACGGTGTGGTGTATTCTGACAAAGCCTCGAATAAATGCTCTTTTTTGGTGTATGTAGATTTTTTGTTCCCTGCTTTGTGCTTACGAAAATCGTGGTAGTAGTGTGAGAAATAAAATCAGTTGACGAAGTCAATTGCCAAGTGGTTGTTATAAATATTCAAAAACAAAAAAGAAGCCAACCGACCGTCTTTCAGTTCCACAAATCTTTCAAAGTTGTGAATATGTGTTCAGGTTCGGGTACATATACGAGTAATGTGTCGAAAGTAGCATGTCAATGCTAAACTTGTACTTTCAAATCTCTTCGAAATCTTCTGCTTTGTTAACAAATTTCAACTACACGCCGAAACGATGACACCACCTAACCGCAATCTCAGTAAAACACTTTCTCTGGGCTGATGGAACTGAAAAATCTCTTGATCCCACAGCCAATAAATAACAGTGAAACTTGATTTTTGTTGTTGTTTTTTTTCAGCAGTGAAATTTCGATCAATAATTGCCAATAACAAATAAACAATAAACAAATATCAATCAATTATGGTGCATAGTAAAAATTGTCAGCGCCGATTAACAAAACACTCAGAGGTCTTCAGAGTCAGTTCGTCTGCGACGACTCACTACTACTCACCTTCCCTGTCAATTATTAGTAATACCAAGTCAATTTTCGCACGAGACTTGATGCCGTTTTGGCGTTTGCCGTTTGCCGTTAGTTTGTCGTGCGCGGATCGGCGCAGCTGACGGTGACCCCAATTTCAGACTATGGCTGGCATTATGAGGCACGAAGTCGGTGTTTAGAGTTTGCTCTTTGCTGCTGGGTGCTAGAGTTTCTACAATGAAAAAAAAAATCAAAAATAATAAATAAAAAACCAGCAACTCCATAAACTGCGTATAAAAAATGGGGGCATGTGTATGGCAAAAAAAAAAAGCCCGTCTTAGCTCCAATCCACTACACTATTCAAAATGCATTCTAATGCCATTTGCCTTGTGTCAAGTTGCTGCACAACTTTTACTGAAATTCATTCAGCACTCGAGACTTGTTCAGCTCTTTCAAAAAAAAAAAATAAAATACAAATTCCCTAAAAGCACTTAACAATGATTAATTGATATTGAAAATGTCTTGCATTTATCTTGAAAATAAAAACAAAAGACTTTAATTGTCTTTTCTGATTAAATTAGAGAAAAGTGATAAAAAAAAAATCAAAACAAATTATCGACTCGTTTATAAATGAGATAATATAAGTAGTTTGCTAAAAGTGTTAATCAGTGTGTAAAAAAAAAAAAAAATATATAATAATAAGTAATTCAAATCTCATTAATCTCATTTTGTAGTGTTCAACCAATATAAAAAATAAAAAAGTCAAGTTAAGTGAAAATAATGCAATCAGTACGTGCTCATCCGACCAAGCCAAATGAGATATGAGTTCAAGTTTCTCATATTTGGAAAAAACAAATTATATAAGGAAAGAAGCGAATTTCTAGCAATAAGCAATTGGATAAACGACTCAACGGTAAGTTAGATTATACAAAAGAACCGCATGAGTAGAATCTATGTTTTGTATACTTTTTGCTAAAACTACAAAGAGGCAATTAGGGGCTTTGTGAACAAAGTAACTATAAATTAAAACGAGCTAGAGTTCTTTGGCTTAGAGTAGTGGTACATTCTTTAATTGAGATAATCAAGGGAATCAAAACATTTTCGGATTTTTCATTTGGCTTTCACAAGCCATCAACAGTCTCTTCTAAGGAAACTAAAGTTCGGGATCTATAAAAAATTTTTCAAGACTTGAAATTATTAAATCCCAAATTTGAGAGTGAATTTATTATTTTATTAACAAATTAGTATTCAGTTTCGTAGTAACCACAAAAGAAGAAGACATAAACAAATTGATGATCGTGAGTAGATTTTTTTAGACATTGAGGTCATTAACCTCTGCTATTCATCCCTGCGAAAAGACCGGCCACTTTTTGTTCGTTCTCAGTTAATTAGCATGCCCGTGCACAAACCCTAATTTTCATTTTTTTAATGCACTTAAGTGTGTTTGTGTATATAGTCCATTCTGAGGTAGTAGGCCCAACAAATACTGTAGCTTTCTAGCGTTGGCATTAGGGTCTTTAAATTTCACATTCACACGATTCATAGATGCCGAGCGGGATGGAGAACTCTTTGGGTATTTTACGGCATAGAAAAGTGGCTCAAGCAGCCAAACAGCAAGATTTTATAAACTTAGTTCGTGGTAAGCCTAATAGAGCTATTACACGTAATTATTATAAAAAATTATGAAGCCAACGTTACACGACCAACGAAAGAGAGAGCCAGAAAAAAAAAACTGTGAATAAAGCTTATTAAAATTTTAATTTTTTGCTATTAATCAATATGAAAGAAACTTGGCTGCGTCTTCTTCTTTCTTGGCCCAGTCTTCTCTGGCGAAACGCTACCACCTTTGACTATGCAATCTCAAATATTCCAAGTCACACAGGCAATGAAACCGCATTTATGAAAATGCTAAAAGACACCCGCCAAAGCAGAGCTCGATTGACATTAGGAGGCATTTTTTTTGTTCAAGCGATTTATATGTCAAAGAGTCAAAGGAGCGTTGAACTTTTAATAAATCGCTACCTCTCCCAACCAACTAAACCTTGCTAGCTTGCGAGACAAAGAAAATTTATAATGAATTATGCTCGTAATGCCAATGTAAGCAATTAAATGCAAATATTATGATAGTTGGTCAAGCTCATTGCATAATAAAATTATCTTATTGGGTTTCCAACCTCAAAGGAAACAAATCTCTGAGACCTCGACCTACCATAGTTTCATACAAATTTCAAATTGACAAAGTCTTAGCTCACATACAAAAATGGTTGTTGGTCAAGACTCTGGGAATTCTGCTTGATTCAATATTTTAATAATTTCAAAGAAACCTGGCCAAAAGAACTGGTTTCCCCAATTGCTATATGCACACACTAATTTGCTGATTTTATATAATTTTTATTTTTTGGTGTGTTGTGACATTTTGTGAACTTTTGGTATTGTTTGCAAACCTATATTTCCATCCGCTTCCGCTTCTAACGGGTTGAGTGTGGCTTAACTTTTTTCAATCAAAATCAACTTTGTCACTTGAAACCTGCAAGATCGAACAGGTTGAGCCACACGCTTTGGCTTTTCTCACAAAATCAACTGAATTTATCTGTTTTGTGAATTGAAAACTGCGGGATCTACTTTAGTTTTTTGCAATAAATAATATCAGAAGATCAGATGGTAAATTTAATAAATTGATCATTTTATTTTCATAAAATTATTAATGGATTATCATTAGTTTTCCGGTAGTAAGCTATTCCTTTGGAATAGAAAATATGCAATCATTAATTAAATTAGATTCCTTTATATGTATTCTGGTCTGGTATTTTTGGCTTGTAGTCTCATTTATCTCGCTCGCCCGGCTCCATTACCGTCGCGCCTCCATCCAACGGAACTTGTGCAAGTTAATACATATGTACCAGTTGGATATTGAGCAAACAGGCAACAGGCAACTGCCGAAGGCTAACAGCAGTCAGACAAGTTGAAATATACCTCCAAAAAAAAAAAAAAAAAAACGAAACGAAAAGAATTCTGTGACTCTGGCAGCATTTGAAAAAGCAGCCAGTCACCGTCACCGATGAGGTGAGGTGAGCAAACTGAGTAAATGTACACCTGATCTATTGACAACCGCAGCACAAGCTCCACTGCAACCACCACCACCAACGGCAGCAGCAGCAGCAGCAATCGTTGTTAGTTGCTTAATAGCCAACGGTTTTGCTGAATTTTATTTTTCTTGTTACTGGAGAAGGAGATGTAAAAAAACGACGATGACGACGACGACGACGACGACGGTTTGGCGAAAGCTGATTTGTCCGTAGTACCCTGGCTGGTCTGCCCACTTGATGCGCTTTGACTTTTTTAAGCAGTTAAGCTAACTAAACAACTAGCAATACCACCAATACCACCAGACAGCAACTAACACTGGCAAAATAATTATGTACACTTGTTTGGGCCAACTTGCATTATGGCCCGGTAGTGGTTGCATTATTCAAATACTTTCTGCTTTAGGTGCAACAAAAAATTTGTTTGATTTTCTTTCTTTTATTTGTATTTTGTTTTTTTTTTCTTGGAATCCCACATTCCATATTTAGTTTCAAGTATTTGTTTATACACGTAAAGAAAATGATTAGGTAGTCTAAAAATTATACAGCTAGTGCGACCTGAGATAGATTTTCTATATATCAGCAGATTTTGGTGCTTGATCGAGGTATTGATAAGTATAGAATAAGTTTTTATAGTCAGTCTGAATCAATCTTCATACCCTTAAAGGTACGTTGTAATTAACAGAATCCATAATAATAAATTGAAATAAAAACCTAGAAAAAATAAATAAATAAAATCTACCGATCTATTAAAGAAGTATAGGAAACTTTAGAGTCTGGCCAAAGGTAAAGGAAAAATTTACAATTGCTCCAGAAAAGAAAATAAAAGACAAAATTTTAATTAAAATTAATAATGGAAAAAGCTAACAAAGACAATAGACAAGTTAGAGGAACATATTAAATCAAGACCGAGGGGCTTTTCAACTTAAAAATGTAACTATTTAATTAGTTTGATAGAGGTCATAACGAAAATTCCAATTGGCCACGTAGCATTTAGGGCAAAAAGAAGCAGAAACCACATTTTTATTACTCAGTATTTTTATGGCTGAAAATTGCAATAATTGTTTGTTTTGTTTGCACAGGGAGAAGGGGAAAACAATGATAACTTTAAGCTGATTTTCCACTTATTTTTTTGAATGATTCTGCTGGTTTTGCCTGTCAATAAACTTTACTCATATATATAATTTCTTGAATTACAGTTAAAAAAATGACGAGACAGAGTCCCCGACTACGAGTTTTTAAAGCCGCTGTGATTTTTCTGGTACTTTTACACTGTCGACCGGCAGTGAGTGTTTTGGGAAAGTCACAAATGTGTGAGGTCGAAACTGGCCAAACAAATATCATCGTTGACATCGAAGAGAGTCATGGCTCCAGTGAGTACCTTGAAATAATTTTTCCCTATTTCTTTTTTTTTTTTAATAATAATCTAGCTGGATAGGAAAAGTACAACAATGGCGTTCATTTATGTTATGTATATTCATACAATTCACTTGAATGTCAATGAAGAGGAAAAAAGCAAAAAAAAATATAAGAGAACAAAGGCAAAATCAGTCGGCAGGCAGGACGTATGAAATGTGCCAAGCTCACTAGGAAATAATTTCATGTTGCATTGCAACTGCTTCTATGGTCGTTGAGGTGCAACAAGATGCAAGTGTCCTACGGCAAACGGGAAGACAGCAAGACACACCAGCCACAGCAGCTGCGAAGTGCCAGCCAGTCAGCTAGTCAGCTAGTCAGCCAGAGAGCCACATGAAATGAACGCACAGCTCTATCCTACGGCCAACGAGCAACACCAACAACAACAGCATAAAGAGCTCTTGCCCATAATTATAACTTGTGTACGTGGTAAACAAAGCAATACAAAAACTAAAGGACAGCATACCAAACCAGGCCCAACTCACTGTCTCAGATAGAAATTGAAGCCATGGAAGCCGCACTGAACGATGAATTACACTTTAGAATGCTCTGTTCTGCTTTGGACTGGTCCGAATTACTTGACCAGTAGAGTAGAAGGGGCTGCTCAAGAAAGCAGTGCACATTTTGAACGGACAGTTCCGACTGCCCAGGCCTGCCCCGTTTTTTCTTTGCTTTTCTTTCGCGTACTTAGAAATACCAAGCCAACTTTACAATGCAGCAATGTAGTAAAGTAAAAAATGTCAGCGCATAAGAGCTAATACAATAGATTGCTCACCCAAGAAAAAGAAAAAGAAACCGCAACGTCAATGAAACTGGAGAGTTGTAAGTGGCAAAATAGTTATGGCCACCACCAACGGCCAAGGAAGAGGAGCAAACCAACCAACCAACAACAAAGGTTCAATGGAAACAAGAGCAACATCGGCGCACAAGTCTTTGCAATGCGTCAGCTTAGCTTTCTTAGTTGTGCCAAATGCAGTGAACCACACTTTCTATACTAACTTGTCTACAATCTGCTGGTACCAGTAACCAGTTGCGTATTTATTAGGGAGCACAGAGAGAAAGGCTGGCGCCATTGAATTTCCTTCCTTCTGACGATTTGCCATTTGCTATTTGCCATTTACCAATTAAAATTGAATTTAAATAAATTACGCCTTAGATTTTCAAGAGACAGGGCAGATATTAGATTGTCCATAACGTATTTAGAGAACCGTTTTGGTAGTCAAAACTTTTGAGTAATTGCCTATTATTTTATGATTTGTATTGCAGATATTGGACAGCCCACAACACCGGCAGAACTGCCAATTTATGGCGATCCCTACACTGAAATTATGCTCGAATTGGTCTTTCCAAAGGGGCAGCCCACATTTCTATTGAATGGTAAAAAGCTTCAGCTGCTTCAACCACTCGATCGCGATGAGGAAAATCTCAGTCACATTGTATTTCAGGTAGGCCAGCTTCATTGATTCTCATTAATACTGCAATGGCAATCTGTCTGCATCAGGCAACATTTCAACACTTTTTTTCTCTGTACATTTTTCAGGTTTCGTGTACCGTAAGAGCAACAAATAGAAAACGCAACATACCGATTATAGTTCGCGTCTCCGATGTCAATGATAATGCTCCGCATTTTATGAACACGCCTTACGAAGTAACCGTGCCCGAGGTGAGTAACATTTTGCTATGGTTCCTTGGAATTTCTCTTAAATGCGCAAAACTCTTTATGCTCATTTTTGCCATCGATTCTATTCTAAAAAAAATGAAGAGGGACGTTATACTCAAGCTCGTTCAAGTTTGGGATACCCTTTACCCAGCTAATGGAATTTAAAAAAAAAGGTGGCAGTCCTGGACTGGTGGTAACCATGATTGGTTACATTCACATAAAAACTCTGATATTCCTTTGAAACCAAAACACATTGTTCACAATAAAGCAAGTACGATATCTATGGGATTGTTCATTTGCCCGCTTGACAAAGAGAATTAAAATCGTATTTTGTGTTTTTTTGGTTCAATTTATTCGTTATCAATCGAAAGGCCTTAGATTTTGAACGGTTCTGAGAAAGGAAGGGCAGGGTATGAAAAAAAGATCTAGGCGTTCATCCGGATGTGCAGATATGGCTACATCGATTTTTGTAGCTTTTGTGGAGTCCGATGCCTTGTTCTTTATGTTACATATCTCGCCGGGGCCTCCAAATACACATACCTTTAACATATAAAACTTTTAAGTATTCCAATTTTTCTTTTATGGCAACGTAAGCTAAGAATAGAACACGGAACTCATGGATATATGTATATATTACTAGTTGTAAAAATCTAAGATATAATCTCGTTCTTTGTTCTTTATTTATTCTTAAAAAAAAAGACACAATTTGATTTAGACTTTTCGAAGAGAAAATAGTTCTCAGGAGTTTATAAAACTCAGAATGAATAGAATCACCAAATTGTTTTATGGTCTTATCTGCCTTAAGACTTGTCCTTCCGATTTTACGTAAACTATTCCAAGTCCAAAAAAAAATGATTATAAGGTATCGAGAAATTCTAGGTTTTTTTTTAACTATTCATTAATTAACATTGACAAAATTATAATTCGATTATTTAGACAAAACTTTCCCCTCAAAATGTTGAATTTTATATTATATTTTTTAATGTTCTATATTCGGGCTCAAAAATATTATTCAATTTTTCACCTCTTTCACTAATCTGGTTTTGACCTAATGCAAAGGCGTATAAATCTTGTCTGAACGTTGCTTTCCAAAATAAACCAAGCAAGTAGAGCAAGCAGGAAATTAAATATCCCATACCTTTCGCCAACTTGGCCCAGCGGAAAAAAACTACAATTAAACTTGACCGGCAATAAGTTTAGAAAGCAGGCATCTCATTGCCAATTGGGACACACATAAGCCGAACACAATTCAAATAATGAAAGGATGTACTCTTAGCCAATTACCTCTGCATACCGTTACAGTCACATCAGCTTCAATGGCAGCCAGCCAAGCCAAACCAAACCGAGTCGAGCCAAGCCGAGCCGAGTCCGCATTGTCACAAAGTCCAAGTCCGGTGTTTGTTATTCGCTCTTCGGGGATAGACTGAGAGCAGTCGATGTTTTAGAGAGATGTCATTATTAATTATTACAAGTCGATAGTTAGTTGGTCACTTGACAAACAATGCTGCGGTTGTTTCTATTTGCCTCCACCTATTGTTGGGGCTATCCAACAATCTTCAGCCATCTGTATGCACCGGCTAATGGATTATATTTCCTGTGGTCATGATTTGAACTTATTATGGAATCTCGAGTTGATCAAAATGGATTGGTTCGTGTTGACTTTAATTTAACCGAGCTGGGCGGCCACTAATTGACTTTGATTTATGTCCATACGACAATTGCTGGCCTTAATAAATGGTCCGACATCATTAGACCGCAGCAATTAAGAAAGTGCATTGCACAACATTGCTGGCCACCAAGAATAGACAGAGCACACCGGACAGCTCATTGTTATTTGAAGCCAAGGCTTGTGAGGCTACTCCTTGGTAACCAGCACACAACAAGCATCCCTGACTAATTGCCAGTGAGTTATTCATGACCGGTGAGAACCCACTGGCTTGACTTGGGCCAATCCACTAAGATGTCTCTCTTTGTCTTTTACTTTAAGTGTTGAGCAAATGCAGTTGAAAAATTATTATTACACCGTTTCAGTAAACTTAAAATTTTTTGCACCAAGTCGAACCAAAAAAATACAACAAAACAAACAAAAAATAAAAAAAAATGAAAAGAAAAACTTGTACCGCTGCTCACGACATGCCAAAGGAATAATTTCGTGCTGGCGATAAAAATCTCGTTTTCCAACTTCATCCACCTACACACACACACACACACACACACACACACACACACACACACACACACACACACACACACACACACACACACACACACACACAGAGCGGGGGGCATAGAGGCAGATACCTTAAAAAAAGATAAATGAATGAAACAATTTTCAAACAAATGCAAAACGCAGTGTCCAACAAAGTTTTATTTAGCCAGAGAGTCAGTATATCACGTTTCGTTAGCATAGCCTGGGTGACTTGGTGACTGTCACCTGGCCTTGGGTTTCCACTAAATACAAACACTACCATGGTTCCACAAATGCTTATCGCACCTAACTGTAAGACGGCAAGATTGCAAGACTTCTGGCCAGGCTAACACGGCCTAATTTACTACCATCACCACAACCACCACCACCACTACCAGCGCAACTGCCAATCGTTTTTTCTCCCTTCATTCAGTTGACGCGGCTAACATCTTTCGAGCTCGAAAAACAAGTTCTTGAAAATGGGAATTTTTCAAATCGAAAATATTTCCAACTGCAGGTGTCTGGCAATCTGGTAAGGCACTTACCATTCATAAAAGTCCAACACAAAAATTGAAATGAGTTAATAGGACTGAGTGACTGCACCTTGCTGAATAAGCTGGAAATGCCAACTCGTTTACCGCCCCAAAACTTTCAAATGAGAAATTACTTGTCGATTTTCAGCGCTTGTCATTTAAAAGGAAGACTGAAAAGAGCCAGAAAATAAACAATGACTGGGCTGGAATCCGTTGCGCATGATAGAGTACAGGTATGCCAAAGGCGCTAGGTATGGGCCGCACATGTTTGGCAAGATGAGCTGGCAGGGCCCTAACTGCGGCCAACACCGCTTAACCTCAAAAGTACACAAAATAAAAAGTAACAAAAAAAATTGTGTGACTGCTGATATTCAAGTACCGGAAGTTTTCATACTCTTTTTGGAGGCATTATAGTTATTACATGATGGTCTGATCCAGACCAAACTTGGTATATATATCTGCGTATCTTCATATCTTATTAGATACAGATTTGTCAATAAAGAACGAGGATAAGCTTGAATTCTACGCGGTCTTCAACTACAAAGCAAAACTGTTTCTGATTTATAGAAATCGACAGAAGGTCGTAGAGTCGTGATAGACTGATCCAGACCAAAATTGGTATATATATCTGCATATATTATTAAGATTTCTCAATAAAGAACGAAGAGAAACTTGAATATATATTCGTTGCGGTCCTTAATTACGAAGCAAAAATGTTTCTGATTTGTAGAAATCGACAGAAAAGCGTAGAGTCATGTCTATATAGTCTCTGGGGGGAACACAAAAAACATACTCATATTCTACAAAAACCGTATGAAAATAAAACAAGGGGAAAGGCAATAAATGCCACAGCGGCAGAAGTAGCTCCAACAGCTCCAGAGCTGGACTGGCCAGACTGAACAGACAGACATGACAGAAAGTGCAGTCATTCGCATTGAACCTGGACAACAAAGTGGTAGAGGTCTGCTGGCTGGTGGCTGCGCCCGTTATATAACTGCGCTTTGGGTGCATCTGCATCTCTATTGTTATTGTTAGGCACGTTTTGTCGCCTAACTCGAGTTGGCTTTGGTTGCCTCTTCAGACCAAGGAGCTGTGGGTAACAATGGTGCTCTCTGCCTGTTGCATGCTGGCTATTCACTTTTTTTTGTCTTTTTTATATTATTTGCCGCTCCTGCTTCGTCGCATCGTTTACTTTATTTGGCATTTTGGCCTCGTCGTATTGAAATTGTTGCAAGCTTTCACCCTTTTTGTGCAAAAGGGTAATAATAATTATCATTTTTATTGTTTGGTCATCGAGTATTCAAAGCAACATATCTTTATTCTGCGGCATGATCTAAGGAATGCTAAAAAAATATATATATATGTATATATAGCCTAACCGGAATGCTGATTTTGTTATAGAGGACAGACAGACTCGCTCCCCAATCCCCATTAAGCAATCTGCATTGTCAGGGAGGGCCATAACCATGTCTTTTACGCCTCGCATAACACGGCTAGTGTGCATGTGGCATTACCAACTAATGAACTAAACGTTGTCCAACTTACTGACCACAGATACCAAATACCAGATACCAGATACTCAGTCGTACTGGTAAAGTAAAGGGATTAAATAGATGGCAAATATGTAACGTCTGGCTGACAGCTGGGACCCCTCTAATAGCATTTTGAAATTATTTTCGAGCATTTTTCCTTTGACCATAAATACGAAAAAGACGGGTCTAAAGACTTAATTTATGGTAAATGTTGCGCACAACAATTTTCTGCGAAATCAAAGGCAGCAGCACTCAGCCAGAGCGGAGCACTCAAAGCTGTCAGCAGCAAAGCATAATGATGAGTGATGGTGCCGCTTATATCTGCGACAGTCGACAGACCAAAGTTAGGCACCTCCTCCTGGTTTGAGGAGGCAGCAACTAACAACCGACGAGTGACGACAACGAACGCTCGGTTTGGTGTTGGCGCTGATGAGCAAGCTACTAGTTTTCATTTACAAACTTTAAATGTTTAAATATTCATTTCTTCTGCTATTCTTTCTGCTTTCAGAGCACACCGGTGGGCACAACAATCTTTCGCAACATTCAGGCTCTCGATAAAGATGCCGGTGTCAATGGCCTGGTCGAGTATTTTATAGTTAAAGGCAACGAAAATGTCACTGAGGATGAGAAGATGACAAGCGCCGACGGATATGACACTTTTGCCATATCATTTCCTCATCAAGGCCAGGTGAGTCAGACAAGAAAAGAAGAAGCCCCACAATTTTACCACAATCACAACTCCCTATAGATAATAACGGAGATGCAAAATTTCTAAACTCTAGCTAATTGTTATTATTATTTTTTTTCTCCACAAATCGCTTACAGGTAACAGTGGCTAAGACTTTGGATTATGAGAAAATACAACGCTACTATTTGACCATTCTGGCATCGGTAAGTTTCAAAACCTAATCTATTGTCAGAGTTCTCTAATTAATAGATCGAACTTCTGGCTACCAATTAGCTCTTCTAGTTTGCAATCATCGTTTCTAGCCTTGTCGACTTGAGGTGACCTTAGTTTTGCCCACTTGGAAACCAAGTTTTTCCATATTCCTGAGCTTGACTCATCTCTAATTTTAAAAGAATCTTATTTTCTAGTTTCTTTTCCCCACCAAAATAAATTCTTAGACCATCACTTTTTCGAGACCAAATTTAATTGTAGAGAAGGAAAATTTTGTGAAAGTCGCTCACTAAGACTGAAGAGTTACTCCATTTTGTGAGTTCAGCCATATCCGTTTAACCAATACATATTGCATTTAGATAAGCGAAGTGTGCTACAATTGCAACGATTTGCATGAAAGTTAAAAGAGGTCCTAAAATGGCAACAAGCCGCCAGACTTCATATCATTGTCGTTAGTCCAGCAGGCAGGCAGGCCAGGCCAAGCCAAGCCAGGTTAGGCCAGCAGCTGCAGAGTGTGCCGCCGCGATTCTCATCCACGGTATATGACATTTCAAAAGAATTTATTTGACATTTACATACGGTGCATGCTCTTTACTGACGCAGAGGCTACCGCTCTCGCAAGTACTCCTCATACTCATCCTCTTCGAGCCATGGTCAAGTGGCTGTGTTGGTTGGTTAGTTGTTTTAGTTTCTGCTTCATAGTTGTTGCTTTACTTTGACCAAAGATCCAAGACCAAGTATGTGGCACAGAAAGCAAACAAACAAACAAACAACAGGCAACTGCAAAAAGACCTATTCTCGTGGAGATTCAGTTCCCTTGGGCCTGGCTGTCGCGTCAAATACAGCGGCGTTTGACATTTCGCGCTTGCGACGTATCGTCCGTTGGCGATATTGCATATTTTTACCATTGCTATGGCAAGTTGATGGTATTTTGTTTATGTGCATCTTTGGTAACTTTGTTATTTTTATTAGAACGCCAAAAAGACGAATTGTATATGGGTGGTCATTGGTCATTGGTCAATTTCTTGGAATTGCAAGTACTGCTGAATCGAAGCAAAGCGATGCGAAGCACCTGAAGTGCTGCTCTATACGAGGCCATCTGTGTGTGTGTGTGTGTTTTTGTGTGTGGCTAGCAATTTGGCGACAACAGTTTCATGAATATTTAAGGTCTCTTGGCAGGCAGCAGGTAAAAAGCAGTTGATGGACTTTCGAAATACTCTATGAAATAGGCAAATTTCTGTGCACCAAATTCAGCCTCGGGAAGCTCGTGGATGCAAGAGATAGACAGACAAAACCTTTACCGCTTCACTTGAGATACCGACAGTACTTGTTGCTTTGGCTAAAATATTTACGACATCTAATTGTAATTTACACCATTTTACAAAAATAATAATTCAGCTTGCAGGCGGTGCAACCCGCCTGCGTGTCTTGTACACACGTAGCATACATTTTTTTTCGTTAGTCGGTCCGTCCGATTTACCACTTTCAATATCAAAATCTAAAATATGACCCAAAGGCGTACAGAAAAAAAGTGGTAGTGGTAGGAAATTGCAAAGCCACTTGTTCTCCGTCTCTGGCGATTTCATGTGCCGCTGACGCTGCCACTGCCGTTGCCGCCGTTGCTGTTGTTGTCGACATTTTGGTTATTTGATCCAATTGATTTCAACTGGTTTCGGTGTTGTGGTGGTGCCAACCGCACACACCATCACCACATTACAAAGCACATAGCAAAACAACAAGCTCAGTCGAGCAAGCAGCACTCGATAAAGTGCTCTTCCAGTCAGTCGGCAAGGGAGTCGGTGTTGGAGTTGGAGTCAGCCAGAGTTGCATTCCTTAACGCAGTGTGCACCGTGTTATGATTAGTACATTTCAAAGCGAGCATGTTCGGAAGGTATGCCAAGGGGCAGGGGGCGGTTCAACAACAGCAACTACAAAAACAACTACATTCGGGGCTCACGTACAACACAGAGTTTTTAAAGAACTTGGCCTGTAAGTTGCAACTTGCAACCAAAAGTGGTTTGAATGCACCGACGACTTTGACAGGCAAAAATTTTTGTAGTCATTTCAATCGTAAATTTATGGTCAAATCTTTGTCGATATGTACATTTGTTTCTGGGAGTTGTGCAAGAGATATTTACATTTTTTGTTTGATATTTTGAGTCAGGTACTACTAGCTCTTTGTATATTTACCTAATTAGCTGCTTGTATAATAATAAAATTTCGGCCAGGGAGTAGTAATTAAAACGAACAGGTATTTCACTTACTCATATGATGGTTGAGTTCCGCCGGGCTCACTTTTTATTTGTGCACTCGGATTTAACTATTTTGTAATTAAAACTGTCTTGATTAACTAATGTAAACAAAAAAAAAGGCTTGTTCGTTTTGCGAACTTTTAATAACCGAAAGTAAAGAAATCTATACAGATTTAACTATCTTTGCAATTTTTAAAATTTGTTTATTTACTACGTTTTAAAACTATCGAGTTATCTGAAAATCATCGATAACTACGCAACTCTTCTGCGCCTATCGATATTCACCGTTACGATTTCTTTGTTGCTCAAATAGTAATTTATTTTTTTGAAGAGTTTTTTTCACTAATTCCAACTTTTACGATCTTTGCAGGATCGCGCGCGAAATGTTTCGGAACGCCTTTCTTCGACTACAACGCTGACTATTAACATAGCCGACTCGGATGACTTGGATCCTTCATTCATATACCGAGGCTGTGTGCTGCTCTATGGAGCCTGTATTAATCCAGAGTACACGGCATCTGTGCCGGCAGGATCATTACAAGGCGTGCTCACCGTCCTACCTGAACGCATTCAGGCCGTGGATCTGGATACAATAAGCTCTCGTATACGCTATAGTTTCGCCAGCGGAATGCCGGGGAATTATGCCGATTATTTTGAAATCGACGAGACAATGGGCGTTCTAAAGCAAATTAAAGCCATAGACACATCCACAGCCAAAAAATACGTTATTGTAGTACGAGCGGAGGAAATCTCGCCCGCCAGACGGTATACCACAGCTAAATTGACCATAATTGTTAAGCCCGTGGATGCCAATCCCCCGGTTATATCTTCTAGTGAAATTGAAGGATTCGTTGATGAAAATTCACCCATTGGAACAAAAATTCTGGATGTAAACGGCAAGCCTATTGTATTCAAGACCACAGATGCCGACCTAGGAGAGGAGGATACAAAGCCCGAATACATTTACGAATTAACCACACCTTCTTTTAAAGTCACCAGTGATGGCATCCTGGTTGTCAATGAAGAAGGACTAGATCGGGATCCTCCTGCTCCGGGTCGCTATAAGTTTCAGGTAGTGGCGCGCGAGCCTCGCACAAATGCAGCAAGTGCACCCCTAAGCCTCACTGTCCATTTGCGCGATGTCAATGACAATGCACCCAAGATAGCCATGGTCCCACCAATTTCTATAACTGCCGGGGAAGAGCAACGTCTGGTTACAAAGGTAGTGGCCACAGACAACGACGAAGGTCCCAATGCAATTGTCACCTACTCCATATTCCATGTATCCAATAATGGTATGCAGAAGTTCGCGATTGATAAGAATACAGGAGAAATTGAGACACGGGGACGCCTCGTAGCTGGAGAACAGTACAGCATCACTGTCCAGGCGGTCGACATCGGAGGACTCTCTTCGCAAGCCATCGTAGAGGTCAGCGTGGCACCGGGGCCAAACACAAAGCCACCACGCTTCCAGAATTCTGTGTATGAAGTTCAAGTCAGCGAGGGAGCTGAAATCAATTCTACAGTGACTGTGGTCCATGCCGAAGATCCTGAGAACGATTCAATCAACTATTCAATTGTCTCAGGAAACGACTTGCGTCAGTTTGCGGTTGGGCAAGAGAGTGGCATTATCATGGTCATCCGTAAGTTGGATCGCGAGAGTCTCACACGCTACCAGTTGATAGTCAAGGCAGAAGACACCGGTAGTCTCTCAAGTAGCGCCACCGTAAACATCAAAGTCACCGACATCAATGACAAGAATCCTGAATTTGACGAGTCCACCTTGCCTTATATTTTCCATGTAGACGAAGGCAAATCGGACGAGTTTGTAGGCATTGTTCATGCCACCGATGCAGATGAAGGCATCAATGCGGAAATCACCTATTCTATACCTACAGATATGCCTTTTTCTATTAATGCAAAATCCGGAGAAATCCGTACAGCTTCCAAGCTGGATTTTGAAACGCAGACCGAATACAAGTTTGTGGTCACGGCCAAGGATGGTGCCCCAGATGCGCGTCTTGGCACTGCCAGTGTAACAATTATGGTAAATGATCTACCCGACGAGGTGCCCAAATTCATCGATTCAAGGATCGACGTGCGTGTGCCAGAAAATGAAGCTAACTACTTGGTGGCCACCGTCCAGGCCACGGATCCTGACACCATGCCAGAAATAACTTATGTGCTTCGCAAGGGCGAGTCGGAACTCTTCAAGATTTCACCAAAAACTGGCGAAGTCCGCACCACCACAGGCTTGGACTACGAAAAGGCACGCAACCACGAACTGATCATTGGCACAATCGAAAACGATGGCAATGAGCGCGGAGACACTATTAAACTAGTCGTAGAGGTAGAGGATCGCAACGATGTGCGCCCCGTATTCATTACAGTGCCTGAGCCGGTCACCGTCAATGATGACCAGCCCATTGGCACAATTATAGCCACATTGCCTGCCCTCGATGCTGATGGCACTTCGCCGGGAAATGTTGTCCGCTATGAATTGGTGGGTCGTGGTAAGGCCCTGATGTATTTCCAGGTGGATCCGGACACGGGTGCTGTGCGCATTCGTGACGAGCTACGTAAGCAGGATAATACAGAATACCAAGTGGATATACGTGCCTATGACATGGGTGAGCCACAGCTTAGTTCAGTTGCCACCTTGCCAGTATTCGTGCGTCATCTCCTTCAAAACCCCAACGGAGACACAACTGGCCACTCCAGTGGTGAGCAGAACGCGGACTCCGAGTCCATTGGACTTGCCTTCAGTGACGATAGCTATACAACCAGTGTTCCGGAATCCACAGCACTAAATGCCACCATCAAAGTTATCCAAATTATTAACGCAAAGCAGTCCATGAATGGCGAAGAAAGTTTCAGATGTGAACTTGTTGGCGGAAACGATGAGAATGTATTTGCCTTGATGTTGATGGATCATGGCTGTGGTATTGTTCTGACAAAGCCTCTGGATTATGAGAACAAGACCCTCTATAATCTGGAAATCAGTCTGCTTTCCCACAAATACTTTGTTAATCCTCTAAAGAATCGAGCCACTGTGAAAATCATCGTGCAGGACGAGAACGACAATGCGCCCGAATTTATATTCAATAGGTTAAGTGGGCGGAAGGACACTTTCTACGCGGTGGTCACACCTGAAACAGACATTGGGACAGCTGTTCTCCAGGTGCGAGCCAGCGATCGTGACTCGGGCCAGTTTGGTGCTCTGCGCTATTACATTTTTGACGATGAAGACAACAGCGTGGCCGAGGAGAATCTGGTAAGTCAATGATGCAATTGGAAACATATTTAGCCTATCTAAATTGCCTTACAGCCTTCAAGTTACTTTGTGATGGCCGAAGACACGGGCATCTTGCAGACATCAAAACTCTTTCGTGATGCCATCAGTTTTCCCATGAAATTCATTGTTGAGGCACGCGATAATGGCGGCCTCGAGCTGGGCTCTCACCGCACTCGTGCACGCATTGTAATCAATCAACTTTCGGATGATAATCGCATGGCCCTAGCATTTCTAGGCATTCCGCCGAACGAGCTGCGAAACCATTATGCCGCATTGGAAGAGTTATTGGATAATAAATCAAACGACCTGGTTACGGGCATTGAACGCATTGGCAATCTCAAGACCCAGGCAGAGAATGGCACTGTGATAGAAAATCCATCGGCCACAGATCTCTGGTTCTATCTGATCGATCCACAGACGGAGCAGTTGCTAAATCGCAACGACAAGATTGTGCAAGAGACTCTAATTGAGTCGGCGGCGCAACAGGAATTAAATTTGGCTGCCTCAGAAATATCTCGGGCCACTGCCAGTGGCATCCATGCTCCCATCAAGGAAAGACAACAGGTGCACAAGGTAAGCTCTTTTATTTAAATATTTGTCAATTGTCCTAAAAATTAATAACAATATTGTTTTTTTAGATTAACGCCTCAATAGCAATTGACGATGAAGTTTTTCCCTACACCCTCATAGCTATATCCGTGATCATACTGATTCTGGGTACTCTCGGAATTATATACATCTGCATCTCCTGGTCCAAGTAAGTAGAGTTAAATAAAAAACTTTCGAAGCTAACTCTTGGCGATTCCTTTTAGATATAAGAATTTCAAACAGCGCATGCGTCAATACTCTACGCCTAGTCCAACGCGCTATGACCCTGTTATTGTCAATGCTCAGGCCTCCAATGCCGGAGATTTGGCTAGCGTAAATATGAAGGAATACGAAACACAGATGCTGGCCATGGCTGTGCCGCCGGATGGGGACGACGACCTTCAACTTGATTTCAGTGCCAAGAATCATGCCTTCTCCCTGGACAATGTCAGCTACATAACGCACAAAGAGAACGGAGGTCAAACAAGTCCTTCACACTCAAATGCCACCACGGCCACAATTGCCACACTACGTCGCCAAAATAACCTCAACAACTTATCCAACAATATGACCAACAACAATAATCTGGCCATAAACAATCGGCAAAACACATTCAATCGGACGCTGGAAATGAATGCCCGCAACAACACTAACCCTCTGGGGTCGCCGGCCAACTCCAACATGCCAGGAACACTTACGCTGGGTCGTATAAAGCATCAGAACAGCAATCATTACCAAAATGGTGGCTACAAGTTGGATGTGGTTAACCGCAATAACCTAACCAATGTACAAAATAACAATTTTAGTACTTTGGGTAGGCGTGGAAACACGTTTGGAACCGGTGGAGTTGGCATAATGAATGTCTCGTCTGAAAGCAATCCAAGCAGCGGTGGCGATGAACTGGTGACCAACACGTTGGGACGAAACAAACAACATAACAATCGCATATTCGGCGGTGAACTACCCATTACAAATCCCCTACTGCAAAGGTATTAATCAATGATATATAGTTTTAACTCTGAATAGTTTAAAATTCGAAATTTATTTTATAGATCGAATGTTGACTTGAGCCATGCCAGTTCGGTGAACGAAAATGTCACTTTTGGGAAAAGAGACTACGGGCAGATAGGATTTTCATATCTTAACGATTTGGATCGCTCAGAAGTTGAAACTACAACGGAGCTATAAAATATGATATTTCTAATTCTATATAGTATATACAAATCTAAGCAACTAAATGCCAACATCAATGCAATCATTCCTGGGAATGGAAACTCGACTAATACACTTGTTGTAACTCTAGACTAGAAAATAATAGATGCCAATTTTGTGTTGTGTTATGGTGAATCAGATGCAGTTGCCATTAAGTTTTTCTTTAATCTACGAAGCCTGTATATATTAATTTAATTTAGTGCATTTAATTTAAATATGAAAAGCAAAAATCAACTGATAAAATAGTTTTCAATTCTGCATAGACTTTAAATAACTGCAGTCATTAGAGTTTGAGTACAATTATTTTTATTCACAGAGATGATGTGAATTTCGAGCAAGGCATAAACACTTATATCTATAGTCAATTGTAGTTAAATTTTAAAAATGTACCTATGTATGTATATAAATATAAATCTGTTATAGAGACCCAATCAAACTGCGCCTGGCAAAATCAATAAATCAATTTTGTATGTAAAAAATGCAGTCAGAATTTATTGTATATTTTCGTTTAGATAACAACAATATTTTACTTTGAATAGGTTCAATGAATTTGCCCTGAAATGCTTTAATTCACAGCTAAGAAGTGAACGATTTTCCGTCAGCTTGTAATCACAAATTATTATTATTTCTTGGCTGTTTTGTCATTCTCATCGATTTGGTCTATAACGTATTTTAGGCAGTCCTTTGTCGAAGTCTTTTCCAAGTTGCACATGCGAGTCAGATCCATGGTAGCAATCTGCTCAATCATTTCCTTAATCTTTTCTTGTTTAATAATCGATTTCACAGATTGCCGGAGACCACCAGGGCGTCCGGCAGTTTTCTGTGGCTGCTCTCGGGAATCGTTTTCGATCTGTTTTCCTTTCGACCGGTAGTGCTGTTCGATTATTTTGCGTATCTTTAGTTTGGTGGCTGCACGCGACGTACGTGATGTTTGGCCCAAGGCTAGGTTGCGAAGTTCCTGGAAGTTGATTTCCTTTGTGGGAGCCTCCGTCTCTCCAGGATTAAGTTCAATCGAGGATTCTTCCACTGCTATAACAATGCCATCGTCTTCTTCATCATCTTTAGCATCAGTTGTTGTTTTTTCCAAGGTCTCTTGGCTCAGTGGCACAACGGATTCTTCCACATTTGGTTCTGCTTCTTCTTCTTCTTCTTTTTTAACCAGTTCTAAGGGTTCTTGAAGAGGCTCCTGCTTATCTTCTGGAATTGGGATCACAGTTTGAGTTTTCTTCGTTTTCTCCTTAAGCTTGCGTGGCTTTGGTATTGGCAATTTTGAATTAATTTCCAAATCCAGTTGACGGGGCGTACGTCGTTTAAGTATACCAATGCAAGGCTTTGTCTTGATGCGTACAGGTAACATGGAGTTGTACTGTATTCCTATACTATTGAAGCAATCCACAAATTCCAAAGTATCATAATCATCTTGGAGCGCAGTCCACACATCCATGTTGTTTTTATTTTTTGCTTCAACCAGCAAGTGGCTATAAGTTGCCGTCTCCAGCTTCGTATAGTTCATGGACTCATCCTTGCTGTAGACCCAATCATTGCGAATTTCCATAAATCGTGAAACACCGCTTTGGGCTGCCAAATTTGAGATGTGCACTGAAACATTTGGAGTACTCATTTCCAAGCGATGAAGACGAGAAAGCGCCACGCCACCCGGGTAATTCGTGCCCGAAATGGTAAGCAGGAAAAGTGTCAGAAGTAAATTCAAGATGAGATGTGCGCCTGTGCCCAATGCCAATAAACTATGCCATGTGGACTTTGCGCTGTTCATCCAACTGAAAAAAGGAACTGTAAATGGAAAGCGTTTATAGGAAAAAAAATTACTTACATGCGTTGACAGGCACAAGCAGCAGCTAAATTAAGCACGGGAAATACGTAAATTATGAAGCGCAGTTCCTTGTGTGGTAGCAAGGAGTAGAGAAGCACAAATCCCAGAGCCGATAACACAACTGGTTTGAGACGAGACTCGCAATATAGTCCGATGGGTACAAAGACCAAAGAAGCTCCCATGGCACGCGGCAAGGCTGAATAAAAGTACCATAGAAAAGGCGACGTACCCCAATTAGAGCTCTTGTTCAATATAGTGTTGTACCACAAGACTTCACCCTCAGGCCAGAGCAACCGTCGCCAGAAAAACGAGTCCACCAATATTGTGGCAATCAAAATCAGAGTTCCAGCCGGCAAAACAATTTTCATAAGTCTAAAATGTTATACACAAAAATTAAATTAAGAAAGATTCTCCCCCGGATATAAGACTTACCCATCAATGGAGATCTTTTGCTGCATTATGTCCACCGCCAACAGCAAGCCCAAAAACAAGGCCAGCTCGAAACGGAAAACAATTATAGCGATACCCGAGCATATAATAAAAGGCTTTGTTTGTCCGCGAAGCCAATATGCAATTGCATAAAGCACTGGAATTGAATGATTCTCATTAGTAACCGCAAGTATAAAGCATGTTTTCTTACCTAAGGGCAAGGCAAAAATATTTGGTAGTGGACGAGTTAGGTAGAACATAAAATGAAACTGTGTTATTGTGATTAATGTGAACCACAAACGAACTTCCACACCATAGATCTTAGTGATGGCTTGTCGCAAGCTATTCCAGCCCATTGAAATGGCTCCAGCTAAGACCAGACGCACTGTCAATTAAACAAGAAAATCTCGATTAAACATATGGAAGTCCTGTCAGCAAACGGACCAAGTTTAATGTTATACATACCTACCTACATATTGAGCCCAAAACTTCGTTATGTCCAATGTTTCAAAAAGTAACACCAAAGGTGCCGACACCATAGAAATAACCAGCGGTCCAATGAATGTACGTGGCACCACGCCTGGGTACTCATGGTGGTCATACTGGAAAGTGTACGGTTAGTAGGTTTCACACTTGTCTACATCATAATGAATACCTGTGTAAAATTGCCTCGCAAATACAAAATATCATGCATGGCCTGCAGGTTGAAGCTCTCCTCCACCTTTGTAAAGGGTGTGTAAACCAGGTGGGCGGCGGCTGTTAGAAACAGTAGATAGCTCATGATGACGCAGGCACAAAGACTGACAGAATATGATCGATGGTGAGTGTGGGTGCGCGTATTACATAATTGTCATATATTCGGCCGTTGGAATTCCTTTTCAGATTTTCCACAATTTATATATTTTATCCACTTGCCAATGCCGGTAGGAATTCTTAGGGGCACCTTCACTGGTTTTGCTTTGACTCAGCAGCATAAACCTGGGTATGGGTGCTTGAACTAAATCAATATACTTTACTCGCTTTTATTAGTTGAATGGAGAAAGTGTGTAGTTCCAAAATACTACAAATTTAGAAAATTATTTAAAAATAGAACAGATCTTTCACACAAGTATTGGAGATGGCTGGTTCCAAATTGCGTGAACCAGATAATGAACTTTTTCTTCACTTGTTAGCAACTGTATTTATTATAAATTTATGAGCGTTTTTACAAGTTTAAGTTTTGTTTTTATTTATCCGTTCATAACAAATCAATTATAACACAAGCGTTCTTGAAGAATATATAATATATGAAAATGTTTAAAATGAACCAATTTACTCACAGTCCTGCTCACTGCGGAACTCTTGTCTTGATTTAGCCATTCACATTTATGCACAACAGCTGATTATGCCGACAAGTAAGAAGAAGAACGCATTTGCTTAATTTGTTTACTTTCTGCTTATTTTGACCGGCATCGACCAAAATGTCATGGGAAGTTTATGTGACGCGATTGCACCCTGCGTTGGACTCCTTCATGCAGGAACCCACACAAGTACATTTGGAGCACTTAAATAAAGAAATATCGTCCTTTGACTTTGGGCAATCCCATACACTTGGAGCCAAGATCTTAGTGCCTCTCATTTCGAAATTGGACAAACTAACCGGGTACGTACACTTCTCTAATATTTATAATATCTATATTATTAAACGAAAAGCTTCTTTTCATAGAAGTAGTCAAGAGCTTCGCACTGGTATACTTAATTGTCTGCGGAACCTTATCTTCAAATTGTATATAATGGAGGAGAAACTCTTTCGGTCCATTTTGATGATCGCTTTAGCACAGTTACGCGAACCTATAAATGGATTAGCCTTACCCAATCTTTCAGAGGAAATCAAATTGGCCGCTGTACAGTGTATAATAGAGTGCTTCCGTCGCTCTACCAGTGATGTAATTGAAACCTTTTACGGAACAAAGTCACATATAATGTTAACCGCCCCTTTGTGCTTAATGCTTTTGGAATTTATAGCCGAGGAAAAATACCGTCAGCTCATGTAAGCCCCGTTTTTTATATGTTTCAACTATTAAATAAAATTCATCGTACACAGAAATGCATCGATAGAATGTCTAATGGTACTTTTTTATGTCAATGACGAAGCGGATGCTGCAGATGTGGTTCTTCGGAATCAAATTGCAAATTGTACGTTTTTGTTCCTTCCCAAAATAGCCACTGTACTATTGAAAAAGGCCGTGGCAGACGAAACAGTTGGTGAATCTCTGAACTCGGTAAGTTATATGTAAATTTACAATTATTAATTTATTCAATAGTTTACATTTCCTCCAGATGTCTATCAAAACCTTGGGTCGAATAATATGTATTTTGTTTGAAGAAACTACGGATGAATTCCAGGAGCACAAGTATGATTCGGCTTCATTTAAAGCGGTGCTTGAGACTGCTCTGTCAAAAGACAAACTGGAAAGTCCCACTGAACCCATAAAAAAAGCAGAAATGCAACGCACACCAAATACAATATCAGAAGCTTCTCGAAGATTACGTCCGGTCTTTTGTGAAACTCTCATTCTACGTTCTCACAGCTCAGCTAGAATTAGAAGAAGCTATGCAGAAATGTGTTGCCTTCTGCTTAATCATTGTGCCCTTAATTTGAGGCACAACTTTGTATACATGCTAGAAAGCGTTCTAGCTTTAACTGAGGATGAGGATCCGTTCATAGCCCAACAGTGTAGCGCTACTCTGGCTTCTTTACAGCAGCGCCTCAGCTACGAAAGCCTATTGGATGAGATGGCGGAAGACTTGCTGGACACACATCTAACCAAGTGGCCACGAATACTGCATCGTCAGGAGGATCATGAGTTATTTGCTGAACTCTTATTTTTCAAGGGCTTCCTTCGAAATGTTCACACAAATCGACTGCATTTGTTTTTGCTCGTGCCTAGGAACTTAGAAATGCTGGTCATGTGCTTGCTCAAAGCATTGGAGTTGTACAGAACACGTGAACTCTTAAATCAGGAATATTCCCTGCCCTTGAGGTCCTTAAAGAAGGGCAAAGTTCAAGCCTGTCAAGCTGAATTCCAAAACCTGCCTTGGCGGAAGTTTAAGTTTTTAAGCAAAGAGCGAAGCATCCAAGCTCTTTATGACATCTGCGAACTGCTAGGCCAAACAACAGATATAAATACCCTAATATTCAATCACTGCTTGGAGCTAATCAAAGGAAATCATTCAGCTTCAAATGAAATTCTTTTATTAATGACGCTGACCTCCACCGCAACCTCCCGAAGGGCTTCCAAAGGCAGCTTGGACGTTGTGCTTTTGTTGCTTGATTTTGTTTTGCGTGAAGAAAACTGGCATTTGGCCTTGGAACCGGATAGCCGAAATCATATTAAAAGCGAAAAGGTAGGTGGTTTACCATTTTGAAAACTAAGATTACTATCTTTTTTTTAGCCGACAGTCTGGTTTGAAAATCGCACGCCTGGACTCTATGAATCGGCGGTGGAAGTGCGCTTACAAGACTGCGACTCGGACGACGAGAATGATCTGGCTAAGGAGAGTGTGACTTTTTCCGAAGCAGAATTTAATGTCCTGTATACCTGTTCCATACTAGATGCCCTCGGACATTGTGCAAAATATATTGGGAGTACATTTGATCGTTACATTTTCCAGAGTTTGTATAAAGTACTCTTAAAATTAGGTAAGCACGAAATAATTACTTGGCTGACTCATGCTTCTGATTTCATCACTCTCAGGCAGCAGTAATCTTATCGTACATCAGGCAGCTAAATTCGCATTTACCTCTATGCAGTTGGCATTGAAATATGCCGAGCCCTCGCATTTCATTGAATGTTCCACGGATTACATTACTTTTCACTTGAATTCATTGCTGAAGAAGGTAGATTGGTTGGCTTAATATAATGCGAAAATTGTGTTGTAATTCATACTCAATATTCTAGTCGCCATCCACTGATGCTTTGGATTTACTGACAGTGGTGTTGCAATACAGCACACGGGCCAATTTGCCACATCTGGAAAGCATTTTTCAGACTCTACGCGAGGAGTGTGCAAGGACTTATCAATTGGAGAATGTGCACTCTTATCTGCGTGTGTTTCAAGCCTTCCTACAACAGTTGGCAGAGTGGGAGATGCAATCCCAGAAAGAGATCAAACAAATTACCATGGAAGTAGACAATAACGATTCGGAGCGAAAAGTGCTTAGCATGTGGCTGAATGTTCTTAACAAATGTGATCCCGACATGAATAGCGCTGAAAACGTAGGAGCTGATTTGCCAGAGTCGGCCGAGCCTGAAGGCATGGACGAAGCTGAAGAGAGCAAACCGGATTTGCCCCGACATACCCAGATGGCCAAAGATATCTTGAGCCAGTCAATTAAGTCTGTGCCCAGAGGCGAAAGAGCTCAGCAAATCCTGGCTCTAGAATGCCTAGCCACAGGTGTACCCCTCTTAGCGAATTATGAAAACGAACTGCTGCCCCTGGTTCATGAAATGTGGCCGCCGCTGGTTGAAAAATTTCGACAGAAAGATGCCTTGGTCCTCAATCGCTGCTTTGACTTGCTCCGTATTCTGGGTACTTACGCAAAGGATTTTATTCTCACGCGCAGCATTAAGTGGGTGCCACCTCTCTTTTGATAAGCTCTTTATTGACAATTATTTTTGCAGTGATATTATGCCACAACTTAACGAATTCCTAAAAGCAGCTGGTGCGCATAGCAGCGTGGAGTCCTCACCGGTGGCAACACAGGAATATAAGCTTCAGGTAAAGCTGCTGGGCAGTTTAGCTGGTCTAATAGAGCATCTACAAATAGAAGGCAAACCGTTTTACGAGCTGCTTCAGAGTGTTGCCATTTATCTATCTGAGGCTCAACCCAAAGAGCTGCAAGTTATGGCCATCCAGTTTTACAAGAATCTAGCTTCGTACAATGGACCCTTTGTGTATGTGAATTTGCTGCAGCGCGCTCATCTCAAGGATTACAAAGTAAATGTAGGAGCCATCCTTAGAAGTTTGGGCTTGGATACGTAGTATGAAAGGCGATGGTTCTGCTTAATAAAAATTAATTTTTATTGTTTCACAATTGCTCTACTCTGTTCAGTTTTTAAATATTACAGATTTAAATGCTAATTGTCTTTTGATGCGTGGATAAATAATTAAGCAGAATTGCCAATTGCTCAACCAAAACCAAATACACAAACAAAAGGCGAGCAACAATTCCACATCTGCATGTATATATATATACTGTTGAGGTATTTGTTTCTTGCGCATTTTATTTTTAATGACTAACTCAGCTTAAGGAGTCATTAATAAATTAAAAGGAATTCATAAACTGTTGGAGCACTATAAATTTTAAACAATTTGATTTAAGGACCACGATGTTGCTAATGCATAAATGCTATGTATAAACCTATTTATCGTTGCCAACAACAACAACAAATAAAAATCGAACAAGCACAGTAAAATAAAAATAATAAGTATGCTTTAGATGCTTTGCATCTTCAAAAGTGACATTTAGCTGATAACTCGGCAGCACCCGAATTTTAAAGCTACCATAAATCGATCAGATTTCTTTTTGTGTAATATAAAGGGGGAAAAAAATTATTATTTAATGTTATTGTAATTTGTTTGTTTGCCTCTCTGCAGTCAACTTTGTTCCTAATTGCTTTGCCCTTCATGGACAGCGAGACGATCCAGCGGTTTGAAGTAGCTTAATCTGCAATTGTTGTCTCTGTGGTAGAAATTTGTTCACATTGGGGTTGGCAGCAAATTGATTTCGGTTTATTTGTGTAGAAGTTGGTGGAGTGGTAAGCTTTTTAGTGAAATATTTTTCGACTATGACTACGCTAACCAATTCATTAGACTATTTGCATATGCCATTGGCTTGACATCAGGATGCGGCTGTTTAAAAATAAAACACATTCTCAATAAATAATTCATAAAAAAAAACTTAACGAAATAATAAAAGCTTACCACAGCCTCAAATGATTTAAAGTTTGGTTTTAGATTATTTCCTGTTATTGTTATAAACGCACCCATGTTGCCCATAGTATCACTGCAAAAGATAAAAACAAAAAGATTAGCACTTGGTTGGATTGAGATTTTTGTGTGAATTATACCAATAGTTTGGTGCCGAGAAGACAGTTATGCATTGTCCGTTGTGAGCAACTTCATATCCCATATCCTTGACTTCGTGACTGCGTATGATGTAGTCTAATTTATTGAGCTTACAGAATGCTTCAGTTATATCCGGACCGAACTGTATTCCAACACCACGTTTGGACGGACCACAGCCGAGCCATTGTTGCGGATCAGACCATAACAGCTCACACATGAGTCCCTCTTCTGGAGGCTGACAATTTCGCTCGATACGCCGTATATTATCCAAGGTAACATTGTCCGATGAAAACAAGCCTCCATGCATGACCAAAATTTTCTGATTTATACAATGACACAGTGGTAGCCAGTTGAAAACTTGCGTAAATATATCAGCCATTGTGCTTGTATATTTTGCAGTCACTTCTCCAGTGAAGCCATACATTTGGTTCATGTTGATACTTTCATGGTTTCCGCGGGATAGGAAGAAGTGGTTAGGATAGAGCAGCTTGAATCCAAAGAGGGTGAATATGCATTCGACCGAAAAAGACCCTCTATCTACAAAGTCACCGTTAAACAAGTACGGATTCTTTTCAGATGGTAGACCATTAATTTCAAATATGTTCATCAGATCATAAAATTGACCATGAATATCTCCGCAGATAGTGAACTTGTCCTCGTCGGCCACAGTAATATCCACCAGAGATGGTTGCGCTCGCATATATACATCAATCTCACAGAGAATCTTTAGAAAAGATAAAGATTTAAATTTACATTTTAGATAACATATCAGTCTAATAGTTTGGCTTACCTTATAAGCAAATTTTCGATGCAATTTTTTCTGTGCCTTATAGTGTTCCATTAGATCGAGCATGAACTGAAGAGTTACCTTCCCATCTTCGAGTTGGGGTCCCTTATAGTCGTCCTCAATGGCTAAAACAAATGTATTAAAACTCTGTGGATAGTTAAAAATAAAGAACTTACTGATATTCTCTAAGTCTCTATACATTTCAGAAAGCGTTTTTTCTGGCTTGTCCACGGCAATAGCTCGCTCAAACGCCCGCATTTTAACAATTTTACTGCACTCGGTAAACTTAAGTTTTGCATCCTTGTCATTCGGCCGACTTTTTGCCACCTACATTGTGAGGACTCGTTAGACAAGAGAAACTGGCAAAAGGCGCGCTACTTACATATTCAAAGTCAGACAGGGCCTGCTTGAACTTTCCTAGGGACATGTGCGCCGCTGCACGCCGGTAGTATCCCTTTAAGTAGCTAGGATCAGCCTTTACCGCAGAAATGCCATCTTGGAGGGCAAACCCAAAGCTTTCCTGACGCAGATGAGCCAGAGACCGATTGGCGAAATAAATCGCACAGTTTGGGTTGAGCTCAATGGCTTTGCTGTACATATTAATTGCTTTCGTAAATTCCCTATCTGAAATAAAAAAACGTGGTTTTATAATTGAGTAATTTGCAAGTATAGTCACTAAAATAATTTATTTATTGACACCTAAATTATCTCACAGTCCAGTTTTTGTTTTTAGGTTAGGTCGAATGTCGTTGGCGGAATCAATGGGGCCGCTTCCGCTCACATAAATAATCTATTATTTAATTGCTCGGCAGGTCTTTGGATGAGTGTTTATGAATGATGAAATCCTACTTACTTACTTTTCAACAAATCGTTTCCAAGATTTTTGTATTGTTCGGCCGCGTCTACATTTTGTTGCAATTTTTCCGAGTCCGTTGAGGCAGATTCCTGTGTTATGGCTGTAATGGTGGCATCCAGCGCAACATCCTGCTCCTTGTGGCCCTGCGTTTTCTCCTGTTGTAATTCTAGGTCGGACGACATCTTTTAGTTGACTTAATTGAATGATAATGATTTTCTTAAAGTTGTTTGTTTGTTCATGAACAACAGAGCAAAAGAACAGCATGGAATATCGATGACTCAAATATTTTCGATACCAATTTACAACAAAGGCTGCCAGTATTGAAATAATGGCTAAAAACAATGTGGCCTAAAATGCTCAAATATTTATCAAAATATTCAAAAATTGTCTCAGTTTAGTTAAGAACAAAGCACATGAATTTAATTGCGACGTAAATATGTTAGAAAGATTGTTTATTTAACATGACTTGCTCAAGAGAAATATGGCTAGCACAGATATTCAAGTCTTTCGAAACTATTTTCCTGGTTGCCTTTGTGAAATATTTTGCAGGTTTTTCAAAATTATAACAAACTATTTTATTTTATTATCAGCTAACCCCGTAAACATGGTAAATACCTATGGTTAGGAGAAAATTACTAAGATATCCGAAATAATATTGACTAAATTGCAGGTAGGTTCTAAACTAGTTATATTAATTAAGTATAAAATAGCTAAAAATAGTTATACTGAGATTTTTAAAACTTTCTGGCATCTCCGTTTGAAAACTGCTAGATCGAGCTACGAAATTGTCAGTACGGCAACACTGCCAACAACCCTAGTTAAGTAGTATTTTGGAAGCTGAGTGCGGTAGTTTAATAATCGGGATAAATTTTGAATTAAATTTAATTGGCGAGCGAAAGTCTAAGATTAGGGATGGCACGATTAATCATATGATACACAATAATCGATTATTTTGTTTCAGTTAGCGATTTAATTGTATCGAAAAATGGGGTTCGATTAATTGAATCATTAATCGATTAAGCTACAAAATAATCGCTTCAGTTCACTTTTACGCGCAAAATAAAAGGTGATAAACAAAAAATAATTTTAATATGGCTCCAACTTCAAGCAAAGTATGGAAACATTTTACCAAAATAAATGAAAAAGAGGTGCAGTGCCGTTTGTGTAACAAAAAGCTGAAATATTGCAAAAACACCACAAATATGCTTCAGCACTTAAAACTGAAGCATACAAAAGAGTTTGCGTCCCTCCAGGCGGTAAGTATTTTAGTTTTCATTTGCTTATATCATCAATATATTCAAAATTTTATTATTTGAGACACCAACTGTCGGCAATCAAGATTCTGAAGGTGAAGAGGAAGTGGCCGACACAAGCTTAATTGCAAAATCAGTGCAAAGTCAACCCAGCATACAAGCGGCATTTTCAAACGCAAATAGCTATGCATCAGGTGGCTCCAAACATAGCAAGATCACAAAATCAATTGTTGACATGATTGTGATGGATAATTTGCCGTTCTCACACGTGGAAGGTATTAATGTGAAAAAGTTACATTTTTCAGTGTCGCTAACATTAAATATGTATTGTATTTAGGAAAGGGATTTTTAAAAATGATGAAGGAACTTCATCCGCTCTACAAAGTGCCAACAAGGAACACCATCAAATCCGAAATGGAAAAAATGTATGTGGAGGAAGTAAACAATTTCAAAAAAATGGTTTCACGAGTGTCAGGCATATCATTGGCAACGGATATATGGACTGACGCAAATCTTACTAGCATGATTGGCATAACTTTACATGGCTTGATTGGAGCTAAGCAAATTAGTGTGACGATTGGAGTTTTTAAATTAACTGAAGCTCACACGGCTGACCACATCTCCAAAGTGCTAATGACTTCATTAGAAAAGTTTGCTATTGCTGAAGACCGAGTTACAGCAGTGGTAACGGACAACGGCGCAAATATAGTTAAAGCCATACATAAGAGCTTTGGAAAATCGCGCCATATCCCATGCTTCGCTCACACTTTAAATTTAGTGTGCACAAATGCCTTAGAAATTGAAGAAGCATCTAGTTTAATTGCCAAATGCCGTACAATAGTAGTTTGGTTGAAGCGCAGCGTAAAATCCAAAGAAAACTTACACCAGCTGCAGCTTTCTGCTGCCGTTTCAGAAGGAAAAGCCTTAAAGGTAATCCTTGATGTGAAAACAAGGTGGAATTCCACTTTTTACATGCTGGAGCGCTTTATAAAATTAATATCGTACATCGGGCAAGTGGTATTAAATTTTTCTGATGCCCCGCAAATGATTTCAACTAAAGATAAAGATGAAATAATTGAAATTATTACGTTGCTTAAGCCATTAGAAGCCATGACCACTCAGATAAGCGGAGAGAAGTATGCTACATTAAGCCAAATCATACCCATTACACACTGTGGACGTCAGCAATTAATGAAAGTAATTTGCACCTCAAGCACGGGAAACAAGTTAAAGTCGGCTATATTGGGACAGTTCAATCAGAGATTTGGGACAATAGAACAATCCGTTTTATGTGCAGCATCGACCTTACTGGATCCTCGTTTCAAAAATATTCATTTTCAAGATCCATTAGCGTTGTCTTCAATTATGAGACACGTACGGAAAGAATTAAGTGAGCTCTCAAAAGTAGACGACAGCCTTGGAAGCGTTAGTGACGGGTCCTCCACTGGGGAAGTTGAATTTGATTTATGGGCCCACCACAAGACACTGGCGCACAAACGGCGCAAGAAAAATGATGATCCGTCACAGATTTCGGACGAACTCAGCTACTTCCTGAATACTCCTGTAATGGAACTTAAACGAAATGTAGTTGATGCCTGGGAGGAGATGCGATTGGTATATCCTAAACTATATGTTATAGCTTGCCAATATTGTTTCCTTATTGGTACTTCGGTACCGGCAGAGCGCCTTTTTTCTAAAGCTGGAGCTACTGCTACAGAACAAAGAAATAGATTAACTACTTCGCGCCTGTCGAAGTTGTTATTTCTGAATTCGTTATTAAACAAATAAAATATAGATAAATGTTGTTTAATTCATGTATTTGTTTATTATTCTTGATAGCTATTGCATTACATTCACATGCGACAATATCAAAAATTGCTGTTTTGTTTGCTACAAAAAAATCAAATGATTAATCGATTATTTTCATTTTTCTTCGATTAATTGCAATTAATAATTGAATGGTTTCAATTAATCATATGATTCAATAATCGATTAATGAAATTTTTTTGCCATCACTATCTAAGATGTCTGCGAATTTGTCAGCGGAAGGAGAGTTTCGGTATATTGTACAGTGGTTTAATGAGTGGAGTGAACTGCAGCGCGACGATTTCGTATACGTGTTTGTCGACTTCTTGCTTAAAGTGGGTGGAGCTGGAGACGCTCCAAATGTTTACATGAATGGCGTCGTCAATTCCCTGGAAACAGTGGGTGTGCAGGACAAGCCCATGAGTCTATTCCAGTGCCGTGTAAGTAAATTTAGAAAGTTTAGTTTAGAGCTCTATAGGCATTGTCTATAAAATCACCAGATTAAACTGTTTCGCGAATGGAGCGTCAAATGGCCGGCCGATTTTAGATGTAAGCTCCAAGAGAAAATCATTGAAATGGACTCAAAAGTCGGGGAAAAAATCATTCATGAACTCTCATCCCATGCCGAGCATAACGGCATCGCCTCTCATTTAAATGTAAATGGAACAAACGAAGCCAATGAAATAGAAGACTCACACCCTAATACGGCAATACAATCCAATGCCGTTACTGATAATCACCTGGCTGAGGCATTGCGTCAAGAAACCCCAGTTGATGACGACGAAGACGATGACGATGCATCCCATTCACAGAACCAAGCTCAAAATGATTGCAATGGTGATATAAACAGCTATTATGCATCTGCTGAAGTGGCATCTATTGCAGTTGCTCAGCCAGCAGCCCAGGAACCTGTTCAACAAGTTGAAAATAGTGTTTCAACCGATGACATTGTTGAGCCCGTTGCCACTGCCGGCCAAGCCGAAGTCGCACCAGTGGCTTAGACAAATAGAAAGCAGACTGCGCTTGACTTGAATTGAGAGAAGGCTTAATTAGTTTGTAAGACAAACATTCTTGCATTAGTCGATTCACATTCCATATACTACGAAACATGTATTCTCAGTAGTATACAAAAAACTTCAAGTTCGTCCATATATTTTTTTCTTTTTTTTTTTTTAAGAAAATTTTTGTATTCCTAATCAATCATTCATATTTGGCTTATCGATACAATTTTAGTGTGTACGTTGAAAGTACTAACAATTAGCGCCATAAAACGCATACAACTAATTAATTCATTAATTTATAAATAAAATACACATTGACTGCATACGGTGCAAATGTTTATTTTTAAATGTCGCTCATTATTTACGAACCATAAAATCTGTTGTGCACAATGCCCTGATTCTTGTTTTGCAATTTGAACAGATCAAAAGCCAAAACTTGTTTCATATTTGTACGCAGCTTTAAGATCGCATGCTCACGCACGAAACACATATGCATTAAGCAACATCTGAAACATCTGAAACTGGTGAGATTGCTACCGGTATGCTAAGGCCTTCTGATCATTTATTTATTTTTTTTCTTAATACTATATTTGTATATATGTATGTATGGTGTGTTTTTGTTTTTGTGATATATCGAGAGCTCTTTGATGTCTGAAGCTAAGATTATAATTTGTTTTGTTCTTCGTTCATAATTTTCGTTTTCGTTGCTGATAAAAAGCCAAAAAGAGCGGAGAGCAGAGCAGCCGTCACAATCACACACTTCTATGTGAGCTGAGTGCCTGAATGAAGAAAGATACGTGAGCGAGCACAATCACACATTGAAACAATTTATTTCAATTTCGCACTTCGCCAACTCAAGTTGTGCTGGCGGCTGATTAAGATTTTGATTGTTGTAAAAGTAAATCGGACCTAATAAATTATAGGGACTACACCGGAGTGTCTGCAGATCATCAAAATCGTGTAATCCACGAATTAGGCCAACAAAATGCAGTTGTTTTACTTTGGACTCATCTGCTATTGCCTTCAAAGTGAGTATTAAGACTGGAGTCTCAAGGTAAAATCAAAAGACTTAGGCAAAGAACCCGCCAGCATTTTGCTGTGAGACTAGGTCAGGGGCAATAGCTAGGAATTCCCAAAAAATGCGAAGGGCAAGAAACCGCACTTTATTAATGATAGCGAGAGTGAGTAATTTCTTGAAACACTTCTGGTTTGACAACAAGAATTAACCTTGGCTTCAGTTGTTTTTAGAATGCTTTGAGCGTCGAGTATCGTAAATGGTAACTTTTTCAAGTCAAACTCATTTTCAGTTATGTTTGTACCAGTTGCTCACGCCAGCGCTGACAATTGTGAATGCATACAATCGGGAGATTGCCAAGCTCTGACTGTCTTGCGGCTATTGAGCTGTCGGACGGCCTTGAGTCGTAAGCCACGTTTTGCGCCGTTGGACGATCCCTGGATTTGGGAACGCACCAATATGCAGAGGGCTTCTTCTTCGTCTTTTCAGCCCTTGAACGATGTGGAAACGCAATTACATAGCTATCGAGATGTAAAAACGCGTCTGAACTGCCCACTGCCCATTGATGACGATTTCGATGATTGGAACTTCAATTCCCATCACTTTCAATACCAAATCAACCATTTAAGCCCCACACCCCAACCACAAAGACTTGTGCCTATAGATCGACCGATTGTATTTCCCGGTGATCTACGCTTCCAAAACTCCATTGGTAAAAAGAACAAATTTGTACCTATCATCACCACCGCGTCGCCGAAAAATACAAGGCCCACATTGAATCCAAAAAAAACCAAAGGAATTCCAAGCATGGCCACTCCAAATCCTATATTCAATGATTTAAATTGCGGTATAAGCTTGAATATGCGTCTGGTGGGTGGAGAGGCTGCTAGTTTCGGGCAATATCCCTGGTTGGGACGAATCGGATACCGGAACAAATGTAAGTAACTTTTTAATTTTGACCTTTAAACCTTTTCCGAATATCATCTTCTCTGTATGACAAAGGAACGAATACAATTTCGATAAAAAATACACAAATCGAAGAAAACTTAAAACTTAAATAACGCAATAGATTGCCGGTGACAAGAAGTGCTTGTCGACGATGGCAGCTGGAATTACCCTAACTCAAGGGCTACTGTAGCAAGACTCTTAGTCAAATAGATACCAGCGCAAAAAAGTGCTGCGGCCTTGCCCAACGAAATAGCAGCATTTCCAATGTCTGAGTCATTTGGTGGTGGAGTTTTTGGAGATCTTCGAGATGTTGGAGGAGGTGTTTCTTGCTGCGGGAGTTGCACTCTTTGCATTCTGTCTTCCGGTAGACTGCGTGATCCTAGCGAGGGGCAGTAATCTCTGCCACAAGGCTTGGGGCCGCATTTGGATGCGGATCCGTGATTTCCGGATTCAGTCACCGATTCGGCTCTAGCTCCAGCTTCCGGTCCATAACTTCGAGTTTTACTTTGACTATTGTTATATATCAAATCTGCACAAGGATCGCGTTCACCGGCAAAGTTCGTTGAAGTGGCACCGACAGCCCTATACTGAGATTGACTTCTTGCGATACCACCGCATGGACAGTAACGATTCATTTTAAAATTTTTTTTTCTTTTCGGGAAAAATTACTGGAATAAAGAGTATCAATAACAATTAAAAGTATATTTAAAAAATCAAAAATGTTATTATATTTCCTAATTACAGCAAACAATCGGATTAGTTATCGGTGCTCAGGCTCAATGGTCTCGAGCACCCACCTGATTACTGCTGCCCATTGCGTTGTAAACCTGGTTAACGACTTGGAACTGTATGTAGTTTTGGTCTTAATAAACCATTGAATTATTAACACAGATTATCGTCTGTCTAGGTCACATGTGCGAATTGGAGATGACCCGGCCAAGGCAGAGGATTGTGCCCCCATTACCCCCAACTGCCGAACGCCGAATCTATTTGCAATCACTCAACTATTAGTGCATCCCAATTATGACCAACCGAAATACTCAAATGATATTGCCTTGCTACGCATTGAGAGTTCACCAAGTGAGTAAGACAATCGTTATAGTATTCCAAAATTTGTAAGCCCTTCTTTAATGTTAGACAGCGTCACCCCTATTTGCTTACCTCTGAATAGTACAGCTAAGCTCGAAGATGCTCTAACAGGCCAGATGGGAGTTGTAGCCGGTTGGAGCACAACTAACGCCGCAGAAAGTAAGTTTGATATCGAAAGGTATTTATATGTGTTCTCTAATTTATGGAATATTTATATATACATATATATGTGTACAGTTGGCAAACGAATATAGGAAAAAGCCTACTTAATTCTAATTTGGCATTTTGTAGGTATTGGGATCAGTTCGTCTGTTCGATCTATACGCCTTCCGATTGTCAACACCACTAGTTGCGCAACAGCCTATTCGAGACTGAGTGAAAGCTTTCAGGAACCAATTGTCATCACGACGAGTCATCTTTGTGCCCAAGGACAGCCAATGAATGATGTCTGTCGTGGAGACAGTGGCGGGCCTTTTATGTTGGATGCAAGTCGGTCTCCTGGTGGACGATTTACATTGCTCGGAATTGTTGCCTTTGGACCAACGCTTTGTGGCGGCAGCGTGAGTGGTGTTACCACGATTCCCGGCGTCTATACTCGTGTCAGTGCTTTTATTAATTGGATTATCAATTCTATGCAGTCATAGCGGATGCTCTTATGAGACAAATGCTATTCCAAAGTTACCAATGCCAAAGTATAAATTAAGTGAATCGAGTCCTACATAAAGAAACCATGCAAATACATTTTTGATCAACACAAAATTTTAAAAACAATGCACAATTTATTAAATTGATTAAGCCATCAACTTGATTTCCAAGCTGTTTTTTTTTTAAATTTGGCGCCTTTAATTCGATTAAGCCTTCTAAGCAACCGTGCGTTTTAATTGCAAGTTGCCAGATGTTGTGTAAATCTGTAAAAAGTAGATAAAAGGCCATTGTATTACAACTTTATTGAAAGTGCAGACGTTGTTGGATGCGATAGTCCGTGATTGAGTTTCAACGTTTTAAAATGTCTTCGGTAAGTCTGTACATATGAAATTAATAACCCTACCAAAGGCTAAAGGGAAACTTACACTATGATTTTACGTGTCGCAAATAAATAAAATAACAATAAGTTTTTTGTTATTAATTTTATAAAGCATTATTTGGAGGGGTTTCTTTTTAATCCTAAAGTTTGATAAGCAATTGTGAAAAATTTGTTGCTCTGCTACTGCGCCACAGCGAACGATTTAGGCTTCAAAAGAGATTATCAAATTTGAAATGTTTTTGAAATTCTTACCCTAGTTTTTTTTTTTTGTTTTTGTTTTTTTTTTACTCCATCAACATTTTCTTGAAAATAGATAAAAGCTTTAATAAATAATTGGGTCAACTTTTAAGCTATATGTTAGAAAGTTATAAAGAACATTATTAAATTGAGCTTTTCAAAGTCTAACAAAAGGTGTTACATACTAGTGTGATAATTACAGTTCATGAATCATTGCATTCCCTTTTCGCAAAAGCCCAACTAGTGATAGAAGTGTAGTATAAAAGCTGTTTCAAATTCATAAATGAATTTATTATCAGCTGATTTTTGAGCTGGCAAGTCAAGTTAAGTCTGTGAAAATGATTTTGGTAAAACTAATTTTTGCTTTGGGCTTTGTTCTTTCTGTTAGTCTTGCAGAAGTAAGTTATAGAGTATTACGAGTCATAGATTTCGAATAGTTTTGATTAATGATCACTTATATTTGGAATCAGGAAATAATGCTTGGCGGTGTAAAAGAACTAACAGGACATGACCTTGAGGAAGCCACACAAACCTTGAATTCTTCTCTGACAACACTGGCGGCCGGTAGTGGACCAAGTTACAGGTATGTGCAATTTCCCTTTTTATTTTTTTTCACATAAGATTCCAATATATTTACGTTTGAAGGTTGGGAAAGGTAATTTCTGCTACGAGGCAAGTTGTGTCGGGGACTCTCCATGAATATTCGGTAGAATTGATCGATCCAAATAATGTCACAAAACAGGGCAAAGTAAGCATCTGGTCGCAGCCTTGGTTGGATAATGGCATTGAGGTTACTTTTGACTTCCCAGATGGTAAGGTTGTGAAACGTCATAGTGCTGCACAGCCTTAATATAAAAATAAAAAAAAACTCTGTCGAACAATTGAATCTATTTAAAGGATTAAAATGAGCAGACGAGAATAAAAAACAAATGAAAAAGTGCAATGTGTTTTGATCTCTATTAATTTAATAACCCTCAAGCTGGGACCTTCAATTATGGTGGAGGTTAAGCTCAAAAGAGAGATTCCGTTACTCAGATTACAATTCTATTGCACGGTTGCCTTTATTCTTTCTCTCTTGTGGGTGAGTATATAAATTTATTTATTATTTACAAGTGGCTTTTACATACTGATAAAGCAAAAATGCATTACAAACACATTGGACATTGGCATTCTGAGTCAGTTTCAGTCCGCAACGGGATATAGAAGACTACAGACATCAAATATTTCCTAATCGCAAAATGTTTATCATGAAAATTTGTTTAGTCTTATGCGCCCTGTCAGTTGCCACAAATGGTTCCTCCCTGGGCGTATGTAAAGCTTATTATTATTTCTATTATTATTTTAATTATATTAATTATACAATAGAAAGGTACCGAACTTCTAACCGGCAATAGTTTGAAAGAAGCTGAAGATATATTAAATGTCACGCTTATTAGGTTAGATTCCATGGATGGACCACATTATCGGTAAGTAAAATTTCGAGGCCATATTTCGTATGTTCTGTTTGAATTTATCGATCTCGTATATAAAACTTGTCGGTGCTTTGTTTACTTAGATTGGGAAAAATCAACATGGCTACACGCCAAAGCCACGCGTCTGGAAAGCTGTACAAATACGACGTTGATCTAGTCAATGCCAATCAAAGTCAACCTAAAAATTGTAAAATTGAAATCTGGGCTCGACCATGGCTAGAGAATGGAATTGAAGTAACCTTTATATGTCCCGGAGAAGAAAAACTAATCAAACGGCATAGTGCCTGACTTTTCCATAAAAAAAATAAATAAATAATAATTATAATTTATAAATCTGAATAAAGATTGGAATCAAAATGTCAAATCAAATTGTTAACTGTAAACCTAACCTAACCACTAACTGAAGAAGCTCGTGGATATATGGTATTTACTTAAATCAGAAGTAAATTTATAGATGATTCTCAGATAAAGCGGATCAATTGACAATAAAGATTTATATATGTATAAATATATTGAAACAATTGTTTTTTTTTTTTGCATTTATTATAATTATTTATTTGCTTGTTTTTGTTTTTTTTTTGTTTTTTTTTTTTGTTATATATTAAAGAAGGAAGGAAGGTACAGTAGCCGGATCAAAAGATGTTGACTGACATATTTTTAAAATTTCAACCAATTTCTAGCCGAACAGTTGATTGCCAATTTTAATAGTTTTGAGAATATGCCATTTCAATCAATGAGGGTGTTTCGTGTTTAACCGCGTTGTTGCCTCCTGCGGCGGTTTTGCTGTCTGCGACGAGCAAGGTTGGCACGACGGAGACGCCTCCTTAGTCGTCGGATTTGCCTTCTGAGGCGGCGTATACGCCTTCTGGCAGCAGCACTGGTACTACCACCACTGGAGGAACCACCTGAGGATGTTGTTGCTGATGCTGATGTAGTTGCAGTTGTAGCCGCAGCGGTGGACGCAACTGTAGTAGTGGGTTCTTCTGTCGTTGTTGAGAAGACCGTGCAAATGGATGCTACGATGCAGAGCACCAAGAAAGCCCAAGTAAGTTTCATAGTGAAGTAATGCTTTTGATTGATGTATTGTGAAAAAGAGTTAGTCTTTTTATACTAATTCATTGGGGGCACACAGCATTTACACAGTTGTTTAATAATATGATTCTTCCTCTGACTTCATAAGTCAATAATACTCAAATGACTTTGGAAGAACATTTTGGAGTTCAATTTTATTGTTAACTTATTGGCTTCTATCAATATTAGCTTAAAAAAAAAGACAACTACTTACTTAATGGGAAGTAAATTACCTTCAAACTTAATTCTGGGCTGGCATCTTTGTAATTTAAAAAATCAATTGTAAGTAGATTTTATTATTAAAATACGATAATATAATGATGAGCTTGCATTAAGTATATAATATAAAAGAATTACTTTCAAATACAAATCACTTTGGCCTGATTGACTGACTTATTGACAATTACGCTATGGACCAAACGATAGCAGCTAAGAATTGCAAATTTAGACTGGATCTTTATTTTGGGTAGTAGACGATAACGTAGAGAGATTTTTTTAAACTCTCATTTTCAAGGTGAGAGAGATTTTTTTAAAGCCCCCTTTTCAAAGTGAGAAAGCTAGTATAAAAATTCCATAGCTTAAGATAGATTCATATTCAATTAAACCAATTTAATTATGCTAGCATACATACACTGCTTTGACGGTCCACTGCTTTCCACAGATGACTATGGAGAATTCGGACTTTTTTGTGAGTGATAGACGGCTAAGCAGTGCGCAGCTGAAAACCGACTGCTTTTTGGGAAAATATGCGTTTTAGCTTTTCGAAAAATTTGCACAGTGGAAAAAATAATTTTGATTTCCTCTAATTGTTTATAAGCGTGCCATTCAAAACTGAAACTTTTCTATTAAAAAAAGTCATAAAAAATCATAAATGATGAAGCAGCTCAGAAGTTTTATAGAATTTTTTTTTTTAATTTTTCATAAATCTATCTTTTGATCTTAGAATGAGTTTAACACATGTAAATCAGCCTAATCAATTAGGGGAGAAGCTTATAAATTACATTTTTCATTTTCTGTGATTTATCCAAAATTCATAATTTAGTTAAGTTTTTTTTTTTTGTTTCATTCTTTTATTCTTTTTTTAATTTTCTTTCTATTTTATATATTATTTTAACAAATTTCAAGGAAGTAAACATTGAAATACAGTGCCCAATTATTCTTGAATAAAGAGAAATAAAGATTTGGGCTCATAGATACGATTCTCCAACTTAAAATCTATAAGTATTGTCTGAAAATATATAAGGATATATAATTTTTTTTCAGAAAATATTTTACACAACATGAAGATGCTTGACGGCCCTTATATTGATCCAATAATTATAGAAAGAGTCCAACCATCCGAGTATGTCGATTTCCAAAGGCGGCGTTAACATTTCGTTAAAGCTGAGCTTACTCATGTTGATTGGGGCTGCAAAAAGTACTATCAAGGTCTTAGCCTGATGGGCTGATCTTGGATACAACCTATACTTATATTCGGAAACATCAAATTGGCAAATGTCTCACTTTTTTGTAGCACTTTTTTGGGTTTTTTTTTCGAGGATGAAAAAGTAAAATGTTCTGCTTATTTTATATTTGAAAAAGCAAAGTATTTTTTTTTATACTCAAATTTGAGTTGGGTCCTTGAGAAATATTTGGTTACATTAATTAAGATAATCAAATATAATTATAAATCCACAAAATATATTTTATTTCATTCAATTTAAATCTTAATAAATTTTTGGTTAATTGAGAAAGGCTGAAGCGTTTGGAATGGCGAAGGCTAGAGTGTCTCAATATTAATTTTTAAGATGTTTCCAATTGAAATAATTAAACAAAATTGAATTTTATTGCATTCAGGTATTTATTCATTCAGTTTTGTACAAAAGAGGAGAAGGTACAGCAACCGCTTCAAGAGATTTTCAATGACATATTTATAAAATTACAATCAATTACTAACCGAACAGTCTTGTCAGTAAAACGGTTGATTGCCAATTTTAGCACAATAATTTTTGAGAATATGCCATATCAATATCAAAGGGGGTATCTAGTGCTTAACCTCGGTTTTGCTGCCTCCTGCGACGGTTTTGCTGTCTGCGACGAGCAAGGTTGGCACGGCGAAGACGTCTCCTGAGTCGTCGAGCTTGCCTTCGGAGGCGGCGTATACGCCTTCTGGTAGCTTGACTGACACCACCACTGGAGGAACCACCTGAGGATGTTGTTGCTGATGCTGATGTAGTTGCAGATGTAGCCCCAGCAGCGGTGGACGCAACTGTAGTAGTGGGTTCTTCTGTCGTTGTTGAGAACACCGTGGACATCGATGCCACGATGCAGAGTACCAAGAAAACCCAAGTCAATTTCATTTTGAAGCTATGATTTTGATTGATGTAATGTGAGAACGAGTTGCCCTTTTTATACTACTTTACCGTTGGCATACATAATTTGCACAGTTGTTCATTAATTTGTCACTTTTTGTTCTGACTTTTTGAGTCAATAATATATAAATTACTCTGTAAAAACATTTGGAGCTCGTTATTTATTTTGCTTCTGGCTTAGATTAATATTAGTAAATAAAAAAGATATGCCAAAAGCTTTCTTATAATACGATCGTGAGCAAACCGAAAATTATAGGGTCTGACAAATATTGAACATAATCCGAGATATTGGCAAAATATTATCTGAAATATACCAATAACAACTTTGAGTAAAACAACATAATTATTTATTACATTCATTACAATATATAAGAATTTAGATATACTCAGATGAAAAAGATATAGTGCCAGATTCTTTTGTGTCTGTCGAAGGTCTAGCCTCTCCTATTGTTGTTGCTCCCTGTCCTATTTCGCCGGGCCTTACGTATAGCTGCCCTACGCCGATTTGCTGCACGACGAGCCCTACGCATGGCCTTGCGTTTAGCCTTACGTTGGGCCTTACGTTTAGCCTTGCGTTGGGCCCTAAGTTTAGCCTTGCGATTATTTGTAGATTTGCTATTAGATGACTTTGCAGAGGATACTGTTGTGGAAATGGATTGGGAGATCATTTCTGATTCTGCAGTTTGGCCCGTCGGTGTGGAAGCAGTACTTTCTGTGATTTGGCATTCTACATTTCCAGGATATCTGGAAATTATGCAAAAGGCCAAGATTGTGCAGTTGCAAATAATTGTACTCAGTCTCATCTTGGATGTTTAGGTTGGTGAATGTTTTAATGATCCCCTCAAACTTGTTTTTATAGCAAAATTGAAATTGCAATTGGTTAGATTTTAGCAAAACAAAGTTTGGACAAATTTGTTTAGCTGCTTCTAATTTGTTTAAGGCAGAATACCCATGGTCTCAATGTTTATTAATTTGGGGTATTATCTTCTCGCAAAAGCATTTGCAAATCTTCATAAATATTTGTCTTGTTTCAGTTAAAATAAAAGCTTTGTTTTGTACAAAAATAGCAAATAATATAAAAAAGATGCGAAAAATTAAATGCCAATTATAAAATTTCTTTTTTCTATTATACATTTCAGCTGAATATAATTTTTTTTAGATCATGAAGGATTTGTAATTTGTAAAATTACTTGGTAAATTTTAGGTTTTTCTTACGTTTTAAAAAGCTTTAACAATCTGTTCCATAGGCTTTGCGAAAGAAGATCAAAACAATTGTTAGACCACCTGAACAAATTATTCGCTTTAAAGTTTGGTTTTTTTTTTTTTGGCATAAATATTTAAACTATTACGTAAACAGTCTGCTTAAATACAATATCATAGCCCTCTTGTTATTCGCAAATAATACTTGAATGTTTCTGTTACTAAAAAGAAGCTGAAATATATTTCAAAGGAATACTCCAGAAATATTTTAAAATAAAAAAGTGTTGTTACAGGATTATTCTGAGGCGACTCTCATAGATAGCATCAGCCAAAAGAACTGGTTAGGCTCTTTCAATCAGAACTGTTATAGATTCTCCGAGATAAATTGACTTCTAAACTATACTAAATACCATACTAATTAGTATACTTACGGTGGCCACGATATTTGGAAACAAAATTGAAATATTTCAACACCAACCAGATCTTTTTCAAGTGCACATAATTTTGGTTTCGTTTATTCATAAAGTAATTCGAGGAACACAAAATTATAGTCAAAATAGAAGATGTTTAACCAATAATAACACGTATACCGTTGCCGTTTCTTCTGTTAGAATTTGTTCGCACGAGATTGGGATTTAAGAAACGTCTTTTAACTTTATATTTTAAATTGGTTATGCGTACAATTCTCCTTCTCTTCTTTTTCTTGGTTCCTGAGCTGCTCGAGGACTTTGTTGTAGCAGATGCAGCAGTCGTAGTCGCTGCAACAGTCGTGGCAGCTTCCGTTGTTGCAACAGTTGTAGTTGCAGATGAAGGAGTTGGCAGCTCCAGCAACATACAGAAGGCCACTAAGGCACAACCTAGGATTATTGTAGTGAATTTCATATTCTAACTTGCGAATATTGAATGCTATGGTTTGACTTGGTCTATCCACTTTTATAGCAAAATCTGAACGTAAAATCCCGACTAAGAAAAAGAGATTTGGCAAATTTGCACAAGTGTTGGCGAAAATTTTGATCTTAATTCTTTATCCATTTACTACGTCAAGATTGCCAAAACTTAATTATCTTTTCAGAGTTTCAAAAATTTCAGTATCACAATACATTTTCGCAAATAAAAATATTTGCACATCTGATCATGCCTACATTATTAATATTAACATACATATTCACTTACCCTTGACAAAGTCTGCAAAATTCCCGAATTAAAGGAAAGTTTTTTTTATGATTTTTGTTTTTAGATTGAGAACTGTGCAAAGCAAATTTCTTTCTAGCCAATTAATTTTGCAGTTCAGCGTGAGAGTTCCCACCGGATGCGCAACTGAATAAGCTTTTGTTTCGGTTTCGTTAACTGTTTCGGATTGTGATTATTCATAGTTCATACCATGTTTTTTAATTACAATGACGTCACGATTTTACTGCGATTTAATTGACAACGAGTGGAGTGTGCGATCAGATTTAGTTAGAGTTCTAACCTGGTTCCATGAAGACAAGCAGATCTAAAATGTTTTTTTCCAATACTTACATTAGGTTCAGTGTTATATTAATTACACTTGCTGACCAAATGGTAAGTGCAAATAATATATTTATCAGATCAGTGATAGTTCTGGATCATTATAATTTTCAATGATTCCAATTACAATTAGCTTTGAGAAGAGCAGCTAAAAATATGATAGGGATATGAATAATGCGACGCAAAATCAGAGCTTTATTCTCTTGCTCTTTAAAGAGACAGAGAGAAATATAACGTTAGAGACACTCGAAGCTGTTGGAACTACTTGAAATAATTTTAATTTACTATTATTTTAATTAATATATTTATTTTTTAATACCAAAAAGGTGGCTATTTGTTTGCCGCCGAGCAGCTGCATTGAAGATGTGAGTACTTGGTTCATAGCTAAATAAATCTGTGGTAGAATAATTTATTTTATCAGATGGAGGAGAGTGATGCCAAGGAGCGATTTGATTATGTCCTGAGCAAATATGAGGAGATGCAAATGAAAATAACTGGAGAGCCCATTGGGTGAGTCTTTCCAAAATCCTCAATTGAAAGTAGTGAATTTTTTCATTCTCTTTGTCATGTAGGCTGCATGGCAAGTCGGTAACGCGTGGAGAGTTGGAGGAGCAACACATTGTCTTCCAGTATAAGGATAATACACCGCATGATGTCATTCAGAACTGTGTATTTGTGATCACGAATGCGCCTGGCCAATGCGAATCTATCGAAACTATATGCAATACATATCTCACCCGCACTCCTCGTCCGCTCTTGGCTCGAAAACAACTGACGGTATGCGAGGATGGGGTACGTGAAATGGAGCCCGATGCAACCGTTGAAAATAAAGATTCTACGCCGGCATCAACTGATCAGCCCGATGAGGGAAGCACCCCAAATTCCGAGCTCATTTGAACTCATTTCAGTTATCGCCTAATTATATGCAACACCTTTATCGGACTCCGAAGCTTTTAAGTGAATTCTTTTGGTACCTAAAAGTATGGTATAAAATCTAAAAAAAATTATTTTAGTTATACGAACATTTTGCGTTGGCTGTAGTTGGCTTATTTTCGTGTGTACGTAGCTTCGTGCTGGTTACTCCAGTGGATGCAACAACCATGTAACTTGGCTTCAACAATTGGTGAGCCACTCACCGACTTGTGCCCGGCCAAATCCCGCACCCAGCACTTTATTTTGCGCAGACTCCGTGCCTGTGAGCTCTGTCTCCCAACAGTGGTGCGAAATTTTTGCTCAAATAAATAAATTTCCATATTTGATAAAAGCCAATGTAAATAATAAAATCAAAATTAATTAACACTCCAAGAATCTCTAAATAAATAATCACTTTTTTAACTCTCCGTGGTCTGCGGGGATCGAGACGATTCCCCACAAAAGCTAAAATGATTTCATAGCACGACAACACTGATTAACAGCTGAAAAGTGCGTGAGAGTGCGGCCGGACAAGAGAGCGCCCGAATAACAGTAAACAAAAGCAAGGCACATGAATGTCAACGGCAAAGCAATAGTCGACGTCGATGCTGACGCCAACTTCGCCACTCCAAGCAGCGCAAGTCACCGTTAAGAACTGTCATATCAGTTGTTGTCTGGCGCCAAAGCGAACTGGAGCACATAGCCCCATGCCGGGCCGTTTAAAAACAACAACAACAACAGAACGAGAGTCTTGCTGCTGCAGACGACGTAACAGCGAGCAGAGACCACCAACAACGACAAGCCGTGAGAGTGCCAGCAAGTGAGAGTGCTAGCCAGAGAGCGAAAGTTCCAAATAATGTAGAAGAGAGCACCCCCATGGTTGGAGCAGAGCTTGAGATTTGAAATAATTTAGCCCCGCACAGAATTTTTCAGTGGCCGTGAGCGCGTGTGGCAGACATTTTTACGTGTGTTCAGTGTAAAAGTTACCGTTCTCCGAAATAGTATCGCACCGGAAATTGTTGGTCACCTGGCATCGCCAACTTTTCTAGCAGCCGTGCAAACAGTGCGTATGCGGAATTACCGCCGGTTGTAAAATAAAAAATCCATTAATATAATAAAATTTTGAAAAACAACTTTTTTGCATAATCAAAACGACGCGTATGTGTGAAAGCCTCACAGAAAAACAAAAACACAACGCAAAAACAAAAAACAAAAAAACAAAAAAGAAACAACAAAACAAAAACAAAAATTTTGCACGCAATAAAAAATTTTTAATCAAAATTGTAACAGTAAAACAAATCAAATAGTACGACTAAGTCTATTTACATATTGGAATACAGACACACACACATACATATAGACACTACCACCACTACATATGCAGAGAGTTCCCGGCGCGTAAACATTTTTGTCAAGTGCAGTGTTAAGCAATTTGCTCTGTTATTGTTGTTGCTGCTGTTCTCTGCCCGTACCCAACACAGATTTGGTTTCCTAATTTAGCAGAGCAGCAATTCCATTTCGTGTTATCGCAAAACAACAACAAGAACAACACCCGCAGCAGCAAAAACTAAAACGGCACAAAAAACAAAAAGAAAAAAAAAAAACAAAAACAAAAATAAAGAAATGAAAACAAACGAATGTTTCGGTGTGTTTTTTGCAAAGCCAAAACTAAGGGTTCTTTAGGTAAGAAAGTAAAGATTTACTCGTCTACTAAGGTAAATAAGCAGTCACTCACATGTGTTAACTTTTCAAGTTTAAATTACTTTAAAGTTGTTTAACGCTTTTCGCTTGACACTCGAGCGTTTTCCTATTTTGCTTGACTGCTGCCAAAGTGTCTGTGAAATCCATTAGGTTCTGATTTTTTCTTTTTCCGGACACAGCTAACGTCAATGGACACGTCAATGGTGACAGTGTCGCTTTGTTCCCCTCCAGCAAGCCCTACCCAGCCTGTTTGACTCCTCTTCATGTTGTGTCAGATTAAAAAAAAAAAAAGGAAAAATAAAAAAAATATATGTAGAATTTATTGAGTTATTTTTGTTTTGATGCCCACTGCCTGCCTTTGAGTTGCCCGAAAATTTGCCCAAAACAGAAAAAACGACCAAGTTCACTTTCCGTCGGTAGAGTGAATTGATTATTCTCTTTGTTCTTTATCTAATTAAAACTAATCCAAAGCTGGAAAGGAATTATAGTCGTCCATTCTTTCATTCTCTCTCTTCTTATGAAGCTCAAATGATTTCAAAGTTATTTCAGATTACTCAATTTTTAGTTAATTTAAGCTCTCGGCTTAGTCAGCTTGTTTTGTTTTTAAATAAAATAAAAAAAAAAATTAAAGAAATACTTGGCCCAGACACACACTTACATCACGCATACTTTGCTTTGTAGGCCACTCACTGGCCAGCACACACACAAACACACACACACACACACACATACACACGCATATTCAGTTGGAAAGAGCAAGGCATTTATTTGTTTTTGTTGTTGCTCCTTCATTCTCAGCGCCATTTGTTTTGACTTCCTCTTCTCCATCATTGGCCATAAAATGGTGTCTTTGCTCACATTTCGCTGCCCACCCGCACTGCCCTTGGCTCAGCCGTCGCACGCAAAAGACCAAAGAGCCGACGCTCTCACATCTGCCATAGACTTTTGCCTGGTTTTAACCTTGTCTATGGCTTTTATGGCGTCAGGACGTGAGCACCTCGTCCCAACAGAATTCTGCCTGGCCTATTGGCCTCTCCTCTGCGCCCCCTCCTTGCCGTTTAGTCTGTACTTTTTCGCAACTTTATTTTATTCAACAAATTCTTGGGCATTCTTTGCATTTCGGCCTGTTGTTTGTTATCGTTTGCTGGCTACTGCCCATTTGATGGCCTCCTAGTCGGTTAGTCGGCCAGTCGGCCGGTCTCGCCTGTTTGGATTTCGCTTTTGTCAACTTCATTTAATCAGCAATTCATTTATTAAAATGCCACACTCTTCTCCACTCATTGTCATTCTCTAATGTTGTTGCTGCCTTTGGCAGATGAGAGCGGCCTGGTTTGACTGGCAGTGTCCCAATTTATTTTGGTTTATTGATTTAGTTCTGTGCCCACACAGGGCTGATAAAATTGACACTAATTTGGTTTGTGTGTCCAAATTATTGCCACAGATAAATCCAAAGCCATTTAATTGCATTTGTCACCCTTGCCAATATGTTTAGTCTACCTATTAATTTTTTCGCAATTAATTCATTTCCGTTTTGAATAATAGATTCAATCAATACTTATCTACTTTGAATACTTAGTAAAGAGTTATAACGTAATACAAAGCTCTAAATTATTTGGAATTCAAACTCGACTCAGAATTATATTTAGAAATTATATCTGTTCAGCTTAACAGGTGACATTGCAGAAATCATTAACTCTGAACCACAATACGACCGGTCACTGATTGAGGACTTAAATATAAGTCGTTATGGCTTATCGGTTCTAATTAATCTGTAGGTCGCAGATGATGCCTTCCCACGTTTAGTCATTCTTATAAAAAAACATAAAAATATGAATAAAAGGTTTTTGTTCTTATTATCTAAGATTTTTTATATCCTTGCTATGCCCAGGGTCAGATCATATAATTTATTTGGGGCTCAAAAGTATTTGAAGTGTTATAAGAAATTTGAAATATGTCCAAATATGTCCTTTGAACTGTTTTAAGCTTCCTTTTTGTGAAGCGATACAAAAGGATTAATAAAACTGAATTTGAATAGGATAGGACTCAGGTTCAAGATTAAAATAAAGCTGGTTAGGCCTATTCGATTCCAATTAAAATGTAAGTCGCAGTTGGTGGCTTCCCGTGTTCAGATATTCTCATATCTCAGATTGATATATCCAGGATCTGCTCATGTTATAGTTTAGCTTAAAGTCGACTTTTCCCGAATCAGCTTTTTCCTTTGTTTCTCATGAAAAATCTTCAAAGAGCTAAAAGTCAGAAATATATAAGAAAAATTCTTGGATTTTTGAAATTTGCGAGGCATTTTTAAAGACTTTTGATTTGCCAGCATTAATTCTTATATTTGTTGAAAAAATTCAAGAAATTCGAATCTTAAAAGATTCCCCCTTTAACTCCTTAAATCCTTTACACGTGAACAAATATTAAGTTTTTGAAATGCACAATCGTTTGGGGAACTTTTGTGTTATTTGCGCCAACCAAATTCAGTCCATTTCCCTTCTCGGTTTCATGTTATTGTTTTCAGCCACAGCCATAGCGTCAAAGTAGTCACAAAGTGGATGAAAAAAAAACAAGAAAGGCGAAGAGGAAGAAAAACAAAATTGTGTATAAAGAAAAAGTTCATCTTTGGCCATTTTCGACTGCTTATCCGTTATGCCCGTCATTTTGGCCATGTTTTTAGCTGTTCTTTTTCGCGTAGGACGGCACTTAAAAAAAGGGTCCCAAAATAAAAGCTCATGCCACACGGATTTGTAGTTTTGTGGCACTGTTGTTGTTGTTGTTGCTATTGTTGCTGTTGCCAGGGCCAAGTCGAATCAGTTGGCTTTTTTAGCTTATTTATTGATTACTGGCTGACGTTTAATGGCAACTAAAGTCTTTGTCTGTATATCTCTACATGTTCACTAGTATATTGGCGGAAATAATAATAACAACAACAACAACAATAGCGAAAATAACTAAAATAACAACAGCAATGCCTGCAGGGCCTGATTTTGTTTTTCTTTCTCAGCTATCTCAGTCTGGTTTTTTCTTTGCTTTCAATAAAAATTATTGTCTAAGGTTGTGTCGTTGGCCTTTCCAAAGCATAAATTTGCCATTTTCGCAAAAAAAAAAGAATTTCATATACTCTTTTTTAATGGTTTTGGGGAAAAAGGGAATAAACCAAAAAATACTCTTTCAAATTTTTGTAAGAGCTTTGAAAAGCTTCGGATCTGAGCTCTTGGTTCGATTTCTTGAAAAGATCTTGAGATATACATATGAGTAAATCTGATACACTGGATTATTTGCAGCTTTAAATTTTCAAATTTTTGAAAGCAAATTCAGACTAAAAAGTAATTCTTTTTCATTTTTTGTATTTCTTGAAAAAAAAAAACGTTGCCCCTAAACTCTTTGTTAGAAATATCCTTTGAATAGGGTATTAAGGTACCCTCATTTTCTGGCTCTTTTTTCTCTGTTCACCTACACTTTTTTTTCTCTCATATTTTACTTTTTACACCCACCATTCTGAGCTCACATGTGCTCACACAGTCACACACACAAACGTAGACTCACACAGAGAGTTCCTTCTTAGTTTTCCTTATTTTTTTTTGTCATTTTCTTTTTTTTTCCTGCTTTTATTGCTAGTTTTGCCAGCTTGGGTTTATCCTTGCGCTATTTTTAGCAAACATTTATTTTTGGTCGATTATTTCAGTATTTTTTTTCTTTGCGGCGACCAGAAAAACATTTGCGGCAACTAAAACAATCTTGTTTTCTATTTGTTTTCGTTCCCAATTTGGTTACGTTTTCGATTAGGCGAGAAGTATTGGTTGAGAAAGAATTAAAATTCTTAAATTTAACTTTGAGTCATCAGCAATCGATTATTTAATCGTCCCACGTGGACAGCGTGTAATTATTCCAATTCTCCCAAGCCACCCCGGGCTTAATAATATACATTACCCATACGCACCGTAGGTTTTCAAAGTCCAGGTAAATTGTTACTTATACAGCCAGTTGAAACAAGTTGAATAAAGAAACCACCACAAAATTCAACCCCAAAGCCAACAAGTAATTATCCTGGGAGCAGTTTTTGTGCCTATCAAAAGCCCAGAGGGTTCGCTCATTTCGTGCTTACCGCTTGCTCACTATTGTCGACTTACATGGCTCCGTAATTTAATTATGCCGCGACAATTGCCACTGCGGCAAGAGCCGCTCATTGAGTTAATTTGTCACAAGCACTCGCTGGTTCGCTCAGCTGCCTGTTTGAGTTTGAGCGTAGCTGATGTGGGTGTTGATTTGGGCAGGGCTGGGGAGTCGGGTGTTGGGTGTGGTTGGCGTTGGCCAACTTTGAAGTGTTAACTGTTGCCGTTGTCGTTGCCAACGAGTGGCTGTTGTTGGCCATTTGGTGTGCATGGCGTTAACTTTTAGCAAGCCAAACGAAAGGATTAATTAGGCTTACCAGTGGACTAAGCCACCGCCACTCGACAGGCAGGTCCGCTTGGCCTTCTCGAACCACTGCTGAGTTCATCTTGGCGGTTGAAAACAAACAGAAAATCATCATCATCATCAACATTATTGTCAACACTTGGCTGGGCTTAAATCGCCCGGTAAAAAGTTCACCAAGAAGCACTTGCAAAATAATTTTAGTTTTATTCCTGTGACTGCTTCTCCTTCGAAGCTGTCTTATTCGCATGCGCATTTAATTAACATAATTTGATTTGAAAAATGGAATACGAAAAAAAAAAAAAAATAATAATAATAAAAAAGTTAAGCCAAATACAAATAACAACCTCAAAAAGAATTCTCAGCTCAGCTCAACTTTTCCCTTGCCGTTTTTATGCAAACATTTATTTTTTTCACATGTTTTTTTTTTATGAGACAAGCGAGTTTATGTTTGCCAAGTTAATTTAATTAAATAACAATTTAAGAGCTGCGATAATTAAATTCGTTCTTGAGTTAGTCTAGTTCATTTTGACTTGATAATTTTGAAACATTCTCTAAATTCTTAGAGAACATTATTTCATTTCTTGATTTCCAGAACTTCTTTTGGAATTTTGAGGTATCCCAAAAACTTTTCCAAACATTGATGAAGTCGCAACTTTGCCAAATCTAGACAAATTTAAAAATTCTCTCCTCAAACTATTTAAATCAAATGGATATTAACTGAGAGATATTCGTTGCACTGGCAATCTTTTCTTGCCTTTGTCCCTTCTTTTGGTTGGCATGGAAATTTCGCAGAGAAACTCGAAACGGAGCTAATGCTGGTAAGGTTGGCCTTGATGAAGATTGTCATGGCGACTCTGACAAGTCCATTTGTGTGCCTGGCTAACAGGCCAACTAAATTCAATTTACAATTGCAAGAAGGCAGAGCGACTTTGACTAAGTTGATTGCTTGACAAATTGAATGAAATAATTTTTTTCCCCACTTTCCTAGCCAAGGGATTTTTTTTTTCAAATTTAAATTCAAAAACTAGCAGAGTACCGAATTTTTTTTTTATCAAATTTTTAAGGCCAGTCCCAAAACGGTTTCTCATATGCTTAGTGGTTTTATGTCCCCACTCGGTTGTATCTATGTAAATTGGCAATGCACATGTGCTCTTTGTCAGCGCTTTGCCTGTCCCTTTTTATGTGGGCAAGGGACTCTCTATGAACCTTTTAATATTCAGCATAAAAAGGAAAAGCACTGGAAGGACAAGTGATATCATCTCATGCCCCGAAATACGAATTTGCTATTATTACAATGACTGTTTTACCAGTTCTGCCATTCTATTTTCTGGATATGCCTGGCCAAAACCGCAAACTATCTTTTTGGTTTGGTATATGAAAATATACTTATATGAGTGTTCAAAAATGCAAACTATAAGCAAATCTTCAAAAGAGAGAGAGAGAGAGAGAGAGAGAGAGACTACCATTTTGGTAGCCAAGAAAATATCTATCTATTTTTTTTTTTTATGAGATATAAAATTGGTTCTTGTTGGTTTCAAGGTTTCCCGAGCTTCTAGAGGATTTTAAAATAATTTTAACGAATTTAAAACTTTCAGTATTTTAGTTTCGAGTTTCGAAAGATTTTTAAATAATTTCAACGAATTGCAAAGTTTCAATAGCTTATTTAGAGGACTTTGGCCACAAATCCTAAGACACTCTGGTGGAAAATATTTTGTATCCTTTTGTAAAATGAAATACTTGAGGTTGCGAGAGAAGATTGTTTGCCTTTTTCAGTAACAGTTTGCCAAGAAAAATACTCAGATTCTTAAGTAAATGTAAACCAGCACAGAATGTATAAATCATTTTACATATTTAACAAATCTGAATACATATTCAAACTCAAGTAGAACGAACCCCAGTTACTAAGAATTGTGGGCAAATGTGTGCATAGGTAAAATATATACTTAGCAACAACAATAAGCAAAATAATATGACAAATGTTAAGTAGTCTTAGGTATCTGTGTTTATTTTGCGGTTTTGCTATAGAAGATGAGCCAAGCACCAGTAAGATTTTCCATCGTTTCTCTCTGTGTGTATGTGTGTGTGTATCTGTGTGAGAAGTAAGCGATTCTTGCTTAAAATCTATGCTACATTAGTTTGTTTCAGCCAAGTTAAACGACATGTGTGTGCTTGTTTCATTTTAAGGACCGTCATTATACTCTGTACCTGAAGGGTAAGGGTATATTCAGTTTGTGCAAATGTATGTAACATAGTGAAAGAGACGTCGTACACCCCTCAAAGTTACCCACAATATGATCAGGGTGACTAGAGAAATTGACTCGGACTCCTTATGTGTGTACGCTGGTCAAGTTTTGGTTTTATTTTCACCCCCCGCCCCACCTTCCACCCCCTCATTTTTTCAAAGCCTTACCATTTCTAAAGCTTTATGATTTTTGGCAAACGGTCGAATGAACAGTCCTATATATAGCGTGCTAGCATTATTGTGAACATTGTATTGCTGAATTTAAAGGAATCTTAAGACCAGAGGCTTTATGAGAAAGTAGACGATCAGGGTTACCACCCAACTAGGATTGCCACCTTTTCTATTTCAATTCCGTCTACTAGGTACAGGGTATCCCAAACTCGACCGCGTCCGGGTCTAACGTTTGGCTTCATTTTCGTTGTTTTTGTTGTTGTTGTTATTCTGTTAAATTTCTGTGTTTTGTTAGCTGCGCTTTTGTTTGTATTGTGTGCTTGTTATGCCATTGAAGTATATTCTTGAGGTTGCTAAGTCACACATACACTGACTCGGGAATTTCAAGAGACTTGTCCTTTTCGATCACCTCAAAGTCTTCAAATGCCCTTTCTATTTTAAAGTTCAATTTAATTTTTCACCTTTATATTTTTTTTTTCGAAAAGGATTAGAACGCAGTTTTAAATGGGGATTGTGGCCTTAAAGTTGCTACCGTTTAGTTAAGCTGAATTGTTGAGAGCTTCAAACTTTTCCTTTTACATTTCTTGGGAACTTGGCAGAAAACTTTCTGTTCCTATTATGTGCTTTTATTTCAAAAAAAAAAAAGAAGAAGAAGAAGAAGGAGAAAAGTAAACTCTACTTCTAGGGGAAAATGGGGAAAGAACAACAGACAAAACACACATAAACATTTACTTGCTACATCACATTGTACAATGTTCATGTAATTATGTGAGGCATTCGTCGAGGATGCTGAATGCTCACATGTTCTACACAGACGTTTCCATTAAGTTGTGTGTACCTAGGACTTGGATGTGTGTGCGTGTGTGCGTGTGTTTTTGTGTATCTGTTTGTATTTTTTGTATTTGCCGTGGAAAATGTCTTCAAAAGATTCACACAGTCAAAACCGCAGGCTAATTAATAACAACCTAAAATGTTTGGATAATTCACTCTTTAGAATGTGCTCTGTATCTATGAGCAAGGTTGCCATAGCCCAAGGCCTACAAAGGAAACCGAGTTCTAACTAGACAAACACAAATGGCACGGGGTTTTGGTTGAGCCTACAATGGCAAAGTATGTGATATTTTTGGGTTTAATTCACCGACTGGCTCATTTAGTGATTTGGCTCATTTAGCTCCGGATTCTGCCATATCTTAAGGGCGGCTGTGAGTAATAATATAATCAATTTTGCCTACACAAATTGGGCACCTAAAAGGACCGTGGATTTTTCCAAGATTTTGAATAAGCTGTTGCCCCATAATTTTTGTGATTCAAGAGCTTTGCTGTCTTCATTTAAATTAAATTACCGATTTCTTTTTTTTTCTTTTCGAAAAAATAATCAATCTTAAATTCTATTTTTATTTTTCAAGCAAAACTCAATTAGAACCAAATAAATTCAAGACCTTTTGTGAATGTCTTAGCTAAAATATGCCCGACAAGTCGAAAAAAGTAATGTAAGCTCGTAAAAATAGAATGCGTGCCTATCGCTGAGTATGAGCAATGTGAATTACAATTTGAGGAAGTAAAAAGAGAAAAAAAAAAAAACGAAAAATGAAGAAAAAGAAAATCCAATAAAAATGGAAAAAGAATGACCCACATCACGTATACGCCATGTGACACTAGTTTTCGTGTTTAATTACAACTTTTATGGCTGCAGTGCGCAGGAAAAACGATTCTCATAGTCATATTTAAAACCCTACACGGCCCAAGGGATAATGGAGGAGCCACCGAAACAGTGGAGACTCGTAAACTGCTAAAATTGGTGGGCTGAAAAAGAGCACGCAATAAAAATGAAATTAATTACTTTCAGTTTTCGGTCCATTTTGTAGTATACCCAAAGTGGATGCCTCTTATTCGCTTTGCTTAGATAGACCAAGGCGATAACCGCCATGAAGTATGCTTTGCTTTTTTGTTTGGTTGACCACAACTAACTTTGAGTATGCTCGAGAGCGAAGTTCAAGGTGTTCCAAACGTGTGGACTCGAGGGTTCTAGTAAAAAACAAAGGCACGAAGGCATCGAAAACCCGTGGAAAACCAAATAGAATTGAAAGAAATTTTGTTCAGCCTTGGCAATCTCTTTCCTCTGCTCTGCTCTGCTTTGGCCAAGGAAGTTTGTCTAAATGAAGGCCAAAAGGGCAAGCGGGTAGGCCACACGCACCGCTAGCACTAGCGCACGCATACAATGTGGCCGGCCAGCTTTGGCCATAAACGTGTGCATAAATTCGGTGTAAAGCATTCTTTTCTTTTTCGAATATCTTGCACGCAAAGGAGCTCCACAAAACAAAGTTAGCAACAGTTATTCAAAGGATCCATGCCGGCACGATGGTGTTTCAACATTTGAATAACATGCATGATTGTTTCTAGGCGTGTGTGTGTGTGTGCAAGTGTGCGTGCCACAGCAATAGTTGTATGTATATACATACTTGTTTTATTTACGTGCCACACGGCCGCCTTGCCACGTTGACTGTGTTTGCTTTTCCATTTCGCTTTGCACTTGTTGTCGTCACTTCGAAAATCAATCAATCTTATTTTATTTTTTTTTTCACCAGAAGTAAATACACACACACAAGCACAGTGGGGCTGCTCCTTTTCTACAGTGTTTTGTTCGGTTCTTGAAGCCTTCCACTTCACTTACGCTTTTTAAGGCCAAAAGCGATAATATTTGGCTTTTGTTACCAACTCAAAATCAGATACTTTTTCCCTACATGGCTGATCATCTAATATGTTTATTTTTATTTTTTACTTTGAGTTGAATATATCCTGTTTCGCTTGAGCACACACTCACACACACACACACACACATCTGACAAAAATTTATGATATCTTTGCCTATGGAAATATTAATTTATTAGCTGATAATAAATTCTCCAGGTGAAAGTGTGTAAATTTACATACCAGGCCACATCACAGAAAATGCTTTCAAAGAGTTAAAGACCAAAAAGGATTCGATAGGCTAAATCATTGGGGGCCTTTGTTTCAATGATTGATCTAGGGCGTGGAACTTTGGAGTTGTAAAAATAATATTTTGTGGGTGTTTGTTTAATTTGTACGGGGAATGATTAATGATAAAATTATATATAAAATGAAAAGAAATTAGATGTTATAATCGCTAGCAAAACAAAATATTAATGAGCTTATTTAAGTCGAGGTTATATTTTCTGTTTTTTTGTTTTTATTTATGTCAGTTTTTATGATTGACTTTAGCCACTTGCCTCTTATGGCCGGGAAGTTATAGAGTTATAAATTTTCTGAGAATCATCCTTGACTTTGACTTAGCATAAAAAATTTGATACCCTTCAAGGGTAATTTTTCAAAGTCCTTCAAGCATTCGCCAACTGAAAAAAAGTTGTCTTGATTACAAAAGAGAAAGAAAGTATAAAAGAGAGAAAAGGATTCCAGTCGCTTAGTTTTGGTCTGGTGGACTAATAAAAAGAGTTACTCTTTCATATTCATATCTTCTCATGGAATGGGTAGAGAAATGATACACACACAAATACATACAGTTTCGGCCTTGGTGTATACTATGAACTGGGTTGGTGAAGCGTAAAAATTGAAATTTTTCTTTCTTTTCTTTTTTAGTATTGGCTAAAAGCAATTTTATTCGTCTGTAGTTCATATCGGCTTCAATATATATGCGTCTTGGTTTATGATCTAACCGTCCGCATGTCCTGGTCCACAAAATAGTTACTGCTGTAGGGCTCAGTATTCTCGGATTTAAAATTTAAGGATTTGAGAGAATTTTACGATGGAAAGTTTCAAGCTTTCAGGAGTGAATTGAATTAATGTGCTTATTCAATATATTTCGTATTGTTTTTGATAAAAGCAAAAGAATAGAATCTAGATGCAAGACAATCAATTCTATTTGATGTACAACTGATTTTCAACATGCAATGCATTTTAATTGAATTTCTTATCGCAACGCGTATAGAATTTTAACATGACTGACAGGCAGACAGACAAACCGTAAAGAGGACAGACAGGCATTCAGGCCTTCGGACAGCTTGACAAAAGTAGATTCCTGCCTGTGTAAACAGCATTCATAGGAAAAGTCAGCAAAAGTGAACAATAAATATGCAAAACGCGAACGTTTCATATTTTTACTCTCGGCTTTTGGGTACCGGAAAATGCTGCTGTCTAGAGTCCTGAAAAATTCACACACACACACACACAAGCGCACCAACAATGTGACAGCAGCGTGGCAAGTGATTGATATGCAGAGCATCTGTCCTGTCCTCTTTTGTCCCATTCTGTCGTGTCGGATCTGTTGGCATCTGCAACAGGATGTAGCAAAACCGCCACATGACAATGTAGCAAAACTAACATAAACTGGCACCATACCCATCATCATAGTCATTACAATCTTATTTCATTCCAAGTCAGACCGACTTGGTCAACAGCTATGATTCACTTGGGCCTCTTTGTCTGCACTTGTAACACTCACTTGTCTTGGGTCTTTATGTATTCGGATTTTAGGAATTTATTTCAAGTTATGCAAATTTACGCAATGAGTCCGGCTTGTCTGAGAGCCCAAAGACTCACTGGATTTGGTGGCTTTGAGTTATCAAGAATGTTATTAAAAAAGATTTTAAACCCAAGACTACCAAAGATACAAATTGAATAAACCATAAATTGTACACCTGGCGTATACTTGATTTTGTTAACGGCAGCAGCCAACACTGCACTTGCAGTGACTGGCTTAAAGTCTCTGGGTGCAGTTTGTTTTCCATTTTTTCACCTATTTTCTTCTTCTTGTGTTCACTGTTTGCCATATCTTTGATTTATGATCACATTGGTCTCGCACGCTCCCACACCCACTCACACAGTCTGGTTTGTTTTTTATTGTTCTGACATTTGACAATTTATATATGCACCTCCCACTCAACCCAGGCATTGGGCGTCTCACTAACGATATATATTTTTCTTTTGGCACACAGGCTTCATTCTTCTTTCTCTTTTTGACACACAAATTGCTTTGATGTTTGGCAATTCGTCAAACTAATTTTTTCCCCATTTCTTGCAGAAATTTCACTCAGTTGGGTTGACTGTCTTAAAGCTTACACCAACACTGAGTTGAATTTAAGTTGTATTTTCCTGAAATTTGCGAAGAAAAATAAATAAATTAAATGCAACGGTCATAAATTCCGAAAAGTCCGCTTTGAGATTTATAAAATATCCATCAATATGACAGAAAATTTCTGAAAAACCCTGAGTGAGTGATGACCCAGAGGGAGTCATAAAAGTGAAACGAATTTTATTATCTGCTTTGTTGCATATTCCACGACACTTACTCACGAATTTTAAAGCCTTTCCAAAGTTATGAAGGGACGTCAAAATGAAACTCTCATAAGTATTTTGCCATAAACTTATTTATTAAACTACAAACTATTCAACATTGTCAATTCAATATCAGCGCACAAATTATAGTCCTTTGATCTTTTCAACCACGACGTGATCTTCTTCTCAGAGACCTGCCAGACCGACGAGCCTTTAAGGATCTTCCTCTACGTGATGCTCTATTGGCGACGAGATATATAGTTTTTCTTTTTCTTCCAGATGAGCCATTTCTGCTTCTGGGTCTTTTTCGTCTATATACTCTTACGGCATCTGCTGTCGTAGAGTCAATGATGTCTGTAGAGGCTGCTGTTGTTGTTTCTGCACTTGGACATGGGAAACCGAAGGATATTGAACCGTCGGAATTGAAACACTTAAAGGCTTCACTTTTAGGCAAATTTGTCACCAGGATAGCTGCTAAAATAGCAAAATTGCAGATAGTTAATGCTTTTCTCATCTTAACTGTTGAACTTAATGATGAGTTATACATTGTGCTCCCTTTTTATAGTCACTCTTCCCCAACATACGAGCTCCGTATTATTTACATTGCGAATTTCCTTACATAGTTTCTTTAATTTACGCAGCTGTTTGCAAAATTAATCCAAAGCATTTGTTTGTTTTGCCAAAAATTCCGGTTAAATAAGTATGTCAAAAATTAAATATTGAATTGCTTTGAAAAAGTAAATAGTTTTGCTTGCCATATTTGCGGAAATAATGACAATATAAAAAAATAAGACGAACATAAAGATGGGGCGCATCCGAGCTTGACGTATCCGGCACAAATTAAACTGAATTTGAAAAGAAAAGGTGGCCTGATCTTGTGGCTACCGTGATCGGTTAGATTCACAGAGAAACTATACTAAAAATATTACTTTGAAATTGATCACAGTAAAGCAAGCTCAGACATTTGGACATAGCTATATTGGGGGTCTTCTCTGTTTTACGCATAGTTTTCCCCTTTGGGCACAGAATATAAAAATATGAGAATACTTTTTAGTGATAAGGATTAATTTTTGAAAATTAAAGAATCCCCAACTTGGGAGTTTGCTTATTTTAAAATGCCACAGATATTCTCTGAGTCATGTTAGATTAGGTTGCTATGATACCTATATTTGAATGAGATTAGTCAATAAGTGTCGATGCTATTCCTGAAGGCAATGTAGCTTGGTATATCATCTATATTTGATATAGTTGCCCGATTTAAGTTGGTATATCAGCTATATGATATAGTGGGCTTTGACAAGCTTATAACTTGGGAAGCTTCAATAGAACGGACGTATATGACTTAATCGATTTGTCTAGCGATACCCAGAGAGCTGAGGTTAACTTAATTCTTTTGATTATTATATATATATATATATATATATATACTAAGAGAATATAGCAATCCCAGCACTCAAGTAATAATCAAAAGAATTGAGTTAACCTCAGCTCTATAGCAATCCCAGCACTCAAGTAATAATCAATAATATTCATATATATTTGAATAATTTTTAAAAGTTACAAATGAAATAACCCAATTTGTTTTTGTTATATTTCAGATTATATGTTAGCCACATTTGAGGTGAGTCAGAAAATTAATTAAATTTCATAATTTTCTAAACAGTTTGCTTAAGTGTTTAATAAATTAACAAGATCTGCCTTGTCTTTTCCTATAAAAGAAATGGTTACATGATATAAAAGGGTTTCTGAAATTTACTGATATTTTTGTGACAGCTTGTAACCCATTTCGATGTGTTGCTTTGATAACTAACAAAGAGAGCGAGAGAGAGTGAAACATAACAAATGTTACAGAAACATACCAAGCTGTCGGCCTGACAACTTTAATGTCAATGCAAATCTACTTGAGTTGATTGAAATCGTAAAAAAGGCTAAAGAAATGTTTTTGATGTGGTGGCCAAATAAAAATGAACGCACTCAAATGGAATTGCTCCCATAACAAGGTCACAAAATATGGATCAAATCGGGATGGGATTGTGACAACAACAATAAAAACTGACGCAAGACGGCCAGACACGGCGGCAAGGAGACGAGAGAAAAATTATATCAATGTTTATAGTTGGCTTAAAATATGAATCGAAATATTCATACGCCCTGTGGTACGATACTGAATTATACTATTAGGCGCACGCGTAAAACCTTTTGCCCCAACATAAGCGGTGACAGTGGCAGTAACGATAACGGCAAATGTGCTGGTTGCTTTATGATTGTCTGTGTGCGTTTTCTGGAAATGATTTTCATAAATGAAATTTATGTAAGCAAAAATTGTTTTGTCAGTCTCGGGCAAAAAGCGAAAGCAGCCGACTAATGACCCCAATGTGGGCTTTTTTCCAGCCAAATAGGGTTGCATATAGCTTGGAAATGGAAATGGAAATGGGTGTGGTAGAGTATCGAAGAGAATGGGTTGTGCGTGAATCATGTTGATGGGCCACAGGCGTCTTTATAAGAGCCAAGACGGCCTTTTGGCTGATGATAAACGCACGATTGTAGCATGATAAATAGCACCAGGGTAAACAAAACAAACACCAGACTAGTCGGTTCAGCCGAACTGATAGTGAGGTCAAAATGTCATAGAAATGGTCGAGTTGACTGTGTAACTTGCTGGTTCCTGTTTCCTGGGATTTTATTTGTCTGTGTGTGCTGTTTGCATATCCGTTGACCTCGCGATAATTTGTCAACGTGTCTAAATTTCAAATGCCAAATGGCCAATAGGACAATGCTTAACCCAATTTAGCAATAATTTATACTTATATTCAAATACCAGGCCGATTATTTCAGAGTGCGTGCGTCCTTGCCCCCTTGGCCAAGCAATTGACATTTGTATTCATTTCGGGTTGGCCGACTAACTTATGCTAATTAGGCCAATTGCGACCGAATTCTGCGCATTGTCATAGAAAGACAATAATTAACTGCCGGACACGCACACCATCATCGCCACCATTGCCAACATTGCCAGCATTGCCACCACCAACCCCACCCAACGAGCTCCTTTAGGGACAACACTGCAAATGCTTTCCTCATAAAGTAAATGCTATTAACTTGGCGCTGGCACATTCAGCTACATAAACTGGACTAAGCTGGGGTATCCGTTGGGCCAAGGTTAATGCTAAATAAAAAAATAAATAAAATAAACTGCAAAACAGTCCAAGACATGTCTTCACCACTTCCCCACCAGTTCTCCGTATTTACACAACCAGCTGAATCAGAGAATAAAAACCTTTCAGCATTTATTTATCTATTAATCTCTATCAAAAGTAATGCTAAATTAACTGCTACCATATGCGTTTTTCTTTTCCTTTTCCTTGTCTTTGTACTAATTGCTTTCTACAGCTTAATCCAAGGAGGATGATGTTATTTTTATTTTCTTTGGAAACTGTCCAATGTTAACCCATAAAGGAAAATTTCTTGGCAGCTTTCTAAATTTAGATAAACAATTATTTTTTTTTTAATTAATACAGGGGATTGTTTCTTTTGTAGTCAAAATAATCAAGCAGTCTGAATAAATTATAAATTACCATATTTCAATTCTGTCTTTATCGTTGATAGAAGCTGACAAGTCTAGTTGCTTTTGAACAAAGTTATTTTGATAATTATTAACACGCAAATGCTTTGAATATCTATTAAAAATTAACAGCAATTTCAAAATATAAAATAGAATAAATGAATAAATATTGATTAAGCAAACTGTCGACTGCACTGCAGCTTGCGGCTAATATGAATATTTGCTTAAAATTATGAAGATACGAACTATTTAAGCCAAGGGCAAAGAAGCTATTAAACATTAAAAAATGGAACATATTGAACCAAAAACAACTGAACAAATATAAAATATGAAGATGCCTAAGTTTTGCAAATTAGCTCACCTTAATCTTTCAGTCTGAGTATAAATTGTTTAATTATAGAAATAAACTATTAACAATGTTTAATAGACTTAGCTAATGGCTTATTGATAAAAGAATAAAAGATGTAAATATTGATGAGTCAAAGCTTGAAACTTCCACCAAGTGGCAAGCCCACTGATTGATGATCAAAGGCAACCCTGCATTGTTATAACATCTTTCGATCTTATTATGCATCTTTCGATTATTATAACATATTCCTACACGAGGTCTTTTCACCTTTAAAGCTTGATCTTTTATAAATACAAGAGAGCTGTATCAATATTCACCCACACAAATATCCGGGCAAGTAAAAGTTCGCCCAAGCAAGGCAAAAGCATAGCCAACTTAAGTTCTCTCCTTTATTTCTGTCTGGCAATGATTTTTGCGATTCTTTCGTTCGGTCGTGCATATGAAACATCCGACAAGAGCAACAAAAACAATATCAAAACAAAGGAAAGGAGGGTGCCTGTTTGGAGGAACAAGTCATAAATTGACAAATACACATTCACATTCACGCACAGGCAGACACACAGACACTTACGAATTCCGCATGTGTTTCGTTCTGCCGGGAAAGTCATAAAAGAATCGCTATGCGTACAATATTTTTGTCTGCTTGCACACACAAACACAGATATATATTTTTTTAAGGCTCACATGCACTCATAAGATGGCTATTTTATGTATATAAAATACCAAACAAACATAAATATGCATGTGCGTGTGATGTGGTGTGGGTGTGTGCGTGCGTGTGTAACTACACTTGTAGTTGTTGTTAATGCCAAAGGCAGCTGAACAAGATTGAATTTGGAAACCTGAAATTATATTCATGGTGTGTAAAATTTTAATTGCTTGGCAAACAGGATTTAATATTAAAAAATAAAAAAGTTTTCGTACTTATTAAAGTTATTTTGAGAGTGTTGAATCGACCAATATTTAAAGGTAATTGAAAACTGAAACAGTTTCTCAATTTGGCTAACCAACAAAATCAATTAAGGTCTTTAACATCATTTATACCCAAATGCCATTAAGTGTAATTTTGACCTCCATAGGTGAGTGTGTTTATTACGAATTTAATTTGATTTTATTGTGAGCGAAAATAAATTATAAACTAGGAAAAAAAAATAGAGTAGCAGTAATTGCTTAAGTGATTTTTAGCCTATTGAAGTGTTTTGCCAGACCAGACAAATAAAATAAGTTGTTGTCCTTTCGATACGGTTATTTTATCCAATCGAAAACCCATTAAAAGGGACAACTTTCAATTGAACGATGGCAATTTAAAATCAACGGAAGTCATAAAAAAGTTTCATTAAGACTCGACGCTGAACTGTGCTGGCCAAGCAGCTTATCTTGGCTGCAAATAAAACTTAATATGTTTTTCCACATTGTATTAGTGTCCATGGGTAGACGGGGTTTTCGAGAGCATGAATCCTCGTGTCCTGGCGGATATGAGCGCTGTAATCAGCTTGTCGACTCACAGGACCTATTCAACATGAATGAACATATATATATATATGTCTATGTGTGAGTGTGCGTGTGTCTTTGCATTTAATATCGGTGAAAGCCATTTTAATTTAATCTTTAATATGATAGGAATTTCAGTGATACGCAATTTAATGACTCTTCTGATTACCGTAAGCCACGTTCAAAATCACATTATTTTAATTGACGCATCGATAAGGAGCGAGAGCAATGACTTACACATTTACCAAGTCGATAAATAAATAATCATATCCCTGCCATATCTGATAAGCTGGAAAGCAAATGATTTAAAGCTAAATAGATTTGTCTTACTTATGCTTTCTTTTTAATAGTTTGTTCCGTTGAACCCTCGTTTGCAGAAATCCAGGGACTTGCAAATGTCAAACGAAATGACAAAGAGCAAAACAAAGAAAATCTCTTTCGACCTTTTGAAATACGAAGTGAAGGAATGCATTTTCGTGTTAAGTGGAAAAGGCCTCAACCATTCTGAGCTGCTTGAAAAGCCTTGCCAAGTATTTAATTAATGAAAACTAGCAATACTCGAAAGACTTGGGAATTAGCTCAAGTTGATTTGGGCCCACACAAGTCGTCGCTCTCGCCTTAAAACTTCTAAAGTCAAAGTGGTTGAATATTTACTAAAAACATAGAAGTCCCACACGCTCTCACCATTTTTTGTTCACAGAAAAGAAAACTCAGATAGAAAAAGCTTTTGAAACTTTTCGAGTTTGACCTTTTGTCAGGACGAATTATATACTTATAAAAAAAAAAAAGAAAGAAGAAAGCAACTGGAAAGAGCAAATAAACAGAGTACAGTATTTTATTGTAAGCTGCACGCACACAAACAGAAACACGCACAGACACTTTTCCAGCCCGTCTTTCCTTTTTTTCCCTTTATCTTCGATACTCGTAGTCGGTGCGAGTTATTCACAGGTGGGCGGTCGACATCAGGCTCAGCTACAGGGAGATTGGCATCTTGTATGCCAAAGGAGCAACAGGAAACGGCGTTATATAAAATTAAAAATTTATTTGCTTTTTGTGCGTGTGTTGGTGCGTTTGCCACTCGTAATTGTCTGCTTTTGACTTCGCTTTTAGCTCACCAGCATGGTGACTTGGGCATATATGAGCAACCATCACAATCCCAGCCACAGAGCAGCTGCAATGAAAACTTTGAAATTACTTTAATGCTCAGACTCTTATAATCTATATATATATATATACATATATAAGCGGCCAATCAAATTGAATTTTATAATTAATTATTCTAATAACCAGGGCCTTAATTAGTTTTCCAACTGTGGAGTGCGGGTGTGGGAGAGTGGTGGGAGTGATGGGAACATAGAAAGAATACACCCAAAAAATGCTGTCGGGCTTTGTGGTTAATGGAAAATTCAAAAACAGAATTGAATTTTTCACGCGCACTTTTGCCGCAGTTGTTGTGGTTCTCAGGAAACACAAATTGTGTTTCCATGTTTGCGGTTTATGCCATGGCAAGGCACTCAATTGAAATATAGATTCGCTAATGGCAACAATCCGGCAAGCTAACAAAAATATTGCTCATACGCCACGATACGACAGATATGTCAAATATGTTATTAAAGTAACCTTGTCCCTCGTCTTCCATATAGAAATGTTGATTATTTATACATAATGCCTATAAATTTTTAATATTTCGATCGAGACAAACATTTCCTTGTAATTGTTTTCAATTCCTTAAATAACGCAGACCTTCTTTCAAATCAAAATCTTTAAGCTTTTGAGTGATTTTTTTAACAAAGATTTGGATATTTTAAACTAATCAGTTTTAAAATTGGTTTCTCTGACACTATTTTCCAACTAAGCCCATTTGAAAGCACAGTAATCGATTCATCTGAAAATTTATGTATGAATAATCTCATAGATTAATTTACTTGAGGGCCTGCAAATTACATTTGCCATTGATTTGGTTAAAATTCACAGAAATTTTACTTGCCTGCATTGGGCATTTGGGACTCGAAATCATACAGCATAAAAACAGAGACAGATAAAGAGAGAGGGCGAGAGAGTGAGAGAGACAGAGACAGAGAGAGATTTATCATCATTTGTCATTATACAAAGTGCCAAATTGTCAGATATATTAGAACATTGAATGGAATTTGTGGCTTTGGTGGTGTTGACTACGCTTTTAAGCAAAGAGATTTATACGGAATCAACGAGAGTGCAGAAGATGGAGAAAGTTTCTCTATAACATATAGGAAAATCGAGGTGGATTTTAAATAAAATATGCATGAATTGTGAGTAACAAATGTCCTTATGCCTGGATGGTGATTTTTGGTTTTGGGACTTTGAATTTTGAAAATGCTTATGGCCATGTCATCTATTAAGCTCGGATGACAAATTTTAATCAAATCATTGGATAACAAAATGCACAGATTCCGCACACACACACACACAAACACAATAGAATTGCCCAAAGCAAGGAAAATTAAATAAAACATAAAATGAAATGCAAAGCGGCTCTCTTTGTCATTCTGCTGTGTCATTCAAAGGGACTTCAAGCAATGCCACATATGTAAGATTTGGTATTTTATTTTTATTTATTATTTATTCGGTTCTTTTGTCCAAGGCTTATGCCTGTTTTTCGTTCTTGACAAAATCAATACACAAAATAACAAAAGCACAACTGACACTGGCAAAGAGTAAGTAAGTCACTCAATCTATTATTAATAGCTCGAAAATATTAATTCAATAAAATTAATCGTTTTTCTCTGCACCGCAGAAATGTAAATATGAAAAAAAATTCCAAACATTAATTATATAATTTTATTGGCCTTCTTGAAAGTTAAAGAAAGTGTCTTCTGCCCAAAGTAGTTAAAAAGTATCTTCCGGATTTACTTGAAGTTAAAGTGGAATTTTTGCTGTATAGTCTAAAAAAATAAGGGACCCAGAAATCATTTGCTGACTGTGTCAATGATGATGCTTTGATTTGGCCTGGGGGAGCATGGCAATCACCATTTCAAACTGAAGAGATTCCATGAGGCTTCTGTCCTTACATTTTTTCGCTTACCGTTGGCGTGGGTGGCATAATAATGAGGTCCTGCCAAGCCATGTCAACTGTCATACAATGTCCTGACCAATATATAAAGCACACAATATAAAGTTAAACTAATGTATTTTGGTTTATGTCAAACAATTAACATGCTTGATGTTTGTCATACTTCAAGGATTTAGTTTCTAGGGTCAGTCAGGTTTTTGACCTTTGGTTATTCTCTAAGAGAATGATAATAATAAAATTTTTAAAGACAGATAAAATTTCTTGGTATTCCCAACTAAAAGGAGTCACTCACTCAGTTGCTTGCGTTAGTCTTATTTGAATTCATTTGAAAATGATTCAGTTATTGGATCCACTACATCTTACAGACTATTTTATTTATTCAGGCTCGAATTACTTTCAATTTGTTTTTCTGTTATTCTATTTTCCTCTTTTTTTCTGGCAAAGTTTTAATGACAAAGTTTATACGAAAGTTTATCCATGCTTGAAAGTTCAAATGACCAATTGAAATGTATGACAAATGTCAGCTAGACCCAAAAGCCAATTAAAAACCAAATTGAAAGTCAAGCGAAAAGACAATATCAACATTTTGGTATTCCAGACCAAACCTTGTTGAGCCTTAAGACAAGGCCGTTGAAATTATCTAATTAAAGATGGGAATATTATAAAAGAAACTTCAGCAACAAAGTTAAGCCCAGAGAAATGGAAGAAGCAACAAAGCAAAGAGAAGCCTTTTGTACTGGGCGTGACTGACAGACAGAACAACAAGTGCGCCTAATCAATCAATGCAATCAGGCATAAATTGTCTTAGAACAAAGCCCCAGCTAAATATTGTGATGCCATTAATAACAACTGTCAATACAGAGCAAGAGGCACTGACTGATAGGGCCTTGGCCGAGGGCGGCACAACATGACAGCCACAACAGCCACAACAGTCAGGCCAAGCCAACCAGAAGAACAGACAAAGGCGGCGCTGCTTTCTTTGCGCGATGCCCTCTAAGCCACACTCACGGGCTAACCACACAAAGCAATGAAGCCAGTGTACGTCCCTGTCTGCGTCTTCGCCCATGTGGCTGCCTCAGACTCAGAGTGCTCGTGCCGATGTCACTTAGGCGTGTGCAAACAGGGCCGTGTCAGCCAGCGTCTTCTATTCTCTGTGATGTGGCAAATATCGACGCCATCAATGCCGCATCTTATTCATCTCAATCTTTATCGGCTGTTATCAAATTATGCCCAAGCAACTTTATGGTTGTGGCTTGTTTCGTAGGATATTGCGTGTGTTTTCGATGGCAAATTGAATAACGAACCCTCACACTCATACACTCACACAGGCACACAACACACGTGCAGAACAGCAGGGACAATTTAATGCCAGCATTTTACCCAAACCAAAGCGCCAGACTAAGTGGAATTGGATTGTCACTTGAGGCGACTCTCTGAGCTCCCGCAACCCATCAGTCTGGCCAAACCACTTTCCAATCTAGGCAAAATTTGACGCCACCGCAGTCATGCAAAGTGTAAGACAAAACTGGGTGAACAATTAAATTTGTTTCACTTGAGGTGTGCTTGTGAGTGTATCTGTGTGTGTGTGTGTGTGTGGATGTTAATGAATTTTACACTATCCCAGAAAGTTTCACAAAATCACAAGAACGAAAGCATGGCCATCTAGACGTTTCCATGGCAAAAACAATGTACAGAATCATCTGCCTGGTGACAGCCGTCGCATTCACTTGGTCAATGTGGTCCAGAGCCCCTGGTGCATTACTGTGTCAGCGAGCTACTATTTTCCGTCAACTTTGTTGACATTTATATAATTCGCTTTTGTTGGGACTCCTGTTGCTGCAGTTAAGGCATTTTGTCGGCTCTCTGGGTCAGTGGGAAAGTCAAGTGGTGTCCTCTTATGTGAGCTTTACCCTGTCAAGCGGTTCTTTGTGTTTCCATTTCCTTTATTGGTCGTGAATCATGTGCTTAGAGGAAAGTTAAATGGAAAATTGTGCTTGTGTTGCTGTCCCAGCGATTTTATGTCACTTTAAAGGATAACCACAGCCTGGGCCTGGGCCTCGGCCTCATAAGCAGCTAATCTACTGCAGCAAATGGCTTAATTAACGCGTCGCCTGTGGTGTCCTGCAGCTGTCCAGGCATGTTGGCCTTTGTCATCTGGTGGCTTCTGGCATTGGCAAAGTTTTTCAATTACTTTCCTTTGACAAGCCAAAGAGCACTAGCAAAGATTTTCAAAACGCAGCATGGCAACTTCAAAGACTTGGGGAAATTGCATGAGATTGAAAAATTCGTTTTTATACTTTCACCAAACAATTGAAGAGTTTCCCTTGATGGGAAAATAAACAAAACTGTGGCAATTGAATTTGAGTCATAAGCTTCGTGAATTTGTCATCAATTGAAGAAACTCTTTCAGTCCGAACTTATCGATCAATAAAGAATTTAGATTTTTCTTAGAGTTAATTAAATTGCAAGAAGAAATGCAAAAATTTAAGAGCCGCATGAAGCTTAAATTTAAAACTCTGAAAGTCTGATTCATGTAAGAAATTCTTTTGGTACTTGCAAAACTTTTCCAGGCGAAACATCAAAAAGTTTGCACATTTCCTGTTGCTTTCTGTTTACCACAAGCATTGCGGGTGTCCAGAAAATTTATTTTCTATGTCCAGAAAAGCAGCAGAATTTCACTCTCTTTTGTATTTTCAAAACACCAAAGGAATGTTTTTAACCACCCATGGCCATTTCCCTACTGACAGCACAGAATCTAAAATATAATAAATTTAAATAAGCCAACATTTATGGCACGAAAGGAATCCCAGCCATACTCATAGTGATTCTGCTTTGCTTTTGATAACTTTATTTAAATTTATGGCATCTATTGATTGATATATTGCCTCCACATTAAGCAGCTCAAAGTGAATTTATTGAAAAGCTAACAAATAGTTTTTAAAAGTGGCAGTAAGGCAAACAGACACGCCTTTTACCTTATTTGAAAACGGTGATCTCAATTTTTGTGTACCAGAAAAAAAATCATAATTGGAAAAAACTGTTTTAAATTTCAATTATTGAATAATTTGCTTGATTTAATCTGATTCGAATCAAAATAGCCAACCAAAATCATTTAATTATTTTAATATTCAGATAATATCCATAATTGAACGCTTTTCATTTATCAAACTATGTAAATTAATATTCGCAAAATGTATTAAATACGCGGAAAGCCAACAAAACCGCAACTATTAAAGAAATGAAGAGGGATATGAAATACTATATAAAACTGAAAATTGATAGATTAAAAGGCAAATTCCGGATGAATAGTCGAGAATGAGGTGAAATCCAGACTACGACCAAATCAAAGTCTGATTGGAAGCTTACAAAATAAGCAGAGAATATTTCAGACTGAGAAGCCTTACTGGCATTGCAATCATAACATTTCTAAAGCCAACAATGCAAACATTCTATATAAGCAAACACCGAGATTGGATTTTCATTGAGAACCCAAGCAGAATATTCTAAAAGGATTTCTTACATTCGAATCCAGTTGCTGTAATTCTAGCTGCTGATTCTGTGATGATTGTTGTACTTAAGTCAAAACATTCATCAATGCTGTCTTTGCATGTTCCAATCTACTCGTCTATGGCAGTGGCATTCTTGCTATGAAATTGAACTGGTGTGCCATCCGAGCTGCTGAAATGTATGCTACAAATATTTTCAATTATTATGCTACAGGTATCTGGCAAGTTGGCGACCCGGCCACAACGATGCTCCATGTGCATGAATTTTCGTGTGCCTCTGCTTGTGTTTGCTTATTGTCGGAGTGCGGGTGGGGGGCATTGCTTTGGGGAATGCGAAATTAAAATTACCACAGCCACAAACAAACAAGCAAGCACACAAATACATAACCTCAACACAACCACAAGTAAACGTGCAATGTCATTGGCAAACTGGGGAAAAACTGAGAGCATAAAAAGTAAAAGAGTAATAGCTGAGGACTACCAAAGAGCTGACTGGAAAAGTGCAAGCCACATTGGACAGGCTCTTAGTCTCTCTGGATACATTTGCCACTATTATCCTCTGCCTGACTAAATTAAAAAAGCTGGCATATATTCTGATCTGCTGGCAATTGGTCAAACTGTAGCTGGAAAATATTCAATTATTCATAGTAAAATCAAATTTAATATTTATATAAAATTAATAAATTCATTGGATTGTTTTGAAAACAAATAATTAAAATTGATTATTATTATTTTCCAAAACAAATGAATAATTTTTTTATGAAACTTTATCAAATCTGCTATACATAGATGATGATGATGTAAGAGTATAATGATTCTAATATTCTTCATCTCATCTATGGTATTAGGAACTGCAAACACAAATCTTAACATTAAAGGGTTAAGGCAAATTACAATTGCTCAGGAATTCTCAGCAGTTCTCGTTTATCGAAGCTATGACCTTAATGGTTGCCGGTGCTATATGCATTGGTCCTACTCTCTCTGAACCTTTACGTGACTGGGATGTCAATAAAGCATTCTGAGTAGAACCACGATTCGGCTCCGCTAAGCTACGTTGATGACGACTTGGGCATGAGGTTGGCTCTTTTTTGTTACTTTTCCATTTTGTCGTGCCGGACTTGCCTCGACTAAAATGCAACGTTGCAGTTTTGCAAATTGAAAACAGGCAAATGCAGGCGTCGACAAGCCAAAGGAAAATCACCAGCCAATCCACAAAGAACTTGCCGCAGTGCGTCAGTTGTTGCAAGTGGCTATTCCGGCTCTCGAGCTACAGCAAAGTAGCCGCAAAGTTAATTTACGTTAACGTTAACGTGTGACTTGTTGGCAACATCCATTCCTGGCTGGTTGGCCAGTCTCGCCTTTCAACCTCACGCACAAAAACCGTGTTGGCAATGAGAACAATTTCCTTTACAAAATGGCAACATTGTTGCCCACTAATTTTATAATTTTAAACGAATGGCCGAGTACACAGGAGCAAAGCGGACCCCCAAATGGCTCCGTTGCAGGCCAGCCTTCTATTTGCGTCCGTACACATGCAATGTCATTAGGGGCAGTCAGGTGAGCAGTTTAACGACACTGTGACCAACATAGCGTTGCAGGTAAACCACAAGTCGCCAAACCAGCGAGCCAATGCCATAACATTTGCATGTCATGTGCTCTGTTCAGAATGTTATCGAGTTTCCACATATTTGATGGCGCGTTCCATTTCGAAGGATCTACTATGAATCATTATGTTCGGAGTAAACAAAGCTTAAATTGTGGGCACATAGTATTTTGTTTTGATATATACAAAAAGTAATAAAATATTCAAGATGTATATATTTATTATTCCAATCGTGATAATAAATAATTTGTTTTGCAAACGAACTAGTTCGTAAAATGAACACAGAGTCTCATGTCAAAGAGTTGGTCCTTTTAAAAATGCCACCAAACTAATGAGAAGGTTGCATTGAGCGGTTGTTCACGGAATATTTTAATTAAAATAACAGTTTGAAACAAAACGAGAGGGGAAAATAGGTAAAAACATTTTTAATTAATGGAAATATGAACTGTGTCGAGCTGCCACTTTTATGGCTGCCTCATGCTTCACATTTTCAAACAGTTGAATTTTTGTTTTTTTTTTTTTGTGAATATTTTAAGGCTTAATTTAAATGCAACGATTTGACCTAGTCGGTTAGTTAGCTAGCATGATAGTAACCTATTTTGTTTATTAACTGCGCTAACTAATAACAAAAGAGTTTATCCAAAACTCTGCTTTATCTTGATTCGCATATTTACCCTTTTGTTTGTTGATGTTTAACCAACAATTTGCGCCATCAATTTTATTGCTCACTTGCAAAACGCGTTTCCATGCGGTTCGTTGTTGACGCTATCGACGTGCACGGACGTGCATAGTTTCGCCATTACCGTTATATGCATGGCACACACTAATTGGAGCAAAACATTCATGAATGCAATTACAAGCCAGAGAGAAATGAAATTGAAGAGAACAGGACACATGTCCACGTGCCTGCATTACAAATTCGCATAATTTTCAGCAAACATTAAGCGATGCCTTTAAATTATGCAAATTGCGGGAACTTGCTCTCTCTCTCTCTCTCTCTCTCTCTCTCTAGCTCTCTTAATTACAAATGAAGGTGTCTGTATGTGTGGGAGAAGATTGTTGACTGTGAACGGCCCCCGTGAGCGTGACTGACACGAATCTCGGGCTTCGGTTTGTTTACGGCACGCAAAATGCATTTGCATTGCTTCTCAATTACACTTAATTGTGATAGTCTTAAGGCTTAAGACAAACATTGTCGAGATATATATTTGTAGATATAAATATATGCGCATACTGCAAACACATGATACTTATCAAGCTTTTAGTTCGATAAGACACGATGGCGGTTGCAAAAACCAAATGGAAATTTGTGCAACTCAATGATGATTCAATCGATTGCATGATTTTGCATAAAGAGGCAGCTTTAATTCTTATTTTTAAAGCTCTTTTCCGAACATAAGCACACATCGTAGACCCCCAAAAGATACCGCCACTTTAGTCAGCGTCATAAGACAAATAAGCCATGCCCGTCTGTCCGACTGTTTTAAATCTAACTAGTCTCTCAAAATTTTGTTGAAACCGAAAGAATCGGATCGTTTAACCATATAGCTTTCGTAAGAAACCAAATCGATTTTAAGAATAACTCCTACATTAAATGACTGATCTCTTTCAAATTCTGAAAAAAAATCAGTTCAGATATAGAGATACACATCTGTGCTGAATTCCAAGATATCATACCTATGCCATATAATTGTCACACAAACCTAAATTTATTGATAGATTTCAATAGAATTTAGTGTCTAAGTCTCAGTGAGATGTGGCCCCTATATTATACAGCTGCAATATCAACTGAAAATTGTTATATTCTTTTTGTCTTGAAATATCTAGAGATCTAGGATTACAACCAAGGCTTGAAACAGAACTCCTTTCCTAAATCTGAACCTTTTGCAATAAAAGCAACAGCACATTTTTTCTATGGGAATTTTATTATTTTCTAAGCACCTTCAAAATCAGAATCTTTAATTAGTCAAAGGTTCATAGCACTACCACAGAAAATATAAACTTCTATATATGTCTGTACAATTAATCCAATGGCTTAATCAATTATTTTTATTATCTGCCGTGCTGGCTTTACCAACACCTAAATCCTTTTCCCTCATAAAATATTCGTTGTCTCGACTGTGTTGTCTTTGTAATTTTAACATAGTTGCTGGTCCCCGAAATTGCGCTTTCATTGCGGATTTATGGCTGAGCCTGCACAATTGCCATACGGCTGGAATGCCCGGCTGCATGGACTCCAGGGATTCGGGGCCGTTTGTGTACTTGGTGTGGAGGGTAATAAAAAAATTTGTTAACCAAAATACGCATTAAAATCTTAATCTCTAGTGTTGATATTAAATTTACCGACTCAACTATAGGTTGGATGAAAGGCCAAACAGAAACGTCAACAATACCACGCCCCAAATGCTACAGCCGCCCTTCAAACTGATTCACACGCGCACAGGGCCAACTTAAAAAGACAACGACAAAAGGGTAGCGAGGGCAAATGCAAAGAGTGAAACATGAAGAAGCCGAGAGTTCAAGAATTTATTACCCAATTTGAAATTGCAAACGAGTGCGTGATAAACCTCATGGTAGTTACGGTTCCCTTTGGTTCCTATAGCTATTCTGACTATTCTTGTTGCTGCGGTTGGTTACGCTATTGTTGTTGCCTTCTGAATTTTTTTCTCTTGCTTTGTACTTATTTTCTACCAGATACTTTATTCAAAATGGCGTTGTTTATGGCCAAGCATGGGGGCAGTGCAACCCAATGGAATTGCATTCAAAAGGTGATGCTGCTCGAACCTCAAACAAAGGACCATAAACACATACACACACTTGCACACATACAACTACAAAGATGTAAAAACAAATGACTATGCTCTCGGTGCACTCTCATGTTGGTTTATGAAAATTAAGGTGATGTTGCTGGCACCCTTGATGCTAAATTCTAACAACTTGGCTAACTACTTGGTATACAAGATATCAGAATACTCTGGTCTTAACCCTCTAGTTTCATTTTTTTCCGCAAGGGAAGGCTTAGTTAATCTTTGGTGAATTGTTGGATATTTTTGAAAATTTCAAATCGAAAGAATACAACTTGGCTTTAAGAGGGTTAAGAGGGTTGCCACTTTACTGCTACACGTTGGTTCAAGTCAATGCAGTCCAGTGTTTAACTAAAGTGCAGTGTTGGGCAAGAAAAAAAGGAAAGAAATACTGAGCACGTGGCAAGAGTGATGAGGTTGGAAAATGCGGCTAGTATGCGACTTCTATGCAAATGGCCAAAGTCATTTTAATGCAAATTCAAAAAATGGTTTCCTTTCCTCTCTGCACTCTTCGTTTTAGCTGAATTTTAAATAGACGTATTTGTATCTGTGAAATTTGTGCACATTTTTGGGAATCTTCGTACTCCAGATATCCTTCACCTTTTTCCCTTTCTACGTCGCTCTAACAACACTTTTAAGTGCTTCGAGCTCTTTGCCAACAGCAATTCCATTAATATTTGACGTCAGCACTGAAGCATTTGCCGGATATATTCGATTCTATTCGATTGAAGATTACAATTTTATTCCTACTCACCTTATGTGCCATAAATTTTTTAGCTTAGTTACCACTGTGAAACTCTCAAAATATATGATCAGATTTACAATTGCTTCAATATATTTTCCCACCGAACTCAAATTTATTGCCACCCCATAAAATCAATTCAATAAAGAATTCCTTAAGAATTTTTCTTTACATACGACACTTTAAATAGATTTATTCTTCTCCAAGAATATAGTAAATATTCGCGTTGAAATGGAATATTTTTTACATGATAAATATCTGCAAAATCACTGCTTGGAATTCATTTATTGCTCAAATCTAACTAATTATTCTCTGGTCTTTGCTTTGCTTTACAGACTTTTCTTGGGATTGAATTTTTGGGCATGAAATCACAAGCAAATCAAGCTGAAATGAACTGTTAAATGGTCGTCAAGGATTAAATTGCCGGTCCATGGGTCAAAACTGAATGCATACCTTCGCCGTCGACGATAACGATGATGACCCTTCCCAGCTTTATATTTGAAGCAACAACAAAGAAAATTGAGACAACAACAGCAAGAACAACAAGAGCCACAAAGGTGGATTAGTTGAACGTGCGTGAAATGAAATCAGCAGGCTAATGCGAATGACCAGCAGAGCAGCAAACAACAGACTCTGGCCATGACACAAACATAAAGAGAAGCTAGGAGCAACGAATCCTTCAATTACCCCCACCAAGCGGCACCTGTCCATAAAAAGTGAGCTATTAAATCCAAACAGGGACAACAAGACCGCAGCAACAAGTTGACAGAGCCCGGGCCGAGAACAAATCCCAACCACAGTAGCACATAAGTGGGCGACTACGTGACTTAATCAGGGTAACTACACCAGAGTTAGGAACAAACCAGCGAAGCGGCTAACAGGAGTGTCGCCACAGGACACCTCCTGCCAAGCTCCAATGGGACAGGCTGAGCCCTCGCAATGATTTCATGCACGAGCTCCACAGCCCAGTCGTCTTAGCCCTCAGTCCAATGAGCAACATGACAGACATGTCAGCGGCAGCAGCAGCAGCAACGACAGCCACTGCAGCTGCTGGCAGCCCTGGCAATGCCAGGACGCCGTCCGAGACTGCTGATGTCGCCGAAGCTGCGGTCACAGGGTCGCCAGTCGCGTCAACCTCGCTGACCAATGGCGCCAAGAAGCCAGATCTACAGCCAGCCACGACCACAAGCAGCACCATTAAAAAGGAACGTTATAACAATAATCAACCCGCAGATACAGCCGCAAGCACAGGATCAGCCCCAACAATGACAGGGACGATTCCTGCCGCTGTCCAAAAGCCATCAGGGGATGGTGGTGGCATCAGCGTCAGTGCCAGTGCCAGGGCCAGCTCGCCAATGAGCAGCCACAGTGGGGAGAGCATGGAGAGCACACCTGGGGGCAGCATCAGTCCAGCCCTGAAGTCGGCCAAAGCCGGATCCGCCAAGGCCACACCACAGGATGTGGATGAAGTGGCCCGGCTGTTCGAAGAGAAACCAGAGGCATTCGAGAAATGGCTGACCGAAAGAGCTCCGCCTGAGGCAATCTGCCGCTTGCATGAGTTCATCGAAAGCCGCAAGCCGCCAAAGAGGCCATCAGTAACATCCGATTTATTCCAGCAATGGATGGCTTCCTCGCCCACAGTGCAGCAGGTGAGTGAAAACCTTTTCAACAAGATGAAGATGAACACAAAACAGTAAAAGCTTAGAAGTTGCCGTGGTCCCTTGAGGCGCCACTTGTTGTTCTTAAATTAGTTTCAACTAAAGAACAAAAATGTTATCTTCACCAAGCCGAAGGTGTCATACTCTTTTCGAAGGTTATCTATAATAATCCAGAACTCTTTTTAGACTAAGTGAGATTAGAAGATTAGATTAGCTCCAAAATTGTAAATAGAAATAGAAAGGTAAGCGTCGTGGTATAGCAGCCGTGGAAATCTTAAGTTTAAGGTCTCTTTTCAAGTTTGGAATATACTCTTTTTTATTTGAAATTTCAGCTTAGAAATTTCAGCTTCAACAAGACGAAAACAAATGTAAAGAAATTTCATTCGACTTGTAATTGAACGTGCCCGCAATACAATCAGATTCTTATCCCTAGCAACGTCCAAGTGAACCTCGACTACCTCACCCCCAATGCCAACCAGCTTTACTTCTGTGTGCATTAAGGGCCCAGCGAATGCACTGGCAATGAAATAGAAATCCTCCAGTGCTTTGAAAGGCCCTTTTAGCTTCAGACACTCTGAGCGCATATGGTGCTGCTCCAGCTCCCTGTCGGTATGTGTTTCCGACCATGTTTGTGTGTTTAATTTGCGCCTCCTTCTGAGCTCTTCTCCCCACTTGGACTCATAAGTTTTTCTACTGCTCACTCTTTCTTTTGGCTGTTGCTTTTATTGTCTGGCAGTGTTTGTGTTTGTTTTTTGCTCTGTTCGGTTTTTCTTTTGTTGAGTGTACTTTGGGCTGCTTGGCTTGGCTTGGATTTGTACAGTTATTTAAGTTTTGTTTGACTGTCTTTTTTTTTGAGGTTGGTGCGGAAATTAACTAAATTGATATTTTCACAAATTTTCTTTGTCGCTTCCTGGCCATTAAGTTGGGAGCTGCAAGTGAAGCTCACTAATTGGAATTGTACACAAAGAGTGTACAGACAGAAACAATAAAACATTACTGAGCATACCAAAAGCCAAGTTCTTGGGTACTTTTTGTGTCTTATATTTTATTCAGTAATAAAAATGAAATTACACATACGCCAAGTGGTACGAAAGAAATAAAGACGGTGGCCCCAAAAGAATGCAGTACATTTCCGCTTCTATTAAATTCTATGCACATTTACAAGCGGGTAGCTCTCCTACCCGACCCTCTATGGTATACCACACGTCCTAGCTTGTGCTTGCTGAAAGTACGAGTATTTTTCAATTAACTTTTATTGAGATTTTGCAGCAGTTAAATAAACACATGCAAAATGTGTTCTTTTTTATTTGTGTACTGTAAAGAAGAGTGTATAAGAACGCTTGTTTATTTTATTTTAATGAGTTCTTGGCCACTCGTTTCATATTTCCACAGACGAACGTTTTGAATTGCTTGATATTTTTATGCATATCCATGAAAAGAGCATTACCATAAGGGCATTTCATAAGGCCTGAACGAAGTGGTTGTATTTTTTTCTTGGCAACAAGCCAGAATCGAACGGAACTTGCAATGAGCTAAGCAATGACAGTGCTTCAATGGACGGCCAATCATGGACAATTATTGAGAATGCTTCTTTCTTTTTTATCACAAATAAAAAATAGCTTTTGAAATGAAAATAATATCATAAAATATGTTCGATCAATACAATTTTATTATTCAGTTCACAATTATTTTTAAAATACGATTTCCAGTTAACTAAATGAAATTGAATTGTGTTTATCTACTTGGCTGATTGTTTCATATGTTTTAAATTAATTTCCAATCCATTTTAGTTTTCTAATTTATTTGTATTTTCATCCACTCGAATGCAATTTATTTATGTGTAAATGTCTTAAGGGTTCTCTATGCTCATTTCTCTGGAACATCGAACATGACTTTCTTGCTTCTATGGCTGTTTGTATGTGTGTGTGTGTGTGTGTGTGTTTTCTAATAGAGTAAGAATTGAGTAATAGTTAAGTGGGTCGGGGGGTAGCCTGTGACACTTGTTTTGCTTATGACAGTAAGTGGTGCTCGTTAACTACACTCGGCTGACTGCTAAGCACAAAACACAAGTGTCCTTCAGGCTAACAGACAAACAAACACTCACCTTGCACTTTTCAAATCAAACTATATGGAAAGCGCCACGCCCGAAAATACTATCACACAGAGAGAAAAGAGAAAAGTTTAAAGAATTCCCAGATCCAACATTATACTTCTGGGAATAATTTCATCTCAGATATTACAAAACTATTTCATGTTTATGCAGGATATTTCTATAAGGAGTCAAATTCACAAGTTTGAATATTTCGAATATTTATTTATTTTAATAAATTTGTAGTGTTATTAACTTAAGTCTTTCTCTTTGAATGGCTTCTTGACTTCAGTTAACCTCTCTCACAAGAATTTGCTTTCTCATTAGTACAGTCACGACAAAATTAGATGAAATGAATTGCTCTCTGTTCTACTCGAATTTTTCAAGCCAAGAATTTCAGAGCAGGCATCCAGTTTTCTCTCGGTGCAGATATTTTTGTGAGTGTGTTTGTTTGTTGGCTTGTTTGTCTGAGGCTCATAAAAATGTTTGTCAGCTCGCGCTTTTAACTTGGCCAGGGTTAAGTGACAGTCGGACCGACATTCAGTTCACCCAGGGCATTGGAAAGTGTCTTCCTTCCGCTCGTTGCATCTTTTAAAAGCCTGTCTGACAGTCTGTTTGTTTGGTTATACGACGACTGCCTGCCATCTGCCAAGCTTTTATGGATTCAGCAGCAACTGCCAACAATGCCAGTAGTGCGAAGGGTGAAAACTTTTTAATGATTGCCAAGCTAAGCCAGACACGCGGTTTGTTGCCCTGCCGGGACGACGCACACATCCTTCTCGTCTCATCCCCTTGGCACTTCAGTACCAACCGTTTTGTTCTTTGCCTTACATGACAAGCTCTTCTCTATCACCTGGCATTACCAATATTGTCAATCTATTTAAGTGCATGTTACATAATGCAGAAACGATGAATCGACGGCCTGATGATTGTTTTATCGACTGCGGCTAGTTGGCCTAAGTTGAGTCTCTCTGTTTTCTTTTAGTTTTATTTAAACATCACTTCCAAATGATGATCCAGGTGTAAAGTGAAAGTCTCAAAGTGAATTTGTGTCTGTGCTTTCTCTTTTTATATGCACGAGTTTGTATTTATTTATTGCGAGTGAGTGCTCGGAATTGTAAATTTTCAACAATATTGCAAAATAATCGCACCTGCAAAGCTTGCCAAAGCTGGGCTCCTCCTAAAATCCACTCACTCACAATTTGTAAAGTGGTAAAATAAAACCCAAAACAAACATACGCACACCAAAAAATAAAACATAACATAATAATAAATAAGAAAAATAAAAATGAAAATACAAAAAAAAGAAGGATGTCGTATACAAAAGAAAATCCCATTAAAAGTCATTCAGTTTGCTGTATTTCATTTTATTTTGTTACCAAACAGGCTTAAAAACTTTTCTCGAATGGATGTGTTTTTGTTTTTATACCCTGTTTAATGCCAGAAATAACAGGAACATGAAATTTATGATAGTGCATGAAATGGGCAGAATATTTTAAATATTAAAAAAATCCTTTTAAAGTAACTGAAAAATTTCAATGGTATAAGAAAATTTGAAAATTTCTGTACCCAATTTCGCTGAATCTGAAGACTTTGAATATGTTTTGAAACACTTTAAGTCAGGGCATAGCAAGGTCGGATTGGCTGGTCTGCAGAAGGCTCACCTTTTTTGGTATTGTTACAAATTTTAAAAACATTTTTTGCATAACTTTAAGCCAACTGCAAGGCTTTCATTCTACCCATTTTTGTATTGTTGAAGAGACAAAAGTGTCAGTGAGTGTAACAGACTATAAAGCCCTTTTTTCCGTTGCTTTCAGTTTTCAATTTATTTAATCACTTTATTGTTTTTCCATTAAATTTGATTCGGAATGGCAACAATCTGCACATTTATACGATTTTCATTTTATGAAATACATAAAAATTGCGTAATACTTTATTTTAATTGCAGCCACAATTTATTGTAAATGACTGTTTCGTTTATTTACAAGTTTGACATTTTTAATTGCATTAACATTGGAGTGCCACAATATTATATACATAAAAAGAGCTTGTTGAACAACAGGAAAAATCAAAATAAATAAACACAAATTTTCAATAATTTTAATTGGATAAAGCTCAGCCAGACTTTGCACAATTTCAATTTATTTAATTCATGATGTTTTTGAAATAAAAATTTAATTAATTCTTAAGCTTTGAACAGCAATGAACTTTAAATAATAATAAATTTTTTGTATATATTTAAAAAACAAATCAGCCGTAGATTGCTTGGAAGCCGACTTAGAGTGTTTGCTTTATTTAATATATTTTGGAATTTCAAATCAAGAAAATCAAATAGAGAATAAAACAAATACAAGTTGCTTTAATAAATTATAAGCTCGGCTAAATTCAGGTAACTTAATATAATTCTGGGTTACTTCTTTATATTTATTATTATTCTGGCTCGCCACACACGAAAATGTTTTATTGATTGCCACGAAATAGAAAGCAAAAATAACAAACGAATTGCCACAATTTACCGAAACAGTGCCACATGCCGCACAGAGCCCTGTGGCGTTATGAGCCTGGATAGAAGCCCAGCACGCAACTTTCAAAAAAAAAAACAAAAAGAGAAAAAAACCGAAGTCCATAATTAGTCACTCACACGAACGGCTGGCCTTAGTCTTTGTTTCTCTTTCTATTTAGTATATATATCCCAGAAATGTGGGAAGAGCTTAAGAAGTGTGGGAGACTTTCAAATTGGACCTGGAAAGCTAAAACGCTTTGTATTCAATTACCAAGGAACCATCCGACCGACCACCGACCACCGACCTTGGCAAGTCACCTTCACCCACTGAATTATAAACCACTTCATACCAGAGACCAATCAACACCCCACTCTGTTGCCGTGCTTTCGTGTTCTAATGGAGACTAGCTTTTGTGGGCCGGGTTAATTTGTAGTAAAATGACGGCAAAGGGGTTAAATTGCTAGAAAATTGAAATTGTTGTAGTGACTTTGTTATTCAGTGGGTCGTACTTTTGTGCATTTTTAATTGTTGATACCACTACAGCTGATGCTGATAGCTGTCAACTTAAATATTTAATATGCCATGTGCACAAATTTATATATTAGTATCTACCCACCCATCCACATTGGCCCATCCATATCGACCGAATATTTAATAATACCAAGGGGCTAACTTATTATTTTTATTAATATTATTAGCATTGGTGGCATTTGCCACAGTTAAGGCAGTTAATTAAATGGGATCACCATTACCGGCAACAACTAAATCAGAATAAAATAAGCTATACTAAAAAGTTTCTTTCGGATAGCTCAGATTGCATACTCTTTTTTTGTGGCATGGAAGAATTTTAGATTAACTTAGTTGTATCAATAATTAATGCAGAGTTTTTCTTACATAATATGGTGGTCTGAAGCAACGAATCTATAGAGTCCTGGAATAGTCGATTAATCTGAAAAAAAATTGTTTTCTATCGTAAAGAGTATGCGGCAAAATCGAATAGCAACACCTTCATCAAAAGTTAATTATTTCTAGTAACCAAATCTTTAGCCAAAATGAAAGCCCTAAAAGCAATCAAGCGAGAAACATTTGCCGTCTACAAAGCCAGGCACTAAAATCTAAGCCTTTCATTAACATTTATTATTGTATTGGTGTACGCTATAACGGTAGATCTATATGTGTGTGTATATCTTTTATAGAAAACTCGGAGCCAATCGAGCTCGTCTTTGGGGCATTCACTGCCAGAGAGCCGACGTCACTTGATGGACCTGGATGAGGGCGAATTGTTCATGGAACTGATTCGTGATGTGGCCAATGAACTGGACATCGATGTGCTCTGTCACAAAATTCTCGTAAATGTGGGCCTGTTAACCCATGCGGACCGGGGCTCACTCTTTCTGGCCAAGGGCACCGCACACAATAAATATCTAGTGGCTAAATTGTTTGATGTCACACAAAAGACAGGTAAGAATCGTAATAAATTTGATTTGGCGAATTGCCAAAGGGCAGAAGTTAAATTGGCAGCTTTTTCTACGTTCTTGGATTGTTTAATTAAGCAAACACAAGGCATTCCTTACATTCCAATCACTATAATTGAAATTGTTTCCCATAGACGATACCAAAGTTTCTTTCACTCTTTCGTTCCTTTGGTTGTTTTTGTGCCTTAATAATAAAGCTTTGCATATCGTTCATTTAATTGCTTAATTGCTTGGTGGGACTGCAATTAGGCCATTCTAGATATTTGCCAACGAGATGGTCAACATTAGTTGGCTGAGATTAACAGCCTATACATCATTTTTGTGCCTGTGACAATACATTAGCAAGTTAAGCTCGCGGCATCAGTTGGCATTTGGCCGGCACGGCCATTTAAAGTTTTGCGCGCTGGCAGCGACCATTAAGCTCATAAAGTTTATATCAAATGGATAAATTAGTATCAACACTCTGGAGAGTGTAATGCATTTTGATTCCGAGGTAGATGGATATATTTTATGAAGCCCAGAGGATGAGTGGGTGGCTGAGGTGGCGAAAGTCGCTGCTTCTTCCGCTACATAATTCACATGGCATCGGAGTTTGGGGAAAAGATTAGATATATACACCATGCATAACCCGGATTGACTTTTTGGCTAAAAGGGCGTCATAGCATTAACATAGACACACACACATATACACTCTTACACCATGTATCTTGTGGGTTGGGTGGTTTGGTTTAGCTTGTGCCATGTAAATTCCATGGGGATCTGAGCTCCATTTGACTTTTCCCCGCCTTTTTTGGATCAACCAAAAAAAAAAATAGATATACAAAAACAGTGAAATGAAAACTCTCAGATTTTTTGTTGTGATGTTTTTATATGGGGCAATATCGTGAACCATTCTGCGGTATGGTGTGCTGTGCTGTGCATGGCAGAGTGAATATTTTGGCTATAAATTTAATATTTATGTGGAACCGTGAATGCTTTTCGGTATTCCGTATTTGGTGGGCTTTTTTAAATAATTCACTATTCTATTTTATCCACTTACACTTTCAACAGCTCTCAAGGATGCGGTAACGAGAGCCAAGGCGGAGGAGATTATCATTCCTTTCGGTGTTGGAATTGCTGGCATGGTGGCCCAGACAAAGGAGATGATTAACATCAAGGAGGCCTACAAGGATGCTCGCTTCAATTGCGAAATCGATCTCAAGACTGGCTACAAAACCAACGCCATCCTCTGTATGCCCATTTGCAATTACGAGGGCGACATAATAGGCGTGGCTCAAATCATAAATAAGACAAATGGTATTTTAAATCTATTTAAGCATAATCGTTCGGCCAAAGCTCATCTCGTTTTCCATTTCAGGCTCCATGGAATTCGATGAACATGATGTAGAGATCTTCCGTCGCTATTTGACATTCTGTGGCATTGGCATACAAAATGCCCAGCTCTTCGAAATGTCCGTCCAGGAATATCGACGCAATCAAATACTTCTAAATCTGGCACGTAGTATCTTCGAGGAGCAGAACAATCTCGAGTGTTTGGTTACCAAAATCATGACCGAAGCTCGAGAGCTACTCAAATGTGAACGCTGCTCCGTATTCCTTGTCGACATGGACTGCTGTGAGGCGGTGAGTGTACAGAACCATTATGATTATGTCTTTGGATTTTGAATTGCAAATTAATTTATACCTTAACCTCTGTGACTGCGGTCAGCTCGATGGGTGACCAATTGATGCGGTCAGACAAATGATTTGCTCATTTCTGGCGCAGCAAATTATATGAGACCCCAGTTACATTCTGCATAAATAAAAAAAAAAAAAAAAAAAAACCCCAACCAGCGAGCATCATCCTGATGTCTGCGGTTACCAAATCGGCGTCACTGGTGTCAGCATTGGCGCCGACTTTTCCATTGCTGTTGGCGTTGGCGTTGCCTTTGCCGTTGGCGATGGCTTTGCGGTTTTGTCACTTTCATTCAAAATTCGTTGAACTGTTGAAAAGTCCGCATGGAGTATTGTGGCGGCTTGGCCGGCTTGTCAGCTTTTTATAAGAGCACCCAGAGGAAATTAAAATGAGCAATTTTTATTTACCAATCGAGGCAGTTGGGTCAGGGCAAGAGGCACTTGAAAATAAAACAAAACTAATTTGTTAATTTTTTATGGAAGAAATTTAGTAAATTATTGCCATGTATTCAGGGACTACCTACCTTATTTTTATTTTGCTTTACACTTAAAATAATTATATTTCTCTGTTTTAAGACCCAACCCAAACATTTTAGTAAAGAGAACAGTACAAAATCAAATCAAGAATTTTTGGAAAAAATATGATAATCCTAGATATATTTTTGGCTCTTTTATACAAAAAAAAAAAGTCCAAAATAAATTGTAGGTCGTTTCTAATCTGCTTTAATCTTTGATTTTAATTGAATTTCTGGTTTTAAGGGACATAGAATATTTTGGAAACCATCAATGAAAAAAAATTTATCTCTGTAAACCTAAATGGTTTCCGTCCCTCTGAGTCCTAACTTTTTTGCCTCTCTGGTAAGCGATAGTACTATTGCTGTGGCTTCTAAAACTTTTAAATTGATGGCAATCAAATTAAAAACAAAGTTTAGCCTTCCCTTCAGCCCAAACTTCTACGAATATCAATTTGTTTGAGTTATGGCTGCTTTGTTAAATATTTAATTTATAGATTGTATAAAATTATACGTTTTTATTAGTTAATTTGGAGTGGCTTCGGACCGCAAAACATGCCACTATAAGAGGCTTACAACTGTTGACAAGGGATATTATTTATTTTAATTAGGTCACTTTGACTAATAAATTAAATATATGCTTTTTGTTTTTCCCATCATAAAGACCAGAAATACTCATTAAAATACAAACAATACTTAATTATCGGTAAAAATAATAATATATTGTGCTCTTTTGAGAGAGAGAGAGAGAGAATACAAATTTCCCTGGTGCTCAACCAAATGAAATGCCTTTCACATTCATTGGAATACGAACGCTTAAATTAGCAATTAACTGCAGTACGATAATTACTGAACATATTTATGAATATATATATATATATATTTATATATGTAAGGGCGTTTTTTTTTCATTGATGTCCTTGCTTTTGGTTCTGAAATTAAAAGCAGCTTTCCGTTAGCCCCTTGTGGGGAGAATGTAAAAAGGGACGCCAAAGCGAAAGCAACCATAAAACCCTGAAAACATCATTTTGTTCCATCTCTGGTTCGTTGCCTCTCTGGCCTTTCTTGGTTGCAGTAGTTGAAAACTTCATCAATGCCAGCGTTGCTCCTGTCATGTGCAACATGTCAGCTTAATTATGATAGCCGCCTGCCTCTGGCAGACTGTCTGACGTTAATGGTGATGCTAAAGTTGCTCCCGATGTTGCTGCTCATAATGATTGCAATGATAATGCGAAAGTTGACGTTGACGTTGATACAACCGCCGCTCGACTTTTAAACTGTTGAGCCATCCGAGCGATGGCTATGAAATGCAATTTATCTGCCGGCTGCTTAGCGGCCACCAAAGGCCCATAAGTGGCAGTTACTCTCTCAACTATTTAATGCTCGTTTCGTATGCTGTTTTTGCAGAGCCATTTGGAGAAGATTATTGAGAAACCCAATCAGCTTGAGCAGCGCACCACCATCCGGGCCATCAAGAGCGGCGATAGTTTCGAGGACAAGGTAATTTTAAACTTTTTTCTTAACTGTCATTTACGGCTATAAAACACAAGCTATTTGGATTTCAGCAAAAGATACGCACGCGTTTCACCGTCCTCTTTGAACTGGGTGGCGAGAATCATGCAGCAAATGTCTCCCGTCCCTCGTTGAGTGACCTCAGCAGCTCCACATTGGCCCAAATTGCTCAATTTGTGGCCACCACCGGGCAGACAGTCAACATATGCGATGTCCATGAGTGGGTGCGCGACCACAATCAAATAAGGGCCGAAAGCGAGATCGATAGTACTCAGGCCATACTCTGCATGCCAATAGTTAATGCCCAGAAGACGGTGATTGGTGTGGCCCAGCTGATCAACAAGGTGAACTGAATAACAAGTTGGAAATTCGTAATATAAATCTAATAAGCAAACACATTTCCCTACAGGCAAACGGAGTGCCCTTCACCGAATCGGATGCTTCGATTTTCGAGGCCTTTGCCATATTTTGCGGCTTGGGAATACACAATACTCAAATGTATGAGAATGCCTGCAAGCTGATGGCCAAGCAAAAGGTGGCCCTGGAATGCCTGTCCTATCATGCCACAGCCAGTCAGGAGCAAACTGAGAAGCTAGAGCAAGATGTCATTGCCGAGGCAGAGGCCTACAATCTCTACAGTTTCACATTTACAGGTTTGAACTAGTGTTCAAAACAATCGAGTACATTTGACTTACTATTCTATATTCGCTTAGATTTCGATCTGGTCGATGATGACACTTGCCGTGCCGTGCTGCGCATGTTTATGCAATGTAATCTGGTCTCACAGTTCCAAATTCCTTATGACGTAAGCAAGGTCTAGTTTCCCCATATAAGCCCTGAGAATAAATTCATTCTTTCATAGGTTCTTTGTCGTTGGGTGTTGAGTGTACGGAAGAACTATAGGCCAGTCAAATATCACAATTGGCGACATGCTCTCAACGTGGCTCAGACCATGTTTGCAATGCTCAAGACCGGAAAAATGGAACGCTTTATGACCGATCTGGAGATTCTTGGTTTACTGGTGGCTTGTCTCTGTCACGACCTCGATCATCGTGGCACTAATAATGCATTTCAAACCAAAACCGAATCGCCCTTGGCAATTCTCTACACAACCAGTACTATGGAGCATCATCACTTCGATCAATGCGTTATGATCCTCAACTCTGAAGGCAATAATATTTTCCAGGTAAATTAAAAACACTTCAGCTTATATTATAAATTTGAATTACCAATTTGATTATACCTTTTAGGCACTTTCACCAGAAGACTATCGATCAGTTATGAAGACTGTCGAAAGTGCCATTCTCTCCACCGATCTGGCAATGTATTTCAAGAAAAGAAACGCCTTCCTCGAGCTTGTTGAAAACGGTGAATTCGATTGGCAAGGCGAGGAGAAGAAAGATTGTAAGCAATATTATATTGTCTTGTTTCCAAAATAACTCACTAAGTGTTGTTGCTCTTTCAGTGCTTTGTGGTATGATGATGACAGCTTGCGATGTGAGTGCCATAGCCAAGCCCTGGGAGGTTCAGCATAAGGTGGCTAAATTAGTTGCCGATGAGTTCTTCGATCAGGGTGATCTAGAGAAGTTGCAGCTCAACACTCAACCCGTGGCCATGATGGATAGGTAAGGATTATGCTAACACTTAACCCAGAGACTCGATTATTTAAAACAAAAATTTTAAGGGAGCGCAAAGATGAACTACCCAAAATGCAGGTTGGCTTTATCGATGTAATTTGTTTGCCCTTGTACCGAGTGCTCTGCGACACATTTCCCTGGATTACACCGCTCTACGAGGGCACACTAGAGAATCGACGCAATTGGCAGGACTTGGCCGAAAAGGTGGAAATGGGATTGACCTGGATTGATCACGATACCATTGATAAGCCAGTGGAGGAGTTTGCCGGTTGTGCCGATGAGGAAATTAAAGATATCGAATTCACGGTGACCACGCTGAACTGCAGTCAGCAGTCCCAGCATGGAGGGGAGGACAGCAACACTCCGGAGCACCAGCGAAGTGGATCTCGTCTGAGTATCAAAAAGACCGGTGCCCTGGGCAAGGTGGTACGCTCCAAGCTAACCAAAACACTATACAACAGCATGGATGGTTCCAAGCCAAAGACATCGCTCAAGCTGCTCGAGTCCCACGTCAGCGAGGATCTAGACGACAAGAGTCCGACAAGTCCGTCCCAGCCACATGCCAGTAGTGTGGGACGCATGTCTGCCTCTTCATCCACCTCGTCGGCTGGCACTGTGGACAAGAGCAAGAAGCGCTCCAAGCTGTGTGCGCTTTTATGACGAAAGCCGTCCAATTAGAATTTAGTGACTCCCTCCAGCGGCGCTGCCAGTGAGACTGACAAGAGCGGAGGGGGGCTGACCGAATTCTAGTTGATATGACGGTATAAATATTTAGAAAATACAAAACTACTTTATATAGATAAAGACATATTTACCAAGAGAATATAAAATATATCCGGAATTTATTTTTATAGGCAAATCATATGCGGTACTACCAGATACTTTATAAAAACAAAAACAGTCTTAACTATTTCGCAAGCTTTGCAGTAGTAGAATCTGGCTTGAAGTTTAAACTGACTCTGAACTAAGCTAATTGAACTAATTTTTACAGGGGCTCTGACATAGAGACCCCCGATAAGCCTATAAATAGATAAAAACTACTCCCTCATCGACACATCTAACACATTACACACTCACCCAAGCATACACATAAACAAAGAATTGCAATATTAAAAGTAAGTGAATGTCAAAACATGTGATCTATTTAAGGTCCTCAAGGTCGAACCCCGTACGTGGAACCTTACCTATAAGCCTTAGATGTTTGTAATCCACTTGCATCTAAGCTCTAAACCTAACTAACTTTGAGTAGTGTCTCTAAAATTCTAAGTAGATTTTTTCGGGTGCCCAATCGTACACTAGTCAAGCGTATAAAATACCAATTACCAATTAGTAGATTCCCCTAGACCTTAAGCTGTCGAAAAGCACAATACCAAAAAAAAAATAAAATATATATATAGAAAACTAAACTAAGGCAATAAGTTTTTCGTTTAGGCTCACTGGAGGCTTTACTTGAGGCTAGCAAACAGATCCGTAACTAAGAGATTGTATGGCTTGTATCCAACACAACTAGTCTGCAAGTGATAATTAAACACAAGTTGTTCTATACTGATTTACCTATAATGCAAATCCTAAATAAATGAATAATTCAATTTTTTAATTGTTAAATTTTAAGCGAGAATACTCGTTCTGTGCAAATTGTGTCGCTTAACACGAAATCCGATAACGTTTAAAATGCACAAATCAAATGTATTTAAATAGTTGTTCAAATCAAAACTTGTGAAACTAAAACTATAGCAATATTATATGATATTTAAAAGAGTAAAATATGGAGGCAAAAATATTATAAATACAAATCAAAAAGCCCATCAAGACAAACTGCTAAGAGTCGCACTTGAATTGTTTTAATGTATATGTAATGTGTAATAAAATATTAAATATTTAATATAAATGTAACTATTCGAAAATATTGATTACTATTAAGACAAAAAAAAAAAAAAATTAAATCATAATTTTGCAGATCAAAAAATCAGCAGGAACAAAACCCATTAAATAAAATTGCTTAAATTGGAAAAAGATAAAGAAAAAAAATTGTTTAACCCATAGAGTAATGTATGGCGTGGCATCAGTCAATTTTTAAACTCAAATAGAGAGGAAACAATATATAGCGAATATTAGCACGATAACTTCAAATTTGACTAACCTCAAAGTCCACACAAAATAAAAATAAATCTATTTGTATCTGTGTTCCCAGACCCACTCATTGTTTAGCAAAGACACAAGAGAATATTTACTTTATCTGTTTACAAATAAAATTTAAAAATCAAAAATAAAAAAAAATATGGATACATTTATGTAATTTAAAAAAAAATGAATTAAACTTTAGTAAAAATTTGATTTTTTTCGATTTAGACATTTAAGTTTTGAACTTATCTTGAACTATAGAAGGAATTTCAAATTTGCCACTTTCCACACAAAAATTTTACAAATCACGCATTCAAATTGTAAATTATGTTATTCGGTGTATAATATTAACTAATATGAAAATGCAAAAGCTAAGTAATTAGAGATTAATAAAATTACAAAATTTTGTTAGGCAATTCGTTAAATGGCGACTTCTTGATTATGTATTCTTAATAAAATGAAAATGTTTTCAAATAAAAATCTTCTCACCAATAATTTTCATGAATATGTAAGACTTGCAATTGAATCAAAATAAAAATCACACAATGAAATTTCAAATGCATTTTTTATTATTTTCCACAGAGCACTGGGCTACTACAATATCAATATTTATTTTTAAAATTTTTCTAAACTTATTAAAATGATTATAGATTTTTTATAGTTTATTGAGGAGCAAAAGCACTCGAGACTTGCAGTTTTAGCATAAAACTTGACTTTTCTATATATATACAGTCGAATCTGGATAAGTGAGAACTGGGTAAGTGAGATAATTTTATAAGTGAGAGTAAGCCCGGTCTTTTTAAGCTTCGAAAATCTCTATTAGGGAAACACAGAAACCTCTTTAAGAGAGTTTTTTCCCGTTCAAAAGTGAGAATGCTACATATCTATACCTTTTTAAACGACAGTCGAGCTTCATTCTTAACTTTTGTGGAACTTCCTATCAATGTTTTTGTATTGCTTGTTATGAGCATTGGTCTTTCGTTCCCTCAGTACTTAGAATACGCGACGGTTGTTGATCAAGCAATATTCGATAAAATTTATGAGTCAGTGAAAAGCAGTCAAAACACAAGAACAGAAGCCCAAACGAAAATGACAGGTTTTTTTCATGTATATAAGTATATAAGTTCTAAATAAAATAAAATTTCTTAGTGCATGAATTTTTGATTTATCCTTGCTGAGTACCTCTTTAAGAGGGAAACGCTACCCATGAAACTGCATTAGCGAAAAACTCGGGTTAGTGAGAAAGCTCTATAAGCGAGAATCAGATTGTGGTTCTTTGAACTCTCGCTTATCCAGGTTTACCTGCATATGTATATTTTTTGTTTTACAAGGTACTCTGGGGATCTGAGAAAGAACAGTCAATAAATTCGTTAAGCTTTAAGCTAAAGGAGGATGTTTTACGATTGCCCTTTCTCCCCTTAACTAGATAACTCTTAAATCAGTAGTTTTATACTTCATAAAGAAAACAGTCAATATATTCTCTTATCTGTAAGTTTCCGCAGAGAACTATAAAGTAACTGTAGACTCTCCTACTTTTTTATGATTTAACAAGGCACTTTTGTGATCTGAAAAGCAAACATTCAATATATTCACTCAGCTTTAAGCTTATGGAAGCTGTAATGAAATGGTATGGAGCTCATTTTGATAAGATTTATTAATTGCTGGACAAATAAGTCATAGACTTACTGAATTTATTTTATTTGCTTATGACTCAAAAGGTTTACTACGCAAACGGATCATAAAAATTGACAATTTATTCCGGCATATTATTTTTATGACCCAATCAGTCTAAAATTAATCACTCACACCCTATGACATATGTCGCAATCACAGCTCTAAACTGTATATGTCAATACCAAGGAGTACTCTAGTACGAATCCCTACGTCGTTGATTTATCCATCCTTCCGTCTGCCATTTGCCCGTTTCTGTTGGTTTTTGTGGTTGGCAAGCACATAAAACACTGCATAATCAAATATTTACCTCTACCACCCATGGCCGTTACCATTGTTGGCTGCGTTTGGCATATTTGCCGTGAAACTGACACTGGCACTGGCACTGCCACTTTTACGTACGAAGGCATCTGCTCCTGCTGTGCGATTTACCTAAGTCGACCCACCTACCACTAAAGCAGCATACAGAGTCAGAGTCAGAGTCAGCTCAGTCGCATATATAAATCTCCGGCTTGTTCCTGTGGTTGCTCATTCGCAAGTCACAACTCCATCCGGAATATGGCTCGTTACGATTTAGTTTTGACTTTACTCGCAGTGACCGTTTGCGTGGTCTGCTTTGCACAGGGCATGCCCACACCGGACGAGGAGCGCTATATGGAGAAGGAATACAACCGGGACCTAATTAACTGGCTTAATACCGTTCAGTATGCCCCTCGTCAGCTGGGCACTCTATGCAAGTATCCCTTCTATGCCGGCAACTCTTTCACTGGACCCATGCCCAAACGGAACTCGGAGCTAATTAACTCGCTGCTAAGCTTGCCCAAGAATATGAACGATGCTGGCAAATAGAAGGACTGCAAATTTTTTTGGTACTGTGGAACTGTGACTGCTCGCTAGGGATTTGTTATTGTGGGACTGGAATTTTCATGGTTTTTCTTTTGGATTGTTTTTTATTTTCGTGTTACCCGACTTGATGAAATTATTGTAAATTGAAAGATTTGTTATCAAAAATTGAAATGACTAAGCATATTTCGGTATGGAAATTATTTACAATAAATAAATGAATACTATCTATAATATAATAATTAAAATGACTTATCTTTTCCCCCGTACGATACAAAGACGAGTTCTTTTATCGGCATGAATTAACAACTATTCTCATTTGTCTATTTATTAAATAATTCATTTCTTTTGATTTGCTTATATTATTATGCAATATAATTTGGCGAAGACCATAATGGATTATAAATTAGTTTTATTTTTATTTTTACTATATGTATATAAAACTGTTTCATATATGATTTTTATGTCTATGCTTAAACATTTGCAATATTCGTTAAGGTAGATTTTCATTTTTCCATATTTATTAAAAACAAAAACAATTACAAATTGGAAAAGTGTATTGGTATGCATAATATTATTGAACTATTTCATTATTGAAACAAAATCTCATCATTGTTAAGTTGTACAATGCAATTAATGCATTGGTATGTATGTGTCTATGTATCTATGTTAATCTGAAAATGCAGTATCCGTAGCTTTTTACTTACATAACTAACGACTCTCTCTCTTTCTTTCTTTTTTCTAACTTATGCGCTAAGCTTTGCCTTAGTCTAAAAAAATACGCACACGCACTACAACTTTTTAATGTATCGTATTGACTGCAACAAAAACAGTATTACAGTACACTTATGACTAAGTCACAGGCCCGCACTGCTAAGCTGAAATAATAAAGGAAGATTTAGCTTTAAGATAAGGCTGCATTGCGTGGCATACTCACACGTGTATAAAGCTTTAGCTGATTGCACAGCTTTCAAATTTTTGGAAACACACAAAATGGCTTTGACTTTTCGTATATATGTATATATAAATATCTATAATTGTTGAAACAAGTATGCTGTTGTTGATCTTGATGGTATTGGCATTTGTTGCTTTTATTATCGGTGATGTTTGTTTTTTCACATGAAAAACTCCTCAGTCGAATGCGAAAGTGGAAGTCACGTTCGCCCAGGGCGATCAAATATAGTAATTTCTATGACACGAAGTCCACGATATGTTGGATCGATGAGCTGCAAGCCTTTTGGATTGTAAATGCGCTCATTTTGGGAAGCAACAAATTTGGAAATCTTTCGCAATGTCTGTTTGGATATGAAACATAATATAAAGTGAATAATGCGATCCGTTAACGAAAAATTACCATCATACCTTCTCATAATGCGTTTCGGAGCACATATATATTAAGTACGCTGTAATACAACCTATACAACCCTCACAATAGGTGCCGCAGGACCCCTCCTCAGCTTCAGCATAAAATTCATTGAGTCTAGTGATTGTGGCCTCGAAGGCCTGTCTTTCGATCTGAAATAAAAAAGGTGACAGGTGAAGTACTTGTAAAAATGTTTATGCAAATACGATGACAACTTACCAAGCCTTCAAGTTCCGTTGGAAGCCGTGTATGGAATTTAACTGATGTGCCTTCGCTGTAGTCACGTTGGATAAAGACCTTGCTGAAATTACTTCCACTGCCCTGCAAGGCATTGCCACTTGGTGTTCCCTGGGACATTTTGTTTTGCCTCTAAAATGGTAAAATATGTTACTCTAAAGAACACATTTTGAAAGGACAGAGCGAATATTGTATGCACTTCCATAAAGTTGGGCTTTTTAGGGGAAGCGATTCTGTTTAGTTATGATGTTCTTTGTCATTTGGTTTATTACCTGTGCTAATTTTTGTATTTATTTAGCGTTTTCAGCAAATTATTCACTCTGGGACTTATTTTGGCTAACTGGTTCCGGAACGAACGAATAAGGGCGGTGGTTCGTCACAGAGTTCAGGACAGTATTTTTTTTTTTTTACAAATTCGGTCACATTGAATTCAGGGCTGAAGTCTAGTAAGACAATCAAATAAAATTGAAAAGTAACTGAAGTAACAGTAAATGTACTTCATAAATAAATATATTATTTAAATTTAATTCAATGAAATAATAAATACTATTTAATATGAAAATATTTTTTTTAACAATTAGGAAATCTTTAAAGTTATAGTTAAGAAAACAAAACATTTGAAAAATAATGAAACAAGCTTACTGATTATTTTTAAGCGATCGTTGAGTTCCTCATAATGCTCTCTGGAAGAGTTAATGGCCTCTTTATTTTCATTTTATTTGTATACTGCTGACACTGAGCCATAGAGAATCAAATCGTGGTGTCAACTTATTCGGATTTAAATTATTTGCACAGCTTGTCTTAACTATTGTGCACGACTTATTGTTTATAACATTTCCACATACCGTTTCTATTAATAACAACCGAGTTTTAGTATTATGACGGAGTTCTAATATGATGGGTACTTTTCTTCTGTTACCTTACGCAGTAGTCGCGGTTATTTTGCTAAAGGTTTCTTTTGCCGTGCCAATTTTCGGAGGAAGCGTCGTAACAACTGTGGATAGTACTGGGAAAGAAGCTTGACAAACTCTTCTGAAACTAATTTTTTTCTCTCATTTCAGGCAAGAATGGCAGTAAATATCCTTTTATCGTCTCATTACAAGATATTCTACCCGAAGATTCTGTCGCCTACAACAATGGCGAAATCTATAGGCACTTTTGTGGCGGAAGTCTGATACGATCGCGGTGGATTTTGACAGTGGCACACTGTATCTGGAGAAAGTAAATATAACTTATTTCCAACGTAACTTAAATATTAAGTTAAGAACTATCTAATGTCTTTATAGAAAAATTAATCAGATTGTGGCATTCATAGGCTATGATGATATTGAAGACGTCGAATCACTTCAACCATATAGTCTGGAAAGTGCAGAGTATATTTATTTTGAGCCGTGAGTAGAGCGCAATATTTGAGTTTTCTGGATCAAATATTGAATCTATGTAACTCTCTTAACACAATTAAGAACTCAAATATTACAAAAGTCTATTTATCCAGCCATTTTAAAGTCTAATCATTTTGACAATAGTATTTAATAACTCCACAGTTCTAGCTACCGGAACGATATAGCTTTGCTGTATATGAGCAGAGAATTCAAAAGTGTTAACACTGATTTCCATTTTGCTCAACTACCACCCCGAGGCATGACTCCCAATAGCAAAGGTATATTATCCGTGCTGATTTTTCCTTCTCCTGATCAATCATTCTCATTAAATCTTTGTAGAACCCTGTACAATAATTGGTTATGGTGCTACACAACACGCGGGTCCAGCCCAGACAAAACTATTCGAGGCAACAGTGGCACCGATTCCAAATCAACATTGCAGCAACATAATCGGTCATGTGTGGGCTCCACACAGTGGTTCAAATACAGTGTGCGCTCTTGGTGACAACCAGGACTCCTGCCAGGGGGACTCGGGCGGCCCTCTCCTCTGTTCCTATGGACATCAACAGATATTTATTTATGCTCTAGTCTCACGTGGTCTAACCTGTGGGATTAAAGGAGTACCAAGCATCTACACTTTGACAAATCCCTATAGCGATTGGCTACAATTGTTACTGGCAAGGTAAAGTATGCGATCCTTTGATCTGATGTGTATATAATTTATTTATTATATGATGTCAAACGCAAACACACGCACTATCAAGAATATATATGTGTATACCGATTACAATAATGCAAAATTATTTTAACAAATAGACAGCTAAAAATCTTAGGACAGAGATTACAATACAATTACGATATTGGTATTCCATAGGTCTACAAATTATGTCTAACTAATCGAACGGCCAGGTGCACCAGGAGCTGGGATAGCCACTATACTTTATTACTTTTTAGGCCATCTGGATTTTTATATCGCGGTGCATCTTCGATCGTTGACTCATCTTCTACGCGGTCCGACAGTTTTCCTGTACCAGTCTCGGGTAGGGTCAGAGTCAGCAGACCAGCTATCAAGAAACAACAGCCACAAATTGTGGTGGGAATGTACCAGCCCAAAGCACCAAGAACATCTACAACATAAGGTGCTGAAATGGAGCCAACATGAGCCCATGTCGAGCAGGTGCCCAAAGCTGAGTTGCGAATTTCGGTGGGATACAGCTCTGCTGTATAGAGTGTGACCACAGAATAGGTGGCGCTAATACCGAAACGACCCAGCATGGCAAAAGATACCACCCAAGTGGTACCGCCCGCTGGAACCGATAATACAAGGAGTAATGAGACACCAGTTAGTATAAACAGAAGCATTGTAGTCATACGACGACCCGTGAAACGCAGCATAACCACAGGCACGAGATAGGATGGTATATCCACCAGGCCCGTTATGGCCACATAGAGATACCGGCTAACCGATAAATTTTTGGCATTTAGTGCTGAAATTCAAAAACTTCGATTAGATATCTTCCGGTATTTGGCTAGATCAGACTTACCAGTTACATAGTAACTAAGTGAGGTAACACAGAACATGAAGTATGAGGTAAAGATTAATTTGCGCACTTTAGCATTGGCAAATAGCTCAATAATTGAATGAAGCGGACCCGTCTTAACCCTATGCCACATAGATTTATTCGTTTCCGAGTCAAACTGCTAACAGAAAGTAATCAAAAGAATAATATGATTTGATTGTTATTTTGTATGATGAAAGTGTCACTTACCGCTTTCTTATCACTAATTAATTCAGTGGAAGGCGTAGTTCCGGGTGGCCTATCAATCTCATAGTGGCTAGGCTTATTGAAGAGGATCCTATAGACTTGATCGTAGCGCTGTTTTGTAATTAGCCAGCGTGGGGATTCTTTCATTAAACTGTTGGGCCGAAGTTCATCATAAGTTCGACAACTTTTAAGATATTCAATCTGGATACTCACTAGCAATTCAGTATTAAAAGCAGTGCTGGTACAGTCAATGCAAGTTGCAGCTGGCGCCAGGGTTCCAGGAGTATGCCGGCAATGGCCAATAAAATCATGCCCACTGGATAGGAGGCCGAGAAAGCAATTGACATCCAAGAACGATGCTTAAGGCAAATGTTCTCAACAACTAGTCGTATAATAAAGATTTTATGAAAGTCTGTAGAATTATCTTTTAAAAATACTTACTCATGGTAAATGCGGGATAAAAAAGACCAGATGAGGCTGCCCCTAGCAGAAAACGACCAATCAAAAAGAGACAGTACCAAGGCGAGAAAGCACAAAGGAAGCTGCCCACAATATAGAAAGCAGCACCAAGTGAAAACGAGGACTTTCGGCCAAATCTGAAACGAACAAGTTCTGATCAATTCTAAAAAAATAAGTTTAAGAATCCACAACTTACTTATCGGCCAGAATTCCAAATGAGAACGAGCCAAAGAACTTGCCCAACGACAGAAAAACCTGAGCTGAGGTCCGCTGCAGACTCCGATCGCAGACAAGTCCCCAATCGGCTACGAAAGTCGTCTCCGGATGGGAGAATTCAAAGCTACCTCTTGTCTCGCAAGACACCACCGAAGGCTGATTAATTTCAATCATATGACTGGTATAGTTCAGAGCATTTTCGTAGGACATGCGACTCAGTTCCTTGTAGTTCCAGTCCCAAACTGTACAGCCGTCCTGTTTCAGGTTAAGTTCGGATATATCGCGCCTCTGAGCCAGGGTCCAATTGGTAGACTTCAGATCATCAATACTGCACCACTGCTCATCGGGCACAGGCCCAAGGAGCACATACGAGGACACGTGAAAGCCATTGAGGATGTTCGGTGTGACGCACAGAAAAAAGAGACACCTGTCAAAGCAAAATTTATTTTTAGCTGAATCATCTATCTATTGTTGAGCTGATTAATTCGACATTACAAATATAACAGGTAATTTAGAGCACGCCAGTTGAATTTTAGCGCACAATTACAGCGTCACAGCTTGTTATTCTCGTGAGGTAGAAGTACGTGTGAGTAAATAATAATGACATTCAAATTGAATATCAGATCGATTTAATAAATGCGAAAGCGTAATGTTGTGAAGGTTAGTGACACATTCCAGAAATACTGTACGGGCAGCAGTGTTTTGTTATTTTTGTGTAGTTGCCAATTTGGAAATGTTATTAAACATTCAGCACACACACTTGAATGGTGAACAGCTTTGGTCGTAAGTCATTAGCCAATCCAGGCAAGCGAATCGAGGTGCGCAATTTTTCGGTGGATATTATATCCGAGTTTATTTTATTTATCACCCACTTTAAGAATTCAGGGAGAATAGCAATCAAAGGTCGCCTAATTGATATGTTTATATTGCGCCACTTGAATAGGCTGAAGCACGCGTTTAATGTCTGTCCGTGATGTGCACTGAGTGCGTCGTCCAGGGCAGAGCAGAAGCAGATCCTATCGCATCCACCCCGGACACCGTAGCCAGCCCAGCTCCACTTCAAGTTGTGAGCTCTTATCTCAGTGGTTCTTTTGAAACGAGACGTCCGTCAGCTGCTTTACGATCGCATGATCTACTAGGTTAGTACCGGTTCTAAATAGGTTAGTGACACGACTAATCTCCGTGCTTTGAATGAGTGCTAATACTATTTCCAGGGTTATCAGGTCTATGTTCTATTCTTATTCATAAGTTATATTGATCGGAATTGAATAATTATTCATATTAAATTCTATTATTAAAATGAATAGAGTTTGATGTACTCAAAAATGATTATAAACATATTTATAGCCAAATGATAGACAACACACAAGTTTATCAGTCTAACCTAAGGAATCAGCACCTAATTTTTTTTTCAGATCTATGCCTCCCCGTCGCACTCTATATAAGTGATATTCTATTCTTAACATGAACGAATTTTCTAAACAATTTTTCAGTGGTTGAGTAGTTGAATTGTGCTTATCACTTACCAAACAAAAGCGCCACCTGTGCCCACAGTTTCCAACTGTTTCGTGAGAAGATCCTTCATGCCATCCTCGCTGATGAGCTCCTTTATGTCCTCGGCAGTCTCCTTTTGCCTAGTCATCTTATATCACAGTTAATTCAAATGGCTTCGCCTCTGCACAAACACACGCCGCACCAATTTCACTCGCCCTAGATTCGAACTCGGGCTCTTCGAATATGCCGATAAGTGACAGCTGTATCGCCGTTAAAACCGGGAGCGGATCTAATATAAAAATAGTACCGCTGCCAGCTGTCGTTGATGTATTAAACAAAATGTCGAACTGAAGATTTCTTTTTATGAAAACGCTGCGCACATTTTGGCACTGAACTTGGATTTGAGCCGAGGTTTCGTTTTGAATCTGCGATCTATTTTTGGTCTTTGTCAATTAATTGGTCACAATTGAAATTGCAAAAAAAAAATGAACAAAAAAAAAAAAAAATAATAGTCCGGATTTGAATTTGCTTGCATCCGTTGATGATTTGTTTTTAGATGCACGTGTATTTATTTGCTTTTGTAAAATTCTGAATACAAATTGCAGAACTCGCGATACTGTGTTCAATTGTGTTCGAGAATATAGAAAATTAAAATACTATATGTATGCCCAATCCAGGGTTATCGGGAGAAGCCTTAGCGATACCAATGGTATTATTTATTTTCTCCTCCAGCTGGGATCGCCGTGCTATTGAAATAATACGATTTTATGCATTAGAACAAGGCGAAGGTCTTCTACATTCGAATTCACTTTCACTTTTCAAACGTTTTCGATCTAGCAATGGCGGCCAACATTTTCGTGTTTGTTTATTTTATCTTTCGATATTGATATTACGTTTTCAAAAATTCTTCTTTTATGCCTTCTTTTTTTGATATTTTTGTAATTTTGTCAGTGGCAGTGGAAGTCAAAAGACAAACGGCGACAGGTTCTCTGTAAACCAAAGCAAACGGCAAGCCGAAAAATTAAATGAATTTTGTTATTCACTTTTCACGCCGATTTTTGCATACTCGGCGCGGTGTGTCTAAATTTGAACGACTTCGATCGCAACTAGCAAGACTTTGTTGTCGTTCTTGCCTTCGAGATTTCACATGCGCCTCTGTCTACTTTGCCAGCGTCTCACAAACAAGCCCGAGGGAGGGTCGATCGCAGTGTTTTTGTACGCAAGGCAGGCAGCAGAGGAAGCCAGCCGCAGCCGCAGCGGCAGAAGCAGATCACCATTCTCTGGCTGCAGAAGATCCAATGCTCTTTTCGATTTTTTTTTTGTTTTTGCTGCCATAAATCATATCGAATGTGAAATGTTCAATTAGGTCAATCCATAAATGTCGGAGTTATTCGTTAAAACGATCTAGATTCGTATCCTAGATATCTATAATTTTGAATCAACCAGTTCCAACAAATACATTAGGTTACATTAAATGAAAGACAGTCAACAAACGAATATACTCTCATTTGTTCAAAAAGAGTATAACAACTAAAAAACGTGTACAATGTAATCGCACATGGCGTAAATGTAGGAAGAAAAACAACAACTCTCAGACTAAAAACATCAAGATTTTGCTCTTCTCTTCTTCTTTATGCTCAGCAGGCTGTCTTGCTATGGTTGTTGTTGTTGTTGTTGTTAGTGCATAGGCGCAAGTATTTGGGAAAAAGTTTATTGCGCGTTCAAAGAGAGATTATTTTTAAGTGACATACTCACAAATACACACACACACATATATACAACCATATAGTCTATGCCTTGAGGAGTATCAGTTCTAAATATTATTATAAAAATAAATAATTTTGAAAAATATTTTTTTTTTTATTTTTTAATTTAAGCGCAACTAATGAAGAATCGACTCACTCGGGAACAGCGCCAAAAACTCTGCTACAATCTAAGCGACTTCTCGGCTTTGTTGTTCTCTACATAACCTCAAAAGTTTGCAGTGAATTTATCAAAGCGAATTAAAACTACATGGCAAAAGGATACCATAAAACAAAATTTTATATATTTAATCCCTTTGTATTAATTAATGTGATTTTGTTATTCAGTTATTAACTTGTTAACCTGTCCTAAGTAAAGAGTACAGAGAATATCACTATAGCGCATCAAAAATATTTCCGTTTTATATTCTATATAAGAGTTCCATCTGCTTTGCAGTCGACTCCGAAATAACAACAAAACTATACACATGTATTATCCATTTACTAAGCTTGTGTTCTCACTATAGCAATTTCATTTACATATTTTTTAGCAATTACCCGCTCTCTTATTTAATTGTTTTACTCAATTTATACCGTGTATACCTTTTGGGTAAGGCTATATTAGTTTGTAATATAGAAAATGAGACGTCGGAGACCACCACAATTCGTTGGCGGTGCATGACCGTCCGTCGGGATCGTGGAGACTATAAGAGCTAAGACAACCAAACTTGGGATACGGACTTCTAGAGAGCTAGAACAGGGCTGCCATATTTCTATTGCGTATAGAGTATTCCGAAATCAGTCGTACCTTCATTTTATATTGATTTTGTTGTCATTTTAAATTTGAAACACAAATTTCCAAAAGAGAATTTCGGCGGAATTCTCTTTCCAAAGAGAAGACCTCTTTCGTTGAAAAGTAATATTGGATTTGATCCTTTCGAAAATCACATTATTCATAGCTTTGGAATTTCTCTAGGGAAGCTTGGGCAATTGACACGTTTGAGTGGCCATGCTAATGGAACGATAGAAACAAATGGACTGTTGTGAAAAAGTTAGATGAATTGTCTCACCCTTGCAATTAGCAGTATCTCAATTTGGAATTCATCGCTGGGAATCAAGCGCGCGTCATCGAATACCAGAAAACGCCATGCTAATCAGCTGAGACAACAAGTAAGGTGGAGAGGCTGGTAATTCGAGATCTCTGGTGATTGTAATCCATTTCAAAGGCACGTATTTGCACACCGTAAACTTTCCGAGGGGGTCTTGAAGTGCTTTTTGGACCTACATTGTTATCTAATTTATTGTAACACAACACTAACATGTTTACTTACAATTTATTGCCCAAAATCTATAATTGGTGTCGTTGTGTTATGTGTGCTTAATTCCTGTAGAAAGACATTATTCCAATTATGCATAATAAATCATTCAGTTTACTACTCGCGTGGGTGGCAGATTTTTTTAAGTGAATGATTACCCACGAAACGAGATGGAAATTATGCAAAAAAAAAAAGTAATTGAAGGCGCGCGCTGTCTCCAGCAGCCTCCCATAGCCCCGCTTGGTTTGCAGTGGAAAAATATACACCTATATTATTTTTACTGGAGTGCATTGCTTACTTAAAAGGCAATAAAGATTCTTAGAAGAATAAGGTCAGTTGTAAGTAATAATAATAATAATTTCGTAATATGACGAATACTCTCACAATTTGAATGTGAGAAAATCACAATGGTCACTCATACTGAGACTTTAAGAGAATGTAAAAGCAAATATTGTTAGAACAGATTTTCTGAGACTATGTCAATTGGAATTCTCACCATAAAACGTTTCCTCAAATATTTATGGAAATTTCTGCAATTCTGTTTATTAGAGTTAATTAGCACAAATATAGGTGAATGTGTTAACTCGATTCGGGGCGTTCTGGAATTCGAATTGTTTTAGTTGATGCCCGAACTTATATTTTTTATATTTTCTAAAAAAACAAAAATATAAATTTCGAACAACAATACCTACTCCCACTGTGCAATTAAAATAATAATATAAACTAATTTATTTAATTAATATCTTAATAATGAAGTTCCTTTTTATATTATCACAAATCCAGTATGTATAAAAATTATAAATTTTAGAAATACAAAATATAACGTAAAATTTAAATTTCTTATGTGCGCCCTCTGTTTTTCTTTTTCAGAATGGTTGATCCAAAATAAAACAGATAAAGTGCCATCTATGTTTCATTTATAGATTCTAAGCCAAGCAATGCATGTTCCCTATAAAACGCCTATAAGTTCATTTATTCTTTTATAAAGTGAACTACGCCACTGACTTCCGTTTCGAACAGTTACAAAAAATGATCTGAATATTTATCAAAAACAGCTGATCAAAAGCGCCATCTATTGTTTTAATTTGTTATGCTGAAATATTAAGCCTAGTTGGCAGCGCTATTTTTCGAAACAATATAATTGGCGCCAATTCAAATTAAACTTTTAAAATAAAATAAATTTATTTAATTTTATATGAACAGATATTGCGGTCACACTTTATTTAGGTATTATAATTTAGCTCTAAACTAGGTAGGTGCTTCATAAGTGAGTTTTAGCATAATTAAAATTCCTATTATAAAAATACTATAAAACGTCACATTATAGAGATTGAAACGGCTTAACAGACCTCTTACACGACCTGCATCAGTATAGGAATTCACATTTGGTTCTTGAAGATCAAGCAGGTCCTTCCAAACCAGGACCTGCGGTCTGATGACGATAAGAGCACGTACTGCCGCACGGACACCACTTTGCACAGCACCGCCCATGAGATTACGGTAAGAGGTCCCTGCTGCCGCTGAAGAAGACCAGATAATACGATTCCAAGGAGCAATCCGCGGACTGTGCTGCGCTGGGCTAACCTCAAAGGTATTCTCTATGAATTCCAGGGGTTCCAGCATTTCATTACCAAATTTAGTAGACAACTTGTCGAGCACAATTTGCCGGACACTGCCTATTTCATCCGTTGAGTGGACTATAAAGCCTGCATAATGGGAGTGTGGACTTTCATGGCCCACTATGAGGGGGCTGGAGCATAGGAAATCTCCTGAATAGCCAAGGGTAGCCCAAGCGGGTTTTTTATAAGTTATATTGAATTGTGTTATTAATTTTTTGGCCTTTGCTTTAGAGGTAGAAACAGAGTAATACTCTTTTGGTAATTCCGGACTAAACTCAAGCTCTTCCACCTTGTTCCAGGGTATGGCCAAAATAAGCGCAAAGGTACTGTATTTATTACCCTCTGAGTCAGTGATCTTGACATAATTTTTAAAATGCTCTAAAGACACTACCTTTCGATTCAAAACAATCTCAGTATTCTTTAGTTTATTGCAAAGCCCGTCGACAAGCTTCTTGCAAGAAACCTCTAGCACGGTATTCGAATATCTAAAGTACCTGGTTAGAATATTTTGGTTCAGTCACCAGCAGTCAAGATAGACACATATTTCAATAGCACTTACATGTCAATAATTTTTCTAATACCGCCGCAGCCACTGCAGAGATACATAAACTCATCATAGTTCACAACACAGGCATCCGTTCCACAGATCAGCTCCACAACGTTCAGCATGAAACGACGGGACTTATTGAAGAAGAGACTTTTGCAAATGTGTTTCTCCATGTTGGGTATATTTTTCCTTAACCTGCTTGAAATATAAGTATCGATAACGAGTCGATTTGGAGGATCGCTTTTTCTGACTCACTTAAAATTTTGAATGCGAAACCTGTTCATCCTCAAGTCGAGCATATCTATGTAACGAGAGAGCTCTAACTTGGCCAGCTTCGATGTTAGTCCTTCGTCCAGATCCCAGCACCGTGAGGAGTCTTCTAATCTTTTCGCAGCTTGCAAGGGCGCCACATTGATGTTGGTCATGAAATTCATCATGTTGAGCTCGTTGTCCATAAATCGAGTGCCTCCTTGGCTCAACTGGCCACCAGGGGCATCGTTTTCGTCGATGATTTTCATGTTCAATGAATTCTCCTTCGACAGTATTTTAATGGCTGATGCTAGGCCGGACAGTCCGGCCCCCACAATGAGCACGTCCAATTCTGGGGTGTCCGTCCCAAAAGCTAAGTCCGCATTGTCCATTGTAAGGGCCTTTCCAACATCGAGCGTTGGTGTTTTGGCATTTTTTATTTATTGTTGGGAATTTTTAAAAACTAAATAAAAATTCCCAAAAATATATTTATTGATAATTGACATTTTCATATATTTTACTCATATATCACAATTTTAAAATTCGCTTGGCTTTTGTCTTTAAAATTAAATGATACACTCACACCACCCGAAAATTATACTAATGAACTTAAAGATATTATAAGAATTAAAAGATATTTATTTTAGCTGATAAGACCAATAAAGTTAAACAAAAGCCAAAAAAGATTTGCAGTTTTAATGAGCTTTAAAACTGTATAGAATTGCCATAAAAGCAGCTGGAATTATATTAAAATTGTATTTTATTTAAATTCTAATAATGATTAATAATTCTATAAGGAATGTCTAAAAAGTAGGCCTCTCTTATACACTGACCCGCACAATAAACCTGTTACAATCTGATCGTATTCATTTTGACGAAATTTAAATAATAAATAAAAACCAGTAATATTTGGGCCTTTAACCCTAGCCTGACCAATGAAGTTCTTCAAGATAATTGAACTTTTCAAAGGCAAAGTTTTCAAGGATTTTAATAGTTCTTTTAAAATATATATGACGGCATAACTGGGAATATCGATCGTAAAGGAATAATTTCTTTATAGTTAAAATAATGAAGACATTTCAATTTGTTTTAAGCTATCAAAAATATCTTAAAAACTGAGCACACGTATTACACGTTTCACCAAAATTCCCCAAGCTATTTGATTATGATGCTTTCAATAATATTTCCGCTTATCACTTGAGATGACGTATCTCATTTGAGAGAAATGTGGAAATATTCCAATGTAAATGTAATGTAAACATTTAAAATAAAAAGGTCGACTACTCAATAATAAAATTGTAAGATTTGGTCTAGGGTTAATTTCGACGTAATCAGGGTATGTCTAGTCGTTGGGTAACAAGAGAACTTCGGTTCCATTTTCGCACACTCAAAATGGCAGTGATCTTTATTTATTTTCCAGTCATTCATAAGTTTGCCGAACCCAATCGCACTGAATCGCTGTGGGAAATAAGCAACCTGTTTAAATACCAAAAGTCGATTAACATAAATATCAAAGTAGTTTTACATTTTTAAATCTTCATTATTTCACACTATAATGAATGTGAAATCGATATCATCAATTGAGCTTTGCGTAACGTATCAATTCTTGAAATGAATCATTCAATGCCCACCAAGAGCGTTTTTGATCCCAAATTTGTATATTTTTCACATGTTATCAGTTTGAAGCACTAACTAAGGCTAATCCGTGGCCGATTTCGATGCGCTTTGTTCTCTCAGTGCTTTTGGGCCGAGAGCTTATCAATTATAGAGGGCAATTTCTAAAATGTAAACATCAAAATAAACTGCCACAAAGTCATTTTCAATTGTAAGCAATTTTCTATTTTTGTTTTTATTAATTAAGTACAATGAATGATAATACATTTTGAGTCCCAGTTTTCTTCTTTCTTTTTTTTCTATAAATATAAAAATGCGTTGAGATACATTTCATTTAAATGAAGAAATGTAAATTGGTTGAAATTCATTTGAATTGCCAGACTAATTAAAACGATTGCCGTTGTTGTCTGCTGGAGTGTTTCAGGCTCTCTGCTTCCACTTACTCCACTCAATTGGATAGGGTTTTGAGCAGCCTACCACTGAGCTCGGTTTTGGGCTCTTCACTTTTCTCAATGAGGTCATGATTCTTGCCAAAGTTCTCGCCATCTTCAATGGTCTCTGGCATGGTCTTATTGAGGGTCTCTGGCAGCATCAGTGATAGCAGACCCGCAGTCAGGGAGAGTGCACCGCAGACCACCTGAGGCAGAGGCCTCCAGATCTCACCCAACACCCCCAAATAAGGCGCCAATATGCCGCCAATGCGAGCCACCATGGAAGAAGCTCCCATGGCCACATTCCTCACCACCGTGGGAAATTGTTCGGCAGAGAAAATATAGACTGTCCCGTAAGAGGCCGTAATGGCCAGCTTGCCGACCATGGCGCAGGTTATAATTAGCCAACCCATCTGGTTGGGCACCACGGCAGTCATCAGTAGGCTGATTCCGGCCACGAGCATGCTGCCGCACAAAATCGAGCGACGACCCCATTTGTTCAGAGTGAGCAAGAGAAAAATATAGGCTGGTATCTCCACAGCCCCGGAAATCACGAAATTCAGCAGCACATTGCCGCCCAGGTTGTTGGTGTTCCAGGAGAGACCATAGTACACGCCGCTGTTGACAAACCAATCGAAGAAAATGAGCAGAGTCTTGCGTCGTAGATTGGGGAACCGCAACAGATCGAAGACAGTTGGTCCTGGTTGTTCAGCTGCCAAGGCATCCTGTTTTTTCTTTTCTGCTACTTCGTCAATCAACTGATCGTAGATCTCAACTGGTATAGTGACCTTATTCACCCGAGCCGCATGCTCGATCACCTCAACAGCTTCGTCTTTTTGTCCTTTCGAGAGCAGCCAACGCGCAGACTCCGGCACCAGCCAATAGTAGCACATGAAGAGCAGACCCGGCAGGGTCAGGGCAATCTGCAGCCAGCGCCAGTCGTGTATGAAATAGGCAAAGCCAGCTGTCATCATGAAGCCCAAGGAGAAGAACATCTGCATGCCCACGCCAGCAAAGAGACGATAAGAGGTGCCCACCAATTCCATGCCAATCACGTAGGCCACCAGAAAGACACCTGAGGTGGTGGCACCCACAATCAGCCGGGAAATGGTATAGGTGAAATATTCAGGGGCCAGTCCAGCCAGCACCCCAAATATCACCTGAATGACCAAGGAGGCAAAGAAAGTGGGCTTGCGGCCCCACTTGTCGCTCATCTGGCCAAATATCATGCTGCCCAATAGCACGCCCACCATGAAGATGGCATCGCTGCTCCCTGCCATCAACTGGCGTCCGCAGACCATGTCCCATTCGGTGACTGCACTATTCAGATACGTGGACTGATCATAGACAAAGCGAGTACACTTGACGGTGTCGTTTGATAAGGCCACCTGGTTATCATTTTCTGAGGGATTGAAGCGATCGTAGTATTCGCAAGTATGCCATTTCTCCCGCTCGCTGTCGTAAGGGTAGGCATAGGACCAATTCGAACGAGGCAATGACTCAAAACTGGCCGACTCTTCTTCAGAGGGCAGTAGGCAACGAAATTCTGGTTTGGCCAAGAGAAACACTCCGGCCAGCTTGTGGAGAGCACAACTGATGGCCGGCAAACAGAGGAGAAAATAAATTCTCTTCTGATAGCTACCGAACTCTCCTAAGTAACCGATGACATCGTCATAGCCCATGGCGCTTCAAACCTATACAAATCCGCCGGTACTTGTACACTTTTAATGGCCAAAATAATCGTACGCTCTGCCGCCTTAGCTATTAGTTGCTCGTGGCGTGACTTTTGATTTGGTTAGCTATACAACCGATGTATGGTTCATTGCCTCGAAAGTAGAAAAAAAAAAAACAGTGACGTCGGCACAACCCGTTCTATAAGTTGATTTCCTATTGCGCAATGCGTTGCGTATACGCTGTGTGGACCTCGTTGTACTTGCTCACTTGAAGCGCCAACAAGTGGTTGCGAATTATTGAAATCGCGACTTTAGCCACAATGCTATTCAAGCCAAACACTTTGCGTCTCTGACCGGCACTTTCGAATGCTACTCCAAGACAACCAGCTCAACCGTTCGCGATATATGTCAGTCAGCAACTGAACTAAGCGAGCGGCGTTCTCGATTAGCGAGCCACAAACGTTACCTACACTCTTGGAAGCCGAAGCAAAGCGTGCCGCTGCCGACTCTTCAACCCCATGCCGCATCGGTTGAACCAAACGAATAACCGAACCGACCAGCCAACTAACCAAGCATACCATTTTCGATCTTAGGTAGCGTGACTCGCTCGAAAGGGCGCAGATGCAGCAATTTTTGGTCTGTTGTCCAAAAACTAAACACATTTCCGAAGAGAACAAGAAATCAATGCCAAGAGAAAGTAAAACAAACAATATATGCACGAATATATATTTATATATATGTAGGGAGAGTATTGAGTGTACAACGATCACTGATCAGTGGTAGGGAGAGATCAATAATTCTTGGAAAACGTGGTTCTCAATAGACTGAAGGTATTAATGATTGATTTGATTTATAAATGACAAAATAGACAGACATCTGCTTCATTATTTCCCCAAAAAAACATCGCTCTACTTGGCCTCTTTCTTTACTCATGCCACCGCTCTCTTCGTAGCGCTCTTCTGTTTGTTCTCAGATTGGATTCTCTTCCATTGGCAAGTCAAACATCCGAACTAATGTTTTTCTATTTCTGTCCAATGCTGTTTGCTTTGACAACTTTGTAAAGGCTGCAAACATTTTCCCACTTTTCTCAATTAAAAAAAGAAAAATGTTTTTTTTTTCTTTTCAACACGCGACACAGTTTCGAATCGAATGGAGTTCAAGTTCAAATACACTTGCCAATGCCATCGATGTAATTTATAGAGAATCGGACGGCAAATTGTTTTGATTTTTCTTTTATTGCAAAAGTCTCGAGATGTTTTCCACTTCCAAATGGACTTTGTAAGTTCCTCTCTAGAAGCAATTGAGACAGACATGGCCCAGTAACGAATCACTCTTTTAGATTACAGTCTGAAATATAAATTAGAACTCAATATGGTCTTGTATTTCTGCAATTGATAAGACTTTGCAAATGGAAACTCAATGGAATTCGCATAACAGTGAAACACTGCCATACATGGCTTGTTTCCTGTTTCTTTATTATATATAACCTGATTCCGTTTACAGATTTCTTAGAGATAAACAACAATTATAATAAATATAAATAATGACAATCAAATTTCGAGTAAGTCGAGTTGTTAATATTCATTGGAATCTGATTGGTTCAGTAAATTTGAATTCCTAAAAATTTGAGAGAACCCAAATAAAATATGTACTTTTATTTTTAATATAATATAATGACTAAGTAAATGCAAATATCAACAAAAGATAAATGCCATCTCTTTATCTTTTTTTTATGGATAAAATAAATTTATTATTCTCATATTCAAGTCGAGAGAAATTCTTAATTTAATATTCAAATACGTGACTTCCGATGTTTGAATAAATATTTTTTAACTTAAGTTCAAGTTTTTGAGACAGAGAAAAACGACCCTAGAAGTAATATAAATATTTTCCTTTGGCTAAAAAAATACATATGAATAAGAAACCTGAGATGCTTAGAATTTGTGATTCCCACCATTGGCTGATTCGGCTGCAGGACTACCATTGAGGGGTTGCATTTCGCTGCATTTCTCGCGCTCCCTGGCGGCGTCTAGGTATTTGTCACTCTGTTTTCTTCTGCCAAAGTACTCGCCATCCTCGATAGTCTCCAACGTGGGCTTATTCAGAGTCTCGGGCAGAAGCAACGACAAGAGACCGCCCGTAAAGGCCAGACCACCAAATATGATGAATGGCAAGGGTCGCCAGATTTCGCCCAACTGGTTGAAAAACGGAGCCAAAATGCCACCAATGCGAGCCACCATTGAAGAAGCCCCCAGTCCCACATTGCGTACCACCGTTGGAAACTGCTCTACGGAAAATATATAAATGGTGCCGTAGGAGGAGGTGATGGCCAACTTTCCCACCATTGCGCATGTGACGATGAGCCAGCTCATATGGTTGGGCACGAGCACAGTGAGCAGAAGACTGGTGCCGGCCACCAACATGCACCCGCAGAGAATGGAGCGACGACCCCACCTGTTGAGCGTAAAGAGCAGGAAGGTGTAGGCGGGTATTTCGACTGCACCAGAGATGACGAAATTCAACAGTTCGTTGCCGCCCAGATTGCTGGTGTTCCAAGAGAGGCCATAGTAAACTCCACTGTTGACGAACCAGTCAAAGAAAATCAACAAAGTCTTGCGACGCAAGTTGGGATGACGCAGTAGGTCCAGAACACTGGGTGTACTGGTCTTGCTTTCCTGCCGCAATAGTTCCTTTTTCTTGTGCTCCGGAGTACTCCGCTCGTCGAGCAGTAATCCTAGGGCCTCGTTTGTTATTTGGTTGTTATTGAAACGCGCTCCCTTCTGGATATTGGCAATGGCCTCATCCCTGCGCCCTTTTGAAAGTAGCCAACGTGCCGACTCTGGCATAATCCAATAGTAGGACATGAAGAGCAGACTGGGCAAGGTCAGGGCTATTTGAAGATTTCGCCAGTCCCGGACAAAGTACGCAAAGGCAGCTGTCAGCATGTAGCCCGTGGAGAAGAACATCATCACGCAAATCCCGGCAAACGGACGCTTTGAAGGGCCCACCATTTCCAGGGCAATAACATAGGAGACTAGAAAGACACCCGAGGTGCTGGCGCCCACAACCATCCGGGCCAGGGTAAAGGTAACGAATTCCGGAGCTAAGCCAGCCAAGACACCAAAGACCACTTGGATAACAAGGGAGGCAAAGTAGACCGGCTTCCTGCCATACTTATCACTTAGCTGGCCAAAGCTGATGCTGCCTAGCAGCACTCCCAGCATAAAGACCGAGTCACTGACTGGCGGGAGAAAACTCCTACTGCAGACCATATTCCATTCCGTGACCGCACTGTTCAGGTACTTTGATTTATCGTAAAGGTAACGACTACATTGCTCGGTGAGGTTGTGAATCCCGGATGAGTAATTCTGCTTGTAGTACTCACAGGTTTGCCACTGTTCCTTTTGGTCATCGTATGGGTAAACAGAGGACCATTGCTGGCGGGAGAGAGAATCAAAGCTTGCCGTCTCATTCTCAGAGGGCAGGGCACAGCGAAAGTCTGGCTTGGCCAATAGAAAGGTCCGGGCCAGCTTGTGGAAGGCACATGGTATGGTTGTGAGACAGATGAGGAAGTAAATCAACTTCTGATAGCGACCAAAATCGCCCAGCTTAACAACCACTTCGTCATAGCCCATTTCGTATTGCTACTGGTCAGTTATCAATAAATCAGAGAATCCGGACAGATCAAATCTACATTGATTGCACAATTAAGATCCGTCTGGCTTGGAAGTCCGTGTTTCACTGTCAGGCAACCGTTACGCTTCTGTTTTTTTATTTGCTGGCTCTCGAGTCGAGTCTCTCAAATCTTTCTATGTAGTCTCACAGGGCGGTGTGTGACGTGTACTTTGGTCTCTTTACAAAAAAAAACACACTCACACCCCACCAACACCACAAGTTGGTATTTTCTGTGGCTCGATTCCGTCACCGCGATTTAAGCAAAAATTTGAACCTTAACCCAGCTTTCTGTTATTGCTAGTTTTATTCGAATTATAAAAAAAAAATCACTGAGCACGTGTTTGCCAAAATTTGAAGAGAACGTAACTTTTTTGTATTCTTCTGCAAGTAATTCACAGATGCTTCGGCACACGTCACTCGCTTTTCGTTGCCAGCAAAATAAACTGAAATCGCTTACTAATGCATTGTGCCGGTCTCCCTGAAATTTGAATGCCAGTTTTGAGTTCTCAGTTCTGCGCATTCTCTCTGGCTCTCTGCCAGTTCGTAGTAATTCTCCCGAGGTACGAAATGCTTGCCCAAATGATGCGAACTATCGTGGGTTTGCCGGCACACATGGAACCTTTTTCAAGCGCTTTCACACAGTGAAGCTCATGACGCATGGCTCTCTGAGTCTCTCCCGATGTCCCCCATACAAAAGTTGTGGGTGTGTACATTAAACCAAAAACAACCCTCAAATGAAACCAAGTTCTCAAAAAAAAAGAAAAAGAAAACCTGTTGGAAAACTCTTTAATTATATTTTAACAGTGTTAATTACCATATGGATGTACTTTTTTAGAAAACCTTTAATATTAAAGTAAACCGATCACAATATGGCATCATGTTTTATTGTTCTCAAAATTTTTATAGGTTCATTTTTGATTATGGATTTATTTGAATCAATTATTTAAATTTTAAAGAAGATTTAAATGATACTTTAAATTTTCGTTCAAGTTTCCGAAGTATACAAAACTGATTTTAAAGTGAATTATGATGATTTCATCACGAAATCTTATCTTATTTCTTGGTCCATGGGAAGATAAAGTTTAATATACAAATTTGTCATTTATTTGATTTACTTTTACTTAGTAAAATCATGCAAAAATAAGTACTAGAAAACTCTCCTAAACGATTAAAATTAAATATGATTCTATATTTTTTTATAAAAAAAGAAATCTGCAGAAAATGAATTTATTGTTTCATTGGTTCAATATTTAATATGTAAAATTATTACTATAAAATAATATAAACAACTTACGAAAGGTTTTTTTTTAAGTCTTCAACTCAATAGGATTTTAAATTTATGTTAGAAGAATAAATTAAATTGAATTGGTCTTCCTTTAAATTTTCTATTCGTAAGTACAGTCATGCCAAAAGTAATTAAAAGGAAGCTTTTCTAAACTGAAAAACTTTTCAATATGGACACTATGATTTTTGTTTGATTGCGTAATATGCCAAAGCCATTAAAAGTAATTTTTTTTAAATACGGGTTATGAAAATATATAAACCCATTGATTGATACAAATGATAAGCTGAAAGCAAAGAGACCCTAAACAGAAGAGGTTAAAATCCAAGCCAATTCAGCTGAAAACTGACATCGTATGATCGTTCCAATCATTTGTTGCCTCAATTAGAGTCAATTAGTAGGCATGCCGCAGTTCCCTTAAGAATAAATAAATGTTTCAGCAAAACAATTCGAAATATGGTGTGATGCTGTCCAGAAGTCAAAATACAAAAAGAAATGAAAATGTCTTGGAATTGGTTGACACTGAAGATAGCTGGTATTCTTTGGGTTGGGTAGCTATTGTTTTACGCAAGGTCTCTTGAACATTTGCTCATGGCTAAAGATCCATTTGGTGCAAGCTGAAAAGATAGATAGATAAACTTGTAAGATATATAGACAGCTTCCATCATAGTAAAACAACCACAAACATCTTCTCCACCGCCATCTGTTGGCCCCAGAACAACTCCCTTATTGACAAACCCTCTCGTCTCAAACACGATTATACCAAAATAAAAGAACATTACGCACCCCACTTAGAGCCATAGAGCACGGGACAGCCACCATGTACCGTACGGTTGTCGGGAACTCCCAGATTCATATTGTTAAAGACAAGAGCAGTGCCTTTTCTGGGAAAGGTTGACAATTTCAAATGCGTGAAAACCGTGGCACCACCTTCAGCCACATCATTCATCTATAATATGGATATGTAATTTATTGGGATATAAAAATTAGTACCCTCACGCAGCTTACATAAAACAGAACAGTGGTTATACGATTGCCTTTCTGCAAAAGTTAAGATAGAAATAGATTTTTAACAAATAAATAGGTGAAGAAGTCTTTACTTACTTCAGTCTCAGCATCAAAATAATCAGTGTGTGGAGCATAATGCCCTGCCAGGCCATAGTTCATGACTTGCAAGTTATCGGCCGCCGTCACATGGAGTCCAGTCATATCCGTGAGACGTTGAAGAATTGTCCTCACCGTGTCAGATGCAGAAGAGTCTTCGTTGAGAAAGGCACTATGCGAGGTCCTTTCCTTGACAAAATAAATCTTTTTTTTTGCAGCATCGTAGACGTTACTGCGCCTCATATTTCTCAAAATTGCTTCATCTTTCAAATTATTAATTTCATTATCAGAAATGGTATCATGAAACAGGGCAATGTAAGGATCGTGCATCAATAGTTCCACCTTGAAAGGCGCCAGTTTCAGAAACGGTTCATTACGATCGTCATAGTAACACCTTTTCCTAGGATCGACAGATTGATTATATTGATAATTCCCTCGGCACCCTTCATAGAACTCCGTGTACTGAGTTCTCTGAGCAATATGAGGAAAATGATTAGAATATAAATTTTGTAGATTTATTCTGTTCTGCAGATCTTTCGTCTTTTGATTGGTAGGATCCATATATATCATTTTATTTAATACTGCTTCAGCTTCATGGTTTTGACCTGTTTCGGGAACCCAAGAACATCAAAAACATAATTCATACATTTGGAATTCAGTGGCTTACCCAGCGTAATGAAGTTGACAGCGTAGGCTTCATAGAGTTCGATAACCTTATGTCCCACAGCTTCGTAAAAAGCAATTTTTCTTCGATCGTATATGATCAGGGCGAGTTCCAGCCATTTTTTGGCATCGTTGTAATACTGCTGCTTGAAGGCAAAGCTGCCTATACAATAACAATCCAGAGCATCTAGAGAAGTACTATTTTTTATAAACAATTAGTTTAATGAGAAATACTCGAAGCTATTTTACTCACTTGTAATCCTTTCCAGCGAATACCCCTGAGGAAAATTCGTAGTGAGAGATGGCATAGGCATCCATCAGACGTAATACGCCATCCGACGCTTCATCAAGGTCCATTTTAGTGGGTAAATATTGTAAACTTCTCTGGGTTAATTGCCTGGGATCTGCATAAATGTACATGTAAGTATAAGTTTTGGTTGTATCGAATTGAAAGTACCGTCTCCAATTGGTTGCTTAATTATTGAGAGCCATTTCGGCCAATCCTTGTAGAGGTGACGCACGACTGTAAATCGATTCACTTTCACGGAGAAATCATCTATGAAGTGTCTCTTTAAGATAAGGAATTGCCTGTCGATGTGTCCTTGAATGCTGAAAAAATGTTATTTTTATATTTTTTTTTTTTGCAGTTGGCGAATATTAATTTAGAGCTACTTCTTGGTGAAATTCAATCTTTCCTCCAATTCAATTACGTAATCTTTTAAGGCTGCTATTAGAGTAGCTTTTAAATTTATCAGGCTACCCATTGCGTATAAAGAACTGGAATAGCTACGCTCAGAGTCGGAATAAGACTTTTTAGTAAAACAAAATAGTAAAATTGCCAGCACCGCAAACCGCATCTTACTTTTGGGTAAAACAAATGACGAACTAAGATTTTTAAAATAATATTGCTGCGGTATTCCGAATTGATTTTAAAGTGTGGCTGATCAATTTAAAATTCATCAAAAGAATCTGCTAAGCTACAGTGCTGCATTTTGAAGATGCATCTCAAAAATTTGCAAATATTATTTTTCGCAAGAAATATCAAATAAATATCTACATACACTACCAACTCGAATCAAATCAAATATTAATTTTCTAACGAATTTTTATATGTAGAATTTGTGGCGGCCTCGCTCAAGACGCCATCTAGCGTCTACGTAAATATCTGGTCTCTGTTAATTCAGTAATGAAACAATAAATATAATTTTAGGTAACAACCAAGTAATACAGTGACTTCACATCACCCAACAACACAACAAAAGGGTGATACCTCGACCTTAGCCAAAACGGCGACTTCGCCAATATAGTCAAAAATGTAAAATTCTGTCGCCATCTACAGTGTTTCAGTATAATTAAATCACAGCCCTGCCAACTAAATGAGCTAATTGTGCTGCCAACCCAACTCATACGATGCTACCACCTCTTTTGTCGGCCTCTGCAGCTGTTTCAATTTGAAACCGTGTCTGTGTGCTGCCAACTCGGCTTACTATTGGACAAAAACAACTTAAGCGAAAAAGCTAAAAACTGATAGAATTCGCAAGTTGTGAGAGAGAGAGAGAGTCGCTCTCACACACAGCTGAAAAGAAAAGAGGCTACTCCGAAGAGAAAGAAAGGAACGCAAATGTGAAAGGAAGAAACGCAAAAAAGCTGAAAAGGGCTGAAAAAGAGCTAGATAAACCCAAAAAAAAGCTGAAAATAAACTGAAAAAACAAAAGGTAAATAAAAAAATTCTTCGTTGCTTTAACGGTGCAGACGTCATCGCCGCTTGTTTATTTTTTTCGTTCGGAGGCAAAAGAGGTGGCCGCGCATTCGCGTTCTCCGGCTGAAATTTTTTAAATTAAATTTTTATTTTACGGTTATTGTACGAAGAAAGTGTATACCGATCAAAACACCAACTAGATGGCAGCCATTTCTGGCAACCTACTTAATTTTACTTCGGCCCATTTTATGCAGTGAATTCCGGCAGCTCCGCGTTGTGGGCGCACTTAGCATCAACAAATATAATAAAAGATGATCAGTCGGCTTAAATGTTAAACAAAGTAATCGATTAAAACATTTGAGCTAGAAATTTCATTTCTGTTTATTTTATGTTTTCTTACGCGTCGAAAACAATTTTTTCAAAACATTATAAAATTAGTTCAGCAAAATTAAGAGGTATCTGTGTTGTTTGCGTTTTTCTTCTCAAACGGAAACTCCGTTCTTTCCCCCAATCTTTGGAACTCGACGTGCTTACATAAAATAAAATTCTGCCATCGCCACGGGAAGTGATACTGGAAGTGCGAAACAACTAAATCCACATTTGGACAAACCAAGGGCACCAGCCTGCAACTTCCACAACAACGCATTGCAAAAAGAACCAACAGGTAAGCAGCAAAAAAAAAACTTAAGAAATAAACCGAGATGAACTTATTCTGTGCGGCTTGGAAAGTGCATATCTAGTTTATTTCTCTTTTATATTTTGTTGAATTGCATTTTATATTACTGATACTTCGATCTACGTGGGCAAATTCTGAATGTGGAACAAAAAACTGCAAAAGCCAATAAAAAACAGCCGAATATAAAACCAAGCAAAATTATGCATTTATTCTTGGTATCGTTGAATATATCCAGATTAGGAGACGAGACAAAAACGTGTCTGTGAATCAATGAAAAAGGCATGAACATAAATAGGAGCAGGGTGTGTGACTCAGCAACACCCTCACACACACACACTCATACAAGCACGCCCAATAGGCATTCAAAATTTCAAACCACGACCCTGACAATCGAAACTACCACCAACTCTGCCAGAGACCCATAAAATTATAGATCTCTCCCACCCGCGCTCGCTCACTCAACTCATGCACATGCAGTGAACAGACACACATACACGCTCACTCACTTCCACCTGGCTGGAAGTCTTCTTTGCCTCTCTTTCTATTTTAACGATTCTTGTCAACTCACTGATAGATTTGTATGACTGCTGTTGTCGTCGTCGCGCAAGCGCTGTTTAATTAAGTGCGGAAATGAACAAACAGTTTGGTTCGTGTATTCGCGTTTGCTTCTTGTCTTGTCTTGTCTTGTTGTAGTCTTTGTTCTCGAGTCCAGGGAGTAGAGCACAAGTGGCCATGATGGCCATTCTGACCAGTCTCAGTTTGTTTGGCCATGCCAGGCACATTTCAAGACCATTATTTTTATTTGCCTTCTATCGCAGTCATCCCATAACCAGGGCCGTCTAGCTGCGGAGCTTCTTGACACGGCGCCTGCCTGGGCCGCCACACAAGCGTGCACAGGCGCGGCCAAAGCAATAGTGACGGTTAATCCTTGCCGTACTTCCACGTTGTACGTAATATAGTTGTATATTTTTTTTACCGCGACTGTGTGGGCATACAGAACGTGTTGACCGAATCGTCTTCTTTGTTGCTGTCGCTGGTCAAAGTATCCATGCGTTTTAAAGCCAATTAACGGCTCTGCAATACAACGGACGAGCATACAATTTATTTTATTTATTTTTATTTTTTGCTTATCTGCCCTGTTGTTGTTATTGTTGTAGTGTTGTGCACACTCCTCCCAGTGCTGTGTCGTGCCACAAAACGAGTCTCAAATGAGTGAAGATCCCTTTTTGTGCCACACGCCACAGCTGACAACTGACAGCTTTGGTCCTTGGTCTTTTGTTCTGACATCTGCTCTCCTACCCCTACAGATTTCTGCCCATCCCTCGTTCCTCCCAGTCACTTTTGTCCAAAACTTAATTTTTTGAATCAACTCTTCTCTTTCTTTTTTTAAGTTTTATTTATTTTTTTATTTTTGGAAATTATTTAAACAAAAGAAGTGGTTATGAAAATCATCTGCCGCCTCTGTCAGGCTTCGTATGAAAAGCAAAATTTGCATACTCGTATAAAACATTTCAAAATAGGCAACCGTGTATTCCAAAGTGAAAGTATTTTTTTTTAATTAGCAACTTTTGTTTTTCTAAGACAATTTGCATATTTGGATAAATGGCTTTCTTGTTTTATTAACTAAATAAATGCAATGAATCAAGTGGGCAGGCAAAAAAAGAAAATCTTCCGAATGCCACAGACTCTTTTTGAAATAAGTTAGGGTTTTAGTAGTTCGATCCGAGAGACATCCTTTGTGTCCATCGTAAAGATTCTGTTGTTTAATTTGTAAATAATTCTAGGAGATTTACGATTTGGGTTTATATGAAAGCTATATGATATGGTATCTATATGAGACTTGTTACATATAAAAATCCAAGCCAAGAAATCCTTCTATAAACTCTAGAAATATCTCAAAATCTAGCGAAGTCCGTTTCGATAAATTCAGAGACCAAAACCTATGAAATTGACTAATCGGGAGGTAACTTTGTCGGGTCTCCCAAGTCTTGTTTTTTGAATAAATTAAGTCTTTTCCGTAAAGAGTTTAAAAATAGTCAAAAGCAACGGTTCTCTTGTATGGTTTCCTCTTTCAAAATTTTATCAGACACTGACCCACTGACAATATTAATTAAAAACTTATATAATTTGGGTTATGAAAAAGAAAACTGATCCAAAAATATCTCACAAATTTCATCGACCCTGAAAATATTGATCCCTTTCGTATCACTTGAATTGTTTCCCATATCAACCATTTCCCCAAAAGTAGATTTCATAGATGATTATTTTTTGGCTACTTTAATATCTCTGCAATAAAACTGAGAAATCGTAAAAATTAATCAATATGAAACAAAGTGATATATTGTTAATGATCAAGTGAGAAAAGAGAAAGCACAAAAATATCAGCCCACACATCTCTGATGACCGATCCGTAATTTAACCTAGAAATTATGAAGACTCCACGTTTGGCAAACCTTTATTTATTAATTTCTGTGCTCTTTTCAGCCAACTTGTTGTTTTTTTTTTTTATTCTTTTGTTTCTGTTCGTGAAAAAAAAATAATTGCTCATATACAAATAATTGCTTGAGATAAGATTAAAACAATCAAAATGATAACAGTCACAATGTTCGGTTGACGGTGAATAAGAAACTAGAAAACATAAAAAAAAAATTATATATATTTGCTTATTTCATTCGGTTTTTGATTTATTTTTAAAACTATTCGAATCATTTACAAATAATTCAATAAGACTTTCTTCAAGAGACCCTAGAATCCTCAAGAATACACACACTTCCTTTATGCTTTTTTAGAAGTTCTTCGGTATTTTTAATACTCTTCTTGTCCAAAATATTTGGAGCATATGAAATGACAAGTTGAAGGTTAATAAAATCCCAATTGATCCTGATCGAGCCTTTCTCTTTCTAATATGATAAATACATCTGTCTAAAAGTTAACATAATGAAACCTGATATACAGTTCTCATTTGAACATATATGGGAATTTTTTCCGAAAAAGCCGAATCGGTTTTAAGGAAATCTTCAATATTTATTGACCAATCGCATTCATTTTAAATACTTCCCAGAGTTATACAGAGATCCGCATGAGTATCGAGTTTCTCTTGGATCAGACTATACTTGAAACAAACATACAATATACTATATATACTATATAGTCCCAAGATCAACTCTTTTTAGAAGGCAGAAAACTAAAACACAATTTCCCCTGAAAGAAACATATTGCATTTAAAAATAAATATGTGTACCCTGAAGAAGTAAAGAAAACCCGAAATAAATACACAATTTTATATATCCGCTCATAAAGAAAATTAAAAAGGAAGAGAGGGGAGGGGAAAAAGAAAAATAAAAAAGAAACAACACCAAAAAGTAGCAACAAGTGCAAGAGGGTAATTAAAGCAGCCGATTCTGAAGGGGAAACTGACGGTTGACAGACAAGTCCGTCCGTCCGACCAGACCAAAGCAAATATAGAAACATATGGAAAAATCTGTGTATTAACTCGACCACCGAGATTAACATGTGTGTGCTCATATGAAAAGCAAGGTTACTTGAGTTATGGCCGAGTGCATCAGTCACAACACTTGAGGGCAAAAAAGTTGAAACAGTTTCAAAGTTGTAAAAAATAATCGAGTCGAATAAATTTGCATTTTAATTGCAGCTTGCAACTGTAAAATGGCCAAGCAACTGAAAATAAAAGAAAAAATTAAATTTTTTTTTTTTTTTAATAAGAAAGAAAAGAAAAGCTGATAATGTGGAGTAGGAAATGCGGCAATTTAATTGCGCCAAAAGTTTTTCCTGCTCTGCACTGCTCTGTTTTTTGTTTACTTTAGCTCAGTGTCTGCATTAATTGGTTCCACTTGCCCGACGTTTAACTATCGACAACAATGCTTCCAACAACAACAACAACAACAACAACAAGGAAAATCTTTGGCTATTTTCTTTGAGCAATTTCACTTGCAGAGACCGTTGAACTTTATCCAAAAAGACTTGTTGAAACCAGCTTCAGGTTGACCACCAGGAGCAATCAAAATCATTTCAATTGTGAGGCAAAGTGGCAACCATTAAAACCAGGCTATTGCTCTCCCAAAAAAAAAAAAAAAAAACAAAAATTAAATACATTAAAATGAGGCCTGCATTTAAATTGGCCCCGAAAGTGTAAACATGACCCAACAAAAATCAAACTGAAACAAAACAAAAAAAAACTCAACTCCGTTTTAAACTTGTTTCGGTGGTTGATTTTTTTTTTCCTTTTGGCCGTTTGACTTTTGCGCATGCGCAACGTTTTTGGGTTGTTGTTTTACGGTACACTGAACTTTTCCCCCGCTTGGCTTGTTCTTGCTGGTGAGGCCCCAGCGAAAAGCCATTTTCCATAAATAAGAGAATCTAGCTCTCTATTGTTGCAAGTGTAATTGGCTTTGGTGTGTATCTGGTAGATGCAGATATGACTCATTTTTGACCAGAAGAGCAGTGGTCTCTGAGTTTGCTCCTGTCCTTCAATTTGCGGCCACAATTGGACTGGGCAGCTGCACAAGGCTTCTCTGGTTGAAAACAAGTTCAACTGGTTGCCACTTGCTGCCACTGAAAAATCCGTGCAACTGACACGGCCACAGATGCTCGCTGTTGTGGGCAGCCGCCTGCAAATCGTTAACCTGTCCGTCGTGTGCCTGGCTGAACTTGAAAACGTTGCGATATCGCAACGGGCCACACATTTGTGGCTCAGCGAAACGCGTTTTGATCTCGCCAAGGGAGCACTCAAACGGGTTTCCATTCGCCGCGAGAAGCTTCTTCTTCTTCTTACATGTCTTTTGTGGCTTGAAGTTCTGTTTTTTTTTTTTTTTTTTTTTTGGCTCGATGAATTCCAGTGAAATGGACAGCGGTAGATTTGTTGTTTATTAAAAACAAACTAACGGTTCAGCGATTTGAAAAGAAAGAGGAAACACAGAAGAAATACTGGCTTAAATGGGCTGTTCTGGCCAAGATTCTAGCTTGGCGGCTTTCGGCTCTGCCCCTTTTTTTGTGAGCACAAAAAGTGTCGCAATAATTACACAATTTTCGTGGTTCGTGGTTGACGGGGTTTAGAAATTGTTTTCTTGCTTTTCTCGTTTTTCCACCAAAGAATAGCAAAACACACAAACAACAACAACAACAACAACAACAATGCAAAGACCTTTGTAACTTTGCTGCTTTTGGTTATGAAATTTGAGCGATTGTTTGGCTTTTTATTTCTGTTTTGCTTGTGGCAAAAAATTGGCTACTGGGAAGTGTCACGAATGCAACGAAGCCAATTGCTTTCGAAATGGAAAAACCAAAAACAACAACAAAATTTGGCTACAAAAATAATGGGGAAATATTTTTGATTTACATTTTAAAATTGGTAAACGATGAAAATGATCAAAAACTCTACAAAAATAAATCATCTATTGATTTGTCAGTTTCAATTTCAAAAATACTCAAAAGCCCAAGAATTACGTAATACGAAAAACAATGAAAATGTTATTCACAGTTAAAAAAAAAGGAAAGAGGGAGAAAAATACAGAGAATACGATTATTAATTATTCAAAGCTAAAAAGAGTCAACGGCAGTTGGCAGGCCTTTTATTTGGGGCCAACCGGAAGGCGTTGGTTACCACGAAATTTTTGAAATAAAAGTTGGTCAGGGAATTTTCACAGCTTCATTTGTCTAATAAATAAAGAGAAATAGAGTTAATTTTATGTAATCCAATTCGATTTACCATGGGAATGTGCCATGAAATTAGATTATTCTAATAAAAGAAAAAAAAAGAAAACCCTAACATTAATAATTGTCAGGTGTGGGGTTCGAACCCACGCTCCCTCTCGAGAACCAGAGCTTAAATCTGGCGCCTTAGACCGCTCGGCCAACCTGACTGCTTCGCCACGTAGAATCTAAGTTAAATATGTGCCAAATGAATATTTTTAGAGCATTTCAGCACCACCACAAACACACCCACACACTCACAATCACAACAAATTGAAAAACCAACACCAAAGCGGAAGGCAGCGTCAGCTGACGGCCACCGAACCCCCACAATCACACAACGCAACCCTCGACAAAGCAAAGTAAAAACACCCGCTCTCTCTCTCTCTCTCTCGCTCTCTTTCATTTGTCAGAGAGCGTAAATCTAGCTACACTCACTCTCAATTAAAAATGTACAGGGAATGCAAATTCAATTGCACTCGGTGTGATGACTTACGCAAATGCACATCTTCTTTATCTCATTCAAAATCTTTATATAGACTAAATAATCTGAAAGCTACAACAACAAAATATATTTTGAAATAATTTTTTTTTTTTTTTTCTAAAAAGTATTTAATCTTAGATTAACAAATTTTATTGATCAAATATTTTGGAGTGTAGTAAAATTCGATCTGTTTGAAAACAAATTTCTATAAAATGCAAAAGTTCTGAGTTCTTCAGAGTATTTCGGACATGTGTTAGGCATCTGTTAACAATTTCCTAGAAGGTCAAATTGTGTCTATCGACCTGACCGGGCCACGAGTTCATGCCCATTTGCATGTAGCGATTCATAATTCATTGTTTTGGGGAACCAAAGACCCTTGGGCCTAGTTGTTAGGCGTGTAAATTATGCCGGAAGTTGTTATGTCATACCGATAGTTCTGCCTCCCTTCCTCTCGCGCTTAATTTGCCTATTGTATGCGTGCCATTGAATTTGGCAGTGCATAGAAACGACTTGGCGCTTCCTGACTGCAATTGGAGTTGCACTTCAGCGTGTTACAACTTCAGCCATTGTTGTTTTTCATAATCTGAATTGGAGCATAAACAATGCAGCATAGGCAATGCCCTAACCAATTTACACAAACAAGACACACGCACATGCTCACGCTCACGCACATCTGAGAGGCTGACTGTGTTGGTGTCGCGCGCTCTTAGATTCGGCGCAGTTAATTTGAGTTCGGCCCCACAGCCCCAAAGCCGAACATCCTGACTACAGCTGCATTAGAACAAGCCGCAGAATCCAAATCCGAGTTCCCAATCAGTGCACATCGTGACGTCGTTGTCAACGCTTCGAGCTGAGTGTTTGGTCACGTGTTGATTTTCCGCCCGTTCTCTTCTTCTACGTTATTTTGTCTCTGCCATTCAGTCGGGGTGTGTTTTCTTTGCGTCTTTCGCAGCTGAACTCAAATTCGGTTACTGGGTGAAAAACTGCACAGCAACAGCAGCAACAACAATAACAATAACAACAACTTGACTAAAGCAGAAGTAGAAGTAGTTTCGATGTGCCCTGCTTGAAAGTATTTTGAACTTTGTCATTGCAGTCATCCGCGCCAGGTTGGCTACGTGTGCAATATTCGAGCTGCCTCTGGCTAGCCTAGCAAGTGACGACACCCAAGGCAGGCAGCTGCTTCTGTTGTTGTTGTGGAAAGTGCATCATTTTGCTAGTTGGCTCCGTAATGTAGGTCAGCAAATTGTGCAATAAAAAAAAAAAATATAATTTTCACTTTTCCAACAGAAATTGTAAATAAAGTGAAAATCCGCGCAGTGAGTGAGGAAATTTAATTAAAAAAAAAAAGAAAACAAAACGTGCAAAACTCTTACCTACTCTCTTGGGTAATCAGAAATTATCCAACAACAACAACAACAGCAACGACAATAATAATCAAGCATATGGCGGCCGTCTTGGAGAAGAGTGCAGCAAGGAAGTGAAAAGTGTTTAATCGATAGTGGAAAAAAGAAAGAAAGAAAGAAAATCAAGTGAAAATCAATTCTTCTAGCTGCTGCTGCGGCCACCGTTGCCAGGCACGAGAAACGGTTTCCTTTCATCCCCCGATTTTTTTTTCCAAGTGCACTCGACACCACCCTCAAGTTGATTTGGTGTTGTCGGTCCTTTGCAAATTTTTGCTTCAAGTTTGTCCTGTCCTTGGTGCCATTGCACTCCCGGGAGGCCGGCGAGAATAATTTCATATCAGCATGGATTTTTATACCAACAACAGAAAACAGCACAATGAAGGCGCTGGTGAGTCTTGCCATAGTCTTGATACTCTTTTTGAAGCGAAGTCTGAACCAGATCTAAATCGAATTAGTTCAGAAAATTATGCTATGAATATTACTTCGAAAAGGGTATGCCAAATTCGGCATTTCGAAATGGAGCTGCCGTAGTGGCATGCTTGATTCTTTAATTGATCAATCATAACTACCAATTAAGCCATAAATGCATTTGGTTATAGTGTCTCCATTAGAGATTGAATGACTCGAATAGATCAACCCAGACAAAGGTCAAAATTTAAATCGTCTGTCGAAAGCAAACATTTGAGTAATCCATAAGTAAACCAAACAATTTAGAAGGAAGCCCATAAAGACATGCCCAAAAATGTACTTAGCCTGTGACACGCAAGTCGGAGTGTACGAGGGCTGCAAATTTCTGCCGATGATATCACCGTCGCCTGGCCGGAATTGTCTATTTGAGCCATGACAAACAAATCACGCGTTCTGCTTATTTACTAATTGCCCCTCTTTGGCTCAGAGTCAAAGTGTCAGTGCATGTGTTACGTAGACGTGGTGGTGGGCTTTTGGCCAACCCTGGTCTTGGTCAAGAAAATTGTTCAACCATAACAGAATAAGCCTGTTAGTTGCACAAACCCGGGGCTGGGCTGGCCTGGCCTGGGCTCATTACTGGATCAAAAGCTTGGAGGGGTTGGCAAATGTCACACCGGAATCGCATTTCATAAGCCTCGACTGGGTTTTACTTTTTGCATTGCCCCCCACCCCGGCTCACCTATACGTCTGTTGAGCCAAGTGCTGGTATGCATATTAAAGTGCTTGGGTCTGCTTATTCATGTTCATGTAGACTGTTAGGCCCATTGTCAATGTCGCCTTCGAGCAGTTCCTTCTTCTTGGTCTCATCAAGAGTCATTTATTTTGTTGCCTCTTGTGTCTTGGGTCTTGTGTGTTGGCCACACTTGGCTGGATTTTGAGCTTGACACGTAGATACTCGGCAAGAATGCTGCCTTGCAACTTCTTCTTGGTAAACGGCCATCAAATCATCTACCCCCTCGTCTCGCAAGTGTTTCAGGTTATTCTACTTATTCTTCCTATGTGATTTATTTTTTGCTTCTATGCAACTTAATTTTCTATGCGAATGTATATGTATATATATGTGTATTTTTTTTTTTTTGTAATTTGTAATTCATGCCGCCAACATAGCGTCGTCAACGTCATCAGCATAGTCTGGCATGTGCAGCGGTGCAGAGATTCGAATGGGCCGGGCTGGCTGCAATCTTTGTCGTGCCTGGAGAAAAGACAGACGAAAAAGAAAACCATATGCCAGGCTCTGCCTCTTTCGCTCTTCTTCTTCTTGCTCAACATAATCAAGATTATGTTAAATTGTCTGAAAAATTGTTGTTAATTTGCCTGGCACATTATAAAGCGATTTCAGTGATATGCAAAAGCAGAAAAAAAGGTTAAGAGCTCCACTTTCTATGCAGGCACTTAATAAACTGGGCTAATTGCAATGGATATCGGAATACCAAAGAAAAACAAAATAATTGAACACATCATCAAGTTGTTTTTTTTTTTATCAAATAATCCAGTCAAAGATTTGATAAGAACTGACTAAGTGCCATTGAGCTGATGAGGTCACACAATGGGTTTCTGTTAGGTGAAAAAGTAATTCCCTCAAATTGACAGACCCACACTCTTTCAGACAAATCCGATTTGAAAAACAATCACAGGCCTAACAGGCCTCCCACGATTGTTCTAGCAAAGAAATAAAGAAAGAGAAAAGGAGAGGGCAGGCAAGTCGTTAAGTTGCCTAACAGATACCGAAAACATTTAAAAAATCATTTAATAATAATTTAGCACTCTTTGTGAATTTATTCCAATTTGAGAGACGCAGAGCTTTCCGCTGACACTGTCACCCCAGCACAGTGCACAACACCGCCTCCAACCCCAACCATTCTATATATATATATATCGTATCACAATTCTGCGGCTAAGCCGGACCAACTGCGTCAGCCGGTCGAAAACCAACAAGCTAAATAAATGAATTTCACCTTGACGAGCTGCTGGCTTTAAAACAATTGTCAACGTCATTGTCTCAGTTCTCCCTAGCCCGCACCGCGCCATCTATCCACCCCTTCAGTCTAGAAAGCTGAAAGTGTGAGAGCTTGCGGTTATTTTATGTTTATGGGAAACAGATTTGCAAAGCTTTGTTGGCCGCGAATCAAAGCCAGCCAAATGACCAAGACCTGGAGTGGGCTTCCACTCTTGCTGGCCAACTCCGTGGGCCTTGGCTTATCACACACACGACGCCCATGAGTCAACACTCTGATAGAAAGAAAAAAGTATGACCGAGAAAGGTAATCAGCAAATAGGCAAGCACAACGAACACAAATAAAACTGCCACAGCGACAGCTAACAAAAAAAAAAAAAAAGAACATTAACTGGGCAAAGAGAGTGAGAGAAGAGAGAGAGAGGCCGAGCGAAACAGGTAAAGTTAATTGCTGAGAAATGACGATGACGTTGAACCGAACGACCATAAAACACCGCACCGGCCCGCCCGCCCGTCAGCGGAGCGGCAAAGCGACCCTAATGACAGTTATTTTCTACGTTCTGTGAGCATCGCTGAACGCCAAAGAATCGGCCCGATCGCTCAGCACAGAGCCAGTTGGAGAGTTAGGGAACCAGTCGGACCCACAGCCGGGCAACTCAGTTGCTTTTGTGAACTGTGACGACGCGGCTCATAGACTCTTTCCAATAGTTTTATTCATAGCTGCCCCGTTAGTACTCCAGGCCGTAGATAAGATGTCTGTTCTATTGTCTAGATAAATTAATTCTAAATTTTTGGCTTTTGGTATTTTTGTGTATTTGCAGTGCGGAAAATGTTGGAGGACACACAGCTAGTGTGGGTGAGGGATCCCGTTGAGGGTTACCTGCAAGGTCGGATTACGGAAATCGGGACCAAGGAGTTTGAGGTCACACCCATCGATCGTAAATTCCCAAAAAGAACTTGTCACTACGATGACATACACTCATCGTGTGATGGGCCCCAGGATCACGACGATAACTGTAAGTATTACCGCAAATTTCAAGTGTTATATAAAATATAGAAAATTTGGTGAGACTAGCTACTTTTTTCGTTGCGAACTTGAGGGAACCCCTCAGTATTGTCGTTGATTCAAAGAGAACTTATCAGTTTGAATTGATACGCTTTAATATTTCTCTCTTTGGAGAGTGGCAACAAAAAGTTAGTACATTCCCTTTTTAAAGGATGGTTTCTCTAGAAATATCAATATCAGAACCCCTTAAAATAATAAGTCAGTCTAAATGAGTATCTAAATATTTTCGAAATTCTTAGATAAGCTCTTAGGTCAACTGCTCTATATTTAATGAGCTGATAACCATGTAAGACTCTGATACTAAAAACCTGAATTCCAAGAATAGATATTCCAGACAGTTTTCAGGGAATTTCCATTATCTTATTATTTTTAAAGGAAAGTAATTTCGGACTTGCTGTACTACGTGAGTGAGTCGTGAAAGCGGAACATGATCGTGTCAATTATGTTGAGACGTGAATCCGATGGCCCCGAAGAAAGTTTATTTGAAACATATTTAAATATTTGTAAGACTAAAACCGCCACTCTTGACCATTTTAGGTGAGCTGATGCTGCTCAACGAAGCCACGTTTTTGGACAATCTGAAAACTCGTTACTACAAAGACAAAATCTATGTGAGTAATTCGAATTATTTCCAGCAGAAATATGAAATTGATTTATGCTCTTGCTTCCCTGGCAACGGCAGACCTATGTGGCGAATATTCTCATTGCAGTAAATCCATATCGTGAAATCAAGGAACTGTATTCATCGCAGACCATCAAAACCTATAATGGACGTTCCCTGGGTGAATTGCCACCGCATGTGTTTGCCATTGGTAAGAGGCTGATACCAAGAATGATATCAGTTTTATCAATTGTTCAAATTACTCTTTCAGCCGACAAGGCAATCCGAGATATGCGCGTCTATAAGTGTTCGCAGTCCATCATTGTCTCGGGCGAGTCCGGGGCTGGTAAGACGGAGTCTACAAAGTATTTGCTCAAATATTTGTGCCACTCGCATGACAGCGCGGGTCCCATCGAGACCAAGATCTTAGATGGTAAGCCAAGGAATATATCAAAGAACTAAAACTGACCGTGTTTCTCTTAGCCAATCCTGTACTGGAAGCTTTTGGCAATGCCAAGACCACGCGGAACAACAACTCTTCTCGGTTTGGCAAGTTCATCGAGGTGCACTACGATGCCAAGTGCCAAGTGGTGGGCGGTTATATCTCTCACTATTTGCTGGAGAAAAGTCGCATCTGTACGCAAAGTGCCGAGGAGCGTAATTATCATGTGTTCTATATGTTGCTGGCCGGAGCCCCCCAACAGCTGCGCGACAAGCTCAGCCTGGGCAAGCCAGATGACTACAAGGTGAGTACATTCCAACAACTTTTACTTACTCAAATTAATTTGTTGATTTGTTTGTTTTAGTATCTCTCGGGTTGCACTCAGTATTTCACGAATGCCCAGACTGAAAAGCTGATACCGACAGCACAGAAATCGAATAATCATCAGCAGAAGGGTCCACTCAAAGATCCCATAATCGACGATTACCAGCATTTCCAGAACCTGGACAAGGCCTTGAGTCGTCTGGGCCTGACAGATGCGGAAAAGTTGGGCATTTATTCGTTGGTGGCTGCCGTCCTGCATTTGGGCAATATATCCTTTGAGGAGATCCCCGACGATGTGCGTGGGGGCTGCCAGGTTTCCGAGGCCTCCGAGCATTCTCTGACCATCACGAGTGGCCTGCTGGGCGTGGACCAAACTGAATTACGCACTGCCCTGGTTTCGAGAGTTATGCAGAGCAAGGGCGGCGGTTTCAAGGGCACGGTCATCATGTAAGCCTCATTCTACAGATTCTTGATCAGAAAATTAACTCAATGCCTTCATTTGCAGGGTTCCTCTGAAAATCTACGAAGCAAGTAATGCCCGCGACGCTTTAGCCAAGGCAATTTACAGCCGCCTATTCGATCGCATTGTGCGTTCTATCAATCAGAGCATACCCTTTCAGGCGTCGAACTTTTACATTGGAGTCCTGGACATAGCTGGCTTCGAGTATTTCACCGTGAACTCATTCGAACAGTTTTGCATCAACTACTGCAACGAGAAGTTACAAAAATTCTTCAATGATAACATCCTAAAGAATGAGCAGGAGTTGTACAAACGCGAGGGTCTCAATGTGCCTGAGATTACCTTCACTGATAACCAGGATATTATCGATTTGATTGAATCGAAATCAGCGGGCATCTTCACTCTACTGGATGAGGAATCGAAGCTGCCAAAGCCCTCACCGGTTCACTTCACCGCCGAAGTGCACAAGTCTTGGAACAATCATTTTCGCCTTGGCCTGCCGCGCTCTTCCCGGCTCAAGGCCCACCGTACTTTGCGGGATGAGGAGGGCTTTCTGGTACGTCACTTTGCTGGCGCCGTTTGCTACAATACCGAGCAGTTTATCGAAAAGAACAATGATGCCCTACACGCCTCTCTAGAGGGCCTGGTGCAAGAGTGCGAGAATCCCTTGTTGAAAGAGCTCTTCCCCTCGGGCAGTAATAATTCAGTGCGTGGCAAGCTCAACTTTATATCGGTGGGCTCCAAGTTCAAGACACAGTTAGGCGAACTAATGGAAAAACTAGAACAGAATGTAAGTGAATCAAGCCTTTCCATCGTCTATCAATCTAATTCAATCTCTTTATTAACAGGGTACCAATTTTATACGCTGCATTAAGCCGAATAGTAAGATGGTTGATCGCCAGTTTGAGGGCAGCCTGGCCCTGGCCCAGTTGAAGTGCTCTGGCACCATTTCCGTGCTGGAGCTGATGGAGCATGGTTTCCCCTCGCGTGTGCTCTTTGCTGATCTCTACAGCATGTACAAGTCGGTATTGCCGCCCGAGCTGGTTTCGTTGCCGGCACGCACCTTCTGCGAGGCCATGTTCCAATCACTCAATCTCAGTTCGAAGGATTTCAAATTCGGCATCACCAAGGTGTTCTTCCGTCCGGGAAAATTCGTTGAATTCGACCGGATAATGCGTTCCGATCCAGAAAATATGCTGGCCATTGTGGCCAAGGTCAAGAAGTGGCTCATACGCTCGCGCTGGGTCAAGTCTGCCCTGGGTGCCCTCTGCGTCATTAAATGTAAGTTAATTGCGTGACCATTCCTAATCCAAAATTAATAAAATTTTTATTGCTTTCTTTTCAGTACGCAATCGGATCATTCACCGCAACAAATGCGTGGTAATGGCCCAGCGTCTAGCTCGTGGCTTCCTGGCCCGCAAGCACCATCGACCGCGCTATCAAGGCATCACCAAGATCAACAAGATACGCACGAATGCCCTAAAGACAGTGGAAATTGCCTCCGGTTTGAAATTGGGTCGCGATGAAATCATAGGCGGTGTTAATGATATTTATTCACAAATCGATGATGCCATTCGAAAAATCAAGGTAAGAGAAATTAACATTTCTTCTTGACTTCGCACACTCATTGACTTATTGCAGATGAATACAAGGATCACTCAGAGGGAAATTGACTCGATGTATACCTCGGTAATGGCCAATATGAATAAACTAACTGTGGACTTGAATACCAAACTGAAGGAGCAACAACAGGCAGAAGAGCAAGAGCGTCTGCGTAAGATTCAAGAAGCCCTGGAAGCAGAACGTCGCGCCAGGGAAGAAGAAGAGCGTCGCCTACGTGAAGAAGCTGAAAACAAGCGACTGTAAATATTTCCTTTACTTTTTCAATTTGAAGAATTTCTAAACATTTTTCTTCAAAAATTAGCAAAGTCGAAATGGAAACACGACGCAAAGTAGCCGAGGCTCAGCGTCTGCAGCAGGAAGAGGCAGATAGACGTGCTGCCCTGGCCCTGCAAGAACAGCTGCAGAAGGAGGCCAAGGATGATGCCAAGTACCGTCAGCAACTGGAGCAAGAGCGTCGGGATCACGAGCTGGCCCTGCGTCTCGCCAACGAATCTAATGGTCAGGTTGAAGACAGTCCGCCCGTGATACGCAAGTATGTAGAATGCCACAGCACACAGAGAAATATGAGAAGGATTTTTTGTAAATAAGACTAGGCCTGGTAATTGGATGATTAAAAAAGATATGCCTGTGGTAGGGAGAGCTTGTGGTGTGGGTTAATTAATGAAAACAAAAAAAACTGGGTTATATTTCAGCTTAGATCGAAAAAGTCTATAAAGTGCAGCCAGTGAGATTAAAAGAAATATGTATTTCTGATTCAGAGTATTTTTAAATAGTTAAAAAGAGAATTAGGAAAGCTTACGTATTTTTCCCCACACAAAATTCTCTCTCTTTTTCTTTTTTTAAATGTATTGTAATTTTGTAATATAAAATGAAAGAAATTCACCAAAAACTTTTCCCTCCCTGTTTCTACACGCTGTCTGCTCCACACCAAAATCCACATCCCAATCAAATCAATTAAATCACAATCAACCAATCAAACCAAATCAATCAACAAACACAAAATCAACACAGTGGTGGTGTCAGTGACGTGTCTCCCGTGGGTCCCAACAAACTGATCAGGTATAGCACACCAAATTTATATATATTTATTTATTATTTTTAACTTTTGAACTTTTGTATATTCCATTGATTTTCTTGCTTTCTCAAAATGCTTTACAAAAACTAATTGGATAAAAAACAACAAATTTCTACTTCTTCTTTAACTCTTCTTTATTTTACTTTAATTTTCTGTTTTGTTTTTGAAAAAGTTTTTCACAAGTTGTGTCAAATATTGCTTCGCGATATTTAAATAAGTGAGTTGGTGCTGGATAGCTCTCTTTATATTTGATTGAAAAGCTTTCAATACTAACCAAAAATTATTCAGAAATTCATTAAAGCTAACACACACTCCAATCAATTGAAGTGCGATCAAAAATTAATTCGAAACAATGACGTCATTTTGACCGCAATCGAAATTGATTAGATTAAAATGCATTTCCAATTGGCATGTAGAATTTGTCTTTAACCTTCTTAGACTAAATTATTCTCTTAATAATCACATTAAAGACCATTTACTGTTTTTCACCTTGCTTGCTTTGCCATTGAAAAATACTGTTTTTTTAAGTTGCCATAACCATAAATAATTTGAAAATGTTCTGATTTAGGTCGGAAAATGTACGAGCACAGCAGCAGGCATTGGGCAAGCAGAAGTACGATTTATCCAAGTGGAAATATTCGGAATTACGCGATGCTATCAATACGTCCTGTGATATAGAACTCCTCGAGGTAAAGTCGAGATTTTTTTTTACCATTTTAAGATCATTGGTGATAAATGTTTTCTTTCAGGCCTGTCGTCAGGAATTCCATCGTCGTTTGAAGGTTTACCATGCCTGGAAGGCAAAGAACCGTAAGCGCACCACCATGGACGAGAATGAGCGTGCGCCTCGTAGTGTCATGGAGGCCGGTAAGATTTTTAAAATTTCCAGAATAAAACAATTTGATAAAAATCAATTTTTTATTTGTAGCCTTTAAGCAGGCGCCAATTATGCAGCCCATTCAGGAAATTGTAACTGCCCAGCATCGCTATTTCCGCATACCCTTCATGCGTGCCAATGCCACCGATAATAGTGAGTGTTTTGGCTTAACATTTCTGAATCGGTTTCAGCATTGCTTTCATTTGTGTAATTTCAGCTAAACGGGGTCTCTGGTATGCACATTTTGACGGCCAATGGATTGCGCGTCAGATGGAGCTTCATGCTGATAAGCCACCAATTTTGCTTGTGGCTGGCACCGACGATATGCAAATGTGTGAGCTGAGTCTGGAGGAGACTGGATTGACTCGCAAACGGGGAGCTGAGATACTGGAGCACGAATTTAATCGTGAGTGGGAACGCAACGGAGGCAAACCTTACAAAAATCTGGGTGCTGCCAAGCCCAACGGACCTGCAATATAAGCTACTCTCGTAATATTCAAACTAAAACTGGGAAAATCAGATAGCAAAATCAAATTTTAAGTAAACAATCAAATTGCCCCTAGAGGTCCATATTCCAAATTATCACAATGAATAATTCAACTTTATGCCTTTTGGGAATACTTTATTCCAACATGTCCATATAAAATTTCAGTTTAATTTCCTTGCCAATCAAACATCGTATACAATTCTAAATCACAATATATTTTGTTTATCTCGCCAACTTATAATTGAAAAGCGTACACATATTTACACATACAAATATATCTATTTAATTAAGGTGAATGCTAAAAAAGAAAAAAAAAACAAAATTAAATTGTATTAAGTGTCTAATTAATATATATTTAAACTAATTTTTAGTTCTCTTACAATGTATTTACATAACTGCATATATTTTACAGTATTTTAAAATAAAATATTTGAAATGAAAACTGTCTTGAATTATAAATTAGAGTGCTGACAAAGGCTGAAGGCTATAGCACTCGAGTCTTAATGAACGAACTAGTTCTTTTTTTTAGCTTTAACAAAATTTCGAGTGAGCAATGCTAGAGAATCTATTTATACAATTTAAAAAAAAAGATTTCGAAGCCTCAAGGCAGTTAATTTTTTTTTACCCAAGGTGTATTTAAGAAAAGTTTCCAATTCTCGGAAATGAATGCTTGGCTTGCACACATGTGTCAGCCCTGGTTGAGTTCACTTAATGTTCACATTGGAACCAGCCACCTGAAGCACGTTGTTGTGGATTTGTTTACAAAATAAATATGTCGAGAAAAAAGTGGAGCTCGTTGGATAACTCCAAAACACCTTTGTCTCAACCGGTGCTGGACACCATCAACAGTTTCGGCTTCGACCTGATGACACCAGTACAGACGGCTGCAATTCCCCTTTTATTGGCACGCAAAGATGTCTCGGCAGAAGCGGTAACAGGTTCTGGCAAAACGTTGGCTTTTCTAGTGCCTCTACTAGAAATTCTACAGCGCCGTCACAAAGAGTCACCTTGGGGCCCAAAGGAAATCGGTGCCTTGGTTATTTCACCCACACGAGAGCTGGCCCGTCAGATTTCAGAAGTATTGTCACAGTTTCTGGAGCATGATGAACTGGAACACTTAAACCAACAATTAATAGTAGGCGGCAACAGCATAGAAGAGGATATCGCAGCCCTCAAGAAACAATCACCCTGCATTCTCATATGTACACCAGGTAGACTAGAGGACTTATTCCAGAGAAAGGGCGACTTGAATCTTGCTGCACGTGTGAAGAGTCTCGAATTTTTGGTATTAGATGAGGCGGATCGCCTGCTCGACTTAGGATTCAAAACAACCATAAACAATATTTTGAGCTACTTACCACGACAACGTCGCACGGGACTCTTTTCAGCTACCCAGACCACCGAAGTCACCGATTTGATACGTGCTGGACTACGAAATCCAGTCCTAGTTTCTGTTAAAGAAAAGGCCTCAGTGAACACGCCAGCTCGCTTGCAAAATTTCTACAAAATTGTTGAACCAGAACAAAAGTTTGTGGAGCTCTTGCAATTCCTGGACTCCGACACTGCTCGCTCTGGCAAGGTCATGGTTTTCTTTCCCACATGTGCCTGCGTCGAATACTGGGCTGCGGCACTGCCACATCTGTTACCCAAACGCTCCATCCTAGGTATCCATGGCAAAATGAAGAGCAAGCGAACCAGTGTAGTCGAACGCTTCCGCACGGAACCTCAATCTGTTCTGTTGTGCACAGACGTCCTAGCCCGTGGTCTGGACGTGCCCGAAATTGATTGGGTAGTGCAGTGGGATCCACCATCCAACGCTTCCAGCTTTGTCCACCGAGTGGGACGCACGGCTCGTCAAGGCAACGAAGGCAATGCCTTAGTTTTTCTTCTACCCAGCGAAGATGCCTATGTGAATTTCCTCAAGCTCAATCAGAAGGTGGAACTGAACGAGTGGACATCAGATGAAACTGCCTTAGAACTCCAGCCCGTTTTAGAGAAGTTGCACCGCCTGCAAGCAGCCGACAAAGGCATCTATGACAAGGGTGTTCGTGCCTTTGTGTCCCACGTGCGTGCCTACACCAAACACGAATGCAATGCCATTCTGAGGCTCAAGGATCTCGACCTTGGCAAAGTAGCTACAAGCTATGGACTTCTTCAACTGCCTCGCATGCCCGAATTAAAGAACTCCAAGGCCGGAAGCTTTATTGCACCCAATTTTGAAGTCGATATAAACAAGCTGACCTACAAGAATGCCCAGAAGGAGCAGGTGCGCCAAGAGAAACAGAAGACATACGAAGAGACTGGTAGCTGGCCCGGCAAGCAAAAACAGTTTAAGAAACACACCGAATCCTGGGACCAAACAAAGAAAGCCAAACTGGATGCCAAATCCAAGAAAGAAATGCGAAAGGCGAAGAAGCAGCGTAAGCGGGAGGCTGCGGCAGCTGAGAATGGAGTCGGACAGCGTAAACGAAAAGTCCAATTCACCCAAGAAGACCTCGACGAGCTGGCCAGTGATATTCGGTTATTCAAGAGACTCAAAAAGAAGAAAATCACCGAAGAGGACTTTGACAAGGAAATGGGCATTGAGGACGAATGAAAAAGGCTGTGTTTGTTTAATAAAAAATTGTTAAAAAATGTATTTTTTTTTGTGAAACAGACAAATCAATTAATGGGGTGGTGGGGTTAATATAATGAGTGAGTCGAACTTAAAAAGAAATTGAGATGATAAATTAATTTTAGGCAGCTCCATCGGCTACGATTTGTAGAATGGTGCGTCGCTTGGCGTCGTAGGAGAAGCCATTCGAACGGAATAGATCTGATTCGTAGAAGGGTTTCAAATTGGTGATGTCGAGCTGCTTTGCGCGCTCTATTAAATCGCGTTCCATTATCTCCACGTGTGTGGCGCTTGGGCCATCCTTGCAGCGAATGTAGGCCAGCTGGTCGAGGGTGAGCTGACGCAGTATAAAGAAGAGCAATTCGGAGTGATCCTTTTGGAAGGCCAGATACTTTTGGAATGTGCTGCGCATCTTTTTCATGACGCTGAACTTTTGGGCTTCAATGAAGCTTTCCAGCATCATGCGAATGGCCATGCTGACGTCGGCTTCCACCACGTTTTCGCGCAGATGGAGACGGGCATGGGCCTCGGACATGCGGATCACGCTCTCAATGTGACGCACGGTGATGGGCAAGGAGCCTGTGGCAAAGGATTCCTGACGCAATTGGGCGTACATCTTGGCTATTTTGTCCTCGTCAATGTTCTGAAAGGTAAAAATAAGTGGTTAAAGCGAATGTTCTTTTGGGCAAAGTAAAGTTGATATTACCGTTAGTTTGGGGCGAATGTTCTCCTTGGCATAGACAATGTATTGACGCAGTAGATCTTGAGGTATTTCGTCTACAGTCTTCAACTGGGGATCCTCTAACTGGGGCTCGTCCTCGCTCGATGGGTGATGCTTCATATGCGAGTGGACTACAAACTTTGCCAAATGCTGGTCCTGCATGGGATCGAACTCATCCTTGACCACACAGAGAATATCGAAACGAGATAGAATTGGTTCGGAAAGATTAACGTTCTCGGAAAAGGTCATGGAGGGATCGTAGCGACCGCCAATGGGGTTGGCCGCGGCGATCACGGTGCAACGTGCCTGAAGGGAGGTCACAATGCCTGCCTTGGATATGGAGATGGACTGCTGCTCCATGGCTTCGTGGATAGAGGTACGATCTTGGTCGTTCATTTTGTCGAACTCATCGATCAAACAGACACCCTGATCAGCCAGCACCAGAGCACCTGCCTCTAAAGTCCACTCTTTGGATACGGGATTACGACGAACATAAGCGGTAAGACCGACGGCGCTGGCACCTTGGCCCGTGGTAAAGACTGCTCGCGGAGCTATCTTTTCCGTGTACTTGAGGAACTGCGACTTTGCTGTACCGGGATCTCCGCAGATAAGCAGATTGATGTCTCCACGTACTTTGTGCTTTTCACCGGGATTCTTGGACTCACCACCAAAAAGTGCCAGAGCCAAGGCACGTTTAATGTAGTCGTGTCCATAGATTGATGGAGCCATGGAAGCCACAACACGCTCTGCTATGCGGGGATCTTTGCTCAGCTTTTGTATGGTGGCCACATCCTCATCGGTCAGCGACTGGACAACTTGTTTGGAATCTTTCACTACCACATGATTGGCTATGATGACCGTGGCGAAAACTGGAAAGCCCTGATCCGTATTTAGGGATCCATCGTAGTTGTTTGTATAAATACCGGTGACCTCCAGTTCATCGCCTGGCTTGCATTGATCGCACAGATCTGCTAGCAAAATGACATCCTTGCTTCGCGGTATACGGCCAGCCGGGATCCGACCAGGTGATTCCTGAAGGGTGATCTTCTGGTAATTGCGGTACAGTGTCTGCTCCATATTAATTGAGAAGGGGCCTGTACTCTGGCACTCGGGACAGTAGCCCGGCTTTACCTCCGTGTTCTGGGACTGCACAAATGGACCCAAGACATAACCGCACTTGACGCAATCATACTTAATGACCGATAACTGTGGCAGGACTCCAGTGGTGGCCGTTACCACACCTAGGGTTCGAACCAACTGGTTCAGATGTAGTTTGCGGAAGGTGCGTAGCTCTTCAATCAGTGGCAGTTCGGAGATGCGGACATGAATTTCGGTGGTCACACGCTCATAGGTAGGGAATATGGAGAGAACCATATCCTTGGCAACTTTGTCGAAAATTTCAAGCATTTGGAAGGGGGCCTCGGGCAGAAAGTAAGCCAATACATGCTCTTTGTTGGCCAGATCTGTATAAGAGACCACAAACGACGACTTGTTTTGCTCGCACATGCGGCGAATACGCTCCCGATAGGTATATGCGCCGCGGTCATCAACAAAGGTGCGCAAGAAAGACTGGAAACGGTTAGCAATCTCGGTGCGTGGACCCAGCATGCTAACCCATTCTTTGGTTGAGTGACCCTTGGTGTCCTCAAGGTTCTCAATGGACTCGATCATTTCAGCGTCTTCCATTTCACCAACGGCAGCTTTTTCACCAGCGCGGCGTTTGGCGCGTGGTCCCAGGTCATCTTCATCGTCCGACAAGCCAAAACCCAAGTCGCGATCGTCTCTGTGTATGCCCTGGGCGCGGTCACGACGACGCATCTCTGTTTCAGCTGCCAGTCGCTCACCTTGGGACAATTCGGAATAGTCTTCATCGTCCAACATGGCTGGGTCATAGTGATCCAGCTCAGGCATGGGATTGTAGTCGTTTTCCATATTGTCCCCAAACAATTCTTCTCCATCTTCCTCATCGCCTTCGCGTACGGTCTGGTCACCCAAGATTTCGTCTTCATTCTCAAAAGGCTCAAAGTCGCCTACTGGCGATGTCATTGCCGCACGCAATTCCCGGCGTTCGGTGGCATCGCTTGGCGTATTTGGCGGTGGTGAACTGGGGTTATCCTACCAAAAAATTTGTATTGCAATTTTTCGTAACCCAGAAAATGTGCCTCCAACTAATCTTACCATTTTTTAAGCGTGGGTGTTTTGGAGTATACTTTCAGTTAGAAATTAACACTTGGAAGTATTGTTAAGGTCGCGACACTGCTTGTAGCGCGTCTCCAACAATATATTAAATAAATTTATACGCGCTTGTTGACGATTCGGCTGTGGCAGCTGTAAGAATTGGCGGGAAAATCACGATCGAGAGTTGTATTTATAGCGCAGAGCTGCTTTGCATGTATCGATAAGCAGAAGATTTCGATATTGATTGTTAAAAGGTCTATCTTTATTTAAATTATGGGCGGTCATACTAAATTGCTTGATCACAGACTAATTTAGAATTATTTGTCATTGTTAAAATTCAGACGAATTGCTTTTATAAACGTGATGCGGACTACACGGAATTAAGAAGAGCGCATTCATTTTTGCACGTTATATTCGTACGTGCTGCCACACTCTTGGCGGCTTTTAATTATAAAATAAGGCTCCTCGTGCAAGCCGTGCGATTTATAGCACCGGAAGGAGTCGCCTGCCACAGCATTTGCATAAGAATTGCATGTGCCATATGTCCGGCCTTACGTATAGAGAGCTCCTTCAGTGCCTGAATAATTGCGGCCATAAAATTACATTAAAGGAAAGCAGTTCTAGTACGACCGGGCCGCCGCAGTGTTCTAGTGATTTTGTGTACCAGCAGACAACTAGAAAGCGTGCTGAGTAATTGCAGCTTTAAATGACATTAAACGTGCATCGTGCAGTTTTTCCCTAGTTTTATTTATTTATATACACATGCACCAGTAAATAGTAAGCATGTATATGTGTGTCTGTGTGTGTGTGTGTATGCTTATATATCTATTTGTTTTGGTTTCATACTGAAAAGCTACTGAAAGTACATTATTTTTGTTTCCGTCTTGCAAGTTTTGGCCTTAATATTGTGGTTGTTGCTGTCTTGAACGTGCCGTAAAGCCAAAAAGTCATTTGTCAATGGCGCAAATAGAAGACATTTTATAAGTGAAAGTCATTTTCATTTCCACCAAGCTCCCATGAGAGAAAAAGGAGACGGAGAAGAATGTCTGATCAAAGCACAAAAGATTTTAAAGAGGAAAAATAGCTTGCTGGACCTCTGAATATTGTTAAGAAATTCTAGAAATCAGTAAAAATTGATATTTGAGTTGCCAAGGCTTTGGGGTTTATGACTTATTTAAATTGACTTCATTTATAAAAATGAATATTACCAACTAAGTGAAATTGAGAGACAAATTGAATCTATTGCCTTTTTTATAAGCCATGGACTGACCTCATCTTCTGTTTTTAATGGCATTCATTAGATATAAGTATATAACACGTGTGTATATAATAGCTTGATTTGATTACCCGTTTTATGGCCAAGAATCTTTAGCTCATCCTCATCTTTTATGCAGTTAAATACTATGTATGTGTATTTTTTACGGGCATATTTATAACCGTGTGTTAGTGCGTGCCCATTCCCATGTAAATATTGCAAACAAAATGAACGCTTGTGGCCATAAAAACTGCCAAAAGTGAGCTTTTAATCACGTCAGCCTTGAGAACAGGAGCAGAAAAGAATATCAGCAGCGAATGGCTCCTGGAATCGGCAAACTTAGGTGAGTGAGCTCGGTGGTAAGTACAGTCCGCCTATCAAATGACTGACACAAAGGCTGACAGACCTACCACGCACTCATACACACACACACACACATGTATTAGGTTAGGCAAATTACTATGCATAAAAATGGCGTCTCATTATGGCAAAGTTAATATTTCATGGGCAATTTGCTGGGATTGAAACCGACGCACTTCAAAAATGTTTAAGCGTATCTACTTAAACTTTTGCCCACAAACAAATACACACACACACACACACACACACACACACGCAAAGATACATTTCACACATAAATTGATAATGAGTTGGGGCAGAGTGGAAAATTTGATGGAATTTTTAATAAAATCGTATCATTTTAGATCTCCAGCAAAATAATATACAAAACATTCCAGTTTCACTGATCACCTAAGTTAATGTAGATGTGACAGATCTCTCTTTTTTTTTGGAGAGAAGAAAGAAGAAGAAATATTTCTATGGTATCCCAAAGCTCGCATAACTGTAAAACATACGCTGATGAGTGCCCATGGTTGCCGCATAACTGCGGTCGGCTGCGTTGCCACAATTCACACTTACCCGCAGTCATTGCTGTGTTGATGACCCGGAAAGGCTTTCTTCATACGCTGGGCTCCTATTCATACAATTTTAAACTCAATTAAAAGTTTTCGCATTAGGCGAACTTGTTGTGCACAGCTATGGAGAAGAAGTATCCAAAGAAGTCGACGGCAATGGCAACGATGAATGTGTGGCAGTGCCCCTTCCATCCTTATCCCTGCATCACATATTTCTTGTTGACATATTGCCGCAGCTCAAGTGGTTCCATTGGAATTTAAATGACATTTCTATTTGGTTGTCATTAGGAATATGAAGACGAATGCGACTTATCTTAGTCCCCACTTAATATGTGAAGTGTTCATCAGCCAATTCGCTTTAAAGGACCAAGGCAACAAGGCAGCAGCCAGAGCCTCAACATCAATTGAAAGCAACCAACCCATTGAAAAACGTTGATTCGCCTCTTAGCTTCACACATCCAACCAGCTGAATAGAGGTTTCATCTGAATGGAAGTGAAATTAGAAGTGACGCAAATCTAGGCGAGTCAGTGGAAAGCATTTAAGCGATTCAACTCGATGAGTTGGCACAGAAACCTCAAAAAAAAAAAAAATATAATATTTTTCCAATTAACTTAATTGGAATTTATCCTTGGAATAACAATTCTTCATTAAAATTTCTTTTAAAATAAATTTAAAAAATAAATGCCTGAGCATTGCTATAGGTAATTCAATATTTGCTAAGAAAACATAAAATTATACTCTGTATCTCAGTCTAAGGGGGGGTATTAACTTTGAGCAAATGTTTGTAACACAGAAAAGGAGACGACGAAGACCCCCAAAATTACCTACAACATGATCAGGGTGTATAGAGAAACTGATATAGCTATGTCCGTCGGCTGGACCGTCTGTCTAGATCTTGGACACTATAAAAGCTAGGACAACTCAAATTGGGATTCTATAGCTTTAAGATTCTTATATATCTGTCCAAAATTAAAATGTCTTTTAATTGGTATCAAATTAAAAGTAAAGTTATATTCCTGCGACCAATTTATATGTGGTTAATTTTAGAGTCAATCTAGAGTCTTTTTTATTTGGATCCTGGGCTGCCAACAAGCTAGGGTTGTCACCTTGTGAATTGGTAAGTCAAAGGTAAAGGGTATCCCAAGCTCGACCGACCTCGAGTTTAATACTCCTCTTTATTTTTATGCATGCCCTTAAGATGATTTTCATAATGAATTAAAAACCATTTATTTATTCTGTTTTCAAAAGATCTGATTGTTTTGCTTCTTTGCTTAGAACATTTGTGAAGAATACAAAGGAAAAAGTTGATTTTAAATTTTAAATTGTCATTTAGAATAAATAAATAAAATATGGCTTCTTATACTTAAGGCAAAAAAAAAGACAATCAAAACTTGTCTCCATCTTCGAATCCTTGGAAGACTCCTTTTATCAAACTTCAAACTTCTTCGTAAACTAAAGATTTTTTCATGATATAAATGAATGAGAAATGAATAAATGGAAGCAAATCGACATATAGCAAGAAGTTAAGTGCATCTAATGACAGAAAACGATCCAAAAATTGCGGAAAAACTGCACAAAACAAAAGAGACAAATAATGACACCCAAAATGGCCGACTGCTGCCTCCCTTCCTTTGCAAAACCCAAGGCAGAAAGTCTTTTTTCCAGCACGCACCCAGACATGGACTACAAGCTCAAAGCGAATGAGATAGGAAGTGGAAAGAAGTGAATTGCCAACAGCGGACGAATCAAGAAGAGCATGTGAGGCGTAATTACGAAGCAATTAGACGAAATTATTATTGAGGTCACCCCGGCAAATCCGAGACAGAGAGAGAGAGACTCAAGCTGGCAGCGACGATGGCGCTGGTGCTCAAAACATATGGCCACCAGGCCCGGAAAAGATGGCAAGAGCGAGAGATATTGCGTATTTGTGTGAAGAGGATGCGTAGTCGGTGATATCAACATCATTATCATTTATAGTACAATGGCGGATGAATGAAACTTGCTACCCGAGTACCCAAGGGGCAGATGAAACACAAGAAACGCAAGAAGTGGAAACAACTGGCTGGCGATGACAGAATGGACAACATTTAAATTCAGGACAAGGGCGTGTTGCTTCTAATGAACATGCAATCTGAAGGCGAAAATGAATGTTTGAGCAGCTGCCACGAAAAAAAAGGAAAAGAATGAAGAAAAGCGGGCCAGGGAGGAATATTAAAATGATCGGGGGTCGGGGTAGGCGAGTTAAAGTAAATACGGCCGTAAAGTGTTCATTGTTGGCAGTTAATTCCCAGAGTTGTCCGCCCGCCCCCAGAAAGCCAGTGATACACCAAAATGAGCAAAAACAAATAGCTTGGAATCGCGTGAACCAATTCAATTATGGAAATATGAAATACTTTTCATGAAACTGACACGTGAGCTTGCATTTAAGTTAACCAGCGAAGCGGAAATTGCCATTGCATTAAGTCCACTGACCGCCATTTAAGGAGACCATCGAAAAAGGATTCCTGCAATCATGGATTCACTCAATTCAGCCTTTCATTTCGGAGCCACGCGAGCAGCGAAACTAAAGTTCAATGTTAAAAAATAATAAAGCAGTCAAAACAGGAAAGCAAAAATCTCACTACAAGTCAGACGGAAACAAATCGAAATGTAAAGAACTCCGCCAAGGTGATGGAACCCATGGATGGTTCGGTATTGGTATTGCTGGTGGGGACGACCTTAATTGTCGCATGGCTCGCTTGCATGTTTGCCAACCTCACACACTCTGGCAGGGTTTTTTGTTTTTCTTGTTTTTTTTTTTTTTTTTTTTTTTTTTTTTTTGCTAAAGAGCTCGATGAGGGGGAAACACGAATGCTTTGGCAACGCGGGTGAAGGCTTACTTTAACAGTTCACTGCCTACATTCTAGCCAGCCAGTCTGGGGGGAGCAAGTACTCGTTGAAGTCTCGAGTAAAGAAAAACAATATAGCGAAAAATCGAATGCCAATGCAACGAAACAGTTTGATTGACTACGAGAGACAAGGCCCTAGCAATGATTTTGATTTTGAATTTCGACATGCTCTGGTTTTTTTCCAACTAAGTTGAAAGGTCGTCTTGAGTGTCAAAAATATTTCAAGAACGCTTCAGTACTTGTGACTTTTGTAGACTTTGGAAAGTAAATTCCAAGCTTCTTAAATTTATGGTAGTTTCACAGTTGAGCTTTAATTCGAAGTAAGGATTGTATATATTCGAATTCGGAAATCGAGGTCAAATGAACTAAAGACTAGTTAGCTGAAAAAAGTTGTTGGGTTTACTGATAGAACGATTCAAAAGAAAACATTCAATTCGAACAATTCCTGAATGATTATTCTATATTCTATATCAATTCTTTCAATATTATTCAATTTATTTTGATTTCCGAAAATCGATACTTTTGATTTAATTTGTTAGATAGTGAACGTAAAGTTAGAAGTTGTTAAGTTTGGCTGCAACTTTAAGGCTGATTATGAAAATTGCATTAAAAGTTTTATGGGTCTGAAAATGTTTGGGAATCACGCACTAAGCCAACCGCAATGTTTTGGCAGGCGGATGGGGCGTGTTTTCCACATGTTATCGAATTAAGGACGCCAAAAATGCAATCGCTACGCTCGGAGCGTCACCGGCCACCGGAAGCGGAAATGGGACGAGAATAAATACCGCAATGGCACGCACAACCTAAAAGTAACTGCAAAATGCAACGATAACAAATTTGAAAATAAACATTTCGATGTGCGCCAGGAGAAAAGAGTGCACCCTCGCCCAGACCCAGCCCCCTGGTTGTTTTGATCCCCCCCACCAAATATTATTTTAGGCGGAGCTTTTCTGGCTTTTGAATTTGTTGGCTGTGCTATTTTTGTTTTCAATGCAATTAATTTATGCAAATAGCAGTTTAGTTGCATATGAAATCATGTTTATTCTCACTTTTTTTTTCTTTCATTTTTTTTTTTAATGTAAAAACTATTTTTGTATAAAATCACGCTCACAAATTGCAATGTATTTACGGCCTTCTATGGTGACATTTTTCATAACCAAAATGCCACTTTTATCTAGTTGAGGCAATCCTTTTCTATTTTCGTTTGTTGATGATACAACTGGAGGTGGCTCAGATTCCTTCAATTTTAGTGACTCATTGTTGTTTGGTTGCTTCATTTCGAGAACTGTCGATGTGTCCGACTCTATTGCTGACTGATTTTCGGACTTGGGTTTGTCTACGGACTTTTTCTTTATAGATAAAATGAAAATAACATAATTATTTTTATTTTAATTTCAAATTACTTTTAATTACCCGAGGCTTTTGTTTTTTTCCTTGTTTTCTTGACCTTGTCATTGTTTCGTTTGAGCTGTCAAGAATTTGCAACCCTGCTTGATAGATATTTCAGAACCAGAGTTGTATAATTTCCAATTATTTAGGAGAAAAATTCAGGTTGTTTCAAAGGTATTTCTGAAGGTTCTTGTTTGTTGACTTGAATATCAAAGTTATACAACTTTATTTAATCATAAATGGCATAGAAATTTTATCATTTTCCTTGTGCTCGTAGTCAACATCAAGAATTGTGCCAAATTACCAAACTTTTAGAGTGCTTTCGATTCGCATTTGTATGCTTGTCAAAGGCATTTGTTAGCTGATCTCTCCCATGCTCTCCGTAAGTCACCCCATGCTTAGAAGCCTCCCGAATTGTCTGTGGGCCAATATAAGTTTGTGGGAAAACTACAATCTTTTTGGCTTGAAGCCTGGAAAGCTCCCTAACGCAGATGTCGGTGCCGCTGCTGCTGCTGGTGGCCTGTGTAATGACCTCTACTGTCAGCTGCCGGTTCAGTCGGCGCATTAACGCCATTAGGCCAATTTGGCAGTCTGCCCTGCAAAAAATGCATACACTCCTGCCGATGAATCGAGCAGAATATTGCCAAACAAAAGGTAACAGACTGGGGCATAGAATGGCTGGGTATTTTTTTGTTTGGAAACGCCGCCAGTAAAGCGCCAGGTTAGGTAGCGACCACATCGACCGGTGATTCTGGTGGTTACTGCTGTTTGCTGCTTGCTTGCAAGGCCACCTTTGCCTTCATCTGCCCCTTGTGCCCCATAGCCGAACGTGTCCTGGCTGTTGGCTCACCTCGTGCCCAAAGTCAAGTGAGAAAAACAAATAAATTACCCATCATAGTTGTTGTTGTAGTTGTTCGTAGTTGCCAGTGATGTTTTTCCATGGGTGTAAAAAGTTTTTAATGCCCAGTGCCCATAAAGTGGGTAAAATCGTGTATACCCTTCAATTAAACCAGAGTCAAACCTGACTAGATTCGGTGGTTCTTATAAAAAATAAATAAATTCAAGTTTGGATTGTTCTCGAACGAACAAGTGAAGTCGTTCACCTTGCCAGGAAATTCCCAGAGATTTGCAACAGTTTGATAGCGCCTTGGATGGAGCGAATAGAGTATCAAGGAATCGATTTTTTCTGGTCTCCTGGCTCTCTCTCTATCTCCACTTCATCTTCGTTACTTGACTGTTGTTGGGGCTTTAATTACGATGCCAGCAAGTGTCCTGTCATTTAACGTAAATTTGTGCACAGTTCTTCGAAGTGGGTACTCGGGCACCCATTCTCATTTTATATTTATTTGCAGGAGACATAAGCCCGTTAGCTTTGTTAACTGTGGCAGTTGAGTTATACCAACGACATTGGATATAGCAAGGCTTCAATTTTACCTGCAGATTTTCAGATATGGCCAAGTGCTTTAAAGTTGCTTCGGGCACATCTGCAATTGGCCAAGAGATTAGTGCACCAGTTGGTTTTTCTTTTCGTTTTTTGTTTCAGATTTTTTTGTAGTTTTCATTTTTTCCCCCACAGGAACGAACTTTTGGCACTTTGGATTTGCTTAAATGATGGCTTTTTGGCCTTCATCCTGTGGAAGCTTTTTTGACTTTAACTAGGCAAAAGTCCTAAAGTTCAGAAACATGGACTGATAAGTTGAAACTTTCAAGAAACGCATTGTTCTGAGGGTTGATAGAAAGTTAAATCAATCCATCAAATCAATAAATTTATATTCCCCAGATCAGATCAGCTATTGTATTCATCCGTTGTGATTTCCAACTGGCCAACAAAAGCCTTCTCAGTGACGCGAATAAGGACTCATATCGAAAGTAAGCCACAAATAGCAACCAAATTGAATGTAATGGACAGCGCATTTGATTTATTACTTTAGTCATTAAACAAATTGTCGAACAATGTGCGCACTTGCCGACATCGATTTCCATATAGTATTCCCTACGTGTATGTATGTTTGTGTCTTGGTGTATTGATTGATATTCATTTGTGTAAACACTTCCATTGACGTAAATTTAAATAAACATTTTCATTATCGAAATATACACGAGCCCCTGGAGGCCGGGCCATTAGCCAGGACAATGACCAAAAAAGCTAGAATCGATTGATTTTATTCTATTTTTACAAAAACTTAAGCATATTTGCATTATTATAGTTATTTGATCACCTAGTCCTACCCACAATAAGATGCCACAAATACGATTTTGATTTGGCCCACGCGTGGCCGAAAACAAAAGGAAACCGATGATGCCATACCTTGAAATTAGAGTTAATTGGCTGCAATACTTGAGAGGTAAATAATATTTGTTCTTTGATATTTGTATTAAAAAATTCAAATTGTATATATTTGCTGTCACAATATATCACAGTTTTTGTCGTATGTATAAGAAAATATATTGCAGGCTGCTGCTTAGATCAGTCGAAATAGTCCTTGAGGACTTGGTAGCTCGCATTTGTATCCAAAAAATTGAACTGGTCCGAAAAATTCTGGAGAGATTCTTGAATTTCCGCTATATCTGTATAGCTGTTGTCTTCCTCTTGAATGTGCTCTGTGCCTTGAAATTCACGCAACAGGACGCTATCCTGGAAGTTTTCGCGCACTTTCTGAAAGAGATCGACTTTTTGTTTGCGCAAGCGTATAGTCTGCTCAATGATGCGTTTGAAGTCGGCATCCATGTTGTTGCGACTGTGCAAGTCCTGGTAGATGCTTACAATGGCCGCCTTCACGTGGTCATAGGTGATTTTCATGCTCTCCGCTCGTGAATTGGCCGTAGCCCAAATATCCACACATCGGCCGCAGAGTCCAACTATATAATTGCTGACTAGATTGGGGCACATTTCACATTTGATCACCGGCAGTAAAGGATTCTCGTTGTCCAAATCCATTGCTGTTTCCTTAGGCCTTTGAAACTCTGCGATATTTAAAGCGTATCACAAACTGACAGTTCAACAAATTTGGCCAGTGTTGTGTAATTTGCTTTTGCGAAAAAGCCATGACGTGGCGTTGCCATATAGATTTCTGGTTCCTCAGATTTATAAACTGATTGGACATGTGCTTGTTGTTCATTTTATAATCTTATGCATCTGAATGACTTGAGTCCATTTATTTATTTGTTATAATTAAAATATTACTCAATTCCGAACCAATCATTTGAATTGAAAACTAGATTGAAAATCAATTTTTATATTTCCCCCATACAGTATACAAATGAAATACGCAAATTCTTGGCCATGTTAGACACACGCCAAATGGCATGCAGCCTGACCAACGCGAAGCTCCTTTGCGTTTTGCTTCTGCCAAGAAATTCGTTTAATTTCTTAAATTGCAATTATGGTAATTTCCTGTAGTCATGCAAACCTTTTTACCTAGCCAAAGTCGCCAGCCTGTTTCTCTTTGATAATTTCATTTTTCTCAGAAAATAGTGTATCCGTCTACCAATCCTCTGTAATAAATTTTAATAGAAAATCTTGTGGAATTTCCTGCTTAAATTTTGTTCCAAAAGTAAGCACATAAAAACCTAAATTAATTATCATAATTTTCGTTTAGCAAAGCCTAAAATCCAATTTTAAGTTGTAATAATAAAATACTTCCCAAAAAAAGCACACACTCTTTGGTATGCCGATAATAATTCCCTCACAATGCAGCCTTTTAGTCCTTCACGTGTTTGCTTCGCCACTGGAGTTTTTTGTTTGAATGTCTGCTATTGGTTAACCAAAAGTCAAGTTCATAAATTTCCAGGAAAATTGGCATTGGCAAGGGCAGGAGAAGCCACAGCCACCGTTGCCATTTGAGAATGACACCCGATGAATATTTGTTGCTCGGAGATTTACCTTCGAAGGGGAAGAGGGCGAAGTGCCAAAAATCACCGAGTTTTTGTATAAATCCAATCGATAATTCCAAAGAACTCTGAAAGGAAAGGCTGTGTTGCTTTGCGTGGCATTAAATATTTACAGAGAAATTATTTGACTGCTGATTTATTGTGTATTTTCGTACGGATTAAGTGCAATTAGACACGGTTCTGACAGACGCTTAAACAGGAAGAAAATTGCCTACCGGGAAGCTCAGTCAGGACAACTCAATTTAACTGATTGTTAAGGATTCTGGTTACACTGTATTCACTTGACACGAACATTTTGGTGGCCCGGAGCGTTAACTTGTTTCACTTTGTCTTTGAAAAAACTCCATGCGGCATCTGCTCTTCTACCCGCATCAATCAATCCGAAAGCTCGGCACTTTCTTTTTACAGGGAATTCAATCTGCTTTTGCCATTTTACATGGCCAGTTGGTGTTTGACATGCTTCGAAAGCTGCTGCGAGACAAAGAACAACGATGGATCACAGTAATGATAACCAAGCTGGTGATGGGATGGGCTTGGGATTCACTTGTTGACATAACCAAAGGCCTGAGGGTGCAAAAAAAATAAAAGAATAAAAAAACCCTCTTTAAAGTAAAGTAAGATTCCCTCCATCTGTGTGAGGCAGAAACAAACTTGCACTAACTCCATCATCAGCTTTCAAGTTTTCTCAAAAACACAACAGACTCTCCAAAGCCTCGGCATCTGGGCCCTCTACCAGTTTGCATGAATATTTCGTAACTCAAAAGTTACCACAAACTAAGTTAACCCACTTTGGACCACCAAGCGACTAAGTCTATGGGATCTCAGCACAAAAACCAGCGCAGCGCAACATGTCCTGATTCTCGGGAGGCTTGCATCGGAGGAAATGAAGCGTATATGAATATATGAATACACACAACCACGTAGTACGAACGCACACACATGGGGACAGAACTCATCCGCAGCCCTGGCAAGCTGCACATCAACTGTAAACAACGTTGCCATCACAGTTGCCACTGCGTTGTGGTCGGTTCCGATTCGGTCTGGGCGGAGCAAGGGCCTGAAACTTGTTTGTAGATTTTGCCTTATGCATGTGTGCTATGCGTGGCATGCTGGCTTTGGTTTGTGACGCCACTAGTGATGTCGATGCCAACCCCAATACCAGAGCCTTTTGTCGTTGGGTGCTTTCAATTTCATTTCACTTCATTTCATTCTGTAGTCAGTGGAGCAAACTCGCGGCAATGGCAACGTTCTCTTCTACTCTGAATCTATTCAACTCACCATAGCCACCTGCTCTTTTGTGTGTGTGTATAAGTGTGCCTTGTCCCGTTCTGGTTTGTTTTGGCCCACCAGGCAGCCATTGGCCTGGAATGACGGACGGTGGTTTTAGATAATTTTTGATGCTTTGTTGTTGTTTATGGTTTTGTTGGTATTTGATTGCGTATAGAAAATTCATAGGGTTTCTGTAATTTACTACGTCGAGTGTATGTGCCTTTTCGGGCACGTGTGTGGTGGTCCTCCACTTACTTGCTCTTCCTGTCTGTATTTTTATTGGCTTTTTTTCGATAAACAGCTGAGAGGAGTAGGGGAGAGAGAGGAAGGGAGAGTGCATGAGACATTCTCAAATGGACTTCTTCAATTTACAGGCAGCTTAAATTGTGACATAAACAAAGGTTTTCGTCTTCTGTTTATTTTTACAACTTACAACATTTGGTAATGGAATTTTATGTATTTCGTTGGTTTTATGACAGATTTTCCATGCCATTACTTGACACCGTAAAGAGGACATCCAAAAGATTTACAAAATTCTGCCGTAGATATTATGATAAAAGCAAATGCGCGTAAGTAACATTTCCTTTTTCTAATAATCAAAAGGTATCACAGGAACCGTCAAATAAAAATTTCCTTAGCCAATTTTTGCCAAAATGCATCTTTGGGATGTCGAAGGTGGCAGACTCTTTTCGGCTCTGATCTTTTTAATAAACACAACAAATATCCCTAAGACCGATTTAGCTATGAAAGTTATATTATATTATAGGCTGATCCAACTAAAATTGGGTATAACTGTAAATCCTTATGGGATGTGTTTTATACCGACACCATTTCTATGGTCCCTTGCTCAACACTCTTTTATTTTTATTGAAGCCAAAATACACTTTAATTTATAAATAGAGTGAGCGAGCGGTGCGTTTGCAAAAAGTGTTGTTACCGACAAGCTTAACTTCTTTTCGTTCTTTTTGAAAGTTATAAATTAAGTTGGCTGCGATGCTGCCTAATGCAGGGCTGCATTTTTAATTATCAGCTGGTCTTATTGGGCTGTCAACTCGTTTTAATTGTAGAGTGTTGACTGAGCATTTGAATTTTGGCTTGGCAACTGGATGATTCGGACTAAATTGAATAGCTAAAGTTATTCTTAAACCTGATTAAGCTTTAAACAAATATTATATGATATGGTGGTTCATTTCGATGGCGCTATAATTAATAGACGATTTGTCTAATGATACTGATCGAACTGAATATGACTTTTAAGCCCACAAAAAGGCTGTCAGACCAAAATCAATTTTATTATTTATTTTTTTATTTTTTTTTTAAGAGTGCAAATTTTTGAACAATGCCCCCATTGTTGAAATGAAAACAAAGGGTTTTTAAATTCATTTTGTTTTTATTTTCATTTTTTTTTTAGTATTTCATTCAATAATATATCTCCTTTTTTATTCAATATGCCCCTAGTTCTATTGTTTCTTTTCTCTTTTTATTATATGAATTTTTCATTTCGTTATGCGTAACATTGCAATTTTTTGGGTATGTAGATTTTCCTTTTATAATTAAAATCAAAATTCTCAATGTTTTTAAAAAAAATCCTCGATGAAGCCTAATTTTTCTTTTTTTTTTTTTTTGAATGCATGTGTGTGTCAATGGGTGCAAGTTTCAATTTTATTAATTAATTAATTGCATCCTTGGTAACAATAATAAAAAATTAACAAGCCAATCTGCATTAACAATAAGCGGGTGTAAAAAATGTGAAATTATATTTCATATCCTGCTCCTATGAGGTTTGACATATAAATTTATGTATATATTTATATTATTATTATTATTATATATTCGTTTTATTTTTATGAAATATTTCCTTGGATTAGTCCACTGGTTTTTTGTTTTTTTATATATTTTATTTGCAGTGTGTTACTCATAGCAAATTTCACTTAAAAAATTCTTGTTTTAAAATTAGCTTAACTATCAAAATTATTTGCCCTTCGATAGCCAGTTTTATTATGGGTTTCCCAACTTATTTACAAAACATTTTCGCATTTTTATTTATTTATTTTTTTTTTTATCCTTAACTATGAACAATTTGATATTACATATTACATAAATTTATTTTCTCTTGCATTTATGATTTTAGTTTCTTCGTATTCTCTCAGATTATTGCAGTTTCTGTGTATGGCATGCACATGTATATTTCTACATGAATATCAAAATTTATGCAAGTTTTCTAGCTTCTAAATTGGCGCTAACAACATTTTCTGTGGTATCAATTTAAACGCACTTTTTACGATTTACCATGTTAACATTCAATATATTATTTTAGGTTATTATTATTTTATTTATTTTTTTATTTTCATTTCTCATTGTCTTGGACTTAACATGAACAAAAATTATATGGATTATATGTATGTGTGTGTGTGTGTGTGTGTTGGTGTTGGTGAGCGCTTTAATTGTGAAGTCCTAAAAATGAATTGAAGAACTAACAATTTAGAAATTATTCGAATTATTTCGTTCTATTTTATAGAAATTATATTGTCAAGCACAATTGTGTGGATTGTGTTATCAATTTTTACATACATATATTTTTGTTTGTTTCTTTGTTTATATTATAATAAGATTGCCGCCCTTTTGTCAGTTGTTTCAACTCAAATTAAAATACTTTATGCCTTGCATTTTAACAAAAAAAAAAAAAAAAAAAAAATGGTAAACAATATTATTTTACCAAGCCTACAGACTGCTTCAAAAAAAATAATAAAATAATAATATTTTTTTATGGACAAATGATGACAATAGTTTTCCAACAAAATCAGATTAATTCCCTGCAGACTTCTAAAAAAAAATATAATAATAATGAAACAAAGAGTGCTTTTTATTATGTGGTGCTCTGTGTATAATTTGCATTTTAAAAATTTATATAATATTAATTTAATGTTATTTTAAACACCACAGAAAATATGAAAAATTGCTTTTCTTGAAATTTGACCAATTGAATGCAGACACTTATGTGTTTTTTTTATTGGTAATGTTAAATATTATTTAATTAGTTTTCTTTTATTTTTTTAACAATGTATTAATATCATTATTATATCATAAAATGATCACAGTCAAATAACTTTTAATATATAACATTCTAAATATATTCATTTTACTTTGTAATATTTTATCATATATTTTTATTTTTTCGACATTCACGAAAACAAAAAACCAAAAGGTAAATGGAAAAATTAATTTGTTATAGTTTTTTTTCACCACAGAAAATTGTCAAAAAAACGGAAAGTGAATTCAATTTGCTTTGTTTGTGTATTCGAATCTATTCGTGTGTGTTCGAGGATGTGTGTGATGTGTACAAAAGCTTCAACGTAGGCGTGAAAAGTGCTTTTCCAGGCGGTATAAGAAAAATAGAATTTAAATGCTGATGCAATTGTTTTATTGTTAATGGTTGTGTCAATTGCTATTTTCCAATTATCATTGTTATATAATATTTTGTAATTATTATTTTTATTTTTTATTGACTATCAAATTTTAGTATGCTCTTTATTTGACTTTCATAGTAGATTTAGTTATGTTTTAATTCTAATGCATTACAAACTTAATTGGTACACCTATGTTTAAATTGTACACTTAATAAATAAAAAATATTTATTTTCAATTTATCATTTTTCGTTTTGTTTTCAGCAGTAAAAAATTATTATTCATTGCATTCTGAATGAGTTCTAAATGGTTTTCTTCTCTGTGTGTGTGTGTGTATGTGTGTGAATGTATTTTCTTTTTGTATAAATATTTTGTTTGTTTGTTTTTTTTTTCATTTTTATTTTGTTTAAATATATCATAACTAAATTTGCATTTGTTTTGTTTTCCTTTTTCATTATACATTTCTTAATTATGCAGATACAATATCTTTATCTATTCATGTTTATAAATAGCTCATACAACTACAATTTTTAGATGCCTGTGTGTTAGAGTGTGTGTGTATGTGTGTATGTTTGTTTATATATAAACTGCCTGGTTTCGCAACTACAAATACAAATATTATTTCTTAATTTTTAAACTTTATTTTGTTTGCTCTTTTGTTCGACTCTCTTTGTTTTTTCTTTATATGAAAATATGCGAATGTTGCTATTTTTATGGCTACCATTGAATACCCTATACTTAATTACTAAATTCTCTTCTTAGGTTTATTTGGTTTGGTTTTATTTAATTTATTTAATTCTCCGTCGTTTCTCGGCAAAGGTTTAAAAATCATTTACGCTAAAAAGTAACTAAATATAATCAATCTTAGGAATTATTCAGTTGGATCAATTATAATAATTTTTCTATAACTTTATGCTTGCTTTATATTTGTTTAAATGTTTCTTTTTCATTGTTTTCATTTTGGTAGTTTTAGCTAGAAAAAAAACAGCTAGTCAGTGTCGCTTGTAGATTTTTCTCTCCGCTAACGTTTCAATGATGACCTTGGCCAGGATCGGTTTGAAGTTTAGGCCAACTTACGAGTTGCTTGACGGTTTGGCCCTTAGTTTTGGTTAGTTACATTTGATTGACACTATGATGGAAGAACAAATAGATTATCCGTGGATAGTTCAGCAGTGGTAATTAGCTTCTGCTAGAAATCACTACTCGTCGATGGATTCCCTAAATTGCTCTCCACAGTGTCATCCTTGTGTCAGAGGGGCGGCTTATAGACTTCAATAGCAGGCGTGAGCATATCCACACGCGTTGATATCGAAGTGTCACTGAAAAAATTTAGAGCAGAAAGTAAAAATAATTAATGAAACATTCTTAAATAATTCCATAAAAAGAAGAAAGGAAATTCTGAATTGAGTGTGTTTTATAGAAAACTTTTTCAATTCCGCTTGCTCTGTACAGGAATTCATGGAAAGCTTACAAATCTTATTTATGGACTTGGCGAAATATGCAAACGAATATGATTGAATTATGCAAAAAGTTTTACCAACAAAATTTCAATAACTTTGTTTTCGAATTGCCAACTTGAGAGACAACGAACAGCTCGGAACTGAACACACATCAAAGGCAACAGTTTTAAATGAAGCATCGATTCGGAATCTGGGAGCTCTAGCTAAGGGCAGGAAGGGCCAAGAGTTGTAGTCAAACTTTTATCGCACCAACTGCAGGCGATAGATGGAATGCAACGAGGCGAGGCCGGAAGATAAGAGAATCTAAACTAAGGCTGACAATCATGAAGGCCGATTCTGTTCCGTAGGGGTGAAAGCGGAAAATCAACTTAAATAAACTTGGCTTGCCCGGCCCAGCTTGCTGACAGTATCACGGAGTTTGGTTGGACTGCATTCAAGGATAAAATGGTGGCAGAAGACTAACAAAAAAAAGTATAGCATACTAAATGGGGCAGTGCTGTAAGCAAGAGAATGAGCAAGCAAAAGTGAGAATGCAAAAAGGGAAAGGGGCGGAAAAAAGTGAAGCAGAATACCACAGATGAGAAATGAGCCAACTTGAAAGCAAAAAGCATAGGCAAACGACATCAACTGAATTTTAAACATGCAACACAGACCAAGGTCCATGTTCATCCTTTTTTTTCATATATATTTTGACCACACTGTTGCTGTGACTGGGCAGCCTTTGCTTTTTCTTCAACTTCAGTCTCGTTGTGGTAGCAAGTCCAGTTTTTGCCAACAGCTCATGAGCTGCATTTTGGTTTATTTGGTTCAATTGTTATATTTACTTATTGTATTTATTTAGCTTGTCTTGCCCTACGCTATCCTTGTCCATTTTTCCTTTTGCTTTGGAGGAACTTCTTATTTTCTTTCATTATTGTTGGCTGGCATTGTTGCTGGCAGCGCCATTTTGCCAGCACCCACGACATTTTCTTTTTGTATGCTATTGTGTTTCCTTCCTCCTCCTTTCACCCACTGGTTTATGTATATGTATACACTACTTTGTGTTGGTCGGATTTGTTTGTGTGTGTGCTAGAAGTTGGTTTGTTTTGGGTTTGGTTTCCCATTGTAAATGAAATGGAATTAAATGAAATGTGAAATTTATTGTATTTCGGGATTTTCATGCGCCAAACCAAAAAACAACTAAGAAAACAAAACAAAAATCGCATTTCCGCTTCCTTTTATATTGCTTATTGTAATCCATACTATTGGTTTTCTTTGCATCTGTGTAAGTGTATGTGTGTGTGTGTGTGTGTGTTAGTGTTTGTGTGAGTGGTTTTATTCTCACAAGTTGTTTGGCTTTATTGGCATTCTCTTTTAGTTTTATTTAGATACATTGATGCCATCTATCCAGCTCCTCCTTCCCTCCCCTGCCGATTCCTGTTATACCCAATCGCTGCACTTACCAGCGCATATTGAATTAAATAGATATTTTGTTTTATTTGACGGAAGTTATTTTCGCATTGCTTTGCATTTAGGTTCGGTCAGTAACATGTTTTCTCCTCTGCTCTTTGTCGGCTTAATGGAAATCTCTTTAATAAGATTTCTTCGTCTATTTGCATATGCTTCAAATGCTCAGATAGCCAGATTATTGAAAATGGTCTGACAATTTCCTTTGGATTTGACCTTATTATAAGCGAGTTGTCTCCTTACTCTCAAATTGAGTAGGTTCTATTGACTCTCCCTTTTTCACTATATTGTTAAGTACTTCAAGCTCTCAAGTGTTGACAAACACTCAAAATGCACTTAAGCGTTATAATTAAAAACAAAATAAGCCTCCATTTGAAGAGGAGAATAAAAAAAAAAAAAATAATTAAAACTGCAAACGGCATACTAATTAGCAAATAAGTAAGTAAGAGGTCAGAAACAGTCCCAGCCAGTGCCAAGTGGGAAAAAAGTTATCCAACAGATTGTTTGAGTCAAGCACCAAATAGTTAAACAAATACTTTCAGAGGGTTGGTGACAGTCGGTGGAACGAATGGCCAGAATAAAGTAAGAGGTGCAAATAAACAATCAAACTGGCTTCAACAAATTAAATATAAACTGGAAAAGGTAAAGGTCAGCAACTATGGAAAAATATAACGAAGCAATTAAAATAATTTCATTTTATCTAAAATTAAATACTTTTTTTTTCTTTATTGTGGCCGTCAAAGCTAGAAAGTCCTCAAATGAATTTTGGAAGACGAGAAGAAAGAGATGGTGTCTGCTTAAGTTTGTCCCCAATTTTAAAGTTAATATAAAAACAAAAAAACTATGCAGGGTTGAAAATTGTTATTTCATTGGATAGAAACTTTTAGTTTCGTAAATTAAAGTAACGAGATTTTAAGTTTCTCATGCTGAGGCTGCCTTCAGTTGTGTGAAACTGTGTGATGTTTGTTCTTTGTGGAAGGTAAGGGGTTTGCTAAAGTGTCAGTGTTTGTGTTTGCAGTAGCCTATAGGATTTGTGTCCTTTCGGCAGTAGAGGCCCTCAGCAATCTACATCACTTTCGCCCCTCCTTCATCGTTGGCGTCAGCTCGTTTGGTCTGCTCGTTCAATTCATATACAGTTCAGGGGGGTCTGGCTGGGCCGGCAAACTGTTGCGGCATTCGGTGGTGTGCGGTGTGTTGTGTGTTTGCAACTTTAGGGACTTTTGGCAAAATGAAAATTTAATGTGCCAGTTCCGGCCCAGTCCAACTGTCTATCGTTCAGTCTGAGGAATAAACCTCCACCATACCGACCGCCGCCGTTCTTGCCGCCGCTCTTGTCACCGCGTGTGTAATTTAATTTACACGAAACATTCAGCGCCGCAGTGTCAGTGTCGCATTTACAAATTAAATACATAAAGAAGTTGGACAACGCCAGCCAGCCAGTCAACCAGCCAGCCAGCCAGCCACCCATGCGCACACCTGTTTGACCTGGTTTTGGTTACAGAAAAAACCTTTTTGCCACTTCGCAAGTCTGCTTGCTTGCTTGCCATTTTGCCTTTAGCATTTTCTCACTTTTATGTAGTTGCCAACACAGTTGTCTTGGTGTTTCTTCTTCTCCCCCGTTGCTGGTGTTTCTGTTGTCATTGTTGTTGTTATTGTTGTCATCTGTAGTAAACTTGTGTGTTGGGGCCAAACAAGTTAATTTCATAAAGTAGTTGTAACAGCCTGGCCCAGGGCCTTGGAAAATGTCAGTTAAGTTGCAGCTTATCAAAAGTTCATTCAAGCATTTAATATGGACGATTTTGTTGTTGTTGTTATTAGTATTTCTTTTTTTAACTTATTGCTTCAAAGACGAAACGAAAATGAAAAATTTTTCAAATGTCAGAGAAATGCTATAATTGTTTTATTTTTTTTTTTTTTATTAAGCAACGTTTTCATTTAGTTTTGAATTATGAAATAGTTGAAATTATAATAGTTCTTTAATTAGGCCAAAACTCTGAGCTGAAAGATTTAATTTAAATATTTTTTGATTTTTATTTGTATTTTTTTCTGTCAATTTTAAGCTTAATTGTTCGTGAATTTATTTTATTTGGATTTATTCTATTGAAGAATTTATTAAACTATTTTCAATATTTCAGTGCTGAAATTGGCGATTTTACAGGTTTAATAAATGCACAACATATAACATGAAATTAATCTAATTTCTTTAATTAAATAAAAATGTATAAAGCGGTTTTTTTTCTTTTTGAAAAAAACGTATAAAATTCGCTGGTTAATAAAGTAAAGTCCATGGAGAGCTTTTATTCAATGGGGAAAACTAAATAGATACAATACGTCATCTTTGGCTTTATAGCAAGCTTAAGCCATTTTTATTTTGTGGCGCCTATAGATAACTTTCCCGCAAAGCTCATTTAATTTATACTGCAAAAGAGATCCTAGCTTCAGTAGTAAACTTTTGAAAAAAAAGACAACCTTTTCACGCTTCCATCACCTAACCTTTACCGTCTTATATGATTCCATTTGCGGTCAGAGGCTCTCAGCTGACATTCGTTATTTTATAGCCATGCACTGCGCACATATTCACATGGCTGAATAACAAAATGCTCAACCACAGCCACACAAAGGCAGGTCTGTATTTGTAAAGGTTACGTATACGTATTCAAAACATTCATGAGAACACCCCGAACAGACCTGTAATGCTCAAGGCGGTGGTGAGGTGCTAAGGGGGATAGTGGTGTGTAGTCTTGACTTTGTTCTTGCGGCTTAAAATGGCTTACAAGTGACTCTTCATGTCCTTGGCAAAAATCCTTAGATGTCGCCAAGGCATAGTCAAACAACCATAAATGTCATTCAATTTAATTCTCTTTCATTTGCTAATTTAATTGATTATTACGTATTAAAGTCCAGCCGAGATGCGTTATTTGATTTGAATCAAGGGTATGTGGTGATTTTGATATTCCATAGCCTGTCAATCGAAATATGTCAAAAGTGAATTTGCTTGATCACGTCTTTGTCAACAAATATTAAAAATATTACGCAATGCATATGAGAAAATGATTTGGAATGCCTAGGATGCGGGTGTGTGCGGGTGGCTGAGGGTTTTTCTGGGAAAGTCTTGCGCGTCCCAGAGCCCTCCGGCCCTCTCCAGCAGTCATTGTTCTGGGCCATATGGCAGCACTTTAAATGCAAATGAAAGCGTAAGGTGGCCCTTCGGGCTGATTGCGGTGAGGTAGATGGTGGTGGTGACATTGAGGTCGCTTACATTTCACATGTGAGATTGTGTGAGTGTATGCCTGATGCACGAGGATGTACCGGGGGCAATGCGAATGCGAATTTGCATAAAACCCCAAACTAGCATGAATATTCGGTTAGGCTCTTTTTTTTGTTGTTGTCTCTTTTTGCACGTGGTTTTGCTGTAAAAGTTGTCCAGGGTGTGTGTGGTGTTAGGTGACGCCATGTTCTGCGGCTCTGACTGAGGCTGTGGGCTGGATTTTGTGTCAAGGCATTGCAGAAACTTGTTGAGCAGCTGCAACTTGAGTTTGCCTCAAAGATCTGCTTTCAGACTCACACACAATTGGATATACCTATAAAATCCTTGAGTTGCTTGGCTTCAATGACAAAAGCCATGTACTCTGCTCTTTCCAACTCAAAGGACGCCTTCAACTTTTGCTGACATTTTCACAATGACACTGAGACTCGTAAATCAATGAGCCCAGTTCCTCCTTCTTCTTCTTCTCGCGCCAGCTAGAATCCTAATCTCTCTACCCAACGTCTTGTCCAGGCAATGACTAGGGCGTTCTTTAAGGAGTTCTCTGGTTTGCCTTGCCCATGCGCAATGTTTTAAAATTCAATTGCCAACTCCCAGACAAGACAAACAGACCAAGAGTTTTCCACAGTTTTTCTTTTGTATTTTCCTTTGTTGGAGAGCAAGTTTGACAGTTAGCCAAACAAACGAAATGGTCAACAAAAGCTCTAAGAACAGACAAAACTCCATTTGTCTTTCTCAGTTTTCTTCCTGTCTTTTGAAAATACTTTTCGAAAATGTGCTGAAAAGTTTCCATTTTGTTTTTTCCCCCACAAATCATATGGCAGTCCTGGCAAATCGAAGACGCATCGTGACCATCAATCAAAAAAGCCAAATGCATACGGGGGTAGCAAACTGGTAGGACATTTTGCTACGTGATGTCTGATGTGACCGGCTGCACGACTGAGCCTCATAAATAACCATAGAGAGGCGGTGACGCAGATAGACTAGAAAAAAAGGCAAGGCAGGCCACACTGAAATACAACAAAATCCCTCAAATCTCAGAGGCAGAAAAAAATGTACTTATTTTGTTGTGGGCTCGACAGCGTAGACATGGCACAAATGGCAAACGCAGCGGTTTATGTAAATATAAATACACGAATAACCGAATTCGTGTATCGACACCTTTTTTATGCAATAACAAAATATCTAACTCATCCACAATTCCCAGCCAAAAGGCCACAATCGACAGACGAGAGAGAGAGAGAGTGTGTGTACCGCGTGCTGAGGAAGGCCCAAACCACTTCAAATTAGTTTCCGTTCATTAATTTCCGTTCTTGGCTCAATCATCACGTTTCGCTTGCCACTGTCGTCGATTGAGTTTTGCGTTTTTGCGTTTGCCCTTTGGCACCGCTCTTTGGATACATTTTCCTTATAACTTTACGAAAAGTTAGAGAATGAAAGAAAAAATTCAAGATACTGTTTTCCATTTGCCAAGGCATTTCTATCAATAGAAACTTAAAAGCAGAACACTTTAAAAAGTGAGTTAAAAATGGCCCTTAATTTCCTACTCTGAATATTTTGCAATAATTAATTTCGAAAAAAAGGTATCTGTTCTTTTTGGTTTCAGTGGGTGCAGCTATATAAACATTTTTTCCCAATATTATTTTCAGTAGCGACGCCATTTGACAGTTGAAAATCGAAATGTTGGCTGACATTGAAGGTGTCCTGAGGGCAGGCAGAGCAGGCAAACTGAGGCCTGTTGGCATGGCGAGCATTGGGTGCGGTGTGGGCCTCAGGCACGTGGCCCAGGTGGTGTGCTGTATTTGCGGTCGATGGCAAATTTTATTTCGACCCGTAACCATCCGGTTTGCTGGCTCCAAAAAGGTTGAACCGAATGGGAATAGTTCGGTGGGTCAAATGATTTATTTGCACCAGCATTGATTTCAGTGTCGATGTTTGATGGTTTCACTTTCGGTTTCTCTTGTGTTGTTAATAAAAATAATTTCATCACACTTTGGTCAAGCCAGACTGGCAGCCGCTCCAATTGAATTTAATTGTCAAATTAATTGAAATATATCAAACTCGACATTTTCAGTATACCAAATTTTGGCAAGATAAAATTAGCACTAATGAAGTTTATTTCGAAATTGGATTTTTAAATAATATAAAGTTTTTCAAGTTTGTTGAAATATGAAAAATTGCTGAAATGAATTGCCCAAACGGTTGAGTGAATAAAACATTAACAATTATTTATTTTTCACAACTGCCACAAATGGCGAAAAAACAGTCCCTTGGGCGTATTTGTGTTTGTTTCTATACTCTAACAAAAAAAAAAAGAGTTAGTCTGTTTCTAAAATTTGCACAAATTCACAAAAATGGAAAATCAAATAATTGGTTTCTGAATCCTCTGGAGATTTGATTTATCCCTTTCTGCTTTGTGTTTGCCAAAAACTAAATTCTTTTCAAATCTCCCCAGCTAGCCACAGAGTATTTTGCAGTCGTTGGCTTAGCTTTTTCATATTCTAGCCATTTGTTTTTGGTTATTTTTTTTCGTATTTTTTATTGTGTGCTATATGTGATCGTGATTACACCAAGCGGCAAATAAATAAAAAAACATTTCACACAATCGTTTGCACTTTTCGAAGTTCCTTGCATCTCTCCTCTTGCCTAGAATTGCCCTTTTCAAAACATTTAAAATGAACTTTTTTGCCATATAGATGTGGCTGGGATGGGGATGACGTTGAAAACAAAACAAAAAAACCGCAGCATTTGGTCACTCCCGTGAGGCAAAAGGAAAGGGGGGTTTGGGCTAAGGCAAATTTTACGTTTTGCTGCACAGAAAGGAAAAACGCAACGAAAGAGAAAAATTGCAACCATTTTGAGAGAATTTTTGTGTGGTGAAGCAGTTAGAAACGTAAACTGTACAGGGGCACACATCCACCCGCCCAACAATTTAACCATCCATTTTGTGTGTGAAATCACGAACCATATGCGTTGTTGTTGGGGCAACATTTAAGCAAAAGTTAAGTACTTCTCCCCGTATTATATACCCAAAGCGTGAGTTGAGCCAGAGAACAAGCAGCTTTATTGGTGGGTCCTTGGCGAAGAGGTAGTAGGTGGGCAGAAGGCATTTTAATAAATCCCCCTTAGGCCACATGCAGTCAACATTTCTTTGGCACTTTTGCTTGGCTCAGGCATGGCAGTGCACCAAGTAAATTTCATGATATGCTTCGAGCAACCAAGCATGAAGCCTCTACGGCGGAGTCTCTGATCTTAGAGATGCCACTAATTGCACATTTTTTAACTCATTTATTGCAGATTACTTCTTTGAGGCAGTCACCCATTCAGTCACCCATGCCGCTTAGGGGATTACTCGAGTGCACACTTGTTGGACTGTGAAGGAATAAGTCCGATAAGTGTTGTGTCTGTCGGAGAATCCGTTAGTCTTTCAAGTGGATTTAAAACTAAAAACTGATTACACAATTTGAAAGACTACTTAAATGATGAAGTGGAGTATTACGAGAAACTCGAGCTTTGAATTAAATACTTTTAATGATTTCCTCTTTGCATTATTTGACTATCTTCAATTTAGTCTCCGAAAAGCTTATTCATTTTACTATGTGTGTTGGACAGAATTTTAATTAAGTTAGTTTTTGACTAAAAGCTGAGCTGATTTGAAGAAGGAAAGCAATCACTTTTGAAATCCAACTGGATTAGAAAAGATTCCAACATATCTTTTAGACCAACAAACTGGAAGATACTTTTACACTCCGTTAAAATTTATATGGGATTTTGTGAGATCTTCCCTAGCATTATGTTATTAATCCTTTTATATTCAAAAGGGGAGGCAAATAATCCCACACCTTTTTCATTTTAAGTAGATAGATTAACACCCTTATCAAAGGTTTTTAAATATTCAACAGTTTTTGAGAATATTTTCATCTTTTCAAGCTTTCTCTCACTTCACGTAATGGGATAAAATGAGAAAAACTTTTTAATTAGTAAATCCCAATTAAAATGGAAACTGTTACTGTAATTTTATATGCATGCCCAGGCAGGTCCGCATAATTTGTGCTGTTTTCTACACAATCATTGCGGGATTCGTTGATTGGATTAAAAAGCAAAATTGAATTAAGTTGCCACCGACGCATTCAGGAAAATAAGATCTAGGAAATTTGCTGTTCTTGTTGTTTTTGTTGTTGTTTACTTTTTATTGTTGGCCACCATGACAACGAAAAGAGGCTGTTCTGTGAAGTGGGGAAGATTCCGCGTTGAGTGGAAATGGAATTCAAATCGGAATCAGTTTTCTGCAGGATTATGAGTTGCTCAATTATTTAATAAATTCTATTTTTCTGTCTCTCTTCCTTTCGATTTTGAAAATTCGATTAAATGTACAATAGCAACAAAGGAGACTGAAGAGATTGAAAGGAACACTCTGCGATGAGGAAAGGACATTGTTGTTGTTTGGGTTATTTTTGTTGGTGACGATTTGCGTTGATGAAATGAGCTTAAGAAATTAACCAGCAACAGCAACAACAACTTGAAGCAATTTTCACTGACAGCTTTCAAGAAGATAAAAATCAGAATCAGGAATATGCCAAGACTTTCCAAGAACGCGGCTGAACGAGTGTGTATGACTTTTTCAAAAAACACACACACACACATTATAATGTTGATAAAAGAAAAAAGAAAAAAAAAAGAAAACGTAGATTTTTAAATCTCATCACTTCAGTGCAAAGTGGAGCAAAAGACACGGCGACTGGTAGGGCACGGCGTCTGCTTTTAAGCACTTTTATGCTGATGTTGTGATTTTTTACAGCTGCCATTTTCATTCCTATATCAATAAGAGGCATGGCAAGAGAGACTGTCAAGACAAAGATATAGAAATTGAGAGAAACAGAAAGAGAGACAGAGAGAGAGAGCAAAACTTGGAAGTAGTGAAAAAGTGGGTATGTTGGTAGAGGCTGTCGTTTGGCAGCTGTTGTGTCTGTGGTGACGCCGAGAATGCCAAAAACAAATCCCTATACCAACGTCAGCCTGTGGGTGAAATTTCATTGGGATTGAGAGGGCTGAGGAGGGCCTGAGCTCGTTAAGCAAACGACGAGTGTGCCAAATGATGTTTGCTTGGAACAGCAGCTGCCGCCAGCAGTGCCAAGAATTCTACTACTGAGGAGGCGGTCGATTTGCTTCCAACCTTGGCGCCACAACTACCAAAGCCAAAAGTAATTCTCTTCATGTTTCTATGTGTGTGTGTGTGTGTGTGTGTGTGAGTATATTGAATTTTGTGGTAATTACAAGTAACTCACTCGGTCTCATTGTCAACAGAGTCTAAAAGAGTGGCAAGCAGATGATGGGCGCCATCAAATGGCGGGTGCGTGCAAATGTGTGCACGTTTAAACTTGCATACTTTTTGGCGCTCAAAAATCTGCTGACTGAGTTTGTTGACTTTTCTTACTGGTAATTGGCAAATGGTTTGAGGTTTCTCCCATTTCACAGTCTGCCTCGTGTGCAGACATTTTTACTAAATTGCTGCTCCGGCTCGTGTTGTTTACTTTACAAGGATGTTGTTTTAGATTAGTTGGCACAGCCCCCCTGTTTTCTTCATTACACATGATCTGTGTAAAAACTGATAAATCATTTGATATGCTTGGCGAAGTTTGAACAAAAATGGATAGCCCAAGTAAACTTTCCGAGCGTTTCTCGGAACGTGTAGGGGACACATTGGAAAAACTATGAACATCTTCAGCCGCATCATTTGCAATAATAATAATAATAATAATCAACGAATAAATCGTCAATATTGCGCTAAAATGTGTTTAAAATTACGCATTGCTCATACGCAGCGTATGTCAATATTTCCGCTTGATGGCGTTTTTCATTTTATTTCCAGCTTCTTTATTTTATTCTCATTGTTGCTGTTGTTGTTGTTGCTGTTGTTGTTGTTGTGTTGTTGTTGTTTAGGCATTCAAAAACAACTCACTTAGTATTCCGCTCACAAAGGGCACATTGGCTTCTGAAATGCGGCAAAGAGAAAAGATAGTCCCATCCTATTGGCAAATCAGAAGAAGAAATCAAGTCAACGCCATCAATTGCACTGCTATTGATTTTTCATTTCACTTTCAAAGCCTGGCAAACGTGGGCAGAAAACGGTGGTTAAATACGGTGAAAAAAAATCAACAAAATGAAAATTGGCTAAAGCGCGCTGGGATTTTATTGTTGGTGTTGTTGTTGTTGTTTTGTTCGTTGTCGTCATCGGGTCAACTGGGCGAATGATGAGCAACAAAAGTCGCCCAGCCAGTCAGCCAGGCCAGCCAAGCCAGCCCACTTCCACTCCCACTTAACCAAATGTTTTGTCCCTTTTCATTGCCGTCGCTCGCTCTTTTTTTCTGTTGTTGTTTGCTATTCGGTCCTTTCGTCCTTTCTTTATATGCTTGACTATATATGTGTTTGTGAGTGTGTGTGTGCTTTTTTCTTCTTTAAGCATTTTTGTTTTCCTTTTGCTGTTTCAGTCGACATAAAATTTCAAGTCAAGTTATAAAAACGACTGCAGGAAACTGTTTTCGTTGGGTCCTTTGGTGCCCATATGTCGCGGTTGTCGACTTTGCCAAACACACACACACACACACACACACTCACAAAGACACATGCATCGATACATAAAGCATCAAACCAAAACCTAAATCAGCCAAAGAGAAAAGGCAAAAGCAAAAGTAAGAACACACAAAGCCAAGCAAAACCAAATTAGTTTCATAAGTTTTTTATGAGTTCATCGCTTTTTTGTATGCTTCACACACACACACACACGCGCACACACATAGCCACCTACATGCAAACACTCTCACATTTCTGTATATTGCTCATTGCTTTGACCAAAGAAGACTCTCCTATCGACTTACTGACTCACTTTGTTGGGCAACCCAGCTTTTGCCTTCGGGCTGTCTCTTTCCTTTTCTCATTTGCTCAATCTTTCGCTCGGCCTCTCTTTGCATTTGTGTTTCAGAGCCTTTTCTGTGCCAAGGATTCGAGCCGGCAGAGAGTGGACGATGGCGTGGGTGCTGCCGTTGGTGCCGCCATTTCTGCTATGTTGGCACTTCCGCTCTTGGCTCTATTGACACACACAAACAGTCACACATACACGCTTTCTTAAATTCGCGGGCAAATAATTCACAAAGAAAAAAAATATATATATATATGTATATATAGTAGCAGGAAGCCAAGTAAAATATATTGCGAGTAAATTTCTTTTGTTGCTCGGCTAGACATTCCGTCTGAGTCTTGGGGACGGCGGCCTGCCAAGAGTTTCCTTAAGCAAGTCCAAAATAAAGCACAAAAGGCGAGAGATTCTTAGTGTGTGAGTGTGTGTGGGTGTGTGAAAGAGATGGCAAATATTTAAAGGAGCGCGGGGGGCACACACCAATGTGGCGACAATTTGTTAAATTGTTATTGTTATTTCTATGTTAAATGCTTGACTGGCCGCTGCCGCTAGACCTGCCCGTTCTACAGTCCAGACCAAGCCCGCCACCTCTGCTCTGCCTGGACTCCTTCGAGCTGTGTTTATTTTGCTTAAGTGTGTGTGTGTGTGTGTGTGTGTGGGCTGCACGTAAAGTCGATCTACATAAATTATGCGAAATTTATAAGCACAACACTAGAGAGCTACCAAGAGAAAGAGAAATACACACAGAGAGAGAGAGAGAGAGAGAGAGAGAGAGAGTGAGAGCAGCAGGCGAAACAGAATCAAGGGAAGTGAAACAAAAAAAAATATATATATATATTAGATGTTGGGCAAACTTATTACACAAAATAAATATTGTATAACAATTTCTCTTGCTCTTTTTATTGTTGTTGGCTGTCATTTAAATAAAGGTGCGGCCTCGGGGTCACTCTCAAACTTGCTATAATTTATGCAAATTATTTGCAGTTACAGGAGAGTTTTTGTTCACAAAATAAAACAGGTCAATTATGCAATTACAAGCTGACAGTTTTATTAGATGGCTTTACGGTATTTTTTAAAAGGGGTTTCTGAAGCGCGAAAATTCATAAAGAAAGAAGACATTGTTGCTTTGCAAGACTTTTAAGGAATCGAGAAAAGAATAAGGGAGACGAAAGAAGATATTGTTGCTTTGAAAGACTTTTAAGGAATCGAGAATAGAATTAGAGAGACGAATAGTATTGTCAAGTCATAGAGGACTAAGCTGGTTGTTATACCTTTGAAAAGTATTTATTATCCGGCCTGAGAGGTCCAAATTTTATTCTTTAATATTAGTCGAAATTTTATTTATTGATCCCACATTTGATTTAGTGATAAAAACTTACTGAACTTTTTGTTCAAAGCCGAACTTAATATTAATAGAAAATGAACGATATATCCGTTCAGTCTGACTCCGATAAAAAAGGTTCATAAGCAATTAGATCGATTAGTTTTTATCGGGTTATTTCATCATTATCGGTGGGTGTGTAATATATCACAGGTATATAAAAAATTACAGAGCCAGTTCAGTTCTAACCAGTCTATAACACCGATACAAATATTATTCTGAAGTGTCTCCATAAAAAAAGTAAGAAATCCCTAGTTCGTAAATCAAACCAAAAATGCTTTTTAAGAAATAAAGCCATATTTCAAGAATTATGCCTGCTTAAATTATGCCAATTAAATGCAAATACCGACCTTAAAATTCCAAATGCTTGGTAATAATCTAAGTGGGAGTGAGAGAAGTGCATGTGCAGAAAATGAACGGCACATTTTTGCACGACATTTGAGTGGGAATATCCGGTGGATCTTGCTCTACCTATTTGTTGGTATTTACGAATTGAGTTCAAGTGAACTCCCAATGTGCTGGCCAACGACATTGGCCCCACCTGAGCTATATACGATTCATTAAAACAACAACAAGCTAAACAACAAAAGCAATAACAAAGCAAACAGAGAGTAAAAGGCAAGTTACCTTTTGCAGTCGTTGAATTTTCGTGTGGAACTTTTCGAGTTACGAGCTTAAATAGCTCGTGCCCTACTCAGCCCCCATTAGAATTTGGGCCCTGTGGGTCTTGGAGTGACTGACCAAAAAATGGCTTCTATATTGACCAACTGACTGACTGACTGACTGATTGTTGGTCTGCCGTATAAATTGATTTTCTCACACTTTATGGAAGCAAAGCTAAGAGCTCAGAGGACGACAAGTTGATTTTGGATATTGGTAGCAGTTCTTTTGCTTTTATTTGCTTCGAAGCGAAAGTGAAAGCGAAAGCCGTGTAATAAAATCATCAGCGAACCGAAGAATTTTTTTGGTTTTTGTTTTTTTTTTTTTGCGTGTCTGGTAACTTAGTCTATAGAGACAGTGACATGCTGACAGCGATAGCAATGAGGATGACGGTGACAGAGAAGGCTTCACAGCCATTGTCAATTATAAGAGATGAACTCGGTTGATGGCTTGGCAGGTTCCTGGAGGGAGTAACGAACCAATTTGGTATCTTTTTATAAATGAATGAAATGTTTGACAATATAAAATTTTATGGCAAAGGGTAATACAATAAAATTATTTTATTATTTTCTTAACAAAAAGAATACTTTAAAAAATTCACTAATAAAAGATACAAAAAGGAGAAGTAAAATCATAAATATGTATACTCACATATCAGAAAGTATACAAGGAAAGCAATTTTATGGTAGAATCAATGAAAACAATCAGACGAACACTTCACAGACAACCGGCCGAAAGCAAACATACACGAACAGAGTGTTCAAGAACAAGTCCGAGATTGGCTGGCAACACAAATGTCATGTTCAATTTACCGTACATTTATTTCATGACAGCCCCAGACAGAGCTAGCCAATCGATTGAAGGGGCGATGCGATGGAAGATGCGTATGTTCGCTTGTCTGAATTTTTTTTTTCCCAGACTCCGTAATTGTGGATGGGAGCTGGTAAGTGGCTGTGGCATTAATTTGACCCAACAAGGCAGCCCATTAATTATTGAAACTTGTTTAAAAATTAATCAATGGCCTCCATCAATGCGAACGCATCATTTCCGTTTCATCAGTTCGATGGAATTTCGATTCACAATTCACAAGTTGTCCATTTTTTGCAAAACTACTTTTCATTTTTTTTTTTTTTTGGCAAACTGCCATCAACAAAAAAGTCTCTCCTAGATGATAAAAAAAAGAGTGAAAACAATGACTGGACAAGGACAACTTGCTTAGCGACTTAGCTATCGAGCCAACGATGAAGGACGAAAGCGGAAGTGGTGGTCACTGAGCGGTGACAAATGCGCATTGTGAATTCATGTGATTTTGACACGTGCCAGGTGGGCAGAGCAGAGTCCATAGTCTTAGTTGGGGCTTATGTTTTTATGCGAAAGTGTTCACTTGACGATACAAGTGGGACTGACGATGGAGTTAGAGGCAAAGACAGAGGGATAAGATAGAATGTAAGAAAAATAAACAAGATGAAAAACCAAATAAAGCTTATTGGCGGCCAGGAATCTTTGATGCTTTTTACTTTGCCCACTTTATTTCTAGACTAGAAACTCCAAAACGAATTTAAGTCTTATAAGCTTATTAAAAAGCATAAATGTCGTGATCCATAATTCAGATTCGACTTAGATAAAAAAGAAACTGTTAAGAATTTTATTCGAAGTCAAAAATGAATAAGTACGAAAATCAGAGAACTGTCAGTTAGATCATTATGACTTATAAATATCGATTTTTTAAAGTTTGAATCGATATATTTTGCATTTTAAGCTCCGGAACCAGTGTAGTCAGACATCGATAAAAAAACTTGATCTTTTTAAAAATTATTACAAAATCTAATTTGTAAATAATATAATAATCGATAAATAGTCTATGTTTCAACTACCTTGATAAATAAGAATACAACACTGTTAACGATAGTTTTTAGAAGAACCGCTGAATAATAAAGAGCGGATACCTTTGCGAGTCGCCGGTATGATGAATGAAGTTACAAGTTTCACAAAAAGATTCGAGGCTATAAAAAATAAACTTAGCTTATTCCCATTTTCAAGATAACAACACTGGCTGGAATCAACCGTGGCAGGAAAGTTTTCAGAATTCAATCCACAACTGAATTCGAAACTAATTTTCACGAATCTGAAATCTTAACTCTTGAGAGTAGAGTAGAGTAGAGTTGTTTCTTTTTTTTAATAAAACCATTTCTTAAAATTAATAAAAGCCATCGCATTACAGCCCAGAACTTGATATACCAATTCATGTTTAAGAATAAAAAATAAAGTTTTTTTTTATAGATTTACTGGTGCCCTGTCGAGTCTCTGTACACTCATTAAGATACACCGACTTATTTATGATGATTCCATTATGGCCATTACAGTTACCATCAATTCCTTTTGTTTTCCATAATTTTAACGATTCTTCTTTCTGGCTTAATGTAAAATAAGAATTATTAATAGACTTCCTTAATTCCTTGTTTAACATTTACTTATAACCAATTGCATTTATTTTCTGATTACATTATTTATGAAAAAACCAAATAAATTAAGTTTTCACAGGACACAGAAGACACCAGAGTCGATTGAAATGAATTGCCTGATTTTTAATAAATTAATTACAGTGAATAATTGAAATATCGACAGATATCAATCTTTGCAGATTCATTCTGCTGTGAGCTTTGATTTAAGCAAAGCCTGATTTCACAACTAAATTGGTCAACTTGATTGCCAGTGATGTAATTTAATTACAGAAAAACTATTAAGGTGAATTCAAATGAAAGCTTATCTAATGAATATGAGTAGAATTTCCAAGAACATTTTATCGTTCAGGCTTATGAATGTAAATGCTAATGAGGAATTCCCCTAAATATATACATATATTTTTACTTGAAGACGTGAAACAATCTAGACATTGTTCCTTGATTCGTTTTGGATTCACGATCACATTTATTAAACAAATTTAAATTATTGTGCTAGTAAAATGATTTAATTGCTAGCAGCGTGTTGGATTGTAAAATAAAAAATATATATAAAAACAAGAAATTCAAATAAAAATTTTGAACATTTTAGAACCTGCGTTGGCTGCACCAACACGATTCCTGCGTAAAAAATATCCTTAATTTAATGGGCAATATTTCGTTATAATGCCTAATGCAAGAGGAAGGCAAAAGTCATACAATAACAACAATAACCACACAATAGCAACACGCTAACAGAGACAATGAAATCATTTTACACATTGACTGCCAGGCCGATAAACCGTCACCAACGCACAAGCACACAGACGTTCGTTTAAGCCAAATGCCAATGGCAAATATGCATTTGCTTACCAAATGGGTCGCTCTAATATTAAAGCCAAGTGCCTGAATTTAATGGCCAATAAATCGATTTCGATTTGTTGTTGGCCCCACGACCACAATCACCAGTTCCTCCAGTCCTTTGCTTAGTCCTGCCCCATTGGAAGGCAAATTTTTTGTCCGGCCCACTGCAATGCCGAAGGCCGTGAGCCGAGAGACAGTCTGGATTCCTGGCCGATTGGCTGGGCTGGCTCGAAAGTGTGGGTGCCTGGGTCTGAGCTGGGCCTGAGCTGGTTGCGGCCTGGCTTATCGGACTTGCATGCACCCAGCTGGTGGTAATTTGGATATACAGATAAAACATTTATTGGCAACATAAAACGCATAAAATTGCCACGCGCAACTGGCGGGGGTGACCATGTTGGCCATGGTGGCTTCCGTTTCCGTTTTGCCCACAAACGGAACTCAAATTGATGTCAGTATAGGCCACATTGAGCTCCATTGTGCCACACTGACCACAACCGTCTTCACTTTAATTTTCTTTTGTGCCCGCAAAACTTCAACAACTACAATAAAAAATCGATTCCATTGTCGATTTTGTTTCTATATGTGGCGCTGCCTGAACGGAACGGAACGGCAACAAATTAGACAAATTGCACATAACCATTGTCATAATCTTGAAAGGATTGTCAAATACACTGCCAGCTTTGTCCATATGAATACACTATTCAGATTCACTGCACCCCTCATACCCCTTTGGAATCAGAGTGCTTTTGTATAGTTCAGAGTTCCCCCAGTTCAGCATTTCTCTGGCTCTCCAAGCAAGCGAAAGTTGTGCAATTTGCAAATGTTTTTCTTACCCATTCAGTTGATAGTCTCGGTGACAAGGGTAATATTTTTTGGGGACTGAGTAGACGGGAGTGTGGCTGCTTGATTTTGGCCAAAGTTAAATAATGAGCACACGTACCTGAAATGAAAAGAAAACAGTTTCAAGTTTAGTTTTAATTGAATTTCATTTTTTGCCTTTGTAGACTTTTGTATGTTTTTTTTTTTTAAGATTTTTTTTGTTGATGTTTTTTTTTTATAAAATTTCTATACTTTTGATGGTATCTACTGCCACTCACTTGAGTTGGAAGGCTGCATTTTCTCATTTAGAATCGAGCAATGGGACGTGTTGTTGATCTTATTCTAGATAATGCGGACTCATAGGAAGTCTTGAAAACTTATAGTAAATTTAGCTTTCCTAAGTTTTATATTATACTTTTTAATAGAGAAACTAGAAATTATATTGGACTTTTAGATGCTTGCGACAAAATTGTATTTTGTTTTAATCTTTAAGCTTTTTCGCTAATTTCATTTAGAGTTTTTTTATCTTCTGTCAAATAAATGGAATTTATAATTCGCGGTGGCATCAAGAAACTTTTATATTCAAATATGCATTTTCCCCTGTTCTTTGTTTTGTTTACATGAGCACAATCAAAAAGTGGGGAAAAGAGAAGAAAATTTAATTAAATAAATTACATAATACTTTGTCAGCGACAAGGATTCATAAAAAAAAGCACCCACAAATGAAAAGTAGCACCACAAAAGTTTTAAAAAAGGACGAGATCTAAAGAAGGAGGCTTGCCAGAATCCGAACAGAGCAGAAAGGTATGGGACAAAGCCTTACAAGGATTCAGTCAAGATGATGGAGAGGGTGAGCCAACATTGGCTGGGATTGTAAGTGGGCCTCCACAAACAAAGTAAAGCAAACCGGAAAGCAGTCAAACCAGACAAAAACCACCAAGACAAAAAACTTTTTAAGAAATTATTGTATGAGTAGGCATGTTTTTGTTGTTTTCCTTTCCTTGCATTTTCCAACAAGCTGCCGAAGTGAAAAAAAAGCTAACATGACAAGACCGGAAGAATGGCAATTTTGTCACGGGAATATTTTCTTTGTTTCTCATTTCATTTTTTTATATTTTCGCTTGTTTTTTGTTTGTGCGTTTTTGTTTTTGTATTTAGAGTTGAGCTGAGTTTCCGGCATGTTGCACTCGAAGCGTCGGAGACGGATGCTTTGTTTGGTATAACAAAACAATGCAAATTGTTGGGGCCGTTGCGTTAAAAGCTCCCGAATGTCCCATTTTATACACACACACACACACACACACACACACACACACATCTATACATTTTTTTTATGGAAGCGAAAGAGAAGCCAGGAAGAGTGCAGTGTATTTTAGAAAATTTCATTTTTAGCTGGCTGGTTGGAAGTGGGTAAGTCTGTGTCGGCGCGCTTTACTAAAAGGCCAACACATTGCTACGTACCGACTGAGCCGACGCCAACAAAAAGCAACAATAATATATATAAAAAATATGTGACACGGACAACACAAATGGCAAGAGCAGAAACGCTGCAACAACTACTAAAAAAAGTACCAACGATAACGGTTCTGGCCGGGCCGAGTCGGGCCGGAAAATAAACGGAAATTGTGAAATATACAAATGTTCGTCTTGTTTAGGTGAACTACATGAAAACTGTTCTTATCCCTCTGCCTTTCCAAATGATGTTGTTTGTTTTTGCCAAACCCCTCCATTCCTTGTTATTGTCACTGTCTGTCGCTCCAGTGAACAAAACAAAACAAAGCAAAGTAAAGTAAAAAAACAAAAAAAAAAAAAAAAAAAAACAAAAAAGAGCGGATACCTCGGCTTATATTATTGTACATTTTTAATAAAAATATATGCCCTAAGTGGGTTCGGCTTGGGTCTTGTCCATTTTCCGTTTGCCATTTTTGCATACCAAAAGCGAAAACAAAAGCAAGAAGAAGAAGAAATTGAAGCAAGAGAGAAAAGTCAAACAATTTGTTTTGGTGAACATGCGCTAAATGTTGGGGGTACCCGGTTTGCCTATTTAACACAAACAACAAAAACAAATATGATAAAATGCCCATAAAAAAGATAAATGAATTTTTAAGGCTTTTCACTCAACTGTATGTGTGTGGGAGTGTGTGTGATAAATTACAAAAAAAAAAAAAAAAAAATTGAATAAAACAAAAAGCAACTTCTGTCCGACATTCAAAAGGAAACAGCTACGGAAAATGTTAATAAATTTATTCCTGAGCAGATTTTCTATTTCTGTGCCACTTATAAAAATTTTATTTTTGAATTTAAGACTTTCTGTTAAAAATTGCAAAAGGACACGATACTCTTTATGTAAAATAAATTTATATTTGCCTGAAATTGGTGACCAAGAAGGAAAGTCATACGAAGAAGGCAGATGATACGGATTAATTTATTTAAATTCTTGAAAAGGGAAAAGAAATTTTTATACTCAATGTCATCTCAATTTGCAACTATCGAATATATAAAATATTTTATCAAAATGACTCAATCAAATCATGTGAAATATTAAGTCCAAAAATGCCTGTGATTTCTTCATTTGTAAAGTGAGTGATTGGGATTTTATTCGTATCCGAATCCAACATGTTATTAAAAGGGGTTTCAAAAAGTATGAACAAATATTCTAGAATTCCAAAGATAATACAAAGCTCGATATGAACAAATATTCCAGAATTCAAAAGATAACACAAATCCACTTTTATTTTAAACTTATTCATATGGTTTCTCAGAATTCGAAGAGGCCATTCTGTTTCTAGATAAGATGACAAAAAAAAAAATATCTGCTAAATTTATTAGCCTAGAAAGTAATGGAAAACTAAAGTTCACTTCTTTTCAGAAAATCCAAAATACTTAAAACCTTAGAGACATGTAAAAATTTGATTGATTAGATGAATTGATTTTAGAAGATTTTCTCAATTAATTTCTGCAATTTATAAATGTATTTTTATAGCAGGTAAAAATCCATTGAAGCAACACTTTGCAGTAGTTTTAATTAAATTGAAATATACGAAATTTTTGCAATTATAAAGAGTCCTTCAATTATGGTATATGAGCAAAACGAAGCCGATTTTGAGCCAGCTGTTGGTGCCAGTGCTGTCAGAAATCATTGCCATGCATTAAAAATATACAAAAAGGGAAAAAGTACAAAACGACTAGGGTATATTTTTTTTGGCATAATGCCAGGCAGGCAACATCCGAAATGATGCTCCCCAGATAGAAACAAAGGGTGTCAGGCAGTAGCCAAGGAGGAGGGGGAAGGAAGGACCAGCACAATTGTAATTACGAAATTAAAATCAAGGGAGATGGTCGAAATGGATTTGATTGGATTGCACTGAGCATGGTACTGGAACTGGTTAAGCCTTGTGGATCCTAGCCCAGAATTCTGATGGACTGTCTAAAACAAATGAATCGAGGGCTGGCCAGATGGCCGGCTAGATGGATGGTTTGTTGGCTGTCTGGCTGGAATTCTAATGGACGGATGTATGTGGGCAACGACATGACAGACATTTGCGCATTGGGTAAAAAGTGTAGGCCGCAAATCAGCCTTGAACGATATACACTCTATGTGTGTGTGTGTGTGTAGAGCTAACAACATCCGGACATGTTCGACTGACAAGAATGCAGCATTGATGCTATAGACGCCTTTATGCACTTGAGTTTTGTTTCGAAGGAGCCGAGTCTAAAGTGGCAGTGACAGATGTTGCTCCTGCCTGGCATGGTAATGTCATTGGTAGAGCTCACGCCAAAGTATGTAAGCCGAGGTCAGCTCAATTTACCCTCTCTAGCCGCCGTTTCTCATCCTTCTCATCTGTCTGTCTGCTCTTTAATGGCTGAGCTGTTATTTTGTGGTTGTTAGTCGTTGTCTAGTGGCAGGCAGGTGGCCTCCACCAGTGGCTGCTTCTATTGAAATTTGTTGCATTATGTTGTTTCTGCTGCTGCTTGCGCTTCTGCTTCTGCTGCCTTTATGGCTGGCTGGCTAGCAAAGTGTCCTTGCCCAAGCTCACTGCAGTTGATTGTCAACAAAATTGTTTTGCTGCCACTGTCATAGTCAATAGTTTTTTTTTTTAGTTTTTCTCATTTTTTTTTCTATAGACTTTGCCATTCGTTTTGGGGCATACTTCAGTCTGGTGAAGTGACTGGCAGTGTACTGGGAGGGGGAAAGTGCAGATGCGTCAGTTTGTTAGATGAGGCCACAAAGCATCCAGCCATTTAATTACATTTTCGTGCATTCCACTGAGATGCTTGAACAGGCCGAAAGTTTCATTTTGTTTCCGAGGTCCCGCCAGTCGAGTGAATTTTCTCTTGAAATTTAATTTTTCCAAATTAGTGGCAAACAATGTCACATTGTCAGCAGTTTAAAACTACGCAAGCAGGCGGGGGGATACTGACATGGGCCGCGCTCTAAAGTAAACACACTCACACACACACGCGGAGATACAGCTAAAGCATCCACACACGCGTCGGCACATAAAAACACTTGAAGACGGCCATAAAGATAAATGTTTTATGTACGTGAATTGCTTTGAATAAAAGCTTTGTTTGGTTGTTGTTTCATATGCATAAACAAAGACACACACACTCACACTTACACTGTCACCCACACATACTTTTACATTCACAGGCCGAAGGCATCTCACCCACACATTGGTATGCATATGCAGATATGCTAAATATATGAACGTGCAGAAATCACTCATACGACCGAAACACCCAAACAAGGAAAGAGAATTGTGAAAATTCACGTTTTAACTTTAGCTTAATTGTAATTGGAATAATGCTACCGTTGAAAAAGAAAAACTTGTCACCTTTAATTTAGCTTGTGGTTTTATTGTTTTCCTAAGAAGACTTTGAAATTGATTGAGGTGTGCCTTTTATTTTGATATCGAAACAAAAATTAAAATAATAGAGATGCTGTCTAAAAACTCTACCAAAATGGTCAGAAGGAAATGCTACTCAATTCAGGCATAGATTTTTGATTTATTATTTTTATTTTCGTTCGTATATTTTTCATTCTCGAAGCTACTTTGGAATAACTAAAACATTGCCATTCAGAAAACGTAGAGTAATGTTCATAAAGTCTTCAATACTTCACTTAAGCAAATATAAATATAAGTTAGATAAATGTGATAATTCCACAATCCTTAATATCAAATTTAATTTAGAATAGACCAAGATTTGGACAAAGGATGCAACATAGTAGGTGCACAAGTCCTTTGTAAGCAAAAGCTTTTGCCATGAGCAAGATATTATTTTTATATATGAATTTTATGTGGACATAGAGTATATTTCATATTCAATAGGATTATTGTAAGCCTTTGGAATAAGCGTACTTTTGATTTATATGAGGTAATTTTTTATGTGCATTTCTTAATTTCTTTTTATGGCAAAGTCGTAAATTTATGTTTATGATATATTTAAATTTAGATAATACCGAACTTAGTATACGTTAAACACATGTTTAATGAGCTTGAACCTTGGGTCAAATTCTTTTTTCCGTATTTATACATACGCAATAATTTTCTTCCAATTAATACTCAACGTGGTCTGGGGCTTTGCTACACAATTTTGCTTTCCTCCGCCACTATCTGTGGGCATCTTCTGGGCCAATTAAAACCGTGTACTCCAATAAAGACAAGTCATTTTCTTATTCATTCGCCCAAACCAACTGGAACAACTTGAAGGAAAAACTAAACTGAACCGGACTGGAGTGGAGTGGAGTGGAGTGAAGAAGGTGGGGGGTGGAGAGGATAGCTTGTCGACTTATGCAACATATTTGGCAATCTATTCCCAAACTTCATTTCCTGCCTGTAGTTCTGTGTGTATGTATGTGAGTTTGTTATTAATGAACCGTTTTGGAGCGTCTTCACTGACTTAGCAGACTTTTCTTGCCAACTTGGGGATTTCGAGGGGATTTACACGAATTGACTCTCTGATGCTGCTGGTAATGTCGATGGCAAACAAAGCAGTTTTTACATTCTGTCGCTTTTGGCTGTTTTATATGATTTTTCTTATTGAAAGAAAAAAATAAAGCACACCCAGATGCTTGCAGGCATTCCCCATCCGCCACTCAGCTTGGTCTATTTGCGGCCTTTATGAATGGGCTTTTGTACCGATTGCATTTGAAAGGCTAACAAGAAATGAAAATTTATTGAACGGCATTCATATGTTGAGCATTAAAAATATCGATTCATTCGGATTCAGCTGAATCGGTTGAGCTTTGGCTAGGCGAGGCGAGGTGATGTGATTGCTTGACGATGTCTGAATTATTTCTGGGTATTCCTCTTTGCTTGGTTGCTAGGCACTATGGAGGCTCTACAGAAAAGACTTACTTTTGTCTCCTTCTGTAAGGGGAAACTTGATTGAGATATGGCACACCCAAGACCGTACACAATTTACCAACCAGTTCACCATGTGACTGATAAAAATAACAATGGCTTTGCCGGCCATTTTTTGGCCCCAATCCCTGGAAGTATGGTAACAGATAAAAGCAGGTCTCGTTTTTCCTATCTCTGCCAATGTCTGTCTTATGTGTGTGTGTGTGTGTGTGTGTGTGTCAGTTTCTATGTATATATATGTGACGATGGGTGTATTTGTGCCTTTTATTGTTACCAACGACAAAAACGTGGCTCACTCGAACATCAAAGGTGGCAGGCAGCTGTGTCTGCATTTATACAGAATTTCAGTTATAATCAACCGCTCTTTGTGATTATCATCAGAAGACAAAACACAGACAGCCCCAGCTATTAGTTAATCACATTACTCTATTCACATATCTCATACGTTTTATTATCCTAATATATGTTTTAATTATATAAGCCTCTTGGCTTATTATTCAGTCAGTTTTAGCTATATTTAACAGAAATTATTTCATAATACAATTTCTTTGTAATTTAAAATTTACCAACTGCAAATTGAAATTCACAAGCTTATATTCTGTTCCATTCTAGTTCCATCTAAGACCGAGGTGTATATCTGAGTAGATCCGAATCCATGGATAATTTTGTCTCAATTAAATTCAGACAATTTTTTTAGCCAATTTTTCTGTGTATCTTTTAAATGAAATTGATATATCTTATGCAAAAGGCGTGTTTTCAAAAATTTAATAATATTATTCACATATATTATCTGTGGCACGGAGTAATTTGATAAAAATATATGTGCGAAAGGCAATTCGTAAAAAAACAAACATTTAGAAAAATGAAAGACGTGACTTTGCTGCAATTCTCGTTCCTCATGGAAAATAAAACGAGAAAAGAAGCAAATTGATTTTTATATAAAAATGAAAAAAAAAAAACAAACAGACAAAAAGTCTGAAAAAAGCAAACGCAGCCAGAAACATACATGAAATCCTAAAGTCAAAAAATGATACACACACACACACATACACACTCACAAATATAGACGCATTCATTTTGAAGATTGCCACCAGGCAGCCATAGAACCGTGCAAGTTATGGAAGTGGAAAAAAGTGGCAGCAATATCGGCCTCACGACCACCTAACTAGGCCACTCTGCAGGCGGGGGGATGGAGAGTGAATCTGTGTTGGACCCATTCTTATTTAAGCTGCACTTGAGCACTACTCCACTTGTATTGTGTGAAGTTGAGAGCAACTGTAGGCAGAGGATGTCAGAGGGTGTGAAAGACTTGCTCTGCTAGTCCAACTCATTGGCAGCATTTTAGTTGCATTATGCTGGCAATGGGCATGTGATTGAGTGACTTAGCTAGTAATGTGTGGTTTGCTATGGTGTGAATGTGGACGTGTTGAAGCGTGCCACTCAGTGCCAATTGCTGGGTATTTGTTGGGGCCAGCTAATGTGCTAGAACAAAGAATGAGCAAGCTTGCTGAATAACTATGAGTGCAACATTTTTTATTAAATTTCATTTAAACAGAAGCACTCTAAAAAGCTATTCATGGGGACACATGATATAGCCCGGGAGCATATAAGTCCTTTGACAAAAAAGCAACTGTAAGTGAAACGCAGCTTAAAACGGCAACTAAATCAAAAAAACAAGGATAGCAGCTCTGAAAGGTAAGCTGATTATGTAACACATCCAGGCCAGACCCGCCCAGACTCACCGAACCCAAACAATCCACGAGCTCTTTCTTTGCGTGTAAATTTGATGGGCCTGCAGTCGAAAGGTTGCAGGAGAGTCGAGTGTGTGTGTCTGGCTTGTTGGACTATCGCATTCGTTTGGCGGATGGCAAATAGGGAAAAGCATTCAAATAAAAACAAACGAAACGACACACTGCTGACGCCATTTTGCCTTAAAACTTTTCAGCATCCTCATACATCCTTACACATTCGGCTTTATTTTCGTAACACAATATGTTAGTGATTTCCGTATTCAGTTGAAAACAAGCTAAAATATGCGCATTAGGTACAAATCAGATGAAGCCACACCTGCCAACAACGGATATTATAATTCATCCATTGAAATCTTGAAATTTTCACCAAGTTTTTCTTTTTACATTCTGAAAAATTCTCAAGTCCCTCTTGTTATTATTTTGAATACTTAAAAGTTTATATAATATTTTTAATTTTTTTAAATTAGTTCTGTTCCTGTTCAATTTGAGGTCATTTTCATATGCGATCCATTTGCACTTTTATTAAAAAAAAACTTCCAGTTAGCCATAAAGTTTTCTATTGAAGTGACACAGAGTGTGAGTGGAAACGCCTGATCCATAAAATTGGATTAGAGATTTGTCTGGTCTGGTCAACTCATTATAGTGTATTTGACCATATTTTGTCTGGCATTTGAATATTGCATGAGAATAGGGGCCAGTAAGACGTCTAGTCATTTTTGTATTTGGTCAGACAATGACTTGTTTATTATCGATCGAATATGGGAATGTAAATTTTTGAGATATTTATTTTGTTTGCTTATTGTTTCGATTATAGGGACACCCTGCATAATTAAACGACTTTGGGAAATTGTCGAGTTGACGCGCTCATTCTGTCCAGAAGACTAGAAATTTTTGGGCGGTTCTTGATGTCATTTGACAAATGTAATTGTTGCACTTCATGGCAAACAAACTAGCAGAAAGTAAATTAAAGTGTCGGCCTAATGATTACCTATAAAATATCGCTGGCTATACCACCACATACTTGGCGTACCACCAAAATTAGTATCCCAGACCCTGCGTCTTTTCATCGCAACCCAATATACATGCTCCTATATCAATCATCGAAGTGGTGCGTGTGTGGCTTTTGTGCGTGAGTTACCACTATGCGTGTGTCACCGTCTTCCATCCAGTTCCCGCCCACTCCATAAGCTTTTAATGAGCCAATAGGCCGGACCGCATGATGGGACGAGGCCGGTGAGCATACATGCGAAAGCCTGGGCACATAATTTCAACGCCATGTCTTATAAATAATTTACAGACCCTATTACTTCAAATAACAACAAGAATGATAGACTACGGCAATGGGCACAGAGCACATAGCTGGGGATGGGGCCCGAAATGTAGTAGTGACACGTTTCGAGTGTCATTAGTGAATTATTTAAAATTTTCTACAATGTCATCAAAACAAATATAAGCCAAAGCTGTTCGAAATTAAACGATGTCTAACAGAAGCATTTCCCCCACCCAACCGGGACCTATTGACCACCCACTCCAGATAATAAACATTTAAACAATTCATTAATTTGTACAACCTCGGCTGAAAGGTATGAAGGACGCCACGGCGAGTGTGACTAGATAAATCGATATACCAATATTTACATTTCTGACAGCCTGCCAATCTGGGCATTCTAATTTTTAAGCTCGTAGGGCAGAGCCGCTCGTATAAGTTTCGATCGTTTAATATTTAAATTTTATTTTATTATGTAAATAAATTGATTTGGATTGTACCCAAAAAATGTTTTTTCTTTTTAAAACGTAGTTTTCGTCCATTCGACTCTGCGCTTTTTGTGAAAGAGAACTTAATTTGGAACTTTAGCTCTAATTTCGATCCTCAATTAATATTGAAAGCCAAGATATTCTTTGTGACTATAATTTTACCAGACAGAGTCTCCAAGCAGAATAGATATAGAATATAAGAACTTAGTTAGGAACTCAATTTGGAACTCCCGCTCTAATTTCGATACTTAACCAATATATAAAGCGAGGCTTACTCGTTTAACCAAAGAATTAAAAAACTAAAATGCCAGAGACTAATGAAACTCACCTGAGATTCTCGATGCGCGGTCTTCTGCATTGTGGACGATTCCGTCGATGGCTTCGATCTTTTTTACACCGACAATCACAGTGCATTATGCAAAGTGCTATGGACGAGATGACCGTTATCACAAAGGGAACGACAAAAAAATGAATGATCATGCCAACTTGATCGTCATGGTTATAGGATGTCAGTACCACGGTCTTATTTTTACGTGAATAATAGCACGGATAGATGGCACCTTCGATACCATAATATGAATTGAAATTTTTACAGGTGACCGTAGGTGGGTAGCCACAGCCCTTGATATTCACCAAGAGTGTAGCCTCATCCGATTGTTCCCACTCGGCTGTATAGTTGGTATAGTCAGTCATATTGCCCGGTATTGTGATGTTTTGTTCAATGAACGTCACATAAATGTGCACACAACGATATAAATCGGATGTGCAACCCTCACGACACGAACTCCACGAGCAATTAAATATGCCAACAAGATCTTCGCGGCGCGTTGTTGTGCAGAGTGTCGGGTTCTCTATAAAATCGTGACTCAAAGTCGAGATCGCTGGATCGACATAGAGCGGCACAAGGAACAGCAGCGAGGCCCCGGCGGTCACCGAGAAGAAAGCCAGTGTTGATGTACCGTAAAAACGCGCACGTTCGCGCCACGAACGAAAGCGCCGATTGCCATTTTTCTTTTTTGGAGCCAGTTCTCGGATTTTACGTAACCGTAACTCTTGTTGTTGCTGCTCGAGTAGTAATTCCGAACTGCCACTCCTCATATTATTGTCGGTGCACACAGGGCGGCGCGCTGATGTTGCTGATTGTTGCTGCTGCTATTTTTGTTGTTGTTGCTTCTGCTGCTGTTGCTGCTGCCGATTTTTCTGTTGATTCCGATGCCTGTTCTTCTTGTTGTTGCTGTTGTTGTTGATACTTTGACTTTGCTGCTGCTGCTGCTGCAGCTCTTGGCGTCGCTGCTGATTTTTTGTACGTCGTTCTCGTCGTTTTAGTTGCTGTATTTCTCTGCCGCAGTCGCAGCTGCTGTAGGCGTTGCGCTGCCAGGGTGGGCAGCCAGTGCAGCGGCAGCGACGCTGTCGCCACCCGCACTAAGCAGAGCCTGAAGCGGGCAGTCGGTCGGTTGGTCGGTCGGTCGGCCGGGCGGTGGCCTGGGCAGTTTTCACGAGGTAGCCGTCGCCTTCAGCGTCGTTAGATGCTATTAGTTGCACTCAGCGAGGGCGAGCACTCTCCGGCGATATGATATAGAGAGAGTGTGCGACGAGGAAGGAGTTGGACAAAGGACGAGCACACGAGTATCAGCCAATGAGAGTAGTGGGGCAGTGGTGGCGCAGTGGTTGCAACTGCCGTTGCACTGGATAGAGAGGCAATTGTTAGCAGCGACGCGACCGAAACACAGACGGCGCCAACGACGCTGCCTACCGCAACGTGAAGCACATGAAGAAACAAATCCTCTCACGATGCACGACGCGCTTAAAACGAGTCGAGTCACAAGGATTTCAATGCTCTCTCTCTCTCGCGGTTTTTATATATTCATCTACATATATATATATATATATATATATATATGTGTTTGTGTGTGTGTGTGACTATGAGTTTTCAATTGAGGTTATGTACACACGCGCACGCGCTTTTAGTTGGGCACTCAGAAACTCAAAGGACGGAGAGCGGTAGCTAAGAACTAGTGAACGTCCAAATCAGCTGTTTACCGTTAACCGCAAGCACGCCCACACACACTGAATAGTGGCGAAAAAGTCAACGGTTGACGATAGACGGCAAGTGTCCGAAGAGAACGAGCATGTGTAAGGACGAGAGTAAATAACCAACAGATGATTGAGAAGAGAGAACGCGCGCGCGAGAGAGAGAGAGAGAGAGAATGAAAATAATGACTAGGCTTGAGTGTGTGTGTGCGCGCTTTGGACGAGTTAATTTTACCGTTTTTGATATTGTTTTTTCGTGGCTGGCAACTCTCACATTTCAATTCTTTCAACTATATTTTCCTTTTCAGAAAATACACAGGCGCACACAATTTCCAGTGTCTTTCCGTTACAATTAAAATATGCTTCTATTGGAATGCCATGTTCACTGCAACAATCAAAATAAATATCATATTTTAGTAGCAGCAACAACAACAATATCATTTGAATTCCTGAAAAGCCATCAAAGCAGAGCAGCTGCGGCCACAGCTGTTGATGTAGGTCACAATGCCATAGGGATAATTGGAAAAAGATGGCGATATTCAGAGAAGGTGAAAAAGCTAGCAACTGCGCAAACCCACACAGCCAGGCACAGAGAGAAAGAGAGGGAGAGAAAAAATGAAAAAGAGAGAAGGACAGTGAGAGAGAGAAAGCCCAACGTGCTGTGACACCATCACATTGCCATTGTCACTGACACCGTTACCGTCACCGCTGAGTCTCATTACTTTGGTGACTGTGATTGTGATGGTGTATAACCTTTGCAGTGGGTGGAATCATTTATGCCATTCACATTCTGTTTTTGCTGTCCATGTCCTTTAGAGCCTTGGCTTTTTGCTTTTCTATTTCATTCAAATTCTAGTTTTTATTTCGTTTCGTTTTTTTTTTTTTATCTTCCATTCTTTTTTTCACAATTTAACTAAGCTTTCCCCTACTACTTTATTTATTTATTTTTTTTTTTGTATAAAAATCTGACATTTTTGAATTTGGAATTTGAGATAACGAAATGTGGGCTTCTTAAAGTCCTTTTGCACATATACAAATATATATTTTTGCTATAATTTTTTAATTCTCAAGCCGCTGAGGCAAACTGACAACTCTGGCGGACGTGTGTTTTATGTCCACCACTCATGATCTGGGTGTCCTGCCGCCTGACATCCATTTGTAGACTCATATACAATGAATGTTTATATAATATACTCTTTTTATTATATATAAATAAGTGTGTGTAAATAGATATGTATTTATATTAGACCAGTGAATGTTTTAGTTGTTCCTTTTGGCTAGCGATTTCTATTTTGCTTTCTCTTCTCTTTTTTGTATTCGAAGGTTTGCTTTGGTTGGTTCTTTTGTTATGACTTTGCGTGACTCTAAACGTTGGTCACTTTGGATATTAGCAGCACTATTTTGTTTTTGTTGCTGTTATTGTTGTGACCTGTGGCGGGAGTTGCACGCATTTCACAATTTTCACAGACACACAATACACCTAACAGTGCCAAGAGTGCTGTGTGTGATTGTGTGTCCCAAGTATGATTTCATTTTTATGCTTTTCGTAGTACACATGTACCGGAATTTATTTCGGTGTATTCATTTTCTATTTGCTTGAATTGCCTACAATGCTAGCTGACTACATTGCGTATGAGTAATCTCTAATAATTTTAATATTTTCCAAATGAATTAATCAAAACATTTAGATTTTTTGTCTTCACTTAAAATTCCTTATAGCCTAATCATTTTAATCGGCCTCTTAGTGCCGCCAACTAAAAAGTGCGCAAATGGAATGTCAGAATCGGCAAATCAGTTGAGAAAGAAAAGTTAATGTAAATACTTTTTTCTAAGGCTACGCCTAAAATGGCACTCCTCACCTCTTTTCCTATCACTGAGTGCCCTCGAACCTGATTGCCATTGGCCCCTTTCAATGGTTGCTTTTAGCAATCTGGAAATAAAAGCAAAACTTGTCTGACTAACTTTTTGACAGCTCAGGTGGCCTGCTAGGCAATTTTCTTGTCAGACTGTCCTGTTGTTGGCTTTTCGTGGAAAGCTATTTCTTCAGCTTTTAGACGTAAATCTCTAAAAGTTGCAAAATCGAATAACTATGAATTACATTCGATTGTTAGCAGGCTATTCATAAATTTTTTTCGTGTTGTTGCTGCTGTTGTTGCTTTCACTTTTCCACACAATGGGCCACCGATTACAGCACAATTTGCCACAATTTGCTGGTGCTATTGCTGCTTCTGCTGCTGGAATCGACACAAAATGGAGCGCGCGCGTGGCTCAGTCGTGCCGCTCGAGTGTTTATCCAAAACTGATGCGACTCGAAGCCGACGCAACTTGACTCGTGTGTGGGCAGGAGCAGCGCAGCTGCAGTTGACGTTGGCGTCGCTGCTACCGCTGTAGCTACCGTTTCCGTCAACGACAGGATGATAGTCGTCGTCAAGGAAACAACTCCGCCACGAAAAACAGCGAAATGGTGAGAGAGAACGAGAGATGATAAGAGAGTTGACTGCTTGCGAGGCACTCTCACTCACTCAGGATGATTCGTTTTGTGTTGACAGAACAAATCTGCACTGCTTGCCACTGCATATCTACATAAAAAGAACCGCTCCCAAAAAAATGAATTAAATTATTTAATAAACAAAAAATAAAAACTAAAATAATTAATAATAAAATAAACAAAATTATGTATACTCGCTGAAATCCACTTGTGTGTACGAGGCTATTTTTACTGTTTATCTATTTATTACTAAATTAGATTTTTAAATGAAATCGTTTCTCAAAAAATTCTTAATTTCTTTGAAAAGAAAATATAAATAACTTCTAATAATATGACAGTAACAAATTCGAATTTTCAATACTAATTTAGCACCCATTTAAAATACGAAACAGCCAACCGCACTGCCCTAACGTTTCGATATAACTCTAAACTGCTTTATTAACGTCTAGTAAGGACAGCAACCATTTAATGTAGCTAAATGTTGATAAGCAGTGCAGAAGTCCATTACTCAAAAGTAGATGTCAGCGCTAGCTATTTCAAAGTGCAACAAAAAGAAAGTGTTATTTAACAAAAATAAAGTTCTAGAACATTTGACCAAATAAATCATTTTGATTTTGACCAAATTCATTTAAGAAAAAATTTCAATTGGAACGGGTGTAAAATTCGCTGCGGAAAAAAATTATTTCAAAGTGCAAAAAAAAGTTTTATTTAACAAAAATAATGTGTTATTTAACAAAAACAAAGTTCTAGAACATTTGACCAAATAAAATTGGGTTATTTAAAGCGAAAAAGACAAAAAATTGATAACAAACGCAAAAATAAGTAAGTTGTGCGAAAATTAACGTTATCTTCTAGCTATAAATTTGATTATATTTGATTATTTAATCAAATTTTTGAAATATTTAGCCTGTACTCCAATCACAAAGAAATACTCCGGCTTTTGCAAATACCGTTTATTTACATTTTTGAGCACTGCAACGATAACATAAGAAACCAGTGTTGACAGCGTCTTATAAAAAAAGCTAGAGCAAAGAAATACCCTGGCCGAACAATTTTTATTGATTTAAAATATTTCATGTTTAGGTTTTTTATTTGCATGTGAAGCATTTGTCCCGATCGGTGCGACAGCTTGAACTATGCCAGTGTAATCCAAGACTGAAATATTATTAAAATGAAATCAATTTTTAAATTCAAAAACAAATGAGGTTGTCTTTGCCCATTCGATTTATTACATTGGCTTAATATTCTTGCCGTTGTTATTGCTATTTTCGTTAAATAATTAGAAAATTGGAATGTTTAGATCATAAAGCCGTTTTAGTCAAAAACGGATCTTTTTCTCGCCGAAATCTTTCAGCGCGATTCCTTCAGCGTACCGACTGGTGATGGCAAAAAAAAAAAAAATTCATCGATTAATATATTAAATGATTTATTTTGAAGACCACAAAATAATTGTAACGAAACGTGGTAAATAATCGATTAATAATCGATAACCCTGAGCAATAACGTACAATTTCGGGTACACGCTTCGCATCTCCTCCCAGGCCTCAACCACATTTCTATTAAGCCCGCAAATGGGTGCATTTGCAAAAAAAGAGAGCTCGTCCTGAAGTTTCGTCGGATCCTTATTCTTTTTGTGCATAAGCAGTTTATGCTTTGCCCAAAAATCGTATTCCTGCATGCTTGCAGAAGACCCTTCGCTGGTACTGCCCATGCTCTCATCGTGATCCGATATTTCAGCCATTTCAGCGCGAATGCGCTGCATCGCTGCACAATGACGAAAAAACAGTGGCGTCAGTACAAAGTTTCTTTCGATGAATCTCGATTAAATTTATTATTAATCGGCAATAATCGAATCGCTATATTAAAGAAAATAATCGAATATAGTAATCAAATAATTTATTCTGCCATCGGTACTACCGACTACTATGGAGGTTGATTTAATCTCCGATCAATGTTATACGGAGATCCCTATGTATGGTACTGTTGGTAACGTACCATTGGAGACCAGATGCCTGCCGGGAAGCACATGCTTGGACAATTCTGAGCCTATCAAGGTGATGCCTGGAGGCGGTGCCCCATACTTGGATGGCGTAGGTCCAGGGTGGGCTTATCAAAGCAATTATTAAGCGCACTTTTGTTGCTAGTTGTAGCCTGGCTGACCCCAGTCAACCTTTTGAAGCTTTTATAGGGACTTAGCCTTAACTGCCGTGACATGGGCCCTCCAGATCAACGTGCGAACGTGACGCTTCCAATATTCCCTCCATTATAGGTGAGACCGGGGCAGACACTGGGCCGAAGGGCGAACGTCACGCAAGCGGATTTTGAACAGTTTATGGCAGTGTTCCAGTTGCAAGCCTATCGGTCCATTTCATGCGGCCAATCCTAAACTGCATCCGAAGCTGTGTGCAGCGACGAGTGGCACGCGAGCATTGCTGTGTCATCTGCATATGTGGCCACAAGTAGATTTACCGAGGAATTATTGGGGGACGGGGCTGGCATATCAGCGAGAGTCTCTCACTGCTACGTCGAATGAGCGGTCAGCACTGAAGGACCTGAGGATAGCATAGTGGGGAGAATGAAGGAGATCTTTCATTTTGTATAATAGCTCCTTATGCCTCACCTTGTCAAAGGCTTGCTTGATATCGAGAAAGACTGCTACAGTGTAAAGCTTCTTTTCAAAGCCGTGTGTCACATGGGTGACTAGTCGATGAACTTGTTCAGGACACCCGTGTGACTTCCTGAATCCAAATTGATGCTGGGGTATGTGGCCGGATACCTGCGGCAGGTTCATCAACCGATTTAGCAGGATACGCTCGAAGATCTTGGAAAAAGTTGGAAGCAGACTTATTGGGGATCATGACAGCCCGTTTCCATTGCCATACCCTAATCTCAGCATGGTATTGAAGATCTTAATGAGTGCCAGAACTCCTTTGTGTGGAAGGGATCTAGCTACCCGCTTGTCGACACCATCGTGTCCAGGGGTCTTTTTCAGATGGAGCGCCTTAAACTGGAGAGCAACTTCCTGCGGCGTAATAGGTCTCATCGATTGGGCAGGCAGCGTAGGGGCTTCCAGAAAGCTTGAAACTTTTTCTCGGTGAGAGGCATCCGTCAAGTGGAAGGGGGTGAAGGTAGAGAACAGATGCTCAGGAAATGCATTCGTTTTATCGCCGTCCTTTTTGAGCCAGAGGCTTGCCACAAACAGGTCGCCGATGCCAGCCATGCACAGCCATGATATTCTTAGCACCTGTATTGTCAGCACAATTCATAGCAGCAGCCAAAGGCAAGCCCTGGAGATGCGTAAGTTTCCTCCGGCAGTACCATCACGTCCTTTCTTCGATATACTGCTGCTTGTTCAGAACAAAAAGCAAGCAAAAGGAAGAAAAAATTGAAAATCTGAAACTAAAACTATTTGAAACATTTAATAAAATTAGGATAACCATTCAATTACCTTATAACTGGTTAATAAGTTCAACAACGAACTTGGTGCAGTTCCGACGGATATAGTTTTCTGTCATATCATCAATCTTTCCCTTTGTTGATCCCAGCCTGGGTAAATATGGTTAAATTATTTTAATCGACTAGTCTAAGAAACTAACAAAAATTATTTTTTTAAATGTATTATTTTCAACGGCACTTTTTATCTTGTAACTTTTTATAAATGGAACAGGCATCATTTGTCTTTGTGTATTTAAATGCGCCCATATTTGGACCAATATCGGATTAATCCCGCAATATATACGAAAGGCCCTAGATTGATCATATTACTCACTTTTTCAGAACTTACTTTAAAAGTAATAGAAAAAGAAATAAAATAGAACTAATGTCGAAATGCAACGCTGATTACATTTATTTATCGAATTCATTGAAGCTTGCGATCCGTATTTTTGCAACTCTGCTTATGATATTTCGTTAAAGTAAAAATTAATTAACTTATTAATTTTAACCCAAAAAAAAAAAATAATAATAATAATAATAATAAATCTGATAAAAAGAGAAAACCGAAATAAAGAACTAAGAAAGAAATAAAAGGAAAGTTTAAAATTCAGATATGGGGTTATCCCTCTCCATTCGGTCAATCAATCAATGAAATACAGTAAAGTTCTGAGGCTTTCAAGGTGCGATCTTGATACACAGTTACGTGCTGAGGGAGTGATTTTCAGCCCTAACGCCTCAATTTATCAGTTGCGTGCTGCATGGAAATCTATAATGGACAAGCAAGGGGCGTCCTTTCGAGAGATTTATGTTCCTACTAGTGTTGAGCCAGTTATTATGGATCGAGACAATAGACTGGTGATGCCGGATGGACTTATGGTCGACGTCGAAACTACCCAAGCGTCTTGTGAAATGGAAGAAAGATGGTGTACGCTTGTCTCGCTTTTCCCTATGCGCATTTGATGATGAGACAGAGCGGGATAGCATTGACCAGGAATTGCAAAAAGTGCGCAAATTAACTGAGTTGTACGAATGTAGAAAAAAACTGGCTGAACTTAAACTGGCAAACGAGCTGTCTTAAGCTACAGCCAATCCGACTAAAGTCAAGCTAGTCGTCGATATGCGGGATGCCGAGGCCCTACTTCAACCCTTTTCTGGAGATGATAATCTTGTCATTCGGACTTGGGTGCAGGAATTTGACTCTGTCGCCGAAATGTACGGACTCGGTGAAGAACAACGCTGGTCTCTAGCTGTGCGAATGTTGCGAGGATCGGCCAAAAGCAACGTGAATGATGCCACTGGGTCCAGTAAGAAATTCGTACAGAAATATCGCGGGCCCTATCAAATAAGCCGAGTATTAGGAAATGATCGATATGAAGTTACCGATGTAGATAATTGCCAGCTCACTCAATTGCCATACAAGGGAATCTTAGAAGCCAGTAGACTTAAGCCTTGGATGAAAATCTGTAAGAAAATTTGATTTATGTTTTGTATATCGAGGCTGATATTATGTCAGATTAGTCCGATTGTATACTGTTAATTTCAATTTAAACTTCAACTGCTTTGTGTGCTACTTGGCAGAATGATATCGATAAGCAACACTGACAATGACCAGCTGTTATCGATTTAGACTATGTATACAGACTAAGCAAAGAGTTCTTGCCCGAGCCAGTATTAATAAATTTGATATAAGCGAAAACCGAAATAAATCATTAAGAAAGAAAAGTTTAAAATAAATAATATTATAATAAAAATAAAGTTCGAATCAGAGATTAAAAGAATTTCAAAATATTCTTGTAAAAAGTAAGTCCCGCATGTATTTAACATTTGTTATTGTGAGTCAACGGAAAAAAACTAGTGGAGTTTGACCAGTGAACTTGTTTTTCGGAACTACATAAAAATTAAACTTGACCTTTCTCGTGTCCTATAGATTCTATACACCAAATTTTTGGTGTAAGGAATCTATACATGAGAATCGGCAATAGGAATAACTCACCACCCTTCCCCATCTTTTTGATTATTTGCAAGAACTCCTTCATTGCTTCATCTCAAATATCTCGCAAACTATAAAAAGGGCAAGATCATTTTTTATGTTTACCCGAAAATCGGCACCGAAAAGTACTACAGAAAAACTGATCTCATCCCGTCCACAAATTTCCACGCACCCCACTGGGGGTTGGATTGCGACCGAAGCGAGCAATCAGGGGGCGAAGCCCCCTAGTTTACATGGGAAAGAGGAGCTTCAGCTTCAGCAATATTAAAGAGCCATTTACTAAAAATTTCAAATGAAGGAGTTTTAGAACGTTTTCAGTAGTGGGGGGAGCTTCTCCACCAACTCTTGAACGAGCATTAGGTTTTTCATATGACTTGTCAGGTCACATGCTTCCATTGTGGAATATACATTTCTTATACATTTCTTTTTCATTCGTTAAAGTATTGACTCACGATTTATATTATATCACTCCTAGATTACTTTTCGACACACCAGTTGCTCAAAAAAAAATTTTTTAAGTGAACCAACAATTTAATAACTAATAAAGGTGTGAATTAAAAAAAAAAAAAAAGAAAGAAAGAAAAACATTTTTTTTTTATCAATTTCGCAATTGAAAGAAATTTTTTATTCGTTAAAATACCAAGTTCTAGTATTGGTTCACGATTTATATTATATCACTCCTAGATTACTTTTCGACAAACCAGTTGCTCAAAAAAAAAAAAAATAAAATAAAAATAAATAAATTTTTAAGTGGAACGAAAATAAAAAAAAGAAAAAATTTTACCCTTTAATTAATCATAATCAGAATACTAATTCCCCCTAAAAGAGTATTAAGTTTACGCGAAAAGAAAAAAAAAGTCCAAAAGAAGCAAAACGAAAAGAATTGCGCTCTAAGCTTTGCACCATAGCCACCAGCCTCGTCACCAAGCTAAAAGTAAGCGATCAAATGCATGCTTATCTCTGAGCACAATTATTGCTCTCCACTTATCTTCCTCTCTTCTTCCTTGTCGAAAACTTAAGAAACAGCTCTTAGCTGCTGCAGATTTTTTTCTCCCAATTAGTTGGATAAATTTTAGGCTTTATGATGATTTGAGAAAAGGTATTCTGTTAAATATCAATTAAAGTTTTTCTTCTAATGAGCCTAACAATACCCTAGGTATGTTGCTTTTATGCTGATTTAAACCTACTAACTACAAAAAAAAAGAAAGAAAGAAAATGTATAGATTAAAGATGAATTGCTAAAAATTTTTGTTTTTTGACAATAGGGACCTGCTATAATATGGGTTAATTTTTGTTAGGGTATCTGTATAACTTATCGCTTGCAGATCCTGGTCGGGTGGGTAGAGACGTGGTACTGGTAACTTCCACCTTCAGCCAGACCAACCTTGATGTCTAGGAATCTCCCTTTATTTTTAATCGTTGAGAAGCTGTCGTTAACCGTTTCTATCTATTTAGTATTTTTTTTTTCTTTTTGTTATACCCTGTACCTTACAAGGTACAAGGGTATATTAAGTTTGTCAAATGTATGTAACATAGAGAAGGAGACGTCGGAAACCCCCCATGTTACCTAAAGTATGATCAGGGTGACTAGAGATCTAGCCATGTCCGTCCATCTGTCCGTCCGTCTGACTTCTTTTGTGTACACGCTGGACAAGTTTATTTTTTTCCCCCGGCCTTCCTTCCACCCCCTCACTTTTTCAAAGCCTTGTATTTTCGACAGCTTTAGGATTTTGGTATTAGTTGCTTCCAAAAAGTTGCTAGGAATCTTTCAATTGATATCAACAATGATTAAAATCGGACCATATTTACATGAAATAAAAAAAAAACAACTTGATATTGTTATTGACATAAAAAGAAAATTAGGGGCAAAGTTGCCAAGCTCACTTTAAGTTACAGGGTAAAAAAGGGAATACTTATATCCAAGAATGCGAACGAAACATTAATTTTAAGAACCACATCTAACCAAACTGACCTACCGTTTTTTACGCAGCCGAAAGTTTCATCTTAGGTATGAAAATTTTTTTCCTCTGTGTGATCAGAGTATTCCATGTAGGTTTTAGCGTTCACCTTCATTTCTTAATTATTGAAAGCAAATTCCTTCGAATTTTTTAAAATATTTCTTTAATATAAATTTCGCTAAGGCGCCAATTCTAAGACATCTATTATTCAGCACATTAACAATCAAACTAAATGGGGTTTTTTAATAAAACAGGTGGTCGCATTATCGATTAGATGTCATTTACTTGAAGAACGACTAACGATAACATAATGTGAAAAGATTTTTACATATTTTTTACTTGTTTGTATAAAGTAGACGCAAAACGGGTCTAAAGGGCACTACAATACAAAAAGACAAAGGAATAATTTGGTTAAATTCTCTAAGTCTTTTAGGGAATCCAAGATGTCAATAGATCCTATCGCGCTCTTTTCCCTCCTAACCAATTGCATTTTCTGCACATACTATAACAATCTGAAAATCCTCATATAATAAACCTTTTACTTAATTACGCTGCCAGGCCATCCGGAAATAAATAAATATAGTTAGCAATTCACCTTTTCTTGCAACATTACAACAAATAGTTTTTTATTTAAGAGTATAATTCATTTTGCTCTGATGTTTGTAACGCACAGAAGCAAACATCGTAGACTCCAAAAGTTTCCTCTAGAATACTCGGTGTATAGTCTTCATTTTTACCTAGCCAGCATATTTGTCGGAACCGGCCGAATCGAACCACTATATCATTTGGCTATCACACGAACCTAAACGGTTTTAGGAATACCTCGCACATTTATTGACTGATCTCTTCCAAACGAGGCACACACGTTTCTTACATAATTATACGCTTTTGTACTGTTTTTTTTTTTAGACTCTTTTCGAAGAAAAAGGAGTCTATTCACTTTGCTCTGATGTTTGTAACGCACAGAACCAAACATCGTAGACCCACAAAAGTTACATCTAGAATACTTAGAATCACTAGAGGAGTCGATATAGCCATGTCCGTCTGTCCGTCTGTCAGTCTGTCCGTCTGTCCGTCTGTTTCTATGCGATTTACTCCGTCGTCTTAAAAGCTATTTTGCTGAAACTTGGTATTTAGCTTTCTTTTTTACCTAGGTAGTACACTAGTTTGAATCGGTCGGATCGGATCACTATATCTTATAGCTGTCATACGAACCTAAATCGGTTGAGGCAATAACTTCCACATTTATTATTCCATCCTTTTGAAAATTAGCATGCGTGTGTTTTATATAACGATAGATAATTATACTAAATTTTGCCCGGATCGGATCACTATATCTTATAGCTGTCATACGAACCTAAATCGGTTTAGGCAATAACTCCCACATTTATTATCCGATCCTGTTCAAATTTAGCACACATATGTTTTTTATAGCAATTTATATAAATACCAAATTTCGTAAGGATCGGACTACTATATCATATAGCTGCCATACGAACCTAAATCGGTTTAGGGAATAACTCGCACATTTATTGACTGATCTTTTCAAAACTCGGCCAACATGTTTTCTACACAAATATACGCGTTTGTGCTAAATTTTATTAAAATCGGACTACTATATCATATAGCTGTAATACAAATCGAAATCGAAACCTATTAACTGACCAACCCCGTTCATGTGATTTACGGCAGAAACAACTTCGAAAAGAGTCTGTAATCTTCGGCACCCCGAAGATAACGTTGGGATTTTTTTATATAAATATAAAAGTATCATGTGTCATATCACATTTTATATATAAGTCCTCAATATATGTACATTTCGCTTGTGCTGTTGAGAAAATAAAAAATCAAATTTACAAAACTTTTTCTCTTTCCTAAAAAAATAGATATAAAATAACACGGCAAAATGAATAAAACAAGGATAATATGTTTTTGTCTCTTATTGCTTTCGCTTTCGCCTAAATGGACAGCAGATGCTGAAATTCTAGGCAATTGCAAGATACAAGGTACTCTTGCCAACTGTTCTGGCCAATCGAAAATTGATTTAAAATGTTTGAAAAATGTTACAATCCATTTTTTGGATCTCTCTAAATGTGACTTGGAACAAATACCAAAGGAACTACAATATTTTCGAGCATTGCAAGAGTTGAACCTTTCGGAAAACAAAATGTCGGACATGAATAATTTTGACTTCAGTGAAAATCCGAAACTGACGACACTAAATCTGAGTTACAACTTATTTGAAACTTTCCCGGTGATAATATCGGAGTCCCTTTCCGTTATTGATCTAAGCAGCAATACTATACGTAAATGTCATGAAAATGCACTCAACAGGCTTCCTAGAATTGAAGTCTTAAACCTAACTGATAATTCTCTAGATGAAAAAAATATGAACACACTTATTAAATCGGAAACTTTGAAAAAACTTATTTTGGATCAAAATAAGTGAGTATTTTTTATAGATACATTTTAATTTTGTTTCAAATACTTTTTTTTACTTTTTAGATTCCAAGGGTTTAGGAACCATTTCCGATATCTTAAGAAAATTAAATATCTTTCTATGAGAGAAAACAATTTAACTTTTCTAGAATATCCACCAAACATAAAAAACAATACCCATGTTGACTTTAGAGGAAACCCATTTATATGCGACTTTGTAGAGGATCAGTTAAATCTGGATGTAAGAATACAAAGTATAAATTACACTTGTATAACAACAAATCTCACCGTGAAAAATAGTGATTGCCCACAAAGGAAAAATTACTCATTCCCACCCCAGTCCAGTGATAAAAAATCAATCTTACTGCGATACCTTACAACCGGAATTAGTGTTTTAGTTATATGCGCAATAGCGTTCTGGTATTTTGTTTATTCCAATCGAAGTTATTTTAATCGAAGTGGTTTTAATCGAAGTTATACATTGAATGAACCCGAATGCCCACTAGGCCAGAGATCCCAGGTGTCCCTTTTAAATTCCGTCTATTGAATTTGAGTTTTACTTAATTTTCTTTGCTAATTGAAATAAATAAATCAATTTCGCTTATTAATTTAATTAGCCATATAGAAAAGGCACGTCATAGTAATTTGATTTATAGCCCAAAAATACCTTAACCAATTTAATAAATATTTCTTAACAGCTAATCTATTTGAAGTAGATAAATACTTGAAGACTAAAGCACGATGAAAAATTGCTTAGTGGGCAAAACAGGAATTTGGCCTCGAAGGCGATTTTTAATTATTCCGGTTTTGTGGCTGTATGTCAAATTAAGCTTAGTTATCTGTTTATAATAAACTAGCCATTACAATGACTTGTCACACATATAAAAGAAGAAAAAAATATAAATAAAAAACTCAAATACCAACACACATTTTTCACTTTTCACAATTCCAATAAAGATTAATGTCTTTGTACACAAAGCATAAATTATTATTTAGTCTTGGCACACAATGAATAAACAACATGTGTGTGTGTGTCTATGAATTGACGTTACACAAAGTGTCCCTTATTGGTAAAAGTCAAACCTAATCAATTATGAGTATACTTTGTGGCTATGACCAAGGTCCGGTGCTAAAGTGAAATATCAACCGGACGTCTCGGTCTAATGCCTCATCCTTACCTAAACCACAAGTTGAGCATGGTAGATTTTCGGACCAATGACCAGTTTGTTTTGCAAGTAGTCCCATTCTATTTCATTGACATTGCTACACACAAAAACCTGAGTAGCCCAATAGGCAATAGGTCCAGGCGCCAGTTCAAGTCCCTTGGAAATAAAACGAAAGGAAAAGACAAAATAAATAAACGTTGACAATGCAGAAAATTTGCCTCAACTGTGTGGGTATCGCTAAGGTGGAAGTTAAGGAAAATTAAATTCGTCTGAATTTCGGCTTTTCTTGAAGATTCGTCATTTGATAAATCATTTATATATGTATATATGAATTTTGTCAAGGCTTGTCCACTGGGCGTATACTTAATGAAACATACTTAATAATAATTTGGTAGTCTCGCAACTTAAATGGTAGCTGGAATTTAAATATTCACCGAAATGACAATAAATAAATAAGTTTCATATTTAAATGTTATTGTTTCCATTATTATTTTATTATATTTTTTTCTTTTTAAGCGGCTATAAAAAATTGATTAGCTAAGCAAATTTGTCCTTGAATAATAATCATAAGAAATAGCTGCTTTACAAATTCTCTCAATTTCTTTGGATATTCAACCAAATAACAACCAAGAGACACAAATTTACGAAATATAGGAATATTTTTATGTGGCGTAAATTTAAGTCTCTCGGCAGACTCCTATTCATATTAACTCATTGTCAAAATAAATTGAAAACAACACTCATATAGTAATCAGCTCATAAAATTTATTTTATACCAATGAATTGATACTACATCTACATCTATATATTTGAAAAGAAATAAAAGTGAAAATAATAAATTTTCTTTTGAAAGTGCATTTTTCTTTTATGTGGCGGCAGCTGCAATTTTCATAAAGCTTACCAAGCATATAATATTTTATGTGATTTGTTGTACTTCATATTATTTGCTTATGTATTTATTTTCTTTTCTGAGCTAAGCCATAAAGCTCAATCAAATTTTGGTTGGCCATAAGTTCACCTTTTATTCATGCAATTGTTGCTGTCGTAGTCGTCGCCTGGTTTAGTGAGCACTTTGTGAGGCATTAAATCAAATTTATTTCATTTTTCAATTTAATTTCATTTCACATTCAATTGGCAGTCGCAGATGCCAGAAAACGCCTCCAATTTGTTCACAGTTCTAAGCAATTGAAAAATATCTACAAGCAGCAAACGAAGCTAATGGACTCTTTTTCGGTGAGTCACACATATTCATATTCGACTCGGAGAGGGCCACTTGCTGAGCGGCTGAGCTAAGCTATTTTGAGACCCACTGCCTCGGGTCCAAAACTGTCGAAAAGTCATCAAGCCTACAGGCCGAAGGCTCTGTTTCAGCCGAGTGGGGCAGTGTGGTCCAACTGTTGTAACAAGTTGCCTTTTGCTCAGCAGGATAAAGGATAAGCCAAATTAAAGGCAGACGGACAGATCTGCTCTACATTTATGCCAGTTGGATGAGGTCTTGCTGAAGCAGACCTCGGTCGAGCCTTTGAAATGTTAAATATCAAAGAGCACACTTGGCCGCACATGCTACCCAACCAAGTAACTAGGATGGGGTCCGGTTGAATCTGGTGTGCGACTTCGGACTTTGTGTTTTTGATTGTTACTCTTGTTAACCATAAACGAAAACAAGTAAGCGAGCTGCTGCAGAGTTCAACCAATCATGTGTGTTAATTGCTCCATAATTGGTCAGTCAATAACAAAAACAACAGCAGCAAGAGGATTATGACAGCAACAGGAAAGTGTACGTGTGCGTGATTAACGAGCTGCGTTATTGACAGCCTTAAGCACACACATACACAATTTTGCATTTGATATGCGTGCACTCAAATTAACTTAAAGGATATGACAAATAAAGGTAGTCATATGAGCAATATTGAAAAAAAAGAGTTAATTATTAAAAAGTATTAAAGTCAAAAAATTTATTATTTTTATTATACATGTATGGAATTAAAAATATTTATAACTTACCTTGTTTATTCGTGACTGTCATTTTAATTAAGCGTCTCTTTTGACGAGAAAGTGAATGAAAATATATGCAAAATCATATCAAACATATAAGGAATGAATAATTTGTATTTATTCTCTGGGCTTTTGAATATAAAAGTTTTTTTCGCGCCTTCTTCTGTTTATTTATGCGTTTTTGCTTTATTTGACTATTCCCCATATACAAATGGTTTTTAGGGTAAAATAGCCCAACTTTGCACATTGGTAAATTTTTCCATTTTAATTGGATCAGATCTAGAACAGACAGAAAATGTGGTCTTTCCGCTCAAATGACTTGACAATTAATTGCAACGGTTATAGAATCTGAGTCCTTGCATATTTTAGCTTCGTGTCTGTGGTCATGGTAATAGTACTAAAAATACACACTCTTCTTTTTTTCCCCTATAATTAAAATTTAAATTAAATTTTTTGTATTATGTCGAGTTGGCCCTTTTTTTTAAAACATCTCCGCAGCGACAGGCTGACACAGATAAGTGAAGCGCGAAAAAGGTAATCTCAATCGTAAAACAATAAATGAGCTTAAAAAACTGCCTGGCATACGGTAAATCAAAAAAGCAAACACCCTGAAAAATAATCAACAGAAGCCAAGGTAAGCGAAGGCAAACGCCAAAAGGGTTCTCAGTGTACGCAAGACACGCGAGCCAGCCAGGGATTCCTCTAACGTTGACTCGACTTACTTCATGCTTGATTAGAAACCAAAGTCAGAAAAAAATTTTCCTTTTAATTTTTTTTTTTAACGGTTAATTAAAACTTTGATGCGGCACGCAACTTGCAAACAAACCTCAAACAAAGGCGAAAATTAGTGAGCAATTTTATTTTTGTTGCTTTAACTTTGCGGTCGGAAGACAAAGAAGAAGAAGATGAAGAAGAAATGGTTGTCGTTGGAAGAGACACCTCAACAAAATGATAGGTAACTGGGTCTGCATTTGATGCTGGTGACGGTGAATAGATTCCTCGACTGAAACAGAGTGTTTTTTTTTTTTTTTTTTTTTTTTGAAAATTAAATGGGTAACTTTTTAAACCAACATTTGATTTCTTTTTAATCCAATTATATTGCTTAGTTTCTAAGAAGCAGAACTCTTTGAAGTAGACTTGGACTTTGACAAAGTTGAACAGTTTCGAATTGACTAACAAATTCGGATTGTTTAAAAGTTTACTTGAGACTTAGACCGTTTTCAAGTAGACCGTGAAAACGACGATTAAGTTGACAAGGTCAATTGGTCGACTTGTCTTAAAGTTGTAAGCTGCTTTCGCCTATTGATTTGTCTTCAGCAAACAAAGAACAAAAGTAAATTAGCCCGCAAAATAAATAGGCTAACTGAGGAAATTGTCCAGTACCACTTAAAGCCTTTTTTGTCTGAAGACAAACAGTATAGGTTTAGATTTTCAATATATTTTCTCTTCACTGAACTTATGCCTGTGGCGAAAAGGTTGACTTCTGAAAAGACACCACAAATTTTATCATTCAAAATACTTTGCAAGAATATTACTTAGATACGTGCAAAGGTTGCCCAAAATGAGAGAAGAAAGTATCTTTGGTTTTGTATCTTTTGTGTACATAAATTGTTATCCAAAAAAAAGTACAATAAATTCAATATCATAAGTAGAAGAATCTTTGACATGCTCACGTAGCTCTCATTTCCATTTTTAATATTGAAAATTTAATATAAATCGAAAGCAAAACAAGCCGAATACTTAATGCTTTTTTTAAGACTTATTTTAATATGAGAAACTACTAAAAAATATTAGTCTTTATTATTATTTTGTTTACACTTAAAAAAAAAACTCAAACTCTTAGAAAATGGTAACTTTCTTTTTTCTTAAAAAAAGTATAGAAATGAAAAGAAAAAAGTTTATATATATATTTAAATTGTACAAATAAAGAGAAACAGACAGAGAGAGAGAGAAAGGGAAAGGCAGAAAATATAGCATGCATGAAATTCATACACAAATATGGAAAATCAAATCTTACCTTGTGTGCTCCCATATCTGTCATGCTGAGTTGACGATGTTTTTGTGTAAAAGTCAAGTGGATAAGAAAAGGAAAAATTTGTTTTAAAATATATATATATATATATTTTTTTTTTTGCCATAAGAATATCAAGGCAAAGTGTACCTGTTGTGCCGGCAACGAGGTGTGAAATTGAAATTTGTATTTTGTAAGGAATTTATGAATTTTGTATTTTATAACAGTAAACAAGTCTTTAGGGATATACTTCATTTGACTTGACAAGGCCGGATAATATAGGTTTATTTTGATAAGCTCATTGTGGTAAATATATTTCATGGCGAAACTTGATTAGGTACAAAATTGGATGAAACAAAACTTTATTATTAGGCGTATAATATGGCCCGTTTGATACAAGTTTTTTTATCCTGATTAGAATTATCTATAATCCCATAAAAATCTGTAAAAATCTATATATAACTTTCTACGAAAAGTTGATAAAATTTTCAATTAAATTGACAAGAATTTTTTGATAGAAATAAAACATTTATTTATTGCCAAAACTTTGCACGCAATAAAAACTTTATTGATTAAATCAGACTGCAATCGAGTGTGGTGGTCCCTTCTCCTGACTGCATAAATACATGAGTTATTAGAACAAAAGCTGATCACACACACACACACACACCCTGCCAGCGTACACCCATGTGTGTGTGTGTATGCATACATTAAATTATTCAACAGTTTGAGACCTACTTTGGCATAATTGAATAATAATGAAATTTGTTGCCACATAAATTAGTCGCTGAAAATGTTGTAATGCTAGCAATTAGCGGAAGTTAATATACCGCCAAAGTTTGCATGTGTGTGTGTGTGGGACGAGTTGATATTCGCTTGTGTATGCGTTAGACAGGTGCTAGCTTAATTAAAGCTCATATAGAATAGCTAAACTTTATTGGCAGAGAAATCTGTAGCCAAATTCAGAAACATTTTATTAGTCCATTCTGTTCCCTCTTTTTGAAATGAGAAATTAACATGTAGATGAGAATTCTAAGCCATTCACAGAGTTGGCAAAATTTACGCGTTTCGCTTGAAATATTATAAACAATTTCATGAATTTCATGAATATGTAACAACTTTCCAATAAAATTTCCGCCCACCAGCACTTCAAATGACTCTGAAATCCTGTTGGTGTTTATTGTGCTTTAAGAGCTTAAATTTAATAGCAGATTAGATAAATGCTTTACACTCTTTTCGGGTAAAGTTGATTTAGGTATCGAAATAAATTTGATAAATGGAGAACAAGTGGGGCATGAATTAAATTACTTCAGTAAACGTATGATCTAACTCATTGTTCAACTTGGGCCAAAAAATATGGGGAAGAGTATGAAAAAAATATAGATATAATTTTCGCTTTCCTAGGAATCGACACATATATGCCACATGCCTCCTTTCGGCAATGATGTGTGAAGCTGCAAAAAATACGCCGAAATGCTGAAAGAATTCCAATGAAATTAACTTGTGAGTGACTTAAAAAACCGTCAGCAGTATCGGTAGTCAGCCAGATGCCAGTTTGTGGTAAGTAGGCAACATTTTTGTTTTCTTTTTTTGTTTTCACAGCGCATTCTTGGTTCCAGCAACACATTTTTAAGTGTGGCTGTGTCTGTGTCGGCGCCAGCTATAAGAGGTGAGGGTGTGTGTGTGTATGTGCCTGTGTGTTGATGCGATTTATTTAGGTAGATACTACACATGTTTGCACGCACGAAACAAAAATGAATGTACAGTGTCACCATACTTTTCTTCTTTTTTTTTGTTTTTTTGTTTTTGTGACATGTGCAAATGTCGCAAGACTTCGTGTTGGTTGACAACTTAACCAAAGAAATACAATTTGTTTGTTTCGACAAGGGGAAATGATATAAAAAGTGTGTATGAAAAAGTTTTCGTCGTTTAAACAAAGCCTTACCAACGTCTCCATTACCCCGGTCCATTAGTCGTTTCTTGAAAAGTTGATCAACTCGGCCGATGATAAACGAGTTTTCTGCTGGCTCAGTTTCCAGACATTAGCAACATTGTCAACACGCCATTATGCGACTAGTCTATCTGCAGACCCCTCAAACAAAATTCGAAATTTATTTACTATTTTTGAAAGCATTTTACCTATTGCTTGATAGTCCAAGGACAGGCCTACACAGTTCTGCTTTCATCGTAAAAGCAGACTATATCCCATCAAAAATTGTATTCAAAAGAAGTCGACAGCCAAATAAAAAAATCCCAACTTTATCTTCGGAGTGCCGAAGATTACAAACTCTTTTCAAAGTTTTTTCTGCCTTAAGTCATTGGTCAGTTAGTAACGCAGGTATATGATAAAGTAAACCGATTTTAATAAAATTCAGCACATAGGAAATGTGTGTGCCGATTGAGGTTATGATGTATTTGTCTGATCCTTACGAAATTCAGAAGATATATCTATATGTTTAGGTTCGTATGACAGATATATGATATAGTTGTCCGTTCTTTACAAAATTTGGAACATATATATATCGCTATATGCAACACACGCTTGAAAAGAATCGGATTATAAATTTGAGAGTTATTCCTTAAACCAATTTAGGTTCGTATGACAACTATATGATATAGTGGTCCGATCCGTCCGGTTCCGACAAAAAGAAAACGAAGGCTGTTGCGCTAACAATATTATGCGAGTATTATCGCCCGAAAGTTTTCAGGAATAAAAATTCACCATACGGTTTAAGTTATATACAGCGTTTAATTTGTTGATTATTTCCGTATTTCTATTGTACAAAATATTATCGACACGGCCGACTAATATTAAAAAGTTGACAAAGAATTTAGGCAAAATTTGCGAGATAAAACAAAGTGCAGGACGGCCGGCTTAAGCGAGAAATGACGAATGGAGATAAATGATAATGCAGAAGGCAATAAGAAAACAATGAATTTGAACTAGATCGGAACTTAATTAATCTAAGCTAGATAAGTTTTTAGATTGGGTGCCAAATTCAAATGCGCCGCATAACCAAGCAAGACAGGACTATATCGACTCCTCTAGTGTTTCTAAGTGTTCTAGAGGTAACTTTTGTGGGTCTACGATGTTTGGTTTTGTGCGTTACAAACATCTAAGCAGAATGAATATACTATTTTTTCTCTGAAAAGAGTATAAAAAGAAAAGGAACAAAAAAAATACAATGTCTGCTTTCTAGTCCGTCGTCGACTAACATTAATAAGCATAAATTCTTTTTGGCCAAGATTAAAAGTGTCGCCGTCTTTGTCGTCACAGTTTTTTTCTCCCGTTTGTTTTCATCTCTTGTTTTTATATTTTATTTATTTATTTTTTTTTTTGGGCATTTACTGCTTGCCAGCTGGCAGCTCATTTGCATGTGATTGTGTGAACATTTACACAATGATTGTCGTTGTCGCAAGACTGACGATGTCACCCACGCTGCATATTAAACTCCATTGCATGAACCTTTTTTGTTTTTTGTTTTTTTTTTTTCTTATAGACTGATAAAGTTTCTCAGGCAAACAGCTGGACGAAAAGTATGATTTTTCACTTGGCAGGAGTGAATTTTTCACTCTCTGTCTGTCTCTATGATTATGAAAAAGGGTTGACATGGTACCCTTTTCTTTTCAACATTCTTGAAGTATCCAAGAATTTTTGTGAGGCTTTGCATAATTCAACTTATATGACCTTTTTGATGTCATTTCTCATTAATTTCAGCTCTTTGTTTGTGCTTCAATTATGTTGCATTATGCTGAGAATAAGCGAAATACCAAAAATCCTTGTCCGCTGATTTTAAGCGGTTTCAAGTTGAGCCAATTTCTTAAGCCAAAGTTTACCTACTGATTAGGGTCACTTGAAGTTGATTCTTATTTTACTTTATGAGATGGTGGCCTAGGCAAATAGAAACCCTCATAATTTGCCAGCCAATTATGTGGCTGTCTTTCCTTCACTCCACTCATGCAAACTGCATTCTAGATAAAATCACATAAGAAGACCCAAAATAATTTAATATAAACTTGAATTATAAGGCAATTTGTTTAATATTATCTCTTTGAATTCCACAATTGTTCGTCTCTCTTCTTTAAGGACGAACTAAATATTTTTGAAATTCTCTGTCTTCTTCTTTGCTTTGACAAAAGTGACAGTCTAGCAAATTGCTTCACTGGTCGTTATAATAGCAAAGGCAGACTCTGTCATCAACCTAAAATTGCTGTTGCTTTTTTTTTTTTTTTTTGCTTTTCGCTTGTTCATATTTATGCTTAACATAATTTGGCAAGCACTGGTCACCCATCATCATCATCACTCCCATTCTCATCATCCAAAATTCTTATACTTGGATAAGGAAACTCATTCTCCTAGGCATATGCTTAAATCCTTGTCGTGACAGGCAGTAAATAAATGAACTCTTAATTTGGGTTGCCCTTCTCTGTTTCGATACAGCTTGGTAAATAACTTTGGCCAGAAGTTTTTAATATGAATATCATAGATTTCTGGCTCAAGCCTGTGCATCCTTTTTCGGCATGCTCGAGTGGAATTGGTTTTGTGTAGTCAAGAGAGCCGAAAAGACGAAGAGGATGTAAACAAATAAAAGCACGCAAATTATTAAGTAGAAATGTTTAAAATACTCTCAACAAGTTGATGCTTCCTTTTGGCCATTAAAATGTAATAAATCTGCCATCAAGTTGATTACACTGACCAGGGCTTAATTTATTGTAGCATTTTTTTCCTTTTTTTTAAATCGGTTTTACATGAAAGGAAATTGCGGAAGTCGACGGGTCTGCATAAGTCGTTGTCCTTCTTTTTTACTCCATCTTTCTTAGTCTTAGTCTCTGAATTATCCAGACAAGCCCTGAGGTCCTGTCGAAGTAAATTGACAAGTGGTCAGCTGAGCGGGGGAGCCAGCAAGAGAGTGGGTTACCGCAAGGACAAACTTTTTATTGCTTAACAATTGCCAGCAGACCAAAAGAAGTTTAGACAAAAAACTGGTCTCTGGCAAGAAGGCCACAACTTTAGTTGGAAAAACAGATTTTAACAACACACAAATATATGTTTATGCATTATACAAGTACAACAACTTTGTCCGGCACCCGAACACTTGGCCATTTGTTTCAAGTGTCTCGTTAGGGTGAAGCTTGTTTTGATTTTGCTGGAAACTTTCAATGGGTTAGCCTTGCCTTTGAGTCCCATGATGTGAAAAATTCAACATATGAGACTAGCCGGTTGTGAGTACTAAAATTGACAGGCATAAATCTACCAATTTGGTTCCTGAGTATTCCATAAGGTCTTCGCTTTCTATATAGTTTTTAAGATTCTATTTTAGGCCGAGACAACCCAACATAAAACCATTTTTGGCCTTCATAAAATTCTTTTGTATGCTGCGAAACAAGTCTTAATGATGCTATTCAGGGCTTGCTATGGTCCCATGGTGAGTACTTACTTGCCACAAAATGGCACTGTGAAGTAGCATTTTCGCTTCGTTGAGTACAAGAAACCGGAAACAAGTTGAAATACCCAAAGCCACGTTGGCAAGTGCTTGCCAACCACCTGACAATATTTAAATTTATCTGTATGGCTAAATTAAATTTCATTTGGTTACAAACCTGCCCTACAAGCTTTTCCTTTTTGCCCAATCCGAAATAACTTGATGCTTTTCCCATCACATTTGTTTGCTTTCGAAATTTGCAAACTTTTCACTTGACTTGCAAACACTGAGACCAGCTGAGGCTCCCAACACCTTAGAAAGTAATGCCAGTTCTCTTTCTCTCTTCTATTTTTTTTTTTCTACCGTCCACATTTGTAGAAATCTTAACAGGGCCAAGAGCAGCATTGATTTGCCAAAGCCTACACATGTGCCTTAGGCTTGATTAGATGCTGGCTTGATATATGGCCCAAGTTTAAAGTACTAAAGTCTTTTCTCCATATATAAAAGTGTGTATATGTGTGAGTGTTTGTAAAACATGTGGCAAGCATAAATATGATTTATAAGTTCAAAGTTCAGGCAGCTGCAGCAGCTTAAGTAACAGTGACAAAGAATACAAGCAACAAGTTTCAATATTGTCTACAGATGGAAAAAGTCACGTAGACGCATAATTAACATGTACATCGGTGGGCTAGGCCAAAAGGGGCCACCGACCAGTCAAGTCAGTCAGCCAGTCAGTCCAAGGAGGTAATCAGCGGCAAAAGTCCCTCAGTCCAAGTCAAAGTCGAAGTTGGGGTCTGGCTAGGTTAGTACTAATGCGGTCCCCAGAGGTTTCAATGTGCTCGCTAAAAAATTAACTGCACCATAAGGCAATACCATCATATTTCATCATACACTTACACAAACACACACACACATATAAGCCCACATTTATAGTATATTTGGAAAAGTACATCCTTAAAGTTGAATTTGCTAGCTGGTAAACAGTAGAATGATATTCCTTAAGCGACAGATGAGGTAGGGGTCAAAATTTGTGAAATTTTACGACCAGCTGTCTAATGTAGGCGAAAAATAAAAAGAAACTTTTCTGTTTTGGCCTTATGGAAATTTAGCTTGGTCTAGAATAACTGCAACAACAAAAGGTGAAATGAAAAACAAAAAGCGAAAAACTTATTTGAATAAAGTTTTTGGCCTTATTAAACTTATGCTTTCATTTTATTAGCCATAAATTAAAGTTACTTTCCCCTGGCCCTGCAAGAAAAAAAAATGAAGAAAACCACCTGAGCATTTTTGGCTTACTGATTGAATTTTATGGTCGACGGTGCACGTGTCTCTGAATATGCTAAACCACATGAAATGCGGGAATTAACCAAATAAACAGAACGCTTTAAAGGACAAAAGATATGAGCATATAGATTGAGGTTTAAGTCAAGTTGGTCCGACTGGTTAGAGGCACTTGGGGGCACTACAATCTTTGATGGATATGGAGAATTTTCCAGTTCACTTAATAAAATTGCCAGAGTCCCCAAAGCTCTGCATATGAAAAACTGTAGAGCAAAAAAAAAAACAAAAAACAAAAAAGAAAAAATTGAAAACTGATATGCGTATTGCATTTGATTTTCACCCCAGCAAATCAGAAAAATTGTAGCTGGGTTTCTCTCAAACATGACATGTAAATTTTGTGTGTCAAGGAAAAGTTTCAAAAAAAATTCACCTCTTAATTGCCAACAGAGGAAGCAATAAAAAAAACAAATTCACCTGAATCTCATATGACTGAAAAATCTCAATTTAATTATCGTTATTCCTGAAATTAAATACTCAAATATTGATTTTGTTTTTTTTCTTTTTGCTTTTTGAAATTTAACAGAAAAAGCGCTTTCATTCAAGAATTTAGGAATTTAATTTCTTTATTCCAATTAACTGCATTGAAAATTCAATCCTCAAATGTTTTTTTCCATTTTACACTCAAAACACAAATTGAGTAATATTTTTAAAGGGTATTTTAAGTTCCATACACTTGTTATTTGAAGCATGCAAATATGTTCTTGCTTATTTATTAAGTGAGTTTATATTAAAAGCATGACATGTTTAAGGCTCTAATATATAAAAGACCAATGTCGGTACGAACAACTTCAAAATGAAATTTTATCTGCAAAAACAACTCAAACAAAATTGCAGAGAGCCAGCAGCAGCAACAACTACTGGCCATCCATCAAAATGTATGCGATACGTTGTCATGGCTGTCAGTTTTTAAGCTAAAGAAATAACGCGTTGTTCATGGGTATGTGGGAAGGCAGATAAATTTTCAACATTAAGTTGATAAATAAATTACCATTTTCCATAGATGGAGCTGATGATGACGGGCATAGACGTTGACAATGGCAAAGTACGATTAACGGTGATTAAATGTAGGTCATCAACACGGCATTTAATAAGTAGACGGCGACGACACCAAAGATGGAACAGGGCAAGTGGTCGTTTTGCATGCTTTGAGTTAAGAATAATTCACAAGCATATTCTCAGCAGCGACAAAGAAGCGTATGCTTGATGTATTGAGTATACGCCACGTGTACAGATTAAATCTTTTTTTTCTGGTTTTCTGTCGATTAAATTGTCTTCACTTTATTAAATAATTTTAAATCATTTGTTTATGCACATAATTTAATTATAATTTAAATATATTTCTTTTCAAAGCATTCCAAAAAGCCAGAATGATACAGCAAAACCTATCAAGGCCAATAAATCAAATTCAACCCATTCATCAACCCATTTGATTGCTAGTAATTTTTCATCCACTTCGTTTTTAAAAATGAACAAAACAAATCAAAAAGTGCCCATGAAGCGCACTAAGCCAGTGTAAGAAGCAGACAACCCAACCGAATGCTTGTTATTTTGTATGTTTTAATTTTGCTTACTTAAGGAATATTTTCTTCATTTCTTTTTGTTGGCCATTGCCACCCATCCAGCCCGAAGGCATGCGATGATGAGAGAATACATTTGGCCCGTCTGCACGCACGCCTTTTTGCACACCTAAGTGAAGAAGTCGTAGCCAACTGTAGCAACAGACAGGCAGACCAATAGATTGAGTTAAAGGCAGACAAGCACTTGGGTGGCAATTTCGACTTATATCAAACTCACTGCATATTCACAATACACATTTTCATAAATATCAGACTACAATAGACCACACCAGACCAGACCAGACCAGACCGACTGCACGTGGCACATCAGAGACGGTTTGGTTTGTTTACGAATCTACATATGAAAACACAAAGAGCACAAAAGCTAATTTATAAACAGTCAGAGTAATAATTTGCCAAGGCGCAGGCGCTGTTGAAAAGAGGAGTGCACTGCTAAAACCCTCGGCAACACTGGCATTCAGAAAACTTTAAGTTTTCGAAAAAACTTTTTTTTTGTTTTTTGTGAAAAAGACAAAATATTAAAAACAAAAATAATTTCTTTAATTTGAGATTCGAAATGAATTAAATACTTAAGACTCCTTGACGAGGAACCCCAAGCAAACTCAACAAGCTATAAAAATCTTTAGCAAAGTAACAGAATAGGAGCAGAAAAGCAACAGCGTTGGTCGACAATTGAAAAACGGCAGGGTACATTGATGCCAGAACATTGCCACGTAGTCATCTGTCTCAGTTCAACGGGAATCGCGCGCGCGAACAGTCGGAAAACATATACTGCGCGGAAGATGTCGTACGAAGAGCCTAACTATCGACAAAGCCTTGAAAGCGTGTGATTTGCCGCCGGCTAATAGAACAATTAGGCAATTTATTTTATTCCAAATCAAAAAAAAAAAGAAAACAACAACAATTTAAAAAAGAAATATAGAAAAAATTCTTCTAAAAAAAAGTGCAAAAATTTACCTTAAATACTAAAATATTTTATTGAAAATATTTTACTGAAAAGTTAAGTCTTTGTTGGTGATATCGAAAATATCTAAAAGTGGAATTCCATTGTTATTAATAAATACAATAAATATTTTATCCAGCATATAATAAAAACCAGAGAGCAGGGCTCGAAATAAAAATCTACTTTGAGAATTTAAGAAATTTTTCAAGTAAGATAAAACATTCGTTTAAAAAAAATATTTTTTTTTATTGAACCCATTATATTTCGGTTTGGATTTCAATTAGTTTTTGAAAGGTTTTATTAGCGTTTTGAAACTTTTTTTTTTTTTTTGAGCCCATTATATTTCGGTTTGGATTTCAATTTGGTTTTGAAAGGTTTTATTAGCGTTTTAAGTTATATTTGGTTTCCAATAATACGCACTTAAAATACCAATACAATTGGATACTGTTTCGAAGGAATGGATAAATTGATACTTTCTGTCAATGTTTGATGTTTTGAGTGGGCTTTCTTTGAAAAGGGGCGAACTCAAAAGAATTTGAAATCTGAGTCACGAACTTAGCTATTTGTGTGAATGCGTTTAATAAATAGGCAACATTTTTTTAAATTTTTAATATAAGTGACATAGGAAAATTTCAAAAATTTCATTTTTATTCAATCAAAAAATAAATATTACAAAAATTCAAAAGAAATTAAACAGACAAAAATTTGCATATGTTTTTTTTTTGTTTGAAATTTTTGCATCAAAGCTGTTAATTGAAAAATACACAAAACATTTGTAAAAGAAAAAAAAGAAGATTTCCTTTATTTAGTCATCTTATTTGCAAATAGATTTGGCATTTTGTAAAATGATATTAAGCAATTACAAATTCAGAACATGAAATTCTCTATTTGTGTATGCTCATTTGAGTGGGAAGACTTGACGAATGTCTCTTTAATGACTTTGATGATATTCATGTTCATTTTGGACCGCATCTAATGGTGACTATTTATAAACTTATACCCAAGATTTGAACTGTAAACAGAGAGGCTTTTAGTGAGATGGAGGCGCATACATTCATATAGAAAATTTAATGGATTTTAGTTGATTGTAAAAAGGAAATATAATTCAATTATTTGGGCTTATTTATGGAAAGATCAGCAAAATGTGTACAAAAATGCCCGTGTGTATGCGGGTGTGGAGGTTAATGTGGTTATGTGGCTTTTGCGGCCAATGAAACACGTAAATCAATCAAAGCGGCACTAACTTTTTCACTGCTAAATATTTTATGTCAACTAGGCGGCTTGCCGGAGGACAAATTGGTCAGTTTTTACTTTGGCTTAATTTGAAGAGCGGACTCATCTGATGAAAACAGATGGAAGGTCAAACAAGTAAAAAGGCAAAAAACAAAAACTACACGCATTACGCTTGGTTTAGCTAGACCAAAATCCTTTCAACTTAATTCCTTTTAACGCACGAAAAGCAAAGCGTGGACAAACTCCGCCCTTTTCCACATAGAACAATTTAATGGCATTCAGAGTACAGTATTTTGATGGCCATTAGTTGATTTTAATGCTCGTTGGTCACCATCAATGACCAAAGAAATGCTGGCTTCATGTTTTTGTTTCTACCCCAGACTTTTCATTCCTAAGCTGCTTGGAGCTTGCAAAAAGTCCTCAAAAAAAAAATAAAATAGAACACAAAAAACATTCATCTGCACCTTAGCATAAAGAACTGCAGCCAGTGAGGCGTTAAAATATTTAATTAAATTGTTTTCGAAACAAGCAAATAGCCAGAGAGGCTAAAAGACTTAGGAGCCAACACCAACTGGACAAGAAACGAAAGAACTTTTCATTTCCTCTATGAATTCCAATAAGGGCAAACAGCTTCCAGGCTATGAGAAGTGTTGTCCAAGTGTTGAGTGTCTTGTCATCTTGTGGGGGGGACAGAGGACTTGGTGTGCATATTTTCAAGTTGAAAAGACATTTGTAAACCTTGATGCAGGTCATTTCTTTTGACATGTTCCCCCTTCCCCCACACTAACAAGTTAAATTCCTTCTCTGTCAGTATTCGTTTTGTACTGTAATTTGCACATAATTACAATAAATTGGCTTTGAGTGAAAGGCAAGCTGGAATACTCATTGTGCTCATCATTTCACTTTAACTTTAAGAGTGCACCGAATTGCAAACCTCGGTACTCGGTTCGTTGCTTGGTCCATGTGGTTCTTGATCCCACTCAATTGCGGTTCTTTAAGCATGTCAGCAACATAAATTTGTCTTGGCTTTGTTGCTGTCACTTTCATGCTTTACATAAATGTAAGCTGATTAGATAAGACATCGAACATTTAAGTAATGCTGCTGTTTACCCCAAAATAAAATGAAGACGAAAGTGAAACACAGTCAAGGTCGAGCTTGGAATACCCTAACCAATGGGATTTCACTAACTTATACCTAACATTTAAAAAGTGAAGTTCTAATATTAGTTTGAAATTTACAAGCCATATTGAGTTATTCATGGTAATGCAAGCGCGCCATCTAGCGGACTATTGATACGACAGGACAATTTTGTTTCCCGAATATCTTTTGTAATTTTGGTCTGATTTCATTCATGTTTGGTATCAATCAAAGAGGAGCTAATACTGTAAACTTGGAGTTGTACAAAATAAAAGTCTATGAAGTAGAAAGTGAATGGAGGGAAGAGTAGGGGGGTAAAAGAAACTTATATCTTGTGCAAGGACAAAGAGTCCGAATCCCAAGTTCAGTTGTCCTAGCTGTTATTGCCGTGTGCAAGGACAAGGAGCATGAATCCCAAATTCAGTTGTCCCAGCTCATATTGCCTCTATGATATAGGCAGTCATACGGATGGACATGACTATATCTAATCAGAATGTGGCAGGCTTTGGGTCTCGTATGTCTCTTTTGCTATGTCACATCCATTTGCACAGACTTATATAGCCTTATTCTTAAGGTAGAGGGTATAAACATATACATTCGACTTTATTTTCAGAGCAAATCGCAAATGGTGTTAATAACCTGCGGGCAGTCATAGAATCAACTGTGACACTTGGAATGCTTGAGTGTTATATCGAAATTCATTTGTCTAATAGTAATCGCAAGCCCATATCCAAGAGGATCAAGGATTGCTCTCACATCTGTGTGTACTTTGTAAATGGCAGGTAACATTCGGTGCTAGCTACTCTTACCAAATGAGACACGCAAACTTTTAATAGAAACATTTTGCGGTACTCGAAGAAGTTTCAATGAAGTTGAAGTTGGCTTAAGGGGGTGGAGGGGAAGTAGACCCTGTATGGAATTGATGAAAAAACTTTGCAGTCAACTTTGGTTTTACGATATATGTTTGTTTGGTGTGAGTACAAAAGTTTCCAGGAAAATAGTAAATAGACGCACATCTTGATTATATTTTATACACGACACATTGAACTATTTGCTTTTTTACTTTGCCAGGCAAATGCCAATGACAAACCCAATACATTTGCCACTGCGTGGGATTTTATTCCCTTGAAATTAATTTTAATCTAGCCGAACCAACACAGATGCACTGCCTACAGTGTGAACTCATTAAGAACGAATAAACACCATGTGCTCTGCCTTTTCGGAGTAGCTAGAAGAGGGTACACAAATTTAGTTATTTTATTGGGTGTTTCCTGTATTTGTGATATTTTCATTACTTTTCACATTCGCTTAATGCCCTACGCATAATGCATGCATAAATCTGTTTTTCACTTGTATTTATTTTATAGTTAAACAGAGTGATAGTAAAAAAAAAAAACAAGAAAAAGAAAAATAAAAATAAAAACAGATTGCCATCGACAAGGAAAACCTCAACATGTTGTATTTTGCGTTTGCTTATTTATAGCATTAAATTTTTCACATTTTCTCAAATCGAATTTGTTATTTAATTTGCTGAGTTTGTACTTTTACAATTTTCTTTTATAAATTTTTTTGGATTTTGTTTTTTGTGTCCATGTGGGCTTGTGTTTAAATTTGCTTGATGAAAAGTGTGAAAAATCATGAAAAATATTATTGAAGCAAAATGAGAATTTTTCGGGAAGCTCATTAAACAATCATTTGAATAATTGAATTTTCGTCAGCTCTTTACTACACGTTTTTCGTTATCTTTTACGCAGTGTGAGTCACAGCTGGATTTAATTTTTCTCTTCTTTTTTTAACATGAAAAAAAAAAAACAAAAAGCAAATGAAATAAAATAATACCGCAGTTACTCGTGTATACTGTTGTATGTGTCGGTAGAATTTAAATTGTTACGTGCTTGTTTTGAGCTCTTTTTATTTTGAATTTTTTTCTTGATTCTGCGGGCACCAATTTCGCAGGATGTGGTGGGAGAAAATCGGGGCCAGAGCTGCGGCAAGGATGGTAAAGTGCTTCTTCTTGATTACTTGTACTGTAGGAAATTTACAATAGGCGTTGGTAATTACAATTCAAGTTCATTCCTATGCAGCGCTTTGTTTTCAAATGTTCATTTGCCTCTTCTTTCTCGTTTCATTTTTTTTTCTTGTATTTTAAACACTTTGCTCATTGTTTAGAAAAAGAAATGGCAAGAGTATGACGATTGACTAGACCAATTTGTAACTATTTGAGTGCAAAGAACATAACAGCTTTGTGGATTTTGATAAAATATTCAAATCCACATGAGAAAAATTATCATTTTTCTATTATAAATTTTATTTTCTTTTCAAACAATGTTTTAATATTAAACAACTCAGCTTTAGATAATTCACCCAGACTAAGCGGAGATATCAGATTAATTAGAAATTCAAATTCCATAGGCTTCAGCAAGAGTATCTTTTAGTCAATAAATCTGGTGTAGTATGTTCTAAGATGTTTTGTTGCCATTCTGTCTTTAGACAAGCCTAGTCAAGAAATGCATAAGCGTGTAGCTTATTACATTTTATTCAGCTCGCTTTTGTCGCTCTTTGCCAACGCCAGCGCCAGATGAAATAAAATGTGTGGCACGTAATCGGGCTTAGGAGGCGGAGGTGGATTGAGGAGCAGGCAAACCAAGCTTGGCCAAAGATGAAGATGATGGAAGCTGGCAGACTCTGGAAGCATTTTGTTGCTAAATTGTTTTAGAGCCTTTTGGACGGAGGGTGCGCGTACCCAGGAAAAGGAAGTGTGCAAAAAGCCCAAAAGTAGACCAGTCCTGTGCTTATTGACACACATTCAACACACACACACACACATACACACACGCTCACACTCATACCAACTAAAAACAGCTAGCCCCGGCAAAGTTTTCCTTGCTTTGTCAAACAAAGCAAAAAAAAAGCCAGCAAAATACACTTGACACAGCAGCAACAGCAACAATAAATAGAAAACTAAAGAAAAAAAGAACAGAGACAGAGACAGAGGCACAGAACAACAACTACAATAACAAATAACAAAAATGCTCACTTTAAACATTGCCTGACCAGAGATACCGCAACGTTTAGCCGCGTGTGAATTGTGCGATAAAGTTCGTATTTCCTTTCCATTTCTTTTTTTTATATGCTCATTTTTCTATGATGTCAAAAATGTCTGGCAAACTGTCAGAAAGCCAGTGCGAATAAAAACGACTTTTATAAAATAATTTCAACTTTGGAGAAAAAAAAACCAACGAAGAAAATATGAGAAAGCAATTTCTATTTAGTATAAAAGAAAAAATGTAAGGTGGCCACATGACGTATACGCAATGTCTCGACCTCTACATTTCCTGCCCAACCATTGGACTTTATCAGTTGTCAACATTACCCAGAAACGTGACGTTTTAGTTATTTCTAGAGTTTGACGAAAAATTAAATCTAATTTTTTGCGATTATTGGCCTCAAAATCCCCAAAAAAAAAAAAATACCGTTAGCACCAAAGGAGGAACAAAAGACGTTAGGTGGAAATTCTATGCCCTAGCCAGTCCAGCAAATATTTGAACACATTGTTAATGTATTTCTGTTTGCCACCACCCCTGTGTGTGTGTAAGAGTATATTTCGGGTGCGGTCGCTATGACCGACAATGTCCCGCCAACCCTCCGCCTACCAATTTCCCTTGAAGTATGTTTACATTTCATTAAGCTGCAACGCAGAGAGCTCCATTGCACTGCAGTTGCCAATGCGGCAACGTGGCAACGCCCCCCATTTAATAAATTTGGAATATGTTTTTTTGTTATTATTTTTTTGTTTTTATTTTTGTTGGAGAAGCTTTTGCTTTTCACTGCGTGTCTGTTTTATTTTTTGTAAGCATTCCGCGGCGGTAATTGATTTGAACTGTTTGCCTAACGACTGCCCAGCAACACTTACGTTTCAACTCATTTGTACATTTTTTGATGAACTACTTTTTGCTGGGATAGTCTAGAATATAATTTATGAGCATATTTATCACAGCTGTTGCCAAAAATTGACCTACACTTACACCAGCGAAGGGTTTCAAAGAACACAAGTGGTTATATCTGTAATCTTGTTGGGCCAGATTGTTTTGGATTTGTTGGCCCCAAAGAGGCTCTCTTAACTTTTTAAGCAGGCAATCGTTCCAATCTGTCAACGCCAGCCTCACTCAGTGTCGAGAGAATGCTTGAAATAATCGAACCGACCAGCCATAAATACTCAAGGCTCAGCCGCGACTTTCAACTGGCCGTCATCACCATAAAAAAAAAAAAAAAAAATGAAAACTCTGGAAATATGGCAATTTCCTCTGACTGCTCTCTTTTCGTCTACACAGAACAGAGGCCACAGGTAACCCAAGTCTGGTTAAGCTTGGCCAGATTTTGAAACAATTTCCAATCGCCTCATCCATTTTGTCAACCTTTGCCTTTAACTTCGATCCACGTAAAACTGTCAATTGCAATCACTCTTAACCCTCTAAGCTCCAAGTTTTTTTTTTTTTTTTGTTCTTTATTGTGTGAATAGAAATGCTCAAATTTTATTTCTATTTCAGAGCTCATTATAATATTTATTTTCCCTTGATAATAAATCACAAGAAACTCAAGTCAGTAAAATAAGACTTTGGGATCTAGAGGGTTAATGCTGAAATATAATAGTCTCAGGTATTCAAATGATTAATAGGAGTTTTTTTCTAACAATAAATTAAGAATTTCATGGGGAACATTCTGCCCAAGCTAAAGCTGTTAATTTGATGTCTCAATTTAGATTTAATAAAGTTTACATCAAACACTCCAAAAAGTCAATATATTATTTGAACACCCACTGACACGATTTAACGTTTTGCGAACTAATTCCTGGAACATTTAACCATCGATTTTAGCTAATGAGTTTCAAACAAACTTTTCTAACTATTGTTAGACTGGAATTGAGGAGATAACATTTTCATTATATTTTCTATGGCTATGTGTGTGTGTGTGTGTGTATTAAACCAGTTGAAGAGTTTTATATTTTGTGTTTAACTTTGCAACAAAAATATTCAAAACCAATTGAGTGGTTGTGCAAATACTGATAGAACCAAATAATTACAGTGAATAATTTAGGATAACTTTTAAGTTTGTACTTCATTATTTTTGGATTACATGTTTAGCAGTTTAGTTACAGAATCTAGTTTTGCCAATAACAATTATTTCTTAATTAAATATTTGTTTTCACCAATTACCTATCAAATAATTGATTAGACAATGGAAACAAATTCTGTTTAATTCTTAATTAGAAACGAGAATCTAGGAAAAAATAATTCTTCAGCAACAATTTTACCAAGCAACAAGTCAAGGATATATAAATAAATTAAAGCCCTGGGAACTTGATGTAGTTAAAAATAATTTCAGTCCCCTGTCAAAGAAAATGAAGAACTACAAAATTTTTGTAATTTCCTGAAAACCTTTGACTTTCTTAATTGTCTTTGACAATTTATCAAATTACAATATTTTGGAAAGCTTGACTTGGCAAATGTCAATCAGGAAACTTTGTAATTATTAAATTAATGTTGTCAATTTACTTAAACTTGTGAAATTCCTATAAATAGAATAAATAAACTTTATCAAGGTGATGTCAAGTAGGGTTGAGTGGTAATAAACCAAATAATCCAACAAATACACAAGCAAAGTGGTCATATGAAACCTCAAGACAACAGCAAATTCCAAATTAAATTCGAATTACTTGAGGCCGAGAGGCTCTCAACACTCTCTCAGCCTAAGAACTTTGGAATCCCAATAAGCTAGAAGTAATCTTAAGAGCAATAAAAGTAAATGAAGCTCTGAAAAATTATACTTTTCACTTTGGCACAGAAGCATAAAAAAAAAATGTCATAATGAATTTTTGTTTACGATTGGCATAATTTTATTTTTCAGGCAGCACATGCTCAGATAAATGGAAATCCACAAGCAAAGGCCTTGTCTAATTTAGAGGGGAAATACCAATAGAAGAGCGGTTGGAAAGGATGCTCGATCTGGGCTGGCGGCACAAAATGTTTTCATCCAGCACCACAGCAATGTCCACCAGCTCTGCCCTTAACTATGATGATGAGAATGCTTTGGCTTTGGACAGCCTGGACAGTTGGAGCAATTGGAGCACTTATGCCCCGAGTCTCATGCTCTACAGTTCTCTGGGCAATGCCTTGACAATGGCCAATGAGACGTCAACGCTTTTTAATCTCAGCCAAGGTCAAAGCTTTAATGACAGCAATGAAGCTGGCCATCTGAATCTAAGTAAAATGTGAGTATACAAACAATTTACTAATAATATTGGCAATGAAAAAAAATAAAAAAAAATACGAAAAATACACAAAAATAATGCATGTTGAGTACATTTAAGAAGAAGAATGCGAACATGTAATGCTTAATTACGGACACAAAATTGAATTAATTTTCCACTACGTACACCGACACCAAACGGTCTGCTGAGAATTCCATTCACTTCTCTTCCTTCCACTTCAGTCAAAGTTCGTCAAGATGTTTGAGTCAAAGTTGTCTGGGTCGAGCGATTCGTTTAATGGACCAGAGCTCATTTTATTTGTATGTGGCCGACTGTGTCTGAGTGGGTGTACATGTGTATGTGTGTAACTGTGCCATCCATGCATATCTAATGACTCGGCACTCCCACGATCTTTCATCCTGCCTGTGCTCTTACGCTCCACTAATTCATTTATTCCAAAAACTTACTCATGTTTTCATTCATTCATTCATTCACTCATTTTTATGCAGAGTCAAACCGCCATTTAATCAGTCGGGCAGTGCCCTCCTCCCCCCAGCACCGCCCATTATTTCCGCTTGGCTTTTCTTCTTTATATATATAAATGTATATAGATATATATATATTTTTTTTTTGCTTTTCCTGTGTTTCCGTTTCAAATCCATTTCATTGACGGACCATTGCATACAAATAAAAATCCAAACTCAAGACAAATTCGTATATATTCCAGTTCAAAGAGAGAAATCTCTGTTACTCTATCTATCGGGGATGCTGCAAAAGTTAAGTACACACACATACCCACACAAATGAAGATATTGGTTGGTGGGAGCGATAACGTCAGTAACAGATTTTTTTATGGATGGTTTGAGTATCTATTTCACTGCAGTCAAATTTATTTGCCCACAGCAATATAAATAACAGACTCACGCACAGACATAAATATAATTATGTTATTCGTGTATTTGACATATTTCTTTATTTTTATTATTTTCATATTTATGGCATATTTGCGAATTCCATGAAATACATAAATTGTTGAAACATTTTAAATATTTAAAAAGATATTTTCGTGGAATATAAACCAATTAAAATCAAGTGTCCAAATAGACTTGAAACTTTTAGTTTTCAAATGAAAGTTTTGCAAGGTTCTTTACAGAGTCACACACACATACACAAGTCCTTTTGACAGCTTCAAAAAAGGGTATTCCATGTTCGACAGTTGTTTGCCGTTTAAGTGCTGCAATATATATTCAAATAATCCCAAAGAGAAACGTCTAGCTTTGATCTCAAATGAAGTATTTAGTTCACTGACCTTCATTGAGAGAAGACCAAAATTCTTTCACATTTTTACGGCAACAGTTGAGAAGTATCCTTTAGGAGTTGAGTTGGCTGACTTTGGTTTATTTATGGTTGGTATGTGATCTCCGCCGCATTCCCAGAAAGGAATCACTGCATTGCTCCGCCTTGTTCATCTTTATTTCACCATCATCAGAATTTTAAGTATTTGCTTCTTTTAACTTTTTTGTTTTTCACTTTTTTATTTTTTTCTTCATTTTTGTTACGCTTTCGAATTTGGTTGGTTATTTGTTTTTCTCTTGTCGCATTTGAGATTGGGTAGAATATTTTTAGCCGAAGCAAAATCGGCCCGGCGGCAAAATGAAATGCTTTTATATGCTTTTTTGGTTTTAGGTTACTTCCTAGACTTTCCAGGACACCCCTTGGCCCGTAAAATCAATAATCCTCTTTTGACAAAAGAGCCCATAAACAATAGCCCAGGCAATGTGTAAATGTAAAATACAAAAAAAAGGCCCAAAGCCAAAGCAAAATGCAGGAGCACGAACGAGCCGTACCGTGCCGCCCAAAAAATCCATAAAAGGGTGCTGAAAGCAAACGCATCAAGTGAAATATTATGGCCATGTATTATACTATATTTTTAATTGCTATGAAGTGAGCGTCAAGAGAGGCCAGAAATTGGTGCACTGTTGGCCAAGTCACTAATGAGTGGAGCACAGACAAGCAGCTGACATTATACATATTAAATTACATACACCAGGCCCTTAACGAGCTATAACGTGTGACCAATAGAAGCTCATAAAGACTTCGTGGGCTTAGGCCTACAACCGGCTGGAGGGAGGGGGGTTTCCCCCAGAACGGCCCAACTCTCTGGTGACGCCATTTTGCGCCTCTACAAACAAACCACTAAATCTCAGAGAGATTCTATCAAGGCATCAGACAAGCAAGCAGCACAGGAAAGGACAGGACAGGGCAGACACTTTGCTCATATTCAACTTGCCTTTTATGAGGTCCTGGCCATGTGCGTCGGTTGCCTATTTAAACACTTACACACACACACACACACACACACACATGTCTGTTGCTAGGCAAACAAACCGAGCTAGCAAAATGTTTAAAGGCAAAGGCGATGCCAGATAAACTATTTTGTAACTTGTAGCGGTTTCTTTTTACACTATTTCATAATAAAAAAAGAAAAGAAAAAAAACTTAAGGAATGGCCAAGCGATGGCTATGGCTTTCTCCATTAATTGCGAGAGAAAAAATGAAAATAGTATTCCATTTCGGCATATCTGGTTTGTTCCTCGGTTAAACTAAGTAGTGGCAGTTTTTGTAGGCTGGGAAAAAAAGAGAGGATTTGTTAACAGACGCACAATTACACAGACTTATTGCCACCCAGCCAGCCAGCCGACCAAGAACAACGTCCTGTGAATTGTCATCATTGTTAGTGGTGAACTATCTCAAATACCCCCGGCCGTATACTTTATCTATGTGAGTGCTGGGCACACTCTGGGCACTCATTTAGGATTAGGTAAACATAAAACGAATAATCTTGATGTAACTAATCTTCTATTGTCTTCACTTTCCTCTGTGTTTCACTTGAACTGTTTTATTTGCTTTATTTCATTTTTTTTTTTTATCATTTTCCTTAGTCTGCCCTTGAATAAGACATCAGGAGATGATGACTATGATGATGATGATGTAGGCAGCAATCCATCGTTTGCCTTTGTGCTGCCTTGGTGGCGCCAGGTTCTCTGGAGCATACTCTTTGGCTGCATGGTGATAGTGGCCACTGGTGGAAATCTCATCGTTGTCTGGATTGTGTTGACTAATAAACGTATGCGTACCGTCACTAACTATTTCATAGGTGAGTAATCAATTATTCTTTGTACTAGAAATTTGCATTTTTTGGGCTTCAACGAAAAATTTCAAATCAAATATGTCACAGACATGACAAGCGGCACACGAATCCATTTAATTTTTTAACCAATCTAACCAAAACATTTTTGATTTTTGCACTCCACGAAAGTTTGGGTGGTCCGGAGCCAACAAAGCGAAAGCATGGTTGACCATAATTAACTCAGTTTGTTATGGTTTGGATTCCACTGCCATTTGGGTAGGAATAAAATTTTCCTGGGCCATCCTATTATGCATATAAATGACCAAAATTTATTAAAATATTTGTTTAATTAACTTCAACTTTTGTTGTTCGCATTAATTTCCAACAGCCATTTCGTCGGTTGGCAAACATTTTCACGCTCTTTAGGGTTTTTTTTTTCTGTTTCTGTTTTTGGTTTTGTTTTCTCTTTCTCTCTTTTTTTTTTTGCTGCCACAACATTTAATTACATTTTCTCCCTTAACCCTGTTTTAACTTTCCTTTATTGCAGATACGAGAAATACAAATTTAATTTCTCTGTTTAAAAAAAATAAAGGTTGCTAAATTACGACAAAAAAGAACCAAACGAAAAATCATTTTAATTAGTTAAATATAATCAATTAAATTTCCTTTTTTATGATGTTGGGAGTTTTATATGATTAATAAGAAAACAAGTTTAGATAAATAAAGTTAATACTATTCGAGCATGACATGTACTTAAATTGAATTATAAATAAAGTTGTTCAGGCTTTCCATTTCTTTCTGCTTCGAGTGGTACAGTCACGTTTCAAATACTTTCAAGAGGTGAGAGAGAAAGAGAAATGGATGCCATCTTGAATTCATAAAGTGATTTGAAAACTATCAAACTAAGTTGAGCAGCAACTTTATTAATTTATATTCATTTCGAGTTATGCAAGCATTTCAAAGACAAAGTATGTACACCCGAGGGGTATGAGGGGGTCACATAATGAGATTAATATCACAGGCTATGCATTTCCGACTGAAGCAAACAAACATACTGGCAGGCCCACATAATCATCTGTCAGGAATGTGACATTGCCAAAACCATTAAAAACAAAGCCCATAAGAATGCACTATAAAAATTTAAGCTCTCCATGAGTAATAGCAACAACAACAAGAACAACAACAACAACTAAAACATAGACCTGGCCACGCACAAAGACTGAAAGGCACTGGCAGGTACATTTTCAATGCCGGCGGCCATTTCCATGCGCAGTTAACAATGATGCCAAATGGCAAAACTGTTACAAATGCCCTTACAATGGCCAAAGACAAGCACATAAATATGCATATACTACAAATCCACCGCGTCCGTAGAAAAGACAAGTATCTTTTAGCAACGGATGCTGTCTTTCCAGCAGCTACCAGTCCCATCTGTCAGATCTTAGGGAAATACTAAAACTGAATACTATTTTATGAGATTGGTCTGCCTTCGGTTCTGGTTTCAAAATTTACAAATTGAGAAAGCTTTTTGTGTTCGAAAATAGTATAATAATGGAACGGGGAGGTCAATGGAGATGCGATCCACTGTCTTTGTAAACTGATTATTATTGTTTCTATTTTGTGAATTTAAATGAGGATGAAATGCAAATCTAAATACCGTTGAGCTTAAATGGATTTTAAAGGCGGCAAGAATTTGTAATTTTTAAATGCAAACCGGCAATTATTAGTAAATTTAACAAGTTGTACAATCAGCAGAAACCTAAAGAAATTATTGTCACTTGACAGCGACAACCACGAGAACTCGACTCCCTGGGGGGCCGTACAGTCTGGCAAGTAAATGACTGACAAGTCAGACAGAAAGTCAAACGGGCCAACCGAACTGAGAGTTAGGCAGAGTTAGACAGATAGACAGGTGTTGCCAGATATTGTCCCCGGACGAATTATCAATGCGCATTTGCACCTTTTGTGCGACAATTTGGCCTCCAGAGGCTTGCTTTCTGGTCATAAAGATATGGCGTTTCAATCTGTGGCCAGGCTCATTTTTATTAATTAAAAAAGAAAATGGATCGATAGGAACGCACGTGCTGACTGTAGTGGAATTGGCAGATTCTGAATGCCTCAGTTGGCATGAATTTTTGGGGGGTCATCAAGTCATAATTTTAATTGCTTCAACTTTGTTCTATCTATTTTCATCTTTTCCAACTTTTTTTTGAAACAAAATAAAGTTACAAATTATTTATTAGAAAACTTAATTAAAGTTTTTGTTGTTTAACACAAAGTTGGGTTTACCTAAAAAAATAAAATAAAGGGTTTTGGGAACCAGCCGAACTAAAATTTGAGAAAGGCATTTGCTTTATTCTCACTTGGTTGGTCCTGGCTGGTGTGAAATGCTGTCCCAGTGGCTGTTGTTATTCTCGCTTTTATGCATTTTTATTTTTTGTTTTTATTTTGGCTTTTTTGTGGCAAGCTTATCTACATAGATAATGAAAAGTAAACAAAGACATTCCATAACAATTTCGGTCTTGGCTCTGCGGCTGGCATTGCCATTGCCACTGCCCTTGCCACTGCCAGAAATTACCAACACCCCAGTGCCAGACCTAAGTTGATTCATTGGCATGTAAATCGTAACATGACAAATAAAACAAAAACAAAAAAATAAGAAGAGAAGCAAGTATAGCAAGTAAAAGTAATAAATGACAGCGTCTCGGGTTTCATTCTCAAGTACACTCTCTGTCGGCATAAGATTCAGCTTGAAGTGTGACGGCTTTTCCTAGAGGGGCGTGGGAATGTAGATCCGTGAGGTTGTTCTCTTTAATTATGCGAAGTCGGGCATAGACTTGAACTTTTGCCTGACCCACCCATACTCATGGACCACTTTATTTTTTACAAATTATTAATGTGGAACGCATAAATAAGGAGAAGCAAAGGTAAATCTTTAAAGTGGGTCGATGCCATTCTGTCTGAGAGCCGGGCCACTTGGCAAGTGAAAGAGAACTTTTTGCCTTTTACCTTTTTACATAATTAGGCAACTTTTTCGTATTTGCCTCTCTGCAATAAAGGGCTGCACATATACATATATATATATTTTTGTATTTGTATTTTCTATAAAACAACAATGCTGAAATTTTCATAATTTTGCCACCTTTTAATAAGCTTGTTTACTTTTTACATAGTCAATCTCTCCATTGCGGATGCCATGGTCTCCAGTTTGAATGTTACCTTTAATTACTACTATATGCTGGATAATGATTGGCCTTTTGGTGAATTCTATTGCAAAGTTTCCCAGTTTATAGCCATGCTCACAATTTGTGCTTCAGTCTTCACACTCATGGCCATATCAATTGATAGGTAAATAATTTTTGATAAGCCAGTAAGTATGTCTATCTAATCGCTAAGTATAAATATTTACAATATCATTTAAAGTATAAATAAACCATTTAACAATGAAATTTTTAAAACACTATATTGAATACATCTAATCTAAAACAACAATCTCAATCGGCTTTGTACAAATAATCATTCATTTTTAATGGGTGTCAAATGCGAGAGATTACTCATTTTTTGCCGGCGGCCAAATAAATTTTTAATTAACCCATAAAAAAAAATCCCCTAAATGCCCAATAAATTCAAATACTTATTGGTCTTTATTTTAAATAAATATTTTATTTCAAATTGACACAGTATTTTCAAATATTTATTAGGAAAGCCTTGAAACAAATCATTGTGTTTGTTGGGACATTTCTGTCTGTGCTAATGGGAATTGAAGCCCCTATTTAGTGCAAATAATTTCTAATAACCAGACGAAATGTGCGTTATTAAGGGATTTTAATTTGGGTACCCGAACTAATCGAGCAAAAACTCATAAAAACATTTCTCGCCCACTGATACTTTCATAAAACTTTGAGCTCTTGAGAGTTCGCTGCAGTGTGTCCCTTTAAGTCATCATCATCTCTGGCAGAAAAAGGGTTTCCAACTGCAAAAAAAAAAGAAATGAATTTAATATTTTTTTTTCGCTTTTTGCGCTTCCATTAATATAATCGGCTTAGTTGGCCATCGTGACCCCATTTACAATTGTATTAAGAGTTCGATACACTTTTACATTTCGCAGATACGTGGCAATTATGAAGCCATTGCAGCCGCGAATGAGTAAGCGCCGGAATCTTGCCATCGCAGGTATTATCTGGGTAGCAGCCACTTTCATCTCCTGTCCCATGTTGCTCTTCTTCCGCACGGAGGAAGTGCGGGAACTCGATGGTACACGCATCGTCTGCTTCAGTGAATGGCCGGATGGTTCCACAAATTACTCCCAGCAGGAGCACATGTAAGTAAAATTAGGATTGAGTATGTGGTCCAAACAAGTTGACACTCTACTCCAGCACACATACTCCCGACTCTAATAAGTGATTGCTTGCGAAATGAAGGTGCTATAAATCAAAGAGCTGAGATACGCATACACACATAATGTTTAGCAAGGAGAGACAAAAGGAGGCCAAGGCGAGGGCAATCATTTTCCGTTTTCTTTGTATCCAGCAGATAATACGATCCGGAAAAAACCAATGCCGGCAAAGTAAAAATGCACATCAAGTTGTAAAAAGCATTCCCTAGAAAAGCGAGCAAAAGCGATGCACTGACATAAAATACATAGCAACAGACAAAGTCTCATTCCAGGAATTGTCAGGCTTCTCCGCTATACAAAGAGTAGCTATAAAAAATACGTGTCACCATTTCAGGCAATTTAAAAACAAATAGTACGGTATATGAACTAGTAAACAAAAGAGCAAGAATCCTCTGTCGAATGGTTTGTGAACATGCAAAGCCATTAACTATGATAGCCGTCCCAGCAGAGAAAGATCTATAAAATTTTATAGTTCTAAAAAAAGGGAATTCGAATTACTTGACTATCAAATACCTTATAAAGAGACTATAATAATTTACTACCTTTTTAAGTGTATCAAAAAATACTTCCCACAAAAATTTTATCTAAAATGAAAACTTATTCTGACCAAGACTTGGGCGGCGTACAATTCAATTCACAATTCTCAGGGGGGAGAAGAGTACAACAAAAAAGAAATATAGAGAAACTTTATCTGTAACTAACTGTGTTAACTAAAGACCGTTTATGGCTAATTGGAATGTGCCGAGCATTCAAAATGAACTTGAAATAAAATTAAAGTTGCCATCATCATTTCAGCTACAATATCCTCATCATGATACTCACCTATTTCCTACCCATCATTTCGATGACGGCCACCTATTCCCGAGTGGGCATTGAATTGTGGGGCTCCAAGACAATTGGCGAGTACACTCCCCGTCAGGTGGAGAACGTGCGCAGTAAGCGGCGGGTAAGTAAGCTTTAGCTTTCACTTTTCCAAAAAAAGAAACAGTCCATAACTAATTAATATTCAATATTTTATACATTCAATTTAGCTGGTGAAAATGCTTATTTTAATTGTTTTGATATTCGGCGTCTGTTGGCTACCCTTTCATGCATACTTTATAATTACCTCGTCTTATCCTGCCATCACCGAGGCACCCTATATACAGGAATTGTATTTGGCCATATATTGGTTGGCCATGAGCAATTCGATGTACAATCCGATTATTTATTGCTGGATGAATTCGCGGTAAGTGGAAGACACTTGAAAAAATTATTTATTTGTTAACTTTTCCAACTTGCTTCACTGAATGCGCCACCACTGCTTTGTGGTGTACGGCAAATTGAGTAATTTGCGGCTAAATTAGCAGACAATTTCGAAAGGCAGCTTCAGTCAGACACTTAATGAGTTGGTTAGTTTGCTGCTTCGACTTGGTAGTCGTTGCTGTGTTGCTGGCCGGAAATGAAGTCTTTTTTAGTTGGCGCCACGTGTTGCCCTGAAATCTATTTTCACACACGCGCAGGCAAACATACTCATTCCCTAAAAGGTTTCCCAGCGGTTGCTCGAACTTTGAAAAGTGTTCACTGGACTGCCTGTTATATATTCTTTGTTAGTGTTAGTGCTAAAGCTATTCAATTTGAAGGGAACTTCTTATACGAGTAAAAAGCAAAGGGTCATCTGATTTTGGATAGTGTCTTGTGGGCGGAATTAAATAATTGATTCTTAACCTTAACTTTGGCCCAAAAAAGATAGGGTTAATATATTCAAGATATTGTCACATGAACCTCCCAACTACCTTAAAACCAAGGATATGTAGATAAAATCGAGATATTCACAGAAAGGACTGACGCAACTTCAACAATTTTCCAACGAAAGGAAAGTGTCCTTTAATTATAAATAAATTAATATTAATTTACCTAAATTGATTGTGTTTGATAGAGCATTCCTTATATTGTTACAAATTTATTAGTTATTTTTACCAACCAAATTTAATTGAATAAAGGCTCAATATTAAAAATAGGGGTAGCCGAGGTCTAAAAACTCTAAGTTATTATCTTCTTACGCCGTCAATTAAAGACCCAGATATTTGTATAACTGATGTTGTTAGGTTAAACAGCTGATGAGTGGCCTGATCCGACTGAAATTTGATACACATCTAAACATCTGACATCTAACAATAAATGCTGGAATTTTTCCCTAAAAAGATTTAGATTCTTATGACAATTCAATAATATAGTAATCCAATCCAGATGATTCCGGCAACCTATGTACAAAAGTATGCAAGCTTTTCAACTGTAAGACAGATTTATTTAGAAACAGTTGGACCATAGGACATGGCTCAATTTATATAGTTTTACTGATCAATCTGAAGAAAACTTTTGAGACTTCGTTATCTGAACAAAGTGAATACATTATATTTTTCCTTGAAATCCCTTTATATTGTTATGAATTCAAGAATATCTTGACTTTATCGGTAAAAAAGTAGCTGCTGGGTTATATACCCTGTTAATGACACCAGCATACACACACGTTAATACAATCGCACTCAAATACTTGAATACTTTAGTTAGCTTGTGCGTAAATTGACTGTTGATATTTTCGCGTGTGGGCCACATCCGTTGACGGAAAAACGTAACTGATTGCAATTAATTTCGCTCAGTCAGCGTGCCAATGGCTGCAGTCATCTCCATGCTGGGGCCGATGACGGCAACAACATGGACGACCACGAGCTCTGGCACCAGCAAATGTTGATGTCACAGCCGATGTCTGTCGACGGGTGGAACTGGAACTGTCAATTTTTCTTTCCGTCCACCCTCTCTCTAGCTCTCTCTCTCTCTTTCTCTCTCCAACAATCTACATATGTGAATAAATTTTGTTGTAAGTGTAACTGTAAACCGTGAGTTTGTGTGTGAGTCTGGGTGTGCTTGTGTGTGTCTGCCTATCTTGGTATGAGGTCAGCTGATGTAACATTTATGTAAATAAGTGTGAGTGTTGCTTGTGTTTTCTTTTTTTGTTAATTTGTACCGACAAAGGGGTTCACGTCTGAAAGGCACAATAAATCAAGCAGCTGAAGCATAAAGGGACCTTTCAAAACATCGATTAGCATTGAAAATACCTGTGAGATGCTTTTTTATTAGAACAGACCTCGTGCAGGTCCTGTCTAAATGGGTAATATTTTTCATACTTTCAGGTTTCGTTTCGGTTTTAAGATGTTCTTTCGCTGGTGCCCTTTTGTGCACGTTGGCGTGGAATCGATGGGTCGACGGGACAATCACATGGCCTCCCGTTACTCCTGCTCGGGCTCCCCTGATCACAATCGCATCAAACGGAATGGTAAGACGAACATAAATCTTTGGGACAGTCGCCTGTACTCATGAATTTCATTGACATCCTTGCAGACACTCAGAAATCGATACTCTATGCCTGCCCCACCTCACCCAAGTCGCATCGAGTTTCGCACTGTGGTAAGTTAATGGGCCCTGGCTATGTTGATTTTCTTTTCGTTTTTGTTTTATCATTTTTTTTACAAGAGTTTGTTCTTTGACATTTTCTTCCGCTGACGCTTCCTCCTGTCTGTATTGTCTGTATTGTCTGTCCAGGTGCCTTGCGAAGCGCAACAATGCGGACCACTTCGGCATCCAATCAACGTCACTCTATGCCCCTAGATCGCAGCATAGGCAGCACCCTGCGTGGTCACAAGCCAGTCACATATCAGCAGGAGATGCTCGGACTGAGTAGCAACAAGTCAACGCACCAACAACAGCGCTGGAGCCCCAACACCCCTAGCATCACCCAGTCCTCAATGAGCACCACCGCCATCACCACCATTGCCCCCAATTCGACGGATTGCTTAAAAACCCAACTGCTCTCCTGACAGTCAGCTTCGCTGCCCCAGCAGCAGCAACCGGAAGATGAGGTAGTCGAACTTACTAATACTGGGGCAGGGACAGGGGTGGTGGCGGAAGGAGCCTGTTCACCCTATTACAACAACTACAGACGTATCAATAATGGGTCGGGGGGTCTGGCAGCAGGCGGTACCGCAGCCGCCCTAGCAGCTGATGATAAGACCTGGCTTTAAGCTTCCTTAAGCGCTTTCCATATTCGTTCACAGCATGCAAGAATAACTGTTAAAATAAAGCCGTTTGTAAGACAACTGGGCAGTCAAAGTACATTGGAAATGTATTAAATCTTTTCTGATTTTGAATTGTTTCCTAAAATCTTGTTCCTTTTAAAAAAGTAGCATAGAAAACTAACACAAAAAAGGAAAGTATATCTTAAAGTATTCAAGAGATATTGACCTAATATTTATATGTACTGTTATTTGTATTCGTAATCATAATTGTAACTGGATGTTGTTAACACTCTGCACGGATATTAGGGTCAACCGAATTTATGATTTACTTTAAATAATCTCATTGATAGTTCTTATGCTCTAATTCAATATAAACTATATAGCAAAAATTCCATGATAAATATTATTTTTCAAATTGGGGAACACCCTAATGTTCACCTAACGATTTTAAGCAAGAGCAACCTAAGACTTTGTACTATATCTGAATGATATTTGTATGTTCGAAATGTATGTGTGTGTATGAAACTAAAACTACTTTATAAAAATAAATAAATAAATGAAAACGCTGTAAATATGCCAAGTTCAAAGATAATTAATATAACCGTTTATACTCATAATCTTGACATATATAGTATATAAGATTCTACATCAACTCTTGTTGTATGCTTAAGCGGAAACTGTGTTTGTATTCTTTAAGAGTGAGTGGACGGGTGTATCTGAATGTATCTGAAAGAAACTGTCGAATAAAGCAAATTACTCAAATCCAAAAACATCCGATGCGTTCCTATTCCAAAAGACATCAGTCATTCTTGAGCATCAGCAACAGATTGATAGAGTCCCAGGGCCATAAATGGAACGCCCTCCTGTGCATTGACAATTGAGTCTAGTCTCTGGGAGCTTAGCTGGCAGGACGAGAGCCTTTAATGGTGGTAAGAAAGGAAAATTGTTATGTAAATATTAATAAACTGGGTGACTTGCCTTATCTACCCGTTTCCATCTCCGACGGGTGCCCACAAGCCGTCAGATAAGAAACACAAAACAAGGCAAATAGGCAATGCGAATCCCGCAAAGTAGAAAAATCAAATGAGACAGCCAAAGTTGAATTCAAACAAGTTTTTCGATACTCTTTCCTAATAACATTTTATTTTAACATGCTCCAGACCCACAAGCCTCTATATATCTACTTAATTTTTCAGGGAATTCAAACGTTCATATGTGTACATTGTTTATGTTTTCGTTGTTCCTGGTTGCTGTATCAATTTTTTATAAGTAACCATTTTTTAGAAAATTGCATTTGCGTTTATTTATTTTTTATACATTTCTGAGTATGTCTGTACAAGTGAAAGCCATCGAGTTCCTGTCTGTCTGTTTTCATGTGTGTGTGTATTTTTTTGGGCATTCCCCTTGGCGCTGGTTAAATCACTGAAATCCTACTTTTTCGCATATACACGATGTGTATATATTTATATGAAATATCCTTTTTGATGTAGTATTTCAATTTTTGATTTTGGGCCAGTTCATATGAGTAGGAAAATATGCGATTAAGTGCCCTCTACTATTCTGATAAGTATCCTCCCTTCTGAGCCGTATTTTATTTTGAGAGTTTATGCATACGTGGGCTGATGGATGCCAAACAAATAACCTTTTAGGCACTTTGAATTTCGTTTTTTTTTTTTTTTTTTTTTTGTGGTTAAAACTAGCTTTTGCTTTTTTCCCCTAAGCAGTTTAAGTTTGTAAAACTTTGAGCCAAAATTCTGATATATTTTTAAGTCACAAAAAAGTGTGAAATTGATTAATGAATCGTAATGGTACAAATTGAAAAGCCTAATTAATACACATCGAATTATTCCAATCAATCAATAAATCCAAGTATAAAAATACAAAGTCTTCAGTCTTAAGATATTAATTCCTTCATTATTTTGATACTTTCTCTTGAGGGTGGAACTTTGCAAATTAAAGTTTGGAAGCTTTCAATCAAGTAGGAAAGAGTAGTTTTTAAAATTATTTGCATAATTTAATCGAAGGACACGTAAAAGTAATTGAGAAAATATTAAGGAAGCTACTATAAACTTTGTTTCAGCCTGTCACTATTTTCTCCCGACTGCCGCCACCAACCGCCAAATGCATTCCGCCAATATTGGAGGACTGTAGATGGCCTTTGACTTGCGTAGCTGAGTGTCGGTATGCACTTGTGTGGACACATTATAATTGAATCTTTTGGGCATGCACTCGACCATATCATACAGTGACAACAAAAGCAATGGCATCATCAACAACAACAAGGACAGACCACAAGCTAGAACAGCGCGGAAGCCGAACCAGTGCTCTGCTGCCAATGGGCCAACCACGAAGTAAATTATATTTAAAGCAGCATAAAAATACGAAGCAATTTGTTCCGGCGGCTTTTGCGGGTACCGCAGTTTTTTTTCGAGCTTGTGGTCGTATTGGCTTTATTGAGGATGTTGATGATGATGATGTTTCTCCTGTTGTCTGCTAGGGAAGCTTGTTAGGGACTTTGTTGCAGTTGCTCGGAGTAATTTCATCTATTTCCAAGGGGTGCCGTACTCTCTGTCCAATGTCTTTTCCCCTCAGGATGCATATATATAGTTTAGTTGTTGTTATTGCTTTTTTTGTTTTTTTTGGACTTAGCTAAAATCGATTTCATTAAATTGAGTTTTCTGGAATGCATCCGCAATGTCTTCCGCAAAAAGTTTTCTCAGTCCGACCTTGGTCAGGGTTGCTACCCCAAACCTAAACGACACAAATCCCTTCAAATGCCAAGGCAATAAATGAGATTTTATTTTGAAATTAAACTTTTTATTTTCAACTTTATTTCAGAATAGCGTAACAAAAATATGTTTCTTTATTTATTTTGTTTTTTTTTTCTACTTTAATTTTTACTTTTTTTGGCAAAATAATAAATTAAACATCGACATGGAAACAACACAACGAAGAAGCTCAGTCTTCTGATCAGGTTTTTTTCTTTTATGTACAAATTCAATATAGAAGTCCCGTTTAAGCTGAATGAAGCTTGTTGATCACTTTTAAATAGTCCATCAAATGTATGCCAATGTTTTCCTTCATGAAGAAAATACACTGCGTCTGGTTATGGAGGGGCTCTTCGCTCAACAAATCATTCAAGGAGTCACTCATGACCAAATGACTGCGAGAGGAGTTCAGGAATTTCAGGATTCTCTCGTTTGTATAATTTTGATGCTAAAAATTAGAAACACAAGGAAATCATGAGGTAACTTATCCCCTTATTTTCAATTAAAACTTACCAGTTTTGATTCATCGGACTCTTCCATTTTCAGGTTTAAATACAGCTTGGAGGGATCATTACGGTCCGGTATTATATAAAACTTTGTGGTCGGTAGCAGAAAGGCTAAATCATCGTTATCAGTTTCCATTATAGCCAGCACCGAAGAAGTCAAGAACAGCAGAGCCGGTCTTAATTGTTCATGGGCCATCAGGGTGATTTCGTAGAAGAAAAGGATTTGATCTTGACACAGTTCTTCGGGTAGAAAACGCCAGATACAATAAGAACAACGATGCACCGACATATTGCGAGTCACACTTGGTTCCACCTGTTGAGGCATCGTATTGAAGCCAACGGTATGCAGGACGCCTTGGCCGGTAAGGGCAAGCATTTCCGCCGCTCCACTAATGGGTTTCGTTAGGGCACCAACCAGACCCTTGGTGAAGCCAGTGAGAACGCCCACTGAAGACCGTGCCTCTAGTGTGTGATGAGCAATGCCGCCGACAGCCCCCAGCAAGCTTATGCCTAGGCCAGTCAAGCCCTGTGCCAGACCGTCAGCAAAGCCTTGGGGTCGAGCTCGACGTCGGGCTTCGGTCAGTTCAATATGCTCAGCGTCGAGAGTCAGGCGGTCCAGATTTCGAGCTACTGACCCAGCTAGTTTCGTTACCGAATTGACTGTACCGGCGGTGACATTCCGTAGCAACGAGGCAGAGCCCTGAGAAATGCCCACCACAAAGCCCCAAGGTCCTCGCAAAAGTCCCTGCACTGGCATCGAAATAAAGTCCCTTAGGCCGGTGGTAAAGGAACGGGCCAGGGCACTGGGACTACCCAGAATTTCCAGGGAACCCACCACCCAGCCAGCTCCAAATATGGCTCCCGACAAGTAATGCAGTCCCAGGGACTGGCCAAAACGCAGAGGTACTGTCAGAATCTGCTGGCATTCATAGCGCGAGAAAGAGAGCGGCGAGTGATCCAGGGCAATATACAAACGCGAAGATGTGTGCACGGACAACAAAATACTGAGTGGCTCCACGGTGAAACGCTTGAGGCGCAAGGGTTCCGAAATATACAAAGCCTGGGCCACAACCTGCTTGGGCAGAAGCGTTTGACCTTCGATCATTTTAATACGTTCGTCTTGTTTTTGTGGGATGTGCACACAGTTCGATGGTTCACACTCTACCAAGGCCTCAAGCAATTGATTTAGATAGGCGTCCTCGATATAGACCCGGAAAGGACTAAACTTGCAGTGCACCGACTCCAAGAGCATCTCATCCTGATAAAACTGAAATGTGAATACGGCAAAGGGATTGCCTGAAGTTTGCTCCGTATACTGTTCATCCAGGTCAAATATCTGCGGCATGCATGAATTCCGCCGGTACAGTTGTTCGGAACAGAGAACCACAGGAAAATCGTATTTGCCACTGGTAAATAGCTGATTGTCAACTTGCAGATTGGGAATTTGCAGGCGAAGCAGGCGTTGGTCGTCATCATCATCGTAGCTCAAAATAAGGTCGTCGGCATAAAGATTGCAGACTTCGGTTTTAAGGAAATCCTTTTCGTGATTGTCGGTTTGCAAACTAAAGACGAAACTCTTCACAAACAGACGAATTTTCATTTGTGTGCCCGATTCGCATTCATTGCTAAAGTGGATGCACTGATCCTCTTCTGGTTGGACAGCAGCTTCAATGTGTTGAATGGTCTGGGATATATTATCATCTGGAAGACTGTGTGGGCTCACTTCTGTGGGTTTGTTCAGTCTAGAACGCAAGTCTTTCACGGAGAACTCCATCTGCTGAGAGAAGTAGTAGATTGTGACACGTATGGACCGATGCTTGTCACAGACAACCACTTTGACATCGCCATGATTGGGCACATGCAAAAACTTCTTAAAGGACTTGTCAGTGCGTATGGGCTTGGACCAGCCAATCTTTTTCTTATTCATCACAGTAGACTCATTGCAGACGGCTAACGATAAATTACAAATGGTGAACTCGACGTCTGGAAAATTGGAGTACATCTGGGGTGGCGTGTAATAACATTTGCTGTTGGGACAGACCAATTGATTCCACTCGAAGTTCTTGCCAGCGAGTTCCGGTGTGGTGTTGGTCACATTACTGTTCCCCGATGCGCTTGTCTGGGCCACTATGAATTTTACATTCGTGTGATTCTTGATGATAATGGCTGGAGCCGTATCCCGAAACACATTCAAATAGTACACATTATCCTTTTCGATGAGTGTAACCACCAAGGGTATGGACTCCTGACCATCCTGTATACTAAAACAACGTCTGGCAAAGGGCAAGGCAAGCGATATGGGCATGGAGATATCCGTATCTCCAGAAATGCCGAAGCTAACAAAGAACACAAATGCCGTCTCCCTGCTGTGCTTAGCCTTGCGGGCATTGAGATCATGGAACTTATCTATGCTCATTCCAAGGCTGCAATACAAACAAAGAAATCTTTAAAATATTTTAAACTTTGGTAAAATTATTCTACCCACCATTTATATGAGGAGAATTCTGATAAAATATTACTGTTTCTTTTAACCATATGCAAAGCGACTATTTCTTCGCGACACGCAGTCTCTTTGTGGTCCAGGGTAAGCGGCAGGGCACTCAAAGGTATTTTGGTATAATTGGTGATCACAAATTTCGAGCGCAATTTGAAAATGCGTTTTCCTCCTTCTTCCTTGTATTCCAATAATAATTTCAGCACATCCTCATTGGAAATCACCACAATGTCCACATAGGAATTAGCACGCAACACCAAATAACGACCACTGCCTCCAGTTGATGCAGTTCCAGCTGCCTGCGTGAGCTCTTCCAAGCAAATGGGTGCCGAGGCTATCCAACTGGTGCCATAAGGCACATCAACCGTGAATATTGTATTCAGTGCCGGTATCATTTCCAGGGAGTTGGCCTTAAGTATATAGCGCTCACGACTTTTCAATTGGCAGATGCTTAAGTCCGTGCCAGTGCCATTGATGAACATGCCCCAGGGTATCAATTGAACGCCCAGAGTACAAGAGAATTCACGCGTGGCTTGGGCCTGATATTTCACATCGAAACTGTTCAACAGATTCAATGATCTCTGCACTCTCGTCTCTTCGTAGTCCTTAAACGGCCACTCGGTATCGATCCTCATTTTCAGTCTGGACACAGCCGTCTCGACGTTCCACACGGCAACGTCATAATCAAAGAATTCATGCCACTTCATTGTTTTCAGCATAAAAGTATAATCCTTCTCAGAGTTTCCGCTCAATTCCACACTGCAGAGCAAAAGAAAAGTACTAGAGAAAATTTAATTTCGAAAAGCACATTACTCACGGAAAGTCGAAAGACACTTTGTGTTCAGTCTGATGTGTGGTAGGTGTGGTCAAGGCCAATTGCTCGCCTCCGCCCTGTATGGTAAATTGTTCATCCGTCGTGCTCTCCGTTCCCTTCACAGGACAAGCCAGCATATTACAGATTTCAAATATGGGCCAGATGGTCACCAATATTTTCTGTGGCTGGAACGAGCTTTCCACGTTGTCCAGCACAATGTCTTCCCGCAAAACTCGCACCCACAAGCTGATAAACTGCTGTGGCTGCTGCGTGGGCACTTTGACCAGCCAGGGCAGGCTATTGTTGGGCTTCAAAGGAATGTCTCCAGTTCGTCCCCTGCCCTGTCCAGCATTCATTTTAAGGCTAGCAGAACAAACAAAAAACTTTTCAAAATTGTGGAATTTTATAAAAACACAAAGCTCACCGCATATTTATGTCTGCATTGCGTAATACAGCATGGTAAAAGGAGACTGACCCACGGGGTGATAAGAGATATTCCGCTGTGCTGTTGCTCTCATTGCACACATTTTCTTCAGACATAAACTCGGTGAGCAGGGGGAAGGGAATCATGCTGATCAGCTCAATTTGACCCTTGACTATTATGTACACCTGGGTGGCCGATAACTTGCTCACTTTGATGGTTATGCAGCGTTGGCCTATACGCACATTTTGGTATCGGTGGTCGTCATCGAGCTTAAGGACGATATGGAGAGAGTCACTCGATTCGATTTGATGGGTCTCGGGGTTTTCGATAAAGAAGGTTAGCTCTTGGGAAAGATAATCAGTACGAAAATGATATAGCTGAATTTCGTAGGGCTCGATGGTGATGCGTTCGCTTGTATTCGTTTGGCCAAAACTAAATCTTGTATGCAATTTATTTATCACCACACATTTGGACAGAAGAGCATGGACAACCTTATCGGGATCCAAGATATCCATCCAGTGTTGCTTTGACAAGAGCAGAGTGTTGATCACACACGGACCGCAATTAAGGCGCATTTTGTCTATCAGAAAGTTCGCCATTAGGGAACGTTGATTCCCATTAAAACGTACATAACTTTGGAATTTCATAGTCTCTAATATATCCACCATATTCAAAAAGCCATAGTCTAGGCACTTGATGCGACCGCGAAAATTAGTCTCTATGGTGAAGTCATTCCGATTCACGAGCCCCGCATACACCTTTAAATCCTCCGCAGCAATGGTGGCAAATGTCTGACTTATCAGGGTCTGACGCTTCAAATTGTATTTCTGGAGCACGGGTGGTAACTTGTTATAGGCATCCGGTTGGTTTTGAAAGTTTAGGACAAAGTCATTGCAGCTAAAAAGAAATTGTACTTTTGGCACCGATTCCGCATGGAATGTGGTGTTGATACGCAGACAACCCACCAGGACTTTGGGATGTAATATAAAGTCATTGTGTAGATTTCCCCTGCAATCCAAATCAATTTTTTCGCTATCGATCTGGGGATCAAAGGATTAATACTACGGAAATCTTGTGAGATAATTCTTTCATTTACCGATTGCAAGTCCTCGCCATCAAAACAGGCACCATCAACGGATATCAGAGATTGTAAGATGACCACACGCCAAATGTTAGCACAAATGGTGCGCTCGGGCAGGTTTATCTGCCTGCAGTTGCATTCCGACAGCTCAAAGTCACAAAAATGCAGGAATGTCTCATAGACCTCATTGAAATACTCCATTCTGCATTTGGTGTGTATGGGATTGGGTACCTGAAAAAAAATAGGAATCGAGCTTCTTTATTAAATCTATTCTGGTCTTATCTGGTCGAGTCTGGTCTCACCGGCATAGGCACTGGGAATATATCTATGCTTTTCATTTGCCTGGGTTGCGGATAACGCCAGCAGATAATACCATAATGTTTTTTTATTATCTGTACTTGATAGGGCATGGGCAAGACAGCATCTGAGTCGAGATTGACAAACTGAAAGGCGCCAGCTCTGCAGGAGAGATCAATACGATTAATTGTCAAAAATAAAATAAATAAATAATTTCAATTTTTATACCTCAGATCATCTTGATAAAACTCGGCCTTGGGGAACAAAGACATCTTGGAATGGAAAATTTCTGCAAGCAAGGGTCGAATCTGGTGCAGAGCAGAAGCCTGCTTATGTTCTGGCTGGCCCAACACGGGACGCTCCCGTAAGAATGTCTTCCACTCCCGGTTAAAATGCTGCATGATGTCTTTTAATCCGGCCATGACGCCGCTCAGCTGCTGAATACTCAGAATACTGGCCGAGACATGCAGGTAATTTAATTTTAAAATTGCCGCAATCAATAGTTGATCAGACCAGGGTTCGCTACGCAGATCCATTGTCAGTCGCATGAGCAGTGGATGCAGGAAAATTTTTTTGCCTGCCTGTACATAAAAGGAGCTTACGGATGCTTTGATGGAAGCCTTCTGGGGTCGCGTGGAAAACCTAATGTGGGTCTTACAGTCAAGCAGCACAACACTGCAGCTAAATTTCTGGAGGGGATCAGAAAACTTTATAGTCAACCGGTCGGTGCTTAAGTTGAATCTGTCCGCATTCAGAAAGTTTAGTTTCAGTTGGTTCAGAGGCGTAACTGCTACCACAGGGCGTTGGGATCGTCCAAACAAGAAGCAAGGATTCTGATTAACAACACTATAGATGCGGATAATATCGCTGATCAGCTGTTGGATGCAATTTTTGCTCAACTCAATCATCAGAGGCTTTCGAATGGAAAAGTCCACTTCAAGTTGATTATGACTGTCGATACTGGATTTGATGGTGAGCAGTGGTGGTGGAATTCCAGAGCTGCTTAAAGTACCGGGCAGGGTGTTGAAAATCGGTTCACTGAATGGAAATGACATTTTCCTTCTTGAGGGCAACACTAGTTGATTGGGATTTGGCACATGCACTTGAAAGTCAAAGACCGAGGCTTGAGTTGTCGAGATCCGATAATTTTGTGTGGACATAAAACTTGGCTGGGATATGGTTATTTGAAACAGTGGCTTCAATATCGGGTCACTAATTTCCTCCAGCTGGAGCACATCGTACAGGCTCACCGTAAAAACACCGGCAACAAAAGAAATCGTCTGAGGCACGGCTAACGTCTTCGAAAGAGGTATGTCCGCTGAATCATTACCACTGAAGATGCTTATATTCTTGGACAGTTGAATGCCGGAGTCACTTTGTATGGAATGCATTATTGTTTCTTTGGACTTGGAAGAATTCCGTTTAATATGTCGTTTCAAGTCACTGGCACTGTCGGTAAAGGACTGGCGGGGCGTGTTATATTGCGTTGAGCGATTTGAAGAATACGGCGTAGCAAAGATATCTGGCTTTGCATTAGCATCAGGTTTATCTGCACCGACGTTGGAGTTTAGGGATTCGGGTTTGCGTAGCTTGCTTAAGATTTCACTGCTAAAAGTGTTTCGTGGATCGCAGATGTCCTCCAAAGTACTGAAATAAAATGATTAATTTAATTCTGACAAACCTCCTATAGTAACTTACTCCATGAGTTCCTGAAATTTCAGAATTATGCACAAAATCAAATTGATTTGATGTGTGTTCAGTTCGGCCACAAAGTCGGTTACGCAATTGTATTCTAAGTTTTGCCCACAGATCAGTAAATTGGAGTAGATTATCGCCGGAGCATAAGTGACGATGAAGTCAAAATCTTTGAAAATATCCACATGCTCGAGCTGCGTACGTTGCTCTTGATTGTTCCACTCAAGGGCGGGATTGGAATGCGAAGTAAGCAAGACCTCTTCACGATACTTCTTCGTATGCGACCAGTTGCCTGAAGAAACGGAAATCTTACGTATACTGAACTCATATTGTCGGTCCTCGATTAGTGAACCAGGTGTGCCCAGCATGTTTAGCTCGGCCGCCTTTTGATAGACATCCTGGCGTATGGAGTGACGAACCAAAGGGTTCTCCAAGTTTGGAGTCAATCTTATGCTTTCAATCTAATAACAACACAAAAGTATACAAAGTAAAATCGAATAGGTGGTCTTGATTTTGAAAGGCAAGCTTACCCTCATGAGCAGCACATTAGTCGAAGGTCTGGCAGAATCAATGGGCAGGTAGAGGTAGATCCCTTTGCTGTTCAAATGAACCATTGGCAAATCGTGAGAAGTTCGTATGTTATGATTGACAATTGGTTCATATGAAGTCTTGCCAGAACGCAGGATATTCATTACATCACAAAGTGGTTCGAAAAATATCATCACCTTTGTCAAGTCAAATACAATTTCAATAGGCTGAATGTCAATTAGCAATTCAGTAATAGTTTCCGGACACACGAATAAATTCTTGGCTCCTATTTTTGCATACAAATCCTCCAGGCTGACAGTTGTTATCACAACATTGAGCAGCGGCAGATTGCTGCTGTCTCCAAGCATTCTGATTTGGAAGCCATCCAGTTCCTGCGAAAGATTGCCTTTGGTGATCTCGTAATGATCGAGACCTATGTTTTCTACTTTATTTGTTATTTTGATAAAGTCGGTTCGCCTATCCACATTCAGCAGCAAATCCTCAAGGGTCAAGACAATTTTTTTCACTATTCGATCTTGTTTTCTTGTCAACGAGAATGTTATACGCGGTATGGTCCACTGGCAGAAAAAAACCAGAGTCACTTGCGGGTCGGGAACTATGGAAATATTTTAAAATGAAAAAAAGTTCGATATGAAACAAAACTCCTACCCGTAGTCTGCTGGGGCGGATCATAATTTGGATCCAAGTCCAGAAATTCCTTAATTTTAGGATGATGTTGGCCACTGCCAGAGTAGATGGAAACTTGGGGTCTTGAACCATTGGGTCTTCGCTTCTTGGTTTCCGGATTCAAGTGCATAGTTTCATATATTTTCGTGGCTATGCGGTAATGTTCATGTAGCAATTTAATCTATTAAAACAATTAAATCATTAGTTTATATTTGAACAAGAAATATATTATAAATTTACCCTGTGTATGGCAAAATTAATAGCGGACATGTCCACGTGAACATTGATCGAATAAGCACCGGAAGATTGGCGCTCCCGCTCTTTTGCATCTTCTTCTTTATTCAATTTTTCGTCCATCCAGTCAACCCTTTTATTCTCGACCTCAACTTCCATGTTGCTGACACTTTCAAAGAGGGAACTTTTTCTCGTAGAAATGGTATCGTATGATTCCCGCTTATCTTCTTCGGAAGGCTTGGCATCGGGTATTTTATGCGACAGCACCAGGGTAATTGTAGTGCGAACTGGTGCTAGAATCGCATGCTTCTCGGCCCCATGCTGATAAAACATGGACAGATCTGTGATTTCGGCTATCCATCTGCAGAGACTTACATGTGGATCGACCGCAACCACGCCTCTGATATGACCGCGTGACACAATATTGCAATTGCTTGAGGTAACCCTGATCTTGGGCAGCCGTATCGAAGTGTACTCCACTGTGCCTTCTGTATTGGCCCTGCGATTCATCGTCTCAGCAATGTCAATCTTCTGCGGGGCTATTTCTAATAACACAACCAGAGTCTTAAGTTGAGCCATCAAATTGCCTATATCTATGGGTTTCTTTTCGTGCTGAGGACAAACGGAAGGTGGCACTGAATTAATCATTTCTGGCGGGGCCTTCTCATCACGATCCGAGCTCAAGTGTATGGTTTCTTCGGGAACCGAAATTTTTCTGCTGACGCTGCGGCTGCTGCGACGCGCGTTAGAGTCGATGTTGGGATAGCCAATCGATGAAAACGATCTGTTCGAAGCGCTCTGATATAACTCCGAGATTATAGAGCTGCCGTCCACTATTTCCGTGTCCAAAGATTCTATGAAAATAAATGCAATCAGACATAGAAATGAAAATAGTCTAGACTCCAAACGCTCACCTTTGGCATATGGAGTGGTGTGGTCTTCTTCAAATTGTAGAAACTGTAGCAGATACATATCGATGGTGTACCGACAGGGTTCTAACCACAGGCCAATGACAGTGGCCGGAAAAGTTTTTCGATGCTGGCTGTCAATGCTGGTCCTGGGCAATTGCATTTGCATTTCCAGCCACTTATTGTTCATGCCCTTCTTGGTGGATAGAACAACATTACGCATATTCATCATAGTGTGGAAAGTTTCGGTGCTGACACTCTGCAACGAGATCAGGAAGCTCTGGTGGGTGTCATATTTGCGATAGTTGAGCTTAAACTTGGAGACTAAGGTCTGAAGTTTGATGACATCTGGTGAGCCACTGCCTTGGGTCACCAAATGGGCCAAGGCTCTCAATTTGGGCCCATTGTAGTCCAGAATTAAGGGTATCAACCTAGAGACCAAGATCAACTCCCTTTTAGAGAATTCCAAGCTGATGATTTCGGAAGTTACTTCAGCGACCTCGTGAGCTGCATCATTTACGGTCCACAAATGCGGTAAAAGGAGCCGATTAAAAGTGACTTGAGTACGTGGAATACTTAGAATTTTGGCTCGACCTACTTCTGGGTTGGTGTTTTGCGCTGAAATTGTCAGATTTTGAATTTTGAATTTGTAGTTGTTGTAACAGATGTCAATCAGTTCGCGAGGCTTGTTCGGATATTTTGAAACTAAATTGACCAGCCGAATGGGTTGAGTGGGGACGCAGAGTGTGCCCTCTGCCATTGGGAATTTTACTTCTAGAAAGGGCAGCAGCGATTGCTTAATTGTAGTACTAAGGCGGTGTTGGCTTTCTGACGTAGCTTCAGTGTTCTGCTGGCGAGGATAGAACCGAACAATCATGTTCCGCAGCTCGATTTTGTAGTTGCATAGTGGTACTAGTGCCACCATGTAATCGATATCCGCCTTTGTAGCCTGAGTCCAGGACTGTATGCTGGCCTGTGCAACGCTCTGAAGCTCCGCAGTGCTCAGTGATTGGCTGTCTGATTCTGAACGATATCCCGAATAGTCGTAAGGACGTAATAAATCGCAAATTATATTTTTAACCTGGAGAAAAGACTGCGAGAAATGGAATGTGATTCCGGCAGACAGCAAACGGTATTGTATGCGTAGGCCAATTTCTTTCCCGGGATTCTCCTTAATGAACGTAGGCGTCTTGGCAGGACGGAATTCAACAACATCGAAGGCTATTACGGGACTGCGGAACAGCATGTACTCGTCAGTGTTGCGGTTGAAGTAGTCATCTTGATTGGTGGAGCACCAGGCCCGATCTGCGTACATGTACTGCTCGTCGAAAAGGCTCTTGTCGATAAACGAGCGCTCGTTCTCGGTCTGTGGAAAGGGGTTGATATGTATAAATGTGGAATAGACCTGGAAATTTGGAACAATCCAGTGCTTACCTCTTGCGTATTAATCAAATTACGATCCACGGGATCGTCACTACGATACGCACCCAAAGGCTCCATACAGATACTAGATAAGCCAGCTCTTACATTTGTCCAGTCATTTTCCTTCAGCAGCGAACGTTCGTAGAAAATGCCACCCAAGGTAATGCGCAAAATTGGTGTGTACCGTATGCGTTTTATGCCTCCCATGGCGAGGTCCGTGAAATATTCGGAGTTCTTCAATTGAAAGTTGAGTTCCTCAGCGTAGAAGCCCATATCAAAGGCATGACCAATTGTGTTATCAGAAGAACTTGAGGGAGGGGGTGCCGATTCAAAGCTTGGCAATAGGTTCCAGGCCCACCATAGCACAGAGGTTGGCTGTTCAGCTTGTGGTTGTTCGGAGTGGGCTGCAAAATCTTCGGGCTCATCCAAGCTGGCATTGTCCTCTTCGGATTCAGATGGCTTTAGCTCTAGCAGCATCTGAATCAGGCGCATGACCATAGGAAATTGAAGCGATGAAACGTTGATATCCAAAGATTTGGTAAAGACACCAATACGTGTGGTACTAGAAGTGCTAGCTGTGTTGGCATTGTACTTGTGCAAGACACGGCATTCCAGGCTACAGCGATAGAGCACGGGCTCTTGACAAACTTCTATGCGGCCGGCAGGATTACGCTTGTCCAGACAGATCGTTAGGTCCGATATTTGCAGAACCTTGCGCAGTAGTACAGATACGGGATGCACATCGATCATGGTTGCCTTCCAGGTGGCATCAGCTGAATTAAAGCTCATATATTGTACATTCATAGAAACCACTATATCGTCTTCCACATATTTCAATATGATGTTGTGGCATTCCAAAGATATGTTATTGATAATCTTATTGACCATTCCCGAACCAATACCACTGGGCTGTGGGGCATCTGTCAATTCGGAAGTACGCTTTGATTTACGCTTTTGCTCTTTTAGGTATTCGGAACGACGATTTTTGGCCTCCTCATCCTCCTGCAGCTTAGCCACAAATTCAATGGTGTTAATCACTATCCGCACAGGCTCCGACATTAGTTTTGTCCATGGCACCTAAAAAACACTGTTAATATTGCTCAATACTACCTTTTCAATTTACCTGAATGGTCAGCTCATGGATGTGGCCGGAAAGCAGTTCTATTGGTAAGTGCAGCTCTTCTTCGAGTATGTCGAGTTTCAAATCGAGATTATTGAAACTAGCCTCACCCTCCCACAGCGACACCTGGGCATTTTCATTGCGTATATCTTTAACATATTTCGCCACGTAGTTAAGCAAAATGGGTGTGATATAGGACTCAAGTTTAAACATATTAGTTTTAGGTTTCTCCTACTGTGGTGTCGTGGGCGGTGGACCACGGTTTAACGGCTGCACATAAATATACACTATCTATGCAGTCAATTTTTTATCGCTGTTTTATGACTTATTGCACATTATGTTAATTTTGTTTTGCTTTTTGCCGAAAATACACAAATAATTTAAACAATTTCTAGTTGTTTACTTTTTAGCCCCGGCAAGCAGTGTTTCAAAATGATCAAGTGTTTCCAGTGTTGATAATGAAATAATCAGCTGACTCTGCCGTCTGATAGTGTAGTCACCCCCTCTTAAATGATAATCAAACAGCTGAAAAGAAATATTTGTTTTATTGACGCGTGTAGGCCTTAATAATTAATATTGATACAAAATGCCGGAATCAACAAAGAAAGCTGAGGATATTGACAAGCAAAGCGTGGTGAAATATTTTCTACAATTGCTAGAAGAGGACAAGGAGCTCTCCTCAGGCATAGCTGCCATCAAGACTCTATTAATGATATTAGAAAAGAGACAATGTGTGTGGCACCTAATTTATTTGCGAATGAATATAATAATAAATCTAAACGTATAATTTTAGTTGGTACAATACATATTTTGGACACAACTATGCGGGAGGCTGTAACTGCCATGCGAAATACCGATCTGTCCATAGCTGCCATCGTATCCGCTGGTGAGCTTTTCTGCCGTTTCATCACCTTAAGTCTCGACGATAAGGATATGGATGAATGCTGCCAGATCATGTTGAATCGTGGTAAAATCTTTCTCACCAAACTGCTGAACTCACGACAAGTAATAGCCCAGCAGGCACAGAGGTTCATTACTGACGGTTGCCGAATACTTACGCATTCTCGGTCCCGTGTGGTTCGCCAGGCACTTATAGCGGCCTCTGAAAACAAGAAATCCTTTCATGTCTTTGTGACGCAAGGTGGCACTGGTAGCTCTGGAGATGAAATGATCAAAGACTTGGAAGCTGCCGGCATTGCTTGCACGCTCATATTGGACTCGGCCATCGGTTATGTCATGGAATCCGTTGACTTTGTAATGGTGGGCGCCGAGGCGGTGGTTGAGAGTGGCGGCATCATTAATCGCATCGGTACTTACACAATGGCCTTATGCTCTCGAGAAATAAAGAAACCATTTTACGTGCTTTCGGAGAGCTTTAAATTCTCTCGACTATATCCACTCAATCAACGTGACTTACCCAATGAATACAAGGTAAAAACAAATTTTGAATTCTTTGTAATTTTTAGTTATTTTATTTTTTTATTTCTTTTCAGTATTCACGAAAACATTTGGTGGACATTAGTAAAGTACATCCCCTGGTCGACTATACTCCACCCGCTTATATAACTCTGCTGTTCAGCGATCTTGGAATCCTGACGCCTTCGGCAGTGAGTGACGAGTTAATAAAACTGTACATGTAAAACTCTGCAAAAAGAAAATGAAATAAATTTTGTAATAAAACTAGACCGAAATATTATATTTTTTAATCAGCATAAATACATAGTACAGAGGACATGGGTTGACATTCACGGCAACATTTAACATAAATAATATACAAAACTAAATATTAATGCACAATTTATACTTCAAATTTCTAAGCTACGTTCGAAAGTTCGTTTCGTTGGCATAATAACTTTCTAGCTCATCCGCATATATGTATTGCGAGCCATCGCTGCTATCGTCATCGGTATACTCGCTATTGTAGTCCTCCAGGTCATCAGTATAAAGATCACTTCCATTTTCCTCGTCATCGACGCCTAAATTGTCCTCGTCGTATCCATCCTCGGGATCTTCAATATCACTGGCGTTCTGTGTAAGCAGTAGATTGGATATTGAAAGTTTTTTAAAGACCACAAATACCATTTAGACCTACCACTTGACCAGACTGAATATTTATTTCAATCTGCAATCGAATGTCCATCACCAGAAATGCTGTGGTCACCAAGACGGGAATGGTGAGCCTGCTCTTCCAGGCCAGTTCAGTGAGGAAAAGGAAGACATTGCCAAATACAGAATCCATGAGGTTTTAATATTGGTTATTTGTTTGCTCTTCAGCTTCTGGTTGTTCTTCAAGAGCGTCGTGCTTCACTATGTGCACCGTTTCCCCGATGGTCAATGCTTGAATCGGTAACAAATGACGCTGTAGCCTGCCGCTTTCTACGGGTGTGTCGAGTTCGAGTACTTGATCGAGAGATCCTGCCGTTATACCGTCAGATGACAAAAGCTCACGCATGCAATCTTCACGTTTCTGCTGCAGAGAATCCAACAATTTCGAGCCCTTTTGAACTTTGGCCAGTTTTCTTTCTATAGAATATGCATCCGTGGTCTTAATTTTTTACATTTCATATATATGTGTAAGTTTATAAATACCTAATAACTGCAAATATGTAGCTGAGTCTGGCAAAGGCTGATGTGGCCTTATATTTTTGTTGTCTTCTGATGTAAAATTATCCTCAAATGCTTCGCAGTTACCTTGACTGCCCTCAATTTTCAAATCATTGATATTATTTTTCACATTCCAAGGATCGGCATTACAAACTGACATGTTTTATATAACTAAATATTTTATTTATTTGACAACTTTCGGAATACAGATCATTTCCTGTGCTGAACAACAATTTGTTTTTCTATTTTGCTTTGCTATGGTTCTTCATATACGCAAATTGCAATCACACATACATACATATCGCGGTTTAGAGTTGCCACTGTTTAAGAGGGAAAACGAGGTAACAAAATTTGCAGCCCTGGTTATGTGGGTGCAAGGGTTTTTCAGATAATTTTGTCGATTCGGACTTCCGTTTCTTTTTCAAACTTTGCATATTGCTGAATTTATGAACAACTTTTTTAACATTCAGAAAAATGGATAGTCAATTTATTGTCTGTGTTTTTAAATGATTTCAATTTGGTGTACAACTAATTTCTAATATGTGTTAGTCTTCTTCTAAGGCGGTATTGTCTACGCCTTTATTGGTACCACTAGGCTTGTTAGCAGCAGATGGGAATTCAGGAACTGTGGGGCTACGCTTGGCTTGAGCTGGCGGAACGGGTGCCAAGTCAACTGATTTTCGTGTACCTACAAAATAAAGTTTTTAATTCAGAATATTCCGAAAATCATGCAAAACTCACTGCAACAGCCACCCATTATTGTATTTTTCGTCTTCGAGGTATTTCAAACAGCTCAGTACTAATTCATATAGGTGACCAATTGGTATCTAAAGCTAACGTGAAAACCATTCATGGTTAATTGATAAGATTTTTTCTTTATTGTTTAAAAATGTAAAGTATTTTTTTAATTATAAGTAGAATCGGCAGCAATCATTCACAGTCATCCTACTTCGAGACCAAGATAAGTGCTTTAGAGAAGGCCTAAGCGTACCAAATAGGTCGCCTCAGCCGGTGGGTGGTGACTAACCAAGATAACACTTTATCTATGACACCCTGAATTTCTGGTCTATATTCATAAATAAATGTATCGGTTTTAATATTCTAAATTATCGAGTAAGACAACCAATTGGTTATTTTAATCAAACATTTTTTAATTGGACATTAATCTAATTCGAAATGCTTGAGCTCCAATTTGTTTAATTTAAATTGAATCCACTTCGAACATAGCGCTTCTGGCTGTCAAAAACCGCATTTTCCAACACTTGCCACAACAGCTGACTCTTCTCTGCGCATGCTGGCTCGCTCCCTCTCTCTGGTTTCTCGTCTTTCTGGCACGCACACATACACACTGCCGGAACGTAAACATCTCATGCCGTCTTCTGATAAAAATGTTTTATAATTGTTATAAAAAGTGTTAATCAAAGCCGAAATCTATAGTCGCGCTTCAATATTCACACAGTCAGTCAATGATCTGATTTAAAAGCTAACGGTTCGTGTGGGTGCGCCTGAACAAAATCAAATTGCCGCCTTGAACAAGCCAATTTGAATTACTTGAACTAAAAGTTGTTGTGTCGTTGTGCTCTCGTGAGAGCAGTTTTTGCATATTTTTCGTGTTTTCGTTCTACCTGACATTCTGCAGCAGCAGAGTTGTGAATGTCAGCCACAAAGTGAAAAGAGACGAGAAATCAGGGCCCAAAGCGAATAAACAAGAATCATTAAAAACGGCCGTAAAACCATATTTACTCATGAATTGTCTGACTTTAAGTAATTTAAAATAAAATTCAACTCGTATACAAACTGTGCAAAACCTCTGCAAAAGGCATACAGTTTCTGTGTGAAACAAAACGCGACGGTGCCCACGCCAGCACCAACAGGCAAAAACTTCTTACCACCATGGATGATGAGTTCAAGCTTTGTTGGAAGAATTTCCAAGACAATATTGCCAGCGGTTTTCAAAATCTCTACGATCGTGGTGACCTCGTCGATGTGACACTGGCCTGTGATGGCAAACTATTGCAGGCCCATAAAATTGTCCTGGCCATTTGCAGTCCCTACTTCCAGGAGATCTTCACCACAAATCCCTGTCAGCATCCCATAAGTAAGTAGTCCAATCGAAAATTGGTGATTTCATTTAACCCAACTGCCGATTGCCCTAACACTCATAATCTGGCTTAGCTCTGCTGTGTATTCAATTCATTCACACCAAAAAGCGTGAGGCCGCACAAACACATGCACAATTTGTGGAGCGGGACTGAGGTAGCATCTCTTTGATAGAGTCAGGTGTATAACAATTTCATTTCATTCAAACTATTTCCAACGGTCAGTAGTTGGAAGCTTTTACTTTATATATATATTTTTTTTATCACTTTATTGAAAGTCAGCCTGTCTGGGCATTTTATCTAAGCAGGCACGTCAGTTTGTCTACTCGTTAACGTTGTCAAATGCCTGCTGCCCGATATAAATCAACTCCATGACACACACACACGGCAACTTATTGACAAGAGCTCTACCAACTGCCCCTGTCGGTTCTGGTTAGCCCAGAGTAACTATCATAAATCCAAAATTAAATAAATACGGGAAAACAACTTCATTGGGAGTTGAGAGCCGCCCTAGATGATAATCCTCGAAGCTTTATGCCGCCACGTTGTCTCTCCGGCAGAGTCAACCGAGTCTCTAAATACTTTCATATCTTAGATATCAATTTCGAAAAGAACTCCATTCGACTTGACTTGAGGTTTCGGTGCGTTGCTGACCTCATCAAATGTACTTCAAATTTTCAATACTCATTTAAGTACGTATATCGTGGACTCTGGCATTGTGCATGGATATGATATCGCCTGGTTGCTTGGCTGCTAGGCTGGTTGGTTGGTTGGTTGGTTATTTGTCCGCTTTACACGGTGCACGGTGGCTTTATCAGATCGAGTCGCAATAAAAAATAATGTTTTATCTTTCAAGTAGCAGCGAAAAGGTGCTACCTATCATACCCACAGATCCCCCCACCGCCGGCCTATCAGGCAGCCAACCAACTATAGTTAACCGGCAATGGAACACTGCCATCAAAAGATAAAGAATATTAATATACCCTATAAATAACAACCAGGGGGGAGAAATATTAAAAATAAACCAAGCTATGCAACAACAACAACAACAACAACAACGATAGTGCCCAAAAGGGGATAACAGCTCAACAAATTGTTTTGTCATTTTTGTTGTTGTTGCTGCTGTAGAATGCGTGTTACACTTAAATAACAATAACAACAACAACAACAACAAACATTTTATCTTTTTATCGCATTTAACAATCATTTATTGCCCAAGCTTCAAGCACAACACCCGTCCAGGTCTCTTCGATAGATTTGGAAATTCATGTGCCCAAATTGATTAGAATCCAGCTGTGGCTAACTTAATCCTTCAAGACATATATAAGCATTATGGTTAATAATTTTATATGATCGTTTTAAGTTTTATGAACGATTTTTTAATGGCCATAGACATTTGCCATATAAAGCAATCAAGTGTTTTAAGGTGTTTATCAGCTTTGTCTTTAGACATTTACCACTTTACTTATTTTTGGTATCACTTCTTAATCGTAAAATAAGATTTTGAACTTAGCTAGATAACGGAGAATGAATTGTTCTCTAGTTGATATTGGCACTTCAAAAATCCCCAGAAAAAAAATTATATATATATTCCATTCCATTAGCCATTCGACCATTGAAGTGGCCCTGTTCCTCAACGGTTAGTTGGTTGCCCAACTAACTGATACCGATACCCATAAATATTTTATGAACCACATATTATATCGACCAATGGACTAGCCATAAATATCAAAATACCATATTATATTATAGTAAGTAGCTAAATAAAGCCAGAGACGTTGCTTATGGGATTTATGAAAAAATGTGGAAAAATTGCTTCCTGTTTAATTATTTTCGCTCTGAAATCAATCTGAAAGCTCCAAATAGATCTAGATCTATGGAGGAAAGTTTTGAAATTATTTTAAATCGATTTCGAAGTATTTCGAAATTCCAAAACTTAATAAGTATATTCTAGAATTCCAGGAATTGATATCTGAAATTCTTCTGTATTTTGAAAAATCTCTAAACAAATCCTTTCTCATTCATTTCTAGCGGATTCTAAATGTCCAGGAATTGAAATCTGAAGCTCTTCTGCGTACTGAAAAATCTCTAAACAAATCCTTTTTCATTGATTTAAAAAGTTACTTCTGATCCTATGTTCCTTGGCATTTCATTCGATATAGAAACCCCTTTTTCGTGCGCCCCTGTTTTTCTGAATGAATACGCTTAAGGAGTCACAACTCACACCTCCCATTTTATGAAGGGTATCATATAATATCAGACTTTGCCTTTAAGAATAAGTTTATAACACTTATTTGGAGATATTGAATTATTTATGATCCAACTGGCAGTAGCAACAAATAGATTTAGTTATCTCAGACCCTAATCCATTGGTGTACAGAATTATTATATCACGTTTCGACTGACTAAAGTATTGATCTTTGATCTGTCACGATCTTGGCTTGAGGGTGGCCCGAAATTTCTCAAGATTTTCATTTAGGCTTGCTCTATCTTCCCTACTTTGTTGTTGTCTTAAAAAAATATATATATGTATATAAAAATTTTTATCAGGTTGTATGAGTTCCACTAGAACTACTCGACTATTATGGCGTTTACAGATAACAAATATTTATTGATACATGTAGGCAGGGGGTGTGTGTGGGGAGGTAGTATTGTCAAATTGCGGTGACCACTCCAGGCGTTAGACGACGATAGCAATGCAAACACACCAAAAGAAACAATAACGAAATGCCTTATTGGTGTTCTGATTCGATAAACATTTATCATAATCATAAAATGAAATTGTTTCAAAAGCCCACAACTGCAATCTCATTGGCTGGGCCCTCGATATGGGCGGTCCACGCCACAGGGTGCCGCCGAATGGAATACTTTTGAGCCAGCGAGCTAGGAGAAATAAGTAGATCACCGACTAACCCCGAGAGACATTGTTTGCCCGTACAAGATCTGGCCACTTGCCAGCAATCGACGGATCTCTTTTCAGTCTTTATATCAGTAAAGGTCGCCCGGGGTCAGCGGGCTGCTGTACGATGCTGTGATGTGCTGTGGTGTGGTGTGGTGTATCATAAAAATAAAATACCCTTGACGCATTCTTAAGCAAACAACCGGGCAGGGCTGGCAGATCTCAGATCGTTGATCGTTGATCATTGAGCCCCCGAATTCGAGTTGTTTTCGGTGATTTGATCTGTAGACAAAGGCCCAGCAGTAGCGGTTTCAGAATTCTCGGATTGGCTGGTTATCAACACGCGGCGTTCGTGGATTTATCACGTTTTCAATGAACTTTACTCAAAGTTTATCTACAGCTTCTTTATTGATTCGTTCGCTCTGTGGATCTCTTTGTCTATCGCTGTCTCCGTCTCCTATATAATTGTATGAATCTGTAGCAACTGTATTTCTGGCCATATAAACTACTCATATCAATATTCTAAGAATTATCTATGAAATGAAATAGCAAATTCTTTGGAATAGGGAATATCCGCCTTTGTGTTTCATAGTCTAATTTCTCAAATCATCAGATTATTTAGATCGTCACAAATAATAAGACTATATATATATATGCATATAGTGTTTTTGAAACTGATAATATTGATTTTACCTAAATAAAAAGATTTGCTAAAAGTGTTCAGAGAATTTTATTCGAGCAACCTTTAGTTTAGTTTTCCATTTAAGCTGAACAGCTCGAAAATTGTAATATTTTCATTAGTTTTATAGGCCTGATCCGTTGTCGGTCTATCAGACCGAGAGATAGAGAGCTTGTAGACCTCTGATATGTGGATGTGCATGCTACTTATTTTATAATTATTGCTGTTGTGGCTGTTGTTGAGTTATATTTAAGTTTTTCAGATTTCTTATCATAGATGTTTTTATGTATTGATTTAGTATTTGAACGTTTCAAAGATGATAACATCTTCACTATGAATGTGACCTCTTTTCGTTTTGTATTTGTTGTTTTCTGTTTTCTGATCAGAACAGCTTCACTTGTTGATGAGATGATATTTGAAATTAAATAGTCAGACTGAAAATGTACTTATATAAAAAAACATTTCTATTTCTATTAACAGAAACGAGCAATTACGTATTATCAAATAATAAACTATTTTATTTTTTTTTTCCCCCCTTATTTCCCCAGTCATACTCAAAGATGTCAGCTTCAATATAATGTGCGAGCTGCTGGAGTTCATGTACCAGGGCGTGGTAAATGTGAAGCACACAGAGCTGCAGAGCTTTATGAAAATTGGCCAGCTGCTGCAGATCAAGGGCTTGGCCACCAACTCCAATAACTCACCAGGCTCCGGCTCCAATGTCTCGGAAAAGTCCACTAGTCAAACGCCCAATCCGGCCGACGAGTCAGCCCAGGCCAGCGGCGGCAGTGGCAACAATGGAACAACCACCACAGGCCCCACCAACAGCAACAGCAAAGCGGAAAACACGGACCCCAATGAACCGGCCACCAGCAGCAAGACCAGCACACATAGCAACTCGCGCACATCCACCGCCTCGCCCGGCGGCAGCAGCAGCTACAGCAAGAACACCGATCAGTTCTACACGCTGAGCAAAAGGCATGCCGAGTTCGGCAATGATTCCCTCTCCATATACTCGAGAAAGCAGCTCCGCCGCTCCCTGACAGATCACGCGTCGGGCAATCAGGGCGAGGACAGCGACAATGTTGATAGCTGCATGGATACCCTCAATGATGACTTTATACTGCCGCCCATACCGCACATATCCATGGGCGAGTCGCGCTACGACTTGGGTGGGGTGAAACGTGAGTCTGATCATCATAGCAGTGGCCTGGGTGGAGCTTCCTCCTCCTCGGCTGCTGCGGCAGCAGTGGCCTCTCTACGCAATCCCTTCGGGCCCGCCTTCAATCTGGACTATAACTTCTACAAGGCCAGCAATAGTGCTGCCAACTCTGGTTCTGGCAATAGCAATAGCAGCAACAACAACAACACCACCGGCAGCGGCAGCAGCAATAACAACAATACCAACAACAGCAACAACAACACTAGCAACAATGCCAACTCTGGATCGAGCAATTCAGGCAGCAATACCACGGAATATCCCAATGAACTCTACATGCCCAACGACTACTCAAAGAACTTTGCCAATCACATGGACATTCCCCAAAGTAGGTGAACCCCAGACTTTCTATACACACACACACACACACACACTCATTCGATTTTCTTGTGCACGTGGCTTATATTCCTTTTGCAATGTGTCCTGTTTTTATTTCTTGCTTAGACTCATTTTGAATGGACTCACCTAATTTTATTTATCTCATCATTCGCACCTGATAACCAGACCACATCATCCTTTTTTTTCGTTTATTTCTAACTGAACTAACCTCGTGGCAACTGACCTTCAACAAGGGGTACAAAGGGTACAAGCAGCTTCAAGTCCAACTATTTTTATTATTCTTATGATTTTGGTTGATTCCTTGTTCTTTTTTTTCGTCACTTGTAAATAACTTTTCGAATTTGAAAGCAACAAAAAAATCACTTTACGTTTTCAAAAAAAAAAAAAAAAAAATGCAAATAAATTTTCTACCCACTTCTCCCACTTAATACACCTTTCTTTGTGCCATTCTCTGCCACTAATTCTATATAATTAAAATTATATTTGATTCCGATTGCTCGCCGACGATGACACACATTGAAGATGGCAGCAACATGGTCATGTTGTCGACCACATCCCTGCTGCACGGCAACTGCGTATTCAACCGCAACAACACCGTGGCCACCCAGCAGGGCATGAAGACCTATTGGCTGTGTAAGTCATATCGTATAAGCATGTGCCGGGCACGCTGTATCACCCACCTGGGCCGCATCATCTCGGCCACCGGGGTACACAATCATACGCCGCATATGCGCGGTGGCAATGCCGGTGGCAGTGGCAGTGGAAGCGGCAGTGGCAATGGCTTGGCCGGCGGCACTGGCAGCTCCTCGTCGGCGGTCACGGTCACACCGAATCCCCATCCCAGTCAGGTGGGCGTAGGCAATTACAGTTCAGCAGAAGGCGGAAGCTCAGCTACCGTCGGCTCCTCGCCAGTCAGTGTGGACATGAACCATGCCACGAACAACGCCAGCTCTGTGGCCACTTGCACGCGAGTGGTTGGGCCAGGCAATATGTTTGCTGGCCAGACGCCGCCACCACCACCACCACAACCTGGTCCAGCCAGTCAGGTGGTGCCTCTCAATTCTCATCATCATGTGCCGACGGCCGCCCATCACCATCACCACCACTTGGCCCAGACCTTGCCCAATCTGCTGGTCCAGCATCACGCCAATCCTCTGCACAGTATGGAGCAGCACGGCATGGCGCCCACCGCAGTACCGCCCACGTCCAGCAGCGTCATACAGAACATAATACATAATCCCAATCTAATGCATCTGCCAATGCACCATCAGCACCACCAGCAGCAGCAGCATCAGCAGTCCCAGCATTCGCCACACACCCACCACAGCCAGCAGCATCATCTGGAGCTGGGACCCTCGGCCTTGGTGCCCCTCTCACCGGCACATATGCAGCAGAGTCCCCAGTCAAATCGCAGCAGTCACTCACTCCATGCCTCCACGGAGTCTCCAGTCTGCATGAAGAGTCCCCAGCCCACAGCCTCTCATGTGGATGGCACGGATCATGTCCTGGTGCACAATGCAGCGCTCTCGCCGGACAACGGCGGCTCTACAGAGGGTCCCGCCCACCCCCATTCGGACACAGCCTCGGCCCACGTCATTGACTCCATAACGATATCACCGGGCAGTGGTCACAATTTCAAGATTGAAAACATTTAGGAAAGTGATTGGCCGGCCATCCAAATTGTTAGTTAGTAAGACCGAAAGGGTTTTTTATTTATTGATTGGATCAGCCTGCTGAGTGCAGAGTGAAGATGTTGGCCGTGGCAGCTTTGCCCTCGAATCGAGGAAAACTGCCGCCTAGTTAGAGTTTTGTAGTTTCAATTAAAAATATTTGCTATTTGATTTTATGTATTTGAAAATGCATATTTGATAAATTAATTTAAATGAAATTCCTGCTGTTTACTTATGGTTCACACACACAAACACACATATACACAAACACACAAAAACATATAGACACACACATTCATACAAATGTAGAAGCTAAGGAAGTAATTTTAATCTAACCGTTGCGGTAAGTATTTGGGTCTGCATGACACTACTCCTTGTTCTATATAAAATTTTTTTTGGGGCTCATCCGTGTACGTCCTGGCATTTTAGAAACATAACCTCAATTGTTATTTCAAAACTCACCAATGTCCAGCCATTGTACCAATTCTGGCGCTATCTAAGCTATGCTCGTTCTGTTCTGTAACTGTTGTATCCTGTATATTATAGTCGCACCCGGGGAACACTGGTTCCAAGGCAAGCTGGAATTCATGCTCAGCCAGCGCGGTAAGCCGCTGCTGGTGCACGACGGTCACACCTTTGGCATACAATATGTGCGCAAGGATAAAAAATACTGGCAGTGCAATTTGTCGCGCAAATTCAATTGCAAGGCGCGCGTGACCACCACAGACACGGGTGAGATTATAGTGACCAACAACGAGCACTGCCATACCGAGATACGGCAGCATTTGCGCAAGGACTACCAACGCAATAAGGTTATGATGAATGCTTTAATCAATTTGAGCACGAATCGTATAGCCGCCGATTTCAGGCGTCACAATCTGGCCAATTTCGGGGCTCTGCCCATTATGACACCAGCCCTACAGCAGAGCTCTCCCATACACGAGGTCTTGCATGGCCTAGCTGAGGCCAAAGAGCTGCTCCAGCAGCAACACCAACAACAGCAGCAGCAACAACAGCAGCAGCAGGAACAGCACAGTCAGAACTCCAATGACGAGCCATTGGACTGTGGTCTGAGAAGCTCGATGGCCCTGGAGGAGATGGCACGCAGTTTTCTGACAAACAAAGCCAACCATGAGAGCAACTCCGATTCAAACAAAGAACAAGATTGGAAGTGCAAAAACGAAGCCCCCGATATGCGTTAACTCGGGCCACGCCTCCGTGGCCGTTTACATACCATCTAGTGAAGTAAGGTAACAAGAATGACATTTTAATGACAATTTTAAGTACAAAATAAAATGGATGGAACAATACTCAAGCGAATGTAGCAGCAGCAGCTAAATGAATGATTCCAAAGAAATAAGATTTTAAATAATTTTTATCGGCCGATCCGTTGACAAGCTTTCAGCGCCGATGCAACATGAATTTTTATTGTTATTTTTTACATTAGTTTTTAGTTGTAAGAAAAGTTGAATTTGAATAAAATTTTTTTTATATATTTTGGGTAGATGATCGTTCTGCGTGTGTGTGTGTGTGTGTACGTATTTTTAAGACTATGTTGAAAAAGGATTTCCGATCTTTAAATGTTTATCACGCGGCTGAGCTTCTGAATGCGGTTGAGGAGTAGATCGCCTTGCTTGATGGTGGCCTGGTACTGCCAATTCTTGTTGTCGGGACGATTTGTCTCCACAATGCCGCCAACACGGTCCACCTTGGCATGGAGGCGACCGGCGGCAATGAAACGAGCCAGCTCCTGGTCAATGTAGTCGACAGTGACGCCGAAGGCCTCGGCCATGTATTGAAGTGTAAGGGAGCGGTAGGATTCGAGCAGCTGGGTGTAGCCGAGTATGCGCATTTCACGAACGTAGTAGCGGTAGTGGGGGTGAATGAGATAGTCGCAGCGCAGCTGGGTTTCGACGGCGGCGAGATGCACATAGAAGTTCTCGTACTGGCAGTTGTAGAGGGAGAAGAGGAACTGCTTGACATCGGGTAGGCCGTGCAGCACTTCTTGAATTTCGGAGCCCTTGATTACCTTGTCCCGCAGTTCGTTTCTGGGCAGAGCAATCATTGCCACATACACAGTGTAGCGTACGAAGGTGGGATAATCCATGAGTTCGTAGGATGTGAAAGTACTGACGGTGTCGAGGAAGAACGTGGCTGCGGCCTTGAAGTCACGCACGGCCACGGAGTACACGCCTTGGTAGACCTTCAGGCGATTGCGACGGTCCCAGTCGCCACCTTCTTCGATCAAATACTTTGCCTTATCAATGTTGCGTGTAATTAGATCGTGATCCAGATAGAAGAGGCCGAGGCGAATGAGGTGGAATACAATGTCGAGACGGTGACCTAGTGAAACTGTCTTTTCGTAGGTCTTGCGGAAGGCTGTCTCAGCAGCTGCCTTGTCTCCAATGCGGCACAGATACTCAGACTTTTTCAAATTGGCCTCGCGCACTTCCATCTCGCCTAGGTTCTTCTCGGCATCTTCTATGGCCAAGTCCAATTTCTCGAGCTCTATGCGATTTTGCTCGCGCATACGTGCCAGCAATTCTTTGTCCACATTCCAGACCAGCTCAGTGCAGATATATTCGTACCAAGGGGCCATATTGTCCGCTCGGATGGCGTCCATAAGTTTTGTCTTCAGTGCCGCATCTTGCTTGTATTCAGATAAGGTGAGCAGAAACTTGGTTTGGGCCAGTTCAAGATTTGGGTTCTTTTCCAGTCCCTGCTCTTCGAGGTTTTCCGTGGGCATTGTGTACTTAATTTATTTCTTTTTAACAACACAAGTAAACTGAAACAAGTAACTGATTTACAGGCGAAAATGATTTGCTGTTTTTGCGTAAATAAAATGTCAAAATTCAGGGTTGCTTTTTCTGAACATTGTCAGGTACATTGTTGGGTTGGCAGCACTGCTGCTAGGGCTGCATACATTTTTACACAAGTAGATAGGGTGGCAGCTCTACAGCGAAAAGGGGAGTGCAATTGATTTTTATTGAGGGAAAAACTGATAGAGGAGCCACAAATTGGTTGAAAAAAAATCTTGGGCACTGGTAATTGCGAATCCTGCAGAACGCGATTTTACTGAAGGGTAGTGATTACACCTTTGGCAACTAGCGCACAAAATGATTGGTGGACTATTCGTGTACAACCACAAGGGCGAGGTTCTTATATCGCGAGTCTATCGCGATGATATTGGGCGCAACGCCGTGGATGCATTCCGCGTTAATGTTATTCATGCACGTCAGCAGGTGCGATCTCCAGTTACCAACATAGCGCGGACCAGCTTCTTCCATATTAAGGTATGCAAAGACGGTAACTCGCCACGTCACCGTGGGCGGCTTAGGTCCAAATTTTGATAAATTAATCACGATACTTATGCTCTGTTCCACAGCGTGCCAACATTTGGCTGGCCGCAGTCACCAAGCAAAATGTGAATGCAGCCATGGTATTTGAATTTCTGCTGAAAATCATCGAAGTTATGCAGTCCTACTTTGGCAAGATCTCAGAGGAGAACATCAAGAACAACTTTGTACTGATCTATGAGTTGTTGGATGAAATTTTGGATTTTGGCTATCCGCAGAATACGGATTCTGGCACCCTTAAGACATTTATCACGCAGCAGGGTATCAAATCAGCCACCAAGGAGGAGCAGATGCAAATCACTTCCCAAGTTACAGGCCAAATCGGCTGGCGCCGTGAAGGCATCAAATACCGGCGCAACGAACTGTTCCTTGATGTTTTGGAGTACGTGAATCTCTTGATGAGCCCACAAGGCCAGGTGCTTTCGGCTCACGTAGCTGGCAAGGTCGTGATGAAGTCATATTTATCGGGTAAGCTTAGAAGCTCACATTCTGGTTCCCAATTTCAGGAGTAATCTATTGGATTCGTTTCAGGCATGCCAGAGTGCAAGTTCGGCATCAACGACAAAATTGTCATGGAATCAAAGGGGCGCGGCTTGTCCGGCAATTCCGAGGCCGAGACATCACGATCGGGCAAACCGGTGGTCGTCATTGATGACTGCCAATTCCATCAATGCGTCAAGCTGAGCAAATTCGAGACAGAGCACTCGATTAGCTTTATTCCACCCGACGGCGAATTCGAACTGATGCGCTATCGCACCACAAAAGACATTTCATTGCCATTCCGTGTTATACCGCTAGTTCGGGAAGTAGGCCGCACCAAAATGGAGGTCAAGGTTGTGCTCAAATCCAACTTCAAACCTTCTCTACTGGGCCAGAAGATCGAAGTAAAGATACCCACCCCGCTGAATACTTCCGGCGTGCAACTGATTTGCCTCAAGGGCAAGGCGAAGTACAAGGCCTCTGAGAATGCTATTGTGTGGAAAATCAAGCGTATGGCCGGCATGAAGGAGACGCAACTCTCGGCCGAGATTGAGTTGCTTGAAACGGACACCAAAAAGAAATGGACTCGCCCACCCATTTCCATGAACTTTGAGGTGCCCTTCGCTCCTTCCGGTTTCAAAGTACGCTACCTCAAAGTGTTTGAACCCAAGCTCAACTACTCCGACCACGATGTGGTCAAATGGGTGCGCTACATTGGCCGCAGTGGCCTCTACGAGACCCGCTGCTAAATGCTCTGCAGCCTTTATCATCAGCCTCAAAGCGAGCAAGTGCACCACACAATGAGAATTTTAGTGTTGAATTTAAATGAAAAGTGTAATCGCATCGTGTATTCGTATTTCCTCAATCAAATTGAAACAACTTGTTGTATTCCAAAACTAAGTTCCAGCAGAATTGTAATTAGCAAACAAAAGTACATTTATTATTTGATATCCGCTGGATATCTTCAATTGCATATACATACAAACATACATTTATATAGAAATTTATACATATTATATATATATATATATATATATTATTTACACTATGAAATATTTATAATTTTTATTATTGTTCTTATCTCCTTCTGCTCGCAATTGTATACTCTTTTTTTTTTGTATTTATATTATGATTATTAAATTTATTTCTAATTCAGAAACTTGGAATATTGTATATGAAATCAGATCAAAGCCAGAACAAATTCAATTTAATCCTAAAAATAATAATTTGTGGCTTACTGCGTTAGCCACACTCACACAGCATGTATTTAGTAGACCAAAACTATCTGTCAAAAATTATATTAATATTGATATTCAAAGTGTTAATAATATTCGAATATTATTGTTTAATAAATAAATAAAAACTATATATATACCATTCAAGCCAATTCACTTTATCAATCAGACAAAAATCACTCAAACGTAACAGTTTACAGTTGTTGTGCGATAGTTGCTAGATCAAATGAACTGTGGAGTGGAGTGAATTGAAGTTGTTCAAAGTTCACAATTGGATGGGCTGAGTGAATCAAATTCTTATCAGGCCTTACATTTCCAGTTTGTTATTTATTTATTATATTCGTGACTAAAAGAGAAGGCAGGTGTGAATTGTGCAGGCAGTTTTATCATGAGTTTCAATTTTTTTTTATTAACCGAGACTGCTAAAATTAAAAATAAATTGCACACATATAAATTTGTTTTTGGGCCATTTTTTTGTCTTTTCCAGAGATAACCGTTTTTATCGAAATGCTTGGTGATAATATTGTACCGGACGTTGTGGATGTGGAGCCATCTGTGCAATTAGAGGTCACATATTCAAACAATGTGGCTGTCCAGGTGGGCAATGAACTGACACCTACTCAGGTGAAAGATCAGCCACAAGTCAACTGGGAGGTAACTGATGATTCCCAATTATATACTCTGCTGATGGTTGATCCTGATGCCCCCTCCCGAACAGAACCCAAGTTCCGCGAAATTCTTCACTGGGCCGTTGTGAACATACCAGGAAAAGACATTTCCCAAGGTCAGACCTTGGCGGAATATGTGGGCTCCGGTCCCCCCGAAGGTACAGGTCTGCACCGCTATATCTTTCTGCTTTTCAAACAAGCTGACAAGATTGAAAAGGATCTTTTCATAGATAAGAGGTATAAGCATGATTTAAGAAAATAAAAATTTTCGGTAATTATGACCCAGTTTGTAGGACCCGGAACGGCCGCTTGAATTTCGCCACTCGCCAGTTCATTGCCGAGCATAATTTGAGCCCTCCCATTGCTGGAAACTTCTATCAGGCCCAGTACGATGACTATGTGCCCATACGTAATGAACAATTCACTGGGTAAGTGTCATTCCCAGTGTCATTTCCCTCAACCGCCGGCCGGCTTATAATTTTTTGATCAATCATTGACTGCGTATGTGTATGTATATTTTCAATGGAATAAAAACAAAAAATCAGTTTGCTGGCAAAGCTTATGCTCTTATCAGTCTTATCAGCAGCAATATTCAATTTGTGTGCTTTATCTATAGTCCGGAGTATTGAGGCAAAAAGTGCAGGGGACTCTGATGGTATGGGTGGGGTATTTGAGTTGTGTTCGCAGTGAATAAAAGGCGAGGAACTTACTAGTTGGAAGCAAAGTCTATTGACTAAAGCCAAAGCGAGCAAATCATGGATACCAGCGGCATTATTCCCGACATTATTGACGAAAAGCCCAAGGCCAAGATCCAGATCACCTATCCAAATGGTCTGACTGTGAACTTGGGTAATGAGCTCACACCTACCCAGGTGAAGGATGAGCCCACAATTACCTGGGAAGCCGAGGCAGGTGCTCTCTACACACTCCTCATGGTAGATCCAGATGCGCCCAGCCGTTCTGATCCCAAATACCGCGAGGTCTTGCACTGGGCTGTGATCAATATACCTGGTAACAAGGTGGCCGATGGTCAAGTGCTGGCAGAATATATTGGCTCTGGTCCCCCAGAAGGCACTGGCCTGCATCGTTATGTCTTCCTGGTCTTTAAGCAGAATGACAAAATCACCACCGATAAATTCATTAACAAGACGTGAGTACTTTCACCACTTTGACCGAGTTGGAAGAAAACTAAAATTGATTTTATTTGTAGTCAACGAGAAGGACGCTTCAATGTCAAGATCCGGGACTATGTGGCCAAATATAACTTCGGAGTGCCCGTTGCCGGCAACTTTTATCAGGCACAATATGATAGCTACTCGGACGTACTGAAGGCCCAAGTCAAATAATGCAGCCTATTTAAGTCTGATTAATTTTTAAATGAATTAATAAACAATATGGAAAGTTCCACTTTAAATGCTTTGACTTTATTTAAAATAATTCTTATCCAGATTGATTGAAAAATTCGGCTACTAATTTGTTAAATTCCTCGGCATAGCGCAGGTGTATGTTGTGTTTGCCATCGGGGAACTCGTGGTATCTTGCCTTGGGCAGATGCTGGCGCAGCCAGGGTATGTGTTCCGCTGCTATCATTGGATCCTTTTTGCCATGCAGTATAAAGGTGGGTGCTTTGATCAAGTCTACTTCTGCCTGGCAAAAGTCACCATTACGTAAGGTGTAGAAATCACAGGCAGCGTCTACCCATTCCGCCCACAACTGGGCAAAGCGCTCGACTCCGTAGACTTTTTCCATGGGTTCACGCATGCGTGGTGACCACTTTGCCACGTCTCGAATATTTTGAAGGGCTGTGACCTCTTCTTTGTTGAGATACGCACCGGCGCCCCAGATGGCCAGTCTTTCCACAGCCTCGGGATAACGACCGGACAATATGAGGGCCGTGATGCCACCGTCGCTCCAGCCTAGGATGGAGAATTTTTCCCTGTTCAGAGCCCGCATGAGCTCTACAGCAGCCTTGGCATCTTCACGGAAAAATTCTAGACCAAATTTACGCTGTGGCGGCACAGATTTACCATAGCCCGGTGGATCCCAGGCAATGACCGTGTGCTGTGGTAGAAGTTTTGGCAGCTGCTCTATTTGCGGCTTGAAATCCGTCCAGGCGGATCCCAAGGCACCAGGCATGAGCAACAGGCTGCGCGGACCATTTCCACTCTCCACAATGTTCAAATCAATGCCCTGAACTTGCACTTTGCGCTCTGTGTGGGCAGAGCGGCGAGGTAGCAGCAAAGAAGCACCCCTTTGCGTCAGCCGGCATAGTAGTGGGTTGTTAAAAGGCGGCATTCTGCAAATTAGTTAAGTGTGGCAACAACTTTGGCCAAACCAAAATTGTGAAGTGCACTTAAGGGCAAGTTTGTTTGTTTTTATTTTTTGATAAGAGCAGTGGGTGGAGTGGTGGCGGCCTAGTGGTGGGCGTATTAGATAACAGCTGGTTCGTTCACCACTCACGGTTCTTTGTGAACTGAATCCAGTGAACTGTTCTGTCATTGTTCACCCTGTGAGAGCTTTATAGTTTGGCGCCCACTCCGAAGCTTAGAGCATGCGCGTGGTGGTGTGCAGCTTTCTTTTTTTCTTTTTTTTTTGGCATTCCGTTGCTGTTGCTGCATTCCGACATGGGCAGCCAGAGTCAGTCCTTGCAATTTTAACAGCGGAACGCATGTGCTCGCGTAGAGTTTTAAATTAGTTGTCGTCGTTTTTTCTTTTTTTTTTGTATTGAACAATATTAAGGGTGAAAATAGTAAGAAAGCCCATGTGCATAAATGGAGGAGAAGTGCAGAGTAACTGAAATCGGACAGGATAATTGCATTCTTTGTGGCTGGTGGCCTTGCATCATTCGCGTGCGTGCGTGCGTGGTGACAAAAATTGTTGAGGATAAAACCTATACTCGAAATGGCTTAAGTTCTGAAGGCTACCCAAGCTAGCCAGACAGACTGAGTTGGAGAGAATCCACCGCCGACATTGCATGTAAATCGAATTTGACGCCGAGTTGTCGAAGTTGCATTAGAAGTGGCGTGTAATAAATGTCAAGGCATTTACACGGGTCGTGTCTTCGTTGTCATTTGAATAGGCGTTCGTGTGGGTGTGAGTGTGTGCGTGTGTAGGTTGCTTATGCGTGAGTGAGTATTTGAGTAGAGTGTGTGCGTTTTGTGCCCCTTCTAATACACGTCAAATGGTGGAGGTTATGAACCTGCGTGTTGTGCGTGTATTACGCATTTTTGTTTGTGTGCGTGTGTGTATGAGTGGGTTTTCTAGTGTGAAGTAAGCGAGCTTTTCATTTTTGGCATTAGTCTGTGCTACTCAGTCGACGAAGTCACCCTACATTGCCTATTTTTTGGGGCCCATTCAAATAAACCTATCCCTAGGCTTTTCATATATTTTAGAAATTATAGGGATTTAATCTTTTCATAATTTTTTTTGAGAGTAACCACAAAAAAAAAAAAAATGAAATGGTCTGCAGTGAAATTGTTAGAGGGCATTGGTCGTGTCGCCTAAGCCGCTCTCATTTGTATTGGCAAAGCTTTCGTTATCCATTGGAAACACTGCGAAGAAAATAAGTTTGAAATTGCAGTTCAGTCTCGTCGTGGATGCAGTGCGGATCGATATTAAACCCAGAGCAGCGGAAGTGCTGTGAAAATTTTCGACACACCAAAAATTTTATACCCCAATTGAGAAAAAAAATAAAAATAAAATTCTAAATTCCCCTACAGTGCTCATCCGCCACAATTCGTTATCTCTGTAAAATATACCTGAAAATGACTAGAAAGTCTACTTTAATCTGTCAATTGATAAAAGTGCGTGGAAAACTGAACAATAAATTGTGTAAGCGATGTGAAAAGTCTCCCCAACTCAGCCAACTGCAGAAATTCGTAAAATGAAACTGATTATCCAAATCAACTAATTAAATGAAAATCCAAATCGTTTAGGATAACACCAAGAAAAAGTGATAATTTGGGCAAATAATGCCAAAAATGAAAATCTTCGCCTACGTGCTGTGAAAATTTTTCCGATTTTTAGTATGTACATGTATGTTGGAGCGCTCGTGGGCGCCACAACAGCGTCGGCTGGTAGGGGCAGCAGGCGAGCTTTCACCCCCATTGTGATGCTAACGACTGTGTGACACGGACAGTCCAAGGCAGGCGGTAGCGGACGAAATGTGCGCGCATGTGACCAATTTGGAAAGCATTATGCTAATTAAAGCCACAATAATTGCCAAAAACTCAATAAACTTCAGATCCACATTATAAAAAAATAATTAAATAAATGAATAAATCAAATCAAATACTACCAATTATAGTGAAAAAATCTCTTACGAAAGTAATAAACAAAGTAATACGTTTCTGTATGAGTAGTGAGTTCTAACCGCAGCCAACTTTGCGTAGGTGAGCTTTTACTCTCCCGCACTCCTACGCTCCCGCTCAGAGAGCGAACCCCGCCGACGGCTGCGTGCACTGCACAGTAAAAACACGAACGAAGAAAGCGACAAAAAAAATATATACGAAAAAAAAAGAAATAGAATGAGAAAAGTTCAATGAAAGTTATACGCGCGGATAAATTCCAAAAGTGCCGTTGTTATCGTGTGAGTAGTAGTAAAACGCACCAATACCACGACAACTACGAAAGCTTCAGTATAAATTAGTGCTGTGCATAGGATAAAACCAACATATGTGCGCAAATCTTCAAGGACTGGAAGCCATCAATACATTTTACGTTTTACGCGCGCAACTCCTGCACGTGTGTGAGTGTGCCTGTGTGTTTGTGTGTGTCTGTGTGTGAAACGAGTGCGTGTGAATGAGCGCGCCAATTAAGCAAGAAAAAAAAAATATATATATATATCGACAAAAGCCAGTGACTGAGTGAGAGGCTATGAACTGGACAAAATGATCCATAGACAACGTTTAGGAAACACAAACAAATTGTCCACCATAGGTGAACCAAGTCTCAAGCCCAAGACACTGACAGGCAGCGTGATGCCATCAGATTGCATCAGTGACGCCATCCCCACGCCCACCGCCGACCATGACTTGCTCTACAACAAGGCGCGGCGGCGACGGAGAGACTCTGTGGAGACAGGGGCCGATCTCCTGCACAAGCGCCAGCTAAACCGACCCATCAAGGTGGAATACCGGAGATCCTATCGTGTGCTTATCGTAACGGCGCTATTAGTCAGCCTGGCTGCCTCGTTCGTTACGCTGACCACGGGCTTTCAGCTGGACGGCTCACAGAACTCCTTTGCCACATTCCGCAAGTGGTATACAGGCCTGAATGGTACTCTGGAGCTGGAGTTCAAGACGGAACAGCCCAATGGGCTGGTCCTCTACACTGACGATGGCGGTACTTATGACTTCTTCGAGCTGAAACTGGTCGAGGGGGCCCTGAGGCTGCGCTATAATCTGGGCGGTGGTGCCCAAATCATCACTGTGGGACGAGAGCTGCATGATGGCCATTGGCACAAGGTTCAGGTTATCCGCAACGACGAGCAGACTTCGCTCATTGTGGACGGCGTGTCCCAGCAGCGCTCCACTAAGGGCAAGGAGTTCCAGTTTGGCAAGTTTGCCACCAACTCGGATGTCTATGTAGGTGGCATGCCCAACTGGTACAGCAGCAAGTTGGCCCTGCTGGCCCTGCCCAGTGTGATCTTCGAGCCGCGTTTTCGAGGAGCCATACGGAATCTGGTCTATGCCGATCAGCCCGGCGGTGTGAATCGTCGTCAGGAGATGAAACAACCACGTGACATCAAATGTGGCGATGGACCCTGTGACCATGGTGAAATGCAACCTCGCGAAAAAGTGATACGGGTAAGTATTGAAAATATGCGTATGTGTGGAATGCTTTTGGCCTAACTTGGGACTGGCTTTGTAGCAGGTAGTGCGTGGAAATACCACAGATGCCTGCGAGCGACAAGATCCCTGCCAGCATGGCGGTATCTGCATATCCACTGATTCCGGTCCAATTTGCGAGTGTCGTAATCTCGAGTACGATGGCCAGTATTGTGAAAAGGAGAAGGCGCCATCAGAAGCCACGTTCCGCGGTACACAGTTCCTCTCATACGACTTGGGTCAGACGGGTGCCGAGCCCATTGTGAGCGCCCAGGATGCCATATCGTTTTACTTTCGAACACGTCAACCAAATGGCTTACTCTTCTACACCGGCCATGGCACTGACTATTTGAATCTGGCCCTACGCGATGGCGGCGTCTCACTGACCATGGGCCTGGCCAATGGCAAGCAGGAGATGCATATAAAGCCCTCGAAAGTACGCTTCGATGATCATCAGTGGCACAAAGTAACGGTACACCGTCGCATACAGGAGATCTCGTCCATAACCAGTTTCTGTCGCGTAAGTCTGAGAATCTCTGGAATCAGTGTGGACTACATAGATTGATTGATTTATGATCTTTTAGCTGGTCACTGTGGTGGATGATGTCTATACGGATCATTCTCATATAGCTGGAAAGTTCACAATGCTCTCGTCCTCTCGTGTCTATGTGGGTGGTGCTGTGAATCCGAGGGCCCTTCTCGGAGCTCGAGTGCATAACAATTTTGTAGGCTGTTTGCGGAAGGTGGAGTTCTCGGCGGATACTTTGAATCTCAATCTGATAGACCTGGCCAAGAGTGGTTCCAAGCTAATACAAGTGGCTGGCAATGTAGAGTATCAGTGTCCCAGTGGAGATCCTCAGGATCCAGTGACCTTTACCACACGAGAATCGCATTTGGTAAGGTTGAAAGAAAATATTTCTCAGAGAGACGATTCAAAGTTTTTTGGTTTCTAGGTTCTACCGCCTTGGGAGACTGGCAAGCAGAGCTCTATAAGTTTCAAATTCCGCACTAAAGAGCCCAATGGTATCATTATTTTGGCCACTGGCTCCAAACAGCCACGCGCCAAGAATGTAAGAAATGAAGAAATCCTTAGAGTCCATTTTGATTCTAATGTTTCTAAAATTTCTCTCCTCGAACAGCCCGTTCTGATTGCAATCGAACTGCTAAATGGACACATTTACATACACTTGGATCTGGGCTCGGGTGCCTCCAAAATAAGAGCCTCGAGACGTCGTGTTGATGATGGGGACTGGCATGATCTGATATTGCGTCGGAACGGCCGTGATGCCAAGGTTAGTGTGGATGGCGTTTGGAATGATTTTCGCACACCCGGTGACGGCACTATTCTGGAACTGGACGGCCATATGTATGTAGGTGGCGTGGGTCCGGCCTACAACAATGTGGCCTGGCCACCTGCCATTTGGACAGCCACGTTGCGTCAAGGCTTCGTGGGCTGCTTGCGTGACCTGGTGCTCAGCGGCAAGGCGATCGATATAGCGGCCTTTGCACGCGTGCAGGACTCAGGTAAATTCAAAGCACTGACCACTCTGATTGGAACTGATAACTTGGTTAATTGCATGCAGCTTCAGTGAAACCCTCCTGCCATGTGCAGGGCAACGTTTGCAATGGCAATCCCTGCCTGAATGGTGGCACTTGTCTAGAGGGCTGGAATCGACCGATTTGTGACTGCACGGCCACACTCTACGGAGGCCCCACTTGTGGGCGGGAGCTGGCTACTTTGGCCTTCAATGGAAGCCAGCACATGACCATTTGGCTGGGCAATGGCCAGGGCACTAAGACTCAGACAGAGGAGCTGGTCATCCGCTTCAAGACCTCTCGGCCAGCTGGCCTACTGCTTTTGACTAGCGCCGAGTCCAACTCACCGGACAGACTGGAAATTGCCTTGGTGGCAGGACGGATACGAGCCAGCGTGCGGCTCAGCGATCGGGAAAAGGTGAACTACGAAAGAATAATCAAAAAAAGAAATCTGATTACTTTGTTGATTTATTTGATTCTTGCAGAATCTACTGGCTGGCCAGTCGGTGCTCAATGATAACAATTGGCACACGATTCGATTCTCGCGTCGGGCTTCAAATCTGAGGCTACAAGTTGACGGGGCTCCCCCTGTCAGGGGTATGTTATGTATGTATCAACAGCACTTCAATTGCCCTACTACGTGTCGTGCCGTGTCGTTTTTTTTAACAACTCCCGAAACTCGAGTCTCCCAAGCATTCAAAAGTTCAAGTTTAGTTTCAAGTTAAGCGTTCCCTCCAGCGCGAATGTTCAAAGTTCTAAGAACCACCCAGAATTACCCCTTTCAAACAAAAAAAAAAAAAAAAAAAAAAACAAAAATTTATAATAATAAATTAATCTTTTAATCAAGCAATGCAATAGTCAAAATCACAAACCCGCTGTTGCCCCCCTGAATCCCCCTGTTTGAAAAACGTGAAGGTGTGTGAAGGTGCTAGGATATGGCTAAGGATCTTTAGAAGGCTTGATAAGTGCAGTCGGCAGCGGTCTTTTGATTTCATTTAATTTTGATTCGAATTTAATTTCATTTAATTATTATTAATAATTTTTTATTTGTTCTTAATTTTTTTTTTACTAATTTAACGCTCACACACACATATACACACACACACAAACAAACTAATCAAAGCGCATAAACAATTAAAAACTAAATGAAAAAAGCTTTAAATGAGAAAGAAAAAAAAAACTGAAAATGTATTTAGTGAGTTTGGTTTCCCCCAAGCATTTTTCTTTTTTATATTCTCATTAAAACCATTTCACATTTTTTCTTATTGGTATTTGATTTGATAATGTTGAACGAATTTTGTTTAATTCAAGAAAAAAAAAACACTTTTCTCTCTCTCTCTCTCTCTGTATCTTTAACTTTAAATTTTAATAATTATTATAAATTAAATTCTTGAGATTTGATGCATTTACAATATTTAGTTTAAGTTTTTTTTCCCAATCCACAAACCAAAAATCCATTCACTTTCGCAAAATAACAACTTTTGTTCATCCTCAAAAAAATCATCACACACCCAATCAATTTTGTTTTTTTTTTTCAAACCAATCGAATCACTCTCGCTCTCTCTCTCTCTCTATTTCTCTTCGTCTTTGCTCATATTAATTTCATTATTTCGTGGTAAAATTTTTGAGACTTTTTAAAACATCTTGATGTTGTGTTTTCATTTGCTGGCGTATCTTTTACTTTCATTTCGAAATCAAACCAAAAAAAAAAAAAAAAACTTAAGAAATAATCAAAAATTCTCCAAAAACCAGCAAATAGTGTGCCAAGACCAATAAGACAGCCCTCGTACAGCAGACAGTACAGGCTTAGGTTGCTTTGAAGACCATAGAATATTTTTGATATCTATAAGATACAATGGCATTAAATGTTTAACAATTGATTGTCCTGTAAATTGTTTTGTCCTTCAGACAATATATAAATATTTTTATATATATTTTTTTTCCTCTATAAAAATATCGCAAGTTGCGTTGCAGTATGGCCAGAATTGTGTTTTTCCCTTTTTTATGTTTTATTATTTTTTATTTTTTTTTTTGTTTATATTGTAAATTGAAAATTGTAAATTGTAAAAATCAAACCAAGTCTCTTTGGTACCGAGGCAAATGATTTTATCTCATTTGTTTCGGCATCAAAAAATATTGTGTTTTTCGTTTAACTCGGCTTTTATTTCGTGTACATAAATTTATGTATATTAAAAGGATTTGTACTTACAGGCATTGTAACATAAAATGTAAAACAAGAAGAAGAAGAATAAATAAAAAAAAATACCGTGCGGGTTTTTCAGGCGTGTGTGGTAAACATGCAATTTTAAATGCAGTTTTCAAATCACTAAAGTGATCTTAACGACATAAATAATTAAACAAAAAAAAAAAAAAAAAAAAAAAATTTTTCGACCAACGTTGAAATAAGTTTTTTGGAATTTTTTTCATAGGCGAGAGAAAAAATCGACACGCAAGAACTCGGTGGAACATTTTTTTGTCAAATCGCTCGATAATCATTAAAAAGCAAAAGTAAATCAACTATGAAAAAAAAACAACAAAAACAAACAAGTAAGAAAAAAAAAATGCGACCACGCGATTTGTCGAGACGAGAAGGCAAAACAATGTTTGAAAGCGTCCAGGGCTGTAATTTTGCACCACTTAATATGTAATTAGCTTTGTGTTAAGTAAACTAAAAAACAAAAAAAAAAAAAATAACAATTTCGCAACTAACCAAAACGTGACTTACTTAGCTGTCGTTGTGTAAGTGTACAAAAGAAAACTTGGCCAAAATTAGAGCAAGACTTTTGGTGAGCAAGTGGCAGAGTCTTGGCTTAATCGGTTGAACGGCTAATCCCGTGCGCCGTCAGCCCGACCTCCATACTTGCTGTACACTCACACACACACACACACACACCCACTCAAAAGCAGACAATGGCACCGTTACACGCACACAGCTGCACCAAGCTGTTTATGTACGCGCACGCACACGCACACCCACACTCACACGTCAGCATCAGCGTTTGCATGTGAGCACCTCACAATGAAACAAAAAAAACAACTTAAAGAAAATATAAAGAAATGAAATGAAAAAACTTTGTCAAACTTATTCAAATATGCAAGAAAAATATTAAAGATCTCCTTAGAAAATTTGAACAAAAAATGCATGAATAATTCCAACTTTCTTTACACTCTCAATTAGCTCTTCTCTTTCTCTCTCTCTTGCTCACTTAATCAAGTAAATATGCATTTCATATAGAATAATAAATTTAAACTGTATTCGTATGTTGAAGAAGTTTTCGTGCAAACGGTTGATTATTTGTTGTGCTCCATTTGGCAGGAAAGCAAACTGCTTTACCCAAAATGACCAATGAGACGAATTAGAACAACAAAAGAAACAAGACAGTTAGTTGCTCGTTAGTCCAGCCACTCGCTGGCTGCGCCTGCCAACCCAAAACTTCTTCTTTAATGACTCGCTCTACTTTTCACATTCTCTCAACCCTCCTCACTCTCTCTCTCTCTCTTGCTCTGTTTGTAATTTGTATTTGCATTTTGCATGTCAGTCAATGAAGGCGTCGTTGTTCGGCGCTGTTGACGTGCCCGACCTGCACTTGTGCTGATTAAGCCTAATGCACCGTTATTAACTAGAAATATAAAATGAAAAAAAAGAAACAAGAAACAAACACATGAACACGCTCACACAACTACATCAACAAATTGACAAACACACACATACACACACACACATGCAAACATTCAAAAGGCACAGAGTTGCCAGCACAATTAAGTGGGCCGGCAAAAAAAGGAAAGGAAAACATTTTGTTTTTTCTTTTATATATTTATCAATCGATGTTTAGTTTCAATGTCGTTCCTAACTGTCGTTTTGCCATTAGGTAACACGGTAATTCTTCGCCCACGTAGGACTCTTAATGTCTAATTTTTTTCTATTTTCCTTTCGATTATCTTATGATTTTCTTTTTGATTTCTTGTTTTTTTTTTTTTTGTAATTTTCAAATTTGTTAGCGCTTTTAATGTGATTTTGTTTAGTACTCAGAGCAATGCACCTTAAAGACTATATTTGTCACCCTCACCCCTCACACCGCTACGTAAAAATTGACAAAAACAAAGTAATCGAAAATCAAACTATATAAAAATCAATATAATTAATTGTAAAGAAAAGCGCACCTAAACTAAAACTTATTTTGAACTAGCAAACTACTCTTACTATTTTTTCTTTTTTTCTTTGATTTCTTTATTTATTTTTAATTGATCTTTTTGATTATCTTTGATTTACTAAGCTCTTTTTAATTGTATTTGTACTACATATTGTAATCCGCACCAAACTTTAGTATGTACCAAAGCTGCAAGTACCCAACAAATGAAATATTAAATCGGCCACAATTTGATTATTGGCTTTTCTGGTCGATTATCATTATTAAAACAACAACTACAACAACAACAAAAATTGCTTGAATCTTTTGAACAAACTTTAGCTCTATGTCTATGTACAACATTTCTACTACTACTACTACTACTCAATTAATCCTATATACTACCTAATCTACTACTATTTGAATACAACATAAACGTATGTGCTTCTTTGTAACTCAACCAAACGTTTGTCACCTACAATACTCCATATCCATAATACGATAAAAAAAAACCGAATACTTATCTCTATATATATACATATATATAATCCTATATAAATAACCATAAAATGTTTACGGTATCTACTACTTTATTATACTACTAAAATACTACTACTAAATATTAGAGCAAAAAAGTAATGCTAGGGTGCACGAACGCCCTCCCCAGTTGAGGCCCTAGAGTTTTATCACTTTTGGTATATTTCTTATATAGCTGAGACAATTTTGGGACGTCATAGTACCATGGAGATACGTTCTATACATTTGGGTGGGCTCTTCCATGCCGAGGAGGAAATTCAAATGACCTCGACTATGCCGAATTTCGTGGGACAAATGCAAGGTTTTGTGTTTAATGGACAACGGTAAGCCCGGGGTAGCTGGGGGAGAATAACTAAGTTATAAATATTGAAATACCCTACTTCCTTTTAGGTATTTGGATATAGTGAAATCTCTGGGTCCCGAGCTATCGGCCCTGCCCAGTGCCACCTTTAAATTGACAGCCAGATTCATTAACTCACCACCGGGTCAGCCCTATCATGCGGCCACCTTCCGCTCCAAGCATTCCTATGTGGGTTTGGCCATGCTCAAGGCCTACTCCAGTATTTCCGTGGACTTCCGGTTCAAGACCGTGGAACCCAATGGCCTGCTTATCTTCAACGGTGGCCGTCGGAATGATTTCGTGGCTGTGGAACTGGTCAATGGACACATACACTACACCTTCGATCTGGGCGATGGCCCTGTCACCATGCGGGATAAGTCACGCATACATATGAACGATAATCGCTGGCATCAGGTCAGCATAAGGCGGCCGGGTCCCAAAACCCATACCCTGACCGTGGACGACTCGTTTGAGATCATCACTCTGACCGGGAATAACATGCATTTGGAGCTGGCTGGCATCCTGTATGTAGGCGGTGTGTTCAAGGATATGTATTCAAAGTTGCCGGCCTCGATATCCTCGCGGTCGGGCTTTGAGGGCTGCCTGGCCTCGCTGGACCTGGGCGATACCTCACCATCGTTGACCAACGATGCTGTGGTGCCCAGCTCTCTGGTGGTCAGCGGCTGCGAAGGGCCCACCAAGTGCAGTCAGAATGCCTGTGCCAATCGAGGTGTCTGTGTGCAGCAATGGAATGCTTATGCCTGTGAATGTGATATGACCTCCTACACTGGACCCACCTGCTATGACGGTAAGAATAATCAAAACACCTAGAATTTTTAACACGCAAGTTTCGGTGTCTTCTGCAGAATCCATTGCCTATGAGTTTGGCAACAACAAGGGCATTGTCCAGTACAACTTCCCGGAGAATACCCAGGCCGATACTGAAGAGGACAACATAGCCTTGGGCTTCATCACCACCAAAACGGATGCCGTATTGCTGCGCATTGAGAGTGCCACCACCCAGGACTACATGGAGCTGGAGATTGTAGAGGGCAACATCTTTATGGTCTACAACATAGGCAGTGTGGATCTGCCCCTGGGCGAGATTGGCACCAAGGTCAATGACAATACCTACCATGTGGTTCGCTTCACACGCAAAGGCGGCAATGGCACCCTCCAATTGGATGACTATAATGTCCAGACGCTCAATCCGCAGGGTAGGCCAGGCTTGTGACTAAAAAAAAAAAGCATCTTCTAATTTCTTATCCATCTCCATTTAAGGCCACCATTCGACTGTGTTCAACACCATGTCCAATATACAAGTGGGCGGTAAATTTAGTCGCACTGGCCGGACGCGTATCGAGAGACCGTTTGCTGGTGTCATTGCCGGCTTATCGGTTAATAAGCTACGCATTTTGGACCTTGCGGTCGAGCGTGATGCGCATATCACCATACGAGGAGATGTTCAATTGGTAACTGGAGTATTAGATAGAAATGATCTGCAGAGAATGCAGCAGGTTAGGGAATTTATTTGAAATTTTATTTCAATTTCCTCTCAACTTTCAACTTTCCAAGTATTTTTCTCATCGTAATCAAATAATTTTTTTAATATTCGAAAAATCGTTCAATATAAAACCCAAAAAACAAAAATCTTTATAAGCTTAATGCGTTGTGTAATCATATAAAAAAAAATTAATACTACTACTTAAAATGAATTGTGAACCCCCTTTCCATGCCGATTTGATATTAGCACTGAATGTTGTTTCGTTCCTAAACACAATTTATATATATATATAGACTTCATTCAAGTCCAGCATTTCGATACTATATTTCCCTCATCAATCAAATCCGGAAATTCGGTTCAACATTCTCAGTCAATTCAATTTTGTGCAACCCTCTAAAAAGGGGTTGCTATATTTTACCTAAAGTATTAGCAATTATCTAACTACTCAATAACTAAATGTATAAAATTTAGACCACATTGTAAATGTCGCATTTTTTTCCTTGAGTTTCGTATATTTATTTTGATTTATTGTTTTGAGATTCTTTGGTTCTTGTCAGCCGCGGGCTACTTTGTAAAATAATCTTGTAAACATGTAAAGCTTTTAACGCACCAACCAACAAATGACTTGATTTGTTGTCGTTGTCTTTTGATGCACTTGTACTTTTGGCCAATCGCACTAAATGCTGCATGACTCGAAATATAGATAAGCACCTAACGAATCACACAGACCAACATTAACTCATACACACACAGAAAAAGCACTCATCACAAACGAAAAAGAAAAGATATAAAACTCTTGAAGATCTAAGGAATCCTATCTGGGTGCCTGGGACTCTGGGAGTCTCCCCCAAAGTGGGAGTCTGTCCCAAAGTGGGAGTCTCCAAATATTTTTATAAGAAAGTCATCCTATTTACGATTCTTCAAGAATGTTTTGCTGATATTTTTCTAGAAATACCCAACAACTTCAACATCTTTTCTTAGTTAAATAACTAAAAAAAACTATCGAATGGTTTTATAACTTGATGAGTTCTTAGAAACCTGAAATTTGATATATAATCTTGAAAAGTTCATAGCTTGATTCGTAAGATCCTTAGAGATTATTAGCTTTACCCGAAACATATTGATCAAAAATTTTAGAACTTATAAGATAGAAATAATAGTTTAGTTCCCATTAGAAAACTTTCCAAAAAGAAGAAGTCTCTTTCAATCTGAGGAATTTTCGGCATATATAGAATAAATTTCCTGATATTTTTATAATCTTCTAAAGGGTATATTCACTTAGTCTCTCCGAAAGAGAATTTAGCTTCAAGATTATCTGTCCATCTGTTTCTAGTCCAGAGAAATATAGGAACCAGACCGAAAACAGCCTTCTCGATTTTCCGAAAATCTACTACAGTCATCAACACTTTTCGATCAAATTGACTCTCAATCTGATAGAGCTACTATATCATATATGTCTGGCTATATTCCGATCTCAAGGAAATTTGATATTTGAAACAAATAGGAGATGTAGTAAAGCACTTTTCGCTTTTTATATTGCTTTTATGATTTTCCATTTGAATAGATTGTCAGTAGATGCTTTAAACAGAATATTGAAACTAACTCACACATACACCCAAAAACACACACATATAAAATATGCCTACACATATGCTTACACATAATTATTACCGCACTTGAAATACTCTTTTATTACCAGAAATAAACTAATCCTACTAAAACTACTCAAATCTACTCGATTGCCACAATTAACAAATCGCTTTGCCAGATGGGCAGTTGATCAACTGAAGTAAATTTAGACTTTGAATTCTACTCGACAGACGCCAGCGAGCGGATATCCGGGAGCCATAGACGATTTGATATTCTCTGGGGCCGGTTCGGGTTGCCGGGGGGATGACGAGGACGAGTGCACGCCGCCCTTCGAATCGGGCAGCGGGGATGATCTAATCACACCGGTTTATGTCCCACCTACAAAGCAGACCACAACCTCTCAGCAGGGTCAGGTCAGCACGGATCGCAGCAGCGGCGGTTTGGCTAGTGGAAGCGGTGGCAGCAATGGCACCGAGCGAGCCTGCGATGATGAGGACTGCCTGCATGGCTCCGGTGATTATGGCGAGACAACCGAACAGTTCACTTCGACAAGCACGGCCAGGGGTGCAGGTAAGTTGCTTAGTGTTTAGTTTTATTTCAATTACTTTTTTCGTTGATTTACCAAAGTGTTGTCATATCTGTCATTTGGGCATTCCAATCACACACACACACACTTATACTGAGTCTTACAAATAACACATACAAACACACACATCATTCAGACATTAGCTAGAGTTTTTTTGAAATGTACTTGTTTTTCTCTTGTAATTGAATAGAAGTTAAAGTGTTTTTTTTACCAAAATATATATATTCTTAGTTAGTGCTGCAGACACACACAGACCCACACATATACACTCGTTTACACGCACACAAGTTTAGTAGGGCCCAAGGGATATTTTGGGCACCCGAAAAATATGCTACGCTTTTCAACGCTTCCAATTAGACGTATACTTAATTTAATTAACTAAAATATACTCGAAATGAAATGTAAATAAATATTTAATATGTATTTAATTAATTCGTTTAAGTTTAAGCAAATTCGCACTCACGCAATGCCATCGACCATTGCCATTGCCCCATCGAATCCCAAGCTAAACAAACACCTGAGCTCTTCAGCTCAAATCAGCTCAGATCAAGATCAGCTCAACTCAACTCAGTTCAGATCAGTTCAATTCAGTTCAGCTCCAGATATTTACGCCCCCCAATTCAGAATCAAATTCAAATTCAACATTCGTTTCAGTAATGCATCATCAAGTCGTCTCATCTGCATTTTGCGCAGTCTTCCAAAAGTCAACCTACTCCTCTCCCCCCTCTTTAAGCACTTCATAAACACTTCTCTTGTTGATGATGATGATGATGCTTGTAATTTGAACTGACAATGAGTACGCCTTATGTGTCTCTTTCAGAATGTGAACACGTCTTCATATTTCTGACTGTGATTGCGCCTTGGATACTCTGTAAATTTCCATAAAAAAAAAAACAAAACAAAACAAAATAATTAAAATAAATAAAAACGAAACCGTGTAGTAGCAAAGGCAGAAATGCACACAAGTAGCACGAGTATGTAAATGTAACTACTACCAAAAACTACTACAAATAAGCCTACTCCTATTCCTAAAAAAAAAATAAGAAATAGGCACAACTAAAAGTACCAAAAAAAAAAAATGAAAAATTGAAGGAAGTCTAAAAAAACCAACCAGAATATTTATCAATATCAATTTTGTGTTTGCATATTTACATAAATGAAAATAAATATATATACAAATATATATAAATTGTTAAAAGTATTACAAACAACAAAAATGAAGAAGTATTAAGCAACCACACACGCCCACCACCACCACCAATAACTACAACAACAACAACAGCAACAATAATTATTATTATTAATTTAGGACAGACTTACCACAATTTGGGAGGGCGGGTCGTATACGTAATCTGACAAAAGAGACGCGTGTGTGTATAAAAACAATGTTAAGGTTAACTCTTTTTGGCTTAGCTTAAATATTTGAACTATGTAAAAACTAAGAAAATATAAATTTTTTCTGTTGTTCTTTTTTTTTTTTTAAAAATCTCCTCTATTTTTTTTTATTCAGATTTATTGTTGTACAGTGTACATATCAGCCAGACATTAGCATATCGTAAATATTTTAGTATACTATGCAACCCAGTGTATCTTTATCTGTATCTATATATATATCTGTTTTTGAATTCTCAACATATCTATTAACTCAACTATGTCCAAAATTTAAATTATTAAAAAAATGAAGAAGAAAAAAAAAACAAAGAAGACATTAAAAAGCCCTTGTTGAATAAAATATGAAAATAATTATTGATGTAGCATATTTTTGGGGTCTTGGGCAGAAGCACAAAGAGCACAGCAAAGCACACACTTGCACACACCCACACTCACACACACAAACACATTTAACTATTTGCAAATAAGTAAAGCTTTTGAGTTTTTTGAAATTAAAAATCGCCTGCTCACCACTTGCAGAGACAAATAACGAGCTGGTCACAGCCTCCACCACAGATGGTCCATCCCGTCGCTATGATTCCACCACCGAGCAGCAGCATCACAGCAGCAGCGTAAGCAGCAGCAGCTCTGGCTTCGGCGGCAGCAGCACCGTTACCCAGAGTTCGTATGTAAGTTCCACCAGCGTGAGTGCTCCCACCACCCAGGGCCTGCCGGCCAGCACGAGTGCAGCTCAGACCACAACCACCCAGAAGGCCACCACCACGAGTAGGACTACGACCACCACCACCACAACCACCACAGAGGCCACACCGCCGCCCGAGATACGCAGCACGGTGACGGAGCGCGACACCACCCCCTATGATGTCTACATAGCAGGCGCAGGCGGTAGTGGCAAGGACCACGACCGCATTTCAATGCCCGATGAGCTACCCATGCCACCCATGCCGCCACAGCCGGACCCACCACCCTATGGAATGCCGCCCTATGGCACCAATTACAACAGCAACATTAACAGCTACCGGCCCAAGGGCAAGGGTGGTCGCATCAATTCCATTGAAGAAGAGCGCACCGCCATGATCATCGGCATAGTAGCGGGTATCTTAATAGCCGTGATCCTGGTGATCCTGTTAGTGCTCTGGCTCAAGTCCAACGGAGATCGCGGCTACAAAACGGAGAGCGAGAAGGCGGCAGCCTACGGCTCCCATAATCCCAATGCCGCCCTGCTGGGCAACACCAGCACAAATGGCTCGTATCATCAGCAGCGTCAGCATCACCAGGCCAATCTCGGCGGTGGCCATCATGGACAGCAGCAGCAGCAGCATCACCAGCAACAGCAGCAGTCGCATCACAATGGCCACGGCAGTGGCGGGGGAGCGGGCATGATGTCCAGCGGCAGCGGTTCGTTGGGCTACGGCAGTGATGGGCGACCGCAGATGGCGGGTCTGGTGCAGCCGAAGGCCAAGAAACGCGACTCGAAGGATGTCAAGGAGTGGTATGTGTAAGGCACTCAAACAAAGCAATCCCAAATGAATAGGGTCAAGACAAAACAATTAGCAATAATCATGATTAGCAGCAAACACTTAGCTGAACACAAAACAATCACACAAAAAAACCAAAAACAAATACAAATTTAATTAGTCAAAAAACAAAAACTAACCAAAGTGGAAGTGGAAGTGGAAGGAGGTGAAAAATCATGCCCACAATACAAAACAATACATCAATTGTACAAATGAGGATGAAAAACGGATAATAAAATGACAGTGTGAAAAACGTCAAATGCCTCAACAAAAAAAAAACAAGAAAGGCTTCTGTCGATTTTCATACTAAAAAAAAAAGAATTAAAGACACAAAATAACTTAGCTGCCTATGAAGTTCGTATAAATTCTAAGGCCATCAGGATTAAGTTTTACAGGTCTACAGAGTATGGATTAATCAATTTTAATCTAAATTATAAAAACACAATTACCCTGCAATTTAAAGCCTAAGAAATTAGAAAAAGAGATTAAAAAAAAGCTTCAAAACTCAAGACTTGCTAAAAAAAAACAACTAAAAAATTAAAAAAAAAGAGAAAAAAAAATTATTTGCCATATTTAAGTGGTAAGTGTATGTATCTATATCTATATCATAAACTATATGTTATACTAGCCAATCAAATTATTGTGTAAAATATTTCGCCACTAAACAAAAACAACAACAACAACAACAAAATATACACAGCAGGCCGAATTAAAGCCAGCGGGCAATAATTAAATTTAAAGCATTACAAAAATTAGACTAAACAAAAACAAAAAAAAAAAAAATACTAACTAAATATATATATAAATAAATAAATAAAATATATAAATGTGTATGCAAGAAACTAAATAATTTAGCAAAATTATATATATATAAATATAAATATTAACCTTACTTATAAATATAAAAAAGACAAGAGGAATGCATAATGAATGATAGTGAAAGTGAAAAGAAGCAGAAGAAAAAAAAATGTGTAAAGTTATAAAATAAAGTGGTGCTCTATTGTATTAGGCCCCCTGCCACGCCCAGGCCACTGGGCGTACAGTTTAATACAATAATAATATTACAAAAAAAAAAAAAAAACAAAAAATTATTAAAAACTTAGTCAAACCATTAATTGTTTGTTCAATTGAAATCGGCTTTAATTAGTTAAATTTTAATCAACAAAAAAAACTAAATATTAAAATCTAAAAAAACAAAACCAACAGAACAATGAAAATAAGGCCTAAAAAAAAAATTTGTAACCCCTCCAAAATTTGGTTGACGTATACGTAATTTGAATTTGTTTAGTTTTGCGTAAAAAAAAACAAATTAATTAAAATAATTAAATGTGTATGTTAATTAGTTGGCTAGCCAATTAGTGTAGTGCAACCAACTGGCTTGGGTTTGAATTTGCCAAAACTAAATGTACCCCCCTCAAAAAAAAAATAAAGCCCTTAACAAACACAAACACATACACACACTAACACACACTTACACTTATAAGTTTTATATACACTAAATATATATATATTTGTATATTTGAGACTTTATATTTATATTGACATAGACTTTTGTGTAAAATTGAACTCGGACATATCAATGAAGAAAGACAGCAATACAGAAAAACGAACAACAACAAGAACAAAAGCCACATTGATAGCACAGAGACACACACACACACACACGCCAAGCTGAAGTGAACCTACCTAGCTTTTTCTAAACAAAAAAAAAATATATATATATATATATATATTCTAACTCTACTAAAGAGCCAAAAACAAAAACAAAAAAATGCAAATTACTTTACAGTTTGAAGAAAACGAAATGTAACGAAACAATTTTTACAGTATTAAAGCCGCTTTTATGCATATTTTTTGAGACAGGCCTACATGACGTATACACAATCAATCAAATCAAAAAGAATAAATACCCAAAAGCTTTTACCACACACACACACACACATTTGAGACTTCTCCTCCCCAAGCCCCGCCCCTCTCAACCCTTTCTCTAACTTTAACTCTTTTAAGCCGCCCTTGTTCTTTCAAGTTAACCGCGCATTTGCTCTGCGCACACACATACATATAAAGTATACACTTATACAAAATATATATAATCAAATATCATTTTGTATGCTCTAGTTAAAATGAAAACAAAAACATATATCAAATTTAAATCTTCTTTTTTGGATTATACACAAAAAAATATTATATGGTAACTATGCTTTTCTCTTTGGCATGGCACGGTCCGACACCTTAACACTTTTTCTAAAATCATTTTCTCTTCACTTCAAACTTGCCACAAAACTAAAAGGTGTACGTGTACATAAAACAAAAAAGAAAATATATACATAAATATACATACCAACTATATAAATCTAAAAAAAAATAATTATATCTGCATTTCAGAAACAATTTTTAGATATGTTTTGAGTTTTATTAAACTTGACTTGTATACAAAAAGAAAAATACACAAAACAAAGAAGATCTATATATATATATTAGCAAATTTAACCAAAGAATTCACTTAGGACAATTAGACACTAAACATACATACATAAATACATTTATATACAAAACATACAAGACAAAAACATATAAACTATAGAAATGGGGTTCGTGCTTGGAGCTCAGATCGAAATGCGGAAATGTTTTGGTTGGAGCTCAGTGGTACTCTCCATAGACTACCTAGAACTGGAGAGTCCTGTACGTGTCCTTTTATTTATATACATGTATACAACAAAACAATTATGATATGGATAGTTACAATTATTATTATTATTATTATCATTATTATATGACGACGAGGCATATATTATGTTTGTCCTTTCGATTTTTATAATAAAACAAGAAAGAAAACACCAGTTTCCCATTAATAAATAAGCAAAACTCTCTACAACAACTAAAAATGAAAAGAAAAACCAAAAAAAAAAAAAACAAAAAAAAAATGGCCACAAAGTTTTCTCTCTTCTCACAATGTTAATGCTGCACAATGAAAAATTTTGCATTTAAATAAAACAAAACAACAAAAAAATTACTACTTTTTGCCTTGCAATAAAAACAACAAACAAAAAACAATGCACCAAAGAGAAAAATAAGAAGAAAAAAAAAGAATTATATGAAAATTATGAATATCGAAATTCCAATTGCAAGTTCCGTATTTCACAAAAAATTCAAATTGTTTATTTGGGGAATAACCAAAAAATATTATTAACAAAAAAAAAAGGTAAAAAAAATTATATGAAAATTAAATAAAAAAAAGTATGGGTAAAAATGGTTTAATAAGAGGAAACGAATGGAATGCAAATGAAATGCAATAAGCAAAGTATCAGTACTAAAATTACATCTACTTAGGCTTAATATCATTGTTATCTAATATATATAAATATATATACAAACACAGGCAAACACGAACACACAACTCATAACACAAACATACACCCGGTATATAGTCTATTAATATGTATGTATATGACCATGTAATGGCAAACGCAAATGCTTGCGTGTATGTAGCAACCGAGATTTTTAAAGAAACTGCTTTGTTTTGTGTTAGATTTTTTAATTTATGAGGAAAAAATAATGGTAAAATGCATAAATATACAGAATGACTGAAAAACACAGAATTATAACATTGCATATAACAAATATAATAAAATATAATTGCGAAAGAAATGTGTTTTATTTTAACATTATAAAGAAAAATTAAAAATTCAGATTTACTTCTTTTGAACTTTAATTGAATTATTAAATTCAGCGCATCTTTAAATAAGCATAAATTTAATAATCTTTGTTTTTCTTTTTACTTATTAAAAAAAAATATATATCATTTTATTAAAACAAAAGGATTTAATTTGTTCCAGTTGTAAGTTTACATAAAAACTAAGTATTCTAAGCTGTTTTTTTCTTTTAAATCCAAAATAAGTCATCAAGCGAACGCGCTTAGATGCATTAAAATTATCTGTTCTTCAAATTTTACATTAGGCTGCATATAAAATAAACATTTAATTTTTTTAAACAAAATAATATTATTAAACTATTGCAGTTGTTCAGCGTTTTTAATTTGACTTCGTTAAAATAAGTCATTGATCAGGTATTTTATATAAACGAAGACTGGTCACACTGTTGAAAATGCATCTAATTAAGACTGGGACAATTCTGAATGTTACGCAAGCAAATTTATGTGAAATCATGTAAAATTCAAGCACACTTCAATTTTTAATTTATTAAATCTTGAATTTTTATGCAAATTTTTCCACACTTTCGGCTTTTATTGCTATACATAGTGTGACCGTATTTTGACAAAATAAAATACCAAAAGCATGACTTATTGAAAGAAAAACTGGTCATATTGGTTGACATATAATCAAGATATCTGGTTAAATAAAGTATATTGTAAATTATAGTTTTAAATATAATAATCGAAATGGCTGCACAATCAAATTCAGGAACTAAGCAAGAAGTAATTGATTTGGCAAAACTAAATCCCGAACAATTGTTGCAATTAAAACAGGAATTTGAGCAGGTGAGATGATGCTCTTGGTGTGGGTGTTTTTGTCGGCAAAACGCTGCGCGGGTGTGGGCATGGAGGGATTGCAGCTAGTTGCACATGTTCAATAAATTGTCTTTTTGTATTTGTCCATAGGAAATGTCGAATATACAAGAGTCGCTATCGACTCTACATAGCTGCAAGGCGAAATACGCTGGCTCTAAGGAGGCGCTTGAGTCATTTCAGCCCACCTGGGAGAACCGTCAGATTTTAGTGCCTCTGACAAGTAGTATGTACGTGCCTGGACGCGTAAAGGACATGAATAATTTTATTATAGACATCGGTACTGGCTACTATATAGAAAAGGTAAAGTCGAATATTCTGTGCACTGAATGGGTTGTGTGCTCTAACACTCTCTTTTTGTAGGATTTGGAAGGCTCGAAAGATTACTTCAAGCGTCGTGTTGAGTACGTGCAGGAACAAATTGAAAAAATCGAGGAAATACAATTGCAAAAGACTCGTTTCCTCACCTCTGTGATGGGTGTATTGGAGCTTAAAAAGATTTCAGCGGCCAAAATGATGCAGCAGCAACAACAGCAGGGCAAGGAGACCGCCTAGAAGGAAGTCAGGCACCATAAAAAGCATAAACAAAGAATACTAAAATATTTAATTTATAAAGATAAAAAGAACAACCATATTTGTGCATTTAATTAACATAGTTTATTAAATTGTTCATCTATTTTTTGGCTTGATCCAAGGCAATGGTTAACACTTTGATTTTTTGTTCGTAGGCAGATTTGAGGTCCTTGAAATGAGAAGAGCTTGTATAGAATTCTCGGAGATTTAATGTGATTTACAGCTCACCTTGAATATTTTAGACTGCGTGTCGTATTCGGCTCGCAATTTATCGTACACTCCCTTGGAAATATCCAATTTCTTTTCGGTGAGAGTACACTTGTCCTTCTCGGCCTTGATCCACAACTGGGACTTTTCCAGACGTGTTTGAGTGTGCTCGCATTCGGTTGTTTTCAGCTGCAACATGTCCTTGGTTACCTGGAGGACTTCTTTAATGGTGTCAACCTGATGCTTGAGCATGGTTATCTGTTGTTCTTGCTGCTTGTTGACCTTGGTCTTTTCAAATAGCAAGGTCTTGGCTTTCAGCAGCAGTTCCTCTTGTTCTTGACGGTTCTTGGGCGCTTCGCCTCCACCACCCAGCATTACCGATTGCTTCAGAGACTGCTCCAATTGTGTGACACGCTTCTTGAGACGCTCATTCTCACTGCGAGCTTCCTTTAAAGGCAGAAATGTCAATGCTTAATTTATTTTGCATTCCCCCCAGCAAAAACTAACCTCACATTCTTTGCGTAGAGCACCAATTCTTTTGCGTGATTCCTCGAGCAGCGCCTGCTTCTCGCTCTCTAAGGTGAAGACTATATCAAGTAGATCGTTTTGTGGCTTCTCTGGCAGACTCTGTGGCTCCTGTTCCTCCACCGAACCATTTGCTGTCTCTGCTTCATTAGTATTTAAATCGCCACCAATGGCTCCGTCTTCGATATTTTCAGACATATTCAAACGAATTTATTAAATTTATTCAAAAAAGTATTCCGAAAATGTGCGATTGGCCAACACTGTAATACTTAATGTTTTCTTTTCCGTATAAATAGACGAAATAGATGCAGTCTCTATTTATAGACCTGGGTACGCTCTTGGAGAGAACGGCACCTACCAAAAGCATAAACAATTTTCTCGCTCTCTTTTGGTTTTTTGGAAAATCAGCTGAGAAGTTTCTTTTTAGGTGAATGAGGAAAGTTTATTTTATTTTTCTTTCTTGGTGCGGTGTTAATACAAATCGCAGTTAGCAGAACAATTAAATTGTTACTAAAATTATATGAAGAGACAGTTTAGCGTGGGTGAATTTTAAGATTAAATGCCTAAGATGTTGTGTAGAAATGCTGGTAGCCCTTTCGAATCTTTATCCGTCTAGCTCGCCGGCAGCGCAGGCATCGGCGTAACTCTTGCCTCCTTTCTGTTCGGGGTGCAGTTTGATCATGTCGTCAATACGCAAAATGGTAATGGCGGCTTCTGTGGCGAATTTTAGAGATTTGATCTTTGACATGGCCGGTTCGAGTACCCCGCTCTTCTTGTTGTCGCGCACCACGCCTTCAACTAGATCCAGACCAGTCCACTTGAGGGCAGCATGTTCGGGTTTTGTTTGACTCGAATTGTGGTAGGAACGCAGCTTGGCCACCAGGTCTGTGGCATCTTTGGCCGCATTTACTGACAAGGTCTTGGGAATGACCAACAGCGATTTGGCGAACTCGGCAATAGCCAATTGTTCACGGGAAGCTAGAGAGGTGGCAAAGTTTTCCAAGTAGATGGAAAGGGCTGCCTCCACGCAACCACCGCCAGCCACGACCTTCTTGCTCTCCAGCACACGCTTCACAACGCACAAGGCATCATGCACAGAGCGCTCCATCTCATCACAGTAGAAGTCATTGGGACCACGTAGAATTATGGAAGCAGCAGCACTGAGGGAAATCTTCTTATTAGACTTTGGATTTAATTATGTTTACTTCTTATCTTACCGCGCCTTGGTGCCCTTGATGAGAATAAGCTCGTCATCGCAGATACGTTCTTGTGAGACTTCGGCCGCCTCGCCCACCATTGAAGCATCAAAGCTCTCTTCACCGTCCATATTGGTCAAGGATGTGAGGAAGGCAGCGCCTGTGGCCTTGGCAATAATCTTAAGATCACTCTTCTTCACACGACGCACAGCCATGGCTCCGGCCTCGACAAAGTACTTCATACACAAATCGTCAACACCGCCGCTGACCAGGACCACATTGACGCCAGTGCCCAAGATCATGCTGATACGCTCCTTTGTGATGTCCAGCTCACGTGCGCGTATGGCTTCCAGTTTGTCTGGGTCATTGATGAGTACCTGGACGCCCATTTTCATTTTAGTCTTTTGCAAAGAAAAGTCCAAGCACGCAATCTTAGCGTTCAAGATCTTTTTGGGCATCTGCTGTGAGGCAATGGTGCAGTTCAGAGCATAACCAGGAATTAGTAGGGACTCTCGGGCCGATTTGCCATGAGCCTTCAAGACATTGATGGCTTTGATGGAATAGGCTGGCTGTCCCTTGGGGTCGGTGATTTTTACAGCCTGAGCAGCATCCACCACCATAGCTGCAAAGAAATCAGCGTCTGCGCCAATGATTTTCGAGCTCATTGAAGTCTTAGCAATGTTAACAAGTGAGTCATGGCCCAGCTCATCGACGGGGGCGGTTAAGTGCTCTGAAATGTATTTGCAAGCTTCCTTGCAGGCAATGCGGTAACCCGAGATGATGGAGGTGGGATGAATCTTTTGCTTCACCAATTCATCGGCATTTTTCAACAGTTCTGCAGCCAAAATAACCACAGATGTGGTGCCATCGCCAACTTCTTCGTCCTGCAACTGAGCCAACTCCACTAAAACTCTTTAGAAGCATGAAAATATTAATGAAAATTCTGGCATGGAATGAGTTGAGAAACTTACTTGGCGGCTGGATGTTCAACTTCGAGGAGGCGCAGAATAGTGGCGCCATCGTTTGTAACAGTCACATCACCGATATCGTCCACCAACATCTTATCCAGACCCACTGGTCCAAGGGAACTTTTCACAATGTTTGAAATGGACAGCGCTGCCATAACTGTAATGAATTGGTGTCATTAAATTAGCGGCTCTGCCATAACCTCACTTTGAGAAAGTTGACCAGCGCAATTTTGCTGTTACTTTAATTTACTATTATTTTTAAAAACAAATTAAAGCATTTTTGTTAATTTTCTTTTGTTTTTTGTTCCAGAACATTCTACGGCATAGTCATACGGTCAGACAAGCAACGTGCTCGGCTTACACTCCCGGCAGATGTTTATAAAAATAAATATTTCTTACCATTCTGTGTGCGGACTGAAGAGCCGGACTGGCGTGTGCCAGCGATGGATAAAGGACTTGCCAATGTCGACATTTTTATTCTATGTTAGATGACTTTTAACAAATAACAAAATAAGTAAAATACTGTTTTATACAAAAAAAACTGCCGCACGCTAGACCGCCTGACTCAGAGTTAGAGATGGAACAAAAATAGTGCTGCCACTCAATGCTCAGTGTTGTAAAGTTCTGAATCAAAATGTACTAAATTCAGCGATGCACTGCTATGTGGACACAAGAGCGCGAAGTTTATATTTAAATTCGGTGTTCGTTAATTAAAATAATTTAAGAAAATAAATAATTATTAAGGTTGTGACTTTATTTAAAATATGTAATAAGTTTGCACTGCATTCATTTTCGTTTGCTTATGTTTGTGTGGTTGGCAACTCTAAGCAATCAACGGTCGTCTGATAAAAGCTTTCAGAGGATGTTGCTTCTTCCTGCTGTTTCCTACCGCAATCATGGCAGTCTGTTGACTGCCGACAAGCAAGTCCGCCCCTGCCTACGTGCCTTGTGAAAAGCCAAAGCCAAATTGGCTTTTTCTTCATTGCCTTACCGACATTTCATTGTCGTAGGTTTTTTGTTCCCCCCTGGTTCTGCGGCCAGAATTCGCCTCAGCCAACTGTGGCGATTCCGTGCAATTAAAGCTTCTGCTTTGGACCAAGCTGCTTTTGTAGTTGCGTTTTCAACTGAAGACAAATAGACTTGAAATAACCGCAAGCACACTCACATACAGACTCATACAACCCACTCAACCCAGTTGGGCCATGTGTTTGTTGGTGGCCACAGCTGATAATTGCAATTACTACTGCAACTGAAGCAATAACAACAACAACAAGCGAACAAGTTGCCTGACGACCGCAATAAAAGTCACAGTCCTGACAGTATACGACAAATTATTGTTGTGTGTGTGTATGTGAAGCTGTCCACTTGTGTGATTGTGTACAGGGTGCTTGATTGATGTGACGTGCATGTGGGCAATTCTTGTTCCTGAAATCAATTTACTGTAAATGTTATGTTGTTGCTTGTGTTGTTTGGCAGGTTGCACTTTATCAAGGATCTGTTAACACTCGCGCATCCATTGTCAAACCAAAAGGGGCGAACTGTCTGCACGATAACTCTACACACGCATTCTGACAGACTAATGGATAAGCCGTGACGTAGTGTCAACGCAATGGCCAACGTAAATTTAGTCCGAATTTACGCACGCACTCACACATATACACACACAGACAAACTTTCACACATACATTTTCATTAATTGCCATTCCGCTCAGCTGCTGTGGCGAGACTATCGCTCGTAAGGTTTTATTTACCGTTACGTTACGCTGAGCCTACCCCACACAAATGTGTGAGCTTGTATTTGCTTGTTTCTGCGGTTGCCACTGGGTGGAATTTATGCCTGCTGTACATGTTCACGTATGTTGAACAAACAATTTAATTGTGGCGCGACCAAAAGCCCAAAACTCCACAACGCCCCTAAGCCTTGTACTTTGCACTCATACGATTTTCGAATAAACAGAGTATATCAAATTGAAAGCCAAAGATGAAAAGTAGAGAGAACAAACAATCTCTTTCTTTTTTATTTGTTTCGTATTAATTTTGGTAATGGTGAAATGCTTTGAATACATTGAATCCACAAAATAAATAGTATTAAGTTTTAGCGATTTAAGGATAAGCCATTCTTTAGCGACGAAAACGACCTCCATTAAACACCAAACGTGTCTTTTGCGGCCATTCGTATTTGGATTTGCTTATATGTTGGTGTGCATGTGCATGTGTGTGTGTGTGCAAAGCTTGTGGTCTATAAAATGGTTGGGCTTGGTGAACCAGAGAAATATGTATTCCATAATATTTATGCATTATGGGTCAAAGTCGATGCCGACCTGTTGTCTGCCAGTAGAGTCCTCTTCCAAAGAAGCAACAAGCGGCCACAAAATGTCAAGTATAAATTTACGAACAGCCTTACGGGCGTGACTGCCTGCCTGCCTGCTTGCCTGCCCAAGTAAAACTTCATTACAAAATAAAAGCAATAAAAAAAAAAGAAAAGAAAAGAATATTTTCAGCGCAACATTCACAAAGAAGAAGAAGAAGCAGCAGCACACGTTCCATCAAGTGACCCCCCAAAGCATTACTTGCTAACGGTAGCAAAAATGCGCACCCACACTCAAGCCACAACACAGATTGTCCAGGGGTCTGGGGAGATAGCACAAAAAAGCAGTAAGACCAACTTATACAAACACAAATACACCGACACTTTTCGAGTGGGCAGATGAGGTGGCATAGGCGGGTGTGGGGGGAACCTAAGAACGCCTGCCTAAATGTCTACACGGTCTCCTCAGACTGCTTTGTTCGTGTTTATTAAAGGCACATAAAAAGCAACGTTTGTTGCGCAGCTCCCGGCTGACCGACTAAAGGAACCGACTGAGTGGCTTAGGCAAATGCTCAAATAAACAAATTAATAAAAGCAAAGACAGAAAGAAAAAAAAAATGGCAAACAAAATATACACTAAGCGCAAAGCATAATAACAACACAGTCAAATCAACAACAAGAAACGGAGTCATAAATTAAATAGAAAACAGCGAAAATTACTTACCCAAAGCGCCAGGACATCACGCAAAACTTCTGAGCTGTCAATTTTTTTTGTTTTGTTTTTCGAACTGGCAGCGGTTGTCTCATCGTGTCAATTGACATAAACATTGGCTTACAACAACAACTGCCAGAGAGAAAGGGCTAACGCTGGCTCCAATGGACGAAAGGAGTTGCTAAAGTCAATAACAAGAAGAAATTTCATTGGCGATTTATTTGTTGCTGTCATTTTGGCTGTTTGCAAAAGCCGTTGATTCTGTTTTAGTGGGGATTCTTTTTCATATTTTCATATACCCTGAACCGAAATAAACCCTGGGTATATTCAGATTGGATGGCTTAGAATTAAGATCTCTCACAGATTTTCATCAATTTGAGATCCGAAAAAATATATTTACTCCTCCATTTTATGATTTTCCAAAAGCTAAGAAAGAATATATTTCTTTTGGTTTAGGGTATTTATAAGTCTGGGGGAACTTTGGTGCTGCCCACTCACTTGTTCTTGGAATATTTTTACCAAACTAACAACTGCCGCAAGAGCCTTTACCAGAGCCATTCTGGCTGGGGATCTTAGTCTGGCCCAAAGTCATAGTAACTTAACTTGGTTCGTGTTTTCAACTCGTCGCCATCATCATCCTCGTGGTAGTCGGAGTCAGTGTCAGTGTCGGTGTCGGTGTCGTTGGCGTTGTCGTGGGCTGTGTCGGTATTGGTGTCGGTGTCGTGTTGGTCGTCCTGGCTTTACCGTGCTACCTCAGTCGTGCATTGTCCTTTGCTTCTGTCGGTTGTGTTCGCGCACAAAAAACCAAGAAGAAAATTCAAGTGCGCCAATTCTTGTGTTCTGCTTGCAATTTTTGCGAGTTGATACACAATCACTCACTCACTCACTCACTCACTCACTCATTCACTCACTCACTTACACAAGCACACACACACTTACATAGATACACACACCTGTGCCACCAACTAAATTGCGCCAAATTATCTGTGTGTGTGCAAAACGAAAAGTGCCCAGGCGCAAAAGTGTCTTGTTTTATATTTTGTAAAAAAAAAGAAGAAAATAAAAATATTAAAAGAAAATATATATATATACACCAACTTAGTATCTAATAAAAGAAGCGCCAAAGTGTTTTATAACTTGGCCGTTTTGGCGCGTCTGGTGGCGGCAGCAGAGACAGCGGCGGCAGAGTCTTTAGATTCTCAAAGGACATGGCCGAAAATCAGTGTAAGCATTAGGCCTGCCGGCCTGCTACTTTACAATTTTTCTTAAATTTAATTTTATATATATATATATATATTTTTTTTTTTGGTCCTTTATTCCTTGAGGAGTTGAAGATTTCCCAAAATACTTATTCATTTATTTATTGATTTTGGTATACTTTGTCCAACTCATTGCATTTTCATGGAGTAAATCCTAAAATGAAGTTATTAAATCGTGTAAGTGTATACATATATTTCTGGGTTTTCCTTAGTTGAGGGGGCTGCTCCTGTTTGTCGTTGGAAATTTATCAAGATCATTTGGGATATGAGAAAAGTGCTCGAATTCTTATCTCATCCAGCTTAGTGGTTATTTTGTTACTTACTCTGGGTAAATTCAATTTTTGGCCGTGAATTGAATTAGGTAGACTTTTGTGGATCAGGCCAGGATTTATCTAGCATCTTTGGTATAGTTGAGTCCGCTTTGTCCACACCTTCGATCCTTTGCTAAGATATACATAAATTATAGTTTGTCTGTCGTCACATAACACGGCGTCGACATTATGAACATTAACATGTTTTTCCTGACCAAAAAACCAACACACACACACACACAAACACACACACGCAGCTGTCTATCGGTCTGTCTATCTCTCGGTCTATACAAGTTGTTTGTTATTTTTCTTTTCTGTTTTTTTACGCTGGCACGCATAAATTTCAAAGAGGTTTTGTCGGTTTTTTATGCTTTAAACGTTTTGGCAAACGGCCCTGAAGTGGTTGTGTCCGTCCTGTTAACCGTATGAAAGTCCTTATGCCTGACTGCCCGGCTGCTCTAGTCTCAACCAAATGTTGCTACCAAAAAAAGCCCCGTCTCGTCTGTCTGCCCAGCTAAGACCACACCGACAAGTTAGTTAGGCAGTCCATATAAGTTGAGTTAAGTTGAGTTGAGTGGTGGCTGAAGGGCGGGTTGGTTGGTTGGGGGGGTTTGTGGGTCAGTGTTATTTTGTCTTGGGGGCGGCATATGTGAAAGTGGCGCCACCATGCCACGAACATTGCCAGAAGTTGATTCGTGTTGCCATTGCCTTCTAAAAATAGGCCCTTGTGTGAGTTTACCAAAATGGAAAATTAATATTTTACGTACAAAATATTTCTCTACACATACCTGAGCAATCCGTAGGTATTTGTGTATGTGTGTGTTATTTCTATAAAGGTCTTTGTATCCTTGCTTATTTGTTGTTTATGCCCGCGTCAAAGTTTTATTTATACGACTGTCTGGCCTTATGCCGCGAATCGGTCTGTGTTGTGGCGCAAACAGGCTTCATCAATTTATTTATATATGCACACACACACACACACAAACACAGAGGAGCCTATCTACCAGCCTTCAATAATAGATAACAATTTTACACCTGTTTGCCTGTGTGTGTGAGTTTTTCCATTACGTGCATGCATTTTGATTAAACCAAATAGATTGGCGGAATCCATTTCTCTGGATTCGACTTGAAAAAGCCAACTGGCTTGCCAAGTAATTTGACTATCATGAACTTGCCACAATGATTCCGAAATGCCACACCATACATAGCCAAACCAAAAAAAAACCCAACCCGACCAAAGAACATTGAAAGGGCAAAGTTTTCACTTTCATTTTCTTTTTTTTTTTTTTTTGGGAAAAACCAAATCCAAGCAAACTGTAAAACCCTCTGGCATTGGCATTAAAATGCAAGTAAACTAAAAAAAAAAAAAAAAAAAAAAAACACAAGTGAAACTCTGTGGCCACAGTTTTGAATATTAATGGCTTGAAGGAACCAAGAAATATTGTTGCCACTGCCATTTGCCTTCTTGCCCCGCACGAACAGCAGAAATTAGTTATACGAAAATAACCGTCAGCCATTTGTGACCCAAATCTAAGGCATTAAGAATGTGTAAGTCTTTAAACATATTAGGGACACGCCACCACATCATTCCCGTAGATACACCGATTCGGTACTCTTTTATGTTGGCAAGTAAATTGGAAAACCATTTTCAGTGTTGGAAAGTTTGAGGTGTTTGTTATCTTCGAACTTGCTAGGCGCTTACACAAGTTTAATTAAACGTAGGCGGCTTTAACTTTTCTCTTCGATTCGAGTCGGTCCCGAAAAGGCGTCAAATGATGATGTTAGCCCCGGGACCTCCTCCGTCGGTCAATCGATAAAACAAAAAGAAAATTTTTAGCAAAAAAAAAAAAAAAAAAACAAGTTGGCGTGTTGGTTACTTTTTAACTGTTTGCTGTTAATTAAGTGATGGCCTGATTGATGGTTTGATGGTCTAATTTGACCAGACAAAAAGATCTGGTACTGATTGATAAGCTGAAAAAGTTGTAGCTGTCTGATTTGGATTTCATTGTAATTTAACTGGCGGAAATGACTTTTTTTCGAGTGGACTAAGCTTTCGCAATGAGTTGTCAAAAATAAGTTGGCAGGCATCAGAAGGTAATGAATCTATTAGAAGTTTCTGTGTCTGTTTGGCCCAGACTTTTGGTAATTCTTTTTTTTCGGTTTGTTTTGCTTTTGTGTTTGTAATAAATAAATCAACATGTGGCTAAAGACCCAAAGGACTTGGCAGACGGTCTCGAAAAGGTTGTAAAAAATGGCCGACTAATGGCTGCGTAGTTTTGCCTTGCCTTGCTCATAATTTTATATATCCAGTCTATAAATAAAACGGATGTGATGTGTATCTGTGAGATACACGTCTGCCCGACCAACTGTCAATCTCTCGCCAACTCTGACGTTTATCTAATTATAGCTTCATTAGGAGAGAGCAGCAAAGCACCCAATGAACCTAACGACCCAAACGACGTGCCTTGTTGGCCTAAAAGGCGATAGGATCCCAAATCAGCTTGTTGCTTGGCAGTTACTTATATTCAGGACATATTACAATGCTGCCATGCCAAGTGTTGACATTCTACAATCAGTCAGCAAACATTTTATTTAATTCTCCAGGATGATAATGGTTTTGTAATCATTGTTGAAATTGCTAGGCTGATGGAAATTACCACTTGAAATATGCTGGTGTTTTGCACACAAGCAAATCAAATTTGCTAGTTAATTAATTGATGCTCGGCAAGTCAAACTCATCTAGGCCAAGTTAATACGACTCGCTTGAGCCTTGACAAATTGAAGCCCAAATGCAAGCTGAAAGCTGATGAGGGACGACTACACGATAGGCAGTCTGGCTTTTCGGGCACTCCGGCTTTCTCAGTTGTCTATCAGATGACATTTGACAGCAGGTAAATTTAAGCTTGGATAAATGAACTCACAGGTACAGTGAAGCATAGCTACAACGGCTACAGGTTGACACTGGTGCAGTTGATTGAATTTCCTATGTTATTTTTGTTGGTCTGTGTTTTCTTTTGGCCTCCTTCGCCATTTGATTTTGTCATGATTTTCTTGATTGTTTTTCTTATTCTTGTTGTTGTTGTTGTTGGTGTCCCATACGTTCTTTTTTTACGTGTGATTTGGCTACACGTTTGACGCTGATTGAATACAAATACTAATACAAATAAACAAATAGCACTCACCTGCTTGGAAAGATGTTTTTAGCCCACACGTGGTCCCGTTCATCTCCGGGCCCATTTGTATGTGTAAATAAACATAAAAGCTTTAATACATCAACAAATAATGGCTTGACTGCCGACAGACCGTGGGTGTCGCGTATCCGCCACGTTGCCCTGATTGTTGGGCTTTGGCGTTGAAAACTCGATTTTTACATTCGCCATGCATTTTTTTCCTTAGCAGTTTTTTTTTTTTTTTTTTTTTTGAAGGTTGTTAGTATGTTTAGCTTTGTTTTGTATTTTGAAGCTCACAAAAAAAAAAAAAAAATAAAAAAAATAAAGAGGTTCTACAATTTCCCATCCATTGCCTCGAATGAAAATTCCCCGTGGAGCATTTGACTTTAATGGCTTTCGAGTATATTGACATGTTATGATGCGTGGCAGGACCAAAGACACAAACACACACATACACACACAAAAACAATTTTCATCCAAAACACTTTGAATCTGTATGGGATTTTGTATAACTTTAGTGGCTCGGTTGGACATGTGTGTGTGTATCATTTTATCGTTTTTTAGTGCCATGAAAAGCTCTTCAACATTTTTGTATTTATATTAAAGCTTGTGTGTGTGAGTGGATATTGTCTGAGTATGTGCGTGTGTGTGTGTATGAGTATATCCTCTCATATTGCCATCGCGTGCGTTGACTCTTAATATGCTCGATTGGTCCTTTGTGCCAGTGGCGAGTGTGGCTTTTAATTTTTTGGTCATCTTCTATTTCTTCTACTTAAGTTTAACTTGATCTTCTATTCTTAGAAATAGATTAATTCAATTGGTTTACTAGCGCATCCGACCACCTCGGCTTTGTTCAACTTTCTCCGTATTTTATTTTTATTATATTTCATAAGGACATTTGTAAGTTGACGCCTTTGTGCAACTTTAAGAGACACTGGCCCCACACACACAATCATCATGACGATCTAAAACTTTGATTTGCTTTGTATGTCAAATTTTTGTCCCTTTCTGACCGAAATTGTGCAGCATTTTGTGACATCCGTTGTGGCCGCCAGCAGGATATCCAATCAAGTTGGGCCAAAAAAATAAAATAAGATTTTCTATTTCTTATTTTTACATTATATTTTTTATTTTTTTATTTTTTCAGAAGGACATGCTTCGTCTTTAAACGTTGAGGAAAATTGTGTTGGTCAGAATGTACGCTCGGTTGACCTTTTGGTAACAAATTCAAGAAACAACAAATCGAAGAAAATCAGATTATTTATGCTAGATCAATAAAAGTTAAATTGCGTGCCATTTGTATGCGATATCATATTTGTCTCCTAAATATTTCATTATAGACCAGCCACACACACACAGACACATAGACCAACGGAAAAAGGGTGGCCCTAATGTTTCCTAACAATCCGATTTATCAAAAGGCAAACAAAAAATAAAACTTGCTTTTATCCTAAGACTATTTATGAGACGGCTAGGAAGGGTGGAACTGAAATTGATTGAAAACGGCCAGATTATTGAATTTATCCGTAGCAGGGCTGGAGTTGTGCGTATGCTTTGGTATTCCAATTTATTTATTTTGTAATATTTTCCATGGCCGAGATTAATCGCAAATATCCTAGACACGAAAATATTCCGCATGCCTTCGTCTTTTTATTTTATTAATTGTTCTGCTCTGTCAGAGTATGCCAAGGCTCGACTGAGTCCACAGAACTCATCAAATTGAAAATTAAATATTTATATGCGAAATTCGCTTAATCAAATTCTATTTGAAAAGTACATAATTGTGCGTGTTATAAAAACAAACAGCAGCTGGCTGAGTGGGCAGTGGGCGTTATGGGCGTAACTGCTGTAGCGCAAAATATTGCATAAACATTGCCAGCGAGCAGACTAGGACAGGCAACATCTGCAATCATCATATGTGTGTCTTTGGAATTTGTTTTCTAAAAGTATCCGAGGGTGTGGGTGTGGAAATGCGCATGAATAAGTAAACGGGGGAAATTTTGTTTTTTCTTTTATACAATTGTAGGCATATTAGGCATCAGAAAGCCATAAAATGAGCGGAGCAACTCCGCCCCAAACCAAGCTCTACCCTGCTCTGCTCTGCTCTTTCCCGCTACTTATTTAACAGTCTAACGTTTTGCCTGGCATTACCGTATCCGGTCGTAAAAAGTCGGCAAATCGAAGAAGCATCCTGCTAACAAAAAAAATAATAATAGGTTATTTTCAAAGTGCCGAAGATCTGATATACTTTTTGGTTTTACCAAAAAAGAGTAGCCTGATTCTAATAAATTTCTTCAGTCTTTCAGTTTGATTTTTTCAAGATAAAATATATAATTTCTTTTCTAAAAAAAGGCTAAAGCAAAGTTCGCGTGCCTTTTCCGGGTAATGCAAATATCAATTGACTTGAGACGACTGTTGGTTTCGATTCGAATAGGTTCGCTTGAATTGGCTCGACTTGGCGACTGGCACATTTTGGCAATGTCAAATTCAATGGGCCAACGAAGGTCGCTTAGTCTGCCTCAACTCGCACCGTCTCGCCCCGCCCCGGCAAATTGGCAAAATGGGCAATGTCAGAGCGACCAAAATCGAAGCAAAATCGAACTTGAAACTCAACTGCTTGACAACAATAAGCTGAAACGGGTACAAGAGGGTGCCATCTACGTGATTTTCTTTCTAATTGCTCGAGCCTTCCGAAATGTCACTCAAGAGGGCGAACAAAATTGCAATTTTTGGGCCTGCTTGACACTGGGTTTTATGTAAGCCACAGTCATTGGGTTATTTACTTTTTATAAAGTGTATGTCAACAATTTTCTGGTTGGTTAGTCACACACTCAAACTTTGTCTGCCAGCAGCAAAAGTTCATCTCCGGGCTATGTAATTAATTAACGCTAATGAAGTTGCACAAGACATGGTTGTATGGCAAGGGGGGGTGGTCTGAAGGAAGTAAAAAAAGTCTGAGACTGTAGGTGCTGTAAAAGTTTTCCATTTGTAATGCCTTGCTTGCTGGCAATCCTCAAAAAGGTTGAGGGCAATCAACAGACACTGTGTCTAAATGCTTCAAGGTTGTATAGGTAAGGTGCGACTGATGGACGCCAGACCTGCCAACCCCCCCTCTCATTTGAAGGAGCATGACTTGTAGGGTCACCCCCTTGAAAAAATAGTCCAACCTAAAATGCCTTCGACCTCCGGCAATGTTGTGCAGTTTGCAGTTGGCAACCAACCACTCAGGCTAAGAGCAAATTCCTGTGGTATACACACAAACACACACACACACACACACAGTCACACAAATATATATGTATATATAAACTTTTGAAAACAATCAGTAAGCTCGAAACAACAACAATAACAATAGCACACTACTTGTCTAGGCAGGTAGCTGGCATTATAGAAAAAAGCTAACAACAATTGAGAAAATACTTTTCCTATACTGCCATTGCCACAGTTCATCAGTTGCCACCGCCATTACCAACACACCAGTTAAAACAACAACAACAATAACAGCAAAAACTTGTACTAAAACAAGCAACAATAACAACTAGAAGCTTGCTCATGCCTTGCTGCTTTTATTTCCACTGCCTGGATTTTCTTTCCATATGCGATTGCTGTTTGTTGTGTTTGAGTGTGTGTGTGTGTGTGTGTGTGCATTGTCCTTGATAAGGATGCTGCTTCTTTTCTATTGTTAGCTTGGCATTAAAAAATATACAGTTCCCTCAAATGAGCGAAACAAAAAGCACCGAAGACGAAACGGCAGACCTGACACCATTCGCCATGTGCCCCTCTCGCTCTCTCACTGCACTCGGAAATAATTTGAAATGCAAAATCATGCGGAAGAGACCTTCGTAGGCAAACTGGCACTGGCACTGGCACTGGCACTGCCAGTTACTATATACGAGTCTAGCACCTGCCTATCCAACTGGCAACTTGTTTTTTCTTTTCTATGTTTTTCATCTTTTTGTTTTACTTCTCAGTCAGCTTCTTTGAGTCAGCCTTTGCGACCTTTTGTGATGCTCTCTGCATAAATAGGCCCACAAAGAGGCAACAACCACCTAGCCATTCCTTTCCACCGGCTACACATTCATCCATCCAGGCAGTCACCCAGTCAGCCAGTCAGTTAGGCGTACTCGTGCGTGCTTTGGGGCCATTGCCATTCCCCATTTAGGCCATTTCTATTCTCACACAAAATAATATGTCAACATAATATGCTGAATATTTTGTTGAACAGACCCTGGCTACCCCAGTTACGTTTGGTATCCTGAACCGCAGCGGGATATACTGTATATCAATTAAGGCGTAAAAGACACGTTTCTGTCGTTATTTTTTGCTGTCATTGTTGTTGAGTTCTTCTTGTGTATTTGGTGTAGATCTCCAGCCAGCTCATCAGCGGTAAGTTTGACATTTTTACTCAGAGAGAAACTTATCAGGATATGCGTAGAAAATGAAGAAAGGAATTTAAACGGAGACCAACGCATTCACATTCATAACTACACTCCTAGACTTATGAGGTCCGTCGGTTTCCGTTTGTCTTTGTTTGAATACATTTACTTTATTTTTTTTTTTGCGGTCTTTTTGTAAGAATGTAATTTCCTTTTAGACCAAAAAATTGTTTTAATAAATATTTTTGCGTGCAAATATTTAAATTGTATCACAAGACCACAGAGAGAGAGAGCGTGAGATGCAAACAAAATCAGAACGAAAAAGATCGCATATGAAAAGCAACCGAAAAGCACAACACAATAGCAAATACGAGTAAAGAATAAACATTTGCATATAAGGACAAGGCCAAGAGCAACAACAAGCCACAAAACACCACACCACACACCACCCACAACACAAAATAGAAAATAGTATGGGAAACATTTGATGAAAAGTAACAGAGAAAAAGTTTGTTTTTTTTTTGTCCATTCTTTTGTCATGGCATTTATTTAGTTTTATTTCGTTTCCTTTTGGTTGTCTAAAACATTTAAATTCCATTCATATTTTCAAAAGCCACAACATATGCAACTGCATTAACCGCCCACACTGCGTATACGTAATCAAGGTAGTTACTACATTTACAGCTAACCCAGTAACATATAAATAATCGAAATAGCTACCTTATATGATAAATGACTGTTTCTTCTTAAAAGTCATTGGGAATTATATAGAAAAAGCTGAATTATCCGAAAAACTTGAGTTATTTTTCCAGCAAATTTAATTAATTAAAAACCAAAAGCAATGATAAAAGTAGGAAATGTTTTTCTCAGAGCTAAAATTAAGCATTACTAAATTCATTGAATAATAAAATAGCCTTCTGTCATTCCGACACGAAATATCCGTTTGGCAAAAGTTTATCTGTTTGTATTTGCCTTTTAGTCTGGCTCGGTAATTAAAAATAACAAAACATATTCTCTGGAATAATTTCCGCTGGCACAATTACAAAAATTACTCTCTATATAAATGTCCTTGAACTAAAATATGATTGATAATCTTTTAGCAGAGAGCAAGAGGTAAAAATTGTTAAAAAAAAAGAAAAATGAAAAATCTGCTTTTGAAAATGTTACAGAAAACTATTCAGATCGATTGGGTTTTATGTGAGTTATTGAAAAGGACCTCAATGGCTTTCATTGAGAAAATGCTGGAATTTATCAGATGTTTGTATAAATTTATTTATTTCAGACTGATAAAAGATTTTAAGCTCGACTAATTGGAAGGAAAAATGTATTCTTTTATTTTTCTCTTGATTTCTTTTAACTTTAAAATGCTTCAATTATTTTCTACTTTTTGGTAAGTTTTATTTACACAAAGATATATGAAATATATCGGCTAGAAGTTTTGACCATGACAAAGCTTAAAGGAGAGCTTCTCTCCTTCAATTAAACTGGAAATTATTCAGAACTTTTTAAATTTAACTGAAGATATTTAAATTTATTTTATTCTTTTTTTTTTTTTTATTTAAATTTTTTGTCAGTCTTTTCTTTTTTTCTTTTGATTTGATTGAGCGTTTTATTTTGAATTTCTAAATTCCATTTATCTAAATTATCAGCTTGTCTTGTTTTGTTTATTTTTGCACATTTCCAATTAAACAATTATTTTCCCCATCTTTCTTTTACTCAATTTCGACTATTTCATTTCAGTTGAGTTCTGTCAGGTCGACTTGAAATAGGCTGAATATTTTAAACAAATTAAATGAAATTGGCTAAAATGTAAACGTCTAAAAAAGCGATGAATTCCATTTGAGGTAAAATGAAAGCCAAAGCGAAGTGAGTCAAATGGCAAATGTCAGACTGACAGCTTTTGCTGGCCGTTCCAGTTGGTGGTCTCTTGCGTTTTCTCTGGCAGCAGATTTGGATGCGTTTTACAATTTTGCATAGAACTTCATAATCAAATGAGGGAAAATTGCAGAAATGGCAGAACGACAACGGCCGCATGAATAATTGAACTTCCGCGTTGGTAGCTGATTGGCTTCCCAACTGACCCGACCCGACCCGTCTCTGGGCCACAAGGACGTGGCTAACCAACTTGGCCCTGCACGCACTCTCTCCTCGTGCCACTGCCCTTGGTATTTTCTTTTTGGCCCTTGAATTCCGCAAATGAATTTTGGGTTGGCTTGTGCTGTTTTTGCTTTTGGTTTCGTATTTGCTTCCTTTTTTTTTTGGCCTTTTCAGCGGCGTTGTTGTTGTTGTGGTCGTTTGACCACTTTATCTTTTGCATATTTTCAGTTGGCCAATTACTTTCGATTCGCTGCCATTTCTATCATGCTATGCGATACGATTCGATTCGTTTCGTTGGGTTTCCTTTCGTTGGGATTCGTTTGAATTCGATTCGATTCGATTTTGCTTTGCGATTTGTATGACAACCATTTACGCTTGATTTCATTTTTTTGCCATTTTCAGATCCTTTTGTCTTACAAACTCTTAGTATTTGTGTACTTGTGTGTTTTTGTGTGTGTCTGTGGTTATTCACATTTTTAGCACTCAATTAAGTTGCCTGACTGCCTCAATATTTATGAGCCTTCTTGCCGCTTTACTCTTTAGTCTACTCTTATCGACTGATTAGGCCTGTCTCCCTCGGTTTTGTTTAGTTTATTAATAAATTTTCCGATTTTTTCCATACTTTTTTGTTTTTTGTTTTTGCGGTTTTCAATGTTTGGGTGATGGGCTGTGATAAATGACTGCGATTTTGCCAGGGCCAAGTGGGTTTAAAACGAGAGAGATAAAACAAAAAAAAAAAAAAAATTTAGGACCCACTTTGCTTAGTTAAGAACCCAAGCGATGTGCTAAGAAAAATTGATTAGTGCCAAGAAAGCAGAAAGAAAATCAAGGAAACACACACAAAAAAAAAGAAGAAAACAAAATCTTTGCTTTGTGCATAAATTAAAAAATAATTAAAAGCAGTTAAGTGTTTTTTTCTTTTTCTCTTCCTTTTATCAAAACACGAACGAAGTAATTAAACTTGACCGGCCAACCCAAAAGATGCTTCACACACACACACACACACACACAATATCCTTGAGTGGCCACTAGTGAGTTCAAATCGAATGGCCACCTCATCTCCCACCGCCAAAAAATCTGAGCCACAAGCCGCCCAGACAAAGCTATGAAAGAAGAGAAGATAGAAAGCAGCGCTAAAACCACAAACGAATTTCCTTTTATTTTCCAGCGAAAACAGCCAAATCGATGGTTTCAATGGGAGTCCTTTTTCTCTACATGCCTGTGTAGGTGTACTGGTGTAGGTGTGTGTATTTGTATTTTTCTTAGGACCAAAGTAAACACAAGCGCCCAGCAAAAGTTCGCCACAACTCTCTCCGTCTCTCTCTCTCTCTCTCTCTCTCTCTTTCTCTCTTTGTCTCTTATGACGTAGACCTTGGCCAATGCTCAGCTGTAAATAAGCACACAGTAAATTCAAATAAGTATGATAAGTAAGAATAAATAACTAACAAGCCAGCAAGAAGAGGCTGCAGTAATATTACCAAAGACCCTGGGCTGTCTGAGGAGGGGAATGGAGTGAGCAAAAGTGAGCAGGACTTCAGGATCGTCTTCAGTGGCTTGGAAATTTTCGTTGCACCTCAACAATAGCCAAGCGACCCCAAATAAGAAAGAAACCCAAGCAAAATGAATCACGTCGGGCCACTCCACAACGCGACTCAGGCTGGGCATGTCAGACCACTACAGAAGATATGTCGGAGACGGACAGATGGAAGAGATTGAGACTGAGTTATACCAACAACAACTACTGATTGTTGGTACAATGGGCAGAATACCAATAAAATTAAGCAAAAAATCAAAGACTTAAAAGGTGAAGGGCACAGGCATTGAAATCCTTTGGCATATGCTTCTTGGTCTTTGCCTTTATTATGCCAAAGGAAATCTGGGTTACTGTACCAGAACAGCCTGTCGAATGGATATGAATGAATGAATCCCAAGAGCAAACAAACACATTGAAATCCCGAATACTTTTTCCAACAAATAAAAGTCAGCAGAAAAAAAGGAAGAAAAGAAAAATTTTCGCCAAGAAAAAAAGAAAAGACTGAGCAAGCTAATCTTCTGTTTGCAGACAATCAAATGCTTTTTTTCTCAAACTGTTTCTACCGTTATTTTATAAAACGTTTGCTGAAATATGCATGCCAGGATTCTTGACAATATCTTTAAGATTTGTGCGACTTATGTGATCTAAGTTTTAGGGGTTCCACAGCACTCAATCGTATGTACTCTTTTTCGAAAAGAGTACGAGAAAAAAAACTTAAAACCAAGAAGCGCGTACTTACGGAATAACTTGCCAGCTTGGCGAACTGAATGGCTGACTGGCTGGCTGGTGGGTTGGCCAACCTTTGGGCGGAACGAGTTGGTTTGGGCCAGCTTGCCATGATATTGAAAATGGTGGCTTGTCCTTCATGTTTTCAGCCATCCTCGCACACGTATTTATTTGGTAGTGGCGCCACAGCTGCATTTGATTCGCCGTTGTTGTTATTGCTGTTGCTGTCGTCGTCATTGTTGTTGTTGTTGTTGTTGTTTTGAAGCATTGTCAATGTGACTGACAAAAGCAGTTGAAGAGCCTCTGCCAAAGCAGTCAGTGAACCAGAGTTCTTTTTTTCCCCATAGTGTATTCTTCTATTTTTTTGCTGTTGTTTGATTTTGTGTGCATTCACTTTTTTGTTGTTTTAGTTGTTGTTGTTGTTGCCGTTGTAGAGTCCTTTTCTTTTATTGATTTAAAGTTCACTTCAGTTTGGTTGTGAAAGGCGACGACACGCATTCAAGTGGTTGGGTGTGCAGGGGGTGCCAACTTATTTGTATACGTGTCTGCCTTTGTGGCCACAAACACACAATAAAACCACACGAAACTCATTTCCCTAAAGGTGTAAAAATACACAAGAACATTTTCTTCTTCCTCCACTCTTCAGTTGATGATGGGCTACGAAGCAAAGATGTGTGTAACCAGGCTAAGGATTGAATCTCCAGAAAGCCTCGGACTCTGAAGTACTGAATCTTTCGTTTGTTTTCGTATTTTTCTTTTTATCATTCGCTTTGTTGAGCTTCTGTATTTCTGTGTCTTTAGCAGCCCCAAAGCCACAAATGTTTGCCCGAAAAGTTAGAGCCAAGGCAAAGGCATTTGCTCATAGGTAAACTTGCCGAACAGCTCAAAGCAAATTGTTATTTGGTAATGAAGGGAAAGAAAAGCCAACCCGCCAAGGGGCTGACGAAACAAAAAAAAAAAAAAAAAGAAATGACATTGACATTGGCCTTAGAGTTTCTGTATCTGTGAATTTGTATTATTTTCCATTGACTTATTTGCATACATCATGTAATTTGTATTTGTCTGCCTACACTTCACCCACTCGTTCCGTCTCCCTTCGTGACATGACAGGCTGCCATTACTTGGCACCTTAGCTAAATTACAAAATAAATATAACAACTACGGTATTTTGAAAAATTGATGTGGCTAATGATAAGGCTGGTAAGGCTGCCATTGTCCTAACTTCTTCTACACGTGACGCCTCTCTTGCTTTTGGTGATAAAATATTTTGGCTCAACAGCTGCTGTAGCCGTCTTTTTCCAGAAGCCTAAAGAAAAAACGATGAAGTTAAATTTTTGGCGAAACGGAAATTTCGCTTCCAGCTGGCACAATGACGCTGTTTATGGCAAATTAAACCAATTGAGTGGGATTACATTAAGCGCTGAGAGGGGAACACTCAGCCCACAACGAATTGAGCAAGTCCCTGCCATTACTCAGGCAGCCAGTAAGTCAGCTAAGCTAAAGACGGCAGAGCCTAGGTTTTCGAAAAGACACAAGTCAGCTCGTTGAGAGAAAGCTAGAATAGGCGAAAGCTTTGTCTATGAAATAAAAGAAGGTGAGGCCAAATTACGGAGAATTCTGATCCTGCTGACCAAAGATTAAATTGAATCCTGACTGAATCCAGGGTACATTTGATGATACGATATGATGCATAAGCCGATTTGCATTTTAGTTAGATGAGTATCTAACCCATCTATATGGGTATCACATATAATCTAAGTGCTTCGAAAAGGGTATCAAAAATGTGGGCCTTCCTGTCAAGCAGCTGTTTGTCTGGGAGTCACCTTTTATTATTTTACCAGAATCATGGTAGGCCGGCTGGGCTTTTGGTTTCCTTGATTTCTGTTTCTATTGTGGTGCGGTTCTGTGTTTTTCCATTCAAGCACAGAGCCAGTCATCCAGTCAGTCATCTCAGCAGTCATCCACTGAAACTGTAGGTGGTCCTTGGGTGGAGAGCTCTGTGGCTAAGCGCCTGCGGTTATGCCTTGGCATTAAAGCGCAAGGTGTTTAAATTGTTGGTTGTTGGGGCAAAATTTTTTCTTTTTTTATTTTTATTTTTGTATTTTGGAAGCTGGATTAGCTTTTGTGTATTCTTGGGGCGTAGAAAGAGCAGAGAGAATGGGATTTTCGTTACTTGTTTATGGGCTTAAATTTGCATGTCTCACAAATTGCGTTCAATAAAACCGGCCCAGACTACAAATGGTTGACGTTTGCTGTGCGCTCATGGTTATGGTTCATTTAACTTTAACAAAATGTTTAATTTATACAAATGGAAAGCGAATCAATATTTTTCTCTGATTTTGATTTTGAGTGCTCTGCGACCACTGCAGATGGCTATAAAAATTTCAAATTCCATTGGCGTTTGGCATTGGCTAATAAAACTAATAAATACAAATTGTTTTTCTTCTCTTCCCTTCTCTTTTCTTTTCTTTCTTTACTTTGTGTATTTTTTATTCAATTTATTCTATTTGCAGAGAGGATAAAAAGAAATAAATGATTTTATATTTGTATAGCAATTTCAATATATGCCAAAACCAAAACAATCATAAGCTCAATATAATAACAATCAAGAAAGCAGACTAAGGTCAAAGACGAGAAACCACAACCGATGCCTGTAAATATGCAATAAGAAAATCATTTAGCGCCCCAAAGTCAAAGCGATAATTGCGTTTAGACACCTGCGGCTAAGAATAACAAAGCCGACCAGACCAGACCCGTACGGATCAAACCTGACCAGACCAGACCAGACCAGGCCGAGCCAAAATAACTTGATAACTGCCACAGAAACTCAGAGTCAGAGGAGGAGAGGAGAGGCTGAAGCAGTCGAGGAATAAACTCATTACTTGCCGATTATTATGACATTGAGCCTATAAGGAGTAATCCAAGTAATCCACAACAACAAGACGAGCAACAGCAAAAGTCACGATAATGCCCAACGATAGAAGCAGCTTTCAAAGCACTACACCCTCGACCACTCCCCTCTCCAGCACGAGCAGCTCGGCCGAAACACTGGCCTTGCATGCGCAGTCCTTTCATATGCCTCTATTGGAAATTTCGCATACAAAATATTTGAATTTCGTTGCCGACGGGCTCATCGATGATGGCAGTGGCAGTGGCGGAGGCAGCGGCAGTGGCGGTGGCAGCGGCAGCTCAGTTCCTATTGAAGCCACCGGGCTGGGAGGCAGCAGCAGCGGCAGCTCCGCCGGCTTGGATGATGGCAGCGCTCACTTGACATTTGTCATCGTCAAGTGTTTCATTATTGGTTTTATTATACTGGCCGCCATTCTCGGCAACATGCTGGTGATTGTGTCCGTTATGCGGCATCGGAAACTGCGGTGAGTCTTGTCTTATTTCAACCACTTATTTTGTTTCTTTCTTTAGTTCAATTGATATTTAGATTGTTTGTTTGAGGGAGCACTGATTATAATCTGAATGTAGAAGAGCACCTTTGAGGCTGTTCACATCAGTTCGTTATAAAAAGAAAAAAATATTCTTTGAAAAGAGTGCCTGATTCTCGATGTGCCGAAAATACTCTGCCATACTTGTTATTCTCTTGGTTTTGTCTATTTTTGTTCTACTCACGGCTGACTGATTTTCTTTTGTATTGTCCTTTTTTTTACCCTGATTTCTAAATTGTTATTTTCCCCAGGATTTCAAGGACACACCCCAATGGGTGGAGCTGGCTTTCGCTGAAGTCTCCCTCTGGGGTGGAGCTGGTATTCGCCCAAGTCCCTCTGGCAGTAATCCAGAGCGCGTTTTTGTCACCCATTAATTTGTCATAATTTATCATATTTGCGTGAATTTCAGTAGCGATTAAACTTTGCGTGCTAAGCCTCTGACACTGTCAAGTCCACTCCGCTAGTCAGACACTTGTCCACTATTCAGGCATTGAATGATGTTTGCCATAAATTAGAAGCTCCGTACTTAAGCTGTTTTATTTCAGGCCCTCAGCCTTATTTTGACTAGACATCTGAAAATATTGGCTGACTTTTATCAGATCAAGTTTCCCGCAAGTCCGAAAAAAAAATCACCAATTGGTGGCTTAGTTTTGTGTAAATCGTTGAGATAGTGTTTAAGATGAGTGGAAGTGAATGTGAAAAACGTGCGTAATTACAACCAAAATGTTGATACAAAAGAGCACACATAAAAATATTGTGGCCCACTTAAAAAGGGCACAGGGCATCAAAACAAATTGCAGAAGTAAAAAACCAAAAACGATGGGGTCCGGGGTAGTAAATTATGCGGGGCATAAATATACCACTCATTTTACTTAACAGAGCCTGTTGCCTCTCCTTGTTGTTTCTGGCATTAACTTTATGGGCGCCCATATAATTTGTACAAATTTATGATTTGAGCAGCACTTTAAAAGCCACCAACTGAGTGGGTGCCAGCGAAAAGGGACAAATACTCTTTTTTTTTTTTCAAAAAAGTTTCTAAACAAGGGAGCAAAATTAGTCTTAAATTAATCAGGAGAACCGAAAGGAATACAGAATGGTTTCTGCTGGGTAAAAGTTTGCAGGAAAAAAGTATAAAAGCTTCTACAAATCTCTGATTACAACATTTGTGGTGGGTTCAAAGTGAATTGCCATCTCATATGGCCAACATATTTAGCATTTTTAACGCCCCAACACTTGGCTCAAACCCGAAGCCACCTACTCAACCTTCACACCCACGTCAGCCCACCACATACCACACCCAAACCCACTGGCATGCCAAGATACATGAGACATTACACCCTGAAGCCTAGAAGTGCTCATTGTCAAGGCAAAAAAAAAAAAAAAAAAAAATAGAGAGACATACACGCATGGAAGGCGACCGACAATCAGGTAGGCAAACAGACAGACAATTAAACAGGGTAAAGAAAAAAAAAAAGAATAGAATACAGAAAATATGCCCAGGCACCTTAGTAACACGCACGTACTAGGCAATTGGTAAACGGGAAATACTTTGCCGGGGGTATGGGTGAAATAGACAAAAAACCAAAAGTTATACTCTTCATATGCATACCTGACATTTGCGGGGCTCATTTATTCTTTTTTTTTTTTTTTTTGAGGGCAAGGCAATTTGGGCTCTGACCCTGACTATTTAATGTGGCACTCAAGGCGAATACAACACAACAGAATTTGAAGCTACTGGGTTCGGCTAGAGTTCCTGGTACCCTTACACGTCCTCGTCTCCCATTCCGTCTCTATAGACGTGCACCTTCTTGTCTTTCCGTGTTGTGTGAGCTTCCGTGCTATGTTGCCTTTTTATGCAAGTTGATGTGCCTTTTTCTGCTTCGCTACGCTGTTTAAATCATCATGGCAAATTAAGCATCATTACATTGAAGTATATCATATATATTTACCTTGGGTCAAAGGGTGTTATTTCAGAGATGATTTTATTCCAACATTTTTATAGCCCTGATTATACAAACACCGAAATACTCAGTACAAGCAACAATTCAAGTCTAATTTTACCGGCCTCATTAGACTGGGTGTGCTATATATATTTTGAGCAAAGTTTTCGGACACCTCAGAGTGAGCCAAGTGAGAATGTGTTGGGGATTAGTGAAAGTGAAAATGTGGGATAAAATAAAATTATATTTTGATATGTTTTAGAGACTCGTAAAATTTATAGTTTTTCTACTAGCCAAAAAGGGCCATCGTAAAAGTTAATTTCCACCAGGCGTGTATTTAATCATAAAAAGTTGAGCCAAAGTAATTAAATTTTAGGGCCGCGACAGCATAGATTTCTCATCCTACTATTTCACTCTCTTAAAATAAAGCAGCTTCGTTCCTTTAAACCTTTTTGGTGTCTCATCGAACTAGGGCAATTTCGAGGTACAGAATTAGTTTGATTTCCCTTTGACCGATTATTGTTTATTTGGCATGATTTTCATTACTCAGCTTGAACTAAACTGAGGTTTCTATTCAGCCCATTAAATAAAAACAAAATAAAGCAAGGAAAATAAAGAAGAAAAGGAATTTAAAGGTCCTCTGACATCAAAGCATAGTATCTTTCCTGGACTCGAAATAAATCGCGGCTAGCATATTTAGGAATTTTCCAAATTTTGTTCTCTGGAAATTTTAATCGGCTTTGCGTTTTCTTTGCTTTGCTGGGATGCGGGAATTTTTATTTACTTTAAGGTTGCTTAAAAGCGCCGTCTGCCACGTTCTGTTCTGTCCTAAATGTAATTAGAATTCTCGAGCAATTGTAGGGCGAGAGTGGACCAGATTGTCAGATGTCAAGTGGGCCGTTTTGATTTGACTCTGCACGTTTTCTCATATTGCGTATACGCAGCGTGTGAATAATTAAATTATCCTTGACTGTGAGACCATGAGCTGTTGTTTTTGTTGTTGTGCCTGTATGTGGCACCGTTAGGCATAACCGTATAATAATTAACTCATTAAACAACGAAATCCACTTATGAATTTGTGAAAAAAAAGACCACATAATAAAAAAATAAAAAACGCGACACATCAGGCGTATACGTAACATAGAAGAGCAAGGACCAAGTTCTTTTTTTCAGTCATAGCTGAGGAGACAAGTGATTAAACTTATAACTGGTGATGTGGCTCAAAAGCTTAACACTTTAATTCAATTGAAAATGTTGTCAACTTTGTGCAACTCGATTAAAACTCAACTCAACTTTTCCCCACTTTTCCCCTCCTAATAACTCATCTTCTCTTTTTGTTTTGGACTATCCAGCATAATTACAAATTATTTTGTGGTTTCACTGGCCGTCGCCGACATGCTGGTGGCTCTGTGTGCCATGACATTTAATGCTTCCGTCGAGATCTCCGGCAAATGGATGTTTGGCTCGCTCATGTGCGATATGTGGAATAGTTTCGATGTTTATTTTTCTACAGCCAGCATCATGCATTTGTGCTGCATATCAGTGGATAGGTAAGCCATTTATTTTATTGCAAAATTTAATTTATTTGAAATGCTCAATTCCCTTCCCTTCCTTTAGATACTATGCCATTGTACAGCCACTGGACTATCCGCTAATTATGACACACCGACGAGTTTTCATTATGCTCCTGATGGTGTGGCTATCACCGGCTCTACTCTCATTTCTACCCATTTGCTCGGGTTGGTATACGACCAACGAAAACTGGAAGTACCTCAAATCCAATCCACATGTAAGTAGACAAGACAAGTCTTGCATTCTGACCTAGATTATTTATTCAATTTTATGGCACATCAAACTAATAGAAAATTCTAATTTAGTTGCTCTTGTTGTGCTCTTGTTGTATCTCTCTCTCTCTCTCTCTGTCTCTCTGGGTTATTTCAGGTATCTCTTTGCATGTATGTAAGTGCTGCTGTGTAAATTTATTTTGCATATGCTTAACTTGCCCTAACATGGATGAAGCCAGTGCAAAAGGTCTCAACGTCTGCTATAAATTCTCTTTCGACTTGCTGATGCTGCCGGCATTCCGGGCATGTTCAAACCAAAGGAAATTGATTTATGCCTTTGCCATAGCGTTGACTTGTTACCAGTTGCCTCAAATGGGCTCTGCTTACAAAACCCATACAATTGTGAAACTCAAAAAGTGAGAGCAATGAGAGTGGCCAATGCCGCGCCATATTGATGAGACGGTTTTATTGGCTCTCATTTAGGAAGAACACGTCGTTGCCGCTCCTCCTCCACAACTTCTCATCTGATGGTGTTGTTTTTCCTTTTGCCTAGCAACTGTTGCTAGACCAGGCCATGTAATAACTGTGGTTTTTTCTTCTGAAGCTCTCCCGCTGCTTTGTCTGTACTCTGTTCTCTGTCTGCTTTATAACCATTTCCCATTCCATTTCCTGCGTTCAGGCAGTTGGCGTTGACGGCGTTGTGTGGTTATTATTGCGTAATATGAATGTTGATGTATAAATAAATGTAATTATATTTACGTTTGTGTGACGGCTGCGCATAATTTTCACGCGCACTCTTCGTCCTGATTGCCAAGCCGCGTCAAGCCACTTGTCGGCCAGCTATCTCAAAATGTCTTCAGTGTCGGCTCTTCTCTGTTGGCTGTCAAGCTTCCTGCAATGCCAGCGAAAAAAACGAAAAACAAAAAAGAAAAAAACTCAATGAAAGCCTTTTGCATACATTAGCATAAAAGTTAAGCTTTAATTAGTTTTCTTGTTTATGTTAATAACCAGGAATTTCTCGGGCTCTTCAGAGCCTCAGACTCAGATGTGGGTGCCTTTATTGGCTTTCTTGTTGGTGTTGTTGTCGATTTTGTGGCTTGTCGTCATTGTTACCCGTTTGTCGAAGATGTTGCCCGCTTCTGCTTAAACGGTTGCCAGAGTGCATAAATCTGATTATGCGTATGTCAATATAAATTGGCCTTGGCCCCGTCATCAGCGTAACCATCACCATCGCAGTTGCATTTGGTTGGAATATTTCTGGTCGCCATTTTGTTTCCTTTGGATCGTATTCTTTAATATGTTATTACTGTTTGCTCACTTGGTTTTTGTCAGGCAACCTTTTAATGGGCTTTGTAATTGACTTTTTATTGCCCACAATGGAAGGCAATAAACGAATTACCGCCAGCGCTTGCTCATACATATTGCTCATACGCAGTGTTGCATGCGAATGGTTTTGCGTTTTGCTAAAAGCAGAAGAGATACCAAATGCCAGTCCGTAACCATCATTAAATTGTAATATTCTGCATTTCAAATAACCATGGCAAGCACGTGTTTGTCTTTTTTTTCCAATTGTCTGGCTATTAAAATTCGCAGAAAAGCTTTGTAATTAAATTGAGTCCAATGAAGCTCAGTCCCTCGGGGTAAACACAGACACCCTGACTCGTCTCGAATCTAGCATACGAATTTATTACACAGAGAGAAATAATTAAAAAATTTTGTCATGATTTAAAAATTATTTTTTGGATTCAGTCGTCTGCCAAATCAAATATTTTTCATCCGAATTCTTTTGCTCCAATAAGCAAGTGGAAAATGGGGAAAAATTCAGTCTATTTTGAGAAATTTATGATTTGATTCAATTAATTTTAGATCGATTTAAGAATGTTTCTGTTGGTTTCATATGGTTTCGAAAAACAGTTTGGTTTATTTGGCTAACTTTGTTCTGATTGTGGAGAAAATCGTATTTCTGTATGTGCGCGTGTTTCCTTTCAATTCATTGCAGATTTGCGAATTCAAAGTCAATAAGGCATACGCCATAGTGAGCTCGTCGATGAGCTTCTGGATACCTGGCATCGTTATGCTCTCTATGTATTATCGCATTTACCAGGAAGCAGATAGACAGGAGCGTCTGGTTTACAGGTAGGCAACCAGCTGGAATTAATTTGTGAGCCCAATTATGGCTAATTACCGACTAATTACCACTACCAAAACAATTATATTTTCGCATAGATCCAAGGTGGCTGCCTTGCTACTGGAGAAACACTTGCAGATTAGCCAAATACCCAAGCCGCGACCCAGCATACAAGTGGAGCAATCGACCATTACAACAATGCGACGAGAGCGCAAGGCGGCTCGCACCTTGGGCATCATAATGAGCGCTTTTCTACTCTGCTGGCTGCCATTCTTCCTGTGGTGGGTATACTTTTTGTTTTTTGTGACTGCTTTTGCTGATAAATGACAAGGCATTTTGGTGAAATGATGTGCCAGTCAGTCATTGAATTCGAGGTGATTCTTTTGTTTTATATTTGGTTTGGTACTTTCTTTTTTGGTTTTGGCAGGTACATCACTTCATCACTTTGTGACAGCTGCATCACTCCAAGGATTGTGGTGGGCATACTCTTCTGGATTGGCTACTTTAATTCGGCACTCAATCCCATTATTTATGCATACTTTAATCGTGATTTCAGGGCCGCTTTCAAAAAGACTCTCAAGGTAAGTAGCGATGGCTTTGCTCTATTGGCTTTGATTTCGATGTACTCTAATTGAATTCGCCATTGTGCAAACGTGCACTCTGCCTTAGACTTAGTTAAGCGTACGGTATGCAACCACAGCCACCTTAAGGGGAGTGGGAGCTCAGGTGCCCCGATATTCCAACCACTACCCAATTGCGGTGACCACACCAGCCATGCCCGCCACGACAGGCTGAGCATTTCCGGTAGCTATACAAAATAAACTTGCTGCTCCAGTCTGGGCAATTAGTGCCGAAAATATTCTTAACAATTTAGCTTAGCACCTATTAGAGGGTATTCGCAGAATATACTCAATTGAATGGATTGGTACTGAACAAAATCATAGCATACTTTATAGCTGAAACGGGCTTCAATGCTCATGTGCTCTCTCTCTCTCTCTAGTTATGCTTGTGCTTGCTGCTATAACTACTGCACTCTTTGGGAGTGGATGGGGACTCAAAAGAATCTTTTTGCACGTTTAAAATATATTTTTCAAGCTCGCTCGCTATCTCTTGCTGTGTACCTTGCTTGCTGGCTCGCTCACTCTGTCTCTGCCACATACTATCTCTCTCTCTCTCTCTAGTTCTCTTGATCTCTCTCACCCTATCGATATTTCTCATCCTGTTTAGTGGTTAAGTTGAAAGTAAATTGTTTGGAAAAACTTTTACAATTTAACATATTCATTATTCATATTCATCTCTTTCATGCACAGCTGACGTTTGCCCTACTGATAAGTTGTCTAATGCCCGCAAAAAACTAAGCTCCAAAAATATGTAAAAAGAATTTGCAAAACAAAAACTGAAAAAAAAGAACAAAACACAATTTTATACAAAAAAAAAAGGTTGTAAAAAATATTTTAAATTGAAATTATGTATGCGCCTATGTATGAGTTCGAAAAAACATACTTTTCTCTTCTCTTTTTTGGTTTGTTTTCTTGTTTATCCGTCCACCACGGTTCATCACAGAAACATTTCATTGTGATACACGGCCCGCAGTTTTGTGTCTATGAAATTCCAAACACACTGGCACACACACAAAAGGCAAACGACAGATAAATTCACACACTCACACACTCTCTCTTACACACACACACACACACACACACACACACACTTGTGCAAAAATTACGCATAATGAAATGTTATTCTTTTTCTAAAATTTTCCCTCTTTGCCAACACACATAACACCCATAGGAAAAAAAAAATATAGCCACAGCCTGCCCCATGTGTGAGTCTTTTTTTTATTTTATTTACAAATTTTTTTCACACAACAACAAAGCTGTCAGTGAAATGGACAACCAACAAACACGTTTAAGCCTCTAGCTCTTTTCAGTTTCTCCTCAACTTTTTTTTTTGTTTTTTTCGGAAAGGTATGATATTTGCCTGTGGCCTCCTCTTTCATATTATCTCACTCTGCTGTGGCAGCCTCTCCACTCTGTTTTCACATGTGTATCTTGCATCTGCCCGACCTGGTCCTCTGTTCCGTTTATCCCAAAACTCTGCTCGTTCGCAATGTCGTTGTCTGCCTCTGGAGTCTTTTAAATTTACTTTAGCCTTTAACAACGTAGTAAGCAATTTTTTATTTATTTTTTGTGCTTTTTATTTTGTTTGTTGCTGCCATGCGCCCATTTGGATAATTTAACATAATTTGCTTAGCTCATTTTGCTCATTGTGTGTGCGTCTTTCTTGCAGAGCTGCTGTCCCTATGCGTTCATCAATTGTCGCGCCCACTTTCGAACAGGTGGCGGTAATGGAGCCACTGGTGGCAGCGGCACTGGCGTCGCCGATTTCCCGCCCTATATGAATTCGACGGCCTCCTCGGAGATTCACATGAATGTAATGAGGGCGCGCCAATATGCCGTAACACCCACCTCGGCTGCTCAGCAACAGCAATTGCACCCATTGTACACAAATTAGGCTGGAGTCTGAAAGGATATTCCTGGGGTTTCTCGGAGCCATGGATTCTCTCAGTCTCTCAATATGCGTGTCTGTTTCTATGTCTACTCCTATTGCATATGTATTATAGTCTTATTCATTTGGCTTGATTATTTATGTATTCATTTGTATATATACTTATATGTATGTGCGTCTCTGCCTATCTTAAAGAGAGAAGTAAACAATGTAACAAATAAATAAATAAATAAAAATGAATGAAAAATAAACGACAATCCCACAGAACACTGAAGCCTTGTAATGCAAAGAAGAAAATCTTATAAAATTCACAAGAAAAACATATTGGTATACCAAAAAAAAAAAAAAAGAATTGAATATTAAATACGTACAAATTAAAAATAAATAAAATAGCTAAACAAATATTTACCAAAAAATAAAATAAAAAAGCGAAATAAAAAAAAGAAATATATTGATTAAAACAATTTACACCGGATTGAAATTAACTAGATTGGCATTTATTGAAAGGTGTGTTTTTTTTCTCGAAACATTCAGATATTAATGTTTCAAAATATTGTCAAGATTTGAAAGATTAATTTTTCCTCAATTTGCTTACCTGTGAATTTCACATCCATCTAGTTGAGTAGTTAAGCAACTTTAACATATCCATCATGTCTATTAGTCACTTTAGTCTATGGCATTATTCAGTGTATACAATAAATACAAATGACATGAAATCTATTACGGAAAAAAACTAGAAATTTGTTAGGTGTCACACGATAACTCGAAGCGTTCCAACTCTTAGATAATGGCTCTAGTTTAGTTAATGCTGTTACGCAGTAAATATACAATAGATATACTATACTATGCTATACTATATATATATATGAATATCGGTTATATACACAATCTTAAAACTGTAGATACGAAAGCACATTTCATAAGTTTTTGATATTTGTTTTTCTAATTTTCAAACAGCTTTTGAATCATTCATGCAATGCCTAGACAATCCTAAACAAAGCTAAACCAATACAAAAAAAAAGAAAAACTAAAACTAAGCTTAAGTAAATGTTAACAATTTTCTATTATTATTTTCTTTAGTCAACAAATATGCTCAATAATTCAACTCGTATCGATAATTTTATTGGATCAATTGAACTTTTGTTTTCTTAGCTTTAAAAATAAAAAAAAACAAAGAAAAGAAATTGGCTTCGACTCGTGCCTATAAACAAAAGCAAAAGAAGAAATCAACAAAAACACTTGATCATAAAAGTAATCATTAAAACAAATAGCAAATAAATTGACAGAAGAACATGTGACTCTCGGTTATAAATAAATTCAATATGTACAATATTTTGCACAAATAAGAAAAATAAATAATTAAAATATGACAGCGAGCAGCCCAAAAAAAAAAAAAAAAAAAAAAGCCAAACATCCAAAAAAAAAAAAAAAAATGAAAAATGGCAAATTGATTACAGCGGTAGGCAAAAGTAATTTCACAATTTTTTGATAACATTATTTGAGCTAATAGATAAAGCAGAAAATTACTCACAATGCTAAAGTCATAAAGGCAAGATACAAAACCATTAAGATGATCTTATAATATATTCGTTTTTATCATCTTCACAATATAGTAAAAATAAAAAATATTATTTATTGGAATGACTTGTGGAAATACTTTTGCCTTGCACTGTAATTTAATGACTGATTATATTTTTAAGTTTCTGTTTTTATATACAATATTGTTTTTTTTTTTTGTTAAGTTTTTACTTTTTTGATGATTATGATGGTAGATTATTAAACCAAATTTACCATAGCGAATGCTTAAGCATATTATATGTATTATTGTTAGATGTATTAGGGTACCAGAATTGTATGTACTATATAATAAAAAATGAGGTAGTTTCAAGAGTGCTGAGCCATTCCTCTCTAATTAGAAAAGCGAAATAGACCACTTTTGACTGGTTTCTTTCTGGATCCATTTCTTTCGAGTGTAGTCGTCTTCTGTCTTCTGGGAAACTCAATCTGGAACTGCCTCAATATTTCTATGGGCTATATCTTTGGATGGATGTATGTGTGTGTTTTAGTTGTAAAATTAACCGTTTGTAGAATCTGAAATTCATAGTTCAGTTCGAAAAAAGTTCGACAAAGTGGGAAGATCATTATAATTGTATTAAATGTGTGAAAAAAAAATTTATGATAGATCAGATCATAAATTATAATTAATTGTTATATGTGTTTTTTGTGTGCGTGTATATTCGCAAAGAAAATAACAACCAACCTAAACAGAAATTCAAAGAATTTAAAAAAAATTTATGGAAATATACGAGATTATAAAAAAAAAAATGCTAAGCAAAAAAAAAATAAAAAGTAATAAATAAATGAAATAAGAAAATAAATACAAAAATTATGATGTTCAAAGAAATCGGGTAAACAAATATCTACACTTTGGTATACATATAAAGAAGAGTTGGTCAATTTCAGGAATTGAAAAATCCAGAAATCTATATATATATAAAGAAATATATAAACAGAAAAAAAAATATAGACGATCAAATATGAAAAACGATTCAGATTAAATGTTAACAAGTATGTTATTTTTTTTTGTCGGTGGAAATTATATTATATAATATGTATATAGTATATAAAAAATATATATATATAAATTAGAGAAAAAAATGAAGCAATTACAATCGTTCGAAAAAAATATAACAAAAAAGTATGAAAATAAAAAGTTCAAAACATCAAATATGTTTGCCATTTTTTATTTATTTTAGCAAAGAAAAAAAGTATTGGTCTTCACTTTTCGACCTTGACGCTTTGCCTTGCCTCACTGTGAGGCATTGTTGTTGTTGTTGTAAGTATCTCTAAACTTTTTCTGTATTATCTGATATGCATTGAACACTCTGCAAGAAAAAGAAAATATATTAATAAGTTGCCTCAAAGTTAGCCGCTAGTAAGACTTACTTTTCTTTCGCCACCTTGAAGGACTTTTTCCGCTGTTTCAGACATGTGGTCTCTTGGGCTGCATCGTTTTGGGGTAAATCGCTGGGCGATATCATTGTTATATTATCCGGGTGGCAGAAAAACGCAATTGAGTGTCTGCCACGAGCTCGTATGTGCTCCTGCTCGGGTATGACCACACGATGTTGCTTTAAAAAATAAATGAGAAGTGTTTAGTTTTGGAAAAATTGAGAAAGGCTTAGATGGCTTACCAGGGCAGGATATCTTTCTTGTGTCCATATGGACAAGATCTCGCCACAATTGAGGAGTATGGCGCCTGGAAGATGGCCCACACGATGCCATTTTTCACTGCCAGGTAACTTCACTTCCAGGCCGCCTTCTGAGTCTTGGGCCAGCAGTGTGAAAGTGCCATAGTCAACATGGGCTCCACAGCGGATAACCGCTCCATTTCCCATTTTGTGCTCTGAGAACTCGCCCTCCTTATTGCCATCGACTTCATTATAGTCACGATCACTTTGTTCCGGACTGAAATCTGGCTTATCTGACAGACAACGCTGGTAACTGTATTGGCAACGACCCTTGATGAAGTCGTTTTGACCGGGCTCATCGTCCACAATTGGGGGATAGTAGAGCATACGCAGGGTGGTCATATTGTCGTGATCGCCGGACAACATGTGTGAGTGCTTCTCGAGGAAGAATGAGTGTGGTATATCCAGGGACACGGCGATGGCCTGTAATATAAAACTGGCCAACGCCTTGAAGTCCATGGCCAATGTGGAGATGTGATCTGCAAAGCCGGGCAAAGGCTCTTCCGGCAGGTTTTTGGCATTCAATGTGCAAATATTGTAGGCATGACGCAACTCCGGAGTCTTGCCGTCAAAGCGCTCAACTCCGGGACTGACATAGCCATGATTGTCGCCATCGGTGCGTATATAGTGTTGTTTTACATCAGCGGATAAATCCACAAAATCATCCAAGTGATCCCAGGCTGTTTTCAACTAATGCCGAAAGGAGAAGTTTTAAAATATTTTGAGAGTAAAAAAATGACAGGTTAATTTACCTTTTCATCGGATATGCCATGATTGACCAGCAATGCCATGCCCTTTTCCGAAAGAGCTTTCTGCAGCTGATGACCCACACGATTCACCACCGATTTGACGGGCACCTCCTCAATCCCTGCAAGGAAAGAGAATGGAAGAGGGTGCTTCTTATCACTGAGCTTTTTATGAATGGGAATATTTCTTATTGTTTTATACGCTGCTTATCATTATATATATTTTTTATTTTAAAATAAAAGTAAGCACAGTTGTTGGCAATAATCATAAAATGCTTAAATGAAACCGCTTTATGACCTGCCAATAATACCAATAAATATATACTCGTAAATATATTAAATCAGCCACAACTTGGTTATCGCTTCCAATTGAATTAGCCAGACGTGCTTTACCTTGTGGTCTACGCCAATCCACGTGCCACTTACATAAAATACAATAATTATCTACTAATTAGATTCAATATAATATATAAAGAAAAAAACAACTGTGAGGTGAGAACAGCAACGAGTTGCCGAGTTACTAGCACACTCAAAGCCAACAAAACCCGCAAAGGGCAATGATTGAATAAGAATTGCTTTTAGCTTAAAAATATAAATTGTAAAAGCAAAAATGTCAATAACCACAATAAATGCAATAAGGTAAATGCAATCAACTCCAATGCGACCACAACCACCACCCGAGCCAGCACAATAAATGCGGCATTTTGCCATTGACAACTTTGACAATGGAAAGACCTGGCAGCAGGGCGGAAAATAAGCGACCGGATGGCAAAATGAAATACAATAAATTGGTCTGGGTTATGTGAAAGTAAAATGCACTAGTTGTCTTGAGTGGGGCTTAAGGTGACTTTAACAATAATAACCCCAGAGGAAGCTTAGAGATGTGGGCTCTTAGTCAAGAGAATTCTCTTTCAATTGTCTTGAAATTGCTTCGAATTTATCTGTAAGTCAGTCGAGTCAATTATTGAATCTATAAATAAAAAGGTAAGCTTCCTCCCCCTCCTACCCAAGTGTGACGCATTCGATAAGAAAAAAAAAAAACAAAAACAATTCACCTTTATCAATAATTACAATGCTTTGTTGTCACGCTTAAAGCTGTTGGCGCTTATCACATACTTGGCATAAGTGAGGTTGTCGTCATGTCGTCGAAATACTTAGAAACTGATTCAAAATGGAAAAGTGTTTTTTTTTGAGTGATCATCAGATTTTATACTATAGTAGTTATTTTCCGAGTACTCCAGGCATTCATTATTTATTTTTATGATATCTTGGAGAGGTCAGCTAGCAATAAAATGAATGAAATTTGTTGAAGCGCAACGAGTCACTTGGCGCCAGCTCATTTGTTTGTGCCTTTTGATTTCAATTTAATTTAATTTTTTTTTTTTTTTTTTTTTAGACTTTGGAGTGTGCGTACAAGCCATTTGTTTGGATACAATTTAATTTGGCTTTGACTTGCCAGTGTACACAGACAAATCGACGAATCAGCTTTTTTGCTTCGGAATTGCGGCAATTTTTATGTGACATTTGCGAATCGTTTAGTCATTGGGGTAAAATGCCAACATGTTGTCTTTATTTATCTATATTGAGGCTAATTAATTAAACTAACATTATGAGAGTGGTATGGCAACCAGTTTTATTTTTTTATTTGTTTTGATATGCCAGATCAGAGATTTGTATTATATCAGATATTTTGTACCCGACGTGAAATTTGCAATTTCACGATATTTGCAATATTTGTTTTGTAATTAATCAAAACTTAAGCTGATCGAAATTTAAGTCTTAGGAAAAATAAAGAAAATAAATAAAATTCGAGTCAAGAAAGAAACACTGTGTGGATTACTTTATAATTATTATCTAAATATTATGTTTTGGTTTTCATATACCCTTTTGAGTTTTCAGATGATCGAAAAAAATACAAGTTTTTTTCCGTTTCAAAAATCAGGTTGATTTTATTTTAAACCCAAATTTTCCATATCACAAAAATTAGTAAAATCAAAATCAAATTTAGTCAAATAAAAAGGTCAAACAGTTGTTGACATTGAATGATTTAGTTTGAGTTATTTTTATTGCTAGCACAGATTATCCAAATATTTCGAATAATTTTGAGAAGCCACCAAAAACCAGCTAAAAAATATATGTCATATTTGGCCATTACCCTCGCCAGAAATCGGGGTGAATGAAATAAACGGGGGAAAAAAAAGAATGGACAAGCCCTGGCCGGTCGGTCTTAAGTGATTCGAAGAATCTGAATGTCTTCAGGTTCCAGGAAAGGGGGATTTTCGTATTCTGATTGGACTGCGGCGAATGCGTCACTATTCCGCTGCAGTCAGCCAGTGTTGACGTCTTTGCAAATAAACAAACTAACGAGATTACAAAATCATAAGTTATTTGAAAGCAAAAATAACACAACTGACAGAGAGCACAGCGTGTCAGCCCGTGGAGACAGATTCAATAAGAATATGATTATTATTATCTTTGAGAACAAAGACAACAATCTTTTCGAAAGAGTCTGAGAGGTTCAATATAAAACTAATAATTGTAAATATTTGCACTGTCGCGCTGTGTCTATTTGAATTTCCGGACATGGAATGTTTTCATTTGATTTCTATACACTGACATTGGGCAAGTAGTTCAAGAACTTCTCCGAACCAATTAAACTTCGTGGCCATTGACACAATTGTCAAGCAGTCTCCACTAGACGGTCGAGCCGAATAATATACTGGGTTTGTTTTACTGTTATTATTGTTATTTATATTGTCAGTATGGCTTGTTTGCCAGTCAGAGTTCAATGGCTCTGGTTATTTTTGAAACGAGTACGCCTCATCAAGGTTAGGTTTCTTGGTTAGGGAGGCCTTTGCAATGAGATGGGTGCGCCCAAGTACAATTGATAATCATTTGATATGTAAATTAAATATTTACTTTAAGCCCAGTAAGTAGGTCAGTTTACAATTTCGAAATAGATTGTTGGAAATTTTTATGAAGGGTATCAGAACTTCGATATTGCTTTCTTAATTATTGTAATTACAGTTATAATAATTTAAACAGGTGTCGGTTGCACAATCCAATTGACTACTACGCAGTACTGAGACAGTAACTGCAATTAAAAATTATGATTAACAAAATAATATGCAATTGCAATTAAATTTTTCACAAAAAAAAGTATATATCCAACTTGTATACAAAAAGTAAATATAAAAAAGTGCAATTATTGGTGGATGACTCATTAACCACTCAACACTCAAGCCAGCACAAAACCAGAAATAGCCTAACATGCGCTTGGCAACGGAAAAAATCATCACAGCTTGAAATGTTTATGAGAATGGAAATTAATAGCTCGAGTGTGGAATTTACCATGAGTATCTCGCCAAAAAGAGAGAGCTAAGGCCGGGGGAAATTTCAAAATTTGCCACCTTGTAATCAAAGGGTAAATACAATTTACTCTGAAGCTTGTGAGTCAAAGAAGATAATAGGGAATCTTCCAAATGATATGGTCGAGTTCTTCCGATTCATATCGTCCAATTAAAATATATATTCTATATTTTTTTTTATCATGAGTATCTCGCCAAAAACAAGAGGTGGGAACAATTTCAAAATTTGCCACCTTGTAATCAAAGGGTAAATACAATTTACCCTGAAGCTTGTGAGTCAAAGAAGATAATGTGGAATCTTCAGACCGATATGGCCGAGCTCTTCCGGTTCATATCGGCCAACTATAATATATTTCAATATTTTTTGAGACTCACAGCTTAATTAAAATTATTATTTTTACACTAGCCAAGAGCGTGACTTACCACAATGAGCCAAATCTATGATCGGCACTGCACTGCGTGAGAGCAGCGTGTCAAGTTTATCGTCATTTGTTTTTGTTTTTAACATCTCGGAGCCGAGTGTGTTTGTGCTTGGGAATTTTGAGATTGTTTTGTTGTTGTTGTGGTTGTTGTATTTCCGATAGGGCAGAGTTCTTTTGTTTGATTTTAAAAGTCGCCACAATTGAAGTTCTTTGGTTGTTGGTCACTTTTTAAAATAGGCAATCAGTCGTCGAGCTTTCGGATTGGGTTTATTTCTAAATTTACGAGTATCTTTATCACAAATTATGCGCACTTTTCACTGTCACAAATTGAGTTGTGTTTGCCTTCGCTTACCGAATCGAACTGAACTAAATTCAATCAAATAAAAATAAAAACAAAAAAAATTCTTAATTATTTATTTTTCTTCTTTTTTTGTGTTATTTGAAATTTGTTTGGCTTTTCATCCTACAAATATATTTTATTTTGTTTTTATAAATAGCACAAAAAAATTTAAATTGCTTTAATGTGTGCGTTTGTGTGTGTGTGTGTGAATGTGTGTGTCTGTTTCAATCAATTGATCGCTTTGAGTGGCAGGCAGCCAGCCAAATCACCAGCTAGTGACGCCAAGCAATCGAAATACCCAAAGCCAATCGAACCAATACCAATACGGAGTTATTGCGTTGGAGAGGGGATAAGTGCGAGTATAGAATCGAAGGGCGTTCGAAAATCGCGTAGGAGCGTGGCAGTGCTCTCCGTATCTCGGCTAGAATTCAACTAAAGAAATGAACCAAAGCATTTTGCTTATCGCACCTGCCGTTTGGGGAAAATTCTTCAACGACTTTGGTAAACAAAGGTAGTTTTACTTTCGGTTCTGTTGTTGTTTTCGCATGAAATTTTAATTTTATTTTTTTTTTTTTTATTTAATGTGAGTGTGCTTTGTGTGTAGACGCAATTAGATAAAATTTAATCAAATCAAAAATTGTGATAAGTAAATTAGCACTTGTCATTTGTCAAGCCAAAAGCAAGCAATGCCGAGAGTGCCTGAAAATCACTACAGAACATTCAAAGAGAGAGAGAGAGAAAGAGGCAAAGAACGAAAGAGAGAGGAGCTGGGGGTGGAAGCAAGACCTGGCAGAGTTCGTCGCACATGCTAAACACGTCTTTATACTTTAAGCCAAGTACGAGACTATCTAAAGTCATGCGCAAGCTTCTTCTTGCTGTTGTTTTCTTTTCTGGCTTTTGATTTGTTGTTGTTATTGTTATTGGTGTCGTCAGCAGGTAGTTGTGCTGTGTTTGTTATGGCTTTTAGCGTCTGTTTACTGCCGCTGCTCTGCCACAGACGCCGTCGCCAACATCAACGCCGACGGCGCAGCTGACGCTGCCTTTGTCCAGGTAGGTTTTTGTTTTTTTTTCCTGTTTTGCTTTTCCTTTTGCTGCAGAGTTTCGTATTTGCAAAAGATACACACACATATAAGCACTCTTGTATTTGGTTTCCATTGCTATCTTGCAGATCTCGTTTAACGGCACTCAGGTGTGCGTGTCTGGCCAAGAGCCCCAGCAACAACAAAATAATAACAAGAAGCATAACCAGAGCCTCATCAGTGACAAGCAGAGTTCGAAAGACTCTTCACCTTCACCCCTGCCCAGTCCAACTCAGCTGAGTTATACCGACTTCAATTGTATGTTGGGTTGAGTCGAGTTCGTCCAATCGTGTATTTCAACTTTTTGTTTTTGTTGTATTTGATGTTGTGATAAGTTCAGTGCTTTTGCGTCTGTTGCCAGCCAATGAGTTTGCGAAGGCACAGGAAACACCGCCAGATTAGACAGCCGGGTGGAAGAAGTACAAAAACAGCATAAAACTGCAGACGTGGACTGCTTCTTCAGCAGTCTTTCAGTTTTTCTTCTTCTTCCCTGATCGTATTTACATGGCTGGGTGGGCAAGAGGGTCCCAGAGTCGTTTGTCATTTGTCTCTTGTCCGGGTAAAACGAATCCATTTGAGCAAACGTGGCATCTGCTCCATTTTTGCAATTCAAAAATTTCTATTTTTATATACGATTTTTTACAGGAAATTCGCTTTCTTTTTTCGCACAAAGCACCGCAGTTGTCGATTTCCCTTTCCACGACCAAAGGTGATTATCAACCAGACAAAAACAAAATCCAGTCTAAAACAATAACAACGCCTACTTTTGCTTTTCTTTTGCTGATATTATTATTACTCTGCACAGATTCTTTTCAAATTATACTGGCACGCGAATTTAGGGCAAAAACATTCCGAGTACTCTACTCCAAAAAAGAAAAGCAATGAACATGTTTACTTTATTATTATTATTTTTTTTTTAATAAATTAACAAAATTTTTGCACTAATGATATTTTTCGTTTAATGTGCATACGCGTTATTAATTATCGTCCGAAAATGTTAAAAAACAATTCAATAGTTAGGGTTAGGTTTCATAAATAATATAATTTTAGCTGTTCACAAACTTTTATAAACGGCATGACTGAAAAAATCTCTCGTTTTAGGGTTTTTGTATATAATACTAGCGGCACAGCCGACTTATATTTAACAGATTTACAATTGTATTTATAAAACGAATTCGCGAGATCAAACAACTGCGGCACGTCCGACTCAAGCGACAGTGTAAAAAACAATTGAACTATTGAACTAGATCGGAACTGAATTTTACAGAAAATAAAATTGGCCAAAACAATTCCGTTACCCGAACGAACTTGACTGAAAAGAATTGAATTTCAAATAAAATGAAGTCATTATTTTTGTTAACATTTTTCTGTGTTTTCTTTCCTATGTTATTTCATTATTATTTTATTTATGCGTATGTTATTGCGCTGTTAATCAGCACAAAAAAAAAGTACAGATTTTTTGAGAGCCGCTCTCAATTTCTAATTCGTGCTCTTTTTGCTCTCTTCAAATTTGTACGGCCTCTTAAAAAATCTGTACGGCCTCTTCAAATCTGTACGGCCTCTTAGATCTGCTCTGTAGGCCTTTTTCAGCCGTTTTTTCAGCTGTTTTTCACCAAAAAGAGAGAAAATGTCCAAAAAGAGAGAAAATGCCTGAATTTTTTTTTTTTGATTCTCTCTCGGGTTCGCTCTCGCGCCGTCGTTTTCAGCTTTTTTTCTAGCTCTTTTGAAAGCAAAAACAATTGAACTATTGAACTAGATCGGAACTGAATTTTGCAGTCTCGATCACCTCTTAAATTGGCGCCAAATTGGCCAAATTTAAATGCGCCGCTGAACCAAACCTGCATTTTTATTCTCTACAGACCAAACAAAAGATCAGATACTCCAATGAATTTCTTGATTTACTTACATTTTACATTGAAGCTTATGTTCAAAGCAAATAAAACTAATTTGAATATTATTTTATATGTAATGATTATATTATGAATTATATAATATACAAAAAAATTAAATAAAAAGTTGGCACCAATTTCAAAATTTCACAAGCAAGTTGGCAGCAATAGTACATTCGAACTTGGTAAAATATTAAACTGCTCTTTTCTCTTAAGTGATCTTCTATTCTCTTAAGTGGGGAAGAGAACAAAATCGAAATTCTATCTTCGATTTCGAATATTACAGACTTTTTTCGACGTTTTTCTGTCAATCCGAGCAAGGATTGTATGAGAATTATATGATATAATGGACCAAATCTTGCCTATAAAAGTGTAATACAAGGCTCTCTGCAGACAACTTAAGCGACTCTTTTTGGCGTTTCTAAATTTAAAAAAATGCAGAAATTAAGTATTTGCCAGGCGAGATTCACCATCATTCAGCAAAAATGTTCTTTTATTGGTGTAATCTTTTTTAGGACAAAAGATACTTATATTAATTTACGTGGGACTGACTCCGGCTTTAATTGCGGAAGAAGATAAGGCTGCCAGACTGTTAAAAAATAGTTAAAGCCTTACACACCAGTTTTAATTAAAAAGGCTTGCATACTTTCAGGCCGCTATTAAAAATAAACAGATTAAAATATTTTAATTTTTGTAATTTTTAATTGCAATCAAATTTACAATACAATAAAATAGATATACAAGTAATTATTCTTTATTAATATTGCAAGCAAAAATTAACTACGCCAAAATTTGGGAGGCACAAACTAAAAAAAAAAAAATAATAATAAAAAACTACAGAAATTCAAAAAATTTCTATCTCTGTAAGGGTTAAGAGAGGCAAGTTGGGTAGTGATTTTTTTTCACATAATCTTTCAAATGCCAGTGCTCGAATTAAAAGAGTTTAATATAATTATTTAAGATCACATTTTCAGCATTTTATCATTAACATTGCTTGGTCACATGATCGCACTGCATATGTTTTTTGTTTTCTTTTTTTCAAATCAATTCAATTAAAAGATAGTTTAAAATGTGCACTGTTTCGATAATCGATGAATAAAAATATATACATAGCTATTTGAACTAAGTTATACATATTTTTTGGTTCTATTACACTTTGCCCTTTGTGAATACAGTTAGTGCAAAAAGTGCAAAGATCGCTCTCTTTCACTTCGCATTTTCCTTCTTTTCACTAAATACTATGAAAAATACTTACAAACTACAAAATGTAATATCCACTGTACTCCCATTTTGATTTAGGTATGATTTGTTTCAATTTGTTTTGTTTCCCTTCTAATTTTTTCCTTTTTTTTCCATTTTGCTTTGCTCGAATCTTTTGCTTGCGTGCTTGGAAATACACAAATACAAATTCATATGAACATAAAGATTAAAAGGTAAGTTAACTAATCGCACTTATGTCACACACACATCACTACTTCTACTGCTACATTTACTGCTATTTTTGTTTTCTACTCCTCTACTCCTTCTTGGCCGCCAGCTTCGCCTTCTCGGCAGCCTGCTTGGCCTCTTTCTTGTAGTTCTTCACGTAGAAGGAGCTGAACATGTAGGTGAAGAGGCCGGCATTGAATGTGAGCAGAGCTGCAATCGACTTGGGGAAGTTGCAGTTCGGCTGGAACTGGATTTGTAGAGTGTGCACGAAAATGATGAGGAATTGCACCTGCAAGCGAAGAGAGAGGAGGGTAGAGAACCAAGGTTAATCAAGTGGGTAACATTGAAGACGACGTTTCAGTTTCGCTTTCTTTTTTATTTTTTGTGATTTTTTGGATTTTTCAACTTACGATCTGCAAAATTGTGATGTACTTCTTCCACCACAGGTACTTCTGGACTTTGGGACCCATGGCCGAGAGCAAGTAGTAGGCATACATGATGATGTGAATGAAGGAATTGATGAAGCCCAAGAGGGTTCCATGGCCACCGGCAAAGTATTTCACGCCCACAAAGGCGCACACTGGCATCAGAGTGTGATGGTACAAATGAAGGAATGAAATTTGGCGTTGTTTCTTGCGCAAGACAAAGAACACGGTATCCAGCAGCTCGGTAATCTTAGCAATATAGTACAGCCACACGGCTCTAGCCATCTGTTTGTGATAGTTAAAGAAGCTTTATAAATAGAACCCAAGGTGAATAATCGAATTTACCCTCATGGAGATCGGATCTGTGGCATAAGTCACGGGCTGGCATTTGAAATTGTAGTGACCGCCCCAGCCGCCTTTGTAGCCCTCGTAGAACAGCACCCAACTTAGAAGCACTTGGACGGCATTGTAGATCAGCAGTGTGTTCTTCAGTTCAAAAGGCTTGCGATCGCGCATATAGCGAGGACCTGCATACAGACAGAAATACAAGTACGCGCCCAGAATCATAAACAGCGGTCCAGGGGCATTGGAGAGGAACCAGCTCTATAAAAAGAATAAATAATTTAGTTGATAAATTGACTTTTGATGATCCTTAACCTCACTTACCTTTGTGCGCAGATCCTCGTGTTCGACGAAAAAGTTAACCATGCGATCAACAATCGTGTTTGTCTCGTTTAGTCGTACCGACATTTTGCTTTCTGTAAATAGGAAACGATTTATGAAATTAACAAAGTAATAATTTATAAAAGTGTTATGAAGAGGACTGTGTTTGGCTTGTGTGAGTGGGTGCGGTAGGCATTAATAATTTAATGCAATACACTCCGATAGTTTGGCCATGGTTTGCCCTTGAGCCGTGTCTATCAACACTCTAATTGATGTTAACTGCGAGTGCACACAAATAGTGCTGTCAATTGCCAAAATGTTTACAATTTTTAAGTAAAGATCTGGGTGTTATTTATATATACATATATATATTCACTAGTTCTGAATGTGTTTACAATTGCTTAGGTACAAGTGCTTAATGTCAAATTGATCAATAATGTAAATGAAACAAATAAAAGAGAGCAGCACTCAAAAGTTCTGGGCCATTAACCCTCTCAGAGCAAATTAAGTTTTTTGCCAGGTTAGCAAAAGTTGAACCGATCGACAAACCTTCTAAAGAGCTCCTAAAATTTATTGACGCATCATCACTACTTGTAACTGTTTTTATTGATTTTCTTTTGTTTGGTTTCTTTCATAGTTTCAGGTTCTCTATTCTAAATAAACCAAAGACGCGACGAACTAAAACTGGTCAGGCTGATATGTTTTACTAAAGTTCAGAGCTTTCAAGTTGAAGGCAATGGATGGTCCACACCTGGCAGGGCCCAGTTCAAGGGCAAAATCATAAATTTGCAAATTTATTTATGCCTCGAGCAGAAGTTAAAAACAAAATAAAGACAAGATTTTCTAGACTTAAGACGACCGTAGGTGCTTGGGGCCTGCACATTATTTATAGAAGAAGAAGAACTTATGGCGGGGATCTCCAAAGAAACCAAACCCTTTATGACTGTTCTATTATGAAAACAAGGAGTCGGAATAGCTTGTGGTAGCCTTTATAGGCCTGGTTTATTGTCAACTCGTCATAATTACCGGTTTATTTATAAACAACCTGACTAAAAAACCAACAACAAAAGTCCTTCGTTTCAATCATTGAACACTGTGACTTGGGAGTTTTTTTTTTTTGCTTCAGCTCACCTCAGCTGAGCTCAGCGGCCATTTGGCATCGCATCGTCTATAGTACTTGATATCGGCCATTATTTCAACACCTTTGCTGATTGCATTGTAATGATTGAGTTTTTTTTTTTAACTTCTTGAATTCAAATATATTTCTTTGGCCCAGCTGAAAAGCTGCACGTGTTTGGCCAGAGGTGTGCGATTTTTGATTTGGTTTTCAACTTTCGCAATATTCCTTTGGCATAAACGCCCCAGTTTGCGGCAGACGCACTTGAGCTTTTCGCGGTCTTGAACCTAATCGAACACATTGCAACAAAGTCATGCCTCACAAATTGTGCAACATGGCTGCAAGTTAAGACTAAACTGGTCAGACTTCTAGAAGAATTGACTGAGGCAATTTCTTAATTTACTCAAAACTAGATTATCAGAAAATCGATTTACTCTGAACAAGTACATGGCCAATTTGGATAAAATTAATGTTTTGATTACTTCATATATTAAATGACTTTATAATTAGTTTATTCAAAAAATCAGATCTTTACCCTTAGACTTTTAGTTGGCAGTGGCTTGTGTATTGGGAGAACCCCTTCACAAATGAATGGTAATTAAATAATATTGTGCGAAATATTTCGATAGTCCCAAATATATAGCTGTGATATAATCTTTCGCAATCGTAAACATTTTGGCTGAGATCTTCCGACCCAAACTGTCTACCGGTTTCCTAGCACAGACCTTGGAACTTCCACAACTTTTATCAAGTTTGATTTTTTATTTTTCTGCTCAAAATTTCTAAATCTTCTTAAATTTCACATCAAAGTTAAATAAGCATATGTATTTTATTTTATTTAATTTTTTTTTAACCAATGATTTTTGTCATATACACATGTTTTTTTGAGATGAAATTTAAATGAAATAAGCCAAAGAGTTTGGAGAATCGATTCTGGTTTCTAGTTTCGGGTGTGCTGATGCGAGTATTATTGATTTGAAAACCCGATGGCGTTCAAATGCAAATCAGGCACTCTCATATATATGCCCGACTGTTTCCACAAATTTTGCATATTTGAGCTATAACAACGTATGGCTAAAAGTCCAATTATATTTTTACCAATTATACGAGCAGAGTTTTTGTGATTTCAGAATTTCTGATTTGTTTCATTCATTTGAATTCCATTCAATTTAATGAATTCAATTTGCTGTTGTTGTCAACGGCTCGAAGCCGTTAGTTTGATGGGTCGCGTGTCAAAAAAAAAAAAAAAAAAAACAGAAACACTATATTTTAACTTATTGACAATAAGCGCAATCAATAAAACATACTCGAATGTCTGATAGGCTTAACATAATGGTCAGGTGATTTTAGAGATCTCAGCTGCTCGGTTAAGTTAACAGGTACACATTACATATATTTCCACTGACGTCATTATCTAGTAATCTTTGAGCTTACGAATATTGACCATCTTAAAATTCCGATCACACCCGAAAGCCGCCCAAAAGGCACGCACGTTTCTTTCGTCCACGTTTTTGCTATTCCCATTTTCGTCCCGGCATTTATAGACCTCAGTCTACATGGCATATAGGCAGTCTGCCGTCTTGATTGATGCTTCAGGTTCGTCTGTTCTATTTGAGCTAGCGAGTGCTCAATGATGATAAGATGCCTTTGAAATAGATGGGAGACGTACAGAACCCAAGGTGGCCAGGTCTCTCTGGCCATTTTTGTTTGTCTGAGCTTGAATACATTTCGCTAAAATCAATAATCAAAAGCTCGAAATACCAAAATATTTAAGGCTCGAATATATTGAAATAGAAGAATAAGAAGAAGAAGAAAAAAAATGCCACAATTTTTGTTTGTTGTTTTCAAGTCGAGTCATTAGGTGTTCTACGCATGTGCGCACATTAAAAGTGAGAAAATCCCCAACAACAACAAAAACATCCAGTAAAAAAAAAAAAAAAAAAACTTAATAAGTGAGGTGCATAAAATAAATTGTGAACAGCAGTAAAGGCGGCCGATCAATCGATTGAATGGGTGCGTAATCGTTGAATTGACCGATACGATACCCAATGGACCCGAAACGAAATTAACAACAAAAGCATCGTTTCCAGCTTTAACGTAAACGTCAACGCATTAAAATTCGCTACCAAGGTCACAAGTCTTTGAGGAAACGAACCGAAATCAAATTCAATGATCTCTGAGTGCTACAGATTTTGTCGGCCAACTTGGTCGACTCTATTCAAGCTAAATGGAAATGTTTACAGCTTCAACAAAAATTTATAGATATATATATATTTATTTTTTTTTTTATAAACGCACTAGGTTTATGCAGATTTTAATGAATTGATTTTATTGCCAGTTATATGTTTTAATAATTCGATATTAGCCTTAGCCTGAATACAACTATCACCTTGAGTGGGTTCAATTAGTTCTGCCTTGCTGTTACTTTCATTGCATTGCCATATTCAGAAATAATCAAAGTTGGCTAGAAATGGAGAGAGAAAAGGCCAAGTCTAGTCAAGTGCTTGGCACTTCCGCAGTGAAAAATTCCATCAGATAATCAATAACAAAAACAGCTTGATTTAAATTTGAATAAGCAGTTTAATTAAGCTTGTTTTTGTCACTAAGTAGCCCGGGTGGGGGGATTTTCCTAACCCCAACTCAGCACGGAGCCCGTGGGTGTCTGTTCAAGGAAGCGATTAACCTATCTGGTTAGAGGCTGGCATTCCAGAATCTCTGCCAGTTAATTAAGAGCCCAATTACTTGGCAACTGTAATTGCTCAACAAAATGTTTTAGTTTTTTTTTTTTTTTTGATTTGATTTCCACACTTGCCAATTAACATTTCAAAGCGTTTGGGCCAAAATGTAAATTAGTCGGTAGTATGTTACAAATAATTAGTGGAAATATCCAGGTAGCCCAAGACAGTGAGACAAAGGCAAATAAATTAACCGATCTCTTTAAGACAGCAGATTGACAGCAAGAGTAGCTCTAAAATCAGTTTGTTGCCTAAGTCTTTCGATTTCCGTGCAAATGAAAGTTAAATTTATGTATTATCGATTGATTCGAAATGTGCACAAATTAAAAATAATTGAACCCAACAAACGTCACAAGTCATGCAGTGTTTTTGTTTTTTGTTTCTTAGAATTTTTCCCTTTCGAGTAGAGGAGTAGAGGCATTAATCAATATCGCACAATATTCTCATACCTTAAATTCATATTCATTGAATGTAAATATTATATGAAAAATTAAATTATTAATTGCCATCGAAATGGAGGGTAAACAAAATGCCTGAGGTTATAAAAAAAAAGTCAATAAACAATAAAGTTACCAGGCAAACTAATCAAATAGATTCTGACACCTTTTCGAGAGAACTCTTAGAACCTTTTGTGAAAATCTTTGTACTTTTTTTTTGCTTTTGCTTTGGCTCATCATACACACATTCAAATTGAGTATTTATTTTTACAAATCATTTGGCCTAACCGAAGGGTGTATTATGAAGCTTTGACAAAGTCATTCGTATTGAGATGCCAAGGTGTATACTATCCCCACTAATATATCTATTCGATCCGACTGCCGGCCTTCAATTTGGCGAGGGTCATCAGTGGAGGTTCTCTAAGTTTTTTCTTATTTGTTTATTAGTGTGTGTGTTTTTTTTTTGGTTCCTCTATTTTCTTGGTGCAAGAAATGTGTATTTACTTGGCAATTATTATTAAATTTGGCTTGAGCAAAACCGCCGACCGTGGCTTGTTAAGCAAATATGTATATAAGTCACTTGAAAATCGGTCCACCAAACAAAATAAACTAAAAACTAACCAAAGACGAGGATGGGGAGGAGGCGAGTCTTCAGGTGTGACTGTGTCAACTAGCCACGCATGTGACCCCAATCGAAATGAAAATTAAAATACCATTTGACATGGATACATGATGGCTATGAAGCTGTCACCAAAAACATAGTCCAAAAAAATCACAACCAAAATAACAATAATCATAAAATATATAAATGTGCGAACGGATGTCTGCCTGAATTCGGCAAACATCGCACCCAAAATTCACACAGATTTTGATCTCAAAATTGTGTAGGTCAGTGCTGTTTTTTTCTTTTTTTTCTTTCTGTTTATTAATAATGAACAACCATATCATTTCAGCAGCCGCAGCACCAGAGAAAAAAAGTCACAATAAAATCGTAAATAAACAAATTGCGAGTCTGTCATGTGTGTGAGGCAGAGAGTCGGGGCGAAGCACTTACGAAAACCTGCCCGGCCCTTTTTGAAGGGCACTGCCAACCATCCAACCAATCATCTTTTCCATTTTTTAATTCAATTTTTCTTTTTGTCGTATTTTTATGTATTTTTGCGTTTAGCACTTTTCGGTTCGGCCACTCTCACGGCAGGTTTTTCATATTGCGTCAAGAGAAAAAAAAGTGTAACGCCAAAAATCACGGCTCAGATGAATAATGAAACAATATTATGATATAATATAAGGCAGCCAGCTAGATGGACAGTTGGGCAGTTGGGGACTGAAATTTAAACTATTTGTCGGTCGCATCTTTAGTTGGTAATTTGTATCTTTTGTTGTTGAAATTGGTATATGCTAGTTTATATTTTGTTGTTGTACGAAGTCTTTAAATTGATCAATAGGTAGCCATTTACATATGACGGCAATTTGCTGATTGACTTGGCTTGACTTGACTTGGTCTTAGCTTTGGCTATATTTGGGGGGAGTTACGAATTCCGCTTATCTCGCTTGTCCCTAAGCAAATACATGGCGATGCGTTTTTATAGTTGTTGTTTTTGTTGGGCGCTTTTGTAAGCTCGTTTCGTTTGCTTGTGTGCCCTGGCCTTTTGGTGTCGATGTTGATGATGCTGTTTTGTGGATGACTTTTTCTTGTTGTTGTAGTTTTTTTTTTTTTGGTGTAACCATGTGCTTTTTTTTATTTATTTATTTATACAAAACATACATATTAAGCTCTTATTTTTTTGGCACACACACACACACATAGACACACATGCACGCATTTATTTTTTGGGGGGGAACGGAGTCTTTCACAATAGCCCCAAAACTAAAGCGACATAAGTATTTATTTGTAAAACAGGTATGCATATTTTTGCATATCTCACAGAACATAAATATTTATGTTTAATTTTTTTGGTAATTTTTAGGTCAAAAGTTCTTCGCTACTTGCCTTTTTTTTATATACTTTTTAAGCGCGAATGAAAAAAAATTAATTTTCAAATTTTTTGCACACTTAGCAATATTTTGGAATTTTATTCAATATGCACTTATGTCTTCACTTATGTCGGCAACGCGCAGAGTTTTCTGATAATTAAATATTTTCCTATTATCAGTTAAAACTTGGAATGGCACCGTCCTCACAAGCACCTAAAATCTGAAGAACACGCGACGGCGATCACACGATACGTTCGAAATATCGATTGCCAAAGCAGCCCAGCTCCACACTATTTTTTTTTTCTTTTTCTTTCTTTGCTTTTCTTTTTTCGAGACACCTTGCAGTTGAAGCGATCACAGCAGACTAATCGACATCCGGAGGCGGCGTGCCGTCTTCTATCCACCGTCAGCGCCATCGCCAACGACGGCGAAGGCAGCAAACTATTCGGCTCCCAACAGTTTGCAGCTGTATGGGTGAGAGGTACTCCATGTCTGTGTGTAGCCGAAGTTTCAAGTCAATCGAGACGACTTGCTGGCTTGGCTGTATGGGTGAGCTCTGGGCGCTCGCTTTGATCGACTTTGTCTTGGTATGGTCTGGCGTGGTGTTGTGTGGTCTGTTCGGTGATTTCAGGTTATACAGCGACAGTTATGAAGTTAGAAGATTTGAAGACTTTGACGATGGCTGGTGTAGCCTGTTTTTGTGGGTTGGCTGAGGATTTTGATGATATGTATCTCTAATGTGCCAAGGTCACACGAGCCGGACACGCTGCCGTTAGCCAAGTTAGTCAAGTCAGTAATTACTGTAAAAACTTATGCATATGCAATTTCCAAGGCAATAATTTCTATTTAGATATAGATATAAAGCCAATTAGCAACGCCCCCACTCTCGCCCTCACAATAATACTAATTTTTCTTTATAAAATTTCCCCCCATACGATAACTTCACAGGCCCAAGAGTATATTTTTTTCATGTCTCATGTGCATGGCAGAAATGCAAGCAAATTATCTTTGGGCAGGCAGCAGCAGCGGTAAGTATTTATCACTCACTTTTGTGGGCTGGCAGTGGCAAACCTAATGAACCATTTGGGTGAGTGCGCAAATTGTTGTGCAATTAAATGGCCCAAAGCTAGCACAGAAGCACAAAAGCCAAAACCAACTATACAGTAATAACTGACTGAGTGTCTTTGAATGGGCCCCCTCCGTCCTCCTCTTGGTCGGTTAAAAAAATTCCGAAACTCCGACGACCACTTGAAAACTTTGGCAACGTCATCCGTAGTGGCGGCTCGACATCATTTTCTGCGCCTACCCCATGGACCAAAAGTGGCGGGAGCCGGCATTACCACCGACACAGCCAGCCAAACCACTCCAAGCGCCATGGTTGCTGCACAAAGAAGCACTTCAGTCCTCATCACAAAAAGTTAGATTATTACACACACATATGAGCAGCCGGCCTGACATTTGGGGTCTGCCGGAGTGAAGAAAAATATGTGAACTGCAGTTCGACTTCGAGATGGTCCATTGGGCTGGCCTGTGCGCTAGGCCCATGCAACGATTACTCAATTGGTGGCCACATAAAGTGTAGTTTTTATACCATAAAAGGTCTCTTATTTGTTAGTTTGTTAATTTGACACATCTGGTACACTGATGGCACCGACTTTTGTGAATTTGATTTGGTTTTAATTTATTCACGGCCAACGCCCATTAATACACTACCCATAAAGTGCTCAGTCACTTGGGCTATCAAACTCAAAATGTCTCGAAAAGTGCAAACCCTTTGGGCAGACCTTCTAAGCTTTCAGAGAAAATGTCTATTTTTTTTTATAGGTTAATTAAAAATTTCAAAAAGAGTATCTATAGCTCATAATTGGGTAATCTTTTCGCACCTGCGCTATTATCGTCATCGATGCTGTCGGTCTGTATTTGGTTGTCCATAAAATCTGCAGTCATTTTGTTTCTTTCTCATTCATTCACTGACTTAAGCTGCGGCGTTGCGACGCCCAAAATCGGTTCATTTGGCTTCCGCATTTTGAAGGTCAGACAGATACTTTTAAGTATTATAAGTACGTTTTTCCATTTATTTTTTTTTGGGGTGCTCTTTTGGTCTGGCACTTGCCGTATCATTTGAATATTGAGCAGCAATCAAAAGCTATAATAAATTTTGTAAAACCTCAAAGCCAACAATAAGGAAAAAAGTCTAGGCTTCTGATTCTTACAAAATGGAACCTGATTTTTACAACTCACTGAATTAATTTTGATTTCAATCTAAAAACCGTCTTAAAAGTTCTTGACTTAGTTATCAACGAATTCAGAGTCAATGTCGTCGCCGGGCAAAAAGAAAAACAAATAACTTAAGACACAAACTTGAGCTGCTGTGCCACAAAAAAAATCAAAGATGCCATGGTTTTTGTCAAAACTTTATTTTTATGCGAATGTGTGTGTGAGTGTGTGTGTGCGTATAAAAATACTTCTATAATGACTTGTTCGATTATGTTGTTTTTTTGTTTTTGTTTTTTTTTTTAATATTTATTTATTTATTTAGTTTTATTTACAATCATATACATACACACACACATACACACTTGCAAGCTAACACGAACAGTCCCAAGTCATAAAGCAAAAACTGATGGCTTTTGTCTGTTTGATTTGACTTGGTCCGACTTTTGATCGTATTGGTTGAATATTGCTCAGTTTAGTTTTTTGATGTTTTTTGTTTTTTGTTTTTTTTTCTTCTCTATATTTCTGCCTGATTGTTATACGTTTTTAATGTTTTTGAACTTGACAAGCAATAACAATTTGCATGAAAATGCTTCAAGCTGCCAAGTAAAATCTCAAAGACTTGGACATCAACACTTACGTTTGGTAACTCAAGCACGGAGCATGGAGCAAAAAAGTTCTTTTGCAATTATTATTATTATGATTTTTTTGTAACAATTGCTAACATTGAAATTCAATTTGTTAACATAATTAAATCCATGGCTAAGATGACCGATTAAATGATCCTTTCAAAGCACACGTGTCTGCAACTGATCAGAAATCAATGACCCAAACTGTTGGCCATTACCACAACAATAAAGACAACAATCGAACAGTCTCACTTGCCAGAGACTTGGAGACAGCCTTGACCATAACACTTAACGCTCAAGACCTTCAAAGTCTAAGACCAGTTGTTGGCCTGGCTCGAGTGTGCTTGCTGCGCTTATTGAATTGTACGCATTAAGGCAACTGCAGAAAATCATTAATAAAATCAAAACGAAATGGCTAAAAGGCACGAAGAAATCAATTCCACCGTGTCGCAGAGAGGGTGTCATGAACTTTAAGTCTCCACCGTAGCTCACCTCACATTGATGCCGACATTGAACTACAATTCAATTTTAATGCGGACTGGACGATTGTATAACTTCCGCAAACGAAACTTTACAAATTTTCAACATGCCAAACCTGAGCATACTTAACCCAAGCCCAGCTCTGGCAATAGCGGTAACAACACCAAATTACTTTAATTATCAATATGATTACAATTTTAGTCAAATTAAATTCAATGCTAAAGATTGCACGTGGTGACGTGAATCACCAAGAGAAAGCTCAGAAACAAAGACATTCCAGTGCTCAGCGAGGAAATGACTGTACTAAGAATTTTAAGGCTATGTAATCGGTGTAGTTTTATTTAGTATTTATGGCTAATATCAGTTGCACAATTTTGCAAATTAGCAAATTATTCAAAACATACAAAAAAGTATCTATTAGCTTTTATGTATTAATGCGCATTCATTTTTGCGGATTGCCCTATGGCCAAAGCTAAGGTCAACAAACGAAGACAATCAAAATCGAAAATCGGTTTAAACTTCACACCCAAAATAGTTATGCCCTGCATCAAACCAAGCAAAGGCATATTAGTTTTAGGGAAGTTCGGAGGTAACCAATTAAAGTGTCGCTAATTTTAATTCAAATCGTTCACATTTAAGTTCAGTTTTGGTACAGTTTTTGTTTTAAGTTTTAGGGGATTATCGAATATCATAATGATCTAGCAAAAATAAAATAAAAAAAAACCTATTATAAATTTAGTTGGTTTTGGCGTCGATTATTTATGTATTTAATTATGCACAGGTTTTTGGAATAGCTAATTTTATTTCGACCTTTGATGCTTGGAGATTTATGTCTCTCTTCCATACTCTTTCTGTCACTATTCGCCTCTTTTTGACATACTTTCTGGGCTTGTGGTACAGTTCGAAGCTATTCGGTCCTAAGTCTGACTTCCGCGCAAAAAAAAAAAAACATACCGTATTGATCTAATCTGTGAAGGCAAATCAGTTGAACTTGAAATATTTATTTGTCTAGTAATAAATTCATTATGCAAGTGCTGTTAACTTACTTTTTAAAGTTGGAACCCAAAATGTGAAGTTCAAAGTCCACTAGACGTTTTGAAAGGTTTTTGAGCCTCAGCCAGCGCGGCCTCTTTGCTAAAATGCAAATCAGCAGCGCAGAACAAGAATTAATAGAATAGAAAAGCCCCTCGGGGACTCGAAGATTACAGACTCTTTTCGATGTCGTTATAAATTATTTGAGTGAGGTTCCCAAGAGCGAATCAGCTTAGTATGGCAGATATAATGTATATATAGATCCGCACACATAAACTTCGATGGAAAATTTTCGTATAACAGGTATATGATATAGTATTTCGATTCTAATGAAGTTTAGGAAATATATGCACCCCTTTTTGGGGGTTATGATATGTGGTTCTGTCACAACAAAATATATATACATATACTTTTTTTTGAAAGGACTTAAAGAACACATTTGCATAAAAAATCCGAATCTTAAATACTCTGCAAAAGGAGCATAAAATATCCCTGAAACTGTAATTATATTATATCTTAGCACTTACATTTTGGAAAGTTAATATCCGACACACATAAAGTCAAACTGAACCATATTTAATAAGGGCTTTCAATTATATATATAAGAATTTAGGTTCGGTTTCACTTTAACCGAGTGTATCATTAAATTATCGAGCTTATATTGTATTATGCAAAACTATTTCCAAGTTGACATTTGAAATTTGTCGAATATTTAGTGCAAAATCTATTAAGTTATGTTCCTAGCTGAATAGAAACGAATAACATTTTCATAATCATTAAAGAGTTATGCAAGAATAGAGTCAGTGCGAAAAAAAAATGATGAAGTATCAGCAAATGCTCCTTTTGCCAATTGAGGTAAGCAAATATTTAGTGTGATAATTCTTTTTAATCCGAATGGTAATATTGGATTAACTCAAAACCTTGGAGCGTCCCTGAAATTAACTTTCATGTTTATCAGCAAATTGTTTATCTTTTTTGTGATTAATTGACAAGTTTTATATACCCAATGAGCCCGCGTTGGCTCAGTGGGTAGAACACTGAGCTAACAAGCGGGCGGTCGTGGGTTCGATTCCCACGAAATGCCATGAAAGAAACGGCTCTTTCTGGCACCTTTTCGACTATTTCTGCTATTCTACTATTCCTCTAGCAGAAATAGAGACCTCGAAAAGTTTGGCCGCCACTCCCAGATGGCGCTATGGTGGCACCCCCACCTCTGGGATAGGCTGCATCGGGCCAATCACCCAATCAGCTGAAACTGTAAAAAAAAAAAAAAAAAAAAAAAAAAAAAAAAAAAAAAAAAAAAAAAAAAAAAAAAAACCGATTACTGAAACCTCAAGAATAAGAACAACAACCCCCCCACAACCGACGACGAACATCAGCATGTCAAAACGGACTCGAATAGTACAATGGAACGTAAGGGACCCTTATGGAGCCATCGAGATTAGCGCAATTTGAAAGAGAAATGGACAAGCCAAAGACCATGATAGCTGCTGGCATCAGTGAGACGAGATGGCGAGACTCGGGAACAAAACAACAACGTCACATACAACTAAGATCGAGCTCACCCGCCACAACATCAGCTGTGGACAAACTGCGCAGAACAGAGGCCGGTGGGGAGGATCTTTACTGAGGCCCTAAGCTCCCAAGAGGAGTAACAAGGAAAAAAAAAAAAAAAAAAAAAAAAAAAAATATACCCAATTAGAAATAATAGACCAACTAAAAAATATACGAGATATAGACTATTCCATACCCTACAATATTCTATACTTTCGTCAGTCTAAAAGCAGAACCCTTTTGTCTCTCGACAAAACGAGGTCCGATTCGATCAGTTTTAGAGTTTAGATTACATTATATATTCAAGGTCTTCCCATTTCATTCCTCTTTATCGTTGTCCAAATATTTATATTTAAAATCAGAAGTTGATAATTCCGAGCTTATCTTAGGTGAATCAAGACAAAGCAATTTATTTCACAATTCTTTTCAGCTTTTAAAGATTTTTATTAATTATGGTTTGTCATTTATTTTGGTGGTACAATATGCATATGTCATTGCTAAGATAATTGTGTCGGATAGCGGGTTTTATGTTTACGATCGACAATAAAATTTCAATAATAAATTCTCTATAGACTTTGAACTGTTTTTGTAATAAATCAAGGAATCCGATTTTAATTGCTAATAAAGAATAAAATAATTACAAACATAAAACTTATAGAAGAAATTGTCTGCCAGATTATAGTTTAATTTTATACAACTGTTTTTAAATTTAATTAATTAATTTTTATGTTTAGGTTTTTTGTTTTTTTTTTTGTTTTTGAGAATAACCCTGAGCACAGCAATTCGCTGTGATTATCAAATGTCATGGTCAAAACTAGCAAGCAATTTCTTCACTACTTATCAATTTTAGCTATAAATATCAAATATAGGCTCCGGTAACGTTATTAATTATATGAAGTGTCAAAAAAAGAAAGATCAGAAATTATAAGATCATTTCGGTTGTATATATATTTTTTAATCGCTCAATAAATGACACAAATTTTCAATTTGAGTAAGCTTAATAAATTTCAACTTCTTCCCAATTTCTTGGGTTGATTAAATTTTCATAAATTTATTTTTGCTGTAATTCGACTACTGCCAATTTAATTCGATAATAATAAATTGAGTTAACCAAATATGTGAAACAACGTTTAGATCTTACTTGGGTTCACATTTTGATCTAATGAGAAAATGCTTATGGGAGCGGGAGATGGAAAGGGATGGGCCTATAACAAAGTACATATGCCAGCCAAAAGCTAAAGTGACTGCACTGTAAACCTGCGCTAAGTCGCACTAATATATATATAAATGTATGTGTGTAAGTGTATGTGTGTATGTGAGGGAGTTTTTCAATGGTATTTATGGAAACTGTAGACTCCTTGGTGTGTGCTGTTGATTTGTTTTTGTTTGCTTTGTTTTTATAGTTATTAGATCGCTATCAAAAATTTCTGAACTAACAAATTCTTCCTAGAATGTAATAGGCTCAATAGGGACAGTGCATTCGCCAACAGTTACGCGGTACATAGCCATCTCTGATATGCCGTGGTAGTGTACAAATGCGGCGGCAATCACCAACACATGGAACAGTTGATGAGATTGAAACTGTAAATGAAAAAACACACACACACACATTAGCATACATCAAAATCAAAACAACTTCCGACCTACCCAAATATCGAATTTTCCCGGGAACCAACGTTCAGGCACACGCAGCGCATATAAGAGAGCGCCCAGTATATAAAGCAGTCCTGTAATTAAAGTAAATTGGTATGAGTAATTGGAATGGAAATTTCATTTCTTACCCATCAGTGTGAGCCAGCCAAGGCTAGCGCGACTTATTTGACTAAACCAGCCCTCCATAATGCTGTAGTGTACTGCTGGTATTACGCCAGATAGACCGAAGCTCATGAATACACCAGCGCGTAGAGGACGAAGTCCGGGTTCCGAGAATTTGTCCCACAGCGAAACTATTATCGATAAGCAGCCGAGTACACAAACCACGGATAAATAAATCACCTTAGGCTGATAGTGACAATAGAAGCCATAATAGAGCCAAGGCACAAATGATCCCATTATAAGTAACGCGATTCCACAGTAATCCAGCCTATATGGGTAATATAAATAAATACATTAGACTGTCTCCAATTGACACCAAAGTTTTCGGATTAACTTACTTCGAAAACAGTCTTCCAATCTCCACCGAGTGACAACTCAATGTGTGAAAAGCAAATGAGAATCCCAAGCAAATGATGGCGCCCATAAAGAAAGCTCCGAAAACAAGTTTTTCCTGGAATTGAATCTCAACCGAGGGCCGTGAGACAAAGTACAATGCCACGCCAATAAAAGCAATGCAACCAAGCAGATGAGTCCAAATGTTTCCAGTCTCCGTATGCAAACGAAATATTGATTTAAAACAAGCGCGGAATGATGGTAAAGGAGGACGGTGGCCCCGATGCAAGAAGTCATTATCCTGAAGCCACTTTGGCAAATTCTTATAGTGGCAGACCTTCCAGCTAGCCTCCCAGACCTATAAAACAAAGCCACAATCAGAACATGGCAACAGCACAAATACTGAGAGCACTTACCTTACGCACAAACTCCTCTGCCTGCTCAGCGGCATTGTGGGCCAAAGCACCCAAATCAATTTCATCTGAGAGTACTCCCGCCTTCAGAACCTCCGTCATCTGAAAATACAATTTGATAAGAAATATTGTGAATCGAATCAACCAAATTTATTAAGCGAGAAATACTGACTCTAGCATCTTTTTCAAAGGTTTCCATTTCATTATTATCTCCGTGTTGAGACTGTTCTGGCTTTAGATTTATTATAATTTCTAATTTTTGATTTTCGTTGGGCATATTCTGATACTTATTGTGAATATGAATATTGTATGTAATTAGTCAAAGTGTGCGGCACAGTCTACGTTTATACCTTAACTGTGGTGGGGTTCTATTTCGCATATTTAGTTTAAATTGTTTATTTTTGCCAAAGAAACAAGCGTACACAGCTCTTGATTAGATAAGAATGCTCGAATCTGTCGGCAAAAAAAAAATACATTTGTCTGTGTGTTTGTTGTCAACATTTGTCTGAGAGCATTTTCGATGCTGACTTTGCCAGCCTTCTCCGAACTGGACACTCACTGCTGAGACGTCATTATTTCACTTGACTTTGCATGGAAGAATCGTACTAATTGCGGAACACAAAACAAAGACTGAAAAAAAAAATGTGCAACCCGCAAAAAAATAAAAGACACAAGTAATCTAAAAAAAGTACTTGGATTAGAGACTATGCGTCCAAGGGTGAGGTTGAGTGTGTGGACTAAAAATGTCTGGTCTCGTTACGCTTTGTTTGAGAACGTTAACACCTGTTTTAACATTTTGATATAACAAATTGTGACCAGCCTTTTAGCTAGAACGACATTTAAATTACTAAATGAATGCAGTACGAGTGTTGATTTCCAATGACAGTTCATTTACCGGTGATAACCGCACGACTCTAGAGACCCTATTTGTTCCCCAGATAGCAGGGGCCACAAGCGATTGGTGCTCGTGCGTAAATCAATATTGCACAGTTGCTGGCGCGATTCGACTCGGTGGGGGAAAAACACTCACCTCAGCCTCTATGAGTTGCGTATCTTCTGGTGTGGAGGGCAGGGGACAACCAGCATCGTCCTCTTCAACCAACTCGTCATCATATTCCAACAAGTCAAGGTCATTATTGCTGATAGAATCCTCTGGGCCCCAGCCTCGGCGTTTTCTTAATATCATTTTCACTTCTTCGAAAATGTGCTCCACATCCTCAACTCCGGATCCTTCCAGTCCGTCCACGGGTAGCTCAGATAATCTTATATCAGGCGTATCCGGTTCGCTATTCTTGGAGGTCGTAGCTGGCTCAACAATTTGGTCTTCGGTTATGGAGTTAACCTCCAATAGATTGGTAGCTGACTCGAAATCCATCGTGCTACCAGCAAACTTATATGTTCCCAAGCAAAAGTTCTAAAAGAAAAAATTAGTTAGTTTAGTTTTATGTTTTGGGAAGTCAAAATTTAAAGTTTAATTTTGATGGCAGTCGGCTGTGTAGAAATTTAATATCGTCCAAAGACCAAGTGGGTTTGAGAATAATCAGCCAGTTGACCTTTGGATCTGCGCAGTATACAATGAACGTTAATTTTAACCAGTAACCACAAAGTAAAAAATATATCCATGTGTGGGTACTGCGACAGTCTGGGCTTGTGAAAGGCCCTATGAAAAATATGCCACCAATGTTAAGAAAAAAGAAAACGTGGAGGATTTATTTCGACTCTCCAATTTTCTATAAATCATTCATAGAGTATGAAATAGTCGATAAGGCAGACGTGTTTGTTTTACCTGATTTGCTTTGATTAGGAAAGTATGGCACTATCTTTCTGGGCTAAAGCAACAAGCAATCCAAATTGAAGTTATATAAAAAAAGACTGTCATATGAACACCTTAATTACATGGCGAGTTCAGGTGGTTAAAGTTCATAAATGTATGAAGACTAATTTTTTTTTTTTTGCTTTAGATAATTTGATGTGTATACAAATTTCTAAGCACTTACCAGTGCAAATTGTTGTGGCAACTCTAACTCAAGGTTTTCAAACCTTAACTAAAGCTGGCAGCTAATTGTTTATGACTTTCAACAATTCTCTTTTCTTCACCTAATTTTATTAAAAATTAATAATATAATGTAATCTGAATCGCAATCGAACTCTGTTACTAAGCCAGTTCAGATTCAGTTCCGGAACGTAGTTCCAACATAGTTTACGTATTGGCGTTGCTATCTTGATACAACTGAGTTTGGTAAACGGACCAATAGAAGGCGCCCTGAAGTCTGTCTTTTACTGTTTAATTATTTTTTTTTCTTTTATTTAGAAAATTAATTTCTTACGCCGAACGTATTTATGTATTTATTTATTATTCTCTATTTTAATTTACATTTTGCCTAAGAAAATTCTAGGCACAATGGGATTTCATATGAATGCCTAAGCCACAAAATAAACCAGACCAATAAAAAATGTAAAATATATAATTATTACATTTATATATTACTATATAAAATATCATAAATATTATAAATTATATTTAATATCTAAATTCAGAATTAGCTTCAAAAGTTTTAAGAAACAAATAAAGCGCCCTCTATATTTCGTGGTCGCGATCATAAAGCGACAAGTGGCATGCCTGACTCTACATTTGAAATATAAAAAATGTCTGTTCATAAATTATTTAAATCCATTTATTTAAATCTTAATTGCTTAGATTGGTTGATCACAAATGAAATATAAAGCAAATATTTAAAATATTCTTAGCCCAAATTGATAGTTTCCTTACAAACTCATTTTGTATTGCTTTCTGTTTTTTTTTTGTATTTACTGATATTTCTTGTCTTTGGTAACATTAAACTTCGAGATTTGAAGTTTATTGAAACATATCTAAGACGTTAAATTAATCATTTAACCTTTCGAGCTTAAGTGTCAAAGGTTTAGGCATAAATTAAAGCAATAAAACCCTTCAAAATCTAAACCAGGTCAAAGTACTTGACTGTTTTGTGATTTATGTTTTATTGGCAAACGCCGTAGCATAACTCGACGTTCTGATAAAAAAAAAAAAAATTGTGTATGTACAAATATACAAATCAAACGAATCTACACGAACTTAGAAAGACGCTCTACTGTGTCATCAAGTCGGCCAAGGATGTGTGAGCTCGGCAGGTTTTGCATTAATTTGTTCGTATGCCGTTAAAGCCGGCGTCGTCTTAGCGGTATTTGTCGTTGTAGAACTGAAGTTCAGGGCCTTTATCAAAGAAGCAGATAAAACAAAAGCGATATTGGCTTGAATGACGAACCAACCGAACTAATGATAAAACCAAATGAATTTAAATTACTAAAAAAACGAGTTTAATCAATGAAAAGCACGACGATAGTAAATGTAAACCCGGAAGATTTCCTAACAGTAGCAATAGGTCAACTTTTGGCTTGACCATGGTCAACAAATTTTACAGGTTTGTAAATGCAATTAGCATTTATAAGAAATGTGGCGCAATTGACCAACACACACTCATACACACGCACACATAATGATGACACATAAAAAAAAGTGAAATTCCATGAAAATCAGAGGACAAGGGTTTTCCCAGACCAAGGGCCTAGCCAAAAAGTGTTAAAAGACCCAAAATATGTAAACATTCATAAGAGAGTTGAGTGTGTCTGTTATAGCAGATTATAAATTCATTTAGAAAAAGAGATAATATTTCGACTACTGTCTCAAAAGCGAAAAGACAATTCCCAGCTTTGTTGTTGCTGCTGCTGAGAAATGCCCAGAAAGAGTGAGGTTAACAAACTTGGCCAAAATCAATCTACAGGGCCGATTACTTTCTTTCACCGCCACGGCAGTGGAATAATTGTTTCAAACTTGACCTTACCACCAAATACAAAACTAAAGATAGAAATAAAAATCACCAAAGTCGCCATGTCGCCATTTAATTTGGCCATTAGATTTGCTGCGACTTGCACTCGCCGATTGCCAAGCTACCGATCGACCAACAAATTAGCCAAGTCAAGCGCCAATAACGCGGCTGCGTTCTGGTCTGGTCATTTGCTTGAACTGCTACAGCTGCCGTTGTTGTTGTTGTTGTGGCTGTCGCTGTCGACGCCTGCGCCGCTGTCAACGTCGTTTTCGTTGCCAAACGATCGCATAACGCGCTCATTTTGTTTATTTATACACCTGAACGGGTAGAACTCCGTATTAGTGTCTTCTCGGCGTCCGCAGTTGACGGTTTTTCGAGTCTTAAAATTTCTCAAGCAGTGCCGTGTGTGTGTGAGCTAGCGCCGTGTGAGTGTCTGTGCGGCAGGGAGTAGCAGCAGCCTTTTTAACCCAGTGCAACAACCACAACTACAAATTAGAAACTCCAACCAAAAGGTACGGAAGTGATTTGAATTTTAAAGTGTTTTAAGCAAAAATGCTTAAAAAAATACATACATATATATATATACCTATATGTATATGTATGAAAGAGAAAAGAAAGAAGGAAAAAATTATTCATTGCCTACAACTAATTTTTTAATGGGTTCGCTGGGCAATAAAGAAAAAAATAAATTTGCAATGCTTAATTAAATTGTCAGACGTGCCAGACCAATTCTAAGCAAACACATCAGTTTGGCTCGAGGGACTTCGATTTAAATTATTTCGAACTGTAGTCAAGCTGACTTGACGAATATTTAGTTGAGCATTTTCGCCATTTACTGATCTTGGCTAATGCTTCTTTATCGCTTTGGTGCTAGCTAGCTAGCTGACTGTCTAATATTTCTAGTTGACCTTAACCCAAAGCAATTTATACATACAGTCTCACACTTGCACACATAGATTAACTAAAAAAAAAAAAAAAAAAAAAAAACAGAAACAGAAAAAAAAAATCTAAAATCTAAAAAACTGAAAAACTTGTCTGCAGTCGAGTGGGTAGTGGGCTAGAAGTAGGTTGGGCTGGCCAGGGGGGTGGAGACGCCACCATCAATGGTGGCTGCCATTCAATGTGCAAGCTTTTGGTCAAGGCCAAGTTAAACAACCTCAATGTGGCCAAATCTAAACGCTTTGAACTTGTAATCAATAATGGAAATTACACCGAGATAGTCAGATTGCATAAAAATACAAAGAAAAATTTGATACACATATATATATACACATACACATGGACACATATGTGAACACAATACGTTGACGCCTTGAGCATGACCAGCTGCATGAAGATTGCACTTGCCATCAAGTCGTGCTCGGTCAATTGCTGCTCGTTTATTGTGTGATTTTTTGATTTTGTGATTTTGTCATGGTTAGCTAAATACATGCACATGTTCTGCCAGCGAATGACTTTTTCATTTTGAAGATGGTCGAGGCAATGAATTGGGTTTTTGGGCTTTGCCTGAGCACGTGCAAAATTCCCACGAAAACTCGAAAGCGGCGACCAGCTCAAAACCCAATTAAGTTGACAAATATTTACTCGGTGATTGAAGTACCGCTCCACTGATCCACAGTTAAGACGAAGACGATGGAGAAGAAGAAGAAGAAACGAGCTGGTTCAGTTTATTTTTGGCACTGACTGAGTCAGCTGCCAAAAGGTTAGAGTAGCTTCAACTTTGCTTTGGCTTAACAAAATAATTTAATTTTTACATTTTTTTTTCGCTAATGAATTTGCATTTCGGGGAGTTCAAAAAATGGTCGCGGAAATAAAATAAAAACAAAAATTAGCAATTAACCCGTATCGGGTGACTTGGGTTAACTTGTTGGAAAATTGGGATAATTCTGCGAGCAACTCAAAGCGAAATAAATTCCACATACGCCATGTGGTACCATTACTGTCAATGCCATTCAAGTGTGAATTTCAAAACGCACACATACACACACACACACACACATATAGATACTTACATATTTGTAGTTAAAACATCCGTTGTGATTCTGTTTAAGTCGTGTTGAACAATTGTTTGCCAACTGCAATTGCAACTGCCTTAATCTTAATTGCTGCCTGTCAGTTGGGCTCGAAAAGGTTCTCAGAAACTTCTTTGATTACATCTAAACAGCAAAGTAGAAAAATTGTAAAAAAAAAAAAAAAAAACTTAGACAAATACACACAAAAGGCTGACAGACTTGGGTGTGTCATTAGTCACACTCTGATCCCTAAGCAAATTGTTTTAGATATGGCTAGAACCTAATGTCCCATACTGAAAGCCTGTCAAGATCCATAAAAAAAATAATCTCTGATATTTAAACGAAGACATATTAACAATTGATCCGAACAGAGCTGAAAATAATATTCCAGTTCAGATTATGGCAAATTCATGTACACTTCATTCCCCACTCCGCCTCAGGCAATACCAAAATTTTATTTTGTATATGTAAAAAATAAACAATAAAAAAAAACATCACAAAAAAAATAATAGATAAAATTTGCAAAAAACAAACAACAAAACAGCAAATATAACTTTACTGTTAAAGGGTAGAATAAATTCGCAAAATCAATTATGCATACAATTTTGATTTTTTGATTTTGTTTAATTGGTGTTCCCTCTGTCTTCGACTTGTTTGCTTTTACATATAGCCATAGATATATATATATACATATATACAAAATCTACAATATCATATGATCCATTGTTCACTTTGATATTTATAATTTTTGCAAATGGGCGCGCACGCGACGCGGCTAACGCATGCGGAAGAGGCAGAGAAATCTTTTGTCCATACCAAGAAATCTTGAAGCAGTGTGATTTCAGTTAATCCAACTGACAGAGATCTTGAAATAGTGATTAGGAAATTGAAATGTGTAACGATTTAAAACACTTTTAGTGCAATCAACGTCATTATCATAGCCATAAATAAAAAGGGGGAGATTGGCATGGCCAAGACGCACCTAAATGGGACGACACCAGGGGAAGGCGACACCTTTTGGGTGTTTTTCAATTTTCCTACTGAGTCTAGCATTGATCTTTGTTGCCTCTGACGCTGGTTGCTTGACGTGGCTAATGTGTCTGGCATATCAATGGGGCTTGTCGGCCCAGCCCGCCGGACTCTGCTTCTGCCGCTGTCCCTGCCCGTCTGCCATTTTTGGGAGCAAAATGCCAACAACTTTGTAACATAAGAAAAAAAAAACAACAAACTGACTTTAACACGACAGCACGGAAACAGCTATGATAATAGCAATGAAGAAGAAGATTCTGACAGGGACAGGGTTGTCGCTGCTCTCAAATGTATCTCTCTTTTGCCACACAAAAAGAAGCAAAGTTTTTGTTGTAATTGCAAAGCGAAAAATCATTAAATATTTGAATATTAAATTAAAATTAAATAAGAAGCCATAAAAGTTGGAAACTTATGAGCCAAGAAATGTTTTGGAGTTTTTAATCAGTTCTTGAGATTCTGGTTGAGTAATTGGTTTCTAGAATGACCTTTGCTTTGTTTTGGTTAGTAAATTTTGAATGGTTTTTTGATTAGCACAGGGCCCAGGCCACAAAGACAATCTAAGTCATTCGAATTGGGGTTCCGTCTGCAATTTAAATAACAATAACTGAAAGAAAATCGAATAATTTACCAAAAAGTTGTTATGCAAATCTTTAGAACATTTTTAAATTTTTTTATCTGTATATGTATGTGTGTGTGTGTGTGTGTGTGTGTGTGTGTTAGAAAAAAAATAAGAAATATATATATTAAACAAGAACCACAAACCCAACAGCAATATGAATGCCAAAGCTATACGACTTTAGTGCCAAGGCAGGTTCGAATACAGTCAGACTCACACAAACACCGAGTAGCTCTTAAATTTGCTGGAAGCCTTGAAGACAGATACAATAGTAAGATACTCAGATACTCAGAGATAAACCAATACATTAAGAAAGAGTCCCAACAGCTTCAGGTTTTCAAGCCATTGACTTGCGGTTGGACTCGAGATTCGTGGCTGGTTTCGTTTCGTTAACTTCACCATTAGAATCGATCAGAAAAATATTTAAAATCCGACAAAGACTTAGCCGCTCTCTACTTAGAATATAAAATGAATATCTTCAGATTCTAATGACATTGAAATATTTTCTGCACTCCCTTGCAACTTGACAAATAAGTGCTTCAGCAACATCAGAAAAAATTAAAAATATATCAATTGTTGGCGTCATTCATCAGGCGACTCAGTTGGATTTTTTCAAAAAAAAATTTTTTTTTTTTTACGAGCCGTTTCATTTCTATCAGTGGGGAAGATTTGTGCTTTTTCTTTTCATTAAATGAAAAATATTTTATGCCACTCACATATCAACGCAGCACAGCGTTGAGCATAATCAAGCTTAGCTCAATTCGCGATATACGTGAGTTGGATTTTGGATGAGTGGATGAGCTTTTTTTTTAGAATCTACAGAATTCATTCATTCAGTACTTTTGTGGCATTTTCAATACTCGCCTCAACGAAATCGAATCGAAGGCGCTAGCTAAAAATATCCGATATTAACAACTCGTAGATAGTAGGTTATTTTTATTTAATTTGAAAATATTTTAAAATCATAACCCAAGTCCTATGTTCTTAACTTTATCCGCTATTATTATATTGAATATGGCAATTTTTGAATTTCAGTCAAACATCATGACGACCTATATAAAAATTTTCAATGAACGCATTTCTGGCCTCTCCCAGGGCGTAGGTGAGTAAATACGCTTGGCTTGCTCTCTCTCTCTCTCTTTAGCTGAGTTCCTAAAACTGTTTTCTGTTTGTATAATTAGACGAGACCGTGGACAGCTGGTTCCTGATGAGCTCACCCGGGCCGGTGGTGGCTGTGGTCTTACTATATCTGTGCTTTGTCCTGAAGATCGGTCCTGAGTACATGAAAAACCGCAAGCCCATGGACCTCAAACGCATTATGGTGATATACAATGCCTTCCAAGTGTGCTATTCAATTTGGATGTGCAATACGGTGAGTTTTGAAAGTCTTTCGCAAAGATTCAGTGAAATAATCAAACCAATACACGCAATCTTTTTACGACCCACCCACAGTCCATACAAGAGAGCAACGTGATGGCCTCAATATTCTCAAAGAAATGCGAAATCAAGCGGACCCGCGAACAGACTCTCACCCTCTACTCCGGAGCTTGGTTCTACTTTTTCTCCAAGATCATCGATCTGCTGGACACCACCTTCTTCGTTTTGCGCAAGAAGAACAATCAAGTCTCCTTCCTGCATGTCTACCACCACACCATCACAGTGCTCTTCTCCTGGGGCTATCTGAAGTATGCGCCTGGCGAGCAGGGCGTCATCATTGGCATTCTCAACTCGGGTGTCCATATAATCATGTACTTCTATTACATGGTGGCTGCCATGGGCCCGCAATACCAGAAATATCTGTGGTGGAAGAAGTACATGACATCCATCCAGCTCATCCAGTTTGTGCTCATCTTGGGCTACATGTTGCTGGTGGCCGCCAAGGGTTGCAACATGCCAAAAGCTTTGACCTTCTTCTTTGTGGGCAACACGATTATTTTCCTGTACCTCTTTGGCAATTTCTACCGCAAGACCTACAACAAGAAGAAGGGTCTAGAGTCGAGCTCCGGAACCGGAACTGCCAGCAGTCTAGCCCAATCAGCCCTACGCGCTGCCGGCGGCATGGGCTGCACGCCGAACCAATTCGTGATGCGCCCCGAACAGCCCAAGTCGTACATTGACCTCAACAACAATGATGTGAAGCCCTTGAAAATGGAATAAACGCTGGGAGCGTTGGGGTCTGGTGGGGTTTTTCATAGTACTTTAACCTTAAGGTAATTTTTTTTTTTGTTGCGAATGAGTATGCGTATATCGGTGATCTGTGTCTTATCGTCATCGCCTGGGGCTTTAGTCTAAAGTGGAGTCGCTGCCGTTTTCGGGAAACGATTCGTTTTGTAACTTTGTATGTAATTTGCTCAGAGTCGTCAACAAAATCAAAGTATCCAAATATCTAGTGAATTAAGTGTGAATGTGGGAATGAATGACTGACTGATTAAATGAATGAATGAATGAACGAGTGAATGGCTAAGTCTGTGAATCATAATGGTGGAGTCTGCAGTGAATCTGTACAGGCCACGATTTAAATGATGTTTACAAATTCAAAATCAATCAAATGAAATGCTCGTTGAAAGTTTGAACAACAAATAAAACATCGATTTTGTATTTTTAGAATTCGAAATTTGTTTCATTTTTCTAGAATAAAAGGCTTGCCTGGTAACCGGGGTCGATTGTTATTATTATTTAATTTTCCCGGCATCCGGTCCGAATTTATACAAAAAAAAAAACAAAAAACTTGTCAAACACTGATTCCATAATACTCCACAAAAAACAAGAAAACCAGTTGTGTATTCGTAAAAAAAAAAATCAGGCATGGCATATTTATTAATTTATGATCACTGACAGCATGCAAATTTCATTATACGAGATTTGACCAGGATCGAAGAGCGCGTGGCTCATTGTGGTGTGTCAACCCGCAAGATCTTACGTTTTATTCTGGCTTCCAGCTTGAGTGTGTTATGAAAAATGCTTGGACATTAGTTTCTATTAATTCTGATTTCTATCAATAGTTAAAACACCCATTCGTGTGCTTAAAAGTTATGCAATACTTTTTTTTTTTGTATCTTTAAACCGGTCCAACACAAGCGCGCTGAGACATCATGGCGACTTTCTGTTTGGAACAAAAGAGAAGCAAATCGAACAACTTGAATTAGAAATTCTAATACGAGGGTTTTTTAAAATCTAAATTTATATATGTATTTGTGTGTTTACATATACTTAAACAGAGACGATCAAAGCTAAGCATAGTTAATTTACATCATAAGTATGCAAATGAGTTTACGGCTAACGAACTGTCTTTTTTTTTTTGTTTTTTTGTGGTTCCTTGGCAAAAGATATATCACATTACCAAGTTAGCGAGCTTGAGGGTGCTGCTGTACCAGAAATTCTTAGCGTAACACATAAGCAAGCTAATTAAAACTGCTATTCAAATCAGTTGAAGCTCCTAAAAGTATGCCAAGTGAAACAATTTGGTTAGATGAAAAAAAAATGATTATAGTGAACTCTGACCGCACTGAGCACATTGCAAATGCTTGAAGATCGAATCGAAAGCAATTAAAAAGTCAAGCAAGACGAGCCAAGTCAATCGGCTTGGCTTGAGCTTAAGCGTTTTGTGGTCAAGATCATGGCCAGCCCGAGCCGAGCTCAAAAGAAGACAAAAAAAAAAATAATAAATAAATAAACAATAAACCGGCTTAAAGCGCATGTATCGTCAGCTACTTTGCTTTTGTATCAACTTAAAAATTGTTGATCGCCATTTGCTTCCGCTTTTTCGAAATGAAGTTCCGTTTTGACTGATTGATCAATAAAAGCCTCATCTTGACCACCGGCCAAGTCTTTTCTCTGATTTAATAAACACCTTTGTCAGCCCCAAACACGCACACTCACGACTTAACAACTGAATCTAAGACTTGTGTGTGTGTGTATTCAAGGTGCTTTTAAATGAGCTTCTAATGAGTCGATTCGAGCAGCAAAAACAAACTCTTCGGCTCCAGCTCCGGCTACGGCTGCGGCTGCTGTTCTAGACGCCTGCGGTATCATTTGTGTTAACAAATAACGAAATTTATTTTGCAACAATATAAAAATTTATTAACTGGACATGCTGCATGTATTGTGATTCTTTGATGTTGACTGGTTTATCTTTGGCGCACCTATAATTTTGTATCGAAATGTTTCCGCTTTCGTTGTGGGTTTCGAAGAACTTGAATATCGCCAGAGGAACGAGTCTCATCTATTTCATTGAATGTCAACACTTCACTCAAAACTATAGCAAAAGAATTTTGGAATTTTTGTTTTCTGTAATTTTGTTTATTTCCTATAAAAAATGATAAGGTGTTTTTTTTTTTGTTTTTTGTATTTTTAATTTTTGTATTAATATTATTTTATTTGTATTTGTGATTCTTTTCGTTTGGCCCTACCTTATATACCGGTACATAGAATTCTTAAGAAAACATAAAGTTAAACTTATTTACACAACTAACACTTTTTGTTTACTTAAACTTAACTTAAAGAGTTCAGTTTGACTGAACTAAAATTATATATGTATCTTTTGTCTTCTCTCAGTTTTAGTTTCGTTCACTAGCAAGTGGGGCGGACTTTATGATGGTGTTGGTGGTGGTGGCGGCGGCGGCGGCGGCGGCGGCGGCGTTTGTGGTGGGAGAGGGATAAGGAGAGGGTTAGGAGGCTCTGGTCTACCTGTATCAACTCTTTTTTTTTGTTTCAGAGTCTCAGAGCAAAAGTAATCCACACACTAAGAACTAAATTGTTAAAAAAAAAAATTATATATATCGCTGGACTCTTTACAAGCTAAGTTTTAGTTTTGTTTCTTTCAGATTTTTTCTTTTTTTTTTGTGAAATTTTTTGTGAATATTTTTCTTTGTTTTTGGCTGTAAAAATTACTTAACAAATTAGTTAACAATATTGGTTGTCCAGATTTGCAAGCTATTTTAACTTTTACGGAAATTTCTGGCCTTGTCATTCTAATTGTCAAACTTGTTGAGCTTGTATGTGTATGTGTGTGTGTGTGTGTGTGTGGTACTCAGACATTGTCTAGATATGTTTTTTCTGGGACAATTGGCGCTTTAATAATACCATGTGTGTGTCTGTGTGTGTGTGTGTGACTCTTACAGAGCCTTCTCTTTCTTCTCCTGGGCAAGGGCTGCCACCTTGTTCAAATCCTTGGCAGAGCTGTCATTGTTGTTATCAGCAGCCAGTGCCTTGGCCTGCTTCTTCTTGTAGGACTTCTGGTAGAAGTCATTGAACAGGAAGTAGAAGAACACAGCATTGGGTAGGGTGAAGCAAACAGACCACCTTGGATAGCCGCAATCTGTGTACAGCAGCTGAGTCTGATGAATGAAGGCACAGCAGAACTGAATCTATATAAGGAAGAATTGTTCAAGTCAAGAACTCATGTCAAGGATATGTCAATAAAATCTTACCATTTGCAGGTTGGTAATGTATTTCTTCCACCACAGGTAGGGCTGCATTTTGGGACCACAGGCAGAGAGGAAGTAATACGAATACATGATGATATGGACAAAGGAGTTGATCAGACCAATGAAGGTGCCATGTCCGCCGGGATAGTATTTGGTGGTGCCCCAACTAATCATGGGCATAACAGTGTGATGGTAGACATGCAGGAAAGTGACCTGACGGTCATTCTTGCGTAGCACAAAGAAAATGGTATCCAAGAGTTCAGTGATTTTGGCTATGTAATAAACATAAACGCCACGTGCTTCCTAGAATAGGAAGAGTTGATTGCTTAAATGATGACTCAGAGCCGCAGGAAGGTTATTGAACTTACTCTGTAGGCCTTGGGTGTACGAGACCAGTCGACGGGCTGACAACGCCAGCTATAATTTCTCCAGATATCCACACCCTCGTAGACCATCCAGACACTCAGAGCCACTTGGATAAAATTATAGACAAGCAGAGTTTTTTCAAGTTTGAAGGGTTTGCGATCACGCATAAAGCGTGGTCCCCACGACTTTACGAAAAACAAATAGGCAATTAGAATAGAGAGCAGCGGCAGTGGAGATTTGATTAGGAACCAGTCGTTGGTACGTGGATCTACAGAGGCCAGAGAGAAATGCCATTTAGTCTTGGTGAGTTAATCTGGACATCAATGTCACTCACCTGCCAACTCTACGAATAGATAATGCCAATAGCCCGTGGATGTTGCGTTTGCGTTCGCCATTTTTAAATTTTTCGATTTGCCTTGGTTAGCGACTCGGCTGGTTATGAGCTGATTGTGAAATTTAAAAATCTGCTAAGCACGCATGCGACGACTCTTTACCACTCTAAACGAACAAGTTTTGCCAAGTGTTCTGCGGCCGAAACGATGATTTGAATTTGGGGAAAAAGAAGGTTTTTCGATTTAATGGTTAATAAATATTTAAAAATATGTTAATCGAAGCTGGGATAGCGACGAGTTTTAAGAAGCATTTTATTCGAGCGCTATGAGTCTTAGAATTTCGGGTTCCTTTTTGCTTATTTGTTTAGCTTTATTTTTTAGTGTCTTTTACTTTTTTTTTTCTTTTGTGATTTGGTTGGTTGGTAAAAAAAATCTTGTCGTTGATTTGTTTTTGACTAAACAAAAAAAAAAAACAGTACAAAAAATACATTTATTTCTTAAACAAATACACAGACAACCGCATCTCCGATTATGACTTGGCTAACGCAATATTAACTTGGCCATCTAGGGCTTGGCCTTTTTGTTTTTCTTTCTTTGATTTTTGTTTCTGCTATTTTTTTTTTTTTTTGTCAGTGTGGTTTAGTTTATCATAAAACGGTACGAATTGTTTGCCACATTTTGCTAACCACTTCGGGGTGAAAAAATTATCATAATATAATAAATTATAACGAAATTATTAAATCGAAGGTGCAAAGAGCAAGTCAAAAGAAATTTGCATAAAACCTTTCGAAAGTCCACAAAAAAACCCCACCTATTTTTTTTCGGAAATTATATATCCGATTTATATCGCTTCGGACTCTAAAAAGAAGATCCTTTAATTTTTATTACTTTGCACATTTTTTCGGATAACATTTTTCCGTTTTCTATCAGCTTCGAAGTCTAAAAAGAAAACTCACAAATTTCAAGATCCTCACGGAACCCTATAGATAAAACTCCGGAAACTGCTATACACATTCTTACCGATTTCTATCAACTTCGAAGTCTACAAGATAATTTCAAGATCCCTGGAAATTTATGTACCCATTTCTTTGGATATTAATTTTTCATCAGCTTCAAAGTCTAAAAATAAATTCTACTCCAAAAATCCTCAAAACCATGGGGATTTCCCCCTTAGCCTAAGACAAGCACCCACTCATTTCAAGACCCTTGAAAATTCTCTTGAATTTCTATACTATTTTTTTTTTTTTTTTGAAAGTATATTTCAGATTTCAGTCACTCAAAATATACCCTTGCCCACCAATGTAGGTAAACAGTAAATATTTCAGGTGTGACTCATTATTTTAGCCGGTTTAATCTAAAAAAAGATGCCAGCTTGCAGAGATCTACAAATGGCAGACAAATATTTTAAGACCTAAGTTTGTTTACATATCATTCGTTGGTATTTTACTAGATGTCACTTTCAAGCCCAAATGTTATTCATAATGACAACAAAAACAGCAACAGCAACAACAAAGCAAAAACAACTGCTGGCTTATGCATGACAGTGGACTAAAATTGCTTCACAAGATCACGGTAATTGGGGAGTCAGCATTGTCGGCACCAGTAGTCGGTGAGTCTGTGGTCGTCCCACATGTGACACGAAATATTAACAAATAAATAATAATGCCAAATGTTTTTTCTTCTCTGGCCCACCCCCTTCGCCCATGTCTGTCTGGTTTTATTGTTGGTGCCATGAGGCTTCCCTCTCATTAAGTAATTGCAAAGCGACTTCAGCAAGAAAGATTGAAACAACAGCAATCAAAACAGTGGCAGCTAGCAAATAAAATAATAAATTCAACCGTTATTAACCGTAAATAAAATTGACCAATCTGGCCGAAGAGTAGAGTAGAAACGGGAAGCTGCTCTTAAAATGGCTACTTGAACCTCGCAAAGGCCATTTTGATTAAGACCATTTACTATTTGAACCAAGAACATCGACTGCTCGATGGTTATTAACGCATTCGGCCAATTCCGAGGTCGTGTTTTTCACACCAATATTCTCGTCAACACTTCTTAAACTATGCTCATAACTTCGATTAGTCAATAAATTGAAGGGCAACTTAAAAAAAAAAAAAAAAATCTCGAAAAAAAAATATAAAACTGGCAAGTGGCAACTGGCAACTGGTTTGACTTTGGCTGCGGCAATTTCCTGCAGACACTTGAAAACTCAATAGATAAGTTTTATGTGGCTGAGATGTGTTTGATGTGGCTGTTGGTTTTTTGTAACAAATGAGCCAGAAAATCAGACACAAATAAAAGGTGCTAAAAGCCGTAAGCTTGAAATCCGGAGTCTTGTTTTTTTTCTCTCTGATTTTTTTTTTCTTAGACAAGTTTTAAATGCTCGTTTTGCAAATAATTCAATTAATACAGTTACTTTTGTTGACCTTGTTGACATATTGTTTTGACATATTGTCAGTTTGGTCAATAAATCAAAGGCAGAAAGAAGATTTACACCCACAAGGCCCCCTTGAAATTACTTAGGTCATGACTTGGTCAAGCACAAAGATAATGAGTCTCGGCCCAGCTTAGCTAGTCTGCTGGGGTGTGTGCATCTCATACTCCTATAGCCATAGATAATTGACAAATGTCACATAATTTATGGTTCACCTCGTCACCAGAGACGACGCCATCGAGTCTACTAATCACCTAGCCAACATTCGGCACATTTCCACTTGGTTGGTCATTAGGTAAATAGGCGTCGATGTTGTTGCTGTTTTTGGTTTGCTTCTTTGGTTATTAGCCATTGAGACTAAGTTCAGCTGAGCCGACAGCCTCGTCTATAGGTATGAGACCATACTTAAAGCAATTGCAAAATCGAAGATAAATTATTTTTTGTCTCTTCATTTTAGCTATGCGCTATTTGTTTAATTTGTCGGCTTAGAAAAACCAAATAAAGTTTTATAGCCTCTTAAATGTTCTGTTCTTTTTTAAGACTTTGGCCAACTCCTCAAGGTTCTTTGAATTTCTAGATCCTCTATGACTCGAATGATTTTAGTCCTGTTCAGATTATATTATTCACCAACCACCACAGACACACACTTTCATTTTTTTTCATTTTTTTTTTTTGCGGAATATTTTTTGGTTATAAAAATTGAGGTAATATTTTGAAAGCACTATTGAAAATGATATGCTAATTTGATTTGATTTTCGACAGTCTTTTTCTATGCTTCGATATATTGATTTGTGAATTTTATTAGATTTTTAGAGACCTTTACTGGCATCCACTTCCCACGAGACTTCTACGCACACTGAGCTGCTATACTGATTTCGGCGCTGCTATGTATAAAAATTTTGGTCGTCCACATTCGTAGGTTCAAAATTTTTTCCAACACACCAAAGTCGATCCGGTGTTGTTTTTGGTTTGGCTTTGGATGCTTTTGTTTTGACTTTGCTCTGCTGGGCTCTTATGTTTTTGTTGTTGATCTTAAGTCTTTTTTTTTTTTTGTTGCTTTGGTAAATGTTCTTTTGTTGCTACTTTATTTGCTTTGAGGCTGCGTTTTGTGGTTTTGCCACTCTCAGATGCGTTGATTAATTTTTGTCTGACTCGGTTGGTCTTTGATTTGATAGTTTTCCGATTGAGGTTTAGACATCACGAACTATATGTCTATTCCATTTTTTTGCCGGTTGCCAACAGAAACAATTATAAATTTAAATAATTTTCTATATTAACTTGTCTTTATTCGATTCATTAAAAAGTTGCAAAAATTAACCAATTCTAAAGAGGAAGAAAGAAGTGACCCTGGTAAGGTAATCTTCTTTTTCATCTTCTTTTGAGACGAAAGCTAAATTCGAAATTAATTCTACCCATAATCTAAGCAAATTTCATTTAACTACAAAGACATGGAAACCTGTTGATTTCTTGACATTTTGTATTCAAAACCACTCTTGAAATTTATAAAGAATAAAATACTATATGCAAATAAAGATACACTTAAGTATTTTTTATAAATCAAAACTAACTTTCTAACTCTTCAAAAATGTTGTAATATTTCTCAGCTAGCCACTTTCCTCTTTAAACTGAAAAAACTGGAACCGGCAAATATTTCGTCAGAGCCCACCTTGACCTACATCAAAAATTCACACCCATCTGCTGGGTGCGTTGTTCAACTCTTAACGAGTTACCAAAAATTGCCTAAGTAAGAATTCTGTAGGTGACCTCTGATAGGCCAGACTAGAAAATTGCTGACCCAACTAAAAACCAAGTCAACCGAATATTTTTAATGTATTTGTTCACACATAAGTTTAACAAATTATTTCGATTTTATTGTTTTACATTTTAACAACAAGTTTGAGAACTTTATTCTGGTTGCCTACAAGGATAACTTCCATGGCTTCTGGGCCTCCAAAGTGATTGGCTCGCATGTTAGTTCTCATTTGTCATTAATGTCGATTTAATTCAAGGCAATGGAAGTCTCACAATATAATTCTATTCAGTCTTTAGGCAATATTCTGATAGACCATCAGAGTATTGGGCATATTTCTAGGTCCAAAAGGCGGCATGAGGCGCTCTTCAAAAAAAAAAAAAAAAAAAAAAGTTGTGGTGGCCAGTCAAAAGACCTGTTCATTTGGTCGGTCAATATTATTTCCGGGTTAATTGATAAAATGATGAAAAAACAACAAAAACAAAATGAAAAAAACTATAAGACCGCTAGACTTTTAGTGGACTTGTCTGAGGCTGGGGTCAAACGAGGTTCACAGTTTTTTTTATTTTATTTTTCTCTTTCTACTTCTAAACTGTGTCACCACCGGCTAGCTGAACTTGACCTCGACTCAAGTCGATACATTTTAAATAATACTGCGATTAATATCTTTGCAGTAGCTGAAAATCCGTAAACCATTAAACTGGGTGAATGTCTTCCACAATTTAGTCAACCAAATGAGTGTAGGTGTATCAAAAAAGAAATATTAGTTCTCTTTTGAATGCAATCCACTTTCTGTTTGCCACACACATCAATTAAAGTCAGTAACAAACGTAGTAAGTTCAGTAGCCATTACTCATACGCCACGCTTACCATGTTCTTCCGGCAAAGCATTTCAAGTGATTTTCAGCTTGTCAAAGTAAACAAACACACGCCATACAATCATAACGATATGCAAAGCATTGTTATTTTTTGATTTTATTGTCTTCTCTGCAGACCGCCATAGCCATAGCGACCGGCCATCGCCAATGGGCCGTAAATTGTCGATGTTGGAGATTGAGTTAGGCACGGGGTCGGGGTTCCATTGAGGCTGCGCTTAAATCTGCAACTTATTCAAATTTCTTCCGCTACAATTTGCATACGAATGTATCGAGAAAAACCGTTAACAATTATAATTGATTCCATTCATTTCATAGGTTATCGATATTGACAAAGAGATAAAGCAGCAAAAAAATATAATAATCTACAGACACAAAACAGACAACAACAAAAATTGCGTAGCACCCGAAATCAAAAAAATTTCGGCTTGAAGTAATTAAAACGTACAAAACTCTTTACTTTTTGTTTGGCGGAATTGATTTGTATGTAGAATTCATAATTCAGAAGAAAAAAAGTCAAATGATCATTAATATAATATTTATTTGTTCATTCATACATATCTATAAATATTTTATGTATATTGATTATTAAGTAATTATTTTTTTTTATATCTCTTTATGTACACTTTGCCAAAAGTTTAGCAGTATTTCTTGCTCAAATGGCTTGTAATTATGAAAATTGAATTAAGTGCTTATTTTTGCACATTGCGAGCTCGTAAAATTTTTTATTAACACGAATTTTTTAATTTTGCCAAGATCAGCTGTAAAAGTGTCAGATACGCCATCTATTGTTCAATGTCTAAGATGATCAGTTGAGAAAGTCAAAGCACGCCATCTATTGTTCATTGTCTAAGCTGAGCTTTGAAAAGTTGCCAGACTGATCGAAAAGTTTTTAGCTAGTCTAACCAAGCTAAGCTTTGCGAATTTTAATTAGAATTTATTTTTGGGAATAAAAAATCCCAGAAGAATATTTAAAAAGTCAGCATGACAAGACGAATTGATTTATTCTTACCAGAGCGATAGTAATATTGTTTTATAACTGAATCTTAGGATCACATTATAGAAACCTCCTTAATATTTGCACTATTCTTGTTTGTAATTTAATCACACTTTACCTAGACTTTTAGAAAGTTAAGAACCTATTTGCTAAAATTTAAACAAATATTTGAGAATCGTAATTATTCGTAAGAGCACTGAAGATAATTCAAACCATTTCATTTAATTATTCAAACACTTTATGAAACTTGATTTACGTAAATAAATTACTCACTAATACAAAAGCTATAATATTTGCCGAGTCTAAGCCACACACTAAATGTACCAAATGAAATTTTGAAATGCATACGAGAAATTTGTTCCTCTTACGCTGTGAAAAGCGCAAAGAATTAATTATTTATTGATTTTATAAATGTTTGAAATAAAATTCTAAGACAATCACTGATTAGTTCCAAGGGATGCATTGAGACTAGTCGTTATTTTGTTGTGTTTTAAATTATATAAAAAATGGACAAGATGGACTCAGCCATAGATTTTGCCATGTAAGTATTAAAAGAAAAATCTAGAAAATATTTCAAAGAATTTTGAGGCATTGACAAAAAAAAAAAGAAGCATTGGGGTCATTGTACCAGGCGAGATAATAGACACATCTTTCAATTAGCATCGCCAACAATACCATATTACGCATAACCACGCAAATTGAACTCGTTTTCGAGTTAGGAAATAATAAGCCATAAAATAAAAATTACAAAACTCTGTCAAGTTCTCTAGCGGTATTCGAAATCGTGAGTCTTAACACTTTGCTGCCTTTGCAGCGGCGATCAAATTCAACCAACTATCAATTGATTTGTGGTGATGCCCTTGACAAAGAATCGAGAAAACCCGTTTGATGCGAAGACAAAACATAAAGATTAATAAAAATAGATACGCTTCCGTTTCCGGATTGAGGAATATACAGTTAAGAAGCTGACGGGCCGTAGTCTCTTTAGACTGATTGTCGCAAAATGTAAAACGATTTCGTTAACTTGAATCATTTGAATAATTTAAAATTCTGTTGTGTTTTTCTTCTTCTTCTTCTTATTTTTTTAATAAGCTCTATGTTCGATTTTCGCCACTTTTTGCGTTTGTTATCAAGGAAATTTATTTGATTTTTTTTTTTTTTGCCACAACTATGTCAAGTTCAATTGGAACTATTTATGCATTTAATTATTCTTAACCAATGTTTATAATTTTACACTGTTCTTAATTATTGGTTTGCTTGATATTATTTAATAAATTGATACTCTGAGGTTGAGATAAGATTTTTGCATTGATTTTCTAACCTTTCCAATTGAACTTTTTAGTTGGTGTAAAAATGTTTGATTGATTTGCTTTTAAGAAAAATTAAATCGAAAATGTGCGAACTGAAAAATACTCTGCTCAAAGCTTTATGAATATAATTTTTCACTGAAAGTTAAAGATATAGAAATATGAATATTTTCAGGTTAAAATTTGATTTTTGCTTTGATTGATTTTCTTAGTTGGTGTAAAAATGTTTGATTGATTTTTTATTAAGAAAAAAAATCGAAAGTGTGCGAACTGAAAAATATTCTGCTCAAAGTTCTATAAAAATAATTTTCAACTGATGGTTATAAATATAGAAATATGAATATTTGATTTATTTGTTTTCGAAAGTTTGCGAATTGAAAAATATTCTGCTTGATTCTCAATGAGAATAATTGCCCACTGCCACTTATAGTTATAGAAATATGAGGTGCGAATCTAATAAGGAATTTTACTACAAATAAAACCAGTTGTTTCAATTTCTATAAAGCATTCCGTATATTTATAAGTAGTCATTGATTATTCTTGACGTCACGTCTATATGTCAGATACCTAAATCTCTACAGACTCAGAATTTGATAAAGATTGATTCTGATTTTATATGTCCTATAATATGCATAAATCTTACTACTCTCTTTGCAAAAAAAGGGTATGAATAAAGAAACTTGTTTGTCTAGTCTTGCACATTGTTTACGTTATTGTCCAAGTAGGTGTGTGTGTGTTTGTCTGGATTAGATGTCTCCGGTTATAGACTCATAAGTAAAGACACAAATTCCGTTGAATCCCAGACTCAATATCAGTTGTATCTCAACAATTCAGTTTAGTTGGCCATCGCCTGGCTAATTGAACATGAAATTATTTGGGTTGCCAAATTGACAATGGTAAAAGTAATCCCAAGGCCAGGCCAGGTTATAATTGCTGCCAAATTAGCTGCAATTAAGAGCATTTGTACCAATTCATATCAGATAAAGAGTGGCGATTTGTAAGCTGCCTAAGTAGAGACCAGGAGATGACACTGGCGTTCAGACACGATCGCTGCTCTTGTCAGCTTTGTGGCCTGTTGAATTCGCTTAAGCCCATTCGAGAACAACAAAGTAAACAAAATGGATTAATTTTTTTATATATCATTTGTTTTGATTTTGTTTTTTATTTACTGTGACGTAGTTTTCTTGGGTACTTTACAAATTAAATGCAATCAGAGTCAGCCGCAAACCAAGTTCTATAATTCTTTTAATTTTTTTGTTATTGTAATTGCAAATTACGGATATCAGAATGAAATATTTTAACAGCCACTTATTAGTGCGAGAACTAACAGGGACTATTACCGCATTAGCGGCATACTTGAATAACATGATTTAATTAATATCCGATTTATACCGTTTGAAAAATATCTTTGTACATAGTTCAATAGTTTTTCCATGGAAAAATACTTTCCACTGGACCGACTGGACCGACTGGACTGATATATTGTCTGAATGGTCAGACTGGCTTTTTATGAAAAAGTTCCCAGTTCACAGTTCTCAATTGGAAGTCAAATGCTTCCAGATCACGTTCTGCTAATTAAGATTTGAATTATTAAAAATTTCAGTTTCAGTTTCTATTTCAGTGCTAATGAAAATTATTGCATTTTGTTGTTTTAATCGAAAAAAAAAATTAAAAAAATATTTTTGTTTCTTGAGATTTTTGAGAGACTTTTTTTAAGCGTGAAAAATCGTTTGAATTACGCTAAGCATGACTTTTGATATTTGAAGATGATGCGGCAAGTCCCCACATGTCTCTATATAAAATTTCAAATTAGAAACACATATTAATTAGTCAAAACCAGTCTTCTTTATTCGCCAATCTTACCAAAACGAAATTCTTTACAATGTTTGCTTTCGGGTTCTGCAAAAATGGGGAATTCAATTCAATCGTAGATTGATTATTCATTGATTTACTATTCCACATAAAATTTGAATATCTTTTTTGACAGCATAAAAAATAAACACCCAAATCAAAATGCAATTCTCTAAACTCAATTAGCTTTGTATATGATTAATAATTTTGAGTCAAAAACATTTTGCCAATGGCGAAGATGCGCTGTGAGCGTACAAGCGCAAAACTGGAGCTATCAAAACTTGGCTTGAATCACTTTTGCTTTACCCAGTCATCCATTATTCAATTGTGTCTTCGTCTTCGCCGTTGTCTTCGCTTCCGAGTTTGAGCTTAACCTAGACCTAGACCATGAAATACCACCGGGCTGGTTGTTCGCTGTGCCAGTGAGTTTATGTGTCTGTGTGTGTTGGTAACAGCGAGAAACTCCATGTCTTTGGCTTCGAATGGAAAGTGCAAAAGTAAATCAAAAAATCAAATTAAAAAAAATCCCCGCTTAGCTGATTAGTCTAGCGAATCGATGTGAACCTTTGAGAGATGAATGAATCTGTTAATTTGGTTTTGCTAGCTGAGTGGGTAACGGTTTATGTTTGGCCACACTACCACCAGTGCAGCTAATTGCAATGCCATCCTGCACATGTGCAGAGTCTTAACCTTAGATACAAACATATCGATAAGCCAGTGAGAGACCTCAAACCATCACAAACTGCATGGCCAAAATCATAAAGCTCAAAAGGTCAAAAGCACTGTCAGCGTATCAAAGAACGAAACGATTAGCGAATTGCCTGATGTCAGCTGTTCGGTATTCATGTCAAAAAAAAAAACACACACACACACACACACACTAAAAAAAAAACTAGAAGAAGGTTCTGTAGTGTGTCAAGCCAGTGCCCCTGTCTCCACCTCGAAAAGAGTTACTGGTCGAGCTACCGTCTGATACCGAAATTAATTACCATGTTAATTTCAATGGCATAATTAAGATTTGTATTTACCTTACCACGTCAACTGACCGTATTTTCAAATATATTTTTGGACGACAAGGTTTCATTGCACACTGACCGGGCACGTTGTCGCAGTCACGGAGAACTTTTAGTTTCTACCTTATCTCCATCTTTAGAGCCTCAGCATCTTTGGGCCTTTACCTTGATTCTGACTATGTTTTATATTGATTTTTACACAACAATCAAGCTAGAATTTTTCAAATACCTTGACATATTTAAATGGCTGCTCACACGCGTCTCAAAGGTAGAACTAAATTTATGATAAAGCTCTTCTTCCAACTCCTCAATCTGCATAACTTGTTACGTAACGAACGTGTTCCATATTGACAAAAATCTTAAAAATACCCCAAAGAAGGCTTAGCGACAGAAAATCTTTTAAATATAGCTTTTTTTTTCTTTCCAGAAAAAAACACTTAAGATACCCTAAATGTTCGGAATCGGCATATTGGGTTTGTTAGTATATCGGGAAAGGGAATCTTAGGCTTCTTAATTAATCAGTTCTGTAAATGTTGAAAAATAGTTCCTTTAGTTCTTGATTAATATCAAGAGTGTAGACAATTTTTGCTCCGAAATTTCCAGAGCTTTCGTATTTAAAGATTTGAATTCAAGTTGTTCTTTTCAAGAACCCTAGAAAAGCTGAAGAAACTTGTTATTGAAATTATATAGGTTGATCCGAATATATAGTTAGATATGATTATCGAATTGATCTTGAGAATCAATTAACAGTTCAAATATTCAAAAATATCATGCAATTTTGCAAATGTTCAAAAATAATTTCTTTGGTTCTTAAACAAAATCAAGCAAGCTTAAAATAGGCGAGACAATTACTATTCCTAAATTCCCATAGCTTTCCAATTTAAAAAGTTCTATTTGTGTTTAATCAGGAACCCTAGAAATGTTTCGGAAATTTGTTATTGAACTTAGCATATATAAAAATAATTCCTTTAGCTCTTGATCAATATCAAACAAGTTCAAATATGGTAGACAATTTCTGTGCCAAAATTTCCAGAGCTTTTCTATTTAAAGAGCTGTATTTGGATTGTAAGAGAAAAGCTTATAAAATGTATTATTAAGCTTATTAAAGGCGGATCAGAATATATAGTTAGATATGAACATCGATTCCTATGCCTTTCGTATGATTCACTGCAAAGTTTTTAAATCAATTAAGTGGTTGAAAGCCTCAAGAGTTTCACTGACTATTGAAAAGTTAAGACTTTGGTTCTTCACGATTAAAGTCCAGGATTTAAGAGAACTGCTTGTTTAAAGAAAGAGTCTCTTGCCTTTTCGAAGTTCCCTAAGCATTCCCAATTAAAGAGTATCTTTTAGTTGTTTCTTTTGTCATTAGTTTTGATTTTATTAGTTTTTTATGTATAAAACTTGAAATTGTCGTACGATCTCAATTTGTTTTATAATTCAATTAATTATCTATAGTTTAGAAATCAATACCTTAAACCCTGACATCAGAAGTAAAATTGCAATCTTATGCTAAAAATTTAAGAATCGCTAAAGTTGAATGCCATTTAGAAGAAGATACACACACACATACACACACACACAGACATACAGATATATATTCATCTGCATAATTAAGTGGCCCACAAGCTTCGTGGTCAGCCATTCAGCTAGCCAGCCAAGCAGGCAACCAACCAATCTAGACTCTTCGGCCTCAATACATTCAAATTGAACTGAACGAAACTTCCGTTGTTCTGTAAGATTTTCGTTAGGTTTTCGAAGTGAGCGCAGGCTGGTTTTCATAGAAGTGGTTGTGGTGTTTAGCCCAAAAGCACCGGCGCTCTAAGACACTGAAATTGCCTATGTGTGTGTATGTGTGAGTGTGATCGTGTACTGTGCCATTGCTATTTTGCAAAGCGTCGCTGACTACGCCGAAGCTGCCACTGCCACTGGGGCTGCTGCTGCTGGTGCTGGTGCTGTCGGCGCAACTTCTCCATATCGTCGCGCTTAAGTTTAAGCAGCGTCGCGTCGCAGTCGTCGTTGAGTACAAAAAGTTACTTTATCTTGTGATTGCTGAGAAGTTTTAGATTCAGTTGAGTATAAACAATTCCACGGTGCGGTGGGTTTTAAAAACGAAAAACTACGCGATCTACTAATGACAACACGTTTCAATCGATAATTAAGAATTTTTTCCAAAAAATTTCAATTTTTTCCAAAGTGTTTTGAGAGTGTGTTCACAAAAATAATATAACCGAAAAATAAAAAGGCAATAAGTTTGTGTCACAGCACTAAATCGTCTTGCAGTGTCGATCTGAGCGCAGTTTACGGTTTCGGTAACCGTATCCGTATCCGTATCCTGCGGCAATCCCAAATGCTGGAAATCTAGAAATTCGCATATACTGTGCCTATTCGATTTGCAAGCGTGAAAGAAAATTATTAAATATTATTTCGTAAACGAAATTTATTCCAAACCAGCGAAAAAATAGAAAATATTATCAACATGAATTACTACAACACAACCTCCGGTTTCGATATGGCTGTGGAAATTGCCAATATCGCTTTGGATGAATTCAAAACGCATCACATAACGCGCAACTACACGGGTCTGGTGCAGCGATACTATCAACTGGTCGAAGAGGATTACGGAGGTAAGCAAATACACACAACAATATGCAAATGTTTCTCTTTTTTTTTTTTTAGCCAACTCAAGACCTCAATTATAATAAGAGTCAAAGAGCTTGTGGGGTGGGAGGGAGTGTAGGGAATGTTTTGATTTTTCTAACTAATTTCAAATTTTTCAGATTCGAAACTCATTAGGTATAATAATAAAATTTGTTAGAATGAGCAACAACAAATAATAATATGAATGAAGAACTTCTAGGACAATTAAACAGAAATATATACGACTTCTTTTTTGTTGTACTTATTTATTTATTTGTGTGTGTGTGTGTTTGCTTATATTTATGTGGCCAGACACAATACACGCCGACCTTGTCAATGTCAATTAAACTTTTTAGGTATTTTTGGTATTTTTTTGTGTTTTTTTTTTTTTTTTGACAATTATTAACGTAATTAAAATGTATTTACATAGTTTATCTTAGACATTTTTTTATATGGCGGGCTCTGGCAGTAGACAGAGTGCTCAGTTGAGCATATGAAAACAAAGCTGAGCAAAATGAACAATATGAAGTTGTTACAGATAATGAATCAGCAGGAAAAGAGTTTTATATTGTTCGTTGTTGTTAATGTCTTAAAATGTTTTCGTTTTTTTTATGTTTAAGAAAGAAGAGTAAAGATAGTCGGAGAGGCTGGCAGTGAGGCTGACGTTGGTGTTGGCGGTGAAAAGGTCAATGATAGCTGCCAGTCATTAAGATATTGTTGATGGATGCACACACTAACGCACTCAAACAGAGCAAAGCTAAAACAAATTGAATGGAGTCAAAAGAAAACCAAATAAACGAGAAAAATCAAAAGACTTAAGACACGAACTTGAAAGACAAAATTTTTGTAAAGCGCTTGAATTTTCAATCAATTCAAATGATTTAACAGTTCAACTCATTAAAAATGAAAACAAACTACGTTTTTAGCCACAATTTGTCAAGTCAATCGACAAATCCGGTTTCGCACAAAGAAAAGTGCTCGTTCATTATTTGACTATTACACGGGTCAACCAAAATGATAGATAAATAAAAGATCGAAATGTGTGACAAGTTTATTTAATTTTGAAAATTAATTAGAGCGTTTCATACAGTCTAACTCTTGGTTGGATAGATCACTTCTAGACATTATCTTTTGCGTCAAGGAATTATGATTTCAGCACAACAACCATTTAAAGTATGTCGCTGCCTGTTTTCCAACTTGACAATCCGGTTCTATAGATCACAATATTTTCTGATTTCATTCACAAAGTGCCAATCCAGTCTGTCTGAATATAGAAAATTTTTTAAAATATTCGAAATCGGCAATTATGAATTTGTCATTTTTGAAGCCAAGCAAAAATTTTTAGTTTCCTAACTGCCAAGATATCATTGAAGTCTTTAACCTTAGAAGCAATAACACATAAAACAATACAAATAGAGAGCTACCACATGAGACGTAAATAAAAAAAAAAAAATACAATAACAATATGAAGATTAAATAAAATATATATATATACCCAGATTAACTATCATGATATGCTATAAATTAAGCAAACAAATGACGGTAGCTCAGCTCAGCTCACGCCTTCAGGTCTAGGTGAATGCATTTGCATACTAGCTCAGACACACACACACACACACACACACACACACTCACAGACTTTTGCGTTCTCGAATAAACTGAAAGTGATTTGTTATTGTTTTTAATAGATCCGCGAGCCAAACGTTTCCCATCCATGGACCATCCCCTGTACACATTCGGCATGGTGGGCATTTACCTGTCTTGGGTTTTGGTCTTTGGTCCCCTGTTCATGCGGGATCGTAAGCCCTTCCAGCTGCGACGAACTCTGGTCATCTATAATGCCTTTCAGGTGGCTCTCAGTGGGTATATGTTCTATGAGGTATGTTCGACTTTACCTTTGACTTTTCGCCCGATTATATAAACTTTCCATTTCTTTTAGCATTTGATGGCGGGATGGCTGAACTATTATAATCTTAAGTGCCAACCGGTTGACTACTCAGACGGACCCAGATCAAAGCGCGTAAGTGAAAAGACCGGTCATTATGACAATCCAAATCAAACCAAAAAATTAAAAAAACTAAAGCCTTTCCAGCTCTCAAGGTTGACTAAAACTTACCAATTACCTCATGCCAATTGATTTCCTAAAATCAAAGAATTAAAATTCAGATAAGACTTTTTTATTTAAATGCATCAATTTATAAGTTGACTAATTTGCCATTTTTATGGCACAAAGATTTACCACAGGTTTTCTGAATTTCGACAAAAAACAAAACTCGAAAAAACACGCGCCACTATTTCCGCTGTCGGTCAACAAGTTCGTTGGCCGTTTTTGCTTATTTTCGGCTTGTCTATTTTTATGTGAGCCATGATATGATTCACTGACCGCCGGGGTCTCTCTGTAATAGTCTGGGCTCAAAGTTCGCAGCACAAAAACAAAAACAAAATCAAACGACCAAAAAGCCTCGGGCATTTTAAACAAGTCATGTCAACAATAAATTTCCATATAGCCCAAGAGTCTAGTAATTCCCAGATAAATTTTAGAGCAAAATAACCGCCGTTTTATTTGGCGACGGCGCAAAATTACTCGAGGCTAAACCTGTTGTCGCGATAGCTTATCAAAGCCAAGTTATTGGCATGTGAAGGGCCATCACCTGAGTTTGGTCAGCTTTGGGTGTGGCCTGCCTCGGGCAAAGGCGGATGTTGACACTGTTGGACAAATCTTCTCAGTTTATCATTGATAATCTTCTAGCCCAACCTGGCCGATGAGGCAATAACTTACACACCTTTCGATTTTTGACTGTCTTTTGGCTTTGCAAATTGAATTGTTCCGAAACTTTGGTTATGTTTTTCACATAAACATAAACTAGTTTGAGAAATTAAAGAGCCGGGTTAATGCTCTCGTGACTATGAAATTAAGTTTCAATTGCCTTTGGCTTTGTTCAGGAACCGAGGAAAATGCTAGAGAAAAAGAGTATCTAAGGTTTAGTTTAATTAAAATGATTTTTTTTTTTTTTTGTATAACTTTTGACTTTTGTTATAACTTCATTCGCCGGTTTATATATCAATTTAAGTGCTCGCCAGAGCAGTGATGTCCAGCAATTTGAAAAACAATTAAGCAGACAAAAATAATAAGCTTTGAAATAATGAAAAAAAAAAAAATAAAATGAAAAAAGTTAAATACCCCATCTTGTGTCAATTGGTTTTACTTTGTAAAGCCAAATGAATGTCGTAGTCTCAGGCCTCTCAGGGCGGCTTAGGTGCTACCAAACATACCGAAATGTCATTAAAATTGGTGTAAAAAGAAGTGCAAGAAAATATCTCAGAGACACCATAAGTGTATATAAAAAAAAAATAATGACAAATATCATGTCATGACTTTGCTTAAATTTATCAGAAAACAACAATAAATCGTCTTTGACGATTTGCCAGAGACAAATCAAATAAATCATTAAAGAAACAAGCAAACCCAAAACCAAAAACACCAACAAATAAATATAAATTTATGTGTATTTACACACATGTGAATGGCACAACAAACACTCGATGGGGCACTTGGGGGTCTTTGGTTCTGTGCTGCAATGTTTCAAGGTCGCATCATTTCAGACCTTTTCTTAGTATTTGACCAAAGTATTAGTAAGATTTTTACACAAGCTCTTTGCTAAGATTTTTACAAGCCCAACACAAATTTTTGTATTTCCCGGTAACTGAATTTTTTTTGTTTACCCAGCTTTATGGTCTCCTTGGAGAGACCGCAAAATAGAGATAGAGAGAGTGAGAGGAAAAGTTTATAGTTGCTTAAATTAAAAGTACAAATAATTATATCAGACAATAAAACTCCCGAAGGGCAGTCAACGAATTCTTCAGTTTCACTTTTCCAAAATGAATTGTCGACATACTTGAAAGTTAACCAAGTAACCAGGTAACTAAGTAACAACATGGTCAATGTCATGGCATGATTTAACTTTGAGAGAGGGGTGTAAGGGGGTGAGGCTATCTACCACATGATTTCTGCGGTCGGTTTAATGACCCACAGACCCCAACAGACAACAACTGCAGCCGGCAATAGGCAATTGCTGATAGTCTAGCCGGTTTATTCTTGATTGCGTAAGATTAAATAGATTTGTATTAATTGGTTTAATTATATTTGATTTGCAGATGCTTAACCTCTGCTATCTATATTATCTATCAAAACTGACTGAGTTCGCCGATACCGTGTTCTTTGTGTTGCGTAAGAAATCCTCACAGATCACCTGGCTGCATGTGTATCATCATTCGGTGACTCCCCTGGAAACCTGGGTGCTTGTTAAGTTCTTGGCCGGTAAGTCCCCCCAAATCTTATACACAAAGTTTTCAAAAGCTATGAATTCGTTTCTTTTTCTTATGTTTTTTCAGGCGGCAATGCCACCTTCCCGAATCTGTTGAACAACTTTGTGCATGTCTGCATGTACTTCTATTATATGATGTCTGCCATGGGTCCCGAATATGCCAAATTCTTGTGGTGGAAGAAATATATGACTGAATTGCAAATTGTAAGTAAATCCGATTGACTTAAATTCCTCAACAACAAAAATAAAACCCACACAAAAAAAAATTATATATATATCATAAAATAATGAAACCAAAAAATAAACTTGTTTAAAAGTAGCCAAAAAATATATGAGAAATCTATACAAGTATTTTTTGGTGTCGACTATTGTCGGACTTAAAGTTTAGTTAGCCAAATTCACTCTCGATGCAAACCTGTTAGACCGGCAGGGGCGTCGTGTGCCTGCCTAATAAAATAGCATTATTCATTGGTCACACACACACACCCAGGCTGGCTAAGAAGTTAACCAATGCTTCTAGCATCTGGCAAACTGCAGGCCAAATGCTATCAAATATTTTCCCAGCTAAAGGCCAAATTTTTACACATTCTAAGAAATATTCAATTACCAAAAAAATATTTCTTTTTGCTAAGCTTGCAACATCTCTACAATTCGGAAGATAGGCTTCTCTATATTCTTCAGATCAGATATAGTAAAATCAACCCGTTATTATAACAAAGCAAAAATACAAAAAAGAAAAAACCGTAACACTAATTAAAAATTACGCACCAAAATCAATCCAAATCAAACGGAACCAACCGGTCAAGTGGGTTAAGATTGTATTTTTTGTTTTTGTTTTTTTTTTTCTACCCTCCGGCAAATCTTAGTGTGCCTACTTGTTTTTCTTCTGTATTTCCACTTTTAGTGGCATTTAGTATTTTATTTCCACAAAAGCATTGACGGGTTTGTCGCTGTCGCTTTTGCTATCTTTCCGTTTCGATTTTATTGGTTGTATTTTGAGACACTCCAACGGTTTTCCAAGCCCGGCTTCTTCTAAGCCAAACACACACACACATATGCCTTCTAAGTATTGGTCATATATAAAACATTTATATAAACTATTAAAGATACATAGACCAACCGACCAGTCGTTGAATAGGTTTCATTGCAAATTTTGCAAAAGAAACACAAAAAAAAAAAATCACATTTCGAAATTCATGAAACGCATAAAACACGGCAAAGTTTGTTCTGCCTTTGAGACTCTGTTCATAGTTGCTGCTACTATATTCAGTCGATCTTACTGTTGTTGTTGTTAGTGGCCTGCTTTTACTTATACAATGCAGGTGTATCAAAGTGTGTGTGTGTTATTGCCTTGAGGCCAAAACATCAGAGATATACGAGTGATTCTACAAAAATTCTACAGTTGAGTTGTTAAACGTTCGGAGACTCTCGAGACTTCGGAGCAACAATTTGCCTGACATGTGTGTGCATGCACAGTTTTGTCTCTACTTACCTTGTCTTAATTTAATTTGTTATAAAATTTTTTTTATTTCTTTTTAACATTGCCTCAAAAGAAAACAAGTATATATTAAATCTTGGCGAGAATTTTTATAGCCCATACCCATAACATAACCCATTGAAAAGTAGTGAGTGTGTATAACACACAGAACAAAATGTCAGAAGCTACTTCAAAGTTACCTAGAATATGGTCAAGGTAACTTGAGAGATCGACTACCGATTCCCTGGCGGAAACTTGAACAAGAATTTCACTGACTATCTCAAAAGCTAAAAGACTTGGGATAACTCAACTTCTATTCTATCTATAAGGAATTCACAGACTCCCCAATGCCCTCAAAGCTTACTAGCTTTATTCTTTTTCTTCCTATATCTTTGAGACTTCAGCATAGTTTGCTCTAAAAGAATTTGGAAAATTTAAATTTCGTTCGATTAATCCCAAACATGAATAAAATCGGATTTTGAAACTTGGAATCATCAGCAAAAACTTTGTGAGATCGCCTTTTCCTAGTAAGCAGGCATAAGTTGCTTGAGAAATCCACTAGATGGCGCACTATTAAATTCCCCCAGTTCTATTCTAATATTTCTTGCCTTTTCAATTTAATATAGAACTAATTTGGATTAGTCAATTTATTAGTGTCTTTCAATAAAAGTGAATGGGGAATCATCCAATCACTCAAAGTTGGCCTTCGCCCAGTTCCTGTCAGGAAATTTCCGCACGCAACCAAACCGCAAGCATAACAGAATGAATACCATAATTTTTTTACCATAGTTTTTTTATATTTGAATTGCTCGCACGTTCCCATTTACCAATTGGCAAAGTAGAGCTAAAAATTGGTCCGATTAGCCACAACCAATTGGCGTTGCCACTGCCCGCCATTTAGTCAATTGCGCCATCTATAAGATTGTTCGACTTAGCCGACTGACCGGCGCGCCAATTCGAATAGTTTCCACATTCTGTGGGGCAAATCATGTGGCAAGAGAGCGCTCAACACTGACGACTTTGGCTACTTTTTGGATTACATACTTTTCGTTTTCAGTTTCTATTTCATTTGCTGTTCCGTTTTTTTTTTTCATTTCTGTTTTTTTTTTTTTTTTTGTTTATGTTGGCAGCGAGCGGCAATGAATGTGTCTGTGTTTGTTATTTTTTGAGCGTTCACTTTTATTGTACCGCAGCTACGAACTTGCCACACAGGGTCTATGGCGCTTACCAATCCAGAAATATGCTACATGCCACTGACCAGTTTACTCACACACACACAGAGAGACACACACGCAAAGCTCAGCTTTATTGGCTGGCAAGTGCAACAACATTTAACCAAGCAGTCAACATTTGATTCCAACAACAAGAAATCAAGCATAGACTTAGGCACGATTGCACGGATTATGCAATTGACAGTGTGGCAAATTTTTTTCAAAAATTTTTGGGGCAAGTTAAATCAAAATTTTGCAAGACTTTCTGGCTTTCTCTTAATTTTCCAAGACCTTAGGAAACTTGGAGTTTTAAAGGATTCACTAAATTATTCTGTATAACTTGGAGCAGACCAAGTTGATTTAGATTCCAATAGGATTCACTTATTTATCCTGGATAGATTTGAGCATAGACAGGTTGGTGCCACTGTGCCAGCGATCCGGGCAAACACTCACTCATCTAACTGGCGAGCAATGGAGCATTCGAGCGTTGACGTTGGCTTTCAACGATCAAAAAGAGCAAAGCCAAAAACAAAACAGCAACAACTTCTTAGCCAACTGTAATGTTGGTGGCTTGGCTTGGCTTGGCTTGGATTGTCTTCTATTTGGCAGCTTACCCGCCTAACGGCGCGCCTCAGTGACTTTGCCACGATTTGCACTGCAGTGTTAATGGAAACTTGCACCGCTTGGTTGACCAACGTAATATTTTGTAGGTCACACAACACAACCAAAAATACCAACAACAACAACAAAATGGCAATACATACACAAGCATACAATTTGCTATAAGTCAACTCTTCTGTCTTGAGCTCAGCGAACCAAGGGCTTTTTTGATTGTGATTGAAGTGGGCGTGTGCGGTTTGCCCAACGATTCTGTAATAATTAATCAATTCATATACTTTTCAATAAGACAAAAGCACAATAGTTAAGTGCCAGGCTAAAGTTGACACTTGATAAGGCGGGGGCCGTGGGTCAGTCGGGGCAAACGAAAGACTTAGAAAAGCAACTTGTTAGCGTAAACAAGTCTCGCAAATGTCGATTAATAAAATGTACATATTATCAACAAATCCACAACTTATGATTGCCTTGTCTCAAAAACCCATACCCCCCTCCCCCTCCCCCTTCCAGCTAACCCCAAGCCAGTTGACTTGGGTGGCTGGTAATGTGCAGTCAACTTGCTTACGCTTGAGCTTACTGTGATGAGGCGCAGACAGCAACTTGTTATGAGGTTGTTTTTTCTTTAATATTTTTTAACTACTTCAAATGAATTCATATGATGGTGGCCCATCCAGTCTTGGTCTGGGTAATTTGTCAGCAATTGAAGGTTCCACTTCCGGGCTCTTTGGCTGTCTGCTTGTCTGTATTTGTGTTTGCCCTTCATTCAATAAATTTTCATGTGTGCTTTTAAAAATTTTTATTTGATTTCGTTGGAAAATCTTATTCGAACAAGCTAACCTTGTCCGCCAGACATTGACTATAAGCCCAGAATATATATATTTCTGTTTGATAATTACAGTCTTTGCATTACCCTGGATAACCTCTATTTATTGTTAACTGCCTATTTTTCCCAGCATTCATTGGATTCACCTACGTTTTTAGTTGCAATTATTTACATATGATATTTTATATTTATTTTTTCCATACTCTTTTCAGGCCCAGTTTGTACTCTGCATTGTGCACACAACAAGCGCCCTCTTCAGCAATCAATGCCAATTCTCCAAATTCGTTTCGTCACTGCTGCTACTGAATGCCTCCATCTTCTTCTGCCTCTTCATGAACTTCTACATGCAGAGCTACAAGAAGTCAAAGGCCCAACAGCATTTGCAAGAACAGAAAGATTCAGCTCTAAAGGCTGACAGCAACAACAACAACAACAACACCTGCAGCAATGACAAGGCCATTGAGAGTGTGTTGCCAGCCAATGGCAAACTGAAAGCAAACTAAAAACCTTTGAGACGACGACAACGACGACGAAGAAATGCAGCTAAAAGCAAAGCTCATTTCTAAAGTCAGAAATATACACACGCACACATGCAAACATTTTAAAACCCATGACGATGCAGCAACTACCCACCCACCCACCCATCCATCCAGAAGCAAATGTAATGACACTTGAAAAGTTCTTCCAATTCGATGAAAAGCAGAAAATTTATTTTCTTAAAATAGAAATTGGTTTTGGTTTATTTTCTTCTTCTTCTATTTTATTTTTTTTTTAGAGGGCTTAGCAAAATTGGAAGTAGTTTTGGTGAAAAGGTTTTTACTTTAATTAAAAAAAAAGAAATGACAATTAAAAATAGTTGTAGGTTTGCTTACCTTAAGGGCCATAAATGTTGAGCACAAGCCAAACACACACAAATGCACTGTGCGAAAAAGAAAAATGTACACAAAAAACAAATGAAACTTAAACCTAAGCTAAAGCCAATTGAAATGTTATTTTCAATATAAAAACTGTCCTTTCCAAAGAGCAATGAAAATAGCAAAGCAATCGCAAATATTTTCCACAGACTTACAAAAAAAATATTTGTTGTAATTGGGTCAATTTTACGATCTGCTTAAAATGTAAGACACTTAATATTTAGAACCTCGAAGCGCGTTTAATATAGTTTGCTTAGTTTGCTTTCGTTTTAAAATTCCTCTACCAATTAATTAAATTGTAAATTGTAGAAATTGTTTTTGTAAATAGTTAGTATGACTTTAAAATGTAATTAGTCTAAGTACGCTAGTCTTAGTTACAACAACAAAAATGCGAGTGAATGTATGAATGTAAATAAACTTTGGATGTTTGAAAAATAATTCAAGAAAAAAAGTCTACGGCATTCTTTGGGTAAACACAACACAGCCAGCAGCCAGTGTGACACTGCCGAATGCCATCGGACAGGTAGTCATATACCGAAATATTCTTGGGACCCTTAGTATCTTGGAAATAGCCCATGGCTATGCCATAAGCCATGGCATTCTGAATTCCACTCAGACACTGCTGAATCTGTCACCAAAAAGCAGAAAATGTTGACAAAGCCAAACACTGCGGCCCCAATTTCTGCTTCAAAGGTGGCTGAAGCATCCAAGGCATCATCATTTTGTGTAGTGTGACGAAAAACATTTCTTAATACACCTGCCAACTTTTTCGAGAGAATATAGTCCACACAATCTGTCTACTTGAAACTTATATTATATTTATACTTTTTACATCGGAGAAAATAAAAACCGTGTACGTCTTTTAGGCACAAACATGTGAACTGGACAGGTGGCGCCCTATGTCACGTACGCCGCCTGATGGCGCCACTTCTGCTCATTTTTAAAGTTCCCGCCTGATGGCGCTAAGTAAAGTTTAATAATACTTAAACATTTCTGCAAGCGTTCTTTGTTTTATTATTATTTTTTTTTATGTCTTGTTTAATTTTTTGTTGAATTTTTCAGGGTTATTATTGTTTTCCTTTTACTACAGAATTTTTCATTCAAATTTTCAGTTCTAATTACAACAATAAAATTTCTGGTGATTTGTTCGTGTGCATTTAAATAATATTATCTCGCGCCTCATTTATTCGTTTAATTTTATTGTCATTTATAAGTAAGTATGACTTAAAGTAAGTTCCCAATTGTAGCTTTGGCCTTCAGCAGTAATAGTTTTTAAAAATGATAATCATTACAAGTTTGAATTGCTTTTGAGATTTATTCGGTCATTGTTAAGCCTAAAGTTCGGGCGTGAACCTAAATAAGAACCTCACATAGGATTAGCTTAGTGATTGTTTTGTTTTATTTTATGGTGCTACAAATTTCGCAAGGTATGTTGTTCTGTTTCTTACTAAAATTCAAATTATTGCGGATGATCGCCAAACTCGTTCGATAATTTCATAGAATCCGATACCACCACGGCTGCATTCAGTTTCGATGAAAATCACTACCACGACATTACTATCACCACAAATGACAGGTACATCACTAGAAACAGCTGTTAAAGTCCTCTCCGCTCTCATTGGAAAAAAGCTGCTTTAACGGAGCAGACGTCATTGCGCTTGTTTATTTTGAATTTGGAGAGCTTCACTTTGCGCGTACTTTTTGTGCTCTTAGTGATACGAAGAAAAAGAGCCATGATAATGAAGCCTTTAGGAAAACAAAAAAGTGAAAAAGGCCTAATCAAATGAGCCCCCCACCAAATAAGTGCAATAATAAACGTGCGGTAGAAAAAGGAAAGAAAAAGTTACCGAAATTTGCGGCTTTAGTCTGCGAAAAGTCTTAACTTTATCAAGATATATTTAAAAAGCCAATAAGAAAAAGCAACAACAATCAAAATAACAAGAAAGAGAAACAGCGAATAATTTGTATTTATTAGCCAATCGGCAAGTGTCCAAAAAAAATACGTTTTCAAAGGAAGATCAAAAATTTAACGTAAGAATTCGTATTGATTTTTTGATTGCAAGGCGTGGAAAGAAAAGAAAACAGCCAACGAATTTCAACCACTTCTAAGCTCAACTGCGAACAAAGTAGATAAAGTCAACCAGTCAAGTCAATTAACAGAATCCAGCACCAGCAAAAACAACAATAAGAAAGAATAAGAAAATGTAGAACATATTAACTAACTGTAAGTTGCTGTATCGGTGCATTGTTCGTTGCTGCTGGAGTAAGTAGTTATTGTGTTCAAGTGTGCAAGAGAGAATACACAAGTGAGAAAGAGTGAGAGAGAGTTCGCGCTCTTTGTTATTGTTGTTGCTGTTGTTGTTGTTGTTGCCATTGACATCGCCAGCGCAGCATCTACAGCAACAGAAGCTGAAGCAGAGGCAACAACAAAAAGCGAAAGTTAATGTGTGCGTGCGTGTGAGCAAGTGTGTGTGTGTGTTCGAATAACAAAAAAAAATAAAAAGATGTAAAAATAAATGGCAAAAGGCAAAAGCCCAAAGTGTATTTAAAATTAAAGAAGCAAATTATATCTAAAAAAAAAATGTGTTTAGCTTGACAAATTGCCACTGAAAATTGCCATAAAAAAAAGAAATCTTATAAAGCAAAAACCTGCAAACAAAACAAATACCAACAACAACAAGGGCAAGGCAGCATTTTGGGAGTGGCAGACAAAAACCGGCAAACTTGAAATAACAGAAAATTGCAATTGGATTTTGGCAACAAAATGTGGATACCGTCGAATAACAAATACGGAGTCGGTGAGTAAAAACTGGCAAAAATAAAAGCTACCGAAATCCTCTTTTGTTTCCGTCGCTCTTTGTATGTATACAGAGTGTGACCGGCTCGTAGCATCCCTTTAAGGGGGTCGGGGGGAGCTAAGAATCAACACCACCCATACCAACCCAGCCACCCTGCAGGTTAGCTCACGATGCGTCACGTGCACGTTTTGTTGTTGTTGTTGTTCCTGTTCTGTTGATTCACAGTTTTTTCCGCGAAACTGAGCATATGTAGCATCCCGCCAGACAACCAGCCCAGCCAGTCAGCCCAAGCAACCCCCACTAACACATACAATCACACACACACACACACACACTCGCACACACCGGAATGACGGAAAAGCGATTTTTCTACTTATTTTTGTAACATCGCCGCCTCCGTTTTTCATTCCATATATTTTTTGCTTTTACGGCTGCCCGTGTATTCTTTTTTTTTTTTTTTTTTGCTCTTTCCTCTTTCCTGAAAATAAAAAGAGAATTAAAAGATTTCAATTTTTATGCGTGCCGTGTGTCTTTTGTTGTTGTTGTTCTTGTTGTCAGATCAGACGCTGCGATTTGATGTGTTTATATTTTCACTTAGATTTTCCACCAAGGCAGGTGATGCCAATTCAAAACTCATTTCAGAGGTGAGCTGAATATTTTTGCCACCAGTGTAGACTTGCCTTACTCTTTTCTAATATAAATAAAATTACTACTCGAGGGAATTAAAGTTTTAATTAAAGAAGAACGCAAAATATAAGTTTTTCTCTTTAATTTAGATTAAGAATCTTTAATTTTTTTTAGTTTATTTTTGAAATTTGATTTCTCCTTGATTTATTTAGAACAAATTAAAATAATTTGCTTGGCAACTTTGCTAAAATTTATTTATTTTTATCAAAGCTGCTAAGGTCAAAGTCAAGTTTTTCTTATCAATTAAACTGAAAAGAACAACAACAAAAGGAATAACTTTATAAGACTCTAATCTCTTTCAAAAAGAGTATACAGATTCGTTGATTAACCAACCTACTCATTCGTCTTGTCTCAATATGCAAACACAATATTTTATTTATTTTTTTTTTATAAACTAGACAAACAAATAAAAACATATTTGTAAAACCTTTTGAGTCATCCGGGTCTGATGATATATTCGCTTCTGTTTATATTTCGTTTTCCAACATTATCTTTCATTCATCGCTAATATAGAAAAGACTTCAATTGAAGCAGCTTTTTCTTTTTGTTCTTTTTTGCTTCGAATTTCCATTCACAATGGCGGATAAGCGCCAGTTATTTCTGCTATGCCTATTATCGGGTCTTTTCTTTTGGTTTTGCATTGCCCTGGTTTGCTCTAGATCTCCAGCAGCTCCCGGACAGCTGTCAAGGCGAGTCCAATAAAAACACAGAGTCGTTTTATGCTGTTATTCTAGTTTCTCTTTATCATGTCATTTTAATGTTGTTCTAGTTGTGCCTTTGTGGTTTCTCTCAAAGTTTATGAAAATCAATCAACCACACACATTGACACACACAGACACACATGTGTCATGTGGTAAGGTCATAATGACATCGATGTCCATATAATGGGCTGCTGGAAATATTTAAACTGTGACTTGTGACTCGAGTGTCGTTCCATCTCTTTCGCTACTCCTCTCGCTTGGGCAGACAGCACACCCTTATGGGTCAGCCAATACTTTGGGTGGTTGATTTTTGTAACCACCCTAAAGGTGGCTTTGGCAATGTCCCAACCACAAAATAATAGTCATTTCGTAATTAGTCGGCGAATTGAAATCACTCTTTGAATATTTAGAAAAATGAAAATGTTGCCAAATTTTTGGGCTTGCCGGATGTGTTTGCCACATAACAAAAAACCCATACATACATATATATATATAATATAAAGTATTGGCTGGCTTTGGTGCTTCTGTTCTTTGTCGTTTCGTTTTCAATTTTTTTTTTAATTTAATATTCATTTTATGCATTTTGCCCTGGGCTGGCCTCTGTTTTTGATCACCACAGTCGGCCCCAAAAACTCCGACTCACTGATTCCCTGATTCTGACTCTCTCCCTGTCCACTTGAATGTACAAATTTGTGCAGCATTTCCTCTTGTTGTTGTTGTTTTAATAATATGTATATGTGTGTGAATGTGTGTGTGTGCCTTAAATTGATTCATTGTTTAATATGCTCGGCGGCAACTTTTGTCTGCGCACCACGTTTTCAGTGTTTCTTCTTCTTCTTCTTTGTTTTTTTTTTTTTTTTTGGTACTTCCACAATTCTCTTTTTGCTTCCTCTTTACTTCCACTTCTTTGACTTGATATTTATGAATTGCTATTTTAATATTTATATAAGTGCGAGTGTGTGTTTGTTTGTGATTAACTATGCTTACTTATCACACCCTCTGCCGCCTTGTGTACTCTTTATCGGTCACTGGCTGACTACTATCGTCTGCCGGATGAAGTGCATTTGTCTATTTTATGTAAATTTAAGTAAGACTCGGCACGCATTTACCATCACTCACTGCCTCCAACCAAGCCCAGATCCCCCGCTACTTGCCCCGGTCACGGCCCCTTCCCCTACCCACCTTCAACCCTCTTCAGAATACGTATGTCCGATTAAAACTAGAAGATAAGCCACGTCTACAGTGGGGGCCATTTACCTGTCAACGCACAAGCCTGATAACTGATTAAGCACAAATCGAAAATCAACACAAAAATCCATATAAATAATTAATAACATAAATTTCCGTTTGATTGTAGCTTTCGTAGGGAAAATGAAATCCAAATTCAATTTGTTAAATTGGTGATTTCCCAAAAATTAATTTGGCACACAATCAAATGTTTGTCTCCTAAAATTGTCGAAATGCGCAGTCATAGTATTTTTTTCAGAGTTTTTTGATACTCTTTTTTATAAAAAGGAAACTCAATAAAGGTAAATCTATATATATCTATATAGACCTACAGCTTTCCAGCTAACCTTATAAGGCTTACAACCGATCAGATCATATTCCAAAAATAGTTAGGATGTTATATTTACGTACCAAGTTTCATTTTCACCTAAAGCGGTTTCAAGGATATCTTCAACATTTTTTGACCAATCTTGTTCCATTTCGATATCGGGAATAGTAATAAATATACACACAAGGGTACCGAGTTTCAGTTGGATCGAGCTGGTATTTTCGTGGATATCTCTTAAATTATCGACAAAAAAATATTTCCATTATTTAACAAATTTCGTAAAGAGTCTGGAATCTTCAGCACTCTGAAGACAACTTGTCTGTCGATATTTTTATAATTTGTTTACACTTTTTTATATAAAGAATGCATTAAAAATGCAAGCTTTCAATTGACTGACATATGCAAGCAGCATTTAATTACAACAATCATTTATGTATACAGAAATAAGTGGGAACCAGAAAGAGGGCAAAAGAGTAGAACACAAAGTGTCAATAAAAATAATAATTTTGTACACGAATATATTGCATGCTGGCACGTACGTCCGGACCTAATGTCAATTTTAACCAGTTCGGTCTCTAGAAATATTCTAAATTTTATAAGAAATCTAAGAATGTTCTCTATCTCATATAACGATGGGCAGGAAGTTTACAGAATAAGCAGGAGGGTTGATCTCAATCAATATAAGGATTGTTCTACTCATAGGAAGAGTCATATCAGAATTGTCATTAGTTCTGCTTGATAAACTTAAAAGTCTCAAATCGTTTGTTAAATGCTTTTATGAACAATTTATTGGAGTCTTTGTGTTTGGAAAGATAAGGTAATCTACCTTTTTCACAAGTTGATTTGATAAAGAGCAAATAATTTTAAACTCGGTACTTTCCGTATTATTTAATTATTGAAAGAGTCCCCAAGATCCAATCAATTCATTCTCTTACTCTTTATAATTAATTATGCCTTTTTCTCCCTTTTTCCTCTTTTTTGGGCTACACCAATTAATTAATTTTAATTTGTTCTGTGTCTGTGGTTCCACTCCTGAAATTTCCCCTGGTAATTTGTTGCCGCAAACTGGCACTTTGCTGTTTCCATAACACTTCCACAACTGTTCATTGGACTTGTTTGGCCTGGCGGTACTTAAGTGCAAATTACTTTTCAAACTTGGTTACTGGGGCTGCATTTTATGGCCTACACAACGCCCCACTAGACTGTAGTTTGAATCAATTTCGAATCCGGTTGGCCACACTGCTCTCAATTTATCTTTGAGCTTTCGCAGTATTTCATTCATTGATTTCTGTGAAATCGCTATCTTTAAGTCAAGTATCGAAAGTGCTGATTCAAGGAATCCTAGCACTTGTCAAGAACTTCTTGATTATTTCATTAACCAACGTCGCCTGAGCTGTCATTTATTTTCGCTTACAGCTTTGCTCAACTCTTGCATATTTTATTTTTTTCATAGGGCAACCGGGGCGTATACACGTTGACATCTTGGGGTAAATGCTCATTAAAACTATACTCATGGCAGAGCAAACGCCACTTGGGGCTGGGTGAGTGTGTGAATAAATGAGACTTTGGATGGTTGAATGGTTGGGCGGTTAAAAGGCCGGCACGTGGGTGGTGGACTCGTTGATGGCGCCAGTCTAATGTGACTGACCTAAATAGTGTGCTGGTGTTGACTTGTAGATCCCTTAATGAAAATATCTATATATAAAAAAATAAAACAGCTGAGCTCAGAAAATTGTCATTGCATACAGGAAATATGAAAGAGAGCAAGCCCATATGGCGTCACAATTGAAACTTTAAGCTAGGTAAGGTTCGGCTGATTAAAGAATACGGAAAGTTTTAAAGCTATTTTGATGAAATTTGGTATACAGCCCCCTTTTTACCTAGGCAGCACATTTGTCGGAACCGGCCGGATCGAACCATTATATCATATAGCTCTCCTATAAACTTAAATCGGCTCTATTAACTGACAAACCCCGTTTGTAATCTTCGGCAATTTTTAAGTTCTATAATTGAAACTATTTTAAGTCCTATATAATAATACCGATTCCGAGCCAACAGATAGCCTTATCGTATAGAAAATCCACAGTAAATCCATAGGTTAGTTATATTCTTTGGGGTCCATGACCTGATCTGATCTAGTCAATATTATTTCCACCATGGAAGAACTTGGATAATTCAGATTTCTAAATATACTCCCAATATGACGCCAATTAAAAGAGTCAATCTTATTCCCACCCTGGAATATCTTGGATATTTCAGATCTCTATAAATAGTCGCAATATGATGCCAATTAAAAGAGTTTAACACTTCTTCTTCTTAGGGATAAAGACTGTCGGAGACATCGGAGAGTATTTGCAATCCAATTTAAAATAGGAACTCTTTTTATCCAGAGCAGTTTAAATAAATAAATTTGGCTATTTTGCAGCAGTTTAAAAAGAATTAACTTAAATTAACTCAAAAAGTGCTTAGTCTTCAATTGCGCTGGGCCCCAACTCAAGATGGATTCCACCAGACAGAGAGCCAGATCCATTTACATTTTGCATACACTTGCTAAAGTTACAGTAATTTGAAAACGACATCCACGAAACGTAGTCATAAAATAAGCGAAAACAGGAAACAATTTGCCCATTTTCATGGCACTGAAGCATTTCATTTAGCTATCCCCCCCTGCCTCCATCCACTCCGACCAGGCACACATGGTCCGGCAGACTGCTGCTGGCTGACGTCTCTGTCTGTGTCTCTGTCTCTATCTCTGTCTCCGTCTCTGGCTGGTGTTGTGTGTGAGTGTGGAGTGTGCTTGTGCTTGTGTTTGTGTTGTGATGTGCGCTTTATGAACTCCTTTCGTTGATATGCTCAGGCCGTGCTCGGTCGTTTGTCTTTCAACGCCAACACAGAATCTCCCCTTTGCCCCCTCACTCCCCACCCATGCTTGGCACACACTTATGGACTCGTAAGGCAGCCACAGAAGCTGAATGTGAATAGGCATAGGCTCTGGATTTGCTACGGTCTGCTCCGGCTGGTGTGTGTGTGTTAGCATGTGCATGTGTGTGTGTGTGTGCCTTGCATTTCTAATTGGCCACGCCTCGTGTGCCGTTGTTCTATGGTTTTATCAATAAATTCTTGGCCCCGTGTTGAAGTGCATTCGCACTGAGGCACCGAGGCAATTTGGTTTTATTGTTCAAAGGTTGAAAGAAAGCTGTTCAGTCGATGAGCTGTGTGACTAAGTGAGGTGATGCGTCTCTCCGAATCTTATAGAGTTCCTTGTTGCTTCACCCATTTGATTATTTATAGTTGAAGTATTTATTGCTGTTGTAGTTATTGTTGTTGTGGCACTCGTGTCTTGCCCAAGTGGTCTCTCATGGGGGCATATTAATTGTTTGCCAGCCAAGTGAGCAACAAGCATCAACGTTGTTAGGGGCAATCGGGGGAGTGGTTGGGGCGCCAGCTATCATGATGCTGTCTGTGAGGAATTCCCGCAATGTCATGGCCAAAAACGCAACTGGTTATACCCCATTCAAATATGTATTCATTATCTATTTCTATCTTTCACTTTTAGCCATACACAATTGGCATGGCGATGTGCGTTTTGGTCTGCCACTGGATGTGGGGGATTCAGTGGAAATTGTCGAGGAATGTGCGCACTGGTATCGAGGCTCTTGTCCACGCAAGTCTCGGCAGGTGGGACTCTTTCCCAAAACCTATATACACATTAAGGACCTCTCCAAAATTGATCCTGTGGTGGCCGAGTGCACACAAGTCCTCCGTGAATGGTATGAAATCTGGAAACGTCTCTATGTGGTGAGTACCCAAACGATAGCTGAACAAATTCCATAAATTAATTAATATTTTTGCTTTGCAGCAACGAGACACTTATAAGTTTCAAACTTTGCGTAAGGTTATGTTTTCCATATTGGAAAGTCGACGTGAATTGTTGGGTGCCACCATGACACAGGACCAGACCTTGGCCCTACAAATGATTGTGATTTCCAAAATTGATTGGGGCAATCGGTAAGTTAAACTAATTTTTATTTATTCTTGAAATTAGTGATAGTCTTAAGTCTCTGATATTAATCAAGTTAACTTTATTTACTTAAATATTGATGAACCATGATGAAATTAATATAAAGCCAGATAATAAAGAATTCTTAATTCAAGAATAAAAGAATTTCGGAATGTTAGATTCGAGTGTAGCCGAGTTTGAGATACCCGGTAAATTTATGACCATTAAATTGGTATTTTCGACCGATTTTTCCAAGGGGCCTTACTATATAGTTAAACCTAAATTCTGGTACACCGATTTCGTACTTCTTAAAGCTTCTAAGCCATCTTAAACGATTTCTTTTTTTCGGCGAAACAATTTCAATTAAATTTGATGTAGTTAAAAATTATTTTAAATATCTGTCTTGTTCTATATTTTGTTGGGATATGATTAACCCATTTCCTGCATAAAAAAAAACATACAAAATCCATTTTTTTTGTCCGATTAGCCCCTTGGGATCTTAATAACATGGCTATCGGATTTCAATAATATTATTCGAAGTCAAAAAATTCTTAAATTTGATTAAAATATCTTTAAAAAAAAAACAAATTACGACGCAAAACATTTTGTGCATTTTCGATCGGCCCATTTGGGGTTATGCGTGATATTAGTCCGATTAGATAATACATTTACAAATGTTTAGTTTGGTATTGTAACCAAATCATGGTAGACACTTTTTTGAGGTAGTTATGGTTTTAGGGTTTTTATTCCTAACCAAATCGGATATTATTTTGACAACAAACCGGAACTTTATAGCTCTTACCCTCTCTGAGAAAGAGGAAGACGTATATACAGACAGGCAGGGTATAAAAATTAATTCTCACACTTATAGTAAAAAGTTCTTAATAAATTAGAAAACGATTCTCTATGTGTTGAGAAGATAAAACAAAAGTTGATACCATATGGAAGATATTCAGATTTTCATCGATTTAGAAAAATTCCGAAGATCATGTAAAAATCCAATATCAATAATATTTATAATTTCTCAATTTTGGTTCTTCGCTTGTCCCCCAAATAGTCGGTGCTCTATTGTGTGAATAGATCTTTATTCATTTTGTTTTTCTTCTTTTCTAGCAATAATCACAATAATTTCGTTATAAACAAAATTTCTTAAAAATTACATAAACTAAATCGTAAAGACAAAAAAGCGAGAGCATTTCAATTATTATTATTATTATTATTTTTAGTATTATTAATATTATAATTCATAAATATACTCGTAATAAATCGAATATAATTTTGTGTGGCATAGAGTATAATTCGAATACTACAATTTTATAGATCAACGTTGCATTGTGTCTGTATAAATGAGAGAAAATCGGTATATATATATATGTATATATATCTTTTATATTGTTCCATGCTATGCTTAGGGATTGCTATGCTATACAACAAATAGCAAAATGTTACTCAGCTAAATGTTTAAACTTAATAGTAAAATATTTTTAAATGGCGCATTTTGTTAAAGGTAATAATAGATTTTATATAGTTTATTTTAACTGTAGCTCAAACTCATTTAATTGATATGTTTCTGTCTCTGTGTGTGTGGGTGTGTATATGTCCTGGCTGATCAACCTTATAAATTGCACTCTCTGTCAATTCCATTCTCTTTCTCTCTGTAGTTCAATTCATTGCCGCGTGCTCCTCTCACCAAGAGTCACTCAATATCTATCCAATCTGCTTGTCTCTTCTCTCGAGTATAAAACATTTGCTGTACCACAATCATATATATATATTTTTTTTTTATATAAGAATTTTGCTAAACAATTTTTGTGTCGAATTTGATTTGCCGCTTAGAACAGTCTTAAATTTATATGTATAAAAATTCTATAGCCTAAAAAAACTCTGCTAATCTGTCATTAACTCGAATTCAATTCCATTTCATCCCTACTTCTACTTCGCCTATTACAAACATTATTGAGAAATCATTGAAATTTGTTTTGTTTTTGCTTGGTTGTTGCAAGTGTCTCTTATGTCTCGGTCTCCTTGCCACCGAAGCTGTCTACCGGTGGATAGATGGGATGGTTGATTGGATGATTTATTGGATTCATTTCGAGTGTGGAGGGAGCCGAGGGAGTACGTGAAGCACCCAAATGACTGCACAATTGTTGCAACATATCGCTGTATGATTTCGTACTGAGATTCTGGCTGAGGAAGTGCAAGATGAGAAAGTCGCCAATCTATAAAAAGAAAAAGGAAAACCAAAAACTTTAATATTAAAAGAGTCTTTCGTTTGAAATTAATGATACCCACCTCCAATCGTCTAACCAGGCCAGCTATTTCCTTGCGTTGTCCTGAACGATAGGAGCGTTTAATAATGGTCTCCCGTGTGGTGGGCATCATGACCACAACCAGAGAATAAAGCACAGCCACACCAGTGATGGTGGCCAAAATGATGAACCAGAACCTAAAAGAGTTTTACAAAAAATTAGACAAAGTGAGGTTAGGTTGAATTTCTCCTACATACCATAAGAATATATAAATCTTTTCATTGAGTATATTCAAGGCGAGAACACAGAGGGTATCGTGCTTCTGTATCGAGCCACTTGGACCAAATTTACGGAATGTGCACTTTGTTAGACGCGGAAAGATCTCAATCATAGGATCGTATCGCTGATCCTGATCCATATTCGAGAATTTAACAACATCAGTACCATAGGACATGAAAGCACCGCCCAAAAATTTATCCACCATGAAAATATTGACAATCACATTTACGAAATTCAAGACTTCGCAAAAGTAATAGGCAAACGAGTAAACATTATGAGAGTTCAGACTCTCCATAAAATATTTAATAATACGATCCTGGCGATCCTTCCGATAGCTCTCAGGCATGGTGACCTTAATAAAGATAAATCAAAATGCATTAATAAATGGAATCAAGAAAAGGCTGGAAATTTAACATCCTCACCATGCCTCGCAGACCATCGGTAATCATACGGATCTTGCCATCTTCCAAGTTCTTCCAAATCCAATGTGGCACATAAAACATGAGACCCTGCAAAAGAGAAATTCAATATTTAAGCAAATACATTTTGAATTATATTCAGAAAGAATTTTACCTGAAAGAATAGCACAAATGGCACCCATTGATAATAGCTATGATAACGCTTCTCCTGGCCGTACTCATTGCCTAGACCAGGGCTGGCCACTGCAGTGCCGATTTGCTTATGCTGCTGACCCGGTATTGTGAAAGTGTAGGTGATCCAGCAAAATGTGTTGATCACATGCATGGGTATAGAACCATCGTTGATGCAGCTAATGGGATCACCTGCAAAGTCAAGGAAATGCTCAATGAATTGTAATTTTCATACAACTAACCGGACTAGTTTTTAGGGTCGTCTATCAATGTCAAGTGCCATTAAAGTGAACTCTAAATTCAAATAGACAATTTGTCTCTATTTGTATGTGTGTGTGTATGAGTGTGTGTGTGTGTGACTGCATTAAATCAAATTCAAGACTCGCTGCACTTTTGTGCTCTGGCTGACAAGGCTGACAACATTTTGGGTGCGCCGAACTTCAACTTCCATTTCAGAGCTCTACGTGTGTGACTATGTGTATGTGTATGTGTGTGTGAGTGTGTGTAAACAAGAGTTGAATTCATTTGAAACGGAGCACAAATAGATTTTACCTGGCGTCAATATTTACCATTTTGACGGGGCTTTAAGTACACTGCCGCACCCTTTTCCAAGGGGGAAGAGAAGCGAGCCCACAAAAAGTCTTGCCCGACAATATTGAAGTTGGTAAAAGTTCTACCATTTAATCAGGTCTGTTTCATAGTTAATTTGTTTTACTAAAAGACTAAACAGATTTGTTGAAATGCCCGAACATGTTTCTTTGTTTAAACAAGAATCTTCACACCGATTTGGCTTAACTCACGTAGCGTGATTTTTTTTTTTATTTTATAGCCAAGACACGCACCATTGTGGTACACCTCTGCGTATGCTTAACAAAAAAAAAAAAAAAAATCCAAACTTGTCTCTCTTTCACTTTTTTGATTATATCTTTGCTGATGACTAACAAGAGTTTCAATTGAAATTTGATGATCAGGCAACTGCACAACTGAGTTTCTGGTGACTCCACAATTAGATTGATTTTTTCCTATTTCTTCTGTTTTTTTTTTTTTTCAAAATGATGACATACCTTTTTTGTAATTCTATACCAAAGTATTTCATATTTTGTTTTCTTTTTCTGTATGTCAGCCAATTTGCATTCGAGTGTAAAGTCGTGCATTGCACAATTTTCGTGGTCGAATGCTAAAATCGAAGAAAAAGAAATATAAAAAAAAAAAAACTTACTTACCAATCAAATTATTTGCTGTTACAATAATGCAGCAGACAAACAAAATGGCTGTCGTTATTCTATAGTGGCAACGGAATACCATATTATCAATTACAGCCTTGTCCAGCAGATATCTAATTTTAATAAAGCCGGATACGGCCGAGACCATCCCAAAGACCGCCATACTTGGTGTGCTGTAGCGTGTTGGAGGCCAAAGAAACTAAGTACTAAAACTGTAAAGAGAAGAAAAGATGTGAAACTGAAATCAGTTGAGGGTTTCAACATACACGATTTTTTCACTATACTTTTTTTTTATCTACTTTCTGTCTATTTGTTATCGTAGTCAAACAAAGTGACATTCAGTCAAACATACACTTTCATATACACACAAACACACACGCACACACACAGACAAATATGTATATGCACAGTTATTCTAACAAGTGTCTAATTAGTACACATTTCCGTTTGAAATTGCGTGGTGCTCTTATCAAGACAGACTTACGAAAATACAATGCGGGCTTTGAGTTAAATTCTGTGTACTTGATCTTGTTTGTGATCTCTGACTTACACTTACACAATCTAATCTGCCTCAATCTAATCTAATCTAAGCTATTGTCAACGGACTTGGAGAGAAACCATTAGATTTAGTTTGTGTCTTGGTAGGTTGAATGGCCCCGTCTGACTGAGAACCGGTACCAAAAACAGTCAAGCTCCAGAGTTTTGTCAACCCACGCATAAATTTCACTTCGCCTCAGGCCACAAAGCTCTCTTAGTTTGTTGGTATCAATTGAGATCACGTCCTCGGACAGCCATTGTTTAACGGGGTCTCAAAACCGAGACACTCGAAAGATCGTTTCGATTTGTAGTCACAAAATATATAAAACTTGGCTTTCTTCTGATTGTTGTTGTGTGGCGACAACAAAGTTGTTCGCTTTGTTTATATGCAAATTTTTTTTCTTGACTTGTTCTTTTTTTTTTTTTTTTTTTGGTATTGTCTTGCTGTATTTCATTTCAGCACAAGAATATTTTAAACACGCACACACACACACATTCACGCAGGCGCACATTAGGTCTATGCTGTGAGTGATGAGTTTATATAGTCATCCCTTTCGCACGCATGCCTCTGTGCAATTAAAGTCAAAAAAGTGTCTGAGCAGCCGCTACTCCTTTTTTCTTTTCTTTTTTTTATGTGTACATTTTTTTCGCTGCCGCTGCAGATCACCACTAAATGCACCGAGCACTGCAATATTACGTTTTATGTTTTATGCCTGGCAAAGGTTCATACTTCACAACTACACCAACAACAACACTGCACTCTCTCTCTCTCTGCTTTGTCTCTGTCTCTATCTCTGTGGAGCAGAGTGTGTAGAGAGAGAGAGAGAGAGAGAGAGCAGTTGATTTCAACACTGAAGACTTTCAGCAACCACGACGGCTCTCGACGGCGACGTCGCCGACTCGGCTGTTTAGCTGCCTTTTTCTTTTTACAATAAATTTTTCAAAAAGCAAAAAAAAAAAAACAAACTGGTTTTAAGGTATTTTCTTTTTTTCGGGCTCTGCAGAGCGCGGCTTTGGCTTTTGGTTTTTTGGTTTGGGCCGTTGTTGCCACTGTTGCGCGTTGCTGCTGGTTTTTGCTACCAACTTGGCGACCGAGACCAAACCGAGACCGACTCAGCTCGACTTCTTGCTGCTTCTCTTGGGTTCTTTTCTTTGGCTTTTTGGGCCGAGAGGGGAGGCTGTTGAGATCTCGATGTCATGGTAGCCACTTTTTTATAAGTGATTCTTTTACTCCAATCGCACTTTGTCCAGTTCAAGCTGCTGCTGATGCTGATGCTGCTGCTTCTGCTTTAGCATTTTAAATTTAGTTTAAATCATTTGTTCGCTTTGCCACTTTGACACTTTCGAAACTTGTTTTTGGTTTTTTCTCAATTTATTTTTATGGCTCATTTTATTGTTATTATTCTTGTTTCTCTTTTTCGCCGTGTTTATCTATTGTGTCCACCTTCACAATTTTCGTACATTTGCTTTGTTCTAACGAAATTAAGACTTGCAAATTTGTTTTAATTTTTATAACTTTTTTTTAGCACTTTTTTGTTCTCAACGTAGCTCATGATTGAAGATTTATCTATTACAAGCAAACAAACACACACTCTCACACATCTATAAATTAAACACTCACAGATACACACACACACACACACCTACTAAATCAACAACACCAATACTAAATGCATAAAATGCACGCTTGCGCCGCTGCTGCTGTTGCTGCTGAGCTGAGTCGACTGCAGTTTTGTCTTAGTTGCAACAACCACCAGAAATTCTCTGTTTGTTTCTATACGAGTATGGGTAAAAGTATCTCGGTATATGAGAGTGTGTGTGTGTGAGTGTTTGTGTTGTCTGTTTAATTTAAACAACAACAAAAAATGCAGTTGTCTGTCTGATTGTTTGGTGGTGGCTAAAAATAATTTCAAAAAAAGTCACTCGTACCCGTCGTCGTCTCGTACCGTTGGATTCAAATTTGCAGCTGCTCTCAACGGCGTTCCAAAATCTACTAAACTCGGACTCAATCCAGGCGCAGCCACATTGCTGATTTAACTCAAAGCAATGCGCTCTCTCTCTCTCGTTCTTCCACTCTGTCTTTGAAATCCCAAATCGCTCAGAGCGATCGCCGTTGAAGTCTTCGGCTTTGGACTGGTTCCAGTTCACCATGAGAATTTATACTCAATTCACTTTTGTGGGCCCGCTCATTTGCGGCCAACTGTTGACTGCTTAGTGCTGGCCTGTTACCTGATCCGCGACCACAGTCTTAACCTTGCTACCTACAGCAAATCAGGCCGCTTTAGTTTAGGTAGAAACAGAAACAGAATCAGACCGCCCGCCGCCACCATCACTTTAGATAGTTTTTCTTTTGATTTGAATTAACCAATTTTGAGCTAATATTTGGGAAAATCTCTAAGCGGAAAGAGTGATCAGCGATCGTCAAGCTTGTAGCACCTAAATGGAGGGGAACTTAGTTCTTATCTTTTGTTAAGCAGCCATAACAGCAACAGGCCAAGAAGTTTATGGCTTTATACGAAACCTGCTGGCCGCCAACAACTTCATCGACAAGATCTTGTCGCGCTGGCAACTCAAGAACATTGTATGAAAATGAAATGTCTGGGATACGAAAATGAAACGAAGCAGCACACAAATCAATGAAAACAAGAGGAGTGTTGCTTGGCCTCTGAAAATGTCAGGTCAATCGGGATCTTATATACCCTTTTTAGGGACCCTCAAATAATTCTGAACCCTTGAAAAAAATTCCCAAGCCTTTTAAATAAAAGTAGAAAATTTTAAAGTACTTATTCAAAATTAAAAGAGGTAAAATATATCAAAACTTGTTTGAATCCCTTCTTCGATTTGTTCGAAGCGGCTTAACCATTCGCCTATGCCCCACGGATCGAGCTCAGACTTAAAGACTTTGGCAACAAACTTATGCAAGGCATTCAACTAGACATGAAATGTCGATTGTCAGGTTGCCAAGCCCTGAGACGGTTCCGAGTACAGGCGTTATGCTAAAAAGAACTCTTCTTCAATAGAATCACTCATGCCAAGAAGCTGTGCTTCCTTCCATGATGAAATGGCATTTTGGAACAAATCTGCAGCCCTCTGGAGAGTCTCATGGAGTCTGAAGAGCAACTCTTGGCCCCGACTGAGAACTCTTTTTGTTTTCTTTTTTTGTTCTTTTGCTGAATATAAAGACATTAAACTTGGATATGTGTGTAAAGTATCTGCAAAAGTTTTATATGTATCAGCTAAATACAAAAACTCTGCGGTTGACAACGTTTCCCTGACTATCGATGTGTAAATAATTAAATCTTGGCAGGGCTTGTCGTGTATTTTTTTTTCTATTTCATCGATCAGCCCAGCTCATCTCAGGTCCGTAAATAGCTCAACTCATCTGTCATATTATATCTCAACTGGATTTTCAACACATTCAGATGGAGTTATTTTATCTATGTTTTGGTTTATGTCGTCGGTTTCTCATCTTTTGTTGACGCTTAATTAAACAAAATTTTGTTTTCACCCAAGATAAAAACTGTGAAAAAAACTAGCCCAAAGAAAGAAAGAGGCGGACCGAATGAGAGAGAAAGGGAGAGGGAAAAAGTTGGGCCACTTTGTAGATACATTTTCATTCGACCAAAAACCAGAAAAAATATACAAATTTAATTTTGATTGTCTTTTCACCTGTTGCCTGAGTAGTCCAGCACTTAATTAAAAACGACATAAAGTGTTCATTACCAGCCTGGCTACTGTGGGCTTCGCGCACGCGCGTTCCCTCATATTTGTATCCATAAGATACAATATACAAAAGCTGGCCATTACTTTGGTCACGTCAAGTCTTTGGCTATCCCGTTCAAGGCGTAAGAGGGGTGGCTCAAATTCTTACACACATACACACACGCACACACACACCATACACAATCAAAGAGCTAACCTGGTTGGTTCCAGTTCCAAAGTGGATTCTCCCCACAATTTATGGTGTGCTTGCTCTCACGCTCACGCTCTCTCTCTCTCTCTCTCCTTCTTGTCTCTGTCTTAGTCTCTGAGTAACCGCTTGGAATCTCGTTAACAACAACAGAACGGCTCTTCTTCTTCGCATTATAATTCTTGAACTGGCCCAAACTATGGCCATCTCGCTCGCTGCGTAAGCCAGGTAGAAGCCACGCGTAGCCGAGGTAGCCGCTCAGCAACTGCAGCAGCGAAAAACTACGTCGGCAACATATTGCTAATGATGCTGGCTGGACGCTCTTCAGCTGCTTGAACTGTTGGACGACTGTTTGGCTCAGACTCGGCCTGTTTATTTCAGTTGGCGTATGCGCCACCGGAATGCCGTGAACCCATTAATACAGTGAGCCATGGTTAGCTGACCGATCGACCAAACGACCAATCGACCGACCGACTGGCTGGCCGGTTTGACTCGGCTCACCGGTTCGGTTTCGGTCACATTGTCAGCAAAATTTATGCGTCATGCCTTTAATAATATGTGAATGGATTTCAGCTGAATTGCCTAACCGATTTGGTTTCATATTTTCGACAACTATTTTCGGATTTCTGAGGGCAAGGTGCTTATTTTTCACCTATCCCATTCTCGAAAGATAGGCAAAGATTTCACTTATGCTATTCTATTTTTGGATTATTTGTATTCTTTTGTCACGATCACAACATTTTTAGAATGTCAAAGCATCACAATTAATTATCAATCTGTCAACTTGACTTAAGCTCTGATGGGTTTCACAACATTCCCAAATAGTTTTAAGGCTTTTATAGCCTCAAATGTGTGTGCGGCACGTGACTAAAAACATGATCCTATCTATAGATAAATTTATGAATTCTTCTTTCTTGTTTTATATCTTTACAGTAAATTATCTTTAGATCTAGTGCCCAGAGTGGGACCGCTAGCCGTAGATCCCCACAGCATAGGCATTGTCAAATTGTATAATGTTCATGTCACCAGTGCTGATAATGCCAAAGACTCATCGGTAGGTGGAATTATAAAATAATAAAATATCAAAAACCCTTCATATCCTTCAAAATCACCTTTAGAGTCGCGGAACCATGCGTCGGAAGACCCAAACCCAGCCGATGAGTGCCCATCATTTGTACTTTTGCATGCGGAATTTCGGCCATCGGATTGGTGTGGATGATGCTGAGGTCTATTTCTTTTTGGTTCGATATGATAGTACCCAACAACCGGCCTTGCAGGCGCTTTCCGAACGCTTTATGGTCAAGATCTCCAAAGATGGTTTCTCAAATTATATCGATAGTAATTGTACTGTCTTCACGGACCTGGGTAATTTCCAAAATATCTAGTGATCCTGAGGATTCTGTGACACTATTCTCCTTTCTTTTATTCAGGTGAAGCCGATCTGAGAAAGGAGCTGCATTTGGTAGCTGTGGTAATGCGTGTGGGCAAAATTATCCAGTCAGATTCTATAAAGAAATTTGATAGGAACAATTCCTGCGGTCATGGCCCCACCTATCGTCGACCCTTTGGCGTTGGTGTTCTATCACTGGGCGATATCAGTCAGTTCGACACTAGCCTGGAGTCCGAGGAGCGGGAGTACAGCTTCAAAATATATCAAAGCGAGGAAAAAGACTTTCACCTTCTGCCCGAACTGATAATGAAAAAGTCTAGTGGAAAGTATTCACCCATCCAGACGGGCAGTCAAAATTCCCAAGGCATTGTGGTGTCCCTAAAGCTGCTGCATGGAGTTTTGGGCCAGGCGCGACAAGAGCAACCTCTTCTTTTCCAGGGCACCACAATTACCCGAAAAATGGGCTTTCCCGATGTGATAATGCCGGGAGATGTGCGTAATGACCTCTTCATCACCCTGGAACGTGGCGAATTTGAGCGTGGCGGCAAGAATACTGGTAAAAATATTCTGGTCACTGTCCTGGTGCTGGACGTGGCGGGTAATATTCTAACCGACTGTCTATGGACTGCCTCGGGTCTGGATGCTCAGAGTCATCACAACTCTATGATTTTGTATCATCAGAATTCACCCAATTGGCATGAGATGCTACGCCTAAATGTGCCCATCGACAAGTTTGCCACAGCCCATGTACGCTTCGAATTTCGGCACTGCTCGACCCGGGAGAAGTCAGAGCCCAAGCTGTTTGCCTTCAGCTTTGTTAGACTTATGGATCCCAGCGGAGCTACCCTGACTGATGGACCCCATGAGTTGTATGTCTACAAGTGTGAAGATGTAGCCAAGCTGCAGAGTGCCAGCTACCTACGTCTTCCTTGCCGACCAAAGGATGCCCATGCCAAGTCGGACTGCAACTCTTACTTCCATCGTAGCTCCAAGGAGGGCTTTGTAATCTCCTCTCTGCTCTGCTCCACCAAGTTGACCCAGAATGCCGATTTGCTCTCGCTGCTGCAATGGCGTGCTCATCCGGATACCATACAGGACACCTTGGCCGGTGTCAAGCGTTTGAATGGCGAGGAGCTGGTTAAATTTCTCCAGGATGTTCTGGACGCCCTGTTTGCCATGTTCTCGAACGAAGAGGGCAATAGCACGCAGCATTCCGGCCAAGTCTTTCATGTGCTAGTCAGCATTTTCAGTCTCCTGGAGAGCAACAAGTTCCAACATTTTCGGCCAGTAATGAACGAATACATCGAGAATCATTTTGCGGCAGCCCTGGTCTACAAGGGTCTCATCACTTCGGTGGAGCACATGGCCCTGTTCTTGACCAAGGCAGAGCAGCCCCTGCCCTTCCATAAGTGTTTCTGTTCACTGGAATATATCTTTAAGTTGCTCATCCAGTCTCGACGCTTGTTTGCCCGCACCACCGGTGGGCAATACGAAGAGTCTTTCCGTCGGGATCTGCACTCCTTGTTTACGGCACTGAATGGCATGTTGACCGTGCCCTCTCATGAGGGCATTCTGCCCACACAAGAAGCTCTGCTTAACTCCACTGGCGTGGTTTTGGAGCAATTAAAAGACACACTACCCGCCCCAGAATTGGGAATGCTGGCCAGAAACATGTTCGATGCAATTCCTCGCAATGCTCCTATACGTTTGATGCAGGCCAAGCTGAATGCTGTGAAAGATCTGGTGTCGGGAGAACTTTTCCATGAAGATGGTAAGTCTCTTTTTTCCCTAAAAGTTTTTGGTATTCCATTTTCGTTCCTTACTAGATTCTCGGACTGTAATTCTCTCGGTGGCCTGCAAGCATTTGCGTATGCATCTGGGTAGACGCGATGAGCTTCCTTTGTGTGCCGAAATTCTCTCAGAAATTGTTATGCGCTTGCACGACATCCAGCGGGATCAGCAAGAGAAGGTCACCAATACACTGCAGCACGATCTAGACTCGCTATGCAAGAATATTTTGGACCAACTCATACGCACCATTAGTATTATTATGAAGGGTTCCCATGTTGCCTTGCCACAGTTGGTGGCTTGTCTTTTGGGACTGCTGCAGCTGTTGGATGAGACGCACTATAAACGATATTGGGATGAATTGTCCCCCAGTACAGATCCGCGTGGGCTCAAGGACTTTCTGAGCGAGTCTCTTTTAGTCTATGAGGAACTTTTGACCCAAGACTGGATGGTCTACCCCACCGACTGGCTGGTCATGAAACTGGCCTCAAATGATGTGCTACGCAAGTCTTTGGAGGAGTTTGCTAAGCCTTTGGTCTACCGTTTTCTGGGTCCCCAGGCCTTTGACTCTCAACTCTGGTGGTCATACTTCAGCCTGGCCGTGACCTTCCTGGCCCAACCCTCGCTTCAACTGGAAAAGTATCGAGAGACAAAGCGACGCAAAATTTTGCATTCCCATGGGGATATGCGCGTACATATGGGCTTTCAGATACTAAGCATGTGGGCTCAATTGGGTGAACAGAAGCTACACTTCATACCCTCTATGGTGGGTCCCTTCCTCGAGGTCACCCTCGTACCAGAACCGGCGCTACGCGAGGCTACTCTCTCAGTATTCTATGACATGATGCAATGCGAGCAGGTAAGACAATTTTACCCGCCAACTTGATTTGGTTCTAATGTATGAACTGATTTAACAGGGAGCTCGTGGCTCTTTCCGTTTGGTGGAGAGCGAACTGATTGATAAACTGGACCTCTTGATTGGCGAGAACAAGGGCGACGATGAATATCGAGAGCTCTTCAGCACCATGTAAGTCTGCCTAGGCCTACTCAATTTTATCTAACCAATTGTATATATATGTCTGTAAATATATGTTTCACTTCATTGCTCATTGCTTATTCCCCCCACACACACACAATTTGCCATCATAAAGGGAACATCTCAGCTTGGTGTAAGTTTAACTTTGCAGAGCAGAGCTTTTGTCAATTAATTAAAACATTTTTTCTTTTGTTTTGTCTAAATGTCTGTGAATGAAATGAAAATTTGATTTATTAATAATACAAACTCAATCCTTGAATAGTTTGCTGGAGAAAGTTCAAACCGAGAATCCGAGTTGGAAGGATGCTGGCATTGCTTTCATAGGTTCTGTCACCCGCTTGCTGGAGCGTCTCTTGGACTATCGCAGTGTTATGCAGGGCGAGGAGAATCGGGATAAGCGTATGACTTGTACAGTTAACCTTTTGAATTTCTATAAAAACGAAATCAATCGCAAGGAAATGTATCTAAGGTGGGTGGCTTAAGATTCTCAGAGAAAAGGGAAAGAACTATTCTATAGTTACAAACTTTTTCAGATACATCTACAAGCTGCACAATCTGCATCTACAGGCAGAAAATTACACAGAGGCTGGGTATACTCTGAAACTGTATGCCTCCATGCTGAGCTGGGATCGAGAGACTCTGAGTTTTGCCCCCTTCGATAACAGCGGTCAACCGGAATGGCAGCGCAAAGAGCGACTTTATAACGAGGTGAGTCGCAGAGCGTAGGAATTTCACCTTGTTTCAAGGTTAATTATAAAAAAATGTTTCTTTAGATTCTCAAGTACTTTGACAAGGGCAAGTGTTGGGAGAAGGGTATACCCCTTTGCAAGGAGCTAGCTCAGCTATACGAGACCAGAAGATTCGATTACAACAAACTCAGCGATATACTCATCAAAGAGGCCAAGTTCTTTGAAAATATCTTGACTCAATTGAGGCCGGAACCCGAATACTTTCGTGTGGGTTTCTATGGCATGGGATTGCCTTTGTTTGTTAGGGTAAGTTCTTAACACCGTATATAGATTGTTTCATCTTTCAAATTCTCTCTCTTAATCTAGAACAAGCAATTCGTGTATCGAGGCCTGGAATATGAAAGAATCGGCGCCTTTACTCAGCGGCTGCAAACAGAGTTCCCGACGGCTCAGATTTTGACCAATAATAGCCCACCGGACGCATCTATTTTGAATGCACCAGAGCAGTACATTCAGATCAGCAACGTCCGTCCGGTCGGAGATGCTCAGGTCCTGAAAACAGCCATGGTGCCAGTGCCGGAGAAAATTGCTCGTTTCTATGAGGTCAACGATGTTACACGCTTCATTTATGACAGGCCCATGTACAAGGGACCTATAGACAAGGATAATGAATTTAAATCCCTCTGGATTGAACGCACCACCCTGGACATATCTAGTCCCTTGCCGGGTATACTTCGCTGGTTTGAGGTCAAACAAAAGTCTGTTCAGGAAATCACACCAGTCGAGTACGCCTGCGAGACCATCAGCAATGCCGGCAAAGAGCTATCTGATTTAATAGTGCAATACAGTCGAGATCCCAAGCGCAATATCAATCCCTTCTCTATGCGTCTGCAGGGCACCATCGATGCCAATGTGATGGGGGGCATCAGCAAATACCAGGAGGCCTTCTTTTCCGAGCAATTTCTCAAGTCACCCCAAGGCGCTGGCCAGCAGGCAAATGTCCAACGCTTGAAGGCTCTAATTCTGGAACAGATCCAGATTCTAGAGCAGGCTCTAGAGCTTCATGGTCAGCTGGCTCCGAGTGGCGTGCAGCCGCTCCATAATCGACTACTCGAGCGCTTCTCCCAGCTTAAGCAGAGTCTGTCGGGCATGGGACGCTTAAAGCGGAACTCAGAGAGTATAGTCAACACTCCTCTGCCCCCACTTCCCACAGAGAAACGGGCCGTGAGTCTGGGCAATAATAACAACAATCTCAAGCCCCAGGGCGGAGAGAGTTTGGCTTCCAAATATCACTACGTGTATGAGTTTGATGAGATTTATACTCGACCCGGTGATACCTTGCGGCCAGTGGAAGGCATCAATTCGTATCAGTCCCTAGGTACGGAAAATCTTGTCTGGATGGAACCAACTGATATTCCACCAGTGCCCAATCGACCGAGGTCGCAGAATTTCCTTACAGGCTCTAGCGGCAGCAGCCTTGTGATAGATGGTCCCGAAGTGCCACCCAAGCGGCAGACTCAGCCGGGTTCACCCAATGCCCCACCCCTACCGCCACGAGGCATTACCCCAGACAAGAGAGCCTCCAATCCGTTGGTCTTCAATGATTTTCCGAATGGTGAGGCAGCCAGTCTGCCCCGAAGACCACACTCGGTACAGCAACAGCAACAATTGCCACACCAACAGTCAAATGACCAGAAGTACTCCGTGGTGGACATCAGCTTCGATGATCCCGAAGTAGATCAACAGCCCCACTCACTACCACCCAATCTACAGGATGATGGAAACTTAGTCATCGGTGGAGCCGGGGCTGGAGGTCATCTGAATGTCTGCTATGCACCCAACGACTTTCGGGACTCTGGCATCTCAACCACCAGCTCTTGTCAGCTCAACATAAACAATCTCAACGAAGACGGAGCCTCCAACCTGGCCCAGCCAGTGCAGCATAGAGAGCACTGTCGCGCCCTGGAAGCCCACTCACCGTACCCGCCACAGAATATTCCACAGCGTGAAAACTCGATTACCTCCTTCGATGTGGAGAGTCTGCCGGTGCCACCACCACCCATACCGCCTAAATCACTGAATGTCCTGAGCATCAATGACTCCATAGGACCGGAGGAGACCAATGGGCACATACACCACACCCACACGCATCAGCACTCACAACTCAATCATTCCATTACTCTAAACAATCATCAACACCAACTCAATCACGAGCATCACCAGCACAACGGCGACGCCAGTAACGGCAATGCCATCGACAATGGCTTCATGTCGCCACAGCCGCCGGAGCCGCTGAACGGTTTACTCGGCGCTGCTGTGAGAGTGGCGTCGCCGACTGCGCCCATCGAATCATCTGGCCCCAGCCAACACGGCAGCACTTTTTGAGTTACAATATGTCGCTGCCATCATCCTCCAGATCAGCCGCATGAACCACACAAGCCATCTTCGTTTGGCTCCAGCTCTAGCTCACACTCGCTCACACCACCACCGCCCGTCTTCATTACCGAGCAGGCCCTGGTGCATGCCACACCTCCGCCGCCCCACATTGAGCACTGCTCTTGTGGTCTGAGTTTCTCGGTCCACCCCACGCCGGGTCCCCTGAGTCCTTCGCTAAGTTCTTCTGCTGATTCCACCTTGGAGAGGCAGCCACATTTGGCCTGCTGCCAGGAGTACGCCCAAGCAGCCACCCAGACCGACTTTTCATATACACAACGCTAAGTCTAAGCCCCAAAAAAAGGCCCCCACACACAGAGTGAGAGTTTGGATTTCTTGGTGAATCTAAATAATTTTAATTAATTTTATGGTATTTATTTTATTATATTTTGTTTCGGTGCCAAAAATTCGCTGCCAGTCCAAAATGAAACGCAAGTTGTAAAACTGAAAAGGTTGCTTAAAAAATAAAAAGAAAAAACTCTTAAAAGAAAAATATGATAGTCTTAAAAAAATATATAATTGATATTAGCAAGGAATGAAAATTTCTAAAAATCATAGCCGAAAAAATATATGAAACGAATCAAAATCAAAGAAAACTATTAAAATCAAAATATTTGAGCAACGCAAATAAAATAGAAATCGAAAAGTGAATATATTCAAAAGCAGAGTCGAGTCTTTACTTTAAATAAAAATACGCATTAAAAATAAACATATTAAATTTATTACCTTTTTATACCATTTGCATATTTTTATGAATTTATATATTATTGAACAAATCAAAACAATCGAAAAACTTATAATAATTCGCATCTAACTAGTCAAGAGTATCAACAGCAAAAATAATTGTATAAATGCGAAAATAATTTGTAGAAATTCGAAAATATACTCTTCTTATAACAAAAGGAAATCATTAATAAATTTATTAAAAAAGATATAAAGAAAAATTCAACTGTAATAAAAATATATCAAAAAATACCCAAGATTTTCATTTGAAACAAAAAGAGAAGTTAGAAGCTGGAACTGTTGAAATCGGGCCACCAAACTCCGAGGTATCAGAAAGAAATTGACTTGGGGTAGAAGAAATAATCCTTCGATCCAAGTGAAACTTGGCAACAGTGTGTAACTCTTTTTAAACTATACCAAACATTCGATATCCATATCCGATTTGAGTTTTTTTACGTGTTTATTATAGTTTACTTCTAACATAGCTGATTCTGATATAATATAATCAATTCTCCCTTAATTAATTCTTAGATTTTCGATTAATAATTTGCTTTTGATTTGAATAATATAAATTAGGAAATAAGCAGATTTGGAAATATGCGCACTGCGCCCCTTAAAAATACATTTTAATTTGTTGTACTGATGCCAGTGATGTCCTTCAGGCTGCTGAGTAAATATTTATTGTATTCCTTGTAATTGACTGGTCCAATCGATTGTACGGCCACTTTGGGACGTGACACATCACCGTAAGTTTCGTTTTTTACGCGCAACTTGAAAATGTGCGAGGTGAAATGCACATTCGAGAAAATCTCTCCGCCTGTAGTGGCGTCGCTTTCCAGAGCCTCGGCAATCTCCTGGCTGCTATGCTTTAGCAGCTGCTCGGCCAGATCATTGAAACAGGTGACCCAGGTGCTGGAACTGAAGTCGCCAATAACCATCTAAATCAAGTAAAAGGATTACATGTATATAAATGAAACAGAATTGAGATGACGGAGACTCACATTAACCAAAAGACGGTATTTGTAGGTGGGGAAGAGTTCATTGCAACGCTCGCAGCGGTATTGACCATTGTCCTGGTCAACCAGTTTTTTGTTGCAGTCTGCCTTGGGACAGGCCTTGTAGAAGGAATTCTCCTGCTTGATATGGTGGATCATGGCTTTGCATTGGAAATAGTCGGGCTTGTCGCCGGAACCTAGACTCTTAGCGTCCTGGAGGGACATCCAGTCAGTGCTGAAGTTGCCGCCGCCTGTGCGGGCGGAAACAAAGTTGGAAATGCTATCGCCGCCGCCATTGTCGAACCAGCCACGCAGCTTGTGAGCCTCGGGTATGTCGGGATTGATTTTCATTACGGAACTGCCGCCCATGCTGAGACTCTTGCCGCCATTGAATTCGTTGATGCGAGATCCCTTGACCAAAATGACGGGCTGAACGTGACCTTCGAAATTGACGGCATCATCACCCCACAGGGTCAGGCTGACGGCTGCCTTGCTCATGTCCACCAGAGTCAGATCACGTTTCTTGAACTCCTTGTTGGTGGTGCGAGAGGTGAAGACCTGGAGCTCACCGATTTCGGTACATACACCAATTGTGTCCACTGCGCTCTTATTATCCATGCTGGCCACTTCCGAAATGGGCACCAGATCATATTTGACTTCGGGTATTCCGTTACCGTCGTCATCCTTGCACTCCTGGACCACAGTCTCGCCGGTGAAGGTCAGCTCGAAATCGTTCTTCAGCTGGGAGTACTGCTTGTTGGCCGGCTTCAGTTGGCACTTGGAGAAGTAGTAGATATTGTCGACTTGTATAAGATCAAAGAACTTGTCGCATTGCTCTTTGAAAGCTGTGGCCCGAATCTCTCCGGATTCATCCATCAAGTCCATGCTGAAGAGCTTGCCTTCACCTCGGGCGTTGCTCCAGGTGCGTACAGCTGTCTTAGCTGTGACACGCGCTTTGATCACCCATTTGTTTTGATAGGGACTCAGACTGGCTATGGGGTAGGTGAGGCCGGCATTAAGATTGCCATCATAGTTTGAAATGTTATTGTTGTTGTTATTGTGAAGCGGAGCCTTTGCTGGCTCCTTCTTTGGGGGTGGAGCAGCTGCTGCAACTGGCTTCTCTTCGCCGGCTTTTTCATAGGTGATTGGATCTCCAAGTTTCATGCCAACTTCTTTGCCGCTCTTTAAGACTGTCAGCTCTGTGGCAATCAGCACTCGCCTTAATGAAGAGATCAATGAATTGGAGAACAAAAATAAATTATTGGTCAACTTACTTGTCTGAATTATTCTTGCCCACCACAGATGTTATATATTTGTCCAGCCGAACAATAGTGAACTCCTCGAGGAGACCATTGTGCTGCATTTCGTTCAACTGGCTGGCCAACATGGCATAGCTGTTGTAGTATTTGCCATCCGACATGAGCATCCGGAAACGCTCCATATTTGTGTTGCTGGTGATCTTCTTAATACCCAGAATTTGCAGGACTGGTGCCGGGACTTGCTCGCCTTGCATTATGCGCTGGAATTTCGGCAAAACTTGCAGACAAAGTGGCACACGGGAGCAAGCAAGAGTCTATACTTACCACCATTACGCCCATAGATAGAGAAGCCATTTTTATGAGTTTTAACTTTTAAAATTATTTAAGAAGTTCTATTGCGTCTAACAATTTCACAATAAATTTCTGCAGACGCGAAAGATGCGACTTGTGGCGGGAAGCAGTATTGAGAACTAGTACCGATGAGCGAACTTGCTATAAAGCGCCATCTGTCCTTTGGGAACAACTCTTAATTAGAGTTGCCAGGTTATTAGGTTGTGACTTAGGCTATCTGACAACACTACGAAAGTGTATCGCGAAACTGTCTCGTCGACTAAAATAGTTTTTTCCGTGCATTATTTTGCGAAAATTGTGAAAAATAATGCAGAACTTAGGTTCACACAGCCTGCACTTGATAATCTTATAGAACGCATTAAAATAAGTACTTAAATAATCGTGCTGTCTGTAAAATTTTCAGCTGCCAATACGAAGCAGAACGTAAAGAGCAAACAAGAGAAACAATGCGCGAGGGAAAGAGTAGTCGATAGAGATAGCTAGCCGAGCTCTTCTATCCAAATAAAGCAAAACAAAGGCGAAACAAAGGATAGAAACCCCGAAACTCCACACACACAATAAGAAGAAGAACCAATAAAGAAACAGGGAGAAGTGTCAGACGAGGTGATAATAAATTACAAATTATATCGATACGTAATATATACCCCAATCTGTCTAGATACAAAAAAAAAGTACAAAATTTGTCAGCAACTCAAAAACTTGCCCCAAACAAGTGCTGAACTTGCAAGCCATGTTTTAGTGAAAGGAGAAAAAAGCCGACGGCCGTAATTTGTATGTGTGCGTGTGTGTGTGTCTACTCTGTATATATGCAAGTGTTAGTGCGTTTGCATATGGGGTTGGAAAATTGTGAAAACTATTCGACGAATACGGAAGTGCTAACCGATAAAAGACTTTTCTCACACATTGCAAAATAATCAATTCCTGCCATCGCTATCAACGCTCCCACATCAATATAAAAGAAAATGCCGAGCGCCTCGTTCACCTCCTCACGCACCTATGTGCGCCGCTCTAGACGAAAAGGTGCCAATCGTATTGCCATGCCCAATCGCCCAACGGGAAACATCATGGATCCCATGCTGCAGCAGAACGTAGCCAATGCCGCATCTCAAAATGGCAGCTCCGCACCCAGCACCTCCACAGCAGCCAGTGGCTCGGCCACGGCAGCCCCATCAGAGTATTTTGATTCCGGTCAACCCACCAGCAGCGGTGCCAGTGGCAGCTCCACCAATGGCAACTCCTTCGCCAGCAATCAGAAAATCGGCAATTTCTACAATCAACTGCAAATGATGGACACCACGGAAAGCACTGCAGGTGCTTCTACTTCAACCAGCTGCTCACCGGGCGCAGCTGGCCCTTCATCCACAGTCGTGGCGTCGTCATCGTCGGCCGCCGCAAATGGCAACACAAGTGCCACCACTAACGCCACCACTGCCAGTCTCACCTGCTCTTCCAACTACACGCCCGGCCTGAGTGCCAGTGCTGCTTCCTCCACTCTATCGACGGTGTCCACGGCAGGCGCCTCATCTCTACCTGCTCCGGCCAGCCAGAGTGGTAATGCATGCTGCCATCAGTCGCCATACGACTTGCGTCGAAAAATATCTGCCAGTGCTCATGAACAATGGTGCTCCAGTGCATCCTCGTCATCGCCCTCCTGCTCAGCTGCCAATGCCAATGCCACCCAGCCAGGTGCTATACTCGTGGGACCGTCAAGCTCCTCGCCGCCCCTTGTGAATTCAAGTGCATCGCCATCATCATCCTCGTCGTCATCATCGTCGTCCTCCTCCTCTTCCTCCTCATCATCATCCTCGTCAGCTTCGTCCTCATCATCTGCCGCCTCCACTGCCATTGTGCAGGCCCCCTCGACCAGCGCCACCTTTCCAATTAACAATGCACCCACCAACGGTGCCACACTAGCCCAGCCACCCAATGTCCACAGTTCCGTGCCGCAGCAGCACTGCGGAGCTCTACCCGTCGGCGGTGCCTCCGCCGCCATCGAGGACAATAATTACATGCTGCCAGCGCGTAAACGCTCTCGCCGCCTCTACACCCAGAGTGGAGAAACCGCCACCGTGCCCAGCACCGAAGTGGGTAGTGCCTCACCAACTAGTCCCACGGCCGCCCAGTATCTGCAATACGAATTGCCCGACGAGGTGCTGCTGGCCATTTTCTCATACCTGCTGGAGCAGGATCTCTGCCGCTTGGCCCTGGTCTGCAAGCGTTTCAACACCATCGCCAATGACACGGAACTCTGGAAGCGGCTCTATCAGTCCGTCTTCGAGTATGACTTGCCCCTGTTCAATCCGGAGATTTGCAAGTTTGTCTTCGAGAAGCCCGATGAATCCGACTATGCCAATCCCTGGAAGGAGAGCTTTCGTCAATTGTATCGTGGCGTGCATGTGCGTCCCGGCTATCAGGAGAAGCGCTACCCCGGTCGCACCATAGTCTTCTTCAATACGATTCAGGCAGCCCTCGACTATCCGGAAGAGCGTGCCGCTGCGGCCTTTGCCTCTGGTGCTGGCGCCGGCAATATAACCGCAGGTCTCTCAAATACCACCGCCTCGTCCGGCTCAGCCAACGGGGCCAGTGTCAATGCCCTGGCCAACATCTACGAGGACAATGTGCCGCCCACTGAGCATCCTGGTCCACTTATTTTCCTACACGCCGGCCACTACAAAGGTGAATATCTGTTCATTGACTCCGACGTGGCCCTGGTGGGTGCAGCCGCGGGCAATGTGGCCGAATCCGTAGTGCTGGAGCGCGAGGCCGGTTCCACTGTGATGTTCGTCGAGGGTGCCAAATACGCCTACGTTGGCTATCTCACTCTCAAGTTCTCCCCCGAAGTCACCTCGACAGTCTCCCACCACAAACACTACTGTCTAGACATCGGCGAGAACTGCTCTCCCACAGTGGACAATTGCATCATACGCTCAACGTCAGTGGTGGGCGCTGCAGTCTGCGTGGGCGGTGCCAGTGCCAATCCCGTTATACGCAATTGTGACATCAGCGACTGTGAGAATGTTGGCCTCTATGTGACCGACTTTGCCCAGGGCACTTACGAGCACAACGAAATAAGTCGCAATGCCTTGGCCGGGATTTGGGTGAAGAATTTCGCCAGTCCCATTATGCGCGAAAACCATATACACCATGGTCGCGATGTGGGCATCTTTACCTTTGAGAATGGCATGGTAAGTGGCGAACTTTGAGATTTTCATTTACCTTCAGAACTTATGGTTTCCTCTTATCTTGGCAGGGCTACTTTGAGAAGAACGATATACACAACAATCGCATAGCCGGGTTCGAGGTGAAGGCTGGGGCCAATCCCACAGTGGTCAAGTGCGAAATACACCATGGCCAAACCGGAGGCATCTATGTCCATGAGAATGGACTGGGCCAGTTTATTGAGAATCGCATACACTCGAATAATTTTGCAGGCAAGTCGAATGGTGGACCAAAAGATTATTGGGGAAAACTTATTGACTCTCTGGTTTTCTTTTTGCCATTTTCAGGTGTCTGGATCACTTCGAACAGCAATCCCACAATACGCAAAAATGAGATCTACAATGGTCATCAGGGAGGAGTTTATATATTTGGCGAGGGACGCGGCCTCATCGAGCATAACAATATTTATGGCAATGCCCTGGCGGGCATACAGATTCGCACCAACAGTGATCCCATAGTGCGTCATAATAAGATCCATCATGGCCAGCATGGCGGAATCTATGTCCATGAGAAGGGCCAGGGTCTGATTGAGGAGAACGAAGTGTATTCGAATACCTTGGCTGGTGTGTGGATCACCACGGGCAGTACTCCGGTGCTGCGACGCAATCGCATACACTCGGGCAAGCAGGTGGGCGTGTATTTCTATGACAACGGACATGGCAAACTGGAGGACAATGACATCTTTAATCATTTGTATTCGGGTGTGCAAATCCGAACGGGCAGCAATCCGGTGATACGTGGCAACAAGATCTGGGGCGGTCAGAATGGCGGCGTCCTCGTCTACAACGGAGGTCTCGGCCTGCTCGAGCAGAACGAGATCTTCGACAATGCCATGGCTGGGGTTTGGATCAAGACAGATTCGAATCCCACGCTCAAGCGTAACAAGATCTACGATGGACGCGATGGCGGCATCTGCATATTCAACAGCGGCAAGGGCATACTCGAGGAGAATGATATCTTTCGGAACACCCAGGCAGGTGTTTTGATCTCAACCCAATCCCATCCAATCTTGCGGCGCAATCGCATCTACGACGGCCAGGCAGCCGGTGTAGAGATCACCAATAATGCCACAGCCACTCTCGAGCACAATCAGATCTTCAAGAACAAATTCGGTGGTCTTTGCCTGGCCAGCGGGGTCCAGCCCATCACACGGGGCAACAATATTTTCAACAACGAAGACGAGGTGGAAAAGGCCGTCTCCAGTGGCCAGTGCCTCTACAAGATCAGCAGCTACACTTCCTTTCCCATGCACGACTTTTATCGCTGTCAGACCTGCAATACCACCGATCGCAATGCCATCTGCGTCAATTGCATCAAGAATTGTCATGCTGGCCATGATGTCGAATTCATCCGACACGATCGGTGAGTCTCTGAAAAACAAAATAATTTGAAATATTTTTTATTAATTCAATTTTTCGGTTTAGTTTCTTTTGTGACTGTGGTGCTGGCACCCTCTCCAATCAATGCCAGCTGCAGGGTGAGCCTACACAGGACACCGATACTCTCTACGATTCGGCAGCTCCCATGGAATCGCATACTCTGATGGTTAACTAAAAAGGGATAAATCATTTTTTTTTTCAATTTTTTTTTGTTATCTTGTAAATATTTAGAAAGGAAAACTGAAAGGAAACAAAAAATTAGATGAAGAGGAAGAAGAAGTAAAATCGAATAACATAGAATTTGATGTAAATAAGAATTGAATTACTTTCAGAATTAAAATAATGTGCAATTTAGTTTAATAATACAAAAACGAGTAGAATTGTATATTTTCTTGCAAATTTTGCTGTCACAACGAAAAAAAAAGAAGAAGAAAAGCAAGCAAAATTATATAAAAAAAAAAACTTAATTATATACAAAATATGCATTTGTTGATTACGAAAGCAACACAATATCCCAGTGAAATGAAGATGAAACAAAAAAAAAAAAAAAAAAAAGAGAATTAGAAAAAAAAACAAAGTGAATTTTTTGTAATTTAGAATTAGTAGAAAGTTTTAAAGAATTACACAAACCTATTCTAACTATATAAATGTATTTGTACTTGTAATCGTAGTCTCTAAGTTGGCAGCATCAAAAAAAACGAATCAAACAAACCAGCCGGATAAGCAATTTTTAAGTATTAATAAATTATCAGCTTTGCAAAAGAACATAAAGAAGAAGAAGAAGCGAAAGTGAAAAAAGCTAAGGCGAAACATACACATACACACACACTCACACATACAAAACGTACTATATAAATAAATGTATCCTATCATTTGCATAATTAATCAAAACAAAATGATAAAAAAGAAGAAGAAAAGGATATATATATGAATCTGTAGAATTAATGCAACCGAAACAGAGCAATATTACATGTCTAAATGTCGTATCGTTGTCTTAGAACAAATTTGTAGCAAAGAGAAAACAGAAGAAAACAAGAAATTTGAAACAAAAACTCGTGTCATTTTAGTACCGTAAGATCTTAATCGTATATATATATATATATAATATTAGTTTACGATATCGATATTGAGCAATCGAGTTCGAATTTCGAAATATGCACAAGTGTGTGCAATTACTTTAGGCTCTTGGTAATTTTAACATTCAAATTTACATATTACACATAACATACATAAATATATAAATATATATATATTTCAAATATATAAGCGTATTAAACTAAAAGAGATAAACAAAACAAACTTGCTGCAGTTAGTCAGCCTTGATGAATATTTCACTACAAGCACATTTAAGAATACTCTCCATAGCCAAGATACACACAAACACACACACATACACTTTTACAAATGCAGCATTGTCCATTGAGTTGTGGAGAGATTTCCAGACTCCTCATAAAAGCTATTTTTTTTTATATATATATAAATATATTTTTAACAAGGCTTTACAGTTCTCTTATTTTTTTTTTTTATAAAACATTTGGTTAAGTTTTATGTTTTGGTACAAGTTTGTAGGCGCAGCTGTTTATACAATATAAAAATAAATAACACAAACTTAATAATAATAAATATTTTCATTTTTCATATGCAAAAAAAAAGAAAACTGCTTTAATGCAATTTCTGTGGTCTGGCAACACCTGTTGAGCGTGTCTGTGGGTGGCGCTAGTATTCAGAGAGCAACAGAGGGAGATAGTGAGAGCGCGAGTGCATTATTGAGCGATAACAGCTTAAAAACAAAATCAGACTAGCTTAGTTAGTGGCAGCAACTAACGCGCTCAGTCACAAAAGTGAAGCACAGAAAACAACAATAGTCAAGATAAAGCGGCTTTAAATATATATCCATCTAATCCAAGTGAGACAAGCTCTTTGTCTCTCTCTTTCTTTCGACGCAAAGGTCGACAACAAAACAAAAATACGACTCTTTGTTCTTTGTCTTTGAATGTCTTCCTTCATCACGAGCACCTGCGCTATTGATAAGGAAATTGTGTTTTAATTAGTTGCCTGGCACTCGAATTCAAGAATTAATTGTGCTTCAGTTGGTTCGATAGCTTGAAGCTCGAAGGCAGTTTATTAAAAAAGTGATTAAGCTTGCATTATCTTTTCAGTCTTAAAATGATTCTACGACGTAATTTGGCCTTTCTATTTGTCATTGCTTGCTCATTGCAGCTCACCGTCCAGGGCTATTCGGCCCTGGAGGACGCTCGCATTATAGCCGAGTACAGGAAAATGATGGAACAGAACCATGCCAGAGTAGCTAGGCAGCTGGTGCACCAGGTTGACTGGTCGTCAGTGGGCACCATTTCCACCGATGATAAGGTGCCCAACTATCCCATGGTCAATATTATTGCCACCGATGACAGTGATCTAAGTGGCAGTTCCACTGGCAAAATACGTTTTGTGCTGACTGACTTGGATTTTACCGGTAAGGATTGGCATCCGAACAACAAAGTCACCTTCCTTTTTAGCAACGCCCAAACAGACTATTGCAAAAAAGAAAAAATGGACCCAATGGAGCCGACTTGTGCTCGGGTGATGATAAGTGGCAAAGTGAAAAAGGTTTGAAAATATAATATAATATGGTACATGAATTTATAAAATTTTTTGTTTGCAGTACTCAATTTCTGATAAAGACTATAATAACGCATTGAAGGCATTCGAAAAGCGTCATCCAGCAGCAAAGAAATGGATAGAAAGTATTTAAATAAATTTAACTTTACTTAACAACATTTTAACTCAATTTTTATATTTCAGCTCCAGGCCACCATTTCTACTTATGTGAACTCGATATTGAAAATATTTATGTTCTCGATTATTATGGTGGACCGCACTTTGTAACGGCTCAAGATTATTACGCCGTGGAACTTTGAACTGTTCTGTAAATGCATATATTATTTTATTATTAAATGCTGACTATTCTGCCTATTGTTTGGAAATAAATAAACTCAAAGATAAGAAATAATATGTATTTCCTTTAATCAAGTCATTGCCTTTCCATTGAACAGGTCTCGCGCTCAGCCTTGCATTTGTTGGTCAACACTGGCCCTTGCCAGGGCTGAGGCAATGTAGTGTTGCAGTGTTGAGAAATGTGTCGAAGCCGTCAGCTGTAATTGTGCCGAGTTTAGCGCATTTCGGAATGATTTTTACAATTCTTAAAGAATATTTCAATAAGCTTTTTAATAATGAAGAGTTTTTCGATACTGTGAATTACTGAATTAGTCATTAATTTCGCCTTTGTCAGTCGGAATTCCCGTAGCTTACTGTCTTCCAGCGCAATATAAATGCACATTTTTAATACTTGTTTAACAAAAAAATAAAAGTAATCTATGTCGACGGGCTTCAAATGCCGCAATTGCGGCTCCAATGAAATAGAGGAGGACAATGCACGCGGCGATCGTGGTAAGTACCAAATTATTCAAATTCCTTGTTAGCTCCCCCACTAAGCATACTTTTATTCACAGTCTGCACGAACTGCGGCTCGGTGCTCGAAGACTCGCTTATTGTCTCCGAGGTACAATTCGAGGAAGTGGGTCGTGGAGCCGCTGCCATAGGACAATTCGTCTCTGCTGAATCTTCAGGAGGGGCCACCAACTACGGCTATGGCAAATTCCAAGTCGGCTGTGGCACAGAGTCCCGCGAAGTCACCATAAAAAAGGCCAAAAAAGACATCACACTACTCTGCCAGCAATTACAGCTGTCCCAGCATTATGCCGATACGGCTCTCAACTTTTTTAAAATGGCCCTAAGTCGCCATTTCACACGTGGTCGCAAGAGCACTCATATCTATGCCGCCTGTGTCTATATAACCTGTCGCACCGAGGGCACCTCACGTAAGCTGATAAACAAAGCTCTTTCCCAAACTTTCCATTCATAAAGCAATTTTGTTTCAGATTTACTTATCGATATCAGCGATGTCCAGCAGATTTGCTCCTATGAATTGGGTCGAACATATTTGAAATTATCGCAAAGCCTAAGCATCAGGATTCCTTCAGTGGGTGAGTCAAGCTCAAATTTTCTTTGATAATAATGATTCGACCAGGGAATTGCTCAAGTGTTCATAAATTGGCAAAAAATCTAATGATTTATTTTATTGGTTAATAGTCAAATACATAATTCATTCACTTCGTATTCAATATAGGATAACATTTGTCTCTTAGATTAAAGATAAAAACTCAAAACAAAAAAATACACCATTTTCTTCATACCAAAAAAAAAAAAAAAATTATCAAAATCAGTACAATTTTCCAAAGATAAAAAAACTTAAAAATAATTTCATATATGTATATTTTGCGATAGTGACAGATAGTGAAAAGCATATATGTAAAGAGGACTTGGCATAATAGCAGGCAACAGGTTTAGCTAGTTAAGGGCCAAGGAAAATCGATCTACGTATTTCGGGTCTTTTCTTTCTTTTTCTTTGAAGATTAATAATATCTTTGATTAATTGATTTTCTACGTAAATGTTTTTTTCATATGTAGAAAGATTAAATGACTGATTATTTATCTGTGTATATATATATATAGAATCAAGAATGTTTAACTTTGATTTTAAATTTCTCAAATTCGTATGTAATTATTTTCTTTTTTGTATATTTGCTGGCAAAAATATGGTTTATATATATGTATATATATGGTCTGGTATATAATATAACATTTGAAGTTGTCTTTTATCATTTCAAATTCCATTAAAATATATATATATATATATATGGTATATATAGATTTTTTTTTTTTAAATATATTCTTAGCTTGACTGATTGCCCGATTTTCACTTGCTTATTGCATTTTTGCCTTGTTTGGAACGTATAAGTTTCGAGTCTTCTTTGCGTACACACAAATACCAGCAGACTTTTGACTTCGTATATTGCCGAGCAGAGAATCTTTGAGAGAGGTTGACTCGACTCTGGTTTAGGATTTAACTACAAACTACGTTGTGAACTAGAGCACTCTACTTGTTTCGTATATAGACTAATAATGTTTTTCTCATTATTATTTTAATTATTTTGTTTTGTTATAATTCTAATATCGCTTTTTTCATTTGTTAAAATTCCGATTTGTTGTTGCTTTGTTGTGTTGTATTGAAAACCCATGAATTTCTTTGTGTTGTTAATTGCTTTTGCTGCGTTGGTCTCTTTGGCTGCGTCAGTTGCTGTTGTTGGCGATAGTAGCAGGCTCCCTGCCACTCGGCGCAGTAGAGCTGTGCGCATCAGGTGCTGCTGCCATCGCTGCTGCTGCTAGTTCCACTGCCGTTCAATACGGCATCCTCAGTGAGATTCACATTGTTGCTGGCTGCTGAGCTGTGGGGAACGCCTCCTCCTGCTATGGGTGTGGCACAGATAGAATTTGTGGGTGAATTGAGGGCCGTCACCGTGGTGGGGCCGTAGAAGATGAGCTCGGGTATTTGACCACCCTGGACACCGGTGCCATTGGTGCTCTCCGATGAGCATTGAAATTGGAATGTGACATTGCCCATGAGCACTTCGGACATGCCTTCTTGGCCGAAAAAGCTCAGCTCATTTCCGTCGAGTATCACCGAGGCTGTGTAATAGCATTCTGGCTCGATTTGTATGGGATTCTCGAAGAATACATGGAAGGTGTTGCTCGAACCATCAGAGAAGAATTTCGTGTCATTCTCGGCCAAGGTGCGCCCCAGGCGCTTCAATTCGATTTTCACATTGTAATTGGAAGCACCCGTCGAGGAGCCATACAATCCAAAGCCCACAATGAAGATTCTGAGAAGAAAAAAGAGTTCTCAGATTTTCATATTTTCCAATTCGCTATTGACTTGTCACTCACCTGCGATCTACAGAGAATTGTATGGAATCGCAGCGTCCACGATAGCGCCATTGGTTAGCGCGATAAGCGCACGATTGGAAGCGATGGCAGACCTGAGTCTTTAGACCCGCTCGAGAGCGTGTGGGAAAGCCCAGGGCTGGCTTTGTTTTGGCCGTGAAATGCAGGAACATATCGATGGTCTCCTGCGAGGTCAAAATGCCCGTCTGGGCCACACCATTGGCGAACTCCTCCAGCGTCATGGTGGGTATGCGTATTAAGTGCAAAGCCTGACCCAAAAGCCTCCGTTTGTTCTGCGGTGTGTCATCCACGTTCATCTTCTCACAGGCATTCAGAGCCCAGTTGAGAGCAGCCTCAAATAAATGGATCTCCTTGCAGTTGAGGGTTTCCCTCGATAATATCGACTCAAATGTCTTTAGGTCAATGTCCACAAAGTCTTCGGACTTGACTGCCATCTCGGCCTGAGCGTCTATCACTTCCCAGCAACGTTGCATCAGTTCGGGCTCCTCAAAGAGACGCGATTGACTAAGAAGTAGGCAAGCGTTTTTTGCCGTCAGCTTCACCTCCAAATAGTTGACGCAGGCACGCGCCAAATGCGGCACAATATACTTTTTCGCCGCATACAATGTGGCCAGAATGTGTTCAGGTTCCAGTTTGATTTCATCACAATAGAGATACCTGAAAGAGATTACACTCTTCATGATTCCCTTTCTAGCCGAGTGGGAGTATTAGTTTCGCTTACCTTAATAATGTTAGAAAAGCTGTGGGCTCAACATCAGGCACTTTGATTTCCTGTTTGTTTTCCGCCAATCCGCCATAGAACATGGCATAAAAGACTGAGCTGCCCGTGGCGAGTATGTATTTGTGCGCGGGTATAGTCTGTACGGGATCGATATCTGGTCGAAAGATAAGAAGTTATAGGAATCTGACAATTTGAGGGAATTTTTGGCTTAGTTACCAAAATCGCCGCCAACTACAAACTTAACATCGGACATTAGTTCATTGTTGAACATGGCAGCATTGCGTTCGAGTACCGTGGCCTTACTGGCCTGCCAGTTGGGATCGGCTGTGTCGATGGCATTGGAGGCTCCGACGGCCGCATAGGCGCTATTGGTGCCAGCTGAGCAAACATAAGAGCCACTGCCGCTGCCGCTGGGAGTTGGGGTGGAGTTAGCTAACCCGGCGGCAGCGGCGGCAATGATGGCAGCTGCCCCCGAGCTGGAGGGCAGGCAGAAGGCAGTTGGACTGCTGCTGCTGTTGAGGGCTCCGGGTGAGGCCAGGGGCGAGCTGGGCGCACTAATGGGCTGTGTTATTTGAATGTTGTGATCGGTGCCGCCACCCGAGCCACCCACGGGCGAGACCACTGAGCTGCGTTGCTGTTGGTTGTGGGGCGGCGAGTGCAGCAGGCCGTTTCCATTGTTTAGCGTCTCCACTGTAATTTGAGAAGTTTTTTAATCAAATTTATAAGATAATAAATAGAATATCTTAACCGATGCGAGCCAGGGCCTCGTGTAGCCTTTGCCACATTTGTATAAATAATGTGGCAACCGAGAGCTCCGCCAAATGGCAAATACCCCAACTTCCGCTATCATCGACAACGTCTGCCTTGTCGCATAATAAATATAAAATGCTGGCGACTGTCGGAATATGGTGGTCCCCTTTTTTAAGTTTTTATTAAAAATGCTAAAGCAAAGTGAGCCATCCAAAAATAGCGATGCACGCTCGCTGGCGCATCTCTAAATCTGCCGTGCGCGACATTTAGCACGAGTCACCAAACGCAGTACAATATTTTCTACCCATACTCAGCACCAGCACCAGCCCCAGTCTCAGTGTCAGCTCCCCTCAATGTCGCCGTTTCCCCGACAGTCGCGCTTTGTGTGAAAAATCAATAACACACATACAAACACATACGCACATAGACATTAACGTATAGAAAAAACACAAACACAGACGTTACGCGCACCTGCATTTGGAATCTGGTGATGTTGTTGTTTTTGGTATTGTCGTTGTCTGTTCTGTTTTGTGGCCCCATCTTACCATTTATCCAGCCGCCATTTATCTGAGAATGTGACATAGACTCCTGATTTCTTTTATTGGCTGATTTCAAGGAGAGACGATTTGTGGAATTATTGTTGCTATTGCGATGATTATTATCACTACTGGCCATGGCGACTGACTAATGCAACGCGATGCGATCGCGACTGCGTTTGGTTTGGTTTGTTTGCTCAGCAGGTCGAATTCAATTGAAAAAATATTTGTAGGCGGCGTCGACGTTTTAATTTTTTGTTTCGTTTTTGTTTCTCCTTTTTTTTTTATCTTCTTTCTTAGCTTTGTTCAGCGCCTCCTGCAGGTAATTCGAAGTTTTTGGAATACAACTATGTGTTTTGCTCATACAAAGCGCCCCCTACTAAAACTAATTGGCAGTCACGGTCTGAGCTGTCCATTCAAATAAATGTTGCATACCAAGCAGCTTTGGTCTGTTTACTTGGTCATGTTTTGAATTTAAACGAGTTGAGTTGATTTTGCCCTGTGAATTTCGCAAGTGCAAATATTTCCGTTCAGACTCAATGCAATTATAAATACCAAACGCGCGCATATATAAAAATACGTCAAATGCGTACGTGAGTCCCCTGGGCGCAAACAAAATCTTCGCCTGACTTCATTGGGCTATCCATGAGTTACAAATCCACAGTAAGACAAACCGGCCTTGTCAGTCTCTGTTGACTGTCACTTGTCACAAGCATTTTGCATTTGCATATGCTTAAGTCTAAACTTGACTTATATATATTTTTTACATTAGCCCCACCAAATTAATATGAATTTATTTATATTTGTTGTTTGTCTTTGACTATTTTATTTCCACCGTTGCGCATATTTAATATGCCCGAAAAAAATTTGAACTTGAAATCGATTTGCCTATTTTTTTTTCACTGTCTTCATGGTCATTCAAGGTTTCTTTTGCAGACCAAAAATAAAAACGTAAACCAGTTTTTTTTTCCGAAAAAAATCTTACAAATTTGAATCTTTAGGAAAAAATGTGTAATTTACTTACTATTGCGTTGGTGAACTTGCTGGTGGTGATGATGGGCGGGGTGCTGGACTTCCGGCGGGGGTTGCTCTTCATTTTCCGGTACCCTGGCTGCATACTCTGGCTCATAATTGTGGGCATAGGCGGAGCCCCAGTGGCCGGCGAAATCCTCTTCCTCGAGTGTCAGCAAATGATCCAGAACCTGCACTCCCCTCTCGAGGGGGCCGTGGAATTTGTTTATCAACTCGGAGAGACGCAGATTGAGGCTGTAGTTGCCAGTGGGAAAACCAAAAGAAATACCACCACCACCTCCGCCGCCGCCGCCGACGCCTTGATTGGAGGTATCAATGGCCCAGTAGAAGAGATGACGTCCCAAGTGACTGCTTAGGTGATTTGCAAAAGCCTCGATCATCTTTTCATCATCTTTTTAGGGCAGCAGTTTTTGGCATCTTCAATTTGAAAAGTTTGCTTTTTCGTCTTCTTTTTCTTCTTCTTTTACTGTAATTACAAAGAAACGAAATTTATTTGAGGTTATGTAACAAAAGTTTTCTCTCTCTCTCTCTCTCTCTCTCTCTCTATGAACTCGGAGTTTCTTTCAATCTTTGGATCTGAGGGTGATCTCACACATTTGCCTGGCATTTGTGGCGTGGCCATCAATATAGAAAACCGACACCGACTTTGCCACAAAACCCAACCACACTTTCACTTCCACACGCACTTGTCGCTTTTTATTAAATACAGGAAGTTCATTTAACTGAAGCCTCAAAAATGTGCGTGGCGCTCTGGTTGGCTCTCCTCATTTGTAATTGAATTTCGCGGTCAGTTTTTCCATGCAACAGATTCTGCACTCCCGCTTTTCCTCATCACTCTTCCGCCCGTTCGCCCTGCCCACCCTCACAGTGGGTATTATGCAAGCGTTTATTTTTAATTGGCAGAAATGCGAAACCCGCAACCAAAACAAAACGGACAACAAAAATTTATATTCACCATTTTTTTTTTTTTTTTTTTGGTATTTTGGTGCTGTCATCGAGCCAAGAAAAAAATATAAATTCGAGTGCGAAGGTGGAAGCAGAGATAAAGTTAAATAGCTTGAATATCGACAAAATTGTTGATTGTTTGGCCTGACCAACGATTTGTCACACCCCCTGAAGCTACAAAAGATAAAAACCTATACCATAAATAATTTTTAATACTCTCTATGTGAAAATAATTAAATTAAATAAATCCTCGCAACAATGCGTAAGGTGGCAGCCCCACTTTAATTCTAATATGACGCCACCTAGCGGAAAATGCAAATAGTTGCAAGCTGGCCTGTTGCTCTTCCTAAAGTTTTATTTTCTTTCCATCTCATATAATTAAGACTCGATTTCATAACTGGTTCTTATTAATCCAAAGTTTTTTCTATTTTGCACATTCCAAAGAAGCTAAGCGAGAGGGGAGAAAAAAAGACACCAAGCAGAGTATTGGCAATTCGAGTTGTCATCGTCACTCTTGGGTCACTAATGAAATTTTTGCCAGCTTAGTTTGTTTCCGGCAGTTTTGTCTTTTGATGTCGAAACGATTGAAATCTTTTGACTAATTTGTTAACTTGACTTTGCTTTAATAATTTATTCAGAAATAAATCTAAACAGACCAGAAAGATTTAATATAAAAAGTTTTTTTTTTGAATTTTTTAGAACTTTCCTTCCTTGCCATTTGCCCTTAATGATATGACGGTAATGCCGGCAAACTATAAATTTGAATTTCTGGTTTCTGGGTGGCTGGCTTAGTTTGCAAAATATTTGTATTTCCGTCAGTAATTGGCACGTATCATTCATAAACTTTTATGAAACCCAAAAGGCAAATGCAAAGGCAAAGGCTCTGTAAATGGGTTTACCTATTACAATATAAACGAGGGCTGCATTCATATATACCCAATCTTTTTTGTTTTGGCTTTTGGTAATCAGAAAATCAAAAATGTAACTAAAATAGCTCACATTCTGCCAAGACCAATTAGAGAGTACAAAATAAATAAATAAATAAATAATATAATCAATAAAGTTGCAATTTCCGATTACTTAATCCAATTATTTAATAGTCGCCCCTCGTAAATATTCATATGCGGTTGCTGCGCGATAGTTAGAATCATTTAAATTTTAGTTAGGCGAGGTGAGATGGGTTGCCGAGGGGTGGGGTTATGGTGGTGGGCGGTGTGTCGGATTGTTTGGCAAGTGTTGAGTTGGGCTCGATGGTTTCGGCTTGCAATTTATACAAAATTTATTTTATGGTTTAACAATCGAGTCACGTCGTTTATTATGCATCATCAACATGATTGGCCGCCTGCCCCTGCCGACTCTGGGTTGACCAAAAGACCAACCCAGGGGTGGGAGTAGGGGTAGGCTTTTGTTATCCATGCGCATTTTATTTGATTTGCATTTCATTTTCTGTGATTTGTTGTTGTTGCTGTTGTTGTAATTGTTGGTTTTCTTTTTAATTTCGTTTCCTTTTCTTTTTGAGCTTGGCAATTTTTGCCGCTTGCATTAACTTTTAAAGTGCCCTTTTCTTAATTTATTTGTTTTTTTTTTCTTTATTTTTTTCTTTCCTTCTTTATTTATTTTACTACACGTTGTATCTGCTTGTTGCTTTTGTTGTTGTTTTTGCTGGCGTTTTAATTACAAATGGGCGACCCACTTTAGTTGCGGTGTCGTCGTCGCCGTCGCCGACTTCTTCGTTGTCTGCTTTTTGCTTACTTCTTCTTCTTCTTCTTCTTCTTGCTCTCCCAGTTTGCCGGCGCTGGGTCAGAGGCAACGACAGCGTTGCTGATGACGCCCGCGTAACACTTTCGATTTTTATTTCCTCATTACACCATCCCGTCATACTCAACAACAACAACAACAACTACAGCAACAGTAACAGTAAAACAAAATTAAAGCAAGGCAAAGAGAAATGAAATGAAGAGTTGACTCTTTCGCTGGGAGTTGAGAAGGTAAATTAGCTTTTGCTCGTTTAGTTGTCTGTGTTTGGCGTTGATTTTTAATTTGCTCATTATTTTGTACTTTTATTATTATTTTTTTTTTCTTAAATTTTTTTTTTTATTGTCTTTGATTGCACTGCCAGGGCTAAGCTGATTTGGCATAGACAAAAGAAAAATGTGTCAAAGAGCAACGAAAACAATCGGAACCACCGAATGACCTCTAAGAGTCTAGACCGACCTTTCGAGTTTAGTTCAGCTCACATGCTCACTCACTCGCTCAGTCACTCATTCGTTCAGTCAGTCAGTCATTAATTTTGTTGTCGTTGATTTGTCGATTTCGCGCTTTAATTATGCGCGCTTGTCTGATTTTGGTTTTGCCTTTTCTCATTGTTGTTATTGTTATTGTTTTTGTTGGCTTTGTAAGGTGTTTCTCAAATAACTGAACAGTTCATTTCAAGTGCCCTTAGCTAGTTTCGCAACCACTCACTCAGTCAGTCACTCAGTCAGTAAGTCAGTTAGTAACTTGGTCAACTGGCTTGTCCAGCCCAGGGGGGAGGCAGACAGTCTATCTGAAGGGGAATCATTTTTGTGTTTTTTTCGTCAGTTTGAGAGACGCTTTAATTTGCAGATAATTTTATAGACATTAACTTGCAGTTTTGCTCATATTTCTATATCGTATTTTTTCTGGTAAGTCATCATGCCTGCATTTTGTCTAATGGCTTTATTTTTTTTTCTTCTTATTTGCACCTTTTTGATTTGTTTTTCTTTATGTTTCACAATCATCGAAAAAAAAAATCACCCACAAATAAACACACACACACACGTAAGCAGCTGATTGCATTCTTTATTTAGTCGATGACTTGCAAGATTTTCCGATTTATTTAAGCTTTTGAAATTTTTGAAATATTTTAGGCATTTCAGTTTTAATTTTTTTTTTTTTTATTTGTTGAAGGGTTTCTATATATTTTTTTGTTTGCTTTGCTTTCAGAAATTTCTAGAATCGGGATAAACCAGACCAAGTCAAGACTATAAAATTCACCTGTTCGTCTTTAGTCACTTCAATTGTTCTCAGAGTCAATAAAAAAAAAAAAAAACTGTCAATTTTATATTTTTGGATCTAACCAAAAGCGTGTTCTTTGCCGGGCCTGTTTTTTTTTTTTTTTTTGTTTGAAATTTAAATATTCATGCCTCTTCAGATTGGCGGGAGTCGTTCTTGTTTAGAATGTCAATGAGTTCTGTCACCATCCCCCTCCCCATCCCCCCTCCAGTATCTTTAGCCCCTGGCTAAATGAGTAGAAAGCCATTTTTATTTAAGTTTCGTAAGCTTTTGCGGTAAAACCAACAATGACGCGGCTTACCGATTTCTTGGGTGTATGTGTGTGTGTGTGTGTGTGTGTGTTTGGCAGCTTGTCCGGTATTTCTGGAGGAGGCACTGACAAAAATACAAATGAATTGTGTTTTGGGCTAAAAACAAAAAACTGATCTTTGGTCGAGTCGTCTCCGTCTCAACTGATCGAATGACTTTGAAAGGTTTGCTTTTTTTTAGCCTCTTCAAAGTGGCAAAATATAAAATAACCTTAAAATTACACCTTTTAGAACTAAAAGCTGGCTTTAATTTCTGTAATCAATTAAAATTGCCCGGAAAGTACCAATTTAAAGACTTTAGAATTTTATATAATTATTCTGATTTGTTAGAAAGAGAAAAGAATAACATTTGAAAGACTCTTGTGGATTTTTTATTTTTTTTTTTTATTTTTAAATTTTGCAAATTCATTTTGGTTTGATTGAGGTTTTAATTAATTTGCGTTGTCAATATTGATTTTATTTTGATTTGACGTAAGTCCTTTTTAATTGCGTAAAATGGCGAAAAAAAAACAAGCCTAGACTCATTATTATCACTCATTGTTTTCATACAAATTATATTTTGTTTACACTTAATTCGATTTGCTTTTGTTTTTGTTTTGTGAAATTGTGAAATTTATTTAACAATTTCACGACATTTGTTTTCATAGATTATACACTTATTTGGACAATTAATTAACTATATTCGATATATCCGATTGACGGTGTTTGTGGTTGGCTGAGTTGGGGTTTGATTGATTTTTCTATTTATTTATTTTTAATTTTTTTTTTATTTGCTCGGAGGGCATTCAAGTAGAACTAAGAGTTGTTCAAATTCTCACCTCACTCACACACACACACATACACACGTGCACACAGGAAGCGCACAAGAAATTTCAAGAGAGCGAAGTGAGAGCGAGAGGGAGAGTAAATCAATGAGAGAGGTCGACATTGACTGTTAATTATGATAAACAACCGGCAAAGAAAAAAAAGTTAACATGTAATTAAATTTGTCAAGTCGGCTCTGGCCACGTTTGCGGTTTAATTTTATGCCGGCTTGACAGAATTTTCTGCTTTGTTTACTTTAATAACTGCACGTAAATTTCTTTCAAAACGTCAACCAAAGAACTTTAACTTTAAGCTTGCATTAAAAAAAACTATATATATATTACACACACTTAAATACAGAGTCGACACCCACGTGTAATATTTTCTTTCATTAAAAAAAAGAAAAACACGCGTAAGGAATTTTTGTTCAGAAAATTTACATATGAGGCTGGACAGCGCAGGCGCGTCGATTCTTCTGCTTTTTTGTGTCGCTGCTTTGCTTTTGATTTTGCTTTTGCGCGCCGACGTTGTGCACGAGTCAACGAACGAATTCGTAATGACCCGAACGCGGTTTCAGTGGCTGAGACGATTGCTCGATCTGTTTGTTGTGGCACAGGTGTTGTTTTTGCTTTTTTTTTATTTTTGTTTTTCAATTTTTGTGTTACCTTGACTGTGGCTGGCTGATTGGTTTGCATTTTATTTTATCGCATGCGATAAGTTTGTGATCAAGTTCATCTTTGATTTGCTGCCACGACTATTTTCATTGAAGTGCGAACTATTTTTTTTTTTTTTTTGTCGATTTACTTTTTCAATTTGAACGCTTCTATAGGCGAATCGATCGACTTTGGCTTTTCTATGTATTTCCACATGTTTGTTAATTTTTTTTGGTTGTAATTTTTATTTTGATTTCCTATGTTCGAGAAATTTTAAAATTTTTATTTTTGTCATGCCTGGGAATTTTGTGTTTCAATTTGGTAATTAAAATTTGTTTTATAAATTTGCACTTTTAATTAAAATTGTGCTAATTATTTTTGAAGGCAGTTTGGTTGGTGGTCATTTCAGTTTGTTGTTTGATTGTTTGGTTTGGTTTTTTTTCACTCTTTTGTTTTAGATACTTTTAAAAGAACTAAATAATTATGTAATTGCAAAAGCGTAACTTACAAATATTAAAAAAAAAAAAAAAACAATTAACCTAATGACACGCAATTTCTGGTGCCCGTCTTCTCTCATGGCGACTTCTGAATACTCTTTAATTGGTATTCGGGTAAATTAAAATTTTTGTAAAAAATATTCAATGTTTGACCTAAGCTTTTGAAAGTATATAAATGAATTATTATTATTATAATTTTTTTTTTCAACTTAACCTAACTTTTTTGTCTTCCCCTCGGGAACACTTCAAATTATTAAATAAATATATTTTTTGCTTACTTAATGAGCCAATTATTTTTATTAACTCCAAGAGAAAAATAGCTTAAAAAAAAAGAGATAAGCTTCGGTGTTTAGAGCGTTTTTGGCTTGGGAATTTCAGAAATTATAAATGCCCAGGCAATGACAAATTCCAACATAATTAAAGCCAAACTTAACTTTGGTTAAACTTATAACAATAATTTCATACCGCAAACAAACCAGAATTCAGTCCAGTTCGGTTCAGTCCGGGCGAGCTCAGATAATCCGAGTCTCTTTGAACCATTAAGAAACCATTAGCCACAGCTGCTGCTCTCAGCCCAAACCAGAAGTATTTGCTTAGCCAAAGGATGGATGAAAGCAAAGAAGAAGAAGAAGAAAAGTGCTGCACTCCTCTCGGCCAACTGTCAAGCTTGACTCGCAGCAGGCGCAGAGCCGTGGTCGCGGCTGTTTGAAATGAGGGCGGCCGACTCGTTGTGCTTCAGTTCGAGAGTCAGGGCAGTGCAATGCGAGCTGTGGCACACTCGTCACAGTCGGCGACATCATTTTTCAAGTGCTTCCTCTTCCACTCAATCCTTGAGTTAGTTCCTGGCAGTGAGGCTGTGGGGCTCGTTCTGGCCTGGAGTTAAATGTGCCCATTCATTTAAGTTTAATAAAAATAATATTTTTTTTTCTAGTTTTTTTTTGTTTATGCAACTTTTGAGGGTTAACTGCTGACAACTACCAAAACTACTAACTACCAAATTATTAATGGAAATGGCTAGGGACAGTGTGGCAGTATGGCAAAGGCATTAGCAACATTTAAAAGTTGAGGGGGCGTTTTCAGACAATTTACAAACGAAAGAAGACGGGGGGGGGGGGGGGGGGGAACTCATTACATTTTCACTGATCTCAGAGACAAAAGTTCCCCTTTGAAAATGATTTGCATTTTTAGTTAAATTGTTTTTCAAAGAAAAAAAAAGATTATTATAATTACGAAATTGTTGCGCTTAAAATTATTTTTAGCTTGCTTTCCTGTTAAGTTTAACTAATCCGAAATACATCCTAGTTAGGGGGTATCTCAAAGGTACAACAATATTCTCGATCTTTGCCGAGTCAATCGTTCTCTTTCTTCATATGGATCAGAGCTTTACAGCTCCGATAACTTTGCCATATAGCAGAAATATATTTCAGACTGAGAATATCTCCGACAGTTATTGACCGATTTTATTCCAAAGTTGGGCTTAAAATCTTTATATCTTCATATGCTTTTCTACCGACTTTCAGCTTGATTGATCTATTATATCATTTCTCCTGGGAGGAGGTCTTAGATGTTCATTGACCGATCTCAATCAAAATTGGTATTTCGGATTCCTATTTATAGATACACTTGTATACCGAGTTTCACATGGATCGAACTACTATATCAAGCATTTTTACCAAGATCAATTTTGTGGAAGCCTGGGATATTTATTTATCGACCTTAAGTAAAGCTAGTGGGTCGAAATACACCTCGATCGAACTCCCGATTCGAAATCCCGGATATTAATAGATCCATTGGACAAATAAGATTTGTGGGAATCAGAAGTATCTTGGCTATCTCCATCGAAATAGCCTTGGTCCCTAGCCAAGACACCTGCTATTCTCAATCAATAGTCGGATTGTTTTTCTTGTTGCTTTTCGAGTTTAATGTGAGTCTTAAACTTGGTCTTGCTCACGGTTGAGGGTCAGCAGTACGGGTTTTGCTTTTTTTTTAATGTGATCAGATTCAAAAGGCAGCAGTTGTTGTATCTTTGGCAGATTGTATCGGTCGCACAGAAATTATTTAGCCACCCGTTTCGGTTTGGGGCAACTGCAAGGTCGAATTGTATTTGGGATTTCGTCTGCTTTTATTTTTGCACAACATTTGATTTTTCCAGTGCAAAGTATTTTTTTTATTTGCTTGGTTTTTTGTTTGTTTCGTCTGTCGTCTCGGCTCGGCATTTTGCAGATTTTAGAGGTTTTTGTTTTGTTGTCTTGCCACTTGTTTGTTCGCCTTTGCTGAGCCGCGAACTCAGCGAGTGAAGCGTTAATTAATGTGCGTTCGAGTGTTTTGTTGTTGCTGTTGTTGTTTTTTGTTAGTTCCCTTGGTTGACAAATGTGTGAGTGTGATCTAGTTCAAATAGAACTAATGACTTAGTTAATAGTCAAATCGACACATTGAATCATAATGAAATTGCTGAAGGCTTATGACTTTTGAATACTTTTTTCTTATATCGAATTTACTGACTTTAACGCTTCATATGAATCAGTCTTATTCATATATATGGCACAAGCAAAGTCTTGCCTGCTATTTATAATCGGGCATCAAATCTTTAAGTGGGACAGTTTCGTTTGTTGAACTACGTGACGTATGCGTAATGTTGTGCGGCTTTGGTACATGGCCTGAAGCTTGAAATGTTCGCAATAAAATAAGACAGAAAACAGTTGAACTCAGTCATTTATATAAGGTACTTATAAGACAATTAATGTTAAAATATAAACAGTTAACAATCATAACAAATTACCGGCTTAATAAGCTAGAGATGGGGTCGTGACGTTTAAATAAAAGAAAAAAAAAACTATATTTAAAATATAAAAAAAATATATTATTACAAAAACATATGGCTAGGCATTCATATTTAATTTAAACAATAAAAAAAAAATTGAATAAATTTCTGTTTACAATGAAAACTCGCATGCTATACATTTGGCTGACATAAATTTATCGCATGCCAGAAAAAAAGCTTGAAACGTTAAATTTTGCTTCTTTAGTTAAGTTGGCCGTTTCTGCTGCTCTCAAATGCTCAGACTTTTTAGGCTCTCACGCATCAAGCATTGATCGTAGACTCTTCGTGAGTTTTTTGTAAAAGTTGAATGAATCGCAGCATATCGAGTTCGGGTTCAAGTTTATTGTTTTGTTTCTGTTGGTGTGATCGCTGGCCTGGCCGGTTATTGGATTGTTTTCGATTTTATTTGGCCTCCACGATGCTGGCTTTGGGGCAAGGGGTAAAATCACTTTCAAGGTCGTCCGACAAGTTCTTCTGCTCTTGGTATTTTGATCAATTTCGATTGCTGCAATTAACAAATTTTTGATCGTTTTTAGTTGTTTGTTTTATTTATTTTTTTGTTTCGAGCTTTTGCGTAATCCTAAATTTCCTGTTGTTTTTGTTTACTCTTTCTCAGATCCCTGTCTGTATATCATGCGATTTGCCAATCGCTTGCAATTGGGACCCAAGACTCATGAGGTTTCCATGACTGCCTTGCGCATAGTCCAGCGCATGAAAAAGGATTGCATGCATTCTGGCCGCCGACCCACAGGACTCTGTGGAGCAGGTAAGAAGTCTAATCTAAAGTTGAGGAGAGAATAACGGAAGAAATATTTTGTGCCAGCCTTGCTGATTGCTGCCCGCATGCATGACTTCAATCGGTCCATTGTGGATATTATTGGTGTGGTCAGAATACACGAGTCCACTCTGAGGAAACGGCTGTCTGAGTTTGCCGAGACACCGTCGAGCGCCCTCACATTGGAGGAATTCATGACAGTCGACTTGGAGCGGGAGCAGGATCCGCCGGCCTTCAAGGCAGCACGCAAAAAGGATCGTGAACGCATCAAAGATGTAAGTTCGTCCCTCAATCCAAAGCTATACCAATTAAGTTATCCTTATTCAGATGGCCGAACTGGAGCTGACAGAGCTGCAGAGAGAAATAGATTCCCAGCTGGAGAAGGATCTGGAGAAGCATACGTCTTCCATGATGCGTCGCTTGATGAAGAAACAAGCTGCCTCTGTCAATGAAATGGACATTGAGCGTGAGGAATCGCAGCAGTTTATTCAGGAGTCCAATGCCGAGATAATCAAATCCCTGATGGAGGACAGTTCAGATGGCAGCAACCGGCTGCCTGAAGCCACTGCCAGCAGCACCCAAGGAGCTGTGGGCATTGAAGGCCTAAGTCCCGACATCGAGGCCATCTGCCGGGTGACGGAAAGCGATCTGGAAGATGTGAATCGCGTCAAGAAATCAGCCGACACAGAACTGCATTTCGAGGATCTGAATGACGATGAACTGGATCAGTATGTCCTCACCGAAGAAGAGGCCTCTTCCAAGCTGGAAATGTGGAAGAATCTGAATGCCGAGTATCTGAAAGAACAAAAGGAACGCGAAGAGCGGGCGGCCCGTGAGCGCGAAGAGGGCAAACCAGAGAAAAAGAAACGCAAGCCCCGCAAAAAGGCCATTGGCCCCTCGTCCACACCCAGTGAAGCCATTGAAAAGATGCTGCAAGAGAAGAAGATCTCGAACAAAATCAATTACGACATTCTCAAATCCCTCACCGAGACCAAGCCTCAGACAACTGATGGCGAGTCTGTGGCGGATACCAAGCCAACTACCTTGGAGGAACTACTCAAGACGCCGGTCATTGTTCAAGATGGACCCATCCATGGGTCCAAGAACAGCCGCAGCAAGGCGACCTATGATCTGCCAGGTCCGAGCAAGAAACGAGCTCGTGTGGAGGCCACCCTGCCCCTAACCGTGGAAAAGAAGGAGGCCCCGCCAACTCTGGTCGAACAAGGTAAATATTACTCATCTTATTAGTTTGACTTTTTCTAAATGTAAACTTTGCCAACAGACGATCTGGAATACGATGAGACTGCTGATGTGGACGAGGCCGAGGCTGAGCCTGAACGTGAACAGGACACCGAGGTCAGCATTTTGGATGTGCTCAACAGAGGACGCACCGATGACAACGAATACTATGGCTTTGACGAGGATGAAGATTATTCATGAGCATTTCTAATTTCCACACAAAATAATTTCTAGTTAGGATTAAGTTTTTCTAGGCATGATTTTTAATTTTTTATAATGTGTAAAAAAAATGATTTCATTTACACAGCAACTCGTAACATAATTAAACATAATATTTAAACTTTAAACCTGGCTGGCCTCATAAATTATATAATGGAGCACTTGTTGCAATCCTCGAGCTGTTGCCTCCCTCACATTTTGTATCGTTAGGTGGTGGTGGTGGTGGTGATGGTGGTGTTTCTTTGGCTGATTCAGCAGCTCGGTAAATCATTGCCTGTTTGCCTTACGGCCTCAGCACAGCCATTTACATGCTTAAGCCTTGTTGCCCTGGACAGGGAAAACTTAAACGAACTGGACGGGCATGGGCATGAGGGGTATGAGGTGGGACTGGCAAGTGGCGGTTGCCTTCTAATTGTTGGCGTAGCCGTGGTCTCTGCCTTGGAATACTGTTGCAAATAAATATTTCACTCTTAATCATGTTTTGCACTTTGTGCGCTCTCTTTTTGCTTTTATTGCTTTCGTTTTGCTTCCATTTTTTTTTATTTTTTATTTTTGCCTTGCTCATTCTTGCCGGCGCCACAGGAGCTCAACTAGCCGGCTGGCTGGGTGACTTGGCTGACTTGGCTGGGCGGCATCGTGTGTTGAGTGGCAAGTGGCTTGCAATGAGCTGTTGAGTCTTTTGAGCACTTGTCTTTGGGATTTTATAGTTATTATGTAGTAATTAGTGTTAATTTAGTTGCGCCATCCTTCCATCCATCCAGCTAGGCTTAGGAGTGCTTGCCTCAAGTGATTATGTTGGCACTGCATAAAGTCTTGCATACTTTTGGGCTGCAATTGAAATAGCAAAAAAAAAAAAACACTTTAAAACGAATCTCAAAAAGGGGTCAGAAAGACTTTCTTTTATTTTAAATATTTTCTTTGAATATTTATAGTAGGGCTGTTAGTGTCTGTCTAGTTTATTTTGTTTTTCTATTTTGCATCTTGATAAAGGTTTCCGGGCACGGCTGTTGCCACTTTGCATTGACTGATAAACGGCTTTATTTCGCCTTCTCGACCGCTCTCTTTCTCTCTCTCTCTCTCTCTATCGTTTTGCTCTGGTCAAACCAATAAATATTATGCTCAACGACTGCATTAAACACTCTGATCACATTTGCCTGCATTTAATGCCTACGCTAATTAGCATAAAATCCCTTGGCCCAGAGCCGCTTAAAGCCAACTGGCAAATGATTAATAAAATCCATACGGCCACTCCAAAACTTGGCCCAGTCCAGAGCACTCCATGATTGCGGATTATGTGCTAGCAAGAGTTGCTAGGGCTTCCAAGATGTGCGTGTCTGTGTGTTTCTCTGTCTCTGTGTATGTGTGTGTGTGTCTGTGTGCTTAGTGGCAAGTGCAACTTCAAATAATAACGTGCAATGTATGCACATGTAAATGCTGTAAATGTGACAGTAAAATGGCAATTAGTAGACAACTTGACTGGCCAACTGGGGCAACTATGGCTGCCTGACTAGGCTGAATTGTCTGAATTGTCGGAGTTGAGCTTTGGTCAGGCTCTGGCAATTTCTGTAGTGCATTTAATTTATGCATTGTGGCATGTTGACGCCCATACAGCTTTGCCAGTGAGAATGAGTGAAGAAAATGAAGAGATATTTAAGTCATGGTGACATTTTGAGAGACACTTGGTTAGTTACATTTAAATATCCTCTTCAAATGATTTTACTCACAAATACATACGAAAGAATGGCTTCAAATTTTAATGAAAATCTTGCTTTTTCGTCAAAATATTCCAAATAGTTTAAGTCTTTGATTTATTTCAAAATGAGGTTTGATTGAATTTGAAATCATATTTATATTTTGAGGAAAACGGTCACACTGTGACTGGTTGACTTAATCTATATAGGGAAGACTTGAAATATTAATGAAAAACTCATTTTAGGCCAAAGTAATCCAAGTATATTTGAGATTGTGAATTCTCTCAGAATGTGCTTTGATTTTCCTGAAACGAAAGTTATGAAGACTTATTGATCTCTGAGACCAATTGTGTGAATTAAAGCCTTATATTTTTGAGAAAACGGTCACACTGTGAGGCATTGATTTTACTTATAAACGGATGGCTTGAAAATTTTAATGGAAAATGAATTTTAGATTAACGTAACCCAAGTACAATTGAGACTCTGATTTCTTTCAATTTGAGTTTTGATTTGCCTGAAAATTATAATACGGATTATTTTTCAGAAAATGGCCACACTGTGAAGGGTTGATCTTACCTCTAATTGGATAGCTAGAACTTTTAGTGGAAACCGAATTTTAGATCAGCGTAAACCAAGTACAATTGGGACTTTGATTTCTTTAGTTGAGTTTTGATTTCTTCCAATTTGAAAGATTAAAGATATTTGAGTTTTCGAGATCTCTTATCTGATATTATAGTTAGTATTTTCTGGAATTCGGTCACACTATGACTAATTGATTTCACTTGTAAATAGATCCCAAACAAAGTCTTGGAATTCTAGAGAATAGTTTGGTTTATATAAAATTATGCCAGAAACATTTGAAATTTTGGTTTCTTTCATTAATTTCAAGTCCAGTTCAGACTGAATACTTTTAAGAATATGGTCAAACTGGTCTTTAACCCTTTTTGGAGAAATATTCTTTGGTGCTCATCGATCAAACTAAAATTAATTCCAAGCGCCAAAAGCCTATCAATTTATATGCTCTTTTTTTTACAAAAATTCTTACCATAAATATATACAATTTTTTATATATTTTTAATTAAATTTAATTATAAAAATGCCGACTTGACGCCGTTTTTATTAAGCCGCCATGTCGCCATTCGATTGTGGTAATTCCTTTCTCTGCCACTGGCGACACCATAAAAATTCATCAGTTTGGTCTTTTGTTGTTGTTGTTGTTGGTGTTGTTGTTGTGGATTTGGTTGGTTTATTATTGAATAAAGTTGGAGAAAAGGTTGGTAAATTATTAAAAATTGAAAAAAAAGAGTAAATAAAATGGTCGCAAAGTTTTTAATTAAAAAATACCTTTTATGTTTCTGTCGCAAATTACGAGCTGAAAAAATAAATATTTAAGTCTAAAGCCATATAATAAAATAGTAATTTATAAATATATATATAGAATTTCCCATAAGATTTTGTTAGTTTTCCATTTTAAATTGACCTCACAACTCTTTCCACCTTTTTCCCGAAAGGTTAAATGACGTTTATTAGGCATGAGCAAATATCAAATTTGTCCAAATAATTCTGAATGCAATATTGTAAAAAAAAAAAAATATAAATATAAAATGCAATATTTTCGAATTTTTTGGCAAATGGAAATTTGTGTGTATTTTTTTTTTTTTTTTGTTTAGTCAACTCAACTTGATTTATGTGCCAATGAATAATTTGTGGTGACTAATTTATGCGCTAATTATGTTGGTCTCATTGCTCTGGCTCTTGTTATTGTTGTTGTTGTACTATTTTTCCAGCTAATCGGGTCGGTCAGGCTTTGGGTTTGGGTCTGTTCGGTTCGGTTGGTTTGGGTCATGAATAAATTAAATGCTTTTTACCTGTCAGTTCATTTAGTAGGAAAATGTTTTTGTATACTAATTTGTTGGCATTTACTTTAGCCATGGCTGGGGTAAGCGAAGCCTGTTGTGGGAATACTTTCCAAATAATTTGTTGAGCTGTCAATAATATTTAATAAATGTATATTTGATTTGGCGGCAAAGTGAATATATTTATGTATATCTTGAGTTATGTCTTCAATTTAACACTCTAAGCTACCCCCGAGGGGTCCTCAGGACCATTAAGATGCTTCCAAAGTTTGGCAACACAAATTCCACCAATTTGGAAATTGCATTTCCAAACTGGCTCGAAAACAGCCTAATCGCCTAAAGGTGGCTGGCAAGCCGTTGATATCAGAGAGAAGAGCATTAGGAGCTGGCTGATTGCTGGACAACTGCAGTTAACAGACAATCTCACAGCAACTAAACCAGGCAAAATCAACAAAAACTACACACACACACATACACACATATACAGGCATACGAAACATGGGGAAACCGCACCGCATTTGCTGCACTCTGGGCATGCAAATATGCAATAATAAAGTAAATAAACGTTTGGCGAGGCACCATTAAGCAGCCCCAAGCCAAACCAAACACATACAGACACACATGCAGACATGGTGGTGGTGGTGATGGTGATGGTGAAGTGTGTGGTAGGTGGGCGAGGGAGCAAAGCCTGACCGGCAGCGTATTGAAGGTAAAATTCTCCATAGCAGAACGGTCTGTTGGTCTTTAGCTCTCGCTCTTTCACTCTGTCTATCTCTCTCCAACACCGTTTGACTATGATTGCAAAACACGAGTGCAATTACCTATCCACCTGCTGAGGCTGAGCCTGAGACGGCCCAAAGCCTGCCGGGGATTCAAGCCGTAAAGTAGGCAACGGTAATGGCATAAACTCAATGAATAAACATAACACAGCGAGACACACACACACACACTCATACACACTCATACACTACTCTCACCTAACCTCAAAATTCATATCCACGTACAGTCATAAACAGCACCTATGAGTATGCAAGCGAGTGTGTGTATGTGTGTTTGTGTGTGTGGTTTGAGTGTGTGCGTGGTGCTGGCAAAAATATTATATTAGCCAAAGTTTACTAACAAAATTAATTATGCAAATTAAGCGTAGTAAAAGCACTTGAAGCAAAACCAAACCCACATACTTCAAGAGAACACCCCGCACAACCAGGCCCCCTCCCCACCCCTCCCCCCTTTATTACCGTATACCACTTCTATATTTCCTGGATTTCCTCCACAGTCCCTCCTCCCTCGTGTCCCCTCAGTTCAGCCACAGGCATAACATGTGGCGCGCTTAAAGCCACCGTGCAGCCTTCTAGCCTTGGTCGAGGAGAGCCTTGTATTCTCGTGTGTGTTTATTGGACCAGGCATTGTTCAATTTATGTGTACAAGTGTGTGTTCCACTCACGTCTTCCTGTTGTTGTTGTTGTTGTTGTTTTTACTGCCTTGTTTTTGCCAGTTAGCAGTTTGCGGGTGCCTCCTTCCTTCCAGCCCAATGAAGAAAGTAGGCCAAGCCCGGTACATGTTTGTTGGAGTGCAGCTTCCCCCCTCCCCACCCTCTCCGCATTCCGCACCCCATCCCATTGTTCTTGCACCTCTTCAGGGGCTTTGGGGGGAAGTTGTTTATTTAAGTGTGAAATTTAAGTGCAGCACTGCGTAAATGTGTGTAAGCCCCGAGCATATTTAGCATTATGGCAAACGACGAGGCGATAAGCGACAAACAGCAGTGAGTCTTTAATAACCCTGGCCCTGAGAGCCCCCCCCCCACACACACACACACACACCAAGAAACCGGAAGTGGAAGTGTACCGCTAATGGTGTATGTGTCGCTCACCCTGTCTGTCTGTGTGAGTGTGTGTCTCTGTGTGTTGCATAGCACATAAAAGTAAATTGACTTGATGACGGTTAGAAAATTATAAGGCGTGGCTGGAGCACCCCAATGACCGGGAAAGGGTGGGGGGGGGGTAGAATATGGGTAAGCTAATAGATAATAAATATCATGGGTCTGGTGGCTTCTAATCTTAACCGAAAGACAAACACACACGCTCACACACAGAGCACTGAGCACGGTCAACAGATTCCATTTTATTTTCTGCAAAAACTGAAAAAAATATATATATATTTTGTGGCAGAACTAAAAAGTTCAACAAATGGCTTATTGGCGCCAACTGGCCTCCATCTCGTTGACATGAAATGTGCAAGAAATTTTCGCAACAACAACTTGGAAAATGGAAAGGGAGTCAAAAAAAAAAAAAAATAAAGAAAATACACGCCATTGTCGCCGTCTAAATAAAACAAAATGGCGGCATAGAGCCGTGCACTCTTTGCCTCTCCCTTTTCGGCTCTTTACTTCCTCTGATGTTTTTTTTTCTCGTATTTTTCACAAGCCTTGGTTGACGCCATGCCAAATTAGCCAAGAGTGGAAAATGACCGAGGTTTGGTTGAGCTACTCTTGGCCAGTCATTTAGTTAATTGCTTCACAAAAGGGGGGAAAAAAATCGCGCGTACCAAAGTGTTCCACGGCACTAAATCAAAGCGTTGATAGCTCGTGTTTCTTTGCCTTTGTTTTGCACTTTATTGTTGTTGTATTTCAAATTGAAAATATAAATAATACCGAGCGATGCAGAGCAGTGAAATGGACTTTATTTTTCTTTAAATACTTTCGTCTTCCTATTTTTTTGAATAAACATAAATTGCATTTTTCGATGCTATCAAAAGAACTATTCATTAAATAAATCTAAATAAGATGAAATACAATAGGACGATAGACAGAAAGAGAGAGAGGGAGAAAAAAATTCAAATTAATTTAGATAGAAAAGAGAGAATAAAAATGGAGCTGGACTGTTTTTATACTCTTTTCATTTAACTTGAGACTTGTGCTTTTGCCTATTTGATGTATTGGAGAAGCTTTTGAAATTGGTCGGATCCTGACTACTATAACATATTATCACATAAGTATCCTACGATCATACGATTAACTTCCACATTTGTTTACTTACTTCATACAAATTCAATAGTTCAAATTCTTAGATAGTACGAAAAATCTGAGGGACTTCTATATCTCGAACCTAAATCGGCTTAGGGATAAGTCTAATATATACTGGCAATTCTCATATATCAGATTACTAGTGAAAATAAAAAAGAAATAAGATGAGAGAATAAAAATGAAGCTGGGTGGTTTTTATACTCTTTTCATCTAACTTGAGACTTGTGCTTTTGCCTCTTTTGAATATTTAAGATTTTTCATATATTCCTAAGGAATTGTCTGGATCCTGAATACTATAACATATTATCACATGGCTGTCACACGAACCTAAATCGTCTTAAGGATTAACTCCCCAATTCCGAGAAAGTATTCAAAATCTAATGGACCACTATATCTCGAACCCAAATCGGTTTAGGAATACATAGAAAAATATATAAAGAATAAAAATGGAGCTCTCACTCTTTTGAGCTTTGAATTATTGAAGTTGCTTTTGTTTTCCTATAGAATTGGCCGGATCCTGATTACTACACCATTTTATCACTTGGCTGTCATAGAACCTTAATCGATTTTAGGCATAACCTCCATTTTTATTGACTAATTCCACTCTTATTTATATATCGAACCCAAGTCGGTATAGAAATAAGAGCAATCTCATATTAAAAAAGAGAAACGTTGAAATATTAAATTGAAGGCAAATTTTCTTTTAGATTTAATTACGTTTTAATTGAAAGAAGTTCTTATAATTCATCTGTTTTGGAAAAATAATATTTTCAAATTGGTAATTTATTTATGTATTTTTTATTTTAAAATTTTAATTTCGATTGTATTAATTTATTATTTTAATTGAGCTCTTTAATTCATGATTATTCACGAAAAGCTTTAAATTATTAAGCATTTTCTCATGGTAACTTTTTTTGTGTAAAATTTAATATTTAAAATTGTTTGAATTCCTTGGCCTACTGTGGTAAGCTTTAATTTCTTGAAATGTTAAGGATCTTAGACAAAAGCACTTTATGTATTATTTGAACAATTATTTCATTAATTTTATTATTTTGATTCTTGTAAGTTTTGTTCAATTTTATTGAACTCCTTGATGGTGTATTAAATCAAATTGGAAGCCTAATGCTGTTTAGTAGTGAATCCGATTGAAGCGGTTAAGAATTTTTGAAATTTGTTCTTTCATTCATTAATTTCCTAATTGGCATTAAGTTTAAGACAAAATGTGTCAAAAATTTGCAAGAAATTCCTCAAAAACTGAAATTCAGGCTTATTTCGAGCTAATTAATTGAAAATCGAGTTTGAAAAGGTGAGTGAATGACAGACAGGCTACTGGCGAACTAACTGTTTCTCTTTACCGGCTTAATGAAACCGATAGCCTGGCCAACAATTAAGTGAAACAACCAGGAACAACGCCTTAAAGTCCTTTTGAAAAGCGCTCAACGCGTTTCTCGGTTGCAGGTAGAGGGAGAGAGAGAGAGGGAGAGAAAGAGGAAAGCTGCTGTCTGTCTGTCTGGTGGCTCAAACTCCATTTTAGTTGTTCCGTTACCCAGTCTATATATTTGCCGTTATTTCAGTGAATTAATTTTTTTCTTCGCTCGCTCTCTTGTGTTTTGTTTGGTTGCTTGTTAGTGAAGTTGTGTGCGCTTGTTTCTTGAAAAATAATGACTGCACATTAAGTATACGTCTGACAAGATATATACACACACACACATATAGACAAACGCTCTTGCATAGACATTTACAAATAAAATATATGTATGACAATGGTGATGGCTATGCTGAGTCCTGGGCTGGGATGGTTTGGTTTGGTTTGGCCTCTGCTCTGGCTTGACTTGACTTGGCTGGGCTGGCCTGGGCTTGGCTTGTCTTGACTTGGCTTGAAACGAGTTTTGGTTGGAGTCTTCTGCCTTGCTCTGACACAAAGCAAGTAAAAATGTCAACAAATGACAACAAAAATATGATGCAAATGGCTCATGTAAGTGGTTCTTGCTGCTTACATTTATAAAAAGCGACAACATCAAAATTGCAGCAACAACAACTACAACAATAACAAGAGCAAGTAAAAACGACTAACAACACAATGGCAGAAACAGAAAGACAGACAAACAGACAGACAGACAGACAGACAGACAAACAGCCTTCTTAACAAGTCGAGGGAGTGACTAAAAGTCAAGCATTCAGTAGCCCCTTATGACTGAAATATTATTGTTATTGTTGTTGTTGGTGTTGTTGCTGGCATTGTAAACAGTAAAAATAAAGCTTAAAGTCTGTTGATTTTTCTCGAGCTATTTTTCATGGCGAATTGCTATTGTCTTTTTCATTTTGTGCTTACAGTTTAAAAAATCACGCATACGCCATGTATGCAAGCAGTTAAATGAAAACGACACTTACAATTAGACTCGCTTCTCTCTCACTCTCTCTCTCTTTCTTTCACACAAAATTTTTCAATTAAAGTCAATTGAAAAGCTTCTTTGTTGTTGTTGTTGTTGTTTTCATATGCGCCTCGTTTAGCTTCAATTAAAAGCGCATTTAATATAAATTGTTTGAAAGCAAGGCAACTGCATGCCAAGTGCTCATTTTCCTTTTAACTTTTCCTGCCGATAAAGTCGAATAAAAAAAAAAAGAAAGGAAAACAAAAACGGTGTGGCTTAAGTTCGAATGGGCCTGGAAGAAGGGCGGCAGTGTTTGGAAATGATTCACTCACTGTTAAATGCCTGGAAATGTTGATAATACCTTTGGCCGGATTTGGCATGCGCTCGATTAAATGCTGCACATTCCAGACAATGCGAAATGGCAAGGCCGGAATCCAGCCTGGTATTTTTCACCCACCCCAGCTCCATCTGTGCCACAACATTCTCCATTTCAGTTGGCTGAGATTTAAGAAGCCGCCAAGGCGAAATGTTGGCTAAAAAGATTTTTTCTATAGAATTTAATTGGCTGCTCTCCGCCTTCACCAATTATCAACGTATTTGTGAACGGAAATATTTGACTTTCGGTTCTCAACTAAGCGGATTGAAGGACCCCGGATTAAGCTAAACTTAATCAGCATTTTGTGCGTAAAATCAGTAGTCCCAACCAACCACATCAACATCAACATTATCATTATTATTTGTTCAGAAAAGAAAAAATGAAATAAAAATAAAATAAGAGGCAAAGGGAAACCCAAACCAAACGTCACTACAATTTGGCAATTTGTGGCAGAACAGCAGTCAACAAAATCTGCTGCTTAAACCTGAAGGCTGCCACTCAGCCAGTCAGGCAGTCAGCCAGCCAGCCAGTCAGACCAAGTGAACGAGGCGGCCGACCCGCTTGACCGCATTGATATTCCGAGCTCGATGTGAGCTGCTGTTGCCATTGGTCATTGAAGCCAACTTGGTTGGCCACTCTTCCACACCCGCTCTGCTCTGCTCAAATTGTGTGCTGCCACTAACGATATGTGTCCTTAAGCGAACTAACACACACACACACATACACACACACTCCTGCTGGACTATAAAAAAATATTTATCTCTATAAAAGATGAAGGGAATGAGTGTTGCAACTGCTGAAGCTGAGGCTGAGGCTGTTGCTGCTGCCACTGTTGTCCCGAAAAATTGTGGCAGCCTGGCGGCCATGGGTTCCGTTACATGTAGCAAGAATCTTTGCGTTGCTTTCTCTACCCCACTTGCCTGCTTCCGTTTCACCGTTTGGCCTGGTCGCAGCGCAGTTTTGTTAACTTTTTACGTATAATGAAATCAATTCACAAGTCACGTTGTTGCTGGACAATAAATACATCAGAGTCTATTTAATAAAATCATGATGTGCACTTTGGGATGTTTGATATAAGCCAACACACACACACATACTGGCTCTGTTCTATTGGTTTCATGTATCTTAGATGAATTCTTGGTGCTTTTGTTGTCTGAGTTGCTATATCGATTTGATATTGTAAATAACAATTTTTGTTTTCTTTTTTTCTTTTCTTTTTTTTTTATCCGAGGGTAGCTCATTGAAATGCCGCATATGATGTGATTCGCAACGCACCTCCTCCCCCCCCGTATGATTGTATCCATGACCTTTTTCATCTTGCCCTCGATGGAATATTAGTATTTTTGGGCGAAGCCGTTTTTGGTATCTTTTTCATTATCAATTGCGCGATAAGTGAATAGACAACAAATAAAAAAATAAAGCTCAGACCCTAAATCAAAATCAACATTGAGCTTTGGTTTTTATAGAAGTTTGCTGTGTGTTTGTGTGTGTGTTTTTTAAGTGGTTCAGATTGGGCTGACCAAATTGATTTAGTTCATCAGAAGTGTTGAAGGAAAGTTCTTCAAGTGCTTATCACATCTTTTATGTTTCTTATCAAATATGACGAGCAGTTTTTGAATTTGTTCCCTGTATTTATTTTACCATTATTTATGGAACTGCGCCGGCGCTGTTCTAGCCAACCAAGGGAGCAGCTGTTTTGATTTAAAATTTAAGAAATTTTATCAAAAAATTAAGAAATTTTTGAACATTTCAGATTGAACAGAAAATTAAAAATAAATATTTATTTTTCCCATAAGTTTCAAAAATAAATTTCATTTAATTTTTGTCAACTTTATGAGAACTGTTCTATTTGAGACAGCTGTTTATAGGCTCGGCCATGACCACAGCTAACTTCGTTTGTATTTACTTTGAGATGCTCTCAGTCTCTCGGCCATTTCGTGAATTTCGAATTTTTCTCTTTATTGTTAAGCACGAAGTAAAAGTTTGCAGGAATCGTGCGCCATTTTGTTATACATTTTCGCCAAAGCCGAATAGGTTGGAGTCAAAACGAAGTAGCCGTGGTATTCGGCGAACACGAACAAGGCGAATTCGCCGCAAGTTTTGGCAAGCGTGCAGCCTCCTTTGGGGCATATCTGAGACATGTTGACCGAGTCGAGCAGTAGAAGCGTGGCGAACGTTGAATTTAACGGTCGGTTTGGCAGGTGAAAGTGTTCACGATTTTTGATTCGATATAGTGGAAATTAACACACACACACACAAAACAAAAACAAAATTATACAATTTTTGAAATATATTCAAAAAAAACTGTTCTGTGAAAATGTTTTTTAAATAAAAAAAAAAAAAAAAAATACAAACAAATTTGAAAAGCACAAATTAAACAAGTGAGTGAAAAAAAGAGAACAAAAAACAAAAACAAAATATCGTTGATAATAAATTCTTGATTTAAGTTTATGCTTTGCTGGGGGCGAAAGTGTTGAAAACTTTCGACCATAACTTTTATCGTGCGTGTTGAAAAAAAAAAAAATATATATATATATAAAATAATTTAAATTATGACCAAAGCACATCTACATTCTAGAATTTAATCTTGGCGCATATTTGCCGCATAATTTTTGTTATTTTATATGCGGCATTTTCTGGTCTTGATTACACGTTGCGTATACGCAACGGCACTTTCAGCAGAACAAGCCAAGGCAAGTCGACCCAAGTTGAGAGTCGCGTTGATTCGCCTTTGTGTGTCTAACCTACATTTGTGTATTTTCTCTTGTTGGCTTGTTGTTGTTTTTTTTTTTTTTTTTTGCTTTCGTCTGACTTGGTGATGCTGGCAGTCATTTAGTTTGTGTGTCAGTCAGCCACTGAGTCACAGAGTTAGTTGTTTCTTGGCCTGCCCAGCTGCTTGCCTCTATGGCGAGTTAATTTTATGGATTTTCTGTTTTTTCGTTTTCTTCGCCCCCGCCAGCTCATTTTCTTGTTTTGTCGTATTTTTTGTTGCTGTTTTTGTTTCTTTAAGTTTTGTTTACTTGGCTTAAACGGCTGAAGCGCTACAAGTTTAGTGGCATTTTTATTAATTTTTTTTTTTGTTCGATTTTTTGGTCAAGGGAAAATAGTTTTGCCATTTGTTTCATCTTCTGCTCAATGATTTCGTTGTTTATTCTTTAGGCTGGGCAACTTTTTTGCCGCAGCTGTTTTGTTTCGCCTAGGCCAATGAGACGGGCAGCTTCGATTTTGCCTGACTTTTTCGCTTTCATTTTGGGTTTTCAGCTCTTCTCGTTTGGCTTCATCAACTTGGCAACTTTTCACAATGATTGTTGATTTTGTTTGAATTTAGCTGCTCGCTTTCTTTATTGCTTTCTTTTTGCATTGTTGTTGTTGTTGTTGTTGTTTTTGATTTTAGTGCTTTTGGCAAAGTCAACATTCGTTAGCAAAAATTTCGCTCACGTTCAGTTTCATTGTCAGTTGCTTGTTTGTTTGTTTGTCTGTGTTTGTTTGCTTGTCTGTTTGGTTGGTTGGCTTGGTTGGGGCTTCATTTCATTTCTAGGATTCCACCCATTTTATCACTATTCTGGTCGCACTCCTTCCTTTGTTCACATTTCTCGCCTGCCTGCCTGCACTCTCGAAAGTGTGTGCGAGTTTTTACTCTGTTGTCCTTAAGATTATTTATGTGGTGATTAGCTGCGTTGAATTATTGCGCAAATTATCAAGTGTGCTATAAAATTTCACTGCTATTTATTTGCGCAACTTTTGGCTTAAGGGGCGGGGTGAAATAAAAAAAAAAAGGAAAAGTGAAAAGCTGCACGTACACTTAAATACCCCACACTCCATACTCCCCACACACTCCAAAGGCTTCCCCCCATCAGTCACCTTCTTAAGTCTCAAGTCTCATGTGCATCGTTGCTCAATGTGCGTGAGTGTGTGCGTGTTTAACAAATTGCGTGAGTTTGATTTTTAAGTGTGAAAAATTGTGCAATGAAAACTGATTAATTGCCTGGGGTAACAAGCGGTTAGATAAGAGAGTCTTCCTGTTGTAAAAGAAATTCATTTTTATTGATTTTTTTTTCTTGTTTTTTTTCTCAGAGAAAAGGAGAAAATTAAATTAATTTTTTACCTAGCTTTAAATATATGTATCCCTTGAGAGAAACTTGAGAGCTTCGATCCTTACAAAAGAGTGAGAATAATTATAAGCATTTTTTTTCTTTGATCTATTTTTGATTCTAAGCCTTGGCTAAAAGGAGACAGACTTACAGATAAGTTTGTATCAATTGTTATTCCCTAGATCCATCACTGATCTCTCAGATTTTGGGGAATTTAGCTAGCTTTAGTACAGTCTAGTCAAATCATAAGATAAACTAGGGTTCTGCTGCCACAACTTACCGAAAGAATAATTTCTTTCAGTCATTTTTTGAAATAATAAATTTGACTTTCTTTTTTCTTTCAATTTGCTTTTTTTTTGCTTTGTATCAAAAGCTATTCTCTGGATCCATTACTGATCTCTCAGATTTTGGCTAGTCTTGGTATAGTCTAGTCAAATGAAGCATGGTTCTGTTTCCACAATTTATCGAAAGAATAATTTCTTTCAATCATCCTTGAAATATTATGCTTTTACTTTCTTTTGTCCAAGTCTGAATTAATTTATATTTGAACAGTTTAATTAATTGACCAAACAAGGTGTTGTTTTAATTTCCTTTCAAGTTGAGACAATCAATTGTTGTGGCTTTCTTTGTTATTATTATTTTCAGCTAAGCTAAGCTTTCGTATTTAATCGTTGAAGCTTTAAGCAAATTAATTACAATTAAATAAATACAAAAATTTCCCCGAACAAAGAGAAGAAAACCTTCTTAGGCCTGGCCAAGACTTTGGGACGATGCTTTAAATATAAATTTCTGGCCAACTAAAATAGAATCATTAACTTGCCCACAACAAACAATAAATGTAAATGTGATTGTATAAGCTCATACATACACACACACACAGACAGACACACACACACACCCCCTTCAACAGTTATAATCTACATTTTGGTTGTCTTGTACAAATTAGTATGATTTGGAAATAAATGAAAGTTTAAGCCAAATTTAATGCACAGATTAGCGATAACAGAGATTCAGACTCATGGACTCTAGCTATCTCGCCTTCTATCTTCTCTGTATCCCCCCTCCCCCTGAGCTCTGTGTGTTTCTGTGTCTTTTGCAAATGCCTAATGATTTATGGCTGGTTAGTCAGCATAGCGACGATTCGGCTTGGCTGTGTTTGGCTTAAAGTTTTTTGGTCAGTTGAAATGCTTGAAAAATGCCAAGCTCCTCGGCTTCACCGATTCTGGGAATTCAATTTTAGATTTCACAACTCAGCATGATGGCTATCAATGTGGCTGTGGTCTGCCAGGCCAACAGACACACGCAGACTTTACTGATTGCTCCGGTGTCTCTGGCGAGTCTTTGCGCCGAAAAGTATGCTACTCCGTGGGAAAAAAATATAAGCCAAAATCACTAAAAGTTGTAAACCATAAAGCGCATTTTGAGTGCTCAACTCAACACAACTCAGTCCTGAGATTGTGAAGGCGACGGAGGCAGCCCTTGATCTGTTCTGCTCTTTTCCTTGTTTTTTGTTTTTTACTTTTCTGTTTTTTTTTTTTTTTTTTTTTTTTTTTTGAAAATGTGCTTAGTTGTGTAGTTGGAATATTTTTGTATTCCCGTGATTCTCTTTTGATGTTCTTCTTGGTGCCTCGCCCACACCCTCTTTATCAAGCTTATCGACTGTTGTTGTTGTTGTTGTTGAAGTTCTTCTTGTTTACAGGAAAAATGGAAAAGTTTTTTTTTCTGAGATTTTTAAGTGCGCCCTCCCGTTGGGCGATTGGTAAACGGATTTGGATAGCTTGTTCGAAAATATTTATGCAATTTTAATGAGCTGAACTGAATGCTTGTAAATGTTTTAACTACAGGAAATTAATAAGTTAAGTAGCCGAATGAGAAAAAAAACAAACTTTTCAAGTTTTCAGCACTTCAAACTAAAAGCAGGGATAGCATTAAAGATGACTACAACTGGGAAGTAGGGTAAAAAAAAACTTTTTAATGGATAACTTTAGTATGCACTTGATAAATAACAAATTATTAATTTCGGAAAATAAATTATTAAACACTTTAAAAACAAACACAAAAGAAAAGAGAAAAACCCTTTAAAGGCCACTTGATGCTCTTGATAAATAACAAATTATGAAATAAAAAAAAAAGAGTTGGATAAAAATAAAATAGACAAAAAATAAATACCCTGATTGTTTGGGTATTTTGTGTTAAGCCGCGTTTTATTTTCTGTTCAGCAAATCGTAGTCAACTGTGTAAAAATATTGGTGAATTTTCAAATGGCAAACCACAAGCGAGAACGGAGCAAAAGTATTTGACATAAATCCTTATTATCCTTTGTGCACAAATTGACATTGCACTTGTAAGGCGATTGGCAAGACGTTGTCACTTCAGTTGGCTCCTTCCATAGCCACTCCATTTTTCTTACCACCAAGTAGCGTCAATATTTTTGCAGGATAACTGCTTCTTTCCCTTGTCCGCCTCGATTTGTAGCTGTCTCAATCCAAGTGTATTGGAATCTTTCGTTTTGTTTTTGTCTTTGTCTGCCAAGCTTCTTCTGTTTGGTCTTCGTCTTGGGCTCCATTCTTGGTTATTGCTGCACTTGCCAACGTTCAAGTGACAAATGCAGAGTCTGTGGGTAGTAATATTCTTGGTATTGCCAGGAAGCAGCTCTCTTAATTGACAAACGGCTTAAGTCGCAAACAAGACAGGAAAAATAGACAAAGACGATGGCACACATAAAAATGCACAAAATTAAAATTCATAATGTTGACTTTAATGAACTTAACGTTGAAATATCAAATCTACCGGCTTAGTCAAGCAAAAATTTCACTCAACCCAACTCAGCTCAACTCAACTCTCCAACATGGAGAATCCATTTTTGGGCACGCACCAAGGGCATGTCTTAGATTAGCTCACATATTTGGCATGCCAAGCCAGAGTGAGCCAACTGACTGGTGGCTCAAGGTTTTCTCATTTTTTATATACTCTTTTTGGAGGGACTCAAGAATATTCTGAAGCACTGAATTGTTCGGCCAACTTGAATTTCTTTTTAGAAAAGAGCATCTAGGGTTTGTTAGTTTTCCTAGCTTTGATTTACCCAAACCACTGTCAGTTCTTTTTTTTTTCTTTTATATATTAAGTACCCAGTCAAAAAGAAGACACCTAAACCATGAAGACCGTCTTTGCTTTGCCTCTTGCGCTTCAAGAACTTTGACGTTATTAAATTATGCGGAGATTTGCGCACTTTTTGGGTTCTTGACGTTTTAATGATGAGCCAGGCAGAAGCCAGACCAAAAGACAGTGGGTAGGCGGGTAGTAGGCCTAGTCAGGCAGTGCGGCATTGGCATTGGCATTGCCATGTTACTTGGGCTTAAATTAAATTATTTTATTGCCGGAAAGCCTGGGAAATTCATTAAATCATGCTTTCATGCAATTTTCCCCATGTGCCAAAGCACATTTCTGGCATACTCAAGTGGCAAGAGTGGTGGTTTTTCAAAAAAGTCTTGCGGGTGTGGACGGAGTTATTGTTAATGCGGCCTTAAAATTTGAGCCGGTATCTCAATTCCAATGACTCCTTCCTGCCGAGCCTGCCTCCTTTCTTTGTCCTTCACTTTGTTCATATTCTGTGTTCGAGCTGTTTCGCTACCCACGGCCCATGGCCCGTTGCCCGTGGCTGTTTATTGTTGACAGGCATTTCAAAGCCTGCTAGATGGAATTTATTGAACACGGACAGATCTTAAATGTGAGTGGGTGTGGGTGTCGTGATTGGACAAGAAATGGGTACACTTTGATTTGTAAAAGTTGTTGGTGCTTTTATTTTTGGTGTTAACATTTTTATTATTGAGACAATAACAATTTTTATATATTTTATAAATTTTAATGTGGTTTTCTATATGCAAAAGACTTGGCTAGACCAAAATGCCATTTGTATTCGTTGGTATACATAAATAAAAGATGGTTCTTTAAGTTTTGCTTAAAGTCTACAATCTCCTTTCGTTCTCGCTGGGGCAGCATAAAAAGCGAAAGCAAATCCAACATTTTTAGTCTTAAGCCACAAAAAACGGAACGAATTTTATTTATGATTTGACTGTTGGTTCCCTTTAAATGTTTTTCATTGTTAAGCCCTGTTTTTTTGTTTGGTTGGTCTACCTTTTTTAAGATAAAGTATTGCAGATTGGAGAGAAGGCTTGTCAGGTCAGGAAGAAAAGAACGAGTAAATCATTTAAGCAATTAAATTTTTAAATTAAAAATAAAAGAAATTTTTGTGAGAAGATTTAATTACACTTTAAAGCTTTTAGTTTTATGTTTAGAGGAATTTTAAATACTATGAGAGAGTTTATTATGGGAAGTTAAAAATAGAACCCAGACAGATGTTCAACCTTGGGCAATGTTTTAAATCTTTCCAGCTAAAATATATTTTGATTGCTTTTCTATAAATGAATTTTTTTTCACTTTCTCTTACTCTGTGAAAAGAGTATCGATAAACCTGAAGAGGAAGTAATCTGGTGATGATGTTTTTGTTCCAGCGGCTTTGGCTTGTTTTGTGTTGCTGTTGTGCTTGCTGCTGTTCACGATAAAACCTCACGAAAGCTGAAAACCAAAACAATCATCAAATAGAATCATAAAAACAGTTAGCAACGATAATAAATTTCGCACAGAAACATAAAAATTGTACCACGTGGCAGGCGAAGGCAGTCGGGACTACCAAAGCTACGCCATCAAGTGACATAAAAATCCGTCTATTGTGCACCTTTGATAAAATGCCCAATACCCGACAAAACCAAAACCAAAACCAAAAACACAAAACCGAGTAAACCCAAAAATCCACTGCCAAAATATATGCCGCAGAATATTCTATATTCCCAATGTTCAATGTTTGTCGATATTCCAATTGTGATGCCTCAGTTTTGTCAGCAGTTTTCTATAGACTCTCACATACATTTTTCATATAATAAATCTTTGGACAATAAAACAAAAAAAAAAATTTACATTTTTATAGCAAAAAACAAAGAATAAAAAGAAGAAGGCAAAGAAGAAGAAAAAGAAAAAGTTTGCTAAGGCAATCAATTCGATTCAGTAATTCGATATTGCCAAAGCAGGCTAAGTGAGACTCACAAGAAGCAATTCTCATAATAAAAGAGTAGGCAGAATTATGTATGTGTATGTGTGTGTGTGTAGTCTATAATTGCATTGCATATATTAGGGCGTGGAATACGATTTGTAATACAATATTAAGTGCCAAGCGAAAAACAATAAAAATATTATTTTCTCTTGTCCTGAGTGGACGAAATGAAAATCTAAATCAATCATTTGCATGTAAATGGAATTTATGAATTGTTCTCTCCTTTGTACTTTATCTTTCATATTTTATATATATTCAAGGTTGATATAAAGTTATTAGCTGGTCGAGAGAAGAGAGTAGGCGTGAAAATCATTTAAATAATACAAAATATTAAGTATACGCCCTGTAATTTATAATGAGGCACTCCCTAGTCGACCTAATCTAGTTGCTATTTTATTTTACACTAATGTATGTGTGTGTGTGTGCGTGTTACATAAAAATTGCCTTAATTTTTTATCGTGCTAAAATTTTATTTTATTTTATAATTTTTTTTTTTAGCTTGAGCTATCTCACTCTGCTCTGTAGAAGCATTTTTAAGTGCTTGACATGAATTTTTGTTTTGAATAAATGACTCTATGAAATGCCACACCAACCGCAGCGTCACCAGCCAATGTTAAATTCTACTTATGCTGAGACTCACGCGAATATTTTTTACCACTCGAATGCTGCCCTGTCCAAACTGGAGTACTCCACTTTTGTTGTTGTGTATAGCGTGCACTTGTTACTGTTGTTCTTGTTGTTGTTGTTGTTACTGCTGATGTTTATCATAACCGCCTACAACAATATTGTTACTGGCATTACCAACAGGAGCAACAGAAAACGAAGAAGCACTAGCTCTCTCCATTCTCTCCATTCCCAGTCCTCCAACGAGGCAAACAATTTGCTATGCCTGGCTAATGACTAAGTCGTGTAAGTGTGTGTCTGACGGAGACTCCGACGAAGGCAGTGAAAAATCAGAACACCCATTTCCCTGCGCCTTTAACTCAACTAAACACTTCGAGCAACAAGAGCAACAATCACAACTTTCGTTACAAGCAAAAATGATGGGCATGAATTCATCATGAAAGGCACACAACGCAACCGCACGACCAGCACCCCCTCCCGCCCACCTCAGCCAAAGGCACTGTTGTGGCTGGTCCACTAGTCCACTGGTCCATTGGTGGTGGTGCTCTGACATCCTGTCTTGTCCCAGCCCATCTGGCTCTGTGCCTGTTCGTGTGCTTTTGTCAGGCAAATTTTAAATCAAGTATCCGTCCCGTGGCCAGGCGAGTGGGGGACGCTAATTTTATGCTCTTTTGTGATTTTGCTTATTTTTTTTTTCCTTTTGCGCTTCTATGTCGCGCTATTTTGGGTGAATGCTCCACTTGGACACACCCTGTGGGCATGTTTAGAGCAGCCTCGCCAGCCGCGCTGATGGGTCGCTTGTCCGACGAGCGCAAATGTAAACTTGGCGCGCTTTTGTCATTAGCGTTGATAGTCGGCCAGCACAGCGGGAGCTGGCTGACTGGCTGGCTTGCTCGTTGACTGTAGTAAATTGTAGCTGGCAGAGGGGCTGCCTTTTGGCTTGGTTGCCTTTTTTGCAGCGATTTTTTCCATGTGTTGGGTAACCTGTTTGTTGTTGCCTTTTGTTGTCTTTTGGTTTGTGGCCTAGTCCTAACGACCAAAACGAATGGGGAGTCGAGGCTGAAACGGGGGACATTCAGTTTTGTTACTTTTAATGAGTAAGGCGTGGAATGGGCTGGGCTGGGCCGGGAGGGTTGGCACATTTCGCGTTTTGCGGCAACTCATTAAGTTGTGCGGTCGTATATTTTCGCATTGCTTGTGTTTGCTTGTTGTGGTTTTCCATCCATTGTCTTTATTTTGTTTCCTCTTGTTTTATTTCTTTTCGTGTCTGTCTTTTGGTTTGGCGTTTTTTTTTTTTTTTTTTGATAATGAAAGTAAATAATTTAAAAGAAAAATTGTATTTTGTTTATTTTTTTTTCAAATGTCTTTGATGGCATTAATTTCTGTGTTTCTGCTGCTCTCCGATTTTTGTTTGACAGGCTTATTTATTTGTTAACTTTTTGACATTTAGTGTGGTTTTCAGTTTCGCTTTCATTGGAATTTTCTAAAATAAAAGTTGTTGCCCAAAAAAACCACAAACTTGGATTTATAATTAATAAATAAGCTGTCTGTCTGAACTTTACTCGGTTTATTAATAAAAAAATTGTCCCTTTCTTTGAAAAGCTTTAAATTATACAAATAGTTTTCTTAGCCTTGACAATCAATTTTTCTTCTTTACTCTCTTCAGTTTTTGTGCATGGCATGTCAATTTAAAAATGCCTTTCTCCTTTTTATTATTATTTTTTTTCTTGGTCCTCTCCCAAGTATTTAAATAAAAAATTTTACTGGGAGAGCTGCAAGCTGCTTTATACTCTTAAAAGCTTTTAAATATTTCAAGTTTAATTTTTAATGATTCTCAGAATTAGGTCAGTTATTAATTTGTAATTAAAGATTAAATTTACTCTGAAATTTGAGAAAGACTCTGTCAAAGAGACTTATGGCATAGCAAATTCCTTATTTCATTGTTTGAGTAAAGAGTATACAAGATGAAGTGATTGCTTGGGCCTGCTTATTAAAGTGAGGATGGTAAATTGTGGCGTCAGCAAAAGCCCGAAGGCGTCTGCACAATTCCCAAGTACATATACATATATATTTTTATCTCACACACAAACAAGCACACTTAAGCACGCATATATTTTTTCTCTCTTTTTTTTTTTGTTAAAGGCGAAAAAAAAAGTTCGTATAAGAAATAAAAACAGCAAGCGAAAAACTTTTGCTTAATTACGTAGACAACTGAAAAAAAAGAAGAAAAAATCCACGATGGGAGAATAAAATGCCCAAGATAATGTGTGTGAGTGTGTGTGTGTGTGTGTTGGTTTATATCATATGTGTGTTACTCATAAAGCAAACAAAAACAGAGAGGAACGCATACTTGGATATTTCGAACGTGCTTACACACACAGCCACACATACACATATGAATTTTAAATAAATATAAACAAGGTGAGGTGGCTGTGGCTGTCGGCTGTCGGCTTGTCTGTCTGTGGCTTTGAGTATTTCGCTTGCGTCTTAAATTGCTACATTAAAATCTACCAGAGAATCCCAGGGACTCAAGGCGAGACTGTGTGAGAGTGTGTGTGAGCCGCACATTCATTAAAATTGTAGTCACTTTTAATTTATGCACAAGATAAAAGCAACAGCTTGACAAAGACACTCACACTCACACACACACACACACACACAGAGACACATATATATGTTTTCTTTTTGAGCCTTAGCAGCAATAAACTAGCAAGTTGCAGATGAATAGCTAGACAAGAAAATTAAATATGTTATAAATAAATAATAGCAATGCATAAATAAATACTTGACATTTATTTTGCATGCCGAATGCTTCCAGTTTTACTGCCCACACAGAGCTCTGTGAGTGTTTGTGTCGAGCAATAATTTTAATAATTTCATTTTATATATTTTTGGAGCTTACGGAAAATATAGTGTTTCGGCTTGAGGCAGTTACCTGATTTTCTATGGCAAAACATTTTCGCCTAAAAGCTTTCAAAATTTATGCAAAATTCTTTGGATTTGTTTTTTGTGCAAATGTGGAATAAAAAGCTTGTAGATTTTGATGTAGCTGCGGTTGCGGGTGCATTACACATGCGCCCTGTTGGCAGCGCCCAATGAGAGGTTAAGCCCTGCGCTTTGCCTGCTAGCTTGTTGTTCAAATTTTCTTTAATTAGTGCAGCAAAATGTATGCAACAGACAAGCAGAAAGACACCTGCATTAGATGCGGCAAGTGGGGCAGGCTGGCAGCTGCCAAATGTCTGGCCGCAGAGTACATGTTTGCCACAGTCTATGTGTATGCGAGTGCGTGTAGTTTGGCTTGTAAGTGTATTTGCAGCATAATTACAAAGCCAAGAAGAAGAAGAAGAATAACAAGAGCGCGAGGAGGGCAGAGCCTGGCACGCTTGGCTTGGTTTTGTCTGCGGCTGCAACCGCATTTGCCTTTTTCCCAGAACCGCAAGGCAATCCACGCGGCACGCACACTTGCAATGCATATCCGACATTTTTGTGACTTGCCATAAAATTAGGCAAATATTTTAGTTTCAGCTTGCCAAGCAAGCCTCCAAGTGCAAATAAAGCTAATTAGCTCTTAGTTCGGCTCATTCCAACCTAACAAAAACAATAACAATAACAAGGGCAATAAAACTTGAATAAAAAATCGATGCAGAAGCTAAAATAAACTCTCAAAGACAACGAATATAAATGGCATATTAAGTGAAATAGTCCAAGTATGTGATATGGCATATAGAGTAATTTGACAAAGAAAATTTGTCTGGCTAAAAGTTTTTAATACTCTCAAAATAAAACTCGACTTTTGCTCAGTTTTTATATCAAAGAATTTAGCCAAGTACCCAGCTTCAGTTCAACTGCTACAATTTTGGGTTTTGGTGAGAAAAAAACTTAAGAGTTCTTTCTTTTTTGCTTTGTCTTGAATATTTCTTTTTTTTTTTGCTTTCCTTTTGGTCTTAGCTTAGTTTCTTAGATTTTCTTTTGTGGTGACCTTTGCCAAGACGAGGCAAATATTTTAGTCTTGGAACAACGAATTGGAAATACTTTTTTTTAATACGAATTTAAGTAATAAAATTCTTAAAGAATTCGTCAGCCTTTTTTTTTGTTGGTAAGCTAAAAAATATATTTAAACTTAAAATATATTAAAAAAAAGTTATCCCTTGTTTAACTGATTGATTCATTACCTTGACTAACCTGAAAGCCTTTCAACCAATTTATCAAACTTTGAATCAAAGTAAACCGACTGTTTTTTTGCGCAAAAAAAAGGTAAAGGAAAACTTGCTGAGTTTATTAAAACTTAAAGTTGGTGGCTCCAGATAAAGATACCGGATACTCGTTCTATTGGCTCAGGGGGGCGGTCTACGTTGACAGCCACCAACTGACAAATGCCCGCACTAACTCACTCACTCACTCAGTTTTCCACTCATTCATTCAATGCATAAGTTTCAGCAATAAAATGAAATAAAATAAAAGAATATTTTGCAAGTTTTACTTTTGTTTTTCTCCCCCTCTTTTTTGTTGTTTTCTGTATTTCTTTGTCAGTTTGGTTTTTATTTAGCTTGGTTCTTGTTTTTGTTTTGTTCTTATGATGTATTTTTTATTATTTGTTATCTTTGACCCGTGTGTCTTGATGCAAAAACTTTTTTAAGGCTCTTTAAAATGCATTCGAGATGAAGGCCCGAAAAGTGACGAACATTTTTCTTAAATTGTCTGAGAATTTTTAGGGCCACCCAGTTTACCACTTATTCGGTTAAGCATGGCAAACGTTGTCAATGGAACTTCCTGTTTAGACATATACACATATACACGCCCTGACACATCACACACACACACACACCCAATCGCTCCAGCTTCTTTCGATGCTCGGCGTTGAGTTTAGCTGACAATGTTGATGATTTGATGCCTCTCTGGCTGGGCGTTAGCAAACTGCTGTGATTGAACACAACAATTTTGAAATTGCTTAACACACACAAACACACACACATATACACTCTCACATATATAAATATATATATATATACTCTAAGGAAAACACGTACAACTTACGTGCTGTGACATTGCCAGTGACAGTGACAAGTAAAAAATTTAAACAGTGTTCGGCATTGAGTCAATCAATTTTCCAGCTACTTCTCTCTCTCACACATATTTTTCAATACTATCGCCCTCGCCCTCGCCCTCTCCCTATTGGTCTTTTCAGTTTTTTTTTTCTTTTTCTGACCAGTTGTGCGTTTGTTTGCCGGGGTGTCTCAAATTTCAAGCACATTTGCTGTTAAATGATTTTTAGCAAAAATCGTGCGGACATGACAGACTCAAGTGGCCTTTGGCCAGGCCAACTCCCCTTACAGGCCAAAAAAAAGATCTATGGCCATATATAAATTTAGAAATAAAAACCGAGAGAAAGCCAAAAAGAGAGAGAAAGAGAGACAGAGAGTGAATCAGAGTCAGAGGGCATTGAAACGTGATTGCTCAGCTCTCGGGCAATGCGCACACTTTGCATTCTCTGGCTGAGAATCTGGAGCTTGGACTTCTCGTAAGCAGGCCCTACATTTGAGGAGCTTCCCCTTGTTGAGCTGCTTCTGGTTCGAGTGCAACTCAAGTAATTGCTATTAAGTAAGTGTTTTGGCACTTTAACTTCCACTGCAGCAGCATTGACAGTGATTGCATTAGTCAAGCACTGACAACACAATAACAGAGGCATTTACCATTTCTCTCTGGTAGCTTAGACTTTGCCTCTTTTTCTTAGTCATCAATGCAAGTTGATGTGGCAGAAACCTTAATAGCCTTATGGCAATTTCCGTTGCTTACTGTAACCACTTAAAGTCTTTTGTCGGCTGTGGCCCACCTGAGCTCGAAATTATGCAAGAACTCGCAACTTTATTCGTCTGGTCTGCTTGCTTTCAGTCGTCATCGCCATCGCCGTCGTCATAGGCATCGCCATAGCCGTTGGTATTGCTATCAGCATCATAATGATATCTATGTATGTGTATAAGTTGGAAGACATTGTGAGATGGAAATAAAAAAAATCTTCTTTCGAAAATGGCATTTCCGGCAATTTTCCAGGAAACGTAACATCCGCCCTGAGGTCGTGTCCTGGACAATGCGCGGTGCTGAAGATGGCGACACAGACGATGCTAATGGCGCCATTGTTGTTGTATTTATTTGTCTGTGTTATTGTTGTATTGTTAGCAGTTTTAGTAGATGCGCAGCATAGAAAATAGGGCTATAAAGTCATGCGATTGGCCAGCGCGGCTCATTAGACAAAGCGTCTTGGGTGCTCATCCATTCCACCAGGGCCAAACAGCAATGTCAGCCGGCAATGGCTTATAAATGCTATCTACATGAGTACACACTTGAACTAGTGTATGTGTGTGTGTGTGTATGTGTATTTCGAAGGCAGGTTAAGCACCCAACAAGAGGGCCTTTGTATTTCATGAATGCCTATTGTGGATGGTCGGAGACACAAGAAGAGCATGAAACTTAACAGTTTAACGGCTGAACTTCACACACACACACACACACATGCACGAAAAGCTTAAATGATAAAACTTCGTAAAGCATTCTCATTTCCCTAGACTCCAAACTGCTCGCTTGACTGTACTTGTACATAATAAAGATTCAACATAACCTAACATAAAACTATACTCAATCCGGGAACTCCAAGTTGATAGAGTTAAGCTTTTGAGAAAATCATATAATGAAATGAGTTATATAGCTGACCTAGCTGACCTATGTCATAGCTAAAATATAGTCGAGCTTAAGTTGGAAAAAATACTGTTATTTCCTTATTCCCCTGAATTGATTAGTTTAATTTAAATTTGTTATTATATAAGTATAATTTAATGGAAAATATAAAAATAATATGAGGAAATTTTATATTTCTTTATAAAGAATAAACAAAAATTAAACTTCTTCAATATTATTTAATTCGTCTATATATCTATATCCAGATACTTTTCGCTTAAGTTATTCAGAGATTTGCTTTTCTAATTTGTAAATTGTTTTTAAGGAATTTCAAATATGAAAATACTAGAAATAATATTTATACAGATTCTTAAATAGTTGATGGAATTCTTGAATAGTCTCACAATAAATGAGACTGCTTTAATTGACTGACCGTACTGTACCTACACAAATCTAGATGACATGTTCGACCTTAGTTGTTGTTTTGATTCGGTTTGCTTCTGGCCTAACAGCTTCTCCCCAGCCGTTTGTGTTGTTTCTGTTCAGCTTACTTGTTTTTTGGCAGGGTTCTCGGTTCTCGGTTCTTGGTTGACTCGTCTGATTGCTGTTTTGTTGGGTCGAAAAGTGCCTTGTTTTGTGTGCTTCAAGTAAGGCTGGCTCTCTGGCTCTGCTAGTGACCCCAAACTGAGACGGAACAGACGGGGCGAATCCACTTCATTGCTTATTGGGTCAAGCAGCTACGGAAAATGCAACAAACGACAACGCCAACAACAGTTGTTCTGCTTCTTTCTCGTTATGCTTTCACCTCTTTTTCTTCTTCTCCGCTGGCTTGTTACGCACACCAGGCAACAATATTGTTACATTTTCAATGTTCACAAACACTTTGTTGTTGAGACTTATTTGCAAACATTGCGTCAGTGGTAGTGCGGCTGTTCTGGCTGTGTGGCAACGGGCAAGGACCACTCAAGGGTACCAAAAAATCAAGTTTATTTCTAGCAAAATCTAGCAACTAGGTGCTTCAGTTGATGACATGACTAACCGTCTGACCGACCGACCGACCGACCGACCGACCGACTGCCTTTGGTCCTCTCTTCGATCTGTCAGACTGGTCAGGCTAGCAGGCTTTGCTTTGTTACATTTTCACTTGACTCGGCAGGGAAACAGTGAAGCCCTGCCAACCCGCCCCAATGGTGACTGCCAAACTAACAATGAATCTGGGTATGAATGTGTGTGTGTGTGTTTTGGCTTTCACCATTTTGGGGGGCAACATCAACAAGGCTTGACCTTGTGCCGCTTTCAGCCTACAAGATTTGCTCCGTTTTTTGGGTGAAAATTGCTTTTCTATTACCTGAAACTGTCGGAAACATTTGACCCCCGGTTTCACTCTCTTCCTTTGTATCATTATTTCATTCAGATTACTGATGATGTTGTTGTGGCTGCTGCAACTCCCCCGTCGAGAGTTCGCTTTTTTTTTTTTTTGGCCATCTCACTTCTCCCAGAAGCCCTATAATTTGTATTGTCTATCGTTAAACCGTTCATCAAAACGTATCTAGAATTTTGGTCCAGCGCTTGCCATTTCACTCGCCATTCCAATTGGGTCCATCCTCCACTTCTTTGTTGTTGTTGTTGTTGTTTACGCATCTTGCTTTCGATTTTTTGTTGTGTCATTGTTTGTTTAATTTTGTATGCCGGATATCTCAGCATGTTTTTGCCATTGTCCTGTTGTCAACGAAATGCCACCACCTACACCAACAACAACAACAACAACAACAACACAGTAACAACAATAGTAGCAGGCAAAAGGAATATGAACCACAACTGTGCACCACTTGGTGGCAGGGCGGCGTCATGTTTATGCCACTGACGACAAAAGAAATTAAATTGCCAACACTGAAATTCAATTGTATCTTTTCAATTTTTTTTTTCTTATAGATTTTTATTTTTTTTTTTTTTACCCTCCCCCTTCGATTGCGTAGCGCTGAAAAATTCAAGAAATCCCACAATGTTGTTGGCATTGGCGACAGTTTTGTGAATGGAAATATCGTTGCTTTTGCCAAAGGCTTTTGGGTCAGGACATTGGCGTGTGGGAGGGGAGGGGGTTGGGGGATGGGGGAGGTGTGGACTTGGGCCAGCCGTCACTGCCTACGCCAGGGCCCTGGCATTGATTTTCTTCTTTACAATTGTGATTTCTGGACTGGAATTTATTTGGCGGGATGTTCGTTCGGAAGAGGTCGCATAATCGGAAGTAAACATTTGAATGCCATTTGTATTATTTGGTGTGGATTGTATTGTTGTTCTAGTTGTTGTTGTAACATTGCTTTCAATTTATTAAAAAGCGCGTGGCGAGGCCATAAAAAGGTCATTGATTATTATGTTCCAAAAGAGAAATCAAAATTGTCGGCTGTTCCATAAAATCGCCTTGGTGTGAGTCCGCCGATAAAAACTTTTTAGATGCCCCAGACAATTCCTAGCCTTGGAGAATCTGTCTTGGCATGTTTTACTTTTGGAATTTTCTCTGATCATTTGAAGTTGCCTTAAATTGAGTTGGAGTGCTGACTTTGAAAATAATATGCCAGATTTGTAATGGAAGCCAACTTGAAAGTTAATTAAATTACAGTTGTTTTCAGTTTAGTTATTTCAAGTTTCTTGGAATTGTCTCGCCCTATTGCCCAAATTTTTCTTATACATTTTTTTTATTGACTGTAAATTTTTAAACTCAATTTCTTTTCAATATTGATTAATTTGAGATATATGTAAAGCTTGGTTTTATTTGTTGGATTGAATCAGCTCTTGGCTAGGTTTTAACTTGCAATAAGTTTCCTGATTTCGATTGTATATCATTTTTGATTTTGCCAATTAAAGAGCTTAATCTGCTTAATTAGAAGTAAAAAGTGCAACTCTCGAAATGAATTGACCATTTTTTAAAATTAATTCGAAAGTCAGCAAAATTTCTGACCGCAATCAAGCGAATCTACTCTCTGATATTTCCCATTGCCGTTAATCAAACTTTACCAGTCACGTACAACCACTGACAACCTGTCCTGTATTGTTTGACCATTTTCATTTATAATTTCCTTAAAAAAAAGAAAATATAAAATAATTTTAAATATATTCTGTGTGTGTGTGTGTGTGTTTTTTTAAAGTGCGCTTTTGTGCGCCTTAACTGCAATTAAAAGCATTAAAAGTGTGCATAATTAATATTTGCTTTCGTTATGACACATTAACACATTTGCATATTTTATTCAACTAGGCGGTCCAGCCACACACACATACATATGTATGTGTGTGTCCTTATGTGCAGTGAAATGTATTTAATAAACATGCAAGCTCACTCACAAAAAATGAGATCCAAACAAAAGGCTTTTTAGCTCGCGGCCTATGAATATAAAAATGCCATACAAAAACTTTGAATATGATCCGAAGCGAAGGTGAGAGAGAGAGACTCTGGGTAGAAGGGGAGGGAGGGTGGGAGTGCGTGCTTGTGAATGTGGCAAGTGTTTTACTGTTGCAAACGCAAACATTGCGCTTTTTGCCATTTACCATTTGCCATTGGGTGAGCTGCCTAACCGAAATCATCTGCCCTTTGCCATTTCTAAATGAGAGAGCACAGAAAGCGAGAGCTCCCTAAAGGCATTTGGCCTGCTCTGCCTGCTACCCCAACCGCAGCTGGCAACTTGGGTGCCGATTGGCAATGGCATAGTTGGGGTCTGCGAAAGCGCAGCATGGCATGCACCATTTTAATAAATGCCTGCAAGTGTGTCAATAAACCAGCCAGACAAGCCCAACAAGCAGGCCAGGCAAACAGCTGCGGTTACATAGATGTATCTGATAGATACAAATACAAATATATACATATATGTATATATATATGTATATATAGTATATGCATAGGTCTTCATTACTTGTTATTGCCATGACAGTCTTGTGGGACTGTGATTGCCAATCTGTTTGCAGTTGCCGCCTCCACCCCCACCACTGCTTGCTGACGTTGTGGTTGTATCAGCAAAGCTGAGCCTGTTCTTGATTATTAATATGGCCCGGCTTTTGCAATAAACATTTGGCCCGATCTGGCCTGGGTCAAAGATGAGGCAACCATTAATCTGCTCTGCAGTCAAGCATTCAATAGTAATTGGTATATTAATTACTAAATGCCGACCCTCTTGCAAATCGTCTAACAAAACCTCGTCTTTGTTTCAAAACTGGCATTTCCCATTCTGGAGAATTGCTCGTTTATTCGTCTCATTATCAGCTTTAAATATTTTCTCCATTTGGGTATGCTAACTGGGAGAATGTGTAGAAATTATGAATAATCAATAATCTTTGCGGCCTTGTAAATATGCACATTTTGAGGGAGTCAACGGAAAAGCCCAAATAAATATTTCATAATTTCCTCATGCATTTGCTAACCCTAGCCCCTTCCAGGAGACACTCAAAACAATGAAATATTTATGAGAATTGTGGAAAACAAAACAGTGTAAAAATAGATACGCCCCCCGACATTGACATCCCCAATAAAAAAAAGAATAATAATATTTATATATTCCCTGCTTTCTATTTCCCTGTACATATGAAAATTTAATAACATTTCACAATGATTTTAATTGGCGGGAAGGTGGCTAGGTAAGGCATAAATTTTTATAGAGACACAGTGAACCGTAAAGTGTGAGAAAAACAATTCAGACAATGGGCCAGAGAGTGAGAGAGAGAGAGGGTGTTGGGGCGCGTGAAGTTTGGGAATTTGTTACCGGAAATTGTCAACGACAATGACAACTGCTAGGCGATAGCTCCTCTTATTCATCCTTCCCCCTGTCTCTATTGCCAACGACGACCTTTGAAACTTATTTAGAATTATTATCATGTACACAATATTCTGCCTCTTCTTCTTCTTCTTCTTTGGCCCTTGTCAAAGACAATTTGCATCTCTTGGCTTGACAAAGGGCACAATGTCCTTGCCTGGTACTGAAAAAAAAAAAGAGAAAGAGAAGCTTTAGTGGTATTTAGTTTACATAGGAGAATATTTTTGCGTTGTCATAGTATTTATAGCTAACGATTGCTTCACATAAAAGCAGCCAAGGTGCCATGGCTGCTTCATCATCTAGTTGTACCTGGCTTAGTTGAAATAGACGTAGGTGTATTGTCTGTTCTATATATATATATATATATATATATATATATATATATATATTATTTTTTTCAATTGTTTTTGCTCAACAAACTGTGTATAATTGAAGAAACACTTACCACAAATGACTGACTCAAAATAAAGGAATGATGTATTCTAAAATAATTTGTAGACAAGCCTAAGCAAAATTAATTTTAAGAAGACTAAAGCGAATTTAAGTAACTTCAAGCAGTCTCATATTCTAGTAGTTTTATAATAAATAAAAAATATTTAGTTCTATTTTTAGATGGTAAAAAGAAATTCGAATTTAGTTGTAGAATCAGACTAGGCTTGTCAAATACCTTGAAGATCTATTTGAAGAGGTACGCCAAGGATTCCGAAAAAATTCCAATGAATCTGATAATTCAGTTAGATAATTTTAACGGAATATTATTCTATATCTTAGAAATCCCTAGAAATCATACATCTAGGGAAATATATTTTTCAATTGATGTCAAACTTATATAAAATCGAAACAAATTCAGGATTTAATTGTAAGGCCCAATTAATTTGCCCGAATAGGGTGCCAAATTTTAACTGAATATTATTCTGTTATTATCCCTTTAAATATTCAACTCTCGATACCTTTTAAAGTTCCTTAATTTTGTAATCCTTAAAAATATAGTATTAGCTTGCTCCGACAGAATGTGTGAAATAAAAATTATTTCGATTGATACCAAACCTGTATGTAAAATAGTTCTATAAGTACAGTTACCATTTATGAAGCCCAATTTCAGATCACTATGGCGTAGTGTCGATTTTTTTTCTTTCTTGTGTGAGCAGAGTAGATAAGGTTTGCCAAGGTCCCCGGAATTTCATTGGAAATACTGAGGTGTCTTATTCAGTCCCTAGTGGTACAGGATATCTAAACTTCAGGGAGCTTCGAGTATAGTGTACATATCATATATTAATGAAGAACGGGATAGACAAGTTTTCAGAAGAAATAATTAAAATTTTGCCATAGGGCAAAAATGCCCAAAACTCACAGTTTTTTTTTATCGTTAAGATTGAGTTATCAAAAGGAAATGACTTTTCGAATTAAAGAGGTTTTTTGTTTTTTTGAAAATTTTTATTGCGTAAGAGTTGTTATTGAATTGTTTCCTTTACGAGGACAAGACCTGATAGAGACAAGCCTGGGTAAGTCGACCCCTTCGCATTTTTAATTGTGCTGTTGTATTTTATACAATTTTATGAGTTGATATTTTCATTGAAGTAATAAAACTGTGTGTTTTGTTGTGTATATTTTGCTTCTGTCCCACTGGTTGTCAATGTCAACATCAGAGACAGGGACAGGGACAGGGAGCTCCCCAAATGTCATGAGTATACGTGCGATAGTGTGTGTGTCTGTGTGCGAGAGACATGCTTTACCCCTATCGGTGACAGTGGCAGTGGCAGTGGCAGTCATCATCATGTCACCATCGGGCTAATAAACACTTTTATAAAATTCTCAAATTCTCAAATCGCACGTGTTGCTCATGTCACATAAAGGGGTACACCGGGCACACCCCCTAAATACAATAAAACTGCTAAGTGCATGTGCATGTTCAGGTGTGTGTGTGTGTTTGTGTATGTGTATAAATTTAGTGTCATAAAAACTAAGTGGAATTGGTGCAGTTGCACTCGAGTGCCGCACTCTCTTTCTCTCTTCTAAGTTCTTCTGGAATATGAGAGCTCTGTTATTGTAGCCATTTTAGCTGGGTAGCCTGTGTGCCATATAAAATTGGCATTTTGACATGACCACCCTACTCAACGTAGTACCATTCCGAGTTTTCTAAAAGCAATGAAGGTGAAGTGGTGATGGAGGCTCTGTTCCTTGAATGGCAGCAGCATTCTGAATGCCCACTCTTGGCTGGAGGATGAGCCAATTACAGTGTTTATTTATTTTCAGTTTGTATTTGCCAAAGGAGGAGGGGGAATAGCTGAATGGATGGGTGGGTGGATGTGTGCGGTTGTCGAGTCTTTTCGAGGCTGCTTTGTGTTGACCTTCAAGGAAGCTAAACGGCTGGCAATTTGAGGCCAGTCAAAAGTCTGGCTCACTTTGTCTGCGCCTACCTCACCGCTGCCAAACCCTTGCTAAATCTAACCACACATTAAAGACACTTGTGCATGTGTGCGTGTGTGTATGTGAGGGAGAGTTTGGCGTTTATGAATTTTTATGACTTATGATGACGACAAAAGCGTCGGGAATACACAAAAAAAAAAGAAAACAGAAAACAAAAAAAGCTTCAACAGAATGGGCTAGGGCATAAAGGAAAGACCATAATGATGAGTACAATGATGTGGACAGGGAGGGTGAATTGAAGAGGAGAAGCCAACTAATGGCAACATGTGTGCAACATGTTTAACCAAAAGCAAAAAAACATAGAGAGAATCCATTTAGGGGTTGACAGGAATAGGCACGAGGCCACAGAGTCCAGAGTCCGGAGTGCGGAGTCCAGGGGCTGGCAAAGTAATTGAAACTTAAATAAACAAAATGTGAGCCATTGAGCCGGAGTTGGAGTCGGAGTCAGAGTCGGATTCATAATCTAAGGCCTGGTGCAATGAGGCGCATGTGGCATTGGCAAGCTGCATGTTGCTGCTGTTGAGTGGCTGAGCTCGGCTACAGGACTTTGGATTGGCGCAAATCCGAGAACGGTTGAATGAGGTTAAAACACTCACATGTACACACTTGCATACTCCCAACTGAAGTGGCTGCCACTTGTGCACAGCCTCATTAGCTAAAACAAAAACAAACTTATTGTTGCTGCTTGTTTGTTTACTTGGCACAAAACATTTGCTGCCTTTTACTTGGCTGGTCCTCTGCTAGTCAGCGTCGTTTGTTGTCATCATCATCATCAGCATTATTTTGTGTGCTTCTTTTAGCCATCTCCCTTTCTGTTTTTTTACTAGCTCATTACTTAGCATTATATTTTGTCATATTTGCTTTTGTGTAACACACACAGAAAAAAGTATTCAAAGCTCGTTTCCTGTTTACATCTCAGCTGGCAACATTGTTGCCTCAACATGAGGCTAGCAACATTTCCAGCCTGCTAATTTTGGAACTCTTCTTGCTAAGCGTCTTGATTCTTTTGGGGTGTGTTTTCGCTTGTCTTGAATATTTTTTTTTATTCATTTTATTCAGTCGTTTGTCAACTTTGCCGTGAACTGTGTCTGCTCTTTTCGAATTTTGCCATTCTATTTATATTTTTATTTTCGCGCTCCTTATCAGCTACGATGCTATTTAGTTAGGTGATCCAGGAATGCAATAAAAAAATATATATATGTATGTTTGAATTTATTTTATGATGACATAAAATATTTAAAGACCTCAACCATAAACTAATTTTGTTTATTATTTTTTTTTCTACTTGCAGCGCGCACGCATTTAGCACTTCCGGCACTACACAGCTGGACACACATGCAACATTTTCTGTGGTAAAAGACTGCACCCCCCCTTCCCGCACTCCACTGCCAAATTAATGAGTTGTGTAAACAAAATAGCAAATAACAATTAAAAAAAGGAAACCCACAAAATTCACTGCGTAAAATCAAAAATTCAAATCAAACGAACCACACAAAGTGCAAAATAATCAAAGTGCAAATCAAAACTCAACTTTAATAAAAGAAAATAAAGAAAAGAGAGTGGAAAATATTTTCCCCAATTCCGCTCTGCCCCTCCAGGCAAAGTCTAACGAGGAAATTATTAATTATATGCCGAAGCAAAAAGGGGAGCCAAGAAGTGAAATTTAAAATGCTGTGTCTGAATTAATGGGCCAGAGAGGAGGTGAGAGGAGTGCAGACGAAGGAGTTCTTCTACTTGAAACGTCGGCAAAATTTAAACAAGACATTTATTTATGAGCCAATTTGCCAAAAGGGCTGAGCAAAACCAGTCGAGAGGGGAATGATTTGGCCAACGGGCCATTGGTGTGTCTATTAATTTCCCCCAAACTCCTTGACTTTTCCATTGAATCAAATTGAGAATTGTGTATTGTTCAGAGTGTAAACAGAAATTGAAATATATATCTATATATATGTGTGGCTGATTGGAAATTGAAGTGTTTATTAAATACATCAACGGATCGAACAAATGTGGCCGGCAGATTAAAGAAATTCGAAGCGTTTTAAACATGTTGCAATTGTCAGTCGATATGATGGGAAATACACCAAACAATTTGGACATGATGATGAAGAAGAAGAAGAAGAGTGAGCAGACTAATCAGCAACACAATAAACTTTTAAAGGTCAAATCAAGGCAATTGATTTGGCTAGTTGGAGTCTTGCTGCTTTTGGTCAGTTTTGGTAAGTACAGCTGGAAAAGTAAATGACTATATAAATCTAAAATGAAATGCTCCCCTTTCCTTTTGCAATTAAATAAATTAGCTTGTTGCTTTTATCCAGTCGAAGCGACTGGTTTCTCATTCTTTTCTTTATTTTTTTTAATTGCTTGACTTGCCCCATTTTGTCTGAAGCCTCGCCAACCCTAAACTTGCTGAAATGTTCAAAGAAGAAGAAGAACAACAGCAATCGAGCCATAAAATAAAATCGAACGGCAGCCAAACAAAGTCGTAAATTGAGAAAGTCCTAAAACCGACAAAAACCCCAAAACCAGAAGAGAAGCCAAAGCTAGAGTGGAATGAAATTAAAAGAAATACAAAACTGTAATATAGTGCGAGAGGGGGTGAGAGAGAGAGAGAGGAGTAGAGAGCAATAAGAAAAACACCCAAAATTGACACTTGAAATTGAAAGCGCAGCAAATGACATTTGAAACAACACTTTGCCTTAATAAAATACAAATAAAACAACAACAATAACAGCAACAACTATAACAAGAAACATGCCCGACTCCCTTTCTTAGTGCTCGAACCACTTGATAATGTTCACCGCGCGATTGACGTCGTTGTTGGAAAAATTCACTTGAGTGACATTAAAATTGTCAGACAATAAAAAGGATTGCGAGTGCGAGTGAGTAAGGTAGAGAGTCTGACAGTTAGTCAGTTCGTCTTTTCGAATTCGAATATCTAAGCAATTCGTTGCCAATGAATTGAATGGAAGAGAATCGAATTGTTTAAATCGTAAGGTGCCAATGGCAATGAGACTGGCGACGATATGCCCTGTCAGTCAACCAGTCAACTGAAGTCAGGGGTCTGAGGTGATGATTCGATGAGCTTGTGGCGCCACGCGATTCTGAGGACGATGACAATGACAATGACTCGTGCCCATAGTTGCTGATGTTCCTTATTGTTGTTGTTGTTGCTCGTGCCGAATGAGTGATTGCAGAAAAAGAAAAAAAAGTAGCAAAAACAAATACTTTAAATGGCACACTCTTCGCATTATTTGACCTGAGTTTTCTCTTTCTAACTATGCTCTTGATTAACGGTATCTCGCTGGATGGCGTGACCGTTTCAATGTGCACATAGAAGGGCGAGCAAATGAGTGAGTGAAATAGGGAACAAGTGGATGAGTGAGTGCGGTTGCGAGTTTGAAGTGTGCCTTGTAATGAGAGCAATTTGAGTGGCGCTCTTGCTATAGCAAGAGTGTGGCTGCTCAACGATTTCCAAGAGGCAGAAGCAGGCTTGAAGAATTTAAAGAGCATTTTTCGGCATTGTTGTTGCCTTGCATGAGTAAGTCGGTCGGCTGTTGGGGATTTTCGGCTTATGGAAACGCACACTAAATTAGCAAGCCCAAGACGGGTCAAGTTTCAGAACAGATTAGAGTAATTAAATATCGAAGTAATTCTGTGATTTTTCATATCGAAAGCAAAAAAGAAGAAAAAAAATTTAAAAATTGAAAAATAAATTTCCATTCATTTATTCCTTCAATTAAATTGTCATTCTCGTAAGCCAAATAAAATCAAATTTCAATTCAATTTTACTCGGCTAACACAGCAAATATAATATTTTACTAGTTTGCTTATAATCAATTTCAAACCAATCGAATGACCATTGATTTGCAATTTATTTAAATAACCAATAAAACAAAACAACAAAATGAAAATCTAATAAATACCTGAAACTGATAGGATTGCCACAGTTACTCATTCATGTGTATACATAATCGCAACTCTATGTAACCAAAACTAAATACACAAAGAATATAACATTTTTTTTTTTTTTTGCGGCATTTTTGGATAATATTGAAATATTAATTGCAAAATAACATTGATGCACAAAAACAAATTACAAATTATATATGCAAATTCCTGCCGCAAACACGCATGCCAAACTAACACAGCACCAATATGCTGGGCATCACAACGAGTGAGCGCGTGCGAGAGTGAGCGAGACAAATAGAGATTAGCAAGTTAAGAGTGAGGTTAGGTGTTTTTGCTTTTTCAAATCATTTTCGAATTTGTTGGCTTGCTTTAAATTTGAAATTGTGCAAATTTTAAATTGATAAAATAAAAATTATCCTGGCCCCTCCTTTCCCCTTTATTATAAATTCGTTGGCACTCCTGTTTCGGGAATAATTTGATACGTATTTGACGCTGAGCTGAGCAGTCAACGTTTCCCCTAAGTGGTCTACTTTTATATCAGACATATGGTCTGGCTTGTGGTGTGAATTTATGTGTATGTTTTGTATCCCTAGTATACCCAGTATTCCCGGGCTCTTTGTTTGCCCGTCTTGGTTGTTTTGTTTGCTTGTCGTGTTTGTCTGCGCCATAAAACGCAATTATCGCAAGCAAACAAGCGAAACGCAGTCGCTGGTTTCCAAGCGGCAAATGCAATTCACACCGAACCAAAGCGATACACTCCCAGGGTGCCACCCATTTGCAGTTATCCCCGTCATCCCCTAGCAGACCAAACCACAAATTATTTGTCAACTTCAATTTCAAAAGCGGAAAGTTGTGTGGCATCATTGCCAGCGATCTGGGTTCTCACTACTCTGCTCTTCCTCCGCAGTTTCCGATTACCAGCTCACCTCCTCAGGTCCCATTCTAACCTTTTCAGTCAGTGACACTCGTTCCACTCTTCAGAGCATTTGCGCATTTTCACATTTGCGTTGCCATAATTAACTTATTTTGTACATTAGCAACAGATTTTGTTTATTAACGCGTGTGAGTTTGCTTTCATTCCCCATCTACCCCCATCCACCCCAGGGCCCCGCAAGTTACCATTTCCAACCAAATTTCTCGTCTATCTTTTAATGCTTCCAGCGAGTTTATTTGTCTTCTGTTTCTGCGGCTGTCTGACTGGCTGCTTGGGTGGTTCGGTTCGGTTCGGTTTGGTCTGGAGTGGGTGGCTGGTTGGGTTGGGTTGGCTGGTTTGTGAGGCTGCCGTCGCATAATTTATTTATCATTAGCACAATACGAAAATGCCTCAATGTCTGAAACAGAGCAGGAGGCAGAAAGAGACTTGTATCCTTACAAGTCCTTGGATATGTGCGTTTGCATTTATTTCAAGACATTACCAAAAATTCATGTCTGGTTGGCTAAATAGTTGAAATAATTAGTCTCATTAGTAGGTATGTGCGAGTGGATTTGTGGCTGAGTAAATGGGTTACCCATATGCCACTCAGCTGCCGTAATATGGCCCAAGGCAAAAAGGTTTTGGGATTTTCGAGTGTTCAAGACAATTAAATGGGTAAACAAAAGCAGTTAAGGTAACCAAGGGAAACACAAATGAAGAGAAAAACTCTAACCAAAGCGAAGAAAAACGCTAGCTATTTTCATAATTCTACCAAAGGAAATCCAACTCTTTAAGACCTTTAAGCCCTTTTCAAAGGGAACCGAATGTATTCCTAATTTCCAGATGTTTCGAGTTCTTGGAAAACTTGCAAAGCTCTTTAAAAGTTGATTTAACATCACATTTGTATTTTCTTTTTCTTAGAAAAATATTAAAGCATTGAGTTTGTTTTGAAAACCTTGCTCCAAAGACTTTTCACTGTACACTGTACAGATCGATTGAGCCAAGCCCAACGATTTCTCTGAGCTTTAAGGCTTAACCAGATCGAACTACTATATTGTATGAGCTTGAGTTGGTTTTTTAAATATTTGTGACATTTATTAAAGTTGTCTAATTTCAGTCGTATCATGTCGATCATTCATATCAATCCAAAGCGATTCTTAGAATATTTAGTCCATCTTATAAATTACCACAAGTTCTAAAAAGTATCTTTTGTAGTAAAAATTACCAAATTTCAATCGCAAAAAAGTGCTAATTTCATATCAATCTAAATCAATTCTAAGAATATCAGATCAATCAAATAAATTACGGTACATTCTGAAAAGTGTCTTTAGCAATATAGCAAAATTTTCAAAAGCCTCCGTTTTTCTTTTTTTAATACTAATAAATTTTCAAAATTTTAGTTGGAAAAGAGTGTCAATTCATATACCTGTTATGCCAATCTAAATCGGTTCTTAGAATATCTGGTCAATCATATAAGTGAGCACCCTTGGCTTTTCTTTCTTTCATGTTTCGAATTTGTAAATTAAAATTTTCTCGGAAAATAAAAAGGAAAGCTTCTGGATACTCGATTATTATTCCAAGAATTCCAATTATTGACAAACTGAAAAGAAAAGAAATTTCTCTCTCAAAAAAATGACTATGAACCTGAAAAGAAAAGAAATCTCTCTCAAAAAAAGAAGATGACTATGTTTCCACAAATGTAGTCGTAACTTTGAAATAAAATTTACAGACGTTATAAAAAGGTAAACGCATGAGTCCACCTGCAGGTTCTATAAATCAGTTTTAATCAAGCCGTAGAATAATAGAAATAGAAAAACTAACTGTGCATAGAAAGTGCCGTACGGAAAATATTTGCTCACTTCTGTTTTACCGAAACACACACACACATACACACACATACAAATAAATATGCAAAATTGTTTTGGACGCGACACAAACAAAAAACTAACAAACACGGATTTATTTTTATTTGTATTTGTATTGTTTTTGTTTGAGTGCGTGTGGGTGTGTGTGTGTGTGTGGCAAGTGCAAAATTGTGTGCAAAATGCAACAGCCGCAACGAAAATGCCATAAACTTTTAACAATTGCAAAAACTAAAACAAAAACACTGATAGTAAGAGAAAGACAGAGCGAGAGAGAGAGATAGAGAGAGGGAGAGGGAAAGGGGGAAAGAGGCCGTTATGCTAGGGGCTATGTGAATGGTATGGGGTAAATGGGGAAGAAAAACAACAATAACAAAAGCAAATAACCAACACGATATCAGTTAACAGCATTGCACAAACTGCTGCCAGGGTTTTTGGCTAAACCCATTTTGGGCACACACACACACATACACCCAAACACATTGGAAAGCTTTCTTTCTCTTTCTCTCTTTTTTTCTCGGTGAGAGAAACACAAACACCGAAATCCACTCAGAGATGTCGCATGCTGGGCGTGTGCGCCTGCTGCGTAAATAACTAATAAGGTTTGCGGGGATAAATTTCAAGTATAATTTGGAAAACAAAGTCACACACACACACAGACATACAAGAATAATAAAACTAAAAACCAAATACGGCAATAACGAGCACACAACAACAGAGTAAAGAATGATTTCGATTTTGTTTGCTTCAAGTCTTTTTGGTTCAATATAATTTTTTTTTTCTGAGACTCAATTTAAATTATAAGCAAAAGCAGGAGAGCATCCTTTGGAGCTTCTGATGGCTGTGATTTTTGGCCAGTATACCTAACAATAGCACCATCAATTTATGCATAAATCAAAAATGGAACAACACACACACAAACAAACAAAAAACCGGCAAATTGTATACAAATGAATTTGGCCAAAACACCCCTGGGTGAAGCTAGGATACTCGCAGTGCGTACTTGGCCTCCCTCTATATGTGAGTGCTTGTCAGACAAAAAAGGAAATTTCCGAAAGTCATACCCGTTTATCATTGGCCAAACATCGCAGAAATGCCCCACCGATTCTCCCTTCGCCTGCCACCGGCTGACTGGAAAGAGCCCTCCTTTCCATATTCCTCTCAGCCTTTCAGATTTTCGCATTCTGTGTGCATTTTTAGCTTGCTGCCTTTTGGTCATATTTTAATTTAAAATGCAGTCCGGATTAATTTTCCTAAGCCATACCAAAAAACTAGAGCATTCGAGAATCTTCTTTCCACTCTTGGAAAAAAACAAAAAATAAGGGCATTATTTTTTGGTATTGTTGGAGAAATCTAATAAGCTGCATGTAAAGCTCGTAGGAGCACTAAGAGATATGGAACTTAAGCAAAATAATTGGTATTAAAGACCTAAGCTTTGTAAGCCTATATGGATTTTATATAGCTTTCATATAGACCCTTAATCAGATATTAAAAAAATCAAATTAATTGAGAATTCTTGTGGCTATTGTCATCTCAGAGATCCAGTATATGTTCTCAAATTAAAGGATAAAGATTACCCAAATTATCTCAAACGAATTATTTGATATTTTTATGCTTGCAATGTTCCATATAGTTGAAAGATTTCTTCAACATTGATAGAACTCATTGGATAGTTCTCCTCTTTTTTTTTGTAGGAAATTTTTCATTTCTAAAAACTGAAAGCCCTGAAGGACTGCAAAAAAAAAAACAACTTAAAAACACTGAAATCAATAACAAACAGCGAACACAAACTTGTTGAAATCTAAACTCTTCACTTCCTTTCCACGCTCTCTCTTTGAAGCTCTCCGTCCCTCTTTCTTTCCCACTCTGTCATTCCCTGTCTCAATTGAAAACAGATAAAAGTGAGGATGAAAAAAGCGAATTCAAATCCCGAAATCAAAAACTCTGAAACAGAACAATAGAGAAACCACCAAAAAAGTTTCAAATCTAAAAATAAGGAGAAGTGGTTTTCGCTGTTCCAGTTGAAGCTAGATCTGACTTTATACGCGTTTAGAAGATACCGTTAGTTTGCTAGACAAATCAATGGCGGTCACAGCGGACACATAAAGGGCAGCAAAAAAAGAGCTCAGCAATCGAGTGAATAACAAGAAGGTAAAGGGCCAAAATGAATTTCAGTTGGCAGAGGTAAGAGGCTTTGGCAATTGCAGTGCAAACGGTCAAAAGTTCCATTAGTGTCAGGCCATGAATGCTATTTACAAGCAGTTTTCGATGCAACATTCCAGATAAGAGAAGCTGGCAGACGGAGGAGCGGTTGAGTTTTCTCTAAGGCCGAATGGAAAAAATGAAAAGCAAATAACAGAAACATGAAAACCGAAAAAACCACAAATACACACTCACACACACACTTGCTTATTCTGTTGCCAATTGAAAGTAAAAATCGCCATCGATGCGAGCGCTGAGATAACAAAATGTTTACATGATGATGTCAGGAATAGTGGCGGCGGATGCGGGGCCTGCGAGAGTGCGGGAATGTTGCACCGCCAAGCTGGGGGCAACGATTTGTGAGCCAGGCAAATAAATCTAAGAACAACGGTGGCAATGGCGCGGTGCGAGAGTTTCTGCCCTATCCCTCTCTCTCTCTCTCTCTCTCTCTCTCTCTCTTATTCTCTCTTTCTTTTCGAGTTGTGTTATTTCTTTTCAATTGAGTCGTTGGCACTTAAAATGGCGCATACGCCATGTGAGCAGAGGCGCTTAGAGGTGAACGAGGTGTGTATGTGTTTGGTTGTTTGTGTATGACAAGCTCAAGTGCATAAAAGGAAAACAAGTTAAATAAATAAATACATAAATGAGAAAAAGCAAGCAGCACAAAAATAACAACAACACAAAAATATACGCATAGAAAAAGAGAAAAGAAGAAGCAAAACTCTGGCTGTGACGCTTTAATAACACAAGTAAAACGGTTGGATCGATACGACTTTACGATACTCTAAGATCCTATGAAACAATGATATCCTTTGTTAGACTTAAGTTGAGAGAAAGTTTAAGTCCCGAGTAAACCTGATAACATCAGTTAATTTAGTCTGTAGCAAATTCATAGACTTGATATAAGAGCCTTCCTGAGGTTCTGGTAGAGCTAATTTAAATATCATACAGGACTAACAAAATAACAAGCTAAGCTTTTTCATTTCAAGATCCCAGATATTTAGACTATCAATGTCAAAGTCTGAGTTCTTGACAGACTCAGCATATTTAATGTTCCATTTACTTTTTGTACTAAAAATAGATACTTCTAAGATTTCTTTAAATTTTATAGTTATATTATAGTTTTATTTCCTAGAAGTTAATATTCCATCAGCAGTAACCTCTAATTAAGCTTGTGAATTCTGATGACATCATTTGATTAAGTCAGTGAGGATTTTATGGTCCGGTGATTAGGGAGTCCCTGAGGCTCTAGTAGAGTTTATTTAAATATTATTCGGGACCAACGACAAGAGGAACGAACTAAGATTTATCATTTCAGGATAATACATATTATATATTTTCTCAGTTCTTGAGAAACTTCGAATTTTGATTTTATTTAAATATTATTGAGGATCTATGTAAGTTTTATCATTTCAGGACAATAAATATTTGATCTATCTGATTCTGATTTGAGTTCTTGTTGTCTTAGAAATAGTGAGTTCTTTAATTTATTTGATCTTGTGAAAGTCTTTAGTGCCTTCGCAGTTTTAAAATTGCAGACAATTTTCTTTCAGAGACCCACCAGCAGTACGCCTTATTTAAGATTGTGAGTTCTGATGACATCAGCTGGTTAGGTAGAGAAGCTATTACCCGGTGATTAGGGACTTGCCTTGGTCCTAATAGAGTTTGCTTAAGTATCGCTTGGAACCCACACAAGGCCAAGCTTAACAAACTTAACTTTTGAGACCCTAGATATTTGGATTTTTAAAGTCATCAGTTGGTTAAGTTATTGCCCGGTGATTAGGTCCTAGTAGAGCTTATTAAAATATCGTTAGGGTCCAACCCAAGGTCAAGTCTAATAAGTTAAACTTTGTCATTCCAAGACCCCAGATATTTGGACTTTCTAAGTCAAGCAGAGGTCTTGAGAGACTCAGCCTTTTGAAAGTTGCATATACCTTTTGTTCCTATTTAATACTGAATATAAATAGAAATATAAGTATGTGCGAGCTGGTATTTCTGTTTCGTAGTTCCGGGCTAGGCAATGTCAGCCATGTGATTATATCTGCGTGTGTGCACGATTGTATGTTTGGCCAAGTGTGATTGTGTATGTGTGTGCGCATTTTTCTCCCTTGTTGCCATACTATATTTGCACAGTTATCCTTTTTGTTTTATTTGCTTAGCGCTTCTGAGCAAAGAGGGACTATCATGAGACTACAGAACGACAAACGAGCAACAGAACGAGTGCAAGGCTAACCGGGATGGGATAGAGCGGCAGTACAAAAGGAGCAAACAGAAAAATGTGTAGAGGCAAAGTGCGGAAAGTGGGCAGGTCCCATCATCCACTTTCCGTTTGACAAAATCCACCCACACTGAGATTAAATGTTTGTTATTATTTTTTCATTTATCACATACACACAAACAAATACTACACAATTCTGTTTATATTTCCTCTTCGGTTCGTTGTGCTGTTTGTATTATGCTTTCTTGTAGTACTTCTCGGCCCGAAATTGCAAGATTTATTTTGGTTGGCCCTATTAAAGTAAATGTATTGAATTTCAGGCTTTGATTTACTGGAAAAAATTTGAGAGCTCAAGATTCGATTGATAAGTGGAGAAAGGAAAGAGCTATTAGACTTATGGATTTTTATAATTTTTGGAAAATTTCCAATTTATTATTTCGTGTGATTTTTATTTAAATAAGCTGATTGCTCTAATTGCCTAAAATGAAATAGAATCAGATATTTATTTTCCAATTAAAAATTTGATTATTTTTTTCTTTTTAATTAAAATTTTTATTATTTATTTTCCCCCATTCCTTCGCTTGGTTAGTGAAAAACTTGCCAAACAATTAGTAAATTAAAAAGTTTTTTTATTTATTTACAAAAAGCAAGAGAGAGAGAGAGAGAGAGAGAGAGAAGGGGAGTCATAATCATAAGTAAAATTAATGACTTTGTAGCTTAGTTTATGTCCGGCAACAACTCATTTACCAAAAGTCTTCTTCCCCCTTTTTTATGCCGTTTTTTTTTTTTATAATTTCCATGGAAAAAAGTGTTTTAAGGTGTGTGAAAGTGCTGCACCCTTTTTGCCTCTTTTGTTCTTGCGGTCTGTGGACAAAGCCAAATTTGAGAACGACAAAAACGCCAAAAGACTTAAATGAAAATTATCCTGGCGTGAGTTCAAGTTTTTCAAGTTGCCTTTTTTTTTGTTTTTTTTTTTTTATGTTGATGTGTTCCGAACATGACAACATTCGTATTCTTTTGGGCATTCAGAAAGGGTTGCATGTGTCGCTGTGGTCGGGGGTGTAGCTAGATAAATCGCAGTTTGTGAGCAACAACAACAACGAAGCATAATAAACTCATTTTTGGTTTCATTGTAAAGCTTTTCTTTCCTCTATGATTTGTTTTTCTTTTTCCTCGAGTTTTTATTTTTTATGCTGCTTTGTTTAAGCCAACAGACACGCCGATATGTATGGCGCACATTCCAGGCTTGTTGCACTCTGGCGGTCTACAATTTTTTCTGTCTGTGTGTGTGTTTTTTTTATGGTCAAAAAAGTATTAGTTTAGTGTTGGGCGTGTGCGATGCTTTTGATTTATGGTTGAAAATTGTGCGAGTTGCGTTTTTTATGTTAATTAAATTGCTTTGGCTCCGGGGTTATGCGGTTTGTTCCCGTTGCCATTCTCCGATGTATGCGCGGGTCGGGTCTGTTTGGCTTTATGCTCTCTCTCTCACTCCCTTTCTCTCTCTCTCTGTCTCTGGTTTTGGGTGTGCGACTGCTTAGAGCTTAGTCTATTCGGATTTATCAGTGAATGAGAGTAGCTTGTGTGTGCGCGTGTGTGTGTGTGCTTGTGGGTGCTTGTATGACTCCATGCTCTTTGGGAAAGTGCTTGTAGCCAGAGTGCTTAACGTAGTGCACTTCAATTTCAAATATGTATGTAGACACACACATTCTCACTCACACACACACACACACACACACACGCTTACAAGCTTTTGCCGTTGCACCCACTTTTGTGTGTGAGGACTATGAAAGTTGAACAGCTCTATGGCCTTACCAGGGAGCCAACAAATAGACTGCCGAAGCGTTTATTGTCCCTGGTCAGACTTTAAATACTGTTGACTAGGGCAACAGGCAGCTATCAAGGCAAAGGCAAAGGCAGGGGTTGAGGCTGCTGCAGATGCAGAGGGTCTGGGTGACACACAAGAGCTTCACCTACCGAACACAAGTAGCCACAGCTTGACACAACAACTACAACAACAACAACAACAACAACAACAGCAGGAAGAACGACACAAACAGCAGCTTCAGTTATTAGAAATTCCATTATATATAGCATGCTTATGGGCGCTCATGTATGAGTCCGTGTGTGGGTGTTTACTGTTGTGTCAACATAAGCAGGCAACTGTCTCTGCTGTCTTTGGCCCCGTCAGATATACTCAGGTGCGGGTGGGAAACGACAGACGTTGCGGTTCCTGTTTTTAGCCGGCTTCCATTTTCAAGCGTTCCGCCCACTTTTACGGTTCTACTGTCACATTTAACCAAACCTTTTGGGTGAGCTTTTGTGTTATTGCTGCTGTCGTTGGCAATGCCATTGCTTCTTTTGTTGTTATTGTTTTTGTTTGTCTATGCAGACTGCATGATAAATCTTTCAATATGTTGGCAAGTTACAGCAACTACAACATTGGCAGCCTAACCAATCTAAGCCAACGCAATTCCTCCGCCACCCTTGCACTTGGCAAACAATCGAGGGTAACAATTTTCATTTGAATTTGCAACAAAAGCCTATTAAATACCAAAACAGTACACATATATTACATGCCTTCGGTGCTCACAAGCAAACAGCCCAAGCCCGGCAATCAGCAAGCCTGGCAGAGAGTTTCGTGCTTGGTGCGGTTTATTTGTTTTCGGCTCACATGCTAGCTAGAGTCTACAAATTATTATGCTGTGATAAATATGTATGTCCTCACCCCAACCACTGGCTGTGTGCTTCGCAACTTTGAGTTTGTTCAGCCTCAGCCGCAGCCTGTTGCTGAAATTCTAGAAAGTCGACTTTTGTTGGGTCTAGCCAGGCGTATTTTGGAAATTGTCTGGTTTTAATTCCCTAACTGTTTGGTTATTTGATCTGCTGGTTTTTGGAAACCACCAAATTGCCTTTCGAACATATACACCTGGTCAACTGCTGCTTCAACAAAAGAAAGGCCAGAAGACCTAGAAAAATATCACTTAAATCGATCAATTTCATAGCAGAAAAGCGGCAGCCAAAAGACTGGAGAAAAAAAGAATTCAGTTTTGAAAAACTTTTATCCAACTAGTCCCCGGTGGCTGTGAATCTCTGGAACAAAAAAAAAAAAAAAAAAAAAAAAATGGCATCTAACTTTTCAATTTAGTATCACTTGCGGTTTCGGCGAATCTGATGCCATTGTGGGCAAACAATTCCCACAATGACGCACTTCGCAGGGAGAGCGAGAGTGAAAGAGATTGGGAAACAATAAACAAAGGGCAACAAAAATAACTACTGGGAGTCAGAGAAAGTGAGGCTGGGATTGGCAATATGCTAAGGCCCTCGAGTGGTGGTGGCAACAACATCAAAAGAAATTGTGTTGAAAAAGAGCACGAAAACTGTTTATTTTTTATTTTTTATACAATACTCTTTTCCCTTCAAAAAGAGTGTATTAAGTTTTGCCTCAAGTAAGGCCAAAAATTGTAATCAGATCAGAGTACATCTTGTCAGAATAATCCTGTGAAAAAAATAGATCATGAGCTACGAAAAGAGTATGCAATATTCAGGTCATTGAGGGCATTCTATCGGACTATTTATTTCTTATTTTATTTGTAGCCTTTAGCGTTATAAGGTGCCAGTCCAAGCCAGTGATGAGTGTGTCCTGGGAGTAAGGCACGAAGCAAAACTGCATTGATATTTGGAGGAACTGGCTAGCAGGAGGCCAAATGGGTTAGCTTTTTCCACTTTCTTTGGCCTCAATTGTTTGCTCTCTTCTCTTGTTTCCTTGCGTTCTGCCTTCTCCGCTCTCGTCTTGTCAGAGTCTTGTGTTTCTTGCTCTAACTTGTAGTCTTGCCATGTAAACAAATCGCCCGCAATGACTACCCTGCTACCACATCCCGGTTCCTGTTTTTTTTTTTTTTTTTACCTGGTTTTGACTTGACGTTAAGGCACTTGTAAGCCGCACAGCCAACGAGCACTCGGCACTTAGCAAAATCGAACAAATATGTGACTTTTGTAAAAACTTTCTTCTTCTAGAATCTACAATCTGAGTCACTCTCCTTCTCGCTCTCTCGTCCCCATATCCTTGTTCCTTGTGTATGTGTGTGTATATGTGTATGTGTATTATAAACATTGTTTTCCTTTGTTTGCCAGTTGCACAGCGTGTACACCTTTTTTTCCACTTCACATAAACACTAACAAGCAAAGTTTGAAATAGGTTTGTTCCTATTTCTCGATTTGAAAATAACCAAGAAACTTGTGGTTGTTATTTTTGTTGTTTTATTTGAGCTCGTTAGGAGGTTAAAAGCTAGATTTTCTCCAAAATTTTCTTTTTTTTTTAGTTTTTTTTTTCCTATGCAAATCGAATTGTTGAATCGAGTCAGAATTTCATAATTTAAAAATATCTTTAAATACCCAGGCAGCTCGGAACTCCTTGGAGTGATTAAGGTCAATGTGTAAAAATTAATTTTTACAGGCTGCCAAATGAGGAAGAACAAGTGCGTCAGGGCCACAGGTTGCAACGGCAATGGCAGGCATATAAAAATAATGAAAATTTCTGCCGACTAGCTGTAGTCTTGTAGTCTGATATGCAAACAATTCCCAGCGGTAATGAATTACGCGCAGCTGGCATAAAAAATAAGAAGACCAAAAAAAAAAAAAAATGAAAAAAATGAAAACAATTTTATTTTATTTGACTCATGAGAGATTTACATGCTGCCAAGCTAGTCCCAAAACTGCCCCAATTCTCAGGGCCCCCTCACCCTGCCAACACACACACACACAAACACGCAATTTTTAAGTAGTCGTCAGCCGACTTTATCTCAGACCAGGCCTCGTTGGCTTGGGTCCTGAAACACGGCTGTTGGGAGCTGCCGACAAGCAGACTTCGACAGCTTCTTTTGGGCATCGCCAAAGCCGCAAATTATGTGTCATTATTTTTAAGGGCACAGCCCCATGAAATGTGACCCAAATAAGATATAAAAATGTTTGAGTGCCTTGTTAGGCCATGTTAAAAAAAAAAAAAAACGAAGAAGAAAAATAAAGGAAAAACCAAAGGCGTTGGCAATGAAGCACCAAGAGCAGGAAAGAGTGTATCTTTTTTGGTGTGTGTGAGTCCTTGAGGTATGTTACGCATTTGTTGATAAACGACTTTAAAATGATGGTAATAAAGTTGCCGGAAATTGACGTTGATTGTTTGGTAATTAATGTAATTTCTGTAAGTCAAGCTCAACAAAGTTTACAACGAAAATGACAATTATAAAAGAGATTGCCGGAAAGTTATTAAGGGGGCTGTGATTTTTTGATTGCTCTATTTTATTTTAATTGCAATACTTTGGAGGCATATCACAAAGACTTTCAGAGATATTTCAAATATTGAATTTAACTGGTAGCTATAAATTTAAAAATATATTTTTGTATTGTACATTTAATCAGATACTAACTAGGTTTTGCAGAATATCATAAATCCGGATTTGGATTCCTCCAAGTTATTTATTTGCTTCAATTGATTTATCTGTTCAATCCAGTTTTTTTTTTATAGTTAAAAAACTTTGCAACAAAACCTACACAAAAAAATAAATCAAACAAAAACTGTATAAATATCAACAATGCTAAGGCAGATAAGCTGCGGATTAAGCCTTATCAATGCTGCCATGAAACGCCATGGAAAAAGTATTTCAAAAAAATATGTTGTTTCATTTGTATAAAAAAAAAAAACAAAACTTTTAATTGTATTTTAAGAGCCCCGCAAACTAATTTTTTCCGTTTCGGGTTTTTTTCAGACTTGGTCGAGAGCGCTTTGCGTAACGTCAATTTAATCATTGAACCACCGGCAGTGCGAAGAGGACAGCATGCTGTACTCCGTTGCATGTACGATTTGGAGGGAGCGCCCCTCTACTCAGCAAAATTCTATCGTGGTCAATTGGAGTTCTACCGTTACACACCGGGTGAATTTCCAAATACAAAAGTATTCCCCTTTCCGGGCATTCACGTCGATGTAAGTATTAAAAAAATTTCGAATGCTATCAAAAAAAAAAAAGAAGCCAAAAAATAGCTTTTTTTACGAATATGCCGATTGTAGATTTATTTGAAAATGTAGAAAATGCAATGCGCAGCGAAGCAGAAGCAATCATATTGCCATATCACTGACAAAAACATTTGAGCTTTACAAATAAATATTTGCAGTCTTCTCGAAAACAATCTGAAATCAATAGGGGATTTATATTTTACAAACAATTACTTAATTTATAATTATTGATGCTGTCGAGATGCTTTCGATGAACTAACAAATCGATTGTCTCTAATCGATACTAAACCCACTACGATACCTTTAAAGTGTAACTCTCAATACTCATATGTAGGGTATCGAGCAGCTTTTTCTTTTATCAGGTGGGACAAAATTTAAGTCCATGATTTGATTTTTCCACTAACAATTACTTGGCTTGTATCAGAACTTTTAGGGTAGCCAGGAGTGATACTTACTAAGTGTCCTTAGTATCGGACAGTACCGCCACTACATTTCCATTTTATCCAATGTAATAAAATGGATTCCTATAATTCGATTTTCCCAAGAAAAATAACTGTAATTATATCAGAACGTTTAGGGTAACCAAAAATGATACGTATTAAGTGCCCTCTCAATACTAATTTGTTAGGTATCGAAAGGCATCTCCGCTACCTTTCCATTTTATCAAGTGTAACAAAATGGATTCCTATGTTTCGATCTTCCCATGAACAATAGCTCGAGTTATATAAGAAAGTTTTAGAATAACCAAGAGTGATACTTATTAAGTGTCCTCTCGATACTTATTTGTTAGGTATCGAACATCACCGCCGTTACCTTTTCATTTTATCAAGTGTAACAAAATGGACTCCTATGTTTCGATCTACCCATAAACAATAATTGGATTTACATCAGAATTTTAGCAACTAGAAGTTAAATGTAACCGTCGTTATCTTTTTTATTCTAATCCTGAAATTTATTGCATTTTATTTTCAATAATTATATGAGTTCCGTGGCATTTTTAAATAGTTCCAGAGGAGATTAATCAATCTCAGACATTGTATATACCTTTTGAAACTTTGTTGGTATATGGAAATTTACTTGATTAACTAGAAAATTTATTGGACTTATATGATATATTTATTTTTTTTTTGTGCACTTTTTTTTGGTAGAAAATTCTATGGAACTTTCCATGTGAAAGCGGTAGTTGACGTTGTATGCAAATTTTGGGCGTGTCACATTGAAGTCGGATACTGGCAGCTATACCCGACTGACTCCCCTTAATTGCGCGCACACTGCATTTATTTATATTGTATATTTTAAAGTTTCCGCTCATCCATATTCAGTTTGGCAGTTTTATTGTTATTGGCGGTCATTTAAAAAGCATACACGCACACACTCACACAGTTGCAGAGAAAAATGTCAACTATCCTTATACACAAAAGGATGGCCACCTGACGACACCAAACCTCTGCCATCAACGCGGTTATCTGCAAAAATTTTCATTTAAATTTGTGTAAAGCAGCTGACTGCAGTGAGTGGACGACTTGCACCTGCCAGAGAAAAACCAGAGCTGGGGGTAATTTTACTTTTTCCTGGGTTATTGAAAAAGTTTATCCTGCCCGGCAGGCTGGCTGACTTTAGCCAATGGCTGCAATTTCGTAGCTTCGATAAACTTGCACTGAATCTGTCTAAATATTTCATCAGGCTATTGAGTTTTCTTTTTCTTTTTTTTTTTTGTGAAATACTTTATCTTTAGCCCTTTTAGTTGGTTTCCGTTTTTATTTTATTTTTTTGTATTCGTTCAATGTTGTCATATAAAAAGTTTTTTTTTCGGACTTTCTCTTATTTTGTGTAAGTTTAGTTTTTGCTGTGCTGTGGTTTTTTATAGTTGATTTAATAAATTTAAGTGCACTCAATTGTTGAGACAAGATTTATGGTGGGAAATCGATAGTGGGGAGTGGCAGGTGTGTCTGGCAAGAAGAAGGCGAAGTTGGTCTGTTCTTGTTAGTCTCAATTGAAAAGCCTCTGTTTCTATTCAGGAATTTCCTATCTTTTTATGAGCTGACTTATTTCCTGGTTGCTGGCTCTAAGGGAACATTGTATTTTCTTTATAACATTTTTAAGCTAACAAGGTTTTTTTCTTTTCTTTTGCCTTTCTCAACAGGTAACTAGCTCGAACGCTACTCAAGTACTCATACGCAACGTTGGCTTTGGTGTCTCTGGTAACTTTTCATGTGAGGTAACCGCTGATGCGCCGCTCTTTTCGACGGCCACCGCTGTGGGCTCCATGCAAGTTGTGGGTAAGTTCAATATTATATTTAAAGCAACGCAGAAAACCACCGCTCTCAGCCACTTAGCTTTCCACTCTCGTTTCTGTAGGGTTTTTTACACAGAACCAAATTGGCATAATACGCGCTTAAAAGTGCTTGTTAGCCAGCACACTCACACAAGCACACGGAGTCAAGCATACAAAGAGAAGTTGTAACCATCCGGCTTAGTCTTTTGACAAGCAGCGAGTTGCCTAGTTAACCTTAAGTTAAGTTGGTCCTACCTGATAGAAAAACTTTTCGCAAGAGGCAAATTTAAGGCAATTTGTTGGCCCGACTAGATCAGGAGTGGAGTGGAGTGGCAGGAAGCGTTGACCTTGGAGCTGCTCTCAAAAGTTTTTGAGCGTATAGGATAAAAGGAAAAAAGCAGAGAAACTTTTCAAAGATTTTCCAGCATGGCTTTGAAAATTGCGTCATTAACAGGCCATTGCGCGAGAGATAAGCGTGAAGCGTATTGAAAGCTGGAGATGGGGTTTGGGCTTCGGCCATTTAATCGTGCTACCTGAGCAGCGAACGCACACACTCGAAGCATTTCACGGTTTTATGCGTTTTAAATGAGCACGCCATGGCGCTTTCTGAATTAAGAATTTAATCAAAGCCTCGACCAATGGTGGCCATCAAAAGCAATGCGAGGCACTAAACAATTATTTAGTTTTTCATTGGGTATATAAAAAGTTTTAGCAACGTTCAAATGGCCATAGCTTGGCATTGGCAAATGCGGGTTAAATCGGCCAATGGTGACAGCGATCATAAAAATTCAACAGCTTTACCGAACAGAGTTGGCATTGGCAGCCTTGTGGCAAAAAGAAAAAGATAGATAGACTAAGCACTGACATTAAGTGGCAGCAACAATTGCCAGTGAGCCACTTCACATTGGTTTTACTGGGTCGATAACACAACACGACACAGCATAACGGCGAGTATAGCAGGGAAGCAACGCACACATGACGTATACGAAATGTGCTCAGTGGGTGGTTTCGGTTATGTTGCAAAGTAAACCAAGCTAAAGCAAAGCAGGGCAACCAAACTGAACTCAACTGAGCTGCGCTGCGCTCTGCTGTGCTGTGCTGTGCTGAGCTGAGCATCGTCGAGCATCGCAGTTAATCTTTATATCCGTTTGGCATTAAATATTCGAGAAATTCGCTCTGACAGCTAAATTCTGCTTTAGTGGCTGATTTTTATACCACTTTCCGCGTAATGTTTTTGCTCTGTGTGTATGAGTGTGTGTGTGCGTCTTGGTATGATTGAGTGGCTGCCAGCATTAAACATTTAGACGTGCCTGTCTGCTGCTGCTGCTCTCTGCTCTCTGCCCTGGCCCTGGCCGTCTGCTGGTTTTCTGGCCTGTTATATTTAACGCTGCGTTTAGCTCATTTAATTGGCCGCTTTTGCTTAACTGGCATCAAGGGATTAAAGCTTTGATCATACATTTGCTTTAAATTCATGAGGCTGTGGCAGTTGAGCCAGGCTGGGCCTCAAGGACACGGGCAAGCAGCTAACCGTTGATGTTTGCCTTCATTTCTCTCCTCTTGTTTGGTTATTAAAGTTTTATTAAATGCACAGCGGGTTGAACGTGGCTTTTTGGGTGGGAGGGGGATTGGGTAACGTTTAATTGCTTGTTGGTTTTGTTTTACTTTTGTTCTTGCCATACTCTGGACCCACACAGCCCATTCATCAACGTGAGATAAGGCATTTGGCCTGACACAATGACAGCAGCATTCGCGTCTGGACGGTGGCCTGGAAAAAGTCAGTCTGTCTTTGCTGACAGCACATGCGTATACTAGTGTGTGTGTGTGTGTGTATTTTGTAGCTTTTGGGTCTGCTTAAGCTCCGATGGATTAGGTATAATGTCGTCGACACTAAAGCCCCAATAACTTGCGGGCTAAACAGTAAATTACTGTATCAAAGTAAACACACAAGGCATATTGCTCATACGCCGTGTATGACAACGGCAGCAGTTAGATTAAGCCTTAGCTAAACAACAAACAAATGCTCTATATGGATACGAAGCACAAAATAGTAAGTGATAAAGAGAGAGGGCAAGAGATTTATTATTTGGTCGGTAGACTACTCAACGCTCAAGTCTTAAAACAGTTCACCTAACTTGAGCTTGAATTTCATTGATTTAACATTTCCTTCTTTTTTGTTCTGCTCTCATTTATTTGTCCTCTTTTTCAGGTAGTGGCCAATACTTCTGCACTTGTTTTTTGACCTTCCTGTTTGTCTGCTCCAATTTGGGTTAGCGTAAACGTAAATAACTCTGAGGTTTAATCGTGTGTTAATGAGCTCAAATGGCAATCAGATTGCGGCTCAGAGTACAAGACAAAATCCCAAGACTTTGTCCTTGCTCTGTCAGGAATGGCGGTGGTAAATTCTAGGTTCTTGGCAGACCAAATGAATGTTGTTTGTTTGTTTGTTCATTCGCTGTTTTTTTGGATAGTGATGATGTTGTTGGTGTGGTGACAATAAAATGGCGTCGCCAGATTTTCAGGCGGATGTCACGGCGCTGGCCCTTGTGGATGTTGTGGGTGCACATCCAGCAAAGTTATGTTAATACAGGCTTTCATTAAGTCACCAGTCTGTGTTGGGTGCAGGGCGTGAGTTGAGTTGAGGTAAGAAAATCATGGCAAACACAAGTCAAAAGTTTATAGTTGGCAAATATTTGCAGAGCTTAAAATTTAATAACTTAATGACATGAATAAATGCCCTCAAGTCAGCAAAAGGTTCTCAGCTTTTTTGGGTAGTTTTCTTTTTGTTTGAGTGGACTTTGGTTTGGTTAAATTAAACTTGAAACTTGTTTGGCCTAACCATAAAACAAAAAACACAAGAGAAATAAAGTAAGCCTGGACCCTCATTAAAAAAATCGAGTAAAAGGCAAAGCTGTCGGTCAGCAGTTGAAAAAGGTTTCCCAATCTGTATAAAGCTTAAGTAATCGGCCGGTTTGGCTGAGACTAAAATTTGGTTGAGGCGGGTGGGGAGCAGGCAGGTGGAGCTATTGGTGTTAGTTTAGGGAGAGTGTGGACGCCATTTTCCCTGTGGCCATGACAAAAACAAAAGTGTGTGGTGGCTGGTGGTTGTCTTTGGTTGGTCAAAGTTGCCTTTGTCATGGAAATTACTTTCTTCATTAGTTACTTTGTTGCCTCGGCTTTTTGCTTTAGTATTTTTTTTTTTATTTTTTGCCTGAGTTGGCTTGACTGCTTGGCTGGTTGGTCTCTCCGGTTGACTTAATTAAAAAGTTGGAGAGCCGTGGCCTTTACACTAAACGAAATACCCTTAAAGGGTTGACTCTAGAATCATTTTGCACTGATTGAAAGACGGCAATTTTGCCTTTGAGAGAGGCTCGGACTTGGGTCGGACTTGCTTTTGGTTTTGGCTTAGTCGGATTTTCGCTCCACTTATATGCCGATTTTCGTTTTATTTTTATGAAATTGTGCAAGTGAAAGTGGCCCTCTTGGAATGACTAAGATTTAATTGAATTGAAAATGTTAACTCATTCTGCTATATCTTATCTTTACAGAATTACCGGATAAACGCCCGACGCTCTATACCGAGCACAATCGCTATGAGCCTGGCGATGTTCTTCGTGCCAATTGCAGTACTCCCCCATCGCGTCCTCGTGCCGAGCTTAAGTTCACAATCAACAATATGGTGGTGAGTAACTACTCAGAGCAGAAGAAGAGACGGACAGACAAACAGACCAGCCCAGTCCAGTTGAGACCAATAAATTAAATTGAATATTTTTTCTGGCTGTCCTTGCAAATTTTACCCTTTGAGTTCGAGGAGGGCAAGAAGTTTGCATTTTCAAGGCTACATCAAATGAGGCTGGGAAAAGACTTGGGAAACGACTCAAAAGAAATTGAAAATCTCTATACTCAAGCGCATTTCCCAATCTACGAAAAGAGTATATAAACTTTATATTCCCTCTCTCCTTATTTTTGATTTGTTTCGAAATATATATTAAAAAAAAGAATAAGTAAGTCAAACTGACAGTAGGTCAGCGTGTATTTGATATTTCAAAGCTGTCGAGTCGTTTGCAAAAGCCTTTGAAGTTGCTTGTTCCATTTTGTTTGGTGAAATTTCTGTTTTCTATTCTAATGAGAAATGAAAACGAAAATGTGTACGGACAAGGATTGAAGGCAGAGTAAAAAAAAATGAAAAAAATAAGAAAGAAAAGAAAAGGTTGCTATTGTTTGTCTTGCTGGCTGTCGGTAAACATGGCGTATGAGCAATTTCACAGCCTGCCAGCCAGCCAGCCGGGACGTTGTTATATTCACAATGATGCGGTGGTCCCTGCAGCTGTGACCGCCTTGCTATTTAGTTACTTGGCATAAAATGGATTTCTATGCAACCACAAAACATAACAAGCCGAGTCGACACCTTCAGCACTTTTGCCCTACCCAGCCGCGTGGTCTTTGTTGAAAGACCCACAAAGTCTCATCTACAGTGCAGTTTTCTGACTTTTCCAGCTTTTCCAGCGACTCAGCTGTATGCCTGGCTTACTGCTGTCATTTTCAGTGAATTTTCACTTTTGGTTTTCTGCTTGCGCCCGTCGTCGCCATTGTTGGCTCTCCTTACTTCTGAGCCTGCCAAGCTGTCACTACGAGCGTGGAACATGGAACAACGAACATTTTCTCCTCTTCTCTTTACGTCTTCTTCTTCTTTTCTTTTCTCTTTTATACTTTTTTATATGAATTCGCTTTTTTTGACTGCAATTTTATGAATATGCAAAGCACATGCGGTAACAAGATTCTGCCTCTTTCCTCTTACTCCATTACACACCCATATTTCGGTCTTGTGCAATTTCAAGCCACATGTCATACATCTTATGCTCCTTCTATCTTTTATCTCTCTCTCTACTGTGAAGTGGCCAAGAGTGCGTGTATTCTGGGGAACCAACCATGATGTCAAGAACAGTTTAAATGGTCAAGGTGAAAAGCTTGTTGTTTGCTAGCTTTCAAACTGCCCAGAGCTCTTTTTCTCCTTTTTTTTTTTTTTTTTTGGTAACAGGTTGCATATGCATCAAGTTTGGTAGAGTTTTAAAGAGTATTCAGAAGGGTTTTGCAGCAACATTGAAAAATCATTGTTTGACAAGGCCAAACGCTGGAAGTAATCAAATTTGTGGCTTACAAAGTGTGAATTTTGGTGAGTTGAACATAAATTCAAGCAAGTCTTTAACCAGAAGGGAGTAAATGAATGATTCTAGAAAAATGGCTGGCAGGCTACTCAACTCTTACCTCGTGAATTCCTCGATCTTCTAAACTCTTTACCCATTCAGTTGCCCCATTTTTTAAACATGATAAATGAATTCAAATCATTTGCACCGCAATAACTCGAACGCTGCTGCAAGCTAAAGGGGTCTGAATGGAATGGAAGCCATCGTTGTTGCATGGAAATGAAATGATAGCTTATCGGCAATGTGATGTCGTGTACCGGAATAAAAGGAGCTGCTTTGAATGGTGAGAGTTTTGGCCAAACGACAGAGACGACAAAACAAACAGTAAGCAAAAAATAGAAACTGAAACTCTCACTGTGTGGGCTTGTGTGTTTGTGTGTGTGTATTTCTCTTGCCACAGAAACTGACTAAAATTGAGTAGAAAACGATACCACAAGAGGAAGATATATTACAATTGCCGATCACAGGAAACAAATGAATATTTCATGCTGTGCAAATCAACACACCGAGTCTGAGGAAGACCTAAGAGAGAGGAAGCAACCGAGAGAAAGAGAGAGTGAGGAAGAGCATCCCAGGCACACAGCTTCACATCCGGTACAGAAGATTCGACATGCCACATGCCACACGCCACAGCTTTAGAATCGTTGTCCTGGCATCCTGAGTAGCTGCTACCAGCTGCCGACAGTAGCAAAGTTTACATTAAAAGGTATACCAAGGAGAGAGCAAGAGAAAAGCAAGTCAAGGCAAGGCAAGAGAAAGAAAACATTTCTAGAGCCCAAACTTTCTGTTGACAAAGTTTTTGCGGTAAAATGCCACAGCAGTAATTTGCAAGACACACACTCTCACACACACACACAAACACACGTACATACACCTATACAAATGGTATGTGACATATGTGCCTTTTTTGGGGTTACGGTAAATTTTGCTGGCTGTGGCTTCATTTTAGGTGGCTGCATCCGTCTTGGTGGGCATTAATCATTTGGCATGTAAATTGCCAATTAATAACTGCTCCCTGTCATTTGGCATTTTGGCTTAAAAATGTTTGCTTCCCTTCCATAAAAATGGGCAAAGCTCTGAAGAGATTATTGAACTCTCGTGGAGGTGATTGCCACAAGTGTTGCCAACATTCTCTTCTTTTTTCCCCTAGGTTTTTTTGACAAACGAATGCATACAAATACAATTTACCCTCATCAGGCAGTGGTAACCCCTTGCGAAGTGCTTCTTCATTACCTCGTTTGGAGGCCCCCTTGCCGCTTAATGAAGACAAATAGCATTTGAGCCTTGCCAAATTTAGCGGAAAATTGAAAAAAGCTTTTGACTCGATGGTCTGAAGCTGGTGTGGGGTAGCAATTTTTAGAATAAAGTTTTTGGCAAGAGTTCAGAGAGACATTGCAGTATCCATTTGGAATTTATTTGTTATCGATATGCTAGCTATAAAGTTCAATGCATTTGCCATTCACATTTTGTGTACAGTATGACCAAGAGAGATATAAAATATATTTATTGTATTCCGTAGACTACTTCTCTCTGTATTGTGCATCTTTTTGTTTGTTTGTTGTGGGGAAATGCATGAGAATTTATGTTTGCAGTTAAAATGGCGGCAGCAGTAAGAACTTTGTTGCCTTTCATTAATCATTGGGACAGATTATGGCATGACTTTTCCATATACACAAACCCAGTCATAAAATATTGGAAGATTTCATTTTATTTTTTGTATTTTTGAAATTTTTATTTAAAAGCTGTCAAACTTGCAGACTTAAATTAAAGAAAACATTTTTAAGGGTGTAACTTTATTCAGTCCATAATTGAGTTAAATTACTTCTGAGTTTTGTAACTTAATTTTCATATTCATAAGTAAATTGAAACTATTTTCCAGCGAATCCTGCTAAGACATGAAAGTGCATTTTGCTTAACCATTAAAAGCGCAGCGAAAAAAAAATCCCCAAAATAAAGAGCAAATTTAAGCTGGAAAAATTTCACTAAAACATATGCTTTTTACCATATAAAAATTATTTATCTAAGCGCAAATCCTTTTTATATACGCACACTTGAAACCTAAAGAAATACACTTTCGGAGAGAGAAAGATTTTTGAGCTGCTCGTGGCGACATGGGCGAGCGGTAAATTCTCTTGTGGCAACAATTTTACAGTGAATTGCACTAAATAACTGCCATTAAGCATAAAAGCTGTTTTCGCATGAAAGAACTGCTGGCAGCATTTAAGCCAAATGCAAGTTTAAGCATCTTAGAGCGCAAAAATAAAGTGGAAGTGAACATGGCCAAATGCATGAAAAGTATAAGAGGAACGCAGAGCGACAGAGATGCTAGCCAGTTCCACTGGTCTGGTCTGTCTGTCTGCCTGTCTCTGGTTTTGGCTAGGCTTGAATATGTAGCCAAACATACAAATACAAATACGAAACACACACTTACACACACACACACACACACGCACGACTGCAAGCCAAATAAAAACAGAAATGGCGCAGCTAAAAGTACAAAAGCGCAACAAAGCGTAAATGCATAGGAAAAGTAGAATTTTTAGTTTTTGGATAAGGAGAGTAAAGGCTTAAGTATGTGAAAGGGAGCAAGCAACTTCAACAGCTTTCATCAATGTGTCGTTCTCTTCGTTTGTCCCTTTTTTTCGGTTTGGTTGGCCTGGAAAGCTAGGAAAGCCTCGGTGTGGGTTGTCGGGGCCACTAATGTGTGCAATTGTGAAAATCCCCGCTCTCTTCTTATGGATTTAGCTTGTGTTATGCCACAAGGACCAGCCAACTAACAATAAATACAACAATAAGGCAGACCAGGAATCTAACAAAGACCAGCGAGATTAGAAAAGACTCCTAAGATGCTCTATGGACCAAAAAAGAGAAGGCAGCAATGCATGCCGATGTCGCCTCTTTGGTGTCTTTTCTGCTGCATTACATTAACACAGATAAAGTTCCTTGATACATAATTTCCTATGCATATAGAAGTGCCGGCACATGTGCCACAGTTGCCGGAGTTGCCAGAGTTGGCAGAGCTGCCACCCCCGCTCCCATTCAACTTCTTTTTGGCTGTTTTGCCAACTTGCAAATGGCGACAAGATGCTGACTGTCTGTTTCGGGCTTTTTCTTTTTTTTTTTTTTAATATTTTTTTGCTAGTGTCCAAACAAAAGTTTTACAAGCGACAAATGCGCTAAATGTTGCCAAAATCTTTGAGACTTCCGCTTATATGTACTCTTTAAAATATGCAAATGGTTTTGAAAGCACAAAATAAATAGAAAACAAGAAAATCTTAGAAAAACAAGAATCTCTCGAATTGTTTGTATTTTAAAGTTGAGCAAAATTTATCGATTCAATTGTTATTTTCTTGCCTTAGGTCACCAATGCCGAAACCCAATACATACGCACCATTGATAATCTGATTGCCTCGAGAATATCCATGAGATTGCAGCTGCAGGGAGTGCACTTTTCCAGCGCCAATCCGCCCATTTATAACAACCAAGATCTTAATATTATACACGGTCATGGTAACGTCTATCAGTCCAATCCTGGCAGTCTTGTCTTGCGTTGCACAGCCCAAATTGGCGAGCTCTACCAGGAGTATAAGGAAATTGAATTGGGCACACCACAAAAGGATCCGGTGCCGGCACGAGGTAAGTTCAGTTCTCTATTATTTTTGCTCTCTCTCTCTCTGTTTGTTGCTAAACTAATTACGCAATAACGTATCTGTTTCCGGTTTCCTGTTTCCTTTCTTGTCCATTTTGCTTTGCTTTCTTCTCTGGCTTCCGCTGTACGCTGCAGTTACGCTCTCATCCGGCTCGAGCATGAAAAACTTCTTTAGCACATTTTTGAGCTCCTCGGCCACATCGCGCCACTCATACAGCCAATTGGCGCCAACTCTGGCCATGGCCATAGCTGCTCTACTGATTCTAGCTGGCGGCAGCTGTTCCCTGGGCTCTCTGCCCCAAAGCTTGGTACAGCTCTCCGGGCCTGGACTAAAGCATTCCAAGGAATCCCAAAGATACCAAAGTCAAAGAGCCACGCAGGCTTCGCTGAAATCGCTGGAGTCTACGCACTCATCGAGTGAGTCTAGTTTTTTATCTCAAAGATAACTACATTAAGGACATAGTTCTGGTTAATCTGAAAGGTGGAGGTGGAAGTAGTTGGAGTAATGCAGCCTGCCGAGCTGAGTGTGTATTACAAGTTAGTTTAAAATTTTTAAGTAATCAAGTCATCTAATAAATAATAGAAAACATAACGAAAACATTATGAATATTCAGAAAAAAAAACCAAAAAAAATTCAGTGTATATCGTGTAAGTGTGCTCTTAAGTTTTGCTAGAAAAATTATTAAATAAGTTAAAATAATTTAATTCACTTAAATTTAACGAACATTTTTATGTGTGTGTGTTTGCAACAGATGAAAGAGATAAAATAAAAATTAAACAATTTAATGCCGCCTGAGCCAATGAAGTAAACATAAATAAATAATTCACAAAAGTAGTAAGAGATAAAAATTAAATACAATACCAAAGGCATTAATTTAATTTTAAACGCGACGGGGAAAAAATGGAAATTTCCCCAAGCAAAGTGAAACTATGTAAAATATATTTAAACAAAAATTAAAAAAAAAAAAGAATCAAAATTCACAAAAGAGAAAAATGAGAAGGAAAAATGAAATGCATAAACAAAAAGATGTTAAAATTAAAAACATAAAAATTAAAATGAAAACAAAAATCAATGTAAAAGCTCTACAAAAACTTGGGCATATTGTAAATGGTGGTGAAATAAAATAACAAAATTAAAAGAAAATGTGTTAATTTTAAAATAAAATGTGTCATTTTTATTAAATTGATTTTGCTTGCCTGCAAATTTTCGACCTTTCCAGCAGCTTTCAGGTGAGTGAACCCTTTAAAAGGAAAATCATTTTCAGAATTCTGCCAGGCTAAATAGATAGTCCCGGCAGGTTCTTAGCATTTTCCAATTCAACAAATTTCTATTTTGTTGATTTTTGGCGTTAAGAAATCCAACTCAGCATTTTCTCACAACAAAGGCAGTCGGCATTGCTTATTGTCTGCATTTAGTTTGCCTACAAAAGTGTGAAAAAAAAGTTGAAGCTACGCAGCGGAAATGCTGGAAAAATAAAACTGAAGTTCTGCATTGTATGCAGCCGGTTCCGTTTCGTTTTTTAGTCTAAGCGTATTTCTCAACAATGTTATTTGTTTTTGTGTTCTTCTTCTTCTTCTTCTTTTTGTGTATTATTTTCTGTTGCAGAATTATTGAAGCGCACTTTGTTATTTCTTTTGAATTGTAGCAGTTCCAGAAATTGTTATCTTCTCGCTCTCCCCTTCTGCTTCAGTATTTTTTTGCGTTTCTTGTTAAAGCCATTCGAGTTGGAATTCAAGTCATTTGAAGACCCAGATAACCAGACGGGTTAGAAGGTGAAGCTAGACTTGGGGGCCGTCGGCTTTGTTGGGTCAAAATAATGCAAGAATATACAAAATGCCTTGTACATGCCATAAACAAATTTTTCTTGATGTTTCTATTTTTTCCCCAATCGGATGTCTGATTTGAGATGAACAAAAAGCTAAGAATTGGCAATTGGTATCTTTGTTTAATTATCGGAATGGAATATCTAGAGATATTGTTTTTAAATGATGTGTTTCCAAACCAAACTGTAGTTCCTTCAATTTAAGAAATTCAAGTATCGATAATCTGAAAGGGGAATTATCACATTTTTATATTATAGAGCATAAGCTAAATCGGTTATGGGAATAAGTTCTATATTTTTAGATTACTCTTTTTTTCTTATCGAAGAGAAAAGTGTATTCTCAGTTTGCTCCGATTTTTGTAAAGCACAGAACCGCTCATCGTACATATGTCGGAACCAGACGGATCGAGCTACTATATAGCTGTTATAGGAAGCTAGACACATCGCATCACTATATCATATAGCTGTCAAAGGAACCTAGTCCAGTTTAAGGAATAACTCAGATTTATTAGCTCCTTGAATCTTGGTACATAAATTGAGATTTATAAGTTACTATCAAGTTAAGAAAGTAATTAAAATGATGACTCCATTTTTCCTGCCTTTGAATTTCATTGTAGTGTTAATTGGTATGACTGGAAATATTGACCAGGATCTGGACATCTATTGATCCGTTGGTATTGGTATTTGCAGATAATGTTTTCTACACCGGAACTGATAATTTATTTCGAGTGGGAACAACATCAACTTGTTTTCCCAGCCACCAACTCTGCTGCGTCAGTGATGCACGGTAATTGAAGTCAACTAATTTGCATTTGATGGCAGCGAAACATGCAAGGGGCAGATTCGACCAAAAATTTGTAGTCCACATTAAGCGCATGTTAGATTTTTGCACAATGGCCTACTTACATATTTGCGTATAATTAGCCCAGTCGACAAATTCGAATTTCCCAATTGGCTAGAACAACTTATGGTAATTTTCGCAGCCGAAATTGTTACCTGTCACTGAGTTTGCATCGAGTAGAAATTCAATTTGAAAATCCATTGTATACAATCAAAATCAATTAGCCAGGCATATCGAATTTCAAATTGATTTATTTACATTATTTACACAAACACAAGCACTGAGATAAATAAACTCGGTTAAGTGATTTTTCGCGATGGCAAGTTAGTCCGTCTGCCTGCCGGCTTGTCTCTTTGTCTGTGTTTATTTTCTCACACAATCGTGCAGATTCTCACACCTAGAAAAGTCACACCCAAATGACTGCAAATGTTCCTTGTTCTCGCGACCTTTGTATAAACGTGTCGCAGCATGTCAAGTGTGCATTTCAATGCCCCTTGCCAATGGCATTGTGGTTGCCCTTTCTGCTGCCTTATTCCACTTCAGTTTGTTCGCTGCTCCACTGTTCCTGTTGCAGCAATTGTCCTTGTTCGCTTCGTAAATTGATTCCATTGATTCATATCAAATTTATGGTTAGCAGACCCACTTCAGGCAATGCTGTCCAGGACCAAGCATGACTTTGACTTTGAAGGAGGTTGCCGAGGGAATAGTTCGCAAAAGAGTAGAGGACTGGAGCGGGCAGGGATGGTTATTGCTATGATAGCTATTGGTCTTGTCCCCTTTTGACTTGTTGTTTGTGGATTGCAGCTTGAGAGCAGATTCTGTGCTTGTCCGCAAATCGCAGTGTTGATTTTTCATGTCCTTCTGGTATTTTCACCCCAGCCGTTGGCAGTCTTCTGGCTGGCTGGAGTGGCTCAGACATGCATTTAAAAATGTAATTATTTACATTCATAACACAGTGTGCTTTCGATATTTTTATGATGGCTTGGGCGCCCCCAATTGATTGGTGTAATGAATGTGGTATCTGCACATTCGGAGGCTCCCTCCATGTGGCAGTTGGTAAAGATCATTTGCATTAAAATTAAATCCAGAATTCGATGCCCTTTGTGTGTGTGAGAATCATAAGAAAACCAGCCAAACAAACAAATGTCACATGGGTCTTTAAATTATCAGTTTATTGGGATTCTGCTATTTCAAGAATCTCAAGCTTGACTGGGAGCTTTTTATTTATCTTAAAAATAAGGGAAAAATTGGATAGCTGTTTGCATATTGAATTTCTCAGCAGGGCACCTTTTATCATCTGTCTCATTTAGCAATTAATTTAAATGCCTATCAGTGGAAATATTTAATGGCGAAGTGTGACCAGGTTTGGATGCATTGTTTGCACTTGTGTCAGAAAATTCGCCTATCTGAGCGTTTCAATGAGTTGGACAACACGGCGGATACACGACTTTATCAATGCGTGAGAATTGCTTGAAAGTGATTGAAAGTTTAATTTGCGGGCATATCCCGGCAGATATGTTTGTGTGTACTTGTGACACTCGTGATGCGCTGATGAAGCGTTATTAACGAAATGTGCATTAATTGTACATGAATGCATTGATTAACGTACAAAAGCCACGCCAATCCCATCGATCGACCGCCCCACTCATACAGCTCACCTCAATCCACAATCCACAGCGCTTTCGATATTCCTGCAGCCCTTTAAGTGTATACATTTTTTGACCAAACTATTTGCCATTACTTAAAGCTTAAATGAAGCGATATGAGTGCTTGATAAATACAGGCAAAGCCAACCAAAACGACTGCCCATTGCCAATTGTTGATGGGCCATGGCCATGGGTTTCTCACAACCGAACTGAGGCAAACAACTGAATGAGGGAAAACAATGAATTGCGAATATATGAACTTTTATTCGAGCATGGTCCACAAAATGAAAAAGATAAGATAAGGCGGCCAAGAGGAATGGCAATCAACTCGAATTTACAACGCATCTGTCGCCGGTTCATTTGACTGGTAATTCCTGCGGACAACTGACTTTGATACTGCTTTATTGTATGCACTTCTCAGAACAAACGATAAACAAAAGAATTCAAGTAAGAATCGTTTCAACTTAATGCAATTTCAAAAGTTGGAGATTTTAATTAGAGTCTTTAATTTTATGGATACGGATGATTTAACCCATTGCCTTATCAGTATACTTTTTATCTGCTTTATTTCTTTTTAATTATTTGTTTTTATTTCAGAAAATAAATAGTTTTGCTTGCCAAAGATTATCTGAAACAACTTTTAATTCCGTGATTGTATCAGTGTAATAATGAAATGCAGAATAATTACACAACTCATGCAATTATTTCTGGGAATATTCTTTGATCATTTTGAAATACTCTATAAAATTATTGGAAATTCAAAGATGAAATGAATGGCTTATTTCTCTTTAAAATGCTGAAGATTGCAAACACTTTTTAATATTTTTCTTTTCTATATGAATGAGGTAGTTAGTAAGCTCTCAAGATTTTCTTTGAGTCAAGTTTTTCTATGCCTTCTATAAGACTTGACTTGTGACTACGGAAGATATTCTTCAGGTCAAGTTTTTCTGTTACTTTTATAAGATATTGCTATTCCATGCAAGTGAAATTTGGTATATATATGAGCTATCTTAACAGCATATCAAATACAAGATACAATTTGGTATATATATGAGCTATCTTAACAACATTCCAGATACAAAATTTGAACGAAGTGGGCCAAATCTAAAGATGATTACAATAATACCTAAACGGACAGAGTTAGCCACATACAAAGGGCCAGCCGAACGGACGAACCCTATTCGACTTCTCTATTTATACTGACCTTTCTGAAGGTATTTTTAAGGGTCTGTGAAATGGGGTCTGTGCCTTACGGTTTTTGAAACAAGCTTAATGTATCCTTTAAAAAAAAAAACACATTTATTAATAGACTTTGAAAGTTGTCAAGTCTTGAGGAAAAAGAAATTTTAGGCTAAATATTTTTGCAAGACGACCAAGTTTTTGCCAAATGTGAGTATATCTCTGGTTTGCAATATGAGTCCCGAGACAAGACAAGCGAGTCCAAATGAGCGGACACCAGCCAGGAAAAGTTTTGCAACTGTTGCTGGCAACTGGTAACGGTCAACAGGGTTGATTTTTTGGTTTTTGGTCAATGATCCCTCCGGCCAGGGATGCTTTGCTGAGAATCTTTCCTATCACACACATGCCCAAAGACTTGTAATAAACTTGAAAATATAATTTTCCCAGCGTCTATGGACAACTAAAAACTTGACACTTTGCAAAGAAACTTTCTGTGGCCTGAGTGTTGTACTTTTGAGTTGTGTCCGTCGGTGGACAGAGAATAATGTCAAAGCGTTGAAGTAGTTGGAATTGTTCAATCTGTGGAGTGTGTAGGTGGCTGGGGGGTGCAGATGTATCTGCACTGACAACTTAATTTAATTTGTGCACAAATTTTCAACTTGTGAGTTATCGAAATTTTTGCCTTTCTTTGTGTTTATTTGCTTGTGTGTGTGCGTGTGTGTGTGTGGCATCATGAATTATGCAATAGAAAATAACAGTGGCAAAGTTTTCGTATAATTTAATTTGCCAAGAAATGAACATGAAGAAATTTTGTTTGTCCAACTAAAATTTGCAGTCTTTAAGTCTTTTTTGAGGATTCGTAAAGAAACTAAAAATGTTTCCGATTAATTCAAAATCCTTATGAATCTTTTCCATAAAATCTTCTTAGCATTTTGCAAGTGGTCAGTCAATCTCAATTAGTTGTAATTTTCAAAGTAGCCAGAAAAGTATTGAATATTTTAGTCATCTATTTTTTATTTAACAGCCATGGCAAATTAAATTAAGCCAGCAATGTTAGCTATCTGATTTTGTTTTAAGTTTCAAGTCAGCAAAGAACAACTATGAAAACCTCAGAAATTCCTGACTAACTCGACATGGCAAAAGGAGAAACTTTTTAATCCAAATTAAGTGAAGTTTTTCACACAATTTTTGTCAAATTTATTTTATATTTATTTATATACGATTTGTTGTTCTTATTTAAGAATACCTTTTTTGTACATTTTTAGTATTTGAAAAATTTAAGCAATACAATTAATTTGAAGAAAAATTCAATTGAAACCGTTTTGAAATTATATAAAAAGCTCAGAAGAAAAATTATAAAAAATATGTTAAGAGTTTTTTAATTATTTCATTAAATTCTAGTGAGTTTCTTAGGAAAAGTGTATCTAGTTTTTGGCTAGTGCTTGCTGTTTGGTTTGGCCAGTTTCTGATTTTCTTATCAACTCCCTTTAAGCCACACAACTTACTTTGGCCCGCTTCACTCGCTCCCTGGCCATGTTTAGGTGTTTTGAACAACAGAAACAACAACAAATATAAAAGTTTTGCCATAAAATTTGTTTTTATGTGGCTCTGCATGTTTTTTTTTTTTTTTGAGGCTTGTGGAATTTTCAAAATAATAGCAACAACAACAACAACAAAAACATCATGTCTTTATATGGAGCAACAACTCACCAAAATCAAATCGAATTGAAATGTTTTTGGCAAATGTCTCACGTTCTTCATTATTTTCATTGGATAGCTTTTCCGAAAAAAAACTGCTTAGCTTTTTTATGAGTTTCAGTTTCATTTTCAGTTTCAGTTATTTTTGTTGCCATTGTTGTTGATTAAGTTTTATGCTTTCAGTCTATGAAAATCTCAACTTTGATGCCACATAAAATTTCTGATATACAAACAAATATACACATGTTTTTTTTATATATAAAAAAAAACTAAGTTCCCCTCAATTCCGTTTGATTTGTTTTCTTGAATTTATGAATAAATTACACACAACTCATTAATATTTAAGGTCTAATTTTATGGTGACACACATAAAACTATTTCAAATAAGTTTTTATGATAGTATTTTTTTATTATTTAAAAGAAGCAATTAATTTAAATATTTATATATTCGTAAATTTGAATTCATTTTTAAATTAAGAAAAAAAAAAAACAACTCTGCAATTATTCTAAAATGTCGCTCAACTCTTGGGCAAACTTTTCATAATTCCACATAATTTTAAATGCAAATGTCAGATTTTTTTGTTTTTTGAATTTTCCAGAATTGCAACGAGGCCAAGCAATCGGCACTGCCATCCTCTTTGGCTAAAGTGGCCATTTTGTTTTTTATTTTGTGTTTTTTTTTCTCGAAGTTGCTGCAATTTCTGTTGTTATTCTTGTCTTTGATGCTGTTATTGTTTCTTGACTGTTAGTTGCAGTTTGCCAAAGTCTAAGTTAAAGTTAATTGTATGAAACTTGAGTGGACACTTAACGTAATTTCCAAAAAGAACAAGAGTGGAGAACACCCCAGAAAACTTGTAACTTTAAAATGTTGGAAAACTTTGTCGGCATTTTATTTCTTTGTTATTTTCCGTATTGTGTTTTTCCTTGCACTTCAAGCCACACAAAATTGCAATATCATACGAAAGGGCCAACAGAGGGGCACACAAGCAGAAGACTTTCTCATATGTGAATGCCTGGCATTACGCTTGGCACTAGAAGCGTTAAATAAAATAAATAGTTGAGCATTTGAATATTTTAGGCCCAAAATAGGCAAACGCCTGACGAGCTGAAACTGACACGACTAACAAAAACAACTGAGTATATCTTTATAGGTTTTAGAGATGGGACAGATGGCCACTTACATTTCTTGCATATTCAATTTTGTATTCCTTTTTGGCTTGATTTCTTTTAAATAGAAGAAATGAACTCTTCACTTTATTTCCATTTGAATTGGCTTAATAGGTTTCCTTTTTTTTTTAATTAAGTCGAGAGGTTTCTGCAGTTCCTGTATTTTCAAAATTGTAATTTCCAAAACATAATTCTAAAAATATTCTCTACTTTTATAGTTGATGAGTTCAGATCTTTTGATATATTAAGTGAGAGTTGGGTATGCCTTTGAAATTAAACAGAAATATCAATAAAAAATGTTTGCGATGACTTGAGTAGTTGAGAGTGCCATCTCTATCTGAAGTATCTGGCCACTTTAATGATTAGAATTTTCTCTATATATGACTATGTTTTGCCTTTGTTTCATTTTGCTTAGCTTAACTCTAGTTTCCTCTTGAGAGAATTTATCTATCTGGCTGCCTCGTTTTGTCCATCTCTGGACTGTGTTCTGTGGGAGTCATAAATTTATAGAATATTTAATATGCATATTTGTGAATTAGTGATTTATGTATTGCGTGCGTATGTTTGTGTGTGCTCAAAATGCAACTATTTCATATACATATGCTTATTTATTATGATTTCGAAGACTGACTTGTTTTTGTTCCGAAGAAATTTATGAGATCTGCCCCAGGCAGGCACACTGAAACAAGTTAAGTTGCCACATGTTGCTACTCTGTCGATTTTAAACTTGAACAATTGTGTTTGAAATTAAGAAGAACAAAAAAAAAAGTCTTAGAGTACAAGTAAAGCTTATACAAACTAATTGGTATGTAATGCAATTGAAATTCTTTTGTGCCATCAAAAACGAATTTCATTGTTTTCCCAGTTTTAAGCTCCCCAGTAGCCTTCAGTAACAAGAGAAAGAAAAAAGTGAGAACAGAGCTAAATAAACAAACAAATAAATTACAAAATTACAACATTTCCTGCGCTGAAAGAAAGATGAATCAGTTTCAAGCAGGAGGAAGAGAGATTTTAAATTTCCTGCAGGACTGCAATCCAATTTGTTTAATTGAAAGAAAAAGTCGAGTCCGGCTAGGATTGTTGTGCATTTTTGTTTTTTTCCTTTTTTTTTAATAAAATTAAATTTAGAAAAATCATTGAGCAGGAAAAGTTTCTTATGGCAGACCAGAATTTGTCTCACCCCCACCCCCTCCCTGATTATAGTTTATTAAAGTGGAACACATTGCCCAGGAAATAGGGAGAACGACTCGATTCCAGACGGCACAGTTGATGATTTTGCTATTTGACATTTGGTGTTGGCAACTGGACATGGATGTGGCGCCTCCCAGTTTTTGCTTGTATGTGTGAGCTTGTTGTCAACGCTCTTTCGTGTCTGCCTTTGCGGTTGTCGTTTTTTCGCGTGTTTTTATTTAATTTAGCATATTATGCTTTGCTTCATGTTTTGTTACTTGTCGAGTGCTGAATGCGAGGGAGCTGGTGGGTGGGCTTTTGTGTTGGTGTTTGGGAGCGGCCTTTGGAGGGATTTCTGCCCTGGCCACAGCTCACTAATTTTTGGCGTGGTTCACCGAAAGCTTTTAACATAATTAGTTTCAACTTTCTGACCACGTTTCGTTTTTGTTCGTTGGCCTGGTTAGTGTTCCGTTGCAACACAATTGTTACAGTTAGTCTGTTTGACGGAATGGGCAGCCCGGAGGGCTAAGATGAAGAGCATTTGCCATTTGATGTACCGCGCCCAGAGAAGCAAACTTTCTGTCCGCCTCACTCGTGAATGTTTTAATTACGGCTATGAGGAAGAAAAAAAATGTTTCCAACTATTTTTCCATTTTTTCCATATTTATTTCTGTACATTTATTTATTTACTTTTTTTTTTATAATTTTCATATGTGTTTGTGTGAATGTTGTTAAATTTCTTTTAATTTTTATTTTTAATAAATTTATGCAGAGTTGGAAACTTTCATATCCTTATACATATAAGCGAGCGAGTATGTTTATTTATGCGTGACTCGGTATAAACAGCAAATTGTAATATTATCATGATGAAAAGAGAATAAGAGAGGCTTTGGAATACGTAAGCCAAATCAAAATATGACCAGAAATAAAACGGAAACGGATGTTGAAATTTTGTATGCTTGGTCGTTTGTGTGTGTGTGTGTGTGTGTGTCTGTGTGTTCTCATCAATTGGAATTTATGTTATATGAAGCGTCGCACTGAATGCGCAAGCAGCCAACGAACGAATACCCCAAACAATCAGCGTCATTATCAACGAATATCACATTAGTTTGATTTTCGGCAATAGGGATCGATTGAGAGGGGCAAGCTTGGTAACAAAAGTTTGAGCTGGCAAACTTTATTACGTATACGCAGTGTTGTGCGCCATACGAATTACAATTTTTTGCCATAGCCAACGCATAAATGTTTTTAAATTGAGCCAAATGAAGGAAATGCGTACCACATAAAGAACCAACAAAAAAAAAAAAAGAAAATAGCTGAAAAATCCAAGGAAGTATAAGAAATACACTCACACCCACCCACCCACACACACACACGAAGAGGAAACGGGGGGAGCCAAGCCCGAGGGGGCCAATTCTGAGCTCCGCACAATTTCTAGAAAATCTTTGGGGCCGAGTGTGTTGATTTTAATTTAGTAAATAAATTTGGCCCAGGCACATAAATTAAATTGCAAACAAATATCAAAGGGTTAATATCTAGACACTGGCGGGTCAGCTCAACCAAGTCCGAAAAACCAATGGGGGCGAGTCTATTCGTCCCTTTGTGCCTTTGTGTGCGTGCCGAGCTTTTTTTTATCGTTTTTCAATCCTTTCTTTATTTGGTGCCTTTATTTTTATTTTGGACTCTCTTCTCTGGGGCAAATAAAGATTTTATTAGTTTACATCAGCGTCATGCCACGTGTTAACAACATTTTCTACCAAGCTCGGTTTTCCTTTTCCTTTTCCTTTTACTTTGACTTTGTCTTGTAAATTCGAGCAGCTCACAGGCATATTAATAAGCTCATAAACATTTGCTTATTGCCAACGAATTTTGTTTTATTTCTCTAGCATTCCAAACTATTAAATATAAGAAAATTGAGCCATTCCAATAGGGATCACTAGAAATCAGTCTTTAGAATTTCAATTTGAAATCGTGGGTGTGACTTTGGTTTCATTTTGCCTTCAGCCAAATGAGCAAACAAATGCAAATCTGTCAACTGTTCAGAGCTCTCACTTAAATCTAAATGATATTTGAGATTTTTCGCATTTGCATAAGCAAATTAAAGGGCGAAAATTTAAACCAAAATAGGAAGGAGAAACCAAAGCGAAAGAGTATAAAAAAAAAAATAAGGAACCAAACTGCAGCCGGTTTTACTTAAAGTAAAAAGCAGAATCCCAGCCACCTCGAGTGCTGTGTGGGCAACAAATGCCACAAGCACTTAGCCTTAGCCATCATCCAACAAGGCGGACAGTTGGCCATTCCACAGACACAGACACACACAGACACATTTATACATAGTTGCTTGGCTCTACTCAATTTGACAAGTACCAACAGAAGCAGAAGCTGAGGCAACTGAGGCAGTGGCATCCACTGGCAAATGCAGTGGTCTGTTGGCTGACTGGCTGCGGCCTGATAGTTGCTCGTTGACTAAGTGACCTTTGTGAGCGTTAAAATGCGCTACCTGACCTAACTTTGGTCTACATGCCATGTTAGGCAAACTTTGCACGCATGTGAGTGACACTCTGACTGGCAGTCGGGCATACTGAAACCTACAAAAAATACGTGCACAACGCAGAAGTCACGGGGAAAGGAAAGGAAAAGGATCAGACTCTAGCTCAACCATATACACATTGCATGACCGTTGAAAGCGAGCTGAGCGCGTTTCTCCTCCTGTTTGCTTATTTGTTTTGTCTGTTTCTGGTTTTTGTTGTTGTTTTTTTCTTTTTTTGTAGCCAAGTTTGAGTGCGAGATCTTGTGCTGGCTGTCACCTTTAAATAATGTCCCTTGACGGCTTTCAACACAAATCGTATGTGAAAAGTATTTCACACATGAAGTGTTTTTGGAATTTTTAGTACGTTTTTGGATTATGATCGCAAACACGAGCCCGAGTGGCTCCAGCCCGGCACATACATACTAGCAAAAGACCTTAAAGACTGTGGGTGTGCAGGTGCTCTATTTCAGAGGCCTGGTTGTTTTTGTTCTTATTGTGTTGGCCACCATCTTTTGCTGTATGAAGCAGAGGAGCAGCTGTTGGTGTCCTTGTTGTAGTTTAGCTCAAGTCTTAGCCTTGCGCATTTCCTGTCCACCTTTTTGCCATACATTGTTTGGCTATGAACATTATTGCCATGACAGTGGGCTTTTACGGCTTGCTCGGCTGTTGGAGCCGTTGTTTAGTATTCAATTATGTGCTGTGGTTAATATATTTTGGCTTGGCCCAAAATAAATCAGATAAAAACAAATTCAAAATTAATTAATTTTCGTTAAACGCACGCATAATTTTCCTGAGCTAAATCTATTTTAATTTAAACAATAGCCGATTGTCTTAATGAGCTGTGAGATGAAGAGCTCTTTAGTTTGCTTCAAGAGGCTACTCTTTTTAAGCTTCTTATAAGTCAGAGCTAAGAAATTTGATTCAGCATTGACATGGTAGCCATCTTATCTGTTCTCACCATGGCACGCATGGCACACTTCTAGGAGCTGAGAATAGCTGAAGTTTATATTACGTAGCCACCACATGGACTAAGAAATTGTGCGATAATTGAATTAAATCACTATAATAAGAATTATTAAATTTGAAACTTTGTTTCAAATCTAAAAATATTAATGAAGAAATTTGACTAATCGTTTGAAAACGATTCAAGTCTGTGCCTTTGTCAGCTTAGAAGCCATCGAACTTAAGCTAGGAATTGAAATTAGCAATATGTTATAGACTAAGATTAGCAAAATATTTTGAACGGAGTAAAATAGTAATAATTGTATAACTGATATCTCAAAGCTATAAAGCATAATTTTTTGTCTGTTTTGCAATTCGATTTGGCTTGTCCCACTCCTCACATTGACTGGTTTGTCTATGATTAATTTTCACTTGGTGTGCTTTTTGTGTTTGGCATTTCCATTTGCGTTCCCCTTTGAGAATTCACATTCGAGCGCTCTGTATTTTGCCTTATTCATTTCCCCCGATATGGTCTGGTCATGTCATCACCAGCTAAAGCTGAGTCTAAAGCCAGTGCTCAACCAAAGGCATCTTCATTCATAAATATTCGTTGCATAAAGCATATTAAAAAAGTGAAGATCGAGAGGTACAGAGAACTGGGTGGAAATTCTATATTTAGACGGATGCACACAAAGTGGTATAAAGCAAAGAAGCTGGAGTGACATGTGTCTGGGGAGCAACAATGATGACGACACCGACGACGATAACTGGTAACTGTGAAAAGATGAGTTGAAAAATCAAATATAGCGACGACATTTTGTAATAAATATTTGATATCTTTGATATGCAAAAATGTCGAATGTCACGGCAATACCAAACACATACTCCCATTGTAGTGCCAAGTGTAATGTTGATTTTAGTGAAAATCGAAATTGCCATGTTAGTTTCTTTGGTCGTTGTTGTTGTTATTATTGCAGGTTAGGCCTGTGATTTAACAATGACATTGCTGTGGTTTTGTGCCAAACAAAATTAAACACAAACAAGCTTTTACAGAGAGGGAAAAATTTCGAAATTTCCAACTTCAAACATTTATTCAAGCTTAAATCTATATTGTTATGAGCGAACTTTGTGAGCTTCTCCCCGAGTCCAGGTCGAGTTGAAAATTTTGAGAAAATCAAATTCCTCACTGTGTAGACAATGCTCTGCTGCCAATTCATTTGTCTAAAAGTGCAGTCAGTTGGCTGGCCAAAAAAAAAAAAAAAAAAAACAGGGGGAAAGAAAGGCGCACATAAAGCCGAGTTGGCGGCAGGCATGCATGTAATGTCCTTGCTAATCCAAAGGATTCATGCATCTGCCAGCCACCCATCCTTCTATTCGTGTCTGCCAGAAAGTCTGCAGCCATTCATTGTTACCACTGGCAATTGTTTTTGTTTTGTAGTTTGTCGTTTCTGGTAAGCTTCTGTTTTGGCAAGTATTTTGGTGCTTTTTAGTTTTATGGCTGACAGTCTTCGCCTGTCCTTAAGCTGTCCTGTTCTGTCCCAGCTTTTGCCTGTCTTTGTGTTGTTGCGCTTTAGCACCTCGCCAAATGTTTCAAGCGATAATTTGACTTGAATTCTAGTGTTGCTACATTTTCCGCTCGATAGGCCTTGAGTACACAAACACAAAGAAGCAAACACGCACACACACAAGCACACGAAAAAACACACATCTACTTAACATATTTGTTGCTTTGGCTTGCGTGATGGCCAGCGGAAATTGTTGTCTGCTTGGGCTTCTGCACTTGGACGGAAGACTTAACAAACGGCATCGGAAATGAGTTTGCATTAAGTTGTTGGCAGGTGTGAAATCCTCACACAAACACACCCGATAAGCGATCTGTAAATAAGGCAGAGCCGAATTTAAGTGAAATAGTGAGAGAGAGAGAGAGAGAGAGAGAGAGGGAAGATAGAAGAATTAAATTAAATTTGCATTCCTTTTGGTGATTGCGAAAAATGTGTATCTGCTAATCACTTTAATATGGCCAAAGCGCAATGCAGTTAACTGAATGAATACCATTTTTTTCTTGTATTTTTTTTACTCGTCCTTTGTTGTTTTGCGTATTTTAGGTATGCAGGTGCTTCATCAAGTCTGCTAAGTTGCTTTGCCCTCTGCCAAGTCAAGTGAAGCGTGTGGCCTTTAGTTCTTCTTTTTCTTCTTCTTCTAGTTTTTTTGCACGAAAAACCTGAGCGAGAAAACTTGCAAATTCAATTCATAAACAGTCGCAGTGAAGTGTCCCAGCCTTTGGCATTTGGTCAAAGTCCTGGCTAGTTGCCTGGCGCTTAAATATTTAAGCGTGTTAGGCTCTCACCAGCAGGCCAAAGGGCAGTAAGGACCTCCTCGAGGCTGCTTTGCTTTGGCTGACAAAAAAAAAAAAAAAGCTGTACTCCACTTTATGTCTAGTTCCTTTTGGATCACGCTTTATTGTGTCAGAGAAGAATTTCATGTCCTTTTACTATGTTTTTTTCGGAGCAAAGCTGAAACATGTTTCATGGTTATCTTTTTATTCACATACTCTGTGTGAAGTGCACGTTTCTGTGTGTGTGTGTGTGTGTTGAATTATAAATGCAAATTTTTAAGCTTGAACTGCAAAATAGCTGCAAGTTCTTTTTTAGGGTATTTGTGAATGAAACCAGGCGCACTTGTCTGGTGAATCCTTTACGGGTTCTTTTGTGGTTTAAAGTATGCTAAATATTTTATTTCTTAGCAGGTGGAAAGTGATGATTTCTATTGTTACTTAAAAGATATGGGATTGGATTTCCAAAGACTCCATGAAATATTTCGCGACATATTCTTTATCATTTTCGTACAAAAGAAACCCGATAAAATATGTATTTGTTGAGATCTCTGAGCCAGAAGATAAGGCACGTGAGTCTGAGTCAACTTGATCTGGTGGATTCGAGTTGTTGTTAGTCCTTACTCTGGGCTTACAGAATGCCTTGGAAATCTCTGAACAAATACAAGTTGAAAGTTGTTTTTTTTTGGTCCGGGTCCTGGTCACAGGTAAAATGCAAAAATTTAAGACTCTGATAAATTTTGTTTACCGCAAGAAAATATTAACATAAATTTACTCGCCTGGCTGTCCTTGTCTTTGTCCGAGCGTTCACTTCCTTTCTTTCCCATTTCCTTGGCCACAGTTATTTGTCTGGTGTTTCGTTTTATTTTCCTTTCTAAGTAACTGGAGTGCAACTAAAAATTTGTTCATTGAGTAAGTGCCGCAGAATCTGTTTGTATTCTACTTTCTCCTGTGGTACTTTTGCAAATAAATGAAATGAGCGAATGCATAAATGGAAATTTCGCCAGTCGTGTTTTGCATTCAGAATATTTTTTCATACAATGGACAAAAAAAAAAAGAAAGAAAGATAGGGCAACAAAAAGGACACCGGGGCTTGAAGTTCTTGGGACCTGCTTCATTTGCTGCTTATAATACAAACTGATTTGCATAAAAGCATCGCTCGTTATACGCACATTTCACGCCATTGTGGAGAGCAGTGCCACCTGACCCATTTCCCACCTCGCCTACTAAATGCATTCTGTTTAAATACTTTACGTTTGTATTTAATTTGCGTATTGGGAGAAATAATTCATGAAATATTTGAGTTTCTCGGCAACAAAGGAAATCAAATAAAATTAAAGGAAAGATAAAATTGAAAAATTTTTAAATTTATTGTGGTAAATAAATTTGAGAAACTTAAGGTTACTCAACCACAATTATTTTCGTTTGGCTATCTTGAATGTTCTGTAACTTTAATTAAAAATAATAAATTAAATATTTGATATAGCAATTCATATATACTCACTAAAAATATACCCTAAGGTCTTTTCCACATTCCTGAGCTCAAGATTTCTGTTATGTATTCCAGGCAAGACAAATGAAAATGAAACTAAAAGTTTTGAGCAATTAAATGGCCAGCAATATCAAAAGTGTGTATTTTTTTATTTTTTATTTAAACTGCAAGTCCGTAAATATTTCAATATCTTGCTTTTCGTTTGAGAATTCCAATCAAACTTGTAATAAACCAAAAGGGATGAGCTAAAGGGTTTTTCTTCTTTTATCCTTGCTCTTGTTGTTATTATTATTTATGTTATCGTTTCGAGATGGAGAGCAATATTTACTAGTGAAAAAAAAGAAAAACACAATGCATGAATTGATATATTTGCATTCCTTGTCATCAATATGCTTTTGGGCTCGTTCAATGTGAATGCAAAAAGCACTCGAAATGAATTTGCAAGTATTTTATTTAATGTCCGGCTAAATAGCATATTTTTTTTCTCTTCTTCTGGCATTGTGGTTAAATATCAATTGAGTCAAAGTAACAAATATTAAGAATGCGAATGTAATTCTCTGTGTGTGATAATTCATGGCGTCCACATTGCGTATGCGTAATGATATTGTGCCGAGTTTATTAATTGCACATTTACAATTGCTTATAGGATATTCGATTTATGTGCAAGTCACGTACCGTCGGCTTAATAAATGAGCAAAATAAATAGGTGCCAGCCTTCCTTGAATCAGAGTAGTGCCCTTTTCTCCGATCCCTTAAATGGTTTAACCTTTTTTTTTGTGCGCGAAAGTTGTGGAAATAGGCTGCAATTTAATTGGTATGTGTGTGTGTGTGTTTGTGTTTAACATAATTTCGTATTGATTTCATTTAATTTATTATGGTGTACAGTTTGGTAAATTTATTTGAGCAGTGAATTTGAGGCAATCATAAAATGAATAAGTTTCCACGGCACTCGTTCATTTCGCATCAATTTCATGTAAATCAATACAAACGAAATAGACTAATAGTAAAATTCGTGTTGATATTTGGTTAAATCTAATTTTTTTCCAAAGTGAAGAGGATTCTGATACAATAATTAGGGGAATCATTGATACCAATTTGGAAGAGATCTGCATTAGTGGAAATTGTGATATTTAACTGTAATTACCTTATTACACACTTACTATATATTTAATTAGTCCACATTAGTCCCCTGTCTTTTTCCAGACCTTTTTCATTTGAATTGGTAAAACCAATCTGAAAAATCCTCCTACTCAATTGTCAAAAATATTTTAGAGGTGGCCTAACCCGATTACTTCGGTATGAAGGCGTAACGAAAAAAATTAAATAAAATAAATAAGTTAATTCAGCATGTTCCTTCCAAATATTTTTTCAGCCTACACAATAAGTTTTCTGAAGCTAATAATAAACTCGAATTTGGCACAAGCCGCCTGCTCCTTTATTATTGTTGACTTTATGTTTGTTTATTTCGTTATTTGATACGTTTATTTATGACTACAAAAGGCGATGATAATAAAGATAAAAGACAAAGGCACTGCTGACAGTGACGAATACGGGACTCGAGAGTGTGACAACAAGAACGACAACGATATTTCGATTCGCTTACACGCAAAGTCGAGCACAAAAATCAATTAATTCGAATTGAATATTTCAATTATGTGGCATTAATGACGCAATGACTGACTAGCTGACTAGATGACTAGCTGAATCGCTGACTTGCTGACGTAAGGTTGAGTCCAAGATATATGAATGGCAATCTACTTTTATTTGACTTTTGTTGCTCATTTTATGGGGACTGGTAGTCCTGTAATCCGTGGCACGAGGCTGTTGGCGGCTTCTTTTTCCAACTTGAGTCTAAGTGGCCTGGCCTAGCCATTTATTTATTACCTCGGTGAACACTTGGCCTGCAGTAATTGTCCAAAGTCGGTTGTCCGTCGTCTTCTTGTCTGCTGTTTGGCTTCTCTGCTTTCTACCAAGGCTTCTTCGACTTTGGCCAAGGACCAACACTTAAGCTGCAATTTATGCCCCATTATAATTTTTTTTTTTTTTTTTTTTTGCTGTGGTTTCAACTAAGCAAAATAATATGAAAAATGGCCAAACATGCATAGCAACAAGCGAATCATAAATAATATTAAAAAAAAAAAACACAAACAAAAAAAAAAAGAACATTTAAAATTGAATGAAGAAAGCAAAATGAAAAATCTTATGTAATATTGGGTATACGCCAGGCCGACAATTTATTTTTACCCTGCCTCATGGCTGACGGGTAATTTAAAATTATTGCAGCATGTTTACCAACATGGTAACCATGTCCAGGCCCAAGTCAAATCAAATGTTCTGAAGCCAATTAAATCTTCTTTGGCCTGACAAAATGACAGAAGCCGGGTGGAAGGCGCAGACTGATAAATGGAGAGGCAAAAGTGGCAGCGATAGCTAAAGAAGCGTTAATTGAATGCAGTTGCCGTCAATTTTTCGGGGGCGTAAGTGTCAGAAAAAAAACTCACAGTTTGCGAATTTCGAAATGTGAAACGCGAATCTCGGCCTCGCACCCACTTTCAATGCATATTTAAGTCAGTTTTAAAAGCCGCCAGCGACTGACTGAGTTACCGAATGACTGAACAAATGAATGACTGACTGACTGACTGACTCAGTGAATTCGATGAACCATTTGGCAGAGTCAAAAAATCGGCTATCATGTAATTGATTGTCACACGCCGCAGCAATTAAAATGTCCTCCGAGTCGACAGGAATTTTACATGTTTCGTTTCGTTTCGTTTCGTTTTGTTTTATTTTCATTTCGTTCATTTTGCTTTCCTTTGTTTTTTGTTTGGATTTCATTGTAGAGGGTTTCATGTTTTGGCAATTCCACCAATTTCACTTTGGTTAAATTGAAAATTAACTGTGCATTTTTCATGGAAAAACAATTGGCGGCTATTTTGGTTAGAACAGCGGGGGGCGCTGAAGTAAGACAAAAAAAAAAGAGAAAGAAAGTAGAAACGCTTAAATGACAAATGTTGCTTAGCGTTTGTGGCCACAAACAGCGCTGGGTTCTGAAACCGAATAGAGGGAATTTGAGCGCAGAGGGGTGACCTTTTGCAATGGCTCTACACTTGAACTGGCCAACCAACAATAACAACAACCAGACCAGCAGCGGCAAAAAGAGCAGCGACAAAGTAAAATACCATTACAATTTAATTTTTTTTTTTTTTTTTTGAGCTAACCAGGCAGAAAAAAGGGCACTCGACTGTATGTTTGCCCGGGTGGCGAAGAGAAACAATTTCCCCGCACAATCATTTACAGTCAAGCTATACAGCTGGATTCACAGCTTTACTACACCGAGAGAAATTTAAGAGAATATATAGAAATATTCTCTGCAGAATTAAATAATACTATGTGCCATACAAATTATAATCTGAATTTTTTTTTCGGTCAAAAGATCAAGGTTTATAAGGTTTATATTGTCTGAAATCCAAGGCGAGACCAAAAATCGACTATATAATTATTGCTCTCTCATTTAGATCAAAATTATTCCCTCTCAAAAGAATTAAGTAAAAGACCAATGCGGCATAGGTCAGGTTAGGTTCTCTGAAATATAAAAAGAGACTCACCTTTAACCAAGTAATTCTAAGACTAAAGAATATTAACTCGAGTACAGTCCCGTCCGATTTCAATCGGATTCAACCTCGCCATTCTCTGAAGAGGATAGGTAGTTACACCAACAGGAATCTCAAAGGGCGTATTTCCTATTTGCAGCATAAAAATTAAAAATAAATTCTACAGTCAACAATAAAAGTGTGAGTGATTCTTCGATTCGTGTCAGTCCAGACATTTTAGTTTTTTTTTCTGTTTTTTTTTTTCCGCGACAACGCCATTTCAAAGCTTGGCAGGAGGCCTGCTCCTATGTTGACCAGGTAGCGGTATCCATTCGCTTGTTTTTGTTATTCTTTTACTGTTGGAATTGTTAAAAAGTTAGGACTAAGTAGCAGCTGAATTCGCTGGACATTTGGACCGCCTGCGGTGCTGCTTCTAATGATATTCCTGCATTTGGCGTTGGTCAATTGCTTTGTGTTTTCTTTTTTTTCAAAGCTTGGAATGTAAATTGAATTGAAAGTGGATACCTTTAGGTTTTGGTTAAAACTTTTCAAAGTCATTGTTGCTCTCCTGTTTTAAGTTCCTTCTCTATTATTTTGTTATTTTGCTATCAAGAGAAATGCTAATGCAGCAAAAAAAAAAAAAAAAACCGAGTGGAGAAACGATGAACTTTATTTTATTAAAATAAGCTTAAAGTATTTGTTGAAGCGAATTTAAAAATGTTTAAATGAGGACAGGAAAAAACAATATCTGGTTCATAGAAGAAACGCACTTAATGCCCCGTAATACTCGACAAGTTGTTTTACTTTTACTGTCGTTGTAGTTCTTTTCTTTTTTTTTTTTTTTTTTGGTTTTTGTTGTGCGGCTCTGGTTTTACTGGCTGCCTGCAGCAAAGCATCAGATCATTCATCAAACCCCGTGGCACCCAATGCTCTTCATTGGCCCACCCAAATCTCTCCCACCAAGAGAGCACCGAGTGCCATCAAACATAATAATCAAACATCAGCAACATAACAAACGACCCAGGCGACGGCTCACGACCCGAACCAAACAAAATGGCAACTGGAAATGGTCTTGGCCGTTTGGCTGGCCGTGGCGGTTGTGATTGGGGTGGTTGGAATGGCCCATTTTCTCATCATTTTCTACACTTTACACGGTTTATTTTTTCTTGGCCTTACTGTTTTTTACCAGATCCTTTATGTTTTTTTTTTCCTTTTTGGCTTCATATTTTTCACACCCATTGCCAGACCAATGACCTGAGCGCAGCACACGGAATGCGAGTGTTCAAAGTCTCTCGGCTTCATCTTTTACTTCTAGTCCGGGTTATGGTAGAAGAAAATGTTTTCACTCAAAAGCAAATGCAATAAAAAAGGCAATTTATCAGCATAAAATATTATATGGCGTGCCATTGAGTTGCCTCATTTTTTGCAGTTTTTCTTTCTTTTTCAGTTGTTTTATATACGTTTATTTTTTATGTTTTCTCTTTTTTTTTGCCTTTCTTTTTCCATGCGCCTCTAACTGCCTCACATTTCGCTCGACATTTAAAAAATTTAAAAACCGCAAATATTATTGCATATTTCAATAGGGGCTTACCGACATTTGTTGTTGTCACTCAAATTAACACCAGCTTCCGAGTCGTCCGTCATTGATTCCTATTCGATACAGCTTATTTTTATTTGGTGTGTCGGTGTCTTAACCCTTTGAGGTCCAATGTTTATTTCTCAAGAAAAAAATCACATAAATGGGCGTCGAGGTTACCAAGATTACAAAGTCTTTTCTAAGTTTTTTTCCTGCCATAAATCATTTGAAGGGGATTGGCTAGTTAATTCCTCATATATTTCTGGGACCTATTTAGGTTGGTATAAAAGATATATGAAAGAAAATTCCGAACCTGATGAAATGTTGTTCCAAACAGATCGGCCAATAAATGAACGAGTTATTCCTTATGCTATAGTGATCCCATACGACCGGTTCCTGAAGTGGATTTCAGATTCATTAAGATAACTCGAAAACGGAAAAATTAATTAGGAGTGGTTCTCTGCGCTACAAGCATTTTAAGAAGATGAATACACTGTTTTTCCTTTGAAAAGAGAATATAAATCTGTCAATAGGTATAGCACATTATTACGCTATTAACATTAAATATTTTTGAATAGAATAGGGGGTTAACCAGTTGTGGGCCCGATGGTGCATAAGACTTGAAGTCATTACGGCTCTCGGCCTTATCATCATCATCGTTGTCATTGACATCATTTGGCATTTTCCAATTGACAGTTGGCTGCGTAAAAGTCTCCTTCACTCGTTAGGCCCCACTTGTATAGCTGGTATGCTGATCCTTTTCTAAGTAAGTGGAGAGTCAGCCAGCCGGGCTGGTCCCAGTGAAAGTCAAGGGTTATCATTATGTGGTTCAAGTAGAGCGAACTGAGTGGTAACTTGCTCGCAAAGCCGAAACTTGCAGTGTCAGTGGGCTGGTGGGCTAGTGGGCTGGTTGGCCTACACAACCTGGCACTTTGTTCATTCAATGATTTTCCAAGCAAGTGCAACCTAACTGTTCTCTAAGTGGAAGGAATAATACAAAAGAGAAGAATGCCTTGTCTGGTCCAGTGCAGCTTGCAGTGTGTTTTCCCAGAGGTAGTATTTTGTTGGCTTAGTCCAAAAAGCCAAGGCCGTCCACACAACAAAGACTCATTTCAATGGCGTCAGCAGCTGTTCTGGTCACCAGTGAGAACAGCAAGACAACAAACAATAGAATGGGCTCTTCTCCCTGGGCAAGCTGCTGTTCTTTGCAGTTATTTCGATAATATCGCATAATGCACCACAAAATGGGATATTTTGGACAAATGCCAAGATGCCAGGCATCAGGAGAATAAACAGAATATGATGTTTCATTTCAAGTTAAATTTTTGGAATCTTGAGCCACGCCCACATGAAAGAAGAAAGTGACCTAAAATGCTTCAACATAATCAATTAGATATTCAATTTACACAAACTTTTTTTCTGGCTAACAAAATTTCCAATGAAGCTTGATAATAATTCCCGGCTTGTCGTGACAGCCTGGACTTCCACTTCAGCCTTACCAACTTTGCGTGTGCTCAGTTTTATATAATAAAGTTTTCAAAATTCTGTTGGCGTGTGCAATTACCCCTCTCCAAATAACCCCAGACTGCTCTCTCCATCTGGCCTCATATATGCCTTATGAATGGCGCCTTGGAGTGGTGGAAATTTATCTATAGTTCAGTCTCAACTTACTTACTTTTTCTTTGGGTTATTTTTTTCTTTTTTATCAACACCACAAATACTGTGGTAGTTCCATTTCTTTACTTTGGTTTTTTTTTTTAGTTTTCTTTTTGGGGCCTCTACCGACGTTTCTGCTGAAAAAGTAGCTAATTTAATAAGAAATTTTCGCAAAACTACACGAAAAAGGCTTAAGTTCTACATGAGTAAAGTTATAGAAAAGTTTAAGTTGCCAAATCTAATTTGCTGAGAAATGCTGCACGAAAAGGCAGCAATCTCTCCACCCACCCAAATCCTGTGCCTGACCCCTTCACACATCCATCTCTGCCTCGACAACAACGACAATCATCCAAGTCTGGGCTTGGCAGCAATCATTTTGGCTTCTGGGCAGTGGTGGCAGCATTACCAACTTACAAGAAAATCATGAGAGAACAACACCAACAACATGGTAGAACAAACAGAGCCGGTTGCTTACTGAGCTATTTGCTTGGATTTACTTTGCGCTTTCTGAGGCAGCGCTACCCATTTCCGAATTTTTAGTCCACGGTAGCTCATACATTTATATATATTTTTGGGTGTATGTGTGTGTGTGTGTGTTGTTTGACTTTTATTCGAGAGGATTCGAGTTTCTTTTATACGTATGTGAAATTTTATTAAAACAAATAATACAAGAAAGTTAGCATGCGTTTATGGGTTTGTTTGCTTGTTTGTTTCTTGAATTCCTTGACCTCCCATAATGAAGAGTGTTTATTATACCCTTTTTTAATCTGAAAGGCACAAGGATCTTTATACACTTTTTGCACGTTTCAAACTAAATTTTTAATAGGGAGATTAAGCTGGCAATCTGCTTTAGGACTGTACAAAAGTTCAAATCAACCTATAATGGATAATTTTCTTGACTTCATTTGAATACTCAAGTAAAAGGCAAATATATTTGAATTCTGTAAAATAATTGTTCCTATATATCAGTGAAGATGAGCAATTAAGTGAACTTCTTCTCATAGATTTTAATAATATTTCTTTCGATTTAAACATCACGTGAGTATTGCAATTATTTGAGACTCAGTTTTCAGGATATTCGTGGCTTCTTCCATGACATACACCTTCGCAGCTCTCTTCTGTGTGTGTGTGTGGTGGTTTCAGGTGTTTGTGGCAATTATGGTAGAAATGCCGTTCGTGCAAAAATTAAACACACATACAGTGTCTTTCCTGGCAAACTGAGACAAAGTAGACACGCGTGGCTAATAAGCCAACGACCTTGCCGGGTTGAAGGAGAGCAATCGGATTGTAGAATCGAAATCTGTAATTGAAATAAAAATGCAAATGGCTTAGGCAGAGATACTCTATGAGTGCGGAACACAAACAATAACTTTGTCTGAGAGGAATCGGCTTAGTTGAAAGACAAAACAAGTTTTATTCCGTTATTGTGGAATAATTTTTGATTTTAGTTGCCTGTGTTTTCAAACGTTTAAATTGGAATTTGAGATTTTAACTGAAGTCTGAAAAATTTCAAGTGCCAAATATTTCTGTTTTTCCAATTTCAGTAGAGTTGAGTCAAGCAAAAATTTGGTTAAAAATTCATAAACTGTACTTGAGAAACCAGCAAGCTTTCCTAATTTAAAAAAAAAAGAAAATATTTTTTCTCAATTTCCCAGCAATAACAACAACAACAAGAACAGCAAGGGCCATTGAAGCACTCAATGATTTCCAACTAATTGCCAGGTGAAAAGGAGCGAAATAAATCCTAGCGAAAACGTTTCCATCCTGATTCATCATCGAATACACACACACACACACACACACACACACACACATGTTCACTCTGGTAAGCAGTCATAAAAAAATAAATATTTATTTCAAGCCATTTTACTGGGTAAAACACAACAGACTGAAAACATGCAGAAGCCAAAACCAAAAAAATAAAAAAAAAAAATAAAAGGGCACAAAGGAAACAATGCAATTTTTACTATTTCAGCGAGAATTCCACTTTGCATGGGAATGCAGAAAGAAGTGAATTCCAGTTTTTAATCCCAATCCCAGAAGCAGACAGACAAACACACCATAGCCAAGTTGGATGGACGTAATGAAGTCTCCGTGCCCAAAGGAAAATATATGAGAGGTTGGGTTTGGTTAGGTTTGGTGGAAGAAGCAGCGAGACTGCGGAACAAGAAAGAAATGCACGAAATCAAGTCAAAGTGCGGACAAAAAATGTTCGAAATTGAGTTTGAAAATAAATTAAATTATCACCAGGATTGGGCAGTGCCTCAACTAAAGTCAAAACTAAATAGAGTGAGAAGAGAAGTCGGGAAAGTGTCGGCGCGAGTGTTGTCTGTCCAAATGAATCTATTTCAGCTTAAACGGCAATTTAAAAAGGCAGCAAGCTTTCTTTTCTTTTTGTATTTCTACTTATTTTTCCATTTCTTCCGATGGGTGAAACAGTGGCACAAGCCAAACGGAAATGCTCTTCCCCGTCACGGACTTCTATCAGTTTGTCTATCGGTGGGTCTGCCTATCTTTGCATTTGTCTGTTTGTCTTTTGTCGGCTCGTCCGTCCATCTGTCAGTTGGTGCACTTGATTTGGCCACCCCTCGACAATTTTGCATATTGCTTTGGCCTTGCCGGCAGCCACTTGAGTATTGGCTTTGGATTCGCCGTTGGTATCGGTTTTTCTTTCATGGCTCACACGCCCACTGCCGACGGCCGACTTCTGTCTGCTGGCTTTGCTGACCGGGAGGACGGCCCATAGGGCTCTGACTCAAAGAAGGCATAGAAAAAAAAATAAAAATAAAAAACGAAGACAACTAGAGTAATTCTTGCAAATTCTATTATACTTTTAAATGAGTTTGTCAAGTTGCGACATTCAGAAACGTCTGCCAAAAGTTTTTTTTTTTGTTTCTTTTGACTGCTGCAATTTTCGAAATGGCCCATAAGAGGTGGTCGGATGGGCTTGAGCCCGAAGTTTGTGGTTTTGCGAATGGCAGCAATTGAAGACTCAAATGCAATTAATGATTAAGCCACAAATTCAAAATGCAATTCATTTGAATTGCGGTTAAATATTATGCCTAATTTCTATTCGGCGTAAATTACGGAAATTACAAACATTGATAAAACTTCCGCCATTCAAACTTTCTGGCACACATGTGGCCCTGCCCAATAATTAATATAGTCAAGATCAATAAAGCATAATTAAACTTTATTATTGTCCCAGGCTTCAAGGCTGCCCATTAAACAAAGGAACATACCCAAGAATAAGTAGGCACATCAGCTGCTTAAAAAAAGAGCTGCTGCTTTATTTTATTTATTGTGCAAAAGCTGAGAGGGAGCTGAGAAAGAGGGCTCAGGAAATGTGAATGGGGCAGGCTTAACAACGTGACTTGCAAAATGAATGCACATTTCGAGTTATGCTGGAAAAATGATAACGTAAATGATATAGATGTAAAGGGGAAGACTGGCAATGAGTACCGAAAGAAAGCTTAAAAGTTCAAAGGAATTTTTTGGAAAGCAGCGGTTGAACAATTTTTGAATTCTCTTTTTTGAAAAGCAAAGTACTTAAAATTATTTGGAGATTTAATAAATCTTTGAAATTGAGTGAATAATTTTACCGAGCAAATGCACTCTCTTCAGTTGCCAAGAGACACAACAATTCATATTTTAAGCGAGTGCAAAAAAAAAACCCTTTGAGAAGTGCCCATGAAATAAATTTAATGAATATGCAACTCGAGTGCTACCTTGACGTGTGCTTGCTAACCTTGAATGCTTCGTTAACTGCATTTACTTCTACCTTGGCAGACACAGTAGTGAAAATGCTCTCGCATCTCCAACACAGCCAAACGTGAATTCTGATGCACACACACATTTTGGGAAGGGCTTTCTACATAGATGAATCTCCAAAAATTTTAACGGAATTTTCGCATACCAACAAGTAAAATCAACGCAGTCAAAAATGGCAATAAAACTTTTGCCGTCGGTTGTACAAAATATGAAATGGCTCATACGTGTCGAATACTCTACGAAATTGCCAACTGGAAATTCATTAAAACTTTTGCAATTACAAATAGCGCAGTGGCAAAAGATTGCAACAAAAACCTTAATTATTTTTGCAGTCGTTTTGAAATTTTGTCAAAAATTAAATGACAACTTGATGGTGAAGTAAATAATTTTTTGGAGCTTTCCGCTATAGTTTCAAACTGATTAATATGCCAAAGTTGTCGGAATAATGTACACTTGAAATAATAATCGACAATTCCAAGGGAACCTTGACTAAATTCGATAATGGTTTTAGGTGGAGATGAGAAATGTGCAATGCATCCTGCAAAGGCAAAGTCAATTTATTGGTAATTATTTTAATGAGATTGCATTGCCCAATGTCTTTGACTAATCTTTCAATTGATGAAACAATGTTGGATTAAAGAGGCCCCTGTTACTGTTTGTCCTGATTGAATTTAATGTAAGGAAAAGGCAAATGAGAAAGTGCTGGAAAATTTCATCTAGTTGGCATGGGTGCTGTTGGGGGAGCCCAACCGACAGACCGACAAAATCGTAAATTAGTCTCGGCAATTATGTTTACCTACATCTAATTAGCCTAATTGAAATTGGACAAAAGCCACCACGTACAAATAACGATGCCCACGCACACAAAGTCCGGCAAACCCGTGCAGAAGAAGGCTGGCTTAAATGGAGTCTGGGACGGAGCTACTGTCCTCCTAGGTGTTGACAATTGCTGTATGCGTTGTTATTCCATTCTCTCCCACTCGCTTACTCTTTCTCTCTCTCTCTCTCTCTCTCTCTCTCTCTCTCTTTCTCTCTCGATTTCTGTGGTGCTTGGTATTTGGTATGTGTCGAGCTTCAAGTTAGTTGATTTCGTATGCGACTCAGACGACGATAAGCGGATATAATCTGAGCGACAACAAATTCCGCTTGTGTGATTTGGAATATGTTTATGTTAGGTGTTCTTGGTTGGTCTGTAATTGCCCGGTCTGGTGGCCTTATAAACAAAAGCCAAGTCGAGGTAAGTCTCTGTTTCAAACCAAGATCGGCGGGACAAGGCCGAACCCAATTACATACTCCAAATGTTTGCCAGTACAGAAAAGCCACAAAGCAAGGGCGAGCTTAACCAAGCCGAGTGGCCAACAAAACCAAACAGCCTAGCCAATCCTGGCTGCCAACCAGCTAACCAGCCAACCTGCACGCCCAATTCAACCGGCCGTATAGAGAGCAAGGTGCCAGGTGTGGCACTTCAAGACTTATGGCTTTTACGGCCAGCCACATTTACACATCTGCTGCAGCCAGAACTCTTTAAACAGCTGCTAAAGAAACTAAAACGACGACATAAAAGGGAGCTACGCCATTTTGCAACCGCGACACTTAGCGCCGACGCGCCACATTAAGCACAAGCGAATGCATTTTGAGCGAACACGCATCCATACACACCAAAACACCCCTGCATTTTCCTTTTAGACCCTTTGCCCTTTTTGCCCCTTGTGCTCCTTTTTGTATGCAATGGCTTAGTTGCTGCTGCTAATTTCAGCAAGCCGTCAATGCACGCTGCCATTTGCCATCCCGCCTAGGCTACACTCTTGGAGCTCATCATCAACGCAGAACTAATGCGAAAAGTTTGTGGAATTTTTACTTTTAATTGTTTGAGTGTTTGCGCTCGCCAAAGCGTTGCACAAAGCAAACCAAAACCCAAAACCCGAAAGACCATTCCAGGCTCTGGCTGACTTCTCATGACTGCGGGGAGAGGTGGACGAAGCTCGGCCACTATGAGTATTGTTGCTGCTTGCCGCAACCACCGCAATTTAGTTAAAGCATAACAATAACAACAAAAGCAACTCGAATCAAAGCCAAGCCAAGCCCAGCCAAAGGAGTAGAGAAGTATCCGCCTCAAAAACAGCAGCTGCGGCCGCAGACACCGCACAGCTGATGTCGACGTCGGAGCTCCTTTGGTGTCTCTCTGGCTCAGCAGCATACTGGGCTAAAGGGATTAAATGTTCGTTTTCACTTAAAATTTTTGCAAGCGTAAATTCGTATTTTGTTTTCTTCTTTGCGCCTTTCTAAATACAAAAACCTTGTTGTGGCTTATCAGACTCTATCAGCCTTTGACTGGACCACTCCAGCTTCGGGCAAAGTTTTCCCCCTGCCAGCGACAAATTGTTTGGTTTGAGTCTTTTGCTGTTTATGCACCACTGATAATTCTTATATTATTAAAAATTCTGCATGGTTTTTTCGTTTTTTCTTCGCTTGGCTGGAAATTATAAAACTATCTCCGACTTAATATGTCATGTGCAAAAATGAGATACTTGCATTCGCCCTGCAGCACATTTTGTGCAGGCACCAGAAAAAACATTTTAATATTTCTCAAAAAAAAATATAGTCCCATTATTATTATTATTTTTTTTTTTGATTCTGTAACAAAAAAAACCTTGTATGTTGGAAAAACATGTTTCCCTTAGAGGCAGTTAATTTATATATGTTTAATTAGCTTTGCGTTGTGGCAATATGAGCTTTTTTGACTTCATGCTTCCCTGCTTTATAAATATCATCATTGCCTGCAGTGACCTTTGAATATGGAAACGCATCAGAAATGCGTTTCATTTATTAAAAAGGATACACAAAGACAAAATTCATACCAAGCCAATAAGTTTTTTTTTTGCACAAATTCTATGATTTTTTATAAAGATCAATCAAACCTTTATATAAATTTGCCGATTCCCATCACGATGGAAAAATTAATATCTGCTCTGCTATAATACAAATGAAAAAATTTTATTGCATGTCTCGATTATGCTTTTTCAGGCTTGTCAGTGGACTAATTAGAAATGGACAAGCGTGATAAGTAAAGTTAAAAAAAAATATATAAACCTGGTGAAATTTTAACTTTGAAATGTATTTGATTTTTTTTTGTATTTCACCTGAGTTGATGCAATAAAGTGTATGTCACTCATTAATCGTATGCACTGCTGAATATTTATATTCTTTGGGATTTTATTTTAAATAAATTAAAACTTTGGAAAAATCAAGGAAATCCAAATATTAAAATTTAATTAAAGCTTAAAGTACTGAAGTCTGCAATAGTTGTACATGTGGTGAGTGGTTTCATTTCAGGTTTTTCATTAAATAAAATATATAACTGACCATGTCCGCTTGAGCCAGACACATTAAGTCTTTAATGACAATTCACATTTGTGCATTTGTCAAACTGACAACGGATTAGTCTGAGTTTTTCTTTCTTTTTTTTTTCCAATTTTAGTTTTGCATTGTAATTTCGTTTTTATGCGATTATGTGATGTGTTTGTTTTTCGTATTTAAAGGGCTTTTTGGGTAGAGTTGCCCCAGCCATCAAATAATTTTATACTCATTTGTCCTGCCAAATAAAATGGTCTTTGGCGGAAGTGGAGAAGTTCAGCGGACTGGAATTTTTCGTCGTTTTGCATTTATGAAACGAGTTAATTTCCAGAGTTCGCCAGAGCCATTAAATGGAAAAGTTTGTTGCCAGGACCAAACAGTTTGTCGCTGGTCCGCTTCGGCAGTCAGTCAGCTTAAATACAATATCAAAGCCAACCAAATTATTAGAGTGAGTTACAGAAAGCGGAACGGAACAAGATGGAAGCTGTGAGAATGTTTGTTTGTCAAAATCATTGTCGACTTTTACGGCTGGTCGACTGACTGACTAACGATAATGCAGAGAGTGAGAGAGAGAGAGAAAGAGAAGGTCCTTCCAGGGTATGGGAGCTTAAATGCACTTGCTTAAAGCGCAATCAAAAATTAATTGCACTTGGCATAATATCAACTTTGTTTGCTTAGTTTGGCAACTGTAGTTGCCGACTGCCGAGTGCAGAGTGAAGAGGGCTGGGTACGCAAATCACTGGGGTCAAATTATGTACACCAAGCGATTTCTCAACAACCCCCCCTTGTTGCCCTCTCCGGTCAATGCAAACAATGTAAAATCTACTAAATTGTTGCAAAACACAATTTGTGTGCCCTAAAAGTGACGTTTTTGTTGAGAACCCACAGCGAAAATTAATTTTCAAATGTTAAAGGCTTGCAGCGAATCACTGATTTCCAAATCGAATTCCGTGAAAGATCTGAGAATGAGAACAGAAATATCCATTTGAGTTTTCAATTATCATGCTCATCAAATTCAACCATTTGAAACCACAATGCAAGTAATCAATCAAGACAGAACCGAGAGTCGTAAGTGAATTGCTAAGGAGTCCATAAAAATCATTGCATCGTACAATTTAATTAAGAGCTTTTTATCAATTGCACTCATTACACTCATTTTCTGGGTTCCAGAAGTCTTTCATTCTTTTGTATGCCCCTGGAGATGGTTCCGACAGAAGGACAACGTTCTATATAGTTTTATTTTATATTAATTTAATTGAAGTTCATAAGCGTTGCGCGAGAGAAAAAGAGTGTTGAGTTGACGTTTTGAAAAGGCGCTCACTCGAGTCTATAATAAGTTTGTAGAAAAGTATGAAATTAAATGAAGAATAATGAGATTTTAATTTTTGTTTTGTTTTTACTTTGCGGCCACTCCAACTCATCACGCAATTTTTGTATTTGATTGCTTTTAACCATAAAAGAAAAACAGCTCGCAATGCGCTCATTAAGCCCTCTCCTGAATTTACCCTTTGATTTTTTCCCTACTGCTGTAGAGTCCTTGTTGATTGACTGCCTTCCTGGACGTGCCTTTGATTGCTGTACTAGCTGCAATCTATTGCAATGCCTGCCAGCCCCTTTCAGGTCATTTGGACCAGACCACAAGCAAAAGCCTGCAGGACAAGACTGGCTAATTAAAATAATTTGTTTTGTGGTTTTTGCACAAAAATCTAAACTATGCTCGGATATATACACATTTAAGCAATTGAGGTATGCTAAGCTGCTAGTGTGGCCCAGATCAAGATAGATTCTATCAAAATTTTGCCCTTCAGCTGCCGAGTACTTTCACAAAACTATACATATATACTCAATATACTTTACAAATAAATAAATTCAAAGATTTCATTATTTTTACACCTCATTCAGATTCTTTGAATACCATACAAAGTTAATTTTTGGCACACCTTATTTAAAATTTTTGTTTGGGGTTGCCATTGTTTCTGACACATACCGGTTAGTCCAATTTAGAAGCTTTTGCTTCCGTAAATTTTTGGCACAAATTGACAATGGATATAAACCAAAAAATAGTTAGATAAAAAGAAATAGATGTAGAGAGAGGTGGTGATACAGATGGAGAGAAAGGATGTTTTTGTTGAAACAATGCGTTTTCGGGTTGCATTATGTCCTGTGGTTGCTTGTGGTCAACACATTTAAAGATTAGAGTTTTCGAATTGGATTAACACTGTGGGTTTAGGAAATGTACATGTGTGTATGTGTGTGTGTGTGGATGTATAACAAGCCTTGACAATCACGACTAGGCGTTTTGTTTTGCTACTTAATTAAACAAAAACCATAAGAGACTCTGCGGTGGGTGTACGGAAGACTGCTGAGACAAGATCCGAAAGCCACTAATAGAGGTTTTAGTGTTTCAAAGAATTTTTGGTATTTGAGTTATTGTGGGAGCACGAAGTGGGTATGAAAAATAGAGAGGATAAATTTGATTTGGGGTAAGAGCCAGGACATTTGTGTTTATGTTGTGGTTTTTGCAGGCAAGATGAACATTTAATGGGTCAGTCTGTTATGCTAGAAAATTGGCAACTGATGAAAAGACCAGCACTTGACAAGTTCGTTGTTAATGAGACATGGCCAGCCAAGTAGAAAGTACTTTCATCAACAGCTTTCAGCATCAATTGGCAAAAGGTTAAGGCAAAAGGAGTCAGTGTTGGCAGTCATTTAGCTAATTGCAAAGACGTGCAGGCAGTCACTCCAATGTAATCAGCCATATCAGTCTCACTTTCGGCTTGGATCTGGGCAGTCAGACTGGGCGGATGTCTGGTAATTCCCTGGCAGAGTCACGTTGAGTTAACGAAACTGATATAAATTATGAGAGCGCGTATATTTTAACAACTGTCAGCGCAGTTGCGCCACTAAAACATATTCAACTTTTGCGTTCTCTGCTCTCATTTTCTTTTTTTTTTTTATTTTACTTGCCTAGGCCTTCGTCTTCTCCCAACTCTGCGACAAAGTTGCGAAACTCAATTCCCGTTGCAGCAAACAGTCGCGACCGCCAAAGCGGCCAATGTTGCCGCCATAGCTTCGACAACTTTTCGACATGTTGCAGCAACGAGAGCAACTCAATTCCATCCACTATCCAGAAAAAAGGAAAACAGAGCGGCGCAAAGATATGCTTCCCTAGGCAATAAATTCCATACACACACACACACACACACACATGTAGATTTGCAAGATATAGCAGAACTCGAACTTGGAGCATCTACTTCTTCCTAGTTATGCGCACCTCGAAGTAACTTGAGTATTCTCATTTTGTTGTTCGGCTTGACAAGCAATATTCCCTATATTGAAAAATTCCAGATAATCCTCGGGGCTCTTCAGCCAAAAGTTTCTGTATTTTTCAGATATATTTACTATTTTATTGTATGATTTGTAAAAGGTAGATAAGATGGGGAAATTTTCAAAAAGAGTATGCGGTCTTCAGAGAAGCAGAAATAATTTCTTACTTTTTTTTGAAGGAAAAGTCTTTCCTCTCTGCTGCTTCTTTGGCAACATACGAAAGTTTCTTGGCAGAAAATTTTTCAGTCATTTGGTGTGAAGTTGGAAGAACCTCTTGTCCCGAACCATAAAACCTAACCACTCGAGTCCTTGCCTGGACCACCTCTGCCTCGGCTGTCTAACATGTTAACTCGCATATTTTGTTGGCGTGAAATACCTTAAGGCTTTTGGCGAAAATTTTTATTTCCGCCAGTGCCGTCGCTCTTGTTGCCATAAACATGCTCAAACTTACACACACACACATATACACATTTAGATAAAGAAAAGCTACCCACAAAAACACCTTCCACTGCAAGAGGCAGTCAACTTTGCGGAAAATCGTTTGAAGCGCTTTGCACTTCGTCGACAGCTCCTTGCAGGCTTTCTTCCACATTTTTGTTATATCTCTATTTATCTCTCTTTCTCTCTCTCTCTCTCTCTCATTCCCTATCTCTCTTCCCTTTTCTCTGGGTTCAAGTCGTTGCACTGAAGTCTCTGTGCGTGCTATGTTTTGGGTTGTTGTGTATTGTTCTCTCTTGAATTTGTTGTTGTCTGTTTTGGTTTTGCTGCTGGAAAGCTGAATTGTCATTTTGAAGTTGACTATTTATGGATTTGCACAGTAGCAATTCTTGTCAGTTGCATTTCACAGCTTTTTAAATTCTCCCAAAACAGTTCATTTCATTAAAGTTAATTGCAACTGGAAGATGAAAATGTGTCAAGTGTATTTATATATGCCTAATAATATATGACATTTATTCTAAGGCATCTTGGAAATATTCACCAAGCCCCTTTAAAGTTAGTCAATGAACTTGGCCCCTTTTGAGTTGGTTGAATTTAGGATTTTTGCTAATATTTTCCTTACATACACCTGTGTATTTAAAAGCTATAAATATTTTCACATACATCAGCATAGGTCTAAGAAATTTTACTCTGGCAACGATCATGACAAGGTGCCGCCTCATAACTCATTTACGCTGCTGCATGTGTCAACAAACCGAGTGTGACAAACAAAATCGCCGGTATACCTTCCTGCTTGCTACACAAACAAAATCACTAACACAACCTCAGCCAGCCTACTTCGAAAGGGGCCAACCACAATGCCTTGGCAATCAATCCAAATGATATACACATTTCAGAGCCGCTTCGGTAAGCTTCTCTGGCTGACAATATGTATGAAAAGGGTAAGCAGCGGGGGAGCGAAATCAGAGGGTGAAATGACTGCTGTTTGCTTAGCTTCTGGCAGACATGAGAGCCCAAGATTTGATGTATTTGACATATAGACTACAGAGTGAGCCTTTGGCTGCACACGCCATTTTTTATGGGGTCGGCGTCTGTGGCCAAGGACAATATGTCTCAGTCGTCGTCAATTCTCGAGCCTTAGACTGTGTGGTTCCTACGTCTTTCATCTCGCATTTTGCGTCCTCTTTTCGGCATCCTCATAGCTGCCGTTTGGGCCATGTGTGTGAGACTTGAAGTATGGGCTTGTGGTCAGCAAGTGACTTGGTTGGGTATTTGGCTTTTGTTCTGGATTATTGATATTTAACGGACAATCGAGACAGTCAAGGCGTGTGGGTTGTGAAAGAGTAGCCTTCTGTTTCGTTGATGGTTGAGTTAAACAAATTACGTATACGCCACACAATGCGGCCAATCAAGTTAGCGTTTAGGTGTGAAAAATGAATATAATTGCCTTTAATTGATTCGAAACCTGAAGAGAACGTGTCAAATGAATACAAATTTTTATAAATTTAAAAATCTAATAATAACTTATTATAACGATGAGCCTAAAAATTACTTTGAGTTTATTTTTTCACAGCTCATGCCTTATTCTAGCACGGCCACTACTTTATTTTTTTTTAATTGTTCATACCCAGACAATTATACCAAATTTAATCATATATGGTGTAGATAACTTTGATAATGTTCATAACAGCACATGTGACTCACTGATGAAAATCCCAGCTTTACCTTCGCGGTGTCGAAGCAGACAAACTCTATTCGAAATTTTTTTCTTCCATAAATCACATGAACAGGGTTGGTCAGTAAGTAGGGCCGATTTAGGCTGGTATGAGAATCATTTGATATAGTAGTCCGATACTAATGAAATGCGGCACATATACCTATATCAATGTAAGAAAAGTGAGTTCTGATTTTGAAAGAGTTCGATTCATAAATATGGGATTCATTTTCTAAGACATTTATTGTTCATGTGACAGCTTTATGATGTAGTTGTCCGATCCGGTCAATTTAAGTAAAAGTACTGCTTGCAAGCAAAAGCAACTTTTTTATACAAACTTAGCTCTTCTAACATAGAAATGAAGAGATGGTGCAGTTGTCTACTTTGAGAAGTTGAAACAGCTGAGCTCATTATTCTGTATTGCACTAGAAAATGTTGTGTAGAAGAAAAGTTTGCAACAAGAGCTTTTATTTAATTTGTTTACATTTCAGCCTGTCTACTAATTTTCTTAACATTTTTACCAGCCACATAACAGTCATTAAATTCAATGAAATTGAATACTTTCTTTTACGCCCACTCTGCATAGTCCACAAAATCAACAAATAATAGTCAAACAGCAAACAATAACAAAACAGAAATAAGAACAACAAGCAAACACTCACAGAGAAGCATCTAGCACAAAGTCATCAAAAACAAAAGAACACCCGAACGAGAGAAGAAAATCAGCCAACCAGCCGGCCATCTAGGCAATCAACTAACCAACTTGCTAGCCAAACTGCCAGCCTGTCATCCAACTAACCAGGCAGCCAGCCAGCTAGCTTGCAAACCATCTCCAGTCTAATTAAAATAATGCGCTCATATCGCAGCTCCCTCCCTCACTCTCTCTCTGTCTCCATAACGCTGTTGTTAGTTTTGTGCTGCCGGTTTTGGCGGAAATATTTGCTAGGCGTGCCTTGACCAGGGAAAGTAGCAAACAGACAACATAGACCGGCCAGCAGGACGAGCTCTGCCGGTCAGTCAGCGTAACGAAACGCACATAAAACAGCGAAATTTACAACCAGAAAGAGTCCTTCTTAATGTGGCATGGCAACCGCAATACACCGACTCCGGGCCTGGATTGGCTGGGGTCTGGCAGTGTCAGTTGCTAGTTAGGCTAGTTTCATTGGAAGGCTTTTGGCCTCATTTTGAAGCGTTTATTCATTGTGCTTTTTAAGAGCTTCCGTTTCGTCACGCATAACGCTTTCGAATGACACGAACATCAAAATCATCAACATTATCTGCTTGGCAAAACGACACGATAAGAATGAAGCAGATGTGAGTATGAGAAGGGAAGCCAAAGCCACCGAGGAACTGGTTGGACCGCCATGACGCCAGCCAAACTGTGCCAGCATCGGCATCGGCGTCGGCATCTGTGTCTGTTTAGGTGGCCATTAAATGTCAGTTTGGCCAGAGCCCGAACTACAGCCATTCCGTGACCGTCAGTGTGTCTGTGTGTGAATGACCACTTCCGCAGGCAAAACTATGAGGTGTTTGTTTCCCAGACTCTCGAACAAAAAAAAAAAAAAAATAAAAAAAAAAAACAATTGTCTTGTCCTGTGAAAGAGACATTTGAATATCTAGTGACAAACTGAAATAGGCTGTCATTCCTGACAGTTCCAGTTAGTGCTTCTTCGCTGCTCTCTTCACTCAGTTTCAGGTCCGTAGCAAACACATTCCTTTGCTTGACTTACATGGCGTATGTGTAATTTTTTTATGAGCATGTTTTATATCACTTGACATCATCACGGGGCAACTCAACACATAAACAGGCCGACATTTCCGTATACTTTTGCATAATTTAATTTCATGCTAAGTATAAACTACAAAATCGAATAAAATTTCATTATATACACACACACACACACACACATATTCCCACATAAACATAAACAAACAATTTGATATAATTAACCAAACGAGTGAACAGTTGCTGGCCAAAATGGTCGTTGGTAGTTGGGCCACTGACAACTGACGGTGTCGTTGATTTTTCCTGCTGTGCTTAATTGATTGCTTTATTATTAAATTTATAGTATTTTACATTGTTGCTGTTGTTCTTAATTTTGTTTGCCATTTTTAAGCAGCATGTTTCCCTTTTTTTATGGCCAACAACTGTAAAAACAAAACCGATCCCAGACAATCTCAGTTGAATTATATCGAATGAAATGGCATACCCTGGCCAGCCGCAAATCCGCAAAAAGATTCAATAATAAAAAAAAAGTAATGCAGCTTAAATACGTGTAAATATTATGATAAATAAATTTGTTAACATCATCAACACATTTTCATTTAATGTTCGCACTGGTTTCACTTAATTACAAAAGTAAACAATTCGATTTACATTGATAAGTTGAAATCAGCTGAGCTGGCCAAGGAAGATCCATAAGCCGATAAAGCAACCAAATAGGCAAATAAACTCACAAGCTCTGATTGCATTTTAAATCGATTTAATGAAAGCACACAAACTTTGTTGCCCAATGTCCACCCAAGTCGTTTGCACTCCAATCGAAACGAACATTCAAATCATTTCACAATCCATTATACATAAATGAATTGAGGGAGGGTTTAACTCAAATCGAAGACTGATGCAAATTCTATTCAATTGCCCCAGTAAACACACACGCATTTCCAAATGCTCCGGTCATTTGGTTGACCTCCTTTGGCCTTGCACCATAAGCGCCGTTTGGCCCGATAACATTTAACTCGAGTTGAAAATCAACAAAGGATTTCAATTCTCAAATAGTTCCAGCTTAACTTGGTAAAGGCATTCTCATTCCATTCAAAATACATTTTTCTTCAACTTGCATTTCAGAGAAGCCGCCAGGCAGTTGCAGTTTTCCATTGGTGGAACATTTTGATTGGCTTTTTAAGCTATCAAATGAGCAACTATGATTGTATACACATATATATCCTTTTTTTTATCTTCTCGTATTTGCTACTGTTTTTTCTTTTTATTTGTTGGGGAATCAGGCAATTTTAAAACATTTCGAGCGCTTTTGCAAATTTTTTCGGACAGGTTCAGCGAGGCATAAATTGCAGTTGCCTGTCAAAGCTTTCACCTTTTTTATTTTTAACAAATACGACTAAATGACTACGAGTAAATAAGAAAAAGAAAAAAAATTGTTGAACATTTCACAAACTTGTCGGCTGCCTTTAAACGCCCACTAATCACGATGCTGATTTATATCAATTGAGTGAGAAATTTATGAGCTGGTTTGGCCCGAGCGCTCAGTACTTAATCCATGGCTAATTTTGAATTGGAATATTTATGCTTGCCTTTTGGCCGCTTTCACTCCGTTGCTCAATATTCAACGCTCTGCTTAATTTCGTTCCTTTTTTTTTGCCAATTCCATACTTGCTCTCTATCTGGCTTGCCTGTGGGTGTGAGTCTACTTAACTCAACTGAAGCGCATCGAAATGAGTTCCACTTGCTTTTCACCAGCCGTGAGTTTTGTGCGTATGCCACGACCACGTAGCCCTCGTGATTAGTGCACTGCTCCACCCCTGCCTAGTCGTTTTATAAAATCCGACCCCACCTTTCAAATGCTCAATACCTGGGACTGGGACCGGGGACTGGGTGAATGCTGATGGGGTGAGTAATGCGGAGTGTGGCTGTGACATTTCGTTTAGTGGGCGATTGAAAAGCAATTTCACGCGTTGCTCAGCTAGTCACATAAATCACACGGCCGCATTGCATTTGCCTAGGCATGGGTAGAACGGAATACAAATAGAGTAACGATAGACGGAGAGGATCTGAAGAGGCTTAAAGTCTGAGCCAGATTAAGTCTTGACTTTACCAAAAAGAGGTAGCACTTAAAACTGTAGTAAATTTGTGAAAGACTTAATTTCAAAGCTGGCAGACATAATTGATAGTTGAATTCTTAAAAAAAAAAAAAAAAATAGAGAGAAATACACATATTAAAAAATTCTTGATGGATTGATAAAATACTCTTGCAGTTTTGGTAGTCAACAGCAGCTGGTAAAAAGATTGCTGAATTGAAAGACAAACAGACAAATGGACTGAAATATTTCCATAGACAAATCGTTTTCTCAGTTTTGACGTTTAAATCCAATATTTCATGCATTTTGAATTCGTTATTGACAAACTGAAAACTGCAATGCATTAAGCACAACAGTTGCCAAAACTTTGCATTCGCAATTTCTTCCTCCTACCCAACTGTTTACTCTTTGACACTCCAACATATTGGCAGCACTAAAAAGTATTGGTCACTTTGGGGGGAGTTGGCAGGTCTAAACGTATAGAGGAGATTACTGCTTCAGCCGTCTGACAGAACTCACTTAATTCAAACTGATGACATTTCTTCTTTGACATTTTTGAAGATTCTTTCAATAATATGCAGGCGATTGACTTGAAAAGTATTATGCTAAACGTTTGCCAATCAACTATTGAGAATCAATTATAAGTCTTGAAGCCAAAGAATATGTGAATGCAAGGTTAAATGCAAACATTTCGAATTTAGAGCCCAGCACAAAAATGTTCATATTGCTTTGATATTGTCAGTCTGTTAATGCAATTAAGGCAACGTTCGACTATGTCATCAATCATATTTAAAGTATTTTGAATTATGCGTAGGCGCATAAATCGAATGCTGTCAATGATGAAAACTCGAAATATTCTTCAAAATTTTTTAAATTCTACATTGACGGAGCAACTATTTAATACCGAAATATAATATATTGTTTATTTTATGCCTTAATAATTGGCCATTAAAACTATTAAGAAAATATCTTAGCATGATTATTCATTTATTATCATTTTTCAATAATATTCACGAAATTAAAAGATTATGTTCAAAAATTAGTTAAAAATTCAACCAGGTAATGAGTGAAACAGAATAATTGATTGAATTACTCTCATATATATATTTGACCAGTCATAAATGATAATTCATGATTGCTTTGATTTAAGTCAAATAGAAAATAGGTAAAGAATCAGGCTAAATTAATTTCTAATTTAGTTTCAGTTTTAAAAGGGAGCTTGCTTTAATGTATGGATTAATGGCCAGGCCGAGTTATCATTTTTCATAGTTGACCAAAAATGATGGGCACCAAATTATTTGGCATAATTTATGGCGATAAATTTCGCGGCTATGGCAGACTCGCCTAGTAAGCGAGAGGGCAGGGATTGTAATAGATTTACAGTTTCCAAAACGTTATTAATTGCCAATTAACGATGAATATGATTAATGTGAGCCCTTTCTGGTAAGTAAGGCAGAGTGCCGTAGTGCTCGATGGCTTGGCCAGGTTTGTTGACAAAGATGCACGCATACACACATCTCACACACAGACCGGCCTATACACTCTACATATGCTGGCCTTAAGCTATGCAAAATCTGCCAAGTTAGCCAGCCTCAGCAGCAGCAGCAGTCACGTGTGACTTCTTTTGTCCGACTTGTAAAGGGGGCTCGAAATTGCCAAGTAATGGAATTATTACAAAACTATTCATCATGTTTGCAGGCCAGGCATAAGTAGTGTGAGTTTGATAAGGCGACAAATTCCCCAAGACGAGGAGAGGGGTGCCAGCTTAAAGCAATAGGTTAACTAATTAGCATGTCAAAGCCATCTATAAAGTTGTACCCAGCAAACCGTTAAGCAATCATGCATAAACAAAGTTCCCTTCTCCCTCCACACACCCCCTTCATGAGGTACTTGCAGAGCCTAAAGCCATTAACCTTAAGGGTGCAAATCCCGCTTAATTATGTCTTTACATTTTATAAGCTCTGCACATGTAATACATACGAGAGGAGCAACAACGGAGGCCCTCGTAAAGTATGTACAAATTACGGGTGGCAGCAAGAGGGAAGTCTGAAAGACCGCCGGCATATGAATATCTATTTTGATTAATCCTTTGTCAATGACTTTGAGCAAAAAACTAATTTGTACTCACAGGACTCTGGACTGGCCTAAGGCAAATATGCGTGTGTGTGTGCATATTTTTGTGTATTGTGTCATAAAACAAAATGGCCAAGAAAATTGAAAATTTAAGCTTTGCCTTTATTAGATTACCTTAGACTTTAACACATTTCATATTACATTCAGAGTCATTGACAGTTGAGTCTTGGATTTTATGCTACCCATTTTGAAAATCCAGTCAATGAATTTTCCAACAAATTTTCTAAGTAGAAAATTAGTGTCTTGCTGTGCGCTTGTAATTGGGTGTGAATGAAAATGATAAAGCCTATTAAAGCTATAGATAAACTGATATACCGAAACAAATGCATTTGAAATAACAAGTGGATCGAATCGATTGGTTGTCAAAAATAAAAATCGGCGGTGAAGTATTTATCATTTTTCATAGTTGACAAAAAATGTATTTATTTGTATTATTCAGGAGAATAGAACTTTATCAATATTTAAAGGCTTAGATCTTCTATTAGGACGACGCCTTTGCAGTTTTCGTGGATAAGTGGTAGGGTGTGGACCGCTGGGATGTCTTTTTTCGATTTTTAAAGGGTTAGATCTTCTATTAGGATGGCGCCTTTGCACATTTGGTGAATCAGTGGTAGGGTGTGGACCACTAGGATGTCTATGTCTCTCTTGTGTAGAATATACGTGATCTTTGTGCTTGTAGAGTCCGGAACGTCCGGAACGTTTTCGAATGCAACGATTATCGCTGGCCAAAACCTCATAAGGACGGCACTTTCGACGACTTTTCAGCAGTCGACCGGGCATGTAAACGTATCTTACGGGCCGATTGTGCCCAAGAATGGGACCACCCGGTGCACTAAAATGGCCCTTTTTCTTTTCTTCCGGATTGTCTTCAGCATCTTTTGAAGGCTCATTTTCAACTTCATCGGGACCAACCTCATCACCCTTGACTATACTACGACCGACCAATCGACTGTGGACCACAGGAACACGATCGTCGGCTTCACGAGTTTTCGGTGCAGCAGCACAGCCAAACGCCGTCAATATCTCGCCATTCTCGCACTCGTTTGATTCGACAATTCCCTTTTTTTTCTTGGCTGCATCTAAATTCTCATCCATCCATGTATTCAAGACAACACGATCAATGAGTTTATCCTGATCCACACAGCCTTGGCCTTTTGTCAAGACTTCGTTATTTTTGCATTTTGAAGTGGCCTGATGCTCTGCCTCTTCCGAGTCTGGCACAATACCAACTACTTTATCGACTTTCGCGATAGACGCTTCAATATGCTTTCTCCTCTTTTTTCGCTTGTCTTCTATTTCCGATTCCATTTTTTTCAGTTCCTCATCCTCACTTACTCCCGGGGTCGAGTCTACCTTTCTATCATCAGGTGCCGCTGCAGACACTCCCGGCGTTAGCTCTCTTGCTGCTTGTATTGTTGCAGTCAGTCCCGCCGGTTGCTCTCTGGCTGCTTCAGCCATTGCAGTCACTCCCGCACTGATTTCTCTTTCAACTGCTTTTGATACCGCTTCGGTGACTTGTGGCTCAGCTCTGGCTGCATGCAGGCCAAGAAGCAATAACACCCAGAATTTCACTATCATTTTAGCCTTCCTCCTACTGGGCTTTCTCTATGCAGACTGTGTGAAAATTTAGTTTGTTGATTGATTTCATTGCTATCGAGCCAGTAAATCTGCTATTTGCTTCGCCCTGGCGTAGGCAAATGGATTTGTTTTTGCATTCACGTTTTGGTAAAAACAATTAAGCGAACTATGAAATAAAGTCTGACGGATGCGCTCTCGTCTCGTCTTCTCAATCCCAAACTACAGATTCTTCGTTTTCTCTGTTCTCCAGAACCACGGAAAATAAATACATTTCGCGCTCGGAATGGAAATGGAGACAGAGTGGCAGGCATTGTTGCTTTATTTTGCAATCTCAATTTCCCACAATAAAATTAATGTTTTACGTAGCCAATTCCGAATCGTTTATTTCACATAAAAATGCGATAAATAAACGAAGCATCCTGTGCGCCATCATCCTAGAAAAGAGAGAGTCGTTCTCCTGGCAAAAGACGCTTATTATTGTTGTTGTTGTACAACAACAACAGAGCTGTATTTATAGAGCAAACAATGCAAAGGATGTTGCGCAAGGACATACGCAATGGATTATGCCAGCACATAACATGAAGGGCACGGGCGATTGCGAGGGCGTGGATAGCAGTTCACCATACAAACCAGAACCCACAACCCATTGCTTTCAGACTTAAGTTCCATAGAGAAAAGAGCACCGAAAGCAGACACATGAAAACGAAAGACAAAAGCTGTTGCTTTTGTTGTTGGCGCTGCTGATGCGGCAGCCGTGGGGCTGCTTATGCTTTTGGATTTTAAGTACAACAACAACAAAAACAAAAACAAAAGCAGTAACGAGTATGAGAATGACCCGAATGAAATCCCAGAAATACTCTCGTTTGCGGCTTCTGTTAAAAATTTCATGTTAATGGCCACACGAAGTTACACCAAGCAGCCCCAGCCCGTTGCTCTTGGTCTATCCACTCGACCCACCCACTGCAAATGGGTTTAACCCATATGTGGGAGTGTGGGCTTCCAGTGTGCGTAACTGGTCATTCTGACGCCATTTTTGGTCGCACCTTTGTACCCAGCTTATTTCCTTTTCTGCTGTGTCCTTTGCAAATTTAATTTCAACTTATACAAACGGACCGATTCTGTTGTTGACCTCTCTCATAGTGAGCAAAAGACAAAAAGGAAATGACTTTAATTAAGGATATCTTGTGAAATGTTTGCTCATATTTATAAGCCAACCCATTCTCAGGAAAAAAGCAAACGGATCCAAACATAGCAAGAACGAAACGAATTGAAAAAGGTACGCAATCAAAGGCGGAAAATCGTTAGAAAATAAAATCGGAATAACAAAGCAACAATAACAGCAGAGGCAAGAATTAGTTTCGGGCTACTTAAAATTGAATACTCTTTTTGCAAAATGATATAATAAAATACTAGTTAACACTAACAAGCCTTGCCCAAGATGGCCTATATAGAATATACCAATTTGATCCCCATCATTATATTTCATATTTGATTTATTATAGGTATCGGGATCAGTATTGGATTTGGCTACCTTCTATAAAACCTACATATATCTTATTACTTGATATATGTAGAAAATATGGTAGCATAGATTCCTTTCTGATAAGTCGGGAACTCATTGCTCCAATTTCGTTTAATTGGCTACCTTCTCTAAAACAACATATATCTCATTCCTTTATATATGGAGAGGATATGGTAGTACGAGTTCCTTTCTGATAAGTCGGGAACTGATTGCTCCGACTTCATTTTATGTGTAATAAAGGTAGTCATTTTCTTGTTGAGAGAGAGTATGAAAAAGATGGGCCAAAAGGAAGAACGACAAGCTAATGCCCTTTGTTTGTCAGTTGCTGATCCCCAACCCGAAAAATACAATTCATCCTATTTTTTTTGTTTCTCCCGCGGCGCTTCTTAGGCTTTGTGCTCATTTTTCTTGTTTGCATCCTTTGTTTTTTTGTCCTACTTTGAAGCTTTTCAACTCATTCGCTTTCTTTTGACTATTTGCTTCAGTTGGCTGTTTATTTATTTGCTGTTGCTTCTTTTAACTTTCTCTCCCTGCTTATTTGAAGACGTTAATAAGATAAAAGTTTTAGTGCTATTCGAAAAGACTTACATAATTGCAAGAATGAAAGTTTTTTAAGGCTTTGGCCACTTTCTATAAAAATCTATGCCTGAAATAAATCAGAGGGCTTAGAAAAGTTCCCCCTCTCTCTCTCTCTCTCTCTCTCTCTGTCTCTCTCTCTCTGCTTAGTACTTTTACTTTTGTCCACTCTCGCTATCTCTTTCGTTTGTTGGTCTCATGATTTATTCAGCACAACACAACAATGACTAGTAAATTTTGTCAAGAGCCTTTCCAGTGGAGCGGTTCAGATGAAATGCATGCAAAACACTTTGATATTCATATATTGCAGCAACTTGTTTTACTTTTCCCTAAAACTATTTCACCTTTCTCTTTCTCTCTCTCTCTCGAGCATGTTTGTGTTATGACTTTTAGCCCAGACAAGCAAAACTCCGAGAAACTGGCAATTGTTTTGGGCTAATCCACAAATGCAAACAAACATTCAGTATTCGTAGAGTTAAATGTTTGACTATGCATGAAATATTGAATGTTTGTAAATTTTAAAATATTTATTTTATTTTTATAAGAAAAAAATTGTACACGTATTATTTAAAAGCCAACACAAGAACTGAGCAGAGAAAGATCACATATAGATATTAATAAATTCCAATAAATTTATATTTCCTCAAAAATTTCTAGCACTTTTTTGTGCATTCTTTTATTTATCAACTTGCACTGCTTGGAGTTGAATATTTATTGGATTTTTTTTTTTTGATCGTAATGCAGGCTCGTAAAAGTGCCAACAAAGTCAACTATAATTCCAATTCCGATTTCAATTCTGTTTGCCAGAACCCTGACCAAAGCCAACATTATCGTCGTCTCGTGTGTGTCCTAGCGTTTTTGCCTCCGCTAGTTCCCGCTACACGCTGCAAATTGTGCATATTTTATTGCATCCGCTTCCCGTTGCCATTCGGCTTGCATACTTTCAGGCTAATTCATGCTAACATTACACTACTTTTTTCCATAACTGGGAGTTCTTTGAAGCGCTTAGTTCATTCAAAATACTTGTGTATAACATATTTACACACTGTACCTAAGGCACAAAGGATACATCACGTGCAAGTGGATGTTAAACTAAATCGTACTTCTATATCATATTATTCCCAGAAGGCTTGTGCAAAAGGCTTTTAAAATTCCCAAAATGGTGAGTTACCCTTAAACTCAAGAACTCTATGATACTCAAAGCAGGCATATGGTTCGTATCGACTACATTATAAAGAGGCACATGATAATTATTTGAAGCACTTTATCTGCTTCAAAGTTCGAATGACTGTATTGCTTAGCTCTCACCTAAATCCCAAAAGAACTGGTTTTGGTATAATTTATTTAACGAAACACTGTTAGAATGGTATCGGAAAGTTTGATTACTATATGATCGAATCGACTTAGGAGTCTTTTTTCGATTTACTCTATACCCTCAAGTACGTCCCAGCAAAAAGAAAGATCATACAATATTCAGCATACCGCAAGACAATGTTTTAAATTTTTTCCGATTTCTTATGCTTTCTTCTCCATTCTGCTTATAGCGTTTCTCTATGTCGTTGACTTGAATTCATTTGCATAAAATGCAACAGAGAGAATGGAGAATACAGAGACTATCAACCTTCCATTTCCGCTTATCGTGCTTACTTCGGTGTGCCTTTTCTTTAATTACCACTTGCCTTCTTTTTAAGCTCCCATTGTCGTTTAATTTATGAGCCCTGGTCACTCTTTTTATTTTATTAAGCAACCTTATTCTTATATAAATAATTGCCAATATAATTATCACTTTCGGCAAGTGTGGCGGCCATTTTTTTTGGGTCATACGATCCTTCGTATAAGTGCTTGCATGTACTTGCCTGAATCCTTGTTACGGGCATCGCCACTCGAGTGGACAAAATTTATGACACTGCGCCGTTTGCCAAACAAGAAATTAAAAGTTCGCACCGAACTGTACATAAAGTTTTGCACACGCATGTGGTGCAGCGTACAATTTATTAAACTAACTGGAAATTAGTGCAACATCATACACACAAACACACATAGCAACACACACTCGCCATGTCTATGCGACAAATGTGCGCAAAAGTTTGCAAGTCTGGGAGAGACCGAAAACTAAAATAATTGCAACAAAAAAATATACAAAAATTCAGGATAATTTATGAAGCCTGCAAAAGCAGCAAACTCATTGGATTGATTTTTTGTGTCAGAGTGTAAAGTGAAAATGTTAAAATAATCCTGCCAATTGGCTAAATATTCAAGCAAACACGAGAAATAATTCTCTGAAACAGAAACCGAGGCGCCGCACAAAGTAGAGAAACAAAAAATATTAAGGTCTGATCTGTACGACTCCTATATCCTCTGTAAGACTTGGCTAATCTTTTCGACATTTTTATCAAAATTTTGATTTTAAAAATTTTTACTAATTTCAAAATTTTATGTCGAAAATATTATTGAAACCTGATAATCCTAAATGAGGTCTCTCATTTCTTATAGGGTATGATAAAAGCATTCCTAAAATTACGATTCTAGCTGAAGTACCTTTTTTTTGACTTGATGTCTATATATATTTCTTGATCGCTTACAAATAAATTCACAGTTTTATTGTAAATTGTGAAACAATTGTTATAAATTCCATTTCAACTGATTGTTATCCTTAGTAGTGTTGGTTTAGTTGTTGTAGCTCTTAGATTTTTTGTGCCGTGTTTTCCACTTGATAAATGCAGACAATTAGCAAAATGGTCCACTGGCGCCAAGAGCCCAACAGCCGCCAGCTGCCAGCCATCCCCAGTCAGCCAACAAAGTTACTTAGTCGTTTGCCAAGTTTTTGACACGCTTCCAAATTAGTTGCACTATACTAAACCAGCAAGAAAAGGACCGCTGCAAGTGCGAAAAGGAGCAAGAGACAGACAGAAAGAGAAAGAGACAGAGAGAGGGATGTGTACCCAAAGAGGTCAAATTTCTGCGTAATCGTTACGTCAGTTGTTTTGTCCAGCAAGAGGCTTATTAATTGCCATTTTAATACTACCAAAATTGGAGATAAAAATTACTTACGAGTTTTCAAGGTGATACAAGAGTTTCGAACATTTCAAGTACAGTTCAGTTCAAAATAACTTTTGGTTTCTTCTTGGTCCAAATAGCACTTATTCCGATTCTCTCGAATTGTTTTGCTAAAACTTTTCACTTTTATTGTAACTAAAATTGGGTTTAGCAAATAATTTATTATTAACTTTTCTGGGTCAAACTTTCTTTGTCATTAATTGCAATCGTAATAATTACAAGCACACACCTTTTGCTGTTGCCAAACAAGAAGGCTTCCATATTTTTCGACACGGCAGTTTTATTTCTCTCTCAGTTTAATATGTGAAAATAAAAAAATAAATGCAATAGTAAAAGCACTTTGAAACTGCAACAAAGCTACATTAAGCAGCACGTACTTTTCAACTGCTTTATCGGCATTAGTATGAGTGCGGGTATTGTGAGTTCTGGAGAATTCCTGCCCTTCCTGAAGAGGTTTAGACAATTTTCGAAAAATAAATCCGAGCATCTACCATGTGGTTGCCTGGTTGTTCTCCACATTGTTATGGCCTCGAGTTTACCGGCTGCATTGTTATTTCCGTTTTATACAAAGCAGCAGCATTGAGCAATAAGCGGAAATGGCTTAAAGGATATTGCAAGTGCATTTTCAAACTAAATCGAGTGGAGGCAGCCAAAGGAAATGAAAGTATGGAAATATGCAAAATAGGAAGAGAGGAAAATCGAGAACCAAAAATACATACGACTTACTTAGGGTGCTGAAATCTCTTCAGAAAATTTTAAAAACAAAAATCAAAGGCAAGAGCCCTTCAAATGGCAAATAAGAAATACCATAAAAAAAAAATGCAATCACTTCAATTGTGCTGAAGTTGTTAACAATTGTATTTGCCGTGAGTGAAGAATTTTGGGAAGCCTTCGTGTAAATACGAATTAATTATTTACCCAAGCCAATTAGGTGTTGCCAGCTCAAAGAGTGTTGGCATAGGAAGGAAGTTTTTAAGGAAATTGTCTTTTTCAAATCAACAAAAGTTTTAGAGCAAGCAATTTCCGATTACTTACCAAAGAAGACATTCTTTACTCGCTCTCCACGTTTTCGTAAAACACACTCACTATCTCCTTAGACGCTAGCTCATCTGTGATATTTATTTTCGATTGAGGCACACACGCAAATGTTTTGCAATGCCTCGCAACTTGTAAAGTTTTTGTCAAACGGATGAGCAAATGTCACGCATACTGGGAAACGGCGTAACCAACGCTTGGGTAAAAACTTGCAGATACGTCTGTTTAGGTTTCCAGAGCTTTCCGTTTCTGATATGCGTAAACAAATTAGAGTTGCTAAACTTCTGCCCTTTGACATCCGCACACCAGCTCAGTTTTCGGAAAAGCTGCTAACAGAGAAGAAATGCAAAAGCGCCTAACGAAGATAAATAGTCAAAAGTTTTCCGCCTGCCTAATTGACAAGAAAATCGAAAATTGCTCAAATGAAACGCGAAAATTATATAATAAATTATATAATCTTTTTAAAGTTTATAAAGACAACAGCAGACAAGTGACAAAATTTAGCCACAACCTATTTATTCTTAAGTCTAGATTCGAAATGAAAGCCAGAATATTCATTTACCAGCACACATAGACATGAACAGCAACAGCAATAACAACTAAAAGAAAAATAGAAATTGTAATTTAATGCTCTTTTGCACCTTCAAATCCTTTCAATTGCATAAGACACGTAATCACATTCGAAGTGCTCTCTCCGTTTTCTATTCGTGTCAGTTGTCCCCTCTTATCTTTTACTTTTACCAACTCGCCCCACCTCTGCCTTGTCTGTCTATCAACACAGGAGCATCAGCGTAATCAGTAGAACTTGATGAAATGTTGCAATTTATATAGACAAACCCACAAGTCGTCCCGGCTTCAGGCCCGGCCCTGGCTTTTCTGTATCGACCAACTCAAACCGAGCAGTCAGCAGTGCAGTGAGCAAGGATATAAATTTTTGTATGTGTTCCATATACTTTTAGAGACTGAGTGAATTGGTATGGTAGGGAAGGTAACCTGGGCTCGGTTGTCTACAGTTTTGCTTTATTTTGTACATTATTCTGTGCTTAGCTCGACAGCTCCTCACTTTCTGCTCGACCCTGATGTTGTGTGATGTGCTCTGCTCTGTAAGCTAAGCTTTTACAACAATTTTGACACACTTGATGAATCTCATACACTTAAGCAACGGTGACGCTTATAGACTGACTCATCTTACAGCACAGTTGGTGCACTGCGTTCACCATACGCCCGACTCACATTGCCAGTTACGCCCTATTAACAAAAGCATGACTCCAAGCCAACGATTTACGCAAATAGATTTTGGACTAAGCCAGCTCCTTCCCAGGGAATGGGGAAGGGAACTGCATCGTTGACTAATGCATTTTTTAAATTATTTGAAAAGGTGCGTAGACAGATTTCAGAGTGGGGGGCAGGCAAAATTGATTGAAATTATAAACTTAAACTCGAAGCAGTGTGACCTCAGTTACGGTGCAGGGGAAAAAGCCATCACATGTGCTTTGAAATCCCGAGATATTGTATGAGGGAAACTTAAGCTGGAACCTCGAGTGTATCCATTTGATTTGGATGAACTGTCACAATTGCTTTTGTTTGGTTCTACTGAAACTGATTGACATACTGATGGACTATGGACTATGGACTGTATTTGCAGGCTGATGAGTTGACAGTCTAGAGCAGCTGGTCCAAATTTGATGATGTTTTCTGTTGATATTGGTGACATTGCTTGACATTCATTGTAATTACGGAGTAATGTTTTTGCTGTCATAAGGCAGAGTGAGAGGGCTTTGCTGAAAATATAAATAGAAAGCTGCAAACTAGGCGAGAGCGAGAAAAGGAAAGACATAGAGAAAGCCAATTTATTAGGGTACCTTTCAGACTGGGACCTCAAAAGCTGATGAACTACAGTGCTGGGCGAGGTAAAAGCCACAGCCAATTAGCAGTTTAAAATCGTTGGCCGTGTTCTTCCCAGGAAACGCGTTGGGAGAGAAGGAGATGGACTTGGTATCCCGTAAAACTAATTTAGGCACAGCCAAGGCATGTGGAAAGTTTTTTGGCATATGTGGCCCATTATTTGCCATAAAATTTAATGTCAAACTACACCTTAACTGGCTACCCGAAACACCCACACTAAATCCTTTGCTGGTCTATCCTTTCTTTTGCCATATCCATAAACCAAACCAGACCTTCGGCCATCGGTGCCGTTTAATACACAACGCACACTTCCTGTTTCACTGTTCCGTGGTCCTAGCACATGTGCTTCACTGTGGTTGTTGCTGGGTTATTTACGTGCGCCGTGTGCGCTTGGCTAAACAGTTGCCCACCAAAATGTCGCCACTTTTCGCCACAAGCCCTCGGAGAGTGAGAGATAGGGTGATGGGGAATGGGAAGTGGAGAGGGGGAGAGAGAGACACTGTAAAAGAAAATGGAATGGTGGGGGTGAACAGCATCGCTTAAGTTGCTCTGCCAAAAGTTTTGTGTCCTGGTTGGAACTAATTATAAAATAGCTCAAAGGCCTTTCCAAAGGCTGGCCAAACAATGGGCTTCGTTCTGTCTACCCTCCTCCTCCTCCTGCTCCGGCTCCTCCTGTTGTTCACTACCTTTTTGATTTTCCCTACTTTTAAGTAGCAGAAAAAAAAAACGAGAGAGCAAAAAATGGGCACAAATTCAGAATTTGTGAAACTGAAAATCATGGCAGCATGTTGCCGCAAACTAAACATTTGCTTGCCAATTTGTTGTTATTTATTTTTATGTTCGGCGGATCCAACGATGCCACCACCACCACCATCACCACCACCAATGCAAACCAAGCGGCTTGTTATGTTTGGCCATTAAAAATAATAGTGCGGCGCTTGTAGTTTTGGTTGTTGTAGTTGTTGTTGTTGTTGTTGTTGTTATCTTTGTTGTTTTACATACCAAGCAAATTTACATTGTGAGGTAAAAATTTTCCTCTCTATTCGAACAATACATTTTTTTTATTTACTTACAAAAAAGGGACACGTGCGATTTCGGCCAAAAGTATGACAACCAACTTGTTATTGAGCATGTTACGACTCAACTGACCGACTGATTGTTCTACAATTTTTTTTTTTTTTTTTTTTTTTTGGGAATTTGTTTTGAAGTGCTACCTTATCTATAGGTCTCGGTTCGGTGTAGCATGAAATTAGTTTGAGCCCAAAGGCAAAGGTTGTATCGTTCTAGTCTCCTCTGGCAGCCACAAATTAGCACTTTAATTTTGGCAAAAAATTTTTGGCCATTTTATTGCAATAATTTTTTGTTTGATTTTCCGTTCGGGCTGGGCAATACGAAGCAATTAATTGTGCAGCCAGCAGGGTAGGCCATAACTTGGATGCTTTATCAAAAAACCACTTATACACACAATCAACTTAATGAAGCCATAATTATTTGGGTTAACAGCTTGCGGCAGGATGACATGCTCCACTCTCTTAGCAAAACGAATACATCCATTTTGGAGGCTGTAAGAGTCGCGAATCTGTGTTTGTTTCATTGTGGCCAGCCAATTCTTATTTTTCTCCTTTTGTGGGCACACACAAATCAAAGCAAATGAGCTAACAAGGATTGCGAGAGAAATGGCAGGAGCTACTCCTGCAAATCGGCGCACATTTGCCAGTCAGTTTAATAAATAGGCAAAGATTTTCTTTGCCTGCCTGCTTTTTTGTTTTTTTTTTTTTTTTTGAGGTTCTCTCGAGTGCCCAATGAGGCTTTTCGAATGAAACAAATATGAAAATGGACTGTATATAAAATGCGACATGCAAACTTGGCCAAAGAGATAAATGGCCGGAATGGATCATCGGGACCCAAAAATAATGACTAAAACAAAGGCACTTCGTTTGAAAGGAAATTACCTCAAAATGATTCGCTTGGCTAGCTAAAGAGTTGGGCCCTCAATTGATTTGAGGTCTTTTATCAAATAGACCAAAAAATACTTTGAGAACTACATTTGCATTGCATCTGTCTAGGTACACTCTGTGTATATATTTAAGCAGATTATGCTGCCCCAGGGGGTATCAAAGAGCGTTGGGTAGACGAAAAAAGTTGAATGGTCAAAATAGAAAATCCCTGTTATCTTTGCCCAATCTCTTCTACCCAAATTCATCATCTCTTAAACTTTTGCTTGTTTTGGCTTTTTCTCCAAGCCAACTAAGTGAATCAAAAGTAAGACTCTCAAGACAGAAAGAAAAAAAGACATACTTGATGCTTGGCAAAATCAAAACGATTTGTTTTTCACAAACAACAAGCAAAAATAGCATTGACAACAATAGAAAAACAATAGACAGTATCAAAGAATCGGAGATTGGACCAACTTACTGAATGATTTGAGTGGCTGAGTGGCTGACTGCGCTGAAGCAGGTGAGTGAGTGGGCAAATCCTTTGCTTTAATGTCTGATTTAATATGTCTAGACGGTCTGCGTCTTTGAACAACGCTCGATTCGGACTGGCAGACAGACGCCAGAGACGGCTACAACGATGTTGGTGACTGTGACTGTGTCGCGCTCGAGGACCGCATCTGAAATCCCTAACTGAGCTGGGTCGATGTGTTGCGGCTCAGCTCTCATCTCTTGTGCTCGGTTAGGTATCGCATTTGCATTGTATTTATTTTTGAATAATTCCCACTCACGTAGCGCTGCGTAGGAGCTGATGAGAGATGTCAAATACATTTGAACCAGCACTCTGGAGCTTGGATACCTGTGGCGTTCAGATCGGCTATTGAACTGCATTCAGCTACCCCCAACTTGTGACCGATATTGACTCAATTAGTTAGTTAATCGGGCCAAGTACTTTCTCATTCAGCTGACGGCGCCTCGTGGCAGATTCTATGACATTTACTGCGGCACCCGAAAATTCTATTAAAAAGGGCGAAAATTCATTAAGCAAGTGATTTATTTGCACAGCAGTCTAATAACATCGGTGACACTTGCAGCCGCAGCCAGCAGATCCGACGTGTTCGTATTAAGCGGCAATTTGGTAATTTGTTATTCATTTCATTTAATTCTCATTATGCAGTCTACCAAAAATGTGAATTCAGTTAGTTCTTTTTATTCAAAATTTATACAAAACATAGCTGCCCTTTTCTTCTGAAAAATACGAATTTTAAATTTGATTATGAAATATCTAATGAATTGAATGAAACGTTTTGTAATCTTTTGTATATTTGCTTTTGAAATAGGAGTAATCAATGCAATTATAAATTTAAAAAATAATATATAATAAACGCTTTCAAAAAGGTGAACAAGGTGTGAGAATGAAAAACTATTGCCTGGGGGATTGTCAAAAGTGTTATTAGCAAAACGTATTAAATTACATACGAAATTCAACATTCGATTTATTTTGTTTACATGCAAAATGCACAGCCAACACGAAAAGCTGAAACCACAATAACAACGACAACCAGCCAAGGCTCTGATAATGCAAGCCAAAATATAAATAATATGACATTCTGAGGAGAGCAGAGCGGCCCATCAGGTAGCAGCTCCTTGGTCTATTTGCCTTTTCGGGTGGTGCGTTTTGTGGTTTTGAATTCGCTGCTTGTTTGTGGGAATCCGAATGTGGTTTATTCTCACAGTTTTTGGGACAACTTGTTTGCCATTCCCAGTCCGGAACGACAACGACAACACTGACTATGTTTATTTAGGCCAGCCAAACGCCAAACAACCACATGACAAACTCTGCTTACCCCAGCGCACATGCCAACGTCGCTTCCAACATCGACGCCTTTTGTCAACAGGGCCTTGCCATTTGGTCAGATCAAAAGATGGTAAAAGTGCTAGCGAAAACTACTTTATTACCTTTTGGGGGACTGGCTTAAGATCCAGGCAGTTCTTGGGTGTTTATCTGGCTGGTTCCATTGAATTTCCCCGGTTGACTGACAGTTTGATGTGGCAAGAAAACGTTGCTCATGCAAAATGCATGACATAAGCTTGTGTCAGCATCTTCGCGTACCACATGAAACTTCACATGGATAAATTGAACAGTTTTTCGGCTACGACTCAGAAGTACCTTACATGGGATTCAGAGCTTACCACAGATACTTAGCAAGGCACAAGAAATCGAGTGGCAATTATGAGTTTTACGAAATGAATCTGACTAATCGGCTGCTGCCATGGTAGTGCGGCTGAATTTAATGTTCTTCTTAATTTGGAATATATTTAACCAACTTTTGATAGTTTAAATCTGAGGTGGAGTACTTTTTTTTATCAAATGAAAATGCAGAAACCTGAAAATTAATACAAAAAGCGGATTATTCGACAAAAATGTTAAAAGTTTCATACTCTTTTGTAGATTGTAATTAAAATGACTGTGAAAATGATGAATCCTTTCAGAAAAAAATCCCCATAATCAATTATTTTGTGAGCTAATTTGGAATTGTGATTTATGTACAAACTTAAATCATTTAATAAGGCTATTAAATCGGACACATCAAATACATATATGAAATGAAGTTCAAGTGAATTGCGATTGATGATATTTTTTTTTTTTTTTAGGTCAAAGCTTAAAAAGTGTATTTGTGAAAGGTAATTCGTAATATGGCCCATTCCATTTATGCATATATCAATGAATATTAATTAAATATTAACACGGCTTATTGTGTGCACAGCTCAGCCATTACAGATGTAAAAATGCTTCAAAAGCAGCAAGAGAATTTTTTTTTTTTCAAATTAAAGAAAAATTCATCAAATAAAAAAATGAAATAAAAATAATTTTATATTTAATCATTATTATGGTATTTATTTTGTGTATCCCTCTGTACTTTTACAGCCTGGATTTTAATTTTTTTTTTTTTGTGTCATTTGGCATGTTTATTAAAAATTGTAGACACGTTTGTGCTGTTAATAATTAATTTACGTACACCAAAATTAAATGCTCATACACACACACATACACACGCACAAGACAGATACTCACACCTTGGAAGAAACGTGGCAAAAATAACTGACATTGCATAATAAAACGTTTCGTGGCAGATTCTACAAAGCAGCCATGATGGCCAAGGTTTTTATTAGCTGTCAATTTGTTGTCGGCCATGTGTTTTTTGTGTGAGAAATTTTGTTGTTATTTGTCTTTTCACCCCTGTTGTCTTTGACTTTGTCACAGCTAAAATATTAACAATTCCTACAACACGATGGCTTGTCTTCTTACCAACTTCCGATCCTTTCGGTTCGGTTCCTCTTCTATTTTTGCCCTCCTTCTGAGGTGTGTTGTTTGCATTTCACACTTGTCGCCAGCAAGCATTTTCACTTGGCACATTTAATATTTTTGCTTCTGCCTGGCACTACCGTCCTCTGGTTGCTGTTGTTGTTGTTGTATTGCTGCTTTTGTCACACGCATCATAGATAATACTCCTGGGAATATATGACGAGAACTGTGCACCATAACAGCATTTTCCAGGCCACAAAAACAGCCAACAACCAAGTGGGGGTCGCTCGCTCAGGTTGTCTTCCCAGAGCGTTTGTTCGGTTCGGTTCGGTACGGTTGCGTTCTATTCTCCTCTGCCTCGACCCCAGATCCTTGAAGACACATTCAAAATGCCATTTCCACAGAAAAACACATTCACTACCAGTTCAGCAGAATTGAGTCGAGTCGACTCGAGTCGAGCCAAGTCGAGTCAGAGTCGAGTTGTTTCTCATGCGTGCCTTTATCTTGATGTTGTCGCATATGTGTGAGTTTGTGTGTGTGTACGCTTTGGCGAAAAACGCATAAAACAGCATAATTTGTCAGCATGAGCATGGCAAGCACGCCGCTGGCATAACAATGAACTTCGCCAATGGCTGACTGCCCTATCCTCCCCCCACACCTTCCCGCAGTGAAGGAACCTTTAAAGAAGTTTTCCACTCTTGCCGCTCTTTGTTTGCTACCGCCTGCTTATTTGTGATATATTGTGTCGCCTGCAGGCCAATGAGAGCAACAACAACAACAGCAACAAGAACGAGGGAGGTAACCCGGGAGAATACAGTTGCCTGAACTTTGGCGCCCAACAATTGGCAGGTATAGCAACACGAGACCCCAAGCCCAACCCAGTCGTAGGGATTCGCTCTGTTGGCCCTTCTTCGACGCTTGAATGCAACTTTGCCGCCATATGCCTTTTAAAGTTTTTAATGACAGCATTTAAAACTTGACACGACGCACAATTGTTATGCAAAAATTTAAGCGTTGCTGTAGTCATGAATCAGACTATTCACACACACACACTTACACACACACATGGGAGCAGTACACCTTTGTGTGAGGAAAATTGAAATGAAAATCACGCAAACACTTTTAATTATCAGAGTCGCATAAGTAGGCAGTCAGGTCCCCTGGGAAAAGGGGGGTAGGGTTTCTGAACCCAACAGGGCAGGGACCGTGGTAACATATGGACAAAGTCAACACGGCCGACGCGCCAAAATGATGCATGTGCTTGGGTAGGCATTCAGGCTGCCATTACCAAAAACTCCTAGAGACTCCATGTGTCTATGTGTGCGTGTGTGTGTGAGCTTAGATGAGTTAGGGGTGTTGCTGTGTTTCGTCTGCCACAAACCTAATTTATGTTTATTTAATTATGCCTTGTGCCTTTTCCATTTCACTTTTGTCTTATAAATGATTTCTTTTTTTCCTTTCTTCTTCTTATGATTTCTTTTTATAGATAAGGATCTCGAATATTACAGGACTGTCTGAAGAGTAGGTTTCCATTGTTGTTGTTGTTATTGTTGTGGTAGTGATGGCCAGTCAGTCAGTCAAAAAAACACATGGGCTAAATACAATTAAATGCACATATCATAAAACTTTTTGCATTTTGATGTCAAACAAAAAACAAAAGCTCTAATGCTTTTTATTTCATTGTCTTGACTTTTAGGCAGACTTATTTATTTATTTTATTTTTGCCAGTGTCTTTCGTAATGTGTTTGTTTCCCAAGGGTGAAAATTGAATAAAATAGGCCCAAAAACCAAAAACAAGAAACAAAGTTCAAGACCAAAAAAACAAAAGCAAAAGTTTTACATGAAAATCACTTAAGATATATATTTTCCCCAAGAAGATTGATAATGAAAATGTATAAAAATAAATATAGAATATAATATATATTTCGCTTAGAAGATTGATAATGAAAATGTATAAAAATAACTATGGAAAACAATAGATTTTGATATTAGTAATGGATAAGTTATCACCAGAGACAATCACTATGATAGATGCCACGTCTAAAAATAGAGCTCTTCATTGGGCATTGTTGCTCTGAATGATTGTGAAACTAAAAATAATTATTTCTTATACCAAAACTATGATAATTGCTTAGAAAATATTTAACAAAGAACAGAGCGAATTTTTCTATGAAATTCAATTTCACCTTGACTCTACGAAATTACATAATTGCTATGATATTTTCACAAAACAAAGTCCCTTGAAATTCCTGTAAGTTCCCAGAAAGGCGTATTTCATAATTGTTTTCCTTGCATTTCTTTGGAAACTCTTTGTTGTTTAAGAAGGTTTTGTCTTGTTTACAACTTGCTCTATTTACCATTTTTATTTTGTACTTTGCTTTTCTTCTTCGCTACAGCTGAATTTGCATCCAATTAAAAAATTGTATTTGCTGTTACTTTTATTACAGTTCCACTTGCTGTTGTAATTTCTGTGGCATATCGGCCACGAAAGCAGACTTTGCTTTTATTGTGTTGGCCGAAAGAGAAGGCGGAGGCGATTGAGACGACGAGTACATGTGTGGGCGGGTAAGAAAAATCGATTAATACACACCATTGGACCATCGATTGTTCCGAACACTCAAACATACAAATACTTTTATTTGTTTTGCACTGTTGTTTTCAATACACTTTGCCAAACTCTCCTCAGTTCTTCCATGGTTCTGTGCGGGTGTACCGAGCACTTTAAAATATTACTTGTGTTTGCAAAACTGGAATACATATGTGAGGAATATAATGACTTTAACCGCCTTTTCTTTCAAATTCACACACAAGTTAATTATACTCCAAATTTGACGTTTAAAAATAAAATTGGAAAGAGCTTGCTAGCTTCAGTTAGTCAGTTAGGGAAACGCATTGGAGCGAAAACACTTCAAAGACCATCACCGCCTCTTGGAGTCTGAGCAGAGGCTGTCCCTCTGAGTATTTTCTTTTCTCACATAATTAGCATGGTTTCATGTTTTGTGTTGGTTTCTTTTTACGTTGAAAATCAAAAGCAAACACGACTGCCACACAGGCTTGCAAGTCACAACAGAGACGCAATTTTGATTTAATTGTTGCCTTGGTGATGCTCTTTTAATTTATGCCAATTTATTTAATCAGGCACTGACACCGACTCTGGCAACTGGGTGACTGGGTGCTGACTCCGGCTCTGGATACTGGGATCTGTTATTGCCGCTACCACATTCTCTTGGCTTATTGCTTTCTCTTGTGGCTTGCCAATGATATAAATGAAAAAATAAATAAATAAACAAATGAAAGGAGCAGTGCAAGTAAATAAAGCCGACTCCTTAGGCGTAGCTTTGTGGACAAAGGGAGCGGATTCTTTTGGTTGCCATGGTTGTTATGCAATGCATGAATTGATTGAACCAGCTCCTTGGCATTTGTAATTAAAATGGCCAAGATAATATCAAAGAATCCCAGCCACTGAACTGACCCCAACTGTTCAATATTTTGCTATATAAAATTCTAAAAAAAAAGGCAAGACCAAACTGTATCAATCAAAAACTTTAATGAGACAGTATTTCCATTTAAGTTGCAACATAAAAATTTTATGGGAAATGTCCTTTTTTTTTGGGTGGGGAAAATGGCTTTTCATTTTGTAAGTTTTCGAAAAACCGTCTAAGAAGAGACGTGAACGAAATGCCAAAATTTCCGCACGTCATTGAATTCTTTTTGGCTACGCTGCTTTATTCCAAGAAACAATGAGCAATGGAAATTGAGTACATGTTGCAGCTTCCTAAAATTGGCTGAATTTTCCGACAACTTCATTATGAAATGCTCAATTTACTTGGCCCCAGGAAATTCTATTGTGCTTAGTTATCTCACAGCATTTCTATGCCTCTCTGATTCAAAGGAATTTATAAAAAAGAAAACTTTTCCTGTCATTCCGAGGAGTGTGGGAAATTTCATGGATAATCAGGAGTTATTTTGTCTGAATAATTTTAAATATTCATTAGATTTTTTTTTTACAAAATTGTATTTTTTTTTTTAATTTAAAAATTTGTAAATTATTTATAGGCAAAATAAATCAATTCATTCATATTCATATAAATTGTATTGCGGCTTTTAATGAAATTAATTCGTCTGCCTATTCAAAATGTCAAAAAAAAAAAAAAAAAAAACAACTGCATACAAAATATCTTTTCGTTGTTCCAATTTCAGTCTGACAAATAATTAAAAAAAAAAAAATTATCTGAATTTTTAAGATTGTTTTCTTTTTTTTTAGGCTTCGAATTGTACGCATTCTGTTGGACTGTCTGTGAAAATATTTGTAAAAGAATTAAACTGTCAAGGAATGTATGCCAATAGGCACAGATATTCGACATTGGCATATTTCATTAATTTAAAAATAAAAAAAAATATCCTTAAAAAACAAAAAAATATAAATAAAAATGTGAAAAAAATCAAGGACGGATTTCTCTCTTTTTTTTTTTAGGTATATTCTAGATCGTATCTGATTAACGGTGGAAAAAAAAATTGGGAAAAAATCAAAACTCAGTTGTGTGGAAAGGCAGGCGGGGCGGGAGGATGTTTGGTTGACTTTGTGTAACTTTGTAATTAAATGCAAATTAAGTGAACCGTAATTTGCGCCTTGATTTCATTTTGTGTTGGGGTTTTTCTTTTTTGAGTATTTTTTTTATTCTGTTTTCCCTTTTAATTTTGTTTGTGCTTTTTTGGCATTTTTTCCACTTTTCGACACGCAGACAATTTTAAACTCGTTCGCTAACTCATTGGCAAAAGTCTTCAATAAACTCGAAGACTCTATTAGGGCCAATGTTGCGTTAATAGCCAAAGATGAGGGCATGCGAAATTCTGATGCTGATGGCAAATTGCGTTGGGATCGACTCAGGGATGAGGGCTGACTGCCAAGTGAAAGCGATTGAGGCGCAAACGGCAACTTTTCTAATTAGTGCCAGTTCAAACAGTTTGCCAATCGACTAAGAGGCAGTGCTTTTCGTGGGGAGGGGGACGAAGCGGGATGATACAAAGGGATATAAAATCGGAAAGTAAGAAATCGGGGTTAATAAGTAAGAGCAAAAGGGTTATTAAAATATCTTGTATTGACTTTTAAATGAGTTGTGTGCATGCAAAGCAATCAAATGAGGACTCAAACTATAGAAACTTATCGAGGAAATCTTTGATAAATTTCTCTGATTGAATAAAATGCAATAAGCTCTGTAATATAAGCACAAATATATGTGTGTTTTCCACCTACCCGAGAGATTAGAAAAGTTAAAAAGAATACTACCAAATGGCAGACAATCTGAGGGAATAACAAACTTTCAACCAAAACAAAATTGTCGATTGCCACAGCCACAGCCGCGAGTGATTAGTTTTGGGGTTAAGGAATCAACACATAGGGTTTTTAGAAAGTTCGAGATAAGAGGGAAAATTCACTCGCAATTACAGATTGCACAACAAAAAGCGAAAGGTAAATGATGCCAACACGTGAAAAAAAGAAGAGAAACGAAGAATTCAACTCAACTTTAAACTGATGACTGACAGCTGAAGTGAAACTATCCTGAGCGGATGCATAAGAAGGGTAAACTTTTTGCAGTCGAGGAGCATCTTAAGCGATTTTACGCACCGTTGCGTGCCTACTTGCAGAACAATATGGCAGTGGCAATGGCTAAAGCACACACGTCGTATACGTAATGCTAAAGTCTGTTTGTCTGTGGGCGTGCCTGCCAGAATAATGCTGACTACGTCGGAGAGCGCAAGGCACAGCCATCGAAAATTAAGAAAGTTGCATTTGCCGTGCCAAAGACATAGACATAGACGCCTCAGCCTGCCTGACAGCGATCGTTGATTGCATGGTTGATGCGGTTCTGCGAGAATGTATGTGCGTGAGTGGAAGACCAAGGCGTTTCAGAAAGGAAATTCAGGTGAGTTTATTTATGGCTCACATGAAAGATTCATGTGCGTAGGCATTCATCTTGAGCTGGTTGACTGCCTGTGCTTCATATCTCCTCCTGTCTTGCCAGCCATTTGAGTTATGTTCTTCACTAATCGATGGAATGAAACAGCCTGAAATTTAAAGTTTCGCCCAGAAAGTAAATTGAGACAACTGTAGTACAACTCGCTGCCGTTGTTAGCTCAAATTGGTCAGCAAAATGGCGGAGAAGTGGCTCTGAAGTAGCAACAGCAGCCAAAGGCCAGCACACTTATCAAGATAAATGTTCAGAAAAGGCAAGCCAAGATAATCCAGGGCAGTCGGGAAAGCCCAGTCAAGCTCACTCAAGAAATCTTGTTGCAGCTCCTTGTAGCCTTCATTGCAAGTGGCTCAACTGATGATTTCCAGTTTCCTTGGCTAAATAAACGACTCAGCATTTGTTTGAGACCTCGTGGCATTCGCTGATTGAATTGTTGGGTCTTACACAAGTCCTACTCTCTTTCACACCTTTTCAATTAAAACTATTGTCAGCGACAATAAGTTTCACATTCACAGAAGTCAGCTAGAGAGGATCTAAGCCATACCCAGCTAGCTCGGAGAGTGTCCACCTTCGGGCAACTCAACTTGAGTTTAGTTGACTCTACTGACAGCCGCACGTACGCTTAATTAGAAAAACTTGTTGTCCGCCTCTCCAGCACACCCAGTGACCAGCGGACCAAGGCTTGGACCACTCAGAGAACCTGTCAGTCGGGGTGGTGACCTGGACAGCTCCCTGCCAGCTTCTTCCTCCCACTCGTCCGGAAGTAAATTTACACTTCAGTTTTTATTATTTTCCGGCGCGAGGAAAGCGCGACTAATTTTCTTGAGCGTGGCCAGCGCGGGTAACTTGACTTCCGCTGTACAAATAAAAAAAGAAAAAAACGTACTGCAAATTGTATGAAAAATGCAAAAGGGTATGTAGAAATGTAAGGACTCAAAGGGGCACACAGAATTCACGATGCGGTAGTGACTCATAATTTTCTACAGAGTAAAGCTTAAATGAGTGGCATGGACAGCGTGGATAAGAATAAAACTAGGGTTAGGTTTCCACGACACGTTGCAGTTTTTGATGTTGCCGTTCATAAGATTTTTGTAAAAAAAGACTGTATTCATTTTATGGGCAAACTTGTAACGCACAGAAGTGGTTCCTTGAGACTTCTGGAGGCAAACACCAGATTGATCAGATCAGCGAGTTCAGCTGACTTACTCAATTTTCGAGTAAAGTGAACTACTTAACACATTGATGACTTATATTTTATACCCAAAATGATTTTTCACATCTGGTTGAACAAATTCAGAACCATAGTAATGTTATGAAAAGAGTATGTGATCTTTGCGAACTCAAAAGGTGAACCTTACCAGATTTTTTTTTGTTTTTGCTTTTCAGGGCGCGTAAGTTCCTTTTGTCCATTTATTTTTGTTGCTTATACTTTCTGTATTTTTTTCACTCTTTCGGTTGTGTTCACGATCCCGAGCTGAACGGATGTCACGTGCGCATCATTTTCCACCAGTTTTGGCTGGCTGGTCTGGCTGACGACTTTCGGTCTTTCCAGGATTTCTGACTGTCCCCGCTGTAATTATAACGGGCTCGGCTTAAATTAGTCTCTGCCAAAGCCACCGCACAGAAAACCAGAAGGCGAGAGAGAGAGAGATTGACTGAAAAAGACAGAGCATCCAATGTAAGATGGTGGCATCAACCTGTGCTGGTTCCGTTTTAGTGGGTGAGCTGTTGCTGTTGTTAGGGATTCCGGGCGATTCCGGATGGTAGCTGGTGCTGTTCGGTGGGCATTCATTAAACACGCTCGCATGTGATTTTTATAGCTGCCCATTGTTGGCATTTTCTAAGCTCTTTTGTTGGAATTTCTTTTCCGGTTTTTTTTCACCCTTTCCAGCTTATCCATATTGGGGCTTTTTGGTGTGCATGTGTTTTGCCTGTTGTTTGTCCATGTACACATTTTGTCGACGTCAGCGTGATTAGTTGTGCCATTTTGTTGTCGCTTTGTTTGGCAGCAGCCAACGGGTGCTCTCCCCTTTTTTGGGCCAGACCGTATACGGTGGATATACCAATTAAAATACCCATAAACTGCACGGCGCACGGTCTCGACCTCAAAACAGAGCACACATTCGCGTTTACTGATTTAAACTAAGTTTGGAGGTAGTCAGCGAGGATATAAATTAGAAGAAGCAACAGTCAAGAGAAGTCAGTTCGACCCTCTTTTAAAGGGGGGGCTGGGAATATGAGTACATCATTACCGGCATCATTCACAGAAATGCAAGTGTGACAAAATCAACACACACACACATACTCACTCACACTGATACACCTATTAACTCACTAAGCAGACACGCATACACGGGAAAAAGTCGCACACACACAAAAAGACTTTAAGTTTCAACTAATGAGACTCGAAACATAATTGTTGGCATTTAGTTAGACGAGCTGTATATTCACAGCTATAACGGCCAAGAAAATACACAAGCTCACACACACACACACACACTCGCACACAAGCTCATAAAAAAGCTAAAAGTGACACGCCATGAAAAACGAAACACACAGCAGTGGAAGAGTCGGCGGCTCTGGCGCCAAATGCACTTTTAGTAAGAATCCTGCAGCAGAGCAGGGACACGGGGGGACTGTGCAAAACAAATGCACCTAATGACACAATTTCACACACACACTCACACACAACAGAACACACAAAAATATGGAGCAAGAAGTCTAACGAAAATCACCATAGAAAACTGTTATACGAACCAAAGTCTCATTGGCTGAGAAGCTCTCTCGACAGAGACATCTCGCTCCCTAACCTGGCCGACTCTCTCAGCATCTCTCGTGTGGCTTCTCGTTTTCGAACTTGCAACGATGACGCTGTTGGTACTGCCGCGGCGAATTCAGGCTCCAGCAATTGGCCGCAGTTATTTTGACGATGTTGTCGGCATCCTGGCTCATCAGTTGCCAAAAACCAACAAAGTGAAACGGTTCTTGGCCAGTTGCTCAGACTTTTTGGCCGGTGCTTGCAGCACTTCGAATAACTAACTGTGCTTGTCTCTGTGTATGTGTGTGTGTGGCTGTGCGGCAGAGTACCCTTTGACTGATTTGAGTCCAGCGAAGCCGGTTATTATTGTGAAATAAACAAAACGAAAATTTTAACGGAATTTCTCGCGTGTGCTGGAAGTCCCCAAGAAAGCAATCACTTGCCTACTTCTGGTTGTACAGGCCTTTTCGGGTATGTCTTTCAAGTTGATATTAAATAGAAAAGCTCTTGGCTGGTGGCAATGCTCGTTTCGAATGGAGAAAATTTCAGAACTTTCAGGAGTTTCATCTGCATTTCCCGGACTGCAGTTTTGGTTTCACTTTGCTGAGTTGGTTCCTGAGTTTTAAAAGAAACGAGTTGAGTCGTTTCAAGTTTCAACTTGTAACCTAGTTTTTTTTTACATTTTTTATTCTTGCCCAGACTGAAAATGTACATTAGTGTGTGCCGGTATGTGTTTGTATGTGTGTGTGTATTTTGTTCATTTTCTTTGCACTTTACGCTTGTTTGTGTTGCAGGGAATGAGGGAGATTTCGGGTATACATTTTCTTGAATTTCTCCCTACATTATTCATGCCAAGTCGGGCCGTGCATTATGTTACTCAGACTCATACTCCCAAAAAAATAAAAATGCAAGGGAAACATGTACACAAAAAAAGCAATGCTGAAAAGTGCAATGCCAGGCAGCAAACTGAGATTTGTATGAATGCTACCATTAAATTGATGCTGCCGTTGCTTGGCCACGTTGTTTGGCTTGCCTTTCATTACACGGTTTTGGGCAAGTGAGAGGGCACTGCTTTCTCCTTTTGGTGAATTACATTTCATGCTATAGAAAATACACAGCGCCATGTATGCGAGGGAGGCTAATGCGGCGTATGCGTAATGTGCCATTTTAGTGTAGAAACAATGAAGCTAGTGACAGAAATAAATAGACAAAGACTTGGGCGACTATTTTATACTCTTTCAAATATTGTTTTGGGTTCAAATGGCTCAATACTTTCATCACATTTTTCTAAGACAACAAGACAAAAAAAATATTTAGTCGGGCTTGGTTAGTCTGAAAGCAGCCGAAAGATATTTTCAAAGAGTCTTGTGACAGCTTTTTTTGAATGCAACAGAAGGAGAGTCTAAAGGAAAAGAAATCAGTACACTGGCAACATCAGCTTCAAATGACGGGAATTAAGATAACAAATTCGCTTAACAAGCGACAATGAATTAAAGTTGAACAAAAAGAAAAAAGAACGAAAAAAAGAAGGAAACTTTTCAACAGGACAAGGACTCTAACGGGAGAGAGCCTGCCAGTCGAGGCGAATAAAACAAAAGCTAGTCAAGGCTGCGACATATACAAAATTCAAAGAAAAAGAAAAAAGAAACCTGCGACATGCACAGAAGAAGAAGAAAGCCAAAAAGGAAGAGATGAAGAAAGAATATTTTTGTTGTTACCGTGGTAGCAAGGAAACTCTCTGTAGTCTTCGCAGAAATAGAAAAAAGCATAGAAAAACAAAATACTTAAGCCAACGTCTCAGTCAGAAAGCGTGTGTGTGTGTGTGTGTTTTCGCCAGGCGACGCAGAGCAGACGCAGATGGCAGGAAAGCTAGTGGGAGAGTTGGGGAATAGGAAGAAGCGCAACTCGACACGACGCAATGTTGACGACGGCAACGAACACTGAGAAAAGCGTAAAAAGTCTAATAAATTAAGCAATTTACATGAATTGTTGTTTTCCATGGGCAGAGACAACTCATTTGTATATTTTTTATAAAGAACAAGGAGGCCAGGGATTTGTCAGACCAGCGATCTTTTATTGCTGCTTTTGTTGCTTCGTTTGGGAAAAGTTTCTTTATTTCGCTATTTTGTTTTTCTGTTTTCCAAGTATTTGACAATTTTTCAAAGACGAAATGAAATAAAATAGAAGGCTTTCTCAAGGTGAGCAAGGAAAGCCAGGGGAAACGCAAAAACAACAAAGTTTAATTTTATTTAATTTCAGTTGAGTTTGTATTTCAAGTTGAAATTTGAAAATTTGCCAGTTTCTCTTTCTCTCTATTCTAGCTTATCTTCAGCATATTTGCAGCAATGTTTTGTTATTTTGTTTTTTTTTTTTTTTTTTTTTTTTAGAACAATAAAATTTATGCGCATATTTATCTATTTTATTATTTTTATTTTCTGTATATCGTATGTCACTTGCCACAGGCCAAAAACAAAAAAAAAAAAAAAAAAAAAAATGCAGAGAAACTTTGTTGCTTTCAGCTTGGCCAGATAAGCAACAGTTCAAAGTTGTTTTGGCCAACTTCTGAAAAAAGAAAAACAAGAAAAAAAATAAAAGAAAAAGTGGATGTAAAAACGATTCGATCAAAAAGTTCTTCCCCTTGGCCTGAGAGTAGTTAATTTTTGAAAAGTCAACACGTGGCAACTCACGAAGCTAATCAAACTATTGATTGTTTGATGGTTTGACTCTTTGACTGATTGAGATGCCAGCAGATCAGTAAAGGAAATATATAAGTCTGGCCAAGAGTTGGCAGGGTTGAGCCAACAAGCATTTGCCAGGTGAAAGTTAATCCGAACTTTTTGAGAACTCAAGAACTTTGGTTGGTTGGGAGAAGAGATAAGAATGCTCCACCAACGAAATAGACGTGTGTGAAAGTTTTCCATCTTTTTTTTTTTGGGGGGGTATTTTCTTTTGGCGTTTAGATGGAAATTGATTTTTGATATCCCACTTGCCAAATCTGCCGGAGATTCTAAACTTGCTTCCCCACTTGTACTCTTTGACTTTGAGACGATCTCCCTCCGTCTCTCTCTCTCGCTTGTTGGATTGTATTTAATGTCTTTGTTTGCATTGGTTTCTTGTTGCTTCGACTGATTGATGGAATTAAGCTTTAGCACCTTTGGCCTGGGTAAATATCCCTGTACTTGTTTGTATTTAACTGCCTCTTCAACCCGTTGGCTCTCTCACTCCCAAGGCATTCTGCTTGGTTTTATTGATTTTGCATAAATAAGCGTGTGAGTGAAAATTCCACTTAACATAAAATGTTGCACGAACTTTGCATATCAAATGTTCGGTTTCCTGCTTTTATCCTTCCACCGTTAGCACAGATTTTCGTTACTTTTCCGACGGGGGCAATGCTGTTCAGGTTGACATTCTTGAGGCGATTCAAAACTTATTGAGGTTTTTGTCAGCAAATGCAAATGGTTAAACAGATTTGAGTACTCCTTATTTTTAAAAAACAAAACTACACAGAACAAAACTCAACTAAACCAAACACTATCCGTATTTAAATCTGCGGTAATTCTTGTGTATCGGTTCAATGCAAAACCACAAGTTCTGCTCGCTCTGCTCGGTCTATGCTTTCGTCATTCAAACCATCTTGACATAGTCATGGTCACCGGGGGAAACTGTGCAGAAAACTTGCTAAACGTAAATAGAATACAAAATAAATAAAAGTAAATTTGTGTAGATAACCTGAACACACACACACACACACACAGCCACCACATACATAGAAGCTTACAAATTCATTCACACTGTTTTCTCTCATCCTTTTGGGCTGCTGAGAAAAACATTTTGTGGTTGTAAAAGTTTCACTTGACACAAAATACTCAAAATTCTGAAAAGCAGTCAGCAAGAGAATTTTTACCTTGAACACTGAAACGAGCACAAACACGTTGCGGATGGATGGAAGGAAGAGAAGGGAAAAGCTCTTTTAACACTTGTTCGGCCATGGGGTGAAAGGCAGTGTGTGAATAAGGCGACATAATTATTTGCTGTCACTTTGTGGCAAAAATGGCATTTTTGCGCTTATTTAAGCTATTGCATAAATTTCAACTTAAAATAAATGCCAACAACGCACCCACACTCACGCACGCTTACCTTTCTATGTAAATTGGGCACAGGGCAAGCCACGTTGCAAGTGCATGGCCAAGCCAAGCCAAGCCAAGCCAAGTCGAGTCGAGTTGAGTCGAGTGGAATACACCAAGTTAGCTAACATTGCCCTTTAGCAACAATTTGACTGCACACACACACACACACACACACACACAAATACGCAGGCGACACGCCATGTATGGAACGGTTTAGACATTTAAAAAGCACACACACAGATATGCATAAATGTATGTGTGCCTGCCAGTCGCCACTTGCCGCTTTCAATGTCAAAGTTGTGCAAAGAATGTGTGAAAAAATATTTTGCGAAATAACGCGCGAATGAAAAATTTATAAAATATTCAAATAAGCATTTTACATTTTAGCGCCGTGCTCCCTGCACTTCGCTTTCTGGCTCCCGTCCACTTGCCACTTGCCGCATCCTGAGTTTGCACACACACATTCACTCACCCACATGCACACAGAGACATTTATTTATGTATATGTAAATAATTTTTGCACATAAAAAACGCCACTGGCGTGTGGCAAACAACAACCAGAAAACTCATATTTTCATTATGGCGGAGGAGGTAGCAAGAACGGTGGTTAAAATATGTGAAAATGAAATAAAATTAAGATAAAAAAAATGTATATGTATTTGTTTATCTGTGGGGTCTCGAAAATCATATACTCTTTTTATCTGTTGTGGCAGATTGCAAATTGATCAGGGTAACCCCCCAAGTCGGTACCAGGTGAGGGTGTTTACTTTGGCTCCTTCCAAATATTATCATGGGGGTATCGAAAATCATATACTCTTTTTTTGTTATTGGGTTATATTTCTAAATGAAGGAGGACACTGGAAAAATGCAGGGTGAGGGCATTTGCTTTTGTTACTTTCAATGGGTCATTTGTTATATAAGTCATGATCAAACTATTATTGAACCGAAATACTTCGATGTGATATAGTTTTATGATCTCTCGAAAAAGTTCCTAGTCGGATTAACTAAGCTTCTCCAAAAAGTGTATGCAAAAAGTGGAAGCACAAGCAAAGCAAATGTTTGCAGGCGAAAGCAGCCCCAGTTAGCCAGTTAGTAACGGTAAAAATTTAAGTAGTTGCGGGGGGGGGGGGGTGTTTCAAAGAGTATTTCTATTCATTCCTTGGAGACTTAATGCGGCTGAAATTACTTTACGAAAATGTTTGACTGAATAGCACAAACAATTTTGGTTTAAATACAAGCAAGCTCCAGCCAAAACTTCGCTCATAAAAGAAAACACAAAAAACTTACAAAAAAAAAAAAAAAAGGAAAGTAAAAACCACTCTTTGAAAAATGCAAAAGAAGGGGATAGCATGAAAGTTCATTTGTGTGAGTTGTTCCAAAAAAAAAAAAAGAAAGAAAAACTATTTAAGTTTTAAGCGTTTGGCGCTTTACAACCACAAAATGTCGACACAAAGTTTCACACGCACCGAATGGTAAATACATTGCCAATGGCAAAAACTACTCCCTGCCCCGCGCTATGTTGTGTTACATTCCATGCTGAAGCTACTCCATTGCCCATGTTAACTCAAGTCATAAAGTCAAGGATAAAATGCAAAGTGCCGAAGTTTTAATTTAAATTTGCCAAACAAAGAAAAAAAAAGAAAGGAGGGCAAAGAAAATGAAAATGAACACGAGCAACAAAACTAAAGAAAAATGGCGACACGACAACACCAAAAAATAACGGAAAAAAGAAAGGCAACAGAATCAACAAACTTTTTCAAACAGATTCAGCAAGCCCAGCAAAAGTGGGACCCACTGGGAAGGGGCTAAGGAAAGGGGGAGATGCTGAGCGAATTTCCAGCAAATGACGCACACGCGTGACAAAAATGCGCCTCAGTCCGTGGACTTTTGCATTGCCATTTTTTTCATTCCCCATTCTTGCTCCATTCGTTATTCCCCCAGGCTCATATATAACTCAGCCGCAGTCACACACACTGGGGCCGCAGGACTTACAAAGGTGGAGGTGTCTATGTGTGTGTAAGGGAAATTGAAGTTGTAGCTAAGCGAGGGAGACGCCAAGAATTACGATGCCTTTGAGTAACACACTTTCTGCGGCTGCCTTTCAGAATTTTCATGCTGCTTTTTCTGTTTTTTCTTTTTTATCTGTATAACTCATACGCACTGTTGTGCCAGCACCGGGAGACTACCAAACTAGAAAAAAAAAAAAAAACATATACAAGCTGACTAGACAACCCAAGAACTGCTGCACAAATTTGCAGCACATGGCATGGTCTTTTCTCAGCACAACCACAAACACTTAAAGTCTCGCCACACTTGCTCTGGAAATAGAACAAAATAAAAACTAAGCAAAAAAGCTAAAAACTATCTACTAGAAAAATCATCCAGCACGTGTCGGCCGGGTCTCTTTAAGCTTACGTAAATATGAGTACAGGGTTCGTTCATTCATTTTTTTTTTCATACTGCTCCTCCCCGCTCCTATGGGTGGTGTTGCCTTTGCAGCAACACTGCAATTGGCATCCTCTGCTAGCTTATCGACTTTTGCTAGTGTAGGTGAAGCTTTTTGACTTTGCCAGGTCGCAGGTGAGTGTGTTGGTCGGATTGGCTTACTGCCTGTTTGGTTAGTTGCCCTGACTAACTATGTAGGTGTATGCGTGGGTCCACAGTGTGATTTAGGCATTATCTATGCATGAATGTTTCTAATTTTTTTTTCCGGCTGCTTTCAACTAACTTTCACTGCTTGAATGAAAGTGTGTTGGGATGCTTCGATTATGCTGTAGCCTGATGCACGACCAAATCTGCTTTATTTGCCCAACTAGTGGAAGGAAAGAGCTAAAAAATTTAAGTAAATAAGCAAATAAGCTCTCGATTTAATTGCAATCCCTCTCCGATGAAAAAAAGCGGCCTCTACTCTAAGTAAAATCAAACCAGTTAAGCTTGAGTTGTGAAAAAAATTATAATTCTTGATTTAAAATTATTTAGCACGAGATGTGTTTTAATACATTTTATTATTATTATTTTTTTCTATTGGTAATTTTTTAAAGAGACTTCTGGGAATATTTTGTTCACTCAGCTTGGTTTATATTTAGAATTTTTGACTTCTTAGTAATTCAAGCTCAACTCTTAAAGCTCAAGCAAGTATGTAGTTATAAAAACACAGACTTGAAATGGTTAAAGTCTAGTAATTCTTTAATGGGTCTTTTCGAAATTTCCATCAATTTGTGTCTGTTTGAATAGTCGAAACCAAACGAACCTATTTCTCTGGACGATGTTGTTAAGCGCGAAATGGCCTAATCTATGCACGGTTGCATTAAAAAGTCTGTGCATGTTTTTCCAATGGAACAGAATGAATGACTGGCTTAGTGATAGATGGGTAGATTGTAAACATGTAGTGGAGCTGCCGCACGTATTAACATGGAACATATTGTCACAACTTTAATAAAATAAAGGATGAGTCAGTAAATAGAAGACAGGGTGTTCCATATATATAGTTCAGCTTTAATTGATTCCCACAGTCCTTATTGGTTTCCAGATCCCAAAAAAAAAGAGCTCTTATAAAACTATAGAGCTTCCGATCCCAAAATTAAAATATATATAAATCTTGAAGTGTATAAAGATTTCCCTTGAGGTTTGGAATACCATAAGTTTTCTTCAAAAACAAAGGAATAAAAAATACTTTGCCTGCTCCCAAAGAACTCTTGGAAGGAATAAAAAAAGGGGAGAGAAAAAACAAAAAAAAATTCAGGAAACAACAACAGCTGCCAAGATAGTTAGACTGTCTTGCCTACTTTTTATGGCCTTCTGCTTACACAAGGGAGTCGTTCGGCGAAGCATAAGGAAAGCCAACAAAAAAAATTCGTCAGCCCGCAAATCATGCAATTTCGGTGAAAAGCCTTTGGCACTGTACGCCTCTTCGAGGACTTTCCAGAAGGTTGGCGGCGGTCCCACAAAAGTGTCCATTTCAATTGAATTACAGTGCGTACATGGAAACCTTTTCAAGTGCTGTAATTGAGCGACTTTCAATGATACAATTAAACTGTAATATGCAAAATTAAACACACACAAAGATCGCAATTCACAAACGACCCTGACACGATAATCGCACGATATCGCTGGCCTGTGCGTGTGCTCGGAATTTACATAAAATCGAATTAAATGTGAGTCAAACGTCACTGGCCAAACAATATCAACAATAATAAATAATAACAGACATGCGAAACAAGTCGTACTAACAAAAAAAATAAAAATAAAGAATTGAAATCAAATGAAAACTTTGTTGTCTCTCACACATGCTTAAAATCAATACAAATGCTGGGAATGAAATACATAATAAAAAAATCGGACATAAAAGGAAACAAACAAACAAACAACAAGAGGGAACAATGGAAAAATGAGAAGCAAATGAAAGTTTCTCTTTCACTATTCCTGACTACATTGATGATTGAGTCAATGATGATGCCATTAAAAGTCGCAAATTGATGTTTTTTGTTTCAAATGAATATTTGTGAATGGGTGTGTAAGTGTGTGTGTGTGTGTAGATTTGAATAGACTGAACAACATGGCAAGTCAGAAGAACTAGATTGAATAGCAAAGGAGACGGCCTTAGATATCCTGTAAGTGGGTGTATGTGTGTGTGTGTGGAACGGAAACAAGCAAAAGATTTATTTTTGATATTTCCGGTTCGTTATACTAAACAACAGCAACAAGAACAACAACAAAGACGCTTTTGCCAGTGAAAGTTTTTCGATAAAAATGTAAATTTATTGGTAGCAGAAAACAAGCCATCTCCCTCAGTTGCCACGTTCACTTCTTCGACTTTTTGTTAGAACTCCGAAAAAAAGAAATTATAATTTTATGTTTATGATAACAAATTTGGTTGTTACAGTTAACCTTTCATTGTAATTTAATTTTATTTACTGTAACCAAAATATGCAAGAAAAATAAAAAGGAATGTCTAGGAATTATCTGAAATTATTTCCCATCAACTGACTATTGAAAAATAAGCCAGCGAAATTGATAAAAATAAATATTTAATTTGCTGTCATTTATTAAGTTTCCAGCGAGTTCGGAACAAACAAATTGAAAGTTCAAGTCAATTCAATTGAGCAATTAATGTTATAAATTTAATAAATTAATCAATATTTTAAGCAAACAAATCAGCCGATAGTCGAGCACATATTTACACAAACACATTAAGATATAATGAGGTGGTTTTTTTACATGTCAAAAAAAAGCGCACACAAATTAAATAAACATAAATAAATTATTCAAACAGAATCATACGTACACAATCAGCGCGCTGTTCGATGCTGAAGTAAATAAATTACTCTACAATTTTTTTTTCTTTTTTTTTGCCAATTCAATTTTGGAGTAATAAATTTTTAAACAAATCAAGAGCAAGTCGAAAAAAAAAACAACAACAACAGAATCATTCAATATAGATAAATGCAAGATTAATGCACACAATCAACGGCAATCACTATAAAAAAAGCAAACAACAGACAAATTTACAAAACACACACACAGACACATTTGACCGCACACTACATCACTCAAATCATGCCCCTCTCTGAAAATCCACAACAAAGGAAAATAAACATGGAAACAAGCTGGATAGAAGAAAATTTAACAAAATTGGTTGAAAAATTGTGAAGCGTTTTATGGCCTCACGTCTCGGACTCATTCTCAGTCTCGAATCGTACAGCTCAATCCAAAGAGAAAGAGTTATCCCCTTACCGAACCAAAATGAAATAAGGAACAAGATTTGACAACAAAGGGACAAAGACAACGACAACGACGTTATTATGTTGAAATTATGCGTTACAAAGTCAACCAAGAAAGAAACCTTCAAACGGGATAGAAAAAAAAAGATGGAGGACAACAGCAACAGCAACAGGGGAAAAGGAGCACACACAAGCCTTTCACTGGTTTTACATATGACAAACGTTGGCCAGGATACAACATATTTTGAAATCAAAGCGAACCAACAAATCCACAGAGACTCGGGGAAGGAAGGCAAGAAAAAGTAAAACCGCCATTAGGCTATATAAAAATGAAGGGGTAAGGCTAGTCGAACCCAAAAGTAGAAAGAAAGCGAACGAAGAGGACACCGAAAAAGGTTACAAATAGCCATAATAAAAACTTTATTTGCGCAAAGGATTGAAAGGAACAAAAAACAACAAGGACACGTCGCCATGCATGGCAAACACTCCAACAGTTTGGGGCATATAGTAGAAGCAATCGTCCGTGGGTCCATTGCTCGATTGGTTGGCAGTGCATTGTGCCCGGCTATATCCTTTTGCTAATAATATGGTCAATGGTGACAGGCATGTTTATTGTTGTTTATATGTGTGATACGGGAATATTGTGGGCAGATCTGCTTAAGCAAATAGAACGACCCACACAAGGCATGCCTTTGATTTCCGATAGTCCCTTCAATACACTTTCAATAAGAAGGTTCTTAAAAACCTAACAAAAAAAAATATGTCGACTTGATATCAGAATTTCCAGGAAACTCTGCCTTAAATACATTAGACTTAAGTTCATTGATATGGTTGGGTTTTTTTTTTTTTTTTTGTACCTTAAAAGTAACTGAGTAAAGAAGTTTTTTATAAAAATTTCTAATGGGAGCTTTAAGTTTCTTACAATTATAAATTCCTTTCCTATTAAATCTGAAAAGGATTCGTAGAAATCAAAAAGCCCATCGAATAAAAGTACACCTTGAAGTTTGAGGGAATCACAAATTGGAAAAATTCGAAATGATTTTTTCTATATTCTTATTATACCCTGGACTAAATGGCTGTATACATATATATTTCAAGAATATCAAGACCTATTTTTACAATTTTCGTAAGTCTTTAAAATTGAAAAGGAATTCAAGCGTCAGAAATATCCAATCTCTCTCTGGTTCTTTCTGTTTTATTTTCTAGATCTTTCTTATTTTTCCTTAACCTTTATGGCTGTGTGGATACGTGTGTGTTTGTTTAGTTTTCTGTTGAAAAATGTATATGTGGCATAATCAAAAGCAAAATTGTTCCCACCTCTCCTGGCCCGAGCACACATTCACACATCTCGGCTTTGAATTTCATTGGAGTTTGGTCGAGTTCACTCAGTTCAGCTCTGAGGTTATAACATTTGATTATTGCCGGGGATTAAGCTATAATTGCGTATCGCATTTCGTTATTTGTTTTCATTTGGCTCGGTGGCTTTGTCGTTGCCAACGGAGCTTTAGCCATCCTTTTAGCCAGTCTTTGGGTTTTTTGATTTTTTTTTGTTATCGTTTGTGCGTTTGTTATGGACTTCAAATGGTATTTTGGAATTTTCGATTGTGGCTGTTGGTGTTGTTGTTGCTGTTGATATTGCCATTGATTCGATGAGCATTAGCTGCGCTTATAATGTGAGAATGCGTGTAAACGCAGCTTTGATATTTCCACTAATAAAGATAAAGGGAAATCAACCACAACAACAAGAACAATGATGGGATAGCAATCAACCAAGGGTTAATATGGCTCTTATGACCCCATTAGCGCATTTATGTTGCAATATTTTTTGATGATGATGCTGATGATGCTGTTGACATTTGTGTTGCCAATCGCCAAAGCTTAACCAATTGATGACTTTCATCATAAAATAATAGAGGTCTAAAGTGTGTGAAAATTTCGAAATATTAAACATCTCCGAACAGAAGAGTTTGCTAAGGCCTGAAAGCCAACATTCTAAGGTCTGAAGAGGAAGGAAAACAGAACAAAAATATATAACCAACTAAATGGAAAAGCCAATCGAATTGAAGTTGCAAAATTTTCCAGGCATATTTGGCAACGGGTCATTAAATACGGAAATTGAGTCAACAATGCCCAAAATACCCAGAGCAGGAAGGATATACGGAAAACACAAAACCACACACACACACACACCTACACTCATACAAATCAAGTATTACAACAGGACCCATAAAAAAAGAGCACAACTTTTGTTGTTGGCCAAGTCAAGCTACATAAAAACCGGCCGAGATTTAGTTTATTTTTGTTTGGTTTCTCTTGTTGTTTTTTGTTCTTGGGATTTTGTATATTTGATTGTATGCGTACGTAGGCTTTTAGCCAAAAAAAAAAAAAAAACCTGACTTATAATTGCCAACCTTTTTAAGTCCCACTCAGTTCATAAACAAAGCCCACAATTCAAAACAAGCCAACAGAATCAAAATAGAAATTGGTTTAAGTTTGCCAATTGACTGCCAATAACCAGAAGCTGCCAAGCATGTCTGCCCAGAATCAATATGACCAAGTCAAGAGTTTTGTATGGAACTTCCGTCACGCGTCTAAGCCGAAATTTCAATTGTCAATTTTTTTTTTTTTTTTGGTTCTTCCTTGAAATGAATTACTCAAAGACAAGCTAGTCTTGGTAATTATTGAGGCTTGCTTAAGCATACAATTTAATGAGCAATCAGATCGAGACACACGCACTCCAAGCTCTCGACTAAATAAAACAAGGAGGCTGTGATAAAGGAAAAGTGGATGAAGTGAAACTTTCAAAAACTTTCAGCTTTGGTTTTGCCTTCCAATTAGTGTAAATTTCCATGGAGCCACGTGTAATGAGCGACAATCTGGCACACCCCTTGTCCGAAGGAAAACACTTGAGACACCCAACCGAAACCAATTTACTAGACCCATTCCCCATTCCCCTTGCATACTTCCCCTATCCACACCCACTGAGTCTAGCCTGACAGCAGTTGTGTATTTTGCTATTTGAAATAATTTTGGTTATTAGGCGAAATTCACTCAGCAGGTGAGTGTTTTGGGGCCGGGATTCTACGGGACTATAGCATACGATACCACGATAGTAGTACAAATTCCATGCCACACATCCGCCTCAACTTCCGCTCAGTTCGCAGTCCACTGAAAGTGGTTGGCTGGCGCTTTATTTGGGTGAATTTCTGACTGTCTGTCTGAGTGTCTCTTTGCAATTTATGTTAAATATTTATGATTAGCATGATTATGAGAAGAACTCAGAACTTTGCCAGACCAACACCACCACCATCAGGGTCTCTGTATTTGGCTTATAGGTAAAGTTTTCTGCTGTGCCTAGCAAAAATTTATTTTCGTTCCCAGAACTCTGACCGTCTGCTCGGCTTATTCTTCCCCCCCGTTTCTCCATAATATTTTACGTTTTCTGCTTGGCTGGTTGGTTTTTGTTTTCTCGGTTTTGTTTGCTTTCCGGCGGCTTTGGCAGCTGTTGCAGCAAATTTTGCGGCTTATGCGCATTCGAACCAAATAAGTTGTAGTGAAAGGAACTATGAGTTAAAGTACAGCTGAGATTTAAAAGCCCTCTATTAAATTTCCCAATTGGCCTCTAATGAGTTGATTGGTGGGTTAGTCGGTTAAACGGAGAATTGATAGTGCAACTCCGTCAAACACTTTCACATGCTGCAAATTGGGAAAAGTTGAGGTTAACTTGTGGAAATTTGTATTGGCAGCAAAGGCGAGCGTCTGCGGTTTTCGATGCATGCAGTCAGATTATTCGCTTTGAGGGGTTCGACTGATTGCGGTTATGGCTTATTAACCCAAAAGGTAGGAGTTCCCAAATGGCAGCATAGACTCCATATGAAGCTGCGACCTGCCTGATTTCAAAGGGTGGCAATTGCATTAAGCTGCATAGGATTGAGTGCAGAGATGAAATGTAGAATTATAATTAATTTTATGGCCACAAGTAAAATGAGCTGGTTGTAAAGTCGAGTATTTCTAGCATGTACCGCATGGCGTATGTGTAATGTCAAATACATTAAGACTCTGTCATTCCTCCTCTTGATAGAGTGCGAATGAGATAACAGAAGAGAAACGAGGAAAGTGACAGAGACAGAGAGAGGAAGAAGATAGGAATAAAATGGGCGCCTTCAAGTATGCAATAAACATAATTAAAATGTTTTAAATTTACGTTAAAGCGGCAAGAAAATTAACTTTTCAACATCGTTGACTACGACAATTTCGAGCCACAACAACAACAACAACAGCAACAGCCAAGGCTGAAAGCAGCAGAACAACAACTACAAGTATGCCACTGAAGAGCGCTGGGGTCGTTTCGGTCACAGGACCAACAAGCACAATTAACATATTTTATCAATTTTTTTTCTTTCGTTTTTTTTTTCTGGTCCTGCTTCTCGGTCCTCTGCTTTTTGCTGTCGACCCCAACCAAGAGAATCAACGGACCAACGAAACAGCCGCCACTTGCGCCCATTTAAATAACTCAAGTGCCAAACAGCAAAATGAGCAGGGCAAGGACACTCCAAAAAGGCACACACAAATACCACTACACACACACACTCACTCACGCACTCACGCACGCACAGATACAGATATAGATACTGAGGCACACCCAACGACATAAACACATTAACACTTTGCGTATGCATCAGGTGATGACGTGGCGAGGGACGTCAGAGCTGAACGGAAGAGCCAGGGATATGAAAGGGCTTTTTTTTTGTGTTGGTAGGGGGGGGGGGGGGCAGGAGGTCTCAAAACGAGCTTGTGCCATACCCTCTGACCCCGAGCCGACTGCTCGTTGCTGCGGCCAAGCCACATTAAGCCGAAGCATTTTTGTGAACTGCGTGGCAACCGCCGCAAGGTCAGCACTGGCCCAGCCTCCAAATGAAATGTTAAATACATTACGCACTTTTGTCGCCATGTGGATAAATATTCACATTGCCGTGGATAAGCAACTGAACAGCCGAGGCTCAGGCCTTGCCATCGACTACTTCTGCCCATAAATTACACTTTAATTTTGAGAATTTTTGGCCACGGATTATAAATCAGCAGCAGCGACGCCACTTCGGAGCACGTCCATTCGATGGGGCACAACAAACAACAACAGCAAAAAATGAGCCAGGCGACAGCTGCTGGCTGCCATTCGGCCAATCTCTCTCTCTCTCTCTCACTCTCACTCTTGCTCTGTCCTTGCCTTTTGGCTATTTGTTTGGCTGGCAATTTTTTGGTGCCCCAACTTTGCCATATTGAAATTTCAATTTAATTACTTCGAGTGTGAAGCGAAAGCTGGTCCAAGCTGAAAGGGCAGTGCCACTTGCCCAACCACAAAATGGGCTCGCCGACTGTTCTGCAGCATTCAGAGGACTCACTTGAGTGCTGTGGTTTAGCTTAATTTGTTGAGATAATTGTGCAGAAATTATATTATTATTAAATTCACATCCGTTTTGGTGCTTGGCCCGCAAGCCAAATTTATATGATTATTTTTCTTATTTTTTTAATTTTGTCTTTTTTTTTTTTTTTTTTGCTTATTATGGAAATTGGATTTTTAAGTGTGATTGTGTGGGATAAATTCAAGTTTTAACTGCCCCGAGAGCTTAAAAAGTACACACCAAGATCAGTTTGGGTTCTTCGTTTATCTAATTTATTTTATCAGAGTGAGGTTTGGGAACCTTTTTGCTGCCTTCTTAGCTGACCCATATTTCCATTGGGTTCATTGGCAAAGCAATTAGGAGTGCCCAAAGGCTTAGACTTCACACAGATTTAAAAAAATGATTCCTTCAAAGAAAGGAAATAGAAACTCTTCCATCTATTCTTATGCGATTTTATTTTTGCCGCCTTTCACTTTCACTCCGCCCTAACCCATCCTACCCTGGGTGCTGGCCAGGCTTCATTGCTAACAGATTAAATGTCAAGAGGGCGTGGAGAAGCGCACCAAGCAGTGCAGATTTAACACAATGGGCGCTATTCTCTTCATGATTGCGTATGGTTTTTAATTAATTAAAAGAAAGAGAATTTACAATAGATGTGCCAGGGTAGGAAAAGAGTGCAGAATCCAGAACTCATGGATTTACAGTTCGGAGAGCTCTGGCATATTCAAAGTCAAGTTGTTCGGAAGAGTGGAAAAAAACATCATGAATAAAATGCATTCATGTGAAAGACTTTTGCGTATTTTTTAGAATCAAATAGTCCGAGTGCTCTGGTCCTGCTTTCATTATGCATTGATCAATTTTAAAGCATATTAAATGAAAAAGCATTGATGTGTATTTTGTGGCAATTAAGAGAAGCGAATTGCATTAAAGAGGCGTCCAAACGAGTTGGGCAACGGGTGTATCAAAATGCTAGAGTAAATTGGGCATTTCACATTCCCCCAAATCGGCATGCTGCCTGCCATGCACAAGAAGGCCACCAACCTGGCTGGCTGGCTGGCTTGCTGGCTGGTTGGCAATATCATATCAAGAGAGGCAGAGCAGTGGCAACCGTTGATGGTGGCCGCATTTTAACACATGTCACCGTTGACTTTGAGTGGGATTTCATATATATTTTGTAGCCTGGAATAAAACCAGACAGACTGCAGGGAGTGCGCTTATGCAGAGTAATTAAGCTGATGTGGAAATCTTTGACGTGATGCCAGCACAGAGAACCCAAAACATGAACAGGTAATTAAATTGTTGCCGTCGATTGAGTTTAGTTCGGCACACCATTTCGCCATCATCTGAATATCTCATTGAGTGCATCAGTCAGGCAGGGAGGCAGGCAGGAAGCTTAACCCACTGATTGTGGCCCTAACTCACAAGATTTGTGATCAAATGGAAAAATGTGTCAACAGATTTATGATCTAGGGAGGGCAGGGTGTGTCGTTGTCGTTGTCGTCGATTGTGGTGTTGCTGATGGCGTTGGTAATAGTCTAGAAAGACTTTATTTGAGTCCGTTCACCTGGACCGGCCCCCACAATTTCAATCCAGTTGAGAGGCCATAAAAACCCAACCTAAAAACTTTGAAATAAACATTTCAATTTGTTGCCATCGTCTATGTTGCTGGTGTGAAAAATAAAATACCCACCAGCAAAAACTACAAAAAAAGCAACAAAAATCACAGATATTTTTAGGCATGAATGGCAGAGTGGAGTGGGCAGAAAACTCTGCAATACTCTGACAACATTTATGGCTCGTTTTCCTGGGAGTTCTTGAGTTTTCCCAGTTGTTGTTGTTGTTGTTTTTGGTATATTTTCGTGCCAATTGCGGGAGAGCGAAATGTGTCAAGTGAGGCGAACTGACTGATGTGGCATGTAACGAGGCAGCCCAAGCAGCCTGTGGCATTGCCACAACAACCAGCAGCCAAGATAGAAATACGAAATGTAATTGAAGTACCATAATAAGTAGCTTTGCATATATGAAAATAAATATAATTAAAAAAAAAAGAGGACCAAGCCCGACTGTCAGTTTGTCAGTGCTTTGGCCTGTGATCCACTCATGCTGGCGTTGTCTTGGTTAAGCGACCAGACAATTGTCTAAGAAGCCTTCATCTCAACTTCAGAGTCAGAGTCAAAGGGTGTCCACCCTTTGCCACCCAACAACTGACTCCACCTTCTTCCACTTGCCTGCCTGCCATTCACAAAGTGTACGCGCATTCTGCTATTTATTGCGAGACGTGATGGCGACAGAGTTGACGTAGGCCATGTCGTTGCTAGTGACTCTGGTAGTGTCAATGTCTACTACACTGACTGACTGGAATTACAGCTACGAGTCTGAATGAACTAGCCATAAACTCGTTGCCTAAAATTGCATGCATGTGACAGAGACTGAAAGTGTATGGGACCGGCAATAGCTCCGATTTGGCTGTGGCAATTTGCTTATACTGTTTATATGTTTCCTTCCAAATACTTAACACGCGCAATGCTAATCTGCTTTTAATTAAAACCAAAAGAACAAATGAAATGCTCACAAAACTCTAAGCTGCTTTTTGGCTTCCTGAACTAGCAACACAATCAGCACATCTGCAAAACCACGGTGCGAGTATCTGAAACCTTTTGCTAATTGTCTCCTTTGTCATATGACAAACAAACTGGAAGACTTAGACTGCTGTCAATGTAACCAGGCGCATTGTCAAGTCGAGGGAGTTGGGAGAGTAGCTTCCCTGCTGTTGCCACTGGTAATTACAATATAAATGTTTTCCTTTTTTTATATTATTTTTCTGCTACAACACTGAACAATATTCGCTGGCATTTGGAATGACAATAAAATGCTTTGTACAATGAATGAAAATATGTGGAAGGGAAACTCTAAGACCATAATAAAGTAAACCACATATAGCTAATTAAAAAGGGAATTTCCAAGTAATCAAAATGAATTCACCGAGTAAAATAAATTGCATAACCTCGATGTTGATTTATTGTTACGGCGGCATTCAGACAAATCAATCAAGGTTGGAAAAAAAAACATGGGCTAAAAATGTCCACAAAGGACACTTCAAAGCTGTCAAAGACAATTAATTATCCAATTTTAACCAAGCAATAAAACCAATCAAAAGTATCTGATGAAAAATGCTCGACAAAAAATTATCATTCATAATAATTTGTACAAACAAAGAGGCTGGGGTAGCTGAAGTGATCGAGAGTAGGTAAACAAAATCACGGCCAACGGGCGCCAATGGGAAATGTTCTACACCGCATCCAACAACAACAACAAAAACAACGGCGGAGGGCCACAAACAATCAGACATACCGGCAGACGGCACGTCAGACATTCACAGAGGCATGTAAAAATATCGCAACGACAACAACAACAATAACAGCCGTGGCAGCAGTGATAATGTTGCTGCCAACACATGTTTACATCAGCAACAATGCTGCAGCGGCAACAGCAGCGATAACAACAACAAGAACGACAACAACAACAAAAACATACCACAAACGCCAGGCCGGCTGGGAACAGACCTTGCCTGCTCTGCCTGCTACACCCCTGGCCTGCCATTCACCCTTCTTTACGCCAGCCCCTTGCCCGTCTGTGCGCATATTTTTATCAATAAACAAACGTGAAAATATGACAAACAAATTAATAAAAGGCAACAAAAGAACACAGAAAAAGTAGCCGACAGACAGAAACAATGACAAAATATTATAAATGAATGAAATGTCTCTGAGTGTGTGTATGTGTGTGTGTCTCAAAGGCTCTGGCAGGCCAATGTAACTGAAGGGGAGACTGTCAATCCAAATGGTTCTATAAATAGAAAAAGACAAAAGACAAGAGAAAAAACAATTACCTAGCAACGAAATGGAAAATTGAAACATCACTCATATTGTCTCCCTCACTCCACTTTTCGGCTGGGAATTAAAAAGAAAATAAATTAAAATCAAATTTAAGCTCCATAAAAATGAACATGTCAAATATGTTTAACCCCACAGTGACCGATATATATTCACTTCCTCGACTAGACTTAGTTTGGAATAGGTTATTTAATATTATTATATTATATTATATTATTTTTATTATAAAGAATTTTACTTTAAGTTTCCAAGAGGAAGCACTTTTGGAACACATATGAAATATTTAGAATAACCCTATAAATATTTTTAGATCATCTCTATCTCTAATGTCATCTATATAAAGTTGATTTGATAGTTAAATCTATTTAGCTATTAAATATTTAAGATTTTAGTTTTCGGCCTAGAATGGGTTAACTTTTGGGAAACATTTAACACTTTCGAAATTTTAAGTCTTTAATTAGTTGAAAGAATTTTGTGAAAGTGAAATTTTTCGAGGCGACAACGACTGATAAAGTCAACAGAGTCAACATTTCGTGGCTGCATTAGGCCAGATAATTGAATAGCCTGGGATTTTCTTTTTTTTGCGCTGTCATTGTTGAGTCTGGGGGGGACTGCGTGGCAATGCAAAGTTTCAACTATCTGTCAGAATGTCAGAAACAACGGGACAACGGCAACACGCACAGAATATCAGCAACAATGACAAGACTAAAACACTAATAAAAACAACAAGGACAAAAGGGAATGCAGCTTTTGTTTATGAAATCCACGCCCCCCCTCGCTTGAGTGTTACATGGTGTGTGTGTGTGTGTGTGTGGGGGGGGGAGGTATACGCTGTTATGGAACTCTCTTTAGGTTAGAGGGCAAATGGAGCTGTCGTTGGCTTTTGCGCTGGCCAGTGCATTGAGGGTTTATTATGGTTACAATTGAAGTGCAGTCGGTGCAGGCAAGCAGGAAATACTGCAACGGCAATGACAACAACAACAATAAAAACGAAAACAACAATAGCAACCGCGGTACTGTGTTCCCTTTTTTTTATATTATTTTGTTGTTGTTTTTTTTTTGGGGGGGGGGGGGCTTGGCATGTGGCCCCATTGTTGTTGTGGTGGCTCGTGTTTTTGTTGTTGCTATTGTGATTAATATCATGGTGGCGTTGTTGCGGTTACTTAAACAAAGGATTGTCTAACAACCTCCACTTACCCTGGCTTATTTTCTACTTCCTCTATCTGCATGCACCCCAACATCGATCGATGTGTGCTTCGGCGCTTAAAGGATTTGAAATTGCAGCATTTCCGGCACTCGCGCGCATAATTAACAAAGACAAAGTCATAAATAATGGTGGGTCTCTAAAAGGTTCAATTGAAATTCATTTCATAGAAATGACAGTGAGCATAAATGCCAAAATTGCTATTGCTTTGGCATTTCTTTTTACGTAAAAGATAAGGTTTTCCCCACTTCGCTGAGGGCCAGCCAGCTAATCGAAATTTCGGACTAATTGGTGGGGGCAATCGTTAAGGGCCCGCGTATCAATGACAGTGAGAAAGGTCACCACTGGCCCTTGGGATCTCTAGGTGATTGGCTATAGCTGTTCTCCTAGGGAGTCATGGCCGCATAAATCAATCCTCGGCACGTGACTGCCGTTGACTGGTTGGTATTTCGGGCATAGCCTCAACTGCCAACTTAAGTGATGCACTTTACGATGCGGCCATAAACATTTACAATATTCGAACTTTGTCAGCAAACTAATTGAAACATTTGGCATTTATTCTTCTTTCAGCAAAGATGGCCGAGCCCAGAGAAGCCCACTCATAGGCAAATGAAGCAATTAGAAGGCATCACTTAAACTATAAAAGTGCCAAGTGACAAAAATCTTCGCAGAAATTCGCCAGCACCAGCGGAAAACATAAGAATGAAATGAACGAACAAAAAGAAAAACACATGTCAGCCTCTGAGACTTTCCAGGCAACACAATTCGTTATCAACATGTTGCTGGCAATGCTGGCAGCATAAAACATTCCAAGCCAGCAACATTTCTTATGTTGAGCTACAGCAACAACAAGACAATACAACACCCACAACACATCGTGTGCTCGGACCGTGCGGCGAGTTTAGTCGTTTTTCTGACGGTTGCGTGAAGCGTTCGCAGTGGGAGATGGCGGAGTAGAAACAGAACAGAAAGCGCTAGAAGAAGAGGAACACTCGGAAAATACGTAAAAATGTGAAAGCAAAAATAAACAAAAAATAGAGCTACAAATTATTTTTGAGTGCGTGAATCAAATAAATAAGGATTTTATTCCAAAGAAAAATAAAAGATAATTAAAAAATCCAGAAACACAAAAGAATTTAATAATTAAAATAAGTAAATTAAAACAAAGATAATACCAAAAAAAAAAATTCGTTAAAAAAGAAAAAGTGTTGAATAAATAAAAGTTTGGCAGAAAATAAAATTTTAGTTAAAGAGAAATTAAAAAAAAAATAGTTGCTTAAAAAAACTTGAAAAAATTCTTCAGTCAGTCGTGAAAATCAAACTGTATTTCAGTTTGCCTTGTAGTATGGATTGTCCTTTTCATTTTGGACCCACTCAATTCATCACCGAGGCAGATCTAGTGTAGGCATTTTTCCATTAATTTCACACTTAATTAACGTCACAGCGAGTGTGCGTTACTCCAAAGAAGACAAAGAACACCAAACGAAAAACGCATTCTGAAGAGCAAACAGTTTTCTCCGTTGACAATGTGGCAGACATTATCAACGCTATCAACATCACTCACTCATATAAACGTGGCTGAGTGGCGGCAGCCGCCATCTTCGTTGTTGTCATCAACCTGCAAATGTGACAGTGGCAGTGGCAGTGGCACACAACAGACAATAAGCATCATACAATATTCCCACAACAGCAATAACAACGCGGAAATACAACAGAAAAATACGGGCAACATGTTGCCAACACCGAGCATAACACACAACTTGGCCAGCACACTGAGTGGGTGCACCTGTCACCACACAACAAAAACAACTACAAAATCAACAGCAGCATCAAAAAATCCAACTGAGCCACACAGCGAACCCAGCGGCAGGGGGAAGTGTTGTCGTCGGCGTCATCGTCGTCGTTGTGTGCAGTTGCCAGGATACTTAAATTGGTTGCTTCTCATCACCTTGCTTCTTGGAATCTTTTGTGGTAAGTCTCAAATAGAAAGCCAAATCTGAAACTTTTGAAATCCACAGCAATGAGCCATGAGTGACTTTTAAGGAAATGCGCTTAAATGTATCTTCAAATGTCTGTGTCTCCCCTTGCCTACGACTCTCTCTCTCTCTGGAGTTAGCCCAAAAAAGCTAACAACTTGGCTTAAAATTGCAGCAACACCAATCAAGGGCAAGCAAAAACGAAAAGGTAGCAAAAAAACGCCCAACACAAATCAAGATGAATTTCCGTGCATTTTTGTGCACAGAGAGAAAAAGAGAGAATTTATCTACGTAAAAAAAAGATATATATATTTATATATATAAACAGACTATCCGGCAAAAGATTTAAGTGAGAAGGATAGAAAAAAAAATGTAAACTTTGGTATAGTCGAAATAAATGAAACAGGCGAGCTCACGGTTTGGCTTGCAGTCCTGACTGACAGTCAGCAACAGACAAGCCGACAGGATTCTCTCCGAGCGTGTGTGCAAAACAAGAAAAAATTCTGAAAGTGGTAGAAGGGGAAGGAGTAGCCTGAACAGACAGCAAAAGAAAAACATTTGAAAATAGCGCCAAGAAATAGAAAAAGATTAAACGGCAGCGCAATAGAAGAGTGAGAGAGAGAGTGAGAGAGAGACGGGCAGGGCAGGGAGTGCCAGAATAAGAGCATCGTAATATAAATTGACTCGTGTTTTTCATTTAAGCTTCTGCCCCTGTGCCCTTTTTTTTTGGAGAATTTTTCTGTTGCATTTTCATGTACAGCTGCTCGCCGAAATTTTGTTCAATTCTTTTTTGCCGGGGAAGCCACCCCCTCACTTCCACTTAAAAAGCGAAATTAACTTGAGCACTGGCAAGTATGCAATGAATTTCAAGCAGCAATAAACAAACAAAAACACGGCAAATGCCAAGCGTCAAATCAAGGCAAGCACGCCCACAAAAAAAAAAAAGAAAGCTCAGGGTAGGGATGTATGTATGTACCGCTTGATTATTTCGTTTCAAAATTGATGCTGCCATCAATTATAGAATGCCACAGAAAATAGAAAAGCCAAGCAAAAAGCGTCGGTGAGAAGAAGGCAACAAAAAACACAAGCAAGCAATTTTATATAAATTGAAACTGCGTGTGCTAGTCTGTGTGTGTGTGTGTGTGTGAAAAATGAACAACAACAACAAGAACAGCAAGAAGAAGAAGAAGAGTCGACAGTAACCGGAAGAATAATGGCAAATTGGCAATTGTGGTTTTTAGGTAATCCGGAGTTTGAGTGTTCTGTGGAGATGTTTTGAGGCGGTTGGCTTCAAAGTCAAATCTCTGTAATCGATTGCTGGCAGAGACAGGGGCGAGAGCAAGAGATTGTTGAGCCATGCCAAAATAAACTAAAATAAACTTAGATGAGTTATTCAAGCCATCACAGCTCATCACTCCCCAATTATTTCGAGTCTTTCATGATTCATGCCCAACAGCCTGCCCGTTCCAAGCAACTAATCAGGATAAATAAATATTTATAATTAATTTAAAATATAAACATAGAACTCAACGGAGCCGCAATTAATTTCGGTAAGCATTTTCATGCTGGGTCGCTCTGGTCCACCCCCGCGTATACGCAATATTGGGATACGCTTGTTTCCATTTGTGTTTGCCTGGCTGAGTCCTCTGCTCAACCATTTTATTCCGGCTGAGAACTTTAATTTTGATAACAAATACTGCAAAACGTTTCTTCCATCAAGAAGATACTCCGGCTAGCTCTGGCAAGCTTAAAAGGCAAAGGCAAACACAATACGTAAATGAAAATGAAAACGCACTGGCGAAAGCAAACGGAAGCCAAAGTGTGTGCGTGTGTGTGTGTGTGTGTGTGTGCATATGAATAAATGAATGCATGAATAAGCAATCAGCAATAATGCCCAACAGCCGTTGAAAGACGACAGCCAGCAAAAATGACAAGGGCGGCGAAGAGTTAAAGGGACTGCTTAAACTGGCCAAACTGATGGGTTAAGTGAAATTATGAAAATATATGCAAAGATCCTGGTAAAGGCAGAGCAAGTCACCAAAAAAGGTGCAAACGGATCAACAGTCCTGGTCAAGCGGCAAGCATTAAGCGAGGCAGCCGCCACGACCAGTCATGAGATGTGAGGCTAATGAGGCAGGCAAGCACACTGACCGATAGCCACCCGACAGCAGGTGTCAGCCTGGAAATAGCCAACTCTACAGAAACCCCACCAGATCTGAGTGTGAGAGAATCTCCGTATATAAACGTGTGCGTGCTTAATGAACTGCAATCAATGTGGCGGTAGTCAAGTCGATAAAACCGCAGAGGGGAGGCAAGTGGCAAATAGCCCGGACCGGGTTGGCGCCAGTCAAAAAGGCTCACAACGACTGATTGTGTACGCACAGTTGCGTGCAACATGAGGCAGGCCGCAAATGCACACAAACCCTACCAACCACCCATCCACCCACCCGCACCAGTTCCATGGGTAGAGGGTACAATATTCAGTGTAAATGGCGGCTTCCACAGAAGTGTAAATGAGTGAGTGTGAGCTACTTTGGGCCATTAATTACGTACACATTCTATTGAAACTCATTAAAGCGTAGAGAATAAAAGCCAAAATAAAACACAGTTAAGCACGAACACACGGGATCTTAATAGGCAGATACAGTTTATAATTGCGTTGAACCATCTTCGGTTGATTACAGCAAATGGATGATATTTTGTTCTGATATGGCCAACAAAAGTCTCTCCTTTAATTACTAAAAGTTGGATAACAATGAAAGGGAAAGCTCCTCAGCTCACTCAACTTAAAGTTTGCATATTTTTCTACTGAAAAAACAGGTGATTCGAGGAAAATTTCCTTGGAGAATATCGAGAAAACTGTAAATCAGAATGGGCAAGGCAAGTGGAACTTGTACTCTGTGAGCTTGGGGTCCTTTGGGAGAGATGTGTGAAAAATATCATAAGCCCTCCCAAGATCAACATCAGCAACCGGATTTACAACCTTTTCGGTTTCCGTCTACTTTTTCGATTCGTTTTCGGGCTGTGAGTGGGTGGTTTGCTAAAGCCTTTGCGGCTCTTTGTGGCCAAAGTCTGTGATATTAAATATAATTGAATTGATATGAAAAATTCAGGCTGGCACGCAACAGTCGCCCACAAAGCAGGCATTCATTTTTATGTTTATTGGCCACACACACACACATGTAAATAGCCCCAGAAAGATGCCAGGCATATCCTTCGACCTCTTCGTCTGCACCAGCATCCTTTGGACAAGCTTATTGATGATGGCATCCAAAAAATGCAAAAATTCTTGGGTTGCTATCTAGTTCAGCTTTTGGTCCTCCGCATAAGCGAGCAAAAATAAAATTGATACCAAAATGTGAATATGCAATGTTGAGAAAGCAAACACAAAAAATAAAAAGAAAAGGCACCAGCCAAGTTATGTTACTTTCCACCAAACAGCCCATTTTCATATTCGCATTTATAAAATGATGTGTGTGTGTGTGTGTGTGTGTCTTTGTCCTTGTGTTTGTATGTAAATAAAACTTTATCTTGTCCAACGGAAATAACGAGAAGGTCTGAGAAAAAACTCTGACTTATTTTTTTTGTTAAATAATCTTTCATAATTTATCATTTCTGGCAGACCAGACTTCGACTACAGTCAGAACCCGAATCAATATTCCCACACTCGTTCAGCTTTAAATGCCAAAATAATGAAATTTTCATAATGTTTTCTTAAGCTTTTAATGGACTTTGAGTGTAAACGATACTTGCATAAATATATTAGCTCATTGAATATTGGCTGAAAATAATCTCACCAAAAAAAAATATATATTTGTGAATCAGAATATAAAGCTAATTACACTCGAAAATCGCATCTCCTGTTACCGTTTTTTGATTGGACTTTGAAACAATTCTGGAAAACATTTCAACTCTATTAAAACAATTCACTTGCCAGCTGACACTTTTATAAACTCAACCACACACCACTCAAACTATGATATTAGATGGGGAGGGTGGGGGGGATGGGCTCGGGCCTGTTGGTCATAAATGTTGGCCAAAAATGTTAGTTGAATTGTTCAACCACATACGGAGAAAGAGAAGGCCAGAGATCCCCCGAAACTCGGACACAAACTTTTGCCCAAAAATGCATTTGATAAATTTTCAATTGCTCAAAGCAGCCCGGCTCATAATTATGTCGCTCTCCCTCTCTCTCGCACTTTAGCGGGTTTTTAGCTTAAAACAAAAGCACACCGAGCTTATAGATGCCCCAACACAAATATGTGCGAAATATGTCAACAACTTTTCGAAACTGTAACAGCGCCAATTTGTCTACAGAAATTTTGTACATTCTCCTTCCGCCCTCCCTAATCCTCTCAGTCAGCTGACAAATGTAGTATTTTGGTCTGGTCTGTTTGAGTTTTTCAATTTAATTCAAATTTAGCTTACATTCTGGCAACAGCAAAACCCAGCAAAATCTCAAAAATATATATTTCCAATTTTATTCCTGCAAAAGTTGTGAGGGTGTCAGCCCATCTGATTAGTGAACAGAATTGTAAATTTTTGGATTATGTGAAAATATTTGCATAAATTTTGCTTCTCTCTTCTTTTTTTTTGGCATTTATTTTTTAATTTGTTAAATAAATTTCCATCAAGTCCGAAAATGGTTTTTACATTTTTTTTTTGGAAAACATTTTAAGGGGCATTCTTGGGGGGAAAAAGAAATATATATATAGACATATATTTCGTTAATTATCACAAAATGCCACAGAATTTATCACTGAAAGAAACCAACACCATCGACTATTCAAACAACCACACACACACAGACCGTTAGCAATACATATTTATTTGTCAGTCTATCAGTCTGTCCACTCTGTGTGTGTGTTATTTGTTTGTGTGTCCTTTCGTCCGAGCGCAATTTAATTTTGGAATTTCTGTTTATTTTTAGCCACGCGTAATTACATGAAGAATTCATGCGAAAATTTATTATCATTTGTTAGTGTTGTTCTGATTGTTGTTGTTGTTGCTGTTGTCATTGCTGTTATGTACTCCGCTATGCTGCTCAAAATAAAATTACTTTAAAGTTAAATATTTGCAGGCGAAAAATATTATTCATTCCTTTTGGCAAACAAATTTGAATTTCGATTCACGCTTGCCATTTGTTTTTGTTCTTTTTTTATTTTCCTTTTTTTAACTTAGAGAATTTCAAGTGATTTAAAATTACTTAAAATTTTCCAAGCGAAACATTTAATGTGAGTTTTTTTAAGTTAAAATGGGGGCGAGTGTTAAGCTCGAGCCCAGCCGAATTTGGAATACCCTGTACCTAGTAAACGGAATTGAAAAAGAAAAGGTAACCCTAGTCATGTGGCAGCCCTGATCGGCTACATTCACATAAAACCTCTGGTCTTAATATTCTTTTGAATCCAACAACACAATGTTCATCTTAAAGCAAGCACGCCATCTATCGGACTGCTCATTCTACCGTTTGCCAGTTTGCAAGGCGAATGACAATCTTAACTCTGAAAAGTTGTTTTGTATATCTTATGTAAATATGGGCCGATTTTAGTCATATTTGATATCAATCGAAAGATTTTTAGATTCCTTTTGGACGCAACTAATACAGAAATCTTGAAACTGTAGAAATAACAAGCCTTTGAAAAAGTGAGTGGGTAAAAGGAAGGGTGGTGGGAGAAAAAAAAAATAAATTTGACCATCGTACACACATTAGCACTCCGAATCCCAAGTTTGGTTATCCTAGTCTCATAGTCTCTAAAATCTAGTCGTTTCCACGGACGGACATGGCTATACCGATTTCTCTAGTCACCCTGATCACATGACGTCTCCTTCCCTAATTTACATTTATTTGCAGAAACTTAATATACCCTTTACCCTAAGGAGCAGGGCATCACAATATAAATGATTTTTAAGTGGATCATTAGAATTGAATTGAAAATAATAAGCAGATTCAAGCATTTTAATAAAAATAATTTTTGATTTCCTTTGAAACTTTTGAAAGTTTAGGAAAATTAAGTTATCACAAAATTTATATATTGATTTTGTAGCTTCTTAGGAAATATCTTTAGGTTTCTCATTTCAAATGTTCTCAACTTTCGAGAGAATCCCAGAAGTTGTCCGCTGAAAATTGCATTCGACTGGTTGCCGAGGAAGATAACTTAAATTAGTTTGGTGGCTATAATATCATTTTTTATCCACATATTCTTCCACCTCAAATATATGTTCGACTCTTCCAGTTTGCGGTGACTTTCTCTCTTGAACGGGATGCATGTGTGCTGAATCTGCTGTTCAGCCACATGACAATAAAGATTTTACTCATAAATTATCACAAGGAGTTCATCACACGATGCTCCAGTAACTCGATTGAATATATATCTTTACTGCTCTAGCCCTCGCTCTCGTTGTCTATCTCTTTCTATTTTCCAAGTGGCAAAAGTTTGTCCTTGTCTGTAAATCTGCTCAGCTGCTGGGTGGGCTTGGTGGGCTGGGTGGGCTAGGTGGCTGGTAGAGATGTTGTTGTTTGAGTGGTCTGTGCTCCCAGTCTTTGCATATTTGTAACTAAATCTGCGAGTGCAGCTGTGTCGTCTGCCTGAAAGTTTATGAATGTGTGGGCGTCCCTCTGTCTTCTGGTTGGACATATGAAGTGCAAGCTGGGTACTGCATATTGTCATAATATTGAATGCATGATATATTGAATTTTGCAGTCAATAAACGTTTTATGATCACAGCTGCACATATTTCAGTTTGCTTATTTTTCGTTTTCACTCTATCCCCCATGAACAGAAAAAATAGTCAACTGATTTTTCACCTTTTTTTCTTTTTTAAGTTGACAAAGTTATGAGTTTTTCATATTTCATTAGAAGTAAGCTTCGGCCTAAGACAGAACAGAACATGGTAGAAATGGAGTTGCCCCAGATAAGATTAGAACACAACAAGTTCGGAAAACCGAAAGGTTGGAAAGGCATAACGGATATTACACAGATCAGAGAGACAACATGATAAGCAACAATATGTGGAGGGGAGAAGTAAATACAAAAGGAATACGTTGATTTGAAATAGGCAGGGAGGAATTGTGGCGTGACAACTGTTCAAATTTGCTTGCCACAGCTTGACTACGAGACTCAAAAATATCTCCAACACTAAGACAACAACAACGAGTAGGAAATCGTCTCGGATTTTGATTTCAGCCTGGGTCTACAAAGTCAGGCAATCATCAGCCCTGATGGAGGTGGTGCGGTCGATTGGGCTGTCCTGACTGCGTCAACGACATTGATGATATTGCCTGGCTATCAAGATTTCTATTTGAAACAAAAGCTTGTATATGGCGTAAAAAATAGACTACAGCTTTCGAATGGAAGTGGTTAAAAAAAGAAAGAGAGAGAGAGAGAGATAAAAAAAAATAGAAAACAAGCAAAGAGGTTTACAACTTCTCGTAAGGCGGCTTAAACGATTTGTGAGTTTATGAAAAGCCAAACACACTTTTCCACACTTTCCATATGTGCATGTGTGCGTGTGTGTGTGTGTAAAAAGACAGCATTGTAAAACAAATGGGAAATTGCTTTTTGATGTACTCAGTCAACTTTGCTTTGCATGCGGCTGCCACTACCTCCCTCTGAGTGTCTATGGCATTCTGTTGTTTTCTGTACTTTAACTTTTGCTGGGTGAAACAAGAACAAATCCACTCAGTTTGACTTTAAGCAGCACTGGAAAAAAGCTTTGCAAAAAGAAGGCAATTTTCGAAGGCAATCGTGTTCAGATTTCCACCAAAAATTGTTGAATGAACACGTCCAACAATGTCTTGTTTGATGCACTTAAACTGAGCAGATCCAAAAAAAGAATACACCGGGCAACAAAACCAAAGACAGCGGACTGACAACCAGGAAAAGCTTATATACATACATATAAAGAAGAAAAACAAAAAAGAAGGAAATACTCCCAATTTCAAGGCATTGAATATGTTGCCAAACGTTGACATTTGAAGGGTGAGCATGCAAATGCAAAAGGACCCGTTTTCCGCAAATTCCTCCTTTCTGCCTTTGCCAGCAAATTTTAATCCAATGGATTTATGGGCCAGGGGCCTGTCACGGCCACCAGCGAAGGGCAGAATGTGTGCTTGGTGTCCGTATCAATATTGTTTTACGGCGGCTGCTACATATGCAAATGCGCTCACGTAGTCGACTTGCTGATCCTGATCCATCGTAATTGTGGGTGCATTGTGAGTCTGCATGTGTGCGCGTGTGTGTTTGTTATAGAAAGCTTTTAACAAGAGTAGGGCAGGGACTATAGAGGTTACCCAGCATGCACAATGACTAACGAGTCCTTTCGTCTTCTCTTCTCCTACTCTTCAAACAGATGCCGCCGAGGCCACATTGCGCGATGTAAACCTGCTGGTGGAGCCACCGGCTGTGCGACGTGGCCAGTCTGTGGCCCTACGATGTGACTATCAGCTGGACGGAGCCCCACTCTACTCCATTAAATTCTATCGTGGTCAAATGGAATTCTATCGGTATACGCCCGGTGAATTCCCCCATACCAAAGTGTTCCAATATCCCGGCATTAGAGTGGATGTAAGTAAACGAAACGATGAGCCCACCAAATAGTACATTCAATGCCAACTCAATTTAACTATTCCATTTGACTGACCATTTCAGGAGAGCAGCTCAAACGCCACTCTGGTCCTCATACGTAACGTGAGCTTTGGCCTTTCCGGTAATTTCAGCTGCGAGGTGACTGCCGATGCTCCACTCTATTCCACCTCGACTGCATATGCTCAACTACAGGTTGTGGGTAAGTAGAAAAGGTTTTCTCAAATGCATTGACACTCAGTCAGAAAGTCAATCGATTACTCGGGTAATTCCCAAAATTTCCTAAAAACTTAAAAAACTTAATAGCTTTAAAATTAAAGTCAAACGAAATTCAAAGAATTTATTCATCCTGCCTAAGATTATGAATAAAACAAGGCTTCCTTTAAAAGTTTTTTTTTTAATAAAAAAATAAATAAAATTGTCATGACAATGGAGAAGTCAATTTTCTAAAGGTTGTGTTCCTTTTTGCGGTGGTGCTCAAGAGCCAAGTGACCTCGAGCCAGCCTCTCTGTCTCCTTTTTCCATCCTTTTAAGCCGTTTTACTGTGACGCCTTTCCACGCTCGCTGCAATTAAAAAGGCTTAAATAATCGCTTCAAGTTGCTTTGCCTTTGCAGTCGCAATCCTTTTGACTTTGACGAAGGCACACTCACAGAAAGACCTTTACCAGTGCTGGCAAGTTTTCCCTTGGCTTGCTTTCTGGGTAGACTGAATTATTTTAGGCGTAAAAATACTTAGAAGAACCAGGCAAAGGTGCCTGCCAAAAGAAGTAAACAAATAAACAGAAACCGAATGTGTCTTTCAATTAAATGCGAATTCTATTTATTTATTTTGTCCTTGCAGAATTCCCTGAGAAACGGCCCCAACTATTCACCGAGCAGACCCGCTATGAGGCAGGCGATGTTCTACGCGCCAATTGCAGTACCCCACCCTCCCGACCGCGTGCCGAGCTTCGATTCACCATTAACAATGTGCCGGTAAGTGTGAGCTTCCTTAACTGTTTATCCCAGTTGGTGCGAAGCATTTGGCATTCACGTGGTAGGCTCAGGAAATTTGCATAATTCAGGCAGCCATCTTGTAGCAGCGCCTGCTTATATGTTTAATGCATTTACAATTGATTAATGGCGTCTTAATGATTTTGGTGGGAATTTCGCTCTTTACAAAGAAGACAAGGACTGACAAAGATATGTGGGTAGATATAGGCAGATATATAGATTCTTAGGCCAAGTTGCATAGGCATGCGGAGATTGCCTAATTTACTGTTGGTATCCTTAGAATTCCATAGTCTCTGTAACCCCCTTCCTCCTGCCCTTTCCTGTATCATTTTTCGTTTTTACTTGGCCTGGGCTAATTAAACAGTCTTGACTTATTTATCAGTCTCGTAAATCCTTTATAATTACGCCTACTGGAGAATTAGATTGCCTTGCCAGGCAACCCTCAGAGAAACACACACACGCTGCCACTTGATAATGGGGACTTTATTGTCTCTGTTGAAACCCACTAAACTCCCGGATATGCGAGCTTATGCGTTCTCCTGCCCCGACACAGCTTCAGGAATTTGTCTTTTATTTATGAATATGATATAATTTAATCAAATTTAAGGAGTCTTCTTCTGTTGTTGTTGTCTTTGTAGTCGTTGTTCCTGGCGCCTTTTGTTAATTAAAATTTTACACACAAGCCGGGACTGAGAAGAAAGAGAATTTCTTCCCATACTCCGTCTCTTTCTCTCTCTCTACCTTCTCAGAATTAACTGAATAGCCTAAAAAGGGTTCCTTGTGCTCTGATTTGATTATGTGAAAAAAATAAGAATAAAAAAAAAAACGGACGCGTCATTTATCAAAGTAAACGAGTAAGGCAAGAAATCGCCAAGGAAATCCTTATAATGGGAAAATTCAAGGAAATGGCAAACAAGTCACATGACAACTAAGCCGAGAAAGAGAGAGAGAGAGAGAGACGATATTTTGATTGCCAAATGCCATATGCATAAAATAAGCAAAGAAATGAAGTAGAAGAGTCATGGAAACAATCATTAGTCATTTGAGCTCTTTCATTTTTGCATCAATTTTGCCGCTGGCCATTCTACGACTCCGTTCCCCACTGCTAATCAGTTGCATAAATCAAGAATGGCAATGGAATGCGAGCAGCTCAAGCTGCCTCGCCCTCAAGGCGGAAACAAAGTTACAAAAAATATAAAAGAAAAAAAATGAAAACACAACCGCACACATTTTCTCAAATACAGCGAAAACGTGGTATATAATTTTAAAATGTACGCCAATTCTGGGACTGCTTGACCAGGGGACAACCTTTTCTTTAGAAGATTTTCTGTATTGGGTTGCGGTTATTAATCATAGCCAAGTGACCCCCAAAGGCAAAACGACATAAAATAAATTACATAAAAGTTGTTGTAGACCGGACACACAGTGCTGAAGTGTTTCGAAGTGCAAAAGAAGTTGAGAATCAGAGAACCAGAACAGTTGGTTAAAGAAAATGCACGAAGCCTTTAAATGAATTTACGAGACAACACTTTTCATTTTTCACCCACGCGACAGACACAGACGGATAGACGGACAGACCAACAGTCAGATAAGCGAAAAGACAGACAGTCAAGGAGACACAAGGGGTTTGACTGGAATTGGCTTGGTGGGTGTCTGAAACATTTTGGCTGAAACGTAGCTGCCACAAAAAGTGCGGGCCAAATAAAAGAAAGAAAGAAAGAAAAGCCGGGCCAAGACTGAAAGAAAAACGAAACGAAAACTTATTAAACGCTTCATAAATTTTTATATTATGTCTACCCACATCATCAGACATAACGTGCACTGGCACTGGCACTGGCTATGAAGCTGACAGTAGGCAACACTGCCTGAACCCAGACCAGCGAGAGGCTGTCTTATCCTGCCATTTCACTGTATATAGTATGTGTATCTGCTCGGCTATAGTCAAGACAAGAAGCACACATGCAAGGCCGTTTAACGTTTTATCTAGACGATGTTGACGTCGATCCCGTCGAGGCCAACTTTTGGTTCTTCCTCCCCATCCCCTCCCACTTTTCTCTTCCCCTTTATGCGTCAGTCTAATGACAAGGGCCCCGTGTGAGGCCAAGACAAAAGTGAACTGCCTGAAACTTGCGCCCCACACCCAAACTCAAGCCAACTCAGTGTGTCACATAAAATTTCATGTCTGCTGTGTTTATATTGAGGTCGAGGAACAATGTGAAACAAAAACAACTGCCGCTCCACACCAAAGCCCTGGCAAATGGCAATGTCCCTGCAATTTAGTTTCATATGACTCGCAGTAGATGGATTTTTGATATTGAATTATGGCCTGGCCACCACTTTGCCTAAATTAACACAGGAGACAAAGAAAATACCCCAAAAAACAACAACAAAAAAATAAGTAAAACCGAAACACCGAAATTGAACGTGTGCGTTTATCTCATAACATGTCACAGTGAACAATGCATAAATAATATGAAGGCAATGACGATGGCGAGGGTTTTAGAGATGGCCAAACCAGACGTGACAACAAAAAAAACAAAAGGCTCCATCAAATCAGACAAGCAGACAGTCTCAGAGAAAAAAAGACATACCCAAACTAATTGAACTCAGCAAGGCTTACAAAAAGATTAAAGAAAACAAATAACAATAAACAAGTGGCAACAGAATAAAAAGAAATCAACAACAAAATTTTGAAAAAGAACGGAATTTCTACTTTCTTCTTTACAAAAAATCTTGGTATATTAGTTGAGGATTAGGTCTCATAATCTTGGCTAGCTTTTACTCCTATAGCTGGGCCTAATGCGCTTTTATCCACATTTGGATTTGTGGGGTTATTCAGATTTTGATAAATTATTCAGTGGTTCTTAGTGCGGCTGTCAATATGAATCGTTCCATCAATCTCCTCTTTTTAATTTAACCTAGCAAAATTTGTTGTTCCGAGAGAAATTCTGGATCAGCACTTCACTTAAATGTTTGGGAAAATAATTTCAAATCTCTATAATTGCTTTGATGGTGAATGTGAGGAAAATATGAAACTTTTTCAATTTTCTCGTTATTCAAAACTATTTGTTATATTCTGCATAATTTAATGAGATTCATATGGACATAAATTATATGCATAAATTCATATATAGCAAAGCTCAAAATTTTAAATACGACAGCTCAGACAATTTTATGTGACTCATTCAAAATGCTAAATATGATGAAGTGTTTCATTTCATATTTTCAGCTCTTCTGTCTAGTTTTCCTTTTTCCTATTTTAACATTTTAATATTGTTATATGAAAAAAAAGAATTTGAAAAGAAAAAAGAGAAGAGCTGAAGCAAGGCAATTTTGAAATGTTAATTTTGGACAAACATTGTCGGCTATTTCAAACACTTTTGTTTGCATAGTTTATGAGTTTTACTAGCAAATGCTATTAAGTTATTTGGCAGAGTTTTTGGTGAAATTTTTGGTAATGTGTGTTTAGTTGCCTTTTTCACTCAATTTACATAATCCTTTCTGACCCAAATTAACATGATTTCTTTTTTGTGTGTGTGCAGTTTCTTCTTCTTCTTCCTTCTTCCATCTTGGAAAACTAAGTTTATATTAATTGCCTCAAGCTGAAAACGTTGTGTTATCAAAACAAACTTAGCCAGTCAAGCAGCAATAGAAACGCCAGCTTAAGAAAAATACAGCCAAATGAAAAGCCGGGAAAATGATGAGATGAACATTGTTTATGATGTCTGGAAAACAATTTGCAGTCATCTGAAATCGCTGAATGAGCAGACATTCAACGCAAACGTTCATTTAATTGCCTAAATGGGCTGAAGGTCTCTCTCTCTCTCTCTCTCTGTCTGTCTCTCTGTCTGTGGGTTTGTTTGTCAGTCTGTCTGTCTGTGGACTCCTTCTATTATTGGCCTGAAACATAAAGGTAAATCCCTGTAAGGATGAGGGCATTTCCATTTTGGGCCACATGCTTAATTAAAGCGTTTCTCTTTCACCTTCTATTTTTTGTTTCTCTGTTAAGAGTTACTCGTAAATTACGCGGCATTAAATTGGCACACACACACCAGCACACACGCTGCCAGACCATCGTGGCAATGAAAATGGCTTCTTTATGCCTGCATAGAAATAAAAATAAAATTCAAATAAAAAGCTAAACCAAAAAACGCACACAAAAAAAATAAAACCAAATGAAATTTTGTAGCCTTAACTTTCGGGTTGGCGAAAGGGGCAACCGAAAGAACAACAGAAACATTTAACTTTTTAATGGTGTGTGTGCGTGTGACCCAAAAAAAAAAAATATATATAAGAAAAGAAACCCAGAAACATTTTCAAGAGGACACGTCTTTTGTTTGCAGTATCTAATATCTTACACCTTTTTATGGAGGTTGAAGGGCGTCTCGCTGGGCTGGCGCTCACCTGAGAGGGCAAACCGAATTCTGAAGAATAAGAAAATGGCCAAATGGTAAACAAGTAAATTGTGCTCAAATGGGTTTGTAAGTGGAAATGAAATGCATATTTATTGTATTTAAATTGCCAAAGGCTTAAAAGGGTTATTCCGAGACAAAAAAGAAGAAGAAGAAGAATATATATTTAAGGTAGCATGTACAGTTAGGAATTGGAGGCGGTTTTAAGGGTTCAACCTGAGGTTGTCATATACAAACAACAAATATTGCAGTGGCCACAAGAATTGAGGCATAAAGCAGTGTGCATTTGTGTATGTGTTTGCCAACGGAAATGGCAGCAGCACATTTACAAAATGGCGTCTGCAGTTCCTCTAAGCTTCATACAATGGACAACGAGGACAACTAAAAGCTCCTGTAGTGCTCTGCTGAAATGGTTCTTCTTTATAGGTGAGCCTGTACATTTTTATACACACACTCTTTTGCTACAATCTTGTTGATAATCCTTTGTCATCAATTTTGAAATCTTGGACTTTTCTAAGCTACCCTGAAATAGGCTAGAGGAGTTGGTACAGTCACTCGAACTTCATTTACCGTCAATTTTCATGATGAATTATTGATATGAAATATATCATAATTATGACTAGGAATTAATATTTTATATAACAAAAAGAGCATCAAATCCTCAGAACCCAACAAGTTTATGTATTTTTAGATATATATATTTTTTTAACTCTTACTGAAAAGGATACGGAAATTGTGCTGCGTCTTTGGGGCGGAAGGCAGGCGAAGTGGCGCTTAGGTAATGGCAGGGAAAAATAAATATGGAGAATATGAATATGCAGATCTCCAAAGATGCGGGTAGCGGAAAATGCGCCTTCAATTTTACGGAATTGTCAAAGAGCAGAGAATGTTGTTTGCCGGCTCTGTTGGTGTCATAGAGGAAATGAAATTTTCCAAGGCTACCAACAGCAAATTGTTCAAGCAAGGGGACAACCGAGGGCAGCTACAGTTTGCCACAAAAATAAAAGAATAAATAAAAAAAGAAAGCCATACATAAAAGCCTCAACCAAAACAGTTTACCCAACATACTTGCACAAAAATAACCTTGAGCGGTATCACAAACAAAAACTCACAGATACACAACGAGAGAAACTCAACGAGTAGTAGATTGAGATACATGCAATACTGGAAACAAAATGCAGGACACGGGGACAGGACGAAAAGCCGACGAGGCGTATGAGTGAATGTCTGTATGTGTGTGCGTGTGTGACTGTGTGCGTGTGTTAAAGTGACTGTGGCAACAACATTGAAAACTCGTTTTTAAATGGCAATGGTCAAGCCAGACTACAACAACATCAACAACATGAAAATATGACAAGCCTTGTCCATTCGTTTTCAGCGTCCGTTTCCTTGCCTCTGCTTGCCACTGCACTCTTCTCTGATCCTCTCTCTCACTCTCTCTCTCTCTCTCTGCGTCTCTACTCTTTTGCTCTTTTTGGTAGCTATCTCAGCTTTCTGTTTTCTGGTTGTTGCCACAATTTATTTTGGCTGTTGTTATTGTTGTTATTGCCTGTGCTACTGATGCATAAGTGGCCCCCAGTTGGCCTGGACCAACAGGCAACATGCTTGTAATAACCCACAGACAAATTGCCATTCATATGCAGTTGGACAAAAATGTCGGACCAAGTTTCCTTTTTTTGGCACTCAAACACTCGCTCTCAGTGGGCAACTTTATTTTTAGTAGTTTGCCGACCGGAAACACACACACACACACGCACACACACACGCGCACACACACATACGAGCACAAAAATTACAAGGCCGAGTAATTTATGCAGCGTTGAAAAATTTAAAGCGCAACATACCTTTCGGCATTGGTATTTTAATTCCATGAATATGTTATAAGACACAACACGAACCCAAACAGAAATTTTCCAAATTGAAAATTACTCCGCTCATTTCTGATGGATAGGGAATCGAGGAAGCCCAAATATCAGATTTAATTTGTAAAGACTCAAAAAAGGACTTTGGTTTGGTTCCCACAACTTTACCGAAAGGTCGTTTTTTTTTTTTTAATAAAAAAATATATATGAAAGAATTGGTTATTGGACAGATTTGATTAGCTAAAAAATTATTTAAAAGAGTAAATAAAAGAAATATTTTTGATTTGAGATAACACAAAATTTAAATTAAAAATCAAATATAAAACTGTTTAAATTATTTCCGGCTGAGGTCAAAATATCTGAAGAACTTGAAAACAAAATTATTGAAATGGGAATGGTTTAATCTTTCTCCTTAAAAATTTTTAGAATTTTCTCTCTGTATGGGAAAGACTAAAGGATTTATCTTCACGTCTGTTTTTATTTCTTTCACAGGTCAGCACAGACGAGACGAAATATATCAGAACAGTTGATAACTTAATAGCCTCGAGACTGAGCCTGAGAGTGCAATTGCAGACAGCACACTTTGTGGCCGCCATCAATGGCAATTCAGCTGCCAATGTGCATCTGACAAACGCCTTGGGCGGTGGCGGCGGCGGCAGCAGCAGTGCAGGTGTGGGTGGTCTTTTGCTCCGATGCACGGCACAAATTGGCGATTTATATCAGGAGTACAAGGAAATCGAATTGGGTACTCCACAGAAGGATCCGGTGCCGGCCAGAGGTGAGTAATAAATATCTGACAAGCCTGGTTTATATTGTGAGGTAGTTTTTGCATTTTGACTTAATCGTGGCTTAAATTTTCTTTTGCAGTCACGCTGTCCTCGACAACGGGCTTGCGCAACTTTTTCGAGCAGTATTTCTCATATGCCTCAGGATCCAGTCGACAAGTGGAATATACCAAAATCTCTTTTGCTTTAAGCAGCTTTCTGGTAATTCTGACACTGCTCACTGCCCGGTAGTTTACTCGCCAAGCAACTGAGAAAGATAGACAAAGAAGGAGAGAGAAGCTATGAGTTTCAAAGGCGAATCAAATACACACACACTCACACACACACGAAAACATTCTTGGCATAGTATATGAATAAAAGCGGCTTGTTGTTTAGATATAAAAATAGTATAAATACGATATGAAAATAATACGAAATCAAATGAAATGATATGCATTGTATAGCATAAGTCGTGAGGATAGATGTTTAGGCTTAAGTTGAGCATTAATTCAAACTGTTTGTTATTTTAAATATACAAAAAAAAATGTGTAAATATTTGCTTAATCATTAAAAGCGATGCATGCCACACACTCAAACACACACACACACACACACACACACATACACCTAAATAGCAAAACAACAATAAAAAAAGAAGAGGAGAAACAAGCGCCGCTAATTGTTAATTTATAATTTAGTTAATGATGCATACAAACATATTCAATACACAAAATTAAAAAATAATAAATAATGAAATCATGTTTTTCATTTGAATATTATGAAAAAGCAAAAAGAAACATTTAAATAAACTAAGTCCGAAAATGAGAGAAAAATTAATGAGAAGTAATAAAACCAAAATGAAACTAAAATCAAAAAAATTATTGACAAAAAATAATAATGAATGTATTGTAAAATAATACGCTAATGTGGACAAACAAAAAAAAAAAACAAAAACAAAAATACTTCAGAAATAAACAAGCATACGAAATATTAAGTGTTTTTTAATGGGGAAGTTCGGCTTAAAAAATTGGCTTAGGAAATAAAAAAATAAAAATCTAGAAAGGAATTAAAAAATTAAATATCAAATAAAAGGGATGAATGACTTATTTCCTCGATATTTATGCTGAAAGCGTCTACTGTCCCTTACAGTTGTTAGGTTTGGCATCATCAATTAGATCAAAAATAATACGAAAGATGAACCAACAATGACAGACTCCATAAAGCAGTAGCAAAGTCGCGAGCGTTTTCCTAGCGATTTAAAAAATGTCACATACTTTTAGGCTTGCATTAAAAGTCTCTTTGCCTACAGTCTACAGATAAAATAGAAAAATATAAGTCAGAACAAGTTTTTGAATTTTTAAACTTAAATTTTTATGTAATTTTGAAATGTAATTAAAATCAAATATTGTTGTATATTTTATAATGCAGAGGTCAGTTGGTTGCTGAAATGAGCGCCGATACAGTCAGTGGCATCATTTTAGCACACTTTGCGGTAATTTTCAAAAAGCGAAAAAGTCATTAAAAGATAAAATCACAAAATCAATTAGCCAGAAACTTTAGCAACTGCTCTGTTCTGTCCTGCCCTGCACTGCGGTATTGTATGTGCTTTGGAGGGCATTGGAGAGACCCAAATCTTTGTGACCAGGGAATGGGAAACAAAAAGAGTCGCCACTGCGACTAAGCAATGCCGGGCGAGACAGGCTGGGCGAAAAAGGGACAGCTTCTCCGGGACTGGGCATGACCATAAATTGCAACACTTTTATCGCGAGCTGCCCAGCCCATGAGCAGAAGGATGGTTCGGTTTGGCAGAGTGAAGGCGATCCCTGTCCTTGTTGTCCTTGTAGCTGGTGTAGCTTTTGCCTGGGTCCATGAATGTTGCCGCCTATTTTTGGTGCTTTCCTTTCGCTTGCCTACTTGGCATTTGTTTTGCTCTTGTCTCACTGGGCAACAAATTTTTCGGTCTGTGTGGACGATTGCACAGAACGAAGCGCACAGTTGCAGTTTCCGATTTCCGCTTCCGTTTTGCGGTGCTGCTTTGGAGTTGTTGTGTTTGGTTTTTATATTTACCGCGCGTTTGTTGCATAAGTGGCAATTCGTTCGCCTCACTCACTCTCCCATAGTCCTGGCCTTGTTCTCGATCTCCTGACTGGCTTGGCAAACGCATTTTTTTCATTACTCTTGACTGGCCCCCGGCCAAGTTTTGCAGCTAAAGGCAAATGCATTCGCTCCGTTAACTAAGAGAACTGCCTTTTCTGGCACACTCAGAAGCACATTTTTTTTTTTTTTATTCCTTTTTTCAGTGTTGACTTTTCTTTCTTGGCTTTTTATTTCTGTGGTAGTTGGCCCTTTCGACTTGGACCACGCCCACCAGCACGCCAGAGACTGCTTTCCTACTTGCCAGCTTTATGAGCGCCACATGAAATATTTTTATGCAATTGAAACGAATTGCGAAAAATGATTTATGCCACAGCATTAAAGACCAAATTTGTACATTTAAAGGAAATGTGCTTGATATATCGCCATTTGCGATTCCAGCCAGCCAGCTGAAGCTTTTCACTTCACAATTCTCTTTTCATTCGATTTCTTTAATTTTCTTTTTTTCTTTTTGGGAAAGTGAATCTTTCCGCCTATTGAAAGTCAATTAATTAATGAAGCCGCAAAATCTAAATCAGTTCAAAAGGCACCAGCAAGAGAATCAATAAAATGAATTGCTATAATCACTGCTGAAGTCATCAGCCACCAGCAATGAAACTTCCGACTCCTCTCTCTCGTCTCTCAAGACAGAATCGATTTGTGGTCAGCACTTGCCCTCTGCTAGGCCATTCAAATTTGAGCTATGAGACCGCACAAATTGTAGAAAATAAGAAAAAATTCCTCAAGACACTAAGAACTCAATCGCTTAGACTTTTGAATACTCTGCAATTTTTAAGAAAGAACAAAAATAATTTCTCTCTCCTGCCTTTTCTATGTTTCACAAGCCTTGTCTAAGTTTAGGTTATTCTTTTTATTTTTCTGATATATTGTCAGAAATAGATATACTTTTAATCCTGTATCCTAGATAGTGTATAAAACTATGAAGAAAAAAGAACTGTGAAACAAAAAACTGTAGCCGAATGGCTTCGCATTTGATGACATATTGAAATCGAATTTGTTAGCCAAAGTTCAGGGCACTGACCAAGAGGCCATTTGAATTGGTCTCCCCCTGGCCCGAACCAGACCGGACCGGACTGCCATGGGCAGGAGTTTCCCTAAAGAATAGGCCAACGTGTCTCTGAATGTGTAGGTGAGTGGGTGTGCGAGTGTATTTCATATTTTTGTGGCGCTTTGCATACAATTGCTTCGTTAGCGCTTAAAGCACATTCAATACATTGTGTGTGCGTCTACGAAAACCATAGAAAAAAAATCAGAGAAAAAAGAAGAGCAGGAAAAAAGAGAGCATGGAAAAAAAATCAACTCAAAATTGATATTGCATGCCATGAATATTTGATGATATTTTTTTTTTTTGCAATTCATTCGATTCATTCTCTCATTCATTTTATCTCACTTACTCATTTGCTCAAAAAATGAGGATTTGTATTTGCGTAATTTTATGTCTGATTTCAGTAAATGAAATTTTGCGCACAAAAATTTACATTGCATATTCGAGGGCGAGTGGACCAATTCACAACTGCTCATTAATATGACTGTGTGGGTAGGTGAATAAGTGTATGTGTGCGTGTGTGTGTGTGTGTGTGTCGACAATGCCACTTCGTTAGTTGAGCTTCAAGGGCAACAATGACAAGAGTAGAAGCCAGCAATTTGTGGCCAAATCGAAAACAAATTTTATTTACGCCCAAAATTTGATTTTTCCCTTTTTGCGGCGAAAAAGTTATTGCCCTTCTCTCTGTGTGGCCAACTTGCCTGCCTGCTCTGATATCCACAATTAATTTTGTTTGCCATTTAATTGCAACTTTATAAATGAGCCGCAAGTATACACTAAAAATAATTATATACATATTTATTTTTTTTTTAATTTGCTCTAGAAAAACTGAACCAGCCAGATAATTATTATTTTTATTTTTTGTTTAGCCAGTTTGCAATTTTTTTCCGCTCGTTTACACTAAAAACTGGTCAGAAATTTAATTAATTACAAATTCGGTTTTCTGTTGTAAAAATGACAAATAATTATTTAAAACACATGTAAAACCCACAGACAAAAACAATTTCAATTGGACTAGCAGCTAATTAGTTGGTTTACTTTATATAAAATAATTAATTTTATTCATGGCCTACGAGTGGCAACAAAAAGTTAATTTTTTTTTTTTTGTCTTTTCAGTATTTAAAAAGTAATAACAATATAAGCAACAACAACAACAAAATATACCATAGATAATTTAATAAAAAGATTTTCAGCTTTTACCCTGTTTAACTAGATAAATTTTAATTCTTCCCGGGCCTTTATTGTTTAGATAATTTGCATATAATTTCGAATAAAATGCAAATTTTTTTAGTCAATAAACAAAGACAATATAATTTTTGGTATTTTTGCTGCATTTAATTAAATAGCCATAAATGTGAGAGAAAATAATTTATTTAAAAGTGGGAAAATATTTCAAGCCCAAAACCATTCAATAAGATCACCATGACAACCATACCACAGCCTGTCAACGCTGGAAACTCGTGTCAAATAATTGCCGAGACTTCAGAGAGTAAGACACTTCAGGCGGGCCTGCCATCATATGAGTCAGATTGTTACCACAAAGGAACAATGCAGAAGTACAGCGACGAGCCCAACCGGGCCAGCTGTTCCGTTTTTTGCTTGCTTTTATTTTCAACTTTGTCATAAATTAAAAAAAAAAAAATTCTCCCGCATGTTTGCTGGCCAGAGTGATGACAGTTATTACGCAACTGTCAGAGTCGAATCGGAGACGTTCTGCCGCATTTCCATAGACGGCCGCACTTGAAATCAAAGGCCACTGAACTGGGGCCAAAGAGAAAATTGGCCAACAGAGCTGGAAGCAGTTGCGAGTTGGTTAAATTGTGTATTTCCCTTGGCTTATCTGATTCTGCTTAACCTTTCGATTTATAAATCGTGGACTGTGGCAGAATCCCCCAGAGCCCCCAGCTGCCCACTTAACTGAGCAGAGAATGCAGGTGAGACAGACTGAGACAGTTGGCATTGCTGCAGCACGTAATCACTCCACTTACTGTGTGTACATTTGCAACGGGCATTTCACTAACTGAATGCCTAATTGTGGCAACGAGCGGCAGCCACAAATACACAAAGACACTCACGCATACACAAGCTCATTACGCATACGCCGTGTGGCTCGGTCTATGGCAATGTCGCGTCGACAGCAGCAATTGAGACAAACAATGCGCACTGTTATATCTGCAGTATCGCTAGCACAGGAGGGGGGTAACGGTTAGCCGTGGTGTTGGTGTTGGCATTGGTGATGCCGTGCTCCACATCATAAACGTTTGAACCGCATTTGCACGCATGAATTAAGCTCTGCTCAAAAGTAACTGTAACTGTTACAGTAACTGCCATTGCCACTGCAACGGTAACTGGAATGACAACTGTGACTGCAGCAAACTCATACCAGCTTTGCCAAGGACTTTGCTATCCCCCACCATGAAATAAAAAAAAAAAAAATACACACACACACGTAGAAGCATTCACATCTTGTGGCATGCATCATGATCAGGTCGGTCATGTTTGTTTACGTTGGCATCGTGTTTTCCTACAACGACGGTGGTGGTCACGGACATGGCTTTTGAAAAAAGCAGACAAGTTGGTGGACTGCAGGCCCGACTTGACAGCTGGAATATTTTGAAATGGGTCATTGTTAATTATTTAAGCGCAGAATTTTTAAAATCAAGTTCGCTAAAGGTGAACCAAAAAAAAAGCCAGAATCAAGGCTGAACTTTTCACAGCAAGTATTTCAAATAATTACATGAAGTTGAAAATGCTTATGCAACTTTTCTGAAGACTTTGAACTATACAAAATATACAAAATAATTCTTGAAAAATTCCATTTTCTTTTTGTACTAAGTTTTTTTCCCATTTTTTTTTTTTTTTTTTTTTTTGGCATGGCAAACAAAATATAATAGACTGGTAGCCACTTCAAAATGCAAGACACATTTTGACCATCAACGCGGGCATTTGTCATACAAATTAGCCAACTCACAATGGACAGCTTGGAACGTCTCGACAGAAAGTCTTGGCAATTGATTTGACCAACTTTAACTAAATTGAGAAATTAAATTGGCATCCAAAAATTTGGCAAATTATTTTTTTTTTTTCTTTGGCGAGTATTTTTTTTTTTTTATATAAATCTAATAACACGGAAGAGCATAAAAATAAAAAGACAACCAGCTCCGAGGGGCCTCACTTGCGAATGTGTTCAGAGGCAAACGTAGAGAACAACTTAATTTCCGTTACTCTGTACACTCTGCGGCAGGCCCAAAAAAAACCCCAGGGCCTTCCCTTTTGGCTTTTTACTTTACTTTTTTTTCCATTCTCTTATGTTCAAGATATGTGAAATATTTCTGTGGCTAACCCTGCCTATTTATTTTTATACTTTTTCCACTCACTCTTGCCTCAGCCACTTTGGAGAGCGAAAAAAATATATATATTACATTCTTACTTGTGTGTGTTTTTGGGTTTTGTTTTGTGGCCGACTTCTTGGCTCGGATTCTTTTTGCTTTATAGAAACTTTATTTTGTAAGAATTTGATTTGATTAAAGTTAATTTTTCCGAAACAAAGTAAAGCAGTGTATATCAAATTGGATTTATTGTGAAGGACAAAGGCAAGGATCATTTATTTGAGGTTATAAAATTGAGTTTAATTTCATAACTTGTGATTTTCGTCTTAATTCTATTTGATAGAGAATTCGAATTACCTTAACCTTAATATCAATCAAATAAAATTTTGAATTCACCCAGCAAGCACCAATTTAAGATAACTTTCTAATTATTTCCGGAAATTAACTGGGAAAATTCTATGAAGAACCAAAAGTTGCCTTCATTTCCCCAATAATTTAAGCCTGATCAATTGCTATGAAAATATCTTTAAATTGCCGAAAAGCTTACTGGGTATTTCAATTTCAAATTCTTGCACTAACACTCGCAGTCACACTCACATTCGTTCTTCGGAAATACATGCATTTAATTTGAAGAGGTCTTTTAAAATATTTCTGCATTCAATTAGACGAATCCTTAGAAATTCAAGCAAAATACTTGAGATTATGTAAATAAGAAATGCTACAAGTACACACACACACATGCCAGCACCAACACAAACACACAGATACAAAGTCATTGGAGAGCCAAGCACTTGGGCAAATTAACAAAATTTCAATCACACTTCATTAGCAGAGAAATTTCAATAGCATATTAAGGAGAGAAAGAGATGGATATATATGGAAAAGGAGAAAAAGGATTTCTGCGTTTGGGCGTTCGTTGGGTGGAGTCTTGCTTAAGATGCGTACGTAATTTGGAGAACTACACAAAAGCAGCGAACTAAGCCACCCACACATACATACATACATACACTCTCATGCTTGTTTGACGTTACAGTGACTTCCTCTGTGCGTGTGTGTGTGTATGCTGCTTGCTTGGTAATGGTATTGTCATTTTTGGCGTTTGAAAATTAGAAGTCATTCAACCTACTGAATATTTCAGCAAACACAGCCAAGCTGAATTACTGCTCACACACTCACACCCACACCCACACGAGGCAATTCACCAAATAACGGTTTCAATCCTGAGCCAAAATGTTTATTATCAAAGCACTTTTGGCTGCGACTTTTGGGCTGGTACAATACTCAAAATGAATCACTGGGCTTATTTGTGTATGTGTGTGTGTGTGTATTTGCACAGACTGTGTGTAAAGTTTTCAGTTTTTATTATTTTTTCGTAATTACTTAAAAAGTTAACAGGTTGATGGACTTGCCACATTTGGACTAAAACAACACAGAACTATTTTTTTTATTTCTTATTCACATAAGGTAGATAAATAAATAAAAAAAATATATATGAATAAGTTTAAAATGTGCGGACCTTTGTAAAAAGGTAAAAGATTAAATAATAAAATAAAAATAATTAATTATTTCGTATTGTCTTGACTGAATATAGTTTTAAAGATTTCCTTATGATACACTAGAAATAATAAATGAAGCCTAACGTTAAACTCAGGCGCGCCGAGTTTGGGATACCCTTTACCTAGAAGACGGAATTAAAAAATAAAATGTGGTAGCCCTAGTCGGGTGGTAACCCTGGTCGTCTACATTCACACAAATCCTTTGGTCCTAATTTTACTTTGAATTCAACAACACATTGTTCACAATTATGCAAGCCCGCCATCTATCGGACTGTTCATTCGACCGTTTGCAATTTAGGCAAGGGGAACTAAAATCTTGACTCTGAAAATTTGTTTTTTGTATATCTCATATAAATATGTTTCGATTTTAGTCGAAAGATTTTTAGATTCTTATCAACTTTTTGGAAGCAACTAATACCAAACTCTTAAAGTTGTAGGAATTACATGGTTTTGAAAAACTGAGGGGTTGGAAGTAAGGGTGGTGGGAGAATAAAAATAAATTGGACTATTGTACACACATAAAGAGTCTGAATCCCAAGTTTAGTTATCCTAGCCCTTATAGTCTCTAAGATCTAGGCGTTCACACGGACGGAAGGGCAGACGGACACTCGGACAGATGCTCGGACATGGCTGTATCAATTTCTCTAGTCACTCTGATCATATTGTGGGTAACTTTGGGGGGTCTCCGCCGTCTCCTTCTCTATGTCACATACATTTGCACAAGTTAAATATACCCTTACCCTCAAGGTACAGGGTATAAATATCAACATATCGTGTAGTTTGATTCAATAAAAAAAAACGTTCAGTTGTGGTGAAAAATATAATAGCTCCCCGATTATTCTTCTTGAAGCCTTGGCATACATCTGAAGAGAGATTGCTTGTTTTAGACAGAATATTGTGATCCAGAAGGAGTTGCTTGCTGGTAAGCTTCCAGGTCAACATTTTTGGAGACTGAGAATTCAATGATACAATTCCACTTGCATAAAACTAACAAAAATATGAGATTGAATTTTGTATAAACAAAATGTTTTTGAAATGACCAGAAACTTGAAGAGGAAAGTGATGGTATCCTCTCTCTCTTTCTCTTTCTATTGCAACAATAATCCAACAAAAATCTAGTGTGTGTTTGTGTGTGTGTGCGTGTGGCCTTTAGCCTGGGGGTATGAGCACGTAGCTAACCGAAAAGTAAATTAAGCAAAAGCAAAAATAAAACCAAAACCAAGAGTAACGCAACGAAACGAAGCCAACTAAAATAAATATAAAATGTTGTAATTTAGCCCAGCATATTTGCACAGCAATTATTTTCATAGCAACAATAACAACAACAACAACAAAAGCAACAGGAGCAGCAACAAGAATAAAATGGAAAAGCAGGCCAAAAACAAAAGTGAATTGTTGGCAATGGCCACAGTAGCAAGCCATTAAGAAAACATTTAATTGTTATTTTTACGAAATGAATAGCAAACGGCCTGCAGGCTGCACACGACACAAATTACGGTGTGCTCATTACAAACGACAAAGCTCTCACAAAAAAAATGAAAATATATATAAAAAAAAAAAAAAAAAATAACTCGAAGAGAGAAAGAGAGAGTGAAAGAAAAGGAAAAGGGGTTTGCAGTGACAGTCATCACCGGACGCCACCACACCGATTCATCCTGACCTGGCTTGTTGCAATTGCCTAGCCAAACATCTTATTGTTGCACGCTCCTCATGCGGCGCACTCTTTTAGTTGGCCACGTTGACAAGGCTCGCTGCTGTGGTTGCCGTTTTCAGTTGACCCTTGCAAATGTCACCTTGCAGCAGCCTCAACCCATCCAGGTCCACCGCTTGCGGCTATATGCCAAGCCCAGTGTTATACTCGCTCCCTTAACCCTTTGCTTACCCAGCCGGTCAATCCGTCTCTCTAATTTCGTCAAATATTTTTATGCAAGTGCAAAGTTGAAAAGGAACACGAAAATACTATCATCTTGACCCAATGAAATAGCAAGTATCAATAAGTTTCCTCACTTTACAAAAGCTAAGCTGATCACACCAAATTCCTTGGAGATATCAGAAATTAGCTAAATACTCTGAATCACCCATGAGCCTGGCAGAACCGAGAGGGTTAATTGCACATTGCGTGCCTGCGCTATATTTTTTCTCACTAATTAAAATCAACAAATGGTTACGCGGTTACATCAACAACAACAACTACAACGTTATTCTGCCACTCAGGTGGGTCACAATGTGGTTGTCCAATACGCATCATCAGTTCGACGTGGGCTGAAAGTTGTGTCACCCCTGCGTTTGGCTCCCGACTTGTTCAGTTTGTTGTTAGTTGCACTTGCCACATGACTTGTAGCAGCCACTCGAGTTGTTGTTTCTGTTGTTGAAAATGGCACAAGCTTAACAACAGTCAACCAATTTGAATTGAGCCGAGCGGCTGCCAGGGCCCAGCTGGTGTCATGCACATTAGTTGGCCCGGAGCACAGGCGCGTTTGCGTTTCATTAGCCCCTCTCGTTCTCGGAACCAGGGAACGGAAGGAGCTAAGCCGGGTTAGTGGCTGCAAAAAAAGCAAGCGATAGGGACAATAGAACGATTGCTGTTTACATGACATTGACATGTTTGCGTACCTCTGCCAAAGGCCTAATCAACGCAATTGGCAAGCTCAACTTAAGTCAGTCACGCTTAAATCCAATTAAATTGTCGAAAACAGTAAGTACACACCCGGTAGGCATTTGCCTGGTGATGATGCTTTGCATGACCGTTGTGAGTTCAAATATTTAATTTTGCCCTTTTTGCACTTTATTGAAAATTTTAAGTATTAAAAAAAAAAATTCCTAATACTTTTAATGTTACTTTTTCTCTACTTTGAAAACTTTGGTCTCTTTGGGACTGTCTTGGTTGTACTCGATGCACTCTGCACTCTTAGGCACTGGACAATTCATTTCCATTTTGTATACAGCAAAAACATTTTGCATAATAATTTTAATAATAACTTTTTAATTGCTTATTCATGTACAAGCAGCCTTTCGGTTAAAGAAGAGCCGAAGAAGGGAGGGGAAGTTTCCATGGACTAACCAGCTGAGCTTTTTCAAATCTGCGAATTCACCAATGCAATGCCTCGCTCTCCAACCTCCTTTTCATTACTTCATTCTTCACAGGACAGTCTCCTCTGGCAGGCTTCCTCTTCTGGCAGTTATGTTGGGAAACTTTTACTTTTTAAATGTTTCTTTATTAGTTACTGTAATTGTTTTTTGTTGTTTTGTGCTGCATTGAGAGCGTTTTTTTCTCTTTTGCCAAGCACTTGAAAGCTAGTGCCGAGCGAGCAAAGGCGCCAAGACAAAAAAGCTCCTTTCAAAGTTCTCCACCGCAGCCACCACCACTGACAGGAAATGTCTTGCCAGTGGACAGAGCTTGGTGCCGTTTAAAACTGCGGTTGTTATTGTTGTAGTCCTGTGGCAGCTTCAAAAGAAATCGAGCATTGAGGTTTCTCGCAACGCTTAAAGTTTTCGTGTAAATTTCGCGCAAAAAAGCAGAGAGAGAGCTGCGTTGACCACCTCCTCCAATAGCAGCAAAAAGCAAGATCCTCAGACTTTTTTTTTCTTGTTTTGTCAACACACCGGAAATGCTCCAATTTTGTGTTGCCTGCTGCGGAAATGTTTGGACAAAAACAAAAAATATAAATGATAAACACGAAAACTTATTCTTCTTCTTGTACAGCTTTTTCAGGGCCTTCTCAGATTCGGAGAGCTCAAGGCCTCAAAGAAAATGCAGTCTACCTTAAACATTTGTGGTATACACAATAAATTTGAGTAGAAATGCCAAAAAAAATGCAACTGTAATTTGCACTTTTGTTTTACTTGACGTCAGCGTTGGCAGCAGCTTGGGTAGAACTTTTCAAATGGAACGGGACGAAACTTTTCCAGCCAGAACGAAATGGGAAAAACAAAAGGCTACCAAGAAAGATGCCACTGCAGGCAGTGCTATCTTTTGCTTGTGAATGTGAAGATATTTGTATTTGTTTGTATGTAGATTTGGTAAATAACAAAATTTTTGAAATCAAAACTAAATTAAAGAAATGCTTGTGGCGACAAAATATTTCATTGAGTAAGACGAAAAAGAAAATAACAAAACTTTTCTTGGGCAAGAAGAGGAAGTGTGAAGACTTTCAACTCAAATGCTGAAATTGCTAGACTGTGTTTGCCAATAAATATTTGGAATTTCGAAAAACTAAGGCAGTCTTGAATTGGTTGCTAATGTGGACAGGGCGTATACGTAATCTGAAAGTCAAAATGATAACTGATGTGATTAGGATAACTGATAAGCTGTTTGTAAAAGTTAATTGCCAATGCCAATTCATTGCAAATACTCGATTCGGTTGGCCAACTGAGCTGCCAGAAGTGGGCTGAGCCGCAAAGAAAACATCGAATGGCAGGCAAATAAATGACCCGGCGCTTTTGTATTAACACATTTGTCCTCATCAGATCAGGTGATAGACGATGGCAAACACCAACAACAAAATAGACCCACTGACAACAACAATAACAACAAGAACAACAACAGCGATAGCGGCAGTCAACCAACAGCAACGACAGCTCATTAGATTAATGACGCTAGTAATGGATTATCGAAGCCCCTAGACAAGATAGTCAGTGGCAGTGGCAACTAAATAGCAGCACGTAATTAGTGACATAGGTCGAGGCAACACATGTGCTGCTACTAACACCAACAACAACAACAATAACAGTAACGGAACCAGGACTAAAACAGCAACAAGGCTAGCAGCACTCTCAATGTGAATACATACGATGGCGAGTGGCAAGTGGCAAGTGGCAAGTGACAGTGCGAATGTGGCTATGGAGACGATGACAGGATTGAGCCACTGTCAATGGACCCAACATAGCGACCAGCAGCCGTTAAAGCAACTGTCAACAGCAAACTGACCAAAGACAGCAGACAACAGACGGACAAAAGACACCAGCCGGCCTGTTGTGAGAGAGAAGACGTTGAAAGCGTTGAGAGGAGTAGTTCATGTTACAGTCAGTCAGGCACTAGCAATTTATATTAATGTTTGATTAAAGTTAAACGCCTGAACAACTTGTGACAAACAGACATTTAATACATTTTCCAAACCCATTCCCTTTCCCCAATTTATTCCCAGCCCATTACCATTTCCAAGCCCATTCTCAGGCTCATATACACGCACATTCACATTCATATTCACATTTCCAATACCATTTTCATACTCATTCGCATTCACATTTGCACTCGCATTTAATTAAGCGTTTTAAATTGCAGTCAAGCGTAAATTGAATTTTATTAATGAGACGACGACGACGGTAACTACAGAAACCATACAGTTCAATACAGAACGCTGACTTGACTGGACTGGACTGGATTGGAATGGACTTGAAAATATCAATAATAAGTTAAGAGTCTACCCTCTGCTCTGCCCTGCCCTACCCAGCCCACGCCCCTTGCATATTAATTAGGCAACCCTGGGAAGGAGCGAAGCTTTAAAAATTGCGTGTGGGTTTCTGTTACTTATTTATTGTTTTATGTCAGCTCCAATTCATGTTGAACTCGGCTCAAAACAAGAATATGAAGAACAAGACATCAGTTAGCTAATTTGAATAAATGCCAAAAAAAAAAGAATAAAAACTGAGTGAATAAACATTTTCATTTTTGCTCCAGTTCCGTTGGGTTTGGCCATGGACATGGGTGAATTCGAACAAGAATAAACATGACAGAAAACATTTTGTTGGGGTCTCTTAAACTTTTAATGTATATAGATTATTTCTGCAACGTCGACCTCAAGCCAAAAGAAATTAAGTGAACTTTCATGTAAGCCAATTCTAAAAAAAAAAATACAAAAAAAAAACACAAAATAAAATTTTATAAAAAATGCTTTTCCTTTTCATTTAAATCAGATTTAATTTACATTTTTACAAGCTTGCTTTTGTAGCTAATTGAATGTCGTTAAGTACAATTAAGACAATTTCACCGCAGCAAAGCAGCACCATTGACATCTTCATTTGATGCACACCTTCATCAAGTTAATCACTCTAACGTGATTTGAAATCAATGCCGTGCTCAATCAGCAATCATTCAGTCTCGCACTTTACCGGTCTGTCTTGACCATTTGCCTTAAATGCTTGTAAGCCTTTGCCCCCTTTGCCTACACTTGGCACGCGTGCCACTTGAACCACCACAAAGCCATTGTACATTTTCTAAGGCCTGCGGTCTGCGGCGACTCTCAATTGGCAGCAGTTTTTTTTTCTTTCGGAATCTTTAAAATTCGTGGCACGTTTAATTTTTCATGTTGCTGTGATTTCTGTTGACTGCATTTCATCTTGTTGCTTGAGTTATTTTTTATTTCAAGATGTTTTTGTCACTGTCAGCCTGTTTTGATGTGGTAGTTGACGAGTCTCCGACTGCCCGTTGACTTGTCATATCTGCAATGAGTACTTGTCAATCGTATAGTTCACTGAGCCTTCTCCGAAAGAAGTAATTGATTGAGGAACTAAGCTTACTCAGTCTTTCTTTCAAGGCAACTGGAATGGCAAAAAACAAACAAGAGTTGTATATTTTAAAATCTGGACAAGCAGTTTTTTATCACTCATAAATGGCGGTGCTTAAAATTTAAATAATATTTTTTCTTATATTCTCAAATTCCGAGCCATATCAAGCGAGCCACAAAAATGCCCAAAAAATTCCATAGGAATAAAATATATTTATATATTTATTCGTCTTGAGTAAAAAGAGGCTTAAAATTTAATTCCAAAAAGAAATTTTGTTGAAGAGAATTAAATAATAATTGCCAAAGTGAAAACCAACTGAATTTTAAAAAAATATTTTGCTTTTGAAAAATGATTTTAGTTGAGCATATTCTAAGATTTTATAATTCCAACTTTATTTTTGGGCTGCCGAGGATTACACCTTCTTCTTAAAGCTTTTTCTGTCATAAATCATGGGATTGGTCGGTCTATGCCGCCGATACTCCTAAGATCGATTTATATAATATACATTTTTTGCAAGTTGTCACTAATTGTTGAAATATTCCTAGGCCTGTCTTACTTCTAGGCCTATAATAGACCCAGTGCGATAGCTTAAAAACACAGAGACAAGTTTGCATGGAATCAGAAAGAAAAACTCCTATACATTCGTCTGGATATTATGAGCAAAATATATATAATTTTTTTTTTTTTTTTTGGAAAGAGTATACAATTTATTATATTAAACTTATTCATGTCAAGAATTGGGCAAAGTATACAACTTCGGAAAGAGTATTTAACTAAAGACATTAGACTTATTTAAGTCAAGAATTGGACAATCTTGTAGGCAAAATTACAAAAACTTTTTTACAGGAAGTCAGCTATGAGTTAAGCCAATTTAAAGCCATGCCGTCATGTCAGTTAGACTTTCATATCATTTCTATTTAAAGCCCCGATAGAACTGCAAATTTGTTCCATTTGTTATAGTCAAAGAATCCCAAATATACCGTATGTGCTTCAGTTACGGTCACATGCACGTATCTCATGATCTCGGAGAACTTTCACAGTGCTCCCCGCCCAAGCAAAGGCAAAAGTTGCAAAATGTAACACACGTTTGACAAATTAGCATAGCCCAACCGAGAATTGGCCATAAGACTTGCCGTTATTACTTGTCTTGATTGCCTTGGCAAACTCGAGAATGTTCACATATAAATTTAATGAAATCCACCGACACAGCACAAAACATCAAAAAGGCCCCAAAACTCCACCAGCATATGTCGCGCCTATAAAAAAATCAGAGAGTGAAACTCTGAGGGACATGGAGGGGCGGCGCAAATAAGCAAAATGAAAATAAAAATAAATCTGAATGTAAATGAATGCACGTTCTGGACTTTCTCTTTTCAAAGGCATGTAAATAACATTTTTATTATTTTTATAGCATTTATTTAAAGTTTCAAATGTTCGTCAGAGGGTGCCCCAACAACCGAAAAACCCAGGAGAGGCCGAGAGGTAAGTTCTGTTCGTACAGGTGTGACAGTTCCAGATTTCAGTTTTTTGTTGCTTATTTTTTAGCATGACGTTTCTTTTGTGTTGAATTTTCGGACGCGTTTTACTGACCCACTTAACGTGGCGTCAGTCGGCATGGACGATGGCAAGAAATGATGTGCCAAGGTTCCTGACGCAAAACAGCAACTCTCACCCACGAGCCGAGATCAGTGGACTAGAGACGTGCTCCAGACCAGCACGTAGAGTTATATAAAGAGAGCAAAGCGACTGTGCAAATATTTTTATGAGCACATAAAACAATGTCAGGCCAACGATGACACCAACACCAACAGCAACAATAACAAAAATCAGAGGTATTAACAAGCTTAACAAGAACAAAAGAACTGTTTACTGAGTCTCGAATGCCGAACGAACCACAACTCAGGCTTTTATGATTTGTCAGTGAATGTGGAATTTGAAATAAAATGATGAATTTATTTAATTGAATGTATCGGCGGAGCGAACAAGCCAACTGGTTTTGTTCGAGAATTAAGGCAATACTCTCTCCGGGTAATGAGCGTATTTCAAAGTCTCTAAAAAGTATCTCGTAGATACTACAGAAGCCACTCGAAAACTCCCGGCCCTCAACCCTTTAAGTGCAAATCACAAAATTATGCAAATAATATATGAATATGTGGATATCTGGATACTTGGTTATGTGGAACAAGCTCACAATAAAACGCAGAAAAACCCTCTTTCATATCGCTGGCAATTCGTTCCTTTCCTTTCTTTTTATTTGCTTTTGCAAACAAACAATTCAAGTGCTTCTCAGACGGAAACAGCTCAGAATTTAAAAATATTTCGGTTCTTTTTTTTATGGGTGGTAAAATCGCAAAACGGAAAACAAACAAATTGCCAAAAATTTCTTGGCTATTGACTTGACCCAAATCCGGAAGGAGAGTGCATTTCTTGTCGCGGTTCATCAATCAGTCTTGTTTAAACTGAACCAACTTTACCTAAACCATCTGGATATTATCTCTAAAATACCAGACCCAAAATGAATCGTCAATTGGAGCAAAAGTTCAAACAAAAAATCTCACGACAAAATAAAAAAAAAAAAATGCCTCTAGTTTGTGGGTCTTCAAGAGCATGCAAATCGGTTTAGCCCGGCCTGCCCATCACTCTCTGCCAAAGTCTCTGCACTTTCAGCCACCATTCAGCCGACAGCTGATATAGCGGATTACAGAACTTTCAGTTGTCAATATGACTTAAGCTGCTGACGACAGACGCCGACAGTTCGCCCTGCTGTTGTTCTTGCTAACGAGCTGCTTGGATAGCCGGCGAAGAATAACAGAAGACGATCGACCAGGCTTCCGCGCACCCACACACTCTTTCCAGTTCTCACTACAATAAAATTACAATTTTATAATACCCCATGAACCACCCACTCAATCCCACCAGCCAGGACAAACAAGCAAAGCTTTCTTTGGCCAGCAGAGTCAAATTGATTCAGCAATAGTCTATTGAAAGTACGCGTGACTCGGTGGCGAGAAAGCTGCAGATTCTTGTTGACATTTGTTGCAATTACTTTGGGCACGACAAATTGAAACTACCACTGCAGCACTTTTAATTAAGACAGCAACAATTTACGGATACCTAACGGATACCTTTATTCCATTTTAAAGAAACTGAAAATCATATTCAAAAGATAACTTAAATATTACAAATGACTTCACTTTGAATCAAATCAAATGAAAAGTGATTCATCTGACTTAATCTCAGATTGACTTGAGAGTTTTTTTTTAATTTCTTCACCTTTTCTAAGATCCGCAGCATTCGTAAATCACAACTCTGAATCTGCTGAAAATTGAAGAACATAAAAAAAAAATAAAACACACTATTAACTTTTTTTTATAAGCTGGACATTAGTTGACAGTCAGGCGATGGCATAAATCAAGTTAAGTTGAAAATAAATTGTTATGGCTTTTAATATCAAGTATACGCCCCATGCAAATGAAAGCACTTTAAAGCGATTTAAATGATAAGTAAAAGGAAATATCTGCCCTGACCAAAGGTCAAATGACACCAGAGTAACAGCAAAAAAAAAAAAAAAAAAAAAAAAACAGAGAGTTTCCCACACACACACAAACACATATATAGTACAATCAAAATCAGTGGGGACAAGTTTGAGGGCATTTGCATGCCAGGGCATGGATGGGAAGCCACGTCGGCGCTTTGAAGATTTATTAGCGCATTTGACTTGATTTAGCTTGTTTATGTTTTTGCCCGGCCAGAACTTATGGCTGGGCATTATGGCAACAACGCTGGACAAAGGACTGGACACGAACATATGCAGGTGGAATCACAACACCAACGAGCAGACATCTTTGTACCCTCTCCTCGCTGCCGATGAGTGTGTCTGATGATGTGCATCATAAATTATTTTGATGTGCGTTTTAGTTTGCTGCAAGCTGAAAAAAGGAAAAACAAAGCTGATTGGCGTGTTCAGCATGAACGGAACCAAAGGAAGCCAATGTTCAGGACAGATAGACAAGCTGCTTTTAAGTTATTTGAGAATGGCAGGTGTTAAATGTCTTGTCTAAAGTATTTTGCATAAATATTTCACATTTTTAGTGTCTCTGACAGATAGAAAACTACCAGTTTGAAAGGACAAGCAAAAGACAAAAATTAGGTTGGGGGTGGGAGTCTGTGACTTATTTATTAGCTGGACATTATATAAACATAAAGGCCAATCGGTTTGAATTATATGCTTTTTCTCCTTCCCTCCTTTTTGTCGTGGCTTATCTGGACTCGCCCTGCTTGCGATTCTGTGAAAATTAATGAGTTTAAATATCAAAAGAAACACTGAGATGCCAGGCAAACAAAGGACCCACTCAAACCACCAATTAGGCAAAGGTGGCAACCCTCAGGCGATGTCTTCACCCAACTCCTCTGAGAAAAAGAAAACGAGGTAATCTGTGTGTGTGTGTGTGTGTGTGTGAAAAGGGTAAACAGAAAAGTACTAAAAGTCTTTTTGCTTTTATATGTTGAGACCATTAAGGTCACATCATGTTACGGTTTTTGTTGTCTGACCCAGGAAAAGCGCTAATGTTTTGGTGTCTTGTAAGTTGTCTGTTTTCATAGCTCTTCTGGCTGTTTTCATTGTTGTTGTTGTTGCTTCTGTTTTTGTTTTTGTTTGTGGCAAACAAAAACTCGACCAAATGCAGCGTCATTCATCACAATCACACACACACACACACACTCCCACACATGAGAACGTGCAAAACAACTTGAAACATTTTGAAACAATGCTACGGTGCCAGAAGCTGTGTGGAGTCTCCAGCACTTCAGCTTTTTGGGGACTCACAGACGGTTTCTGGATGTTAACGCCTGCCAACTTAGCACAGTGGGTGGAGCGGGAAGTCGCATCCAGACGCAAACAAAAAAGCTCCCAAATGCATGTCCACACTCACCGCCTCGACACGGCGACCGTACCGGTCTCAATTGTTTTACATCAACGCTTCTTCTTCTTCTTCTTCTTCTTCTTTTGTTATTGTTGTTCCTTTTTTAAGAGACATTCCTTTTAGTTGATTATTATATTTTGTTCTTTTCTTATTTACATGCTGACAAAACAGTTAAAAACTTTTTTAAATGTTACTTAAAAAAACAAAAAAAAAAACAATCATTTTTGTCTCATGATAAATGAGCCCAAATATACCAAAAGGTGTTCACAGTAAATACCGTTTGTTTATGGGCCTTTGTGCGGGTGCACGCAGCGGTCCTTTTTGGCCAAGGGTCGCCTTTGTTTTTGTCTGAAATATTTCAGCTCGAAACTGTCATCATAATTAACCAAAGAACAGCAATTCTGTTGAATGTGTGTGTGTGTGTGAGTTTTGTGTACATATGCAAATTGATTTAATAATAATCAACTTGGAGGCATAAATTAAATAAAATTTCCAAGAAATTGAGCACTCATAAGACTTGCCATTTAATATGACTCGGCAATTCTGTTGGACCATTTGCTTCGAATCAATGCGAGTTCATAAAAGTAATTATAATAATTATTATATTGCGTTTGCTTTGAAACCAAATTTTTATTAGAAAATAAAGTACTTTCTATGGCAATTTATTTAAGCTAACAAAATTAATTTATTGTTTATTTCAAGTGTGAAAGCCACAAAAGAACGACCGTACAAGAATAAGATCGCGTGGGGAACTGTTCGCTCATTGTTTTAAAAGGGTTGCCAGATTGATAGTTGGGCGCAGTTCGAAATAATTTGAATATTTAAGCTGTGATCTATATCTAAATCTAAGCTGTGAGGACACTTTCATCAGGTTAGATTCCAGCTCAAACAATTATGAAATGACATCATTGCATGGTTTGGCTTTACTCTCGATTAGTGTCTGTTGGTTATACACTTATTATTATTAAGTTAGTGTGACGTAATAGGCGTGCCGCAAACACGCACACAAATTTACAACAAAAAATGCTAATGTGGCTCACTTATTTAATTTATTTTATTTGCACGAATTTTTGCCAAGCAACTCAAAATACACATTTGAAATGTGGGCGAAAACTTTTTGCCAACTCACACCAACACACACACACACATACGCACACACATAACCGCACAATTACAATGAGTACAGTACACCCCAAGGACCCCAAACTGGCCAAGAAGCCTAACAGGGCGTTATGAGTATACAAATTACGGTAACAGAGACAGCAGCAGCAACAACAACAACAACAATAATAACAAAAATTCAAATGCTCATAGAGACGGAAAAAAGGATAATGAATAATAACTGTGGAAATGTGGCAGTAAAAATATAAATGACAGCATTATAAGCGGGCTCTCATTTGGACAGTCGCTTGTCGTGTTTCCGCGTGTCCATTCAAAATGATGTCATTAAATTGAAATGAAAATAAAATTATAATATTTGCAAATGGCAACAAATATAAAAGCATGTGAGCAAACGTTAATCCTTGAGCTTAATGAAATTGATATACTCTTTTCGTATATTTATGGAAATGAATTGATGAAATTATAGAATCGCTTACAGTTTTTCCTCAACACTTTACTCATTATTAAGTTTTTTATTTTGGTGAAATTGTAATTTCCTTTAAATTTGTGGCAGACAATTTAAATGTTTCGAAGCTTCCGCCAATTTAATATGCTTTTGGTATTTTTGATTGTCTGCAGGGGAAAATTAATAAAAATAAAAGCAATATAAATAAAGCCAGCACGCTTAATACGATTTTATGACCTGGGAAATAAGCAAACGCTGCTCCACATGCTAATGAATTAAATAAAAAATTAAAGAAAATATACGAAAAATCCGGCTTAAAGTAATCGGCAAAGCGAAAAGAATGCCAAAAAGTATATAAGAAATTTATGAAAATTAATTTAAATCTTATAAAGAAGATAATGGATACTTAAACCATGTGATAGTGGATGATAAATTTTCTGAATAAATTAAAAGTACAAGGCAAAGCCCAGACAACGTGTGGTATGCGTGATGAGAGCTCGTCACCAGCGACATGCAAATAATTATCACAAATATTTCAAGTCAACTGAGCAAATTTTTTTCTTATTACAGAAACAAACCTGGTGAAAGAGACTGGGAAATTGAATTTGCGTGTGTGTATGTGTTTGTTTTGACCACAATCACAAACCACACGCATTTGCTCTAATTAATAAGTCTCTCTTCCGCTTTTTCATGCACTTCTCCCGTGATTGTCGTGTCCACATGGAAATGTGTCATAAATTTTGTTTATGGCCTGGCGTGGCCCCTCGCTTTATTATGATTTCATTTTCATTTAATAAATTACAACTACACTCGTTGAGCATTTAAAAAATGACTGCGGCAGGTTCAGTGAAGCACGCAAGGTGAACTCATTTAAATTAGCCCAAAAGTGAAAAACTAATTGAGTAATAATTTTTTTGTGCAAAATTCAAGCAATTCAAGGTGTTTCATATTTTTTTGTTTAAAATTTCAGCAGAAAAGCGAAATCGAAAATCTGTATGTGTATTTCTCAACACCTTTTATTTGCTTGCTTATTGCATTTTCGGCTTATTCTTATATGTGTTTTTATGGCTTAAGAATCATAATAATCTTTATGGCCGTTTTAATATGGATTATAACTCGTAAAAAATTGTCATAAATACCGACACTTGAATTATAATTTTTAACTGTGTCTCTGGCATTTTCAAATTAACACACATACTCAGGTCGACATTAAAAAGGCACTCAGAATGGAAAGCAAAAGCGAAAGCTTTCTGACCAACAAAATCGAAAACGAGAGACCTTCAGATAATTCAAATTCAAAGTCAAGGCAAACGGACAGATCGAATCAGAATCGTATAAGGCTTACATTTAATGCTTCTGCAGTTTCAATTTTATGATTGGCCAAGTCCAGGAAAAAATAATTTGTAGATGTGCTCGGCCAACGCCATAAAATACCACCTTAAGTCCCTCACGAGGCACAATCGTAAAATCACAGGCCGCAGTGTTGCACCAACGGAAAAGGCAAAGAAGGCAGAAAAATAGAACTGCAGCTGGCATAAAATACAAAATAATGAAATTAAAACTGTCAGCTAATGAAAACGCAATGATTTCATCTAATTATAATCAACCGACTCCACTGACTACGCAGACCATTCAGGCATTTATTTATTTTTTTCTGGCTTGAGTGTTGGCTGACTGGGCTAATTTGATAAGCCTGCAGTGCGGAAATGCCACAAACACCCGTGGCACTCTACACTGGTCTGGATTGGTGCTGGTCCTAGAACTGGTCTGCCTTAACCCAGTATGACATTCTATGACTTACCAACTGACTAAATTTAGCTTCAGTCTGAGACCAGCCCTCGCCTTTTATGGTCTTTGATCTCGCTGGCACTCAGCTCTGCCCGGCTAATTGTCCTTTGGCATTTCTTGTCTTTAGACCCATCATCATTTCGCTGCTTGATCAGCGTACAAGAACAATTATAATTGGTATTTAAGCGTTGTTATTCGAGTCTATTTTTAGATTTGAACATGGTCATGGTCCTGCTGCCAAACACTACTTTGATTATGTTGCTGCGATCACTGTAATTTACTTTAAGTAGACAACAATGCTACTACAAGGCAGCCACATTAAAAGTGAGTGATTTGTGTAGAGATAAGGTTGGGGAACAGAGTCAACAATGCACAAGGGGAAATATACAATCGCAATCAAGAAATCAACAACATATTTTTTTTTAAGAAAACAAAAGGGAATGCTTAATTTTTAAAGGGGAAGCAAACTTGTTTTTGGAATCAATCAATTTGTGTACAAATTAGTTTAGATTTTAAAGAAGAAGAAGTAGTGACCTAAATTTGATTGAGAGCTATTAAAATATTTCAAAATTTATTTATTTTTATTATGAAATTTTCCTTTTCTGAACTTGCTCATAATTGAAAAGTAAAAGTAAACAGAATAAATAAAATATTCTAAAAACAAACTCACCTGCTGACAACAACTCCCTTCTCCATTCATTTATGCATAAATTAATAAATAAAGAAATCATATGACCATTTAGCCAATTAACATGAATTGGCCATCATTTTTTACGTTTATGTTTATTAATTAACTCACTCGATGATGAAAAGGGTTCGGCCCTATCTATGCTCTGATATTGGAGCCCCAATAATTATTTGCAAATTAGCTTCGACATTCGATGAGAGAAAGAAATTTATGCAAATTGCAAGCTGGCTCAGTTGTAGAGCGGCCCACACACACACCTTTAGTGAAATGCTAAAGAAATACGAAGTGAGATGAGCTCAGCTGAGCTGAGCTGAGAAGAGCTCGTTTGTTATCTCAGCTGGGCCATCTATTGTGTGTTGACAGTGAGATTGTGAGGTAACCGAAGAGACAACAAAAGCTTCGTTTTCTTTCTTGGAAGATGTTGGCACTCTGATAAGCATCGCACCGTTTTGGGGGAATGCCCTCCACCAACGCCTCGAACAGCTTCAAGATTTGTGATACCTTTTTCCTCGAAGCGATTGAAAATTTTTCGATAGATTGGAAAGTATTCCAAAAAAATTAATGAAAATTCCCTGAAAGTTTCTTTAATTTTTAATTATCACAAAATTCACTGAAGCTCTAGAATCTCTAAGTCTTTTTGAAAGGGAACCTCTGAAAAGAGTATAGAAGTTTTGTCTGCCTCACGGCTTTTTCAGAAATTAGCTCAAAGAGCTAAATTTAGACTTAAAAACCATTTCCTTCTTTGGAGCGCTGAAACAAAAAAAAACACACACAACAAAATCATTAAAAATCGAACTTTAATTGATTCCACACCAAGCATTTTAGCCAACTAGTTTTGTCTGTTTTTTATTGGCCAAATCCACCGTTAACTTTCAGTTCAAGTTCAAGCAGCAAACCAGCAATCAATCAATTCCAAAAACGCTTACCCTGTTTTCTGTTTAATCTGAGCAATTGTAAATGTTTTTTTTTTTTTTATTCATTTTCTCATTTCGAATTGCCCAAAATTATTGAAGGGGCTCAATCTCATAGAGAAAGGTGTGAGCAGAGTCGCAAGCAGCTGTAGCGCGGTTCAACGCGTTTTGTCGGTCACTGGCACAGAATTCCAGCCATTGTTGTTTGGGTGTGGGTGTGGCTCTCTTGTAGACCCAAAAGACAATTACAAAACCAACGGCTACCTGTCTGACACAAACAATAATAATTCGGCACAGCCACTGTCACGTCAAGTGGTTCTTGTCATTATTTTTATTCTCGCAAAAAAAAAAAAAATAATAAGAAATATTTAAATTCGGTTGCTGTTTACTCATTTAGCCGATATTCTTTCATTGGCTTTAAGGAAGCTAGCAATTTTCCCAAGCCCAGTAGTAGCTCAAAATGAGAGCACTTTCTTTGGCATTACGTCACTGGCTCTCTTAAAAGTTTACAACCTTTACAAAAAACAAGTCGGAGAACTTTAATGGAAATTTACAACTCTCATCAGATTGGAGATTCTTTTTCTTATGGCTTTTTATAGGGTTACGTTCTGTTTGGCTTTTGATTGTCTTGTCTTGACTTGTTTGTTTTGTTTTGGTAATTTCACGATAATAATTAATTTCGGCGGAACTTTCTATTAGCTGAGGCGACGGTCTCTTCGCCTTTTTGACGGCTGCTTTAGAATGCGTTTAAGGCGTTGATTGGTGAAAGTTTTCACAAATTTATATGCACCTTTTGAGCAATCAGAGAATAACTTGCGAATAATTCTGGAAGCCCCTACAAATTCTGCCTGTGCGTGTGGTCTGAGATGTGCGAAGTTGATGGACTCAAGTGGACGCGGTTGCCTGATGAGGCTGTGGCTGTGGCTGAGGCTGACAATTATTATGTTGTTAATGCCGGCTATGAGGTTTCCAGTTAAGCACTTTTAAGGTCAACGATTTTAAAGACGGTTGCGTCAGCGAACATTAAATTTACTTACAAATTTATTTAACTGTTTTTAGAATTCTTTTTTTTTATGTCAATATCATATGGATACACTTTACACAATTCTGTTAAATTTTTTTGATTATTTAATTTCTGTGTTCTGTCTGCGGTCTCTTTGAGAAAGTCATGACTCAGCTGTAGCCTCTTGTGGTCTGTTCTTTTCTTAGAAATCTCATGAATTTCTACCAGTTGAAGTTTGGCCAGATTACATTGACAATGAAGAAAGAAAAGAAAAAACAAATTATTTTTAAAAATTTATGAAGCCTATAATTTAGGTCACTCAATATATGTGGTTCTTGCGGTTAGATCATGAAATAATGCCAAGAATATCACAAGACTCAAGTAATTTCAATTATTTATTTTAAAGAAAAGAATATGATTGGCGAGGAATATCTTTAAATTAGGTTCCATATCTTCCATTAAAATATATATTTTTTCCAATATTTTTCAATTTGTTCTTCAATCAAAACTTGCATTTGGGAAATAGCAAATATAAACAAGAAACAACAAATGAATTGGACAAAAAAAAAATGATAATAATAATAATAATGGGTAATATTAATAAACAAGTTCACAGCAGAGTGCAGCGTTCATCCGAACTGCTCCCTCGTTTTGTCTCGGTCTCTAGCGTGCTCTCCCTGGGGTGCAATTATTTGCTTTTTCAATTTTAGAGAAAACAAAAAGCCGAATAATGTGAAAATCGGAAAATCTGAAAATCTGTAAATCGGCCAAAATCTCTGCATCACTTTAGTCAAAAACAACAACAACACAGCAAGGACTCACCACACTCACCGCATCCATTAATTTGCTCCTCCTTTTTTTTGGAATGTCCTGTGCCATCCTCTGCACAGCGGAGAGTGCAAAAATGAATGCGTTGACTGGTGAAAATATTGAAAATGCGCGCATTATGATAATTTAATGCTTGTGATTATTGAAAAGCATAATAACATTTTTATGGCAAACACATTTTGGCAACAGCAACAGCAAAGGCACGCCATGTCGACAGCCCGGACTTAGCGGTAGGCCCAAGGCTCCATCGAGCATATAAAAATATGACAGAGGGGTGCGACGAACTGAGCCAGCGGTGCAGTCCGACCAAGACGGCTGCTGTCGTTATCGCATTATTATTGATATTACGCATTTTTTTATCAGTATGCCAAAGTGCCAATAATTCCAAGCAATTTATTATTTTAACATTTGTATATCAAACACACGCAACAAAAAAAACATACACAGAGAGAGAGAGAGAGAGAGAGAGAGAGAGAGGGAATGAAAGGCATATAGACACGCCCGTACAAGACCTAGGAAGACGGAGCCACTTAGAAATGCAAATCACGTAGAGGCGTAAACAGCCGAGACAGCCGAATAGCTAAGAACGAAGCAACAGAACTGACTTCTGAGCCGCTTCTGATGTCCTGATGACAACAGGCGGACAAGTCTAGAAGGACTCTTCGAACAGCCCGGGCACCTGCGTCCCACACACATTCTAAGACAGGTGGATTGGGTGTATTTTGTTTATTGAAATTTCCTCTCCACTTGGGGAAAGTCGCACAGGCTTGACAGACTTTTACGACTAGAAAAGAATCACACTGAAAAAAATATATACGAAGGATATACATTCTCTTTACTCTCTGTCTCACTTTTTCCTTGGGTTCTTCCTCTTTAATATTTAAATTCTTATGTGGTATCCGGGAAGTTGTTCAATGAATTTCAGAGCTTTTACCCAACTGACTACTCGGTCTGAGGGTTTTATTTTTGTGGAATTAATTTTACACTTTTTTTCCTTGCCAACCCAACTGTGATTTTAAGCTCCTTCCTTTTTTTTTGCTATTGTTTTTATGTTTATGTTTATGAGAAAATCACCATCAGTGGGAGGATTTCAATTTCGCAATGACACAAATCGCAGCACGTTCATCGCCGATATGGCAAATTGCTTTCGTTATAGGCCAACCAGCCCATTCAGGCAAATTGAAACATTGCCGAAGTAGAAGGATCCAAAAGAAGAAAAGGGGAGCAGAGGTCGTTCATTGAACTTTAAAGAAGTTTGTAGTTAGTTTTTAAAGCAAATGATTCACTTGTTGCAATTCCGAAGACGACCGATAAAGGGGACGGCGAAGCACAAACAATAACAAATATTTCCCGCAATAAATCACGCAAGGTGAACAAAAAAAAGAAAAAAACAACAACAAGCTGAGCTGAGTAGCGAAACGAAAAGAAATAAATAAAAACAGCTGAGATCTCTCTCAGCGCCAGAAAGACCAAATTTGCCAAAAGAGCCAGAAGAAGCCGACCATAAAAAATAAAGAATAAACCCCAACGAAATCCACCAATCAGCCAATTGCAAAGAAAGCGCAAAGGCAAAGGTAAAAATACAAAATAAAAAACTTGCTGACCAACGATGGCTCTGCCTTTGCTTCTGCCGCCTTGCAAAAAGAATAAGCAAACATTCTTGGTCCGATTTTGGCCAAAAACAGAAGAGGCAGAAAAACCGGCCGGCCCAAAAGAGAGCGCAAAGCAAATTTGCAAAGACACACAAAAAAGCAAAGTCAAACCAAGCAGAGCAGAGCGGAGCAGAGCAGCTTGAAGCTATAAAGCGATGCGCTGCGTTGTCTTGAGAACTTCCCTTTGGCTTGTAACAGAAGCTTTGCTGAGCTGAGCTTGACGTTGGCGCCGCTGCCGGCGTTTACCTGGGTTTTCATTACAGCCACCGCGACAGCGGCGTCGGCGTATGAAATTCACTTTGGAAGTTTGCACAAATTGAATTGAAAGCCGCGCAAATTGCCCGCCATCCAGAATCGGTCGCACTGTTAGCTGAGCCAGACACGCCAACATCGAAGCTTCTGCCGCTGCTGATTCTGCCACTGAGACGGCTGGAAGAACTTCATTATCATCACCAAAGTTGGTGGAGCTGCAGAGATTTTTGTTTTTGGGCTCTGCTGGCGGGACACGAGGGTATAAAAGAACCAGGCAGAACAGACCACTGGGCAATCATCGTTTCGGTTACGCGTGCGCCGTGGCAAGAGCGCTTGAAATAAACCACAGATCCTGCGGCAGGATATTGGCAAATATTAAGTGCAAAACTGCAAGAAGAAAGTGAATCAGACCAGTGTTAAATAATTTTTGGAATCTAGTGAAAAAAGCAAAGTGCAAAAATTCGAAATATTTAAAACACTGAAAAATAGTGAAATTTTGAAAATCTTTCAACGGTGAGTGCAAATTTTTTTTTTGTAATATTTTGTGAACAGAATATATTGAAAGTATTCAATGCTTTCTAAAAATAAAAACGTTGTCTTGTGAATAACTCAAATGAATTTCAAATCGATTAAAAAAAGGTCCACTCTCTTTTGATAATTTTATGATACCCACATCATTCAAAAAAAAAAAAAAAAAAAAAAATTGATGAATACATTAAGCATGTCCAAAGACTATGCAAAAGGGTACACGTCACCCCCGCCACGCATCTCCAATCAAATCAAACCAATTCAATCAAAAATTTACAGTCAAAAAGTCTGAATGAACAGCAGTGAGAAGAGCAAAGTGCAGGGGTTGATCAGTCGAAAAAAATATTGACCTCAACCCTCAAGAAAAAAAAGAAAACACTTTTAACGACTTTTATTGTTAACAAGACCAGAAAACAGCTCACGCATATTTCAGCAAAGTGCAAGTGAAATAGAAACAACAATAAAAAAAGTCCTTTTATTTCCATTACAATTCCTGGGTTGAGTGATTCCCGATTCCCACACACACACACACACACACATACAATGCAAAGTTTAATTGACTCCATTGTTCGCCAACGGGCAACACACTTTTTGCTCCATTTAACAGAGGTTCCCTCCGATGAGCAGACAACCCCTTACAAGTTGCCTCTACTTTTTTTTTTAAGTTTTTGCTGCGTTGACAGAGACGGCAGAAAATAGCAAAACAGATAACGATGACGATGATGTTGACGGCCAACACTTCAGCCATTCAAGGAGTGTAGAGCAAGAGAAAGAGCTCGGCTGCTTGGCAGTGGCATCAGTCACTTGGTCATTTCATGCCCGCGACATCTACTCAATTTTTGAACAACAACTGGTCAAGTTGCCTGGCCCAAGCCCAGCAATTCCAAGCACGTCGTCCAAATTATTATTATGCGAAAATCGCAAAAGGATCTGGACAAGTCTCTGGAACTGCACCTACCATTTTGCTGGCTAGAGTGACAGTAGCTCTGATTCTGATTCTTTGATTCCTCACTTTTTTTTCTGTTTTGGCCTGTGAATTTGTCGTATCCGTTTTGCCTGGAAATATTACAATTTTAAGGCCACCACCGTCAACAGGCCCAGTGAATTTTGTCCGGCTTGTCTTCTGCCAACTTGAACAGAGACTCGAGAAATTCAAATTTGATTCGTTGTGCAAACTGGCCGACAATGTCGGCACTCAAGTGTCAAATGTAAGAAAAAATACTTCAATCGAAGGATTCATGACAACGTTGGTGACTCTCAATTTTTTTACATTTTTTTTTTCTGCCTGCTTTTTGCAATTCTCCTCTCAACTTCTGCTTTTTTTTTCGCTTTGTCTGGGCCGCTTCACTTAGTCAATTTGTTTGGCATTCTGCTTTAGTTTTCAGCAATTTTCATAAATTAAATTGTTTGTCTCAGGACAACATTGACAGAAAAAATAAAAGTGAGAGAGAGAGAGAGAGAGAGAGAGAGAAAGAGGGTAGGAATCGGTGATTCTAAAAAAACTTTGTTCAAAACTCTTTTGTCAATCCTCGACTGGATAAGCGGACTTCAACTTATCGAAAGATGAGGCTACAAAGTGCCAGACACATTTTGACATTGACAAGCGTTTTGTCAGTTGTCGTTTGACATTTGCGGCGATTTATGCAGCCCGGTCCCTGGCCCCTCCAGATAAGTCTCCATAAATCAGCCAAAATGGCCTTGGCTTTGCCTGGCCCTCTGCCACAGATATGATGATATCCTTGCTTGGTTTTTTATTTTCTTCTTTTCATTAGCGCCAATCGAAGTACAAAACGATTAGCGCCAAAGGTGTTGGGTGACTGGGGACGCCATTGCCGAAGCCAACCACTCAGCTTTGATTTATGCGCTTCATCTGCTTAATTTGTGTTCTGGGCCAGACGAGTGCTGACACCAAAAAGCTGAGCCGGTAAAGTTGCTTGAACAGTGACGCAGACACCAACGAGCGAATATAAAAGTCGTTAACGGGTACGCGGGGGATTTGAGAGTAATGAATTTGATAAGCGACAAGCCAACCGTTCAGAGAATTCAGGTTTATTAATATGACATGGTTTTATTCTTGTTGTAATTCTTTGTTACCTTGTGTGTTGGCAATTGGGGAATATCAAGCATACGCCGTGTTTACAAATGATTTCTGTTTGGTGGCAAATTCACACGAATAAATTATCACACTTTCTTTTTGTAAAACAGCTGCAAATGCGAGCTTAGATAAAAATCTAAAAAGATTTAAGAAAGAGCCTCTCCAGCGAAATTGTATGACGAATTATAAAAACAACAACAATGACTTTAAGAATAAGAAGCCCCAAAGATCTGTGAAGAAAGAGAACGGATAAAAAAATACTCGCACTTATCAGACTGAAAGGAAAAAAAAAGAGAAAACAAATGTACGCAAAAATTGTTAATTTAAATTCCACACACTGCCCAGCAACAATAACAACAACAACAACAACAAAAGCTACACCAACAACAAATCAAGCCAACACATCTGCGCCAATTTTGGCCAAACGAAATTCAGAACACTACAGAGAGAAAAAAAAAACAATTTAATTTTTATAATATTTGTGTACCCAAAAAGTGAAATTATGTCTTGTCTCGGCCATTACGCATTTTGATGGCTATCTTAAAATTCTCGACAGCAGCTCACCCCGCCACCTCATACACTACATACTTGTCATTTTTTCGGCCACACCAACAACAACAATGAAAGAATAAACGAAAACTCGAAGCTGGGGCAAAAAAAAAAAAATTATGCTAATTTTATGTGTCAATTATCTGCCAATAAGCAGGCGCTTCATTCATTGTCATTTAAACAAACACAACCGGTCTCCCTCTCTGGTTTCTTGAGTGGGTGCGAGAATAGAAGTAGACATAGTCTGTTGGTCCCGGGGCAGGGATATCTTTTGTGGGTTAGTGGGACCACTTGAGTTCACTCACCACTGTCCAGCCCGTCCCCCTTATTCCTTTTTCAACTCATGTGTAAACATGATTTGTGCTGGGCCTTCTGGTCAGTTGTTATTTTGGTTTTTGGGTTTCGTATCTTCCTCAGAGTGGAGACTGATTTGCATTTTGGCTTTATGCAAATTTATTTTGGCTTGTTTTATTTTTGGGCGGCTATTGGGTTTCTTACACGGCTGGGCAAGTCAGACGAAATGTAAATAACCCAGTAAGAGTTTCTTACTAGGAACTTTTAAAAGGAGTCATAAAATACAAATCAGGCAATTAAAAACTGTAACGGCATATGAAATCGACTTTTAAAAAACTACGAATTCAGATTGAGATCGTAAAGTTCCAGCCGCTGACCCAAATCTTTTGACCACGATATCACAAATATTAAGATTAATTTCGATCTAAAATTCGAATGGAGAGATCTATGAAAAACTACTGTTTTGAATACTAAACTCCTTCAGTAGCTTGGCTAAAATTAGGCCAACTTTTAATAATCTTTTCGAAACAAAAACATTTGCACAAATTATAAAATTTGGAGAACCTCAAATTACACATAAAAATGTTGATATGTGAAAGTCTTTATGGCCTAAAGGTAATTGAACTGCGAGCAGAAAAATCCCTGAGCATAGAAAATTACAAATTACACTTTGGAGTGCCTGACTAATTGAAATAAAAGTCTGACCGCAAAGACCTCACAAGACAAGACAAGAAGTTGGACGAATAAACTGCCAGACTGCTAGATTCCATGTAAATTGACTTGTTAAATTCAAGTCGCCAAAGTCTCACAGCTCTTACCAAGGAGAAATGTAGCGAAGCGTTAAGTAAATACAGAAAAAAATAAAATAAATTTACAAAAACAAACAAACATGCAAAGTGGAATAAAAACAAAAGCCAAAATCGGAGCTTTATTTTCTCTGACTTTGAGAACGCGAAAATAAACAGAGAATTAGCAAAGCGCACATCGAATTAAACAATTAAACTTCAACTTGAACTTTAATGGAGAAACAACAAAAACCAACAAAAGCAACAGTCTAGCTCAGCCGTAGTCCAACTAAATTCCAATCTCATGCTGGCCAGACTAGACATTCCAGTCTACCACCTATAAACTGCTGGCCAAATGATGTAATCGATTAGGTGAGAATTTAGCGCAATCAACAATGCCAGCACGTTCCCAGCACATGAGCATCTGTCATGTATCTGAATATCTGTGTATCTCAACATCTGTAGCACTTCGCTAATGCGCTTTTAAAGCGACTAATTGAAAGTCATGCTCTGTATTTGTTGTTGCTACTGTTGACTCTGTAAGCCAACTCACTGGGCGGTCAATGAAATCTTCGGGGCGTGTGATTTTGAGCCTATTTAAGAGGCAAATAAAAGAAGCCAACAATGTAGGGTGGTCAGTGGCTGAAGTGTTAACAATCCACTTGGATGACACAGCAATTCGGTCAAGTTTGGTCTCTACAAATATTAAATTAATGGGCTGAACAAAAGTATGAAAGCTCAGGTAGCTCAAGCTGTTCAAGTATTTCGTGTAGCTTTTAATGATTATGAATATTTAAGAGCTAGGGAACTGAGTAAAACAGATAAGCTGATAAGCTTAATTCTTTCCTAATAAGTAACCAAAACTTCTTATCGGAATAGAATATTACATTTATCTTTCTTAGAAATAAATTCACAATTCTCAATTCTAGCACAAAGTCTAAGCTAATTATCAGTTTATTGAGTAAATTGTCAAAGCCAAATCTCTAAATCGAATCGCCGTCGGTGCGTCCATTTGAAGTCTCCAACACGTAAACCCAAAATAAGTAAAACAAACAAATCTAACACAAAGGCAAAGCCAACAAAAACAAAAAAAAAGTAAACCCTTAGAAAAATTAGCATAAAATTTACATAAAAGCTTCCGTGTAAAATTTATTTAAAACAAATAAAAATACAAAATACGTGCAATTCTTGGACATCTAGAAGTTCGTTCCCAGAAGGAGAGGGTCCCACTAAGCCAAAGCGGAAGCCAAGAGGTTGTCAGGCAAAGCCATAAACATAAACTACCGGCACATGCCAGAACAGGGCGAACAATTGGCAACAGGTGTAGGCCAGCAAACACTGGCTGAATTGGCCAGCCTTTCCATGTCTGTGTGTGTGTGTGTTAGTGTGTTTGACAGTGCGTAACTCGTGGGCAACAAAAGCAGAAAAGGTTGCCCGTCGGCCCTTATCTAATAAGAGAGCAAGGAGCAGAGACAATAGCGGGGAGGCTATTGGCAAGCGCCGAGTTGACAGGCATAAAGCTGGTGAATGGGACAGGGGACCACTGGACCACGGTACCGGTTTCGGGCCTGAAGGAAGCGTCAAGTGTGAAGCCAACTTCATGGCACACGACAGCAGCGTGAGCTCGCAAACGCCCATTTTTGGATGCCTGGCTTAACTTGTTCCGCTCACAGAAATCGTCGTGTACATATTTGAAAATTTTCGGAACCCAAAAAAAAAGAAGAAAAAAACACAATAAAGAGATGCCCTAGAAGGTTTAGGGGTGATGGGTTTTGGTGGGGCGACCTCAAGTTGTGGCTGCTCTGAAGCCTTGGCTTTTGTCTGTCAATTTTTTGTCATTGTTGGTTATTTTTGTGTGAAACTATCAGAGGGGACTACGTGTGCTGCTTTTTGGTAGAACGAGGTCGTCTTTTGCACAATTCAGACTACTACAGCTTCAGCCTACGTTTTTTTCGACCAGTTTGGCTGTCTTTAGTTGTTGGTCCTGTCGTTGCACAAATTTACAGTTTTTCACAGTTGAGTCGTTTTGGGAAATCTACGAGGCTGTAACGTAAAATTGACACTAAAAAGACAACACGTTTTGTATTGGACAAAGCATTCTGGAATTTCCCTGGGGTATCAAGGAGTTACGTTCAAGCTGGCTTCCATATTTTTCTACCTGGCAAATAATAGGCAAATTTGTGTAATGAAAAACCAAATAGCCATAGCCAAATTCTTTGCTCATTGCCAATTCAAATGTTTTTTCTTTGAATCTCTCCCCCCACCCCTCTCTTTCTGTAGAATAATGAGAAAATTAAGTAATTAAGCACTTGAATGGGCCGTTTTATTAGCTGTCCCAAAAAAGTACGCAAGGCCTGTCTAGCTTTTGGGCCAAATGTGCAGCTGGACGGGGCTGGGATATTGGAAAGTCCAAAGTCTATTGACAGCCATTTAAGCCGCTTTGCTCAAACACAATCCCCATACACATCCAAAAATTGCAGATGCTGATGCCAGTGCCAAAGCAGCTACCAATTTCATCCAAAAAAGGTAGTCACACCAGAGAGAAGCACTCATAAAAACAAAATAACAACAACAACAACACTAATATCAATGGCTAGTGACTTTCAGATACTGGATGACTATGGCCAATTGGCATCAATGTTACGAGTCTGTGACTCCTAAAGAAAACAGGAAACCAGAAGAGGAATGACCACATCAGGAGTGCAAGTCTTCAACAAAATTATACGTACCTTTTGCAAATGTCTATGTGCCAAAAACTTTCCAACAGACAACTGAGCAGAATGGTTCTACTATCCATCCTGCCGGCTTCTGGCTCGGCTTAACCCAGTCTGGCCGAATGGATGGCTGGCTGACTGGCAGTCAATAGTCAACTAACTGCATCAATTGCCTGACTGTCTGCCTAAGTTTTGGCCAACCTGACCTGCCTGCCAAAATGTTATAAGCCGCACTCCTTCACTCATACACTCCGCATCCCTCTCCCTCTCCCGCTCTCCATGTATCTGTCTCTCTCCGGACAGGCTTCAGCTACACCTGCAGCTTTGCCGTGTGTCTCTGTCACCGTTCATAGGTATTGCCAGGAACCCTTCTATACCACCACCCGATATCGATATAAGACATTACCTGCTAAACTGTTTGGCAGCCTCACAGCCAGCCCAGGTACAACACAGGCTGCAACATCAGTGGAAGTAGCAATAGCAGCATGTCAAACAGTTTTGCAATTGTTTCGAAATTGTCTCTCGTGCAAATGCAATTTTCTTCAATTTCATTTGGGCGGACATTGTATGCAATGCCCAGCAATGGCAATCGAGTCCATAGCTATTGCCACTGCCACTGTCACATCTACATCCAAAGCAACCAGGAACAGGAGCCAAGTGAATAGAGAGTTGGCAAGTTTTTCAATAGTTTGCTTGGATATTCTGCAGTTTGGCTGAGTCAGTCAATTGGGAAGCCAGTTTTCCGATCAGGTTTCTACCCTCTTTGAGTATTCTTTAATCTATTACTAAAAAAATAAGGAGAAGACAAAAACAACAAATGACAGATTTGTTTTCTGAAATGTAAGCATGACATTTAAGTTATTTGCTTGACTACTTTTGCTTTATTGTGGCATTTTGAACAGAAAAGCATCAAAAGCGATAAAAGATATACGAACGGTTGGCAGGCATAATTGTGATGTCAAAATACCTCTGAATTTTGTATAAGGCCTTTTGTCCTTTGTAAAAGTTGTGTGCCCACAAGAATAAAATTTGTTCAATTTTTTGAAAGCCTTAAAACCTAATAATTGCCTTGTAAGCCCTTGTAATAAGATTTCTCTCTAACCTAAGCTGCAACCCTTTTTAAATATCACCATTCCCAATGCTCAGCTAATCATATTTAAATCCGTTAAACATTTCAAAAATCTAACAATTACCGACTTAAAAATACAATCATTTTATTGCCCAACCAAAACGCCCACAGAAAAAAAATAAAAAGGTGAAATACAAAATTCCACGAGAAATTCCAAAAGGATTCCTCATCCAATGATAACATTATAAAAATCCAAGCATACACAAAGCTGCGTGTCACAGATGGCATAAATACCACAAATACCAACAAACACGCACGCATACAGACAGACGTATTTATTTCAACATTGTTATTAAAATATAAAAATAAATGCAAATATTAAAGAGAAGGAGTTGGATGAATACGCATAAAAAAGATGGGAGTGCCCATAAAAAAAATGAAAGGAAATCAATGCAAAAGTCCGGGATTTAAATCCCTCTTAAATCGGCTAAGAATATGCATCGGTATGGCCATAAAATTGTGGTTTCATTACACAAAAATCCACACCGCACAAACAAATAACCAAACAGACCGAGTTACAAGGGCACTGGGAGTGGGAGTGGAGCTGAGAAATATCTGTGGCCACTGCAAATTTCATGACTCCAACGAATTTTAAAGCCTTTCGCGTTTGATTTAATTTCATGGCGCACTCGATATATTTCCTTTGATTACGTTGGTGCAACTATTAAAATTTATTAAACGCATGACTACTTTTATTAAAGGTCAGAAGAAATTTCACAAAATAAAATCCTTTAGAAGCTCGAATTTAACGATGTGTAAATTCTCAAGGACCTTAAATATATATACTCAGTCACTCAAAACCACAATTATGACAGCAGTCAGCTTCCAGCACCGAGCAAGAAAAAAGCTTGCAGGGTGGCTAGCTGGACTCGAGTGCAATATGCAGGCGAGGCCAACAGAATCCAATTATTTGAGCATCTTTCAACCAAAGTCAGGCAGTGAATAGTTTTGAAAATTCTGCCCAAAGCTATGATTTGTCCTTCGTGGTAGAGACTCCTCCGACTCTGGGCAAATTGCGTGCTCGTTTGTTGCACAAATGAGCCACATTGTAACCAAAGTGGTGAACCAGAACAACAAGCAAAACCTGACGAGCTGAGAAGAGGTTGCAGCAGCCAATTCTCTGGATGAGTGGTGCCTGCCAGCTGGGAGAGTGTGTAAGCCAGTGAAAGTGTGAGGAGCTGCAACTCGGACAGACCACATGCACACAATTACCGCAACGACGATTACCCGGCAGCAATTTTCTTGAATTAACACCACACCACAGAGAGTTTTTATAACTTCTTCTGCCTGCCAATGCTGACCAGCAATTACAACAAGAAGAACATGGAGAACAACAACAACAATAATAATAACAACAACTAAACTGGTCAACCGCCGGGCAATAACAAAAAATGCATAAATTTATTATTGCTGACAACAAAAACGACGCTGACGATGGCCCCACTGATGATGAGCATGACGACAAGAAGGTGACCGAGCATTGGGCCAAGAGAGAAAAGAAGTTGGCGGCTATTGGAGGAGACTGACGACGACCTTGAAGCCTGGCAACGAGCTTTGTTGACCGCTCGGGGCGGTTTGTTTTTATCACGAGGTGTGCATCCACTAGCCTCCTCGTCTCCTTAGCTCCTCCTCCTTTTGATAGAGGCCCAGTGAACTAGTAAATGGTGGCTGAGGCCAGGCAATTTAGCCAAGGTTTTTATTGTTTTGAAGCACCTCTTGTTCTGGGGCAAACACTCTGGGGCCTGCAACTTAATGGCATTGACTGGACTTGTAATTATGGCTAACTGCGGCCAGGACTGGTGGAGCAGCAGGTGTGGAAAGTGTAAATTGAATTTAATATAGGAAACCGTCAGACCAGAGAAATATTTTTAAACTCTTGGCCAAAGAGTAACCCGAGGAGATGTAAGAAATTTATGCTCTTGATAGTCGGGAAGGGCTTTTCTTAATGACTTTAACTAAGCCATTCATTTCGCAAAAAAGGCCATATGAATAAATCGTCTCACAGATCCTCCTCTAAAGTCTTTTAAATCTTTGGTTCAGGCCAGCGCCTGATTTAATGAGCCACTCGACACTGATTCATGCCTAATGACTGGGCCAAAGTAGAGCCAGAAGATTCCAAAAATACATATGCAAATACTTTTAAAAATATTTTCAAATAAATGCCGCTTGTAAACAAAACTAAATTGCTTGAAATAAAACTTTGCCAACTTCGAGCAGAGAGCGTGAGAGAGGGAGTAGAGGGGTTGTGGCTGCTTCTAAATCATGTCTTTTTTTCTGGCTGTAAGGGCGCAATCACATCAAGTGAACAAAACAGATTTGTCACAAAACCACAACAGACAGTAAATCAGCATAAGAGGCGAAGTACAAGTCAAAACATTTCAGAAATTATGACCCAAACGGAGCACCAGGGAAATGACAGCCAGCCGGGGGATGATAATTGCCAGAGCTGCTGGAAAGCCGTTACAAAAAAAGCCAAAATAAAAGAAATAATACGGAAGATCACATACTCTTGTTTTCCAAAAATATTATATAATGTAATTTCTTGTAAAATGAAATCAAATATTGTTGTCAAATATTTCGCACTGCTAAATCATGCTTGGTATGCCTGTTAATAATATGATTATGTTCATGATTTTCCCTTGTTTCAAAACTTTTAAATACTTTTTAATTAGTTACGAGGACCTGCAGAAACAGATTGAAGGCTTATCCCAGGAATTATTTGATCTGGTTCCGACCAATTTCAAAAATGAGGACGGGCCTAGTTCATTAACAGTTTATCTCTTAAGAGTCTTTCTGACAAAATTCACGAATCAGATTGAATCGGATCCGACCAATTTAAAAGGTTAAAGTGGACCTGGTCCTTCGGAAGGTTGTCTTTCTGACAAAGTTAACAACTAAATATTTGTACAATTTGTTCTTCGAAAAGTGTATAAAAACCAGACAGACCAAAACTGTACCGACCAGGCAGTCAGCCAAGCGTGCCATAAAACGAATTTTGTCAAAAAGAACACCGAAAAAGCAAACAGAGAGATACAAACAGAAATGAACTCTGCAGCCAAAGAAAGAAAGAAAATACAAAAAAAAAAGAGAGAATGAATGGGTCAAATCGATTGTTGGTAAGGAGGCAGAGAAGGGGGCCTTCGTATGTAGAATTTCATAAATGCAATAATTGCCGCATATTCATACAATCCTCTGTGTGTGTGTCTGCCCCCGCTTGACCATTGCAATTCAAACAGATGCACATGTATATTGGAGAGATGCAAATCAGTCAGACGAGGCGGATATGCGGAGAGAGACCCAGATGGAGCATTGGTCAGATAGAGAGGGTACAGGCCAGACACGCTGCTCATAAATAAGTTGTCTGTTGGCCCAGTCCGTCAGCCAAGTTAAAGCTTTTCTAGCTTGCCCAACTCTAACGAGGCCGTATTCATTACACCAGCCAGTGACAGTGGCAGTTGCAGTTTGCAATTTTCTAGATTTTTTCTCAAGTCAAGAGGAAGCCTTCCATTGTGGTGGCCAACGATCATCGCCGAAAAAACAACGCCACAGTCATTGCCATACGTCATCAGCAGAGTGTGTGTCTGGCGGGCACTAGGAGAGACTGCTGAGTCTGGGCTTGGATCATCGCATACCCAAGTTGAGGCCCAAGAGCAAAACGAAAATTTTGTTTTTGGTGTTATTGCATTTGCAATGCAGACAGTGAACCAAGCACACTGACACTTCCGCTCCTCTTGTTGGCTTTTTGTAGTTTGTGTGTTTTCTAAATACTTTGAGCGATGTTATTGTTTTTGGGTTTTATATTTCATGTAGATTTTCTTTGGTATCACTTAAGACTCTTTGAGAAATAACTAGCAATTAAAAGGTTTAAGTCTTCATAATTTACATTTCATATTTGATGATTTTTGTTTCATCTGCCAATTTAGGCAGACTTAGCTGTCAGTTTTACTCATGAAAATTTTCTACTTTTATAAGCTTATTTATGACTGACTGATTAAGCAATTATTAAATACTCAAGTTTCGTTGCATATTTTTTGCTCTACTAATTGTTTTCTTTGTGATTGCTTTAGTAAAATCTGCTTGCTTGTGCCAGAAATTTTATATTCTGGAAATGTCAGAAATGCATGCAAATAAATATAAAGCTGTACGAAAAGTCTGAAAAGAATGATTAAAAGTCTTCTTCAAAATGAAATGAAAACTGAGTTGCTGAAAAGATGAAAATAAAATTCTTTTTGAATTATTTTGATGTTTTCTTAAGCCATCTATTATATTATTTGTCTTTAAGTTTCGCCAAGACTCTCAAAATGGCAGTGGCAACTTGACAACACTTTTCTTACTTTTTTCTCTCAAGTTTCTACCAATAATTCACTTACTTAACCCGCCAACTATAAACGCCCTTCTTTCGTTGCCCCTAACAAAGCTGTAATCGCTCTCAAAGTCAACAAATACTCGTAATATTATTCATTCATTTTAAAAATAAATCGTATAAAAAATTACATTAAAATTTGATTACAATGCCGGGGGGCGTGTGAGCAAGTCTTCGGAGGAAAAATAGAGAGCAAAGCCAAACACAAAATCTACGTTGAAGAAGAGCTTTTAAAGATTGCACAATAGTTGCTCACACACCTCATTACCCACGCCATGCCTGGCCCGGCAGAGAGACAGAGAGAGAGAGGGAGATTGGTACAGTCTGCAGCTAGAGTATAGTCGAACGGCTTGGGTTTCCTTTACTTTAAGTTTAAATAAAATTGTGAGGGTAACATTTTGAGTAAATAAGAAAAAATATTGTGGAGCTAAACAATTTATAATGCCATTGAATGTTTTGTTGTGAATCAATTAAATTTTACCCTGCGACTGGGAGACTCATTATCTAAAAGAACAAAAAAAAAGGACCTGGAAAACAATTCAAAGTTTTCTCAGTTCCCTTACTCTGCTCTTGAGAGTCATTGTGCTCCTGTCTTTACTTAAGTGTCTGTGGTTGTCTTTATATCTGTCTGAATATCAGTGAGTGTGAGTGCAAGTGGCAGGGCGTGTCATTTGCCAAATCACACACACAAATACTAACACAAAAGCTCGACAAATGTGTCTGTGTGAGTGTGTTTGCCTTCATGCTACTTAAACTTTTCGGAAAATGTTCTGTCATTTTGACAGCTAGTTCGCTTTTGTGTTAACCAAGCAAGAACCAAGAAGCAGAACTAAAACAGCACAAGAAGAACGTGAATGAAAATGCTGAAAAATGTGAAAACAAAGTCGAGAAATTTTCGGGGCATAACTGCCATGAAATGCGTACTTGAGCTATCATATCCTTATATGTCTGCTACTCTCCCACTCTCACCACTCCCTTGTACTTGCCAGCTACCCTAAATGCCTTGATTTTTGGTTCTCTTATTTTGCCTCACTTTGGAATATGTTTGTGGAATGCATATCAAATGCAGTTAACTAGCTTGTTGACATATTCACACACAATTTCAGAACAAAAACACTTTCGCCGGTAAAATTCTGCTCAGCTTTGCCACACTCTGGCAACTTTGTGTTTGATTTTTAGTTTGAAGCATTTGATATTGAGTAACTTTGACAATTTGGTGTGATGTAAGAAAAACATGCCAGAGAATTTGTTTAATGTTTTTCTTTTTTTTTTCCGTGTGTGTGTTTTTCGATACAAAATATTGCGAGAGGAGAAAAACTTGCATGTTTTGTTTACTTTGTGTTGTTCGTTTAATGTTGTTTGGTATGTAAGAAAATGCATATACATTTTTCGAATCGAGCCTCCCTCTCTTTCTCAGGCTGTACTTTATATTTTATATAACAAACAATTTGCCACCTGCTGAGGTGGCAGCAAAAATGAAAAACAATGTTGTTCTCTCTGAATTCGAATGGCATTGGTACGTGCGTTTGCAACAAATTGAAGCATAAACACGCACACCTTCCACTTGTGCCACTCCTACCACACAAATATTTGAAAAATTTATACATCGACTGAGTCCGAGTGTGGGGGTGTGCGTGTATGTTGGTGTATCAGTGTGTCGGTGTGTCGGTGTGTGATGACCCGAGTGTCCTCATGCAAAAGTAAACGATTTTTAAATGCAATTTCACAAATGGCCAACAGGCTCACTATCCCAGAATGCTATTGGCATCTCCACTTTCATGCCCCAAACTTCACCTTCTCTTTGGACCCCTCTGCCAAGATGGGGTAAAAAATGTTAGCTCTCTGAGTTGGTTTCGTGTGTGAATGGTAAATTGATCCAAAATTATTCACAGACACTTTGCACACACACACAGAAACAAACCACACATGCTTCTTCTTCTTATTTGAAAATCAAAATTTAATGCAACTTTCATTGTATGTGTGTTCCTTGCTTTTATTTTCTGAGAGAAATTTATTTATATATTTTAAAGACATTTTCATTTGGCTGGGTCCCAACTTATCAGATTGCTTATGAAATATGCATTTTTCTATGCTTTTCAAAAAGCAACAAAAAATCAAAAAAGAATTGCAAAAAAATTTCAGTCTGTCTGACTACCGGACCCTTATGTTCTATCTACCTGAAATCTCAGTCACATCTCTTAGCACACTCACACACTGACCATAGTTCAGATTCTACCCAGAACCAACCTCACCGAACCCAATGACATGCCTGGAGTCTCTGCGATTTCGCATAACAGACAAAATATTTCTGCCGTTCTTTCTTGCATACTTTTGCGGCCGACATACCAAAGAGTTGAATGTTTTCGTCTGTTTCAGACTCGGCAAGGTCCTGGTGGAGTCACACAGTCAGAGTGCTGAAACTGAAATGCTTGCCCCAGCCCAAGGAGAGAGTGTAAAGATTTGTTCTGGATTTTTGAATTCTTGACTTATCGGAATACTAAGTCTTTTACTTGCACACATATTTATTCACTTGATTTTCTTTATAAACAAAATTTATCAATTTTGTCTTGAAGATCTAAGTTAACTTGACCCTATGTTTTCTGAGATTGTAAAAAAAAGGGAAGTACCAGATCTGTGCGCATTTGCATCCATATCTATATTCAGTATTTGGCCAACTTTCGTCATGGTCTTGAAATGTTTGACCATTTTGGCAAAGAAAACAATATGCCAAAACGCAATTCAAAATTGCCACAAGTGTGGGCTCCTGATATTTTTGGACTCTCTCTCCCTTTCGTTGCATCTGTTGTGTATTTCAAGATTTGATCAATAATTTGAAAGGCAGAAATGCCTGGAGTCCCCTGGCTTTTGTCATGCATTGATGAAAAATTAGGCAAAGGAGAATCGTAAGAGAAAGAACAGGACCCTCTGAACTGGCCAACGCTTAATAGTTTTTGTCATTATTTTTCCGAGTCCCTTTCTCTTTGTGTCTTTGTGTCACTAGCTGTGGCTTTGTTCTTGTTTGCTCTGATTATCAATCCGGGCACTTGCCTTCCTTTTATGTGTAAGCCAGTCTCAATGATTGTATTTGTCTGGGAGTTTATTTGTCTGCTCTGTCGCTTCTGTGTCCCTTTTCTCATTTAATTGCTTAAAAATAAAGTCGGAATTGTCTGGCAGTTGCCCAGACCAGTTCAAACAGTTTCCAATCTCAATGCAAAAAGTTGCATCAATTACAAATTGACTTTATTTGCCTTGTGCCTCAAATGTCAAGGAATGTGTGCATTTGTGCATGTGCATGGTCTTTCTCTTTTTTGTGAAAATATTTGTTGCCGTTATTTATGAAAGTTTTAATTAAATTGCCGCATTGACAACTGCCTGGAAATTGCAATTTTAGGATTCATAGCCTTTATTGTTATTAAAAATTATATTAAATATTTTAGCTAATTGAAATTATAAAATTTTCACTTCACAAGAGTAATGCGGCCAATTTTAAATTAAAGCAAAAAAAAAAAAATTATTTTAGCTGTATTCTCTTTTGACAACATTTACCGGTACAGTTGTGATCAAACTTATGTAGTCGATTTATTTCAAAAGGAAATATACGAGAGCGAAGATTATTATTTTGACCGCAATTATCTGTGGGGTATTTAGTGGGGGCGTTGGTTTTTGACCAAAAATTCAATTAAAATCGGTGGATTCTTTTTGTTTTGCACTTCCGTGATTTCCACACTCTTCCAATTTAATTCTCTCTCTCTCTCTTTTAGTTTTTGTTTCGTAAGTAAGCTCAAAAGCAATATAGCCAGCATATTTAGGGGGCATTAGTCCAAGTCGCCACTCTTCTCAAATCCTTTTTGCTCAACAAAACAAAAACAATAGCAGCTCAATGGCTTAATTGAAAAATGGTGTGCCAATAAAGTAGGTGTGAGACAGGCAGGCAGTGATTGCCCCAAGCAACAACTGTGTGCGATCCAAAGTAGCTCTCATTCCAAGCCATTCGGATTGCAGATTAAAGAACATCGAGACGTAGGCTGAGTTTGAGTCTTTTGCCTTGGGTTACATTTTCCTACAGAGTCCCTCTACCCTTTTTTTTCTTGCCCGCAAGCCTCACTTTGTTGTTGGCTGTGCGTCACCAAGGCTGAGGCGAAACTAAAGTGCAGTCAACCACATTGGGGGAAAATCAAATTGCAACTGTCCCAGAGAAAGAAGCAGCAGCACTTCCTTTTTCTCTAGGCGGTCGGCTGGCTTTGTCCCAGCCTGAAAAATGCCTTTGTTAGCCACAAAAATGACATTAGCAAGTTTTGGTGCACCGTTTGGTGAGCCTATGCGGCCAAAATCACAACAGCCGTAAACAGATTACCACAGACCGCTTGCCGCTTCCAGCTTAGCCCAAAAAAAAAGCTAAAAGCAAAAGCGGAAGTCGCGTTTGTTGCCACAATGCGCATCCTGTCGACTTGGTGGCTCCTCGTTAGATGCTTTTTCTTTCACTCTCTGCCTAGTCTCTCTCTCTCTCTCTCTCTCTCTCTCTCTGTTTATAACTGCCACTCGAATTTTGAATTACGGGTCCTGTCAGAGAGCGTTCGTTCTGCCAACTCGTCGACTCCTCTTCCTTCTTTCAAGGGGTGTTTGGCCACTTCCTGTGCCTGCTTTCGAAAGTTTTATGCCGCGTACTGCTCCATGCAACTACAACAACAACACTGCTGTTGTAGAGGCAACAGCAACGGCAACTGTACATAAATTTAATTTCATTTTATGAGGCGGCACTCAAAATACGCGAAAGACTAACCAACCAAACAGTCAGCCAGCCAAAGCACCCACAAAGTCAGCTAGTTGGCTCCTACCCAGAGCATTCGCTTGCCTGGCAAAACTTAAACATCCAAAAAAATAAAGAAGATTTTTAGACCCAGTGTGTGTGTGTGTGTGTGTGTGAATGGTTGTAAACTAAAATATTAGTAAACTAAAAGACAAAACGACCACAACTAATGCAATATATTTTTCTTTTCTTTTTCGTTTTTTCATTTCTCATTGCAGTTTAGAGCAGGTCTCCACCCAAGTGGCAGTCGTCTCGAAATACGATTCCTGCTTGCAGTTTTTACCATTTTTAGAGGCAGGCCGGAAACTGTTTCGGTGAGTTAAATATGAATTATGTTGTTTTAGCCCCGGCCCGTCGTAGTCTTTCACTAGCTGACCGAGAATTTTGGGGAAAACTTATTGAAATATGCTCTACAGCCTCCCTAAGGCTTTTCCGTTCTGCTCCCTCTCCGCTCTCCGCTCTCGGCAATGGCTCATTCACAGATGCTTTGAGTGTTGCACGCCTCTCACTCAAAACTTATGTCCTTTTAAGCTTAATTGAAACTTGGCCACAGCACAAAGTGTGCGGAAAGGAGATAGACTGGTAACAGTGGATGGCCTACAGGGCCTTAGTGCAATATGGCTTCAGTGGAAAGTTTTTTTGGTTCCGAAAAACTTGGCTTGACTGTATTTTAGCCAAAGGGGTAGTAAATTAGCGACAGCTGTTGTCGATTTTCACAACCGAAATCGAGTGATACGGTGAACTTAAAGGCTTTTCAATTCCATTAAAATAAGTTTGTCCTGCAATAAAATTTGTTATCTAATAGAAACATATCGATTATCCACGTAGTAATGGAATCTGTAAACATTCTTTTCTTAAGTGCAGAAGGAACCAACCATATGGGAACACAATATCTCTCAGGTAGAACGTTGTCTTTAAATTATATCCGTGATTCATGTCCGATGTCTTTCAAAATCCGTCTGCAATATCTTAAGAGCTCATCTAAGAAATTCTTTATTATTAATGAACCGATTTTACTGTTAGTGTGAACTTTCATATCGGTTCCAATTTCAGTTGGAACAGAAAACTATATCATGTAGCTCTATCTTTCTGCATCACAAACTAAAGAATCATATGACTGTAATCTCCAACCCTTTGGTAATGCAAAGTTTCAGAGCTTAGACACAATCGAAGCCAAAATAAATTTTTTAAAAAAATTTTACTCTAGCGAATGGAAAGCTGACTGATTGAAGGCATGAGTTGGTTTACTTGATGGCTAAGTGAGTGACTGACTGACTCACTGACTGACAACACAACGGAAATGGCTTGAAGTTCTCAACGGCGCAATGATGCACATTAAGTGTCAAGCGATTGTGGTGGCGTTGGGAGGAGGCGGTGGCTTGTGACAGTTGCAGTCTTACAAAGTTTGTTGACAACAAGAAAGATGACTGACGCCAGCTCGTTTTATTTTTTTGAATTTATCTAAGCCATTGAAAAATCGGAATACATTTTACTATTTGCACAAATATTGAATTTTTATATTGTTTATTTATTTTTTATTTTTCGCTAAGCGAAACTTCAATTTTGTACTTTTCCAAACGCATCCATTTCCAACTTCCTTCTGTTCGCCTTGTCAGTGTTACTCAGAGTAAACAAATCTCATGCGCCCTGCATGCCAAGGATTTATGATTTGCGGTTCGGTAGTGTGGTCCTCTTAGTTAGATCAAGGAAGGACGTGAAAACAAGTGGTGTGGGAAGCTAACACAATAACAGTCAGCGGGGTGTAGGGCAAAAGATGCGGACATGAGCGCCATATTCAATATTTATTTGTGTTGCCACTTCCATTCGCGCCAGTGCAGACTGAAAGGCGCCCAATTTAAGATCCGTTTGCGCCCTGAGTCGCATTGGGCCAGACTTGGTCTGGCCGTTGGCACACTTCTATCCCGTGGAGTTTTCAATTCCGGCTCAAGTACGTGCCACTTTTTGAAGTCACAATTGCAATGTTGCTGCCATCAAGGCGTGTGGCAAGCCGCATCGTACGCATACCTCGCATACCGCAATCCACAGAATTGCTGGCTAAGCTGCGGGTGACGCATTTTGATGCATGTTTGTCAAACTGCAATATGCGATGACTATTCTTCATTCAGTATTTTTTCTTTTCACAATGTTTGCCTTGCTTAGTCTGTCGGTTTGTCTGATTGTTTATCGGTCTGTTTGCCTAGCAACTTCAGATGCACATCTTTTATAAGTTTTGCTCAGCGTGCCCTCGTGGTATGATGAAACTTCTTTTGGGCTTTGCAATTTTCATAAATGAAAATTGAGAAATTGGTTGCCGTTGCCGTTGCCGGTTTGGGGCATTTTCATTTGCAAATGCTATTAAATCAACAAGTCATTGGCAAATATCGTGCCCAGGATAAAGCTGACGGCCCTCTCTAGAACAGCAGCAGACAGGACAATATTTCGCTTATTTGCATATCACATAAGCAAGCATAATAAAAAATGGAAAAAAATATATACCGTAAACTGAAATGCGCGGGTAAACAAATACGAGAAGCGACGAGCCAGAGAGAGCGAGCCACAAAAGGAGCCAGAAAGGACGAGTGAGGTTGTTGGCTTTATGCTCAAGTGCATGAAACTGTTGCAATGACTGCCAACGGTGCAAAAATAACTGTGCTTAGAAACGGAAACGGAAGTGAGCGCTCGCATGCACACATGCTCACAGGGGGCGGACTGACGGTGCTCAGGATGGCAAGGTGCGAGCCAGAAAGAAGCACGAAATGTTTTATATACACTTTTTTCTTTTTTCCTTTTTTTTCTGTATTTTTTTGAAGTGTGCCACACGGAAGCAGCTGGAAATTGAAGCTGGCAAATTTTTGTTTACTTCTGCAAGTGTTGACGTACAAAATCAACGGCATATGTACCTGTTTACTGGGTTACATTGTGAGTGATAGAGAAGGCGGAAGACAAGAAAGAGATAGATGAGAAAAATGTGGGGTATGCGGTTTTTCTAGGCTAGGAAATAAATTTGAAAATATTTTCTATTTACCATCGCAAAAGTATCTATAAAAATAATACAAATGACGAATTTGAGAACAAAAATTAAAGACGATCAGCTTAGTTTATTCATTTGAAACTATTTCATCATATATATTATGATGTTTTTAAAGAAACTAGGATCTTAAGTATATCCAACGATTAGTGGTCTTAGCTTTATGTGCGGAGTGATCATAACTTCCACAGGTAATCTATTCCATTTAATGTTTTCACTCTCAAACTGATTTTGTTCAATTGATTTTGTTCTTCATTGAATCTATAAAAGATCAAGTTCAATTGATTTTGTTCTTCGATAAAAGATTAAGGCTAATGTTTTTGCCGAACAAGTGAACAAAAAGTTATTGATATGAATACTATTTAGCTTCAAATCAAATTAAATAATCTAAGCTAAATTATAAATTTAGATTGAATCCTACAATTTATCGAAAAATAGATTTCTTTCAATCATCACAGAAATAATTTAAACAAATATAAAATCAAAAAGAATTCAATCAATGTCATTTCGACATATTCCTCAATAAAAAATAAAAATTAATTACTATAAATAAAAAATAAAAATAATTACTATATAAAACAGTATATAAAACTTTAAAAATAAAGCTCAAAGATCTTTTGCTAAATTTTAAAGTACATAGTCGGTCTGCCGTGTCTCTTTCAATATCCTTTTCATTTAGGAACTTCTTTTTTCTACCATTCTCTAGCACACCATAAACAAATTTTTGTTGACTTTATAACAAACAGAGCAACCAAATTTGAACTACACAATTGAAAAGTCCCTGAAAATAAATGACCTCCGATTTCGTAGAAATTCAATTTCCTTTCGGCCAATCATATTTTGCTAGACACAAAATTGCATATATATGGGTTTGACAACAAATTGAAATACAATTCTGACACAAATTTAGCTGCGGGCTAATCGTAAAGCCTCCAACAACAATAACAACAGCTCAACTGACATAAAACATCAAAATCGAGACTAGACAAAAGTGAAATTATAAAAGAAAATATATGAATCCAATTACTTTTTTTTTTAATCAGATCGCTTTTTTAAGCTAAGCTCTGTAGGTATTTTAAACCCACGCGAGACATGAGATTCATCAATAGAACCTTCTTTTTTTTTTTTGTAAAACCATAACTATATTTGCTGTGTTGTTGTTTTTGTTGTTGCTCTACATGAGTTTATTGTCTGATTGTCGCAGATTTTTGCAATTTTTGTGCAAATGATGCCCACCGGAAAAACAGGACACACGCCTCGAAGCGCTTTTCAGTCCACAGCTAAAATGACACAAAAAAAAAAATCAAAAACAAAAACAATTAAATGGCAGAGACGGCAGCATTGCGTATCCGCAAAATCAATGTTAAGCTTGTAACGTGGAAAAGTTAATGCCAGCCAAAACCAATCACAACAATAGCAACAAAACATAGATGCCATCCCGTTACTTCCTACCACATTTTGACCAACTGTGCAGCTAAAAGTCAAAGCTTAAAAAAAAGCTGCCAGAAAATAATCAGCGAACCGTAAAAACGCAGTTTTGGGCAAACTTCCAAAAAAAAAAAAAAAATTATATATCAACTATAACCGACACTGAACAAAAGAAGAAAAAGGCCAACAATACTAAAATTATAAATTCAAAAACGAAAAAACAATTGGACCAAAAACCGCGTCAACCCCAGGAAAAAAAAAAAAACAAAAAACTTGAAATGAAAATCGAAAATAACAAACTATGAATATGGTAAATGTATAAAGTGAGTGCAAATACCGTATACCCGAAACAATGTAAAGAGGAGCACAATAACAGAGTCGAAAAAGTATGCATAAGAGAAGGATATTTATAAATGTATTTTTATACCCTGTACCTTAAGAGTAAGAGTATATTAAGTTTGTGGAAATGTATGTAACATAGACAACGAGATGTCGTAGACCTCTCACAATATGATCAGGGTGACTAGAAAAATTGATATAGCCGTATCCGTCCTTGTGAACGCCTAGATCTTAGAGACTATAAGAGCTAGGATAACTAAACTTAAGATTCAGTCTCCTTATGTGTGTGCACTGGTCAAATTTATCTTATTTTCTTCCCCCCGCCCTTCCTTCCACACCCTCACTTTTTCCAACCCTTGTTATTTCTACAGCTTTAGGATTTTGGTAAGTTGCTTCCAAAAAGTTGTTAGAAATCTAAAAACCTTTCGATTGATACCAAACATGACTAAAATCGGACCACATTTACATGAAATATACAAAAAAAAATTTTCTGAGTCAAGATTTCAGTTCCCCTTGCCTAACAGGCAAACGGTCGAACGAACAGTCCGATAGATGGCGTGCTTGCATTATTGTGAACATTGTGTTGTAGGATTCAAAGGAATATTAAGACCAGAGGTTTCATGTGAATGTAGACGACCAGGGTTACAACCCAAATAGGGTTGCCACCTTTTCTTATTCAATTCCGTCTACTGGGTACAGGGTATCCCAAACTCGGCCGCGTCCGAGTTTAACGTTCGGCTTCATTTTGTTTTGGTTTTTCCTATGGCACTTCAACCGTAGGACACCCACTAAAATTGTTGTCCTTGTTCAAGTTTTTGTTGTTTTTGGCTCGACTGTTGTTGCCATTGTAGCAATGCTGTTGTCATTTTTAAGCCAATTTCCGTTCATTTTGACGCTTCCGTTACACATTCACACAAATACATATATACCATACATTCATATATCGTATATTTTATATATATCTTTATTTTTTTTTTCTTTGGTGATATCACGTGTTTTCTTTTGTTTGGTCTAGTGCAAATGTTCTTTTCTGTTTTCTGGTTGAGCCTGAAAAATGAAGAATACTAACCTAAAAATACACGTAGGATATTATGCAAAAAAAAAAAGAGACAATTCAAATCGAATAAAAGTAAGAACTAATTTAGTTCTTTATATAAATATAAATTTTAATAATTTTAGTCTTAAGTGTATAAATCATATAATATTTTATTTGACTTTAAGCAATCAAGAAATATTCCAAATGTAAGTCGTGATAAATTAAACTCTTCATCCATCAATAAATTTTGCTGACAATTGACTTTATTTTGAATAGAGAAGAACGGCAAAAATTTAAGTTGATATATCAAAAATTGTTTGTATTTAAATTCTAAGATGGTAAATTTTTGGACCAGAATAAAACGTAAAAATCTCGATTCAATGAAATAATTGCTTTTGCTGTTCAAAATAAAATGTGATTATGCATTTCGGAACGAAAAACAAAGCAATAAATATTTTCTCTTTTCAAATTTTATGAATTTTCAAATTTTCAAATGCAAAATTTTGATTCCCCAAATAACAAAAATAGGTGCATGCGAAATTCACCTATGAATAGACAAAATGAAAAAATTCTCTAAAATAAAAATATTTGAGCTCTCATAAAATCAACTGGGGCAATTAAACAAAAGGAAACCAATAAAATTGATTACATCAACTTTTTGTTTGATAATAAAAACAACACAAATACTCACGCATGAGACTAAAAATGCACATAATATGATAAATTAAATTCATATATGTATGATAACTTGTAAATAAATTTAAATAAATAAAATTTATTTTACACGATTGCACTTCATAAAATTTTCAAATACAAATGCCATAAGAGCCTTCCTCTCCTCCTTCCTCGCCATTCAATGGCATGGAATAAATCAACAATAGAGTGAGAGCACGCGGGGAATAACATGAAAGATTGTGGGCCACGAAGACTGCCATATGATTATTTATTGAAGCACGGTTTGCATGAGTGCACAAATCCGCAAAACTAAATTGTTTGTTCTGATTCTCCAATATTTCCTCTGCTGCCCTACCCCCTCTCTTTCACTGAGCAGCTCAGTTGCATTTATTGTGCGAGACAGACAATCCGACCAGCAGATGGGCTCCCTCCAAAAATTCATATGTTTTCAAAATATTTTCTACGCACACACACACACATGCAGATTTTTAGGACTCGCCAGACTGAACACGCATACGGATACGCACAGGCAGAGAGACAGGCACACCCAATGAAATCAGTCAGTTGAGATGGCAGGGCGTGTGTGTGGCCAAAAACTACATACCAATTTTGTTGACAAATCAAAGACAACAGTCATAACGAACACAATAATATTTGAGTAGTTGCAAAAATGTAAGCAAAGTTGGTCTACTCCAAGCCAAACTTTAGCATTGTGGTCTGCAAATGTGTGTCTATAGATTTGCTCTATCAAATGCAGACGAATGGAACCGGTGCACAAACTTTTATATATTTCAATCAGGATTTGTGATAATGCATTGAAAAGAAAAAGAAAACTTTATATTTAAAATATCAAGTTTTATAGTCTCAATTATAAAATAAAATTTATATTTTTTTTGAGGTCCCAGGAAAGATGATTTTCATTGATAAGGATTTCTTTTTTGTGTTTTGTTTTTAAATTTATATTCACTGTAATTTTAAATAAAAACAAGCAATAGTAAAAATTTCCAAGGGTATGCCAAACATGGCAGACTCTTTTGGCTTTACAGCGCCGGAAATATTCCTAAAACTGATTCGGGTTGGGATGGTAGTTATATATATACAGCCCAGGTCAGACAATTAAAAATAAGAATCTTAAATACCAAATTTAATTGAGATCGGCCAATAAGTGTCGGAGATATTCCCAGAACCCAATTATATTCGTATGATATCTTTATGCTATATTGGTTTGATCCTACTGAAATGTGACACATATGTGACTCTCTATATAAGAAACGAGTGTTCCGATATTTGAAAGAAATCCATCAAAAAACCGATTATGGCTCGTATGACAGCTATATTATATAGTGGTCCTATCCGGCCGGATCCGACAATATATAGCTTATATATAATAGAAGAGCTTGTATTAAGTTTCATTACGAACTGATAGGCTATGGTTCCCAGCGTTACGAACATCAGAGCAAAATAAATATACTCTTTTTTTTTCTTTGAAAAGATTATAAAAAAAATGGAGGCAAACATTTTGAATAATTTTGCCAATAACAGGCAGGCATTTTTCGCCTATTTAAATATTGACTCGTATAAGGTTGCCAGCACTTTATAGGCGTATATGATGGTCTAAATGGAAGTGTATCAGCATTTTGTTCGGTTAAAAATAAAAATAGCCAGCAGAAAATAACAAGCTGACAATTGCAGTTTTTGGCTGCGATTTAATTGTCAGTTTTGGTAGTACGGGGTTTGGTGTTAAAAGAGGATGAAAATTCCGGTATATCAGCGAATTTTATTTAAGCCGTAATTAAAGTGTGAGCAATATTAAAGGCAGGAGTCGGTTGAGTCAGTCAATACCCCATATTTTGGTTTCAGTGATAACAGTCTAGGTGGCTCAATATATGAAAAGTTTACACCACTTTCGTCAAATAACCGCAAAGAATTTCATTATGAAGCCCAAGTTGTGAAATGGGCTGGGGTCGACTTGCCTGCAGGCGACAAATGAAAGCATAACAGTAACCCCAACCGAACAAAACACTCCCCATTCATTTATATCATAAAGGTTATGGCGAAAGTTGTGGCTGAAAGGGCCAAACACACACACACACACACATACATGTAAAAGATTTATTGCAACATTTTGGTGGAAAGTTTTTCGCTTAAAACGTGCCACAATCACCATCATATAGTGATAGTGGGCCCAGTCGGGCGTGAGGCAAAAAAGGAGACCATCAACAAAAAGGACATATTGGCAGCATGTGCAGGTCATATTGTTATGGCACCAGCCCGGTGCGAGGCACAAACAAAATTAATATTGCATAATGAGCACCGCAAGGCACTAAGGAAAGTAGTTACCTAGCAAATGTCTGTTTATATGTGAGTGTATGTGTGTGTATCTCGGCGTGGCTTCATTAACTCTGAAGAAAGTTCGTTGGTGAATCCTCGAGGCAAAGTGTTCAGTATTGTAAAAATTGATAATAAAGCAACTCAAACAAAAGCATTCTCAAATGAAAATAAAATATAAAAAAACACACAAATTCACCTATTTTTAATAGAACGAGAAAGGATGGATTTTAATTTTATATGACAAAGACTAAAATAATGAAGAAGCCCAGGCCAAACTTAACGCCACTTATTATTGCATGTAAAAACATTAGTGACTTTATGACAAAGCAAGACACACACATACACACACACACAGACAGAGACAGAGTGAGATAGACACACACGCACTTGTTTAACAAGCAATATTGCCTTGTAATTCATTTTTATGATGACTTTTGCACCGACTTTCCCCTCCCCTCTCACTCTCTCACACTCTCTCTCGTCCTGCGTAATTCTTCAGAAAATGTTTATTTTGCGTGTTGCAATACAAATAATTGTCGTGCAGCATGTTGCATGTCAAGTGTGTGTTTCTCCGTATTTATTTCTCACATTTTATTTACGATTATGTGAGTGTGCGCTTTGTCTTTATTGCCATTCACACTGTTGTCGTGTACATCACATATTGCCACTGCCACCGCTACTGCCATTGCCTTGCCTTGTCCTGAGCTTTATGTAAATTCTACTCTCATAAATATGCCGAATGCGAAATAACATACACTCAGCACCCCAGCTTCTTTGCCAGCTCAGCCAGCTGCGTAACATATAAAAAAAAAAAAAAAAAACAAAAAAAGACAGCTAACAAAAATTCCCATATAAAAATATTAAGTCAGCATACGTAAAAGTAAAAACAAGCTCACCAAAAACTATGTTAAAAAAAAAAAAAAAAAAAAGTTATAAAAAATCCATATGTACAAAAGCTGCGATTTTGATTTACACAGATCGAAAACCTTTAGCCCGGGTAAAAGAATGAAAATGAAAAAACGGCAAAAATAAAAATTGGAAACTCTCCAGCAAACACTTTTTGACGGCAGCATATGGAACGACAAGCCGCTTACTTTATCATCTCCACCGAAATATTCAAATTCTGACGCACACATATAAAAATCCATTTCACTAAATACAAAGAAAAATCGCGGAATGGATCCACTAAACTACATGAGGCGTTTGTTAGCCAAAACTTTACAGCACCAGCTACGTTCCATGGAATATGCTGATACGGTGGTCAGTCATCTACCCGTAAAGTCCATTAACATGTGAAGGATAAAGCGAAAAGGCCACGATAGATTGGGCGGGAGTGGTGCAGAGGGTCGGATGAGAGAGTGTTATTTGGACACACTTCATAAAAACCAATTGAGAAAAAACTCGAACAGTTTTTCGGACTCTAAAATACTCTAAAAGGAATGCATATCCCGAACTTCCCAAAAGCCAGAGAACTTATTTTCTAATGCCCAAAGGGGCCCACTTAAATTTTAAAACTTTTATAATTTAAATAGTCAGGTAGAAGTCAGGCTGAATCTTAGAATCCATATACCCCTTTACCAGTCCTTATTTAGACAGAGGGTATATCAAAATACCGATGAGACAAATAAGAGGCAGACTAGTAAAATGCAGTCTATTTTTTTTTTGTCAATTTGTGGCAGCATTTCGATTTGGACAAGTCGTGAATGGAAAACTATAAAAAATTATAGCAGGAATAAAAATACTACGCCAATGGATGCCAGTGCCACCTGTCTTGAGAGCAAGCCACATCAATCCCCATTGATATATGTTTGAAATGTGGTAACTTGATAAGCATATTTGTATTGTTTTCACACATTCACTTCAGCCGTCTGAGATGAGATGAATGGCTTAATTACCAAATGGTCTTCCATTTAGAGAGACCTTGATAATTTTCGAAATTGTAAATCGACTTAACGTTTGTCTGTAATGGAGTAAATCACAAGTATATTCATATTCTATATTTCAATTTGATTTATTTACAGTTTTCACTTAAGGTGGTGGAGTATATTCGAACCAATTGAGATATAGTCTGGGCGAAACTGTTTTTGGTAAGTTCGTTTGCTTAATTAAATGCTCAACTGACAAAACGTTGTGTAAATATTGGAGAATATAGAAGTAGACAATAATTGTTGACAGCACGTTGCCGTTGTCGTTGCCGTTGCCCATAAGCCAATCAACAGAATCAACAACACACACATACGCCACGTGTGCCAAAGCGACAAGTACACAGACGCATACAGTCACACTTATTAACCCCAAAGTTTGCAGGTATTTTGCGTATATTTAAGGCTTAAAATATCGTGTGTATTAAGCCCAGGACAATAACGTATTATGGTTATTGAAAGAGTGTGTAAGTTTCTACTTATTGAAAACAATTCGCAGCAAGCCCATTAGACTGAGCAGAACAACGAAGAGATAGCGAGAGAGACAGCAAGAGTGAGAGAGACAGAGAAAGGAATGACAGGCAAACATGAACTAGTCAAATATTTGGTTTTGTGTGTGAAAATGCAAAGGGAAACCAATTCTAATAAGCTTTTCCAATTGAACTCGAATATTTTGACCACTCATGTCTGTGCCTCTTCCGACCTGGCTTTGTGTCCATCCATTTCCATATTTGTGCATTTTGTACTTGAATTTAATAAAATTAAACAGAAACCTATCAGTAAATATCGAATATTTGCGTTTGTATTGCCATAACTGTAAATGTTTTTAATTAAATAGTTTGGGTTATAAAAATAAATATTCATCTGCATGGAGGGACAAATTCAATTTCTTCGTTTGTCTACATTTCACTAATATTGAAAATACTCTACCTAAAACAAATACAATTTTTATTGCTTATATGAAAATTTCATTTACAAAAAAAAGAAAAAAAAACATTCCTTTTGGTGCTCAATATCAAACTTCCACTCACATTCTTCTTTCATCTTCTCCCCTAGTCTTAAAATAAAATAAATTTAAAAGCTTAAAGTGCCTTGGGCAATTACTTTTTGCTAATTTCTTAGGCGCCCCACAAAAGCAAACAAATAGTGAAAATTACAAAGCAAACAGACAAATAAACAAACAAAAAGTAATTACAAAAAATTATAAGAATAACAAAAACCAAGTACAGAAACAGAAAAGTTGAAAAAAGCATTTAAGCCAACAACTATTTTAAGTTAAATAAAAAGGAGTTGCGACTGAATAAAATAAGGAATTAATAACAGAATAACAAACGATATTTTGTGAGCAAAAACCCAGCAAAATAAACCTTGGGGAATATCAAAATACACGTGACTGCCTGATTTTCAACATATGTTATTATTTTTATATGCATACAGTATATTTTTTTTCTTACTCATATTCACACTTCAAGTTGTGGCAACAAAAAGAAAATCGTATGCACTCTGGTTTCTTTCCTAGACTTTTTTCCTTGGATGTTTTCCTTGGTTGGATGTGGTTGTTTGTGTAGCTTTTGCCTTGGGTTATTTTTGCTTGAAAACTTTTGCAAGCAAAACTGATGAGATTCTTGCTTGATTTCATAGTTGCCTAGTTTTTATAGATATATATTTTTTTTATTTTCGGCTCTTTCTATCTCTCACTCCGTTCAACTTAGTCGGGGTGTTTGTAAGTTGTTCCAGTCATTTTTGAAAGTCAGTTGCAGCAGCTGAGAGATGAAAACAAATAAGACGCTTTTGTTGTTGTGCTTTTCACAAATATTTCCCGGTTAATCTATTATATTTCTGAAAGAATTCCTAATTTTTCACACATCACCTATGATGTTTTTTTTCTATCTGCTAAAGAAAGTTGAGGCAAACTGTCTTCTTGTCTATATCAAAAATAATCAACCTAATCGACAACATTCCAATCCAGCAAATTCTGTCACGTCACAAAAGTTTGCCTAACCCCACCAATGAGCTGGCCCAACAAATACCACACAATCACACTCTCGTATTCATCGACAACTACCAAAAAAAAAAAAAAAAAAAAAAAAAAAAAAAAAAAATGGTAGAAGAAAAACTGTTCGAGCTAAAGAAAAAATCATCATGGAAATGCCTGTTTATTGTGCAAATCGACAAAGCAAATATTTTTATGACCTTGACAAATCACTTTTCCCGTTCATAATAAGCAGCGTGAAAGCCACGAAACCAATGCCAGCGAAACCAGCACACAACACAATCGCTTGTGGCAGCCATGAAACATGAAAAATAAAATGGCACACATAACCAATCAAAATAACTGAGTCAGTCACAAGAGCAACGAAGTCTAAAGGGTGCGCAGGGCCAAGGCAGAAAGAAGTGAATAAGAAAAATAATGAGAGGATAGGTTGAAGGGTGTTTCCGAAAGTGCCCAGGAAAGTAAGTGCTTGAAAGCAAGGATATGCGGCAGGTAGTCTTTGTTGGTTGGGTGAAAAGTTAGCTGAAAAATAGAAGCCCTACAAATTCATAGCAATTGATTTGCTCCTAGTCATGCCAAGTGAAAATCACAAAAAAAAAAAAAATAATAAATATATATAAAAAAGGTATTCGGAACGATATTTATTTCACACATACACACACCCATGGTCATGGATAGGTGTACATATGTCAAAGAACAAACACAATCACATATAGGACCCAGTGTATTTTGACGCGAAAATGTCACTCGGCACTGGGAACTTGCTGTGACATCGATGACGGGGCTGTTGATGGCTGTGCTGGTGAAGCTGACGGGCTCACATTTATAAAAATCATACGCACCGTTGTACCAAAAAGGCGGCAAGCAAAAAAAGACGACAAACACCATACAACCCAATTTGTTCTTATCGATTGACAGTTAAAGACTTTCTACATCAATGTTAGCCCACCTTTTGTTACCTGTCCCGCATACCTAATGCCAATTTTGACAAAAAAAAAACTGTCAACAGTTTGTTTGTTTGTCGACCAAACTCGTAAAAAGTTAGCCTTCCTCTATGATTCTTTGTCTGTCGATTGACCAGTTTTTTTTTTTTTTTTTTTTTTTGACTTGTCATTAGCACACTTAATCCACTTGGCTGAGATCATATCTAGTGTCCGTAAAAGAACAAGTATCCTTCAATTCATGCGAGTGATTTCCAAGCCAAACAAATCAATGTTGCCAGGGGAGGCTGTTCAAGTGATTGACCTTAATTGAAGGTGACACCAGTTGGCCAGGGTTACTTAAATGCCTGAATGTATTTTGAGATTCTCAGTGGAAAGCATTACACATTCAAACTCAATTTGTATGCCAATATTAAACAATCGAAATCATAAAATCCACAAAATACATTCCATACATACTGAATTGGCTGGTTTGCGATTCGGTTGTTGCCTAGTTACTTCAGCGGAATTCAATGCAAAACTATTTCCAATTTTGATATATGAAATGCACAATTCAATCTACTTCATCTTTACCCCTCAATCTGCCAAGCCCACCCTTTCTGAGCTATTTTGAAATTAAACAAGCGCTTGTCATGCAAATCAATGCTGGAATGGCAAATGAATTCATGGAGCAAACAAGGTCGCAACTTGGCATAAATAAAAATAAAAGAAAACTCCATTCAAAAGATAGCAGAGTAATATTCCTTAATTATTTCATTGAAAAAACACCCTTTTGACAATGTGAATAAGAATCGTGGGTTTCAGTCTTAGCCACACATGCATCCATTTTGAAAGTGTTTTTTATTTTGTTGAAGAATGAAGGACCTGAAAGGAGGAGGCAAAAAGTTTGACAGGAAAACTTCAAATGACAACTGCCTGGGCGTTTGCCAGTGTTCAGTGTTCAATCCTTGGCTGATTGTTGGTTTCCAGGTGGGCGTTTTGTTGTTGGATTTTTTTTTTTTGTCATCGAATGGATTGTTGCCGGAAAGTTTTTGCAGGGTTTTTGGCCAATTTAAGAAGAGGCAAAACAGGCATTAGTCACGCCCTGACAGATGGCATCGGCCTTAGCAATTGAACCAGCCTAGACAGTGAGCTTGTCACTTAAAACGGTTCGAGCACGAGGTTAGATCTACCCAACTTGGCTTATTTAGACTTAGACTTTCGGTCTGAGCTTGGCCCTCATCACTTGGCAACGTTACCCAAAAAAAAGGAAAAGAAAAAAATTAAGCAAAAACATTTGAAACTGTCAATCAACAAGGAGCGGCGGTGGCAAGAAAACAAACATACAACTAATTGGTTGAGGAGAAATGGAAGCGGCAACAAAAAAAGTCAAAGGAAAAGTTTCACGCTTATTACACCAAGGCAGGAACAAAAAAAAAAAAAAGAAAGTAGGAGAAGGAATATCAAGAGCCAAGACTTTTTGCTGATATTCCAAAAATTCATGATTCATTATGCATTCATTAGAGGCGACGAGAAGAAGCTGGCTAACTTTGGAGTTGCACTCTTCATCCTTCCGCCTGTCCCGCCTTGGCTTTATTCAAATTCTCATTTTTGTCGGTACAAAGGGGCCTCCTTAGGCGCTTGAGTGATTGACATCAAAAAATGTGCCGTGCAATTTGGCCAAGACATCGCAGCCATATTGTGTATCATCTAAGTGTTTATTTTCTGTTTATTGAGCGAATATGTTTAATTAAAAGAGCTCATCATTGGCACAAAAGAATCTGATTTTTTTGTTTGTTTGTTTCTTTTTTTTTTTGGCAAATCTTGCTGATTCTTTTTAGGCTTTTAATGGAGAATTTCATGACTAGGCAGAAATATTTTTTGCAATCTTTTAGTACTTTTTCAGCATTTTTTCGTCTTGTAATTTTTTAAAGTATTTATTATTTTTTATTAAAATAAAATCCTTTTGCCAGCCATTCGAGTTTTGTTTTTTTTTTAACTTTAAAATTAAAAATAAAAATAATCTTTAATCCTAACTAGCTTATAGGACTTTAATATTAAATCCATTTGTTTTCGATATTTAAAATCAAAAAACTTTTAATTCTTCTTACAAAAATGTTAGAATATAAATATTCTGGGCTGAACACAACCTAACAAGTGCCTCATTAGACTTTGGAATGAAAAGGCAAAACTTTAAGTAAACAAAAATTGGCTACTTAAAGATTAGAAGAAGAAAAATTTTAAATAACAAATGGTAGACAACTACAAGTGCCACTTAAAAAGTCTCTAAAATAAAGAAAAGGTCCCTTGAAAACAAAAACAAAAAAAAAAAGGAACCGAAATAAGAAAAACAAATCCAACAAATCTGCGTCAAATGATATGCCAACGTCGCTACTGCCAAATGACAGTCGTTTTAAGCAACTCGCTGGCAGAGCCACATCAGGCTTCCACAACCGCCCACTACTCCCCACCTGGACTAACCTTGCCAGCTAGACCAGTCCCAAGTTTCCCTCTGTCCATTCGTCTGAACGTCTGCTTAACAAATCTCACTAAATGCCAAGACAAAAGTAAATGAAATTGCACTAAATCTCCCGGAATTTTCTTCAAAAATTTCAACTTTTGTCTTTGTTGGCTCGGCTGGGCTGGGTTGGGATAGGCTAGGCTTAGGCTTGGGTTGGATTCGGCTCAATTGGAATGGGTGGGGGCTGGGACTGGGTAATCAAAGGTACGAACAGGCCTAGGCCAAAGTGATAAACCGTTTTCACTGACATCGCATATAAATCTGCGACAAAGTTGCCAGTCTGAGAGTCTGCCAGTCCGACAACATAGACACCAAACCAAATCCCCACTCCCACCGCCTTTTAAAATCGTGCTGGATTTGTCACGCAAAATTGTTTGAATGGCGTGTGTGTCTGTGTGTGTGTGTTGCTTCTTTTTTTTACTCCCTCTCTCAATTTACTTTCCATACTTTTGGCAATGAGAATTTTCGCCCAACAGCAGACTCAGCCTCGGCAATCCACGAGACAAAACACAACAACAGCAAAGAGAAACAGAATAGAAGAGAGAACGTCAGAGTCGTAAATCTTTGAGCAGCTTATCTACACAACTGTACACATTTTAATTCGCTGGCAAATATGCAAAAGGTTAAAGCAAACAAATATCAAATAAAGAAAGGCATTTCAAACTCAAATCAGAAGCGTGCAAGTTGAATCAGAAAAACTTAATATTTTCAAGTAAATTAAAAGGAATTTTAAAACATACAAGACTATTTTGTAAAGCAGAACATTTAATTATTCGGATTATACAAAAGTTCCTTTTTTTCAATTTTGAACAGTCTGCTCAATAACAATTGATAAAAAAAATGAGAATGTATTTAATGAAGGACTTTATTCATAAATGAAATTTTCAACAAGAGCAGAGTTAATATTTACCCAACTCAGAGTTATTGACAATTTCAATACCCGATTTTTGTCTCTTTCTTTTTTTTCTGTGCCGAGTTTTTTGCTCCCACAATATTTTTAAATGGATCTGCAATGTTGTTGTGGTTGCTGGTGACTTTCCTATAGCAATTTATCATAAATGCTGGCGACAGAACAAAGCCGCTGATAGGGACCAGTAGAAACAACTACAACAATGAAGCAACTTGATAAACGAGATGTCGCATAAAACATTTTGGCTCATTACAAGCGACTCGTTTATGGCCACATTAACACATCAGCGGGCCAGCAATTTGGCAGCCAAAGAAGGAGAGTGGACACTTTATTTACCATTGTCAGGTTTACTAATTACAGCAACAGTTTATTTAGAAAAGAAAGATTGAAAAAAAAATCCGAAAAAAAGAGCACTGATAATGCCAAGAATTTTATACTTTGATGCAAAAATAATTGCATGCAAATTTATTTTTATGTATATTTACCCGCGTAAGTGCTGCAAATTCACGTTTCATTTACTCGGAATACGAAGCTCGCCGCAAGGTCGTGGGCGGATGAAGAAAGCAAAAACAACAATAACAACAAGAGTGAAAAAAGGGACATGGCAAACAACGGAACGGACCAACAAGCGAAGCGGCCAACCAAACCGAATCAACTGGACAAGAGAGGCTGAGCAAGGGGGTAGGGAAACAGGCAGGATGAAACAGCACAAACAGATTATAACTCCCAGCTGACATTGGGACTTTATTATTTGGCCATTGAAAAATGTTCGCGGCTGGCGGGACCCAAGTGGATTTTAATTTTTCAAAGTTAACACAGGCCGATTGCGAGAAGGAGCAAAAAAATTTACTACGATTCGCTGCCACAGACGGAGATGGAGATGTTGCCGTAGACCCTTTTTTAACGGCTGAAGCATTGGAGTTTTTTTTCTTATTTTTTGGACAAACTGCCTGGCTTAGTGACTTGTTGGGTCGACTCCTTAGCTTGCTGGTCTTGTTTATTTAAATATTGTATGATTTGCGCTTTTTCTTTTTGCATTTTCGGTGGTGTGACTCTTCTCGTTCTTTTGTGATTGTTTACCTTTGAAACGGCTTGCTGATTGATCCCTTGGGTGGGTCAGACCCGTCGACAATATCCCTTTTGGGGGCCCTGTAATTAATTTTTGCCTTTGAATTGTCCAGCCACATTAAGTTATACAATTAAAAATACCATCAAATTGTCACGTAATTATATTTGAGCTAACGATTTTCTTTTTTCCATCCCATCCATAGAAACTCAATTAATATTTCGGCAATTTTGATGTGATTTTCAGTTTACTTTGCGCATTCCAAAAAATAAAAAGGCCCGTCTGCCTTTAGTAATTAATTTAAATATAAATCGTGGCAGTGGCCGTAAAAGTCATTCAACTCGTTCGCCGAGGCACGCGACTTTGACTAACTCGAAACAATAAACAAAAAGCTTGCGAATTATAAAGCGATTTTTTTTTTTGTTTTTTTTGCGCCGATAACTGATGAATACGTCGTTGTCTTTAATGGATTTTAAAGTGGATTTTTTGAAAACCTGTTTACCAGTAGCTGACACTCTTGACAGGTGATGGAAAGTGCCGACGAAAAAAAAAAAATCACATGCCGCTGCAGCTGAATCATTCTGCATAATAATTTTATTTGAAAAATATTTAAATGATCAGAATAATATTTGCTGCCTTACACCATGTTATGTGGATCTTGTTAGGATGCAAATGGACATACCAACGCCGCTATCTTTAGCCTTTTGAAAGTTAGAACTCATTCGGGCCATCTCCTTCCTTTCTTCTATATTGGCCTGTACATGTCACGTATGCTCTTGCCACTCCTTGTTGAGTTTGTACCCAGTTGGCACTCTTGTCACCGCTACCGCTTACGTGCCACTTTCGGCCGTGTCATGGCAGTCACAGCTGTGATGCATTGTGGCACCGGCATCGACGCCAGACTACACATGCATCACTATGAATTACTATTAATGGCGTGTAGTATAAATTGAATTTCATTACATGACGACGTCAATTAAAAGCATGTAAAACTCAATCAGCAATGACGTTTTTAAAATGCAGTCGAGATATTCACTCCTTGCCTGGCTGACTTCGTCTTGGTCTGGCTAGAAAGGCAAATAAGGACAACGGGACGGTTAATGAGTCGGCAAATGGCTGATAAAATGCACGGGCAATATTAAAATCGGTTGCTGTCTTACTGGCTGGTTCTCCCTGAAGCTCCCAGCCCGGTTGATAGTCCCTCTGGGTTGGTCTTTGTCAGCGACGTGACGTGGCGCAAAGTTTGCAAAAGGCGACAGGAAACATTGATAAGAGTGGCAAGCAGGGAAGTGGCAAGTGTAATGATTTGCTTCTTTTTGTATCTTTCTTTCTGCATCTGCAGATGTTGTTATTATTGTTGCCGTAATGGCCGTCTCATTAAATATGATTAAACGAAAATTTTCTTCAAAATTATGGCAAAATTTGCAAATGCAATGACCTCGCCATAGTCTCAAGCAATATGGCGCTAATATTTGGCAAAATCAAATTATAAATTCTTAATTAATGAAGAAAAAAACAAATAGGCAAAGAAAGAATAAGTAATTTAAAAATAAATTTGATTCCTTTTGAAAGTTTCGGAGAAAATATTTTATAGTAAAAATTCATTTACGAAAGCCAAAAAGCTCATTAACAATTATGACTTTCCTTTTGCTGTCAGAAGAGCAAGACGTTTAATGTAACACCCACTGACATTGACGTGGCTTTTGTGGCAACTGCCACACCCATTCTCAGGGTGGCTGGTCGGCCGTTTATGTAACTGTCACTGTTATATAGTTTTATTTTATTTTTTTTCATTCTGGTTCTTCATCCTCTTTCATTCATTCCTCTTGCATTGTCTCTAAAAGGATGAGTCCCAAGCAGAGAGAGCGAGAGAGAGAGAGAGACGGAATGAAAGAATTGTTGCCTCATTTTCAGTTCAACTTTTTTTCTTAAGTTTTTAATTCTTTGAATCTTAATGACTTCTTGTAGTAAGTTTTCATTTCTCATAATTTCTTGGGTTAATAGAATTTTTGCTGCCTTTGGTGACTGCCATTGTTGTATAGAACAAACTATAAAATCAAGTATATCGCACAGTGAGGCAAAAGAGTTGACTTTCAACATTCTAAAGTATCGAATATAGCTTAGAATAATATCAGAAAGTTTGCTTATTTTGCTTGCTTAGAAGAAAAGCACAGTTGTGCTTGGAAAGTGCAAGTATTTTTTCAAAAATCAAACAGGCTTAAAGTCTTTTAAGCTTTTAAAATCGAACATCTGAAAAATGTTGATTAAGTACAGTTGTGCTTGAATTTCTTTTGAAGTTCAGGAACCTTTGCAACACTGTAAGCTGCTCATTGAAACTTTTTTGTATGACAAAAAGATGAAAGAAAAAAAAATACAATAATTATGAAGTTGACACAAAGTACGTCAGCTACAGCTACTAGCAAAGAAGACGGCTATAATGATGAGAACGAGAAGATGAAGCTGAAGCTGAAGCTGAAGAAGAAGAAGTTGGAGAGTATATATGGAGGTGGCTAGAAGAGAATAAACGGAACGACAACGCGCCATGAAAGCAACGGCGTTGCCGTTTGCTGATGCCATTGCCTTTGCTGTTGGCTTTGCTCCGAGTCCTGCAATGAATGCTATCAAAAAGGAAGCACTAGAAATGCATAAAAGTCGACTATATAAAACGCAGCAGGACCACAGTTGACATTTATGCGAAGAACTGTATGCGTCGACTTAAAGTTACAAAACGCTCAACTTGAAGTCGTAATGTGGAAATAAAAAGAAGATGAAGAAGAACTGAAATACACAAGTAAAACAAGAAACAAAATAAAAAAAATAAAAAAAAAATGAAAAACACTAAGTCCAAAGGAAGAAAGAAATCAGGGCAGCGCAAAGCAGCTGGCGACAATGGACACGGCCTCGGCCACCGTTCCGAGTATCAAAGCTAAATACTTTTGGCCTCCAGCTAAGACGACAATCCGTGTTGCCGTGGTTTGCGGCCGGCCATCTTCGAGGGCTAATCATAAATTCAAAAGCGGCAAAAGTGCAACGCAGTAACAATTAACTTATTAAATGGGATTTGCCGCATGGACTACCGTCCAGGGTCTCCATGGTACTGAGGCCAAACAAAAGCCAGCGGCAACTACAAAACCAACAAAATGCCAGCAGGAAAGGAAGCGCCCTGACAATGCCGACGACACCAAAGGATATGCTTGTGGAAATTGTGGAAATGAAAGTGAACAAGGCGTGAAGGCACAGGCGCTAAAAAACAAGCGAGAAAACAGACCACCGAATACCGTATATAACAGAGGCCGTGGCACTTGGTAGTGCCACTGATGGTGGCACTGGCAGCAGCGGCAAATGAAAACGCTTTCAACGCAATGAAAAGTGTTTTCATATGCGGTTGGCACGACCACCCGTTGACTAAGTGACGGACTGACTGACTGAGTGACTGCCACCGCTCAGTCATGTAATTCATTTAACTGAGACAAGTGAAAGCTCCAAAATCGAGCGAAACGGAAACGGAAATTGTCTGCCTTCAGGTCTCATTTTCGGCAGTGCGTCTTGATTACTCGCTACTTTTTACTAATTAGCAAAATTGATTTAAAATTTATGGTGCGCAAAATTATCACTTACCCCCACTCACCTTTTATTTTTTATCACTATCTCTCTTTGTCTAACCTTAATTGAAACTTAATGTTTTACATTAAATTTACTAGCAGCTGCTCGAGAAATTGAACAGTTTGTTCGTAATTATATTGCCATCGCATCTTCTAACAAGTCTGATAAATTTTCATTTATTTTTTTTGCTTTCTCTCAACAGAATTCTTGGTGTTTTTTTGGTTGCCATCGTCATTGTTGTTATTCCAAAGAAGTTGGCACAAGCTGTAGGGAAATCGAGAAAACGGCTTGGCGCCAAAGATGACGCCATTCACCATGTTCAACAAAATGACGGCGTCTCCAACGGAAAACCGTTGGCTCGTCTGTTGCCTTCTGCTATGCGTTTGCATTGGCGCCGCTGCAGCCCGAGGTAAGCATAAAAGCTTAACAAATTCTCTGGATTTAAATACGCATTAAATATATAAATTTCATGTTTTCATAAAAACATCAAATACATATGAAAGGCACGACTAAATACCTGTCAAAGCCATATTGCCAACCCAAAAAAACAGCTCTGCTATATCAATTTATTTATTTTATTTTTATTAAAAAAAAAAATCTGATAATACCATAAGCACAAATATTATTAATTAAAATGTTTCAGAAGAACACAAAAAAATATCATATTTCAAACAAAGATACAAAACCTAGAAAAAACACAAATTGGAAGCACTCTAAGAAATTTTGCGGTAAGCCGAAAAAGAGTCTATTGATAATGTTGAAATCAAAGGCTTCAGGCTTTCAGCAAGGCTATAATGGGGCAACAAATTCCCTAAAAAATATTCCAAAGAAATTTACAATAAATTTACAATAAATAAATCATTTAATCTTCTTTTGAATTAAGTTAGATACCAACTAAGTCGACTTAATTTGAGTTTATCCAATAGTTTCCATATTTTAATCAAATTTGATTTGTTTTTGATTTTTCAACAGTTCAATACATTAATTTATTTTCATGTTTTCCTTGTTAAATTAAACTTGAATATTTTTCATTTAAAAAGTATTTAAGAGGAATTTAAATTTAAATGTAAATTTTTTACAAAGCTGCTAAAAACTCCAACTGAAAAATAAACCGCAGTGGAAATACTGAATAGTCGACTAAGCAGAAACTGTCACAATTAAGCTATCAGTGTAAATTGTCGTTGTTTTTGTTATTGTTGTTGTTTTTTTTTTTTTTTATCAGTGACGGAGTCGAAAAATGTCGGCGATGTTAACTTTGAATCCATTGATAGCAGCAAACCAAATCCGCTGGGTTTGACACATAACCGCGAACACAACATTCACAAAGATTTTATACATTTATAAAAAAAAATATTCATAATAGTGTATCTATTTTATATATATAGTTTTTATAATATGCTCGGTATATTTATCGTCACAAAGAATCGGTCTAACATGGCTTGGAAGCAGTTCCATTTGGTCAATATATATTTGATATTTCAATTGCTGCCGCCTTTTGGGTTCGGGCCATTTTTTTCCAATATTGCGACAATTTTTATTGAAATTTAGAATTTTCAATTTATTTAGCTGTGTGCGTGTGTGTGTGTGTGTGTGTGTGTGTGTTCTTTGCTATTTTCTAACTTTTTGATAGCTGCACTTGCTTTTTGATTTGTTGCAGTTCCATGAAATTGGTCAGCAGAAATTGCAATGGACACCGTACGTGATTTGATTTTTTCTGAAGCCAATACAGAGTGGAATTCATACCCATAGAAATTCATTTGTATCGGTGTGTATATATATGTGTGTGTGTATACACAGTCAGCAATATTGCAACTGAAAAGTAAACCAATAAAAAAGTACACACATATAACGAATATTATTTTGTTTGCTCTCTTTGCTGTCACTCTGAATTCCTTTAGTTTTTAAAGTGTTTGGTTCAATAAAAATAAGAGGAATTTTCATTTTCATTCTGGTAAAAAATAAAACAGAAAGTATTATGATTTTTTTGTTTGTATTTTTTGTCAATCTATCAGGACTATACTATTGACATTTCCTTTATTTCTTCTGACCATGCTACAGTTTAATTTAAATGGGACATCAGCATTATGCTCATTAACAAGAGAAAACGAAATTGCAAAAAAAAAGAAAAAGAGAGACAAGAATATTTATAAATGCATAGAAGACCAGAGGAAGCTGAACTCTAGAATACAAGTCAACTAGTCTGTCCGTCTTTTCCCCACCAGCCTGCTGATGAGCAGAAAAATAACCGTGAAAATGAACCTCATCTTTCGAAATTCTGATATTAAAAATTTTCTTTTATTTTAATAACTCAAAAGGCTATGAAGAACATAAAGCTGAGGCCTATGCGAATTTGGGATACCCTGCAGCAGATGATATATAAAAAGAGGGGTATGATTATGATTATGAATCGCAAAGAAAATCTAGCTTTAGTATTTCTTTAAAATCAGCTTAATTCAAGCAAGCACGCCATCTATCGGGCTGTTCATTCTACCGTTTGCCACTTATGCAATCAAAATCTTGAATCTTAAGTTTTGGTTTTCTTACATATCCTTGATTTATGGCTCATTTTATATTATATTATGTTATCATTTTTAAATTTTGTATCTATTGAAAGAGCTATATCGACGTCTCTGTGCTCCCTTGTCTTCCCAACATCTCTTTCTCTATATCACAGACACATCCATTCTCTTAATATACCCTTACCCGAGTGTAGAGTGTTCAAATACTTCACAATTTGGTTTGGCGACTCTGAATATCACCGTGGATTTTTAATAGCAGCAAAAGCAACCACTGCAGGGAATCAATAAAATTGAATCCGTAGTCGCACATGAAACAAACAAGAAACGAAAGCAAATTAGAAATTGCAAAAATTGCTCAGGCATTTTCCGTTTCACTTGATGCTGTTTCTGCCGGTCTGTTGAATTGTTGGCCGACTAGTTGGTTGGTTGGTTGATTCGCACCATCCCACTTGGCATACGCGAAACCTTTGCTGTGGACTGTCAATACGGTGAGTGTTACCAGTGAAAGCCTGGTGGCCCTTTTCTCGCCATGAAACCGAAGCTTAACCGGCATCATCAGTCTATCATTTTATCCTGTTTGTCCACTTGGTTGGTGGGTTGTTCAGTTGGCTTGGTGCTTGTGGCAAGCCAGGGGCATGTTAATTGTGTTATGACAAATGCTGCAAGTCAGGTAGAAAAGCGAGAATTGTTTTTACTTTGTGATTATGCTCTATTGGATGGAGACTTGAATTCCTAAGGGAGTCCTCTAATCACCAGTCTAGACGATTATCTGATGTTGGCTGACTCGGGCTGGCCATGAAATCACTTTATGGGCACATTTATTACATTTGTTATCTCCTTTTTATCTTTAAAGAGCTTTCCAAACTTAATTGGCATACTTCGGATTCCTTCATTCGTCACTGAAATACGAAAAACGCTTTGACTCAAAGCTACCGTCTTACACAGGCCTAGGTGAATCGTTTAGCTTAGCTTGGCTTATAATTAAAATAATACCAGAGCCATCAGCAAACATTAAAGTGATTATAACTCACTTATTTAAAGAAGCTCACAATTCATTGAAAACCTGTTAAGTCGATAGGCTGTGGCAACTTGAGAATACACTGCCAGAGTTTGGGTAGTTGTGTTGGGCAGTTCTTGGAAAAATCTTAACAGACAAAATAAAGAAATTAATTATTTAATTAATGACCACAAAATGCTACTTCATATTGATGAGATTTATTTCTTCTGATCTATAATTTAAAGCCAAATAAATAAAATGATATTGAAGAAATTCATAGAGATAAAAATCTTCCAGGAAATTTGTGGTCTAGCGTTTTCTTAATTCCTTATTCCTTCCGAGTCCAGAGTATTAATGATCTTATGAAGCGTGGGTCCATTAACTTCAACAACATCAAAACAAACAAGCCAAAGACACCACCCCAGGCCTTAAAGCACCAGAAAAAAAACAACAGAAAGAAAAAAAGACAAGCCAAAGTGGAGGACAGAAAAAGTAGCAGTGTTTAACATAAGTGGACATTTAGTTGGCATCAAGCAACGCCCACAGGGGATCGGCAGCAGCAACAGTTGCTAACAAGCTGCCAGCAACAACATCAACACCAGAGCCAACAAATTGCCCCACAGGCCAAGCAGCTAACCAGGCAAATAGAGAGATCGCAGAGGACAGTCGGAAAGACTGAGAACCAGATTGGACAAGTAGACAGACAGGATGGGGCCTGGACAGACAGTTGTGGGATTGGATTGCGAGCTGAGCATGCGCATGCGCGCACACCTCTGGCTGTCATTTCTAATCTAAGTAAGCGATTTGTCTGCGCATAACTTTAAGTCCAACCGGTCTCGGACAGCATTTGGTAAATAATAATTTGTATAATTTATACGGGGAATACTTGTGCTAGCAGCTGCTGCCGCTTGGAGGAATTTACAATGCGATAGCTTCATAAGGAAGCTGACTCGAATGGAATAGATTTCAGATCTTGGCATGCTGCGGAACATTGCATGTGACTTGGCTAGCATAAATAATTAACACGTGCATTGCTAACCTGGCTAACCTGGTTACGAGAAGCTATAGCCTGGATGGTTAGGCAGAAACATTCCGATTTTACCTTGGCTTCACATTTCTTCTATTTTATTGAAAATTGCTGACATTTTGATTGTTAGTGTGAAAGAGATTGTTCGGTAACCCTTCGAATAGTTAATCAAAGTAATTCAAGCTTAGCCTTAAAACAATTTAAGTTTTCACTTCATTGGCCAACACAATTTTAAATTCCAGACAACGACTTCCCTGTCCTGAGGGCTTTCAGCCCACTAAAAGGCTATTAAGATCTATAGAGACTAAGTTAAGTTATTTCTAATTGTTTATTTATGGACTCGTGTCGAAATCAGCATGTTAATGGGCTAAACGATAAACAAGTCTTATAAGAACAACCTACACAATTTGTTATTGTCTTAATATCGATATTACTTGGCTCGTCCCTTACCGCCTCTCCGGCTAGTTCGGGGTGGTAGCCCTTTAATTAGCATGTGGCAAAATCAAACAGTTTGGGGAAAATTCAAATTTTCTTGCAATTTAAACAAGACAAAATTTCAATTTACAACTTCAATATGCCTTGTTGTGGCAAACACCTTGTGAGACATAAAAATACACACACACACACACACACACTCACACTAGACAGAGACTCATCAAGCAGATATGTGGAGAAGATATATATGTATATATGGGATGTACGAGTTTGGTAGACCAGCTTGAGAATTTAATTATTATGTCCTGGGCAAAACTGAGCTGAAACAAAACTTTGGTTATAATAATAATAACAACAACAACAACAACAGTAATGATAGACAGACTGTGGCAAAACAAATCAACTGGAGCTTGACTGCTGCTGATGAGCCAGACCCCGGCAGACTTGGCTTGCCCCCCGCAAGCCCTCACTTGTCTCGTTTGTATTTTTGCTGCTGTTGCCGCTGTTCAAACAAATTTAACTCATTGTCAGCAATTCATTTCACTCATGTTTTCTACTCAGGCGTACCCAAATCCCCGCTCTGCCCCCATACCGTAGAGCTGCTTGTATGTGTAAATTGTCCTGCAGCGTTAGTTGTTGTAATTGGCGTTTCAGGAAGACTGAAAGATACAAAACGGTACTCCTGCACTCTGGGATTCTAGGCCCGAGGGGGTCTGCTTAGACGGCAGACGTTGAACTTTCTCAGGATTGCTAGCCCATAGTGTTCTTATTGGAGGAACATTAAAACTGCGGGTGGCCGCTCAATTCATTTGTGTATGTGACTCTCCATTTTAGCAATACATCCATGCTTGGCACACCCATCCGAACATAGAAGTTTAAAGGCATAGATTCCCATGCAATACAAACTCTGCTGGTGATGGGGTTCCCTTTTTGACGTCTTGTTCTGTTTTAATGCAGTCGTTGTTGCAGTTGCTGTTGTAATTGTTATTATTCTTGTGGCATTGTTGCAACTTAATTGAAAATATTGTAAGTACAGTGGTATGTGGCTTCCCAGAATGCCACCCACTCCCTCCTCTCTCTCTCTCTCTGGCTCTTTCTCCGTCTCTCTATCTAAATGAAATTAATTAAATAGCCGCGAGTGCCAAACCTCAACCCTCGTTAGTTCTGGTATTGTGTAAAAGTTGCTCATATGGGTAACTTTATATGTGTTATAGCTGTAGGCTATTGGCATAGAGTTTGCCTTAAATTGGTTATAACTTTTTCAAAGTGTTCGATGTGGCATACTCTGGCCGCTAGGTGGATGGCATGGCAAAATATATACGAAGATATGACAATTTCTTGGACTTCACACTCATTTCATTAGCAGCTGGCCCAAATTATGCCTAACCAGGTCAACTCACACACATTTCATTTGATGGCCAAACTAGCCAAGAGGCCCGGCCAACTACCTGCTAACATGCCATAATCTCATACCATAATCCCATGCCACGCACAGGCATTAAATAAGCAAAGCCAAGACCTGCTGCTGATGATGATGATGATGATGTTGATGATAATGTAAACGAAAGAGGTCAACACAAAATGAAGTAACTAAGCAACTCAAAGACAAAGCTCTTTCTCACTGCCCCATGGTAACTCCACTGGGCACGTACCAAGAGGCTCTGAGCAAAGTCATAAGCGGAACCAGCTGGCCTGGCCAACTGACCTTCACCTTAACGGACTCAATGACTGCAAATAAGGATAAGGAAAGAGCAGCAGTAGCAGCATAGTTTGAGTTGGCTGGCTCAACTTGGATGAAAGGATTTCATAATCATTTTTCTCGACAGAATTGCCCACGAAACGTCGTCTGCATGCGTGTCCTTTCTGGAAACAAACTCACACATTTTCTATGTGCTACAATTAGATTAAATATTTAACTTAATTACACGAATGAAATGGCAAGACGGCAAGTTGGTGTATATGTGAAAATTTGTAGCTACCTTTTAGTTTCTTGTCAAATATGCCAGGACTCAATAATGCAACACGAATGAAAGGAATAATAAAAGTCAATTGATGCTGCTGGCTAACTGATAGAATGAAAGAAGGCTGAAAAGGCTCAAAGAGTTGGTTTGGGATTTCTTGTCTTGCTCAAAACAGCTCTTGTCTTGGCCTCCGAATCCTTAGTCTTGCCAAACTACTAGGAGTGGGAGGATTGGGTGGGCCATTGTGCTTTTATTTAGTGGCAGGTCAGGCCAGGCCAGAATGGGCCCTACAGAGTTGGGCCAGGACAGACGTGGCCGTGTGGGTTGGGGTTGTGTTGCCTTTCGCTATGCTGCTCGGTAATTGAATTTAATGTAGTTTAATTGAGACGAACGTGATTGCAACTAAAAGCGCTTTATGTTTAATTTAGCAGCAGAAGCAGCAAAGACTGTGACTCAGTTAAAAGGTAGAGCCACGCCCTGCCCTCTATTTCTACCCTTTCGTATAGAGAGAAGAGTTGACATTATGAGTGCTGAAGCTTTTAAGTAGTTGCCATTTAAGTAGAATTTCAAATTAATTGCCCCAAGTCAATGGCAATTTGGCAAACGTTTTTCTTTTGCGACCTTTAAATATTTCAACAGAATTTTTGAAATTTATTTAGTACTTTAAATTGACTGGCTTTGATTTTCGTAACTTGGCCTAACTCTGCTGTCAGCAAATAAAATTTCTCAATTCTCCTTCTTCGACTTCGTTTTGCTATACTTCGTCCATAGTTTATCTTTTGTCTCTTGGTGCCCCTAAAGGCAAATAAATTATGTATGCTGTGAAAACTCTTGGGCGAAATGAATTTTCTGTCGCACCACATTGCGTATGAGTAATGCAAACTTTCTCTCTCCGTTATGAACTGAATGGGGAAAGTCAAATACGCTGATTTCAAGGGCGCTTGCCAGTTCAATATTAAGAAATTATTCGAGCGCAGCGCAGCGCGAAATTCGAAATCAACTCTTGCCTTGCATACTAAACTAATCGAATGAGATTGAACATGAAAGAGAGACAGAGAGAGATATATAAAAAGAATGAAGAGAAAGGAGAAAGAAATCAAATAACAGCTGCTCGAATTAGCCAACTAAGGCATTCTTTTTTCTCTCTACTTCTCTACGTGTACATAAAGCTGTCAGGCTTGGACCCAACTGTCATATTACGAGGCCAGACAGCCCGGTCAAAAAAATAGAATAGAATAAAAAAAATGAAATGGCCAAGCTGCATAATAAATTGAATTTTTCTAGCCAGTCATTTGGCGCAAGTAATTTGAGACTAAAAAGACCGAGCCATAACGTACAAATCTAAAAAGCCCTGCATTCCAGTCCAACATGTTGGGGCATCCTCGACATAAAAATAGTGCCACTAAAAGGCAACAAGACACAAATACAATTATCCCGAGAGTCCAGAGAAAGACAAGACACTCTAAAAGAGAACGAAAAAAAAAAAAACAAAAAAAAATAGACCAAGTGTCAACAACGCCATCCAACTGGCCATCAAATATTATATTTACAACTTTAGAGTAAACTGCAAAACACACTGGCTGGGCTGGGCTGGGCATGCTGGGATACTGGGCACTGCCGGAACTGCTCTGGAATTTTTGCTGACATAGAGCAAATACAAGCTGACATTATTAGTTGGCATTTATACGAAGACAAGTGGCCAGTTTGGTAATCAACTTAATGTTAAAGTAATAACAAAAAACACTTCCAGAAAAAGTAACTGAAAAAGAGCAAAGGCAAAACAAAAAGATACTTTTTCAATGAAATAAAAAAATTGAATATTTTAATAAAAAAAGAAAATAAATCAAGGTGGAGCAAATGTTTTTGGCTTAGTCCTCGGGAAAGTTTACAAGTTTATAATTGCTCCGAAGCCAAGCATAAAAACAGCAAGAGCGACAAGATATAAGTTGAGTCCTCTCTTAGTAACTAATTAGATGAGGTGGTGCCCCACAAAATGTGCACAAAACTTTTAGAGAAAATGCCCAAGGCATCAATGATTTTATAAAATCTCCCCAGTTTATATTTAAGACTGACAAAACCAGCAGCTTGCCAAAGATCACAACCAGACCAGAGCAGTCTAATAAAACTATTAAAAATATCACAAACAAGAAAGGGAAAGTACGCAAAAATACGCCACAAGTGAGATTGCCACGACTTGACAATGTACTTTTAATTTATCAAATTAAAACTGAAATTAACAGACAAGAATTTGTCAAACTTGCCACTCAAACCAAATCGCACAAAAAAAAACTTTTTTGTTTTTGATTTGTTCGCAGGAGCCGATTGCAAATGACAAATGAAAATAAAAGTACAAATATTTTATTACACAGATTTTAAATTAAGCAAACAGAAGACAGATAGACCGTTCAAAAGACAGAAAATATTTGTCAGCCTGTGAGTTAATGAATATTTAATTTAATGGCAAATAGAAAAATGATGAAATTACTACATGTCACTTTGGGTCTAAAATAAGTTGGCCCAAAAAGTTAAACAGCCATTGGAGAAAATTATGCCCAACATAAAATGGCAGTCGGTAAAAACTAACAGCGCGCATTTTATGCTTTTATAACTAAATTTTTGCGTATACGTAATATGCTTAAATGCCGAAAATTGAAATTTTAATGCAGCAAACACACCCCAGTGCATGCCAAGCCGAGGCCTCGAATCTGGAAAGGGCACCGAAACTATTTGCGGTCATGCTCTGCGGTCGGCTTGTGGGTGTCAATGTTACGCCTGCAGGGCGCCGCATAAGTTTGCGGTCGCCAGACGCGCGAGCTTTCGCCTTTTATTTCATTTTGCATAAGTTCTAAAGTACACATCATATATAATTAAAATCGTAAAACGGTCAATTTTGCCTCATAGTCAACGACTAATAATGAGAACGGCAAGAGGTTGCTCAGACCGACCACCAAACACAGGGCACACCCGAAAAATCCCAGTCTGAGTAATGGCCGCCTGTCAGAGTGTGCCAGGCGTGTGCCTGGAGTGGTTAGATTGGAGTTGGTAATGTTTGGTTACATTCGAAGTGTGGATGTATGTTTGGCGAGAGCTAGATGCGAGCAGTCAAGCAGTATATTGAAATTTATTTTATTGCGGAATGTTGATGCTGAGCAAATTTGCTGGAAATTCGAAATCTAAATAACATTTTAAATTGGTTGTGGCAATTTACTTACAATTTTAACAAATGAGATAGACAAATAAAAGTGCAAACATAGCGGGGCGTTTCATTTTTATACTCTTTTCATAGAGTAGAACTATATCTATTTTGTTTCGATGTTGTAACGACCAGAATCACAAAAAAGTTATCTCTAGAATAGTCAGTATCACTGGCTGAATCGATTGTCACATGACCGTCTTGAAACTTTGTACACAACATTCTTATCGGAACACTAGAGAGCTACACATTAGGATCCGACAGTCGGAACGCTATAGAGCTACACATATGCTACATTTCATTTACATCCAACCCCTATAGCATATAGCCATCATTCGAACCTAAATCAGGAATGCATATTCCTAGTATTCTAGAATAGAATCATATACAGTCTAACCTGGATAGGCGAGACTTCAATGAAGCCGAGTTTTCCGTTGATGCAGATTCGTCTGTATAGAATATTAAATATGAGGTGCATCGAACTTATCATATCGCTGATATACCAACATCGGTCATAGGAATATCCTTTCAATTCTATTCACATGACTTAGGGTAGAAACGCTTCGAAAAGAGTTTGATATCTTTGGCAGTCTGAAGATAACGTTGAGTCAAAATAAATCAACTGAAACCATTCCAAGATTGAAGCAGACTTTCCGAATTATTCATATTTGGAATTAAAAATGATCCCAATTGTCCAAAGGTTTTCTTGAATTTTTTTTAGGTTGCTCAATTCTAAAATCTTTCATTACTTTCTAAAAATCGAAAATACTTATTTTATTATAATTATTTTACTCATAGATAAAAAGTGGTCCACTTTCCCAGAAATCAAAATAAAATGAGATCAAAAATTTAAATATATTTTGCCTTTATTATCTTCCATGATGTTCATGAAAATTTAGGTATCTTTTGTAATTGATTTCAAATTTGACTCTAATTTATTTTCACTTCCTCAATTATTTAGACTTATGCTCAGAGCACGTCGCCATCTAATCCATAATTAAGGTTTATGGCCATTAAATTTGCCAATTTCAAACTCATTCCAAAAAAAATAAATAAATAAATTGCTTACCCCAAGTCCCACCGAATAAAGAAAAAAGAGAAAACCATAAACCATACAGGAACCAACCGACTCGGCTCAGAAGCTCCAATAAAAATCACAGTAGCTGCAAATGCAAATTTATGCCCTGTTTGGCTTGACTTGGCTTGGATCGGCTCAGCTTGGTTGTCTAATTTTTAGCCGGGGCATTTACAATGTTTGCCTAGATTTTCAACCCTCTGCGACAATAACAAAAACAAGCATTTCCCTTTTTTTAAGCCACGCCTTCTCCGTATCCATTCCCATATACACAAGAGCCGGACGAGGGGGGAGCCCACATTTCATTTGCAAAATGAATTTGTTCCGCTGTAACGGCCATAAATGCATTTAAATTTATTGGACTCCACTTACTCATGTGAGGGGCTAAAAAAAAAAATGAAAGCACGCACACACACACAGACGAGCGTATTACACATTGAATGACAATAAATTATCAATTTTATTTTGACAGCGCGAAAAATCCGCCCCAAAAAGAAAATAAAACAAGCAGCGAAAAAAAAAATATTGAAGAGAGAGCGAAAAAAAACGAAGCATTTCACCAAATTTGCCAGAGCTGAATGTCAAACGAAATTGAGGTTAGGTCGAGTCTGGATATGAGAAAATAAGGGGCCCAACATTTGGTACAGGAAGTTTCAGTTGAATAGTTGTTCCAGCTAGCGATTTTGAATTGCATGCAAATGGATATGTGGCCAGTAACATGAAATTCATTTGAAATCGAAACCAAGCTGAGAGCGGACTGGAAATGGGAATGAGAATGGGAATGGCTTTGCCAGTGCACTATTAGTCAAAGTGGCTGGGACTGTCAAAGGGGGAATACAAGCTTTCTCCATTATTAATTTACACATTTAATCGTACAAGAAGGATAAGCCCAAAAACTAAACTGTCACATCGTTTGACTTTTATTATAGACATTTCATCTTCATCAATCTATGGACAGACCAGAGCTGCTGCCATTCACAGCCACAACAACAACAATAACAACAACAACGAGAATGATAACTACAACATGGACGACTACTATAGCGATGTGGCATTCTATTGCCCGGAGGAGGGGCTGTTTGCCGACGACTACGATTGCCGCATCTATTACCGCTGCGAGACACGAAGACATGACTACATCAAGCCATACATGTTTGCCTGCAAGGAGGGGACGGTGTTCTCGCGCGTTTTGAAATTGTGTATGCCACCCATGCTGGCCGGACGTGAGGAGTGCGTCCACTACCAGGCCAATGAAATCGATTTGAGCGGCAGCTCCTCAGAGAGTGCCATAGGCGACGACAGCCAGCTGCTGTACGGGGGACTCATCAATGATGGTAATAATAATGCTCTATGGCAGAGCAGTCCCGTCACACCGGCTGCCAATGACCTGCGCACCTATGCCACGGCGAATCAGTTGCCCACAAGCTACGGCCTGGTGGGCCTGAATGGTGTGTCGGTGATATCGTTTTCGAGTTCCCCCAGATTGCGCTCGGCTGGCGATGAGAGCACGGTGGAGGAAGAGGGACCGATGTGTGAGGATGACGGATTTATGAGCGATCCCAATGACTGCACCGTGTTTTATCGTTGCATCTCGAATGGACGTGGCTATAATAAAATCGGTTTTCGCTGCTCGGAGGGCACAGGCTGGGATGAATCACTGCAATCCTGCAACCATATGTCTGAGGTACGTGCTAATGGCGGTTGCCGTAATCAGCCCCTCAACGACAACTACGCTGAACAATCTTCAACTCAGTCATCTCAATCGAGCTATCAAAACTCAACATCGTCTAGCAGTAGCAGCAGTCATCAGAGCTCCTCTACCAGCTCGAGTTCTAGCTCAAGTTCCACAAGTTCTTCTACCTCGTCCTCGTCTTCCAGTCAACAAGAAGCCCAGGAGTCTTCAACTTCTTCAAGCAGCAGTCAGCAGTCGAGTTCCAGCTCCTCCAATCAAAGCTCAAGCGCCAACAGTCAACAAAGCTCGACTTCGTCCAATCAGGAAAGTGAGAGCGATAAGGAGAATGCCAGCAGCACTCAGTCTTCTAGCAGTAACCAGAATTCTGGCAGTTCCAGCAGTAATCAAAGTTCCGGTAGTAATCAATCTTCAAGTGGTTCCAACAATAATCAGAGTTCCAATCAATCCTCAAGTGGTACCACCAATAAGCCCGAGCCTTCAGAATGCGAAGACGAGAATACTTATTTTGCCGACAAAGACGACTGCGCCAAATTCTATAGATGCCGTTTGGATGATGATGGACGTTTGGAAGTTGTGCCCTTTGTTTGTGGCCCTGGCACTGTCTGGAATCAGCAGGAAAAAGTCTGCGACTTGCCCAACGAACAACAAAAAGAAGAATGCCAAATCACAGGTAGCAGCACCGAAGCCAATCAGCAAAGTGGCAACAATCAAGGCTCCAGTTCTTCGTCGAACCAAAGCAGTGGTAGCAGCAGTTCTGGGCAACAATCTGGCAGCAGCAGCAGCAGTAATCAAGGTTCTTCATCAAGCAGCAATCAACAGTCCAGCAGCCAACAACAGAGCTCATCGTCCAGCAGTCAAAGCTCAACGACTTCTTCATCTTCGAATCAAAGTTCTTCGGGCTCAACCACTTCTTCCAGTAATCAATCGAACCAACAGTCTACAACCACATCAACAGCCACATCCACTGGCACCACAACGACTCAGAAACCTTTCAAGCCAGCTGCGTACTGTGAGAGTGAAGAGACTTTCTTGGACGATAAAGAAAATTGCTCTAGATTTTATCGTTGTGTGAATGACGGAAAAGGTGGCTTTATGAAAATCTCATTCACCTGTCCTCCGAATACGGTGTGGGATCCTGAAGCCAATAGCTGTAATCATCCAGATCAAGTTCAGAACCTGAAATGTAAGATTAGCAGCAGCAGTAGCGGAAGCGGTAGCACCCAGCAATCTTCTTCCGGTTCGAGTAGCAGTTCAACTTCTTCAAGCTCCTCGAGTTCTTCAACTACAAGTTCCAGTAGTTCCAGTAGTTCCAGCAGCACTCAAAGTACTACTTCGTCCAGTAGCTCATCATCTACCTCAAGCTCAACATCAGCATCCACAACTGGTAGCTCAACATCTTCTACTTCTTCGACTTCACGTCCGCAAACGACACGCCCACCAAGACCTTCAGGCGACTGCAGTTCCAATGGGGACTTTTTGGGAGATATGAATGACTGCACCAAATTCTATCGTTGTGTATCCAATGACAGGGGAGGCTATGACAAGGTTGGCTTCTCTTGTGGTCCTGGTACCGTTTGGGATAGTCAGATAGAGGCCTGCAATCATGCTTGGGCAGTGAAAGACAAGAACTGTGGCACCGGAACTGGTACTGGAACAGGCACCGGAACTGGTACTGGTACCGGAAGTCAGCAAACCACATCTCGACCCACACAACAACCAACAACCGGTGGGGGAGTAACACAAACGCCAAGACCAACCACGTCGCGGCCTGTTCGACCAACTTCCGGAACTACACAGAGGCCAAATGGTGGTAGTGGACAGAACCTTTGCCAGGAAGAAGGCTTTATTGCAGATCCGAATGACTGCTCCAAGTTCTATCGCTGTATTGGTAATGGAAAGGGAGGTTTTACTCAAGTTTCATTCCAATGTGGAGCCGGAACTGTATGGGATCAGCAATTGCAAACCTGCAACCATGACTTAAATATGTGCAATACCAGCGGGGGAACTGGAACTGGAGGCAGTGGAGGATCTGGCGCTAGCGGCGGGTCAGGTGGCGGAACTGGAGGCAGTGGAGGATCAGGTGGTAGCGGCGGATCTGGAGGCAGTGGAGGATCTGGTGGTAGTGGAGGATCTGGAGGCAGTGGAGGATCTGGAGGTAGTGGAGGATCTGGTGGTAGTGGAGGATCTGGTGGTAGTGGCGGATCTGGTGGTAGTGGCGGATCTGGTGGTAGCGGCGGATCTGGAGGCAGTGGAGGATCTGGTGGTAGTGGAGGATCTGGAGGCAGTGGAGGATCTGGAGGCAGTGGAGGATCTGGTGGTAGTGGCGGATCTGGTGGTAGTGGAGGATCTGGAGGCAGTGGAGGATCTGGCGGTAGCGGAGGATCAGGCGGAGGAACTGGAGGTAGTGGAGGATCTGGAGGCAGTGGAGGATCTGGCGGTAGCGGCGGATCAGGCGGCGGAACTGGAGGCAGTGGAGGATCAGGAGGTAGTGGAGGATCTGGAGGCGGAACTGGAGGTAGTGGAGGATCAGGAGGTAGTGGAGGACCAGGAGGTAGTGGAGGACCAGGTGGACCTGAAGGACCAGGCGGACCTGGAGGACCTGGCGGACCCGGAGGACCTGGTGGACCAGGCGGACCAAGCGGACCAGGTGGCTCCGAGACTACAGAGTCAGGAAAGGAGCCGGGCATGTCAACCACTTCCAGCCCATGGACTACCCAGCCTACTACTCTACCACCATCAACAATTCCACCCACTACAACATCACCACCGAGCACAACAATCATTCCTAATCAACCGATTTCATCAAGCACACAATGTACGAGAGAGGGCTTCTTTGGCGACACTGAAGACTGCAAGAAATTCTACAGATGTGTACAGAATAGCAAAGGAAGTTTCGATAAATACACCTTCAGATGCGGCAATGAAACCGTCTGGGATGCCGATCTGGAAACTTGCAACTATCCCAGTGCCGTCCAAGATCCCAGATGCCGTGTTGAAAGTACAACAGGAGGCCCCGGTATGGAGACAACAACAAATATGTGGACAACAACAAATCCAACCACAATGGGAACTCAGCCAACTGGTCCAACGAATCGGCCAACACAATCGACACCAACTACAACTCAACCACCTACAACGACTCAAACAGCGCCCCCTACAACAACTCAAACAGCGCCCCCCACAACAACTCAAACAGCGCCACCTACTACAACTCAAACAGCGCCCCCTACAACCACTCAATCAGCGCCACCTACCACGACTCTGAGACCCTCGCCCACGACCACTTCCTGGCCTCAACCGCCCACAACAGTTAGTAGCCTCACCACTAGTACAGAATCCGGATCATCAGAGACCACAACCATGGTTCCCCCCACCACCACACCCGTCCCGAATCTACCAGCTGGTACCAAATGTCAAGGTGAAGGCTTTATGGCTGACCCCAACAACTGCCGAAAGTTCTATCGTTGCGTGAAGAGCGGCGATTCCTATACCAAGCATGAATTTATGTGTGCCAAGGGCACGGGTTGGAACGAGGATAAGCAAACCTGCGACCATGCTGATAACATAGAACGTTGTGCTGGCCAAACCGAAGCCCCAGAAACAACGACCACTTCTTTACCAGGTTACCCTCCTACGACAGAGCCAACCAATGGACCAGCTACGAAACCAACAACAACGGAATATCCAACGAAGCCCACAGAGAGACCAACGGAAAGCCCAACCAAACCTACGGAGTTCCCCACAAAGCCCACAGATAGACCAACAGAAAGTCCAACCAAGCCTACAGAGTACCCACCAAAACCTACTGAGACCCCCACAAAGCCCACAGATATACCAACAGAAAGTCCAACCAAGCCAACAGAGTACCCACCAAAACCTACTGAGACCCCCACAAAGCCCACAGATAGACCAACAGAAAGTCCAACAGAGTACCCACAAAAACCAACGGAGACCTCCACGGAATATCCCACAAAGCCTACGGAAAACCCCACCACATCACTGCCAGGCTACAATCCCACGACCACAGAGTCGAATATGCCCACAACAACTGAAGACTATCCAACCACAACATCGGAGCCCATCAATTTCAATTGTACGGGTGAAGGCTTCTTCGCAGATCCCGAGGACTGCAACCGTTACTATCGCTGTGTGGACTCAAAGAATAATGGCATCTACCAGGTGTACAGTTTCCGTTGTCCCAAGGGCACCGTTTGGGACTCATCGGTGGAAACTTGTAACTATGCTGATCAAGTTTCAGGAAACTGTTCCTCAAGCAATCCAACCACAACTGGAAGACCTGATCCCACTATGACCACTACTACCGTACCCCCACAAACCACAGGAAGACCGTCCACACAAAGACCCACTGAAATGACTACGCAAACGCCAACAACTCAACTTCCAACCACCCAAAATCCATCTACCCAAAATCCAACCACTCAAAGTCCAACCACACAAAATCCAACCACCCAAAATCCAACTACCCAAAATCCTACTACCATGAACCCCACAACCCAGAACCCAACTACACAAACACCAATCCCAATTCCCACTCCTGTTCCAACCACCCAAGCGCCACCTACCACAACCACGGGCTCGGCAACTGAAACCACAACACAACCACCTCAGACCACCCTACCACCACAGACTTCGGAGCCTTGTCCTCCCACTTCAGAGGGCCAGAACCTATTTGTCTGTCCCTCAGGATTCCGGCGGCATCCTAAGAAGTGCGAACTCTTCTACCAATGCAACGAAAGTACTGAGAACAATGATCTCAATATCGTGACATTCCAATGTCCCAAGGGTACAGTCTACCAGGAGAAATCCTGTCGCTGCGGCAAACCAGAACCCAACGACAGTTGCGCGAACCAAACCCTAACCCGTTCCACACTCTTTGTGGAGCAAAAGCGGAACTTGAATATGGTAGATAAAAGTTTTCAAATTTAGTTTTGATTATTAATTCAAATCTTTTCCCAGGTAAAAATCAATTCGACTGCCCCACTCTGCCCTGAAGAAGGACACTTTGCCCTGAATGGTGATGAATGCAGTCAGCTCTTTGTGAAATGTGGCAGCTCTCCACAAACTGGTCGCATGGAGGGTCAGGTCTTCCGTTGCCCTCAAGGATTTGCCTACTGGAATGTGAGCCGCCGCTGTGAGCCAGCCAAGAAACTGCTCAGCTGTACTCCAACTACTTACAATGTGGCCGATAGCAATATACCCCTGGAATGGGTCAACCTTGGCCACAGACGTCGCAGTCTGCGAATTTAAATAGCATCAATTTGTTCGGCGTTGCCAACGTCCCCGAATAAGATTTTCATTTTCTGTGCATGCGTGTAGGTGCAAACAGCAATTTTTTAGTGTTTCCAAAATGCGCGTGCGCAGTAAATGATAACATTTAGTGTTAATTTCATTTAGTTAGTGGAGTTTACAGCGCTTTGGGTTTTTCATTCATTTCTGGTGTTGGTTAATTTAGAAATGCGCACTCTGTCTTATTTAACATAGGTTAGAAATTCAAGTGTTAATCACTTTAAAGACTTCAAACTGTGCTTAGGAGCAACTCGCATAAGTGTTGCTAGAACTGTACGCCATAATTTATAATTTTAATTTAAAACTGTAATATTAAAACAAACAAAACAGAGAAAAGTTTATCAAATGTCTAATTTTGTATTTATGCTTACAATGCTTTGAACGCCATATAAAATATAAACTAAGTAATATTTATAAGTTTACGCAATAAACTGAAGATATACAAGAAATTCAAATCGACTTTACTACAGTTTAGAATACCATTTGACCAAAACTGTGACAAAAGCGCCATCTATTGGGAAGAACTTGGAATATCATCAGAAAACATTTTACAACACTGCATTGGTTCATTAGTTCATTTGTTCGTTCCGCTAATTTACTTGTTCGTTCTCGTTCACCACAAGTTCGGAGTCAAATCAAAATTAACGGCGCGCGTCTTAGCGTCGCATTTATTCTTGCTGTACACAAAACTTAAGGAAAGCCCTATATGCTTCATAAAGAATTAATCCAATTAAAGTAAAATAAGAAAAACTGTATAAATGGACTCGCAATCTCGTTTACCAAAACCTTCGGGTCTCAAGCGGCCAATGGTCACGGCCAAAACGATTCTACCCACTGACCGGATAAAAACAGGATTTAATGCAAACAACGCCATGTTAGCAAATATTGCTAGCACAACGATGCCACTTTCGAGAGACCTAAATAATTTACCCAATGCATTGGCGCAGCGTAGAGGTAAGGCTCCAAAGGTGTGCCACTCCACAGCATCCCCCTAATTACCCTTTTCCATGGTTTCAGCAAGGGCAGCTTCGCCAGAGCCCACTCAAAAAACATTTCCCGTCCGCGCTAAAATGCGTCGAAGTCGGTCCGCCTGCGATATAAATGAAATGCGACAAAACATAAAACGCGCAGGCGCACCAACTCTACCCACAATTCCCACAAAATTCTCCCGGCTTGCAAATACGACCACGACGACTGTTCCACAGAAATCGGCCCGAACAGCCCCAGCCACAGGAACCGCATCGGTAGCCGTTGCGCGAAAACCACTGACATCCACAACGACGCGTCCACGTCCTGGTGTTGGCGCTGTGACCAAAGCCAAGTCTACGACCAGCACGGGAGCCACGGCCCCTGCAACAAAGCGCATACCACCCTACGATTTTAAGGCGCGATTTCATGATCTGTTGGAGAAACACAAGGTACTAAAGGCCAAGCATGAGAAACAAATCGAAGATATGGGTGAACTCGAATCACTCCCAATGCAGCTGGAGGAGACCCAGAACAAATTGATTGAAACCGAAACGTCACTAAAAAACACACAAACCGACAACGAATGCCTACAAAGACAAGTCAAGTCGCAGACAATTAAAATAGAAGATTTAACAAACTCCCTGGTCCGCACCAAAGATGAATTAAACCAATTGCAGACGGCACACAGAGTAAGTGAATCGTACAACTAAAAACTATAAGTTAAAATTTAATGGAGAATTTTGCCTTTGCAGAAAATTAAAACCGACCACGAGGCGCTACTCACGGAGGCAGTCGACCTGCGGCAGCGCAATGAAGATCTCACCGAAAGCAACAGCCAACTTAGCACTGAACTGGCCATCTGCAAGGAGCAGCTCTTCAAGTCCAACATGGAGCGCAAAGAGTTGCATAATGTGGTCATGGACCTGCGTGGCAATATACGCGTTTTCTGCCGCGTGCGTCCACCCCTGGAGTGCGAGGAAAACCGTGCTCTCTGTTCATGGTTGTACCATGACGAGGCTACTGTGGAAATTCAGAGTCTGGACAGTCAGGCAAGGAGCAAAATGGGCCAGCTAAACTTCTCGTTTGACCAAGTCTTTCATCCGAACTCCTCTCAAATGGACATCTTCGAAATGGTTTCACCGCTCATTCAGTCCGCCCTGGACGGCTACAACATCTGCATCTTCGCCTATGGCCAGACAGGTAGCGGCAAGACCTACACCATGGATGGAGTGCCCGACAACCTGGGCGTCATACCGCGGACTGTGGACCTGCTCTTTGATTCAATCAAGGGCTACAAGAACTTGGGCTGGGAGTATGAGATCAAGGCCACCTTCCTGGAGATCTACAATGAGGTGCTCTACGACTTGCTCAGCAACGAGCAGAAGGACATGGAGATACGCATGGCCAAGAACAACAAAAACGATATCTACGTGTCGAATATCACCGAGGCCACGGTCTTCACACCGGATCAACTGCGTCAGCTGATGAATGTGGCCAAAATGAATCGTGCCACAGCTTCCACCGCGGGCAATGAACGATCTTCACGGTCGCATGCTGTCACCAAGCTCCAGCTAATTGGAAGGCATTCGGAAAAACAAGAGCTCTCACTGGGTTCCATCAATCTGGTGGATCTGGCCGGCTCCGAGTCGCCCAAGACCAGCACCCGCATGACCGAGACCAAGAATATCAACAGGTCGCTCTCGGAGCTAACGAATGTCATTCTGGCCCTGTTGCAGAAACAAGATCACATTCCGTACAGAAACTCCAAGCTAACCCATCTGCTCATGCCCTCGCTGGGTGGCAACTCCAAGACTTTGATGTTCATAAATGTGTCTCCCTTCAACGATTGTTTCCAGGAGTCTGTGAAATCTCTGAGGTTCGCCGCCTCCGTCAACTCCTGCAAAATGGCCAAGGCCAAGCGGAATCGTTTCCTGAACACCTCAACGGCCAGCAATAGCGGCTCCATCGATAAATAAGAATTACTGACCCAGGACCTGGCCGCCGTCTTAGGTAGTTCACTATGTATAAGCACTAATTTGTATTATACAAGATAATAAAAATAAACTAATAAAATGCCAACAAAGAAATTTAACAGGCTGTGTTCGGTTTTACTTGGAGCCCACGGCTTTGCGGACTTCTTCCGGTATGGTGGCCACCAGTTGCTGGTGTTTCTCTGCATTGTCCAGGCTGGCCAGGACGCCTGTTCGGTTGACGAACTCCACGTCGGCATGGTAGGGATAGTGGTTGCCATGGACGTCGGTAAGAGTGCCACCGTGGGCCTCCAGTACAGCCTCGGGGGCGCAGGTGTCCCATTTCTTACAGCCGGGTGTGGCAAATACGTAGGCGTGGGCCTTGCCTTCCAGCAGTTGGAGGACCTTGAAGCCGGCTCCGCCTACACGCAAGATCTCAGTGGACTTGAAGGCATCTAGGGCCTTTTGGTGTGTGGGGTTGGAATGGGATCGTGTTGTGGTAATGATAAATTGGCCGGCTGGTGGGGCTGTGCCTGTGAAGCCACCTGTGCCTAGGCCCTTTAGGCCCCAGATGGTGCGGCCTAATTCACCGCTGGGATGTTTATAGTAGGGCTGATGTATGACTCCGCCAACGGCCGAGTTCTTGATGGCTATGCCAATCAGCACGGTCACATGCTCCACAAATCCTGTAAGAGAGATTATTGTCAACTTTTCTCTTACAAGAGCTTGCAAGGCACTCACCCTGTGTGTACTCGGCTGTACCATCTAGGGGGTCCACCCATATCACAAAATCTTCGGCCTTGGCATTCTGCCAGGCGGACGGACAGGTCTTCTCTAGCAAACTCTCGTCTGGCTCGGTCACCAGCCAATCCGAGCACACATTTAAATCGGAACCACCTTCTTCACCAATGATCTTCACACTTGGGAACTGTTTGGTCAACGAGGCTATAATACATCGTTGTGCCGACCGATCTGCCTCTGTCTGTGGGTCGTTTACTCCCTTGTCAACAATTCCCAAATTGCCCTGTTGCATGACATCGCGTATGATGCCACCGGCACGCTTGGCCGTATTTATGGAAAGCGCCATAATGCGCATAACAAGCGGGGAACTGCTAGCCATCGGTGTTTCAATTTTACAATTTAGGACTTTTCAATTTTGAGGGAATCTTAATTGCGCCACACAATTGAGATTTCTCTTTGTGAAATTTTCTATGCAAATCAGCTGTGCAGACCTATGGTCTGGCAACGCCGCGAACAAGACGCGGTGGCAGCGCTCAAGACCTTTGGACCACCACCCACCCCCGAAAATTAGTTGGTTTTGGAGCTCATAGAACTAAGGTATACTCGATCGAACAGTCCCCAATTGCCCACAATTAATTAAATTGAAAATTTTCTTTCCATTTTCTTTAGCAAAATGGCGCGTGTGTTGGTTGGAGTTAAGCGAGTGATTGACTATGCCGTCAAGGTAAGTAAAGTCCATATGAGAGTCCACTTGTTGGCTGTGGCTGGTTGTTCTGTCGGCCATGATCAGACTAGTTGTGCTTCTTCTTATCACTTGTTGTGCTTGATTTTGCGTAATCATTTTAATGATTTTGGCTGCGAAATCTGCAGAAAATAAGGGAAATTAATATGTTTGTCTTGACCAGGTGCGCGTCAAGCCCGACAAAACTGGTGTGGTCACCCAGGGTGTGAAACACTCGATGAATCCTTTCGATGAAATCGCTGTCGAGGAGGCCGTCAAACTGAAGGAGAAGAAGTTGGCCGGTGAGATTATAGCCGTCTCTGTTGGACCCGCTCAGTCACAAGAGGTCATACGCACGGCCCTGGCCATGGGTGCCGATCGTGGCATTCATGTCGAGGTGGCAGGACCCGAATATGATCTGCTGCAGCCCGTGCATGTGTCCAAAATACTTGCCAAGCTGGCCCTAGACGAGAAGGCCGACCTCGTTATCCTTGGAAAGCAGGCCATCGATGACGATGCCAACCAAACGGCCCAGATGACAGCCGCCGTTTTGGACTGGCCCCAGGGCACTTTCTGCAATAAAATTGAGAAAACCGATGCCGGACTTACCATCACCCGCGAAATCGATGGCGGCCTGGAGACCATCAAGACCAAAGCTCCCGCCGTTCTGAGTGCCGATTTGCGCCTGAACACACCACGCTATGCCACATTACCTAACATCATGAAGGCCAAGAAGAAGCCTCTGAAAAAGGTCACACCCAAAGATCTGGGCGTAGATACCACAGCCCGCATTGAGGTTATCTCCGTCGAAGACCCACCCGTACGCCAGGCAGGTGCTGTGGTGGCCGACGTCGATGCTCTGGTGGCCAAGCTCAAGGCAGGCGGACACATTTAATCAGTTCCCCCCTCATACCCGAGCGCTGCTACCTCGCCCAAATGTGAGAACATTTTCAGCATGTCAATGATTATCAGAAATGTGCATTTATCTAGAGTCTAAAAAAAATTGTGTATCAAAACCAGGGAATCACTTTCCCGTCTTTTCCTTTATCAATTGATCTAAGCTAAGTGAATTGAAATTTTTTTCTATTGGAATTTACAAACAAGAATAAACCGATGTAAAGCACAAATCTGTCTGCGAGGTCAGCCACTAAGTTTTTCCGAAATCCTTTTTCAGATCTGACATTCACCGTTCCATAAATGACACCAAAAAAAAAAAAAAAAAAAAACTCACTTTATTTGGCGAGATTGTGCCTCTGTCTCCCCCGCACACCGCGTAGCAGCCATACCACCAGTGCAGTTATGTGGCGTGAGCAGCAAAGGTCAAAGCCAAGGCCAAATAGTCTTGAAGTTCGCTTTATTTACCCAAAATGGAAAATCAAAACTAAAAATTATCATCTAAAAGTGACAAATTGCATAAAATACATGCTAAAAGTATATATGTATGTATATATATGTGTGTATATAAAAAAATGTATATAAAAGTGTAAAAGAACATTGTCTCAATAATAAAATTGAATACGTATAAAAAAAAGATCCGAAATACTTCTTTGTCCAAGGCAGACAATAGATACTGTAGCTGCCGGGAGAATTGAGACAAGTGATTACATTTAATGGCAGGAGAGAGCAGCTTATGTGCTAATAAATGCTAATTTTGAATTTTTTCAAACTTGTCCACGAACTATTGCGGTTTGACAAGCCTGTACAGTTTGAGAGCCCCTGGACGGCAGAAAGAACTGGCAAGCTAAACTGAACTAATTTCTAGATAAGCAATCAGAAGCAAAAGATTAATTATAAAAATTACGATATAGAATTTTTGTTTGTTTGTTGTTTTTGTTGTTGTGGCCTTTGTTTTGCACCTCTCTATTTATATCACACTTTCCTAATTTCATTACAATCACCACCCACTCATCAGACCCGTCCGGCCGGGGCGGTTTGCTTGTCGCTGAAACGTAAAATGCGCGTTAACATGGTCGTGATGCAAGGTATCTGCTTTTGTTGGTGCATTTCCACCGAGTCCGGGGTGCACGACTCAAAGTCCACGGCCACACGTTGGCTGACGAATGTCAGGAGAGTGAGCATGTCCAAACGCTTGCCATTGGCAGCCAACTCGGCAGTGAGGCTTTGGATGAACCAGCTGCCGCGTGTGGTGTTGCGCCAGGAATAGAATCCGGGTATGGTGGAGTAGGCAATGAGAAAATCAGCGTGAATGGGTATTTTGTAGCTCATGGATGAGTCACCGTCTGTTTCGGTTTGAGCACGTTTCATGGTCACGCCGGGGTCAAGCTTGTCGCCTTGGCAGGCCTGGATGAAGAACAGCTTTGGCTTGCCAGCCAAACTGGGGCAGTGGTTAGCTGTGAAGAAGCTCCATATGTGGTCCAGCTTGTATTGGGTGTCCTTGGCATAAATGTAGCCCAACTCGCCGTGGGATAGAATGGCCACCAGAATGCAGTCGTTGTCACGGTGGTCTTGGGAGGCAGCCCATTCTACCAGGCGAGAGATCTCCTTGAAGCGGCAGTCTTTGTGCACGGTCACTTCGAAGTCAAGTTGCTTCAGCACCCGCTCCAGGTTCTCGCAGTCCACATTGGTGCCAGCTCGGGACTTGAGGGTGGGCACTTCGAAATGTTCGTGGTTGAAAATCAGAGCCATGCCGCGATTCTTGTGACGCATATTGTACTCAGCAGCATGACGCTCGGTAACCATCTTAGCTGCATATTTGTGATAGTTGGATGAAGAAGAGGAGGACGAACTTCCATATCCATTGGCCAGTTGGCCAATAGCTCCTCTGCCATAGCTGCTGTTGTGGTGCACGGAGACTGAGTTGGTGCTGCTGTTGCCCACTGAGCCAAATGCATCGGTGATATCGTCAGTGTTGGTTCCAGTCTCAACCAGAGTGCCTACCTGGTCTACGGACTCACTTGTGGCAGCCATTTATAATTATGACTCACTCAACAGGTTTTCTTTCAGCAAAAAAAGGGAAATCGTCACTAATCCTTCGCTTTGTTATTGTCTTAGTATTGCACGTCTGACTTTGTTGCAATTCGTTGTTGTAACCGTAGCGTCTTTTGCGAAGCGACCGTTTGTCTGGGGTCTTTTGTCTTTTGATAGTAATTTGCGGCGGGGTGAGATTTAAATTTCAACGTGTGGTAAAATTGAAACAGCTGCCTGTTGTGGTGAATTCGCTGGAGAGGTGGGTGCAGTGTTGCCAGCGGCTCATTAAAAAAAATTCGAAACGTTAAACTCGGGCACAGCCGAGTTTGAGATACCCTGTACCTATAGGGGCCCAAATCAATATTTTCTACCGATTTTTCCTAGGGGGCTATCCCAATATTGTTATAAAATATCTCTAAAATGTGTAAATAAGCCATTTTAAATGATTTTTTGGTAAAACCGATGTATGTATTTGGTGTTATTAGAAACTTATACAAAAAAGTGTCTTGTGCTTAATATGATTTTAATTGGTTCATAAATAACCCGTTTTCTGACAAAAATGCACAGAAATCGGATTTTTTGACCGATTAGCACTATGGAAGCTATATGATGTAGATATCCAATTTTATTAAAACTTTGCACAGCTACTGAGTATCCTAAAAGTCACTTTATTTCTCAATTTATCTTTAAAAATTAGAAATTATGAAGTTAAAACGATTTTAGCACTTTCGATCGGCCTAATGGGAGCTATTTGATATAGTAGTCTGACCAGATCGAAACTGCATATATTTATTAAGAACATATAAGAACTTATAACTGCCAATTTTCGTAGCAATAAATTAGTAAACAAAAAAGTTATGACCTATAATATTTTTTCCTTTTTTTGAGGTTGTTGTGGTTTTATGCTTTTTATTCCGAAGCTAAATCGGATATCGAAAAAAATTAATAAACTTGATCAAACCTGCGGAACAAATGATTATTAGCAACAAACCTTCTTGACCTTAGCATCGGCGCCAAAACGTCTCCCTCTTACAATTTACTTAGAATGTGAGTGAATAGTTATCTCCCCTGTCAAACCCTAATGGGGTACACGGTATTTTAAGTTCAGGAAACACTAAATTCAGCCAAGGCATAGAAAAATATTCTAAAAAAAAAACATATCTTGATTGATTTCTTAATAATTTAAGTAAAAACTTAAGAAGGACAAAAAAAGTTTCAAAACTGCTAGATCTATCCGCAAAAAGGCTAAATTGGCAACTCTGCTGGCAACACTGCTGTTGCTTGTAGTGGTGAATTCGCTGGAAAGGTGGGTGTGCGAGGGAGTGGACTAGTGCAGCCCTGAAACTAGGCGCCAATTTGAAATCTAGTGCTGCACTGGAAAAGCAACACTGATATTGCAATGTTGCATTTGATTGTTGTTTGGAAATTCTCAAACATTATTTAAATAATAACAGCATGCTCAATAAAAAACGTTTATATTTTGTCTAATAAATGTTGATAAAAATGCAAGTGTTCAGTAACAAAGATATAAAACTATTCATAATCGAAACTTAAGCCGCTGCCGCGCAAGTTCTGATCGGTCCACTCATCAAAACGACTTGATATTTCGGGGGTCATGTGATTGCGCCAGTCCCCGATTTTCCCCTTTCGTATGAATTTTGTGCCCTCCTGCTTAAGGATGAGCTCTAAATTTACGGCCTGGTTACGCTGCATCTTGTCGAACTGCAAATGCTGGCAAATCCGTTCCATGCTCGACTCATTCAACAGGTGTGATGCATTCAGAAACTTAGCACAGCGACGTACCACAGCTGGTAAGTCTCGATTCATATCCTCGTACTTGATGAATAGGACATTTTCATCTTGGCTATGCTTCCAAAAGGGCAGCACATGTTTCCAATACGAGCCCATAGGCGTATGCCCACTGAGGAACAGCTCCACAAACTGCTCAAAACTGCCCGTTAGTCCATGTAATAGTTTGCAGTAATGGTAATAGGACACACATAGATCCTTTGGGTTACGTGCCGTATAGACAATCTTCGGCTTGACGGTCTCAAACTGCTCGGGCAGCAATTGCCAGGACAGGTGAGAACGAGCAAAGCGTGGTCGTGGGAGATTTCGAACCACCTCCACAGTATTTCCAAAGGCCTCTCTAAAAAGGGAAAGGGTTTTGAATGAGTCTTCTAAAATTGGAAAGACTTGCCACTTACGCCACCCACTGGTGGTGATCCTCGCTAAACAGAGCCGACAACTCTATCAAAGGCGACCGCAGACCCAACTGCTTTTTGGCACCCTCAAAGTCAAGTTCATGACCCAAGAGCCATACCATTTCTTGGGCCCAGGTCGAGCCCGTGCGTGGATAGGATACCATCCACACATCGTCCTCATAAACCGGCAAGGCCCGTATCGATTCGCCCAGCTCAATAAATTTTCTCGGTATAATCAAATGATCGGGCAAGACCTCGACAAAACAATCCTGAGCCGGAAACAAGGCATTCGTCCGCTTGACCACATCGCTGTCCAATTCCCGATATTGCAATTGCATGGCGCTTCTTCTTCTACTGCCAAAGAAAGACTGTGTCTGCCCCCAGCAACCAAGTGGCAAGTTGGCAGCAACCCCAGCGTGTGGTGAAAGTGATGCCAGCCAGAAACAGCTACCTCACAATATTTCAAATGTTACACACACACACACACCTTCTGTCTTTGACTGCTTCAATGAATAATAAAACTTGCATCGCACCAATCAACAAACCGGCCCAGCTTGAAGGAGGAAAATAAACAAAATTTCAAGTTGCAAGAGTCACTAACTGCAACGCTTCCTAGTCCAGACTCAAGCCGGAAAACTTTAACCAAATTGAGTGGTCACTGGACTTTTGAATGCCCTGAAATATGCAAATGCACTAGGATACAAATCAATCTATATGTTATATGGGATATATCGAAATATGACCCTAATATGCTGGATGGCCTTTGATTTTGGTAGTTCCAAGTTATAGCTCAAGAATTATATAATATGATATAGAGAAAATCAAAAACATCTTTTCTGATTCCTAAATATTTATAAAAAGCTAATAGAGCTATAGTCAAATCTATATCCCATTTCGAATGTCCGAAATATCGTCTATGAAACTTAAACTCTTAGTGGACAACCAGGGATTAATTGACTTCTTAAAGATCACTTAATTTTCCTATATAAAAGTAACATTAATGTTCTACCAATTAATTTAAGATTTATTTGAATTCGTTAATACTATTTACACAGAGAGAAATCAATTATTTTCGTTTAGAAACTAAATTGGCCAAAAAATGAGCCAAATTAACAAGCACGCTACATCCCAAAGCAAGTCTCCAAGTTATCGGATACAAATCCAATTACAATTCATTGTGTATATATTCCGTGGTTACCTTGGCCTCACCCTCGTGGAAACCGTAGCAGTCAACTGGATATTTCGCCTGTTCGTTGGAAGAAAGAGGAGAATAACGGAAATCAGTTTCTAGAATCCGAGAGAAAGATGTACCGCAGACGGATACTCACTTCACAATTATATGGCGCATTGATTACACCGAACAGTGTCCAGAATGGTGTACCGGTTTCCGTGCTAATGAAGATGGCTGCACCCATGCTGCCGATCTTGACGATTCTCGGACTAATGCCAGAAATGAGACTGCTACTGGATTGTGACTTCGACTGCTTCTGTTGCTGTTGTTGTTGTTGTTGTTCTTGCTGCTCCAAAGCCACTGCATTCAATTGGCAGAGCACATAACGATCGCACTGTGGTGTCTTTGAGATGTATCTGTAGGCGCGATGTACTTTTAGCACCGGTTCGATAACCTGTTTCCATGACGATTCGTGTGTGGAACAAAAGAGAAAATTTTTAGCGTAATTAATTTAATTTGTGTTGTCTGTTTGTCTATCAGTCTGTCTGTTTGGTTGTTAGCTTCTTCGATCTAGTTTTCCCAGCCCAGCAACCCAAATTCTTGAGCTCACCTCCAGATTCAGAGTATCCGTTAGCTTATCACTAATCTCGGTGGCGTTGAATTGCAAGAGACCGCGAGCATGTCCCAATTTGAGTAGTTCCTTGGCATATCCAAAGGCCGGCTTCACATACTGACGCGAATCGATCTTGACATTCAAATGATGCTTGGCCACGTGGTCCAGCAGATTCGATATGGTTTCACTGGCCCGGGTGGGTTCGAAGAAGGTGTTCTTCGGATAACCTTGACTCTTGAGCAAATTGTTAAAGATGTGCTGGCCAATTTGGATGTAGCTGTGGAAAGTGCCGGAAATGTTGAAGAAAAAAAAAAAAAAATAAATAATTGACAATGCCAAATGAAAACAAAACAGAATAAAAGAAAATCAGAGTGAAAGGGCTCAAAGTCTGAAGATAAGTGGAGAACGAACCTACCAACTGGTTGGCTGAATAGAAAGTGGAAGTTATTTGTCGTCTAACAATCATGATGACAGTGTTCAAAATGATTATGAAAAAAAGCAGACAAGTTTTTTTTTCTGTTTTTTTGTTTTTTTTTTTTTGTATTTTGTTGAAGTGACCCAGATTCTTTTGCTGCGAACGGGAAGGGGTTTCCACATGCAAAAACGCATTTGGCTTGTACTTTGCCTTTAGCCTACTTATGGCTTTGGCCGGGCTATGACTAACCGGTTCTGCAGTCTTCCCAAAATCAACCGTTGTTGAGAGGCGTGCAAACGCCTTTGTTGCTTTTGTTGTTGTTGTTGTTTCTGCTCGTTTGTTTATTTTAACGACGCCGACTCAACGTTATAACTGTAACACAAACACACACACACACTCAGTCGCACGGAAAGACCATGGCCATGGACTTGGCCAAGATTAACAGGGGGCAGTCTGTTCTGGACGATCGAACGAATCCACGAAACAAACGATTCGAACGAGCTTAAAGCAAAAGTGTGTCAAAAGGTAAGCGCACCAGCAAAGAACACGAATTACAAAAACAAATACAAATTCCAGCTGCGCATGCGCCGACGCCAACGCCGACGCTGACGTCAATGCAAACAGGTAAGGCCACGCATAGACCTAACGGTAAACGCTTAGAAGCTGCTGCTATGGCCAAAGCGAAAGACTGAGAGAGACAGTGTGTGTAAGTGTGTGAGAGGGAAAGAGAGAGAGAGATATAGAGAGAGAGGTAGGGAGGTGGCAACAGCTGTTCTGTTACGAATAAAGCATTTGATTCGATTTGCTTTGCCTAGAACAGATCAGTCGAAAGGTGCTAAGTGCAAACCGTTAGACACGGTAACGTGACGTTCAATTAACATGAATCGTTCATTACCCCTTTTTGGAATCATTTACTCACTTTAGGTAGACATCTGGATTGGCCAGGTAGCTGGCCCAATCGGCCAGATACAAAGTGGCCGATTTAATCCAACGACGGCGGAAAGATTGATTGTTCAGCGATTCGAAGAGTTTCTCATAGTCCAACTTGCCGTCGCGACCCTTAAAGCCCTGCAAAAATATCAGAAATTACATAAAGATCTTAGCCCAAGTGGCTGTTCCACACACCTTGAGGATCTTGTTGATGCCAGACTTTTCATACAAGGCATCGGCCAGCTCGGAGTTGGAGAAATGATCCCACATCACATGAATGTGCTCAAGGAATGGGGGCAGCACCCAGGCGTGGCTCTGATGGCGTTCCGTGGTATGTTGTCCCTCTGGTCCCACAAAAGAGCTGACCGCTTGCATCACCAGAGGCAGAAGGCTCATCAGACCACCTTCAGGTTCTGGTTCGGCCGAGCGTTTCTGATAGTGGTGCTGCGAGGGGGCAGCGGTTTTGGTTGCCTTGTCTGAGCTGTCACCTTGAGTATTCATGAAGGCCGAGGCCACCTGTAGAATAGTGTCCAGACCGATGCTGGCACCACCACCTCCACTGCGCTTTTGGCCCTGACCGGGCTTGGCTCCCTGGGCGGGTTCTTCATCGTCGCTCTGGGTGAACATTTCCAGAACATTGCCTATGATCGAGGGGTCAAAGCCACCGCCACTGTTGCCGCCGCGGGCATTGTTATTGCCACCGGCACTGGCCAGCAGGCTGCCTATGCCAGAAAGGATTTGCATGGCTCCGGTTCCGCCACCGCCCCCAGCAGACTTGCCGCCAGCATTGGCCTGCAGGAGACTGCCCACCAGAGAAGCCACTCCGGCCAGGCCAGCACCAGATCCACCACCACCACCACCGCTACCGCCACCTCCACCAGCACCATTCTGATTGTTCAGCGCCTCCTGTATAAACATGGAGGCCATATCCAGCAGGGGATTCGACTCGTCCTCGCTGGCCTGGCCATAGGGATGGGCACACAGCAACGTTAGAAGAAGGAATACACGCTTCACGTACATTTTGGCAGGAACTTTCACAATCACACACACACACACGCTTGAGATACTTTTATTACAATTGTTTTGTTGGGCAATTAAACGACTCAACAAAATGACGACAACGACGCTTCACTGCGCAGATGGCGCACCAGAAAATTCCGACTACTTTTCACCAACTCCACCGCTCTTTCTGTTTACTTTTCAACTTAATTTGGCACTGATTCTTTCTTCGCTAATGGAGCCGCAGAGCCGCAAATCACACAACCAACGCCGACGAAAACTTTCTTTCTTTTGAGGCGCTGCGCAAGTGTGTGGCACTTCTTAAGCTGATTTGATTCATTCTACGTAGACAGAGCGAGAGCCACTGAAGAAGAGAGTAAGAGAGAGCAGTGTCACACACTCGCGCAACGCCAGAGAGCCAACGGCGCACTCAACTCGCTCTTACTCTCTGCTGGTCGCTTCGTCTGCCGCATTCTTTACGCCTGCGCTTTGACACGTCTGTCTCTTTCTGGCTTCTACAAATCCAAGATTTTTGTTGTTCTTTGGCAGTGGATTAAAAAAAAGAACAACAACAACAACAGGCACTTTGTTTATATTGTTGCTACCTACCTACTTTCTTTTTACACTTGATCGCTGAGCACCTTCTTGCATCTTCTCTCCTCTCGGCTGTGCTAGCTTTTTGAAAGTTCCTCGAGTAGAATTTTTGTTAATGCCGCCCGCCCGCTTGGTAGTCGAGACTTATGTAAATTTTTAATTTGGATTTTTACTTTTGTATGCCAAAAAAATAAAAGCAGAAAAGAAGCAGAAGAGAAGAGAATTCGTGGCCCATAAAAAATTTTGGATTTAACCAGCGCCTTGTCCACCGTTTGGTTTCATTTCATTTTTAATCGATTCCATTTGAATTCACTAAACGAAAATAGATTGCACTGTGCCCATTACATAAATTTCTTTGTGATTCATTATTTTGGTTATATTTTTTAAATGTGTGTGGCAGCACTGACATATAAGAAAGGGCTGAGTCTTCACCTGACGTCTTTCTAGTAGCTAAACTAATGATGCCGAGCCAACGAATCCAGTAATGTTCAGATTTTGCCAGTTGGCCTTTTGAGAGACTCGAGGGCTTAAGGAGCTCAGAAAGAAGGTCTAGAAACCGTGACGAGTCCGAATGACTAAATAAGATCTTTTTATTCTCTTTTCGAAGACAGAAGAGCATATTCATTTTATTTTATTTCAACCAATTCTGATAATGAGATCTACTTCAAATAACTCTTATGGGCTTTAAATTTTTTATTTCAAAATATTTATTACAAAGCGAAGAACTTAATTGGGAAATCCCAGGATTATATAAAGAAATGCTGCAGAAATACCGCATTATTTTATCAAATGGTATTGATGAAATGGTCAGATTCTGAATCAGATTCTGTCAGATTCTGTTTATCGACACAAATTTAACATGACATAAGCTTTGCAACATAATTAAGTTGCAATTATAGATCAATGCTTGACACGATTTTTGGAAATGTGAACAGTTTAAACAAAGCTTCCTTCCTTTGGTAAACAAAATTGAAAATTTAAGTAAACAAAAGGAAAAAATGGAACCATCTTTTCCAGGGCTTCTTTATAACAATGACAAATTCAAAAACTGCGTCTTTCGAAGGGTTTAGGTAAATAAATAAATATATTTGATATTTTTATAACTCTTTGTCTGAGTTTATTAAGTTGGTGTCTGCCTATTTGGTGGGAGCTAAGTGGAGTATCCAGTCTAGAACGTTATCCACGCCATCGCCTGTTGTGGCAGAACAGTCCTGAATTAGCCAGTTTCGCTGATCTAAGCGTGTCAAGCCCATCAAATCGGCCACATCTCCACTGGTCAGAGCCTTGGAGTGATCTTGCTTGTTGGCCAAAACCAAGAGGGGCACTTGACTCAGGCGCTTGTCCAGCAGCATTTCACAGAGCTCGCAGCGGGCCTCTGCTAGCCGGGAAGCGTCGCTGCTATCGATTACATAAATCTAGGGATTACTGAATTAGGGTAAGGAGCTTCTGTGTAACCCAGAACATACCAGGCCATTGGTGCTGCTGTAATAGTTTCGCCAGTTCTGGCGCATGTTCTGGTGCCCGCTGAGATCCCAGACCAGCATTTTGGTTCCTTTGATTTCGAACTGTTGCGAGGCCACACCCACAATGGACGTCACTTGCTAATGAAGAAATCTGTTACGCTTTTATTTTGGGAGCAAGCAAAGGACTCACTGCGCCAGTGGCATCACTGGTGAGACGGGACACAAATGTGGTCTTGCCGGCATTGTCCAGGCCCAGGATGAGCAGCCGCAATTCCCGCGAAGGCTTCGGCAGGAGCTTGCGTATTAATCCCCTATAACATAGGCAGCACATGTTCAGGCTTTGTGTGTGTGTGTGTAAGTGACTTTTGAGGCAAATAATACTGACCGATATTAGCAATTCTCAAAATCATAATTTATTGAACTTTTTAAGGCGCATTTGGTTTGAAACTTAATTTAATATTTTATGTTGACTATTTTTTCATATTTTTGCAGACCCAATCCATACCCTCTTTGATGCCTGTGCCGTTGACTGCTGTACATGCCTTAATCTCCCAGGTTCTCTCCTCTAATCGTATGAGGCCCAGGGCCTCGGCCACTTCTGAAGCAGTCATGGCATCGGGCAGATCCTGTTTATTGGCAAACACCAAAAGAGGCACCTGTTTCAGGCGATTGTCCAGCAACAATTCAAATAGCTCGCTGCCCGTCTCCGAGAGCCTAGATCGATCCGTGCAGTCGATAACATAAATCTGCGAAAGGAAAATAAATTAGTTCCTTACTTTAAAATAAGAGAAGAACCAACTCACCAGAACATCTGTATTGGCGAAATAGTTTTTCCAATATGGGCGAATTTTCCATTGTCCGCCTATGTCCCAGACATTCAGCTTGAAGCCATCGGCTGCCACAGATTTTATATTAAAGCCTGCTGTGGGTGTAACCTGTTAAAGATTTGCCAGTGAATACAAGGAAATAATGGATTTTTGTTAGACAAACCGTTGTGATATCTTCGGAGGCCAATTGCTTGAGTATTGTGGTCTTGCCCGCATTATCTAGTCCCAACAACAATATTCTAGCTTCTTTGTCCGGATTTGGGCGCAGTTTACGTAAAAGTGAAAGCAAACCCTGAAAGCACAAGAACAATTTAAATTGTGCGCGCACAATTGCACAAATTTCGATATAACCGCCTATCGATTGCGCTGTGTCAGCCCTGGTTTGTTTGATCTATTTCCATATCGATATTGGCAACCCTGAACCATTGCCATGGCAACAAATTCGACAATTGGAAAAACAAAACTAATTAATTTCAATAATAATAAAAAGGAAACGACAATTAGCTTTTCGAAACTTAACACAAGCTCAGCCTGAACGACAGCACACGTGTTTTAATTTAAAGAAATAAAAAATTATACCATTTCGTACGCGGGCCGAGATCACTGAAAACAACGTAAGAGCCGCAAGTGAGTAGAAAGTATTTGAAAAAACTTTTAAAAAACCACCACCAACACCATTTCAGGTGCAATGTCGCTGGCAAACTAAACAACTCAGCCAATGAGAAGCTCAACGAAACAACAAGTCAGCATATGTAGTATAGAACGGCGCAGCGGCAACAGCGACGGCGCGTAACTGGAGCAACAATCAGCGGCGCGAAGCGAGAGAGGGGCGCCTGTCCAGCAAACGGAAGAGATGCGGCAGTTACTATATACGGGTTTCAATGCATTTGGCCAACACGTTTACGAAAATAGCCCTGTCGACAGTGCCGGATTTAGGGGTTTGTAGTAACAAAAAATTTGCATTCCATTTTTTTCTGAATTTATTCAAATCCTTTTTATAGAAATAATTGAGCCAAGTTTAAAGGCGGATGGGACTTTTTTGATTGCGCTCAGCTGGCGCTATACAGCCTATGCCCTGGGGGGACGTGTCTGGCTAATTGGCTTGCTGAGTAAGCAGCCGAATGAGACTTTGGAATTAGAGGCTCCAGGAACAATCAAGGCTTTGGCGGCTGGAGAAAACCACTGTTTGGTTCTGTTGGACTCTGGTGCACTCTATAAAGTGTCTGTGAAATTGACAGGCACTTTGGTACCTATTAAATTGGAAAAGCCACCAACAGCAAATTCAAATCTCCCGCGCCCGCCAAAACGCACCATTTTCGGTGAAGCCAAATTGGAGGCATCCCCAGACTGCCTCGAGGTCACCCACATAGCCTGTGGCACGCATATCAATGTGGCCGTCAGCACTAGCAATGCTGTCTGGAGTATACCCAGTTTTGAATATCAGTTTCCCTGCCGCCCTTGGCGTGTCCAACAGTTGGTTTGTGGCCACGAGCATGCGTTGCTGCTCAACGCCAACGGCGACATTTACACCTGGGGCAACGGGCTGTGAGTATTGCCATGGCAATGTTAACCTCTGACGATTTCGCATACCTATGAGAATATTTTCAGCCGTGGCCAGCTAGGGGAGATACTGCTTGAGAGCGTTGCGTCACCGAAAATACTTGAGGCTCTCGCTGGTATCAAGGTACGTAAATATTTATTTATTTTTGACAGTAGTAAACAAGTGCAAATAAAAACAATTTCTAGATAACTTTTATCGCCGCGGGTGGCTGGCATAGCGCTGCAATCTCCGCCTTTGGGGATCTCTATACTTGGGGCTTCAATTGCAATGGCCAATTGGGCCTGAGGGTTTTCAAACCAGATTCAGTGCTGAAGGAGCCCACGGTCTATCCTCTGCCGCAAGTCCATGACCTGCCGGAATGTTGTGAGTCCACAGATGAGAATACCTGTGCTCCCCTGCGGGTTTTTGCTGGAGCCAGGCACACGGTGCTTCTGCGTAGCTGCGGTCGACTCTGGGGCACTGGCTGGTCTACTTATGGTCAGTTGGGTGCTAAGGAGGTCCATAAGCCATTTTTGGATAGCTTTAAGCTTTTGAGTACTTATCCTAGTCTTGACTGTGATATCGTCTGTGGACCCTGGGCCACATTATTAATTTTAAATAAATAATTGATGCTTTTATAAAATCAAAACGCGCGCCTGTTTGAAAGCTTTCATCTATGCGGTTGTTAAAAGCTACTGGAAGAACTTCTAGTCAAGTTCCAAACCTAAAGTTCCAGAACAAAGTTCCAATCTGATTGCTGGCGCCGCTAACTTGACTAAAAGTAACTATTTTTGGATTTTACACGAAAATCAAAGACATTGGAATTTTTTTCCAACCAGTTCAACTCCCAAAATAAATATGGCCAACATGGTTAAGGTGACCGAAGAGGACTATTTTCCAAGCTGGATGATGTAACAGGACCAAGGAATTAAGTGGACGAGAAGACCGGGCTCCTTCAACTTTTGACATTGTATTAGAAGTTGGCATCCATTTGAAAACATTAGCACAGTGCTCATACCAGATCAAGAAAATGAATTAGATTGGCTATGGTTTATCAAAGTTTTGATATAAGCTATATGGTTTCACCTGCTAGATCTAGGAAAAGGAGTTTCCATGAATCCTATATCCTCTACTCCTGTCCAGGTGAGTCCTACAATACTTAAGAAGGAGACTGACTAATTTAACTTTTTGCAGACGATGAGCGATGAGATCCCTACCAGAATTGTCTATATTTTCTGGGTGCTAGAAATACTGGATTATAAAAATTTCAGAGTAGCCTTAGTTTATTGAATGGAAAAATATTCATTTTAAATTCTTATATAATCTTTTATAGAACTAAAAGTCTCAGTGTTATACGTAGGAATCGAATAGATGGTGGCGTAAGTTTTTTTCGTTGGCCTCGGAAGTACAGTCTATCCATGAGATATTATGTTTTGATTTCAGGCCGTCCTTGTTTTATGTTATGATGTGGCAACTGGCCAATCAATTGCTATATCCCCATGGCTATACAAATTGCATTTTACAAGATGAACTCATAGACTATTTCGCTTGGGACAAGGGTCGTCGATTTGGAAGCGTTTTATTTTTGGATACCTTTCAGCTTACACTGACGGTGGTTTTATTTTTGGAATTTCTATATGGACAATTATTTTGATTCTAATTTGCAAAACATTATATTTTCCCATTAAAAGTGTATCAATTCAGCTGAATGTTTTTGGTCTTGGGATAGGGCATGTCGGCATTGGTATTGTTTTTGCTGGAGCTGTTGTTGTTGTTGCGGTTGTCGGGCTTTTGTAATCAGTAAATTTTATTTTTAAAAATGTTATTAAACAATATTTGCTTTAGCAAAAGTCAGACACGGAGTGCAATAAACTTTTGAGTACTTCTGGACGTTCGTTGGATTGCATCGGATCGGATTGGGTCGTTCCGTTCGGTCATTGCGTTTTCTCTACTGATTTGTAGGGCAGTTCTCAGGAATCGAAGATTATTTCTGTTTTCCATTGGAGAACAACTTAAGACTTTTAAGTCAATTCGTTCTTTTTGATATAATTTATTGAAAAATTTTCAACATAACCCTTTTTCCCATCTTCTTGGAATGGGAACTTTGGTTCCTCTTGCAGCGGCTCCGGCGATCGTCTTGGCCTAGACTTATGGCATGTGTGTGTGTGTGTGTGTGTGTGTGTGTGTGTGTGTATTTGCCTTTGTGTGGACTTTGGGTTCAACGATTTTATTGTATTTGCCGAGTGAAAAATAAGAACAAAAAAAAATTGTTTATCTTTAAAACTGCAGCGAACTGCACTGTTTTGCTTTTGGGCTTTACTCACTCTTTTGAGCAAACTTTCTTATCAAAATTGTGGAAGGCTGGCCTGGGTTTGGAGGGGGATTTTCGTAATATTGTGCATATATGTGAGTTTTAGGCCTACGCCAACAAAAATGTACTCAAAAGCCAAGGGACCGGGCAGGTCGGAGAGATGGGAGAGTGGGTTTTCAGGCCTACGGGTTCAAGCGCCTACCTCAAGGCTATTTTTGCGGAATTCTTGGTCTTATCAGCCGAACCACTTGAGCCAGGAATCTGCCACTCAGGGCACACCAAATGTGCTAATTGTATTGTGCGAAGAGTTTTTGTCTTAACGAAAACTGCAATTCAAGCGTGGTCAGCAGACGCCAAAGTTTCAACAAAAATCAGTCAATCATAACCAGGAATAAGCAGCCAACTCTTACACGCTCCCTTTGGGCCTGAGGCAGGGCAAAAAATTCTGTCCTGACCTATCTCAGTGCATGTCTGCCTATTTACTTTTGGGCGTACATTGAACCGCACAAAACCCCCATCATCATCGTCATCATCATCTGTCTTCCAGTCCGCCTTTTCCCCCCTAATCAGGCATCATTATCGTTCTTTTGTTTTTCACTAATGACTGCCCTTAAAATTTTGTACTTGCCTGTCTCTTTGGTGTATTCATTTCGCTAGCTCCATGCAACTGCCACATACCCCTAAAATTGCAACAAGACGAAGAAAAAAAAAGAAATACACTAAATAGCGTTCCCAAAACGTTTTGGCATCCCAAATGAGAAATGAGAAAAGAGAAAAAGAAAAATTCGCCCCCTTGTCGGCGTCTGTCTGTCTACGAAAATTATGCATGGCAAGTATTTGCTCTCTCCAGCCCACCCACCCACACTGCTCTCACATATGTACAAAGGTTTCCATCATCAGCCCTTTCATACGAGTATGCCTGCCCAAATAAAAAAGTTGCCCTCTCAACTGGCCCAAAAAAAAAGAAGAGAAAAAAAAGAAGGAACGAACTGAAACAAAAATGCATAACGCAGCGTCGCATTTTTACGGCTCCATTCATGTGACGACGGAAGTGTCAAGTGGCTGTTGGCAACTCGTCGGCGACAACTCTTTGCCCCTCTGTCCCGTCTGCCCTGTTGCCCATCTGCCTACCTTGTTTTCTTCTATCGTTCATCCTGTGGGTGCTTTTCGTCATTGTACGCTGCAGTTGCTGTCGACGTCACCGGCAGCAGCACATCGAAAATGCCGTTATTGTTGCCAGAGAGTTGCCGGATTTTACCTTCTCTCTTTCTCTCTCTCTCTTTCCCGCTGACTCTGTCTATGCCTACCTTTGGTTCCTTGGCTTTGGCTGTCTCAGAATCGTTGAGTGGCAAACTTTTTTCATGCATGTTTCTATATGTGTGTGCGTGCGTGTGTGTGTTTTTTTTTATGTTGCAAGCTTTGTTGTTTGACTGTTTCTCTGCTTGTTTCGTTACGTCAGGCTACCTTACATAAATGCCCTTCATTTGACAGAGTTTCGGTGCTTCCATTTTCTGGGTACAGTATTTTTTTTTACTTCTAAATGAACTTTTCATGTGATTTGAAACAGGCTCATTGATTTTCGCCTGAACTTAAATTCCATTGAACTCTTTAGATTTGTTGAGTGAAAAGTTGTCACTTTGTCATTTCAGAATTTTAAATTTAATGACAGCTGTCTAGTTTGTCGATGCAAATTGCGTTGACATTTTGATTGGAACCTCCTTCCGCTGAAGTCTCCATGGCTTGGTCGCCCACTAACGTCACGATTACATGATTAGGCCAGAAGAAAGCCAGCCAAGTAGACCGTTAGGAAGCCAGTTAGTCGGGCCAGCAACTGCTTTCCCTTTCAGGGCACAATCTCTCTTCTCTTGGTGTTCCTCTGGCATCCCAGAGATATTTGCATCATGGCACGATGCCTAATGAAATTCTGTTTCGTACTTGGCGACCTTCACCATGCTTAGTTGCACTTTTTGGTCAAACAAAACACCAAAATCGACGCTCATTCATGGCCTCAACTGGTTGCCTGGTCTCGTCTGGTCTTTTCAGTTCGGTTCTGTTCTGTTCTGGTCTGGCCTGGACTGTCTGTCTGTCCAGCTGTGTCTGTGGACTGCTTGGCTGAGTTGGCTGGTCCGTTGTTATTTTTGGCGCACAGAGCCCACCGCATTCGCTTGAATCGTGCCCAGGCCATGTGGCCTGCCAGGCCGCCCCTGCCACTGCCATTGCCATGGCCAATGCCGATGCTGGTTGAGTAACTGTGGCAATGGGGCGCCCAGCAAGCCGGGCCGCGCGTTGCATCCTCCACGCGGAGCCATTTACCACGCACACACACACACACACACACACACACAAATCCATGGCATTGACATTGGGAAAGTGTGGCACCAGGCGGGCAGACCAGCCACCCAGAGGCAACAAAACGACCAATCCAACCAGTTGTGTGTTTTTGGCCTTGTTGCTGTTCTCTTGACTGCTGATATTGCTTTTGTTGTTGTTGTTGTTTTTGTGTGTTTTATTTGGCATGTTGCCGAATGTTGATACTCTGGGAGTCTGCTTGTTTGGCAACTCTGCGTATACGTAATGTAAACTATTTTCGTTTGGGCATCGTGTTATATTAGCTTAAGAGTTTTTGAAAATACGCTTTGAGGCCATGTGATAGTTTTAGAAATTAACCAGAAGTAAAGCAGACTCCACAGGCAATTAAAACTTCTCTAAATATGAGCAGGGATTTGGTCAAAAAATTGTTTATAAACAATTAAAAAAAACTCTGTTTTTTTCAAAAGATATTCAATTTATTTTTTAATAAATTTAGGAAAGAAATTATCAAAGAAATTATAAAATGAGAGATAATTGATCTCTTCTGACTTGTACAAATATCTATTTTGGTTGGATAAAATTTCCAACTTATTTTCTGGTAATAAAATATTTGAAAGTTAATAAATATTTTACCTAATTAAAAAACAAAATAATCAAAAAATTCGATCACTTAAAAGTTCGAATAAAATATATGAATTTATTTTGAAATGTTTTAAAACAAAAAAAGCCTTTCTGTGTTATTTTTAAGTATTTATAAAGTAAGATAAGATTTATATAAATTTATTCAAATAGATTTATTATTATTATTATTTTTTTTTTCAAGTATAATCAAAAATTTTTATTTTTCTGAAGACAGTTTCTTTTTTATAATTTATTTTTATTTTATTTATTTTTTAGAATACAGTTTTTTATTTTTAATTTTTATCCCAAAGTCTTTGACTCAGATAAGTCCTTATTATATAAGAACATTAAAAAGTATTTAAAATATATAAATTAATTAATTTCAAATATTTTTTAAAAATAATAAGCAGGTCTCTTTGTTTTTCTTGTATATATTCGAGTCGATTTAAATTTTAATTTATTTAAATATTTAGCAAGTGGATGAAAAAAATGCGATATTAAAAACTTCTTACGTATGAATTATTTTAAGTATATCTTTTTTATAGTCTCAGAGGATTTTTATATATTTTTCGAGTGCCTCGAAAAGATGAGAAGATCTAAAACTCATTTAATATTTTTCTTCTCTTCTTTTTTCGCTCCATCTCATTTTTTAATGTAGACATTGGCCATATGCATTTATTTTTATCTTCTTCATCCCTTCAACAACATCTCCAGCCTTCCCCTGGCTCCTGCCAAAGACTTGAACCCGAAAATGCCCGCATTGATTCGATTTATGTGCTTGGATACTTTTGGTTTCTGTTGCTGCTCGAGTGTATTTTTTCGTTGTTTTTTTGCCCTGTTTCTCTGTTTCCATTTGAGGTTCGTTTTTTTTTCTTTTGCATTCTGCTTTTCGTTTACTCGTTTGCATATTAAAATTTCATATGCATTTTTTGCTTTATTAATATCTTGCAGTTATTTTCGTTGGGGATCGTCGGTTGGCTGGTCGATTGGTTTGGTTCGTTGGTCGTTCGATTCGTTGGTTGATTTGGTTTGGTTTGGTTTGGTTGCTTGGTTAGTTGGGTTCCTTGCGCTATGCGAAACATTTGCCACATCATCTCGGCATATCGAAATGAAATTTCAATTTTACCTCACACATATGAATGTGTGTATTAGTGTGTGTGCGAAGACGGGCAAGGTTGAGTTGGGTTAGTGTCTGCGATTTATTGAATTATTTAGTGAGCCAAACGGCAGCTGCTAAATTCGATTTGCTTTGCTCCAAGTTGCCCACCAGTATGTCATGCCAGAATTCATAGTCATTAATTTGTATCTTCTTCATTGCCCCTCCTTTCTGTTTTTTTTTTTTTTTTTGTATTATTTTGCCGGCATGCAGAGTTGAGCAAATTTGTTTTCACTTCTCTTTTCGCTGCTCCTTCGAAAAGTTCTTTTGAAAATTAGACAAATTGAAGAGTCAAAATGGCAAGTGACAGTCAGAAAAACAACACCAACAAAAACGTGCCAGAAATGAGAGATATATGCGTAAGGCAGAAACGTAAGTAAAAGAAACGAAAACGAAAAGAAAGACTGCAAAAGGAGAGCGGGAGCGGGTTGGCTGAGAGGGGGGTTCAGTTTGATCTGAGAGACCGAGCGACTCACACATGTGAACATTCAATTTGCACAAAGCATTTCACACACACCCGCACCAAAAAAAAAGAAGACACACACACACACACACAATGCATGTCATTTAAGTAGCAAGCAATGCGCCCCCAACTCACACACATACACATACGTTTATGCAGAGGCATGTGGACACACGCAGATAAACAGAAATGCAGTCGCAGTCTGCGCTCTTTTTGGCTTTTGTCTGCTGCCTTCTTTTTCTGCGCTTCGACGGCGTTGGACAAAATGCGTATGTGTGTGTGAGTGTAAGTGTGAATGTGAAGTTTATTCAACCAAACGGCCGGTTCATTGAACTTGGCCGAATGGCGAATATTCGGTTGTCGTAGGTTAGGGCAAAAAAACAGAAACACACACACAACTTAAGTACATACACGCACACCCTCACCACACACACTCCAACTCACACACACGGGCACACGCACACTTGTGTAGAAGCAAACAGAAAATGCATTTATGACAAAATAAAAGTGCATGGAGACAAAGTGACTAGCTGACTGACTGATTGACTAACAGACTGACTGACTTACTGCAAAGTGCCATGGCGAAAAAAAACCAACAACAACAAAAATGTGATGAAAAGAGCGATGGTAAAAAAAACACATACTTGAAAATATATATAAAGACACACACGCACACACACACACACACGCATATAAAATGCATATAAAAGTAATAAGTGAGCTCTTTATGGCCTCGCCACTCACTCTGGCAATTGTGTTGTTGTTATTGTTCTTTTCGTTGGTTGAGTGAATTGGGCAGACTTGAGGTGCCATAATCAACGAATTCATCATAAAGCCAAATGCATCAGTCATAAATTACTAAACCCTTTTGGCAGACCAAGTTCTTTCTTTTGGCAGTTCAAATTTTTTTGCAATTGACACCAAAAAATTAATCATCTCAATTTTAATCATAAATGAAATTTGTGAGTACCAAACCTAAGTTATTTATAAAGAAATCAACTCTGCTTTTTATCAAATTACAAGTCATGAATTTTTTCAGTTTCTCTTAAGCTTATCATTTGTATGAGATCACTTTTTATTCTGGATATATCCAAAAATAGAGGCCTTTGATAAGCTTATCAGTTGCATGGCGTCAGCTGAGTAGCCAACAGAATGACTCGCTTGCTAAATTTTATCTCGCTTAAATAACAGCAACAGAGTTGAGCTTAATAAAATTAAGAGAATAATCTTGAATAATCATTTACTTAAAATCTTTTTGATAAGCTTTTTTGATAAAAAATTTACCGGCTTAACTCGATTTTGAATCAAGCTTAGAGGTTTGACTCATTCAACTCAATCTTAGATATATAAAATCTTACTAAAATTTTGTTGAGCTGTTCTAAATCAAAAAATCTTTCGTTTGATATTAAATAAAACCCAAATCGGCCCATAATTACAGGAGATATTTTAAATCAGGGGTTCAGCTACTCTTTGCCGATAGATGGCGTGCTTGCCTTACTGTTAATTATATGTTGTTGATTTCGAAGGAATGTTAGAGCTATATGAATCTTGATCATTGTTACCAAGAGGCCAGAGTTGCCACCTTACTTTTGAAATTTTATCTACCAAGTATAGACAATTCCAAGTAAGACCGCTTTCAAGCTTAAAGTTCGAAGCTCGGAATATCCGTTCCTTTTTTTCCTCACTACTGAAAATAATTCTTTTGTGTTCGATATAGCTATAAATTAGGCTGAATATTAATTTAATGGCAAATAGAATCAATACCATTATGAAGGATCCAGTTCAACATGATATTCCTTTCATAAAGTGAAAGTGTGAAGGCAAAATCCAAACGATTGGTTCCAGAAATTCAAAGACTTATATAAACTACTTCACTAAGTCTTACATATTTCGAAAGTCTACATAAAAGTCAAAATTTCCTTTTATAATTGGTAAATTTTTTTTTCGCTCAATTAAAATTCTCGAATTCAGACTTGTCAACTTTCACCAAGTTCGAAAAAAAGACCCTCAGAAAACTCTTTGGTATCGTTCTTGGGTACTTTGCTTTACCTTTTAATTGTCTTTGGGCTGGCATAAGACAAAAAGAGAAATGCAAAAAAAATATATATTTGTGGTAGCCCAGTTAAAATTGAAGCATTTGCCATCTTGCCACAAAAGTAGGGTGGCGGGGGCATCCTAACTTGAGCAGCCTCAGATTTGCAGCAGCTTTCATAGACGAAATATGAGGCGCAACCAAAATACGTCAAAGCCGCTTGGGAGCAGTCCCACCAACCAGGCCAACTGATTGTCCCGCCACCCAAGCTTCCCACCTCCTCAGGCCCTTTTGTTGGCCAATTGCCAAAGGCGGTACCTCTTTTCTGCACTCTGCCATTTTCGCATATGGGTAATTTGAGAACATTTACTTATACGAAAAAAAGAGAAAAAATTTAAAAGAAAAAGTTGAAAATAAAAAATATACAACAAAAACTCTGTGGCACTCACACAGGCATATTTATTCGCATGTGCCGCCTAAATGTGGCCGTATTTCCACCTTTGCTTTAGTAAGTGTGTGTGTGTGTGGCGGTCATTCGAGCAAGTGTGTGTGTGTGTGTGTGAGTGAGCTTTTCAAAGGCCTAAACCGATGCGCCGCCGCCTCTGGTGTGCTGTGCCTTTGCCATCGGCATCGGCGTCGTCGGTGTTGCCTGTTGACTTTGAGGGCTTCATCATCTGCTTTCGGCTTTTGGCTCTGCCTGGCTGACTGGCTGACTGGCTTACTGAATGGTTTGTGATGTCGACGAAAACTGACAACACCAGCAACAACAGCAACCTTTGGAGCCATTGGAGTGGCTTAGGTTTTGGAGCATTGACTAGACTAGACAAAAATGCCCAAGAGAAAGAGAGGGAGAGATAGGAGTAAGAGGAGAGTAGGCAACCAACAATAACCATTGGCAGCGGTGGCGGCTCATTTCAAGTTGACTTTATTTTCAACATCGATGTCGTCGACTTGGACCGCCTTTGGCTTGGCTCTGTTTTAATTTTCTTATTCTTCATTTTTTTTTTTTTGATACCAAAAGTTTGTGCAACAGGCGGAAAGAGTGAGTGTAGAAATTATATATTTTTTTTATATACTATATTTTTTTTTTTTGTTCTGCATTGATAAACAACTCGAGATCAGTTATAAGCAATTATCCCGGCTCAATTTCTAGAATTCAGAAAAAATATTTCTCAATAAAATTCCTTAAGATTGTCGAAGACAGGGTATTCATTATTCATGCGAATGCCTTAAACTGAAACTTGATGAATTGGGAATTAATTCCTTTGACAAGTTTTTCTTTTATTCGTATTTCTTAATACACACTCGGCATGTGATAAAAATGCATAAACCTGAAACTAAACCAACCAAACTCAAGGCAACCAGTCGTTCCAATCAGTTTGATGGGCTACACGACCTGCCTCACGGGTGGATACCTTTTTCTAAAGGATTCTGAAAGGTGTCATGGATTAATTTGGAAATTTCCTTAATTTTGAAGTTTTAATTTGTGTGAATAAATTTTGATAATCCAATTTTTATCGATGAAAAAGTGAAGCCATTTAAGTCAAAGAGATTTAAGATTTATAAAAAATAATCTTTATATAATTCTTTTTTATTCATGAACAATTAGAGCTTACTCCTGTTTATAAATAGGTCTTTTACGAACCCCTTAAAATTCTTTTTTATAAGTTTTAGAGGATTTTAGAAATTCAGAAAGACATTTCAGAACTATATTATTTTGGGTTTTTAATTAAATTAAAAAAAAAAAAAAAAACAAATCATTTCCAAGTCTTCTCGAATCTTGTTAGAAATAAAACTATTTTTTTTTATAATTCTTTCTATTCATGAACAATCGAAGCTTACTCTCGATTATAAAGAGTTCTTTAAAATTTTTTTTAAATTCTTTTTAGAAATTACTCAATTCGAATTCTTTAATCAAACCATCGAAATGCTTTTATCTGAAAGTGAAGCTTGGATGTGAGAGTATCTCTAAGTCGTTGTGGTTTTTATTTTTTGCTTAGTTTTATTGCTTATCTTTCCTTTTTTATTTTGTGCTTTTTTGCATAGGCATTTTGGGCATTTGATATCTTTTGTGACTAAAGTCACTGAAATTGTTTTTTCCACACGCTCACTCCTCTTGATTATTCAGTAGCCCTTTTGCAGCTAAGCCTGTCAGTTATTTTTGTATGTGAACATGTGTGTGTGTGTAAATGTGTGTGTGTGAGTTGTGAAGTTCATTGCACTTTTTGTGCAGAATTTGTTGCCTAACCAGCCGAGGAACAAACGCAGCGGACAACTGGACAGCCTGACAATTGGTCAGAGGGAGGAACGCAGGGATGGACGTTGTGTTTTGCTGTTCTCTTACTCTCTGGCTCTTTCTTTTGTTATTGTTGCTTTTGTGGGTTTGGTGTCTATATAGTTTTTTTTTTGTATTTGGAGTTAACATTGGCAGCAGGTGTTTGACATTGCGTCAAAGGCTTTGTTGTTGTTCTTTTTAGTCTGACGCCTGACAGAGTGGAACTCTGAGTGGAACCTGGCATTGGGACTGGGACTGGGACTGCTGGTAGTCAGCCTGTCACAGGAAGCCATAGAGTATTCGCTATATTCAATTGCTGCTTCAAGTTGTTGTTGTTGTTGTTGCAGCGGAACTCAGTCGCCTGGGCCAAGGTATTCTGTCTCTTTTCTTAACCAGCTTTTTATTGCCCCTGGTCGTGAGATAATTGAGTCTTCTTATTATTTTACACGAATTTTTAAAGTAGAATTAATATATTTAGTTTAATTCTAATGTACAATTTCCCATTCTACAAATAAAAGAAGAGCAGAAAAATAGTAACCACAAAAGCTTTTAAGCCGAGATAAATATAATCGAGAAACAAATTATGCAATTGACCAGCACTTTTGAATAATTCAAACTATACATAAAATAAATAAAACTTCAACCAAAGAATGATAGATGAAATGGAAAAATCCAATTAAAAGACGACAGACGAGTGCTCCAAAAGTATATTTATGTATTTTCATAAACAAATTCAAATGTACGTGTACAAGTACCTTTTCGCTTAAATAAATATCTCTGTGAAAGCTTAGTCGTTTCCAAACGGCCCCAACCCGATCAGAATGTTGTGGCCTTCTCTATACATTTCATGCTGCTTATTTGCTGCACTTGAAAGCAAATAAATTGCGTATACGTCGGGTGGGCACTTACGCATGTGTCGGCTTCTTTTTCTGGATATATAATTTTTTGCTATACTACCAGCTTTTTATTTCTGGTGTAATTTTGCTAACTGCAAATACTCTGAGTATTTGTTTGCTCTATGCATAATGCAAAGACCGTGGAAATGCATAAAAGGATATTGATTTGCCCCAACCCAAACCGAGTTGGGCAACCGGCCATTACGCCAAAACCACCAACCCAAATGCATCGACAAAGCTCCTGAAAAAAAAGAAAATACGCACTTTTTTTTTTGTAGCCATTGGGCAAATATGAAAGGGGAGTTTTGTTGCGAGAAGGCTTGGAGGAAGCTTAATAAGACAACCCATCAAGTTTCGAAAATTGCGCAACTTATGTGGCTGGACTGCCTCCGTCTGTCTGCCCCTTGCCTGCTTAGTTGAATAATTTTCTCTATTTCAAACATTTCTATAAATAAATACAATCCAGGTCGTCAAAATAGAAGCCCCTACTGAATGTATTAGCTTGGAGAGAATGAGATGAGTTTTATTTCGATTATAAAAATTAGAAGAAAATTTATTTTAGCTTAAGAATCTTTTTGGTTTCCTTTTTTGTTTTTTGTTTTTTTTTTTTTTTTTATTATTTTAAATTAAATTAATTTTTGTTATTTATTGTAATTTCTGTAATTTTAATTCGGAGTAGACTTTCCATTTTTATAACCTTTTCTATAATTTTATTCGGAGAAGTCTTCCCATATGTAGGATATCTCCTGTTAGAATTTCTTTCAGAAAGCCATTAAAATTATTTTTTATATTTTTGTTATATATTTTTTAATATTAATATTAATATTTCAATCATTTAATTCCTCTCATTTTATTCCAAGATTTTCCAAATCCATTACCTCTTTTCCCATTTTATTTGAAAAATTCCTCCCATATTTAGGATATTGTCTGTTCAAATTACTCCTAGAAAAACAGTATTCTATTTTTTTTCTATTTTTTTCTTAATTCAATTATTTATTTTGAAGAAGATTCTCCTTACTTTTAATGTCTTTTTTCAGTTTATTCAGAGAAGTGCTTCTATATTTATGATCTGTTCTGTTGGAATTTCTATATAATTTTTTATGTTTTTTCTTTGCTGCGGCTCAACTTACGCACTTTTCGAATTGCATATTTCTATTTATTTATTTATTTCAATTTTAATTTTTTTTGTTTGGTGCGTTTTGTTTTTGTGCTCGCATGCGTATTCCCTACGCGACCAATGCAAGGAGTGCGTAAGTCAGCCAGCCATCTAGCTAGTCAGCCAGGCGAGTGCCAAGTTTTGTAATTATATATAATGATATTTTTATTTCCATTTTTTTTTTATTCATTTTATTCTTTATAATGAATCACGCATACGCCTCAGAGTACAGCATTTCCACTGATTGCATTCAAGTGTACAATTTCATATTTATATTAATGTGAAACAAGAGTTCTTCTTTTGTTTTTCTTTTCGCTTTAAGTTGATTTTCTTTTTTTCTATATTTTTTTTTGTGCATTTGTTTTCTAATTTTTTAAGGTAGAAATTCATTTGTCCAGCACACGACAAAGGCATGTTAATTTGGGGTCTTTCCGGCTGAAACTAAAAAAATACAAAAAAAGGTGCATAGATAATTAAGCAAAAGTATTTTCAAAACGAAACAAGAGCTAAAAATATTTTACCCTAAAAAATAGTATATAAGAATTCTGAATGTACTTGAAAAAGAATGATCCAAAACAGAATCAAATTAACGGAACATTAGCAAAGCGGCTCAGATATGACTTGAGAGATCCTTGCCTTGAGCTTTTTGTGAAAACTGTACTTTTTTGTATTAATCAAAATCTTTGAAAAGAGAATGATATGGTTAGTATTTTGCTGTTGCCTTTTATTTCGACATTTTTGTGGGGAGTTTTCCATGCAACTTTTAGCGTGTGACGAATTTTTAAAATGATTTGTTTTGTCCAAAGCTTTTTTCGTGTTGACTCTTTTTTCAGCAGGGGAATATTTGACAAAAATTCACAAAAAATAAAGGACGAAAAACCCAGAGTCCAGTGAAAATAGTCGGCGCCCAGACAGAGAGAAAGAGACCGTGAGAGTGAGAAGCTATGCCAGCCGGCAGTAAATTTATGATAATTTTCAACGAAAGCCAAAAACCGAAAAAATACAGTTTTCTATTTTGCAGCCGCGGAAAATATGGAATGACATTTGAGTCTATCGTCCATTATTGCCTCGAAACATGCTCTTTTGTTGTTTGCTAAAACATTTCCTCGCCTCCCCTCCTTCCTCTTATTCACATATAAATGATCCATTTAATTTTCTCTTGCTTTTCTTCTTCTTTTTTTTGTGTGTTTTCGTTGGGCTAAAAAATGTCTGCCAGCATATTGTAAATTATATTTAATTAAGGTTGAATTTTTTTTTTTTTTTTTTTTTTTGCTTGTAGTTTCTTGCAGTTTTCTTCTTTTTCGTTGTTGGTGGAAAAATTCAATTGAATTCTTAATTAGTCAACGGGGAGGCCACTTTTTTCGTTTTAATGTGAAAATAGTTCTGCCTGTTTCGGATGCATTTTGAAGTCTGAATTTTTTTGTTTTGTTTTGTTTTAGGTTTTTGGAATATTCATGGAGTCTGAGGGGCTACCAAGAAAAAAAAAGGGATTCACTTGGTTTTCCTTATGCAAATTGAGTTAGTTCTTCATTTGCATGCCTAGAAAAGAGGAGACCGTTAAGACTTCAGCTCGGGCTAATCTGCCTTTTGACATGCAAAAATGTCTTAATGTGCCATATAAATTGACCGCAATTGTTTAAGCCACACAAACATGAGCCAAAACTTTGTCCCAAGTCTGAGAATACAAATCTCTTTTAGCTGGCTTTGTTTATTTTATTCTCGGCTCTGTGTCGTGTCTTTCCCCCATAATTGTTGTTCTATTTCTCTTCTTCTCACACAGTCATTTCTAATAAATTTTGATGCAGTGTTCGGCCCAAAAAAAAAAAGAATGAAAGAAGAAGCAACGAATTGTTGACCTAAGTTATGTATGACTGAGGCAAAAGGGAAGCTTGTTGCACATATTTTAGCCAAGTTTAAAAAATATGTTGCCATTTTGCTGGCATTTGCTCAGAGCTCGGCTGAGAGCAACAGGCTCCGTTGCAGTCTCTGTGGCAGCTGTGATGCCTTGATGGCCAATGCAACCAACTGGCAACACAAAAAAGTTGTTTTCTATATATTTTTCTAAAATCAAAATGTCTAGTTTTTGCTCATCAACGCTGCTGCTTTTGTTGTTGCTACTGCTGCTGCTGCTGCTGTTACTGGTTGCTGACTTTGGTCAAAGTTGTCGCCAAGTTTTTGCGCCGTCTGCTGCCTGGGCGCAATGTCATTAACTTGGCCGATGCCACTACCACTACCAGTGCCACTGCAATAGGCAGTGGCCACCACCTCCTATTGCCACAATCGGTTACTGCTCTGTGCGCTGACATGGCAACATAATGCGCGATTTGAGCTTTAATGTTCATTCAGTTGATGCCACCACAACTGATGTTGCTGCTGCTGTGGCTGTTGCCGGTGAGGCGGCAGTTTGGTTTGCCAACTTCTAATTTTGCCAAACGTGTAAGAAATGTATAAAGAAAAAAGTGCGTGCGCAATTATAAAACGCATTTCATTGCTTAGGGAGCGGCTGGCCTCCTGGCTTTGCTAGCTGGCTGGCAGCAATGTTGATGCAATGACTTTGATTTTTTGTCGCCAAATTGCTCGACTGCAGCCGAAAGGAAAAAGATCATTAAAAAAGTATTTGAGCAAAAGATTTTGCCACACATTTTGTTGATTTGTTTCTCTCTTTTCACTCTGGCCCAAAGCAGCTAGGCCAAGATCTTTTACCAAGATCTCCAAGCAGCCAGGCTGACCAGCCACAAAGTTGCCAAGCTGCCGCCGCAGGCAATGCCAACGAGCATTTGAAGGTACACAAAAGATACAAAACAAGTTGTAATTTGAGATAGACAAAAAACACTAAAAAACAACAACAGAAAACTGCAAGCTTGCCCGTCGTTCATTTTGAAATGCCAACGTTGCTCTGCATCATTATGACCAGCAATAGTTGAGGGCTCAGTTGTCAGTTTGACTATTTGCGGTTTTTCTTTTCTTCAAGCCAATAAGAATACCCAAGAATCACCAGAGAGAGATTGAGCATTTTGAAGAACTTTTTGATCTTTGTCAAATCGAAATTTTTACACTTATTGGCAGAAGCCCAGCTGCCCACACTTTGATTTTAGCCCAAGGCATAAGGCTCAAAAAATATATTTCACAGCACTGATTGACACTCAGGAAATGTCAACAATTTGATTCATCAATCGGCTGTCAGTTTGTTATGTTTTCTCTGTTTGTCTTTTATGATTAGCCGCCGATCAATTCGCCAATCCAGCTATCGGCCAATTGACTCTCGACCATTAGACAACAAAATTTGCATTTTTTTGCAACTCCTCTTACTGTTCTTTTTCGCTATTTGTTGTTTGGCTGTTGTCTCTTCTTGTAATTAGAATTCATGGACATGTGCCACTGACAAACATCGAGTTGGAGTTGCTCTTTCGTCTATCGGCTGCGTCATCACTTTAAGTTTTTTAAATGCCGACACACACGGTCTGACGGGCCGGGACAAGTTCATTGACGCAACGGAAACAGAAACAGGAATCAAAGCGAAATGCAGCCAAAAATAGTTAACGATAGCCTCAAAACCAGTTTCAAAATATTTCAACTTAAATGCAAATTTTCATTTTTTTTTATTTGTTGTTTTTTTTTTTTTTGTTTTTTGTTTCTGTCACAATTTATAAATAGAAATTACCCATACATGGATCTCAAATTAAATAAATTTATTCAAGCAATCAATCAAGCATTTTACGTTTCAATGTTTTCCTCGAAATATATTTATAGGCCTACAGGAATATATATTATTTTTTAGCAAGCTTCGACTTTCTGACTTAGATTTCCTCACTTATTTTAATTATATACCTATTCGATCTAGGACAGATTTTGATGAGGAAACGATGCACATGGCTCTCAAACCAGAAAGAATCGATATCAGGCTTTTGATATTTGCGAAAGTTAATGGAATAAACATTATGGTATTTTAGTAGCAATTTAGATAGTCCTGAAAAAAATCATTAAATTTAATGAATACAAATCCCAGCGTTATCATCAGAGCGCCACAGATTATAGACTTCTTTCATATCATCTGATCATATGATCTTCCTAAGAGTAATTGAAGTTGTGTTATCTATATGATATAGTAGTCCGAACATAAAAAAATTTAGCACATATATGTACCTCTATATAGGAAAGGTATATTTATATTTTGAAAAACATCTGTCAATATAACTAGCAGCTATCCTTACACTGCTATAGGCTTATGCTACAGCTATATGATATAGCGATCCGAGTCGGACGTTTCCGACAAATCTTCAGTTTATATATAAATGAAGACAATATATAAGGCTTTATCGTGATAGTCTTCAGGCTGAGAGACTAACTTGCACCGGACTAGACGGATAGACGGATATGTCTCAATCGATGCGACAAGTGATACTCACTATTCTAGATGTAAAATGTGGTTCTATGCTCTTATTTTCCCAAACAATTCTGTTAATCAAATGATGCATCCAATTAGAATATTTTCCAGGAATATACCAAGGCTATAACAATTCCTATTTAAATGCCTTTGAGGATAAATAGTTGGGCCTTTTTGAGAGTAAAAATCTCCTATCTCTTTCAAATCTTGAAACTTTAAATCCGTATTTTTTATGAGTTCATATATAACTGACTAAATTGATAAGAACAACCTGAGGAATAAAAATTTTTTATACAAAAAGTTGTTAAAAGTAAAAGTTACCAGATCTCATAATTTGAAGAATAATAAAAACTTGTTGGGCTCCTTCCTTCATCTGTTGCACTCAATGAGTCTATCTCCAGTTGCAGACATTTACGTCACTTCCTATAGTCTCCAAACAGTTTATGCAGATTGTCTCTTAGAAGATGTCACAGCCTAGCAATGAACGGAAACTTGTGTGGTCCCCCCAATTAGCCGAGACAAACGGAAGCCAAGGAAAGCGCAACTTGAATGAGCATTTGCTGGATGAAGACGATGACGATGATGACCAAGTTTAAGATGATAATTATGTTGATGGTGGCACACATTCCATTCCATTCAATTTCATTGATGCAATCGCAAGTTCATTCATATAATAAAAAGCAGTGCCGCAAACAGTTTGCCTCGCCTGGGCCATTGTCTGCCACGGTAGCTCTGAGGTGCTCTTGGTGTGCCTGCACATTTGGCTACTTCAGTTGCCAAGTTGCCAGTTTGGGACACACCTTCTACATACGCCACGCTAATCATGTTGGTCTGGCCTGGCCCAGCCTGGCCCAGCCCGGCCTGCCAGATACAAAGCAGACAAGTGGCTCGGGCCCAACTTGTTGATGCTGCCGGCAGCGCGTGGATAAATCAAAATGCAGTTGCCATACACTCTACACAAAGCCAGTTAGCGAGCCAGGCAGGCAGCTTAACTGCATAATCCAAGGCAAATCCCAAAGCCAAAGAAAGTGCCGCCCAAGAGGCGGGCAGACATGGTCGGTCAGGCCGGGCTTAGCTTGTCGGTTTGTCTGGCTGTCTGGCTTGGTGGCTGATGAGGTTCGTCGTGTTGCCGCCGCTTTGGATGATCCTCCTCGTGGGCCTAAGACAAATGCAGAGTGTACATACAAGAATAAGTTGACTGTTTAGTTGTATCTTTAAGTTTGATTGTGGGTCTCACTGACTTTTTCCTTACCAACTCTGCTCTGCTCTGGCCGTGCCTAGCCTGGCCATGGCATTGGCAATCGTGGCGCGTGTGGCTTAGGTTAATGTGAATGTGTGGCTTTGACTGAGTTGCCCACAAACACACAATGTTGTTGTTGTTGCTACAGTTGCTGTTGCTGCCGATGCATGCTGCTCTTACTAGCTTAGTTGCTTGCCTTGCAGCCAAAACTGTTGTTGTTGTTGTTTGTTTGTGTTTTGTTGATAATGTAGTTGTAGTTGGTGTCGTTGTTAATGTTGTAATTGTTGTTGTTGTGGCTGTGACAGCACTTGCTACTGTTTGTTTACATAACTCAATCACCAGCGCTTTTGACAGCTCTTGACCCGCAACAAATTATCACAGCAGCAACAGCAAAGAAAGCAGGCTCTGCTGGAGGCAAAAAAAAAGTTGGATTTAGAAATAACAAAAAAAGAAAAGAAGCATACAAAATCTTAACCTGTTTATGGTTAAATGCAAGTTCTAATGAAAACCTAATTACAGAATCAGCCAATACTCCGAAGACTTGCACATAATTAAAGCGCACACTTGGCGTCGTTGGATCGGTGGCCCCCATCGTCCCGATGCCCCATCAAGTGGTTGCGATGGTGTCTCTATGAAAAACGCATTTAAGAGCCACATTAATGACGAATCCGTCGACTGAATCGGTTGTTGGCAAACTCCACTCCGCTCTGGGGGATAAACGGGAGTGAGGCAGCAGTGACCACTTTGGTAAAATAGGAAATTGTTGGCTGCTTTCGTTTAGCTTTTAATTTGTAAGTGTGTGTGTGTGTGTTTTGTCTTTTTTTTCGTCATCAGACTTAACAACATCAACGCCAGTGACCAGTTCAGCTGCAGCTCCACTCCACTCTTGTGCTGTGCTCTGCTGTGCTCTGTCGTCTCTTTGGTCACACAAAAACGGTTGCAATGGCCGCAGCGTTTTCAGCATTTTTAGTTAATTTACCAGGAAAAACATTTGAAATTCTTAAAAAAGTAGCAACAAGTAGGCTCTCCTCTATTCTGCCTTGGCTGCCAGGCTAGAAAAACTTGCGTTGTGCTTCGCTGGCTTCTCTGACTTTGTTGGCTTCGCTTTTCCCCCACACACTCTGTCAAGGGGATTCGATACTTTTTTGTTTTTGTCGCGGCTGTCGCCATTTGCTGGCACCGCTGCCCCCACCAGCGCCGCCTTCAGCATCAGCAATGCTGCTGCTACTGCTGCTTCATAGACTAAAAATCACATTCGATCATTTATGGCATTTTATTTGGCGCGTCAGCAAATGTTGCTAAGCAATTTATTTATGACATTTTTTGTTGCAGTTGTTGTTGTTGCTGCTAAAGTTTCGTGCAGCAATTTCTTTGTAGACAGCAACACCAACAACAACAACTGAAAATTGTTGCAAACTCAAAGCCAAAGAAAAGTTCCATATTCATCAGGCTGCCACACTCTTTATGCCTCATCTACCTGTTTTTTTTTCATTCTTTTTTTGAGTTGTTCTTTTAGCTTGTTATTTTTTTTTTTAGTCGTTCTTGTTGGTTTTTCTATTGAACCCGAAACTGGAATTTGTCTTAAATGATGCCCACTTGCTTGTCAATCTCGGCGTCGAGTGTTGGGACAACTGGCCAAACACAATTGGCAACGACATTGGTCAGCATTCGTAATTCCTTTGGATATTGCATTTTAATTAAGTGCATTTCAATAAGGCCTCGACTGCATAGTTAAGGGCTCTAGCTTTATACTTTTCCCATCAAGGCATTTTAAATGCTTTGCCTCTATTGGGAAAATCTAATAGATGAAATTCATATCGAATTTATTTCGCAGCTTATTTAAATTACGTCTCACCCAGCCTGATGTGGTTTCAATTGCTTTTTTATTTCAACTAAAAAAACTTGTGCTGTCTAATTTGATTCAAAACCATCCGACTCTCTGGCAATTTGTCCATGGGCAATATGACCACAGCCAGCCTAACCCTTCCACTTTAATCCTTCACCTCGACAGCAGTTGGATAAGGTAAATAGAGAAGAAGAGTTGCCTTAACTAAAGCTAGTTTTTCTGCTAGTTGGCTTTGCCTATTTCGACCCCAATCGCCTTACAATTAATTATGTGGGGCATTTGAGTTCTAATAAAAAACTTTTAAATAGAGCATAACCGACTCAAAGACTTAAATCTTGAGACTTTTGAAAACTTTAATAATATAATTAAGGAAAAGTTTAAAGACTGAATATAATTTTTTTTTAGTTCTGAATACTGTATGTCTCAGGTGCTTCTACTTCTTCAAGTTTCTAGAAACAGAAAATCCTTACAGGAAGTATGAGGTCTCAGGACTCTTGAGTACATCCTAGATCATTCAACAATTCAAATGAGTTTTTTAAGATTTGAATAATTTCTTAATTATTATGGATTCTGTCGGAATCTAAAATATTTTCTCGATTTTCGCATATTTTAAATATGAGTTGATCATGATTTGAGAGCTAGAAAATGCCCCTATCGTCTTATCGATTATGTTGGACATATGAATTCTATTCTGAAGAAACTGAGCTAGATTCTCTGTGATGTCTCAGGGTTCTGAAATATATTCTGGATCATCTAACAAGTTAAATGAGTTTCTTAATATATGAATAGATCTGAGTTTCTTAATATCTGAATATATTATGAATCGCTTAGAATTTGTCTAGAATATTTGCCAAGTTCTCATATATTTTTAAAAAGATTTGAATCCTTCATAAAGTTCTCTCAAATTCTTTTCTATTGATTTCCTTGAACCTTGTTTTGGGAAGGTTATCCAAAGATCAGTATACCCTGAGCTTGCCATTTCTCCCATTTGGCATTAGGGAACTTTTTTTTTATTTTATTGCCACGTTCATTTTATTTCGTTTTTTTTTGCATTTTCCCATTTTTTCATTTTTCAAATTGCGTAATTTTCATTAGTTTGCTGTAGCATTTGCAGACAAATTAAGAGCGACTGCTGTTGCTGGTGGGGTCCAGGCACCCCTTTCCCAGCCAAATGCGTATCTATGAGATACGCATGCAAATACAAATACAAATAGAATTCAAAGTGAGAGCCTGTTGGAGACAAGGGCCCGGCTATGGGACAGGACTGTGCAGGACGACCCTTATAGGCTGTGTTCTTGTACGTGTGTCTATGTGTGTGTGTGTTTTGTGTAGAAGTAAATATGCTTGTGTGGTTTTTCAATTTGATGTGTTTTTCTTTCTATTTTATACGCAAATAATTGTGAATTTTTTCGCATTTTTTTGCTGCTGCTGTTGTTGTTGTTGTTGTTGCGGTAGGTTATTGTTTGGTTTAGGTTTGACTTGGTTGGGTATTTTATTTTATTTTTTTTTTTTTGTATGTATATTTTTATTTTTTATTTTTAATTAAAAGCGGAAGTAAATGCTTCAAGCTGCTGACTCTAGGCAAAATGTTTGCTCGTCTCTTTGTCGCTCAGTCCAATCATTTGGTTGTTTGTTTGTTTATTTAGTCGTTTGTTAGCTTCTGGACTGGATTCTGATTCTCTGACTTTCCGACTCTGTCAAGTGCATGCGTGTGCGTGCAACGGGCACTTTGGCCATATGCAAATGATACTACCTCTGTGTGTGTAATTGTGGGTGTGCGTGCATCTGTAAGTGTGTGAGTGTGTGTGTAAAAAAAGTCTGTAGTGCTAACAATGCAATTTTCAGAGCATTGTTATTGCCTTCAAAACTCCCTTTTGAGTGACGGACGCACATCAATTCAGCCTCAGTGAAAAAGGAGCTGGAGCAGGAGTTATTCCAATTTCAGATTCACCCACCAATTCTCCGGCCAACTCTTGCTAGTAGACTAGCCTGTCTGTTGCATGGTTGATGAAATGTCAAATGCATTTGTCGTTGCCCGTGTCTCTAGCGGTTGTGCCTTTGCCGATATCAAGCCTAAGCGGTACTCTTGCTCTGTACACACGCACTAAAACACAAAACTCAACAACAATAAAAACATGGCAACAATTCAAAACTCGAGAGTTTTTCAAATAACGAAAAAAAAAAAAACAACGGCAAATCTGTTGGCAGTGGCTGGAGGAAGGATAGTAGAGTATATTGGCAGGCCAAAGGAAAAACAAAGGGACGGCCAAGGGGACGATGCTTTTGCTGAACTGAAAATGCGAAAAAATCAAGAAAATTAAAACAAAACAAACAACAAACGCATCATCCATATCAGCCCCCGACCCTACAACCCGATTATCATCGTCATCATCATCATCATCACGGTTGTCGTTGTCGTAGTCGTCATCATCGGGCTCAGTTAGTGGCTCAAATCCTTTGGCTTTAGCTTTGGCTGATCGTCCTCTATGCCACGCATGAAGAGATTTTGGTTTTAGCTTTTGATTGACGAACTTTGCTATTCTTTTTCTTGCTGCTGTTGTTGTTGTTATGGTTATTGTAGTTGTATTCTTTTCTGTTGTTGTTGTTGTCATTTGATTCCCCCATTCTTGTTTTTTACCAGCTTCAACGCATCTCACTCAAACTCATCAACGTCAACGACGCATTCAAATCGTTTTGATGGACTACAGTCCTAAAGCTGCTCCCCCCTCTCACCCACAATCTAATACATTTTACACACAAAAAAAAAAGAAAAAGAGGAAGAAAAAAAATGAAACACAAAACAGTTGCAGAATATTTGTATTTTACGCAATTTTTACTGCCTGCAGAAGTGTGGAGGAGGCTGAAATGATTTGCAAACCGATTTTCCACATTGCTCATGTCAGTCCGTCAGCTCAGACCAGCGGTATTGTTTGTGAACATCATTCTCAAACTAGAAATGTGTAGAGAGAGAGTGGACTGGAGTGAAGGATATGGATATGGCTAAGCTTCCAATAGCCTCGCAAATGTTTGTTGTGCCATTGTCCCAGGATTGGGTTTGGGCTGAGCTTGTTTGGCTTGGTTTGGTTTCGTTTGGTTTGAGTGGAGCTCGTTTGGTTGACGATTGAAAATTGAATGGATATGTTGCAATTGTTCTGGCATTAAAAAAAAATATATCTATATATATATATATATATATATATATATATATATGTAAATAAATGTATTAAAAACTTTTGTTATGTACGAGCTAATTAAGCAAAAAATATTCATATTTTGCATAATGGATACAATTTTTATTGCAACAATATAGGAAATATTAATTGATAATTTTACTACAACAAAATAATCTGGAAATACATTGTATATATTATCATCGTATATAGAAATATTCACTAAGCAGTCGGAGGAGCATTTTTAAAATGAAATCAATAAAAATCTGAAAAGCTAAAAGACTCTAAATTTTCACGCCGTAATGCCTTCTCGCCAGTTAATTTGCCATAAAATGTGCCTGCAACAACATTAAGTGTAACGATAAACGACAACAACAGTCGACAGCTGTTGATGCAATCAAATTATCAAGTGGCAAGTTGTTAGGCGTTCTTCCGAAAAAGGGTAAAATCTGTTCAGCCAAAAAACTTTTTAAGCTGCATTTGAGCTCTCGAAAAACTTGGCCCAGTGGCAGATTTCACACCGCCCTTTAAAACTTAGAAATATGAAAACTTTCTTTTTCGGGTGGCGCCGTGTGGAGGTGTAGTGTAGTGGAACTGGTTTAGTTTTCCCGGCAAAGTTTTAAGAGTTTCGGCAGATTTAAGGGCATAATCCAGCAAAGCTGCAACAGATGTTTGAAACGAAAAGTCAATGATGTTGCAAGCCTTTGACCACAGAATAGTCTGCTGAAACTTGTTGCATAAATTCATTGTGTTTAGATAGTTTGGCAAAAGTCAACAAAGAGAGAGAGAGAGAGAGTGTAGAGTAGTTGAGATATTGATATGCCGGAGCTGATGAGAATTCAATGTTGACTTTGTATTTGCAATAGTTGCATCTCTCGATTGAAAGAGTTTTGATGATGATCAAGTGAATGACCTCTCCTATAAATAGAAATAGAAATTGAGTGGAGATATTTATGAGCTTAAGTATTCACATGTGTAGCCCGCTCGTTTCCTCTGTCGCCTGGTTTTCACGGTGAGATGCTAATAAAATTAAGATGTATCAAATGCCTGACGAATGTGCATGTCCAATTGTCAAGTAAAACCAATAAATATAAGCCAGCTGGCCTTGCTATTGCCAGTCAGTGGTCGGTAGTTGCATTCAAACGTACTCGGTCCGAGAAAATGTTACAGCTCAAAGCGTTCACCATTTTTGCCATGTTTTTGTTGTTGCCTTTGTTGCTCTTGATTGAAGCGCCTCAGGGCATGGCTGAAGTTGAGTATCCCAGTCTGTACAGTGCTAAAGATAATGTGGTCATGTTGAATGCTGCCAACTTTAGTCAACATGTGCCTCACCCTACAAAGGGCACTTTGTTGCAATTTATCAATTCATTTTGTGGTGACTGTCGACGATTTGCACCCACTTTTAAGCTGGTAGCCAGAATGCTCTACAAATGGAAACGTGTCTTAACTATTCATGCGGTGGACTGTGCCCAGGAAATCAATGTAGCTATTTGTCGGCAATTCGGTATCAAGACTGTGCCCAATCTGAAATATATAAGCCGGCTAAATGAAGGAGAGAATATAACCATACTCGAGCCAGATGCCATACGTGAGGCAGTGGCTAACGGTTTGGTAAAGGATTCATTATTCCAAGATGGCTATCCCGATTTTAGAGGGGTTACCCCAGATGAAACAATTAAAAATGACTCGGACTATACTGTCTTCATCTATCAGAAGTCCGATCCAATGGTAGCTAAATTGACGGTACTGTACCTCCTGCCCTATGAGCAAGTAAAGGCACGAATTGTTAGTTCACCCCAAGTTGCCAGAAAGTACAATTTGGATGACACCCATTTAGTTTCGGTTACGAATCAGTTGGGCGCTATAACAGCTCTCTCAGTTTCACAAGAAAATACTACTAAATTAACCGAAGCCGTTGACGCATATTTCAGCAACATAGGAGTCAATTTCGATCGAGTTTATACCACACCTCTACCGCCACCTGATCCTCCCGTTTCGGTGGACCTAGATCGACAGATTATTATAAATACCGTGAAGGAAAATAAGCGAACCATCTATAGGGCGGATCTGGAACAGGCTGTGGATATGATACTGCATGTTGAAATACCCAAGCAAGATGTTATCAGTGGCAACAAATTATTGGCGCTCAAAAACTTCTTCGACGTTTTGCGTCGGGCAGCGCCCTTAAACAATGCGGGCATTCAATTGATAGAGTCGATGTATGTATTTCTTAACAAGACGGCAGGCTCAATAACCGGTGTGGATTTTCAAACCCATTTGGCACGCGGCGAATCTATGCTGCCAAGGATATTCAAGGGGCGAAAATTCGTAGGCTGCCTTGGCACTACTCCCTTGCTTCGTGGCTACACTTGCGCCCTGTGGACACTCTTCCATCACTTGACTGTACATGCGGCCAATGATAATATATCCGTGCTCAAGACCATGCGTGACTACATTAAGCACTTTTTCGGTTGTACAGATTGTGTAAAACATTTTCTTAAAATGAGCAAGAAGCGCAATATGGAAGCAGCAGTTGATAGGCACGCACAGATCAGATGGCTTTGGGCTGCCCACAATGAGGTGAATGCTCGCTTGGCCGGCGATTCCACAGAGGATCCAAATTTCCCAAAAATTCAATACCCTAGCAGAGCTCAGTGTAAATCATGTTATTATCCAGGCAAAGTACCCTCTCTAATAGATGGAAAAGTTATCGTTTTCTTAAAGAAAATCTACAGTTTTGAAAATCTGAGCTTTTATGGTCTACCGAGCAACCAAGGGTATAATTAAGCATTTGAAAATATGAACAAGTCCAAGTCTAATTCAATCATATGTATATCGGCTTGACTTGAGAAACGAAAATAAAATACTTTGTTTTTTTTTTTTTAATTTTTCTTCTTCTTCTTCTTCTTTGTCACTTATGCTTAAGTTAAGGTAAATTAAGCGCTTAACTTAAATTAAGCGGTTACATCCAATATTTAGTTATGCAAGTGATACGTGGCCTTATATTATGTACCCCTTTCCCAGGACAAACTCACTCCCACAAACGCTAATTGTTTATACATACGCACATATACACACAGAGGTGGATGGGTGCGTATGGGTGTGTGTGTATGTGTGTGTGTGTGTGTGTATTGTCAGTTTTCTGGTCTACTCACGTTAAACTGCACATCAATTATTTATAGCGAATTTTTGCAAAATATCCACGCACTAATTTGCGTAAAGTAATCGATGTGGTGGAAAAATTTTCACGCATGTATACTTGAGAGGGTAAAAGAGGGTGATTAGGCGACGGGGTGTGGGTGTGGGTATGGGTGTGAGTGTATGAGCTGAGGGGTTTTGACGGAAAGTTTCGTTTGAACGATGGGGAGTGTGAGTTATAATTGACGACTGAACTGGTTTGGCTTTGGGTCCAACTGACTGACTGCCTACCTGCCTGGTTGGCTGGCAATTTTGGCATGGGTCATGAGGCAAAGAAAATAGCCCAATAGTCTATCACACATACGGATAGGTCCCACCACAGAGATGGGTGTGGGTCACGCCCATTCAGCCATACCGAAATGAGTGCAGCGGAAGCTAAAAATTTCCAACTACCAGGTAGGCATGCTGCCCTCGACGCCCACAAAACTTTCTGTATTGTGCGTAAATTTTTCACTCCCTCTTTGGCCGAAATACCCCGACTGCTTTGCCTGCCGTTGGCGGCGTTGTAGCCTTTTGGTACTCTTTTTGCCGTGGGTTGCATTTAACGGATTTACATGCGCTTATGTAATTACGGCTATGTAAAATTTATAATATAAATAAAATGCATGCAGTCGAAAGAAATGAGCTGAGTCCAAGTTGCTTTGGGGTCGATGAGGTTTATTTATCGATATTTTGAGGTCTTTCCCCCCCTTATCACCCGCCACATTCTCAGTCTTAATTCAAGCTTATATAGTTCCTGAGGCCGCTGAATGTGTACACCTGTGTGTGTGTGTGTGAGTTGCAAAAAAAGCCTTGCATATGCCAGGGCGTAAAATGGAGTGCACGCCGCAGTGGACGCGTGGTGCGACGTGTTGCCAGCGCAACTGTACGCATTTTTGTGCGTGCCGCAGGCGCAGACTTTCCATTTTTGCTGCTGTGGTTTGGGGAAGCTGCTTTCAAAGTTCGAAGTTTGAAAATTGAAGGGAAACCGGAAACCACCGACCATTTGTAAGCCGTTTATCTTTGTTAAGGCCAAAAATCTCACTTTACTATTTTCGTATGCGTAAAATGCGTAAAGCCAACGGGAGCCTCTTTCAATCTGTTTTTCTTCTAATAACAAACGGAAATTGTTGCTTTCTTTTTTCTTTCATTTTTTTTTCTAAGTTTGGTTTATGAATTTGCAGATAGCCAGAACGCAACGCAAGTCGGAAGTGAGCTAATTGGGCGTTGCTTGAATCGCAAATTTCGTGCCGTCTAAATTTGCATAAAATAATTGATGGCATAAAGAAAAACAGGCAAGAGACCCAGACCAGCTCTCCGAAGAGCGCAGAAGGGGCTCAAAAGAACAGCAGCTGTGTGTGTGTGTGCCTGAGCTTAATTCAAATTAACCAAAAACAATAACCCTCAAGAATTATGCACAAATTATTGTTTAGGCATTTAATTTAAAAATGAAAACAATAAAAAAAAAAATGAGAAGGCAAGCCAAGAGTTCACAGCTTGAGGGGAGGCAACCTCCGTATGCTGTTATAATTATGTAAAAACAGTCCAAAGATTGACTTGACACACAGACACACACACACACACACACACACACATACACATACACCTTGTAATACGCTCATTCATCTGGCAGTGAGGCATGCGAGGCCAACATAAATTTCTATAAGGCTAAAAAAAATGCAACAAAAACAACACCAACCTGGTAATTATCAGTGGCAGTGGCAAGCCAACCTGGCAACATTGTCTATCTTGGCTGCTGTTGCTGCTATTTCCACTGCTGCCGGTACTTCAGTTCCCCATTCGCAAAAAAAAAAAAAAAAAAGATGAACAAAACAAAAAAACAGGCACACGCAAAAAATGTAAAGTAGCATTACAAAAAATTTTTTGAGTTATTCATGGGTAAAAGGGGTTGAGTTGTGGGTGGTTGACTTTGGGCATGGGCTTGGTGGCTCCGCTGTTCCCATTTCGTATGCCGAACTTGAGCGTTTTTCTATGTAGCTACAATTAAAATGTGATGATGTTCAGAGAAAAAAAAAAAACAAACGAGGGCTGCACACACTCCAGCAACATTATAAAGTGGTCAAAGATACATTGAAGGGTCTCTTGATTTTTTTTCTGAGTTTATAAGAGATTTATGGAAAATGTTTTTTTTTTAGGTAAAAAATTTTAAATTTAAAAACTGAATAAAAAAAATTGATTTTAAGTTATCGATTTCAATATATTCACTATATTATCTCAAGTTTGTGTGAGTATTTTAATAAATTTTATATAACAATTTAAATTAACTAGAAATAGAAAAAATTATATATTTTTTATAACTGAATAATACACAATTACATTTAAGATATCGATTCAAATATACTGAATGTATTATCTTCATATTATTATACATTTTTATGAGACAAATTATATACCAATTTAAATGAAATTGAAAAATTTTTTTACTAAAAAATCTTATTTCAATAACTGAATAATTCAATTTTAACTCTAAGATATTGATTTAAATATATATAAAGATATTATCTTTAAATTTACTATATATTTTTGTGAGTTTCTTAAGACAATTAATATATCATTTTAAATTAAAAAAAGAAATATTTTTTAAGTTCAAAAATTATATATTTTATAACTGAATAATAAAAATTCAGCTCCAAGATATCGACTTAAATATATTGAATGTATTAACTTTAAATTTATTATAATTTTTTTGAGTCCTCTAAGACAATTTATATATCATTTTAAATTAAGTAAAATTAATTCAGATGTTTATTAAGATTTCCCGGAATCTTTTAATGTTTAATAATCTCCTTAGCCTTATTATATAATAAATTTAGTCCTCTTAATTGGAAGACTAAGCTGAAAATATAGTATTTTCTTACTTGATATATCTGTCAACATTCCCAGCAAAGCTAAGAGTATCAAGTGCATTTGACTGCGTCCCTGATTGTCCAGCCCTATATGATTCCACTTCAATGTAAAAGTTAATGTAGACAATCCAAACCTAATGCAATTTGGCAACAATTTTCCCAAAGTTAGCTTCGGCAACAACAACACTAACAATAACAACAATAGATGCAACAAACTGTTGGCTACATTCTGTTGCTATTCTGTCTAACCCAACCCCACCTATCTCTCTCTCTCTTTTTTGCTGGCCACAATTTGCGGCAGCGCGTAATTAAAACAATTTATGTATAATTTGTGTACTAGCGCTCGTCATTTGGCTCCCCGCCCACAGCCCACCGCCAAGCTCCCTTTCGCCCTCTTTCTTTTAAATAATAATTTGCTTAGTTTATAGTCGAGTGTTCTACATATATTTCTGGATAGAAATAACCAACTATGAGTAAGTCTGGGTTCCTGGATTCCGAGTTTGGTTTGGTTTGAATTTGTGCAGTTCTTTTTTTTTTTTGCCTTTCTTTTCTTTCTTTCTTTTTCCAGTTTCTTTGCACAATTTACTCACTTGGCTGCATTTTAACATATTTTGTTATATTTTCCATCAACTGGCTGGCTGGTTTTTTTTTTTATAGAATTTTTTTTTTTTTTAACTTAAATTTTTTTTCTATTTCATTTTACCTTAGGCTTAGTTTGTTTTAGTTTGTTCGTGCAACAGAGGCAAACAGCTTCTGTGAATTTCATGTGCATCTGCCGAGCAGTTTTTTGTTCTGTTTTTCTGAAGTCGAAAAATATTTGTGCACGCAAAAAATGTTAATTGCCCTAAGAGCAGAGAGCACAAGCAAAAAAGAAACCATCAATGTGGCAGTAGTGATGGCTGGGCTGCTATCGTGTGGCAGACAGAGTTGTGGCAGCAATAAAATATTTAGGTTGCCACCAACTTACAACAAACTTCCCAGGCTCGGCCGTTAATGCAACTGCAACTGTAACAAATTGCAATGTCGCACATCTGTCTTGACGGTTTTTAGTTTTTAGTTTTGCCTAAAAAAAAAAAAACCAACATCACCACGAGAACCACTGGAACCACCAGAGCAACCAGAAAAAGTGGCAAATGTAGAAGATGAAAACGAAGGCTCATATATATATATATATATATTTTTTTTTTATCCACTTTAATTTTTTGCCAAACTACAACAAAATAAAAAAAAGTGTTGTTGTGTTTGTTGCTGCTTCTGCATTGCCAATTACCGGCCGCCGGCACCCTAGTAATTTCGTCACATCCGGCCCCCTTTGGGCTGCTGTTTTTGTTGCTGTTGTTGGTCAGCAGGGAAAATCAGGTTTTTCCTTCACTTGTTACAATTCCTGCATTGCCACGTTGGTTTTTAGCTTTTTTGTAGCTTAAGGTTTTTCCTGTTTTTGGCCTTGCTATCAATTTCCTAGCCTATTGCATAGATTCCTTTGCCCCTGCGCCACCCATTCTTCCATTCTTTATAGTTTGGCAGATTGCAAAAGGCAACTAAATTTCATTGGACTTGACTACCGGACGGTGCATTTAAGTTTTTTCGAAAATTTAATTTAGGGTAGGATGCTGGTTGCTTCTTTTGCCTAACTAGCCATCTTGACGAGGAGCGTAGACACTGAGACCAATAGAGATGCTTCTCAATTAAATCACGGTGATCTTTTACGAAGGAAAGGAATTGCTATATATCACAATTTTAAATGTCTTTTGGGGCTGAGCTGTTTTTTTATAAAAAATAATTTTTATAAAGAAATCCATTTCATTTAACCTCCCTGATATCGATACAATTTTATCTGATCTCAATACTTTATCAATTTACAAAAAATAATAAATAAAATAAATAAATGCCAAAGCTATCTTCGGGGCTCGGAAAATTAAAGACTAATTCGAGTTCTTATACTATAAGAAACAGACTTTCGATCCTAATGAAATTTGGTACATAAGTATAACTTTACATAGGTTTTTAAATAATGTTGAAGAAAATTGATTTAGTTTCCATATAGTAGAGGATCAGAGGAAGACCGTATAACCAGCTCCATTAACCTTAAAGGGGACAGAATAGTTTCCAAAAAAACAGACTGACCGATGGAAGAACATACTTTGAAGGATTTATCTAGTGAAACTGATCAGTCTTTAGACAATCGATATACTCTTTTTCATAACAAATAATAAAATAATGTGTACCTAAATAAAATCACTGTTAAGCTCAGCACTTGTGTTGGCCAACGTCACTGTAATCAGTCTGAATATTACAGGCAACCAATTTTGATTTTACCAACTTGTTGGAGTCACCAAGAAAGTAACGAGGCTTTTTCATCAGCCAAAGGCTATTTGGAGTGAGTAGAGATATTCAAGTATTCATCGAGTATTCTCAAATGATGCCGAATGAATAAAGTATCAAAAAATCTGTTAGTCTTTTGACAAAATTTGGGCTAGTATTTTATTAAATGATTATTACACTAACAAATTTGTTAAGCCACACGAACAAAAGACTAAAGTTTCAGGGCCGACAAGACAATTTTTCCTTAGACGAGGACAACTTCGAGTCGTGTCATTAGCACAAGAAAAAATGAAGCCGAACGTTAAACTCGGGCGCGGCCGAGTTTGGGATACCCTGTACCTAGTAGACGGAATTAAAAAAAAAAAGGTGGCAACCCTAGTCGGGTGGTAACCCTGGTCGCCTGCATTCACATAAAACCTCTGGTCTTAATATTCCTTTGAATCCAAAAACACATTGTTCACAATATTGCAAGCACGCCTTCTATCGGACTGCTCATTCGGCAGTTTGCCAGTTAGGCAAGGGGAATTAAAATCTTGACCCTCAAAATTTGTTTTTTGTATATCTCGAGTAAATATGGTCCAATTTTAGTCATGTTTGATATCAATCGAAAGATTTTTAGATTCCTAACAACTTTTCAGAAGCAACTAATACTTAAATCCGAAAGGTTTAGAAATTATGTGGCTTTGAAAAAATGAGGGGGTGGAAGGGGGGGCGGGGGGAGAAAAAAAAAATAAACTTGACCAGCGTACACACATAAGGAGTCCGAATCCCAAGTTTGGTTATCCTAGCTCTTATAGTCTCTAAGATCTAGGCGTACGCGCGGACAGACGGACAGACGGACAGACGGACGGACATGGCTATATCAATTTCTCTAGTCACCCTGATCATATTGTGGGTAACTTTGGGGGGTCTCCGACGCCTCCTTCTCTATGTTACATACATTTGCACAAACTTAATATACCCTTGTACCTTTTTAGGTACAGGGTATAAAAATAGTAAGAGAAGAGAAGAAGGGGAAAAACTACGCTAGACACATTTAGCTAGTTTGATGATCAAGACAACAACAACAACAAGAATAAAGACAAAAATTACAAATGTTGTTGTTGTTGTTTTAGTTGTACCTAATGAATATGGAACTTGAGTTTATCTTTGGCTTTGACTCTGACTTTGACTGTTCATGTCCATGTTCAAGACCAGCCAGAGCCAGAGCCAGAGGAAGAGGAAGACCATGTTCAAATGTGGCTGGCACTGCTGCAACAAGAAAATCTTTACTATTCTTGTGCCAAGTACTTTGTATGCTGTTTGATATTACAAGTTCGTCCCAGCTCGTCCCAAGTCATCGTTGCTTTTTCTTCTTCTTTTTTTTTTTGTTCTTAGTTTTGGACGCGTCATGTGGCCAGTTTGTTAGTTGGCTTCTTCTTTTTTTTTTGTGGACATTCACTCACGATGCTGGCCGCTGCAACAACAAAAAAAAAAAAGAAAGAGAAAAAAATGTCATAAATAAATTGCTTAGCAACATTTGCTGACGCGCCAAATAAAGTGCCATAAATGATCGAATGCGAGCTTTTTAGTTCGATGTTGGCTCGGCGAGTGCCACTAAAAAAAAGTAAATAAGAATTCCAAATGTTTTCTTCCTTTTGCTACTTCTTCTTATTCTTGGCTAGCAAATTAACTAAAAATGCTTAAAATCGCTGGATGAGTTGGCTTATAGCTTGGCTCCGATGATGACGTCTCTTGGCCTGGCTCACTGAATTAGCTGCCTGCCTACTTGGCATCTAGTCAAGACCATTAGCGTGTTTTTAGGTAGACTTGAACTTGCTAGCCACTTGATGTGAGTCTTGGTATGTTGATGACATTCAAGAGCTAATTTTTTTCTTTTCTTTTTTGAAGATTTTCATTCAGCCCAGTGGCATTAATTGTCAAGTTTATGAAAGAAAATAAAATTTGGTTTCAGTTTTCCAGCTCGCCCAGCTGCATAGAATTTGACTGACCAATTTCATACAACCCAAGCAGCTGCACCAAAATCCTGGTGCATGGATTGCCTCACCTTTGGCTAATGCCTGGCAAAACAACTTAATTCACTGAGTGTGCAGACTTTTAGGCAGACAGCAACTTCTTTTAACATAGCCAGTTTTATGACTCTCCCCTCCCCACTAGACTGGCAATTTTCGGACAAGGTGTTCAAATCAAGCCAGCCTCTGCAGCAGCCCGGACAAGATCAAAATTTTGCCATCACATTCATTGGGCAATCTTATGATCAGCTCAGAGAAATAGTAAATAAACGATGGGAAACCAGGGGAATCCAGAGTGAAGAAGTCCCCATAATAAATTTGGTATTTTAAATGATAGTTTTGATTCGTTTTTATCTTAATTACGGCATCAACTTGGCAAACAAAATTCTGCAAATCTAAAGATATACCAGGGAGTGTATGAGAGCTCCCCAATCTGGGCAGAAGTAAAAATAATTTTCTCTCGAAATTGTAAATGTTTTCGTTTGTGAAATCTAAAATTAAAAATTTCATATGCCAAACAAAATCTGAAAGTCCAAGCAACGTCGGACCAGAACAGAAGAACAGTTTCTGCAATGAAAAGCGAGATCAAGTTCAACGCACATTTGTCCTTGATAATTGAAATTTTACGAGAAGGCACACGAAACCGAGCAGACCAGGCCAGGCCGGGCCACTCCAGGCCAGAGCAAGGCAAAACAAATCGAAGAGTACACCACATAAAGGGGCAGCCCGAAAAAATTACAGAGCAAAACAAAAAAAAAAGTAAACAAAAATTATGGCAGTGGATCAGAGCAGAAAAGAGTAAGGAAACGGGACAGATAGAAAGAGAGAGAGAGAGCGAGAGAGAGAATGTAGACTTATTGCCAGGCAGGCTGCAGTACATCAAAGAGCTAAATAAACCAGCCAAAGGAATGCAACGTGGCAGAGATGCAGATGTGCCAGGCGGCCCTGCTGGCAGCAGCGGCGGTGGCTGCGGCAAGCATAATAAGCACATATGCACGAAATGTGCGTAGCGTCTGCCAAAAAAACAACGATATAAACACACAAGTCCAAGACCCACGCCAAAAACCAGCAAGGAGAGAGCCAGCTAGAGCGAGAGGGATCAGTCGAGTACGTGACTCTCGCCTCATTTTGGCTGCCACTCCACTCTCTGCATATCGCCTCCTCTTGTCTCTCCTCTCCTCTCTCACCATTCAGACATATTCTCCCTCATTTTGTGGCTCTGTAAAAATTTCCGAAAATTTGCAATTGACTGACTCCTCCTGCCTGCACCGCTCGGCCGCCTTAGGGCGCACACTGATCATTTGGCAGGGCTCCTCTTCTTGGTTTTGGCGCAAGGGAGCCGCACACACAAAATGTTTATGCATTTTTTTTTTTTGTATTATTTTTTTTTGCGCCTGGTCACTGACCGTGCTCAAGGTTTTTCGTATTCTGCTGCCACTGCCAATGATCGACAGCGACGTCAACGTCGACGGCTGCGGCTGTGGCTGTGGCAAGTTGCAGTTGCACTGCGTAAATTGCATGCGCACAAAAATTTGACGAATATGCCAGGCGAAGTGAAAATAAAAGCAAAAGCAAAGTCGTATAAAAAATATAAGTTCCACTGAAAAGATTTGATCGGAACCCGGCCTCAGCCCAGAAACAAGAAGTAAGTAAGCAAAATGTCTGTAAATAAAAATACTCGATGGACTTGGTTTCTGGCAAACTTGTTGCCGCAAACATTGAAAATAAACAACGATGATTTCATTTAGTGCAAAACGACTGCCAATGTAAATTGCAGACAACAGAAGAAGATAAACAACAACAATAACAACATAAAAGATATTCGGTTTTTTGCCGAATTTTTTTTTGTATTTTTTTTGAATCAAGTTGAAGTAATTTCTTTATCGTTCGGCTCTGCGTTGGATCTCCAGTGATAAATTGGTTGGTACTTGCCCCTGGCCAGATAGGTAATCCATTTCTTTGTATGTTCTTTTTGTATACACTACACATTTTAGAAAGATAATCTAGCCAGCTGAAAGGTATACATTCGATTTTTTAAACTTTCAGTACCGTCCCCGAAAGGAACTGGAGTGTGAAAATAGTTATTATATAGTTATTAGTAGAATAGAAATTACAAAAAAATAATATTTGCAAAACAAAAGAAAAAGCAAACATTTCCCTGAAGAACTGTCAGAGATAGAAATTAATAGATTCGTTAATAAAAGGACTCCATAAGACTTGAGGATAAGGAAATAGATTGAATTGAAATATAGTTAAAAAAAAAACAGTTATTATATATAAAAATAAATAATAAGCGAATCGAACTTATATATATTATAGCTGCTATACCAACATCGGTCTTAGGAATATCTTTCCAATTCAATTAACATAATACAAAGAAAAAATGAACAGTTTCCCAGGAGAAATTTCAGAGATATAACTAAATCAGTTCTTGAAAAACATTTCTCATGGGAATATGGATTTGGCTAAGGAAATATGGGAGAATTGATTAATATGGAATTTTTGGCATTTAGAAGAAAAACTGGCATCATTATTTGAAATAGTAACAAAACCGACAGTAGTCTGAAACTTGGAAAATAATCATTATATTCTGAAGGAAATTAAAATGAAGTCTAAAAACTACCTTGATTATATAGTAAGCCTATTGTCATTCAGACAGAATCTAAATAGTATAGGAAAAATATAACTTACGAAAATAATGAATTAAAATAAATACTTTAAGTTGAGATTTCTGGAATAAGCAAGGCCGGAGTTATACCAAAACTTTCACCCATTTTAAAATTTAAAGTAAATAATATTGATTAAGACTATGAATTAATTTTTCCATTTACCATAAAAAGCTAAAGCTCTAATCCTATTAAATGAAAATTCTTGAATGACAAGAAGTTTTAAGCCGATAAAATTAATATTTTATTTGGAAAAGTAAACAGATATTAAAATATTATAGAGATTAAGTTCTTAAAATGATTAATTTCATTCAATAAATAATTTTTTGTTTTATAAAAAAATATATATATATAAATAAATTCTCTTATCAAGTTAAATAATAAATTTAAATCTTATTTAAAGAACAAAAATTTATTGTATATAAAAAAAAATAAATATATTCAAAATATCAAAAAGAGCATCCAAGTTCTACTGCGCCTTCAAATTTTTAGCAGTTCTTTTTGATTTTCTTAAGAATTTTTGGTTGCAATTTGGTTTCGATTGTGGTAGGTTGGTGAATTCTGGTTCCTGGCTGACTGTACTGCTACTTCCTTTTTTCTGCCGCCAACATTGGCATTGCCACTGCTGCAGTTGCTGGTGCCTCTGCTTTCGCCGCTGACACTCCTTGACCGCCGACCACCCGCAATAAGCGACGCGCCAAAAGGTCTCAAATTACCTTGCCAAATGCCAAGTCAGTGACCGATTATGTTACCCAAAGAGCAGCCAGTGGGCAGTGACGGCAAAATACAAAAAACAACTAAACAAAAAAAAAATCGAAAAAAGAAGAACAACAAAAACAAAATAAGACAAGCGTCATTATAAAAAAAGCGCTGTTGGCTGTCTCTTTTTCGCTTTTGACTTGAACTCTGGCTGGCTGTCAGCGGTGCTGTTGTTGTTGTTGTTGTTGTCCCATAAGCTGTTTTCTCTTTGTGGCCCTGTCGGTTTCTCTAGTGTCTTACAGCTGCCAGCATGGCTTGCCTCATCGTTTGGTTTGCGGCTCCTTGAGCCTCCCCCTGGCCGTTGGCAAGTCTTGGGCTTTGCGTTCTATTTCGTTTTGTTATGCCACATTAGTTGCATATATGCGTGGCTTTGATGACTCTCTTTCTCCTAGGCCAATGTTGACCGCAGAAAAAAAAAAACAAACCAAGCAAAGCGCTTGATCAAAGACTGCGAAATGACTGCGTAGGTTTTACGCTCGTTTTTTGATAAATGCCCAAAGCCAGGAGTGAAGAAAAACGAATGCGTATGAGCATGAGGGGGATGAGGAGCGGGAAGAAGAGGGCAAAGTGTTCAGGTGAAATGCTAAGGCATAATGATTATGATATTCATTTAGCTGATGGCCGGGGCAGATCACTCATACGACACGTGGACTAGGTTTACATTCCCTTGAAAAGTGGCTTAAATTTTTACCACTTCACTCAATCACAGCAATCAAGTGAAGCCCAACAAAAATAATAGTGGATATATGTATGTATGAAAAAAAATTCCCAAGCTAGACAACTTCAATTACGTATTCTAATCTGACTAAAGCAGCTTTAGGGTAGGTCAAGTTTTGTTTTGGTTTTCGTTCGAAACCCACCCCAAAAAAAATGTGCTGAGTACAATTGATTACAATTCGGCAAGCTTTAAATGGATTGGAAAATGATTTAATTGCTACCGACTTCGTTATGATTGAAGAGAAACTCTAATTGACCAGAAGTTTGTTCATATGGACTCTTCAAAGACCTGGATGTCGGGGCAAGGGACATAAGCGCATTATGGCGCCACACACGCACTCAAAAACGAAAAACTACCGACCGGATAAATGGCCAGAAAAAAAGTGACTGAAAAAATGCGTAAAAAATCAAACCAAACCAAATGAAATGAAATGAAAGTTTATTTGGCACACACAGCTCAATACGATACGAAATCATTCGATTGCAATTCAATTCGAGTCGATTTGAGTTTGAACAGTAAAAAGAAAAAAAAAAAATTTATGAAAAACAATTTGATTGGCAGACCAGACCAGGCCAGGCCAATAAAACAAAACAGGCCGAGGCAGAAAGTCTGAAGTGTTTTTGGGTAGGCCTTAATTACGTAATGTGTGGAAGGATTAAAGGACCTGTCCGATATGGCTGCATGCGTAAAATTTTAATTTCGTTTTGAAAATTCCATACGAAAAAGGGCAGAATATTTACAAAACTTGAAGGCAGCAAGGAACAGAATCACAGCTCCTAAAAACAAAAAGAGGAAGTAGTGGCAGTGGAGGCCACATCAACTGCAATCCATCGAGGCCATTGACCAGGGCAGTTCTGTGTACACACATATACATATATATGTGTTTGTATGATTGTATGCTTGTGTGTGTTTCTTCTTTCTTACGCACTTTTTCTAATATTAAAGCAAAAACATCCACAAAGGCTCAAGCAAACCATCCACTCACTGGCACATTTTATTATAGAATTGTTTTTTTCTAGAAGAAGAAGAAGAAAAAAAAAGACCGTATTGATCTGCCCTAACCCTTTTATATCTTATTATTATTATTAAACAACCCCAATGCGTGCTGTCCCTTTTGATTATCATGAAAAGTGAAAAATAAAGCAAAGAAAACCTGGCAATGTACAAGAAAAAAAGTGAGCTGAGTAGAAGCAATGACGATTCCATGTTGGGATACGCAATGTGGCCAAACTCGCCAGGGCATTCATAACTCGACAGACTTTTGACTGGGTTTGGGTTATTTCGAACTTAGTTTACGGCTGCATTTCCGTAGGGGAGTTTCAAATTAAAACAAAATTCAGCCACAATCTTGGCACGCATGTTTATGGCAAAAACCTTGGAATAGAATTGGAAAAGGCAATTCAAAATTATTTAAATTAATGAGGCCACAATGGAATTTGCCAATAGTCTAAAAAGCAATTCTGCTGCTAATCTATTAATTTGGTGAAACTTAATCGCCAACTTTTCTATTGACTAATCCGGGCTAAGCTCCATTGAGTCTCGAACAATAAAAGTATTATTAAAATATATTCTCCATTTTAAATTAAATACAAAAAATATGTCAGGAAGGCCTAGACAAAGGCTGAAAAATTAGACGCATACAAAAAAATAAAGTCTCATCAAAACTGTTGGGCCCACAAAACGGTTGCCAAGTCAGCGAGTGTGTGAAAGTATGATTATTATTTTTTTAATAAAAAAATTTGCTTCTAGGCATGGGCTACGCACTTTGAGATACACAAACAAACATTCACCACATTGATGACATTTGTTTTGCCACGGCTTTTGTAATTTGTTAACGCTTTTCGTTGCTTCTGCATTCTGAATACACTTGAACGAGAACGAAGTGGGTATATTCACACTTGAATTGGCTGTGTGATGTAATCAAAAATATTATGATTTAATTTTAAATAAATCTACGAGGCTCTCTTAGTTTATGGGTCAATGAAACAGAAGTGAAAATATTCTATATTATCTCACTTCACTTAGTTTATGGGTAATACAAAAAAGTTGCTCGGAATTTTTTTAAACTTAAGGAGTGACAATATTTTATATTGTCTCACTTCCATTTTGATATTAATTCAAGCGCAAATTTGTTATATAATTGTTTTTTCTAGAAGAACAAAATCAAAGACCGATCTGACCTATCTCTGGGGCCTAGCACAGGGCCTAAAAAGTTTTTTATTTTTTATTATTCCAACTTGGAAATTATTGAATTATTATTATTATTATTATTATTATTATTATTATTATTATTATTATTATTATTATTATTATTATTATTATTATTATTATTATTATTATTACTATTTTTACTATCATCATCATTATTATTGCAATTGTTTTCATTATATTTTTAGAGTATTCAACAGACGCATTCTTTAGCAAGCAAAAGCTTTGAGTATTTTTTATAAAACTGTAAAGTACATTTTTTATTTTCGTTGTCACCCTGCAGTCCTTGTTGGGGTTAAAATAGGTCTAACATGCCAGGCTTTAGCCGCAAGGTCTCTTAATCAGTGTATGTGTGTGGTTACATAAAAAAAAAGTAATTTTGCTTACAATTTTAAGCTGCTGACAACTGTCAACAGGCTCTCTCTCTCTCTTTGCTTTATCTAGATGCATATATCAAGTACAGTGGGTAATCAGATTGAAGGAAATTCTTGAAATCTTTTTTCGGGGAATTTTTAAGTTTTGACTTTTAAAGGATTTCAAAAAAAGCTGATAGAATATCTTTTAGAATATACTCAAACTGAGATTTCTGTGGAAGAGATCTCTCTGGAATATAAATATAGTTAAGGGCCTCTAAAATTTTTTTGTGTAGTCCTTTACTGGGTTTCCTGGGTTCTACTTATCCTTGCTCTTATATTAATTTGCTTAGTATATTATTAGTGAGAAATCTTCAATGAAAATGAGTTGAAATCTGAGATCCTCTTTTGGTTCGGGCTCACCTTCGAAATCCCTTTTAGTGATTGTTCACTTTACTGTGGGGCTGTTTGATTTAATAAGCCAGCTACTCATTTTTAATTTTATTTCTATAGTAGATGTAATAGAAATTGTCTGGCTAATACATTAGGTCGAGCCGTCGCTAACATCCGTTTTTTCCGCTCTTCCGCATATCCCGTTTTTTTCAACCAGCTTCTGATTTAATGAATTGAACGATGCGTGGTTGTAGTTGTTGTTCTGGATTGGCTTGGTGGCTGTTGCCAGAGATACAATTTAACAACAGCTTCCTGTTTTGGGTTCCTGCAGCCACAACGGCTAAGGCCAGCGGCACTGACGCTGACGTTGATGTTGTTGACTACTTTTCAAATCAGTTTACTTCCTTGCCAAGAGCAGAGCGCTACGAATTAGAACAAAATCGTAAATTTCGTTGGCTGCTCTGAGAACGGAAGCGAACGTATGCCACTGCGACTAGTTTAAGTTGGCCTTTTAGAAATGAAATACAAAACTGACTTCAAATTAAATGAAAAGCGCAAAAAGATGAAAATATTGTCAAGTGAACCCGAATTGAATCCTTCCCAATGGCCAGTCTATTTAACCTTTTGCCTATGCAAATCATATCTTTCAGATACAAAGAGTATCTGCTTGGATCTGCTCGAATTTCGTTATGCAGTGCAATTTGCTGCAATTTCTGCAATTCTGCTTTTGTTATTTTCAATTTTTATTTCAACCTTTTTTTTCCTCTTTCTTCTTCTTCTTCTTCGTCTTTTTGGGCATGGGCACGCCTGTCGTCAGATTCGTAGCTCTGATCTTGTTGCTTTGTCTTTTGTCTTTCGTTTCGAAGGGGTTGTGAATTTTGTTTTGGGTCTGCAAACTAGTTTTTGGCTGTTAGGAAGTTGTGGTTAATCTTGTCGCCGTTGCCTTTTTATCTAGCGTAAATAAGGCAATCATGTGCTTAAGATCAGCACCCTCTCCCTCCTCAACCCATAATTTATCAAACAAAACAAGTTTTTTTATATATTTTTTTTTTATTTTGTTGGCTTTTCTTTTTGTTGAGCTTAAAAATTCATAATAAAAAAGAGATGCATTTTGATATAATTTTATTTATTTTGCATAGACTCTCGTCTGTCTGTCCGTCTGTCCTCTGGTCTGCCGGCTTGGTTCTTTTGCTGGCGGTTGCTGCGCGAGTGGCCAAGGCAACACAACTTGCCACCGCTCAATGCCTCAGTTTTGAGTGAGCTACCCCAACCTAACAGACTCAGAGAGTGGTTGACCAAAAGAGGGAGCGAAACAAAGAGAGAGAGAGAGAGAGCGAGAGAGAGAGAGAGCAAGTGAGCGTCATTCTTTTACAACATTTTTACAAGGGCCACCAACACATACAAAAGACCCAGAAGCCGGCACAATTTTGTGGCATGAGTGTTATTGGTGGCCGTGGTGAGTTTTGATGCCGCAAGAATAGCTCAAAGCTTGAGTGCTTTTATTTTTGCAGGGGTAAGATACTCAGTGCCTCTCAACTTGTGCGAGTGTGTGTGTGTGGCACATTTTTTAAATTGCAATTTTTGCTCATTTGAGTGAGTTGTTTTTGATGAGTTTACTTGGACTTTTAATTATTATTAAAGTGACTTTCAATAATACTTGAGAATAGTTTTGGAATTATTTCGATTATTTCGAGGGCCATACCCTTTGACCCTGGCTAACCCCGATTGGATGTGTGCAGCATCTCAGGCATAAAAAATGCATAAGCTGCCCCAACAGCAACATCATCATTTAAATTGATAGAAGAGGCAGGCAGCCGTGGCAGTGGCTGTGGCTGGGACTGAAATATAGTTACTGTGGCTGCTGCAACCAGTTGCAAGTTGCAACAGGTGTGCCAGCTGTGGCCCAAAGTCTCGAAAAGAAAACAAATTTGCAAGGCAAAAGTTCTCTTCTGCTTCTTCTTCTTATTTTTTTGTGGCAAGATGCTCTACAAGTAGTTCAGTCTATGCGTGTGTGTGTGTTTGTGCCCTGCCTTACCCTAACACGTAGCAGACATTCGGCTTTATAAAGTTTTCAGCTCTGCCGGAATTTTTTTTATATTTTTTTTTTTCCTTCAAAATAATAATAGAGCATCTTGCCTTCTTTATTCGTTTCCCCCAACGACTAAAATGATCTTTTTACACTTCTGGTGTTGTTGCAATTAGTATCGGATTTTGTTTTGTGGCAACAACAACCACAACAACAACAAAGTTTATTATTATAATTTGTTCTGAAATTGACTTTAGTTTTTATATATTTTTCTATCTCACATTCAGAGCCTCCCTGTCCCAATCTCAGCTCTTAGTCATGTTGCCTTTGATTTGATTTAGTTCTTTACCCGATTTCCATATGTGTCGTTTATTTTTTTCCTCACAGCCCCGTTTTCTTTTTAGCTCTTTCTCCACTCTACACAATTTTGTTTGCCGTTTTCTTTAATATCTGCTCTGGTTTTCAATTAAATCGCTTAGTTCATCCGACCTGGTCCGGCCAAGCTGGGTTAGCTTTTTTTTCTCCATTGTCTCATTCATATTCATGTTGGCCATTTAGTTTTTTTTTCTACATAACGGTTCACACATTTACAAATGGTTTTAAATAATAAATAACTGAAAGAGTCAACAAACTTGCGGTGAGCTTCGCCTTTGATTCGTTTGCTCCAGTGGCCTGTCAATTTGTGATTCTCATTGTGCCAACAGTTTTGATTGATTTTAGTGAAAGAATTAAAAACGGTCACAAATAGGGGAAGTAGCTAAAGATTGTTAAAATAGTGATACTGTTATTCAAAATAGGTTGCGACTTATGTCGCTATCAATATTTCGTTAAGAGAAATAAGCAAATCAAGACAATCTTAGGTCCAATTTGAGTTCATTATTTTCTAGTTTAATATTTTTTTAGATTGAATAAAATCACTGTTATTCAAAACAGGTTGGGGTCCTCAAAAGACTTGGGTCGCTATCAATATTTCGTTAAGGGAACTAAGCAAATCACGAAGAGTCTTAGGTCTCCATTTGAGTTGATTATTTTCTAGTTTGATATTTTTTAAGATTTAATAAAAGTTCTTGAAAATATTTCATAAAAGTAAATATATAAGTCAAGAGCTTAGTTCAACTTAACGTCTTTTGAAATATTCGAATTACCAAAAAGAATTCTTCTCCAGAGCTGAGGCCTAATTTAAGCTCGACTAAAATTTATACGGAATATTGAATATTTAATTTCAGAATTTGGAGCAATCAGAGCTAAGCTGGGATATTATATATTATATTTAGGAATATGGGAGTCCAGACAAAATGATTTATATCTTCTTGATTCTTCACATTCTTTTACCTAAACTAATTCCGACATAGGCCGGATTGATTTTAATAGATGGAGAGTTGTCCGGGCATCTGAGCTCCCATGGTAGGTTACCAACAGCACCATCCATAACTTTGATCGGAGATCATATCAACCACCACAGTAGTCGGTACGCTGAGAAAATGCTGAGTTGCCTCGCTGACCTTCGCTACCCTTCCGACGTCTTAAGAGGACCCACCTCACAGATCTCCCGACCCGCTCTATAAAATAGATTTTAAAATCGAAACTTACTTAAAATGCTTAGATTGATAAATATTATTAAGCTCCCTATGTACCATACTTCCCTATCCAACTTTTCATCGTCCGGTAAAATATAATAAAAAAATAAAAAAAAGACCGGATTGAATACTATACAAATATTGGATTATTTATTTTTGGATTGTCAAGAAAAAAAAAATCTTATATTATTCTTGATTAATAAAAAAAAAAAAAAAACAATAAATATTGTACAGCGTGGGCCCAAATAACTGTCGCACTTTGTAAAAGCACCGTTATTCGTGTGAACATGCATAGATTTGTCTTTCTATCACATTGTTGCCTTCTTTATTTAATTTTCAGTTGAACTTTGTATGGTTTCGACATAATCAGTAATAAATAAACTTTTGCGAATGATGGAAGCAAAAAGAGAGCTGGTGCTAAAATTGCATTTGCAAGGCAAACAGACAAGTGACATAGTTAAGTCGCTAAAAAACATAGACGTAAACCGTAGATTTGTTCAACGCACTGTGGCTCGGTTTAAGACAACAGGAACTGTTAAAATATCCAAGAAATCTGGTCGAAAAAAAACTGTAAGAACGTCTGCACTAGTGAAGAAAGTGCGCGAGAAAATTCGGCGAAATTGTGCAAGATCCACTCGAAATCTGGCCAAGGAGCTGAATGTGAGCCGCAAAACTATTCGAACGATTTTAAAAGACGATTTGGGGCAAAAACCTTACAAAAAAAAAAGGATCCATGGTCTTACGGAGCGCCAGAAAAAAATGCGGCAGGAAAGAAGTGGTGAGTTGCTTCGGCGGCACGCAAGTTGCAATTTTGTGTTTTCTGATGAAAAACTATTCACATTGCAAAAAAGCCACAACCCACAAAATGATCGCGTTTATGCAACAAGTATGCAGGATATCCCAACTGATAAATTAGCTGTTGAGAGATATCAAAACAGTACGTCTGTCATGGTGTGGGGAGCCATATCCGCAAAAGGCAAGATTCCTCTTCTTTTTATTGATAAAGGAGTCAAAATCAATGCCCAATTCTATTTGGATAAAGTGCTTGTTAATCATTTTTATCCTCAAGTATCTAAGCTCTTCGGCAATGAACCATATTGCTTCCAGATAGATTCTGCTCCGGCTCATAAAGCAAGAACTGTTCAGCGCTGGTGCAAGGATAATCTGCCATGCTTCATTCCTGTTGATGAATGGCCATCATCTTCCCCGGATCTAAATCCATTGGATTACTGCATATGGGGCTATATGCTTGATAAACTAAAAAATATAAAAAATATGAAATTGGAACAATTCAAGCGTCGCCTAACTAAAATTTGGAATGAAATTCCGGAAGAAGTGTTGCGTGCCGCCTGCAATAGTTTTCAAAAACGTTTAAAGCTCGTAAAAAAAATAAAAGGTGAAAGATTAGAACTTAAGCACAAATAATATAAGATAAAAGTCTTACTAATAAATAAAATTGTTTTAGAGCTCAAAATATCCTATAGTTTTAATTTTACACAAAAAATAAAGTGCGACAGTTATTTGGGCCCACCCTGTAAACAAATGCCTAAGTGATCAGCTTTGGTCCCCAGCAATTTGGTTTCTGCAATTAAATTTTTCCAATTTTTTCATTTTGTCGAGAACTTCAGAAAATTGGCCTCATAAATAAAATTTTGTGTCTTTGCCATCCTCGCAAAAAAAAAAAAACAAGTTAAAATTCAAGGCAGTCACTTGAAATCCAATTTTTCTTTGACTTGTCTCAGTTTCTTTTTTGGTTCGCCAAAAAAAAAAAAAAAAAACTTGGACAATTTTTTTTGTGCTGCTGCTACCATTCAAACTTTTGTTGTTGTTGTTTCTATAATTGTTGCACTCTTTGTTATTGTTGTTGTTGTTGTATCAAATTTTGTTCAAGTACATCAAGTTCGATTGCGTTCTTTACCTTGAAATCTTGTTTTCTATCCGTTGTTGGTTTTTTTTTTGTTGCTGATTTTTTTTTCTGTCTTTATTTGCCAGCATTTTGCTTTGAATTTTTTCGTTTGCGGCTTTTGATATTGCCATTGGCATTGCTGATGCTGGCGCTGTTTTTTTGTTTTGTTTTTGTTGTTGTTGCAGTGCAGCTGCAAATCTTTAGTCATTGTCGTCGCTTTGCTTTGTCGCTGCCTAATATTCAATTTTATTTGCATTTTATTTTATTGTTGTTGTTGTTGTTTGTGTGATGTGGTTTTCTTGACTTTTTGTTTTGTATTATTTTTATTTTTTTTTATAGAATTACAACAAAGTCATCGTTGGCGTGTTGTTATTGTTATTTTTTTCTACTTCTACTGGTTAGTTTTCGTTATTCTAAATAGGGAATTTGCATTTATTTATAAGGCAGACATTAATTTGTGCGCTCATAAATTTAATTAAATTGACTGATTTTTTTTTTCATTTTATATATTATTTTATAATTTAAGCTTTCTTAAGTTTTTTTGTTTTGTTTTCGTTTGTATTTAAAACTTAGATGTTTTATTAATGTTTTCTCAGTTGGCGATTTTGCAAAATGCGGAAATTGATTTATGAAAATTCCTTTTATTTCTGCCTTGCAACATAAATAATAAATTACTTGTAATTACAAAAAGCCGCCGCCCTCAATCTCAAATTTAAATAAAGCCTACAAAATATTGAAGTTTGCATGTATGTGTGTGTGTGTGTATATGTTTTTTGCATAAACCTTGGCATCAAAAATAAAAATATAAAATGTTACGTCTGCTTCGAGCTTACGTTACGTTTTCTTGGCTCAACAATCTGGCAACCCTGTGCCCAAAATGCAACGCTTCGCTGCTTACGAAAAAAATGAAAAAAACAAAAATCAAGTGAAAAAAAACCGAAAACTTTGATACAGCCCCCAACCGAGTATTTCTTGTTGTTATTGTTTTTCTTTTTTTTTTTGTTAGAATTTCTATTGCCAGTTAGTTTTGGCTGCGCCTGGCCTCCATTTCGGCGTGCATTCATAACGCGCCGCTAAAAATTATAACAACAAATAAAACGCTTGTGCATTTGTGTGTGTGTGTGTGCAAATAGACAAAAATATATACATATATACAAGGTATCTTTCAAAAAAACAAAACGGCTTTGGAAGTCGAGGTTTTCCATTGGTTTCCAATTCTGCTGTTTTGCCATTTGAGACGTCGCCGTCAGCGGCTTTGGCGGCAGCGACGTCCGTTGCAACTGCGTTCGCACTGCTTTGCGCCTAAAAATTTATGGCTTGCATTTTGTTTTTTGTTTTTTCGTAGTTCGCCGTTGCTGTTGTTGTTGTTGTTGTTGTTGTCGTTTGCAACAACCTCGAACTTTAGATTTGTTTGCAATGCTTATGAGAGCATAACATTTGTATATACATTTTTTTTTAAACATTTTTTTTTTGTGCTTGCCATTTTATGATTATTGTTATAATTGTTGCACTGAATGTCGATTTTTAATGACTATTTGGTTTTTTGTATTGCCATTTGCGCCATATTTATGAATATTGTTTAATTTTTTTTCGAGTTGATTTGACTTTCGGGCTGTCCTAAAATTGGTACAGTCATGAAGGCTGTTGCATTTTCCATTTAGAATTTTTGCAAAAAAATTCTCCTTTTTTTTGGCTAACAAGGCAGTCGGTTTAAGTGGTTAGTTTTGGCCGCATGCCTTAAAGGCAGTAAGTGGCGCCAATTGGCTACGCTTTTTGGTAGTGGCACACACACTCGAATATATGTGGAGACCAACTAACTCGCAGAGGAAACAGCGCGCCCACTTCCGTCCGAAACAGCGGAAAACACAAAAACACCCACAAGCCAAAAACCACTTTGATGGCTCCTAAAGCCGGAAACGTGAATTTATGACCAGAAAGCTGCCAGGCAAGTGCAAGTGTGAAGGCTTCGGGCTTCCCAAAAAAAAAGGAAACAAATGAATCTTATGCAACAGGAGAATCTGCCTTGACTTAAAATGAAAACTTTAAGCAAAAGAAGGCTCCTAAATTTCGTTTAAATTTTAAAATAAAAATTTAGAAAGTGATGAGTAATTCCCATCCATTTGAGATTGATTCTAGGCTCAATAACAAATAAGTTTTTCATTTCCAGTTTTTTTTGTGAGATTCCCCGATTTCTAATTCATTTATAATAAATAAATGATTGCATAGACTAAACAAAATTTAAATAATACAAAAAAGTGCAACAATTTTCACTTATAAAAAAAAAAACTGGTTATAAAATTAACATATTTCTTTTTTGTTGCTGTTGTTGTTGTTTTTGTTTTTGTAATTTTGAATGCTTGTGTCAGGGTTTTATCTGTTGAATTTGTTTATTTTTTATTTTTAAATATTTTTCGCTTGTCGCTTAGAATTCTTGCATTTTATTGACTTGAAAAGTAACCTTGAATATTTATTTTTATTTAATCATATAAAATGCAAAATATAAAAAAAAAATTGGAATATTTAATGAAGAGTTACATTATATAGAAACTATTTCGTTCCTAACAAAAATAGACTGGCTTGAAGTGAATATTTTCTCCGCACTCAAATAATGCTTGAATAATTGTGGAAAGAGGACTTTCTTGCCCACAAAATATTCACTTTTTTCAAAAAGAAAATTATAAAATTTTTTAATAAGATTTCCTGTTTTTTAATTGATTTTTATAATGATTTACATGAAGGCCTTACAGACTTTCAGAGTATAATTAATATTCATTAAAATAAATAAGAATTCAAAATAACTCAACGATTCCAAAAAAATTGAAAAGAAGGCTTGAATAATTGTGGAAAAGGCTTCATTGTCTTCAAAATATTCAAAACTTTTTTCTTAAGAAAATATCTTTTTTTTTTAATAATTTCCTGTTTTTTAATCGCTTTTTAACAATGATTTTTTTAAAGCCTATCCAGAATTTTAGAATTTAATTAGAATTCACTACTTAAAATAAAAATTAATAAAAAATTAAAACAACTCAACGGTTCCAATAAAAACAATTTTTTCATAATTTTAGGAATCTGTCAAAATTTTTTGATTACTTTGATTATTTTGAAAGTGTGGAAAGCATACCAAAGTCCTCTTTTTTTTAAGTCTGTGTTAGAAATTTATATTATCAGGGCTACCTCGATTCCCTCAAGTAAAAAAAAAGCAAATTCGGAAATGTCGTTTTTAATTTTTTGACTCCCTAAGAATTTAAAAAGAAATTTTGAAATATAATTCTAAAATTTTCAAAATATTCATATAATAATTCTTAGTCCGATCATTATGACAATGTCCCAGATATTTCTACTATCTTAATCCGATCTTTATTTTTCTACTACCTCGATTCCCTCAAATAAAAATAGAAAAATTCGGAAATATCATTTTGAATTTTTCGACTCCCTCATAATTCCCTCAAATAAAAAAACAAAAACATATTTGGAATTTTTTTTTTTAATTTTTCGTCTCCCAAAAAATTAAAAAAATTTTTATACATTATTTAAATTTTTTTCAAAATATTCACATTACATAATCCAATTCCTAATCCGATCTTTATGACAAAGCATAAATCACTATAATCCTATGGATAAATTGGCTAAGATTTTCAGTGTATTTCTCTCCGTGTTGGCCAAGCGAATCATTATAATTCAGACCTTCTGAAAAAACTGAACCTAAAAATATTTCACAAAAATACTTTTCACATATTTTGTTGGTTTTTTTTTTAATCGGATGTGACTTTCAGCGTTCGTTTTGAGTCTTCTGGTGCTGCCTTTTCTTCTTCTTCTTCTTGGTTGTTTTTCCGGCCATTTGACAAACACGCAGGCGGCTCAAAAATATGCAATGCCCTCCGCACGCCCTGCCCCTTCCCTGCCCTTCCCTTTTCCCTTGCCTAGTCTAGGCTAGAGAGAGGGCTTCACATATTTTTTGTTTTTTTGTCGACTTGAGTTGGTTTCTTACTTTTTGCTTGTTGTTCCTCGTGTTGTTGTTTTTGTTGTTGTTGTGTTGCAGCTCGCAACTTGAGCTGCATTAGGAAAGGTCAGTGCCACCGCGCTGCCATCGCCACCGTTTGCCTCAAATGCATCAAAAACGCGCTTTTTGTGCAAAACGTCTGTCGTTCCGTCAACTGCGTCGCTCTCGATGTCGTCCGTCATTCCGTTCCCCAGCCCCGCTGCCCGCTCTCGGCGCCCACCAACCTCACTCGACTGTCGTCTGTGGCAGGCCCAGGCCAGTCGGTTAGTCTATTGGTTGGTTTGTTGGTCTCTTGGTCGGTTGGTCGGTCGGTTGGCTGGTCCGGTTCGGCTCGGTCCGCTTGCTCGTCCGGGGGTTCTTTGTGGCTTGGCTTGGTTTGGCTTCGTTTCGCGCTTACTTGCTTTTAATTCTTGCATTGCGTTTCAAGTTGCAGGGCACACACACACACACACACACACACACACACACACACATGGAAATATTTTGAGAGTGTATTCCACGCAGCTGCAACTGAAACTGCAGCAGCAACAGCAACAGCAGCGGTTCGGATACTTTGGGGTTGGGGCACAAGTAAAAAAGAAAAGTAAAAAAAAAAATGCGCAACTCATTTAAAAATGCCAACGTCCATCACCGAGGATCGCCGAAGATGGCAGAATTTGTTGTCGTTTCGCTTTTTTGTCAAATTGTTTTGCTGAATTTTCTTGAGAACTTTTGCATTGTAGTGCATTTTTTTATTTGAGCTTGCCGCACTTTTCATACTCTTTAATCAAACGGAAGAGGAAGTTTAACTAATTCGTTAATCTTTGGGTTCTGAGAGGAACCCAAAATTGAAAAGGTCACCAAATGAAGGATTTGTCCATCTTCTTAATGTTTAAAACCCAAGAAGCATTTGACAGAGGAAGAAGATCTTTGGGTAATGAGAGCAAGCACAGGGATTTCCTAGGAAATTGAAAGGGGTTTGATTTCTCCATCTTTTGAAACTTTGAAACCCATGAAGCTTTTGCCATTTTCTCCTTCAACTCGAAAGAGTATTTGAAATTCGTCTTAGTCTTTCTCTGTCTTCTTTGTTGTTGTTATTATTGGTATTGTTGTTGTGGCCTAAGCCAGAATGAGAAGTCCGAGGAAGTGGAAACATGAAGACAATCAACTGTTTTGTTATTTGATTTGGTATGTTTTTTTTTTCTTCTCCTTTTTTTCTTTTTTTTTTCTTTCGATTTGCTTTGGCTATGATTTCTTGTTTTATAGATTGGCAATTTGAGCAGATCTTAGTTTGATTATAAATGCTCGAAAATATGGCAAATATTTAATTAATTTTTCATTTATAATATTTTTTCCGCCTGGCAGTTTTATTTAATTACACCTTCAGCCTTAATTTTTTTTCTCAAATGGGAAACTAAAACACAATTTATGTTAATAAAAAAAAATTAATTACTGGGAAGCAAAAATGGGAATATGCCAAGCCAAACTTAATTGAGCTTAGAATTGAAATCATTCAGTTGTGTCCTCAGCTCTTTAGTTACTCTTCTGTTTGTGGCAATTGAAGTCTGGATAATTTCATTTGTGCAACACTTACCAGCCACAACCACACAATTGCCAAAAAAGAAAAAGCCACACACAAGCATGCAAAATTGCTTTTCAAGTGCTCAGGCAGTTTTGGCAAACTCACTTATGCCTGCGAGTGTGTGTGTGTTTGTCAGTCATTCAACACTTTGTGTGTGAGCTTAGCAATTTGTGGTCTGGCTACGGGTGCAGCTTCAAAAACTTTTAGGCAACAGTTTGTGGCAAGCCAGACGAAAACACCCATCAACACATTTGGCCAAACTATGTGTGTATGTGTGTGTGTGTTTGGCTTGAGCACCTGTTGCTTTGCCAGTCGCACTAATTTCATTACGTTTTCTCTCCGAAGCCAGACCATAACAATAACAACAACAACAACAACATAGAACGGGCGATTACGACATCTTAATCGAAAATTGCATAGCACTTTCATTTTCACTGACACACACACACACACACACAGACGCATACACTGGCAGAAGGCAGCACTCATCCGGCTACTCACTCACATTCATACATATTCATTGCCATTTGGTTGCACCTTGGTGCATTGCCGTTAATGTTGTTGTTGTTGTTGTTGTTGTTGCTTCTGGCTCACAATGTCGGCCTGGGCAACATCAACATCACCATCACCATCGTCACACTGCATCAGCTTTGGCCTCAGCCTCGGTCTCTGCTACCAAAGTCAACCACCAATGTACAATGTGCAACCGGCAACCTGCCACACACACACACAGATACAAACGAACTCATGAACTTAATTTAGATGCAAAATGCTGGGTTCTTTCGTTGGCATCATTGTTGCTGCCCAGCCAATCCACCCACCTGTGGCTGCACATCCACAACCACTGCCACTACCTCTGCCACTGCCACTGACTCTGGATTAGGCAGCATTAGTCTGGGCCGTGTGCTCTGTCCATGTCTGGCTGTGTGTGCTTGCGTAATTTCATTCAAAAATCTAGCAGCCACAATTTTCAAAATAGGCCTAACAAACACAAACACAAACACACGTTGAATTCTAATTGAATGTTTTGCTGAAAATTTAGTTCAGGGTCATCTGAGTGCGGTTCGGTTTTTGGTTTCGTATTTATACGCGTATGTGTGCGTGTGTGTGTGTATTTTTTGAGTGTGGTGTGAGTTATTTAGTGGCTTGTGGAAGGTCAATTTTTTTGTGAATTGTGGTCTAAATATTTTGCGTGGATTTGGTTTAGTCTATGAATTATGTATACGCCATGTAGAGTTTTTTTTTCTTTTTCGGTTTTATTATTTTTGAATTCAAGTTTCGAAATAAAAAAAATTTTGAGCAAGCCAAAGATATTATCATTAAAGTAAATAAGGCTATTTGATATTGATTTGAAGTTAAGGAAATTCCTTCATTTAGCTGACTCCTAAGACTATAGAAAATTATTTCAAAATTTTCTAATTAATTAATTTTTTTAAGTAAACTTAAAAACCTATGAAAAGTTCACAACATCTAAAATATATTTTGATATATTTCAAATGAAAAATTTCTAACTTTTTTTATTGTTAAGATCTCGAAATTTTCAGATCAAAATCAAAATATTATTTATTATTTTCTGTATTTATCTGCTACCTTAAAAAAGAGGAAATATAACAAAAATCAAAAATCAAAGATTATGGAAATCTTTTCTAAATAAATAATTAAATAAACGATTATCAAGTTCTCGATAAATTCTTAAGACATAGGCCAGTTTGAGAGATCAAAATCAAAACATTCTTTCTTATTTATTTAATTTATTGGGTTCGTTAGAAAAGAAGAAAAGTATTTAAAAGATCCCAATAAAAAATGGAGATTCTTAAAAAATAAATTAAATATTTTTGACTTAGCTTAAAGCCTCTTAAAATTTGGAAGCATCAAATATTATTTTAAGAATATTTAAAATTAAGAACTTATAGGTTTTGTCTAATGGTTCGAGATCTTGAAATTTAATAAATTAATTCTTAAGCCAGTTTTAAAGATCAAAATGATTTTTGAACTATTTAAAGATCGAAAAAAACATATATATATTTTTTTATCATTCCAAATGATTCAAGAGCTATAAACTTTCTTAGAGTCTTAACGTTTTTTTTCGAAATTTTTTTGAAACTAACATGATCGTTTCCTTTCTTTTTATATTTCTTCTTGCTATATTCTTTTCTGTTTATATCTTGCTCTATTTCTTATAGACTCTATTCCATTGTTGTTGTTGTTGTTTCACTCCACTCAGCTGCCTATTTAATTGCTCGGCATTACAAGATCTGGCAATTCCTTTCCCTCTGGTAGCGACCCTTTTGTTATGGCATCAGCTCCCTCGGGCAGAGAGTTGTTGGAATCGCAGTTGCAGTCACCGGCGTCGCCGCTGAGGCCTCTGCTCCTCCAGCCAACGACCTACCAAACAAATTGTGAGAAAAAAAAAAATAAGAAAAAAAAAATTGCAAACACACAAAAACACAAAATGTGCGTGCTACATAAATTAAAACCTATGCTTGAGTGGCCCGCGAGTGGAACTTGGGATGGGAGGGAGTATTGAAAGACTTGGATAAAAACTAAACATGGCAAAACATAGGAAAGAAAGAAGAAGAAGAAGAAGAGGCAGAAGTAGACTATCTTCTGACTCTTTTGGCTCCAAAGTTTTGTCTCTTTTTTTTTTTTGGTTTTTGTTTTTTCTTTTTTTGTTGCTTTCAAACTGATCTCGTATTTTATGTCAAGTCTACGCTTGCTTGTTGTTGTTGTATATTCTCTCTCTCCTTCTCTCTCTTTAATATTTTGTGTTTTGCATTGAATTCGGGCTCTAAAAATTCTACTTAGTTTTTAGTGCTCTTCTTCTTCTTCATTCTTTAGATTTTGAGCGCATATTCATCAATTTTTTTTAGCTGGCTTGTCGCAAGTGCAGCGTAATGGCTGCCATCTTGATTATGTTGTAGCTCCCGCTTTTTGTTGTTGTTGTTGCTGCTGCTGCTATTACTGCATTGCCCCTGCCACTGCCACTGCCATAACAGCAACAACAAAAACAACAACAACAACAGCAATGATGTTGCTGATGACGCTGACGATGATGATGAGGCTGGTGGTGATGGCGTGTTTGCTGTAATTTGCGCTACGTAAAAAGTTCAAAAAAATACAACAACGAAAAATAACAACAACAACAATAACAACGAGAACAACACAAAAAAAAAATTCGCTCTAAATGAAGAAAATTGAGCGCTCGATCGTTGACTGGAAGGCGTCGCAGTTGCCGTCGCTGCTCCTGTCTGAGCTGCTGCTCCACTTCTATCTCCCTCTCTCTCTCTCTCTCCGTGTCTCTATCTCTTTCTCACTCCTTCTCACTTGCACTCTTTTTGACAGAAGCGGCCAGTGAAGAGACGTCAGCGGTGGTGGCCTGTAAAAGGGCAAAATACGAAAAACCTTGAGGACGGTCAGTAACCGCAGGCCAGGCCAGCAAATTTATATGAACTGCAAACGAAATTTTTTGTTGTTGTTGTTGTATTTTTGTGCATTTATTTTGGTTGCCTCTTTCGGTGTATTTTGCCTGCCTTCTTTTTATTTTATTTCTACTTCTTTTTTTGTTTTTTTGTTTGTTGCACATTTTACTTTGTTTTGTATTTTTTCGTACAGTTAAATTGCGCATTTTTTTGTCGGTTTTTTTGGGGTGGAGTCTCAACCCAACCGGACCGGCGGCACCACCGAAACCAACAAAGCAGCGACAGCGGCAGCGCCAGCAGCAGAGCAACGTGCGTTCTGCTCGCTGTGCGCTTCTGCCTTTTGTTCGAGTGGTACTTTTATTTTTGGAAGGTATACACTGCTGCTAAAGGGGTATTTTGGTGGCATAGAATTGAGAGGGGGGAGGGAAAATTATTGAAATAAAAAAATATATGCTTAAATCATATTTATGATCGCAAGATTTGGCTCAGAATTAATGCAAGTTATTGGTAGGAACAACTAATTTAAAGATTTCCAATACTCTCTCCGAATGATTCTGAAAAATATTTGTTACCTATATTGGATGGGACAACTAATTTTAAAGTTTCCTCTCTCTCCGAATAATTCCAATTTAATAGAATTCACCTGACAAATATTTTTTGCCTATATTAATGAGCTCAAGTTATGACTAGGTCAGAGAACTCAGCATTAATGCAAGTTATTGGAAGAGAGAACTAATTTATAGGTTTCCGAATAATTCCAATTAAGTAGAATTCACCTGACAAATATGTGTTGCCTACTTTAAGGGTTATACAGACTTTGGGGTCAGACAGACTTAGGTATTATAATGGTTCTAAAGGCATGATAAGACCCTTTCCAATCATAGAAATCGCTGCAGTCTTTCAAAATAATATGGGAAGAATTTTAAATTCCTTATTCTTCTAAAGGGTATTCCAAAGTCGGGCAATGTGCTTGCCTGGTTGGCTCACTTGTTTTTGGGTGAGGTTGTGGCTGCGATCAAAACTGCGTCATAGGAGGCGGTGGCAGCAGCAGCGACGCAAAGCTGAGCTGCACTTGAAAACTCAACTGGCGTGGCTGACCGACCGAGTAGACGGAACGCCGGAACGCTGGAGCGCCGAAGCGACAGACTGAGCGCTGTTGCAAATGCAGCTCGACGAGCGTCAACGTCATCATCATCATTGTGGACTTTAAGTGGTTTTGGGTGTGCTTCTCTTGAGCTCTGTATGTGTGTGTGTGTTTGTGTGTCTGTGTTGGTGTATCTGGACCCCATGCGGTTAATTTATGCCTGTTTGCAATTTTGGCAGACACTGCAAAAATATTTTTGGTTTCGTTTTGATTCTGCTCTTCAGAGACTGTACCCCCCCTTCCGACCCGAGCCGGGGAGGACTGCAGTTGAAGTTGCCAGGGAGGAGTTTCATTTTTAGAACTTTGGCAAACCGGTTCTTTTGGTTTTCTTTTTTATTTATTTTTTTTTTATTTTTTGATTTGTTGAGGCAGACGCGGGCTTTCGATTTTTAATTTTTGATCCAGAAACAAGTTAACTGCTTGGGGTTCTTTTTGTTTCTCTGTTTTTGCGTGTTGTCGTTGTTGGCATTTTGGGACAGTTTATAAATCTCGTTGCAACCGCGGCGATTGTCATAAATTTGCCCGGTACATGTAAATGTTGTTTCTCCCCCTCTCTTTGTCTTTCTCGATTTTTAAATTTATATTTTTTTATTTTTATTTTATTTTTATGCACAGCTTTTGGCTGATGGCATTGGCCCTGACATTTCTAAGGCTTCCCACCCAGTTGACATCTCCCGATAAATCTATGAGCGGCAATGCAATTAATCACACCCAAATGCGCACAACAATCTACGATGATGAAGTTATAGTAATTCTGATTTTTTTCATATAATTTTTTTCAAGTGATTTTCTTGGAGTTTTCAAACCAATCAAGTGATGCGGCTGCTTCTGGCCCACGATTTGATTACCAAGACATATGTGAGTTTTTATTTCTCTGTCTAGGAATGATGACAACAATTTGATTGACTCTTTGCCAGCCCGTATCATGTTTAGTCAAGACCAACCAAGCCTCAGTCTGCCCTGGCCAAAGTCAAGCCAACCAAGCCAACAAGGCAGCCAAGCGCAGCATCACAGCTACTCAGCCCAAGACCTGGAATAAGCTCTCTCTCTCTCTTACTCTTTCACTCTGTTTGTGGAGATTATTTTTTAACAGAATCATTATCATCTAGATGGCGCATTAAAAAAAAAATAAAATAGCAACTTTTTATTCGTAATTTGATTTGTTGAAAAGTTTCCGATTTCCAGTGAATTTTTCACAGAATATTGTGTTTAGTTTGTGGGGTTTTGGGTTTTATTTTTTTGTGGTTAATTTCTTTTCAAATTGTTTTGCAGTTTCAGTGTTTATCAGAAATACACACACACACACAATGAAAAGTATCTGAAAGATATGCTGTCTTGGTAGTTAATGTGAACTGCATGACTCAAAATTGAAATTCAAAACGAACTTGACAAAATTAAAAGAAAGAAGCTTCATTCATGCAAGCGCACACACAAACAAACCGTATACAATGCAAACAACAACAACAGCTACAACAACAACAACAAGAAAAATACACACGCATGACAAGCCAGCTGGCCAGCCAGTCAGTCAGTCAATCAGTTAGTCAGTCAGTCAGTTAGTCTGGCAGCGCCCTCAATGCGAAGGCAATGGCTATGACAACAACAAGAACAACAACGACGACGACAGCGGTGATGACAACAACGTCAAAAGCAGCGCAAAAAAAGCAAACGCAGCCAAAAAGTTCATTGAACCTGGCCCAATGCGAATTCGGTTGTCGTAGGTTAGGGACAACGGCAACGGCTACGGCAACAGCAACGACGACGATGACGACGACCGACCGACCGACCAACGAACCACCGAAATGGTCAGACAGCCAAAGGAGAAAGAGGAGAAAAGAGACAAAGGCGAAGACCCACAGTTAAGCAGCGCAGTCGAAGCGAAGTCGACGCTGTGCAAATACGCTGCCCGCTCTTCTCTGCTGCTGCTGCTGCTCTTGCTGCTGTTACTGCTGCCATTGTTGCTGCCAAGTGTGACGAAAAACATACAAAACAAAATACACAAAATATACAACAACAACAACAAAAGTATATTCAAAATAATAAAAGTCGCAGAGTTGATGTTATTGTTGTTGTTGTTGTTGATGTTTTTGTTGGTTAGCTTCAGCCCAGTTGAGTGCAATTGAGTTCGGTTCGGTTCAGTGTTCCAAACCGACTTCCATATGGTCAAGCAATAGAAGAAGAATTGGGATATTAAATGGTCAAAGCCAGAGCGAAAGGGGCAGTGGGAGTGTCCAGTCGGAGGAGTGTCTGGTGTCAGGCGTTGTCATTGTTACATACGAGTGTGTGTGTGTGTGTTAGTTGCGTTGGTCATGGACGCCATTTCGCATTTATGAATCATGTGCCACAATACAAAAAAAAAAAAAAAGAAACGAAACGAAAGAAAAAAAAGACCCGAAACATATAATAAAAATAATAATCATAAAAAATAATAATCATAATACTCACAGTAATGCCAAGCCAGTCAATATGTTGCCCATATGAGTGGAGACTCTGCCGCTGATATGTGCAAGTGTGCATGGTGTCCCTATAGGAAAGAAAGAGAAAGAGAGAGGGAGAGAGGTTTTTGCTAGCGGCGCTGCACTTGCTTAAAAATCGCAGCTCATAATAAATGTCAACTTTTGAGTAATGAGGTTTTTGAACTCTGAAATCGACCGACTTCTTTTGTCTCTTGCAAAAAGCCCAGATCGAAGAAGGAGTCTCTCACACTAGCTGGTTAAATTAATATTGAGACAAGGTGGGAAAGAAATTCGAAAAATAAATAATTATTTTCATCAGATTAATCAGGGTTTTTTTAAGGGCTCGGAAGATCCTTCATTTCTGATTTAATTTGAGAGATTCCATAGGGTTTTCTATTTTTAGTTTTAATCAGCTGATTTATTATTGAGCTTAAGACTTTGAATGCTTCTGATTTGTCTTGCTCATTTTTCAAAACTTTATCTTTGAGATACTCTTAAACTAAAGCTTCCAATCAAGAACTAAATAAATTGGCTTCGAGCAAATTCGTTTAAATTGGTTCAATTTCCATTCAGAAATTCATGTTTTCATTCATAATTTACACGCACTCAAATGGGCCCAATTAAATTCTAGTTTTGCCCAAGTTCAATGGCCATCGACACACACACATGTATGCGTAATAGCCATTGAAATGTGGAAAACATCTAACACTTTCACTTTCAGCATCATTGAAATATTTCTAAACATCTAAAATTGGCAGCCCCCAAAAATAAGCAAACCACTCGGCCACCGACAAAAAAAAACAAACACACACAAAACTGAAAGTGCGCCCACCAAAATGGATTTCGCAAAACACACAGGCACACACATACTATGATAAATCTGTTATTGTTGTTGTTGTGTTTTTGTGTGTGTGTTTGGTTTTGGCAAGCCGCGAGCGCTTTAGAAGTGCATTCATCTGTTTTGTATTTGGCAGGCTGCCAAATAAAATTTAGAGATATGACCTTAGTCAATACACGATAGCAAACACACACACACACACACACATGCATCCATGCATGCCGACTAGATTGAGCCACCCGACACGGCCTTCTGCCCGGTTTGGCCAACATGCCAGGCAGGCAGTCGCTTATGCAGCCCAACGTGCCAACAGTTTCCGCGTGGATGCTGCAATGTTGTTGGTGGCAGCATTAGAAATGCGTTTGTCGACAATTTGTAAATGCTGTTGTTGTTGTTTTAGTGTTTTGTGGCTTGCTTGTTGACATTGACATTGGTAAAATGGCAATTTGTGCGTGTTCATTCGGACAACCATGCGTATGCGTAATTTGCAGGTGTATGTGTGTGTTTTGGTCTAGCCTAACGATTGTGTGTTTATGAGGCAATTTAAAATAGATTTGTAAATTAGGATTTGCCAATTTAATTAGGTCAAACTTATTGTTTTCATTTATGAATGGAAATCAATTAAATTGGGTTTTTTCTTCTTCTTAATTAAAATGCTTATCAACTCTTAACAATTCAAATTGGCATATGATATGATTTATTAAATTAATTTTTGAATTTCTTTTCTAGGTTAAAAAAAACCCACTGATTTTAATTAATATTTCTTTTCAGTAATTAAATTTTAATAATCACAAAATTAAAGCGTAATTCTACCACACACACAATCAGACAACAGAACTTGCAAAGTTTAAAAATATAAATGTAATTTTATTTATTTACTTATTTTTTTTTACATTGTGCCTGACCAAGGCCAAGCATTTTTGTAGTGCTCTCAGTTCCTTGGCCTTACACATATGCAATCTGTTGGAATATTTGTTGATATTTTGTTGGTTTTATTGTTGTTGTTGTTCTTGTTGTTGTTGTTATTATTGTTGATTCTTGGTCATTGGCACGACTCAACTTGAACTGTGCTGATGCGCTCACTGAAGGCGGCTGCTGTAAATTTATTTGTAAGTTTTATTTTGCTTTACATTTCTTTCAGTTGGGTTTTATTTTCATTTTTTTTTTTCGTTGCTGTTATTTGCATTTTTTGTTTACTTTTTACTGAGTGTATCTGTCCAAAAAATATATACCAGAAATGCATTCAATTCAGGATATAAAAGACTTTTTATGCTTGCTTCAAAAAGTAATCAAAATAATCAGTTTATTCATTTAAACGAATTAAAATTTAAAGCAACTCAAAGGTTTTTGCAATTTATACTGAAAAAGGCTGAACTAAAATTAAAAACAAATTTGGAGGTTCTCTGTTAAGCTTAAGTCAAAGAATTCTAACAAGAAATCCAAGAGGTCTCTAGCTCTTTCGCTGAGAGTACAGTTGCCACAGTTATCGCTAGTTTATCGATTGGAAAAATCGATATATTTAGCAGCTCCCTGTTATATATTCTAATAAGAAATCCAAGAGGTCTTAGCTCTTGGGCTGAGAGTACTGTTACCACAGTTATCGGTAGTTTATCGATTGGAAAAATCGATTTATTTTGTTGTTTCCTTTTAGACGAATTCTAAGAAGAGATCAAAGAGATCTTATAGCTAGTTTATCGATTGGATATATCCATTTATTTTCATTGCATCAAATCATTTCGAAGAAGAATCCAGTGGCTCTGACAGATCAGAGTAGAGTATGCGGCAGTTGAGCTTCTGCAATGTACTCAAGGCATCCTCAGAGTTATTTCTGAAGCATGTCTGCTTGTTTATTTTTATGGTTTTTTAATTTATTTATATTTTATTGCTTGTGTCAGTGGCATTATTTTTCTTTGTGCCCACACAGATTTTTACAAGCCTCATCAATGGCACCAGCTAAACTTAAACGATAATGAAAGACATATAAATACACTCCAAAAGCTTGGGAGGGGGTTGTCAGGTCAAAAAGAAAATGTCCAAAAAAATTAACATAGATTTAAAATATGTTAAATAATTGAAAGCTTTTTTTTTCTTGAGTCGCGGAAGTTGATTGCAAATATCCGTTTGAACAAAATCAACACCGTTTTAAATAATTTAAAATAATTTGATTTTTTCTCTTTGCCATCAGAATATTTTCGAACAATTAGAACGGCATTTGTTGATTTGCGTCTATTGTTTTTAATTTTGCTCATTATTTATGGCCAATGCTTCGTTAATTTCTAATGTCTTAAGACAGTTTCCGTGTGTCTCCAACACTTTTGAGCTACAACTTCCGTTGCCGTTCCCTTGATAAACCCAAAGATGCCAAGCTTAGAACGGAAACCGTTCAGTTTCAGCCAATTAACTTCCTGTGGCCAAACGCCAATTTGGCTCATTTCAGCTCATTGGGTGCCGGCGAGACAGTCTGATTCTGATTCTGATTCTGTTTCAGAAGTTTCAGTGTTGGTAGACAAACAAGTTGGCCTCATAATTTTAGCATCTCTCTTAGGAAATGCACGATTTGTGTTACCTCAATGAAAATGTGCAATAATCTAAAGAGAATAAATTTAATGAGATTGTTAGTGACAATAAGTGTCTCACAAGTGGGCCTCTTAATATCAAGACCACCAGGACTTAAAGATTATTACCCGCTAGTTTGTCAAGAGTATAAACTGTCGGAAGCAATTGGGAAGTTGCGAATAAATTTTATTTAATTTTTTTTTTATAATTCATTCAATTCAGAGAATGAAATTTGAGTAGGAATCAAGGGGAAATTAACAAAAAATTCATTAACGGAGAGGATAGAACAGATAAAACCATATACAATGATACTGAAATTATTACAGATATTAAAAAGTTCATAAACACAGAAGATGAGAAAGTTAAAAACCATACACGATGATATCGAAATTATTACATATATTAGAAAATAAATAAATGGTAATAATGAAAATTATAGATATAGGAGGAATATATTCTGTTACATCAAATAAATTCTCAGGAACTGAAGTCTTTGGAATAGTTTTATTTTTAAGATAAACAGATCAGGAAAGTCTTTTCAATTTGTCGATAAGAAAACCAAACCCATTTTCACTAGGTACCAATAAGAATTGAAAGTTAATTTAGTAAATAAATATAGGAGAGATATTTCAAATTTTCTAAAGATCTCACTGTAAAATTCAGCAGACTTTGGAATATCATAAAGTCTTTTAAAAGCAACCCAGATCAGTATGAAACATTTCTAGAATTAAAAATAATAAATCTGATTGAATTTACTTACCCAATTACTTTGGAAAGAAGTGATTCTGATCCCCGAAGACTTTGGAATATCTTAAGGTCTTATCTTAGCTTATCAGAACTGGATTTAAAATTTCTCGAAAATAAATTAATAAATAAGATTGAATTGATCTTATCAGATTATTAAAATGGATGTTTTTTTTTTAATCCGAAAGGAGTATTTTTTGTTTCTAATTTTCAAACCCTTAGGACAGCTTATAACTTTTTAAAAACTACCTGAAATATTTTGCATAGCAAAAGCTCTCATTTGCTTTTGATAATGTTGGAGAGTATTCAAAAGTTGAATGATTTGGAAAGTCTCAGTCAGGGGTTGAAGATAGCCGACTGCCAGAAGGGCGAATTGAATTGCATCTGAAAAGTTTTGGTATGTATCTTGAAGATGCACAAAAATGCATTTCCGTGCTCTGTACATGTGTGCGTGTGTGTGCCCTCTGCAATGACGTGTTTTTGTTCCATAAAGCAATACTTGAATTTGATAGCCCCTCACAGCCCATCCTTTGCGAGCTACCCAAACCAGACGAGCCAACGCGACCTTCTCTCCTTTTATGTGTATTTTTGTGTTTTAATTTTAGAACCATTACAAATGCACATATATTTTTGGGCATATCATGTGTGTGTGTGTGTGGTACTTCAGATCTTCTGGGTTGTATTGGAAATGGATTTTGTTCCTTTCAGACTACCAGTTCCCCGAGATCCCTGACCTTGGGCCGCTTCCCAGTACGCCAGTTGCATTCCCTGCGAAATGCAGTTCATTTTATTTATTTTGTTTGCTTTCCTGCTGCATTTTTCATTATGCAAAATGCATACCCAATTTTTTTCTTTATTTCTGTTTTTTTTTTTTTTTTTTTTTTGAACATTCCATTTTTTGTGTGAGTGTGTTTTTTTTCGGGGGGATTTTTCTTCAAAATGCATTCAACAAAATTGCACGATTTTGTGAATCTTTAATGCCCGTCAAACAGAATGTAATTTGCAATAGGGTGGATTTTTATGGGTTTCTTTTTTATACACACACATTTTTCGATGTTTTCTTTTTTTTTGTATTTTCATTTTTTTATGATGTGTATTTTTTTTCGGGAATATTTGCTTACGTGAGTTTTTAATTTTAATTGCATGTCGTCGGATTTATTGTCAGTGTGTCTGTGTACGTGAGAGTGCATGTTGATTTTATCTTTTGTAAATATTGCAATTATGTGTGTGTGTGTATTTTTCATATTTTTCACATTTGCGACATTATTTTTTGAAGTTTTTTTTTTCTCGCACATTAATGGAGGGTGCCAAAAAAAAAGAAGTAAAACCCTCTTCGGGGCTCCCCTAAAGGGAGCGAATGTAATTTGGCGACCTCGCCATGTAAATGGTAAACAAAGGTCTGAGTAATGCAGCCTTGGTCTCATATTTCCTGAATGAAACTTTACACTCATGTCCGCATTACTTGCCAAGAATTCAGTTAATTTATTGCTCGATTCAATTTGAAGTTTTGAAAAAAAAAAAAAAAAATTGAAATTGTTCTAAGTTTTCGAAAAGTTTTATTTCGATTTAATTTGAAGATTTGAAAAATACCATTTGAAATTGTTTTAAGTTTTCGAAAACTAGTTTTTGTTTTTTCTTTATTGTGTCAAGGTAAAAAGATTGTCAGATCATTGTCAAATATTTTGATGAGGGTTCAGGGAATTCTCAGAACCCTTTTTTTTCTTCTTTTCCAAAAAAAAGAAACTTACCTAAGATTTTTGTTTATTTTTCCTTTCGTTTTTCGAAAAATCCAAGGTCAAAATTGTCAATTATTTTCAAATCCAATTATATTTAAAAACAAATATTCAATTTTCTGCAATGTCAAAAACAATGCAAAAAAAAAAAAAGAATCTAAAAAAAAAAATTATACAAAATTCAACAAATGCTTAAATACAAAGTGGTAATTACGAATTTTATAATTCACGAAAATAAATAAATAAATAGATACAACAACAATAAATATTTGTGCAAAAAACAAAACAACTACAACAACAACTAAAACTTACAACGAAAATTTTCGCATTAATTGAGAGACCTTGAAACCAGTCACGACTAAAAATTTCTGGCGGACAAGCCCATAATTTTTTTTTTAGTTTTTTATTTTTTTTTTATTTTTGTTGTAGTATTCGGCATGCCATTGTTGCTGCCCTCCCCCTGCCCATCGGCAGTTCTTGTCATACCTTCCCTTGTGCTCTCTACCGGTAAATACACAAAAATTGTAGTCGTTCTTTTTTTTGTGATATTTCTTGCTTTTGTTGTTGTTGTTGTTTTTTTCAGTGACATGCAATTGAGTCGATTCGAATCGAGTCGAATTGCAAGCGGGTCAGTCCACAAGTCCGAAAGACCCTTCCCCCACCAGGCCCCGCTCCAATGACTTCTAACTCCCCTGGATTCGTCATCTCATCTTTTACATCGCCAGACTGATGGACTGACCGACTCAACTGTCTCGCTGACGAATTATAATAATTTCAGCTTTTTTTTTGTGGTGCTTTGCGCTCTCCTACTTATTTTTTGTTTTTCATGTAACTTTTACACTCGACATTCGCACAATAGCACCAAAAAAAAAAAAAAACAAAAACAAAAAAAAAATTGCCAGCAAAAAAAAAAAAACTGAGAAAAAAAGCAGAAAAAAATACACACAAAAAGTGCATGTGCAACGGCCGCGCGATGCCAGTCAGCTCGCCAGTTGCATTTCGAGCACGTTGAGCGGTGAGTCGTCGTCATCGCCGCCGTCGTCGTCGTCGTCTTTGTTGTCGTCTCCAGCCACACAAAGTAGCCTCAGCCTCAGACTGCCCTTCTTCCGACTTGCCCCGCTTTGCATTCTTGGTCGGCCTCTTCCGTCTCGCCGTGTCTCAGTTTCGGACTTGTCGCCCGTCGCTGCTTAAAATCGAAACCGAAAAAAACGAAATTCTTTTTTAATTTTGTTGTTGTTGTTTTTTTTTTTTAATATATAGAAAAATATTACAAAATGGAGAACAAAACAACAACAAGAGCGTAGAAAGAGCGTCGACTGCCTTGCCTTCTGAGAGCCGCTCACTTGGCAAATGAGTGCATCAAACTGAGCGTCAAATAGTTTCAAAAAAATACAGAGTCTATGCGTGTTTTATAAAAAAAAAATATCCTAGTGTGTGTGCGTATGTGTGTTTTGCTTGTGTCTGTGTGGCAAATTCGTGGCTGCAATTAAAAATGCACTGACACTGGCTTTGGCCTTCCCCGCCTTCGACAAGAACTCACTCAAATTATTCTAGCTTTTTCTTTTTTCTTTTTTTTTCGAGGCAGAGGTAATTACACACACACACACACACACAAATACACAGAGAGGCAAAGCTCAAAGAAAATTATGATATTTTTTTTTTTTTTATTAGAATTTTTCCCCTCTGAGTTAGAAACAACAAATTTTTTCAGCCAAATTTTTTTTGTGCTTGTAAGAATTTCCCTTTTCAACATTGTGTCTCTTTTAGCCGGCTTGGCCATGAATGAAGCTCACCTATACACAAACACACACTCACACACACATGCAGACTGCCGGTATGGTAGACTCAACGCCCCAATTGACTCCCACTTGGCCTAGCTAGAGGGTCAGGGGCTGACGGGGCCAAGACATTTCGCCTTCCGTCTCTTTCTCTTCCCTAGTCACTCTCTCATTCTCTCTTCTAGTTGGCAATTGCAATTACACATGGTCCCATTGCCTGTGTATGCGTGAGTGTAACTCAACCAAGACAAATGCATTTTTTTTTCCTCTGCCAACTGACAGAACTTTTTCTTAGCCTTTGCTCTGCTTCTCAGCCAGTCTAGTTGAGTGTGAGTGCATTTACAAGCCCGCTAGTGTTTGTGTGTGTGTGTGTGAGTGCTCTCCTCGAGCAATGCCATTTTTTTACACTCACTCCGTGGCTGGACTTTTTTTTTGAGCGCTCAATTCGCTTTTTAGAAGAGCTCAGAACAGAGGAGAGCAGAGCAAAAGCAAAGCGCAGCAGAGAAAAGAGTAGAGCAGAACCTCAGCTCGGTTCGGCTCAGCTGAGCTTAGTCTGAAGTGGCGGCAGGCGGTAGCAAACAGCTCCTCCGTGTACAACTCAGCTGGATGGCAGCTTTATTGTCGGTCGTTTCGGACGGTTCGGTACGCTTTTGCCTTAGCTTCGGAACGTCGTTGTAGCTTGGCTGCCAGTTCGCCTGCTCGCCTGCTCGCCTGCCTGTTGTTATTTGGTTTCGTTTTTTATTCACATTTTCACATTTGCTCTGTTGTTGGCGTTGTCGTTGTAAAGCGCAGCAGCAGCAGCAGCAGCAGTCGGCGCAGTAGCAGCTAGAAGACGCCGACGACGACGCTGACGTATATTTTGTTGTCGTCGTTGTTGTTTGCGTATTAGTAAAGTTGTCTCCTGTGTTCTCGTTGTTGTTGTTGCTGTTGTTGCTGTTTCGGTGTCGGTGTTTGTTTGTTTGCTGGTCGCGGTCCGCAATTTTTATTTATTTTCCACCGGCGCTGCTTAAGTCGCTGCCGCAGTCGGCACCGCCGTTGCCGTCGCTGCCGCTCACACACAAGCACATAGACCTAGACAAGGCAGCAGCCTTGTGTGTGTCTGTGTGTGTGTGTGTTTGTGTGAGAGAGAGAATTGCATTGCCCATGCTTCCTCTTCTTCTACTCCCAAAAGGCAAAAACCGTTGACGTTGACGTGCGTTTTTTGTATTTTTTTGTATATTTCACAACACGCAACAAGAACTCTTTTGATAAATGACCAAAAATAAAACTAAATAAAACAAATTAAAAACTTCAAAAAATAAAACTTGAAATTTATTTAATAGTGCTGTGAAATAAATAATAAAAAAAGCTCAAGTCAAAGAGAAAAGAACATTCTGAAAGCAAAACCAAATCAGCAGTTCAACAAGTGAGCAAAAATTTTTTTTCTTTTTATTTACAAAGACCAATTTGATATAACCTAAAAATTAAGTTTCTTATCAAGACCGGACAAATTATACAAAAAATACTCACCAAAATTGCATTTAGAATATAATTTAATTCTTTCTATGTGATATTGATTTTTATTTGGAAGAAATGAGTGGTCTTATCTGCCATACAAATCGCGCACTATTTACACTTTTTTTTTTTTGTATTTTTTTATAATTTTTATTCTCTCTAACCACATTCACTCACCATCTCTGGGTTGTTCGCTCTCTCAGTCTCTCCATATATCTCTATCCCTTTGTCATTTTCACTCAAATAAAGAAAAAAAATAAACATTTTGTTTTGCATTATTTTCCATTTTATTTACTCCATTGTGGCTCTCTTTTTTTTAGAGGGGTTAGAAAAACTGTTCAAAGTAGAAAAATATTCATCTATTTAGGTTTTTCGAAGGAGCTGGATTGGATGATAGATCAAATCTTTTTTGATTAGTTTTTATAGTTCTTTTAGGTCAAAGAATCTTAATTAAATTGAACTTGTTCATTAAGATGAAAAGCTCAAAATTTTGCCGTTTTCTGATTCAGCAAATAAGAAATAAATTAAGATTTTTTTGAATATTTTTCTAAGCTAAAGAATAAAAGAATCTAAGCATAAAATATCTGTAAATATAATAAATATAGTTGCTAAGCTTTTTAAATATTCAAAAGACTCTTCTAAGTTTTCTAATAAATAAAAGAAATGCTTAGGGTTTTAAAATAAAATAAATGGAATAAGATCTTTGAATTAAGAACTCTTATAAAAGGCTTACAAGATCTGAAACTCTCAATTCACAAGTTTATTATGACTCATAAGCTTGTAAGACTTTATAAATTTATCTATATGAATCCATAAACTCTTCGATTTATCAATTTTATTACAAAAATGAAGCCGAACGTTAAACTCGGGCGCGGCCGAGTTTGGGATACCCTGTACCTAGTAGACGGAATTAAAAAAAAAAAGGTGGCAACCCTAGTCGGGTGGTAACCCTGGTCGCCTGCATTCACATAAAACCTCTGGTCTTAATATTCCTTTGAATCCAAAAACACATTCCTAACAACTTTTCAGAAGCAACTAATACTTAAATCCGAAAGGTTTAGAAATTATGTGGCTTTGAAAAAATGAGGGGGTGGAAGGGGGGGCGGGGGGAGAAAAAAAAATAAACTTGACCAGCGTACACACATAAGGAGTCCGAATCCCAAGTTTGGTTATCCTAGCTCTTATAGTCTCTAAGATCTAGGCGTACGCGCGGACAGACGGACAGACGGACAGACGGACAGACGGACGGACATGGCTATATCAATTTCTCTAGTCACCCTGATCATATTGTGGGTAACTTTGGGGGGTCTCCGACGTCTCCTTCTCTATGTTACATACATTTGCACAAACTTAATATACCCTTGTACCTTTTTAGGTACAGGGTATAATAAAGCCAAGCCCAAAGAGTAGGACAAAGCGAGATTGAGCGCGACCCGAGTGACGTCACCCAGGGTTACTCTCTTCGAATCTTTCTATTAGCTTTAACTACTTCAAAACTCTATCAATTTTCTCCCTATATTCTTAGAGGCTTTTTACTCTTTTCTTTTCAAATTCCATCAAAACTCCATCAATACTTCCCATATCTTCTTAGAGACTTTTCTTCAAAATTTATTGATAACTTTCGACGCTCCTTCTGCTTTTCTTTGTAGTGGAAAATTTCAAGGAAATCATCTTAATATTTTTTTGTAGTTTTCTTAATTTATGCGCAAATGTAAATGTCATTTTAAATTAATATTAAAACAATTCAAAATAATATAAATAAAAATTTCTAATTAATGCGCTTCTAATTTCACGTTGACAGCTCAGCGGAAGCTTTTTTTGTTTTCAGAAATGATTTTCTTTGTCTGTGACTTTTGTGTGTATTTATGAATTTGATTTCAAATAATTCATTTGGTTTTTAATTTATGACAAATTCTGAGAAAAAAAATATAGAACGACCAACAATGAATCAGCCACCCACGCCTGGCCTCTGCTGCCCGAAGAATTCCTGACACCTTCTCATTTCCCCATTTTGTTGTTGCCATTTTTTTCAGTTTTTTTTTTTTTTTTTTTTTTTTGAATTGTCACACGCGTGTGTCCTTGAGTTTGTGGTTGCTTTAATTGTTGTTGTTGTAATTGTGTGGTGGCACTTCCGTCTGGTGTTGCTTGACATGAAGACGACAAGTTTTTATCTATAATTGTGGCATGATCAGAGACGATAGAGACGGCATAGATGGCAAGACAAATTGAAATTGCATTTCATGTAAAATGGCAAATTGATTTGAACAAGCAGCAATTGTGATACTGAATGTGGCAACTGTGGTAACTGCAATTGCAACTGCAACACGTAGAGTTGAGAGACTTGAAAACTGCCGACAACTTTGGCCAGGCCGGCCAGGCCAGCTCGGGCCAGCTTCTTGGGCCATTAGTCATACCAAGATGGCACGGGAGTTGAAGATGCGGCCTCTGTTGATGATGATGATGAAAATGCCGGCAATCAGACAACCGACTGACTGACTGACTGACTAGCAAGGATTAACATTAGAACAGAGCCAAGCCAGCAAAGTAACCCGGCAATACAAATAGACAGGCAGGCAGGCAGTCGGCCAGCCAGACACACTCAGAGATGATGGCCAAAGGCAGAGGCAAACGACCATTCAACCAGCTTAGCCAGCCAGCGGCAGCAACAGTTGCAAACATGCAACAAACAATCAAACGACTCTGACTGCCAATCCGTCCATCCGTCTCTCTGTCTGACTGCCTCTATGGCTCCGAGTGTATGTGTGTGTGTGTGTGTGTGTGTTTGCGGCACATAAGAAACGAGTTATTGGAACAGGTTCATGACCTTGACCATCAACATCAACACCAAGGCAAGGCAAGGCAACGGCAACAACAGCAGCCGTAGTTTTATAATACTTGCAACAACAACAACAGCAACAACAACGAGAAGTATAAGCTTGAAGCAATTGCAACTGCTGCCAGTGTGGCTGTGGCAGCCAAAACATTCAGGCATATGGCACTCCAGTCTCTTTGTGGCAGACACAAAGACACAAAAGACCAAGAAGTGTCGACTTATGCTGCATTTGCATTTCCATTGTTCATTGCAATTGGATTAGAAGATGCAAACTTGCACACACACACAGATACAATTTGTGTAAAGACACAAGACTCGAAAGATTGAGCAGAAGTTGCAACAAGTGTTTCTTAGTTTGGCCAGGGCAGTGGCCCACATATTTGCCAGCATCCTAAAAACGGAAGGCTTATCAGTTTTGGTTTTGGTTGGAGCGGCAACTTTACACGTCGATCTGAGTCACTTGGGTCTTAGTTTTCGGGAAATCAATTGCGTGATATTTCCTTTTTGATTTATTTAGAAAGCTGCGGGATGTGAATCATCTCAGAGAGGAAATTATTTTCCATGATTAGAACATTTACTTTTTTTATAGTAAAAATGTATTTTTTTTAAGATTTTTTTTTATTTTTTTTGAAGTTGAAAAATATCTTTTGTATACCAAATTTGTTGAACCGAGTCAATGGAATCCTGACACGCCTACCCATAAGGCCCAGCCCAGTTCTGTTCCATTGAAACAGCCGTGGCATATAAGAGAAACCAAAATAAAGAAAAAAAAAGTCAAGGAAAAAGAAAGAAAAAACTAGGAAAAAACTGTTGCACTCTCGGCAGAAAGTTGGGTGGCATTGGGAATTTTTTTCTCTCGGATTTTCTTTGCGTATTTTTTTTTCTTTTTTTGATGGCGTGGAAAACAAACGCTAGTCTGGATGCTGGAAAGGACCTCCTAACTATGCTCAAACCCGGCGTAGGGAGTCTCTGCCATTGGAAGTACATAAGCAAGTGCAACAGGCAGTCTCAATTGTTGTTGCTGTTGTTGGGCAACAAGAAGGAATAGAAAAAAATATATTCCACACGCACGTAAGCAGCCAAGACAGAGGCGGTGGCGGGGGCAGTGGAGCCAAATGGCAGAGTGTGAGCGGACCCCAGAAGGAAAGGCTAAAAGTGTGGATAGCATTGCAGTCTGGCAACCCTGCTTGCTTCGGTGTACAGTTGGCAGCAAAGTGTGTCGTTTCTTTTTTTTTTTTCTTTCTCTCTGTCTTGGCTTCCGTTTTTTTCCTTGTAGGCCAAATATAATAGGATGGGAATAAAAGTATTGCAGTTGGCTTAATTAGACTTTGGCTGAATAAAATAAAAAAACAGGTTAAGTCGGTGGAATATATATATATATGTGCCACAGGTGGCATGTCCTATCAAATCGAAAAAAAAACTTTTAATTTGCTTATGCAATCATATTGGGAGCGTGCCACATGGCGTATGAGTAACCTCAATATATATATTTATTTGTGTGGGTGTTGTTTTAATTTCACAAAAACAAATTACACAAAAAAAAATCGATATTTTCCAACAACACAATTGTACAAACAATTTCGGCGAATTGCAGCCACAACAACAACAACAATAACACCCATGCAATGCCAAACTGCCATATTGTCCTTGAGCTTATCACCTTTAGCACAGCGTCGAAAAAAAAATAAAAAAAATAAACGAAATTCCATTGCCCACTTGTTCGGTAGATTGAAAACAAAAATTTTTATGAAAAAAAAATATATAGTTAATTGCACTAACAACTACAACAACAACAACAACGTTGCATGAGTAAATATCACAATTCTATTGCGCTGTGAAAAAAAAATACCGAAAAAAAATGCCAAAGCCAAATGGCAGAGTAAAAAATGAAAAATAAAAAAACAAAGCATTCTACAATCTATACAAAAATTAAAAAACAAAAAAAAATCATATATTTTCTCAATTTATATTTCATTTATTTATTTATTAATACTTTTAGTTTTGCTGGTGCACTTTTCGTTATTCTTGTCGTTGTTGTTGTTGTTGCTGTGCATTTATTTGCCGAGAGAGCAACAAGTTTCGGCAATCGGCGATAACGATGACGCCAAAACTAACAACGGCGGAAAAAAAAGCACTCATGATTTGACAACGAAACTTTTTCGGCTCTATTTTTTATATAAACACAAATAGTTTATTTATTCTAAAAATGAGAATTTTATGTGAATTTTACTTGGTAAAAAAAACTGTACTTCTTCAAACATTTAAAAGTAAATAAAATAAATTAAAATTTATTGGTGATTTTTTTTTTAACATTTCGTGGATTTTTCTGAAAATGAAATATGAAATATTATAGGAAAAGTAATGCTCATTTTTATGAAATATTTCAAATTCTCTTTTTTAAGTATTTCAAGTTTCGTAAAGACTTGATCATTATCAAATAATTGGATTGACTAGTTCAAAAATGGTTGCTGATATGAAAATATTTTTTTCCAAGAAAAAAAAGAGTATATTCATTTAGCTTTCTAACGCACAGAACCAAAGATCGTAGACCCTTAAAAGTTACCTCTAGAATACTTAGAATCTCTAGAGGAGTTGACATAGTCATGTCTGTTGGTCCGTCTGTCCGTCTGTTTCTATACAAACTAGTCTCTCAGTTTTAAAGCTATTTTGATGAAACTTTGTATATAGCCTTCTCTTTTACCTAGGCAGCACATTTGTCGGAACCGGCTGGATCGGACCACATATCATGCAAACCTAAATCGATTTAAGGAATAACTCCCACATTTATAATCCGATTCTTTCCAAACAATTGTTTTATATAGCGATAGATATATGTACTAAATTCCAAAACGATCGTATCACATAGCGTTCAGAATTTTCTTTCATTAAAAAAATTTATTTTTCGACTGAAATATACTTTCTCAAAAAAGTATGCATATTTGCCAAATCCAGTCAATCAATTTTTTTCCATTTAAATTGCAATTAAATTATTTTCCATTTGATTGCAATTCTGTTTAAGAAAAAAATGAAACCCTTAAGGCTTCTTTGGCAATTATTACGTTTTCCATATTCCAATCGAGTTCTAAGAACTTCATATATCAATTTAGCCATAATATATATTTTTCAGGCCCCTGAATGAACCCACCTCCGCCCTCCAAAATGGTTACAGCAATTAAATGCATTGCAGTTCTTTGTCTCAGCCCCACCTTCCCCTACCCACCCTCCCTCCGATCTATTGCAAATAGTTCCAATTGCGGCTGCATGTTTCTGTATTTTTGTGTACTTTATTTTTTTGATGATGATGTACACACACACACACACAGACACAAATGCAGCTTTTGACAGACTGACAGATACACGCATGGCCACTTGTATTGACGTTTCGTTGGCGACAATTGATTTTTGTTACGTTTTCGTTTATTTTCATTAGTTTTTTGTTATCGTTGTTGTTGTTGTTGTTGGGGTTTTTTGTGCACAATTTTTTTCTTGTACACACACAAACATATATTTCTAGTTCTCTCTTTTTCTTTTTTTTTTATTTTTTAGCAATTTAGTTCGTTTGCTTTCTGGCATTGCCATTGTCATCTTTTCTGCTTTTCTTGTTGTTGTTGTAGTTTTTTTTGCTATTATTTAGACAACTGCTGAAAAATATTTTCGTCCCCAAGACGGTGCAAGGGGTGTGTATATACAGATGAAGACGATTGTAAAGAGAGGAGGCCACACACGCGTTCTTCTCTAATCTTCCATAGTTTTCCATTATTCTCTATATTGCATTTAGCAGAAGATAGCAAATATGTAAGAATATTTTTTTTTTGTGGAATTTTTCGTCTTGCAATTTTTTGTGGTAGTTTTTTTTTTATTTTTGTGACTGCTTTGTCGGCTTGTTGGGACGGCTGTCGTCAGCGACTCAATTTCGTCTTATCTAATTTTTCTGCGCGCTAGTTTTTCATTTTCGTATATTTTTTTTACCATTTTTTTTTTTTTTTGCTGTTGCAGTTTTAAATGTTGTTGCTGTTGCTATTTTTTGCTTTGGTACTTTTTTCGTTTGTTTAAAAATGTGTCTGTGTGTGTGTGTGTGTTTTTTTTTTTTTTTGTTTACTTTTGTGTCGAAATCAGGGCAAATTCATCATCATCAACAACATCGTCGTCGTTGCCTTTACAGCTTTCGTTGTTGTTGTTGCACTTGTTGTAACAAAGATAAGAGTTCGCCTACATGCAAGTGAGTAAGTGAGTGAATGCGCTTTTCTCAACTGCCCAGCCAATTTCTTAGCCTCAAAAAAAAAAAAAAACAAATACCTTTTTCCAAAATTTTAATATTTTCAAAATTTTTTCGAACAGATTTTTATTTTCTAATTTTTATAAAATATTTTATTTATTTATTTTTATTTATATAAAAAATCCCCGTTTTCCATTTTCCTATTTTTTCCATTTTCCTCAGTTTTTGCCAGGATTTATTTTGTCCCCCCCTTTCAATCGGAACTCGATTTAGCTAAATGATTGCTGGGTATATTTTTTCATGGTTGTTGTTTTTGTTGTTCTTGGCTTTATGTAATTTGAGACAAGCAGTCGCATTTTTGTTTGTTGAGTTAATCATTTCGGCTGAAATTTGATAATTTGAAGGTGACCCCAATTTGTTAAGCACTTGGCAATTTTTTTGATAAGAAACGTAGCCTCCATTCTCAGCCTCAGATAGCTGGAAATATGAAAAAAAATAAAAATATATAAAAAATTTAATATAATAAAAACAAAATGAAAGCAAACCGATAGACGTACAGACATATGTGCACATCATCAAGTTTATTAAATGTTTTTTGTTGGCATTTTCATTTTTAGCTTTTGGTTGGCGATCTTCTCGAATTGGCCATAAAGTTTGATGCAGAAAGCTACTTTCATATTTATTAAAATACATTTGACGGGCAAAAGCATTTTCAAAATTGCATTGCATATAATTTGCAAAATGGCCAAGCCAGACCAGGCCAAGACGACGGCGACGACAACGACAACGAGAGTACCAGAAAGTGTAGAGATAGAGGGTACTGGGCGGAGACGGTCAGGCTCATATCTCAAAGCTGTTTTAATAAAACCCAAAACTGACATCATAAAACATTGGCCCGCTAGCATATACATATGACACCAGAGCAACAAAAACAGCATAACAAACGATCTGCACAGTGAACACACGACACATGGGTCGTATACGTAATATATAGTCAGCTAGAACCTATTACCTTAGTTTTAGTAGGGCTGCAAGTCAGTGTATGTGAGTGTGTGAGCGTGTGTGTGGAGTTGGTAAACAAACGTTGCTTCGATGGGACTGTTAACATTGCTGTCGTCATCGTTCCTGCCACACCCAGGCCCAGACCAGGTCTGGAGAGCTTCGGCACACAAACAAAGCAACAAGTCGTTGCACCGAAACAGATACACGTACACACACACACATACACGTACAATACATATAGTCAAAAGGATACATTTAATGGGCAGAAGAAAGAGTAGAAAGCAGCAAAAATAGAAAGAGTCGAAGAAGTTGCAACACCAAAGCCGAATCAAATGCAACAATACTAAAAACGAGCCAAACGAACCACCCAACCCATCCTTGGCTTCCTAAAATACACAGACACACACACACGGAGCCGAACCGAACCTCAACCTCAGCCAAAATAGCAAAAAAAGAACCAAAGTTTTGAACACTAAAAAAAGAAGAAGAAGGAAAGCAAGAAGAGTCAACTCAAGTGGGTGGCCACAGGCAAGGGCAAAGCTTTCCATGGTGGCAAGGCGACGGAGTGAGGCATGTGGCTGACTCTTTATATGATTGTATATTTATATTGGTGTGCTGCCTCCTGTTGCGCATATTTGAAACGAAAAAGTTTCGTAACGTTATTTTCACATTTCCTGCAGCTTGTCAGGGTGGCTGGGTTGGATTGGGTTGCTCTGGGTTGAGCTGGATTTTTGTCCTGACTATTGGTTCCATTGAAACGACAGACTTGCTCGGAGGCTGCCTCTGCTGTTTTTTTTTCATTTTCCTTTATTTTGCCTGTGCTGCCAAAATGCTCACAAAACATGTCGAAAATGTGCCACATGCCAGCAGCAGTGCCGCAAAAGCAGGCAAGCTTTTCTCGTTGTTGTTGTTGGCGTTGTTCGACCTGTTTGTTTGGCTGCCTCTTTCACTCTTACCCCATTGACGTTTTTTGTTTTTTTTTTTTTTTTTTGCTGACGTACTGACTGACTGGCTTTGGAGGGTGGCAGGCAGCCTGCCTTCTGCATGCAACAGTTATGTGCGCTCTCACATAGACAATGCCACCAGCCAAATGGCCTGAGTATTTCTGTCTGCCTCTCCGTGTGCTCTACAAATAACAGACAACAATAACAACAACAGCAACGACAGCAACATGGCACATTTAGCATCCTTGAGCGGCATTTAACTTCATTTTGTATGCGACACCCACACACACACACACACAGACACATTGAGCCTGGCTAAAAGCGTCATTTAGTGTCGTTTATTTGTTGAATTTCAGTTGATTTAATAGAGTTTTGGTTTTTTGGGTTGGCAAAGTTTTGGGTTTGTGGTGCTGCTGTTGGCTTCTCTTTATTTGGCTTTATTTCTGCTCGACATTGTGTGGGGCTTGATTTGAGTTGAAAAGGCCACAAACGTCAGGAACAACGCTTATGCAATCAAAGCCACAATCAAGTGACTCTATAGAATTCTGTAGCATTCAAGTGGCTCTATATTAGTTAATTTTAATGGGCCAAAGACAAAGAAGTCGGCACCGAAATTAATTTCTTGAAATCTCTCGGAATATGCATTAGGGTCAAGAGCAAATCAAAATACATACACGCTGACAAAAAGGCAACAAAATAAATCAGTTAATAGTCAAACAGCCAATAAAACTCAAAGCCAAGAGCAAGTCCAATGGCAATGGCAAAATGCCCCAAACGGCCAAGTTGAAGTCGCTGTGCCGCTAAACTTAAACTTGTCTTGTTTTGTTGTTGTTTTTGTTTTTTTTTTTTTGTTTCGGTTTGTAGGTGAGCTGGGGCATGAACATAAAGGCCGGCACCGCCATCTCTGTAGCCATCAGGCCCGCTGCCTGTTCAGGCCATGTCCGTTGCCTCGGCCAATGGCGTTGGCGACCTTACAAAACGAAACACAGACTAAGAGACAGCTCAACAGTGGGCCAGGCCAACTCCACCAACACCAACACTGCCTTCGACTTTACCTCCTCCAGCTGTGCTGTGCTCTGTTGTGCTGTGCTGTGCTGGCCCCACCAGCTTCATTACTCGCATGTTGGCTTTGTTTGACTGTCTCTGTGTGCGCAGATCGCAGATCAACGTTAGAAATGGAAATGCGCTTGACTGCATACAATGGCAAAGGCTTACCAACAACAACAACAACAAACGTGGCCACATCAGCCAGTAAAGACAACAACGACAACGACAACAACGACCACGACGATGACGACGACGACAAGAGCAGAAAATGTGTGTTACTGTAACTAAGCCAACTGAGCCAAGTTAGCCAAGTTAGCCAAGTGAGCCAACCAGCCATTGAGTCAGCCTTTTTGTCAGGCAGGCAGTCAGTCAGTCAGTTGGACCAGCTAGTCAGACAGGCAGCCAACTGGCCAGTTGAGACTTGATTTCGTTTTCGATCTTCATGTCATTGTGTTGGTGTATATATATGTATGTGTGTGTGTGTGTGTGTTTGTGGCATAAAGTTAGCTGGCTAGTGGCGCGTGCGCGGGCTGCTTTAGTTGTGTGTTCCATGTTTCCTCTTGCCTTTTTGTTGTTGTCGGCAACAGGTGAGAGTTGTCATTTCTTGTTGTTGTAGTTGTTGCTGTTTAATATTAGCTCGTGTTGGCGTTGGCACGACTAATGGGCCCGGGCACTTGGCCAACATGATTCTTAATCAAAATGCTCGCTGCAGGGCCAACAATGAGCGGCTGCATTTTTAGTGGTACATCCAAGTGGTCAGGCAAAACGGAAATGCTGAGATGCTTTTGCCTAAGAACAAAAAAAAAAAATTAAATACTAACAAGAACGGAAGTTGAAATTGGAATATTATTTTTACAACAATTTTGAAGACGGCAAATGAGAAATTTTCGGAACTGATTAAACCATATTTCCTTTTATAAAATAAAGTAATTTTTTTAATTTGAAACATTTTTGAAAGAGTCACTCATTAGGAAATGTTCAAAATTAAATTCTTGGAAAAAATCCAAAATTATTATTCCTCTTTCAAGTCTCTGAATCACTAGGGAAATTCAAATAACTCGAAGAAAAAAAAAACCTTAAAATATTTTCATACTTTTTTCAGAGAAATCAATTAAAAGTTGTTCGTGTTCAATAATTCAATTTTTTGCCTTATTGAATAATATCTCAATTATATTAATTTGAAATCACTTTATTTATTGCTTATAAATTAAACAAAAAAAAAAACATCAAGTCAAATCAGATCGCAATTAACATGTTTTGCTACAAAATGTTTCATTATTATGATTATTAGCACACATTAATTATTATGTGTGAACTCTGAAGACAACTGAAGGTCGCAGGCGCCCAGCTATGCTAAATTCTTACAATTCTAGAAAGTCGGAATATATTCAGATTTGTTTGAAACAGAAAAAAACATTAGAATTTAATTAAATTAATGTTGACTTCCGCATTTGTCCTGAAAAAAAATAGATGAACTTAATTTGTGAATAAGATAAAATTTAAATAAATTAAAGAACAAATAAAATAATAAGATAAAAATAAAAGAAAAATAAATTGTGCTTTCTCAGAATATTTAAAAAAGCTTTCGTGGTTCCTCCTTGAAACCAAAGAACTTTTTTTTTTATTTCCTCCCCTTTCATTTCTTCGATTTTATTATTTTATAGAAATTATAGATTAAATCCAAAAGTCTTTGAAGAAAAAAAAAACAGGTTGGCCAAATCGAACTTTGGCCTGTTTTGTTGTCAATTTTCTATTCGATCAGCCTTATAACGATATTTGTATCGAGCAGATCTAACTAATTTGCGCACCAACTTGTTTTTGATTTTGTTATTTTTTTGCAACAACTTATCTGTCTTTGTTGTTGTTGTTGTTGTGTACCTTTGTAGCCAATAAATTGCCTGACATTACATATGCGCCGTTGCTGTGTTATTTTTCGTGATTTTGTTAGCTAGAAAAAGGAAAGAGTGAGAGAGCGAGAGAGGTAGGGGGCGGTGTGAGTGCCAAAGCTTCCAAGCTGCATATCTGGCCTTGATATTTTGAGAAAAAAAAAAACAATTTATTTATGAAATCAAATTGCATACGAACGGGTTAGCTAGAGATACAAATACAGATGCAGATACAGATAAAGCTAAAGATTTAGATATATATAGATACTGATTCAGTTACACTTGTTGAATTTATTATAACATTCGATTCAATGAATCTATAGATCGAACTTTTAGCATTTTTTTTAGTAGGAAGCCAAGTGGCAATTTTTCAAAAAATTCTACCAGCCAAGTTGACTTGTCATTTTCAGTATTTGGACAAGGCAAACGAACGCAGCTGAAATTGCAAGAGAGTCTTTTGTTTGTTTGTCAAGACCAACAGGGTTCTATAATTACAAATGTAAATAGCTGAACAGCTGAATTTGTTTAATTATAAATATATTTAAAATAATACCAAAAAGGCGTTGGGCTGGCCAATTGAATCGCTCAATCTCCCCAGCAAAATTGCCAACTCAACCTTCGGCCACCTTTAGACCAGCAACCAAGTATTCAGGCCTACAGAATCTACACCAAGAATAGATGGCCAAACCGGCAAAATAGCCAGACAGCTAGCGTCCATCATAATCAACGTCCATCATCAGCTCTGCTGCTGCCGTTGTTGCTGCTGTTGCAGTTGCTGTGGCTGCCGCGTGCTCAGTTGACACGCCCACAAAGTGGCTACTGCTACTGCAACTTCTCTTCTTCCAGAGGCACGCCATTGCTTATTGTTGTTGTTGTTGTTTTCGTTGCTGTTGTTTGGTATCGCCCGCCGCTGGCATTGAAAGGCAAGTAACTTTTCATCAGAAGTCGAGGCATCTTCCAAACCAGCCGCATTTTCGTGGTCGGCTACCAGTTTTGCCAAGGGATCTGGGGCTGGGGCTGGGGGTCGGGGCTGGGTATTTGTAGTTGCTGTGCGCCAGTCTTTAAATAAGCGCCCATGTAGGTGCATATCTGATATTAGAATCTCAATTAGTTTTTCACTGTCTTTTGCGTATGCTCAGAGCAATTGGCGGGTACTCTTGATGATGGTGGGGGCATTCAAATTGGAGGGTATTGTAATTTGCCTTCGGTGGCAGGTATTTTTTTTTTTTTGTATTCAAGGAAATACCGAGAGTATACCCAAATGGTGCCGGTGAAGACGGCAGGGCTGGAAAGTGCTTCAGATAGATTCCAAATTTATCAAATAAATCAGAATGAAGCAAAGCAAATATTTCGAGTCAAATTCGAATGGTTTTCTTCAACTCTTTTGAATTTGATTTAATTTAAAAAATAGAGTATTTCGTAGTCATGGTATTGAATTGGGAAGGCCACAAAAAGCCTTTAGCAACTTGAATTTACCACAAATCTTATAATCAACAAAGAGGACAGAAGACTCAGGAAATTCACAAGATTAAAAAATACCAAAAAAAGGATGATTAAAAAAGAGGAAAAAAAAAGATTATAAAGAAATTCCAAGTCAAACAAATTATAGGAAAAACTATGGAAAAAACAAGTACAAATTTGAGAAAAAGTATTATAAGAATAATTCGAGAAAGTATTTATAATCCATAAAAAAAATTTCGAAAAATCTCGACTGAAAAAGAAATAACAAAGACAAACAAAAATTGATTCTAATTTGAATTCTCCAGAATTTTTAAATATTCTGGAATCTGTGAAGTAAGCCAATTTAGGAAGTTTCCATTATTTGTTGAAAGCTTTAAGAAATGTCAATTCTGGAATTTATCAAATAAGCCAATTCAGGGGGCTTCCTTTATTTGATAAAAGCCTTAAAAAATTTCATGAAATTCTTAATTTATTATGTCATAAATTGTTCTCAGGAATTTTATTGAAAAAGATTTCTTTTTAATTTGTAAGCAATTTTGAAAAGTTTTTCAAATTCCTTTTTGATAAGCTTCCTCAAAGCGAAATGAAATGTCGACTGACCGAGTATGATTTTTTCTTTTTTTTTTTAATTGGCGCCGAGCAAAATCAAAATTCATTAAAAATGCTGTGTCATAAATTTTGTTAAATATATTAAAATGCTACGAATTACACAAAAAATAATTAAAATAAAATTAGTAAAGCAGCGAATTACACACGCTCATACCCAAACACAGACACGTTCTACGATTTACGACTTTTTAATATTAAAAAAATGAAAAAATGGAAGGGGTGGATTGGAGAGGGAGGGGGGGATAAGATAGATACATACAAAATTAATGCAATGGCGAAATAGAAAACGACGACAGCATCGCTTGACGGCATTTGAATAAATTAATAGAATAGAATTGCAATAACAAAAATTGTTGATTACTGTGTGGAAGTGTTGGTGTGTGTGTGTGTGTAACTAGGAAATATCAAAAAACTGGTAGTTGCCCGAATAGTAAATAGTAAAAGCCCCACAATTACAGTGAAACCACAACGAAAAAAAAAAAAAAATGGCAACTACAAACGCCGCCACCAACGCTGCTGGCAAACTGTTGGCTGGCCAGGAATGCAACAACAACAACAACAACAACAGCAACAAAAAATAAAAATATATAAAAAAAAAATCAATTTTCAGCATATGAAAAAAAAAAACAAAACAAGAAAGAATGAAAAAAAAATGGCAACAGGTTTTGTATTTTCGCGCTAACCTTGAATAAAACTCGTTTAATAATTTTTCAACTGACTCAAAAAACCAACAACTTCAACAACAACAAAATTGATATATGAAATTTTATATGTGGCTGGAAAATAAACAAATTCCTCCCCTCCCCTACATCCCACCAGAAAATCACCCACCAAACCGTACATATATTTTAAATAAATAAGCTCACTTGCATTGGAAATTGAAATAGAAATTGAAATTATTTATTGGCAAGTTTTTTTTTATATTTTGTTTAAACTTGTTTGGCTCTGATTTTTATTATTTTTATTAATCTTTCCAGGTACAGTTGCCTCAAACACGTAGTTGTTTCCGCACTTTACGAAAACAGAAAAAAAAATGGCCGAATGCTCATTCGCGCGATGCCTGCAGGAACGTCGTCTCATCAAGCGCGAATTAATGAGATGGACCAGGGAAATGATGATGATTTCGGGTAAGTCCTCAAAAAGAGTAGGAATAGAGTAGACCTAAAAAAAAGGCTCTCAAAATTCCAGTGGCTTCCAGGCTTACTTCAGTAAAAGGCAGAGAATGCCAAGACCACTTGACAATGATTTGATCCTCTTTCTGGGGTTGAATGTCTGGTGTTAATTGGATTCCTCTAGCAAATCAACCGACTAAAAATTGTCTGCACGAATAGAATGAAATTGGCTTTTAGCCTGCAGAGGCATGAGAGATTGAAAGCTTTTCTCTAATTAGCAAGCAGCTCTATATGCCCTGCTCCCTGACCATATGTTTCCCCAAGTATATAAGAAAAAAAAGGAGTACATGGCAGATGAGAGAAAAATAAAAAATAAACAAAACGCCCAAGTCAGCCAAAGCAAACACCAAGAAAAATTAACATAAATTGAATTTTTCTACCATTTTCTCTTCCCTTTTTTTTTTTTTGTTTTTGCTGCCACCAACAGTAGTGTGAGAGGGTGTTACAGTAATGGCCAACACTCTTAACCAGGCCTGGTCTGTCCACCTGCCTGCTAAAGTTAACCGCATCCGCATCCTTGCGCCTGCTCCGTGCCTTACAAAACACTCATTTCGGTTTTTGAGCACGTTTACCACGTTGCCATCGTCATCTCCAACGCCTCAAAAAATCTGCCTCTCCTTCTCCCTCTCCCCACCTCTCAACGATAAACCACCTGCATTAAAATGTTAAATGCATTTTTGTTGTTGTTTTAAGAATTTTTTAATGTTCTGCCTGCCAGGCTATCCGCCCCAAAAAAAAGAGACTGGAAGAAAAAGAATTTACAAAAAAAAAAAAAAAAAAAAAAATTATATAAAAACAACATCCACCCGAACCATTTACTATTTGCCAACCTCCACCAACGCCCATCGTCGCCACCACTAGTCTGTGTGTCTCTTGCACTCAATTACTTCCTCAATGCGCTCCATAATGCTTATCGTCCTTGTTTCTAGTTGACATTCCAACACAGACATGAACGCACATACACACACACACATCTACACCCTGCACTGCCAGGACTTCCAATGCCGTCGTTGACATTACGCCAGCGTCACGTTCAACGTCGACACCGACGTTGGCAAGAGGTGCACCACTCCGACGAGGTGGAGGTGGCGGTCGAGGTGGTATGAGTACCCTAAAGCAACCCCAATCCTTGGCACATTTTTCCAGCTACAATTTTTGTTGCCTCACCCGTTTGGAAAGGTGGCCAGCTCCCAGCCTTGCCCCTAGCTCCTTCGAGTCCAACACAAAACATCGTGCGAAATAGTAAAAAATAAAAATGAAAAAAAAAAACGCGGTGTCTGGCTTTTGGCTGGGCTAGCCTTTGGCTTGGGTTCTGGGTTAGTTTTTTAGGAGGTTGACTGCAAGTCTTGCACTGTATGTGTGTGTGTGTGTGAGTCCAAAACGAAGTGCTCAACGAGATAACGAAGCACTCTTAAACGCACGCACACAACGCACACACACATGCGCATATGACAAAGACAACAACAACAACAACAACAGCAGCAGCAACAACAACAACAATAATGGGGAATGATGACGACGTCGACTACGGCGCTGCTGATATGGAGTGTTGAGTATTTGGGCGATGATGGCAAGCCAAGGCAAGGCAACGCCAACCGAATATCCCTACGAAATATATCGCAGAATATAAAAACGCAGACGATGCCAAACGAATGCGACTTTTAACGAAGCCAAAAAACTAAATAGAAAAAAAGAAAAGAAAAAAGAATAAGCCGAAACCCGAAAGCCGAAAAGCTAGAGCAAACCAAAATGCCGAATGCCGGCGCCGAAAGCTCTGCCACCTTCACCTACGCCAACAACAACAACAACAATCACAGTTAGGAGCAAGAAGCAGCACCGCTGTTGTCGTCGTCGTCGTCGTCGCCGTCGTCATCATCATCGTTGTTGTCGTCGTCGCCGTAGCCGTCGTAGTAGTCGGCGTCGTCGTTTTAGCCGCTGCTGCTTTGTTGATGTTTTTGTGGCCGATTTTCGTGTGTTTCCCAGCTCGCCCAAATGTGGGTGTCGAGTTTCGTGAAAACGACGAAATTTTTTTTTTTTTTTTACTTTCTTCTTCTCCTACTTTTTTCTTTTCTTCTTTCTGGCAAGCTGCCTCCCTCTCTGCCTTTGTCTGCTTCGTGTTTTTGGTTGATCGAAGAAGACGCCACTTGTTTGGCTTTGCGGACCTGTTGTTGGGCTATATGCACGACTAGAATGGGTTGGTCTGTGTGGCCAAAGGGTGGACACTCATCCCATTTGGTGGGTGGGTAAACAGTCTGCTGGGCTAGTGCTGGAAATGGCTCAATCAGTGGTGGCATTGCACATTTGATTGTAATGGGATCCACCACTTGTGGAGTCTGTTCAGAGAGAGACAAGCACTGGAAAATGAAAAGTTTCAGAGGCCCCTCTGAGGGCTAGGGAGCGGGTTTAAAAATTCTTAACTAATTCAATAATTATTCAGTTAGAAAACAGCTTTAATGGCGCTCTTCAAATGGGCAATTAAAAAGGAAATATAATTGACTGAAGCGCCAGAAAGCAAAAGACTTTGAAATACCAGAATTGAGTTAAGGATTTCGAGGGCTCTTATCTAAACATCTGGAGAATTAAGCGAAAGCATATAAATAAAGGTAGACTGAAAAAGAGATATATAAAAGAGAAGTCAAAAGGTTTGGAAAAATTATATATCTCTCACAACTTCTCAGAGTTTTACCAAGAGAATCCAATATTAAAAGGTTAGGAAGGTTAGTTATAATATTTCTGAGAAGGTCTGGGAAATATTACAGAAAGCCTTTAAAGAACCATGTAAGAGGCTTGAATGGACATAGAAATAAATAGTAGAAAAAATATTTAGAAACCCTTAAAATAATACCAAGAGGAATTTTCAGAGAAAACAGATATATTATACGAAAAAACAAAATTCTATGTAAAATTTTTATTCTATATAAGGAAGAAGGTTAAGACTTACTGGCTGAATTAAAATAAAGATCAGAAATATTCAAACTCATCATATAGAAAGAAAGAAAAAAATAGTGAAGAGCCAGAGATATATGTTGGTCTTAAGATCATGAATTTAATTTAGGAATTTGGATTTTAATAGAGTTCTTATAGAGCCTATAAAAATCCAGATTCCAAAATGAAATTCATTTGAAATAAAAAACTATCTGGAAAATACTTTAATCTCCTTTTCAAAACAGCAGAAAATTTGTAAAATCCTGGAAAGGGGGATTTTGGTAAGACCAAAGAGGAAAAAAAAATTGAGGTTAAGCAGAATAGAGCAAAAGTGTCTAAGGAGATTGCAGTCAATGTTCTCGAATGCGTGTGTGTGTGTGTGCTTTTTAAGAAAAAGCGATGCAGCAGGTGTTGGGCAATATTGTGGGTTAGTTCCACACCAAATCTCTTGCGTCACTATATAAAAATGTCTGTCTATTGGGTACTCTGTCTATCGACTTTGTCTGTGTGCGTGTATGCTTGTGTGTGTGTGTGTGTGTGCCTTGACTTGTTCCTGTATATTGGGCGCACAACAAAAGCATCTTTCGATTATAACAACAGCAATAACGAAAATCGCAAAAACAACAACAACAATTATATTGCTTGGCTGTCGTCGTCCTCGACTTCTTCCTGCTTGCCGTTTTTATGTGGCTTCTTCTTCTACTTCTTCTTTTTCATCCTCTTCTTCTTGCCTTGCTGTAAGAAGGAATTTTTATGTTCTTCTTCTTCTTCTGCTGCTGCCACAGCTACTGCAGCCGCTCTACCAAAACAGAGCAAGGCAAAGCAAAGCAGAAAGGATGCAACAAGCGTTTGCCTCTGCCTCAGTGCCCCTTGTAGCCCCCTTAATGGACTAGACCATACGCATTCACACCCACGCTAGCTGCCCGCCGCCCAACTTCCAAGACTGCCGGCTCCATCCTCACCCCAGCACAGGACTAAGAATTTTTTCCGTTTTTCGTAGCTTCATTTTCACAGAAAATTGTGGTGACGGCGTAGAAAGTCGGCAGAAGGTTTTGATGGTGGTGTCGGTGATTGAGCTGCTTCTGCTTTCGGCTTCACCATCCCCAACTCTGCCCTCTTGCCACTTCTGCATATCCGTTTTTTTCGTGCTCTTCTCTAAGCTTTGTTGCTGTTGTTGTTGCCGCTTTCGTAGAGAATTTTTTCTGGCGGTTTTTAGGTTACAATTTTACGAGTCCTAGTGCTCTGTTCTTCTAGTTTTTCTTTTTTTTTTGCCCCACCCCCCCCCCCCCCCTGTCTCCTTGCTTCTTGCCGTTATATATATATATATGTATTGTATGGTTTATATATTTGTGGCTACGATTACGACTAGCAGCTGGGGGGCAGGTGGAGAGGAGCTGAACGGAGCCGAAGTAGTCGTGGCCGTCGTCTTTCGTGTGGACGTGGCCGAATGGAGGCACTGCAAGCAGGCGAACGAAAAACTAAGTTTGGTGGCTCAAATTCATACAAGTGTGTGTTTCTATGTATATATAAATATATATACATATATATATATGGTTGTGTGTGTGTGCTAGGATGCGCTACAAGTGGGTGTGCAAAAGTGCCGGCGCTAGTTTCGTGCATGTGCATGCGACTTTTGGGTGGGCCTGGTCTTGGTCCTGTTGCTGTTCTGTCCTGTCCTGTCCTGGGTCGGTAAGTCCGCCCTCTCTGCACAGAAATTGGAAAATAGATTTTTGGGTGGCTCAGACTTTTTTTTCTTTTCATTCTTTGGCTTGTCCTTTTTTTTTTTTTTTTGTATGGACAAAAATTTTTTTCCTGTTTATTTTTGCTAGTTTTTGTTATTCTTTTTGCTTCCAAAGAGTGAGTTCGGCTCTGCTCTAGCTCTGCTTGACTTTGGGCCGGCAGAAAGTCCACGCAACAGGCTGGGTCGAAATGCCTTGGTCCTTGATCAAGGTGTGAGTAATTCGACCTCAAAGTTGGAAAAAAACTGCTGAACAATATGGGCCGCTGGCTTTCGAGGGGCCTCGTCGAAGATGGCTAGAAAAATTTTCTGGTAAAAAAAAGGGAAGAAAAAAAATTATAAGGCGGAAGCACGAAAAAGCACACGGCTGAGCAGTCGACTGCACTGCCAACGTCAACGTTGACTGAGCACGCCAATATGGAGCTAAGGACATTGGGCAAAATGCAGCGCAAAAAAAAGAAATGCTTTGTATGTGTGTGTATGTGTGTGTGTCTATTTGATTCAGCTAAAGTGTGAGGGCGAGGTTTTTAGTTTGTGTCTGTGTGGGAGGGGGGAAGGGTGTGTGGGAAGCAAACAGCAAGACACACAAAAACAAAATGGCGCAAAAAAGGCTACAACAAAATAGTTAACGGCTGTGTGGGTTGCCCGCACCCACCACCCCCGCTGCCCACACCCCACATTGCTTTCTGCTGCATTTTATTTTGTGCTGAAAAAGTTTCGTGTGCTCGAAAAAAGTTTCGTCGCTTCGTCGTCGACGTTGCTGTCGTTGGCGTTGCTGTCGTGCGTCTATGTGTGTGTGTGTGTGTGTGTGTTTGTATATTTAGTTTTTTTTTTTCCTTTTTCGTTAGTGTGTGTCTGTGTGGGTGTGTGTGTGGCCCCTTGCATAGTTTGAGTTTTGCACCAACATTTGGCTGCACTCGGTTGGTTGGTTCGTTGCTGGCTTCCTTGCTCTGAAGACGGTTGGGCGGGTGGGTCGTTTGGGGCAGGATAGCTTTTTGTAGTTGGGGGTGTCTCTGACATTTTTGTCGAATTTGTAGTTGTAGCTGGCAGCGACGCGCATACTACCAAATGACAGCGCTGCCGGCGTCGACTGCACAACTATTTTTGTGCTGCCTGCAACGTCGCCGTTGTCGCTGGTGGCGGTGGCGGCATTTGTGCGCATTGTGCAACAAGTGAGATTGGCAACAGCCACCAACAGGACGACAACTAGTTTTTTGGCAGCGGAACAGCAAAGGCAACCAGCAGCCCAACAAAGTGACATTCGGTGAATTCCACAACTCAAAGGCATCTGCACCTGGCTTGCCCCAGCTATCCGGCAGCCCAGCAGACTCTCATTTAATTCACTCTAAATTTGAATGCATCCTTGAAGTGGCATTCAGCTCGGTTCAGTTCAGTTCAGTTAAGTTTTGTGTGTTTTCTTCAATCAAACAAATCAAATCAGCCAGAAAAGTCAAGGCAGCCAGCTGCTCGGATGCTGTTGCTCTTTTGGCTTTGTGGCAACAATTGAGTGTTGACTGAGGCAACAACAAAAGCCACCAATTGTTGCGCCCCCTCCCACCACAGCCCCCTTCCGTTCGCCCACAATGACAAAAGGTGTTGTGTGCTTTTGTGCGTCGCCTCAAAGTTGGCAACGACACTTCCGGTTGTGGCACTCCTAAGTGCAATTTCAAAACAGTGTTTAATTAACCGAATGAATTTCAAGTAACTGAGATAAATGAGTGCAAACATTAAATTGTGCTAGCATATGCTCAACTCAAAAGAACTGAGAAATTTCATAAAGTGAAAGCGCAGCTCAACTCAAATTCAAAATGCTCGGACTTCGGTGAGTTTGATCATAATTTTAAGACAAAAAAATATTTAATCAGAACTGTTTATTTGAATTTTTTAATGTGAAATTATCAAGTGAAAATTAAAATTCGAAAGCATAAAACAATCAAGAGAATTTTAAGGAGTTCACGAATTTTTAAGCTGAAAAAGAAATTAATCAGAAAGTTGTCGCCCAAAGAAACTGAAAAATTGTTTAAAAGAAATTCACAAATTCAAAAAATTTTTTTTCAAGATCTTAGAAATTAAAGTTGCTTTTCCAAAAAAAAATCATAAATTTATTCAAAAAATTTAAGGTATTTTTCGAAAGTCAAAAAAATTATAAATTTAATGAAGAATAGTTTCTACTCTTAAGAAGTTTCCTAGCTTTACCGAATGTTTCAATTTTTAAAGAATAAAGAATTTCCATAAAATCATAAAAAAAGACATCCAGAGAGAATTTGAAAAGTAAGAGGAACATTGTCAGGCAATTCAATAAAATGAATGCGCCAAGGAGGAGCGAAGCAAATTTCAGTCTGCCTATATGGAAATTCTTTTGTAAAGAAAAGTGAGCTCTGCGAAATTTAACATGGAAAGTTTAACAAACCGGCAAACCGTTAAACATGTGTACAACAAGAAAGTCAACACAGCCACAGACTACGATATATGCAACAAGCTAAAATAAGTAAAAATAGGCAAAAAAAAAAAAAAAAAATTGACTCTAGCAAAAGGAAGGCACTCGAAGTAGTCAGCTAGAAGTCCTGCTCTCCTGCCTTTGCCGGTTGGAGAACATGGAGCAGACATTCATGTTTGACTTTTGTAACAATGTTACATAACAACAACAACAACAACAACAACAATTACAATGGGGCAAAAGCGGCAACAACAATGCGACTATCAACAAACAAGTGCACTTGTTGCACACAAGCACATATGTTTTTTTCCATACCAAAATATCTTCTTATTTGGTTGTGGATGTCTGTGTGTGTGTGTGTATGAGGCAGTGGCAACAACAAGTGGCATTTGATGACGCACAAAAGTATGCAAAGAAAAACGACAAAACTCGCGTATTCGCGTGAGTTTCACACGTTCTTATAGCTCTTCTTCTTCTTCCTCTTGTTGTTGCTGTTGTTGTTACCCCACCAAAAAAAAAACATCCAAAAAAAAAAAAAAGGAATGGAATGGAAAATGTCGTGATGGCATCCTCGGCTGACAACCGATGCTGTGGTGTGCCTGCTTGTGGTGTTTGTACTTGCCACCGCTTTCAGCCAAAATACAGTGTGTTATTTTCGGCTTGTTGCAACAGTTGTCAAAAGCCGACAATTCGGCAACTTGTTGTATGTATTCGACTTGTTTCACTTACTCTATGTGTGACTTGCTGACTTCTAGTTGGCCATCCTTTAGGTTCTCCTCGGCAACAGGTTTTGTCTGGCCACTTAAGCCATAAAATTTCGAGCTTTTTTTTTATGAAAAAAGTGCATTCGGTTTTGTTCTCCTTTTTTTCTGGACCACACCCAAAAAACAGAGACCAGCAGAAACAAGCAGTCAGACGTTTTGATTACAAACTACTTTTAAACACGCACACCCACCTAACCAAACAAGACAAAAAAAAAAAAATTGGAGACTTTGGCAGGGCGACAAACATCGAACACAAAAAAACCATTTCCACTTTAGAACGTGTTCTCTGGGTTTTTTATATGCACACTCTTTTAGTTCTATCCAATTTTTCGTTGTTTCCAAATTTCCTCAAACTGTTCCCTCCAGATTCCGCTGGGTCAATTTTATCATCTTTTTTTGGTATTTTACTTCTTCTATTCTTATTTTTTATTTTGTCAGAGCATAGTGTATCTACGCCCTGTGTGGTCTTTCATAATGGTGACAGAAGCAGTCGAAAAATACTTGTCAACAATGCCATCTTGAATTTTTAAATACTGTATCTATAGGATGCAACTTATAGGCCAGGTTTGCAGCAGAAATAAGAGAAATCAGAAATCAGTATATTTTGAAATAACTATAATATTTCTTCAAAAAAATTTTGTAAAATTAAATCGAATTTTAAAATTAAAAAATTACAAATCAAAAAAGGTTCTGAGGAATAATAAAAATTAATAAAGTTGCTAGGTTTTCCGAAATAAATTAATGGTAAAATTATTCTAAAAATCCCTTCGAAAGGATATCCAATTGTGAGCTAAGTCCAACCAAGACAATCTTTTCAAAACTGTCAAATTTTTTTTTCGTGAGTTGCTTTTGTGGTGGTTGCGGTACTTTTGGGACTTTGGCAACTCCTCGAAGCTGTCTGCTCTTGCCTGTTGCTTTTTGCTCTGCCACTGTCCACTGCCTTTGTTTGAACACCTACAAACTGTACTTCCGCTCATTTTTATCCTCCTCTGTTTTTCTGAGTTATCTTTGTCTTTGTGCTTCACTCCGAAACAGCGAGTGCCCAGACAGATGCCAACTAATCGATAGAAAATTCAGCACACACACACAGACATTCTTTGGTTTTGTAAAAAATACATTGAAAATGCATTAGAAGTTAGTTGATGGCTTGAATTTTAATTCCATTGCATTCTTCTATTTGGTCTCGTTCTTTTTATTTATTTTTTTTTATTTTATTATTGCTGTTGAATTGTTTTTCTATTATTTCAGTTTAATTAAGAACGAAAGGTTGTAAAGCAAAGCACTCGCTGAAATGCTGGCTTGTGGCGGTGGACCAGTTTGTCTTTTCATCTTGGCTGCCCAACTAATGTAGAAATCGTGTGCTATAAATTTCAAAAATCATACCGACAGCCAACCCAAGTGCACAATTTCTAAATGCTCAAGGTTGACAACGCATTGTTAATTCGAACAAAAAGTGAAGAAAAAAAAAACTGTCGAGACAAATAACAAAATCATAAACACAAACGTGCGCCTCAACGCCAGCAATTTGCGTCTGAAAAAATCTACAAAATCCAGTTACTCGTTGACGAAAAAAAAAAAATAATAATAATAAAAAATAATATAGTTAAAACCGCTCAAGTCAAATGGCAATTGTGCCGGCTAGTAATCGAAATGACTACAAGCTTAGACTGACGGCCCAAAGAATATGAAATTCAACAGACGTAAGAGACACACGTTTGCCTTGAGATCTTACCAAAATGGCCGCACACTCACACACAGACAGTCGGACAGAGAGACAGACCGATCGACACGTTGGCCAGCGGTTCAGGTCTCATTCAGCTTGTTGTGCGACATTTACACGGAAGCAAAAAGCATTTGAGAGGTTCTAGACTAAGCTGCTGCTGCGGAGAGGGGTAATTGGTAAATTGATTCAACTGGTCAAACGCTGCGTATACGTGATTTGTAACTGGAAACTTAACGGCAACCAAAACGCAAAAGCTCAATTTCATTTCAAAGAAATTACTGAAAAAGTTTTAGCATATTCCGAAACATAAAGAAATGAGTCTCAATATTCGACATTTCCACAGAAACTTTCAATTGATTATAAGAAATGATTCTTCGGAATCAAAGGTTATTTTGGTATAGCATGCATACAGTATCACTCGTTTTTCCATTATTGCTATACCCTGCAATTAGTTTATTTTGTTCTATAATAGATTTCCAATATTTGATAAGAGCCCTACGACAATTTATATTGCATTGACAAAGCCATAGAATTCGCAGTGGAAAAATTTCGCAATTTTCCCATTGAATCGATTTTTTTTTAATTTCTTGTTATTTAGGAGAAGCTTTTTTGGAATTATTCGAAAATATATTAGAGATTTGTGTATAAGTTAAGAAATTATAGACCAAATATTAGACTATTCATTGGACTATGAAATGAATCTTAAGTCTTGACTTGGCTTGACTTGACAAGGATCTCCAAAAAGTATCGAAGAAAATTCAATATTTTTATATCCTGAATTTTAGAGTTCAATTGAGTTCAACACATTTCGAATAAAACAAATACATTCAAGCCCAAAATAAATTATAAGAGAAACTGGAGTTCCTGCAAATTTCGGGACAGTACTTGACTCATTTCTCAAGAGCGCCCTCTACATACACAGAGTTCCCGATCCACGAAATCTCTGGAAATAGTTTTCATATAAAACTGAAGCTTCTTGAGCTCAGTTGCCTGTATTTTAAACAACTTCCTTATTATACAGAAAGGGAGAGAGATCATAAAAAAATCTTAGAACATTTGTAATTTATTGCTAGTTTTGATGGGCTCAACTTTATGTGGATTTCTCAAGTTTTACGCAAAAATGTATGTAATTTTATTTTACGATTGATCATCGATTACTAATGCAAAATACTTACAAAGTCAATAGTCGGTCATAAAAATGCAAAAAAAAAAAAACAGAAGAAATCGAATTCAAAATTGATTAAAGCAATCAATTTAATTTTTTTTTTTTTTTTTTTTTTTTAGCAAGAAGGTTGCCAACTTAGGGGTGTGGGGCAATATTCATATATAAAAATAATAATTATTATTAAGATTTATTGTGTAAGTCGAATATGTCTCAATAGATTTTTTGTTTAGTAATAATTCGAATAAATGGATTGCATTCGATTTTGTTGTTGGTAAATAACCGAGAGACTGTGTGTATGTGTGTGTGTGGCTTTGATAAGGTTTCCAAACCGTTCGAGGAGTCCATTATTTACACACACACACACACACACACTGCAGGCTGAATTGTGTGAGGTTCTCTTATCGTTCACTTTTTCTTTCTTTTTTTTTTCATTTAAAAAATATATAATTTTTTTTTTTTGCAATTTTATTATTTTTAATGGCGATAAATCAATGGTCACAGCTTGTAAACTTACTGTAGGCTACAGAAACAACCACAACAACAACAGCAGCAGCAGCAGTAGCAGCGGGCGGAGTCAAAAGGGAATGCAGAGTTGACAAAAGGGGAATCGCATAGCTGTAATTGTTGCTGTTGTTGTTGTTGCTATAATGCCTCAACAAGGGCTTTTTAATATGCACTTATGACATGTATCTGTGTGTGAGTGTGTGTGTGTGTGTGTGTGAATGTATTGGTGTAGCATTTATGAGATAATACCTTGAACGTGCGTCAGCCAGGTCGTTGGCGTTTGACTGCCGCCAACGCAAACTTATCCACATGGCTATTGTTATGGTTGTTGTTGTTGTTGTTAGTGTCATTGTTGTCGTGGCTATACTGGCCGGTGTGTTTGTTGTTGTCGCCGTTAGCTATTTTATTGCATTGAAATGAAAAGTGTATACAAATTTCCCTTTCTCAAAGTAATTAATTTAGGCTTTTGCCTTCTCTTAAATTCCTTATCTATCCCAACAACTTAGTCATCGTTTTTTTTTACAAAGAATTAAATTTTGTTTTTAAACAATCACGGTTTTTGTTTTAGTTTTTTTTTCGCTTTTTTGACATTTTCCACTGCGCATTTAGCAAAGTTTTCAGTATCAGTTTTTCATTTTATTTACGCCTGCCATTGTTTTTATTGCAGCCTTGTTGTGTATTCTTTTTTCAGCACTCAATTTCAGTGCAAAGTTCAGTTCATTTCTATAGTAAAAGAAAGAAAACAAAAACAAAAAACAAGCGTAAAAAAAAAAACTGAAGCCAGAATAGTCAAAATGAAACGCTCATTTACATTTTGCGACTCTCAGCTCGGTGGCAGAGCGTCTCTTGTGGAGAATAAGAAGAAGAAGAAATATTAAAAAAGAAACCGTGGCAGTGGCAGCTTTTTGAGTTAAGTTCTTGAGTGCTTTTTTTGTTCGAGCTTGGGGAAACTCACCACCACCATCGACTCACATCAAACAGCTCAGGCAACTCACACAGAGCCAGCGCCAGCGCCACCACCGCCACAGACATTCGCACATTTTATTAATGAGCAGGAAATGCATTTTTTTCGGCTTGTTGTTGTTGTTGTTGTAGTTTTTGTCACGAAATGACAAAAATTGAGCGTGGTGAATTTGGAGGCTTGAGTGAGTGAGTTGTTGTAATTTTTGGGCCATTTATTAATCAAACCCACTGGGATATTCTTAAAACCAAATTAAATTAATTTAGTTAATAGATTTTAGACAGAGAAGGAGAGAGTGAATCTCCGAGCAGAGTGAGCAATGCAATTTTGCCTGCTTGTATGTGTGTGTCAATGTTTTGGTGAGTTTTTCTTTTTTTTCAGAATGATTATTAACCAGCCATGTGCGTGTGCGTGTGTGAAATAAAAAAGCGAAAAAAATGTGGTGAATAAAAACTGGCAAATGCCCAAGTATTGGTAAGCCTTATTGTTCTAGCTGCCGACTTCGACGTTGACGTCTACGTTGACGTCGACTTAGAGAAGTGTGCGTGAGCGCATTTGTGAAATCCGTTGAGTGCATTTGTTTCCTTGACTGAGTTGAACTTTTCCCAACAATGTCAATCAAGTCGACAAAAATTAAACAAAAAATTAATAAGAAAAATAGCCAACTATGCCGGCAACTATTTTGGCAGTGGCAGTGGCGCAAAAGGTTCGTCTTTATCAGGGCGCGCTGGCGCTGCTGTGGCTGCTGCCAGATTGCAACTTGCATTCTGAATGCACTTCGCTCTCTCTCTCTCTCTCTTAGTCTCACTCCTTCTCTTGTTCTCCCCACTCGATGCATTCTCATCTGTCCATGTGTGTGTGTTTACCCCGTTACTCCTAAAGTTCTCGCGTTTGCGCGCACTCAATAACTCAAGACTCTCTTTTGGTCTATCTGCCTGCCCATGTCTGAGTGCGTCTCGCTCTCTCTCTCTCTCTCTCTCTCTCTCTCACACACTTAGTGTGTCTGTCTCTCAGCCGCCCTGTGGTGCTGGTCGCTCGCCTGCTCTCTTGCACTTTTGACTATTAGCATTCGCACGCTCAGTGTTCTCGCAGCATTCTAGTTTTTATGTATGAAATGCGCTTTATATGCAATTTTTGACGTCGCCGCCGTCGCTGTCGCCGTTGACGTTGACGTTGTGTCGTTGTCGTTGCCGTTGTCGTTTTCGCTGTCTTCGTGTTGTTGTGATATAATTTTGCAGTCGACTTCGGCAGTCGCATAAACACAACGCATCCGATATGCAACGGAACGCATTTTCGGACGCGGGCCGAGTCGTTCCGAGGTGTAGCGTCCGACGATCGCGTATATCAATCGTAAAAACGCATCAAAACTCACAATAGCCATTAATCTCAACCATTCCGTATTTAAGCAATTTTGATAATAAAAAAAAAGTAGAAAAAAAAAAAATAATAAAATAATAAATCTTATTGGATTTAAGAATTTATAAAAATAAAAATATTCTGGAAAAATTCTAGGAAATTTGAAACTATTTAAAAACTGTGCAAAACTATTTCTGATGACTTCAATAAAATTATTACGAGTGTTAAATATTTTGTGACAAATGGCCAAGTGAATTCCTGGCTAAACAGGCGTTGCGCGTGTGCTTTCACATGCCAAGCCAAAAAAGCAACAACAACAATAACAATAAAGCCTTCTACTCGCATTGCGTATACGTCGCGTTAACTTATTTATTTATTTTTTGGCAATTTTCATAATTTATTGACTCGCTTGGCTTTTATATTTTTGGCTGTTCTTGAACTGTTATTGTCTTTAAATGAGAACAACAACAATAACAACAACAAGAGAAACAAGTGATTTTGTAGTGTTGCTTTGGCCCTGTCTCTGGGTGTTTGTTTACGGGTGTGTACTTGTGTGTGTTTGTGTGTGTGTGTGTGTGATTGACTGTGTGCGTATTAAGCGCTGCCGCCGACGCAGCAGCAGCAGCTGCTGGTGGCGTTGCTTTCATTGCTGCTGCCGTCGCTGTCGCCGTCATCGTCATGCAAAACACGGAAAAATATTTTTTTCGTGCACTCGCGAAATTTTTTAGAATGCATTTTTATTTCGGTCTTTTGGTTGAATAGTTGCACTGCACCAGCAACGTGTGTGCGTACGTGTGTGTGTGGGTGTGTGTGTGTCCATCCCGGTCAAATTTCGTACATGAATAATTAAATATTTCCCCAATAATCACGAAATAAACAACTCGCAAAATTTTTACATAAATAAAAAAAAAAAATTGCTAAAAAAAAAAATTATATCAAAGTGAAAAAAATATATACATTTGTTCTTGTGAAAAATAGCCAGCCATATTAAATTTAATTACCCAGCACCTGATAACAAAAACAATAATAATAAATAATAAAAATATAAAAATTTAAATCAATTGAAAATTTTAACGGAAAAACTGAAACTGAACTCACTTCTCATTTCCCCCGCCATCTTTTCATATTTCTACTGCACTTTTTTTGCGTCTCAAAAAAAAAAAAAAAAAAAAGAACAACACAAAAAATAAATAAATCAAAACAAATAAATTTTATGAAAAGAAACCAAATATATATATAAAATTAAATTACAGAAAAAAAAAACAGAGCGCAGAGAATGTTTGTAACTTACCATGACCACCCAACTCCGTGCCGAATTCGGCCACAATAAAAAATGAGCAATTTTTCACAAAAATAAAACTTTACTTCAATTTTATATACAAAAAAAAAAGGGGAGAGCACCTAAATGAACTGTGGCAAAACTTCAATGCCAAAAAAAAATAAAATCAAACAGTTTCCCCAAAATAAAAGAGAATAGAAATAAAAGTGAAGAATGAGCCAGCGATGAGGTTGAAGTCCTTCGAAATATAAATGGAGAAAAGAGCCGAAAAAGAGGAAACTTTTTTATTTGCTGGCAAATGTAACAAAATTTTTGTCAGCTTCAATTTTCGTCAGCAAACTCTTGGCCACTCTAGCCAACAATAGACATGCACCAGTCTCCGGGAAACCGCAGTTAGGAGCACCCACAGGGATCTACCATAAACTAAATGGCCAGACCAAGCAGTCTGGGTGCTGGGTGGCATTTACTTTGCCGCCGGCATTTGCGCAGCATAATGAAAAGAACCAGAAAACAACAGTCGAAAAAAAAATCCCCACTGTCTGTAATATGCTACGAAAAAATTGCAAATTAAATAGAGCCACCACGTCCACACCCGCCGCCCAAAAAAATATAGGGAAAAAAATTTTCGAGCAGAGCTCAGCAGAAGCATCCTTTCGGTTAGCGACTTCAGACTTAACCCATGTTGCCAAGCCAACTCAAGTGCTGGACCTCCGCCATAGTGTGTCCTCCCAAAAAAAAAAATTCTACTCTTACCTTCTCCACCTCCCACATCACCCACACACCTCCTCGAGCAATAATAAAGCGCAGCAGCAGAAAACTAAAAGCAGCGCTGCATTTGATTTTGCTTATTTCCTTCAGCTCACCTTCCGTTCGTATTTTTTTGTATTTTTTTTTTTTCGGTTATATACAAATTTTTATTTTCCATTTTTTGGATATCCTTTTTGCCCCAAAACTTAAATTACTATTTACAATGGTTTTATTATTTTTTTTTTCGTAGTTGTTTTTGTTCGCCTGTCCGAATATTTTTTTCGGCTTTTATGCTCTGCTCTTCCTAGCCTTCTGCTGATTTAGTCCTTTTAGCTTAGTTACTTTATTTTTCCAATATGGCAGCCTGTTAATTTCACTCATTCATAGTGGGTTCAGTGAAAATATTTCAGCTTCATCGTGATAAACGTTGAAAGAATTTCGCAGATAACATTCCAAATCTGATAAATCTGGCTCTAGATAATTCGCTTCATTGGCTTATCAAAAATTAAAAAAAAAATAATATTTTTTTTGTATGAGAAAAAAAAAATTAATCAAGAAAAGTGCAGTCGATAGGAATCATTAATTATTTCCCATTTTCCCTTTGGCATTTTCATCAAAAAAATAAGTATTTGTCTATTTTAGATTTTTAACAGTAATGTAACAACAACAACAAAAACACAGCTACAGCTACAACAACAACAGCAACAACAACACTTTTGTTAGTCAATTTTTGTTGAGTTCAATTTTTTGCAAAGAAAAAAATAAATAAAACAAAGTAACAAGTAAAACGTGCAATCCACAACAACAAAAACACAACATTTAAAAACAACAACCAAGAAAGAAAAATAATTAAAAAAGTAGCAAAAACTTTTGAATTATTTTTTATGTTAAAAGAAAAAAAAAAACAAACATTTTTATAATAAAAAAAAAAACATATCAATGAAAAATTAATTAAAATAAGCCAAGCCGACAAAAAAAAACAAAATTATTAAGTATTACCACATAAATCAACAACAACAACAACAAATAACGGGCAACTCACGAAAATCACAAGTGCAAATTAACAACAACAACAACAAAGAAAAACTACATAAAGTGCAACCACAACAAAAGCAACAATAAATTAAACACAGTCAAATTCTGGCCGTATGAAAATTAATTTATTAAATATAAAAAAAAAATAAAAAAATTAAAAAAGGAGTAAAAGAAAAAGTCGTGCAATTTCCACGCTTTGTGCTCTGCCTAAAATTTCAATCCACAAAAGATACCAACAATAATAACAGTAATAATAATTGCCAGCAAAAAAGGGCGACACGGTTAAAAAAAGCGAATTTTTATTCTACATAAAAAAGGCCTAAAAAAATGTATATAACATAAAAATTCACATAAACGAGTAAATAGAAAAAAAAAGTGCACATATAAATCCAGTCGATCGCAGCTCACCGAAACCAACAACAATAATAAAAAATAATATATATATATAAATATATACCCAAACTGCAATTGCAACAAGGAGAACCCGCCAGTGCATACGGCATTTTCTTTTTTTTTATTATTTATTTATTTTCGGCCAAAGGAGGAGAAGGCAGCAGCAGCAGCAGCAGCAGTCGCAGCAGTTGCAGCATCATCAGTGGCTGGCAATTTGAGCTGCTGCAGAATTGGAAGTGTTGCAGCCACAGAGCCACGACAGCAGTAGCATCCACATCAATTTCGCTTTTAGGCAAAAATAATTTAAGAATAATATATGTGATGCTATGCACATCAGCAGCTATGAAATATGTACGTATCTTTCGGTATTTCTTTTTTTTTTCTTTTCTTTATCTCTTCCACATTCTTCTTCTTCTCTTTTTTTTTGCAACTTTTGTTCCGGTTGGGTTAGTCATTAAGAATATTTAAAAGAAAGAAAATAAAATTTAATTCTCTGCCACACCGATATTGACCACAAAGATAAGATCGAGTTATTTCAAAACCTACGATTTATTTTGGAAAAAAAATGGGCTGGCTTATCAGTGAATAACCTTAAGATACTCGAATTTCAAAATTTATTCACCGAACCACCCAAAAAAAAAAAAAACACAAAGTAACATTCGGCTTTGTCACAGAGTAAATCAGATGACTTATGCGATTAAATTGCTTTCATTCAATGAATTTATTTAAGCAATCAACTGCGGAAGTTTTGATATATCAGTCGGAAGTATCCGCCAAGGTGTGAGCTTTCATATCTTCAAAAATTGATCGCAATACGCTAAATGCCAACATAATCTACGCCAGACCATCAGACTCACTCCGTTCCTCTCTCTCCCTCTCTCTATCTCTCTGCTCCCCCGCCAGATTATCTTTCTCTGTTGCTCAGTGCTTCTTATCAATTGACGATTTTGACCCAAATTGCGAAAAAGCATTGACAAGCCGCATTTTTTCACTGCCCAACTGATATGAGCGTTTCTTTCTGAAATCTCAATTTTCGCAGCAACAACGAAAATTAAGCAAGAAATTATTAATAAAAAAAAAAAAAACGCAAAATCTATATGAATACCGCAATTTACTGCAATCTCAAAAGCAAACGAAAAATATATAATAAAAAAAAAAATAATAATAACAACAAATTTATTATGGCAAAATTCATACAAAAAATTCGAAAAGCGGAAACATTTTTCGCCTCTTATCAGACGGCAAAAATATATATAAAATCATTTTTATTTTGTGCCCTGATATTTCGTACTCTCAAAATATACACACCGATATACTCATCTAAAAACATATGGCCGTCAAATTTATTACACAATCATATCAAATTTATAGCAATTTTCTTCTATAATATAGAAGCAAAAAAATTTCATAAATAAAGGAATTAATCTCTTAAGCAAAAATCTCGATCTCTCGACTGGTAGATGCTCTCTAGGAAGAGATATATATATCAAATATAATCAGAGCTGATGTTCGATACTTTGGTCTGAGTATCTACCGTAAATTTAGAGTACATCAAGTTGTACTTCAAATCTTAAAGGAATTATTCTCTTAAGTTAAAATCCCGCTCTCGACAGGCAGATGCTCTCTAGGAAGATATATAATCGGAGATGTAATACGATACTTTTACTCTCGTAAATCTAGATAATATCAAGTTGAACTCAAGAAGATTTCAGATCATTTAGAAAACCTGCTTATTGGGTTTATCCAAAATTATTCCTTGACAAATCAGATCGGTAATAAATAAATTCTTGTTACTTAGGTGGGGCGTCGGTCTAATATAATCTTGATTTATTAAAACCATATATAGACTTTATTTCCCCGATTCTTATCATAGAAACCTTACCAAAAAGTAGAGCATAGATAGGTCGCTTTCAGACTCTGTTTCCACTCGTTCATTTCAATTTATTAATACCATGAAAATAATTACTGATTTAATTATTAATTTGGATTTGTTAAAATGAGAGACAAATGCGTGTTTACTTTTTTTCGGCGAAGAGAATTGGATATCAGTTGATATTTATGAAGTTGTTGAAACCTCAATGCATGACTTTCCCCTGACATTTCTTTGTGAATTTCAGCTGTGATTCAATATGATTACGATAATTATATTGAAAATACTTTGTACTTTTCAAAAATGAAAATAAAATACAAAAAAAAGTTGTATTCATTTCAATCGGTTCTGTTTTAAGCAATCAAGACTACGTTGACTCAAAATTCTGCATGACTAATTGGATGGGCTGTATTTATTTTTTAGGCGGTTTCATGTTCGATAACAGCGGTCAAATAACCCGAAAAAAACGATTTATTAATAAAAATAACGCACAAACAAATAAATCAATGCAAGAAATTCACTTTTATTTGGTACCCTGACTGATGCAGTCCAAATTTTGATCTTGACTCTGCAAGACCAAAATAAAACAAGTGAAGTGTAAAGTTCTGTAAAATTAAATCCAAATATAAAAATATCAGCTTTTATACTGTCGTAATTGTTTCGTGTAAGGCAGAAGTAGTTAACTGATAATGAATGACAATTAAAAGTATCTTCGCCAAGATAACAAATGCAATAATAATCAAAAATCCAACTACAATAACAAACAAAATGGAATGACAAAATTGATATGCAAAAAAATCTGCAACTCAGCCAAATTCAATTAGAAGAATAACAGGTGACAAGTGTGTGAAAATATCAATATCACAGAGACAAGTCGGAAGCGTGACTATGCGTATATGTGAGGGAGCAAATACTCTTTTTATAAGACCCAAAATTTCCTCATCAAAATAAGGGTTCACTCTTATAATTTGCCACATCTGATTTGAACTTTTGTAGAACCAATTTGATGGATCACAATAATTCCATGAAATATCGGAAACTTGGGATCCTGAAATTCCTGATTTTATATATACAATTTAATTATTTTTTATAATTTATTGGAATGTATTTCGTGCTGACTTGTTGAAATCTGAGACACTGCATTTTTTTGTAAATCGAAGACAAAGAGATTAAGATAATTATAAGATCAAGTCAACGGGACCACACAAGAGAATTTGTACCCTTCGTTATTAGCCTGGAGTCTTGTCACTTGCCTGATTTGTAAGACATTTTATATACTGAAACTTATAGACTTCAATGTGGGGAACATAGAATTCTGCCATCAGAGACTCGATGTGCCAAAGACTTAGCCAAAGAGTGAAGAGTGCGTTTTGTGGTCTCTCTCGTTTGGCTTTTGCCAATCATTAGTTACCAAACATTTTACAAACGGAAACAGCTGTCGGTTGGCATGTAGATACGCTTGCCCTTGGTCTTTGTCTATTTGGTTCGCTTCTTACCAACCTGAGCTATCCTGGCTAGCTTAGAGTATGTCTATCTATCTTACCCTAGCCTAGTCACCCTAGCAAAAAGACGAGAAAAAAAAGGAAAAGAAAAATTTCAACTAGAACGTCAAACTGCCAAAAGGAAGCTGCTACCAAACACTCTAAATGCAGCCGGCTGTTTGGCTGGTCAAACTTGGCGGCAACTGCTACAGTTCTAGAATCGACTGCATAGAATATGCAACCTAGTCAAAACAACAACAACAACAACAAAAGTCTAGAAAAATGTGCAAAAAATAGAGAGAGAAAGGGAATAAAAGAGAAAGACAGAGAGACAGAGCGAGAGAGAGAGGGATAGAAAAGGAAGCATATAAAACTTGGCTAACGACTTTTTTCCGTTGGCGCTCTTGACTTTTGCATTGAAAATCGTGCAATTCACCTGCTGCCAGCCAGCCAGCAAGCCAACAAGCCAGCAACAACAACAACAACAACAATGACGTTGAATGCATCTGCATCTCTCGGTGGCAGGCGCAGCTCAATGTCTGCAACGTCTGCATCTGCATGCGGCGTTGGCTTAGTTGGGCCTCTGAGCTGGGTTAGCTGCTTCTTCTTATTCTTCTTCTTGTTCTTGGGTGCTGCTACTCTTGTTGCTGGTGTTGTTGTTTTGGATTGCATGTTAATGTTACAGCTGCACTTGCACTTGCAGCAGCACCAGCAAAAAAAAAAAACAAAAACAAACCGCGCCATGAATGACGCTCTCCCTGCATGTGAGTATGTGTGTGTGTGTGTGTGTTTGTTGTGGAGTGCAATTATTTTTCTAGGCTGCAAATTGCAAGCGTTTTGTGTCTGCTTCTTTTGCTATAAACTTTTCCTTACTACTTCAATCACTTCTTGGCTTATTTTCTGTTGGTTTTACAAGGTGTGGAATGACTTTGGTAGCGCCTCACCATCAGTCGGACCTTCTCTCCCTCTCATTCTCTTTCTCACTTCTCTGAAATCTCTTTGGGGATCTTTCGTCTTGGCCAGCTCTGGCTTAAGATTAGTCTAGGCTGAGTTAACTTCATGTTTGAATCTGTTCAAACTTTGGTGTAATTGTTGTTGTACTACAGCAAATTTGTGTATGCCTTAATGTCTGTTGTTCTGGTAGTTGTTGTTGTTTAATTTGCTGTAAACTTCTATTGAGCAAAGCTGAAAAAGCTAGCTTGTCATTGGCCAATTTGGCGCGTGGCAAAACTTAATGGTCTCTTCTTTTCCGAGTCGGGGTAATAATTTTGGTAGAGCTACCGAAAAGTGCCAAGTGCGTCCAATACTTTCTAAGCCATCATCCGATTAGATCGGTCAATCAACAACCTGCTCCGTTTCGACTTAATTAACAGTCTTGGGCATTAAACACTGAGCCGGCGGCAGGTTTATCGTCCAATAATTGAGGACTCCACCTACTAGGAAATTTATTATGACGCTGATGGAAAGGTTGCCAACTTCGGACTTAATAAATGACTGACTAAAAATGACAGAGGGACTGACTTCTGCTTCACCGGCCTGGGTTGGTCTCGACTGATGGCAGAGTTACACTTTTGGTCTAGTATTTAAGGCCATGTTATTAGTTGAATGGCATATAATGGATGAATTACTTGAAACTGGAGGAGCCCAAACAAAAATAAAAGAGCTCCGGCTGTTTGACTGTTTGGCGAAAAAGAAAAAAAAAACTGATGCGTTCGAAAGCAAACAAATAGAGCCAAGGCTAAAGAGATTGGGGGACAAGAGCCAAACAATTGACCAAACAACTAAACCGTCGAACTGTCGACCCAAAGCGGACAGGACCACACCTTAATAATTACTTAAAAGGAAAATAATTTACAAAATTGCATTCATAGCTCAACTGCAGTGCACTCGGTAAGCGATACAACTAAAGTCAAAGCCCACAACAACAATGACAATAACTGAAATAAAACAAACGATTCACCTAATAATACAAAAATTTAACAACAACAACAATGATCCGCCAATGCGAACTCTTCTTCTCTTTTTTTTTGCGAACCTCAGCGACTTGGGTGCTTTTTAGGGAGGTCTGAGTGTACTTGTTGGTTCGCTGGTCACAGTTTTTACTGTTTTCGTTTCATTTTCATTTTTTTTGTTAATCCGTTGAGGTGAAAAAAGGGACCCTCTTCACCGTCTGGGGCGTCTCAATAACTCTAATTGCACTTTGGTATGAAAGCTTTCAACATTTTTTTTTATGACATTTTTCATTATGATAAATGCATTTGGAAATCGAGCGACCTCCCACCTTTCGACCGGCTCAAAAGGTATCTACAATTAATTAAGCAAAACATTTGAACGATATGTTGAATACCAAAAAAGAAACACTAGCAAAATCTTCACCGAATGTAATGAAAATTTGTCATGAAACAAAAAAAAAAAAAAAAAAAAAAACAACAACAACAACTGCAAAGAACGAAGAATTCATTAACAAAAGAAACAAGAGGGGCAGCAAAAATTTGACACATTTAACAGCCTAACAACACAAAACTATTTGAGGCACTCAAGCCAACAAAATAAGCAGCACAAAAAAATATTCTACCAAAGCCGCCGTTGCAGTTGCCTTAAAAAAAAAAAAAAAAATGTGCTAAACAAACGCAAATAAAAATTTGCACATTCAAATTCAAACACGAAGCGACAACACTGACCAAAAAAAAAAAAAAAAAAACAGCGACAACAAAAAAGGTGCACACACACCGAGACACAAAAATGAAGGCTATTTTCAAGATTGAATTTCATAAATAATTTAAGACATTTTTGCTATTTTCAAATTAATCGAGTGGAAGTTTTTGTATACTTTTTGATTTTGCAGTTTCATAGATGAAGAGGTAAATTTTTAGTCTTAAAATCAATAAGATTTAGACTTGACCCTGAAACAGTTTAAGTACTCCGTCTGCATTCGACAGATAAATGAAATTCGTAGAACCATTTTCTTCTCGCGAATTTCCACTTGTTTTACTTTTTCAATATTCAATAATTTTCAATGACGTTTTTGTCGCCATTGAGGGAATGCATAACACTGGTTAGCCATGGCTGTCAGGACTAAAAAAAGAACTCAAGCCAAATAGATAGAGACGGAGATAGAGATGTATAACCAGACAGCCAGACAAATAAGTGTATCTGCATAGTCTTCATGCAGACTTTATGTAACCTTCGATGAGGTGATGTCGCGGCCACAATGCCATTAAAAATATATCAATAAATATGAGAAATGTCTGCTATTTGTCTTTTATTTTCCAATTTGATGAGTCTGGGTCTGAGTGAGTCGGGTAAAACTATTTGCTTGGATTCTTTTACCAAGACTAATTTCACTTTAATTCGAAATCTCATCGGCTTTAATTAAAAATGCAAAACTAACCCCTACATGAGCTGTCTACCTAAGGCAAGCCAAAACCTGCACAAGTTTTTTTTTTCTAGTAAAAAAAAAAACAGGTTTGCATAATTAATTAGCAATTTGCATGAATCAAAAGCTTTGACAAAAAAGGCTTGTACAAAGTTATATATATATATATTTTTTTAGAAAGAATAAAACAATGGAAAATTACAAAAATAACAACAACTACAACAAAAGCTCAAGAATATAAAGACCTAAGAAATCAAGAAAAACAGTGCCCACAAAATTTTGAAAAACCGAATTTGCCAAACAAGACGCAAATATGAGGGGAGCGCCACCAATTGCAGCAAGCTACAACAACACCAACAACAACGACAAAAACATCGGAGCAGAATTCACAATTCACGTGCTTCTCTTCTTTCCGATCTTTACCTCTCTCTCTCACTCTCTCTCTCTTTCGGGCTGTCTTTGTTCCTCTCCAGTTTGCTTGAGAGGAGGAGGGTCTCGACCAAGCGCTGCAGATCAGCTTGAATCCATTGTTGTTGTTTTTGCTGCGACCGTCGCCTTGCCATTTTACACACACAGAAAAAAAAAATATTGAAAAAAAAATTACCATGAACTGGAAAACCTTGAAAACTCAACTGCAATTTATGTTCGTTTTGCTATTTTATTTTTGCGCCACCTCTTGCGTATCTAAGAGATACTTTTTTTCTGTACATGCTCGCCTTTGCATTTCATTGTCTGAAAAACAGAGTAAATATATTATTTGTTGTGAAACTCTTAAGGTCTGCGAATCCTCGAAACTTTAGAGGAATTATAAAATTTTCAAAGATCTTATTTTCTCAACAATTTTCATAGTTACTTAACTTTTTATTCATGCTTATAGAACATTGAAAGAAGCCTCAAAATTTTAATATTTGTTTCAACAGAATCTAAGATGATCTTCACTATTCAGTTTTATTGGAATTAACTTCATTGAAATAAAAATTACTTTGGGTTCTTCAAATTTAATTCATGAATATCTGGAAACCTTTTCAGATGAATCCGGAATAAAATGGCTGGAGAGATCTTGAATTTATTCGTATATCTTAAATATATTTTGATCTTATTTCGACATCTATAAAATCGATTAATAATAGTAATACTTCGATATGTAATTTATGGACTTAAGTTGTCTTTCTTGCTAAACTTTTCAATTTCCTTCAAACCTGAATAGATTTTTCCTTGATTCCAGGAAAGGAACCTCAAAATTTTAATATTTATTTTAACAAAATCTAAGATGATCTCAAAATTCCCTTGGGTTCTTCAAAGTTACTTCATATTTCATATATCTGGAAGCCTTTTCAGTAATAAAATGGTTTGGGTGGTCTTGAATTTTTTCAAATTTTTTCTTCATTATATTTAAATCTTTTATTATGATAAACTATTATTATTGCTAGATAAGTAATTTATGGTTTGTATGAATTGCCCAACCAAAGTTGTCTTTCTTTCAGAACTTTTTAATTTCCTTAAAATCTGAATAGCTTTTTTTTGAGATTTGGTAAAAGTCACTTTAACTTGATTCAAAGAGCTCTTGTTCTTTGGCTCTAATGCCTGGTAAATTAATTACATTTTAAATACCGTCGACATACTCTAATTTGCACAAACAAGCCCTGGCAGGCTGGACTACCTTAGCCACGCATTGCCAACTAATTGCCGCGCATAATGGCCAAGTGAATTTCATTATGAATTCTAAATGCAGCCAGCAAACTCTTCCCCTCGCCACCCACCCCTTCCCCTCACCCAACTAATACGCAATTTATCTTTTATATGTGTAGATCTTTTTTTTATATATAAATTTTGCACTTGCCTATTCTTTTGTGCTTTTCTTTTCTTGCATTTTATTTTTGTGCTGGCTCCCTGGTAATTTTATTACTTACCGCACGGAAGCCGAATAGGTCCTATCCCCCCAACCCTCCCTGTGCCCAACTCATTAGGCCTGTCCACGCATGTGAATCTCCAACTGCATTATTATTACAATTTATTTTCTTTTCTTTTTTTCTATGTGTTCTTTGGGTCGTAGGCCTAAGGTTCTCTCTGGTTCCTGGGTTCTGGGGAAGAGGTCTCTGTAGGCTTGAAATTGCTTTTATGTAGAATTCGATTTGGTTAAGTGCGCAGGCATTGTTTTTTTTTCTTATTTTTTTTTTTCATTTTGTTTTATTTTTATTTAGCTTTCTGATTCAGTTTTTTCTATTTTGCCTTTCTCTTGGCACTTTTTAACTGAATTATTAGTATGCCTAAGTGCGTGTATGATGAGCCTTTTGTGTGTTGTTTTCGCTTTTGCCAGGCATAAATTAACAACAAGCCATATGAGAGTGGCTCGAATCGGTACCGCTTGGGGTTGGTTAGGGTTGCCACTAAGTTTGCCGTAATCAATTCGCCATTTTTTTCATTTTTTCTCCCTGCTAATTATGCGCCTGCCTTTTGACAAAAAGTACAGGCAGTCGCTTAATTTGCTTCTTTGTGACTTTATTAGATAAAAATCTTTCTAGATTCGCTTCTAGTCTGACCAAGGTTATTCAAAAATTCTAGCCAACCTGAAAAATAAATTAAATGCAATCGGTAAATGTCAAGTCATAAAGTTCGATGTTTTTCGGTTGATTGTAGGCGGTTTTGGCGGTACCAAAATTGGGCAAATAAAATTAAAAAACAAATTGTGGCAATAAATTAAAAAAAAAAAATAAATAAATAAAAAAATGGAAATACAATAAACAAAGCACGCCTTAGTTTAAACATTGCCGAGTCAAGATTTCAAGCTTAGCTTGATTTTTGCTTCTGCTGTTGTTTTTGTTGTTGTTGTTATTGTTGCCAACAAAGTGCAACAATTAACACCCCAAATGCATGCGGTGCACAATTTTTTTCGTTAACAGTAAAATTTGTTTGTTTAGCGAGCTTTTTTTTTCCTCTGATTTTTGTTTTTGCAACGGTCCCAACAACAAATAGACTCGACTCAATACGGCGGGTAGCCAGATAGCCAGATAGTCGGAGGTACTGTTGTACAAATTTTCATATGCCCACAAAATGCTGTTAATGAAAATGAGCAACAAAGCCAAACGGTCAAACAAAAGCACACACACACACACACACACATGCACACTTTGACAGACTTGGCAATCTTGGCTACATGCAAATGTCTGCCATCAGGAATGGTGAGCAGCTCGGAAAACAAGTTTTGCTAAAATAGAATAGAAAAATGAAAAAAAAAAAAAACGAAAAATGTGAGTGGAAAGAATTTGAGAATTCAGCAAACGAAAATGCAAAAAGTACGCGAAATAAGTAGAAACGTCAATAAGCAATGAAATACACAAAAAAAAAAAAAAAAAATAAGAGAATAAATGAATACACACATAAACATAATAAGCAAGCCAAGTATGATTATGATGTGGCAGCTTCTAACTATGCGGTGCACCGCAGTGGAAAGAATAAGAACTCAAGCAAAAATATAGAAAAAGAAAATGTAGAAACAATAAAGCAAATCGTAGGGGAAATATTGTTTAAGCTTTTCAAATAAAAATAAATAATCTGGAATAATTCATTCATCTGAATAAAGTGAAAGCTACGTGAGGTTTCATTTTTGGGCGAGGTCAGACAATAAAGTTTTTTTAAATTTATTTATTCACATTTGATTTTATTTAATTTCTATCTTATTTTATTTAATTGGAATTCAGTATTTTTCCCGTTTTTTTTTTATTAATTTTTTTATAATTATTATTTTTTTTATAATTTAAAAGCTGAAATAATTTTAATCAATTTTAATTGAATACAGGGAAAATCTGATAGCTCGAAGTTTCACCTTTATTTTGTTACACAAAATTTTATTTTTATTTGTTTTTTTTTTATCCAATAGTAATTCCAAGAATCGAAAGAATATATATTTGTATATAGATCAAATTTTTTATCAATATTCCCCAGAAAACCCAAGCAATTCTCAGATCAAAAGTAGGGTTAATTTTCTCAAAAATATCTCAATCTTTATCAATAAATTTAAATTCAATAAAATATATACAAAAATTTAAAAAATTGGTTCTCTGGATTCTCTGGCTTTATTGGATTTCCTAAAGAAGAAGCAAATTGTCTGAATTCTCGGATATTTTTATTTTTGTGAATTGCTTTTACGAATATTTTTCCCTCAACTTGGTTGGATTACTCAGGGCTGTGTTAAGCAGCTGGAAACTTTGTCTATAAAAAAAAAATATTTGTACAGCTGGGCTTTTCATCAATTTCGAAAAAAAAACATGATCGAAATAAAAAGTAATAGGAGTCTCGAAAAAGAAAACAAGTTTCATGAATTATAATAAAAATAATATGGTCAGATAATTAATTTTACTGTCTTGTGACCTTGGGGGAAAAATTTCCGGCTTTCTAAGGCAAAAAATAAATTAAGATTAACTCAAATGGAAGCTTCTCAAAAAAAAAAAAAAAATTAAATAAAAATTTCCCATCAAGCAAGGAAATAGATTTTGAATAAGAAGAAAAAAATGCTTCAAGTAACACGCCAATCAGACATAAATTAATCGCCTTTCCATTAATAAGCAGTTTAAGTATTTTATTTATTTTTTTCATTCTGACTTTGAGTTATTATTTATTTTCTAATTTGAATAATTTCCACTTGGCGAAATTCATTTGTTTTATTTATTATTTGTCTATCGTTTTGGGGCAGCGAACAAACAAAATTAAATAACAAAAACAAAACAAAACAAAAAAATGGCGGCACCTTGCCAATCCCCCACCGACACACCCAAGATACAAACACGATCCCCCCCCCACCGTTGCTTCTTTTCTCCTCTCTTGCCGAAGTCTTACGTATGCGGAATTAGTTGCTCAAATTGTAACCAAATATGGCACGGCAAGTTCAATTCGAATTTAGTTTTGCATGCGAAGCTGTGAGCTACAAAAAAAAAAAAAAGAAAAGATATATATGTAACTATGTATCTATATATATATATATATATATATATATATTTTTGTATCTTTTGAATTCATTTTTTTGCATTTCATTTTATATCAATTGATTCAAGGTTTTCAGTTTCTGCTTTTGATTTTCTTTATTCCTTCCCAGCCTTTGTTGTGTGTGTCTCTCTTTGTGTCTCAGCATGCTTTTGGCTTATATTATTGATGTTGTTTATATGCACTGAAAGTGACGATGAATGCATTCTTAAGTGATTGAAAATTAACGTGACACTTGTCGACGCCTTTTTTCATTTGGCGGCAAATGGCGTTCTCGACATCGACCAAATGAAAACGAATGCCACCTTAAATACAAAGTTGGCTCTGACGGACGCAACATAATAAAACAAAATAAATAAAAATAAAAAACAGAAGCCATTTGAAACGTAGAGAATGACAAAAAAAAAGAAGGAAAACTCAAAAGCAGAAACTTTTTGTCTGCTCTAAGACAAAATTGAATTGATTAAATGCCACTCGTGACTTGACTGATTTGCATCTCTTAAAATTCTTGCTGGATTGAATTGAATCTGCTTTCAAAAACTGTTTACAAAATTTATTTTATTTTATCACATAATTAAAATATATTTTTTAAGGGAAACAGTTATTTGTTCCAAAAAAAAAATTATTAATTCTAATTAAGCCCGACCGCACTTTTATCTCAACAATTTTTGGCCTATTCAGAATTGAATTGTCTTGGGTTGCTTGAAAAGCTCAGAGCCTTCCATAAATGATCAAAACTTAGGAACCTAAAAATTGTATCTCCAAAATTTCATTTTTAAGCTCTCTTCCTTTGCCTATAAAATTAAAAAAAAAATTATATTTACAAATTTTTTGTTCATGAAATTTTCCTTTAAAATATTTCGAGGCCTCACCACACCCTCGTTTATATTTGTTAAAAATTATCAGCTACTAATGAATATTGTATATAATTTTTATGATCTTAAAAGTGGATTTTATTTTGAGTGAAAAAAAACGTAAAACTATTTCAACACCTTTATTGAAGCACTCTCGTGCAGCATAAAAAAAAGCCATAGTCAAATGTGGCAGCAGATTTGGGCACTTGCCACAAACCAGAGTGGCCATTTAAAAATACGTGAATGCAGCAGGAAGCAAAACGAAAAAATTCCAAGCCATTTTTTGTTTTTCATGTGGCCTGAGTCAGTCAGGATAACACACAACGTTCTTTGTGTTGTTGTTGTTGTTGCCCCCGCTGAATCTGGTGTCTGCAAACAGGAGTCGCGAAAAAATTGGCAGCCTGTCCTGGTCTGGTATTTTTTTTTTTTTAATTTTTTTCGTACAATCAAATGGATAAGGCAACCAGGCAGGACAGGGCAAGGACAGAAGCCAAACTTGCAACAGCGAAAAAATACGCGCTCGCAGTCTGTTTGTTTTTCATTGTAGGCTCCTCTGGCTGGTCGTGGTCTGGCTTGGCCTGAACTGGCAAAACTGCAACACTTGCCCACATGAGGCCTAAAAGGATTAAGGCGATCTGTGTGCAATCCGCGCAATTATCCTTTCATTGGATTGGGGCGTGTGTATGCAAAGTGGCCTCCACCATGAACAACAACTACAACAACAACAACAGCAATGAGAACGAGAACGAGAATGGCCGCAACGCGTACCAAACAGCTTAACGGTCTGGCTCTGTTGTGTTTCGCTGATGAAGTTGATGCCTGAAGTTGCAGCAATTAGTTGCATCACTCAACACTTTTTTGTGGCTCGTTTTGGGCTCGAATTTTTTTTCGACTTGTCTTTTCATTTTTTTTTCGGCTTTGAAGGGCCACTTTTGATTTTTTTGGTTACTTTTTGGTTTGGGTATTTTGTTGCTTATATTTTTGCCGTTGAAGTATCTGCCACGGGCATGTGTCTGCCATCTGTGAGTGCACTTCACTCTTATGGCTTTTCAGTGTGTTTGTGTGTGTGTGTGTCCATGTGAGGAGTTGACTTGTTAACATTGCGTATACGTAACGGAAGGGACTAGCTAGCTGCTTTTGGTATTCATATGGTAATCACTTTATGAGTAACTGGCTGGTCTGTTGTGTCCAACAGGCAAATGGGCAGAGACTCCCTGCCTCTGCTCTGCCAATTTGGCGATGTGTGCCTCTGTGGTATCCTTTTGTTTAGTACGCTTTGTGTATGTGTGTGTGTGTGTGTCAGTTGTGCATTTGAAGTGTACACTTAAGTGGCTCTAATTGGTTTCACACTTGCCATATTAAGAGCTATTCTGGCCACAATTTTCGGCTGCCTGTTTAGGGTAGCCCAAAACTAAACCAGATTGCATCCATCCACACTCACCCAACCCACAGCCCAGATCGCCTTCATTCACTTTATTGCTAGACTCATGCAGGCTGGCGGAGACATCACGGCAGATAAAAGAGATGCTGGCCAGGCAGCCACTTCGAGTGCTGGCACAACTGTTGAGTGCCAAGCTGGCCCACTAACGACGATTTCTTGCCTGACATTGGACTCCTCTGGATGTGATGGTAGGTTCTGACAAAGAACAAGAGGGGGGAAGCTCTGTGTGGGTGTAGAGCCGTTCAAGTCTAAACGTGCGCGCTCATGAAAAATAGTTTACTGCCACTTGTTGATTTGCAGCAAACTTTACTCTCATCGTGGCACAGAGAAACCCCCTCAGCCTCGCCATGCCTGTGCCAATTTCTCATAGCATTTGTGTTGGTCTCTTGGATTCCTCTTGGTCTTTTCTTGAAAATGCCAGAGCTGTTAGTGGCAGCATTTAAATTGAAATGCTCCAAGTGACTTTGCTTTCGTTGTTGTTCGGTAGTTATGTCATCATTTGTTCTTTTTCGTTCGCTATTTGTGCCATTTAGTGTTACCCACAACAACAACAACAACAACAATAACAAGAATAGCAACAACAAGTATAACAGCTGCAGCAAACGGCAACTTGAAAACCAAATAAATAAATATGCTCTGACAGCCTTGTTGACTGTCTGGCTGGTTGGCCGTCTGTCTGGCTCAGACTAGACTAAAAACCCATTCATTGCAAATTCAACTAAATCCATGAATAAAATTGTTATGCAGTCTCCTCCCCCTCTCTCTCACACTCTCTTTACCCTCACCATACCGACTGGGTTTCGGTCTGTCTGTCTGTGTTTATTACTCTGCGTTGTTCAGTTAACCAGCGAAGTGCAATTTCCAACCAGCCAGCATCCTCTTCTCCCTCTCCCTCTCTCTCGCTCAGTCTCTTTCGCTCTCCCTCTCTTTTGCTTTCGCTCCTGGCTCGCTCTTGCTTTATTCGTTGGCCAAATTGAATTTCCGAATTCAATGAATGAATGAATGAGCATGAATTGGTTTAGTTTTTAGTTGTTTAGTCTGTCTTTTTTTTGTTGTTGTTTTTGTTACTGTGTGCGTAGCATACTTTTGGGGCCTGGTAAATGCCACAACCGCTCTGGTCGCCTGTTGCATGCTGTTCTAGTTTCAACTAACTGTACATAAAGATAGATTTATAGGGATAAAAATATACTTATGTACATTTCATATATATTTACCCCCAAACAAGACAGGGAAAGAGACAGATTTCTATTTGTTAGAGATTTGCCTATATATTTGTGTGCCTGTGTGTGTGTGTGTTAAAATTTATACCATGGTATCAGTTTAATATGCTGTGGCAATGGTCCATGATTTGAATGGCCAGAATTGTGGGCGCTGCCTGTTGCTGCGCGGATAACAATTGCTGCAACAGTTGCAATGTTTAAATTGTCATCTGCCTCGTTGACGTTGTCATTCTGGCAATGCAATGGACGTGGTTTTTTTCCTCTTGGCAATTGTCCTGGTTTTTTTTTTAGTCCTTTGTCTAGGTTCTGTTGGTATTTTATGCTAGAACGGAAATTGCATTTCTCCTTATATTTTTTTTCCTTTCAATAAATTTCATTCTGGTTGTGAAATTTGAAAGGTAATTTGCTTTATTCATTTTTTAAGTGCCTCAAAATGAGGGACCTGCCACAATAAACACAAAATTAACAAGCCCACAATTATGGCAAAACTCAAGCATTTTTAGAGGTGGAACCTGTTAGTCACGCAAAACCCAAAAATAAAAAAAAGAAACCCACACAACAATTTCCTTTTCTAAATGAAAAACCTATAACAGAATCCACCAATTGCAGCAGACTTAATGACACACACACACACAGACACCTACAAACATGCAATCAGAGGCAATCGAATAGTGCAAAACCAACAACATGCCCAAAAAAGCAATGAAAATTTCTTTTAGGTTTTTTTTTTTAACTTGGCCAAAAAATAACAGGCCAAGCAACCAATCAAATTGCTTTGCCCAAAGTGCATAGAAAGTGCATTAGAGTGAGATAACACGAACACAGAAATATTTCACCCACACCAAGGCAAAAACAAAATACAACAACAACAACAAAAATAAACTAAGCCACACACGAACGGGCGCACTTGCGAGCCGAGCAGCCAACAAGGCAATCGAATTTATTTGCTTCTTCTAATTTTGCCGAACGATTACGACGATCATGACGATGATGACGATGATGACGAAAGCAAGTCCCACGAATGCGGACAGGCAGACAGGCAGGCAGGCAGGCGAAAGTTTCTATGCCAAAGTGACACACAAAACAAACTCACAGATACACACGCACACATGAGCAGGGGCCAAAATGAATGCGTTTTTTATGGGAAGGCTGAAATGAAAGAGTCTCCTTGGATTTTTTGAATACTCTTTGCGAAGAAGAGAAGTATATTCTTTTGAGAGAGCGTCACGAAGGGGAGAGTAGAATACGAAGGGCAGAAGCAAAATAGATTTAGACCACAAGGGATCTGATTGGAACTCAAAAGATCAAATCGGGATATTGACAAAATCGTATTTTAAATATATAGACACAATGTGTGACCTGCTCTGATCTGAAAATCTGATTAATAGAACCATACCTTGAATATATAGAAACCTATCTATGAATATAAAGAACTTAATCCAAGCCAAAATCGGTTTCCGGCCTAACGTTTAAAGAACCTTCAGAAAGAGTATAGATTCTCGGGGCTTAGAAAATAAACATCTACACTGTTTTCTTTTTTTTTATTTTGGGGTAGGTTACTTCAGATATTGAAGGCAACGTCCAAGCGTAAAGCAGGGTTGCTAATGAGCCAGGGCTGTCAGCCCAGGCCCAGGCCCAAGCCCAGGGCCCCTTTTGGTCGAATTGCTTGGGAACTGCACCTTTTCTAAAATTCTGGGTGTGTGTTCATTTCAAAAGGATATATGCGTATGGCTTAATATTTTTTGTACGTCTCTGTGTGTGTGTGTGTGTATGTCCTTGCGTTTTTGCAATTCATTTATATTTCGTGGCTTGACGGTTTCCCTTGTTTTTTTACTCATATATTTTTGTATTGCTATGCGTTGCTGCTTGAGTTGGAGGTGGACATTTTGGCCCAAAGCATTTTCACATGTCACGTGGCCACACACTCACTCCTCTTCCCTACCGCCCCGCAAGTGGCAAGTCCAGCGCAAGTCGCATGTCCTTTTCATTACACACAACATTAAGCAAGCCCCTAAAACGCATACGAAAAAGCTTCTTTTTTGCCCTTTCATTTCACATTCTTCTTCTTCTTCTTCTACTACTTCTTGCTCATACAGTTCTTGTTGTTGTTGTTGCTTTTGCATTTAGTAAAACTCTCAGTTCTTTGCTTCAGTTTTGGCTTTTGAACTTCAACGTTTTGTTTCCTTCGCAAAGCATGGTTGTGCTTTTGTTGTTGCTGTTGCTGGCTTTGTTGACTTCGTCGTCATCGTCAGCGTCGTCATTTTGTTGTTGCTGCTTACATTCTAACCAATTTGTTGTTGCGGCAGGACATGTAACGCCAGCCGGCAAAATTCTCCTCATAGATTCCTTCCCTGCCTACCAAACCTTGACTAACTGACTAACTTGTTCACTCCTTTCCCCTTCTTTTTAACCAAAAAAAAAATACATATATATATTTATATGTATGTGTGCCTGCCAACAACTGCCAGGGCCGTCAGAAATAGCAATAGACCAGCAAGAAGTACGTTGACATCAGCCCCTCTCGAATGTTGTAACCTGTGCAACAACAACAAGAAGTTCTATCAAAAAAATTGTTTTAATTATTTTTAGGTCTAGATTTTTATTTGATTTAATTTATCGGTTCTTTTATTTAGAGAAAGCCAAAAACCGCGTGTGAGTCGCTAGCAAAACGCTTGCAAAACGCACTTCACTCGCCTGCTAACTTTTTTGCTTAAAAAATGAAATCATTTATATATAGAAGCTAAAAGGAATAAGATAAGATAAGATACTAACTGCCAGACAGAATAGCAGATATGACAGATTTTGACAGATAATTACAGCACGTTCTCGCCGAAATAATAACCAAAGATTCAGATAGTAAAAACAAATAACAAACTTACAGCTCTGAGGGAAATGTCATCGAAACAAAATAAATCAAGTTTTTGGCCACAAATAATAAAAATATGAAAGAAATTTCATGAGAATATTGGTTGGTGCATTTTACACGTAATACACAGAAATGAAAGAAGGCAATGTGAGGATAACAAAAGAATCGAGTATATAGCATAATGTGTATATAAATATTCACAAAAGAATAAAGGTGGGAGGTGAGAATTTATATACATTCCTTAAAATAAAAAAAAGACTCATATACATAAATGAAATGACGAAAAAAAAGAGGGGCGATGAAAGAAAAAAAAATTATAATAAAAAAAGATAAATTCCCGACCGCATATTACTGCAATTGGCCTATGTAAACAGTGTGGAGTGCTTTCCATTTATATGGATTGTACACATATATAAAGACAACAACAACACCAACAACTGGCAAAGCAGGACCAGAATAATAACAACAACATTAATTGCTTAAAAATGTCATTTAAAAACAGTCAAAAGAAAATTAAAGGATGAGCATTAAAAATGGAAAAATACACAAATTTTTTTTTTCTCTTTCGTTTTTTTTTTTTGTTGGACACGGTGCAATAATGATGATAATGATGATGACTTTTGGATAGGCCGACTGTATACAAACTTATATACTTATGTAATGCAGATATGCACACACACACACACACTTGTATATAGACAAATATAAATACTAAGGTGAAATGTTACGAATCCTCGAACCAAAAAAAAAAAAAGACAGAAAAAAAAACCAAGTAACACATATGTAAAATTATGTGCCCGTGTGTACCTAAAGGCTTATCTACATATTTACAGGGCTGGCATATAAGGCATTTGTGTCTCTGTCTGTGTGTGTGTTTCATATATATATAATGCCTGCATTAATCGATAATTGCATTTTTCCATTGTTATTGCTGTTTTTTTTCTCATACATTTTATTTTTTCATTTTTGTCTCTTTTTTGTTGTTGTTGTTGGCGCATTTCATGCGTTTCAGGCTTGTCTTGCCAGTGTGTTAGTTAGCGGTGCTGGCTCCCCCGCCCTATGCCCTCTTGGCTCACTCTATCTATCTCTTTCATTCTTTGGCTTTGAGTGTGTGTGTGTGTCTGTGTGCGTGTGCCTCTTTTTAAATGAGTTTTCGTGTTTAATTGCTTTTTTTCGGCATACATGTGTATGTGTGTGTGGCGAAATGGTAACAACCTTTGGGCGAAATATTGGAAGAAAGAGCCCAGGCCAAAACCAGGGCTGGCAAGGCACACCAACACACACATACAATTGTTTGCTTTATTAATCAAACGCCCTATTTAAAGTCAAAGTCTGTATTTACTCCAACTAGTTCGCATTTTTCCCACCCGGCTCCTTCCGCCCTCTCTCTCTTTCTCCCTCTTACTTAATTTTAAAGCTTTAATTCACCTATTTCCTTGCTAATTTCGACCTTTCGCATTTGATTAAACGCACTTTCAGTTTTGATTGCTGTTGATAGAGCCACTCACTCTCTCTCTCTCTCTCTCTCTCTCTCTCTCTCTCTCTCTCTGTGTGTTGCTGTCCCTGCGCCTCTGCCATCTTAGTCCTCTATTCTGCATATCAGTCTCTGTCTGTCGCTCTCTGTTAGTTTACCAGACCACGAACCCCAAATAGGTACACGTAATGGCAAGCAAACAAACCGACAGACAGCCAACGACAACGACAACGCCAACGACGAAGACGACGACTGCATTGCTGTGTCACGTTGCATTGCCTTGAATGGCAACGAAATCCACCAAGACCCCCAACCGCCCTCAGCTCAGCCCACATGACTACCACACCAACCTGGCTTAAACATTTTGCCTATTAGAAAATTCATGTAGTTTTTAATGTGTGTTTGTATGTGTGTGTGTGTGTGTTTGGGGGCACGCATATCGACGAAAACCAACGTCTAAAACCGACGACATGCACTTTTCTATGCAAAATGAAAACAACACATATGGAGAAAGAAAGAAAAAAAATCTATTTAGCATACATTCAGGCACTTGCCTAGCATTAATGTTGTTGGCCCAGGGAGCAGGAGCACCAGCACCAGCAGCAGACACTGAAGACGGGAGAGGCTTAACCAGCATTGAAATCCAAAGAAGCACGTGGTGGCTCTGGTGGAGTGGGCAAGAAAAAGCTGGTGTTCTGGCCGCTGTCATCATCATACGCAATGTGTGTCGCACACTCACACACACACACATATACATGCACACATAGGCAAATCTAGGGGAGGCATACCAAATTTGTTGGCTGGTGGGTGAGTGCGTGAATGGGCTTGTGCGTGTGGTGGATTCTAGGGAATCACTGGCAGCAACCCCTGACTGAATTTTATATATGCGTAGACTTTATATATTTTTATATTCCTCTTTGGCATGCATGCGTGTGTGTGTGTGTGTGTGTGTGTTTCTGGCTGCATTTTGAAGTTGAAGTTTCGTAAGTCGTTCGAGTGCATTCACCTCGTTTTTTTTCGCCGTTATTTTTTTTGGTGCGTGTGGCGACGAGTATTGCCATCCCCCAAGCAAACTCTGACGATGTAGACCTAGACGGAGACTCCAACGACGACCCTGTTAATTTGAGCGCAATAACAACAACTGCAATTGCAATTGCAATTGCAAGTTTAATGCTAGAGAAAAAAAAAGTTTTATGCATGCCGTTCCACTTATTCACCGGAATGAGCAACAGCAGCAGCCGGGGTAACCGGCCGACAGGCGGTAGGCGCCTCTTGCTCCACTTCAACAATGACGACAACAACTTTTGAATGCACGCACCATACGCACGCACTTTTGCGCAATCAGGACGCCGCCGTGGCGTCGACAAGGACATTGCTATATTGTCGAACAGAGGGTGTGAAGCATAAAAGTTGAGGTTATGTCTGAGGGGCTTGCAGCTGCCAAGTGCCAGGTGCCAGCTACCAGCTGTCCTGAGGGGCAGACAAATATTTCGTATGCTGTTATTTTGTGCGCCACTTCCGGTTTACAAAAAAATAAAAAATACTCAAACACATGAAAAAATTTTAAATTCAAATTCAACATTGGTTTTGTTAAACAAAAGTACCACAAGTGCTGCTGCTGCCATTAAATATGCAATGTTTTTTTTCTGGGCCCCCTCTTGTTGTTGTTGTTGTTGTTATTGTTACCATTTTCTTTAATTCGCATTTCGTGTGACTTGACGCGTAATTTTTCTATATGCGCAAAAGTTTTACTTTTGAGGCACGCATGCCTGACAATTGAAGTGCCACATGCCGTCACCATACCGTTAACCGGAGCTGCCAATACCACTGACACGGCATCAGCCATACGTGTCGCCAAATGCAACTTTGGTGGTCGGCTTGATAATATTTTTTTTCTTGCCTCCTTAAATTGCATAACTTTTGTGGCAATTAGGCATTTGCATTTTGTAGAAAAATCTGAAATTTTCATATGAAAACAAATAATTTCAAGAACAAAAAAAAAATTCTTTCAATTTTATTTTCTTTCAATTTGTCTATAATCAAATGCACGCAAAATCATACACACACGTGTACCAAAGGGCGTATGTATAATTTCAATAAGCATACGCAGTGTGGTAATTTTTCAAGTCAAGAAAATTGACTGCTGCGATTTTTCTTACTCCCTTTTTATTTTTTTTATTTTTTTTTTTTTTTTTGTCTTACATTCTAATTAAGCAATTTGTATGTAAGAAATAAACCAACTGACTGCATAAATTCCCAGGTACAAAAATGTATATGCCAAATATAATTACACCTATCCGAGCCACCTAAAACAAATGAAAAAGAATTCCACAAATTATAGTTTAAATATTGAATTAAGTTGTTAAACGTGGGCGGGGAAATATTTTCCAGTTGTCTATATTTTTCGATTCCAAGTAAAAACCCTCCATTTGAATTGAATAAATAATTAATTAAATTTTTTCGCTTCTCTTTGATCGATTGCAGGCCTAGAACGCGTCGCTGAAGAATTCATGGGTCGCAGGAAATGGAAACATTATCAGGACCAATTAACGCGCACCCAACTGAATATCGCAGAGCAACAGCCCGTAGCAACAGTCATAGAAGACGAAGACAAGCCACAAAAAGAACCAGAGACACAAATCGAAGAGAATAATCTGAGAAATAATAAGCCAGAAACAGAGAACCACCGTCTAGAAAATAAACAGCCCAAAGATAACGGTCAACCCTTAAACGGCTCATTGAAACTTGATTTCAAATTTGGTAAGACCATTTCCGAACTTGGCCAAAATGATCCGATCGATCAATTATATTTTCACTATTCGATATAGACTCAAAGCATACATCACAAGAAGTAGCAACTGAGAGTGCATCACGTACACCATCACCACCGCCTGAACCCAACGATTGGACACCGCCTGACAAGTGCAATTTCTGTGTTAACGGTCGTTTGCTAACGGTGAACGCCAAAGGTGAATTGGTGGCCGAAACTGTGCCGCCCACCTTGACAACCACCACAGTTACCACCACCGCGAGCAACAACAATAGCTTGAGCTATAGCAAAAACAACAACTACAGCTTTGGAACTGGAGAAGCCGTGCTTCAAGTGAGTTTCTGCTTTCTGATTTTTCCCCCGCCCTCCTCCATTTTCCAGCAACTTTGTCATTCTTGACCAAATTGCAGCTCGATAGTGACAGCAACTCAAGCGCATCGGTACACAGCACCAGCAACAACAATAACAAGCCCAAGCAACGATCACTTGGCAAGGGCAGCATTGCTGCACCACAACCACCACCACCACCAACAACAACAACAACACCAACAGCAACAGCTCCTATAGAACTTTTTAAGCTGCTAACAATGACATCCATGGATTCAATGGCCGTACAATTGGCTGCCATAAAGTCCATATCGGATTTACAAACAAGTGGGTTCGGCTCTGTTTTGAGAAAAATGCATTTCCGTTTTGAAATTTTTATCTCTCATCCATTATAGATTTCAATTTGATTAGCACCCTGGCCAACCATCAGCAACAACAGCATACTAATTCGGTAACACCAACTACCTCAGAAGTATCTGCCGCCGCAATAAGTCCACAACTCAAAGACACACCCAGTCCCAGTGCAGATGCACCTTTAGATCTTAGCTCGAAACCATCACCAAACTCATCGATTAGCGGTGATCTAAAATCTGTAAGGTAAGTCCAACTCACTTTATATAAACCAAACACTGAAAGTCCAAAAAACACAAACATGTTAAATAAAATGTATATTTTTTTGAAATATATTGGCCGGCAATGCGCAAACGCCAAAAAAAGCAAAAAAAAAATCGCAACTGTACATAAAAATTCACATAAAAAATCAGCAACGACAGCGGCAGTGAAAAAAAAATATACAACATATGCGAGACAATACATGAGATAATTGCACTTTGGGTATATTGCCACCTCTACACCTACCCTCTTCCCTCGACCAGTCTGTGCCACTGCACCGGCCTGCCCTATTCTGACACTGACAAAATGTGGCCTGTGCTTTTTATTGTAGCATACTTAACAGGGCAAAAAGTGCATCGTAACTAGGTAATTTTTTTTTGGTGATCTGGGGTATTAGCTGTGTTCAATAAAATAAATTCACTCATGTCTGCTGACCTATTTCAAATGACATGAGTCTTGTTCGACTCAATTTTATTAGTTTCTGAAAAATGAGTTAGAGAAATTTTTGATTGTTATTGTTTTAGAATTTAATAAAAGTGATCAATCAGGGCTGTCGTTTTCTTCTATTACAAATAAAAAAATCACAATACAAAAGAAATATTTCACAAGATTATATCAGAGAGAGAGTCAAGAAAATATTACAAAAAAATAGATCACAACTCAATAGAAATAGATCACAAGATTATATCAGAGAGTAGTGATTATTTCATGGTCTTGTAGAAAAAATATTCCTTTAAAAAATCGATCAACATTTTCACAAATTTAAGCAGGCTTTAGGAATAAAATAAAGTTAATTTCGCATTAATGAGTTATTCGAAAATAAAATATAATCATTTTTTCGTCTTGAAAAAGTGAGAAGTTGGCATCGTAGGTAGTCCAAGGAGTACTGTTCACCATTGACTGGATTTTGAAAGTATTATTTTTATTCCAACATGAAGAAAATAAAGATCTGTTCGTAATGTCTCAAAGTCAACTCAACTTTAAAAAATAATTTTTTTTTGATGTTGACAATTTCCATTGATGAAACGCTACCAAGATCATTGGAAATTAGTTAAGAATTACAAAAATACTCCTTGCTATAAAAAAAAATCCCGTTAGGATCTGTTAGAATTTAAGTAAATGGCTTCAGGTTTTTAGAGGGTAGCCAAAATTCGTTTAAGCAGAATTGGAAATTTTGGCCTTGCTCTCAGACAAATCCCTTTGTGCATTCTCATTTTTTATTGGTGCTGCTGTGAGGCTATATAAAAATCGTGCAATTATACATGCATACCGTTAGGTGGGCATTAAGTGGGCACTGCGAGAGGTGGAGAGAGTGTTGAAAACGATGCCAAAAATTACGAAAAATTACACATACGCCCCATGGCCCACGCAGCAGCCCTTCCACGCTTAATTACCAGCATTTTCTTTTCATATTTTCCGACGGCCACACCACAGTTGCATAAATTTCCATAAAATTTGAAACAATCAAAAAAAAAAGCAACAAAATTTTTCTTTATAAGCATTACAGGTTTTTATTTTTTAATTCCCAACTCGGCGTTTTTTTTTTTGGTGACTGGGATTTTTTTTTTAATTTCTCTAAAATGTTGAACACCTTTTATTTTTTCGTCCAAAGAGTGAGTGGGTGTGGGTGTGAGTGTTTGAGTGTGTGTGTGTGAGCAAGCACTTCAGACGACAGTCGGTTGTTAGGATGTGCGGATAAAAGGAAGTGGGAATCGCTTGGTTGGGGGAGAGCGGCATTGCCAGGGAGTAGCAGTAGGACAATCGCCAGACGTGCCTTGTTAGCAGCTTCGTTGCCGACGTGTGCATAATTTTCCAGCACTTCCAACAATTTTTGTCATTACTTGTATTTCTTTTTTTTTTTTTTGCTTTCTTCCTTTTTTTTTTTTTTGTTATATTTTTTCGGTTGTTTTTTGGTTTCATTTTTTTGCGGTTGCCACTTGAGCCGCAAGAACACAAGTCCTTGTCTATTGTCTAGAGAGCATGGTTAAGTGTTTGTTCGTAGCCGCCATACACACTGTACACCTATTTTAATTGTCGTAATAAAAAACGACGAAAAATGTGAAACAATGGCTAGAAAAAATCGGAGATGGTGCAACTTGAAAAAGAAGAAGAAAATGAAACCCCCAAGAACTGGGCTAGAGAAGAGGAACTAAGACGAAGAAAATGATACGGAAATGCTGGTATTTTCAACGGGAAGAAAGCACAAAAATAAACACACAGATTTGCCAGTTTCGAAAATTCTGAGAAGCCTGAGAAGCTTTAAGTTTCTTCCATGAGAATAATTAGATTGAGAGCAAAGAAAAAAAAGGGGAGATAAATTCGGACTGATTTTTGTCTAACGGAGCCTTAGGTCCAGCCTTTGGCATCCTCGGTACGCCCAATGACAATATAGAAACGAACGAACTTGTCAGGAAAGTCTCTTGAAGCCCAGGAAAAAAAAGCTACTGACGCTGCAATTTTTGGCTTTTCTCGAACGTTTATTATTACGGCTTTTTATGTGGCTGCCCCCGAGCACCCGCCCGCGCCCTGCCGCTTGACTTGTTGGAGTGGCACTGGCAGCGTTCCCAGCGCTGCAGCTCGGCTGCGCTGCCTGGCGCACCAGACAGAAATGAGTGCATCATATCGATCGCTTTTTTTTTGCGCGTTGCGTTTTATTCTTTGTTTTTTATTCCATTTTTTATTCTTGTTGTTGTTGTTGCTGCTGCTGCTGTTGTTTTTCGTCATGCCTTTCTTCTTGCTACTTTTTTCTATGCACTTTTCACAAGGGCCTAGGGCCGGCAAGCGGGGGTGTCAGTCTCTATATACATATATATATATTTATGTATATGTATATATATATATTCATTATTTTTCGTTTACGAAAAATTCTCTGTGTACATATACCGAAAAAAACGTAACCAAAAGAGAAGAACGAAAAAAAAAATCGTCAAGCAGCAAGCAAAAAAACCGTAATAACTGGCATAGAGTGATGGCGTTAACGGCGCTGCTCAAGTCGACTGAGACGCTGGCGTTGACTGTGACTGCAGCGCAGATGCTTACGGCCATACTGCTTTCCCCATTTGGCCCCAAAAAAAAAACAAAAAATAAAAAAACTGAAACGAAATATAAAATAAAAAAAGCTTAATGCGTGCTGACGTTGTTGTTGTTGTTGTTGCAGTTTTTTTTTCGACGACATTTTCGCCCTACTCTCGTTTGTTTTTACCATATTTTTGTCATTTCAATGACCGGCTCGCTGTTGCCAGTTAGCCCGGCCAAAAAGGTTGGCCGGGTCGGGGTCGGCGTGGGAGTGTTGGAGGGTGTGGGGGCGGGCTGACTGTCGGCGCTCTGGTTGATTGCCGCTATGTGTGCGTGCCTGAATGAAATGTCGTTTGAACCAGAGCGAGATAGAAAAAAAAGACGAAACGAAGCGAAAAAAGTCCGCATACAAAAATTTTCAGCGGCAGCGACGCCGGCAGCGACGGCCGTTAAAAAATAAGTGCATATCTTCCGAAAAAATGCAACTGCAGTGTGCGCATACATGAGTGCATACAGCTGCATTGGTGTGTGCTTGTATGTGTGCCTGTGTGTGTGTGGGGTGGTTGGTTCGTTGCGCACGCATCAAGCGTAGGTGCAGCCCAGCCGTTTTGGGGCTCCCAGCATTGCCAACAAAACCAAACATGCAATTGAATTCATATAAGAAAAAAAAGCCCTCACACATACACAGACAAGCACAGTCGGGTCTGACTCACACACAGACACACTTAATGCATTTTTAACAAAATTGCATTCGCTGTCGTAGGCCCACACGCTTGCACATAAGTATGTCTGTTTGTTTGGATGTATGTGTATGTGTGTGTGTGTGTATTTATGCAACTTTGTTGCTGCTATCAAGCCTGGCAGCACGGGATAGTTGGACTGGATTCTACCACAAACTGAGCCGGGTTGGAATGGTACGAGTTGCCCATTTTTTTTTTAACTGGCTCAACGCGGCAACACGCAATGAAATTTACACAAAAATAAAAGACAACAACAACAAGAACAAGACGAATACAACGAAAAAGAATCGAGTGTTATTAATGGCAAGGGTCGAAGCCAAAAACCGTGAAAAGGTCTTTTCATTAAGCCAGAAACAGAGCAACGTTAATTATTCGGCACCTCAGACTTTTTCCAAAAAGTTAAATTCTCAGGATCAACGCCATCATCTCGTTTTATTTTAAATAAATGAAATGGCCTGGAAATACCAAAATTTGGGTTCTTGAAATCAACAAAATATTTGGAAAAGAAATTAAATTCTAAAAAAAAAAAAATGTAATAACTTTTTTTCTTGAAAAAAAATTATCAAATTATTTGGAAGATTCTGAAGAACTTAATTCTTCGGCCTGGGGAAATCAAGTTTATTATGAAATTTGAGATTCGAAAGGACTCTTTTTATTTGAGCTCCTAAAAAATGTACTATGATTCCACATGGAAAGTTTTCAATGTGTTGAAATTTCATTGGTTTCATTACCTCAATTCAGAGCACATAATGGATTAACCGAAAAATTATTACCCACGCAGTGGCAGGCAAAAGTCTTTCTCCATATATAACGGTACTTTCATATAGATGTGACCGCCTGTGTGTGTGTGTGTCGAACAAACAAATAGTGTGGGATAAATCGACAAAAATGGGATTTACGCAGACATGCACACAAAAATGCATTATATACCAAAAAAAAAAGGAAAGAGGAGAAAAATGAAAAAAAAATGCCAACAAAAAATACTGCAATTGCAGCAAGCGCCAAAATTACAACACCAACAATAAATAAAGCAAGCACATGCAAAAATGAAGCAAAAAGAAATCAACCCTTTTTTTATACACTTTTTGTGCATGTGTGTGTGTGTGTGTGTGTGTATGTGCGAACGTGGCTGCCACAAATTAAAACAAAATGTCAGAAAAATTGCAGCGGCATAAAAAAATGCAAGAGCAACAACATTTAAAAAAGCGACGAAAAAGTAAACACACACACCCACATCCACACAGGCCAAATGAATCCTCACACATGCGTGCAACAAAAAAAAAAAAAATAAAAACCCAGCAACAACAACAACAAGAGCAACATGATGTTCGACAACTGCCGGCAAGGCTGTGACGCTGCGACCGCAGCAGCCGCTTAACTGTAAGAGCAGCAACGGTGGCTGCAACAGCATCGCTGCTGCCGCTGCCACTGCCGCTGCAATTGCAATTGAAGTGCAGCCAAAAGGTAAATGACACCAACAAAAATCCAAACGACATTGAAATGACATTTTTCATTTATTTTTGTGTGTTCGCTGTGATTTTATTTTTTGTATTTTTTTTTCTCTTTCTTTGTTGTTGTCGTTGTGGCTGGTCAAGTGGGAAGAGTAAGTGAAATGAACTGAAGTGGCGGTGTGTGTGTGTGTGTGTGTGTGTGCTTGCGGTGTGGCTAGGAGATGGCTCAATTGTGGAGCTCCCCTTTCTGTTGCAGGCATATAAAAATGCAGATTTATTATTTTATTTATTTTTTTTTTTTACCAAATTGGACAAATGAGCAAAGCCCTGTCGGGTCCCGTTACCATAATTTTAATGACGTCGACGGGCTCGTCAGGTTGAATATTTTTTTGGTCAGCATTTTGACATGCTCAGTATACAGTTTGAGAGGCACTGACTGCCACCAGGTGTGCTTTTATGTCAAGTCCGCCTGCATCCGCCCTCGAAGCACACAATTTTCAGACACTTTGCCAGACGAAAAATGTAGCAACAAAAATAAAAAAATGCGGAAAGAACCGAAAAAAATAAAAGTTCCATTAAACAAAACAAAAAAGGGCGACTTTGCAGTCAACTTTGCTCGACTCGCCCCCCTCGAACCGGCGAGCCAACTGATTCCCTCAACACCTCAATGCCAGGGCAAGAAGCTGAGCCTGGACGACTTGCAGTGCAATGTACTCCACAAGGCGCCCCCTGCCCTACCAGCCTTGTCCGCTGGTCTCTCTCTCTCTCTCTCTCGTTGGGTTTTTTTCTGGGAATCCTCCCACTCTCTCAGTGTCTCGACTCAATTCTGCCTGCTCCTGCATAAAGAAAAGGAAAAATTTCCTACGGCTTTCACTGTTTCGTGTTGTTGTTGTTGTTGGTCTCTCACATACACACACACACACACACACAGAGACACAAATGTTGCTGGAGACGGACGCACTCACACATAGGAAAGTTGCCTTTTCAAAGGACCTACCAAAAGTCTCTCACTTCCCACCAAACCCACAAACCCTTTTGAAGACTCAGCTGGAGTGGCAGTGGCAGTGGCAGAACTGAGAGCGCGTTGGCATTAAGTGAAAATGTTTTTGAAATTCGTCTAATGAACTTCAAAAACATGTTTGTCTCCGGCTGTCTCTGCCTGACTGGCTGACTGGCTGCCTGCCTGCCTGGGTTGACTTGACATCGACGTCACAATCGCTTGTCATCTTTTGTCTCTGTAGCCAAAAATAAAAAATAAAAATTTCAAAAAGGAAAGAAGTAACGAAAAGGCAATAATTTTTGTGAGCTCCTTTTGCTCTTCCAAATCAAAATCATATGAAAGTATCTCGGTTTTATGGAAAGATATGCCCAATCAAACTATACCAAACAAAAACAAAAAAACGTCCTCACTTAAGATCCCAAAAAATACTTGAAAGGGTTTATAAAAATATTTCGAAAATTATTTATTATAAAATACTTCTAATAGAAAATCTTTTCAAGTTTTAAGAAATTCTCGAGTCCATAAAAAATATATGATTTATATGGATATTGAGATATAATAATGATATAATCAATACATGGTCTTGTTAATATTTTTCAACCGGTTAGAGTATGTTTATATGAATCTTTAGAGTTCAAAGTTTGACTGGGTCTCATATCAAGCACATCCTTGGCATAGCCTTTTGTCGAGGACAACAGCTCAGCAGCAACTGTCTTTGTTGCCTGCTGCTGCACTCATTGTCAGGCTTAGTCTGAGTCCCAACTTGGTGTGAGCTTCTATTTACCAAAAAATATTATATGTATAAAGATTTTAAAAGCCAAAAAAAAATGAATAAAACAGTTGCGATTTTTTTTAAAGCAAAAATGGTCTTGAGTTTTTCACATTGAATTTAAATCAATGCGTGGCTTATTCCGAAAATCTTACGCAAGTTTTCGCAGCGCAACTGACCAGTTTTACGCAACTGAGGACAGATCAACCCAGATGAGTCAATTGATTTGCCACCTGGTGTAATCGCAGTGGCTTATCTTATCGGTATGCTAGTGATTGACAAACTCTTCCTTAACCTTTTTTTTATCAGCTTATTATAGGAATATTTTTATAAGAAATAAATAGGTTGGGCCCCGGGGTACTAAAGATAAAGATAATGACTTTATCGAATTTGTATGCCGTGATTCAGAGATTGTGATGGCATAAATATATCTTTAACTCTTCGTGAAAATACTGGGAAATTGGTTGGGGAATCTTATAAAAAATAAAAATAATTATCGAATTCACTGCACGAATTATTGAATATCGAAAAATCGATTATATAATTTGCACTCTATAACACTCTTCTTTTGAATTGTTTTTTTACAGGACAATATCAGAATGTGCCACGCCCATACCATCAGCCAGACGCAGCTACAGCGAAGACGATCTGAACAGTGCACTACAGGATGTCCTAGCCAACAAGCTAGGCACCCGGAAGGCGGCCAGCCAATACAATGTGCCGCGCTCCACACTGCGCAACAAGCTGTACAAACTTACGCTGGAGTCCAAGCCACACGATGGCCCGACACCACTAGAGTTGGCTGATATATTAGAGCGTGACCAAGACGATTCTGGTGACGAGTGCGGCGATGGTGATGACAGTAATGCCTCTACGCCAGTGCCGGCTATCCAGGAGCTTGCCCAGCGCATAGCCGCCACAGCTCAGCTGCGCAAGATGAGCGGCATGTCGGAGAACAATGGCAGCGATGATCTGGGCGAAGATTCAGAGCAACCAGTCTCACCCAAATTGTCGACAGTCCTAAGAGCCCAAAGCACCACCCCCACAGGCAATGTCGCAGCCGTAGGCAGCGGTGGCATGCCCATCGATGGAAACGTGCTACTCCACACCTTAATGCTAGCAGCCGGCATAGGTGTGATGCCCAAGCTGGACGAGACCCAGACACTGGGCGATCTGGTCAAGTCACTGCTGATAGTCAACAGTGGCGGCATCATGAGCGAGGCCATTGCCGCTGCGACCCTCAATGCCAATGCGGCCGCAGCCGCCGACAACACTGTGGCCAATGCCCTACAGAATGGCAATCCCGGATTGCTGGACCAGCATCTGCTGCTGCAACAGTTGCAACAGCAACACCATCATCATCAGCAGCAACAGTTGAATGCAGCCTTTCGACAACGTCTACCAAAGTCTGACACACCGGAGACAACCTCGTCGCTGGACACGAACGAGGCCTGTGATGATCCTATACTGAAGATTCCGTCCTTTAAGGTGAGTGGGGCCAGCAGCAGCTCGCCCTCGTTGCACGGCGGCGGCGGAGGAAGTGGTAGTGTTCACAACAACACCCCCAACTGTACCTCAAATCGCAATGGAGCTGGTGACCAGAGTCCGCACTCGGCCTCACCCATGCTAGCTGCCGCAGTGGCTGCCGTGGCCAACAACAACTACCGTTCGAATAGGAACCTCCTCTCGCCCTCGCCCACCTCCATACAGAAGATGATGGCCAACACCATCCAGCGCAAGATAAACGAGCAGACTAGCCAGGAGGCCTCGGTAGCGGCCGCAGCAGCCAGCATGCTCGGCCTAGCCATGGACCCCAAGCGCAATAATAACGGCAACACCAGTGGCAGCGAGTGCAGCAGCAGCGGCGGAGGCCTCGGCAGCGGAGGCAGTAGTTACAAGAAGCCTAGCATCTCGGTGGCCAAAATCATAGGAGGCACAGACACCACCCGCTTCGGGGCCTCACCCAATCTCCTATCTCAGCCGCATCATGCTCACCTGCCCCCACATCACGGCCACCAGCTAAGTGCCGCCGAGGCCGCAGCCCTGGCCGCCGGCAAGGGTACCCGCCCCAAGCGTGGCAAGTACCGGAACTACGATCGCGACAGCCTGGTCGAGGCTGTCAAAGCGGTGCAGCGTGGTGAAATGTCCGTCCACAGGGCGGGCAGCTACTACGGAGTTCCCCACTCAACGCTCGAGTACAAGGTTAAGGAACGGCATCTGATGAGACCCCGCAAACGTGAGCCAAAGCCCCAACCGGATCTAGTGGGCCTCACCGGAGCTGCCAACAAACTGAATCCCAACATTCCAGGGCTCAACCACCTCGATAAGCTGAAGGCTAGCAATAGCTCCAACAGCTCCAAGCTCAGCAATGCCCTCAAAAACAATAACCAGGCCTCGGCAGCAGCTGCCGCGGCGGCTGCCAATGCTCCCAACGGCATGAAGCTGCCTATGTTCGATACAACTGGTCAGTTGCACTACCAGACGAACATGTTCTGGCCGACTCCGGGCCAGCCCAACTATGGTCTGGAATTCAATCGTAGTCCCGAATTTCTCAAGTCCCAGCTGGCCCGTCTAAACGTAGGCGCCGGCAGTACCGGAGGCAGCAGTCAACTGGGCGCCTCGCCAAACCATCACGGAGTGCCACAGATGAAGAATGCCCTCGAGTTTGCTGAGAATATGTATGACGGTATCATTCGGAAGACCCTCAAGAGCAGTGATGCCATCTCGGGAGCTGGCAGTGGGAGTGGTGGCAATGGCAATGCCCTTCTGGACCAGCTGCTGGTGAAGAAGACACCCTTCACCAATAATTGCACCAATGAATATGCAGCCTCTTGCTCCACAGCGGATTTGATGGCTGGCAGTGGCAGTGTCAGTGGTCTCAGTGGAGTCAAGCGTACGGGTAGTCCACTCTCCGCCTATGCAGACATCAAACGCGAGCGCTTCAGTCCTGGGCGGAGTGGTGACAGTGCCAGCAGCGATGAGGAACACCAGCATGTCAGCAGGAACAACAACAACAACAATAGCGAGATGGCGCACAACAAAAATAAAAGCAATAGCAACAAATGCAACAACAACGGCAGCAGCAACAACAACAACAACGGCCGCAGTCGCATGACATCAAGGGATTCGGAAACGGATGCCAGCAGTCTGAAGAGCGAGCACTCGCTCAGTAACCCAGCTCACCTGCTTGCCAACAACAATAAACTAAACGATCTCAATGGCAGCCTCAAACTGGAGGCACATGATCAGCCGCCCCACGAATCCGACACGCAGCCCACCTCCTCAATACTGCACGAAAAGCTGGCCCAAATCAAGGCCGAGCAGGTCGATTGCACCCCAGCCGAGCAATTATAGAGCAGGTGGCCACCGGGCACTGTCAGCGAATACGAGTGGCAGCCACACCCACACCAGCAGGGTCAGCTACCGCGGCAGCCACCAACCCATCTGGAGGAGCATCACCAGTTGATGGCTGCCGGGGCCCAGCCAATTGTCTGGCCACCGTTGGCCACACATTACTACAGCTTCTAATGCTACACACTCGCATACACACACACACACGCACACACAGACAAGCTGCTTGCCGAGAGCGAAGAGGGGAAATTAGTTTTACTGTACAGTCGTTTAGATATCCTAAGTTTAAGAGGAAAGAGAAAGCATGAGTATGTGTGTATGTGTGTGTGTGTGTGTCTTATTGTGCGTGTGCTGGTTCAAGAGAGTGTGTGTGTATATGTGAAAATGTAAAAGATCAACCCTTACCAAACCAGCCCGACTTCTATGAATGTGGTAAACAGAGAAATACAAAATGATGAAGAAGAAGAAGATGGAAGTGAAATTTAAAGCGACTTAGATTTAAAATGAATTAAATCAAAAATAATAAAGAATAATACAAATAATTTAACCCTTTATATTGTGCAAATGATTGGCATGTGAAAGAAAAAACAATCAAAACATGCTAAAACAAATAACAAACAAAACCAAAAGCATAAAAGCAAAACAAGGAAAAAAAAAACAAAATTAAAGAACCCAACTCATATGCAAAAATAATTGCATATTTTTTGTTTAGTTTTTGACAATCGACAAATAGGCATTCTCTTGTACAAACTTTCTAAGCAAATTAAGAAAAATAAAAAAAAGTTAAAAAGTAACAACAAAAAAAAAACATTACAAATATTTAAATGAAAACATAGAAAAACCAAGCTAAAACCTCAAGCAACCAAGTAAAAAACAAAAAAAGAGAAACCGAGAAGACCGAAAAGCTTAAGAAATTTTTTTTTTATTTTTCAAATTTAAATTTTTCATTTGATTACGAAAATTAATTTTCCAAACCCAAAAGATTTTTTATTTTACCTTAATAGTCGAAACTAAATAAAAAAAAACAAACAATAACTTAGACAGCAAGCCTGCGAGTCCTGGAAAATCCAGGGAGCAAGCAGGCGCCATAGATACTGAGCAATACAATACCGATTACAAAAACACAATAACTATAAAAAAAAAACAAAAATAAAATAAAACCAATCTAAACCAATGACAACAACCATACAGCCAGCAACAACAGCAACAACTAACAACAGCAACAACAAGCAACAAACAACTACAATATCCGATCAATAAAAACAACAACAACAACAACAGTAAGCTAAACTAAACTTAACTAAACAACAAACCAAGTCTGCAATAATAAACAATAATAATATTATAAAAAAAAAAAAAACAAAACAAATAAGCAAAATTCAAAAAATTCCAAAAGAAAAAACAACAACAAATTAAAACCCAATCAAAATTTTTCATTTATTTTTAAAACTAAAAAAATTTAAAATTCAAAATTTTTAATTTCTTTATTTAGTTTCTGTTTTATTCTATCATTTAAAAGCAACAAAAGAATAAGCATACAAAAAGAAAAAACGGAAATCAATAAACAAAGCTGCCTTCACATTTACAAATAAAATAAATTTATTAAGCAAAAACAAAAAGACAAAGAAAGGAACAATTAGAAAGAGCACACAAAATAATATTTAAAAAAAAATAAAGGAATGAAGCATACCAAAAGAAATACCAAGAACCACCAAAAAAAAAATTTAACCCAAGCCACAATTTTCTTGTTTAATTTTTTTATTTTTTTTTTTTAGCGTAAAACAAAACCCACACAACAAAAATTAAAAAAATATTGAGGAATAAATATTCAAAAGATTTGTATCAAATTTTGGTGTAAAAAATATATAAGACAAAATTAATTAAATGGAGTCCAAATTCTAAATGTTTCGATGTTTATATAAAATAAATTATATATCCGTAAATATATTTAGGCAAAAAAACGAAAAATTAAAAAAATTAAAATATTTGGCTAATTTATAAAAAATTACTTATCCAAATGAAAGTAACTCTATATCTGAAATTTATATATATATATATATATATAAATATATATACTATATTTATGTATGTGTGTGTCTTCATCACTACGCGTATACCTCAAAACTAACAAAAAAAGAAATGAAACAAAAACAAAAACTCACATGATCATTTTGAAACAACAACTATCTATATATCTAAAATTCTTATACACTCTACACGATTTACAACATTTACAAATCCCAGAATCAAGCAACATATTTACACCAGATCCAGAGAGCTCTTCAAATCTCTGCGACCACCCAAAACACAACACTTTTTGTCCCTCCTCTCCCTCCTACTCCTCCAACCCACTCGAGTCTGCTTTGTTTATTTTTCAGAATTTTGGAACATAAATGTATGCGTAAAATATTAAAAAACAAAATAAAAAAAAATATAAATTAAATGTACCTAAAACATATTTTGTGTGCTAGTTAGTAAGTGTCAAAAAAAAAAACAAAAAAATTATATACAAAAAAAATATATATTTAAAATGTCGGCATCGTCAGCAGAAGAGAAGCTGTCAAATGTTTAGTAAATTATAAAAATATAAAAAATTATAAAAACAAAAACAAAAAAATCCAATGAAAACAAAATCATTTAAAGGCATTTGAAAACAAAAACCCTTTTCATTAAAGTTAAAGTATATTTTTAAATAAAGAAAATTGATAGATATTAAAATTATGGCTACACTCCAAATTTACATTCAATGTGCATAAATGTTGTGGTTTAGTCAAGCAAAATTAAAAATAAGGCAAACAAAAAAAAATACACAAAAATTAAATTGAAAAATTCACATTTGAGAATTTAAGAAAATCAAACATTTTGGGTAAAAACAAAATAATGAAAAAAAAATTAATCTAGGAAATTATTTGCGTCACGGCATATGAGAATGGTATGCGTATCAGAGAAACTAACAACAACAAACAAAATGATTATTATATAAAAAGAAAAAGCGAAAGGAAGAAAGGAAGGAAGGATGGAAAAAAAGTAAAAGTATTTATTATTGCTAATTTTATTACATTTGAAGTATACATAAATATTTATTATATATACATATATAGGTATATATAGACACACTATCTGTGATTAATAATCCAAAATTTTGATGAACATTTTCTGAATAATGTTGGTTAGGCATATGTAGAAAAGGATTAAAACATTTAATTCAAATAATACAAATAATAATAACACAAGATCGGATAATGAATAACAACAATATAATACATAATGAAATCAAATTCGAATCATAAATGAAACTGTTGTAGAAAGCTTAAAAAAAAAACTCTATTAACTGCAGCCGAGATCCACAAAGTTGGCTTACACAAAAATATATAATATAATAATAAATTAAAAATAAAACTACCGAACGTCAGAGAATCTGAAAAGACGTTTTAAAACCTGAAAACTAAAAAAAATGAATCACTGAAATTTGTAAAAGCTACGGTGCATCACTAAAGCATATATATATATATATATATAAAATAGTTGTATATATATTTTGGAATAATTTTTACTCAAAACCAAAAGAAATGAAAAAAATAAACTTTACAAAACAAAAGAAGCATTCAAATCGCTTTGAAAAAAAAAATCATACAAAATTATCAAATTTTACAAGAAAAATTCAAACCTTAAAGAAACAAGTAAAAAAAAAAAAATAAATTTAAATAAATAAAAAAAAGAAAAATATTTTGTTTATTCAAAAAAAGTAAAAAAAGTTTTGTAAAAAGAAAAGTAAACAAAAAATCAAAAACAATTAAAGTGCAATTATACGGTTTAAATAAGCAAAATGTTACGAATATAATAAAAACAAAAAAATAATAGAAAATTCCACAAAAATTTGATGATAACAAAAAATAATAAATACAAAAAAAAAAAAAAATTATTTAAAAAAAATTTAAAAATTTTTCTCCAAAAGAATAGCAAAATTAAACTAAAAACTTAACAACAACCGATAACTGAAACATGCCAGCCTAGACCTAGACAAGTCTTATAGAAATGATTCGGGTTGAGAATATGTCTGAAGACCAGCCCAATCAAGACAGGACAAAACCATTCCAAAAGAAAAACAGAATACACAGAAGAAAAAAAGCAAAACAACACGGCGAAAACAAACAAGAAACTCTGAAGGTTCCGATGATATATCGAACCTACTTATAAGGTTAAAAGAAATAAATATATATACAAATTAATTGATTGTAATGTGTAACAGCTTGAAAATGTTAAATTGTATAGAATTTTCGCATGCTGTACGGCCTCGGACTGGGCAATCTCAGGGCCCATCTAGGGTTGGGAGCTAGGCTCTGAGTGGCAGGTCTGCGGGGGCCTCTGCCAGCATGTGAAAACGCTCAGGAACGTGTTTTATTTTTCGGAGAGAAAAAAGATTGATTACCCATACATTACTTACATTATTTTTTTTTTTTTTGCTTTGTTTACAACAAAATACACATAGTTGATAAATATAAAATTTAATCAATTACAAAAAAAAATAATAATAATAATAAAAAAAAATTGTAATAATAATTTTATACTACTTGTTTAAAATGAGAGAGCAAAGAAAGTTTTGTTACCAAGAAAAACTAAAAAAATTGCTCATATTTTTTTTTATAATTTTCTAACATCAATCAAAATTTGCTGAATTAAGTGCATATATAATTAATGTTTAATTTCTTTGACAACAACAACAACAACAAACAAAAAAAGAGCATAGTTGATAATCTAATTAATTAATTAAAATTATGAATTATTATTATTTGTATTATTATTAATTATTTTTATGATTCTTATGGATAATATTAGGGAGATCACGAAATTAGGGAAATCAATATTTCATACCAGATACAAACACACACACACACACACAGACTTACATATAAATGATTTTTTTATATTATTATTAAATATATTATAATTAAAATTATTATTATTATTATTGGAATTATTATTATAATTATTAGAGAGCGTGTTGCCACTGTTGTTAGCCTTGATTTGTGGTTTGTACATATTAGACAACATTATATATGGTATTTTTCTTTAATATTTTTCTATTACAAATGGGCAACACATTTGAATTATAGTGCAATTGTTTCAAACAAACAACCAACCAATAAAAAAAAATAAATAAAATAATGAGGAAAAAAAAACAAAAATAAAATATATTATATAAACAAAAAAAAAAAAACAATATAATTAATATAATTTAAAAAAGCTTTCTTTGCTTTGCCAAGAAGTAAATAAAAATATACAAGTATACAAAATATATTTTAAACAAGATCGGGGAAAAATCAAAAGATTCAAAAATCATTTAAGTGCACATAAAAAAAAAAAAACAAAATAAATAAAAAATTACTTTAGTTTTCAGAATCAGATTTGCCAAACGAAATGAAACAAAGCATCAAAGTACCATTTGCTCTTTTTAAACGAATTTCATAAAAACGAGAAACAATTCAAATCCAAACAAAGTTAAACCAAATTTCCAAAAAAAAAAAAAAAACAACTTATTTTATTTTGATTTTAATTCACTTGAGCGTTGATAAAAAAAGACAAGACCGTATCAAATCAAAGCCGTCAAACACCACAAACTGAGAAAAATCAAGCAATAGCCCAGCCCAGCCAAGATAACAACAAACAACAGATTGACAACAACAACAATAACAACAACAACAAAAACCATAGCCCAAATATTGAACTAAAAATTGCAAATACATTTCAAAGGGATTATCCAAGCAGAAATACTCCTACGGAAGGACCGACAATGAGATAGAGAGACAGCAAGACAGAGAAAGAAAGAGATAGAGAGAGAGAGAGGAGAGAAGATGTATGAAAGCAAAAAAGAAAAATTAGAAACTCTTTTTATGAACCGATAGATAAGCCTACAGTCGATTGTATTTTATCTTTTTTCTTCTCGCAGTTGCAAGAAATTAATAAAACTAAATAAGAAATAAAATAAATAATTAAGCAATAGAACTAAAACTAAAAAAAAAAACTACAACTACCACACACATTCTAACAATCCATAAATAGCCACTCCATAAATAATAGAAATAGCCTCAGCAATTAACTTTTAAACAACAACAAAAACAACAATACAGACAAACAAATTAAACAGATCCACAAATCATCATCAGCATCACACACACACATGAAGTTAGCATGAATTTGCTAACAATTTTTAAGCAGTTTTTTAACCATAGCCATAACCATGAATACAATAGCCACTTAATTAGAATTTCATAGCCAAGCCATCATTAAAAATAGTTACAATAGCAAAAAACAAAAAAAAAAAAATACACACAGAGAAAAAGAGAAAGCAACCAGTAAGCCGGGTTCCGACAGAAAGAGACAGCGAGCATTTCTTGCAAAACCAGAAAACATCTTAGCCCCAGAAAAGAGAGCAAAGAAATTTGTTCATCTTTTCCTTTTACTTTTCCACATTGAAACAAGACAGTTTTTTTCACAAAAACCTTCAAATTAAAACAAAAAAAAAAAAAAAACAATAGCCTTAGCCAACATATTAATCATATTTATCAGCAAACTCAACAAAATCAATAGTCTTAAGCAATTGGCAAGATCAACAACAACAACATAATAGAACAAGAAGAAGAAGAAGATTCCTTGCACATGTATTGGTATAACAAACTCAACAAACAATGCAATAGTGTTTCTCGTTTTTAAGCAAAATAATTTACAGGCAATTATTTTGTAATAAAAAAAGCATAACAAATAAATAAAACAATTCAAAAAAAAAAAAAAAAAACTGAAATAAGTACAAGTCTAATGAATTCAAATAAAAACAATTTTCTCTCCTTCAACTCACACAAAAAAATATATAAAAGAAAATTAATTTGATTCGAGAGAAATCGAGGGAAATTTTTTCGACAGGCCAATAAGCAACTTAAATACACATTATAATTAGCAATAGCCCATAAGTTAAAAGAAAAGAGCGTACTAAGCATAAAATTACAACAAACAAGAGCAAAGATAAATAATAAAATTAAGAAAAATTAAAAAAAAAATAATAATAATAAATAAAGAAAAAAACTATAAAAGCGCAAAGCTTATATAGCAACAGTTTCATTTAAATTGAAATAAATTTTTTATTGCTTTAATACATAGTTTTGTTTGTATGGCAAAAGCGTGTATGTTGAATATAATTTAGCCCGAATAATAAAATCATAAAACTAAGTTTTGGTATTAATTAAAAAAAATAAAAATAAAAAATACATACACTTTTAAGTAAAAAAAAAAATTAAGATTTGTTTAGTATATGAGTCCAATTTAATTGTTTTTATATATAAACACACAAACACACTTTGTCTATGTTAAATAAAAATTAAAAAAATACAAAAAAAAATTAAAAAATAAATAAATATATATTATATAATGCCTTCATTTATAATTTTCGTTATTTTTATATTTTAATTATTATTATGTTTCAAAAAGTATAAATACAATAAATTAAAAAAAAAAAATAAATAAAAGAATAAAAATATTTTAGTTCAAAATATTATTGGCCTTGAATTTGTTTTAATTTTATTTGTTTATCAAAGAGGCTTTTATATAAAGGAAACCATAGTTGCAACATATAAAAAATAATATATAAAAATGCTACAATTAAAATAATATTCTGCAATAGTCATAAAAAAAAAACAAAACAAGATTTAAAAAATATATATATATAGTAATTATAAATGAAATACAATAGCCCAAAGTAAATATTGACCATGATGGGGTGGAATTTTAAAAATAAATCCTAGCACGGCCAGTATTTGCTCCATTTTCACATACAAAACAATATGGATATATAGAGTATCTAGCAAGCAATTGGCCAGCAATTGAAGGATCTTCTACAACAACAATAACAATGAAAAGTTTATGGCAAAATTACAATATACACGTGAATCAATTGATTAACACATTCGGATTATGTTTTATTTTGTTTTGATTTTATTGATTTTATTTCAGAGTTTTTTTCAGACATTTTCAAACACATTTCGACTCGAACAAAAAAAGTAGCCCACTTGAAATTTTTACAACCTGGCCCATGCGCCCAACGTTATCATCCGGCTATACCGATAAAAGAAAAGTGAAATCAAGAAAAGAGATTTATCTACAACTCAACAGCTTTAGGGACCAAACAAAGATAAATAAAACAAAAAAAAAAAAAAAACTGGCAAATCAAAGATAAAGACATAAAGGTGTGTAAAGAAAATACATAAGAAAAAGCATATCCATCAAAAAAAAAAGAAAAAATTAAGTCCTTCTCAATCTGAAAAAATAGAGAAGGCACTAAATTCTGTATTTAAAAAGAACAAGAAATCTGTATATAAAAACATGAAAAAAGAAATCAATCTTTTGGTGACAAACAAAATGATTTAGGCAGAGCGAAAAAGCATTTCAACGTTTCAAAAAAAAAAAAAGAAGAAAATTATAATAATTATGAGTAAAACTATATTTAAGGAAAATTGTATACGATATGCAAGCACCCAAAAATATAAATTTAAAGTGAAAACCTTGAAAGAAATGAACATTAAATATTTGGCTAGTTTCGGATCCGAAGGGAACCCCGACTATTCGGGCCTAGCAAATTCTAAGTTGGCGGATTTTTTATGTATTGTTTGTGCATACATCAAACAATCAAATTATAAATTAAGCAAAACAAATAAAACCAAAAAAAAAAAAAATACAAATTTAAAATTAAAGATCAGAGTTTAAGGATATTGTCAAAATTCATCAAAAACTAAGTGGGATTTTTTAAGGCAAAAATTGAAAAGAAATAAAAAATTATGAAATTATTGAGAAAATTAAAATTAAATACACACAAACACACATACATACAAATAAAATTAGCGAAATTTTTTTGTTAACTTAGCAAATACTAAATTCAAATTTATCTATCTGAAATTATGTGTGCATATGTTTGAGATACTTACAAGTACATATATTAATTATGAATATCTTCTTATCGGTATGGGTATCATATAATTTACATATTTATTCTGTTCTAACCAAAAAAAAAAAAAAAACAAAAAACATATATATATTTCTAAACAAAAACGAAACAGCTAAAAGTATGAAATCATTAAAACCAAAGCAAATCAAATGAATGTGCTGAATTTCAATTGAAAACCACAACAAAAAAGAATCTATAATAACAAGGCGAAATCATTGTAAAAAGTAATACAACAAAAAAACAAAGAAAAAGAAAAAGTTAAACAAAAAGAATATACAAAGAAGAGGCAGGCAGATAAGATAATTGTGTATATGTCGAGATATATAGCAGGACTAATGGCAAGAAAGCGAAAGCAAAAACAAAACCAACTAAAAAAACATACTTAGACCAGAGAAAAATAAAAACAAAACTATTAACATGTAATGATGTGAACTTGGAGCATACTCTCAGTATTTTCATTAATACTGTCAATAAAAATAAATACAATTATTAAAAAAAAAAACACAACTAATGGAATTTTTAGCTTCCTCTTAAGGGTATACCAGCTCTGCAAATGTTGGGGCATTCTGAAAAGGTATATGTGTAATTAAGACCCAGAAGGAGAAAGCGTAACTTGAAAATCGATCCAGGCATGTCCTTCTATCAGTGGGCTTGTTACGGACTCGAGGATCTCGGAACTACAAGATCTATAGCTATTACGTCATATATATGTCTCAAAAACTTACAAGAATGCTTCTATCTGTCCGCTTGTTACGGACTCAAGGATCTCGGAACTACAAGATCTATAGCTATCACGTCATATATATATATCTCAAAAACTTACAGGAGTCCTTCTATCTGTTCGCTTGTTACGGACTTAAGGATCTCGGAACTACAAGACCTATAGCTATTACGTCATATATATGTCTCAAAAACTTACAAGAGTCCTTGTATCTGTCCGCTTGTTTCGGACTCAAGGATCTCGGGACTACAAGAGCTATAGCTATCATATATGTCTCAAAAGCTTTCAAGAGATAGAGTATCAAAGCTTGCATTGAATGAACCATGAAAAAATCGGTACATCATTTCTGTGATTATCAATAAAAGCCCAAGCAACCACTTCCATGTATAGACCACTTTGTGGCGTACTGGCGGTATTTTTATCCATCCACGTCTTCCTACCCTAGAGTTAGGCTACTGCTTTGTGTATTGTTAACTGGAATCTTGGTAGATATGCTTCCCTAATGGCAAAATGTATTGAAAATTCGAGAGCGGCCGATTGAGCGAAGCCCCGAATTTGTATTTAGTTTCACTGGAAATCTTAATGTTCTCTGTGCTCTCAATGGTCTTGTTATCAGAAATACTAGGCCAGTCCAGTCAATGGAACGTGTCTGAATGAAAGTTGAGTTTGGCACACGAGCAACTGTCCAAAATGTTTAAGCATCATGACACAGAGTATTTTATTGCCAGAGAATTCCATCTGAATATATTTTAGTTTTTATCTTACATAATTTCTGAAGCATATAATGAGTTCGCAATCTTTTTATTGGGTCACCATACACTATTCACGTAATCTATACAACTAATTTTAAAATTAATCTTCTACAATCATTATAATAAATCGTTTTATATGCCAGCGTAGGTTAATTGAAAAGTATTCGTAATGAGTTCAACATTCTCCATAGAAAGATCGTTAGATTTTATTTCTATTTTTCAGCCTTTGAGCCTAGGCTTACAATTTTGATCCAAAGTGGCCTAATTTATGGTCAGATAATTTTAAGTACAGTTAAAGGTTTAGTCAACCCACGGAATAAGCTGCCAACTCACCATCAAACAAGATAAGCCCGTATCATAAAAGGCAAAGAAATTTGTCGATAGCTAAAATCTCGTCAGTTAATACAAAGATAACACTCTGGATATATAAAGCTGATTTTAAATTATCGCCTGGCATTTGTTTCCCAAGCCGCGTACGCATCCAAAGTGTCTAATAAAGAAAGTGCCGAGCTAAAATAAAAATCAAATATGTCGGAGTCTGTGAATGGGACGGCACAATTTGCCGCAAGTGCAGCAAGTCAATTTACCTTCCAGACCACAGACTTTTTAGTGTTCGCATTTATGCTAAGTATTTCGGCCTGCATTGGAGTATATTTTGGATTCTTCAACAAGGGCAGTGATACCACAGAGGAGTACCTCATGGGTGGCAAGCGCATGAAAACCTTGCCCATTGCCATTTCCCTGGTGGCCAGTCAATTGTCTGCCATCTCCATTATGACCATACCAGCAGAGATGTACGGCTATGGCTTTAATTGGGCCTTCAATGTGGCTTGCATGGTTGTTGTAATCCCCTTTTTAAATTATGTGATTATACCAGTTTTCTACAATAACAACTTGAGCAATTGCTATGAGGTTTGCTATTTCATCAGCTCACTATATTTTCAAGATCCTCATCAAATCCTATAATTTCTGTATAGTACCTGGAGCTGCGCTTTAACCGAATGACACGCGAAATACAAACCTTTGTTTTCGTAATGATCCTATTCCTCATGCTACCGATATTTATATTCTTACCATCACTAGCCTTTTCTCAAGGTAAGAGATTATAATCATTACAAGTTATCATTACTAGCATATTTGGTTTTATTGCAGTGACTGGCTGGAACGTACATTTTATCAATGCAATCGTATGTGGCATTTGCGTCTTCTACACGATGTTCGTAAGTATTTGGATCGGGACGCCCCTGAACTTAGGCAATAAAGATATTTTGGATAGTTTTAGACAAGGCAGTAAAATCAGTTGCTATATACCAAGTTTTGTTTATAAAATGGATGGTATCTTATTGTTTGGGTTTTCTTTCATGTTATCTAGATCAGATATCAGTTTCCACAGGCAAAACTGTTTTCGTATCTTTATAAGAAAATTTTGATTGACGTTTTCATACCCTCAACCAAAAGCTTAAGCGCTTATTAAGCTTGTGAAAATGTATGTAACAAAGAGGAGAAGACATCGATAATTCTCAAAATTTACCGCAATATGATCAGGTTGCATGGAAAAATGGATATAGTCAAATCTGTCTGACTGTCCACCTTTGTATCCGTCCATACGAATGACTAGATCTGGAAGACTATAAGAGCTGTAGCAAACAACCTTGAGATGGGACTTACTACCTCTTAATTGTATTTTTGGCCCCTCGACTTAGCCAACAATTTCGTGTTGATTTCTGAATGTAACCGGCCAGTGTTGCCACCTAGTGTGTAAAAGGTATCCTATTGGGTCCCCCTTCCCTCGATTAGTTATAGAGTATTTTAAAATCAAATAAGCCCCAGTTCAATGTTTGTCTTCAGTGTTATCAGAGAGAAGTAAATAAAAAATATATTTTTCCAGGGTGGCATCAAGGCAGTCGTGTGGACAGATGTTGTGCAGGCGGCGATTATGGTGGGCTCCGTAGTTTTAGTTGGCATATTGGGAGCAAATCGCGTTGGTGGATTTAGTGAGGTGATTCGTGTTGCTGGAGAAGGTGGACGTTTGGACATTAAGTAAGTGTGACCTCAAGTAAAAGTATATATGTACATAGATCATTCTGTAAGCTAAAACGTTTTAGCTGGACCTTTGATGCCACAACCCGCTCCACTTTCTGGAACGTTTTTATCTCAGCCACTCTTATGTGGTCCGGTTATGTAGGTCTGAATCAGAGCTGCGTACAAAGAATTGTATCCCTACCATCCTTGGGACATGCTAGAAGGTAAGTATTATTTGAAAAGAAAGACAGTACTCCTCATAATTTGGTTGTCTTTTGTAGAGCTCTGGTACTTTTCGGCGTCGGTTTTGTGGTCATCATGTTTTTCAACTGTTTTACGGGAATCGTGATGTATGTGCGCTACCATGATTGTGACCCCTTGCTGTTGGGTGTTGTGGAGAAGGTGGACAAAATGGTTCCTTATTTTGTGCAAGACGTGGTCGGACATCTGAAGGGCATGCCCGGTGTTTTCATTTCTTGTGTCTTCAGTGCCGCTCTGAGCACCATGTCGGCCAGTCTGAATGCCCTGGCTGGCATTGTTTACTTCGATTACATCAAGCCCCACATACATCATACAGAACACAAGGCCAACGTAATAATGAAATTATTCATTTTCTTTGTTGGAATTTACTGTATATTTGGGGGAATCATAGTTTCACAATTTAGTTCGATTTTGCAAATTGTGTATTCTATTGGAGGCATTAGCTTTGGCTCAGTTTTCGGAGTCTTCTTGTTGGGTATGCTGCTGCCACGTGCCCATGGAAAGGTAAATTTGTCTTGCTGATATAAAAGCAAAGCAAAATTAATATTTCTTTTTTATATTTTAGGCAGCCCTATCTGGTGTGATTGCAAGTATTGCTATAATGGGGGTTCTGGTCCTGTATACTTGGGGACTTAACCATTATGAATACATGCCCACCTCAATCGACAATTGTCCGGCAATTAATGGAACTATATCGAATATAACTGCTTTGGCAAAGCCAAAGGTCCACACGGATAGCATAAGGTCTTACTTGGGAAAAATATCATTTAATTGGTACTCCTTTATAGGCTGTATCATAACGTGGGTGGTATCCATACCACTAAGCTATATACTTAAGCCAGCAAAGGGAGAGAAGTACGATCCTAAATTACTCTCGCCAATTTTAGGTAACTATGTAAACTACAAATTGGCGCAAGCCGACGAGCTCCCCGAACTTAGTGAACCCAAAGAAAAGGCTTAGAAAATAATTTAAATACTAAATATAAATAACTGAAAAAAGAAACCTATATTTTTAATAATTCGAATCAAGCAGTTCACCACGCCGATAAGACAGTATTAAATTTATGAGCTGGTCACACTGATATTCAAAAGACCAGTCTGGCCGTGAAGCAGTTCTCATAGCTGTGCAAATCGTGTGACAAGAAAAAAACAATACTGTATAACAAAACGCAGTTTATTCAAAACTACAAAAATTATCTATAGTTTTTAAGGATCTTCGGGTGTAATTGTCACATTTAACTTTTTGACGCCACGATAAATAATGATATTCAAGTCTTTTGAACTGTCCGCCAAAGCGTCATAGACATCTGAGGAGTTCTTTATTTCTTTTTTGTTGATGTGCGTTACAATATCACCTGGTTGCAGACCGCCACTATTTCGAAAAAAAAAAATTAATTGGCATTGTTTCGGTTTGAGTAATGGATGGGGGCATACCTGTGCGCAGGAGATCCGACAATGACCTTCCAAACGAGTACTCCGTGAACGAGATTCGAGGGCATATTCTGACTACGCGATTTGAGCTCAAAGAGTATGTCGGGCGTGAGGGTGAGCATGGTGATGCCCATGTAACGCTTGACGGGATAGCCCGTCTTGTAGGCGGAACCCTTCTTGCGTCGCTCTGCTGCTCGTTCCAGGAAGGTCTTCACATAGTCGATGGGTATGGCAAAGCTAATGCCGGCCGTCACTTTCATTGAGTTGACACCAATGGCCTCACCGTCTAGGTTAACCAGTGGGCCGCCGGAGTTGCCAAATGTGATGGCTGCGTCTGTTTGCAGGTAGTTGATGTCGCGGTTGCGCAGGCCTAACTCTTGGGAAGCGCGTTGAGTGGAGCTGATGACACCCGCTGTAACCGTATTGCTTAGCGCTAGTGGACTGCCTAGCGCCACAACCCATTCGCCGGAACGCAGGGTGCTGCTCTTCCCCAGCTTCATTACAGACAAGTTGCTCACTTGAATACGCAGAGTGGCTAAGTCTGAGGTTTGATCCACATCCTCAATGGTGGCAGGAAACGTCCGTCCATCAGACAAGCGCACTTGCACCATTGTGTGCGGCTTATTGATTACTACATGGGCATTGGTGAGGATTAGCCCATTCGATTCTATGATGAAACCGGAACCATTTGAGGCAGTGATTGGTTGTCCACTGAAGTAGTCGAAGTGCCGCGTATCTTTGATCTCAATATAGACTACCGAGTCCGCACAACTTGCCACTACGTCAGCTATGAAATTGTATTCTCTTCGGCGGCCACTCAAGGCTTTTGCTGCATAAATGGAAGGAGTGATTTCCTCGCGTTGCGTTACTAGTGTGCTGGCCACTGCTCCCAGAGAGAAGGGCACAAAGAATTTTACAATTTTTGTCCAGCTCCCTTGCTTGCCACTGCCGTCGTCTTTGCCATTGCCATTCCCGGTGGAGCCACATAATTTTTCACTATGCGGTGCTTCTGATGTGCTGTGAATACTTCTGCTGTGCGCATATAACGTGGCCGCTCTGCGATATAACGTGGGTGCATTACATCTTTTTACAAATAAATCTAATTTATTGATACTACTCAGAGCCATTGAAATAAAATAGCTTTGAAAATTTGTTATTTAATTTTTTTTAATCTGGCTGGCAGTTTTTGCAACAGCTGTTCGATATGCTCTGACAAAAAGCTGACGGCTACAAAAACTACATGCGCGGTGCGCAGGGCTGCAAGATATCGACAACAAAACGAACTGCTTTCAGGTATGCACATAAATTATTTCGATATATCGAAATAAAATACATTAATAAGTGCTCAAAAGAAAATGTAAACAAGGCAATTTAATCGTGTCGAAATATTGTTTAGAGTAACACAATGGAGGTTTTCCAAACGGACACGCATTACATTTTCGTGAAGCGCGACAAAAGCCTTTGGTGGAACCGTACAACCTCCGAATTTTCCATTAAACCAGGTGAGCAATCCACATTGTGAAAAAGCAAGTGCATTAGAAACTGAGAGTGTTGTGATAGCACATTTTGTAATACTCAAGCGAAACTAGTTTACTTTTATTACTCCCGCCTGTCCTCTGATAAAGTTTTCATTCATAATTATGAAGTGCCCACATTTTTCTTTTGCTGGCAAAAGACGTCTGGGGAGTCTTAATATTTCAAGGCCATGAGACGAGAGCGCTTTTTTATTGCCTTTATCAGCTTTCTTTGTTACATTTAACTCAATTTAGTTTTGCTGCTCAGATTTATCATCATTTGTTTTAAGCAGCTAAATTAAAATGAAGTGTTCATTGTCATTTCCCCCATTCCAATGTCATTGTTCTCAGTTGAATTAGTATTGATATAAATAGAACCATAAGCAATCATCAATTATGTTCGCCTCATGTCCTTCCAACGATTGTCCTTTTTTAGTTAATTGCTTGTTTATTGCGCAGCCCAAAGACTTGACACGCACATTGGATTATTTGCTTTGATAAGAACCAAGAGACGTATTATAATTTCTATGCCTACCCATGAAGCACCTTTTGCGTGATACCTAATTGTCAGGAGCTTAGCGCGTGTAGAATTTGATTTAAATTGTAATTGTTTTTTTTTTTTTTTTTTTTGTGTTCCCTTTGCGTTTTCATTATGCCAATCAGCCATACCCTAACCATGACTCACGCCGAGCCTCTGATTTTGATTTGTCTCTTTAAATGATTTTTTTGGTTTTGACAACAAAATCGTCAATCTGATTGCATATTCTGATTTATGGAGTTTATTGAACTGCCTTGCAAACAAATATTTATATTATTGCGATAAGATAATTAGGCTATGAAATTTCATAACGATTACCAGAATTGTCATTAGGGACTTTGAGGAGGACAAGAATGACCTTGCCACAAGGATGTCACTTTGTATTGAAAGAAGAGCACTTGTGCCACTGTGGCTGACACACACACACAGTCATTGTTGGGTTCGTTGTAACTATAAAAAGACCGCAATGAAGGCTGTATGAATGCACACATGTAGACCATATAAATTTGAATCATTTAGGACACGGAAACCTTGACTAGACCAACACAAAAAAACATTAAATGGAGTGGGAAAGACAAAGTGGTAATCAGGCTGGTTAAATAAATTGGTCGAAGGGGCGTATGACAACAAATGCGGTCATTATCGTTCAAATAAAAGTAAACAATAAATTATTGGTTCTAATGCTTGGACGACCTTATCAAATGAAAGTGCAATGACTTTAAAACTGTGCAAATATCTAAGTTAATTCATTTTTGATTTTGCAGGCTGGGATCTCAGCTCTGTGGATGATATCGAATGCATTGGCGTGACGCATGGAATTGTGGGCGTCATCTCTCTGCCAAATGTCTATGAACCTCATTTGATTATTGTTAAGGAGGCTACCCCTGTAGGTGTGCTCTACCCTCCACATTTGGTGTACAAAATAAAATCGATATGCATACTCAGCGCAGAGGAGCCGGATGCAGTTCTTTCCAACTGCACCAAGCACACCAAGTAAGTGGACAAAAATGACTATTCTCTAAATGGAGAATCAAATATTAAGACACTATTTTCCTTACCCTTCCGCAGGAGCAACAATTCCACACCTACACACAGATCAAGTGCTGGCCGAAACAACAACGGCAGTGGTGGAAGTTCTTCGGGCGGCACGGCTGCTGGAACAGGAGGGACGAAGACCAAACTATTCGAGGGCACACAGCTGATGAATAAAACATGGGGAGCTGTTAAGAGCGCTGGAAATACCATAAAGAATACAACTCAACAAGCGGCTGCCTTGGCTTCCAACCAGGTCAAATCGTCGGTGGGCATACGAGAGCCCAAGCGTATCGAGCGTCGCATAACGGAGGAATTGCATAAGATATTCGATGAGACGGATAGTTTCTACTTTAGCTTTGACTGCGATGTCACCAACAACCTGCAACGCCATGGGCCAACTATGCAGGACGACAAACAGCCCGAGCCGGACGAGCGCTTTTTCTGGAATAAGCACATGATCAGCGATATACTCAAAATGAATGTAAGAAGGCAAGCTCAAAATATTTTGTTTCTACAAAGCTAAGAATTTGGTTTATTTTAAGGACAAAACTTGGATACTTCCCATCATCCAGGGATTTGTGCAGGTGGAGCCCTGTGTGATAGGCAATGAGTGCTTTACATTGGCCTTAGTCTCGCGTCGCTCACGGCATCGGGCAGGCACACGGTGAGTGAAATTTTGAGGCTTCCATAGAATGTTTTAAAGCTCTCATTTGATTTCAACAGATATAAACGTCGAGGAGTCGATGAAAAGGGCAACTGCGCCAATTATGTGGAAACCGAGCAGATTCTATCCTTCCGACATCATCAGCTTTCGTTTACGCAAGTGCGTGGCTCGGTGCCCATTTATTGGAGTCAGCCGGGCTATAAATACCGACCGCCACCGCGTCTAGATCGCGGAAAAACTGAGACTCAAGAGGCCTTTGAGATACACTTTACCAAAGAATTGTCCACCTATGGTCGTGTATGCATTGTCAATTTGGTGGAGCAGAGCGGAAAGGAGAAGCTTATAGGTGATGCCTATGCCGAACATGTGATAAAATTTAACAACGAACTTATGATTTATGTGACCTTTGATTTTCATGATTATTGGTGAGTCAGAACCAATTAAAACAGCTGTTCTATTTTAACAAAACTAATTATTTTCTAGTCGTGGCATGCGCTTCGAGAATGTCTCTGCTTTGATAGATGCTTTGGGACCCGAGGCTGGGTCTATGGGCTTTCATTGGCGCGATCAGCGCGGCGTAATCTGGGATCAGAAATCAGTATTCCGAGTGAACTGCATGGATTGCCTGGATCGTACGAATGTGGTACAAACGGCTATAGGCAAGGCAGTCCTTGAGTCACAATTAGTTAAGTTGGGGCTTGCCCCTCCATATACACCCATACCCGAGCAATTGAAGTCGCCTTTTATGGTCTTGTGGGCCAACAATGGAGACATAATTAGCCGTCAATACGCAGGAACAAATGCTTTGAAGGTATAGTAAACATTTTCTCTAAAAAGTTCAATATATTTTATAACATTTTATTTACAGGGCGATTACACACGGACAGGCGAACGCAAGATCAGTGGAATGATGAAGGATGGCATGAATTCGGCAAATCGGTTGGTTCTTTTGTTCTTAGCTAGTGGCTTTTTTTTCTAAAACACTTCATGTTCCGTTTGCTTTGGCTAATTTTTGACATTATCACTAACATGTTTTGGCCAAGACTCATTGGGTTTTTGTAATTATTTTCAAATGATAGTGCACTGTCAACGAAATTGTAATCTAGTTCCGCATGCCTTTCATGGTTTCCTTTTCGATCTCTAACAAGTATAAAACTTTCACCCAGTGCAGTAATTACCTAACCATTTAAATAGCTTATTCAGTTTGAGAACAGTAGCTAATCAGTGCCCACTTCTTCGTAGTTACTTCATACAAAACTTTGCCGATTCGTTTCGTCAGTGCATTATCGATTTGATGCAGGGCCAGCTGCAGGATGCAGTAGAATTGCAAGAGGATCCAGTTCTGGAGACCATTGTGAACATACTCAAGCCAGAGAAACAGGCCCCTCTTCACGGCTATTACAGTGCGGGCGTGCTGGGACCCGAACTAAAGCTGCTGGAGACTGTCATGGTAACCACCAGGTGCGCTGGCCAATCAGAAGGTGATAGTGTGGATGCCAGAGCCACAGAAGTCAGAAACTTCCAGTCTTTAGTTGCTCCTCTAGTTGTCTTTGCTTTCATTTTCACTTTCCAAAAGGTACAGCAAAAGACTCTTTTATCATTTCTGCTTCATCTCAGTTCCCAGCACTTTGAGCTTATTTTTCTTGAATCATCGAAAACGGAATTGGAATTCATAAAATTTTTTTTTATTTTAGTTATTATCTAGCACGTTTTAAGGACTCGTATCGCCAAGCCACCATTGATCTTATGCTGGGCAATCAAGTGTCGTCTGAGTCCCTTAATGCCTTGGGTGGTCAGGCAGCTCCGGATGATAATGATGCTGCCGAAGGTGCTGAGCATGCCAAAATGCTTGTGGAGGACTGCCGACGCCTTTTATTGGGCTCGGCCCAGTATCCAGTCGGGGCCTGGGGTTTAATTGATGCCGATCCCAGGTGAGTTCTCACTTACATTTTTGTAAGACAAACTTTTAACTATTGCCTCCTAATTGCTTAGCTCTGGGGACATCAACGAAACCGAAGTTGACAGTATTCTTTTGCTCACCGATGACTGCTATATAGTGGCCGAATATGACTCTCACCTGGACAAGATTGTGCGTTTCGAGAAGGTTCAACTGCAGCATGTCAACCTGATTGAGCTGGGCATGCATCAGCAGACCAAAATCTTTCAGGGCTCAGCTCCGGCCCTGCTCTGTCTGCGATTGAACTACAATGTAGATGGGCAACCTGGCTATTTCCATATGTTCCGTTCGGCCAATTTGCGCTTCTTTAATAACATGGCCTATGTGATCAAGACTCAGGAAGAGCTCACCGAGTCAATGACCTCAATTGTAGAAATGTTCCGTATAGCCCTGGACAATGCTGGCAATACGGATGTGCAGTATATCACGGGCGGAGTACTTCAGAGGCGCAAGAGCAAAGTTCCTTTACTAGATGTACCAAAGGGAATGCCGAGGAACCTGTCAGAGTCACAGCTAGTGCAGATGAGCTCCAAGGCCCTGTCCAATGTGGCCGGTCAGTTCTCGAAATTGGGTCAGACTTTTAAGAAGCCCTCGTCTTCGCAGACATCGCCACCCTCCAATATTACGGCCACAATTAATCCTCAGGTCATGCGCCAAGGCGAGGCCACTGCCGTGGACTCTTGCCTGGAGGCAGATCAAGCAATTTTCATAGTTGGTGGCAAGCAGCGTGCCTCCAGCACCAGCAGCACCGATACCGAGGATCACGACAACAGTCTCTACGAGCCAGAAGTGGATTCCGATGTGGATATAGCTCTGCCAGAGACAGTAATGGATAAGTCCAACTACAATGAGAATACCTTTCTGCCCTCGGTGGGCATTGTGATGGGCAATCAAAAGTTGGAATCGCCCACTTCATCGAAATTACAGCAGCTGGAGCAAAAGGACAGCATGTGCAAGACCGCTGAGGATGTACTCACAATTTCCATTTCATCTGTGACTGATCATGTCAGCCTGCCCTGTGGCCTCTTGGAAAATGCTCCCCCTGTGCGGCCCATCACACCCAATCCACAAATCTGCGTGGCCCCAGCCCAGGAGGCCCGCGAAGAGGATAGGGTAATGCCCGAGTCAAGGTCGGTATTCTACACCTGAATAGTAGTCGTTATGTTGTTGAGTAGTCCTCAACTTTTTGATGGTTTGGTTTGGTTTGAGCCCGTTTTGTTTTAGTTTATAGCCAATTTGTAATTTTGTATGCCTTCAATGTTTTTGTACCTTTTGTATTCTAAACAATCTTAGTCTACATTGAACAGTTTCAAATCCATGGGTATTATTATTATTATTAAAACTTAAAATTATCATACTATTCGAAATGATTTCTTTTTAGATTAATTAGCATCTTGTTTTTAATTGTACAAACAACATAACATAAACATTTGTGCCTGATTTCAAAAGCCACACGCTCAATACTCGATGCTCAATGTGCTTTCATAATTATGTTTGAAAATAAATACATGTATTATTATAAAACCCTAAAAGACAAACTGTTGTGCCAAGTTATTATGAATTTCAACGAATCTTATAGCTCCCAAGGCAGCTCAAAAGATCTCAGCTTGCCCCTCGGCGGTTCCAGTGCCGAAAACAAACTCAAACAACTCACCAGTCCACTGTCCAAGCTGGCCAAGGGCATGCAGAACATTGGCCTCAATTTGGATCCCAGGAAAATTGCCACCAAGGTGAGTTCCAGACTTTAATAAGAAATTAATAAAAATTATTAATTGTCTTTCTATTCCCAGACTGGCGTCTTGTCCCCTACAAGTACTTCGGCAGATAACTCTCCTCCGGAGCGGAGTATCGGCGCCCAAGAGCAACTAAATGAAATGTGGTCAACATCGCAATGCAAGACCAAATTGATTGCCCTGTAGTCTGCTTATTTTGAGATGCCGTAGAAATTGTTGTAGTCCAGTGATAAATTTTAAGTGAAAACCAGAAATGTTTCAGCACCTATTTACGAATGTCAATGTAGAAGACGATATACGCAATGTTTGTGATTGTTAGTAGCATTTTTGATGTAGAACTGTTCAATTTGTTGTGTGTTTCATGACTAGATTAAGTTAAGGATAAACTTGAGTATACACCGATGCACCTGCTGCACAATTAACGAACATTTTCGATGCACCGCAAGGTAGCAAACAAACTAAAAGCCAAGACAAACAAAAGACTCCAAATTCTTGTGTTTTTTTTTTTTTACATCAAACACGAAGCTAAACACAAAAACATTAAGAAAATTATAACCATTTTTGGCTTAACATTTTATACACCTATTCGCATATATTATTGAACCTTTTACCTTAAATAAAAGACCGTAGCAATTATTGTAATAATATTAACATTTGCAAATCTTGCAGAAAATGCCATTCAACGAATATTTACTAATCACAAATTATATTCAAAATTCGTTCAAGTTTTGGAAGCTTTGCGAGTAGTGATTGCCTGAGCCATAGAGCAATTATTTTGCCAGTAGTATTATAAAGTACTCATATACATATATATGCGTAATTATGGCAATATGTACTTATATTTATGCTCCACCGATTATTTGAAATAAATAAACCAAATATACGTGTTTTAATTGGAAATTGTTTCTTTTGAAGTTGGAGAAATTCTTGGACCATTTTTAAACAAAGAAAAAATTATCAAAACTTTTTTCTAGGACTAAACAATTATTTATATATATATAAATATTTCCTTCAATCATGCACAGAACTAGTCATCTTATACCCCCAAAAGTTACCTCTAGAATACTTGGAATCACTAGAGGAGGCGATATAGGCATGTCTCTCGTCTTAAAGTTTTATGATGAATCTTGGTATATAGCCTTCTTTTATACATAGGCTGCACATTTGTCCGAACTGGCCGGATCCATTATATCGTCAAGCTGCTTTACGACCCTAAACCCGTTTAAGGAATAAGTTCCACATTTATAAGCCTATCTCTTTTAAGGTCGGCACTTACGATTTCTCTATAGAAATACACAAATTTGCCAAAATTCGGACGGCTATATTATATAGCTGTCATACTAACCTAAATCGGCCGGACTTACTTACCAGCACCGCAGAAAAAACTTCGAAAATAGTTTGTAATCTTTGGCACCCCGAAGATAATGTTGGGATTTTAATCTTAATATGAGATTATCATTATATGCAAAGCTTGGGAAATTTCCTTTTGCCTGGGAATGTCCTTAAGGGCAAAATGTCAATGTCAAGTGTTGTTCAGTCTGTTTGATGGCTCTTGTTTACATAAGTGATAAAAAATAGGGGAAGAAGCAACCCCAATGGACCCAGGCAAATGCTTCCGATTTCCTCTTCCAATGAGGAAATCAAAAATCCATTAAAACACCACAGACCAAACAATCACCTTCTACCTTTTTTTTCGAAGGAGTGGAGGTGGCAGTGTCTCTCCATCGATATTGGACTCTTGTATGTGCGAACTTTGGTCATGTCCAACTCTGAAAGTAACCCGAACGCATATTCAACTTTTGGTACGCCAGCTGATAAGAGACACACGACGACGTCTGTTCGGGACTGGGACTCGCTTCCTGGCCAATATCATGCTAATGTTGCCGCACAGTTGCATCAATTGTTTTTCAATCAATGTGCCATCAATCTTTCCACTGTTTGTTTAATTAACGCAACTCTCCTTGACTGCCTTATCGAGTCCGTGACCGACCGAGCTACAACAAATGGCCATTCTGATTTTTGTGGCCTTTGTAAAAAACAAAAAAAAAGCAATGCTCATGCCAAACGATTTGACCTACGGTCACGCCTGATTGCTGGCCGTATATATATAGACTTCCTTTTTGCCTTCTTCTTGTCCCTTTCCTCAACGAGTGCCAATGCAGTTGGTGCCGTCAGGCGGGCAGTGAGTGTGTAAGTTTCGTTTTGCCATTTTTCTTTCGCAGTTCACTTCTTAACTTTGTCGATGTCTTTTACGTCCATTAAGTGTGTCTGTGCTAAGACTTGGAAATTGTCTTTTGAATGTTTCAATTACACGCCTTCTTAAGCACAGCTTCCCTTTCAAATTGAACGGACGCCTTCATTGTCGGGCCCGAGCCAAGGGTAAAACGGAAGTCCTGAATGCTTGGCTTTCTTTGCCTCTCTGCTTCCATCTCTTCGCCCCGGCTTTTGGGATTTTTTATGCGTCAATAAAGTGAAATGCATATACAAACAGATATTCTGGCATCAGACTGTTTCGAAAAAAAAAATTTACGGCCTCAAAGGCAGCTATGCTGGCTCTCCAGATTACAATTCTCCACGAGAATGGGGGTCGCCCTGGTGAGTCCATCACTAGCCTGCCAATTTTGTTAAACACTTTTGCCTTAAACCATTAATTTTCTATGTCCTCATGCGATTTTGTTAGTTTGTCCCATGAATTGGCAAGGCACTCTGCCGGCTGAGTTTATTGCCAAAAGCGGGTTAAGTGTGTTTTTTCCCCCAACTCAGAGGACATTATTCCTCTTGAGTATAAGTAGTTGGCTGGGTCTGGGAAATAATTCTGAGATTGGAATCGAATTTGGTTTATTGTATGTATGCTAATTTATTTTGCTGGCTCCTTAAACTTTTATTTCCGCATTTTTTCCATGCTTTCAATTTAATAGTTATTTAATTTATAGTTGAGCTTGATTTCTGATAAGACTACAAAGGTTTTCCTAACTAAAATTCAAACCTAAAATAATCGAGTTAAATGATTAGTGAAACTAAGAATCTAAATCTTTTAATTCGCTTTGTTCGATTTGCAAGCGATAAAATGAATCCATGAAATGCGGATGCACAAAGTATATATAAATTACAATGTTCGGTAAATTGCTAAAATCGGGCGACAAAAGCTGATAAATCACTTGCGAAAACCGTAAAATCAAATGATGCATAAATAAAATCAAATTTGAATTCAAAAGTGCAATTCAATATTTGTAAAGCCAAATTACCTTGAGGTCAAAGAGTACAGTCAGATCAGTGTTTGTTTGTGTGTGTGTGTGTGTGTGTGTGTGTGTGTGTGTGTGTATGAAATAAATTAAATAGAAAATTGCAAAGAAGAAGAAAAGGCAAAAATTTTGTTGTGAAATTTTATACATAATTGAATTTTTGGTCAATCATTCACCAACACACACACACACTCACACAAAGAGAAAGGTCATGCATACAATTACCAAAAATTGAAACTTAAATTTATAGACAGCTGAGGTCAGCCACGTGTAGGGAAGGGCAGGGAAGGGAAGGGAAGCGAAGAGGGAAAAGGTAACACAATCATTCCAAGCGAGAGAATCGCCTGCGGCCAGGTCCAGGAAAACTACCACACACGCCAAACAATTGCAAACCGAATGTCATCTTCAATTTCAAATTCAATTATAAAACAAATTGGTTTGAGCGCAAATAAATACACAAACAGCCACACACACACAGAGACACACAGAGAGACATACATACACACGTGTATCTAGCAGAGATTGAATTCAGTTGGATAGAGATGGCAAGAGATACTCAAAGCCACATCAAACGATAAATCCATTCATCCACTTTGCAATTGTGTCCAGTCCGAACGCTCCACCACGGAACTCGAGTGAAATAAATGTAATGAAATGTTAACAAATGACAACAGGCTGGCAAACAAGCGACCAAAACCGCAAGGGTAGCTTGGTCGAACCGTAAGGAGAAGGAGGCCTTGGACACACACACACAAGTATACACCCACTGACTTTGGTAAGGCAAGCTGGTCACCACGTATCGAATTAGATTGATGAGATTTATTGGCTCAAGTCCCACTTGACCAACCCCAGCCAGACAATTATGGATTAGTGGCCATTTGTTTTTGTTGCACTGCCAAGTGGCTTGGATTTTGATATTTCACATGGTCTTTCCGAGTAGGCAGAGCCTGCCTGATGATGATTATCCAGCTTGGCATAATGTGGCAGCACCGATTGATTTCCCTCACAACCAAGGACGCACACGCACACGCATTCCTTCTTCTTCTTCCTTCTTATTCTCTATATTACCTAAAACGTATCTGATTTCAATGATGACGCTCTACCCACACACATTCGCCGGGCCACGCACGTCGCATGTCAACAGTGAACAGAACAGCAACAAACAAGGGCTACCATCCAAGGTCCTTTGGGGAAATTTGTCAGAGCATCAGCAACGTTAAGGTGCCAATTAAGGGCTTTTTAGTATCAATTACAAAATCGCACGTTTCCGCACCTTTATCAAAATGTGGCTGACTCAACCTTCCAACGCCTTCACTGTTGCGTCCGTTGAGCATGTGGAGTCTGCTGGGGTTGATTGGTGGGGACGAGTCCTGCGGCATCTAGACATCCTGGTCAGCAGCGCTGTTGTTGTGGTTTCGATACTGCGATTTTTCCTGGAATTGGCTCGCTCACTCGTTCTACTCCTCGTTCTCGTCCTCATCCTTTTTCTCGGTTTCGTTCTGTCAGTTCTCGAGTTTGACATTGTCATTCTCTGTGATTTATTGCCTCACATGGCCAAATTGTGTGTTGTCATTAAAGCAGTTATTGATGTAGGCATAATCGAAGGGTGGCTATTGTATAAAATTACTTACCTATTACTGGAAAATTTTCTCATTTTCTTGATTCTTCAGTGGTATTGGTATTTGATCGGCAACGTGTCACGTATCATTAGGAACTAGAATATTCTATCTGAACAATTAATTAAGAGGATTTTAGTCATTGTTTGGCAACAAAACGTAACCGTAAAAAAAGATGAGCTGAGTTAAGTTATTTCTTTATTAAGAATATTATTAGCATTTATTAAGAACATCAATCAAAGTTGCATGCATAATTTATTCAAAATTAAATGGGAAAAATTCTAGAACTGAGCTGAGGAAAATTATATAAATGATGAGATGTGTTTCACTTATTGTTTTATTCCTATACTCTTTGCAAAGAAGAAGCATATGATAATTTGTATACCCTTTACATAGAGAAGAAATCGAGGACCTCCCTAATATATATGTAATGATCAGGGTGACTATCCATGCCCGTCAGTCTGTCCGTTTAGTTCCCAGAGATGGTAGGAGCTCGAAAATTCTGAAGGCTATTATATTTTTTTTTAATTTCCGATTAAGGCTCAACTACTATTTAGGGCAACTACCTCATAAAACGTAATAAAAATATAGGTCTCAACTTTTTGTATGCTATAAAATTTCAACATTGCAATTTGAAATTTTGAATTTGATTTATGTACTTAACAAAAGTGTTAAGTTTTAATCTGACTACTATATCATATAGCTCCCAAAGGGACGATCGTAAATGCGAAACCAGTCTCAGGTTGTAATTTATTTGTTTTTGAAGATATTTTAATCAAATTTAAGAATTTAGGAATGCAATACCATATAGCTTCCATACCAACATAAATCGGTCTTGGAATTATTTGCGCCGAAAAAAACTTTGAAAAGAGACTGTAATCTTCGGCACCCATTTGTTACCACTTACATATTTTGATGTAATTTTCGTTACACATGTGTCCTCAGCCAACATCTTTGAATGTAAAGAGTGAAGTGAATATCATGCCCAGCTCAATCTCAACCTATGTTTCGTGTAATCCACACTACGACTGCATGGAAGCGTGTCTAAAGGTACACCCGATTTGGCATCCTATTACAAATTAAAATGTGCCGCAACCCACAGTTTCAGGTCTGAGAAGTAGTCTGTATGTGGAATAGAATTTTGACAGCATTTTAAACTGATTAGCTGGCTGGCACCTTGCCCCTTTGGTGTCTTCTGGTCTGTGACTCTGGCGGTGTTTGCGGTCGGTTACGGGTCAATGAGATGCTGAAAGGGTGCCGGGAAACGCCCGCCAAGATTGCCTCTAATTTTTAACACCCGACAATGAACAAGAGAATGAGAATCTTGAATGTTTTCTGTGGCTTTGACATTTTCAGGGGATCGATGGATTTGTAAAAAACGCCTCAACCAATAGTCGAGCCAGTTGGTCGACTTCCAGATCACTGAGTTTGCGTTTGCCCTGTAATGATTTATATTCAAAAATTTATAATTTAGATTTTTTTTTTTTAAGTTGACAAATTTTTTTTGTCGCCTATCGAAAACTGTCAACAGGAGCTGGGTAATATATCACAGCGCTTATGATTAATCGCTGGTAATTATGTTGATTAATTGCCATATTAGTTGGACTAGTTGTGTCTAGTTTAGGAATCGAATAAGTTGTTGTTGTTGTTGGTGGGAATATGCCGCCAGCTGTGCTGGGAGCGTGCTCTTATCTCTGATTCAGATTGGGGTCCTAAAAATATCCACTTGAAAATGAAGAGGAAACAAATGGCGACAGATACATCCCGATCGATAGTCCACTTCACTTCACTTTAGTTTAATTATGACAAAACCTTTTTCCGAGGTAAATGTTGTTCTTTGGGCTTTTCGCCTTGGCAAACAAAGCCAATTCTGGGAAACAAAGAAATAACATTACAAAAAAAAAAAAAGAACGAGAAAAGTCTCTGCTCTTTCGGACAACCAATAATATTTCATTATACTCAATCTGCTCACTTCTCTCTCATGTTTTTATGTAATTTCAACGGGCACTTAAAATTAAGCGTGCCCAAATCCCCCAAGGACCACAAGCCCGACCCAAACACAAACAAAAAGCAAGCCAAACTAAGCGGGCGTATTCGAATGCGAATTCGTTTATACGAATGCAACTTGAACGTCATCCCCAAAGGAATACGAAAAGGAAGGACGGGCAGGATAGCAGCCCGAGCTGGCCCGACCGCAATCATAAAAATAATAACCACATTATTGTGTTTAATAATGAAAAATATCATTTTCGGCATAACTTTTGGCTTTTGTTTGCTGCTCTGAAATCTGTAGGAATCGTGGGGGGAGACGCTCAGAAGAAGGGGAGACCACCCTCAAGTCAACAAACCCGCATTTGGTTGGTTGGACTGCGTTGACTGGTTGTTGTGGTGGTCCCAGCCAGCAACCCTTAAATTCTCTTAAATATTAACCGCTTGAGCATACTTTCGAAATTATGTTCATTTGCTTGCTGGTTGTTTTCCTGTTTTCCTTCTTTTGAGTGCTTTTTACTTAATTTGTGGGCCACCCGCACCGCCTTCTGTCGCCATTGCTTTTGGCGCTGCTCTGGCTTTGTCGTTGCCCAAAAAAAAAACAAAGGGGTGTGTTTGCCATCTTGAAAAACCGACAGAGCAATCGTTTATTTCGCTGTTGTTTTTATTGGAATGTTGACTTTTGAAATTAGTTTTTAATATGCGCAAATACTTTGCATATTTGCTTCAAGTGCCAACAACAACAGCAACAACAACAGAAGCAGCAGCACCCACAGCGGTAACTACAAAATGCTCAGCTCTTTTGTTTTAAAAATTTTTGGAAATTATTGCGCCATATGCACTTATCGCATATCACGAATCGCGTTTTAAAAAACAAAAGCAAATATTTGTAAACAACCAAAATGCAATCCACAAAACTGTTTGCCCATACTACCCCCTTCCTACCAACTCTCACCCCTTCCAGCTTTGCATCCCTTTTTTATTCTGCTAGGTGAAAATCCAAAAAAAAAATCTCTGCATATTTGACATCAATTAAAGTGCATCAAGTCGACACTTAACAAACAACGTAATTTACAATAAATGTGTTTGAAAATTGCCCAACTTACCCGGGGTGGCAACTGTAGAACAGGAATACCAACAGCAACAACAAGAAGAACAACAACAGTAAAAGGAACTATTCATCAATGTGCTTACCCCCTCGGGCAGCGAAAAGGTTCATAGAAGCCGCAGCATCCGTTTCACAGTCGGGAGTCCGACTTACAACAAACCCTTGTTTCCAACTTCATGAGGCCGGCCAGAGGCGACAGGCAGTGGTGGCAACAACAAAATTTAGTGCTCCGCCTGAAGCACTTCTCTCTTGGTCGGATCATCATGGTTCGAGGTCAACTGGAAATAGTTCTATAATGAACAAAACACATTGTAAATTGTCGTCGTTGTCTGGTTTGAGTTTTGGAACAAGTGTGTTGGTAATTGCCCAAAAAATACACTGTCAAAAAAGCTAGGATAGAAATAGAAATTTATTCCTTTCGACATATTTAGAATCTTTTTAAAGAGAATAATAATTTTTTGGCTTTTACACAAGTCTGAATTCGTCAGAAAGTCTTAGATATTCCTTATTCAGAAACTTTTTAAATAGAAGAATAATATTATAGGGTTAATATGAATCAGAATTCTTCAGAAAGTCTTAGATATTCCTTATTCCTTCCGTGATATCCCGGATCTTTTAAAAAGAATAATAATTTCTTTGCTCTTTTATGAGTCTGAATTCTTCAGAAAGTTTAGGATAGAATCAATAAAGTAGTGTAGAAATTTTTAAGGTGTATGCCCTGACTATTTCCTCAGGGCTCTTCAGAGTGTTGTCGTTTAATGTAAAAGGCAAATTAGCCAAAAACCAGCCCAGCAATTTAAAACGAAATGAAACCGGCTTTCTCTTAACTTTCGGTTTATTATAAACTTCTCCCCAGACAATACAATTTTACTACCTCATTTGTTAAGGGAGTAACACTGTAAATGCACAGACTACAGTCTACAGACTGCACAGCATTACGACAAAAGAGTCACTCAAACAAGGAAATGGACCGACAGACTCAATCAGAGCCGCCCTGACCTGGCAACCACCACCGAATGAATGAATGAGGCAGGCAACATGCAAAACTGCCGCCACAGCTAATTTAATAATTTATCATTTTGCTGCAAGGCAACAACAAAAGATTATTTAAATTCGCGTGTTATACGCTTGGTGAAATGGAAATCAAAAGGGGGAGGAGCAGCAGCAGCAGCAGCAGGAGCAAGGGCAATCAATGAATGCCTCAGACCGTTTGGTATCATAATAACTCGCAAAACACTTACACCCCGGTATGGAAATCACTGCCAAAGGGGTGGAGCGGAGTGAAGGGTTTCTGGTTTCGGGTTTCGAGTAGTTGTAGAAATTATGTGTTTAAAATTAAATGATGTGGCAGAATTCAAATTTTTCAAGAAACTGTCACTGTCACTGTTACTATTCCTAATTGGCACAACGAATGTGTGGAATTGTCAACAAAGAGCTTCAAGGACATGGGCAAAACAGTTATAAAAAAAAAAAAATAGAAGAAAGGTGGAAAACCCTTTTGGACCAAGCAATTTGTTTGCCCAAGACTTGGGCTCGAGCCCTCTTGGGTGTGTGTGAAATATTTTGATTTATTTTGAGACGATCGAAACCTAAAAGTGCTTGTAATCCTTTCGACCATTTCGATTGTTCGATTTGACAAATTGATTTTTACTTTTACCAACGATTCCACTCTGCCGATTGCTTTCACTATTCCGGCTCTGTTTGCTTTTGAAATTGCCATTTTTTTTCTTTTTTTTTTTTTTGCTCCTAACCGAGTTGTTGCGGCAACGACTGTTGTGTTGTGTCTATTTCGTATTTTGGCCACATGTGCGTAAATATTTATTTAGTTTGAGGCACACACAAATTTAGTTTCGACTAAGCCACCGTCATTCCAATTGCTCTCTCTCTCTCTCTCTCTCTCTTTGGCCGGCACCCATCTTTTAAATGCATGCAAATTGTTGCTTAGGCTGGACTCGGGTCAACTCACTCTCGCTCTCTCCAGGCCGGCTTATCCTTCATTGTCACGCCGTTTTTTAGCTGGTCTCACAAAAAACTTGTTGAAATTTATGTGCCTTTTGGTTGGCAATGTAACAAAAAATTAATTGCTTTTGCAAATAGAGTGTGCCGGAAACTAGTGCCAATGAAAAGAGGTTGGCCATGCGGCAGGAACCGCAGAATGCACTTTCCAGCAAACTTGGTTTATGTTTTATATTTTTATTTTTTAGCTGAATTGTCTGCGGGATCATAAATACACTGGAATTCTTTATACAAAAGAAATTCTTGAGTTGAAAATGTTTGAGCCAACTTTAACCAGGAAACAAATGAATCGATTAAGATGAAACAAAAGCAACTGGAATTTGTCCGGGAGTAAAATATAATCCTTGAGATAAGCTTTGATTCTGCTTGATCAGATCATGAATAAAGACAAAGTCTACCAAATAAGCCTAGCTATAAATTGCTTTAGGTCCTCTTCCTCTTTGACTGGGCCTAAAATATAATCATTGAGATAAGCTTTGATTCTGCTTGATCAAGTCATGAATAAAGACAAACCCTATCACCTATTCAGAAACGGAAAAGAGTAGGCAGAGGCTCCTCCTCCTCATTCTCTTCAATTTGCATATATCATTGGGCCATGAATAGTTATATTTCCCCAAAACTAATCGTTGCATATTCCCCAATAAACTGCGAGTTTCTTGCAGTGTTTTTTTAGTTTTAAAGGGCCACTAAGTTGGACCTTTAGGCAGTTAGCCAAACAATGGACCAGAGCCCACAGACCAGGACCTATTTGAGTACCACTCCACTAGCCTCTTCGAGGGCCCAATGACAGAATCTAACGCGTCTACGAATATAAATTGCGACTTTATCAAAGCACACGTCAAATCTCGTTTAAATTAATGAGTTTGAACGGTTTTTTCGTGGTGGCTCCTGCTGGCGGAGCCTCGAGTTTCAAATTCAGTTCATTTATGCTTCATAAATTGCAACAAAAAATGGGCAAATGTGTGCAGCACAACAGGGTGTGCGACATCGGTCGAGCAGTCCTCGAGTCCGCTGGATTGCCGCCAGGCAGACGCTCAAATTATGAAACATTGTTTGGCACTTTGCAAGCCGCTGAAATCGATTCAAGGGGGCGGGCGGCTGCAGAAAGCAAGAGAGAGAGAGGCAAGCCCTAGGAACTCTGTGTTCGAAGTGTGAAATGAGCAGGTCTGTTAAGTAGTCATAAACTTGGTGGAAAATTGAAGCCAAAGTTGACAGTGGCTTTGGCTTTGGCATGGGCTGGCGGCTGTGGCCTCAGCGGTGGCGCTGGCGATGGCAATGTCGATGGCGCCCTGGCTCCCATTTGCCTTGAGTTAATTAAAATGTTTATAGCAGTGAAGTGTTGATAATAGCGGCAAAGCTCGTCTCGTCCCGTCTCGCCTCGGCAAAGTTATTAAAATTATTGTGGCGTGTAATTAGCTGACGAGCTGTCAACAATATAAGAAGCCATGAAATGCTCCCCTTCAGCCCCGTAAATATCCGCCGGCATCTTATTTTACGCAAAACGGAATTTTGTTTTGTTTGTTTGCCAAATTGTCGGCTGATAAATCAATCGCTGGTGGGCTAACTTTTCGCCTTATATGCTTAATTGACTTGTTTTATATGAAATTTCTGAAATCGAGAAGATCTCTATGTGTGTTTGTGTGCGTGCTTCTGTGTGCGTGGGTTTTTACTCACTTCCCCGTGTCGCTGATTCTTTGTTCAAGGCCATGGATAATTTTATAATTTGTTGCGGCATGGCATAAATTGCGGGTCCCATTACATTTACGGCGGCGCCCAATTAAAATTACCGCCAGAGGACTAACGGGACTAACGGCCCGAACAGGATGCTGCGTGACAAATGACATGAAAATTATGTCACACCGGCATCGGATGTCGGCTTCTTTTAACATGCATTTTATGCGTTTAGTTTCCAGGCCATTCCAGTCAGAATAGATAGATCCTCTTACCAACGCGCCAAGCAAATGAAAAATTGATTTTATTCTCCTGTTGAGATTTTATTTAGCTGGCCACTAATTAATTTCCATTCGGCATAAAACTTTCTCTTAATGCTTAATTGAAAAATGCGCCTAAGCTGCTAATTAGCATATTGCCAACTCCAAGAGGGGGGAGAGAGAGAGGGAATGTCTGTTGTCTCGTTATTTGCAATTAGCAGCATAAATGATTCAATTACTCATACTTGAGGCGTGAACTGAGCAAAAAGTTTGCACGAAATGTGAAAAGTTGTGTTTGTTCTCTCAGTTCTCAGTTCTCTCTTTTCAATTTTCTATTTTCTATTTTCAGTCGTAGAAAACTTTGCCCAGAATGACCCAAAGTGTCCAAGGCTGTCCTTTAAATGACCGCTGCTGTGACTACAACTGCAACTCTAATTGGGCACAAAAACACACTCACACACACACACATACACAGAGTTTCGTAAAATTGTTTTTTATCGCAATTTGAGGAAGCTGTCTTCTTTTACTTATTCCTGTTCAACTCCATCGACCAACACACACACACACTCAATTAAAACTCAAGACCCATCATAATGCATGTGCCTTTTAACCTTTTTTTTCTAGTCCGCCCACTCAACTTAAAAAAAAAAGGATTTATTTTTATTTTTTCGAGGAAACCAGGCGGAGGAGGGGAGGGCTTTCAAAAAGTGTGTAAAGTTTAAAGAGCCTTAAGGGATTATGCGCGCAAATGTGTTGAAATTCGGGTTTTAATGAAAGAAAAAGTGGCTCCGACTAAAGAATAAAGACGAAAGCAGAAAAAAATGGGACACTCAAAAAAATAAAAAAAAGGACAAGCATTTCAAGCAGTGGTTTATGGCCATTTATAGATAAGGAGCAAGTCCAGAAAATTACCCAAAAATCTCGGCTTCAGCTTGTCCTTCATGTTTGTCCGATTGACTGGCTACTTATTAGTGTCCTTCCTCTCCGCTTTCCACCCAGCCGAGTACTCGGCCAGCTGTGCCAAGGATAAGTGGGCATCAGCCACAGTTTTTCTTTTTTCCTTTTCTGTTTCCTTTGCTTTCCTATTTTGCTCTTATTTTGTCATGTTGGGACACTTTACTTTGTCACCGAGAGTTATTCCGTAGTTAATTCTATTTTAATATTTTTTTGTAATTTCACGTTATTTACATTTATTTTTATTTACTCTTCCTTGACTCTGACATTGATAGGCTTCCACTCTTTGATATTTGTTTGTCTTATGCCTGCAAATCTGTCAACCCTGACAGACTCAAATATCGTAGAGAATTCCCTCAATTGCCTAACTCGTGCCCAGTTTCAGTTATTTGTTTTTACAGCTGAAGGTCCAGATGGTCTAGATGGTTTTGAGGACTGGACAAACCTATAAAGAAATAAATTCATTAGCTAGTCTATTTTAAAATTTTTATTATTGGTATTCTCAATTACTTTTCAGAAGACCGAAGATATATTGACTTCTTCTACTTGGAATGAAGACATAGCTGAGAGAGAGCTTTGTCTGAGGTTTCTATAGGTTCCTTCTACTGGGAATGAAGATATACTTGAGAGAGAGCTTTGTCTGAGCAATTGGATTGATCTCTGAAAGATTAAAAAAAAAAAAAAGAAGGGAAGACCAATCGGGCCACTCACCCACTCCAGGTGAACCATAACAGACAAAAAAAGCAACAACAACTTCAGCTTTTCTGCTGAAGAAGAGCCAAAGCATCAGGGGAAGAAGGTTTAAAAACCTCAAAAAAAAAGGAGAAACAAAAAAACAAAAGGCAATCAAAAAAGGCACCAAAACAGAAAATAGAACTTGCTACCAAGTTTCTACTTTTTATGCCACTTACTTTCGTTACTTTCCCTCCCAGACCCGCAGTCGTGTCGTGTTGTCGAGGGTAAATTATACTACGTGAGTGCACATGCTGAATTTCCCAAACTCTACTTAGTGTGTGTGTATGTGTGTGTGTGTGTGGCTCATCAGCGGCGACACCATGTGGCTGTTTTTATACTTGGCGGCTGCCTTACCGGAATCAGATATAAAATACATTTAAAAAAGTAAACTCAAATGGTATTAAAAAAAGAAGAAGTAGAAAAAGGAAAAAAGTAAATTCGTAAAGACAAAGAAAGCCAAAGTGTAACTAAGTAGCTAGAAAATGTCGACAAAGATGGTGGAAAAGATGGTTACAGAATTACACGTAAGTAGAAAAACCGACAAGTGCAACTGACTCCCAGAAAACCAAAAGTGATGCTGTGGTAAGCTGGCAAACACATCTACCATTTCCATTTCCCAATCCGTCCTGCCCTTGAGTCGACCAACTCGACTATGTTAATTTGCTAGCTACACAAACGAGATTGATTTCGATTTTGGCAGCCATCGACTCGGTCCAAGCCAAAGCAAACGAAACGAGTCGACTCAATTCGATTCCATTCGATTCGAGTCAATCAGTCCGTGCTACACTTGACTTGAGTCGATTTAAAATTTTGCACCACAACAGCATAAAATATTCAAATAGCATTCACCCACGGGGGGAGGGCGAGGGAGTGCGGTCCAAGGCACACAGTTGGACTCATGTCGTAAGTAATTCAAGGTAAAGTTCTGGTGAATATGCTGCTGTCCATTTCTGAAAAAATCCGGCTTTCATTTTATGAAGATATCCGAATCCTGAGAATCAGAAGTCAAGTCATTTGGGAAATATTTGAATCCATTTCCACTTACTCCCTGCTCTCTTTAGCTTCTCCATTTCTATAGAAATCTGGCTTACGTGAGATTTTTCATATTATGCAGAAATCTGAATTCTCAGGATCAGAAATCAAATCATTTGGGAAATATTTCAGGCCGTTTCTATTTACTCCCTTCAAGTTTGGAATATGCTCACTTTGTCTGCACCTTCTTTTGTCCCAGCAAGGTTCGCTGCTTTCCATTTCTGAAGAAATCTCAATTTCTTTATATATTTCATATTATGAAGAGATCTGAATCCTCAGAAGCAGAAGTCAAATCATTTGGGACATATTTGCAGACGTTTTCATTTAATCCTTGCTCTATTTGCCTGTTCCATTTCTGAAGATATTTTAAATAATGAAGAGATCTGAATCCTCAGGATCAAAAACAAACTCTGTTTTGCAAATCATTTCGGAAATATTTTATTCCATTTCTATTTACTCCCTTCAAGTGGAATAGATTTTGAATATCCTCAATGTGTCTGCACCTTGTTTTGTCCCAGCAAGGTTCGATTTGCTTCGAGTGTTTCAATGGAGGATGAGATCCCGAGCAGAGGCAACGCTTAAGTGCGGTTGCAAATGTCAATTGGCCGCTGGTTGTACTCATAGTACGACTTGACTTGGCTTGGCGTTGGCTGCATTTTAATTTTCAGCTTCTTCTTCTTCTGCTTCTACCTTTTCTTCTTTGTTGGCTTGGCAACACTCTTGGGTTTTGGGTCCGAGAGATACTCTCTCTATCTCTCTCTCTAGAAGGCATAGATCCTGTGTGTAGGTATTGGCTAACGTTTGTTGGCTATACTTGAAGCTGGAAGCTCGTTTTCTTATTTACATTAAAATCTGTTTGCATTCACTTAAAAGGATAAGCAATGTCCTTTTAATGGGTTTCAAATTGAATAAAGGATTAAGTTGTTAGTTTAAAATTGAATTGCGTGCGCTCAAGTGGAAATTGCTTATTGAGATTGTGTGACAGACTCCCAAAAAAATAAAGAATACAAAAAGAAGAAGGGTTGCTCAATCAATCGAATTTAAATTTGGGCTGGAATATATCAAAGGTCCTGCGTAGCTCAATATTACATGCCTTGGCAAATTTCGCTTTTGCCATTCAATAGAACAAATAGAAATTATGATCATTATACCATATCTACTAATTAGCAACGGCCTGAACATTAACACGCCAAGGTCCATGGCAACAGGATCGAATAGCTGACAGCTACATGGGGTGACTAGCATGGAATGGAGTGGGTTGGCCGCTACCAGCAGCTATTATTTGCCAATACCAATAGGGCGAGGGTGAGGCGTACAGGAAAAGTCACAGGAACCAGGACATATGACAGAACACTTTTTCCATTGTCATAACGACCACATGCGTAGATTTTGCGGCGCAGGTGTTGCGTCCCTTTTGCGCTTTTCACGGCCCAACAGTATCGGCGTAAAACTTTAACGAGCACATTAGACCGCGTAGGCAGGCTGAAATTCCGGACGAACTGAAAGCAGCTACTCAGGCATCGATAAGTCGGCCTAGCATTCATTTGATGGGCACCGCAAGTTCTGGCAATTATTTTGCCGGGCTGCTCATTTTAAAGCTGCCAAGCTGATTCGACTTTAGTCTTGCTTCTTATTAAAATAAATTTGCTCATTATCTGAAGCTGCCTGAGAGAGAAACCAAAGCCATTTGCAAATGTCGTTTACACCAACGGACGGCTGTTTATTTTATGTCTAGAGCTGCTTAGTCTATTTGAAAAGTGCTCCGTCTTGGGGTCTGACTCTTTGTGCTTGGCAAAGAGCCGCAGGTTTCGGTTAGCCGGGATTCTGTCTAGCTATCTGTCTCTCTGTTTGCTTGTACCTCTCCCTCCCTCTGGGCTTGCTGATTTCCTGCTTTTTCGGATTGTTGTTTTCCATGCCATTTGTATGTGGAATTGAACTAGTTTCATGTGGCCAAATGTATGTCCCAGGGGGTTTTGTGGTAGACGATTGAGAAAAATCTAGCGCAACAAATGAAACAAAGCTGAGACTTGGAAGGTGCAATCCCAGAGATTCGGAGTAATTGTCCTCTATGGCCAATATAATGAGTACTTGGCCCGGCCATAATGAATGGGACAATAACTGATGGCTGAGGGTATAGATGGAAAACTATCTTGGCTATAAATTCTTAGATCAATGTTCCAGAAACTCCAGAGGCAGCTGTGCCTCTAACTCGTCAGGCTGGGGCGCCTGACCAGCCCTGTCAGAAAGTCTCCCACCTATTTCATCACTCAACTCGACTTGGCTGAACCAGTTGTGGCAAGAGTTCTCTCCCCTCTTGGTGGAACTTCTTGTCATCATTACATTAATTGCTTTAAACATTGAGTTGCTTATAATTGCTTCTAGTTTGTTTATTGTCTGCTCTTGGCTTTTGTTTTTGTTGCCAACTTTGATGATGTAAATCAAACCAAAAGTAAAGTTCTTCTCGTCTGGCTGAAGCAAAAGTTTCCACTTTTAATTATGGTAGCTTGTTGGTTTTGCTTTTGTTTTGATTTGCCTGTGATGTCAGCTTAAATATGAGAGAACACATAAGCGGATTGCCCGGCCAAGAAAGGGTGGGCATGTCAATGGTGTCTCCTAATGACATAAATCACCAGTGGCAAACAACTTAAAGTTTTCCCAAAACTGAAATGCTGATAGTTTTATGTTCAATGCTGACAATGCCAGAAGCTAAAGGGAAAGAGTGCCAAGACACTTGTCCAGAAATTTGTGAACAATGCCGGGTCGCGTGTCTGCCCAACAACAACAAGAACACGATCAAACTGTAACTGATTCATAGTCAGCAAAAAACAATGGAAATGCCAAAGCACTGCTGACCAACAATAGCAACAACAGTGGGACACACGCCCACAGTATAAACAACTCAATTTGAATGCATTTAACCGCGTAATTGAGCCACGTGTCAGCGGTACGCGTGCGCTATTTGTGGCCAACACAGCCGTCCGCCCCTGCTCGTCTCTGGGTAGCGGCAATTCCCAGCCGCCGTTCGCTAAGCACACCAAATTGCAAACCAATTGGCATGCAACTGGTCTCATCAGTCCATGAAATTTGACTGCCTCTCGCTGTGCCCGGTGCCCTGTGCCTGGGCCCTTCCCCCTGAGCCATGTGAAATTAGTGTGTAAATGTTTTTCTCACCAAATAAAAACGGGCCCAACTACGACCATTAAGGTCGAAGAAGGCTTTCGTTGCGCTTGCCGGGAAATTAACTGCGAATTATTTGAGGCTCTGGCTTCTCCCAACTCCTGGACACACGTTCAATTTGCTGCAATTTTCCAGGCCTGTCAAGCTGGCTGACAGGTGCCCGCAACTCATTGACGATGATGAATTAACCTTAGGTGGCAGTGACCTCCGTTTAACCCCCAAGCAGACTCCAAAAAATAGGCTATGCTTTTTACCGTGAGAAAGAGTTGCCTTGATCAAGCACCGATCATGCTCATTCTCTCTCTCTCTCTCTCTTTCGCTCTCTTTGGGCTTGTCATGCTCTTGCTTCGTTTGTCACTAATCGACCATAAAAACATCATGTGTAATTTTGCCAAGCAAAGGCATTTTAAATTTTGATGGCCCATGTGAAAAGCATTCAAATATTAATAGCCCGACCGATGGTTATAAAAAAAAAAACAACAACAACAATACACATCGAACAATAAGTGCGAGTGTTTTTTGTTTGGTGCCAAATGCGCTTCACTCTTTCAATATTACATGAGCACAAATTGCAATTTAATCCACAGATGTCAGCATTACGATCAGAGCGGGTAAATCTCAAACAACCAAACAACAAAACAACGATACACTTTGCCAAAGCCCAGCCAAGTCAGCATACACGGTGTCTTCATGGCCAAATGCACGTGGCAAGTCGGCAAGTCGGCAATTCAGGCGTGTGCGAGTGTCAACTTGAAAAATGGTATTAAAGTCACATTGACAATCATCAAAATGTGATTCGCTCTCATAAACAACAACAACAACAAAGGCAAGGCCCACCACCGCAGCAGAACGAAACTGAGCCTTTGACTCAAGACAACCCATGTGACTCTGGCAGCGACAGTGGCGGGTTTTCTTCCTCTTTCTATTTTTTTTTTGTCATTTCATTCCCCGGTGACACTTTAGTGTGGGCAATGCCAACGTTTCCACCCGCATTTTCGTGTGCTTCGCTGGCTCTCTTTGGCTTCTTCATCAAATACGCAATGCTGGGTGCGTTGCGCAAATCTGTCATATAACTTTGGCAAAAGGACTCTTGGGAGCTTGTTTATGTCAAGTTTCGGTCATAATTTATATTAGCGCACATATGTGGACATTCAAAGGCAGTTCAGGGCGCAAATTGAGGGAGGGTCCAACAAATTAAATTTTAATTGTCATGTGATCACTCGTCTCTCGACCCAGATTGTCATAGTTCTGCGAGAATTTCAGAGTTGTCTGCTCAAATCCAAAACTAAATGAACTAAACTAAGTCTCCATTTTATCTAGCACTCACAATTAAACAGGCAAGCATACAAAGAAACCAGCTCAAAGGATTCCTTCCTTCTCTATATATATATATATATATATATATATATATATATATATATATTTGTATATGTATATGTGTGTATGTGTGTCTCTGAGTCTGTGTCCTTCAATTATCTATGCCGGGGCAGCAGCAGCAGCGGCGGCGGCGTGGCAGGCAGTCAGACGCGAAATTGTCGTCAGCGTTGTCATCCGCCTTCAGAAGTATGCTCGGCAATCCAAATTCAATTAAACAAACACAATAAGTTTCGATAAAGCTGCACTGATAAGCAGTCAAACTAAATATTCGCATAAAATTTCCTAACACCAGAGAAGCCGAAAGAGAAGGCGAGACAAACAGAATGAGACGCAATCAGAAAAGGGCGTCCTGCACTAAAGTCAATGGTGCAGATTAAATGTTACTCACACCACAGCCAACACACACACAAACACACGCGTCACACACACACACATGCAGTATGCGTAATCTCCAACAATTCAGACTCTAAGGAAAAAAGGTTCCCTCAGCGTACATAAACAGTGGGAAAAACAGAGAGTTCGAGTGTGCTGGAAAGCCAAACCAAAATAAGTGATAAAAAAAAAATCAAAATAAAATAAATTCAAAGTAGTTTAAGCAAAAAGGACCCACCCAGGCCAAAAGACGGGCCCGGCGCAGAATAACTTAATTGCGTGAGCGGCGACGCGTTTTTGATTTAAGATCGATGGGGCGGGGGTGTATTCAGATTGGCCGCGGCAGTGGTGTGAAATCCTTAAACAGGATTTCCTTTATGTGACGGCATTGGAAAGCAATTGTCTTGGATTTACTTTCATTCCCTTTGTCTGTTGTCGTTTTTTTTTCACTCCGTCTCTTTCTCTGTGGCCGGGAATGGCTTAACTAGGCAGCCTCGTTAATTTATCGTTTCAGTGATTTGTCTGGTGGACTGTGGAGACGGAGATGGCAGGCGGGGGTGGGTCTATCCTTTAGTGTTAGAGGGCAAATTTATGGTAATGAGTTGATCCATTTTCTTATTTACAAAATAAATCCGTAACAATCAAGCTAAGCACCCGAGGAGTGGGCTAGGAAATTGGCAATCGATCTGTTTTAGTGTAAGGCAACTCTCATGATTTAAATATATTTTAAGCTGTTGAGTGCTTGGCAATGCAAGTTTGAGATACTCACATGCCATAGATATTTAAAAAAGGAAGTATTCGTGTGTGTGTAGTGAAATCAGCATTTAATTTTATGCAAATTAAACAAGTGAGATTTTCCCTTCCTCTCTCCTCCGCTCTTTATCTAGGTTCGCTTGTCTGCAACTGAATAATTTAGTGACTTACATTTACTGAAATTAACGTACACACTCAGCCACACACACACACACATACTCTCTAGTCCAAACATGCACACCCACACATACATACTTCATACTACATGTGTGGTGGTGTGCGTGCATGCTTGCACCAAATAGGATTTGTGCGACTAATTGCAAAGTACTTAAGCAAAGCTTAAAAACAAATGTAAAAGCAAATTTTTAATAAATTATTAATGCACTTGGCAAACAGCGGCTTTCACATAAAAAAATATGAAGCGAAATATAAAATGAAGAAAAAAGAAATCCTGAAAATCTGAAAATCTCCAACAGGCAAAAAACTTATATGCATGATATATTTATTTTTATGGTTATGCAATATTTGAGTTGTGTGGCTGGGAAGTCCCAGAAAGGGTAAGAAAAAAGCTAGTCAAAATGGATTTTCGCGAACTTTTCAAGTGAATCTGAGGGCTTTCGCAGAATTTTAAGTTTCATTCCAGTTCGTGTCTTGATTTAAGCTCAGGCGGTCTCAAATACTTTCAGAGTGAATATTAAAAACAAATTTGTAGACCATTTGAATACATACTCTCAAATGACAAACCATTAAATATTTATGTTCCAGAAATCTTTAGGTCCCTTCCCCGCTGCATAGACGTTTCCAGGACAAGGGTCTTCAGATTGTTTTGAATTTTATATATAATAAAACTATCTACAAAGGTTACATAACTATTAAATATAACAAAAAAATTCCCTTTTATATCGTGTTTACTAGGGCCCTTTTCATCAATTGTGCCAAAATTGATATAGGCGTGTTCGTTCGTCTGTCCAATAGACTATAAGAGCTAAAATAACCAAACTTGGGACTCAGACTCCTTATGTACGCCCCGCCTTCCCTTCCTACAGCATTAACATTTTCATATTAATTGCCTCTGAAAAGTTGTTAGGAATCTAAAAATATTTCGATTCATATCAAACAAATTTAAAATCAGACCATATTTACATGAGATACAAAAAAAAAAATTATTGGAGTCAAGATTTTAATTCCCCTTGCCTAACTGGCAAACGGTCGAATAAACAGTCCGATAGATGGCGTGCTTGCATTATTGTGAACAATATGTTGTTGGATTCAAAGAAATATTAACACCAGAGGTTTTATGTGAATGTACACGGCCAGGACTACCACCCGACTAGGGCTACCACGTCTCCTTTTTCAATTCCGTCTGCTGGGCTCGGCTTCATTTTGATATAATTACTTGAAGCATTCAAATGCAGTGTGGCAATCAGCTTGATTTTCAATATCGTCATCTTCTGTGGATAATAGATAAAATTACCTTTCGAATAATATAATTTAGTATAGTTTAGTGTAGAATATATATACATTTTTTTATTTTGCCTTAGGTAAATTTTAATTTCAAGCTTGCAGAAAAGTCTGTTTTGTTCTTCACAAAATTGGCGGGAAATGTGGTCACATGATTTGCACAACACACTTAATTGTGTGACCATTGCACAAAATAAAAAAAAATGCTTATAATGTAATAATGTAATCGGTAGATTTTTCTTAATTCCAAATAAGCTAAAAAATACTTTCTTAAATTTTCTCCTATCCCTGCTCATATTTTGGGTAAGTATCCGTTATACACTTCCCCAGAGTTAATTTACCCTTGACCCAATGGCGCAAAATATAATGACTAAGATATCGTAATTCCTGAAGTTGATTTGGCAATACCAGCAGGTTGGTAGTTCTGATACAATCCATCAATCCATATCAATCAGGTTACAATATTTATCAATGTGAATTTGCTTTCTTTATATCCTTTTCTAGTTTTATAATAAGTTCAAGTTGATAGAGGCTAGATCAATTTGAAAGTCAGTTTTCTTATTATTTCTTACCAAAATTGCCACAACCTCAGCTTCTAGGGTCAAATAGATCAAGTTCCAATCACGTGCCGATAGCATGTTGTGGCTTCGCGTGGCCGTAAAATAGATATAAAAGGATTTTCTCTGGCATATCCTGGCGATCCTGTGATGTGAATCTCGCTCATCTGTCTGTTTATGCATTTTTCTTTTTGTTTATTTATTTGCATGCGTTCCTGCCTTTGCATTGACAAGAGTGGCAGTCAAAATCGGCTACAGTTCAAAGAGGCAAACTCTGAGTGACAGAAGAAGAAAGGAGAGAAAAATTATAGGACGAGTGCCTCTGTCCGTGCGTAGATTTCTGTTTCAATTATACACACGACTGTGCTTCTTTGGCGATTATAATATGAATCGCTTTCTGAGTTGAGGTGTGAGTCCGTGAATTTATTCATTTGCTTGTCTCTGTTTTGACAACCTCAACGGGCAGTGGTATCAACAGAAGCTCTGCTCTGCTCTGCCCTGCTCTGGGGTGGACTGACTCCGCCTGCCATTGTATCACACAAATCGGATTAAGACATTTCGTATTCGTATTCGTTTTCACATAATTGAATGGCTGGGAGATTGCGTATGTGTGTTGTGTGATTTTGTGTGTATGTGTGTACGATAGTGTGTTTGTAAGGGATTCCGAAAATGAGAAGCAAATTTAAAATTTTACACTTGACTTAGCACTGTTGTCATGTCATTTCACACGCAGCCAGCAGTTCAGCTCAGTTCAAATGTCCCTCTGCAGGCGACAGGACAAATGAATTCAGACCACTGAACAAATTCTTACCTTCGGCCTGGCTGGAGTTAGCAGAAAGTTAAAGAGTCGATTTAAGAACCACCCCTGGCTTTTCCCACCAAACCGTAGAGAAAAATCTTTAATTTATAATTTTTAAAATTTTTATTTTCACTTTACATTTGGTGTAAATTACGTTTTTGGTGTGTGTTGAATTTTTTTATATTTATATATTTTTTTTTGATTTTGCTTTCCACTTATGTGATAAAGTAATTTACGAATCTTTAGTGGCTACTTAGGCATCATAGACCTTAACATCTTTGGATTTACTCTGACTTAGAAGCTAATTTTTTGGATACTCGTAGTTATTCATTAATTTATACAACGCACTCAAAATCAAGAAACTATTTACAAAGAAGCCGCAACGAAAATCAATAAGAAACAAAGGCTTAAAGCAATTTCAAATTTACATTTAGGAATCTCTCTCACTTATTTCGCTTTTCGAAGAGTTGCAACAAACGCTGTTGCATCTTGCAATTTTATGAGTGCGAGTGACTCAGGTGATGGGCGCCCAGGGGATGGAAGTAGGGTCCATAGGGGGGATAGGGCACGGCATGAGGATAGAGTAGACTGCTGGCATAGGCACCGGGTCCAAAGGAACCACCCGCGGGCGGTGGTATTGTTGGACTATTCACATCCATGCCCGGATTCTGCTTTTTCCACTTGGTGCGACGATTTTGAAACCAGATTTTCACCTACGAAAAATATAAAGGAAAATAATTCAAGAGCTCAAGAGGTAGGAGATTTTGGCACCCACCTGGGTTTCAGTCAGACTTAGACTGAGCGCCAGATTCAAGCGTTCACAAACACTCAGATAACGCGTTGTCTTGAATTTGTTCTCCAGCGAGACGAGCTGCTCGTAGGTGAAGGCTGTGCGGGCTCGACGTGGCTTCGAGCCACCACCTCCACTGCCGCCCTGGGATTTTCCATCACCATTACGACTGCCGCCCTTCTTCGAATCTGTCTCACTGTTGGGATCATCAATGTCACTGCCATCATCGCACATGTCATCCTGATCCATGTCGTTCAGATCCTGGGCTGCAAGTATACGAGGAAAATATTTTCCATTTTTATTTTTTTTTTGTTTTTTGCATAAGTCCCATCGAGTGTCATCAATCAAATGGCTATCTAGGAAGGCCAGAGGCTACCTCCAAATAAGCAAATACAAATAGAAATACAATCAAATCAATCAAAGCTGGCTATGGCTGTGAGTTAATTGGAAAAAGTGGACGCATGTGCGTCTGACCAGGGCGTGACCCACAACGCAATTGCTGGCAATGATGCGGCAATCAAATCAATTAAGAGGACTTGTGGTCTCTGCAACTGTGTCCGATAATATCCTAGACTCGGCAATTTTTGGGCCAATCAAATTTCCGAAATTGATAGCCAAATTATCAGCACGTTGAGTTGGCTCAGAGCCAGATCCAAACTGCTTTACCAGTAGAATCGTTGAAACACTCAAAAAAAGGAAGAAGAGGATTATGGCTAAAATCTTTGCTTGTTAACAAATTAACTACAAGACAAAACGATTTTCTTCTGGCTCAAGACTTTCAACCCTTTTGGGCCTGAAGTAAATTGCCAAATGCTGTCAACCAGAAAAAGAGGGCTTAAAAGTGTCAACCCTAATCAAAAATTGTCGAGTGTCTGGACCGACATCCTCATTGCGGTTTCTTCCACCCAAACTGTTGAAGTGGGGTCAACCCATTCCCAGCCCCAACGGACAACTCTGAAATGCAGTTGAATTTGCTTTGGCTAGTTATTTGCATGTAATTAGTTGGACTGCGCCAAGAGGAGCTACTCCATTCGCTGCCACGGTAATTAAACAGAAAATTAACATGAATGCTTCATTTAATATTTAACGATTTTACAATTGAGTCACCGATCAATCAGCCAATCCATGCAATGCAATTGAATAGAGGGCCATTCGCTTTGGCCACTGGTAATGGGCTGTGGAGTGTTTGCAGCCACTTTGATATGCATTAATGGCACATTAGATACCCGACAAGCCGCAGACAGCGGGGCTGGGCACTGAAGACTGTCCACAAAAGGACATAACCGAATATACGTGTTGCATAATTGAAAGGCCCACCAACTGGCGAGACTCGCAACTGTCCAACTGGCCCTGACCACAATTGGTCTGAGTCAATTGAATTAACAGTACTGCTTTCCTCAGCCATCAATGGAGACGGGTGTTGGGGGAGCCACCAAGCCCTTAATGCGTTTGCAAACAAATGTGTACAGCGAAAAAGTCGAAAGGCCACACTGTCAGACACTGTAAATGAGAAGGGAATCGCGTTTGTGGTAATGTGTGAGTGTATGTGTGCCTGGCCCCAAAGGGTGCTTGGATCTAACACAGAGTATCCGCAGCTGGTTAATAAGCGCTGCAACCACAAATTTACTGACGCTGGAGTGCCTGCCTAATTAGGAAAGTGGGGAGTCTATTTTTGGCCAGGGTGGACTTATGTGGAGGCAGTCAAATAGGCACAAGAGCCATAGACAGAGCCAATATTGATACTATTGAATGACGTTTCATTAAACTGAAAGGATTACTTGTCGATATCCTTGAAATTACTGGAAATTCTTACAACAATTAGCTAAAGAATCGCCTCATAAACCTTATCATTAACCTACTGTAAAAATCTTTGCGTATTTTCTTCAAAACTGCTGTTAATTATAATGAAGGTAAATGCTTTTCATAAGCCATTTTCTTGATATGGCAGACAAGGCTCATTTGGCCACACTGTGGCAATTTAAAAGTCGAGTAAATGGCCCAAGGGTACAACAACAACAGCCGAGCCACTTTAAATTAAAAGATAGACGAGAGAACAAAGAAGTGAACAAGGCAGGAGGAAAATCGTTATTATATCTCACCAAGTCAGGTCATATAAAAGTATATTTAAGGCCATAAACTTAATTATGAAATCCGAGTGTTAATTACCACAAACGTCGAATAGGTTACCAGCACACATACCGACACACACTCACACTCACACCCAAATGCCGAGCTTACAAAATGGCTTGAAAATTTTTAGGTTTCTGGTGAGTTCCTGGGATTCATTGTCGCAATCATTATAATCGCATACGCTGGCCCAATGCGACCCCGGGGAGCATTTGTCGTCTCATTTTGCCATTTTCATAAAATAATAAATGAGTTGCTGATGATGATGGCGGTCTTGGTAGGCGGCTATGTAGTATATATATATATATATATATATATATATATATATATATATATATATATATAAAAATAACAAATAAAAATAAAAGAAAACCAGCCAGACCGTCATGGAAATTGCTCTGAAAATTGTCGCGTAACTTTACGGAAATTACAGACACGCAAACATTTTCTCCTCTTCCATCTCCATCTCTCTCTTTCTCATTCTCTCTCTTTCTCTCTGTCTCTGTTCGCTTTATTCCCCAACCAAGTATATGAGAGGGAATACATAAGACAAGCTTGTATGTGTGAGCAAAAGGGATAGCTTCAGTCTCTGAGCCAGTCAGCCAAATTGAGTGCTGAAAAGAATAAAAGTTTTTGCAGCCATTTTATTTTTGGGGGTTGGTTTGGTCCTTGGCAAGCCCAGCCTGGCTACCACCCACATTTAAGTGTTCCACATAACCATTTCAAGCCCCCCATCCCCGCACCCAAAAAAATGCACTATAGTCCCCACCTCTGCCCAATTTTAGTTTTATACCATTTAGTTATCGCTTGTTTTTTCATATGGCTTTCGAAGCCGACGATATTCTGCTTCTGGATTATGCAAACTCAGACTGACTCGCTTTATAGGCATTCATATACATAGATGCCTGTCGGCCACCAGGCCTGATCTGTGGGTTCTCATCTAGATTGTTGTTGGAAATTACTTTGGCCTCCTGGTAGTGAGAATAGTGCTTTTTACTTTTACGTTTCTACTGTTATTACATAATTTGTTTTGTGGCTTTTTAGTTTTTTGGTACAGAAAAAAAAATAAGTGCGTGGCTGTGGTGGCCATGGTATCAGAGCGTTTATGGTATATTTGCTAGTTTTATGTTTCCAACTTGCTTTGCAATTTAAATGAAATGCAAATTGCTAACCCGAATTGATGGGACCTTCGAGAATTGGCCCATAGTAACAAAGTCCACACAGCGTATGCGTAATATTAATGAAATATTTAACACCAGAGCTTAGCTAGAGCAGCGGAGATGCATCAGTAGAGAGAGAGAGAGAGAGAGAGAGAGAGAGAGAGAGAGAGGCGTGTTGCCATAGCTGTCATAAAATCTAATTAGCAGAGACCGCCAGCAAAACAGCGAGACAAAAGGCCACATAATTACGCTAATACAAACTGAGGCGACACAATTGCGCCTGACCGAACGCATTACCAGCACATGCCCCTCCCCCCTTCCCCAGCAGGCCACTCCAGGCAACCAAACAAAGCGCTAAAGACTGAACAGTGAAGAGCAGTAGGAAGGGAACTGAAGTGGTTGAATGGTTGTCAGTATGGCGGCCATTGAAGCGCCTAATGAATGTGCGGTAATTAAGTACCTTGCTAATTAATGACTACAGCAACACCAGTGAATGCGCTGTCCGGGGCTGTCGAGCATTCCGGTCAACAGTGCGTATGCGTATTCTGCACACACTCACACTCGCACTCACACATTCGCAATATGCAAAGCTTGCCACTTGTCTGGCAATTTCCTCTGCTCCTGCTTGACTGTCTGTCCTTCTGTTTGTCTGTGCCTTACTTCGTTTGTCCGTTGTTGCTGTAGTTGTCTGCCGACTGGTTTGGTTGTAAACTTGAACTGGCAATAAAACAACAACAACCACAACAACAACAACATAATTATTTCCAACATCATTATCGCACTGCATCTGCCCGACTCTCTGTCCTTCTGTCCATTTCCGTGTCTGTGTCTGTGTTTGTATATTTGTATTTATGTTTGTCCCGGAGTCTGTGTGTGCTCGCGCTTGGGGTCGTTGGCGTGGCCATTCACTGCGTTTTATTAGCAGTTATGTTCGAGTGTTCGGGGCGTTAACGATGCGGCCGCCATTACCGTACGCCCGTTAGCCCTCCGCTACCCCATCGAGTAGCAGCCGCCATTGATGAAGTTAATTGTGTTTTATTAACACAAACACAAATGCACAAACAACAGCAACAACAACAAAAAGAAGCCCACGAAACCAGAGTCAGCCAACGGCCGATAATGTGCCGTTGATAATGATGTGCGCCATTTCCGTGTTTATAATTACGCAACATAAGCGTTGGATGAGTGAGTCTTGCTTGTGGTATCCAATGAAGTGGATCTCTCAGTGGGCGTACTTGCGTGTGTGTGTGTGTGTGTGTGTGTGTTTATTTTTATGTTATTGGTAAAAATAACTGTTGGTCGAAATTCGTTTTATTTGCTGCATAATTACGAAAACATCTTCGAGTATTTGGCTCTTTAAAACTCAAACTGTTTCATGATTGTTCTATTCGAAAATGGCTATTTTCCAAAGAAATCTTTCAACTTCATTTAGGTATTAAAAAACCTTTCTTTTAACATACATTATCAAAATCAATTCACATAAAAGTTGAGAAGAAAAGCTTGATTTTTTTTTCTTTCGTATTAAGCAGCTCAAATCTCGACAGAAAAAAAAACAATTCACTTATTCCTTGTTCGTTTGGACCACAAATTTCGAAAGTTTATTTTTGGCGCTTTTAGAGAAGCTTAGCCAAACCTGCTAACTCCACACTCCCCACCCCCCATTTCCCCATTTTGCACAAACCCAAAACAGCTTCAATCAAATTTGCAAATTTTTATTTGAGCAATTTCTTTGCAACGAGCCAAGCATGAAAATCAATTAATTTTCAGCACAAAAATTTTTAGCAGCCGTCCAATGGCCACAGTTGAACAGTGGAACAGAGAAGAAGAAGAGAGAGAAAAAAATGGAAAACACAAAACGAATGGAATAACGGAAACGAACAAAATTCATACTGCAATTGGTTTTCCCAATTAAAACATCAATCAGTCAATTAAAACAAATTCCATTCAAATCCCAGAACCCTCTATTGAATTCAATATGAGAGTTTTATATGTGCTCCACCATTTTTGGCTAAACCATTTTGATTTTTTCGTCTTTCAGGTACCTCTGCCGATTTTTCCCCATTTGTTTGCCAAAGTAAAATAAAGAGCTTTTCATAGACCAACTCATGTGTATATGTATGCGGCATTTGGGATACTGTAACCACCCCCGAATCGAAGTGTTGAGTACGTGACTTCCTGGCCCCGGAACTCGTACATCAAATCTCTGCAAGCTCTATTTTCCTTCTGAGCAAAAGAGGAAGAGGCCAATACCGAAATCAAATCAGTATCAAAACATACCGGAAAAAAAGAAAAGCTACAAATGCTGAATACACAAACACAGTTAGACATTTACATATGTACACGTACCAGGGCCACTACAAAAGCACTGCCAACAACTCCGGGTAAAACTAAGTTAAGGGAGGCATTCGAACAAGGGGATAATGTGCTTTCTTTTTTCCCTCTACAGGTAAATGCTCTTATTTAAATGGTTCTACAGTTGCGGTCAGACTTATAGTAACCTATTAAAAGATATAAGAGTTCCTTTATCTAATCTCAAGAAAATTATTTCAGCTTTCTCACGTGCTAATCTGAAGATCTGAACAAAAAAATTCTTATATCATTAATTCTTTAGCATTTTAATGAATTTCACTTTAATTTGTGAAGACTTGGACTACAGATAATTATAGTAAGACCAAAGAAATATTCTTGGAAAGTCTATCTTTAAAGAAGTTCAGAAATTAAATGAAATACCCTAAGTCTATATAAAACTCTATAACCAGTTCGAATCGGTAAAGAGATCGTCGGTTTGTGTTTGTGTTAAGTATGAAATTAAGAAAGTTTCCTAATTTTTGAGATGAAATATATGCCCCAATATATAATATATAATAGATCGGGTCCCACATATAAACTATTAGATGGTGTGATCACTATATACTCTTTTTAACTAAAATCCTTAGTATTCCTAATTGCCCATGAGTATATGTAGAAACTTTAAATATTATATTATATATGATCATATGTCGATTTCCTGAGAAAGCTAGAGAATTTGCGACCGATTCCCTAACGACTAGCCAAGATGAAAAGCTCTAAAACCTTCTTAGTGATAATCGTGTCGATCATGAATCCTTATATAATAAAATAACTATCTAGTTTTTATTTTCAAACTCACCAGACATATCCTCGCTTTGATCATCATCCAGGCGATCGTTCATTTCCTCATCACGATCATAACTCCAAGGACGTGAGCTGTTGAAAGGAGCACTTGTAGGAATTTTATTGCAAGTAAACTTATTGGGATCCAAAATGTTCTCCACTGAAAAGGCCAAACGCTTAGTGGGCTCTTTTTCACAGGAAGCACTTGTGGATGAAGAGCTGGCATTGGTGGAAGTGGGCACAGAACGGGTAAGATCAACGGGGCAGACCTAAGTTCGTGTTGAAATCGAAAGAAAACAACAAAACGTATATTAAATTCGGAAGGGGAAAATATGGGGAAACCTTTAAAAAAAAGAGGAGGCAAATCTTACCGACGGCGCACTGTGGGATCCATCATTGCTGTCCTCATCGTTTCCATCAACATTCAACTCCTCACTGGTATCACTGCGTGCATAATTAGTGGCTGCGATTTGTCGAGATGTGGCCGCAGCCGCGGCTGCTGCCGCCGCTAAGCCTCCGAGCTGTATTCTAAACCCGTAATCGCTTAGGTCCGTGGCACGCGCTGTGGCCGGAGAGGCAGTGGTGGCCGCAACGGCAGATGTGCTGGGCTGGCCAGCCTGACTGGAACGAGCTGCCACAGCCTGAGCCGCAGCCACCAGCTTAATGCGCTCAATATCCATGTCACTCGCGGACGTGGGACTGAGATTGTGGGACTGATGATGCGGATGGTTGCCAGCAGCCGCTGCCAAGTGTAGGTGAATGGACGATGTTGGATTTGGATTGGCATTCGGATGTTGCGGTAACTGCTGCTGGGCACTCTGTGGGTGTATGGGTGCTCCGGAATGTGACTGACTTGAGGGCGTGGTGGCGGCCGATGTCGGTGATCCCATTTGTTGGTCGGAATGCGTTTGCATGGGTGATGTGGGCGGCGAGAGAGGCGAAGTGGCTGGGGAGGGCGGAGCGGTGCTGGTACTGGTCGAGTTGGTCAGGGAGACGGGGGCTCGCAGGTGAAAGGCTGCAGCTGCTGCAGCTGCCGTCGGATGGTGATGGGCATGCATGTGCGGGTGGTGCTGATGATGTTGGTGATGATGATGCTGAGCTGCTGCCGCCGCCAGGAATTGGGGATTCTGGAGCAAGTGAGGATGCTGCTGCAAGAGGGCGGCATGTGGATGCTGGAGGGGTTCCGGTCGAGCCAGATGACGCATGGCACTCAGATCGAGCATCTTACGAGGCTGTTGTCCTGGTCCAGGAAAACTAGCCACGCTGGGCGGCGGTGGTGTGGGTATCGGTATGGGCGACTGGGAACGATGCCTTGGCGTATTGTTGTTGGCCAGGTTGATGTTGTTATTGTTTGACTTATCCTTCTCTGCCTCCAGCTGCTGTGTGGGACTCAGTCGATTGTGAATACTAGAATCGCTCATTTGCTTGAGTCTCTCGATGGAGTAGCGCAGACTTTCGTCTTGCTTGGCAGCCGCTGCAGCCGCCGCCATCTGGACATTGTTGGAGCTAATGATAAACTTGGGCAACTTGGCTGGAGTGGCATTTCCCACTGGTGTGCTATTGCCCTCTTGAGTGCCGTTGGCCAGTTCCGGTGAGGTATTTGATTTGGGCGAATCTGGATGGGAATTGGGACTCATCAGACCACCGACGGCCGTGGGCTGGACACCACTATCATTGGGTTTTTGCACTGGTGATTGAAGCATCACCATTTTATATAATTGATTTCTGTTCTCACTGGCACTTGTCTTATTATTATTTGGGTCTATCTTTTCGATAACCTATTGCACACGTCACAAGTTCGGGGAGTGCTCAACGTGCGCTCTGTGTACTTGTCGCTTTGATTGCAGCCAATCGACTGTCACTGATGCCGCTGCCGCTGCGGCGCGTATCTCAATATATCTGAGTGTTTATCGTGTTAGTATCAGAGCGTAATCCGCGCGACGCACCGAACTCAGCTGAGACTAAAACCGTAATGTTCATTGCCGCTGCTGCCACCGATTTTAGTTTGAGGGTTGGTCAGACGGGCGAGTGAGTTCTTCCTGCTGTTGCCGTTAATCCAATTGTATTGTGTGTGTGTGTGGTGCTGACAACAACCACAACAACAACACATGTCCATGGCCCGTGGCAAGTCAACTAAATGGAAAGTGAAAAAAGTCTGCTTGAACTGCTTGCGCGGTGGTGGTGGCGGCGGAGACTATTTTTGAGTGCTACTCAATTCGGCTCTTTCTCTCTTTCGCTCTTTTTTCTCTCCCTCCCTCTCTCTCTCATTTTGGTTATACACGCCTCCAGGAGCAACAGCTGTTTGGTTTTTGAGTGGTTTACTTGAGTGTCTTGGCTCCACCCCTGATGTGCTGGCCTCCTGTAAAGTAGAGTGTATCTCGACCGAAATCTAATGATTTAATTTGCTTGCCACTCGTTGGCAAACGTAATGGTCTGTTCCAAGTTGTGCAGCTTAGCCATCCACACAGATACACGCACACTACCACAGGATATGTCTGGCTGTATAGGTTTATGTATCTGTAGTTTTTCACTCAGTTAGTCAGCCATCCAAATCAAAGCAACGAGGAGATCGGGACCGGGAACGGGACCGGGAAGAGCTGGCACGTCGGTTCTGGTTGTGATTCTGCTGGTGATTCCGAGGCTGGGCCTCTGGTCCCTCTGGTCCCTGGGATGTGAGTAATTGTCAAATTATTTAGCGCAAAATTTGTTTGTTTATACGCTTGGGTGGTCGGGAAATGGATCTCGGCTCTTTATGTTTTAAATTCTTAGCATTCGTTTCTTTTTTTTTCGCATTCTTTCAGTTTTTGTTTTTTCGGCTTTCTGTTTTTCCTCTCGGAATTTTTGATATTTTCCCGTTGGCTTTTGATGCTTTCTTGCCTGTTCTTGGCTGCTCTCAGTGCATTTGACACAGGCTTTCTGCCTGGTTTATTCCTAGTCATATATGCATGAATGCTCTATGCCTTTTACTTTTTGTAGAGGCCAGCCAAATTTTGCTATGGCAAATTGCATTTCAGCCATGAATCTTGTTAATTAATTCATTCTATACAAATATAAAATTGAAGCAATCTTTCCAATTAAGCCATATTAAATGGGTCTAGCTAGCTGGCTAAACAACTTGACTTGCTGAACTTCACCTACATCATGGAATGCCTGACATTTTTTATTGCCACCGATTTCTGTATATAAGACTCAAAACTACCAGATTGCCAGAGTGCAAGAGAGATGGCGAGTGTCTGTTAACAGACGCCCCTACTTTTCCCCAAAATACACTGAGTCCCGTCCTTCTGCCGTCTCTCTCTGTCTGTTCTGTTTCTCTCTTTCGCACTCTCTTTCTCTCTCTCTGTCTCTCTCTCAGTCGATGCCTTGCCCTTGTTGGGGTGTCAATTTTGCTCTCAATTTGCAGAAAGTGTTTAAATTGAACAAAAATGTATATACGCTTTGCACAGACAATTTAATATCGCATCCAATTTGCGGTTTATACGCATCGCAGCAGCGGCAGGTCGGTGGCACGGTGGCTTGGTGGCAGTCTCGACTGCCTGGCTGGGCTGTCCTGGGCTGGTTAAGTGGATAGGCGCTTCTCTGCTCGGCAGCCCTGGTCTGAGTTTGAGCGCACAATGGGGCGTATAAGTGACATCGTTAAGTGGACGCAGGAAGCAGGACGTGGCTGCTTAATGAACTTCAACGGAACGTAGCCATCGAGTGGGTGTTTGTGTTGTTGTTGTTGTTGTTGTTTTGGTGGGGTTTTTGGTGTGGTTGTAGAGTTTGCTTTTTTACATTATTTTTATGTTATATAGTTCAGTTGATTTTCTTTTCGCTGTAAACGAGAGAGTGGGTGTGGGTGTGTTTGTGCTGTTGAAAGTGGGCGCCTTGTCGGAGAAGTCTCGCTTGGATTTCTGCCTTTCGCCGTTTCTATAATTAACCACAAAATGAGGGGAGACATTCTTAATGAGCAGCTTGTTATGCCTTTTTCGTTTTAATTAGTTTTAAGATGCTTGTTACCAAAACCACTCCATTTCAGCCACCACAGAGGCACTCACTTTAATTGGTCCATTGATGAACAAGGCGGAAAGATTTAGCCAAAATTTATTCTCAGTGTGGGTGAATAAATACACTAAGAGAATTCCCTGAAAATTCCACAAATCAAGTTATATCCAAAAGGTCCACAAAGTAGAGATGAAGCAGACTTAGTTTTGTGTCTCAGTTTCTACGATTTTGGCTCTCATTTTATATTTCTTGGTAGAAGTTGGGGCAAGTTTTTCTTTCAGTGTAATAAGCGCTTAACTCTTTTACATGCAAAATTAAATGATGCGCATACGCACGGTAAAACCGCAAATTATTTTAATTGCTTGTCTCGTCATTATTCATTATTAAAGTGCTCAAACAGTCGACGACGAATATACCAATGAAAATGGAGAGCCAAAGAGCCAGCAGCAGAGCGAGGAGTGGGCTCGCGTATGTACAAGGTACATAGTCGAATTGGCAGACAGATAGACAGACAGAGGGGCTGATAGGCAGATAGGCTGAGAGCTGGCAGGCACTCGGAGAGCCAGACAAATTGGCAAGCACAGACACACACACACATACATGTATACACACAGGCAATTGCATTTTCAGACACACACAAGCCGCTGTTTACATAGGCATCAAACTTTTTCGTGCCCTGGAAAAGCGGAAAATTCTGTCGGTTGTGGTATGTGTGTTTAGCTCTCTCTCTCTCTCTCTCTCTCTCTCTCTGTCGCATGTGGTACGCCTTCATTTAATTAGTGAAAATAAGCACTAAACGAGCTCCTCTTATTAAAGTAAATAGTGCATGCACTTGCTTCTGCCCGCCCTCCCTCCCTCTCTCCGCCCATCTCTTGCTGATAGCTTTTAACAACATGTGCTAAAATTTACAACTAATTAAAAATCAAATAGAGAGAATAAAGAGAGAGAGAGAAAAAATCGATAATTGCCTAAATGTTCTGACCTCACGGCCAATTCACGATTCACATTATTTATGCAAATTGTGCGACTCTGCCAGGCATTCTGACTAATTAAATTATTTACAATTTATTTATTTCCATTTTTTAGTTAATACTCTTTGGCCATGTTAATTCATCTAAATTGCCATTTGTATATTTAATTAGCCAGCCAGCGAATACATCAGCTGGGAGCGCTGTGGGCGGGGAGTTTCTCTGTTTATTCGGCCATTTTGTTTGTTTGCCATCTACTTGCCCTGCGTCACATTAATTTGTTTGACTAATTAAACTAATGAGCGTTCAAAGTTAATACTCATATATACAAATTAGCCCGCCAGCTGGTCCTCTCAACTTGGGGCTTATGCTAAGCGGTTTTCAATTTGGATTTGCGGTTTGATTGGCCATTGGATTGGGACTTATGATTGTGTGGTAAATTAGCTTTAATTTTATTATTATATTTTTTTTATAAATCGACAGATTATTTAATGACTTAAAAAAAGCATATTTCCTCTTATTTAAGTATCGAATATTTTTTATTCATATTTGAAGCTGACTAAATGAAGCATCACCTTTGCCATCTTCTCATTTATTTCCATGAATAATTTTAATATTTTTGGCCTAATTAATATGAGACAAATATTTGACAAATCTAGCCAAATCCTATAGGGATCTAACATTATTTCGCGCCACAAATAGTTGACTCACTTAAGTACAGTCATCTCAAGCATTTCCAAATATATTTGAGCTCTCTTTAACTATTAACTAGTCCTTTCTATAAGCAACAAACTCTTCAAACAAACAATTCAAATAGGTAACGAATCCAGCTGGATGAAACAATGCAAAAACTATGTACGCACCCATTTAGGGTTACAATCAAAAACTAGAAATGCTAGCCTGCGGCCAAAATTGGTTAAAACAAAGCTAAGTGGAAGCCCAGCTTAGATCCTTTCAGGAAAATTGTGCACACTTTTGGCCAGGCCAACTCATTCAGTGTTCAATATGCTCGACTCTTGGCAAAAACGATCGACAAATAGTCACTTTGTTGCTTAAATGGTGGCATGTGGAAAGAAGAAATTAAATATGCTGCGCTAATTCCTCCATCAATTTGCAGCTCATTTCATATGCCAACGCATTTCTCTGGCATCTCTCTGCTCCTGGCATCGACCGTATCCGTGTCCGTGTCCGTGTCCGTGTACGTGTACGTTTGCCATCCAAACGCAAACGCTGTTTATTTTGCCGACGGCCAACCAAAGTGCCAAGGGCAATCAACATGTAGGGTGTGGAGGAAAACGCGGGGCGCAGAGGGGTGTGGGAAGCACTAAAATCTAGGCGGACATAACTAGTCGTAGTTTGCATTCAGGTTGTAATTAGAAAATTTCCATGGAACACGCGCCGAGTCGGGCGCGCGAAACTGGTGAAATGAAAACAAAAACAGAAGCGTGCTAATTGCAAATTAATTATGCACGATATTGAATTTGCACTAAACGGAAGCGGAAACACACCAAAATGGCGAGCGTAAAAGCAATGGCGCAAAAAGGTGGGCGGACGTGATTTGCATGAAAGTAAATTAGATTTTAGGCCAGCCCAGAGCAGCCCAGGCCAGCTTTCGGGATGGAATATGCAAGTCTGTGTAGGTTTGTGATAATGGCTGACAAGCTTAAGCATCCGCAAACAGGAAGCAGCCCTGGCAGAAGAAAGGGGCAAGCTTTTTACAGCCAAGAGTGGCATATAAACAGCTAAAGTGTTAATTGCCATAAATGGTTGTCATTGTAGCGGTAAACGACAGTAGATTCTTGGCACGTTTGCTTCCGCCCACTCACACATACACACAGAGAGACACAGATACTGTGGCATGGAGAGACAGACAGGCCGAGGCAGAGGACCATTATCAAGCCAATGTGCTGAAGTAGCAAAACCATTAAGCGATCCCAGCCCAGCTCGACACAGTTCAGCCTGGCATGGTGTGGCGCACGTCTGAGCATTGCACTCAAATGAATGAAATGAACTGCTAAATTATGCACGCGATTTAACCCTCATTTCCGCAACAACCCAGGGACACACTCATACACACACACACTCACGGCGCCAGCGCCTTGCCTAGAGAGTTCACTCAAATCAGGCCACGCCTTTCTCACTCAGCTTGCAGCCAATGAGCAGTCAGTGCAAAAAGACTCGAAGCTGCTCTCTCTCTCTTTCTCTGTCTCTCATTCCACACTCCCAGTGACTGGGCAGTTTTCCAATATGGCCGCCTTTGGGGTGTCTGAAATCTGCAAACTACAAAATTCCACTCAAATCCATGAGAGAGAGAGTCGAAACAGGAGAGCGCGCAGGTTTCAGGCTTTTCTTTTTGTTGGTATTTTTGCAGCCTTTTTGCACCTTTTATTTTGTCATTTGTGTGTAATTTCGAAAAATGTTGGCGACATTATGCCGCTGCGTTTGTTCGCCGCTGCCACCGCCATCGCCGTCGCTGATGCTGATGCTTCTGCTGTCGTTGGGTCGCACGCTTAAGTGTCCTCTAGGGTACTTACTTCGTTAGCAGAAGTTTCTCGGTTCGTCCTCTCATTTCTTTTTTCTTTTTCTTTTCTTTTTGGCTCTCTTTCTCCATACAATGTGTTTTGCTTGTTGTTGTTGTTGCTGATGTGGTGGCTTTTTCTGAGCTTCTGTTGTTGTTGTTGTTGCGCTGTCTGCGCTTGTCGTTTTGCGGATATGTCTCTTATTTTCATAACTGTAAATTGCTTTAGATATTAAGTGTGGTGTGCTTTTGAATTGGTTCGGATTGAGTCTGAAAGCTGGTGGGGATTGGAGGGTTGGGGTAAATTGGATGGCCACGGCTTAAATATGTTTGTGTGTTTCCATAAAATTGGAAATCTCTCAGTTATGTAAATAATAGAGAACTCCTATTTCGCTGCTGATAGTCAAGCAATTAATATTTTTTTTTTATTTTTTTCTTGTCTGTTTTGAATTGTGAAACCACAAGCAAATTGCCCAAAGTGTCTGAGTCAAAATAAACACATGTCTCATTTAAACAAAACCAACAAAGCGACGAGAAAATAATCTGAAATAATCAGAAAAAAAAGAATTTTAATATGCGCAAAATTGAGACATAAATTAAACGAACATAATGCTCATTAAAAAGCAGTAAACGAAGCGCACAAACAAAAAGAAGAAGAGCAGCAAAGGCAAAAAAAAAAATAAATAAGAATAATATGAAACTCGAAAGTAAAAGATTTTTCTTTTCATTTTGGCAGCAGATCAAAGAGCAAAGCAGCTCATCATTTTGCCCATAATTTAATAGTTTCGAAATCCAGAATGAATTTATTTCGAAGCTTGCCCGCTTAAGCAAATCAAAATAAACTAGCCGAAACCGAAAGCCACCCCAACACAAACGATAATTGGCAAAGAGCGATCGTGTGAAAAAAAGAGATGGCCTAGTGTATACTCTTTTCCAAGCTTTGATCATAGTAAAAAATTAATTCAAGATTTCGAAGGGTTCATGGGTTGCTCTATTTAAAAATTTTGGTTATGATTTATCGATAAATTAAAGAATAAAGAAGACACAGAAAATCATAAAGTCCAATCGATTATGGTTGGAAGAAGCTACGAGATTTCTAGTAGTCTCTTTTCTATTAAATTCAGAACTATATATAGCATACAAAATGTTTCTTTAAAAAGAGTATTAAATATCACAAAGCCATTTTCAGGGGGAAGGAGGGGGAATTGGTGCCGTGGCAATCGATTTGCCAAGTATAGTCTAGACTTTTGTTGGCTTACTTTGTGTGGTTACAAGCTTCCCCAAAAAATGTATAGACTCGCTTTCTTTTAAAAAAGAGTATACAACAGCAGAGTGTGAGTGCCACCCACGTTGGTGAGATCAGTGGGCGTTGCTCTATGCCAGTCGATTCGTGTTTTCGTATAAAGTCAATAGGGTTGTAGGTGGTGTGCGAGTGTGAAAGAGAGGGAATGAGCAAAGTTGGTGAATTTTGTTTTTTTCTTCTTCTTTCATTTTCTCGTTGGCCTTTGCGCGCGCAATTTAAGTTGAAATTTATGCGAAAATCGCTGCGTTTTGCTTGATTTTTTTTTTCGTCTCTCCTCGTTGGTTTTTTTTTTCTGTCTTTCGCGGTCGCCGAGCATTAAAAATTGAAAAACAAAAATACAGAGCTCAATGTGTTAAACGGCAGATGTTATTAAAAAATGTATTTAATGTTTTTATTATTATTGCATACACTCTTTATATAGAGACAGAGAGAAAGAGATATATGTGTGTGTATTTATTTTTTAACCCAACTCAGGCCATTTGTCTTTGGCGAAGCGTGAAATATTTGTTTTTTTTTCTTAGCATAAAGAAATTTGTTAATTTTTTGTCTCACTTGGCTATGTTTTAAAAAGAGATTTGTTTTATGATTTAAATGATTATGTTTCTCTGTCAAAACTATACGATTTATTGAGAATTTTTTTGGGAAATTCTTTGTTTCATAACAAAATCGTTAACCGCACAAGTCAAGCAAAAAAATGAAGCAGAATTCAAATATCTTAAAATCCTCAAATGTATATCGAGTCCGTATGTGTGTGTGTGTGTGTGTGTGTGTGTTGTGCATTGTGCAAAATACATATGAGCATAAAATATTTAGCAGCGCTCACACGAGCTTAGATTGCATAATGCATATTTTATGAATCTTTCTTACTGTTGTTGTTTTTACTGTTACTGACTTCGTTATTGTTGTGATTGTTGTTGTTGTTATAGCTAACCAGCAACGCTTAAAAAAAAGGCGAGAAAAATAAAATATAAAGTGCGCTGCGCTAAAAAGCATTTTAGCAAAAAGAAAAAGAAAACCAAAAAATACCCAGTAACTCCGTCAATGCGGCATAACAAAAGAAGCGCACAACAAAACAACTACAACAACAACAACAACAAGAATAACAACCAACAGCGAGCAACATCATAATACGTGTTGGCAACACACGTCATGTTGATTTCATTGTTGGCAGATTTTTCCAGGATTTTTTGGCTCGACTCGGTTTGAGAGGTTGAAAGCTCCGGCTCTCTCGGCTTAGTTGGCCTGATCCGGTGTGGCCTGCCGCTGCAGTCCCAGTTGATGTGGCTGTTGTTGTCCTTGTCAATACATCATTTGTTTTAACACCGCAATTTGTTTATTTGACGAGGCATATTAAAAGGGAAATAAACACACACACACACACAGACTCACACAATTGCTATTTGGTCCTTTTGGCTTGGCTTGTTGATTGCCTTAGTTAGTTATAAATAAATAATTTTCAAATCAGACATTTTTACGCTCACACATAGAGGGTTATTTTTTTCTTCTTCTTCTTTCTTTCCAGTGTCTATTAATGATTTGGCATCAAATAAAGCAGAAGTAGTTTCATATAAAATTTTAATCAGTCCAACCAATTGGCAATCTGGTTTTTTGGTTAGCAAAATAAGATTTTCAGGTGTGCCAAGTTTGATTTATGAATTTGTTATTAAAACAAATATTAAATATTTCTTTGGCTTTTCATTTATCAAAAATATACAAGCAGTTCAATAGGTTAAGAGGCCTTTCACTTTTGTTGGGCTGACAAAATCAAAATTTATAACCAAAGACATTTTTTATATACTCAATAAAAATGAACAACTTCCTTTAAAAAATCTAAAAATATAGAGAGGGGAGTCCTCGCCCCCCCTTCGAAGAGCTGGAGCAGCTGAGTGAGTTTGCCTAAATTAAAAAAAGTAAAAGTGGAAACAAGAGAAAGAACAAAATATGAAACATAAAGTCAACACTTCAATTTCATTCTAACATGAACAATGTGTCACAATAGCAATAACAACAAAAAGACTAGACACAACAACAACAACAACAAGAACAACACATCATAAATCCCTGGCCACATTTGTGGCTTTTTAACACTTTCGATACGCCGCAACCAAATCGAGGAAGCAAAGGAGAGCCCGGGCAAGTCAGGCAAGTTGTTAACATATTTTTAGTGTCATTTTAAAAATTTAAATTGTCGTAATCGTAAATTAATTTCATGGCACATAAAAATGCAACGCAGCATTGCCGAAATTTCTTCGACAAAAAAAAAAAAAAAAAAAAAAAAACAAAGCCATCTCTTTTGGGACTTCCATTTCCCCTTTCCCAACTCTGCCCAATCACTTTGGTATTTTCTGTATTTTACATATCTCGGATATATATTTCTGTTTTCTATGATCTGAGTTTTATTGTTTTCTGAGTATCTGTTTGCCTGTGTGTGCTCAGTTGGTCTTTTGAGGTTATAAAAACAAATCAAATTTGAATGAGAATTTTCATTAGATGAAATTCATCATCATCTGGCATGTTTTTGATTTTTGCAAAATTCAGAGCAAAGATCTTGCAAGTGCGCCGAAAAGTCATGTAAAATTTAAGAATTACATTAAAATGTCGTAAAAAAATTATTTTCAACTGCATTTTAATTAAGTGTGTAAATTATTTCTCAATCCTCCACCGTCGCCACAGCCGCAGCCGGCCAGAGTCGAATCCATTGCAACATTTTTGTCAACGCCTCTATAATAATTAAACGAACATTAAAAGTGCAAGGCAACATAAAATACAAAATTCAAAATAAAATAAGCGAAATACACAACATATTAAAACAGCAATTAGAACTGGCAAAATGGATGGCTTCTTGAAAGTGCGAGACAGGAAGCTGGCCACGTGTGTCTCGATAATAAAAAGTGAAATATTAAATTGGTAACACTTAATAATGACGAGCTGAGGAGTGGTTGTTGCTGTCTTTGGTAATGAGAGTTTTAGGTATTTAAAGACTGTGAAATAATATGTTTCTTGGGGTATCTGAAGTTCTTGAAAATCAGACGAAATCAAATTCGGAAATATTTTACCTCGTGACTATAGAATTCTATCTTTCAATAAGATCTTGTACCTTATGGTGCCAGAACTGACATTATTTTTTTTATTTTCTAGGTTAAAGTAACCCACGAACTAATTAGTGTGCCAACTCGATAATCCGCTTACTGATTTACTTAGCTTTTTATCCTCTGTAATCGAAAAACTTGGATAATTTAATACAAAAACTGAGACTGATTTTCTAATTATCTTTAATAAAATTATAAATTTAGTAAGATAGATCATTTCTTAGTCAAAAGTGCAGCAAAGCAATTTCTTGTTATGTCAGATTCAAATAAAAATGCCTTAAGGGGAAATAATTCTGACACTCTTAGTCATTTAGCCATTTATTAGCCATTTATTGCAATCAAATTATATCGAAGGATATTGTGATTTAGAGGCCATCTAGCTTTCCAAATACTGTGACATAATCAAAAGACTTTCAAGAACTTTTCTAAATAATAATTATCTAATACTTTTTCCCAATCCTGCATTCAATTATTTTCATAGTTCAAATCTTAATCAAAATGAACAATATGCAATCAAGAATTTTATTAAATGCTTTTTATTTTCTATAAGCCGAAATTCTTATTTCTTTTAATAATTTTGGATAAGTGTTATTTATTATGAGTAGATTATTAGTCTAAATCAATATTTTTCAACTATAGAAAATAATTGAATTAGTAAAAAGGTAAGAAGGGAATACAAATATTTTTTTATTTTACACTTTTTCGAAGAGAACGAAGTATATTAGCCTTGCTGTTTCTAACGCACAGAGTCATTTATCGTATTCCACCAAAAGTTACCTCTAGAATGCATAGAATCGCTATAGGAGTCGATATGGACTATTCGTCTGTCCGTCAGCAGAACATGCTAGAAAATTTAAGCTAGTCTCTAAAACTTATAGCTATTTTAAAGAAACATGGTACATTTGTCTGGAACGACCGGATCGGACTACTATATCATATAGCTGTCATACAGACCTAAAACGACTTAAGGCGTAACTCTCGTATTTATTGACCGATCTCTTTCTAAATCGTCATACACGTTTCATATATAGATATAAGCATATGTGCCAAATTTCATTATCATCGGACTACTTCTTCAAAATGGTTCGGTATGACAGATCTCAAGTCCCGAACCCTTTGAAAGTTGGAGAGTTTTTTCTCAAATCTGAAAACTATTTTCCAATCATTTTTACAACAAATCGAATCTGCTTTAATTGAAAATAATGAATATGTATTAAACAAGCGCCAATCAATTCCAAATTGACTTGAGGATTTATTTTTACAATTGCTCAAAATTTAAAAATCTATTTTCATGCACCTAAAATCTTTTGCTTCGCGAGCCGGAGTGAGCCAGGAGAAGCTGCTTTAATAATATTAATGATAAATTAATGCAGTGGATACATAATAACTTGTAAATCTGTCATGCGTCTCAGTAAATCATTGTCTATAAGTAATGTGGAGTTTGAGGGGCCCGAGAAAGCAACTAAGGAGACACACGCACAAGCGAAGGCTGGCGAGGGTGAAGGGAACGAGAAGAGGTCTGCATTTTGTCACACTTGAAAAAGAAACCAACAGAGTATGCGCCCAACAGATGCCACTGCCACAGTGGCAGGGGTAGGGGCAAAGGCAGAGAAAGAGAAGTTGTTGTGGGAGTGTGAAATGATGTGCGTAGCCGCAAGTGGAACGCCCCGAAAGAAGAAAAGGGCCGAGCCTTGGCTAATCTACGACAGAAAACATGATATTCGATCGGAGCAACTGGATAGACTGAAAAAAAAAAAACAGGGTCCTCGGTAGTCTCACAAAAATAGCCCGACAATTGAGTTGGTTGGCGGCCAAATTAAACCTTTGACTCAATTCACAGTCGGATATTCCCCAGAGTCTGTTGGGTGGCCCCTCTTTAATTAAACTGGCAATCAACATTTTTAGTGCAAGTAAATTTTGTACAAATTAATTATGTGGCCTCTCCAAGCCACCACCACCACCACCATCACCAGTGGCAGGACCAGTAGCATGTTGCTCTCATCGCTCTTGCTGCGCCTCATCGGAAATGCTTGCTTTTCTCAATGGACTCGGTTCTTTTTATGGACGCAAACTGCCGGCTCCGTCTTTATAATTGAAGCATGAACAAATGGAAATTTGTTGCGCTGACATTTGGTGCAAGATTTGCTCCTACAATTGTCATTCTCTTTGTCTCGAATTGGAGCCAATCTAATTAGTGGGGTCTTCGGATTCGAAGGCGGTTGTAAGTGTTGTCTAATTTTAATTAATTTATCACAAACATCAAAATGGCGCAACTAAAACAACAACATCTTGCCTGCCCAACAACAAATCACTCACACGCCTCGTTGGACAGAGCTCCCCACCTCCCAGAGTCAGCCACCCCGTTGCCCTCGCCGTCATAAATTTCCACTTGAGATTCTTTGCATTGCTCTTGCCAGCCAACAAGACAATCAAATGAAATTTATGATGAGTTCTATGTGAGGACGTGGACATTTGAGGGATAGAGAGAGGGTTCCGGGCTCAGTATGTTTTGACATTGCCAACAGCAAGACAAACAAACAAGCCAGCAGATTTCCAAGTGGCCCTGTTGTCGCTGCTGTTGCAGGCCACCAAATGACAATTCTAATGTCACTTTGATTGTGTAATTTAAATTTTATTGCTGTCATTCAGTGGAAGATGCTCCCCTGTTACCATCGAGCTAAATAAAATCGACAACAGGTACGGCACGGGGCCGCATTGACTCGGTGATTGCCCTGCCTGTTCACATATCGTTTCATTATGTTTGGCAATATGCGGAAGTTGTTTCGTTTTATGCCATTGACAATGGAAATGCTGGAATGGAGGCATCTCTAGAAACTATAGATCACCCAAAAAAAGGGCTCATGAGTCGAGCCATTCAAGCCCTAAATACTTCCGTCTGCCACCCAGAACCAACAATAACGATGGAGGCGCCACACTACAAAGAATCGAGATTGCCCCCGCCAAACTAACCGAGCATAAAATTTGCATGTGCCATGGCAAATGTGTCGGCTGTATCTTTGATCCTGTCAAAGAGGCGAAAATAAATTGCTCAATTATGAAATATTAACTACACACGACGACGACAGCGATACTCTCAGGCCGCAGTTAATTACTCATTTGTTGATTGTCGGTTGTGGTTAATGAAAAATCCAGCTAATTAGATTTTAAGACAGTTCTCGGCCAGAAAATGCGCATGTCGTCAACGACTCTCCGAGGAATTCGTATTCGGATTGAAAAATGCCGCCACGGAAATTGAAAAATTTCTACGAGTGTGTCGATAGGCCTGGTTGGATTTCCAGTCCCTCCAGCTGCCGGTTACATAGAACACACGTGCTGGCATGGAATCTTGCTCTTATTGGGGTCCCCACAATTCATTACCTTTAACTTTGACATTTTGACATTTTGTCTTGCTTGGTTTGTTAGTTTCTTTTGCTGATTTTGTTTAGTTTCATTTGGCGTTGAAATTGTGCGCCCCCGACTTTTGACAGGCGAAACTCATCGCACACTCGGCTAATTAGACTATTTGTCAGTCTACATGTGTCCGGGTGAGTTTTAGCTGATGATTCTTGAGAATTCCTTGCTTCTTCTTGGCTTTTTGATTAGCAGATGTACTGGTAAGGTCGAGGGGAAGGTGTTGATTGTCTTGGAGCTTTTGACGGCCGACTTAATTAGCTGCTTAATTGGTAAAATTTGTTGGCAATGATGAGAAAGCTCTTAAATAATTTTGAAAGATTAAAAGTATACTTAAATAAGAGATAAAATATATTAATAATACACAATATGAAATAATTCATTATCTACGACTTTTATAATATTAAATCGCCTTGGGGCAGAGGCGTGTGCTAAAAATTTAAATATTTTATTTAAAATTATAATTAATATAACTTTTTTTGTAAAAGAGTATAAATATGACTAATATTGATTGTGTATTGGAATTGAAATAAAAAGCAGGAAACTAAAAACATTTCATACCTATCTTTCTCTGTTTTTTCTTTTGAATTATAAGATTCTTTAACAAGTCGCTGAAATGTAGTCACTTTTATATCTTATTTTTCTCATGGCGTCATCTCGTTGCTTACAATTTAAGTCAGATTTTTCTAATAGATTGTGACACCTTGCAAGGGCTTATGGCGCCATCTATTTTTAACTCATACAAACAGCAATGGATTGTGGCCTCGAACTAAAATTTAGCCAATACACAAACCTCGTTTTACTTAGTTCGCTAAACAATACACAGATGGCGCAAGTATTGAGGCCATGCTGAAAATGCAACCTTGTATGACAAATGCGACTCTGTCTCCTTAAATTCAAAAAGCCACTAATTCAATTTAATTTCCATTTATATTTATTTGCATTGGTAATTTTCTAATAGTTTGCATTACTTAAAGTATTCAGTGTGTTTGAGCTGTGTTAAGCATGGGTCTGCAAATTTTAAATGAATTGATCTCTCTTATTTTATTTTCATCTCAATGTTGAGAACCAAAATATTCTTTAAAATATTCAAATAAATCTTGTGTGAACCACAGAGAGGCTAAAGAATTTAAAGAACCATTCTCATTTGAACTTCAAAAAGTAATCACATGCAATTCACAGTCAAACGAAAGGAAATTCCATTTGAAGTTTTTTACCAGGCGCACAGAAATGCCAGCAACCCCAAAAACGGCATTCCAAAGCGCGTCATCAGGCATGTGAATCATCCGACATGAAAACAAAAGCGAAAGTCTCTGCACATTCTCTCTATTCTCGTGTATGCAAGGGGTGTGTACAGTGTACACGCGAGCTTAGCCATCATAAGGGTGGGTCTTTGGTTAGCGCATATTTCAGGCAATTTCAGTTCAGTGACGTAGGCAAAAGTACAACGCAATTCCCGTTACTCGTAATTGAAATGACCTGACCACGCCACTGGCTGTCACAGACAGAGAGCGAAAGAGATAAAGAGAGAGAGAGACACAGCTGACTAGCGGGCCAGTGTTTGCCCGCCCCCATGGGTGGGTCGCGTAACCTTCACAAATCCCATTATGCCCACTTTAAACGACTGCTGCTCGTTCCAATTAGTAAATGGCATTGGGTGGCTCTTTGACAGTGGGCTGCACCCCAGACCGGTCTGAATGGTTCTTTGGCAGAACCCAATTGCTGCAGAACCTCGGTGGCATAAAAATATTGCAGAGGCAGAAGCAGTGGCCACGCACTCTGGATTTTTATTTTTCAGTGCGGCGCATTTAAGTAGACACGTGTCCATCAGCGGTTTTAACCCTTCTTAAGGTAACGCCCAAGGATGATTAGGCGAACAGAAACGGCAGCAGCCAGGAAAAATTACGAACTTACACTGCGCATGTCCCACCACCAAAAGTGGGTGGGTGCTAGGGCGTTTCATATGGGGCGGAGTGTAGGCCAACGACCGCCCGTCCGACCGACCGCCTGCTGCTGGGTTGGGCCTGCCAGGTTTGACGTTATCGCAAGGTCTGCTCAGATGCTCAGCACATCTGGCCCTCACAAAACCGGTTTACAGTTACGTCGTAACTAGGAGCAACCTTAGCGTAACAGGCGCCCAAAAGCGTCAGCCAGTCAACGTGTTACTACGTTGTTACAATGTTAATCAATGGAGGGTTGCGGCAGTGGTGGTTCACCCCTTAAGACACACTCGTGTGTCTGCTCTGTTCGGGGGTTGATTTGCTCAGAGCCTTGAGGCCTTAAGGTTCGTTTCCTGAGTCAGGCGCCCCCATACAGGCAGCTGCGTGTACTCAACACACACGTACACACTCATGTGCGAGTTGACTCTCGCATACTTGCACACATTCTTTCAATGGTAGATTTTGGATCAGGCGAGCATAATCTGGTCACAGCTTAATTTTATGCTCAATTCCAAAAGGATGTGTTTTCAGTTGGCACACATGCTGTTTGCCCAACAACATTGAAGACGCATACACACACCCTGGCAAACGCATGTATGTGTCTGCTTCAGGAATTGAAGAGACCCAGCAAAAGAGCGAGATAGCATTTGATGAGACAAAGAAGGAAAGAGAGGAGGCATATGTGTGCTAGCAAGGATGCGTTTTAGGGGTGGCTTCAAAAGCTGAAAGCTCTCCGTTTCAGTGCTTTTCTCATATTAAAAGTTCATCAGGGTTTGTGTCATGGCTAAAGTAACGATAAAAGTAAAACTATTTAAGACATTTTTGAATAAATAGTTTTAAGTGAAAAATATGATGAGGGCAAATATTTGGCCTCCTTTAAAGTCTCTTCACCTTCTGGTAACTCTACGATTTCAAAATAACAAAGAACACGACACACTTAAGCGCTTATCGGAGTCAATATTAAAGGCAATTTGTTAAATTGATAGTCCGATAAGTTGGGCAATATAAAATTTCGGCCAACAATTGTGTCGGCCACACTTTAAACAAAGAAAATTGCCAACTAAAAAATCAAAGGCAACCCAGACAGACCATTGACATGAACCAATAATGACGATGACCATCATAATGATGAAGACTTGATGACACTTGTCATTGTGTTGTGCTGTTTGCCAACCGAGCCCACCAAGCCCACCAAGCCAAACGACGAACCAACCACTTGAAGAAGAATGCAGGCAGACAAAACAACTTTATAAGGTAAGTTGCAAAGTTGTCATTGCGTGTTTGCGACAAACTGGCGACAAAGCTTATCTCAGATGGACACACACAAACAAAACACACTAACAAAGGCCCAGACCAAAAGGCAATGACAATGAACAGGCAGCACACTCAGAGCCAGCAAAAAAAACGAAATACAAGAGCACAAGATAAACAGGGATTAGATGAGCTGAAAATGAGTAAAAAGCGGACGGTGGAGAGATCATCAGTCAGTTGAAAAGATATGCAAGTACTCAAACAGCTGTTGCCCTTTGACTTTATTTTTCTATTTGCAAATTGTAATTAGACTAGGCAAGTGGCTCTTAAGTTTATCCTTTTTGTTCTATGGCCACCTCTTTTCACAGTCCATGACTGTCGGATTCTCAAGTATATATAATAAATTTGATTGTCCTTCTGTCTATCACGGCACATGTGGTGTGTCCCAACCATTTGACTTTCGCTCTTCTTTCCGTTCATTATCAACCTGGTTGTCTCTGTTGTTGTTGTTGTTGTTTTTGTCGCTGTCGCTTATCTAAAGTCAAAACAATTTTCATATATTTTCCGGCGTGCAAGAAAACGCGTCGTTTTCATTGTCTCCAAACATGCCAACTTGCAATTAACGTGGCATACAAACTAATTTGCGCTACGGGATGCGTTGCACCCACACACACACACACACACACATACTTACACACACATGTTAATTAAGAGTGTCCACCCCCGGTTAAAACCAGAGACCAAGCAGTCAGTAGAGTCAGTTAGTCTCTCGTTTTGACCGTCATTTGTACTTAAGTTGAATTTTATTTTGTGAACAATTATGCTAATTTGTTAAATAAATAGCCACGCACTACGATGGCCAAATGCCAAATGGCCGACGTTCAAGTTAAGTTTTATTACGGCTTTTTTATTTTATTGCTGGCTCAGTCGAGACAAAGCGAGAAACAGAGACAGCAGACTGACTCGGACTGTCCAATTACATTCGCGTTCTCCATTTAATTATTCTAATTTTCTAGTCAAAGAAGATACCCCAAGCAAATGCCCTATTTGTCCCGGCCATCCAACCACCCACCCGCCATCCGCCATCCGCGCCATCCTGCCCAATAAGCTTTGCTACCTAATGATTCCTTATGTATTTGTGCGCGTGCCGAGCATGGAAATTAGTTTGTACTTTTGCTTGTTTTCTTTTGGGCCAGCGTTTTTAATGGCCACAGACAGACTAACTCACTGACTGACATGCCCTACCAGGCCGGGATAGTCCGGGCCACATCTCGAAAATTCTCTGGCTGCCCAAGGCTGACTTGTGTGCCATTCCGTTCTCCATACTGTGCCGCCATTGCCGGCAAGTTATCAGAGTTGTTTGACACCAACATTAATTTGTCAAGCCGTCGCCAACGTCAACTCGGGCTTCGTCTTCTCTTCCCACATGGCCCCCCCCAAAGTCCGACTCCGCCTTTTTAAATTGATAGAACAAAATCTGTGCCAGTCAGAAATGAAAATTATGCCTGACTGACTGACTCACTGACTAACTGTAATTTTTCAACTAATTAGTTTTAACCTTTGACAAATTTGTTATGCAAAGCATGGCTTATTTTTTTTATTTTTTAATCTAAAAACTTTTTTCCCCAAGAAAAAAAAAAATCCCAAGATGCATGTTTGACAGGTAAAGAAGAACAAGAAGCAGCAGGGAAACTCATAAATATGTTAATTTCAAGCTGAGACACACACACACACATACACGAACTATGAAATCCAATCAAGAATTTTTCTGTCTGAGACAGAAGAGAGACGGAAGCTCAAGTCCTCGACCCAAACCCGATGAAACAGAAATCAAAGTGAAATAAACCCACGCAAATTGCACACAAAAAGCAACAACAAAAAAAGGACACGATGTCGACATTGACAAATCAAAAACAAAAACAGCACACAAAAGTATCAAACAGCATCAAAAAGTTTGTAAAAAAAAAAGCTAAATAAAAGAAGGAGCAGCCGGATTGAAGAGCTGGTAAAAGGCCAGGACGGTGGGGACAGACTGGTGGGGCAGCTTTCGTGGCGGAGTCTTTCATCTCGCCGGGCTGTGGTGAAGGGAAAATGTTAGCCAATTTTTGATTGCAACATTTCGCACCAAAGGCAAAATGGCCGCCCTAGCTTTGTTGCATGCGAGTGGATGGGGGGGAAATAGCCAGGGCTGCCACAACACAAATGACAAAGATGTTAATTTTGATTTGTAGGTTTTGTTCATGACATGGGCAAAACTGAAAGTCTGCGATATATGAAAAGTAGTGAGGCGCTCACTTTGTATTTTTTTTTTCTTTTTTTGTATGTCAGCATAAAATAGCTTATTTTGCCTGGGCAAGCAGAGGTCCTTTTTATGCGCCTCGAGCAACAAGTAATTCTACATGACAAATACAAAATAAAAGGAATCATTTTTTTAAGCTTTCTTTCATTTCATATTCCTCTTGTTGGCCACTGTCATTTTAGACTTTCTTGTCTAGTTTTATTTTTTTTTTTTTTGCCCTTTTATCTTTGCTTTTTGCTTATTGCGGCAATTTAACATTTATTGGCCGAAAAGTAGGCTTTAGTTTTTTTTTTGTCACGGTTCAAAAGATAATTGGAATTTAGATATTTTTTATCCTCAGTTTAATTATTCGATTTTGCTAGCTTCTATTTCAGATTAGCATCACGATGAGACTGGGAAATTCCAATTTGAATTTCTTTCTCACTGACAGACTCATTCGTTTGGCTCAAATTTCATGTTGAGACTTTTTCGATTTTTGACTTGTCATTGCGTGCGTAGACTGATAAAAATAAATAAACAAGTCACCTTATCATATGCATTCCAATCTCTCTCTCTCTCTCTCTCTCATATATGTTCTCTTTCACCTGCCAAGATAGAAACACTAACACACTCAAGACACACGACACATTTCCATATATATTTTTTTTTTAGCTAAGAACTTTTTCTCCCAACTTATTGTATTATTTGCATCTTTCTCTCAGCTATCTGCTCTTTTATCTTTTCCTTCCCTCTCTTTCTATCTCTTTTTCTCTTTCACTCAGAGACCGCAATTTCAAATTTAATTCGCCATCTTTCCACAAGCCGCACAAAGCACCAACCCACCCACCAGGCCAGCCCAGCCCAGCGCCATCTTGTGGTTTTTCTTCTTTTGCTGCGGTTGTTGTTGCTGTTTCGCATTTGCTTTTCTTTTTCATTTTTATTACATTGGCTTTGGCCTGGTGCCTTTTCCCGAACCGCTGCTCGACGCTTCCTGCATAAAAATGTGGAAATTCCTGAAGACATTTTACTTTGCAATTTCCTTACGAGTCGTTAAACATTTCCAGGCTCTGCCAACTGAACAGAACACAACAGCAACAACACCAGCAACAACAACAACAACACCAGGAAAGTTAACAAAACTAATTTAAAAATTCAAATTTGCTTTCCGCTTTTTATATGCGCCACAAACTGTGCATTTATATGGCTGGGTAAGTAAGTGAAGACGTAAGTGTATGCCACTCTCTGTGTATTTGTGTGTGTATGTGTGAGTTGGTATTTCTGTATGAGTGTGAGTGGCTTGTCTGCCATTGTGTGAGCTGGGTAATTTGTATTCTTGTGGGTTTATTGTTGATCTTCTTGTTATATACTCAATCTACAATATGTAAATGGAAGGTTTTATATAAAAAAGAAGAAGAAGAAGAAGAAATTATTGCTGAAAAGTAGAAAGAGTATATCAAGTTTCTATAAAGTATACAAAAGAATTTCCTATATAGCATAACCTTCCGACCTTTTGATCAAGTTATATATTTAGCCTTTTTCCAAAGAGGTACGAGCTCCTTAGCTGGTCTGGTGGAGTTGATAATCTTTGTGGATTTCTAGAATATAAACAAGTAAATAAAATATTTAAGTTCCATCTATTTGGACAAGTAAGCTTTGAACTCGTTTCCATCTAATGGAAAACTAACTTAATTATCCATGAAATTTATGCAAACATTCAAGCAAAACTCTCTAAGCCAAAAACTCATAAATAAGCCAGCAAAAAAAAAAAAAAAACATGTGCTCATCGTAAAATAATGCAAATTTTTGCTCATTAATATCAATCAAATGATTGATAATGCCACATATACACAATCGGATACCAATGTAGCGATTTTTGGCAATTGAGAGGAATCAAAGCAACCCTTGCAGATGAAAACTCACCCGAGTCGGCTCTGCTGAAATTAATAAATCCTTTGACAATTGTTACATTAATGTCAATAAGCCGCAAAAGGGGAGGGTGAGGGGGAAATCTATTCAACTTGTCTTGTGGGTAAAGTGTTGTTTTTATGTTTTGACACATTTTCCTGCTGTTGCCCTTTTACTTTTTTTTTTTTTTGGTGGCTAGAAAATCTGTCAAAGTTTTGGTTTCACTTATTTTAGTTGAGTCATCAATCAAATACATTTAACTGATTTTGTCATTTACTGCGAAGAACTTGGTAATTTGTGGTTCGAGATGATGGAGATGGTCAAACGAACCACGCTCTCCACAATTATTTTCATATATATTCCAGAGGTTATCAAAGACTTAAATTTGGATTAAACTTAAGATATGCGAATTATGGAAATTAGGAAATCAGTTGGTCTCGAAAAACTATTAATTATGAGAATAAATTTAGTAAAAGCCAGACAAGGTTGTAGATTAATTGACCAAGTCATTTCGAGTGGCTTAATAATTCAGTAATAATTCTGTTAATACCGAAAACATTAGAATGCAACATGCTAATAATTGTGGAAGCAGACCGTTAACAGCAATGAAAACAATTTCGCAACAAATTAAAATCCAATTAACCCATCAGATAGGTAAACAAAGAGTCGGCCCTGGAGGAGAAGACGACTGAGGTGGAGGAGGAGGAGGAGCTAACGAGCTCAGGAACCGAAACACGCATTGCAATTATCAAATTAGCCCAATAGGAAGAGGAGGGGCCACAGCCCCGTTGCAATTCCAAATGCAAACAAATAAAAAAAAAATTTACCATTTACAATTTAATTGTAGAGTGGGTCCAATTAAGTTGCTGGACAACTGACAGGCGCATAGGCTGTCAGGCAGTTTAATTAATATGTTTTGCCGAAGAAATATGAAGAAGTCTGTCAGATACCAAAAGCAATTGAGAGGGTGACTCCAAATAAAATTACTCAAACTCTCCTACCTGGCCGGGCCAAAATGAAAATTGTCTACATCTAATTTTGGCTCGTGCTGTATTCCTTTTATTTCTGTTCTTTGTGGTTGCATTCGTCATAGCTTATTAAACACACACTCGCACACACATTGACCTCCTACCTACCTGGGGTCATCAGATGCTCGAGTTTTGTCAAATGTGGCCAGGCTGGCTACGACTTCTCTCTCTGCCTTTGTGTGCGTGTGTGTGTGTGTGTTTCGTTTTAATGTTCTGATCAAATTGCTTTATTTTTGGTAAAAGTTATAAAACTGTTCACGAGTTTTGAAAGTCTAGGCAAAAATTTTTTCAAGTCATTTATTTTTATTGTCGGTCAATGAACGACTTATCCGTCTCTTCCAAAGGAATGAAAGGACACATGCGTGTTAATCTCTAATTTGCTCAGCGATCAGAGTGAGAATGGGTGAGTGAGTATGTGGATCCTTTTAACTGTCCTGTTTTGAAGTTTTTTCCTTTTGATATCTAAAGTTGTTTTTCACATTTAAATGACGCTATTTTCATTAGGCAAATGTAGTCGCTCATTCAGCCAGACTCACCTTTCAGCTCAGTATGATTCGGTTCGGTTCGGTTTGGTTCTTGTGTATTTTATTTTAATTTTTTGGGCTTTTTAGATAAAAATGTGAACGACCCTCAAAGTCGGCTCATTAGCATATAAAGTATGAGGAGGGTAGAGCGGATGATAGCTCGGTGGGTTGTCTTGTTTGTTTTTGCGTTATTTTCTCCACATAATACACATTTATTGCATATTCATCATTTTAATTGCTTGTTTTCATATTAAATGACTCGATAAGGCTTTTAGGGTTATTATTAAATGGCTGGTGATGAAAGAGATGCCCGGAAAGGAGAGACCAGCTGAGAGGAGCATGAGTAGTTCCCGGTTTGGAGGAGGAGAGTAAAAGATGGAAAACCTTGAAGTGAATAGCAAACGAAGTGTTCAGCGTCAGAGAGTCACCGATTCAGTCAGAAGGCAAGAAATCACCCAAAGCAAACATTTATGTGTATTCCACTCCTCTTTCTATTGATGTTTCTATTTGCGACTAGAGAGTCCTTGTTGTTGTTTTTGTTTTTGTTTTCAGTCAATGCCAGACTCCAAATGAAAAGGGCAACAAAGCAAGGCACAAAGCCAAAGAGTACGAAGCATGAAAACAATTCACGTAGAAAAATGCAATCCTCAATGGGATGGGAAAGGGGGAAGGGGGGAGGGAAGTTAGAAACGGGATATGATTACTTTTGTTTTCGTTTCAATTCTTGTCGATGTTTTTACGTGCTCTTTGAAAGTCAGCAAGGCATGGCAAAAACGTAGAAATTACTTTTCCAACGAATGAACGAATATGAATAAAAAAGTGATCAATGAAAATGATTCCTGTGTTTCTCTGATTTGTCTGTAAGTTTCATGAAGCTTTACAACTGAACGCACAAAGCACTGAGCAAAAAAATCCCGGGGAATAAGACAACAAATTAATCCTTTTTTTATTAAAACAAAAAAGAAAAGTGTTTATTTCGGACAAGTTCCTTTTTGGTAAGATAAATAAGCTGAAAAAAAAATAATAAAATATTTTTATAATATAAAAAATTCTCCAATTTTAAAGAACTTACGATCATTTTTTCGAATCGCATAACTCTTCATCTCGCACAAATTGCCAAACTCCTTTTGCTTAATGTAGGTAGTCTCCTTATTGCGTGGGAAATCCCCACAAACTGGATCATATAACTTAGTACACATATAGTTTGCGAAATAACATTTACAAAACCTCATGGAAATCGGTATGAGAGCTTCAGAGTAGAAAAAAAACTCTTAAAAATCATTTGACAAACTTAAAAAGTCCTGAAACTCACGGGATTTATTATTTCTCAGTCTGGTGCAATTGGCATTCCTCATGACACAGCCATTTCGATACACTTGGCATTTTCCATCTTCGAGGACCCACTGTAGGTCCTTAGGAAAAGGACTGCACTTAAAGAGAGCATCGCATTCTTTCACATATACAGGACACTTGATCGAATAAAACGCCGGCACTAGGCAAGATAAAAATATTATTAATAAAAAGGTTATTACTTTTCCAAATTCCGGCATGGCTTGAACTGAAGTAATTTGTGTCGAGGCCTTGGATTATATTTAGGGAATAGGTCGTATCGACCCAATATTTACCCAGCTGTTAAAAGCTCAATCGTCTTCCGAACTTTCACTTCAAAAGTTGTTTATTTATTTTGATAGCGATGAGAAAAGTAAATTTACTCAGTGTATTAACAAGAAAGAGACGTTCAACTGTCAAGATATTTATTTATTATTTCTATATGAAACCAGAATAACTGGATTTATTCCCAAAAAATATGCTGTAATAAAAGGCAGGAAAACCAGCAACCGCCTAAATGATTAAAACATTACTTTTTGTTTGAGAGTAATAAAGTAATTACACGACGTTCTCATTAGCTCATTAGAGGGAAAGAGAGACGCGGAAACAGAGAGCCAACAACCAACACAATTAACCCTTTTTACCACTTGGTTTCTTTTTTTTGGCTAAACAAGTTAGGGTGGCCCCCCTGGTGCTGGCTTAGAAAGTAATAATAAAATAATAATAAAAAGGTGTCATCATTTTACAAATCTAACGTAAAAAACCAAAACAACAATAACAAGGGAAAAGTAACAGGGAAGACAGTGGCTTCAGTGGCATCAGTGGCATCAGTGGCTTTGGAGGCGAATCCTGACGGATTTCGCATGTAATTACTTCAATTAAACCATCTGTGACAATTGCCGCAGCCGAACATGAAATTCAACTTTACTTTTAAAATTCCCAATTGAGTTGAAGAGCATTATCCTCCGGAGTCGGCAATGGCAGAGCCACAGTCAGAGCCACCCCAAAAGTGAAACGCGATTTTTACCTTTTTACCTTGTGGCTAAGTTGTTGTTATTGTTGCCATTGTTGTTGTCTGTTTTTAATGGGGTGACATTTATGGCACTTTATCAACTCAAGAGTCAATAAGGTTTTATAATAAAAAAAAAAGATAAACCCACAAGAAGTAAGACAAAACGGAAAAAAGAAAAAAGAAAATGTAAAAGATGAAAATTGTTTTGCAATAAAAAAATGGGAAATTTTTCAACTTATGCCGATTACTTTCAATTTTGTTGGCATTGGCTGAAACTTAAGATGGCTAATGCTACTTTGAAGTCAATGTATAAAGTGTATCCTCAATTGTCGGATGTTTCGTCATGACAACTGAGACAGAATGAAAGAATGAAAGACATTTGAAAGGCGTGTGGAAGCCATCAGCATAAAAAGCGGCTCAGTAATTCTTGACAGGCATTAGGCAAATGGATCCCGCAGGATTTTTAAGTTAAGAATAACAAATACATAATTGTGGCATCTTAAGTAGATACTTGCTGACAGCTTCTCTTATTCCGCAGGCTCCCTAATTAGCCTCATAATTTGAAACTGATGCACTGGATTAACATTTTTTTTCCTTCATTCTTTTTTTCCTTTTCTTTCTCAGCTGTCTCATTCTGGCTGGTTGTTGTGTGCTGACAACTTGATTACCGCAAAAGGCAAACGTTTCAACAACATTGTAAAATTAATTGCCAGAGTAGGCTTAAAGCTTGATGAGCATTTATCACCCTCTACCAGAGTCCCAAGCACAACCAAGAAATGCTAAAGCCAAGCCAAGTCAAGTCAGCAACTTTAACAACTTCTTCAACTATGCGTGTTAGCCTGAGGCCTGAAAGTGGCATGCAAAAAAAGCGAGGCATTCATTAGGGCCAGCCCCTCTTAGCCTTAGCCTGGCTTGTTACCACATTTTTCAATTATAGCACATTTCCGGCCAGTTTCATGTGTGCTTGTTTTTTCTTTCCTCGCTTGCTGGCACAAATGAAGAATTATTGCATTTTAATTTGGCCTACACCAACACAATGTGCCAAAAAGAAAAACAAGCTTGTAACCTGATGGTGGCTTGTAGGCAGGTGGCTTCATTCTCCGGTTCTCTATGGCTTATCTGGGCAGTAGTGAAAACCTTTGGGAATGGATCAAAAAATTCCTTAAACCGCGCGTCGGGCTAATGAAGTGCAGTTCAAAGTTCAAACCGCCAAACTAATTAGTTGCCGCCAATGAACGTGCCACTTCATTAAAATAAGTGCCTCAAAAACTAGGATCAAAATAAAACTCATCTCACCCTTCGGTCAGTATTTTCAGCTTAGTCGGTCATTCAGTCGATCGGTTAGTCAGTTAGCCAGCTAGTCAGTTGTTTGGCTGTCTAAGGAAAAATTTATTGTTAAAAGCCGCTAATGAATTATTTACTGGCCATTTCGGTCGCTCGTTCTCCTTCCCTTCCCTTCCCTTCAGGCATGCGTGTGCCCGTGCGGGGGAGCGGTTTGGTGACGGATGCGTAAAGGGGGATGATGTGTGGGGATGTCTCCGCATAACTCAACCAGTTCACACCCTTAATTAACTGGCTCTGCGTGCGTGCCATGTTGCCACATTTAAAAAACATGCCCAATGTCCGTAACTGCGGCAGTGGCGTTCGCACTGCCTCGAGGGTTAACCTGGCCTAAACGATTGACCAACGGTGTTGCCCAAAAAGTTGCGTGTTGTTCAAAGGTGATTTGCGGCGGAAAGAATTATTCAAAAAACATTTTGTTTATCAAGCACTTAAAAGCCCCGAAGCATAGCATTTTCAGGCAAGTCCAGGGCTGGGGTTTCCCTTATTAAACGATAGAAGAATAAAGTCTTAAAAGCCCCGCACAGATCTCTCTTAATCAAAATGAGGATATCTTTGACAAATTAAACTGATACGAGTATTAATTGATTGAATCTATTCTTTTTATTTACCTTAAATAATACTAGAAGCATTGGCTCAGCCTAATTCTCTCTAGCTTTGCTGACAATCTAATCCAGGATGGGATCAGTTTTTCTATAAAATTTCCATGTTTTCAGAATAAGCTCGGTAAATCCAACAAATATCAAAAGATATTTCGAAAACCTCAGCACCTTAGAAAGTTGCCAAAGCGCCATCTAGTGGCCGATATTTGCAATGTTTGCTACTATAATAGGGAAGAGGCAGATAATTCTTGTATTTGTTATTCGATTTTTCATATGCTTCTTGAAAAAAACTGATTTTAAAGTGAAAGAAAATGCAGGGTTCAGGAATTAGTAGGTTTTTAAGAGGTTAAGCAGCCACACATTAAATAAATCGGAGAGTCTATAGGGCTTAATTTTGGTTATTCTGGCTCTCTTATTTTTTAGGATATTCATTAAGGAGGACTGAAGGACGAGGGTCAGATATATATAAAAATATACCTTTCACTTGTCTTATAGATATTTGATAGATCTAGAATTTGTAGTTTCCGAGATCCCTAAATTTCTAGAGACCTTCAGATGGGCATGGTGAGATTAATTTGTTAGTCTCCCATTTGTGGAAGGTCCTTGAAGTCTCCTTGTGGCTGTGACATATACGCACAACTTCTCAGTATACCCTTCCTATTTGGTACAGAGTATTAAAAAAGAAACAGAATCTATTAAATAAAATTATCCCATGAAATATAAATGTCATTCAATGGAATCTGTTTCAATAAGAGAAATCAATATAAGCCAAGAGTTAGAAATTGTAAGAGCCCAAATTAAAATCCCAATAAAGTTGGCAAATAAAATTCAAGAAAAAAGCTTAAAAATTTTGCATCTCTAAAAAAATGTGGATAAAAGTTAGCATTTATTCAAATGCCTAGGGCTTCCATGCAATCGACAATTGTTTTTTTGTTGGCGCAAATCAGACTTGAATTTCCAACGATTATAACAGGCCATCAATCACAGGCTATATGAATAAATATTCTAATCATTTGAAATTATGCACGAGAGCGCACATGATGAATTGCATATTAGGAACTCATTTCGGTTTGTGTAAATGTGAATATGAATAAGTGAATGAATTCATGGGTAGTCAGAGAGGTATGAAAATGCGAATACACTTGACAATCGCTTTTGTTTTATTTTGCGATTTCGAATAAGAAAAACCACAACAAGAGCAACGGCAGGGGGAAAAGAGTAAATAAAGGGGCGAAGAGATGATCGAGTGATTTCGAGGGAGGCAGAAGAACTGGAAAAAAAAATTTCCACTTGGGATAACTTGTGAGCAATTGCAATGTGGTGCAATACAAAGACAATGAGCGGTGCCAGCCAAATTGTTTTCTATTTGTCTGTGTTTGTGGTGCAAAAATGCGGGCATATGTGTGTGCAGGCGGCGTGCAATCAAGAAGCAATCGACACCAACAAACACATACACCCACAGAGACAAAGACAGTGATAGAGATAGAGACAGAGAAAACGTGGCAGGCAAAGGCAGCAAGGATTTAGAGTGAATGCTTCAGGAGGCTGCAACAGAGTGCAATGCAAACGTTTTACCAAGAAAATGAAAATTTATTGTCAGAAAATGAAAGAAGCACTCGACTAGAGAGTCTGCCAGCAATCTCGTCCTTGCCTCGCTGTGCTAGACTTTAGTTAGTAAAGCTTTAGCAAAAGGCAATCATCAAAAGGTGGCGCTTTGTTTTTTGTCTCAGTCTCTCTCTCCCTCTCAATCTCTCAACTATTGCGGTTTTCTTTCGGTTGAATGTGACGCCGACAGTTCCAACAGTAGCATTGTCATTCCAATTGCTTTCGATTTGTAGCTCAATAGACGCTGGGGATCCCGCATGGCCTCATGAACGTGCCACTCCTTAGCCCTTGACTGAAAGAAAATCTATGTGCGAGGCGAGTGAGTTCCTCTCCGTCTCTATCTAATGGAAACAATGCGCGCCAAATGCCAAAAATGATAATGGGCAAACATTAAATGCGCCTTGTTCCTCGGCCAGGCAAAAGCAATTTGCCATAACACACTCCACTTCCCTGCTCGGCCTGGCCCGTCCCGGGCCTGAGCCAACCAGCCAACTTAATGCAGTGAAATATTTATTGAAATTGTGCGGTCTCTGGGGGCCAATGTGGCAAGCCCGTAGTCAGCGTCTATGACTGGCTATTAGGCTAGCCAGCTTGTAGTCTGGAATTGGATTGGATATTTCTGGCCAAACCAAAATGGCGCTAAACTCAACAGTGCTTTGCATTGCCAAGTTGGTTGCTGAGTCTGCAATTTACGAGTCTCGGCTTGGCACTTTTACCATTATTGCCCCGGCAAAATGGACTAGCATAAATATAAGAAGACCAACCAAGAGTGAACCGTACAAGTTGGCGTAGTTTGAAAGTTTCCCACTTGACTATAAATTACACACATTAATGCAATTAACACAGCCCAACACAAAATTCTCATACGATCACCTGAAAAAAAGCAGCTCTCAATTTCAGTTGAGCTCTCATCGCTTCAAGAGTCCACTTGAGTGCCACTTGAGAGGCAGAGAGAAACATATTTATCCCTTCGAACGGAACGTGGCTTGTTTGTGTTTGCCTAAAATATTGCTGGTAAATCTGGTTAAACATTGAGTAAACAAACAGGATATGGATACTTGTGTATTTGGTCGTGCGTTGAGCAAACAGAGCGTATCCCTGGCAGGCCCCTGGCCTGTTTGCGGGCACGTGGCACGCATGCGAAATATAATTATCACACGCTTGTGGGCGCGTGTTCTGGGCAAGGTAAGCCACCCTGTTGAGTTCTATACACTTGAATTTGGAGATTCGAGATTCGGGGCCATTTTGCTACAAATTTGTTGCAACATTAACGGTGGGCGTGGTTGGATGATTTTGATTACAAGGACTGCCTTCACCACCACCAAAAACAACAGCGATAACAACAAATAAAATTGAGTCCTAATTGTTTTCCAGCCACGCGGCCTGCGAATTGTCAAAAAGCCGATGATTATAGAGAGGCAACTAATGGAAAACTTTTCTGGCTTTAAGCCCATAATTGGTACTTGATGGCTATACTGAAATATTCATCAATTTGTCTATTTCTGAGTGGCTGTTTTGGCTTGGATTTGAATTGGATTAGAACACTTCTGAAACGAAAGAAAATTGTACTCAAAAAGAGTCGTCGTTTTTTTTTTTTTATTATATTTTCCCATTTGCAAACATTTTAATTATCTCTGAGCCAGAGCAGTGTTATTAAATATGCACGTTAATTAAAATTGATCTAAACCTAAAACTTTTCACATAAGCCACAAACAAAATTCAGCCACCAAAAAAGTCGTCATAGCCAAAAAAAATTTACCATTAAATTCATATGTCATGCGCCAAAAAAGGACTACCGGACTACCTGGCATTGATGTTGGTGATGACAACATAGAAATGGACAAAAAAAAAAGGCACACTAGAATGAGTATGAATTATTATTGGTCCGTCAAGCGTACAAAGCCAACAGAGACTCACTAAAAAACGAAGGCATAAAAACTATGCAAAATATTTTGCATGCATGTCAACGAACCAGCGAAATGAATATGGAAGATGGCCAGAGACTGCGCCTCTCAAAAATACAAAACAAAACGAAAAAAAAAAAAAATGGACCTACAATTTTGCTAAATAGTAGAGATTTCTAGATGTGGTTTGGGCGGAGTCAGAGCAGAACTCAGTCATGGAACCGGGTCCTGTTACATGTTTCAATTTGGGGTCCATCAAAAAAGCATTCACCCATCCCAAACCAAACCAAGCACCGCTTCCCCTTCCACTCTACTCCTACCTTTTACCCATCCAGCATTATATACATAAATCAAATCCATTTACATTGCGCTGCTGGCATACCCACACACTACTCCAGCCAACGTTGGCCAATTTTTTGTTCAGCTCCCAACTGTCAGCGAAAATTTTGAAAAATGGCAAAATGCCATTGATGAAAGTAAGCTGCAAAAAAGTCGACTAAAAAAAGAAGAAACCGAAACATGGAGCCAACATTTCAAATTCCGCATTGCAGCTGCCTAAAAATCTAAGCTGTAACGACCAAAAAAAAAAGACGAAACCAAAAGAGAAAAGTCTGAGCAAAAACAGGTGCAAAGCACAAGGAGAAGGAGGCGTGTCAGTTTACAATAATCCAAAGCGAAAAATCGTGTAGAAGTTTTTTTCCGGCTTGTATCGTGGTTATTTTAACCACTTCTCCCACACCCCCCTCACTTTTTCTACCTGCCTGCTTTTTCTACTAATTAATTGAGGAATATGGCTTGGTCTGTAATTCTGCCCAACTCTATGACTAATTGATTCTCATTTCGGCACCACCGCTGCGTATACGTAATATTTTTTGAAAATTAACGCAAACAGAAGCAACTAAACTAGCGTAGACAACATTTCCGCGAGCAAGTAATAAAACAAATAAACAAAGCACAAAAAGACGCAAACAAAGCAAGAAAGCAATGAAAACGACAGACGACACACAGCAGACAGAAGACCGACGGATAGACGGACAGAAGACAGAACGAGTAGGCAGGTAAATGAATTGGCAAGCGTATGATGATGACAGGAAAAATTACAACATTTTTTTTCTTCGCCAAAGGGGGAAAAACTCAAATAAAAAGAATCAACGAGAGAACGAAGCCCTTTATTTTTGATTCATTCATTCATTCAGGCACACCATCTGGGTTGTTCTTGTTCTTCTTGTTGCTGTTGTACGAGCTTGCTATGCTATTATGCGGCAACTGCATTGTTTACCAGACCGAGGAGGAGGACCCAAGGATTTTGGTCTACCTGCCCAGTAGCAAGCTTTTGCGCATTTTTTAATGGATTTCGAGTCACACAAAAAGGCGCACAACACCGCGCATTGAAGTGAAGAATTCGCACTCGCGCGATTTTTTTTCCAACAAGTCTATGGGCGGCTAGACTGGTTGGGCGTGACACCACTTTGACTGGCAACGGATGTCCTTCTCCTCCGAGCCATATAGTCAGGAAGAAGGGACCCTGACAAGGCTGCTGCTAGCGTTCTGTTGTCAATTTGGCCAAAGTGGTTTTTCAGTTGCTTTAGCGCGAAAAAAGGCGCACAATTTCTATGAGTGTGCATGTGTGTGTTTGAGTGTGAGTGTGTGTGTGAGTGCGTTTGAGTATCTTTGACAAATTGCACTCTTTGCGGCATTTTAATCACTTAGGGGCTCCTTGTTGCCTATTCTATATTGGCCACATCTAGGCGACTGCCTCATTCTATTTACTTAATGACAGCGAAAAGTGGCACCAGCCAAGTAGGCACCACCTTGGAAAAGAGGAAAAAAAAAATAATAAAAATAAAGAAAACAGCTCACGCCTCAGCGCCGCTCATCAAGTGTTCACTTTGCCACTCAAGGAAACTTGCTCCTGGCCTTGTTAGTTTGACTGCTCAGCTGGCATTTCATTAGACTAAAATGCTTACGCCCACACACGTGTTTTTTATTTTGCACTGGGCTGCTCCCCTCTTGCCTTGACCGAGCCAGGCTTTGCGTCAGCGTCTTCTTTTGTCTAAAGCTTTTCTTTATATTGTGTGTGTCCTGCCAAAGCAAAATTTGCATTTGGCTGCTGCTTGATTCAAGTGCGCACAATTGCTGCCAATGCAAAAGACCAGCTGTGCCTTTTTTTCCCAAAAAAAAAAAGAAAAAAAAGTGGCCTTTGTCTAAGCCATGAATGTGTGTGAGTGTTTGCCAAAAGGCACATAAATACATCTTTTGATTTCGATTTGAATTGAACGTGGTTGGAGAGCTTTTCATTATTATTTCGCTTCGCATTGTTGGCCTGGCATCAATCAAAAGTGCGCCAAATCAAAATGTCATTTGAATGTGTCCGCCCCTTTAACCGGTCTTTTGGCAGGCATTTTTAATTTCTTTGATAGATTGTGCTGATCGGCGGAGGAGGGGCATGGACTCATAAAGAATGAAAGGAATGATGAGTGCCTCTTTCTTTTCCAATAAATAAAAGTATATCATCAATTTTAATTATTATTTTTTTTTTTGGAAATTTGTTGAACATTTAAAAAGAACTTGATTTTTCCGCGGAAACTATTCAAGCTGGATAAAATTATATCCAATCGATCTTTGAATAATTTTAATTGTATGAGCTTAAAGTTATCGATGAGCTATCGGAAATCAACCCTAAGTATATTCCAATCAATCTTAGAATACTTTTCATTGTATGAGCTTACAGTTATCGATGAGGTAACGGAAATCAACCCTGCTCTAGTTTGTAAATTGAAACTTGTGAAACTCATCATGATCAGTGCTTTTGTATTATATTGCGAATAACAACAGGTTTAGCAATAATCCAAAAAGAGGTAATTATAAAGTTTTATCTGCATTATAAAAATATGCGATTCAAATGTTAAAATTAGTTAAATGTTTGGTTTCAGATTACTTCTATTTCGAGTCTTCAAATTGCCTATAGCTTCAGAACATCCTATCGCCTGTAATGCCGAGGTACCTTGCAGTCGTGGCACCAAACTTTACAAATTAAATTTAATTAATTGGTGACTTAGAGCTAAACGGGAAAGGTAGAGACAACATTCTAGCAATAAATCAAAATCACTCACACGCACAAGCAAATACAAATTAATTAGTTCCCAATCATTCGAAAATGCTGTTAGCCGAACAGAGCAACCGAACACAATAGAATGCAATACAAATTCTAAACTAAGTATAAAAGACGACTTATCGAGTAAAATTTCAATCACTGAAAATTAATTGAGCAGCAGCAAAACAACAGCCACATCAACCCCAGCAAAACGTCAGACCGATAGCCGATAAGCCGCACCACACAACCTTGCACTTTAAAATCAAATTTATTACATTGCAACAGAGTGGAAAGGACAGCCAGGACAGCAGCCCATCATTGGCCAACCGCAAGAAATATAGCAATTTTACACGATATGCCAGCATAAGTCAGACCAGCCAGCCAGCCAGCCAGACCGGAGTGGTTATTCTTTCAGCATATGTCGTTAATTGTCAAATGACTTTGAGCTCAAGGGGGTGGCTCATCAGCCAACCAGGCAACAAACCGCCCACACAATCAAATGATTCTGAATCATTAGGTTTTTCTTTTTTATTATTATTTTTTTAGCATGCTTGCCTTGGGGGTGGATAACTGTATATATTTTGCGCCCTCTCAGAATCTGTGTGGCAGTCTTTGTCACTTTGTTGACGTATTGAGACATTTAGTTTAACTTGATGTACATTACGTGTATAATCCTAGTCGGTACTCTCAAACCAATGCACTGGTCTCTGAAAGTAGAGTATTCCCCGAGGGCACCAACCCCCGCTTATCGTACATAAGTCGGACACTCTATTATTAAATGCACTTTTAATCTTGGCTGCCTCTCTTTGTCAGTTCGTTCTGTCTTTGGTTCTGCCCGTTGACTGCTCTTGAACTGATTTTTTTTCTGTTTTTTCCTTTCATTTTGCACCCCTCAAATGGCGAACGATTATCACCCTTAAATGGTACTTTACACACACAAAGAGTGGCTTGCATTGAATGGAATTGAACCGATGTGAGTTGAACTGGCTGAGAGAGCAGCCACCCAGACCACACCACACCTAAAGCAGTGGACAGGCTGGTGCTCAAGTTGTGCTGGAATAATGCACTGGGGTCGTTGATGATTAGGTTTTTGAAGTCCTTTTGAGTTTGTTTTCATAGTCATGCTGATATCATTTTGTCTCATATAAGCCCGGCATTGATTTATTTCGGGGTGTGGATTTTTGTTCGGATTAAGATGCAAAAATTAATATTTATTTGAATTCCCCAGCTTAAAACTTGAAGAAGGAGACCAACTAATTAAGAAAATAAGTGATCTATAAAGTTGTAGAATATATCATAGGATCTTGACATTCTTTATCAAAGGATCAAGTGCTATCCTTGGAGAAACAGCCAAGATCATATCCTTAGATTTCAAAATTAATGAAACCATAGAAAAGATTTTCTTATTGTATTTTTTTCCAGATTCTTTTTTTTCAGATTCTTTTTTTCCAGATTTTTTTCTGAACTGCCAAAAGGAAAAGTAGTTGCGCATTTGAGCTCATTGTGACTCTGAAGGGAATTAGTGAATTAATTGAACTATTCGGAATTTGAGCTTGGTACTGCCAAAGTGGAATTTTTTACTTTTGATTCTTTGCTCTATACAGCTTGTTGGCATGATGACCCCGACTCATGTCATCTCGCATTTATTTTGATATGACAAACTTTTGATGCCATTAAATGCCAACTCAGTCGACACTCAATGCGCTTGGCAGTGGTGTCGATTAAATGAATTCCAGTTCCTGCCGAAACCCAAGCCCAATCAGACAACCCCAAGTCGAAAGTAGCAAGTAGCACCAGCCCACGGTGCACAGCAGGCACAATTACACGCCACAGACCCTAATATATTGTACGCCAAACATCAGCTAGCTAAAGAGGATCAGGGGCGCAAGGACTAAAATAAAATTGTGCCTGATGGCCTTACAGAGATGGATGGTTAGATGCTTGGCTGACTGTGTTTCTGTGCCTGGGGGAGAAGAAACAAAAAAAGAGAAACCCTCCCCTGCAGTTACACAAACACACACACATACACAGAGAACTTCTGGGGTTCTTAAAGAGCACATAATTGGTCTGTAATCTATTTTTGACAGATTGAATTTCGCTTTTATCTTGATTTTGTTTTGACTGACTTGGTTGTGCTCCTGCTGCTGATGCTGCTGCTGTTGTTGTCCCTGATAATTGGGTTGTATGTGCCACCCAAACCAAAGAGTGCAGCCCACCGACCTACTTACAGGTTTGGGGTTGTTGCTTTTGTCCTTGGACTTGTTGTTGTTGTTGTTGTTTTGGAATTGGTAGTGAAGATTTGCTAAATGGTTACCCTGGACCTGTTCTATAGTTTAATATGATAAGTGGGTTGTTGGGTTTTCGGTTGCGTTTGGGGATTTCCTTTGACGGTTGTGGGCTTCATACTTTGCCAATCAGTTAAATGCCAATTTATGTCTCTGTTAAAATTGGTAATTTTAAACCGCAAAAAGATTGCTACACTCTGATAACTCAGACTTTGTATCGGCATCTCTTTCGCCAGCCTATTTCGGTCTATCTATTTAGCATTATTCATGACACAGTTCAAGTGTTTTGCATTTTTTTGTTGGGCCTACAATAAATTACGGGGTTTTGTAAAAAATCTGACTTTTGAATAATCCCAAGAGAGTGAATTGTGTTTTAAATAACTCCAATGTCAAAGCTGTCATCAAAGCAGATTATTAAAGTTATCAAACAGAATTATTCCATTTTTTCTGAACCTCAATTTCGCACTTGGACGCGCTGGACTGGTCTTACATTTTATATAGAAAACGAGGGATTAGACAGAAGATAAAATTTGTAATTTTACATATTCATTTTCACCATTTCCAAATTAAATTAAGAAAAGTGAAGATTTTTCACTGTAATCAGGAAATGTTGAAATATTTATTTTGAATAAGGTTTTATGTTATCAGAAACTAAGACTTCCATATTACTAAATGGCACCTTCTGTCTCTTGAAGATCGTAAAACCTTTCTTAATTCTCTACTTAAGAATAAACTGTTTTATTTTTGACCAGTCTGAATAATATCTTCTGTGAGAGTCTAAGGCTGTTTATTTGATCTTTCCATCCTATATAACTTCCTTCCATTAGTAATCTGTCCGTCTAGTTTTGATTTTTAATTGTAAAAGTTCATTAAAAATATATGTAAGGGACTTTAAAAATTTCTACCATATAGTTTCTTCTATCAGGATCGTATATATTTCTCACGCGATCCATGTCAGGTGGCTTTCAGTTGGTTGGTAAGGCGATCGAGATTGTTGAAAGAGAGGACGTTTCCGCCAGGTATCGATGGTCCCCTTGATGACACTCTACATTTTATGTCTGGTCAGAACAATAAATTAAATTTCATTTCAAATAAAAAAGCAAGTAAAAATCAACATTCCAACTCTCTCAGATTTTAGAAATTCCTTTTGAAGTAAGTGAATCCCAGACCAGCGTACTCAGAGTCACAGTTCAGCAATTGCCACAGGAATATTTAGAGAACTGAAAAGACTTTTTTCAACCCTTTCCATTAGTTGAACAAATACAAAATTACAAGATTCAATTTTGGGAAATTATTTGACGTGTCGCATAACCTGTAATTTTCACACTGTAGTCCACGATCCCGGCCCTAGCTGAGGGGTATTGTATTTATTGTGTGTACGTGTTTGTGTGTGTGTGTCATTTATTCATTTGCAATTTTATTAAATGTACGCTCAGAGGAGGCGTTGTTCATGCAACGTGCGCTTGCGGCAATTTCATAAAAATATGCTTTTTATTCATTCAAAGTTCTGGCAGTGCACAGCAGTCCGTCCGGTTGGCGTTGATTCACCAACCATCCATTACTACTGCATCCAGTAGTCATGATACCCACTTGCTGTCAACCAGAATCGACAACCAACAAACAAATAAATAAACCAGCAATAAATGGACTAATGACTTCTGGCGACTGCAACAAAACTTTGTACAATTTTTTGCAATTAAAATGATTTTCGTTCACATGACACCCAGCTGTGTGGGCGGGGCAGATGGAAAGTGAAGGCAACGGGGAAATGAAAAAAAAAGCCCGTTGTAATGAAGCCCTATTCAAAGGTTGTCAGGCCCACCGAATGGCTTAAAGGTCAGTTTGATATAGATTTGAATAATGCAATTCGAAAGGTGTTATTCGATTGGATAAATCTGCGACAGAAAAGCTATTACTGATTTGATATGTCTTTGGCCAAAGTTTTTGCCGCCAAATTGTCAGAGCGAATTCGGCAAGTTATACCATTCCGTCTGGTATTGCCAGGGCCAGCTTTGAGGGACCTTGAATTGCATTGCCACAAAAGGGTCGCTGGTGATGTTGCTAACACCGTTCTTGTTTTTGTTGTTGTTGTATATTTTTGGCCGCAGGCTAAATGACATTAAATTACACAACTGCGACAACAACAATGCCTTTTGAGGGGCAATCCCAGGAACAATCATTCCGGCCTGTAGATTTGAACAATTTTTTCGCTCAATAGTCTCGCAAAGAGTTTTACAGCAATTTACACACTGTATCCTGTGCATATCCTGGGAGCATAGCAACTCGTTTCTTTTTTTTATTCTTCCTTTCTTTTTTGTCATTGTTGATTTCCTGCAAACAGAATTGTCGCTGCCTACAAACACGATCTACAGCCCGGTAATTTGTAGGTACACACAGAGTTGGAAGAAAAAAAAAACACATACAATCCAGCAAATGTAGTCGGCATCAAATAACAGTCGTCCTGACTCGTCCTGCCGCTGATGTAATGAAGTGCTGAGTGCATTTTTATTGTTATTCAATTGGATTCGAATTTAGCTAAAGAGCAGCGGCAACACTACGTTGACAGTTGACGCCTCAAACAGGAAGCCTCTCCTTTTCTTTTCTATTTATTTCATTTGTTTTTTTGGTAGAATGCGTGAAATTCGAGTGGAGAGAGAGAGGAGAGTATAAAGAAGCAAGGCATTAACTCAAATTAGCCAGCGAACTGTGATTGTCGCCCCGGCCAACACGGCCTCAATTTGCACTTTTTAATCTTAGTTGATTTCAATTGTGCGAAGAAGCAGGCCAGAGAGAGAGAGAGCGTGTGAGTGTGGATTATGTAACTGGAGTGTTTTGTTTATTGTTGTTGTTGCTGGCATTGTTTTCATTATTGCATTAATTTCCAACAATACGTTGCGTAATGAGCTGGAATATGATTAGGCCAACATTATGAGTTCAGATTTTGAAACTAGAGAAAGCACGACTTATGCAAGTAAGGCCCGAAGACTTGAATTTGCTGAGAAATCCTGGATATTGCATTTACAAACTATTGTGAAAATTAAGGTAAAAACTTGAATATTCATTAAGGCATTCATTAATTGAAATATTTCAGTATTGTGCAAATGGCTTCATGAAGGACTGACCAAAAGACCAAGCTAAGCCAAGCCTTCTGATGAACCTAAAATAAAAATAAAAATAAAATGATTAGCCTATTTCGATATATTTTGGAAGCCTTTAAATTAATTAGAAATTGGTAGGATTCGAAGTAACTTAAGCACATAGTAAAAACAAGCCGAATACTAGAATTGTAGCAGATTTCAATAAATCAATATTTTCAATTATTCCTGTCAAATATTCAATCAGAAGACAAGAACTTAACTATCGGTCATGCAATAAAAAAAAAAAACTGCACATCAAAAGGTGAGTTGATTAGGGCTACAAAACATACAATAAAAAACTGAAGCAAGCCAAATGAACAAGACCATTTATATTTATTTGGCCAAGCAACAAGAACAACACTAAAAGATGCGTTCAACTACCACCGCAAAAAGCAGAGAAAAACTACGCAGGGAAAATGGCAATCCAGACCAACGGACAGGGTCATAAACATGAAAAAGCAAAACGCAACCTAAACCGCAACTGCTAAAAAATGAAGCACACATAAAAAAAAAACTAAACAAAAGGTTATCATAAAAAAAAAGATATGGCTTGGCAGAGCTGACCAGAGCTGACTGCTGCTGCTGCTGAGGAAAGGACAGGACAAGAGGAAGGCGCGTTTTGTGAAATAAAAATAAATGTGCTAAATGGATAATAAAATACAAAGAGCGACAGGCATAATGGCCACTGTGACACTCACACATGGACAACAACACAACAATAACAACATAATAGAAAGAAGAAGAATAAAAAAATGAGACTGAAATTGTTGTTATGTTTGCTGTTTTTTAAGCGTAATTTAACTGCTTACTGCTCTGGCCATTGTACTTAATTGAAATGTCAACAGAAATAGATAAAAAGCCAAGGCAAACGGACACATTTTTATTGCCAACGACAACTTGGCACTTTCGAAATTGAAGAGCCAGAAAATCTTAAATACTCGATAATTCTAGTTGGTCCCCAACCAACTTTTCACTAAGCTTTTTCACTTAAAGCTTCCCCAAAAAAAAAGAGAGGCTGCAATTAAAATAAGTACCTCACGGTTGGCTTGGCTTGGCTGGCGGGCAAAGAAAAAACAAAAATTTAGTCAAAGTGCTCGACTCACATGCTCAGAGCTCGGAAAAGCACACACCCACACATGCCGAGTGTGTGTGGAATATATAAGCACATTGTATTCACAAGCTAATTAAGAAATAACTGCGGGCAAAACAGGAGCCTGCCAAAAAAAAGGGTGCTCCAACTAAAACGTAAGGATACGAGTTTTTTTTTTTGGGCAACCTTTGACAAGGAGTTTCCAAAAACAAGGGGCTGAAAAAAAAAACAAATATTACAAATTCCTATTTAAAGTTTTATTTATTTATAATTAAGTTGGAATATTTTATTCTCTTCCTTCAGGTCAGACAATCAACTAATATGCCCCAACAGGGCACCCTACACAAAAGCCATTTCTCCCAGCCAACTTGGCCACCCAAACAATTCATAGTACATATGAGCCAAAAAATAAAAAATAAAAAATTCACAAAAATAAAAAGAGAGAAGGAGTGAGAGAGATGGCTTTGTAAAGAATCCAAAAAAATAAATGCAGTCAGCGGACCCAATCCACTCAGCCAACCCAGGCAATTTTTATAATTTTGCTACAATTTTTTAGCATTTTATAAAATGAATGAAAGATTTTCTTTTCGTTCTTTCTTTCTTCTTTTTTTTTTTTTGGATGCCTGCTCATTTCCTTGACGAATATAAAAAGCCATAAAACCCATTCATGCGCTTAAATAAAATGCTCAAGCACTTGACTGCATCCATACAACCAAATTGTTGGTCTCATGCAGACAAAAATGTTGCCACCCAAAAAAAAAAAATTAGTAAGTAACCAAAATGAAATGAAATATGTATGCAAAAAGAGAGAGAGAGAGAGAGAGACAGATGGAAGGAAGATATACCAGATAAAAGGCTGCCTAATTTGTTCAGTCGGCTTATGTAAAAATGGTCAAAGAGGAATGAGAAACTCTTTGAAAATGCAAACAAAATTTAAGCATGAAAATGGTATGGAAGAGATTTATAAAAAAATAAAATTAATTACATATTCTACTTGTTTTAATTATATGTAAATTGGCCTTACCCAATGCTATTAAATTAAGTACTTTAATTTTAGTTTCAGAAATCAGATAAATCAATTATTAGTTAAATCATTTTATTTCTACTAACCCAAAATCAATCCAGTCGGAAAATGAAGCTGAACGTTAAGCACGGGCGCGGCCGAGTTTGGGATACCCTGTACCTAGTAGACGGAATTGAAAAAGAAAATGATGGTAACCCTAGTCGGGTGGTAACTCTGGTCGTCTAGATTCACTTAAAACCTCTGGTCTTAATATTCCTTTGAATACAACAGCACATTGTTCACTATATTGGAAGCACGCCATTTATCGAACTGTTCATGCCAGTTAGGCAAGGGGAACTAAAATCTTGACTATGAAAATTTTTTTTTATATATCTCATTTAAATATGGTCTGATTTTAGTCATGTTTGATATCAATCGAAAGATTTTTAGATTCCTAACAACTTTATGGAAGCAACTAATACCGAATTGCTAAAATTGTAAAAATTATACGCCTTTGAAAAAGTGAAGAGGTAGAAGGAAGGGTGGTGGGAGAAAAATAAAAATAAACTTGACGAGCGTATATATATAAGTATACATATATAGTATACATATATAAGTAGTCCGAATCCCAAGTTTTGTTATTCTAGCTCGTATAGTCTCTAAGATCTAGGCGTTCATACGGACGGACGGGCAGACTGCCAATCGGACAGACGGACGAACATGGCTATATCAATATCTCTAGTTACCCTGATCATATTGTGGGTAACTTTGGTGGATCTACGACGTCTCCTTCTCAATGTTACATACATTTGCACAAACCTAGTATACCTTACAAGGGTACAGGGTATATTAAATCTAAGCTACTCGCATTAAATGACAATTAAAACCGAGTGTCTATAAAGAAGTCATCGAAAAGGAGGCGATTTGAGCATGACCCACAATTACAAATATTTTATTTAAAATGTAATTAAATCGAATGTCACGCCTTTTTATATTTAAAACGATTTGAGCACTTGACATTTATTAACACCTGCATGAAAAGCAAACCCTAAAAAAAAGAATCGTGAGATATGGAATCAGTTTATAATCGTATTTGACACCTTCTGCGCACTTGTCAAGCATAATTGCAAAGCACTTTTATTGCCTTTCGGAATATGGAAAGTGTGAGGAGTATTCGATTGCGGATATGTATGAAATGCATTCTTTGCCCACAATGCACAATTTATTTTTGCAATTTAACGCTCACAGAGTGCCAGCCTGAAAATGCAAAAATAAAATAATGTAAAAAAAAAAAAACAGAAAAAAACATGAAGCATTCAACGCTGCTAAAATTGCAAAACCATTTGCACAATAAACGGCAACTTAAAATCCCGAGACTAACAACAACAACAAGTGAAACAATAACAACACTGATTCCAACAACAGCAACAATAACAACAAGTCGACAATATTGCAATTGTGGCAAGGCAGTTGGCATTGTTAAAAGACTCACTTGTGTGTAGTTGTTAACATTTGAATGAATCTCTGTGGGTAAAAGTGTCAGTGTGTTTGCCTCCTTTTGAGTTGGCAATTAAACGCAAATAAGCGCTTCTCTTTTTTTTCGTCGACAAACGTTAGGCTTCAACCAAGAGTCATAATTACAAAAAAAAAAAGAACTCATTCTGCAAACGTTTTAAAGGCCAGCGAATATTTTTGCCAGGGATTAAGTATACGCCATGTGTGTCAGGCTAGCTAAGTTGAATATTTTCTTAATCAAATTAAATAAACAAAGTATTTCATTTATTTTAAATTATATTTTATCATTTGTTTTATTTGTTTTTTTTTCTGTGTATAAGCATTTTTCATTATTATTTTGTATTTGATTATGTTAACATTTTTATTTTGTATGCTTTCTTTCTTTTTTTTTAGAATTCAACTAAATTGTTAGAAATATCTATAAATATGCAATTTATTTTTTTTTTAGATAATATATAGGTTTATTTTTTTTAAGCTTAAAATTTACAATCGATTTAATTTTATATGAACTCTTAATTTTTGGCTTAATTTGCGGAAGCGAAAACTAAAATAGTGAAAAAATTTCTTAATATTTCATTTAACCTAAAAATCTATTCAATACCTTTGACCAGCAATTTAATATTTAAAGCGCATGTGTGTGTATGTGTTTGGGGTGGTGTGTGTATGAGTGTGTGGGTTTTGCTGAATTTCCAGCAAAAGCCACACAAACAAATATTTACAAAAGCTTATGAAATAATTTATGATCTAAGAAGGAGTAGGAGACGACTTAGAAAATATTGAGCATATTTTTGAGTGACATTTACATTGAGGTGAGTAGAGACTTGGAATAGTTTCGAATGGTATATATTTAGCTTTGATTATTTACAATGATTTCATAGGAACAAACTATATAGAAAATTATAATATTACAGTTATATTTGTTACTTAGGTTAAAATTCATTTGATGTTTGCCAGAAGGAAACCATGAAGGCTTTTTGGCTGTTTCTTTTTTCGATTTTGAAACCAATTTTTCGGCCGATTCAGTTTGGGGGAAGAACCAATTGATTTTTAGTAGGCCTTGTGGATTAAGGCCTTGTCGGCAGCCTCGACAGGTGAACTCTGACCTGGAGTTTCTTTTCTTTCCAATTGGCAGTTGAGATTCTTTGTGCGCAGCTCGAAGGCGGCTGCGGGTGGCGTGGAATTCCTACTGCCCGTGTCGTTGCCATTGCCATTGCCATGAATTTTTGCGTCTTGGTCTGGCGCATCGTGCTCTTCATCAGCTTCCACATCAATGGCTGTGTCATCTTCCTCCTCAGCCTTGGCATTGCGCATATCTTGCTCGGCATCCGAGTCCACATCCATGGGGGAGCGGCAGCGCGGTGGTAGTAGGGGCGTGCGTGGCGTCATCGGTAAAGGCATCGCTGATCCTGGAGGCGGTATGGGTTTCATTAGCGACATGGGCGAACCATTCAGGGGTCCCATGGCCGCTAGACACCCCACGCCCTATACAATCGACGAGAGGGGCGGTCGCGGTGGGCTGGTGTTGCGGGCAGCAGCTGCCGCGTAGTACTGCATGGGGTGGTGATGTGGCGGTGGTGGTGGCACAAAACCGGCCGTGGTGCCATCATGATACAACACCGGAACACGAACTAAGCGCTGAGCTGCATGAGCCATGTTGGCCATATTGGCCGCCTCCAACTCGGCGGCCAGCTGGCGTTTCCATTTGTTGCGTCGATTTTGAAACCAGATCTTGACTTGGGTCTCCGTCAGCCTCAAGGAGGCAGCCAGGCCAGCACGCTCCGACGAGCTAAGGTAGCGTTTGAGGTCAAAAGTTGACTCCAGCTGGAAGACCTGAGCCCGTGAGAAGACCGTTCGAGTCTTCTTCTTGCGCTTGGATTGATTGCCATCCCCGTGCGGTGATGAACTGTCCGAGGGTCCATCAGTGCCATCGTCCTCTTCGATGATTTCTTCACCCTCATCGTCGGATTCATTGGAACTGGTGGGCAGCATGTAGCTGGCGCTGGAAAGCGACGCATGCGGTGACTGCAAATGGTGTGGATGCGGATGTGTGTGATGGGCGAGTACACTGCCCCCACCAGCCGAACTGGTGGGCGTGCTGGGCTGGTGTGGATGCTGTTGGCCGTTGGCATGTGGATGCTGTTGCTGGTAGAGCTGGTGAGCAGCATGGTGGGCCGCTGCGGCCACTGCTCCGGGCGGGGGTGATTTACTGCCAATCGACTGTTGGCCATTGCTGGAGCCGTTGTTGTTGTTGTTGCTCGAGGCAGGGGTGCTGCCATTGTTGTTGTTGTGACTTGGACTGAGCGATGTGGGCGATGGTGGGTTCTCTGTGGTATTCGTTGAGGAGCTGTCTGCAAAGACCAAGAAAGAGAGAGAGAGAGAAAGAAAGATAGAGAGAGAGAGAGAGGTTTAGTATGGCGCAAATGATATTAGTTGATTTATAAACTGTGGGGGTGGAAAGTCTTCCAAGGGTTGCTCGCCCTTCCCTCTGCCTCGTTATCAGTGTGGGTGTGATGTGTGTGTGTGCTTCTCCTCTGCACAGATTGAATCTACAAGCACTTAACCTCACACTTGCCTTGTTTTTAGCATTTTTATGCTTATCTTTATTTTCATTTTCTGCGCAGACGTGGTGAGCATCATAAGACAAGAACCCCCCTCCGCATAACTGTAATTGTGTGTGTGTGTGTGTGTGTGTGTGTGTGTGTGTGTGTGTGTGTGTGTGTGTGTGTGTGTGTGTGTGTTACTGTTTCCCAAAGAGAGACAGAGAGCGAGAGAGAGAGACAGATGGAACGAGAGCGAGAAAGTTAAATTACCATTTAAAATGGCTGTCAGTTAGTGTGTCGATTTTCTTTTATTGAGCTTTTATTTTTTTTTTTTTTTTTTTTAGTTATTCATCCCATTAAAAATGAAAAAAAAAAGTTTAAATTGCTGTAATTTACTTATAGAAACTCGAAAAAAAAACAACAAAAATTGTAAGAAGTCTCATACTTCTATTTAATTACTCGATCTCTTCCATTTTTAAGCCGGCAAATAGTGAGAATGCAAGGTTGGCGAAACTTAAGGCCAATTTACATGAACAAATTCAATTGCATACGATTCTTAATGCCAAAGGGGCCAATTAAATCAGCTTAAACTGCATAGTTGTTGCTGTTATTTTGTTGTTGTTGCTGTTGTTGTTGTTACACTTAATACATAAGTAAGTTCAGACACTTTGTACCGTGTCGCAGCAGTTTCGATTTCCCTGCAATGCATTCTTCTTTGTTTGTAACTCGATACTCAATTACAAATTGCAATTAATTGAAAATGGCGATTAAAGCGCAGACAACACACACACATACACACATACACACGAATAGACCCAAGCAAATGTGCAGTGTGTTTGTGGCAGTACTTAAGTCATTTGTTCAGTCTCCTTTTGGGTGGCGTTGGAAAATTCTTAACGGTATTAGGCTTTCTCTCAGGCCAATTAAGAAAAATTCCAAGCATTTTTCATACCACCCTCCAACCCCCGCAACCATTTATCCCCTTTCAGGTTAAGCTTGTTTGGTATGTGACATTCAGTTCAAATGCGAAAGTAAACAGCTAATTTAATGCCAATTATCGACTGATTTCGAACCAATCGAAATTCCTCGAATTCTTGTCTATTTTAATAATTCTCAATCTAGTTCAGCGTAACTTACCATGTGTGGGACTATGGAAGGGCATACGCTGCGGTGCCCAGGGCCAGCCGGGCGGACAGAGGGCAGCATAGCGACCAGCCAAGGCGCCCCATTGTGAGATGAAGCCCAATCTGTGCGGGAATAAGAAGAAGAAAAACAATATGGTTAATAAATTAAGTCATCGTATATGAATTATTTAATATCATAATTGAGGAAATAAAATGTAGCAAAGGTAAAACACTCGGGTATCCAAAGAAACGATACTCTTTTCGGTTCGATTTACCAAACTGCAAAAAATAACAAGGTATAAATTTCAGCAGAATTACCAACTTCAAGACAAAATCTGTATGCTCTTTTTTTCTTTAATCAAAGTAGAAAAAGAAGGAAAAAGAAACTTGCGACCCTTAAAAGAGTAAGATGAGTAGCCCAACCCCACAACAGCCTGGAAAATCTAACTGACAACAGCTGCTAGGATTGCTTGCTCCTCCTCAGGCAAACACACACATATGTGTGTCTGAATATGTGTGTGTGTGTGTATATATAACCTTGTTAACTTGCTTACTTAAAAGCATCTTTATAAATACATTTTATTTATTTATGTTAGACGCGGCAAAGTGTTTCCTCCTTCCACTGGCAACTTTACTTATAATGCCTTCTTCTACTTATTCTTCATCTTCCTCTGACTTTTTGTATACCCATACGCCTTGAGTATATATATATATATATATTTGAGGAGGGTTGATTTAAGGGCTGCCAGAGTGTGGTGTGTGTGCTTCCTGATGGGGTTAGCTTTATTGTGCTAAATCAAAGTTCCTAGTCAAATCACTGAAGCAAAAGAAAAAAGTTTTGCTCGGTAAATAATTGGCGGCAAAGAATAAGACAAAATTAAAAGCTACTCAACTTTTTGCTTAAGAGCGAGGATTTAGAAACAAGTGAGATTCACTTGTCTTCCCACGCCTTCCGTGAACCCCACAAGTCAGGGAAATGTGTGGCCCTGGCTTTCTCACAAGTCTCAGAATCTGATAGACAAACCCCTCCGAAATTGAATGGGGTGGCATTGTAAGTACTCATTTTTGCTTTGGCCTGGCCAATATTGTTGCCTGTTGTTAACCCCTTTGACCGTTTTAGCAGTGACCCATGCAAAAGCCAAAGCAAAAGCAGAGAGGAAAAGACAACTTTTGTCGCCTAACCGCTTGGCGCTGATTTCAGTCCGATGTCTTTTGCCAACCCCCCAGCTAGTCATTGTCTGTCTGGCCAAGTTGTCTGACATTAACATTTGGTTGACCTCTTTCGTTAGTGGCCAAGGTGCACAAATACGTACACATATGTGTAAATCAATAGTGCCGGAGAACTGCTCTCCCACACAGTCTGTCTGTGTCTCTCTCTCTCTCTCTCTCACTTGTTTTACTTTCTCTCTGCAGAAGGAATGATTTTCGAATTAAGTTTTTGCCGGCCAAGTTAGCAGCTAAATTATGAAGCCCCACTTGAAAGGCTTCAAGCCTCAATACACTCTGTGTTTAGCTAAAAAATAAATCACTTCTAATGGGTTTCATGTTTACAACGTCAATTGAGAAAAAGCCGCTTTTCGTGACAAACTACGGAAGCCAGGCAAAAAAATAACCAAAGATCAGGTTACTGCATCCCAAGAATTTTAGAAAAAAATTACCTCAATTACTGACCACTGACATAGCCCCTCTTGGGGGGAGTCTAGAGCTGTCAAGGAAGAATTGCGAAACAGCTTGTAGCTATTTGCTTCTACTAATTATTTAAATCAAAAGCAGCCTTAACAAAAAAAAAACAAACAAACAAAATACGAAAACAATTCACCATCATCAACCGAGCATTTGTCTTCCGGCTCTGTTGGCCAACTCGGTGGTTTCACCAGGCGCAATGAAATAAATACAAAATTACTTTGCCTTCGGCTAGAAGAGGGGCAGACCACCGCAGAGCAGTTGTATAAATTTCCAACTCACTGTAATTTTCAAACGGAAATGGATGGCCACATTTAAGAATCTGGAAGGGGATGACGCTCCCCGCGACCTGTCAAAAAAATGGGGCGCTGTCGCCTCAACGGTCGAGCTTAGCGTGGCTATTTTTCTGTTAATGAATTGTTGGTGGCTTTTGCCCCAGCTTGTCATAATAATTCTTAAGGAATCTTCTGGCCTTGCGATTGAGTTGTTTAACATGGCCGAGTACAAGGGTTTTTACTCCGATTTCCTTTGCTTTTTGATGGAGGTTAAAATTTGACTCAACTTGTTGGGCATTCAGTTAGATGCTTTGATGTTGTTAAGTGATTAGTGGAGAGGAAAGAATCTTCAAAATAGAAGCTAATAAGCCAAAAAAAAGTACAGTCTCACACCTTAATTTATCGAAAAAAAAGTCGAAAAGCCAGAAAAAAGTACAGTTTCACACCTGAGTTTATCGAGAAAAAGTCGATAGCTGCGCTGACTTTATTAAAAATTCAATTAAAACTTTATTATAAAAATTCATATGTTAAATAAATTAGAAGCTTTTATTTTTTATTACTTATAAAAGCCAACTTAATGTATAAATGAAATAAATAATTAATTTGAATATTTAAACGATTTGAGAGAAATATATGATATAATGAGAAAGGTTGGTGAGATAATCTTTCAATTTGCACTGAAAGGAATCAGAACCTTAGCTAAATTAAAATAATAATAAAGCCCCTTCTATAATGCTGAAATCAATTCTGAAAACCCGCACATTTACTGCCCAGCTTGTCTCGGAATTCGCAGCAAGGTCTCAGTGATTCACAAAATTATTTTGAATAATAAAATTTAAATAGAATCGTCATGAATACAAAAACTGAGAGATTTCAGACCTGGCGGGCTTAAACCGCTTAGGAATCACTCGAGTATAAAAGATTTGCACACTCTAATTGGCTGCCTAGAGTGGCTAAATAAATACATTACATCTTTTTTTTCTTTTTTTGACATTTGAATAGGAGTGGTGTCAATGTGCGGGTCTCAGCACTCCATACGCTCTTGACATAGCCACAAAGTAGCCAAATATTGAACATTTAGAATGCTCTACGCCTGACTGAGCAACTCCGAAAGTGTTGACGATGGTGGTGGTGGTGGTGGTGAGGCAGCCAGGCTTTTGTCATTAAACGGGATTAGTAGTGTGAGCTGGGCAAATATTAGTAATATTCAGAGCGGCTTAGCCCACAGCTGGGATGAGATAAGCCACTTGAAAAATTGTGACATTTGGGATGCGCAAAATATTAGTTTCTTTTCATATACACTTTTTTTTTTTTTTTTTGTGAATCAACGGGAAGCCAACCAAATGACACGCGTCCAGCAAAACTCAACCCAAGAGAGCCAAGTCAATGTGATTGTGTTGGGCTGGCCATCAAGTGACAATTAGGAAACCACCGAATGTCACTCAGATAGCAATCTAAAAACTGCGAAAATAAATATCAAAATGCCCTCCTTTTTCCCCCGACTGAATCAAAATGCGGCCATACAAATACTTGGCATATCATCTAGATAACAATTGCATTGACAAATGGGTAAATGAGCAAATCAAAACCAAATTTACCACTAAATTCCTCCGACAATTTAATCCCCTTGGATTGATAAGATTTATCAAGGATTCATGTGAATGAAAGGACTGCAATTGGATTGTAATTACTTCACAATTATATTGTCAGTCGGTTCTTGGGTACTTCAGTGTACTTTTGCGTCATCCTTGACAGAAGAGCAAAAAAGGACAATGCGTACAATTTCCGTTAACTGGCACCCTTTTGCCTCTCTCCACATTGCTTTTACAGGCATATCAAATTACAGCGGACTAAATGCGCTTTTACCAGACTATAATTAAACCTCAATATAAAAATAAAAAAAAGAACTGAAACGGTTCTCTGCTGGCAGGCAATAATTAAAAAGGAAAACTCCCCGAAACTCGGCTTAGTTCGGCTGTCAAAATAAGTCACTTGGGCCTGAGTGAAAGCCTCATTAAATGTTCTGGTAAAAAATATTAAACGATCACTCAGCATTTTCTGTTTTTCTGTTAGAGTCCCTGAATTATTAATCAGTTTAAAACAAAAAGAAAAAGTGGCCCACGACTCGTGGCTCCTGGCCAAAGCCGTCAGGGTAGTTTGATCTTAAACTGATAAGCCAGTCACATGGGCAGCCACACGTCAGCTGTAAGCGCCAAACAGCAGGAGTCAACACTTGGCGAGGGCGATCCCGTTCAACGAGGGTGCCGGCGCTGCCGATCCTTAATTGGGGTAACCAAAAACTGACACAAGCCTACACGCGACTACGCTCAACGAGTCCACTCGACTGTCGCCTTTTTTTTTATCGGCGATCGTGCAAATGAAATGAAAATGATCATCATTAAAGGAGCAAGGTGATCAAGAAGACAGAGAGGGTGAGAGGGTGAGTTCATAAAATAAAAGTGCAACATTTTTTTAATTCAACACATGCGTTAATCGGCAAATGTAATTTGATCTACTCGCTTGAATTTTGCATAAGCGAAGGCAGGTTAAATGGGACCAACTTTGTAGGTGACTGGCGATTCCGGTCAAGTCTCTTTGTTTTCTGAGGGCTTCATTCGTTATCAGTCATCCAATGATTCGTTTATTTATTGGGTAAAATATATTGCGTAATTCGATATTTTTGGGGGAGGTAATTGAAAATGCATTAACCCGAAACCTTCAACAGCCCAAGCAACTCAATTTGAATGGTCAAAAAAAAAAAAGAAAGGAGCAGATCAAAGATAATTCAAAGTTAGTTCAGTTACGATGGCCTTGGAAAACTTATCAATGTCTAGACATCTTCAGGTCTAGCGCCCATTCGAAATATCATCTAACAATTGCTCTATTTTCAGAAATTCTCCTTAAGTCCCTGGACCGTTTTTCTTTCGAATGGGATTTGTGTCACCTTACAGAACAAACAATTCTGAATTGGTTGCTATCTTTTCCCTCTCGGATTATTCAAGATTCACTCAATATTGAGAGAACCTACTCAACACAAACAAGTGCAATTTTAGCTACTTTGGATTTAATCAAAAATAAAAGAAGACGAAAATGAAGAAGCAACCGCTTGACTTTTGGTTGGTGTTAGGCCAACCTAAGCCGGGTCTCGGGTCTGGCTAAGCCCGACCATTGTCTTTGGACTCACCTTGAGAGCATTGCCGCATCTTGAGGTCCTCCTGCGCCAGGCTGCGGTAATTGCGGTATGGGCGTAATCAGGTTGGCGCCGTTTTTTTTGGCCGGCTCACTGCGGCTCAGAATACTGGAGATGGAGAAGCTGGTGAAACCGTTGGAGCCCGTGGTGGCCTTGTTGCCATTGCTGCTGGCAGTGCTGTCATTGCTGTTGGCGCTGGCGGCTGCCCCGCAAGTGGCCGCATTGTTGTGGTTCAGAGTCTTGCTGTTGTTGTTGTTGTGATTGAGCTCTTCGCCGTGAGTGCCATTTCCCAGAGGCGGTGACTTGGGTAGAGGACTCAGTCGGTCGTTGTGTGGCACAACCGTAGGAACCACGGCATGCTGCAGCAGGGCCGGATGAGTGGCATGCGATGGATGCAAGTGCCCGAAGCTGTGGAGGGCATGATGCAAAGCCACGGGATGCCCGCCCAAGGTGCTCAGGTGATGCTGCAAATGATGTTGCAAGACCGTCGGTGGCACGGCACCATTTGTGGGACTGTGATATAGTTGTGTGGCGCCCGCAGAAGTGGGTGTGCCGGCCGCTGTGGTGGGCGTAGAGCGTGTTGGTGTTGGTGGCGTGCTGCCGTCGGCGGAGCGCTCTGGCGAGCGTAGAGGACTGTCCCGACCGTTCATGGCTCCCAACGGACTAGGCTCCGGACTGGACACTACACTGATGTCAACTTCGGCCTCGGAGGAAGACATGATTCAGCTTTTTTCACAAGAGTCACAATTTAATTTTTTTTTTAATTTTAAACACTTTTTTTTACAAACAATTAAAATTTGATTTGCGTAAATTGTCAGCCCGAAGGTGTTGGCAAATTCACTTCACTTTAGAATCAATTAGAAAATCTTTTAAAATTTTTCTATTGCTTGACGTCTTTGGAAAAATAGATATTTTCCAAAAAACACCCGCTACTTTTGCCGTCAATACGTCTGCACCGTTTGATCCACGTTTCGCATTTAAATTTCAAACGCTCAGCTCAAAGGCGGAAAAGTCCTCGCAGGAAAAACTGGGCAATGCTGTGAGAATTTTGAACTGTGCGTGTGTGTATGTGTGTGTGTGTGTCTGTGTTTGTATGCGAAAGCGATCGTTTACTGTTTTTATTGTTTCAGTCTCTGGATTTTTAACCCTCGGTCAGACAAATAGCGTGTCGGGTGCGAGAGCATGAGCGCTGTCTGCCTTTCGCGCGCTCAACTGAACTGAAACTGACTGAGAGGTGGTTGGTTGGTTGCCTGACTGACTGGCTGGCTGGATGGCTAGAAATTCTTTCAGTCTTTGCACTAAATGGGTTTTCACAAGTTTACAACAAACGTTCACACACACACACACACACAAACACACACGCACACCCAGTCTCGAATACCTGTGACAAGCCCTACCCGAGTGTGTGTGTGTGTGTGTGCTCATCTCGGGGGTTGAGTCTAAGTCTCTAAGGGTCTCTGTCTCTGCATAAAACCTGCAAAAGCAAATGTTTCTTTCTCTTTCTGGCAGGGGTTGCTTGGCTCTGCCTTCACTTCTCTTTCTCTCGTTCGCTCTTTGTTCTCGCTTTCCATTTCCATTCCATTTGCAGTTGAATTTATTTCATTTATTTCGACAATTGCGCTGCAACCGCATCGGCAGACACTTTGCCATGATTTTTTCCTTCTTTTTGCTTTGCAAATTGACCAAAAGAAAACAAAAAAAAAAACTCAAGCATAGAAACACTTGGCATCTGGAACAGTTCAAAGTCTGAGAGATCTTCGGAGACGGCAGGCAGATGGTACTTTTGGTACGCCTATTGAAATGCCAATATAAAATCAATCAATTGCCACCTACAAAGGGTCAAGTGTTCCTCTGTGTGCTCTGCCCGAGTTTGCATTGAAATATTCTGGCTATCTTTTTGAGATTGGCAAAACTTTTAATGAATAGTCAGCTGGGGGGAAAACTTAAATGGATTTCTGAGATTGAGCTTAAAGTTATCAAAAATTAAACAAATCAATAAAAACTTTTATTTTTTGACTCCAACTAATCTGGAAATTAATTTAATTAATTATATCCAAGAACTAATTTATATATTATATATTATATTATATTAGTGATTTAAAAAATAAATGGTTATATTTAATTAATCAGATTACAAGTTCAATAAAAAAATAAAAATATAATTCTCAGTTTTATTTATAATTAATAATTTATTCTAAGATATTTTATAAGAATTTGAATAATAAAAACCTACAAATTATTTGATTTTACAGAGGAATGGCCACAGTGCCTGTTCCGATTCCATTTCATTCCGCACCCTCTGCTCTTTTGACACAGAGGCGGCCATTTTTCTAAAAGAGGCAACAAAAAATGCGACGCTGCAAAGCAAATCCAACTTTGCAGACAAGCAAAATCCCAAATGAAACAGAAAGAGACGGAGTGAGCGAGAGAGCACAAGAGAGATGAAATTTTAAATGCTTTCGCTTTTAATGAGCAGCAAGGCGGCTGGTAGAGACGGTAGGCGGTTGGCGGCTGACGGTAACTGAGCCAAGGCAGACAACCACGAAGCATTCAAAAAGTGTTGCAAACAATTTACGCAAAACAAAAAAGCGTTATGCAAAGCAATTACTCGGCAAGCCGGCAGACAGTGAGAGTATCAAAGAAAAGGAAAGAGAAAGAGCGAGAGAGAGAGAGAGCTTGAACTGTGCATGTGTCTGCCTCTGTATGTGTGTTGGTGATTTCCTGTGTGGTGGGCGTGTCTAGTTAAACAGAGATATTTGCTCAGTGGGCGACCAATGCGAGCACTTCATGAGCTCGCAACCAGCACCGGCACGGGCCAACTGACAGTTCCACACCGACGGCAAAAGCCCAAAAACAGGCAACGGTGAATGGTGACAGCGGTGACAACAACGAAAACGCGTCACAGAAAAATGCGTAGAAATTCATGCGCAATTACATTTATCCTGTTTAGAAGATTGCTTTGCCAAAGTGCGTCTGCCAGCCAAGCAAAAGAAAAAGAAAAAAAAAACAAAAAGATGAAGAAGAAGAAAAACAAATGACAATAATAAAACCAGCACTGCAAAACTTTGACTCCCACTTTACGTGTTGTGGAGAGGGGAGGAGGAGGGGTGGGAGAGTGGGGGCACCTGACAGTCTATCTGAGTGTAAATTTACCTGCATGCATCGCATTTATTTTTCCCTCTTCCTTTTTATAAGTTCCCTTTGCGTTTTGCTTGCTTTTGATTCGTTTTCATGTTAGACCCACGCAGAGAAGGAGAGCAGATATGTGACAAAAAGAGACAGCTAGTTCAAAAGGTGTCAACACTTAGGCGTTGCCCCACTTTAATTTAAGCTGTGTGCACAAATGGAAATTTCGTTACCTCTGGGCTGACTACTCAGCTCCTTGGCGAATTTTCCTTGTCAACAGTTTTTGTCTTTTTTTTTTGTCCAAAGAAATAACTGAAAATTTCAGATGGCCTTTGGTAATTTGCAAAATAATTAAAATCTGTGCCTTTTGCAAAAGAAAGGAAAGCAGAAAATAAAACAACTTAACATTAAATTGAAGAGGGTAGCCATTAGGTGGGTTAGGGTGGTTCTGGTCATCCAAAATTTGAGCAGACCAACAAGCAAAGCTCTTTTACTTGAAACATTTAAAAGAAATAACAAACTGTTCAACTGTCGGACAAAACGATTCTACAACAAATTGCACTGCAATAAAAGAAACTCTCTCTTGTGTATGTGTGTGTGGGACAGAGAAAGAGAGAAGTAGGACAAGACCAGACCGGCCAGAGTGAGGCAAACTAAAGCCAGAAGCAATGCAGACATCAAACTGCTAAAGCTTTCAACGAGCCATCACATGTATGTTTGTGTATGTGTATATGAGAGAGAGACTGAAGAGAGAGAGAGAGAGTGGAGAGGTGGAGAAAGCTAAGTAAACTCTAATTGACGAACGAGCAAAGTGGGAGTTGCAATTTTCATTGACTCCACTTTAGTTAGCAGCTGTGAGCTGTTAGCTGTGAGCACCAAAAGCAACCGACAAAAAAAAAAAAAAGAACAGAACGGCTAACCAAAAAGTCGACTGCCTTCTAGCCCAGAGTGGCACTTTGTGTCTAAGGGAAAGGGATTGCATTGGAATGGATCAGTTTGCTACTTTAGCAGAGCATTTGATTTTAGTTGCTCGGCAAAATTGACAAAAGACCAGCTTTTTATTTTTAAGTTACTCAGACGAGTTTCTTCTTTTTTTTTTTTGTTATCATTGAAAGAGAAGAGACCATTTAAGGCCATTCTCATTAAGCTTAAAAGTCTGACTAGTCTGACTAACCATTAGGCCGGCTGATTGCAACTTCAATTGTCCTTATTTATGCGGCTGAAATGTTCGATATTATTACCCAGTTTTGTTTCGGAGGCAGCTTCGCACACATTAGGCTGAGTGGTCAGCCATTGAATCATTGTTGGCTACTCAAATAATTTCCATAAACACATAAACATAACTAGAGAATAGACTGAAAGCCAGCTAACAATGAGCCTGCTTAGAGTGGGGCAGTTTAAAGCCTCGAAAAGGAGTCGTCAAATGTGGCCATTCATTTGGCAGGCTTTTAGTCCATTTCCAAATTTCCTGAAGCGGTTTTTTATTCATTCTTTTTTTTTTTTTTGGGCTTGGCTTTGTTTTCTTTTCTTTCCACAGACAATGGGTGATGGTAAAAGAATCGTCAAATATACAAAGTTTTCATATGTGTAAAAATGGCATTTTAACAACCCCAAAAAAAAAAGAAACCGCAACCACCTGAAATACACACACACGCCCAACCACCCACTCTCTCCCTTTGTCGAGGTGATGCTCATAAATAACGCTTTAGACTTTGATTTAAATAAATTGTATTAGGAACGGCCATATTTTATCATTTCTATAGTTTTTCAACACGTTCCCGTTGCACTCCTCGTCCGAGTGTAAATTTCTCTTCGATTTCGCATGAGTTTTTCAAATGCTTATTTCTTTTATGCTACTTTCAGCTGATTGAGTGCCATTTTGGGTTAATAAATTTTGGTTGCCAAATGTGTAAGACGCTTAAGTCGTAAAAGTTATACAGGCCAAGAGAAAAAAAGAGCTTTTATTTTATGTGCAAATTTACATGGCTTTCTGATCTCATTAAAATGTCTGGTCTGCTTTGGTCTGATTATGAAAGTTTCTACCTCTTACCTTTTAGATGGGCAATAAAAAGCTTAATTTAATTAAAGAAAATTCATTTTACAGCTTTCATTATTCAGATTATTCAGCAAGTCCTTCCCAGTTTCTAATCAAACAGCAAAAAAAGTGCAAAGGAAACGGTCCGACACTATTCGAAACAAAAGCCATTTACGCTCTTAATTTTAAACAATTATTTTGTATTCTCCGCAATAGAAAAACACTAGAAATCGATAGACACCGACAATCGGTCGGCCACCAACAAAGGCCCGGAGCCAAGATGGACGCACACTCACCGCACCGCCAACAGTATAAAATTACCAATTTGCAATAAAACTCAGAGCAAAAGAAGACAAGAGAACACAGAGGCGTGCAATGGAATATGTGAAAAGCAAAACGAGAAAAATGTTAGGGAAACAAAGCGCGTTAGCAATTGTTAAGCTGAGCTGAATCCTTTTTATTTATAATTTTTTTTTTCTTTTTTTAACAAAACAAACGAAATTGCAATTTATAGATTCATTCTGGTTTGCAGGAGTTTTTTTGAGGATTCGGTTGAGGCGGTTTTTAAACTCGATACGCTTGTGTGGTCAGCGCAGCGTTATAAAATTGACAGCGCAAATTAATAGTAAAAAACAAGTGGAACTGAAAAGGAGATCGGTCGAATGGCAAATACCCTATTGGGTAGAGTCTCGATGGTGGATGTAAGCACTATTTATAAATCGATCTCAATCACTCTTGATATTTCGATTGTGCATATATAGACACATATATCTACCGACTTTCGTTTTGATCTGAAAAATATAGCACACTATTCTAGACCTTAAATAGACACATATATATACCAAGTTTCATTTTGATCTGAAGAATATAGCTCACTATTCTAGATCTTAAATAGACACATATATCTACCAAGTTTAATTTTGATCTGAAGAATGTAGAACACCATTCTAGATTAATTTTAAAGGTTCACTTAAATAGAGCTACGCTACCTTTTAGGTACCTTATTGATCGAAATATAAGTTATATATAATAAAATATATATCTTACTCAACTTTAATTAAAAAGACCATTTTTAATTATAATAAAAATTACTTCATAATTTTATTTATATCATGGGATTTTTAGTTATAAAGTACTACGAAAAGGATCTGTAATTTTCGAGCAATCTGAATATAGTCTTTTTCCTGTTTCCTATTAATAACTTAATATATTGATATCCATATTTATGGTATATTCTTTGAATGTTTTAAAATTTTTTTCAATATTTATTTATTCTTAAAAGGTCTATGAAACAATAATACCGTTTGTATCTCGACAAAGTCATAAATCTGATATTAATAGAATCCAGATCCTACCTATTTTACATTTCTTGGTAACTTCTGCTTTATGCTCTAAAGGGCATCTTTTTATTAAAATAATATTTTAAAAATCTATAGTACAATAAAACCACTCTGGCCTTGGATGGATTGGATCTAATACAATATACCTATTCTGATCAATTTTGGATAATATTAAATATCCAGATCTAGTTTTTTTCACGTGCCATTCTGGATGGCAAACAAAGAGATCCTAATTATAAAAAATTTTTGAGTAACTTCGACTATAAACTCAACCATAAATTCCTTGTTAAAAATAATATTTTCGATTTTTAGAATTTGTCCATTTGTCAACAAGGATTAAGAGAAAACATTTATTTAGAAAATATAAAACAATATCGATTATCCGACTTTGTAGTTTTTAGATTCTCTCTTCTGACTTTATTTTTTCGCTTTGATTTTCTCTTTTATGAGAAGTCGAGCTGGTCTGTCTATTCAATTCAAGCCTTTTGTAACTCAACTAATTTTGCAATTGAGTGAGCACACGGCAAACGGATCCTTTAGGGGAGGGAGGATCCACTTGAAAACTGATCGCGGCTTAATACGATTAACTGTACAGTTGATTTCATGGGCTAAATAAAAGTGAAAAGTTTCAGTTTTCGATCCAAGGCTCTGGGACAATAGCGAAATGCGAAAATCACGCTAAAGTCCTTAATGCCGCTGGGATGCGCATGCCGACAAGCCTACAAAAGACAACAAACAAACAGCACCGACAATAGCTGCTCCTAAGACTTAATTATTTTATAAGGCAGCAGCATCGGCAGAGAAAACAGCCAAGAAACGCAGCGGGAGGGGCACCATCGGCCAAGGATGGTGGACCGCCCAGCATGAGTTCTCATACGGTTTGCGGTTACCGCTACTGTTATCCTGAGTGTGAATGGGAATCGGAATCTGTGTGTGATTGTGTGTTTGTTTTCGTGTATCTCGGTAGCCAACTAAATTGTCTTTTAAGGCGAGACTGGTGGAAGAACGTAGGAAATATCAATTTGTCGCCACATCATAAAGAGCAGAGCAATAAAATTACCCCACGTCGTGAACCAAATCGTGGAAGAGAACGTTTCCATCGTCCGTTTGCTGCTATCCGGTATCTGCTATCTCTCTGTCAAATCCCACATTCAATTTCGCACTGCTTTGTGCGCACAATCCCCAAAGGAATCACCACCCGCAAAGCCACCCAAAATGCCGCCCACACAAAAGCCCGGCCAAATAAACAAAAGAAAGAAACCCAAACAACAACGAAAACAACAAGAGAAGCAAAGTACATCGTAAATGGCAAATTGCAAATGCAATTCGCGTATTTTATGAGGCGTCGTGTTGATGGCACAAAAGTGCTACAAAACACTCCCCACCCGCACCCTCCCATCTCAACCTTACCCTCACATACTCAGACCCAGAGGTAGAACAAAGAGCTTCTGCCTCCTCAGACTGTTTGTGCTCAGATTGAGTTGAGCGGGGCCACTAAGACGAAGCTGGGTGGGCCACTGGGATAGTGAATTCAGCTCCAAGTAAGCCACACAATAATAAGAGACAAGCAAAATAATAAAATAAATAATGAAGAACAATTCAATTATTTCTGGCGAATGTTAAAAGCTCCACAATCACACACAGACCAAACCACCGACAGACAGACATAACTTCGGGCTTTACGAATTTTGCTTAGTGATGACGAGAAATTATGCTGAGATTTACTTGGAAGGCACTTTGATTCTAGAAATTTTGAAACTATTTGGGAAATGAAATTATTGAAATTATTATAAATGATTTATGCTTTCTTCGTTTCGCTTTTGAATCGCCCAACTCTCTAATTATGATGATGCCCGCCATATCCAAATTATCTATGCAATTACAAGACCTAAGCAAATGCGCACAGCTGGACACTGCCAAGGATGTATCAAAATCAAAACACGGTAATTTTTAATTGAGACCACTCCTTGAATACAAACAAAAGGCCCGCAGACCGAAGGGTATGCAAAATGCAATTGAATGATAATCCAATTTGTTGCCAACACAACGAGCCAGCCCAGCCAGCCAGCCCAAACAGTAGCCGATATACCTGGGCATGAGATCGGCTTAAGATATATGCGCGACTTCTAACTAGTACTCTTCCCCTGCCTCACCTTTTTCGCATTTGCATTCGAGGCTAAAAAAAAAAAGAAGAAATTATTAATATTTTTGGCTTGGTTTGTTGGCCGACATGGTTGAGTCGCCTGGCGCCAGCTTAAGTTCAAGATCATGATCTTTGCAGTCGATCCTGCTCAATGCAATTATGTGCTTTATTTTTAGTAGCTGCAATTATTTGGCAAAGATCCAGAGCCGATACCAAGGGCCAGTCAAGTGAGCAAGGAACAAAAAACAGTAAAATCGAAAATCCAACAAATGTAAATGAATTCAAATGTGATTTGATTAGGGCCGACCCTATCGAAATAAACAACCGTGAGATTTTTATCAATCACCAAAAAGGAACTGTAATCAGGCGTAAAATTTACGCCAAACAACATAAAACCAAATCAAAAGTGGTTGAAAGGATCCATCCGGCACGTCACGTGCGCGCACTCGAAATGTCAAGGCAACGGCCCTGCCCGGGCCGAGCCAAGCCAAACAGGACGCGATCCAATGAAGCTGGGAAGGTGGGTCTGAGGGTAAATAGTTTATATTTACACACTTTATGGTTTCTGACGTGCTTGAAGCTTGTTAAACGCCTGCCGCACACCCCTTTCTACCGTACCCCGATACTCCTTCCAACAAGCCAGCCAGCTAGCCACCCAGCCATGCAAATGCGTACCGCCTTCCATTAAAAATTGTACAAAAATGAGGCAAACGTTAGTTTCCATGTTTCATATGTTTCACCCTTTCTCCTCTGCCCTGGCTGCTTTTTGTAACAAAGTTGTTCGAGTGTGTTTATAGGCATATGCTTATTTCCAATGTTACCCGTATGCGTATGCGTGTGTGTGTGTGTGTGTGGCTTTTGTGATATCACACAGGATTAGACATAATGAAGTGTTTTAATGCGTTTAGCCCTTCACCAGCAAACTCACACACACGCGAGGAAGTATAGAAATGATTAAGGTAAAAGTTGCTGGTAGTTTTATAAAAAGGGCCCATTAGCTAGCCAGAAGCAAGCCAAGAACTACCTTGAATGTAATTAAGGTAGATGTGAAGATTTCAGCAATCAACGCTCAAAATTCATTCGACTCACTAATTGGGTAATTAGGGCTGTCGGTTTTTAGAGCATACTTAAAACTTTGCCAAAACAGCTTCCATAATGATCTAGAAAAGCCAAATAAAAAAACAATAAAACAGTAATTAAATCTGATTAAATAATAGCTCACCTTATAGACCAGTTCCGACAGAAAAGCTTAAAAAAAAAATACAATTCCTTTAAGTTCTCTAAATAGATATAGCTAAGTTGAAACCGGGCGCCTGCGAGTCTTGGGTAACCTGTATTCTAAGAGGGGAAGAGAATGTAGGAGAAGATTTAAACTTGTTAAGATTTAACTAAATCGTAGAAGTAGAAGCATGGAAGTGAATTGAATCCATAAATTGTAAATTTTGACCGATCAGTCCCAATGGGCTATATTTAATATTTCAAAAAAAAATTTGGAGATATAGTTCATTCAGTACCTAAGTCCGATATTGAACATATAAAATAAGCTTTATGTGACTGTGGGGAGAAGATGTTAATACCAACCTGATTATATCCTGATCATAGCCTGATCATATCCTGATCGTACCTTGGGTATCTTTAGAGGCTCTCTGATATCTTCTTTTCTGTATTGGAGTACGGAGTATAAGCAGGTCGACTTAATAAAATTGATCTATAGAAATTGGGTAACTCTTTTAATTTGCAAATTATTCAACTATTCTTGCAGGACTCGACCGCAGCAGCCTACCAGCCAGCTCTGTACAGAGCCTACAAAGCATTTTTATAGATCTGATGTTTTGAGCATAAAACTGAAACAACAATGGGATGGAAATTTTCCAATTTGCCTGAAATAAGTTTGCATTCTGTGTAGTGTTTGCTCTTTGTGTGACAGACACGTTACTTTTCCAGCTTATTTCATTTAAAATTTGATTTCCATGGTTTGGCAAGAGGAGGTTACGAAATTTTGCCGCTTTTATTTGGGTTGAACGTGCTTGTGTGGGTTGGTTAGAGAGCAAAGAGCAAAAACCATTAAAGAAATTACATACTGTATTTTGTGGGGCAGTTAGAGGGGGAGGATGGAGTAGGTCGGTGTTGGTGTTGAGGTGGTAGGCAAAGTTGGATGGTTGTGGATTGAAGTGTATATGCGTTTGAATGCAATCGCATGGATGCTTAAAAAGCGACGACGATAACGCTTAAATGTGTCTGACTAACCAGCGAACCGAATGCCTGAGCTGATGAGCTGCGCTGGGTGGGACTGGGAGAGAGTGAGGAGACTGGGAAGGCATAGTCATTCATGGTGGCGCTGGCAGGCACTCTGTTTTGTGGGCAAAACATCAAAGTGATTGAATTGTCGCGATTACTTTGAGAAGCAGAAGCAATCCAAATCAAGCAGACTGCGACTACACAAAGCTATTTCGAATGTAAATTAAATTAAATTTGGTCACATTTGACTTTCGTTAGCTAAAAAATTGCCAAGTTCTTATTGTTGTTGTTTTTTTATTTTTATTATTGTTTTCATTGTTCGCTCAACTAGTTATTTTAGAACTCAACTGCAATTGTGCAAACTCAACGCTCAAAACGCTTCTCCCTCGATTCGGAATTTCACTATCGACAAATGGAATTTGTTTGTTTTGTTTTACTGTTCGAATGAAAATCGACCGCAAATAATTTTCAATTGCAATAAATTCAAATTAACACATACGTACACACATAATACCCCGTGCCCAGTATCCAGGACTTGCCAGTCCAGACCAGACCAGACCAGACCAGTACAGTCCATTCGGCCGGGATATCTGCCTGGTTGGGCCGCCCAACTGGCTGGCAGAGTGGTCAAGCAGCTTTTGTTTAACGAACGATTGCCATTAAAATTTAAATCAGAGCAATTATTATTAATGGTTGAAAGCGCTTTTTATAAATGTATTCAAATTGTTGTGCAAATTGCGCTGCAACGCCAACAACAACACAAACAACAGCCGCCACAACAGCAATTGCAATAACATTGCAATGGAAAACGTTAAAAGACCGACAACCAAAGTCAATGGCAATAATTTTCACGCCATTTTTATGTCGAACAACAAACACAGAGAATTGCTTTTGTCTATATATACACACACACACACACACACATTTATATTTATATAAATATATGTGTGTATATTTCACCCAAGTTGGATTGTAAATTTGCACATTATTTATATTATCTTTATGCTGATAAATGGAGAATAAAAAAATGAAGAGATTTAATTCTTTTGAATGTTTAACTGCTTCTTAGGTTACAAATTCAATTAAAATCATCAGATATTTTTCAGTATTGCTTTTCTTTCCTTTCTTTTAATCCTTAAAATAACTTAGAACTAAATTAAATATTCTAAAAAATATTTTAGGTGGTAATAAAAAAACCTAAAGCCATTTGTGGCCTTTCGTACATTACAGAATCATTCAAGCCGATTAAATTGGGAAGTGATACTAATCCAAATAAAATAATAATCTTCAATACGGAAAGCAAAAATACCAATTTCATTTAAAAAAGATCGGTTAATAAATCTTGGTCTTATTCCTAAAAACGATCAAGGTTCGTATTATTATAAAGTGTTCTGATGTGAATGAAATGTTTTACATGTTTTTATAAGAAATTTATAGTCCCAGACTTAAAGAATACTGCCAATAAGTTTCGATTTTGGTTCCTATCAGAGCTCTTTGAGATATTGGTCCTATCCGTCTGGTAATGAGAAATGTCCAGCCTGTGGAAAACAGAAAGCAGTGTACCAAGTTTCCTTTTAATAGTTTTCAAATGTGAGACTACTTTCCGGCGAAGTACAGTCAGACGGATACTGAGAAATTGCGAAATGGAATATAATTTTTCTTCTTTGGGATTGGGACACTTTTTATTTATTCTTTTGAATTCAATTTTGAATTCAACCAAGCAGAAGGAGAATAATATTACTTACAGAGAAAATAGCGTAGCACTTTGTGAAATTCTCACGCAAACTCCTAAAATATCTTAAAAAGTTGACAAAGATCTTTTTTATACAATTGCCATTTCTTCTTTCTTTTTTTAATTAACACTCAGCCTACTCGAATTTCAAAAAAAAAGTGTTAAAAAGAACAACAGCCCAAGGCAGTGTCAAGGAGATGGGCAAGATGTAGGAGCAAGAAAATGTATCTTCCAGATACGAATCACATTAGCACTCATAACAAAATGCGACAAGATTTGCATCAGGATTACGCTAGCACCTCAAGTACTCCTAAGCCCTCCGCATTACATTGCATTGCGCTGTGACAATTGTGAGGAGCGCGCCCGAATATTTGGTCCAAATAACACTCTGACAATAGCTCAAGTAGCTGGGACAGTGCTGAGATCAGGCTGGGACTCGAGAGGTGCAACAAAAGAAAAGCAGATTTGCGCTAATATGACGGCATCTGTTTACCAACTTTGGAAATAGAGACAGAAAGAGAGAGAGAGAGAGAGAGAGAGAGTGAGAGACACCTGTGTGTGAATGGTGGGCACGCGAATCTTTGTAAGATTTGCCATTCGGTTTTGTGGCCCTTGGTTTTAGCCCTATTAGCCGTGTTCCAAAGATAAATAGCGGCTTCTTTAGGTGTTATTTGTTTAAATTATATGAGCCAATGCTTGGATCAGTGCCAGAATCTAGGTCCCTTGTGTCACAGACAAAGCGTCGTGAGGAATTTAATTGCTTCAAGCAGTCGAGCAGTCTAGCTGGTCAGTCGTCCAGTTAGGTTTGGCTTGAGGGAATTAGTGCAAGAGGCTAATGATTTAGAGCATGTGTAGAGCAAGGCAAGAATTCCTGGAACAGTTCCGTTTCGTATCAGGACCCTCCTACTCATTAAAACCGCCTAAATAAAAAGTACAAAAAATATCCTCCTCAAACCAGCATACACACACACACACACATACACATACACTTATACACATTTAGGCAAATAAACTACCCATTTTGGGGTAGCATGGCAGGGAAACACGTAATTACCAAATTACTTAACGTAAGCTTTTAACACCACCCTTCCTATAACCACACAAGCACATAAACAAGTTAACGAGCGGAGGGAAGGCAATGAGACGGACGCCCAGAAGGATGTGGAAGCACTTGGCTCGCGTAATTTGCGCCAAATTACAGATGAAAAGCTAAAGCAGCGAAAATTGTAAAAACCAACAAACGAGCGAGCAGGGAACCAAATGGGGGAAGCTGGCAGCGGCTGCGCCAGCTTCACAGCCATCAACGATGATGAGCGAACGTAATTGTGAACATGGGAATTCCCTAATTGTGCCAACGAACGAAGCGAGCAAGAGCTTTATTAGGTGGCCAAAGCCTGTGAAGGTTACAATTATAAAGGCGCTTCAAATTTGCGTATGCTACTGGAAATAATATAATATATAAAATATAAATGGACTTTTTGTCACTCACCCTGATTTGCTGGCCCGGTCAGATGTTTTGCCAACATTATCCAAAAATACTCTTAAATATTCAAAACTACCCACGTATTGTTGAGTCCGCTGTGTGCCTGGCTTGAGCGTGTGTGGCGGCGGTACTTCAAAAAAACTCTCAAAAACCAGAACGAAAGAAGTGTGGGAGTGTAGGCCAAAGAAACCTGCAACCTTCAGGCCCATTCTTCCATGTGTGTGTTGCTGAGGTTAAGCCGCTTTTGCTGGTTTAAGGAACAAACAAATGAAAGACAATTCATATGTAGACCAAATACCAGGTCTTTATAGCTCATTACCATGATCCGATGTGTGTAGGTTTGCTGCGTGATAAGTATCCTTTGCAAAAACCAAAAAAGAGAATACAAAACTCTCTATTCTTTTGTGCCGTTCATTTTCAGTTGTTCAGTTTTCTGATAGCACCGATCGGCAGACACTTTGAACTCCATCTTGATTGATCAACTGCTCTTTTGAAAAAAAAAACACATTCAAATTTTTGGCGCAATCGCCTCGTAATGCTTTCGATAGCTTGCGTAAAAGTAATCGATTACAACTCTGAAAAGCTCACGACATCTGTTTCGGTTTTGTTGTCACTTTTTCTGTGTGTTTCAAGCCGGCCTGTGAACGTTGCCCCGTCAGACAACATAGGTTATTCTGTAGAACGATATAAGTTTGCATAAATTATAATACTCAGCTAGAACAGACGGAAACCATGTCTTTCATTGGACGCGCACTTCTACGTAACGTAAGTTGAGTTCCTGGCATAAAACAGTATCAAAACATGCCCAACTTATTTCACATTACGTAATTTGTGCGCCCTTTTAGCATTACAATGCAAAAAATTGATATTCTATTTGTGTTTTATAGCTGCCACTCCTTGGCAAAAACTTGGCTGCATCTCAAAAGCAATCCGCTGCGCGGTTCCTGCATCAGAGTAAGTGATGCCTTTTTGAATGCCCGAATGATTTGAGTTGCTAACATTATTTTTGCCCATAGCCGCTCCACTATGTGCTGTGCGTGTACAACAGCCGGCACCAGATTTCAGGGGACTGGCAGTGGTGGGCAATGACTTTCAAGAGGTGAAACTGGAGGACTTCAGAGGCAAATATCTGGTGCTATTCTTCTATCCTTTGGACTTGTAAGACACAACCAGAATGTTTAATTGGGCCAATATTTTTACTGCCTGCACTTTTCAGCACTTTTGTCTGCCCCACGGAGATCGTTGCATTTAGCGAACGCATAAGCGAGTTCCAAGCCATCAATGCGGAGGTGGTTGGTGTTTCGGTAGACTCACATTTCAGTCACCTGACTTGGTGCAACGTTGACCGCAAGGCCGGTGGCGTTGGCAAGCTCAATTACCCTCTACTTTCCGATATCACCAAACAGATTTCCACGGACTACGACGTGTTGCTCGAAAAGGAAGGAATCTCTCTGCGAGGCACCTTTATCATTGACCCCAAAGGCATATTGCGCCAGTACTCAATAAATGATTTGCCCGTGGGCCGCTCAGTCGATGAAGTTCTGAGACTGATCAAGGCCTTCCAGTTTGTCGAACAGCATGGCGAAGTCTGCCCAGCCAACTGGAACCCCAAATCCAACCCAGCCACCATCAAGCCCGATGTGGAGGAGTCCAAGCAGTACTTTGCAAAGCACGGCTAATTCTCAGATCAGACTGAATTTGATTTCACATTGCCTTCTTTATAATACACTCCCGCTTCTCAATAAATTGGCAAGAGTTTTCCCCCCACAAGACTAAAACCAATGATAAGGTTGTCAAATCTTTACTAAAGAATCTTTTATAAGTTGAGATACAAATTAGTTTTGTAAGAATGCTTTTGCGGTTACATTTAAGCACAAATTACTTTATGAATTATTAGAATTGCTTAATAATCTGAATGACAGTCTCATGCCAGAAGCACTATCGTCAAACGTTGCCCCCCAAAGAGCTGCCAGCTTAATTGGAAGGCGGTGGTGGCGGCGGCGGTTGCGCCAGACTAAGAGCCGGGGGCGGCGGTCCACAGGGAGGCGGAGGCGGTGGGGCATAGCCAGAATTCCAGCCTCCATAGCCTGGCCAAGGCGGCATAGCATTGCTGGTGCCCGGCGGAGGCGGTATCAGGGGCATAGTGCCCGGTATGGGTGGCTCTGCTGGCGGCGGTGGCTGTGGCGCACTCATCCAGGGCATTAGCGGCGGCGGCATGGGAGGTGGTGCCTGGGGAACAGGAGGCACCTGCGGTACAAAAGGCATGGCCAAGCCATTACCAGGAGCAGGACCCCAGCCTCCGCCCATATCACGTTGATAATCTCGGGGAGATGAATTGGGTGGCGATTGTACAGCCTGCAGTGGTGCCGGCTTCTTGTCAAAGATGCTAAAGGTACTGCGTGCTGGGGGTGGGGCCGCAGGTGCTTCCGCCTTAGGTGCACTGGGTGGTGGACCTTCACCCAACTCGGCCATTAGGCTCATATACTCCTCGTCTATCTTAGCTTGTGAGTCCTCACAAGGGACTGCACCCGGTACGCCGGTTCCAGGTCGCCGGCTACGACAATCCTTTGTCAAATGCCCGCCACCGCCACAGGAAGTACACACAATGGTGTTTGTGATGATCGGTTTATCCGGGCACTGCCAGGCCTTGTGCTCCGTGGAGCCACAAGTGCAGCGCTGTATATCGTTCTCACGAAGCGTTCCATTGAGCTGGGCCAGTTCACGCAGCTGCATACGCCGCAAATCATTATGGCCTTCGGGCACTTCAATACCCTGCCTGATGACATCCTTTATTTTGTCCACTGCCTTCTTGACAGCCTCCGGATTCGAGGCCGTGATGAAAGCATGCAAAGGCTCGTCTTCTCCAGGCAAAGGTTGGCCATCCTTGCGTCCCACCTTGCCCTCCTTGACGGAGCCCTTGCCGCGAATAATAATTTTGGCGCCGGTTTCCTTTTCCATAGCCTTGAGCGTATTGCCGCGTGGGCCAATCAACAGGCCCACAAAATTTATATCTGGATGCTGCTCCTGAGGTATAAGTACCTTATCACTCACCCGGGTCACGGGAGGTCTGAAAAAAAGTAAAGCTTTGAATTCAACTCTTTCCGATATCGATTAGTCTCAACTCACTTGTAGTCCGCTGGCGGTTTGAATTCCGGATTCACCGATTGCATTTTCAGAATCAAAAGATGACGCTGTTCTTCCAGGCGCTTACGATAGCGAAACTCCCGGGTGTTCAAGCGCTTGCCATCAGAACTGTAAATAGGCTCCGGCGATGGTGACCTGCGAAAGAGCAGAGCAAACAGGGAAGGACGCTCTTGAAATAAACTGATTGCCAGGTAAAGAAATAACGAAACGATTTTAAACTTAAATAACTCTTAAGATAAACTAGATACAAATAATATTTTGGATGCATAAAATCCTGTAAGGTTCAAATTATTCATTAATCAAGTTTGTTAGGAAATTAATTTGTAATTAATTGCTGGAGAATTGAGAAAAGAAGAATTTTGGATTAATTTGCTATACGAAAATTATGATTATTTTTTTTTTTTGTTTCTGGAGCCTCGGTTGGCTGGCTGGGATCGGTCACCCGACTCTCTCTGTCTGTCTGTGTGTGTGATTCCTGCTGTTTTTAGTTTTCAGCACTAAAATCTCAATTAACGAATGCTTACACTTTACGGCTTTTTTTTTTTTTTTTTTTTGAGGGGGAGAGAAGAGAGTGCCATTATTAAATTTGTGAACATTTGTGAAAGAGTTTGATTAAGTTGTTTTGTTTGGTTCGCTTGCCGGTTTGTCTGCACCTTGGACTTGGCTGGTTCTACAAATTGCAATTGCACCGACTATCCAAATTTAATTAACACTTTAGGGAAAAAAACTTTCATTAGTAAACCAGCGATTCGAATTGGTACATTTGCGAAATGCTCCGTTTACCTATGTGAATATTACATTTATAATTGGGATCAGTTTTAGCCTTTTTGGGATTTAAAACGGATTAACTTTTGCTGGCCTGCAACAAATCTGTGATCTTTTAGCTAACTCTGTTTGATTAAAATAACTATAATTAAATAAGTAAATTATTGGTATTTTTTTTTTTTTTTTTTTTTTTGACTTTGCCATGGCACGGTTTAACCTGAACGCGAACTCAGGCGGCTGAGATACTCCATGGGTGGCTTCGGTCTGGATGGCTTGGTTGGATTTGGTTGGATCTGTTGTGAGTATGAGTTAAAACGTTTTGCAAACCTTTCTTCTGGATTCTGTGTGATGCCCAGATCACCGGTGCGTAGCTTTCGGCTGATCTCCTCAATTTGGAATTGAACTGCAATTAAAAGGCGTTAGAAAAGAAGAAAGAAAATCGAGGCAACCTCGACATTAGTAAACGATAAATGTTGATAATCCATAAGAAAAAAAAAGGAAAGAGAGAGGAAAATCAAAGTGGGATGAGAGGGGGCAAAATTATTGTTTTCGACATGAGAGATATTCGACTTTTGACTTTTTGTGTTGCCGTTCGTGCCTATCTGACTGAAAATTGTGAGCTTTACAATTAATTGATTATTGATTAGTTGATGTGTCTTTTGATTTGCGGCATAAAATAAGTATACATATTATAATTATTCTATGGCCTTTATCGCTCGTGTCGTTTTGTGTCACACGCCGGAATCCCTTCAAAAAGAGAACGAGAGATTATTATTGTTCGCTCATTGTAATTTTTTTTTTTGTTTTTTTTTTTTGGGTTTTTTTTTTTACGTTTACAAGCAAATCTTAAGCGTCCGTTGACCAACTTGTAACTGGAATGGATAAACGTGGATGATGAGTTTCTGTGATGCTCATAACCTGGCTCTGGATTCTCGACTACTCGTGGCTGTGTTTTATGTTGGCTCATTAGTTTTTGCATTAATCTTATATTAAGGCTTACATCTAACTTAGCTTCAAGCAAACTAATTATTCGTTTTGATTTGTTTAAGTTACCTAAATAGGCCTCCTGTTGGGCCGGGTCCAGTGTCGAAGGCAAAATGGTCGGCATGCCAGGGATAAAAGTCTTGTCGTTCTCAGTGCCACCCCAACGAGATTTGCGCTTCTTCTTACGGTCTGCTGCACTGTCCACTGCAAAAGAGAACATAATTTCTAATAAATGAAATTTAATATAATTAAGGCTTTACTGACTTGAGTTCTCAGAGGGTCCGTTGCTGGCTGAATCATTGCTGTTTTGACTGTTGAACAACGAGGCGAAACTCTTAGTTGCCGCTGAATTGCACATGAGTTCTTGTATGGTCTGGGATAGGTCAAACCGCGAATCACGAGTCTCCTCGCGTATGGTATCCAATTGGGGTTGACGATCGAAAAGTGAGGGTAGGCGATGCTCCAGATTCATTGAGGGATTCATAGATGTATCAAAGGGATTAATGTGAGTACGCTCACGGCTGCTTCGTTCTCGGCTACTACGTTGGGGCTCGCGACTGCGTCCACTGCGTCTGCGTTCGTAGCTATGGCTGCGGGAACGACGCCGCCGGCTGCGCTCATAGTCATCTCGGTTGTTTCCGCCACGGGAGCTACTGCGACGGGAGCGTGCATCCCGATCACGTTTTCTATCTCGGCTGCGAGAACGTTTGCGACGACGACTGTCATAGTCGTCGTTGCGGGACCGGCTTCGGCGAGAACGTGAGTCACGGTCGCGTTCACGTTCACGTTCGCGACTGTCTCGCCGGCGACTGTCCCGGTCTCTGTCTCTATCTCTACTCTCACGATCCCGGTCTCTGAAAAATACATGGTGAAATTGTTATCACAGAATTCGATGACCAGCATTTTGAGGGCAATAAGTTTACCTTCTTTTTTTATCGCGGCTGCGGTCTTTTGAACGCGAACGCTCCTTGTCCTTATCACGGCTGCGGTACTCTTTTTCATTGCTGCCCCCATTAGCGGCCTGCGATTGCAGTTCTGGCGGTGTCGCACTCATTGTTACGACTGCTTTTTATTAATTGTGTGAGTTTCACAAGACTCAGGTTTTACACACAAATAAGAAACGAAATATTTTTAAGGCTTTGTTTTTTCTATTCGTCCGTACTGTCAGAAATTGATTTAACAGTTTTCCTTGGTCTCTTTTACAGTTTTGCTCTTCTACATCCAAGAAAAAATGGCGGCATGCGTAGCACGGACACCCAGGGTTGTATATGAAAACCGTTGAGCACCCAATAGAGGGCGTTTCCTGACACAAGGTGGCAGTACCTAAAAAGGCCGGCCAACTTGTTTGATTTGAGTCGGTACGGTGCTGCACGTGTGGTTATTGTTTTCATTTTAAAAAATAAATGAAAATGGGTGCTAAACATAAGAAATCAAATTCTGATGCGGTTTATGCCAAGAAGACAACGAAGACCAGTAACCCATTCGTAACAGCATCAGCGCAAACAGCAGGCAAACGTTTAAATCCATTCGATATACATGTGAACAAGGAGAAATTTAAAATTTTGGGTCGTATTTGCAAGCATGACAGAGGAACGCCCGGAGTGTCTAGAGCAAAGGCTCTAAAGAAAAGAGCCGAGACACTTGGCAAGCAGTACGAAGTAAAACACAAAACAAACAAATTTTTGGACAAACGCATCGGGAAACATCTCAGTGGAGACCAACTGACAGAATCCGTTTTGAATGCAAGGTTCTTAGCTGACCAACTAGATCAGGCGCGTAAATCACACAAGACGGATAAATTCAACCTCAATGATGATGAACTATTAACACACAAGGGGCAAACGTTGGAAGAGATTGAACAGTACAGAGATGAACGCTCCGATGAGGAGGAACTCGATGATGAAGGGCTCAATGGTAGGCATTCACGTGCAGACAAGGACTTGGTCTAACGTTTTTTTTTTTATTTCAGCTGACTTCACAGCCGCAGCGCATTTTGGCGGAGATGGGGACACAACACAAGACCGTCAAACCGCCATTGAGGAAATGATAAATGAACAAAAGCGGCGAAAAAATGAAATTGCCAAGGAAAAGGATGAAGTCTTCGAATTGACTGAAAAACTGGACGCCAACTATAAGCTTTTGTTACCCTTGGTGGCCAAAGCCACCGACGAAGATCGAAAACAGAAACCCGAACCAGATTCGTATGATAAATTACTGAAGGAAATGGTCTTTGAGCCTCGCGGAACTGTTGCTGACATGCTAATTAACTCAGAAGAACTTGCGAAGAAAGAGGCAGCTCGCTTGGAAAAGCTGGAGAATGAGCGGCTCCGCCGAATGAAGGCTGATGGAGAAGAAGACGAGGCGAGCAACTCAAAGCCCAAGCACCGTTCAGCAGACGATTTGGACGATGGCTACTTTGTGGGCGATGATGCAGACGATGACAATACCTTGGCCTACGATTTGGATGGAAACCTGGGAACTCATCTTGAACACAAAATCGAAGTCAATGGAGAAGAAAATGAACACGCCAATGATTCTGAGGAAAACTCAGAATCTGAGGATGAGGATGAAGAAGATGAGGAAGACGAGGACGAATCCGATGTGGACAATTTGAGTGATTTAAAGGAAAGTGAAAGCGAATCCGAAGAGGAAGCACCCGTAAAGAAACCTACCAAGGCAAAAACCCCGACACAAAAACCTTCACAGTCCCTAGACACCAGCATTCCCTTTACGATAAAAATGCCAAAAACCTACGAAGACTTCAAGCAGTTGCTCGATAATCGTACACCCGAGCAGCAGACCACCATTGTGGAACGCATTATCAAGTGCAACCACCCCAAACTGGACGGCGTGAACCGCGAAAATGTGGTCAGACTGTATGCTTTCCTGCTCCAGTACATCAAAGAATTATTCGAAGATGCCAACGAAGCAGAAATTGGACAATCCTTCAAGCTGTTGTCTCAGCTGATGCCTCAAATCTACGACCTCACACATCTGAATCCCGATCGTATGTCCAATACTCTCTTAGAAGTCATTAAAGAGAAGTACTCCGCCTACCGCAAGAATCATAAATATTATCCCTCCCTTGACACGCTCATCTATTTCAAGCTGGTTTCCAACTTGTATTCAACATCGGACTTTCGCCATCCACTGGCCACGCCCACCTATCTGTTCATAGAACACATATTGTCTAGAGCGCGACTGCGTTCAAGGCAAGACATATCCATGGGTCTATTTTTGGTCACAGTGGCCCTGGAATTCGGCCAGCGTTCGAAGCGTTTCCTGCCCGCCGTCTTTAATATCCTGCGCAGCCTTTTGAGTATGTGTATTCCCAGCAAGGAAAAGGCTGAGCTGCTGGAAGCTGTGGAAGAGGGAGATGCTCCAATTAGCAGGCTACTGGCGATTTCAGCCACACCTGAGAGTCAGGCCTTCGCGGAGCAACAGCTCACGGCAGCAGATCTTGTGACTTACACTCTCGATCTGGGATTCAAGGTTCGAGCCCTGAGCACAACCTTGCGACTAGTCAAAGAGGCCTTGGAAATTGTAGGTGATCATGCCGGGGTGTCTTATCTGGCTGCTCCCTTCCTCCCCCTGCTGGCCAAATTACCTCTCCAGGCATATCCTAAGCATGTCCAGGATCATTATGCCGCTACCAAGGCCACGCTGGAGGAATTGGCTCAGCGTAAGGTGAAACGACTGGCCCCGGCCGAGAAGAAACCCAAGGCCTTGCGTTTGTTTGAACCACGCTTCGAAGCTGTCTACGATGACAAGCGCAGACCTAAAATGAGCAAGGAGAAAGAGGAACGAGCCAAGCTCATGCACAAAATCAAACGGGAGAAAAAGGGAGCCATTCGTGAAATACGTCGTGACACGGCTTATATACAGGATCTCCGCCTGAAAAAACAATTGGAAAGGTAAGTTACTTCTATCAATTTCAATTTGTGTGGTTTAATTGAACTTTGTTCCATCATTTCAGCGATAAGGAACGCTACGAAAAGGTCAAGCGCATCTACCAAGAAGCCTCCATGCAGCAAGGCGAGCTCAACGAATTGGCGCGAGCCAAGAAACGCAAGAAGTTCTAGAGTAAGGCTCAAGCTTGTTGGAAACTATAATTGTACAGAAAAAATAAAAAGTAGAAGAAACAGAAACTACTTCGTTGATATCTCTCGGCAGCGCAGAGTGGCCGCCTCCACTGCTCCAGAAACGGCTGAACGAAAACCTTTAATCAAAAGGTGATTTCAAAAATTGCTTATCAATATTGTGGGTCAATGCAAAAGTACCTGCACGTTCCAAGTGCTTGAGGGCGGCTGCCGTTGAGCCAGCCGGGCTGGTTACCATGTCCTTCAGCTGACCTGGATGTATGCCAGCATCACGCACCATTTGACCAGCGCCGAGTACTGTTTGGGCGGCTAGACGATAGGCCAAATCTCGTGGCATGCCAGTGAGTACGGCACCATCGGCTAGAGCTTCAATCATTACATAGACATAGGCAGGTCCACTGCCGCTCAGAGCGGTAACGGTGTCCAGCTGAGATTCATCCACGGGCTCACAGGTGCCAACAGAACTGAGCAGCTTCTGTGTAAGTTGGCAGTCGGCATCAGTGGCCTGAGTACCCCGTACGTAGACTGAGCAGCCAGAGCCCACCAGGGCAGGAGTGTTGGGCATGACACGTATTACACGACTTTGTGGTGATAGTTTCGACTCCAAGGTGGCGAGAGTGATGCCCATGGCCACGGAGATGAAGAGCTTACCAGCGCTCAGGGACTTAACTTCATCTAAGACTTTGGGCACTACCTGTGGCTTGACGGAAACAAATACCAACTGGGACTGCTCAACTATGGGGGCGTTCTCCACCAAAGTCTCGATTTGAAGTTCTTGGAAAGACTTTAGAGAGGCTTTGTCAGCTGGGTGTACACTAGCTATTAATGCGCTTGGCTTGGTGATGCCTGTAATCAACGAATTAAGATTGAAACTGATAAATTATGAAAAACTTATGTAAAACATTCGAACCTGCGGCTATGAAACCCTTAGCCATGGCTTTTGCCATGTTCCCACCACCAAGGAAACCAATTTTTCCTATCTGTGCCATTGGTGAATCAAATGTTTTGCGCTTTTTACTCTGCGATCTGAGAATTGCAACTGTTTTTCAAAAATGCCTCAACGCCGGCATCAAATTACGGCGTCAAATCAGTTGAAAAAATAAAACATTCCGTACAACTGATAAGCAATCTGGTTCTGTCTTACTCCAATCCATTTTTAGGGTACTTATGTTTGTTTTTTTTTTTTTTTTGTTATGATCGGACGCTATCAATGTTTTCTTATCAACTTAAGAGTAACCTCATTGCCTAGATAACAATAACGAACATTCACAGGCTGTTTTAAGCTAAGAATAGAAATTGAAAAAGAAAAATAATATTGTAACTGTTGTTATCAGCCGAGGTACTCAAAAAGTACCATGCTCTTTACATTTTTTAAAGTGGCTCGAAGTGGCAGCTCTGTTTAGGTTGAACTTGTTCTTCGTTGCGGAACTTTATAAATTAATTCGTTCGCTCCGGAACCTTTAATTTCTACAGCAGCGGTATGTGTGTTTAATTTTTTTGTATTTATAAAGAAAACTTTTATTTGCAAGTGCGTCAACATTGAAAAATGGCCACGTGTATATTCGATCACTGATTTGATTGTGTGGGTCTTACGAATTCTTATCCATTAGATATTTTTGGCCCTAAATAAACAACGCCAATGTCAATCAAATCAATTGGTGTGCAAAAGATGTTTGCATGCTTGTGTGTGTTTTTATGTGCTTATGTGTGCTTATAAACTGAAAACTAAATTTGTCAATTCAGTTTCATTTCAGACTCAACAATAGCTTAACCGGTACATATATATATATAGATATATATATATATATATATATAAATTTTTCAAAGCATAAATTGTCTGGCCCACAATGTCATCGTCGTCGACCACGTCTGGCAATCGCAAGCAGCCCACAGCCGTGTCGCGCATGAAACAAGATTATATGCGGCTGAAACGCGATCCCTTGCCGTATATTACAGCAGAACCTATGCCCAATAACATATTAGAGTGGCACTACTGTGTCAAGGGTCCAGAGGACTCGCCGTATTACGGAGGTTACTATCATGGCACGTTGTTATTTCCCCGAGAATTCCCCTTTAAACCGCCATCGATTTACATGCTAACTCCAAATGGACGCTTCAAGACTAACACCAGATTGTGTTTAAGTATTTCAGACTTCCACCCAGATACTTGGAATCCAACTTGGTTAGTAGAGTATCGATTCATGTTAATAGCTTTGATAATTACCATCCTTGAATTTGTAATTTGCAGGTGTGTGGGCACCATATTGACTGGCCTCTTGAGTTTCATGCTGGAGAGTACACCGACGTTGGGCTCTGTAGAATCCACCAACTACGATAAGCAAATGTTTGCCCAAAAATCGTTGGCATTTAACTTGCGCAACAGTAATTTTTGTGAGCTATTCCCTGAAATTGTTGAAGAGATCAAATCACGTTTGCATGGTCGTCAAGGTGCTGCCTCAAAGTCCGCAACATCATCGACTGGGATACCGCGATCGAATGGCTTAGTCAACGGTGCGTTGGACAATAATAACATGCTCGGGAATGGCAATGAGCATTTGCCTGGAGTGGATGAAGCACTAGACACTGGCAATGCGCCCGCCGATGTAGCCAACGGCAGTACCGCAGTCCAAAATAGTACACGAAATTCCTATTTGAATTGGCAGTCGGTCTATTCGAACCTGGTGATTATAATCTGTTTTGCAATATTTGCACTAATTGTTAATTACGTGATCAAAAACCTGAATCAGGAATAGAATTAACTTGTAAGCAATCAGCACTAATAGCATCTACATTTACACTTATATGCCTCATATATATATTACAATATATATATATATATATGTATATATATTTACATATATATATGAATAATGTACATTTAATATAGTTAGTTGCAAATAGATTAATTCTTCTTTGGATCTTCTCCCAGACAAGTCAAGTGCTTTGTATAACAGACTTCCCCTTCCGCTCCTGTTTTCCGTCAAACTAAATTTTCAGCCTTTCAAACTAAATTAGGCCGAACAGAAAGTATTTCAAACTAATCAACATTCGTCGCTTGATTCCTCAGAAATTGGCAAAAAGAAATTCTAAAAATTAAGCAAGTATATATATATATATTGTTATTTATTCATTGTAATAAAAAAAAAACACAAATTCTATAGTTTTATGTACCAAAAAAAAAAAAAAGAGAAATATGTCTTTAACCTTTGTAAAAAAAAAGCTGAAATGAAGTCCTCAAATATGTTTGTAAATGAATAAAGAATTACTTAAAACCATAAGAAATATAATGTAATGACAGTCTGCACGATTGCGTCTATTTTGACAACCATTGTACATAAATATTAAATACGCTAACCTAAATTAAAAATTACTCTTATATGAATTCGAAATCAATAGTTCGCCCTGTGATATCATTATCACTTTTGTTGTTAGCTGTCACCACAGCCACCGAGGTATTTCCGGACCCCAACTCTTGGCTAATCCGTTGTCTGCTTGCGGCTTGTTTGCTGGTCAATCTTAAGCCAAAATTGCACACACGACGCTTATTACAATGTACTGCTTTCTCTCTGTCTCTATGAGAATCGGAGGGGGGGTGTCTGTGTGGTTGGGGCCGTAGAGAATTATTGCATACTTTGTGGGACACACACACCCAGGCATAATGGCAAATTATGTTGGTCGAAGGAAAAGAAAGAAGAATTGAAATTCATTGTCGAGATTTGGTGAAACCATTCCCTGGGGCGGATTGGTTGGGTAAACTGTAAAACATGAAATTTCATTTTGTTGCTGAAACTTGGAAGGCAGCTGTCGCCGTTGCCATTGCCGTCACCGCCACCGTCGTTGTCGCCGAAGTCGTCGCATTGTTATCTCTCGCCCAGACCGCTGTGTGGTAGAAGTTGATAATTTAACTAACGTAAATTTCAAGTTCAGACCAAGGCAAACATATCCTATTCAGTCGCACCAACCAAACAACCAGTCCAACCAGGCCAACAGCACTATCATCATCATTTTCATTGTCGTCGCCAAATGGTAAAGTTTTTTGTGATGCCACTTGCAACTTTTCAAATTTTGTTGCCGCCAGTTGCGAGTTGTTTGTTTTATGAACTTCAACAGTTTAAGCCAATTTTATACAACAACAAGGCGTGAGGTGCGGCGGGGCAAAGGAAAACTCAAACTCGTTGTATAATGATAGCTTTGTCGAGCTGGGATAATATCCTGAACAACAAAAGGCACCAACAACAAACTATTTATACAGAGCAACGGACTGCATTTCCGGCTGCAAATGTCATCTTGACTTTACTTCCCGCTCTCTGGGCACGTCTCATTCCATCTCTTTATCTGTCTTTTCGAATGACAAACTTTTTGCTTTTCATCTTTGCCACAAAGTGTGGTGTTTTGGTAGTTCTCGCCAGCTCTTAATCCCTCCATTTGGGTCAATTTGTTTCCAGCTTAAAGATTGATTTTTCTTTCGAAATTCTATGACTTATTTCAAGAAGTTCAGAAATTTCAGGACGCTAATATATTCAGGGCTTTCTTAAGATCAACTTAAACCCTCTATAATGCTAGCCAAGCAATCGGCTCTGTGGGCATGTCTTATTCCATCTTTATCTGTCGTTTCCCACCATTTAGGTCAATTTGTTTCCAGTATTTCTTTCTAATATCTATGACTTATTTAAGGAATTCCTAAAGTTCCGGGGTGCCAATATATTTAGTGTTGTTTTTTTAAGATCAACTTGTGTCCTTTCTAATTCAATTTGCTTAGTTTGCTGGTGATTATTTCTGATTTCAAGACAAAGTTTATTGACTTGGAGTTCTTCAGTTATTTATTTCCCAACTATACCGGTATAAGCATACTGCACCCTGAAAACTGCTGTAATCCATTAAATCCAGCTCGGCATTAATGCTAATGTTTTTTTGTTACTCCCTTTTTTTGGCCAGTGAGGGCAGAGAGGAGCCAAGTTAAGCCTCTTAGGGCCCAAAATATGCACATTATCTCTGAGACGCCACACCAGGCAAATGTCCACTGCGTCTTACACAAAAAAAAAAAAAAAAAAAAAATTGTACTTCTTTTTGGAGCCATAAAAGTAACGGGCCAAAACAAAGGCAATGGATACATCAACAAAGTGCGGAAGAAATGAAATTTTTATTTGCCTTTCTCGGCCTTTCACGCTGAGCAAGCCAAAAGATAAATAAACATAAATAAAAATAGCAAATGCCATAATCATTAACCATGCCTCATTGGTGTGTGTGCGTGTGTTTGTATGTGTGTGTGCCAGCGTGCGTGTAAATTTGACCAAGAAAAAGTTTTGTGCCACCGCTGCCGCAACGCCAGACATGAATGTGCATGAATATAAATGAAAATGTTTCTTAAATTATGTAAGCAATATACTTTTATCATTGCGATGGGTGTGAGTGTATTTAAGTATATATGCGAAGACGATAAAGGAATAAACTTAATATGTAACATCAAATGAAACTCGACTGGACGAAGATAGTCGAGTAAAATGCTTTCAAGTATTCTGGATTTTTTCCTAACAAGAGAAGTTTTTTTTTTTTAAGAGAAATACGTATATACCTATATATTTTTTTATATCAGTTTTGAAGAGTCCAGTGACAAGGTTCTTGAGTCACTCTGCTTTCTATTTCATTTCAAAAAAATAAATGGATTTCAGCTGAGGCCCGAAAATTGTAAATGGCCAACAGGCTTGCATGGCCACCAAAAAGCCATAAATTTAACCCAAATAAAAAATATAATTTTCTTTACGCTTCAATCAACGATTTGATAGATATCCTTATGTATTAATATTTGAATATTTTCGGCTCCGGCATAAAGTATCCAATAAGGGTCATAAAACGCTTGAGGTTGGCCAATTTTGATGCTCTTTATTGATCAATTTGCATAAAAGGAGTAGCAAACAAAGCCAAATTGGAACAGGTGCCCAAGGCTTAGTTTCATACACACATTTTCCATATCTTAGTTTGTGTGTCTTTAATTAAAATGACATCGGCCTGACATGGCAATAACTCGTTGTTCAAAGAGTACACATACGCCCTGTTGACCAGCGGAAACTCAATGGCTTTGACGCTAATATATAACCTCATGATGTGGTTTATGGGGCGTACAGAGATAGTGAGATAGAGTGATAGTCCAGTCGTTTGTTGCCCCTGTTGTAAATCGTATAATTTTCAGTCCTAACAAGCTTTCAAGTTGACTGGTTGACTCACCAATTGTGCCCCAGTTGATTTCCAGTTGCATGTACTAATTTTGAAAAATCCTGGCTATGTTGCAGTTGACGACTAATTGTTGATTGAATTATGAACTCCATTCTGAGAGCTGGAAACCAACTCGTCAATGTTCAATTGTGTCCAGCCCATCTAACGAGGCTATAAAACTCAAATGAACAAAGTCCACGGTGAAGTGGTGGGCGTTCCCATCTACTCCAAAAGGACTCTTAGCTTGTGTATAGTTTAATTTACTATAGAAAATCCACATGTACCCATATGTATATGATGGCTTATAAAGACAAGAAGTACACACAACTATGAGAAGATAATGAACCTAAACAGAAACACTGACGCCACCAAAGTTATCCTGGGAGGGTACAAAAAATAAAACTAATTCTGGTGAGAGGATGTGCTTGTCACTCGACAAATTATAAGGGCAATAAAAAAAGAAGCTACAGGAAAAAGTGAACGCGACACTTACACAAGTGGCGGTCACTTCCGGACAGCTGCTCCTTGGATTTATGCACTGACCATGTGGGCGCTAACTTTAAGTGGTCTAAATGGAAAAAACTTTCAGTGCTACAGCTAAAAGTACAGCATAGCAAAGAGGCGAAATGATACTTTATAAAAATATCAGTTTTTTTTTCTTAATTGTTTCACGTTGTTTTTTAGGTAAAAAGGAAGAGGAAATATTCTGTGCATACACACAAGCTGGAAATTCCACTTGTTGCCGAGCATCTTCTTGCCCTGATAATGCCGTGTTGAAAAAGTAAAATGATAAATAAAAAAACTTTTTAAATTATCATGAAGCCAAGGCAGACGCTTAACGACTTTGCCGATTGCTTTCGTTGTCGGGACCTGGGCCAAAGGCAGCTGGAGCAAGTCTATTCCGCATAAAACAAAAATTAAAATCAAATAAAAACCAAACAAAGTTAATTTATGCAGCAGCAACTACAACTACAAAACTTATAGCCCAGTTACGAGACTGCCTAACGACAACGACAACCAAAACAGTAACGGCAGCTGGGCTCGATCCGGAGGAGAGCAGAAGAAATGCCAAACTAAGCTGAAGCGGGCCCGGGTAGGGATCCGACCCAGAGGTTGAACTTGTCAGCGGGCGGTAGTGTTGTCAAAGTTTGGCCTTAGTTCTGTCGAAAGCGGAAAACTGAACGCCATATTAGATTCAAATGCATTTCCCTTTTGTCGACACCTCCCGCTTCCTGTTGGCAGTCCAGAGCAACGGAAATGAACAGCAAACTTTTCAATTGAGTTTTCCGTTCTGACGCTGCAGTCGCGTTCGTTACATGCCGATCCCCTCCCCCCCCCCCCATCTGCGAACTCTACGACCCTTCGGGCTTAACCGCTTAATGCAAAACTCAACTAAGCGCCTGCTGGGCTTGTCCACGGGGCGTATGATGTGCGGGATGTGCACGATAAAGTTGTTGCTCGATTTTTGCTTATTTTCTTGTACATCTAAAAAGACTACACATACTACAGCAAAAACAACAGCGATAATTTTAGGGACCGGCAATTGGGTTGATTAGTATTTCACTGCTGGGGCGTGTTGGAATACCCACAAAAAGGAAGACGAAGATGTACATCCCTTTGGTAATTGGGATTTGTTTCAAGTAAACATAACTATTTGTCGAAAGAACAAAACAAAAAATATATTTAATTAATTCAGCACAATCAATAAATAAGACAATTTGTAATCTTTTCGGCTTACTTTCATTACATAAAGGCTACTGAAAATCTAGCCTTATGGGCCCTAGACAAATTAGGTGGTCACAAAAATCTTTTGGTGCTTTTTGGTTCACATATAGAATAACTGGACTCAGCCTTGTAGAGAAATGATAATGATTGGGCCATTTACTACATAGGCACAGTATAAGCCGGAAACAAAATGAAAACAACACGAACACACATCACTGGATCCGCTCACAGTAATCATGGAAATTGAACAAAGAGCAGAAAAAGAGAGAAATAAATAGAGAAGGAGAGTGGGAGAGAGAGCTTCGGAGGAGCAAATAAATTTGCCATAAGTAAGCAGAAGATGATTATGATAGAAGCAGAAAAAGGAAAAACGAGACAACCGACAAAATCAACACAGTCTGCCGCTTGGCCAGCAATAAAGCGAGTTACAAAGAAATAAAAAGAGTGCCAAAATGAGATACAAAAAAATAAGAAGTAATATAGGGAAACAAAAAAAAAACCCCTACTCAACCAGGGAAGGAGAAATCCAACAGCAGCAGAAGAAGAGTGAAGCCGAATCTCAAGTCGAGGCATTTGTATCAAAGTTGTTGCCCTTCCGCTGGGCACATCGCACATCCGCCGCTGGCCATTTCAATCAATTTACTTGCACCACATACCGTCAACCAAGCCCAGAGATATTTTTTGTCGTTTTTATAAATGGCATGCCAGCAGAAGCGTAGCAGTACAAGGAATTCAACTGAAATTCGCAAGCCGGAAATGGCAGCCATGACGGAAACGAAGACACATTGTTGTTGCCCCCAGGGCGCTGACTCCCGTTCTCTGTTAGCCTTTATGTGCACAAGTGTATAAAAGAGTCTGTGTGTATTTATGTATGGGTTGGCTATGGCTATGAGTTGAGCTACGTAAGCAGTTATTTGTCATGTACCCAAACTCAAAATGCCCCATGCATGCATGTGGAAAGTATACAGAATTTTCTACTTTTTTGTATTATCCTCACATATACTATATGTGTGTGTATGTGGATTTGTATCAAGACACCGGAAGTTGTAAAAAGTATTTCAATTAAGTTAAGACACGACTGATTCTGATACTGATACTGTTCTGATATTTTCTAAAGCCCGCCTTGACTGTATGCTTTACACCCACGCCCTGATGAAAGTGATACATATTTTTAACCAAAATAATTTAATTTAAATATAGAATAATTGGTAATAGTAATGGTCGAAGATCAAAATCTCTTTTCGAAGCAGTTACATATCTCAAAAACCAAGGGTGATCTTGAGATATTCCTGTTGTACTCAACTAAAATTCGGAATACCTATGTACTAATATATAAGCATTCCAACTACCGAATTGCACTGAAATCGGTCAACGAATGACGGAGATATACTAAAAACCAAGTTTCGTGTTTATGACAGCCGCTAAGTCCTATTATGGGTTCGCTATGACCGGATCCGAAAGAAACGTAGAAAAGAGAAATACCAAGAGTCATTCCGATAGCCGAATAAAAAGATTCATTGCTATGACTACGACCATCAGGACATGCTTAATATGCTCCATGAAAAGAGTATAAATACAAGATAATATTTAAATGTATACAAACAATTACTTTCAAACAGTTAATTTTTTATATAATCTTGCTCGATTTGGGAAAGGCTCGAGAATGTCAAGCATTTCGAAGTGTTTTTGCAAGCACTTTTGAAAAGCACAACATTCTGGAGTCTTTTGCCAAACCTAGGGCAGGGCTGGTTAGTTATCTGAATAATCAGTACTGACAGAGCTGTCAGAGCTTAAGCAGTGCTTAAGGCCACAGGCACTACATATAACGGCTGGTTTTTTATTCTTTGAGATTTCCGTCGGTAGCAAAGTCGATGAAAATCTTGACCACTGTGCAAATTCCTCAGCTTGTTTCATGCGGTTTGTTTTTCTCGGGTTGTAGTAGAGTCTTTTAGGATCCCCAAGCGGTTTTTTCTGTAAATGTTGGATTTCCTTCAAGTGTTGGTTTATAAGACGAGCTTTTTCGATTGCTTTCTTTTTTCTGATTTTCTCTAACTTCTTCTGGAAAGGTGTCCTTACCATTCTTTGAAAGTAGCCGATCCACCTCGCACGCGTGGTTTCGGGATCATACTGAATAAATGTCAAAGACGGATGAGCGTCTGACTCGAATGACTCCTTCGATGCGTTCGTAAAGTCGAGAGAACTGTGGTAGCCTTTGCGCCTTAGCATCCTTGTGCGTTCGTGCAGCTCTCGCAAAGTGTGATCGAACTCTCTTTCGAGAGCATAACGGTCGTTGTTATTGTCCGAGAGCGCCACACGCATATCGTACAGTTTTTTCAATATATTGTTGTAATAAAGGGGGGAGCGAGAATATCTTGAAAGTAATAATCTGTCTGCTGCAGTTGTGGGTGATTCCTTATTCAATAATAATCTGTAAATGTGCTTAAATTCATCTGAGAGATCGCCGATAAGATTATGGATCTCATTGTCGAGAACTCCATCATTTATGTCGTCCATAAATATGCCGAGCTTTCGATTTGATTTTGGTTCTGGCTTTTTCAGAACATGAGTTTCCTTTATTTTCTTTTGCAATTCTCTTATTATTTTCGATTTCTTTTGAAATTTTTGGTCATCCGGGCGAAATGGTGGGCGCTTTCGATTGGAACTACGCTTGCTTTTATTCCACTTTGTTGCAAAGCTAGGCATGCGAACTTTTAGCTCAGAATTAAGATGAAAACCTAGAATTGATTCTTTGGTTGACCTTCTCACTTCCCTTGACTTTTTTATTTCCTCTGGCTTTTTTATTTCCTCTGACTTTTTTATTTCCTCTGACTTTTTAACTTCCTCTGACTTTTCTGGTGTCAAGCCTAGTCTTTTTACTATTTCACTATACTTTTTTACAGCGTCTTTTTCCGGGACTACGGTATCATCCAGATAGTACTTATTTACTTTGATAGTTACCACACCATCTTGCACATTCGATTGCTGTGGTGGTTTATGTTTATGTTTTGAATGATGACTCGGATCTTGGACAGAGTTGTTTACGCTCAGGTAGCCGTAACCCAGATCGTGTAGTTCTTTGGCTCGGTCTTTGATTTGGTTTAAGGTAATATCAAAGTCCATAGGACCACGCATATTGAAAAGCTTGGTGATCAACACGTTCTTTCTATTCGGATCACGTAAAAAAGTTTCTAATACATTTTTGTCTTCGCTAGTTTTAGGCAATTCTTTTAATATAACCATTCTATACAATCGCTGTAGGTTCTCTGGCAGAAACAAATCCACTTCCTCCATCTTCTTGGATACCACTGGTGGTTTTTGGGGACCTGACTGTTTTTTGGGCTTGTGAACTCTCTTTTCTGTATTACCTGATAAGCTCGCGTACGACGCCTTTGAGAAATGGGATGCAACTCTTCCGACACTTGTTTTGCTACCGGATTTGGAATGTTTACTAGATATTTTACTGGCAATGCTTTTTTGGCTTTTATCTTGGTAATCGTGAAATGAAAGCACAGTTTCAAGAGATGTCTCTGTCCCAAAATATGAAGAACTTGGACTGAGTGCGCCATATCCCATATCACGCAGCTCTTTAATTCGATCAAAAACTGATTGTTCCGTTATTTTCTTGACTTGTGACTTTGTGCGTAAGGCCAGCAGATTCTTTACGAGAACATTCGAAGCTTTCGGGTTATAGAAATATTTAGCCAATATATATTTGTCTCTCAACGATTCTGGCGGTTGTTTCAATACGATCAGTTCGTATAGTCGATCCAAGTCTCCTACACTCATATTAAGTTCAAGGTTGTCACTTAATACAGAGTGACTTAAGGTGGTATCCCTATTCCTCATAGTTTGAACTACTTTTAGTTTAATACTCTTGCGGGATATAATTGAGTCAATACTACCTACTGATTTTCTTGAAAAGCCTTTATGCCGTAAATTCTCAGGTTCAGTACTTAATTTAGGAGGTTTGCTTTTTTTATTCCCACGTTTTTTTAGGGATTTGCCCGTTCGAACTGGTTGCTTTTTTGAACCTCTTCGATATTTATCTTCTAACATTTTTTTTAGTTCTGCCTCAAAGAGTGTACTGCTTGAACTTATAATAGACCTTGAAGATTTTTTATAGATAGGCTTCTCAGAGAAATGTACAGATGAGCTTCTCATCTCAGAGTCTCTATTTTCAGCTTCACTTCTTTTTGGGGATTTTTGTCTAGACTTTGATCGACTTTTCGCTCTACCACGAGATCGGAAGGCGCTCCTTCTGCGACCTTTCTTTTTTACCCTCCTCGAACTTGAAGTTTCACTGTAGGGAATGTAGTCAATGCTTACGTAGTCAGCATCTCCCTTCATGATCGGTCTGTCTACTTCATTTTTTTTATCAGTCTTGGGTATTTTGTAGGGCCCCGGGAAACTGGCAACTAACCGTCGAAATTGCTTGTTGTACACAGCCGTATCTTCGCCAAATTCAAACTTCTTCAGTATTGCCCGCAGCCTTTGCATGTATAACTCATAACCGGGACTATCTACGTCGGTTAAGTATTTGTGGATTTGCTTTGAATTAAAACTTCGACTCAATTCGGCTGCGTATTCATCATATGCTGTTAAGCCAGCGAAGGCCATTTCAATATGATGTATTCGACTACGAAATTTCTGCCAGGTCTGAGGTGTTCGATGTGCCAGTTTCTTAAGTTTTTTTAGCTCCAGTCTTATCAGCACATGTTTCTGCTTGGCCTGAGAAAGCTTGCATCTATCTTTGTAAATTAAATATTCCAATTGCTTGGCCAACTTTTGACAGAGCTGCCGTTTCTGAAGTTTTTGCTTCTCTCTTCTACGTCTACGGTTTTTTTTCTGCCTTTTGAGATTTTGGGCAATCAGGTTGCGCAAGAGATTTATTTTCTCTTTACGTAAGGCTAATAATTTCAGCCATTTAGTGACAAGTTGCTTTCTTTTCGAGGACATTGAAATCGGCTTATATTAAAATAAAAATGTATCCTAAAATTAAAACTGCAATTTAGGTATAATTTTTTTTTTGTTTTTTTATTTTTTTATTTTAAATTAAATTAATCATATATACATTGAATTTATATAAATAAGGCAAAAGCTTTTGACAGAACAAGCGTAGAACTTTCCGGGACTTGAGTGAAAAATATTAAGCTCCCGAAATGAACGCCATATGCCATTTAAAACCTAAGAAATATTTCTAAATTTCTGTACTCCCCCTAAATATATTTATTTTCGTGTGTATGTGAGTGTGTGTATGTGTGATCCATTTCTAGAATCTGTCGCGTACAATGAGCCAGACGTGGGGCTCACATGTCACGTAGCACATCAGTAAATTGCAATAAAATCCGTCAGTGCATGTGTTATTTAATAGAAAATAAGTGACACAAGGACGAGACAAAGTATATAAATGTTGATATTTTTGAAATATTTCTCTTTGGCATTTATTTTTTTGAGTCAAGTCCATTTATGAGAAACTGGTAATTTAAAAACTGAGTAAAAGCTTGATTCCTTTTACATTATATTCTTTTCAGATCTAAAAATAAAATAAGTCAATGCTGCTTAAAGTAGCCACAAGATTTTATTATTCTCTCTCCCGCTCTTTGACTATAAATTACTTTTCTATTCTACAAGTCAAGGTCAAAAGGGACACAGCTGTTTCATTGATTTTATATTGTTAGATTTTCCTTTTTTTTCTCGCCATCGAGAAAAGGGAAAAAATAAAAATCTTCAATAATTATTATTGAAATCCATTAGTGAAGCCAATGAAAAACATTTTAAATCATTCGTTGCACATGAGCTTTTATTGTAGTTGATAGTTTCAGAGTTGCAGCATTCCGAGCCGAAGCAAATGAAAACAAAAAATCCAATTACTGCCCGAGCACGTATTTTCCATTAAGCAAACAGGACCAGGACAGCAGTCCGAGTTACAGACACATTAAGGCCAGCAGGTAGGCCAAAAAGAGCACCAGCAAAAATATCAAGAACATCCACAATCGAGTCAATGAACCAATCGAAAACAAAAAAAACAAACCTTAAAAAATTCTTAATGAATATGATTTTTTTCTCTCTCGCTCTCTTTCAACAATTAAGGCAATGAATAACAGTATGAATTGCTGGCTAGATGACTGGTCATGGCGACTGGTAAGCCATTAAGTCGAAACAGTCGAAAGTTCAATAGAGTGAAGATGCCACACCAGCATACTTGACATTTCAATTTCCGTATGCACCTAACAAAAGCAGTGAACAAAAAAACAAAAAACTAAAGAGAAAGAGAGAGCAAGAAGAAGTGAAGAAAAAATGTTAGCCAATTTCATACAGACCGCGCAAGGAACACGGCAGAGAAAAGTTGCTTTCAATTACCTAGCCAGGACACGCTGACTGCTTTTGTTTTTTGCCTTTTGCATAGACCCCGAACCCTACCCGCACCGTCACCGTCACCCTGTCAACCACTTCAACTTGGTAGCTGGTAACTTTTTTGTTACATGGCAACGTTTGCTTTACGCCAGACTATTCACATTTTACGCTTTGTTAGTAGCCCGAAACGGACTGCCAGCCCTCAATGTCAGCCCCTCCAAACTGGTTGTTCTGCTTGCCTGCTGCACTTTATTATGCTCACAAAAGCGAAAGACGCACTCCACGGAGTGGGCAACTTTGTCTCCTCCTCTCGCCAAGCCCCCGCATAATAATAAAGATAATATCAGGTGAAGCAGCCTTAGCTTCTACACTTAGAATAGAAGGGGGTATCCAAGTGGTTAGGGCCAAGTGCTATAAATAACAAAAGCCAGTTGAGATAAGCCTGCTTGCGCCTCCTCAAAAAGTATGCTGCAGTGGCATCTTCTTTTTTTTTTATTATTTTCCTTTTCATGTTGGCTTGTTTCTTTTTTTTTTTAGGTTTGATGGGCTCTTTCCTTTCAGTTTTGTCATTGGCGCCTTACGGCAAACACAATTCGATTGCAAGTTGAAATTATGCTAATTTATTTTTATCGCCTCGTCGGCAAAGTCAATTTGATTTTAATTTTCAACGCGAGCATTTTAGTTTTATTTCCGTTAGCGCTTTTCTTTCGATTCCACGGTCGTCATGGCTGCGCTTGCTTTTGCCGCGTTTTCCTCTGAAAAATAATTTAATTTGCCTTTTCCACTTCGACTTTCACGTCCACTTTTTTTTATTTATTTATTTTTTTTTTTCTTTAACTTTGCTTTGCTTATTTCCTTTTTGCGACTTTAGTTGTCTGTTAGTAAAGTACATGTTCCCCGCTCACACTCACTCACTTCGTCTCTTTCGCACTCTGGCCGCTGTGGTGTTGGGCCTTGAAACATTTGGAAATTCAAAGCTCGTACTTTTTTCATTATTGAAAAAGCGTAAAGAAAAAAGTTGAGATGAGAGCATAAAACTGCCATTGAAAGTAGCGGGCGGTCGGCCCTTCGGTCGGGTAGGTCGGCGGCGGTGGGGGCAGTCAGTGTCTTGCTTGTCGATGCCAGCGGCGAGTGGTGGCAAGAGAGCGATGAATGTCACTCGGCGTTCTCTTGTCTGGCCGAGTAGCTTTTAGTGGAAAAAAGGTTTTGTCACGGCTAAGCACATTTCACATTCAGAGTGAAAGAGGAGGTCGAGGGTCGACCAGCGACAGCTGCCATGGCTGCGGCTCTTGACGGTATTGCCCACTGACCATGGTCGGGAATGGCTGGCATGTTTTATTTCGTTTGATTTGAATGGCTACAATATAAGTGAGAATTTGGTATCGCAATGCCTTGGGTCCTGTGCGCGTCTTTTCTTTTTTGCATAATAATTGGATCAAAAAAGCCTCAGTCCAAAAATGAAACACCGGAGTATGCATAAAACCTGATCGATATTTCTGAAAATTTGGCATAGTTTTTTCATAGGCTTAGTATAGAATTCCCAACAAATCTCAGAGTCTATTGCTTTGCCAAAAGTACAGATTTGATCGAATTGGTTATCATAAATTTGATGAGAAAGGGCTGAGGGAATATTCAAGAATAAATCTCAGTACATCTAAAATCGAAACATGCATATTCATTTAGTCGGATTCTCCAATCCTTTAAGAGTAGATAAGATTTACTTCTTCAAGCGTAGAAAATGAAAAGCTTCTCAATAATGCAGAACAGAGAATAGTTAGACATGCAAACCAAAGACTCAAGTGAAAGCAATGACAGGCCTCATACGATGTTTGATATCATTAAAGGCCTCTTATGTGTCAAGAGCAGAAGCAGTGTAGCAGCGAAGCAAAGCAGAGTCGAGGGTAGAGAGAAGAGGGCATGGCAATGACGACGTCGACATACTTAAACACCATTGAAATTGAAGCTCTCTTGACAAGTAATGCTGGCATAACACACACAAACACACACATACACATACACACAGACTCACACCCAAGACTCGTAGTTACTCCTGTCAGTGCAATAGTCAACGACAACTTAACCCACACACTTGTACACTATATCCCCATCCATGTCTATGTCTTTGATTGTCTGTCTCTGCATAGTTAGACTCACTCCTTTAGCCACTCTCCCTTGCCGTCGACTATAGCTTGTATGAGTAATTTTTCATTTTCCTGTTAAGGCAAATGAAAATTGCCTGACAAGTTTTTGTCTGACTTTTGAGTGATTTACCCGTAAGTTACTTGCCAGCCAATATGCCACATAATTTACATAACTGAATTGCCACGCATGACCGGAAATTGTGGGGCGCCATCAAGTCGTTTTCAATAATTGCTCTACCCAGCATCCACATTCCTATCGTTCACTGCTCACCGCCACTCCACTCCATTCCGCTCATCTTATCATCATGAAATCTGTCATTACTGTCTGCGGCCGTGCAACGTGTCGTATGCGCAACCGCAAGAGTTCACTGTGTGGCCGATTGTTTCTGCCACTGCATTGGTTTGTGCACAACTCAACTGCCACTGCAACATTTCATCTAGGTAGACAATATAAAAGTGAAAACCACAGTCATACATCCCCAATCAGCAAGAATAAATTATGACAATTTTATGGCAAAATAATCGACCAACATCAACAGTTTCACTCATAAAAGTTAATACTATTTAATTGAAATTTCCATTATTATAATAATAGTAATTGTTTTTTTTTTGTGGACTGAATGAACAGTTAAATAACAAACCAACCGCAATAAAACACACAATGTTAAATTGAATATTTAATAAAAGTTAATTGCATGCGTGCAAACGAATTGAGCAAATCTTGGTGGAAATTTCAGTAATTTTGCCACCTGGCGAAAAATTTCTCCGGATAGAAGGAAACAATGTAGAAAAGTTGGTATGCGCTCAAGCGAAATTATGCAACCCTAATTTGCACCTGAAGCAATTAACACTTTTCGTACCAACTGCAACAAGTGGCCAGCCAAACCGGGCTGGCTTAGTTTGTAATATTCTCGTGAACTTTGCCATAGTTTTACTACTTTTTCCCTATACTGCATTTGCTGTTTTTTGTTGTTGTTCTTGTCAGAGCTTAAATATAATAAAACGCTTATTAAATTTGCTACTGCTCAAATAACAAGCGCTGTTGCCACAGAATGGCTGCCTTGGGTCGGCTACAACGCACCGCATCCGGGTTGCCCTTAACACTTTTCCCCTCTTCTAGTTTTAGTTCTCGCCTCGCTTGCTCTTTCTCTGGCAACTCTATTTCTTGTGCCAAAGCGTATCATGATAATAGTGTGGTTTGTTATAGCTTTTTGTATTGCTGCCACCCCATGTCCCCAACAGCCCGACCATTCTGTTGCGGTTGCACTCAACAAGAGTCTGGCTGCTGCCACATTCCTCTATTCCTCTCTGCCGGCGTTCGCCCAACTCATCATGAGCTTGGCTTGTGAAACTTTTCCTTGTCCTGTCGACACTTTCTGCCGTGCGTTGTTTTTGTTGTAATTGTTTTTCGGTCTACAAAGTTGGAGAAAGCTGAGCATAGAATATCTGCGGCTGCCAGTGGTCTATTTCATCTGTTCTTCTTCTGTCTTTTGATCGTATTTTTGTGGTTTTTCATTTTTGCCAGCTTTGCTTTTTTTCTCTTGACAATTTGAGGAAAAATTATTCAAAAGGACTATTAAAATAATAAATCGTTAGCCGAAGATTCGACCACAATTGCTGGCTTCGAAAAACTTTAAAGCAAATAAGTTTCAATTTTATACCAAAAAAAAAAAGACAAATCCAGTTTAGTGATTCTTGGCCTTTTTAAGTCTTAATAAGGTCATAAGTAATTGGTGGGTTTGCTTATTTAATGAGTCAATTACTTGAACCCCTCAGTCAACTAATTAATTTTAAAAATTGGCAAACAGGGAAGAGTAGTTGATTTATTCAGTTCTTGTCGTATTTAAGGAGGTGAAAGGGTGTGCCAGAGCATGGGACACCCTGTAAGTAAAAGACTGGATTAAAAATTAAAATACAATAGGATTTAATTTGCCAACCCTGTAGTCTTACACTCACATATAATATCTAATTCGAATATAACTTTAAAATCAATAAACAATGCATGAAGTGTTTATTAATCAAGCGCGCCATCTACCGGTCAAAAACTTGACTCTGAGATTTTGTTTGTTGAATATTTCCTGTAATTATGGTCCGATTTTGTTCATATTTGATATCATTCGTAAGATTTAATAGTAATCAAAAAATTTAGAAAAATTAAATGCGGAGAAGGGAAGGGAACTAAAACTCCAAATAAAAGTTTATTAATATTTAATATTTTATTGACTTAAGCTGGAAACTTAGGCTATTCTAAATAATTAATCACATCACAAAAATTGTGAAATATTAAAACATAAATTAAAGTTTCCAGGTTCAAAGCTTATGAAAGCTTACCACATCGACAAGGAAGAAGGACTCTGAAATATTACAAGCACAAATTAAATAATTGCAAGAACATCACCATTAAAAGTCCCACTTTAAGCCGTAAATCTCAAATTAAATGCAAGATAAGCGCGGCGTAAATTATGCCATTCATTCATTTCAAGCCGCCTAAGTTCAGACAATACAAATTACAAAGAAAACTCAGGCCCGACCGGCAACAATGGCAGTGCCACAAAAAGCAACAAGCCACAGATAAAGGCCAACACAACTTGCCTTGGAAATAAGGGGGGGCTCATGTGTGCGTTTGGTGAGAGAGGGAAGGGACTGGGGGCTCTTCGTCAATGACTTTATTGTGTGCGATGATCGGGCTCAGGAGAACACCGAAGCAAGAAAGGAAGCTACGAACTGTGACTGTGGCCATGCTGCCCTGTTGATGCGCGCCAAAATTATTACAATTTTGTAATTTATTTAAGAGCTTTGCATAAATGGCCATAGTCATTTCGTCGACAACGTTGAATGGCTTTGCCCTTCGGGCTTTTGTTTGCCAGCTCATGTGTAATATATGGATAAGAATTCGCCCCTAACTGCGGGTCTCTCTCTCTTTCGCTCCCTCTTGCTCTGCCTCTTTGGAGCCAAAAAAAAAAAAAATAATTCACTTTGGCAGGCTGTAAAATGCTTTTAAATTTAATTATAAGGCATGTTTAAGTTAATAATGCAGGTGTTATTAATGATACCGACTCTTCTGCCTTTGACGAGCAAATAAGCATAGCCTACTTTTTCGGGCCAGCACAAACTTACATTTTAATGAAGTGAGGCATATTCGTTGTTTGCATGCCAGTTGAGTTGAATATATGTGAATGATTAGGCAAATAAATTGAATGCTGTGTGTGGCACGCAATAGAAATGCCAAAAAAATCGAGTTGATTCATCACTTATGGCCCGGCGAAACTAACTTTCAACTTTGGCATCGGTCAGCTAGCTGGGCAGACATGGCATACACAATCCCTCAGATTGACTAAAATGTCTGCCGGGGTCGGGCCAGCCCAGCGGGAAATACTTCTGATTGGACCACTCTGGCGGAGCATACAAACGATGAAAATAACATTTAGCATTAAGCATGATATATGAAAATGATAATGTGGTTTGACAGCAACCACACACTCACAAAAATACACCCAAACACATACGAGTACATACAAATATTTTGTGAACTTTTATGAACACTTGCCACACATGCTGGGAGACAATATGGAAACCACTGCCCCTGGCTCTTCGAAATATTCCATGGATAGCTAGTTGAGTCTCGGTCAATGCGCTGCTTTTGTGTTGTTGTTGTTGTGCTTATCGTAGGTCAGGTTTTAAAATTTAAACATAAAGTAACTCGCTGCAGGGATCTTAAGAGCGCGCCTGCGCACTCGTTTTGTTGATACAGAGAGTCCGGACCCATTGGAGGCAGGTAGTTGTGGAAGCAACACGTGCTACAGATTTTTTTTACCAACAAAAAAATCAGAGTAAACAAATAAATAAACAGAGTATGGACCCATGTATGTGTGTGTGTGTGTGAGTGCGTATATAAAAATGAATGACATTTTACGCTTAAAGTTGTAGAATGGAGCAGCAATGGAGAAAAAGAAGATTCAGCCGGCTATTCGTTTTGGCGCCAAAGTTGGGTATGTGCGTGATTAATGGTCTCAGGTAAGTGCGAAGTGTCAAGGTGCTAAATTTAATGGCGTCCTATTGAAATTAATGGACCATCAAAATAAAATAGACTAAATAGTAATTTATCTAGTTTCAATAAAATTGTCTCTATAAAATTGTATTTCTTTTAGCACGCATTCCACATAAATATTAAATAGGTTCATTTTTTCTTTCACAAGATTTATCGTTTAGTTTTCAGTCATTCATAATGCAAAGAAAGCCTCGCAATTCTCCATTCGCTAACATGTACGGCCACAAACACAAACAACAAGTGTGCTCACATACATTCTCCCGTCTGCTCTCTTACGCCAGACTGAGCGCATTTGTCAATTGCATACAACAACAACAAAAACAACAGCAAAGCTATAGACAAAAGCAAAATCCCACAGCCAGACAGATACCGAAGAGAGCGCCTGAACAAAGAGAGAGAAACAAAACGGCGCTCGACTTGTGCGTCGACAGAGCCGTCAACGTCAACGTCGTTCGATTGTGGGCCAAGCTGTCTGAGTATTTGAAAACAGTTGCAATTACAACGGCGACGCCGACGGCAGCAACGATTACGCCAGCGGAGATAAGCCGTGTGGGCGCAGACGTTGACGTTGACGTCGACGTCGCTGCCTGATAGTCCACTAACAATTGAGGATGATACTCTGCTGCCTTGGTCGCAGACAGAGAGACAGTTTCAGCAGAGGACGACGTTGGCAGCATCAGGCTTTTTTGAACTTCAGTCATTGCCGGTGTTTCGAACTGTTTGGACGTACTAAGCGGAGGAAACTGAAAGCTGGCGCGTTAGTAGAAAATCTTTTATAGTTGAGTTCAAATACACACGTATGCTGGTGTTGGTGTATTAGTGAGCTGCTTGTGAGCGTGTGTGATGGCTTGTCTGTGTGTTAGGCACTATTTGAGGATTTAATGGAAAAGGCATTAATGGATGCTGCCCCTTTTGCTCGCCGCCGGGTCCAAAAGGGCCAACACTGATAGTGACCGACCCTTCCGTATGTGAGTGTGTGTGTGTGTGTGTGCGTGTGTGTGCGTGTGTGTGTCTGTGCTTATAAAGCTGTAATTGTATGGGTGAGTAGGCGCATAAAGCCTTTTGCTCTGAGCGTTGAACTCATGTGTGTGTGTATTTTTTTTTTTTTTTCGAAGCCTAAAACTATGCAACACAATTTTCGTTTGCTGACATTTGGCAACACATATGACCAAACTAAGCCAGCTAGCTAGCCAACCAGGCAGCTAGGCAGCTTGTTTGTCCCTCCATGCGTTGTTTGTTCGACTGGCCGACTGGGGCGAGCCATTGGGGCATTAGTGTTTTGTCTGTGTGTGCGTGTTTTGGTTTTTATCGTGGACTTTACTGACTTTACGGGTTATTTGTCTGCCCGAATGTGTTCATAAAAAATGTAACAAAAGTGGATTTTCCTGGCGGTCGCCAATGAAATTTCTCCTACTCCATAGCCACTTTCTGTGTATTTCGGAAAAAGGAAGCTGATGTGTTGCAACAGTCAGAAATCATCTAGACACACACACACACACTCACATACATGTCAGTCCATACCGTTAGCGCAGCTTGACTCAGTTTGCATTAGTGTCACGATTGTGGATACAGTAAATTGAATAAAAGGTAAAATAATTTCCGGCGCGAAGCTGAAAAGGCCATAAGTAGCTCAGTCCACAGCCGGCAGAGAAACCAAGAGAAGCGAAGGCACAAAATGAATTCAACTAATGGAAAAGTGTGAAAAAGGTCGGGCATCTGGCAACTTGGCAAATGCCAGTGACCTACAAAAGTGACGACGCAAAGTGCCTAAATCTCCGGTCTAAAAAGGTGTGAAATTTCAATTTTAAAACCGCCGCATCGTCAAAAAAATGTATATATATATATTCGCATAAAAGGGAATAAAAAAAAGAAAAATTTTTCAAGCTTATGTTGCTGGATTTTCTTTTATTATTTTCTTTTTTTTCTGGTCTTAGCCGCGGCATCAGAAAACTGCCTAATGGACTAAAATACTTTGTGAAAATTTATTGAGTGTACAACAAGAAAAAGCCAGCAAAAAAGAGAAAGAAGAGAAAAAAATTATAGATCTCAACAAATTGAATTGAATGGCAAAATGCGCTCACGTGCTGCAGTGAAATGAAAAGAAATGAAATACGAAGTCGGAAATATGTGAGGTGCAAGATTATCAAAGTGTGATAAAAGTGCGGCAACAATAACCGACAAGGAGAGACAGACGTCCAGGAGAAATGTAAGTTACCCCACCAACCTCACCAATACAAACACAAACACAATCAGAATGGGAATCAGATTCAGAATCAGCAACGCGGTCGTAGTCACAGTCCATAAAAATTTCCGTCTATGCACTGTTGTGCCACACTGCGTATAATTTATTGCTTCTTGGTTCTTGTTTTTTTTTTTCATTCTCTTTTCTCCACTTCCTCCTCTTTTTATTTGGCAAACGTTTTTCGCAATTGTTGAATGCAGCGCAGCCGCAAAATATGTTTTTTTTTCTGGCCTTCCTTTCCTGTTCTCAAACGTATGTCAGAGACAAAAAGCACACATATGTGTTTGTGTGCGTGTGTTTGTGTGTGACAAAGCAATTGCAAACGCCTCCTTTTTTTTGTGGGTTTTTGGTGGTTTTAGCCGCGTTTATTTCTCTTAGAAATTGTTGCGGGCACACTGCCAAAAATAATAAAATCACAATTTTATGCCAGACAACTCAATGGGTAACCAGCTTCCAGCCTTCCTCCCCAGTCTCTACCTCCCTTGTCGGTCTGTGGCCAAAGATAACGAGGTAATTTCACTGAATGATTTGCCATTTTCATTTTAGTTTTTAGTTTTTTCTGCTTTTGCTTTATTTGTTGCCAGCGCCTGCCCCACTTTTTCCCCTGCCGCAAATCTTAGTTTTCAATGATTTTTTCTTAGTTTGCCAAGCGAACTGTTGAATTATGCATTACATTGAGATAAGATAAGCTGGGAAAAGTCGTTTTATATATTCCATAAAGTTGGGGGAAACGGGTTTTCCTATTAAATTTTAAGCTCTGCAAATATTTGTCTATCTTGTGGAACTCAGAGGCAAAGGGTCGAATCTATTTTCAAAGAATCCCTTTCGGGATTATACATTCCACACTTTTCACAGTTAGTTGACACGGTATCGATATTGTTATTGAATATAAAAGAAAAACGCTTAACCGGGCTTTCTCTGGGAGAAAAAGGAATTCTTAGTTGATTAAACAGCAGACCCTTTTTTAAGAGCTTTCTCAGAGGTTTCCGGCTTGTTTCAAGACACTTCTAATCCCTACAAATTTCCTACAGATTTAATACCGTCATAAAATTGACTCACCTAACAAAACAAGAAAAAAAAGGGTTGCCCACTCACTTAAAGCACTTGTACCAATTAAATTTATTTGCCTGACACCCAAAGTCGACGAGCAGCAGTCAAATCCTTGCTTGGCCCTCTCCGCCGACTCTGGGACACATTCTCATGACTGTTGTTGTCGTTGTCAACGCAATACACTTAAGTCAACTTTATTCATAACAATTCGTGCAGAGCGAACCACCACAACAACAACAAAAACAATAACAACGACGTAGAGCAAACTAGGAACAAAGCCAAGGCATTTCGCAACCCATCACAAGTCACATTACCGCAGGGCAGAGGCTGCGAGAGGCTTCCAACTGTTCCAATGCTGATCCGTTCTCTGTAGTCTGTCTGACAATGTGGCTTATGCCCTTTGGGCTGTCACAACAACAACAACAACGGCAACAACAACATCAGTGGCAATGCAAAACAATAGAAAATGTTCATGGCTCGGCGAAAAACAACAAAAATGAAATAAAAAATCTGCGCCCATTATAACTCATTTTTTTTCTGTCACATTATTTTCTCTTTTTTTGTGGTATTTCACATTTTTTTTTATCTTTTTTTCAAAAATATATAAAAGGTGCCTAAACATTTGCACAAACACGATGATAAAGAAATTCTCTTGGCCCGCCCGGTGGCTGGTTGGTATGTTTCGATTTGCTAATGGTGCAAATGTTATTAGGTGGCTGGTTGCCTTTGGATTTCCGTTGGCTCCAGCTCCAGGTCTTTTAGACCAGGTCTATTGTTGCAGTGGCCGCCATTGTGCAAAATCGCGGACGAGGACTGCGACGGATACGCTTTGACTTGTGGAATAGCCTGGTACTGAATGGGCGCTGAGTCCTTGGCTGGGGTCTGCCATGGGTATTGTCGACGATTCCGAGCTGTGAGGGGCGGAAGAGTTGCTCTTCAGCCAAAGTGCAAATGCATCTATTGTTTTAGTCGTTTCGCCTTAAAAGCGTGTGCCCTAGAAGTGGGTGATGCAAACCGGAAATTGTTGGGAGCTAAGCCCTCAATCCCCTGCCCTGACCTGCCCTGCTCTGCCCTGTTGGTCGGATTGGTCGAGCCTGCCCGGATTAAAGGTGTCTTAAATTCAGTTTTGCTAGTTTTTTTTTTCATGCAGGAAGTTGAGCACATAAATTGCCAGGCTGTCAACGTGTGCTAAACGCAAGCACATCCGTTTGTGGAGTGCCAAGAAAGGATGTGTGTGTGTTTGGGTGTGTTGGGTGTGCAACATTTTGAAACAAGCATTGAAACGGACTCGGTGCGAAAAGCGAAAAGGTGACGGCCATTAAAAACGATTCAACAGCCCAACTCAAAAGAAAATCATTGCTCAATGCCTTCGCAAACGGCAACGGATGGGAAAATGGTATGAGAACACAAATGCGGATGCAACAACGCTTAACGGTAACGTCAAAACAGTTAGAAGCAACCAACACCCCAAGGCGGCCTTTATGCACGACTGACTTTCAAAAACAACCGCACAGTTAAGAGTTTATATATGTGTGTGAATGTGTGAATGTGTGAGAGTGTGTTGTGTTATATGCCGCTCATTGTTGCATTGTGTGAAAGCCTTTAATGTTGTACAAACACTCATCTACTCAAGGCGCGTGAAAAATTTCAAGTGGAAGGCAAAGGCAGTGGGAATCAGAGCAATAATACAACCAAAGCAGCCACACTCACACTGGCAACTGGCAACATCAGCCACTCTCAATCGGAGCGAGTCCAGTTGCAGTTGCATGCTTCAAGCATTCTCATGCGTGTGTGCTTGTTTCTTTTTTTTTTATATAAATATTTATGTGAGTGGAAGTTTAGGTTTGTGCCTCACATAATTCTTATACACTTTTTTAAATAGTCTATTAATTTCTATGCCACAAGTTCCACAATACCTTCCAATTCTATCAAGCTTCAAGACCCTTAAAAAAGAGTATCAAATCTCCGTTGTTCCTAGGGGAAATTCTGGGTTATTTCCTTGACTTTAAGTTCTTTCTTTTGGTTTTTTTTTCTGCATTAGCAAAGATTGATTACCCTGCCAACAATGTTCTGTATTGTTGTGTGCTGAGTTGATGGTGTTTTCCATTCAAAAGCATTTTCCTTTGAAAAGTGCTAACACTTCTTGGGTAATTATGTTGGCGTCGATCTGGAGGTAATGAGCCCTTTCTGAAATGTGTGGAAGTGCAGTGCTTAATAGACTTTAAATAGACTCCTTTTTTAATTGCCTTGGCACTGTCGAAAGTCCCTTGGAAGAGTGAGGACCTAGCTAAATTTTAGCTGTTGTGTTGACTAAGTCTCATTAAATATTTGAAACAAATGAGCCTATTTAATTCTAGGAATAATATTTTTCAGAGCTCAGATCTGGGCGAAACAAGCCAAAATAGTTCAAATAATCAGTTGGAAAAACCACAAACTTACAGTTTATAAACGCTGCTAAATGTATCCGAGTGCGTTGATGTATCTAAGGCAAATTTCACATATCTAAGATCTACCAACATGGACTTGTGTATGTGTGTGTGTAAAATATAAGACAAAGTGTGTAAGTAGGTGTGAAAAAGGGATACGCCGTGTATCCTGTCAGTCTGGCTGTCAGTTTTGCTTTTCTCTTCGCGCTTGCCTCTTTTTACTTGAATCCACACCGAGCAAATGAAGCCAAAGTGCAAAAAGTTTAACTGTCAAATGGTTAGTTAGACCGGGCAGGGTGGAGCCAAGCAGGGCCAGGACAGGCCAGGCGTGGAAAATACAAACTCATTAAAAATGAATAGTAAAGTCTCACATATACATAAGAAATCCAGATGAAGATGGGGGCGGGTGTGGAGAGTGGGAGTGTTGGATGTGGAGGGCAAGAAAACGCTCTTGGCAATATTTTTGTTCGTAACAAAAGACATGGCAAAATAAACAAATCATTTGAAATTCTCAATTAAATGCAAACAGCCGACTCAAACAAGCCCGAGTCCTTTGAATAGGTGTCAAGTTGCAAACATGTGCGGGCCAGATGAATACGAATCTGAATGGGTATGTGGAAGCTGATGCTGATGATGATGTTGATGATGTTGGTGGATGCTGAATGTGACCGTTTCCTTGGTAGTCGTCAATTGTCCTAATGGGTGTCATCATGCTGTTTGCTTAGTCCTTGCTTCAAGTATACCAAGTGTCTGCTTTACATCTGCATTTGAGAGTGGATATGTATTTGAGAGACCAAAAAGGATTTCGTTGAACTTTCTGGCCTGCCCAAATGTGCTCGACCTTAAAACAGGTTTATATCTTCTCCTAATTCTTCTTCTTCTTTTTCTGCCTTAACTACTTTGTGTTCTGATTGCTGCTTATGTCAGAACTTCCACAAACAAATACGAAATAAAATTTTTATCTGGGCAAAAGCCTTGCTTATAAATACTCAATTAATTTATTTTCAAAAGGTGAAATTCTAGCCAAATAGTTCATCAGGTTCATCTCTTTAGTTTGTATCCATTACTACGTTTTTGCTAGACAGGTTTTCCAAGCTCATTCAACTTGGGCTTGGAATCCATAAAAAAATGTAAATTCTCATTAAAAGTGTTTTACAATTCATTAATTTATAATTCATAAGTTGAGTTGAATTCTTAACACAGCATCTGGCCAAATTAAATTCAATTTTTAATTAAGCCTTTTATTTTGCAGGTGAACAGCAACAACAACAACAACGACCACTTTAATATCTCCCAAATAGAAAGAGAGAGAGGGAGATTCAGGCAACTAAAATTCTAAATCAGAACTTGTGCAGTTGCAGGCAAAAATACAACAACAACCACAACAACAACAAAATACTACATTTTCTACTACATGAAAACGCATGCAACGAAATGGATTTGAGCTTGCTAGAAAGTAACTACCGAAAGGCCAAAGGTGAGTAAAGTTCACACAAGCTAAACTAGCTCTGCATGTGCGTGTGTGTGTTTGTGTGTGTACAAAATTTGTAACTGTATTTGTTTTCACAATCAGCTGTTGGCTGTTTGTCTGGAGTAAGTTAAACAAAATTTGAGCCGACAAATGTGCGGCAGATAAGCGAGTTTTGTCGGAAAGGCTTCAAGCAGCCACCCACACACACACCCGCACACACCCACACGCACTGAATCATAAATACATCAAAAAAAGTGAAATGCGAGTTTGGGGTCTCTGCTCTCTCATCCAGGGCAAATAAAAAAAAGCTACAACCACTAGTCAAGTGGCTTTCCTTTGGCTGCAAGCCTGCACTTTTCCTTTGGCTGTTGGCTTTCGCCAGGCCCAAAGCCAGCTCTTCATGTGTGCAGCATTTCTGGTACTCCAACAGTCAGTCAAGTGCAGCTTATAAAAATGAATCTCGCATCTGCTTACCTACCGACGAAAGACTAACGAATGAAACCAAGCCCAAATTAACCGCATTTATAAGTTACACTTGAACATACTTCTGAAGCTGGCGGGAAGCCAATCCAACCATATTTTAAGTTTTCAACTAAAAACAAAAAGCAAAAAAAAATATACAAGAATTAATAACAAAGCTGTTGATAATTAACCTACAGTCTTTGCAGGTCTTGTCGTCATCCCGCAGCCAGCCAAAGCCTTCGACTGCCGCTCAGGCAGAAGCAGTTGTCGACAGCTTTGCCAGCAACAGTTCGGGGCTCCTTTGGTGATGTTGGCAATAATGATGATTATGATATTCCCACCGCAAGTTGCTCAAGCCACAAGCGGCTTACGAGTACCCAGCTTTCTCCTGGAGCCCGGTGCACGTCTACTCTTCAGCAATGACACTGGCACCCAGGTTACCTGCACGGCGCACGGTAATCCGCCACCGGTTGTGTCCTGGGTACTGCGCGACGGCACGCTGGCTACCCAGGTGCCAGGTCTGAGGTAAGTTGCGGTTTTTGGGTTTGTTTTGACAACTGCATATGGGTAATAAGTTGAGCCCGCAAGAAACTCAGGCAAAAAGAGGCTGGGGTGTCTGGATTACGAAGTCTAAGAGCTGCATTACCCTGGCTTCCTTGGAATATGTGTGTGTGTGTGTGTATGTGACTGCAATAGTTGCAACAATTATGAAGAGTTCATGTGCTTAACAATTAGCATAGCAAGTTTGACTTTCAACTTTCACAAACACACAATTGCCAGCCACTTGGCCTTAAAAGTACACCAGTTTTTCAGCACTGAACCATTGGACAATAGAGAGCGAGCACAAGTAATTTGAAAAAGTCCTTTTGTCTTGGCCAACCGAGGCAACAAAGCGTGAATACACGACACACGCTACCCCAACACAATCTGTTTTTTTTTTTTTTTTTTTGCAACTAAAATTGTGTTTCTGTTTCTGTAACTGACTCTGAACTCTGTAATTGTTTTCAGTACAAAAGTGTTTATTGTTTTTGAAAATGTGCGCGGCAAACAAATTAAAAGGAAAAAGCATAAATTTATATACCAAAGCGAAAACAATAATTTTGAAAAGCCTCAAAGAAGGCGAAAGAAACGCTGACTTGACAGTTCATATGTTAATGTCGCGACCGCCCCGACTGACAATGTTAAAGAAATGAGTTTGCCCATCCTCTGAGCTGTACACGTGGCGTATACTTTATGTAAATCGTTAGCCTAAGCATATGCTAAAATATGTTCCCCATTCACTCGATATGATACAGAAAGCTTTGATTTCTTTTTAGCGTCTGCTTGCATTTTGCATTTGTTTACTCTTTCCCGTTCAAATCAATTAAAAATATTTCTAGCTTCTATATTAATTTTGTACGAGAAGAGAAGTGGATTAACATTTGATAAACGCAAGCACGGAGAAAATAAAAGTCCTATCAAAATATTAAAGATAAATTTGCCCAACGAAAATTTTTATGCTGGCCAAAATGAAATGTCATTCCAAATACGTGATCACATGAGCAGAATGCGCAAAAAAAAAAATAGAACACTTATGAACCGGCATAAACACACAGAGTGCAGGGCAAAAAATAGATATCCAGGACTAGAACATATATATACCACATATGTGTGTGTATTTTGTCATTCTCCTTTTTTTTTTTTTTGGGTTCATGTCGCCAGAGCGATGGCGCGTCTATCAGTCTGCGGAAATGAACTCGAAACTGACAGCACCAAAATGAAACAAAATTCATTTTAAGCTGCTAAAGAGCATAGTTGAGAGTCTATAGCCGATGTGTATATATAGACGTGCACTTATCTAGCAGACGTCAGCTTGATGCTGGTACAGTTGTGTACTTGTTGTTATTTATTTCGTTCGTTTCTTTTTTTTGGCATTTGTATAGCTTGCTAACCCGCTGCAAAACCCAAACGCAAACGCTATAGACGTAAACAAATTGCAGCCACTTAAACATTTTGAAAACTCCGCTTGATGGAGTTTTTGATGTTACTGCAGTTGTAGTTGTAGTTGTTGCTGTTGTCGCTTGTTAGTTGACTGTTTGTGGGGCATGTTGATGATTAGCGGCAAGTTGATGGAGCTTCACTTTGTGTGGTTGCCCCTTTTTATTTTTGTAAGTCGTTTTTGGTCGAGAGCTTAGCCTGAGCTATGTGAGTCACTTGTGGTCGTTGGCGAGCTTAAAGCTGGACTAAAAGCATGTTAAAGTATTTATTTTTAAAGTCTCTAACATTGCTCATCTGGTGTTTTATTAAAAAGCCGTTTTAGCTTCGTATTTTTGGCATTTTCGGCCACCATTGTTAATAACTCTGAGGTAACTAAAAGGCAAGGAACCCACACATCTACAAACCTTACATTTATTGCATTTTTATGTAAATTCATACAAAATAAGAAAAAGTAAAGAAGAACAATCGGGCATGGTCGAACTTGGGATACCCTATAACTATGGAAGAAAGAAGTCACTAGATAAAGTCCCACGTGAACTAGTTCATGTTTGCAGAAGAATACAATATTTTTATGAGCTAATTAAATAACTTAGATATTTTCGGATATTTCATATAGTTTTCCCAGCTAATTTGAGTTTAGAATAGTATTTAAATAATTCAAAAGCTTTCTACTTTTTCCCTTTAAGCAATTCATTTCTTTCAGACCCTAAATCCGATATCTAAAGATTGTAACAGAACATAAAACTCAATTATTCTAGCTACTGAGATTTCGGATTCCCTGTTTACCTTGCTCATACTTTGAGTGATTTTGGCTTGATCCATATTTTTATTACAAACTTGATATACCCTTTGGACTCTTATGTTTAGAGTATAAAAATATAATAGGTCCCAACCACATGCGCCTTGAAAAGTGGCTGGCACTTAACAAGACAAATTTTTCTTTCTTTGCTTTTTGCTTCTTTTTCTTATTTCTTGTTGCTCTCAAATATAAATAAATAAATAACCTGAGGATGAAAAAAAAGAATACTTTCTACCACTACTTACAAAAATGGTACATTTTGTTTCTTTTGTATTTGTAGAAAAATATCTGGCAACGGCACATTGTACTTTCCACCATTTTTGGCGCAATATTATCGCACGGATGTGCACGAGGCCACCTACCGGTGTCGGGCCACGAACGAGGCGGGCACAATATTGAGTCGGAATGTGCAGGTGCAAGCAGGTAAGTGTACAGCCAATATTGCCAGTGTTGCAAGCAATGCCATTAGCATGCAACACCAGGCAAACCACATTGCGTCACAAGCAACAAAGCCACATGTCGGTCCTCTCCTACGATATTGACTGCGGTAAAGGAATGCTGGGAATGTTGAGAAAGCGCGACTGAAGGTCTCAAGAAAAACAAACAAAGATGTTTTGAACTACTTTCATTCCACCTAGATATTCTTGGTTATACAGTGTATATAGTTCTATTAACCTTAAAATTGAGAGGGATAAGTAAATAGTCAAAATATCTGGTATATATAATTTAAATAACAAAACTGAAAATCCTGTCTAACAAACACTTAATAGACAAGATATTAATAGTTATCCCTAAAAAGAAGAAGAAGCATGGTCATCCAGCCAGGATGGTACAGTATTTTCCAGCTTTTAATTTTTACTCTCAACATTACAATAATTGGTTTGATATTAATTTGTGTAGCCATCAAGGATCTTTCTTATTATTTACATGGCCAAGGACCCGGCATTTTATCCTCTGACACACGCACACACACACACACCTCTGCAAATAAAGCCGACGATGCATGATAGTCGCTTAAAATCTCATTCAATATTTACACTTTTGCATTTTATGAGTATCATTTTTGCCATTTTTGTATACGTATACGGGGCGTATGCAGAGCAATGTCATCGCCAGTTTTATTGTGAATTCCTCTTTGCTCTAGCCACTATCAGAGTGGCTCTCTGTCTTTTTCATTTTGTTGGGTCTGGTGTTTCATTTTTGTTCTCGCATCGTATGTAGTTTCAAGCAATTTCATTCATTTAAACTGTTGCTATTTTTTTTTTTGTTGTTTTTACTTTTATTTTTTTTTTTTGAGATTTTTCTCTTCTGTTTTTGTTGTTTTTTCTTTTTGGCACCGTATGCGTTTATTGCCCAACTTGCTGGCATTCGCCTTTCAACATGGCCATCCTTCTTAAAAAAAAAAAAGAAAAACCAAAAAAAAAGAAATCGAGAGTCCCAGCTTGATTTCGAGGCCAGAGAAGCTGAATTCAGCCTCAAAGCGTTTTATGCGCTCATCCGTGTTTGCGTACTCCGCCAGCTTGGCAGAATAAAAGCCGAAAAGGACACACTGAGGCTATCGCAGACGCAATGGGAACGGCAATCGGACCGTTTTGTTGACTTTTTTCACCCACTTACGTTCTGTTCTGTTCTGCTCTGTGATGTGATGTGTGCTTTTGTGTGTTTCTTTTTTCTTTGCAGTGGTCCGCCGTCAATTTCATGTGCACGTGGAAAATACTGAAGTCTATTTTGGAAATTCTGCGTTGATTAAGTGCGCCATACCGGAATATGTGCGACCGTATGTCCGCGTGACCAGTTGGCATCGCGGCGAGGAGATTCTGCTGCCGGATCTGTCGGATGTTGGTGAGTGTTGCCACATTTTTGTGTCGAGTTGGCACAGATATTCACACCCATGCATACGAGTGCAAATATAAATACCAATACACACAAGGCCGGTATGGATCGGGTGTTTATCTGTTGGTGAAATTTATGACAAAAGAATTTTCCCACCAACGCAGCTATTTTTATTTTTGTTGTTGTCGTTTGGCTGGGAATATTTTTATACACGTTCAAAGTCGCAGGACAGACCTGAGGGGGCCAATATAGCACGGTTTGTTCCGTTGACATTTATTGGAAAATGTTACGTATACGCTACGTGTACCTGCATGCCTTGATTTCGCCTTAGTTTAGACTTTTTCGGTTGGTGCTAAATTTTGTTAGCGAGTCTATAATAAACTTTGACTGTGTGTATTCTTGCAGCGGGTCGCTATGTGGTGCTCTCCTCCTCTGGCGATCTCTACATACGCTCCGTGCGCACCGAGGATGGCCTGATGAAATTCAGCTGTCTGGTCACGAACACACTGAATGGCGAACGACAGCGCAGCGATGCAGTTGGACTGCAAGTAAAGCGTAAGTAAAAAATAATAAAAATAACAGCAACAAGGAAAAGCAACATGAGCCACACTCAATAATTTTCTATTTACAATGTCTCCTGGCAAACTATTCACAGAGCTAAGCCAGAATCTGGCACCGCGTACCACACAAAAACCGGTGATGGAAATTCATGTTGAGCGTGGAAACGATGTGCATTTGCCATGCAATATCCAGGGCAATCCATTTCCCATTTTCACGTAAGTACAACTGACGACGAAGACGACAAGAATGTTACGAGACTTTGAGTAACGAGCGAAGCAGGCGAGCTCCCCTAAGGCACTAATTTTTGGCACCTGCTATCGTATCCTTCTTTTTGCTTAAAAATATCTATGACAATAAAATAAAACAAGATACGCACAGATGCCTGCCAGCAAATCGATTTAACAAAGCCAAACCAACAGCAAAACAAACAGACAAGGCCCCAAAAATGTTCGGATTACTCTCACTATTTCAATGCTTGTATGTGTGTGTCTGTGTGTGTATATGTGGCAGGAAGAGCAGCCACAGACAGCACTTAAGTGCATTTAAATGTTTACCATGGGGCCAGAGTTTTATTGCATATTAGGGCTGCTGTTTTAGTGTTAATTACGTCTACGTGACTTAACAGACGCGTTAGATGTGCATGTAAAAAGCTCTCTCTAATGGCCATGCATTAGTATAGGCCGCAAGGATGAGAGCAGCGCTAATAGACAGCTGCTAAGAGTTCCCCAACAACACTATTTTAACTAGTTTTGCTTTTCCTTTTTTTTTTTTTTTTGGGTAAATAAACTTATGATAACACTTCGACCCTTGGTTTCTCACACAGCAAGTAACTTAATAGTCTTGTTTACCCATTTATTTAATGCCCAATATATAGGCACTTGCTCATTCCCAAAACAGAAAACAACAAATAAAAAAGTAATTTCTGCAAAAGAGCCAAAAGTCATTGAGTCAGTCAGGCAAACCTGCCAACCACTTGGCAATAATAAAATATCAAATAACACACCAGTCGTCTAACATTCACAACTAATTAGCAAAATATAACAGCTAGAAACCGAAACAATAACAAAATCCATTGAAAGGATAACAAGGATAAAGAGTGCCAGGGAGAAAGCGTGGGAGCACTGACGAGGGCTGCTAATAAGCACAATAATTTAACAGTCTGTTTCACTTAGCAGGGCTTATTAAAATTTCATGCAGTTCTAAACACTTGATACACCAATTTTCGCACAACGCGCCTACCCACTGCCTGCCACACGCGACAGGATACGAGTATGCAAAACAAAAATAAAAACAACAACTCGACAACAAGAAGAACGAAAAACAATATAAACAAACATAAACCAAACATGCAAACGGCTGTAAGGTCTGTGAGGGGCACGGGGTGTGTGACAGGACGACAAAGTTGAAGAGTCAGAGTCCGGGGTCGGGAGTCCGGAGTCCTTGGCGTTGTGTTTTACGCAAAGTTTTCGTTGAAAACATAAGCACAGCAATCGGAATGAGAGAGCAACCAAGAGAAATGCTTCAAATACTTTAGACTTGCCTAGGTGGGCGTTTGGGTTGCCTTTCGGAATCCTTATAGGCAATCGGATGATTTATGGGGCAGCCTATTCCCCGTCATGTCTACGACTCCGTCTGTTTTTTTCTGCCTTCTTCCGGTATATATCCTACGGTATGATTCCTATAAATGCGGAAAATATGCGATAATTTTGTTTCGCTGCAAGTTTGAGCGTGTGCCGAACTTGGCTGCGTACGTGGTCTTCATACCCAATGAATCTGGGTGTGGATACGTATTTGGCCATCGGCAGAAATCAGTTTGTGGCTTACGGCTTAAGCTTTTTCCATTGATTTTATTGTTTGGAATATTTATTTTATTTTATTTTTTTTTTTTCTTTTTTTTCGGGGCGTTTGTCTATTTGGGGTTGCCCCTGCTATGTGTGTGTTAGTTAAATGGCTTTTGTATTTAGTGGCAGGCAGTTTGTGTGGTAAGTGGCCAGCCAGCAATTTCCTCTTGGAAAGAGTTATTCTTTCAGGCACAAGTTTTAAATATTTCTAAAAATAATTTGCCAATGAATTGGAAAAAAATTCAGCTTGAGGGCAAACAAAGAATATCAAAAATAGTTTTGCGTATTTTTAAGCAAGCAGAGTTGTTTTGTGCTCAAATCGATAAGTTATCGATCGAGGGCAGCTTCGTGATATTATCGAATAAGAGATTTAATATTTAGTGTGCTAACAAGTTAATCAAATTTTAACTTTCTTATTTCCACCAGATGGTATCGTGTATCTGATTCAGCCGCTTTGTATCCCATACCCTCATCACAGAGAGTGATACTCTCGCGGACTTTGTTGCTTATCAAGAATGCAGACGAGCGGGATTCGGGCAAGTGGGTGAGTAGCCAACGCCGCCAGTCTGTCAATCCAACCCACAGCCAATTTTCAAAACCCCAAAACAGACAATCTGCCATTCAGACAGATAGACAGTCGAAAATTCCGATGGCCTCTTTCCCTCGGCCCGATTGTCTCTCTGTCCTTTTGACTGTTGTGTTGTGTGGGTAACCGAATATTGTATATAATGCATTTTTTATATCCCACTCACTACGTGTGTGTGTGTTACTGATTGATTCCACTGATTTATAGCCCCCGCCTCATCCTCTTACATGTTCTTTTTTTTGGTTGCTTTCAGGTTTGCCAGGCCTCGAATCAATTTGGAGAGCAACGCATCGAAATACGGCTCAGTGTAAACTCGTATGTATCTGTGCACATACTGCCGCAAGTTCAAATTGTCAATTCAGGCGGAACGGCAATTTTCAATTGTACGACAACGGGTTCAGCGATCGATTCCATCGACTGGCTGCACAATGGCAAACCGCTGGAAGCGAATAATGCACTCACCACCGGACGGGATAAGTAAGTAGAGCATAGTTTCAATCCACAGAAATTCTCTCTCACTCCTTCTCCCTCACTCCCTCTATATCTTTCACATTCTCTCTTAATCCATAGAGGAGAGTATTCAGCCCAACCAAATCGCACCGAACCCAAACAATTCCAGCTGCGGACCATGTACACAATTCAAACGTAAAATTTTGTTGCAGTTACAAAACAGTATAAAGCCAAAGACATGCAACACACGCCATGTGGCAAGAACTTTTGTTGCTGCCAGTCTCCATAGTCTCTATAGTCAGTGTGAGCGCGCAAGTTTCGATTTTTATCAGTTTTCATGCAAAAATTTCTGCCTGGCCCCAAAAAAAAAAAAAAAGTATATACCAAAGATTACCTCCACCAACAGTACCAAGCGGTAACGTGGCCGTATTGTTAGGGCTTTCGATTTTTCGATTTTCATTTTTTCGGTTTTTTCCCTTATGGCAGACTGAAAAAAAAAGAAATGTTTTATTGTTATTGTTATCACAGATGATGATGACGACGATGATGAAAGAGGAATCAACTGAATCGGTCCTTTCTTACTTTCCACACTCACACGAGCATACAGTATGTTCAGCTCTCTCGTTTCTTATTACAACATTTTATTTTATTGTCGAAATGAGAGGCAGGCAGATGGATGGAGCTGTAGAATGAATAGAGCTTTATTTTTATTCAATACGTTGACTCTCTCGCTTTGTGCTTATTTGTTCACTGATTGCAATGCTGACTCTGCACCACAAAGGTCAATGTTCATTTCTTGTTTCTGTTTTTGTTTTTTTTTTTTTTGTGGCTTTTGAGCTTAGCCAATTGATTTGACAGAAATTAGTTTTACAGAAATCTTTGCTTCCGATAGCAACAATTTAAAGAGAGTGCAGGAAATGCATAGGCAAGTTGTATGCAAATTGATGGTGCCGAGTGTTTGCTTCAAAATTCCCAGCACGGTTCAATGAGTGGAGGACCACTCGCTCTTCTTCCTTGCGCTTCTTGATAATTTAATGCAAATTACATGAAATCAGCATAATACGTGTGTGGAGATCTATGTTGGTTCGATGGGAAAGACAAACAAAATAGACTAAGGCACACGGCTAAACAAAGCACAAGTTGTGGCCCCAAAAGTACTTAGAAAAACAAACAACCCCGAGACGGGTCCGGGTTGAAAGGGAGAAGGTGACCAGCTGTTGGGCCCCGCCAGCTCAACACACTTTGGCACTGGCAAATCAGCATAACAAATCAAGCAGAAATTTTTATGCTTATGCTAATAAAATAAATAACAAATATCGCTTGAACGGACAAACGGCACACGCACGACACGCCGACCCACACACACACACACACACAAACACTCAAACACACGAGTATGGGAATATGCAAAATTTTCAGTGCCTGCTTTTGGGGTTTTATGGATTATTGTTCGGGGCCTTGTTGCCGGCGATGATCCTATGGCTTCCCTTTTTTTTTATTTTTTGTGCAACGTTGTCAGTTTTTAAACGAAAAAGTTGCCAAGTTTTTTTTTCCTTCTTTATTTTTTCATTTTACAGTGTGGTTAAGCCAGTGCAGTGCAATCATCTCCTGACACTGCCAGCCACTTTGCCCCACCTCGGCAATCTGACACGACAACCTTTCAAGCCATGTTGACACTTTTTTGGACTTTCCCTTCTTTGCTTTTTTTTAGCGTGCGATTCCTGTCGAAGACCTCACTGCTCGTGCAAAATGTCGGACGTCGGGACCGAGGTGTCTATCAATGTCTTGTCGAGAATCAGCGAGCCAGTGCACAGGCCATGGCTGAGCTCAAGTTGGGTGGTAAGTTGATATGTGTTAGCTAGACGAAAGGCAGCATTTTCCTAACCCGCTCCCTTTCAGACACGGTGCCCGAATTGATTTACACGTTCATTGAGCAGAATGTGCGTCCTGGCCCATTAATATCGCTTAAGTGCTCCGCCAGCGGCTCTCCGCCACCACAAGTAAGTCAACCGAACCACACACACCCACACATAAATTCATCTGTGTGTGCGCCTGTTTTATTGTTATTATAATGCATTATTATGACAGCATTTGGCTTGGCGCACATAAATTGCTGATTAAGCGGGAAAAATTATGTGCTGCATTTTTTTGGGGAGCAGCAACCGAAAAAACAAAGAGAATGAAAGAGGAACGAGTACAGCGATTCATTTCAATTTCTCTGTGCTTACAGTTCTCGTGGCTTCTGGACTCTCAGCCCATAATGGATGTCTCGTTGCATCATCGGTTTGCCATTGGGCAATTTGTCGATATGTCTGGCGATGTTATAAGCCATTTAAATATCTCACATGTGCGACCCGACGATGGTGGCCTGTACAAATGTGTGGCCACCAATTCAATGGGCAGCGTGGAGCATTCGTCACGATTAAATGTTTATGGTGAGTCTGGGACATTTTCGATTTGGCATCAACAAAAAATATCAATTACCTTGGGTTGTTGTTGCCTTGACTCTGAATATATATCTCGACTTCTGACCTTTATTTTGTATTTCGTATAAATGATATTGGATACCAAAAGATATTGCTGCCGGCTTTATTCTCCAAACAAAGCAAACAATGCATCATACAAAAGGAGCCGACTCGGCTTGATTTTTCACTCAGCCGGAGAATCTTGCTTGCATTGATTGGAAATACTGTCAAGGCAACACAACACAACAATGGCAGACCCACAACAGCATCAACAAATCGATGCCATTTAGCAAAAAAAAAAAAAAAAAAAAAAAAAAAGAAGAAGAACAAGAAATCCTGTCTTGTGTAGCACGTTCAACATGAGGAAGAGCCGTATCAACTTGTCTGGCCTCACAGCCCACTGTGAGTTAGAAGAGCTCTCGTGTCTGTGAAGATAATCACTGTCACATCAGACTATAAACAGAGACGGAAATGTTTCTTTTTTGCACCTCTTGATAGTATAAAGTTTTCAGTATTTAAGCAGCTCCAAAGGCGTAATCTTAATGTGTTAATAATACATAAACGAGCGTGTGTGTGTGGGTGCCTGTGAATATGAGACAAATATTAATCATACGCCCTGTACGCCTCGTGATTGATGATACTAAGAATACAGTGAATTGTATGGCTTGTCTTTGGCATGTGCTTGTTGTGCCTGATACTTGAGTGGGCGTGCTATTTACAGATTGAATATAAAGTTATTTTGATAAATGATGACAACCAATTTGAGTGCGAAGCATTTCTCAGAAAATCAATGAAAAATTATATAGACCCAGTCCTTCCATCTTCCTCTTTGCATAGAATTTGTTTTTATATAAACAAAATATCCCATTTAGCCAAGCACTTCCATTGCCCCACCAACCAGACTGCTCAATTATGAATATTGCAATATATGCAACACATTTTGGTTGCTAGCCGCATTAGATAACCATGAAGCGGAATTCATTAACATAGAATTTTGGGTAATGCGTTTTTCGACCAGAGCTTTCAGAGAAATTTTAATGGTAGTTTTTGAGCTGGCCTAATTGGATTTTGCAACAATGTAATTTAATAAATTCTGCCAGCGCAAAATTGTAATTTAGTAACATAGACGGGATTGCTCATTCTCTAACCATAATTACATGTCCTGCAGGGCCACCATATGTGCGCGCCATTGGACCGATTAAGGCTGTTGCCGGCGAGGATATAATCGTGCATTGTCCATTTGCCGGCTATCCAATTGAGCAGATTCGATGGGAGAAGGCCCACCAGGAATTGACAACAAGTGAGAGAGACAAATTGTGAGGAGCAACGAGTTTATTGTACTCTGTTTTTCATCTAGGCTCACACCATACATTGACAACGGTACAGGAAGGCGGTCATCTAATCATTAAGAATGTGGAGCCTAATCGGGATCAGGGCATCTATACTTGCATTGTTCGCAGTCGGGCGGGTGAAGAAGCGCGTCGCGATATGCAATTAAATGTGAACAGTAAGTTAAATAAGAAGACAGTTCTAAAGATTATCTCGGCATGCCGAAAATCAAATACTCTTTTCATAGCATAAATAAAATGATTAACAACTTTCTTATAGACGTCTCATATCTTCTCTATTAATATAATCTTTTTTATAATCTTTTTTTATCATAAATCAGATGATTTCATTTAAAGATTAACAACTTCTTATAGGCGCCATCTATTGTCCTGAGCACAAGACTGAAAGGTGGTGTGCTCATTTTTCGGATATCCTCTTTAATAGAGGTCCGTTTTGAAACATGTTGTTAAAAAAAATAGATTTTGGTATGATTCGTCCTTCTGATCAATCCATCAATTCAATTTTCCAAACGTCAGCATAATATAAAGAATCTAATCTCTACGGAAAGAGTATGAAAAAGGCACATCCTTTGTAATTAAATTGTTAATGAGTGAACTTACTTTGGTTCTAGGTCCGCCCGTCATTGAGGCTTTCAAATTCCCAAAGAACTTGCAAGAGGGTGGCCGGGCGCAAATCACCTGCGCTGTATCCTCCGGTGACATGCCCATCTACTTTAGTTGGAAAAAGGACGACGTGTCCATACCAAGTAGCCTGCAGGTGAGTAGTCAGTCAGTCAGCTACCTTGCTAACTGCAACAAAGTGTGGCAGCTTTCAGAGTGAGCGCCCCAAATTTACGAGTGCTTTTTGAAACTTTTCTGTTTCGTTCTTTTCTGTTTTCTCTTTTTTTATGTTTCTTTGGCGTTTTATGCGTTTTTCAATTTGCAAGATTACGGAAAAAAAGGAGGAATTTTACTCGCTGTTGGTGTTCAAGGATATCAGTTCCAAGCACAGTGGAAAATACACCTGCTATGCCACCAATGCTGCCGCCAAAGTGAACTACACAGCGGAACTGCAAGTTCGTGGTAAGTATTGGGTCACGGGGAGAGGGGAAATGGAGAACCCAGTATCTATTGGTGCGTTGCCTTGCCTTTGTTGTTGCTGTTTCTGTTCCCTATTCGCTCGTTTTACCATTTCAAATAAATCACTTTGGATTTTTACACCAGAAATGGAACCCGGAGGCTGATTGTGCCTGCATTTCGAGCAGTTGTCCTTTTGTTTTTTTTTCGGAGAAAAATGGTGGGGAAAATAGTACAACTATACAACATTCACATATACAAACTTGTTAATTTCATTGTTTACTCTGTGCGCTTTCATTCGTTACATTTTGCTTTGGGTCACGTTTCAGTGGCGCCGCGTTGGTCGTACGAGCCCATGGACACGGCCATTATGCTTGGCAATACAATATCGATAAATTGCGAGGCGGAAGGATATCCGATTCCAGCTATTACCTGGTTCAAAGGACAGGGTAAGTTTTTAGTTTATTTTATTTAGCCAATGAGAGCTTAGGCCTTCGTTCAGTTCATTAATGTTTGATGGGTTAAACGTGCCAGGGAGTTGGTTTATTAATTAGCGCCCACAGATTTCAATGTATTCAGCGAGTTGGCCTAGCCACTTTGGCAATTAGTTTAATGAGCTACTCCGCTCTACTACTACTATTACTACTACTACTCGGGTCCCAGGCCAATCAATTAAAGGTGTTTTATTTTCCTGGACAGGCAAGGCTTCCAAAGACTTTAAGCCGCTCAGCATGCGCAATCACTCGCTCCTCCTCAACCTGGCCACAGACAATGATGAGGGCTACTACATGTGCCAGGCCACAAATGAAATTGGCGCTGGCCTCAAGAAAATAATACGCATCAATGTGAACGGTGAATGCGAAAGAAAAGACCTTAGACATACATTTGATTTAATTGCCGTATGCTTTTACAGAGCCCGCCCGCTTCGAGCAGCCCGCGCGGAATGTATCGTCGCGACGCAACGACCCGGTTACCTTGGACTGTCATGCCAAAGGCGATGAACCCATAACAATTGCCTGGACACACAACAATGGTCGCATTGATCTAAACAATTTCCGTTTCAGCATAGCCGAGATGAAAACGGAGAAGGGCGTGGACTCGCAGCTCACCATTGCCCATTCGGACCGACACGATTCGGGCGTGTATCGCTGCATAGCCGAGAACCCCTATGGCCGGGCTGAGCAAATTATTTTCCTTGCTGTCCAAGAGCGGCCGGACACACCCTCGCATCTGGATATATTCGAAGTGGGCTCCCGCACCGTCAAGCTCAGTTGGCGGCGACCTTTCGATGGCAACTCGCCTGTCCTTAGTTATCTCGTTCAATACCAAGCTCTCAAATCACATACGGCTCTGGGCACAGCCACTGGCGATTGGAATAGCCTCAGTGTCATAAATGTCACACTACCCTCAACAAGCATCAGCAAAAGGTAGGAAACCCCTGCAAACAGGTAGCTCCGGCTGGCATATTCTTTTTTAAGAGTTTTGGGATTTTTTGTGTCATGCTAGACTCAAAAGTACCAAAAGATGTTTCAAATTTACAGAACCAAATGAGTAGCCGTTGGTCTTTGGTTCCATTCTATTTCAGCTTTGACAGCGACCTGCATGAAAGTGCCATTGTGTCGGGACTTACACCGGCCACCACCTTCCTAATCCGTATGCAGGCCATTAATGAAATAGAACGCAGCGGCTACACAGAGGCCGTTGTGCTGAAGACCCAAGAAGAGGCCCCCACCGAGGCTCCCTCCAATGTTCAGGTGCAGACAGGCGGTGAGAGCGAATTGATTGTTACTTGGCAGGTGAGTGCTAGTGGTGGAGCATTAAGCAGTCTCTGACTTGGCCTAATTGCAGATACCGCCAAGGGAATCCTGGAATGGTGAGCTCATTGGCTACACTGTCAACTGCAGCGAGGAGAAGCAGAACATCAACTACATTAGTGTTGTGAATAATTCACTCAAGTCGGTGATTGTGAGCGGGTGGGCCACCACGAAGGCCACACTGCGCGGCCTTCGCAAGTACACCCGCTATGCGGTCACTGTGCGGGCCCTCAACAGCTTCGGCTCGGGTCCATGGAGTGCGGCCATATTTGGCACCACAGCAGAGGGTGGTAAGTGGACCAAAACCACCACGGCCTAATGAGCTCAGCTGTGTGCTCACTTAGGCATACTTATAAAATACCTAACTTGTTTCCACATCCTCCACTTTCCTGTTGTTGCTTATCTCTTTGGCAGTGCCCGAAGCGGCGCCTCAGCACGTCAATTGCACGGCTCTGTCATCGCAAAGTCTGAAGATTTCGTGGCTGGAGCCGCCATTGCAATTTCATGGCGGCATCATACAGGGCTATAAAATCTTATATCGGCCAATTGTGCATCAAAGTGAGTAGACTGAGCGGCATTCTGGGCTCTGTAAAACTAGTTGGTACATATAAGCAAAAGCTGTAAATCCTTTCGGAGTTTGTATTGGGTTAAGAGGTTCTGGCTGGCTTTGGGCTGGGAGTTGGCATTTTATGGCGCTGATTTTGTTGATATTACTTCAGGAAAAAAGAGAATTGGTGAGGGAGTCGGAGGAAGTGGGATATAATCAAGCATGGATATGTTTACATAAGGCCAGAGAGTGCAGCCAGCTAGACTGAATCAGGCTTGGAGAATCTATCAGTGTGTGAGTCGTTTATTGGTTTTGGCGCCGAGTTCAATGGGGAAGACGACATGGCCCGACTGCTGATGAGACTTGAAGTGGTCTCCAGTTTTGGGTGGCTTGGGTGGTTTGGGGCAGCCCTAATTCTGCCACTTGGCTGTGTGGCATGTTAGTAGTTTTTGTATGCATAGTTCTGCACTTGGGCTACGGTTAATCGATTTTACTTGCACTTCAAACAGTTGACTTTCCTGCCAAACTCGAGATAAAGCGAACATCCAACTTGGAAACGTATTTGCATACTTTGCACAAGGCCACCAACTACTCGCTGCGTGTTCTGGCCTACACAGCCACTGGGGATGGACTGGCCAGTCAGCCATTGTATTGTCAAACTGAGGATGATGTACCGGATGCACCGGCTGCCATAAAGGCAGCTGCCCTGACGGCTGATTCGATTTTAATTTCATGGCTGCCGCCGAAAAATCGCAATGGCATCATTTCCCATTATACGGTCTACACACGCGAAGCTGGTCGGAAAGGTCAGGCCAAATGTGAGTACACAAAATCCCCAAATCCATGGAATACTATTATCGAAATCATTCTTCTCTCTCTCTCTCTCTCTCTCTCTCTCCTTTGTCTCCCTGTCTAATGCAGCGCATATGGTGAGGGTCGATGAGAGCGGCTATCCAGTGTCATTTGAAGCACGCAGCTTGGCTGAGAACCAAATGTACGAGTTTTGGGTATCGGCATCCACTTCAGTGGGCGAGGGCGAACCAACTTCTGTGGTGGCCCAGGCCACAAACACGCGAGGTATGTCCAAACACACACACACCCACACACAAATTTCCCGTAGCACTAGGCATTTTTGTTTTAAATACAAAATTGGGACATTTTATTGGTTTATTACAAAACATTGACAGTGGGCGCCAAACCGCAAATGCCGCATTAACCGCTGCATTTGAATTTCACATGCGGCAAACTAAAATTTTATTTTACTTTCTTTAATGCAGCACCTGCACGCATTGCATCATTTGGCCAACTGGTGAGACAGGCTGTCGGCAGCGGCCTGGTTTTGCCCTGCCTAGCCATTGGCAATCCCACACCACGGGCCCGCTGGCTAACTCGAGATAGACCGGTGACATTTAGTCCCTTTTATGAGGTAACCAACGAGGGAAATTTAAAAATACACCGTAAGTAGAAACAGAGATGAATACTTCCACGATTCCTTCAATTTAGCATTTGTTCTTGTCGTGACTGACTGACCGGCAATGCCGGAATGTTCGTGGTCATCTTTATGCAATATTTTACAGGCGTCGAAGGCAGCTTGTCCGGAAATTACACTTGCACAGCCAACAATCTCTTCGGCAGCGACGAAATCCAATATCAGGTGATTGCCATGAAGCCACCCAGCGCACCACAAATCATCGTGCAGTATGCTTCCGCTGACAGCATACGTGTCAGCTGGGACCCGCCAGATGATGGGGGTGCCCCGTTGCAGGGCTATACCGTGTCATACCACATCACCGGCGAGACGTGGTCGCTGACCGAGCTACTGCCGGAGCACAATGCCTACACGATTACCGGGCTGAAATGCGGCAATCAGTATATTATTAAAATGTCCGCTCACAACATGGTTGGTGTGGGTGTCGCCAGCGAGGAAATTAATGTCTGGACCAAGGGCAAAGGTGAGTCTGGTGAACTGGTGCGCTGTTGACTGGCCAATCGCCTGTCTAGTAGAAACCGACCCAACCGAACAACCCATTCGGGCAATGGCTTTTATGTGGCGGCATTTAAATTGCCAGGTCTCTATGGCAATATTGTTGACCGCAAAATCCACTCGTCCGAAATTAAGCTTCATGTTACACAATTTCCACTCGTACATTTCACAATTTCGAAATTTACATTTTTTTTCTTTCATTTATGCCATGTTTCAGCCTCTCAGGCGCCAAATGGCAATGAACTAATTGCCACGAATGCGACGTGTGTTAATTTAAAGTTGTCATCATGGCATAATGGCGGCTGTGCCATACATCATTTTTCCATCGAACATCGGCCATTGGGTGAGTATTCCAATTTCCGTATTAGGGATACTTTCACACCATCATTCATGTGATTGTCATGTGTAAAATTACATTTATTCTGTTTATTATTTTCATTTTATTTTTTTTTTCTTTCGACTTAATTTAATCAAAGTAATGCAATTATTGTAGATGCAATTTCAATTAACTATGACAACATTTTCATAACAAAATTCAATACCAATTTGCCGTATAAATTGAAACCATGACTACATCCAATATTATTTCCTCGAGAAATTTCACAATTTTTTTTTTATAACTTTTCATCGTGATAATATTTTGCCTTGGATTATTCCATTTCTTTTTGTTTTGTTTTCGTGACGTTCCATCCTCCAGGGGATATACGCTGGACTGTTGTCACATCGGATATTTCAAATGCCGAAGAAAATCGTGAAAATTTAATATTCTGCGACTTTCAACCAGCAAAGTGGTACCAGCTGCGCATCTCCGCCACCAACGATGCGGGCAAAACGACGGAGCATTATCATTTTAGCACGACCGGCATTGATGGGGTCACCATACCACCGCCTCCAGTATTCCCCTCGGAAAACGATTTGATGAACAATCTGATAAATGCGACAAATCCAACCAACGGTGATTGGCTTTCAACGTTAATTGTCGTTGTCATAATCACGGTGGCCATCATAACAATGTAAGTGTTACCGAGAGGGGAGAGTTTTGAAAACAAGCCAAGCCAATCATTTGAATATTTCCCATTCTTGAAATAATTTTAATAGAAATCGTAATCAAATCAGTTATGAAGAGTTTTCCAATCAAAATAATCAGTATCGAGAAACCTTTATAAAATATTTGAGAAATTTTTTCAGATTATTTCTCTTTTGAAAAATATAGAAAGATAATACTTGGAAGATATTAAGATAAGAACTAGAATATTTCAAATATATTTAACCCCTTTTAATAAAATATATTATAAATGGATTTTTTTCGGTAGAAAATAGTAGAGAGAAATCAAAATAATCAGAAACGAGAAACCTTTATAAAATATTTGAGATATTTTGTCGAATAATTTATTTGTTTATTCCTTATGACTATTTTAAAAAATATAGAAAGATAATACTTGGAAGATATTCATATAAGATGTAATATATATTAAATATATTAGTAATTGATTTTTCTAGTAGTTCGTCTAAATGAAGGAAACTTTAACTAAAATGGAAGCAAAATCAAAGCGCTTTATTATTTTCCTTTGCGAGAATTTTTATTTTCTTCTGTCGCGTTGATTGGTGACCAGCACAGAGATTATTCTTCGGCTGGCTGGGCATTTTAATTACGTGACCAAGTGAACAAGTCGAAGTCAACAAGTTCTTACAGCCCAGCCTGTCTGCTTCTTTTCCACTTTCCAGTGCCCTGACCATTAAACATAGGCGTACTTTATGCGGTCCCATTTCCGAGGGATACGAGTCGCGTGCCCTGCCAGGTGAGTACAAGGAGGAGCATGAGAGTCGACGCAACCAGCAGGTATACAGTGCCTCCCCGGTCAAAACAGTGGACAAGGGTAACGAATCGGGTGAGTGAGTCGAGAGGCAGGCGATTTAATTTCAGTCTGTGTACCCGTACGTGGGCAAATGCACAAAGCACTCGAAGACCGACGATAAGCAAAGAGAAACTCACCGAACTACTTTGTATCTGTTTGTTTGCATTGACAAATTCTAGAAATGTACGAGATTTCCCCCTACGCCACCTTCAGTGTCAATGGGGGTCGCACCGGGGCGCCGGCCAAGACACCTACACGCGGCGTGGGCGCCCAAACTCCCCTGGACTACACCATGCAATTCAAGACATTTGGTCACCCCGAGGGTGAAAATCTGAATGCCACGGCCTATCCGTTGCTGCCCAATCCGGGCTTCGGCCATATCAAGAGCAAGAGCAGCTGGCACAAACAGAGATACTACAATACCGACGGTAAGTACAACGACTGAGAATGCGGCGAGCAAGCTAAATCAGAGGTGCTTTTAGATGAGTCCACGCTGAGCAAGTCCATGACCATTGTAGCTGGCTCACAGTCGGGCTGCCATTCTAAGAAATCAGGTGGCACCCGCGGACCCAAGGGTAGTAGCGGCAGCAGCAACAATGCCACCAGCCAGCACTGCGAGTCTGAATCGGATACCAGCATCAGTCCCAGTACAGAGTTCTCCAACATGCCCACATATCGTGTTCCTTGCAAGTCCGCTCGCAGCAGTGACGGACGAGCTGTTGTAGGTTCGTATGCGGCGTATGGTGATGGGCGTATGGTCGTGGCACCAAACCCATACTATCTTCCAGATATGTTTCGGCCCGACTCGAGCACCGAGTCTAACAATGATCAGGGCTCCCCAGGCCTGGAGCGTCGCCTGAATACGCCCAGACACATCAGCATGAGTGGTGCCGGCATTAGTGGAGGTGGAGGAGGAGGCAAACATGGCGGAGCCCCACGAAGTCGCAAGCATGCTGCCCAGCCCAGCAATCAAACGTTGGAGCGACGAAAGTGCCCTGGTAGTAACAACAGGTAGTTCAGGTACCTAAACCCTAAACAATCCAAAAATTAAATATTTCAAAAATATAAATACATGAAAAGAAATAGGCCAAGTAATTAGCAATAAAAAAAGATTTGCTTTGTTGTCAAAAAGAGTCCAGGCCAATTGGTTTTGAGTCATTTCCCTTCTACCGTTTCTCTTCTGATTAAAGTTTGGACAGTGAGGTTAATCCGGAGACCGCCGCTTCGCTGGCCGCCTCCATAGCTGCCATGACCGGCGGGGATTTGGCTGGTGGCTTTCGTCCACCCATGGGATTCAACGATACACGCGAGTTTGGCGATCAATCCGAATGCGAACGAGAACAACGAGCCCTCGACCTGGAGGTTCAGCGCGTGATGGAAAACACCAGCGATGCACAGCTGGCCAAACTGGATCGCGAGGAACTAACCTCACTGTTGGCAAGGTAAGCTAAATAGTACGATAAAAGAGTCATTGATTGCCTTGCTTGACGTAGTGAATGTTGCATGCCCTTAGCGTCTACCTACCTTGAACAGAAAATTACTAACCAGCCTGCGACCCTTAGGTATCACGAGAAGAAGGAACAGGAGCGCCAAGAATACACCATACACGTATAATAGTCAAAAAGTATATATAAAAGAATCAAGGCTTTAAGTACACTCACACACACATACATACACAGATACAGACACCCAAGTCAATGACATAAAACTAAGGCATTTAAAGCTGCATTTAACCGAAAGTTATTCAACTCAAGCAACAAACCAACCCAACTGCAAATGTTTTTCCATTAAGTGTATACTAAAGAATAATAAAATATTACTTAGACTAGTTTAAGCACACGTACTTCACACACTTAAGCAAATTAAAGACTAAACTATATATATATTATATTTATAAGTGGTAAAAGAAAGAGGAAAACTTTCAGCAGAACTGAGCACTGCCTCCACTGAAGTTGTAAAAGAATAAAGAATTGAGTTTCAAATCGCTCTCTCCTTTCCTTTGTTAAGATACTTTAGAAGATATGATAATGACAATGTTGTCTGCTAGTTATTTTAAAAATCGATGAGGTGTATAATTGAATTTGTTGTGATAAATTAACTCGTTCAAAATATTTGTACAATAGTTGATTGGTGTTGATTTAAATATGTCAAGCTAATGAAGTGCATAACTCGATGCTACCAAAACAAAATTTAAAAAATAAACAATTTTGAATGACAAGTACAGTTGCGTGCAAAACAATGCATTTGCAAGAAGCTGTTGTCGATTAATCCGAATGCTTTGCGCATACCTATTAGCTTGAGCGCAACTGTACTTACATTGCGTAGCCGAGTTTTCTGAAATCTGTGTACAACAATTTGTTGATTATTTGTGCAGGTATTTAGTATAATTTGATATAATATTTATGTATGAGTGTAAAATTTACATATATTTGAGTGCAGCGAATATAAATCTATATATTATAATTAAATGGAATGGTATTTTATTAATTAAAATAGATAATCAACAATTAAATTGTATGGTACCTTAGGTAAATATTGTATTTTATTATATAAGAACTAAACTAAAATTGAATTAAATGCGGCAAAACCAATTACAAAACAGCATGGTAAGCAAATTAATTAAACAAATCACGGAAAAAAAAATTAACAAATCAAAAAAAAACATAAATAAATAAATAAAGAATACAAGAAACTTACGCAAATCTGTAAAAATAAACAGCATTCAAATTAAGGTAATTTCATTAAAACCAAATTTTCCAAATTTAACTCAATTTGGAAATCGTGTGCATTTCAGAAGAGACTGCGCAAATATTTGCACAACCAAATGAGAGCAACCCAAATCAATCAATCAATGCATTGCCGGCTTAGCCACAAGCTAGCGGTCTCAACTCATACAGAACCCAGCAGAGATAGATGATGACTACAAACAGATCCCAGGCATTTGGGAGCAACAAAAAAAAAAAAAGAAAATCCAACGGGAATTCATAGGAATTCCAGTTAGGCATTGGCAATCAGTTTGGCGCACTGTCGCACTGTGACTTCAATTTCAGTTGGTAAACGAAACCACAAGACGCCTTTGACTTGACATACAGACCACCACCCCATGTTATCCTCAACCGATTCAATATTAGAAATGCATGATATGCCAAAGCGATGTGTACAGTATAGTTTAGTGCAAGACTGTACTCTGTTTACCTGATGTTTGTTGCATGTTCGAAACTTTGGCAATTTTCCAGAAATGTTTTACCGGTTGCCGTTGCAACAACTTTCAGCAAAGTCAGCCAGTAGATAGCCATGCAGTAGAATACTGCGTGCCCCCGATGTTAGCCAAGTCTGTTGACTCAATAATAATCAAGCTAAACAAGACCAACAACTCTAGACCAGACATTCTTTGGTATCTTTAAGATGCCATATAGATTTAACAATATGGATCCAATATTGACAGACTTTTGTTTATTGTAATCATCTGCATAGTTTGTTTTTGTAATATATTTTCACTACAATTGCGATGAAATTGCATTAGCATAAAATATGCATTTGTCAGCAAACAGGTTTCTCATTGCGTAGGCATACATTTTTCAGCCCCACTCTCAAGACCCACCTCCGTCAAATTAAGCCAGAATGGAGAGGCAGCCAGGCAGCACTTAAGAACCATGCAAGATTTATCAGGCCACCACCCATCCACCCACGCTATCTCTCTATTTACCAAAACCAAACGCCAACAACAATTTTGCGAAAATCGATATTTGCATTTCAGATACATGCATAGTTGTGTATTTAGGCTTAATGCTGACATGATTTTCGATTGTTCTACGAGTAGTTATATGCCAGAAATATGGCACACAGCTTACGAATCAACAACTAACCCAAAAAACTCTCCTCAACTTAAGTGAAATCTATTTCAATTAGTCTGCAGATTCAACTCGGATAAATATATTTATATGGGCCCGAACAATGCAAATAAGCAGACAGATATAAAGCTGTAAGTCTGTGCATGTACGACAACAACAGGCAATCTACAGCAATTATAAAACGAATGCAATATAAGTTGGGGCCAGAGTGGATAAAGAGAAACAAGGAGCCCTGTTGACAACGACAATAATGCAATTTAAGCAAATGCTAAACCCCAAAATTTCAAAAGGTTAGTAGCACACAATTTGAATGCAGTTGAATTAAACGCACGCACACACACCAAAAGGGCAACTAAGCTGGTCTAAACATTAGCAGCCACAGGACAGGCGAAAAAGCAAACGCAAACGCAAACGCCAGGCTGACAAACCGACCGCATGACCAACCGAGCCAACCTAGCCAACTGCCCAAAATTCCAGTACACAGGAGTGGAGCATAGAAGAATTGCATTTAATAAAGGCCAGGATATGTGCGTGGGTGTATTTGAATGTGTGTATGTGTGTGTGTGTGTGCATATAGGCTTTATTATGGTCTAGTCTGGTGCATCGGTGTATTTGTGTGTGTGTGTGCAGTTTTGGTTAGCCTTACAACAGTGAACAGACCGGACAGGACCTGTCCAGTGGAGACATTATCTTCAAATGCTTGCGATTCATGAAAATTAAATGCAAATTTCGTTTGATGCATTTGCACATGGCGTCCAAGGACTACGGCAACTGCATATAACCAGGCTCAGACCATCCAGCATCTAATGTTTATTTGTTTGTTCTTCTCGGCAGTTTGTGGTTGAGATTTTACCGCACAAACACACTCACACACACACAGGCCACATACTCGAACACAGTTGGGCACTTTCAACATTGCGTTTAATTAAAATTTTCAAATTAGTAAAAGGTTACGCTTTTCTTTGTATATTTTAGAGATAGAGAATATCTTGTGGAATCAGTGCCAAAAAATATAAATTGTCTAAGTTAATTAAAATGAAATGATTACTTTTGATAACCGCATCAATTTATCTAAATACTTGAAACAATTTATAAGCAAATGATGAAATGAGGAAAAAGGAACGCTAAAGACTTCATTAAAATATATATACCAATTTAAATTATCTGGGATTGAGTGTGCCTTAAATTCTACTCGGAACGGTGTGGGTGGCTGTGGCTGTGGCTGTGGCATGGAGGAGGCTATAAAGCAAACACCAGCAGACAGATACAAAGCCAACTTAACATAATGAGCAAGCTCAAACCAGTCAAACAGCTGCTGTTGATTTTGCTTTTGTTACTGCCGGAGCTGTGGAAATGGTGGACTTGTTGGAGGCATATCTGTGGCTGGCAAGGGTTGTTGCAAATGCAACAAACACACAAACACACACACATTTTCCAGGGATTTCATAGCAGGCTGCACAAAAGACACTGCATAAAAAATGCCAAGAAGTGTTACAAACACAAACCGGCAACAGCCCTGAAAAGAAAACCAAAGCGACGGGCTTGGGCAAAATGGGGTGCCCCATTGCCGTTCGGAGAATACCAAGCGCACCGAGCCAGCCAAGTGCAATCCATGTGGGACTCACTTAAATAAAGTGCTTTCACATTGCCTGCCAACCGGATGCAGTCTGACTGTCTAACTCTTTGGAGTCTCTGTCTTCTCCATCTAACTGTCTGTGGCTTTGTCTGCCCAGCCGTCGGTCTGTCTGCGCCCATCTACATCAGCGCCTATGATGTGATTATTTGCATTATCACAGGTTTAACTCAACCTAAAGCGGCAACATGTGGCAACCGCGTCTTTATGTTTTTATTATTCCTTTCTCTCTTTTAATGTGGCCTCGCTTGACTTGTTAAACGTTGCATACCAAAGTACTTTTTGTCAGGCTCTCTTATTGCATCATTCTCTGCCACTCTTGCTCTATCAATCAATCTCCCACTGACTCAATCAAATCATAGTGAGCAAGGCATTTCTCTATTGATTGAAATTAAATTGTGCAACGTTGGCTTTGCTTTGACTGATTTCCCGCAATTTCTTTTTCTCTTTTATTTTTATTTTTTTTTTTATTGTCCCACATTCCCACATTCGGCATAGACAAAAGGCTTTATCTTTTCGCTCGGTGCCACAAAAACTACAACAACTGAACGACTTTTTAATTTGTGACAACGATTTTCCCATCTACCGTTTTATTCGTTTTTTTTTTACAGCTCAGCGTAGTTTTGTCTTTGTTCTTACCCATTCGATATGTGTGAGAGCGGTCGGAAAAGACGGGTGTGAGTGGGGCGGGGAATGGGCTGGTTCGTGCCTGTTGCAGTTGTCCTCGCAACGCGTGAGAGTTTGGGCAAATAGAAAACCAATTCAAGTGGAAACGCAGGCAATTGAGTGTAAGCAGCAATTCAAATTGAAAAACATTTATGAAAGTCTAATGAAACTTGCCTTTGGCCAAAGTCAAAACCATACAATGAACATATGCCAGGCCAGGGCAGCTCCCAAAGCCACGCGCCTCTTCTGGTTAGGTGGGATTATTAATGGACTCAATAAATTCAGGCCTACTGAATGAAGGATACTAGTTAGAACTCACACTATAAAATCTCATAATAATGGGCATTACATTTCATTAGGCTTAAATTTTAAGCATAGTAAATAGTACAAATTTTAAACACACGCCAGGATCAGTCCACCTCACTGTCGGGGCCATTCAAATTTAAATTAATTGCAGCTCAGTACACACACCAAACTGGTAATTCGAACAGGCCGGGAAGATAATCAATAAGTTTACAATTTCTATACACACGTATATAGCGATAAGTAGATAAAAGGCTCTCGGTTATATTAATTAAAGAGATAAATTAATAGCAATATTGACAAGGAACCGCGAAGCCCTGCCAGCCCCGACCGACTCGCCAGCCCCCATGGATTCGTAATCAGGTCAACAATTGACCAGTAATTTGAATTGCGCATTAAATCACAAACAGGGGAATTGCAAAAACATTTGCTTGTATTCTTATCGAAATAACCCAAACCCACACTCAACCCAAGCAAACACTCATTTGACTCTATCAGAAAGTTTGCAAATCAATCATTGATATCATTTTCATATTGCATATTTGTCACAAGCCAGCACATCAGTCTATCAGTAGATTGACATCAATAGAGCTAGCTTTTGCATGATGCTCATGCATCTATGAGATACTTGAAGCCTGGAAAAGGTCACAGCATCTTTGACATTCGGTTTTTTTTCCTATTCTTATTTATTGGTTATTTTACTGTGTACTTTTTTTTCTTGTCGAAAGAACTCCAAGGAATTCAATGACAGAAGATAAAGCAATGCGCATAAAAAATTCAACAACGGAAATGAAAATTCATGAGTATAAAAATCTAATCAGAAAAACATGAAACAAAGGCCAATAAGTGGAGTGAGCAGAGCGAATAGACTGAGTTGTACAAATAAAAGATGCTGAAATGGAAACAGGAAAATAACTTGAAAGGCACTTTTTACGCTTGAGTGCATTTGCAAAGCATCGCCCGGCATAGAACGGGAAACGGAAATTCATAGCCGGACAGGACTACAGGACTGCAGGACTACTACTGGGCAATACTCCTCACTTCTTCTGTTTCAACTTCTACTTTTACTTACTTTACGGAAAACCCAAGCCCAACGAACGAGCTATGTCAACAATAGAAAAGTATACAAAAAAAAAAAAAAAAAATACTGAAATCTTTTAAAGCTCGGACCAAGCCATGTCGAAAGAGAATTGGACTTTAGCTTGTGCATAAATTGGTGAAAAAATAAAAAAAAAACAGGACACTAACAGTCTGTAGATACAATTTAAATTAAACGTATGCCCGAGACAGACCAGCTCGGATGATGGATCGTTGGGCATTCAAAAGCAAATTATAGGCAAATGTCAGTTGCATTAATTGTACCAGCAAAATGGCAAATGCCATGTATCTAATTGATAGTTGGGCTATGCAAATGTCAAACCATTTCCGAAACCATATTGAATATGGAAATTTGTTTGTGTGTGTGTGTGTGTATTTTTGTCTTAGGGCACAACTTGGCTCCAACATATAGAAGCCAAATGAAATGCATTAAAACCACAGCTCAAGGAGCATTTATGTCAATCCATTTGGTACCAGCGGTTTGCTTTGATTTGCATAAATACCCAATGGTAATTTTTGAAAGCTGTTAGCTAAGCCAGCTGGCCCTCAGCTGCCAACTGAGGATTGTCCTGGCCAACGAGCTTCTCAGCTTATTAATGCAACATTCGTCCAGCTTTAATTAGACTAATTAAACGTTGTGCACCCGATGGGTCAACTGGTCAGGCGATTAACTGCAATCTCACCTTTTCTTTTTCGCAACTTGGAATTTTATCTTTTGCACTGGCCACAGATGTGTCTATACCAAGTTTGTATATATGGCTTGCTCTAGGACTAATTAGAGCCACATCAGCAAGTGTCACCACATGCCAGTTGGGGTCGTATTTGGCCCGTTTTCGTTTGGCCAGATTGTGAATTCGAGTTGCCTGAGAGTAAGTAGAAAATTATTTGGGTTGGCAAGACCAAATTGGACTAATTAGAAGCCAGTCTGTGGCATACGAAATGACACATTTTAAAAATGAGCTTAAATGTAACTGCATTTTTCATTTAGAAGATTGGCCTGCATTCAACTCAAGGAGCCGAGCAATCTTGGAATTATTGTAAATGCCTATCAAAACTATTTCGAACGACTGATGAAATGCTGTCAGGCAGAAATAATAAATTGATTAGCTCAATTGGATAGAACGGATGGGGAAAGTGAGCTAAAAACTAGTAGAAAAAAATTGAAAAGATAACAAGGTCATTGTAATGGAGTTTGCTGCAAGCAAGTAGATCAAATAAAATGCAACCTAACAAATGCAAGGCACTTTACAGGAAAATCGTTTTAAGTTTACCATCCCACACACACACACGCACACACATACTTATACAAAAGCAAGCAGACAAACCTACATATAAGCTTCATTTGGTAAATTGATGCATGCACTTTGAACCCCGCTACGTAATGGTTGAAATAACCGCAGCCGAATAAAATTCAATCTGTGAAATGCTTTTCTTGCATTTTATGCTGACAATCTGCAAACATAAGTGTGTCCGTCCCCTCCCAACCCAGCTCAGCCCAGTCCAGCCCAATCACAGCTTCCAGATGCGAACTAAAAAGCACTCAACAAACACACCAGCGCACCAACCAACCAACGAAGCAACCAACTATCTTCACTCTAACAACACTTGCCTCCTTATGTACCTACTTATGTAAGCATGAGTCTTTGTCTGTGGGTATGTAGTATGGTGCGACGAGGAGATGGGACATCGGAAATGCTATAAGACATGGCGTATAGCAGGGCTACCAGTCTGTCTACTTTACTGCATCAGCATCAACATAAGTCGGAAGCAGCAGAAGTAGAAGCCACCACACCATCAGCAATAGTGGCAGTAGTGGCAACAGCATCAGCGCATTATTGGATGATTTATTGACGGCGATATGCTTAGTTGGGCACCATGCAGCATGAACGCAGCCATTTTTAGTGTCTGCATGCGTAAATGTCTACACAGCAAAGCTGCCATCGTTCTCTCTTTCCATTTCCCAACTTAATAGTATATCTATCTATGTATCTGTATCTATCTATCTATATAGACAGGGGAAAACAGTGAGGCAGAGTGAGAGAGAGAGAGAGAGAATTCTACATTAGCCTCATTAGGAGATCGCAACGGCATCCACAACGGTATCGCCATCGCTGGCAATGGCAAACGACAAAATCTCCTCCAACCAGACAAAAAGTCTGCTCCAACATATGAAAATAATGTTCGATTCAAATATGCCACATTTAAGATTGGGCACGTGCGCTTTTCACTGCATTTATCTAATGTACGACTATGTATGTATGTATGTGTGTGTGTGTGTGTGTGTATGTGTGAGTTGGTGTGGCAAACATAAATTGCATTTACGAAAGCAAAAATCATTGAACTGTGCATAAATTTGGTGTATTGTCGCCAGTGGCACTGATAAATTTATCTATGCTAAACTGCACAATTTGCTGCCGCGTTTCTATTAATTGCAGTAGAGATACGCTAACTCAAACTGGAGAAAGCAACGGATATCTAGGCCTTTGTAGGTTAGGCGAATGCCAAATCTCTATAGCCGAGTTGGCTGGGCAGCAGCGCCAAGTAAAATTGGTATTCATGGCAAAGTCGATATGAATGTATGATTTATTTCAATTTTGAATTGTGGCCAATTTCATTGGCCCAAATCTTTAAACTGCCTACAGTTAAAATAGGGAAATATGGACTTTCAATTTTACTAGACAGCTATGTGGGCATACAGACAAGTTCAAATAGATTATTCTTCTTATTACTTTATTTAAACAGTTCGAATATAATTCAAGTTGACCAGTGGACACAACTGTACTTTCTCAGAAGTCGATTGCTTTTTAAAATGCAACCCTGTCTTGAGAGAAAGACAGTTAGTTAGATCACATAAGTTGATCCTGTTACAGATGAGTTGGATAATCCTTACGTAAGTATAATTTTCTATTTGCATTTATGTACGAAATCAGAGAAGCACATTGATTGGATGTCAAGTTAAGAAAAGACCATGTCAAAATTAAAACATGCAATCAAAAATTTTTGTATTTTTCATGTTTTAGTCTCTCATATGTATTTGCTATTTCACAATCATAGCAAAGATACTGTATTTCCTGCATTCTGTTTTTTTTTTTTTTTTTTTATTTATTTTTTTTTTTATTTGGAAAATGTTTACTTCCGTCAAATCAACAAATTCATACATTTTTGATGCCAATACCGAGAAGACTTGACATTCAAGCAACCCGGGGCCATTGTCATAGTCAGACAGTTTTCCATGCATAGATTTCTTTTTCCACTCACCAGAGTCTCTTTTCCATCTCTTTTATACTTTTTCATTCCACTATATATTTCTTTTGAAAATTGTGATTTATTTTGCTTTTTCGAATGAGTTTGTACACTTTTGTTAGCTTTAAGCAAATTTCATTTTAGATTGTCAATTGTGGAGTGATATCCTTTTGAAAGCAACAAACGGAAATGCACACTTTGATTTTTGTATTTGCACTGCTGGTGTGTGTCATCGAAAGGATTTATTGCCATTATTTATGCAATAGCAATGTTGTGCAACAAATTTTTCAATTCCCCAACTGTAATCTACACACACATACACACACATACACACACATACGAATACACATACATATATATGCATTAGAGAAATTTTTCGTTTGTCAAAAGAGAAAAAAAAGCGTTTTAAAAACTAAAAAAAAAAACAAAATTCATTTTGCATTGCAACCACAAGCAAACTAATGAACAAATAAGCGTATTGCCATCTGAAATATTGAATCCTTTATAATTTTCAAAAAAACTATAAAACTAAAAAAAAAATAGCAAGAAAATTAAATCAAATTGAAGAGCTTCTATTGGGTATGAGAGTAATCGGTTGATAAATTAAATAAGTCAATTTCAATTCTCAATCATCAACGCCACAAATGCATTCAAATTAATTTCAAGCCATTGAAAAATTTCACATCCTATATTCTCAAACAAACAGACAAAGACACCGAGAGACTAAGAGAGAGAGAGAGAGAGAGAGAGCAACAAATACAAAACTCAAAGTCGACAATCGAGCTCTTAAAATGTGAAAAAGCACTCACGCTGATTGCGTTACTTATGTGGCAAGCTATGCCAGAGGAGCATCTGATTTATTCTCATATAACTTCACACATTCACTCACACACACACACACACACACACAGATACATCTCGTAAAGCCAACAACGTGAGACAGCTGCAAGTCAGCAAGCAAGCAGAAATAGCTAAGTGTGTGTGCGAGTGTGGCAAAAAGGAAAGTGACAAAACTAAATGCCAGCCAGCAAAGACAATCACAGTAAGCACGTGTCGGAAATACTTTTATATATGTTCCTTTAAGAAATGCACATAAATATGTGCATATTTATGTTGGGCACGTTAGGAGAGACTAAACGGTGGTTTCGTGGCTTGCTTTTTGGGGCCAAAACTGGTGAACAGTAAATGGAGCTTGAGTGAAATAAAAGCAGAATAACAAATCATCGAAGCTCATTGGTAGATTTTTATGTTCTTTTGTTCCCATTATTGGTTAAGTTTCTGAAAAATTCCAGTTGATAAATTAAACATCCTAAAGAATTCCTTTGCTCTTCGGAATTTACACCTATTATACTTGAAAGTGACTGAAAATAATACAAATCCCAAAGCATTCTTAAGAGTGCCAAAGAGTACAAGCCACTTTCGAGGTTTTGTCTGCCGTAAGTCAAATGAATGGTATAACAACTATAGCATACGGTAAGTCTGACCCGTACATATATAAGTGTCTCTCCATAACAGCATACATAGAATACAATCGTTCATTGAATGTCAAGGACATTTCCGTAGCCGATTTGGTATGATAAATATATAATATAGTAATCCGATCCTAATAAAATTTGGTAGATATGTAGACCCTTAAATGAGAGTCTCAAGACTTAACTTCAATTGAAATCAGTCCATAAATATCGTAGATTTTTCCGAATATTATTTGGCATGATAAAGATATAATATAGTAATCTGATCCTAATAAAATTTGGTAGATATGTAGACCCATAAATGAGAGTCAAGAAATCAATTGAAATCAGTCAATAAAAGTCATAGGTTTTTTCGAATCTTATTTGGCATGATAAATATATAATATACTAATCTGATCATAATAGAATTTGGTAGATATGTATGCCCTTAAATGAGAATTCCATTCCTTAACTTCAATCGGGATTAGACTGTCTGTCTGTCATCGTGTCTGTCTGAGATCATAAATGTTTGAGCTATATAGTTCAGTTAGTAGATATAGTATTCGGATCCGGCATGTTCGGATAAATGTGCAATCTGTCTATACCAGAATACCGTCTATCAAGATTAATTTCGATTACAATAAAACTTGCATGGAAACAGACAAACAGATGGATATGTCACATTTGATTTACCTTGTGGTACTACTCATGCGGGTCTACGATATGTTGTACAATCATTATAACAAATTCAATATACTCTTTTCTTCTTCTTATTTATGATTTCAAATATATTAAATTTATTAATTTTTCCATAAATTCTGAGGGATTGCCATTCCTTGAAGTGAAGGTATTTATATACCTGCTTGAGAATAAAGTCTTAGGAAATATAGAAATATGTATATGTGTATGTATTTAATTTGCCACCACTGTTGGGGGAGCTACGAAAATAAACTGAACTGCAATTTATTTACCACATTCAAACACTTGGAGACACTCAAACACCCACAAACCACATAAATTTAACGACGATTTGTAAAAACGAAACTACTCTGATACGGTTAACGCCTCGACCGTGTGAAAATAGCAGCCGCAAAGGCAGCAGCATCCAGCATCCCATTTCTCTCTGACTATTTTTGTGGCTAAGGTGTTTTGGCTCTGTTGAAAGAAGTTGTTGTTTTTCTTGTTGTAATTGTTGTTGCTCTATGCGGTCGTCGTTATTGTTGGTGTTGTTGTTTGTTAGGACAAATAACATTTTCCGCTTTTCAGAATTTCATAACGCTTCAATAAACTCGAAAAGCGCCTGGCAGTCAGCTTTCTTCATCGGCTAACGTCCTTTTCTACGTGTTCTCTGCTGTTGCTGTCATTGCTTTTGCTGTTGTTGTAGTTGTTGTTTTATATGATGTTTATATTGTGAATGTTTGTGCTCTGCTGGCTATGTGGTCGGTTTCATGTGGGTCGTTTTTGGAGCCAGCCACTTGAGTTATGCTATACTTAAGTAAAAATAAGAAACAAACAAAAAATTCAAGAAAATGGAAGAAAGCAACTTCAAAGCTTCCAGAAACTTTTGGCATTATTAGTGGCTGTCCGAAGCAACAAAAACGCAATTAAACTTTGCGACCACAGCAAAATGTTGACAAAATTGACAGCTAATTAATTTGTCCTTGAGTCAGTCAGATGGAGTGGAAGCAAGGACCCAACCCAAGTCTTTGCTGACACCTGGCCGGATGACAGGTTGCCAAAATGTTTGTTAAATTGCTGGTTTAATTGCCCAAGAGTATTCACGACTGACAAGACCAAGTGCTGGCATATCATTATTCTACTCATTATGACAAGGACAATTGAAGGCAATTAACAGGATTATGCAGTGCACAAACTTAGCTACTCAGTCGCTCCCAGACTCGCTTGGACTGGAGTGACTTTGCTGAGTTGTGTAAAATAAATTAAAATCGTGAGCTGTTTCCCTTATTGCAGAGAAGCATAAATTTTGGCATTAACATTTTCATTGAATGGCAGGCAGGCAGGAATAAGGAGTATAGCAAAGCTGGAGTACCAAACCGAATGCCAAGGAACACAATTTACGATGCGTCGATAGTAATAAATTAGCTGAACTTGTTACTGTTAAACTGAAAATGCCAATGAAATTGTTCGATCCAAAAACGTGGAAAACGAAATGAAAAAAAAAAAACAAAAACAAAACCAGCGCCAACATGGGGACTTGAATTATAGCCACCACCTCCGTTCCTAACGATGACGACGACTGAGACGAGTGAGAGTAGGACGAAATGCAGAATGAAGGACGAGCTTCACTCGACCCACTCATGTGCAAAGTGTGGAAACGTTAGGCAAAATAGCCAAAAGATTTTAAAGTTTAAGAGCAGGGCAAATAGCCAGCAAACTGCCAGCAGCCAACAGACGTTCTCCGAAAGCATACAGCCAACTGCACCAAAGTGCTGAGAAAAATTCAATCGGCTTAATTAAAGTGGAAATCAGTAAACTATAGAGCTCTTCTTCAAGCCGAAAGAGCCTTGTCGATGGCTGCATTTAATTTCATTAGCAATAGCGTAAAGTGACGAAGCGGCAGGAGAGCGAGGGGCCAGACAACTTTGGTTAGCAACTTTGAAATCACTTAGCCAAGTTTCAAACATTGCATTAGTTTTATTTGTACTGTGCTTAAAAACGCATTGCCAGTGCTGCACTTCAGAGCCAAATCAATTGAATTTGTATCCAAGAGACTAGCAAAGCCAAACTGGTCCACCCCGCTTAACTCTCATTCGGTCTTGGCCTGAACTACTTAGCCAGGAACTTTGGATTTTGATTTTGTTACTGCACAAAAGGTGGCTCGGTACTTTACTGCGTTTTGCACTCGTCTCATTGTTACGCGGCAACTTTTTTGGTTGGCTGGATGAAACCAAAGTTCCGAGTGGCTTTTGCCCATCACAAGGGATACAAAAACTGTACTTTTTACTTTTCTTTGTGTCAAGTTGACTCTTGAGTGACTTTTTGCCAACTTTAATCTACTAGCCAATCTTGTTAAGCTGCCTTTATTTCCATATGCACACAATCACTTTGCATTTATTTCAAATTTATTTGGTCATCCTTTTGAATGTATTAAATTATTTCTCTAAAGATTTCAATGATACTCATGAATTAATTTGAAAATTAAATTTAAGTTAAATTTTTCATAAGAAAATTATTTTAAAGAGCTTCCATTTTTAATACCCTGTAAAGGGTTTTTTCTAGAGAGAGAAAGACTTCTGAAAGCTACCTCAAATCGGTTAAGGATATATTGATTAAACGATATGGCGAAGTCCGCGTGTCCAGCCATCTGAACGGCTGAAATTCTTAAAGCACGCAACCTCAAATTCTGATTTGTTATACTTGCAAACTGTACCAGTGTTTTTTCACCTCCCAACCTTCCTTCCTTCTACGCCTCACTTTCCTAAGTCCCTGTTATTGATATGGCCTCCAAATTTGTGCATTCCTTTTAATAAAAAGCTTATAGTGAAAAATCCCTCAGATTAATACCGAGAATAAATAAAATAGAATTTAAGAAGCAAGCAAGCATGCTTTTGTTCGAACAGTCCGATAGATGGCGCTGTTGACCACTGTGCAGAATTTATCAAAGTTTTAATAGAGTTAATGCTATATGAATATATGTACCTGGCCCAATCTTTCACCTTATGAGTATGTAGAAAGAATCTTATATGAGACTATTAAGTTGTCGATAGGGTATCTAACGGTCGGCACCTAGACCACCTGGATTTAGTTTAAAATTAGCTAAAATTGAATTTAAAATAATGAATTTTTCCTGAAATGTTTATCTAAGCAAAATTATATATTATTTTAATATTGATTACCTAAGGTTTGCGCTTGTCATCCCTTTCCTGTAAGGACTTGAACATTTCTTTACATGTTTTCATATCTTTAAATAAGTTGTATTTTTAGGCATGTTTTACATGTCAAATTGCATAAACAATGAATGAAATGACAACTCCTAACTCCCCTTAATTGAAAACTGACCCAAGCTTGTCATTCTGACCCCAAAGAAATTAATGTAAAAGTATATTTATTTTCGCATACATGAAATGTTTGCTTTTGACATTTTGACTATGCAAGTGGATGGGTAATTGACTGCCTGATTTTCCTGATTGAGGTTGTATAGTTCAAACTACAATTTGCCCCTGAGCAGATCAATTTTCAAGTACGGCGTTTGAGTGGTCATTTGCTTTTTGAATGTGTATGTATAATGAAAATCTTAAAGTAAATGAATTTCCACAAGTCTGCACATTGCAGAAAGCAAAGCAATTTAATTGAATGTCTTCGTTAGTTTATAAAATTTAATCAGGCCATAAGCGAAAAGTTGAACTTTCTACAAAGTGTTTTCCTTTTTATATGTATATAGTATATTATTGTGATAAATTCCAATTACAATAGAAAAACTTACCTATGCAATAGCAAATATTTATGAAATTCTGCAAGCAAACAAAATCAATCTGATGGATATCAATACTTGCAGGCATAAATGTGTTGCGAAATGCAATTGACACATATATACACACATATGCACATATACATATATATAAAGTAGTTTTATTCCCAGGTAAGAAAGGGATTGATATGCAAAAACAACATTGAAGGCCAGCAGGTTGTTCAGAGTTCACAACAAAAGGATATACCGACATTGTCCTTAGACATTTCCCTGTGATATTTTGTAAAATGCCAAAGGAAAACAAAACTTTTCTACCTTATATTGGGGGCCATGGGAGGCACGAATCTTGGGCAAGAATATACTCACGAATGTGAGCAAGGTACACCCAAAGATGTGCGGGGAGACGGAAAGGAAGGAGACTAAGATTCATACACACGTACACAGGCCAGCAGGATTATATGTCTCAGGGGTTATACAAGCAAGCTTCCGTTGTAAATTGATTTTGTAGCAACTGCCGGACACTCGAATACACAAACACACACAAGTATACACACAGAGCCATCGATTCTCATACAGAGAGGCACGCACTGCTGTATTTGTTGAGAGAAAATGAAACGGATTTTATCAACTTATTGCCAAAGACTATCGACTCTCGGAGCATTGTGTTTACATATCTTTCAAGCAATATTTATGTGTTCTTGTCTGAGAGTGTATGTGCTTTTGTTACATAGCAAAGCATCAACTTATATACACCTGAGCGAATGCTTAGATGATAAATATTATATGTGTCAGAAAATGACATATTTTCGAAAAACTTTCTAGGTAAGTTGATAACCAATGCATGTTTTCGATTGAATATTATAAAATCAAAAAAACTAAAAAATATATTCATATTTTCAATGGGCTTTCTGCTTTAATTCAACCAAACAATTTGTGAGTGTGACACGAGCAAACGAGCCGTAAACTAGATAAGCAAGGAGAACCCTTTTCTATTTGCCATTGTCCTTTGTCAACATTCTTTTGATGTTGTGTAACTACGAAAATTTGTACAGACCAAAACTTGTGAAGGAACTCAACTATCTGCGCTCTCTCTCTCCCTCACTGTTTTGGCATAAAAATAATTTCAAGCTTGCTATATTTTTATTGATGGCCTTTGAAGTACAAGCAATTAGTTGACATTTCTCTCTTTTCATTAGAAAATGTCGCCAAAGCTCGTCACTGACGGGATATTAATAAAGCCAAGGCTACCTGGTATGGATCCGGATGGACAAGACAAAACTGTCTCGCTCTGTTGACACAGCTCGCTCGCTGGTAATTGAACATACGGATGCCATTTATACGAGCAAACGTCCAACTAACAAGCCCCGAAAATAGACGAAAAACTCGTCTGAATAAAACTGGCACACATGTACCCAAAGCCAATTTGGCAGCTGTGCTCTTGGCCTCTTGGCAATTTCAGCTAGAGGCTGATTAACGATTTTCTCTGTTTCAAGGATCAGAAGCTACATTAACCTATCTCTAGCGCATATATATATATTTTAGTATAATTCAAATGGAAGGACTCTGAACTCAATTCAAACAAGTTTACATACAGCTTAAAGACATATGAGCCATTCAACTTCCGCTTATGGCCAGTTGCATTTATATTTTATGTATATCTCATAATTTATGCTTTGGATACAGCAAATGAACAAAATTAAATGCAATTCTCCCACAAATGCTCCCCACTATAGTCCCATGCCTATATCTATCTGCTATCTGTACTATGCGGCTTTATGCAGACTGTTGGCTGAATGCATACAAAATTTGATTTGATTTAATGGCAGAGCGCGCGGGTGCTTTGTGTCTTTGGCTGCTTACTGGCCTGCAAATGACAACACAAAATTTACATAAATTGCATTTCGTATGTTACATTTGGTAGAAGAGAATAAAAACAGAAAAAAAACCAAGATTAGACAATGCGTTGACATGCATGATGCATGAGTAATTCAATTTTAATAATTTTGCAGAAAATTTCCATAAACTTTAATTTTCACAGCTGGTTAAGGGCAAAGAGCATAAACTAATAAACCTGGGTAAAAAAATATTTTTTAATTAGGCAATATTTACTTTAAAGCTAATCCCAGCAACACCCAGCAACCGCAGTTCGACGGCTTTCATTTCAATGAATTCATTGGTGCAATAAAAATTTATATTCAGCTGCCCGCATGGCCTGGCCTACCAACGACGACCACTTGACCAGAAAGCGCCAAATTGGGATAAAGCTGGAAAAAAAAATCCGAAATGTTAAAGGAAATTCTAATCCAAGGGAGAGGCAGAGTGTACAGCGAAAATGAAACTGACAATTTTATCACAGCCCACATTTTTTTGCCGGCCTCAATTGTACTGAACTGTAACCCAAAGCTCTGGTGGTGTTGGTGGCGGCCTTTTATTCAATTTGTGAGCTTTCAAATTTAGCTGGCACAAAACGAAAAAAAAAAAAACAGAAATACACAACTTTTTTTTGGCATTGTCTTTTTTGGTTGGGGGCAAAAAACTTTTCGCTTTTTCCAACTAACTAAACAGTAACAGGCGATCTTGTTATTATTATTGTTGTACAAATCGAAAATAAAAAGTATCACGAAAAAAACAAAGCAGTCACGCACTTGGGACATTCGAAACACGAAAAACACCCAATATAAATTGTAGAGGCTCGAAATCCTTTGAATGTGTTGTCAAATCTTGAAGTAATTTAAATTTTCTGTATTCTCTGGAGTTTAGTGCTTAAATGGCTCTAATCTATAACGATTTAACAATCCGTAACGCCTATGAACTTGTACTTGCTGCCTTGCGTGAGACCAGCAGGACCACCTGCATAAGGGAAATAGCCAATTATGTGACCACCAAGACGGATTTTCCTGGCGAGGTTTGCTTTAAAATCATCAACGAGGCCTTAGCTGAGGGCCTGGAGCTGAAGACCATTAGGCAAGTGGATGGCCTGTACTATGCTGTGCCGGAAAAACCACCCAAGTTGACGCCAACTGCTAACAAAAATTGCAAGAAACAAACCACATAATACAGTTTGGAAGTCCCAGCAAATGGAAAACCCCAGCCAAGAGCAGAACTCGAGTCTGACTGTCATAATTAATTCATAATTCCAAGAGTAGCAGCTTGAGTGTAAGAGAAGTGCAGCGCAAACACTTTATTAAAATTGAAATATATCTAAATTGCGGCGGCAAGTCATTTTTATCCAGACAAGCAGCGAGCACTTTAACAACTTCAGTTCCATATTAATATGGGCAAAGAAGACGTCGACGACACAAAGTCGAGACAAAGACGTGAAAGACGAGAAAGACGCCAACAGCGACATTGACAAAGCCGCTGGTGATGGCGATGGTGATGGCAAAGGTAAAGGATATACTCCTAATACAAAAGCGAATCCATGAGGAAGTGGCTGGTAGAGTTGCAGGAGTGCAGTTGTTGAAGTTCTTGTTGGTCGACTGGCTTCGTGAATTTTGTAAGCCACGTCAGACTACTCAGTCTGTTCTGTTAAATGTCAGCAGTTTTGTCCGAGTTTCTGGTCTTGTCTTGGTTTGTCTTGTCTTATTTGTTGAGTGTTTAAGCTCTTCTATGCTCTTTGTAAATATGGACTAGCTAGCAGATCTCGGGCTTGTTATATAATTTTTAATCAGGTCTCTCTTTCGTCAATTTGCCATACTGTGCATCCGGCATAAATCACACATTGTCCGTGTGCCAAAGAAAATTTTAGAAACGAGTGGAATGGGTGGTGGCAGCAATTCAGGCATCATTTTTCATTTCCTTTGGATCTTCTGCTCTTTCTCTTCAACACTTCACATTTTTATCTCATTTATTTATTTTACAATTAGACAAAGTGAAGAGTACTCTCCGGGACCTGAAGAGCAAGGCTCATGTGGGTGCCCCACCAATGTTTTTGCCTCCCCACTCTGGCATTGTATGCGGGCTCTAATTCAAAATGTTAATGGCCGAAATGAAGTAACATTTTAGATGAAAAATAAAATAAGAAACAAGCGCACACCCAAACAGAGACATACCAAGGCGCTTGCTAGCAGTAAAAAGCAATAATCATAAAAGTAGCCTACACAAACAGCTTTGAGCCGAAACTTTTGTACGAAATGTTTTGCCAAAACAAATGGCAAACGGCTGAGGCGAAAACATTTAAGAACAAGGTAAGTGAAAACTCAAATAAAAAATTTAGGCCAGCATAAGGAAACTTTATCAATGCAGGGCAGCAATACAACAAAGGCGGCAGAAGCAACGCGTGCCTAAAACTTTGCCAAGGCGAATTTTTAAGGCTATTTTGCTTAAGCATTTAAGGTATGTCCTGAGGTACTTAAAAGCTTTTTACTTCAATAACAAAAATGCTGCATAAATATATAAAACTGCGCTTTAATATCAACAGAGCTCAGAGTCCACACTTCCCTTTGACTGGTTGACTAGTTGCGCCAAAGGGTATGCAATGATTTTTTGCCGCTTCTTTGAAGTTTCATTTGACTGGTGTGCTGCTTTGATTGGACTGGTCAGCGCCGCTTGACAATCACTCTGTGTCGTGCGGGGACTGTAAGCAGCCCCGGGCTACAGCCGCAATTACATATTTCAGTATTTTCTGTGTGTGTCTGCTTGCAATATTTAAAGAAATATTTTTATATTTTTCTAAAAAAAGCTGAATCAGCTACTTGCGCTTACTAATTGATATTGTATACATTTTTAAATAAGCTTTGATAGTCTTTATTTTCACTTTGTGTCTGCATTTAAAAAGGGAATAAACAAATGCACTCTGGCTATTTTTGCTGGAACTTAACTTGGCAAAAACTGTTGCTTAACTTCTGCTACAAGCAAAAGTCGAAATGTCACTGAAATTTTTTCATAAACACAAACTCACAGAGTTATACATACAGACTTGAATTTGCCCCAATTTTCTACCATTGCGACATGACATGATGCATTCCTCCATCTATCTCTCCGACTCTCCTGCATTTAGCTATGCGTAGGCAGACATTTTGTCGAGCTCAGCATACACGTCATTGGAGAGGCCAAACTAGTTGGCCAGTTAGGTAGTAAATGTAGATTCAAAATCCCAACGATATGAGCATCTAACTTTGAATCCTGTCTATGTGGCATAAGCATTATATATTTCGGATAGATGTGTTTGTGTTTTCGGAAGCATTATAATCATTAGAGTAGCCTATATGCTAATTAACAAAGTCCAATTTAGTTAGACATGCCATTTGGTTGGTGGTCGAGTTGCTAAATTTAATTTATTACTCTTAATTGAGTGTCAGGCGAAACAATTACACAAAAAATAGCATCTGGGTTATTTAATTGTGAATCATTTTCAACGGTGGCTGCCACACATCATTAAATTTTAAAACCCGTTTATTTACTTTACATTTAAATTGCTTAAAAAATAATAAAAACTGATCAAAACTGCCAGCAGATAACCATGAAATAGTTAACATTTCTATAAAAAAATATATATATTTAATTCTTTTGGCGTATAGCTTACAGCAAATCTGTATATAACTCTTTCTATCCAATAATCCAAATTGATTGGCTCAACTTTAATTTCACAAAATCGAAAATTTGTCGAATATTTTTTTAAAACTATCGCCAAACACACGCTTAATTAAAGAGTTGTAAACAATAAAGTGACAAATCATGCATCCATTCGAAATAAACAAAAAAAAAATGCCCCAAACAATGACCAAAAAGAAATTCGATTTAAACGTGGAGCACAATACTGAAAAGCATCCGCCAAAGTAAACGGATGGGATTAAACGCGCGCTTGTGTTGCTCTGTGTGTCGTCGGGCCAATGCACACGTTCACCCAGTCCGAGGCAAATATCCACACCTACAACGACCTTTACTTGTTTGCCCTGACTCCATGACAAAAGGGGCAGGATATTTTCTACCACTTGAAGCTGTGCTACGTGCGGCACACAGAGAAACCCACTCGCAAATAACTGCGGGGTAGCTTTTAATTATCTCGTTATTTTTTAATTTCCAGCAATTCGCTTATTTCATTTGCGTGGCAAGACAACTGGAGTTGTTGACTGGTAAAATTGCATAAAACCAAGCACTCGTCCCCGCTGGTGAGAGTTTTAGAATGCAGCTTATTGTTAGCTAAAGCATTAACTCGACCCCAATCCAAAAATGATAATGAGACCACTAAAAGAAAAAAAGAAGTCAATTGTAAAAAAGCAAACCCAAATAAAAAATACTTAAATGAATGCCAAGGTAGAACTTGATTTTCCAATCTGAATAAAATAATACCCATTAGAGTTTTGGTCATTTTATTTCAAATAAACGATTGATTGTTTTGATTAGATTTGACTTTTCATTTAGTTCAGCTCAATTATGTTATCAATTTTATTAGCGAAAAAGCGCCATCTAGCGTCTGCAAAATTGTTGGTACAGCACGCCATCTATCTGTCATTTTTGAATTCATGCACCCCTGGTAGCATGACATAGCAAAAGACAGAACCGTGATTTCAAACATTTGGAAATGAATGTAAACCACAAAAAGAAAATAAAGATTTAATAAAATAAAATTTAAGTTTTTTAATTTTCAATAACTAATTAATACATTTTGTAAGGGAAAAAATCACAAGCAGGACTTTTGAACTTATTTATGGAAAGTAAGTGGAAGATTTTTGGAAAAACAAAATATCCCTTCTATTTCTGAGGAAAACAAATAGGAAATAAATACATTTGTTGAAATAGAAGCTTCCGGTTTGCCCCATTTTTTTCATAGCCAAAGAAACGTCATTAAAATAAACTTTATTTAGGAATCAAGCCGCTGTGAAAAGCACTTAGAAGAATATCTGCGCAGCGGAAGTGATTTGTAAGTGTTATTCAATTAGGTATCTGATTGGATGACTGCTGAGACTAAGACATACACCAAATTGTTTAATTTCCTTACATAGCCCAAAATGCCGTGTATAAATACAACAAGAACTCTGCTCTGCGAACTCAGTTAGTGCAGAACCAGTTTTCAGCAAACAAACATTTATTGTCTTTTTGATAATTCGGCAAACACCCACGCAAACTTCGTTGACTGTTGCCAAGACGCCAAACTCACAGTAGCACTAGACAAACTACCGGTAAGTCGAGTGTATTTCGTGTACGTCATCAAAACACTTAAAAAAAAATAATTTGGACAAAAAACCAGAGACCTGCCAAGTGGCAAGCACGCCCACATGTGTCGGTGATGTCTACGCCCCATGTACATTCATCAATTCGGCGCGTGTTGTCAATCACCCCCGGGGCGAATAGTTAGCAATTTCTTATTTCAATTTATAAAAAAAAAAATAAGAAATATTGCATAATATTAACATAACTTAAAAGTTTCCCACGGATTGGCAAGCGCTCGATTAGTTTATGCCTTTTTTGTTTACGCAAAAAAAAAAGAATAAATTAAATTTAATAAATACGCGTGAAGAGGAAAAAATATTCCAGGCTGCTTAAAACAAGTCTCTGTCCACAGGTTTAGTGTGTCCGGTTAGCTTACAGGAAAAACAAAAGAATTTAAGAACTGTTTTTATAGTTTTCTTTATTCCATCGGCCTGTCCAGACTTGCCCATCCGACTTTATTCTGCGTTTCACAATTTATATTGCAATTACAGCGCCATTTATTAATGATCAACCAAGCAGGCAGGCCAGCTGACCGGCCGGCAGCCAATTTGCATTAATTACCATTTCATATTTATATGAAAAAAAAACATCAGCTTGTTTGTTGGAAATCAGTTACAGATCCATTAACACTTCCTGATATTGGCTTTATTTTACGAGAGCTTTGGCAACTTTCTTTTTGTAGGCGGTGACTTTTTTTTGGGGGGTTTCAGTGTTCTTGAGCTGGGGGATTTTTGGTACCGCAATTAAAAAAGGTTTAATCTTTTCTATTTTACTATTTTAATGAAGCCTGAAAATTGATAATTTCTTTTGAATCAATGAAAATTTATGCAAATCTTTGGGCTTTTAAATGATTAATAAAATATTCAATAAGGCAATTTACACAATCGTTTTGATGACGATCGATAATCAATAAAAAATGTGTTGATTATTATTTTATGTTTTTGTTGCCGCTGTTTGTTGTTTGTTGCTTTTGTTTGTTATTTCTGCGCTGTTGTTGTTGTTGTTTTCGGATTGGCGCCAGTTGGGCTTGCCCGACTGAGTCTGCGTTCTCTGAGACCGGCTTTGGTTGTTTTTTTTTTATTTTTTTTTTTTTATTTTATTATTATTGTTGTTGCTTTTTGACTTCTTTCGCTACGCTTTTAAGCTTTCGCATCTGCGTTTTGGCGCGGTATAAAATAAAAAGTCAACTGAACAATTTAAATTATATTTAATTCACACTTGGCTTAGGTAGCGTGTGTGAGGGAAAGAAATTAAAAAATATTCCAAATATTCAGCAAAACTATAATTTTCCAATTCAAAAAATTTCCAGTCATGTATTTTCAAAAAACCGTTTTAATCTGCGCCCTGGCTTTGACTGCTCTGTGTCTGATGGAATTTGGCCAAGCCATGCCGGCAATAGGACATTATGGCAAGCGATTTGGTTTGTAGCACTTTTTTTGAAAATTCCTAATTGAGGAACTCACCATACTTTAATTACGTACTTTGCAGATCCCATGGGTGGCATTGATTTCATACAAATCTGCCTAAATAATTGCGCACAGTGCAAGAAAATGTTTGGCGACTATTTCCAAGGTCAGAGCTGTGCTGAATCCTGTCTGAAATTCAAGGGTAAAGCCATACCAGATTGCGAGGATATTGGATCCATAGCGCCCTTTCTGAATGCCCTTGAATAGCTTGACTAGAGCCAAAGACAGACCCCGAAACCAAAGCTGTGAATAACGTAATGTAATTAATATGAATTTGAGTTGGAGAGCATCTGTGGAGCGTGGGAGTGTGTCTGTTTATGGACAATGACTCAGTCCCGGCATTTGGGTCAATGCGATCGATGCACGATCTTGGCTGGCAACGACTTAAATATTTAAATTATTGGACAGCTGTCCAACATTAACAAATCAAAAACGAAATAACTTATAAAAAATATAGCCAAAAAATAGTTCCTATAGAATTTATAATATTTAAATAAATAAAATAAAAATCTCATACCATTTTTTGTTTCATTTGATTTTATATTAAAGTATAAGTTGCATATTGAAAAAAACTTACAACAAAAATATAATTAATTTCTTTTATAAATGATCGGTATTTTTGCTAATTAATCATAAAAAAATATATGTACAAAATTTTTTTTAAAGATAAAGTATGAAGAACATGCTGAAAATTCCGCTGAAAATATAATGGCAGTGTCAAAACTACTGACTGGCTGTAAAAAGCTTTCAAAATCAAGGATCTGGTTTGGGTGTTTGGAATGTCAGTGAGAGCAAAAGACTAGTAAAAGAGACTAAACAGTTGTGAAAAGAGAGGCAAGGAGTATTCAAGAGTTTTGTTCAAGAGTTACTAAAAAAAAAGCCATAGAAAAATAAAGAAAATTTTGATAACCAATTACAAAACAAATAATACTTTTAAATGCCAAAAACAAATAACATATGAATGAAAGGCCTCGTTAGCCCAAGAAAAAATGAAGTAGCTGAATATAAAAAATAAAAAAATAATAATAGCTTTTACTTTCTAAAGTTGAGCAGAGTGTCCGGAATTTCATTGATGTAGTTCTATAAAGAAGAAGAGAAAATAATTTAAAATATAATTTAATGTATTGGACATTTTCTAAGTTACTTACAAAAACAGATGAGTCCAGGCCGTGGCTGCCAAAGTCCGCCCATTTACTTAAGTCAATTGAGGGAATAATGCCGCTCTTACAGGGCACACGAGGATTACTAAGAAGTCAAAAAAAAAATTTTATTAAAACTGTGAACCATGGGTTTCAGCTAAGCCACTTACATTTCGTGATCCGGCAAAACCATAGGATATATCTGTACAGTATCGATCAGATCGGTGTTGTCGCATATTAAGCGTGACAGCTTTGCCTTGCGTATCTCCTGGAGTTGTTCCGGTGAGAAAGAGGATGGCTGATTTGGCAACTCATACCAGAAACGATCACCACGGCGCAGGTAGCTCATTTGCGTGGCTATGACACATGCAAAAGTGGGTCCCAACATAGAACCAGGCAGAGACTTCTCAGACACACCACCCGACCACAAGTCAATATCAGCAGGATGCCTATGAGAATATATAAATTAGACTCTCAAAAGGAAAAATTTGAGTAAAGACTTACTCAAAAATGCTGCCATAGCGCTGCACAGTTTCATTGGGCATGGAGCCGTACATTTCATCCCAGGTATTTGAAGTGGGCAGGCCACAGAATTTACGGAACTCCATGTAGCCGGGTATGCCGAATTCACGACCGCGCTGCATGTTGAACGAAACCAAATCCATACCGAAACGGGCACCTTCCTTCTTGAATAGATGATTGGTGACTTCTTGTGTGATGGAGTCATCCATGGCCTGGGCCACTTGGTTCATCAGACCCATGAAATATTCATCTAGAACTCCGGCACGATACAAATCATAGGGACGACGAATAAGGTCTGACAAGCGCTTAGAGGCAATGAATTTGTGAGCCTTGGACCAACGTTCGACGGCTGTTGGCAGCAGCGAATGACCGAAGCGGAAAGCTGCACCAGCAAAGGAGTCAATAATACCAGGATTCACAGTAGGATCATAGCCATCCCAGTAGCCATCTTTTTGTAGAACTAGGCCGAACTTCTCCATCACCTCCTTGCCCAAAAGAATGGGCAAGAATTCATTAAACGTTATGTGCTGCACTATGGCAATATTAATGCGTCGTGCCTCCTGGAACAGAGTTTCATCGTCCCAGTGCTTGTTGATATGAGCCAAGCCAGTGGCCAAGCGATTGTGCTCTCGAGCTAGGAGCGTGTGCATGCAGGTCAGAACCAACTGCTCATTCACACGGATCTCGCCAGCCTCAAAGCAATACATGCTTTTGTTGGGACGTGTGCAGCCCTCATCGGGTATGTCCAATTTGAGAGGAAGCAAGTCCTTCAGGCCGTATTCCTGGAAGACGGGATTCATACGCATAAGCCCACCATAGCCGGTCCGCAGTTTCCTGGCGAACGACTCTTTCACGCCATAAACTGTATTGGCATCAATGACGCCCGTGAGGGTATTAAACTGTTGTCGGGAACCTAAAACAGAGAATTATTTAAGTGACGTACTTCATATTTATTATTGCCGTACTTACCCAATCGGCAACCCGGTCTGGGCGAAGGGAAACCTCTGACAAAATCAATGCATTTGACATTAAACAAACGATAGAAATAATCATCATCTGGCACTCTAATCTCATTACAGTATGGATGCTTGAGATGGAGTGGACGCTTGCAGCACTCCTCCGGATCATTGCGATTGATGGGGTCTGTCAACAAATGGGCAAGTGTTAAATAACATTCACCTCTCGAGGCTATAAAAATAACTCACCCAAAGGCGTGCCTGTCAACGTAAAGTCGTGGTCCATAAACTGACCCCAGGCAATTACCATAACCGTACCAGCATGATCGTGATAGCCATCATCTGGATGCATGGTGCGCGAGACCACACGCGAGAATGGCAGGTCATGTCCAGTCACCGAAATACGTGGGGCGTTGATACCATCAGCATAGAGTGGACCGATCAAACGCTGGAATGGTGCGTTTGCTGCTCCCCAGGTGGGATGTTCAATATTATTGCAGAGACCATCGAAGCGACGATATTTGCCCGGTCGGCACTCAACGCCAGCAAAGAATGGTGGACACACTTCTCGAATCAAAGTTTTCGAGGTATCAATGGTGGGCAGACCTTTTTCGATCTCCTCGTAAGAGAGGCCATACCTGTAAAGAACCAATGGATTTGGTTGATTTGATTGATTTGGTTCAAGTGGAGGCGAAGTAGCTGGATCACTGATAAACGGTGGCAGGTTTTATTTTTAGTTCGCACAAATTTGAAAGTTAACTCTGGTGCATTTGAATTTATGGCCTGACAGTTGCCCCAAGGCCCAAAAAAAAAAAAAAAAAACAAAAGCGAAAACTTTGGTGGCTACATAAATTTTTTGAAGTTGGCATTTCCTCAAGTGCACGAGAAACGTATAAGCAAAAGAGTCAACGTCTTCTCCATTGTTGAAGTTTCAAAGATGCACCGATAGCTAAGCAGCTGCAAAACTTCACAGTCAATTAGTTAGGCAGGGACTGAATGAAAAATTTCCTTTTTTGGATAAATATTGAGTTAGGGCTCTGTTTCTGTTCATAAAAGTCGCTTAGCTTGTTTGCATATTTTGAACTTTACATAAGTCAAATTTGGCATGACCAGGGCTATACTTTTGTATCCAAGAGGGAAACGGTATACTGGAATGAAAACAGCATCCGATAGTTACAAAACCTGAATAAAATCGGATCATAAAAACAGGAATTATCATCATAACTGAAGAAAGCAAACATCCAACTGCATAAATAGACTACTAGATGGCGCTCTGGTAATTTGTATTAATCATATTTTTATACTAGTCATTTTTAGAGAATTGTAAGCCAGGGCTTGCCCGTTGATATGTGGAGTCTCATTGGAAATGCTAAGTTATTAGATTCATCTTTCTGCCTCTTTAGCCACAGAGTATTCAAGATTGAGGAGCGCCCGACTTTAATCCAGGTATAGCAAAATTTTGCAGAAAAATTTATCTCATCCCATAAACGAATTCCCAGGGTTGCATTGAATAAATACTTTGCGCTTCGAAATCGAACAATCCAACTTGTTCCTTCTTAAATTATTTATTTTCTACATAAGAATTTATTTAGTTTCATAAAAAAGTACAACTTGTCTACTTTTTCTTTAGTTTTGAGCTTTCTTTCTAGAAAACTTCGGGCTAGAGACAAGACTATGAGCATTTAACGGCTGCTAATAAATTTTCTTTGTTGCGAGGGCCCCTTTCGAAATAATAATAAAAAAAATGAAGATTGTAAACCCACTATCATGACTTTACTGATGTGCAAAGCATAAAACTCTTCACTTTTATGGACCATTCATCAACTACTCTTTGATTGACTTAAGAACCCCTTTACCCAGATTCAAATTTGCATGCCAAAGCGTTGAAAACAACGGGCAATCATACGACCAAAGACTATAATCAAAGAGTTGTATAACTTGCAATTGAAATGGAGCCTGAGATTCCTGCAGCTGCTACCACCACACACAAGACAACAACAAACCCAGTTAGCATTAGATGAGCCAGACGCAAGTGAAAGTCATACATGAAAAGCTTTTAAGCACAGCTTGCCAGAGCTGGCTGACCAACTGCCTTGGCAACCCACATTCGTAATTTCAGCCATACAAGTTGGCGAACAACAACTACCAGCTAGCTAAAACTTGGAAAACTTGTGTGGCATCTTCTGCAACAAGTTGCATCTATTATTTTTTTGGCTAGCTCAGATGAGTCAGGTGGGGTGGACTGGCAGAGCTTAAGAGCGAGAGAGAACACGCATACTCTCACTCACTGTGCTTGTCGCATTTGCTATTGCATAATATATTCATTAATATATTTATTTAATTTTTGTTTTTTTTTTTTTTTTGCAAAAAAATGCAGTCTGGCTGCCTGTCTGGCTGTCATATAGAAATAATTTGAATTGTCTGGGCATCATTTACAGCTAAAGGCAAAAGTATTTTGGCCAAATCTATTAGCATTTGCATGTGGCAAACTTTCGAAAAAAAATATAAAAAAAAAAGCTAAACCGAAAAAATCGGTTACCACCGAAATATATTGAGAACCTTGAAGGCACTCAGACACTGTCAGAGTCGTTTATCGCTTCGTTTAATACATATTTATGACTGCAGGCGGCCTACCTGAATCTTAGGAACTGAGTCGTGAGGCTTAAGTGCCCCATGCCCCATGTGGCTTGTGTGGCTTGTCATGCGTTATTTGGTAATAATTTTAGTGGGCGTGTCTTTGAAACTTTCAAATGCGTTCAAACTAAAGTGGATTGTTACATTTACTTACGTGCGAGCCAGTTGTATGGATATGTCGAGCAATAGTTCACCCACTGTGGCCAATTCCTCTGGCTTCCAGTCGCTCTTTGGCTGTGCCACATCTGTGAAATAATTTAAACGTTAATTCTTTGAAATCCACTTCACTTTCATCTAAATGGATAGACTTACGTATACGCTTCCTAGCATCCAAATATGCCGCATTGATGGCGTCGTAAGTGATGCAAGTGCCTGGGCCGCTGTTGTAGGGATTTCTGTAAAATAGAAAAATTGACAATAGAAATCAATTTGTGGTTTATCACATGCGCCCCAGAGGCCAGAGACACTGCCTGGTCCAAAACAGATAAGCAAATTAATGCCAGGCGAATGCACAATGCCTCGTGGTTCTTGGAAAATTGTGTCAGTTGGCGAAGTAGCTTTATAGAGACAACATGGAGCGGCAGTTGGCCAAGCTAATGGAAAAGCAGCCAAAAAGCTGGAGAGTAGTGGGGCAACTTTTAGAGAAAAATCTGGGCAAGTCGAGGTTTGAAAAGTGGCTCAGATTGCTAATCTTTCCCAGCTTAATAATCATTTCACTTTTATACTATCACAACGAGTTACAAGATCGGGTAAGTCCGAATATATATTTTTTTCTTAAAATCACAAGTTTATTATTATTTTTTTTTTTAATAAAGCGTTGCGCCTTGGCCTTGCCACGACCTTTACGATATGCCTTGCGTCCCCCAGAGAATTGTGATTTCTGCTCTAAAATCACAGAGGTTCCTCGACTGAGTGGACTCACTAGTTCTGAATTCGAAGACAAATATGCCTACAGTGCAGCGCCTGTCATTGTGAGTGATGCCACACAGAATTGGACAGCTGTGACGGTGAGTCTTATTTTATATTTTTTGAGAGTTAGTCAAGAATCTAAAAAAAAAAATTCATTTAATAGCTATTTGACTATTGGTATTTTCGTGAAGTTTATAACAAGGCCAAACGTGGCCAGCGCATACGCGATTGTCAGTTTCTACCTTATAAGACTGGCTTTCGCGACATCTTTGAGGCCTTGGATATGCCTGAGGCACGTGTCAAGTTAGAGAAAAATACAGCTCCTTGGTATTTTGGTTGGAGTAATTGTCACTCAGCCACGGCTGAGGAATTTCGTAGGCACTATGGAAGACCCTATTTTTTGCCAGAACGTTCAGAAAATAATGCCGTGGATTGGTTCTTTATAGGCACCGAAGGCCTGGGTGCTCAGATGCATGTAAGCAAGATTAGTTAAAAATGTATAAAGACTTTTCAATATAAATTTTAAATATTTGATACAGATTGATAATGTTCGTCTGCCCTCCTGGCAGGCCCAATTAAGTGGTAGCAAACGTTGGGTTTTAGTCCCACCGCCCGAGTGCTATTTCCAATGCAAGAGTTTCGATGTGGTGGTCCAGCAGGGCGACATAAGTGAGATTCAACATAATACATCTTCTATTAAATTTTGAAAATAATTTCACTCTTTCTCTCAGTTGTTTTGGACACCAACAAATGGTATCATCAAACCTTTGTCCAGCCTGGCCAAGTCAGTCTAACCATTGGCGCGGAATACGATTAATACAAGAAAATATATTTAAAAAAAAACTGTAACAACATACAAACTTTATGCTTATTTGGCATTTTGTATCTGCTTGTTTAATTAAAAGCCAAAAACACGCAAATTTACATCAGAAAAGAAAAAGAGAGAAAAACAGCAAAGTCGCCAAAAAAGGCGTTACAAACATGCGAGCTGACCAGCAACTTCCTGGCCTAGCATGTCATGTGCCAGTGATGTGTGTTAACAATGCGTAAGTATTAAATAATTACAACAACACCAACAACAACAACCCAAGCAACAACAAAAGCCACAAGTACTATATAGACAAACTTGCACTCAAACATTGCCAAGCACGCAAGCTCGGGGAGCGACATTTTTCACGAACTTGTGGGCAATTTTTTGGCAAATTTGTCAACTGGAAAACGTATGGCACTTAGCCTGCCAGTTAATTTTGAAATTTATTACTTGGAAAGTTCAATGTGCGCATAGCAATAGCAAATAGCGAATAGCGAAATAGCAAAGTAGAGTAGCCAGACAGAGAGCCTGTTCAATCCAGTCCAAGTCCAGCTAGAAAGTTGCCCGCCAGACGTTTGCATGCGGCACGCATTGGGCAACAACTATCGGACTTGTTATCCTCCGATCAAGTAAGTAAGAAATAATGTTATGAAGTTGCCGAAATCGATATGTGGTGCCCAGATGCACACCAAACAACTAAACCACTCCAACGCCAAGACTTCCTGCTGCCGCTATTGCTGCAAAGTGAAACCGTCTCAAGTTGCTGGGCATCGTGGCGTATGCGTAATAATGTAAATAATTGCAAAAGCATGTCGTAAATTCAATTCAAAAATATTCAAAAAATCACTCTTACTATATACATATAGACAATATATATTGTCTATATACACTCCGTGCTATAACCCCCAGAGGCTACCTCACTTACGCAGCCTCAGAAAACCCCAGTAGCAGCAGCAGCAGATGAAATCACAGAAAGTAGCCAATGGCCGTTCAAATTTGAAACCGGTATTTAGCTAACTAACTCTTAAGTATTTGGGTTGCTTTTGGTTACAAAGTTCAATAGCGAAATAGATTTCTGCCAAACAATCTCACGTTTTTTTCATTTCTATCGCAGGTCACTCCATTTATGGGTAAAAAAATTAGTATAACTTTTTCATGACCCCAGCAAATTTTTATGACTTCAGGCTGCCGCTTGACAGCCGTGTGACATTTAAAATAACAAAAATCTGTAACTGCTAAGCCACCAAGTTGCAAGACTGTCAGATAGGCAACTGCACTTTTCCGAAGATCAACAATTGTCTCTGGGTCGGGGCTGTGTACCTCAACGTCACTCTTGTCATGTCTCAGACAATTTTGATCAAGCGACATAGAAAGACAGACCAAGACCACAACCAAGAGGGGGTGGAGAAGTCTTCAGACTTGTTATAAATCTGCAGATCAGGTGTTTCACAGCGTGTGTTGGAAATATATCTACAATTCAAAGTACCATAATGTCATTTGAGTATATATTTTTCTGAATGCTATTTAGTCTTGCGGTCTTGTCTAAGTCCAACTGCCACATATCTACCTAGTTGACTTATACCAACACTCGGCACTTGTTAGCTCTGCCAAGCCAAATCGATTGTGATTTGTTGGCTGATTGCTTACTGGCTGCCACACGTTACAGCTCTTAAAACTAGTGAAGCGCTAAATGTAGACATCGTGCTTTTGTCAAAGAAGCTACTCATTGTTTATATCAACCATTCAAGACAAGCCAAGCCACAAGTGTTTCTTGCATGCCTTTTCTGCCTTTATATTTCATGACAAAAAAAATAAAACAACAGAATATTATTCATGCTTCCTGGTAAGTCTCGAAATTCAGCTATAAAAGAAAATCAGAAAATTTGGAATATATCATATCCAACATATCAGATCCATCAAGCAGACATGAAATTCCTGACAGTGGTTCTTTTAATGGTTTTGGCTTTCTGTGCCCTGACTGCTGCTCGGAGTCCTATAAAATGCAAGCGTGCCTGCAATCGTGCATATTTGCCTGTCTGTGCCGAATTGAATCGCTCGGGTAGTAAAGTTCGATGCACCTTCGCCAACAAATGCATTTTGGACAACAGACGTTGCGAAACTAATGAAAGTAAGTCAATTGCTTTGACACTAAATAAATAGAATATTAATTTTTTCTATCTCTAGAATGGCGTATTCTGCGTAAGGGAGCCTGTAAGCCTAATTCGCCATGCTGTGAGCGCTTGTTGCGGAGAGAAAAGGATTAATTGAAGAATATCTAAATTTATAAATTCAAATCCGTGATATATCCTACACAAACATACATTTTTCAAATAAAATATGCATAAACCGTAATTTTTGTTTGTTATATATATGAGAATTTTCAAACTTATCACATCTGTTTTCAGTAAGGAAGCTTTCATACTCTTTTTGAAGAAAAAAGAGTGTAGTAATTTTGCTTTAATATTTGTAACACACATAACACACACATCAAGACTATCTCTAGAAAAGTCAGTATTAGTAAACGAATTGATTAGAATATGCCGTAAGTCTGTTTCTATGGAAAATAGCATTTTAGTTTTAAGGCTATCGTAATCGTAATCGTTTATAGCTTACTTATGAACAGAGACTGCACATATGTCGGATCCAGCTGAACTGGACCACCATATCATAGAGCTGTCATACAAACCTTGATCGGTTTAAGGAATAACTTTCGTTTTTATTGACTTATCTTTTTTAAAAATCAGGCCACAAGCTTGCTATATGCACGCCTATTTTATTAGGATTGGATGGCTATATCTTATAGGCTTGGACCTAAATCGGTCTTAGGAATATCTGCGCCCTTACTGATCAATCCCTTGCAAATAATTCACAGCTGAAAAAACTTTGAAAAGAATCTGTAATCTTTGGGACCCAAGAGATAATATTGAAAACTTTTTTCAAAAAATTTATTCAATTAAGAATTTTTAGAAGTAAATAAAGTAAAGATATTTTTGGCACTGAATTTATAATAACAAATAAATATTTATTTAAGAATATTAAGTCTATAAAGCAATCAATATTCGGAAACTGTTGTTATTATTGTTTACTTATACTCTTTTTTCTGATAAGCTTGTCGTCCTTTTTTCTTGAAGTGGGGGAATGTTTGCATTTATCTAGTGATATTCTGTCAAGTGGGGTTTGTTTTGATTCATAAATTTATTTTCAGATTGATTATATTATCTCGGGGTTGAAAACCAATGACTTTAATTTTAAGAAATTAAATAATATTTTTAATTTAGACAATTAATAAGAAAAGCTCATTGGCCCACAAAGAATTAAAAGGAAATGACTCCTAGAAAAACAAAAGCATTCCCATTCTTATAGAGATAAATCAAAAAAGCTATAAGTCCAATAAGAGCTAAATCAAAAAAGCTTCAGTCCCGCACAGCTTTGCATATTCAATAAAATTGACCTGAATGGAATGAATAGCCTTTTCTTTTTGTATTTTCTGTTTCATTTATTTTAATTTAAAATTTTACTATATGAGAATTTCCTTTTTTAATTATAAAATTAATTTGTACTATTCTTGGTTCCTGGTAGATCTGCCAGGCCTTGTATAAAAGAAATGCCTGACAACTTAAGACTATCATATCAAACTTTTTATCCAACAAGCAGACATGAAATCCCTGACAACTGTGATCTTAATGGTTTTGGTCTTCTGTGCCCTGACTGAGGCCTGGACTCGTCCGCCCCGCTGTAACCGTGCTTGCCCCCTAATATATAAGCCAGTGTGTGCCGAATTAACCCGCTTAGGGAAGAAAGTCCAGTGCACCTTTGGCAATACATGCATTTTGGAGAGTGTACGATGCGAAACCCGACAAGGTTAGTACAGTCCTTATAAATAATATATCAAAATAAAAATATATATTTTATTATACTTTCAGATTGGAGAGTACGGCGTGAGACAGCTTGCAAAACTAATTCGCCTTGTTGTACAAATTTACTACGCAAAAGAGACTAAGTCAGATTTAAAAATAGTTTAAGTCATCAAAACAGATGTGTTCCTATTTAAAAAGCTGTCAAAATAAAGTAACCTCGATAAATAAAGAACTTATGACCTTATCACCTAATTAATCAGAGGTATATAAGGCCAGCTCAAACCTTAAGCTTATTTACAAATAATCAAAATGTCTTTAATGACAACAGTGCTTTTTCTACTTGTACTGGCAATGTCCCAACATTCGGCTGAAAGCAATAGGCCCTGTGATAGAATATGCACCAGAGAATTCAGACCGGTTTGTGGAGAATTGGCCACAGGCCAAGGTACTTTTCGTTGTACTTTTAGCAACAATTGCGTTCTTAATAGTGTGCGGTGTAACACCAAAAATAGTAAGTGTTCAAATTAATAAAACATTTATTATCAACTAATCATTTTTATTGAAAAAAAAACTAGATTGGCAAATTATCAACCAAGGCGCTTGCCGTAATCCTTCCTCGGCAGCTCAATGCAGAAGATTCATGAGTTAAAGCCATTTGTCTACAGATTTTGCAATAAAATAAATCATAAACTATTTAATGAAAAAGTGTTAAGTAAGCCAATTTCTTTCTTTATTTGTTATGCCAAAAATTCACTCGGCTCCACGTGAATGACTGCCTACTTGCTTAATTGCTCAATCGCGGCATATCTGTGGCTATAAAAGCGAATCGAAATGCCATAACCATATGCAGTTAAATATTATTTCACAGTATGAGATCTTCAAAAATTCTACTCTTATTTATATTTACACAATGCATTTTGGTTGTTCACTTGCAACGTACACCGAATTGCAACCGAGGCTGTATTCGAAATTGGAAACCCGTCTGCGGTGAATGGAATTTCAGGGAGAGATCGTCCATTTACAGATGCACCTTTACCAATCCCTGTGTATTGGAAAGTCTGCGCTGTATAAATAATCAGGGTAAAAGGTTAAAACAGATCTTTTTTTTTAAGTATTTCAAAATTTCTGCTTCCCCCCACAGATTGGCGGCCAGTTCATTCGGGCATTTGTACAAGATCTTCGCCAACTCGTGTGTGCATGCATTTGCTCACTCCCCAGAATTGAGCGACTTGCAATATAATAAATAAAATAAATAAAGCCCATTGAAATGGAAATAACAATTAAGTATTTGTGAATCAAGTCTTAGGTTCAACGACCAGTTTAAGCTGACATATTTTCCAGTTATATAAAGAGCCGAGTCGCTCTGTTTCTCGTTTCACACGTTTCAAGAATATGAAGACTTTTGTAATTTTAATTCAACTTGTTATATTATATGGCATGCTGGTCAGAGCTAATCGTGGTGGTGGCTCATGCCACTTCAATTGTGGTAGGATCTTCAGGCCAGTCTGCGGAGAGTGGCCCACTAGGCATGCAGTACTGAGATGCTCTTTCCCAAGCAAGTGCATTTTGGACACAATACGTTGCAGAAATAAACAAAGTAAGCCAAATATGTTAACAGCAAAATATAATTTTCATGATTACTTTGGCTTTAGATTGGCGTGTCTTGCATCAGGGAAATTGTGGAAATCCCTCACCAGATGCCACTTGCCGACAACTGGGAGCTCAACTCTAGTGAGTCAAGAAAATAAAAGAACCTACTAAAATAGCACTTTGGAATTTTGAAGTCTTTTAGAGAAAATGTTTGCTCTGAAATGTTTGCAAATGCTAATTTCATGACAGGTAGCAGGTTGCAGGTAGCAGGTAACATGACGTGGATTCAACAATTGTACGACTGCGTGTATTCCATTGCCTGTGGCATAAAAATTCACAAGTTTGCCTTTACCGAGAGTAACAAGCAGCATATTTGCCCTCGTTGCCCATTTTGCAATACAAACATTTCAACACGCGGCTGGCATCGCCAGAGCCACGACTGAGCCGGAGACTGCCACTGCCACCGCCACCGCTGCCGCTGCCGCTGGTGCTAGTGCTGCTAATGATTAGCTCAAAGCTCGTGTTGTCGTAGGTGTAGAAAATCGACAGGCGTTGCATGTTGCCACTGCCACAACAAGCGCTCATAGATACAGCCTGAGATTTATGGCTGTCAGCGTACGGATATTAACAGCAAAATAGTTGAGACCAAACCGCAAAATAGTTAGGCAAAGCTCTACCTTTTTTGGTGTCAACCGGTAAACGTTTAACCAAAGATGATTATTTTTTATTTTTTTTTTTTTTTGTTCATTTTTTCTATTTATACTTACAACGTGCCACGAAACAAATTTACATTGTAGTCATAGACCGACGAGCGTCCCGGCCCGGCCAACAGCAAAGCGCAATCAGAGCCATGCGCCGTCTGTAGCTGTTCGCCAAAATGATGATACTGAGCCAGAGCCCATGTATTAGCCAGCAGTCCCAAGAGCAGTATTCTGAAAGCAGAAAACAAAGAGAAAAACTATAAGTGTGCCACCGAGCTAGAGGTCAAAAAGAATAAATTAAAATGTTGGCTGCACCATATGCAAACTAATCGACAGGGACACGCCTACCCAAATAGAAAACGCCTTCAAGCTATAAACGCGCACACACACACATACACATACATATATATATCATTAATCACCGACTTGGACAATCTAAACAAGAAAGAAAAAGCCACTACCAAAGTGGCTAAAACAACAGCAGCAGCAGCTGTCGAAGTGCCGCTGATTGAATGGATTACAAACTGTTGAAAATGCATTGTTGTTATTATTTTTTTTGTTGTATTGTTTTTATTTATTTCGGGGTCTGCAATTGACAGCTGGCAACCTTGCTTTTATTTTCGCCTTAAATGTGTTAACATTTATTATGGCTTTTAAGCCATACTCAGGAATCATTGTTGGCTCTCAGCACGATTGCTCTTTTCATATTTTATTTTGATCTATTGTGTATATTTTGTAATAATTATTTATTGTTTGGGCTTTTCTAAAAAAAGAAAAAAAGTGAGTGAAAGCGTTTTCTTTTTATATTTTTCTTATGTTTTCTTTTTTATATAGCCACAAAAAGGGCAAAATTATTATATAAAATATAAGGCATTGTTAATTTGTCTGCTACCATAAGTAAAATGAATCCTTTCACTTTCTTTTTGACATTCAATTTGCCGAGGTTCACTATTTTTTTTTTTTTTTTTTATTTGCTTCATAAAAATGGTACTACCAATCTCAGATGCTGCCATATTTGGTTGCCGTCTCCAATGGTTTCAGATTTCAGCCTTTCCTAACGAAACAATCAATCTGCTACCAGCTTTCAGTCGGTTAATTTGTTGAAATATTAAATTAAAAATCCGCCAAACGAAGCCATTCTAATTAAAAGTGTACAATTAATCTTTAACTACCAAGCAGCCCATTAAAAATAAAAATATACTAACAAAAATTAATGAACGCATAAAAAATACCATAACGGTTGGGCAAAGGCAAACCTAATAAAAAATCAAATGGTTCAAGGTTGACCATTAAATTGAAAATGTGGGTTATGAGTCCAACAGACCAAATAAATAAAAGAGCTGAAATGCAAACAATAAATGTTGGCCAGTCTGAGAGCCAGTTCATTAAGCCAAACCAAAAATCAACCGACTCCCAAGCGACAGCAATTGCAATCAGAATAAGCGTGCGTGCGCCCACACACAAAAATCAAAATACCAAAAAGAAAAAAAACAAAAAGACCAAAGGCGATCAACGGTCCGGTAAATAAAGCAAAATGAGTGAGGCTACAAGTGCCACGAATTGGCAGCTTGATTGCCACGCCTTTTGCCTGCCACGCGTGCTCACAAATTGAACAACAGCTGCCTGCGTGTGTGTGTATGTGTGTGTGCGTGTGTGCCTTACGTTTAATTGAATGCAGACTGAAACTGAGTAGTGAGACTCCACAGAGTAAAGCTTAAGCGCAAGTCAATTAATTGTTGCTCGCCATTGGTGCGACAACTTTTGTGAAAGGAACATACGCAACATAAATCCAAACGACCCCAACAACAGCAACAACCAAACCGACGTCCTTCTGGCCGCCCATAAATTTATGCAGTCTCCAGCAGCATAGACGGACCTGGCGCACATTTTTACACCTGACTGCAAGAGTCAATTAATTCAGAAAATATCTGAAAAACTACTTTTACGTTAACTGTAAGCGTTTACGCATTTACAATGTTTGGATTGAGTTTTATTTTTTTTTTTTGTTTGGAATTTTTCTTGCTGATTGCCTTACCCTGGTCTTGGTGATACAAAGCCGGGTTTATGGCATAACTATAACTAGCAGTCAGCTTATGTCTTACTAAACGATGACAACACAAAGAGTCGACTTATGTTAATATGGAGTGCACAATTCAATGGGAGGTGGAAAGTCATTCCGACCAGACGATAGATCAACTGATTCAGTGATCTCCTGGGGTCTGCATGTTTGCATTTCAAAACTAAGCCGAAAAAAAAACCCCAGACCTGGCTGTATCTGGTGGTATTGTTGTGAGTCGAGTAATTTGCAATGAATCAGGTATGAAAGCGCGTTACTGTTGACATTTGCTAATAATTTTGGAAGCTTTTTGAAAAAGTTAATTGTCTCTCCGACTTTGGTTTGAGGTTGAAATTTAGATGCACAGCAATCAGATGCAACAGCAGCAGCTACTTATGTCATCTCTTTGGCCATATAAATACTTACAAAAGGGGTGTGGCGAAGTAGGTATGCTTCTTTCCTCTTCTTCTTTTTTTTTGGCATTGTTATTATTTTAGCTTGCCACATAACTTGCCATTGTTTTGAATTCAAAGGAAAATTGTTTATTTCATAGGCATTTGCTTTTGCATATCTGCATCTACCACTGACTATAATTTCAAACCAATCTAAAAACAATACCATTTTGTTTAACTATACATTTAACACAATGTCTCACTGACTGAAAGAAAGAAATTTTTTGGTAAGATTGACGAGGCAGTAAAAAAAAAAATGTGTTTTAATTTAATTAGTCGACTTTATATGGTTCGCATAATTATGTCACAATCAATAGCTTCAATTTGCACAACATTTGTCGGTTACTTAATTGATTCTCAACGCCAACAAGAAAATTGTTGACGACTTTGTTGGCCAAAAGCAACATGTCTTAACATCCGCTTGGCATTTGTTACTGTTACACTTGCAACTGGAAATCAGAAGAGAGAAAAAAAAAAAACCAAACTGTTTAAGAAGCCGCATTGCAAAACACAGCACAGCTTCAAAAAAAACGATCAAATCAATAGCGCACACATGGCGTATGCTTAATAATTTCAAAAGATTGCCAAACAAACTTACAGATTTTGCTATGTGGCTTTATGTGCCATTAATACCGCCGTTTGTTTTTTATTATTGATCACATTTACAGTTTTTATGAAGACATGAAACTATGCGGCTTGCCTAGAAAATTAAAGTCTCAAATATTTGGTTTGATTTCAAGGGTTGAAATAAATTAACCAAACGAAATGACACACGCAAAATTATTAGACCAGATACAAATCAGACATGGCTTTCGTGCAGTTTATGGCCAAAAGTAAATCCGAATGCATTCTATTTCGAATTCAATCTATTTCTTTTTGGTAGACAGTACAAGTGACCCAGTCAGGTTACTATCGCTATCCGATTGGCTTTAAATCTTTGACTCTGACTCGCGTTGCGTATACGCCACATGTAACTCAATATGCGGCGGGCAAATAATAACTGACAGCTTGTTTGGCATGCATTTTTGTTTTAGCAGTCTACTAATTAAACTAACCGTCGATAAAATACAAAAAAAAACAGCAACAACAACAGCTCACTCAGACATGGAAGGGGTGCCGCAAGAGGTAGGCGTTTGTTCATATTTAACTGATTTATAGCTGCAAAGTTGCTGCTAATTGCATACAAATTGCAATGCCAGCCACCACAAATTATCAATGCCAAATTATTAGGCTTTATGAACTGCCACAAAATGCATTCAACTTTAGTCAAAAATCAACCACTCAAACAGGCCCCCATTCAGCTCACACTCCCATGTAAATCATATTGCCTAGAAATTCTCATAAATTTTTCTCACCTGACTTAACGTCAGGTACCAAAAAAAAAAAACCAAATTGCCTTGACTTTCTTAAGCAAACATCCTCGAAAAGCTGCCACGCCCACTATTTTGTTAACCTAACGGACATAATTTTTGTGGATTTTAACCAAGCACTTTTTGGATGATTATGAATTTTGTGCACACTTGTTGTGCATTTGTTTGTTTGGCACATTTGAAATGTTTAAATTTTGTGTTATTTGTTTGTTACGAGTGCAACACTTACCAACCGCCACATTTAATAAATGAGTAGAGTACAATCGCCAATATTGCTTATATTTGAAGCGCACTCATTGGCACATCGTCGTTGTCAAATTGAAATTGACTGGCTATGATGCAATACTCAAAAAAAAATAATAAAAAAAAAAAACATCAAACCACTCCACTTGGCCTGCTCTGTCTTCGCCTGGCCTGCCTACAAATGAGCCAGTGATTATTGACTATTGCGTATTTAACCATAACTCATCATATGCACTGGCCTACCTGGCATATTTTATTTAAATAGTTTTTCCAAAAAAAACCGAAACAAATATGTAGTTGCATCTGCATTGGTTGTGCCACATGCTACATGGTTTTTGACTGCCACACAAGCTCAGACCAGACCACATAATTTTGACGAGCATATAAAATCACAACAACCACTATACACTATATCTGCTATTTGGGTTAGTGTGGCTCTCACGATTTTGTATGTGCCGCCGAAGCGCCCCCAAATAGCAGTTCCAGCCGAGTTTGTCGACAAGTTTTGCATCTAAATTAGAGACAAGATCGGTAGCGCTTTTTCAACACTGTTTAATCAACAGCTGCCTGGTTGATAAACAAAAATAAAAATCATTTCACTTTCACAGATGCCCTCAAAGGTACAAAAAAAAAATAAAATAAAACGAAAAATAAAAAATCCCACACTCTTGAGTTTTGTATAACACTTTCTTTCTTTGTGACTCGGCAAATTTTTGAATACGCAATTTGTATGTACATTGATACTCATTGAACCGACAGTGTTATGATTTAGTTTTATCCATGACCCATCACGGATGCTGCTCTATCAAGTCAAGAGCTCATAGAGCCAACACCATTAACTCGTTCAACTCATCCAGCCAAATCTTATTAATCCAAATGCTCCCCAGACTCGTTGAACTTTCTTTTGTTATAAAAACATCAATTCAACAATGTGCCAAAATAATATTAATAAATAACAAATGCGAAAAACCTAATTTAAAAAAAAAAAAAAAAACGAAAAAGAAACTAAAGCAAAATAGAAAACAAATTTCTAAGAAAATAAAGCAAAATATTGTGGGCAGCTTTGGTAACGTTTTTCGATTTTTGCCATTTTTTTTTTTTTGCGATTTTTTTTGTTTTTTGAAAGTGAAATGATTTCAAGTAATTTAGTTTAATGTGGCACATTATGGCGCATCATCATCATCATCATCATTGACAAAAACAGGTAAATCCAAACCCTAAAAAGTGAATGTTGTGTGTTGTGTGTATATTGACCAACATTCACTTTAGGCCTCAAAAAAATCATACCAAGTACTCGAATCTCAACCTGTCAATGTTACCATAAAAAAAAAAGGGATATGTAACAGCAAATGCCAAAAAAGTAAAAAATAATAATAATAAAATGTAATAACAATTTATAAATGTTTATATTTCTATAAATTTGTGGTAAGCAAAGTAGGTACAATAATTTCAAAAAAAAAAAAAACCGTCACGTGGTTTGTTGCCTAAGTCTTTTGATTTGCGGCTCTTGCAAGAGATGGCTTGTAATTGTAGCACAGACATATACACAGGCACACATAAATCCAAAAACAGAAAATACTCAACAACATAAAACTGAAGCTGTAGAAAAATCACAAAAATATATGTACACTATATACAAGAAGAAGAAGAAGAAGAAAAAAAAACAATGCCAGCTAAGACCACCACAAGTCATGGCTCTTGTCTGCTGGCTGCGAATTAATCACGTGAACCTGTGAGGCTCTTTTTATATAACCAAAAAAACGAGTGGAACGGATTCGGTTTCTTTACCCAACCACACCATTGCCACCGAAACTTGCTTGTATCTTTTTGGTATTTTTTTTTCTTTTTTTTTTTTTTTGCTTTTTCTGTCTACCTTCACGTATGTCTAACCTTATGAGTTGGACATTTGAAACTGGTACTACTGTAGTACGCCCCACGCATTCATAAGCACCAAAGGCGTAATGGTAGACAGTTGTTCGCTTCTTATCTTCCTGCCCCGATCTATACACTTCAACGCCCAAAGTGCGTGCACTTTCCAATTTCACACATGCCAATTGCAAAGTGCCGAACCATTTGTTAGCCAAGCCAGGCCAGGCCACAAAATCAAACTGATTTACGGGCAATTTGGTGAGCAGCACAGCAGAAAGCGCGAATGCAAATTGCACCCGATTGCAGCAGTCTAAAGAGCCTGCAGCCAATTGCTGGCAACATCGCCTGCTGGCAGCAGCCTTGACACAAATTCAACCGGCACAGCAACAGCAAATCAGTTGGCATGGGGATTGCGAGTCGAGCCTTCCGCTTAGTGCCATTTCACTTGCTGGCTGGGTTGACTCTTTCTGGCCATTGCGAAGTCTACAATTATGTCTTCATTTTATAACATTTACTCGAACCGGATTTCTACCGAGTCCAGTCACGCGGCAGATGCAACAACAACGCCAACCGGGTCTGACTTCAAGAGCCTGGAGCTGACTACTTGTCTGACTGACTATCTTTCTGACTGTCTGTCTATCTGGCTGGCTGGCTCTCCGTGTTTACTCTTACCCGAATTGGTAAGCAATTGTAGCAGGAAATCAACAAAAGTCAACTTGTTTTCTGTTGCACTATGTTTTTTTTTTTATTTTTTTTTTTTTTGGTCGTCTTCTACTTTTAAGGAGAAAGTAAAATGCATTGGGTATAATCATCCAGCGAGTTTTTTTAGCCAACTGGTTAAACATGAAGTTCAATACAATTGCAATGGGAGTCAAATACTAAAGCATTTTGAGATAATTGTATAACCCAGCAAATAGTTGAACTTCTTCTGACAAGTTAATGACCTCATTAAAATTAAAAAAAAATTATATATCTATAAATAACAATTTCCAATTTCTTAGATTATACTAAAAAAAAAAAAAGAATAAGAATTTCCTATATACTAAAATATACGGGCAGTGGCAACAATAACAATAACAACAACCGGCAGATAATTACCAACTACCCGCTAATGTCAGAGTCGAACCGATCGGTAGCCAACGCCAACGGCTGTCCAATGTGCAGTTTTTATTTAGGTGTGAACCCAAGCCTTACTACCGTTACACTCTAAATAACCAAGTCGTTGTACAAGCCGAAATTTGAACACCATTTTTGACAAATTCCGAATTTGTCAAAAGGCCTAAGACAGTAAATAAAATGAAAGCTTTTTTGATCCACTCAGATTCTGAATTCAATCTTAGACTTTCTTTACTGCAACACAAAAACTTGAATTATTAAATTTCAGAAAATTGTATAAAAAAGCAGACAGAAATAAATCAAAAGCCAAGCTGGTAATTCTAGAAAAGCAATAAACTTGACCTGGAAAGCAGCAACAACATGACTGGGCGTGCCTGTCAGACAGTTAGCCGGAATAGCCTCGCGTAGCCTTGAATGGCTAGGAAGGCTTTGACTAAGCCAAGTAAAAGTTTTCTCAAAATAAACTCTAAAAATAAAATTAACAGCTAATCAAAACAAAGCTTATGGCTTGCCATGAGGTTATTTCCATCACCGCTGAAAAGTTAATGACTTAAACTTATTAAAACGAAAATAGCTTCGAGCTTGAACAATAAGCCTAAGCAGCTAATAAGTGTGAATGTCGACCAAGTTGGGGTGAGCAATGCAAAGCAAAGCCAGCCGGAAGACGTAATAGGCCAAAAGAGCGTGACCTAAACGCTCATTAATTTTAGTAAGCTCGGCTTGGACTTGAGCTTAAGCTCATGGTGATTTGTTCATCATTAATATTATACAAATACAAATACAGATGGATTAACAAGATCATTAGTTATATTTTCTTCTTCTTTGTTTGCATAAGCCGGAGCACGTGAAATTTAAGCCACCGTTAGAAAGTGCTCGAACACTCAACTGGAATATAAATTAAATAATCAAAATCCAAATATAGCTCACAGCCCACAAGAGTTATTAAAAGAGAAATGGGAATGCCGCAGTCAGCGACAAGGAACGCCTAAAAAATTTCTATGCCATGGCCCGGCACACACCACACAAATTCAAGCACACTCCAAGCACACTCATAAAAATAGACGAGAGGAAATGTCAACAGAAAGTTGCCAAGCTCAGAATGAGAAATAGAAAAAGAAGCAGTGGCTTATAGGGTAAAAACAGGTAGTTAGAACTTTTCAATTCACAACTTTGGCTTGGTTTGTTTTGTTTTGTTTTCTTATTTCGTATTTGTGTCAGAAGTGGCACAGTCTATCAATATGATGGGTGATGGCTGTGGACTTGCCTATCAAACAGACAGTCAAGTGAGAAGGCCTCAAAAATATTTGGCCAACTTGGCCAAAAAAGAAAATGCAGCTCATTAGTGTTAAAATGGCAAACGCTAAAAATCGCCAACATACCTTAAAATCATTTTGGTGGCGTTCCAAGTAACTCCTTGGCCGTTCGTCGTAGTCACCGCACTGCCTGATGACAGATCGTGTTAATGACTTCTTTAAATGCGCTTTTTTATTTTCGTCAAAATATATATATATGTATTTTTTCGCACAAAGACACTAAGAGCTAACAAATTAATCCAATTATGGCCGCGTTAAAGTGGAGCGGCGACTAAAGAGGTGAGGTGCAAATTTTGCCTTTGCTACGTGTGTGGTAGTTTTTTTTTTTTTTGCCGTCGATTCTTATAATGATTGTTTTTCAACTTGGCCTTAATTATTTTGGTCTAGGCGTTGGATGATGTGCACAAGTCTAGGAAAAACCACAATAGGTTCGTTGCCAGAGTCTTTTGGTTTTCGACTCAGCCTTTGCCAAGCATAAATTCTGCTAGTTAATTTTATTTATCACTTTCGTTGACGAGAGCATTAACCCCTGTGTTTTATCTTTATTTTTCTTTTATTTCTTGCTGATGCATTCATAAAACTTCAATATCAAATTTCTCCCTTTGTCACTTTTTTTATTTTAATTTTATTTTGTCACTGCACTCGTTTGCTATACACGTTTCCTGTTCAAGAGTTTCTCACTCTCTTGGACACAAAATATTTTCTTTTCTTTTTTTGTTTTTCTCCAGTTACCGTTCGTCACTTAAACGACTGCCACGGCGTGTGTCCAACAATTAACTGAACACTGAGACTCAATGTTGCCACAGAAAAACCAAAAAACCTACCAGCTGCGGTAACAGCAAATAACGTCAAAAACTGACGACGCGCCGTCGACTTTAACGCCAGCGATGGCTGAGCGCCGGCGAGTTAGCCAGCCAGCGCAACTTTGTATGGGTTATCAGCTTAGCTGAACACACCGGCAAAGCCAGCCAGACAACAACAAAAGCAAAAACATTGCTGTTTTGAGTGGTGAGTTGTGGTGAATAATAAGTTGTGGTAGATAAGACAAACAAGGTTCGTTGCCTAAGTCTTTTGTTTTGAAGCGTTTAAAAATTATGAACACATTGATGAACCAAATGTTTATTTTATTACACGAATTAAAAAATAAACATAAAAGAACTCGATGAGAAGAACTCTTTCATTTAAATTATATTTTTTTTATCGAAAAAAAAATTTTTTAATAAAATTTTTCGAAATATTTCTCGCTCTTTCTTTAAGTATCTGAAGTTCTTCTAAACTTTCGACAAATTGTTTTTACCTGGCAAGAAATTCTTTAGCTTTATTGCCTGTTATTTATCTTTGCACTTACCAAGATCAATTAATATAATTTGTCAAAATCCATACAAGCTTTGACAAGATTTTGCCATTCACAAAAATGAAAAAAAAAGAATAAAATTAGCCCACAGCTCACAAAACGCCAAAATACAGTGCAGCAGAAATTAATTTTTTAAGCAAATACAAAATGCAAATGATTTCATTTTTTTTTCTTGGTTTATTTTCCCTATCAATTTTTGTGGCCTTTAGCTTGGCTTTGTACATTTTGACAATTGGCTTGGCCGCAAACGCACGAAATTGTGCAACGGCTAAGCCAGCCAGCAAGCCAGCCAACCAGCCAGCTCAGCAATAACAACGGTAACTCCAAAATAACAACAACAACAACACCAACAATAACTGTGATATACGACGGCCACGCATTTTGAAAAGTTGTTTTGCCTGCGCACTCTTGTTCTTTTATTTAAGTCAAACACTTTGGGCCAAAAGATTGGGGATTTTTTTGTAAATATATTTTTTCTTTTTTTTTTTTGTTTTATTGATACATACATATTTATAATTGCAATTTTGCTTATCAACCAGTTTGACTAGAAAATATACAGATATTTATCCAATTTTTTTGTTTTTCTTTGCTCATTTTGCATTTTATGTATTTTTATTTGATTTTTCTTAAACATGCTATTAATTTTTAATGGCGTGTGACATTTTTACTCTACGCACTCTAATGTGGAGCAAAACATTAGCATGACAGGTATTAGGTTTCAATTTTTTATACATCGATTTTTTTTTTTTTTTTTTTTTTAGTCAGTGAGACATTTGATGGCGGCTTAATTGATATTTACGGCTAAGAACTTCATGCGATATAGAAACAGTACCATTAACTCATAACCCAGCCAGTTGGCATAAAACTCATTAACGCGCCTGTAATTTAAACGCTAAATTAGAAAAATAAGTTAACTAACTCGAAGCCGAAGCCAAAGCCAAAGCCACAATTGGCCACCGCACAAAGACCACAAAGACAATTTAATTAAGTTTTAGACCCAGTTGTTGGCATCGGCGTCGGTGTCAGCCTCACGGCTTTACAGTTTCTCGGCTCCAACAACGTCGTCCCCGTTGCAGACAACCTTGCCTTGCATTCTTAACATGTTCAAGATTTTTACTAACGCACCAAACATCGAGCATATTGTGTAGGCTTCAGATCTTTGGCTTAAGTCTTGTAATTCTGAGCTGCTGGCCAAGCGTTCACTTTTTTTCAGAAACTTACGAAATGTCAAAATTCAGCACAGATTTATTTGTTATTGATTGAAACGATTGAGCAATTTTCAATAACGCATTGATTTGTTTACAGCACTCAATTGTCAATTGGGCTTGAAAATAATAGACACAGACTCGTATCTGAATTGTTGAAAAAACATTTTTAATTTTTAAATTAAATAACGCCTAAAAAAAAAAGAAAAAAACGAAATACAAACCAACATCGCATGTCTGGCAGAGTTTGTTAACACTCTTGTCGCCCGACTCTGGCACGCTAGCTACTTCAGAGCAGCTGGCTATCTATGATTCATAGCCTATGAACAAGTCCAGCCCAACTAATGGTCTAGGTGGCCAAGGGAAACACATTTCCTTTAACTTGATCAGAGACAACAATTTATTTCATATGAGAACTGACAAATTTGTAGTTACGCTTTCAATTTTTTTTTTTTTTTTTTTACCATAATCTTTCATTTTCAGACTCAATATAATAAGTCAAATACTTATCAAAACGATTCGATTTGCCATTTTCTAGACAATTGTAATTATAATTTTTTTGATTTGTACATTTATTACATTGTTCAGCTAACGGCCCTGAGCCATATCAAATAGAGTTTCAGCGGAGGTCAGACAATATAAAGCATTTCTTTCATAATTAAAGTTTCCGCTTGAAAATTGCAACCACAAAAATAGAAGTTGAATATTTTTTTATAAGTTTGCCAATTAAAGACAAAATAGCAAATCATAAATCATATATTGAATTTTTTTCCTAAGACCAACTTAACTTTAGCCGCTCATGTTTAAAACATTTTCAAAAAAAACGCATTCCGCAAGTTGGCTTAATCCCCTAGTAACTCGTGCAGTTTTTTTTTTTTTTTGCAGACCAAAAAAAAAGAAACCTTTAGAGCTGTCAGAAATATATTTCAAAAGGGCCATTTGGACAATGGTAATTATTAATTCAAGAAGTTGCAATTGTCTCGGTCTCTCTGTATGAGCCCGACCCAATTTAAAAATTTTTGCCCAGTCATGATTTGCTTAAAAATTTATAAAATACAATTTTGTTTTGGCTAGCCAGTTTTATTGGCTTTTATTTAGGTAAATAATAAAAAAAAATGAGTAAGGTTTTAGAGGTAGTCCAACAATTCATATTCGTTTATATATTGCCAAAGCCTTTCAAGTCTTCTCGATTTTAATGGGGTCCAATAGCCACGACTGGCACAGCTGCCAAAGGCAAGTGGTGGCAGCGATGTCTTGAAATAGTGCTCAAAACTGTAAAATATATAAATAATTTTTTTTTTCTTTTGAAATATGAAAGAATATTTGAGTAGGCACTAACTTACCGCGCTGATGACGATTGCGGCGTTGACAGTTCTCCTGAGTCAAGAGACAGGGATTATTGAATTGGAAGCACTGCTGGCCATCGGTGGCCCAAGTGGGCTGAATCACGTTGGGGCAATGAATGACATTGCAGTTGCTGTTGCTAATATGGCGAGCCGACAGTGGGCGAACGGCCACCACTGGAGTGACTGTATTCCGGGCACTTGGAATTGATTTAGCAGCCACCGATGGCTGAATATGGGAGTGTCCAACCGGTACTCCAGCGGGGCTTTTAGAAAGCACCACACCTGCAGCTGGAGTAGCCAATACTGGAGTAACCAAAGCTGGAGAAGCCAATACTGGATTCACCACAGCTCGACGGCTGGAGTGTCCTATAGGTTGACCGATTGGTTGAGCGATGGGTTGAGCGATGGGTTGAACGATGGGTTGAGCGATGGGCTGTCCGGAATGGGGGCCAGCAGGATATCCTGTGTGTGGGCTTGGAGAACGCAGACCACCAACTGGGCCTGTAGGCAGATAGTGAGTGCCTGTATTACCCACAGCTGGAGATACCTCAGCCGCAACAGAATATGCCAGGCAGCAGACTAAGATGATGAATTTTGCAGCCATTTTCGGATAATGAAATCTGAAGATTTGTCAAAATAAAACAATTGAATTTGCTTTGATGCTACTTGTAAAGTAACTGATGATCTTCCTGGCTAATCTTCACACTTTTATAGCTCCGGGAATTAGAGCAAGAATGTACTAAATCAAAAGTATTACACTATCTCACATAAAAATTAACCAATTTTGCCGGCTGTCCAGAATGCTCAAACAAATATTTGCACCACATAGGAGAGTGTAATTATTATCTCATTCCCATGCTTACATTAAAATTATTTATTAAACAAATTTTAATTAAAAGATAAGCACTTAACTAATTACTTTCACACACACACAGACACTCGCATAGCTTATTCATGTTGAAAGCGAGAAGTGTGCGGGCTTTGGCTTTTTTGGAGTTTCCCAGCTTTTGCTCCAGTTCTTTGCCCTTGTTGACCTGATCATATCAGATTAATTTAGTTGTCATATAAAAAAAATTATTTGATAAGCTTCAATTTTATTTGATTTTAATTATAACAAATTCTTTTTATTGACTCAAGCTTTGGATCATAATTTCATCTGGTGCTACCTCCGTTTGATCTTCATTAGTTTCCATTTCAGCTGGCAGTGGATCTCCACTTTCCCAAATTGGTAAAGTTAAGGCTTCCAAACTATCTGGCTGGAAATATACTCCATAATATTTTGAATGGTCAAAAAAGATTTCACAATCTCCTTCAGTCACGTAGAATGGAGCTAGCGGGGTGTAAAATTTATATATATCAAAAGTAAACTTAAAAATTTCACAAAATACTTACGATTACTTTCCGCACAGGCATAATTACTTAGCTCACATTCATTGGTAAAGGAGCGGTAAGCTACTTGATTTTCCTCAGTCATAAAATGTCCACAGACTTGGTCAAAATTTTTTGGGCAAATCTTCGGGCAGCCTGCCTGACACACTTCCTTTTCCGTAATTGTCAACATGGGATCTCCCCGAATACGACGTCTGCAGTGTTCATTATTAAAAAGGCAGATGCCATAGAATACATAACAACGACCATTATTATCGGTGGCCCAGATCTGTTCTATATTTTGTTCACAATTGTAGGGAGCACTACATTCTTCCAAATATAAAGCCAATGTTCCCCCAAGAAGACTCAAGACCAGAATTACTTTTAGAACTAGCATTTTCAAGCTGTGAAACAACTGAACGAGTGTCATCTATTTTTATAGAATTTATTTCAAAACTAAGTTCAGAAATTAATGACTGTAGCCTATTTAAAATAATTGATAAGACCATAGCGTGCTGACAATTCTAACAAAACTATCTTACTCATATTGTTTATTTAATTAATTTAACATTTTTGTGAAATGAAAAAAAGAAAACGAAATGTTATTCAATTAAAAACTAAGTCTTCGTTGACATAATGGATAAACATTTTTATCAGCCTTTGGTTTTGCCATATTTGTCACTGCAAATTAAAATTGATTTATTTAAATTATTAATTTAAAAATTAATTATTTTTAAACTCACTTTTATTAATCTGATCGGTGGGCTTGGCTAGCTCACAACGGCTGGCCAATGTACAAGGTATTTTTATTTTTTCACAATTTTGGTCACAAGAAGGTGGCTGACGCTTAAGCTCTCGATAAGTTAAACGTTGACTTGGCGAAGCTTGTAAATCCACTAAAAAAAAATATTGACTAGCTTAATAAAAATCTGTGAATTTCTTAAGACCGTGATAAAGACACTTACTTGATTCAAGACAGTGGCTGAAACTTTAAAATAATTTTCATTTAAGGTTCTATTTATAGCAAAGACAGACACTAAAATTCTTTCATTGCGGAAGCTTCCCTTAAGGTTTAAATTATTTTCGAAGAAAAGGAAGTATATTCATTTTGTTGTGATGTTTGTAACGCACAGAACTGCTCATCGTAGACCCCCAATAAATACTTAGAATTACTGGAAGAATAGATTTAGCCGTCGGTTTCTATGCAGTCTCTCATTTTAAAATCTATTTTGATGAAAATGTACATTTGTCAGAATTGGCTGCATCGGGCAGATAGCAGTCATATCAACCTAAATCGAGCTTACGAATAACTCTCACATTTATTTACTGATCTCTTCCAAACGGCACATACGATTCTTACATAAATATGCGCGTTTTTGCTGAATTTTATTGGAATCGGACTACTATATCATATAGCTGTTGTACCAACCTAAAACGGCCCTAATTACTGAGCAACCCCCTTCATGTGATTTAGGGCAGAAAAAACTTGGAAAAGAGCTTGTAATCTTCGGCACCCCAAGGATCACGTTGGTATGTTTTATTTTAAAATGTATTCACAAAAATAAAATAAACCTAAAAATAGTAAATATTTCGTTTAAATGATTTATTTTAATACTGTAAAATAAAGGGAAATCGCAATTATTTTTGCATACAAGAATATGGCGATAAATTCATTTGTTTTCGTAAACAATTAAAATTATGAAAAGTACACTTGTGGCAAAAATATTTTTCACAACATTTATAAATAAAATCGAAGAAGAATTGTGATAAATAAAATTTCGCTCGTATTTCAGCTCCCCTATAAAGCTAAGGGATTTCCCATTACTTTTAATATCGAAAATTAATAACTATGCTAATTTCTTTATTCACAATTAAAAAATCTTTTTGACCTTATATTGTTTCATCTTAATTTGTCAAATCGAAGTTCTAGAATCAATTAGTTATGTTTAGCCTCCGCCAACCCAATTCGCAATTTTTCTGCATCGTAGACACTGTAATATTTGCGCAAAAAGGTATCTCCTAGAACCCAAAAGTCCAAGTCTATCGGTATAACACTCAATATGCAGATATTTGTCAGACGATCTTCCATGAAAATATAGTTTTCGGAACTCAAGCTAAATCGCTTGCCATTGATATCAAAATGAATATCTGGTAGATCCTTGATTCGGCAATCAAAAAAATCACCCAATGAGCTATTAATGCCCAAGCTTGGCATCAGGATACGTTCATATATTTGAGTTGGAACCGCAATAAACGAGGTCCCAGTGTCAATAACTGCAGATGCTCTCGTATCAATGAGAATTTGATTTATAAAAACTGCCTCCACTTGAAGTTTCCAATAACCATTGGCTTGAAGTGGAATATAATGAATCGGATATTTATAGCGAATGGATTCAGTGTCTCCAAATAAAATCTCACCACCTTGAATGGAGTTTTTGTTTTGGCTTAAATAGACGGAGAAGATGCAGCGCTTTAGCAAGCCAAGATCACAGAGCTTGGGTAACAACGGCTTACTATTTGGCCAGGCAATCCCTTCTAAGCCCAACCCGATTACTCCATCGAATGTTACATCGCCAAAGGCTTCCTCATCAAGCTGGGTGGCCTCACCAAAAATGAACCCAGGCAATTCCATTTCACCCAAGCGGAGAGTATCCTTTGAGAAGTAACCAACCACAGCACCAGTAGCATAGTTCAAGCTGAATTTTCCACCAAGACGGGTGCAGGTTTTTGATTTCGTTTCATTAAATCGGTTATGCAATTTGCAAGCCAAATTCGAAGATGGACACCCATTCGATGGAAACCAAGTATTCGATGAACCCGTGTCGAAAAGCACCTTGAAAGTTTGAGGCGGAGTGCCCAAGGTAACTGTACCAAAGTATTCCAGATTCTGCCTATTTTGGAGCAGCAATTTCAGGCGTGAAGAATTTGTAGACAAATAGCTATATCTATCGGCTTTATTATGCTTTAACTGACTTTGCAAGGCCACACGCCAAACACCAGAAGAAGATGAAGTGGTCCCACTTTGAAAACTCCAGCAGAGCAAGAGAAGAAAACACAGCATCTCTGGTAAAAATCGACTACTGAACTAACTTGAATGTGGAATAGAGGGCTTGTTAGAAGACCAGTTGCTGCCTCTAATTACCTCAACCAGACCCAAAAATAATAAATTCTATTACCATTAATTTTTAAGTCTTTTATTTAACTAACTATTTAAGCTTAATAGCGTCTATATATACTACAGTGGGGCGATGTTAGCACACAATGTCGCCAAGTACGGATACGCCAATCTGTAATATTTAAAATAAATCTGTTAACTTGAGAATTCTTCTTTAAAATGCTTTGACTTACCCAAATTATTTCTGCAACGGCTCAAACGCATTTGGCAAACACTATCAAAGACACAACTAAAAGTCTGAAGATTCCCTAGCCACTTGGCTTGGGCACAAACTGGAGTGTATATCTTAGGGCATACAAGATTGCAGCGTCTCACTGGAAGAAGCCCTATCTCAGCTACAGTATGCAAAATCAGGAATGGTAAAATTAAAAGACTGCACTTCATGTTTAGACTGATTCGAATAAATGGCCAGAAATCATGAAAGACTTTTATATATAGCCTAAAAAATGTATTAAAACAAAATGAATTAACAATAAACCATTTCTTGAAATACAAAATAAATAAATATAAGCAGACTTACAAATAGCACAATAAAAGTCTTGCAAAATTAAAGTCAAACAATTACTTTAAAATTATAAAAAAAAAAGTATAAATTGATCCATATTACAAAGAGATTGTCTAGAGGGGGCTTTTTTGAAGGGTATTCAAGAACATGGGCTGTCAAGAGCTTTCCATATGAGAATTTAGACAATTATACTCCCTCAACTGAAAACAATATTTTGAATATTAATTTTTTACAGACTTTATCTAATTTGCTTCAATTAAAATTATGACACATCATTTAATTAAGAGCATATATGATTAATGAAGAGAAATATCATTTAATCTATTTCAGATTGGGAAATTACCGTTATACGGAATTATATAGTGCACCTAAAATCTGTATAAATGCGAGGAAGCTCAGTAAACAGCAGTTAATCACGAACTGAGAGTAGTCCAAAATGCACAATATTTTATTCTTTATAGCTTTGTTGTCTATTTGTTGTTTTAGTGTAAAACCCACATCAATATTGTTGGGAAATCCCTGTGAAAATAATTGCATTATTCGATTTCGTTGCAATCCTTATTATAAAGGTCTAGTGTGGAGCATTGTAAATGGAAATTGTCGAGCCTTTCAAAATGGTTGTTTATTTTCAACTTCAAATTGTATGCGAGTCAACAGCTGCTTAAATGGTAAAATGGAAATGACTTTATCTCAGACCTGATTTATGTTAATTTATTTATTAATTTTAGCTATGAAAGTCACTTCAAGAAAACAGTGTTTGGAGTATTGCAAGACTTCTTGCCAGGATGATCTAAATCAGCCTCTGTGCGCAACTTTTCCCATTAATGGAACCTTTGATTTTCAATTCCTTAATTTTAACAACAGCTGTGAATTGGATCGATTTGTCTGTGAAAGCAATCAAGGTAAATATTCATTTTATTATTGAGCAGATATTAATTTAATACTCTCTCATAGCCTATGTGGGAGAGCCTACGCCTGGAAAATGTTTAAGCATTGAATAGCCATAGCTTCCGAAGATTTTGCATTGTGAAAAATATTTGCTTGATGTGAACAACTGATTCAACAAAGAAATTATAACAATTTGTCTTTAATAAATAAAAATTTTAAATAATAAAATATTTGCTTTCATTTATTTAAATAGTCCGTCAGTATTCTTTAATATGCCTGGCAAAGCTATAAATATCAGGTGTTTTCTTGAAGATCTCAATCATATCACAAAATGCTAAGAACAGTAGGCTTGATTTTAGCCATATGGTCGGTATGTGCTACCTCACAAATGGCTGCCTCAAGATGTGCTCGTACCTGTAATCTACAATTTCGCTGCTCGCCATATTATAAAGACTTGGTCTGGAGTTTAGATAATGGTAGATGTCGGGTATTCCAAAACGGTTGCATCTTCAGTAGCCAAAATTGTGCACGTGTTAATCAATGTTTACAAAGTAAGCAGTATTTTTATATAATTTTATTTATAATACTCAATATAAATAACCCTTAGAATTGGTTGCCACAACGGAGGCGATATGCAAGGCTAACTGCAGTAACTGTGCAACAAAGCGATTAGTTGAAGTCTGTGCAGGTTTTCCCATAACCCTGCCTGATGGTACAAATGATTTCGAATACAAAACATTTGAGAGCAAATGCGCATTGGATAGATATGCGTGTCAACAGGGGCACGGTAAGGGCTCTTTCATTATTTTTAATCAAATTCCTTATAATCTCAAATATATTTCAGCTTATGTGGGAGATCCTACCCTGGGGCCCTGCCAATAGTAAATGAAGAAACTCAATTTTCACTGAAACCCAGCTGCAAAAATAATAAAAATTTCTGTTTACAAAGCTAAATTGCGTCGATAAATTTCAACTGTTTAAACAAAAAAGAACTCTTTAACACAAAACTCTTAAAAAATTAAGACTTAAGAGAGTCTGAACTGAAAAGTAGAATGTTTAAAATAACTCTCTGTTTTCTGCTAATCTTGATAAATAGGTTTGACTTTAAAACAGCTGATTAAATTTTTTTTTTTTTTTTTGTTCAACGTTGAAAAAAGCTTTATTGAAATCAGTTTTCGGTTTGATGCCATAAAGATAACTAAAGATTACCCTACAGTTCTTATGATCTTGCCGGAAGATAAAGTTACCTTTCTACTAGGCAAGACTCCATGCAATTTCCATTGCTGAACAAAGTCCTCTTTTTGGTTCCTACAAACAGTAAAATCAGACGTGTCCACATTTAAGATACCCAGTACCAAGACGACGGAATACAAAAATAAAATGTTACCGTCCTCGTCGGTTGTATTCTATTAAAAATTAGAGTTTCAGGATTCCTTTGAGATCTACAAGAAAACAAAAATCGCAGAAATACAAAATCGCTTTCTATGGGACTGCTCATTTGCCCGCTTGCCACTTGTTTTGCCTCTGAAATTTTCCAATTATATTTGGTATAAATCGAAGAATGTTTTGATAGTAAAATGTTACGGCTGTAGAAATTACAAAGCTTTAAAGAAGAAGTCCGAATCTTATGTTTGGTTGACCTACCCTTTATATAGACGGAGGGACTTACCCTTAAAGTACAGAGTATATAAGAAAGAAAAAAATATGCTTACAATAATATATGAAAAATCCTCTCTCCCAAAGAAAGTTATTCATGTTTCGAAATAATTAAAAAACAAAAACCATTATTCGTATTTTGTGAATGGAATTGATATAAATTAAACAACTATTCAAGTCACAAGACAGTTTTTGTGCTATCGCTCAACTATGAAGTCAACGAATTCAGGAATTTTCTTAATAGCCCTTTTCATTTGCGGATCTGCAAGGAGCCAGCTTTGCGGGCATTATTGTTCAAGGGAAGTAAGCTATTTGTGTGGATTTACCATTCGTAGAGGAATTGTCATCCAATGTACATTTCCAAATGAGTGCTTGATGAGTTATCATGCCTGCCACAACCGGGAAGGTTAGTGCGAAATTAAATTCAAGATTTTTGTAGTTCTTTTTATTGAATTTTAAATTTTCAGAATGGCACAAGATAAGCACAGGTCGATGCACCCATAACTCCAGTCCAAGGGATTGCCAATAAGATGACTGCAAGCAATAATTTAGATCGTTTTTCCGAAAAAAAATGTCTTTGTTAAACTCTATTTATATGTAAATCCGATCGAAGCCTAAAGGTGGAGTATCTAAGGGTTAAGTAATTAATCTAAAGAGCTTAACAGAAACCCATGAAACATGAAATTCCCTGCTGAATGAATCAATACAGATAATCATAACCTTATAAATATTAGTTTAATTAGCATTATAGTATTAGTCGGAAGCATTATTAATATTTCGTCGTATATTACATTTAAATTAAAGTTTCATTTTACACTGGCTGCAATTTAAAGAACTGAATATGCCGAAAAGACCTCTGCGACCCCTTTCTTCACACATGTTATGGCTTGCACTGGCTTTAACTTGTTCTAATTCCGTGTTGAAAGTTGAACAGATGATGAGGTCGTCGTACCAACCACGTTTTAAACTCCATCATATTTATAGATTTTATTGGCCTGCAAAAAAAAATATATTGACACAACTTTAGCAATAAAAAAAAAAAATTAAAAAAACATGTCACACTATAAATATCAAAAATAAATATCCAATACGGAATCGCAAGCAGACCGAAACTTTTTAAATTTTACTTACAAAATTGAAGCCATTTCGAACAGAACAAAATTATGAATCCTAAACAATTTGGCAGTAAACTCTTTGCAATCGTGTTTTTGGCTAGTTTGAGTTTCTCTTTCTCCTACGGTCATTTGTATTCACTGAAAGGTGCGTCAAAGCAGAATCTTTTCAATATTTAACAAAATACTGAAAATTCTTACATATTTCAAAAGGAATAAAAAAGTGTCCGGATGTTTGTCCTTGCATTTACAATGTAGTCTGTGCTCTACACAATGGCTGCCTACGCACCTTTGCGAGTGGTTGTGTCATGAATATGTACAATTGTAAATACAAAAAAGGTAAGTGATTTAAGTTGAAATACAAAATTTTGTAATTCTGGAGAACTTGTAACTTTCAGCATATCGAATCATAGCTAAAAGAGCCTGTCAATTTATTACAAATGAGGATTTACAAAAACTGCTGACTTAGCCGGGAAGGACACTTGAGTTTCAAAAGTTAATGCCTAAAAGTGAAATCTGTGGGGCGCCAATATCTAAGAATTGAGAAGCGCATGCGTCGGAATTCAGTCTCACTTTCAGGCTGTAACAGGCCAGGCGTATATGTACATAGTCATTTGGTAACTTCTCTCTAGTTCAACTGTAACGTCACGTCTCGACCAAAAACGAAAAATTATTTTTTGGAAAATAAGCATTTTTAAAGCATTGTTATTTTGTGTGTTATTTTAACTTAATAAATTATATATTTTTAAATTCAATAATCATTAAATATTGAGTCAACGAAAGTGCAAAGTGAAACAAAGTGTACAAATTCTTAAAAAAAAAAATTACAATCAACGACAACGACAAGTGTATTCGTCTGACCCCAAGCAGGACAAAAGATACAGAGATAATCACATACACAAAGGAACTAGAAAAAAAGTGCAAGCCATTTAAAAACTAAATCGCCATTAATCAAAACAGGTTTGTCTATCAAAATATAACAATTTATTATTATGAAATTATAGAAAGTTTTTATTTGAGGCGGCTATTTTGCTTATAGTAATTAGTGTTTCGAATTTAATTCAACAATTTGCCGAGCATTTCACAAAGAACAATATGTGGAAACGCTGGGGTGGTATGAGTTGTGGTGCTTTTGTGACCTTCAAAATGAAATTCTTGTACACATCGTGCGACATCACACATTTTATTGTTGACTAGGGCATTTTTTTTTTCGAGTGAATGGAATATAAAACTGATCTTACTTTTATTTAAATAAATGAAAAGATTGTACCATAAGACTGCACAGTAACGCCATCTAGTTAATTTATATTAAATACGTAAAAATAGGAGCCAGTGTGACCATATTGGCTTAAAGTGAAATACAGAAAGCGGTAGTTCTGCAAGGCGCACTCAGCCGACCGAACTAAGTTGGATAGAATATTTATTGTAGGTGGTGATGACGCTTTCTGTAGTTATTGACACTGTTGTTGTTGTTGTTGTTTTGGCGTTAATATGACGCACGCCGCGGAAGTTATTCATTATTCGCCTCAGCCCCTACCAAAAATGCTTGGCAGCCGCAGCCCCTTGCACTAGCAATACGCAATACAAATTTTTTCTTTGTGTTTCAGTTGTTGTTGCTTCATAAATCTACTGGGCAAAACATTGTCAACGACCGCAACACTGGGCAAAATAATGAACTTGTGTTCCTCAGCAGGAGCGACGGCATCAACAACATCATTATCATCCACAGGGCAGGCAGAGAGTAACGGCGGCGGTGGTGGCGGCGGAGTAACAGAAACGCTGGCCACAAATTGTTTTGGCGGCGGCAGCAACTCAGACCAAACAAGCAACGGTATTAATCAGCAGCCAGGACCCAGTGGTGGGAACGGTAACCACAGCCAAACACACAACGACAACAGTGGTACAAGCAACAGCACCAGTATGCCACCAGAAACACGTCCAAAAATGGTAACGGTGAAGCACCCGGAGTCCAACAAACCGAAGCCCACCACCAAGAAGAGCAAACCGATACAGGCAGATCAAGATGTGATCAAAGCTTTACAACGCTGTCGTGATGAAGGTTAGTCTGTCCACTTTCCAACTAATCTATCTTAACTAATATCATTTCCTCTTAGGCATTAAACGTTTGGATCTCAGCAAATCCTCAATTACCGTTATACCCAACACGGTCAAGGATTGCGTGCACCTGACGGAGCTCTACTTGTACAGTAACAAAATTGGACAGCTACCGGCCGAGATCGGCTGCCTGGTGAATTTAAGGAACCTGGCTCTCAATGAGAACTCCTTGACCTCTCTGCCCGACTCGCTACAGAATTGCACACAGCTTAAGGTGCTCGATCTACGGCACAACAAATTGGCTGAGATCCCTCCAGTTATTTACCGGCTACGCTCTCTGACCACCCTCTATCTGCGTTTTAATCGCATCACTGCTGTAGCCGACGAACTGCGTCAGCTGGTTAACCTAACTATGCTTAGCTTGCGAGAGAACAAAATCAAGGAATTGGGTAGTGCTATCGGTGCTCTGGTAAATTTGACCACTCTGGATGCTTCGCATAATCACCTAGAACACCTGCCAGAAGACATTGGCAATTGTATTAACCTGAGTGCTTTGGACCTCCAGCACAATGAACTGCTTGATATACCAGAAAGTATTGGAAACCTTAAAAATCTGGTGCGTCTCGGCATGCGCTATAATCGACTGACCAGTGTTCCAGCCACGCTTAAGAACTGCAAATGCATGGATGAATTCAATGTCGAGGGAAATGGTATAACCCAGCTACCAGATGGAATGCTCGCCAGCTTAAGCGCCCTGACAACCATTACACTATCACGCAACCAGTTCACCAGCTATCCAACCGGGGGTCCAGCGCAGTTCACAAATGTCTATAGCATAAATTTGGAGCACAATCGGATCGACAAAATTCCATATGGCATTTTTTCACGAGCCAAGGGCCTGACAAAGCTCAACATGAAGGAAAACCTACTAACTGCCCTTCCCCTCGATGTGGGCACCTGGGTGAACATGGTTGAGCTCAACTTGGCGACAAACGCTCTACAAAAGCTTCCAGATATTATGAACCTTCAGAACCTAGAGATACTCATACTTTCCAATAATATGCTCAAGAAAATACCCAGTACCATTGGCAATCTACGAAAGCTTCGCATACTCGACCTGGAGGAGAATCGTATTGAGGTGCTACCAAATGAAATTGGACTGCTTCATGAACTGCAGCGTTTGATTTTGCAAACCAATCAAATTACTATTCTACCGCGTAGTATTGGTCACCTAAGCAATCTGACTCATCTCTCCGTCAGCGAAAATAATCTACAATTTTTGCCCGAAGAAATTGGCTCGCTGGAGAGCCTGGAAAACCTGTACATAAACCAGAACCCCAACCTGGAGAAACTGCCATATGAGTTGGCCCTTTGTCAGAATCTAAAATATCTAAACATCGATAAGTGTCCACTTAGCACCATTCCGGCTGAGATCCAGGCTGGTGGACCATCACTGGTGCTGCAGTGGCTCAAGATGCACTCACCCTACCGGCAAATGTGAGATGTAGACGGCGTCTGGCGTACCGTGTATGTGGGCAACGACTGTTATCAGTATGAGCTACAGACGGTACAGCAGACGCAGGGCAAGCAAGGCGGCGGCGGCGGCAGCAACCCACGGCGCTGAGAAGCAGCACACGCAAGCCTGACTGGCATGGGTGATGTTGGAAATTATATGTTCTGATTAAAACTGGTCACGAGAAGTGTGAATCCCAGCAAATAGTAGCTTTAAAATCGTTATATCACGAGGGATTGGTGGGTGCTCGGGAAGACTTTCATAATTTACGTAACTCTTACTGCCCTTTTGTTGCGTTTAGTTTACTTTCAAGTGAACAATAGTTTTCTTTACTTTCTTTCCTACAAGATTTTTAGGTTTTAACTTCTATGCTTCCAAGCTAGTCATTAATTCTGGAATACAAAAGAGATGCGCCAAGGAATTGTTTAAACAAAGTATAATTAATCATAAAACATTAGTTGTAATTTGCGAATGTTAAGACACAAGTATTAAAACTAATTGTTTACATTTAATGAAACAAGAAAGAATAAATATATAATTTCGGCTCAGCCGATTATTCTATACCCTACATTATATTTAAAAAAAAAAAACTATCCAATAACTTTGGAAAACTTGGACTACATAAAAAACAAAACATTTTTCTTTTCCAAAACTAATTTAAGTGGGGCTATGAAAAACGAAAAAATCAACTCAAATTCTACAACATATTTCCATAAATTTGGGATGATATTTGTAAGAAACAAAAAGAAATAAATTTATAGTTTCGGCTCAGCCGAATATTTTATGCCCTTCACAATTTTTCGAATTATTACCCAAAATCCTGGGAAAATTTTGACTAATTTAAGTGAAGGCATAAAAAACAACTTAAATTTTACAACTTATTTCCATTAATTTGAAATTATATTTTGTGTAAACCAAGTAAAAAACATATAGCTTCGGCTCAGCCGAATTTTTTATACCCTTCATAAAATTTTGACTACATTAAAAACTTTTTTCTTTTCTGAAATTAATTTAAGTGAAGGTATGAAAAAACAACTCAAATTCTACATCCTATTTCCTTCAATTTAGGATGATATTTGTGTGAAACAAGAAAAGTAAATTTATAGTTTCGGCTCGGCCGAATATTTTATACCCTTCACAATCTTTTAAAAATTTAACCAAAATCTTGGGAAGCTTTTGACAAAATTAAAAGCATTTTTCATTTCTTAAGCTAATTTATGAAAGGCTATAAAAAACAACTAAAATTCTTCAAATTATTTCCTTTAATTTGGGATTATATTTGAGCGAAGCCAAAAAGAAAATAAACATATAGTTTCGGCAATGCCGAATTTTTTATACCCTTCCTAATATTTCAAAAAGGTATACAAAAATATTGACTACATTAAAAACTTTTTCTTTTCTGAAATTAATTTAAGTGAAGGTATGAAAAAACAACTCAAATTCTACATCATATTTCCTTCAATTAAGGATGATATTTGTGTGAATCAAGAAGAATAAATATATAGTTTCGGTTCGGCCGAATATTTCATGACCTTCACACTGTTTCAAAAATTTCACCAAAATCTTGGAAAACTTTTAACAAAATGAAAAACATTTTTCATTTCTAAAGCTAATTTATGAAAGGCTATAAAAACAACTAAAATTATTCAAATTATTTTCTCTAATTTGGAATTATTTTTGAGTGAAGCCAAAAAGAAAACAAACAAATAAACTTTTCGGCTCAGCCGAATTTTGATACCTTTCACAATATTTCCAAAAGCTATTGAAAAATTTTGCATATTTGAAAAGCATTTGTTTTTTCTAAAACTAATTTAAGTGAAGGTATTAAAAACAACAAAAACAACTCAAATTCTACAAACCTATTTCCGTTAATATGGAATGATATTTATGTGGTCTAGACAATGTTGTTCAAGAATAAATGTTAACAAGGTGAATTAATGAAATCAACGATATTTGATTGACAAATTAAAAAGGAAAATAATAATAACTAAATAAATACATATAAAATTAAACAAAATTGTAAAGCCACTTAAATAATATACAGTCTAGCTGTTTGAGCCAAACTAATGAATCTACCTATGAATGCAGTCATTGGATCATAAGTTTGGTCGTATGAGTATAAGCAAGTTGAGAACTTACCCGAATAAAATAAAAGAATTTTAATGTTTTAGTAAATGTATAAATACAGTTTTTACTCAGCCTTTATTACACAACAGGAGAAACGAATGGATTGATCGACCACACAACTTTTATGCAATAAGGATAAGAATTCTTCGGATTTGCCTCTATCAGCTCCCTTAAAAAAATAAATGTATATATAATTACATATAACATATCCAGCAAAATTAAGATATCGTTTTTTCCATCATCCACTATACTTTAATAGTATGTGTTGGAATCTTTTTGAAAAAGGTACTTTATGTGCATACAGAGGAGACGTCCGGCCGTTTTGTCAAAATTTAATTTAAATATTTATAAAGCTTCCGTTATGATAACTGGAGTAAAAACAAAAAAATAGATAGAGGTTATTCGAAGGCTGATGAAGATTTGCCAACCCTAGTTTGTGGGAGGCATTCAGGGAATGTCCAGAAATCTATTTAATTCCAAATTAGTCATAGCAATCGATATCAATCGCAGTTGCAGCTCCGCCAAAGTAAATCGACAAACAAAAAGACATTCGATAACAATTGTGTACGCAGCCCTGCCAAATAATTCCTTTAACAAAAACATCTCGTATCTCATTAGAATAACTTTTAAAATCATTTTAAAACATCTGCACTATTGCAAGTGGACTTAGGAATATAGAAAATCAAACAAGAAACGAGTAGTTTCAGCGGCTGCTGGACAGCAGCTGCTATTATTAAGGATGTCTCACTATATGCCCAGCGCCAGCAATGACTTGGTAGTTCTGAATGTAGGTGGACAACGGTTTTCTACATCGAGACAAACTTTGACGTGGATTCCGGATACATTCTTTACGGCATTGCTTAACGGCCGAATCTCCAGCTTACGTGATGAGAAAAATGCAATTTTCATTGACCGCGACCCCACACTTTTTTCCGTAATCCTGCACTATTTGAGAACCAAGGAAATTGAAACGAAACATTGCGAAATACGTACACTGCGGCACGAAGCCGAATATTATGGGATTACACCACTGATCAAGCGTTTAGCTCTGTGCGAAGATCTTGAAGATCAACATTCCTCCTGTGGAGATGTTTTATTCTACGGATTTTTGGCTGCACCATCTATGCCACCAAATGAAGCAGTCCAGGCAACAGTCGATAACCAAAATGGAAGTGGGCAACTGGATCAATTGCCTTCTACATCAGGCAATGCTAGCCGTCCCGGCCTAGTACGCGTTCCCGAGGCGTCGTCCACTCGTCACTCATCGACACACACACATTCCCGCAACTCCTCCTGGGATTTGCGTTGCGGACGCGCAGCAGCTTCTGGCACCAATGCCACTGCTCCCTCAGGGCCCTGGAATGTGAGCTCCGGACATTCACGAAATCCATCACTCGATTTCACGCGGCACTCACGTAACTCCTCGGCGGATCTTAATAAAGTGATCAAAAACGAAGTGGGTATGGTGTTCAGTCCCACCCTAAACTCACACTGGATGGATCCCTTGCGCGTGCAAATAATCAAAGCCCATCAAAATTGGATAGCTGTTGCTTATCCCCACTTTGTCACTTGCTACCGTGCCAAAGACTCAAATGGCTGGCAACAGGTCTTCACATCGCCCCATGTCGATTCCTTTATTGAACGCATTGCCATCAATTCAAAGGTGAACACATCTACAGCTGAGCCAGTGCCCAGCAAAATGATAGCCATATCTTATGGCAGCCAAATACGTTTGTGGAGCATACAAGACGGCGGCAATCACAACGAAATTGGCATTTTCAATCTGAACGTACGTGTGGAATATCTCTTCTTTATTGGCAGTCAGCTGGTGGCCTTGTCTTCTTCGGGCAAGATTGGTGTCTGGCATGCCATGACTCAGCACTGGCAAATCCAAGATTTAGTTCCTGTGCTCTCATTCGACTCGGCTGGATCATTCCTCTTGTTGGGCTGCAACAACGGCTCCATTTATTATATTGGCAAGTAAAACGAAATACTCAATAGAATTTAATTTTATCTTCTTCTTTTATTATAGATATGCAAAAGTTCCCACTTCGTATGAAGGACAACGATTTGCTGGTCACCGAACTGTATAAGGATGTCACATTGGACCCCATCACAGCCATATCAGTATATTTAACGCCAAAGAATTGTGGTAACTGGATTGAGATAGCCTATGGCACCAAATCAGGTGCTGTTCGCCTCATTGTTCAACACCCCGAGACTGCAGGACATGGGCCGCATCTCTTCGAAACGTTCTTTGTACACCAGAGCCCGGTCACTAAAGTAAGCTTAAAAGGCAGATTGAAGACTTTTTAAATTAACTTCCTTTTTCAAATAGGTTACACTATCAGAGAAATATTTGATATCAGTGTGCAGCGAGTACCACCATGTACGAACCTGGCGGTTGACTCGTTTCCGTGGCATGCTCTCCACACAGCCTGGATCCACACCAGAAGCTTCCTTCAAGATTGTTTCGCTGGAGGCCACCGATACCAACTACAGCTACGCAGCTGGCAATGATTTTGGTCCATACTTTGATTACGACGACATGATGGGCATCTTTGTGCAGAAGGTGGTCCCCGAGACAGATCAGTTGTATGTGCGTTTGGCCTCAAACGGGGATCGGGTTTGCGTCATTCGATCTGTGGATAGCTCCACCATATCAGCATTTTGTGTCCACGAATGTGAAGTCTCGTCACGCATGGGTTCTCGTTTCATACTTTATACGGGCCACTGCAATGGCGCTATACAAATGTGGGACTTGACTACGGCATTGGCCCTGCTCTCCAAGGAAGAGTCGCAGCAGAAAACCTCCGGCGGACCCGACACAAAGGAGCTTCTCCGCCTGCTGGACCAATGTGAAATTAGCAATTCATCATGCTCAACTCCTTGCATGTCACCTTGTCTCTCAGCTATGGCAGGCAGTCTGGCCGCAGTACCCACTTCCATGGCCCGAATGAAAGCCAGCAATATAGCGCTACTAAATCGAGAACATTGCCAGCAGTTGATGCAGCAGCAGCCCTTAGCAGCCGCTCCAGCTCCTGCTATCCAATTGGCCCAGCCACAGGCCGTACAACAGCAGCCAGGCGCTCAGCCCATTGACGGAGCCGAAGAATGAGACGCGGAAGCAGCAGTTTCAGCGCTGGTCGGGCGTGTCTCATTTCTTACATTTCATAGGTGTAGTTTAGTCTTTGATTATCTCTACATTTTTATGCAATTTGTGCTCGGTGTGCTCATCTACATTTGGCTTACGCGTTTCACCAGACGTTTTTCGTTTAATATGGATGATGGCAGCAAACATATAACCGGCGATATTAACTAATTAAGAATATTATAATATATTAACTGTATTCAAAAATAGCTTGGTCAGCATTTAAATAAGTGACTTTCTCTTAAACCCATAATAATCTCCAAAATGTGCTCGAAGTTGCAAGTTGTCACTGTTTAATGTATACGTCAACATTTGTCTAACCAAATTATGAATATTAATAAACATAAATTAATTGCAAAAAAAATGTGCTGGTTTTTACACCCTAAGGTTCAGGATATATTAAGTTTGTGCAAATGTATGTAACATAGATTAGGAGACGTCATAGACCCCCCCAAAGCTACCCACAATATGATCAGAGTGACTAGAGAATTCGATCTAGCCATGTCTGTCTGTTTGTCCGTGTGAACGCCTAGGTAACCAAACTTGGGATTTGGACTCCTTATGAGTGTACGCTGGTCAAGGTTTTCTTTTCTCCCAGCGCCCTTCCTTGCACCCCCTCACTTTTCCAAAGCCTTGTAATTTCTACAGCTTTAGAATTTTGGTATTAGTTGCTCCAAAAAGTTGATCTTTCGATTGATATCAAACATGCCTAAAATCAGACCTTATTTACATGAGATATACAAAAAAAAAAATTCAGATTCAAGATTTTGTTTCCCCTTGCCTAACTGGCAAACGGTCGAATGAATAGTCCGATAGATGGCGTGCTTGCTTTAAGATGAGCAATGTTTTGTTGAATTCAAAGGAATATTAAGACAAGAGGTTTTAAGTGAATGTAGCCGATCAGGGTTACCACCATTTTCTTTTTCATTCCGTCTTCCCAAACTCGGCTGAGCCCTAGTTCATTTTTTCCAAATCCATTTAAAATCACAAAGAGAGGTAAAAATATTTTAAAACACTTTTAATTATGCAACTTGAATGATCTTTGTTTTTTTTTGTTTTGTTTAACATTTATCAAAATTGAAGTGATTTCGTTTTGTTTTGTTCGACAAGTACATAAAAAGCAGCAAAAAGTCCAACATATACAAAAATATATAGTCTTATATGGTAAAGTTTTACAAAATGGTTTTTCTTGTTTCGACATAATATCCTCTATATGTATTAATACATATGCAGTAATAAAGCAAGCTCATCTTTCGATGAGAATTGTACAATAATCTTTTTTTTCACTTAAAATAGGACGATGCACTGGAATCATAAAGCGGACTTAAGCATAATTATCTCTACGTGTATAGCCCACTTGGAAGTACAGTTACTTATGGACCTAAACTTAACTTTTAAATACACACAATACTTTGTACATTTAAATTAATTATCTTATTAAATAAAAAAAAGTCCTAGGCGCTAGGCTAAAGTAAAGCAACGAATGTATGATCATTTCATGGAGCTGTTTTGATATGTTGTGTATGCGAATTATATTAAAGTGGATGCCAGGCAATGCTAAAGGACAAAAGTTTTCGAATACCCAATAACCCTTGAGATCCAGCTCATTGCTTCTACACCTGGAAGTAGTCGTCGACAACCTCTGAGGGGGAACTGATCACTTGGTCCGGTGTAAGTGGACTACTCGCCTGGGTGTCAGACAATTCAGTTTGTAGCCTCTCGTAGGCTGGCTCCGTGCTGCCGCTATTTATGCCTCCACTGCTCACTGTCGTTGTAGTCGTTGTGGCTGTGGTATTCAGATAGCAGACGGATTCATAGTTGGGATCTGTTTCACTGCCAGTCAGCGATTCGTATTGCGAGGACAGCGGTGTTTGCCGCGAACTTGTGCTGGTGGTGACTGTGGTGAATGATGAGCTATTGTGCAGTTGCAGCGATGAGTTTATCGAAGTGGGCGATGTCAAAGGCATTTGACTGGTGGCACTGCCGGGTGTGGTCACAGAGCTGGGCTGTCCAACCGTCTCCACCGGCTGCTCTGCTATGCGAGCATAGTGATCTGTCTCAGACTCTATGATTGATGCAGTGGCTCCAGCTACTGAGTTAGCAGGTGATTTTGTCTCCAATATACTGGCATAGTTGTGATTGGCATCGGTGTTCAGAATTGTGCTATAGCCACCGCTACCATCCACAGCATCTGCATCCGCATCCACATCCGTGCCTGTCCACTCACGCTTCTTCTCAAGCACCTTGGCGTAGCCATCATCGGAGTGAGCTCTACTTTTGAGTACCTCGTAGTTGGGATCATAGTCGGATTTTTTGGCATCATCATCATTTACAGCCGTTTTTAGCTGCTCATAGCCCGGGTCATTAGCTGCAAGCATAAACAATTAAATTTAATTTCAATCTGGACAAATCATTAGTCATTCAACAAGCAAGGAAGCTCTTAAAACAAAATCAAACTTTTGCCTATTTTTTGATAAAAATAATATTGGTCTAATAAAGCGAAATGCATGCATAAATAAATAAATAGAATGAAAACATGAAACCTTTGCGTAAATCCGAATCATACTAACCCTGTCTAAATTCCAAATAAAAACAGTGGAAATATTTTCGTTGTCTTAAATAAACAAACGCAGAAAATTACTTATTTTGGTAAACCTAAATTGGTGAAATAGCATTTGGTAATAGAAAAAAATCACACAGGGAGAGACAAGACAATTGGTTAGACTTATAATAAAAGCAGCAGCAAGAGATTCAAGGATGCTAGATCAAAGCAAGACAATGTATATTCCCAATTAGATTTTACCTTTTTCCAGCTGGCGCTCCTTTTGTAACATGCTGGCCGCATAGCAATCGGATTTGCGATTCTCGTGTGAGGTGGTGGAATTTCCGGTGGCTTGGCTGTTTAGGCCGTCGGCGGGTATTGTCTCATAGCCATGATCTTTGGCCGAGTAACTATTGCTGCGCACACGGCTTTTTTCAGTAGGAATTCGCTTGGCATCCACCAGCATGGCAGCCACATTGTCCAGAGGACTAACGCCAAGGGCATTGGTCTGATCATGCTTACGCGGCATTAAAGGTGAGTTGTTTTGTGACGATGGTGAATTGCGTGAAAATTTGTGCTTTTTTATTACCTAAAAATAATATATCGATATTAAAAGAAATTTACATTAAATAGAAGTTTTTTTTTTGTCATACCTTGGCATACATGCCCTCAATGTCTCTTGAAGGGCTGAGACTCTTGCTGTTCTTACGCTGAGGTGAGCTTTCAACGGCTTCTGCCTCGTTGACGCTGGCAGTTTCGATTACTGAAATCACTGAATTTCTGCCAGAAGTCACGCTGCTGGTGCTGGTGGCGTGGAGATGATGCGTGGGATTGGTACCTCCCTTTGGAGTCGGTGGTAGCGGTGAGTTAGCTTGACGCTTTTCTGGTTTCGGAGATCCCAAATTAACTACGGACGAACTGATATTGGACGAACAGGAGGCCTGGCGGGAATGCATTTGCGCCCGTAAACTATCAACCGGGGGTGGAACAGGCATATGTTCGGCATTGCTATTGCTTGATCTTTGTGACGCCGATGAAGTGTTATTTCCTGCAAGTTTTATGCCAGCAGCAGCGCTGCTTTGAGAGACATTCGCCGGCTGAGGATTGCTATGATTGATCTCGACAGACACCACAATTGGATTGACCTGCATGGGTTGGATTTGGGCATATGTCTCGGACCCACTCGTGTAAATATCTGCAACGTTCTGGACAAGTCGATTATTTGGGTCCTCGATGGCTGCATAGGTCTCATCTACAAAATTCAGATATTCAAAAAAAAAAATCTAAGAGTACAGAGTGTTAAACACAAACCGGAATCATCTGAAACTGTGGCGTAATGGGAATCGTTGGTATCACGCGATAAGATAGTATTTCTCGTTGCGGGCTTGCTCGGCTGCTGTGCCAGTATATTAGCCAAAGGCTCTCGAACACTTATACTAGTGTAGCCTTCTGTAAGACAAAAATCTATTAATAAATATAGTGTACGAGTACATACAATCACTTCATTTACTGGAAGAATCTTGTGAGTCACCACTGAAATGTTGATTGGCTATAGGTGGAGTCATATAGGGCAAATCTTGGCTGGCTGATATCATGCCTGCAATAGCAGAGGCTGCGGGAATTTCAGCTTGCTGTACTCCATCATTTAAATTTTGTGCAGAGTCCTCACTATGCTGGGAGCTGCGTTGGATGCCATCTGTGCCAAGTTGTGCTGTATATGTGGCATTTGTGGCGATATTTGTACTCGATGTACCAACCGTTGCGCCAGCTGAGGTGGACGGTGCATTCAATTGAGCATAGGGATGCTCGGTGGCGCGAACTTTGGCGTAGTCATGGGGTATGCCTTTGACACGGGAATAGGGTGAACTTACATCATCCGCTTGACTAATGGAACTATGTTGAGATACGCTGGTCAGCTTCTTGAGGCTGGGTTGGGCTAAAAATGAAATTATGCAATTATTAAAGTGATTCTCAAACCAAATTTTTCAATACTTACGACTATGGGCATTGTGTGCGCTAACCAGTTGTTTGTCTGCTACAGTTTCATACAATTCAGAGCCATTGTCGTTGCTCTCGGCCACGGGTATATCTGGCAGACTTCGATGCGCCGCTGTACTGGATCTGATAATTGAGTAAATACGAATTCTGTATTTCACACCAAATAAGCAACTGAACAAAACTCACCTTTTCTCTGAATCAGCATTCGATACCGTAGAGGCATTAAGTTCTGCCTGTGACTCACTGCTGCGTTCCAGATTAGTGTTTGTGCTCTGAATATTATTGCTGGTCACAATTATTTCATCGGGATTCTTTAGTTTTACCATGCCCTCCAGGCCTAACAAATCATTTCTGGGTGAAAACAAAAAAATTTGTGCATTCGGCAGTTGAGGAGTGCATCGAAGTGGAAAGCGTGGCTTAGTAAGCTAGACGGCCATGGCCAAGACAGTTTCTGTTTATGTGGCGTACTTACTTTGGTGTTCTCTTTTTACAGCACAAGCAGGCCCCCAGCATTATAACAATTGTGACAGTGAGATTTAGGGATATGAGGAGTGCGAAATAGGCATCCACGCGAAACTCGGTCTCAGCCATATCACCCGCTATGCATATAAGTTGATTACTTTTCAGCACATACGCTGTTTATTGCCAGAACACACCATTGAATATTGCATTTTACATATTTTTTTGTTTTATGAGAAAAGAAAACAGCAGACCAGCGGGCGATATGTTATGTTATCGATTTCACTTTTGAGTCTATCGATTCTTATGCTTATGCAGCTCTGGCAACAGCGCGCACTTATAAAAATAAATACACACTTTTACATTTTACAAATTGCCTTGATGTAATTTACTTCAATGAGGAAATTACAAAGATTAACAAAAATTAATTTCATAATGGCTAAACTTTTAATACAAAATTTGTTAGTTACAAATAAATGCTAAGTTTGTAGTTTGTTCGTTGGTTACTTATTTAGAGTTCAGTATGCTTGAAAATAGTTTTTTCAATATTTTCTTGCAACTTTTCTACTTTACGAGTTTGTTTCTTCAGTAAATCTTCAACGTCATCTAAACGATTGCTCTTATCCTTATGTTTCTCATTCTGGAAGATAAGTTTCGCAAGATTTAATAAATTTGAATGCTACTTTTCAAAGCATCTTACCTTATATTTTTCCTTGTGTAAAGCATGCTCAGCGTGCAAATGCCGCAGCTTCAGCAAACGACTCTCAAAATGATGAAGTTCAGTCTTGATTGAAGCCAGCTCCTTTTCTGTAAAGTTTCCTGTTTTTGCTACGCGCCACAATCCTTGTACCTTAGGCTCAATGAAGTCTTGACTATGTGGCCCAGATGATACCAGCCTAAGAACACAACAAAAATTAAGATATTTAAATAAGCATATAAAACCGGACTTACCTTTCCAAACGATCGTAATGATCTTTAATTCCCGTGTGATGGCTACGCAGGGTGTTAATATCATTTTCATATTTCTTGATATTTTGCTCGTGTGTATTGATTTCATTATCGTTGGGATTGTTCGAAATAATATTGTAGGTTTCCATGTCTTCAGTGTCTATGGCATTTTCGTGTTTATTTGTATCAATATCGCCAATATTTTCCAGCAAGCTGTAATAAACATCCACTTTGTCTTGGTGATGCTCAAATTCTTGTTTCAATGTCTTCAGCTCTTCGGCAGTAAAACCAGATACTTCCGCCTTTTCCCACAATCTATTTAGTTTTTTATCCTTAAAGAGGCTTTTGTTCTTATGGCGTTCTTCAGGATCATGAAATTTCTTGTATGGAATTGTCTTTTCCGGGTTCTGGGCATCTTCGAAATGCTCGAGCAGATCATAGCTGCTCATAATTCCAATTAGCTTTTTTCTCAGCTCATTTTCTTTTAAGCCGTCCTTATCTTTGTGTTGCGAGTTCAATTGTTTCCAAGCAATTTCCTCTTTATCATGAATTTTCAGTTCCATATACAAAGATTTCAGCTTCGGCTCTGTCAAACGCTGAAAGAGTTGAAAACAATTAATTATCAAATTGGCCGATCTTTATGAAATTAGTAAAAGACTTAGACGAGTTTTATACGCAAAAGTGTATGCACGTGGTCAGTGTTTTTGTGTCATTTGCTTTGTTTCATCTTCACTTACAATTTGAGCTTTCTGCCATACAAAATTAAGTTTGGCAATTCGGAAGGGCCGCTGCAAATTTTTAAATTCGGGGTCATATTTTTCTTCTACAACTTGCTTAAAATGCGGGTCGTTGGCCTCCCGACTGTATTTCTTGGATTGTTTTTTGTCAGCGCTCACGCAGTGAATTGCAATTATGAGAGCAACAAGTGCAATATGCCACGTTTTTAACAACATTTTTTTTTATGAAATTCCCTATTTTTCGTTTCGGCTTTGTGATCAATTTTCTTAGTCAGATTCTGTTTCATTATCGATAGTCAGAAGAGTGTGGTCGCTTTTTTTCTGCTATTGAAATACCAAAAAGCGCCTAAACATGCGAAATAGGAAACAGCTGTTCTTGCGCTTGCTTGAAAAATCCGCGAAAACGCAAAAACATACCGTATTTTAAAAGCAGCAGTAGATTTAGTCGTACAAAATGCATTCGTGTGTGCTTAAAAGTGTTTTATTTCTAATAATTCAACAGGTGTGTTGCCAAAGCGGCTATGATGGAGAGTTTGTGGACCCTCATGACTGGTCGAATTATCAGATTGATGTGTGCCCAAAATGCCCAGTAAATGAAGGAACAGGCGAATCCGTGTCCAATGTGGAAGACGCCGTAGCTCTCACATACTTTAAAAAATTCACAAATGCCTTATTTAATCGCAAAAGATTACGGGTATGTGTTAAATTGAACGTTTACTTATTGTCCAATTATGGTAATAGCATGACGTCATTTTCTGACTATTTTAACAATTGATCTATACTTTGTTTACATAGTATGACGACGCCACCACGCTATACAAACGATCAATTTTGTTTACATTGCTTCCGGAAGAAGTTAATGAACTTGAGTCCATAAATGATGTACGCGATTTGGACATTCTGCTTACAAAAATAGTTGAGAAAGCGGAAGTTGCACCTCTATCATCTGGCAATTTCGGCTGTGATTATGTTGAGCAGAGCAAAGGGGTATTAGTGTTAACTACAGAAATTGTCAAGGATTTCATGCAGTTGTTAAAAACTCCTGACGTAAGTGACTTTTTCAATTTACGATTCAAAAATGATTATTAAAAAACAAACTTTCCCTAAATTAGGTACAATTCGCTTTGATAGTTCTTTTAGCAATTACTCTTGGTTGGTTTGTGTACAAACGCTTGCGGCTTCATCTGTTGATCTTCATAATAATTTGCTTTGCAAGTTTTGGCTACTTCATGACATACATAGAATGCAATAGGGTAAGGCAAAATTAAATTTTCACGACGCTCAGAAGGGAGCAGTTTTAAAAAACTTTTTCTTATGCTACAGAGTATTGAGGTCGAGAATATGATTGAAGTTATCGAAAACAATAAGCCTGTCTTAGACCATTCCCAATTGCCTTGGTACCAACGTTGGCGAAAAAATATTTTTGGCGACAACTTGGAAGCGCAGCAAAAGGAAATGCTAAGGTATATCCTATTAAGCATATCTTAGCAATCATTCAATATCATATTCGATTCTCAGGAAATCTGCCAAAATAAAGTTGAGCTTTTGTCGACCTGATGATGTTTTGATAATGTACTTTAATAATATATTCATGAAGCATTTGGAAGTTCTCGTTGAACGGATTTCACACACCATAGACAAGTTGTGCTGTGAGTACATTTGGAATTTAACAATTCGACAGACTAATACGATTATTTTATATTACTTTGCAGCTGGACTATCATTTCCTTTTAATCTGATTGCTCCAATTATACTTATATCATTGATTGCTTATATTATAAAATTGGTGTTCAAATATATTCTAACACCAAGAGCATGGCTATCCTCGCACGCCCCCACAAATGTATATGTCCCGCCACAAGCATCAATTGAGCCGAGTGGGGATCGCATATCGGGTGATAATTTAGAAAAATTGTTAGATGCTCTCAACGCCAGAAGCAATCCAAGTATAGATAGGCCAAGTCTGCCGGCGGTATCAGGCGTTCAGGCCATAAGTTTAGATGATAGTAATAGCAGTGAAAAAAGTAGCAACAGTGAGACCAGTAGCAATAGTCTAGTCAGCGAAACCAAATCGGTTACTGGCTCTACTGAAACAGATGGTTTTACGCTAATAGACGATCCCAGCACTGCCGAATCCTGTTAGCACTTACCTATTTTTTTTTTTTTTATATAATTAAGAACGTTGGTATCGGTGTAATTTTATTTATTTAAATAATTTTTGCGTTCATTATTTCGTTTTCTTTTTTCACGGTATTTACTATAATTAATATTAGTTACATCTTTAACAATAGATTTTTTAAGGTGTACTTAAAAGTGTGTCTTTATTTTTTTATTCAAGTTTGTGTATTATATACGAATGTATTTTATTTACAATGCGCCATTATTATGACACAAACAAAAAAAAAAAAAACATTTATCTAACTCAAAAATATTGTGTCTGTGAGTTGAATATTAAATACTATAATTGTAAATTTAAGCAATAGTTAAATTTGTATTCGTTTATTTATATTTCGGGGTAAATATATTTATATTCGTTGTATCTGCTACAATTTATATATATTCCCATGCATGGCCCAAATGCACTGCCGCCAATAAAAGTGATTAAAGACCAAGACTAAAAATAAATACAAATTTAGTTACAAATCCTTTTCATCATAATACAAGCTAAAAAGTGAAGCATACATTTTGAGTTAAAATTATAACTAAATATACGAAATTGGCATATTTATGGCAAACGAGTAGAATGCGTCTAAAATACATAGATTTTTGAAATCTTATACGCAAATTGGTCCGCTATTAAAATCGTGTATAATAATTTTTACTACATTTCAATTAATCAATGTGATAATTTTACATCTGTTTATATGTATTTATATATATGCTGCTAAGAATAAAAACTAATAAACTGAGCAAAATCTATAATCAATTTAATTATTTGTCTGGTGCTTTGTTTTTTTTTTTTTTTTTTTTTGTTTAATTTTTCTTCTTTCCTTTTTTTTGGCCATCTCTATAGCATAAGTTATTTAAAGCATTTTAATTTATTAAGTATTAAAGTACAATTCGTTTGATCTAAAAATTAAGTTAAAAAAAAAAGAAATTCCACTATTTGTAATTGTGAAATAAATTAAAAACGCCCCTCTTAAATATTTGTATTTTCTTTTATTTGTTTAACTCCTACCGTATGGCCAATATATATATAATTTGTTAATAATTATTAATTACAAGTTTAAACGGCCATTACATATGTAAATGTAAATTGTTTACTCTGAATTGTTTTGTTTTGTTTTTGTGTTTTTAAAAAACAGGCAACTTATATTTTGTCATTTCAAAAATGCTTTCAAATATCTTTCGATGTATGTTGCTTTATCTTTTACGAAAAAACCATTAAAATTAAATAAAATACAATTGAATTTGTATTTCAAGCCCTCACAGAATTGTGGCTAAAAAGTGCTCAATTTGGAGTGTCTTAAGCTAAATTTTTTCCTTTTTCTTCGTATTAAAATGTTAATAACTTCAGCAAATTATTGTAAATTGAAAGTATATGAAAGAGATCGGGCCTTTCGTAGAGATTTCTTTGTTACAATTCTTTTTTTTTTTTTTTGAATACATTCAGGAGACAATGGCAATTGGCTTTGGAAACAATGAACGCTTTGGAACTAAGACACAAGGCATGCTGGGCGTATACTTAATATTATGTTTTTAATAGACAAGAGAAGCTGCTGTGGCTCAAACGCGAATATTATTGTCGTTCGCCCTGATATATATATATATACTTTTTCCAGAAATTGCAGAAATCTGCCACGTAAGACCGATCCCATATACCCGCATATCATTTATATATAGTTTTATTTTATTATTATTTTAGTTTTTTTATTAAAAGTGCAACAGCTTTGTTGCTCTTAGTGGTTGGTGCATGTGCATGTGCCGGTCTGAGCTGTGAGTATTTTTTAGCCACACACACACACACCTACACTGTGTTGGAAAACGAAAAAAAAAAAAAATAGTAACATTATTTTTAAAATGTTTGAATAAAAGTCTTGAAATTAAATAAACGCTATCATATCTATAATTTTTAGTTTTTGTTTAGCTTATTGATTGAGACATTTAGACAAGTTACTGGCCAGTTAGTCCCCGCTTGTAATTTCCATTTGGCTGTCTTTCTAAAGTCTTGTGCATATTGATACTGTTTTGTTAGATTTTTCGAATATGTTTTAATGATTATTTGCATATGTAAGTAAGTAAGTAAGATAATAGTTTTGTTTGGAATGCTTTGTCTTGTAGGTACTTTGGCTTGTCTTTTAGTAAGATATTCATAGTTATAAATTTTAGCAATTTCTGTTTCTCTTTCCATATGTTTAGTATGTTTATTTATAAGTAGTTTCTTTAGTTGGATTAACTGTGTCTTCTTCTTCGCATTTGCCTCTGCATCCTTTAATGTGTTTGTGTTGCGTGTAATTGTGTGTTTGTGTGTATTGATATGTATGTGGTTCCTTTATAGATTTGAAGTTTAGAAAATGGAAAATTTATCTGGCTCTTTTGGTGGTCAGTAAAAACAAAATATTTGTCAGATAGTAAAAGTAAAGAGTTGTCTGATTATTTCAGTCCCTTGATGATTAATTTGATCGGTGTTTAGGTTAATGCAATTGTATCAAAGTGTACGATTTTCTTTTTTAAGGTGTGTTTAGTTCCATTTTGGATTGTGTTCTCGTTGCTGCCGAGTATCTGAAGTATTTCAACTCAACACACAACTGTCATCTCCAAGCGAGTATTCGTTTTGATTTCAAACTCATCGAAAGATTGAAAATGTTATCTTACATAAGATGACATTTTTCCTTGGCACCGCTGGCGCTGGCCTCTCCGTTCTCCGGTATGGCACCGTTTGTCTCTTTGCTTTTCTTTTCCTTTTTCTGCTTCTTCTGTTTTTTCGTATCCAATTGCAGCGAAACTGTACGTGTTTTTTCCATATTCAACAGTTCCTAAAAAAAATAAAGATAATTTCAACATTAGTTGAATATTTTTTGGTTAAACTGGATAAACAGGAAGAGTACCTGAAATAGCTCAGTCACATTGTGATTGGTTTTGGCTGAGGTCTCCATAAAGGAAATGCTCCAGGTTGTGGCCTGGGCCTGACCCTCAATCTGAGATACTTCTCTTAGCTCGGCGCTCTCATCACACTTATTGCCCACCAGCATAACAGGTATATTAGGGATATCAGCGCCCTGCGAAAATAGACCATTGAAAATTGCTTCAAAAATATAGGTCCCTCACATACCTTCAGTTCTTTTATAATAGCCCAAATGGGTCGCAATTCTTCTAGGCTCTGCTTGGAGCAAACTGAATAGACCAGAATAAAGGCATGTCCTTTGGATATAGAAAGTCGTTGCATTGCCGGAAATTGATGGGAGCCTGTGGTATCCGTTATTTGTAATGTGCAGATATTTTTATTGCAGCTTATAACCTTTCAATAAAAAAACATTAAAATCTTTTGTTAATCACAGAGATCAAGGTACCCACCTGCCGGTAAGTATCTTCAATGGTGGGAATGTAACTCTCACGGAAAGTGCCTTTTATAAAGCGTAGAACCAGCGAACTTTTGCCCACACCACCAGCTCCAAAGACCACCACTCGATAGTCATTGCTTTGCTCTGGCATGGCACGTGTCACTAAAAAATGCATCATTCAAAATTATAAAAAAAAAAAAATAAGGAAAAATATTTGGATAAATACCTTGATTCTTTTGTTCCGTCATCGTGGTCAAGTGTTGAGAGACCGGTGTATTCACAAAATCAGTTATAAGGATTTACTAGTTGAGTAGGAAACTTGAGGAAGCTTCCCCTATTGGTTTCGTGTCAGCTGCTCGAATATTTTACTTGTGCGCCATTTTTTGATTTATCTGCAAGGCGTGAATATATATTTTAAAAAACCCATTCAACTAGAATCAAGGCTTCGTTATTTACACCTACATTGTACTATAAATATTTTTGATTAAACAAAAAAAAAAAAAAAAACAAAACAAATTAAATGAAATTAACACAGGTCAGATCCAAATATAGAATGTTCAACATGATGAGCCGAACACAAAATGTTAATCAATATTTTTTTTTTTTTCTATTTTTTTTTATTATTTTTGCTATTATTATTCGGAAACGCACTTTGTGGGCGGTTGCGTGGGTTGCGTTTTACAGTGGGTGCAAAGTTGAGGAAGGGTAGGCGCAGGCGTTGGGCGTACATATGTAAATCAAAAAAGAAAATAAATAAAAAATAAAAAAAAAAGAAAAACCGTTATGTAGCATTTGGAAATGCAAGTTTCTACGGCTCTCTTTACACATTTGTGCGTGTGTGTCTGTGTGTGTGTGTGCACGCATGTATGTATGTCAATAATTTGTGGGTGTGTTTTATGAATTGGGAAGGTCTACGTTAATCGGGCACTTCCGCGTGTGCTTTGTATTGAGACCTTCTAGGGGCACTTCCTTTGTACCTTTTTTTTTCACTGTTTTGCTCACACACACACACGCATGCACATTAAAACAGCGAAGGCGCTGACAAAGGCATAGGCTGCGGCACGGACAGGAAAAAAAACACAACGCATTCACATTGGGAATTTGATTTTTTTCACACTTTATTTTGGCTTGGATTTATCGATTTTGTATATATGATATTGTTAGTGCAGTTTTCTATCTTCCCTCGCTTATAAAACACATACACACACACAAGCACACTAGGCACGCAAGCCCTCACCAGGGACGGCACGGCAGAAGAAAAAAAAAAGTGATTTGTAAAAATATTTTGTGCTCAAGTCAAAATTTTACTTGCCACATTTGGTATTTGCATTTTGTTTACGTTTTCGTTGTTGTTCGATTCTTTGTTGCAAAAATTCGCTGTCCACGTCGCTGCAGCAGCAGCAGCACTGTAAATTAAGACCCCGTACAATACACACAGGCACACTAAAATTCTCCCGTACATAGCCAGCCGCCTATAACGGTGCTTTCATATGCGCAAAACGCCTGCGCAGAATAGCAATGACAAGCACCTGCCGACGGACCCTCTGACACTTGAAAGTTTGGGACATTTCTAGCTAGCATTGGGATAAGCAAATACTTTTTTTTGGCATTAAAAAAGATTTATGTGCAATTATTAATTGAATTAAAATATTAAATATGTTTTATGATTACTTTTGGATATAAGAATAATATTTTTAAATTTAAAAGTCAAGTTCAAAGCCCTCTCGTAACGGTTTGTGAAAGCTTTTTTTGTGAGCTTTCATTATTCTTATGTACGTAAAAGTATGCTTTGCTTTATTTTGTTTTAATTTTGTTTTTGTCTTTGCTTTTGCTTTTGCACGCGGCCCATGCGATTCCGTGACGTGTGCAAAACTGGAATTAATGAGAAAAGCCAAGTTTTCTAAAGTGTATAAATTCGGTCAACATCTACCAAACCGACATCAATTGTGAGAAATCACTAGTAACATCTTCTTAAAGTGAAAAGTGAAAAAAGTCTAAAAAATCAAAAGAAAATGCCTTGCCCATGCGGAACTGGTAAGTTTTTATAAAAATCAAAAAAATAAAAAAATTTTTTACTAATTTTTTTTATTTTTAAGGATGCAAATGCGCCTCCCAGACTACCAAGGGATCCTGCAACTGCGGCACCGATTGCAAGTGCGGTGGCGAAAATAAGTCCAGATGCGGCTGCTCCAAGTAAATTTTCTCCAAGGACCTTAAATGGCAGCTTAAAGTAGTTGTGCTCCAAACTATTTATTTCGTATTAACTATGTATTAAAAATATTATATAAATTATTTTCCTATTAAAAATTATTAAAGCCAACTACAGAAAATATTTGTTATTTATTCTGAAGCTACTAAGATATTCCGAGAAGAGAGGCTCTTCTTTCTTTAGGTTATAGTAAAGGTCAAATGTGTTATTTCAATTACTTTTTTAAATGAAAATTCTTAAGTGGAAATAAAAACGGAATTACGCAATTCCCCTGCTTGGCATAAGTAATTTTCTAGAAGTAAACTAAAATGAACTTTCTAGAAGTAAACTAAAAAGCCTTTTGTAATTAGAAAAAAAAAAACAAATGGCATAATAAAATGAAAACAACAAACTAATGTGTAAAGTAAAATGTTTGACAAATATAAATGCGTAGTTTCTTATTTCTAAATGGCTCTGCGTTATCGCAAGTGCAGTTCAAATAGAATAGAAAAATAAAAATATAAACAAAACGATGTCAGGTAAAAGCAAAAGATATCACGGTGGCTTTTATTAAGTTCTGTAAATAACAGTATTTAAATAGATAAACAGAATAATGGTTTTTTATTGGCCTGGCCTGGCCTATTTGATAACAATGTTTTGAGTGAACCTCTTCACAAAATCCACATTTAAAAATTGAGCCATTAGGGTGAGTACCGACTTTTTTGGTGGACGACAATGTCTGAGGCCGGCCTCCTGGCAGCATACATTCGGAAAGCAGTCCAGTGTAGAGGTACAGGCCTTGGGGTGTAAATCAAAAATAGCCGGTGGCGGAGCCGTGCATTCCAAGTATTCGGAAACTGAAAAAATAAAGGAAATTTGTAAAAACAATTCTGTAAAAGAGCCGATGACTCACGATAATTGAAAGAACGCTTGACGGGCACGGGCACAGTTTCTAGTTCCGGCTGAGAAGTGCGGCAATAGCGTCTCCGTCCATCCGGACAACAGACACGTGGCCAGCAATCATTATCCGACTGGCATTCCTGAACATCCCACCAGAACTCGGCTAACGGACGTGTGGGACATTTACGTGGTATCCAGCCCAAAATGGCTAAATGAGAAACGAAAATTCTTAGGCCCATTTTTAACTTAGATAAAATATTTTTTTGGACTCACGATCGTGTGGTGTTTCTTCCAAGGGCTTGGGCACTCCGGAAACACAGCTGCTGGCTCCGAAAATGTCGCAGCAAATTTCATCGCGTTGCCAGACTGCACAATCTTTATCAGTCTTGCAGATTTTAGGAAATAGCTGAAAGCGCACTTCATTTTCTTGTGGACAATTGAAACGCAGACGTAAATCGCCTGTTTCACGTTTTCCCTTATCTTTGTCTTTATCTTTATGCTTTTCTTTATCCTTATCAGCTGCTACCTTTTTCGTCGTATATTTTGGGGACGTGCTAATTGGTTGGCCAAAGTTTCTAAAAATATTGAAGCCATTGCTCAGACTTGGACGTGGTGCTATTTTGGACAATTAAATAAATCGATAAAATTAGGACAAAATATTAAAATCCATCTGGGTAAAACTTGATGGCCTCAATATTGAAAGATTAAATATTTTAACGCCATTTTATATTGAGAGGTGGCCCAGGCCAATGGGTTTTATTGTTTTATCTGTTTTAACCAGGCGGGCCTCTCTAGTAGTTAAAATTTCTGCTCCAAATAGCAGGCACAAATATCACAATAGAGTTTTGTGTAGTAAAGCGCAATCCCCAGCGTCAGTCATAAAAATTAGAGCACTTGTTATAGCCCATTTGAAAGTAAATCCGCATCTGTGCGAGCAGCAAATAAAACAAAGCAGTTCCCATTAATTAAACAATAAACTCTTTTTTTTTTTAATCACAATGAAACCTGGCCGAAAAGAATTATTTTTCTAAATGATTTTTTTTTGTCAGATTAACCTTAAGGTCTAGGGAAAAAAACATCTCTGAAGGTTTATTCATTGGGTTCACTTGGGTGACGGACAAAAAAAAAAGTTTTCATCTTGCCACGGATTGAATTCAACATAAACAATTTGATTTGCCGAAACAAATTGCAAACACTCCGAAAACCTTGCCTCGTTTAGTCTGGTTCTGATTCTCAGATTTCAAGTTTTTCTTTTCGGGCACCCAAAAATGCGTCACCTGAAACTTAATACCTTGCTTATTTATTTATGCATAAGAAATCATATTTCAAGCATTGACAACCGACTGGTTGGCGCTAGTCAAGTTATTATCAAGGCCTTTCTGCAGCCAAGCCGAGATGCGAATTTGAAAGTACAAGTGCAATAATTTTTAACCCTTGTTGGCCCCAAGTCAACGCGTCGCCTCAAACTCGTTTGGCACGCGAGACGAGAGTCTCTTTTATTTTCCTGAGACTTTACTAGATCGTAAGCTAGGTCAGTGCCAAAGCCAAACACCTGCTCTACAGTCATCTGGGGAATTGATTTTTGGGTGGCGCTGGTCCAGATTGGTGACTTACTTGTTGTGGTTGTCGTTGTTGAAGTTGTCGTAGTGGTGGTGGTGGTAGTGGTTGATACTGGCTTAAGTCGTTTGGTAATCTGCAGACGCTTACGCTTGCCAGCTCTGTCAGCCTCAATATTCCTGCTGCCTGCTACGGCTGGACCGGATTTACTCAACTTCCCATTGTAGTGGGCATCGCTCTCAGACTCCGCTGACATCAACATTAGCTTCGAGTCTGTTGCATTTCTTGATCGGTGTACGCGGCTTGTGGCAGCTGTTGCATAATTCATCTGCAGGAGCACGGCAGCCAGCACAAGCAATTGCAATTTCATGATTTCATAAACAGAGGCCTGCACGAAACCGGGGCACTATGTTTGTCTTTCACCTCCCTCTTGTTAACAATGGAAAGGCATCTTTAAACTATCGCTTAGGGCAAAGGCAAATCACGATTGAAAAACGTTTTGGCTAGCGCGCAGCGTTGCTTATACCTCAAGCGTTTGAGACGTACTCATTTGGCGAATGTGCAAAATTTTGAATTTCGGCAGTGCTAGCAAAACAAACCAAAGCAATAACAGAGAGCCAACTACTGGTCTAGTGAGACATACAATGAAACTGGTTTTGTTTTTTTTTTTCAGCTTAAAACGCAGCCAATCAGTGTGTTGTTGTAACAGTTGAGTGAGGCGTCTGAGTAGCTGACTGCCTTTGACCTGGTGTTGGTGAGCCGGAGGCACAGTAACCTAACAATGTGGGTCCCGTTTGCCTAGTGGCTTTCCTGCCACAGGACTTATTCAGTTTTTTTTTTTTTTAAATATTAAAACAATACATATTTAATTCTTGTTATGGGGTTTAATCAAAAGGAGATCTAAATATACTGACAATATAAACCTGCGCATATGTCTTATGTTCTTATGTGTGTGTGTGCTTGAGATAATCTATAATTTATTATCCAGCTTGCCATTAAGAATGTAATCGAGTCAGGATTCCGTGCACTCTTAAATGTATCTGCTTGACAATGTATGATTTATTTATCCAGCTTGGCATAGAGAATGTAATCGAGTCAAGATTCGGTGCACATCAGCAAATTTGTTTTGCCAGAAATTAAATCTCCAAATGATTATAATTGTTGTTGCTTGTTGTTGTTGTTGCCGGCATATTAATTTAGGTAGTCCCAATAAAAATTTAGCGACTGCCCATATTAATATGCCTAATTTTTTTTTAGGCATGCTTTGGGCATGCCATATTTTAAGTGGGCATTTAGTCCAACTGAAAATATTACCAATATTAGTAAAGAGAATTTAGTTAATTTAAAAAGTAAAATGTTTACCTTCTTGAAGCCAATATCTCCGGCGTACTCCCTGAAGCACTGACGGCAAATGTTCAGACCGTATTTGCGGATTAGACCATGGCGGTTGGAGCAGGCGCGGCTGAGTAAAACACAGAGTCATATTAATAATTTGCATAACTTTTCAATTTGATAGATTGCTACCCGAATTGCATGCAGCTGTCGCTACAACAGGTATCGCAATCGGTATAAGAACAATGACTTTGATGATCTGCTGCAGTGTTTTGATTTGGCCACCCTCAATTAAGGAAATAGAATTATGAATTCTCAGATATTTCCGTACTCAACCGGGGGCAAGCAAAATAAACAACAAGCAAGCCAAATCAACATGCGATTGTAAGGTACGTAACCTCACTTTCTACTAGCATGCATAAAATGCAATCAAATTTAGTTTGTACTTAAAGCATTCAAGCGTTTTGTGCACTATTCGAAATAGAATTTTACGGGGAACAATATTCTTACCAGCAGCGGGATCCTTGGCCATATTTGCGTGGATGTGAATACCAGAGAGTAGCGAAACCCATGTTGGCGTCTGTACGAGAAAATCGAAAAGAAGGGTTCGGAGCCGTGTTCCGAACAAATTCTTTTCAGTTCATTTCCGTTTCAGTGTGGCAAGACTTATTGAGGGTTAGTGTTGCAAATGTTTTTTACAAGTTCCGCTCGAACCAGTTCATTTTTTCATTCGTATTTGGCGCCAGTTCGCAGAAAAAGAAAAAGTTTTGTGAAAGCATTTATTTATAAATTATATTATTGCCCAATCGAATTGCAATTAAATGTTAGTTAATTAAAAATAAAGTGACTGTGAACTGTTGCTATCAAACCCAACCACATCAACGTCAGAACTTTCATCATTTTCCACAGCTATTGGAACACTCTGCACTTGCTGTGCATCATAAGATTCGGGCTCTTGATAATCAAGGGGTTCTCCTAAAGGCAAATTCGGCGCAAATTGCGGTGGCATTAGATTTATAAAGTTGTTCGATGAAAAATCATTAATGGGAACTCCGAAAACAGCATTTGACGGTTGAGGCATCATCGGAAATGGACTAGGTATAGGTATAGAGGTCGGACCACTGGATAAGCCGGCTCCTCCATCGGGTTGCTCCTGCATTTCCTTGGCCTTCAAAGCAGCTGCGGCTGCAGCGGATTCCAGTTGAAATTTTTGCATCTGCATCATCAAACGAGAATTAGCATCAAGATGGGCGTGACGTGCGCGAATGTGCTTATCGCGATCACCCCGTTGGCGGAAAGTCTTGGTGCAAAATAGGCAACTATAGGGCTTTTCCCCAGTATGGATGCGCTGATGATTCTTTAAGGCATCGGCACGATAGAAACGCTTGCCACACTCGTCGCACTCATACCGACGCTCGCCACGATGGATCAGACGATGTTGATAAAACACCGATCCCGTCAGGAAACGCTTCCCGCACACCAAACAATGATACGGACGCTCTCCAGTATGACACTTGCGAATGTGGTCATTAAGATCCGGGCGTATGGTAAATTTACGTCCGCAACCATCTTCCTGACACACAAAAGGCTTGACTCCTAAGAGCACAAAAAATTAATCAAAATGCAATCTAAAAACTAATGAACCTAATTACCCTGATGAAAACGCAAATGCTGCCACAAATGGCTGGACTGTGTATACGACTTTCCACAAATGTCGCAGAGGTACTGACGAATCCGGCCACTATTCGAATTTCCGTTGTTGCAAGAATCTTTCTCCCTCTTCTTCTTGATAAAGTGCTTTTCTTCGTAATGCGGCTGAATGTCCTGGGCATTATCAAAATCAACGTCGCAAAATTCACAAGGCAACAGGAGCCGCTTCCTAGTCTTACTCATACGTGGGAAATAATGAAAGCAAGAATAGCTACACGGGATTAGAGTAAAGAAAGCCTGGAATGATTCTTATGTATTCGTCCTTACCGATGCTCCAACAGCAACTCCGAACTATTGAACTTCAGTTCACACACATTGCAGACGAAATAACGGTTTAAAGTGACTTGCAGTTGCTTGAGAACTTCGCGAACAAAGACGCATTCGGCTTGAAAGTGAAGACCGGCCTCCTTCGAGGTATTCATGGTGATATCACAAGCTGTGCATTCGAATCGGCGCTCTGGCGAATGGGTGGCTGAATGGGCCAAAAGGTAGGCCATATCGTCAAAGATGTAATCGCAGAACTCGCACTGCAAAACACTATTCAAAATCAGTGTTACAAAGCAATTATCATACTTTGGATGTTCCATCTGGTAAGCTGCCTCGGCATCGCATAATTCGGCTAGTATTTGTTCCCCCTCTTTTAGCAGTTCTTTAATGCTGTGGGATAAGCCGGCATAGGAGGTTATGCCCAAGGCTTCTGACGCTAGCCTTGGTTGGTCTGCAAAATGCACGGGCATGTGGTTGAGAGCCGTGTTGGCATCGAAAAAGAGACGGCCGCAAGGTTTGCATTTGACAACCAAGCGCAGACCATGAGGCATGGGGGCGGTACCATTCTGGGGCGGTGGACTCTGCTGAGGCGGTACCAGGTCCAAGGCATGCTTCTCCATGTGCTTCTCCAGACCGGATGCATGGACAAATTTCCGTTCACACATAGTGCATTCGTTGTAGCCTTTGGGCGACTTCTTGGAACGGGATGCCTCGGCTCCGGTGTTTATATCAAACTTGAGTTCGTCCTTCATAAAGCGTCGTATGCGTATCTGATTCTCTACAATTAGGCGCTCGCTCGGGGGCTTTTTCATGGGCATAGATGCACTAGACACCCGTTGTTTGTCCTTCTCCTGGGTAGCCGGCAATTCAATGAGATTTCGATTGACATCATATTCACAAGTATGATTTTGAAAGGAAAGTATATCAAAATGACCACAACAATTTGCACACTTAATTATGCGACAGGCGGTGGAGGGCGGCATCGTAGGACGACTTACTGCAAAAAGGAGAACTATATTAAATGAGAACGCATAAGGAATTGGGCTTACCCTGAAAAACCGTCTCCTCTGTGGTCATCTTGGTTGTGGTCACTCCAGCTAGAAACTCGCGTATCTTGATTTGCTCTGCCTCGGGATCAAAGTCGGCCTTATTCTCAGCTTCTTGGAGAATTTGCTTCAAAGCCGGATCAGCCAAAGTCCGCTCCACCGCCACCTCTGTGGGTATTTGGATATTTACTGGTGGAGCAAAGAACTTATTAAGATCCTCATGGCTTATAATGCGCTCTACAGTGCCATCGCTCTCATTATCCATGACAATGGTGGCACCCAATTCCAATTCACTGGACTCGAGTACCGTCTCTTCGTCCACCTCGATTTCAGTCAGACTGTATTCATTATCGGAAGTCTTACTCTCGTCCATATTTTTTTTTTCTAAGGAGAATTTTATAAATGTTCATTGCTTCCCAACTCGATTGAAAGTGACTTGGCAAATCTCAAAGCTGACAATACCAAAAATTGACAGTTAATCAAACGTACGGTAGTTTTGAAGGAATCAAAGCACATCCGCCAGTGCTGCCATATTTTGAAAATTATGTTTTTCAGTCTTTTCCTACTGCAAGCAAATTTGGCAAGAATCAAAACATTGAACATTTCCTTCTGTTTTATTTTGATTTCGGTGGTCTTAAACAGTCGATGATTAGATGATTACTCGGCTCATTTGACAGTTACTCAAACTTACGGTAATTTTGTAAGAACCAAAGCACATCCGCCAGTGCTGCCATATTTTGAAAATTATGTTTTTCAGTCTTTTCCTTTTGCAAGCAATTTTGGCAAGAATCAAAACATTGAACATTTCCTTCTGTTTTATTTTGATTTCGGTGGTCTTAAACAGTCGATGATTAGATGATTACTCGGCCCACTTATCAGCCAAGCAATTGGCAGATAACTGGCATAAAACTGCCATGGCTGGCTCACACTTGTCGCGCGAAATGAGTAAACATTCTAGCCAAGAAAATAACATGCCAGTAGCGTTAATCAGTTTGGTCGACTTAGTTCGCGAAATACGTAACGGCAAAAGGCGCTCTTCTGGCCGAAAAAAAAAACCCTAGAGCAATCTGCTCAAAATCGTGCAGTCAACTGCAAATCATAAGGCATTCTGGTATTTAATTAGCTTCAATTATTAAATAAATAAATTTTATACCCGCCTGATCTTGCACTTACCAACAATAATTGTGAATTAATAATCTGGTGAATCATCGAGCAATGTCACCGCCCATAAGTGTACTAAAATATTTCCCATTACGAATCCTATATTGATAAATAAATGCGCTGGGTGCCAGTTCTTATCTAGCAAATTGCCGAGAGATAATGTGAAAGTTTTGGGATATCTTCGACCTCTTTTGTTTGATTTGTGGCTTTAAAATTGGTCAAAGTAATTGTTAAAATATGTTAAAAAATAATTTGGCAGCTCCCATAAATAAAACAAGCTGCGTTCTAATTAGGTAGAACAAGAAAATACGAGAGTAATTATTTCTTGTTTTTTTTTTACCAAACTTCCTAGAGGTTTTTCAAAATGTTATCTCTCAAAAGAAATACTAACACGGTGCCAAAATATCCACGATCAATTTTCAGCTACATCATGGACAGTAATTTCATTTCGGAGCCTGTGGAATTTAGACTCCTGGAGGGGAAAGGCATTGACTTCCGTAAAACATTTGATCTGAGGGGTCGCGATACAGATGAAATGCTGCAATTATATCTGCGAAAAGCCAACCTCTCCGATGATATTGAGAGGCTACCGTCGGTCCAGCGACAAGCCTACGTTTATGATATAATAAGAAGCAATAAGGGTCCCGGTTATTGGGTGGTAATTCCGAAAATAGCTCATTTATCCAGCCACAAAAAAAAAAGAAAAACATATAATTTTGTTTTTCGAGCATACAAATGTTTTCTTCCTTTTCTTGATTACTTTCCAGCCCCCGTCTTTGCAAGAGAATTCCGACGTCTTCGCCGATCCGCCACCAGCAGTACGCCCACCACCCATCCGTAGAGTAGCAAGTATCGAGAATCCCTACGGTCTAAGCATGAGCAGCTCATCTTCTTCCAACAGTCTGAAGAGCTTTGACAGTTCCGGCCCCAAATCCACTTTCTCCAGCAGTGTTCTGGTCAGCTCAAAGGGATCCAAGTATGAGATAAGCGGACCCACAAATTTCCAGCACGTAGCAGGTGACGTGACACGAGACCGCACACGCAATGCCTTTGATTTGGGGGCCACCAACCAGTCCAATGACAATGTCCTTAAGAAATATATGATCGAACATGGCATCACAGACGAAGACATCAGCAGCATGAGGCGCCAGGAGATCATCAAGAAGATTGTCCACTCGAATTTCACCTGGATTGTGAGTTTTAAAGGAGGATCTATCCTTACTCAAAGCAGTATTCCATTGACTACCTTTATTTTTAAAGCCCACTAAAGCAGAGTTGCAGTCTCCGCCGAGTCCAGCCAAGACGCCCACAGTTGTTTATGCCACCATTTCCACCAATAATCAGTTAACACCGCCGCATTCCCCCATACCGGCCATCAAATATGAGAGGCCTCAGCAGACAACGGCATTCTCCAATTATGCCTCGCTTACGTCTCGTTTTGTGGACATTTCGGACATGCCCCTGCCGGCACAGCAGGAGCCTATTCAGCAGCAGCCAGTTAGATCGAAACCTCCGCCGCCTCCCTCGGAAATAAGGGCAAACAATGCCCAAAGTACGAGACCTTCAATGGTGCCGCCACCCCCACCTCAGCTGCTGGCTTCCGTGGGACCACACAGAAAGAAGGGAACTCTCAGAGTTGCCCCTCCAGCGCCGCCCAAGCCCACAGTTATACCCAGTTCCCCATTGCCACCAGCTGTGGCAACCCAAAGTGTAAATAAACCCCAGTTAGCTTTTAAGCCTGCTCCACCCGCGACTACACCAAAGCCAAAGGCAGCCAGTTCTGTGCCTACCCCGCCACCAGTTACAGGTGGAGTGCCACCGCCGCCACCACCACCACCGCCTCCTCCGCCAGTCAGCACAGCTGTCATACCACCACCACCAGCGCCAGCCCATGGGCCACCCATGCCACCGCCTCCACCTCCAGCCAACCAAAATGCGCCGCCTGTGGCTCCAGCTTCCAAGCCGTCAGCACCCAAGCCCGCAGCCACTGGCGGCTCTGATCGGGATGCCTTCCTCGAGAGCATCAGAAAAGGCGTCGCCCTAAAGGTAAATAATTTTTTTTTTAAGAAAATATTTTAATATTTCTAAATCCCCGAAACATTTCCAGAAAGTCGATCAAAAGGCAGCCACCATAAGCGGAGTCAAGCCCAGGGCAGAACGCAAGCCACCAGCCACAGACTTCCTGAGCGAACTCAAGCTAGGCATAACACTTAGAAGAATCAAGAACCCCGCAGATAATCCCTACTCCGATGAGTCGCAAGCCTAAAAAGAGTTCTACGCCAATCCCAACATACTCCGCCGAATAATATTAATCGCCCAAAAAACTATTTAATCAAAACAACAAAAGCAATTGATAAAATAAAGAAATAGCCAAACGTCTAAGGTTGACATTCTTGGGATTTCGACCCATTAGCACCTGCCGTGCTTGACGCTGAAGAGGCATCGCAAAAATGTGCAACCAATGCTAACATGAATTTCCGCTTTCGAAAGCCTGCCAAAAAGTCAAATAGGTTGTGGCGTGCGCCTCACACTTGCTTAGGGTCTAAGAGAATTTATTTTTATAGACAAGACGAACCATCTGTATTTTTGGCGCAAAGCGAAAGAGAAATATTTTCGAAACGCTTGTCTGTCGGATTGGATCATCGTTTTGTGTGGGGGACCCGTTTCTTTTCGATGCATAAAAATAAAATCATCAAATGATTTGAAATTATGCCAGAGTCAACCTTGAACTAGAACTAGAATGTTTCTGAGTAAATATGGCTTCCGTGTAAATGGGGAAAAACAATCAAATTTTCTATGCATTATTTTATTCAGTTTTTTTGTTTCTTCTTGTTTCGTAAATTCTTTACAATATTTTTTAGCTACAATAATTTTTATTTTTATTGCCCTTTTTGTTTATTGCCTAAGAGTTACAATAGTTCGATATGTTTCTATGCTAGTTTCGGAAGATATTTTTTTGTTTAGGTAGATTTTTGTTTGAGTGAGCCCACTACGCCCTCACTTGGAGCTTAGTACTACACTACGGAGCATATAGTATATTTTATATAAATAAATTTAATAAATATGTAGGTGTGTGCACAACGAAAACAAAAGCATAGCCAAAGTTAGATTAGATTTAAATTAAAATTAATTTCATTAAGGTGCTAAAAAAGAATTTAAAAAAAATAATAATAATTAATAATTACAAAATGAACCAAAAAGTTTACTCTTTCGAAAGAAAGCAATATTTAAAAATCAACACGAGCTTAAGATGAATGTTTGGTGAGTTTTTTTTTTTTTTTTTTTTTTTTTGTAAGAAAATGGAATCAATAAAGCTTACAACTCTCGTATGTTCTGTGTGTGGCAGAGCAACAGGCAGTTTCTAATTTCATTAATTCAATTGACCGCCACGCTTGAGTGTTTGGCCAGAGCCACCACTTGTTTGTGCTTGGCTAGGGCCACCACAGCTGGCATTGATATCTATAAAACCTTCTTCATGTATTTCTTTTTGGCATTTTGTAAGCTTGGTAGTTCACAGTGACGCGGTCCGTACATGGAAATGGGCTCGCAATATTCGTAGCCAATGCGTTCGTAGAAGCCATCCTGGTCGATGGTGGACAAATAAATGGTCTTCAGGTCCAGAACGACACGGCAATAGTCTTCGGCGAATTTCATGATTAATTTGCCAAAGCCCTGGCCTCGATACTTTCGGTCCACCACCACGGATTCCACAAAGCAGGCCTTTTTCTTGGAAGTAATGGGACTCAATTTGAGATGAGCTATCACACGGCCCATGCCCTCTGTCGTCAAGACCAATGAGCAAGGCAGTGTATCACATGAAGCCTCTAACGAACGTAAACGAGCCGACTCACTCCTGGGCCATTCGGAGTTGATGAGCTGGCAGGTTTCCTTCATTAGCTCCGGGTAGTTGTGTATGGGCACCACATTGAATGGGCTGCCGGTGACATTGAACGGTGGAAGTCCCTGGAAATGTGTATGACACAAAAATATATTAGATATAAATTGATAAAAGTCGAAAATACGATTAGATTTCGCTGAACGAGTGGTATTGGCAAAGATAATAAACTACCTCATAGTATGGCTCCGGTTTTATATAACGCATAATAAAATTAACTTTGAGCCTATGATTTGGCCAAGACGAGCCTACACACGAATTGCCTCCTCAAAAAATTTAAGTATCTACGTATCTAAAAGATAGAATTACAGATTTTAATTTAAATTCTAAAACAAAAAAAAGAACTTATTTCTAAACATAATTAAGCTGATGGCTAGAGTATTTACAAGGGGTTCGATACTGGTTAAAAAACAAAAAAAAAAAATTGGAAAGAAATTAATAAATTTATCTCAATTCAATTTGAAGCATGCACACAGACGTTATATTTGAAATACAACAAAAAAAGTTCCTGATCTATATCTCAAGCACATTGAACAAATGTTTATATATTTATGTATGTACATGTATATGCGCACTCATACATTCAAGCCTGTACGCAGCGGTGTATGACAGCGAACTCTGTCCGCGAAAATCAAGGTTACGTACACACAAAATCTTAAATATATACACACAAACAAAAATATCCATAGAATTGATGGGGCCACACAAAATTATTTTGATAGAAATTGTAAAATATAAAATTAAAAAAAAAGTTATTTCTATTTTACACCTGGAACTGTTATTGTGGGTAATTGATTTTTTTCTTTTCTTTACCATTGCGCGAGTCTGTGTCTGTTCAGTTTCTTCCCGAATATCACCGCCACCATGAAGCGTACAAAGTGTTCTAATTTGGTTTCCAATACTGACGGGATTTTGTATTTGCGACCGTTAAAAGAGCGCGAGCGCCAAAATAAAAACAGCACAATGCCAAATTTAATTTATAATTTTGAATGTTTAAAAATATGATGCGATGACGCGACAGTGCCTGCTACGTCTGATGTATTGATTAGGTTATATTTGTTGGATATGTGGGCTTGTGGCTTGTAGGCGGACTTGTGTTTTGTTATTGTAAATCTAATTTAGGGCGCGCAGCCGTTACAATTGTTTTATTTTTAAATAATTTATCCCTAAGCAAGTCCCCGCTGTGCAAAATTGTAATTGAACTTGTTCAACTGTGGATGAACAGAGCTCTTGCCATTCACAATGAAGCAGGCATTTCGATTTTCTCCCAATTACAACTCTGCTGCTGCAATCAATTGTCAACAAGTTTTGCAAAAACAAAACATAAATATATACGATTGTCTTTTTTTTTCTTTTTTGCAAACATTTCGCCGTGTCGGTATTCGTGTAAACGCACTTTTGCAAGCTATATACCCAAGCTTGGGGAGAATTGATTTTGAAAAACACCTTCACAGTTTAAAATTAATAATTACCAGTTAAAAAGCAGCTGCAATTTTTTTTTCTTTTTGTGCACTAAATTAAAATTATTATTACACAACGAACGCCACAACAAAATGCACTCACATACCGATAAAACACATGCATACATATAGTGAACTTAAAATTGGCTATGCAAGTATAAAAATACTCATTTTATAAACAAATTAGCTTGCCATTGTCAGCACATATTGTCATTGCCGTTGTCAACGCCGGAAGAACATAAATAGATTCGGAATACTTTTTCTATTTGCACTACACTGACAGTACAGCACGTGCTGCTAATACAGCCGCAGCATGGCTAACACCAACGCTAACCGGCAAATCCCTCATGCCAATACGCCAGAGAATCACCTACGACTGTCTTGGCATGACACACAGATGATTGCTAGCTTGAGCCCGCAGACCGTAATGGATTACTTTTGCCGCAAATCAAATCCCTTCTATGATCACATGTGCAACAATGAAACGATACGCATGCAAAGGCTGGGCGTCGAACATTTACAGTAGGTCTCAATAATTATAATACATTCTCTCCAATTACCTAAAATTTTTCTTCTCCAGCAATATGATTGGGCTGGAATACATATTACTCCATGTAGCCGAGCCCATCTTGTATGTAATACGAAAACAGCACCGGCATAATCCTGCCGAGGCCACACCAATAGCTGACTTTTACATCATTGGTGGCACCGTTTTCAAGGCCCCCGATCTGGCGAATGTCATTAATGCACGTATTGTAAGTAAAAATTATAGAGAAAAAGAAAGAATATTCTACAAATTCTTAATACTTCAGCTCAACACGGTGGTAAATCTCCAGTCTGCATTTGAAGAAGCCAGCAGCTATGCCCGGTATCATCCAAACAAAGGTTATACTTGGGATTTTTCCTCCAATAAAGTTTGTAAGTTAATTCATATAAGCTTTACTTTTCAAACTTTTGATCTATACTGTCTTTCCTCAGTATCCGATAAATCAAAAGCTGCCAAAAAAGACTCCAGCGTAGTCAAAGATGAGAGCGGCACTCTCTTCCAAAAGCAACGTGTTGATATGCTTCTAGCCGAATTATTACGCAAATTTCCACCGCCCATTCCGCCCATGTTGCAAAATTTCCAACAGCCACCTCAACAGGGCAATCAAGCCCCAGGCTCACAGGAAAATAATACCGGCACAGATGGTACGAATGCTGCCAACACAGGGGACACCAATAGCACTACTCCAATTGCTGGTGTGCTGGAAATTAAAACCGAAAATGTTGATATGAAACCACCGCCCGAAAAGAAAACCAAATAATTACAGTTATCATAAATGGGAGCTTCTGATTATTTTAAACTGGAAAAGGCTTAAATACAGCTTAAGTCAAAAACCTACAAAACTCTACTTGTTGGCACTCTGTGCATTGGATTTGTTTGAATGCAATGTTAGACAGTGATTGGTATAGTCCAGGATGCTCTTAAACGATTGTTTGCAGAGATGGCACGGCACTGTCTTGGTTGGTGTACGATAGACGCCAGCATGGGCAACTTTCTTTGGCAACACTTTCGTTGATGACGGTGGCAGCATTGTGCCCGGCTCACTCACGGCTAAAACGAAAACTTTTTTATACAAGAAATTTAAAAGCTGTTAATATTTTCGACTCACATTTTGCAACTGCGCCTGGAGTTTTGACATGGGTGAGTTGGTCGCTGCCAACTCGAGGTATCTGGGCCTTTTTTACATGATTTAATTCGGTAAATTGCAACTTTCGCTTCTCGCCCGGTGGAATCTTGTCGCAATTTTGCATCAAGTGAATGTGTAGGGCACGTTCCAAAGCGAAGTTCTTGTCACAGTATTTGCAGCAGTTTCTTTGCAAAACACTTGGGCTTGGTCCCGGACCAGAGGAGTCGTTAGAGCCTTTGTCCACCGAGTTGTGTTTGCGCACATGCACATCGTAAAGGGTTTTTACGCGAAAGCTCACACCGCAGACCTTGCAGTCGAATTTAACAGTGGAATTTGGCTTTGCTTTTGATTTTGGCTCTGAAGGTTTGGGCACCTGTGCTTTCGTAGCTCCACCGATGAGTTTTGATGTGGGCAGAAAGCTGCGACGGCTGCTACTATTGTTTGATAAACGCCTACGGGCTGGACTGTTTAGTGTGGTCTTCACAACGACAGACATGCGTTGCTTGAATGAGTAAGTGCGAACTTCGCCTCCTGATATGGGTAGAAACGAGCGCCGAGGACGCGGCATAGCAAATGTTGTTGGGGCAGCCACTTGCTTTTTAGGTGATGGAAATTGTTTTGGTGGCTTGATCGCGCTTTCAGATAGTTTCAGAGCTTTGTTTATCAAATCCGTGACTTCATCTATGGTATCGGAAATGGAGGAATTGCTTCTCACTAGAGCCGAGTCAATTGGAACAGGAATTTTCTCGGAAACTATAAAAAAAACACATAGATTAACAAATGAACTGCACAAATATGAAATTAAAATTACCTTCCAATTTATTTGATAAAAACCTACTATTATCTTCTGTCTGTTTCGGTACTTCATTGTCAAGAGATTGAAAATCTGAAGTCGCCTGTGACATCTGTGCTGGTGACGTTTGTTCTTTTGTGTCAACCTCAAGTGTGGATGTCTGTATTGGTTGTATTTGTTCCTCTATGGAAACTGCAAAATAATTGTTTAAAATTAATTTATTTAGAACAGCTACAATAAATCCACTCACCTTCAGTTATGCTTGGAAGTGCTCCTTCAACACACTCATTTGTTTTCATGCTCTCCTGCGTTGGTTTTGTTGTTGTTTCATTCACAATTAAAATCTTACTGGCAATTGGAGTAGATACCTCTTCTTGTTGCTTTATTTCGCCTATAGGAATTGAAAATGGTGAAGGCAACTTTTCATTATCTTCGGCTAGTAATGTTTTCTTGACACTTTTGGATTTGTTGAAATCGTTGATGGATTCTTCATTAACTGTGGCCTCTATGGTGGAGTCCGTAGCGTTAATAGTGGAGGAGCTAGCATTTTCCTTGTCTTCCTCGATTAAAGTGATATTTATAGGTGATCCAATCTTTGATTTCTTTGAAGGAGTCGAGCTCAGCATGTTGTATTTGCTGAGTACAAGTGATTTCAAAACATTTGCCTGTCCATCAGGTTCCTCTAAAGTCGTGTCCTCTTTTAATTCCATTGAACTGGGTAGAGTTTCGTCGAATGACAAATATAAAGTCACACTTTCTTCATCACGCCCAATTGATTGGCACGAATCATCCATTTTACTGTTCTAAAAGTTCTTTTAGCTCTGATAATTTTTAACACTTGATTTGAAAATACGCTAAATAAAAATTTAAATAAGAAGCGACGCTGCCGCCTGTACCACACTCTTAAACTCACACACACACAAATACAACGGAACAACCAGGGCTGAATAGGTTTGTGACCTATCGAAGTTTGAAGCACAGACTAACTTTTTAATTTATAAGTAATATGAATTCTCAAACGACAGAAAACTCCATGAGTGTATCAGACTTAAAAATTGTATATCCTGTTTGCACTAATGCTTTTAAAATTTGTTAATATAAGCATAATTAAAGTGACCTATCGGAATATTCAATATTCTCGCACGCAGTGTTGTATGCCTTTTGGTCGATAACAAAATATCAACTCTGTTGTACTCTCCAGCTCTAATATACATATTTTTGTGTTTTAGTGGTAGCTGCTTCATAAAGCTTTTTATTTTACATTAAACACTTATATTTGGGTATCATAAAAGAACTGATTTTGGTTTGGTTAAGACATACGGCAAAAGGCTGTACAGGCATCTTGGAGAGTTGTATTTGACTACTGGTTCAGCGAGTGAGTCACCTGTAGAGATTTTCGCACACATCCGCTAAACAGCACAAACTTCAAAGTAGTAACAATTCGCCATGGCTAATGTGGAAAACATGCCACGTAGTGAGCTACAGGAGCTGCAATTGAAGTCAGCTCAAGTGGCTGACGAGTCTCTGGAGAGCACTAGGAGAATGCTAAATATGATGGAGGACAGGTATAATGGTCATGAAAACCAAAACAAACTTGGACTTAACGAATCTTTAATTTAAACTTGCAGTAAGGAAGCTGGCATAAGAACCTTGGTGGCTCTTGATGACCAGGGTGAGCAACTAGATCGCATTGAAGAGGGCATGGATCGCATCAATGCTGACATGCGAGAAGCTGAAAAGAACCTGAGCGGCATGGAGAAATGCTGTGGAATCTGTCCCATGCCTTGGAAAAAGGTAAACATCAAGGATGACAGCGACAGTGCCTGGAAGGCCAACGACGACGGCAAGGTAGTTGCTAGTCAGCCACAGCGTGTTATAGATGAGCGCGAGCGTGGTGGCATGGGGGCTCCACCGCAGTCCGGTTACATAGCACGAATAACCAACGATTCACGTGAAGACGAAATGGATGAAAATCTCGGCCAAGTAAACTCCATGCTAGGAAATTTGCGAAACATGGCCCTCGATATGGGCTCCGAGTTAGAGAATCAAAATAAGCAAATTGATCGCATCAATGCCAAGGGGGATGCAAACAATACTCGCATGGATGGTGTTAACAAACGTGCAAATAATCTGCTCAAAAGCTAAATTCTAATGCAGGCATATGTAAGCACTTATTTAATTTAAGCTCGAAAAATCGTCACCACCTAGTCTACCAACCACACACAAAAAGGAAATGATTAAACCCCTAACCAGGTACAGGGAACAAACAAAAGCGGGCACAACAATTTTCAGCACAATATTTATACTATATATATATGATATACAAAAATATCAACAAATAACTAACAAAGGAACTAACCCATCTGGTAAATTAATAATGACCTATATGTCTAATTATATATGTATACAAAAAAGCGAAAGCGAATCCAAATCAATTTTATAATGAGATTTTTTAAACGTGTATACTCCGTCTTTGGTACACTCTGACTTTGGTACAAGTTTTTGAGGCATTTTACAAAACTTTATAAGTGTAACTAAGTAACTATGAGATGAGCTGATTGATACAGAAACCTTTTACTACAAAATGTATCCGAAACAGGAAAGAGATATTTCTATATTGTTACTGCATCAATTTCCAGATGCAATTATTTATATATATTTAAAATGAGAGAAAAAAATCACTGTAGAATCCTACGTATTTTTGGTAGAAAAGAAAGTGTTACATTTTATTATTATTATTTTAATTAGAAGTAGAGAGCCATTGTATGCCAACCTTGTTGTAAAACCCAGTAATTAAACACTTCATATTCTTTTTATGTGCGAAGTTGTTCTCGTTATTAATTGTGTAAATTGATTAGTGATTTATTGTTATAGATGTTATGTATTCTCAGAAATTTTATTATTTAGCAAATAGCATACAAAACAGAAAAATCTATCAAAATAAAATGTATTCACTTAAATGAAATATTTTTTTTTTTAAGGATTTTTAAAATAGTTATAAGTGGCGATGTAAGCTGTAAAGTTTTCACCACAATCTTCGGTCTTTTTGAATTCGATTTCTGGTGCCGCTTCTTCGGGAATGTAGACAATAGAACCTCTTGTAAGAGCAATCTCGTTTAAACCCTGCTTAGTTTTGAGGGCCAAAGTACGTGCACCATTTAAAGTTATCAAAATCGAGCCAAATGGTTGAATCTGCAATTTATACGCCTCCACAGAGGGCTTGATGCCAACATGTATGACGGCAAAGTCATCGACAGGCGGTGTGAATACCTCTACGGATTCGTCAATATGGTATGGAAGGAATATTTTATTATCGGGAGCTTGGCCTTCGAAGTTAACTGATGAGATCAATTGCTCGACATCCTTGAATTTGGGTGTGAGACCGGCTCGTATCACATTATCTGAACAGGCCATGCACTCGATGCAATCGCCTTCTAAATAGGCATGGATTTCATTGGCGCCCAAGTAAATAGCTTGTCCTGGTCTCAGATGGACTAAATTTAAGAAGAATACAGACAAGACTCCCACATCGTTGGGGAACTCGGCATTCAATTTATTGAAAGTTTCTAGTATCTTGTTGAATTTGAGTTCTGGAATAAAAAGAAAAAATTATGTGCCATGAGGTCATCACAAATCTTATCTATTTTACCTTTTTGATAATTTTTAGTTATGTCATTTATACATTTCGATACATCCTTGTCACTGGCTTTCATCAACTTTTCATAGCAAAATTTTAGCGATTCTGCATCGCATTTCTCGCGCAAGAGACAAACCGTATCTTCGCCAATAAGTTTTGAGAGGGGCTGAAACTCATCAATGTAGTCTCTGATATCTTCAACTGGTTGGAAGCCAACAAAAGCCAGAAATGGAGTGAGTGCTATAGCCAACTCCGGTTTGTGATTGTCATCTTTATAAATTTCCGGACGTTCCTTGTGCAGTAGCTCGGCCTCAGTTTTGTTGGGGTGCACCTGGATGCTAAGTGCCTTATTGATGCTCAAGACCTTGAACAAATATGGCAGTTGTTTGTTCAGAGCACGATCTAGGGTTTCCCCGGTTTCTTTTACTATGGAAACTCCACAAACATGAGTTCCCATCCACAGCTCAGAATATACTTCATCTTCGTTGAGAACAAAATCAGGATCGTTGGCCATGGCTATTTGAGCCACTGCCGATTTAATGCCGACTTTTCCCCATTCATAGTTTTTCACCCATCCAGTTATTTCCATTTTGCGAGCGCTTTCCTATGTTAGTTGTTGACGGTTTTAGAGGTCAATTGGAAGTGATAAGCAATCATATGTTCTAGAGTCGTATGTCTTGTGTTGACTGTCGATAATTGCGTTGCACTTATTTTACAGATTTTATCATTTGGTCTTTAATTTATAAATTTCTATTTTAAGATTTAATTTTGTGGCAATTTTAACAGACATATTTTCTAAATTAATTTGTACCTAATCGAAAATTTTGAAATTCTCCCATTCGATAAGTCGATACTTTACTTTAATTGAACTGATTCAAAAATTGAATCGTTCTGTTTTTCTAGTTCGTTCAGGAGCAGCCTATTCACAAAGTAAAATAAATACATAAATATAGAAGAAGACTGGTTAAAATTTTAATTAGTGTGCCGGTTTAAAGGGAAATCGTAGTCGCCAACGTTTTCCAACTAGATCTAATTAAAAATCGCTTAAATTTACGATATATGGTCGAAATAAAATAGTGCTAGTGGGAGACGGAGCCCCGCCTTGTTTTTTGTGTACCCCCAAGTATTGCTCAGTGGTGTAAAAAATAAATAACACAATTATGACGGAAAAAATAACTCTAGCCGACGCTCTGTCGAACGTTGAAGTGCTGGACGAGCTCTCCTTGCCAGATGAACAGCCCTGCATTGAAGCGCAGCCTTGTTCAATTATTTACAAAGCAAATTTCGATACGAATTTTGAGGATCGAAATGGATTCGTCACAGGAATAGCAAAATACATTGAGGAGGCCACCACCCATGCTAATTTGGTAAATATATTTCTTAATAGGCCTGAGCAAAAAGTTTCATTATTTTCTCTCCGTTGCCCGTGAACAGAATGTGCTGCTGGACGAGGGACAGAAACATGCTGTCATGCTCTATACTTGGCGTTGTTGCTCCAGAGCCATACCGCAACCCAAATCAAATGAGCAGCCCAATCGAGTGGAGATTTACGAGAAAACAGTTGAAGTCTTGGCACCGGAAGTCAACAAGCTGCTTAATTTTATGTATTTCCAACGCAAAGCAATTGAGGCTTTCTCAGGCGAAGTTAAGCGGCTATGCCATGCCGAAAAGCGTAAAGACTTCGTTTCAGAGGCATATCTCTTAACCCTGGGAAAATTTATTAACATGTTTGCTGTCCTGGATGAGCTGAAGAACATGAAGTCAAGTGTCAAAAATGATTATTCCACATACCGACGAGCAGCCCAATTTCTCAAAGTAATGTCCGATTCACATACACTGCAAGAGTCACAAAATCTTTCCATGTTTCTCGCCACACAAAACAAAATACGTGACACCGTAAAGGACACCCTCGAGAAGATTGTAGGCTATGAGGACCTACTCTCCGATGTGGTAAACATCTGTGTGCACATGTTCGAAACAAAAATGTACTTGACCCCCGAAGAGAAGCACATGCTTGTCAAAGTAATGGGCTTTGGCCTCTTTCTGATGGACAGCGATGCGTGCAATATCAATAAACTGGATCAGAAGAAAAAGATTCGACTAGATCGCATTGATCGGATTTTCAAAAATCTTGAAGTAGTTCCACTCTTCGGAGACATGCAAATTGCTCCATTCAATTACATAAAGCGTAGCAAACACTTTGACCCCAGCAAATGGCCGCTTTCCAGCTCTACTGTCATCAGTCCACAGGCCGATCTGATGGTTCATTTACCCCAAATACGCGAGGACCATGTCAAGTACATATCCGAGCTGGCTCGCTATACCAATGAGGTCACAACTACCGTAAAAGAGAATCCAACAGATGCCGAAAATCGTGGCACTTCTGATCTAGCCCTGCGCGGCTTGCAGCTCCTATCCGAGTGGACTAGTGTGGTCACTGAATTGTACTCTTGGAAATTGCTCCACCCCACCGACCATCATCAGAACAAGGAATGTCCTGTTGAGGCCGAGGAATACGAGCGCGCCACACGCTATAATTACACATCTGAGGAAAAGTTTGCCCTGATCGAGGTAATTGCCATGATTAAGGGCCTCCAGGTATTAATGGCTCGCATTGAGACAGTCTTGTGTGAGGCGATTCGACGCAACATTTACTCTGAGCTGCAGGACTTTGTACAGCTCACTCTGCGCGAGCCTCTACGAAAGGCAGTGAAAAACAAAAAGGATCTTATCCGAAGTATCATAATGTCTGTACGCGAGACGTCGGCCGATTGGCAGAAGGGTTCCGAACCCTATGACGATCCAGTTTCCAAGGGCAAGAAGGACCCAGATGGTGGCTTCCGCATACAAGTTCCACGCCTCAATGTTGGCCCCTCGTCCACTCAGCTCTATATGGTGCGAACTATGCTGGAGTCTCTGATAGCCGACAAGAGTGGCGGCAAAAGGACGCTGCGCAAGGATATTGATGGCAATTGTCTCATGCTCATCGACACATTCCACAAGACTTCATTCTACTGGAGTTATTTGCTGAATTTCAGCGATACCTTGCAAAAGTGCTGCGATCTATCGCAGCTCTGGTATCGTGAATTTTACCTGGAAATGACAATGGGTCGCAAGATGAACAAGTGCTTGGTTCGTCATCAACACAATGAGGAATGCAAGGATCTGATTACTATGGAAAAGCGTATACAATTTCCCATTGAAATGTCCATGCCTTGGATTCTAACTGATCACATACTCCAAACCAAGGAGCCCTCTATGATGGAGTGAGTAGAATAAATTATCCGAAACTTTATAGAATCTATTTAATATATTTGTCAACTTTATAGATTTGTCCTATATCCCTTGGATCTGTATAACGATTCAGCCCACTATGCCCTCACCGTATTTCGCAAACAATTCCTTTACGATGAAGTTGAGGCTGAGGTGAATTTGTGCTTTGATCAGTTTGTCTACAAATTGAGTGAACAAATTTTTGCCCACTACAAACAATTGGCTGGCAGGTGAGTCTTTCAATCCACAATGGCAAAGGAACTTATTTATAATAAGAATTTAAATTGCAGCATCTTCTTGGATAAACGTTTCCGCTTGGAATGCGAAGTTTTGGGCTTTAATTTCCAGTCGTATCCACGCAACAATCGTTATGAGACACTCTTAAAGCAACGACATGTTCAATTATTAGGTGAGTATCAGAGAGTTAAAGAAAAAAACAAAGAGTTGCTTAATATATTTCTATCTCTGCCTAGGTCGGTCAATTGATTTGAACAAATTGGTCACACAGCGCATCAATGCCAATATGCATAAGAGCATAGAGTTGGCTATAAGTCGCTTCGAAGCCAATGATATTACAGGAATTGTGGTAAGCCCTGATATGGATAGTAGATTACAGAGACAGCTAAGCAATGTTAAATATTTCTAGGAACTTGAGGGACTTTTGGAGGCCAATCGTATTTGCCACAAGCTCTTGAGCAAATACCTTGCCTTGGACAATTTCGATGGCATGGTTAAGGAGGCCAATCACAATGTCCTGGCCCCATATGGACGGATTACATTGCATGTCTTTGTTGAGTTAAACTATGACTTTTTAGTTAATTACTGCTACAATGCAGCTACAAATCGGTGAGTTTTCCCCCAAAACTATACCTCACTGGTCAGTCAATAGGAAAGTTTTTTATTTCATTTCTAGTTTCATACGCACCAAAGTCAATTTGTCATCTTCGCAGCCTATACAACGGGAGAAACCCCCGCAAATGTCGCATTATTATCTGTGGGGCTCTAAGCAGTTGAATGCTGCCTATTCCACACAATATGGCCAGTTTACTGGCTTTGTGGGTGCCCCACATTTCCATGCCATGTGCCGCCTGCTTGGCTATCAAGGCATTGCCGTGGTCATGGATATCATACTTAAGGATATTGTTAAGCCTCTTATACAAGGCTCTTTACTGCAATTTACCAAGACTCTGATGATTGCTATGCCGAAATCTTGCAAGCTTCCACGTTGTGAGTACGGCTCGCCCGGCGTGCTCAGCTATTATCAGGCGCATTTAACGGACATTGTCCAATATCCGGACACAAAAACCGAGCTGTTTCAGTCATTCCGAGAGTTTGGCAATTGCATTATATTCTGCCTGCTGATCGAGCAGGCCCTATCGCAAGAGGAGGTCTGCGATCTTCTGCATGCTGCGCTCTTCCAAAATATATTCCCCCGACCCTTTTGCAAAGGTAAGCGCTGAGTGATTTGCTTAAATTTATGCCTAATATTTTTTCTTTTAGAAAACGAAAAACCCGAGGCCAAACAAAAACGTTTAGAGGCACAATTTGCCAATCTGCAGATTGTTTCAAATGTGGAGAAAATTGGCACTGCCAAGGTGATAACTGATTAAATAAATTTGTTGTTTAATTATTTAAATTAATTGCATTATATTTTTTGTAGCAAGCCATGATAGCACGAGAAGGCGATTTATTGACCCGCGAACGCCTTTGTTGTGGACTCAGTATCTTTGAGGTGATTCTCAATCGTGTAAAAGGTTATTTGGATGATCCCGTTTGGTGTGGTCCCCCGCCTGCCAATGGCATAATCCATGTGGATGAGTGCTCTGAATTCCATCGCTTGTGGTCTGCTCTGCAGTTTGTCTATTGTATACCGGTGCGTGGCACGGAATACACAATCGAGGAGTTATTTGGCGAAGGCCTCAACTGGGCTGGCTGCGCCATGATAGTGCTTCTGGGTCAGCAGCGCAGATTCGAGGCCTTGGACTTTTGCTATCATATTTTGCGGGTGCAACGTGTGGATGGAAAAGATGAGGACGTCAAGGGCATAGTAAGTAGGCTTTTGGATTTACCTAATGAACTATTTAATTATTTTCTTTAATTCATTTGCAGCAACTCAAACGAATGGTGGATCGCATTCGTCGTTTCCAGGTATTAAACTCACAGATATTCGCTATACTCAACAAGTATTTAAAGGGTGGCGATGGCGAGGGCTCCAATGTCGAACATGTACGCTGCTTTCCGCCGCCTCAGCATCCTGCGGTTATTTCATCTTCGTCGCACTATCAGGATCCACAAAAGCTACGACAAAGCATGAACAATTGAAATTAGATGCTGTTTAGTTTAAGTTTGCAAGTGGACAACAATTAGTTTTGTATCGAATATTTTTCACCAAAATTTTCTGGAGAATTCTCTAAGCAATATTGAAAATATCGATCAGTGGATTTAATACATATAGAAAATATCTAATGCTTTAAAACTGTTTAAGTTTTTCCAAATCAAAATTTTGATTATTCTTTTTATTTTTTGCATTTATAATTTCAATCTATCTAAACAGTGGCCAAAGAATTTGAAAGCTCTTTCAAAACAAAACTGTAGTATGGCCTCTATACAATATTATTATGTATTATGCATTAATCTAAACTAATCAATCAATCAACACAACACAACATACACATATACCATAATACAAGCATTATGTATTGAACTTGAATAAATTTTTAATATGTATTTCTACCAAACGAGACAAGTGAATTGATTGCGAATATATAAAATAGACCGCGTCTCATTTTATTGTACTTTGTGTTGTAGCATTGATAACGTACGCACTTGTTTGGTAAATAATGTCATTTTTATTTAGGACAAATTATAAATCGACTAAATACATAGATAATTGAGGAATGTGCATCTATAATGCGTACAACAAAAATTGCTAAATTTGCTTAGAGCCCCTTCAGAGTGAGCTGCCTCGATCCGTCTTTAGACCATTTGTGGAGGGCTGCGCTTGGCCGTTATATGTAAACAATACTGTAAAATTGTTGGCATAATTTCGTGGCAAATCAAATTTGGCACTATCTGCACCCAAATAGCAGGCACCGTAGGCGCTGCTCTTGGTAATGCGTAACAATCTCAAATTGTAGTCAATCGATTTCTTTTGAAGTTGCTGAACGAAAGCGTCTTTCAGGAGATTCCAACTGCTCCAAACCGAGCCCACACACACCACACTGAGCTCGCCAGACTCCACCAGATCCTTCTGGACCTTGGGCAACAAGGATGTGATCATGCGAGCCAAATGCACGCCAGCCTCGCGAAAAAGCGAGAGAGCCAACTCATCTCCACTCTCGGCATTTTTGGCCAATTTCTTGCATAGATTGGCAAAGGCTGATTTGTCGAATTTATCGTAGCAATGAGGCAGCATGTCATAACGGGTACTTATGTTGAAATGCTCCTTGATAAGGGACCAAGTCTTTTCAACGGGCAATGGGGATTTCACAAAATTATCCATATCATCGAAGACCACTTTAATAGCACGATAGGAAATGTACCAAGCTGAAAGAAATCGAAGTTGTAATCAATATTATTATCAGTGAATCCTAATCAAATATCACAAATGCACTTGGCTGGTTTGCATTATATTAGGTAATCCCCCAATGGCTATAAATAATCATTTCAACTGCCTGTCAAGGCGAGATCAACAAACAATAACAAATTTCCGACTTACCACTGCCCTCGTCACCGAGAAAATTACCCCAACCACCGCAACTGAACGTTGAGCCATCCGGATTGCGTAGTAAACAATTTGAGCCAGTGCCAGAGATTAGAACCATCCCACCAATGGCAGAGGCAGTGAACATACTGCCCATGGTATCGCTGGAAACTGCATAGTGTTCTGCCAAATCTGGATACATAGAACGCAGTTCCTTTTCTAATTGCAGATTTGTAGATTCCTAAAATTTTCAATTTCTGTTAAATCCAGCTACCAAGCCAATTGGTAGGCCTTTGTAATCACCTGTTCACAGCCGCTCAGACTGAGGCCCAAGCTTATGAGGGGCGTTTCCTTTGGTATATTTGCATCGGATTTGGCACGTTCAACCATATCCATTATGCGACGAGCGCATTCCGTTATTCCTATCATCCAGTGATTCGTTCCCAGGCCACTGGTAGTTCCCACGCACTCTCCCCTCTCATTGCAGATCACAAGATGTGAGTGCGTGGCGCCGCTGCAAGTAAATATTAATTCAATATAGAAGAATTTTTTTTTTTTTTCATTTATAGAATAATAGGAACAATTGGCTGTTTCAATTCAAGTAAATCAAATTAAATTACTACAATAGCTCTAAATGACCTCGCATCCGTAAATACTTTTGTACGTTGTATTCTGTTCTAAATGATTTTCGTCTTGAGTCCATCCCCATCAATTGAGTTAATCAATTTAAAAAGAATATAAATGAAAGTTGACATATATAATATATGTATGGTATATAAGGAATGACTAAAAACTAAGCAATCAACTTCCTTGAATTGGAATTTTGAATTATTTCAAAGCCCTTTTCTGATTGTTGCAGAAATTATCCCAAATTCCAATGCACTTTTTTTTCAAAATCTGGATTTATTGGACTCATTCTCTTCCCCATTTTATTTCTATAAACGTTTCAAAGATAATCTCATTGTTAATTTACTCATTTTTCAATGTGCCCGATTAGGTTTATTTAAGGGACAAATGAAAAAATGCATTCCGTTTCAATTGAAATAAATGGGGGAGCGCGCGTGCATAGATTAAAAAATATAATAAGAATGCAGTTGTTGTTGCACAATAAAGACTCATTGGTTTAACAAGCATTTTTATCGAAAAACCCACACAGTGGGCCAAAATGCAGTTTAATTTATAACTTGAAAAGAGGAAGCGATTTTTTTTATGATAATTCAGACTTGAGCTCCTCACATCAAACGTTAGTTTTCGTGCTAATTTGCACAGCTTCATTTATTTCATTACCTTTATTGCAATATAACAAGTCAACAAGTTGTGCTAAAGTAAACAAATTTTGATAATTACTCACAGGCCACAAGCTGAATCATGTGTTTCGTTTGAAATTTAAAAGGGATTTCACTGCAAAAGAAAACGAAAATTACGAAATTTGAAAAAATTAAAACTTGTTTCAAATCGCGGTCCACTGTAGCGCGTATTCATCATATGCAGTGAGTTGGCAGCCCTGCCCCAACACGAGATGCCAACTTGTGAATCGGCTTCATAACAACACATTGCACCATCAGAGAAAAAAAAAATTCATTTATTATTTTGTTTTTGCAAAATTAAATAAAAGCCTATGAATAAAAAGGGCTTTGTTAAGCGATTTTATTTCTAGTGTGTGTGTGAGCTCGTGTCAATTAATGTTAAAGTTCAACACGCAATAAAAGAACACTTTCTCAATTAAAATGAAATTGTTAACGAATGTTTCTAAGCTTTTGCTTCGCCGACAAAGACCAATGAGATGTTTGACCGCCCAGCAGCAGCGCCCATCAATGTCACAGACAAGTGATGATGTAGTGGCTAGGCAAACTCAACCGGCTTTAACTAGTAAACAGCTCGATGAATTAGAGCGAAATGTGAATCGGCGACAGCATAAAAATAATATACCATTAATCCGCACACTTATGGAAGAACTCCAGAACTCTCAAAATGCAGAGGATGAAGTGAAAATACGCAGCAAATTAGAAGAACAACTGGCACTTTTACCAAATGCTACACATCCCAGACTAGTCGACTATGGGGAGCAACCTCGTGAGCTAGCCTATTACGAGCAAAGTAAATTACATTCGCAGGGCTTTAGGGAATTCTCCGAGCTATGCCGTGATCTCAATCTATACAGAATGGATCATCTAGGCAACTATACCGGACACAAAAGCTACTACCTAAAAGGACAACTGGCCATGCTGGAACAGGCGATTATACAATATGCCTTAAAGGCAGTCACTGGTCATGGCTTTAAGTTGGTTTCTGTACCAGATATTCTACCCAAGGAAGTGATTGAAAGCTGTGGTATGCGCACGGAGGGAGATCGCACCCAGGTGTACAAACTGGATACCGGCGAGTGCCTCTCCGGAACATCAGAAATGGCCTTGGCTGGTTTCTTTAGCCGTAGAGTGTTTGATGAAAAAGAATTGCCTTTTAAAGTTACGGCAGTCAGTCGTTGCTATCGGGCTGAAACTTCCGGCTTGCATGAGGAAAAGGGCATCTACCGAGTTCACCAGTTCACAAAAGTGGAAATGTTTGCCGTTTGTACACCAGAGCAGTCGGAAGCGGAACTTGAAGAATTCAAAAACATTGAGCTGGGACTCTTCAAGCAGCTGGGCATCAATTTCCGGCTACTTGATATGCCACCTTGTGAACTGGGTGCCCCTGCATTCCAGAAATATGACATAGAAGCTTGGATGCCTGGCCGCAAAATGTGGGGGGAAATTTCGAGTTGCAGCAATTGCACCGACTATCAGGCCAAGCGCTTAAATATCAGATACAAACGGCAAAGGGATGATCAGATCCTACATGCCCACACAATTAATGGAACCGCCACTGCCATTCCACGGCTATTGATAGCTCTGATCGAAACACATCAAAGTGCCTCTCGCGGAGCGGGAATTGCGATACCCCAGGTGCTTCTGCCATTTATGGCAGGCCAACGAACTATACAAAAGGACAAAAGGATACCGGAGACGAAATTGGTAAAATATATCAAACAAATCTAATTGACACTGCTCTTATAAATATTTTTGTTAATTAAATCGAATCAATATTTTTCAACTAAACTTACCCTTCAATACCGCCAAAATATTTCATTGTTGATGAATTTGTGAAGTGTATTTAATTTATTTTTTTCTGAAATAAAAATGTTTTAAATTTTGTAATTAAATCGTTTTGAGCTTTCGGACCAACTTAAAAAAATAACAATTAAGCACATATGCAGGTGTTTTTTTAAATGAACACTAGTCAAGTGGTTTTTAATTCTGCAGGTTAAGCGTAAGCGTCTAGGCAAATATTTTCGGCAATCTAGTCAAATTTCATAAAAGCTCTGTGTCAGTCAATAAATATGAATTTGCTGTGCAAAGCGAAATTAGAAGTGCACCTTGCTTTCCTAATTACGACACAAGAAACGCCAAATTTATGCGATTAAGTGAGAGTAGATAGCTCAATTACGTTGTATACGAAAACAAGTTTCAGATAAACGAATCCCGCTCACATTTTTCCGTAAAGCATATTTACAAATATCGCTTTCAGCTGACTTCACCGTTGGAGAAAGGCAGGTGTTTGTTATTGTTATTCTGAAAGTCTTTTCGTCAAGAGTTTCAGCGAATTCGCCTTTTTAATAATCTTCGAATAAATTTCACCAATTAGATCGGAGGAACTTAAATTTTAGCGCTTACCGACACGTCTAAACACTGCGAGTTTGGAAAACAAACAATTTTAGCCGTCCGAAATTGTCAAGCGCCAATGCAATAGGGCTGGGAAACTATCGATGCTACCATAGAGGTATCGAATTTTTACCTTTCTGAGCTACGATTGTTTTTTGTCGCTATCGATGGTGCTGTGAAAAATTTTCACATCAATTTCAAAATTTGGGTAAGAAATATGCATCCTACTAGATGGAACAGCGCATACTATATGATAGACAGAATTTTAAAAATGTATGAGGCTATTGGCAAAGTATTTATAAGTACATCAATAGCCACCACAACCATTTACTGTGGATGAACTGGACATCCTATTGGACCTTTTGAAATTACTCGCTCCATTTGAAACAGCAACGAGACAAGTATCTTCAAATACATTAGTGAATATATCACTATGTATCCCCATAACTTGTGCTTTTTTGCACAATTTGGAGTCCATGAAGCCGACCCTTAAATGTAGTGAGGGTTTATCGTTTTTTTTGTTATTTTTTTAGTCAAGACTTTTGACTTGAATCTTCTTGTTTTGTTAGGGAATCGATCTCCCATTTAGTTTCTTATATTATTATTTTTTATTATGTACATCACATTTTAAGTTAGAGTTTAGCATTAAATATATAAAATATGAGAAATACAAGCGAAATTGCTCACATTTTTATTTAATTTTAAACTGGCGCACAAATAAACCATACTATCGATAGTATCTGAAAACATCGAAAATATCGAATGGCGCCATTATCGATAGTTTCCCAGTTCTACAATTGAACACTACGTCTTTTGAAGAGCTGCTATATTTATAAAGTAAGCGCCTCCGAAGAATTTGTATCGATAACAAAAAGTCTGAACAGCTGTCCGCATTCTATGTGAATGGTAGCGCTCTGGCAAATAAAGAAAATATTGGTGCATTGTGACTGTCAAATATTTCACGAAATAAAAAAAGTCCATTTTAATTGCTCTAAAAAGACTGTGAATTAATAAGTTCGTCGCTATTTTAAATTGCACTAATATCGAAAAAATGGAGCAAATGGACGTCGATGTAGAGTTGTCGGCCAAGCCGAGCACAAGCTCTGCCGGCTCCAAGACAAACATTATGGCGGCGCCAGGCACAATGGCTTCGGTCACCATATCTCTACACCCATTAGTGATTATGAATATATCGGAGCACTGGACTCGCTTCCGGGCACAGCATGGAGAGCCGCGGCAAGTTTACGGCGCACTTATTGGAAAACAGAAAGGTCGCAATATTGAGGTAATGAATTCTTTTGAACTCAAGACCGATGTAATTGGCGATGAGACAATCATCAACAAAGATTACTACAACAAGAAGGAGCAACAATACAAGCAGGTACATATATATAATTAAAAGCCTGAAAGTTCTCTTATAATTTCTTTGCGAATTTCAGGTTTTTAGCGATCTTGACTTTATTGGTTGGTATACAACCGGTGAGAACCCCACGACAAGTGACATCGAAATTCAAAAACAAATAGCAGAAATTAATGAATGTCCTATCATGTTGCAATTGAATCCAGCCTCACGTAGTGTAGATCAACTGCCGCTGAAAGTTTATGAATCCCTTATTGATTTAGTTGACGGCGAGGCGACTATGCTCTTTGTCCCGCTCACCTACACCCTTGCAACCGAAGAAGCCGAGCGTATTGGTGTAGATCATGTTGCCCGTATGACCACAAACGAGTCAGGGGAAAAAAGTGTGGTCGCCGAACACTTAGTGGCACAAGACAGCGCTATAAAAATGCTTAACACACGCATTAAAATCGTACTTCAGTACATCAAAGATGTGGAAGCCGGGAAGCTAAAGGCGAACCAAGAGATTTTGCGTGAGGCATATGCGCTTTGCCATCGTCTACCTGTAATGCAAGTGCCAGCCTTCCAAGAGGAGTTCTACACGCAGTGCAATGATGTGGGCCTGATAAGCTACCTAGGTACGCTGACGAAAGGTTGTAACGATATGCATCACTTTGTGAATAAATTTAACATGTTGTACGATCGTCAAGGATCCTCACGGCGCATGCGAGGTCTCTACTACTAATGGTGGTACAAATCCCATTGGTGAAACAAAATAAATGCAGATATATACGAAAACAGAATCCGATTTTTTGTGCAATTTTATTCATAATTGCAAATTATTATAGACGAAATCAGAACTCGGTTATCTGGCAGAAATTCAAATTACTTTGTTGTACATGTGCTGTCGGTGGTTTCAATGATTGTAATCCTCTAAGTTTATATTGCCCGCGTATTGCTGCAAGAATTCCACTTCAAGTGGGTGCATTTCTTTTGCGGGAATGATGAGGGAATGCAAGGGGCCACCCAAATCTGTTTGGCTCATGCCTTTCAACGTACAAACGGCAATTTGCTGGGAATCCTGGCCAACGCGTGCCAGTCCCACGCATAGGGACTGATCATTCAGGACAGTATTGTGTTCTAACGCATCCTTTTTTTCGACAATGGCCAGGAGTTGTTGTGCAGCTTCAGCTACGCTCATGAAGCGGGGGGGCATGTATTCTTTGCGTTTGCGCATTAACGATTCCAAGGTGGGCTCCTTCACTTTGATGTCTAGCAAACAGAGTGTGTGCATATTGTGCAGGCGGTTTAGTTTTATTTTGTCGTAAAAGCTGTCCGGCTTCCAAGTTTCATCCCAATAGGGTATGGACACAGTTTCGCCGAATTTGTACAATTGCAGACCACAGCAGCCAATGGCATTCATAATGGAAGCATTATGAATGACCTTGTAGGGAATTTTCTTCTCCTTTGCTCGCAATATGAAGTCTGTGTGGGTGGTAGCGCCGAAAGGGTCGCCCACTACAAGCAAGGCCACGTCCTCCTCAGCAGCTCCTGCTAAAATTTCATCAGCACCTTGTTCAACAAGGTCGCGGTCTGCAAGCAAAAGTGGGCGGCCATAAAATTCTTGCTAAAAGAAAGCAACACGTATATTAACTATATTAATCAATTAAAACCAACAACACTTCGCAACACACCATTTCTTCCACTGTGCATCCCAAAATTGAAGTATAATTTTCCAGATACACGCGATTTGATCCTTTTACGATTTCAAGGCCTTTCACCGTTATATCTTTTATATCGCCAAGGCCTAATCCGATTATGTAGAACATATTAAACGGTGTTAACTTAATACAAACGATTTACTCTAGTTTAAATGCGCACAGACTACAGCACGTGCAAATATCAAAGTGTAGCTTGTTGCTTCTCGGTCGAAGGTCCGTTTTTTATTCAAGAACACTGAATACGTAGTTAATTTTTTAAGCTATCAGAGATCTCACAAAGAATACAATAAAGTCAAGCCTTAGGGAAAATACATTAAAAAGGTTCAATTTTTTCAAAAACACAAAATTTCTTGTCCTTGGTCGCGGAAATATCGAAAATTTGCATGTATCGATGTGCCAATCGATACTTATAAAAGTAAGTTGGCATCACTTTCGACAAATTTGCAAGACTTTAACCCTGCTTTGATAACCCTCCTAGGAGGTGCGTAAAAGATAACCATACGTCTTTGAGACGTATCAATGTTTTCCATTATTTTAAAAGCACTTTTATCCATTTATTCACCATTTTTGAACTTAGCTTGTTTCTTTATTTATTTCCTTAGAATTTAAAAACATTTATTTAAGAACTTAATTTTATTAAAATACAAAAAATTAATAAATTCATTTTTATTAAAAAATAAACCAAAAAATCTAAGTCTTTTTTCATAGGAACTGTATTTTTCTTAACAAATAAAATAAACACATTTTTCTTGCTGTTCTAGCTTATATACATATGAGATTTAACAAATTTAAAAAAAGTTTGGAAATATTTCCAATTTAAGTACAAGTTTTGCACAAATCCATTTTGTGTTCGCCGCATATAGGCTTATTGCATTTAACGCACACCATTTTTGACATGCGCCTTATTTTAGAGGGACAATAAAAACAATATCTCTTCTTTTTCGGTTCCGGCTCTTCTCTTTTTTTAATATTGGCGTTTTCGAGCTTTTCAGGCAATGCGTTTTGAATGTTGCGTTTCAATATGTTACTCAAACTAGGAGTCTCCAATGGTTTTTCTTTCCAAGGTGATGTTAATAACTCAGACAAAGTTTTCATATACTCTCTTCCACATAACGGCTTTTGGTTGGTAAAGAACAAGTTGAAACATGAGAGCGGCTCAAATAGTAATTTGCATGTCCTAGTAGGACCTCTTGCCGTTCGAATAATATTTATGGCGGTAACTTTGCCAGAATCTTTTCCTTTTTAGGTACTCCAGCAGTACTTATTTTTGGCTCTTATGTTAGGCGCAGAGAACGTTCGTATATGACTTTTTGAAGACACATGACAATCAGTAGATGTTGTTTGATCGTCTTCAAATAAACTCGAAATTGCACCGGATTGTTCAAGTTCAATTTCAATATGTTCCACGTCGCTCTGAACATCGTCTTCAAATACTTCATTTTCCGACTCACTGTTTATATCCGACAATTCTGAATCGTCTGTAACCCCTTGCAAAAGTGCAGCAATCATCTAAGCATTGCTTTTGATCCATTATACTTGATTTAACTCAAGAAAAAACCAAAAGCAAACTAAAAAAATAGATTTACGTGGAGTGTAGAAGTCACACAAAAGATAACCATACGTCTCTGAGACGTATGCAATAGCCAAAACTCCGGAAAGAAAGAACTTACAACAATTTGATGACCACCATCGAAAAGTTGCAGAACACGATTGATCAAAACTAAAAATTGAGCTTGCTCAAAAAACACTCTCTCTAGAGAGAGCGAAAAATGTAAAAAGCGCACGTCTCTCAGACGTAGGTTATCAAAGCAGGGTTAAGCATGTTGTTTTAATTTGTTGTTATTTAATTAATACAAATGCAAATCATACAATAAATCATTGTACGAAATTGTATACGGATGGATAATTTTACATATTTACATGCACGAAAAATTCACTTTCGATTTAACATTTGAAGCCCTGCCAACACGTTAAAAAGAAAACCACAAGGCGCACTTGTTTAAATAAATTTTAATTTAATTTTATTAAATCCAGAATGAATAAAAATACTAAAATTAACATTAAAAATGCTTTTAAATGAAGATGACAAATTTTAATTGGTAAAGGCAATTGGGAAGTATTTTTTGTCTTGTTCGACAATCGAGTCCAGAATATCATCAATTTCAGTGTCTGGATACCTTTCTACCCATGATTTTATGTAGCCTTCATGCGTCGCCTCATAAGTCTTCAAGTCCACTTTTCCATTATTGTTAATTGTATTGGCTTGCACCAGAATAATGCGTGGTTTCTTGTGGGCCAAGCAAATGTCACGCCACTTTGCCCAGGGATGAGATCCAGTCTCATTCACCTCCGAATAATGCTCGTACATCTTAGTAGCTGCCTCGATATCAGCAGTTGACTTGTACACTTGCAATTTAGTTAAGAACTCACCGAGTGCTTTCTTTCCAACAGTTTGAATTTTAGAGCGGTCCACAGTAAGTAGCATGTTTTTGCCATCTTCTGTCTCTTCGACGGTAACAAATCCTTCGCCTGCCTCGAGTAAAACTCGCATAATGACGAAGCGGGCACGCGAATGAGCTTGTAGCCAGAGTTTTGATTTCGGATTATACATCTCTAATGCCACGCCCATGCCATTCCAGATTAGGCTAAGCCAGTTGATATAGATAATATTATCTTGTTCCGCCTTATCCTTGAAACCAAATATTTCGAGTATGTCTCTCTGCAGCGACAAATAGAGACCAACAGCTTCTGCACGACACTCCTCGTAGGAAGAACCAATGGCACCGAATTTTGTATCATAAGTTTCACCCGGCTGATACCATGTTTTAATTGGTTCACCAGTTATGAGATTCTTGGTCTCTTTGACATCAAAGTTGTATTCGCCCTTTTCATCAATGCGGAACAATTTACCACTACCGTGGCCCAGGAGTTCATGTAACCCAACTTGAACTTCGAAGGCTTTCACCTTGTACTCCTTCATGAGTGATTGATCGTCATCCGACAAGAATGGTATGGGATCTTTTCGATTGATATTGGCCAATACGTTGCCTAGGGAGACGTTCTTGAAACCTTCGTCCTGGCGAATTTCATCGTAATTGGGAATGTTTATTCCAGCAGGTACACCACTTCCGGCGAAAGTCAGCACATCTAGCGATGTAAAGTCTGGCTTCAAGTAAGAATCCTTTTCATAGGCAGTTGTCCAGGGCAAATACTCCAAAAGATTCTCAGCACGATTAACTAGTTCAGCAAACTTGGCAGAGCTTTCTTTGTTTACCATTGCCACAAAGCCTTCAAATTCGGCGCGTCCACCAGCTGGATCCCTATAGGTCTCAATGAAACCAATATAGGTCTCGATAACTGGTCCCTTATCCTTGATCCACCATCTGGAACCATCCTTATGCTCGGCCAAGGATCCTTCCTCAAACGATTTAATGTAATGCTCAATCATATTCGCTTCATTCTCATTGGCGGCATATTTTTTAGCTTCTCTTAAATTTTTATTAACTCGTTCCAAGATTGTGTGGTAGTCTCCTCGTGTTACACGGAAATTGTTACCCTTGTATTCTTCAAGAGGCAAAGTAATTCCAGGCTTCGATGTTTCTGCTACGGAGCCGAGCTTCACATCATAGATGGTCTTGCCATCCTCATGCACCTTAAAAGTTCTGCACATATAGGGCTCAATAAGTTTTGACGTCAGCCACTCGTTTACGATTTCCGAATCCTTTTTGGTGCAATTATCCGACCAGTAGGTAGTTATTCCATTGGGGGCAAAGCCAAGACTCTCGTTACGCGTATCGAGGGCATAAATCAGAGACTTAACCTTTTCATAGGTTTTGGCCACGTGTGGCTCCGCTTGGTAAGCTGCTGAGGCATGCACAATTTTCATAAATTGCTCTTCCGACAAATTAGGTACAATTTTGCTATCGCCCATGCCCTTGTAGTTGCCGGCATTAGCAAAGACACCGCATGTATAAACCAGGAATCCCTTTAAACGACATTAAAAGCGTTTTGCAATTAAGAAACCAAAAATGTAGTTCTCCAAATACTCACAGTGAAATCATCTTCAGTGACGCCAGCACTGATAGCCTTAGCTTTAAGTTCAGCTGGGGTTTCTGCCACAAAAATACGATGGAGGAGCGAGAAAATTAGAGGAGCCTCGGGACTAGATTGTATAAGGGCAATAAGTCCACCGTCCCAAGAGGCTCTACTGAAGTAATGTGCATACAACTTCTCTTTATCAGTCAGATTTTCGAAGGCGTTTTTACAATCCAAATCAGCGATGGGCTGAGTGTTTGGCAGAACAAAATGCGATGATTTGCTGGTCATCTTTAAGAGTTGTTGCGATAAATTACGGCTTGAACTGAAAGTGAGAGAATATATTTCGTTAATGGTGAATGGAATTAAATTATTTTTTGGTACCTGTAGGCAAAAGCTGTCTGTTTAGGTTGGTGGAGACTAAAGCTGTACGTGGAGTAGGCGGGTCTAATAATATTTGTCGTATTATATATTATAGGTCTAAAAAGATTACTTATACTGCGTTTGCAGAGTCTGTTTATTTGCCGACTTTTCCGCACGGTCTGTAGTGTCAACATAACTGAGAATTTTATGGTTTTAGTTTTATACAACTGTGTTTATTTGTGCCCGATTTTATAAAAGATGAATAGAGCCGGCTCTGTAGTACAACTGAAATACACATGGAAAAGCGAGTTTAATTTTGAAATGTAACCAGAAATTTTGAATCATGACATTAATAATTATATGACTATGCAGTTTGTGAAATTGCCAACTGTTTTGCCGTCTTTTAATTTCAACAATTCGGAGGTTATGTATATGCAGTGATAAAAATATTATTAATAATGGTTAAATACGCAGCAAATGCCTGAAGTTAAGAGCTTCAAAAGTCGGGTCAGTTTAACAAAAGTTTTTTTTTTTTTTTTTTTTTTGCAATCTACAAACTTACGTATTTAATAAAATACACACTCACCTTCTTGACAAATTTAATAAAATGCAATAAATTGCAAAGCAATGCAAGGTTGATATTGCTTTCGTATGAATATAAAGCGCCCTCTGCATGTAGCTTTTCAGAAATTCGTTCACGATATTTTTACAATGGTTCCGATTACTTGTTCAATTTCGAAGGAACTTCATTACTTACGCGCCTGAATGCCAGTATAGTTTCTAGAAGCCGGCGTCTGTCAGAACTAAATTTATTAATTTTAATTTTTGGAAGTTCATATACATTGATATAAAATATAAATATTAGCCATGTCGATGTTTTGGGGTAAGTTGAACTAGCATTATCATACTTACCGTATTAAATAAATCAATAGATTGAAAAGAAAAAAATGCCGCAAGAGGCACCACGTGCTTATGCGGCAGCGTGTGTGCCACTTCACTATATTTTAAATCATGCATGCATGGCTGTTCTTTTAATGACAAATATAATTGCTTTTGCTAACTTTAATAGGATTGCATATGAAACCCAACCGGAAGTATTCCCAAACAATTATAAAGTCATTTCATCTGTCGAGCATTGCTTTGGATGAAGGCGAGAGCGCGAAATTGTACGTCGTAGCAGATAAGCAAAAGTACATTGTAGCCACCGTTTCCAAGAATACGCCACAATATATGTTGGATCTTAATTTTAACAAGGGTGATAAAATTATGTTCCAAACAATTGGTAAGCAAAAATGAGATGTAGAGATAATTCGGAAATTTAATAATTTTTCTTTTTGTAGGCGATGCCACAGTTTCACTGCTGGGTTACTTGCACGATATAGAGGATTCAGAGGATGACTTTTCTGATTCTGTAGATGAAGCAGAGTACAGTAAGGTTTCGAAAGAGTTATCCAAAGGAAAAAAGGCAGATGATGATGAAGAGGAAGACGAGGAAGATGATGAGGACGATGAAGAAGAAATTGGCGATAATGAACTTATCGATCCGTACATGACCAGTGGAAATAAGTCGAGCGACGATGAAGATGAAGAGGATGATAGCGATGAAGAACAGGAGGAGGAAGAGGAGTCTGAGGAGGAATCGGATGAAGAGGCAGAGCCAAAGGCCAAACAGCCCAAGTTGGAAGGCGGAGTCAAGAAGCAGAAAGGTCAGAACGGAATTGCCAAGAATGAGCAGAAAAAGTCTCCAAAGGAAAATAAACAAGTTGCCAAGGATGGAAAGAAAGAGCAAAAAGGCAAAGACGGCAAACAGCAGACTCCCAAGGAACGTGTGTTGGCTGGCGGTGTCAAAGTTGAAGATATACGCGTAGGCAACGGCCCTGAAGCCAAGTCAGGAAAGCGTGTAGCTGTCTACTATTTAGGCAAGTTGAAGTCTAACAACAAAACCTTTGACAGCATGCAGAAAGGCGCTGGCTTCAAGTTCGGCCTGGGTGCAGGTGACGTTATTAAGGGCTGGGATATTGGAGTTGCTGGCATGAAAGTTGGCGGAAAACGTCGTATCACTTGCCCACCGCACATGGCTTATGGTGCACGCGGTAGCCCTCCAACCATACCACCCAACAGCACTCTGGTTTTCGATGTAGAACTGAAATCAGTGAACTAAATAAGGATTCTTTTTTTTATACCATTTAAGGCCTGAAAAAATAGCATTTAAGAAAACTTATAATTCGACTGCTTTGCACAACGCGGCTTTGTGAAAAGTGAACATTCAGTAATTGCTGTGTGAATTTTTGATTTAAAATAAAGCAAATCTGTTTAATATACATTCAATATTTTAGTAAGGTTTTATGTGGTTTTCGTTGCTGGTTTGTCTTCCAAGCCAAACAATGGTTCTGCGGGCATTTTCCAATGCTCGACAACGTAAGGCAGTCGCTCGCTGGGGTCTGTACTCCAGTGATGTATTCGGCATTTCAGACGTGCTGTTTCCGAATTGTTAATTGTAATTGTGCAATAAAACTCTTTGTTTTCTTTTAATAGGTCTGGTCCCTCGATTTTCTGCGTTGGCAGCGTTATGCACTCTTCTTTGCAATGGAATCCTGCCTTCCGCAATGAGGCTTTTATATGCCAAGGTTCGAGTACCCACGGCTCATCTTTGTTCATAACAACTGCCAGAGTGATAGTCTCCAACATGTTTATGGTTCTTTGAGCATACGGCGAGCGCAAATCCGATTTTTCTTCTTGAGTCTTGGCATATTTGACCATATTCTCAGGTGTTTTATATGCTGCCAGCCCAGGCAGCAGCAATTTGTTGTATACGAATTGTGGCCTAAGAGCGACTATATCGCCCTTATCGCCCACGCCTTCGACAAAGGTCTTAAGAATCACTTCAAGTTTTGGTCTTTTTTGCACCAGTGTGTCCTCAACAAGTTCATAGATGAAATTCTTGGCCCTCATCCGGCGGGGTTTTTCATTAGTTTTGTGCAGCAACGGATCATATTTTCGCTTCAAGACAAATGTGGTCTGCAAACATTAGGAAAAAAACGCACTTATTTGAATGGAAACTTAGAGAATTTGGATTTCGCTGTGTAAGATTTACCCGCACTTGCTGCTCGACCTTAAAGGCAGGAGTTAGAAGATTTAATTGTGCAGTTTTAGTGCAAATAGTTTTCAACATGTTTTATTATGTGCCGCTTATTCGCCTACTACACGAGATCTGGCAGCATCTTACATAAGTGATAGTGCACGATCTGGCAACTCTAAAATTCCAGGGTTGCCAAACACTTTATGAGATTATCATTGAATTCAATTTTATCCCCGCTCAATTTATTTTATTAATTATTTATATTATACACAACTTATGCTTCAATGGTATTCTTTATCCAGTCTACATAATCACCCACTTTTGTATAAACACCAGGCCAACCAGCCAAGCCACACGGCGTCGGACCAAATGACACCACTCCTGCTAAAAAGTAAAACGTATTCACTTTGTTAGTATCCAAGCCAATAAGGGGGCCCCCTGAATCGCCTCTACAAGAATCGACGCCCTCCTTTCCTCCCGCACACAGCTGAGATCTTTCAAGGATTATGTCCTGTAAATTATACACTGACTGACAATCGTCCATTTTGACACCTTCCACGGTTGCTTTTAGCTTCAAAGCGCTGGCTGAAGTTTGTTCTGTCTTGCCCCAGCCAGCTACATCCATGGCAATGCCATCGAACGTCGCTGATCTTAGATTAGCACCCAAAGGCAGGCAAATGGGGCGAATGAAGTCAGTGTATTCTATTTGACGCTCTAACCGAAGCAGGGCTATGTCATTGACTTGATTTTTGGAGGTTGGATCATAGGCAGGATGTGGTATAGCCATTGCTACCGGAATGTCCAAATGAGGTGGAGCACAATCCTTCATACCGCGTACGTCGACCTCGCAATCTGGATCGCTAGTAGTATCCCACTCCCCCAGTCGCACGCCGCTTAAGCGCCAGTCAGCTGGCAGAGATTTTCCATTCACACAATGGGATGCTGTAACCACATATCGCGCACTAATTAAAGAACCGCCACAATGATGACCCTTGGAGCCACCAGCTTTAAGAGAAAATGCTTGAATAAAATGTCTTTGGAATGTCTTAGTCAACACTTACATTTTGTATATTCCACTAGAGCCATCCAGGGAAATTCATCAATTTTGGTTTTTACACCACCGTAAATTCGATTGGATAGCAAATTGCCGCATTGACCAGGTAAAGGTAAAAGACTATTTGAGCTTGTGTTGTTAGCCGGCTTAGTAGTCTGTGGCGTTGCGGGACCGCCAGCACCACGATACCGATCGGGACAGCAGATCTATAAAAAAATTATACTTTCTCTGTTTTTCAGATTATTTATTTACTATTCTTACCAGAACTTTGCCATTGATATAACCACATTGACTTCGACTCAGATATAGCTTGTCAACGTCTCGTAACGGCGTTGTTGTCAAAATACCATAAAGATATTTGCAGTCCTCTAAATGTATGCAGAGTGCCCGTTCCCGGTTCGGCGTAATGCAGCGCCCATAGTTTGGTACGCCCAAATCAGCTTCATTGGGAAAATAGAATTCTGTGAATATAATGAATTTCAAAAATAGCATATATTATTTCTTAATGTTCAAGTAATTGTTGACCCTAGTGTAAATTATTGTATAGCTTTATAATAAACAGGTTATTGGAAATCACTCTCGCATACACTACGACGACCTTTATGAATTTGTTTTCACCAAGTAATAAAAAGATTAACTTAAACTCAATTTTCAATATTTAAAATAATACTTACGTGCTGCTGTAAAATTCGAAATCAGTGCCAATGCCAATAAATATATCGGATAATGCATTGGGTAAGTAAATAAATTCATCACAATTTAAATAGAATAAAATAGAGTCTGTTGTATGGCTTACAAGCGTCGATTTGTATACTTAAATTGTTTAAACAAATTCTTTTAAGCCTCGCGCATTGATAAAATTTTCGTAGAACTGGTCATCAAAATAAACAAAACGATATAGTCTAGCTCAGTAGGTATAAAGAAGTTGAATAAGCAAACGGGATCGACTCGACTATTTTTTTTTTATATCTCTTTTAGTTTCCGACCTCGTCAAAGACGATGTATGTGGAAGGTAAGCCAAAGCACTAAGCTGCGATCAATCGCAAAATCGAGATTAACAGAAAAACTTTAAAGAGCTTTACTGAAAAGCTTTTCAAGTTCGTACTGAGCAAAATAAATTGTGTGGCTTATTTTATTAAATTTAACAAAATTAAATAGGTTATAGAAGATATTATAGGATCTCTTGTGGTAATAATGTAAAGTGTTTTATTTCTTCATTATTATTAATAGAAGTTCGGTTATCAAAGGCATTATTTGATTTTATCGTATCATTAAATAATAATAATAAAAATGGATTGAGAAGTAATTGTAAATTTTTATGAGCCGATCTCTATATTACAGTGTAACCTCCGTCTACCAAACCTGTTCATTTAAGAGGGAAGAATTTGCTAATGATTTAATCTAATCAAAAAAAATATAAAGAAAAGGTCTAAATATTATAGAGACGACAAAGATAATGAATAAAGAAAACCAGTTTTTTAATTGCAGAAATTTTTATTTTTAGCAATGCGGAATATATTCATTGCAACTAGGATTAGTTGGGATCGATTGTCTTAATTATTACCAGGTGCGTACAAGTTCATCGTCTTCTTTGCATTTAATGCTAATTTTGGTAGAGTTCTCTGCCAACCAAGGCTGGGACCAAATTTTTATTTTGCATTCCTTCGATTCATTGTCTCCCTCAGTAAGATCCACTGTATAACGATAAAGCGATCCAGAGACTACTTGTGTGCTAGCTGATTTGACATTGACAGAGCTATAAAGATTCAAATATTTTAAAGCCAAGTTTCAATCAATGAAAGTAATAAAAGTATTACGTGTAGTTTGGTCCATTAAGAGAGGCCAAGGTTTTCAGCGAATCATTCAAAAATTCTGTGGCCTCTTCTAGTTTTTCACCGGATAACTGGGATTGAGCACCCGTAATGGTGCGAGCTGAAGAAATGCTTACTGCACAGATAATGGCAAGACCCATAAGATAAAATATATTCATAGATTTCATTTTTGTATTTCAAAATTGGAAATATCACCAGTGTTGTAGATGGAAATAAACTGACGTGAGCGAAGTAGAGCTGGGAAACTATCGATAGTGGCGCAATTCGATATTTTCGATGTTTTCAAAGCGAAAATTCGATACTATCGATAGTATTGTTTTTTTTTTTTTTTTTGAACGCATATAATTCTAACTTTTGTAGTTTCAGCCTTGTTTTTTAGCCCTTTAGATGTTTGGCCTTTTTTGGCAGTTTTTTTAAAACTAGCTGAAAACGCTACGCTCTATTTTTATTTCTGCAGTCTCTTAAAAATGATTCTGCAGTCTCTTTTGATTCTGCAGTCTCTTTTGAAATGATTCTGCAGTCTCTTCTGATTCTGCAGTCTCTTTTGATTCTGCTCTCATTTAAGAAATTCTGCACAGTGGGAACATTTTTGCAAACACCGAAGAAAATTAAAAATAAAAACGCCTTTTTGTTTTAAATAGATAATTTTAATTTTTTTTTTTTTTTTTTTTTTGAATTAGTGAAGTGATTTCATGTTTCATGGATTGGAGGATATATCAGTTTGATGGCTTCTTTTTCTTTTCTTTTTTACTGGCTCACTAATATTTTCAGGCTTTCAGGAAAAATTTTGAGGCTCACGAATATTTTGAAGATTGGAAATATTTGGAGGCTCGTAAATATTTCCAGCCTTCAAAATATTTTAATATAACTTAAAATATAAGAGATTAGAATCACTATGCAGGAATAAAGAAAATTTGATATATTGTAGGGGATTTTGTAGGATTTTTATGTGATGTGAAAATTTTTCACACCACCATCGATAGCGACAAAAAACTATCGATAGTGGCTCAAAAAGGTAAAAATTCGATACCTCGATAGTACCATCGATAGTTTCCCAGCCCTAGAGCGAAGCCAGCCGCTTACCTTTTAAGCGGATCCAATACGCCGGTTTTGTGTTTACTCTCTGGAATATGCTCTCTTGATGTCATCAGAATATTTCTCTAAATATTGAAAGCAAATTACCTGAATACTTCTATTGATTGTAGAATTTTTATCAGGTTGATGTGTTGGAATTTTATCAGCGTGTGAAAATCCTTCTATGGACACTTATCAAATGAGTTTCCTATCTGTGCAATATCAATATTTTGAATTATAGAAACCAATCTAAGTAAAAACGGAAATTTACTGGTAGCTATTGTATCTTGCCTGATTGTTAAAAGTGATTGAATCAACATATTATTTGATTCATTGTATTTATTGAGAGATAGGTCTGATAGTATTTTTTCCATTAAATTTATGCACTGTGTTTTCTCACGACTTTACCATCGGGAAAGTCGAAAGTAACTTCGATGCCATTGTCCAACCAAGGCTGGGACCAGATTTGAACTTTTCCAGTTTTTGTAACATTATTGCTATCGATCAGTTCTACTTCAAATTTGTATAGGGTTCCTGAGACAGTTTGCCTAGTGGCCGAAATAACTTTTCCGAGTCTACAAATAAATGGCATAAGTAATTTGGATTTCTTAAAAAGACTAATTAGATAATTACTTATAGTTTGTTTCATCACCGTCTTTCAATTTGTTGAGAGAATAAATCAATTCATTCCTGGCTTTTTCCAAATCTTCGCCAGTCAGATTTTTAACACCGCCTCGACGGGGTAAATCCTTAAATTTTATTAAATTATTTTCATTTTAGTTTTTAAAATTTAAATTATTTCAACTTACATTAGCGGCAGCAATAGAGAGAGCAATACCAAGCAAGAAAATTAATTTCATTGAAAACATCTTAAAAGCGATCTTTTCCAAACAAAGAACAAATGCACACTAATTGATTGGATTATTTTGATGTTGCTTTTATAATCTAAATTAGACCTGAGCTTCTTTTTCCATTGATTGTATTTGCCGCAAAGCAAATACAGAAAGCATAAAGATAATGCAGAGAAATAGGTAAGCTTTAAAATCTATTCTATAATTAAAAGATTTTAAAAGTCATTCAGTTTTGAGACAGATTTAAATTGGGCTGTAACATTTATTTTTAAGTATCAAAAAAGAAATTTCAAAAAGAGTTTTTTGATCTTCGGCATTCCGAAAATAATCCGTCTTTCGTTTTACTTAACAAAATATATTATAAATTATTATTTTTTTTTATTTATTTTTATTTATTTATTTTTTTTGTTTGTTTATTTTTGTGATTGACTTATCAGTACCAATGGTAATTATTTTTTATTGCTTTCTTAATTAAGAGCAAAACTAGATTAACACGGAGGTAAACAGAGAGGGAATTGGGATCCCTAATTATTATATTGTTAAAAGAAACAATTGAAAACAATATTTTTTATATAAAAAATTCAAATAATTGATTAAGTACAACTAAAACATTGTTTAGAGCTTTTTTTTTTAATAGCTCTTGACAAAGCAAAGCTGCATTTGTGTTTATAAATGATGAAAAGTGTATTTTAATTTAATGACTTAAAATGTTGTCATTTGTTTTTATTAAAATTAAAATTGATGACCTGCCATCGAAACGGGAAATATCAGATACTTTTGCAGGCTTTCAAACTAATGCCAATTCGATTAGAAATAATTGTCTTTATATATTTGCATTAACTGATTAATTCGAAATATGAAAGTGAAATTATTTTCATATATTCAAAACTATTTTTACGTTAAAAAAAATATATATAAACGGTGATATATTAAATTGCTTTCATTTTAAATATTTAAATTCACATTCCAACTTTCCCTATAAAAACTCAGAGAATTAAAACATTTAAAGATCGTCTATTTTTTAATTCAATTGAGAAATGAGATATCATTCAGCGAACAATCTCTATATTGAAAAAATTACAAAACATATTGGTTTCGAAATCCAAAAGTAAACCATTACCAATATTTGATGACACATCTTTTATATTAAAAAAAAAATCACAATAGGATTGCAAATGGACTAGAATATTGTGGAACTGTGTTAAGAATGATAAGAAGTGGCTCTACAGTTTGCTATATAAGCTTATTATTTATTTGTTATATATTTTATTTATAAATTTATTTTTTGTGAATTTGAAGCAACTAAGACTAAAATTCTAAATTTGTAGAAAATTCGAGGCTTAGAAGAAGTGAGAGCTAAAAAGAGTATAAGATTAAGAAATCTGAATCTTAAGATTGGTTTCCTTAGCTCTTATAATCTCCAAGGTTTAGGAGCTCATACATATAGACTGACGGTCAGACGGACGAACATGACTATATCGATCTCTATGTGGACCCTGATCATATTGTGGGTAATTCTATGTGGATTCCTACATCTCCTTATTTACATTACATACATTAGCACAAACTTAATATCACATTACCCATATAGGGTTTAACTACTATATAGGTTCTTAAGTGTGAGAAGAAAGGAAGCCTTTAACTCAGACCCGAAACAAACACTTCAAAGGCTTAAGAACTGATATTTTTTATATATTTTTTATTCCATATGCTTCTTTATATGTTTACTTCTCCGATAAATTTATGCTTTGTGATGCTTCACCACTTTGCCATCGGGAAAGTCGAAAGTAACTTCGATTTCATCGCGCTGGGGCCGGATTTCAATTTTTCCAGTTTTTGTAACTTTATTGCTATCAATCAGCTCTGCTTCATATTTGTATACAGTTCCTACGACAACTTGACTTGTGGCAGAAATAACTTTTCCCAGCCTACAAATAAATGCCATGAGTTAATTTTTTAGGGTTCATAAATATATCAAATAAATAATTACACATATTTTTTTCCATCGATGGGATTCAATTTGTTCAGAGAGTCATTCAGTTTCTCCGTAGCTTTTGCCAAATCTTCGCCAGTAAGTTTTCTGGGACCACCAGGACGCGGTACGTCCTAATATGGAGTCAAAAAAAGTCTGTAAATTTAAATAATTTAAGATTTAAGTCAACTTACATTAGCGGAGACAATAGTAAGAGCAACTCCGAGTAGGAAAATAAATTTCAATGAAAACATCTTGACAGAGCTCCTTTGGAAACAAAGCACAAGTGCAAACTAATTGGTTGGATGGGTTAGGTGCCACTTTTATACAAAAATAGGAGTGAGCTATTTCTTTTTTGCATTTGTCAAAAAGCTTGAGCCTAATGAACAAATAGGTTAGAAAGATCGTATATAATTTAAAGATTTCAAAACCAGATTGTCATTCATTTGACAAAGCTAAAATATATTTAAATTAGTTTTAAGATTCTAATTAAAATGTTTTTTATTTTTCATACTTAAAAAAAAAAAGTGCTTGTGACGTTAGTTTTGATGTCCAAAATACAACCAGTTCTTCCTTTTATTTTAATAAAAGTTGTAATTGATATCATATTTTAGTTATACTCTTTTTAAATAAAAAAAAAATTAAGAGATGGGGTGCGGTCGAGTTGGGGATATCCTGGTGGTAACAATGATCGGTTACATTTACTTAAAATTTGTAATTCTAATATTCCTTTGAAAACAACATCACAATAAAGCTAGAATGCCATCTTTCGGACTGGTCATTGGCCCGCTAGCCTCTTAGGCAAAGGAAATTAAAATACTACGACTAATTTTATGAAAATTATGATTCTAATTGAAAGATTTTTTGGTTTTAAGCAACTTTTCGAAAGTTAGTAATACTAAAATCATGAAGCTGTAGAGAAGCCTGGTAGAAGAAGTCACTATCTCTAATTTGGCAATCCCGATTTCGTTATGCAGCCTGATCACAATTTGGGTAATTTTGGGAGGTCTCCGACGTCTTCTTTCCTATGCTACTTATATATACCCTTACCCTTAAGGCACAGGGTATAAGTATATATTCATTTTGTCACCTATATAGAATTTGACTGGACGAATCGATTAAGAGATTTCTGTCTGTGAAAATGTCTTATCCTTCTTATAGAAATGTGTGCTCCACATATGTCGGAATTAACCGAATTAGACCCCTGTTATATAATCTGAATAGTCACTAAAGAGACGTAATAGTCTATAAAGCGTGACAAGAAGCGAACCACTTAACTCAGACACAACACAAATAAATATTTGAATTTATTTTCACCAATTTATTTTTATTTAGTTAATCATGTACATTTCGTATGCCTCTTTATGTGCCTTAAGCACTGTGTTTCTTCACTACTTTACCATCGGGGAAGTCGAAAGTAACTTCGATGCCATCCTTCAACCAGGGTTGGGACCAGATTTTAACTTTTCCAGTTTTTGTAACTTTCTTGCTATCGATCAGTTCTACTTCAAAATTATAGAGAATTCCTGAGACAACCTGTTTATTGGCAGAAATCACTCTTCCCAGTCTATAAATAAATGGCTTTAGTATATCAATTGGATATTTTAAAAACATTAACTAAATAATTACACATAGTCCGGTCCGTCACCCTCTTTCAATTTGTTGAGAGAAGAAATCAATTCATTCCTGGCTTTTTCCAAATCTTCGCCAGTCAGATTTTTAACCCCACCGAGAACGGGAACGTCCTGGAATCCAATTCATATAAATAAAAAATTGTCAATAAATAAATAATTCTAGCTTACATTTGCGGAGGCCACACAAATCGCAATTCCGAGCAAGAAAACAATTTTCATTGAAAGCATTTTAGAAGACTTCTTTCCGACACGAAGAGCAGGTTATCACTAGTCTATTGTTTAAGTTCGTTATTGCTTTTATACCTTGAGATAGAGCTGAGCTTTTGTTCTTTTGTTTGTGTGTTTGTCTATTTGTTACAAACAAAAAGAAGAATTAATTTTTAAATATATACTTATTTCAAGAAAGTAGGCAGAAAAGACAAAGGGCACAAAGTGTATAAAGACAAGCCATAGGCGAGTAGACCTACCGATAACCTATCGATAATTTTATACGAAATTTAGTATATTCTAATTTGGAAACCAGTATTTTATGATTTAATATAAGAATAAATCTTTTTTATGCAATAAAATTAGACGCAAAACTATATTCAGAGCCGTCCGACTTTTGAATAACCTGTACCATTAAATGGAATCGAAGAATGCTCTATTTAATACCTTCAATAAATAAGGAATAATATAAATATTTTATCAGTGTTATTGACACAAAATAGAGTTCATTTTGAACAGATAAAAATATAATATTGAGATACATTTTGCTAGCTGAAAGGAGACGGAGAGAACTTTATTAAATTTATAAATCTTTTCAACTAATAAACTCGTCTTATTACGAATAATTATTTCAGAACCCTTTATGAGGTCGGAGGTACTCTTATTATTTTATAGCAAACCAATTATACCGCAATATTGAGATATTATACAGCCTACATTTCGCTAGTTCCAAAGAGCATTATTTCACAATCCTTTATGAGGAGAAAAGTACTCTTAATATTTCACAGTAAACTAAGATTACCGGAATAGAATGAAGCGAAAGCTGGTTCGATCAAAACATATAATATAGTAACTGTGATAAATAGTCTGCCTCTGCATATTTTATGGTATTTACTTAATTTAGTAAACCAGTTTCTTAATTACAGAAAGTTCTATTTATAGTTTAATACTTTCATATTATTGCGGAGGTCCATAAAAAACACTAAATTTTAGATTGAAAACAAAAAACCTGAAGAATACCCTACCTATTTTTTGCGATGCTCTAAAGCATTAAAATTTAAAAACCTGACCTGTTTAATAGATAAGACATTGTGAATTCGCTGTGTATATTATAAATCAATAAGCATTTATTTCAGCATTGTAATTGTTTTTCAAGTACATAGATGCAAAGATTGTAGAGCCAAATACGTTTTCTATTTAAATTATAATTATAAATAGTAATTTTCCAAAACTATCGTTGGGCTCTTGAGTTTGCCCCAGTTTGTTATAGTAATCAATTTACAATTTTTAGTTTGGGTTAGTGTGGTTGGTAAAACTATAACAAGTTACGCAGACTTCAAAGAATTCAACGCTTTGAAACTTATCGAAAACTTACAACTATCCAATTAGGAATCTAACAACGAGCGCTGCTTAACGATTTAGCGCACGGTTTTATCAATATATACAAAAATTCATAAGGCTGAATCCATGCATTCTTTAAATATGAATGTGGACATGGTCTAGCAGTTGTGCGCGATCCGAGAAAATGGCAGAACACATTTCGCATTGGAAGGAGCGTATCCGTCGTTCGGGCCTGTTGGCAGCTGCAGCCTTGGCGGCTGCGTCGGCATCAGCAGCATCGGCGGCGGAGACTACTTCCGATATGGAAAAGAAGCTTGAACTGACGTCGGCAGTGCTGGTACTGGCAGGCACATTCACATTGTACGAATCAACACCATAGCTGAGGTATGAGGAAGACGAAGCTGTGGCACTTGTTGTCGCTCTGCTAGCCCGACTTGAAGCAGCACGGCCTGAGCTGGCCTGGGGCTTCTTTGATGTGGAGACCTCGGCCAGTTTGTGTTTGGTGGCAGCACGCGGACTACTCTCTATTTGGTATTTATTGTTGTTGGCAGTTAATTGGCGGAGGTGCCGCGATGTGCGCGCCGACGACGAGGAGGATGTTGGCGTTGTTGTGGCGGAGGTGACACGTTGTTGGCTTTCGACCATTTCACGCAGATCCGGCGATATTGGCTCAATTTTAATTAAATGTTGTTCTTCCTCCGGCAGGTATTGCGGCGTATTGGAAGACTCACTGGTGAAACGCATGCGGGTATTTCGATCATTTTTTAAGGGCGAACGCAATATTTCCTCTAGATCGTTGACAATGCTTGGATTGAATTTCTCGCGCAGCATGCTAGTGTCGATCAGTAAATGAGCATCATCGTACATAAGATGGACACGCTCGTGCTCCTGTTTGATATGAAGTGGGCTAGAGCTGATTTGGTTCGGCGGCTGTATGTCTGGCGAAATAATTTCGTAATCGTCGACGATAGTCAACGAACTGTTTCTCGTGGTTGAGCTCGACTTTGTGGTGGTGGACAAAATACCCATGTTTGTGGTCTCAGTGCGCGTTATATAGGTTTTGCCACGGGTCTTTTTGGTTGTCTCGGGTGTTACCGGAACGCGAGACTTTTCCGTGTGTATCATACGCGGTCGACTAGTGGCTGCCGGTGCCTTAGCTGCTTTGGTATTCTTCTTTCTGCTTCGATTATTTGATGTGGAGGAACTTGCGTTATTATTGACGTTCGAGTTTGCTACACCTGATTCGGGGGTTTGAGATTTTCTTAATCCATTGGCTGCTTGTTTGGCGCTGCGACGTGTCTTACCGATGCTGTTGGAGGTGACTGCCGGTAGTGTTGTGTCATTCACCACCATCATTGAGTCGATTTGGTAGAGTGCTTTGTAAGCTTCATCAGCAGCCTGAGCAGCCGTCTGCATGAACTTCTCTTCCCATATTCGGTCTGAATTGCTGCTAGTAGAATCGAAACGCGCATTACTCCCCAGCTTATCGCTGCTGGGCGATGGCTTAATATCAGCGGGCTCGTTCACTGATTTTCCATTAAGAGAACTTTTTTGCGCCCCAGCAGGTTTTTTGCGTTTATCCTTATTGTGGCTTTTGGTTGTAGTATCTGCCATTTCCAGCAAATCATTGACATTGTCTACATTTAAGTCGCAAATATCCAAATCGCTACCATATTCGGCACTGCCATCAGCATCCTTTTGATCCGTTCTCAAATGAGCAATTTCATGAGGCTGCAGCTTTCTCCTACGTTTATATTTTCTCGGCCCAGTCTGGAAAACGTAAGAGTAAGGTAAAATTATGTGTTCCAAGATTCTAATTGTCAGTTTAACTTACAATTGGCTGCCTTTGTTTGGCCGTGTTTGTATCGCTGTGTTGAATAAGATGCTGGATAAGTTCGTTGGAGGATGCCAAGTCAGCCGAGCAAACCGTGCAAAAATAAGTGCCACGTGCCGCATCCAGCCCAGAGTGGTGGGAACGTATGTGCTCCCGCAAGACCACACGCTGATTAAAGGCACGTGGACAAACTGAGCAGGCGTAGGGCTTTTCACCTGTATGAATTCTTTCGTGCTTGCGAAGAGTTCCACCATCAGCAAAGGCCTTCCAACAGTAGCGGCAGCCGTAAGGCCGCTCGCCTGTGTGAATTCTCACATGAATTTGCTGGGAACTCCGAGATCCGAATGTCTTGCCGCACTCGTTGCAGGGAAAGAGCTTACCCGGCGATGTGGTGCTGTGCGAATGTCGATGATTTGATAAAGAACGGCCATCCGGGAATTCCTCTTGGCACACCTCGCACACCACGGACTTGTCACGATGTGAGGCCATGTGACGTTTCAGTCGTGCTTTATTATGGAAATTTTTTCCGCATTTCGAGCAGGAGTGGCATTTTTCACGAGAGTGGTCCCAGGCGTGTTTGATGAGAGCCTTGCGATCACGACACTCTTTGCCACACAGCACACACGAATTGGGTTTAAGCTCGTTAGGATGTCGGGTGTGCAAATGCCGCTTGATAGCTTGTTCCTCATAGAAACTCATGCCACACAGTACACATCTGAAGAGGATTCAAGAGTTCAAAGTCAAGTTGATGATTAGAAATTTTTAACTTACTTAAATGGCGGGTATCTCGCATGGATCTCGGCATGTGCCAATAGCTCTAAGGCGCTAGGAAACAATTTTCCACATGTATGACAGCAATGAGATGCATCTTTTGGGGTTTCGACGTCGTCGGTCTCCTGCACAGTCGTCCCTGATGTACGGCTACCAAACTTTTCATGCTGTTTGGCATGGCGACGGAGCAGGTCCTGCCTGTGAAATGAAATGCCGCACTGGTTGCAAAAGAATTCGCCGTAAAGTTGGCCTGGTTCCGACTCAGAGCCGCTATCGTCGGCTGATGTGGGATCATATTCGGAATTGCTTTCTTCAAATTGATGGGTCTTTTGGTGCTCCTGCAGGGTATTATTGTCCCAAAACATTTCTTGGCACTGGTTGCACTCAAAAGGCGAGTCTCCGCGGTGATTCTAATGAATAAAGTTGAAAATTTCTTATTAGCTTATCGTATATAAACGGATTTTCTGTTTTTTTTTTTTCATAAACTAAGGATCAGATCGTTTCAAGGTTGTGCTGTAGTCGTAACAATTCTGTTGAGCGCACTGACCATCATGGAAAAAAGCAAGCCTTAACTCAAACATCACATCCAGTGGCGCGCGTTACAAGATATTGTGTTTTATTTTGATTACCTTCATATGGGAGACTAGGGCCTTTTCCCTGGCAAATGCCAATCCACACTGTTGGCAGACAAATGGTTTGGCCTCATCAAGCACTGGATAGCGGGGTTGGGGTGGCTGTTGTGTTGGTATAGACTGGCTAACGCTTGTGGCCTGGACTATCTCTACAGCTGTTGGATCTGTCTTCTGACAATCCATATACTCCACAATGTATTGGGTTGTCTCCTCTTTAGGCTTGAGCCTACTGACGCGCCCACGCATAGCGGTGGGTTGTGCTACTGTGGACTCCTGGACAGTTATATAGTCAGTCATTTCTACGTTCTGGCTTGCACTTGAGACGATTTGCTCTTGGTACGTTGAAGACCAATCCTGTTCATAGTAATGCTCGTTTATAGACCTGTGCTGTGGCTCAAACTTGACTGTGAAATAAAATAATGAACTGACAGTTTTTTAAAAAACCTTTTTTTTTATTACATTACCTGATACAGTACTGGTCTCGGCATCAGCTGCGTCTTGGGCCTCCGCATGTGCCTTAAAATGACTGATTAATTCAGCACGACGAGAGAAACGGGATCCACACAGCTTGCATAGATGAGGTCTGTCGTTTTGATGCGCCAGCATATGATTATTGAGACTGGTCTTTTTCTTAAAGCGACGACTACAGAAATCACAGGGATAGGGACGAAGCGCTGTATACTGATCCTGCTCCATATCCAAGAGCTCCTGAGAACTACTGTTGCCGGCAATTTGCTCTGCGGCAATTTCCACGCTAATAAGCGAAGCGATTAATTGTAAAATTAAAAAATTATTTTATTTTTTGTAAAACTTACCGTTCGGCATCTGGATGCTGTACCCAATCGTCTGTAATGACCTCCTCGGTTACCACCTGGGTGTCGTCGTCAAAAGGCTCAGCCTCATAGGCAGCCACACTGCCATCGGAGGTCACAAGTACAGAACCGCCAGCCTCATTTGCGGCAATAATCTCACTCAGTTGCCCATCTCGAGCCATGAAAATTAGATTTTCGGCTGCCATATGGTCTAGATCCTCGTCCGTGGCATTGCCATTTACTAAGTAAGCGGAGGTGGCTCCGCCATCCGTTCCGTTTTCCAATATATCACCCTCCGAATCACCGACGGAGACATGGTGTTGTATCCATTGTATCCCGCCATAGTCTGGATTGTTCATAGCTCAACTACCGGTTATACTGTAAAATTGTATGATTGTATTGGTATAAACAAATTGGCGGCCCCTAGTAAAGTTTAGTTTTTTCTTTTTTTTTTTTTTTAGAACATGAGCAACAATTGTCTCACACAAATCACATGTGCTCAAACAAATATGGGAGAGGAGAGCATGCGCTGCGAGAGGAGAGTGGGACAAGTGTTGCCACACGTCCGACTAAATACATTTAATAATTATTTATTCGGGTAAACTTAGTCTACATGTTCCAATCCAAATCGAAAAACAGAAAATTTAAAAATAATTGATATTCTATGTGTATTAAATGACTAAACTATACATTTTGCCGGCACATTTTTTTTGTTTCTTTTTTCAGAGGTATGGCAGCGCATACACACTGGCCATCTCGCTCACGCGCACAAAAAATCATGGCGGAGATTTTGCAGACAAAATGTCCAACTTATAAACACAACAATTTGGACAAAAATGAGGTTAAGTTGATTTATTTATATTCCAGAACATAACCTCAAGTTCGTCATAATCAAAACAATAAACAAACCAAAATGAACTAATTAATTATAATGCAAGTTGTATTCGACTGGGCTGTCGAGTCACGCCTTCGTGGCACTGACACCTGATTACATCACTTTAGAAGCACACACGCCCGAAATTCTTTAACTAATCAGATTTCAAATAAATGAACCTATATTTGAACTATTTTTAGGTTAAACACTTTTTGTACATTGAAGACACAAATCTTACCTGAAGCTCAGGGCTTACACTGATTGCATATTTTTACGCGGCCGTTTCTAAATGCGGCAAAATTGTTTAAAAATCTTGCAAAATGCCTACGAACGGCCGGAGAAAGAGGAATAACTACGAAGTAGCACATCGTTTCGACCATTGGGAATGGTGTTGCCACTATATTGATTAAAACATAAAAATATTGCCACACCACCAGTAATTGTTCGTTAAAGCTGCAAGCAGCACTAAAAATTAAATTGTAAACTGACAGCAGTTTATATAAATAGGGTGGCCATAGTCCACTTTTAATTAAATTGAATTGAATTTATTTATATTTTATTTACATTTTAAAGCACGGAACTACAAATTTGCAATCTAGTAAAGCAAAAATTCAAATCAGATGTTATTTGATACAAGATATTTTTGATGTCTTTAATCAATATTATATTGTTTTAAAAACTCTGTAAGCCTCTTTGGTAGCAGTCTCTCTTTCATTTTTCTAGTACGCCTTATAATTCCAGCGAGCCAGCTCCATGGACGATTACGTCTGGGCGTCTTTACTGTTGTAACGGTCTTTATATTCGAATCGACTTTTGGCACTGTTGTTGATGACTTTATAGAAATTAAACACTCAGCATGTGTAGGATTCAATTTGCAATCAACACAAGATTTATTCAGTGGGTCCACATCGCAAGTCACGGACAATATTTCAGTTATATAGCAGACTATGCCAATTAGTATGATAAGATATTTTACGACTCCCATTTATACGTCTGTGCTCCTGCGAAATTCTTAAATGACTACCAAAAACTTTAAACTAATTGTACTTTCCATTTTTGAAGAAGTATGATAATGAAAGCATAATTTGATCAAGTGTTTGACTTTTGTTTGCTTAAAAGTATTAAATAATTAAACAATAGCTTAAGTATTTGATTCGAACAAATAATTGTTAACTCTCACAAAGTTTGTATAAATTAAAAGATTATTCATACAAATTTCTATAGAATTAAATAAGATTTAAAATAAATAAATAATTAAAATTTTAAATTGTCAAAGAATGCAAATGTAGTATATATCTCTTTTACATTATCTCGGACTATCTCTTTTATATTTCTTTTCCCCTAAAGAGATTTCCTAAACGTCGCTCTCTTTTCTTTACTAATTATATTGTACTGCTTTATTTATACAATTCTCTTTGAATTGAAATTCTCTTCGCAGTCAAGGAGCCAAGGCAAAAAGATCATCATCATTCGTAAAGCATTCGCCCAAAGCACGCCAAACATTTTTCCACCCGCCACCCTCCGCCACACGGCTTCGGCTTGCCTTTGCTCTGCTTTTATTTATATGGCCGACCCACCGACTATTTTAATTTTTATTTTGTGGCGTACAACAGTTTGGCGTGGATCGGTTTTGGCGACCGACCGCGAGCGCGTATCGTACGTTCCACAAAAGAGAACCAAAAAATTATAAAATCAGAGACAAGTGTGCGTGATTGAATTTTTATTTACCGTTTCGTATATTTGGACACTAAGTGAATATGCTTTTGATTTTCGTACAACAATATCAAAAGGAGAATTATTGATCAAAAAGGACAATATGCCGCGCAACAATATCTAATGTTATCGGATTATTGAAAATCACAAATAAATAAAATATGCTCAGTGTATTTAAATAAATTTTGAAGAAAAACTCATTTGTGAGGTAGCCAAATTGTGGCTCCATCTTTCGGCGACTTTTGCAAGAACTTGTTGGCATATATTGTTTTTATTCGAGTAAGTAGCAAAAGCTTCAGTCAGACAGAAAAACGTAACTGCAGTCCTTTGACAGCAGCGACGACATAAAATGTCAAACTGTCGATCAACATCAAGGCAAAATACCCAAACGTCGTGTCTTAAATGTTAAAATCATCATGGAATTATTATTTTTTTTTTCTTTTTTGCACTCTATCAAAACCGATTCTGTAGGCACGTTTATAATCTTAACTCTGATCTTGCATTTGGCTTGGGATACGAACATTGCATGCTTCTCGTCTGCGTATTTTGCTCTTCTCTGGAATGCGTTTAATTTGAATTTCTTTCCGAGCCCGATCTCTCCTCTATATACTCTTTGGATCTTTCTTTCGAGTGCGGTTGGTTTTACAACACAAAACACTTGTTGTCTGTATTGTATCAGCGAACGCGTAGCGCAGGGGAGAAAATCAAAACTAAGCACAAAATGCTTAATTAATATTCCATGCACTCGCCCATATAAATACACAATATTGCCATTGTTGTTATTGTATCTTTGGTTCTACGTATTTTGCGTGTCTGCACGCCTTAGCCAATTCTCAAGATCAGCAGTCTATCGTTTTATAATTTTGAAAATAAAAAAACAGTCTGATTCTATCATTTTACAAATTTAAAAGTAGCTCTTTCGAATAAACCATATGTCCAACCTGCACAGATGTGCAAAATAAAAACACATCGGTTTTCACAGGTTGTGAACAACACGGCGAGACAACAATTGAACTAAATTTTAATTGTTGCTCATTTGCATAAACAGGCAGACAGATAGAGCAGAGCTGTTCTAAGTGCTGCACTGTGCATTGTGTAAAAAGCTAAAAATTAAACAATTTAATGATCTCATTGATGTCTTTATGCACTTGTCAACAATTATTTATGTTGTGGCACACATCAAAACAGACACGAAACACATAAAATGTGCGTGACACTCAAAGCGGTAGCAACCACCACCACCATCATCATCACTAAAGAGCTGGCGCCGCCCACATAAAGACAATATTTTTGGCACGAATACGTAAAATTCAAACGACGACGATCGATAAGCAGCCAAAAACAAAAAAATATGCGAAAGTTGTAAATGACACAAATGCCAGGCCAAAAGCCCCAAATGCAGATGGACAGAGTGAATTGAATTTTCAAAGTAAAATTCATCAAAAAAGAAAAACATAAAAAATAAATAAACTCGGACAGGCAACAGAAATTCTTGCAAGCCCCAATGATGAATATTTCAAATGATTAATTGAATTTTAAATGGAAAGCCTAAAGAAAGAAATTTCCTCGAAATAGTATTGCGCCAACACTGCGTATGAGAAATGATTAAATCTACTTGAAATCAGCTGATTCAAGTCTCGAGCTCTCTGGAAAATCAGTTAAATTTTATAAAAGAAAATTATGAGTTGAAAATTTCTCAAAGGCTTCTTGGGATTCCGAATTCTTACTCTCTCATTCTCTCTTTTTTCTTTTGCTCTAAAATAGAATTTTATTTTATTTTTTTTGTGTGCTGCTGACGAGATACAAACAAATGTACGTACAAATAAATTAAACAATTCGTTTGTTATAAATAAATTAACAATCACGCTTTTCATTGCTCAGTTCGCTCTCTCTCCCACTCGCTCTCTCTCTGTCTGGCTCTCTTTGTTCTTTTCTCTTTGATGTTTTCTCTTTCGGTTTTATTTATGGGCTGAAATATGTGCGTCCAGCAAATTATTTTAATTGTTTACAAGCAAAATTATTCTTATTTGTTATTGCGCACATAAATTCTGTCTCTGTGTTCCACTCGTTTTCCTTTTATTGAAAAAATATATATGTATTATATTTTTTTTTATAAATTTTATTGGCACTGAACTGCTGGGTGATTTGCAGCTTTAAATTATTTTTATTGGCCATTTGACAAATTTAAAAAAAGCTTTAATTGATTTATTTGATTTTATTTTGTTTCGCATTTGAAATGCTTTTGTGTAGGCTTTTTCCAAACTATTCTATGAAAAATGTACTATTGATTATATTCCTATAGCCAAGCAGGTGCCGTTAACGATCTTGTAATTTTGGTGCGCATGAGGATCGAATTCTAATGGCGCGTTCGATTTGGCGCGAATGCAATTTGACTTTACGTGCCGTTCAGCTTAATTGTTAATGGGCAACAATATTGCTAAATATGCCGGATAAACTGCAAAAATAATTTTTGATACTTTGAAATCAAGTGAAATTCTTAATAAGAAAGTTGAAAGTATTGAAAGGGTTCTTCAAAATTCGAAAATATTTTTAATTAAGATAATGAAATTCTGAAAAAAAATTTGAAGCTTATTTTTATAGAAGCCGAGACCTTTTAAGCCGACCGAAACTTAATCTTATCCCTACCCTTATGATATTTGGTCTCCAGCCTTAAATGCTCCACTTGATTTTGTTGCTGTGGTGGTGACACGACAAATGTTTCTGCTTTGTCTTTTCCTTTGGCTCCAAGAGGGGAGTTGGACCGTAGAAGTCAATCTGTAGAGAACATTAATCCGTTGATTTACACTTTTTCCAAAACAAAAGGATTGCTTTCAATTTATCTTGAACTTGGTGATGCTTAAACAGGAGATCATAAAACTTTGACTGTTTCTTTGCATTGTGCAAAGTTTTTGAAATCTTTTCCCCAAAAAGAGTATGTGGTCTTCAGCATCCAGAGTGAAGCTTTTGCATAGCTTTTTTGTTGTATTTGTGCTCAGCATTGAAAGTGAATATTTTGATGGCCAAGTGGAGGGCGAAATGTTGTGCGGGATACACCGAACCGTCACTGTTGCAGTCAACGGCGCATTTACCTAAATTGGAATTTCCGGTAAACCGTAATGAAAATCGTAGCAATCAAACCGAAAAAAGAATACACACATGAGCGAAATGTATCGTACAAAAACTAAAAGCACACAGCTTTAGGCCGCATAAATACACACACAGACGCACACACATACGCATTTGTGTTTACTTGTAGCAGTGGACGCACATTGATATGCAAATGAATGTCACCATCTTATATGAAATAATCGTCTTAAACGAACGCTGCCCCACAAAAAAATACACAAATAAAAAAAAAACAAAACGAAAAACCGTTTCATCTTAATTGCTTTGCTCCAATGCTTGCCAAACTGATGGGGCACACAATTATAGCAACTGTGAGTGGCGTGCATTTTTAAATGGCTTACTATTTGTTTATTAAATAATTTCCTTTTATATTTCGTACAAAAGAAAACAAAGCCAACATTTCTTTTAATCTCAATGCCAGGGTGAAATGCAGGGCGCGATCAGTAAATAAATAAATCCAAGAGAATTCTTTTTACCAAGGCACAAGATGGCAACTCTGGTCTTTTACTCCCATACAATAACTGTAATCAACAAGAAACACGTGCATCGCTTATAACTTATAAGAGCGCCATCTATCGGTTTATTTCGCCAGCAGCCTAAACAGTCATTTAGGCAAGAGCAATCGACTCTGACTAAGAATTTATTTTCGTATATCTTCTGTAATTGTGGCTCGATTGTATTCATGTTTGGTATCAAATGAAAGATTTTTTAATTTAAAACATTTTTTCCTGAACAAACTGGACTCAAAAATTTAAATGTGTAGAAAATGCAGGACTTCGAAATTGTGAGGTGGAAGAAGAAAATATACATAAAGAGTCCAATGCGCAAATTTGTTAGCTCTTCCTGAGGTCTTAATCTCTATTAAACTCACACTTGCACAAACTTAATATGCTTTAATCCCTTAGGTACAGAGTACTATAATTCTCTCTTAAAATTTTGTATGAAGTGTAAATCTGTAAACAAATTGAAAGCATAAAGAGTGTATTATATTTTTAGATTTTTTTTTGGGTTAAATTTTGATGTAAACAAGACGAGTAATTTCCTAAAAGAAAAAAAGGAAATATTTTTATTTATTTTCAATTTGCCTTTTTCCTATTATGTCATTGTTATCAATTCGAAAGAGTTCTTCGAATATCACATAAAAAAATGAAATCAATTCAGTCAATTCATCAAAGCTGATGAAATGAACTCAATCTGTCAAGAAGCCAACACATCAAAGTGAAGAAATGAAGCATTCCTAGAAATTCTGTCGTAAAAAGTAAATAAAATTAAAATTACTTAATCAAAAAATTCTTTCAGCAGATCTAAGATACTCTCAATATCTTAAAGTGTTGATATATCAATGCTTATACCACGCGGAGAGTAATCAAGTCTAGGAATGAAATCAATTCAATTTTGCGGTTTGTTGGCCAGCCTGTCGTGGCATGAATATTAATTGACTTATAAATAAGAAATATGCCAATAAAAATATTTAAAAAATTTCTGGACTCACTCAAAAAAAAAAAAAAAGAAATAGCAAAAACCACAGAACTTAAACTATGGAGTGCCGCGTGCTCAAAGACAAAATAGTAATAAAAAAAATTGTCTTTATATATGTATATATATATATATTTATTTTTTATAGCCCAGTACTTATTAACTTGTGGTACTAATTGCGGTTTTGTGGTATTGCGACAAGTGTGGCACTTGCCATAATTTTAATTGATGTGCTCTTACAAAGGGCCGTGCTGGGGGGGGGTAGGAGTAGCGGAAGTTGTAAAATCGGAGCGCAGTCGGCATAAACAAATTTTAAACAGGTCTATGGAAATAATTATTAATATTCAAATGGAAAAGCAAGTGAGCGAGTCCACCCCTTGGCCGCCCGCTTCAGTCAACATTTCCGGCCATGGATATTCGGGGCTTTCCCACATAACACCTGACCAGCAAAAGGTTGAGAAATTTTCTGTGCTTCCGTTAGAAATCTGTTTTCATTTAATATGCCTTACAGTTAGACCAGTCTACCCTTTTCCCACTTGTCTGTCCGGTACTTTACTTTTAATTTTTTTTATCCATACCTTTTTTCCATGGTTTGTTTTGCCTTTCCTTATAATAGATATTTTGTCTTTGCCTTTGTGTCTACTTAGCTATGCGCATAATTAATTTAAAATTTCAATAATTAACAATTGATTCCTTACATGCTTGGTTATGTGCCTCTTTTTCTATATTTTGCAGAGTTTAGGTCGTGTCCCAAACTTGACTATCGATATCCGGCGGAAATACCTTATCGAACTTTGAAGAACAAGTGCAAAGCCCCAGAAATTGAGCAGTTCACCCTAGATCAACCATTTCTAAGCATAAATGGAAGGCCATGCTAAAACGATGGACAAAAAATTGGACAAACTATTTCCATTTAATCACAGAGGCAATAACAAAAACAAAATGCCCGTGGGTGAGTAGTAACCTTAATCTAGATACTATTTAGAACTTGGTCGAATAAAAGAAATGCTAGGGTTTTCTTGTCCCAGTAAACGCCTTCAAAAACTCTCAGGCTTCCATAATTTGACACCCAATCGAAGAGAGTGTCCTAAATAGACATGTCTACTGACTTGCTAATGACTGCGTAACCCACAATACTCGAACATGAAATGCTGTAAAACTGGACAATGACACGACAGCAACAAGAGCACAAAAGAAACATGCGCATTAGCAATTTCCCAGAACGCCAACGCATTTATCTCATGTCTCTTGCAGGGGCCAAAAGAGCGACATAAACGATTAGTTGGGCATGCGAGTTGGCGCAACCCACTTACATAAACAAACATGCCAGAACGATATCTGAAAGTCGGGCAGACAGGGCAAACAGTAGGAGCAAATGGGCGTGCCATTTGACAAGAATACAACCATGGGTAAACGCCTGTGGGGCCAGATCAGACAGCAGACGGCCTGAAAATCAAGGGTTGTTGAGCGGGAGTTGGGAGAGCCCACCTAAAAAGTGCAAAGCTAGGAATTTCCCAGCCTATTAAATGAAGCGTAGAGCAAATGATTCGGGGCATACGAGTATTGCCTGGGAAAATCTTTAAGATTTTCATGCTTGTATCTATGAGATATACCAATGCTTGGACAGCGATCTATTTCATGACACCACCACGAGGTCATCTATCAATTTGTAGTGACTGGCAGCGGTGACTGGCACAAAACCATATCAAATGCATGGCTCGAGGCGCCTAAGTTTTCACAATGACAGCAATAAAACAAATTAAAATAATAATAAAAGGACAGATGCCAGCAGTGAAAACCCAGCCACAAAATAGCAAGAAATAACAATAATAAATAACAAATCAAATGTCGAGCGTTTCATCTAATTAGTAAGAGATTTCTCACTCTGGCGCTGATGATTATCGCGTGGCCTGAACTCACTTCCCAGTGACTACAGTGATTGGCCAGCAGCTTCAATTATATGTATGCACAGTTGCTATATATAAATATATTTTTTGTTATTTTATTTATGTAGACAAAATGAATGAAACAAGTAATCACACTGCCTGATATGGGAAATTAAATGGCGCAATTAAAATACAAAAACTCACAGCGCTATATTCGAAATGCCAAACTTTACAGACTCTTTTCGATATTTTTTTTAGTTATTCCTAGAGCTATATCGATATTAAGTATATAATATCTAAATCTATTTAAAAAGACCGTTGATTGATGTAAGTCTAAACCCGATTTAGGTTGGTGTAGAAGCTATCTTTTAGTAGTTCGATCCGACTGAATTATATGCTCCAAAATTCAGTCGGATCGAACTACTAAAAGATAGCTTATACATCTATTGAATACTTTCAAATATGAAATTATATTGAGATCGTTCAAGAAATGTTAAAGATATTCTAAGATTGATACAGATATGACAGACATATGTCTAACTGATTCAGATTGGTAAAAAACTAGTTTTAGTAAATCCTTCCGACTGAAATTTGGAGCATATGTGAATCTCTATTTAAGAATTCTAAATATGAAATTGGAATGAGATCGATCATGTTAAATATATTCTAAGATCGATAAAGATTTGACAGCTTTATGACATAGAGAAATTTGTCATATCTGTGTATACCTATGTAATATTTCCATTAGGTATTGAAGTTATTCCTCAAAACTACATGGAAACTATTTGATAAAGTTGTCTGACTAGGACAAATCGGACAATTCAGCAGCCAATATGAAAAAGAATAAAGTATGCCAAGGTGAGAGACAGATGGACAGGTAGACCGATGGAATTTGCTCAAACGATTTGTCTGGTGATGTTGACCAATCTGAAGGTAACTTTTGGTGGGTCTTCGATAAAAAGTCAAAATGAAAGTACTGTGCTTTCTTTGAAAAGAGTATTAAATCTCTTTCCATTACGATTCACTGCTGCTGTCAGTTGGTATTGCTGGCTCGACCTGGGGCAGCTCGTTCCACTTGTCCATATGTCCACTGTTTACCATAGCATTTGTTTACATATTTATGCGCTATCTATGAGTTACATTCATTAAATTCCCATTGAACTTCGCTTCATTCAGAAATGTTTAATTGCTCCCACATTGAGCACTGTCACCCATTCATTACAATATTTACTATGTTTTCTTTTTAGATTTCATTGAAATTATTTAATTGTTAGAGCAAATGGAATTAATTTGGAATTAAGAGAAATTAATTTTGTATAGTATCCCAAATACTTTTAAATCGGTTTTTATATTCAATAAAGTAAAATTTGTGTGATTCACCCGAACCCTCGAACATTGAACAATTGTGGGTAATTCTTGGTATTCTGGGTAAGGTGCAAATGCAATGTAAATATTAATTTTTGATTTTTGCCAGTCTTATTCTGTAAATATTTATTCTTACTTGTGTATGCCAGACAAGGTGTCGCAAATTGCGAATTGTTTCGCCAACAAAAACAGTCAACAATTGTGTCAAGATAAAGTGGCTGACCTATCGACAGCTGGCAGAAGATAAAGAGATCTATTAGCCATTGCCTCGTCAACACATTGGCCTGGCCGGCGATCGACGTTCCCTGAAAGTGGACCACTGACGCTTTGGTCCGGTTCCAATACAAATGAAGCTGTTTCATTGCCATTGACGACGTCACATTTTCATTGTTTACGCAAATTCGATGTCATGTGCTTAATTGCGAATGCTGATGGTGAAGGAGAGGAAAAAACAAAACAAGAAAAACATAAACAAAAACAAAAGCAACAATATAAATGAATCGATGGCTAAATATATATATAAAGTGGACATGACCATTTTGTGCCTTGAAATGAATGGAATGTCTTTATCTTTCTTCATTTCACTTAAGAGTCGAAAGAGTATTTCGGTAGAATTTTGTGAGAATGCCCACTTAAGAGCAAACTTTTATGACCATTGGAGGCAATCAAAAATTACTTGTCGTCAAAGCCTTCTAGGCTTCAAGAATCCCTGCCCTGCCCTGGCCTCATATAAATCAAAACAACCCAGTCTCTGACCTGAAGTATACCCTGGCAATCTAAAAATACAAACTAGACATTCTCATCTGCTACAAATGATTCTTCATAATTGAATTACATGCCCAAAGACAAGCGCGTAAAAATTTTAATTACACACCTCATAATCATTTGCTGCTTTTCGGGAAGGAAGAATAGGAGACCTACTAGCTCTTTCCTTGGATTGCACTTATTCGGTATACTGAAAAAATGTTGATCAAATTTCAAAAAGCATATCGGGAAAATATGTGTTGGCGTAGACTGCGTAGGCAGTCCAGTTCCCCCTAGATAAATTCCCGACTATGCTCCCTACTGAGACGCCGGTGATAATTTATTTAGACAGCCACAAGGAAATGTTTTGCACTCTAACGGAGCTCGGCAAAAGTTTGCAAGCAAAGACAAGATTGAAAAGGTCTTCGAATTGAGAGGGTAATTTCTTAATCCACCAACGACTTGACCCAGCCAAGACCCATAAATAACCACTCTAGGGACCTTGTAGGTGTCAGCGTTCTTGAGTCCCAATCTACCATAGCAAGTGCTCTTGATACCTTTCTCCTATTACAAGTGCAGTCAAAGCGATATAAATCAATTCTACTAGATTTTCCGAGAATTCCCTAAAAAAAAAAAATATACCCACCCCATTAGAACAGCTATAGCATCGGAACCGTTGTAATTAATGCTGCTATGATCCTCTGGGGTATGCCAATTGACATTTAACATCAACCTGTGGTTTTGCCGAGCCAGCTGAGGATTCCGGCACAATCTTAAATTAAAGCAAAACTCAAATGGATGCACTGAGACAACTGCGCAGAAAGACCCGCTTCCTTATGCAACAATCGCCTCTATGAAAGACACGCGCTCCACCAGGGGGGATGCGAATGGAAGACGCTGCTGTGTTGAGTTGCGCATGACTGCCACAGGGCCGTGGCAGACGCAGGAGTTTTTATTTTTATTTTCGATTTTTTTTTTACACGGAAGAAATAACGCAGTAGTTTTTAGGTTGTTTTTTGAGCTCATCGTGAATCTTGTTGTCTATTTTTTTTTTTTTGTCATGTGCTCGGTGCTGCACATTTCCATTAAGAAAATAATTAACATTTGTTGTTGTTTGACTCCGCTCTGACTGGCAGTCGTCAGCCTGAGCTGCTGTACTTGAAATGGAATGAAATCTGTTGAACAGATGTCTTGCGGCTGCTGCAGAGCATCTTTGGTTATACCGAGAGTCCTGGCCCACGACTTAATGGGCGCATTTTATGCATTTCCAAACACCTTTGCTGCTTTTGCTTATTTTAGTCTAGAAGGTTTTGAATGGAAATGGCATAACTATAACGATAACAATTTCCACTTTTCATTTTCCATTTCCCATTTGCCATGTCACCGCAATAGGAGACAAGAAAGGGCTGACGATGACACAACAATAACAAAAATCGTAAAAGAAAAGACCATAAAAGTGTTTATTTGATTTTTGATTACACTTTTGACACCCTCAAAAGAGAATTGACCTTTTCAGGTAGTAACATTTTCCTCACACTTTCACATTTTTTTATATGCCAAAACGATACACACTTCATTCGAGTGTGTGCGCGAGCCTTTTCCATAGGGACATTTGCTCTCCCTACTTTTACTTCCCAATCACGACTAGTTGGCCTGATCAGTGCGGGTTTATTTTGGTTTATTTTATTTGGCATTTCCGTTTTCCAATTTTTCCAGTACTCGATTTTGTACATTAGCATGTTGGGCACACACGATCAGTGATCTGAAGATCTTAGCCGGAATACGATATTCAATTTGATTGCTGGTCCTTTGCCTGAGCACGTGTTGGTTCTCCTTGAAATGTGGTTGATCCTCTTGAGCGGAGGGCAGCATCTCAATTTTCAGACCACTTCATTTCCGCAGGCGAACTGCTACTCAAAAGTGTTAAGAACATTTTCAAATATCATTAAAAATGGCCCAGAGTTGAATTCATCTAAGAGTCTTTTGTTTTTATAGCAATTGTTTGGTTGGGCGCACATCCACATCCACATCCGTTCACGGCCTTTTCGCCTCTGAAGTAGAACCGTGTGGGCGGAACTGTAAAAATTTTATTGACTTTTCTGCCTATTTTTTCCCCCCCCTCTCTGCTTTGTCTAAAATAACACTTTAGTTGGTCTGAGTTTAAAAAAGGAACTGCCGTTTATGATTGTAGAAATAACTCAAATTTGATTGCATAATGAAATGAAAATCTTACATTTATTTCAACTGTAGCGACCACACATGTTCATAAAAATCAAATTATGATATGAATATTTTTATGCCTCGTAAAAACCGAATCGCTCGGTGCATTTTTGATTATGCACCTGTAAAAACAGAAACCTCAGCAGAACTCACTTCTTTTGTTTTATAAATCTTCACAATGATTTGGAATGAAAATAATAATAATTATACACAACTCTCAGGCCAGTAATAGTCAAGTTTCCGGGCTGTATAGAATTTTTAAATTCCACTAAAAATCTTAATGGCCGAGAGGGTTGAATACATTCAATCATAAAAAAGTGGAAAACAATAAACAAAAATTTTCAATTGAACGTGAAGGAAAACTCGAAAAGCGTATTAAATTCTCTGGAGAAAAAAAAGCGAGCAAGGGGCCTGAACCACTCTGCCAAATACATATGAAAATATCTATTTCATAAATAAAGCAATATTAGAAAAGCACGTTTCTGCTTGGCAAAAAAGACTAAAACGAATAAATAAAAGCACAAAGGGTGACTAAGACACGAGAGGGCTATCAATACTTGGGGTCTTGTCAGACAATCGATAGAAAGATAATTACACTGCTAGGCCACTTGCAATAATTTACGGTTATTTTTAGTTCAGCCCCTTTCCGGTTCTCGGGAATTGCCATACTTCCAACGCAAGTTATAAAGCAAAGGTTGTCTGAGCTGATTTGAAAGGTCATCGAAACTAACTTTAAATAATTTCAATATTTTCCCTCAAACTCAAAAAACAAAGGTGAACCAGAATTACTCTTAAGAGACCCTGGAGTATAGCAAGAGCGTATCTTTGATAGAATTAACCTGTCAGCACCATATCATCAGCAACTATATCTATGCAGACTCACTAGAACTTACGAAGGGGGTTTCTCCTCTATTCGCAATTTATTCATTTTAACCAGCAGCTCGGCCTTCTGCGTCTACAGATTTACGACCAAAGACGATCCAAGTCCAGAGCGAAAGTGCAGAGACCGTAGAGGCGTGGACAGCCACACGACGTTTATGTGAATTTTCATAGGTACACTTTTGAGATACATTTGAGTAAAACAGAAATACATGTGATAAAGTCCCGGAGTTTTGTGTAGAGTAGACACAATAAGTGAGGGCACCATTTCAAGATCATTTGCATCCCGGCCAGGGGTAAGAGAGGGTAGAATCTGTACTTGTCTTTAGAGAGTTGAAGCCCCAAGAACACTTGAGGTCGAGAGGACAGAGTAAACGTACTTTTTATTTTTATGAACTACGAAATGTGCAATTTCTGTAGAGTTTCGACCAGGGTCTTTTTATGACTCTGCCTTAGTTCGGGTGTGCGGAGTCTCCAAGTGCATTTTGCATCTGCTGCCACAGACTTGGCACAATTCACATCCACTTAGGCATTCCATATGCTAGAGGATTGCCTCTGACTTTGTCTCTTTGCCAGGCAGTCTGAATTTTTTTTGGAAAAAAAAGAATGCTTGGTGTTCCTCCTTATATTTCAGTCCTGCATTTTGGCCCATGTTTGCTTGAATGTGCCCGTTTAACAACAATTTTTAATGGGCATAACTTGGATGTTGGCCTTTGAAGATGGTTTGGTCGGTCGAATGGTCGATCGTTTGGTCTCTGCAATTCAGTTCCTGTACTTTCCCCTAATGTGCCTAAAATGTGTCGCGTTTTTCGCGTATGGTTTCTATTATGGCTCTCAACAATATTTCCGTCATTTTCATTGATTCTGATTGCTATTTTGTAGTCTTTTCTATTTTGATTTTGTTCTCTTGAAAGATTCGAAAGATTCAGATACAGTATCTTAGAGCTATTCCTAATTTGCAAAGACTTGCAGAGTATTTGTTGTTAGTATGAACTTTTACATATATGGTGGTCATTTGAAAGAAAGTGAATAATTACCAGCTCTGACACTGATAAGACATAAGGAATACTAAAATCTACCAACATCGGAACTCATCAAATATTCTGTGCAACACGACAGCAAAGGCAAAAGACAAAACCGGCTAAACATTTCGTTGGATAGATGGTTGGATTGACTTTATGTTTGTATGGAATGAAAATTATGCATTTCAATCATGCGAAAAACGCACGCAGTTGTAGCAGGTACAAGAAGAAGAAGACCAAGAAGAATTGTGGGCACGGAAAAAAACAAAAACACGACGGAGTTTAAGTACTCCAGAGGCAGAGTTTTTCCAGAGGCAGAAGCGTTCAGGGCAGTACGAAGTCGGCAGAGCCGTGCGGTGTGTGGGTGCAATATGCTTGCCATATTTTAACACTGATCCCGCATACATAAAACCGATTCAATTGATGTATGCAAGACAGAGACAGAAAGATAGAGGGCAAGAGAGAAGAAGCATACAAAACAAGCGAGGGATTCCATGCAACTGATCGACGCAACGATGCCAGCGGTGGCGGCGACGCACCACGCATCGCGCTCTGTGAAACTGCCTTGCTAGGCGGCGTTTCGAGTTGTTTTGTTCTCATTGAAGTTTTAGAATTTATTCCGTTTCGGGATTTCACTCCAAACGCACGCACAGCGCGGACTAACAAAAAAAAAAAAAAAAAAACAAAAATAACGGCCCATCAATTTGAATTTGTTTGATTTGGAATTTGGCAGTTTGATTGAAGCGGCACATAACTTTTCCGTATTTACCCAGTGAAAACAACATTATTTATCCAGCTTATGCCAACCAATTTGGCACGCGGACATTTCGAAGAACCCAGTCTTTTCGGTTTTTGTTTGAGCTTTTGCCTTGCTTTTTTTGGCGCGTGCGCATGCGCAGTGCAACATAGTGAAAGTTTGGCTTGGTTACAATTGAAAAATGTTTCATAAATTGCAGTAGTCAAGGGTGATGGACAATCAATGCACTGGCCATAATTCATGGGAAAATTGTGAAAGTTTTCTAAGAAATTATAAAAAAGAAATGTTAAAAAATTGAACAATAAATATTTTCGATACGATCTCAGTATATCTCAAGATGTATGTCACTGTGGATAATACAAACGCTTTCTTCTCAGGTAATCATTAGTTTTTAAGTAACTAGAAGAAGAGGAGTAGACTAATTCTTTCAGAGACAAATATTTTAGAAGATAATTTCTTCTTTTTATTGGTAATTTTAAAGAGCTTCAAGAACTTGAGAATTGGAAGAATCTAGAACAATTTGCATGATATTTAAGATGTCTTAAGTATTATTATTATTTTATGACTTATTAAAAAACTTCTTGTGATTCTTTTTTCATATTTACATTATTTTAGGATTATTAAAAAAAAAAAATTGATAGATTTGCATAAGAAAGAGAAGACTCATTCTTTCAGAGACAAAATTTATTTAAAACTTTTTTTTTTTGATACAATAACTTCAAGAACTTGAGAGTTGGAAGAATCTAGAACAATTTGCATGATGTATAAGATATCTTAAGTATTATTTTATGACTTCATGTATATGAGATTCTTAAAAAAGGTCCTTGTGATTCTTTTTTCATATTTACATTATTTTAGGATTATTAAAAATATTTGAAAAAAACCTGATAGATTTCTATAACTATTTAGTTCTGAATAATATCAATCAAATTTTTGTTTCGCCCTTTAGATAATCCGTATTATTTTTGCAATGATACCAAATCGCCCCGCACCCCAGACTCGCAGACATCGAGTCGGGGTTTCTCCATCTTCAAGAGGCGAAATTCAAAGGGCAGCAGCCCCCTCCCGGTTAACATAAATCCGGAACAAATGCGCTTAATCACTTCGGCGAATCTCGATACGACAGCCACCATGGCCTTTGGTAGTCCACGCAGCTTTAGCTTGTCACGGGTAAGTGCAATAAATGGGCGCTGAGTTAGAAAAAAGAAAAGACTTGCCACATAAATCAACACGACCAGTAACATGAGCATTCATAAATATTCTGATTTATCTGTAAATTTGCCACTTCCTGTTTTGCTTTTCTAATTTTCGCTTTCCGTTTCGCACATTTTGCCATCCCCCACCACCCACCTCCTTCTTTTTCATCGATCATTTTGTAGGAATCGTTTCAAATGCAGCCGATGCAACGGCAGCGTTCATCCAACTCGCACTCGGAGGCATTTCGCGAACGCCTTGGCTCCTGCAATGAGACACACAGCTCCCTCTGTCCGGGTGGAGGCGGCGGGCTGTCCATGGACCACGACGAAGTCTTCAATTCATTGGCATCCCCATCAAGGTGAGTTGGCACACCCACAGGATGTGGTGCGTGCAGCTGTTGAGTTGACTTTTAGCGGCCACCCGTCTCAGCCATCAGTTGAGCTAATCGCGCGAATCTTTCGAATCTTTCTTGTTTCATCTTGTGCAGCAAATCGCAACGCCACCATCACACCCTACCCAGCAGTGGAGGCAGTGGTGGTGTGAGACGCCACTCGATTGGAGCCCAATGGCAGCATCAGAACAACAGTTTCAGTGGCGACCGCAGGCACAACACTTCGATTGGCCTGGCCTCGCCGGATGAGGTGCCCAACATGATGGCCCCACGTCCTCCCCAACATTCTCCCAGCAAATTCCGCGGCACTTCCCATAGAAGAAGAGGTGAGTCTATCTAAATTCTGAAACATACACACACACACACACAGACACACACATCAAAAGCTACAGACACAATCAATAAATTCTTCTAATCGCTATGCGAAATGCAACTTGCTGTCGCCTCAGAGATGTGCTATAATTTTATAAGCAAAAAAGAAAAGTTGTATTAAATTCTTTGCACTCGTTATTACACTTAAGATGGAAGTGACAAGCCCACATTGCAGTCTCCCTTAGTCGTAGTAATTCCACTTTGGATCACGTTTGCATATTAAACTGTTCATATATTTGTTTATATTTTGCGGCGCCCCCGTTGCAACTGGCAGGGCTCTTTTGTTTCTGAAACTTGCATTTTCTTGTTGTTGTTTTTTTTGTTTTGTACTATAGAAGTACACTTAAATATTTACGCAAGTGATAATTGTCAGGCCAGGCGGTAGCGATGATAGTCTCATTTGGCTGACGGGTTGCCTTTTGTCGCGCCTTTGAGTCGCCTGAATATTCGCTTGGCTGATTTGCACTGGTTGCCCGGTTAGCCGTCTTGATGGGGCTTCTGTGTGGCTCACCGGACTCATGCTCGTACTCGTTTAGTGACATTGACAGTTGGTATTGGCCAACCGTCTTGGCCGACAGTCGCCATGAAATATGCCAATGAAAGTGGCTACTGCATTTCTGATTTCCCACTGAATTCAGAGTTGCCAGTAAATTGCAAAAGCCAGTCTTCTTTTATGGTTTATGGGTTTCTTGTGTGTGGGTTTTCATAATTTAATTTATGATGCCTATGAACTTGAGCTTTTCAAGGTTTTTGGAGCGAAAGTCTGATTTTATGTTTCACAAAATTCTTATTGATTTTGTATGCCACCAGCCAATTAAAAGTTCTTGCTGTTTGCTCTGGGGAAGCAGAACATTTCCGCTTTTGTTGTCTCTTCTGGCAAAACATGGCGGAAAAGGGAAAATGAAAACAAAAACAAACTAACAAATAACTAAAGTCAATAAACTAAGAATATCGAATCCGGAAAGGGGGAGGTGAACAGCGGTAGCCAATTGAGGGTGTGGCCAAATGACAAATGTAAACATAAATTGCTGGCAAAGGCAAGAAGGCAACCCAAAGGGAGAACATCAGGAACTTTGCATAATTGATAGCATATTGTTGTTGTTTTGTGTAGCCACTGTAATTGCTGTTTTGACCATCCAAACGTGTTAATGGCACGGAAGCTTGAACTCCAGCAAACGGACCAAAAAACTGTTTTGCATATGGCGCGTGCCAGCCAATCGATTGGCCAAATTTGGCCTGGGGTGGTCACTTAGCTCGATTCTGCATACAAATTTGATTTTCGCAAACGTATTTCTTTTTTTGCAAAACTATCCGAAAGAGTCAGAACCATAACCAAGTACACTTTGATGTGTGCCAGCTGAAATCGGGGGGGATGTAACTGAGAAACCCAAACAAAAATGGATTTGCTTAGAAATTTGGTCTGGGGGGGCATTTGGGTGGTCTGAAGTCAATTACAAAAATGTCTGCCATTTATCAATGTTTACATAGTTCAAATGCTGCAAAGACTGCAAAAAGAATGCCAGACACTTGGCAGGTGATTTGCTTTGGGTCAATTGAGGCTGAATTCCCACTATGCCGTGTCTGGAGCTAAGGAATTGCACTTGTGGCAGGCCCAAAAGCGAACTCTGTTAAATTGTTTATAAGTGCAACAGCATGTGCTCTGATCTGCTTTCAATTCTTTGAACATCTGTTTATCAGATTACAGAAAAATACAAATACACACTTTCATATATACAAACCAAGTAGGCAGGGGAAAAAATGCTTTATGGCACGATGGCGGAGGCAGCTGAGCTGCCTGGCATGGGGTTCAATGTGTTCCTAGGCCGGCAATGGCACAAAGCAGACACCAGAGAAAAAGACGAGGACGTGTGGCTGCATATTAAACAGTTTTCCCCCCAACAACAAATCCTGTTTTTTTTGGGAATGGAAAGAGAAGATGAAGATATTTTTTTGTTGGCTTCTTTAATTTTGTGAATTTTCCTTTCTTGACTTGGCCCTTTCAACACCTGTTGCATATTGAAAACCCCAAAGTAACCAAATTAATTTGCATAATTTTTGGTATTCCCAAACGAAAAGCGGCAAATAAATTATGCAGCCTGGAGGATAATCAAATAAATATAGCTTAAGATTTTGGTCACGTCTACTGTAAAGTTTCCTTTTCCTTGCTGAAAAACCTAACTTGATACAAAAGATGTCTTTCAAATCTTTCCCTAAAATTCATAAATTAAAATATACTAAAAATATTTTCGGGGTGCCGAAAATTATAGAGTGTTTCCCAATCATATGAATCTGATTGGTTAATAAATGCAGTAAATATTCCAAGAACCGATTTAGATTTGCATAATAGCTATATGATATAGTGGCTTGATCCTAATAAAATTTTATAAGTAATTCTATTTTTGTATCAGAAATGTCCATCTCAAATTTAAATGAGATAAGGTTATAAGTTTTCGAGTTGTCCTTAAAAATTTTATGATAGAGTGGCCCGATTTGGATGGTTACGATAAATGTGCAGGTTATGCTTAAACCAAAGCCTGATTTCATAAAGATATCTTTAAAACTTGGAGAAACTGACCGACCGACTGATATGGCTCAACCGATTTGTTCTGTCCTACTGACAAATTTGGAGACATCTTTTGGAGAGCTATTATCTTTTTACTTCTCGGAAAAAAATACAGAAATAATTTTGACTTGACATCTTTTTACCCTTTGAAAGCTTAAAGCCTTAAAGGCTCATTCTTGGAATATCATTCTTCTAAGTCTCCAGCTCTGGCGGGACAAGCCATAACCATAATTTCAGCATGTTATTTCCTTCGTCTCCTTTTCACATGAATTTAATGTATTCACATATGTATTTATTTAGTTATATAAAGTATAGAAGTATTTCTTTCTTTTTTTTTGACATATTCTTATTTATTGCCTTCATAACTGCTGCCCTTGCCTGCAGTTTCTTTGTTCCCAATGCCTTTTAAATCAAATTATTATTTATTTATTTTGTGAATCCGACAAGCTCTGCGTTCTGCCTTGCCAGTTTGCTTCAGTGGCTTCCATAATTCTAACTGTTAAGAGCACCATTTTGAGAGGCGCATTGTTTTAACTGACAATTACAGCAGAGAGACACACGTCAAGGGTAAACAAAAATCAATAAACACAAAACAGAAGTCAATAAAAATTAAACAGCAAAAATAGCAGAGAACTTCACTTAATGCAAAAAACAAAAATAGCAAAATAGCAAAACAATCAAATTGCGTTTGCCACTTAAAAAGCCATAATTCTGTTTATGGCCAAGCCAAAACCAATGCAAGCCGCGGCAGAGGGTCGCCGCCTCACTTAAAATGGACAACGCGTTGATTAAACGTCACGGGCACGTATGTCTCCACCAAACCTAACCAACCAACCAACCATCCAACCAACCAGAAATGAGAGAGTAGCCAGCTCTCCCGTAAGCTTCGATTCCTCATTATTATTCTTGACATTCCGAGTTCGATTTGCTGCCGTGCCAGCTCTGACGGCTCTGCCAAGCCAGCCAGTTGACTTTGAAGGACTGTGCCAACTTGACGTGAAAACTCTGCGCATGCGCAAAAGAAAGACAGCTCAAAACAAGAAATGACTTTTACCGAAAACTTCCACAAAATAAAATCTTCTGTTAAAGTGTTTGTTTAAATTGAAAAGGAAAAAAAAAAAAAAAAAATCAAAATGTTAATTCCGAGGGAAGAAATCGAAATGGAAACATTTTGTTGTGGTGAGTACCTCTTCTTATCGACCCCTTCTCCAAGTGGCCACTCCAGTTTTGAAGAGCATTTTTCCAAAAACAAAAAAAAAAAAAGTGTCTCAAATTAAACAAATTCCTAAAAGAACTTTGAATTGGTGCCGCGTTCAGAACATAAAAATTTAGATACTTAAAATTCACCAGAGGTAATGTAATGGAAAATTTTCAATGTTCCCTTAAAAGTGTTTTAATTTAAAATAACTGAAGGATTTGTAAATTTCAATTTTATTACTTGGCTTGAATATTTTAACCCTTTTTTATAATAGACTCCAAAAATCATTTAAGGATTTTCAATTAAAGTGATTTCCGTTCAAATCATACACAATTTCAATGATTTCCGTTTACGTGAGGGCAGAGAGATTTTCCTCATTTTTTTTATGGTTCCCTGATCCTGATTTGGTTTTTTCAAATTGGATTTGATTATAAAGACTCTGAACCAGACGGCGAGACAGGCACACGTGTTGGAGTGTCTCGCTCCCCTTTGGATTATACCGTCCATTAAGAGTCTATGGGGGTGCTCCTAACAAAAATAGAATAGAGATTGAATTTCCGTTGAAGCTGCCTCATTTAAAGAGTCTAGACTCGAGACATTGAAAAAAAAAACACTAACTAGGGCTTTGTATTTTAATTACAACAAAAAAAAGGGGGTCTAGAAATTGTATCCTTTCGGAAAAGAGCAGCCAGAGTGGGCGCGTGCCTGGAACTGAGACTTGGAGATGTTCGAACAGTTCTGTTTTTTTTTTTGTTGATGCCTTCCCCTGTCTTTTACCGATGACCGCGTGCTGCATCGGCCTGGCAAGACACAAGTAAAAATAGCAAACAATATTGGAGGGAACTGTAATTATAATTGAAAAAGGGGTGTGTTGTTATTGTATGCTAGAAACGCAACGGGCTGACATGGTGGCAGGCGCAGGCGCAAGCGTAACATTGTCGGAGTGGCAGGTGCCGTACGCTCCTCAAATGGATATAGGAAAAATATGAAAATATATACATATATTTATGCATGGGCAAATAGCGGACAGCGGAAAATCAACAACAACAACAGCAACAAACGATTGACAATGCAACTGAAAACAGTAACGTATTTCTTGTTTGCTTTTTAAAATGCAAAACAAAAACAAAAGGCAGATGGTACAGTAATGGCGAACGCCGAGCTGAAAGAGACATTCACGGTGACGTTTTATGGAAATGGGCAAAGGGTAGGGGGAAGGGGGATGGGTATGGGGACGTAGCCCCAGCGAGACACACACGCACCGGAAATCACTCATAGACGGCACAGACACAAACACAGGGAAAGCATAGGCCCTTATGTGTGTGTGTGTCAGTTTTGAAGCTTGCAGCATAAATTGCAAGCAGGAAACCAACCAACCAACACATACACACTCACACATATAAAGATTCACGCACTCACACAGTCAAAAAAATTTACCAATTTGATTTTATGCATACACATTTTGGCGTCAATTTTTCACTCTCTCATTGACTCTGCCCTCTCGCTCTCTTTCTTTGATCTGCTCCTCTCGCTCTCACTCTATCTCTATCTCTCTTTCTCTTTTTGGCTTAATAAACGGAAATGAAAATTTTACTTGATTATTGTCAAGTTTTTTTTTTTTGCTGTTGTTATTGTATATTTATTTGTCAGTCTTGTATTTTTTTAAGCCCGCTCCATATAAGCAGAGGAACTAAAGTCGAATATTGAAATAATGCGGGCTTTTTGGTTTTAAGTATCCGATTTATTAATCAAAATTTACTCACGCAAATTAAACTTGCTCTTGAGATACTCATAAAACCTATTTAGAAATTTCATATTTATTTTAGCTATTCTGTTATGGAAACATCTCGAAGACTTTTTTTTTGAAAAATTCCCCACAAATATGAAAGGAATCTTGGTCCATAAGTTATCAAATAATGTCACAAAATATGAGTTCTCTAGGCCATCGAAAAGATAAACTACAATGTCAAATGGAGTGTGCATTGTTCTAAATTAGCCATCGAAATATTTATGAAAAGTTCTTGTGTTTTATTTTGGTTTATTACCATTCGAGGATCATTTTTAGTGCCCGGCATGTTGTCTGTAAATTTATGTAGACATTTATTAGCATAGAAAACGCATAGATCAATGAGAATGGCAGAGCCCACCAAAATGAAATAGGAATCCCCAGGTTCATCCCAGCCCAAAGCACTCTCTTTCACAGCCACTCCAGATCATTTGATGCATTTGCTGCTTGGCTTAAATGTGCCATCAAGACTGAAAGCAACAAAACATAAAATAAATAACTAAAAAAAAAAAACCCAACATAAACGGCAACAACACGAGGGGGCCCTGAGGCCCCAACCAAAAAAAGAAACACCTTTAATTTGAGACATTTGGGAAAATATATTTTTTGATGAAGTGTTTGACAAAGTTGTCAAAGGGAGCTGAGGACAATTTTGGGCCGGGCAGAGGGGGAGGGATCTATACATTAATCAGCAGTTGTGTGCGATAGGGTGGAAAATAGTTATAAAAAATTGAATTGTATTTTGGATGCATTTGTAAGACCACAGAGATGGCATTTTACACGAATTTTGAGTTTTAATATTTTCGTTGAAAAATAACAATTTCCTGTGGTCTATCAAAAAGATTTGAGAATGGGTTGTTCGAGGTGTAAGAGATTTTGACAGATGCCTTCCAGAAAATTTCTGGAAAAAAATGAAGATATTTGACACCTGCTCTACAATTATTCAACACCCCAGAATCGGGGATCTGTGTTAATGCCACGAGAGCTCATTTAACACGCTTCTTTTTCTTGGTGTTTTTTTTTCTGAAATCCAAAAATAAATATTCTTGTAAAAGAGTTTTCAAAAACTTTGATGGCATTGTTTTTATAAGAAATGCAAATGAAACGCCGACAACCCTATAGACCAACATATGGAAAATCTGAAATTGTTTTGTGTGGGAGTTTGTCTGTCTGAACACAAGGGGGAAAGGGGTGAAATATCAGCAACTAGCAGAATAAAAAAAAATACATTAATGTCATAAACGTCAAAATGAATAACATAGACATGGCGGCCCAAGATATTTGACTTCGGTTTAATAGACCTCCCAGAACAAACAAACAATGTTTACAGTAAAAAAAAAAGTTGTACACCATTAAAATGCAGTCGATGTGCAGCAGGTTTTCCGCATTTCAAAAGAATTGACAAGTCTGAAAAAAAACAGGAAAAAAGGAACAGCAAATTCAAACTCCAATATATTATTGGATTTTCCCTGAACTCTTCGATTTCTTCCAGCCAAGTGGTCAGCATAAAATTATGCTTAAATAGAACATCTGCATTTTTATAGACTCTGGAAAGAACTTACTAAAATATTTTATGAACTGAACTTCCAGCCTTTGCCAGAAACCATATATGACAGCATCTTTCATTGCACAGCGCGCGCAGCAGAGAATCTTTCAGATACTTTGCGTTGCTGGTGGGGAGTTGCTTGGATTCTGACAGTTGGCTGATAGCCCCAAACCACTGAACCGGCAAATGTTGCACGTTATTTCATATTTATTTTGAAAAAAGAAAGAACGAAGAAAAAGCGATTGCCAGAATCTACACAGCTGCCTTGTTTTTCTTCGCGCAAAGAATTCTCAATAAAAAAAATTTTCAAGCCCTTTGAGAAGACACGTAGAGACAGAGAAGCAGATTCTTTCTAAAAAGATTTCAAAATTTAAGAAAAAAAAGAAAACTGAAGAGATTTTTGTTTATGTTTGCTTTTAGTTTTCTTTTTTTTTTTTCGTTCTTCTAAAATTAAAAGGCGCAAAATATTGTTAGTCTAGCATTTTATGATGTGTTTTTAAATGTTTTCATTATGAGTTGCTTTCCGAAACCCCAAATAAATAAACCAATTTACTAGGTCAAATCTTTATAAGCTTCATCACTATTAATTTCTGTTAAAAAAAATATACATAGGAAAAAAAGAACGCATAACTTAATCTATTTCAGTAGGCGAATAGTTTTGACCTCCCCTGACAGATTGAATTCAACTATGCACCGATTTCCACTTAACACAAATGGAGGCACATTCAAAAAATATAATAGAAGACAAAAATCAAAACCAATGTCATTTATAATCATTGTGGCAAATATTCCAAGCCAGAGGCAGGCCAGTGTCCATCCAGCTGTCACATTCACATGGACACAAGTAATGGGGAGGAGCGAATTCCATTTAATAAATTCTGTATCTGAATACTGAAACATTTTGTGAACATGAGTATCTGAGTATTTGAGTATTTGAGCATTTGAATGCGTGTAGGATTTTCTATTTGGCTGAGGGGAATATTTAGTTAGACAAGTGGTGGGCGGAAACGCAGTCAACGCATTCAAAAGTAGGCGTAGGGGTATTTCTATTTTCCCTTCGTCCCCTCCAAAACTAAAACAATTGAAATCATTTATGTGTTTTTGTTTAGCATCAGAAGGGAGGTAGAGAGGAGCTGAGGGAATCATCAGTTGAAACTGGCACAGCCAATCTAAAAATTATACAAATTTATGATTTTATCAAAACTATCTCAGGGATAAATTAAAAAAGGATTTATCCCACACACAAAAAGATATGCTCCATCACGGAAATCAACAATTAACCAAAAGAATAAAAGTTTTAATCAAAACTGACCACAAATTAAAAGCTGCTCGCATAATTCAGTTACAGTTGACATAATTAAATGATAATTGTTGTTGTTGTTGTTGTTGTTGTTGTTGTAGTTGGAGGGGTTAATTTGGAACAGTGATTGTATGAGACTGTGTATCTTTATTTCTCCATTCAAGAAGCAACTTAATCCCGCATTATTCGAGCAGACATTTCGTTGATTTATATCTTGCCAAAATGTCACCAGTTCTGGGCATTTATTCAAATTGTTCGGTCCCATAAAAAAGCCATTGTATTCTTTTATTCTCGTTTAGGGGAAGGCTGACAATTTGATGAATTGCCTAAACCGTTAGGAAAACCAATCGCTTGACAAAGTCAGCCAAAGAATTTAACGGTTTTTGAATTTCAAACGAAACCAATCCAAACCAAACCAAACCAAAGCAAACCAAACCAAGTTAGACGAATTCAACAAATCAACGCCAACGCCAAGCCCCTCCACATTTCATTGTCCCCCCTTGGTTTTGGACACAACTAGTTGCGTTTATTTTAATCAATTAATTAAAAGCGTAATCCTCGTACTTAATTCATTAAATCAGTGACCACTCGACTAGCGCCACTGGCGAATTGCGATTGCCCCAAAGCGATGTCAGTTGTAGTTTCAATGCTGAGATGACAATTAGCAAACCGTTTGCAGTTAGCGGACAATTAAAAATTTCATTTGAAAAACACAAAAAAAATGTCTGACAAAAAGAATTGTAAGACTTGTAAAATATTCACAGCTTGTGTTTATTTTGGCAAAAATGAGGAATACGATGAATATATGGAAATGGAATTAAGTAAGTGAATACACCCCAAAAAAAAAGAAAAGAAAGGGAAAGCCTTAAAAAAATAAGAACGGTCATTAAAATCCCATCGATCAACAGAGTTGGTTGGGGTTAAATTTTTGCAAATTGCCAAAGCGACAGATAAAAAAAAAAATAAATATATTTACCAGCTTATGCAGAACGGATCAATGCCTTTAAAAGCCGCCAAAATGATTGCAGACAAAGGGTGGCATTTTTCTTGCAATTGCAGAGAGCAAAAACAATCCGCTTAACAATTACCAGATGTTCCCGGTCTGTTGGTCTGCTGGTCTGTTGGTCTGTTGGTCTGTTCGATTTGCAAGACATTTACAGTCGAATGAAAAATTATCCACATTACAAGAATGAAGGACAGACTTAACCAGACGGAGACCAGAATAAGTGAAACAAAGAGAGTCATTTCGAGCAAAGACAGGCACTTCAATGTCACTGTCAATTCGTGCAGAAGATTGCTAAATTTTTGGACAGTTTCAGCAACTGTAATTCGTAAATAAATATACCAAGGAAGAAACCCTTAAAACTAAACCAGCAATTCCATTAATCAAAGCTGGCCAGAGACAAGGATCTCTAAGCGAAATAACTTAGAAGGGGCTTTTTTGCAACTTAATTATGTTGTCATCTATTGAAATTTATGCAAAAATCTGAATGAAAATAAAGGCAAAAGATGACAGAACATTCTGTGTTCCTTAAAGTCTGCTTGCCCCAATCAAGAGTTTCGTATTTGTTTCTGTTTTTAGAATGACACTTTTATATAAGTAGATTTCCTTTTTTTTTTTTTGGATTTTTGCTTTTGCCTTTTTATTTATAAAATAATAAAAAAAAAGAACATTAACTCTGCCATATAATGAGCAGCAGCTGCGTGGTAAAATCGTCGCATACACATGCAACAGGAAGAAGACGAGACGATTGGAAGACGGTCGAGGCATTTAGGGACTTTGGCTGGGGCTCCTACGCTGTTGCTGGTGAAGCCGGCGTCACTGCCAGAACCACAGCATTTGTGGGTGTCAAAAAGTTCAGCAACTTGCGCCAAATGCATCCAGTAAATTTTTGCTTGGCCATGAGATAACATCGTCTTCGAGTGTGTCTGCGTCTGCGTCTTTGTCTGTGTCAGCTACGGCCGGGTTGTCATTTTGAAAAATTTAGAAACTAAGGCATCTTTAATTTGGTTAGTTTAAAAATCGATTGAGATTTATTTAAATGCCTTAAACGTGACTAAATTTACGAGGCAGTCAAAGTTTCACTCAGCTCGGAAAAGCTAAGAAAATATTCCCCCCGCCTTGGGTATGAAATTTATGTTTGTTGAATTTTGTTCAAGTCTTGTGCCATTAAATGAAGTGGACAAGTTTCACAGCTGCGGGATTTTCAGAGATTTTGGAAAATGTTTTTTTAAATTGTGAAATGAATACTTAAATTATAAACAGAGCCAATGAAATTTTACGACAAATAGAGAAAGATGGCTATCATAAAATAGAGGCGCTTAAGATAAAATTTATCAAAATATTTTCTATTAAAATACCTCAATTCTTATCCTGGTTGAGTGCAAAAAAATAAAGGTGACACAAGTGATAAGGTGGAACAAATATCCCATTGACCTGTTCAATTTTTCCTAATTATACCCTGTACCTAAAAAGGTACAAGGGTATATTAAGTTTGTCAAATGTATGTAACATAGAGAAGGAGACGTCAGAGACCCCCCAAAGTTACCTAATGTATGATCAGGGTGACTAGAGAAATCGATCTAGCCATGTCCGTCTGTCTGTCTGTCTGTCTGTCTGTCTGTCTGTCTGTCTGTCTGTCTGTCTGTCTGTCTGTCTGTCCGTCTGTATGAACACCTCGTTCTCAGAGATGGTAAGGCCTAGAAAGTTCCGGTTTGTTGCTAATAATCATTTGTTCTGCAGGTTAGATCAAGTTTATTATATTTTTTTAATATCCGATTTAGGTTCGGAATAAAAAGTATAAAACCACAACAACCTCAAAAAAAGGAAAAAATTTATAGGCCATAACTTTTTTGTTTGCTATCATATTATTACGAAAGCTTGCAGTTAGAAGTTCTTATATGTTCGCAATAAGGATGTGAAGTTTCGATCTGATCAGACAACTATATCATATAGCTCCTATAGGGCCGATCGAAAGTGCAAAAATCGTTTTAACGTCATAATTTCTTTATCTTTAAAGATTTTTTATTCAAATTAAGAAAAAATGTGAACTTAAAAATACTCAGCAGCTGTGCAAAGTTTTAATAAAATTGGAGATCTACATCATATAGCTTCCATAGGCCTAATCGGTCAAAAAATCCGATTTCTGTGTTTTTTTGTCAGAAAACGGGTTATTTATGAACCAATCGCAACCAAATTAAGCACAAGACAGTTTTTAGTATAAGTTTTTAATAACTCCAAATTTTATTGAAATCGGATGACTATATCATATAGCTTCCATAGGGCTAATCGGTCAAGAAATCCGATTTCTGTGCTTTTTTGTCAGAAAACGGGTTATTTTTGAGCCAATCGCAACCAAATTAAGCACAAGACAGTTTTTAGTATAAGTTTTTAATAACTCCAAATTTTATTGAAATCGGATGACTATATCATATAGCTTCCATAGGGCTAATCGGTCAAGAAATCCGATTTCTGTGCTTTTTTGTCAGAAAACGGGTTATTTTTGAGCCAATCGCAACCAAATTAAGCACAAGACAGTTTTTGGTATAAGTTTTGAATAGCACAAAATTTTGTTGAAATCAGATGGCTATATCATATAGCTCCCATAGGGCTAATCGGACAAAAACTCCGATTTTTTGTTTTTTTTTTTTTGTCAGAAATCGGGTTTTTTATGCACGAATCGCAACCAAAAATACCATATGATAGTTTCTTTTGTAATAACCCAAAAAGCGAAGTTTTAATCTGATCGGACTACCATAATATATAGTCTCCGTATGGCCTCTTGGAAGTGCAAAAATCGTTTTAACGTCGTAATTTTTTTGGTCTTAAAGTTATCTCTGTTAAATTTGGGAATAAGTCGTGCTTTAGAACACCAATCAATTGTGCAAAATTTAATCGAAATCAGATGGTATTTTTATTATTTTGTCAGAAATACTGATTTACGCTCCCTACAGGTACAGGGTATCTCAAACTCGGCTGCGCCCGAGTTTAACGTTCCGAATTTTTTTTATCTAATAAAAGAAAATGTCTTTGGCTTTTTTTTTTGTCTTGAGCCGAAAGACAAACATTCTTTCTTTTTTTTTAAGAAGGCAATAAATTGCCCAAGTCAAATCCTAAGTAAATATATAATTTATCAAAGACACACACACACACACATACACACACAGGGAGCGCAACAAGGCCTTATCAGCAGTTGCGTTGAACTTTTGTCTGAACACCAAAGTGATCGTTGCATTTTGCTCATTTCATTTCACAGACAACTGCAGCAACGTCAACAACTCGAGCGGAGCGATCTCGACGGGCTCCAATATGGATGACATTTTGATAATAACGGCAAACAGTGAACGCGCTATTCTGCGCGCCAAGTTCCTCAAGAATCACTTTGACAAGATCACCAAACAGCGAGGACGCAAACCATTCAAGTGAGTTGAGATATGGCGACGAAATAAAGAAATTTCCTAATTTATTTTGATTTCCTTAGTTTTTTGCACATCAAAATTGAGGATGGTCCTTTCAGCGAGGAGATTGCTCATAAGTACCAGAATACAGCCCTACAAATAGTCATACTGTGTCCCTCATTGCTGGCACTCTCGCAATCCTTTCTGATGGCCCAACTATCGGCTATAATCCGAGTGGAGAAGGTCTTAGCCATTTTACTGGACGTCACCGAGGAGAGGGTCAAAACTATGCACAAGACTGCCCTGCCCAGCTACTACAAGTGGCGACGATGTGTCGTACTGGATAATGATCAGGCTCAGATCAGCAATATCTTGGGTATTGCCACCGATATTCTAGGTCGCGCCTTGTGCCAGAGACCGCCCTGTCCCGACAACAACAATAGTATTTCACGCAGCTTTTCCAGCTGCTCAGAGGGCTTCACCGTGCTGCCCAAGAAGGTGAAAGTAGGCCAGAACAAGGTGGTGGTTATGCTGTCAGAGCCTTTGGAGAAAGATGACCTACTCAAGGTGATTGTGGAGAAATCGGGTGAATTGTTGGAAATCCGTAACTTCAAATGCCGCAATCCCTTCACAGTTCAATTCTCCATACCAGGTAAGTTTCGGGCAAGCTAGAAATGAGAGGTTATCTGACTAAAATCCTTGTGGCTTCCAGAGTCCTGCATGGAAATATCAACGATGGTGGAAATACGCATTGAAAAGAACAACAAGAGTCTCGGAGCTCGACCCATCAAGTGTGAGAGCCGTCTGAGGGAACTGGAACAATTGCTCCGTGTGGAGGACTCACCCATCGAATTCATGTGCCACTCTCTAGGCATTGGTCCAGCAGAGCGGGATGACCTGGACCTGCATTTGCTACACTGCTTCCAGCGTAATATGCCACCCAATTTTCACCTGCTCAATGGACCTTACGAAAAGCAGCCACACTTCTTTACTCGCATCGAATCCAGTCCCGAGGAATATCCCACCTTGCTGCATTTTGCAGCTCGCTGGGGTCTCAACCGACTCTGCATACAATTGATGGAGTGTCCGGGCGGTGACACAGCCTGCGGAGTACGCAACTGTGCGGGACGCACACCTGCCGAACTGGCCGAGCAGGAGGGTCATCACAAGCTGGCCCAAAATATTGTCAGTTTCTCGGAATTCCATGAGCTGACCACCATGTATCACTATTTCAAGGGTGTCGATAATGTCAACACCACAGCAACTACAGGTGAAAATAGCCCTAGTGGCCAGGTCAAGTCCGGAGCGGCAGCCAAAGTGGTCATTGAGGCAGTCAAGCCCACACCAGCCTCACCAAAGACTAAGTCAGCTACCGGCAAGCCACCTAAGCAACTGCCCACCGCCGAGTATATGGAAATGTCCAGTGGCTCAGAGCGTGAAAATACACCCGAAGTGCGTCCCAAGACCGAAACGTTGGCCATCTCCAACTTGAACTACATTAGTGTGGAAACCGAGGACGAGAATCTTCAGGGCTCGCCGGCCGATGTCTGTAAAAACTTTGACTCCAACAAAGTGCCGAACGAGCCCGGACCAGAGGAAACGACTAACGAACTGCGCATCAACGAACCGCCCTATTACCAATCCAAAGAGCAAAACAAATCCATAGACATGGTCGATGGCCCAACCCCAAATCAAGGGGACAAATTTAGTCAGGAATGCCTACAACTTCTGGAAAATTGCAATCAGTCTGGCGCCTTAGCGGCAGGCAATGATTATGTGCTCCAGCCCTCGAATATACCAGTCACATCGCCCACCTGTCCAGCAGACGATGGCAACTACTTGTTCCAGCCTTCCAATCGCCCTGTGGAGGAGGAACTGCTGCCACAGACTCGTCTGAACCGCAGTCGAGCTGACATACGTCCGATTCCCTGGGAGCCTAGCTACAGTAATGGCACCCTGAAACGCAGTGCTTCCGATGCTTCGAGCAGTGCCCGAGCTAATGCCGACGATGAACTGGCTGAGATTATGCACGACTTCAAGAACAATGTTCTATCCATTTGCGATGTAGAACTGCTGGTCGAGAAGTGGACGCATCGCAACGATGTCCAACAGAGTTTCCGAGAGAAGCAGGATCAAATTGACCAAATGCGCAAGGAATACCAGCGCATACAGGAGCAGGTTAGATCAAAGCTTAAGCGGGAAACACCCTTTGACAAGCTGAAGAAACTCTTCTTACGCCAAAAAGCCTCGGCTGAGAAGCACAATTGTGCTGATAGTATGCTTGACGAGACAAAGTCCTCCATTACCACAAGTTCCAGCTTCAAGTCCTCTAATCGTCCCATCAGCACACTCAGCCTGCAGAGCGTATCCTCCTCATCGTCATCGGGACGCCTCAGCACAGGCAGCAACTGCAGTGGAGCTTCTCTCGGGGACTCGGGCACTCACTCAGACCACGATGAGCGTCGCTTCGCCTGTCGTCTGGGCACACCAGGATCCCTTTTAGAAAACTACTTAGTGCCACCGCCACCAAGATCGATTTTCACACCCAGTTCCACGCCAGGCGATGAACGCCACCAGATTGTTTTCCCCTCACCCATGTCCAGCTGCCAACGTCTCCATACACCCACCAGCCCCACTGGCTCTGAGCACTACCAAATGTTCCCTTCAAATATTCCCGTCTACAGCAGTCAGCACCAGCTCTCCTCCTCGCAGAGCAGCAGCCAATTGAACACGATTATGGAGGCCAAGGAGCACGACATGCAGCATCACTACCAAAACGGTGTCACTCTCCAGCCTATCAAGGTGAACGAGCGCCCCAATATCATTTACGGCAAACTGACAAAGGGCTCATCGACAGGCTGCAGCAGCTTTAAGCCAAAGCAAGTGGCCTGTCCCCAAGTGGGCAGTATTGAGGTTCAGGCCGAGGTCTACCAGAATGTGGGTGGCAGCACCGCTCCAGAGGATCAATCCTCTCAGAAAACAGACCAACCCAACTACATAAATTGTTAGAGGAACAGCTTGGATCATGCCAGAAATAAAGCCTGAGAGCGGAGCTTTTACGGAACTTTATTCTATTGTATATTTATTTGTGCTGAATTTTGTTTAATTTTAAAAACTAAGAATTGTTAATGAAAAATCTTAAAAATAAGTGCAAAATTTCGAATGAGTATGAACTAGTTAAAGAATGGTCCCGAGTGCCCAAAAAAAAAAAAAAAACAATCTATATATAAATAAATATTCTAATGGTATTTTTATCCTAAATATTTTTAATATTATTTTTATATTTCCGAGTTATTTGTGTTCTCATATTAAGCTAACAAATAGATTAAGTTTTTGGGTTCCAACTCAGAAAACGATTTTGTATGAAATTTTCAAGAATTTTTGCAAGCAACCAAAATACGAAAAACATATCCTAAAATATAAGTTCTATTTAAGCCAAGGCCAACGAAATGGACCAACGAAAAAAGCAACCACCACCATCATCACCACCAGCACCACCACTACTACCATTATCACATCGAGAAAATGTTATTACTAGCTTTAAGTTTAAGGTAAAAAGAAAACTATTTCTCTACACCAGCGAAAACCCAACTAAAAAATGTAATAAATTTAAACATTTAAGTAAGGCGTTTGTTTGGTATTTTCATTTCATATTTCAGCCACGTGCTAAGCCCCAGAGAGGAGCATAAAAGTTCAAGGGATGTTGCATTCGACTTTTTTGTTTGGGCTTGCTCTTTTTCGTTAACCACGGTAACGGAAACCTATGGAAAACAGGAAATCAAGCGGAAGCCCCAACACGCAAAATGGGATTGCAGCTGCCAGCGTAAATTATAAAAAAAAGAAGAAGAGAAACCAACTAACCATTCACCGGTAAAGCTTAAATCACACACACACATACACACGCTTGGATTGTCCGCCCATATGTAGTGCCGCCCAGATTTTATAGTAATATTCCCAGCTGACTTCGTGTCCATTTCAGCCCAAAAGCCGCCATTGCCATTTGCCGTGGATTATATGGAAATTTCAGTTCGTTTGCTCGCACAATTTCCGGTTTTGCTGTAATCACTCACAGCTGATGAGGCGGCTCGCATTGCAAGCTGGGGATTTCTTTTCGCTTCGCTTCGCTTTCATAGTCATTGTATCAAGGTGAGAGAGAATCACTTGGAAGAAGAGATACGATTGAATCAAAAGTCTTGGGTAAAAGTGAGGGTTGCTGAGAGCGCTGAAAAGTAGGCAGCCATTTGCATACTCAATTTGAGCTTACAAAGCTTTCCTTCATACAGGGTGTTTCAAACAAAAGTCAAACAGAAATATTAAATAAAAAATAGAAAGAAAAAAAAACGTTTAGAAATTACAAAAATTTGAAAAGTCTATTGAAATGCTGAGGGCACCCTTTGAAATCAGCGAAAGCTCTCTGCCCTCACAATCAAAACAAAAACAAGGCCCCTTCCAAGAGAGTACAAAAAAGCTTCGCACATTTTATGCTCTCCGCCTCTCTGGACTAACTGTGGTTAGTCAAAGCGAACAAGTGTGTATAAAAAAGGAAACTCTTCGTTCAGTCGACGATGTAAATTAAGTGGAATTGCAACGCAAAAAATTCTGTTCAGTCGGAAAAGATTTTTATGTGTGTTTTTGCGCTGCAAGGAAAATAGAAACTTTTACAATTTGTGCACATTTTGTTTGTTAAATTCAATTCAAATCAAAAAAAGGCAAATGGTAACAAAATTGAATTCGCTCGCTAATTAGAATAAGATTAAAATAACGAGAGCAACAATTTAAAGATTGAAGGACTTTGCTTTGGCATCCTCAGTTTTTGTGCACTCGTGTGAAAAGTAAAAACAATAACGAAAGTGTACACATGAAGCCAGAGAATTTCATATAAAACACTGAACTGAACTGAACTGCGTAGTTGTTTTTGTTTTGTTTCCATTTTTTGTTGTCTGTTTTTTTTTTTTGAGGTCCCTGGAAAATAACGCACAAACAGATCCTTCTTTAATTAGCTCCTGTTAAATGTTTAATTTGCGTCGCGTCGCGTTTGTCTGTTTTTTCCGCTTTGGTAATCATCAAGTGCTGCTGTGGCATTGGCATTGGCCAAGCTGCTAATTAAACGAACCGGTTGTCAAATAACAAGAAAAACTGCAAATTAAACTCATCATAGCAAGGATAGAGCAAGAAAGAGAGAGAGCGGCGAAGACCAAGCTCGGAACTTAAGCAGGAAAAGCTACCACTCGTAAATAATTTAAGGTAAAGTCCGCCATTGGGAATTTCACTTGTTCTCCTCATAACTTATGTCGTTCAACTTTGTTTGTCCTCTCTAATATTTTTTCATTTCTTTTTTTTTTTTTTTTGCTACAATTTTCTTTGCCATTAATTTTGTTGCTTGTTGACAAAATGGCAGCCAAATGAAATTGCGACCACTTCAAAGTTTTGCAACGCATTTTTAATGATGCACTAAATGGAAACTGCCATGATACGAATATGGTTTACTTAAGTCAAGCATCTCTCACTTGAAAACTGTTTAAAAATTACACATTCTATGCAATTAATTTTTAAAAGTCCTATAATAATTTTTGTATACTTCGAGCTGAGAAAAAAATAAATTTCATATGCCTTACGGTTCATTTGACTCGATTCAATATAAATTGAAATGCTATTCAAAAGCAGTGAGCATTTATTGTCCTTGATCTTTGACTGAAGAAAAAGGTTCGCTTACTTAGTATTTGAGCTTTGTTTAGTGGATACAAAATAAAAGAATTCTATTCGTATAGTGCCATGCGTTTTGAATACACTTACATCTTATATTTCTATGGTTGTGTGAGATTTTATTTAGTCTTTTCCTTACATTTGTCGTTTGGCTTGTCGGCAACGTCAGCGTCATTGGGTCGAGCCGCTGCACTCATAAATATTTCAAGTTGTCAAAGCACAAAACTCACATTCAGGCACACATAACTTGTTAGCACATCTAAAATACACACACACACATATACACTCACACAGGGACAAATTCAGCCCTGCTCATTACGCCGCACTGTGGCAAAGAGGCTCTTGGCCGCAGTGTTTCCGTTTTCTTTCTATGTCACCGAGCAGGACTCGGTTAGTTGGTGACTTGCTGGTCTGTCGGCAGTAGCCCCCCGTGTGTGCGACGCCACTGTTCTTATAATTTTAATTACCACTTGAGTGAGTCGCGCTGTGAACGAGAGAGAGAGAGAGAGAGAGAGTAAAGCCATCCAGCCGTCATACAAAATCTCAAAAACAAAAGTCGGTATGTTTATGGCACTCTGCTTTCTAGCAATGAAACAAAAGCCGCATTGACACAAAGCGCACAAAAAATATTTCTATGCCAAGCCATTGTTATGGCCTAAGCCGAGCCAGCCACTTGGCCAATTTCTATTCTATTGTCAGCAGGAGAATTGTAAAAATAAGAATTCCTAAGTTTCCAAATTACTCATACGCCACGCATGCCGCACGCTGCACGCAGTCCGTTCAGCTAGCCAGGCGGAAAGGTATTTTCTTATAAATTCGGTCAGCAATAATTGTGCATTTTCCGCTTCAGCGACTACAGCAAAAACGTTGACTCGATCCCCGTTGAAAAGTTTTTAAAGAGGCCAGAGGGTGTTTATCGATTCAGGCAGAGCCAATGACCGCAACGAGCAAACCAAATTGCCATAGACCATACACATATTACAAATATTTTCGTAGCTTTCGGGGAATGAAATGTCTCATCAACAATTTCAAACTTGGCACATAATCAAAATCTAACCGAAAGTCCTATTATATTTTATATGCGTTATGTATAGGTTATGTTCATTATCATCAAGCCTGGCCAAATGTTGTAGGTGGCCAACAAAATAAACTGACGCAAGGAGAGAGAGAGAAATGAGAAAATTGCCATAATAGTTTCAAAGTCGTTTTGATGAACATCGTAAATTCGTTTTTATTGGTAAACACCATGTGACATTTATCGGTGAATGGGCAGCCGAAACAAGGGGTAAAAAAAAACAACTACAAAATGTAACCTAATAACAAAATAGAAGCCAACCTTCAGTTACACCAGCCAAAGCAAATACAGAAAGGCAAATTTGTTTTTGTTTTTGTTCATTTATTAAATGGAAATCCCAAAATGCCAACCAACCAGAGGCAGGTTTCAACGAGAATATTTCGTTAGCCAACATGTGGATGCTCTGGTACTTTTTTTCCTATTGATGAACAAAATTGTCAATCGATCTCGATGGTAAAAGAAAATATGCAATTTTTGCAATTTCTTTTTTTATTAAATTCCATCAGCAAAGAATGCATTTTGACAAATTAAAAGGGTGGCCACAAAGAGTATCTAAGCCTCGTTGTGTCAGAGCTCTCTCACTTTGTCCTGCCTGAGGCCGGACATGACCAAACACCACCAGCCCAGACATGTGTCTGGTGTGGTCTGATTTGGTCTGGTTTAAATAAACTAGCATTTGGCATTTTGGCAGACATTCCGTTGACTGTAAATGCTAGCCAGGATCTTAAGTGTTTTTTTATAAATTATGCGAGCATATCTGGACAACTGTTGTTGGCTGGCAAGTCAAATTCATGGTAACTGCATTGCTTACTTGGCCAGTATGTGGCTGACCCCGCCATCAGAACTTTTGTGCCCTCTGCTCTGCTATAAGTTCATGGCTAGGTGGCTTTGATTTCCTGTAGGGCTTTGGAGAAATAATTCATCAGGTGAGTGGTCAGTACTATTTCCCAGACTATTTATGGCCACCGGCTCTTGCATAAGATTTTAAATTGAATTTGCAATTGCACAATTTAATTATGCAAATTATATTACTGATTCCACTTGGATGTCTGACTTCGATTCAGGCAGACAACAGGGCGTATACATATTGTTTGCTCTTACATTTTCTGTGCGACGACATGAGCCTTAAATTCTTTTCATTGGATGGGAAAATGTCACAGCTGTCTTTGTTTTACTGTTGTTAAGAAGAAAAGTTCCTAGAAACCGGAAAACTTGTTCAATCTGAGATAAAAGTGGAAAAAATTATAGTTGAACCTTTTCCCTGATTCTGTGGTCTTCTTAATAAATAAAGCACTTAAAACTTTGCTGCTGAAACTTTTCAAGCCATTTTCTAATTTACTAAGCTACTAGAAATTAAATTTGATATTAAAAAATTCACAGGTTTTATCCTCAGATTTCTGAAGGCAAAGTTAAATCATTTTTATTTGCCCTACAAATTCATTCTCTCTCTTTCTTACTCTTCCTTCACTTCATATTGTCTGAAGGCAAAGTTAAATCATTTTTATTTCCCCTACAAATTCATTCTCTCCCTCTCTCTTACCCTTCCTTCACTTCATATTGTCTTTCTGTTGATGGTATTTGTATTAAAAGAAATATGTCCATCCAGAAACTTAGTCCTGGGAAAGTGGACATACCTTTTTAAACAATGGCGTGTTTGACACTAACACAGAAACAGGCCCAGACATGCCAGACATTTGAAAATGCCAAATGAAAATGATCCAACCGAGAAGTAAACAAATCGTAGACAATTGAGTGACGTGTTATTTGCCAAAACTGACTGACACCAGGAGAAGAGCCAAAGAGCAAACGGCCAAAAGGTCAAAAGGGCCCAACCAGGCTAAAAGCAATTACAATTCAAAGGGGCTTGTTTGGCTGTATAGTGCAAAAATACAATTAACTGTAATTTGGCCAGACACAAGCAAAATACAAATAAGCACAGGAAACAACAAGTCACTTGGCTAAAAATGAGGATATCAAAACATTGGCATGAGCAATGTGTAATGGGCAGCTGGCAGACAACTTGCCGTTTTCAGCTTTTATTGATTTTGGAGTGCAGGCTTAAGTAAATCAAAGGCTTACACTGCAATTAAATAAAATTTATTGTTTGTTTGTTTATTACATATGTATAAATATATACATATAAGGCAAGGGAATCGATGGTGTAAAATCGTATAATTCTCTACTTATACGAGTCCTTGACAATCAATGGCTACCGAAAATCCCAGACTTTCCCTGCCAAATGTAAATAAACTTTCAATTACATTGACTCAACCAGGCCCTGAAACAGCCGCAGACAGTCCTAGCACAGTCACACACACGCACACAGAAATATTTCACACGCAGTGCACTGCATAAATAACAAAAATTCATTGCATACCTCCAGGCGTGGCATGTAAATGGAAGAAATCGACGACGCGGCATGTCGGCCGCCAATTAAATGCCAAACTGCCTAAAAAAAAATAAAAGGACTTAAGACCGCCAGCTCGACCCTTGTATGCCCTACACTGGCTCTTTGTTCACCCGTTCGACTCTCGTAGTATTTTTCCATTTGACTTGCTAAATTGAGAGACCCAGCCCTTACCTAATTTACATAACACGATGTATATAAACGGTAACAATTTACTGCATTTCTTTTTTTTTTTTTTTTTTTGATCTAGTGAAAATGAAATATTCTTGCGTGTTGTTGGGTTATTTAAATTCTTGTTTGACAGTTACTCTATGAAAAGCCAGAACTCTTTCGCTTTCTTTCAGCTTGCATCTGCCGGCCGGTCTCCCTTACATCAGACATACACACACATTTGCATATAATTGAAATAAACATTTGGCATTTGGGTTACGTTTTGTTCACATTTCTTCTTTCGCTAAGCTTTTGAGGGGCACTGACAATTGATCTAGCTAAAGGTCACTGGTGGCACACAATCCAATTAGTGATAAGCATCGATTGCCACTAAATAAAATGGTAATCTTTTTGGCCTCGCCCAGAGAGCACTTAGTTTCTTAGTTCCCCACCACCGCTGAGGTCAAGATAGATTGGCGCGTTTTTTTTATGGTGGTATCCCCAAAGTAGGCCTAATCCACGTGTCAAACGTATTATTAATTAAAGCTTAAGTACTGAAGCTGCAAACGTAAGAATGTCTGACCATTACGAAAGATAGGTATCATCACTAGTTTCATCATGCACTGGTTCGCCTGCTATAAGCCGATGCAACTTCACAACCAAGCCGTTTACTTCAAACGGAGCTCTCGAAATGGCCCTGTCTACGCGTCTCAGCAATGCGTTATCGGTGCTATTGGAATCCATTATGCGATTTTCTTGTGCGTGTCCGCTAGTGTCATTATCATTGGGTGCAGGTTTTACGTTCCGACAATGCCTTCTGGAAGGCGACAGTTCGTCATTCTCATATTGATAGCCTGTTTCCTTGTTGGGCCTAAGACGCGTATCGGGCATGTGAGAAGCACGTCCGGGATCATCGCTAAGCCCTTTGCGTAGCAAGGTACTTAGTTTTAGTCTTTGAGCTGGATTGTCTATGGAATGCAAGGACCTCCGACGCCTGGACAGCTTATTGTCTGATCCGGTCTCTATGTCAGCATTAATACGCATATACGAGCAAGATGCCATTGCAGACTTGGAGCGTACACCCGTCTTGTCAAGAAATTTTTTTGAAGCAGTAAGTTTTCTGCCATCATTAACGACAGGAAGACCTGCATACTTTTTCGGTAAAGAAGGAGGTCTCACACAAGGTTTCCAAGTAAGCGACTTGCCCAAGCCGATCGGTAAGTTGAAGCGGGCTCCAAGAGCGTCATACAATTGGTGATTGTTATTTGCATTGAAGAACTTGTGGAACCATTGGAGAAATTCGTGATTACCCTTTCCATTTATTAAATTTCCCACAGGGATTTCTTTGACTATTCCAATCCTTTCAAAAGCAGCTTGAAGTATCTTGTAGTTGACGACATACTCACATTCAATATTACTAACCAAGCGCACCTTCTGCATGGGAACAGTCAGTGGAAAGAGGCAGTGCATTATCTGGCAATAAACCGCTCCAGTACATAATTCATCCACTGTCTTAATATCGGATTTCAGTAGATCGTTGACCCAATTAATCAGAGAGCGGCCAGACACATTGTCCTCCTTGGTTAGAACTACGTTCTTAGCCACATCAGTGCGGCCAAAAACGCTTTCATTGATGTAACGTTTATTCATTGCGAATTTTGAGAAAAAGCTTGCAAAAATATATTGTATATTGAGAATTATTAGAATATATCCAAAAATAATATGGAAAAAAATCTCACAGTAATTTTAGAATTTTAATAAAGGAAAAATGTTGACTGTTCGAAAGTTGAATACAAAGTAAAATATATCGTATTCTGATGTTTACTACTAAAATCAAAATTATGTTTATTTCATGGCCACCTTTTTTTAACCAGTACCTTAAGGGTGTTTTAAGTGCTCAGTCTGTGCAAACTTATATAATAAAGAGGAGACGTCCGAGACCCTTTAATATGAACAGAGTGCATAGAGAAATCTTTTGAGCGCCCAGATCTTGTAGACTATACAAGCTAGGACAATCGACCTTGGGACTCGGACTCTTCATCTATAAGTTTTTTTTTTTCCTATTCTCCTTCCGACAATCTCTCTTCCCATCCCTCACATTTCTAAGAATTTGTATATTCTACAGCTGTAAGACTATGGTTGATTCGGATGAGCTTTTCAAAATACAAAAAATCTTTGCAGGAGACATTTCCATAACAAAGTTTTAGAGTCAATAATTTAATTCAGCTTGTAAACGGGAGAATGAACAATCCGATAGATGGCGTGTTCAGAATAATGATTTGTTGATTTCAAAGGAATATAAGAACTAAAGTTTTTATGAGAATGAAAATGAATTCTTGATTTCAAAGGAATATAAGAACGAAAGTTTTTATGAGAATGATTACCATCAGGCTAGGGTTGGCACCTTTGTTTTTAATTCCCTGCAATAGGTACGGGGGCCTATGCTTTACTTTCGTATTGTTTTTTTTTTATAATTTACATAATTCTAGATTCTATATGGTCCAATTCTATATCTTTCCTTTGATTTCTTCTCAATAAAGATGTTTGATTTTTTTTCAGACAATCCGCATAGTATGTAATTTGTATCTGTGCAGAGCTCAAGGAAAAAACCATTGAGGAACTTCGCAGGTGCCAAAATTGAACGCTAACCATGTCTAATGTAAGCTAACTACCCCAAAAAAATATATATATACATATATAAATCTTATCAAGAATTTAATATATTTCATTGGTATTTTCCATCTACCAAAGTTACTCTTTATGGACGAATCGAATGGCAATGGGGTGTATGCAACTAAATCCCTTTCCGACAGCGCCACTCTCACAGACAATGGTGTAGGTGGAAGTGGCATTGGGGCAACAACAACAACAGCAACAGCAGCAACGAATATAACAGCACCAGGAACCACAACAATAACATCAGCAGCAACAATGGCAAATAATATGGGCATTATGAATGGCAGCGCTGTCGCTGCAGTGGCCGCTGCTGCTGCCGTTGCCAATCTGCCCACTTCTGTGTCGAGTGAGGACCTCAGCCAAAGTCTTTCCGAGTACACGGATGCCGATGAAAGCATATCAGCACCGACCGAGTTTCTTGCTGAGGTAAGTGGAAATTTAAACAGCCATCGTTATCCTCTCCAGCCCCTCCAACCTTCATGCGGGGCTCTACCTCTTCTCTTTTGTTGTGCTCGCATCCCGCAGAAAGACATAAAAAAGAAGAAGAGGGCAAAATTCAAATGCAAATTGCTGCGCTGGCTGCAGCGCCGCTTATTTAATTTTAAATCCTTTCAAGAGGATTATTGGCCAAAAACGAGAAGACGGGAGAGAGAGGAATGAATGCTTTGGCTTTTGTGTGTCAGCTTATTGATTGCTGAAAAATAGTTTTTATGCCCGCTTAACTTTTCAAAAAATTTGGGCCACTAGCACACAGCACTTTCTTAATTTGCTAAAAAAAAATACTTTTGAATTTAACTTAGAGGAAAACGAAATTATTTTGGAGACCCCCGAATATTTGTTGTCATATTTCCACACTGTTCTCACTTTCAGTTTCTCTCGGCCGTAATGCTCAAGGACTACAAAAAAGCCTTAAAATACTGCAAGCTAAGTGAGTGACAAAGCCAAGCCAAAAACAAAGTATCGTGAAATAAATGAAAAACAAAAATCTATTTCTTTTCAAACAGTCTTGCAATACGAACCAAACAATGCCACAGCCAAAGAGTTCTATCCACTCATCTTGGACAAACTACGTGGTAAGTGGAATATGAATAGCCAAAAGCGGACTTAGCACCTTGCTTTTCTTTTTTCGAAATATGCAGTGGCTGCTTCGAGCGATAGTGACGAGAACTATAATAAATCTTCATCACCCGAATTGGCCCCCTCGGCTGAGGAGAGCGATGAAGCCAATTCGGATGAGCCACACAGTCAACACGACTCCCAGGCCATGAGTAGCAGCAACAATTGTTCGGATGAACCCCTCAGTCTTAGTGAATGTGACGAAGGCGAAGCTTTGGATGATGACGATGATTTAGATAATGTGGACGATGATGACGACGATGACTTGGATAATGTCGATGACGACGATGTGATGAGCAGCAGTGGCGATGATTTACCCATAGATGAGCAACAGGATGTGGCTGCTGTTGGTGGCTTGGCGGTGGCCTCGGGCTCGTCCCGAAACTCCTCCAGCGGCGGTGGTGGACGTAGTGACAATACCACTCACTCATACTCGAGTCTTCTGCTGGAGGAGGAAGATGATATTGTGCCAGTTAGCTTACACTTCTGTCACAAGGAGACCACGACCACAGATTTGGATGTTAGCAATGGTAGGCTATAGGAATTTTCAATAAAAAATATATATATATAAATCAAACAAATTTTTTCATAGGTAATAAAGCACCATCAGCCTCTTGCAGTGATTCGGAGTCGCCAACAGAGCCGCTGACACAACGCCTGGCCGCCATACTGCGTTCCAAGTGCGGCGTATCCTCCAGTAATGACGAACAATATTAAAAAATATATATATATATATATCAAGTTTTCTTATACATTAATATGAAACTATAACCGTATATACTATGTACTAAAAAGTATTTATTCTTGTAATCTCTAAGATACTCAAATTTATATTCTCTCGATATAACCTGATAGGCCCTCAGACACCCCAAAAAAAACTTAGTATTTTCGCTTTTATAAACCTAGAAACCGTCCCGAACACTACATACAACTTATAAATGTATTTTCAATTATTTATTGTGTATTGCAGAAACTACTTATAAATCTAGCTGCATATTTCGTCAAACGAATACCCTAGACAAACATATCGTACAAACACTAAATGTATATGGTATACATATATACATATATATTATTGATAAAATATGTAAAACCAAATTCTTGAATTGCGCTCCATCATATTGATAAATATATATATATATATAAAGAAGAGGAGCCAAAATATACTCAATAGTTTATAGGAATGATATATACATAAAATTTAAAATTTAACAAAAACCAAATAATAATTTATAGAATGAAATTTATTATTATTACAAGAATTATACTCATGAATAAATTTTTGGATTAAGAGAATCTATTTTTTAGTAAAACAACAAAAACCCAAAAAAGGAAAACCTATAATCAACGCACACACAGCTTAGAGGAGTTGTTGCCTAAAACTTTACTAGCATTTTATAGAGGGCGATTTTTTTCCGGCAAACATTTATATACTACATATAAGTAACACTGTAATTATAAGAGGCACTTGGGATAAGTCTGAATCAAATGGAAATATGGCTATGCTGAAGGCAACTAAAAAATAAAATAAAAAAAAAAGAAAACTATTAAATGAAATTTAAAAAAAAACACACATTGAAATGGTCCAAAAGTCATCAACTAAATTAATCATAAAATATAAAAGAATAAAACAGCAAAACCAAACAGAATTTTTTGTAATGAATATGGGAAAATAAAATAAATTTCAAATTTCTATAATTTCAATTCAATTTATATCAAAATTAATTGGCTTTTGAAAATTATAATTACGAATCTCTCACCCTTTTTATATTGGATTCAAATTATTTATAACAAATTGAACAATGTAAATTAATTAAAAATGAAATCATTTTGGCCCAAATTAGTAGATTCTAATAATTTAATTTAATTTAAAATCAAATTATTCCTTAAAACATTTGTATTTATTATTAAAAGTTGTAATAAAATGGCAAGAAAGCAGGAAAATTTATTCGTTTTATTTTCTGACTAAAGCTAGAATGTGGGTAAGTTCAAAAATTTGACAAATGAAGACAACTCACTGGTACCCCTTGGTGAGAGCCAAAAATAACGAACAAGGTCTCAAGGTAACAAATAATGGAGATAAAATTCTGGATGTGCCAAAAACTTCCAAGACAGAATGGAAGTTCATTCAAATAGACGACTAGGCATCAGAGCTATACAAAATATATAAAATAAAAATGAGGTCCTTACACACTTTTCGAAGAAAAAAGATAAAATGGATTTTGCCTTTATGTTTGTAAAGCATAGAATTACACTTTCTAGGCACCAAGAAGTTACCTCTGGATTCGTTGGTATTAATTATGAAATCGATTGTCCAATGGTTCTTCTGTTTCTTTACAAATTTTTTAGGTCCAAATTCTCAACTTTAAATTACTTTCTTCTTTTGTGCATTTGTCGGAACTAACCGGATCGAACCACTATATCATATATTATTCTCACTGTGATGGCTTTAACCAATATCTGCAACATTTGAAGACCACTCTCATATAATTCGGGACACACACTGCTTATATCGAATTAAACATATGTGCTAAATTCCATTAAGATCGAATCCCTATATCATATAGCTGTCCTATAAACTTTACTTGTATTTATGAATATCTTCAACATTTACTGACTCAACACAATCAAATTTGATGAAAGTTCACTTGGGTAGCAAATTTCGAATCGTTAGATCAGACGAATCTACTTCATATGATTTATGGCAGAAATAACTTATGGATTGGTTGTGCTTTGGTTTTATCTCAAATATATTTAATAAAGAGAATACTACCAGTTTTCCAAACATTTTGCTTAGCATTTATTATTATTTGTTTGATACATTATTATCAAAGAACAATGAATTTTGATATTAAGTATAAATATTATTAACATGAGATTTGCTTTTTATTTTATCATACATAAATTGGGTAAGTTTTTATAAAACTTGATGATGTTTCGCTTTTGCTTTTCGATTTCGTACATAAAAAATATATCTATATATATATATGTATGTGTATGTATATATTTTAATATTTTATGTCCTTCTCTTGTTGTTGCTGTTGTTACTGTTTTGTTGAAGTTTTGTGACCTTGTCATCCATTTGGCTGTCTTTTTGCCAGACATTTTGTTTGTATAACTCTATAAAAAAGGTTTATGAAATTCGATTACAGATTTGCTTAGAATATATATATATATATTTTTTTTTTTATCAATATTTTTTTTTTTGGGGGGTTTTGTTTAACGATTGACCTCTAATCCTCTGTCTATTTTCCATTGTGATATGTAACAAACTACGGTGATGAATTTGCTTTTTATGTTTTGTTTTTGTTTTTGTTTATGAAATACTGATTTAGTTTTCTTAATTCGATTGCAACTTAAATAATTATTAGCTAGATTGTGTGTAATGATCAAATAAATCATATTGATTTGTATTTGTTTGCCAGCACCATTTGAAAAAAATTAACCAAACAACAAAATTTGTTCTATGTCCTTTTATATATTGGTAAAAAAAATAAATAGCGCAATCTTGCGTAAATCAGGTAATGAAGCTTTGTATTGCAAATAATTTCTTTGTTGCCTTTTTTTTAGTTTAGATTTATTGTTAATAATAATATTTAAGAGTATTTTTCTATTTATGTTTTGTAAAATCAAGCGCTCATTAAATGTGGCAAAGCCAGGTGCTTAAAATTTGTAGAAATCTTCAAAAGCAAAAATCAAAGATACAAATACAGAATTGAGAGAATGAATAAATAATTGAAGAGATGAAACGATTTTCGTTTAATAACTTTTTATCTGTCTGCTAAATCCTTTGCCCTAGAAGTAACAATTATTATACTGAATAACAGTAGCTTAATTTATTCTTTACTCTTTTTCGAATTTTATGTTGAGCAGCTCGAAAGTGTCTTTCTGTGTATTCATGTGCCTAAATTGTATTTGTATGTGTATGTGTGTGTGTAAGTGTGCATTAGCAATTGAATGTGTCAATTATTTAATTATTAATCAGCTTATCTTACGTTCTTGTTAAAAAGAAACTTCCATTTGAAAACTTCAGGTGTTGCTTGTACTGTCCAGTAGAATTAATAAATATACAATTACAGATTTGTATTCATATATAGCATATATATATATGGGATATTTAATAAATTAACATGGGAATGAGGTATTCTGTCAGCCAACTGACCAGAGACTACTCGACTGCGGTTTAAATAATAAAACAACAAAAAATACAAATTAAAAGTTTTTATTAAAATTTTACAACATTGAGAAATACACAAATAAAAACACAGCTTTCCAGTATACCCTTTCCCTCAGGTACAGAGTATAAAAAAAAGCTGCCACACAAAAAAAAATAAAATACAAAACGAAATTATAAACATAATTAAAATTTGAATATGGATATGTGGCGGCGGAGTTTATAACCTTAAATTAACTATTATTTTAACAACTAAGTTTTTGTTTTTTGTTAAAGAAAAAAAAACGAAGGCATTTTAACTTAATTCACTTAAAGTATACAGAAGACTTTTGATTGGGATTCAGAAGAATCGGCTAGATCGCATAATGCGGGTTGGCTTTATAATTTTTATAATTTCAACAGTTGATGTAAAAATGGTAAACAAAATTAAAGATCAAATGTTGTGGCTATTTTATATAAAAAATAATAACAACTTGTCGTATGCGTGTGTTTACATGAAAATGATTTATATTCAGTCAATGAGGGGTAATGGGATGCCTAATTCATAGCTAATATTAATTATTTCTATGTATTATATGTATTTTTTTTTTCCGTTGTTAAAAGTGTTGGTGCGGCGGCAGACAAATAACTTTGCTTTCTAAATTAGATACACAATATTCATCAACAATTTCGAGTATTGTTTTGCGCAAACACATACACTTTCTCTATTATTTCATCACTGTATTCCTAAGTATTCACTTACCATTTTTTGTTCTTTTTAGCTTAAAAATTAAAAAGATCATAGCTTGTGAAAGCTATGAAAAGACATGCGATATACATACGATGTAATGTAAACGCAAGTTGCCTTACAATCAAATCTAAAACTAAACGATGCAATTGATAAACGACGATGCAGGTGGCGATGTGGTACCTGAATCGAAAAAGCTGTGTCACCAGGGCCCGGGAGGCCCATTCGGTGTCGGGCCCACAACGGACCAGGTTGGGTTGTCTTTTGCGTCGTCAATATTTGTGTGGTTCTTGATAAGGAGCTGTGTGGCCGGGTATTTGTTGAGTTGAGCGAAGCGCTCCATAACGCACGACGAGGACAGGCGGGCCTCAGCATCGTGATCCCAGCATTCCTCCATGGTGTCGCAGAATATGCTAAGACCCTGTAAGCAAAGTCATAATAAAAAAAAAGTCAATTGAAATTATAGTCTGACTTACCGGATGTGAACGCCATGAGTTGAGTAGACGTGGACGCAACTTTTTCATTACAACACTTTCCTGCACCTCATCGAGAGTGGGTCTCTGACCAAGCTACGGAACATTAAGAATTGTTATACAAGGTTAAATTGAAGCTGGGGCAAATTTGACTCACCTCGGCTTCAAATGGCAACTGGAACTCTCCAACTGGACCAACCACATCACAACGTGATACCATTTCCCACAAGACCAGACCACAGGCATAGACATCGATACGCAAAAAGGCATCACGATTGAAATTGATGGCTCCCTCCAAGACTTCAGGGGCCATATAGCGACGCGTTCCCACCTGGCCATGGGTATCACCACATGACTTACCCGGCTGGAAAATCATGGCCAGACCAAAATCTGCTATACACGCAGTCAAATCATTTTTTAACAAAACATTCTTAGACTTGAAGTCACGATGGGCAATGGAAGGCTTCAGTCCATCCATTTTGCTGGCCGGTATCTCCTCATGCAAGTGGGCCAACCCATTTGCCATGGATTCGGCAATGCGGCACAACTCCTGCCAGGTAATCGTGTGCGATTTTAAGTAATCACAGAGTGAGCCATTGTGCTGATAGGCCGATATAAGCCAATATTCTGATTTATCCAATTTCTTTTCATGCCCCACAAATTCCAAAATATTTGGGTGTCGCATGCGTGGCAATTTATAGATTTCATTTTCAGTTGTCCACGAGTCTTTCTCCTGTATACGAAAGATTTTAACGGCCACATCCCGACCCTCCAACTTGGCCTGCCACACATCACCGAAACGTCCACTGGCCTTCTGCTCCAGCAACTGAATATTACTACTGAGCAAAGGCGAAGAATTGGTTATTTCCGCCTCGTTCTGCAAGAATCACGAGAAGTATTATAAAATTCTGTTCCCATTTGATATAAATAGCTCAACTTACTTCGGGTATATCATTGAAATTTGCCTGCTTGCGTCGTCGATATAATGATAAAAGGAAGGCCAAGACAAGCATGAGTACAGCAAACAAGGACAAGCAAATGAAGATGTACACCAGATTGTTGTTGTCCTGGGTTTTTTCCTTCGGCACTGCAAAATATGAATTCAAATGAGCTTTACATTGTGCAAACATTTCAACCACTCGAATCGTTTTTATTTTTATTTTGGCAAGTCAAAAGCACATGCCTACAGGTGAACAACATCTCAAGTGGCACCTGTAGTTTTACCAAGGGAAGCCAGAGCTATGTCTCTGTGTGTGTGTGTGTGTGTGTGTGTGTGTGTAAAGGGCAAAACGAGCAAACATAAAAATCTGCATGTGAGGGGTGACGGATTGTGAGATACTCTAAAATTTCATTTGACGAGAAGGGAAGAACTTGACAGACTTTATTTCTTATATAGAAAATTCTTATATGGGAATATATTTCCATACAAATTAAGAAATGACTCTTTGTCACCTTTAACCTATGGATATATATATATGTACATATATTTGCTTTATCTTTCTTTTCTACTCATTACATAGATACAGGGTATAAAAACGAAAGTTCGCCCCCAATTTTCTGCTTTTCTCCGAGATAAAAGAGAGCTCAGTTCAAAAACGAAGCAATGCACAAAAGATGCATGCAAATGTGGCAGGGAAGCGGAGCCAAGGAAGCAGCATCAGCAACACCCTAGCCCAAAACAGAAACAAAAAAAAAAACAACAAAAATAAAGTAAAAAATACACAGGGCCACCACAGCAAAGCAAAGGAAAGCAGAACAGGGCAGAGCAGAGTGAAGCACTAGAATTGCAACACATGCGGCAGCTGCTCCAGCTTTGGCTTGCTGGTTGCTGGATGCTGAAATGGAGGGTTTGCCGAGGCAATGCCACTTCGCGTCGAGAGTTCGTTAACACGAAAAATGTTACAGGGGCCGCTTGAGCAAGGGGCCTGGGCGCCACAGAATGCGGTTCATTCGCGCGCGCACACAAGTCAAACTTGTGGGTGAGGTGAAAAATCAGAGCACTCACACATACATATACACATATATATTTGTAGAATCCCTCAAATGGGCTCTGTGCAAGTTAAAGATGAAAAACAAAATAACACACACACACAGGGGAACAAATAAAACAAACAGGAACGCATAAATACAAAATGCCAAAATTGGGGTAAACATTTTACACTTTCGGTATGGGGCAAGCACCCACCTTGAGTCGTTGCCTCTGTGGTAGTCGGTATGTACTTCTGGTCCGTGTTGCACAGCGATCCCTTACAGCAGCAAAAGTGTAGCTTGTCCGGACGCTGTTCGGCACTGGTCTTACAATCGGTCTGATTGCATTCGGGCATGTACGAGAAGCAGCCCTTTTTCTTGATATTCGCCTCGCCTGAAGGTGGTTAAAAATAAAATTAAAACAACCAAGGAAGCAATCAAAAATATAAGACGTTGCATACCCGTTAGGTCGTCGGTCTTCCACAATACATAGCAGCTGGACGCCTTGTCCGCCTCAATGTCGCAGTGTGTGATCTTTGTGGAGCAGTCACCATGGTCATTGCATTCCTTTTCGTCGTAGAATTCGCAGTCAATTCTGTGACCCTCGGGCAGGATGGCGGCATAGCTTAGCAAGTACACTATGGAAATAAAATATGCCATGATTTAATAATGATTCATGCTTTAAATGGAATGCCAATTAGTTTTTTGGTAGATTGATTTCGCTTTGCCAATTCAGGCAAGGCAAGTGGGCTGCTGGTCAGTGGAGGCCTGGTGATTTGCGCTGTGGCGGTAGCTGGCTTATTCCTTTGTAAACATATCACATTTTCACGCAGTCACCGACCAAGCGATCCGACCCCAATAGGATTATACTCTCTGAGGAATAGGGTAATAGTCAGCAGAATGCCATTGAAAGCAAAATGCAATAGACTGACTGATGCACTTTGTTCCCCTTACCCTTACCCCTTCCGCGGCAAGCCCTATGAAAGACCAGGCAACCCTATTTTTGTGTTTTTCCACAGAGTCCATACAAAATTAGCTCTACTGCTCACCACTGTTAAACAGTCTTTAAGTGGGCACAACATAGCCCCCTGTGTATGCGTTATTCACGTGAAAATCAACACGGGAGAGTGTGCAGGGTGTTGGGTAATTCGTGGTCCGAACAGTGTATAAAAATAAGATGATCTTGACAATACATCATTAAAGTTTATTTAACCCCAAAAATATTGGTTCAATTTTTCAAATAATCAGAGACAACATTAAATCTTCTTCACTACTTAACAAAAAAAAAAAAAAAATTAAAAAATTAAATTTTTTTATGTTTGGTACCAATGTGCAGGGTAATCGGATCTCTCTGTGCATGCTGCAAGTGTGTGTTTCAATGTGAGCGTCTTTTATAGTAAAGTAGATACACAAGCATTCACATTATTATGCTTATGGAGCGAACGCGGATGTGAATGAGGGGATGAGTTGCAAGTGGCGCTTGTTCAAAAAGGAAACAGCAGCAACAACTAACAGGGAAACACAGATATTTATATATATATATATATATATATATATATATACAGGGAGAGAGAGAGAAAGAATGTGAAAGAAAAAGAGTTGAGGCACAACGTTCTGGTGCTGCACACCCACTCCATGAATAGTGCACCAAGAGCACAAGCGGCCGAAGCAGCAGCAGAGAACCCACACAACAAGTTTCTGAGGCATCAGCATCTTCATTCAAAGAAAATGCGCTCACACACACAGCGACCAACAGACAGATATGAAAATAGTAGTGGTGAAGTGAAAAATGCAAGAAAGTTTGCAGTAGCAGAAAATAGTAGTAGTTCTGCGTTTACGAAAAAGTAGTAGGCAGTAGTAGTAGAAGAAATTGTAGGCGTACGGTGTTTGTGTGTGTGTGTGTGAGGAGAATGGGAAAGATTGGCGTAATGTAAATAATATTGACTGCGGCGTCAATTAAGGCGCCAGCCAGTCACACAAATACAGACACATTATATATAGATAAGTATTTATTTTTATACTCCATTCACGACAGCAATAAGACTTACCCCAAACAAGTTGCACTGATATATAATAAAATATACGATTGGTTGTGAACATGGTTAAATATTATTTATAATCGCTATATTTGAAACTTTTATAATTGTACGTAACAAAACACGAGCGGTGGTAGTTCGTTTTTTTTTTATTTTGGTTTTGGCACTTTATTAATCAATTTATATAATATTTAAATGCATATGCACATTAATTTCAATTTACAGGAATTGAACTATGACCTGGTGAATTTCCATTAAAAATTAATTTTATAACTTGATTTTGTTGGGTTATGCACATATTTTTATTTTCCACAACGGCAATCGCCTCAGCCAAATTTGCTGACCACTCGCTTTTTTCATGTGCATTTTTCACATTCTGCATTCACTTTTGTTTCCTTTTATTTTTATCATTACGTCGACAGTATCTTGAAATTCACGTTGTTATCGTACATGGACACTTCAATTGGGGTTTAAACTCCAATTTTTACAAATTTATGTCATTTGTTTTTCGTAGCTGCACGATAAGAAATATGTTTTAACTAGAGTTGCACCATGTTCATTATGAAGTTCACGAGTTCGTTCATTGTGTTCTAAGAACAAAGTAGGAATCGATTTCTTATTAATTTAAATATTTGAGTTATAATGTACTTACTTTTGGATTTATTATTTTTCTTACATAATTGCGGAAGTTTCAATACGATCTCGCAAGTGTTTAACTTTGAAATAGTCAGAATATCCAGAAGCTGAATGATAAAATATATTCCAAGTAATTATCGAACTGGCTGCGTGAACCATTTTATTCCTTTCTTGCTGCTTGGCAGCATTGTTCAATACTTCTGGTATTTTCTTAAGGTACGACGACATTTTACAGCGACGCATAAAACAAATTTGCAAATAATACAAAAAAATAAATTTTAGAGACTTTATTTGGTAAAACTTAGTGTGCATTGCCTTGGCCAATTGTTTTTCAAACAAAATTAACTATGTAACGGTTTCACAATCATCATATATAAATATTGCTTTACAAACACATATATATACTAGAAAAAAAAGTTAGACCTGAGCTAAAAGATGCCGAATTCTCAATATTTTTTAATTATGCTATTTTCAGTGTTTGTGAACAAGTAATTAAAAACTAAAATGACTGGTCGCGGAAAGGGAGGAAAAGGCTTGGGCAAAGGAGGAGCCAAGCGCCATCGTAAGGTTTTGCGTGATAACATCCAAGGTATCACAAAGCCAGCTATTCGCCGTCTGGCCCGTCGTGGCGGGGTAAAACGTATATCCGGCTTGATTTACGAGGAAACTCGTGGTGTCTTGAAGGTAAGTGTATAAAATCCAATTAAATACAGAAAATAATTTAGAACTGTTGCGTTCCAGGTATTCTTGGAAAACGTTATTCGAGATGCTGTTACCTACACCGAGCATGCGAAGCGCAAGACCGTCACCGCTATGGATGTGGTATATGCGTTGAAGCGCCAAGGACGCACTTTGTACGGTTTCGGCGGCTAAGGCTCTGGACCGTTTGAATTTTTTTGAAATATATTTCATCACATTGGAAAACAACTAAATATCTCTTTAAAATATTAAAACAGAAACTCAAAATATTATATGTATTGACAAACAAAAAGAATATTCCATTAATATAATCGTAAATAAATATTGTATGACAAATTAAAATTAACATTACGCGGCTCTTAACAGAAACGCGTCTTTGCACTCTAAATTACTGAATAACCAACAAATAAATTAACACTCTTGGTATTAATCGAAATCTTAAATAAACCGTTTGCAATAGGCACAACCAATGAATTTTAATTAATTCGAGGACTTCACTACTACTCTATGTTTTCATAATTTATTTTCATTTCATAAACTAAAAGTTTTGTCAGTTTGTTGTTTACAGATTCACAGAGTAATCAAGACAACTGAGATAAACAGGATAAAAATTCTCTCAATTGTGCTAAGTCAGAGCTCCCTGGATACAACTGATAATTTTGTTTTTAACTTTCCAAAACAAAAAGTTGTTTATTTTGAAAATAGACATGCACTTAGAAGTCTGCAATCATAGCATTTATCACGAAAGACATAAAAAAGTAGGAATTTCCGATGGCTAAGAGCTTTTCAACTCAATTAGATGCTCGATGGGTTTTTCTTTGCAATTCCATATACACTGATCGCGGAGAAATCCTTAAGTCATGCTGGTCTTCGCCGTCCTCCGTATCATCTTGACTCAAGTCTGAATCCTTGCGACGTGTGTACACTTGCATGGGCATATAGTTTCGTTTCGTGCGTGGCTTTATCGCAGGACTTGGTTGTCGTAAGGGGAAGTCTTCTGTGTCTGAATTCATCACCATCGACTCCACGGATATATCATCCAAATTGCAATCCCCATTTATATATGTCTCCACATTTATATCGTTAACCACCTCAAAGTTTGATTCCACTTTTGTTATGGATCCTTCACGTTTGCTGCGCTTGTCTTGTTTGTTTGTTTTGTAACGCTTTGAGGTGCTTTTGACATCAAGTTGAGACATGTAATAAGCCACCTGACTGTTGACCGACATCTCTCGATTTATGGGAGGAATGTTGCGCTTATTTGGTATGGGCATCTGTTGTTGTGGCTGTGACTGCGTCTGATCCCCCGAATGGGCATTCGACTTCCTGTAAGTTCTATTACCGGTATTGTCCAGGCCATCACCAATTTGAGAGTTGGCATATGGCGTACGCTTTGGTATGGCAATATCTCCCATTCCACCTTCATAAGAGGTTGCCAGACTGTTGTGCTTCTTCATGTAATTGAAATTATCTCCGTTTTTAATATCCAGCTCATAATCATTGTTGTAGCGCATACCCATCATGCCGAGTTCGCCATCACCATAACCAATCTCATTTAATCGATCCTTGGTATGCACATTGACATTATCTCCAATATTTGTCTCAAATTGAACATTGGCATTCATATTGAACTGGAAAGGTGACAGGGATTATACAAATATGATGAGAATTGTGTCGTTACACTCACGTCCTTTTCATTAGCAAATTCATGATCCGACTTTGACTCTCGATTCTTGGACATTTCCTTGAGATTGGCTTCCACATATTTCATCTCGCTGCGTACTTTCCGTACATTCAGAACCTTGTGCAAGTCATTGCCAACCGTAGCATCGCTCATATTGGACGGGTCTTCTGCTTCCATTCCCGATACACAACTCTCCTCGTTTGTAGAGAATTCCCTTAATGACTGCTCCTGTGCCTGGGTGTCCTTGCGCAAGGTTACAGGGTCACTTCTTGGAGTAGTTTCGGGACTGGTCGCCGCACTGTTAACCAGCTTAGTAGTAGGTACCTGGCGATAATGCGAAGCATTGTTCGGCATGCTAAAGATCAAGAATAATTAATAAATAAGCTAATCCAAAGATCAGACTTACTCCTTGATATTCGACGGCATGGGCTCATTGCGTCCCAAAACATAACCACATGACATGTTGTCGGAAACAGGGACTTGACTATCTGGTGACAAGCTGCTCTCAAAGGACATGAGTTGATTATTGAGTTTCTCATTGAGTCTTTCCGCCTTTTTGCGCAGAGTCCGCTCAAAGGATAGCTGCTCCTCCAGATTCTTAGTGTGTACCAGCAGCTGTGAGACTGTGTATTTCTTGTTCCTGGGCAGGGACTGCAGACCAGCAATTCCATTCAAATCAAACTGAGGCTCCTGCAGCTTGCCCATCTCTTCTTGACCCAGATGATCACTTATGGTGCGCTGTAAGAATTTACTAATGCCCGCATTATTGCGCAAATTGAAATCGGTAATGGAGGTATTCAAGTGCAGGCAGTCAAAGACTATATTGGCCCCACGATCGGTCAGGCCACAATTTTCCATATCGATGCCTTAAAAAGATATAGACAGAATAACATTACCGCAAATACAATGCGGCCCAGACTTACTTGTTACCCATGCATCTTCCTTTAGCACCTCCGCTATGACCTTTACGCCTTCATCTCCTATCCCCGGATTATTGGCCAGCGAAATCAAACGTAGACCTGACAAGGCATGAACATCCACATCCCTATAACGCAGAGACTTCTCCCAACCCTCACTATAACGAGCTATTTTTTGCATCTACAATGGATTTTAAAATTCATAAAGTTATGAAAGGGAAAGCGAAATTTGATATTACCTTGATCATTTCCGCCACAAAAACAGCGCCCTTTGAGGTGATATTACACTCGGAGACATCAAAATTTTCCACTCGATTCAAATACTTTACTGTATTGCAAACAGACTCGCAGCCCTTATCGCCGATATACGATTTCTGAAAGCTCAGCACCTTGAGGCACTCATTGGAAGCCAGAGCCTGCAATTGGACAGCATTATTAATTAAATTCCTCCTTAATCATTCCCTCACCTTAGCAATCGAATCGATGTACTTGTTATGCAGCGGTAGCCCCTCCAGTTTGAGGACACTCAGGTTCTTATTGAACTCCACACAATTGGAAATGGCATCGATAAGACCGCTGAAAATAAATCGAGTGTAAATCACTGGTTTCTGGCGAAAAAGGCGTGCACTCTTTTCGGTATCAATAGGCTCTATAGAATCTGAAAGGGCACCAAGGATAATTCAATTATTCTAAAATCAAAGACTGCGCTTACTGGTGGCATAAGACCGACGCATGCGAACGATTAACGATTGCAGTACTTGATCAAAGTGGAGGGCCTCGGTTATTAGGAGCCACTCATTTACCCCTAACTTATCGCCGTACAGTTCCAGAAAGTTAGTAGTATTCGTCTTGGAACGTATATCGGGCACAGGTGGCAGATTCTTGGCCCGACATAATTCCAGGTAACGAAAATGAAACGAACGACATTTGGTGGATCTCTTGATTACCGGTGGCACAGAAACAACCGCTCGCTTAGCTGGCAATGAGGCTGGTCCAGTGATTGTTCTAGAGGTGTCACGTTGACGAGCCGTTCCAGTTCTCCCGGATACACGGCCCAAGGACATATTACAAGTTTAAGAAGCAAGCTGTAAAAGAATTAATATTATTTTAACTAAGATGAGATATCTTGTGCAATCAAAGAATCAGAAAGCCCCCCTCCCCCTTGATGTACCAGACTGACTGCGTTTTATAACCTTCAGAAATCAGATTGTGGATTTCCGTTTAACTTTTTCGTCACTTCCGCTCTCACCAACCCCAGGCATATAACATACTCTTTTCCAGGCTTTCTTCCAGACCGCCGGTACAACGTTTGCAAATTGTAAACAAAACATAAGCCATACCGGCTATGGCACCCCCTCTCCCCAAGCCCGGCACACTGGAATTCACGCTTGGCTAATTACTCGCGTGCCTGTACTCTCGCTCACTGACTCACCGGTCTGCCAGTTACCATGGCACTCTTGACGCATTTGACAATTGGTCGACAGTGGCAGAAGAGATGCGACGACTCAATTCCCATACACCACTCATATCGCCCTATACGGCCGCTTAAGCCGGGTCTGTTGTCAGTCGCTTTGCTACTCTTGGGGAATTCGCTTCGTAGACGGTGCGTCGTGGTGGCGGTGACGTTTGCGCATTTCACGCTTTTGTTTTCTTCAAATTTTGTCAGAGTGCAATTTCAGAAATACTTGTGTCACTTTTTTAAAGTGTCTTTATTAAAAAAAACAAAAAGTGAGAAAGCTTCTGAAATTAATGGTAGAAAAGAAGGCCGACCCCACGTTTTGACAACGACAAAATTTCGAGTTCCGCTTCGTGCATTAACCAAATTTTCTGTGCGTGTTTAGATCAAACACCGACACACTTAATATCTACAAAAAATTCATATAGTCTCGTATTGTTTGTGCTCATATATATATATATATTTTTTATACATATATAAAGAGTTTAGTTCTCGGGGTTCTTGACTTTTGCCTAATTGCGAGTGACGTTGTTGATGCTTTTAAGCCACACAACCAGAACCAAACTAAACAGCAACCCTTCCGAAATGTGTCAGAGTATTCGAAGAATTAAATATGCTACATTTTGTGGACTTTATGGTCAGTGAAGTGTTAATTAAGGGTTTGCTTTTTTGCTAAAGTCATTTTGAGGACGAATTCGGAGGTAACCACAAAAACGTCAGCTGGATATTATCACCCTCTAAAATATATTGAATTACAGCGGAAAGAGAAAAGTGAAACGGTGAGTAATTGAAAAATTCTTTATAGAAAAACTTGGAGATATACAAAATTGACATAATTTGTTTTATCAAATTTGAGATTTCAAATTGGTTGAACCAAAATTTTAATTTTATTTCTTTCAATGACTTTATTTGTGATTAACTAAGTTATACTTTGTCAAGGACATATTTACCCAGTACTTGCCCAAAGTCAGCAAAGCTTAAACAAAATAAAAACTTGATTGTTTTATGATCATGTCGCCCATTTAGTTGAAACAAAAGTCGGATTTGTTTTGGCAAGATGCATAAAGCACAATATGCAAATAATTAAGCAAAACTTGGAAAACGAGACGAACTGTAACGGACAAATTTTTTTTTTGTGGGCTCAGACTTGGAGCTCTGGCCCGGGCTGGCTCGGCCTGGGTCAGGAGTGAGTCGAAAATCAAGCTACCGCAACGAACGAACTGCAGAAAACGACGCCCCGGCGCCCCCACACCCAATGGCAACAGTCTTTTGTACTTTTTGTTGTGGACCCAAAGGTAACACCAGCAGATACAACAAACAGTTGTAAACATTGTAACAATAGACTGAATCCATAGCTGTTGGCGTTGAACTTGACTGTCAGTCATCGGGACAGGCGACAGAGTGGAGAGACTAGTTTCGGTATGAAATCGAAGTGCATGACAAAAGAGCCCCCTAATATGAGGGAGGAAATGATGGAAGTGTTTAAATTGAAGTAGTTGAGCTGATCTCGTTTGTTTGCTCATTCGCCGGAAACTGAAGGCAACATTAGTCACCAAAAGTGCCATGGCTTATACAGCCACCACCAGCTGTCGTAGAGTGCATAAAGTTTAATTAAATCTCTTTTATATTTGGAAAGCCTAAGCCGTGCTGAGTCGGCTTAAGGCTGGGCCGAATCGGATGCGCTTGGTCATGGCCAAGACTGAATATACTTTATTGTTTATTAAGATTTCCGTGGCATATTTATACAATCTGGCAGAGACTAAGGCGGACGTTGTTAGCCAGTTTTCTTGTGGTTGCCTGAGAAACCACAAAATCGAAGTGCATCTATTGGATACGCAAAGTTAACGAAGACAATTTTGTCTCTTCTCACTTCGCAGCTTATTTTTTTTCTCTATTGTTTGCACCATTTCACTTGGCGAAAGGAAGCAAAAATTGGGACTGGTCAGAATATGCGAAGCGTAAACTACCAAACAGAAAAATATATAAAACTCTATGCCAAAAGTCATTAGTAGCAGAGCAAAAGAAACCGCTTAATACTCTTGCCATTTCCTTCAGAGTTCACGCATGTCACGCCTTCGCCCCCCCCAAGAAATCATTTTTCTTTCATTTCTGCCGTCACCAAAGAAAAGTTGTGCTTTGTCGCTGTCGCTGTCGCCGTTGTCGTCATGGTCATGGATTTTTAACTGCAACTGCTTTATAGTTTTGCCAAAGTATCCAAAAGTTTGACTTACATAAATTAAGTGAAATGCCATGAACAAAAGACGTCTATAAAAAACATTTAATTGGCTTTTTGGAGTATTTTTTGTTTTGGGTGTAACTTTATTAATTTGCTATAATTCAGTGCGTTTTGGCAGTCTGTGGAAAATTGCCAACCTGAAAGATATACACCAAAAGGCATTAGGGCTAATATAAAAAAAGAGAGTGAAAGGAAGTCCATTTGGCTAATGAACAGAAAGCATTCGAGACCTAAGTCGGCGTAAAGTTAAATAACTTTAAATGTATCTAAAAAAAAAATTTCACAAATATAATGAAGCCACCGGACAAAGAGAACACTTATATTTGTATTGTCTGTACATCATTTTTATTTTTTTGGGTTAAATAATTGATAAAATTGTTACACATACTGGAAAATTATTCTATAGAATCTGAAGCGGCCATCAGTATTACAAACACACACACACTCCTATTTAGCAGTCATTAAACAAGAGCATATAGATCTGAGATCTGCATTATATTAAAAATCAGCGCAGCATGAAATTATATAGCCACACTAATACACACTTAACTAACTAGCTATATCAATTTTTATACACACGGCAGCATATTGAAACGCCAACTGACCAAACAACCCAATTGCCTGGCCAATACCTGAATGTCTAATTGCTGGCAACAAGCAAAACAAAATGAAATACACCAAATACCAGAGAGGAAAATTCATAAAATTAAATAGAAAATGTTGCATGCTGTCCCAAACAGTTGCCAAAGTTGCAGCAGCCACTGAAAGCGAAATCAGTTTCAACGTAAGCCAAAAGCATTTTTAAATAATTAAACAAGCAAGTAGGCCTCAGAGCTAAGCTCTTTTAAATAGCATTAAAATTCATCAGCGACCTTGCTTAAGATTTACTCGAAACGAAGATTAAGTCGACGATTAACATTACAGAAAAAAAAACAGTTGGGGCAACATGCAACTGTGGGTAATGAACTCATTAGCTTCTCTTTCGGCCAATTTCGCTGGGACAGGGTCATTTAAATAGTAACTCCAGAGATAGACAAATCAATTGGAAACCCACAAAGATTTAAGTATTTAACAAATAGGTTATGAAATTTGATGCAATTGTGAAACCAATGAACCGGGCAGTCATCAACACAGTGAGAGTTCCCTGTAATTTCGTGGCAGCTCCATTTTTAATAAGCTTAATTTTGAAACTATAAAAACTGAATATGAACTTCTTCGAACAATAGCATCTGGCTTGCACCAGAAAATCGCATTGGAGAAGATATGCATCTGTTGGATTTTCACACCAATTATATGACGTGTCGCAGAGGCTCGTCATAACAAAGCCAATCCAAGAGATACTTTGATGCGCGTCTCGAAAATGGCGTGCCAAAGTCTGAATATATATTTTAGACTTTTGTTTTGTTCAATGTGCAAACTCTTATTTTAATTAGCAAAAGTGAAGAAATCTAATTTGCATAATTGTAACAGACTTCAAAACTGAGTTAAACTGCACTTTGGTTGTAGCTCAAATCAAGCTCCATCTAAGACCTCAAAAAAAAAAAAAAAAAAAAATGTGTAAAACACTTAAAGAAAGTGACTTTCATTTTGGTATTCCCTTTTTTAAGAACAATTTTAATTGAAAATAATTTGTATACAATTTTCTAGATAATAAATCTGGAACAAGATACCCCAAACCCTTCGAAAACCACTAACAAAAAGAAACGTTCCAGCCATTAAACTTTAAATACAGTTTCTTTTCTCTAGCCGAATTCCAGGCGGCTAACCAAACAAGTCAATAAAAAATAGAAGAAACAAGAAGAAGAAAAAAACAGAATCTAAACAAACTGCTTAATTAATTTGCACAAGCAGCTTTCGCAAGATCATTCCCAGAGTGGAGAGCATTTCTAGAGCGTACATGACCGCAACGGTGGCAACGTGATTTATGCAATGCCACAGAGACATATCAAATAGAAAACAAGAACAGCATAGATACCCGTGAGTCCAGTGTCATTGGGCAATAACATTTTCAGCCACAACAAAAGCCCAACAGGTAACGTCAGCCCGCATGACACGATCACCGTCGGTTAGCAGGGCAGACCGATATCCGTGGCATGTTGGGGCTAACATTACAGATACTGGTAGCAAGAGGCACTGTTACTCTTGTTGTTATTGTTGTTGTTGGTATTGCCGTTTTTTGTCCATTGTTTTGTAAATTTTTATTAGGTTGCCGTACTTGGAATTTCTCAAGCGAAACTGTTTTAAGGTCATAAGGTACAACACACTGAGCATGCGTAGCACATGTGAGGGTGAGAGAGGGTTGGCAGCATATTTTGTTGACATTAAGAATTTCACTGGATTGAATTAAGCCGAATTTTGGCTTGAACAACTCTAATGTTGTCATTTTTTCGTTCTAATTTCCAGGTGTCAATTCTTTATTTCGGTGTCGGTGTCGTCTGATGGTCACAACTTGTTGGCCATGTAGCAATAGTTCTTGGTAGGAACACATAAAAAAATAAACAACAACAACAACAAAATGTACAACGAATTTCAGTCAGAATTGGCAGACACACGACTCTGCAATCTGGAATATAAGAAAGTGCGATTAAAAACATGTGCAAATCATGTCAAATCATTTAGAGCACTAAGTCCGCTTATTAACATAATAATACTCATCACATTGGTATATAGTATGAAAATAGTTTCTGCCAATCGACCGCCAAGGTTTGCTATGGATGGACAGTCAGAGATTGTCTTGAGATTAAAGGAAAGTCCAGAAACCAAAGTGGGTGAGTATGAAACTCTTGCAAGTCCCAAAGAACAATTAAGAATTTAAGTCATTTTTAGGCAGTTTAATATACACTCTGAAGGGATATGATCCTGACAACGATCCCTTAACTTTTGGCAAGCGAAATTCCCATGACAGTGAAATAATTCGTATCGAGAACACAAGCGACAATGAAGCTCAGGTTTATTTGGCCAAAGAACTGGATCGTGAGACGCAGGACGAATATGCCATCGTCTTGACCTTGACAGACAATCACTTTAGTGATCATAATTATGTGACACAGAGCTTTCTACTTCTCGTGGAAGATATTAATGATAATGCTCCCATCTTTCTGCCCTATCAAAATGCCATTGAAATACCCGAAAACAGTGCGCCAGGCTTGATTACCACCTTGGAAGCCACAGATGCAGACGAAGGTGCTTATGGACAGGTGGTCTATTATCTGCAGGAACTAGATGGCGATAATGATGTATTCAGCATCTCGACATATCAGGGAAAAGGCATCTTACGGCTTCAGCGCGAGCTTGACTATGAAACGAAGAGTCTCTATCAGTTACGAGTCCTGGCCATCGATAGAGCCAATCAGGGTCCTGTTAATACAGGAACAGCAGCAATACTGGTCAAGGTGAAAGATATAGAAGATCAATCACCCGAGTTTGTGGAAGTACAGGCTGTGGCACGTGTGACGGAAGATGCTCCGATAGGCACCCGGGTATCCCGAGTTCGAGCCATCGATGGCGATCGAGGCATTAACAATCCGATAGCTTATACAATGGAGCCTAACGAACTCTTTGATATCAATAAGCAAACTGGTGTGGTCTATACCCTTACCGAACTGGATCGTGAGGGTCAAGGGGAACAGGTGAACGGTGCTCATATACTTAAGATAACTGCCACAGAACTGACCAAAGCTGGCACAAATGGCCCGAGTGTTCGAACTGAGGTAACCGTTATAGTAACGGATGTAAATGATGAATTACCTACATTTGGGGAAGCTGTTTATCGTTGTGAGATAAATGAGAATGCCCAGGCAAATACTCCCTTGAGCTTTATAGACGAAGATGTGCAGAATTTTGTCTACGATCATGATGAAGGCAATAATGGAACCTTTCGTTTGTTCCTTGATCCACAAAACGATTTGTTCGAAATTGTGCCCGAATTGGCAGTCAACGAGGCAAACTTTATGTTGCGGGTAAAGAATTCCAAGTCTCTGGATTTTGAAGACTTCAAGGAGATCAACTTTACAATCTTCGCTCGTGAGATAGATGAACCAACTCGTTGGAGGTAATTCATAATAATTTTCACTAAATATTTTATCTAACTATCTTTTTTTTCATAATAGCTCGGTCCATGTTCAAATTTTTATAAGGGATCAGAATGATAATTATCCAGAATTTAGCCAGACCATTTATTATGTTAGTGTGCCTGAAAATAGCGACATGGGAGTGATAATCACCAAGGTGGAAGCTAAAGATGACGACTCTGGAGATTATGGTACCATGGGCATAAGATATTTGAATTTAAGAGGTGGCATAGCACATTTGTAAGTCGAAAAATTACTTTCTCTTTTGTTTTATAGTTTAATTAAATTATAATTACTTCCAGGTTACATTTGAATCCCATAACGGGAGTAATAACCATTAAACAACCCGGAGGTCCTGCATTTGATCGTGAAATTATATCGCGTCACTATCTCACTGTCGAGGCCATAGACAACGTGGGTCATGGAAACCGGAATACTGCCCAGATAATCATAGACATCGAGGACGTCAACGACAATGCTCCCAAATTCTTACAGCGACAATACGAAGCCAAATTGCTGGAAAATAAGGCAGAATTCGAGACGCCTTTGCAAGTAGAAGCCCATGACTTGGATTTGACTGGCACGGAAAACAGCCAAATAACCTATGAAATAATTGAGGGTCTCTACCGCCTGAACTTCACCATTGACCCAGAGAGTGGCTTATTACAACCCCTGCACCACTTCGACTATGAGGAGCTAATGGACAACCATCGTCGCAACACCCGACAGGCTCATGCGGGCATGCGAGAGATTGATCTCATGGTGCGTGCTCGTGACTCTGGCATACCCATGCTGTCCACAGTGGTGCCTGTTCTCATCTACGTACAGGATGTGAATGACAACCCTCCGATTTTCCAAAAGAATTTCTATTCGAAAACTATACCAGAAGATCTACCAGGTGGTAGTTCGGTTCTTCAAGTTCTAGCCATAGACAGAGATGGTTCAGCTCCGAATAATGCAATTGTCTACAGAATACAAATGGGTGCAAGCGACAAGTTTATTATAAACTCCGAGTCTGGTGTAATATCAGTGGCTCAAGGTGCAAATTTAGATCCTGATTTAACAGATAACAAACAGAATCTCTATACTCTGACTATGGTAAGCTTAGAAATCTTAAATTTCTTTAACAATTAAGTAATATTTAAACTTTGAAACCTATTTAAGTTGGCTCTTGACGGTGGTCTGGGTAGTTCTCAGCTCATGAATACAGCCACTGTAAATATTAGTATAAAAGATGTGAATAACAAGCTACCCGTACTTCAGGAGTTACCGGTATTGAAAATTCTTGAAAATACCCCGGTCGGTAGCTTAGTCTATCGTGTGAATGCAGTGGATCTTGACCAGAATCCTATAATGCGTTACAAGATCAACGCAGAAAATTGTGAGGCTCGAAACGAGGAAGGAGCTTTAATCAAACCCAGTGAATACGATTACCTGAGCGCCTTTGACCTGGACCCCATTGAAGGTGATCTCAAAGTGGTCAAGCTTTTGGATCGCGAAAAAGTTGAGCACATTAAGCTGTCCATCATGGTAGAGGATTTGGCTGCCGCCAAAGGCAAACAAGTAGTAGAAGGTGGGTCTAATTCAGCTTTATCTCAAGTCATAAAACTAAAAGTATTTTCCCAGGTTTCCTGAGCATACAGATTTTGGATGAAAACGATAATAACCCGAAATTCAAGCAGCCTTACTATCGCCAAACGATCACTGAGAACAGCATCAATGGTGTGATGGTTGCCAATGTTTTGGCCTATGACATTGATAAGAACCGTACAATTACTTATGGTCTGGAGGGAAATCCCATCTACAGGAATCTGGTCCACTTAGATGCACAGACTGGTGAAATTGTGGTGGCTAGTAAAATTGATCATGAGCAGCATAAATGGTTGAACTTCAGTGTGAGAGCTACGGATTCTGGTGTACCAACTCGTTCAGCCCTGGTGGACGTATATGTGTCGGTATTGGATGAGAATGACAATAACCCCTATTTTATTGGAGGCACGAAAAATTACACCATCAGTGAAAATGCTGTGGTAGGAACACGCTTGGGAACTGTTCAGGCAGCTGACGCTGATTCTGGAGACTTTGGCAAAATTACATTTCTCATGGATCGCATAAGCTCCCAAGGAAAGTTTATTATCAACGCGGATACAGGAGTGTTAACCGTAGCCGATAGACTAGACAGAGAATCAAAAGATTTTTATAACTTGGTTATAGAAGCGTGGGATAACTACCAATTCGGGTTTTTGGCTGGAGAGAGTCGGAATGCTTTCAAGCAAGTCTTGTAAGTAGAGAAAGGATTATATTATTTTTATCAAATATTAACTTCAATTTTTCCTAGCATTACCATATTGGATGAGAACGATAATATACCGGATATAACCTTGCCAACGGGCTGTGTACTCATTACAGAATATCATGAGCTACAGGAAAAAATAGCCACTTTAGTGGGTAAAGATGCGGATGATCCTACAACACCTAATGGTAGACTAGACTATGCCATCACTCATGGGAATAAGGATGGTAAGGACACTTAAAAATATAAGAATAAATAAATTTAAATGTTATTCAATTGGTTCCAGGTCTCTTCGAATTAAAACAACTCGATGCCTGGACAGCCCATATATTTGCAAGCAGATCTCTCCGTAATAAATTCGGAAACTACAGCTTAACCATCACTGTCAGGGATCTGGGTATACCTGCCAATATAGTACAAAAGACTCTGGATATCTGTATTTCGGATTTTAACGATCATGCCCCAGTTTTCGTCACTCCTCTGCACAATACAACAATACGTATACCCGAAAATGCCACCTTGGGTACAGTCATTCTCCAGGCCTATGCAAGTGATGCAGATATGGGCCAGAATGCTTTAGTGCGATATCGTCTAAAGCCCGATCCTTTGGGAAGCTATAAACTATTCGAAATGGTGGCGGACTCGGGGGAACTTTTACTTAGACAACCCCTGAATCGTGATAAACAAAAAATCCATGAGGTAGATTTTTTTTATGTCTTTTAAATATTTTCTTTAAATTTTCTTTCTATAAATAATCCAGATACGAATTGAAGCGTATGACCAAGGCTTGCCCACTTCGCTTAGCACAGACCTGGATCTAACCATATATGTACGAAATGTGAATGACTATGAGCCTCAATTTATAGTCAACGAGGTTTTTGTGAATTTCACCGAACACTCTGATCCGGGTGCCGAAAGAATTAAACTACCGGATACGATAGACCGGGATGAGCTGGATGATCCAGAAGAAGGTCCCAGCCAAGTCTGCTACTTTATAATCCAGGGCAATGAGGCCGGTTATTTCAAATTAGATCCCGAAACACATATCTTGGCAGTGGAACATGAATTGGATCGGGAAGTTACACCCAATTTTACATTGTACATAAAAGCCACGGAAAACTGTGCCAATAACACCAATTTAAAAGCCCTGACAAACAGACGTCGTTTGGGTATTGATATTGAAAGCCGCCAGGCTGGATTCCTGCGACACCCACAAAACACGGACTACGATCGCTATAAGCACTCAAGACATTTGCGCGACTTAAGCGGAGAATATGAAATTTCTTCGGCATCAGTTGAGCCAGAAATGGTAGCCTATGACACCAACTACCTAGATGAAAGTTCTGAGCAATCCTTGCCAAGCAAGCAGTCGGCCGACTTCGATAGTACTGTGATTAGGGTAGAGGTGCGTGTTTTGGACATTAATGATAATCCACCTAGATTTCGTTCAAAAATCTTTACCGGCGGCATTACAACAAATGCGGATTTTGGCCTGCGTTTTATGCATGTGGAAGCCTCCGACCCTGATGAAGGTCCCAATGCCCAAATAGCCTACTACCAGGTCGGAGAAATAAGACAGACCCTGTCTGAGGGATTGGAAAATGTTAAGAATGCTCCCTTTCTACTGGATCGTGACACAGGCGAAGTGCAGTTGAATTTCGACCCTCAAAAGGGCATGAAAGGTTATTTTGATTTCATGGTCCTGGCCAATGACACTTTAGGCATGAAGGATGTTGCCCATGTGTTCATTTATCTTCTACGAGAAGACCAAAAAGTAAGAATTGTCTTTCGCCTGCAACCGGATGAACTGCGTGCCAAGGTGGACTCGTTTCGAGAGTGAGTTTTCTGGTTTTTTCTACCTTTCCAGAGACTAATTATATTTCACTCCACAGCACCTTGGGCAACATAACCGAATCCATTGTAAACATCGACGAAATCAAAGTACATGAGAACAAAGATGGTTCGGTGGATAAGACCAAAACGGATTTGTATATGCATCTAGTCGAGCGAGAGGACAACTCTATTTATGAAGTTGCCGAGGTGCTCAATTTAATCGACACACACATCGAGAGCTTGGATGAGCTGTTCAAGGAACTCAACGTCCTGGACACTCAAGCCGCGGAGGCAGAACTGCTTATAGCTGGACCGCCAAAAGGACCCATGTTTTTGTGGTTAATCTTCACGAATCTCTTTTTGATTACCTTGCTGGCGGTGACTCTGGCTTTGTGTGCTTCACAGCGAAAAGGCTATAGGAGACAGCTTCGCGCAGCCAAAGTGAATATATTTCGTAAGTACAAATTTAAAAATTCGTAGGAAGAATTTTTCAAATTTTTCCCCACAGGAGGACATTCTTCACTGTCCCTGCAGAATCCCCATGAGCCTGCCTCAAGAGTGCCAAACACGAACAAGCACAGCGTTCAGGGCTCAAACCCCATTTGGCTGAAAGGCTATGAGAATGAATGGTTCAAAAATGAGGAGAATATGAGGTGAATTGTAGTCAAAAAAATATATGTGAATATCATTAATAACTCTCTCATTTTTTAGCGTTGGAGGTCACGACTCTTTGGACGATAATTTTCTGGAAATTGCAACCGGTACTCAAGATATACACGAAACCCTCAAGGGTACAGCCAAACTCTTCAACCACACCAACGATCTAAATCGACATTTTAATTTGTACAATCAAATCGATAAGCTAACTAATAATGCTCAACTCTTAGCGCGCAAATTGGAGACTACAGAACTTTAGTGGTATTACCAAAATGTAGTCTATTTAGACCTAAGATATATCTTAAGTTTGTCTTGATAAGATCCCATGTAAATAAATCGAAATATCTGAGTCAAATGATTGCGTTCTTTTCTTCAGCGAGAAATAATTTAAGAACCTACCTTGCTGGTTTCCGGTGCTGCTTTTAACGATTCGTATCCAACCAATATTTTAAAAGTAGTAAGAAGTATATTTTGTTCTTCTTCTTGATTGAAATCAAGCGAGCAAAAGCTTATGAATTTCATAAATAAAAAAGATATTAACACATTAACTGAAAAGTACAAAAAATATATTTAGTTACTTGTCGAAGGCAATTTTAGAGAACTCACCACTTTTCGTTAATGTGCACAGTGGAAAAGGTTATAAAAAAAATATAGATATATTACAAATTTTACAAATTGATAAGTCAATTGTTCTAGAATTACATGTGTAATAGCTAGAGGAGCGGCGCCTACTGAACCTACAAAGTAAACATGGTAAATCAAAATCAATTTGAGGAGCTATTTTATTGTTCAACTTACGATCTTTCAAAAAATACTGAAGAACAAGCGCCGAAAATTACACGAAGTCTAAAATATTTCTCAACGAACTAAAATCAAATCGAATCAAATTTGAAATTCAAAGCGAAAATTTAAAGGGTTCTCAAAACTAGACTAAAAGAAAAAAAAAGAGTACGCCTCGCCCGTGTCGAAAATAGTTCTTTTATATTTTTGTATTGGACTATTCCTTGTGTTTGTGGAAACGAACTATTTATTCTTAACGAAGTGATATTCTTGAATGAAATTTGTTGTTTTAAAAAAGTGACAGAGAAGTCAGGCCTACTCAAGTCTACTCAATATATCCATTAAACACACATCGCAATGTCAAGAAGATTCTGCCAATTCCAGATGTATCGGTACCACTAGCCATATCAACCCAGGTTGCCATGTGAACTTCACTATAAGTTTGGAGCTGGCATATACAGGTGGATCGGTCAGTTATTGACTACTAATCAAGACTATTCAATATACCCATTAATCACAGATCGCAATATCACAAAGAATCGAAGGAACGGTATCACTAGCCATATCCATCCAGGTTGCCATGACTATAAGTTTGGAGCTTACCATAATCACAGTCGTATCGGACAGATTGGACAATCTACTCAATATATCCATTAAACACAGATCGCAATGTCATGAAGCATCTACCGTTGACGGTTCCAGATGGATCGATATTACTAGCCGTGTCAATCAGTATGGAGCTTATACAGTCGGACCGGACTAATATAGAATTACTTTATCGTAGTGGTAAGATTCCTCAAACAACTTTATTACCTTTCCCCCAAAAATAAATTAACACAATTTTTCTTTGGTTTTGGTTTTTTTTTACTAAAAATATTATTATATTTTCAGGGTAAAATATTCAGTTGCCATAAAATCAATTTATATAATTTTCTCCACTTATTTTTTAAACATATATAATTTTTTTTTTGTTTTTATTTTAATAATTTTTTTTTTCGTTTATAGTTTATAATAATTACACAAATTAGATCACAAAAATGCACGTAAATTACAAAAATGAAATGTACTCCATACCAGAAAAATAAAAATTAAAAAAAAAAGAAAATAAAACACAAATTATAATCTGAATGCGAGAGAGGGCAGGGCGGGTCAGGTGGTTAATCTTGAGAAAGAGGCACATTCCTCTTAGCTAAGAAAAAAATAAAAACAAATCGTTAAGAATAAAACCTAAATATTAAGAGATTTTCTTTTCGATTGACTACAACAAATACAACAAAAATAAAAAAAAATTAGTTTCTTCTTTTCGCACGCTTTTTCTAAAATCAGCGAAGTTCGTTTCATTGGCTGTGGGTGGAGTGATCAACTAATTAGAAGAACTACAATTAAATTACGGTTTAAGTTATACCAAAAAAATCCATTAAATATTTCAAAATCAAATACATTCATATATGTATCGATATATGAGTTTAGAGAGATATACAAACATATAGCTTATGCATGTATAATATATATATTACAGTTGATTTTTCCATTATGTTTAACACATGATGAAATATATATATATTTTTTTTTTCGATGAGCGACGATTCAAATGAAAGAAAATTCCAAAAGTGATGAGTGCATTTTTCTAATTGTTTTATTTAATACTTGCAAAGATGATGAGAGAGAAATGAATAAAAATTACAGTTGAAAATGTTGACCCGATCGGATTGGATCGGATCGTTTCTTGATGTATGAAATGTCTGAGTGTATGAGTTGTCGGGCTTTACTATATAGTATTATAATTAGATTTTGTTATTTATCTGGGGGATTTGAGTTGAATTCTGAAGCGTATTATTTTTCTGTGTTCTAGGATATTACATATTTATTACAGTTTATTTGTTTTTAACTTTTTAGAGTTCTTGTTTTTTTTTTTTTTTTTTGTGTATTCATTTACATTTTTGCGGAAATAAATCAAGAGTGCTGGAGTTAGCCTAATTTTGTTTTAAAAATGTTTAGGCTAAATTAGAATTGTAAAGAAACTGAAATTTGTTGCATTTGATTTTTAGCTAATCAATTTTGTTTTGTTTTTCAAAATCATATTGGAAGAATAAAAAAAAAAAATAAATCAAGTTTAATTTTATTATTTTTACTTTTTTTTTTTGTTTGTTTGTGTTGTGTTTAAATTAAGCCTTAAAGCTAAATGTGTATATATCTATATTTATATATATATATATTTATATAGAGATACTATATTATTTTAATATATATATATAGATTTCGGTATATTTAGTAATACGATTCGCGGTTTCAAACTAGTCCCTTGTACGTTTTATGTGTGTGTGTCTGTGTGTGTGTGTGTATGGTTGTGTATTGTTGCTTTCTCAGAACGAACACAAAAACCAAAATTATTTTTAACATAAAAAAAAATAAGAAATCCATAAATTCTTGTTTAAATTGTTGTTGTAAATGCATTTACAAAATTGTTTAAACAAAAACTATTATAACCTAAAACTTAGAATTGCTCTCGCTCTCTCGGAGGTCTTTATAATTTTATTTATTTTTATATTTTTTTTTCGATTTATTTTTTATTTTATTTGTTTTTTTTCTGATCTTCCGCACTTTATCCAAATTCAAATTTGTTGCTAAGATTTTCTACTGTTTTAATTTTTTTTTATTTTGTTTAATTTAAGGATCAGCGCGCTGTCGTGCGTGAGTGGAAATTTTTAAAGCTGCATTTTTTTTCTGAATCAGTTTATGTTGCTCTTCCTCTTTCTGTTTCTTTTTAAAACAAATTAAAGTAACTTAAAAAAATCTAAATCTAAAGTTTCACGCGAATTTACATAAATATTTTTCTTCTTTTTTTGGGTGTATTTTTTTTTATCGATATTTTTCTTTTTTTTTTTTAACTTTTAGTTATATTTGACATTTTTTTGTTAGCGTTTTTTTTCTAAATTTCTTTTTATTTTAATATATATTTATTTCTTTTAAATTTATATTTATGTGTATTGGTGGTGGCATATACATAGATATATGCGTATATAGAAGTGAATGTAACGCCTACAATTGTATCATTGAACTACGAAAGGATCGGTGAGTTGTACAGTTGCCGCACTGCCACTCCACCGATCTAGAATGAAAATTTATTGAAAGATGTTTTCGAAAAGTTAGCAAAAAAGAAAAAGGAACAAAAATGTCTAGCGAAGGCTTAATTGCTTTCGGTTAAGAAGTTGAAAATTTTGGTTAATATATATTTTTTTGTTTTTGTTTAGTTTTGCTTGAAAGAAAGATCTCTTGAAAATTGGTTGGCCACGGCGACAAATAGCATCCGTGGATTTGCCAGAAGCGTATTTATGTTTGTTTTCATATTTTTTGAATTGAAGGAGGGGGTGTGCGTTTGAGTGCTTTCGCCTGCTGACGGGGTGTCTGGCTGGCTGGCTTAAGAGGTGGTCTGGATAGTTTTAGGTCTGGACCAGGCCACGGATTTCCACCACTGTGGACGGCGGCGTACAGCCGTTTGAACCGCCGCCACCAGCGCCAACGTTGACACTGTGGTTGCTGCTACTACTGCCGCCGCCGCCGCTGGTATCGACAAACAGTGTGGAGGCATCGATACCAGACGTGTTCGGCGAATTCATCACTGCGTTGGCTAGCAAATCATCGCCCACGTCGAAAAAATCGCTAAGGAAATTGTTGTCCGAGCCGCCAATGGTCTGCTGCAGACACTTGAGATTTTTATCGGCGATCTCGAGTGCCCGATCCATGGCCTCGCACTCGGCTTGTTGCACTGCACGGCCGCGTTTAGCGGAGGGCACACATAAATTAGTACAATAAAAAGCAGAAATTGGGTTAAATACACACCAGATTGAAAGAGTTCATTGAACTCATCATCGGGCAGGGTTTCGAACACGTTCACTAAATCGTGCTCCTCCAGCAAATGGGCCCCATTCAATGCGATATCATCTGAAAATGCAATAAATCCGCACACAAAACATCGAGGTCGAATATTTGTTTAGTGAGTAATATGATAAACAAAATCCATTGATTAACTTACCCGCATCGTTTGCCCCCATCAGCTCCGACTCACTTAGACCACCGAGTCCAGTGTCCTCAGAGCTGGCATATGCCGAGCTATTCTCGCCATACCCGAACATGTCCTGGGTGGCCAAGTGTAAGCCGCTGTCCCCATCCATTACGCCCATGGCATTAACCAGGCCCCCGGTCATCTGCTGCTGAGGCTGACCCACGGCATTTCCAAAAACTGTGCTGAACGATGGGAAACTGGCATTGTTGATGTAGTTCATGTTGTTAGTATAATGCGTGTTGTTATTGTTGTTGTTGTGATTAACCTCTCCACTGGCGGCGGTCAACTGTGCCACAATTTGGCTAATCTCATCGGCCTTGAGATTGGCACTATTCATCAAATTGGCGACATCAATTTGCTCAGCCTCAAACTTGGCAAATTGCGTGTATGTACCATTCGAATCACTGCTCAGCGGCGCCAAGGCAGGTGGTATAGACAGCTCATTACTGCTGACATTATTATTATTATTACGGTTGTTATTATTATTAATGAGGTTATAGTTGTGGTTGTGGTTATGAATGACCGGCAGCGGCGTATATGGTGTACCCGATGAATGCGAATTGCTGGCAATGGACTCCAGTGAGGTGGTGCTACCCTTTCGCTGCAAAACCGCTGACATTGGTGGCAGGGCGGACATAAACGGTACCGCAGGCAATGTTTGAGACACTTGAGTCGACTGAACGGAATTGGGCGGTTGTTGCTTCTGCTGCTGTTGCTCTCCTTGCTTCCGGGTCCGTTTCTGTGGCCTACCCACTGGATTAGCATTCGGATTTGTTTTACGTTTGCGGGCAGCTGGCGGATTGGTATTCCTCTTGCCAGCCTTCTTGGTAGCTACTTCTGGCTGCTTGGACTGCACTGGCGGTAGCTGCGGCAGTTGAGGCAACTGTGGCAACTGCTCGGGCTGTTTCGACAACTTGGCTTCTATGCGCAGGTAGGTGTGATCAGGACAAAGTGCCACTGCATGCAGTACATCAAAGACAGGTGCCTGGCAGGGTAACCCATCTATCCGCTTGGCCACGCATGGGACGAAAATCTGCTGCGTTGTGTTCTTAACAATGTGACGCTCACAATGGGCAGCCATTGTCAGGGTGAGTTCCGTGCAGGCCGGCACCAGGCAACGATTTCCAGCCACACTGCAAAAAACATGGAAAATTGAACTCTCTATTATCTCTAGTCTGAGGGATTTACTTACTTGGTTTGATCTTCCCCATGGTTCTTGTGCTTCATCAACAGATTTTGCACAGACAGGAGCCTCTGTCGCGCCATTTTGATGGGCCAATCTTGTAGCGAATGGGTGGACAGCATTTGCAGGGCCTGGCGGCGTAGCAGACTCTTGCGCATGGCAATCCGTTCCTCGCGACGATTGCTCGACGAGGCAGATGACTCCAATCCTTGATCCTTGTTGGGGTCAAGCCACTGCTTCTGCAGACTGAAAGCCATTTCCTGATAATACGGCTCACTCTGATCGATGATGGTGGGTGGAGAGGGACTCTTTTGGATCGCCATGGTCCGTTGCGATGTTGCTTCGCCAGTGGGCGGCACAGGTTGTGGCGCCGAGGGTACTGGCAAATTCTCAATATTCTTTTTTGCAACGTTGGCAGCTGTGGTGGATTTGTTGCCCTTTCTACCACCGCCAGCAGTGCCGGCTAACGTTTTACGTTTGGGTGCGGCCACCCCAGCAGCGGCATGGGCAGCAGTAGCATTGGCAACATTGGAAGACATTTGTTCTTTGTGTGTTGTATTGATGTTGGCTTTTGGGGATGGTGATGGTGGCGGTGGTTGTAATGGTAATGGATTTGGTGGTGGCAGCGCCAGCGACAGCGGCGAAGGGGGATGGACAGCAGTCGAACCGATTTGCGCATGTACAACATCTTTGTTGCTCTGGGCAGCGGCAGCGGCAATGGCAGCGGGAGCGACGACGGGATGCGTATTGTTGGCGGGTGCTGATGCTGAAATTGGAGCTGTTGGGGGAGGTAAATTGGCTTGCTGGAAAATGTTTGTCAGCAACGGTGGAGTGGGCGGCGTGGGGGGCGTTAGTGGTGTAGCCACAGCACCATGCTTCACAACTTGTGGAGCAATCTTGATGCTTTTGGGCTTCGGGGAGTTGGACTGCCTTCCGGCCATGTCCAAGCGGGCTGTTCCAGTGGCCACAGCGGAGACGGGTCCGTTGGCTCCGGGTCCGGTGACCAGTGCTGGTGGCTTCCGAAAGATGACATTGACAGGTATGTCATTTAGGTCAGTGTCATCGGCTACGGCCAGACTGGTGGAATGTTTCTGTGGTGGCGGCGGAGGCGGAGTCGGAGCTGATGCATTTACAGATCCAGCGACAATACGTGGCGTCTCTGTGTTGAACACCGTAAGTGGTGGCGGGTGAGTTGAGTTGAATACCATGGGTGCTTTGTTGAGTGATTCAATCGTATTGTTGTTGTTGTTGCAAATCAACGACAAGGACTTTTTCTTCTTAAGGCATTCAACCTTTTGCAGATGATGGGCTAAGGTGTTATGATGGAATTTAGATGGCGGCAATGGTAAGCCACCGACCATGGCTGTCTTTGGCTGGGAAGCCGGCACCACAATGGGTGCAACCATGGCAGTCACAGGCTGGACAGCCGTTGGCGAGGGTAACGAGGCGGGCGATGTGGGCGGACTGACGAGTGCAGTGACAACAGGCGACAATGGTGGTGGCGGCAAAGCCACCTTCTGCACAATTGTCGTGGTAGCAGCTGCTGCTCCTCCGGTGTCCAAAATCAGAGGAGTCTGCCACAGTGAAGGTGTGTGAGTATAAAGCGGTGGCGGCAAGTTGCTGGCCGTCAACAGCTGCTTCTCCTGCTGCTGCTGTTGTTGTAGTTGTTGCTGCTGCCTCAATTGTTGCTGCTGTGGACGAACAACACAAACATTTGTGGCACGTTTTGGCGATGCTTGTGGCGGTGGCTGAACTGTTTGGGGTTGCTGCTTCGACTGCGATTGCAATTGCAGCTGCAACGTCTGTGGCTTCTGAGATTGCGTGACATTATTGAAATTCGTTGTCGTCAGTGTTGTTGCATTATTTGGCCCAACAGCAACTAAAGACGCCTGCGCCTTTGGTACTGCTGCTGCTGTTGTTGTTGTTGTTGTTGTTGCTACTGCATTTGTTGTTGTGCCATTCAACTGTGCAATCGGTGTCGTTGCAACTCTCTGATTGCCAACGATGCTTTGCTTAGCAGTTTCTACTAAAGTTGTTGTTGTTACTGCTGCTGTTGTTGTTGGTAGAATTGCCACTGCTGCCGCCGCTGTTGATGTTGCAAATGTTATTTTGGTGCTATTGTTGTTGTTGCTGCTGCTGCTGTTGTTGTTACTGTAATTGTTTTTATTGTGTTGCGCTTCGTTTAAGCGGGCTCGCGATTTCTGCACACACACACACACACAAGCGCATATCGAAAAATATAAGAAAGGCAGGGAAAGAAGAATGTAAGAAAACAAAGCACGTATCAAAATAAATGTCAAAGCCCAAAAAAAAATATATAAAATAAAATTAATACAAAAAAACGTAGTCCAACTTCTTCTTCTGCTTACCTGTGCATTAAATAAAATTGGCGGTGTGGCTGAAACAGTCTCTGTGAAAACATATGGATCCTCTGGCGTTGACGTCGGCGTTTTGACCGCGGTGGCGACGGCCACGACGCTCTCCAGTGGCGTTGGTGTTGCTGCTACGTTTGCTGGTGTGGCAATTCTCTTTGTTGCTGTTGGGGTTGGTGGTGTTGTTGCTACTACTGCTGCTGTTGTTGTTGCTGTTGTTGTTGTGATGAATCTTGACACTTGCTGACATGACATGTCCAAAGTGAAGCCGTTCCCGTTCTTGCTGCTTTTTCTGTATTCTTCTTACTCTTCTTTTGATCCACAATTTCTTGTTGCTTTTCAGTGCTTTATTTTCTGTTTCTTTCTTTTTTGCTTTGTTATCAGCTTTCAATTGTTTTTAAGTTTCTTTAAAAATCACTGAAAATCATTCAAATGTGTTTGTCTTGCCTTGTTTATAAAAAAACTGCAATGATAAGAGAGAATGAATTTTGTTAGTCGTCGTCAATGGCAAAATGGGAGAAAACAGCTGTCGGCATTGATAAAACGACGGGCGTTGCCATCACGTGCATTTCATTTCTTAAATTTAAAATACACATGCACACATTCACTCACACACATACATACATACACACAAGGCACTCGCACTCACACGCAGAAGCACTGCAGCCAACGCCGCCTCTGCTGCTGCTGCAACAAACGAAGACGATAATAAAAACAAACTACAATCAAAATAAATAAATCCACCTCCGCACACTGGCGCCCCCCTTTGACTAAAAGCACAAGCTGCTGAGCAACGATCAAATCAAACCAGTTCAAGTGAATCGCTTTCTTCTTTGCCGTTGACGCGACGTCGCTTTGCCATGGTACCGTTTTTTTGTTTTTTTTTTTTTTTTTTGCCAACAGAGCATTCAAATAAAGCAAAAATCGCAATAATTAAGAAAATAATAAATACTCTCGCAGACAGCACACATACACACACATGTATATGTATATTTTGTTTATGTGTGAACGATTTTAGCATTCAGTTCACAAATTTGCATACGCAGCAATGTGGAAAAAAAAGCAGCAGGCAAAAAAAAAAAAAAATTTAATATATAAAATAATATGAAGTGAACTTTGTTTAGCAACAATTATAACGTCGCAAAAAAAAAAATAAATAAACACAAAGCTCACAATTGGGCTGCACAGTGGTGCAAATGCTTGTAATCTGATCAGTCATTCATGAAATAGTTAAAACTACTAAATTATTTAATAATATTGTAATTTTTTGTTATAGCATGACAAAAAACAACAACAATAACAACAAAAGCAAAATCGCAAATGTGTCATGACAAGTAGTTTTTATGGGCGGGAAATTTTTCTAATCGTTTAGTTGTAGCTTTACGTTTATCAAATGCTTTATCAGCGACAAAAAATTTACGAAAAATGACTAATGCAGATTACGAATACCATATATATAGAGTGAAAAATAAACTCATTAGCAGACCTTAAAATATTTAGTTTATCAATTTTGATTTCATGAATAATAAATTTATTCTTTTTAAACTCGACACCATACGATCTATCAATATTAAATGCTTTGATGGCTAATTGATTTTGATTGGTTTGAATTGTTTGAAGGAATGAAACTTTAATAAATTAACAGCCACTGGAACATATGTGGGCAGAGACAAAAGGGATTACCCTTCTGTGGGTAATTTTACTTATTCTTCTCACATTTCAGCTTCTCGGACTCTGTCGAAGGCAGCATGTATTGATTTCTTTTCTCAAGAAGGAGAAGGGAATTTTTCGTAAAACATACAAAACATTTTTGCTTTTTGTGAATTTTGCATTTTGTTTACTTTTCTTGCGAAAGAGAAGAGGGAGGAAATGGCAGCGAAGTGCGCCTAATCAAAAATGCGGCGTCGGCGGCAAAGACCAACGCAGTTGACTCTGTTTGTATGTGTGTGTGTGTGTTTGTGTACGTGACCGTTTTGTTTATTATTTATTGTGAATTGCTGACTGACTGGCCTGGGCTCCGCCCCTCTCCCGCTGTCGTCGACAAATCAAACTTGCTGGGTTACTAACAAATCGCAATATGATGACGGAGGCGGTCGTGTTCTCTTGACGGCATTGAAAGCTTTAAGGTTAAACCCAAGTTTTAAAAATAAAATTGCAAAAAAAAAAAAAAAATATCAAGAAAATTAAAAAAAAATTTAAAATCAAAGATTTTTGATCCTAAGCCAGAGGCCTTTGCTGGTCTAACTAATCGACTGATAGATACTCTCAGCCCTGGCCAACCATCCATCACGTACCAAATTCTCTCTCGAAAACCTCGAGAAGAAACAAAATTAGTGTACAAATAAAAGAAGCAAAGCAAACTGTCGATAATTGCAAATAATGACGCCGCTGGATTGTTTTGTTTTCTCATTGTTTTTGTTGCTGGTTTCCGTTTCTTGCCGAGCTCTTTTACCCATCTTTGTCCGAGCGTCTTGTCCATAAAACCAACCTCAACTCGTCTCAACCATTTTTGGTCATAAATGTTAACTTGTTCTTTTTTTTTTTTTCTTCTCTCTTTTATTCTTTTTGGTTTTCTTTTATTTTTTATTTTTTTTTTTTTGTTTGTCTGTCGGTTTACACAGCTCTTGGCAACGCTCGAATGATAAGCATAGCACAGCAGACAAGAAGAGAAACACTGAAATGCCAGAGTCAACTGGAAATGGAAATACCAACTCGACCAACTCAAAACATAAAAGAAGCCCAAGAATGAACAAGAAATTTACTACAAACGTCTAGAAGAAGCAACTTTATAATTCTCAGTAGACTCCGTCTGAAACTCTTAGAATAAATGATCAGTAGTTCTGTTGTAGAGCACAAAATATTTATGTATGGTATTGTGTGGTTTCGAGTTGAATTCAAGTTTATTATGCCCGAGATGGTTGGTCTTGGTTAGGAAACTAACAGAAACTTGATTGTAATTTGTACACGACAGCATTGCCAGTCAAAAGTATTGAATGATTTGTTAGATCTCGTATTATTAAAGGTTCAGAATATGATCATATCTTTCGGTTAGGTAGGTGATATTCGGGAATGGCCTGGCCGGGCGACAAGGCTCGGGAGAAAAGGTAAGAGCTCTTAGAATGCATTTATGTTTTGCCTGAATGGCAGTGCAGTGCTGTGGAACCTGAAGGTTGTTGGCTGCAGAGAGACTCTGCAGAATGGCCGTTTCGACGAGGCGAGGTGTTAGGGAGAAATGTTAGAAAAAGGCACGACTCAGCCAAGTAGGTAGAAAGGGCGAGAAGAGGTAGGACTGCTGGCGAATGGACGCACAACCCAGAAAGCCGGTTGAAGAGGTTAATTACGTTCGAGAGTGCAAAGCATTTCTGGCGTTACGCTTAATGCTCCACAACAACTACAACTACAACTACAACAACAATAACAATAAATAGTAAGAGCAACAAGGTTTGTGGTTCTGCCAACAGTTCAACAACCATGTAGAAAATTAAAATATGTTGGAAAAGTTCAGTTTGTATTTAAACTACAAAAGTTCAAAAGCGCTCCGCTCTACATAATTATTAAGTTGAGAATTCTATGAAAAACATTCTGGCTGACTGGTACAAAAATTTTATGCATTTTTTAACCAAGAACATCCAAATAAAAACAAAAAAAAAAAAAAAACATCGTCGGCAGACGCAGAATTGACGCCAAACAAAAATTATAATGAAAATGCACATTGCGAATGCAGGAAAGCCGAACCCGTTTGCTTCCTTTATAACCGGATACTGAAGGCTAAATGTGGAATACAAAAACAACAACAACAAAAAGTTGGTATAAAATATATAAAACAACAACAACAACTGCGGCAATGTCGGCAAGTACGCTTTGCCGCAGATGGAGAAGGCAAAGCACCAAGTCGAAGCACCGTGGGCCCGTCACTTCCCACTTTGTTTTTGCTGTGCTGAATAACTTTTCACTATTTTCTTCTTCTTCTTCTTTGTCGGAGAGGCAGCTGCAAAAGCACACATACAAGTGCCGTTAAGAGTTGGCGTTTGTCTTGCTCTCACTGCTTTATTTTTTGTGGTTTCTTTTCATGGGTAAATCGCGATTTTTTGGCTACACATACGATCGTCATGATTGTCACGAAACGATATACATATATACGCTCAAATGCACACATACAACCGGAAATCTCCCGCCACCGCCTACACTGTGTGTCTGTGTGTGTGTGGCAGCATATGGAGGTGTCAATAAACAAATCAACAAGAAAACAAAACAAACTATGAGAATTCTCGTGTAAATGAACTCTGGGCGTTAAAAGAATTTATGAGCTGGCTCGATTTCCTCTTTCGTCTTTCGAGGGAGACAGCACAACACTTGTTCTCAAAATTCGTTAAGGGCTATGAAGCGTATTCGGATATCAGTATTGCCGGCATTTTTATGTTGTTTTTCTTTCGTCTCGTTAGGCGGTGGCGCGATAGCAGCAGCGACGACGGCGTCGCCCTTTTTCTTTTCTTCCTTTTATTCGATTCGTTCAAAACGCGGCACTCACACCCAGCAACAACGACACACACTTATACAACCGAACGGATGACGTCCGCACACACCACGCCACTGCACTTTATATTTGCCATTCATTTGCTCTTGTGTTCGGCGTTTTTGTTGTTTTACTTTGAAAATTAAAATTTACCAAATTTCTTTTTTATTCTTTAGACTTGTTTTTAACTAAACAAAACTCTCTGCTGTTGTTTTCGTGCTGTCGTCAACGATTTTGCTTTCGCCGATGATTTGCAGCAATCAAGAATGCGTCACAGGCATCATAAAAATTCACACACATCCACACTGACCGGAGCAAGAAAGAGAACTAATAAAAAATACAGTTGAGATATGCCATTTTCTAACGTAGTACCAGTTTTTTTTTGGGATTTTTCCGCCATGGAAATTCGGTCACACCTTTTTCATTTGCTCTCTCTCACCCATACATCTATGTGAAGTTACTCAACGTTCGCACACATACATACGCAACAGACCTGGGAATTTTTCAACAGAAAAAATTTTTTCACACCGCAATTCAACTTTCCAATGCAATTTTCTCCTTTAAATCTTAGTGTTGCCAAATCGAAACGTATGCGCAGCTGTAGCCAAATATTTACGGAACCACTTTATTGTGTTTCTATTAATTGGGCATCGGTTTAAATGCGTTTTTCATTAAATTTATTAATCCACTTCGCAGTTGAGAAGAGACAACGCGCAACTAAGATGGCGGACAGCTCATTGCATTTGTATGGGTGTTTCTGAGTAATTTGGAAGATTAAAACAGCGCCCCCTGCAGGCATACAGGGCTCTTTCTTGCCGAAAACTTAGATGGCGCTTTCACTAAAGTCTCGCACCATCTATCGGAAACTAACGCAAGATATGATTTAGTTCAGTTCAGTTTGAATTTGAACACTTGCCTATCTTGTTTTTAAATCAATTGCGACTACAACTACGCTTAGTCACAGTTTAAGACTTGGCGCATGTTGTTTTGCGTTTGGTGGAGCTCAGATTGATTATTTAAATCAGTAGCATCAATATTGAGACGATGTGTGAAAGTCGTATAGTTGTTGCTCTTATTATTTATTCGTTGTTGTTGTTAAAAACGGATGGTGAGTAAAATAATTATAATATTGTCTTTCTGCATGTTTTCACCTGTGCTTTGAGATTTCTCCCATCCTATTTGTGATTATAGCGCAGCTTGATGGGGACTGCTCAGCTGAACTTAGAGGGGGCGAAAGTGCTCCAGGTCGTTGTAAGCCGGTTCGTGACTGTCAATATTTTATGACGATCTTGAAAAATGCGTCCGAGTCCAATCGTGTCTTGTTGCGGAGAAACCGCTGCAACTCTGAAAATCCCGACATACAGGTAGGCCAAGAAAACCATTAATAATTGTGAATATATTATTATAAATATTATTAGATATGCTGTCCACTAAGCTCAGTATCAGAAACGACTCAAAGTAATAGAAGAAAATCCCATTCGTTGACTCCATCAAGCCATTCATTACTGCCAAGAACGTGTGGTGTGGCCAAATGGGATCGTTCTAATGAAACCATATCAAAAATTGACGAGTTTCCATGGTTGGCATTGATAGAATTTACAAGACGTAAGTATTTTTGTTTTTCATTGTCACTCACAATTGTCAGCGATTGCTTATCACTAACTTATTGTTTTTTTTTTTTTTGTTTCTTTTAACACGCAGCAAATAAAGAGAAGATCCATGCTTGTGGCGGGGTTCTCATAAGCGATCGGTATGTTTTGACGGCAGCACATTGCGTTACTGGATCCTGGCAAATAAGTGCTGTACGATTGGGAGAATGGGATACCACTACAAATCCAGACTGTATGGTAACAAAAGCGAAGACCCAGTGTGCCCCACAACATCAAGACATTGCCATCGAAGAAGTTCTGGTGCATCCTTTCTTCTCCAATGCGTCAGCCAAACTACAGAACGATATCGCTCTCATCAGATTGCAAACTCCTGCCCAGCTTAGCGATTATGTGCTTCCGATTTGTTTACCAAGTGGACAGTTACACGCCGACGAGCTGGAGGGTCTGGAGATGGAGGTTGGTGGTTGGCAAGCCCAGGATAGTGCCAAAATGAATAAGGGCCAAGTTGTTATCAGGTCGTTTGAGAATTGCCATAACGCATACACATCCTACAACATCGATATTCGGGCTTCACAAATTTGTGTTGCTTCCATCGTTAACAAGTGTCTGGGTAACAGTGGTGGACCTTTAATGCTGTACAAAGATAACATTTATTTGTTGGCTGGTATTCTCTCGTTTGGCCCCAAGCCTTGCCAGGAGTTATCAACATGGCCAGATGTTTACACGCGTGTTGCTTCGTATATGGATTGGATTTACAGCAGTCTAAAACCATAAAAATCATTATGGCCAGCATTTTTTACTCACATATTATTTTTCCTGTTATTAGTTAATTTTTCAATTAAACTTTGCCGCCTTACTTCTGATTCTAGACAGTTGGCAGCTCTGAAGCTGATGAAAAAATGTGTTTGATTCGTTGAACCTAAACTTTCAAAATCCAACAAATCAAATCAAATCTATATTTTATAAAATGACACTGAAAAAACACTTTGAAATTATTTGGAAAATTAAAATCGATTAAATCGAAAGCATAATTGATATTATCGATTACAATGATTCAGCTTTCAGCTTTGTTAATCGTCATAAAAAATAGACAAAATAATGGCTGAAAAAAGGATAGAAATTTGTACATGAGAATTTCAAGATACAATAATGAGTAAATACTGCAGCAATTCCAACAGCAATTTTATTGAAAAATGTCTTTTAAATGGATTAAATACATAAGCAGGATATATTTCCGGAAAACCGATGTTTTCATTATTTTCTTTATAGCACCTAAAAACCAGACAAGTCTATCTGTAAAAAGGCAACGTTGGCAGCACTGTTTTACAGATTGTTTTCATTCTCAGTTCAGTGAGTTGTTTCCAATCTCTGCTTAATTTCGCGCAAAAAAATTAACCATTGTGTGCAAAAATATATAAATAAACATAGCAACAAATTTGCAAAAGACGCTTTTGTACTCGAAATAATAATGGCGGAAACTACAAAGACAGGTAACACCATAAATACAAACACAATAGAAAAGTAAATTCCAAATGGCGACTAGACTGCCAACCTCTGCCAACGAATTTATTGCTCTGTTCTCAAATTTGAATCCAGGGATTTAACGCATATTTATTTAATTTTCAGATAATGTGCCTACCGTGGCAACGCAGAAATGCCCAGATGTAGGCTTAGTGGTAACTAATCATAACCCATTAACGAAACGGAAGCATCGTAGAGGCAAAAAAATGGTTCAAAAGAAGTCAAAGAATCCTTGGAAATTGGATCAACCGGAGCGTTCTGGACAGGGGACGGGTGGTGCCATTGCATCGTTCGATGGTCGTTCCTCTGCCACTGTTCCGGTGAAGTTGGTGCGATCACGATCGCTACTAGTGCCGTACAACACAAATCGTTTCCTCATGGAAGAGCATATGTCAGATATACATAAAGATGATTCGGATGAAAACTGTTTTGGATCACAGACCGAAGACCAAGAGCAATTCCTGTCCAAGGAATTTTCCAGTGTATACGAAAGGGCACGGCTAGAGCGTCTGGAAACTATGTCTAAGCAGGATCTAATTCAAGAGTGCTTGCAAATCGAAGATCGCTATTCAAAAGACCAGGGCCGACAAAGACAGCAAAGCCTAAATGCACAGAATATTTCCAAGGAATATAGTGCCAAAGTACGAGCTCTAGAAGAAAAAGTACGAGAGCTATCACGCGAAAATCAAAGTAAGTAAATAACCAGAGAGACCAGGTTAATATTAGTTGTTTATAACGCGCTTTTATTTTCAGTGCTGCGCTCACTTCTCATACGATCACCAACCTCAACTGCAGTAGCTGCAGCGGCAGCTTCTCCACCCTCGGCAGCTGCCCCCACAGCCAGCGCAGCAGGTGAGAGTCAGGCTCGCCAGCAGCCACAGCAGCAGCCCACATCAATGGACTCTTCCAGTGAGGACAGCGAAAGTGATAGCAGTAGTACCACATCGACTACAACTTCTAGTTCATCATCCAGCAGTGATGGAAACGAAATGGACGTAGCTGGTTTAAATATTGCGAATGGCCATGTCGAGCCCGATCAACACCAACGAAGCCGCAGTCGTTCGCCAATTTCAGTGGCCAGTGCTCCAGTATTGAATGGTCATGCAAGTGAAAGAGAACGCCGAAGACTTCATTCCGCAAGCCAAATGGAGCAGGAGGGGAACTCCAGTGATGAAGCCAAAAATTTGTAAATAAGATATTCCAATTGAATGCTAAAGGATGAAGCTTAGCGCTTTCGAATGGGCATTTAGTTCCAATGTAAATAGAAGACTCAAATAACATGATATAGATCATCAGACATATAGATCAGATAGTTAAGATTTAAGTTGTGCTGATTGCAAATTAATATATTTACATATATATATTTTATTTTTTCAAAATCATTTTGGGAGTTGTATTATGATTTTAAGAAAATCTGCATTCTTATATACATTTTATAGGTCTCATTTACAGACATAAAAATTCGTACTCAAGCTTTTTAACTTCTTGTTTTTAGTACATTTTATTTAAGCACAAATATAAATTAAAATAAATATTAACTTTCAAGTGAAAATTCATAAAAGTCATTGACTCAACAACCTTAAAAAATAAAATCTCGTCACCATTTTGATTCATAAATAAAGAAACATATATTTGTTAATTATTAATTAATAAGATTTAATAATTTAATCAATAATGCAAACGTTTCAAGGCAGATACAACTGTTATCTTTACAAAGGAATAATATGACGTTTACACCTTTTCAAACGCCTGCCAGTGAGGATTAATTTTCGGTCTTTGCTGTGTCTCTTGGTGCTTCCAAAATTAGGGCGTCTTTTAGCAATACAATGTGCAAGTCAATCAGTGTATTTCCTATGTCCCCAGATCGCTCTCAATTATTATATCATCCGGAACTCGCTTCGCTTTATATCGATAGGAACAAATACGTTAATGGTTATGAAATGGGAACTTGGGGTCAGTAAGAGGATCCAAATTTGAAATTTATATGTAAAATTACTGAAGGAGCTCTTCAGAGCTTGTTGCTACCTCTGGCAACTATATAATTGAAAAGTCTACAACCAAGAGTAGCTGGTATTTTCATGATTTTCTGTGGTTGCTTTTCCATTTATCACGGTGAAGGTTGATCTCACTCCCTGGCTTTGGACAATAAATAGCAACATATTTACTAAAATTGGAAAAGGAACGGTGAATTGAACAGGTTCCGATGCTTGGTAAAATACATCAGCTCGCTTCTTCTGTTTTAAATCAAACATTCGGTTATATTTTTAAAAATAATTTATTTATTTTATTTTTTTCACTTTTCAGTTTCAGTATTTTGTATTTAAGGTAAATTACATAACGTTTGCACTACACATATGATATATTACATAGTCGTTAAGATAACACAATTTATTTAACATGCATTTTGATATCGTTTGTCAGTGATTCCTTTTAGCTAACTTGTTTTGTTTTTGTTTTTTTTTTTTTACATATTCCATTTTCCATTTCACATTTATTTGTTATGATAGACACAATATTTGTTTAACTACGTTTTAATTTTGCAACATTGAGAGCATCACTTGAATTTGTTATAGGATTTAAAAATTAATATTTTGTGTATATAGCATAATTAATTATATTCTTTACTTTTAGTAAATGTAATTGCATTTTACAATTGTTTAATACAACATTTAGTTTTCAATTTAATGGACTATTTAGCATTGAGTGTTTCTTATTTCTTTAGCTAGGTGTGCATTTTTGTGACAATTTGACTTCTTTGGTTTTTATTTACAAAAGCATTTCATCTCCTAAAAAATATACACATACAATATTCATTCATACATACAATATAATGTAGATAAATACGCATAAAAACTTACAAAAAATCGCTTAAAAAAAAAGAACTTACAACTCCATTGAATCGTGCTCCAATTTGTCTTAAATTGAATCAATGAGATATAAAATATTTATAAAAGCACACAATCAACTTAAAAACTAAAAGACAAAAACAAGAAAAGTATTAGATAAAATATCTAATGACTTGGACAAGGAATGAATATTGAGGGGCGGGAATCAGTGCCAAGTGAATTCACTTTCCTAAACTAAACTTAATTACAGTCCTTTTATTTGCGCTGCTCAAACTTTTGCGTTAGTGCCGCCGTATTTGACATTTTCACTGTGGGCGGCTTGGGAGGATTGGACGCAGTCGATGGACCTAGTCCTGGTGGCCGCTTCGGCAAGCCACCACTAAATGAGGGCTTAGCCGAAAGTGGCTTCGGCTTCTGTATGGTGGCCGAGGGCGCCGATGTGGCGCCCGTGCCATTAGGCAGTGGTTTCGTTGTCCTGGTAAAGGACTTGGGTCGCCCTGTTGCTGCACCAGCTCCTGCTGCTGAGGAGCTTCGAGCAGGCTGGGCTGCCGCTGCTTCAGGTACCGCCGCCGGTTTACTACTACTGCTGGCAGGCGGTGACGGCTTGAAGCTGGAGAAGGCCCGTACAGACGTAACATCTGATCGCGTGGGTGCCACACGTGCCACTGGGGCATTGATAGGCGCTGGCCTTAGATATGTAGGTGTGACAACAGCTGCCGCCTTGTCGTCTTTGCTGCCGGCCGGCTTGGGTGGCGCAGGTCGTTGTGGGCTTTTGGGTGCCTCTTTCTGTATCGGCTCAGGCTCTGTCTGGGGCTTTCCCTTTGACCCGGAGTAGATCGAGTCCCCATTGAGCTTCTCAAATTCGTTGACGATTTCGCCCAGTAGGCCGATTTCACTGCTACCAGTACTGCTCATACTGACCAGATCACTTCTTTTGAGTGTCTGTGCTGCCGGAGGAATCTCATCTATTACAGAGTAGATATCATCATTGGAGGCCCGAATTTCGGTTTCCACATGCTCGCAATCATCGTATGTGTTTTCAGCGATAGTCTTGGCAGTGGCTACAGGCATCTGATAGCCCGACGATGTAATGGAATTCGTTTTTTTGATCACCACAGGCGGAGGACGTGGTGGAGGCGATTTTGGACGTGAGGCATTTCCTCCATTGACAATGCTCTTGGGTCGTGGAGCACCAGGAGCTGCCCGCATAGAGCCGAATGTCTGCACCTGAGTTTTCTTGGTGGGCGAACGCATGGATTGTGTACGCTTGACCAGATTTTTGGTTTCCTCCTCGCGTGGTGTTGTGGTCTCAGAATCCGAGTTCGAAGATTCGGCCACGGGAATTGGTGCGGATATTTCCAGAGTTCGCAGGCGTTCTCGGTCTATATAGGTCTTCTCCTTCACCGGCGGCTTTTCGTCCTTTTTCAAAAAGGAAGTTAAGCGCCTAATGGTTCCATCCCGTTTTATATTCAACTTGGCATCGGCATGTAGGGGAACTGGTGGTGCTGGAGCTGGCTTCAAAGTCGACCCAGCACCAGGTGTATTTGGTGCCGTTCGTATGGGCGAGAGTTCACCCGAGCTATCCTTTAGCGGCACCATGGTCAGCGTAGAAGAGTCCAGCACCGGCTTCGATATAATCGGACGAGCTGTGGAGCCGGGATTGGGCGGTGGTAGGGCGGGAGCTGCTGCCAAACCAGCATTCCGTGGCAGTGTACCACTGGTCAACGGTTCCTGCGGCTTGGGTGCCGGAGGTGGTGGAGCCGCTCGCTGTGGCACTCCATTGCTATCCTGCTGCACTGTGGGCTGGACAAACGCCACATTTGGGGCATTGTAGTTGTTCGTTGGCGACCTACTCCCAGAATTCAAGGGACGCAGGGTGAAGCCTGCAAATTTACCAAACATTCCACCGGCATCATTAGAATCACTTGGTGATTTCAGCAAAGCCGAATTCATATCATCTGTGCTGCTCGGTGTAGACTTGGGCAGAGCATTGCCAGCAGGTGGACCAGCTCCATTCGGCGCTGGACGCGGAGGCGGCTGCTTGCTACCGCTGGCGGTTTTCAGGCTGTAAATAAAAATACTTCAATTAGAAATTTTCAAAAAAAAAAATTGTGTATCTCTGTGTGTGTGTGTTGGGATAACATACCAGATCATGTGCAAAAGTTAGGAAACCACACCAAAAACTTAAGCTAAAAAAATGCAAAAAACCAGGCTTAAACAAATAATTAAAGCATTCACATTATTTTAATTACAAAAAGAAAAAACCAAAAACCACAAATTTAAAAAATTAAAAAAAAATCATTTTTATTATTTTACCAATTTAAAAATTCTAAAATTAATCATACTTAACTTAAGCGTTTTTAATATAAATCAAGACACACAATATCTAAAATTATGGCACAAACATTTAACATTTAAAGGGGAAGATAGAACAGGCAGGTGTTTGAGGAAGTGTGTGTGTGTGTGGGGGAAGAGGGGCAGATGTGTTTGCTTAAAGAGTCACAGCCAAGGCGCAAATTAAATCAAGCTTGGTTCGAAGATTTGCAGCTTATTTGAAACCAAAAAGAAAACTATAGGAAACTTTTTGTTTTTTTAAAAGAAATCAGATAAAACTATAATTAGTTCCCAGTTAATTCGAGTTCAGACAGACTTGTACAAGCTAGAGAAAAAAAGCTTAAGCAAAAAATTAACTCAGGCAGTGTAGAGTTTCGTTTCGGTTTTGGCCGACCTTGTGGGATCGCTCTGTATGAATTCGGCGCCCTCGGTCAAGGCAAATGGATTGGTGGTGGCATGCAGACGTGGTGCTGTTATTCTCAATTTGCGACGCTCTGTGGTGCTAATATTGCTGTGGAACTTGTTTGTGGATTCTGTGCTGTTGTTGTTGTTGCAGTTGTTAGTTTCATTATTGTTGTCTTGGGTAGGTGAAGTGTCTGGTGTGGTGAGAGGCGTGGGCTTGGTTACAAACACATGCGGTGGCGTTGGCGGCTTGCGGCGCAGACTGCCCTTCACCTGAGGCACAGAGATCTTGTGGATCTCATAGTTGCTTCTACTCTTGCCCAGACCGGCCAACGGAGTCTTGCCGCTGGTGGCCAGTTGCTGGCTGGAGTGAAAACGTGGCAGAGTGCCGTGTATGTTAGTAATTGTGGCGGTGTTAGGTGTATTAGTGACAAGACAAGCAGTTGGGTTCTTAGTGGAGGAGTGTTCAGACATTATAGTGCTAGTTGGTGAGATTTCGGGCTTGACAGTGTTTGGGGTTGTCTTATTTATCCAAGAGGGTGAGCTAGTGGTTGGTGAGCTAGCAGTGGAAGCAGATCTGGAGAGACAGCAAGCGGAACCCGAGGGTATGCAGGAACCGCTTCTGCTGCTACTGCTGCTGGACGTAGATGTGGATACATACATATTTTCGGCTAGTTTTCCACCGATGAACAGCTTGCTGTGACGACAGTGGAATATATAGATGATAATAGCAGCAAGTGGAACCACAGCGAAGAAGAAGATATATAAGAATCGCTGGAACGCCTGGTTGGCTGTATGAAAATTCGAAAAAAAAAAATAATTACTAACCAATTCTTTGGGATGGGAAAATCGAGCTTACCATTTGGATCCGTGGCTGGACCGCTATCAACAGAGCCACCATAGCCGGGCAGCTTGCAACTTTCCCCAGAATAACCCAAATTGCAATGGCAATGACCGCGACTATTGCAAATGCCATTGCCGCTGCAGTCCTCGGGACAGCGTGAACCCATGCCCATGGCATAGATTCTCTCGAGCGTTAGGCACTTCTGATCCACACACATTTTGTCCGTACCACACTTGGCACCATTTGGAGTCAGTCCGGGATCCGTGCTCTGCAAACCCAAGTCAACCAGGGCTGTGCGACAGGCCAGAATCTTGCTGTTGTGGGTTACATACGTATGTGAGATCACTGCGGCAGAGTCCATGCCGAACTCCAAACGCTCATTCAGATGGGTGCAATGCAGCATGCCGCACTTGACATTCTCCGGCTCGCAACGCACAAAAGTCTTATTCAGTCGATTATAGCCACAATTGCCGTGACGTGTGCCCTCCTTGTTGTTGTGATAGCAATGCAGGGAGTCCTCGCCGGTGGCACCCCACAGAATGCGGCACTGACTGCTGTGTGAACGGCAATTTCCCAGGAAACAATAGGCCTTGCCGCCATCACACTCCTCAGTATCCCGCTTAAAGACGTCTGTGGGACAGTACTCCGATTCTCCAGTGCAGAACTCGGGCAGATCACATTCGTTCTGGGATTCCCGGCAGGCAGAGCCGGCCACCATGGGCCGGCAGGTGTTTAGATCGCAGCACTTTCCAGTGGCACACGAGGCATTTGTATGCAGCATACAGGTGTGGGCATTACAGCAGGTATTCTCACAGTTGGCGGGTAGACCACAGTCGCATTGTTCACCGGGCTCCACGAAGCCATTACCGCACTGGGGTGAATCGAAGAGTTTGGTGGGCTTGTTCCTCAGGCAGTAGTTCATGCCACGGGAGAAGGCAATGTTGAGTTGATCAATGCTGCAACTGCTCCAATGGACTGGCACCACAGAGGTGCTCGATGCCGCCATAATGCACTTCTCATCCTGGCAACGGCAGTCTGGTGTGTCGTGCTCCATGCCAAAGTTGTGACCCATTTCATGGGCCATTGTGGTGGCCACGACAGCCAGAATTTGACTGTGATGCATCGATACACCGCCAGAGTACTCATAGGTACAGATCGGACCCTTCAGGGCCTTGCCCACAACACCACCGGAAAAGGATTCATTGGTGAGCAGTTGAGCATTGTCATTGGGATGCTCCAGCACCAGTTTAGTGCTGCGATAATTGAGGAAATTTCGCAGCGTTGTATCACCATTTATGGACAGTTCTATTTCGTTCGATTCATTCCAGATGACCACACCCACCAGGGCTACAAATATATTCAAAGGCACATAAAGCTGAAATCAAAGAAAAAATCATTTAATAAAAAATCTCTGAAATGTCCTTGCCATTCTCTTACCGCATTCACAATATTGGCCAGATCCTTGCAATGTTGATGCACTCTTTTGGCGTTTTGACCCAAATGCTTATACAATTTATTATCCACGACGATGACCAGCTCCACATAAGAAGAATATTTATTGGCATTGTAGGGTCCACGTATCAATTGTATTTCATCTGTGTGCCGCTTACGCTGAAATTAAGAGACACTCAAATGAATGAAGTCGTTTCCCAACCGGATGGGATTTCGATTTATCAACTTACCCGAAATAGGCGCGAGAATTCATTACCATCCAAACGATGTGGCACTTCGATTTTAGGCGAATCGCTGTGGTCATGTTGATGGTCTGAATTCATGTAATCATCAGTCGTGCTATTGTAGCCACAAGTAGCTTGTTGTTGCCGCATATCCGATTGCCTGTGTAAAAATCAACAAAGTAGAAATTGATAATTTCCGTGGCCTAAAGTCTCGGCAATTAATAAATTCTTGTTTTGGACAGCAAAGTCAATATATTTGTTGGTCAAACAATCCACTGTCAATAGATTAGATAAACGGCGCCCTCCAAGACTCAACTCACCTCAGCAGATAATGCTTATCCTGTAAGCGCCCGCTGCTCTCTGCATGTGGATGTATGAAGTAGGTTTCCGTGCCATCGAAGACCACACCGTTGAGACCACCACTGCAGGTGGACAGAGCCACACTTGATTCAGCCACACCATGTATATAACCCTGAGGAGAAAAGGAGAACTTTAAAATCGGGGTCTCATGACTATGAAATACCCTCTAACTAGTCTATATCATATTCTTGTTAAATATATAGAATATATTTCAAATTGTTTCATAAATCTATATGATAAGGTATGACTAACAACTACTTCAGACTTTGGTCTATTTGTTGACTTTCTGATAGTCCTAGCCGAGTGAAACTTGGTACAATAAGACATATTGTTATACCAAAGTAAAATAGAAAATTTCATCAAAATTGTTTGATAAGTATATATTATATGCTCAAGATCCGAAACGAAATTCTAGGAAGTTCTTAAAGGTTGAACTTCTACATTCCGTCCTCTCCTTCTAGCAAACCTATTTATTCCTTTTATAACCCAAAAAGATTTGAAAAGTATTCCATCAATTAAGTAAAATTCTCTTCAATTCTCTCACTCACCTGATAATGACATAAATCCATTTCAGTCTTTGTGAAATTGTGCACCACATCTCCACCGCCAGTGGAATTTTGTAGTCGCAGGAAATGCTTTTCGGGCAGTAATTGATCATTTCTCTGCAAATCAATTTGGATTTGCTGACCTTTATGTTGGTAGCTGAGCTTTATTTGTGGAGTGTGAAGGCCATCCTGCGGGCGAGTGAGTGAACAAAAAAGTGGGCATTTCAATTAGTTATAATTTAGCTAAAATTTACGGCATTTCATCGTTTAATTTCCGAGTCACATGCAAATTGTGGGCGTGGATAGGTCGAAAAAGTTCTTGAAACTAATTAAAAAGGGTTTTAGTTTTCGCTGGCCACATCATCGACTGAGAGGAGTGGCCCAAACATATGTATGTCCGGGGACTGGGTAATTAGCACACATCATCATCAATATAACTTTTGCGGTTTCATCCTTAAATATTTTCATATACTCACCATGGCATCCAGGGTGCTGTGTATGGCTCGTTTAGTGCGTCCATGCTGCACTTGGGGGTGTATCACAGTGTGTGCTGAGAACTCATTAAGCGGGGGGAAATAGTGGCCAATGTGTGCTGGAAATATTAAAAAAAAAAAAGAAAACATTCATTAATAATCAATTTACAGCATAATTCAAAAACGTTTAACAAGCATTACAAAATTTACAAATCGAAAAAAAAGAGACACGCCTTTTGAAAAGGTTTCTTTTTCACGGTTGAGTTTTGTGAGCAAAACATTCCGTTAAGTTTTTGTCGGAAAGTTGGCCGTAATGGGATTAAATGTTGACAACTTGAGCTACTCATAATTATTTAATGAATTTTCAATTTCCGCTGATGGATTGTTTTGTCCAACTCAGCACGTGTTTGTCTTAGGAATTTCTTATGAGTGAAATATGGCTGGCGAGTATGGCTAAAATTAGTGGGCCCATATAAGTTTTATAGATACACATAATTACATAAGAATTCATCATTTTTATTAAGTGGACTGACTGGTGAGTGTTGTGGTGTGAGTGGTGAATTTCAAGAGCACAATTTTTTCCGAATCTAAAAATAAATTATCAAACTAATAACACACGTCTAATTAATGGAGGACCAACATATGTCGGTGTATCTTACAGATACATTATTTTGCACATGCGTGGGCATGTCAACAAAATAAGAAGAAGAAGAAAAACACTGCAATGACAAGACAAAAACTCAAGACGAGTTTTTTTTTTTTTAAGGAGAATATAATTTCAGACAATATTATGGTCTTTTATACCACCGAAACCACTAAGGGGAATCTTTTGACTTTCCCTATTATTCTCTTTCTTCTTCTTTTTCTTTGGACTTATTCAAAAGTCACTTTGCAGTGCCAAGTGTCGCACACGCGTCAGGGGCTTTTTTTCCTTTTGTCTTCGGATGCTGTCTCAAACAAGGGAGACCTGCCACACAGATGTTATTCCAAAAAAAAAAAAAATACAAAACTTTTTATGTTCGTTATTTTTTATTTCATATAAGCGTGCTTTTTTTCGGTTCAACTTGAAGTAAAAGTCGAAATAATTGACTTTAAAAATCATTAAATAAGTCGAGCAACAGGGTGTCTGCTAACAAAGAAGATTTGACTTTCTTTTTCTCTAAAAATCATATGATATAATCCAGATTATTTTGTAAATATTTTCATAATTATAATTGTATATTTTTTATTGTACCAAGTATCAAATTTTATTAAGCACCCGTATTATCTAATCAACTAAATGATTCATTTTATATATAGTAACATTATGGTAGCTCTGGGATATAGCAGCTTAATGCAGGTGAAATTCTATACACATGTATTTTTCTATATAAGATTTGACCTTATAAGTTATATGATATAAAGGTGCCAAGCCAAAGTTTCCTAGAAATCTCTAATGTTTATAAATTTCGATAGCTTTCTTACTGAAATATTTAGTCTTATACAAATAGGCAGGCATATTCTAATTGCTATATCATTCGATTCCTTTATTATTCCGGAACTATTTGTAAGTACTTTTCAGGGGCTTTGATATGTACTTCTCTGGTTTTTCGGTGCTTTCAAAGACTTATTTCCAAAATTTTAAATCCAATCCTATTTCTATCTGGTCAATAGAGGAAACATTTTCAGTGAAATTTACAATTTTTTTTTTACTGAAAACTCGAAATTGTTTTTAATTAGAATCATGCAAATTTGATTTTCTTTATTGTTTTTGTTTTTTTTTTCGAATAAAAACGTTTTGTTTATTTTTCTCAGCTTTCACATAAAATGAGAAATGATTGTGTGAAATTTTTTTATAGCCACTTTTATTTTATTTTTTGTGTAATTTAAATTGTTTAGCCAAAAGGAACATATCTTTTAATGGGATCTATTTTTAAATATTTCTTTACTATAAATAAGAACAAACTTAAGAGCAGATAAACAAATGCTTATTAAAAGGTTCGAAATGTCTTGAAAGAAATTAGTTTGGTCTAAAATTTTTCAACACAAAATTAAGGAACCTTATCTAATCTTAATCAAAGTAAAGAATGAATCAGAAAATTAATTTAAAAAATTTCAATTTATTCTTTTTATTGAGGTAATTGCATAAAATTATCTTTGGTATCTTTAAATAATCTTATCAACTGATAAGTTAAAGTTAAACCTTCCAAGAAAACACTTTAGTATAAAAAAATGTTGTTTAATTTAAAAGAAGAAGAGAAAGAAAGGCAAAAAAAAAAGAAGAAGGACAAGTATAAACATGCTGGGAACAAAACGCCTCAAGGATCCTGTAGATGTAATGTGTTGAAAAGTGGAAACTCATTAAAAGTAAAATACAAACAAACAAACAGACATAGACAGAGACTGCATAGGTCATTGAGGATGAGGCAACTAGAAATTATCACACGCCATGTTTTGAGCTGCTTCTGTGAAATTCTGAGCTCTGCTCAGCTCAGCTTACCAGATTCACCCGGGCCACATGGCCAGGCATATGTGTGAGATTCGGGGAGTGGGCGTTTTGTCTAGGCGCCGTCAATCTTGCCCTCAACCTCATCGGAGGAGTGTTGATAGATTTGAGCAGCTAAAAATAAAACCAACAGCCGCCGTTTTCTGACATTTTGACGAACTCATGTCGTCGTCGTCGTTATCGTCGGCGCAATCCGTTCTTTGATGTGGAAATGTCGAGAGATGCAGATGATGATGTGGATTTTAGAATTTGATAAAGACGAGGTTAAAGGATGTAGGGAACCAACTGTACTTTGTTGACCGACTGTCTGTTTGTTTACGAATGTGGCACAACGATTGTGTCAATCTGTTTTCCGACATTTCGGAATTGTTGGGTTAGTTTCGATGGGAAATATTTACAAATATCTAAGCCTCAAGGCTGAAAGGATTATCGCTTATTTTGAACCCATTTAAATATGCCAACATAATTTCTCAATTCTACATTCACTTGATTCGACTTAATTGAGCTTCATCGTAAAGATCTACAATATAAATATTATACAGATCTTTGTCACTTTTGGGGTCTCAAAAAAAAAAAAAAAACATCTCAAAATGTCAAATAAAAAATTACTGCCGCCCATAAAAAAGTGACAGCCCAATTTCTTTATTTAAAAAAAAAAAGAAAATGTTCAAGTATCTTGATATATATTTTTTCCTAAGCAATTGAGAAGCCCATAACACCCACTGGAAATTTATAGATTGCCTTTACTATAATTCGTTATTATAAATGGTTAAAAAAGCCAATTAAAATTAACTTCACATTGAAATCGAGAAAAGGGAAACCAATTGAATATTATTTATGATTTGAAAGTCATTGACACTTTTCAGAGTTTATCGCCGATCAAGGGAGAATGAGAAAAAAAACAGGCACACCCTTTCCAAAGTTATTTGGAGAATCTATTGATGAGCATTTTTCAATCATGGCAAAGTGCTCTTCGAGAGATGAAAAATTATGAAGGCACTGAACCAAAAATGCCAAAGTCAATTAAATATGCCTCATTTAGTTTGATAGAAAACGAAGAGAATTTCCTGGGGCGGAGTAAAGGCTCTTGTGAAAATTTGTTTAGATTTTCTTGGTGCGAAGTGTATGAAATTATTAATAGAAGGAATTCGGATTAGGCCAAGAGTATATGGAAAGTTTTTCCCCTCCAACCGGCAGCCGACCATAAACAAATTAGTAGAGCTACACGCCCACCAGAAAGAAGAAAGAAAAAGCGGAAAAAGGAGGAGGAGGCAACGGAGAAGTCTGGCAGTTGCATTTATGGCAAATGCATTACGAATGAATTCATCAAATTCGTCTGTGTGCCTAATTGATAAACAAGCCCAGAAGAAAAAAAATAAAATGAGAAAGACTAAAACAAAGAAGAAAACAGCGGAAAAGGTTATCTTCGGGGTAACGAAGATTACAAACTCTTTTCGAAATGATTTTTTTTCAGCCTTCAATATATTTTTGTCATTATATTATAATTCATATACATATGGTGTCCATATGACAACTACAGATATGATCTACTAATCCTATCTAGATGAAATTTGATATATATATCGAGATATAGATATCTGAAAGATCAAGTTTTAATTAAGATCGGTCATTTAATATTCGAATTTTCCTTAGATCTAGTTATGACTTTTCAAGATATAATCAAGAGTATTTTTGATGTTTATGATAAAGTGCTTTGATCAAGGAGAAACTTAATATCTATATAAACATATATGGACTATCAAATATTATTTGGATTTATTAATGAATACCAACAATTTCCTTAAGATTTTTGAATATCCTAAATACTTAAACCTAAAAAAAATTTAAATTATCTGAAGTCTTCAATTTGATTAAGATCGATTAATAATAGATCCATTTTAGAGATATTCCAAAGGGTTTCTATATGATATAGCAAATTGATCGAAGTGAAACTTGGTATACATGTGTCTGCTTCTATAAGTTTTCCAAATATCGAACTTGATTGAGATGACTTAATAAATATCGGAGATATTTGAAGGATAAGATAATATCTGATCCAAACTGGATCTTTCCTTAACGAACTTTGATACTTAAACTTTTCTCCCTGGGAAAAGAGTATAGTTAGGCAGGGGGCAGACTTGAGCAAGCCAAAGAAATGATGAGGTAACAATTTAGGGAGGAGTTGGAGTCTCTGTTTTCCCTTTCCCTCTCTGTCTTTTCTATGAAAACTGGATTTGAAGTTTGTTTTGTCTCAGTGCCCAAGCGTAATTGAATAATAAAATTTAAATTGCTTTGTCGAGACAGCAAAAACAACTCAAGCAAAGAGTTTTCAATTTTTGGGATGGTAAACGAAACGCCACGCGTTCAAAATTAACAGCAAAATGAAAACGCTTCAAAAAAGAGGGAAAATGGGAGGCAAGCCTCCTAAATTAAAAAAGAAAAAAAAAACTTAATTGAATTGTTGTGTTTTTCAATTTTGAAATTGCCAATTCAAAAAAAAAAACAAAGAAAATAGCTGACAAAATAAATATTTATACAGCTTGAAAGTTTATTCAATTGTGGATAGGAAAAAAAATTGTTCATAATTGAACCAATCGAAAAGCCAAAAAAAATCATCATCACCAGCACACAAATTGCCTTTCACCGCAATTGGCCAAGCCAGATTTGACGATCTTGGCTCAAACACACACATACACACATACAAAGACATAAATTTGGGTTAACTTGTCTGCCAAACGTTGCAATTGACGAGTACATAAAAAAAGTCAAGAAGCCTTTTTACATGATTTTCACGTTTCAGTTGAGTCAGGTGAAAATGCAATTAAGCGACAGTTGAGAAAAGTATTAAAATTTTCTCATTAAGATGAGTGAATCAAATCGGCAATAATAAAAACGTGACATATGGAGAATGCCCCAGGGGTTTGGGGTGGGTGTGGTGGGGCAAGAAGTACTTCCCCTTTTCTTTGTGTCATGAAGTCAGGCCAAAACATGTGACCAAATTGTGTTTTGCTGGTTGATTTGCTGCCACTTTGCTGACTAACAAAGTCCAGTGGCTTCGGCCACTGCAGCCTTGGGGCATGCAGCACGCTTGTTGAATTATTTATAAGTCGCTGCAACTTTGTTCGACTTGTTCGGTTCCCCCAAAAAACTTCTGCCTTTCTGCTCCGACGTTCGACTGATTCGTCGTGGGCTGAGTTGCTGCCGTTGCATAAATAAAACTGTGACCAAAGTGGCCGCTGCGCGTGCAACACGACAGCCTAAAAAAAAAAAAACAAAAACAATAACAAAAGAACAAGAAATCAAATGGTAACTTGAGTGCAACGTAATGCAAAAGGACTTTGAATGTGGCCCCCACCGTGTCGACCCGACTCGACTCGCTTCGTTGACAATTCGTGCCACAAACAAATACAAATACAAATAGAAAAAAATAAAATAAAATAAAAGGTGGGGCCAGGGCCACTCAATTCACTGACTACTTTTATGGCCAGCCACAAAAACCCTTCAAGACTCTGAGATGCTCAGATTTCCGGGGCATTTAACACAAGTGCAACACGGCCAACGAGCTGCTTTCGCTGATTCCACAGCTAAGCCGAAAGTGTTTGACTGTCAGTGTCAAAGTCAAAGAGATCTCTGTCTAGGATTACAACATAAAAATTGTGTAAGACAACTTAAACGAACCTTATTTTTTCCCACTTTTTAATGAAAAACTCTGGGCCTGAGGGGTAACCTATGTGTGGTCCATTTAACTAATGAAATCTTGATGGGTCAGGTAGATGGGTAAATGGGTAAGCAGCTACCGTGATTCCATTGATTAGTTGACCCAAGATCTTCGACTCTAATGTTGATTAAATATTGCCAATTTTGCTTTTCTGAGAGAAAACAAAAACTGAATAATTTAACAGATTCTTAGGAATTATTTTAATAATTAGTTTAGACTCGTGATAAAAATTTCCAGGTAAATTATTAGACAAGTCATATATTATTTCCAGATCCCATACGCTTTCTATGTTCCCAAAAAAAGAAAGAGTATCTTTCATATCTTAGCCGAATGACAAAAGACCAGACACCCCAAGAACTGTGTTGCAACTTGTTTTTTGTCATGTCGGAACATTATGCGTCTGGTTATCCTTATAGAAACAGACACCCCAGCCAACCCAACAAGGCAGTTTCTTTTTATTTTGTTTTTGTCATTTGTTTGTTTACAATATCTGAGGGGGCTGCATACAATTAGAATGGCCTATAAATAAATAGAGCCGAGGCCAAGAGACCCCTGCTAATATATATTTTTTTTGTTGCACACGGATTTTTATTAGGGGCCGAGAAGATTAATTACACCGAGGAAAAGTCTGGTGAGTTTAGCCTGGAAAATGCATAAATACAAACACTTTTCAATGCCGTCATTTATCCAAATCAATGCAGAGTCACGGACTATGTCGAAATCAAGCAAAAACACAACAATCGTGATCTTGTTGAAGACAAACAAACTAGACAATCCAGAGAATTTTTCTGAATTGATTTGATGACTGAACCCCTAAAAGATAATTGCTAATTCCTACAATCCAAGCACTTCAAATTGAGAGAAAGTGTGTCTATATGTTTTTCCTTTCGATCAGTTTAATTATCAAGCCAAAATCTAAAATCAAAGCAACTGCCGGCAAATTGCCAACTTACTCGTCTTTTCTCTATCAGAGATTTCCCAACACACACCCTCTAGGCCCTTGGTTGTTTCAATAGGCTGACTTTACCTCCTCTGGGTCTTTGTCTAACAAATTGTAAAGCAGATAAAGATCATCATGATGAGACGTCGGGTTTGCACCTGCCTTTCGATCTCGGCAACAAAGACCAAGCGGGTGGCCAGGGCAACAAGAGATTTTGCAATTCCCTGCTGCCTGAACAGCTGCAGGGGAGTGCAATCTACCCAGCAAGCTGCCACTCCAACAACAAGGACCTTTTCATTATTTATGCCCGAAACGGTCGGGTGGGCCATTTGCAACAACAGGTAATTTCCACCCGAACTATTATGAAAATGTTGCAAGGTCATACAAATTCACACCCATCAAGTGTTTAGCATTTAAAGCAATTTCCACCTAAGGACTTTTGCCTACTGACACAAAGCGGCAGTTCTGAACATTCTTTTTTTCTTTCTTTTTTTTTTTTTGGCAAGTACATGGTAAGTGGCTGGACTGCCTGGGGTGGTTACACTGTCAGAACTCAGAGTCAGGTACTCGATCCGAAGCGTGAAATTTCACAGCCGCTGTTTTGTTCGAGTGTGTAAAAAATATTCAACCAAATCAGCTTAAGACAACTGTTTGCCCAAGCCGCTCTTAAAGGATTTCAATAACAAATATTGCCCAGCCAGTTTTATCAATAGACTTCAACTTGTCTCAGTGTGAGTGTGTATGTGTAAGTGCTGGGTTGGCTTTAAAATTGTCAACTTTATTATCTGTCTGGCTGGCTTAAGGTAAAAGCCATAAAATAAGGTAGACCAGAGTCAATGTAGCTGTGCCAAGTTGTTCTGATAAGTTGTACAAGAACCACCAAGATAACCTTAATGTCACTTGTTGTTCGAGTTTTCTAAATTGCGCAGTGAGCATGTTGGATTCACAACTTCACCAAACTGACCAATAAGTAAGCCATTAAGTCATAAAATTTATCTTTTTAATAGTGCTTGAGACTTTATTTTTAAGTCAAAGCAGAAGGTGAAAAAAGTTCAACAAGTTATTGCATAGAGTTTTTTGTTCCAGATTCTCAAGGCTTTCAGTCTTACCTACCAATCACTTGATGCAGTAGTATCCGCTTTAAGAGTTATTGGAAAAAGTAAAGTTATAGAATCCGATCGATAGGAAAAAATCAGTACCCTACAGACAACTTCAGACTATGGAGTTAGGAACTGAGAGAATCAAGGAAGTAAACAAAGCATATTTAAAGTCTTTTCTACTTTCTACTTTGTAATAAAAATTTGAATAATTAATGTAAAGATTTGAAAAGTAATTTATTATATTCTTTATCTCTTCAAATAAATTTGCAATCTCTTTGTCTGATTGAAATAATAATAATTATGGTATATAGGAAGCGTTTTCATTTGTAAATAATTTATAATAATTTTTACCTACATTTTCTGTATACTATCTGACATAGAGCACTGGAATGACTGACAGATTATATGTATATAAATCTTAATCTGTGAATTGCATTGCGCGATTCAGTGTTGCCTCTGATGTGGTAGTTTCCCCATTTAAATGTGTCACACAAAGGCCATCATTTCGATGGTGCAATCTGGCCGGGTGGCAACTTGGCGCCAGCATTTCAATGATTTATTATAATTGGGTGGACCCCAGTCGGTTACATGTGGGCCCACGCATTTGTCTATATCAATTTTTCGTTTTCTTTCAGTTTACCAAATTGCAACAAACTCGTACTTAGTTTTGGCTGAGACTCTCAGTTAGTGCCACTTTTATAAGCTTACTTATATGGTTTGTGGAAAATTCCGATTTATAGCTGTGTGAGTGCTTAGCTGGCTAAACATGTTTGTGTCAGCCAAGTTGGCTGGGCTATATCAACAGTACTCAATCAAGGCAATGCCCAAAGGCCCTTCAATTATATACAAGTTGTTCTTGCTGATGATGGCCAAGTTGGACAGTCGCTTTCCAAATAGGGAAATAAACCAGACCGTCTTCTTTGTTGTCTCTGGTTTCTCTCTATCTTTGTCCTTGCCATCAGACTTTGTTGTTTCTGGCCATAACGGCTTTTATGTGGTCAATGATCCTTTAAACAAAAACATTGTTTACCGAGGAATTGCCAAGTAAAGGAAACATACTTTTCATTTATTTTTTTATTTTTTTATTATTTCATTCTTTTCAGTTTCTTCCTTTGTTTGCTTTTAGAACCGGAAACCAAAATGATAATTCCCAAGAAATGCAACAGACCTGAAGACAATGGAATCTGCCAGTACTCTGGGCCTTCACATATTGACAGTAAAACTTGTATTGAATATTTTTTTTTTAGACTCCTAAATCAATTAAGGCAACTCTGAACAAAAAAAAAAAAAAAGAATCATTATTACTTTCGGCTTGTATTTTCTTGGCTGTGCGGCAAGACTAATGTCTGTTTTCCGGTGTTTTATGTGACAGTTTCTACAACTCAAATGCAATTTCAAAATGAAAATGCTCTTCTTTCATTCAGTTTGGCAGACAAGGCAAAAGTTGCCAGAGTAATTATAATAATTTTCTACCAAGCCATACCAAAAACTAGGTCAAAATCTACACAGACACACCAATAAGCCGCAACAGCCAAGGCAAGAAAAGAAGCACCAAGGTAACAGTAACTAACCAACCTTTTAAAGCCTAACATCGCATCCTTTTTAACTCAAGCAAATTATGAAAAACTTTTCCACACCCACACGCCCATATGCATATATATGCACACACATATTCATATGTGAATAGCTATGAAAAATGGGCACGTGGTGGTGTGGTTTTTCACGCCTTTTGAGTCGAAACTTTGTTGGAACAAAATTATGCATGCCATAAAAACAAATTAGCAAAAAGTTCAAATATTTTTACAAAATTTTTTAAATTCCCAGGATAAACCTAATGCCAATATCGGGTCTCTTTGATAATTCAATGAAACTTCACATGATTTTGTATAAGGATTCTTCAAAAAATAACCGAGATGTGACTAAAATAATTTGGCTTGGTAAAACTTGACGATATCGGGTATTTTTGATGATTCAATCAAGGTGAAACTTCGCATGATTTTGTGTATTTTTATGAGAATTCCGGTTATTAATTTTCATCATAATTCTTCAGCAATTATCCAAGATAGGCCTAAAAACTTTTTGGGTTCCTACATCCTAATATAATTCAATCAAGGCAAAACTTGGTCTATATGTGTATCTCTTTATGAGGATTTCGATAGTTTATTTTGATATAGATTGGTCAATAAATAAAAAAGTTACAGCTAAAACCTATTTGGGATTCTATATCTTATTTAATCTGAAGATGAAATTTGTTAGACTTGTGGGTCTCGGTGATTTGCTTGATATAGATCCGACATATGGGAAAACTTGTACACAAATGTATCTGTGTTTAAGTATAAAATCAGAACCAAATTGTTCAGATATAGACCCACATCTCAGCTATATGATATGATAGTCCAATCAGATAGTTCGAAGAAAGTCTAAAGATGTTCTTTTGTTTTTCTCACTATGAAAATGTGCTACTTGCTCAGTCAACCCTTTGGGCGAGACTATTTCCTCCGATCCTGCGCACTCTTCTTCTATATTTTGCTATAAAATAAAAATAGCAGAAGCAAAAATTTGCAATGCTTTTGTGGCCAGACACGCATTTTTCTTTCAGATTTGGTCGAAAGGCAAATGAACTTATGCCAAAAGAATAAATATGGGAAAACCCAAGACTGGTGGGTGAACAAAACAAAGAAAAGAAAAAGGTTGAAACCACAATATAGAATCTATTGATTTTCTATTGGAATTTTGGGTAAATCGTAAAACAAATAGATACCCACACATATTTGCCATAAGAATCCAACTAAAATAAATTGAACAAAGACTTGGTAAATGACAAAAAAAAAAAAAAAAAATCGGATCTGAGAGAAAATCCAGCTAAAATTCGAATCGGTAATCCACCAATTTGCCTCGAATGAAATTCAAATTTCACTTTTCTCATCAAGGTTTGGGGGCTCGTTCTGAGAGCTCTCCTTAACGCTTCCTTATCACGTATTCTCACTAAATTAAATCTACCACATTTAGTTGGGGCATTTTCATGGCAACACATCATAAAGATGCGGTCTGCACATGACCGATATAAAAGTATATAGTTTTTTTTTTTTTTACATGAAACAAAGTTGATTGAAATAGAAGAAATGGCTCAATCCATAAACCAGGGCTTTTTATATTAACCATTTCTGGTAGCTGACTATTTGGCACTGGTTAAATAGAGATAGTTTTTTGGGTGGTGAGGTTGGGCCATGGGGGAAACCCTTAAAAGGTATCATGACGAACAGCTGTTTGCCATAGACAACCAAAATTGCTACTAACTGTAACAGACTTAAATTTAGGCCACTTTAGTACATTCTTTATACTCTTTTTTTTAAGGAAAAATCGAATTAATTTGTATGCTGAAAATCGTTCGATAATTATGGCGGTTGAGATCCTTTTGGCCTCAAAAAGAGTAATTAGCCTTCGGCTTTCCTAAGACATTAAATATTTGGCAAGCCCAGTCAAAAAAAAAGAAAAGTATAAATAAATGAAGCCATTAAAACTAGCATTGCGATTCTGGTTGATAAGGGTGGCCATTGTTGTTATTGTTGTTGTTGTCTTTCTTCATCTTCACCCTTTTTAAGCCATTTTCAGGTGTGTCCCTACTAACGGATATAAAAATGTTTTGGCCTCAAAACACAAAAAAAATAAATATTCGGCACACTTGGCTAAGCACTTGCAAAAATATGAAAACCCTCCCCCTTCTCACCGCTACTCCGCAGATAAACATCTGCCAAATTATTCACTGACTCACCGCAGTTTTTGGATTTGGTTTGTTTGGCTCGGCTTACCTGAAAAGAATGGAAAGAAAAAAATTTGTTAATTAGTTCGGACAAGACACGAAAGGAAATAAGGCTTAAAATTTACCAAAACTGAGGATTTGTGAAACGGTTTTGTCTGACTTTTAATTAAATAAATGAAATGAAATTATATGCCGGGCCAAGTGCATTTTGACATTGGCCTGAAATTTGAAGGGCGCCATAGGCGAGCCTACACAATCGACTTTCCCATGGTGGCAACACTCTGTTCATATAAATCATAAAATTCGAGATCACAAATTATCGCTAGCGACAAATGTGACGGGGCTTTGCCGCAAAACAAACGAGTCTTGTAGGAAGACCACAAAACGCGGGAGAGGGGGCGAGCCATGTCACCGCAGACGGCAATTAAAGCCAACAAGTTTTTCCACACTTTACTCAGTTTTTTTTTGTTGTCGTTGTTGTTGCTGGTGTTTTGTTTGTAATAAACAACGAAATCGATATCGTTTTTCCTACTCCCCTTGCCACCCCCACCCCCCACTCAAAGCCAGCCGGAAAACTGTTGCGAGCCTGTTTGACAAGGCGAAATTGAGACCACTTTGAACGGCATCAAGGCCGAGTCTGGGTCTGGCGGAGCACAAAATATTTGCCAATTAAGCCAGAAAATGGAGAAAATGCCAAAAGTACCGACCAATCCACTTTAATCGTATATCCGGCCAGTGAAAACATTTCTTCTATTTTTGTTTCATTAGGCAAATTTGATTTTAATTGAAAAGGCTGCCAACGACCTTGACTGTTTCGAAATTTCAGGTCATTTTAATTAACCCAAAAATATTTCAAATCATTAAGAACTTACTTACTAAGTGAAATTGTTTCGAAAACTAGCCCAAACGAATCTAATTTTTCAGGCTGCCAAAAATAAGCTTTGCTGACAAATTGACAAGAGGATTACAGAGAATAACATGAGCGAAAATGTAAATTTTATACCAAAAAAAAAAAAAGCAATACTAAAGAGCAATGGTATGCCGAAGATTAAAGACTCTTTTCGAAACTCTTTTCTGCCTTAAATATAAAGGAGATTGGCCTAAGATATTCCTAAGACCGATTTGAGTTGGTATGTTAGCTGTATATATAGATATAGTGGTTCGATCCTTATAAAATTATGGACCTATGTGTAAGTCTTTATTAGAAAAGTGTGTATGAAATTTGAAAGAAATCAGTCAATAAATATAGAAGCTATCGTGTGACACTTATTTGATATGATAATATGAATCTAAATAAAAAAGTGAACATATTTATGAATATATGAGAAAAGTATTATAATTATCATTAGTAAAAAATCAGTAAATAAATGTTGCAGTTATTCCAATAACTAATTTAGGTTCGTATGGCAGCTATAGTAGTTCGATCTGGAGAATTAGAAGGACAGAGAAGCTTGTCTCAATCAATTCGTGCTGATTAATCTAGGGGAACTTTTGGGGGTGTACAATGGTTCTCTGTGTTACAAAGATCCAAGCAAATAAATATACTTTTTTTCTACGAAAAGAGTATATTAAATAGCCAATTAATTGTTGTGAATTTTTACACCCGAATGATTAAATATACTCTTTTTATTCAAGAACAATAATAACAAATTTGTAAGCGGTTTTTGAAATTTCCAGACGAATAAGAGTAAAGTCAAATTTTAGAAATTGCCTGGAATGTTTTCCTTTATCAAAGTCTCTATAAAGAGTATTTTCATTGCCTGGCAAAAAAAAAAAAAAAAAAAAAAAAAACAAGAAATAAATAGGCCTGGCTTCTTTTGACTTGCCATGAATGGTTGGCCACTGTATTTGGCATTGCTTCATTAAATTTCATCCGGTTTTATTTTTTTTATTTCATTTGAGCAAGTCAAAACCATTCAAAAAGGGGTTCACTGAACGCATTTAATTGATTTTTGCTGAAAAGCCCAGTCAAAGTAAAAGAAGCTATGGCAACTAATTCCCTATCGGCATATTTGTACAAAGAAAAATACCTTCACAAAAACAAATGTCAGATATTTCTTAAAACAATGCAGAAAATAATTCAGACTTTGAGATCAAAAAACTTCACGAAAGCCCCATCGCAATTTAATTGATAAACTGACAATGAGAATTCCAATACGAAAACAAAATCAACTGTCCTTATGTACTGATGAAAGCTGAAAGTGTTTAAGTACATAATGGCTAATTATGCCAGCTGCTTTAATTAACAAAAATTAAAAAAAAAGAGAAGAGAAAACACATTAATTCACATCCCTCAGATATTTTTCCCCTTGCCGATGGGGCAGAAGGACAAGTTGGGTGGGCAGAGTGCTGGTCCAGTTTTATGCCTCGGCTTTGTCTGCCTCCATAGGAAATGCAATAAATAAGAAACGAGCCGCAGGAAGGAAAAGAGCCCCAAGACAAACAGGCCCGAGGATGCCGTTGGCGTTGCTAATGTTAGTTGGAGCGCCACTGCCTGCAGCCTCGAAGGCGTGGCTGCCTTTGTGTGGGCGTAAGTGCAGCACTTGCAAACTCTCTGAATGTGTGTGTGTGTGAGGCGGCAATCTCATCAATTCAAAGAGCCTGCCTTGTGCATGTGGCAAGTTTTATAATGAAAACATTTGAAACTTAAAATACCGGCCACGCCTCAAACCAGAGGCGCTGCCCTAAGCCCAACAACAACAAGCCACACCTTGACAGAGACAGAGAGGACAATTTGAATGTGCCCACATAAAATGTAAAGACTTTTGTCCATGCTGAGCCCGTTTATTCGAAGTACTTTCTTGTTTGGTTTTATTTTTTTGGGTCGTCGTTGATGTAGTGAAATTTGAGTAGAGCCTTTTTAGCCTTTTTTTTTTTTTGTTCTTTGCTTCAATACACACACTCACATACACATGCAGAACAATAGGTCCGCTGATGTGCCTCACAAGTTGCCAAGGACACAGAGAAAGACAGACAAAAAAAAAACGAGAAAGATGACGTCAGCAGACTAACTGGGCAGACCAGCAGCAATGCACAAAATAATGAATGCCACTCATAAATTAAAATTGACGGTCATCAAGAGCGAGTGTATTTTCATTTGTTGTGACATAATCGATAACAAAAGATCTCAATTTCCCCCGCGGGGTGGACAAAAGAGAAAGCTCGACTCGGTGAATCTCTTTTGTACAATAAACTGAAATTGTTTGCTTTGCAATGAGAGTGTGATGCAATGTTAATCGATATGTCAATCGATAAAAATTTAATTGAAAATAAATAACACATTTATTTATTCCATAGAAATTATAGTCTTTCATTGGGAGTAAAGAAATATATAAGAATTTTAAGACCATATAAAGATGAATAATTATTAAAACAAACATTCGCTATCGATAAACGATAATTATACAAAATTTTATACTAATTGAAAATGTCCAAAATAAAAATAACGGTACTAATAGTTTTGATCGATACAATTAACATCGATCATCTATAATTCGTAATAATTACAGATTTTGGCTCTCCTCTCTTTTCTTAGATAAAAATGACTGTACTGATAGAGTTCATCGATAAGTTTAATAACAACAAGCTTGCTAATTATTCTACCCATTCTCCTAGACATTTTTGTTATAATATTATTTAATTTATTAAATTTTGAATTTTGTAAATCTGCCTTATACTTCATGTCAAATATTTTCGTATTTAATAATCATATTATTGATCTAACTTGCCGATAAAGCTTAAATCGACAATCGATAATTTTCTAAGTGATCTATAAGTTCCAGTACCGCCTGGAGTTCCTTGAAAATTGTTTAATTCAAATTAATATTAATTGCTTTCCATCGGAGCCGAGCGAGCCAACCAGATGTTGGATATAAATATTTATGTTTTATCAAGGCAATGAAAGAGAAGCGTAGAAAAGTTAATAAATTAAAATAATGGCTACAATGCTGATTGATCTAGTAGGAACGATCTATAACAAAAAGCAGAAATAATCTCATAAATAAATATTTATGATTTTTCCAACCCTTTATAAAGTATACCAAATACATTAAACAAGCAGACAAAGTCAAGGAGGTCGCTAAAAATACTCTTCTTGAAATTTAAATAACCCAAGAATCCCTCATTTCGGTATTGATTTATTGTGACAGCTCAAAAGAGCCAGCAAAAGATTCTAAGCACCAAATTTGTTGGGCATTATCTTACACACTCAAGGATATTTCCTGGTAAAAACATCCACACACTTCTGCCTAAGTGCTCCCGGCGGCTATGACAGAGCAGAGTATTCCGGGGAGGGTAGCAGCAGCCGACGTGATAAAGTGTTGAATTCTTATCAGCAGATCTGCTGGATTTCAACTGGGAAAGGTGAAGCTGGTCAAGGCGTGGAGATAAGAATTAAATGTTGCACTTTCAAGGCTTGTCTTGGCCTGGCATTTGCGAGTTGCTGGAGTTGTAGGAAAAGCTAGAGGCCAGCTTGAAAATATTGCCAATCAATCAACTGTCACGGGCACTGGCCTTTTAGGGCATCTGCTCAGGCATAGCTTGGCCTTTTAAAGCCACAATCACAGTACCAGTCCCAGCCATGGTTGTCCATAAAATGTGTAAACCCAGTCAAATATCAAATGGCAAACATATCAAGTGACGGCCAACAAATGGAAAAGCAAACCAACTGGTATATAAATCATTTCTATAACATACGACACACACTCGCAATCCCTATCAGTAGCTCGGTTTGGGTTCAGTTTGGTTTAGCTAGCAGCTTGTTTAGTTTAGTTGTACAAAAGTTGGCATAGTTGTGAAAATAGCACTCAAAAGTCCTTGGGCGTCATACAAGTCAAATGACACGACTTGCAAGACAGACTGCAACTTAACCAAGTAGGTCAAGCTTTTTGGAACTGCCCAAAACTGTAACAAGCTTAAGCAGCTCAAGCTATAAAAAAAAAAAAAAAAAAAAAATGAAAAAGAAATTGGGAAAACTCAAATGGGCTAAATGTCAGAAAAACTACTTCAAACAATTTTGAGTTGGAAAATTTTCCAACTAACAAAAATTTGACGAACAACTTTCTTTGTGCTAAAAATTAAATGCAATCGACTGGTCTAAGAGCAAAAGTGAAACTGAGTCTTCAAAATTAAAGAAACAAGTTTAATTTACATACTCTTACCAAAGAGATTTTCCAAAATTATATGTTGGGTTATAGTAGTCTGATCTGAGCTAAACTGGATCTTATATTTCAAATAATAAAACTAGTCAAGATTGATCAGGGAATAAAGGACAATTTCATGAAACTGATTCTAGGAAAATAATATTATATAGTTCGATCCGAAACACATACGTTTTATTTACATCTCAAATATTAATTGATTCTAATCAGGATGGGTTAATGAATAAAGCTGAGACTCCTTAGACTTATTTTCTTCTGAAGAAAATGTACGTATATGATATAGTAGTTTGATCCGACAGACACAGAGAAGCTGTATGATATAGTGCTCTGATTTCTTATATTTCATTGAAATCCTAAAGATCAAATTTTCAAGTTAAAGCTAAGTCTTATATCGAAGTTCGAAGAGTATGAAAATATTGCAAGTCCTCTAAGCATTAAGTCATAATGAACTTTCTTTTTGATATGGCCATTAAGGTTGCTTAAATAAAAGCGGATCTTACAATTGCATGAAAGTTACTCAACAGAAAAAAAAACGGAAATGTTTACTTTTGAGATTTAAATTTTTTTTTTAGAATTCGCCAAATCGGACAAAGAAAAAAACTTAATTACAAGGGCGTTGGTCAGTCAAAATGACAATTGAAGCTAATTGGGTTATAACCTAAAGATGACGACAAAGAAAAATAAAAACAACAACAACAACTTGGAGAATTGTGTGCAAAAACTCAATTAAATTTTTTATCAAATGATCATTTCGTATGTGGCTGTGAGAGACTCAGAGATGATCGACGTTTTTTGCCACTGGTCTGACCAGTTTTGTCATAAGAGATCTTGTCTGTCTCGTTTATAATGCTGAGATGAGTCATGGGCCATTTCAATAGTCATACAATTTTCAGAGAATTTTTAAAACAGACCCACTGGGCGTATGAGTGTTTTGAATATTTAAAAAAAAAAAAAATAAAAAGGAAATTGTTGACGCAAAGAATCTCTGACCAGTGGAAAACGCACTCTGACCCAATTCACAATTGAATCATTTTATGCTAAAGCACATCGCACCGGGTTTAGCCTTATCAGCATGATCAACATATTCATAGATTAAATTTGATTTGTCAACAAGTCGTAATTTGCAATTTATTTTTGATGAGATATGGAGACGAGTGAATTTGTGCGTGCCACGAGAATTGTTTCTATGTAAATTCTAATTAAAATGATTATCTCTGTCTATTGAAGTAATTTATCAAATTAAGCCAATTTCGAGCCCATGAAGATTTTGGTTTTGCCTTGGCACACGAAATATTATCTGAAAATTTTATGCGTGCCTCGTTGGTTCGGCAGCGACTTTGAGCACAGGAAGCGGCGGCATACCCCACATTTGTTTTATCGAAAGCATCTCACTCGAAAAGTTCCAAGCTTTTGGCGGAAATGCTTAAAACCAGTGGTATAAAATATTTCTACAAAATCATTCCAAGCAGCAGGAAATATTATTAAGCATATTCTACATGATTTTCAAAATAATTTGACTCATAAAATTTATAAAAACATTTTTTTTTACATATATTTAAAAAAAAAATGATAATATTTTGGATGGGAAAATTGTTGTTTTCCGAAGAAACATTTATGATTCATATAATTTTTGTTAAATATTTGATTTGTTGACAAACAAAATGCCGAGCCCCCCAGACAGTCTGTTCCATTGAAGGCGATTTGCCGGTTTTATGATTATTTGCCTGTTTCACTGTAAACATTGTTATCGCAGTCGTTGACATTAAAAAAATTAAATTTTGTAATGGCCAACAGGCTTACACAAGTCGAGCAATTAAAAAAAAAAAAAAAAAAGAAAAGTGGAACACGCGGAAACGCGGCCAACGATGCGTTGATTGGGAAGTCATAGGAATGCGCTGAGCGCCAATTCGCCAGATTGCCTAGAATTCTATTTTATTTCATTATAGCCAAGTAGTAATTTTATTCGTATTGCTAACAATGTCATGTGGAAATAATTAAAACAGATCGTATAAAACAATTAAACAAAAGAGCTTCGCAATTACTTTAGTACATGAATCACGCAGTTGAGTCAGGTGTCAAGCTCCAGCCCACCCCAACCTACTAGCTAAGCTTTGACAAGGCTTGGAAGTTTACTAAAAACAAAGTAGCAGATAGGTGTACATTTTTTTTTTTATAAAATTTTATGGTTAAGACAAATTGGGCAAAGTATCGAGATAGAACAAGCCAGCTGGTGCCTCCATTAACCCTCGCATAATTTGAAAATCTTGTATTTTCTGAAGATTTTGGCTTATGGAATTGATTGGAATTCAAAGAATCTTTCATTTGAAGCCAAACATGAAGCAAATCGGACTAGAAATGCAGAAGATAAGCCCCACTCAAATTAATCAGCAAGGTTGCAGTTGCCTAAGTTATACCATAGATGGCGCCCTATCTGGGTTACTTAAATTATTATGTTGACCTTGTTTCCAAATTAGTTGGCTATTTTTAAGTTTTATCTGCGGTTTGAAATTTAATAGGGGTTACTTTTATTTATATGAAAAAAGATTATTTTTAAAATTCCTTGACCATTTAAATAAAAAATATATATAAATAAATTCATTTCCTATAATTCTTGCCATATTAAATTGACTACACTCTTAGAATGCTGAGTGAAATGGGAATAATATTATCAATTGGCAGGCGGTCTTATATAGACGCATCCGGCGGATATATGTAAATATGCTTTATGTTTTATTTTTATTTTTTATTATTTTTTCATGTGCCAAAGCAAATCAAATTGAATGAAAGTGTAATTTTCACCATGCATTTTAGTTGGCTTTTGTATGAGTCACTTTCATATTATTCAAGCCAAATTTGACATGATTTACGTAACTGCAAATTAACATTGGGTTAATTGAAAGTTCAAAAACTGAAAACCAAAAAGAAACACGTTTAACAAGACGAGCTTAGCCAACAATTCACAAATGAGTATTGAAAAATAAAAAAAGGAAAAAAAAAACTTTTCAATTTTCACTTAGAATTGAGTCAATTTCAATTTGATTTGAGATGAGAGAGAAAAGAATACAATTTACGAGGTATCAAACAATTCAAGCTTGAAGTAAATAACAGCCGAGGCAATTTAAGCTTCTTTTCTCCTCTACTCTCTTCTTTATTTATTTTTTTTTTATTTTTGTTTTTATCAATTAACGCGCTCAAACAAAGGCAACGCACTCAGAGCACACCACATAAGAAGAAGACCAGAGCAGACCCGGCCAGGCCAGGCGAGACCAAAGCAACTCATCCCCAACTCAGCCCGTTGCCAGCTTGGTTGTGTCTCCCCTTTATTTGGCTGCTCGGAGTCTTCTAATCTTTCAGTTGGCAAGCAAGGCAAGTAACGTCTACTTTTGGTTTGGACTACTTCATGGTTCGTTGGCAGCGTAAGTAGCTCGGCTCTGGCTTATCGACAACATTGAAGCGCATTTCCCAGATAAATTAAGAAAAACGAAGAAAACAAAAAAAAATAAATAAAATAAAGTTTGCTTTGCTCTGGGCTGCCTTTGAGTTGAGCTTCTTCGGAGCAGCCTTGATGAGCCCCTCGGCAGGTCAAGAAGTTAAAAAAAAATAACAAAGATAAAATTTTGTTTGGCCCAAAAAAAAAAAAATATCGGAAAAATATTTTAGCGCCGCCATGTTAATTCAATTAGTCGATTGTGGCAACAGCTTTGACCTTTTTCGTTTGACCAGAGATTTCTGGGTAAACAGACTCAAACCATTACCCAATTAAAAAGGTAAAAGATTTAAATTTTTTTGTTGATATCGAAAATGTTATCATATATACAATTTTTTAATTGAAAAATTAAAAAAAAATTCGAAAGGTAGAAAATTGAGATCTCTTGTCTTAGTTGACTGATCAGCTTTCAAAATTTTTCTTTTTGACTTTTACTTTTTTACTTCACAGATTTCATGGCTTGGCCTAAAACACTAACGAGCCGCAGCTGAATTGACCAAATCACCAAGCAATTTGTACATTTTTAAAAGTGTAAATAAATAGATTTCATTTTTTTAATTTTATAAACTTTTAAAAATTTCTTGGTGTGTTTCAGTTCAGTGAACTTTAACGGCATCGGTGACAACAGCGTCCACACTGTCGTCACTTTTGCTTATTGTTGTTGTTGTTGTTTAGATCTCAAAATAAGCACAAAGCATACGTATACACCTTCGCACTGCACTCACACACATACACATAGGCATACATGCCAGCCTTGCCTGACTGACTGATTCCATGAGTGATTTTTTGGCTCTGCTCTTTGCTCTCGCCTTGCCCACTCACAGTTATTGCGAATTCGAGTGTTTCACATATTCAAAAGAGTGGACAGTTCCTGGCAGTTCCCGCTTCGTCGATCACTTATTCTGTCATTTCCGTTGCAAAAAATTTAGAAAATAAAAAGAGTTAAGGTAAAAGCCAGTATTTTGATTTTAAATTCTCCCATTATTTTCCCTCATTATGCCTTTGATTTTATGCAGTGTTCTTCTTCATCTTCTTCTGTTTGTTTTCTCCTTTCAGTTATTTTGATTAATCATCAGTCAATAACGCCTTCCTCTTTCAATGTTCTCAAGCCAGCGTAGACAAACAAGGCAAATCGATACATTTTTTTCCTTTTCTGTTTTTAATTTATTTGAGGTTTTTGAAGTAGCAGAAGAAGAAGAGGAAGAAATAAAATACACTAAAGATTCAAGTGCTTTTCTTTTGAATATTTCTTAAAAAAAAAACTAACTTCAATTTTGTGCTTCTCACACCTTTTGGATGGAAATTTTTTTGTACAGGAAAACTACTCCAACTCTCCGGCCTTAACGGCGCCAGACAAATGAAGAAACATCCATGACTAATAGGAAAACCACCCTCTGCAGTAATGGAGTCATAAATAAATCGTCCTGCCCCTTATTCGGTTAACAGACAATACCAACTTGGCTCACATAGTTGCAATCAGAAATGCATTAATTCATTTTTAATCCGGGTAAACCAAAAAAATTTTGCCTACCACCAAACAACCCTCCTTTTCCAACCCCCGGCAACTTCAAAAGTTAAGAGCTGGCACACGTCCCAGAGTGTACCGGTCGTGGCCCATAATAACGAGAGGATCAGAGACTCACCACGTGACTCATGACACAAGCACACGTGTCTAGCTTTGGCAATAATTTTGTTGCCACAATTATATAATAAAGCCTTGCAACAATTGCAACAATAACCATGAAAAATCATAATTGACTTGCCCACGCCTTGAAGCAAATCAATTTTATTGATTTTTATCTTTGCGGGAAATTGACAATTTTTTACAAAACAAAACTAAAACCAAGCAACAATTCTGGCCACATTGTCAACACTATTGTTGTTGTTGCTGTTGTGGCGGGCTCAAGGCGTGGGAGCCAAGTCAACAGGCAGACGTATCAGAACGGAAAACCACTGAAAAACTCTCTACTGGTTCTATGACATTTTCCCTGCTTAACGGTTTTGTAATTCAATTCTTTAGCAACAACAACAATAATAATAACAACGAAAATAACAAATGCCACAAATGAGCTGAGTAGCTCAAGTGGTCAAGTCAGATAAGTTGACTGACGTTTGCTTCTTCTTCCTTCTCTGTTGTTGTACGCATTGCACTATGGGACAAACGATTAATAACTTCTAAGCGAATCAACATTTTTTGATCTATTTTTTTATATTTTTTTTTATGTTAGTAAGTCTCAGCTGGAGCAAATTTTGAGAAAAAATGGGAGTGGGAATGCCTTTTGGGATTTTTTTTTTTGTCTGATACACCTGAGATATGAAATGAATGAAACTTTATTTAAAAAAAATATAACAAATAATAGTTACATTGCTAAAAAAAAAAAACATGCAATGATAGATCATTTTTAAGTTTTATAATGTATTAAAATTCGAAAGGTTTATCAATTGCGCAAGAAATATTCCCCGAAATGTTGCTGGCGCTTGTCAAAAGATCTAAGGAAGCACCGATAAACCTGCTCATTCAAATAACACGAAGTTATTAAATATTGTGATGTGTCCTTTGTCTGTTGAAATATTTAGATATACGCTTGGTTGTATTGTCTGCGCTATTTTGGAACATTTTAAAATTTACGCATGGTCGTATTGTCCGCGCTTTCGCGCGATTATTTGACACGGGGATTTAGGAAGCTTGTTTTCTCAGCAGGGATCCCAAAAGATATTTTTTCTTCCATTATATTAAATTTAGTGAAACTATTTAGCCAAACTGAGTGCTTAGAGCTCCCTAAACCTTATCCAATACGATGCCATATGGTATCAAAAATTTGGTCGAATACACAATCAGCTGTTTTTTTAATTTACTTTTCAGTTAATTTTTTTTTTACATAGAGATCAAAAAATAATTATTTGAAGGACTTTAGTTGTTTGCCCCATAGTGCATTGTATGCCTTAACTTCTTTAACTTAATTGAGCAAGTTGCAAAATAAGAAGAAGAAGAGGGAAACACACTCACACACACACACAAGTCAGCTCAATTTACAAATACTTTAAGCTCGACTTGATTGAGTCAGGTCAAAAGAATTTAAATGGCAGACGCGTGTTCAGTTTTTAAAAAGATTAAGAAACACTCTGGAAGCCCTAAAGTCTACAGATTTGCATAAATAATAATGGGCATCATAAACAATCAAATATGCATGAGACTAACTCAGATAAGTGCAGAGGCGACTCCAGACTGCTTCTGGCAGACTAAGATTTTCTGAAATTACTTAACAATTGTCAATATGTCCATCAGATAAAGACAGAGACCAATTTTTTTTTGTTTCGGCTTATTTGGCTTGCGGCCACTTTTGTGCAAAATCCGCCAGAATGACAAGACAAAGTAAATAAAAACTTAAAAACAAGTTACCAAATTTGGTGGACCAAAAAAAAAAATACAGAAACTTTAAAGGTGTTGGACTTTTTTTTCATGTTTGTTATTGTTGTTGTTGTTGTTGTTGTTGCTGTTGTGCATCATGTGCAGCACGTCAAGGCAATAAAATTCAATCAACATTGCCCATAAATAAAAATAACCAAAAAGAACAGAACCAAACAGAAATGTGCAGCCTTAGTCTTAATTATGTTTGAATGGAAGAAGTCGAGAGAGAGAGACCATATAAATTTTTGACCCACTAAGAGAATGTAGCTCCCCAAAGTGCTTAACTTGGCTATTTTTGGATATTTCTTTCTTTTTTTTACAAAATAAAAAGAAAGTTGATTTAGTTATTTTCTTATTTCTTTGCAGATAAATCTTTTTTCTTTTTTACTTGCTATGAACAAAAAATAAAATAAATAAACAATGAGAGTAAAAGTGGCACGCAATGGCATTTAAAATCGATTTTATATTTTTGTTTAGCTTTGCTTTTAATTTCGCAGTTTTTACCGCTCAGAAATGCATAAACTGTCAGTCAGTTTGTCTCAGGCAAGACGGAGTTTTTTAGACTCTTTTCGAAGAAAAAGGAGTCTATTCACTTTGCTCTGATGTTTGTAACGCACAGAACCAAACATCGTAGACCCACAAAAGTTACATCTAGAATACTTAGAATCACTAGAGGAGTCGATATAGCCATGTCCGTCTGTCCGTCTGTCAGTCTGTCCGTCTGTCCGTCTGTCCGTCTGTTTCTATGCGATTTACTCCGTCGTCTTAAAAGCTATTTTGCTGAAACTTGGTATTTAGCCTTCTATTTTACCTAGGTAGTACACTAGTTTGAATCGGTCGGATCGGACCACTATATCATATAGCTGTCATACGAACCTAAATCGGTTTAGGCAATAACTTCCACATTTATTATCCGATCCTTTTGAAATTTGGCATGCGTGTGTTTTATATAACGATAGATAATTGTACCAAATTTTGCCCGGATCGGATGACTATATCTTATAGCTGTCATACGAACCTAAATCGGTTTAGGCAATAACTCCCACATTTATTATCCGATCCTGTTCAAATTTAGCACACATATGTTTTTTATAGCAATAATTATAAATACTAAATTTCGTAAGGATCGGACTACTATATCATATAGCTGCCATACGAACCTAAATCGGTTTAGGAAATAACTCGCACATTTATTGACTGATCTTTTCAAAACTCGTCTAACACGTTTTCTACATAAATATACGCGTTTGTACTCAATTTTATTAAAATCGGACTACTATATCATATAGCTGTCATACAAATCGAAATCGGCCCTATTAACTGACCAACCCCGTTCATGTGATTTACGGCAGAAACAAATTCGAAAAGAGTCTGTAATCTTCGGCACCCCGAAGATAACGTTGGGATTTTTTTTCTTTCTTTTTGAAACGTGAGTGAAGGTGACGTCTTTTTAGAGTAGAAGAAGAAGAAGAAAAAGCAGTCACACATACAAAGACATTTAGCGCCGGCCCATATCAGACAATACGTGAGATTTTGATAAAAGTAAACACCTAGATAAAAACAAGAAGAAGAAGAAGAAGCAAGAGAGAAATAACATAAAAGTTAAACGGTAAACACCTCGACTACAATAATAAAAACAAAAGGCAAAAAAAAAAAACTGCGACAACTGATAAGTGTCAAGTGGCAGAAACCTGACAAACACATAGACAAAGAAGAATCACAAAAAAAAAGTCTATAAAAAAAAGAAGAAACAAAAGCAACGGGGATGAAAATCATTTGAATGCATTAACAAAAACCACACGTGCAACTCATCCCTGACGCGGGTTGGGGTGACAGCAAAACAGTCAAAATATATTTATTTGCATACGGACTACCAAGGCAGCTAAACTAACAAAAATAACAAAAACAACAAAGCAAGTAAAGACAAATAGAAGCAGGTTTCTTCAAGGTTGACAGAGCGAGAAAGTTATATTTGACACTGGTTAGCATCACTAAGTGTATTCAAGCACTTTTGTAACACTGTGCAAGTGGAACTTGACTGGTAACTTTTTTTTTGTTTGAAGCCAGAATTTAATTTATCAAGCGTTTTGAATTTTTGTTTTTGCAAATTTGACTTACCTTTTGAATTTGTATTGTCAGCGGCGCCGGACAGCAACAGTGTCAGGAAATGCAAAACAAGAGTTGTAAAAAGCATTTTCGGCGTCTTCAATGTGTAGGAATATTTAGTATTTTTCTCTCTTTATTAAATCCAGTCTAGTCTAGTTGGGGGGGGTGTTAAATTTGAGGTCTTCTCCAAATATTTCGAGTTGTTCTTTTCGTTTGTTTGATTCCTTGTGTGAAGCTGGGTCTGATGCAGGCTAATGCGGTGACATCACTTCCCGTGCCAGACGCTGCTGACTTAAGGAACTTTGCTGATGGAGTTATTTCTTTCTGGTCGCTTTTTGTTTATTTGCATGTACAAAGTGCCTGGTGATGTTGCTGCTGTTGCTGCTGCTGTTTCTGTTGCTGCATTTTTATCAAGTAAAGAAGCAATGTTGAATTAAAAACAGGAAACGCGTTTGCCATTCATAAAACAGAGACTATACGGTTCTGAAGAAACTCAGAAATAGGGGAGGAGGAATATTCAATGGGAATAACAAACAGACACAGACACTCAGGCTGGCACTGGCATTGGCACTCCCGCGCGGTTAAAGCAGCAAACGAAAGAAATATTTATTTTCGTTTAAAAATTATAACGGGTATTTATTTATTTTTCTTCTTTTTTTTTTTTTGTTTTCTTTGCTATGTTTCTGCTGCTGCTTCTTTTTTGTTATTCTTCTTCTTCTTCTACTGCTGTGCTTATTCTGCTTGTGCTTTGTTTTGGCAAGTTTTTATATTGGAATTTTGATCGAATTATTTGTGTCGTTTTGCTTATTTACCATTTCACTTGAGCCGAAACACTTAAATTATATTTAAAATTGCTGTTGCGGTTACTTTTAAGTGGTATTTAGTAACACTAATTTAATTTATTTAACATTTTTCGTTGTTTTGCACACGCACACACGCACATGCTAACTCACAATAACCGCACGTCTGCTTCTTACGAAAATCCGAACAAAAATCCGCTACAAAACAGCCGACGCATTCGCTTTTCCACTATTTTTTTTTTTCTCTGAAAATCGACAACAAACTCATGAATATCGTTGTCAACACCGATTAATTCGATTTTTTTTAGATGGGAGAAAAAATCGATTCCTATTTTAGTAAATCGATGAGTCGACCAGAAAAATCGAAAACAATAACAACTGTGGTGGCGGTTTTATTTTTCAATGGAGTTGGCAGTACCCAACCGGTTTTAAAATTTGAAATTTCACGAGGGATCTGGAAGCATCAGTAATTTCGAGCTAATTAAATTAACGAACTCCTTTTTTCTAAAGTGCTCTTCCGTAGAAACAAATGTTAAGACTGGCAGGCCTATAATTGTTTGATTACCGAAAGCCACACAACTCTTCTGTGGTTGTATAATAAGTTGGCAGTTCTCTCAACTGTTCTGACAGTGCGGCCAATTTCGACTAGCCGAGTAAGCGGACTTTACAAATTTAAAAAGCAAGAAAACTGCCAGTACTTTATAAATTGTATTTGAAACAGATGAGATATGTATTCTTAACACAATCAGGATATATTTAAAATTGCTTTATTAAGGCACAACAATTATCAATTTAACAGTAAAATATACAACTTTAAGCTTAATACACTAGACAATTAAATACTTGTATAAATATTTTGACTTTAGGACACACATTATATTATCTTACATATTCTTCCTATCTCCAAGCAATTACTCAGTTCGGCCATTGAGTCGATCTTGGATTTCCTGGAGACTCAAACCCTTGGTCTCCATCATCACAAACATCACAAAGAAGAAGGCAATCACACAAAAGACCGCAAAAAGCCAGAAAGCATAGTATGAGCCCAATGCGTCCAGACTTGGATAGAAATAGGTGACCAGGAAGCCAAGAATCCAGCAAGTAGATGCCACCATAGATGAAGCCACCGACTTAATATTGGCCGGGAACATTTCACCCATCACGGCCCAAGGCAAAGGTCCGAAACCAGTGCAATAGACAATATTATAAATGACCAAGGCCGGCACAGGCAACCAAGTCACACTGGAAATATCGCCCACCACCAGCTGCATATAGAAGAAGGCACCAAGGGCAGTAAGACCAACTGTCATCACGCTTGCAGAGGTCAACAACATGATTTTGCGGCCCAAGCGATCCGCCACAAACGGTGTTAAACCAGAGGACGCCACTTGAACACATCCAATAATAATTGTGGCAACCGCCGGATCCAGACCTGTGTTGGCGCTCTTAAAGATTGACTGACTGTTGAAAAGCACCACATTGATACCCGACAACTGCTGGAAGGCTATGAGACCGGCAGAAATGAAAAGCGCTTTGCGATTGCCAATATTGTTGAAAACATCAACAATGGTTCCCTGCAAATAAGTAAAAAAAAATATAAAAAACTATTTAAGCCAATTCAAATAAATGACCTACACCATGAACAAGTTCATTTCATTGAATTCGTTCTTCATTTTGTTCGCGATTTTTCAATTCAAATAAAAAAAACAAAAATTTTTTTAACGATTATGAAAGAAATAATTTTTACCTTATTGGCCATGGCTTCCTCCACATTGGATTGAATAATGGCCATTTCATCATGTACAGCCTCGGCACTCTGACCGCGCAGAAACTGTAAGGAGCGCACAGCATCTGTCTTACGACCCTTTCCAGCATATTGATAAGGACTTTCGGGCATGAAGAAAAAGAGACCCACAAAGATAATGGGAATCACTATACAGCACCATTGCAAAGCCTGATAGGAAACATACGGCCCAATGCAATATACATACAAAATCCCGCCTATAAGATAAATTATGAGTCACAAAAAAGTTGAAGAACCTTTCAGTTCCACATCTCCTACTTACTGACAATAAACAATTGCATCAGAGAGCCCAGGGCACCGCGTACTTTATCCGTGGATATCTCACCCATATACATGGGCTGGACAGTCATGACAAAGCCCACACCAAAGCCTTGAATCACACGGGACAAAAAGAGCACCCACACCTCACTGGCCACCATATTCAATATAAAGGCAAGCACAAAGAAGCCAGAGCTGGAGATAAGCACCCACTTGCGACCTATGCGATCCGCCAGTGGACCAGCCACAAACGGTGCCACCAAGGCACCAACAGCTATCAACGACGAAATCCAGGCATCCTGGTCCGAAGTAACAGGCTTGCTCAGCGGCGAATCTGAAGTATCCTCATCCTTTAGCTTCGGAGCAATCGGCGATGTCCAACCCAAGCAAGTGCCGACCATAAATGAGGCAATGTTGGCTAAACAAAAACAAAAACAAAAAAAAATAATTTACTGGAAGCCCTTCACATACCGCCAGAAACCATATTGTCCCTTGACTTACCGACCACAGCTACCAGAAAAATGCGTCCGGTCTTGACCGGTTCCATATTGCGTTCAAGTCCCTCACCCATTTGAAAGCGATTTACTTCTGTATACGAATACTTGTAACTTGTTGCCTCTACGCTGGTCATTTATGGTATCTGGTGCGCTTTCGACTCATAAAAGCAGCTGTTTTCGAAATCACCAAAAGAAAAGTTCACAATTAAAACAGATTAATTACGGGTTATTTGTAATTCAATCGTTACATATTTAATGAGACAAGCACAATATTTTTCGACTCTCTCAAAAGAATTAAAAAAAATAAATAAATAAAATTAAAATTTTTTTTTCATTTCCGCATTGATTAATTTCGGGTTCCGTTGCTCTTGCATTATAATTTTTTTCTGTATTATAAAAATAATAATTCAAATGTGTGATTTTTTTTTATAATGAATTATAAAATCCAACAATTATTTTGTGTATTGTGTGAATTCTATTCGAATCCGGCAGATATTTAATTCTCTTTCGGAAATATTTATTTTTCTGAAATTTTCCAGCAAATAATTTGAAAAAAAATCCGATTTAATTTTTCACATTAATAATCCTTTTTGGTCCTTGCAGTTTGGTTTTCGGAACTCACAAAAATAAAATCAGATAAAGGCTTACTTTTATCCTTTTTTTTTGACACTGCACTCTCTGACACAAAACTGAGACACCGAATAATATAAGACGGAAAAGAACTAACGTATCCAGCAATCAACTGTATTTCTTCAGATTAAAAACTATAATGTCGTCGGTTCTAGCGAGGCCCACGATTTTTAAATCGAAATTAAAACAAATATTAAAACAACAAAAACTAAAATCAATCACTAAATTCTCAATAATCGTACTCAGTGATTGTTCGGGCTTGAAATTGCATTATCTTATCAGGGTTTCGCGTATTGGCACATTCCATCCCACCGTAATCGTAGGCAAAAAATTGCTCTCACAGTTACATCGACTGCCCCCCGTAATGTGTCTCAAATTTGTTGTTGTTGTTGTTATTATTATTTGTGCATTTTGTGCACTTGAACCGACCAAGTGATAAGGCTACGCAAAAATAGGCCTCTACTCTGAGGGTCTCAGCCTCTTCAGAACCGAGACGCCAATCACCATCACATATACTCGTGGTATATATAATTATATTTCGATTTAATTAAATTAGGATAAAGCTAAATAATCTAGCGATTTGAGCAATCCAAGTACCTTTAATTCACATGACTTCCCTCTCAAGATTAGAATTTGATGGTTTAACAATTTGGCAAATTTTTGACTTGTAATTTCAAAGTCATTTCCGTTAATGATTTTGTTTTCTGGTTATTTGAATTTTGTGTTGTTTTTTTTACGGAATTTACCATTAAGTCATGTTTAATCAATTTGATTTTCTTCTATTTGAAAAACTAAACAAACACTCCAAGTACTTCGGAGAGCTATCAAAACAAAATAGACAACACTCTGACTAAACTATCATTTCGATAGCCCTGCAATATTCGTATTTGTTAAATAATTTTATTTGTCCATACTGTTGCATCAGGTGACTAAATTCTATATGTTTTTCTTTCCAAAAACAAGACGAATTATTATTATTTAATATATGGGTTAGTGAGCCAAAGTCAAAAGATACACAATCTGTTCACGTGCAATGTGAGTGGTCCGATCCGTATGACTTTTCCTGGGCTATCGAATTACTTTGATAAAAGCAACTTAATAAGTATCTCAGAGTTCTCTGTAATTTTTCGTAATCACAATTTTGTGTAAACAAAACACTTCAATTGTTTTCTTTAATTTGTTAACCGAAAAGAATGTCAAAAGAATCTGGTTTTATCCTTTTACACTTTTTCACTCACCCATTTTTCCCGTTTTTTTTTTAACTCTTTGCACAATCAGGATAAAAAATGAAATAATTTAAGAGAAAACAAAAATAAAATATTTTAAATTTTTTAAATATTTTTTATTATTTTGGAAATCTTGCACAACTGTCAGAGCAGAAAGTCGGTAAGCAAATGCGGACGGGTCTCGGGTGTTTAGTCAATTTTGTTCGCAATTCTAAATTCGACTCGCTAAATTCTGACAGACGCATTTAAAGTACGTGTTTGTCAACTTGTGTCTCAGCGGATTGATTATAATTGTATAGCATGTAAAACAAAATAAAAATCATGCACAAATTGTTGTTTTTATTTTTATTTTTTATCATTTTGTATCTGAAAGCGGACAGGCGAGACGTTGAACTTAGCTCTCAATTAAGCTCGAAATTGTGAGACTTTTTTTTTATCAGCCTTCCCAATTTTAGTCTGAGTTTTATTCCACAAATTAAACAGTCATAGTATATTTTATATTCTGGAAATTTAGTTCCGTAAATACTTCTTCTTCTTCTTCTGTTTTATTTAGAAAAACTTGCGGCTTTTGTGATCCCAATCTTTCTTTAAATACCCTATAAACAAAAGGTATACTGGAAAGTAAAGCGTGTTGATAACAGTTGGACACTTTCCATAATTATGTTCAGGTTGAATATTATAGTAGATCTAGACAAAAAAGAACCAGCTTAAAAAAGGGTCAGCTTATAATTTTATAATTAATTATAGGTCCTCTCCGGAGGAATGGGTCTGGAGAAGACATACCCCGAAATGGAATTGCAACTGAGGCCATACAAATCTTAAAGAGCTAGAGCATTAAAATTTAAGCCGATTGATATTATATGTCTCAGGATTAGTCAGTTTTATAATCCGTATTTCGTAGGAGCTTACCACTCTCTGTAGGTTGAATAACTTCATTTCAAAGCACTGTATTTCCTTAAGCTTTCGCTTTACACTATTAGTTAGCTTCAGAAAAGAATGCTAAATTAAATAGTCTTTCGATTGATACCAAACATGAATAAAATCGATCTATAAATATAAGAGATATAAACAAAAACGTAGAACCCCCTTCGATCCCTGTATCAAACAAGCGATTGCAAGGGAAGACCACTAGATGGCGCTCTGTGAGTTGTTATATGAGTATATTCATTATAGTATAGTAAATTATGTAGCAGATCAGTGAAATCTTATTAGATTTCTCAGGGTATCTGAAATTTGTGAGCACCCGAGCTTAGTTCACATACCAGTCCGACTTTGTTTTGGAGGATGTTAATTGAGATGCAATAATCGAATTTGACAAAAGCATAAAAAAAAGTGCGTGACTTTTTTTCTTTACTTGATTGAGTCATGCTATTTTAATAGGAATTTATTTATAAATACATACAAAGCGATGATCAAGCTAATTAATAATGGAGAAATTATGCTAATCAAAAAAAATGTTATTGAAATTAAAATGAGCTGAATCCCATCGGACCTGTTATAAAGTTGACCCATAAACCATTAATTTTAATGTTCAAATTGAGCTATTTTAATTCTATTTTGTCTGCAAACTTTCCATTCCAGACAATTGTTGGGGGTAAATTCAATTTAATTCATTTCTACCAAGTCTCGGGTATTTGAAATTTTGAGTTTTTAGTTATTCAAATGTTATGATAGATCAGCATTTTTTAAATGACTGTTAGAGCTGTTCTCCTACAGGTTTCAATCGATTTATTTGCTTACAACTCAATCAATTTAAGCAATTATCATATCGCCAAAGCCATATCAAAAGTGCCTACCAAATAGGAAAACCAACAATTTCAAAAGTAATCACTAAAGTTGACAAACATGTAAACAAATCGAGACAGTCATAAAAGCCACTATGTGCGTTATTTGCTGTTTCCTGATATTGACAAACATATTTCTTTTTTTTTTTGTAATTAAATATTTGCTTTCACGTACACAACAAGACGAGTAGAGCAATTTTTGGCACAGTTTCACGTGTTGAAAGTCTCACGCATTCGTGCGTACGTCGACTTCGGTCGAATCGATCAATTAACCCAAACGACCTTGACAATGCCACAAGGTGGCAGACAGGTCTGCTTCAGCTTTCGATGGCCAACAGGAAGCGGGCAGCAATTGCGTAAATCGCTCAATATCGGTAGCCGGCTTATCTAGCCTGAAGAGTTAAGAACAGGTGGGCTGGTCCAGATATAGCTAAACCCAGAGTCGTACGACTCGTTTGTTTTGACAGGCGCGTGTCTCAATTGCCTCTGATTGTATTTAGCCATAGCAATTTAAGGGGCGTAGCGCCAAACCCAACAACGCCCAACAGACGCCAATTATACAAAAAAAAAAAAAAAAGAAAGGGTTATCTCTTATCAGTGTTTAGGTCGCTGGTGTCTGGCAAATGAAAATTTGTGAAACGCCACACACACACAAAAACACACACGCACACAACTCGGCTAGTTTATTATCATTTTTATTAAGACTACAAACACACACACACAGACACACACACACACCTAAACCACTGTCGAGCGGCACAGGATCTTTTCTCACAGTCCGTGAGGGATGTGTCCGCAGATATCGCCATATTGAGCGAACCGTATCGCTGTAAGGAGGATGCAGTATGGCAGCAGAGCCTGGATGGCGGTGCCGCTATCTGGAGCTGCGGTAGCCCACCAATCCAACTCACTGATAGACTGGCTAAAACTGGATTCACCCGCGCAAAGTGTGGCAATATTACTGTCTATAGCTGCTACATTGCGCCCAGAGTGCCCCTCAATGAGTATGAAGCAATACTCGAAGTAATCGCGGATGACTGTAGAGACCGTACCCCCGTTATCATAGCCGGCGACTTCAATGCTTGGGCCACAGAATGGGGTAGTAAGAAAATGAATCCGAGAGGATCGCTACTATTGGAAGTTTTCGCCCGCCTAAACATCTGCCTGCTCAACGACGGCTTAACTCCTACCTACAGCAAAGCTGGCCGTGAATCAATCATTGACCTCACGTTTGTGAGCGCCTCAATTGCTAAAGAAGCCACATGGACGGTACCCAGGATCTACACTCATAGTGATCACATAGCGATCCTCACTAGAGTATCCCAGGAAGCAAGGCACCCAATACAGCGTATTCACAGTCGTCCAGGTTACAAAGTGCACACTCTGGACAGAAGGAAGTTCCTGGACTCTCTTGGCGGACTACAAGCTGACGGGAATGCCAACTCAGCTGCTAACTCCCTCCATGCAGCCATTAAAAGGGCCTGTGACCAAGCTATGGCCAAGTCTCATAGCGGTGGTAGATCCCACAGACCAGTCCCTTGGTGGAATGAAGAGATCGCCAAAGCTAGAGCGGACTGCTGCGCGGCGAGACGCAAGTGCCAGAGGAAAAGGGGTACTGCTGAATTCCAGGCAGAAATAATTGCCTTTCGCAGAATGCGTAAGATTCTCAAGCAGGCCATCAAGCGCAGCAAGTTACGGTGCTTCCAGGATTTGTGCGAGGCTGCAGATGCACAGCCATTCGGAGGAGCGTACAAGTTGGTCATGGGAAAGCTTGCCAGGCAGCCAGTACCCTCGGACGCGATTCAACTGGATAGTATAGTGCGTGCTCTATTCCCTCAGCAACTGCCCCTAAGTCCACCATCTCTCCATGAGCTAGCGACTCAAGACGGAGACATAATCCATACAAGCTTGGAGGAGGTCTTAGAGTTAGCCGCAAGGATTAAGCCTGATAAGGCGCCAGGCCCAGATGGTATACCCAACACAGCCCTGAAAATAGCAATAGCAGCTCACCCTCAAGTATTCGTCGACTGCTTCAACAAATGCCTAAGTGAGAGGACCATACCCCAGAGATGGAAGACGCAAAGGCTGGTATTAATCCCAAAACCAGGGAAAAAAGTAGACGACCCATCGTCTTATCGACCCATTTGCCTCCTGGATACGGTGGGGAAACTGTTAGAAAAGATCATCGGCAGCAGACTGGAGAATGAGTTGGAGACAAGAGGGGGACTCTCCAATCTACAATTTGGATTCCGGAAAAAAAGAAGCACTACAGACGCTATTAACGAGGTAGTTAAAATAGCCTCCGAAGCCATCCAAGGCACAAGATGGGCTGGTGGTGCTAAAAAATACTGCCTGGTCTGTACCCTGGACATAAAGAATGCGTTTAACTCCGCGAACTGGCAAAAAACTATTGACGCACTGGTCAACCTGGAGGTGCCCGCATATCTCACAGACACTATTAGGAGTTACTTTGTGGATAGACGGTTGGTTTACGACACCGCAAGCGGAGAGAAGGAGTACCCAATAACCGGAGGAGTTCCTCAAGGCTCGGTTCTAGGCCCGATCCTCTGGAATGCTATGTATAACGGCATCCTGGAACTAGACCTACCGGAGAACTGCAAAACTATTGGATTTGCGGATGACGTTGCACTGGTATGTGTGGCCAAGCACATACACCAGGCCACCGAGATTTGCAACATATCAATTGAAGCAGTAATCAATTGGCTGTCATCAATGGGTCTGACCTTAGCCGAGCATAAAACCGAGGCCGTCCTGATTAGCAGCAGGAAGAGGGTCGAAACCGCCACTATAAGAGTCGGAGGAACAAATATTTGCACCCAGCCAGCAATAAAATACTTGGGGATAATGCTGGATGGCAGACTCTCCTTTAAAGCCCATCTGGAGTACACCAGCAATAAGGCAGCCAAAGCCGCTACAGCCATAAGTCGCATAATGGCCAACACGGGAGGACCAAAGCAAAGAAGCAGACGAATAATCGCATCCACTGTGGTATCGATCATGCTATATGGCTCGGAGATATGGGCGCCGGCCATGAAGGTACCATCCTATAGTAGAGGATGTAGGGGCACCTACCGGAGATGCGCCCTTAGGGTAGCGAGCTGCTTTCGCACAGTCTCGGAGGATGCTGCGCTGGTCATCGCAGGCATGATTCCGCTGGATCTCTTGGCAGAAGAGAGACTTCCCGGTAGAGAACCTAGAACTCCGCAGCGAGAAAGCACCCTAGCCCAGTGGCAGACGAGATGGAGCCAATCAGGTAACGGCAGATGGACAAGAAGACTTATTCCCAACCTAAGGACCTGGATGTCAAGAAGACATGGACAGACCAACTTCTACCTGACGCAGATTTTATCGGGTCATGGCTGCTTCAAATCATATCTTTACAGGTTTAAGCACGCGGATGACCCCTTTTGCGACACCTGCGAGAGCGTCATAGAGGACGCAGAGCATGCTTTCTTCGTCTGTCCCTTATTCAGTAGACAGAGAGGAGAGCTTAAACGAATTCTGGATGTGGACAACCTGACAGCGGATACCCTGGTGGACCTCATGCTCCACAGTGAGGCGAATTGGCAGGCGACGAGCAACATGGCTTCTGAGATCATGAAGGAGCTACGGCGTAAGGACAACCTCCGGACGGGCCGATCTTGAGATCGAGTTCTTTGCATTTGCCTCGTGATGTAATACCTACAAGGTGGTCCCGCGGGTGCAGATCGTCTCCTCATCACCCCCTCCCCTAATTTTTTTTGTATTGTGTATATTAATATTTCACTCCCTTCATCTTCTATTGTATTGTATTCTACACCTAGCCTAAGCTCTAATAAAAAAAAAAAAAAAAAAAAAACACACACAAATACGCTTATATATGAAAATACAAAAAAATGAAAATCTACAAATCAAAAATTTACAAAAACAAAATATTATTATTATTTTTAGCTATCCTATTTGTATACTTTGGACTTTTAATAACTAAAACTGACATGACAATGGCAACCAATTTAGCTAATTACTTGGCTTAATCAGATCGTTAACCTAATTAAATTCACGCACTCTTTAACAAGACTAAACAATATCAACAAGATTATTATAATAATATTCATTTGTTATAACAATAAATTGTACCTTTTGGCCAAGTGCAGAATGTCACACCCGGCGTATACGTAATTTGCTTTTTTTTTTTCTTTTTTTTTAATTTCTCTGTTTTTTTTTTTTTTTTTTGGTCTGTGCTGCTTATTTACATATTTTGAACTAATCAATTGAACTATAAATTAAACATAAGACTCACAAGCTCACTTGTTGCCATTCAACCAATTTTGTATTTGAGCCGTGCTCTTGCCCTTGGTCTCGAGCACCATCAGAGCCACATAGATGGTGGCCAGAGCCATGCAGGCAGCAAAGAACCAGAATGTCATATCGGAGCCCCAGCTTTGAATCATTGAGCCGAAGCATTTGGTCACCACAAAAACGCAGAACCAATTTGACATCACAGTGAGGGCCACAGCCGTGGCCTTGACATCGGGCAGGAAGAGCTCGCCCATCATTAGCCAGGGAATGGGGCCATAGCCCACGGAAAATGTGATCATAAAGACTACCACAGAGAGCAGTGGTATCCAGCCAATGGCCGAGACATCCTTGCCACTGTCCTTCATATCGAAGTAGGCACCCAAGATGGCCAGGCAGATGGTCATCACGGTGCTGCTGAAGAGCAGCAGGATTTTCCGTCCGGCACGCTCAATCAATAAGGAGGCAGTCAATGTCATCACCACCTGTACAAAGCCCACAATAATCGAACAGAGTGAGGGATCCAAGGTGCTGCCGGCTGACTGGAAAATTGGCACAGTATAGAAGATCACAGCGTTAATGCCGGAGAATTGCTGGAAGAACATCAGCAGCATGGATATGATGAGTCCATTGCGGGCTCCACGATTGCTGAACAGATCCATAAAGGAGGCATCTGCTCCAGCCTGATCCAAGTCATTCTGGATTGTCTGGATGGCACTACGCGAATCGCAATACCGACCCCACAGCCATTTCAAGGAGAGGGCAGCATCGGCTCGGTGACCCTTTAAAAAAATAAATATTTAGCTGGGACCCAAGATAAGTTGTAAAATAAGACTTACCTTTTTCAGCAAGTAAACTGGAGTCTCGGGTAAAATCAGCATGCCCACAAACAAAGCTATGGGCACCATCAGACAAATCACACTGAGCGTGATCCAGGACATCATGGAACCCAGCACATACACCACCAATATGCCCGCGGTCAAGAGCAGCTGGAAAAGTGTACCCAAAGTACCACGTATACTGGTCTCGGCAATCTCCGATATGTACATGGGTGCCACCACACAAAAACTTCCCGTCGAAATACCTTAAAAAAAAAGTAAGGTTAAGATGAATCCTGATAGATCAAGTTTTGAGACTCACCTATCAAAAACCGGCCCAAATACAACCAACCAGCTGAATTGGCAAATATAATCATTAGCCAGGCCAGGATAAAAGGCACATCCATCACCAGAGCTGTATAGCGTCGACCAATGGCATCGGCCACATAACCAGAGGGCAGGGCACCGACAAAGGCCCCAATGGCCAGCAAGGAGCTCACCCAGGTCTCTGCAAAAAAAAAAAAAACAATACAAATCAAGCGTAATATTCGCCTTATACATTATCTATTAAAAACAATGGAAAATACTGAACCGATTCTAATATTTGCACTACAATTAAAAGATAATGGGTAGCCATAAAACACTCGACTTTTAAGTCTTCAATAATAATTTCCTCTTTGACTTTCAATAATCAAAATGAAAATGTATTTTGATTTGATAGTACAAAGTTTTTTGGTGATTCCAAAATCATGGAAGTGGAATATTTTGTCACCCTGAAGAGACCCACTTGAGATTAGACTTATCATAATTTGTATCGGCTTTCCTCAAAATTATCTGACCCAAATTATTTGATATTCGACTTACGCTGTTCCATAGTCAGTTGCAGGCCCGAATTTCCAGAGCTGGCTGGTGGTTCCGGTGTGGTGCCATTGCTGCTTGTGCTATTTGTGCCGGTGCTGTTGGCATTCGGATTCACACTGATCTGCGGCAAGACGGGACTCGTCCAGGCCAGCGCCGTGCCAGCTGCCACCGCACCCAAACACACTTAGGGAATATTTGATTTGATCAAGAAGTGAAAGAGTTAAGAAGTTTTTCACAAGACTCACCCACAAAGGCTGCCAGATATTGTCGCTTCTTTGAGGTCTTCACTACGCCATCTTGGAGGGGATCATAGAGCATGGGATTACGGGCTGCCTGATCGGGATCTTCTTGGCTGACGGTCTGTAATTAGCAGGTTTCAATATGAAATAATGTTTACTTCCTGATCGAGTAAATAAATCTATTTCGGTAGCCGAGCACGTGCTCTCAGCTGTTTCTGCTGACGACAACAACGACAATTCCGCCCACTCAGAGTCACCCCAAAAAAAAGTGGCAAATATTTCATCAGTTCTATCGAATTCGCCAAAGACAACAAGAACAACAATAAAACTAATTAAATGTTTCTCTTTTATTTCTACTAAATTGTCATTGAAGCAAAAGACCAAAAAAATAAAAAATAAACCGACTTGCGACGCAATTTTTGCAAATATTAGAAAATCTATAGGGAAATAGTTTTTACACAAAATTTGTAAAAATATCGGAAATTTTTGGGGCTTGTCTTTGTGGGCAAGTGGATTTATTTTTAGTAAGCAAAAACAAAAAAGGAGGTGTGACCCAGAGGTATTTTAGATATCCTTGACTTTACCTGCCACCAGCGAGCCATGGCTCGCACAACCTTTTCCGAATCCATTTTGGATCTCTGATCTACTGCTTTATTATATAAGCTGTATTATCTTAATATTTATCAAACAATCAAAAACAAAAAAAGAAAATCGCACAATATATATATAGATATATATTTATTTTATAGGATTTCCAAACTGTGTCATTAATTATCTTCAACCCAAAATGACACTTGAAATGTTCTCTGTTTTTTTCTTTTCTATTTTATTTATTTAAATATATTTTTTTTTTAATTTGGCCGTGCAAACGCCGCTGTTCACTCGACACGACTGAATCGTAAACTCTTCGAAAAAATCTATTTTCTTCTTAATTTTAAAAAAGAAACTTTCGTCTCTTTCATTGAAGGCTTTTATTTTCGCTGGCGCTATTTGCTTTATTTTCTATTCTCAAAAGTATGCGCAATATATGCAGATCTAACGTCACTTGTCTCATCGTCTTCTTCTTCTTCTCCTCTTTTTTTTTTTTTTTTGTTTGATTGTATAAGTTTTAATTATTTAGATAAATAAAAGTTTTGACAATTGGCCAAAATATCATTTCATCTGCTAATCAAAACAAAATTTTATTGTTTATAAAATAAAAATGTTCCAAAATCTTTGACCAAACTGAAAATTGCATAAAGTCTTCAAAAATTTCCTGAATTACGTGTCAAAGTCAAAGTCTCGATTGTGGTAGAGCTGGGAATACCCTTTACGGAATTTGGGAATGTCCTCACAGATGGCAACCCTGGTCCCCTAATTTAACTTTAAGATCAACAATGTTTACAGTTTTGTAAGCGCCATCTAGCGGACTAGACAAACAGCAACAAGCTTACAAGAAGAATTGAAATCCTCAGTGTTTCTGATTTTTACCTCCTAGGTTTATGTTTGTTGTCATCCGTATAAAAGTCGAATATGACTTTGAAATTGTCAGTGAAGTAAGTGCGCCATCTAGCGGACGAATTTCGAAATTTCATTGCTCTTACTTTTCTCATAAGGACACACAGATGGGCATGGCTAAATATCTCCCTTTATACAGAAACTTAATATACCCTTACCCCTTCGATTTAGGGTATAATAAAAGCTTCCTCAACTGACGTCGGTTGTGCGTTAAAAAAGTTAAAAAAAAATGCATTGCATTTGCCAAAATTTTCAAACAAAAAAAAAGGAAATAAAATTGTTCGCCCGAAACTGAAATAAATGAAAATAAGTAAATAAACTCATGTTTGGTGCGCATTTAATGAGAATTCTTTTTCGAAATTGAAATCCTTATAGGCATGCAAATGACCCCTTCAAATGTTATTAAAACAGAATATTTAATTCGAAAATAGAATATTGTTAAATGCAAGCCAAAGAAACCTGTCGCCAGCAAAGCACTTCGACCGCAACGCAACACACCCACCGATCACAGAGAGAGGCGCACTCGGGCCCCATGCAAATTAGTTATTTTATTTGCTTCAAGGTGTGCTTCCGAGTTCTCTCTCTTTGGCTCGTCGGAGACGTCAGAGGCAATTGTTTTTGTATGCTTGAGGAGGCTTGTCTACCTGCAGACTGGTAGGGGGGTGAAATGGATGGATAATATTTATTTTCTTCGAGCAATAAAAAATGTCTTTCATTTCTTGAGCTGACCAGCCCCTGGTCATAATTTCTTTGTACAGCTGACTAAATGCCATAAACTGCCAGAGACTGGCTTGTGTATCTTGTAGTTGTAGTAAATTGACTTGTTTAGTGTTTGATAAAAGGAAATTATCAAAATATTTTTGTAATTCAAGCAACTTAGTTAAACTGTTCCCACAACGTTAGATAACAGAATGGAAGGTATTTTGTGCTGGTTCGTGTCTCGACTAAATGCTAGGAACACTTTGAAGACAAAACCTCCGAAGAGAGCAGATAAGACTTTTCGTGAAAGCAGAAACCCAGACAGAACAGAGAAGTTCAAATTAGAAACTCCGAATAGAGGGAGCAGCTGTAATGCCTTCAAAAGCTTATTGCTTCGTAAACAAAAATAGAAACTCCGAAGCGAGGGAGCAACTACATGCCTTCAAAAGCTGCTTGCTTCGTAAACTTCATGCTCAGAGCTCGCTGCTTTGTCAGCTGATCAAAATTTGCACAAAAATAACTAAAACTAAAATTATGCTATGTTAAGTTTTGAAATTTCAATACGTTTGCCTTTTTAATTTGCATTGCAACGTCATTTCATTAGTAATGCAACGAGGTCTCTTACCCTGGCAAAGCCTTTGCCCATTTGATTAGACCTAGTAGGAATTGCGCACGTGAAGCGTTTAATTCTAATGAGCTAGTTCAATACTTAGCTAAATATAATTACGGTAAATAATTATAAACAAGACAAAAATATAACGCATACAAAGGAAATGCAATTTTTTTGATCAAAACAAACAAAGACAAGAGGAACTCAAATTCTTTGGAAATTATAAAGAAAAAAGATCAAAAATATTTGCAAAGATTTTTTTCGATTTGACTAGGCACGCGACAATATTTATTCCCTTAGTAAACACTCAAACCAAATCTCAAGTGTTAATAAAAAATACCCCCCAAAAAAGGTTAGTTATTGCCTCAAAAATTAATCACAAGATTATCAATAATAATCTACCGATTTGAGCCATAACTTGAAAGCCTTATCGAAAACATTTAAGGCTCACGTGAAATTCGTTCCTAGGTCAATATTATGTGAGGCCCAAAATTTTCAAAATAAAATTATTTTTATCATACATGTTTTTTTTTCCAACCACAAAATTAAATATTTATTTGTAACTGAATGAATTTTTTAAAAGTTTTGTAAGAAATTTTGTTTGGAATTGGAATATAAAAAAAAACTCGAAAAAACATGTTGATTTATGATTGCAGATATGGAATTAGATTTATATAAATCTTGTGACTATTTTGTCGAACTTATAGAATCATAAATATTTTTGATAAACACACCTTTTTGACAACTTCACTGGCCATGACCACAAATAAATTATATTTATTTTAATGGACCACAATTTACAGTAATCTTCCCCTTTTCCAGTTATTCAAAATAATTTAATTTTATTATTTAAACTAATGTTGTTTTTTTTTCACTTTTAGTTGAGCTCTTAAGTATCGAAACGTGCGAATGCACCGCCCTGAGCGACAAGACTAAACTAAAATTCTTTAAGGAAATCGTTGAATAGCTAAACTGAACTTAACGCCGAACGCTGGAACGCCGGAAAACCGACTGCTGATATCGTTGACAGTGACTGCAGCAGAGGCGGTCGTGGTGGCAATGGGATGCGATACGCTAAACGAGAAAATTGATGCATTTGACACGAGGGGGCCAGTGTAAACAAATCATCAAATATGGCCAGGGAGTGTATAAAGATGTCCGTATTTATATTCATTCAGTCTCATTAAATCGAGCTACTTTTGTTGAAGATATAAGCTCGGCACTGCTGCGTTTGCGACTGAGACTCGGACTGGGATTCGGTAACTCATTATAGGACCGAAAGTTGCTGACTATTTTGCCCAGACCCGAAGCCAAAGATGGTGTATTACGAGTGCCCACCTGTTCGAGTATATAATCCTTGAGATCATCGGCCAGCATCTGGAAAGGATAATAAAGTTATTTGCTTTGCTAGGGTAATTAAGATTTTGTCTGATCTACACAAATGGCCTTGGGGTCAATTCGACACATTTTATGGACGGCAGCATGCTCCTTCATCATGAAATGAAAGACGCCGGCATCACCCAATGAGTCGTCGATAATAGATCCAATAAATCGCATAATGAGCCGGGCGTGTTTATGTAGCCTTTGAATGTCCAGATATTCGTTTGAGTCTCGAAAGTATTCCATTGAATCGGGATTTTTCACCAGAAAACTGTAAACAATTCTGAGTTAAACAAAACTGAAATTATTTGGTGGCAAAATTTACTTACGTATAGAAAATATCCCTGCCAAAGCGTCGTTCGAAGGGTTTGAAAAAATCCCTTACAGCTCTCAAGGCGACTTTTTCGGTGAGTGTGAGTCCAATATCATCGAAAATAGCTCCAGGTATTCTACGTGGTAATTTTTTTGGAAAATTCTGATAATAAATCAAAGCGCGTTTCGGCTTTTCCTCCAACTTTTCGATATTCATTTTTAAAGAAAAAAAAAAAAACAAACAAATTTAAGAAACTAAAATTAAATAACTAAAAACTAAGACAAAAATTAATTGAAAGTAGAGGCAGTGTCGACTAATGATAACATATGATTTATTTCAGAAATGGATGCCACAGACTTTTCTTCTTTATCTCTTAACAGTAACTAAAAGCGGATGGAGCAAGTCTATCATTAATCTTAACCAAAAACTAAACCAAATCATTCACAAGAGTTTCACATTAATAATAATAATACATATACAATATAAACTTAAACAAGAGAAATAATTAATTCATTCAAATATCAAAAAATTATCGAAAACTTAAATATAAATACGAATAATTTGACGACTGTTCAGCTTATTGTTGCACATGGGGCACTTTCGAGTTGAGCGTAGAGCTGATTGTATACATGAATTGCAGAACACATGACCACATTTGGTTGACACAGGTTCGCGGAGTCGCACATTTTCAAAGCAAATGGGACACTTGTAGAAATCATCACCGTGAGAGACATCGTGTAAACGGGGCTGTTTGCTGCGACTCAAATCGACTTTAGCGGCTGCAATAGGTTTCGACGCACTGGCTCTGCCAACAGCACCCACTGCTCGAACAGGTTGTTGTATGGAAGCCTGTTCTGGCATCAAGGAATGGCGCCGGCGCCTATTAGCTGTAGCTTGTGCATTAGTATTAGTATCGGCAGAAACACGTGTTCCGCGTCGACGTGGAGCCTCGGGTGTGCACAAATCAATCACAGCCACTGGGTCAAGGTTTATGGTTGATGGAGAGTAGTAGTTCACCGTTGACAAATCTATTATTTCCACAGGATCGGCTTGAATTCAAATCAAGATTAAATTGTGAAAATTAAGCAACAACTGAAAGTCTTTACCATTAACTACACGACGATTGCGTGGGGTCGAGGTAGAAACTATGTTGCTATCATTTGAAGAGGTATTATTCTCGAGGTTAGACATATTCACGCTGCGGTCGGTGTCACTGGTATTCAATCCAAAACGAGCCAAGTTCTGCTCGATTGTTTGACAATAAAGATTTACTGAAATAGTATGAATTAATAAAGTTTACATATTCAAGTAGGTATCAGATTACTGCGTTCAAGTTCGGCATCCATACGTGCATCACTAAGAACGTCCAAATTGATGGAGTCCTCAATATTAAATGAATCAACTATGTCCCCCGAATTTGCAATGAGGTTGTAAACATTATCTACCGAGTCAGATAGAGCAATTATTTCGCTATTAACAAGCGGACTCTGCAAGGGCACGTGCATAAAATTATTTTTAATATACAAATAAAATTTAGGACGCGGAAAAGATTAAGACATACCCGCGGAGATTGAGCTCCGAAGGAAGAACGGCGTCTCTCCGACATTTTTGTTTTTTGTTTACAATTTGTTGTTGCTTCTCTGTGAAAAACGAATCCAAGTATTGGATGTGCATTTGTCAGTCGGAATGTCAAAATAGAATTACCAGAATTTTATTGCTCAAATTTACATTTAAAGAATGACAAAATTTAATTCGTGTGATATTTATATTAGTGTTGAAAAACAGCTGCCACAAAGGGCTGCCAGAATTTCAGATGTAATTTAATTTATCCAGCAGTCTGGCAACTTTAAAGTTGTGTATTTATTTGAGTGCCTTTCTTTTAAGCGTTTATTTTTAGTAGAGAAAGCTTAACGAAAATAAATTGAATTTTTTTTAATGAAAGTAAATTATATCAAATTAAAAAAATGTTATGGAAAGCACATGTTATTTTCTTATGAATACTTAAACTATATTTTTCTCTGCGAGAAATAAAAAAAGACATAATTTGCAAAAAAAAAAAAGCTTAAATTAGCCCAGGGTAATTTATTTTTATAATTTATTTTTTAAATTGAATTTTATAATTTATTTTTATAATAAATATATAATTTTTGAGAAAGGAAAGGAAGGGAAAATTAAAGTTGTCTTGCTAATTTTATTTAAAAATTTTGCTTAAGAAGCCGCCACCTGGAGTAAGCAAGTAAAATGCTAGACGCAGCTAGCGAAGTAAGTCCAAAAAGCAATAATTTAAAATTACAAAAGAGCTCAATTGTGCTCGGACTATTCAAAAATATTTAATATAATTAAGATTCAAAAAACACTGACATAGACCGCCATGTCACACTCGATATGAGTCGATATAATGCTAATAGTGCTGCCAGTAAGTCATTGAAAAAATTCTAGATGAAACCTCAAAAAACTGCCAAGCACGAACATAAAAAAGCCATACTATTTGTATTTTATATATTACATAAAAATTTGGTATATAAAATATGATGAGAAGAATATAAAGAACATGAAAAAGGGAAAGTTTTTTTTGTTTATTATAATAACTTGGTCTTAAGTTAAAAATTTAATAATTATAAATATCTTAAAAAATAAAAGCGCCGGAATAACCATAATAACAATAAGAAACAATTTGATAATTTGGTCTTCAAGTCATATTTTAAAAGAAATTAACGTTTTCTTTGCTGAAATCATCCTACATCTGTGCCAAGCAAATAGAAATTATCGATATTTTCGAGCACTTTTGAATTAAAAATATTTCTTTTATTAAAAACAAATATAGGGACATCATTTGAAAAAATAGGCAAATAGAGGCGACGCGAAACTACAATGTTCTGTATTTAGGCTACGAATTACATTCTGGTGATAGCCATTAAAAAAAAGGCTAAGATGGGAGCACTGTCAACACAGTCAGCTGATTTCGTTGAAGAATAAATATCCAGCAGTCTGGCAACTCTGAAGTTGCTATGGGTAACTCGGCCCAATCTGTTGTAATTTGTGTTTGGAGGAACTTGCTTGCTTTCGCTTAATTTTGTAAGTGCTTTTTGTTATTATTATTATAAAGAAATGCACTTATTGCGATTAGTGTGTGTGTGTGTGTGTGTGTGTGTGTGCATGAATGTGTGAATTCAGCATAAAATAAAAAATAAAAGTGCACGCAAAGCACTTAATACCTAAATAATAAACTTAAGCACTCAGTATTAACTATAATTATAAGCTGCGTTTTCGAGTTTAAAAACAATTGAACCGATGTCTGCGTTTTTTATATGCTTGCCCGTTTGACGCCCTCAACAGTTCAACAACAGTTCAATTCCTTTGTGCGAAACCGTTATAAAGTGAAGTGAACATCGTGTGTGTGTGTGTCCGAGCCTGTAACAAAGACTTCATTTCAATAGTTTAGTGACTTTCGCTTAACCAGGAACAAAAGAGACAAAGCTGGCACCGTTAACCTATCACACCCACATACCTTCAATTGGATAGTACGTGCGTCCGAAAACAATGAGTAATAGTGTCAATTAGCTACTTGTACTTGCCAATATCAAAGACAAATAAATAAACAAATATTTACATTCAAAAAGTTGCCACGGCATTTGTAATAGCGATAAGGACCAAATAATCATAGAAATACATTTCCAAAAACCAAACACCTGCTGTTGTCTTATCTTACCGCATGTTTGTTTTGTTATTTCTTTTTTCAGGAAATTTCGCCTTGCACATTTCTATCATGAAACTTGGTGCCCAGTCAAGCATTGTCTTGCAATTGTGAGAGTAAGTTATTCGCTTACTGGCTTTACCGTCCATTGTGTCTAGTCTCTCCTAACGAAAGCTGCCTTGCCGAAATCGAAAGTACGAAAAAAGCCAAACCAGATTGGGGTAAGTGACATTGACCTTGAAACTATTTCGCTCTCTTGCCACCAAATTCGTTTGACGAATTTCAATGAAAATCTACAAACAATTTCAATGGAACGATGATAGTGAAAATAAACGCACACATTGATCAACCGTTTAAGGTAGCAACTGGATTTTCCTTTAGGTAATAGAAAAAAAAACACAGCAACAACAAAAACAACCAGTTGCGCTCATAAATTTAATTTGCTTTTAAAGCATAATTATTTTCAATTTGCGCAACTTTATGTGTGCGGTTTTCTCTCTCCCTCTGTTTCTGGCCTCTGGGCTAGCTAATGGTTTGGACCTCCGTAATCAATGACAACATCAATGGGAAAGCACACATTATACAAATGATAAAAGAAAATAATCGAATAATTCCGGTTGCCAATAATTTAAAAATCGCCTAAAATATTTGAAAATATTGAAAAAAAAACTAAAAAATAGAAATAAACATGAATCATGTCATAAAAAACTAAAACAGAATTATAGCAAAAAAATTGTATCTGGGAATCTGAAATCAATGCTACCGAACAATTAAAAATTATGGTGAAATTATTCATTCAAATTTAAAAAAAGAAGTGGTTTTACTTGCGATAAAACTTATAATTAATTAATTTTATTCGATTAGCCGAAATAATTATAATTATAAAAAAAAGGACAGACTGTACTTTGACCTGGAATATAAATTGGTTTGACTTAATTATGAGTTCTGTTATGGTCATCAAAAAGGTTGAAATTTCAAAAAGCGAAGAAAAAAAATATATGTTTTAAAATTACTAAAAGCTATTATCCCTTAGGGATTCTAGTGGTCAAAGACCTGGGTAATTTTCACCCTTTGCATTATGAACTATTTCATTTGGACTGCGACTTGTCCAACTGCTCATTTTCCGGGGCAAAGAGTTGGGTAAGAATTGATAAAAGTGCCGCTATCGTCTGTGTATTTTTTAATTTTCATATGTGTGCTCTGTGTCACTGAAGATGCCGTGAGGGCGGGGTGTCCCGTGGGTCTGTTTTACTTCTAGAAATGACGTAAATACCAAAATAAATTGAAAACTATTTCAGCCAACACAACATTCATTACATTAGATATTCTCTGCCAAAATAAACAAATTTTTTAAACAGTCTTCTTCTTCTTTATTTGCAAAAAAAAAAAACAATTTTACTTATAGATTTAATCAATACTTTTTAGCTAATTAACTGATTGATCAGGATGACTGAAAGTGAGGAGCTGGTGCATAAATATGGTGAACCGCTAAAGTTTGATAAGAATTTCAAAGGACCACGGCAACGGAATAGAAATTGCACGGATGTGCACTGTTTATTTCTGTTTGTACTCTTTCTGGTTGGTTGGGGATTTGCGGCTAATTATGCCATACAAAATGGAGATCTTAACAAATTGATGGTGCCAACGGATTCGACCAACAGAAAATGCGGTCTAGACTCTTCTGTGATGGACAAAAAGTATTTGTTCTTTTTCGATTTGCAGAAATGCCTCGATCCACTCGTCACCCTCAATGGCTGTCCCACTCCACAAGTAAGTAATAATTTATCTAAATTTATTGCTGCAGAAAAAAAAAACAATCTTATCTTTTAGGTTTGCGTAGAAAAATGTCCGACTCAAAAATTTGATTTCAATGAAATGAAAGATAGACTTTCCTTTACTGACTTAAAGAGTCGCCTCATCTGTTTGACAGAAATGGATAAGCAAAGAATCAATTCGGTGAGAGATGCCAGCAGGGCGATTGCCGAAAACCGTTGCGTCGGCTCTTATATACAAAGTGCTCCAATACTGAACCGCTGCCTGCCCGACTTCTCCGAGGAAGTCTGTAGCTATCTGCGTGTACGTCGACAGGCCAATAGCTCTATGCTAGCCTATGCACCACAATTGCAGGCAAGCAACCATCAGCGCCTGGTCCTGCCAGACAATAGGCAGATCCCAGTCAATGAAGCCAAGATACAGTGTCGCGTTCAAAGTCAGCAAACTGAGGTGATCAAGCAGAAAATACGTCAGGGCGATTCGCAATTAGCCAAAGTAGTGGCCAATTTGCTGTCGAAATTCTTTGTGGGCACACACGATGCCCAGCGCCTGGGCGATGAAATTGTTGAGGACTTGTTGATCTCCTGGCCGGTTATCTTAATAGCTCTGGGCGGTACGCTGGTGGCCTCGCTGATTTACATCTTCCTATTGCGTTGGCTATCCAGCCCCCTGGTCTGGCTCTCCATAATTGGTGTGTTGACGGGCCTGAGCGTGGCCATCTACTACAGCATAAGAGAGTACATCTTCTGGAACGAGAATCCCACAGTCTCGGACCATGGGCTGAACCTACAGTCCACGCTAAACAATATCTTGCAAAGTCGCACAACCTGGCTGGTTTCATCGATTCTCCTGTGCATCATTTTTGTGATCATATTTCTGCTGGTGATTGTCCTGCGCCAACGCATACGCATAGCCATAGGCCTCACCAAGGAAGGTAGCAAGGCCATCTCAACCAACATCTCCGCCGTGTTTTTCCCAATCTTCACTTGGATTATGTATATTTTGGCCATTACCTTTGCCGTCGGTGTTGGCCTCCTCCTGGGCACCATTGGCGAGGATCGCTTCAAAATGGTGCGGAAAATTATCTCAGCCCATACGGTTTCCAACGAGCAGTGCATATGTAATGGACCAGCCATCAACTACACTGTGGGTGGCGCCTGCAATCCGGAAATATTCAACACTTATTGCCACATCCCACAAGGCCTCGGCTGCATCGACACCACCTGCAGCTTCGACGACATCAGTCTGAAGTCAACAATACGTTGGCTCATTTGGTTCAACATATTCGGCCTGTTTTGGCTAACAGGTTTCATCAAAGCCTTCAGCGATATGGTGCTGGCAGCCACTTTTGCCTGCTGGTACTGGACGTTCCAGAAGCGCAATGTACCCTTTTTCACCCTCACACGGGCCTTCTTTCAGGTGCTCTTCTTTCACCTGGGCACCATTGCCTTTGGCTCACTCATTCTATCCATTTGCAAGTTCATACGCTTCATACTGGAACGCATCGATAGCAAGCTTAAAAAATTTGATAATCCTGTGACCCGAGCAATTTTGTGCTGTATGAGTTGCTTCTTCTGGCTATTGGAGAATTTTCTTAAATTCCTCAATCACAATGCCTATATAATGTGCGCCATTCATGGCAAGAACTTTTGCACCAGCGCCCAGGATGCCTTCAACCTGGTCATGCGCAATTTCCTGCGCGTCTTCGCCTTGGGTAGAGTTACCGACTTTCTGTTCTTCCTGTCCAAACTACTGCTGACCGGGGCTGCCGGGGCAGCCACCTATTTCATGCTGGCTCATAATCCAAATCTAATTCACCTGAATCATATTTTCGTGCCCACAACCCTCGTGGTGATTGGTGCCTTCCTGATCAGCAGTGTATTCTTCAGCGTCTACTCCACGGCTGTGGACACGCTCTTTCTGTGCTTCCTTGAGGACTACGAGCGCAACGATGGCACACCCGAGAAACCCTATTACATGTCCAAGCAACTCATGCGCATTCTGGGCAAGAAAAATAAATTACCGCCACGTCAACGACGCAGCAAGTAGGAAACCCTCAGAGCTGGCACCAAAGCAATTCAATCCATTCTGTAAACGACAGTGCAAAATGTGGAGGGAGCGGTCTCTCCTGAGGTATAAGACATTATTTTAAGCCTACTCATATGTATTATTATATTCGCATGTACACACACACACACAGAGAGAGACACAACAGATCGAGATCGAATGTGTAATCTCAAAAAGTTTATGAAACAAGGAAGCTAACTTTAGTTCGATGAAATTGCTCTAAGGTTGCCAATACTCTTATGAACTTAATTTTATGAAATCTGAATTATTTATATATATACTTGAAGATATATATATATATATATACAAATTATTATTATTATAATTTTTTTTGTTTGAAACATTAAACGTGCAATGAAATTTGACGCATGAAGAGGATTTAGAGCGTTTCAAAGGTGCTCTATAAATTGTGATAAGCAAAAAAGTGGACTAAAAAAAAAAAAAAATAGTTCTTATATAAACAGAAACTAAAAGACGATAAAAAGCAATAAACATTTACAAACTCACAGAGGCGCCACACCACCACATATCTTAAACAAATAGATTATCTAAAAGCTTTTTGTATAATTTTTTTATTCTTTTCTTTTCTCATATGCAAATGAATTATGATTACACTTTATTTAAACAATTATTATTTATGAATTGAATAAAATTGAATTTTATATTCATAATTTTTCTTTTGTTTTTAATTTTTTATTTTTGCCAAAATTTTTGCTCAATTCATCGAGATCATTGATCATTGCTCATCTTGAAAAGTCTGAAGGCAAATAAGATTGATAACTTTTTTTTCTGGTCAATGAATGAGAAAGCCCAAAAAAAAGAAACAATATATTCTAGTTACTAAGTTTTACTCGAACAAAGAAAAATAAATAAATTTGCATTTGAAATGCTTTAATATTTTCTAGGGGGGGCGGCGAATTTTTAAATAATATCGGTAAGTATGCTATCGCTAATATTTTGAAGCAAGTCCTCATCGTGATAGGACAAATTCAAGGGGAAATTCGGCTGAGCTTCTCTATTCAATTCATTGGGATCATTCTCTTTGCCTTGCGAATCCTATAAGAAGAAGAAAGCGATTAGTTAAGTTTTCTTGTTTACAATTTGTCTACATACATTTAGGGTCTCATCGTTTAGTAGAACTCGCGGCAGTGGTTGCTCTACTGGCAACAATTGCACAAGTGGATCCAGCCGACCCGAGGGGGAAGTGCTGAGGTTTTGCACATTGAGAGAAGCATCTAGGACCTTCATAACTGCCGATCTCTTTTTGGCATGCAGCAAGGAATTGCTGGATGGAGCATTTTCTTGGGGTAGACATTCGATGCGTGTCTTTTCGTGCGAATTCAACGGGGTGAAGGGCGACCAATTGTTGGGTGTGGGATTAGCCTTGGGCGAGTTGGCTTTCACCGGTGATTCACTGTCATCAAAGCCAAACGAGCTCTGTAATTCCTTCCATTTGCTGCCCAACGATGAAAGTGACTGATTTGTGACTTGCCGTGGTTTGGTCATTGTTGTCTGTTTGTTTATTGTGCGCAGCAATTGCATGGGATCAATAATCTTCGAGCGATTTATGGTGGTATTCAGGTCAATCGAATGGTCTGGGGCTCGTGGCTTGCGCGCTGAGCGTGGAGGTGCCGGAACTGTTAACAATAAAAGTTTATTAATTACTCAAAGTTTTTCTTTTATTAATGAGAATTTACCCAGAAGAGTACTGCTGAGTGGGTCATAGGCCTTGGCAAAGTCATCTTGGAGTGGTAAACGGATATGGGCACCGTTGGTATTGTTGATGCGTTCCAGTTTGATGGGTGGAGTGCACACAAATTTAGACATCAGGGCATGATTGGAGGTCGCCGAGCGAATGCCATGCAGAGGAGTGGCTGGCATTTGAGGTATATCGGTGCCTCGTCCACAGCTGCTGGTGTTGTGGTTAGTGGCCTGGTCCTTGGCGCGGGCGTTTAGTGACCTTTGTACTTCGATAATTTTACTCTCTATTTGAGTCAACTCTGACTGTAAGTCCTTCAGATCTTCGGTTACAAAATCATTGGACTCATTGTAGTGATTATTGGCATTGAGTTGCTCAGCAATGGATTCACTTATCTCATTGAAGGCATTTAATAGCAGATTTATTTTACTTTTGTCATCTGTTTGGAAATTTGAGTACTTTTGGATACCCCGTAGAGCATTATCAATCGCTTCTGATCTGGGCTCATATTGCTCTTGGCGGCCCAAAAAGTGTTCAATGTCTTCTTTGAGGTCAGTCAGAGGTTTCTCCAATTTTGATTTAGCCCCAGCGGACACAACGATCTTTTGCTCGTAAATAAGGGCGTTTTCGGCTTCCAAGGCCTTTAAGAAGTCATCGCTCATTAAGATGTCCTCATGCACACCTGTTGCCTGAGAGATTTGAGCAAAAATCTGCTTCAATTTGTGAGTCTGATCTCGCATTAAGGCCGTGTTCTGCTCTAACTCTTCGATGTAGGCGGAGGTGTATTCTTTCATAAAGGCATCTTGACGGGCCAAGGACTTAACATTTAGGGTCTTTGCCGTTTCCAAGTCCAATTCAGAGCCAATTCCCTTCTCGCGCTGCTTAATCAGTTCTTGCACCACAAAGCTTACCAATTCTAGCATAAAGTTAATGAACTTCATGCCGCCTGGCTTCACCACCAAATAAGTCATAATGTTTGTCCATTGAAGCTGATGCTTTTCATTCAAGTGTTTCAGATAGTCCAGCGTGGAGGAACGGAAGTTTGCTTCGGATTTCTTATCAGTAATGGGCCAGAAAAAGCGCCGCTTAAACTCGGCTGGATCCAGTAAGCGAAACAAATAATGCATGACATGGAAAAGGGCGGACTGGTTTGGCTTCAAAAACATGTCCCAGGTAAGGCATTTTTTCAACTCCTCAGTCATGGGATGCAACAGGGCTAAGCCTTGCAATTTGCTGTACAATCTCTCACTTAGATCTTTTTCCTCAGCCTTCCATGGCGCTATCATGGTGCGATCCATAATTAAGTTTTTGATTGCCTTGGCAATTTCCTAAATTAATACCGCCTTTTGTTCAAAGACACAGACACACACAGTTATGCGATGGAATTCGAAGCCTTGAATTATTCTTGACAACGGCGTTGCAATAGTGTAGCCATACCAGTTGAAGTGGCCACTCTGCAAATATTTATATTAACAAATGTTTGCTATGTGGACTGATAAAACCTTAATCTAGCTAAATTGAAAATATTAAACTTCTATTTCAATATTCAAAAAAATAATAAATTAAAAAACCTATCAATCATCGAATCTAAATTGAGTTATTTGGCAACTCTGCAGCCCATCCAGAAAATAAGATAACTCTGTGAAAGAAAAGAAAGGCTGGAAGTTGTGTTGTGTACGGAAACAGTTTTAGTTTAATTTTTCTTTTTCAAAGGTAAAATATAAAACTAAAATAATCGCTAGTTCTTTAAAAGCTAAGTAAGCCCTTGGCTAACAAAAAATATCTCAATTTATTATCAAAACGTTTTGAATATCGTGGCAAGCACAATCGTTTTTATGCCAAAGTGTCCGCAAACCTAAGTGAAAAAATCAATAAATTAATGAGTATACCTAAACTTTTTTTGCAATCATTTTGCGGTCAGGTAATTTTTGCAACACTTTAGTAATTAATGGTTCAGAGTGAAGAAAAATAATAATAAAAAAAAAAAAATTTGCGCCAGCTCAGCAAAATAAAATTGATAAAAGAGAAAATATATTAAAAACAGGCCAAAGGTTGCGGTAAACATATGTTTTTTGAGTTCAAAAAAACTTGATAAAATAAAATACGATGATTCAGTGCGCCCACCCATGACTAATTTATTTGAATATTTCAGAAACTTCAAAATAAAAACAACACCCTTTTCTAAGTGGTCGAGCTGCCAAGATGGGTTCGTTATTCCGTAGTGAGGAGATGACACTTTGTCAGCTCTTCCTACAGAGCGAGGCTGCCTATGCCTGTGTGTCCGAACTGGGCGAACTGGGTTTGGTGCAATTCCGTGATGTAAGTCGGCCATTTTACAATTAAGAAAATCAATTAATCGTACATCTACAGCTCAATCCAGATGTGAATGCATTCCAACGGAAATTCGTAAATGAAGTGCGCCGATGCGATGAAATGGAACGCAAACTGCGTTACCTCGAGAAAGAGATCAAAAAAGATGGCATTCCTATGCTCGACACGGGCGAAAGTCCGGAGGCACCCCAGCCCCGAGAAATGATTGACTTGGAGGTAAGACGAAACTGTCAAAGATAGCAAAATATGTTTTATATGGCTTCTCTCTGTCCCTCATGCAGGCCACCTTTGAGAAACTTGAGAATGAATTGCGGGAAGTGAATCAGAATGCCGAAGCCTTGAAACGCAATTTTCTGGAGTTGACGGAACTCAAGCATATTCTACGCAAGACTCAGGTCTTCTTCGACGAGGTATGCATGCGGTTTTTCTTAACACTTTCTTAACAGCTTCTTCAGTCAAAGCAAGGTGGAAGTATACAAAAAAAAAATAATAATAATAAATTCAAAAAGAAATTGATAATTTACTAATTAACACAAAAATTCGGCCCGACAAAAGTTGAACTAACCAACTGCTAAGCAAATTAACCAACCACATGACAACACAACTGTGTCAACTTTTTTTTTATTCCTTTTGGAAATTTTAATTTTCTTATATATATATATTTTTTTTGTTGATCACTATAATTATTGCACTCCCTTTAAACTTTTTGACATTCCTGCAAATAAATCTATTTATTTATAGAGGAATTTGCCATTTTTTCAATGAGTGCAATTCTATACCTTCTTATAATTGTTTATTTTTTCCGACTCTCCACTCTTTTTTTATTGTGTACAGTAACACCTTTTTGTTGTACGATTTTTGCTTTAATTATTATTTATTATTATTATTAATAAAAAAAAATCCCAACGTTATCTTCGGGGTGCCGAAGATTACAGACTCTTTTCGAAGTTGTTTCTGCCGTAAATCACATGAACGGGGTTGGTCAGTTAATAGGGCCGATTTCGATTTGTATGACAGCTATATGATATAGTAGTCCGATTTTAGTAATATTGAGTACAAACGCGTATATTTATGTAGAAAACGTGTTAGACGAGTTTTGAAAAGATCAGTCAATAAATGTGCGAGTTATTCCCTAAACCGATTTAGGTTCGTATGGCAGCTATATGATATAGTAGTCCGATCCTTACGAAATTTGGTATATATATTAATTGCTATAAAAAACATATGCGTGCTTAATTTGAACAGGATCGGATAATAAATGTGGGAGTTATTGCCTAAACCGATTTAGGTTCGTATGACAGCTATATGATATAGTGATCCGATCCAGGCAAAATTTGGCACAATTATCTATCGTTATATAAAAAACACGCATGCCAAATTTGAAAAGAATCGGATAATAAATGTGGAAGTTATTGCCTAAACCGATTTAGGTTCGTATGACAGCTATATGATATAGTGGTCCGATCCGACCGATTCAAACTAGTGTACTACCTAGGTAAAAAAGAAGGCTATATACCAAGTTTCAGCAAAATAGCTTTTAAACTGACGGAGTAAATCTGATATGTACAGACGGACAGACGGACAGACGGACAGACGGACATGGCTATATCGACTCCTCTAGTGATTCTAAGTATTCTAGATGTAACTTTTGTGGGTCTACGATGTTTGGTTCTGTGCGTTACAAACATCAGAGCAAAGTGAATAGACTCCTTTTTCTTCGAAAAGAGTCTAAAAAACTTTAGGTCAGCATGTTTTGAATTTGTAAATATTTAATTTTTAATTCTAGACTGTAAATTATAATTTATTTATTTTTATAATGATTTTTATTAGTTATTTGATTTGTTTTTACGTTTTGTTTTTCCATCAATCAAAAATCCTAACCCAACCAAATCAAAAAAAAAAAAAAAAAAAAAAATCGAAAAAAAAAACACGTGCATCACACCCACACACACAACACGCACAACAACACCCGCCCCCCTAACGGTTGTGTTGCCAGTCGGTGCCAACGGTATATAAATCGTACGCGACTACAACAAAATATCGGCGTTATCTGCAGATGGCCGACAACCAGAATGAGGATGAGCAAGCTCAACTGCTGGGCGAGGAGGGCGTCAGAGCCAGTCAGCCGGGTCAGAATCTCAAACTTGGGTAAATATTAAACTACAACAACTACAACAAGAACAACAACAGTAAATGGAAAACTAAACACGCGCCAAACCAAGAGAAATACAAAAACCAAACAATCAACTCAAGATCACCCAGCCAGCTTGCTCTGTCTTATCTGTCTGTTTTTTGTTTTTGTTTTTTTTTTTTTTGCATTTTACTACGTACCGTCTGTTCGCCCTTTTATCTATCTTTCTCTCTCTCTCTCTCGCTAAGTATAAACAAGAATATTTTTGTGTGTGTGCGTGTGTGTGTAAATGTGCGTGGCCCTGCGAATAACGGACCAGCAGTCTCTGTTTGCTTGCTGCTTGTTTGCCAATTCGCCAATTTGTCAATTTGTCAATACTCAAATTCTGCATTATTTTTGGTGACGGTTGAAATATCCTTTGTACTATATTCTAAACATACCCAATCATAATCATGGAGTTGGATAATTTTTTTTTTGTTTTTTTTTTGTTACGCCACTTACAAATTAGTATAGCCATCAAAAGTTTGCGATTAAAGTAAAAAAATTCTAAAAAAAAAAAAAATGCCCAAAAAAATATAAATTGAAAAAAAAAAACCAAAAATTCTAGCAAGAGGGCGGTCTGAATCACACCACCGAATCGATGACTCGTGCCCTCATCACTGACGAGGTGCGCACCGGTACTTCCATGGGTCCCGTTCAACTTGGGTATGTATTGTTTAAACAACAGAATAATAAAAATAAAAAATGAATTAATATAAATTAAAATTCAGGGCAGCTGCAGTTGCTTTTCTAACAAACAAAAAATTATTGCTTCGTAACAAAAATCCATAACACACAACCAAAATACAAGTCCTAAAATTAAATGACTGCTTAAATAACCCAAATTAAAATGGTCTGGGCGGCTCCCCAAGAAAATATTAATATCAAGCAATAATTTTCTGTGCAACAAAATAAAAAAAAAAAAACAACAAAAAAAAAACAACGAAGTACGTTTCTCTCTCTCATTTTTCCCCCCCTTCTACACTTTTATCTACTCTGCTCTGCTTTTTAGTTATGTGGAAAAATCGAGTGAACGTGAGGATTATATACCATGGTTGGTATTTTATCAAATTTTTCTGTCAAAAAAAAAGCGCACACACCAACACACACCGACACACGCATTAAAAGAAAAATGTTAATTTAGTTTAGGAAAATATTCTCATGCTCATTTCGAACTGAACTCTGCTCTCATTGAAGGTTTCATATTGTCCTGGTTCTGGTCATAAATATAAAAATAAAAAACCCCCCATCAGCTTGTATCCCGCCCCCATAACCGTTCCCAATTCATGTCCTTTGCTTGAAAGATTGACATGCGCCGCCGCCGAACACCAATCAAAACCCTCCATGTCCATTGGTAAAATGTGTTAAAGAGTTTAGTTTTCCGTTTCTGTTGTTAATAACCCACAAAGAATCAACATAATCGTTATGCTCTCTGTCTCTGTGGTGTAATACGATTTGCCGCCTACCCTAACCCTCGACAGAATATCGATTTCTAAAACTTTCTCTAATCCCGCTTAGCTTTGTGGCTGGTGTGATCCTTCGAGAGAAGCTGCCTGCCTTCGAGCGTATGTTGTGGCGTGCCTGCCGTGGTAATGTGTTCCTGCGTCAGGCCATGATTGAATCTCCTCTGGAGGATCCCACAAATGTGAGTAGATTTATAAAAAAAAAAGCTTAACACTTTTTAAACTCAATTTGGGTTTTGCAGGAGGGCAAGGTGTACAAGTCCGTGTTTATTATCTTTTTCCAAGGTGATCAGCTAAAGACACGCGTCAAGAAAATCTGCGAAGGCTTCCGGGCTACTCTCTATCCTTGCCCTGAGGCACCGGCCGATCGTCGTGAAATGGCCATGGGTGTGATGACGCGTATTGAGGATCTGAATACCGTATTGGGACAAACCCAGGATCATCGTCATCGTGTCTTGGTGGCTGCGGCCAAAAATCTCAAGAATTGGTTTGTCAAGGTGCGCAAAATCAAGGCCATCTATCACACCCTGAATCTGTTCAATTTGGATGTGACCCAGAAGTGTTTGATTGCCGAATGTTGGGTGCCTCTATTGGATATCGAGACCATTCAGTTGGCCCTGCGACGTGGCACTGAGCGATCGGGTTCTTCGGTGCCGCCTATTTTAAATAGAATGCAGACTTTTGAGAATCCGCCTACCTATAATCGCACCAATAAGTTTACCAAGGCCTTTCAGGCCCTGATCGATGCATATGGAGTGGCCAACTATCGGGAAATGAATCCGGCTCCCTATACGATTATCACGTTTCCGTTTCTGTTTGCCGTCATGTTTGGCGATCTGGGTCATGGGGCTATAATGGCTCTCTTTGGCCTCTGGATGATACGCAAGGAGAAGGGCTTGGCTGCCCAGAAGACGGACAATGAAATCTGGAATATTTTCTTTGGCGGACGCTATATCATCTTTCTAATGGGCGTCTTCTCAATGTATACCGGTCTTATCTACAACGACATTTTCTCCAAGTCGCTCAACATATTCGGCTCCCATTGGCATATGTCCTACAATGCATCCACGGTGACCAGCAATAAGTATCTGCAGTTGAATCCCTCCACCGACGACTACGAGGGCACCCCCTATCCATTTGGCATGGATCCTATTTGGCAGGTGGCTGGCTCGAATAAGATTATCTTCCAGAATGCCTACAAGATGAAAATTTCGATAATATTCGGTGTGACTCACATGATCTTTGGCGTGATTATGAGCTGGCATAATCACACCTACTTCCGTAATCGTCTTTCCCTACTCTTTGAGTTCATACCCCAATTGGTATTCCTGGTCTCTCTCTTCTTCTACATGGTTTTGCTTATGTTCATTAAATGGAATCGTTATGCCGCCAAGAATGCTCGTAAGTTCCCCCACTCGAACTCTTTGTGAATTGTGGCTAATTTGTTGTTTATTTTGTCTCTTGGCAGCACCCTATTCAGCTGGCTGTGCACCGTCGATTTTGATAACATTCATCGATATGGTTCTGTTCAATACGCCAAAGCCAGTGCCGGAAGATTGCCGTGTCTATATGTTCTGGGGACAAGGATTTATTCAGACCCTGTTTGTCTTAGTGGCCTTGGGTTGTGTACCTGTAATGCTGCTGGGTAAACCGATGATGATCAAAAAGGCCCGCAAATTGGCCAACGTAAGTAACTCGATGAAAACTATGGTATATATATCCATTACTCATTTCATTAGCGTAACAAATCCGCAAGAGAATCACGATCTCATCACAAACATTTTAATCCAAAAAAAAAAAAAAACTAACAACAGAAATATTTCTGCAATTCTTAATTTTTCCCAAAACCAAAAACTAATCACACTAAAACCCAACAATAAAAATCAAAAACCACCCAAAAAATAAATTGAAACATCAACCCAAAAAGGAAGAGGTTAGTTGTGTCTGTTGATTGTTTGTGACTCTGGCTTCTCTTTTGCCAACAAACCAAGTTGACTGATCATTGTTGTCTTGTCTATTTTTATAGGTACAGCCGATTACTGGAGCTTCCGATGCCGAGGTGGGTGGTGCTACCAATGGAGCTCCTGCTCATGGCGGCGGCAGCTCCCATGATGAGGAAGAAATGTCGGAAATTTATATACACCAAGGCATACACACCATTGAATTTGTGCTCGGATCGGTCTCTCATACTGCTTCCTATCTACGTCTCTGGGCCTTGTCCCTGGCCCATGCCCGTAAGTCCTTGAAATCATAAACAAAGCTCTCTATTCACACATTTTGCTCCATAGAATTAGCCGAAGTCTTGTGGAACATGGTCCTGTCGATTGGCCTGAAGCAGGAGGGCTGGCTGGGTGGCGTTATGCTAACCTTTTTCTTTGCCTTCTGGGCCATTTTGACCATCGGTATTCTGGTGTTAATGGAGGGCCTTTCCGCTTTCCTGCATACTCTGCGCTTGCATTGGTGAGTCTTGTATAAATTGGTTATTTTGTGAATGGTTCCGATAAATTTTTATCTCTTTTTTTTTAGGGTGGAGTTCCAGAGCAAATTCTATGTGGGACAGGGCTATGCTTTCCAGCCATTCTCCTTTGATAGCATCATTGAAAATGGCCAAACCGGCTCTGGCGAAGCCGAGTAATTTAAACAGGAATAGCCAAGTCAAAATAACCAAAGCATATTGAGAGTCTCGTCGCTTATGCACTAAATATATTTACCTTAATATATAAACAACATATAATAATAATATTGAATATCAAATATAATGGAATTTATTAATATTTGTAAAAACTATTGTTGCAGTTAAATGTTGCCGCAGTCTTGGCATTTCAGTGTCTATTTAGTGAGATTAATTATGAATTTATTATACACGTTTAATCAATCAATTTCAATGCTGTCTAAGAACGAATCGTGTGCTATTGTAATTGTTCTGTTTTTTTAAATAATAAAAATAAATAGTTATTGCGTTTCCCTCTCCAAAGGGAATTCCGCCCAAAACAATTTAAATTAGCTTTGGTTGGTATAAACAAGGAATGTGGTCCCACTGACTAGTTTCTTTTTGATGTGGCTAACTTCTTTTGTACATGTCGGTCAGAGCGGCTACAAATTTATTTATGTTCTCCTTACATGGTCTATAGGGTTTTAGGGATGTAAAATTCAGAGTGGCCAATTGAGAGGCCAAATCGCCGACCTTGCAATAGTGTAAGTACTCCTCTTCTGCCAACTGTTGAGCCAGCTCTATCTGATGATTGTCCATGAGTTCATCGTTGACCACAATCAGTCCTGCCTTGTCATTGGACAAAATATCCATGCAAGTGCCGGCACCAGCATGACCGATGATTAGGCCTGCTGCTTTTATATCTTCAAGGTTGTCCCGAAACTTATATTGCTCCAATTCAATGCCGAATTCGTCAAACAATCCTTGTGAGGCTGTTAAATCAATGGGTGTGCTGTTACCGTGCTGGAGAATAAGTTTGTGGCACCTTCGTTTTTGCAGAGCTTTCAAGACGGGTTCTGAACCAAATGCTGAGACCAAGGCATCGAATTTCGTGGTGCCCACAGTAACATAAACCACATTAAAATACATTTCCTTATTTTATTTACTAAATATTGGTCTTGGGAAGCCCTGGCCCTCGACTGCCATTCGCATGTCAACGTTCATTTTTAACGCCGTCCCTCGTTTAATAATCTAAAGCTTCGAAACTTTTATCAGAAACCGTTATATTCGCGGCCCATTTCTGTGTGTGTATTGAAGTTGCAAATAATAATTTTATTATATTAAAATTATATGAAGTACATTGCACAAATTTAAGACAAGTTTTAGTTGTTTTAAGCATTATCAGGCCTTCAACGAAAACAACCACCTGTATACAGAGGAAAGACGCTGCATCTTACCGCGCTGCCCCATTGTCCAATCTATCTCGTTCAGTCTGTCGTCTGTCGTTGCGCGTTACGTTTGTGTGCTGTTTTTGCAAATTAATCGTGCATTTATTTCTTTTATTCTCCAAGTTCGGTAGCCTTGGCTCTCGACTACCATTCGCCTGCCAACGCATATTATTAGCGCCGTCCTACTCTATATAATCAAAAGCTTCGAAGCTTTTCTACGAAACCGTTATGTTTACGGTTTTTTCTGTGTGTGTATTAAAATATAAATAATAATTTTATCAAGCCCGTATAAAATAAATTGCACACATTTTAAACGTCTCGTTGGTTTCTACCTTTGCCCGGCCTTCAAAAGAAACATACACTTGCGTACAAAGGAACGCCGCTGCATTCTTCCAGTGCCGCCGAATTGCTTGATCTCGCTCAATCTGTTTTGTGCCGTTGCGCGTAACGGTTGTGTTCTGTATTTGCCGGTTGGCCGTGTCAAGAAAACGCGCTCTTTTTTTCGCCTAATACATTGCTGAAGCAAATCGCAAAATCATCCTGCTCGAGTTGTGTAGAAGAGTGTGATTTGTTTACGTCTAATTCAATTACCCATGTGAAAGTGTAGCCCCCGACCGACTGGTTGGCATCTAGGCAAATTTGTGTCTGACTATTGTGAGGGGACAGCGCTTCTGTTCGTCCGAGCTGTCTCCACTTTTGTTTGGCGTGCGTGTGTGTTCGCGAATGTAAATGTAAATCGCCATATGGGAATCGGCTGCAACTTGCATATTTCTCAGTGAATTGTATAGAATCAAATCAAAAAATTAATATTCAAATAAAACGCAAGTTTGGAGTCCCATTCTAAGAGGTAAATTCAATTTGCTATTGTGGCCGGCAGCGGCAACAAAAAAAAAAAAACACTTCGACCAATCAACACTTCATTTAATTTTTATTTCTGCACAATTTCAATTTGTTTATTTTGTATACAATTTTAAACATTTTCACTTGAAATAACATGTGGAAAAAATAAGGCTATAAAAATGTAAAGAAGAAATTAAAAATAAAAAAGTAAATAATTATATATACTAGTTCTTGCCCAGTATAAACCAGTTTCTCAGATCATAATTATATTAAATATTTCAATTTACAACCCACACACTCAGGATCAATAAATCCAAATTAAAATTTTCCTTCATAAAACTTTAATAAGCAATTCGCTAAAATTTGCTGCGTTTTGTTTCCGAAATAAGTAATATATTAATCTATACTTATGATGGGGGTAAAAAAAAAAAAAAAAAAAAAATTTAGCCGAAATTCAATTAGAGCAAAAGTGCAAATTGGCCCGACCGACCCAGCCCAGCCCAAATATACCATGTCTTCATTTGTACTCACCGTCAACCCAGTAATGATCATCTCAATATGGCGGGGTCTCGGGTCCCGGGCATCCATCTGTCCACGCCCCACTCATCGTGCAATAAATTTACTTTTATGGTCTCGTGCATATTTGTTGTTCTCCTTTAAACTGTGAGAGCAAAGATAATCAGACAGCCAGACAAACAGACAGACAGATGGACAGACCGACACCAGCAGGCAGCAAAGCCAACAGAGTCAAAGCGTCGCCGCGGGTGCCCCAACGATTAAATGTGTTTTGATGTTTTAATCAAAATATATTCCTATATACGAGCCGGTCTATCCCTGTATGTGTGTGTGTGTGCGTGCGTGTATGTACGATTACACACGCGTGTATAATAATTTGAAAACATTTGTTGACTTATTTTACTTAGTTTGTCAATGAATTTTGGTGGAAATGAAATTAGCCTCGCTATCGCAAGACCCCACCAGATTAGCCAATGCATTTTTAGTTCGGTCAATTGAACTTTTAATAAAGCAAGGTCAGCCTGGCACACCCCCTGCAGTCCCATTTTTTAATTGTTGCATTTTTCATGGCAAATGATATTTATGCCATAACTCAATTAGCCGGCAGATATGCGTATGTGGGTGATTATATATGTATATATATGTTTTGCATATGGCCTCAGATAACATGTGCTTAACTGTTGCCAATTGATGATAAGTTTATATAAATTGTCATCATCTGTGCCACATCTTGACCTCCTTCAATAATTCAGTCATGCCACAGGCATCAAGTAATTATTAGAATTTTATTAATATTGCTCTGGTGATAATCTTTTGGCTTGACTTGAAATTATCAAAATGACGTCACAATATTTAAGTGCCTAAACAAACCCAATAAATCCTTCACAGACAATTTAGAGCTTATGTTAACTTACTTAAGTCAAGTCGAAGCCGGTTCCACTTGAGTAGAATTCGAGTCCAGAGAATTTATTGGAGAATTTAACTAACCAGTTATTCCAGAAATCTATTTATATGATATATTTGCTCAAATAGATGTACTCAAATATTTTCCACGTCAAACTCATCTGCTATTGATTATTTTAAATAATATTTTTATACTCTTTTCGAAAGAGTCTAGTCATATATGTCTCAACTCAATCCGATTCAACTAATAAAAAAATGTTTCATAGAAACCAAAATCTGTTGTAGGAATAATTCTCTCCATTTAAAGCTTAAATTCTTGCAGATTAAATAATTGGTAATCTTATATTGAGATAAATATGTGGACCTAGTTTCAACTGAATCAAATCCAAAACAGTTTTAGTTATTTCAGATTTTTTAAAATTACTAAAATAAATAAGTGGACGAGTTCTGTCCGCTTTGAAAAGAGTCTGTAATCTTCGGCATCTTAACCAAAGATAGACCGGCCTCGCTTTACTCTCTCCATCTCTTTCTGTTTTAATGAATGCCGTCCACTTTGTCTAAACAAGTTGGCAATTTGCAAAGCAAACCTTTCAAACTTTTGTTTCAAGATGATGGGGAAGCCGTTAAGTCATTGGGAATTATCCCAGCGAAACGTAAAATTTTTATTTCATATTTCAAGTTCTTCGAGTCAGCAGCTTTATTGGTTTTCACAGAAAGGGAAATTCTTTAGAAAATTATAGCATTTATTTTACATTTTTTTTTTTTTTTTTGCCTTCATATTTTAATTATTTAACTGACGCAAAACTTACTGTCAGTAGGAAGCAATCCCATAATTCCATCAGTAGTCGCTCATGATTTATGGATTAAAAAAAAAAAAAAAAAAAAAAAAAACCGCACGACTAAAAGTTTTTGTTAATTTTGTATCGAGAATAGGCAATTTCCGTTGCTCAAGTTTCCCGGGGAATTTAGATTTTGATCGATATGACCGAAACACTTGCCCATTGTACTGCCTGCTCGAAAGGGGTTGCTCTGGCCAAGGAAACCACTTAAGTTTGCAAGGACCGAGATTGGTAAACAAGCCACGGTGACTAACCTGCAGTTGTGTATCAAATTACCATTACCCGCCACTATCAATTAATCGCAGATTTTGCATAAATTAAAAACGGAAGTGGTATCATTTTTACTTATTGTGTGAACAGGAGACCGAACGAACGCCCTGCCAAAGACCACAGAGAGTCCCCTATCGATATGTACGTCAAGGATATTGCAATGCACGAAAATCTCAATATGGAGAATCGACAAGGCAATGCCAACCTAATGAATGCCCAGCCTGGCCTGGGTCCAGCCAATACCACCTTCTCTCGCAGCGGAAGACGTTATACCATGACCATGACCACAGCTGTGCTGTTGGTGGCCTTTTTCTTCTGCACCCTGATGGCTGTGGGTTTTATTGTCTATAATTTTGCCACCTGTGATCAACCGCTGCTAGAGACAGGTGAGCATTTGGTTTGCAATCGTGCCCACCACCGTCACAACAAGCTGGCCAAATCCGACGATGACTCAACCAAATACGATCGGGATGTACGCCTGCCACGCTCCATTCAGCCACTGAAATATAACATTTCCCTGGCTCCCCAATTGAATGGCAACTTCAGCTACGAGGGCAGCGTTCAAATCAGGATGCGCATACTGGAGGATTGCTATAACATAACCATGCATGTCGAGGAATTGAATATAGCACGAAACGATGTTTCCGTCTATCGGTACCTAGCCAACGATACTTTGGACACTGGTAAAGCCTTACGTATACGCAAGCAGTACCTGGTGGGGGCCAAGCAGTTCTTTGTGATTGAACTGTACGACAAGCTGCAGCGCGGCTCGGACTATTTGGTCAATATACGTTTCAGTGGCACCGTTCAGGATTACCTACAGGGATTCTATCGTAGCTCCTACATGGTGCAAAATGAAACCAGGTAAGTTAATTGGCAAAGCAAATATTAGGTGAGCTTGGTTAATCTTTGTCGACTTTTCCAGATGGCTGGCGTCCACCCAGTTCCAGGCCACAGATGCCCGGCGAGCTTTTCCCTGTTTTGATGAGCCCGCTCTCAAGGCAAATTTCACACTGCATATAGCCAGATTGGAAAACATGACCACAATTTCCAATATGCCCATTCTGACCACAACAAAGCAGTGGGTTCCTTTTGATCTCTCTCTAAAAAAAAGCAAGACTATAATTTTATATTCTATTTTTTAGTGAAACTCTATCGAATTATGTGTGGGATCATTTTGAGGAATCCCTACCCATGTCCACCTATTTGGTGGCCTTTGCCATTTCGGATTTCAAACAGATCACTTCTGGGAACTATTCGGTTTGGGCACGTGCGGATGTAATTGAATCGGCGGAATATGCACTCAGTGTGGGACAAAAGATACTCAGTTTTTTGGAGGATTTCTTCCATATACCTTTCCCTTTGCCCAAAATCGATATGATTGCTTTGCCGGAATTCCAGGCTGGAGCCATGGAAAACTGGGGCCTCATCACATTCCGCGAAGCCACTATGCTGTATGAGCCGGGTGTGACCATGGTCACGAATAAACAGCGTGTTGCCTCGGTTGTGGGTCATGAGTTGGCTCATCAATGGTTTGGAAACCTGGTTACCCCAAGCTGGTGGTCTGATATTTGGTTAAATGAAGGATTTGCCACCTATATGGAATATATTACAGCAGATGCCATTGCGCCCGAATGGAAGCTTCTCGATCAGTTTGTGGTCAATGAGGTGCAAAATGTCTTCCAGCTGGATGCCCTTTCCACTTCGCACAGAATATCGTTTGAGGTCTTCAATCCCCAGGAAATCTCTGAGATGTTTGACCGAATCTCTTATGGCAAAGGCTGTACAATTATACGAATGATGGCTCACTTTTTGACCGATGCCGTCTTCCGACGAGGTCTCAGCAAATATCTCAAGGAAATGTAAGCATTATAATTTTCCTTTTTCATTGAATTAATTTGATACTCTTTTTCTTGCAGGGCCTACACTTCCGCCACTCAAGATGATCTGTGGCGTTTTCTTACCAATGAGGCCAAGGCTTCCGGATTGATTGATCGCAGCACGAGTGTCAAGGAAATTATGGATACCTGGACTCTCCAGATTGGCTACCCGGTAATTCAGATATCACGGCATCCTAATAGCAATGCCATCAGGCTGGAGCAGAAGCGTTATATCTATGCCAATACCACCAAGTCAAATGAAAATCCCTTGTGGTGGATACCCATCACATTCACCACGGCCGAGGAGCTGAATTTCGAAAACACTCGTCCCACTACCTGGATGCCTCGCACCAAAGTCTACGAAATTGAAAGTCGCAATCTTTCCACGGCCAAGTGGTTCATTTTCAATATACAACAAACTGTAAGATATATGGTTTCTTCTGTAAAATATATTAATCCAGATTTTAATAGGGTTATTATCGTGTCAACTATGAGCTGGATAATTGGAGGGCTGTGACTAAGCACCTAATGGACCCAGAACATTTCGAGGAAATACCTCCGGCCAATCGAGCCCAACTCTTGGATGATGTTATGAATCTGGCCCGTGGCTCTTATTTATCCTATAACACAGCTCTGAATTTATCGAAATACTTGACCCATGAGACTAACCATGCACCCTGGAAGGCGGCAATTACCAATTTCAATTTAATCGATTCCATGTTTGTCAATTCCGGTGATTATGATCTACTCAAGGTTGGTAGGAATTCCTTTTTTATCTTAGCTTGTTCTAATCATTTAATGATCTTCTGCAGAATTACTTGCTGAGATTGCTTAAGAAGATGTATGCCGAGGTGGGCTTTAACGATGTGCAGGCGGAGAATGAGAATATGTTATTGCTATTCAAACGTACGGAGATCCTGAATATGGCCTGTCATTTGGGCCACCAGGAGTGCATTTCGGAAAGCAGTAGACATTTCCAGAACTGGGTGCAAACCCCTAACCCAGATACGAATAACCCGTAAGTACTACCCTTTCGATTGAGAAAAACTTTGATAGCTTATATTTCCTTTAAGGATTGCGCCCAATTTACGGGGAATTGTTTACTGCTCGGCCATTCAATATGGCACGGAATCTGAGTGGGACTTTGCCTATCAGCGTTATGCCATATCAACTGTGCCGGCAGAGAAGGAGCTTTTACTCACTGCTCTCGGCTGTTCGAGGGAGCCCTGGATTCTCTATAGATACCTACGTCGTGCCCTTAATGTTCAGCATGTACGCAAGCAGGATCTCTTCCGAGTATTTGCCAGTGTGTCCAACACGGTGGTGGGTCAGAATATTGCTTTCGATTTCATACGCAGTAACTGGAAAGAAATTAATACCTAGTAAGTCTGCTACTGAGCTGATTATCTGCTTTCCTTGTAATCACAAAATATCTCTATTTTATCTAGCTTGGGCTCACAGATTTCGAATATACACCAGCTGCTGAAGTTTGCCACCAAACGCATGAACACCAAATATCAATTGGCCGAATTTGAAGAGTTTATTCGCAGCGCTCAGTGGGAGTACGACAGACCCATACAGCAGTTGGTGGAACAAATAGAAATCAGTATAGATTGGATGAACCGCAACTATAAATCAATTGTTAAATGGCTGGAGCAGGAGGCTGAAGAGGCCAAGAAAAATCAAAGCTCGAATTCTTAAAAACAAAAAGTTGAGAATTAATTAAAAGCTGGAGCAGTATTAAAGAGAGCAAATCAAGAAATAAATAATATTCGTATGCGCAATTTTGGCAATTGATGTTTTGTGAGAGCTTTTAGATGTAATCAGTGCATTTATAAATAGTCTAAAATAATTTAATTAATCGTGTGTGTTTTAATGTTTGAGTAAGTCAGTAAGCCAAAGAAAGCCCTTTCAGAGTGGCGAAAATATTTAATCACACCCGTCCCGTTTAATGTTGCTGGAATTTGCGAAAAATTTGAAAACTTTTTGTTTATAAAAAAATGCTATAAAAATAGTATATTTTTATTTTCTTTTGTGTACTTAAGTGTAAAGCATACGATACATAAAATAAAAACTGTGTTTTTAAATCACATCGCATGGAATTGGAATGTTTTTAATCACTTTTCAGAGTCTTTGACCAGTTGGGGACATTGGAAAATATTAAAGTACCCGAGAACACCAAGGCAGTGCCAAACCAATGGTAAATAGTGAAAGCATTGCGGAAATAAAATATGGAAAACAAGAGAGAAGCGAATTTCCGTAAAGTCAGAATTAAAGTAACCGTAAGAGAAGTGCATTCCGTGGTCAGTGTATACACGGAACTGATGCACAGATATTGCGTCAGGACATTGCCTATGAGGTAAACAAATATAAGAGGCACACTCAGGCCTATGAGTGGCAGTCTGAAAGATGGGCCCTGACTAGCTAGCTGCAGGTGTTCGACGATGTTGCTGCGAAATAGCAGGAAGGCCGGCAGGGGTAGCAAGTGGGTGTAGTAGAGGGCTTCACGTGCCAGCTTGCCGTGCTTGCGATACAGTAACTCCTGGGTAATGCCCATATAGGAGGACACAAAAAGAGCCGTGACAAGTAGAAATATTCCTATTAACCATTCGAACAGGGCAGGATTTGTTTTATCCTTTTGAGTCGTTGTGGCCTCTGGACTAGAGAAATACGTGCAAATAATAATGCCAACGGTTAGCAGAACCACTCCAATGTATTGACTAGGACGATATTTCCGCTTAAGTATAATACGGCCCAGGCACATATTGGAGAGCAAAGAGCCGCCACGTATGATTATGTGCAGTGTAATTGATAAATTAAATCGAAACACGTAATTATTGCATACACTTGTCAAGAAAAACATGGCCACCAACAAAGCGTAATCCTTAAGACTGATGATTCTTTTAGTTTGACCAAATTTGGAGGTGAATACAAAGCCTTCCAGAGCAGTGAAGGCAAATTGGGCCACTGTCAAAAGATTGCCAGCACCGGGGTCCAGTTTCATGAGCAGCTCCAAAAAGACAACACTACTGCAACAGCCGGCAAAAACGCCTGTTGTGGCCAAAATTGAACGGAGGCTCATCGTGGACTCATGAAGCTGAACAAATTAAAAAAGATTTATTTTGGATATCTTGAATTATTCTTAATATTTACTTGTTTCTGTCAATCCAGGTCATTGCGTTTAAGCCAACTTTCTTCTTTCTTTCAAAACAATAACAAAACAAGTCCAACAGGTGGTTATCGATTACTCTTCGATAAGTGTTGCAAATTTCCAAAACAGCTGATGGCGCGTCGCCCTACTATTTTTAGTGCCGCCCTAAAATCAAGAACTTTGAAAAATGAATAATCCTACGCCGCAAAAAAATGCAGTTAAATCAAATACGCGTTTGAGCCAGCCGCAAAAATGGAAGAAAACAGTTCGGAAAAGTCTGCGTCAATCGGGCCAGTCTTACGTTAACTCTAGGGGCGTGGAAGTGGCCAAGCGCTGCGTAAGACCGGCGTGTGAAAACTGTTATTTGAAATGTAGTGACCGATTTACGGAAGAAGAACGTGAATTAATACATAAACGCTTCTGGCTGCTTGATGACAGAAAGAAGACCTATTACTATTGGAAATACACGTCACGCACGAAGCCCAAGAGACGGCGGCCAGAAACTCTGAAAGATCATGACGAAAAATTGCCTAGACGGGAATACACATTTCACTACACACTCGAATTGAACAACAAGCTGGAGCCGGTGTGCTCCAAGTTCTTTTTTGCCACCTTGGATATAACAGCACGACGCATTTATTATTTTTATGAATACAATTACGATGAGGAGACTTGCACTCCACGGGATGATCCAAAACGCGGCTTAAATCCCAAACCCTCGTTGCCAAATATTGAAGAACGCTTGGAAGTAATACGTGCCCATATAAGAAGTGCTGAATATTCAGAAGGAAAAAAAAATAATGTTGCGAAAATGTACAAATCCTATGCCGAAACCAATGAGAATCCGCTCAAGCGTCACTGGTATTATAAAATTTACAAAGAGGAATGTCTGTTTGACCAAGAAGGAGTGAAGAAAAAAATCGGTTGTAAAAAAAAATAATTTAGTTTAAAATCACATACGAAACAAATATAAATGCACAGAATTTCAGACAAACATATTAAAATGATGTTAAAACTAATCCCGCTTAGAACTACTTTTCGAGCATTGCAATTATTTTGTTCAACTTGTCGGCCTGTTGTGCCTCAAAGTCATCCAGTCTTTTCGATATGTTCCGTTCTAGTTGAAAGAACTTTTCATCAATATAAGCCAGCAGCTCTGGCTTTGGAGTGGTTGGTTGAGTATTTCCATCTTTCATGAGAGACATAAATTGCTGCAATTTCTGGTCGTTTTCGCTAGATGTATCTGTGGCGTGTCCAGGGTTTGGTCCCATTAGCAGTTGCTTAATTCTTTCTAAATCAATTGTCTTTGGCAACTGCGTTGTAATACCGTTCGGATTGGGTGCAATATGCAACATGGTGCCAAAAATGCAAACCTCATTAACATTTGTTGCCGTCAACAGTCTTACATTAATAGAGGCTATGCCAGAACGATCAATCTCCATATCATAGCGATAGGGGACAATGGGCGCACTGCCATCGTCCTCTTCAACTTTCACGCCATAAACTGTCTCACAATATTCTTGTGCTGGCCCCAAGAATAGTTCAATCTTAGGAGCACTGCACACAAGCGTAATGGCGGCAATTTTAAATCGAGGCGATATTTCAAATTGAATTTCACAGGGCATTGATTGGTCCTCGGTATTGCTGAAGAGCACTGCGCGTTCCTCATTGACAACGTCATCCAGCTCAGGCCTACATTGACATCAAAACAAAGAAAAGTGATAAAATGGTATACATATTTTTTCCTATATATTTAAGGAGATTAGACCCATGCAATTCTTTGTCTTACTTTTCGAATACATCTTCGTCGTAAACGCGAGTAGGTATCAGTTGAGATAGATCGTTTCCAGCTGTCTGCGTCCAGTTACAACGGGCAGTAACTTTTTCTGACATTTTACTTGCTGGAAATACGCTTTCTCTAGGAGAAGTAAATTTTTAAAATAAAACCAAATCTTCTTTGTTTATGTGCCGCCTCTTCACCTGTTGAACACAGGGTTGATTTCATGGGCGCCTTTGGTACGATGCGATATTTTGCTGTATCAACAATGCTGTGGACACTTAATAAACTAGAAGCTAAGTGTTGCAAAATGTATATTTTCCAGCACAACCAAACTACAGAAATATGTAAATATCGCATAAGAATTGCTTCGTGTAGTGGTGGCCTAGCAGCTATGTCGAAGCATAGTGTTGCATGGGTGTTTGAGCTTTTGCCATTCGCCTCCCAATGGCGCTTGACAGTTTCGACCTTGGAAAGCTTTCTTGTAGGTCATATATTCGCGAAGCAATAGAAACCGACAGTCCTGTGGCTAAAGCCGTGATAAGTATACACAATTTACCGCAGATTAGCACAAATTATTAAAATGGGTGGCAAATACAAGATTGTGATGGTCCGCCATGGCGAATCTGAGTGGAATCAGAAGAATCAGTTCTGCGGCTGGTTCGATGCCAACCTCAGCGAAAAGGGTAAAGTAGTTTAGGTTTTACCCACCAGGCGTATACTGAATTTTCTTTTTATCTTTGGACAGGCAAGGAGGAAGCCCTAGCTGCTGGCAAGGCCGTTAAGGATGCTGGTCTCGAATTCGATGTGGCCCACACCTCGGTATTGACCCGTGCTCAAGTCACACTCGCCAGCATTCTCCAGGCCAGTGGACACAAGGAAATCCCCATTTTCAAGACATGGCGCTTGAATGAGCGTCACTACGGTGGCCTGACTGGTCTAAACAAGGCCGAAACTGCTGCCAAATACGGTGAGGCTCAAGTGCAGATCTGGCGTCGCAGCTTCGATACTCCCCCACCACCAATGGAACCCGGTCACCCCTACTATGACACCATTGTCAAGGATCCCCGTTATGCCGACGGTCCTAAGCCCGAAGAGTTCCCCCAATTCGAGTCCCTGAAGTTGACCATTGCGCGTACACTGCCATACTGGAACGACGTTATCATTCCCCAGATGAAGGAGGGCAAGCGTATTTTGATTGCGGCGCATGGCAATAGCTTGCGCGGCATTGTCAAGCATTTAGATAGTGAGCATCATTGATTTTTCACTTAAGTCTGGTTACCTAATATTTTTTTTCTTGAATTTTTTCAGATCTCTCTGAGGATGCCATTATGGCCCTCAACCTGCCCACTGGCATCCCATTCGTCTACGAGCTAGATGAGAACTTTAAGCCAGTCGTGTCCATGCAGTTCCTGGGTGACGAGGAGACTGTCAAGAAGGCCATCGAAGCCGTCGCTGCCCAAGGCAAGGCCAAATAAATGAAATCATTTCAGTTCAAGCTCTCACAGAGGCCCCATCGCTGAGCCTAGCGATGATCGAATTACTCAAATAGTGGTTCATCCGCTTTGATTCATTGTTGTTGTTCCCATAGTAGTAATTGTTTAATCCCCACTAAAGTTAATAAATAATTTATTATACCTCACAATCAAGCAGAGAGCTAAGCTCATTTTATTGCCTCTGCGAGCGGCTAAGGGGCAGATAATACACATAATTGATAACATTGCCTACTTCCGCTTGTTTTTCTTGCCATCTTTGGCTAGTTCCAGGCCCAGTATACATTTCGGCGGCACCTTGTACGTCTCCGTGAGTAGAGTGTGTATAAATCTGACCTGATTGCCCTGGATCTGGAGTTGCTCGTGTTTCTGGTGGGGCAGCTTCACCACTGTAGTACTGGCGGCAGCTCCTTGCTTGCACAGTTTGATGAACTCACTTAGAATAATACCGTAGGCTTCAATGTTGCTCACCAGGGTGACTTTCTTATTTCCGGAGCGCGTGGCCAGGGACATTTGGATTAATGGTTTGCCACTCGTATCCTTGCCACTACACATTTGATAGGAGTGCTCCATTTTGCTGGTTACCAGTGAACAAATTTCGCCGAGAGTTCTATCGGTGCAGCCACACAGCTCCTTCAGGACGTCATCTGTCTGAACAAGCTTGGTCTGGGCATTGAGTAGTCCATGTTTGCTGACATATTCGCGCACAATCTTTTTGATTTGGCCCACCGGTATGCCTTCACCTCGTTTATAGTTCATTTTGGTAAAGAATGGAGCAGTGTCATCTGTGACAATGTACATTTCGCGTAGCTCTGAGTGGAAGAGGGGAGTTTCTGCTGCGGAGCCAGCACTTCCAGCTGCTGGCTTTACATCAGTTATGAAATTCACCACTTCTGGATGCTCTAGATCCACTGAAGTGATTTTGTCTACGCCCTTGCTTTCCTCTCGCACCACTATGAAGCCCTGATCTACCATCTCGGCCAAGAAGTTGGATAGCTTTTTGTAGCGCGTCTTTTTGAGATCCAGTTGCTCACCGGCTTCGGGTACCACATAAAGCCTGTAAAAATTACTGGTCAACAGGGGAAGAGGCAGTTTCTTTCCATTATTCTTAATAGCAGCCAAGAAGGCATTTTTGAGCACATCGTCAGGAGTGATTTCATTGGCCGGTGCCACAGTTTCGTCATTATTTGTCAAGTCTGAAGTTTCCAGATCCACTTGGGCCATGTCGTCTGTTACCGTATCGACACTTGTAGCTGGCTCTGTGGTTGTCGGTTCATTGGGTGGCTGTTTTTGAGATGATTTTTTTTGCGGGTCTGCAGAACCGAGAGCAGGAAAGTCTTCAGATGTCAGGGGTTGACTTGTGGATTTGGGAATCTGCTGGGCCAGGCTAGGCTCGTGGGACCAAAGCTTATCCCCAAACATGTGCAGCATTTTGACAGCCACACCGTGACCCCCACACATGTACAACTCATCACTCGAACGCGCCAACTCTCCAACTCCCACAGCAGACTTGTTGTTATTCAAATTGATGGCCACTATAAAAAGAGATCTTTAGTGTACGTAGGAAATAAATGTATACATCACATTACCCAACTGTCCCTTCTTGTAATGTCCATACATGCTGAGGCCTGTGCCCAGGGGCACTACTCCAGGAATCATTAGGTCAGCGCCATTCGACAGTTTTGGCAACACACCTTCAAATGTGGTAAAAAACGGCAGGATGGCAGGTTGCTGCCAAATCATATAGAGTGTGGGCACTAAACGGTCACCATCGATCTCAAAGAACATGGGCTGTTTATCCACACAATATACTGTGGTCTGGCTGCCGCCATAAGTGATTAATTTAAGTTGTGTCACATTTACTTTTGCCGGTAATAATTGTGCCAGATCAGCGGAGACATGTGGAAATGCTTGTTCCAGGCGCTGTCGGAGTTTTTTGGTCTCCGAGCCTTTGAGCGCAGTACTACTCTTTAATTTATAGGCCTTGAGAAACATGTGTAATACGTTTGTGTGTTTGAAAGTAAATAAATGTGGCACTCATATACTTGGCTAAAGCCGGAGCGAATAAGTGAACCGGAATCAGTTTATTAATTTTATTGCAATATTTGCGAAAAAATTCCCTTGAATTGGGGGAATTTGATATTCAACTTCCAAAAATATAAACATATGTTTGCACTAGTTGCGCCTAGTGAAAAAAGTGCAGAATATCTTGAGCCACAGCACTCAAGGCCCTTCCCAAATTAGCTCAGGTAGAAAGGACAAATATACAAGATCAAAGATGCCGCCATTTTATTCAACATAATTTTAAAACATTCATTTACTAGTTTTTGAGGATAAAACAAAGAAAATTGTTTCGGCTTTGATTAAGTTTGTACCATATTTATAAAAAGAATACCTCCAACAATATTATCAGCTCACATACAAGATCTACTCAGAATCGGAGTCTGAACTGTCTCCAGCACCGGCACCTGCTGAGTTTTGAGCAGGCGGATCATAATAATGTAGTTGTTTTCGCCATATTTTTACCAGGCCATCAAAGGCACGGCGGCTGTACTTTTCGTATTTGTTTGGTGTACGCGGGTGGTCACGGGTACGTTCAGTCTTTGGCACCAATTCTAAGTAACGTTCATAGGCAGTGGTATTCTTTCCATAATCAATCTGTTTTTGGCGACGGGATAACGTGGCTGGATCAGTTTCCCCTTTTGAAGATGAAGACGATGTGGAGGACGTGTAACTATTGTGACGCACTCGTTTCTCTTCTTTGTGGCCCTTGAAATGAGTCTTTTGAGGTGGATTTGCATCACCATTGGCCGATGAATTACTACTGTTAGGGCTGTTGGAACGACTGTTTTCGGCACTTGGAGGCGTTTGTGAGTGGCGGCGCTTGAATGGCGTCTTTATTTTCTCCTCCTTAACCAAACGGTCGAATTTCTCTTCATTAACGTAGTCTAAGAATTCAAATGAAATCTCACGTTCTGCAGCCACTTCTGGCTTAGTTTCTTTTTGCTCTTTCTTAATTCCGTGGGCTGTATTGCTGCCAGTGCTACTATCGAGTGAAGTAGATGCCTGAAAACAAATGTTTGGTTACTCTAAGTCAACAAACTAAGTAATTAAACACTACCTCATCACTCTGACCCATCTCTGCGCGTAATACTTCCTGGGCCCAGCTGCTGCGTATTGGTTTTATGTCCATAGAGATCGAAGAACCTGAGGAATTCAAGCTTCCGGCGCCTTTCTCCATTGTCACATCATCCACAGACATCATGTGATCCTCGCAGAGCATATTTTTATTAACTAAAAGTAAAAATATAATTTCTGTTTTTATAATTTCCTCCGCAGAATTATTTGTTGCGTTTGCGTTTCGCACTAAAAATATTTTGGCGTTCGCGCGTTTTTGTTGGTGCGATGCCTTTCCAGGGCAGCAAGCCCATATCGACTATTCGATATACCTAGTAGGGAAATATCGACATGAGATATTCAGTTCAGGGTGCAAATAGAGTTGAGTAAAAAATGGTCGTTCCGAAAACTAAATTCTTTGAGCTTCATTAGACAATTACGGTACTTTTTTGTGTTATTGAAAACAATTCTTACAAACTAATAAATTTATACAAAATAAATAATAATTTGTAAATGCTGAGGTGCTACAAAATTCACCAAATAAAATCCAATGCAAGGAACTCAATTGGTCGTGAAGTGAATATATGAGCGGTTTTTCGTATTCGTTCCGGACCCACTGAAATCTATTCTGAATGATTTGGCGTTTTTCGGCATAAAGAAAATTGAAGAAAGATTTCAAGAAGTCGAATCATTGGTAAGTTGTACACAACATTGAATTTTGTCTAAATTTTCTGTGCCTAATTCGAAAATACGTCACTTACACAAATTTAGAACATATTTTTCTTGGGAAATTTAAATCAAAAATGAGTCTCACGTCTGCTGCGGGAATTATTTCCCTACTTGATGAGCCGATGCCGGATCTCAAGGTATTCGCCCTTAAAAAGCTGGATAACATTGTGGACGAGTTTTGGCCTGAAATATCCGAGTCCATTGAAAAAATCGAAATGCTGCACGAAGACCGCAGCTTTCCAGAAAACAAATTGGCTGGTATGGTGGCCTCCAAAGTCTTCTATCACTTGGGCTCATTTGAAGATGCCCTGACATATGCCCTAGGAGCTGGCGATCTGTTTGATGTGAATGCGCGTAATGAGTACACGGAAACAATTATTGCAAAATGCATAGATTTTTATATTGCGCAACGAGTGGAGTTTATTGAGAACGCTAAAGAGGCCAAACCGGTGGACGAGCGCCTAGAGGGAATTGTGAATCGCATGATTCAGAGATGTCTCGACGACAACCAGTTCAGACAGGCCTTGGGCATTGCCTTGGAAACAAGGCGCATGGATATTTTCGAGGTGGCCATTATGAAGTCTGACGATGTTCGAGGCATGCTGGCATATGCCTACAATGTTACCATGTCGCTTATACAGAATAGAGGCTTCCGGAATGAAGTCTTGCGCTGCTTAGTCGGCCTTTATCGTGACTTGGGAGTACCAGACTATGTTAATATGTGCCAGTGCTTGATTTTCCTAGAGGATCCACTTGCAGTCGCCGAAATGTTGGACAACTTAACGCGATCGTCCGTTGAGACCAACAATTTGATGGCTTATCAAATTGCATTTGATCTTTATGAATCTGCGACGCAAGAATTTTTGGGCAATGTCCTGCAGGCCCTCAAAGACACCGCCCCTATACCCACAGCCTTGCCAAGCACCTTCAAACCGCAAGGTACCAGCTCTAGCAGTGAAATTTCTAACAAATCCGATGATGAAAAGGGAAAATCAAGTACCGAAGAATCCAAGGAAGACAAAGACGGTAATTCTAGATTTATTTTGCTTCAGCATTTGTAAATTTATAAAAAAATATAACTTATTTTTAGGAGATGCTAAGGTCGAACGCACAATTGAATCCTTGAATGATGTGGAAAAATTACATCAAAAGAATATTGAAAAACTCATTTCCATTCTGTCTGGCGAGGTTTCCATTGATCTACAACTTCAATTCCTTATACGCAGCAACCACGCTGACTTGCAAATTTTGCGTGGAACTAAGGATGCAGTGCGGGTATCAATTTGCCATACGGCTACGGTTACTGCCAATGCATTCATGCACAGTGGCACCACTTCCGATCAGTTCCTGCGTGATAACTTGGATTGGTTAGCAAGGGCCACGAATTGGGCAAAGCTGACGGCCACAGCTTCACTTGGTGTTATACATCGTGGACACGAAAAGGACTCTCTGGCCCTGATGCAGAGTTACTTACCAAAAGAGGCTGGTCCTAGTTCTGGCTATTCGGAAGGTGGCGCTCTGTATGCTCTGGGTCTTATCCATGCGAACCATGGAGCCAATATTATTGACTATTTGCTCCAGCAACTTAAAGATGCCCAGAACGAGAATGTACGCCATGGTGGCTGTCTAGGATTGGGTCTAGCAGCCATGGGTACCCATCGTCAGGATCTGTACGAGCAGTTGAAATTTAATTTGTATCAAGATGATGCCGTCACTGGTGAGGCAGCCGGTATTGCCATGGGCATGGTGATGCTAGGTTCAAAGAATGCTCAGGCCATCGAGGACATGGTCTCGTATGCCCAGGAAACGCAGCACGAAAAAATTTTGAGAGGTCTAGCCGTAGGCATATCATTGACCATGTTCGCACGCCTTGAAGAGGCCGATCCACTCGTTACAAGTCTGTCCACTGATAAAGATCCTGTCCTGCGTCGTTCTGGCATGTACACCCTGGCCATGGCCTACAATGGAACTGGCAGCAACAAGGCTATACGCAAGCTCCTGCATGTTGCCGTTTCCGATGTCAATGATGATGTCCGTCGCGCTGCTGTCACAGCCATTGGTTTCATACTCTTCCGTACACCAGAGCAATGTCCTTCAGTGGTCAGCCTGCTGGCAGAGTCCTACAATCCTCATGTACGTTATGGTGCAGCCATGGCCCTTGGTATTGCTTGCGCTGGCACAGGATTGCGTGAAGCCATTGCTTTACTGGAGCCCATGGTCAAGTTTGATCCGGTGAACTTCGTCCGTCAAGGTGCACTCATAGCCTCGGCTATGATCCTGATCCAACACACCGATCTAACTTGCCCGAAGACCACTTTCTTCAGGCAGCTATACGCCGAGGTCATCAGCAATAAACACGAGGATGTCATGGCCAAATACGGTGCCATTTTGGCCCAAGGTTAGTGGCCAGAATTTATCTTATTCTTTGGCACTTTTAATAGCATTTGAATATTCTAGGTATAATTGATGCGGGCGGACGCAATGCCACACTCTCTCTGCAATCTCGTACCGGTCACACCAATCTTCAGGCAGTCGTTGGCATGTTGGCTTTTACCCAATACTGGTACTGGTTCCCATTGGCCCATACTCTCTCATTGGCATTCACGCCAACTTGTGTGATTGGTCTGAATTCGGATCTGAAAATGCCGAAAATGGAATACAAGTCGGCAGCCAAACCATCCCTGTACGCCTATCCGGCGCCACTTGAGGAGAAGAAGAGTGAGGAACGCGAGAAAGTTGCTACGGCTGTATTGTCCATAGCTGCCCGACAGAAGCGACGCGAAAATGCCGACAAGAAGGAAGATGAGAAAATGGATGTAGATGAGGATAGTAAAGAAAGCGCTGCAGGCAGCAAAAAGGACGAGGATAAGTCTGCCGAGGGGGCGGCAGTAAAAACAGAAGATAAACCAGCCGATGACAAAACCAAGAAAAAGGATGAGAAAGAAAAGAAAAAAGAAGATGACAAAGAAAAAGAGTCGGCCAGTACCTCAAATGCAGACAAAGAAAAGGACAAAAAGGAAGAGAAGAAAGATAAAAAGGAGCCGGAGCCTACCTCTGAAATACTCCAGAACCCTGCCCGTGTACTGCGCCAACAGTTGAAGGTGCTTAGCATTGTCGATGGCCAAACCTATGAGCCTCTTAAGGATGTCACAATTGGTGGCATCATCGTTTTCCAGCATACTGGAAAGGCCTCTGAACAGGAACTGGTGGAACCGGTGGCTGCTTTTGGTCCAATGAACGACGAAGAAAAGGAGCCTGAGCCCCCAGGACCCTTCGAATATATTGAGGATTAAATGGGCCTGTTGTTTGTCATTATCTAAGAGAGAGAGAAAAACCTAGTTTTCATTTAAATATTGCATATTTTTCGCAAAATGTACTAAGCCGAAAGCATTGATAAAAAGCATAAATTTATAAAATAAACACAAACTAAAAAACAAAACTCTATTATTATGTGTAAATTTAATGACCTCGAAACAATTAAAGGCCTCTACGAAATCGGGTTGAGTGATAAGAGTATCACTTGTCTAAGAAAAATTGAAATAATGAAAATGCTCGCCTTTTTCTACTATTTCACATTTGGAGGCAATGGTTTTTAAAATTTATGTTTTAAATTAATGTTGGGCGGAAAATAATTTAGAGATGCTCTCTCATTTTCTCTCCCATCTCTTGGGAGCTGGCGCTGCCATATTTTTTCGCATTGGTAACTTTGTACCAAGGTGGCTATTTAGTTTATTTCTGAGTTATGTATATGATGTGTATATAAATACTTTGTTTTTGATAGATTAGGCTTGAAAAAGTGTGGGTGTGCCTAGAAATCCTTATTTGCATAGTGCGATCGAATACTTATTTTATTTTTATATATTATGTACGCTCTTGTTCTGATTTCGGTGCTGATTTAGGTACCATTTTTCGGTACCAACAACAGTGGCAACGCCAAACGCCACCGCGTATATAAAGAGAAATCGAAGGAAATTTCTCTCAGTAGTTTTTTTTTGCTCCGTGCCGTTGTTTTTTGTGCGGGCAATATTTTTACATTTTTGTTTTTGTTTCGTGCAATATTGTAGAAAAAATAATTATAAATCTAAATAATAAAACAATTAAATAGAATTCTATAATTGGTGCATGGTCTTTTGGTGTGGTTGTGAAGCAAATCGGGTGGGAACCTCTGAAAGAAAAAATAATCATACGGATAAATAACTGTGCAACGACGAAAGTGTTTTTGGCTTTGTTCAGCCTTGCCCTTACCGATCTCTCTTCTTTTTGTTTTCTAATGAACAATACATTGAAGAACACTTCATATAGCCGGTAACGGAATTTTCGTTTTTATTCGTCGCCTTAATTGTGTGTGTGAAACAAAAATTATAATCTGTCGCCTACAAAGTGGAATCGAAGGTTACAAATTTGTGTTTCGTCATATTCGCTCTAGCCTTCGTTTTCCTTCACTGCGCTCTTCATTCTCTAACGGTTTTCAACGAGAGCCAATTGTGATAAATTACTATATAAATATATATTTAAGCTTATAACAAATAATACAAACATATATTAATTTGTATTATGAACCGTACCAGAAGGAAGTTCGTACGTCCAGACAATCCTTACACAAAAGCAAATGCCTTCTCACGCTGGAGTTTCTGGTAAGTCGGAACTCTTTATTTCTTAACTTTTACTTTTCTTCCACTTTTACTCAAATGCAAGACTAGCACGTGTCGGCTACTATTCAGGATTATCTTTGCCAACTTTAGTTTTATTGTGCAATTTAACAGCAATTTGTTTTTCCGGTATTAAAATCATAATGCAAGTTTATAACTGAAATAATGTCTTTATTGCACGCACTCCTAATATTTGCTCAAGTCGCTTCTTTGAATAAGATTATAATTCTGAGAGTCGAAATTAGCGATAACATAGACGAGCCTATGAAGACTTAAAAAATGGTATTTCAAGTCTTGCGATTAAGAGACTTTCATATCAAAACTAAAATTTGGGCTATCATTTTATGTGAATGTCTACAGAATTTTAGGGTTAACATTAATTACAATGAAAAAGTTATATGTGCAGCGCAGACTTTATGTAAATAGAGTTTTAGCGACCAATAAAATAAGGGGACTGGAACTAAGAAGACGGAAATTCTCTATAAAAATAAATATTTCGAGGAACATCAAATATTAACATAAAAATCATTTGCACAAAATGTGCTTGGGGATGAGTCAATATTTATTAAATTGTCAAATATCTTATCTTTACCCTAGTCAATGGGGGATTTTATGACGTATCCGATAAGACTGGGAGAAATATTGAACTTATATTAAACGATTGTGAAACATTAAAAAAAAAATTAAATCTCCCTTTATAGTTTAAAAATTTGATATCACAAATAATAAAACGTTTGGATTGTTTCCAGGTGGATGCGCCATATGTTCAGACGGGGTTTACAGGGGCCCATCAATGATGAGGAACTTTATCAGCACTGCTCTTCTATGGATAGCAGCCGGTTGACAACTGCCTTCGGTAATTTATGGGAAGATGAAAAGAAACGGACAAACCCCAGTGCTGTGCGAATGATAGTCCGAGAATATGGATCCATATTTATACCCCTGGGAATGGCATTTTCACTGACCGAGTCCTGCTGCAAGTAAGTCCAAAAACTTTTCCTTAAAGGATTTATTAATTATTGCATTACTTTTCAGATGTCTGATGCCGTTGTTTTTGGGCCTACTAGTTGACTATTTCTCGACCGATCAGAAGAGCACAACCAAGCAGGAAGCGTACTTATATGCCTTGGGCATTGTTATCTGTTCACTAATCCCGGTGGTTACGTTTCATCCTTTTATATTCTACATCTTCCAATTGGGTACAAATATACGTTTGGCCCTCTCCGGTCTCATTTACCGCAAATGCCTGCAGATGTCTAAGAGCAGCAGCAATGATGGCATGCGCGCACGCGCCATCAATATCCTATCCAATGATTTGGGCCGATTCGATGTGGCGCTTTGTTTTCTACACGATACTTGGAAAGGACCTTTCGAATCACTATTAATTGGCTATCTAATGTACCGGCAAATTGGCATATCTGCCGTGATTGGTGTATCGTTTATGCTGAGCTTCATACCTCTGCAGACGTGGGCGGCCAAAAAAGCTGCCTACTACAGACAAATGACAGCAGAGCGTACAGACTTACGCGTAAAACTGATGAACGAGATTATACAAGGCATTCAGGTTATCAAAATGTATGCCTGGGAAAAGTCGTTCGCGCGTATAATCGCCGAGGTGAGGCTTAAGGAAATGAATGCTATACGCGGCACTGCCTATGTTCATGCAGCCCTCAGTTGCATATCAATGATCTCTCCAATATCGGTATTCCTGGCCCTGGTGTCTTATATCTATTTGGGTGATACGTTGGTGGCTCAAAAAGTCTTTACAGTTTCGGCGTATTTTAATATGCTAAAAGAGTCGATGGTACACTTTTGGCCACTTTCTCTTACCTTTATAGCCGAGGCCTTGGTGTCGGCTCGACGCTTTAGAGACTTTATGCTGGATGGCGATAAATCGGAAGCACCTCTAAGTCTGGAACCTCTGCCAAATCATTTGAGCAATGGATCCGAAGCAGCCAAATTAAATGAGCCACTGATACCCAATGGCCAGCACAAAACCCAGCCAAAACGACTCCGTGTCTATAGCCCTGACGAGGAAGTCAAGAGTGTAGTACTGAGAAATGTAACAGCCAATTGGGATGCTGGCGATGGACAGACAAATTGCGCAATTGAATCGTTCAACACTGAGATAAATGATAAAACCCTGGCGGCCGTGGTGGGACCTGTTGGAGCTGGCAAGTCCAGTTTCCTCAACGTTCTCCTGGGCGAAGTTGGCATTGATAAGGGTGAAGTGTTGGTGCACGGTAAAATATCATATGCGGCACAGGAGCCCTGGGTCTTTGAAGGCACCATTCGAGACAATATTGTATTTGTGGAAGATTACAACGAACGGCGTTACAAAAAGGTGATAAAGGCCTGTGCTTTGGAACGCGACTTGGAATTGCTTCCAGCAGGCGATCTAACCGTGGTGGGAGAGCGTGGTGTCAGTCTTAGTGGCGGTCAGAAGGCCCGAGTCAATTTGGCTCGAGCTGTTTACCGGAAGGCAGACATCTATCTTTTGGATGATCCCTTATCTGCCGTGGACACTCATGTGGGCAAACATATATTCGATCGCTGCATCAGAGATTTTTTGGCCAACAAAATTCGAATATTGGTAACACATCAGGTGCAGTATCTTTTCGATGTGGAACATTTGCTATTGATGGGTTCCGGCAAAATCGTGGCCCAGGGTAGCTATCAGGAATTACAGAGATCTCGTCAATTCCAATTCTTGGAGCAAACCCATGATGAGAGCGGCATCGATACTCGCAGTATTCATAGCAATATTTCACGCAGCGATTCAGAAAAGAGCATGGAGCATCATCAGCATAATCAGCTCTTGCGTCCAGACGAGGAGGTCGCGGACACTAACATGGAACTGCAGGCAGTTGGTGCTGTGAAATTTAGTGTGTACGCTTCCTACTTTAAGGCTCTGGATAGCCGATTCTATTTTGCCATTATTATGGTGCTCTTCATTATGGCCAGAGTAATGCTGACTGGTGTAGACTATTTTCTGTCACGTTGGTAAGTAAATTTGTATATTTTGCTTGGACCAGAAGTAATCTTTTCTTTTTTTTTCAATTAAAATAGGGTGATTTGGGAGGAGCAAGTCGCTGTGAACCGAAGCGCCTTAAATAATACAATACTCTCAGATACCTCTCAGGAATCTACAACGATACCGTCGCTTCTAGAATCTGAAAATGCCACTCTACAACAAGAACAACAATTCAAGAGTCCTGATGAAAATATTCGCCAGCAATTGATCATATTTTATGCCATATTTCTGAGTACCACCATGTTCATTTATCTGCTGCGCACATATGGATTCTTTAAAATGTGCCTTCGCATATCTCTCCGCCTACATGATCGTCTCTTCAAGGGAATCACCCGGGCCACCATGTACTTCTTCAACACAAACTCTTCGGGCAGAATATTGAATCGATTTTCCAAGGATATACGTACAGTAGATACGGATTTGCCGCACACCTTGCTGGATTGCGTGTCGGTAAGTAAAAGACCGATCGGGCTTGCCTGCCACACCCATAAGTAACACAAACTTAACTTCTATTCCCTTCATCTTTCAGTTTGCTATTGATGTAAGCGGTGTGCTAATAATTGTGGCTATTGCTAATTTCTGGCTCTTGGTACCGGCTGGTGTTATGGTTGTAGTTTTGGGTTGCATAAGATATCTCTATGTAAGCACTAGTCGCAGTATCAAACGTTTGGAATCCATATGTAAGTTTCTTTCAACATTCCAAAAATAAATGTGGATTCATAATTTCTTTTATTGCAGCACGTAGCCCGATATATTCGCTGGCGAATCAAACCTTTCAGGGCCTAACGACAATACGCGCTTTGCAGGCTCAAAACGCCTTAGAGAATGAGTTCCACAGCTATCAAGATGCCAATACCTCGTCCTGGTTTCTTTTCCTTTCCTGCACACGAGCTTTTGCCCTATGGTCCGATCTGGCCTGTGTTCTTTATATTAGTGCTGTGACTTACAGTTTTTTGCTGTTGGGTAGCAGTTTTAATAGCGGCGATGTGGGCTTGGCAATTTTGCATTCGACCACAATGATTGGCATGTGCCAATGGGGTATGCGACAAACGGCTCAGTTGGAGAATGAAATGACCAGCGTAGAGCGTATCTTGGAGTATACGGAGGAACCTTCAGAGCCTCCACTTGAAACACCTGAAAAGTTTAAGCCAAAGACCGAGTGGCCTAGTAAGGGGCGCATTGAATTTATCAACTTCAAACTCCGTTATTCGCCCAAAGATACTTGCGTTCTAAAGGATCTCAACTTTACCATTGATCCTCAGGAAAAAATCGGTATTGTGGGACGCACAGGAGCTGGCAAGTCTTCCATTATACAGTCTATATTCCGGTTGGCCTGCAATGAGGGCATGATCCGTATTGATGACATCAATATTGAGCATATGGGATTACATGATTTGCGCAGCCGTATATCAATTATACCACAAGATCCTGTGCTTTTCTCCGGCACACTACGCTTTAATTTGGATCCGCGGGATGAGCGCTCGGACGAAGAGATGTGGAAGGCCCTGGCCGATGTGGAATTGGGTTCATATGTTTCCACTTTGATTGGAGGTCTAAATTGCCGCATGTACGATGGTGGCTCCAACTTTAGTGTAGGACAGCGGCAATTGGTTTGCCTTGCACGTGCCCTTCTCCGTAAGAATCGCATTCTGATTTTGGATGAAGCTACCGCCAATGTGGATCCAGAGTAAGTGGCTGGCATTTATAAAATGGAAAGGATTGATTAAATTTCTCTTTTTTATTTTAGAACTGACAAACTCATTCAACGAACCATACGCCTTAAATTTGCTGACTGCACCGTATTGACAATAGCTCATCGTTTGCACACTGTGATGGACAGTGATCGTGTGTTGGTAATGGACGCCGGGCAGGCTCGTGAATTGGGACATCCATATGAGTTGCTACAACGATCAGGCGGTTATTTGCGCCACCTAGTAGATAATACAGGGGCCACCACAGCATGTGCCCTGGAGCAGGCAGCCGAGGAGAGCTATACGAAGCGTCTGGTAGCAGACGAAACTGGTACTCAAGACTTAAATTTAACACTGTCATTAAAAGAACAAAACGAATAGAACTAACGCACAAAATAGCACATGCTGTACTTAACAGCAACAATTTTGTGATAATAATTACATAAAATACTTAACTAAAATATTTGTACAAAAGTGAAAAAAAAATAGTAGATTTGTAAACATAATTCCATCCTGAACCAAATGGACTCTCATAGACAGCCGATCTGGTTCATTGCAGTGATTTCTTATGGTTTTGTGCTTAAATGTTTATTTGTTACTTAATTATTAATAAGTGAATTTATATATGTATATACGTTTATATGATAGTTTTGTTATTGTGCTTGTCAAATGATGGACAATGTGTTCAATAATTTATTAACTCAAAAGCAATTACATAAACAATCACATAAGCTAAAATCGAAAGAAAATATTTAATTGAATATAGATATCAAGTGCTATTTTTTTTTACTACATACAATAGTAGTAGCATTCTTAAGTATATATATACATATAGCTAATATTGATAAAATACTTGTGTAAAATAAACCCAATAAAGTGCCTGTAAAGTATTAATTAAAGAAAAAATATATTAAAGATTTATTTGAAATGAAAACGAAATTTATGGCCCACCATTAAAATGTCTTCGAATTTTTTATAATTTGTTTATCAAAAAATTAGTTGGTGAAATGGTTTGTTAGCTTAAAAAAAAATCAAATATATTGATTAATTGAAAAGAATCTGCTTATATTTATTAGTCCATCATTTTGTCCATGCACTAATGAATCATCTATGCATTCTTAGAGCTACCGATAATAGTGGTTTGAAACAGCTGAGTATTTCTGGTAATTCCACTTAAAAATGTCAATTGCTGAGAACTAAAATAAAAATAAATCAAATGGGTGTATTATAAAAGTGATAAGATTACGAGCTCTGCCATGACTTCCTATTGCATCCATTCCCGAAACATCAACAAATTTGCGATTCACCACCCAGGGTCAGTTCAGTCCAAGTTTTTATTTTCAACCAACAAAAATTCCATTTGGTTTTTGTTGTTATTTTCAGCTATTTCAGTACGGCTGTGATGGGTAACTGTCAAGTAGTATTAAGATAAAACGACGCTCTCAGCGTAGATAGTGTGAGTTCCCTGATCATTGATTTATAACATTATTTGGAAAATGTTAGCGTATTGATTAAGTTAAAAATCATTTGCTTCGAAACTTGGCAAGCCAGTTGCTACTGAAATAGCCAAGAGAACGGTGGCGGTGCGGTGGATATAATTACGAATTACCCAAGGATATCAAATATTAAACTCAATGGCATTTAATTTCTATTGAATCGCAATAAATCGAAACAAAGAAAATGCAAAATGTGTGCAAGTCTTTATCCAGAAACTCAGCGCAAACCAAATCCAGTGCTGCAAGCCAATTTCTTTTCAAAATGGCTCTTTGTGTGAGTGAAATAGTGAAAGATCCTTTTAAAAATAGAAACAGTGATTTTACGCAAAAAAAAAAAAAAAAAACCGTGGCTGTCACAGATGTCTTCTGGCCTATGATAAGATAACTTTTTGTTCTTAGCTTTCCAGCAACCATTTCAAAATTAATAAGAAGCAATCAAAGTATCGTGAAAGTGTGAAAAAATATTTTAATTGGTGAAACTTGGTTTTCCAGCTGGACATGTGGGATTCTGCAGAAGGGTTTCAAGGATCGCGTACAACCTGACGATTTGTATGCCCATTTGCCGAGTCTTGATAGTGGCAAGGTCTCGAGATATCTTATAAAGTACTGGGAGAGCGAGCTGCGACGAGCCAGGCCTAGTATTTTGCACATGATATTTAAGGCTTATGGCTGGCGTTTTGTGCCTATTTGTATATTATACTCCCTGCTGGAGATTGCTGTGCAGTAAGTATTTGAACAGATTCTGAGATATGTTATAGGATCCTACGTCTTTTGCAGGACATTGCAACCCATAGTTCTTGGTGGTTTGGTTTCGTATTTTTCGGAGAGCACTGAAAATGTTTCTGAGAAGTCCGCCTATTTCTATGCCATGGGCGTGGTGTTGGGCTCACTTATCACGGCAGTCTTTTACAATCCCTTCATGTTTTACCTATTCGGACTGGGTACAAAGATACGATTAGCCCTCTCAGGTTTGCTCTACCGAAAGTGCTTGCGTGTCTCAATTGCCACCGATAACAGTGGAATGAGTAGCTTCGCTATTGCCATCCTGTCCAGCGATTTGCCCGGGTTAAACGAGTCTATTTATTCCTTTCACGAGTTGTGGAAGGGTCCCATCGAGGGCGTCATTTTTGGTTATATCATTTATAGGGTGATGGGCTGGCCGGCCTTAGTGGGCTTGGCTGTTATTATACTCTTCATACCCCTGCAAGGCTGGGCAGCCAAGGCCGCAGCCCACTTCAGGCGCCTTTCGGCCGAGTACGGAGATGACCGGGTCAAGCTAATTTCCGAAATTATCGTGGCCATGCAACTGATTAAGATGTACGCCTGGGAGAAATCATTTGCTCAACTTATAGCTCGTCTACGGAAAATAGAAATGGGCGCTATACGCGGATCCATGTATGTCTATGCAGCCTTGCAGTGTACAGGAATGATCTCGAAACTATCGCTGTTCCTGGGCTTGGTGGCCTATGTTTACACGGGCGATATTGTGACAGCCCAAAAGGTATTTATGGTGTCTTCGTATTATGATCATCTTAATGAGTCGCTGCTGCATCGCTGGCCACTCGCTGTCAATACCTGGGCCGAGACTTTCGTAATAGCTCGCCGGGTGAAGGACTTTTTGCTGCTGCATGAGGATCCTGGTGATGGTGGCATAGATAATTTCGAAGAAGGTCTCGATGAAAGGGGAAACTTCCATGGCCATATGCATAATCCTCGAGCCTTGCGTAAAAGCGTTATCGTGCATCAATTAAGTGCTAGTTGGGACAAAGGATCACAGGAGAAACGTCAGCACCACATCGATGAAATCTCTTTCCAAGCCAGTGCAGAGCAATTTGTCGGCATTGTGGGTAATGTGGGATCAGGCAAGACCACTTTACTGCTTGCCATTCTGGGCGAAGTGGACATAATTAGTGGCACTGTGGAGATCAACGGAGTGGTAAGCTATGCTGCCCAGGACGCTTGGATTAACCGTTGCAGCTTGCGTGATAATATCGTTTTCATGGAGGCCTTCGATGAGCAGCGCTATAGGGAAGTGGTTACTGTTTGCCAGCTGGACAATGATATTAAACAATTGCCCCAAGGGGATGCCACAATTGTGGGTGAGCAAGGTGTAAGCCTAAGTGGAGGGCAGAAGGCACGGATTAGTCTGGCTCGGGCAGTTTATCGACAGGCGGATATCTATATCTTTGATGATCCCCTTTCTGCAGTGGACACCGGCGTTAGCAAATTACTATTGGATCGGTGTCTTAATCGATTTCTGAGGCATAAGATACGAATTTTAGTGACACATCGTGTACAGTTGCTGCAGCATGTAGATCACTTGGTCCTTGTGGAAAATGGACGTGCTACTATCCAGGGTGGCTATCAAAAACTAGAAAAGATTATACGTTGTCGTATGTCAGTCCTCAGCGAGAGTGAAGCTATCCTGGTGCGTCAAGGACGTGCGGATAGCTTGTACGAATCCCCTGATCCTGAATCCCCAACGCCTCAATTGCCGTTTGATAACAGCGAAGAGATATACAAAGAACAACAACTGAGGGGCTCTGTTAAATGGAGCACCTATAAGTCCTATTTTCAAATCCTAGCCATGCCCTTCGTAGTGGTACTGATATTCCTGCTCTTCATATTGGCCAGAGTTTGCGAGTCTACCATGGAGGTTTACATCTCAAAATGGTTTGTAAAAATTAAAAAAAAAATTTAAATTAGAATCCGATACATTTCTTTTTCTTTTTCTTATAGGGCCACGTGGGAGGAAACTGAACCCAACCAACATGAACCCAAACATGAGTACACCGAAATTCGAAAGCGTATGGTTGTGATCTATTCTTGCCTAATTCTCAGTACTCTCCTCCTTTACATTTGTCGGACTTTTGGCTTTTTTACTATGTGTCTCAGGATATCCCAGCGTGTGCATGACTCTCTTTTCAATGGAGTAATACATTCATGTATGCAATTCTTTACCGTTGCAACCTCGGGTCGCATACTTAATCGGTTTTCTAGTGATATTCTGGCCATTGATGTAGCTCTTCCTCAGTCAGTAATGGACTCTTTGGAGGTAAATCTAAATAAGCCTATTTTGTTATAATTATAACCAATTTTTTGCTTCTAGTTTATTGTTAATGCCATTGCTGTTTGGGTGGTGGTGGCCATAGCCAATGTTTGGCTTGTCATTCCTACAGCAATTGTTATAGTCCTGCTCTATTTGGCTAGGAATTACCATATTGGAGCCAGCCGCAGTCTCAAGCGAATTGAAACTATTTGTAAGTTTTAATCAAAATCGCAGCTGGGCAATAAAAAAAATCAAATCTACTTCTTTTTATGTTTTCATTACTTTAGCTCGTTCACCGATTTATTCCCACTTGAATAGCACCTTCAAGGGTCTCACGACTATACGATCTCTGAATGCCACCAGACGTTTGGAGCGTGATTTCCACAATTACCAGAATCAAAATACGGCTGCCTTATATTTGTATGTTAGCATTAATCGCGCCTTTTCCTTCTGGACAGACCTGATCTGTGTGCTCTATATTGTGGCGGTCACGTTCAGTTTTCTAATACTCAATCGAGAGTATTATAGCGGAGATGTGGGCCTGGCCATTACTCAGTCCATGTCCTTGGTTCTGATGTGCCAATGGGGAATGCGACAAACTGTGGAAATGGAAAATCAAATGACCAGTGTGGAACGGGTCCTGGAATATGCTACAAAAATACAGCCTGAGATCTCCTATGAGACCCCAGCCAAAGTGCAATTACCGGAGAAGTGGCCCAGTAAAGGTCAATTGCATTTTCAAGATCTGCGCTTGCGCTATAGTGATAAGTCCGATTATGTCTTAAAGGGACTCAATTTCACTATTAATCCGCAGGAGAAAATTGGCATAGTGGGTAGAACGGGGGCTGGAAAATCTTCTATTGTCCAAGCTCTATTTCGCATGGCTCTCAATGAGGGCCTCATTGAGATTGATGGCTATGACATAGCCAGGTTGGGCTTACATGACTTGCGCAGCCGTATATCGATTATACCTCAAGAACCGGTTCTGTTCTCAGGTACAATTCGCTATAACTTGGATCCCTTTGCCACGCTGAGCGATCTAAAAATCTGGCAAGCCTTAGAAGATGTCAAACTAAAGCATTTTGTCGAGAAGCTAAGTGGAGGACTCAACTGTCGGGTACATGATAATGGAGCCAATTTCAGCATGGGCCAGAGACAGCTCATTTGCCTAGCTCGAGCCATTCTCAGACACAATAAAATACTCATTTTGGATGAAGCCACAGCTAATGTGGATCCAGTGTAAGAAGAAAAGAAAATTTAACTAAAAATTATTATATTTAAATTTGAATTTTATTTATTTCAGTACTGATTTGCTTATAAAGGAAGCAATACACACAAAGTTCGCCGACTGTACTGTGATCACAATAGCCCATCGTCTGCATACGGTAATGGATAACGATCGTGTGCTCGTCATGCATCTGGGTCGCGTTGTGGAGCTCGGACATCCATATGAGTTACTCCAACACCATCGTGGACATTTTCGTCGATTTGTTGAGCAGACTGGACCGGGAACGGCGCAACATCTTCGGTATATAGCCGAGATGAGTTATAATAAGCGAGTCAAAAATAAAAAAGTAAATAATTCGGAGCTCGAAAACGACACAGAACTAAGTTTACATAAAAGCAGCTCTATATAATGCTAGCTAAAAGTTAAGAGTATAATAAGCTTGTGCAAATATGTGTTCGAAAGGGGATGACACCTTGGAGACCCCCAGATTTTACCTACAATACGAACACTGTGAATAGGTAAATTGCCCTTCTGTTTCAGAAAGTATACGGCAAAAAACTCGGAATTTTAAATCCTTGCATACTTTAGTTTATCTGTAATACCTCCTACCCTTCCTTTTTACCCTTACACGGCTTTTCTACAGCCTTAAAATTCTTATATTTCCTAAGTCTAGAAAAATCTTTGTTTGATACCTGAACTAAATTTGAGTTCTGCGAGCAAGACCGATAGATGGCGCGCAATTCATGCATTTATTTTTTTTTATTTTAAAGTAATATTGGAATTAGTCCCTTTGGATTTTCCTAAGTTCCCTGTACTAGGTACAGGGTGTTCCCATTTCGATTGGCTTCATTTTCCTTTAAATAATAAAGACTGCTGTGAGTTGTTTTTTTTTTAAGGTATGGTAATATAGTTTTATTATAGTGAACTGATTTTTAAATATATATATTTTTGTATGTATTTTATAGTTATTTTGATGTATAAATAAAGTGTTTGTTTCGCTTAAACGTTTATCATGTTTGAACAAAGCATTTTGAATTATATTTTTGTTTTTGTTTTAGTTTTATCTTCATTTGAAATGTTATCATAAATATTTAAGTATTTTGTTTTCTGTTTCTTTCTGCTGTCTTTGCATGCTACTTGTTTCTTGCCTACTTTCTGCTTTCAATTTCTACAACTACGCTTACACAATTTTTATCAATTCAAATCAATGCTTGAACTTATTTGATTCTTTTTGGGCTTTTTTGTTTTGTATTTTGTTTTTTTTTTTGTGTTGTCAAAAGTCACATGAGAAATCTTTTGATTTATGTAATTTGTTAAACCTTAATTATTAGTTTGTAATATTAAATATTTAATTTTAAATGGCTTAGATGTGCAATTTGTAATGCTTATGCTTTTAATTCAATTAATTTTAATTAATTAATTTTATTTTAATATTTTTTTTTTTGTATATAAAATTCTTTGGTAGAGTGTAAATGAATGTATCGCATTAAGTTGTTTGTTGGTTTGTTTTACGAGTTTGCTAGATCTTTAAATACAAGTGTATATAAATTAATTATTTATGGTAATTAATGTAAATATAAATATTAAAGTAAATAAAGCATTTTATATATATTTATATATTAAGTTATGTGTATATATAATTTCCATTTCATTTTATTTACTTTCTTATAATTTGTTCGTTTTTTTTTTTATTTTTTTGCCTATTAAAAATTCGCTTAAAGTCTGCCTTCAACTTGTTTGTTTTTGTTTGTTGTAAATAGAAAAGTCTGTGTTTGAGTATGTTTTTTGGAAAAATATGTGAATAATTTGATGTATATGTATAAAGGGTTTTTTTTTTGAAAACACAGTCGAACTTTGAAATCCTTCCCCAAATTCCAAAATTCAAATTGTTTTGATTTGATTCTGATGTCCTAGAAATAAGATTGTTTGTTTGCGCTTTAAGAAAAATTCGATGCTTATTGAATTAAAATTCTTGATTTTTTTTTTTGTTTTTTTTTTTTTTTTTGATATACGCTTTTTGGTAATTGCTTAGCTATGTTGTTTATAAATAGATTTTTTTTTTGAAGCAAAAAAAAGTGTTTTTAAAGTCAGTTTATTCTGAACTTTAAATTGGTAATTTCAAAGGTAAATTTTTATTTTCTCTACTTAGTATTTCATTTTATTTTTTGGTTGTTTTATTATTTTAAAACATGTAGTTTATTTTATTTCTTAGTTTTTTTTTTTTGTTTTTTTTTTTGTTATTTTTGTATTCTCACAGTTAAGCTTCTTTGATTGAGCACAAAAGCAAATGAGAGTTGCGTTGGGGCATATTTTTTGAATCAAAAATGAAAAAGTATCTGTTCGTTTTATCTTATTTGTAAGATTCTATGGCTACGATTTTCATTAAAGTTTTAAGAACAAGAGTTTTCGAAAACTAAAGAACTTAGCCTGGATTAATTTGAATAAAATTCTAAATTGATCTAAGCCAAAAATCTTCCCCAATTCTTGGCATGACAAATTTAGAATTTAATACAAAAACCACACCAAAATCCTTTGATGACAATCAAAATAAAATATAGAAAAAATGTGCAGTAAAAAAAATAGATCTGTGAAAAGTTTAGTTGATACTTGAAATAATATCTGATAATATCTGGAAGTCACTTTTACCATATAAAATGAGAACTATTATCTAAAGCACTTTGATTTCGAGTGGAGTGATTTCTAGTTGGAATTTTTCATACTAATTGAAAGCTGTATTCCCTAAACTTTAGTTCAGCTAATTATTTGTAGTTAAAAAGTTTTTAGTTTTGAATATTTTTTTTATATATTTTGTTTATTTTTAAAAAGTGCACAGCTGGCGTTTGCATTTTACTTAAAAATGTTTCTCTTTTAATTGTAAAACATAAAAATAGAATAGGAAAAAAATGTAGTTGTAAACTTAAAGTGCGTGCTTCGATTTGAAACGCATATTTTGATTATAAAATATGGTCCCGAGGTTTTTAATATATTTTTTTATTATTTAATTATTTTTTGTTTATTTTTTTTATTGACTGATCTAGACATGCAGCGCCATTAGAGTATCTAAGTATCTAAGGCGTGAATTTGAATTTAACTACTTCACATTTTGGGGGCTTCGATAAGGCGTTGTGCGCATGTACACTGTACACAATTTGCTTAACTTTTTTTTTTTTTTTAGTATATAATTTATTTATTTTTATTTTTTTCATTTCGTTGGTGTACTTAAAGTTTTTGTAATTTTTGGCAATGATTTTATTTACTTTACGCAAAAAAACTCCAAGCATTTGGGCAAAAAATGATTACCAAAAAACTTTTCTTATTAAAATTTTAACTACATAAAATTTTTTATTTTTATTTTTTTTATTGTTCATTGGTATTTGTTTTTTTTTAGCTATAATATTTTTTTTTACTAATTTTTGCAAAGGGACTTTATCGCTTTTGAATTTATCTGGTGTTGGTTACTTATGCGTAGGGTTCGATTTAAATATTATTTTTTTGTTATTTACTTTTTTGTTTTATATTTAAAGCATTCAACCCAAAGCTTTTTGTATTTGCAAATACCTTAACTTTTTATTTTGTTGTTGTTGTTTATAATAAAGTAAATCACTTTCTTGTGGAGAACAAAATTTTATTTATTTTATTTATAAATTATTATTATTTTTTTTTTTTTATTAGAAAAAAGACTAGTATGAATTTGTTATGCAAGGTTTTTTTTTTTAAATTTTTTTTTGTCATTACGGTGTAGTTGTACATATATATTTTGGGGGCAGTACAAACATTGCTCTCTATATAATTGTGTGATTAATTAGCTTTGTTTGTTTTGCGTGTTTTTGTGGGTCACTGCAAAAATTGTATTTTGTATATAATATCATGTAAATATTTGTTGTATTTATTTATTTTTTTGTTAATTGCAAAAATCTCGTTTGTTAAAAAAAAGATCTAAACAATGGCAATTATGTTTGGACCACTTTTGGGTCTTATTATCGCGTGCATTTATATCTGACGATTTTTGGTGTGTGTTCTAGAATATTTAGATTTCTTTCGATCCTTGTATTAATTTACTTTTGCCCAGGCTCTATGATCTCCACTGTGACGCTCTCGGCCACCGGGTTAGTGGTTATATTGGTGATCAGATTCTGCTCCTGTGGCGACTGTACTTGATGTCCCGGGGCAGCGTGGGCAGCATGGGCAGCATGATGGTGTTGGCGATGCGCCGAACCATGACGTTCATGATGAGCATTTCCCGACGACACCTTACCCGGAGCCACAGAATTGCTTCGATTGGAACGCACAGAAGTGGCCGAGGCATTGCTGGCACTGCCATGGGATCCCGAGTGCGAACCTGTTGAAAATGTTTTCAAATATATTCAATTCATACTGGGAGACGTTCGAAAAACTCTACAACACAGAAGCACAGAGAGGGATTAACAAGAATTACAATACAGGCGGAACCGGACAGTTGTCGGTTGTAAGCATGAGGGATACCCTGATAAGATATATCGTGTTGCAGATTATTTAGGGATCTTTGCTCAACCCGATAGATCTTTAATTTTGGTATCCCATTTTGGATTAGTCAAAGCCAAGCTGTAGACATTTACTTTAGCTAATACAATAAACATTTAATTATTAACAGAAAAATCGAAAGTATATAAAGCTGGATACAGTAAGTTTTCGTTGGAAGGAGAGGTTTAAGTTAAACGAGTTGGAAAAATCGGCAGTGCTTGAAATCATAAAATAAACTAAATCAAAATCATAAGTAAAACTAAAATTTTGTTAACACTTTGTCTATGTTTGAAATGGTTAATGAATTCAATTTTTCACACAAAGAGTTTCGGATTTGGGTGATCAGTGTTCAGTGTAGTTTTGGGTTGACCAAACAGGACATATAACTGATGTATGGATTGGTTTATGATCGGGTAATTTTACTCATCTTAAAGGCAGTTTTTTTTTGTTTTCGTGGCAGGTTTTGGTTGTATTTGTTATTGTATTTCTTTGTTCTGTAGGGTATTTCTAGTTCTAGTTTATTGTGTGAGTGTGTACGGTTTGTTTGACAAAGGTTGTTAGTAATACAGAGTACTTTATCTCTACGTTTCACTTTCAACTTTCAACTACGACTCAACAGTAACAACAACATCAACAATTTTAACAACTACAACAACAATTTAGAACGGGACACTGCAAAACGACTAACACACATTGAAAAGGACAGATTGAAGGTAGAGGCAGACAGAGAGAGAGAGAGAGTGACAGAGAGATTGAACAGAGGTAGAGAGAATGAGTTAACGCTACTTAGGAGACTACCAAAAAAAAAAAAAAATGAGTTTAGACCTTTTCGCATACCTCAGGGACTTTCTGGTTTAGTATGCTTTTAATCTGATATGGTAAGTCGGCATTTGGTTTTATTGGATATGGCCTAAAACTTATTAGTTCTAGATGAACTGGTGTTGGCCTGGGCGCAGGACTGTGCCGCCCCCGGCGAGGACACATAGGTGGTAGTGACGATGACGGAAGCAGCTGGCGTTGCCGTGGCATTTGTGGTGCCAGATCCAGTGGCATGACCAGCGGCTACATAGGCAGCATTCGTTGTTGTTATTGTTGTTGACGCACTGGCCGGAGCAGTCGTTGGCACGTAGGGTAGAAAATGGCTATGAACAACATTGTGTTGGCTGGCGGCGCTCGGGTGCTCCAGCAAACGTGAACAGGTCGAGACATCGCTGACACGTGAATCACTTGAGCGTGTGTTGCTCTTGGAGCGTATCATGCGTCCTTTTCAAGCACGCGTTTGAAACGGAATGGATAGGGAAGGTTTCGTTAAGGATCATAGCAGAAAGATTTGGGCCCCCTTTAACCCCAGAGACCCCTTCGTCTCCTCACACAACAAACAAAATCAATTCAATTCAATTAACTTAGAATATATAAAAAAAAAGAATACACTTATATATATATTTTTTTAATCAATTATCCCATGGACTTGTCTAGTGTAAGAACACTCACACGCCACCAAATACAATTGTAACAATTTTAGCGATAATTTTTATTTATTCTATTTTGCTGGTTTTCATTTTATTTATTTATTTTCTTCTTTCGGTTTCAATTTAAGGCATTTACTTGTCATTGTCGTTTTCAAGTGTCAGTCAATTTGATGGAGCCGCAAAGCCCTCATTTCTGGACGTCATCGTTTACGTTGTTGTCGTCGTCTTGTTCATTCTTCTGATTGCTGTCTTCTTCTACCACAACTTCAAGTTAATATCAATTTAAATTTATCATCATCAATTTGTATTATTATTATATTCAGCTCTTAATATTCGTTATTATTTAAAAAGCTCAAGTTTCTTCTGGATAAACTTTAATTTGCTTGGACTTGCCAAGTATTTTATTTTTCGAGTTTTGAATTAGTTTAATGGCTTTAATTTGAATGGTAGGAAAAAGAAAACTTTGAAGCCTTTTATAATAGCTTGATAAATTTGTAGGGCAAGTTTATGATTTTCAGACTCATACTTTGTCCATTTAATGGGTCTTTTTGAATGTTGTGGGAGGGGTAAAAGACTTAAAAATGAGAGAGCAATGTGACCCTGTCTATATATGTTTTATTTTAGGTTAAGTCGTTTTGAGCGAAAGAGTTGAGATATAGACTTTCCTATTCAATCAATCAAAACATAATTTAGTGTAACTCAGGATTCTGTTGATTGATAGGTTGGGTTAAGCCGGCTGATTTCTGAACTTGGTAGGCACACAAGAAGTTCTGTTGTTCTTAGTGAACCCAATGAAGTATCTGATAAATATATCTCATAATTCAAGACCGAGGCATTTCACAAAAAAAAAAAAGAAAAAGAGTATACAATATTCAGCACCTGGTGTATAAAATTAAGCATTGGATTTTTAGATTTTTGATTATTATTGTTATGGTGTGATATGTTTGTTTTCTTGGAGTGGAGTGAGTATTTATACCGTCAGTGTCGGGCTGTCCGTTTGTTATTACCCAGTTATATTTATTGGTCTGGTCTGTTCTGCTTTGTTTTGACTTTTTGTTGAGTGGTTGTCTGACTGACTGATTGTCTGACTGGGCTGACTGATTCGGTTTTTGGCTGTAAGACAACAAAAATTGGCATTTGTCGCACTCAAGCACTTTAAAGAAAAAGTACACAGAAATCGAACAGAAAAACCAAATAATAAATTATATAAAATTAAGAAGTAAACCATTGAGAAATGAACCATAAAAAATACGTTCACTTAAAGTGCAATGAGAAAGCGGAGAATGGAATACAAACCTGTCTTACCTAGCGACGGGTTAGGCGAATGCGGACGCAATGAAGCCATACTGGGCTGGCGCGAGGGAGCCCGCACAGACATCCTGGAACCGCGACGCTCCTGACCATGGAGCAGCTTGCTATCGCGCAGCAGGGACACATTCATCAGGCGCGGATTGGGCGTATTGAAAATGGTGCGGTTCTCACGCCAACGAGCCCTGCGAAAGCGTGTTTGGAAAATGATAATAATTCGTTGTGTTTGGTTTTGGTTTTTTTTTTTCTTCAGTGTTTCCTATGAGATTAGTGAGCTAAGTCCAGGGTGCATGTGTGTGTGTTTGTGTGTGTGTATGGGTAGGCAACGTTGTCACCACTTGATGCTGCCTCAGTTGTGTTGCCAATTAAAGCGAAAAATTTTCGTTTATTAGACAAAAATTAATTAGCGCCCCAATTATGGGCAATCATTTTCCGAAGCCACACAAGCCGAGGCAGCAGTAGGAAGAGCAACATCAGTTGATTGGAATCACTAACGCAACGTCACACAGGCGAAATTTTAATTAACCAAGCCAGAGGGCCACCCCTTTTGGACGACACCCTATTGACCTAGTTAGCTTGTCATGTATATGTTTTAGCTTGTTAAGCAATCATGCATTTTTTTTTTTTTTTTGCCATAAAGGATACATTGGGGAAGAGGGAGAGGTTGGTATGCAACTACATGAAAAGCGCATCAATATAGAAGAAGCCGTGGTTGCTTTGCTCATTTAGTTATAGTTTTTTTTTTTTTTTTTTTTTGTGTTACATTTAAGTGAATTTGATGTTGGTGGCTATTTAATTTACTCACTGGCTAAACAATCGTAGGACGACACAAATAATAACAAACATCAAGGCCATTCCTACCAGCACGCCAATCATAGCCGGATCAATGTATGTTTCGGGTCCACGTTTATCCTGGCGGCCTACAAAAGCAACACACAACCGACACATACAAAGCCATTAGCAGCAATTACTAATTTTCAAATACAACATAAATTTTTTTTTTAATTTTAAAATAAAATAATAATTAAAAAACAAAATTTGCTATAAAGAAAACAAATAAATAAATAAACTATCAACTTGTCCGACCTTTGCACTCGACTGTACCATCCTTGGCCCATATGGGTGACATTTCGAAACGGCAAATACAGCGTCCATCACGGCACTCGGTCTGAAAGTATTTGACCTCGCATTGTTCATTGAAGAAGCAGGACTCGTTGACGGCAGCCTCTGAAAGGACAAAATCAAAATAGATACGCATTCGTGTATAGAGCAGTGGACTCAATTTGATTGAATTCTGAAATTGACACAATATGATTTTTCTCTTTATTTTATGGTATTTCTGTGGAACTGCACGCTGGCATTTGTTATGACAAAATACACTTCTCTGCACATGATTCACGCAGTCCAAACAGAAATATTTCATTATTATGTCGCGTTGCGTCGTGTGGCATTTGTGAAAAAGATTATTTTATGGGATTTAGTAGGAGCTGCCAATGGTCCGAGGCAGTCAATCGGCATACCCTCGATGGACTTGACTTGATAAAGATAGAGAGACCGTTGGCTTTGACACTGCTTAAACAGATTACAATCATGCTGCCTGTCTGAGTTCCTCAGAGGCTTATCATATCAAATTCTTGATAATATTTAAGGTTACAAGAATTTATTTCAACAATATATATGACAACTTGCAAGCTTCACACAAAATCTCAAATTAAACTGGTTCCAATTTTTTTTTTTAATTTTGAAAGATTACCAATATTTTTGATTCGATTCAGAGGGTTACTCTTCACAATTTTAGAAAATGTGTAGGCTCTTTATCATAAGAATATTTTTTATTGAATTATAACAAACAAAGCTAATTATATTTGGAAGACTTGAAAGATCGCTGAAGCTTCTAACAATTTTGTTTTTTTTTACCATTTACCGAACGTATAATTGTTGGAGTTTAAAATTGTATCTTCAGCTTGTTGTATTATCTTTAGTTTATAAAAGTAAAAATATAAGTCCAATCGTATTTAAAATTTTTTCCCTAATAAAATATATTCTTTAACTTAAAAAAAAAATTCAAAGACTTGCAAATACTCAAAAAGTTTGCCTTGTACCAGTGAAATAGTGAGGCATCCTTGCTACGCAAAGGTAACTCTTTCAGCTTGCAATTTCTCTTATGATTTTCGCTTGATTTTGAAAAAGTAATAAAAGAATTGTAATTTAGTAACTGCTTAGTAATTAGTAAGAAGAATGATAACTAAGAACTATGGTAGCAAATAGTTCCATCTTGCCAAAATTGATGACTCAACTTTACGCGTTTTACATATTTTGCCTTGTCCAGTTAATTTAATTTTAATTTAAAAAATATTAAAGGATGTCAGGCTGTCAAGGGAATGTCAATTATAATTATATTAAATTTGCATCGTTTATTATACTCTCCGGTGTTCTTTTTGGTTTGGGTGTAATTTTAATTTACAACATTTTTTGCTGGGCGCCCCTGTAATCAAGCACAAAGCTTTTGGGATTTTTTTTTTTTACCCTTATTTTTCGTTTTTTATTTCACTTGCTGGCATTGCACTTTTTTAATGAAAACTTGGCAGCTCGGCAACTTGACAATCAGCCAGAAATGGCATATGCCACACTTCAACCCATTCCAACTTACCTTTGCCACATTTATCAATGTGATTGGTGACGGGCAGATCTTCAGTGCACTGGCATGATTTCTTTTTGGGATCGCATATTGAGCCAGGGAAACCGCATTCCAACGTATTTTCACACTTATCGCCAAACTTTTTCTGTCCACGGCTGGCATAATCTATTTGAGTAGAAAGAGAGAGAGAAAGTGTTAAGAAAGAATATGTAAATTTGGTTCGGCACAGAATCCCAAGTGACAAATTTTTGTAATAAAATAAATTTCACAAAGTTTCGATTTCGAATATAAATAAATAAATCTTTTTACTAAGGGAAAAAAGTTTGAGTTCTCTGTGAGAAGTGAAAAGTATTTGAATCTTTCTTTTTTTTTGTGTGTGTGAAGTCCCGAGCGGCTTACTGGCATCTGTGGTTGATTAAAATGTAAATTCCCTCAGAATCGCTGCCTGTGCCATACGGTAAAAATTTGTTCAACAACACGGATAAAGCAAGAAATTGTGGTACTGACAAAGTGGAAGGAAACTTAAAACTCACAAACACACACACACACACACAAACACATGGTGATTGTGGCAGGGGGTGTGGGGGGGTGGGGAGATTGTATTGACTCAAGCACACTTAAGCGGTCGCCGGTTTCAAGCACTGCGACTGACTGAGAGCACATGCCGAGAGACCGCCAATGACACTATCTCTGCCCATAGTTTCAGGTAAAAATCCTTCATTAAGTTTGAATGAAATAAAAACAAGCAAATGACTGGGGCTTGGGTTAACAGCTGAGTTCAGCCGTTGTCAGTTAAGGTTGAGTTGCAGCCTTACTTGCTCTCAAACATACAAGTATCTTTACCCCTTTTTTTCCCTGTTGTTCGCTGCGAAGCATCTTAATTAAGCTCTTGGGAGTTACTCTATTCGGATGCCGGGGCAAGCTCAACAATGTGTGAAAAATCTCAGCATGAAACGTTAATAGCAAAACTTCAGCAGCAAATACTTTGGCATATGCTTGGAGGTTTACAGCTTTCACTTATTTCAGACAGAAAGTTATCTGCTTCGTTCTTCTTCTGCCTCTTCTTCTTCGTTTTAATAATTACCCGCAACCGTAACCCTCGCAATTTTCAAGCTCGACATAACTGACGGGATGATAGCGCTGGCGATAGCAATGCCAAAGAGAAACGGATGTGAGCCCGCCTGACATTTAAGCCAACGGAAGCGCGCTAAAAAACAAAACAAAATGGTTGCGCCTGTACAGACACACACACACACACACACACACAAGCACATTGTTAGGGGTGCGCCATTTTGTTGATGTTGATGGCCGTTTCTATTTCTCATAGGTTGTGTTGCAGTTGGATGGGTAAGTCTATTTACTTGTGGTTTATTTTTAAATGCAGTGCTCGTTCTATGAATAGTGCCACAAAAGACGCGCCCTCAGCAAAATACTAAAAAAGCAAACTTCTGCAGTCACTAGTTAGTTTTTTTTTGTTTTTTTTTTTAATTTTTTTTCGCCCATTTTGTTTCGGTTTCGTTGGGTCTGTGGCTTTGGTTTTCTCAGTGATGCAACCCCAAGCATCATTTCGCAAGTGTTGACAAAGTGGGGCGAGCTGATGACCCCAAGGCAAGGTGGGCACAAAAAATTTACACATAAAAGAGGCAGCCCTTTTGTTGCCTACAGACAGCCTATCCTCACCACCGCCCCTAGCCACAGTCTTTTCCTATGCCATAGCCATAGCTTTCATAGTCAGGGTGTATTTGTATTTGTATTTGTATCTGTGTGTGTGTGTATGAGTGTTTCTGCTTTTAATACCCTTTTCAAAAAGAGATTACGAATTTGGCAGTTTGCTTTGGTGCCCGACTTCCCGGCACGTAGTGGCCCACATAAACGTGGTAGCAATCTAATTTTTCATAGCCGCTCGATGTAACTCAAAGTAAGTCGTGTAGGCTTTGCCGGACTTTTCTCCCCTCTCCAAAGGCAGAAATCATTGCACCGTGCTGGTGCTTTGGTGGTCAGAGGCAAAAAGGAAAGAGCTTCTAAATGGCCGAAAAACTTATAAATTGGGCATGTCAAAAGGTTGATGAAATACCGTTATTCATTGAAAGGCAAGAGAATTTTTAGGAAAATCATATTAAATGTTAAACAAATTCAGGCAAATCGTTAAAGTTGTTAAAAAAAAAAAAAACATGAATAAAACAAATGGTGAAAGACCGATCCGAAAGTTTATCCCAAACTTTAATACAAGTCGAAAGTTTTCTCTTTCCCTGGTTTTACCAAGCCCTTAAGAATTCGGAAATAGTATTTCACCAAAATATCCTGTGAGCAGCTCAGTGAGCTGGGCCTGAGGAATCTTTTGTATTTGCTACGCCTTTTTGTGGCAGGCTGTAAGGGTGGCAACTACTTATTATGCAATTGTGGCAGCAAAAAAGAAAAGCACAAAACACAAGCCTGCACATGTGCAATTCCCCCAGTCTGAAAGATTTAGTGAATGTCCAAGGTGACGTCACGGTTGCATGTAGTCAACTGACCCCGTACAGTATACTCGTATGCCTAGATTAACTCGGCTTTCTCTGGTGTATTTGATTACCATTTGCCTGCCAAATCCCTTTAAAATTGACTGCTTGAGTGTGTGTGTGTGTTTGAAACAATGGTAGGGAAAAACGATATGCAAAAAGATAAAGATAAAAAATTGAGGCTTATCCTGGCTGTGCACTTACCGAATTCGGGTGTTGTGGTTTCTGGTCCCATGCTGAAGCTATTCACGGCAAAGAAATTGTCACCGTCATCGCCCAGCGTCAGGGGCGGCCATAGAGCCACCAAGGAAATCAGACACAAGGCAAATGTGTGGAAATGCGGACCTCGTGAAAGGCGACCCCCAAGAACACCACCAATTGCTTGGGTCAGGCCGGCGGCCATTAGCCTTAACGATTGTTGGGCACGCATTTTTAGGGACGCGGCAATGGCGCGTTTTTTGTTTCCACACAATGAAGAAGAAGAAGGTGAAGAATTAGAAGAAGTAACAAAAGTCCGTGAAGTTGGTGGAAAAGGTGTTGAATTAATAAAAGGAGAACTGTTTGGCGTGGCTGTTGTGACGCCTTTTAAATTGAAGTCCAGGCAGGTCTCTTTATTCTTCTTATTGTTGTTGTTGTTGTTGTTGTTGTCGTTGTCCTGCGGCCAATTTTGTCGCTTTGTTGACACACTTGCCCTCGGTTGCGAGCTTTGTTGTTGTTGTTGTTGTTGTTGTAGATTAGCGCCTGTGATAGACAGCAGGTTCTGGCGGCCAGCTTTATTCAACTTGTTGTTATCTCTGTTGTTGTAGCTGTTGTTGTTGTTGTTGTTCTTGATAGCTGTTGCTTTTGCTGGCTCTTCATCTTCAGCATCAGCGCATTGTTGTTGCTTTTTCTCACATCTTTCGCGCTTATCGCGCCGATACTTGGCAACACCAATGGAGCAGCGGCCCTGCAACTGCAATGCTGCAGCTCCGTGGCGGGGCTCTAAAGCCCCATCTAATCTCATATTATTTGTCCGTCCTCGTCGTGCTCCTCATCCATGCTGATTGCTTGCGGCCTTTTTTTATATATATTTTTTTTTCTATCTTTTTTATTCTGTTTTCTTTGGCTTTTTGTGTTTGTTGCTTTTGTTGATTCTGATAAGCCTAAAGTCTTCCTTTAATGCCACGTCTTCGCTTAATTGTCCTGTTAGGTTTTGCGTCTCGAATATATTTGGCCTGCAAAAAAGAGAGTAAAAGTCACAATTAAAATTGGAGCTAATCACTTAGGGGCAGATGAAATTTCAAACCAACCGACATTTTGGAAACAATTTCCGAAAGTGCCACCAATGAAACTGAAACCATCGACTGACTTTTACTGCCTCAAATGGGGCTTACAGGGAAAATAAGCTTGTTTAAATATTGGACAAGTGCACACACACACACCCACAATAATCACACTCGGGCTAAACCGAAGTAACTGTCAAGTTGGAATCAAACCATCGACGGTAGTTGTGGTCAGACAGCCCAGGAGATTCTGCAACCAAATTGACTGACAGCCAAATTGGAGAATTATAGGCCAAGTCAAGTGTGGTGTTCGGCTAGACAAGGTGAATTGGGTTTAGTTAATTTGATTAGTTCGGCTACTCAGGCCACAATGCCTACGCACGTTTAGGATTAAATTCTCTTGGATGCGCTTTGATTCTTATTCTTCTCTCTTTTCCTTTAAGAGATTTCATATGTTATTAAAATTTCATTTCAATTTATGATCCACATACGGTGTCTAGGCAAGCTGTGCACTTTGGGTATTGGGTGAGATTTAACTTTGTTGGAGTGACAAATTTATAGCCAGCTTTGTTCTAAATAAATCATAAATGTCAACATTGTATGTGTGTCTTTGTGTGTGTGTGAATGTATCTATAAAAATTTGCTTAGTAGCGTTTATAAATAACGAATGTCATAACTTTCATCGGTTGAAATTTGTGGCTCATACGGCTTCTATGTCTTGTCTGGTTTTGTACTTTGGGAGATGTCATAAAAACCTGTTTAAATGGTCATTTCATTTTCAATTATGGTAAATTGTGTATTTGATTTTATTTGCATATGCAAATTTAATTGAAAAATATGCTTGCAACTGAATTATTTAATTTGGCTTCAAATTTTGGGTTTTTATTTGATTCGATAAACAAAGTTGGACTTTTGCAAATTTCATATAGCTGAGAGTAAATAAAATAAATTAAAATTTTATTGTCTTCTTATTAAAATGCTGACGTTTTCGAAATTCAAAAGGATTTAATTACTCTTGTGTTTTAAATTTTTATTTATATGCTCTGGTTACCCAATTTTATCAGAAAACCCAGAAAAAAGTGGAGATGAAAACTTTGAGGTGCCGAAGATTGAAGACTTTTTTTGAAATAAATATTCTATTTATTCTACAGTCAAGGCATGACTGAGATATTTGTGAAATTAAGTGTCATATAAACAGGTAAAATAACAAATTTCAATGAAATCAGAGATATGTCTAAAACTAGTTGTGATCTCAAGATTTAGCTGTTCGATTTTGCTGAAATTCGGTACATATATAAACTACTATATGATCATTCTAAATACAAAATTTAAACAAAATCCGATAAAGCATTAAAGAAATATTTAAAAAAAATAAAATTGGTCTCTATGGTAAGAAGAAGTTGCTTTGCGGTCCCTATAATTGCGATATGTGCTTACTAAGCTTTTAAGCTGACTTAGAGAACCAGAGGAAACAACTCAAGCAATTGATACTGCCCCATCTGGAGGTAATTTTAGAGAGTCTGTATTATGTGGCCTTCATGATAATCTCAATTAACTCGTTTTGTTGACTTATTGAATTAAAATTTTAAATTTTAAACATTTCCTTAAGCTTGCTTAGAAAGATTCAAAATCCCAGCAATTTACAGCCAATTAAGTAGAGCCGAACAGCTCGTTGGTAAACTTTTAATTATTAAATAGTTCTGTATGATTGCTCCAATAATAAAAATATTAGTTGTTGAGACAAAAGCAAATAAACTAATTGATTGATAACACATTTATAAACGATAAATACGATATCTGCTTTTTGTTTTATAAAAGTGCCAAGAAGCACGAATATTGAAATCTCTCATGGGTGTCGTCACCCAGCAAAACACGACAGCCCAGACAAATTAATCAAATGAATTCATGAGCTGTAGGCAATTTGAAAGCTGGTGACAATGGAGATAGGCAATCATAAACGAATATTCATTGTCTTGGGCATTTTTCATATTGCATTAAAAATGAATTTTAAATGAATGCGAAGATGAGATTTAAGACTCGCTTAAATAGGCTTTTCATACAATTTTGCAAATTGAATATTCTCTCAATGGCTAATTCCCAAGGCTAAACAAGTCCGACCAGACTAGACCAAGGCGTTATCAGTTATGTTAAAGTAGGTTCAAGTTGAGGGAAAGTAGAATTTCATGAATTATTTACATACCAAAGGCATGTGTGAAATGACGAACGAGCTAGGAATTTCCACTTCAACAAATGGATAAGAATCTGCATGACAAAAAAATAAAAAGCGAGGGCTAAAAATAAAATGGAGAGAGATAAAGGATGGCAACAGCACAGCAAGAAATGATAAAGAGGAAACGTGTTATATGCATAAATTTATGTAATGGCATTGGAAAATAAATAAAAACAAAGCGAAACAAAACCGAAAAATAAGCGAAAGCTAGAAGGGTACGCATGGCGTATACGCAATATTAATACTGCCATATGCCCGATTTCCAAAGGGGATGTGCAAAGCAATGCCTGACAAAAAGGGCAAAGGCCCGTTGGCCGACTCTGATGAAACAAAGACATGACACACACACAAAAACACACACACACTGTTACACACACACGCGCGCTCGCTCATGTGAAATTGAAGAATAACCAGCGGCATATGTGCAAAGGAAATGACAACCATAATAACAGCGGATATGGGATATGTTTGTATATGGTTTGGCATGCTTATGTATTTGCGGCCATGTGGCATTGGATAAAAATTTGTCATAAACCAGGCGTACAACATGTCGTATGCGTAATACGTGTTGCCATTGCCAGCCACATTCCCAGCCACATTCGTAACTGTTATTACTGACCACCGCGTGTACCATTTTCATCAGCACAAAATTTGAGGCTAATTAAAGTTGATGTGTACATAAAACACCTGCCAGCAGCCCGCCCCATCAGTCTATGGAAATTTAATTGCTAGTGTTAATTTTATGAGAGGTCAATAAATATGGCTATTGTTTCTCTTCTTCTTCTTTTTTTTTGCCTCAGCATAAAAATGAAGGACGTCTTGCATTGAGAAGTCTTGAATTTTCTGCCACTGCCTCCACCAAACGCGCACTTTTATGGCCTGTGTGCTCGTGTTTTGTATATAAAAATAAAACTATAGCCAAAAGAGCCAATTCAGAAATTCGTGCAATAAATTCAGCAAACAATGGCTAGAACCACACTCATATGTCCATGAGATCTATCTGTGAGTGTGTGTGTGTGTGTGTGTATGTACTTTTCTATATTTGCGTATGCCAGAGTGTACAACAAAAGCAAAGGCAAAGGCAAAGACAAACAATGAAACGGCAATGGCAAACAAAGCACCCAAGTGAGCTTTAGAGCCGCCAACATTGCTCGACAAATAAACACACAGACACACACACTCTTCCGCACATATTCACGCTCAAATACAAAATGTTCGGAAAGAAAGAAAAAACTAAAAACCAAAAAACGCACTTTGGCTAAATGCCAGTCAGAGCTTGAGAATAATCTATCTATGTAGTATGTGAGTTTGTGTGTGATTCTTTAGTAATTTTTTATTGATTGGTGATGTAAATAATCTCCCTATCTAGATCAAAAGCCAGACCAAAAAAAAAAATACCAGGCAAACGAAACCAGTTCATTTGCAGATTCTGACACAAGCCTCATAAAGGCTCCAAAAGCCTACCAAAAATAAATAGGCAATGCGCTGGTTAGAGGAGGCCTTATGAGCACTTGAGCATACTAAATAGTCTGTTCGCTTGTGCGTGTTATTATTGCAATTATTTCAAAGAAATTCCCAGCACTGTGAGTCACAACAAAACAAAAGAACCAAACCAAGCGTATAAGATTTATGCGTAAAATAATTGCCTTGTGTTTGGCACTATACAAAATTCTACCATTTGGAATAATACCCAAGTAGGACAAATTTAATGCCAAACAGTCAACGACAATTGCAGCTCCTACTCTCGGCTCGGTTGAGTGGAAGTGGGCAGATCAGCCCACCAATAACCTAAAAACTTAATAGAATATATTGCATTCTTATGTCACATATTTTGTTAGAAGAGGTCCAGAAGTCTTCAATTTCTAGATAAAAAAGATTGATATTTTATGAGAGAAGAAAAATGAGTAACTATTTTCCTCTCGTCCAAATGGAGTGGATCTTTTTTTTACTCTGAAGTCGCCATGGTAAATAGGAAACTAATGAACGCATTTCATGTCCTGCGCGAAACTTTTGCTCACTGAATAACCAAGTCAAAGAAGAAAGGACAAAAAGAAAAAGAAGAAAAAAGAGAGAAAACCAAAGTTAATTTGCGAAAAATGTTGAGCTCTTCATGTTGAACAAGGAAATGAAATGTCAAGCTAATTGAAATTAGCTAAATGCCATTTGATTCGCTCTCCCAGAAGGACCAAAAATAAAAGATCGAAACGTATCAGGTGGAAGATAAATTTTGTCTTGACCCTAAAACGTTGTCCAATTAAATTCAATTGCAAGCACACAGACGTGTTGTGAATTATAAATTGAGACAAGTCCTTAAAGCTTAATGAATTGTTTCTTTTTTTTCCTATCTCAAAAAAAAAAGAACTTGGTGATTATTAATAAAAAGTGGGACTAATTTGTTTTTCAATTTTTTTGGACTTTCACTTCTTATCGTATTCTTATCATTATACAGTCTTTTGGGTCTTGTGACTAAAAGTAAGCAAAAGTTTCAAGTGAGTTGCCTGAATATTTTCTATGCTCAGAAAAAAATGGTTCTGGCTAAGCGAAGAAGCAAATTAATTTAGCAATTTCATCAAATAAATTATATTTTTCTCCTACTTAAAAAAGCTTAGATTTAGAGTAAATGAATCATCCGATATAGTTGGGTTACTCCGGTAAAAAATAAATTTATTTACCAGTTTCTTTAACGGACAAGTTAAGCCAACGGATATAAATTTGTTTATGGCAGAACTAAACTCTGACAAAAGTCAGTATATCATTGAGAAGGTATTCAAAATTTAACTTTATAATTTATAATTTATTTATAAAATTTAATATTTTCATGCATAGTTTTATATGCTCTTAAAAGTTCTTGCAAATTGTTGTGAATTGAAGAAAGGAAGAAACCTAAAGTTAGAAGAAATTACTGGGGTAATTCTCATTAAAATCAGCTTATGAAGAATTGAATAGTTTATCTTAGGTCTTAGGAAGAATCCCCTGTCACCAAAGACAGATTCCTCCACACTTGATTGGTTGCTGTCACCAGCAACCAAGGCCAATTGATTAGCTACATTCTCAGCGTGAGATGTGATGAAATAGTGATTCCTCCCATATCAGAAACCTATTTTCAAGCTCATCCATTTTATCTTCTCAGGTGGACTCTCCTCTCGTTTCACAATCTTCATCAAATCATCGAAAGTGATGAACGGGGTTGGTCAAACAAAAGAGCAAAATGAATATCCTTGTTTCATCGAAAAGAGTATAAAAATGAGCCCAATAAAAAAAATGTGCTCTAAATTGAATTTAATTTGGATTCAGCTTTAGCCTTTCATATGCTTGGTAAATTAAAACTGAATTAAATGTTGCATGTTGCCAAATTGGCCATTATGCCATAGCAACGCCATTACCAAGCAGTCAAATCGGTATGGCATATTCATACAGTTAAGAATGGTTAATTTTTGTTGATTCTCTCTCTCTCTTTCACTCTTCCAACTGTTGAGTGTGTTTGTGTGCGTGTGTGGGAGGTTCTTGGGAACTTTCTTTATTGGTGTGCCTAAAAGTATGCAACAAATATTGAAATTCAAAACCAAAAGAAGGGGGCTTGCGTCGGAGAGCTCATTATGAATTAATTTAGCTGCGCAATCCAAATTTATTTTCATACAAATTTGAACTTGAGCTAAGTGGGAAATTATCCCTTCTTCCCTGCCAAACTCACCGCCGGCTGGTGAGAAACATAAAATGCGTAGCCGAACAGCTCGCAATTAGCAGGCCAAAATTCACCGTCCTCATTGTCGTCGTCGTCGTTGTCGTTGGCAACGTTGCGTTACGATGTCGAGTCTTGGTCTAATGAATTATTGTTATTCAAAACAAAATTGGATTTATTGTTTGCACTGGTGTTGCTTTTAAGGGCAGCCAAGGCAAGTCAGCTGCTTGGCCTTCCTTTTGATAGTTGTTGGTGTTGTTATTTCTTTTTTTTCTCTGATTATTTCGTGTGGCGGGGCTTCTCCCGTGTTTTATTCATTTCGCTTTTATTTTTGAACAAACTTTTCGGTTGCCACGTGGAGGGCAGTAAATAAAATGGCGAAAAATGCGAAATACAATAAAATATCCAAAGTTGTAATTCGACTTACTTTCTCTTTCTATTTGTTTTCTTTCTTTCTTCTTCCTTTTCTTTTTTTTTTTTTTTTTTGTACACACACGATTCAGGCAAGCACCCAAACAAACAAAAGGTTACATACAAGCCACATTCTTACTCTGAGGACAACGACAACGCAAACTACAACAACAATAACAACATGAAAATATTCGAAGCGGAAATGGCGTGAGCTGTACACGTTGTAGGCGTTGTTGAGGTATGCCACCCCCATCCCCAACCCCACCCCCTGTCGACCCGAACCAACCAGACTCAATATGAACTGTGAATGTGCTCAAACAAAAATAAACTATAGAAATTATATTATTTTTAATCTACATGAAAATGTGAATACACTTTTTCATATGTCTTTTTGGAAAATATTTCATATATCATCATGATAAGTTAAGAATTTTTAAACATGGAATAATTCAGGATCTGTTGGAAAAAATATTCAAGGCCATTTGGCAATAAATCTTGACAGCCATTAGAATTCAATACAATAGTTTGTCTTCTGGCAAATATTTGGTGAACTTTTATGCCAACGAGTGCGACACAAAGTCTGAAAATTCTTATATACCAAACTATTTGGCTTCTGCAAACACAAGTGCAAAACTAAATCAACATACACACCAAAAATGTCTTGAACACAACTCTATGCTTCATCATGGGCTAGGAGAGGGTAGGTGGCAGGCGGTTAATGGAACAGCAAAATAACAGAAATCACAGAAATCACACAAATCACGAAACATGGCGTGGCAAGCAACTGTTCGAATGTTCGGGGAAAAAGAGCCACAATCCAGCAAGCCTCAAACTCTTCCACAATCCCAGCCCAGCCTATGTGGAGTCCTATCGACGGTGCCAATGCGCTCATTGGCGCCATTTTCACTGCAGTCAACACATACAACCGCTTTGGCCTACTAAATTAAAGCCAGACCAAAATGGCCAATTAGCATTGTTGGTGCTATGGTGTTTCGATGTTGGCAGCGGTGATGTTTTTTAGCCAAAAGCTTGGAATTTTCCTGTTGACTCTTTAACAAGATTTTCTCTCTAATGCCAAAATTTCCCCATGACATACCGGGCCATTACTATAGGTCTGAGCCAGTCAGTGAGGTAAGCGAACGGCTTCTTAAGCTTCTACTGTTTGCTTACTCCGTACAGCTCCCTGACTGGCTGGCTGGCTGGCATCGTCGTGCATTTCCGTTTCCGCCACGCTGTAAACGGATTTCCAGCGGCTCAATGTTTCTGATTCGATTGTAAAATGTCATTCAGGGGTAACTTTTAACCTTTCCGCCGCTGACACATAATAAATAAAACTAAATAAATATACTACGAGGGGACTTTCGGTTAGTTTAAAAGCTGTCACTTGGGACTTTTGCAATTTTTGGAATGTCAATGAAAATTATAATGATGATGTTCTCTTCAGTGTGTGTGTGTGTATGTGCAAAATGAAGTGTCACCAGTTGGCTGTTTTTAGCAGCCATCATTAAATTACGCATACGTCCCATGGGCCACACTAGATGACTTCTCGCACTGCGACTCTCTGACTCAAAATCTCTTAATGAGCTTATAATGCACGTAACAAGGCGTGACGGCTACAATTTCTAATTAAACATGTGCCACATTTTATTTGCTCGCTAATTTAATTTATATGAATTATTTTCTTACTCATATTTCATAGTCAAAAATGAAACACTTTAAAGCGATAAGCCAGAATAAACTTATCGAGACCATATGCAGTTGATTTAAAGGGGGAGTAGAAATGGTCTAAGGCTCACCCAAAACTGCCACCACATATGCAGTGTTAGTCTGCTCCTGAATTCTGCAATGCACATTTCAAACTGGCAATAAATTTGCCTTTTTTTCTTCTTCTTCTTCTTTTCATCTTTCGGCTTCGAGAGTGAAATAACAAATGCATAGCCATGGCTTGCTAACATTCGTTGAGCATTGTCGGATGTGCAACGGATGTAATGTGCGCTTCAGTGAGCTTGGGTATCCTATAAAATCGTTACCATAAAATATTCCATACTGCAGAGAGAGAAATTTACTATCAAAACTAAAAGATGTTTTTAGATAATTTTTTAAAGTTTTGTAGCTAGTTCATTGATCAGCAGACTATCTACCTCTTGGATCATCAGGGTTGTATTTGAAAAGAATCGGGCCAGGGTTGAGTACAGTTGTGTTGCGAGTTACTTCTGATCGCCTTCTAGCGGTCTTAGACTTTGTCCAATTAAACTATTCTGGGTCATTCCTAACCATTTCTCCCTGTGTATCTATAAATGTGTAAGTGTCTGGATTTGTCTAAAGTATGCCAAAGCTTTAACACCATTCCAATTCACTAGGCAGCTGTTTTCACAGTAAGACCCGAACAGTATAGACCAGACTAGGGCAGAACAGACCAGACCACATCGGGCAAAGTCTGTCCCTGATAAGCCATAATTGCAATGGTGGTTGAATAATATAAAAGCGGTAAATGGTGTTAAATGACTGGACTGCTGGTAGGTTAGGCTTGGAGAAATACGGAACGGAAGTGAACTCGTCGATGCTAAACGACGTCAATTTGTCATTTTAATTGCGCATAAAACAAGCGCCACGCTCAAGCACACAAACAGACAATCCATATAAAGGAAATAAAATGAAGAGGAAACGGAATAGCAGCTAAAGAGAGAAAGAGAGAGTGAGTTAGAAAGTGACATATGCATTTATCATAGGACCCAGTGGCTGGTCGAAATGTTTTTTTGTAAACTATTTCGGCTTTAATATTCAACACGTGCCCAAATGTTGCGCAAATAAAAATAATACATTCTTTTTCTTTAGAGACTTTAACACTGTCATAATGAGTAGAAAGAAGGTAGAGTCAGGGTTTCTCCTTTCTAAAATTAAACAAACTTTCCGTGGCGAACGAGTTCAAGTGGTTTTGTATGTCATCAGCAAAAATGGGCCAACAGGGTCATTTAGAGTAGCTCTGCTAGTTACCCTAAGCCCCAGAGATGACAGCTTAGTAGCCCCCGACTAGGACTCAGTCAGGTCGCAAATTTGCAGGCTCACCTTAGCAAAATTAATTATAACAATTAAACGAAGCATAGGGTATTTGAGTACACTTACATATATATATATAATTGCAAGGCTGAGTGGGTCCGTCTGTGCTCAGAGTCTAAGAAGGATGGTCGAGGTCTCTACGTTTAGTCAACAATAAGACAAACGACCAGGCGCTCTGACAATTTAAGTTTACACGTTGGCTGCCACTTTTACCAAAGACAACAGAGACACACTTCCATTTCCTTGGACCCGCTGCCACCCTGGCCAGGCCAAGTAGTATATTTGGCTTAAGTAGCACTTTGTTATTGTTACTATATTTACGTAGAGACCGTACACACATATGGCTTGGCGAACACATTGCGCTATTCTATTTATAAATTGTTAGCAACTATTTGCATAGAGGCTTGTCTTAAAATAAAAATGCTTCGGCTTGTATTTGTCTACCTTTTTATTACGAAAACAACGAGCCCACACATCACAGCATAATATAAAAGCAAACCTCAGCAGAAAGCTCTTCGAAAGATATTAAACTTTTCAAATTATTTGCTATGGCTTTATACTTTTAATGTTTCTGAAATTTTGTGGGCCAAGTTTATCAACAAATAATTAAGTTTAGCATATAAAAACAGATAAATGCATTTAAGAATCTTTGGGAGTAATAAGAAAATTAAACCTCTTAAAACTTTAAAGCATAAAAAGTTTAATTAAATTTATAATGGTATTGCAAATAGTTCAAAATCTTGTTAAGTAAAGCAGAAAGTGTCATTTAACCACATTGCAGAGCTGACCAGGGTTGCATTTTAATTGAGGGAAATACGGGGAAGTAACTGGCCAGCTAACCAAGTACAGTTGAGTTTGTATAGAAAATCTACTTAAAGACTTCCTGAAGTAAGGCAGAAAGTGTCATTTAACCACTTTGCAGAGCTGACCAGGGTTACATATTAAATTAGGGAAATACGCGGAAGTAACTGGCCAGCTGATCAAGTACAGTTGAGTTTGTATAGAAAATCTACTTAAAGACTTCCTGAAGTAAAGCAGAAAGTGTCATTTAACCACTTTGCAGAACTGACCAGGGTTGCATTTAAATTTAGGAAAATACGGGTAATAAATGCCCAGCTGATCAAGTACAGTTGAGCTTGCATAGAAAAGCAGTTTTATCACTTCCTGAAGCCTAGCTTTCTACATATCTTTAAGAATCAATTCTTAAGGTATTACTGATTTTTATTTTGCCTTTTAAAATGAATTTATTAAATTACATTTTGAGGCTTGAAAATTGTCATAAACATTTCAGCAAACTTATAAAAACATCTGGACGGCAAAATAGTGATTATGGTATTTGGTGTCCAAAAGGATTGACCTTATGCCATAAAACCTATAATATAACCAACACCAACAAGAAATACCGCCCCTATATAGAAAGCAATTTGTTTTTTGCTGGCCTATAAAATTACAGCATTGATGATGATGATTATGGGGTAAAATACAATCATCGGAGACCCCAAAGAAAAGTGGGGGGCGTTTCAGCAATCAACGTCGACTGCCGCAACACCAAAGATCTTGGGTAAATAACCGCACAATTTCAATTTTTAGTGACGTCGCTGAGCCACATACTTCAACACACAAGCACACATGCACACTCCGACTCACACACATACATTTTTGGGCATATTTGTAAGTGGTTATACATTTAAATGCATATTTTAATGGTCGTAAAAAAAGGAAGCCTGGAGACGCCCTAAAATGCCAAAGCTAAGCAATCCCAAAAAAAAAAGAAAAAAAAAAACAGAAAAAAAAACCAAATGCCACTTGAGGGCGCATTTTTAAAAGGCTGCAGATCCGCAAGGCCAAAGAGAATAAGGCTTCAAGTCAACTGAAATAAAAATAATAAAAAATAAAAAAATAAAACAAAAGCAAACACTCTTGCTGAATGTAAAAGCCGTGGAAAATATATATAATATAAATTATAAACGACAAGGATTTCTGTGCTCTGGCATTTTGCTAAGCGAAGCAAAGACGACATGCGATTTGATGGCGAAATGATTTTTTCATTTTCATCCGAGTTCGTAGAAGGGGGAAGCCCCCAAATCGAAGCATAAATGGCAAATCAAGTGAGCGCATTTAAATTCTTTGAAAGTGTGTCTGTGTGTGTGTGTGTGTGTTTTGTACTAACTGCATTTGGTGTGGTAGTCAGTGGTGAAGGTCAAGGGTCAAGCTGATTCTAGTGCTGCCTTCGTTCTTAGTGGTGCTTGTGACGAGAATTTTTTGGTCTGGCGCTGCCGAAATTTACTGCAACACTTGCTGGGCCAATCAAGCCCAAAACAAAAAGAGTTTAAAATATATCAGAACCAATAAGGAAATATCTATAAATAAAGACGACAATTACATACTCTTTTCAATCAAAATTGGAATGAGAATTTTTCTTTTGGTTTCGTTCAAGAGAAACTGAGCTAAGGTGAAAGCCGATTCTAGTTCTTTTCAAAATTATATGATATAATTGGATTAATAGTCAGATGGATTATTTCAAGTCTTGTGAATAAGAAAATATGGAAACTATATATTAGTATCGAAAAGATCCTAATAAATAATTAAAAATAAATTCTCTGTGAAGTTTCATCTTAGAGAGACATAAAGGCTTTGCTGTATCCCTATGGTCTCAGTGCTCCAATTCCCGACGACTCTTTTTATGCCCTCTAAAAAAAGGGTATTAAAATATACCAACAAATTTAAGGGAAAGGGCAAGAGGATATTTCCATTACCAGCCCCAGGCCGTGTCATTTGAAATCGAATTTTCCGAATATTTTTAGGCTTTACAATGCCATCGGCTGCCATTGATGACGTGTTTGTCGATGAACAACAGATACTTCCTGCACTCCCAACTCCCTCCCTCAGTAATTTAAGCTAGAAAAAAAATACATATATATAGGAAGTAAATTCGCAAAACTGCAGCAGCAGCTGGTGCTGCAACGTCAACTATCTCAACTAAATCGATCCGAAAAAAAATATATAAAAGAAGAAAACTCGAGTACGTATAACTCCGTTCCGTGTCAGGCCATTCCATTGAGCTCTCTTATATGTGTGCGTGTGTGTATGTTCCGCTGGAGGCCAGGCCTATGGGCCACGCGATGTTCTTTGGGTGTATGCGAAAATGTGACGACAACAACAACAGCAACATCAGCGAAATGAGCCAGCCAGGCAGTCCCAAGTTAACCCAGCCAAACCAGCCCACTGAATGGCTAGGATGACGTAGTCCTAAGTCGCCAAGAGTGCTCTCTCTTACACAGAGTCAGTATGTCTATGTGTGTGTGTGTGTGTGTGTGTTTGTGAGTGTACAACTACATTCATATATGTATGCGGCATTAAATGAAGGGGCTCTTATTTTTTTTTCCAGTGGCTTTCTCATTTTGGGGTCGCCTGCCATTTCATACTTTAAAAGTGCCATTTCAGTTCGCTAAATTATTTAAAAAGCAAAAGCAAAGTTGAGAAAGACAACCAAAAGAAGGAAGCGAGAAAACCGACTCGCTCTATAATTCTCTTTCCATCTCGCTCCTTCATGTTGTCACTTGCAGACTTCGGCCCTGTCAGTTCATTAAATTCAATATATGCTAAATTGACAACAACAACAACAACTACAACAACAGACAACAAGATTATTGTAATTTTTTTATATTTTGTTTTTTTTTGGGTCCCTAAAAGTATGCTTGCTAATCATAATCATACGCTTCCTGAAATACTCTTTCCATATTCCAACCTCATCTACATTGTCTCCGCCGGGGCTAGGAGAAGGTGTGTTCACTTGGCCCACAACGCATTTCAGGCCCACATTACACAAGACTCTGTGTATGAGTTTTTCTCTGCTTGTATGCGTGTGTGTGTGTGTCTGGGTAATTGTGCAGAAGCCAAAAGGTATAAGCCAGGTGGCGCAAAAATGTTCCCTTTAAACAGTCAATGCGTGCTTGAGTGTCCTAAAGTGTACTTGTATGTGTGCTTGTCTTTTTGTGTGAGTGTGTGAGTTAGCGTTACCGTGCGGTTTTTTATACGTCACGTGAGTATTTCCTTTATTATTATTTTGCTTTAGCTTATTTGCAATACACACACACACACACACACACACACTGACAGGCAAACAGAGACATACGCAAACACTTACTCTCACACATATAAACTATATAGACTATATAGTCTTCCAACTCATATATTGATGTTTTCGAACAAAAAAACTAAAAGCATTGATTTTATTCGGTTTTTTGTTTTTCTTTCACATTTCTTTATGGCCATAAAGGTTTTCATTGGCTTTGGCCAAAAAATCATATTAATTCTGAAAGATTACTCTGGATTTCAGAAATCCCAGTTGCCAAAACTCTTCAAACCAAAACTGAAGCACACTTAATTATTTTGCACTTTGTTCGAAAAGTTTATTGGCAAATATTTGCGAATGAAAATTTCAAGGCAAACAGAACGGCTTTCGGAGTTGATTGAAAAATTTTCAATTTTCACGCGAAAAAAAGTTTTTGATTTTAATAACAACAAATTTTTTTTTTGTTTTCATATTGAAAATCAACAGACGAGGATGAGCTCAAACTTTTCATATTTGAGTTTTCGTTGTTGTTTTTTTGTTTTTGTTTTTATTTTGCTATTTTCCTGGAAAGGCGCCCCATGTTTTGGCTGTTGCACGGAAATCTGACGCGTCGTCTGCTTTTTTTTTATATAAAAGCCACACATACACACACAAATGAAATCATGCACTCACACACACACACACACACACACAAATATATATATGTATATATTTACATGTCCGTATATATGTATATATAAAGTGAAATAGTCACTAAGTCGTGGTAAACAGCGACTTCTACAGAGAAACTTTGGTTTAACAAATTGCTCACAATTTCTGTGTCGGCCGTGCGGCTCTGGTGGCTGTTTTTTTTTTTTTCTGCTTTATGAATTTCACAGTTGTAACGGTACCGAGACGATAAGCAACACGTCCACGCGCTAGAACGACTAACTGCGATCTGAACGGAGATTTAGCCTGTCGAGTCCGAAATGGCAGCGAGACACGACGAAATGGAACCAAGTCAAGCAGCCTCAATTTCGGTTAACTTGGCCCGTTTTTTCATGTTGGTGATTTTATTTTTTTGGACTACACCAACGAGCGGCATTTGGTTGGGGCCTTCGGCTCCTTGGTCCTGCTCACAGGACCTGCGCAATGGGTGCTGCTCGTTTGTTGGTCTTATTTTTGTTGCCCTGCAGGTGACACACTTTTTGCGCCCCACCGCCATGCAAAGTGGATTTCCACACTCTCCGACCTATGCCCCTACCCCGCCGCCGCCATCCACTGCCTGCCCTACAAATATAAGTTTACATTGGTTTAGCAGCGTTTTTTTTATTTGCCATTTCATTTTGTATGCACTGCCAGAGGGGGTCTCTGTTGATGGGATAGCCCAAAGGGGGAGGGATAAGGGAAGGTTTTAGTATTTCTTTTTTTTTTGTTTTTTTTGTTTGTCTGCTTAGCTCGATGCGGTTAAACTTTCGGCGTGATGTGGCTTAAATGTCATTTGCTTATGTTCTGTTTGGATTAACTTTTTCGGCTGTGGTCATTTCATCCATCCATAAACCGGCAGTAGCGAGTCACAAGTCGAGGGGAGATCAAAGTTGGCGGGTCAATTTGAATTTTCATACCCAATTTTGTGTGCTTCATTCATCGAAGGGGTTAACTGACCTTTCGCGTTCTAAAACTTAAATTGAAAAAAGCGAACAACAAACGCAGCATTTTGATAACCCTCCGACAATGGGCAGTTTGATTGTCATGCAAATGATGTCATGAATACACAAAAGCACCCAAATCGAGACACAAAAAGTCCTTGCATAAGACCTCCAAGACAAAGTGCGAGTGGAGACATTAAACTGCGAATGACTAAACGGAGACTTACAGATTTTCAAGACACTTACAAATGCCAATGGAATGGAATCACCAGTATTAATATTTCCTCCAAAGAAACATTAAAAAATGACTCTATCTAAATGTATTCAAGGCTTAATTAGAAGTCTTAGTCCACTCGAAATATGGCAACCATTTCAGCCTAGGTTAAATGAAGTCCTTGAACATAAATCCTTCTTTTATACAGTTTACTTTGAATGGCTTGTAATCTCATTTCATGTGTTAATGCTGAATTTATTATATCGAGTATTTCAGTTTCTGCTTATTTGCTTTTTCCTCCTAGTTATAACTCTACGCACACACGCTCTCTCCCCCTCTCATTCAGCTATATCAAACCTGATGAGCTCTGCACAAGTGGTCACTCAGACCCCCCATTTAAATCCAACAGGTAAACGCAATTAGCACACACATTTCGCCATTACAATAAAAACAACAGCAATTAATTAGTAAAGCTAAATAGAAAAAAAAAAAAAAAAACATAATAATATTGGTCATCAGTTTTAAATACCACTTAAAATCATATGCCTGACTAAACAATTTTTAAATAAGCAAAGCATAAAAATTTTAATAGAATAAAATTAATAAGGAAATCTCTAAACTGCTTGCTTGACATATTTTTAAGTATGGAACTAAACAAATAAAGTGTCAAGTGAAATGAACAAAATTAGAACTGTAAAATGGTAAATGGTACCCAAGTGAAAGGTCTGTAATTATTTCACCATTGAAAATAGCTGACAACCTCTAAATGGAAGCTAAGCAACCATTTGTCTGTCTTTATCGAACTTTCCCTGACTAAAAGTCGGCGATCCTTAAGCGATATGCTAAATAAAGAAAAGAAGATCTTCGGTTTCTTTCTTTTTTCCCCAGCTGAAAACTTAAGAACCACATGGTTGTTAATTATTATAAATAATTAATATAAAAACATACGGATCATCAGAAATATCCCAGGCCTAGCAAAGCACTGGTAGCTTAAAAAATGATTAAAATATATAATCATACATTATGCTCTTGTTAGATCTCTTTGTGTTTGTCTTCAGAACTTTTTGGTTACGAGATGAAAGAATAAAATTAAAAACATCTGAGGACAGTATTTTCTAGATGGGTGGAGGCTTAAAAACTCTTTTCACTCTTTTCTGTTTCTTGTTCAAAAAGTTTGAATGAGTTTGGTCAATAAATATAGGAGCTATTTCTATAACTGATTAATTTAGTTAGTAGTCCAATTGACCTGAGATTTGTTACGCTTATGTGTCGACATATATAAATTATAGAAATCACAATTAATTTAGATTGGTCAATGATTATCATAGCTATTCCTAAGACCGATATGGTTTAGTATAACAGCTATACTAGATATAGTGAATATGAAAAAGACCATAAAAACAGATGGACATATCTCAATTGATTTGTCTAGTGGTATAGACAGGTAAGTGTTGGGGTTTTGTGTGGTTAAATGCACAAACGATTATATTTTTTACTTTAAGCTTTCAGCACTCTAAATAATGTTTGAGAAAGAGAATTTTTCAAAAGTTTATTCAAATAATCTCTACATCGTAGATTTTTTATATCCCATAACTGATATGATTTAGTTGCACTCGTTAAAGAGTTAACCTAAAAAGAGCGATGTCTTCCTTTGTCCCCAGGGATAGTACAGTTTGTCAAACATAATTTTCCCCTTTAAATCGTTTTTATAGAGAGGCTCATATGGGCTTTAAGCTGGAAGATCAGTAAAGGAAATCACCAAGAGCAAACTAACCGAAACGCAAATGTAGAAATAAAATTCAAAAGATTTGGTGCGTGTAAGCAAGGGGGGGTGCGGGTTTCAGAGGAGTGAGAGGGGAGGCACGAGCGTGCTGCGAGTGGCTCTTGTCAATTAAAACATTAAACGTGCTGAAAAATGCGCGAAAAGCCAATAACTGAAGCAAACAACCCAACGCGTTCTCATTCGCCGAACCGTCATCCCCGGCTAGCCGCCCCCCTTCAGCCCACACTCAATTGCAACGGCTCGTGTACGATTAGAAGTATAGAATTTCGCAATAGAGCACTTAGTGCGATTTTCAGAAACAAACAAACAGCAACCCAAACGACTGAATCAAATTTATCCAAGCAAGTTGAAGATAGAAAATTGAAGGAGTCTGGCCAGGGGGCTGGGAGGGAGGGCGCGGCTGAATCAAAGCGCTAATGTGTGACCCAGTTTGGCTGGCGGTGCAGGAAAGGAAATCTATTTAGAGTTGTTGTTGTTGCAACCGTTATTGTTGTTGTTGTTGTTGTTATAGCAGTAGTTATTGCTGTTTGATTTTTTGATCATTAAAAACTGGTTGGCTTGGCCAAAATCAACATAGCATATTGAGCCTAAAGCACAGCCAAGTGTGTGGGAAATTGTCTGTCTGAGAGAGCTTTTTTGGTTTTTGTTTTTTTTTTTTTCTTTGACTGGAAAACTCAAGCCGAGGCTTTAAAACCACCGGCAGTGGCGGCGGCCACGCGAGTTTTAACGGAAATTGCAGCAAATCAGAAGCGCGTTCGCTCGAATAAAAAGAAAAGACGGAAAGATATGAAAAATATATTACGGTTCGGTGGTCCCAGTGGCCTCGTCTTAGTTCTGTGTAGTGTTCTGGTCCGGATAGAGGGCTTCCCAGATGGTGCACCATCGGATACGTGTGTTAAGAAGCGGGCCAATCAGCCCAATCATGGCCAGGCTCGATCCCAACCGGCCCATACCAATCCCTTTGAAGTGGTGGCCAATTCTCAGACCTATCATCCGGGACAGCAAATCTCGGTAGTCATCTACCCGCATGGACAGGAGAACAGCGTCTTCCGTGGCTTCTTTCTGCAGGCACGCGATGCTAATTCGAATGAATGGATTGGTGAATGGGAGCAAAGCGAGAACACAAAAACTATACCCGAGTGCTCTGCCATAACACACTCGGATAATCGCGATAAGTTAGGCGCTAAATTGATTTGGAAGGCGCCACAAAATAAACGCGGCAATGTCTACTTCACGTAAGTTGCTAGGGGGATGCGCTGAATGCGAGGGGTGCTAACTTCCAAGTTAAAACTTTAAGTTCTGTGGGGATATTTTGGTTGCGGCTTCCGATGACTTGGCATTAAAGTTTTCATTGCTATCGCAGCCAGCCATCAAGCTGCAGGTTTGGGGCTTTGTCACAGAACTTAACCACAATCATAATAACATCATCATCATCATCATTATCGTGCTAAAGACATTTCATTAATCATACGCCACGTTGACCCACATTGCCCAGACTCAAACCAAACGCTTTAAGTTTATAAATGGTCGCATAATTGCCGGCAAAATGCTGGATAAATTCACAAAAAAGGCATTCATATTATATAATTAAATCATTCGCTTGATGGAAAAATAAAAAAAGTAGCACAACAACAAATAAACAAACACTATTTTTTTCACAAGCCACAACAACGAAAAAAGTCATGTAATGACAATGACGCGACAGAAATTAAAGTTGTTTTTTATTATTTAATTCATTATTATTTGCCGATCATTGTTACTACTACACTGGACTTCAAGAAAAGTGTTAAAATGATATTTTTATATTTATACCCGATTCATATATATAACAGAGAGACCCCAGAGTGGGTGGATATATCGATAATGCCATGACCGTACATATAGATCTTGGTTCTAATAGAGCTAAGCAAGCAAACCTTTGACTTGGACTAATGGATATATTGATTTTACCATATCCGTACACCTAGATCTTGGTTCTAATAGAGCTGAGCAAGCAAACCTAAACCTTCGACTCCTTATAAGCTACTGTTCTTCTCTCTCCAACCCTTCCTTCTCAAATATTTGTATTATCTACTTATAAAAAATCTTTCGATCAATACCAAATTTGAATTAAATCGGAACAAAACTGTAGAAGATAAACGAAAAACAAAATCTCAGTGGCAAGCAAGCATGACCGATAGATGGCGCGCTTACGTAGCTTAGAACAATTTTAAGATTTTTTGTACATTGCAAAATAGTATAAAATTTGGACTTTTCATGTGGGTGTAGAATTCAAATACAGTGCAAGTTTATCTTGGAAAATCTAAAAAATTAAAATTTTTTAAGACACGAACCACCTCACCCATTTGATTACCTTGAAAAGTGTGGGCAAGAAACCTGATAGTTCAGTGTGTTGACTCAACTGCCAACCGGCACAATAAATTATACAGGTTTTTTTTATTATTTGTTTTTAAATAATTTAATTTATATTGCAGGGGTACTGTCCTCAAGGAATACGGCACTTTCTGGAGCGATATAATTGGAAAAGTGCAGGTCGAACCCTGAGCACTAACATTTTAAGCAAAACTGTACATATAAAGTAAGCGGGCAAAGGGAGAGTGTGAAAATAAACTCAAATAAATATTAAATACCTAAATAAGATAAACAAAAATAAAATCTTTTATTTTCTCTCGTTCAAATCAATATTGATGAGTCTAGGAGTGCCAAAATAATCAGCGGTCTAAAATTATTGACTTTTACTTAATATTTGTGAATGAAGACGCGGAGGCAGCCAAAGAGGTTGGCCTCTTGGCCAAGCTAGACGGCAGCCCACATGTTTTAATTTCCAGACACGTTGCTTTCAGGGTGGCTCTGCCATTTCTTCCTTTGCTCGACCAAAATTCGCCTCGCTTGTTCGCTCTTATTGGAAATTCTCAACGGTTAAAAGAAGAAGAAAAGTAAATTAGAAGCTTTAAGCACTTTTTATGCTTGACTGAAACGATAAAGTAATTAAAGTGCGGCCGTGCCTTGTTGGCCAGCATAAATTGAGCAAAACTGAAAGGGACTAGCCAAGCTCTTTAAGCAAAGAGGAAATTATGGTATGCCTTGCTATCGCTTTCTCCGCTCATATCTATGGCATATCTAATCAAATTTGCCAACTGTGATATAAATGAAATTGAGAATATTTGAATAATTATTTATAAGCCTGCAAGCTGTTCACATGAGTAGTTTGTGCTTGCCGTTTTCGACTTTATTAAGTTTATTGCTCTTACTGCAGGCAAATGAACAAGATGCATTATTAAATATTCATTTTTCTGGACTGACTCAATGTCCTACTTGGTTTAGTTTTTGTTAATTAAAAATTGTATAATCAATATTAGAAATCACGAGCAGAAAAAATATTTTACGGCACATAAATATAAAGTGGCATCCCTCTAGCAGCACAAGATGGTAGTCTCCCTGCCTGAAGACTGGCCACACTGAAAAGAACGATCAAGCGTAGCAAAAGCAAAGACTAGAAGAAGGATGACCGTTCAAACTCATATTCATATTCAAATTTACGTTTAAGGAAGCTGTTTTCTGTTCATATAAAATTTATATAAATTTTTATAGATCGATGCACATCACAAATTAGCAAGGCAATTAAGATGAATAGAAAAAAAAAAACTTTTAATTTAATAGATCCTGAGCGAACTCATTTATTTGAGCTTAAGTATAATTTTTGAGAGAGCTTTTGCCTTGGCATGCTTTTAGGCTGCTTTGAAAAAATTCTAACAAATGCAGAAATGCAGTTTCGGTAAATATTTCAAAGCGTTGACAATCTTGACGATGATAACCGCAAAACCAGAAACAGAAAAAAGTCTGGCTTTTAGTTATATTCGCAAGCTTTTTCAACGCGGTCGTTAACTTTTGCGCGGATTCAGACATAATGGTTATCAATTTTGCTGCCGGACCAGCCAAGTTGCCTGAAAAGGTCAGTGGTGTTATCTACTCTGGAACTTAAAAACAAAACGGGTTGACTTTGTTTTGGTTTTGCAGGTGCTGAAGGAGGTGCAGAAAGATCTGCTTAATTGCAATGGGAGTGGCATTTCCGTGATGGAAATGTCGCATCGATCCAGCAACTATGCCAAAATACACGATGCAGCGCTTGCCGACTTGCGGACTTTGCTCAAAGTGCCCAGCAATTACAAGATTTTGCTGATGCAGGGCGGCGGCACAGGACAGTTTGCTGCTGTCGCCTTTAACTTGATCGGACGGACAGGCACTGCCGATTATGTCATCACTGGATCTTGGTCTGCAAAGGCAGCCAAAGAAGCTGCCCAATACGGCAAAGTGAATACGGTGTTGCCAAAGGCAGTCAAATACACGGCAGTACCGAGACAAAACACGTGGCAATTGGATCCCAATGCCTCATATGTTTACTACTGTGACAACGAGACTGTGGAAGGTGTGGAATTTGATTTTGTGCCCGAGCCACCAGCAGGTGTGCCATTAGTTTGCGACATGTCTTCGAATTTCCTTTCACGTCCGTTCGATGTTTCCAAATTTGGCGTAATCTATGCCGGAGCCCAAAAGAATATTGGGCCGGCCGGAACTACTGTCATCATAGTGCGAGATGATCTTATAGGCCACCAGCTGAAGACCACGCCTTCGATATTGAACTTTGAACTCATGGACAAAAACAACTCTTTATTAAACACGCCACCCACATTCGGGTAAGCTTGCCTCCTCACTAATAATTAGCGAACTTTTAAGTGTTTTTTCCCCTACAGAATTTATGTCATGGGCTTGGTTTTCAAATGGATCAAACGCAATGGAGGCGTTGAGGGCATGGCCGAACGATCATTGGCCAAATCGAAGCTTATCTACGATATAATTGACCAGTCCAATGGTTTCTACTATTGCCCAGTGGATGCCAATGTGCGCTCGCGCATGAACGTACCCTTCCGTATTGGCAATGCCGCTGGCAATGATGCTCTAGAAAAAGAATTTCTATCCAAGGCCGAAGCAGAAGGCATGATCCAATTGAAGGGCCATCGTTCCGTAGGTGGAATACGCGCTTCACTCTATAATGCCGTTACTTTAGCCGAGACTCAACAACTGGCCAAGCTGATGTTGGCCTTTTATGAGAACAATAAAAATTAAAGTCAAGTGAATTTGTTATTTTCTATTTACAAGTCGAGAGACCAAAGGAACAAACATTACAGAAAAAATTCAGAATTATTTTATAAAAGATTTTTTTTTCGAAATATATCATCTAGATGGTTTTCAATAACAGCATTGGTCCCTCGTAAATTGTCCACCACAGCTTTGGCCCAGATAAAGTATTGTTCACATCGTTCCTAAAAATTTTTAAATTGTTATAAGGATTATTATTTTTTTTTTTTTTCATTAGTAACTTTACCTTTGTCCAATCGACAGGTGCGTCTTTTAGTAAATCCCTTAAATTATCTAGTTTGTCCGCCAGTTTAATTAGCTTAGCGCGTTTTGATGATTTGGAGGCGTTCACAATTTGCAGACGTTTGCGTTCATCCTTGGGAAGCGATTTGTCATCAGTCACTTCCTGCACAAGTTTTGAAATATCTGCTCCAAAAAGATTCTCCAAATCTGCAAATGTGGCGTCAGTGTCCTCTACAACATCGTGAAGTAAGGCGCCCATCAAAACTGCTTCATCGTCTACGCCAGATTCAGCTAGAATTGTTGCCACGTTTATGGGGTGGTTTATATAGGGCGCGCTGGATGAATCCTTTCTACGCTGATCTCGGTGTTTGTAAGCCGCATATTGCAAGCATTTCATAAATTTCAGGGAAGGCAAGTGCGTGCTTTCGACAGACATAATAGTTTCTTTAAATTAAAAAATTCGAATACAGGAGCCAAGAAATTTTTTAGAAATAAATCACTTGGAAATTGACATGTTTTGTAACTCAATTTCTTTACTTATGGACGTCTAACCTAATGCCGGCAGTCTAATTAGTGTTTTTTATTATTTAATTTGAGATTTTAGTACTCAACACAACAAGTGTCAAGATAGCGGCTTTTGGAAGGCAAACAGAGCGCCCAGGGATGCTTCAATATCAAAAGCAAAATTTCTTACGCTTTTAAATAATACCTCTAAAATTTTGAAAATACAATAAAAGCAAATAACTATTACCTTCGATGTGCATGAATCCTGCTTAAGTTCAATAAATAAATTGACTTTAAAGTTGAACAGGCCCTTGGGAACATTACAGTTTTACATTCACTGTACTTAGGCTGTTAATTCATAAGTTGGCAGAGCTAATACCAAACATAGTCACCCTGTGTGGTATGGCGCGCGATAAAAATAAATTTAAATTTCTAACCTGTTATCCAACCAAGACTTTGAGCAAAATAAAAGAGTAAATCTACGAAAATATTCTTTTTATTTTGAAAAACTTTTCAAAAGTTTACGATGAATAGCGAATATTTAGTGAACTTAGCAGGTGTCCTTTGGCGGATTACCACCAGTTTCAGAAGCAGCCTTGCCAGCAGCTTCGGCCGCAGCTTTTGCATTTGCCTCCTCCAGTTCGGGTAGGTAGAATATTTTACGTGTCTTAAGAGAAATCCATTTCAAGCGCTTTATATAATAGGAGATTCCAATTAAAAAGGCCGACATGATGTACACCTTGATCAGCAGCAACTTGCGTTCGTCACAGTCCGGTTCCGATGTAAACTTTAAGAACGTCACCACATCCTTGGCTATTTGACTGGCCGATGCTGGGATATCCTCATCAGCATAGGTTACAATTTCATCGGTGATCACCTGGCCCATTGAAATAGCTCCCCCAGGAAAGTACGGATTGAAATATTGACCATCTCGCAGGGTCACACCAGCGGGGGCTTCGAAGTAGCCCGTCAGCAAAGCAAACACATAGTCCTCTGCGCCTTTGCGGGCATAGACAATGTAACTCAAGTCCGGCGGATAGGACCCATTGTTGGCGGAACGCGCAGCATCCTCATTGGCATAAGGTGAAGGGAATTTATCCGACAACTTGCCCGGGCGCTCATAATATTCACCATTCTCGTCTGGACCATCCTTGACCATGATTTGTTCAGCTTCAGCCTTAGCCTCAGCCTCGGTCATGCAAACGCCAACTAAATTGCGAAAGGCTATATACTGCAACGAATGGCAAGAAGAGCACACTTCCTTGAACACTTGATAGCCGCGCCGCACGCCCTCCTTGTCCAGAGCAGAAAGCATCCCATTGTGCCCCCATTTCTGTCTAGGAGCATGCACCTCGCCCCCAGACGCCTCCACACTTGCTTCCAGAGCGTACAAAAGTAGGCCCGCGCCACCAGTCAGTATTCCAAGACCAAAAGCCAATTTTTTACGAGTTTCGAGGACATTGAATACAGGCATCCCTTTTCCAGCAGCTGAGCTACGAGCAGACATGGAACTGCGCAAGGCATTCGTCGATTTCCAGAGCTTTGAGCTCAGGCGAGCCAAAAGTTTCACCATAATCCAATTTTAAACTTTAACTCTATAAAATTGACACAGCTCAATGAGAATATTTTATTTTGTGCTGCCAGCCGTCATTGCAATACCTAGAAAAAAGGGTTGCCAGACTGTTCAGATTTATCACCCACAAAAATGACTTGCTTTTATCTAGGTTAAAATTTTTGGCACTAAAAGAACCTCAAATAGTTTACATTGAATTCAAAAGAACCAAGAAAGAGGAGAAACAAAAGTCGCACTGTTATTAAGTGTGCCACCATTAAAATATAGTAAAACCGTAAATTGTTTCATGGAAAATGGTGCTGCCAGACCACCCAGCGTACATTTTTATAGTGTTGATAAGTTGAAAGCTTTTTTAATTGTCTCAGAAAAATCATTATAAATGAAATAAAAATTGTTTAGGTTTTAAGAACAAATTGCCTTAGATCGAAAGGGTTCAGTAAGTCTTTGGGAAAGTTTATTTAACTTTAATTAATGAAACTTTGAAATGAATCAAATTTTCAAATCTCTTCAAAGAAGACGCAGCAATTTGAAAGACCCTTGCTGAGATAAAAAAAAAAATGAACTTATTAAAATTGTTGTTGCCCTTTCTGGCTTACTTGGGCATTCGATGTAACCAAATGAATAAGCCAAAATGCAGGCAGGCACTTTCATTTGTTATCTGGCGCAATAATCTGAAAAAAAAAACAATCTGTAACAGCCCACAAACAACGGTGCATACAATATTTCCTAGCTATTCTTCACACTGTGTGACCACGAAATCGTCAAAGTCAGCTTTTTACAACAATAACAACAAATACAGCAATATGAAGAGCGAAACGGTTGCTTTTTTTTTTTTGTGAAAATTTGTACCTGATTTTTATATTTCCTTTATTGTTACACTATTTTATATATATATATATTTTTATTATGTATTATCATGTTTATGTTTACCATATTTTTACACGCGCTTACACACACATATACATAGACTTGGATGTATTGTTGTGTGCTGCGTTCTGCTTCTGCGCAACGATGCATAATTCCACTTTGAATGTGCCGCAAGAGCCGCAAGAGCAACAATTTTTGTGTATTTTCTTCTGTTATTGTTAATATTTTTTTATACACTTTTTGAAGGAAATTAGCGAGTCTACACAATTTGCCTTTTGGTAGAAAAAAGATTTTTTCCTTATTTGAAATCAAATTTATTTTTATAAATTTTTTTTTGGTACTTTTTTTTTAAAGTATATTTAAAATTCGCCTAAACTTTTACACTAGTGTTTATTGTTGTTGCTGTTGCTGCTGCGGTGGTGGTTTTTGGGTTTGTTGTTTTTATTTTTATTCTTTTTTTTTTTAGCTGCGCAATTAATAATTCTTTTGGACTAGCGTAAAATTTTCATAAACAAGAAAGCGGCCAGTCGCCACGCTAGATTCCCCCCTCCCCCTCTGCCACTGCCTAGCACTCAACACAACACTCCAAAAACCGCTTAAACTTTCCATGAAAATCTTTCTCCAACCAGCCGAAAAACTAAGCCTTCCTATTGTAGTTGTTGTAGTTGTTGCTGTTGTTTCGTCGTGCCTACCACTTATGTTGGGTAAAAAAGACGATTTTGTTGTTGTTTTGTTTTGTTTTATTTTTTTTACTTGAAACCACAGTCATTAGCAGGCCAAAAGAGCCCAAAAAGAAATGAGCTCACGAACTCATAAATTTTATTCAAATTACAAATTCATTAATAAACTCTCCGCTGTTCTTCTTCTTCTTCTTCAAAAGCCAAGGCATTGTTTCAAAACGCAATAGAAAATAATTTTGTAATAATTTTTTATGGTTGTTGTTGTTGTTACTCTTACCAAGCATTTTACACCCATTTGCATTGTGTTGGTCGAATGATTCTTGACCCCAAAAGAACTGTACTCGGGTAAATAAATAATCTCAAGACGGATCAATAGGATTAGCCGACCAAATTTTCCATCAATTTTGAATTAATTTGAAATAAAGAAAACTCAACCAACTTTGTTTCTCAAATCCTGAGCCAACTGAGCTGTCTAAGGAAAAAAAAAAAAAAAAAAGAATCTAAATAAGCAGATTTAGCTTGCAAATAGTCATAAAAATGCATACGGCAATTCAATTCCCATGACCATAACCGAATAGTTCAGAGTTTATTATACAAAACAAAAGACAATCTGCGAATAAAAATGTGCTTGAGCATGCCTTCACATATACACACACACATATACACACATATATATTTGTACATAAATGTGTTGGGCATCTATGGCATATAAAAAAGAAGAAGAAGAAGACGAAGGAAGAAGATGAAGAAGAAAAAAAAAATATATATATGCATAATTTTGCAATAAATGTAAATATTACTGGTCCGGTCCGCTTCCTTTGGGATCCAAAGCGCCAAGTTGTTTGTTGCAGTTTCCTGCTGCTGCTGTTGTTGTTGTTGGCTTGATCATTGCATTGCCTGCTCCTGCTCCTTATCTACCAGCCAATGACAACAACAAAAACAATTGCAGCCACAGCAACAACGTGAAAGTCAGAAACGAGAATTATAGACCAAAAGCAACTTGCAATGCAAGTAATCTGCATGTATGAGTATATACAAAAAAAAACACACTAGTGTATGTGTGTGTGTGTGTATTTGGCTAGAAGTGAAGGCTCACACGAAGTCCAACAACGACTTGTTGCGCAGCATCAGCAGTTTTTAAAAAAAGAGTCAACAATTGCGATTACAGTTGCCAGCATAAATCGGCTTGGCAACAACAAAGTCTCCTCTATACAAACAAACAATGAATATCAATAAATTTTACTTGCAAAAAAAAAAAAAACTAACACATAAAAACACTCATAGAATGGCCTGTGTTTGTGTGCCTAAAGCTTAGGGCAGACAATTGTTGCTGCTGCTGCTGCTGCTTCTGCTGTTTGTTTGTTTGTTGTTCGTTCCAACAGCAACAGCAACAAAATCAAGATGTACACGATGTGCGTCGTCGTCAGGTCTTGGTTAAATGCTGTGCTATGCCATGTTCGAAGCTCTTTCATTATCATAAAACGAGATCACATTCTACGTAATAATTTTGTGGTTGCTGCTGGTGTTGCTGTCATTGCTGCTGCTGCTGCTGCTGCTCCCTCTGCTTGCTGCCAGCAACACTTGGGTAATAGTGTTGGAAAACGCTTGAGAGCATGCGCAATGAGCCTGTGCTGAATGGCCATACTGTTGCTCTTGCGCTCTGCTTTCTTACACTCTGGCTGAATTCTGCAAAGATTCTCTGAGATACAAGCAGATACTTTATGCTGGCTTTGCTATATACAAAAATTTCTGGCTTGTCTGTGTTTGGTGTGCTTTTTTTTTTTATTTTTTTACATATAGATTTATGTGAGTATTTTTTTTTTTTTTATGCGGTTTTCTGTCGATTTGTAAGACTTTAGCTACGGCCACCGAGAACACACACAGGCAGACACTGAGACTGAGTCGGAGACTGAGTTTGAGTCAGAGTCACAGTCAGAGTCAGAGTCTGAGGGAGATATAGTATTCATGCTTCATTATGACGTTGTAACTGTCTTTTCAATTTCTCGTTTTGCCCGATTCGTTTTACCAATACAATACACGATACTGTTTTTCATTTGCCATACCCTCTTGGTCTGATTGGGCTGGAGCCTAGTAGTAGATACATTCACTCAAACAAACACACAAACACACACAAACACACACACGTACAGAGAGACCCACACAGATACATTCATTTATGCTTACATCTTCCGCTTGCCTGACTCTCTACTTGAAGCCCTTTTGGGCTCTTCAACTTGTGTTAACTGAAAATTGCTTTAATGGTTTGATGAAGCTGAAGATGGATCTCTGTCCACACACACACACACACACATTCGCCAGAGCGAGCATACAGCAAGCAATTGAGTAATGTATCTGTGTGTGTGTGTGTGTGTATGAAAAATATCTGTATCTCTTGGTTTGCTTTGGCCGTTGCCTGCCGTCAACGCCGTTGATGAGTTTTGTTTTAATTCTGATTCTTGACTTCAATTTCTTATAAAAAAAAAAAAAAATATTTCATCTCCAAGTTAAGTAGTTGTGTGAGTATCTATCTATATATCTCAGTGCCTCTCTGTATCTGTTTGTATGTACACAGCTTTATTGTTGTTATTTGGTGAATCGCGCGTAGCTGATCGTAATTATTGTAATCGAGTCTCGAACCGATTCAATCCGATACGTACGCGTCCTCCAATGAAACCAACTCCTCCCCACCCCTACCCTCTCTTCCTTGCTGTCTGCTCTAAAAAACTAATCATCAAAAGAGTTCGCACATTGATTTGATTTTATTTTACATAGTTGCTGTGTCTCTTCTTCTTCTTCTTCTTCTTGTAATGGTTGTTGTTGCTTTTGCCTGATCACTTTGTAATAGTTTTATCGAGTGCGCTCCTTAAATCAGCTCGCTGTGCCGGCATAGCCCTGGGATCTCAGCTAGCTAGCTGACTGGCTATCTGTCTGTTTGGCTGTCTGGTCAGAGCTGGCCCATGGTCAGAGTCGAGCTCGCGCTTTTCTCTTTGATGCCAGCAGACTCCCTACTCCTGCCCCATTCTTCTGTCCTCAGCTGTCATCGGAGCCTGCTTCCTCGTTGTCGTTGCCTTTTGCTAAAAGTTGATTGACTGTCTGTTCATTTGGCCGCTCCACTCCGCTCCGCCCCGCTCGCTTGCTTGCCCCTTTGCCAGCCTCGATCCGTTTTGTTAGTTTGTCTTTTTTCTTCATTTTCCAGTCCTAGTCCTCAATTTCCTCTTCCTGTCCCAGTCCGTCCCTCTGGAGTACGACAATCTTTGGCCAGGTCTTTTTGGCTTGGCTTGGCTTGGTTTGGCTTTCAGCTTTCGGCCAAGTTGTAGCCATGTACCTTTTGCCGTCTCTTCTTGTACATTTTAGGCCATTATAGTTTTGAACATGTTCAAGTGCCATTCTCACGATTGTTTATAGTCTTTTAATTTCTGCTTGAGCACCACAAATAAATAGTGAAATTTAGCAGCAGGCGATTTGTTCTTCTCTCTCTCTCTTTGTCTCTCTTTCTCTGCACAATTTAAGATTTACAATTCTTTTTTTTTCGTAGTGCTTGTTTCTCTTCTTCTTCTTCATCTACTTGGTTTTTTTTTTTTTGTAGTGGTGAAAGGTTAAAGTAGTTGGCCATAAAATTTGAAGACAGACAAATAGAGAAAAGAAGATTTATTAGATCATAAGGAAATGTGTTTTACAATCATTTCTCAAGTCATTTTCTATTATATTTCATTTAATTAACCTGACTTATCTATGAGAATGTGTGTCTGTTTGTCTGTCTGTCAAAATCCCAGCCAAATTGGCCAGAAATTTAATTGAAAATTCTTAGAGGAAATCAAAAAGGTTAAGACAATTTAAGTTTGCCCTCCAAGACTGCTCGGCGATATTCCTAATTAGCAATGATCGTCATTCTCGTGGCCAGAACAATTGGCATTCTCTCAGCCAAAAGTAGCAAATTTGGCATGACCGAGTCTCGGCCAAATAGCCAAAGATGAGGAAACCCATGATCAAGGCAATTTAAGCTCTGCACGGAACTTTCAACTCACCCAAAAAAACAATGAGGAAAAATTGGCAATGCAAAAGCGCAACTGACAATTGATTTGTGCCAGCAACAACAACAACAACAATGACGATGATGATGATGATGGCAAACGGGGCAAGTTTGTTGCAATTTAAATTAAAAGCGCAATTGAACTGGAAAATTTGTCTAAATTGTTTTTACAATTACAATGGGCAGAAAAAAAAAGGTAAGAAGAGACACTAACCAAGTCAGTTGCTAGTTTCCTAGTGGCTGCCACAATCAAATCCTGAACAATCGCACTAACAACATGCAACAACCAAAGAGAGCACACAATACATAAAAATTTCAAAACTAATGATCCTAAAGACGACGACCAGGGAGATGACGATGAAACGACAACCCAGCCACCATCCGTTCCTATTTCGGGGGAAGCTGCTTTCGTTCACAATTTATGCATGAGAAGAAAGAAATCAGTTGAGGAGGTCGAACTGTGCGAGCTGAGTAAAAGAAATGGCTCGATCGTTCGTTCTTTTTTTTTTTTTTGTGGGAGTTGAGCGAGTGATAAACATCGGAAAAGCCCGAAGTTTTAGAAAGGCAACAGTTGGCTGAGACTAGAGCAACAGCATCCCACTCGACCGCCGTTACCGCCACCACCCTCACCTCTAGCCCAACAGGCAAGATCAGCTACTTCTATCTACCATATATAAATATATAAGAAGAGAAATACATAAATTGTATATATGTCTGTCTATCTGTCTGTCTGTCAGTTTTTGTATCTAAAGAGCTGGGTAAATTGTGTAACTGTATATGTGTGTGTGTGTCTCTGTATATATGTAATGAGCATGTAAGTAAACTTCTGTGTAGTCAAAACTCCTACAACGAAGCTAACGTCGCTGCTGCCGTTGACGCTGGCGTAGCAAACCTCAGAGCCAAGACTGAAGCAAGCGAGAAAGGCCTACTCCATAATGTTGGCCAAAGAGAATACTCTACGACTCCCTCAATACTCGTTTGCCACAACTTCAATTCAACTGTACTGTGGACGTCGCTGCTTCAGCTGCTGGCCCCGACTGCTCTATCTGATGTTGGCCGTTAAAGTTAAAGCTGAGGAGCGCCTCCGACCCGACCTGGCTATGCTCTCCAGCCACATCATGCCACTGCCGTCGCATCCCCTCCGCCCTGGTCTGGCCTGGCCAGCTCGAATGCTGGCTTGCTCATTTTGGCTTGAAGTTCTTTTCGTAAATGTGCTGTTCATGTTGTTGTTGTTGTTGTTGTTGGTAGTGATGGTGGTAGTTTCTTCTGTGGTTCGTAAACATGAGGTACGTTCTTTTTTACTTTGACTTGACTTCATTTGTTTGGCTTTTTTGGGAGAAAAACTGGTTATTACATTTTTTTTCTGCCTCGTTGCTGTTGTTATTGTTGTTGTTGTTGTTATTTTTTAACCAACTTTGGTTCTTTTGGTTTTTGGTAGTTGGCCTGATACCACAACGCAACGGCCAATTCAGTGGCGTATGCAAAGGGGCCCAACACTCTTTTTTTTGTTTCTTTTGACAAAGCTGACACCTTGTTGTTGTTGTTGTAAAATTTAAAAATAATTTCTCACATTTTCCCAAAACAATTATCAGAATTAGAATTAAATATAAAAAAAAGTCGAAAGAAATTGGTAGTTTTTCATTTTATTCTTCAGTTCAAAATTCCTAGACTTTTCTCAGGATATATGAAAAGTTATATGATATATTTAAGATAAGAAAAAAGACAAGACACGATCAGATTCTCAAGATCTTTCATATAGTAAATAGCATATAACGGTATAAATGGTTTGCCTATATGAGATCTTGTGTTTTGGTCTCGTTCATTGGCCAGTTTGAAGTGCTCTTGCCAAAGACAATTCAATCACGACCCAACAAAAAAGTTCTTAAAAGTCCATTAATCTCTTTTAATTTAATATGTCGTGTGGTGTGGAATTGGTATCCCTGTTTCTACTCAATCATTGCTATGACTATGGCCAACGGCCATGGGCCTTCTAAGTTTTGTGGGCAGGCAGGCTGCGAAACAGCAGGCGTCACTCATGGAACCCCAAAGCAGTAGGCAGCCCGTCCAACAGACCAAAGCACAGATCACAGAGCACTGAGCACAGAGAGCAACAAGTAGGAAGTGGGCGCTTGGCCTGGGCCAAAAGCAAAAAACCAAACCAAGTCAGACCAGGCCAGGCCAGGGCAAATGTCCGTCTCCATAGCCAGCTTCAACTCTATCTATCTGTAGGTCTGCTAGTTTTTTTTTTTTTTTTTTTTTTGTCGACTCCCGACTCGCGACTCCTTTGTTACATTTTGGTAGAGGTAAACGCAAACGTAAACGTTCGTTAGAAAGGTTTTATATGCGCTTTGGCAGCAACGTCGCCATCGTCATCGCCGCTGTCGCCGTCGACATACACAGATTTGCGCTCACGTCTTTTTATTGGAGCTACTATGGTCATGTTTCTTCTGGCTAGGCTAAGCTAGGCTAGGCTAGGCCAGGCCAGGCTAGGCTAGGCTAGGTTGTCGATGTTGTTTTTGGTGGTGATGGTGGTGGTGGTGGTGGTGGCTGATGCTGGCTGCTATTGCTATTGCTGCCTGTCGTTTAAGATACTTTTTTTTTGTGGTACGTTCGTTTTGTTTGTTTGTTTGTTTGGTTGGTTTAGTTGCAGTTTTATCCATTTTGGTGGCAACGCTCCAGCTCAGTTGAAGTGGCATGAAATGCTGTTAACCTCGTTTGAACTTTGCCATTTGTTTAAGCTATTGGATAGCTCGATTCTTCTTTCTTTCTTTCTGTTTTCTATTTAACTTTTTTTTCTTTTTGCAAAGGAGTAGGAGGAGGAGGGGGAGGAGATATTAAATGACTTAGGCTAGCCCAAATACAAGTCCGGAGCAGGAAAATGCAATTTAAATATATGGCAAACAAAAGGAGTGTATGCAATTTAATGTGAGTGGACGTGGCCCGATCGTGGACAGGGCAAAACTTGGGCAATTCAAACCCACCTTCGCTTGCCTCCAAATCTACTGACATTTACTCTGCTTGGATGATTGCATGGGTCAGGCGAGGCGACCCACCTACTTATTATTATTTAACTCCATGTGTATATGCATGTGTGTGTGTGTGTGTGTGTGTGTGTGTAAGTGTGTGGAACACACCTTTTAGGCTTTTCGCAATGACAAGTAGCCAGGCGTGAGATTTTTATTATTAGGCTGGCCGGCAGCGGCTCTGATAAGGCTGTAAAGTGGGCCGATCGGATACGGATTTGACACATGAATGGCATTTAAATTTTGTGCAGGTGATTATCATTTTCTTCTTCTTCTTCTTCTTTTTTTAAGGACTCCTATTTTTTATTTTGTCTAGATTAATTTGTAAGTAATTCGAATTGTCGTGGAACTCATTGGACATTGTAAATTGCAAATGGAGATATCTGAACGTCAGTCTGCGTGCATTTTAAGTAGACAGGAAGCAGGAAACGAAATTACATTTTAAAATACGCTACGCATTGCCAGACCCAGACAAACCCATTTTATACCATGCCCAGTTCGTCATTTGCTTGACCACGGCGTAGCCAAGAAGTAAAGATGCGGCAAACGAAAATTGTGTCACCTTGACAAAAAATAAATAAAAAGCATTTTACCCCTTTGGCGTTTTGTTTAATGATAATGCGACTGACTGATCAACAGTTCCAACCCCCGATCTACCTTTTCTTTTTACTCTGCTCCTGCAGCTGTTGCTTTACTTAAACGGCGAATGGAGTAGAAGAAGACATAAACCCTTTCAGAGTCTTTAAGCAAAAAAAAAAAAAAACTTGACAATAAAATAAAAATCGCGCTTGATACATAAATTCTTGTACATAAATATGAAGTTATATATAAGAAAAGCATTGCTACCACAATTTCTAGTGTGAAAGAAAACTACCCTATCAAAGACAAGAACATGGCAATAGTGGAAGAAGTTAAAAGGCGCGCGAACAGCTTTGTTGTTGCTGCCGTTGCTGTCGATGTTGAAGTGGAAGTTGATGTTAACGTCTTTACCGAGAGTTGAACGCGCTGTTGTAATTATTTTAATATAATTTTTTTTTTTTTCACTGCGTCATCATTATTTTCCTCCGCTTTTGATATAATTCTTCTTTGTATCATTTGCACACGATTGCACACACATACACGTATACAGCCCAAACTATCGTGCACACAGGCACACGTGTGCGCAAGTGTGTGTGCAGCTAGAGTTCAATTAACCACGTTCGGAGATGCCAACTCTCGTTATTCGGAAAGGGTTTGTGCTAATAAACACTTTATTTTTTTTCCTTTGGCCATGCCAGCACTTGATCTATCTATTTCCATTTTTTAATAAAAAGAATTGCCTTATTATGAATATTCGAATTGTTTTTAAAATCAAACAAGCAGACACAATAATCTAGTCCCGAACTAGGTTGGCAGCAACGATCGTGCAACGAAGCGCGCTTTACTGTGCGATCGGCTTTTAAACTCGGGTTAGTCTTCGGAGAACGGTGTTTGCGAGTGGTTGTATTTCAGCGTGTTTTTCGGTCCTCTTGCACTTGCAATTTTTTGCTGGAGGAACTCAAGTAGTACTCCGAATAAAAATATCATATTTGCCCCGAAAGAAAAATATATTTCTTGGAGATCGTCAAATTACTCACATGGCGCCGCTGAAAAACAATACCGCTTGGCTATAAACTGGAACGCGCTTTTATCTGTGATCGGCGTCGACTGTCTGTGTGTGCCTGTGTTTGTGAGTGGGGCTCTGTATGCCAATATGCGTGCTAATATAAAAAAGCGGAGAATTTTGTTAAATAAATAACTGTACACTGCCGAAAATTCAAACTAACCGCTAAAAAAGAAAAGAGAGAACGCTAACTTCTGCCTGCCGAATTAATTGCCATTGACCGCAGTCAGTCAATTTAATACAAAATATAACAATTCGAGCGTAAAACATCTCATGTACAATATTAAATTAAACTATAATATATAAAAATACAACAAATGGTTTAACGAAGACTCATGTGCGAAAACGTGTTTGTGTATGTGGCTATTCATTGTCATGTATTGGTGCGTCGTGCCGTTTTTCTTTTTTTTTTTATATTTCAAATTGCCGTTGATTACACACATTGACAGCGGCGCAGGCAGGCAGACACACACACACACGCCCGTACAATCACTTTAATAATGAGCGCGGATGCACGCAGCATTTACTATAGCAGACGGACTAATTAGAAATGATTTAATTTCAATAACAATTCAATTTGCGAAATGAAATTGACAACGACTAAAAAACGGCCATACAGCAGAAAAAAAAAGTCGCGAGAATGTGCCATCGTGTGCGTGTGTATGTGTAATTCGCCATACTTCTTTAATGCTGAGAACGGGCCACTAAGAAGAACTCAACAACAACAACAACGAAACAAAGCATACTTCAAAAAATAAAAGCAGCAACAGCAACGACGCTGCTCTGCTATCAACTTGAGCCATCACCGTATGTGCTACTAGAGATGAGTGCGTGAGACATGAAACATACACGATCCTCGCTCCAAATGCCACCAAATAAGTAACAGTGTTTTATGTTTTGTGAATTTCCTTTGAATTCATGTCTAAGCTACCTTTTGCACATCGTTCCGAAAATGCTCAGGGTGTTCGATTTCAAGTTTCAAAATTTGCCATCACCTTGTCTGCTGCGCTGCGCTGTTCTTGTTATTTTATTTATTGCTATCTCGCTATTTCTGCTTTGCGTCGCTCTGTAAGCTCTGCTTATGTATTGGTATGTATGTGTGTGTTTGTGTATATAAAGCGGTGCTCACTGCGAGAGAAATAAAATCCCCTTTCTGCGATCAATTTCCCCTTTATTTCAGCGCTTGCCAATACAAAGTTCTTTTGCAGTGCTGCCACATCGTTAGAATTTTAGGGGGGCTCAATTTATTGCAAGACTAAAAAAATGTCCCATCGGCAAATGCTTCATGTTTTTATTTTAGGCGCGAAATAACAAATGAAAAAAAAAAAATACGTTGAAATTTTAAAATATTTAGTCATAGTGTGTGCTGATAAATGCCAACGTGAACGCCCTCTTCACTGGTTCACTGGCTTATCAAGCGAAACCGAAAAAAAAACCATACACATGAATGTAAAACTAAACTAGCACGGCTTGACTCTGTCGGTCGGGTGTTTGTGTATTGTTTTCTTTGCCCGCGCTATCACTATCGCTTATTAAATGAAATTAGAAAATGAACTGATTTGCTTTAACAATTGGACGAGAGTTCGTACTTCTGTTTTTAGTGAGTGAGGGTCCAGTGTTTCACATTGTTTGTTAAGTATTTGTGACTAGATCCACACTCATTAATAACGGGAGTTCAATCAACAAATGTAAATAATGGGAGATTTTTTTTTTTTTTTTTGAGCAATAGGAAAATACTTTCTTTAGAGACTTAAAAAAAAAAAGAATGAAAAAACACCTGTTTGTGACCCCTCGAGGAAAGTAATTAGTAAAAAGGCAATAAACACGCACACACATACATACACAAACAACCCGGGAAGGTAACAGTACAGGTGGTTCTTAAAAAATAATAGAAGATCTTTGTGTTGGCTCCCTGGTCAAAATTAATATTTATGTATATCATTTTGAGGTCCGAGAAATTTCAATTCTTACTCGGGTATTTTTTTGTGTAAGCAAAAAAAAAAACTAAAAGTTCAACAACTTTGTACTCTTCCTCTTCTCAGCCCCCATACCATGACAATTTGCTACCGGAACAAATTGCCGGAATTCTTGGAAGTAGTTCGTCAATGAGACCTCCTCACATAGCATTCACAGCTTAGGTATTCCAAGTTCTGCTTTCAACTAATGACCTAAACTAAATACACACACACACGCACACAAGCAAAACTGTAGATGCCTATTGTTTAAATAGTTTTTTCTTTTTTTTTTCGTTTTTCTAGAAAAAAGTTTCGAATATAATAATTTTTTGTGTGTATCAGATTTTCAGTGAAATATACAAAAGTATAGAGATCAGCAGAAATTTAAGTTGCAGCGACGCCACAATTCTTAAACAAATTTTCAAGACTGCCGACGTTGACAGAAAATCAAAAAGAAGAAGAAGAAGCAGCAGGGAGTGGGTGGAATATTTTGTATGATTCTTTGTCAGATATAGAATAAGTCGTCAGCAGAAATACGATAAAATCAGACGAATCAAATAGAAAACCGTAAATCAAGCTTTTGATTCATTCATATAAACAGAACCAAGTCAAGCTGACTGTCCGAAGAGGCAGTCACTCATATAAATAAATAAAGATTCGAATATGCATGTAGATATACATATAAATTTATACAATCCAAACCAATTGTGTGAATATATGGAAAGCCAGGCTGATCACCATCAAAACGTTTACAATTGAAAATTGTTGCTAGGCACGAGAAAAAAATCAGACAGAAAAAAAAAAGAAAATAATGTGGACAGAAAGTCAGGCAATTGCATGACATGCAAAATATAAGGAAATGGCAACCAAGCCCCACAAATCTAATACCAATCCCCCAATAATAATATTCCCAATCACAACCAAACTAAACCAAAACCCAGTAAAATGCCAGCAAAAAAAAAAAAAATCGTGCGCCAACAATAATCACAGCGCAGTCGCAGCAACACCGACAAACCAGGCTCAAAATGATGGAGGCGGTTTCTGTGGTAAGAAAACGCCAGCCAAAGCAGCAGAGGCATCAGCAAAGACGATGGCGTCGGCGCTAGAAAGCATCTCCTCGAGCCTGCCAAGCGCAGCGTTTGCTCTTCTCTGACTCTATTTTGTCGGCGAACATGGATCTAGTGCACGGTTGATCATTATTAAGTTCGTGACTAGATTTCATGCTCGTCTATTAAGTTGGGTCAAAACAACATGGCGGCGGCAACAGGCAGCAGCAAAAAAAAGAGTAGAGCAAATCGCACCAGGCAGGCTACCGCAAGCCACTTTACTCCACTTCATTCGAGCCAAATTGGATTCTGGACTTGGAATATGACAGGGATTGTGGCAATACTTTGAAGCCTTTAAATTGGGCCTCTAAGACAGCGGCATCAATTAACCGCCATCACCATTACCACCATTACCATTGCCCAGTCAGTCAGTCGGTCTGTCAGGCTGCCAGCAGCGCGCCAACTCACATTCAGTCAATATAATAATAATGTGAAAAATATTCAGTTGCATGATTGACCCGTGACCCACATAATGACAAACATTCACACAGACACACCAGCAGCAGCAGCAGCCGCCACTGTTGGCCTCCGCCTTCCCCCCTTCCCCCGACGTCTTACTCATTTTGCCATGAGGGCAAATCAAACAAGACGAAGACAAACGGGTCGGGCCGGGCCGGGCCAGCCAAAAGTCATTGGCCTTTGCTGCTGCAGCCGCTCCCGCCAAAGTTTGCTGCAACTGACCGCTTACTGCTTACACCCTGCCCACCTCACCATCGCCTTCGCCCTCCTCTACCCGCATGATCAATGCCGCCAGCGTCTTTTTTTTTATTTGAGCCTTTATTTTGGCATAAATTTTTTTTTTATCTGTTTTTGCTGTGACAAAAGCAGCCCACCACCGATTTATGGCCGAACGACACGCGATTACAAATCGAAGCTGCCGCCAGCCTACCACCACCCCTGCGCGCGTGCGTGATTTTCGTTGACAGATCAACCGGCCAGCATATCGCAATCTGGAGGAGAGGCCAGGCCCTTCCGCGTGTGAATATTTTGTAGAGTAAGTCAAATCAGGCCTGTGGAAAAATTAAGTAATTCTCAATTAATGAAAAATTCTTTCTATTTTCTAGGACTCAAAACGGAACAGTGGCGTGGGCGGCGTCTTCTTTCTAACGGTTAACGGTAATGGCGGCAAACACCTGCTGTTGCTGTTGCCGCTTGTTCTGACAGGAAAAATGCCAGCCAACTGAATTAGCATTATTTCTTTTTTTTTTTATTTTACACAAACAAGCAGAGAAATATAATTTCAGATGCCCAGCGACCCGGACACGAACACCTTTTGTATTCTCAACCCTGTTATTGCTGACTTGTATTTATTGTTGTTGTTGTAGTTGTTTCTTTATTTCACGCTATTTAAATGCCAACGCATGTAAGGCAAAGGCTGAGCAAAACATTTGGTTGTTTGGCTATTTTACATATAGGAGGAATGTGTGTTTGTGTGTGTGAGTAAATAACACTTCCACCCTATATTGGAGTGACAGAAGGAAGAGGAGAAGCAGGAGATGGAGGAGGAGGTGGAGGTAAATACAAGCGCAGTGAATTGCAACGAAGTAACTATGTTGCGGTGTCTTCTGGCTTTTCCCAACATTCGAGTCGTCGAGTCGACTCGACTCGACTCCAGTTAAAGTATTTCCATTTCCTACAGACAACAAGATCTAAGAACGCGCAACATAACCGATCGAGCAACAAGAAGCGAACCGCTGGAATACAACCGCCAGCCGTCAAAACACTGAAACTAATTGATATAATAGTTAAAATAACAAACTAACGAGAAAACGAAGAAAACTTGGTTGGCAGCCAGCCACTGCCGCCGCCGTTGCCGTCGCGTTGGAGGAAAGAAAGAAAGAAAAAGAAAAACAGAAACAAAAAAAAAATAAGTTGACGGCATCGGCAAAGTGCAAAACCTTTCCAATTTGAAAATAGTTTTGCAATGTGTCTGTGTTCCCACAAAAAAACAGCAACAACAACAATAACAGGCACAGAAGCACACAGCCCCAACAACAGCAACAGCAGCAGCACTGATTGCAATTGCAATGCGAGTGCTAATGGGAAAAGCAGAAGTGGCATTGACAGGCCACCGGGGACCAAACAAGGGGAGCTGAAGATGACAATGCAACGATTAAAGCACTGAAAAGCAATGCACAAACAGCCAGCCGCTCAGAGTAGCTGGCGGCAGTGGCCGTGGCAGCTGGAAAAAAGTTTACCCCAATGCGCGGCATTTCCGTTGACCAGACAGAGCGAGGATGCTGTGCTGCTACTGCTGCTGCTGCTTTTGCCACCGTTGCACTGGGAGATGGTGAATTAATAGTATTTATTAAATCTAATTAAAATATGTATGCAATTTATTATGAAATGCAACCGATAAAGCAAACATAGATTTGTCAGTCTTGAAATAAATGAAGTTGTTGCAAAGAAAGTATACAAATTTGTCTTGCCTCTTATTGCGTGAACTTTTAAATTGGGAGAAGGAATTTTGCTCAAATAAAAATGTAAAATTTCTTACGACCGAGAGATATACCCAAGTTCTTTGCAATTCTCTTGAGTTTTTTATATTTTTCGGGAATTAAATATTTTTAAATTGGGCAAGCTAGCGCCAAAAACAGGGTTGCATTTTGGGAGGCCATGTAATTTTATTTCGGTTCAACACGAAATCTGGTCACATTGTTCGATAACTACCACCGATAAGTTCAGTCCGAAGCCATTCACAATTGTCTTTCAAAATATTCAGTTTCTTGGCTGACCAATAAATTTAACTACAAAACTAAAAATAAATAATTAAAACATATGATTTGTGTCCCTCAAGACAACTTAAAGGCTTGTGAATAAATAATGAATTATTTATACATTTTAATATTTATTTAATATGATAAAAAATAAAAAACTTATGAGTAATCAAAAACGGCAGAAGATAACATTAATTATGGGACCCATTTACAAAAGGCTCAAAATGTGAAAAGAATAATATTATATTATAATTATTACGGTTAAAAAATATGAATTTAATTTATTTTAATTATTTAGAAATCTGAAAATAAAAATAAAACAATGACTTGACCATAAGCAATTACTGGTGCATTTATTTAGTGAAATAATTTTCCCAATTTGTTTTTGCAGTTTTCCTCTTGTTGGCATAATACCAAGACGTAACGTATTTACAACCATCAATTACATGAGCAATAAAATATACACAAAATTCAACAAAGCAGCAAACAACTATGATAGCATAATTTTTATTACAATTTTCTTTCGCACGAAAATCCGCAAACTGCAAAACTGGCCCGCAGCCCCGCCGAACTGACCAACATTAAATCGGCAATAAAAAATAACTGAAATTGTCTGCTGACCATGAACTGTTTCACACCTGATGCTGTGATGATCTGATGCTCAAACTTTAAATCAACCTTCGCCTCTTGATTGCTGTAAAATTCAAATCGTTACGACTTGTGGCGCTTAAATTGTTGACGGCTTTGTCGTTGTCACTGCCCCCAAACTTTTAATGTGGGTAAGTGACCCATCAAAGAGAGCTCGGCTTGGGTATTTGTGCCACTGCCTTGGTTGTTTTCGGCGTTGTTGTGCACCAAATTCGTCACTATGTCGGTTCGGCGGTTGCTGCCCTCGCACAACTAAGCCGCCTCTTTGTCTAGCCACTGGGTAATTGTTACTTTTTCTATTAACCGATTTTGAACATTTATGCTTCATTTTATATTTTTTGGTTTCTCGACTGCCCGAGTAGCTGGCCGAGGCGGTTTTGTCGGCCCCCAATTCCAACTGCCACTACCGCATTTCGCTACCGCAGCCAGAGGCTTTAATTTAATGTCTTATTGACTCTCGACTGGAGCAGTTGGCATATGCGGAGTGCTAAAGTCTTGTAACTACCGACTCCTGCCCTGACCTGAGTGCCCACTCGAAATGCTTTGGATTTGGTGGCTGTTCTGGGTCGGCGGACTAGCAAATGCCGCCTCTAATGTCACAGTCTATGATGACCTGTGTCAAGCCTTCCGAGCGGTGACCAATGACTCCAAGCTGCTGGAGCACATCATACCGGAAATGTATGGACCGGCGGTGCGCAATGCCAATCCAACCTTCGTTTTTAAAATGCCGACTCACCATGAAGGAGACACCAGCCCAGACGGTTTTGAGATTTTAACAATGCAGCGATCTGATTTTGCGGAACCAATTTTTCCAAATATATCACAATTAACCACAGACATTGCTACGGTCGAGGTGACCACAAAGCCAACCATAATCGAGGATACCACAGCCATTGTGAAGACCAGTTTTGTGGCAGCCCCGCACACGCCTGGCGAGTGGCAACAATTGGGCCTGGAGGGGTGGACGGGAGAATTGATGAAGCCAACCATTTGGCTGGAACGGGATCACAATGAAAATCAACAGGTGCACTGGCCCTCGGGTTATCCGCAGGATCGGATTGTGGTGAATCTCAAGACTCAGAATTTTGATGGTCGGGTCAAGGACATACGAGTTATTGGCTCTGCCAAGGCTCAGCAGGCCGAAGAGCAGGATCTCCTCAATGAACAGAATGTCTACTTAGCACGGGTCAATGATCCCTTCGGCTACTCCACCAAATGGACACTCAAGTAAGTGGCTCAAATATTTTATTAAAAAGGTTGACAGTTTTTATTTCAACGCAGCAATGAGTCCAAGACCTCCTCTGATGAAAACCGTGGCAAACGAGATGTGGCCAAGCTGTACTCTATGATTAAGTGCTCCACGGGCTGTGATCCCCTGATATTTAAAGGCTACGGCTGCTATTGTGGTTTCGGTGGACATGGTGTGCCTGCCGATGGCATCGATCGGTGTTGTCGACTCCACGACAAGTGTTATGAGCAGAGCAACTGCATCTCCTACCTGGAATATTTTGTACCCTATGTCTGGAAGTGCTATCGGGGCAAGCCCTTGTGTGCCCTCGATCATGGCGAGTGGGGTGGTCCCGACTCCTGTGCAGCTCGCCTCTGCCAGTGTGATTTGCAGTTGTCTCGCTGCTTGCGCAAGTTCTACTGCCCCCGACGGCGTTCCGTCTGCTTCTCATCGCGTGCTCGACGCTTACAGAATTTAATATTTTTCGATTGATTTGTTTAATTAAGAAAGTTTTTATTTAATCATGTTGTGCATTTGTTAATTGGGTTTGGGATTAATGATGGCGTTGGCTTTTGCGGGAGCCGCTACGGGCCTTCACTGTGGCAGTCTTCTCTTTTTCCAGCTTGGTCACTGGGGGGCCTCCGCCTTCTGCATGCTGGCTAAACTCCTTGATCTGATGGATTTCCTGTAAGAACAAGAGCGCTGTCTTGTGTTGCTGGCTTTGTGGCTTGTAGAGCATCAAGATATTGTGGCACATCAGGACAACGTCCCGATGGAGCTCAGTGATACTGCGTATGACTCCCGAGTCAATGTTGCGCTTGATTGTGGGCAGATCCATGGGTCGTAGGCACAAGTCGGCTTTTTGGATGTGCTCCTCGTGAAAGGAGCGGCGAAAGGGTGCTGCATGGCGACTCTCATTGAGGGTGTTGATAATGCCCATGAAGATCTTTTTAGAGGCTCCGCGAGTTTCGCGACGGTCGTCGGTATGCTCGCTGGAGGCTGGTGAATTGGGTATACTGTCTATGACTGGCGTGGAAGAGCAGCGACGTCTCGAGCTGGTCCTGGTGGTGGAATGATCGCTGGCCGTGGCCGTTTCGTCGTCGATCATGGGACTCTCCGAGCGATCGCGATGTGGCAGCTTGCGCAAAAGTGGTGGACGGGTTAGAGCTGGGGCTAGGCTCGGAGTTAGGCCTGTGGGTGGCGGCTGTGGACTGTGTGTAGCCGCGCCTGCCTCAGCTTCTGTCTCTGCTTTGGACTCCTCCGTTCTCTTCGAGTGCGATTTGCCTTTTGAGCTACTGTCGGTGTGGGTAGAAGAGTCTTCGTCTGTGTCCTGTGCAGTGGTGGTGAGAGCCTGAGCAGCTGGTTTGGTCTTGCTGTTGGTATGTTTGGGCTTGTCCTCAGCATTAGGAAGGGAACCTGCATCTACTTCTTTGGATTCTATGTGGCATGAAGAACATAACAAATTAGCCTTTTGAAAGTTGAGATAATTCTCACACTTACCTTCGGCAGATTCCTCTTTGGCAGTGGCCTCGGTGATGACTGCGCTGGTAGTTTCTTCTTCGGCCTTGCCGACTTCGGGTACCTTTTCGGTTGAGGCTTCATCGGCATTGTCTTCACTGGAACTGGTTAAGAGGGTGACAGTCTCACTGATTTCCTCTACGGCCACCTCGCTGGTCAAAGTTACAGCCACGGATTCGGCATCGTCAGCAGGCAGGCTGCTTTCTGTGGCGCTGTTGCTGCGCTCTTTGCCTTCATATGAAGTGGAAGCCACTGTGGCTAGGGGTATGTTATCGTTGGAATCATCACTGGATCGAATTACCACTTCTATAGGCTTTTCGATTTGGGCTGGCGAAATGGTGGCTTTGCTGCTGCTTTGTTCCCTTTTTAGGGCATCCAATTTGTCCTCGAAATCAATGACATCTGGCTTGTCCTCTGGGGAGGCCACAACATCTTCTACATCATTTAAAATTTCCATATCCATGTCATCCATATCCTCTATAATGTCACCAATGTTCGGTAGTACCTCGAGCAACTGCGTATCCTCGGTGGGGTCAGGTTCGTCGGAGTCTACAGTTGCGCGGTTTGCGTTATCCACCGACTGTTTTTTGTTTTTATCCAGATCCATTGCTGATTGCTCTTGGCTCGAGTCCACGGCATTTATGGCAGTTGTTAGATTGTTGGCTGCTTCCCCGGATTTAGCAGACATTTTGTTCTTCTCCAGTAACATAGATAGCGTTGGTGCTGCTTGGGAGGGACTCTTTTCGGTGCCTGGTGTGGTTGGGGTATGGACTTCTTGCACTGGTGGTCCGCTTATGGGTCGTGTTATAAAAGTACTGTCACTGGTATTTTTTAGTGTGATGACTGGCTGGTTAGGAATCGCACTAGCTCCACTGGTCAAAAGGGATGTTATAGTGGGAGCCGTGGCACGTGCTGTGCTGCTAGTGGGAGTGGGTGCAACTACGAGGCTGGTGGTGTTGCCAGCACTAGTGGGTGTTGGAGACTTTAAAAGCGATGTAAGCAATGGCGAAGTGGCCGGTTGCTGCTGAGATTTGGTGCTACTGCCACTGCTTGAGCTGCCAGTGATTTCTTCCACATCCATGTCAACGGATGTTGTATCTGGTACCGAAGTTGTTCGTCGGGCGGCTGCATTGGTGATGCCTGAGTTCCGCCAACTGTTGGCCAATTCTTTTTTCCGCTGTTCACGTTCCCGCATACGGTTCTCTAGCTTCATCTCATTTATGCGCTGTGTCTCCAGTTCATTTTCTATTTGCTGCCACATTTCTTGCATCCCTTGTTCACTTACCGCGTCGGCCTTCAATGCGTCGATTTCGAGTTGTACTTTCTTGAATTCCTCTTGATCGTGCTGCATCTGTATTTTGATTTCCATCATGCGTTCTTTAGTTAGACGCCGAACCAGCAGCTCTGTCGGCGGTTCAACGGTGGCTGGACTTGAGACTCCGGGGGGCCCGCCTTCGCTGCTACGCTTTTTTCGTTTGGTAGTTTCCACAGACTCCAGCAAGTGGCCATATTGAACAGCGCAATTCTTCTGGGAATACCAATCTGCCGGGCGGTTGTCATTGCAGAGTGTTTTTAGAGTTCGGCTGACAGTAATCCAGTTTTGGTCACCACTGCAGACGACGGCGGATGCTAGGCACAATTGCTCCCGTTTTGACCATTTGTCTAGTGGATGCCGGCTCATTTGTAGGCGCTCTTGAATTGCAGCCGACATTAATTTTTTTCCTGAAAGTTAGCGCCGTAAAATTGTTTTGCTTTGGGAATTTATCAAAAATTTTAAATACCTTCTTATTTTGTTAAACCACTTTTGTTTTACAGCAAACTTTCAACTTGATTTGACAAATAATTTAATTGTCGAAAAAAATTGACAATTCCCGATAGGTATATCCAAAAAATTGTGAAGCGTGCAGGGGTGAATATTGAAATGTATCGAAATGAGTGAAGTTATCGATGCTAATTTTTCTGTACTTGTTTGGGTACACACTTATACGCCTTGCTTGGCCACACTTTTTTCAGTAGCAGATATTTTATGTGTGTGTGCGCGTACTCTACCATTTTCGTCGGGTTTTTCTGTGTTTTCGCTTAAAATTACATAGTTAATTGTAATTTAGCGGAATTGTGCTGTGTAAAAGTGTGCAGCAGCTATTAAAGTAAACAGTTTGCGTGTGCCGCGTGCAATTTTTCGACAGTCACAATGACGGCCGCGGGCGACACTTCACTCTGGCTGCATAATAAACTAGGCACCTCAAATGACTCGTGGATAAATGGTTCAATATGCTCGCAACTAAACAAGGAGGTTTTGCGCAACATCAAAGAATGCTTTCCACATTTGCAAACACAAGTGAAATTAAAACTACTTTTGAGTTTTTTGCATATTCCGCGCCGTCTGGTGGAAGAGGTAAAAATTAGTTGGTGTGACATTATGAAAAAAAATTTCACCAACGCCATCGCGCAGCCATGCACACATACAAACACGCAGATACTAACGTACACACAACAGCCACTGCATTGGTGAAAAAAAATAATTAAACTCGACAAAATTAGTTAATATCCGTGAAATGTGTAAATTCTAATCACCCCGGATGTGTTCTTTACTAAAATGAATATTCACTTTGTCATGGGACACACAAATTTTTCCATATTTCACGATTGTGAAAATAATAATAATTTCCCGCCACTTCTGGGCCAACTACGTGTGTATAAATAATTGCTCGTATGTATGCGTGCAAATGTTTGTGTGGGAGAGTACACGAAACGTTTTCGTTTGTGTTGTTGTTATTGGGGTAGGGGGAGCGAACAAGTCGGCAAGTCGGCTTCACATTTTATTGAGCTTCCGCCAACTCCAAAAAGACTACTTGACACCACCTTTTCAACCAAACGCTTGCTCTATTTTTCCAGTGGAAGGCCGAATTGGAAGAGGTCATCGAAGTTGCTGGCCTGGATTCCGAATTATGGGTCTCGATGTTGGCGGAGACCATGAAGACATTTCCAGCGACCAGCTCGCTGAATACGGAAATATCCGACTACGAGGACACTCGTCCCATTTTCACCGACATGGTCAACGATCTGCGCAAATTGGTAAATAAACATGCCGATTTGGGAATGCTACCCTTGGAATGTCAATACCTAAATAAAAATGCTCTGGTCTCAGTTGTAAGTTGGCTTCATGAATGCCTGAAATCCCCCAAACTGGTTGCCTTTTTTAAATACATTTTCCTACTCCTTAGGTGGGTCAACAATCTGCGCCTATTAAGCATTTTAATGTCAAACGCAAGCCGAAGAGTGCTCAGCTGCGCATGGAACTGCTGCATAAATCTGCAGATGCCCAGTCCTCGTTGAAGAAGGTGTCGGCACCCACTATACCCTTACGTTCTCGTGGCATGCCACGCAAAATGACGGACACCACACCCCTAAAGGGCATACCATCTCGCATGCCCACCACAGGCTTTCGGTCGCCAAGTGTACCCGGCAACCAGCAGCGACCCAACGTCAGCCGCACTCCGGCTGGTCGCAAGGATGGTGGCATTAAACTACTTGAACTATCTGAACAGCCCATGAGCTATGCCACAGCCAAGAAGCGCAAGCGAGAACAACAGCTCGAAGAACAGCAAAAGAAACAGGAACAGAAGCAACAAGCGGCCGCAGCAGCCGCTGCAGCTGCAGCCACCACCAGCACCGACGAGACTGCACCCACAGATGCTGTTCCTAATGCCAGTGGCGGGGACACACCCACTACGCCTACATCGGCCAACAACAGCTTTGAAATCAAAGTGGAATCACAGCTTAACCAAAGCTCGGGCAGCTTAGACGAGACCCATGACGAGTTCAAGGCACCCGATATAGCGGCCAAGGCAGCGGAGCCAGTCACTCCGGAATATGCGGCAACGCTGAATTTCGCCCAGGCCACAACACCCACACAGCCGGTCAAGACACCGGAGAGCAAAATAAAGGCAACGCCAACACAGAAGACAGTCGCTGCTGCCCAGTCGAAGGTAAACAACAACAGTTTCAACCACACACCCAAGCGTATCAAGCAGGAAATTGAGATCAAGAGCGAGGAAATTATTGTCCCTGCCAACATCAAATTGGAAAAGATTGATTCTACTATTATATCGTCAATACCGGCACAGCCACAACCGACCCAGCGCGTGATTATCCAGCAGCAGGCAGTACAGCGGACTCCACAGCTCTTGATTCGAACTACCCCGCCCAAGCGGCAGAACAGTACCACCACTACCACTACCACCACCGTGGGCAATACCACCATCAAAATGGAAAAACTGGACATTAAACCCATGTTAAGAACACAGACACCCGCAGCGTCCACCTCGACCGCCTCCACCACTACCACCATTCTCACACCGCAGCAACTAAGGCAAGCGGCCAGCCCCTTGGCCAATCTGCCCAACAATATATCCGTAAAGATAACCTCCGCCAAGGCCAAGGCTGCGGCGGCAGCTGCCGGCACTAGTCAGGCCCAGCAGCAGATCTCGCAGCAGCTGCCACAAACATCGCAAGCGGCTCAGCAACAACCAATTTTGATCAACAGCTCTACACCGGTCATTTTGGCCTCATCGCCCAGTTCACAGAGTGTGCGTGCGGTAAGTACAAAAATTCAAATCAATTGGACTCCTCCGACTAATTACTATGTTTTTTTTTGCAGAAACCCTTGACTACAACAGCCACGGCCACAACCATAGCACCCCAGGCTATAAAAACTATGCCGCTGAGCCAGTTGAAGACGGCAGCCAACAGTGGGCCGGTCATTATATCTCAGACCATAATCCAGCCGGCTAAACGAGCACAGCAACAGGCAGCCACATCTAGTGCCGCTGCAGCTGCAGCGGCAGCCGCTCCGCAATTCCAGCAGCAGCCGCAACAGCAGCAACAACATCTTCCACAATTGGCCCCACAACAGACGCAATACATTTTGACTACGCCACAGCAAACACATCAGCCAGTCACACCCACGCTACCCACACTCACGTCTTTCACCCAGACGAGACCGACGCCACAAACCACAACGCTCTACCAGACTACAGCTGGAACTGGCAATCCCCAGACACCCACAAAGATTTTACTAAAGACGTCGGCCACCTCGGGTGTGGTCATGACACCAGTGCGCCAGCAACCCCAACAGCAGCAACAGACTACCGTGGTCTCCAGCAATCCGCCACCCCTGGTGGCCACCTCGGCAGCAGTGGGCTCCCAGCAGACCCTCAACATTCAAAATGTACAACTACCCAATCGACCGGTAACCATACAGCCGGCCTCGCAGGCTGCCCAACAACAGCATCTGCAGGCTCAGCTGCAGCAACAGCATCCCCAGCACACTATCGTGGCCAATACAACGGCCACTCAGCAACCGAAATTATCACAGGTGATTATGCAGCCGGCAAGTGCTGCTGGTGGAAATACCAGTGGAATTTCCACGCTGAATGTCTCGCCCACCGGTGGGAAGAACAAGACTATTATTCTTACCCAAAAGGGTGTCATTTTGCGGAATATTGGCGGCGACATGTATCAGCAGATACCAATCAGCAATGTGAGTGGCTTGCAGGGTCTCAGCGCTGGCACCACGTTGATGACCACCACGGCGGCCGGACCGCCTGGTCTGGTTAAGACCACGCCCTCGTCAACAAGTATGCAAATTCAGCAGCAGCAGCAAACCAAACAAATGTTGCCCACCCTGATACCCACAAGCTCGTTAGGCGGACAACATGTCATAGTGCAGCAGCAGGCGTCCACAAATGTCATTGGCAATGTAAGTGAAGTGTCACCTTGTTCAGGTAATGGAATTCCTAATTAAAAATCTTTATTTATTTTTCAGACACCACAACAAACGATTATACGGCCGGTAAATGTGGGCAGTGGGCTACCAACGTTGCCGCAGGGTCTGACTCTGATACAGCGGCCTGGACAGCAGCCGCAGCTTGTCCAGGTACAGGCAGCCACCACCAGTGGCACCCAGCGCACGATTATTACGCAATCGGCGGGAGCCCAGCAACCGAGACAACAGCAAATTCTTTTGCAACATAAGCCGGCCACTGTGCAACAGCGTTTGGTGACTTCCACAAGCACGGCAACCGGCACCCAGCAAATACAAATACAACAGCAAAGTAACACGCCCAGCATTTCGCGTACTGTACAAGTGCTGCAACAGCAGCCGCAACAACAGCAGCAACAACAACAACAAACCGCAACGCAACCGCAAGCGCCGCAGCGACGAGGATTGTCCCTTTCGGTGTGTATAAAATTTCGGATATATTTTTATAAGAATTCATTCAATATGTCCTTTCTCTCATACAGAATGAGCATGTACACAAGGCTCACGAAATGTTCCGTAAGGCAAATCGTGTCTCTCGGCCTGATAAGGCTTTGATTTTGGGATTCATGGCTGGTCTAAGAGAGAATCCACGACCCAATACGGAAAATGTTTTGGTCATTAAATTGGGTGAAACTGAGGTAAGTGCAAAGATTATATGCCAATTGCATATTCTGATAAGATTTTTTTTTTTTAGGAAAAAGTGCAACAGGAAGATGGCAATACTGCTCTTTGTCTGGTTGAATCGCATATACGCTTGGATTACAATACTGGCGAGTGGAAGACATTCCAGAATTATAGACTGTTGGATCAAAGTGCTGCCTCGTAGTCCTCAAGGATTATACGCATTGTGCGCAGCGCCAAGTAGACATTAAAGGAAAAGGATAGCGCTGATTGATTTGATTGTAGAAGGCCTCATTGGTCCATCAAATGCTTTCGATATTATTGTGCTTAAAAGCTTTAATGGTATTCTTTTCTGTTGCTGCTTCTGAGTCTGTCTATACATATGCCTCAGACTCTGCCACCTTCCTAATCTAAAAAAAAAAGGAAAAAAATATATATATATTTTTGCTTTCTACGTTTAACGCTGTGCAATTGGAAGAGCAGTCTCATTAGACCGTGGCCAATGGGCACCGTACAAAAAAAAAAATAAATAACCGCGAGACCCCGAAAACCCCTTCCTAAAAACAAAAAAAAAAAAAAAAACTGAATTGAGAAACTAATAACCTATGAGAAATAATTAACGTAAATTAGGTGTACAGTTGATAGTTTTTAGTAAATGTTAGCGTTTAAATTAAATAGTAACCATTATGCAGACCAGACATATATGAAAGGTAGCAAACACTCATATACACAGACACACTCTGACTCTGATTCTGACTCTGACGGACCTGGTTTAAGTAACAGATTTGTAAAAAACAAAAAAAAAAAAATCCAATTCGCATACTTTAATATGCATGAACATTCACCTGTTTTTTTTTTTTATTTTAGTCTTTGTTTGTGGAACAGACAGCGGTAGACAAGGGACGATGACAGATTAGAGACCGGGTAAAGTGACAGACATGAAAATAACCAGGGGACGACTTTCATTTCACACACACACACACACACACGCATGCACTCATATAAAATTATCTATATTAAAATTGCATAAATAAATAAATAAATAAATATATATATGGTAAACTATATATAAAAATAATTAGACTTATGTAATTAGCTGTCAAGTGTATAATTAATTTAGCAAGAAGCATAAATTCTGAGCAAGCAAAAAAAAAAAAAAAAGGAAAAATCTATGAAAAGAAAAGTAAAAAAAAAAAAACATTAAAATAATAATACAAAAAACAAATGCAATTAATGGAAATCACTTTATAATTGTATAAACACAGCAAAAAAAAAAAAAAACAAAAAGTAATTTGAAAATCTAAAAAAAATATATATATTATATAAATGTGTAATAGTGTAGAATAAACCAATCATATTTATGGCTTTAATGTTCAATTGCTCATGAATTCGTTTCATTTGATTGATGACGTGATTGAACAATTGATTGATTACCCAAGTAATTAAGAATACTCAGTCTAGCTCTCGGCTCAATGTTAAAGTTGATAATTTTGTTTTTCTTTATTGCATTAATATCGCAACAAGCTTACAACTAGTCAACATAAATTTAGGGTTTTTATTGCTTTTGTCTGGCTTAATTAAATAATGATAATACTACGAGGTAAACTAAGATCTAAAAGAAATCAGAATGGAATACATTTGAAAGACAGGTACAACCGTTTGGGGTCTTAAATTCGCTTTGAGTTTCGCTGTGAATTGGATTGGATTACTTGTTCACCTCCTTCCAGTGGACAATGGCGCGTTGGTCATCGGGAGCATCAGCGAAGGGGCGGCTACCATCCGAAGCAACATACTCATTAACCTGATAGTCCAATAGGGTCTTGTAGTGATAGACATCGTTGCCCAGCTGCTGGGTGAGTGGACTTGTGTTGGTGGTGAAAATGCCGGCAAATTGCTTTTCGCGAGCCACACGCAGCACTTCGTGCTCCATGAAGTGCATGCAGGCTATGTTCTCACGAGGATTCAGCTGGTCGGCGGTGCCCATCATAAACGAGTGGAGTATCTGATTCAGGCCCTTGGGTAGGTAATTGTCACTGCATAGAAGAGCGCAAGATTAGAATGAGGTAGTCGCAAGTTAGGAGCTGACTTACCGTATGGGACCCTCGCAGAACTCGAGAAACTCAAAGACAATCAATAGCTTTGATTTGATTTCCACTTCGGGCTCATCGCGTGCATCGAAATTCAGGGCAGTGCCAATAATCTTATCTGTATTACGGTCATAGACCACAAAGCTCAGGTCACGCTCCACCAGCGCCACCCAAATATCCTGAAATACAATGAAAAAGAAATTGAAGATTTTTTTTTTTTGAGATAGGTGAAACTTCCCACTTACATTGAGTATGTCACTGTAGTCAGTGCGCAGAACGCCTGGCTTGAGCCACTGCTCTAGATCCGCCTTGTTATAGAAACTGTCCACAATTATGCTAAACAATTGAGAAATTTAGAAATTGCCAAAAAAAATGCATCAGATAAAAACTCACTCAATCACTGCTTGTCTGTGTTCAAGTCGCAGAGGCACTGCCTCCAATTTCAAATGTGGACAGGCATTTAGCCATTCTTCCTCCATTTGTATGCTCTCCCGGTTGACAGCCATTTTCTGTATGATCTCACCCAAATTCTTGGCTGCTATGAACTCCGATATGCCAATATTATAGCCTTTCTCCCTGAGCAGGGTGACCGTGAATATGGAATTGAGTGAATTTCCACCCAACTCATAGAAATTGCTTTGCGGCGCCAGGGTGGCTCGTGTGGATCGTCCAATTACCCCGCCCACTGTCTCGAATAGATCGCGTGCGGTCAGCTTGAGCTCTTCGGGCACCTGACTGTAGTCAAAGTCCAAGACAATGCTGGAGTCGCCTTCGTTATTGTTGGCCGTCTCGTATGACTTGAGCAGAGCTTGCCGATCGACCTTGCCATTGACCAAGAGCGGCACGTGCTCAACGATAATGACCTGAGGGGTCATATAATCGGCCAGCTTCTCCTTGAGCCGTCCCTCCAGCTGTAATTCCGTGACCATTGGGGCATCATCACGCATCTTGACAAAGGCCAAGATAGCCTGATCTACGTGTCCGGCATGATAGCACAGTACAATGGCCTTTTCGACCAGCGGCAATTCGGCCACATTCTTCTCGACCTCCGAAAGATCCACACGATGGCCGCGAATTTTGATTTGTGAATCGGTGCGACCCTCAAACATAATGTTGCCATTCTTCAGTGAGCCATAATCGCCCGTGCGATATAATCGGGAGTATTCTGTGCCAGATTGGAACATTTAATATTTGAGGTAGGATATAAATTTGTTCACCTACTTTTCTCCACTGCCAAGGGATTCTCTAGGAAACGCTCAGGATCGCGTCCGTTGACATAACCAGCGGCTAGATTCAAGCCTGAGGCAAAGATCTCACCGATCTCGCCGTTCTTGACAGGCCTATAGTCTGCATCCAAAAGATATATAACGGTATTTGAAACAGGAATGCCTGAAAGAATTTTAAGGATGAGTAAAATCCCCTTGCTGTGACCTTGTTTCACTTACCTATGGGCACATTTTCATAGAGACTCAATTGCTTTTTGCTCTCGCAGGTGAAATAGGTCACATCGCCCATAACCTCAGTGGAGCCATAGAAATTGTACAGCCGATGAACACCCTCGTCAAAGTAGTCAAAGAAGCTGCTGGCCAAAGACACAGCCAAAGGTTCACCGGAGCACACCCAAATCTGCAGATTATACAATAATTTCTGGGCGGAACCACCGCCCTCCATTTTCAGGTACATCAGCAGAGAACGCAAAAGTGTGGGCACCAAAACCAGTCGTCTGATCTTGTACTTTTCCAGTAGGGCCACCAAGCGCTCGGGATCCTTGGTTACAGCTTTGGGCACCACCAAAATGGCCAAACCACACATGAGCGGTCCCCACAGCTCGGCTATGGAGTCCACAAAGGTGAGAGCCGTCTTGAAGACTCCCACGGTCTCATTGGTTGTGTAGGGGAAGGCTCCCCACTGCCACTGCAGGCGATTGAGTATATTCTCGTGAGGCAAGCGCACACCCTTGGGCACGCCCGTGCTACCCGAGGTGTAGAGCACAATGGCCACGTTGTCATTGCCACCACGCAGCATCTCCTCCGACAGCAGATTGGCATTGCTTAGCTGCAGCGATTTGGCATAGAGTTCGGTCAATGACATAGTGGGTGTGCCCTGGAAACGCGAGGGATCGATGTCATCGTCACGCAGTACCATGATGGGTCGGGACTCCATCAGAATATGGTGTATGCGATTGGCCGGGAAGCTGGGATCAATTGGTAGATAGGCTCCACCGGCCTTCCATATGGACAGCAAAGTGGTAACCAGACCATCCGAAGGCTGCATGCACACGGCCACAATAAAGTCCCCATCACTATTCGGCTGCAAGAAGCGGCCATGAGTCTCGGCCACCAACAGACGCGCCGCCCGATTGGCACGCTCGTTCATCTGCCGGTAGCTGCTCTGGCGCAACTGACCAGCCTGGTCATGGTAGATGAGGGCCACCTTATCGGCATGACGCAGCTGTTGCTCTTCATAGATACGATGCAAAGCTCGTGGCACAAAATCCTGCTGTAGTCCCTTCACAATCGAAAGTTGTGGCAAAGAACCCATTCCAAAAAGTTTCTGCAATTCGGAAGAAAAAACCAAAAGGACGAAATTAATAAATTTCGTTTTCCAGGAAATTTACAACAACTTTCACAAGCATCTGGCTTAATACACTCAGCACTCAGCTGCAATATTCATTCAAGATCTTAAAATATTAATATAAATATGTTGTATGTATAATTGCTTCAAAGGTTTCCAATAATAGTCTTACAAGTAATTCAACTAGTCTAGTTGCTGTAATAAATCACAGGTGTAGCTTCGGGGTGTTGTCGTAATCTTGTGTGGGTTCTATATATAATTGAAGCTGTCAAGCAGGTTGAGTTGTAGTGGGGCTGGTAGATATTCCTCGACTACTGGAACCACCTGAGCATACTCAGTCAAGTCAAACGCCCCTCTTAATTGCTTAGATAACTTATGGCCGACATTATAAATAGATAAATGAAATTTCGAAAATATTACCTTTAAAGAATTTCGATTGATTTATTTCAAATATTATGCATAGTTCATATCTCAAGATAAACATCTTTTAAATTTTAAATTAGGAGAAAAACCAGAATTTCAAGTTCTTGGAATTGGAAAATAGATCTACTAAGGAAGGACTGCAATTTACATAATAAATATCTCGCGTCTCAGAAAATGGGTTATTCTTAACTCTTCAGACTGGAGCTATAAAAAACTCTATTTTATTTGATTGGAGTAGGTTAATATTTCTTAGTTTTGACAGTTATGAATAAAAGAAACTTGATTTCTTAGTTTTTGATATTGAAAGAGAATTACAGAATCTTCAAATCTGACCTCTCGATTTGTTTTAAATATATTCAAAATTTTATTGACAAATTTTGTTTTTTTTTTTTCTGATTAGTTAGCTCAACTTGGTCTAAGCTATATTTTTGCAGTAAGTAAGAGGGTGCGGCAATTATTAGGATTTTTGCTCTTACAATGTAAAGTCAATTAAAAGTCAATAAATTAGAAAACACAACCAAAAGTAATCAGTCAAGAGAGACTACCTCTAGTTCATTAGTTGTCAGTCCGAGTTAAGCAATACTAAAAAAATAAATATGTATATATATATAAATAATGCAATTAAAATAGGCTTTATGTCAGCAGCTTGGCTAGTTGGTTCGGGTTTCAATGTCAAGAAATCCGCAGAATAAGAAGTGAATTGAGAGACAGGCAGCAATTAAATTAAACTTGGCTTGAATTGTCTTGGCCTTACCATTTTATCGTTTGTAAATTTTTAATTATTAAAAAGCAAGCTTGCAACAGAAATTGTCGTTGAAGTGGAAGTAGTGGACTATAAATTCAGTTAGCTTGACATTGGCGAGCTTGTAAAGTGTCCAGGAAATGAGTTGAAAACAAAAACTTCACCAACTATACCAATTCATCATTACTAAGTCGACTCTAAGCCGGCCCATTTATTTAGCCATAAACAAAAAAAAAAAAGTAAAATAAAATAAATAAATATTTAATTACTTAATTTTAATTAGGCGTTCATGAGTGTAACACGCGGCGTATGAGTATTTTTCTAAGGCATATTTGGTAACAGAATTGCTTATTTTGGTTTCCCCTTCTATTCCGCTTACAATTTTTTTTCTATTTACAATTTATAATTTGTGGGGAAGTGGAAATCCAAGTTGCCCCTGGACAGCAATGGCCTTTACTGAAACAAGTTCTACCGGAAAATGTTGAAACTTATTTCGGATTTTTTTGATTTATCTTAAGAATTTGACATACATTTTTTTTTGTGGATTTTCACAGTTATCTGAAAGTCTCAGAAACTGGTTTATGTAACGGTTAAATTGTGTTAGTAAAATTCTTTATCGCTGGAATATTCAAATTATCATATTTCTTTTCTCAAGCCTAGATTACGTATACGCCGTGTGAGTCCAATTACATTATTTATTTTGTATTGTTTGGATGCGGCTGCGTGCCTGTGTGAGGCTAACATATGCATACAAATAATATAATAATATCTGCATACAATATAAGCCGCCTTTATACCGCTACCTAGTCGTTGGTTTATCTTGGCAATTACCTGGCCCCCGGCCAGTGTGTTTCTAATTTAGTGTGTGTATATCTTTGGGCCTGGCATTGTTGTTGTGGTTGCGGAGGCCAGAAGGTGTCTCGGCCAAGTGCATTCTTTGGCGTTTTGTGTTTTCACATCATCGGCTCAATGCACCATTCAATTCAACTGGCCTGGCCTGGCCTGGCCGGGCAAAGCTAAGGCGCATCCGTGGCTTTGTGGACGACGGTTCACCTTCGTTGCTTCTGTTGATGAGGTGAAATCTTCATGGGTGCTTTAAATGTATTTTTCTTTTTTATTCAATCGGCACAATAAACTCGAACTCAATTGAAAATCATTTAGAAAAACAACAAAACCACAAAAGCAGCTTATAATTTTCCGTTCAAGGTTGCGATTTGCTTAGATTGTTTTCTGTCTTGACTTTTAAAGGCTTTCGGAAAATCGTTCATAATTATCCGTGATTGATTGCACATGTGTTTATTTGTTGTTGCAGTCTTAGCCATATAATTTGTAATTTACATAATTTACAAAGTTGATTTTGAATTCAGTTTTTGTTAGGTGTTGACTGGTCTATCAAATCAAACGAAATCTTATTGACTGAGGTCAACAGTTTTGGTGAGTTAGTCAAGCAGCCGGTCAATTGTGGATTATTTGAGAGGGGGAAATGATAAAGCAATTTTTGAATAATCTTATTTCCGTTCCAAGAGTGCAACTAATTAATCTGTATGTCCTAAAAGAACTGTCGAACTATTTTGTTTAGGGTCTTCGTGCCCAGCCATAATCAAGGGAATTGAGCTTTGCTCAATTTGCCTGAGATTTTTGAATTCATTTTGAATTTTCACTGCCAGTTGCCACTGATTTGTTTATCGTAGTTGTTCTTGTTGTTGTTGGGACCCTGCTGATTTGCTTAATTGAGTAAAAAGTGCTTAATTTAAACAACAATAACAAGTGTAACCATCACTAAAAATTTTTTTTGGGGGGCGCTCAGCGTCATCGTTTCATTTGGACATTTCGTATATATAAAAATAACGTAAATATTTTGTTTTTTTTTATGTCTCGCATATATTTCCGATATGAGTCAATTGGCAAACCAGTCAGAAAGTCAATCAGTTGGCTAAGGAAACCACAAAAAAAATGAAACAAGAAGAAAATGTCCGCCCAAAAAAACCCAAGCCCACTTTTTTTTATTTGTTTGCCTTTTTTTTATATTGACTTGCGTCAATGCGAGTTTTAAGTGTGCTCATAAAAAGATAAGCTATGTAAATGCAAATTAGAAAATAGTTACTTTACATTAATAATATTCGCGATAAATAAACGTGCTAAATAAATAATTATTTCTGTTGTCAAATGATCAAATTAATCGCTGTTTACATGTTACTTTGATTTAATTTGGCATAAGAAAAATAAAAATCTATGCGATGCATCTAATTCGATCTTTAGTTCGATTCATATTCAAAAGGCTTGAGGTCTTGAAGACTCGATTGCAAATTATCTGACTCGTGTTCATAGACTTCAACATAAATTACAATTATGCTGATGTGGTTTTTTTTTTTTCAAATTAATATGCAAAGCAATTAAAGACAAGCCACTGGCTAGTACCAGTAATTAAGATCTCAAAAAAAGTCTGATCAAAGCAATCAAGAAAATCAATTTGTAAGCAATTTAAAAAATCTAAAAAAATAAACAGAGGCTTTCAAAAAAAAATTTAATCCACTATTTGAATCGAGTACATTTTGACCCCGTGTCAAGATAAGAATGAATGCTGTGGAACAGCTTTTTAAATTAGTTCAGATTTACTTCCTCGGAGGCAAAAGTTGTCATAATAAAATACTTGTTTTATTGGCCTGATCCTATTCAAAATTGGGTTTTGTCTCACAAACGAGAAAGTGAGATTTCACAAAAATAATAAATTGTTTTTTTTTTTTTCTTTACAAAAAATAATGACATTAAGTCTTGTGATGTAATTGCAATTCAATTGAAATTTGCCAGAGAACGATTTAAATTGTGATTCATTATTGATTTAGTTTTGTTATTCAATTTTAATGTGAAATCTCAGCAAGGTGTTGGAATTTTTCACACGAACTGCAATTTCGAATATTCGTCAAAAATTATTCATTTGGACAAGTCTCTATTATCTAGGTTAAAAAAAATATTCAAATTCAAAAAGAATCTTTATAAGTTGAGGCAATTATTAATCTGTCAGAAACTTGGAAAATTATTTATTGCCCAAGTGACTTAAGATCTGAATTAATTTTTCAATCTATCAAGAATCGCTTTATGAACATTTTGTCATTTTTTATATATTTTTAATTACAAGAAAACTGAGTGGGACATAATAAATCACAATTTCATAAATGCTCCAGACTACTTACATTTTTATTGATGAATAGTTTTGTTAAATTATTTTTATTATTTTTTTTTACTCCTGATCTGCTTAGCTTTACTCTCTTTGCTTTTTTAATTTAAATGATTAACACAATATCCTTTTCTGTTGGTAAATTATTTCTTTGATGTATTTTTTTTTTTGCTTTTAATTTTTTTTTATATAATTAATATTTGCTGCTTGGCCAGTTCTTGTATTTATTTATTTATTTTTTTTCGTTACACTTCACTTGCAATTCACTTTGTACAGGCAGCCAAAAAAATTGGTTTGAGTTACTTCTGAGCAGATCTTAACGTACTAAACTGCGTTCGCAGACTAATCAGAATTCCCCCACACGACTAACTTTTATATCCAAACGGGGCGACTGTAAACACTGACAGTCTGGCTGCGCAGTCGCAGCAGCTTGGCTTGGCCTGACCTGGCCAGTTAAAGAAGAATGGCGCCGGCAGTAGCAGAGCAGAGTCGAAAAGCTTCCGAAAACATCAACGCAGCAGCAAAACCAGTTCCTCCCCTCTAGCCAAACTAAACGAATGCAAGCAGCGCCAGATACGTCGGCGTCAAACTACCGTGCCTTTCGTAAACTCTGCTTGTGTGCGTCGGCGTGCATGTGTGTGATATAGTATAGTCCAGAGAATATAGAAAATAATTTCATATAAAATTTAAACCTGGATCGTAGATCATATGGAATTCCTTCTGACTTGCTAATTGAAACCTAACGAGACAAACAAATGAGTAGTTCTCTGATGGAATAGAAGATTGACAGTGGAAATCCCTCTGGTAAGCGGGGTCAATCCAATCTCTGACGCATCCAACTTGTGTTTCAAAGAATTAAAAAAAAAAAAAAAATCATAATAAAAAGGTCTGAAAATCCCCTTGTCTGAGCTGCAGACACAACCCAATTACAAAAATAATTGTGTTATTGAATTCGTTTATGAAGAATATTTGTGAATGAATCAAATCAGAAAGCATTGATTTATTGAATTTGAAAATGTGATTGTGTCCTCAGTTGTGGATAGACGAAACACTTGGGAAACTTTTTCAATTATTTCACCGGGCAATTTGTAAGCTGGGCGTCGGTGATTGTCAGTTCCCATCTGAATGCCTCGATTTTTTCTAATGCTAACATATTCCAGAATACTAGAATACTTGTCTGGGTTGGCATTAAATGTTGGAAATCAAACTTGATTTGGTGTGAATTTTAGCAGTGTTTTTAATTCGCACATAAATTGTAATTCTCAAATAAATATTTAATATTGTGTAATTCGCATAATTGATTCAATTGCATCATAATCAAAATAATTGTGCAAGTTTAAATGAAAATTTACAAAAATTTCAAATTTATATGGATTAAAGTTAAGTTCACTGAGTTTCTAATAAATAAACATTTTATTTTATGGACAGATTAATTTAGATCAGAAATAAAAAAAATCAAAGAATTTTTTTCTTAATTAAAAAAAATGTGTTTTTTTCTATTAATTAAAAATAAAAGTAAAATGTTTGATTGAATTTAAATGAAATGTGATTGATGAAAGCAAACTCTTGAATTGCACTTGCCTTCTCATTAAACTGAAATGGGTCTGGTTTGAAAAAGTCAACTTTGATTGGTTGGCTGGTATGGTGGGCCTGAACTAAATCGCCTCCAATGGGATTCAAGTCTTATTTTAATCTTACATAGTATTGGTTACTAATTTCTGATTTGTAATTCAATTAAATTAGATATAGAATAATTGAAATTCTATGCTTTATTAGGAAGTTTGAGATAGCTCAAAGGTTCTAATCTATTAAGTTTTTTCAGTATTTCTATTTATTTTAAATTAAAATTGCAGATCGTAAATATGATCAGTATTAATTTATACAGAAATAAATGTTCAAATAAATATTAGGTTAGGGTTATTTAATTCATTGAAACCAATTTTATTTTAAAGAAATTTTATTGGAATTTGAGAGTAATTTTTAACTATCAAATTAAGTAATTTTTCACGATTTTTTTAAAATTAAATTATTAGTTGGAATAATATAATTTCGCTACGTGTAACAGGAATATCTAATTTACAGCATATTAGCCGGTGCTCAATTGAAAACCCCCCTGGATTTTCATGCAAAAAAAAAAAGTTAGGTGTTAAAATAGGTACGATTTTTTTTTTATTGGCTTTTGGCTTACCTTGTTGGTTCGTTAAAGTTTTTATTTGCCCATTAAAATTTGTTAGATTTTTTTTTTTCCTACTCACTTGAGCACTCAAATATGCATATCAAATTTCCTCTAATTGTTATTACAAAACCAAAAATTTGCATTTTTATTGTTTTCATTTGTGAAGGTTTTAAGTTTTTTTATATTTCGTAATTTGTAAGCAATAAATTTTGCATAATTTGGTTATTGAGCTCATTCGAAAGGCTAGGGAATAGAAATAATTAGAATAGATTAAATAAAAAAATATTTATAGCATTCGATTTAGTTTATCAATCTACTTCAAATAATTAGAGCTCTTAAAAATGGACTAAAACAAAAGGTTAATGCTCGACATGCCTGAGGAATTGAATTGATAAATCTTAGAACAAGGTGCGGTTTTAAATACTTTCGAATTGGTAGAATGTTGATGTGTTTTGGTCAAAAGATACAATCCAGTTTTCACACAAGCTGCGAAGTCACGTTTCTAAAGGCCTAAGACTCTGAACTGGATGATAATCTTGTGGTTATAAAACTAGCTGGCTTGATGAAGCAGAATCGTGATATGAGATCTCCGCACTCACGGAATTCCCCCAAAGAAAGTGACGCATTGAACAGACTTCAGGCGTGACTTGTCAGATGCTGCAAAGCTATGACGCCAATGATTTGATTCGATTTTTATCATTTATGGCCAAAAACCCCTAAGAAAGAATGCCCACCTGTGACGTCAATTTCGTAGCAGACAATATCCCAACTAGCGTTTCGCAGAGCATAAATCAGAATCTCTTATTAAATTTATTCATAAAATTAAGAACATGTGTGCACACATTTTCGTACAACCCGTTTTTGAAAAATAAGACAATTTTAAGGCTTAAAATATAACTGAAGTATCTGCCTTAATTAATGTAAGCAAATCGGACTTTCGCTTTTGATTGTGGCTTATAATTTGTTTAATCAAATATTTCAGCAGCTTTGATTGATTTTAAACTGTTTATGCATATTTTTTTTTTATTGTTTATTTATTTTGTTTTTTTGTCAGTTTGTTTTGGTCAGGTGCTTTGTTGTTCGCACGCCGAATTGGCATAAAGAATTGGGTATTGTTGTTTAATTTAATTCAGATTGCGTATACGTCATGTTGAACATGACAGTCACAAATTTTTTTTGTTGATTTGCTATTTGGTGTGTGTGTGTGTGTGTGTGTTTTTTTTTTTGTCAAATCGGATTGACCGAGCTAGCCGCCGATGACTGTTCTAATTGGCTAAGTAAGTGTTTGCTTGTGCGTTGCCAATTACTTGCAAGTTTTTGAGGCAAAAAACGCAGTGGTTGATATTTTACGGAAGTTATTTCATTACTGGTTGTTGTTTTTTTGCGGAACGCCTTTTGTCGCAAGCTTGTTGCTCTGGGTTGGTGTTTCTACACTTAATTGGCTTGGCTATTAAATTGTCATTAAATGAAGCAAGGGTGAACCGAAGAGTACGAAGGTGTGCGTATGCTGAGCTTTCTATTGGTCACTTCGATAGATAATCTTAAAAGCTAATAAGCAAACTGAACTAGTTAAGGTTTAATAATTATGACTATGAATCAATAAAGTAAACTTGTTAATCTGGTGTGACTGTTGGGGAAACCAGTTAACTTTCTAGTCAAGTGACAAACGACTTCCATTAAACGGCTTCCCCTATTCAGTCACTTGCAATCTCAACAATTGATAAGCCTTTCAAGATTAAATCCATTCTAGCCGAGCACCCTGTATTTGTGCAGCTTTTACGCGAAATCTCTCATTTAAATTGACTGGTCTGGGCCGGGGGACTGCCCCCCCTCCAGTTGACAGCTTGCTTGCGCGCCACGCTCAATTAACGATATGTTTGTATTTTTCTTACGCTTTTTATTTCTGAGTGTTTGCTGCCATTCATAAAAGCCCGAAGAGAACGTTATACGCAAAAAGCTCAATCGGCTAGCTTCGAAGCTCTAGCACTACCGTTTTGACTGTGACTGTACTGCTTGCGTGTGTGTGTGTGAGTTGAAAAAGCTTTTAGATTCACATTCACATTCGCAGTTGAATAGCCGGTAAACGCGTCGTATGAAAATTGTTTGATAGAAAATGTTTTGTTAGTCTTTTGGATAACTTGGCGCCGAGCGGTTGTTATTTTGGCTGGATCAGTTGGCGGTCACAAGTGCCGGAAAATTCAAAGAGGAAAACTCGAAAGTAAAAGTGCGTGTAGAATTAAGTGAAACAAGAAAGCGGCCGGCCGGCATTTTTCGCTTTCATAAGAAATAAATTAACAACGAACATCATTCCTGACAACAATCAACCGAGCAGAGAAGGTGGGTTGGACACGGACTGACTGACTGACTGACTGACTGACAGGTGCATCTCATTTGGAGCACATTTCTGTTGTGGTCGTTGTCAGCGTTGTCGGTGACTTTGTGATTTTTGAGATTTTCCATTGCAGCTTGTGGTTGCCATTAATGTCAACATTGTGGCCAGTTGTTGTTGCTGTTGTTGTTGTTGTTAATGGTTTTAATTATATGCAAACATAAAATAGATTTTGTTAAGTGTTCACCATGAAGTTTGACATGAGAATTTAATTCACACATAACACTCAAGTCACATGCAACAACAAGCCAAGGCAGTCAATAAAATTTTGTTTTTCCACCAACAAAAGAAAACGATATAAGCCAAAATTATAACAGCTCTTAAAAAGTTTTCGGGTGAGTGGGTTTTTTATTTTCTTTAGATGGTCTAATTTTTTTTTATCATTTCCAACTAAACAAAAGAGAATTGACATTTTTAATTGATTCTTTTTTTGCTTTGGTTAAGTCGAAAGGTAAATAAATTGAGTACTTCTCAAACACATCTCGCAGTTATAATAACAATGACAACTTCTTCTAGTAACTATGTCAATATTATTTACATTTGCTTGTGCGCCAGCGATTTGGTCCGGCTTGCTCGTTTCAAGTTGTCTGTGGCTTTTAATCAATTAATTATTTTTTTTCACAATAAATTTTTAAAATAAATGTTTATGCATTATCATTATATTGATTTCATAAAAAAACACTGACAAATTAATGCCAAGCTAAACACTACACTAAATTGTGTAGTGTCATTTTGGCCCCTGCCCACCCGCGCGCCTCGGTCAGAGGATGAGAAATAAAAACACTCTCACCAGAGCTTATCAGACCTTGTCAGGCCTCTTGTCACCATTTTTGAAGTTGCGACTTCAACTATTTATATATGTAAGCCTTGGCAATGGCTTAGACAATTTGTGGCAAAAATCGAAATGGCCCAAAATAGACTCTTTCATTTTTTATTAGTCTATGTGGTTGGTCTGTTCATATTTGCCTAAGAACACATTCGAAAAAAAATAATAATAAATAAATAAATGCAACATCTGTTAATGCTTGGGATTGAGCCTTTTGTTTATATAAAAAAAAAGAACACACAAAAATATCTCTATGATATTCCAAAGAATAATTTATATAAAAACAAGAGCGTGTGTTTTTTTTTTTTTTTTTGGCTGATAAATTCTCTGTGTGTGCATCATCATGAGTGACTGACTGACTGTTTGACAAGGGAAATATGAAAATTTATTACGTATACGCAGGAAAAATGAAATAAAATGAAAAGAGTTTGATAAGTTTCAGCCAGTTTATTGGCCATTTAAGTTTGATATTCGAAATAGTCCCTTTGGCTTTTGTAGATCTAGAGTGAGTTATGATTTATTTTTATAGACCTACACTGAATTTGTTTAGCTTTATTTTTGGCAACGCTCTCAGTTTCTTGGCCATGTTTTGGCTAATTGCATGACAGACCAGAGACGGCCGACTCGGAGTCGAACTGCGACTGTGATGTGTTTAATTAATTGGTATTTACTATGCGCCGCAATCAGAAACAGAAGCCAAAACTGAAAGTTGTCTACACAGTTGACAGTTGTCCCATAGTCGTTTGTCTCGAAGACTTCATGTTTTTCGCTTTTCGCCTGGGTTTTGGTTTGGTTTGGCTTGGGTTGGGTTGGAGTGGACCGAATTGCGATCGCTTGCAAATTGCGCGTACGCTGTTGGAATCATAAAACATTTGAAGAAAACAAAATCAAAAATAAATACAAAGACACAAATGCGTGCCCAATTTTTTTTCTGACTCACAAATTTTACACCAAAAAAAAAAAAAAAAAAACAGAAAAAAAAACCTTTAAATTTCCATTGTGCATTTTTTATTGTTTTTTCTTTTTGGACTGTCACAGTTATCGAAAAACAAAAATAATAAAAACAAAAGGCGCATCATTAACTTGGCCGACTCTATTGGCCTAGAGGGCGCCTACAGTGCATACGCATCGTTTATTTAACCCAAAAAAAATCTATCCTAATCATTCGATTGATGTTTTAATGTGTGTGTTATTTTGATTTTTTGTTGATAGTTTAGCGTTATTTATTTGCCTTAGATTTTGCTTTTCAATTTTTATGGCACCTATGTCTGCTGTTGGAATAGAATAATTATTGTTTTTTATGTTTTGCCGCTGGTCAGGCCGAAATTTCTTGGTAGTTTGTGTTGCCTTTGCAAATTGAAATGTTAAATGGAATAATTTTATGATTATGAACTATTTGCTGCTCTGGCTTTTCCGAAATTACTGCCAGCTTCCTAATGAGTGAGGCTGGCCCGAAGCTCCTGCTATCCGATTTGTCTGTGTGTCCTCAATAATTCGATTGACAAACCAAGTCAAGATAGTCAGTCTGGGTCTTTGCCTTTGTAATTATACTTGGCGTTTTGTTTCGAGGGTGTAAACAAATGGCCTAGTGACAAAATAACGAAAAGCAACAACAACAAAACATTATTATATTATCATTATCAGCAGCCACCCACATTCGAAAGGCCTGGCCAACCATAGTCACATAGTCACCTAGTTCTTTGGCTTTGTTGACGGACGCACCCAAGCCCAAGGGGCTCACCCTGCTAGAATATAAAGAATTTGTTTACCCATCAGCTGGTGGTGTTTGTTGTCGCCAAGAAAGAATAAAAGAAAGGCTATGTCGCCTTTTGGTGGGCTTAGTCAGGCTGCCAGCAAATCGAGAAAGTTTCGTCATTTCGGGTCCGTCAGCGTCATTGCCAACGTTTCAACTATCATTCGGCGGCTAAGTAATTCATTAGACTTGTATTGTACGGGGATATTTGCATAATTATGCAAGCAGTTTTTTGCCACACACGCTTCAAAACATGGGCTGATAGAACCAACAACCACAGAAATCGCCTTCGAGTCGCTTGGTTACTTGGGGGCCCGATACGGATACGGACTAGACCCAATTTGATTAGCTCTAGCATACCAAGTAGAGGCAACCATATTGAGTCAGCCAGACATTTAGCAGCTCGCAGCTCTTATTTCTCAAAAGACCACTCTACTTTTACGTGCGTCTGTGTGCGTTTAATCATCGCTTGTTCTTTCACAGGGGGAGTGTTTCTTTTTGGTGGCGGGGGAGTGAGAGAGGAGGTGAGAGTCACGGCAGACACATTTTTGTTTCTCTCTTAGGCTTATGCTGTTGTTATACGGCTTTTTGGGGGCTTAATTAAAAGTCAAATGTTTGCTACTTGGCAAGGCCATTTCGGCGCGATTTCCTTGCGTTTTTTTACGCCCCGCCTGGCATATGTGTGCTGTGTTTGTGTCTGTGTCTGTGTCTGACTTTTATCGACTGTTTATATTCGTGGCATGTGGACTTCTCAGTTTACGGTGCTTGAGGTTACAAATGGGAGTTATTAAGATGCTGGGAGCCAACAAAAATGACAAATGGACTTACGAGCTTGCTGCGGCCATAGAAAGCATTGTTAAAAGGGTGACTCATGGTTAGAGGGGGGAGGTAAGCGACATGTGACAGCATTTTCAGTTAACTGAAAATATAAAAGATATATTCTTTGATTTCCTTCAACATTTCCTGACAGTATTGCGTGTAAATTTACTTAAACCCTTCTTAGCCCTACGATTTATTAGGATTAATTTTTAATAGAATCATAAATTAAATATACTCTTATGACGCAGGCAAAAAAAAAAAAAAAAACACCGAATGCCTATTTAAATAGATGGAAAATTCCTACCATGAATAAATAGACTTTATTCTTTATTCTAATAAATGAGTCTGTCAATATAAAGTCTTTTTTATGCTATTAAAATAATCCCAAGTTACCAAGTGGTTAAAAGAGAATACAATTATTTAATGGAATTTGTCGAAAACAGTTTACTCATTACGGCTAATTTCATTTAATTTTAGCTCAAAACTGTTAAGGAAATTATATACATAATGAAAGACAATCACTTCCTGGGGAGTTTAAGCTATCAGAAAAGTGAATAAGGCTCAGTTAGTTTTATTTCATTCTAAATAATTTCAGGTTCCCCGATTTGTAGATAAATGATTGGAATCCCTGGGTTTTTTAATTAGAAGCTAATGGCTCCTCATCTATAATACATATCAAGAAGTTAGTCTTATTTCAATCTAAATATTTCTAGGTTCCCCGATTTGTAGATAAAAGATTGGAAAACCTGGGATTTCTAATTAGAGGCTAATGGCTTCTCATCTATAAAACATATCAAGAAGTTAGTTATATTTCATTCTAAATAATTTCAGGTTCCTCAATTTTTAGATAAACGATTAGATTACCTGGGATTTCTAAATAGAGGCTAATGGCTCCTCTATCAAGAAGTTAGTCTTATTTCAATCTAAATATTTCTAGGTTCCTCAATTTGTTGATAAACGATTAAAATCCCTGGGATTTCTAATTAGAGGCTAATGGCTTCACATCCATAATACATATCAAGAAGTTAGTCTTATTTCAATCTAAATATTACTAGGTTCATCCATTTTTATATAAACGATTAGAATACCTGGGATTTCTAAATAGAAGCTAATGGCTCCTCATCTATAATACTTATCAAGAAGTTAGTATTATTTCAATCTAAATATTACTAGGTTAGTTTTATTTCAATCTAAATATTTCTAGGTTCCCCGATTTGTAGATAAATGATTGGAATACCTGGAATTTTTAATTAGAAGCTAATGGCTCCTCATCTATAATACCTTTCAAGAAGTTAGTTATATTTCATTCTAAATAATTTCAGGTTCCCAAATTTGTAGATAAACGACTAGAATCCCTGGGATTTCTAATTAGAAGCTAATGGCTCCTCTATCAAGAAGTTAGTCTTATTTCAATCTAAATATTTCTAGGTTCCCCAATTTGTAGACAAACGATTAGAATCCCTGGGATTTCTAATTAGAGGCTAATGGCTTCGCATCCATAATACATTAAGATAATCTTGCCAGGCCTACCAAAAGGACCCCAAACTTCCCTATATATTTTGATAAGTATAAAAAAAAAAAACAAAAATCAATATTCCTTATATTAGAGGTCATTGTCTAAAGGTTAACCACTTTGAAAAGACTACCAAATAACTATATTGTTCGGGCCAAACAATTAAAAGACCCAGCAATTATCAATCAGCGGGGCCTCATTAGCGTTTCTTATTCATAACACTCGTGTAATTAGCGTACTTTTATTAGAAAACAAATATACAAAAACTACACTCATTCTCGCCTCTGAATAAACAAATACTTTTCATGCATATTTATAGATTATTTATTTGTGTTTATTGATTTCGTATTGCCCATCAAAATAAGTGGCTAGTGTTTTTTTTTCTTTGGCTTTCTATCGCTTGTGTAAATAATAAAGGAATCGAAATTTTTTTCAAAGGGAAGAAACTTAAGATTTAGACCATATTTTCAAAGCATGAAATAAACATTGAGGCTGGGTAATTTTTCATGCCACGCCTATTTGAATATTATAAATTTATGCATGCCTATTTTTATGGGCCATTCAGATTATAACCAAGCCAGCAATCGCTGACAAATGAGCCACACACTAAGTAACAACTTTCTTCGTCATTACTTTCAAATTGTTTCCTCTGCCAAGCAAAAACAGGAACGAGTGAGAAACTTTGGTAGGGGCAGGGTGCAGGTTTCCAAAGGCGACAACATCAAGATTGAAACAAGTGTGGAGCAGCCCACGCAATTGCTTCTGAATTAAAGGCAGACACATTTCCGGCTTGGTCGCCCAGCCAGCCAACCAGCCACTTAAATCTTTTGGGCAATCCACATCAGTAGGTATTTTAGTCTGATCCCCACCCACCCTTTCATCGTCACTTGTACTTGTATGTGTACACTTATTAGCAATTCTAATTGCGAAAAAAAACTGTCGGCTAAATTTAAAAAACGCGTGCACATTTTTTTTATGGTTTCAGGAATAAGAATTACTTACTTTTTTTTGGGGGGGTAAATGCTTGAGTTTCTGTGTTAGCTTCCTTTTTGCCTCTCGTTTGTGTTATTAACGCGTTTTTCGAGTTTTTTATTGATCTGTAATAAAAAATACTTAAATGTCAGAATGGAATGAATCGAGCTAACCAGATGGGGGCGATTTAAATTTAGCTTGAGATCTTTTTGGTCTTTATCAACTTGTTTCTGTGTGTGTGTGTGTGTGTGTGTGTGTATTTTTAATGATCTCATCTGGAAACGGATGACCATTGGCAGAAGCGACAGAGAAAGGAGAGTAACGTCTGCTTATTTATATTTTTTTGGCTGATGAAAATTTTGGTTAAGTTTTCATGAGCAATTTTTTGAGTGACGCTCACAAAGTGTTTAATTTACTGATAAATATTTTTATTTCATAATAAATACAAAATGAATTTTCATTACAATTTTTGTTGTGTTGCCCAGCAAAAGCCATAAAACGAAAGAATCGCTACCAAAGCCAAACCAAAAAAAAAAAAAAACAAAAAAAAATTGTTGATTGTATTTTGTCCTGCGGTCATTACACGATGTCGTTTATTCTTCTTTTTGCTATTATTGTTGTTATTACTGTTGTTGTTGTGCTTGTTTTTGTTGTTGTTCTTGTCTTTTGCATATTATGCGTGGGGAGGTTGCTGAACCCATAAACGCTTGGCCGAAAGTAAAAGTAAAATCAGCCAGCCCAGCTCCCTGAGACTGACCCCACCGACCCCCCTCCCCGCCTGACCACCCCGTCCACCCGTTATCTCAGCTACTTAGATTTACCAAATCCACTAGCTCAAAAGACGCTGGCCAACTATGCAGGCAGCTTATAAAACTGTGGCAATTACTACCACTCGCCTTGCCATCATTTTGCGAGTCCAACAAAATCACTCAGCCAAAATTTTTTTGGAAATGGAATCTTGTTGTTTTTGTTGTCTTTATCAGCAGTCACTCAACTTAATGCAGTTTAAATCTGCACTCAAATTCACACTTTGTCAGGGCAAGAAATAAATCTTCTACTCGTCGAACAAAAAAAAAAAAAAAATTGGGGTCGTAACTAACCTAAACTGCCACTTGGTGTGGCAAGTGTCTTTGTCAGTGGGAAGGACTTGTGTATGTGTATAAGTGTTTTGTTTGTTTTATAATCTGCTCGAGTAAATTATCAATGCTGACGTCAAAAACGAATTTACCACGCCCATCGCAGCGTTACACGCGCTTTGGGGGCGTACTCATTGAGAACAGTTGACAAATTAAACGAAACGAATCGATTCGCTGGCAACCAAAGGCATTCAGGTTAAAACATTGAATCGGTAGAAAGCTAATATTGCCTTTTCGAGAATTGATATACTGAATGAAGCCTTGGCAGCGAACTGCAGTCCATTTAACTGTCATTGTGGGCGCGACAATTGGCAGTTGTTTAACTGTTTGGCCGGTTATGTTGCTCGTTAAATGGAGTTGAGTTCAATAATGTGAACGGAAATGCCACAAACGCCATTTTTCAATTTTCCAACACTCACATGCACAGGGAATGTGGCAGGGTGGTTTGTGCACTTCTCTGGCATTCTGGTAAGCTTTTATTGCATTTTTAACATTGCAGCTGTGCGAGCGGTTTTTGTGGCGTTTTCAAAGCGTTTGCGGTGCGTTTTCCTAGCGTTTTTCGCTTGAATTAAAGCTACGGGACTGGAAAAGTTCAATAATGTTTAGCACGTGGCTGGCATATTCAAAAGCCTTATGATCTAGCTTGATATTAACACAAATATTCAAGCAGAGCAAACACAAACAAAGGAACTGAATAAACGACATGGCCACTGAAAAGCAATTAAATAGTCTTTAGCTTTGAAGCTATTGGAATGGTCTAAGCAAAGTTTTTGTTGCCTTTTTTTTATCTTATACCCTATAATGTAAATAAAAGTTGTAGACTATGCGAGAAGGAAAGATAGCAGATCGAGATGGAATTTTTTTTTGTCCAACTTCAACCTTTTTTAATCTTTTAAATTCAAATAAATGGATTATTGCTACAATTTTATTTACTAACGAAATATTTGCTCTTATCATAGCTAAATATAGATCTTTGAATATTCATGTCACATTTAGGGCATTTGGTAATCAACTCTCCATATCATATCTTTCAAATATTTGTTGGGGTTTGTGTTTAGCTGTTTTTCAATTTTCAGACAATCGTAAAACAATAGCCCACGATTGCTATCTCCAACCAGCCGGGGCAGTCACACACCCACACAAATTCCCTCTAAATATTCCCATGGCTTGCAAATAAACAAATAGCAGACAGCAGCTGCCAACTTTCCCGACAAAGTCGCATCTTTTCGACCGCGTACCAGCCAAATAAGATAAAATTGCCTCCTCGAAAAACACTCGACCCTGACTGAGAGTACAACTGGAACTTGCCACAGCCTTATCAACTAAGCACAATGCCTGGCATTCGATATGCGACACCGGCATTGTCGACTGGACCAGCAACAAGCCCGCCTACAATGGAAGGATAAAATTTCATTCATCATTGAGCGGAGCGGCTGAAAATGGCGGTGGCACATAAGCAACTTTAAGTGACCTCTTCTCATATGGACGAGGTGGTTCCAGAACAAAAAGGGGAAGGGTGGCAGTGCTCCCCTTGGCCAGCTAAGCAAACAGATCAAATACACATTTTTACAAATGTAGCTGGCATTGTTTGGCTCTTGGCAGGAAGTTCCCATTCTCGGGTAGAGCAAACAAAACTTGGCAGCAGAGGCCACGTCATCCAGCTAGACGACATAGCAAACAATTTGAAATGGCTCTTAACTTGAGTTCAAACTTCAGCTTAAAAGAGCTAAAAAGGTCTTTTGGTAGTTGATTTTTATATAATTGGTATCATCCATAAAGCTTTGACTTTTTAATCAATTAGTTCAATCGATGTCCTCCACGACTCAAGTATAATTGGCAGCCCAACTAATTGTCATTCGGTGGCCAATTAAATGGCATTTAAAAAAATAAAAAATAAAAGAATAAATTTTTTACCAGCAAATTTTCCATTCCAACGCGCCTCAAAAAGGAACTTTTTTGATTGCCACAAAATTGAAAAAAACAAGCTTTTGGTTTTTAGGTTACTTTATTCCAAAGTGGCTCGGGGTGTTGTGGCCATTGATGGCGTTGTTGGTTCCACACGAGCGCCAATTTCATACGCTTGAGTTCAGTGCCGGCATGCCAACTAGTTAGATTAATTTAGCCCGAGTCACAAATACAATTACGAAGTCATTTCAATTTATTTGGGGAGAAGGATATGACAAAGGGAGAGAGAGAGAGAGTCGAAGAAAAATGTATTGGCGGTTTATTGAGGGTGCGATTAAAGCCTGCATTGGAAACTATATGCTGGGGACTTTAATTTTTAATACTCTGTGAGTGAAGCTTTCACAGCTGTGCTTGTTTCAAACTTATTTGATTTACTACAAAATCAGCCTAGCTATAGAGTATAGAAAAGTTGATCAAACTACCAGGCGATTCTGTTCTCAATGGCTTTTTTCTTCTTTTTTTTTATTTCTTGTGATATTTTTCTCGCCAATTGAGCTGAGATTTTCTTTCGATTTGTCACACACACACACACACACACTTAGATCCACTAACTTGACTATTATTGAACGATAAATTGATTAGATATTGCCAGGGATATGGGTGGATCAGCCTTGGTGCGTTTATCCTGACAACTTTCTTCGCACATCGGCCGATGCTGCCGCTGCTGCTGCTGGTGCTGCCTCAAATTGCCATTTCAATGTTAATTTTATTAGGGTGTCAGCAATAAATTCCGTTCAATCTTAAATACCATAAAAACTGTTACATTTCCCACACACGCTTCCATATGTAAGGATCTGTGTATATGTGTGTGAGTATGCATATAAAAACACTTCACATATCGACAGAGGCAGCTTCCGTCGGCATTTGGTAGCGGCTGCTTTAGCCATTGACTAAAGCGCTCTATTTCTATTATCATCCAAGGCTTTCAACCTTATTCAAATCTCAGCAAAAATTATACGAAATACTTGAGGCCGACACATTTCTTACTCTCCCTCTTTCTCTATGTTGGCCACAAATTTTTGGTTACCAAGTTATTCATCAAAATGCCATTGCCATTTTGGGTAGTTCAATTTTTTTTATTTCATTTTTTTGATGAGAAGTAAGCATAAACTGTTTGGGATTTACATGTGGCGATTATCAGCAGCTGCCTGAGGCATGAAAACTAGTTGATTTTTAATTTGAAATATTTTCTGACCTATTCTGTTAATTCTGAGAGACTATTCGAAAATTTTCTTAGTTTCTTTTTAGGCTTATCTTGAAGTTTGTTTTGGCTTGTTTTGTTTGCCTTTCAACAATTATGCCAACTAAATGGGCAGTAGTAGGGCAATTTTATTTTATTTTACGATCAGCCCTTTATTTTTTCTGGTTGTCGTTATCATCTTGGTCATTGTGTGTTGGCATCGTTAAACTCGCATTTTGAATCTACAATCTTAATGTGCTACAAAACTGCCTTGTTATGTCATTTTGGCCGTTGAACTCGGACTCTCTTCTCCATTTTACTCTCGCACGCTCCGGAAGTGGCAACAAATATATAAACAAGTTAACATAAGTTGCGCTGTTGACAGTTTATGGCTGGTTGGCTGGCTGGCTGGCTGGCTGGCTGGCTTGTTGGCAATCTCTACTGACCAATCTGATGGACTCATAATGAATTTATCAAATTAATCAAACTGGCACTTGCTTCGTTTCCTTTCTCCAACCGAAGCTTTGGTAGCATCTATTTTTTGTCTCCCTCTTGCGTCGCTCTCTTTCTATTTTGGCCATACTGTCATCTGCATGTGCTGTCTTGTTTTTGTTTGTCAAAGTGGCCGTGTTGTCATACACGTAACACAATTAAGGCAACACTGCACCATGTTGAGATTTATTTAATAACGGTATTTGGTAGACGCCATTGGCAAAATCTTTATAGCTCTCAGGGTTGCCAGGCAACACTAAGGTTATAGATAATTTTTCTAAGACTCCTTTTTGCAAGTATTAAAACTTACAACTTTATCCTTTCGATTCGATAAATATTATAAGAGAAATCTTATAAAGTCATTAAAATCCCAAAACCTTTTGACAACCCTGGCATCAATTACCAATGTCTCCTTGCTAACGGTCAGATTGAGCAGTCGGGGGACACTTTGTTTACGATGTAATTTTGGGGGTGGCTGCCATTGCTTACCCCAACGGATGTTTTAATGTTATGTAAATGACAGCGCCTAATGAACTTTTCATTCATTATCGTTAGTTACTTAGTTAGCCAGATGGTATCTGATTGAGTCAATGGCCAGCTCTTTCCGGATGAGTAACAGAGAAGGAGGGACCCATGAAAAGAAAGAGAGTGCTTAAATACTAATCCAGGACACTTTTGTTGCTACTTCAGGATAATCCAATTGGCCGGCCAGTGACCACAAAGCCCGAACTGATTGATTTGTTAAATGTGGCTACGGGGCAGAGGAAGTACGTGACAGCCTAGCCGAATCGGTAAAGGAGAAATTGAATAACGTATTTTTTTTTTTTTGCAAACTTAATTTCATTAGAGCGTATTTAAGTGTCACCATAAAAATTGATACCAAAGGGCCGAAGACCTCGGTATATCTACGAAGGCACCTTCTCCCACCACTGAGGACACGAGGCTTGCCGCTCAATTAAACAGCGGGCGGGACCAAATCGCTTCCGCTGGCACTTAACGTAATTTACCGATAATGTTACGAATGTAATTTCCGAGACGACTCTGAAGCCTTTGTAGCTGTCCAAGCAGCCGTTGGCAGGGCCCCCGTCGCAGACACAGGACGACGATATTGTCAAAGGGTAGTGGATCCGGTGGCAGCAGCGGTGGCTGCAGTGACAGTGGCGGCACGGAGCCGTCACAAACTGTGGCCCGTTCCAGGTTGCAACTGTCCAACAGCTTCGATTTTGGCCTAAGCCTTTGGCTAGCCATTTCGTTGCTCCTATTCAACTGCTCAATAATAGCAACAACAACAACAACAGAAACAACACCAATAACAACAACAACATCGACTGAGCTCAGATTACAGCAAGCCCCCGTGGAACTGATTCCCAATGCCACAGAGCCAACAACAATCAACCCTGCCACTGCCACCACTTCTGCGAAGACGACGCAGCACGCTGAGCTATCCCGTGGCTTTGCTAGTGGCAGCAATGGCCCGTACAACACGTCTAATAGTATTCCAGCCTACAGACCCACCAAAGAAGACCATAACACTGTCCAACCTGAAACCAGTGCAAGCTCAAACGAAGCCACAGCAACAACAACAACAACAGCCACCGAAGAAGGAGCAACGCTCCGCAATGCCAGCGGCCACAACGACGACCACAACGTCCAAGACGATGCTGAGCAGATGCTGCCTCAGATACCGCCGTATATACGCACAACCGCCATGTTCATCTGCATAATTATCATGCTGCTCGGTGTTGTGGGCAATGTGATGGTAAGTTCGGCCCTATTGCCTCTTCGGTGTCTCTGGTAATTTTGTATAATTTCCACCAAGGTGCCCATTGTCATTGTGAAGACCAAGGATATGCGCAATTCCACCAATATTTTTCTCACTAATCTCAGCATTGCTGATTTGCTGGTCCTGCTTGTCTGTACGCCCACCGTTCTTGTCGAGGTCCATACACGCCCCGAGACCTGGGTCCTTGGCCAGGAGATGTGTAAGTTATTCTAGAAATCCCAAACCATCATATTGCCCATGTGGCTTTTGACTCTGATATCTGTTTGTCTTTCTCGGTCTAATTAACTCAATATTATCAACGTGGTGCTTCTGTTGTCTTCTTGTTTGGCATCCTGCAGGCAAGGCCGTGCCCTTTGTTGAACTGACAGTGGCCCATGCCAGCGTCCTTACCATTCTGGCCATCTCCTTTGAGCGCTACTATGCCATCTGCTGGCCATTAAAGGCCGGCTATGTCTGCACAAAGACTCGCGCCATACTCATCTGCGTCCTGGCCTGGGGCATTGCTGCGCTTTTTACGAGGTAAGTGAGCTCCGAATATATATTTCTACCCTGAATATTTTATATCTCACAAATACTCTTCTAGAGATAAACCAAGGAAAAGTAGAGAGAGAACTTTAATCAAAATATGTGAAATTATTTTTTCCGACTTTTCAAATATCTTTGGTATTTTCCTAGAACTTTTTCCAAGTGAAATGGTAACTTCAAAATAGAAATTCCTTAAATCCGAAATGCTAAGAAGCTTTAAGGAGAATCTCTTCGAGAGAAGCGTATTCGGTCTTTGGCTAGCCAAAGTGTGTTCAAATCTCTCTCATTCTTGGGTTTATTTCTCTTTATTGTTTAAACGAGTATTCGTATGTTTTGCGGAGTACAATGAACTTATCGTTGGCTTCAAGTGAATTGAATTAAATATTAGCATTATGATTTCATTACAAGCACATCCACATCCCACGCAAGATGCAAAAATCTTGAATTGTCATATTTGTATTCTTTTCTATTTTCCTTTTTTTGCTTTTTCTCTGTTTTGCAACTTATCCATTCTTTTGTATTGTAGTGGTGTGGCTTGGTGTGTTGTCTATTTAAATACATTAATATATATTTACTTTTTCTATCTTATCCCAGTCAGCTTTTGATCTGGCTTATTGATGGTTTACTCTATTATTCCTTTTGACCTTTTTTTTATTTATTTATTTTTGTATTTAGGCTTTTAGTCATTAAGTCTTAATGTTTTTATCGTCCTTTTTGATTATAATTAATAAATGCCAATTGTCACTTTTTTCTTTTGTCTTGTTTTGAATGATTTATAATTTTTTAGTTGTTAATGTTCATAATTTTGTTTTCTTTTTTAATTATTTTCATTGGCATTTGGGTGTCCTTTGTTTCATTGGGCCTTTTTTGGAGCGAAGGTCTTTCCATCAATTTACATGTTAAATAGGAAACAACATTTTAACGCATTTCCTGTCTTTTTCTCTCTCTTTCTCTGTCACTCTTGTCTTCATTTCTCTTTCCTTTTTTGGTGATTTTTTTCTCCGCGTTTTTTGTCGAGTTCAGAGTATTTTTTCGCCTGAGTTCGTCTATTTTTTTTTTATTCTGGCTGTCATCAACTCTCTATTCTCTCTATTCGGCCTATGTCAAATCGCAGGGATTTCTTTGGTCCATTGTTCAAATCATTGCTCCTAGCAGCTCGTACCATTTTTACGTTATCAGCGAGCTGTCATCTTTAATAAGCACCAATGTCCATGACCATGTCCATGTCGGCTATCAAGGCATTTCATTTCATTGACACTTTATTATGCATGCCGACAGCAGACAGACAGACCATCCACCCATTAAATCACCTACCAACAACTAACACAAACAGACCAGCAAAGAGCCACCCACCCACTCACCCACCCACCAAACCAACCAACCAAACAAACCAACTGAAACATCCGAAAAAACCGGACCAAGCGACCCTTTTTAATTTCGCAAATCTCGCTGCGGACATAACAATGAAATAAACACCACATTTCCAACGTACGCTGACCTTTCCACCAAAAATTGAAGCTTGACGCCAAGCCCCGCCAATGGAGGGTCGATGCTCCAAGTTCGATGTCGGGGCGCCAGAGGCAGTGTCATTAATTACGCTACACGAGAACCTTGCCAAGGCCTACCCAAAACACTGCAGAAAAAAAAAAAATAGAACCGAAAAAAATATTTATTTTAAAAGCGTATTCAAGTTTGATAGCCCGCTGGCCAAAACCATCGCTCTCCACATGAGCAGCCGAGGCCACAGCCAGCGACCTCAGACCACTGCTGGCAAGCCATTTCACTCGACATAAGTCGCTCACTTTAATCTTAACAATACACTCACACTTTGACACTTTTTCCATACACTATTCACATTTCACTCAACCAATTCGACACTAGAATTTTCTCAAATTTACGCACTCTGTAATTTCGCTTCGCCTCAACTATCTCAACTATATGACAGCCTCCAACTTGACTATGATTACGATGTTTCTTTGCTTTTTCTTTATTTTAATAACACTGTCTAACCGCTCAGTCCCATACTTTGGGTGGCTGAATACAAGCTGGTTGAGTATATTGATGGATCGTCGGTGGCCGTGTGCCTTACCCAAGCCATTAGTGAGTGGACGATTGGTTTCTTCCTGATGACCATAACGGTTTTCTTCGTTCTGCCACTGATTGTCTTGGTGATTCTGTATGGAATAATAGCTAAGAACCTCATCTCTAATCAGGGGCCCATGGTGAGGGCTCGTCCCACAAAACCGGAACTCAGCCTGAAGGCCAGGAAGCAGGTGGTTATGATGTTGGGAGCTGTTGTGCTTTCGTTCTTCATCTGTCTTCTGCCGTTTCGCATACTCACGATTTGGATAATTTTGGGCACCGAACAGACCCTCACTGACATCGGTCTGACACGCTACTATAGTCTGCTATACTTTTGTCGGATTATGTTGTATCTGAATTCGGCTATGAATCCAATTCTCTATAATCTGATGTCGACGAAGTTCAGAAAAGGATTTGCTCGCTTGAGCCATGGCGCCTGGCGTGTCCTACTCACTTTGTTGAGCTTTGGTCGCCAAGTCGGTGGACCGGGCAGTGCCCGAGGACGCAGTGGCACAATTTCAACAGGTGTGGCCACCAACACCACCACCTCATCCAATACAACAGCTGTTACCAGTTCGAGTATACTTTCGCGCAGTTCGAATCGGCGCTGCAGTGAGGAAATTAGTCGGAATCGCTTGAAAATTGAATTGCAGTTACCCTGCGGCAGTGATATGGAAGCCATGGCCATGCTGCAGAGCACCAAAGTAATGTCCAGCCGAGTTAAGCTGCCGCAACGTCGTGAAAGTGATAGCAAGTTGCTCACCCTAATGATGGCTGGAGAGAAGCGGTTGCGTGGCCCAAAGCAGCAAATCAGCTTTGATGACAATGCCTTGGTGGGTAAAACTAAAACGAAGGAAGCTGTAAATCCAGTCTGAAATAAGCTAAACACACACACACACATACACACTCGCACACTCGGGCACCCAAAACATTTTCCGGAGCAGTGCCAGGAACTGAGCGTGAAAAATCGCCCTTAACCCGTTTACACTTTCGCTTCAGTTGACTGGAATTTAGACAGAGGACCAGAGGCTGTCTTATGGCAGCCTTGTCGTCATCAGAGCCATCTGAGCGGTTTTCGCTAACATAATCGATTTCATTCAGCCGTTGACAGCAAGATGCCTCGTTCAATTCAACTCAACTCAACTCAACGGAGCTCAGTTCAGCTCAGCTTTTGAATCCTTCTCGCCTTTGCCATTTGGAAAAATTCCGTACAAAAAACAATCAATTTTTCGGGCTATTAAACTCGAATGAATGTGCCAAAGATAAATAACAGCAGCGACAGCCAAAGCACTACAATAACAAGAGAAACAGGAACTACAGCCAACTACCAGAAGAAGGCAGATTGAGGCCATTAAATTCGACAGCCCAGACATGTAAAGCAAACCAAAAAATGGCTTAATATGTACATTCGACCAACAAGAAAAACTATATGATTTGCTTGCACATGAATAGTGTTATTCCCAAATTTGATCCCACACGTTCCAAGCAAAAAAAACTGTTGCCTACTTTGTGGCTCTTTTGCTCAAGCGAATTAAAGTGCCGACTAAAACGTATTTTGCTAAATTTGTAAAAGTGTATAAAATCGCTTAGTTCAATAAACACAAATGTAAATACACTCACACATACAAACACACACACACACACATATATTCAGACATTTGCCTAAATGCTTATCAATTTACCAAAACACACAATATTACTCATACGCACCGTATTGAATTTGTAAGAAAATAAAATTTTTTATGACAACAAAATTGATCAATACTCAAGGGGGGAAGAGAATGAAATCGAGTAGAGAAAGTAAAGAAGAAGTTTGCTTTTCTGTAGTTGACCAAATGAAATAAAATTTTGTGTAGGAAAAAAAAGGCAACCGAAATTCAATTGGTCAATATAATTTGATGGAAACAAAAATATATATTTTGTGTTTGGTATTTAAAGTAGCAAAAGTTTTCTTTAAAAAAGACTTTTATTTCTCTAATTTTGTAGACTGTAGATTCTTCTCACTATTTTGTAGATATGTAAAAAAAAAAAATGTTTGTAGATATTGGTCCCATCCCACTTCCGTTTGTTGAGTATGCCTTTTTGCGATTTCCGTTTCCTTTGGCCTTAATCTAAGTAAATCAAACCAAGTTGTAATCAGCAGAGTGCCAAAAGTTCCTGGACAACTTTTAACGGCTGCTAAAGTAGTTTTTAAATGTTTGTTTGTTGATTTTCATAAATTTTTTATTTTCATTTTATTTTTTTGACAAACTAACTTGGCTTGCCTGTTTTTGCAGTCCCATCATCTTGATTGCCAACTACAGCATTGAACCATATGGTGATGGTACGGATGCCCCGGTTTGTATTACAGCTGCCGATGGCTTCTGGGCCACCTTTTATTTTGTGGGCAGCATCACCCTTTTCTTTTTCATACCCTTTGGCATACTGGTGATTCTGTATGCGGCCATTGCCTACAAGCTGCTCCGACCGAATAATGCCTTCCATCGGCCCACCTCCCCGCAACCCCTGCCGGCAGCCACGCTAGGTGAACGACCTGCCAAAGGCACGAGTCATCAGCAAAGCAATGGAATGCGCAAGCATCGCAAGCAAGTGATCTTCATGCTGGTGGCTGTGGTGTCCAGTTTCTTTGTCTGTTTGTTGCCCTTTCGCGCCTTCACATTGTGGGTGATTGCGGCCAATCAGGAGGATGTCCAGGACCTCGGCATCGATGGCTACTATAATTTGCTTTACTTTTCCCGCTTCATGTTGTATCTGAATTCAGCTATGAATCCTATTCTATATAATTTGATGTCTTCGAAGTTCCGCAGTGGATTCTGGCGCCTCCTACTCACATGCTGTGGACGGCGGCCACATCATCGTCAGCACCACCATCATCACGGTACACGCAGCTTGCGGCGCACCACTCAACGACTGACTGCCGATGGAGAAGCAGGCGCCTCGCTGACATGTGGCACTGGGGCAGGAACGCAGCAGGCACGCCGCACCCTAAGACGGGAGGCCACATTCCTTATCAATTCCATATCCACCTCATCGGGCACCGAACGCACTTCATCCACCTGGCGTAGCAGCAGCTTGTCCACCTCCCTCGGGCTGCGTTTCTCTGAGGAACACAGCGAACGAGAGCGGGAGCGGGAGCGCGGACTCGTGGGTGCCGCCATTATAGGCACCACGGCGGCCACAGTCACCGCCGCCTGCCTGCAGGAGAGACGTGCCAGTAAACTCTGAAAAAAAACACAAGTCAACAGGCTTACCCACCAAAGGTTTCTAATTTTTAGTTAAATTACAAAGATTTACACGCAGATCAGAGCAGAACCAAACAGATCCAAGAAAAGGTTCGAATTTCATTTCGATTTGATTTCAACGTAGTCAATAATTATTGTTATACAAAATTAGTTTTTAGAATGGAATTTTGTTGTAAAGACTGAAGTACCTCAGATGAAGTCAATAAACAAACCAAAATGAAAAGAAATTTTTATAAAAAAAAATCCCAACGCTATCTTCGGGTTGCCGAAGATTACAAACTCTTTTCGAAGTTTTTTCTGTCATAAATCACATGAACAGGGTTGGTCAGTCATTAGACTCGATTTAGATTGGTATGATAGCTATATTATACAGAAGTCAGATTTTAATATAATTCAGCACAGACAGCATATTTATGTAAGAAACGTGTGTGCCGAGTTTGGAAGACATCAGTCCATAAATGTGCGAGTTATTCCTAAAACCGATTTAGAATCGTATGAATATGATTTATTAAATATATCTATAGCTATATAAAATTTGAAAAGAATCGGATAATAAATTTGGGAGCTATTTTGATTTAGGTTCCTATGACAGCTATATGATATAGTGGTCCGATCCGGCCGGTTCCGACAAATGTGCTGCTATATACCAAGTTCCATCAAAATAGCCTTAAAACTGAGAGACTGGCTTGTACAGAAACAAACGGACAAACGGATATGGCTATAACGATTCCTCTAATAATTCTAAGTATTCTAGAGATAACTTTTGGGGGTCTACGATGTTTGGTTCTTTGTATTACAAACATCAGAGCAAAATGAATACACTCTTCTTTTTCTTCGAAAAAGAGTATAAAAAAGGAATAATCAAAGGCATCCATCACGCTTGGGATTGTATAGATTTTCCCTAAGTTTTAATGGTATTACTTCTCTCGGCATTTTTTCATTTATTCGTTATTCGTTGTTTGTTTTGTAATCGACACTATTTTCTCTAATTTACTCTCACGTAATTTTTATTCAACTTTTATAAGTATGTGTGTGTGTGTGTGTATTACTCTCAATCATTCATCAATCTTGTTAGATTTTAGACTAAATATGCGGCTAAACAAATCCGATGTCATCCAAAAATTTATATAAATATATATATGTATATATAAGTTAATGTAAGTATAAACAGATATTTCTTGTTATGTGAAATGTTTAGTTAAGTCTAAAAAAAAATTAATTTTACATAAGAATTATATTTATGATACGAGACAGAAAGTGGCAAGCACCATTTAAATTCTTAGGAGATTTATCCTTTTAGCAGATTTGTTAGTTTGGTTGCTCACTTCCGTCGACTGGTCTAGACTAACAAAGTAAACAAGAGTTTTGTTGTTGTTTTACAATTTGCAAATATGTTTAATAGTATTCGGTATCGATTCGCGGTAAGTAACTCTTACTTTAGGTTAGATTTAGATTAAATTTAATTGCTACACCATTTTTTTTCTTTTTTTTTTTTTTTGTTGTTTTCTTAAATTGTTTTGTTTTGCTTCGCTTTGCACTACTTGAGAACAGAAGATTTTCGGGAAATCAGAAAGACGGATAGTATGTATCTATGTGTGTGTGTGTGTGGTTTGTGTATGTGTGAATGTGGGTGAGTGAAGTGGTTGCCTGTTTAAAATGAAGACAGCCAAACAACTCTGCTTATTTCATCATCATTATTATTAATATTGTTGCTGTTCTTTCTTGTTGTTAATTATTTATACTTCAAATTTTATATTTTGTTTTATTGTTGTGTTTCTCGTTTCATTCATTTTTTTTTTTATTATTTTTTAATTTATTATATTTAAATTTTGTTTAATTGTATAATAAAATAATGATTCACAATCAGAGTTATTCAGCAGCAACCGGGTTTGTTGTTTTCCACTGGACGTCCTTGATCGATTTTAACTTTGCTAGCATTATCAGTGGCGCTAGAGGGCGGCCCAACGCGATTCTTGATCTCAGCTGCCATCGTCATGAATGCCTGCTCCACATTGGTGGCACTCTTTGCTGAAGTTTCAAGGAATGGAATGCCTAACTGGTTTGCATACTCCTGTGAAAAGAATATAAAAACATGAAATGTTATTTGATTCGAAATGAATATGTTATTTTAGTCTTTAAACGAACCGCAGCTTGGGTATGATCAACGACTTTTTTGGTGGTCAAATCACTCTTGTTGCCCACAAGCAACTTGTTTACATTCTCGCAGGCATATCGTTCGATTTCCTCTAGCCATTGTTTCACATTGTTAAAGGACTCATGATCCGTGCAATCATAGACAACAATGATGCCATGCGCGCCACGGTAATATGACGAGGTAATGGTGCGGAAGCGCTCCTGACCAGCAGTATCCCACTATAAATTGTCAATAAATTAATTAAATCATTTTAAATGAAATTGAAAGTGTTTTTTTTTTTTAACATACAATTTGCAGTTTTATGGTCTTGCCATCCAATTCTATAGTTCTGATTTTCTGAAAAAATAAAAAAAAACAACAATTAAAAAAAAAACTTGTTTACATCCAATTGGTTTGTGGCCTTACGAAATCTACGCCAATTGTGCTGATATAGCTTTCTGTATATGTATCATCGGCAAATCGCAGCAAGAGGCAGGACTTTCCAACACCGGAGTCGCCAATCAGCAGAAGTTTGAAGAGATAATCGCTGCAAAATGCAAACAAAAAATACTTAATTAAAGACTCATCTTGTAAAAATCTAAATCCTAAAATTTATTTGATAATTTGTGTATCTTTATCTTATCGGAGTATACAGGCTGACACATGCTTAACCTTTTTTAATAATAATTGAAGGCGGTTTTCTAATTTGATAAGTAAATATGCATTTACATAGCTAAAATTTTGTTCAGGCTATTCTCAGTGTTATCCATTGTCTGAGTCATTTTCTTTGTGAGCAATGCAACTGTGCTTTAAGTGAATTAAAGACAACGAGTTGCAACATATCAGAAGCTAATCGGTGGTATTTTTGTTTAATTTAAACAAAATTATGAAAATATATTTTGAGTAAGAAAACATTGATTACGTAGCTGAGAACAATGTAAAAACGCTGACAGCAGCAGAGGCGGCGTTTGTCGTCTATGAAAGTAGTCAAACAACAACAAAATGTGCGCAAGAGGAAGGGAGACGCTGGGCAGGTGACTCATCCGCCCCATGAATCGGCAGTGCCGTCGCTAGAGAGTCAGCCAACCAGTCAGCAATGGCCGCGGCAGCGTTTGGTTTGATATGCTGCAGGCACCAGTCAGGGGGGCAAAAAGGGAGATAGGCAATAAACGCAGCAAACAACGGCCACTCAACAAAACAATTAACGTCAATATGCCCTCATGTACAAAGTCTGACTTCGTTTCCAAGCCGAAAATTTGTGAAATGTATGCCAGTGCTCTGATTTTGGTACTAAATCTTTATTTTAAGATATTTATTTAAATTTTGCGGTTTTCAAGGTACTTGCACAGGCCTTATAATAAAAGGGAGTGGACTGGGTTGGGGCCAGCGCAGCACTAGTAGTCGTGGACGTCGCAAAAATGACGTCGCAGAAAAAAAAAAAAAACGAAAAAATGATTATCGAACGCGAGTGCCAAATAGCTGGTGGAAATATCTACATATAAGCAAAATATTCTCCATCAATTATGCGCAATTTATACTCGGATGACGACTTACTATTCTGGATTCATAGATGACATTTTTTCTTATTTTATACAAGATTGTATTTTGCCACGAACAAAATATTCGATTTCTTGCTCGTTAGTTTTTTTTTTTCTTTCTTTGCCACGAAACTTGCGCCCTATCGTATTATTTTCGCACAAATCACGCGCACAGAATTTTCCCAGTTGCTTTGGTGTGTTTATTTGTCACTATTGTATTGTTTATTGAATGGGAAATTCAATTAATAATATTTCCACAGGATTTTCTACGACGGCCGAGAAACGAGAAAACAAGAACAATGACGTTGATGGTATTTTTTTTCTTTGCCCACGAACAATGACAATGGCGACTGTGACTAGAACTGGTTTGTTCCGCAATGAACGAACAAGTCAGCTGAACGGTTCATTTGATTAATCGAACGGAACTACCTTTAATTGGTTGAATGGGTGTTCTGGGGTACATGAAATACATAAAAACGATTGATAGCCTTTGGGGGCGGTAGGCAATTCGCTTCCCCAATGCTCTCTACGTCCAACTGAAAGGGCAACCATTTGAATTTGATTTGGCTCCTCCAATATCCACAACAATGTATGGGCGGTAACCGCAACCACACTATACTACTTCATTTATTTTACTATTTAAAAAAAACTCTTTCCATGTAACATTCGAGTTTTAATTTTACTTGCGTATATATAATAATAATTATGGGCATACATACATACATATATAATATGTGAAACTTGCGATAAGCGGGTGTAAACCACAAGGGACAAATGGGAATGCATCGTTCTAAAGGAGATTACTCTACTCCAAGGAGTTTAACGTCAGCAGCTGTTTGAGCACTTTCGTTTGCGATGTTTCGCGAATTTCGCCAGCCAAAAACATCTCATCCACCACACTGTAAACTTTGTAGAAGTTGAAAACGAGATCCAGCTCGCACACATTATGGAAGTATTCATTCAGCACCTCGACAAAATTATGAATGGCTTCCAGATAGCACAGATTATTGTCGTTCACATCCACACATATGCAAAAATAGAGGCCTGCATAACGTCTGTACACAATTTTGAAATTCCGAAACTGAAGAAGACGAAAGTAGTTACGAAGATAATTAACTCAAAAAGAATTATTAAGTACCTCTACAAAATTTGTGTGCTTTGCATCGCGGACAGTAACCACTGCATGCACTTCTTCAATGAGTTTTTGTTTTTCATCATCATCGAAGTTCATATACCATTTGGCAAGGCGAGTTTTTCCAGCTCGGTTTTGGATGAGTATGAAGCGTATCTGTTCCACATAAAATTTAATTATTGAATATGATTTTTCTTTCTTATTGTTACATACCATTTTGCACTGTCCTTTTGCTGATGACCCTGTGGATTTACTAGCTATTTACAATTTTCAGCAACGGAAGCGAAAATCTGATAATTCGATGGGCGTCAAGTCAGCGTCGGTGCCTTTTATTCATTGTTCGACAAGCTAACGACAATTCTTTTTTTAGAACAATGCTCCGGAACTGAATCATTCAAGATTTTTTTGCTTATCTAAAATTTAATTTAATTGTGATCTCTGTAGTGTTGTTATATTCCGTAAGCCAACTAAAAACAAATATATTTTACAAGCCATAAAATCCAAATAGTTGAAAATGGAACGTAGTGTTGCAAAATGTATGAATACAATACAATTTTCATATTCCATTTTTTCTCAGTAATGTAATACATAAAAATGATATAAATTCTCCTTATAAAAACAAATTTAAATGTTAAAATTAGTTTTAAAATTGGCAATTCCAATATTTATTCATAACAAATAACACTGTGTAATGACAGTTATGTGCATTTAAAAATTGTACTGTGGTGAATTAAGAGCGCCACCTACAGTCGTTCATTGTCCGGATCATGTTGGTTGTCTTGTTCAAGTGTACAGGAATCACCCAAATCCAAATCTCGCATTACGTTTTCACCTTTTCATATGGTTTAAACAGACTTTACTAGTCTAGTCATTAACACTTCAGTTGCCAAAAATGTTGACCTTACGATGGAATTTTCGAATGCCATTAATGCAGATGCGTAGATGCGCTACAACTTCAGTTGGAAAGCAGAAAGAAGCAGCTGCTGCCTTACATGATCCTCTTCAGGCGCAAGCCCTAAGTGAGCAATGCATTTTAGTTGACGAAAACGACAAGCCCCTTGGGGCAGCTTCGAAGGCAGACTGCCATAGAGTGGACACAGAAACTGGAGCGGTGAAACTACATCGTGCTTTTAGCGTATTTTTATTTAATAGCAAAGGAGAAATGCTGGTCCAAAGGCGCTCCGTGCACAAGGTTTACTGTTTTAAATTGCTTGGTGTTTATTCGTATAATACTTGATTCCGTTACTTGCAGATTACCTTCCCGGACACATATACGAACGCCTGCTGCAGCCATCCTCTATATGAAATAGAGCAGGAACGTGAAGAAAATAATGCGCTCGGCATACGCAAGGCTGCCCAGCGACGCCTAAATTATGAATTGGGCATACCTACAGAGGAAATTGAACCAGAAAACTTTCACTACTTAACCCGTATACATTATGCGAATACAGGAGACGGGGTATGGGGTGAACACGAAATCGATTATATACTCTTTCTGCAGAAGGATGTAACCTTGAATCTCAACAGTAACGAGGTGAGCGAAGTCCGCTACGTGAGTCGCGATAATATCGACGATGCTGTGGCACAGTTCAAGGCCCCACTGACCCCGTGGTTTGCTTTGATACTCCGTCACAGACTCAAACAATGGTGGGCAAATTTGGATAAGCTCAAACAGTTCGAGGACTTACAAAACATTCAAAGATTTTAAAAATACACAATCCTAACCATTTAAGGCTTTGCGATGAACCAAAAAAAATAACAGATATCGAATCTCATTGTTGTTTTCATTTTTATTTTTTTAAATTCGCTTTATTCAAATGGAAAATAGGTGTGTTTGGTGTGTAAATGAATGAAATGCAGAAAGTTGTTTTAGTTTCATGCATTTCCATTGATCAGTTCAGTTTAACGTTTTCACTTATTCATACGAATATAATGATTACGATACGATTTGTGTTTTATGTTTGTTTTTATATATGTTAGGTATATGTAAATTATAACAAAATATTTATATATATATATGTGTGTTTGTGTGTGTGTATTGAAAATCAATGTATCTCTGCATAGCACTTATACCTTAATATGGATAATATTTGTATAAATATTTAGCTCGTATAATGATCACATCACGTTTACCATAATCAATCTCCAGCCATTGTAGTAGAGTTAACGCACCTCCAAGGTGCGTAACGACCAACAAAAAATAAATATTTACAATGATTGCATTACAAACTAAACAAGACTTATCGATTGGCAAAAAACTATAAAAATAAAACCCTTAACCTAACGAAAGAGTGAAAAGTACAAAATACAAAAAAAAAACATCAGACAAGCTGCAGCTATTCAAAAATGAAGCGCTTTTAAGAGCGCTACGAGGCATAAAAAATTATATATTCGCTAATTAATTTTTGCGTCTAAGTTCGGCCGTTCACTTGACACCTTGGCACAAATTTCTTGAAAAGGAGAGAGTACGAGTAGAGTAAATAAAGCGTGAACATAGGAAATTTCAACGTCCTAAGAAACTAAAGTTGCAAATATTCGTACGAAAATTTGCAATATAAATAATAATTAGAGTGGGGTATACATGTATACATTTTTTTTTAAATATAATCGCATGCGATTGCGTCGTAGTTGTGTTTCTGTGTGAGTGTGTCCGTCTGTTTGTGTTTAGATCGTATGTCAGGGCGCGCATTCTGACTTCGGTTAGTTAGTTTTCTCTTTTTTTTTTTTTTGTTAAGGCACATTTGGTGAGTCGATCATCGATCTCAGGCTCGTCTTAAATTTATGAAAATAAAGCTGCAAATTGGCACACCTTTTTACTGCACCAGTTTAGTTGCATGTATAACGGCTTTAGGACAAGCCGAAAAGCTTTAAAGCATTGAAAGCAGTCGCCAGAGCCACTTCATCCGGAGTCTTTTTCATAAAGGCAGCAATCATTTCTACAATAGCTGGTAGGCTGCATGGCTCGTTTCGTTGAAAAGTGCAATATCTAAGGAAAATATAAACAAAATGTAAAAATATTCCATAGATAATTTAAAAGTGACTCACCTATGTAAGTACAAAAGAGAGCGCTCTGTAATGCCAGTCTTGACGTGCTGTGGCAATTTCGATGCCCTAGTGTTTGGATACATGAAAGGTGCATCCGTTTCAACCAGCAGTCTGTCTAGTGGCAGAGTGCCATTATCTAATAATCTCCTCACGCCAGTATCTGATTTATCCTTGCACAGGTAACCAGTTAAACTGATATAAAACCTGCGATCCAAGTACTTTAAAGCCTCTTCGGCTGAGCCCATAAAACCTCTGATAATCACAGGCGGCAGGTTCTCGAATCTAATTTTAAAAAAAAATTTCATTAATCAAAGTTGGATTAAAAATAAATTTTGTTCAACATACTTGTCGAGTATTTCGAGTACATCATTCTGAGCCGAACGCTCGTGAATTAATAAGGGTTTATTCAATCGACTTGCCAATTGCAACTGTTTGAGGAATATTTGTTTTTGTACCTCTGGCTCGGAGAAATCGCGCTGATAGTCCAAGCCGCAGGGACCAACGGCCACGCATTCCGGAGCCTGAGCGATGTGCTCAAAATCGAACCATGTTGTCGGCTCTTCCATGATGGATTTCGAGTCGTGTGGGTGAATGCCAGCAGTCGAATAGATAATGTCGGGATAAATGCGCGATAAGCGCAGCGCTTCCTTGCTTGATTTGACCGAAGTACCATGGACCATTAATTTCTGAACACCTGCGAAGCATTTTCAAAAAGAGAAAGTAAGTTAGGCGTGTTTTTCAAGAATGCAAGTTCCATCTGCTCAATAGCCCACGCACTCACAAACACTCTCACGCATGCCCCATGTGCAGCGATACAAAAAAAAAAAAAAAAAACAACTGTTGCTCTTGTTATTGCCATTCAGCTTAACCTTCGACCGCGTTCTTGCTGTCCATTTCTTTGTGTGCCTCGCCCAAGATTGCTATTGTTATTGTCATGTCTTATTATTAATTTAGTCTTATCTCATTTGTTCTTTTTCAATTAACGCACACACACTCTGAAGTCTACTGACCTGCGTCTCTTGCTCTTTGTATAACTGAGTCCAAATCTCGATTATATTTTTTATTTGTTAAATTTGCTCCGGCATCGATGACTATCAAATTATCAAAGCAATGCTTCATATTGTCCTCGAGATCCAGTGGTGTATCTGGATCCATGGTCTTCTCTATTTGTGTCGTCTCTTGTTTTTCTTGTTCCATAATGGTCAGATTGGGACGAAAATAACTATGACGTATGTGCCAATGTCTTGTATTTAATTAAATTAGTTTATTTGCTTGCAGAGGGAAACGCTACGGTAGACAGCACCACAAATTTTATATTATCAGAACTTTGAAAGTGTTATTGAATGCGTGTAATTAACAGTTTAATTACAGAGAAACAAATTAAAAACAAATCCCAACATTAACAAAACGACTGCTGGCGAACAACTAACAAAGAACCGGCCAATGAGCGAGTAGATGCTCGTGAACCTGTTCATTTCCATAAAATAATTACGCGGGAATACCCTAGCTGCTGTTATTGAATTTTGAATACTTTCATGGATTAGGAAAATTTTAAGCTGCAGATATAACAGAAATTAGATTTTTGAGGAAACTATAACAATTAAAAAACTACAGGCTAAAATTGTATTTGGAATAATATCCTTTATTACATTTATTTTTGCTAATATGATTCATATTATAGATTTTTGTATTTTATTTGCGAATTATATAAATATATATATTATATAAATATATTTATTTAATATAGTTATATAATATATATAAAAATACTAATTTATTATATGTATGTATATTTGTTTAATGAATAATTTAACTCTTGATAACAATTTTGCTTTTTTTCTTTGTTTGTTAAACTTGTTTCACAATAATAACGAACAAAATAATTAATCATGCATTTATTCTAGGATTATTTTAAAACTTAAGGTTCAATATTTTTTCAAATTTTTTGATTAATAAATTTTATATTATTATTAATGGTATTTTTTATTATATAAATATATATGTGTATGCGTTTGGATTGTTAAATTTTTGTATTTTTTATAATCGGAATTATTCCAATATATTTATTTATTTTAATGAGAGTATTCAAAACTTTCTGTTGATCTTTTAATTATTTAAATTTTAAAATAAAACTTGATGAAATTTATTAAAGCTGTATAAGCTTCATACATATCCAGAAAGTTATGAATATTTATTATTTTATATACTTTAATATGAATATATTTTTAAATGTAGGTACATTATAAGATTATACTAATATAAGTTTTTGCATTTGCTGCTGGTGTTTGGGTTACAGTTACAAATATATTTTAAATATATTTCATTTCTTTTATTTTCGATATTAAAATTGTAGTGGAGTTGCTGCCTTGCATTAAGCGCGGGAGTTTTGTATAGGCCGTGCGCTAGTTTGCTTCTTCTTCTCCTTCTTCTTTGGGCTTGCAGCCCTTTCTATTCTACATAACCTGAAACTAATCATATTGTATATGGTATATCATTTTTATGTTATTTTTGTTTTGTTTTTTTTTTTTTAACTAAATCGTTGTTAATGTTTTTCTTTAAAAGCTTTCCAAAACCCTACAAAACGGCGCCTAATGCTTATTTACAATACGAATATAATAATATATATAATATAGATTTGATATCTTTTATTTAAATATATATTTTTTGGTATATATTCTCAATGATAAGTTATAGAAATATTTATTAATGTATAGTATTACTTGACATTTATAAAATTTTGGCTAACAATAAAATTACATAGTTTTTTATTTTCCATTTCATTTATTTTAGTTTCACAGTTTTTACAACTGTTTTTGGTTTTGGGTTATATTTGGTTTTATTAAAATATTTGTATGTATTTTATTTTTTGTTTACTTATATATTTTTAAAAATCTAGTTTTACCTTTGACAAAATTATATTGATTATTGTTTTTTGTTACATAGTGATACGTTTTAGTGCGAAATCTGCGTTTCTTTTGTTTCAAATATTTTGGTTATTCGGGTGTATCCCTGATTATTATTTTGTCCTTTTTTTTAACCAACAAAGTTTTATAGCTATTCACCTTGTGATTTTTATTTGTGCTGCTGCTGCTGTCGCTTTGTGCGCCTTCAGTGTTTTTAGCTATCTTTATTTATTTTTTCCTCCCTTTGTTTGTTGTTGTTCTCTTAATCTCATAACTTAGCTAACTGCCTAAATCTAACGTTTCCCGTTGTGCTTGGTTTGGTTACCTTTGTGCCATTTGCCGATGATGCGGCAATCATTTTTGTTTATTCATTTTTTATTTTTATTTTTAAATATTTGCTTCATTGTGTAAAACTCTAATAAAATTGATTATTATTGTATGTTAGTTTTGTTTGGTTTGTTTCTTGTATTTGTTTTTGTTTTGTATGTTTGATAGATACCATAATATGTATTACATATTGCTTATTCCAAAATCAATACAAATATATATATAAATTGTAAGAATTTCATACAAAAATTTAGTAGGTACGTTACTTTAGACCTCGGTGTATTTTCAATTTTACTGATACTGGACTGCTTAGCCCGATTTTATTTAAAAAAATCAAACCAGGGCTGCATTATTCGTTCTTGCAATCTTCTTCTTTTCGTATTAAAAAAAAAAAAACATTTTTAGCTGAGCAGCCAAAATTGCTTTTACATCTTCTTAAACATTTCCTTTTTTCTTTATTTAATTTTTCCTTTTTTTTTAGATTTTAAGTTGTAAGCTGCTTTTTTGAAATTGCAAATTACATTTAAGTATAAATAATCTTAAAACTGTATAACGGTACATATAGTCAAGTAGGACTATATACCTCTATTTTTTCTTTTGTGTCTTGAATGTGTTGGAAATGTTTAGTACCATTGAAACACGTACAAAAGTTTTGTCAACTGTGTGAGTGTATGTGTGTGTGTGTGTGTGTGTGTGGTGGGGGCAGGTTAGGTTGATTTTCAAATCAATTATTTTTATTTCCTTTTTCAAAACTAATTGCAATGCGCAAATTGCTCTCTCCCAAATGAGAAACATCTTCGGGTGGGAGAGTGTATCTGTTCTCTGTGTGTGTGTGTGCCTAATTAATAAGCTGTTTGTTTTTGTGTTGTGTGTCAAATACTCATTTTAACAAATTGAATTGGTCCTTCCCTAACTTTTCGTTCATTCTTTATACGACGGATACGTGCGGCCTTGTTCATATATAAATTTTTGATAAACATTGCCGACTTTTATCACAGTCGCTGGTTACCTTTCTCTATCTACTCTCTATTTTTCCAGCCCCGAGTTTTATCAATAAAATTTTTATTTGTATTTTACTTGAATACTTTAATTATTTACTTTTGTTTTTTTTTTGTTTAATTAATAATTATTTTCATATTTGGAGTATAACCTTGTTTATTTTAAATTTTCTATAGTGGATATTCTGCAGGATGTTGAATAAGCTGAGTATATTTTCTATCAAATTTCTCTAAACGGATTGTGTCTACTCACATAGCTCGAGATTCTTGCGCGGCGATGAAGTGGACGAACCGTAGCTGAGTTGGGAGTCCGTCTTCTTTAGGATGGAAACATGATGAGTGGGGGCATCTCCAGTTCGATTTGCTATTAGGGAATCCTGTTTGGTGAGCAAGCCACGTCGCTGATCGGCAAAGGAAATAACCGAATCCTGTTTAACCAGCTGGTGACGTCTTGGTTCGGGCCGTTGATCTACAAATGAAATCACCGAGTCCTGCTTCACAAACTTCTGGCGCTTGTCAAACAGCGAGGAACTGGGAGTGCCCACCCGTCGCGAGTCAATAGAGATGTTGTCCTGCTGAACATCCTGGGCATGGCTGACTGTGCGCTTGGCCTCCATATACGAGACAATAGAGTCCTGCTTGGTGAGCGACATGGCACGAGACCCATTACTGTCCTGTTGGCATAGCGGACGCCTGGAGCCGTCACTGGAGGCGCTCTCCTGCTTGATAAGAAACTGTCGAGAACCGTGGGAATCCTGCTTAAGCAGCATCTGCTGGGAGAGACTGCTGTCCTGTTTCATCATAAGATTATGGCGTCGCAAGGAATTGTGTTCATAGATGTAGGAAACGGCGTTGGTCTTGCGCAGACCCGGGCTGCTTGGGCTTTTGCGGGAACTATTGTGCTGATAATGGGATGACTTGCGTGTGCTGGTAGAGGAAGAGGCTATGGCAACATTGTCGTAATACCTAAGACAAGAAATGAAAAGCAAAATTATATCCCTCTATCCATTTTCTTATCAGCGATTACCCACCTTAGGCGTCCACAACAGCTGCGCGACTTTATGATGGCTGCAAAACCACGTCTGTACTTCTTATTGAAGAAGGCATACAATATGGGATTAATGCAGGAGTTTGAGGAGCCCAACCACTGGGCAACCGGTGTCACCTTTTTCAAAATCTCCAACTCATCGGGCGATATATCTGAGCCAAATTTAATCCGAGCGAAAATCACATACAAGGGCAACCAAGACAAGACAAACAAAATCACCACAGCCACCAGCATTTTGATGACTTTGACTTTGGACTTTTGCTGCATGCGATCCATTTGGGCATCTTTCGAATCACCTGGTATCGAACGCGTGGATACCTTGATCCAAATCAGCACATAACAGAGCGTTATCAGAGACATGGGCAGAAGATAGCAGGCCACCAGGTGGGCTAGCAAAAAATATAGATTTCCATCGGTGCCGGGTGGCCAAACCTCCTGGCACAAATACTGAGGCTGAGAGTACGTCTCAAAAAGCTCATCCGAGTAGAACTCCTCGGCCGGGACCAGGTCAAAAAACAACAGCCAGGGTATAGTGGTTATCAATGCTATCATCCAAATACCGAATATCATGAACCGTGCACGTCGCTTTGTCATCTGCTTCAATGGCCACCAAATGGCAATGAACCTGAAAGAAAAAAACAAAAACAAAAACAAAAAAAATGAAGAAAATCCTGAGTGCCAACAAAGAATATTTAAGAGCTGCCGAAACGTCAACGCCATCTCTCTAGTCAAAGACGATGATAATAGCAATCATCTCTATCATCCACATTCAAATTCACTCAGGCTGAGAGACGGATGACGCCACGGTTTGGTTTTACTCCATACAACTCCATCTACACCCACGCTACCCGAACGCTTTGGCATGCAAATATGTCGGCTGATTAATTTGCGCACGCACTCCTCCATGACCCAAGCTCTTCACCCCTAGCCCCAAGCATACGTTGCTTAAGCCTTTTTGCTTTTGTTGTTGTTGTTCTGTTTTTTTTTTTTTTTGCTGAGTGTTCATTTTCCAATCTCGTCTATTGAACTCAACGCATGCTGCAAACACTTCCATTCACTTGTGTGTAGGAGTCCTGGGAGCTTGGGAGCACCATTTTTTACTATGCTCTGCCATAATGAATTGTAATTTGAATAAGAACAGTTGGTTTTCCACTACAGACCCGGCAAAGAAAGAGGAATGACTATGCCAACGCCAACGCTAACGCCAACTAGAGCGAAGAAAGTTCAACATTTTTCATTTTCATTCAGCTGCAACCCGCTTATTATTAAATCGGCGCCGGGGGGTCCCGTTCAATAGCAACAGTCCAGTCAACAGTACAAATAAAACAAAACAGATCTCCTAGATTCAAGTCTGTCCTATAGGTAAATACCCTAACCAAAAGCTTGTTTTGAAGTCAGTGAAAACCCAAAACTAGACTAAGAGACTTCCATGGAATCAATGTACTTTTGGCATTTTCGTGGTCAGGGTATGAATTGTACCAAAAGTCTAAGTATAAATAGAAATAAATAGAAACGCATCTAGAACTTCAGTCGGGCCAAAAACCACGTAATTACGACCGCAGAGGCAGATACACTCGAAATCAGTGCCTGTGTGGGAGATGAAGATTACTTTCATCGACGTCTGCTCATGATGATGATGTTGTCCTGGATTGAAGAAATTCGTTGCAATTCCAAAAATAGCTAACCAAATTGATCCAGGAGCCAATGACAGTCACATGCCGAATACACAAAAATACAATCAATGAAAAACCCAACAAGCCAACCAACTCGAATTGATACAATTGCCATATGTAGTTTGGGCTGTGCCAAATCATTATAATAGGGGAAAGTTGTATTATGAATGACATGAATATTTGTTATGAATATTCGAACATTTGCTTGACTATTGTCTTGATTTAGGCAGCTAATTTGTATATTTCAGATTAGTCATAATTCTGGCGCTTCTTTAATTGAGTATTCTGCTGAGTAAGAACAAAACATTCACACAAAAACAAATGATATGAATTTTGTGCTTCCTACACCAAACCGGTCCTCCATCTTCCAACATTTAAACCAAGGACAGACAAATGAGTCCAAGTTGCTAACATGACATCGATTTACGACACTCCTGCTTGGGCCATATGATAAAATGGTATATAAAAATGGTCTACGCTTGAGTAAATGGAATAAAAAGATGAACAAATAGATTGACAGAGAGATAGCTAGAGAGTCTAAGATTTAAATGGGAAAGTAGGCAGAGTCTATGACTTTTTGTTGAGTACGAAAAGATAAGCAGAATGAAGTAATTTCTTCTTTTATTTTTTTGTAGAACAGATTTATCATGATTTTCTAGTTCATAGACTTGTAACTATCAATTATATTGGAATATATTAGTGTAAGCTAATTTCTTTTATGGTATTTAACACATCCTTAATAGCATAAGAAGTACTCGAAATTTCCTTTGGTTTTGTCTTCTATTTTCATTTTTAAGGAACCCATAAAGTATAAAATTGGTTTTTATATTGGAATATATTAGAAGAACTCAATTATTTTTATGGCATTTCGCACATCCTCAATAACATGAGAAGTACTCGAAGTTTCTTTTATATTTTTAAGACTATCTATTTTTGTATCCTTCTTTCATATTTGAGGAACCCATAAAGTATAAAATTACTACAAAATAGTATGAGATTTTGTAAATGTTTATATATGTATATGTTTATATATATATCCTCTTTAAAGCCTTACATTTATCATGATTATTGTTTCATAGTCTTGCAACTATCAATTATATTGGAATATATTAGAAGAGACCAATATTTTTTTTTATAGTATTTACCATATCCTTAAGAGCGTTAAAAGCACTCGATGTTTCTTTTATATTGTTAAGACTTTCAATTTGTTTATTCTATTTTCATATTTGAGGAACCCATAAAGTATTAAATTACTACAAAATAGTATGAGATTTTGTAAATTTTTATATATATTCATGTCCCCTTCAAAGCCTCTAAAAATTAAGTTATTATGTACAAAAAAACCAAGATCATAAAAGCTCTAGCAAGGAATTCCCCCTCTGGGTAACATTTATTAGGAAAGGCTAAAAAGAAAAATTTATACGATTCCCCAAAGCTTATGAGCTAAAAATTTATTTACATAAAGTTGGTAAAAAGAAAAATTTAATAATTTGCAACAAATTTCCTCAACCCAATGTGGTTTATGACTTTCATGTGCATATATAATGCGTAGAAACCACACACAACCGAGGACGACCACAAGCTTTTGTTGATATTTCGCGATATCCAACAGGATAAACACAAAAGACGCCTAACAAGTCAAGCTGCGAATAAGAGAGGGTAGAGCCTTCCGAACCCCCCCCTACCCCCTGACAAGTGAAATCCAAATAAACACACCCACTCAAGCACCCCACTACACCCCGCCAAGCACGCCCATACGTAGTCATTGTCGTAAAGCTACAACTACAATGTGAGCCACCTCCATATAAACTGGGTCTGATATATGCGTTTTATGATAAAGATGAGAACATACTATCAATGTTGTCAGGTTGCTATTGGAAGGATGGTTTTGGTGGGTCTACCTACTTTAGTGTTTTTGTTCATATTCATAAAACTAACGATCCTAATTAAATGTCACTCGTTTAAGCAAGTGATAAGCGAGTGTTAGCAGAAGAGACAGAGAGAGAGAATGAGCTGGATTAAAGTCACACACACACACACACACAGGCGCGCGCTATATATAAAAAATAAATACTTTGTGATTTAGCTTAAGGAGTCTCAGCCACACTGATTTAAGAGATTTAAGTTTCTTGTTATAGATAATAAATCAGAAATTTCGATGAAGTTTACGAGCTCGTAAAATAAGAGGGTACCAAGAAATAAACAGAGAGGGAGAGGGATAGGGGCAGACAGCTCTTCATGAAATGAGTATGTGTGTTTTTGGGGGAGGGGATAATTCCTCTGACCAAAACATCAAGTGGACACAACTGATGTGGCTATTATTTCTGCCAAGCAGGCGGTCCCCCCACCACCACCACCACCCACCATCCCCCACTTGAGTAATGACAGAAGCAGCCAAGCAAACAGCCTCTGGATATGGCCAAACGGATCTGGGAATTGCTGCCCTGCCAGCGGAATTGATATAAATGAAAGCACAGACATACATAAGGGACCGCATACACTTGACGTTTTCCCTTGGTGGCCAAGATGGCCCCCGGTCATGTTCTTGTCACTCAGTCGAAAACGTTTTAATAGCATTTGAAAAATCAAATGCCTGCGACATTTGTGACTTCTCGAGCATAAATATTTGATGTTCATATGAACGCATTTTTATATGGCATCACCTCCGGAACCGAGACAATAGCGTAGGCCGTGTCATGCCCAGTTGGCTGCAGTTTTCCTGCCGGCAAATCATCAAAAGACCATTAACAAAAAATACATAAATAGTCAAACAAGGCAAGGAATAGGAATCTTTGGTTGTTTACATGCTTCGCAATCGAATTGCATAAAAAATTTATTAGCTATGTTTCCCAAATACGGGTTTGCCACATGACCCTGGCTAAGCTGTGAACTTGATCTTGAGACTGCCTACAGCAGCGGTGTTTTTTTTTATTTTTCCAGGGCGAGCCAGAAATTGAAGCTTGTCAACTGGCAAGATGACTATCGTCTGGCTGATTGCTGTTGCTCTACTGACCGATACTGCCTGGCCGAGCCAGTTTTTCAAATTTCGCATTGACACATTCACTTTCAAAAGGCGGTTTACTATCAATACCAGACGGCGGTCAGCCAGTTTCAGTCCATATCGGCGACTATAAAAACGTCGGACTAACTCAGATTTGACAACAGTTGCAAATTAGATTTTCCACTACAATAAACCAAAAAAAAAAAAAATAAAATGTTCAAAGTTGTGGGTATCCCGATCTAGAGAGAAAGAGAGAGAGAGAGAGAGGAGCTAAAACCAAATTATCCATTAAAATTTTTAATTGTATTTGAAGCTCTTCGTTCTCGCCGCCTTTGCTGCTGCCCAGACGTATGCTGCCCCCGGGGTGGTGGCTGTGGCTCCAGTTGTGCACACACCCGTAGTGGCTGCCCATCCCGTTGTACACAAGGTGGTACACACTCCAGTGGTTCATCATGGTGTGGGAGTTCATTCGGTGCACTCGTAAGTTAGTCAATCGATTTGCCAGTTGAATTGAATGTGTCAATAATTTGACTGTCATTCGCTGTGACACATTTGATTTTTGAAAACTGCTGATTCCCTTGAACATCAACATGTGTCTTTCAGCCATGTGGTTCATCATCCGCCAGCCGTCAAGGTCATTACGCCAATTGTAGCAAAGCCCGTGGTTGCTGTGCACAGTGTGAAACCGGTGGTGCCTTTGGTGCCTGTGCATCATGCTCATCCCGCTGTCGTTGTGCATCATTAAAGTTGACAAATGGAAAATATTCCCATGCCCATACGCCACCCAGCACCTGATCCCTTTTCCATGCCCTCATCCTAATTATCCCAGCAATAAAAATTTCGATGAGCAACTAAAAACAAAGCATTTTTCCTTGCCCAAAAAAGGGGTTTTCGCCAGACGACTTACCTGTCCAAGGAGACAGCTATGAGACTGTAGACCGAAGCTGCCACCGATACACCTTGTATATAGGGCACACACTTGCACATCAGCCAGCCCAGCATCCAAGCTGCAAGAGAAAAGAAAACAGAAACAAAGGAGTGAAAAAAAAAGAAGAAAAAATTTCTTAGAATAGAAATGGACTTAGGGGTCCTTGCAGTTTGTGGTCCCCAGACTAACACCAACGCACATAAACAATGCAAAAATTATGCTGAGCTCCTTTGAGTAAGCTGTGGCGTGGGTGGTTTTGGGGGGTTTCGGTATGGTTTGTTTGTCACTCGGTCATGCTTTGGCGCTTTCTGCTTAACGTTCAATGGTTTTTTGTTTGCCACCATTACCATAGCGATGGACTGTCATACTTTCTATACTTTTGTTGTTGATGTTGACTGAGATTTATGTGCTGTATATCATTCATAATTTGGTGACAAGTCTCAGATTGTGCAGCCAGCAGCGGGCAGCCGTTGGCGATTTTGGCATTGTTTAGTTGCCATCGTCCCCCACGCAGACTAGCCTTAGTTTGGTCTAACTTAATTTGTATTCCTTTTATTCCATTTGATGGAAAACACACGACACAAACTAACTGGTATTTGAGTATCTGCAATGTCTTATGAATTTTATGTTTAAGCCAACAACTTACTCCAGCCCGAAAGGTTAGAAAACTCACAATGTTTTGTGTTTATTTATTTATTTTTTTTTGGCTTTGACAAGAGTCACATAGAATTTTGCCCACAACTGTCTGAAATATCGATGGGTAATTAAACAAACATCAACAGCCTGGCCTGGCTTGGGCTGAGCTGAGCTGAGAAGCTGAAAAAGTAAGAGACTAACTAACCAAACAAGGCGGGACACAACCTACGGCACCCATTAACATTAACACATCATTAGCGAATGAGTGCAAACGGCAAGTTCATTGTACCAAGGAGTAAGGGTTAAGCGGTAAGAGCTGTGAGAGCGGTGAGAGGTTATGGGGCGAATAGGAGAGTAGCAACCTCAGGTTTCAACATTTCATCTAGATTGTCATTGACAGTGGCACTCAGATTTCAAGTGGCTGCTGTAGCTAATTTCCTGTGTTGTCTGTCGTTTAGCAGTCTTATCTCAACTTATTGTCGCATTTTATTACGCATACGCACCGTGCAACGTACGCGCATAAAAGCACAAAATTTAATATAATTTGGCACATAAAAATATAAATATTATTTGTGCTTTGTGCTCTTCACCTCGGCACCCCCTCTCTCTCTCTCTCTCTCTTTGCCCACCCCATCTAACACTTGATTGTGTGGGATGTGAGTGTGTGTGTGTGTGTGTGCTTTGAACTTTTGTCGACTGCATTCAGGCTCATACGGTACACGAGTGGACGGTCATAGACGGTCCATAACCATAGACATACGAGTAGACGCAGCTTAAAAGGGTCTTTGTACCACTTTGAATTGCTTTTTGGCCATTTTGTTGTTTTGTTTATGTTTGTGATGGACTTGCTTGCTTGCTTGCTTATTTTTGTTGCTCTTCGACTTTTCTACATTGACTTGTCAGCAATCCACACAAATGCAGCAGACTGAATATCCGTTTCACTGAAATTCTATAACTTATCTTTTACAATACAATACAATACAATATTAATGGTAAATTTGCATTATTGTATTTGCCAACAAAACGCCGAAATTGGATACTTAATAAAGCCAAGATGGTCAATCTGATTTGGACTTGGATAACTTTTTTGTCGCTGTATATTTGATTCATCCAATAAGGGCCAACAAATAAAATTGAACAAATATTTAAAGTACACTTGATTAAAGATTTTTTTTATTTTGTTCAATCTATCCAAAAATATTTTAAAATTTTTGGTCTGAGAGTAAAAGGATACATCAAGTGGAACTGGGCCGTCGCTTCTTTGGCAGACAAAAATATTTTTAGTATTTTTTTTTTTTTTTTTAGCAGACATATTTTCTGTGAGATTGAATTCCGAATCAAGCCTATTAATATTTTCTTTAGATATTGAATATAATCTTAGGAAATTAATATGCCCATCGAATTTGTAAGAGAATAAATTTCAGCTAATCATAAATTCAAACAAGAATCCAGCGCAGACCCCAATCAATTAAAATCAAAATGCATAATGAACTAACTTTTGAAGTGGAATTAATATTGATAAAGAGACAAATGAGTCAGACTGGTCTGAAGAAGCCTTTGAAATTGAAAATATTGAATATCAACTTGGCGTTAAAAATTAGAAAGCCCAACCCAAACTTTTAACAAAACTTAACTGCTCCCCAGAGTGTTGTTCCTTGGCCATGAACAAATCAAATTTAGCAGAGTTTAAGTCATAGAGAAAAAATTAGTTTATACCCGCACTCAACAAGCTTAATTCGTTCAACTGTGTGATATATTGAAATTATATCGATTTGCACATTTCGAAATATATTATGAGGTTTTGATGATTAATGATAAACTTTCCATGCATACCAATTGGATAGCTGCGGAAAACTTTTGCGACAGACCAGGCCAGGCCTGCTCTCATTACAAAATCAACAGACAATACTGAAATGAGACAGGACCATGTCAAATCAAATCTGTAGGGGTTGATGGAGTTAAACATATTGTGGCCTAGCTGGAAATTAGAGTGCTCAAACTTTTACTTGGCCTATCTGGCTGAAAATCAGCGCTTATCCGTGTCAACTTTGTGCATAAAATCTCTTTCGGGCTTACACTTGGCTGCCCTTTAAGCAGGCAAAGCCGTTTCTTTTTTTAAGAGTCTTGTCGCTGCCTAACTTTATTGTGGCTGGTCTGGCCATGAAGAAAAGTCGATTTGCTGGCATTGTGCATGTCTGCTGTGAGGGTTTCTGCTCCTACTACTTTCATTTTATCATCTTCATCTTTGTTTTTTTTTTTTTTTTTTCGTTGTCGTCGTTCTCTTCTTCGTTGTCCTTTATGCTGAAAGTAAGGCCATAAACTTAATGAAATAATCAGGCGTAACAAATCCGCCAGTGCGCAGGCAGGCAGGCAGGCAGGGGACCGAGTGAGCAAGTCAATTTTCATTGAATACAAGGGAATTCAAACGGACAAACGGCTGAAATGATGGGAATCCAATAGAGAGAGAGAGAAAGAGCTTCGATCTGTGGTAGGAGGCAATGGCAAGGAATGGAAAAGGCATAACACTTATGGTAAATGTGTTATTGTTATGATTATCACTTTAGCATCACGTAGAAGGAATGCAGCGCCTGCTGGCAAAAGTTGGCAGTCGACGGAGGTGGCCGGGTTGAGTGGCAGAAAATTGAATATGGCCACAAAATGGTCGACCGGCTGACGGAGGCTGCAGCACGTAGCGACTAAATTAAAATACAATCAGCAAGCGGCAAATGGCTCAAGAAGCTGAAAAATGACTTCATCAACAGAAGCAGCCCACGGAGCTGGGCCAGGGGCAGGGGCAATCGCATCTCCAATTTATGTTAGTCTGCGTGTTGCGCATACGCCGCGTGTGCTCGTTACACAAATCACGAAGCATTTAATGAACACAAAAGCCAACGTGACTTTAAAAATCATCATCGCAGTCTACGCATAAAACCAAAAAAGAAATAAACTAAAATAAAATAAAGAAGAGAAAAGTAGATGAAATGATGGATCCTTATATCCTTGTTGATAATAAGAGCGTAGCATTGATAAACATAAAACAATACAATAAAATTGTCGAAACTATCTCTGCCTTTGGCTTGGGCTTTGGTATGCCATAAAAAATCTCATCCCCCCATCACATACATTTCAGCTGTCACTAGTTGTAGTAAAAGGACACTATAAACTTACGACATCAGGGACAAATTCGAGCCGCACATATTTACCGCAGTTATGCCTCTGTATGTGTCTGTGTGTGAGGGTGTGGGTGTGGGTGTGGGTGTGGGTGTGTACAAGGGGTAGAATTTTTTTTTTTTAAGTCTGACTGGAAATCAATTCATTTCGCATTTTATTGGTTTTTATTTTGTTGTTGTTGTTGTTGTTGTTGTTGTTGTTATTTGCCTTTTTGCAAATACGTTTAAGTTTGCAAAGTTCAAAAAAAAAGTAAAAAAAAAGAAATCTTCAGGCAGGTAGAAAATAGAAAGAACGCCCACATGTAACTTACTTATATGGAATATAGAAAATTTTACGTATGTACAAACATGAAAGTAACCCTGACTATTAGGTTGTTGAGCAAAATATTTAGGTCAATTTATCCAGCCGCAAAGAGCCTTGAATGCAAACAACCTTCCATTGCAATTCTGAGGCTGAAGGTGTGCTTAGATAATGACAGTGCCAACAAACACACAAACCTATAAAACAGTCACACACACACGTGTATATATAAATATATATATATATATATATGTATATATAGATATATATATAAAGAAAACTGCAAACACAACACATGTTGAAGTTGACGTTGACAGCGACAGCGACGGTAACTGCAAAATTGCGAGGCGACGGCGCGAATTTGATTTCATATAATTCTCTTTGATACTCGACGTCGTCGCGACGGCTTGCCTCCCATTTGAGTGAGAAGTATATTCAAAGAGGGAAACAAGTGAGGCAGGCTTGTGTGAGGCATGGCCACGACCAATGGTGCATGGTAAAACCTGCAACGTGTCGAAAATGGCTACAGTTTTCAATTCATCAATCATCTATCGATCCTTTCGGGTTTCAAAGTAAGAGCTTTTACTCACGTGGGAACTATGAACTCTTAATATATTTTTTGTAGATTACTTAAGAATAAAAATTAATAGATATTCAAAGGTCGGAATAAGGCATGGCCATGACTAATAGTGCATTGTATAACTAGCATTAATTTTTCGATTCTTCCCGGTTTCAAACAGCTTTTCTTATTCACGAATTAGCTAAAAATTAATTTAAAATTCGTTTCCTATAAAAGTCAATAGGGCTTGAGTGAGGAATACTTATGAAAATAGGGAATCGTGTAGGGCATGATATATCTTTATTTTATATATCAATCACCTATCGTTTCTTTCTGGTTCCCAAAAGAACAGTTCAATTTATTTAGGGTCAAACTATGAACTATATTTTAGATCAGAAGAAGAATCAGTAGAGTTCGTGCGATAAGCTTTAGGAAAGCTATGATTTTAATACAGTTTCCATATGCTACTTTTATTAAAAAATATTATGAAAAAAGAAAATTAAAGAACTAAACAAATATCAGACAGCAACTTCAGCGTTGGCGACGCTCGCCTCGACGTGCAAACATGCCAAGCAATCAGCCTCTCCCATCTCTTCATTTTTTTTTTTTTTTTTGTTAACGCTGAATTGCTTTGCTAAGCCAAGCGTCTTTGATAGCTTCGGGGGCTCAACGACGAATCGAGCTAGGCCCACCTTTAGAAGCAACAACAACGAACAATAACCTATGTAGATGTTTGCCTTCAAATCGAATGTCTTCAGGGCACTTTCAGCAAGTTGTCGAAAAGCTCCAACAAAGAATTTGCATGCCAGGTGGAGTCAGTCAGGCCAGCAAAGGCTACAGCAACCCTTTTGAGAGGTCTGCCCCCGCCACCAGTCAGTGAGCGAAAAAATTAAAGAAAATGCCAACATTCAATAACAGAAAGTCAGCCGCAATTTGCTGTATCTTGGGCTGAAACCAACAAGTCTAACCCACCAAACCTAGCAAAACAGCCCACCCACTGTTTACCTAAAACTACATATGCCTGCAATAGGGCCCCTCTGCCCTTTTCACCCAAGATCTTACACACACATACACAACAAAAAGGTGACTCTGGGCCTACCATTACCACCCACAGTGACCCACTAAAAGTTGGCTGCCTCCTGCCTTGCCTTTGCTCTCCGCTCAGTTGGGTCTTTGCGTGTATGTGTGTGTGTAGCGAACCCTGCGCCTAAGTTGAATTTACGAAATTAGGTCAGTTCTGTGTCGATGATCCTTTAGAACACCCCATAGTCTCATACCAGGCCAAGCAGGGCAGACAAGAAAATTTCTCCGAGTCAGAAATGTGAGTAGTGAGAGTGAGAGTGATTTGTATTTGCAAATTGCAACTGAGAGTCCACGAACAAAATATAGAGAGAGAGTGAGACTGCGCGCACTAACACAAACAAATCCACACTCACACCCACTCAGCTGAGACCAACACAGATGGCTGCCCAGACTGGCTAGCAAACTCATTCAGTATTTCGTTTTGTGCTTCATTCGTTTACTACAATTGTTCGACTGTTCTCTCCCCACCCAGAAGGGCCCTTTGGCTCTTGAGTGCAATACTGTGGCTATGGCCCCCTCTTGGAACTATGTTGGCCTCTATATCTCTGTATGTGTGTGTGTGTTTGTTGCTTGGTATAGCAACAAGAGAAATATTGTAAGGCAGAACCATTTAATTGGCAAACGTTGACGCGACTTTGAGCCTAAAAAAGTAGCCCAACATTCGATGAGACTGCGGTGGCTGGCGGTGCAATGGGCTGAAATTTCACCAAAACATATAGAATAGTATATGGCAGGCAGTTAGTCTCAGACTGATTCTGAAAAAAGAAAAATAATAAAAAATAAAAAAAAAAAAAACAGCACAGCTGGGCCTAAAGAAACTCGGCCTGAATTCTAAGCAGCGTTTGATTTCTGAAGGACTTTTGATTGCCTTTATTTCAACTACAGAGGCACAATCATTCTGACATTCTCGCATACATGCAGACTGAAAACTGAAGAGAACAAAAATTAAAGCCTACTTTTGTGCGTCGCTCTGGCCTAAGGGGAGACTATGGACATTCGTTTTGGGGGTCATTTGAATTTGAAATTGAATGACTTTGTTAATTAAAGCTGGCATGACTTTTCCATAATAGACAATTGTCATTGAGTACAAGGAATACAGTCTTGGGAATACGTTGGTAAAAATAGGTAAGACAACTTTCACTCTCTTAGTTTCATCCACAGGTCATTAGATATTAAATAAATGGGTAAATTTTTCTTATACATCTTAACCCCACACGGCCTAGGCTTAATGGCTAATCCTAAAATCACACACTTGGTGAACAAACATTAAGCTAACAAATGGCCCAGTCATTCTGGCAGAAGTTGGCTCGGTTAATAAGACAAAGTTGCGTTAATGAAGCCCCCAGAGTGAAGTAGCTGTGGAGTGCAACTCGATTCAAGTTGAGTGAGATTGCCATAAATCTGTGGAGCTTAAGCATTAATTCCCCCGTATACTTACGCAGAAAAATATTGCCAATCAGCGTGGCTGGCAGACAAAACACAATGACCAGGATATCCGCTATGGCCAGGTTAACGATGAAATAGTTGGTAACGGTGCGCATGCGAGGTGCCCTCAGGACGACAGCAATCACAAAGCTATTGCCAATCAAACCCACCAGGAACACGATTATATATGCAACGCAATATACAATCGACATGGTTAGGGAGTGTCTATAAAGCGGATCACCCATATCATCCGGCTGCTCCCAGTAGGCGGCGCTGTCATTGTAGGACTTTGTGGCCGCTGCCATATACATGTTGGCATAATAGGTGGAAGAAGTGGCCTCGGCCTGGGCCTGGGCCTGCTTGTGTCCGCCGCTGCTACTGCCGCTAAATGCCGATACTGAAGCCGAGGCCAATGCTGAGGCTGACACCAAAACCTGTTGGGAGGTGTGTGTGGCTGCTGTGATGGTCGACGACCAGGAGCTCATAAGCGGTAGAACGCTGGCTGTGGGTGTGTCACTTGTTGTTGTTGTTGTTGTAGCTGGCTCTGGTGCATTTGTTGATGTTGTCAGCACACTGCCCAGAAGTGCGTCCATAAGACTGTTACTCAATTTAATGGCACTCGAAGTGTCGCCGCCACTACCATCTTCGCTGGGTGGCCCAACATTGTTGGCCAAGTTGCTCAAGTTGCTTTCGTTGAGCAAATCGTTGAAATTCAAGAGATTCTGCAAATCGACGAAATTATGCGTGAAATTATTGTAATCCGAGGCGGCAGCACCACCGGCCACATCCTCCATGGGTAGGGCTTCCGTTTCTGGCTCGATAGCGGCAGACATGGGCCAACGCTTTTCCGTAGTTGACAACGTGTTTGTTGCTCGCGTAGCCGTGGTTGTCTCCCTTGTTGTTGCTGTTGTTGTTGTTGATGTTGTAGTTGTTGATATCTTTGTAGTGGGTGCTGTGGCAGCAGAGGCGGCAACTGTGGCGCCACTTGTATGACTTTTATGTTTACGCTTGTGAAGCCTCCCGTTGGCCACCATTTTCTAGTGCCAAGTTGTCTGAGTTAATAAATTGTCCTCCGCTTGTCGTTATTTTTTTTTGTTTCCTTTTTTCCGATTTTTTTATGCTTACTAAAATTTTTTGTGAGTATGTGATTTTGGTTTTGTTGTTGTTTTTAGAAAAAGTCTATAAAAATGGCGGCGCCTGGCATTTTTGTTGTGCACTTTTAAAGCCAAGCCAAGCCAGAAAGAAAAAAAGTTATATATCCGATATGTAGTTACTTTGGCTGTCAATTGAAAGTAAGTTCAATTAGCTTTCACTCGTTATTTTATTATGAATCAGGAATTTTTAAAAATCCCTACACGTATTTCGGAGTAGTTTAGGCGTATGTGTGTGTGTGTGGGAGATTTCAGTTTGACTTTTTCTTTTTTTTTTTTAATACACTCATTGGCCATTGCACAATGTTGGCAATTTTCACACTACCAAGGTTGATACAATTGAAGAATATATATATTTTACTTACTGAAAACAGCACCCACTTAACTGCCCACCTACCAAATCCAAAAAGTTTCCTTCATATTTGTATTTGTTAGTGCTTTTCTTTTTTTTCTGCTTATTTGTTTTTTTTTTTTTTGGTTTCACTTTCGTTTTTTGGTGGTGGTGTCGGTTCCTGAGCATTACGAGAACTCTTAAATAACCTTGTGTGCATATTTTTCAGATAAGGCCACCAAATGCTGCCTGCCTGCCTGCCTGACTGCCTGTCTGCCGTTGCTCGGCCTGCTCTACCCTGGACACATTAGTGTTGTTGTTATTGGCAGCATTAACATTGAGACCGAGACCCCGAAACGCGCAGACTGTTGCCAGGCTCGTCCAGGGACGCGGACATGGTCGCCAGCGCCATCTGCCAAATTCAATGCCCACCGCAAAAATTCTATGCTTAATTAATTTTAAAATAAAATAAAAAATAAAAAAAAAATAATAAAATAATGCTTTTTTTTGGGCTCCCCTTTTGGGTTTAAATTTGAAAATGTAATTTACACTTTGACCTCATGTAATGTTACCAAACAAACAGACAGACAGACAGAGAGTCAGAGAGAGACAGGCAAGCAAACAAAAAGCAAAAGAAACCAATCGACCAATCATATAAAAATTCCATTAACCAGCACTGTCAAGCACACAAACCACTTTAATTCGTTCTGGGCTGGCAATACAAATTGCTACAGTGAATTTCAACTTCTTAAGAAGCTGAAAGGAGAAGAAGCTGATCTGTTTTGGGGTCCCGAGCAGACAAGCTGGCGACAAAAGCCCCATTAACACATTTCGCCTGGCCGAACTTAAGTGCTATGAAAACTGCGACTCTGCGACTCCATGCCACTCTGCCTATGTGGTCTTGCTTTGAATGGGATCAGCGTGAAAGTGATTCAAAATCAATTGGGCTTAGATGGTGTGCACTGTCTGCTCAACAGGCCAATGGAGCGTATGAGCAACTCTACTATGAAATGTGTTGGCGGCTGGCCTATTCAAAAGGGCAAGCCCAAAATGCTTGTGGCATCCCACTGCCTGTTATTTTGACATATGCAAGGCAAACAATTCAGGCCGGAAACCACAAAAAAAAATTGAACAAATATGAACTTTAACTTTCAAAAGGTCCAATTTGGAACTCCCACACACACATACACACACGCCTGCGAAAACTCCGAAAGATAAACTCCCACAAACAATAACGGTAACTCCAAGCGTGGTCGTTTCCGTGTTGTTTGATGCGTGGGGGGTGTGTGCGCTCAACTCAGATGAGACTGTTCTACCGGATTGCTTTGGCGGCCGCGATGTTGTTAACTGTTTCGTGTCTGAAGCAGCACTGCTGAAAATAGTCCACGGGCAAGTCGTTTTTCAGGCTAATGCACGGTATCTCGTCCATAGACACGACCGCAGCTACGACCAAACGATTCAAATCGTCTTCGTTTACGCTCGGGACGATGCAATCTACGACTGAAATGTAGGTCCCTGTTACCAAACCGCACCCGTCGTCATGGCTCCTCCATCCGCTTTATTGGACTTCGTTTGCGCTCAATTTTGTTTTTTGCCCGTCCTTGTTTTCGCCGAATATTATATATATGTGTTTGTGTGTGTGTCTGTGGGGGTCTTGGGGTCTGCACTCTGCATTCTACTATCTGTTTGTGTGTGCGTGTATGTGTCTGTGTGTATGCGTGCGTGGCCCTCAAATGCAATGACAGAACTTAACTTGTCTCTGTGTTTCACTCTCCTTTTTTTTTTCTTGCGTTGTTTTTTTTTTTTTGTTTTTGGTAGAACTTAGCTGAATTGTAGGCTGACAACTGAAGGACCACATTTGGTAATATACAAGGTTAAATGGCAAAATGTCAGAGATAGATGGAGAATGTGGGAGAAAACATTTTTTTGATGCTGATTGACTACAGACCCTATTTTGGTTAAAACTCCATTTGAGCCGTCTAGTCAATGGGTCATTTTCTAGCTGTTTTGGACCGCAATAAAACAAAATGTACATAAACAAAATGCTGGCTCCCATAAATACGTTTATTATGCCATTTTGCCCATTTTACCCATTTGCCCATTTCCCTTATATACAATTTCCCTTTTTTGCCATTTGCCACATTTGCCTTTTGTGTTCATGTCGAATGAGTGCGCGCATTCTGAGTGAGCTTTTTGGGCCCTTTCATTCTTTTCTTTTGATGCCCTTTCTTTCTATGCTACGAGATTTTGGTGGGTGTGAGTTGTTATGCCGCAGGAAGCAAAACAAAAGCAACAAGAGGCCCAATTGTTGTCATTTGTAAGTGTGGCAGGCCACACTCACAGACGCGCGCACATGTCGTATACGCAATTTCCGAGCTCTTTCCGTTCTGTTTAGTTGTACGTCCTTTTTTTTTCTTTCTGTTGTCGTTTTGTTATTGTTCTTGGCTTTAGCTGATTCTTTCCTGGCTTTTGCTAATGCTGGTGCCCCTGCTGTTTATGCCTTCCTTCCACTGAGACGCATTTCAAATATTTTCCGCTTCCTCAGCCAAAGCCGAAAAATCATAGAGCACCTTCCGCAATTTGCATGCATATTCCCAGCTGCTATATTATCTTGGTAATCCTTGTGAGCTGGACCCTACGGCAATTAACAGCAATTCCCAAACCTCCATTCAACTCTCCTCTCAAAAGTAATAATCAAAAAAGTTTGGATTCCATTGCTCTGCATATTTTGTATTGTTTAAAGTTTAATGACAGTTTTGAAGTTTCCGAGTCGAGTCTGTTGTCACTATGTGAGCCCACTCAAGAACCTTTGACCAGTGAGTGACAGACTGAGTCGTAATGGGCAAGGACATGCTAGAAAAGAAACTCACTCAATAAGCCACCAACCCCAAACCCAATCTCTCTATGAATAGAGCAAAGGGTGCGAGTGCGCGCTCTCACTATTTCTCTTTCTCTGACTATCCCAACAGCAGCTGGTTTTCGTTTTCCTGCTGAGACAGCAGAAGAGGCGGCGGCCAAAGGTTCAAAAACCTTGTGTTTAGTTCTATACATACAGACATTCAAAACTCTGCCTGTTTTACACTGAAAAAAATTTCTGAATACAAATGAAGTGTAAATAAATTCTTTAGAAGTTTTAAAAATGAATCGCTACTTTTAGTCCAATACTATTATTATTATTATTTTTTCATATTAAAATAATTTTTATGATATGATGAATATTTCATATTATTTTGTTAATTTTTTATTTTTATTCAAATGTGGATCTCATAACAAGCGAAATTTGTAGTACACAGCCTATTATTATTTTTTTTTTTTTTTATTAATGTAATAGTTGCATTTTAGCTCTCCAGATTAAACTAACAATAAAATTTTAAGGTTTATTAAAAGTTTGTTAATAATATCAATTTCATATACATTATAAGCAGAAACTAAAAAAGTATATATAACTAAAAGAAATGCTTGATTAATACCAAAAAAAAAGAACAATAATAGTTTTCATATGAAACAATTAAATAAAAAAATATATATATATTATTTTAAAACGGCATGGCTGAGATGCAAATTCAATTTTTCGCGGTAAATTCCAATATCTTGTGGAACATTCGATGCATACACAACAAAGCTGACAGATGCGTGACTCAAATTCTATTTCTGTTTCACTTACACAAGCCAACGAAATTGCTGAAGCGTTTATAAACGTTTGCGTGAAAATAAAACAAACGCTGCGTCACGTAGGCGTCTGCACAGCAGTGTGCTCTTTCGCACTCACCCCAAGTCCGCTACCTGCATGGAAGACGGCAGATGTTTCTCGAATATTCGAGGCAGCAGCTGTACAGCTATAAATATGACTCGGTTTCTATCTGAATCTCATTCGAAACCAAAAAGTGCCCAAGTGTTGTTCTATAGTGAATTAAAAAAGATAAAAGTTGTACATAATATAAAAATTGTTCAAGTTGGTTGCTATTTATAGCAAAAAAAAAAAACATAAAAATGAATAAGTGTAAAACACGTTTTGCAAGTGTGACTCGGCGAAGTTACAATATGGCCAGTCGGCCAAAGTAACTGCAGTTGCTTTCTGGCAAATTATTGCTCTGAAAAATGAAAGATATTTTGAGAAAAAAGGCAGCTTCGAGCTATTCACAATGCGGAAATGAGGCTTTTCTCACAAGCAGTTGTCGTTGAAGAGGAGTTTCTCCTAGCATTCGATTGGAAAAGTAATTCATTAGGAGGCAGATTCGTCCCAAATACTTTGAAGCAGTGAGAAGCATACACACACACCAGGCAGACATGGTTGCTCCATTTTCCAGAACTAGAGTTGTGGTGGCCCCTACGAATATTCAAGTAGGATGAAGGTATTAATTGCAACGGACTCAAAAAGACTTGCCTTGTAGCCGTAAGCAGAAAATATATATAAATATATTTTTTTTAAGTAGCTTATTAATATCAATAATTCGATATATAAACACTTCCAAGGTCTTTTACTTTTAACTACCTCTTTTACCTCTGTGCTCAAATACAAAGCAATTGTGAAATTCCACAGTGTATTTTTAGGTTATTACATCAAAACGTGAAATGTCTTGTAACTTCTAGAACATTTCCACCCCAGATCGAATCGATTTTGTCTACTTATTTGTATGTACACACATTTCTTTTCTGGGCGTAGTTCTCTTGACTCTTTCTAACATTGATTTTTCCCTTGTCAAGTTGTGCATGATGTCAATGATTGTTTACGTACATAACCTATCTCGCTTTTACCCAAAATAAGCGATTAAAATAATTATTTTCTACAGCTTATTTAACAGCTGCAAATTCAAAAGATACAATTTTTCATTGTTTCGCTTTGTTCACATATATTTTTTTCTGTACCCCATGATTTTGTACATATATTTGTACCCATATAATGTATACATGTATGTATACCGCTCTCTCCTATTTAACGTCGCCAAACGTTTTCTCCACTCTTATATTCCATAGTGTTATCTCTTTCTCGCTCGCGGTTTTGTTAGGCACAAGCAATCTTATAATTTTTCTGCAGTAGAATAATTTTAGTGTTTAATAGCTTAAGTAACTATTCATCACCTAACATAACCAAACAATATGTATCTCTTTTTTTAAATATAGTTGGGCGTTGAAAGTTGAACCGCGATCGATCATACTTAGCCGCAAATACCTCCGCAAGGTAGTGGGTGTGAAATAGCCTGAAATACGGAAATTTTACACAATTGCCACACTGATTAGCCTGCCCGCGACTAATTGTCGCTGGCTATGCGCGAGGTACCATCGTATCTATCAGTTTGATTGTGCGGATAAAATAATAGGAACCGGTGCGGTGATTTCCAATCGACTTCTTTGCTCCACTATACTTCTCCCCAAAAGTTACACATATCTGCGGGCCTTCTATTGTTTACTGCATACCATCATATACCATAATGAAATAGACCAAAAATTATATCCACCAAGTGGTCAGATTTCTCGAGTCATCGTCTCTGGATTAGGAAATTATTGAACGAGTCGATGATGCGTTAATGCTTAAAACGTCTAGAATGCGGCACAATTGTTTATTTTAATACATAAAGTTCATACGGAATTTTACCAAATGTCAATTAAGTTTTGTACTAGATGAAACTGTTAAATGAATTTTTTTAATTTTCTCTTTTTGTTGTACACTTCAAAGCTAAGAAAACTTATTTTATTTTACTTGATGTATTTTAAAACATGTCAAAAAAGAGTATAGTAAAAGAAAAATGGAAACAGCTTTAACACCGAAAAGAACCAAGAAAACAAAAAAAAAAAAAAAAAATTAATAAAAAAGCATTGATTTCCCTAACAAATAAAGTACAAACCAATTGCTGATCAAAAATTTTATTTTATTAAAAAAAAAGAGTATAAATTTTCAGGAATAATAAAGTTCCAGGAACGCAAACCTATCACTATTAGACTTGGCTTATGGAAACAGGGAGTACATTTAATATTATTCGAAATTCAATATTAAAGGTAAAAACTAAAAAGAAAATACTGAACAACTAACTAAATTCGACCGAAATATGAAAAGAGATACATATCACAATTTACGAGATCAAAAAAATATTTATTTATATGTCTGAAGTGGATTTTAAACATAATTAAAAACCACAAAGTCTGGAGTAAATGCCATATAAAAAGCCATGTTCATCCCAATGAAAAATTACACAGTTCCTATGTAACTAAATGGTTCTTAGAGTTAGAATCCTTTATATATCTGATCAATAAATTTAACCCTTTCAAAAATTAATATGAATTAGGACACCAAAGTGTAAATCGCGTCAAAAATATACAAAACAATTTTTATTTTGAAGGCAGGATTATATCTGCGATAAATTACACAAGTTGAAAACAAGAAAACAAATGAAACACCCCTGAGAACACAAAATCTAAGAGTTATCTGAAAAATTAGGTAAAACCTGAAACAAGTAGCCATCAATATTCGTACGTCTCTCAAGACAAATCTAAAAAGGGTTTAAAATACACATCCTGCGATCCCGAATCTATCATGATCCAGTAAACTTCCAAGAGTATACAAACTTAAAAAAAAAAAATTGACCCCAATATAAAAGTATCGCATTTATCTACTAATTATCAAACACTAGGATAAGGTTGCTCTGATCCCTTGAAAATCAATATAAATACGATACCAAAGTATGAACTATGTCAAAAATATACAAAACTATTTTTATTTTGAAGGCAGGCTTATATCTGCGATAAATTACACAAGTTGAAAACAAGAAAACAAATGAAACACCCCTGAGAACACAAAATCTAAGAGTTATCTGAAAAAAAAGGTAAAACCTGAAACAAGTAGCCATCAATATTCGTACGTCTCTCAAGACAAATCTAAAAAGGGTTTAAAATACACATCCTGCGATCCCGAATCTATCATGATCCAGTAAACTTCCAAGTGTATACAAAATTAAAAAAAAAAAATTGACCCCAATATAAAAGTATCGCGTTTATCTACTAATTATCAAACACTAGGATAAGGTTGCTCTGATCCCTTGAAAATCAATATAAATACGATACCAAAGTATGAACTATGTCAAAAATATACAAAACTATTTTTATTTTGAAGGCAGGCTTATATCTGCGATGAATTACACAAGTTGAAAACAAAAAAACAAATGAAACACCCCTGAGAACACAAAATCTAAGAGTTATCTGAAAAATTAGGTAAAACCTGAAACAAGTAGCCATCAATATTCGTACGTCTCTCAAGACAAATCTAAACAAGGTTTAAAATACACATCCTGCGATCCCGAATCTATTATGATCCAGTAAACTTCCAAGAGTATACAAAATTAAAAAAAAAATCTACCCCAATATAAAAGTATCGCGTTTATCTACTAAATATCAAACACTAGGATAAGGTTGTTCTGATCCCTTGAATATCAATATAAATACGATACCAAAGTATGAACTACGTCAAAAATATACAAAACTATTTTTATTTTGAAGGCAGGATTATATCTGCGATAAATTACACAAGTTGAAAACAAGAAATCAAATGAAACACCCCTGAGAATACAAAATCTGAGAGTTATCTGGAACATTAGGTAAAACCTGAAACAAGTAGCCATCAATATTCGTACGTCTCTCAAGACAAATCTAAACAAGGTTTAAAATATACTTCTTGCGATTCCGAATCTATTATGATCCAGTAAACTTCCAAGAGTATACAAAATTAAAAAAAAAAAAATCTACCCCAATATAAAAGTATCGCGTTTATCTACTAAATATCAAATACTAGGATGAAGTTGTTCTGATCCCTTGAATATCAATATAAATACGATACCAAAGTGTGAACTACGTCAAAAATATACAAAACTATTTTTATTTTGAAGGCAGGATTATATCTACGGTAAATTACACAAGTTAAAAACAAATGAAACACCCCTGAGAACACAAAATCTAAGAGTTATCTGAAAAATTAGGTAAAACCTGAAACAAGTATCCATCAATATTCGTACGTCTCTCAAGACAAATCTAAAAAGGGTTTAAAATACACTTCCTGCGATCCCGAATCTATTATGATCCAGTAAACTTCCAAGAGTACACAAAATTAAAAAAAAAAAAAATCTACCCCAATATAAAAGTATCGCGTTTATCTACTAAATATCAAACACTAGGATAAGGTTGTTCTGATCCCTTGAATATCAATACAAATACGATACCAAAGTATGAACTACGTCAAAAGTATTCAAAACTATTTTTATTTTGAAGGCAGGATTATATCTACGGTAAATTACACAAGTTAAAAACAAATAAAACACCCCTGAGAACACAAAATCTAAGAGTTATCTGAAAAATTAGGTAAAACCTGAAACAAGTAGCCATCAATATTCTTACGTCTCTCAAGACAAATCTAAAAAGGGTTTAAAATACACATCCTGCGATCCCGAATCTATTATGATCCAGTAAACTTCCAAGAGTATACAAAATTAAAAAAAAAATCTACCCCAATATAAAAGTATCGCGTTTATCTACTAAATATCAAACACTAGGATAAGGTTGCTCTGATCCCTTGAAAATCAATATAAATACGATACCAAAGTATGAACTATGTCAAAAATATACAAAACTATTTTTATTTTGAAGGCAGGCTTATATCTGCGATGAATTACACAAGTTGAAAACAAAAAAACAAATGAAACACTCCTGAGAACACAAAATCTAAGAGTTATCTGAAAAATTAGGTAAAACCTGAAACAAGTAGCCATCAATATTCTTACGTCTCTCAAGACAAATCTAAACAAGGTTTAAAATACACATCCTGCGATCCCGAATCTATTATGATCCAGTAAACTTCCAAGAGTATACAAAATTAAAAAAAAAATTTACCCCAATATAAAAGTATCGCGTTTATCTACTAAATATCAAACACTAGGATAAGGTTGTTCTGATCCCTTGAATATCAATACAAATACGATACCAAAGTATGAACTACGTCAAAAATATACAAAACAATTTTTATTTTGAAGGCAGGATTATATCTACGGTAAATTACACAAGTTAAAAACAAATAAAACACCCCTGAGAACACAAAATCTAAGAGTTATCTGAAAAATTAGGTAAAACCTGAAACAAGTAGCCATCAATATTCTTACGTCTCTCAAGACAAATCTAAAAAGGGTTTAAAATACACATCCTGCGATCCCGAATCTATTATGATCCAGTAAACTTCCAAGAGTATACAAAATTTAAAAAAAAGATGACCCCAATATAAAAGTATCGCGTTTATCTACTAAATATCAAACACTAGGATAAGGTTGTTCTGATCCCTTGAATATCAATACAAATACGATACCAAAGTATGAACTACGCCAAAAATATACAAAACTATTTTTATTTTGAAGGCAGGCTTATATCTGCGATAAATTACACAAGTTGAAAACAAATGAAACACCCCTGAGAACACAAAATCTAAGAGTTATCTGAAAAATTAGGTAAAACCTGAAACAAGTAGCCATCAATATTCTTACGTCTCTCAAGACAAATCTAAAAAGGGTTTAAAATACACATCCTGCGATCCCGAATCTATTATGATCCAGTAAACTTCCAAGAGTATACAAAATTTAAAAAAAAGATGACCCCAATATAAAAGTATCGCGTTTATCTACTAAATATCAAACACTAGGATAAGGTTGTTCTGATCCCTTGAATATCAATACAAATACGATACCAAAGTATGAACTACGTCAAAAATATACAAAACTATTTTTATTTTGAAGGCAGTATTATATCTGCGATAAATTACACAAGTTGAAAACAAGAAATCAAATGAAACACCCCTGAGAACACAAAATCTAAGAGTTATCTGAAAAATTAGGTAAAACCTGAAACAAGTAGCCATCAATATTCGTACGTCTCTCAAGACAAATCTAAAAAGGGTTTAAAATACACATCCTGCGATCCCGAATCTATTATGATCCAGTAAACTTCCAAGAGTATACAAAATTTAAAAAAAAATCTACCCCAATATAAAAGTATCGCGTTTATCTACTAAATATCAAACACTAGGATAAGGTTGTTCTGATCCCTTGAATATCAATATAAATACGATACCAAAGTATGAACTACGTCAAAAATATACAAAACTATTTTTATTTTGAAGGCAGTATTATATCTGCGATAAATTACACAAGTTGAAAACAAGAAATCAAATGAAACACCCCTGAGAACACAAAATCTAAGAGTTATCTGAAAAATTAGGTAAAACCTGAAACAAGTAGCCATCAATATTCTTACGTCTCTCAAGACAAATCTAAAAAGGGTTTAAAATACACATCCTGCGATCCCGAATCTATTATGATCCAGTAAACTTCCAAGAGTATACAAAATTAAAAAAAAAATTTACCCCAATATAAAAGTATCGCGTTTATCTACTAAATATCAAACACTAGGATAAGGTTGTTCTGATCCCTTGAATATCAATATAAATACGATACCAAAGTATGAACTACGTCAAAAATATACAAAACTATTTTTATTTTGAAGGCAGGATTATATCTGCGATAAATTACACAAGTTGAAAACAAGAAATCAAATGAAACACCCCTGAGAATACAAAATCTAAGAGTTATCTGAAAAATTAGGTAAAACCTGAAACAAGTATCCATCAATATTCGTACGTCTCTCAAGACAAATCTAAAAAGGGTTTAAAATACACTTCCTGCTATCCCGAATCTATTATGATCCAGTAAACTTCCAAGAGTATACAAAATTAAAAAAAAAAATTGACCCCAATATAAAAGTATCGCGTTTATCTACTAATTATCAAACACTAGGATAAGGTTGCTCTGATCCCTTGAAAATCAATATAAATACGATACCAAAGTATGAACTATGTCAAAAATATACAAAACTATTTTTATTTTGAAGGCAGGATTATATCTGCGATAAATTACACAAGTTGAAAACAAGAAATCAAATGAAACACCCCTGAGAACACAAAATCTAAGAGTTATCTGGAACATTAGGTAAAACCTGAAACAAGTATCCATCAATATTCGTAAGTCTCTCAAGACAAATCTAAACAAGGTTTAAAATACACATCCTGCGATCCCGAATCTATCATGATCCAGTAAACTTCCAAGAGTATACAAAATTAAAAAAAAAAAATTGACCCCAATATAAAAGTATCGCGTTTATCTACTAATTATCAAACACTAGGATAAGGTTGCTCTGATCCCTTGAAAATCAATATAAATACGATACCAAAGTATGAACTATGTCAAAAATATACAAAACTATTTTTATTTTGAAGGCAGGATTATATCTACGGTAAATTACACAAGTTGAAAACAAGAAAACAAATGAAACACCCCTGAGAACACAAAATCTAAGAGTTATCTGAAAAATTAGGTAAAACCTGAAACAAGTATCCATCAATATTCGTACGTCTCTCAAGACAAATCTAAAAAGGGTTTAAAATACACTTCCTGCTATCCCGAATCTATTATGATCCAGTAAACTTCCAAGAGTATACAAAATTAAAAAAAAATTTACCCCAATATAAAAGTATCGCGTTTATCTACTAAATATCAAACACTAGGATAAGGTTGTTCTGATCCCTTGAATATCAATACAAATACGATACGATACGATACAAATACGATGAACTACGTCAAAAGTATTCAAAACTATTTTTATTTTGAAGGCAGGATTATATCTACGGTAAATTACACAAACTTAAATCAAGAAAACAAATGATACACCCCTGAGAACACAAAATCTAAGAGTTATCTGAAAAATTAGGTAAAACCTGAAACAAGTATCCATCAATATTCTTACGTCTCTCAAGACAAATCTAAACAAGGCTTAAAATACACATCCTGCTATCCCGAATTTATTATGATCCAGTAAACTTCCAAGAGTATACAAAATTAAAAAAAAAATTTACCCCAATATAAAAGTATCGCGTTTATCTACTAAATATCAAACACTAGGATAAGGTTGTTCTTATCCCTTGAATATCAATACAAATACGATACCAAAGTATGAACTACGTCAAAAATATACAAAACAATTTTTATTTTGAAGGCAGGATTATATCTACGGTAAATTACACAAGTTAAAAACAAATGAAACACTCCTGAGAACACAAAATCTAAGAGTTATCTGAAAAATTAGGTAAAACCTGAAACAAGTATCCATCAATATTCGTACGTCTCTCAAGACAAATCTAAACAAGGCTTAAAATACACATCCTGCGATCCCGAATCTATTATGATCCAGTAAACTTCCAAGAGTATACAAAATTTAAAAAAAAAGATGACCCCAATATAAAAGTATCGCGTTTATCTACTAAATATCAAACACTAGGATAAGGTTGTTCTGATCCCTTGAATATCAATACAAATACGATACCAAAGTATGAACTACGCCAAAAATATACAAAACTATTTTTATTTTGAAGGCAGGCTTATATCTGCGATAAATTACACAAGTTGAAAACAAATGAAACACCCCTGAGAACACAAAATCTAAGAGTTATCTGAAAAATTAGGTAAAACCTGAAACAAGTATCCATCAATATTCGTACGTCTCTCAAGACAAATCTAAACAAGGCTTAAAATACACATCCTGCTATCCCGAATCTATTATGATCCAGTAAACTTCCAAGAGTATACAAAATTAAAAAAAAAAATTTACCCCAATATAAAAGTATCGCGTTTATCTACTAAATATCAAACACTAGGATAAGGTTGTTCTGATCCCTTGAATATCAATACAAATACGATACCAAAGTATGAACTACGTCAAAAATATACAAAACTATTTTTATTTTGAAGGCAGGCTTATATCTGCGATAAATTACACAAGTTGAAAACAAATGAAACACCCCTGAGAACACAAAATCTAAGAGTTATCTAAAAAATTATGTAAAACCTGAAACAAGTAGCCATCAATATTCGTACGTCTCTCAAGACAAATCTAAACAAGGTTTAAAATACACATCCTGCAATTCGAATTTATTATGATCCAGTAAACTTCCAAGAGTATACAAAATTAAAAAAAAAATTTACCCCAATATAAAAGTATCGCGTTTATTTACTAAATATCAAACACTAGGATAAGGTTGTTCTGATCCCTTGAATATCAATATAAATACGATACCAAAGTATAAACTACGTCAAAAATATACAAAACTATTTTTATTTTGAAGGCAGGCTTATATCTGCGATAAATTACACAAGTTGAAAACAAGAAAACAAATGAAACACCCCTGAGAACACAAAATCAAAGAGTTATCTGAAAAAATAGGTAAAACCTGAAACAAGTAGCCATCAATATTCTTACGTCTCTCAAGACAAATCTAAAAAGGGTTTAAAATACACTTCCTGCTATCCCGAATCTATTATGATCCAGTAAATTTCCAAGAGTATACAAAATTAAAAAAAAAATTTACCCCAATATAAAAGTATCGCGTTTATCTACTAAATATCAAACACTAGGATAAGGTTGTTCTGATCCCTTGAATATCAATATAAATACGATACCAAAGTATAAACTACGTCAAAAATATACAAAACTATTTTTATTTGGAGCCAGGCTTATATCTGCGATAAATTACACAAGTTGAAAACAAGAAAACAAATGAAACACCCCTGAGAATACAAAATCTGAGAGTTATCTGAAAAAATAGGTAAAACCGGAAACAAGTAGCCATCAATATTCGTACGTCTCTCAAGACTAATCTAAAAAGGGTTTAAAATATACTTCTTGCGATTCCCAATCTATTATGATCCAGTAAACTTCCAAGAGTATACAAAATTAATAAAAAAATCTACCCCAATATAAAAGTATCGCGTCTATCTACTAAATATCAAAAACTAGGATAAGGTTGTTCTGATCCCTTGAATATCAATACAAATACGATACCAAAGTATGAACTACGATAAAAATATACAAAACTATTTTTATTTTGAAGGCAGGATTATATCTGCGATAAATTACACAAGTTGAAAACAAGAAATCAAATGAAACACCCCTGAGAACACAAAATCTAAGAGTTATCTGGAACATTAGGTAAAACCGGAAACAAGTATCCATCAATATTCGTACGTCTCTCAAGACAAATCTAAACAAGGCTTAAAATACACATCCTGCGATCCCGAATCTATTATGATCCAGTAAACTTCCAAGAGTATACAAAATTTAAAAAAAAGATGACCCCAATATAAAAGTATCGCGTTTATATACTAAATATCAAACAATAGGATAAGGTTGTTCTGATCCCTTGAATATCAATACAAATACGATACCAAAGTATGAACTACGCCAAAAATATACAAAACTATTTTTATTTTGAAGGCAGGCTTATATCTGCGATAAATTACACAAGTTGAAAACAAATGAAACACCCCTGAGAACACAAAATCTAAGAGTTATCTGAAAAATTAGGTAAAACCTGAAACAAGTATCCATCAATATTCGTACGTCTCTCAAGACAAATCTAAACAAGGCTTAAAATACACATCCTGCTATCCCGAATCTATTATGATCCAGTAAACTTCCAAGAGTATACAAAATTAAAAAAAAAAATTTACCCCAATATAAAAGTATCGCGTTTATCTACTAAATATCAAACACTAGGATAAGGTTGTTCTGATCCCTTGAATATCAATACAAATACGATACCAAAGTATGAACTACGTCAAAAATATACAAAACTATTTTTATTTTGAAGGCAGGCTTATATCTGCGATAAATTACACAAGTTGAAAACAAATGACACACCCCTGAGAACACAAAATCTAAGAGTTATCTGAAAAATTAGGTAAAACCGGAAACAAGTATCCATCAATATTCGTACGTCTCTCAAGACAAATCTAAACAAGGCTTAAAATACACATCCTGCTATCCCGAATCTATTATGATCCAGTAAACTTCCAAGAGTATACAAAATTAAAAAAAAAAATTTACCCCAATATAAAAGTATCGCGTTTATCTACTAAATATCAAACACTAGGATAAGGTTGTTCTGATCCCTTGAATATCAATACAAATACGATACCAAAGTATGAACTACGTCAAAAATATACAAAACTATTTTTATTTTGAAGGCAGGCTTATATCTGCGATAAATTACACAAGTTGAAAACAAATGAAACACCCCTGAGAACACAAAATCTAAGAGTTATCTGAAAAATTAGGTAAAACCGGAAACAAGTATCCATCAATATTCGTACGTCTCTCAAGACAAATCTAAAAAGGGTTTAAAATATACTTCTTGCGATTCCGAATCTATTATGATCCAGTAAACTTCCAAGAGTACACAAAATTAAAAAAAAAAAAAATCTACCCCAATATAAAAGTATCGCGTTTATCTACTAAATATCAAACACTAGGATAAGGTTGTTCTGATCCCTTGAATATCAATACAAATACGATACCAAAGTATGAACTACGTCAAAAGTATTCAAAACTATTTTTATTTTGAAGGCAGGATTATATCTACGGTAAATTACACAAACTTAAATCAAGAAAACAAATGATATACCCCTGAGAACACAAAATCTAAGAGTTATCTGAAAAATTAGGTAAAACCTGAAACAAGTATCCATCAATATTCTTACGTCTCTCAAGACAAATCTAAAAAGGGTTTAAAATACACTTCCTGCGATCCCGAATCTATTATGATCCAGTAAATTTCCAAGAGTATACAAAATTAAAAAAAAAATTTACCCCAATATAAAAGTATCGCGTTTATCTACTAAATATCAAACACTAGGATAAGGTTGTTCTGATCCCTTGAATATCAATATAAATACGATACCAAAGTATAAACTACGTCAAAAATATACAAAACTATTTTTATTTTGAAGGCAGGCTTATATCTGCGATAAATTACACAAACTTAAATCAAGAAAACAAATGATACACCCCTGAGAACACAAAATCTAAGCGTTATCTGAAAAAATAGGTAAAACCTGAAACAAGTAGCCATCAATATTCTTACGTCTCTCAAGACAAATCTAAAAAGGGTTTAAAATACACTTCCTGCTATCCCGAATCTATTATGATCCAGTAAATTTCCAAGAGTATACAAAATTAAAAAAAAAAAATTACCCCAATATAAAAGTATCGCGTTTATCTACTAAATATCAAAAACTAGGATAAGGTTGTTCTGATCCCTTGAATATCAATACAAATACGATACCAAAGTATGAACTACGATAAAAATATACAAAACTATTTTTATTTTGAAGGCAGGATTATATCTGCGATAAATTACACAAGTTGAAAACAAGAAATCAAATGAAACACCCCTGAGAACACAAAATCTAAGCGTTATCTGAAAAAATAGGTAAAACCTGAAACAAGTAGCCATCAATATTCTTACGTCTCTCAAGACAAATCTAAAAAGGGTTTAAAATACACTTCCTGCTATCCCGAATCTATTATGATCCAGTAAATTTCCAAGAGTATACAAAATTAAAAAAAAAAAATTACCCCAATATAAAAGTATCGCGTTTATCTACTAAATATCAAAAACTAGGATAAGGTTGTTCTGATCCCTTGAATATCAATACAAATACGATACCAAAGTATGAACTACGATAAAAATATACAAAACTATTTTTATTTTGAAGGCAGGATTATATCTGCGATAAATTACACAAGTTGAAAACAAGAAATCAAATGAAACACCCCTGAGAACACAAAATCTAAGAGTTATCTAAAAAATTAGGTAAAACCGGAAACAAGTATCCATCAATATTCTTACGTCTCTCAAGACAAATCTAAACAAGGCTTAAAATACACATCCTGCGATCCCGAATCTATTATGATCCAGTAAACTTCCAAGAGTATACAAAATTTAAAAAAAGATGACCCCAATATAAAAGTATCGCGTTTATCTACTAAATATCAAAAACTAGGATAAGGTTGTTCTGATCCCTTGAATATCAATACAAATACGATACCAAAGTATAAACTACGTCAAAAATATACAAAACTATTTATTTTGAAGGCAGGATTATATCAGCGATAAATTACACAAGCTGAAAACAAGAAAACAAATGAAACACCCCTGAGAACACAAAATCTAAGAGTTATCTGAAAAAATAGGTAAAACCTGAAACAAGTAGCCATCAATATTCTTACGTCTCTCAAGACAAATCTAAAAAGGGTTTAAAATACACATCCTGCGATCCCGAATCTATTATGATCCAGTAAACTTCCAAGAGTATACAAAATTAAAAAAAAAATTTACCCCAATATTAAAGTATCGCGTTTATCTACTAAACATCAAAAACTAGGATAAGGCTGTTCTGATCCCTTGAATATCAATATAAATACGATACCAAAGTATGAACTACGTCAAAAATATACAAAATAATGTTTATTTTGAAGGCAGGATTATATCTACGATAAATTACACAAGCTGAAAACAAGAAAACAAATGAAACACCCCTGAGAACACAAAATCTAAGAGTTATCTGAAAAATTAGGTAAGACCTGAAACAAGTAGCCATCAATATTCGTACGTCTCTCAAGATAAATCTAAAAAGGGTTTAAAATACACATCCTGCGATCCCGAACCTATTATGATGCAGTAAACTTCCAAGAGTATACAAAATTAAAAAAAAAAATTGACCCCAATATAAAAGTATCGCGTCTATCTACTAAATATCAAAAACTAGGATAAGGTTGTTCTGATCCCTTGAATATCAATGTAAATACGATACCAAAGTATGAACTACGTCAAAAATATACAAAACAATTTTTATTTTGAAGGCAGGATTATATCTACGGTAAATTACACAAGTTAAAAACAAGAAAACAAACTAAACACCTCTGAGAACACAAATTCTAAGAGTTATCTGAAAAATTAGGTAAAACCTGACACAAGTAGCCATCAATATTCGTACGTCTCTCAAGACAAATCTAAACAAGGCTTAAAATACACATCCTGCTATCCCGAATCTATTATGATCCAGTGAACTTCCAAGAGTATAGAAAATTTAAAAAAAAAATTGACCCCAATATAAAAGTATCGCGTCTATCTACTAAATATCAAAAACTATGATAAGGTTGTTCTGATCCCTTGAATATCAATATAAATACGATACCAAAGTATGAACTACGTCAAAAATATACAAAACAATTTTTATTTTGAAGGCAGGATTATATCTACGGTAAATTACACAAGTTAAAAACAAGAAAACAAACTAAACACCTCTGAGAACGCAAAATCTAAGAGTTATCTGAAAAATTAGGTAAAACCTGAAACAAGTATCCATCAATATTCGTACGTCTCTCAAGACAAATCTAAACAAGGCTTAAAATACACATCCTGCGATCCCGAATCTATTATGATCCAGTAAACTTCCAAGAGTATACCAAATTAAAAAAAATTGACCCCAATATAAAAGTATCGCGTTTATCTACTAAATATTAAACACTAGGAAAAGGTTGTTCTGATCCCTTGAATATCAATATAAATACGATACCAAAGTGTGAACTACGTCAAAAATATACAAAACTATTTTTATTTTGAAGGCAGGATTATCTACGATAAATTTCATAAGCTGAAAACAAGAAATCAAATGAAACACCCCTGAGAACACAAAATCTAAGAGTTATCTGAAAAATTAGGTAAGACCTGAAACAAGTAGCCATCAATATTCTTACGTCTCTCAAGATAAATCTAAAAAGGGTTTAAAATTCACATCCTACGATCCCGAATCTATTATGATCCAGTAAACTTCCAAGAGTATACAAAATTAAAAAAAAAATTGACCCCAATATAAAAGTATCGCGTTTATCTACTAAACATCAAAAACTAGGATAAGGCTGTTCTGATCCCTTGAATATCAATATAAATACGATACCAAAGTATGAACTACGTCAAAAATATACAAAATAATGTTTATTTTGAAGGCAGGATTATATCTACGATAAATTACACAAGCTGAAAACAAGAAAACAAATGAAACACCCCTGAGAACACAAAATCTAAGAGTTATCTGAAAAATTAGGTAAGACCTGAAACAAGTAGCCATCAATATTCGTACGTCTCTCAAGATAAATCTAACCTATTATGATGCAGTAAACTTCCAAGAGTATACAAAATTAAAAAAAAAAATTGACCCCAATATAAAAGTATCGCGTCTATCTACTAAATATCAAAAACTAGGATAAGGTTGTTCTGATCCCTTGAATATCAATATAAATACGATACCAAAGTATGAACTACGTCAAAAATATACAAAACTATTTTTATTTTGAAGGCAGGATTATGTCTGCGATAAATTACACAAGTTGAAAACAAGAAAACAAATGAAAAACCCTGAGAACACAAAATCTAAGGGTTATCTGAAAAAAAAGGTAAAACCTGAAACAAGTAGCCATCAATATTCTTACGTCTCTCAAGACAAATCTAAAAAGGGTTTAAAATACACTTCTTGCGATCCCGAATCTATTATGATCCAGTAAACATCCAAGAGTATACAAAATTAAAAAAAAAAATTTACCGCATTATAAAAGTATCGCGCTTATCTACTAAATATCAAAAACTAGGATAAGCTTGTTCTGATCCCTTGAATATCAATATAAATACGATACCAAAGTATAAACTACGTCAAAAATATACAAAACTATTTTTATTTTGAAGGCAGGATTATATTTACGATAAATTACACAAGTTGAAAACAAGAAATCAAATCCAACACCCCTGAGAACACAAAATCTAAGAATTATCTGAAAAAATAGGTAAAACCTGAAACAAGTATCCATCAATATTCGTACGTCTCTCAAGACAAATCTAAACAAGGCTTAAAATACACATCCTGCGATCCCGAATCTATTATGATCCAGTAAACTTCCAAGAGTATACAAAATTTAAAAAAAAAATTGACCCCAATATAAAAGTATCGCGTTTATCTACTAAATTTTAAACACTAGGAAAAGGTTGTTCTGATCCCTTGAATATCAATGTAAATACGATACCAAAGTATGAACTACGTCAAAAATATACAAAACAATTATTATTTTGAAGGCAGGATTATATCTGCGATAAATTACACAAGTTGAAAACAAATGAAATACCCCTGAGAACACAAAATCTAAGAGTTATCTGAAAAATTAGGTAAAACCTGAAACAAGTATCCATCAATATTCGTACGTCTCTCAAGACAAATCTAAACAAGGCTTAAAATACACATCCTGCGATCCCGAATCTATTATGATCCAGTAAACTTCCAAGAGTATACAAAATTAAAAAAAAAAATTACCCCAATATAAAAGTATCGCGTTTATCTACTAAATATCAATAACTAGGATAAGCTTGTTCTGATCCCTTGAATATCAGTATAAATACGATACCAAAGTATAAACTACGTCAAAAATATACAAAGCTATTTTTATTTTGAAGGCAGGATTATATCTGCGATAAATTACACAAGTTGAAAACAAGAAATCAAATGAAACACCCCTGAGAACACAAAATCTAAGAGTTATCTGAAAAATTAGGTAAAACCTGAAACAAGTAGCCATCAATATTCGTACGTCTCTCAAGACAAATCTAAACAAGGCTTAAAATACACATCCTGCGATCCCGAATCTATTATGATCCAGTAAACTTCCAAGAGTATACAAAATTAATAGAAAAATCTACCCCAATATAAAAGTATCGCGTTTATCTACTAAATATCAAAAACTAGGATAAGGTTGTTCTGATACCTTGAATATCAGTATAAATACGATACCAAAGTATAAACTACGTCAAAAATATACAAAGCTATTTTTATTTTGAAGGCAGGATTATATCTGCGATAAATTACACAAGTTGAAAACAAGAAATCAAATGAAACACCCCCGAGAACGCAAAATCTAAGAGTTATCTGAAAAAATAGGAAAAACCTGAAACAAGTGGCCATCATTATTCTTACGTCTCTCAAGACAAATCTAAAAGGGGTTTAAAATACACTTCTTGCGATCCCGAATCTATTATGATCCAGTAAACTTTCAAGAGTATACAAAATTAAAAAAAAAATTTACCCCAATATAAAAGTATCGCGTTTATTTACTAAATATCAAACACTAGGATAAGGTTGTTCTGATCCCTTGAATAAACTACGTCAATAATATTCACATCAATTATTATTTTGAAGTCAAGAGTATCTCTACGATAGATTTCACAAGCTGAGAACAAGGGAAGAATTTAAAATCTGTGAAAACAAAAAATCTAAAAGTAATCCAAAATAGTATGGTGAAACCTGAAAGAAGTGCGTCTCTCAAGACATAACCTATACAGATCCATCGATCCCAAACACATTAGATTCAGTACACTTCAAACAATTATTATTAATTAGCAAGCTGAAAACAAGAAAACGATTTTAAATACATATAATACAGAACCATTCTTAGTCAGATTTTATCCATGTAAAATAGAATTTTTCGTTAATTTTCTCCTTACTTTTTTATTTTTTTTATTTATTATATAATTAACTACATTTTAATTTTTTTTTATTTTTTAATTTTTGTGCACAAACATATATTTCAAACTGTATACAAATCAATTTTTATTTAGCTTAAACAAGGAATAAATAAATGAAATTTAAAGTTTTATATTAACAAAACCTACTAAAGGTATCACATTTTAAATATAAAAAAATATATTTACAAAATAGTTAAAGCTCATTCATATATCTTCAAAAGTAAAACAAATTTCAAATAATTATAAAGAATAAAAAAATGTCTACATTCTTCTAATCAAAACATAAACAGAAACATAGGAGAAAGAGTTACAATTTTCGATCTTAGAAGCTTACTATTTTTTTTTTCTTACATCCTAGATTTATTCCACTTCAAATATAACACTCTCTTTTAATGAGCTATCAAACTATTTATTTACTTATCAATAACAGTTCTGATATTTAAAACTCTGGCTTCGAAGGACTTCGGCTATGTTGTGCTCTGTATACATTAGCAGTCTTAATTTTGCGGCTTACTTACTGTACTATTCTAAAGCTGTTTTTGGTTCTGATGTTCTTGTGTCTTATGTTATATTTATAAATATTTGTGGTTAGTGTTTTTCATATTTAGCTATCAAACAAAGAAGATGAAAATACTTAAAACACTAAATTCCTACCCACCTTAAACTGATTTGAAATCAAACTATACAATACAAATAAATATAAATGAACTTGCATGAACTTATGCATTGGACTTGCCAACTTCAACACTCACAAGCTGAATACTCACAAAAATTTAGTTTTTAACACTAAATATTTTAAAGCCTCATTTGGAAATTAATTATTTTTTTTCATGAAGTGATTGAAATCATCATAAATTGCAAACACAACTTTACTTTCAAAATATTTATTTAAATAATATTTAAAATTTAATAAAAGTATATATGAAAATCAGTTTTTGGTAAATTAAACTTTTGCATAAATCAATTTGTTGCTTTTAGCAAAGTAAATGTTTAACCAAACTATGTGAATGATTGCCAGCTGGCAAATAAATAAATAATCAAAATTTTTTATTTCTAATATAAAATTCAGTTATTTATTTATTTCAGTGTGAAAAATGAAACCGAAACACATACTTTTTGAAATCTTTAAGAAACGATTTCTTATTTATTTTCATTCTCTTTCTTAAGAATTTTATTTTTTGATCCAGTAAACTTGTCTGCGATTAATTTCACAAGCTGAAAACAAGAAGGCTATTAAAAGATCTCAGAAAATACAAATTCTAACGAGTAATCAAAAATTATAATGTAAAACCAAAAGTAAATAGCCACCGATGCTCGAACGTCCCTTAAAACAAAATTCAGCAAGATCATAAATACATTTCCTGCGATCCCGAAACTATTACGATCCAACAACTTCAAAGAATTCCCAAAAATTTAAACAAAAATGTATCTCAATACATAAAAACAATACGTTAATCTACTCAATATCAAACACTAGGATAAGGTTGTTCTGATCCCTTGAATATCAATATGAATACCATACCAAAGTATGAACTACGTCAAAAATATACGAAACAATTATTATTTTGAAGGCAGGATTACATCTGCGATAAATTACACAAGTTGAAAACAAGAAATCAAATCAAACACCCCTGAGAACACAAAATCTAAGAGTTATCTGAAACATTTGGTAAACCCTCAAACAAGTAGCCATCAATATTCGTACGTCTCTCAAGACAAATCTAAACAAGGTTTAAAATACAGATCCTGCGATCCCGAATCTATTATGATCCAGTAAACTTCCGAGAGTATACCAAATTTAAAAAAAAATTACCCCAATATAAAAGTATCGCGTTTATCTACTAAATATCAAACACTAGGATAAGGTTGTTCTGATCCCTTCAATATCAATATAAATACGATACCAAAGTATGAACTAAGTCAAAAATATACAAAACTATTTTTATTTTGAAGGCAGGATTATATCTACGATAAATTACACAAGTTGAAACCAAGAAATCAAATTAAACACCCCTGAGAACACAAAATCTAAGAGTTATCTGAAAAAATAGGTAAAACCTGAAACAAGTATCCATCAATATTCGTACGTCTCTCAAGACAAATCTAAACAAGGCTTAAAATACACATCCTGCTATCCCGAATCTATTATGATCCAGTAAATTTCCAAGAGTATACAAAATTAAAAAAAAAATTTACCGCATTATAAAAGTATCGCGTTTATCTACTAAATATCAAACACTAGGAAAAGGTTGTTCTGATCCCTTGAATATCAAAGTAAATACGATACCAAAGTATGAACTACGTCAAAAATATACAAAATAATTTTTATTTTGAAGGCAGGATTATATCTACGATAAATTACACAAGCTGAAAACAAGAAATCACATGAAACACCCACGAGAATACAAAATTTAAAAGTTATCTGAAAAATTAGGTAAGCCCTGAAACAAGTATCCATCAATATTCGTACGTCTCTCAAGACAAATCTAAACAAGGTTTAAAATACACATCCTGCGATCCCGAATCTATTATGATCCAGTAAATTTCCAAGAGTATACAAAATTAAAAAAAAAATTGACCCCAATATTAAAGTATCGCGTTTATCTACTAAATATCAAACACTAGGATAAGGTTGTTCTGATCCCTTGAATATCAACATAAATACGATACCAAAGTATGAACTACGTCAAAAATATACAAAACTATTTTTATTTTGAAGGCAGGATTATATCTGCGATAAATCACACAAGTTGAAAACAAATGAAACACCCCTGAGAACACAAAATCTAAGAGTTATCTGAAGAAATAGGTAAAACCTGAAACAAGTATCCATCAATATTCGTACGTCTCTCAAGACAAATCTAAACAAGGCTTAAAATACACATCCTGCGATCCCGAATCTATTATGATCCAGTGAACTTCCAAGAGTATAGAAAATTTAAAAAAAAAATTGACCCCAATATAAAAGTATCGCGTCTATCTACTAAATATCAAAAACTAGGATAAGGTTATTCTGATCCCTTGAATATCAATACAAATACGATACCAAAGTATGAACTACGTCAAAAATATACAAAACTATTTTTATTTTGAAGGCAGGATTATATCTGCGATAAATCACACAAGTTGAAAACAAGAAAACAAATGAAACACCCCTGAGAACACAAAATCTAAGAGTTATCTGAAAAATTAGGTAAAACCTGAAAAAAGTATCCATTAATATTCGTACGTCTCTCAAGACAAATCTAAACAAGGCATAAAATACACTTCCTGCGATCCCGAATCTATTATGATCAAGTAAACTTCCAAGAGTATACAAAAATAAAAAAAAAATTGACCCCAATATAAAAGTATCGCGTTTATTTACTAAATATCAAACACTAGGATAAGGTTGTTCTGATCCCTTGAATAAACTACGTCAATAATATTCACATCAATTATTATTTTGAAGTCAAGAGTATCTCTACGATAGATTTCACAAGCTGAGAACAAGGGAAGAATTTAAAATCTGTGAAAACAAAAAATCTAAAAGTAATCCAAAATAGTATGGTGAAACCTGAAAGAAGTGCGTCTCTCAAGACATAACCTATACACATCCATCGATCCCAAACACATTAGATTCAGTACACTTCAAACAATTATTATTAATTAGCAAGCTGAAAACAAGAAAACGATTTTAAATACATATAATACAGAACCATTCTTAGTCCGATTTTATCCATGTAAAATAGAAATTTACGTTAATTTTCTCCTTACTTTTTTATTTTTTTTATTTATTATATAATTAACTACATTTTTATTTTTTTTTATTTTTTAATTTTTGTGCACAAACATATATTTCAAACTGTATACAAATCAATTTTTATTTAGCTTAAACAAGGAATAAATAAATGAAATTTAAAGTTTTATATTAACAAAACCTACTAAACGTATCACATTTTCAATATAAAAAAAATATATTTACAAAATAGCTAAAGCTCATTCATATATCTTCAAAAGTAAAACAAATTTCAAATAATTATAAAGAATAAAAAAATGTCTGCATTCTTCTAATCAAAACATAAACAGAAACATAGGAGAAAGAGTTACAATTTTCGATCTTAGAAGCTTACTATTTTTTTTTTTCTTACATCCTAGGTTTATAACACTTCAAATATAAAACTCTCTTTTAATGAGCTATCAAATTATTTATTTACTTATCAATAACAGTTCTGATATGTAAAGCACTGGCTTCGAAGGAGTTCGGCTCTGTTGTGCTCTGTGTACATTAGCAGTCTTAATTTTGCGGCTTACTTTCTGTACTATTCTAAAGCTGTTTTTGGTTCTGATGTTCTTGTGTCTTATGTTATATTTATAAGTATTTGTGGTTAGTGTTTTTCATATTTAGCTATCAAGCAAATAAGATGAAAATACTTATAACACTAAATTTCAACCCACCTTGAACTGATTTGAAATCAAACTATACAATACAAATAAATATAAATGAACTTGCATGAACTTATGCATTGGACTTGCCAACTTCAACACTCACAAGCTGAATACTCACAAAAATTTAGTTTTTAACACTAAATATTTTAAAGCCTCATTTGGAAATTAATTATTTTTTTTCATGAAGTGATTGAAATCATCATAAATTGCAAACACAACTTTACTTTCAAAATATTTATTTAAATAATATTTAAAATTTAATAAAAGTATATATGAAAATCAGTTTTTGGTAAATTAAACTTTTGCATAAATCAATTTGTTGCTTTTAGCAAAGTAAATGTTTAACCAAACTATGTGAATGATTGCCAGCTGGCAAATAAATAAATAATCAAAATTTTTTATTTCTAATATAAAATTCAGTTATTTATTTATTTCAGTGTGAAAAATGAAACCGAAACACATACTTTTTGAAATCTTTAAGAAACGATTTCTTATTTATTTTCATTCTCTTTCTTAAGAATTTTATTTTTTGATCCAGTAAACTTGTCTGCGATTAATTTCACAAGCTGAAAACAAGAAGGCTATTAAAAGATCTCAGAAAATACAAATTCTAACGAGTAATCAAAAATTATAATGTAAAACCAAAAGTAAATAGCCACCGATGCTCGAACATCCCTTAAAACAAAATTCAGCAAGATCATAAATACATTTCCTGCGATCCCGAAACTATTACGATCCAACAACTTCAAAGAATTCCCAAAAATTTAAACAAAAATGTATCTCAATACATAAAAACAATACGTTAATCTACTCAATATCAAACACTAGGATAAGGTTGTTCTGATCCCTTGAATATCAATATGAATACCATACCAAAGTATGAACTACGTCAAAAATATACGAAACAATTATTATTTTGAAGGCAGGATTACATCTGCGATAAATTACACAAGTTGAAAACAAGAAATCAAATCAAACACCCCTGAGAACACAAAATCTAAGAGTTATCTGAAACATTTGGTAAACCCTCAAACAAGTAGCCATCAATATTCGTACGTCTCTCAAGACAAATCTAAACAAGGTTTAAAATACAGATCCTGCGATCCCGAATCTATTATGATCCAGTAAACTTCCGAGAGTATACCAAATTTAAAAAAAAATTACCCCAATATAAAAGTATCGCGTTTATCTACTAAATATCAAACACTAGGATAAGGTTGTTCTGATCCCTTCAATATCAATATAAATACGATACCAAAGTATGAACTAAGTCAAAAATATACAAAACTATTTTTATTTTGAAGGCAGGATTATATCTACGATAAATTACACAAGTTGAAACCAAGAAATCAAATTAAACACCCCTGAGAACACAAAATCTAAGAGTTATCTGAAAAAATAGGTAAAACCTGAAACAAGTATCCATCAATATTCGTACGTCTCTCAAGACAAATCTAAACAAGGTTTAAAATACAGATCCTGCGATCCCGAATCTATTATGATCCAGTAAACATCCGAGAGTATACCAAATTTAAAAAAAAATTACCCCAATATAAAAGTATCGCGTTTATCTACTAAATATCAAACACTAGGATAAGGTTGTTCTGATCCTTTGAATATCAACATAAATACGATACCAAAGTATGAACTACGTCAAAAATATACAAAACTATTTTTATTTTGAAAGCAGGATTATATATACGGTAAATTACACAAGTTGAAAACAAGAAAACAAATGAAACACCCCTGAGAACACAAAATCTAAGAGTTATCTAAAAAATTAGGTAAAACCTGAAACAAGTATCCATCAATATTCTTACGTCTCTCAAGACAAATCTAAACAAGGTTTAAAATATACTTCTTGCGATCCCGAATCTATTATGATCCAGTAAATTTCCAAGAGTATACAAAATTAAAAAAAAAAATTGACCTCAATATAAAAGTATCGCGTTTATCTACTAATTATCAAACACTAGGATAAGGCTGTTCTGATCCTTTGAATATCAACATAAATACGATACCAAAGTATGAACTACGTCAAAAATATACAAAACTATTTTTATTTTGAAAGCAGGATTATATATACGGTAAATTACACAAGTTGAAAACAAGAAAACAAATGAAACACCCCTGAGAACACAAAATCTAAGAGTTATCTAAAAAATTAGGTAAAACCGGAAACAAGTAGCCATCAATATTCGTACGTCTCTCAAGACAAATCTAAACAAGGTTTAAAATACAGATCCTGCGATCCCGAATCTATTATGATCCAGTAAACTTCCAAGAGTATACAGAATTAAAAAAAAAATTTACCCCGATAAAAAAGTACCGCGTTTATCAACAAAATATCAAACACTAGGATAAGGTTGCTCTGATCCCTTGAATATCAATATAAATACGATACCAAAGTATGAACTACGTCAAAAATATACAAAACTATTTTTATTTTGAAGGCAGGATTATATCTACGGTAAATTACACAAGTTGAAAACAAGAAAACAAATGAAACACCCCTGAGAACACAAAATCTAAGAGTTATCTGAAAAAATAGGTAAAACCGGAAACAAGTAGCCATCAATATTCGTACGTCTCTCAAGACAAATCTAAAAAGGGTTCAAAATACACATCCTGCGATCCCGACTCTATTATGATCCAGTAAACTTCCAAGAGTATACAAAATTAATAGAAAAATCTACCCCAATATAAAAGTATCGCGTTTATCTACTAAATATCAAACACTAGGATGAAGTTGTTCTGATCCCTTCAATATCAATATAAATACGATACCAAAGTATGAACTACGTCGAAAATACTCAAAACAATTATTACTTTAAAGGCAGGATTTTCTACGATAAATTTCACAAGCTGAAAACAAGAAATCAAATGAAACACCCTTGAGAACACAAAATCTAAGAGTTATCTGAAAAAATAGGTAAAACCGGAAACAAGTAGCCATCAATATTCGTACGTCTCTCAAGACAAATCTAAACAAGGTTTAAAATACACATCCTGCGATCCCGAATCTATTATGATCCAGTAAACTTCCAAGAGTATACAGAATTAAAAAAAAAATTTACCCCGATAAAAAAGTACCGCGTTTATCAACAAAATATCAAACACTAGGATAAGGTTGTTCTGATCCCTTGAATATCAATATAAATACGATACCAAAGTATAAACTACGTCAAAAATATACAAAACTATTTTTATTTTGAAGGCAGGATTATATCTGCGATAAATTACACAAGTTGAAAACAAGAAATCAAATGAACCACCCCCGAGAACGCAAAATCTAAGAGTTATCTGAAAAAATAGGTAAAACCTGAAACAAGTGGCCATCATTATTCTTACGTCTCTCAAGACAAATCTAAAAGGGGTTTAAAATACACTTCTTGCGATCCCGAATCTATTATGATCCAGTAAACTTTCAAGAGTATACAAAATTAAAAAAAAAATTTACCCCAATATAAAAGTATCGCGTTTATCTACTAAATATCAAACACTAGGATAAGATTGTTCTGATCCCTTGAATATCAATACAAATACGATACCAAAGTATAAACTACGTCAAAAATATACAAAACTATTTTTATTTTGAAGGCAGGATTATATCTACGATAAATTACACAAGCTGAAAACGAAACACCCCTGAGAACACAAAATCTAAGAGTTATCTGAAACATTAGGTAAAACCTGACACAAGTAGCCATCAATACTCGTATGTCTCTCAAGACAAATCTTACACACATCCCTCGATCTCAAAACTGTTACAGTAAACTTCAAGCAGTTATTATAATCTTCGACAAATTTAAAAAGCTGAAAACCAGAAAATCTCTGCAAAAAAAATATTGTCTCTAGAAAGACAATCTAGACATCTAGGCAAAACAAAATTAGTAAAACTTGAAGGCACTATACGTCGTTATTTCTATGTCTCTCAAGAGACAAGGTCTTATATAGAGTTCCATCAGTCCGAAGCTTTTTATGATCCAGTAAAGATTCAAGAATATACTCAAGCTCGACCATAAATTTAACTCAATATAAAAGTCTTTAAGTTATCCAAAATTTAAAGGTAAACATGAAGGAAATAGGCTTTCAACAGGGTTTTAAATACTTTATAATCGATCCCAAGCATATTAAGAACTTATAAACTTTTGATCAAAACATAACGAGTTACAAATTCGATCATAGAATCTTATTACACTTCATATTTAAAACTCTCTTTTAATAAGCTATAAAGCTATTTATTTTATTTATTTATTAAAAAAAATTCTGATATTTTAAGCACTGGCTTCGGTAACCTATGTTGTGTTGTTTACATTAACAGTCTTAAGTTTACGATTTATTTTCTGTACTATTCTAAAGCTGTTTTTGGTTCTGATGTTCATGTGTCTTATGATATATTTATAAATATTTCTGGTTTATGAAAAACATCAAACAAAACCCATAAGAATACTTATAACACTAACTTTCAACCCACCTTGAACTCTTTTGAAATCAAATGAATAAATATAAATTAACTTCCAAGAACTTATGCATTGGACCTGCCAACTTCACATTCACAAACTGAATACCCACCAAAATTTAGTTTTTAACACTAAATCCTCATTTGGGAACTTACTATTTTTTTTTTTTTTCAAATGATTAAAATCACATCAAAGAGACAAACACATCTTTCAAAATATTTATTTATATTTATTTTAATAATATATAAAATTTAATATATGTAAATATTTGTATTAAAATCAGTTTTTGGTAAATTAAACTTTTGCATAAATCAATTTGTTGCTTTTAGCAAAATAAATGTTTAATTAAAATTATGTGAATAATTGAAAGATCCTAAATGATAATTTTTGTATTTTCAATTTTAAATTCAGTTGCCTATTTGTTTCATTTCTTTATTATTTTTAAATAATTTTATTTTTTGGTCTAGTAAACTTCTCTGCGATATATTTCACAAACTCTAAATATTTTTAAAATACATTAAATCTATGAATAATCCAAAAACTTGAGTTACACCCTATAGGAACTTAACAAGGTCATAAATACACTTCCATCCATCTCGAACCTATTTGGATCCAGTAAACTTTCAAGAATGTGCTGTGTACATTAGCAGTCTGAAATTTAAGGCTCACATACTAGTCATATTTTATAGATGTGTTTACAAATGTATACCTATTTGTGGTTAGAGTTTTTCGTACTTGACTAGCAAACAAATATAACACTAAATTTCAACCCACCTTGAATTGTGTTAAAATCGAACTAGATCATACAAATTAATAAATATAAATGAACTTGCATGAACTTATGTAAGCATTACACTCGACCACTCAAATTCTGAATACTCACCAAAATTAAGTTAACACTAAATATTCCAAATCAACATTTGAAAATTAATTTTTTTTTTTTTTTATCAAGAATTATGGGAATGATTGAAATCCCCACAAGACTGGCAAACACTTCTGTATTTTCAAAATATATATTTATATTTATTTTAATAAAATTAAAATATTAATAAATATTAAAAATATATATTTATAAATCTGTTTTAAGCAAATCAAACTTTTGCGAAATCAATTTTTTGGTTTAACAAAATAAATTTTTAATTGAAACTATGAGAAAGATTAAAAATTCAATAGCTTTCAAAATATTTAATATAAATTTCCATATAAACAAATAATATTCAATATTTTTGAAAAGCATTAAAAATATATATAAAAATAATTTTTTTGATAAATTAATCTTTTGCAGAAATCCTTTTTTTATTGATTAAAGTTCTTAAAATCTGGCAAACTTTTCTTTACTTTCCAAATATTTATTTTAATAATATTCAAAATTTAATAAATATTAAAAAAATTATATAATAAATATATTGATTTTCAATTTTTAGAAAATTAAATTTTTGACAAATCAATTTTTTGATTTAACAAAATCTGTAATTCTGAATTCATTTGTTTATTCATTTCCTGAATAACAAAAAACAATAATAATAAGCCCACTTACACCTTTTTGAAATCTTTAGGGTACGATTTCTTTTTTTTTTTATTATTTATTAAAGAATTTAAAAAATACATAGTTTTTTTTAATTATCTCAATCGTACCCATTATAAACAGCATCGAAAATTCGGAGTGAGGTTGTCGATGCTTTTTTCGAATGTTTGTTCCAATTTAATAATAAATAAACAACAAACGAAAAAAAAACACCTCACTCCACCAATTTTTTGAACAAAGAGACAAAAATTTCAATAAATTAAAAATAATCAATCAAAATCGACGGGAAGAACCAGTTGAGAACACTTCCATCCAGCCTGAAGACCAATACCAAAATGATGATGATATAGCAACCCACTGAAGGAATTTTTACCGAAGACGAATTCAAGTCAATTCCAAATCGATTGGAAGAACCAGTTGAGAAGATTTCTACCTATCCTGAAGACCAATAGTAAAAGTTCTGGAAAAACCTGAAGGAGTTTTCTGACTTCAGGATTCCACCGAATACGAATTCAGCTCAATTCCTTTAACAATCAAAAGTTGTATAATGTTTTTTGCTCAATAAAACAAATCATAAAATACAATAAATATAACAATTTTTTTTTTCTTTATAAAACTTGATCTAATGAAAAAAAGGTAAGTAAAAAAAAAAGAATGTTGGAAAAAAATACTTGTTTTTATATTTATAATTATTTTTATTTGTATTATCTTAAAAAACCGAAATAAACATAGGATACAAAACATTTAATTATAGATGAAAAAATTTCATAAGATTTTTTTTTTTTTTTTTGCTTTGTTTTTGTTTTTTGTTTACACACAAACAACGGAATCAACTGCAATTTTGTTGTTGCTCTTGTTTGACATTCATTTGCATTCATTAAAATAGACAATTAAAATTATTTATAAAAACCTTTTGTTTCTATTTTTTGTTTTTCGTTTTTTTGTTTTTTTATAAAAATCACTTATTTCTAATGCTTAGCGTTCACATCAAAGTGCTAACCACCGCATCCTGTCAAAGGACGACCGGACGAAGGGAGTCTATGCACGACGACTGCAGTTGGCATAAAAAAAAAAATTTGGATATCAATTTAAGCGTTTGTTTGTTTGTTTTTTTAATTATTTACAAAAATAAATGTTTACATAATTTTGTAGTTTCTCTTTTTTTGTTTTTTTTTTTTTTGCGTTTTAACATCGAATACATTTTTTTTCATTCGTGGAGACAGAACACCAATAACACACGTTCAAGTATTGAGAAATGGGACAATCAGAACTAAAGGCAAGTCTATAGGAAAATGGCTACTTTGATTTTGACTAAGAAAGTGTCCAAGTTTAACAATTGCAAATTAGGAATATTTAAGCAAAAAAAATGTGATATTTCTGTACCCGAAAATCTGCTCTGAATTCGAAGCAATGAAACCAGGTCGGCTAAGCGGGCTTTTTTTGTAGCTAGGATGGAAAGTACTTTGGGAATGGTTTATATTTCAGAATTTAATCTTTTCAAGCTTTTGATGTTTTCAAAATTGATTTCCTTATTTTTTGCATTATCTTTATTATTTATATATTAGTATTTTTCCTTTTTTTTAATTTTTCTTACATATTTTTTTTTTTTTTAAAGCTGACAACAAATTGGAATACTTATTTAGAGAGGTACACTCAAAGAAAATGTGTGTGTGTGTGTGTGGCAACTTCTACACCCCAAGTAACGTACATTTGGTTTTTTTTTTATTGATTTGTCTTGTCTCTGTGCTTTCCACGCCTACTCCACACCTAGTTTCCTTTTGGTTAGGAAAAAGGTAGCTCGGATTTACAAAGCTGCTTGAAAGTTGTTCGGTTTTGTTTGTTTAGTGTAACTTTTATTGAGTGTCTGCCAGTGTCTAACTGTGCCGTCGTTCTTACAGTTTTTGCATTAGTTAATGATTCATATATATATACTATATATAGATTTATTTATATATATTTTAAATATATAGTACTTAGAAAGTAACTCTTATGTGTTTGTGTGTTGTTTTTTTTTTCTCTTTTACCTTTTTGTGTGCATTTGCTTTTGCAATCAAGTCAGTTCTCTGGCTCTGGCCCAACCCTTCCATTTCGTTTTTCAAGATTTTTATTTTCTTATTCTTTTTTTTAGCTAACTAGCAGTAAAGTAGTTAATTATTTATACACCCACTCACATTTTTGCTTTAAACGCTTTGCAATTTAGTCGATCAATTCGCCTAACAATTTTGTTTATTTATTTCTTCGTTTTTTCCTATTTACATGTGTGCGTATGGAAAATTTTGACTAGCCTGGAAATGAGCTTTCTGCTTTTCTGTAATTTTTGTTTTTTTTGTTTTTGACAAATTTAATGGAAAACTATAATTCTTTAAGCGGGGACGGGGTGTGTGGGGGAGGAAAATTTCTATGCCTATTGAAATCGTTTGACTTGACTTTCTGTCTTTCTTTTCCTTTTTTTTTTTTTTTTGTTTTTCTTAAACATTGCACAAGGGTTTCTTTTGTTGTTGTCGTTACTTATTTTTCCTTAAGCTTTTCATAAGAGTTTTACACAATTGTTATGGTTGCTTTTATGTTATTTGTTGTTGTTTATTCTAGACCTATATCACCGCTTAATTGCCTTAAACACTCTAATTATTATACCATTTATTATGGCAGCTGTGCCTCTCCAGTTCCAGCTGCTTCATTGTTGCATTTGTTCTTTGCAGTTTTTGCCTTTTAATTAAATTGAATTTCTTTTTTTCTTTGTCTTAATAAAAATTGATTGATTATGAACATGTCTTTAAAGTGTACGAACTAGTTCTTTTTTTTTCTTAGAGTTGCTCAAATGCGTTGCTTTGCTTTGCTCTGCTTCACTTATTCAGTTTGTTTTAACTTTTATCCTCGTACGTTTAAAACTATAATGAATCGTCATTTATATATATATATAAATATTTATGTATATTTTGCAAGGTATTAATTTTTATGAAACCAATGCGATCCTATGCAAAACATTATACTTTATTTATTTTTGTATTTATATATGCATACATATGTTTTATGTGTGTTTGTTTGTTTGTTTGTTTGTACATAAAAATATATATATTTGTTTTAGTAATTTATTCGTTTCAAATCATTGCTAAAATTTTGCGTGCTATTTCTTTTTGTTTTTTTTTTATTTTGTACATTTTAAAAATCAAAAACAAGCACAACAATAATAAAAGAGAATGACAAAAAAAACTAGTTAAAATTTAAATTATTTAGTTGGTTTTCTGTGTACTTTTTGTTTCTTTTTTTTTTTTTTTTGGTAGGAAACATTTGAAAATTATTATACACATAGAAAAATAAATGCGATTTGCTTGCAAAACTCAGGAGAAGAACGATTTTAAATATTCATTTTATTACTAAATAAAATTGCATAAAAACGATTTAAGAAAGCTTTTAGCCTTTTCAAATATTCGTTTAGTTTGGAAATTTCTTTTTCTTTTTTTTTTTATATTTTTCAAATTTTTTATATGTATACATATTCGTATCTATATAACAAACAATAGCAGCTTTGTGTATGACAATAAACTACTATTTGTGTGTGTGTGTTTTGTGTGTTTTATGCGCTAAAATTTAGCAATAGACGCATTTTTCCTAGGCCTCCTAAAATACAAACAGCACTTGCTCCTAAGGCTAATTTGCAAACCATTTTCCATTTACCATAATTAATATTAGAATATTTCCATTTTCTTTTTCTTTTTTTTTTAATATTACAATTTTTTGCTTTTGTATTTTGCAGTTAAAAAAAAAATAATAATTATCATTACATTTTACATACATGAAATTTCACAATTAGTTTAAATTAGAATCGTAAGAATATGAAAAAATAAAACAATTGAATCAACTTTTCACTTTTTACTTATTTGGTACACCACGAAGAAGATAAGGTTACATAATAAAAAACAATAAATTATATACAGCAAAACAAATTGAATTGATTCGTTTCGTTCCTTTTTTTTTTCTGTCTTCCAAATCATAGTATATGCCTGTTCCTGGATGTATATAATATGCAATATACAATATAAGTCTTAAATGTGTCTTTTATACATTTTCATTGTTGGGGAGTAGGGAGTTTCGGGGGTATTGTATGGTTTAGCTGCCTGCAACTTTGGAAATATGCAAAAGTGTGTTTCTTTGTGTCCTCCTTGTTTTCAGCTCTCTTAGCACTCTCGGCATGCTTTGAGTGCTACGAGGGCGTGTGTTGGGTTGTGCAGTCAAAGTGTTGGTGGCAGCGGCAAATTAACCTCCCAAAAGTCTCAAACGATTGGCCACTCAGCTGAACCGGGCCAGTAGACAGACACTGGTCATAGTCAGAGTTACAAACATCAGCCAATTGGCATTCCGGACTTGATTAGCGCCGGATCCCGTTTCACCGCATTTTCCTGCAAAAAGGGCAAAACAAATGCTATCCATTAGACCACAAAAAGGTTAGGAGGAAACCAAAACTCACCAAAAACTGAGAGATTTGCAACAAGATGGTGATCCGGTGGCTTCTGAGTGCCACGATAGCAGGCATCGCCGACCACCAGTTTGGCCGCTGTGCCCTCTGTCGGCCGGTAGCTAATGCAGACACCGTGCTTGGTGCTTTTATGCCTGGCTATGATATAGATGGTGCTATTCTCGGTCCAAGAGCCATGGCACGAGTACTCTGCATACAAAGAAAATGAACATAAGGATGAGCAAGGCATAACCTAGAGAAGGCCTAGAGCAATTTCATTACCTTCTTCGCCATCCTCATTGCACAGTGGACGCACATCAATCACATTCGGTTCGGTGCAGCCCACCCAAAGTTGGCGCTGTGCCTTATAGTTGGTCACGCAGCCCGGTACATCTCGGCGATTTCTCAGGGCCACAAAGCCCACACTAGTCTCATTGCTGGCACTCAGCACCAGCGACTGTTGCTGCAGTTTGGCATTGCTGTCATCATCCTTGGGTGAGGGAGCATTGCGACGGCTGCGCACGGGCAGGCCGCGGGTATTGGCATGCCAAGAGCCCTTCTCTATGCGTTCGGCATTACGGAAGCTTAAAGTGCTGTGTCTGGGTCACAAAGTTAAGGAATGTTAATGTAAAATTCGACAACTTTTGTTTTGTGTGTATGCCATACCCTTTGTGTCCGAAGCTGCCGCCTTCGATGGCTTCATGATGGTGGTGGCCATGGCCCAAGTGTGTTTTGCCATTGTGATTACGTTTGTGACGCGTGGCCAGATACGGTGGTCCAATGGCACCACGCAACGTGTATAGTCCCTCCATGGGGCATATCTGGGGATCCGGATTGCTTGCTGTTTCGAATGAAAAACAAAATTAGCACAGAATTCAAAAATTTAAGGTAGACCAAGTCTCTCTTTTTAATCTCACCCAGCAGGGTTATGTAGGCCATTTTGTTGATGTCAAAGTGATCCGGTGCACAGGCATCTTCCAGACGTATGGCTGGTTTGCCAGTCTGGATTTCAATGACGTGTGTATCTCTTCGGTAGAACATCATGCACATGAAGCCCGATTGACTGCAAATAAAAGTGTATTGGGTGAGTGAGTGTGCGAATGTCACCACCTTTGGGGATTTTCCCCTCCTCAATCAGCAGTACATATTTTCAATTTTGCAAAGCTTTTCTCTTCTTTTTTTTTGGTAGCTACTTACCAGCCCGTGGTGTAGTGTACAACGGCCATCATTTCAGTTGCGGTCTGTTTATTTATCTGCTCACAAAGCGCACGTGTCTCCATATAGCCATTGGGCTTAATAATGTGCACGGAGCCATCACTGGTAGGAAAATTGGTACAAATTTGTTAGCTCAATGTTTGCCCAACGGCGGTGTCAACAAAGTGACACAGCAGCAGCAGAGGCAGTTACTCACTTGGAATGATAATTGTAGACAGCATTCCCCATAAGTGCATGCCAATGGCGGGGCCCCTTGAACCAAACGGGAAAATCACAACGTTCCGCCACAGGCGGTTTCCGTAGCGACATAATACGTGAACCAACCTACGCATTGAGTGGAGATGCCAAGGGTAGATGTCAAGGAGTTGATGGAAAGATAGCAGCAACAGCAAAAGCAGCAAAAGCAGACAAGAGAGCATCAGTTAAGTGAAAATGAAAGACGATTGAATGGGTGCTTAGGGTGGCTGGCGCTGACTTACCTCGGCGCTGTCTAAGCCATTGCAAGTGGCATCACCGGATTGTGCGAGTTTGTATTCAGCATCCTTTGAACTTAGCATACTGGGTCCTCCTGTAAAATATACAAAAAAAAAAAAAAGTAAACATAAATTTATAATAATAAGAAATATAAGATGGAAAAGGAGCATTCATCTTACCCATTAAAGAAGATATTTTCTCATACACAAAGCAACGATAACGCTCTTCATTCGAAATGGCATGATGATGAGAAACCAAGCCAACCAAGTAGCGTGAGTTCCCATCCTTCCAGGTGGCCAGACAAGTGAGTTCTTCGACTGTTCAAATAAGAAGAAGTAGAAGCAGAAGCAGAAGAAGAAGAAAATTATCATTCACATTCATGGTTGAATCATTTTTGTTATTTTTAATCATACCCGTGCTCTCCGTGCCCTGCACATCAGGGCAGGCCTGAAAACTCAACAACAGGCGGCTCTCCTCGGTGCAGCTCTCGATGTTGGAAACTGGCGACTTGCATTCACCATGCCCGCGATTGTAGGTGAAAATGAAGGGACCTGAAAAGGCAAATAAAATATGTAGCAAATTACCTATTTTGTCTGTTGAGACAAAAGTCCAGGAATGCTCACCTCTTAGCGGACACTTGACCGGTTCGGCACTCTCTCGGAAGAGGGAATATAAAAGCGCATCCCCTGGTATCTGGTCGCAGAGATTCTGTAAAGTCTCACGGCCCTTGCAGAAGTCTGGGGGACATGATTATTTGAAAAGCACAAATAAAAATTCAATTAATGCAAATCGCAAAGAAAGTAACTTCTCCAACAAAAACACATAGAATACAAAAGGAAACAATAATAGTAGAAAGAGTAGTAGTAATACAATAGTAGTAGAAGTAGTTGTAGTAGTAGTGGTGGTAGTGGTAGTAAGAAAGTAGTAGTTGTAGTATTAGTTTTAGTAGTAGCAGTAGGAGTAGTAGTAGGCAATGGTTAGTAAGTAGTAAGAGTACAAAGTGGCAACACATTAAAATAAAGATTTACTTTTTTCTTATTCTTTTTGTAAGTAAATAAAGACTCAACTTCTACGAAAAGCGAATAAGTTTGTTTAAAGTTCAAGTAGTTTTTTCTTCTGTTAACAATCAAAACTGAGGCCGAGGCCGAGGCCAAGAGTCGAGTATGAGAGTCTTTGTCGCATACCATTTAAATTAAACAGAAATTCGTTTAATTAAGTGGCTCGGCTCTGTTGATGTTGAAATTGAGGCGAGCAAATTGCGCAAAATAAATGAAGCTCTAAATAAAAAATAAAGAGAAAAAGAACAAAAGTCGTTTTGCAATTTGCCCAGCAAACAAAAAACTGCACCACATAAGCCAATGTACAATAAACAAAATGCCGTTGCTTGATGGAACTGTTTTTATTCGCTCTTTGGAACTTGAAGAACTAAGTCAAGTCAACTCAACTCTGGACTCGTGCGCTGCACTGGCCAAAGTCTCGACTGTTACAGAAAAAAATAAAGAAGTAAAGAGAAATTAAAGAAACAACAACAATTTCTGTTGAGAGTGTGTAGAGTAGCAGAAAATAAGTAAGTTAAGAAATGCGACGCATGACGTATACAGAGTAAAACGAATAAAATAAAAAGTTATTTCTGCTTTGCTTCATTTTTCACGCAGTTTCTCAAACATTGCCGCTTTGAGTCGTTCGTCTTTTGCAAGGCACCCCAAGCAGCAATGTTCTTTCTCTCGTTGAGTGCGCATTGCTCAACTTTTTAAAAGTATTTTTTTTTGTTAACTGAAAAGCACAAACACGTTAAAAACCAAAAAACACATGGATATTAGGTATTTCCGCTGCCCTAAGTTGTGGTGGGAAAAGGGCAGTCAGAAAGACCTTAGAAAGTTCTTTTCCGAACTATTTAGTAGTGGCTGGAACAAATGAAAATGAAATAATAAAATAGGCTGAAGAATGTTACTGCCTGTGGTCATAAATATATTGTATTTCGTTTTTATGTTTGTTAATAAATATGTTGGATAAGATTTAGTACTAAGGCAGGCATAAACAAAATAATAAAAACCAGAAAATCTTATTAAATTAAAACTAAAAATATTCTAATAAAAACATTTCAAGAACAAATAAATTTAAAAGTTTTTCTTTTTTTTTTTTTTTTTGGTGATTTCATTATTTTTTGTTTGACGCGCGTGGCACAGGATTTGTCACTTTGGTAAAGGGTCCTCTCTTTTTTTTTAATGATACTTGTAAATGGAGTTTTTGTTTTTTTTCAAAAGTAATTAAAATTAATAGGTATATATAGTATTTTTGTTGGATAACACAGATGATTTATAAAATATATGTTTATATATGAATATAGTAAGGATTTTCATTTTCTATATAGAAACACACAGACAGGCAGTTTAAAAGTTGGTAGAACAAATTTTGTTTTTTTTTTTATAATTCTAAAAAAAGCTTTCACACACAATAAATAAAAGAAACGTTACTCTTATTTTTTTATGATATTCAACTACGAACATAAAAAATAGATTTGAAAACCACAACAACAACAACAACAACAAGCGACAAAAAATGTAGTTTATCAAACACGCAGAAATTCGTTCTTTTTTTATTTTTTATTTTGGGTGCGTTAAATTAAAATGACAAAAAAATAAAAGAGGGGAAAAACAAAACTTTGCTAAAAAATGAAATAAAAAAAAATCAAATAAATAAAAGTTAAAAAATTTATGTAGTGTAGTGTAGATAGACGTATAGCATACGTAAAAGTTGTTATTGTTGTTTTTGTTTTTTTATTTTTTGTTTGAAACAGGATATGCAGCGGGTAAGGTGGAGGACAAGGTGATTTGCTGTGTTGTTGACTATTTTTTTTTTTTTGGGTGGCGCCAAGTTTTTATTTTTTTGAGTAATGGTTGTAATTAAGTAGCAACTACGCTTTATGAGTTATACAAAGCATTTCACAATAGCAAAGGTGTGTACATATGTGTGTGTGTGTGTGTGAGCTTGTTTGTTGCATGGATGAAGGAGAGGGAGGGTGTATAGTGTGTATGTGTGTGGTCAGTATGTGTAATTCTATTTTAGAGAAAAGCGTTTCCAGCATATAGTATGTTATAATGGTTTATACTATATTATATCATAATAGCCAGGGAGTAAAAAAATAAAAACACACACACACACATAAAAAAAAGGAAAAACACAAAAATAAATTATAATACTTTGTAGTTATACATCTATTTTTTTTTTGTTTTTTTGCTTCTCTTTGCTCATTTGAAATATAAAGTTTTTATTCTGTGTACGCTTGAAGGTACGACTAACGGTATCGGTGGTACAGTTGTGATATGTATACGCTTGGCTTGGTATAGTTTCGCATTGTTTGGTTTGGTTTGGTTTGAGTTTTGGGTATGATGTTATGATATAGCCGAGCTAAATTACACTAGCCCACACAACACTTAGTACAAAATGAATAATGACATACATAAAATAGAAAAAAACAAGGGAAACACACACCTTTTTTTTTGGGGAAAATATTTTTTTTTTTTTTTTACATGTGAAAAACTGAGAGCAGAAATTGTTGAGTTTCATGTTAAAATTACATTAATTAAATTACACACATATGTAAGAAACAACAACAACAAGAACAACAAGAATAACAAAAAAAAATTAAAAGGAATCAAACTGAAGAAAACACACAGAAACCGAATTAAAAAAACACTGAAGAACCAAAAAAAAAAGGAACACGTAATCACACACATGTAAGAACACAACACAAAATAGGGGAGAATCAAATAAAGAAAGAACACTTAGAACAACACACAGAAGTAATAGAAATAGTAGTAGTAGTACAAGAAGAGAAAGAAGAAGAAGTAGAAGAAGAAGAAGTGTTAAACTCATAGAGCAATTACGAAAAAGAGTAGTACGAATAAAGAGTAGTAAGTAAGAAGGGAGTAAGTAGTAAGAGTATAGTAGTAGGTTGGTTAGAGTTAAGGCAAAGGTTATTTTTTAGGGTTTTAGGTTAAAGTAGTGGTGGTGGTGGTAGTAGTAGTTAGTAGTAGTATAGTAGTAGTTGTAGTAGTAAGAAGAAGAAAGTACATAAGTAATTGATAAATGAGACAATTATACTAGCGGTCACCGGGCAGCCCATCCCAACATTTCATCATCATATACAATATGTATACAAAATATATATATATACATATATAATTTGATTTTTTTTTTTTTAATTTTTTAATTTCTTTTTTTTCGGCATTGACAGACAGTACAAAGGGTACAGTCTGTGTGCTGTTAGCATGTAATATTTCTTTTCTTTTTTTTTTTGCAAGTTTTTCTGTAATCCTTTTTTTTTTTGGTTGGAAAATTTAATTAGAAAACACAAAAACAATAATTGTATTTTACAAATGTGAGCATAATGCTCTTTTCAATTTAGTTTTAAATTTATATACAAGAATGAAACAAAAAAAAATTGTGTTGATTTTTTGTTTAGGCTTTTTTGGAATGAAACAAATGAAATTTCTGTTTTATAAAGAAAAAAGAAGAACCGAAATGAAAAAAAAAAACTCAAGGATTTTGGATGGGAGGCGAGCGCGGACAAACAAAGAGTAAGGAACTTAACGAACCGTCAAAAGGGGAGTAGAAACCGCTATGAAATTGCATCAGCGCTCGTCTTGAGCAAGAGAATCAAAAAAAATACGATTTCCAAATAATTTTACAAACTTTCAAGTCTCAAAAAGGGTAAAAAAAAATTTAATTTGTGACTCCCTCAAAGAAAGGAAGGAGCTAAAAGAAAGCCTTTTATTTGATTAGGTCTCATATTTTTTTCGAAATAAATGAAACTCTTTTTTCTTGGATTTATTAAATAATTTTATCTTCAGTTTTCCTTCTTGAAGTAGCAGGAAAAAAAATCATTTTTATCTTTTAACAGATTCCTTAATATATTGGATATTTAAATATATGACCGTTTGACATGAGGAAAGAAGGACCTATAAAAGAAAGTCTTGTATTTGATTAGGTCTCATTTTTTTTTTTAAGAATCAAAAATAAAATTTTATTATTTTTTTTTTTCTTCAATTTACCTACTTGAACTACCTAGAGAAATGGAGTTTTATCTTTTGAAAGTTTCCTTAAAATTTTGGATATTTCTATATGACTGCTTGGCATGAGGAAACAAGGACCTAATAGAAAGTCTTACTTTTTTTTTTTATAATTAATGGATCTTTTATAGAGGAGCTAATAGAAAGTCTTAAATTTATTTTTCATGTTTTAATTTTTGTCATAATTAATGGATCTTTTTTTAGAAGAAAAAATTCTTATATATTTTTTTTTTTTTCATAGTTAATGGATCTTCTTTTAGAAGATTAAAAAACTAAAAAGTTTAAGTCAATTTTTTTTTAATTTTAACTTTATCTTTAATGGATCTTTCTTTTAGAATATTCAAGAACTAAAAAGTTTAAGTCAGAATTTTTTTTTTTTTAATTTTATCTTTACTTTTACCTTCTTTAAGTGCCTAGCAAAAAATGCAGTTTTATCTTTTCAAGGATTCCTTATAATTTCGTATTCTGAAAGAGTCTGGTTGGAATATTTTTGGAAATTGTATTTTATGTTTCGAACGGGCCGAAATGGATTACAACTTTTCAGTGGTCAGTTTACTGTACACAATAAAAAATCAAATAAAGAATAAATGAAATTTTTAGTATCAATCGATCATTTCTTTTTTTTTTTATTAACTAATTTATGAGTAATCAAATTGGAATCATGTACAAAGAGTTTTGTTTTTTTTTTTTTAGTTTTGTTTTCATATACAAGAGATAATGGAAAATAAATGATAAATCAAAGCGTTTTCATCAAATTGGTGACAACAGTAAGTAATAAAGTAAAGTAGAAAAATTAACAAGTTAATAAGTAAGAATTACCAACAAACGAACAAAGACAATAAATTTAATATTATTTCTTTTCTTATATATTTTTTTTTGTTTTGATTTTTTTGTACAAGTTGAAGGAGTTTTTTTTTATTATTATTTACAGCGTGGTTGTGGTGTGGGCGGTTTTGATGATGTCGTGTGTTTGTGTGTGTGTGTAAGAGACCCTCACTTAGCTCAATTTGTTTTTAATACACAAAAAAAAAAAAAATGTATTTATGTTTACTCTCGATTTTTTTTATCTGTACACTGACAAGAGAGTGGAAAAAGACAGAAAGAAACATAAACATAATCATGATAATGAAAATCATAAATATAAATTCGAAGAAAAAAAAACAAAGACATGAAAATTAAGACTATTGAGGTTTATGGCACGACTTCTTTCTCTATAGAGACAAACGAACTAGCTGAGTGCTGGCGGGGGGTGGGGGGAGTGTGGAGCCGACAAAGCGACAACAAATTAATAGAACAACCAAAAAGGAAATAACGAAAAAAAAAAAGAAAACAAGAAATGAATGTGCACATAAAATATTGCATAAATAAATGAATTGAAATGAAAATGGCAATGTGAAAATATACATTTTTTTCCTATGAGTATGTGTATGTGTGTGTGAGTGTGTTTGTGTTTTTGTATTGTTCGCCTATTTGTTTGTTTGTTTGAGTGTAGAACAACAGAAGCGGCAACAAAACCGAAAAAGAGAGAAAGACACGCAAAATTGGTTGACACCAGCGAAACTGCCTCCCCTGCACTCCACCCCGCCCCTAGACTCCCGTCCTCCTGCCAGGGCCTGCCAGGACCCTAGGTAAATAATTTTATGTAGGTAAAATTCGGTGCTGGCCTAGGAGAAACTAAACCCACACACGCACAGCCAGCAAAGGGAGTGTTCACTTTTTTTTTTTGGGGAGCCCGCTAGGCCGGAATAACTATGAAAATGCCAAAAAAAAAAAAAAAAAAAAAAACTATATAAAATAAATTTGGAGAGTGGACTGAGTGGCTGGTTGGCTGATGGGTTTTGGTGGCTTGGCTGGTACGACTAACAAATTACCCAGTCAACGTACCAAAAACAGGTTGAACTCAAAAAAATATATACACACACACACACACTCTCACATTTATATAGCGGATTTCAGGGGCTGGCAAACTCCGATCCCATACATTTTTACACCCCCAATGGAATTTTTTGTTGTTTTTTTTTTTTGTTAGGTTGCGTGTAGTTGGCAGGCATAAAAGGCATGGCAAACATTTTTACAGACATTTGATTAAATTTAAATATCCTTGTAACAAAATTGGCCAAGGTACACAAGTATGAGTGTGTGTGTGTGTGTTTATTTGTAAAACAACACAATACAATAAACAATAAAACCGAATAACAAAAGAGCGCCACAATAAAAACTAAGAATTCCAACGAGAAATGAAAGAAGAATAGGGGAAAAAAAGAGCTGGAAGATTTTCTTTATATCAGAATTGATAGTTCAAGATTTCTTTTTTCACCTTGGCTTTTTGGAGTGGCCAGTGCAATTATGGCATAAAAATGAATTAAGCACTTCATATGCCTGCCACCTGGAGAGCTCAAGGATTTCCGAGCTTTTTCCTTCACTTCAAATATTTTTTGCAAAATCCTGCCCGGGCTTATAATATTCAAATTTTATAAAGACTGAGAGAGGGGAAGGTGGGGTGGGGGGAACGCCAACGTTTACGCAAAATGCTTTTGAGAAGCTCTCGAAAAAAATAGTATAAATATTTTTATGGTATTAATTAAGGAAGCACGTAAATGAGTGGTACGTATGTTCTTTTTTTTTGCCAAGCCAGTAGAGAGGGGATCGGGGTAGAAGCGGTGTCAAGTACAACTCTAGAGCAGTGTCTGGCCAAAAAAGCTCAGTGGATATAGTAAAGCTAGTTTACTGAGGGGGTCGAATTGGGACTGTTGAGTTAAACGAACTTAAAGCTGAATAGTCCTGGGTGGAAAAAAAAAATTAAATCCATTCCTTATGCCAAAAAGAGTTCGACTATTCAAAACGATATAAATCTAATCTTTAATTTCTTCTCTTTTGATTTCATATTATTTTGTCTGGTTCTTTCGACTTCAAAGCAAATTAATTCATTCTTCTTTTTTTTTTTTTAATTAAATGAAAATTTGTAAAACTTTACACACACACACATAGACATACGCAGGCAGGCATACAACTGCATACGATTTGAAAGGCGCCCTGAAAAGTAGGCAATACAATTTGAGACAGTTTTATGTCTGCGGCAAGCTTGTATCCTTGTTGAATCCTTTGATGCCTTGACACAAGTGAAAATGACACTTTTCATTAGCCAAACAATTAACAAGGCTTTACTTGTTAATCCCAAGTTTTCAGTAATTCAAACTGTCTACAACCTAAGCCCAATTATGGACAAATTTCTATGTACACTCTAGGGCTCTGTCTATCTATCTATCTATCTATGTGTGTGTGTGTGTGTCTTTGCATGTGTGTTTTGTAAAGTCTTTAAATTAGTGCTTATGTGAAAACTTGAAGGAAAGTCTAAAGAAATTGGAAAAGAAATACGTTACAAATTAAACGGATTCCGTTGTGCACTTTTTTGAGAATTTCAATCTAAAGTGTATTAAAAGAGCTACAAAAATAATTGCATTGAGGCTTAAAAACTCACACACAGAAACACACTTGTTCGATTGCTTATTGCTTGCCTATTGGAAATATTGTGAACAAACACACACACACACAGGAACGCAGAGAACGAAGATGGAGTGAGAGGAGAAATTCATAGAGAGATTTGGAGATAAATGACACTTAAAACAAATAATGGCATAAACTATACAATGGCATTTATTGTGGCATTGAAGCTTTTGTTTTACGGGCGGATAATCAAAATAAATTGCCGCCTACCTCATGCCGCTTCAGTTGGTTTTGGTCGGTTGAATGGTTGGTGGGCTCATTGCTTGGCTGGCTGGTTGGTTCGTTGGTTGGTTGGTTGGTTGGCTATTGAATTATAAATAAGACCTGAAACTCTTGTTAAATATTTAAACAAAATCAAATCAAAAAACAAGCAACACAACCTGCCAGGCCAGGCCAGGCCAGGAGAGGTCGGGAGAGGCCGGGACAGGCTGGGCCAGGGCAGTCAGTCATTCAGTCAGTGAGTCAGTCATTCGGTCGGCTGCGCCACAGTTGGGCGGTTACCTACTGTCGGAAGTATCAAATTGGAGCAGAGTGTATTCACATTGGTTTGAAAGTGAGATATATGCCCCTCCCCCCTTTTTTTACCGCCCATTATGAGTTGACGTTCTGCAAAGTCAGTGAAGAAGACGAAGAAGAAGAAGCAGAGACGGCAGAGGGGTAAGCGAGCAACCGTTTTCAATTCGAGTCAAGTTGCCTTGGTTGGGGTTGGCGGGCTGGCTGGCTGGCTGGTTGACTTGGCTGTTGGCATACAATGTGCAGTACCACCACTTAAACTAATTTGATTTCTATTGAAGTAAACAAATAATAAATAATGAATTTACATTTCTATACGTGCTTTAAAAGCAACACCCTCAGTCTCACCCTCATCCACTCTCTCTCTCTCTCTCGCAGCTGCCCCTCACAGCCTCTCAAAACTTATCCTTAAGCAATTTGAAATGCGTATTGCTCGAGCCAAGAGCTGAGCTCTCTAAGCTTGAATTAATTCAACTATCTGAGTATAGTCAAAATGCATTCTGAGAGACGATGGCAACCAACATATCTGAGAATTCATATAAAAGCTAAAAAGTACTTACTGACTTACTTATTCAGACTTGTTGGGAGTTTTTTTTTTTTTGTATATTTTTCTGCTGCAAACTTAATTGCTTGCTTTGGCCTGGTCTTCATATAATTAGACATGGGAACTTGCCTACTTGACTGAGAGAGATAAACCTAACGAACCGCATTTACTTGGCAGAAGCCAACCGAACAATAGCCACTCCATAACTCTTTCGCACTTCACTCATATGCCAGACACTCTCAGACAATCTCCGCTCTGCTGCGATAAACTTTCAATTAAAAATCATCTCAAATGATAAACTAAAATAATCAAATTCAAATCAAATCAAAATTGAAAAGTATCGAACCATTTCATCAAGTTGAAAGAACTGAGAAAGTTTGTCTTGCTTTTTTCTGGGCGTGCCAATCAAACTTTATAATCACACGTTGTCTTCAGGGTTGCTTGAAAAGCTATTTTATATATATATATATATATATTGTGCTCGATATTTAATTTAAGTCAGGGTAAACAATATGTAGATATATAATTTCCATATAGGCCGGAGGCAATTGCAGGGAGAATTCCAAATTATATAAATTATGCTGATTTATTTGCGTTCAACTCAAAACCAATAGAATTGGTCTACTGTGAAGCCTGGAAATGTGAGAAATTTTAACGAAAATGTGTATCAAGGTATCGAGAAACTCTGGGAAAATAAAGACACTTTACTCTTTCTGAGAGTTAAGCTAAGCTAAGCTTCTCTTTATAACTCACAAGTTCAAGGAGTTAGACTAGCAAGTTCCGAACCCAAATCAAATCTCTAGAGTCCTTAAGTTTTGAACACGAAAATCCTTTTTAGCTTAAATATTTTATTTATAGGAAAAAATAAATAGAAAAGAGTGAATAAAGAATTTCGCTACTTAAGTTCACGCTACTCGCTGAAGTTCAGGCAGTCTAGATATAATTTTATAGGTTCCCAACCCAAATAAAATTGTCTTGAAACTCTGCAAGTCAAGGGACAATTTCCTAAATTCTGAGCTCAAATAAAATTACGTGACGTCTTTTTAGGAACCACAGAATGCCCTGGACTTCTGTCCAGGGATAATTTCCTGAGTTCAAAGACAAAACCAATTACTTGAATTCATTTTTGGAACTCACAGTGTCTTGAAACTGAACAGGTCAAGGAATCTAGGGATAATAACCTAGATCCGAACCAAAATAAAACTACTTGACTTCTTTTTTGAAACTCAGAAGGTTCAGAAATCTAAGGATAACTTCCTGAGTTCCAAGTGACTTCTTTCTTGGAGCTCACACGGTCGAGGAATCTAGGGATAATTTCTTAAGTTTTGGACAAGGTTCACAAGGTTAACCTCAGAATTTTTGAATAATTTCAAGACCAGTTATAAATTCTATAGAAATATATTTAATCAAAAACAAGGATGTTTTTTCTCTGTTTCTGTTTTGAGCTTAGCAATTTCAAGGAATCTGGAGATAATATTTTCAAGCCTCAAATCTCAGGGGGTAAGGAAATACAATTGCTCTATTGGAACCAATTTGATATATATTTGAAATAGAAATGATTTTGTTGCTCTTCTTTCTACAGATCACATGTTCAATGAGCCCATAGATACCTTCTTTAATTTTGAAGCTAAATAAACTTGGAATCAATTTGAGTTCTAGAAAAAGTTAAAAAATTAGATAAATAAAACAAACATAAAAATATTTAAATAATTCACAAAGATTTTAGTTTCTCTCTCTTTCGAATGATTAGGCGTTCCTTGCTAGTTGGCTTCACTGTAACAAATAATATTTGATTTGGGATCTGTTCCTATTTGTTTGTGCTCGTTAGTTGTAGTTTTTCGAAAGCTTTTGTTGTAATGTGCTTTGTCACTTTTATTAGGTGGGGTGAGGGGGGGTGTTTGGTTGCGGCGAGGCGAGTCGAGTCGAGTCGAGGCGGTACGAGAGGCTTGTGGATTTTGCATGAATTTAGATGAGTTTTATTTACAAATGAATCGAAATGTCGACGGTGACAATGACAAGCACAAGCACAGGCACACACACGCACACGCACACGTACACCCACTGCCACGCCCACTACACCACAAAAATATATACGTGTATATAAAAATGCCAATATCAATCCTGATTTCGCTTAAAAATGTTTGGTTCGGTGCGGACTTCTTTTTGATTTTATTAAAATTTTCTTTTCTATTTTTTTTTTTGGGTGAGAAAGTAGAAAATGTGAAACAAAAACGATGCGTTGTGCGATTTTTTCTTTGTACAATAAAAAAAAAGAAAACTATACAATTTGAAGGAACGAACGAGCGCGACTGTACAAAAACAAAGAAGAAGAAGAAGAAACAAAAAAAAAAAAACACAGGTCCATTTGAAGGCAGAATTCCGCCTATTTGAAATGTACAAAAATATTTTCTATGCAAAACAAATGGAACCCAATAAAATTTTCTTCTTGCTTTTCGTATGTGTGTGTGTGTGTGTGTGTGGGGGGAAAACTGTACAGGTGCACACACACACACACACGCTCACGCAAAAAAAAAATAAAATTTGAAAAAATTCAACGCTGACTTTTGTTGTTGTTCTCGAGTTGTTTGGAATTTGTTGCTGTTGTTGTTGTAGGTAATTTTTTTTTTTTTTTTTTGTTAATATTGAAGTAAAGAAAATATACATATCATTAAATATTTAATAGAGTTTGCAAATATATAGATATATATAATATATATATAAATAAATGATTTTTAGTTTTTGCACTTTTTTTTTTTGTATTTTTTTTTTTTAATATTTATGAACAAACAATTCACTTTGTTAAAGAACATTGTTTTATATATTTACAAATTTGTTTTTTTTTTTTTTGTTTTTGTAATTGTTTAATTATTTACAGTTAAAGTGAAAAGAAAAATGTTTCAGTTGGTGAAAAGAAAAATTCAAAAGAAAAAAGAAAGAAAGACAAACAAAAAAATAAATCAAATTAATAATAAATTTTTTTTCAACTAAAATTTGGGTTCTTCCTTTTTAGGTTAGGTTTGCCTTTTATTTTTTAACACGCGTGTTTTTTTTTAATCTTTTTTTTTTTAGTTTGAGTTTTGTTGGGACGGGTTAATCTGCTATTCCGCTAATACGTTTGAGAATCGCAACTAAGTAGCTTAATTGGATTGACACTAAATATGTTTTTTTTTCGATTTGTAATTGTTTTTGGAATAGATTGCAACGTGTGTGGGTTTTTTTTTTGAGAAAAATATACAATTTTTTTTTTTTTTATATATATATAATTATTATTATTTTTATTTTTTTTAGATATATTTTATTTAAAGTGAAAAAAGAGAGAGAGGACCCTTGCCATGACAAACGTAAAAATGGTAGATTTTTTTCTGTATTTTTGAGACTATTTACAAGTTTGGTTTTGGTTTGCTTTATGTATTTTTTTTTTTTTTTTTTTTTTGTTTAAAATAATATCAAAAATTATAATAAGAAAAAAACTTAGGCTATAAAAAAATTATATTTAACTTAATTATAAGAATACTTGAATTAACTGAAATAATTTAACTTACTTAATTAATTTAATGAGTAATAAAAAAAATTAAATTTAAAAAAAAAACCTGCTGCTTTGTGTTTTTTTTTTTATTTTTATTTTTCGGTTTTGAAACGTGTTTCGTTTACTTTTCAGTCTATCAAAAAAAAAAAATTGTTCATTATTAGCGCCTTGTTTTTTTTTTAATAACAAAAAGAGTATTAAAAATTTGGTTATTTGTTAGTCAAGTGTTTATGTTTTTTGTTGGTAAGTAAATGAAAAGCTAAATGAAAATTTAGTTAACTGGTATTTTGAGTTAGCAAGTTTAGAAAGAGTTTTGTTTTTTTTTTTTAACAGAAAATAAAAAAAGAGTAATTTTTTTTTGCTTAGGTTTTATTTAGGTAAAGTAAAAAAGATAAAGTTAATGCTTACAATCATTCATATCGTCATTGGATCTCATTATGTACTGATCCGATGATGATAGTCTTGAATGCCCGTTCGTATTGGGATGAGCTCCCCCCCTATGATCACTTTGTTTAATAGAGCTACGCATCGCCAGTGCAGATGGATTCGACTGATGCATATACATACTATCACCTTCGCACTCACTTTCTTTATACTGGAGCACATTTTTATGCTTCTCATAGATAACCAGGCACCGATGACATCCTTTCCTAAAAGAAGTAGTTTTGGTTTTTTTTTTTTTTTTTTGGTTTTTGTATTTGTTTTAACGAAAAGTTTGGTAATTTGTATTTGGTATTTTTTTTAGTATTTTTTTGGATAATTTTTTTGGTATGTGATAAATGATAAATTGGCATGACAAATGTTTTTTTTTGGGGTTTTATAATGTGTAATTGTATTTTTTTTTTTTAATTTTTGGTATTTTTTAACACATTTTTCTTTTTTTTTTTTTTGGACAACAAAGAAACAGAAAAAGCTTTGAATCAAAAATATTTTTGAATAATACATTTAAGTATTTTTTTTTCTATGAGGAAAATGAAAAAAAAAAAATTAGGAAAAGAAAGTAATCCTCTCCCAGGTTTATGTTTCTGAAGTGTTTTGTATTTTTTTTTTTTTTTAGCTTGAAAAGAATATGCAAAAATCCCAAAACTGAACAAACATTTAAATTTATATGGAAAACAATTAATCCGGTTAATCAGATCAATTGCAAATTGTTTGGCAAACTTTCTATTAGTTTGGTGTTTATCTTTTTTTTTGTTTTTTAATCAAATACCAAGATTTTTTTTGTTTTTCAAATAAAATCATAGACAAACTCAAAGGACGTTACACTTAAATAAAAAATAAAATCTTAAAAAGAAAAATATATATGTCATTTGATATGGAAAAGTGATGTTAAATTCAAACATATTCATAAATCAAATGAAAATCTAAAGAAAAATTATCAACAAATTGTTTAATTTTTTTGTTTTTCTTTTTTTTCATTTTTTTTTTTTTTTTGTTAAGGTTAGGCAAAATGTTAAGGGTTTTTGTTAGTTGTTTCCTAGTTGGTAAACGGCACAAACGTTTATATAGAATCCGTAATATTTGGACTCATTCGTTTTTTTTTTTTTTTTTTTAGAAATACGATTAAGTTAAAAATTATTTACGACATAAAAAATGAAATTATAAAAAAAGAAAAATTTTAATAAAATAATAACATGTAGTTTATGTAAAAGGCATTTAGTTGGGGGAAAATTAAATTCATTCCATTTCGAAAACAACTAATTGCCCTTTTTTTTAGTTTGGTGTAGAACAATAAAACATTTATTTAAAAATATTAAAAAAAAAAAACAAAAATAAAGAAGAGTTTCACATTTCAACTACAACGGAAAAATCACATCACTTAGCTTAGTTAGTTTAGGCGGAATAAAATATTTATATTAGATTTATTTAATTTAGCATAAAGAGTTGAGGAAACATGACAAAAACGCAAAAATCAAAACAGTTTTTTTTTATCAATAAAAATGAAAAATTATAAAAACAGCTTTTCTTAAAAAAGGCGAAAAGACTTTTTGTTTTTATTTTATTTTATTTTTATTTTACAAGTAAAAAACATTCAAAATCAAAAATTTGGGTACAATAAATATTCAAACATTTTCATCAACTCTAAAACAAAATTCAAACAAAGATTTATTTCTTAATTCTAGTTTTGATTTTGAGTTCGTATTCTCAGAAGGAGAATAAAACCTGCTCGCCTGCGGAATAGAAAGGCACTTGGAATTATGAGAAATGACAGAAAATAGAAAGACAAAAAAAAATCACAATGAAAAAATTTAACCGTTAGGATGAAGAGTTGCGCCTTTGAGGTTCACTTAAATGAACTAGTTCAGCGGGCTGACTAATCAGAGGTATTCCTCTAAGTTTTTTTTTTCACCTGGAAATTTAGGTAAATTATTTTTAGGTTTGCCTGAATTTTAAATTAAAGACCTGACTTCTCCTAGACCAAGAGGTTATTTTAGTAGTTCAAATCGAACGAAATGGCACAACTCTTGCTCTTGCTGTAGACTGATATAGTTGCTTGTATTTTTAGTACATGGCTGGCTGTTGTCAAACATCAAAATTAACTCACACTGTAACACACACACACACACACACATACATAGAGAGACCTGGACAAACAAACTCGTTTTGAAAAAGGCAAAGTTAAGAGGCAGCTGGGCAGACAAGAAAGACGACGGCGTTTCCAGGCATCCGACGACAGGTTTTTCTTTTTTTTTTGCCTACCCCTCTGCCCTGTCTATGTAGGTCTCCATATGCGAGTGTGTGTGTGTTGCAAGTTTCAAAGTGAGCGCTCAACTCTTAAGCTGCCTTCTAATGAGGTTAGTACTTCATTTCTGACTTTCGGCCCTCCCTTACTTCCTTACAACAAACACAAAAAAAAACTTATATCATTATCTATATTATTAGTTTTGGCTAAAAATTTGCAAGCCAAAACTTTATGGTTGATGGGTTCAAAAAAAAAAATAAAATAAAATGATATGAGAGTCTCTAAATCATTATATGACAAGTGTGGGTTAGTTGGGTATATATATAGATAAATATAAATATAACGGTACTTACTCATCAACTATCAAGTATTTGTTACCATCGGAGGCAGCACAACGCCCCCTATAGCTAAACTGAGAGCCCTTGATGTGTATGGATTGCTGATAGCCCGATAGGAACCAGGAGCCCTCCCAACGTGCCGGAAACGTGCAATTTGTGGGCGCTGAAAGACAACAAGAAGAAGAAGACTATGAAAATACCGTATAACCAAAAATAAAATAAAAAAAAAATAAGAGAGATATAAATTTAAATGATGGAATTATTTAATATCTCAATCATTCGAAACTACACAAAAAGATAATAAAGCAGCCACTTCAATTGACCACAGGGTGTCTCGGTTTTATTTTTTTTTTTTTCAGCTTTGCAGCATGTGACCTCAATTGCGGGCATTGTTCATTTAACGAGCCCTCCCCTGCCTCGCCCCGCCCTACCCTAACAGAATCAGAATATATCCACCCAACACCCCAAACAAACAAAAAAAAATGAGCAGCAACAAAAAATTCCGAGAAATGTTTCAATATTTCGTTTATTTTTTATTCCCCCCTTGGAATTTTTATTCTCAACAATTTGTGTATTTATTTATTTCTCTTTTTGTCAACTTTCTTCGCACACACAAATACACGTACACGCTTTTCTAATTGTGGTAATGTCAATTCTGATGCCAAGATTTGTGGCTTTTTAATTTATAAATTGTTTCAATTATTATTATGATTGTATTTAAGTGCGTGCGTACGCTTTATTTGGTCCCGCTCCTTAACTCGCACCCCCCACCCCTCCCGCTTTCCACTACTCTCTTTCTATTCCTCTTTTTAGCCGGGTATCTAAGTGTGTGAGTCTGCTAGTCTCTGGAACTTGTGAGTGCGTGCCTGTGTCTTTGTGTCTGTATGTGTGTGTGTGTGAAAATTTACGACCCTCTTTGGTAAGGGCGCATAAATAAAGTTGAACAAGCAGCCCAACCAAAAACTGCTCGTAATAATAATAATGTCGTATACAGACAAACATACAATCACACACATACACACACACACGCACACTCACTCACACAGACATATATGTATATAGAGCCTCTCGATGGCATAAAAACTACCGAAATGGCAATTGTGAATATTAAAAAAAAATAATAATCAAGGAATGGGCAAAGGCTGATAAAGTGTAAGAGAGACAGCAAGAGACAGAGAAAGACGGACAAGGGAAAATGGCAAAAGTGTAGAGAAAGAAACGAGAAATGTTAAAGCCACAAGCCAAAAGGCGGCCGGTTGAATAGATCGGATCGGTTCGGGTCGTGCCAGGCCAGGACTCTCTTAAAGCCCGGGGGCTGCAGCAGCAGTGGCAGAGGCAGTGGCAGTCACAGGGGCTAGACTAGAAATACTGGCTGGCTGGCTGGATGGTAGGGGGGAATACAATACAACTACAACAACAACAACAACAACAGTTAAAAAGCAAGTTAAAGGAAATATACGAAAATGGTAAAACCACCCCCAGAGTCAAAACAGAATCGCACAAAACCGAACCGAACTCAACTGAACTGAACTGAATAGCCAAAGTCGAGTCGACTCGACTCGAGTCGAGTAGAGTTGAGCTCAGCCAGAGTCTGTTATACTTACATATAGCTTAATGTTTGGGCATGATTGGAACAGAGCACAGAGTCTGAACCGGCAAGGCCAGCGGGGAAAAGGCAGGGCAGAGGTGAGGCCAGAAATTTTAGCGTAACGGTGCTAAGAAGGGTGGTCGTAGTGGCAAAATTCAAGGTGGGTTGAGTTCGGCTAAGTGTTTATACACTTTTTTTTTGTTCTTTAAGCGTGGAAAAGATATCGGTTACATAGGCGATATAACCAGGCTGGTCTGCGCAAGATGAAACTTATTTAAGCTTCTTGATAAGTTAATCAATCAAACGAAACAGTTGGAATAATTAGAACGTAAAAAAAATATACTATATTTAGTCTCGGCATAACTGAGATATTTACTAAGCAATCTTAATGAAATTCTAGAAATAAAAAGATTATATCCCAAAACCTTTGTATATATCAAGTTTCTCAGAGTTCAAAAAGAGCAAACAGCAATTACTGGTCTCGGCATATCTCGGATATTTACCGAGGAATCTTAGTGAAATTCAAAAATTGAGTAAAATATATTTGAAAACCTTTGTATACCAAGTTTTTTAGAGATTGAACCGAGGAATTACTAGTCCTGGCATAACTCGGATATTAACACATCAATTCCAATGAAATTCTGTAACTGAGTAAAGTAAATTCCAAAACCTTTGTATCCCAAGTTTTATAGAGATTGAACCAGCCAATCATCATTAACCCGTCCCGGCATATCTCGGATATTTACCAAGCAATCTTCATTAAATTCTATAATTGGGTAAAATATATCCAATAACATTTGTGTACCAAGTTTCTTTGAGATCGAACTTCTATATCATAAAACTTCTTTATGGGTTTCAAATTTCTATTTTCAGCAAAAAGAGCATGAAATCTTCACCGAAGCAAAGATAAGCTTTTGCACTGTTTTTATTTTCTCGTCATTCTTGGTTTTTTTGTTTTTTTGTGGGTTTTCAGTCAGTCAGACAGCCCACTGTGAGCCACGCATACAACGAAAAAAGTCACTAGAGTGGCAACGCCAGAAAAGAAGGAACAACGACAACAACAAGCAAAGCCATAAACTCAAACCAACACACACACACACACACACAAGCACATTCGCATTTTATTTTATTATTCCTTTCTGTATATTTTTTGTGCATTCATTTTATTTGTATTATTATTTTTTTTTTTTTTTCGTTTCAGTTCGAGTTTATATATTTTTTTTCTTTTTGTTTTATACTTTTGTGGCAAACAAAAGGTACTCATGCGCAGGATCAACTCTGCTGAGCTGCTGCTGTCCTCCATGACTTGTACATTTTCTGTATGTGCATATGAGTGTTTCTGTATGTGTGAGTGTGCTTTATTTTTTTTCTCGCTGCTGTCATAATGCGCCCCATGAACACACACACACTCGCTAAACCGTTGAGTAGGATTTCAGAAAACAAAAAATTTTTAAGAGGAGCGGAAAAAAATGAAAAGCATACTTTGCGGCTCACAGTAAACTGGCCGTTGACGTTACTTGTAAATCAACCCCGCACCACCCCTCTCTCACACTCTTTCTGCTTGCTACCCCCAACTGCTGCTATCAACATCACCATCGCCGTCAACTTTGGCATTGCTGTCGCCCCTTTTGTTACGGGGTTATAATTGTTTCGCCAATTTCGAGCACCATGCATAATTTTTCAACATGATTCAATACTTTTGGGCCGAGTGCTGGGCTCTCCGCTACGCTCTCAGTTTGCTACTCAATCGCTTTTAGTCTTTGTTCTTTACACGCTTTACTCTTTGCTACCACCAAAACGAAAACGAAAACAAGAAAATAAAAATAATATGCGGCCAATGTGCAAGGCGCAAACAAAGCTCAAGGCAAACACACCGACAGACAGGCAGACACATAGACAGACAGACGGAGAGACAGGGAAAGACATGAAGACAAATACACATTGACAATTGAAATGACAAATTTTATGGGTCTCTCCCCCCTCGCCCTTCCTCTCAAACTCTGTCGCATTGTCTTTGGTGTAGAGGAACATGTGGATTATTATAGATTAGATTGGCTTTATTATTTTTATGTTTTGTTTGGCAGTTTTGTTTGAAAAATAAAAAAGTGTTCCCCTGCCTAATTGAATCAAATCCAGAATTTAACAGAAAATACTTTAATATCTTTATTTTTTTCGGGTATCTTTTATCTTTGTTAGACGAAAGTAAAAAAGTAAAACAAAATTATTTACTCATTCATTTATGGTTTTAATGGCCCGGGCAAGCTGGAAGTTAGCCATTTCTAACAGCTCCTTAACGTAATTATAATGCCCACTTATGGGTGTGTATACAATTAAAGTGCTTATGGACAACAACAACAACAACAACAGCAACAGCACACCCCAAAAGAGAGAAGAAAAAGAAAAAAGAAGAGTGTGAGGGTTGGAAAATTCCACCGAGGACCACCACCCTGGCAGCTGGCGTTGATGGCCGGCCACGCACCATAGAGAAGGAAGGCAAGAAGCAGAGAGAATGAAATAATACAAAGCTCAAAAGAGCATGACGTGCGTCGGTTGTTTCATTTGCGTTTTCGGAATTTTTTTTTTTTTTTTTTTTTAGGGGGCAATTTGGTATACCCTCTAAAAAAACAAGAGTATATTCAATTTGGTCTTGAAGATTTTAAAGGCAGATTAATCAGACTCTAAAAACTAGGCTCTTCTCTAGAATTTCCAGAGCATTTCAAATTGATTTTAAAAAAAATTTCAATCAAATTGAATAAGCTTTAAGGAGTAACTAAAACTGGGAACCCAGAAAATTGATAAACTTCCTCAGTCATCTCTTTATAGCTCAGATAGATAAACATATAGGATTTCAGAGAGTTAAAGTTTGGAATCCCAGAAATCTGAGTGAACAAATTTTTCTCTTTTATTAATCCCAGAAAATTTCAAATTGATATAAAAAACATTTCCAAACAAATTGAATAATCCTTAAGGAGAAACTAAAGTAACATCTGAGAACCCAGAAAAGTAATAGACTTACCCTAGGAGAAGAATTTAAAGTAATATCTGAGAAACCAGAAAAGTAATAAACTTTCCCTAGAATCTCTTTGTAGCTCAGAAAGATATAGATTCAAATCAAATCTGGGTTTCCCAGAAATCTGAGTGGAAAGAATTCAAGATTTCAGAGAGTTACAGTCTGGAATCCCGGTAAATAGAATTTATTTGTCTTCTTTTAATCCCAGAAAATTTCAAATTGATATAAGAAGAATTTTCAATCAAATCGATTCCTCTCTGAGGAGTTACTAAAGTTAAATCTGAGAACCAAGAAAAGTAAAAGACTTTCACTATCAAATCAAATCTGGGTTTCCCAGAAATCTGAGTGGAAAGAATTCAGGATTTCAGAGAATTCCAAATTGATAAAGGCAGCCTAAGGTCTGGGAAGAAGGGCAATCTTAGTAAACAGAATTTAACGCGGATCTTATTTCTCTTAGACTTTTCGAGAATTATAAATTGATAAGAGCGAGATCAAAGAAATTCCAAGAATAAAACTAATGCTTCGGAGAATTTGAGTAGTCCGAGTCTTTCAGGGTTTATAGAACTATCCTATTTAATTCTCAGATAATTCCGAATCGAAAGGACGAAGGACGAAAGCAGATAGATTCCCAAAGAACTTTTGGCTACAATCAGAAACAGAATTTGACTACCCAGGAATCCCACTAGTCAAAGCCTATCAGGGTTCTTAGAGAATACTCAGACTGTAGAGCATTTAGCAGTCGCTTAAGCCTGACCTGATTAGAACCACTTGTTTTTTGTATGAAACTTTTGGACTTGTTGTTCATGTGGCAAAGGGAGTCAAGGCAAGGAGGGGCGCGGCGAGGCACCAAAGAAAAACGCTTTTGTCCAAGTTGAGTGAATTATGGTCGCTTGGTTGAAACGGTCTGTCGGTCTCCCCGTCTATTGATGTTTGTTTCGGGCAATTTCCGTACAATTTGCCATTCGTCTCTTGTATCCGTTCGTCTGTCTGCCCCTTCTGCCCCTCCTGTCTGGTGGGTCTCTCAGTCTGATTGTATATTTGTCTCCTTTGTTTGTTGCGTATTTTCTTTCGATTTTTTTGTTGTTGCTGTTGTTGTTTTTTTGGGAAAAAGTTCATGGAAAAACAGTTGAAACGCGCAGATCTGCGGTCACAAACTACTTATGGATTCAATTGAGCATGACCGAGGGAACGACCGGGCAAACAGACACGGAGGGGAGGGTTTTTTTTGAGGAGGGGGAGGTGGGGTATGATGGAAGATTCAGACAAGAGCAGCTGACGCTTTGCGTACTCAGAAAATTATGCTCAAAATTAAATGAAATGTTGCAATAACAGCAACAATGACGAAGCAAAATAACCACACACACACACACACAGCCACACACACATATATATATAAACCACAACAGTGTCTGCCAGTAATTGAAGGACAGCTGACGAGGGTTAGCTCAGGCAAATGGTAAAAGCCACAGAGCAAAGTCAAAAAGGAAGGAGGAGAAATAAGGAGAATTAAAAAAGAAAAAAATTATTGAAGCAAATTATAAATTCTTATCATAGGATTCTACTTATCAGCAGGCGCGTTGTTGTACGATACTCACCATCTTGGCGGCCACCCCAGCAGCTCACAGACGTGGCCAGCAGTGAAATCAGCAACAAGCCGAGCCAACTTTTCGACGATGTCATGCCCAGTCTTGTCAGTGGAAACGACGAAGGTGGAAGCGTTATTCTTGTTGTTGATTCTGTTGCCTTGCCTCTGCTGGATTTCAAGTTAAAATCGTTGTTCTCGTTGTTGTTGTTGTTGGAATTAAAGTTGAATTGTAGCAGCTGGTGCCAGAATTTTGGCCACGTAATGGCAGAGCCGCCATCAAGGCCCACAATGCGGTCGTGTCTAGGAAGTGGCCCTGATTGCTCTCCTTCAGTTGCTTCTTCTTCTTCTTCTTCTACTGTTGTCTTCTGCTGTTTTAGCCAGGCCAATGTACTAATATCACCGTTATAGTTAAAGCACCTACATTCATCATCAGCTACCTGCCCTTGCGCCTGCCCAGGCGTCTCCTCTGTCACGGGCCATGTTGCTGTCACTCTCTGAGGCAGCGTTGCTGTTGTTGTTGTTGTTGCTGTCGTCGTTGTTTGCGAATTGTTTGTATTTGTTGGCATGGCCTCCACACTGATTGGCCGCCACCCTAACGCCATCAACGCCTTGGCATTGTTTGGCTCCACCAACGCATGACCTGCCCTCTCCCCACGGCGCTGTTCACGTCTTTCACGTCGCCATCTACTACGTTGCACAGCCATGTTGTTGTTGTTGGTTGTGTTGTTGGTGTCAACATTGCCACCTACAACAACAATTGGCATAACTAATTGTGGCTGCTGTCTGCACGTGTAGTTATGACCATGGTGACTGGGCCCGGTTAGTTGGATAATTCTTGGCTGGCTGCTTTCACCATTGCCAGCTTGGCTGGCATTTGGTGTGCTTCTATTTTTCAACTGCAACTCCAAGGACCACATGCCAGTTGTTGTTGTTGTTGGTGTCAACGGTGTGGCTGTCGCCTGTTTATCATAATTTTTATGGGCAGAACAACTTTGACAACAGCTGCCAATCCGGCCGGAGCACTGATAATGCCCTTGGCCAATGGTCTTTGTGCTCTCCTTCCAACTGCAATGGCTCACTGGCAAGCCATGACAATGCTGCTCCTCTTCTTCTTCTTCTACTTCTTGTTGATAATAAAATGATGTTGCTGTTGTTGTTGTTTGCTTCAATTCTTCATTTCTCGTCTTGGAGTGTCGGGATGGCTTTGTGGTTATTTTTTGCGCTGTTCCACAGCTTTTTGCCGTCTGATGCATTTGCCCCTTGGTATTTATTGTGCTGTACTCGTTGTTCCTCTTCTTCTTGTTGATGTTGTTGTTGTTGTTGTTGGCGCTGCTTTGCAGTTTCTGTGGCAATAAAAGTATTGCAAAAGACAAGAGTGGAATATTTTATTATTATCGAAGCAAAAACGAGCTATGTGTGTGTATGTGAGTGTGAGTGTGTGTGTGTAAATATAAAATGAGCTGGTCGCATTTGAATTTGAAATCGGAAAGTACTCTCCCGCCCCCCACACACCCCAAAAACCTTTAATCTCGACTGAGTAGGAGAAACAAAGATTGTATAAAAATAAAAGTGAACAAAAAAAATAAGAAAAAATTGAGAGAAAGAAAAAAAAACTGTGGGATGGTTGATTTGGTAAGTATCTAAATAATCCCACAAAATTCATTGTTCAACAATCCACACGCACAGGCGGCACGTTGACACTGCCACACAACGGAAAGAGCCACTGCATCAGGGCTAACCAAAAATAAAACTTCCTCCGTTCGCGCATTAAAAAGCAATAAAAATAAATATGGGCGCGGGGAGAAAAAAGAAAAAAAAAAAAGTCGAAATAAAATTATGGAAACGGCAGCAACGAGGCAATCGAAATAAAATATCCAACGGCGTGTAAATCAAAAATCACGCGCCATAAAAATACAAAAAAAAATTTAGACAAAATAATTCACACACACATACAGAGACAGAAGCATAATCATCCACTCAAACATTTAAAATAAGTCAGAAGAATTGAGCGAGGGGGGGAAGGGGCGAGTGTGTTGGATTTTCAAAGATTTAACGCCTCGGGGCGCCCACCCAAAATTTCTCCAGGAAAATAACAAAGGAAAACTACACCAACTTGAGCGATTTTATAATTCAATTTTTTCCTTCTGCTTCTTCTTCTTTTTTGACTCTCCGTAAAAAACTTGGAACAACTCACGTAAAGGGGAGGGCATAGCGGGCACGCGGCTTAGCTGCCTTTTCAATTGGAAAATTTTCAACCAGTCAAAAACCACAGAAAATTTTTATTCTCAAAAAAAAAAAAAAATTTAATAATAAAATTATGTAAAATTATGGGTCTGCAATTATTCGAAACTAATTGAGCAGCTAAAATAAATAACTTAATTGCGGCTTGGTTCAGGCCCAATTATTTCCAACAAGGTCAAGGGAGTCTTTAAAAAATAAAATTATCCAAAATTAATGTCGACCAAATTGCCAGCACAGTTTAAATCGAATAAATTTTTTATGACTTTATAAAAAAAAAATAAAAAATATTACAAAATTCTTCGAGTATTTCAAGTCGAATTTTTGAAAAACAATTTAAGGTCTCAAAAAAAAAAAAAATAAAATAAATAGAATAAAATTTTAATTGAAAAAATTCTCATAAAATGAATAGACTCCTTTTTCTTCGAAAAGAGTCTAAATATTACAAAATTTTCTGGTTAGAAATTCGATTTTAGAAAAGGTTTTAATGACTTGAAAAGTCTCATAAAAATATTACAAAATTATCTGGTTCGAAATTCGATTTTAGAAAAGGTTTTAATGACTTGAAAAAAAAATATATATATATAATATTGATTTGTTTTGAAAAACAATTTAAGACTTACTAAAAATATATATCATTTAAATTTAAATTGAAAAAAAAAAAATGTCTCATAAAAATATTACAAAATTATCTGGTTCTAATTCGATTTTAGGAAATATTTTTAATACTTAAAAACAGACATTTTCTAATTCAAATTAATTTCTAATGGAAATTGTATTTTTCAAAACTAAAAAAAAAGGAAATTTTTAGATTATTTCAAGCAAACTTTTTTTAACTATTTAAGACTCACAAAAAAATATAAGAATAAAGTTTTATTTATTTTTATTATTTTTTTTAATTATCATAAAAATATCACAAGATTATCTGGTTCCAAAACGATTTAAAGAAATATTTGAATGACACCAAAATAAAATTTATAAATTTATTCATCAAACTAAAAAAAATATTCCTAAATTCTTCAATTAATTAAAATTTTATTAATTAAAAAGTTATTGCTATTTTTTAGAAGTCTCAAATTGTTTTTCAATATAATATTTTTTTTAGATTATCTCAAGCAAAGTTTTTAAAAAACAATTTGAGACTTCTAAAAAATAGCAATAACATTTTAATTTAAAAAAATCATGAAAAAATAACAATAAAATTTTAATTCAAAATTTTCTGAATTATCTGATTTTAATTCGATATGGGAAAATTGGAAAATACTTATTTATTTCGAATTCAAAAGAATTTGAGATATTTTTCAAAACTTAAAATAATTTCAAGAAAACTAAGGGCATTATATTGATCGCGATTCAATTAGAAAATTCAAAAGAAATTCAGATATTTTTCAAAGCTACGAAAGAAAAATATTTTCAAAAAATCGAAGGAAATTAATGAGACCGCGGTTCCTTTAGAAAATCATTATTTTCTTAATAAAAAAAAAAAATAAATTCAATCAATCAAAAAATAACAGGAAATTCAATAAAATTTCCAATTTCTTAATTTTGAATATATTCTCGGAATTTAAAGATTTAAAACAAAAAGTTTGGAAAATAAATAAGCAAATAAAATCATTATTTTTTTTTTTAGAATTAAAAAATACCTCAGGTTTTTGATATCTTTTTATAAATATTTTTTTCACATCTTTCCAGCAAAACTAAGCGGATATCATAATTTCAATTAATGTCAAAGAATTTACATCAAATATCCATCAAAAAGTATATCTGATATTCATAAGGCTTCGGGCCATATCTTTTTTTGTTCAGGGAAAAAACCTCAATGGACATGTTTTGATAAGCCATGTCAGAAATTCTTTTCATTAGTGTCCCATATCAAACAGAATTCAAATGAGTAAAAGCAACAACAACAACAACAGTAACAAAAAATGGAAAAAAAAAGCGAGAATATAAGAAAAACTTTATCAACGATGCGCATAATGCAATTTTCATGTCCTATAAGAGCCAAAAGATGGCCCAACCACCATGAGGAGCACCACGCAGCATTGCCACCAATGGTGGCACATACATTTTCTATAGAGTCGAGAACATCAGGGCCCATCATCAGCTATGCTAATTAAGTTAATTAAAAAGTACCAGCAAAGTATTTGCACTTAGGCAACTTCACTTCATGTCATAATCAAAGCGCATTGCATGAAAAATGAAACCCCCAAGTCATGTCAAATGCTTTTCAAACTGAAATCCAAAAAAATTATTAAAAACAAAAAACCCAAGACAAGACAGGACCAGAGGGCGGGGGTGTATAGGGGAGACCGCATGTTTTGTCTTTTCCAAAGAAAAAAAAATAGAACCCAAAAAAATAAAAATGGGGCCAATTTATAAGCTCCCCGTCATTAATTTGAATAAAATTAATTTCTCATTTCACACACACACACACACACACATGCAGAGGGGAAAAGCCACACGCCCCGAAAAAAAAAAATAAAGAATAAAAAATAAAATTCAAAGAAATAAAAAATAAGACAGACCAAGACAATCTGAAAAAAAAAAATAAAGAAAGAAACAAGCTGCCAGACTGTCAGACTGGCAAAATAAAACGAAGAAGAAGAAGAAGAAAACCTTCCATTTGGAATTATAATTTTATTTTGCTTATTTATAATTTACGTTTAAAATGTGAAACACCTGACAGCTAAAAAGAATTTATGTTTGCATGTTTTCCATTAATTTATTTTTCCTGAGAAAACGACAACGTTCACCCAGCCCAGCTAAAAGTAGAAGGAGGAAGAGGAGAAGTAAGGCTCCTCTGGAGAACTTCCTGGGCTTCTCTCATATGAGAGGAGGCAAGCCCTACCAAAGCCAAAACCATTGGAAATTGCACGAAAATGCACAGCAGGAGCAACTCAGTGTATGTGTGAGTGTGTGTGTGTGTTTGTGTGTGTGGAAAATACAAGGCACATTTTTGGTATCACGTTTGGACTATAAAACTGAAAGGCTGCCTGGGCCGGGTTGACTGTTTTGGTAGTCCTCCCTAGATAGAAGACAAGTCTGTCTGTCTTTCAGTCCGTCCGTCTTTCCGTCCGTACGTAAAGTACCCGTAGTTTCTTCTGGTTCTTCTGTCTTTTTTTTTTTGGTGAGAGAGAGAGAAACGAGGCGTCTGTCTTGGCCAGGCTGATGATGTTGTTGATGACGCGGAGGCTTCTTCTTCTCTTTTGGCCGGATTGTGTGCGCTGCGGCAACACCAAAAATGGCAAGACACGGAAAATTCTCAAACACAACAACAACAACAACAACAGCAATAATAATGATGTGGACGACGATGTCTCGACGCAGCGCGAAACTTGTCAAGTAAATATAAACGAAATATGTGGCACGGCTAGACCCCAACCCACCCCACTCCACCCCTCCTACCTCGCCCAGACTGGCTCGACACTTGTTTTATTTTATATCCATTTTATTATTATTTTCGCCCAAAAAAAAAAAACAGCAACAACAAAAAAAAGAAGCCGCCACACATAAAAAACCAAATAATATTTTTTTTATGCAACATTTTTATGATTTCCGTCTGGCAAAGGCAGAGATGCAGTCTATCCGATTGTGAGAGAGTGAGAGGGAGAGAGCAATCATTTTTTTTTTTCATTTTTTTTACCTTCTTTTCAATTAAATGACAATTTCCCTTTTGTTTGATATATTTTCTCATGTTCCTCATTCTACTCTCTTTTTCTTTTTTTTTTTGTCATTAAAAATGCAATTTTTTTTTTTTTTTTTTTTTGTTTCCTTTTCAATTTTAATTTCTTGAGCCGAAATGGTCTGGCAGGCCGACTGGTGTTGACATCTTGTGAAATATTTTTCTTCTTCATCTTCTTTGTTTTGTCGTCTGTCTGTTTCTTTTTTTTTTTGGTCCACCCCTCATACGGTGGCTCAGTTCATCAATCATTAATTTCGTTTATTTTTAGTGAAAATAATCACTTTGGCAACATATGTGACCAAACAAATGATTCGCATGTGTGTTTATTGTATCAAGGAAAACACAAAGTGAAAATTTTACCAAGGGTTGGGGGGACGCCACAGCCCTAGGGTGGAGTTCAACTAGTACTGAGAAATTGGTCCAGCCTATTCCCAAAAAGGGAGGAATTCACAAATTCTATTGTCTGTGTGTGTGTGTGTGTGTGTGCGTGAAATGACTTTATTGGTTTTGAGGTGAATTGATGATTTGGAGGGGAATGAAATGAATTTTGCTAATTTGTTAATGGTTTCATTCTTTAATCTTGAATGGGAAATAACAATAAAGTATTTATAAATCAACCTATCACCTGGCCCTGCTTTCAGCAGCATTCAACGTTATCAGCAAATCCCCCAGACTAGCGTTAGGTCACACACTCACACTATGCAAAAAGTATCGATGCTTATGCTCTTGCATTTCGATAAAGAATGGCCTGCAACTCTGTGGTGTGAGTAAGCGGAGGTGTTTCGGTTTCTGTTTCCGTTTTCAATTCTTCTTCTTCTTCGTCTTGTTGTTTTTTTTTTTTTAATGCTTGCACAAGGCGCACACACCAACATGATTCTTATCTATAAAATATCGATATTGAATAAATATAAAAGTGAAGTGTGCTGGTCTGAGCAATAGACAGACCAACGGCATGTCGGTCTGGGTTGGCCCGGCCTGGCTGGCTGCAATTGCAATTGCGGGTAGCGCGCACCTCATTGAACTTTTCAGACAAACACAATTTGTCCGATAAGAAAAAGTCTACACGAAATGGACTGATGCCTGGACAGAGAGACAGAAAAAAAAACCGACACACACACACATACTCGCATACAAAAGGCACATGCGTGTGCGGAGTCAACGGTGAGTATTTACGGGCCAGGGGAGTGTGCGGGCAAGGCGCACACTAATGGCCACCATTAATAATTGAAAAACTGAAACAGTTGAGCACATGTGTGTGGCGTCTGTGTATGTGTGTGAGTTTGTGGGGGGTTAGCAGAATTCCTGCTCTGTGGGTTGTGGGTGACACAAAAATCTATAACCAAAAAAAAAAAAGAAAATAAAGTACCAAAAAGTTATGAATAAAAACGAAGAACAAGCAAAAGAGCATTTCAAATGGTTAAAAATCTTTGCATGTATGTGTGGGTTTTAGAATAATGATGGGAAAAGGCAAAAAAAAAAAAAAAAAAAAAAAAAGAGTGAGAATAAGAGCAAAAAGAGTGAGAGAGAGACCAGTGGAAAATAGTCAAAAAGCGAACGACAAACCTGTTCTACTATGTTGGCGTCGTCGTTCATGGCGGCGAGTCCAACGGGCTGGCGATGCTGCGACGTTGCGGCGATGCTGGCAACAACGACACGACGACGGCAACGGCAACGACAACGTCGGAGGAGTATCCAAATTTAAGGAAATCGCGTTCAAAACGTAACCAACCAGCATTGGAAAAATACAAACAAAAAAATCTTTAGATTTTTTGTATTTTTTTCTGCTTCTGCTTCTTCTTCTTTTCTTTTCGTTTGTTTTATTTTTCCAATTTAATTATTTTTATTATTTTTTTTCACTGCCGCTTTTATTGCTTTTTGAACTTTTGTGCTTTAATTGTAGTGAATATTTCGTTTTCGTTTTTAATTTTTTTATAAGATTTTCATTTTTATTGTTACTATTGTACTGATGATGTTGGTGTGTGATTTATTTTTTTTTTTTTTTACACGAATTTTTACCACTTTTCTTTTGCAGCGCGCAGCAGAAGAATCGCAATACGCGCACAAATCGAAACTGAAGCTGAGACGCCTCTGAACTGGCTCTGACTCGACTCGGACTGTTGGAGCTTAGTATGTATATAATTCTATGTAGTGGTGGCGGTGGCAGTGGCAGTGCCTGACATCGGTAACGTAGTCGTTGGTCGTTCTACGTCGTGTGGCGTTAACGGCGACAACGATGATGGCGCTTGCTGGATGACGAAGTGGTGGGGCGGAGTGCGGGGAGCAAAATATTGGAGCAAGGTGTTTCCAAACACACACACGCACACACTCACACTCACCGACCAACCTGAACACACACACTCAGTTAGCAGTGATACGGCGAATTCGAAAGCGCTGCTGCTGCTGATGATGATGACTTGGTTCTGCGCAAAAGCAAAGCCAGTGTCGAGCCGAGCTGAGCCAAAGTTGCTGCTACTGCCAAGTATTTTTTACAGTTGTTGTTGCTGTTGGCATTCGTGTTATTGTTGTTGTTGTATGCCGTCGTCTGTCTCCACCACCGTTTGCACTGGCTCTTTGCTGTGGCGGCTGCTGCTGCTGCTGCTTTTGCTTCTGCCTCTGCTGCTTCTACTGCTCCTGCCGCTGTGTCAATCGAATTAAACTGAGAGCAAGCTGAGTAATTGGGTTTAGATATTTTTCCACAGATATCGAGACAAAGTTGTATTTCTTTTTGTTGCCGTTCTTTTTTTTATTTTGAATCTGTCGAGCACCCAAAAACAAGGCTTATTTGTTAATTCAATAATTGCTTTTAATTAAACGAGTTGTCTCAAATGAAATATAAACTGCAGCAGCCACTCGCACACACATACACTCGTTTAATCGTAGACTTGGTTACGCGCGCGGATCAGGGGGTTTAAGGGTATACAAAAATTTGCACACTGGGTTGTTCTTTTCTTATTTATGCTGCACTTTGAATCTTATTGCGTGTGTTTTATCAAGCAGCCGTAAAGCGAACTTTTTGTATTCATAAAATGCTAATTAAGATTGGGTTTGTTATTAAATTTTCACTCGGCTGGCAAATTTTCTTTGTTTTATTGAGTTTTCATTGCCACCACTTCTGCTGCAATAGTCAATTCCGCGCAGCAGCACACACACCCTCTCTCAAAGACCACTTAAACGAGAATACAACAGTGTTGGCAAATGGACTTACCTAAGACCTACGAAGCTACAAGAAATTAACTAAAAAATACCACATTCCTCTTATATGCAAAAAGTATTTAGTCCTCTAAATAAAAAAGTAATTTAAGAAAAGAAGAAAGTTTTATATTTATTTAATTACAATAATTTTCAATATTTTAAGCAGCCGATTCTGATGGTTCTGATGGTTGGTTCTTAACGGAACTACCAAACCTGTTCAATTGAACCACTTACTCAAACTCAATCAGAACTGTGTGACCGTTTGAAATGCAATTAACGCGCCAAATCTTAAATCACTTGAACAAATATGCACCATGATATCATAGTTATCATTATCTAAAGCACGGATAGAGCTTCCGCTTCATCATATTTATTCCATTCCGTTTGACTATCTTGTTTATTCGTCAGATTAAAAGAATTTGTATTTATCAGGCAACTAAAAGTCTGAATCAGCTCTTTTTTCACGGTCTCAGTTCTTGGTTTTAACACTGTATAAGCACTTGTGTAAACAAAGAAAATAATTAAGAATTCACTCGCAATGTTTGCAATATCAATTTACCAACGCACTGGCAAAATACAACCAAATCTTTCAAAACTTGTTAATAAACAAAACAATGGCATGGGCTGTGGTACTGACCTAATTCAAGGAATTTACTGTTTACACTTAGGCAAATAAACATTTCCCTGTGAGATCTTCGACTTCAAATGTGTCTCCCTTAAATATTAAAACTTAATTTACTTGGGATTTTATTCACTAATGACATGGAATTTCTATAAGTTTTGTGCTTTGGTTTAATCTTTCGTTTGCACTTCTATTTTCACCGTTGGCTTCACTGGCTCCCCCTGAGCCTCATGATTGTGGTGCTGATTCTTAACCACCAATTCCCCAGTACTAGAACAGGTGATAATACGAGCCGAGCAACGCAAATATCTATTCCGAGAGCAAAGCCAATAGGTCTTTGTACCACGACTGTTGTTGCGGAAATACTCAAATCCACCCATCAAAAGTTTCGGTTTCCCTTTGGTGCCGCGAACAATCATAATCCCCTTTTTGCGTGCCAATTCTGTAAATAAAAAAACAAATTTCAAATATTTCATTATTCTTAAGAGTTCAAAAGATTAAAATACTAAAATTACTAGCTAAAAAAGTCTAAAAATAATTTTTCAAAAAATTTCGTATGTTTTCCAAATTTTATTTAGTTTTGAGTTCCCTAACTATCCTCACATCATTACCCAGGGTCTCTGCACATATCAATTAAACTAGATATATTTAGGAATTCTTCAGGAAATCCTTTGTCGATCAAAAGTGAGAGTGTTTGGTGTAGGTCAACGAGAAGATTTCCTTGCCATTTTCATGGACCCTCGTGGTGGCCCGAGCCTTGCAGCTGGCACTGCGATATCGAGCACACCGCCAATTGATTGTCCTCTGGAGTCGGCGATCCATGACAAATTCATGCTTATCTATAATTAGTTTCCTTTGCTTCTTACGCGTCTGGGTGAACTGAGCCAGGCGATATCGCTGATCTGTAAATAAAAATCAGAGAATTAGTGAGAGTCGAGAAGTGAGAGTCCTTCAATATTTCAGCTCTCAAATATACTCGATTTTCAGTCTAAATGATTTATTTCTCTTCTTCTTCTTAATGGACTATTTGAAAGTAAAATTAAATTCATTTCTTTCTGGAAAAGGTGAGGAAATTTCCTTTCGTTTTCTGCATGGGTTCATGATTATGTTTGCCGGTATGAAAAACCCGCCCATCCTGGGTGTGACAGCGTCCTCGGCACTTGGCCCAAGTGGTATACTGATTACAGCGCCAATAGGTCTTGTCAATGGCTGTCTTCTCGCGTACATAGAAGAATCCCTCGTGACTGAGAATTGTGTGTCCTTTCTGGCTGGTCACGAAATGCAATTTCTTCCTGCCTGAAATGAGGAGAAAATATAAAAATTTATATTAGTGAAATTTTCGCTAAGAACTAAAAACCAAGTGGCCTAGGGTTCATACCAATTAGTTTCCGCTTAAATTCGAGTATAACTTTTGATTGGCTTTTTATTTTCTATTACACACAGGACTGTGGACTCTAAAGACATAAGACTGTACATAAAATCTAATTAAAATGGTGTTACTATATAATTATTTTTAGCTTGGTAATCCTTAATGCTAATTTCATTGATTCGAGTATGAAGACTTTTCTATTCTCAAATGGTTTCATGAGTGCTGTGCAGGCCATGCAATTCCTGATTGGGTATTTCTTGTACATGAGACTGCTGATCGAGCATTTCATAACTGACAGATCCATCGACTTCTATATGCTCGGTTTTGATTTGCGTCACATCGGCCAGCTGGGTCATGGGCCGCAGAGCGGGTGCTTTGCTGGAACTGTACTTATTGCGCTTCAATTCGGCATGTATGTGCTCAGCCTTGTTGATGATGAACTTTGGTGGATTCTCCTTGAGTTGGGTGATCCGGGCCGGGCACTTGAGTTTCTTGGTGGCCATGGAACTGCAGCGCCAAAGTATTTTGCGCTTATTCTCGCTCATTATGAGAAAGCGTATGCCATTGGCCATAATGGCCGGTCGACCGCGCAGGGACTGAGTGACATAGACCAGCACATCCTCCGGATTGGGCACTTCCTCATTGGCCAGCACAACTGCAAGAGTATACAAAAATAATAATAGCTTCGATTAGTAAAATTGAAATAGGAAATGACAAGAACTTGCAACTAATTCAAAACTGGCATAATCTCAAGGGTTTGTCAGGTCTTTCTTCATTTTGAAATTTATTATGCGCAATAAAAAAAGAGATTTTTCAATAAATTAATTACACAATTAAATGTTAAATATTTCCGCCTCCACTTCGATGCCTTCGGCATCGGTCAGGCTGGTCACACTGGTCACGGCCAAATGCGGACGCCCACTACTGCCGCCGCCAGGCTGTGCCTGCCTGGCCTGAGCCACTGGCTTCTCCTTCTTGTTGGGCTTAATGTGGCGATGCTTGTGTATCTGCCGAAAATCAGTGCAATCGAATTTATTCATGCAAATCAGAACGGGGCAGCGCACATGTCGATAATACCAATGGCAGCGCCAGAACAGATTCGTGCGATTCTCATTGTTACGGAAATACTTGAGACCATCCAGCCAAAGCAATTGCCCGCCACGCTTGGACACCGAGAACTGGATTTTCGGCTTGCTGCCACTGTACTGGCCATGACCTAGAATTAAGACCAAAAGAGAAAAAGACACGCAGAAAAGAAAAATGGTTAGTAAAAGTTTTCGACACAAACAAAACGAAGGACTTAGGAAATTAATTTTACAAGATTCTCACAATTTCTCATATGCAACTAATTTAATACAAAAGATGTTTGAAAACTTTTTACACTCGAGTATTTCTTAACAGGCTTAAAACTAGTTGTAGTTTCTTTTTACAAACTAACTTGGCTTGCGTATTTCTAAAACTCAAAACTGTTTTTCGTTTTGAGCAGGGGCGGAGGATGTGTTAGGGGCAAAATGGACTCATCATCGTCATCGCCCATGGGCTCTTCAGTCAGTTCCACAGGAAGTTGGTTTTGGTGGGCCTTGATGGAGGCAGCGGTGGGCAGAGCCTTGATCTCGATATCATTGCTCTCCAAATGCTGATGCTGATGGCAGAGACGCAGGTTGAGGGTTTTCTCATCGTAAATGGCAATTGCCGGGCATTTCTCCTTGTAGTAATTGCTGCACTTCCAGTATTGTCGGGAGCCACGCTTCTTATTCCGAAAGAAACGGAATCCATTGATCACCAGCAGTTTGCCTCCGTTCTTCTTCGAATCAATGAAATCGATGCGAAACGCTGCAAGACCAGAAAAAGAGAAATTCAATATTAGTAAGTCTTCTTCTTATTCTTAGGTAAAGATTCTGCCGTATTTGTCGAGACCTAAAAAAAAATGATGAAAATAAAAAATTAAAAAATGAAAGTGTTAAAATTATTTATTCTCTTTTTTTTGGTGGCCACCAATCTTGTTGTTTTTGTGCTAAGGTCATAAATCTTAAATTAAAGGCTAATTGGCTGAAACGGAGGAGAGTCGTGTGCTGCCGCCACTCTTGCCGCTCTTCTTGCCCTTCTTGAGTAGCTCCAAACGTCCCTCGCCACTCCCCGTGCCGCTGATAATCGACAGTTGCTGGGAGAGGGAGGCGGCACTGTTGTTGGGAAATTTCCGATTGTGATTGTGCTCAAAGTTCTGCTTAATGATCCGAGCCTGTCCCGAGCTGTCCAAAGCGGTGACCAGGCGGGCGCGACACACTGTCACATCCTGTTCATCAAATACATTCGATAAGTAATTATTTCGATATCGAAGGAATATTAAGGGACTCACCTTTCTCGAACAGATCCAATAGGTGCGCGAAGCCGAGCAGCGATTCTTTACAAATTTCTCATCGTTATGCAAAAGTACAGTACGACCCCGTTGACCTTTGCCAAAGACTGCCAATTCTGCAAAAAAAATGAATTAATTAATGTTTTTTTTTTTGTTATTCCAACAAAATGAGAAAATTTGTTAATATTTTTATAGAGGAAAAACAAATGAAATGCCTAAAACACAAGATAATTGGAATTTCAGAAATGGCTTTATTTCAGAGTGTAAATGTTGTGCCTGTCTATGTGTGTGTGTTTGGTTTAAATGTGGTTGTGTACACCATTGATGGCCACATAGGTGGGTTTGATTTTGTTGGTTATCATGAAGACCGAGCAGTTCCAGCGCTTCCGGCAGCAGACCCAATAAATATTATCGCCATAGGTGGCGCCACGTTGGAATCTTTGGCCATCGTAGATGAGGACATCCCCATTGATGGTGTGCTCATATTTAATGCGATCCCAGTCGTCCAGGGTGCGTGTGCGCTTCTGGTTCGAGGCCAAACCACAGCTGATGGCCTGCTTCTTTGAGGGATTCGTCTTGGGCAGGAAACTCTCATTGCCATAGTCGCCCAGTATTTGTGGATCCCAGAGAGCAGCACCTAAACCAGATTGGAAAAAATATAAAAATTAGTACAAATTTTCAAACGGCAGAAGAGAACAAATAAATTACTAAAAAATAAAAACACCAATTTTTTTTTTTTTTTTGTAAAAATAAAAACTTATTTAATTTTAGTAAAAAATAATTAACATTTTGAACCCAAAAACTAAAATTAAAAAATAAATGATTAGTCAAATTAATTAAATTTCTTTAGAAACTCACCTGTTTTTGGGGGGATTCCCCGCTTTGCTCTGTGAAATTCAAAATGTTTTTCGTGATAATAAAGAAAAGTATACAAAAATCTTTGAAAATCAAATTTATTCTAATTGACTAATCTAGGTTTAAGTGTGTCGAGCTTATGTGTTAAGTCTAGGAGTGATTGTGGACGCCACTGATGGCATAGCGCGCCTGATTGGTAGAGGCCGTGGAGTGTGTGATCACCCGGACCCGGCATTGCTTGCGCCACTTGCTGCACTTCCAGTAGATCTTGTCCTTGTAGCAGCCATTCCGGAGGTATCGATGACCGCCACAGTGTAGCACAAAATTGCCCAGGGGCGTCTTGATGTATCGGACATCGTCATGTGTGACCGCCTTGGCCAGACGCAGACGTTTGGCCAGCGGCTTGCTCTCCGCCTCCCGCTGGGCCGAGGCCAGTGAGATGAGTCGGAAACTCACTAAAATAAAATTCGAATTAAATGGAATTAAATTAGTACAATATTTTGGAAAAAGAGCAAATAACTTTGACTTTGGATATTTTCGATTTAGGCAGAATGAGACTTAAGTACTTGGATTTAGATTTATTTAGGCGATACTATGATTAGTTTGGTTTTTTCTATATCTTTTCTAAGGCTAACTTGTACTTTAAAATGCTAGAATGGCAGGGTGTTCATTCCAAGTGCTGGATGTCCTCGATGTTGATATTGAGGGTGCGCAGATCGAGCATCACATCCTCGTCGGCCTCGGTCTTGATGGCTGTGCTCTTTGAGTTGGCCTTGTTGGGTATTCTGTGGGCCGTCTGCCTGGGAGAGCCTAGGGGATTGCGTTTCTTACGCTCCACATTCTGGGTGTGATTGTGATGGCAGGACTCGAGCACAATTTTCTGCACTCCATCGACCACATTGGTGACCACACGAGCATTGCACTTGGTACTGCCCTATGGATTAATCAAAGGCTTAGCAGAGTTTCAATTTGAAGCAGTCAAGCCAAGCCGACTTACCTTCTTCGAGCAGATCCAGTAGGTCTTCAGACCGCTATGCCGATTCCTCACATAGTGATGCCCATTGAAGGCCAGCAGCTTGCAGCCCCTTTGGCCCGTAGTAAAGGACAGCAAACTGTGCTTGATCACACCGCTGGGATCGTCCAAAGAGTGGCCGGAACTGCAGACTGTCAAGAGACCGAATAAACAAATCAATTAGTAAGGTTTTAACAAATTACTCAGAGCTTAGCTTAATTTATAACGGGAGCAATTAATCCATCTGCTTAATACTTTATATATAACTATAAATATATTTTTGTTATTGTAAGTTTTTGCTTTTTTTTTTCTTTCATTACAAATTACAAGTCAAATTAACGAATACGATTTACGTCCTAGTAAAAGACAAAACATCTTAGCTAAACAAAAGGTGCGAAACTGATTAGTCTAGTTTAGATACAAAATGAATATATATATTCTTGATCTTGGGTGTGGTGGTGGCAATTTCAGAATGGCATATGATTGTGCTGGCCACACTTGACAATCACTTCGTTCTCATCCACAGTGACCACACGAGCCTTGCATTTGTGGGCCCCGGCCCGGGCGCAGGACCAGTAAGTCTTCGAGCCGGAGGCCTTGTTCCTTGTAAAGGTGAAGTCGCCGATCTTGAGCTTCCGACTGCCCCGAAAGCCCGTTATATACGAATAATACGCATTGGTATCTGTGGAATAAAAAGGATAAAAGTGTTAAAAGAAATTCTCACAATTGCAAAATCCGACTTGGCGGGCGAGTTCAAAAGAAGCTTGACAAATAAACAAATTGAAAAAAATGAATGTATTTATTTGATACATTGGAATAGATTTGCTTTAGGACATACTCTAATTAGTTCTAGGCGATAACTGGATATTTACATAGCTTTAAAATAAAATTAACTAAAATCCGAAAATCTCTGGTTAGCTCAGGCATCGGTCGTCTCGGTCAGAGACTGATTGGCCTCGGTCTTGAAGCCGGATTGATTGATCGGCTCCGACTTGATGCCCGAGCGATTGGCTGCCTCGGCCTCGGCACGCTGCCGCTTGAGGGAGCCATATTTGCGAGCCTTTGAAATGACCTCGTGATTGTGCTCGCTGTTGAGAATGGTGAGTGTATCGCCTTTGGTCTTGAGTCGGGCCCGGCAGCGTAGGACGGCGAATTGACTGCAGCGCCAGTAGGTCACGTCCTCGCGGCTGATGTGTCGGTTGAAGGTGTGCTGCTTGAGCATGATCTGCTTGGTGCCGTATTTGCTGACAATGAAGTAGGGAGCATCGCCGCGTCGTGAGGTGCTGGTGGCTTGGACATTGGAGTCGCGCTCACTGCCTTGGATCTGCACACAAATGGGATATTCGAATTTCCCTGGAATTACAAACGGAGAGAGAAAGAGAGAGAGAAGTGGTAGTTGACTGATTAGTGGGGGGGTAACTTGGTTAGGGCTCGTCCGAGCTGTTTCAACTGTTTCGGCGCCACTGAAATAAAACGCACATTTTCGGGCAAAGTTTTTCTGATTTTTTTTTTTTGTTTTTCTTTTTTTTTCAAAAATCACTTTACTTAAGTTTGATCATACACAGAGAATTATAGGTTACTGCTTACGTGTAGAATTCTTAAGGGCTTAGGAGTTATTTTATATAGAAACAGAAAGAGTGAGAGAAGCAGAGGGGTATGTCTATTTCTGGGGGCAATGGTCGGCGTGGGTTTGGCATTTGATGAGACGGGTTTTGCGGCTTAGCTCGACGAATACCTGGTAGGCCGGACACTGTGGGGTGGTGCAGTGGTAATAGGTTCGATATTGAAGGGCTCGGGTTTTCTTGTAGAATCGAGCACCAATCTGGAGGAACTCCGCTTCAGGAGTGCGTTGTATCTTAATGACTGAAATTGTATGAAAATGAGAGAAGGCTGGGTGGATGAGCCTGATGTTGGTAGGAATGAGTCTAACTTAACCTAGGCCAACTAATTACAATCAATGTACAATGGAAATGATAATTTTGTTTTTGTTTTGTTTTCAAATTGTATTTTTTATATAATTAAACTAGATTATAATTTATGGTTGCATTGAGGAAGGCGCTGTCATCTGGTCGGAGGATATCAGATTGCCTGGTACCACATTGCCGGTGAAGCGTGGTACATGGTTGTGGTAGTTTTTGCCCAACTTAATGCCGCCATTGAATTTGGTTATGGCACGGGCCGAGCATTTGTTTTCTGCTAATCTCTTGCCATTGCCATCGGAGCAGATCCAGTTGACGGTGGCCCGGAAACTGGCCTCCTTTTTGTACATGTAACCATTGAAGACGAGATTGTAGCCTTGCTTTTGGTTACGCATGAAGAAGTATTTATATTTGTCAATCCACTCGCCGAGCGGCAGATGTGTTATAAATTGACCCATTTGGACTGGAATGGGAAGAGAACGAAGACAGCAGTCAGAATGAGCGAGCTGTTTGGGCTGGCACTTGAATTATATTTGTTATACAAGTTAACACTAGACTAGAGGAAAACACGGTTAAATTTAAAGGACAGATTTGACTTTATTTCAAATTGTTGAATTCCATAAGGCAAGGATTACAGACTAATTAGAAAATGCGGGAAACTAAATTTATACTTATTCGGTTTTTTGATTTCATATGGGCTAGATCAAAATGGTTAAATATTGCATTATTTGTTAGAAGGAACCAACTTGATGGCTCAAATTTATAAATAAAATTAAATGAACTAAATTTATTTTTAGCGCCCTGAAATTGTTCATTCATTGACTTACTCGCATTGTGAAATATTTATAATCATCATTACAAACTTCTTAGCTAAGCTAGAAATCACTTATTTACCACAATTTTTCACATATTTTTAGATTCGTTTTGTTTGCCTCACTTTTCACTTTCTAGAATTTTGTTGTTGTTTCTGGCCCATCACAACAGAAATATAAATACACCACCAGCTGCAAAAACAGCGAGCACTTCATTTCTAAAACACTTTTAAAGCATATCACTACATTTAATCACAAAACACAATCACAAATCATCAGTATATTAAAAGCATTTATTTATTTTCAATGTTTTACATTTTGTTAAAGTGAAGCCGTCGAAAACTAAAAAAAAATGGCGTGCGCTGTAATTTCTTGTTCTACCCAGTGAACTGCCAACTTATCTTTTGAGCAAAATGCAGACCTGCAAGTTATGTTCTTACCAACCAAACTTAGATGGCGCTTTTATTCAAATAATAAATAAGTAATAATGAATAGTAAATAAAGTCTGCTTAAATTAAAAAAATTGAATTATTTACTAAAATAATTTATACATTTCAAGTCTGGAACTACCTTGTACTTTGTCTTATTCAAATTAAGGATGACTTCACACTAAAGCGACCTCTGAAGTTGTATATTTTAAGGAACGCTGTCAAAACTTCCGACAAACGTCAAGTGACAATATTCTGACAACGACGCCCTCTGCAGGCCAAAACCCTACCCTAGCCAAGCTAGGCGAGTTTTTTCTTTAATTTTTTTTTTCTTTCTTTACAAATTAATTTAATTTTTTATACTTTATTATAATCCAATAAATCCTTGCTTTGTGCACACCTCTGCAGTTGTTGTTTTATTTTGTTTCATTAAGTGCCTTTCACATGTATAGTTGATTTAACCTGTTGCTCTGCTCTGCTTCACACAGCTATAATTCCACGTAAACGCGGCAGGCCAAAGACCAAATTGGATGTTGCTGCACCGAAACTAAAGCTAATTGACAGACTCAAAGAAGCCACAAAAAATGTAGCAGCCTGCCAGCCGGCAGTCTATGCCTCCACCACCAAAGGTAAGTTCAATTTTTGTTGTTGTTGTCTTGTGTGTTTACCTTCACCTCTGCCTTTGTTATGGAAGCTGTGAATAATGAATTTCTCCTGTGTAGGTGGCGTGAAATTGGTTTACGATGGTCACCACTTTAAATTTTCTTTCCGCAAGGCAGAATTTTCAGTGTTCCAATGCTGCTACAAGGAAAATCGCGAGGAATGTCGAGTGCGGGTCGTCTGCGACCAAAAGAACGTATATCCTTTCGATGGCGAGCACGTTCACTTCGTCCAGGCTAGCGACAAAAGCGTAACGGGAATGTCACAGTTTACGCCCGGAGAAGGAAATCCAGATACGCCTACAGCCACCACAGAAACCATTACCGTAGAGGAATTCGTAATTGAAAACGAAGACGATGACGACCAAAAGGAATACATTGAAATCGACGAAGCCGACATAGAGGAGCAAGTGGTGGAGTTATTGGAAAAACCCGTCACCCCCGAAGTACCAGCCGAATCGCCAGTCGACACCATCGAGCCTGCCTTGCCCAGTGCCGACAATAAAGACGACGATCCCAATGATTTCCGTGAAAAAATAAAGCGTCGTCTGCAAAGAGCCCTTCAGAATAAGAAAAAGTAATTAGCATTACACCAGGATCTGGATTCCAAGCCGCAGTGCCTAGAACATACAAACTCTTATCATTTGCACAACACATCTAATTTTTTTTGTCTATCACACTTTTTTCTTTTTTTGCCTTTTATAACATTTGAATTATCAAACCAACGTGTCGCCTTTGCAAAGACGCAATTTATTCTTATTTGTAATGTTAAACAATAAAACTATCTGTATCAATAAAATCGATGAGAACAGTCCAATCGTATGGGTCTCTAGCTTTTAAGTTTCACAAAAAAAAAAAAGAAATTGTAAAACAAAAAGAACATTCTAAAATTAATTTTTAATTCACAAAAAAATATTTGCTTTTATTTTTTTTCCAGTCACGCAGCACGTTCACAATTGCGGTCCCCAGGCCTTTATGATATCCCGCAAAGGCGGCACCCTCCTGACCATTAACAATTTCGTTTACCGTTCGAATCTCAAGTTTTTCGGTAAGCAAAATAATATCCTATATTGGGAGTGCTCCCAGAATCGTTCGCTCAAATGCCGGAGCCGTCTCAAAACCATTGGTGACGATCTCTATGTGACAAATGGTTTGTATATAATTCAGAAAAGACTTGACAATTGATTAAATTATTTATGCCAATTGATTTGCAGATGTGCACAATCATTTGGGCGATCCAAAACGGATTGAGGCTGCCAAGAAAGCCGGCTTGCTCATACACAAAAAACTGAGTTCCCTAACTGCGGCCGATCGGGCCCAGAACACGTGGAATTAACTGCTGAGGCCAGCAAATTCTGGCCAACTTTTGTACATTCCATTACGATTTTATTCTAGATTTTAAGCAAAAATTATTGGAACCGATCCTAAAATAAAGACATGTAATTTTTTTTTTTAGCCTAATTCTGACTTCGCGATTGGTAAGTTCTCAAAAGGGGTTCGAAGGATTAATCAGGTTTCAAAATTTCTAAATATTTTTTCAGTTTATTTGAAGGTAATTCTTTGTGAGGTCTTGACTTTTCTGAAATATTTCATTTAATATTAAAATTACGAAACTTACCAAAAAATGCACACTTTTTCATATTTACAATTTTTCTAATACTAAAAAAACTATTGCGAGAAATATTTAGATAAATATTGCGAATTTTACAGACACACACAGATTCACATATCAAAAATTCAGTCGACTTAACACTTGTACTAAAAATCCTTGCCTAGAAAGGACTGGAGGTGAGAGAGCTGCTCCACTGGTTGCTGGGTGGGCTGAGGCCTTTGCTGCATTAGGGCCATCATTTGGCTGGTGGCCACAGGCAGGGTTAGGCCCATGGGCATGGTCACTGGCAGGGCGGCAGGTACGGCCAGGGCAGCGTAAGAGGCTAGAGGCAGCTGGGCCACACTGGGTGGTGTCGGTTCGGCTGGTTCGGGTGGTGGTGTGGTGGAACGTGACTTGGAGCTGGTTAGGCTGGCGCTGCCCTTGGTCTGGCAGTATTGCTGGCAGGCGCGCAGGAGATCTTTGTGCCTGCGCTTTATATGGCTGAGGAAGTTACCGGTTGACTTGGTGGTGCCGGAGATGAGACCGAAGCAGGTGGTGCAGGTGGCCTGTATGCCACCGGGCGTCTTTAGATTCTTCTGTATGTTCTTATAGAATTTGCCATCGAGAATTTTTGGTACTGTGAATGGCTTTCGAAAGGAGTCCTCGTCTTTGAGGCAGGTGACAGCCAAATTGGCCACACTGGCATCCACGGTGTTGGTCGACGAAATCGGCTCCAGTTTCACCTCAGCTGCAAAAGAAGACAGTTGGATTAGTACAGTTCTAAAATGACTTATTGTATCTATGGAAAACACATGAAATACACAAAGAGTTGAGAATTCAAATAATTTATTGAAATTAAGCTAAATTGTGCGTTTATCCTAAGACTGGGATTCGCTTGGGGCGAAAGCTTAAATTTATAGTTTTGTTCTTTGATTGACTACTTCAATTCCGATATGCGCCAGCTCTCGTCCAGCAAGTCTGGTGTTAATTCAAGTGAATCAGCTTTGATTTCTGGTCCGTGGGTGTGGGGGGCTCCGGCTATGCGGAGGGATACATCATTGTTCAGTTTGGAGGTGACCAGGGTGGCGCGACAGCAATGCTTGACATAGCGTGAGCAACGCCAGAATACATTTTTGAGACTTTGGCGATTCACCACATATCGATAACCATTATAGATGAGCATTATGTGGCCACGCTGAGTCGTTGTATATTGGATGTTGGTGCACGTGGTTTTGTCCTCGCAGAGCGCCTTGATGGAAAGCATAACACCTGCAATTTAAAAGCAAAAGGGTTGAATCAATATACCAACTAATTAGGACAAAAGTCTTACAAAATGTAAATGGAGTAACTAAAATTTTATCAGGATTTCTAATTATCGTTTTCTTTTCAAATTCACAAGTTTGTTTATTTTTTATTTAAGAGGCATAACAAATATTTTGGCAAAGGCGTATGAGAGCTTGTAGTACAATCATTCGGTTAGGTTATTCCTGATCTGGGTTAATTTGTGGTTGATGAACTGCTCAACTGTTGAATTATCGAGCTGTACGTCTCGTAGGGCAAACACTTGACACACATGAACTATGGGAGAAAAATAGTATAGGGAATTCTTTAAGTATCAAGAAGGGAAGGATTTTCCTTTTTTTTTTTTAATACTTGTGATGGCCTGCATGAGTTCCTTGTCCAGGGTGGCCTTCTCACGTGCTAAGCGATTCAAAACGTCGCGGCCCACTAGCAAATCGGTTATCCGGGAAGTGTAGACACAAGGTAGTGGGATAAAGGCCTTGGCGAGAGCTTGTTTTGAAACGAGCACCGTGCTGCCGCTGTAAAGTGGTATAGAATCTCCAGGGCTTATGACGACTTTCGCTTGAACACCATTTTTGGTAGACTCCACAGGCGATGGCTGTGGTGGCGTCTTCTTTGGTTGCGGTTTTTCAACGGCGATAGGAGCTGCGAATCAATGTAAAAATTTGTAAATATAATTTATTTTATATTTATAATTGAACTGGATATTTACTAACTTAAATAATAATTAAATTAAAAGAAAATTAAAACACATTTTTATGTTTATTTTGTAAATCTTTATTTGGCCTTGAAAAGTTCCAGTCAAGCGCGGTGAAATACAAATTGCTTCTGGGAAATGTACATTAAGAACTTACAAATAAAATTCACATTTTCACCGAAAAAACAAACTTTTTATTCACATATTGTTCTTATATGTAATTTTTATAAAATTACGACGAAAACCGCTCTGCAATTACACAAAACCCAGACTAACTTGTTTGGAACCAGTTCTAGAAATGAACATATAAACAAGCGTTAGAGGTGCTCCCGTAACTGTATTTTATATATTTATGCTTTCTATATATCTGTTTGGATATCAATATATTTTATTTTTTCTCATAAAAAAGTTTTCATTAAAATATCTGTCCACAAATGTATTTCTGCCTCATATATATGAAGTTGAACTTCAAGAATTCATCTTTTATATTATTCATGTGAACTATATTTCTGCATTTTAGTATAGCTGGCAACGCTTACGCAGTGGCAGCCCTTTAGAGAGAAAAAAATTAACTACCGCGAAGTGGATTTTGTTATTAAATGTTTTCAATTCTTAAACCAATAAACCTATAAAAAAAAACGTGGTATGAGCTATCATTTTATTCGAATACGTTGTTTTCGTTGTAGAAACTAAATTGAGTGTATCCCAATTGAAGGCGCGCATCGAATCAGGCCCGTTCAGACGCCGTGCCGCTTGCAGCATAGAATTTTAATTTGTGCTTGATTCATTCAATTTAAATTCAATATTGTAACTTTTCAAATGTTATCATATATCAATAAAGTGTTGTTCAAACAATTGAAACCCATAAAAAGAGTATATTTTTTCGCTGTGTCCAAAATTATTAAAAGAAATCTACTAGGAGGCTGGTGACAGTTGTCGGCCCAGAATTCATATAACATAAAAAAAAAAAAAAAAAAAAATGTAATCAATACAAATCGCTTACCACTCCATTCTCTGATTGCAGAATACAAACTATCCCTACCGACGCTGAAACGAAAGCCGCGTAAAAAAACATTCATCGACCCCCAGCTTGACGTTTCTTTCACTCGCAGCAATCGCGGTAATAACTTATTAACAATCGATGGAAAGAATTTCACCCTCAATCGACGGATCAATGACGTTTGCTACTGGGAGTGCGTGAAACTGCGCTCCAAACATATACGATGCAAGGCGCGCGTTGTAACCAAATCAAATCAGATCTCAGCTGTGCGTGGCCAGCACAATCATCCTTAACTCTTACAAGACTCAACTTAACTGTATCTTTTCAAGAATTCAAAATGAATAAATGTTTCTCTAAGTTCATCAACTGTTAAACTGTGCCAAGTGTGCTCTCAAAATGTGTGACCCTTGAGTGTTTTTCTAATTAACTCTTATTTTTATTGATTGTAGAGAAACCCAGCTATCGCCTAGTAGGCAATCGTCGTGGTAGCCAAAACCTATTCTACAATGGCTACATCTACTCCCTGGAACGCAAATACAATACCACCTACAACTGGGTCTGCTCCAAGAACAGCAACAAGTGGCTACGCTGTCCCGCCCGTTGTGTCACCGTGACCACAGATGGCAGTAGGGCTATCAAATTGAGCAGCCGTCCACACAATCATGCCGTCCAGCTCACCAACGACATGGATCGGCCCTTAGAACGTAAACGCCGCTGCCGCCGCCAACACAACGAGCTGTAGCGAGTAAGACCTTGCCAATGTCTTGTAATTTCCAATAAACTTCAATTGACTAACCTTCCAAGCCATCATCATTTTATTATATGTTCCACAATTCATTTGACCCGATGGCACCCATCAAGCTTAACTAACCCGTCAACTCTTTCTTTTCCATTCCATTTCTGCTTTTCCTTCTTAATGGGCCAACCCAGTAGTCCGAAAGATTCGTCCAGCCGGAAGCAACCTCATCAGCGTCCTACATCGCGGAAGCGTTATGCTAATCGATGGATACCGTTTTGTGATCGGCTCGCAACAGAAGCAGCGTTGCTATCTCAAATGTGCCAACTTCCGTACAAATTGCCGCGCTCGCGCCGTACAGAACAAAGTGACTGGTCAAGTGCAGCTGCGTTTCGGCAACCACAATCATAATCGCGTTCAGAAAACGCCCAATGCCGGGCGCTTTACTCGAGACCTTCTCAAATGCTAGAAACTTGAAGAACCTGGTAGTGTACCAGGGAATAAAATAGTGACAACATAAAATTAACTGCTTGCTTTTATTCACTTGTCTTTGTCCTACTCTGAAAATCATTGCGCACCTCTCAATTCATTCGAACACACATTTATGTTAGCCTTTTAACTGACAATGCTTTCTGTCTTTCCTTTGCAGAGAAGCGTGTACTGCGAATCATGCCCATAGCGGAGTATGTCCGTTCGAATCGTGGCACCGATCTGGTTTACTTCGAGGGAAACACATACACGCCCAATGAGAAGCTGCGCGAAGGTCAGCGTTCGCGGGACTGGAAATGCTCCATGTACCACAAAAGCAAATGTCGGGCCCGTCTGATGACTAGGAAATCCCACCAAGGCGATCTTATACATATGACCACTGTATACCATACTCATCCCCCCATGTACATGCTACCCAAAAGCGAAGACGAGGCAACCCCAGTAGAAAAGCACGCTCTAGTTCCCAATCCCCTCTGCGTGCGATCTCGGTCCAGCAAAAAGGCGTTAAGTAAAGTCTAACAAATTAGGCATACTTATTATTAATCTTCAGCTTAAATTATTCGAATAAAGTCAAAGCATATCAATTTCAGCCAATCTTGTACTTTTCGCATTTTCTCAGAGCTCTCCAACTCGACCAAAATGCAAAGACCCTCAACTAATCTCTTCTTCTATCTTTGACTTTCATTGCAGCTATCAAAAGGCGTGTGCCGCCATTGCGAGTGGACTCGATAATCGACCAGCATGGTACCAGTATTCCTCCAGATGAAATCCAACCCATACGCTTTGTGGAAACTCAGCGCAAGAATTACCAGCTTCTGTATGGTCAGTTCGTGTATGGACGAAACAACCAGCGTGGCGTCATAACCTATTGGGCTTGCCGTAGCTGTCGCTCGGGCTTGCAGGACTGCAAGGCTCGCATCACCACCACACGTCTGCCCACCGGAAAATATAGAATCTGTCTGAATAGCTTGGTCCACAATCATGCCCCCTCTAAGCGCACTCTGCGCCTACTTGCCAGTGAGGCGGATGCCAAGGATGATAAAAGTCTAGTTTTTAAGTAACAAAGACAAATATATGTGGCCCTTTTGTGCCAAAACCAAATTGCCTAAGCCCAAAAGCTTTTTGTGTGTACTGTACTTTTTTTGTGTCCCCTAGAAAAGTAAGATTAGCCGCAATCACTTTCATTAATCCACTAATCTATGTTTCTGTCTGTCTACTTTCAAGCCGAGAGCAGTATAGCCATCTATTCGGCCACGTCGCGCGGACGTATGCAGCTAATCTATTGTGGGCAACCGTTCATTTACGAGAAGACGCTGAAGCTGTCAACGGGGGAAGAGAAACGATATTGGCGGTGTAATCAATGGTGGAACCAGAAGTGTCGTTCCCGCGTCTTTACCATCAACGATGTGGTGATGCCGCTCAATAAGTATCACACCCACGAAGAGGTAGTGCGTCGCAAGAAGCGAGTACGCCGTATCCCAGCAATTGGTACCGTTGAAACACCCACCAAAAATAGCAACACCTCGGCCCAGTCACAGCAGTTGACCAACACGGATGCCATGCTAACCACAACGGTGACAGACGAATCGCCTGGCATTGATGTGACCGAGCTGGGCATCCATCTCAACTACGAGGAGATTGTGGCCGATGTGACCGGCGTGACGGGCATGGCGGATACGCGCACTGTCGGCGGTCGAAAGAAATGAATAAATGTTTTAGTTTGTTAGTCTTGTGCATATTTACACCCTCCCAAAATTATACACACACACACACAATCACACACGCTGATTTCTTTACAGATTTAATAAATATATAGTATATATAATAAATGTGGTAAATTAAAGAGAATTTTCATCTAATTGATCAGTCAAGCCTAGCCTGAAGGTCTTTGCCAATTTTGATTAATTTCATTTCATTCAACTTGTTTCGACCTTTTCAGGGCATTCCACGGGAGCCTCATATACCTTCACCTATGGTCAGCGCAATTCGGTCAAATTGATTTACCAGGGACACAGCTTTGTCAAGTTCATTGAGAACAGCAAGGGAAGGAAATGGATCTGCGCCACACGCTCCACCACAAAGTGTCGGGCTCGTCTGCGCACCACCAAAGATAAGAAACTGGAGGTGCTCTATGCCAAGCATAACCACGACACAAAGCTGAAAAAAGGTCGTGGTCAGGCCTGGAGTAGTTCCAAAAACTAATTAAAGATCTCGAGATTTTCCGAATTATTCTATAAGCTTCGGTATTATATTTGCGGCCAAAACCCCAAGAAACTACTCAGACTTAAGACTTTATTTCGTTTATTTGAATAAAAAGAAGAAGAAGAATCAAAATATGAGGTAAAAATTTTAGATCAAAAAATATATAAGTAAAAATTGGACTCAAGGGTGCGTTTCCATGAAGCAGGAGGAGCACATCCAATTGCCACCGGGACAGGTGTCACAATAGGTATTCAGCTTTTCCAGCTTATCCTTATCCTTGCCAGCCTTCAGGCAGTTCACGCATTTCCCCTTCAAGCGGGGCACATTGATGCAAACGAAATTGTGCTGATTGGACGAAGTGCAGATCACATTGTCCGGCTTGTGCAGTGTCTTCTGTACCTTGTCCAGGTTCACACGTTGTCTAGCCTCGACCACGGTGGCTGGCTTGGGGGTCGGCTTGCTGGTCTGCTGCTCCTCGAGATCGTCTGCCTTCGAGCTACTGACGGCCTTAAGAGGGACTGTCATGCGGCGCACTATGGCTGGGGCTCCAACGTTGCGTTGCCTGACACTGGCTCGGTTGAGTGTGAGCGGCTTCTTGACTGGACGTCCTCCTGGAAGAGATTTAAATAAAGATTAGTTATGCTGGTTTGGTTAAAAGTTATGTATATTTTTTTTTAAATTAAACAAAAAAAAGTCGGCAAGACTAGGTTTTACTTTATAAATCATAATTTATTTAATACGAAAATGTTTGGTTTTTGAGTGAGTTTGTGATTTTTGAACCAAAGAGTTGATTGGCTTGCAACTGGGCAAATGCCTGCCCTTGACTTTGCTGATCTTGGCATTTATCATGGTGAGTTCGGCACAGCAGCCATTCTGATGGTAGCCCACACAATACCAGACCACGCGTCCTCGACGAGCATTTCCATAGGAATAGGTGTAGTCGCCGTAGACGAGCTCACGTCTTTCATTAAAGGAATAGCTGGCTGCAATGGACAGAAAAAGGGTAAACACATAAATAGTTGGTTGTGCGAGGAGGGGGTTAACTATGACTTACAACTAGACTTAATTTAGATTTAGAATTTTAAGGCTTTAGGACTCTGGCCACAAAGGTCTTTTGTAGCTTTGGTGGCAAGTGATTGTGGCGCTGGCGTTCGGCCACAATTCTCTTGTACTGAGTGGTCAAGGTGGCAGGACAACGTGTGCGATTGTAGAGGACACAGCGCCAGAGCACTGTGCACTTTAAATCGTTACGATTGCGGCAACTGTAGGTGTACTGTTTGTGCACCAACTGACCCCGAAAATTATAGGTTAGAGCATCGTCAGGACCTGCGGATGGAAAAGAAGAAAAATGTAAGTAAAAAAATAATTCTTGATTATTTTATTTTTCACTCACCTTGTGGATTAAGTGGCGGGTTTGTGGGTGCCGAGGGACTTTCTGTAAATAAAATGAATTAGCAAATATTTTCCAAAAATTTGAGTTGCCTCTTTCGGTGTCCAAATGAAGTGCAAGAGTCCTTTGGCTTATTCAATTAAATTAATTTATTTAGACGATCTATTCTGTTTTAAGCTAAATTGCATAATTCCCCCAAGAGTCCACTTATGTTTAATTCCTAATCCGGTATGAGCATGAGGGAAGCGTGTATCAGCTCATGTTCAGTCAGTTGCAGACTGGCGGCATCAGTGGTTATCACACCCGTATTGGCCAGCTGCATATGCTGATGGGAATGCTGTTGTTGTTGCTCTTGTTGGTGGTGTTCCATCAAGACTTGATGAGCCGTTGGATCTGTGTCATCGTCCAGCTGTGCGGTCAGCTTTGATCGAGCCGTGCTTATAGCTGCCAGACGATTCCGTTGCACTATCTTCTCGATCTTCTCTGTGTGGGGCAGGTGGTTGTGGAGTCCTCCGGTGATGTTCTTGAGCTTTCCGTTTTCCAGTACGCAACGAGAACGACAACGCAGGGCATGCTCTTTCTTGGAGTAATTGTGGCAGCGCCAATACTCTTTGTTGCTCTTGCGGCTGTGGCAATTGTACATGAAACCGTTGAGCACCAGGCAAGGCGTGGCCCAGGGTGTTTCGATGAAGAGCAGATTGCCGACACCATCTAGGGGAAAGGGAGAAACAATTATGCTTGTTATTACAAAAATCATAAGTCGAACTTAAATGCTACATACAGATGCAGATCTTATTCGCCTATTGAGAGAGAATCGTGCAGAGCACTTGTCTGGTTTTTAATTTTATTGGACTGTTGGAATACAGGTGGTAAAAATTGGCAATTAAACTAGTTTAAATTGTAAGCTAAAAGCATTGATTCCTAATGAAGTTTGCCCTTTGTCTCTATTTTGATTTCGCGTATGAGGGCCGCTTCGTCGGCGTCGCCGTCGTCATCGTGCTCCTCCAAGTCGTCGTCTGGGTCGGCTTCGTCCGTTGTGTCGTTCAGTACTAGCATTTCTATTTCATTGGCCTCGGATGCAGGTAAATAGAGCTTGCACTCCTTGCTGTCTTTGGACTTGACTATGCTTATATTGCTACTCTTCAGGTATTGCTCTATTCTCAGCTTTGGATACGTTGGGCATATTTCCACATACTCCTCGAGATCGTTCTCCTCGTTGTACAACTGACGTTGACCGATTCGGGCAAGGTGTGAGGAGTGATTGTGTGCTCGGCGGGCATCTACGAACTCTCCGTTCTTGGTTATTACCACCGCCTTGCAGCGTACCTTCAGCACATCTACGCATCGCCAGGTGGTTGTTCCATTGGCCTGGGTTAGTTTCTTGTTGTATATGTAATCTTTATAAACTAACTGTGCATTCTTCTTTTGGCTGCGTATGAATTTGATTTGTCCATTGCCTGCGCCTGTGTGATGGGACAACGAAACAGAAAGGCGACAAGAGGTGAAAAGTGAGTAAGTGGATTTTTATGGTTTACTTGTTTCTTAATTTATAAATTGCTAGTGATGCTTAGGCAGTACAATGTAACTTGTGAAATAAAACAACGATTATTTGAACTTTTATGCAAAGCAAATTTATTACACGAAAGGGGTAGGGAAACGAAACGCTGGACCGTCGTAAGCTATCGGCTTGTTATACTTACAATCTCATTTTTTTTTGGTTTGGTTTGCCCCATAGATGAAGGCCACAATTGGACACCATAGGCAGATATCCAATTAAATGGATAATCCCAGCAATGTTCAACTAAAATCATAATTGTGTGCACTGTACCAAAAATTTGATTATACAAAATTGCAAGGATACCACTCAATTTGCTGTCATTTCAAAACGGAGGTTTTCACAAAAGATATGTATGAATAATAACAATTCGACATTATTGCACATTTATATTCACCGCTATAAGAACTAAAAACTACACACAACAAAATATTTTTGGGTATTTGATGGCAACTAATAAATAAATAGAAACTCAATAGGTCGGGAGGCTAGGGTTGCCCAAATAATATCGATAAATGCGCAAGATGCTTGGTCGGTATCGACAAATCAAAATTCCCCCTCAAAATTAAAATCATGCAATATATTATGCTTCAAAAATAAAAATTTGATATTTTATTACTAAATAATTCGTTTCCAACATAAATCGCTTACGAAATAATACAAATCGATTAGTATAAAATAAAAATATTTATCGACAATCATTGAAAGACCTGGCAACCCTAGGCTTGGGTAGAGAATTTTCTAAACCATGCAAATTGTTGATAGACGTCTAAGACGCATAAAAAAAATAAAAGAACCCGGCACCCCCGAAAACTAAAAATGCGAAATTTCAATATTTAAAGATTCGGCAATTAATGCCGTTGCCGGGCGTAAGGCTCGGCAACATCTTCAAAATTGGTCGGCGAACCTAGCGTGCAGAACACACAACCCAGACAAAGAAAATTAAATGCTGGCCTTTTGTGTACACCGGCCCACATTTAATATCTTCGCAAAGGCTTGCGACTGCTCTAAAATACCCCCAAGCTAAGCTAAAATTACCAAGCCCACAGTACCCACCCAGAAAAAAGACAAAATACGCTGAAAGATGAGAAAATACAAAATGCAAATCTTAAGTTTCTTGATAATTATTACCTTCAAAATCATTGTGTGCTCCCCTCCTGTTCTGTCTGCATCTCTGTGTTCTGCTCATCTTAGGCCAGGTTGAAGTTGTCAGCACTCTCCAGTTGTCACCGTCAATGGAATTCAACACTCTACTTACCAAACACTCACTTTGTATAAATATATAAAAACGCGAGAGGCAGCCGCCAATAAAGGCAGCTGCTCGGCCAAATGCTCTTTTGCGGAAAATAGAGCAAAGGCTAGAACTAAATCTACATTTATGGTTGACAGAAGCAGCCCTAAAATATGACATGGCAATATTCAGCCAATTCTCAGACTTGAGAGCCACTTCGCAACCTTGGTACCAAAGTCAACAGGCGATGTGTGCAATTCAGAATCAATTTTTCCAAGTAAATTCAGGAGTCAATTTAAAACACGCAAATCGCAAGTGGCTGTGATACCAATTTAACTTAAAATCTTTAAACATAATACTACACGGCAAGAAGCCGGTTGATCCATGGGCATAGCCTCTTTTGTTGTTCGGTTGGCCCATGAATCAACAAAGTAAAATTCAACCAACCTTGAGCCTCTGTGTTGCCCTGCTCACCACTGGTGTCGCCAAACGGAGACTCGTTGTAGCTCGGTAAAACTTGCTGCTTAATAACTGCTTTGGATGTGGTTGCTGTGACATTGCCACTGGTATTCGCAGAAGCTGGAGCACCGGCATCCTCGTTTTCAGTAAAGTAGCTATCGTCGTAGCGCATATCACCATAGGTATCATCTTCGACATAAGTGGTTTCGCCATCGCCAACAACTTCGCCATGTTCTTCAGAGTAGTCAGGTTCCGATTTTGTAGGTAATTCCATTGGGAGATCAATATATTCTGTATCAGCCGCTTGGGTAGCTGCCTGCTGGGCTTGCTGGCGGGCTGCCTGCAATTTTGTATCGGCGGCTACAACAGTGGTTTGTACTGTGATCTGTTGTGGAACCAATTGTGTCGTCGTGGTACTCGCAGTCTCCGTATTCGTTTCCAGGGGGTCAATAACGTTGGCGCTAGCAGAAGTTTTGGAACGCTTCACAGTTCCTCCACTACTCAGGGTGCTACGTTGGGCTGAGCGTTTGTTTGTCGACACCAGGGTGGCGGTAGTGGTAGTGGGGGTGGACTGCAGCTGCTGCGTTTGTTGTATGTGCTGCGGCTGTTGTTGTACAATGGTGGCTTGTGGGGCGGCTGTTGTCTGTATGACAATTTGTGTGGTACCTTTCTCATCACCCAAAACATCATCAACAGTCTCTATTTTATAACGGGCAGAGGTACGTTGCTGTTGACGCTGTAAGCGCTGGGCTGGTACTTGCTGTGGCGCGGCTGGTGGTGGGGGTGTCGGCTCTGGTGGTGGAGCCTGTGGTGCCGGATCGTTCTGTAAAAAAAATATTTAACCATGATTAAGGTAACGCAACATAAAAATAATAAATAAAAAAGCAACTCTGTTCGAAAGCAAAAACAACCACCAGCATACATTATGAGTAAGTGAGATAGCTATGGTATCCCAACATGCATGTATCGTTGTCTCTTTCTGCCTTGCGTTATTTTATCCAACGCTGTTTTTTTTTTGTGGCGCTTGGGTTCGAGATTATTCTCCGGTACAGTCAAACCAGCTCTTATACAGGCTGTTTTGCTTTTGTGTGCATGTATATAAGATGCGTGCGTGTGTGTATGTCTGATGAATGCGCGCGAAAGGTAACAGCGCAAAATGCCCAAGCTTGTTCTTGCTTTCTGTATGCATGAGTTTTTCATATATGAATGTATGTATATACTCACGTCTGTCAATCCCTTAATTTGTAATGATTCCGCTGTGCTTATAAACGCTGGTAGGGCATCTTGCTTTACATTAACCTCACCACAATACATAAATTGAATCAGGTCTTTGAGCGCTGAATGGCTAACATTGTTTAAAAACACTAGAATTGAATTCAAATATATTAATTTTGGTTGGATTTGAAAATGTGGATAATTGGGCTTACCAATGGCGTGGGTATTCGCTGGCATTTGCGTAAACATTTTGCGGAAAAAGGGCGAACAGACAGACAACACCAAACGGTGCGCCTTCACAATTTGGCCCTCCGCGGCTAGGGAAACGTCCACAAGATCGCCACGACATAATGATTCGTGGAAACCAGCAGACAGATTTGTGTTAAAATTATTCCAACACAAACTGAATTGCTCGTCGTCCGCCATCTTGGACGAGAGAAAAATCAATAAAATGTGTGTATCTGCTTTTCCTTATGCTGCAAATGGGGGAATCAAAATGTTAGTTTTATTAATATTAAGGGAAAATATTGAAAAAAGTTCAAATTCATATTGTTTACAACTTAAGTTGTGTGAAAGAAACGGTCCGCAACAAAATGGAATCGTATAAAAAATAAAACTGGGAATTTTTTTCACATGAAAAATTTCTTTTTTAAGCTGGTCAATAATTTTTTCTCAATTCTGTTGCACTCAAATGTTATTTTACTTAATAAAGAATGAAACTTACCAAGTTAAATATGTTTGTGTATTTTATTGAATTAAAATACTTAGTTTGAGCACAATTATAAATTTATTAGTTTTTAGCTGGTGACGCGCAACCAACTTCGTCCGACTTCGTCAGTGTGAGGAAAATTTCTGATGAAAAGATTTCAGTGTTGATTTTGACTAAAGGTTTCAGTGTTGATTTTGACTACAAGTTTTGAATTCGGACCAGTGTTGCAAGCTAGTCGTCAGCAAATGAGGACAGGGTGGCATGAAAATATGGGTAGAATACGTACAAATAAAAAGGCTAAAAAATAAGTGAATAGCAAAAGTATTAGAATTATTCATTTATAAATAGTTTCTTTTGGCTAATGTTTAATTTTAATTTATCGAATCTTTAGCTCAATGCTCTCGTAGCTATAGCTAACTTAAATTATAAACTAACTTAATTTGTAAATTAACAAATAAAATATATCGAATCTGGAAAAAGACCAATCAATAATGGTTGAATAAGCTAAAAAGTATTCCCCCAATAGAAAAATAATTTAAATTTCCGTTTGGAGGAAATTATCATAAAACAAGACAGATTTGACGGGAAAAAAGCGGAACTGACAGACCTGAACCACGGTTCCTTTTCTAGTTCCAAAACAGCTGGACTGCAATGAGCGCACGAAGGGTAAGAAATTTGAATTAAATATGAAAAAACAACTATTAAATTGACTTTTCTTGTCCAGAGACCTTGGGTGAAGTCCGCATTCACCCACGTAACTGGAACCCCAACCAGTTCGGACAGTACACCAGTTAAGCGAACTCGTAGTGCAGCTGCTAAGCTAGATAAAAAAGAGGCTGTAGTAGATCTCACTTGTGGCGACGAAGAAGTTGTGAATCAAAATGAGGCAAGAGTGCAGATGACAGAAAACTGGATGGAATGCTTTACACCTGGTCGCGCTGAAGATCTAGCCGTGCATGCAAAGAAAATGGAAGAAGTACGGAACTGGTTACGACACTGTGAACATACGCGTAAAAAATATCCTGCCCAAATTTGCCTGCTCACAGGCCCGGCCGGTTCCAGCAAGACAATCACATTGCGTGTACTGGCAGAGGAAGCTGGCTATCAGATTAAAGAGTGGATCAATCCGATAGATAGTGAAGAGGTGCAAACGCTTGGTGATCAAGGCAGTGGTATGGCATATGTGGGCTCGCAACTGGAGGCAGTCAAGAGCTTTCTTTTGCGTGCTTCGCGTTACAAATCTCTGCTGGTGCAACAGGAAAAACGGCTACTCCTAGTCGAAGACTTTCCAAATGTATTGTTGACAGAGGCAGCAACAACCTTTGAAGAACTGCTCCAGTAAGTTTGTATAGAATAATTAAAAGGAAAGCTTTAAAAAATGTATGTTTTTTTTCAGGCAATATGTAAACTATGGAAAGTCGCCTCTGGCTTTTATTGCCACCGATGCCAAGTCACGAGGGCTTAACATAAGCTACAAGCTATTTACCGATCAAGTGAAAGAAAAATTTCGCATCGAGCATATTAGTTTTAATGCCATAGCAGCCACCATAATGCAAAAATCTATGAAGCGCTTTTGCACATTAATGAGCCAGGAGCACGCAGCTTTGTACAAAGTTCCGTCAGCGTCTATGGTGGATTCCATTATTGTTAGCGCTCAAGGAGATATAAGAAATGCGTTGATTAACCTGCACTTTGCATCACTGAAAGGAGCTCCAATTTTGCAGACCGAACAATTGCATGAAACTGTAACCAAGGGACGTAAAAAAAAACCTCAGAACACCTTGAAGTCAATAGGACGGGATGAGTCAGTCACTATGATGCATGCCCTGGGTCGTGTCTTCAATCCAAAATGTATGTTAAATCCAAGCCGAACCATGGAATACTTTAATTCTTGAATGGCATTTTTATTTTAGATACCGACAGCAAAACTTTCCAACATTGTCCAGAGATAATAGCCGAAGCCCACAGCACTGAGCCTAAGCAATTTATTAGTTTCATACATGCCAATTACCTGCAACATTTTGGCGAAATTGAAGATGCTGTGACGGCTTTGTATGATCTGGGCATAGCTGATATGTTACTCACGGAATATCGCGATGATAGTCTCGGACTGGTAGGAGTTAATATAGCCGTGCGTGGATGTATGGTAGCCAACACAACACCTATTACTGGTTGGATACCCGTGCGGGGCCCCAAAAGACTTAATATGGAACCACAGGTCACACCAGGAGAACGAAACCTAATGGGCTCGTCCCTGGCAGGCATTCCAAAAAGCGTTTACGCCACCGATTACGCTTCATTTGTTAAGATCATAGCTGGAGCAGAAGCTGCCTCCAGCAGTTCTCAAAAGACAAATTAGAAATATTTATAAATTAACAAAAACACACTTCTTTATTTATGAATCGAAATTGTAATGTCAATGCATTTTCAATTGTTAAGTCGCTTACGAAAAAAGACTTGTTAGTCAATAAAATAATCATATTTAATTAGGCCCAGTTTTGTCTTTATGACACCAAATTTTAATAAAATCGTCCAATGTAAGGCAGATGCTATATGTTTTGTTTTATTCCTTTTATTTATTTTATTTTATATTTTTTTTTTTAAATTTCGTCTTTTTTTGGTGGTGCTCAAATTTTTTGCTGTTTTATTCTTTACCATAAAAATATTTTACAATTTAAAAACGATAGAAAAAAAACGATCTTTCAAAATCGCTTCGTATCGATAAATTGGTACTCGATCCTTTGCCTAGCGATACCTCAATTTATTTTCGATACTTCAGTGTTGTTTGTTTACAGTCTGCGCTTTCTTTTTGAAAAAAGAAAAGTTGGAATATAATTTTCTCAACATTTTAAATGATGCCATAACTAAAATATAATAAACCTGAAATTCTGCAATTTTATACATAAATTCACTCTTAAAGTAAATCATTTTCTAAGTCCACAATAGATCAATTTTAATGTCTATTAGGAAAATATAATTAAAGTACCAAGATAACCTGTCGAAATATAAATATCACAATAACAATTTGAGGCGAAAGATCCTCTTGTAATTATGTTGAGCTTATTTGTTTACTTAAAACACCAATATAAATGTCAAGTGTGCGAAAATCTGCACTTGAGCGCCACTTGAAACCTTCCCAGAGTAGAGAAATCATGCTTGCAGATATTATTATACCTACACTATAAATCTGAATGACTTGATTACAATATATGTATATACAAACAAATATGATACTTAAACTCAAGTAGCACAACAAAATCTGCATAAAGTGGCTGCGAACAAATAAATAAAAACGACAATCAGAACAAAAAAAAAAAAAAAAAAAAAAGAACGAAAACCAAGCAAATAATGCTTAGACAAAAGCAAAGTGGCTGTGAAGAAGACAAACTTGAAATTCCAAAACCTCTGAGAATTCCCCTGTGTCCAGTCTCAGCATCATTCATAGCGAATCCAAAGAGTTGAAACGAGAAAGAAATACGCCTTTGGTTTTTTTAACGGCCTCGACTCTGATTGGCTGCGGCCTCGGCCATTTTCTGTGATTTTTCTTTCCAGCATAATTGCTGCCATGTGTGTATGTGTGTGTGTGTGTGCGTCTGTGTTTTCTCTGTGTCAGAGTATTTTGGTATTTGGGTAGAACAGCTTCCAATCTTATTTAGTACAAAAAACACGCTGACAAATTGCAGACACGCTCGACTGCGCATCGGAATCGGAATCGGAATCGTGGGGTGGACGTGCTACGAAATTACCTCTGTCTAATTGTCATACCAGTCAAAGCAAGAGTCGAATAGCGGTTCAAGTGCCACCCTCATATTCAAGTGCAATTCGGAAAATTGCCGATTGATGTGTATATTATTTTAATTGAAAGTGTTTCTCAAGTGTGCCCAAGTTTGAATTGTATGACTTCTATATGAGCACTGAAATGTTGCAGCATCATCAACAGCAAGCTCAGGTGTCACAATCACAGTCCAGTGGATATTACGATTATCAAACCCCCAGTCCGGGTAGCCTGACCAATGGGGATTCTATGAACACTACACCATTCTCGGTCAAGGATATTCTGAATATGGTAAATCAAACGGAGGCCTATGAAGGCGCCTATGGACATATGGAGAGGTAAGATCTGATAAATTTTCGATACACTTTTTATTTAGAATTCTTGATTAACTTCTGGGATTTTTTAAATTATTTCTCTCAATTTTAATTTTGGTTACCAAACTCAATTTGATTTTCAGAAAATCTTATCTTTTTGGTATCAAAAATTTCCATCTACCTGTCAAGACTTTTCAGGCTTCAGGCAGGATTTTCTGTTGCTTTTGTGTTTCTTGGTTATTTTGTCTGAGTTTTATTTTTATTTATTTTTAATAAGGCTCCATCGTCTTTTGGGTAAATTAATTTCCAGCAATTTTCTACTTAAAAATAAATATTTTCATAACCTTTCCCCGAGACTGAGAAACGGACAAGAGGTCCTATGAAAACACACACACACACGCACACAAGGCAGAAAGCATGAATTGCAAATAGGACTAAAGTGTAAGGGAATCCGCTGAGCTCGAAGTGTGTTGCAATTGACAAATCATTGTTGTTTGTCTAAGCAGAAGCCAAGAAAGAGACTCACTCACACACATACAGATACACGCACATGCGCAGAGGCAGGCAAAAGGTTGCTAACAATAAGAAAAACAAAGGGCAAGTCAAAGGACATGCTGTGGTCAGGCGGGCCGAAGAGAATATTGGCCTGGACAACATGTGTGATTCGCATGTGTGGGCCAACGGGGCGTCCTTAATGTCCTGATGAGCCATGAAATGATGTCACCAAAGGAAGTACGACCCAGCATCCCTATGCCTTCTTCTTCCGCCTTTTCCCGTTAGTTTCGCAAGGCCCCGACGCCTTGCTGGGTTATGCAACACATGCTAAACATTAACCCAAAGTAGGCGGACCATTTAACTGACATTTTTTCCTACATTTTCTTTTTTCCTTCTAGCGCCGCTGCGGCATCAGCGCTCTACGGCGCCGGTGAGTATCACCAGCAACAACAACAACAGCAACAACATTTGCAACACCCTCACCAGCAGCCTGCCGAAGCGCTGCTGCACCAGCAACAGCAACAACAACTCGGCAACGAACTCCCCTTGGCTCAGGATGTGACGGCCCTATCACCTCTACTGCCGCCACAGCATCTGTATGCCAACTATGACGACTATGGAATGCCAGCACATATGTTCAACCATGTACACCATCCTCATGCCCACCAAAGCTACCAGCCTCATCACTCGGCCTACCATCAGGTAGCACCACCGCCTCCCTTCTATGCCAGCTCCACGGCCGGAGGCTACCAGGGCATGGCCTATAACTATAACTATCCTGGAAGCACCAATGAGGTGTACATGCCTGCCGCCAGTGCTGTGCCAGCTCCACCCACTTCCAGTCGAACGCACATCAAGAGCGAATACATACCCACCCCATATGTGACGCCCTCGCCTACCTTGGACCTAAACAGCTCCACAGAGGTGACGGAGGCCCTGGCACCCTCAGGTCCCAAACTGGGGTCTTGCATATCTCAGAATCTCCTGGAGACAGCCAGCAACACAGCCTCCATGCGCAGTCTCACCGGCTCAGCTCTGCCCAGTCAGTTTGAGCCCTGCCAAGCCACGAAAAATGGTGACTCCTCCGAATCTACTCCAACCCTGCAAACACTAATCTTTCTCTACTCCTCTGCAGTCAAGGAAACCATAGCCCAGGTCACAGTGACCTCCTCGCGGGCCGAGCTACGCAAGCATGGCAGCAGCAGCAACAACAACAACAACAACTCCAAACCCCGCATGAAACGCAAGCCACGCGTGCTCTTCTCCCAGGCTCAGGTCCTGGAGCTGGAGTGCCGTTTTCGGCTGAAAAAATATCTAACCGGTGCTGAGCGCGAAATCATAGCCCAGAAACTGAATCTATCGGCCACCCAAGTGAAAATCTGGTTCCAAAATCGTCGCTACAAGTCCAAGCGTGGCGACATCGATGGCGACTGTGCCAAACAGTTTAGCAAACTCAAACCCGATCCCCTCCAATCGCCCACCCTATTGGCTCCACCCAGCCATATGATGTGGCCACAGCAGCCACCCACCCATCAGCAGCAGCACCAACAATCCCAGCAGCAGTCACAATTGCTTTTGTAGTTAAACGAAATAATTTATTAAATTTAACATGAATTTTTTTCAGAAAGTCTAAAATGCCTCATAATTTTAATAATTGTTGTAATTTGTATATAGAAAAAGTGGACAATAAATAAAACCAATAAAACACACTCCAAATGAGATTTTTCAAAGTCTGCCAATGCCGACGCTGATTCCGGAAAGGCTTCTGCTTTTTTGATAAAAATATATATATATATCTCCTTCTATATATACTATATCGATTCATGTCTGCCATGGATCCATTAGGCATCGCATCTGCGTGTATAATTGTTGTTGTTGTTATTGTTGGCGGCCGCATAAATCAATTTTATCAAAACCGAACGATCAGTTCAGTTTTATGAAAATAAGAAAAAAAAAAAAAAAAGAAACGAAAGAGCAGAATTTCCGCTTTTTGCAGGCCTTTTCCCGAAAAGGGTAAGAAAGGGAAGGATGAAGAAGTCGGATAGAAATATTACAAAGGTTGCTTTTATTGTATATCAAAAAAAAAAAAAGAAATGTTTAAGTGGCGCAGTGAAAAATGCAACTGTAAATTATTTCGAAACCAAAAGCAGAGTTCGCAGGGTGAAGCAGTCTCGGATCTCGACATTTATGACAGGCCCGAGAGCAGAGGGCTAATGTTTCGCTGACTGCTTGCTGGGGGCAGGCGGAGTAAAGGGCATGACCAGTGCCAGTGGCAGTGGAGTGGCATATCAATTACTCCACAAACATATGCCAGTGCAAAGTGCAGCTGATCACACTCTTTTACCGGAGTGAGGGGGGGGGGGGGGGAGGTGAGGGGAGGGTGTTAGTCTTGAGTTTCATTTGACTTGTGGGTGGATTGGGTTGTGCGGTTCAAATGCCAATCAAATCGCTTGTGAGATTACCAAAACGAGAAAGATTCAACAAAACGCCTACCAAAATAAGCAAGAGTATCCCAGAGATTTTAACCGATATTCTTGGACCATATGGGATAGGCTAGGCTATGTAATGTATTTCAAGTGGCCTAATATTGCATCTCTAATGGACCACACTGACCAGGATTGGGAACCGATTTGCTAGAACCTCCGACGAAAACATTAAGGTTTCGGTTTACCAAATGCCGGCGGCATTGTTGCGGCGACGTGTGCTGCGTCTAGACTCAAGTGGAAAATTTGTCATTTTCCCATATATCACAACTACACACACACACACACACATGAAAGAGCTGCGATAAGCTGGAATGCCAAAAAAACAACTAGGGAGGATGTCACCGATGCACCGCCTTGTAGCGCCGTTTAATTCATGTTGCGTGAAAGGATCAAAGATTTTAGAAGCCGCCTACATTCTGCCCCTCCCCTCAATTTCTCTTTTCTTGCTTTCACCACTTTCATTTGCATTTCCTCAATTTGGTGGCGGCTTCGATTGTTGCACGTGGCTGAGGTAAGCAAATTAAGATTTATTAACCGCAGCAAAATAAACAATATGAAAAATAAGAAGAACAAGAGGAAGAAACAATTGTGTTTTTGCCTTCTGTTTCAATAAATAAAAATTTCCGAAAACAATTTCCAACGCTCCCCCCCTCAGGCTTTTTGAGTTTCGCCGACTTTTTGCCTCAATTGCGTAATTAGTCTTCAGCCATTTGCTTTCCTCGGGTCTTTGGGTAAATCCCAGAGCTGTCAAGTGGCCGACTTTGTCAGTTGCTATTAAAACCTTTGACATTTTATCAAAAACCAATTGAGTTTATTTTCTCCTTCTTCTCCTTCTTCTTCTTGTTCATTTCCATTTGATGTTCATGGCTCGACTCGTAAAACTGGCGCACTCTTTTTGGCTTATTATTTTTTTTTTTTGAACTGCCTCATTTTTCTTCATGTTTCCTTGTTTTGTTTGTGTGGCTTTTCAAGTGGTAAATTGTGACAATTATATTCAAATTAATTGAGTAATTGCAATATAAAGTTTCGACTCAAATTTTTTGTGTGTTTTTCTTTACTTTCTGCTTTCCTAAGCATTTGATTTATGGCCTGTGGAAAAGTCTAGTCTCAAGTGGAAAAGTCTTAGAGCATGTCAAAGTAAAGTTAAAAAATTTATTCCTCCACTGAAATAAAATATTTTTTTATTGACAATTAAAAAACAAAATTATCGGAGCACAAATTATATAGTTTTTTCCTATTTTTTATTGAAATCGCCAATCTTATAAATAAAAAATTTATAATAAATCAACTTTAAATTTAAATGGCAAATATTTTGAATAAATTTAAGTAAATGAGAAAATGTTAATGAGCCTATGGCTTATCCATTATATATTCATATAAATAATAAAAAATTCTTCGCAATAAATTAAAAAAAAAAAATAATAATAATATTAATAATGAATTAAATCGTTTATATGTCAACTTTTTTAATTTAGGAAGTTCTTTTAATTTTACCAAAAATGATTTTATGGTGTAACAATTTTTTTCAGCACCTTAAAATTTTGAGAATAATTAATTTATTGTTGTTCTTTATTAATCTTAGAAGTTTTTATCTTATTTATATATATCCTATTCTTAAAAATTCTATTGATTTTAGATTTTGGATGGAACATAACTTTAATAATTTAGTAAACTTAATCTTTCATCTTCCACTTCTTATCACATTTTTTTGTCTGCGATGACTGATTCCTTTCGAAGTTTTCTTTGCCTTGAGTCATATAAATGGGATTGGTCCAAAAATACCGTAGATATTCCAAACACAGATTTTAGTTGGTTCGAGATATAATAGTAAGAAAATTGAGTTGAGATATAGTAGCCCGATCGATTTAAAATTTATGAAATATTTCATGTAATTTTTCATACGTGAAACATAAATACAAAATTTGTATGGGAAAACTATATACCAAAATTGAGAGACAAACTTGCATAGTAACAGACGCATATGTCTTAATCAATTCTTATAGAGATATAGACTATTCAGGTGTAAATTTTGATGAGTGGTTCTATTCCAACATAGGAGGAATATTAGTATTTATTTATTTATTTTTTTGAAAAAGTAAATCATTCGTGTAAGAAGGTAGTTAAGAAGTAGAGAATAATTTTTTTTTGATAAGACTAACACAGATAAAATTAGACTGCATATTAAAGAAATAGTTTCAAAGGTAGAAGAAAAAAAATGCCAACGTTATCTTCCAGGTGCCCAAGAATACAAACTCTTTTCGCATGAACGAGGTTGGTCAGTTAATAGGGCCGATTTAGGTTCGTATGGCAGCTATATCATATAGTAATCCGATTTTAATAAAATTTAGTTATACCTAAAACCGATTTAGGTTCGTATGGGAGCGATATGATATAGTGGTCCGATGCGGCCGGTTCTACCAAATGTGCTGCCTAGGTAAAAAAGAAGGCTAATCAAAATAATTTTAAAACTGAGAGACTAATAATTTTCGACTAGACGGAAATATGATCAGATGGACTTAACGACTCTCCTAATAATTTGAAGTATTCTAGATGTGACTTTTGGGCGTCTACGATGTTTGGTTCTGTGCGTTACAAACAAAGAGCAAATGAATATACTCCTTTTTCTGCGAAAATAGTATAAAAATGGATTGCTAGATGACTAAAATTTTAGTAACTTTAAATTATAGTTCTATGAATTTATTCTGTTATTTTAATCTATAGAGCATTAATAAATAGGTCATAAATTAATTTTAGTTATTTTAAATTGTTGAAAATTTAAGGCGACTCTGTGGGCATTTGTTAGAAGTCCCGTAACAACCTCATCTATTCTTTAAGTATAACATAAAAAAAACATAAATTATTTATATTGGATTTAATTTTTAGGTAATAAAATAAAGGACATATGCTTAATTTCTCACAATCTACAAAAAGAAGGATTTTTTGTAATAATTCAAAAGTTAAGAATAAATAAATAAATTCCGTTATTGTCATGGTTATCGCTAAGCCTTTTTATTTTCTCGTTTTTTTTTTCATAATATTTTTGTTAATTTGAATAGGCTCCTTGGGATCTATTTCTCATCCTCTGTCTTATATTGAATTGCAGCAAACTCCGGAATACTTTGATTCGAATTCAAATTAAGTACGATTTGCAAGGATGAGGTAGAGTTGGAAGTTTGGTCTGAGTTTTGCTTGCGCTTGAATAAGACTAAGAAAAAGACATCAAAAACTCCTATTTGATATAGGAACCTAGGAATATGTGACCTACTTTGATTTTATGGCTCAGCCTTAGTACCAGCTAGTCCGGTGTGCCTCTAGTCAATCAAATGGACTGCGGCTTCCGAGTCACAGTCTGTATCTGAGCATTCATGAGAAATGCTTACTCAGTCTCTTGTACTATTCCTTGTCCTCGGCAAAGTTCTCATTGAAGAAGAAAGAGGGCTTATATAAATCGATTGCTAATAATCAAAACCAATCAACTCATTTGATATTGATGGTCTCGTCTAATCTGTTGTCATGGAATATATTTCGGAATGGCTACTTCCGGAAAGTCCTCGGCAGGAGAAGTGATATTTTTAATGGTGAAAATATCCTGAACCATCAAATAATTCGGCAGAAGAGATTTGAAACGGGTGGCCGAGAAATAAGAGTATACAATTTTGTGATTGCGCTGGACAACCTTTTGATATTAAAAGATCAAAAAGTTATTGAAATCACATTCGCTTTGGACATCTTTGGTGCTTTTCAAGTATCAGAGGACACATCGGCCTGTAAACTCTGCCTCCTGTCTGTCTTGTGATTGTGTTTGGTAAACTAGGTTTGTATCTTGATTATTCGAAAACAAGAATCGAAGTTTGAATTTCAGGCTGAAGGTTTCTATATCGACTATTCGAAAACAAACAAAGTTCGAATTTTCGACGAAAGGTTTGTTTCTCGACTATTCGAGCATAAAAATTCAAGCAGTTCATTTACATGGGCATGCGTAAAGCAGTTTTTCGAATATCGAATTTATTTTTCGCATATAAAACGTGGCTCGAATATTTAAATTTTCTTTCGAAGATTTTCTTTAACAATTTTTAAAATATTATAATTTTTATTTTTAGACAATTACAGTGTAGTTAAATATACAGAAAGGGAGGGACCTGATCTTAGTTTGCTTTATAATACAAAAGATGGCGCTTTTTATAGAATAATTTTACGATTGGAATTTTCGAATTTTGACAGATTCTAATAGAAATCTTTTTAGCCCAGACTCATAAATTCAAAAAAGAATTTTAAAATAAACAGGCATTTAATTTAAGTTAATTTTAATTTGTTTTCTTGTTCTGCTTAAATTTTCAAAGTTTCTGGTTTTAGCCTTCAATTGAGGCAGTTCTTATAAGTTTCACGAATCAAAAATATTTTTATCCGTTTAAGTCTGTTAAAGAAAATATTGAATAAAGAGAAAATATTGAATACCAGAAATATCTATAAATGGTATATTTCGTATACATAAACATCAGAGCCAAAATAGAACACTTGCACAAATCAATCTTTGAAATTCCGAGTATATCGAATTTCATTGCCGAAACTTCCACTCCGCAATGCAAAGCAATGAATGATAACGAAGAGAAAGACAAAATAAACAACTGAAGTGGCTTTTGATAAACCATTAAAGTGAATTTAATACCAAAAGCAACTTGTACTAAGACCGAGAGGGTGAGCTCAGACAAACAAGGAAGAAGAGCATTTAATTGAAAATGCCAATTCATCATAGAACAGAGAATGCTCATGTAATTTTATACCCACCCCAAAATGTCACCAAACTTCGTTTTTTTTTCTTCTATTTATTCTCTGTTCAAAGCTAATCGCATCAATGCAGCTAAAGGCGAAAAAGGCAAAGGCAATGCAGAGGCCGACGGCTTAGCAAGTTGCTATCCAAGCGCGTGGCAAGCATCATTATATTAATTACTCAAGTATTATTAAAATCCATTCAATTGTAAATGCATAACGAGAGCGAGTAACTGGTCGAATTCGACAACCTTGCCAGCCTCACTTCTGGCACACTTGAAAATTGGTTACAAAAATCTGACCGCAACAACAATGACAACCAGAAGAGCAGCAGTCCTCACCATCAGCCCAGAACAATTGATAGCATCCCTCCCCCCTGCTGCTCAATACCCATTGTAGGGTTGACTTCTGAGCCCGCGGCAACAAGAGTCACTGAATTGGCAATAAAAAGATTATATAGCCCGAAGGTGCAAAGTGCCGCCTTGGTGAGCACAGCAGAGCAGCGTATGCCCCCTCATAAAGTAAGCACTCTTTTGAATTACTTGTCTCTCTCTCTCTGTCTTGCTCAATCTTGCTTGCTCTCTTTGGCACGCAGCGGCGGTTTCCACTCACTCGCTCAGCTACTCAGCAGCCATTTTGCTGCTTCGCTTGCGAATGGACCAATCAGCTGCCTTCTGATTTTTATACCCACGCCAATGAATCAAAGCGCCAAGCCAAAATTCACTCAAATTTTTCGTCTTTCTAAAGGAAGTTTGAAATTCTTAATTTTCCTTTTAGATTTGAGATATTTTCGAGAGGATTCTATTTTGACTTGGGAGTGAAAATTCTATTAAGTCAATTATAATTTTTATAGCTGAAAGCAAGGATTTTTAGCTTCTATATCGGCTTCACTGAAAATCAAATTGGTCTAGTTTTGAGTGGAAAACAGTCGGCTTAACCTAACTGAAGCTGATATCAAGTTGGTTAGTCAGATTAAAGAGATATTTTAAATATTTTATTTTTAAGAGATATTAAAATATCTTAAAATTAAATTTCGTTACTAGATTTTTACCTTTGATCTTGAGCTAAAATTTCTATTTAAATCTTTATAAATCTGTGAAAATTTGAAACATTTTATACTCTTTTCTCAAGTATTCCAAATTATTCATATTTACTCATTTTAGAATTTAAAAAAATTGCTAAAGGAACTTAGACCGGAATTCAAAAAAAAAAAAAAAATGTATATATATTAGAAAATATAATCATGTCAATTATTATCAATATAGAATTCCATAATTTTTCAAAGATTTGAGTGAATTGATTTGAGCTTTATATTGAATTGTTCAGAATTACTTTAGAATTCAGAATCATAGAAACTTTTGACTTTATTTGATTTATATAATTATATTTAGATTGGGTTGAACCGACTGACTAATTAATTATAAATCCCAAAAAAATATTTATAATTCCATTGCTCTGCCTTTTCCAAGATATCAGTCCTTTTGAGGTAGAGCGAAACTGTACTTTATAAAGGGTTTATTTTAGGAATCTATCAAAACTGTACTTATTTTACTTAGCCTATTTTAAGATCCCCTCCAAACAATTTTATAAATTTTTTAACATAAACAGGATATTTCTACTTCTAAAACCCGAATTTTCCATAGTCTAAAAGAGATGGAAAATAAGAGAAAAAAAAGAAAACCCAGCCAGATAACAAGTGTACCATCCGCAATTATATGACGATAACTAAAATTTGTTTACACACTCGGACGAATCACTTGAGAGAAACTCAAGGCAATAAAAATACAAAAACCCAGAGTGCCAGGCCACCTCCACCAATCGAGAGCAAGTAGAGCAGACTTGAGCGAATTTCGACTCACCACCAGCCAGCACGGCCACCTTCTCATGGGCACTTGAGAGACGTACAGCCTCGGCCCGAGTGATTCTTGCTGTAAATACTCATTTTTGGGATCGGTCTCACTGGCAGAGGCAACGGCGCAGCTATTTAAAAGGCCTCCTGAGTGTGCCACAGCCACACATTCGTTCCGCACCGCTTGAGGCGATTGCACAGTCGTGAGAGTTAAACGGATAATAGTGAAAGAGATCAGCAAAGTGAATATATAGCTAAAGCAAGATATGTTAAATATGGAAAGTGCGGGTGGAGCAGCCATAGCGGCCAGTAAAAGTCTAACAACTCCTTTTTCCATCAACGATATTCTGACGCGAAACCTGACCCCGCAGTCTACGGTCCGTCGTGGTCCCAGCATAGATTCGGATATGGAAAATACGGAAGAGCTTGGGCCAAAGAACTCGCCCGTGTGTTGTCGCGACCTCAGTCTTTATAAGTTGGCTCAATGTAAAATCGGTGGTGGCCAGACAACTCCAAAATGCGGACCTGCCGATTACCTACAATATTATGCCGCCGCGGCTGCTTTGGATAACAACAATCAGCCGGGAGTGGGGGGTGCAGTGGCTGTCAATGGAGCCAGTGAATACATGCAACGAAAATTGAGCTATTTCGGCTCGGCTTTGTCAGCCAATGGTCCCCTGGATATGCGACGCTGCACTAGCAATGAATCCGGTAAGTTTGGCCTCAATGCTTTTAGCCTTTTTCTATTGTTCGGTTTGGCTTTGTTATTTCGAGCTAATTTGAGACAATTTGTGTGTTTTTAAATCTTTTAGATTGTGACTCACCGCCGCCGCTAAGCAGCTCACCATCCTCCTCCGCCGCTGGTTATGGCAATGCGGCCTCTCCGCTCTCGCATGATGAGGGCTTGGGTGGTGCTCTCAGTCGCAAGAAGCGCTCGCGTGCTGCCTTCAGTCATGCCCAGGTCTTTGAGCTGGAGAGAAGATTTGCCCAACAGCGTTACCTGAGTGGCCCCGAGCGCTCGGAAATGGCAAAGACCCTGCGTCTGACAGAGACCCAGGTCAAGATTTGGTTCCAGAATCGCCGCTACAAGACCAAGCGTAAGCAGATACAACAGCACGAGGCCGCCCTGCTCAGTGCCACAAAACGTGTGCCCGTACAGGTTTTGGTCCGGGAAGATGGCAGCACCACCTATGCCCATATGACACCAGGCGGTGCAGCAGCAGCCGCCGCCGGCTATCCCCATGGCCTGGATCCAGCTTTGCTTAGCATTTACAGACATCAACTGCAATTAGCCTATGGTGGCCTGCCATTGCCACAAATGCATTTTCCATACTTTTATCCGCAGGCCAAGGTGCCACAGCCCATACCGCCGCCCAGCCAGCAACCCTCGGGCTCTGGCTTCATGCCTGCCGCGAAGGCTGTGGACTTTGCTGCCAAACCTGTGCCCGGATATTCGTCGGCTTCCTCATCGCCGACTCGTCAACAGCGCACGCCCTGTCCAAGTCCCACGCCCACAGCCACACCCACACACTCTCAGATAGTCAGTGTGGAGGAGAGTGGAGCTGAGGATGGCGAGGAGAATGTGGAAATTGATTAAGCCCTTGAAGTGGGCAACCCTTTTCCGTGCTTAAGCGTTTGTGATAGCAGAGGAGATTTACATTTGATTTGAAGGAGGCATGCAGCTAAATGGACAACCAAAGTAAATAAATAATTGAGCACACATGAGAGTAGCTTATAGCTTTAGTAGTCTTAAGTTAATTTAGTGCAAATAATATGAAAAATAAAATATGAATTCAAAAAAAAAAAAAAAAAATGATTTGACGGATGACCTGATTTTTAGGCACTTCACAAGATGGGCAGACAGGGCAGGACAGACAGTTAGAAGTTGAAGTGTCTACCAGAAGATGATCAATGAAGTGGCCAATGCGTGTGGCCTGAAAGATACTTGCAAAAAAAAAAGAAGGAAAGAAAGAAAAGTCTGGCTGGGTACTCAAAGTCGTCAGAGAAGAGAAGTGCTTCAATATGTCAGTCTTGGGTGACCCACAAAGGCTTGGCCAGTCAGCCAAGGATTTTGCATAATCTTTGAGGTGAACTGGTCGGACATATGTGTCCTTAAATGGCACAGTTGGTGACCGACGACACTAATTGCTCTCAAGTGGAAATTGGCGACAATTTTAACGTCTCGAATTGATAAATAAATAAACAGAAGAAGAGGAAGCAGGCTTCTTCTGCCTGGGAAGAAGAACCGAATTAATTGAATAGACTCGAAACTATTTGAGTTGAATTTTCTTTGATTTAATTTATCATATTTCCGTTGAGTGGCAACTGTGAAAACAAATCAGCCGAGAGAGCAACAGTTGAAATTCTTGTGCTAAAAGCAGCCACAGACCATTTGACAAATTTGGGACACTAAAACCGATTGACAGTTGTAATTACTTGTGTCAATAATTTCTGGCGGCTCGTCACAAAAATCTGCACACACAGGAAGTTTACCTCAAAATTGTGTTGGAACCCATTCGAAATGCTCTAGAATCTTTTGGACTAGAAGGATTCAAAGGCTTGGCCCAGCATGTGGTCGGTCTAGGTCTCGGATTTGTTTATTCCAGAATCCTTTTTTTTTTTTTGTTTATGCAACCCTGTTTTTTTTTTTTTAGTTTGTTTTATGACACTGGCAGATGACGTCCTCGTGATACTTGACAGCCATCAGTATCCTTTTTATAATGCCGCCTCAGTAGTTTCGGACTTTTGTTTAGATTAGTCTATTTTGAGTGTGTGATTAATAATAAGCAAATTAAATTGATGACAAAGCCAGACCAGGCGGCGTATACGTAATTTCGATTATTATTCCAATCAATTTGCCATTAACTCTTTTGTTGTTGGCACCTGTCAAAGGCGGAGGAAATTCTGTTTTTGTAAATAAAAATAATTCGCTTTGTCATAAGTATTTTTGTTGTTGTTGTTGTTATTGTTAATTTTGTGTAGTTTTTAAACAATTTCAGTGCGAATTCTTAAGCGGCTTTTGAGAGCATTTTTAATGCCAACAAATGCAAATGGCAAATAAAAAAATATATATATAGCCAAAGACGTTTCTGGACAGCTTAAAGTATAAACAAAATGTACTTGCAACCAACAAACACACACACGCACACTCGGGCAAATGCCGAGAAATTTTTACTTAAAATGCATTTTGACTTTTTGTTAGCCCATTTTAATGCACTTTATTTTAGCGCTTCTCTGTGTGTCCCGCCTCGTCTCAGTGTCAGTGGCGTTGGTGGTGGTGGTATCTGCTGCACACATGTGCGCCATAAAAGGAGGATGAGGATGGCCTGAACTGGGGCTGCTGCCGTTGCCGATGCCATCAATGATGACGACGCTGATGGCCCCTCTGCTTAGCTCAGCGGTTGCAGTGCACTTCGATTTTGTGCCGCTACCGATTTGTCTGTTTTTATTGTTGTTGTTGTTGTTGCTTCGAGTTTGTGTTGTTGTTGTTATTATTGTTGTTGCACGTGTGGGTTTGTTTGTGCAATAGACTAAGAATTCGGGGTATGGCAAGTCATGACAAAATCAGCCCAAGGATAACCCTTCCTCTTTCTCTCTTAAAACAAACGCTACACTCTTCCTTAAAAAAGAGTCCAAATCGTTTTGAATTGAAATACTTAAAAATAAATAATTTTTTCCAGAATATTTCCTATCGAATTGTTTAAATTCCTTTTGGAAATTCTTGGTTTAATTTTAGAGTATCTCAACTTCGGCTTATTGGGATTTTCTTTTTGTGTATTTTTGGTTATTTTTACTGCTATTATTTTTTGTTTTGTTATGAAAGTTGTGCTCTTTGTTTAATGGGTTGAATTTCTTGGTTGAGGGCAAGAACAAAGTCAGGACAGGCCAAAGGCAAACGACATTGGATTGCCTAATTGAAAGTCTCTAGAATAAACAGAAGACAAGATTTCCGCGATCCGATACTATATATTTCCCAAAAAAAAAAATAAAGTACAATGATTTTCAATGATCATAATGATGGGTAGAATGATGATGATGCTCTCGCTCGTTTTTATTTATGTTTATTTTGTTTGAAAATTGTGCGTTTAATTTATAGTTAATTGTTTTTTCCAGTTTCAGTGCCGATGCCGATGACTGTGTGCGGTCCGCGAATGAATTCCATGAAACCAGCCCACATGGATATGAAAATTCTTCCAAAAAACAAAAAAAAAAAAAAAAAATTACACCAATTGTTGCCGAGATGAATTGCGTTGAGATGAAATGAAATGGTTGCTCTATTTGCGTAAGTTTGGGCACCCACACAAAGATCGCCACCACCAGCACCAGCACCACCACGATCATCATCATCATCATCATCATTATCATCATCACCACCGCCAATGGCACACTAACAGCTTCATAACAAAATGGCCACCCACCTCAAAAGGCAGATGGTGAATTCAATCTGTCCATTGCCCAATACCTAAGCCCCTCTCTCAGCTGCCCTCATTCGTTCATCAAGAATTGTTCCCAACTTGCCACTCTTTTGCTTATTTTCCTTCAAATAAAAAACCATTTAAATGATTCGGACTCTTGTTCTCGTTTCTCTCAAAAGTCTTACAAGCGTTGAGCGAGGCGCAGGGTAGAGAGCAACGGGCCAAATCGAAATTAAATGATAAATGTTTTGGTTTTGTGATTTTGTTTATTGTTCAAATTTCGACCAACAAAATTTTTAAATTCTACCGCATATATAAAACGAGGTTTTCTTTTTTTTTCATTTTTTTCGTAAAACTTTTTATAGGCATCCGAAGACGGTCAGGATTGGGTGTTGGTATTCAATTTGGATTTGCTGAAGATGGCATTCAAAATTTGTTGTTGCTGTTGTTATTCTGTTTAGATAAAAATGTTGTGGTATAGCGAAGAATACGGAACACACATGTGGTTGTCCCGTATCCGTCTGCCATTGCGAGGCAACTTAATTAGCATTTTTAATGGAGCTGCTGATGCTGCCCCGTTCGCAATCTTTCAACAATTATACACAAAATTTCCAGGGAAGTACACAGCACTAATTTATATTTTAGTCTTCTTCTTGTTGTTGTTGTTGTTGTTGTTCTTACACAATGATTTTATGGATTTTGATTGGATGCTGGAGGGAAGAATTTATTGTGTTATCAGTTGCCAGAGCGCTACTAATAGGCAAGCCGAAGCACTTGAAAAATATACTGATAAGCCGATCTGAAGTGTTCACTGGTCTTAGAAGATGAGAAATCTCAAAACTTTCAATGGCAACACAAGTTTCAGGCAGGTCAGAAAAGTCCATGGATAAGTGGTTTAAAAAGCATTTCAAATGATCTTTCATTGTTGGTCAGTTTTGAAAAATCAAGTTCAACGGAAGACAATTTGGCATTTATGCATTCTATCTTTGAAGAAGAAGATATCGGGGAATTCCTAAATTTACCCACAATATGATCAGAGTGACTAAAGAAGTCGATCTAGTCATGACCGTCGGTCTGTCCTTCTGAGATTTTCAGAACTAGAAGTTCCGGTTTGTCTCTAATAATTACATATGTTATGGGCTAAGTCAAGTTTATCAGAATATTTCGATATTGGTCTTAGGTTTGTATTGAAAAGCCTAGAACATAGATACCCCGGAAAATTTAAAATTTCATGGGTCAAAGGTTTGTTTTTGCCAGTATATTTGGAATAGCAATATTGAGTTGTAAAAAGATCGGATCATCATATCACATAGCTCTCATACGGGCCGATTGAAAGTGCTAAAATGATTTATTTTCAAGAAATCTTAGCCAGATTTAAGAATTACGTGAGATATAGTTTACTCCCCTATATTAAATCGGAGAGCTCTATCATATATTTCCGTTCGGAACCATCGACTCACCAGAGTATCCCAAACTCGGCTGCCCGTGTTTATTGCATTTACTTTCTTTCCTTAGTCTTCAATTTTTCTATAATATTCTTTATGTTAAGGCAAAGTGATTTGCTATAACTTGATCAGTATCCAAGTATCCAAGCTATTCAGAAAATCAGGTGAATGAAAACGTAATCTTTCTACGCCATTTTGATTTCTACTTTAAAAATTCTTTTTGTTGTTTATTATGAAAACACTTTATTGATTCTAGTGTTTAGTTTGTATGACGAAGAGAAGGTCGTAAAGCCTTTTAACGTCAGACATCATCGACGTCTTTAGAAAATTTAATACTCAAAGAAAAAGATCAATTCAACCTAACAAGGCACCTGTTCTCAGAGTATTTTCTTGAAAAGTACCAAAGATCTCTTAACCCTCTAGGGAAATAATTTTTTTATTTAGACTAAGAATATTTTCAATTAAAACCAGATTTATAGGAATCTTGAAGTGTTTATGTGATACCAAAAAACATTTGGATTTTTGCTAGAGATTTGAAATGGTCTTGACTCCCATATTTCTGTCATATCTTCAGGATATTTTGAGGATTCATTATGCAAGGTATATAGAAAGGGGAGGTCAAAAGATTCCTCTAAATTTCTTAGGGATAAGTAAATTTTTAAGTATAAGGAAAAGTATAGCGCTTAAATCTGTTTAAGTGTTCATTTCATAGGGTAAACAAACAAATGTTTAATAGTTTGCTTTATTTAGCGTAGGTGTTTGAGTGTTTTGGATTTATAAAAATAAATTGAAATTTCTCATAGCATCGAAACTTATCGGATAATTCAGTGACTCAAATGATTCATTAGACAAGTCCACGCCCAGACAGGTCTGACAGGTCTGCCGATTTGGGCATAACTTTTCCATCTGAGTACTCGCCAGCTAATTGCCAATTGCAATAGCTTTTCCAAGAACAAAAAAGAAGAAGAAGAAAATTTGCCACGCATAAATGAACTCTTAGGGAGAAGGCAACTCATTGGCTGCCTCGTTACGCATTAAATGAATTCCACCTACTTTTGCCGTAGAGTCATTTTCATTCATTCATTTTTTTTTTCATAATCATTATACGAATTTCTTTTTCTTTTTATTTACTTTTATCAACAAAAGAAGGCAAAGGAGGAGTGGGAATGGGAATGGGAATGGGTGTGGGAGTTGGAGCTGGAGGACTGACTTGTGGCAGCCATTAGCAGCAATTTTCAATTTCCTTTCTGATGAAGCACATGGCAAGAGCAAATTACATAGCAGAAAACCCAAAGAAAAGACAAGACAGCTCAAGGATGAGTTTACTTGAGTTGAGTTGAGAGAAGACGAGACAAGACTTTCGTTTCTTCCTAGCCCATATTTGGTTTTCTTTTCTTTTTTTTTTATGATTTGTTGGTTTTGTGCTTAGCTTTTGGCACACGTACACAATTGTCCTGCTTCACTCCACTGCCATACCCCTGCTGGTGAAGAGAAGGACTTCGATTCAAAAAGAATCAACCGTACTTGCAATTTCTTTTTTGCAGCTCAGCAGAAGCTAACCTGTCTGGGAGGGTGGGTTTCGGGTACTGAGATGATTATGGTGGTGGTGGCAATACAAACGAACGGCCATTATGTTTATCTCAAGTGAAAGCAACGGCTGAAGTGAATTTTTAACGAGCGTTAACTCGACTTGCACTGAGTCGTTCCTAAATATCCTGCAAAGGACATGCTTCAATTGAATAAGAAGAAAATTACACTTAAACGCTGCGGCGTGTCAGTCTGAGAGAAAAAGAGAGAGAGTGTTGGTTGGTCATCTCGAGACACTATTTTGTCTATTTACTTTAGGCTTACTTTTCTCTGATTGACTTTGATTGTGTGGCATTCAAAGCAAAGTCACCTGAAGACTCACCAAATTACGGCAATTAGCAATTTTAGTTGTGAACTTCAATGGATCGAGTGCCTGAAAATAAGCGCCGCCTTCTTCGTCTGTTTGTTTCGTAGCCAGCAAGCAGTCCTGACAAATAATCCAATCCAGTTTATTTGACTAAGCCGTTGACAGACAAACAGTTTAGCTCACTCACCCGCCGGCGGTAGCTCATACGCCCCGTGGACCTGCTCCCCATTCACATTAACATATCATTAACTTGCAGCTTCTTGTGCGTTTGTCTGTTTATCTAGGCTTTTGTTTACAATATATAAAGTAATCATGTGTTACTAATACCAATAATAAAGCCAATGGGCAATCTAACCCTAGCAGCACCAGACGGAGGCCTTTGCCGGCGGCGCACCCACTTTACTGTCAGTTCGTGCATGCATAATGAGCCCAGCCAACAAACAAATATCTACATGTGTCTCTCTCCCTCTGTGTGTTTGTGTGTGTGTGTTGGGTGTGTACGTGTTTTTCGGGCGCACTCGTCTCCAAGTGCTGCACTTGCACTGACTCCATGAGGCTCGGTACTCTGTCCTCTGTCCTCTGTGTCCTCTGTCTCCTGGCTTCTTGTAAACAAACCAGGAATTCAATCTGCTAATTTTGTGTGTGTTAGGGAGGAAGCAACTGTCTTTTCTGTTTATATTTTGCAATTAAAAGGCGCTACTGATTTTGTTTGGCCTGTTTGAGAAATCACAAACTTCAATACACTTGATATGCCTCTTAAGTTCTATGGAGCAATAAAATCTTTTTGAATTGAATAAATCTTGGAGAGAGTTTCAAAGATGTTGAAAGTGCTTTAAATCCATTTTGGTCAATGATGAATTTGAAAATCTATGATTACCCAAATAAATCTGATTGAAATTCTTTCTTCATTTGGTTAATTTTTTTTTTTGAATCGAAATACCACTCACCATGGCACTCTTGCGCCTTAAGTAGTTTTGTATATATATTTTTTTCCATTAATTTTGAGGCTTATGGATTTCATTTGAAAATACTTAAGTAGCCCAGTCAAGTGCCAAAGTTTAAGTGTTTGTACAATATTGCAAAAAACAAAAAAAGAAAAGCCCAAAAGTTGAGTAATTTTTTGTTGACTCAATTGTCTGTGCTCTTCTCAGAAATTGATTAATTTTCCATTCACCACTTCCTTCTCGAGTTATGCATATTTTGCCAAATGCAATAAAATTCTAGAATGCTAATTTGTAGGCAATTAAAATGAATTTTCTCTCTCTCCTTTTTTTTGCCATCATTTTGATCGTCAAATTGTATAATTGCCACAGAATTTGACATGAGTTGCGAAATTGATTCGATTTCAGAATTTTTTTCGTATTATTGTTTACTTTGTCATATTTTTCTTATGTGTTTTTATTGTTCGACTGACTGGCTGGGCTGGCATCTTCCGCCAATTTCAATTCGCCATATTTTCATAGCTCATTCATAGCCGAAAGAGAGAAGGATTGGGTGGTGAATGATGCCAATGATGTTCTTGTTGGTTGGACTATCTTGTCTCTGTTTATTTGTATGTTTGTCTTTTTATCTGTTTGTTGCTCTTCGCTTCGATCAGCCAACAGAAATATAAAAAAAAATATTGTGCGTGTTTATTGGCCCGTTCCGGTCGAGTCCAAATAAATCTTTCAGCATTTTGCGGTAATCAGAGTGGATTGTGTGGATGTGGTTGTTAACCCTGAATCTATGGATAATATACCAACCAGATCAATTCACTTGCCTCGTCAAGTGGACCTTACATAAATCACGAAAATCGCTTGCATTTTTCTAATCGTTCTTGGCAAAATCAGACCGCCTCCACTTTAGGCGCCCCATTACCGAGCAATCGTTGCAATAATCTTTCAGTAGGCCCACAATAAATATTTCCCCCAGCCCAGTGCAATGCACAAGGGAACAAAAAATCAAAGCTTTTAAGTAACTTTTATGCCATAAGACTTGAAGTGTTTCGTTCTAATTAAAGCCTTCAAATGCGCAATTAGCCGCTATTACAATAATAATACTTGTGTAGTACACAAGCAAAATACCCAAGCAGAAGCAGATTCCAAAAGACCATAACAATTGAAAAATATATATTTTCTTAAAAAAAAAAAAAAAAACAACAAACAAGAATAATGAAAATTGAAATGTGTTCCGAGTACATTTTGCAAACGTAAATCGCCTGCACTTAAGAGCTTAAAAAAGTAGCAGACGCACAAGCCAAGCAAAGATCGAGAGATTGATCAATCAGGGAGGGCAGACTATATTCGGGGGAAGGGGTGGCATTTGTTCAACCAACAGCCTTGACATGGAATTAGTAGATCCAAAATACAGATCGACTTCTTCTCTCCACGCTCTGTTGTCAACATTGTTCCATAATTAGAAACCTGAAACCGATACTGCAACTGCCGCCGTGTGGACTTGTCGACTTGTCGCCGCCAGCAAACGATTCATCAGTTTGAGCCACTTGAAGTTAAATTGTGTACTGATCATGTAATTTGCGTGCGACCTTTTAGGATTTGTTTACAAATCACGCCTGGTCAGCTACTTAACGCCGCCGTTGTATTTGAATTTGTCGCCCAGACGCCACACACGAGAAGATCGCCTGCCCATGTGGTAACTTCGGAGTCTGGCTGGATATTTTTTGAAATATGTGTGAATTTAAACAGTCGCCAGTTTGGGTCAAGTGACCCCGGGGGCAGACATTAATTACTTCAATATTTTGACCGTACTCTCAAGTGCCCAGCCTGTGGTTACTTGTGTGGTCAATCGGGAGAGTTGCGCCACCTAAGCAACCTTGGACTTAACCAAAACTCTTTGATCTATCAAAAGAAACAATTTGATTCTTAAGGCTGAAAAAGTAGCCAAGCTTTGCTCTTTAGAAAAGTTGGAAGCCTGCCTCCTTGAGTCTGGACTGCCCAGGACTGTCTAGACAGCTGTGCCTATCCTGTGTGCCGGCGTCAAGTGGCTTATTTTGATTTGCACCACAGGACTATGGCACCAGGCTATTGCCAATACTTACAATGTTTTGTAACCAATTAGGCAGCCCGGCGGAGTGAGACCACACAAGACAGGAGCCCACATGGGTTTAGGAGAAATACATCCTACAACAACAAGGAAAAACTCCCACTTCCAGAGACAAAGCCAACCACATTTAATGCACTCAAAACTGAGACGAAGTAGTAAGTAGAAAAAGGGGGAAGAATCTATACAGAATCAGTAGGGAGCCGTGAAGCATGAGAAAGTAAGCGAGTCAGTTCATCAGGTGACTTTGGGCACCATCACCATCTCTCTTCCACCATCCAGCATCGTTAGAAATATTGCAGACCGTGGTTTGTTTATGCTACTTTGGAAGTAATAAAAGACACGGCCAGATCCCAGGCATAGATCATCATTCGAAACTATGTGGGTGGCCATGTTGAGCACACGCGCCACACCACACAACATATGCGAGCCAATTCGTCGTTGGTTTTTCAGGTCTTACGGTTTGGCTGGGATTATTTTTTTTTATGTAAATGCTAAATAAGTTTCACTCGGAATAACGCGCCTTTGTGGTAATTACCGGCAACTCTTCGGAGGCATTCGTGTGGAAATAATCAAAACATTGTGTAAAGGACAACGACTTATGTCCAATTTGAATTGGTTGGGCTGGGCTGGGCTGAAGTGGAGTGGTGGTAATCCCTGTGAGAGTCTGTGTATCCGCGCTATCATAATTGAATATTGAATTGATTTCTGGTGAAAGCCGTCAGGGCAGCCACTTGTAAAAGTCTGGGTAGTTGGGGGTTAAGGGATATATGTGTATCGGCAGAGAGAGAGAGAGAGAGAGAGACTAACAGCCACTCCAGTAAGCGGATAATTTGACTTAATTGTGTCATTATGAAGCGCAGTATATCTGGCTCAGCCTGGGAATAATTCCGAGTCAAGTACGGCAGCCCCATTAACACCCTAAAAGTCAATTGTTTTTATAGTTTTTTCCATAAGAGTTTGGAGGCTTATTCGTAGTTTGTTGACCTTTTGATAACTCTTCAAAACTCTGATGTATCGTTTCTCACTCGAGACGCAAGTTTTGAAAATCCATTTCTATTTGATTGATATGATTATTATTGTTGTTTGGCAATTCTATTTGCTTTTTTTTACAGTTTTGTTCAGATTCAATTGTTTTCATTTGTCAATAAAATTGGCATAATTTACATGTTGATTTGTGCGGAAAATCAACAAATTTGAACGTTTGCAAATCGTTTCTCTATTTATTGAATCACAGGCTCATCAAATTGTGTGGATAATAATTCTATATTTATAGCAGCGTTCTTCTCTTTCTTCTTTTACTTTGTTTCTGCAGCCTCTGTCTATTTTTTTTGAAAAACTAAGACCTATTAAGTTTTATGGCTTTTATGATTCACTACTTCATGTTAAATTGAGGCAACTTTAAGCAGCTAAGTATGGAAATTATCAGAACAAAATTTTAAATTTAAAAATTTATTTTATTTAATTCAGTTTAATTAATTTGTAATAAACAAAAGAAACATTTTTTAAATTAAATTAACAAGAGGTATATGCTGGCGCCATCTAGTATTATTTAGAGATGTACAATCAAGCGCACTCTTGAGTTTATTTCTTACTAAAATGAAAAGTAGATGGCGCTAAAAAAATTATTTCACTTTGCTCAGTTTAGTTTTATATTGCATACTTTTAGCTGCTGTAAATAATTTTTTATACACAAACAAAAAGGAATGTATATGTTTAGGGGTATTTCTGCGGCGCAATAACTTAGAATCGTGATTAATTGTTGTATAGAGATATTGGGTTCCGAATTTATTTGGGCAATTGTATTCAATCTGCAATGTTTCAGTGTTACCGCGTTCTTGCGCCATATTGGATTGCATCGGTTAAAATCGGAAACTCACAGTGCGAGCATCTCTGCTCTGTTCGATGTACAATAATTTTGCGAATTCAAACAGAGTATGTTAGTTCCATTTATTACAGTCTTTAACCATTTTTCAATCGGCATTCTAGCCTTTTATTGGCCTTTAGAATCCATTCTGGTATAGATAAATTCCGTTTAGTCAGTTTTAATGACATATCAAGACTGTGCTAAAGAGATGTATAATTAAAGACACTTTTTGAGTTGATTGCTACACCAATAGAGAAATAATATGAGCGTTGCTTTATTTTCAATTGCATCAAATTATGGTAATTTCGCTATAATACAAGACCTATTATTAAAAATATAATATACAATATATTATGATGCTTGAATTACAAACAGATCATTTAACAAATTGGACAATAAAAAATATTTAATACTATGCTGCGAGTTTTATTTTTTTTTAAGAAAAAGAAAATTACAAGCAATTGGAAATGAAATTTAATACAAGATGAAAATCTAGAAACAAAAAAGCACCCTTCCACTTTACATATTAATTTTTGGCAAATTAAGAATTCTGTAAGCGTGTCTGAGTAATTCAGATCTAAAAGAAAATTAAGCTAATTAGAATTTTGAGGTTTGAACTAAGTCAAAGGTGGTGCTGTCTGCTGAGACGGCGTTAGCGGCGGGTGCGTCTTTGCGGGTTGGGGGTAGAGCTTGCCATCGGAGTAGTGCATCAGGGTAATCAATTTCAGCATACGCAATTCCTCCTTATCCGTGCTGTGGGAGCTGCTGTTGTGGCTGCCATTGTGGTTGCCTCGATGGCTCGACATTGACGAGGCTGGGTGGTGGCGTTGGTGAAGTGATCGCATGTTGTCTGCTGACTGGTCGTGTCTTTAAAATACTCAAGTCATTAACATTCTCTAAAAAGCTTTTGTTCGCTGACAATTGTTTCACGCTTGCCACATCCTTTTTCAGCTCCTCCATGTCACGTTTGAGTTTGGCTCGGCGGTTTTGGAACCAGGTGATCACCTGTAAGACCAAATGGAAACCCAATCAAATAATTGTTGCACAAAACTCGCATTCTTGAAGGAAACACTTTTCATACTCACCTGCGCATTAGACAATCCCAGACCAGCTGCAATTTCATCTCGATCGGCCGGCGAGAGATATTTCTGATAGAGGAAACGTTTCTCCAGTTCGAAAATCTGCTGATTGGTAAATGCTGTGCGTGATTTGCGCTTCTTCTTGGGATTCGGCCTCGTTGCAAATATATTAAGTGTGGCGGGATCTGGAAAATATCAGAAAATCGAAAGTTCAGTATAAAGAGCCTTCAATCGGAAATAATCCATATATATATTCAGATAGATCCCCATAATGAAATCAATTAATCTCCAAGGTGTGATTGTGAATACGCCGTAAATTTTAAACGATCAGTCAACTTTTAATAGGCATTACGAAAGTGTTAGATTTTTGTTGTTGTTGCTTATACGATTTATAAACGTTTGCAGCCATAAAAGTTTGCTTTTATGGCGCCTATTTTTCTCTGACTCTGTCGATTTATCTCAAATATTGTATAGGCTAAGCGAAATGCTCAAGACTTTAAGAGTTTAATAAAGCCAGCTTTATCCAAAGATCCCTATTAAGTTTATGGTGCTACCATTGTTAACTGTTTTCTGTTAACAAAAATAAAAGAAAAATCTGTTAGATTTTAATAGTTTTTTTTTTTCGTTTTTTTTTTTTATGATCGCAGCCACGCATGCGTTTCAATCAGAATTAGTTGAAACAGTTTTGAAATACAATTCAATGGAATTCATAATAAACAATAACAAAAACGTGTCTGACCGCCAATAAATGTGTTTGCTTGCCATAAACACATCTCAGCAGTAAGCGGCATTCTGAACATTCTGTGAAAGTATAAATTTTGTAATGCTTTGAATACTCTAATAAATTATTGACAAAGCCAATCAAAGAGTTGAGAAAAGTTATTTTGATAGACAACACTCGATTTTTGATTGAATTCTTTTCCGGCATCTCTGGGAAATGTAAAGAAAATTGCCATTCAAAATCAAAATAAGGAAATTTTCCAGCAAGTCTCCATCTGCTCCCTAAAAGTTAGAAATATTTATTTTAGTATCTTGACTAGTCAAGTCGGATCTATTGATTGTGTGATATTCTTGATGTTTTCCGATCGGACGATAATATTGATCGTGCTGGTTTTATGGGCGTTCACTCGGCTTGATATTTCACCCCATTTCTGGGCTACTTTGTTATTTTTGTATTGGTTTTTTATTGGACTCGTCTGAATGATTTTCTTTTATGTTTTCATGAGCGTTGTGATTGGACTTGATTGCTGGGCCTGTATTTGTTTTTAGCATGTTTAAAGGTAATACCCCAGCTGATTGATGTTTTTCTTTTTTTCTTTTTTTGGGAAAGCGTTTGCCAGCGGAAATCACTGCCATCAACTATTGCTCCGCCGCTGCCTTTTTGTTTGTTTATTGAAGGAATTTCATTAATTCGATATTGTTGTTGATGGGTTTATTAATGCAAAAATATTTATTTCACAAAATGCCTGAGTGAGCCACTCCGTCAAAGTGCAAACGGAAATGGCTCTGTTTATGATAAAGGAAGAAGAAGAAGCAGAAGACGCCTCTGCAGTCTATAGTCAGGAGCAGGAAGTACCCACAGTAATGGCCCAGGCAGCTGCTCTTTTTGAATTTTTTTACCCCTGTTGAGTTGGTGTTGCCACAACTGGGAGGCATGTTGATGGTAAATATGTCCGTCGATTAACAATTAAGTTGCTCACCATTGATCTGGGGTGAGCCTGCCTGCTGGTAGTTTTTCATTACTTGCGGGTTGTCCCAAAGCCATTTTGTCACTCTTGTGATATGTTTATTGTGGCGAATTTATCTAGACAAAAATGTACACGCCCTTTTCTAGTAAGCCAAGGGGCAAATTAGCAGCGAATTTTATAGCTGAATATTTAAAATATTCAATGTCTTAAGGAAATATTAACCCTTGAATTAATAATCCATCTGAATGTATAATTTCTCTTGAGAAATAAAATACCTTAGTTAAAATTATCTCAGCTAAAAAGTAGCTCAAGATACTCCCAGCTAAAAAGTAGATCAAAACTTGAATAAAATATCTGAAAGATATATTTACTCTCGATTTAATAATGGATCTAAATGTATTAGGACTGACAATCAATACTGATTCCCAAGGGATTTTTATTTGATAATAAAAATTCCTTACATAAAGCTTTTCTAGCTAAAAAATAGCTCAAAGACTTTAATGATCGAAACTCCATTGTAAACTTCATAGTAAATTTATATTGATGAAAAGATCTTAAGGATACATTAGCCCTCGATATGGAGTAATAAAAATTTCTCAGCTAAAACTCTAAAAATTAGTTAAATGAAAACTGCTTAGTGAATTTCCTAGTAAATTTGAATTGATCAAAAAGGTTAATAACGCCTGCCTATCCGTTATTTTCGCATACGATTGGCAACGTGTGTTGCAACCTGGACACACCTCTAATTAAAACCTGGCACATACTACACACACCGGCAAACTCTCTCACATATACACACACACACACACACAGAGAAACACAGACAGGAGAGTCGGGCAAGTATTGGGTTAAAAACTGGTTGTGGGTGTGTTTGGCCATTTGTTGCGCTTAATTAATTATGAAAGCTGCACAGGGGCTGGCCAAGTCATGCTAATAGCTTTGACTTCTTTAGCCCCCCAAAAGAATATGGCAAGTTGCAGTGGTTGGCGTTGGTTATGCGGGCTGCGACGTCAGGTTTGGAGTGTGAAAGAAAGATATTTGGCAAAAGAAATATGGCTGCACCCACAGCTATGAACTGGTCACGTAGTCGGAGAAGAACAAACTGGCACAACAAATAATGTCATCAGCATAACTAATCATTATGACAGTCGAGACGACATTGCAGGGGAATGAGGTATTCAGCTACTTGGCCGGCCAAAATAAGCGTAAGTTATGTCAGCCGGCAGAGGTGTCACTAATTGAGAGGCCCTAACAAAATAAGGCGACGCATTGTCCTCCAGAGTGACCAGAAATAGGGCTAGGCTGGTGGAGATGATGATGAGATAGCGGATGTTTGTGGCTCGGAGTGGAAGGTGTTTTATCTGTTCTGCTAGACACCCAATCTTGGGCTTTGGCTAATGGTGTTTGACTGGTGATTAAGTGAATTAGGTGACTGCCACTGCCACATAAATTAAAGGCAATTAATTAAATGCTTCATTCAGAATGATGAGACCAGTCCAGAGTCAGAGGTAGAGTTTATCGGTGCCTAAGCCGGGAAAAGTGAAAAGTCAATCAAAATCTATTAGGCTTAAGTGCTGAAAAATAATCTGAAGAGCAAAGTGGTTGGCCACAGCAATTATGTTAATTAAGTTGAACGCCAACCAGAATACACTCAGTACACATATAAAAATACCATGAATACGGAGCAGCAGGAACGATTCAATTAAAGCCGACTTCAAATCAATCAGCCAAGATCAGCCCAATGCTCCCAGGTTAAAATGTAATAAAGTGCAGACTTGCTCTCTCCCTCTCTTTCTCTTTCATACCTGAAGCGTCAAAATAAAAGCCAGTGAGATTGAGATTGAAATCTTTGGCTACTGAAGATTGACCGAAGATTCGAGATCTTGTATCTCTTTTAGCCTCATTCTTTGTTAGAGCCCTAATGGCCAAGAGAGAAGTATTTTATCACAAGGTGCTGTTCACACGCTTTTCAAATGCCTCGTGGTCCTCTTTGAAAGATGACCTACCTACTGGCAAGAGATGTCTGATCTGGCAACACACATGACATGTGGAATGTTTCGAAGACTTATGCGGTCACTTTGGCTGCAGCAGAAAGGGAAGACTCAATTAGAACATGGCTCAGGGGATTTATGATCCCTAGGAATTTCACATTGGTATACTCAGGCTAAATACCTGCCAATAACTTTATAAGTTTGCCGCCACCAACAATACCATTAAAACTGAAAAGTCCAAAGACCAAAATTATGACAAAGTTTGCGACCTTCGGCTGGCCAAGCCAGATCTTTCCGCCTGTCAAAGGATACCGAGTGACTGCCGACCACAGACCACATGCAAAAGAGCCGATCGACAAAGAGTTTTGCTAAAAGCGTTAATTACATTCCCCCACTCACGAGGCAGTGGAGTCCCCCGGAGGTAGGTCGGCTCGGCGAGGCAAAAGCGACCACAAATTGCGTTGTCCAGAAGCTCGAAAGCGTAATCAAAAACTAATTTTAATCCTGTTTGGGGTACTGGGACCCTGATGAGGGATCAGATTAATACCGACGCACTCGCTCACTCACTCATTCACTCAATGGCCTAACCGACTGTCGGTCTCTTCAGACTCTCCCATCGATGCTTGATTCGACGACTGATCGCTGCACACACGGCCAGGTAAATTTAGAGTCGATCTTTTTAGCGGTAGGTCCATGCTAATTTATTCTAAATGGCTTTTTGAAATCTCCCGAAACAACAGACAAAATTTTACTTATGACTTTACCGGAGTTTCTCCCAAAAAAGAAAGAAAAAAAAACCCTAAAAATATTATTAAAATAAACGTAACCACAAAGTCGACTGATGATTCAGGTTGAGTTGCCTGGGTGTTGGAGACTGTGAATCTGATTCTGATTCCGTTTCTGAATTTGGGTTTTTTAGTTTTGGGTTATGAGAATCGGTTGCATACTTTTCTCACTTTAGCGTGTCTGCGTGTTGTTAGCAACGAAATTGATGAGTTCGAGCAGGTTATAAAAAAAACCTTGCCTTTTGTTGTTGCTATTGTTGCTTTGGAATACAATAACACAAATTAATATAAGAAGATGAGACAAATTTAGCCGCCGACAAAAGCAGAGCAATCTCTTCCCTCTCCTTCTAGCTTTGTGTGTGCCACAGGCTTCCTGTCTCTTTTACTCGCTTTTATCTTGACTTTGGCCCATAACGAGAAAGTTATAAATTTGGGTATTTTCTTTTGGGTGTCTCTTTAGTTAACTGATTTGGCCGACAACATCTACCGTGGGGGTCTGTCATTGTTGGCTGCTTGTTTACACGCTCGTAATGCCCGAAATAAGTTTGTTATTTCTCTTTTATAATAAATAAATAAAAAAAGTGCCTATTATATATCGTATTGAGTGATTTTTGTACTCCCCCTTAATTAATTGTAATTGTATAATTTCGCTCCATAATTTATTGTCATTGCGGCTTATAATTATTATTATGATTTTTTGAAATATCACAAAATTTGATAAAAAAAATCTTTAATTTTTATATATTTTTTAATGATTACAACTATAAATTTTTGATCCCTAATAACAATATATTTCAAATAAATTTAATTCTAAATGAAGCCGAACGTTAAACTCGGGCGCGGCTGAGTTTGGGATATCCTGTGCCTAGTGACGGAATTGAAAAAGAAAATGTGGTAACCCTGGTGATCTACATTCACATAAGACCTCTGGTCTTCATATTACTTTGAATCCAACAACACATTGCTCACAATAATGCAAGCACGCCATCTATCGGACTGTTCATTTGACCGTTTGCCAGTTGGGCAAGGGAAACTAAAATCTTGACTCTGAAAATTTGTTTTCTGAGTATCTCATGTAGATATGGTCCGATTTTAGTCAAGCTTGATATCAATCGAAAGATTTTAAGATTCCTAGCAACTTTTCGAAAGCAACTAAGACCGAAATAATAAAGCTGTCGCAATGACAAAGCTTTGAAAAAGTGAGGGAGTCGAAGGCGGGACGGGTGGAGAAAAAAAAATAAACTTGACCAGCGTACACACATAAGGAGTCCAAATCCCAAGTTTTGGACAGACGGTCAGACGGACATATCATATATCAATATCAATTTCCCTAGTCACCCTGATCAAATTGTGGGTAACTTTGGGGGGTCTACGACATCTCCTTCTCTATGTTACATACATTTTCACAAACTCAATATACCCTTACCCTTAAGGTACTGGGTATAAATATATTTAATTTTTTATATTTTTTATAGATTCAAATTATATGTTTCGGATCTTTTAGAACAGCGAGGAGAGCCCTAATATTTCCAACCATATTTAGATTAGAATTGAGTACAGATGGAGGGGAACCCTAATATTTCCAACTATATTTAGATTGGAATTAAGTAGAATTTGACGAATCAAATTGTATATTTCTAAAAAGAGAGAGAAAAAAATCTAGACATCAATTGCCTTAGTAGGTTAATCTGTGGCGATTAAGGCAGCCAATTTAATTGAACAATTTTATATGGTGTGATCGTTGAATGAAGATGTCGTCATCAACATTGATGCTAAATTTATTGATTCTGTCGTTTGAGTTTTTATTATTTTTACGGTGTATTTCTTCTTTGTGTCTGTCTCACTTTTTGTGTTTCTTTTTTTTTTGCGAACTGAAATGTAAACATTTTTGGTTAATTTCTTGCCCACAGGTCTGTCATAAACATTAGCCGCAGAGAGCGTAAATTTCATTCATGTCAGCCCGGAGCTATTTTGATTGATGTTACATCTTGTAAACATTAATATGGTCAATAATAATTTTCGTACACTGCAATTTGCGATTCGCTGTATGCCGAAGAACATGTCAATGGCCCGGAGGACAATAATCAAAACTCATGTAGCAGACGAGCTAATTTCTTTATATTTCCAGAGACTTTCTTTTGTTCACTCAGATACAGTTCGATCGATGCTCCAATATCCTGCAAAGTTTGCCTTTGATCTGGCAAAGGTGAAAATTTTGATTTCGGTTTTGTGTGTTTTGTGGGGTTTTCATTAGCCAGACTTAAGTACAGCACTTTTATATAATTGCAAGCTGTTGGTATGTTGTTTGTTGAGCTTGATTGATTTTAATGGGGGCCAAATCAATTGAATGTCCAAAAGTCAAAGAAAAATCGATTGAGAGGCTCGAAAACGTGGCCATACTTAATTCAATAATCAATACGCAAAAAAAAAAAAAAAAAAAAAATCCAAAAGAGTCCAACACACACATAGACACTTGTTTGGGTATACACATGCTTGCCCTTTATGCCAAAAACGTTGCGCATGCGCCGCGTTGGGCCTGGGCTGCTCAAAAGCTTCAGACAAGCAAGATCTTCTTGTTCGTCGTTGTTGTCGCTGTGGTCGTGGTAGTGGCGGCTTCAATACAAAGTGTCGGTACTCTTTGATCAACACATATAAAATACTATGGCCACGCCCTTTAAAAGGTAGATTAAACGAGATGGCGCTCGGGCAACGTATACTTAAAGTTAACGTAACGTAAAGGCCAATGAAGTTAGCCAGTACAAGGCAGGCGGCAGGCGGCAGCAATCTTCAGTCTTTAGTCTCCAGTCTACGGACCTCAGACAGAGAAACAGAGGAAAACGGAGACGCAGCCACACTCACAATTGCAGACGGTAGACAATCCTGAGGCGTACTTTGTTATTCTTGGACAGTGTTTACAATGGGCCAAGTTCATAAAATTTGCCATGCAAAACATTTAATTTAAAATTTTTTTGCCTAAGATTTTCAACAAAATATTTCACCTATTTTATTTTTTCATTGGCTTGGATTATTTTTATCCACATTTCAGTCAAATTCTTTCCACAGTAACTCAGTCAAAGTTCTCAATGCAAAAAAGGAAGAGAATAAAAAATTACTCTGCCTTACAATTTAACTCCAGAATCAGTGGACCGATGAAGCGTTGCAACTTCAAGGCAGTTGGCACTTGGCTTAATTTTTACAGAGCGCTTTGCCTTCGCTTCTGCCTCGACTACATCATTTTTAATGTTTGTCTGCCCTTTAAGCATTGCGAAACTTGGCCAAGCTTAGTTGGATTTTAAGCTGGTTGTCCTGGTTTTTTGTAGTCGTGGTTCAGGCGGCGTTTCTCCTTCTGATTCGTTCAATGTTAAGTGAAAATCTGGTCTTGCAATCGCTAACATCAGCTAACAATGGTCATCATCATTAAAATACGATCAAAGTGCGGTGCGGTTTTGAAGATTATTTACCCTATTCTCTTGTATTTTGTGTGTGTGTATGTGTGTGTGTGTGTCCTGGGTGTCCCGCCCATCTGAGCGGAAGGTCATTTCAATGTAGGCCAAACACTGATTCTCAGTCAGGGCGAGTTAGCTGGCTTAATGTCTTTATAAGTAGATGTTGTCGATGGCTTTGTTGCTTAGCTGTTTGGTTTGAGGTTGCTGGGTTAGGAGTGGTAGGAGTGTATCAAGAAATATGCTTGTAATCAAAACCGTTTAAAAAACTACACACTAATTGAGTTAGAAGATCGTTAAGTCTTTGAACTTGCCGCCACAACAAAAGAGGCCGCCTATTTATTGGTGGTACAACAAAAAGCGTTGACAACAGTAACCGAATATTGACAAAGAGTATGGAAGATAGCCTATATCAGGTTAGATCAATATAAAGATGACGATGGCGATGACGATGATATTGATGATGATGATGCTGTGGCTGGCAAGTGTAAGCCGCTATCTTGGCCAAAAGACATTCTTCACAATAGTTTTGACAACTCAGCGAAAACGAGCCGGGCGACAACTCGACAGACTACTCGTCTCAAATACAACCCGCAAGCGTCGGCAAATATAAAGTAAAGAAAGACAAAGACAGTGAGAGGGAGAGAGAGAGATAGCTTGATGCTTGTTAATGAGCATTAGGCTTATTGGCATTACAACAACAGCCAAGAGCAGTTATGGCAACGGCGTTGATATTATGACAAGCTGTCATAAATTACAAATTAATGAAGCAAAGACATGGCAGCACGCAAGAGCCGCAGCTAGGGGCAGAAGTCGGAACCGAGCCAGGCTAAAAACCAAACCAGGGCAACTCAGAAGCAGGCTTCTAGGGTTTTTTTTCTTTTTTGAGAAGAAGAATAATTTGCCGGCTTCAAACTAGTTTAGCTAGAAAGGCCGCGAGATAGAAAGACCGACAGAAACTAACAACGTTCTTTGCCCTACTAATCGTCTGGCACAGGTACAAAGTTAGGAGCACAGGTAGAGTGTCCCAGGTCCGGGCCAGGTCGTGCAATCGATCGATTTTTGGATCGATGGTTTCGCAACGCATCGGATCGGATCGTATTGAATCGGAAGCACAGATATTTTTTCTAGAGGTGCCGGCTTTGCCACCGCATTGACTTGCCTACCTTTACACCTTGAGAGAAGGCAGCAAGATCAAAGCCACCTCTGCCGACTTAATAACATAAATTAATCTTCTCATTGTTGAGTGGAGAACAGCAGCCCAAGCAGCCAGTCGAGAGTGAAAAAGAGAGAGGGAGTGAGAGAGAGAGTGGGAGAGCGTGAGAGTGAATGAAAAGCTGGAAGCATTTCCTTTGTGCGTGCCAAAAATTACACAACATACCAATCAAGGTAACTTTGGTAATGGGAACTGGGCATGCTAATCCGTCTAACCAGGCCCAGTTAACAAATATAAACGACCAAAACAAAAAGGGCATTTAATTTTTATGTTTTTTTTTTTTAGTTTTTGATTCGATTCGATTTGATTTCATTCATTACTTTTATAGAGTCTCCCAAATGAGACAGACAGAAAGAGATAGAGAGAGAGAGAGAGAGAGAGAGAGAGAGAAGATCCGAGCATAACCGAAAAGGCCATAAGCAAAGCAAATCAAATCAAATCAGTTGGCAAAGTTGTTTTGTATAGGTAAGAGATCAAAGTAAATATGCCGACAGCTGACCAACTGTGCCCAGTCGACAGGCAATCAAACGTGGCAAATAAGTATGCGTGTATTTGTGTAGATGATTTTGATCGAAGCTCTACGATGAGCACGATATTTTAAGTATTTGAAAATTACTTTTCAGTCAGTCGTTTTTTTTTTTGTTTCTTTTGGAGTGTGTGTGTGCGTGTGTATAGAGAAAAATTAAACGAGCGCAGCAAATTAACTAATCAACGCCCATTAGGCAATAAGGTATTGGAATTTATGATAAATTTCCGCTAATACGATTGCGCAGAACTTGCAATTCAAAGGCCAAAGCAAAACAAGTTAATTTTGTAGAATAAAAGCCCGAGTCCCAGCCTAATAAGATGGAGTACAGTTGGTGCCACTGTGATAAAGCTTCGAATTTTATAACGAAACCTACACACCCAGCAGGATGAACAGCAAATCCAGCCAAGAAACACCAACCAACCAACCGACAGGCATCCACGACGACCTGCTGTCTGCTATAAAACACGCAGCGCCCAACAAGTGCAGAGGCGAGCGTGTTTATTCTTGCTTATGTGTGTGTGCGTGTGTGCGTGTGTGGCTGCTTAGCCGTGTATGTGTGTGCTAATAACACATAATTTTCTTGTAAAACAACCGCTGCGCATCGTTATCGTTATCATTATTGTGAATTTTTATGTGCGCCTGCGCAACTTGTTTAAGGCATTCGCCATGCAGAAGGCACACCAGTTTCGGGCGACAATATCATTTAATTTATATTTATGCTTATCGATACGAACATTCCGATAAGTTGACTGTGTTTTTGTGGTTTTATAGGCTTATTATACCCTGCATTTTTACCTATATGGAGAGTATATTAAGTCTGTAAAACTTTAACAGGATTATACAAAGTGATTTCATTGATCAGCTGACTTAAATAGGAAAAGGCATATCGGGCGGCTTTCCGAATTGATCAGATGATAATTTCTCGAATGAAAATATTAGATAACATTCAGACTATCTAGTGTGACTTTGTAGGCGAAGGATTACTTGATGTCAACAATGTGGAAATCAACTTGGAGACGAACCAGCTCGTCGTGGGACACCGCTAAGCAAACGACAGAGTCCGATGAAAATCCTTTGTAGAGACCCAAAGTACCCAAGTGGAATAAAAAAAAAAAAAACAAATATATGCAAGAGGACCTTCAGAGCTATTTAATGTGTATTCAAAACACTAGAAATAATTTAAAGGGTATATCCGTAGATCTAAAGGTAGAACTTAAGTTTAGACTGGTATACAAATATTGTAGGTTTGTAGAGACCCAAAATTCCCAAGTAGAATAATAAGAGGAAACGAGTATATGAAAGAGGACCTCCAGGGCTATTTAATAAAATAATTTTAAGGGTATATCCGTAGATCTAAAGGTAGGATCTTATACTTGGATACAAGTATTTTAGGACTCGAAATATTTTCATTACCTCATATAAATTATGGAAGCGTTTAAAAATATTTCTAAATAGGTCAAACTTGAAGCTCCCCATCAAACCCAAGAATAAAAAAAAAAAAATTTCTTAAGAAAAGTATAGAGTATTTCAATATCGATCTAATTTAACGGTAAAATATTTCATAGCAGTCTGAAAAAGCCAAGCAGAATTACGTGTGTCGGAGGAAAATTTAAGCCTCATTAAAGACAATTTGTTAACATATTAAATGATTTCAATTTTTATAATTTTTTTTCTTATTCCTTTTTTTTTGGCAACTAGTTTGGGTAATTGGATACTCTGAGACGGCTTGCATGATTCGTTGCCATGCAATTTTCATATACGTAGAGGGCGAGATAAGCGTGGAGATAGATGGGGGTGTGGCATATTTTAAAACTAGGCATTCGGGCTTAATAATTATAGCCACGACATGACAAATTAACTGAAACCATAAATTAAAGTATCACAGTGCGTGTTGTCCAGTAGGCTAAGGTATGTCAAGCAGATTGGAGGGAGCGGCAGATTCTAAGGCCAGGCTTGCAGGTGGTGAAGGAAAATGGATTTGGAGGAGACGTCGAGGGTGGCTGTGTTGGTTTAATACGGTAATGGCGATGGCGGCCAACCGTTCAACTTGACGACAACACGTGGGTCAATTGTTAAGCCTTTGATGTATGTGAGTCTGTATGTGTTTGTGTATTTGTGTTTGAGTATGGGTGTGCGTGCCAAAGTCAGGTTTGGCTGCAAGCTGAGAGGAGAGGACAGGAGAGAGAAGAGAGAGCTGCCAGGCAGTTGGCTTGACACACGCACACATATTTTGCTTGTGTAATTGCTAGCCTCGTTGAAGTCAAGTAGAAAAACAATAAATTTACAAAATAATATGCAGCAATTTGTGGCTGTTTGTATATTGGCTTGTTCTTCTTGTTGTTGTTTTTGTTATTTTGGCTTGTTTTTGTTGTTGTTTTGTTGCGCCTGCGCAAAGACCCAAATGCGGCAAAACGAAACGGCAACTCGTTTAAATACTCACAGATTTATTTAATTACACGAATGTCACACACACACGCAAACCAATACACACAGAGACACACACCTGCACAATTTCGTATCAAATTTATGTGCAAATCTGAAAATGCGACGACAACTCATTTTTTGTTGGGTTTCTTTTTTCTCTGGCAGCATGAAGCGTTTAGTTTTTTTTTTTTTACTTTTTTATTTTGTATTCTCTGTTGACGCAGCTCTTGGAATTTATTTAATTAAATCTACGCCCCGTTGGCTGTATATCGCTGTTGGCATTGCCCATTGACGCTCTCTGATCCGCTAAATATTCATAAATTGCGTAGTTTATGTATACACGACTGGGCGCAGTCTCAATCGCAGCCATTTAAATGGTCATTACGCATACGCCGCGTATTGCGGTTGTGTGCCAAAAAGAAAACGACTTCATATGACAATTTCGTTGTCGTTTATTAATGGACCAATGTCGGATTTGGCTGGCAAGGCAACGACACGTTGTGGCCAGGTTCGATGACTGCAATTCACAGATATTGTGGTCAGGCTGACCATTGACAAGCAAGCGCGAATGAACATCAATTTGGCCATTTAAAGCACCCATTCAATTGATATGTAAATGTGCCTAACTATTTCCAATTAACCTGGTATGTGCACAGGATACGAGACTGGCCCAAATTAAATTAACGGAAAGAAAATGGTGCTTAAAATAAACATAGATATTCAAACTTTATCGACATGTTGGAAATGTTCATTTTGACAAGGAAATTTTTCCAGTTATAAGAGAAAAGCGTAAAAGAAATTTATAAGAAAAATAAAATATATGTATTTTTTGTTAATTAGAGAAATGTGGAAGTCTGTTAAACTAAGGAAGATATTCATAATTTTTCTCATATTTATTTAATTAATTTTTATTTAGAAACTTCAAAAAAGGACTTCAGTATTTTACTCTTAGAATCTGGTAAATATCCCAAAAGATTTCGATTTAATAAAATCATTCAATGATCCTCAAAGTTTTGAGTTACTTTTGATTATATTGAACTGTCTCCTTGAGCTTCTTCTTTTCTTGTCTTGGCTTAAGTTTTGGTGTCTTTATCTCTGAAAGAATATCGTCTGTTTTATAAGTGGCTTTGGCTTTTGAAAGGAACTACCTACAAGATTCCTAACAACAGCAACAACAACAACAAAGAGCCTTAACAGTGGCATAGACACAAAAGCGCATAGTTAAGCATAATTTAATAGATACTCGTATTCTGAGATACTTTGCTGCAGTCTCTCTCGCTCTAGCTCTTTATGGTTGACACTATTGTCTAGACCAAGTTTGTATGGGGCCTGTCATAAAATGATGAATGCATTATTATTATTATTGCTCATGTGTATTGCTGTTGTTGCTGTTGTTGGTGAGTTTTGTAGATACATTTTAGCCAGTTGGCAGGCTGACTTTGTGTTGCCTTTTTGCTGAAAAGCGTTAATTGAGTGTTGCGAATGTGCAACGGCAATTGAAATTGTTTATGACTTGGCATAGTCTTGCTGTTATTATTATTATTGTTGTTGTTGTTGTTGCTCATAGCTTGTTTCGTTGGTGTATTACATTTTTTTTGAGTTTTGTAGTCTCTTCAGCCACAATGTGATGCAATTGTTGGCGACTAATGGATAGCTGAATAGATATGGCTTAGCTAATCAGTGGCGACATCTAAAAACTATTCCGCTGATTGTTCTCTTTATCCTGGATGGAATACAAAAGGACCGCCGTCACTTGACAACACCTATGGTTTTGTTCATTCAAACACTTTAGGCTTCCATTTGGACTAATTAGCCGGGCACATTAATTATATGCTTTATTAATAATTTTCATTACGGGAATTGACTATGGCAGCAGCAGCAGCAGCAGCATCTGTGGCAGACGTGGCAGCCGTGGCATCTTGAGGCATCAGTCTGCCAAGCCACTTGAAGTCAACAACCGAGTTGGTACATTTTCTTTTTTGGGCACTTGACATTCGCCTGGGAAATATATATTCTGTTACTCTTACTCTTTCTCTCTCTGTCTCACTGGTTCTTCTTTCCCTTGGCGTCTGTGTGTATTGCTTTTTGTTATTTAGTGTATTTTAATTGCCGTAATTAGGGAGCAAAAGGCATTCAAGTGGATTCTGAAGCGCCGGCTGCCAAGCCGCCAATTTCCAACTGGTTGAGAAGGGGTTTCACAGAACCAATCCGCCATTACAGTTATTCCAATATAGACATCCATATGAGACGTCTATCAAGGCGGAAGCAATTGTGGTCCAGCCATAAAGATACGCTATAAATTAACACTAAAGCGATTAATGAAAAGTGGCGATACATATCGGTACACATGTGTTATAACTAGAAAAACGGACAAACAGACCAACGGACAGTCAATTGGCTTATTGGCAAAAAACCAATTAAAATTCTCTGATCGTATGGCTGGCAATCTCGGTCGATTTCAACTTTGGTGCCTTAATTTGATGCCTAATGAGGCATTTTGAGCTTGATCTTTCCAAATTGTAGTTAAAGTCGTCAATATCGTCATTGTCATAAAAATTTTATTGCCTTTTAAATGCTAACTTGTAATTTGTTAAGGTGTTGCCCAGCTTGACTAGGTTTATTATACAGGCTTCTACTCTTTATATACTGTGTAATTTATTCATATGTTCGATTTTAAGAGCAAATTCAAATGATATTTATTTACAAATTTAAAAAAATCTCAACCTGCCGAAGATTATAAACTCTTTTGGAAGTTTTTTTCTGCCTTAAATCACAATGATCTTCCTAAGACCGATTTAGGTTAGTATGACAACTATATGATATAGTCATGATTAGCCCATATATTTATCTCTATATAAGAAACCTGTATACCGAATTCGAAAGAGATCGTTTAATTATCGTGGGAGTTATTCATTAAGTCTACTCAGGTTTATCCGACAGCTATATGATATAAATATCCGATCAACCAGGGTTCCGATAAGTTTCAAGTCAGTATGTGCATAACAAGACTGTCTATCAAGCATCATTACGATAGTTTCAAATTGGAAGACTAGTTTGTAAAAGACAGACAGATAGGTAACTTTCGGGGGTCTACGTTGAACGGTTCTATGAAAGTTCTAAGCATCAATGAATACTCTGTTATTTCTTCTAACGAAAAACAAATGGGGACACTTTTGAATATCTAAAAAAATTGGCTTGGGGATCAAAGAATTTTTTGTATTGATCGATTTACTTTGCCAAAAATGGATAAGTTAAGGAAAGTCTTTCAAAGGATTTTAATATAAATTTGGGATCCAAGATTTTAAAGAGAGTTAATTTGTATTGATTGACTTACTTGAATTTGAGTTCGTTAAAAAAAAAATTTTTTTTATTTTTTTTTTTGCGAATAACATTTACATTTAAATTGTTTGTACTTAAAAAATATTTATTGCTCAATTTTCACAATAAATGAGTAAAAATAAATAGTCGTCATAACAATTTACAGTATTTCTTAATGGATATAAAATCTTTTGAAATGCATTGAAATATATAAACTGTAGTCATTTGTGTTTCTTTATTTTCGTTTTTTAATTGCTCAAATAAAAATGCCAACGAGTTGCACTTGAGTATCGCTTGTGATCAATTAATTATTCAATGGAAAATAAAAACCTGACAGGAATGTGAAAACTTTGATGTTAAAATGATAAGAGAAAGAGAGAGAGAGAGAGAGAGAATGAGAGAGTGAGAGAGAAAAGCGCAGTGGTTAACTGTCAAGTGGAGCAACCCTTCAAGGACTTAAAAAAAAGTTAACCCTCTGGCATTTACGTATGCTTAGCACTTTAATTGTGATTACAAGCTACAATCAAATGACAACAACAACAACAACAAAAACAATCTAAATGAGCCGGCTTATGAGAGTGGCAGTGGTGTTGGTGCTGGTCGGCTGACTGACTAACTGACTGACTGGCACTCCAGGCACGACAACAATTGCAACAAGCGCGTCATTCGTTCGCTTTATTAAATTACTTGTCAAAAGTGCACACACGAGTCGCAGGCGAAGCTCAAAGTTGGAGGAGGGTGCCGCAGCTAGAGTCAGAGTCAGAGTGAGAGTCGGAGTTGGTGTCTGAGACGAACTGGGTGGCTCTGGCTGATTTGGTTTTGGCTGAGTTGGTTGACTTGGCTGGCCGAATGGTTGGGTTGGCTGTTTGCTGGTTGCCTCGAGAGGGCGTCGCGATGTCGGCGAACTTGAAACGACAGCGACGACGCCTGCAAACACACACACACAAACACACCTCCTTTAAGCTCTTTCCCCTTTTTCGTTGGCATAACAAGACATGTCATAACAATTGTGCACAGCAACACGAGCAAAAAAAAAAATAACAAGTAAAAAAAAAAATCAATTATTGTAAAGAATTGCTGTTTTTTTTTTTCTTCCTTTTTTAGACTGACCCCCATCTAAAGCAATCAATCGCACACCCACACCTATACGGCTGGGTAATGCACTGGGGATTAATTAATCTTGTCAACGGTCGAAACTCATTTGATGGAAGTGAACAGCAACAACACCATCAAATAGTCAAATTAATTTTCTTCACACTTTAATAAACGATTATTGTGTGATTTTCCCAATTTTCCCCCCTCCAACCACTTCAGTTTTACACAGTCTTCGGCGATGAAAGTGTTGAATGTTTTGTTGACATTCTTGCCAACATCAACATCCGCACATACATACTATATGTATCTATGTATGTATGACCGCCCCCTTTTCACTCATTTCCTTTTCGACTGTAGCTATTTTATTTATGCCTTTGTGCATTTGTTTTGTTTTTTTTTTCCAGGGAATGGCCACATTTTCACAGCTTCCTTAGATTTAAGCGTGAAGTTTGTCGTTGTTGTTTTTGTTGTTTTTTCCCTTATGGTTTTGCTTGTATTTTATTGAGGTGGTTGTTCTTGGTTGTTCCAGGGCTGTGTTGGTTGTGTTTGCGTGTTGTAAACAACTTGTGAATTTTTCCAAATCAGTGAATTTCTTTTCAATTTCATTCTTGTTGAAAATTGTTTTCGGATTTGTTCTGCTTTCGGTTTGCTCTAAATGCAGTCAACCTTTTTGTATTCTTGATTTAATAACTATTTAATTCAAGCATTTCGAGATGAAATTTTGCATTGCAAAGTTCATCTATCTTTTTACAAACCAGCCAAGCCATCACCAATGAGAGAGATGTTTGGGAAGGGCGCCCATTGAGGCAGTTCATCAACTGACACACCTGCCAACCGCAGCGAATGATCCCCTTCCCAAAAGAAAAAGAAGAGGAAGAAAAAAAACACCTTGCCACATCAACTTCAATTGAGACTTGGACAATTTTTTTTCACTATATAAAAAAAAGGAAATGCAGGCAACTCTGCTCAGCTGAGCTGTGTTCAAGCGCATTAATGTCGCCCAAGCCGTAGCTGTGAATAATTTGCCCATCCGCTGGTGTGTGCGGTGTCTCCGGTGCCCACTTGGCTCAGCTCGTTCTCGTTTGTTCGGCATCGTTGCTAATGATTTGAATGCTTTAATTTATGCTGGCTTTTCAACATTTATCATCAAAGACTTGGAGACCACTAAAACAGAGATACAGATGGACCATCGGACCGCCAGACAGCACATAAAAATGATTTGTCGTTGTAAATATTTATGATTATTATATTTGTGTTGCATACAGTTAAATGTACGAGGTGCGATTGAAAAGTAATCGAAATTATTTAAATAAAATATGTGATCAAATTTAAGCCCAATCAAAACTTTTACATTTAACCAATTTAATGACATTTCAAATTTTCAGTAGTATTTTTGACCTTATTTTTTTTTACTCTTTCGATAATTTTTAAATCCCACCTTGTAGGCTTGAGTTCATAGATATGTGTCTATGTGTAATTTGCCAAACGCAACACCTCATAGAAGTGGTTGCCAAACTGGTTTGCCAAAGACGGCGCCAACTGCCAAATGCCAATTTCAACTTTAACTTAAGCACCAAACTCCAAATGACCCACATGTAAATAAAATGCTCAAGTTGAGCTCAAAAATAGTGGTAGCCATATCAGAAGTTTAGCCGTGGCTGCTCGAACTACTTAAAAAAAAAAAAATAGATAGATTTTCTTGGGGCCACCGATCGGTGTAGTCGTCTGGGAAGGCATCAATCTCTTTCTTGCACACTGGCACACTGCTTGGCTGCATTTCCTGACTGCCTGGCTGGCTGGCTAGCTGGCCTCGGGGTCATTTGGCGCATGTTGGAGCCGTGAGATGGCGGTGGCAAGCGGCATGCAGAAAATGCGTTTTTAAATGGCTTTTTATGCGTGGCGCGTCTTTTGATGTTCGACACATACCGAAAATTCACAGCCCCGGCGGTCTGCATTACTCCCATTCCTGGTTGCTTAACCATTCTTAAACGCTCCAGCTCACCCCTCGAGTTTATCTTTGTGACTGCCCTTGGCTTGAGTTGTTTGGGGTTTTTTCTGTTGGTATGTGCAAAATGCGCGCGTGATTAATGTTTGGCATAAACGCGAATGCGTTTTTAAAAACTTTGACAAGGTCCTGACTTGACTCGGACGCCCCTGTGTGCCAGTATGTGTGTGAGTGTCTCTGCGTATAATTTGTTCATTGTCAGCTCCCTTTTCTTATTCTTATTGTTATTGTTGTTGTTGTTGTTGTTGGTAGTGGAACATTTGGCTTTCGGGCAGCTGTTGGGCCTCCCATATGGTTGGCCCTGATAAAGTTATTACCAAAATTTTATAAAGCCAAACCGCCTCTTTCTTAACTACCACAAAACTGTAGTCTCCGGTAACTTATCTCTCTCTCTCTCTCTTTTGTTCTCTCACTCTTTCGGATGTGTGCAATCTTTGTGTTTTGCCCTTTGCAATCTCTTTTATAGCGCGTCCAAATGTCGATGCTTGATTTTCGCTTGTCTCTTTGGAGACGGGCGAGCGCTTTGATCTTGACAATGCCGCCACTGCCACTGCCTCTGCCTCTCTCTCATTCACTGCATCTCTGTGATACAGGTAATGGGCCCGTATAAAGAAAAGAAAAAGAAAATGCAACTTGAGCTCAATTAGTGCTCATCAAAAGCGTGCAGGTAACACCTTCAGTGCGTTGCTTTTGCACACCTTTGTTAGCATGTCTCTCTATGCACATGTGTGTGTTTGTGTGTGTGTATATGTGTGGGTCTTAGCCTTTTAGTAACTGTAGTCAGTTAGTCAGTCAGTTGGCTTGTTGTGCTGCTACTTCTCCACTATATCTTTTTATTGCCTGGGTCAAAATATATTACGTACGTATAATTTTCTTTGAGGGTTTCGTGTGCCTCTTTCGTTTTGTTCTTTTTACCAGACCACCATGCGAGTGTGTTTTGGGCCGCCCAAGGGCAATTCTAAATCAGTATATAAGTCTATCTTTAGATACAATCAGGCTGTTGTTATTCAAATACCGACTAAATTAGTTGACCACCAGCCAAATCAGATTCACCAGCACCATCAACGCGTCCATCTATTTGAAATCATATTCATATTAATATGAATGCAAAATACCTGATGGCCAACTAACACGCAAGCTCATATTTTTCAGCTATTTTTCTATAAAATCTACTAAGAAAAAAATCCAAAAAAAATTATAATTTTTTTATATGAAAAAGATTTGAGGAGCAACCGTTAATTAGCAAATTTATGTGAGCGCCTCTGTCGACACCAAGGGGTTATTGGAATGAATCTATTCAGCTTCAAGCATTTTCGCAACTTTTATGTTTTCACCAATAAGAAAAAAAAACCCACTAGCCGCTGTCGCCAACACCTCCGCGGTCTCAACGCTGTCAACTTTTGCTGGGCGCCAAATTCTAATGACCCCTGCAGCCATTTCCTTAATTTTATTGAGTTGAATGGTTTGTAATTCACACACACACACACGCACTCTCACTGGCGCAGCTTTAATGTCATTAACAGATTTTTGATGAAACTTTTGAGCTGCTATTAATCATTTTAAATAAATTGTTATATTCACATTATACATCTGTTGCCTGGCTATATCGTAGTATATATATATATATAAATATTTTTTTATTGTTCGCATTTGTGTGTTCTTTGATTTATGTTTAAAATTTGCAATGTGCTGAGTTATTATTCTTTTATTTTATTGAGTGGCGCTGGTTTTGTTGTTGGGATTTTTGTGGCTATTTCGAAATATATTTTCTTGGAATGCATTTAAAATGAATGAAATTGCAATTGTGTAAAAAAATATACTACAATAGAAATGAGTGTCAAATGCTTATGCAATTTGTGAAATGTGCTAAGCAGTTTTGCTTTTAATTCAACAGCAGATTTTGTCAAATTAAAATATTTTTAATTGTTTTAAAATTCAAAAACCGGCTTTGGTTTTGGATTAGTTTCAGCGATAACTTTAATGAATTTATTATTCAACGATTTTGCATCTATCAAAAATATCGATAACTTTTGCCATAATTTTAGCCATTCAAATGGTCTATCAGATTTTTAATTACCAGCCATTCAGTCAGAGTATTTAAACAAGAATCGTAAGTCCAAATTGCCACTAATATGCCAGATAAAGATCAGTTCGAGCAACATCACCAAAGTAGATGTGCGTGGGCAGCCATTAAATAATCTGTGACACGCCATTTTTGTTCTGTTAAATGTCACGTTCTTTGGACAGATTTGTTTTCTGGCTATAAAAAAAAATAATCACACATACATATATAAATGAGCTTGTATTTGTGACCCCAGAAAAAGTAATTTCCGAGTTGACTGCCGATTTATTGTGAATCGAATATGCACGACATTCATTTGAATTTTCAGTAGATTTTCTTGGTATTTCTTTGTTGTTGTTGTTGTTTGTAGTGCTGACGTGACTGAAAATTGCATTCTAACGATGTTGGTTAAAATCCATTTACATGGTAGTTAGCAATTCACTCCTCGACACCCTTTTTGTTTATACATTCTCTTGGTGGTCTTGGGTAATAATTATTATTCTAATTTATACTTAATATTCGGCTGATGTTAAAATTTTAACGTGTGTCAAAAATTAGACACCCCCGGAATGACTGGCCGAATAGTTTTGGCCTGGCCTGACTTGCTTGGTTGGTTTGACTTACTGTGACTTTGAGTATAACAAAAATTAAGTATACGTCTAGTTGAACTAATTAGTTGCGGCTGTTGGCAGCGGTAATGTCTGCCCTTCTATTTCCTCTCACGTTCAGCTGACCCGCATGCTGTAAAATGCTGTTTACACTGCTATCTGTCAAATCAACTGTCAACTCAAAGTGCTATGAATGCTATTGTGGTCGTGAGTTTTGTGGTTCACGCTCTGCTGCCACGCACAGCAAACAACAACTGAAAACATGGCCAAGTCTTTCGTCTGCCATTGCTTTCAGTCTGATGTTGGGGATGGGGTGGGTCTGGCAGTGGCTGGTTTGCCTTAGCCTGCGCCTTTTGTCAAGTGGGAAAAGTTTCAGTAATTAAATTGTAATTAGGGATGCATCCGTTGGTTGGTCGGTAGTTCATTTGGCAGTTTATTTTCTCTTGTGTGTTTCTTTTGGTTTCTGTCTCTCCACTTGGCTGTTCAATACGTTGACTGTCTGTGCGAATTGTCTTTGTGTTTTATCAACCAGCAGAATATGCCGGCTTCTGTCTCAGTGGCCCCCTCATCCACACTCTGCTACTCTTTGTGATGAAATAGTTTTTAAAAGAAAATATGACAAATGATTTTATTTTTTTTTTTTGCGCCCGCTCTCTAGGCCTATTACCATCATTATTATTTTATCTGCCGTTCATAATTGACGAGCTTTAACGACAATTCCATTGTTCAAATCGCTACAACTTTTCAGCCATTTTCATTGTAATTATTATTATTATTATTTTTTTTTAATATTTTCTCTTTTTTTTGTGCGTTCTTTATTTTTTTTATTTTATATTTCCATTGACACTTTTTAGTTGGCTTGTTTTGTGTGTTGATGTTGCCATGGCTCGCTACGGTGCTTTCTATTTTATTTGAATGCCATCAACAATTATCATACTAAAATTGTTAGATATTAACTAATAAAAATTTGAAAATCAAAAATAGGTTATAAAGCAATTATATTCTTGCTCTTATATTTTTTTTCCCCCAAAGCGAAATAAATGAGTTTATGTTAGAAGCAGGATCATGTGATGTGGTCACACTAATCAGCTGATACCAGGGTTGTATTTGGCCATTTGAAATAATAGCGCAGTCTTTGAGTTACAGAAAAACAATTTTAGAAATATTTTTATGTGTATCTCATCGAAGATCTATTAATGCCAAGATTTATTTTTAGAACATTTAATAAAAATAAATTGATTGAGTTAAATAAAAATGTTTAACCTAAATTTGGTTATAGAAAAAGTTGTTCATTTTACAAGTCATAACATGCTTAATGAGTATGAGGCTCGTCAAGTGTTCTTAGGAGTACCCTATTATGGTAACTCTAAAGAGCGGAAGTACTTTACTTAGAAAGAAAAAGCAATAAAAATTGACTTGATGGTTGAGCTTTGCCGGTCTATCCTTTTGATCAATTTCTAATTAACAACAAATCAGCCAACAAACAAATGCCACAAATTACTCTCTCTGTCCCTCTCCTCATCTTAGTACAACTTCATTAATGGCAAATTGTTTGCACACCCAGCCTAATGGCTGCTCGAGTTAGGCCCCTTGACCAAAACCGGATGCCGATCCAGACTTGTCCGTCTAACTAACTTTTAGTCTGTTTGTCCGACTGTCTATGTGCTGTGTTTGTGTGTTTGCTGGCTTGGGAAAATAATTTTGCGAAACGTGCCCGCCATCAATGGCGCTTAAATATTTTGCAGCTGACCCAAAACTGTGGTAATGTGGAGCGGTATTGTAATCATCATTCTGCTATAGTCAATGCCAGTAGCTAGCTAGTAGCCAGTAGTCGGTCTGCTTATTAAAGATAGCCAATTGCAAAAGGAATCATCTTGGAGGTTATGGAAATGATTGCGCACGCAAAGTAGGCAAAGTCACAGTTGAATTTGCAAAAGCTACTTGGCGGCTTAGTCTCTTAGTCTCTTTGGCAAAGAGGATTCCAGCGATCAGTTTCATCTTTTGTTTTGTTGGGCAACTTGCAATATGCTTGCGATTTGCTTACTTTTGTACGTGCCTTGTGTAAATTCAATTTCATCGAAACAGTAGCCGCTTTCGGGAACTCACACGATTATGTTTTTACCGCCGTCCGATGGAAGGTTGCCCGATTGATTGGCCGGCTGAGTGAGCTTAACAAGAAATCAACGCCGTTGTGGCCACTGCCTTGCTGATTTTTGGCGCGCTAAGCAAATTATGCCGAACGATACGCATGCGCCAAGCTGATCAGCCAACAGACTTCATCAGCTTGAATCATGGAGCAGACTAAGGCCGACTGGGGCGCAATCAAAGCGATGACGAACCATAACTGGCTACGCTGGCTTGGTCTTCGTCTTTGTCTTTGAGGTTGTATCTGTAACTCATTCGGTAATATCGAGTGATGGTTGAAATTGATTAAGCCACCTCGGGCAACTGACCTTACTACTGTTTTTACGCTTTAAGCAGAATCTCATCAAGACGTAATGACAACAATTGATCAATCGTCGAAGCCAAAGCTTCACTCGACGCGATTACGACGTGAGAGTAAGCGACTTAATGGTTATGATGATCATCATCATCAAAATAAAGCCAGACCAACCAGTACAGTAGCTGGGCAATACTCATTGCTCTGCTTGTTGTGGTTGTTGTTGTTTTTGGTCAATGTAATACAGATTCTATTAAAATGTAATTTAGTTGCGGTTGTGGTCGAAATCGATTGTTGAGAAATGGGGAACCACTTACGCTTCGTCCACTTACCTTGCTCCTCATCGAAGTTTTTGGTGGATAGCTGAAAAAGGGCATCGAGGGGAGTATCGCCGCCAGCACCGGCCGCAGTAGCAGTTGATTTTGGTTTCGTCTTATTTTCGTTCACTCCATTGACTGATGATGGCTTTGTGGCATCTCCGGTTCCGGAACCACTGGCAGAGCCCGAACCGGAACCCGTTGCACTTTCCGTTGGTGTACAACAATCTGTGCTGGCAGTACTGCTACAACGAGAGCGTTCCGAACCATCCTCGGAGGGTATTATGGCGGGGTCCATGCTCATTTGGCGCAGCAATTGGGCCTGAGCCTGAAAATGCTCTTGCAATTGGCGCTGGTAGTCCCAGGCTAGGCGCTGTTCATAGCTGTGCAGCAGGGCAGGTGTCAGAAAAGCATGAAGTGCAGGCGGAGGACCGCCTAGACTGGCTCCGGGTATTGCAGGATCCCAAACTAGAACTGATGGTGGTGGCAGGCTGGACACCACTTTAGCTGGCTGGCCCGTACTTGGTGGTGGTGGTAGCCTTTCACTTAGGTTTTGTGGCACCGGTGAGACCAGGTTAGCTGGACTTGCCAGGTTAGTCGGATTGGCTGGCTTGGACTGTTTTTCTTCTTCCCTGCCCAAAATATCAGCTATGGAAAAGCTTTTGATGCGTTCACCTGGCTGACTGCTCTTCCGGTTATTTTGTAAGGGCGTGGGACTACGCAACAGTCGTAAACGCTTCATATTCAATGGCTTTATCAGCGGAGGCGGGCTAGGGCAGCCTACGGAGATCTCTGAGTTGGCCGGACTTGGTGTCCGGGATCGTTGTGGCATAGTGATATTTTGGCTGTGACTTCGACTCTGCACCACAAACATTTCTACTTTCTAAATCAAATTAATCTAATTTGCGTCTCTTTTTAAAATGTTTTTAGTCCGGAATTCTGTTTATTTTTGAAGTGTGAAAACGCGTCGGCAAAAACATACGACACAGCGGGTACGACGACGGCAACGAATACACCGCGGAATGTGCAACACGCACCACACAACAACACGCGCATCACTCGCGGCGCTCTTGGCCGTTTTGTGTTTGCGGATGGCAAAAAAAAATTGTTTATACTCAAACTGGGGCTCTCCCTTGCTTGTTCTCTCTCTTTCTCTCTCGCTCTCTCTTTTTGTGTTGGGGACTTTGCTGCTTATTTGTATTGGTGTGGCGCTCACTTGTTTTTGGCCGGCCAAGCCGGTTTGGAGCAGAGCTGCGGCTGTATTAGTTATGACGTCACTGCAGCTGCGCAACCGCCCGGCAGAGGCGTGCTCTTTTTCACTGAAACAGCCAATCAGGAAAGAGCTCTCCTACAAATACACAGACAATTTTTGCGATTCCTCCACCCGTAAGCTGTCAGTCCCCCTGGCCTGTTTGGCTTCTTTGATATATTTGTGCGCTAGCGGCGCTGTCAACGTACCAACGTCATCAATTTTCACAATTTGACATGGACTCTCTTTCTCTCTCTCTCTCTGTCTTGCTCCTCTGTGGATGCCTCTCTTTTTCACTGCTTTGGACTCTCTCACTCGCTCCAGGTTTGGGTGAGTGTGTGTGCGACTTTCCAGTCGGCTGCTTGCGTTAATTATCGTAATTGGAGTCCACGTCGCATCGTCGTTGTTCTCGTCGTTTTCTTCAGTACCGTTTGGCCTGCCTCGTCTTGGCAAGTTTTCCGACTCGCTCTGGCCTGGCCCAGCTGCTTTTTGGGTTATGTTTCGTTGCTGTGGCGCACTCAATTGTCATCAATAATGATGTCTAGTTCTTAGTTGTTGTTGTTGTTATTGTTGTTGTTGTCTCTCCTGTTCTGCCTTTTGCCTTTGTCGGCTATTTTCGCCGCTGATGTATTTGCTGACTGCGGCAATTTGCAAAAGTCTTTAAAATCGACTTTCAGTTTGGGGATTTTTTTTTCTTCTTCTGTTCTTTTTTTTTTTTTTGGGAAGGTGTCGCTGCCATCACATCACCATCACAATGATCACAGTCGATTCCATCTCCATTCTGGCATTCTCATTCTCGTCTTCGCATTGCCCAACTCAACTTGGCACACATATCCGTTTTTTTTTTTGTGTTTTTTTATTCTGTGGCAGACATGAGCCCCGCTGTTGGCGCTCACACCCTTTTGACTACTCACTGACTGCAGTGCATTTAAATTGATTGCAGTAAATCACATTTGTTTTTGTATAAAGTATTTCGTTGTGCTCTGCTTGCATTACGTATACGCCATGTGTGTCTCTTTGGCTTCTTTTGGCAGGGTTTGTGTGCCAGTGTGCTATTACCTAGGTGGTATGTTTGTCTGTTTGTTGTTGCATTTATTCAATTTTGCTTGCCAGCTGGCTGTTTGTCCTGGTTTTTGGGGTTTTCTTTTTAGTTTTTTCGTAATGTTCACTTTGGCTTTAGTTTTGCTTTTGTTTTTGCCATGACTTTTGCATGCAAATGCCTATTTAATTTTATGTCTAACTGATTTTCTGCATTGTCTAAGTGAAACGATGTAAGTGTTAAACCGGAATCGATAAATAGTTTTTCATTTTCAATGCCGCAAATCAGAGTTAATGAAAGTGCCGTCTTTTCTCAGCTCAGAGAAATTTATAAATTCAATGTTTTACTCTATTTCTTTTCCATATTCACTAAATTGGCATTCAAGTAATCAGAAGAAGAAAGATCTCACAGTCGACGCGATAGGCCCTGTCAATCATAATTATCGGAGAATGTTATACCAACTCTCACTCTCTCTTTCTCTTTCTCTCTTGACAGGGTATTCGTTACGCCCCTAACATAATTTAGAAAAAAATAAAAAATACATAAGCCAAATGTATCGGTTATTATTAATAGCCAGAGACATTTCAACAATAAATATATCCTTTCATTAGTTGAAAAGGCAAAAAGATGGCCGACCGAACGAGGCCGGTTCGTTCCGATCCGATTTGGATATACTCTGTTCATTAAAATCTCATAAATAGATGAAGTGTTTATTGTCACACTCAGCTGGGCTGGCCAAATCCCTGGCGTATTTGTGTACATTCATTCCCATTGATATTGCAGCCCAAGTTGTGGTGGCAGCTAAGAGTGCTTCTCTTTGTCTCTTTGTGGGTAATAAAGTCATTGTAGCTGCAGTTTGCCGTTGTAGCCAAAAATTTGTCACGCCCCTTCGACGGGCCTGGCAATGCATTAATGTCGCCTTTTGTTTAGCTTACCCCGACATCCAGGGTCGAGACTATCGTGATGATAATGAAGTTGTGCCCACCAAACTACCACCTAGTTGTCAACAATCAACTCGACGACAATCACAACGTGTGCTGCAGGCTGTCAGACCGAAGTGGCGCACCCGATGCGACCCGTTGCTCTGTGACGAAAGCGGTAGCCTCGATTTCTCAATGCTGAATATGCCGAGTGCCAATTAGAGTCAGGGTTTTGATCCTTCAGCTGCCTGTGACGAATGCGCTTATGAGTGCGGGCTTGTCTCTTCTCTGTGGCATAGATGAGCTCTGCTCCAAATACGAAGAGTCAGCTCTCGATGCGATTTCATGGACAGGCAAGTCCAAGCTGCTGGCACCTGATCTGTGTCAGCCACAATAACTCTGGCAGCTGTCAACGTTTTGCCAACTCATTATGCAGATTTTGACCACAAAATGCAAGCAGATCGTGCAGTCGGAAACAATTTACAAATCGTTTGCGGTTGCTGACAGTTTCGTGTTGTCACAGTGCGTTATCTTTATCGATCAGTAGTCATTTTCGTTAATGCTTTTGCTCCGTATATATATATTCGAATCGTATGTTCATTATTCAAATGCCAAGAAAAATTGCTACCAAAAAAAAAAACAAAAAAAAAACCACAAGAATCGAAATACAAAATGCCACTTTGATTTGCTTCTGCTCTTGCTTATTTTTCTTCTTCTTATAATTTTTTGGTCTTGTTAATTTTATCCATTTTGGAGACCTGACAATACAACTGGCCTGGCTGTCGAAAAAATAGCGCTTATCCATGAGATACTTAAAAGTGGTGCCGCAGCCGCAGCCATAGCAGCCGATCAATTGCCTCGCCTCCGGGGCATGCCAGTGTGGCTCTGACCAAACAGTCTGGGCAATTTGTATATCTCTGAGATAAATCAAAACATTATCAATAATAATATCGGTAGCTGTTTGCCACTTGGTAAAGTTTGAGGCTAAATTTGTCGGCTTAAGAAAGACCCGATCCAACTCTCCGATTAAAAAAAAAAATTTATATAAAAATGTATATAAACGAAAATCTCAAAAGCATTTCTGAGTGGTCGTTTTGAGCACGCTCGTGTGTAGTAATTTGTATGCAAATTGAAGTTGATCGTTTGATGAAGCTTAATGTCAGCAGCGCAGGGGCAGCGCAGAGGCAGGGGGGGTAGTGAAGATAGCAACATCAGCAACGACATCTCGATGGTAGCGTCTTTCCAAAGTGACAGACATTAACACTTTTGTAGTTCAAGCTGTGAAACTGTGGATTTTCACAATTTCTGTTGTGCATTTTAAGATGCCTCAAATGAGTGGCTCTCTTTTTGTTATCGATGGCACCTAGCGGTACAACAACTGGCGTCAAGTGGTATCAGCCTTGGCTTTACTAGTATATATTCAAAAGTATTTAGTGGATAGATAGCAAGTTTGGAGTGACTTTGACTTTGGCTCCAGGCTGGTAGCGGCAAACAATAAATTCCGTGATTGGGAATCGCCTTCTTGTGTGTTCTCTTGATGAGTGGTTAAGTGACAGCTGGGGAGCCTAGGGAGCTGGCGTCGGCTGGTCTTTGATTTCAAGACTGGCAAAGCCACTGGCAGTCTTGATCTAACAAATATTTATATGAATTTAATTAAACTTTTTAGAATTCAAATATAAAGAGAATTCTCACACACTAACTCTATTTTTGTTTCCCTTTCACTATGGAATTAGAGCATGTTTTTTGATTTGAAATTAATGATGACTCATATGATGTCTGGTAAATTTTTTAAACAAATCATTTTAATTGTGTGTTGCTTTTCATAATTTACAACTTCATTAAGGAAAGTTTTTTTTTTTTTTTTTTTTTTTTTGAAGATTACCACGCAAGGCGTATCATAAAAATTTCATTCATGAATCAAACAAATATATATATGCCATATAATAAAATGTTTGTTGTTTCAGTATGAATTCTTCCATAGAAATGCGCTAAATCACTCCGGTTTGGTTGGGGTAGTCTGAGGATGAATGAAACAAATTGCTTTGAATGCGCTTAATAATTTTTTTGCTGTATCATTTTCATTTCGTCTACGTTTATTTTTGTCTGTTTATATTATCCTTTTGCCATCACTCTGACTCATTCCGGAGCTGTTGTAGTTTTTGGTATTTGGTATGTGTGGAAAATGAAGAGAATCGGAGCCTGAGGTGTCGGCTGTAAGCTAATTGGAAGCATGTTCAAAGGTGCCGCCAACAAATTAAGTATGAGTTACCAATTTAGCTTTTATATCTCTATCGCATACACTGCCACACAAATACAAATACAAATGCAGATCTCTACAAAACTGCATCATCTTGGTTTTATTCGGAGAGCGCTTCTACCCTAAAAGAGACACAGAGAGAGACAGAGAGAGAGAGAGAGAGAGAGCGAAAATAAAATAATTCTCCCAACTGGTTTTTCTCAGCTTGAAGATCAAAGCAAAGTGGAAATTGCAGTCCTTTGACTTTGGCTACATTTGTATGCCAAGCTGAATTGTTTACATTTGTCATAATCAGAGAACCGTGGAGGGAACGAGTTTCTTGCTAGGCACCGCCGGCCATTTCATTACCGGCTGAGACGGCGCCACCTCAACTCAAACTGGGCCACAACAATGGAAATGGAAAATGCCAGGCAAATACTTAGAGACATATATGACATAGATCCAGCATGACCACCCAGGATTAATTTTCTAGATTTAGAAAAAAGTGAAGGTTTAATATAAACTTAAATTTTCCAAGAAGCTTTTAGAACTCTCAATTTTAAAGTGAGGCTGCTCCGAATTTTAGAAAATAATAATAAAAAACCGTAAAAATGTATTTATTTTAGAATCTTGACGAAAAGAATCTTAAAAAATTATATTGAATATTCTTAAAAATTAATTTATTCAGAGTTCATTTTTTTTAGGTTAGGCTAGGAGCTGGATGAATCTTTTCCACCGTTGTAATTGTTTCTTTTCAACAAATCTCATTTTGAAAGCCCAATAAATATTTTCAGCCCTTACCATTTTTAGATTTCTAAATTTCATTCATTTCATTCATTCATTCCATCTGCCAAGTCGATCCAGTTGAGTGGAGTACGAGTGGCTTGAACCAGTTCGGTGTGCTTCTGCGTTCATTAGTCATTTTTAGTTGATTCGATTAATGAGTTTCGACATTTACGCATTTTTCCAAGCCCCTCCCCTCCCCAGCCAACTTCTCTTCATTTCTATTTATTTCTTCTCGAGTTTCTCTCGGGGCGTGTGTGCTTTTTTTTGTTTGTTTTCACGGAAGGGTCGAGATTTTCCCATAATTAGAGTTACAGTTTTAGTCAATTTGCGCGGCGAATTTCTCAGCTAGTAAAATTAAATGCCACCGGTAATGGCATGTAATTTGTTATTTGTCCCCATTACCCTAGCCCCCCACCTCCCCCCAAAGTTTCCTCTTTCTTGGCCATCACAATGGCTCAATTTCAATTAAACGTCTTTCAAGGGGTCCACCACAACTTTCGCTGCCCAATCTGAGATTCAGTCTGAGTTTCAGTCTCAGTCTCAGCCTCTGCCCCACAATCATCGAGCACTTTCAAAAGGCATTAATAACACGCCGCCGGGTAACATAAGAGAAAAAGTGGCCTGGAAGTTGAAAATGGCTGTTTTTATTTAGGTTTTTATCACCGCGCATGCGTTGCATTGTCACACATTTGAAAATGAAAATAAATGGCTCTCTAGACCTAGAAAAAGAGAAGACTCATGAATATGTATTCAAAAAGGGTTTTCCGCCTAGTTTACGAACTGTGAGAGACAATCTCGCCGTAGTGGCGATAAGCGCCAAATTAAAACAATCTTCGGGATCCACTCAGTTCGCTTTGGTATCGGTCAGCATCATTAGCAGTGGAATTGATAGCTTGATTATTTAAATTATTGACAAACGATCGAGATCGAGCGACCAGTGCCATTTGCCGCAGCCAAAGACGATTGATCATGGGTCTCAGCTCAGTTCAGTAGAGTTTAGATTAGTTTTGTTTGTTGTGTGCCACCGAAAATGAGCTGCAAAGTGCGCCAGAGCGGATCAAGAGAAACAAGTGAAGAATCTCTACGCCGGCAGGCAATAGAGGTGATCGAGGCCTTTGAACTCTGCCGCCGTGTTTGCGGCATACGGTAGCTGTGCGCGTGAGGCTGTGGCGGCGGGTTGGGGATGGCCAGTGGAGGTAGCTTGGTCAAAAGGCCAAGTGGTTATTTCAAAGTTGTCTTTTTTTTCGACATTCATAAAAAATATTGGTGAGCAGTGCGCAGTCGGCATCGAGTTTGAAATTAATAAATATCGAAATAATTTTGTTAATATGGATGCGCATTTAAATAAATTTTATATGCAAATTAGTAATGGTACAAATTTAGAAAAGGAAGGAAAAAAATATAAAATAATCAAACTGCAAAACGTGCTCGGCTTTAAACACTTAGAGCGTTTTTTTTTGTTCGGGGTCTGATCGGTTGGAGCCGATTTTGAGTTGGCTACGATTGAGCGATCTTTTTCTTATTGTTGTTTTTATTGCTTCTTTCTGGTTATTATTATTATCATTTTTTTGTGATTTAGCCAAGTGATTAAATTAATAATTAATTAGTTTGAATTTATGAATAACGGTTGTAAATAATCATTAATAAAAATTAAAAATATTTAACAAAGAAAAAAAAAACACATCACAGATTTCTTTTATTTTTAGAGAGCCGCGCGCGTTAAAAGCTAACAAAATACCTGGCAACATTGTCAATCGGTTTTGCTGTTGTTTTTATTGTTTTCATTTTTGTTGTTGTAGCCCAATTTGAATATAAATTCAAAGTGAATGCAAACCAGATGAATACTTCTGAGTCGGCTGCCTCGGCTTAAATGAGTTGAGTGCTTTTTAAGAGTAAAAACCCAAATAAATGATTATGAAAGCAAATGGAAGCTTCAAAACTAAAGACAATATATATACTATATATACATATAGTGATTGTCGAGATCTCAGGTTTTGTATTGTTTGGCTAAATATGTTTAAATTTATTGACAAGTTTTTGCTTTGTTGTCTCGACTGTGAGTCTTTTTGTTTTTCTTATTAAGAAATTATTAACTAGAGTGGAGTTAGAGGCGCCGAAAAGCTTTTCTTAATTAAGATTTGAAGCAAGAAAAAAAAATCAGAATTTTAGTTTATTGAAATGGATTTTTAATCGACTCTTTGGCATAAAAGTTTTGTGGCTCTGAAAAGAGCCGATTTGTTTCAGGTGTCTTTTCTGTCTTCGAGGAAGTTTTTTTTTTGTTCAGGCTTAAGTCAGTTGTTTTTTATCCTCTGAACTCGTGGCAGACAAGCTGACCTGTAAAGGTCCTAGTTGCTTGAGGCTATTTCAAAGCCTTAGTATATCTCCGGTTTTGGTTTACTGGGCTCACTTGGCCTTTGTCCATTTGTTCGATATGATTGGTATATCTTTTCTCTTATCTTCTCCAGTTTAAAATTATAATTCATTTTAAGATTTTCATAGTCAGTGTTGCTGTTGACTTAGGTCAAGAACAGAGTAGCTTGGGCGCTAGTGCAGAATTCTGAAGACTTCGGTCCCGGTTGTCAGTTTCCGCCGTGGTACTTGGCAAAAACTTTATGCGGTTCTTCTTGATGCTGCTGCGGCTGCTGCTGTTTTTTGTTAATGTTATCGTCCTCAATATATATATTTGCTTACTTTCTGTACCATTCATCGATGTGCATATGCAATTTTCGCACCAGACCGCGTACTCATTTGGGTGTGGCCAGAGCTTGGGCGGCTGCGGCGGCGGCAGCAGCGGCTGCTGAGGTGGGCACAACCGGAACAGGAACCATGCCTGCAGCAGCAGCGGCCAGGCCCACCATTTCCGCCTCGTGCATGGGCTTCTTCTTGAGGATACTGAGATCGTTGACATTCTCCAGGAATGATTTGTGGGCCGAGAAGACTTTCACGCTGTCAAAGTCCTTTTTGAGCTCTTCGATGTCGCGTTTCTGCTTGGCACGACGATTCTGGAACCAGGTAATCACTTGGGCGTTCGACAGGCCCAAAGAGGCGGCAATCTCATCACGATCGGCTGGTGAAAGGTATTTCTGATATAGGAATCGTTTCTCCAACTCGAAGATTTGATGGTTGGTGAAGGCAGTCCGGGACTTGCGCTTCTTCTTCGGCTGCGGGCGATTTGAAAATATATCCAAATGGGATTTATCTGTAAGCAGAAAGAGTGAGAGGAAAGAGTGAGATAGATTGCATTTAAACCGGTTGGCTTATACTAACAAGCAACTTGGCCATGTTGAGTACCCAAGTGCATTGGTTTTTAATGTTTAATTGTTGTCGTTTGTTTGAGTGACTGGTTTAGTGATTAGTTGAAGCCGACTTAGCGGGCATGTGGCAAGCCAAGTGTTAATTAAAACATTTCGATTTATATATATTTTAATGGTTTAATTGCCAAGTAAGTTCTGTCTTTCAATTACACACTCGTCTCTGTATAATTTACTTTTTGATTAATTGCTCAAAATGTGGGCGACTACTTGACTATCGACTACCGTCTGATATTCTGGTTTTCTATGGAACTCCGATTTCCCGCCCATTTAAGTTTCTAATGACCTGCAACGAGCTTTGGCCTCTCAAGTTTATGCAACCCAGGCCTCATTTGCCTCGTTTGTCTAGTGATTTACAATTATTGCCCCATAATTATCGACACCTACAAATCAATTTTAAGAACAGCTCTTTCATTGATTAATGAGAATACAGACACTTTAGCATTAGATTGACTTGTAACTAACTATTTTGCTTGCATAAGTTTATTTCCTGCTCGATATCGAACACACTCGAGTTTGCACCTCAATTAAGTCCAAACTGTGGGGCCTTTTCTTTTTGTTTCGATCTTTAAATGCGGCTCATTTCAAACGAAATTTATAGCTGGCTTCAAAATTTGTTTAGCTACTGTGGCTCTACGATGATTCCGTCGACATTACCTTTCAACAGCTGCTCACCACAAAAAAACAAAAAAAAGCTCGACATTAGTCGAGCATCATAAATATTGATTTCATATGTCGCAGCTAACGCTCAATAAAAACAGAAAGAAGAAAAAAAAAGACTACAAGACTACTTAAAAAAGACAATATAAAATTCGAAACAAAACCTTTAAGTTTGGGCCGGTTGACCGGTTTAGCTATTGCCACCTCCACCTCTACCTCGATTGCCACTTCCACTTCACACCCATTGGCATTGGCAATAGCGGATCGGTTGCTTGGACTGCCTTGTCAAACAAACTAGACCGACATTAAAAACTAATTAAATGTTTCAAGTATATTAAATGTATTTTTTCAAATGCATAATTTGCTGTTATCTGGAAGAGTCACAAATTTAAATTATGCATAACCCAAAATGCGACCGTTTTGTTTGTAACCCAAAACCCATTAAGCACTTGACTGAGTATGTGTACACCCCTCAGATAGGTCCAATACTGTGTAGTTATTCTTTATCACCAACTCATTAAGTAATTTCCTTGACTTATCTACACAAATGCAGGCTAAACGAAAAAATAAAGAAAATTGAGAAAATTGTGCTGCCTAATTTGAGAGGCCGTGTGCCTGCCTATATCCACTTGGGCTCTCTGAGTGAAGGTCTCAGGTGTCCACTTACATAAATTTTTTCTTCTCTTGTTAAGGGGTGGTTTGTTTTGGTCACATTTGTCAGTCCTTTCTACTTTCACTAAACTCTCAACAATATGCTGAAATATGTTTTCTGAAATTCGAGTTAATGTGCGCTGGATAAATACGAGATTTTGATGGATCTCCTGCAATACTGGGAATCTCAGTTTAATGATTTAATTTAAAGCAAGTGTTTACCAGGAATTTTAAAATATAGACGACAGAGTGTCTGGCTGGTTCAGCCCAGGTTCCAAGCAGCTGTTTTTATCATGCATATAGCTGGGCTCTGACCCCGTCCCCAGAGATCTTTAGTGGTGTGAATGATATTAATGTTTGGAAAACTTTGATATGCAAAGGAACAAGCGATGAGTGAAAACTCAGACCACCCCGGACTATATATACTATATATATATATAATGTAACATCTGCTATCTAACCCAAGTTGTTCAGTGCAGTCATAAATATTTCGTCTTTTCGGTTATACAATTTTTGATAAACAACAAATATATATATACCCTGGCATTATACAATACTGCTAAGTCTATAAGTTGTCAATGTTTTCAACTCTTTATCTAGCCCATTTGAAGTTTGTCAGCTATATTTGTTTTTAAGCAAAAATAACAATATGAAAATGAATGCCAAATGGCAAATGGCATGTTAATTGCCCACAAAAAGGCAATGGCTGTTAGGTAATGCTTGAGCAAAGCTAGGCCAAGTTGAGTCTGAGCTGAGTTGGCTGGCTTGTCCAATGCACTCGGTAATTGCTGCTAATCGCTGAAGAGTATTAAACACGAATATGTAGGATCTTGGTAAAAATTAATGGCATCACTTAGAGCAGCTCATTTAGTAGTCATATTTGTAGTTAGTTAATTACCATAAAAGCCACTAAACAAATGTTAATATCTCTCAATATGATTAGGTTTCGGAGCTTAATAACATGGAGACAATTTGCAGGCTATATTATTGCCAGATACATCAGAATTAGAGGGTGTGCCTCTTGACTCTGAATCGATTGATATATTTTTCTTGATTTGACTGATTTCTGGTAATCGCGAAATAATAAAGCAAATTATGAAAATATATTTTCGCTATCGTTTTTAGATAAAATCAACTCGAGCAACTTGTTTCTTTTTTTTTAATTTCTTGGGTATTTCATTTCATTTGTGTGTTTTTTTTTATTTTTTTTGGCGCATGCGGCCAATTAATTAAAAACCAAACGAAAATTAGCCAAGGCATTTACATAACAAGAGGCGTGCTAACCGAACCGAACTATATACCAAATAGGAGGGGGCGGAGAGAGACATTCAGAGAGTCTGGCTGGCATTTCAATTAAACGAAAATATAAATGAATTCAATTTTTGAAATGCCACATTCCTAAATTGTTTCTGTCTGTTTTGTTTGTGCGGTTTCTCGAAAAAATTGCTTGAAAATTAATTGCGGCTTTTATTTTAATTAAAAATCAGCTTCAATCCATTTTGCTGAATTTATAAATGCAAACAGGCTGATTTTTTTTAGGTTCAATATCAAAATTGAGATATTAATTCTAAATACTTTTGATATGATAATTTCAAAACATTTTTTTTTTATTTACCTTGTGATTCATCAAAGTCCTTGGTGGTCATTTGAAAGAGAGCATCGAGGGGCGTGCCATTTGCCTTGGCCTTGGCTGCAGCCGAAGCATTGGAAGCGGAATTTGGAGCGGAGCCTGCACCACTCTGCGGACTGCCTGCACTGGTGGAGCCGGCGGAATGATGACGTTCTGCTGCTGCCTGGGCTGATTGGGGACTGTGTCGCGTTGAGGCGGCACCCGCAGCAGCGGATTCACCCGAGGAACGCACAATTTCCGGGGAGCAGCAATCACTAGCTGCTGAGCTGGAACGGTCGGAACCACTTTCTGAGGGTATTATGTCCATGCCCATGTGACGCAACAGCTGGGCCTGAGCATTGAAGTGCTCCTGAAGCTGACGATGATAGTCCAAAGCCAGACGCTGCTCGTAGTGCAGCAGGGCAGAAGGTATAAAGGGACGCACTGGCATGGGGCCCAGTAGATGATCCCAGGGACGCACAATCTGAGCTCCAGGCAACAACATGGCAGCTGCAGCTGGATGCACATCTAGGGGTTCCGAGCGAGGTTGGAGTAGACCACCGGGACGGGTGGCTGGTGGGGCCAATACTGTTGGTGTTACGGTGAGGGTTGGCGGTGAGGCAGAGGCCGCTCTTTGCTTTTCATGGCCCAGAATGTCGGCAATGGAAAAGCTCTTGACGCCCTCGATGCCCGACTTGGTGTTGCCACTGCCCGTGGTGTTGGCCGGAGGTGATTGTGTGACACTGATGGGAGCAGGCGGCGGGCTGGGTGTGTGGTCACGGGTCTCCGACGACGATGAGGACATCCGCAGACGCTTCAGCGGCTGGAAATAATCCTCAGGGTGAAGGGATCCCACAGCACTGCGGGTGAGTCCGGCAGCTGCGGCGGCGGCAGCAGCAGCGGCGGCATGCTGTTGCATCAAAAGCTGCTGTTGCTGCAGGAGATCAATGGTGCTGCCACGGGGCAGATTTTGATGCGAGTGGGCCAACTGCTGGTGATGATGTTGTGCCGGCAAGGGGCTGGGCGCTCCACCTACGGATATTTCAGATTCGGCAGGGCTGGCCGGACGCATGGTGGGTGGACAGAGCATATTACGTTGAAACAAGCAGTGGAAATTTTTATTTTTTCTTCAATTGCTTTTGGCAATTAGGTTTGTGGTTTTTGATCTCCGAATAAAGTTAATAAAGTTTTATAAATTCACAAACAAATAGTTATGAAGGAGGAAGCGGAGGGCAGAGCCTTGTCAAGTTAACTGGGCTGATGCACTGAACTCTGCTCGGCTCTGCTCACTTCAAAATCAATCAAAGCACTAAACAGTTAACGTTCAATTGTTGGCCTTTTTAGTAGTGGCTTTTGAGACTTTTACACTTAATTCACACGGCGTATACGTTATGTGGATAATAGCTTGTTAATAAATCTCAAATCTGTGACGTGCGGCACACATACAAACGAAGACAAACGCACACATACACTTGCACAAAATGAGACGAATACGATCCAACAAGGAGGATCGACCACTCAACTCGACGTTTCACAGTCAACTGTTCGAAACTAGATTGAAGATTGGTTTGCTAACTAGACACGTCGATATTTCTTCAGTTCTTTTGCTCAGCTACCCCGTCTCTCGTTCACTCACTCGCTCTTTCTCTCTCTCTCTCTCTCCCACTTGCTCACAAATGTATATTTGTAAGTATGTTAAACATCGTTTGCTCTTTCAGGTTTGTGCAGCGCACACTACGTCGTGCCCGTGTCCGTGTCTCGTTTGTCGGTGGTTAAACTCAGCAATCAAATCATAACAACAAGCAGAAGCAGCGGCAGCTGCAGCTGCAGCAGCAACGACGGCAGCAGCAATACCATCAAACGAACTCTCTCCGTCTTGCCTTCTCTTTCTGGCTTTGGCAAAGACTTGCGTTCTTGGCCAGTTCCACCCTCTCTCTCTCATTTGCTCACTCTCTCTTCCACCATGAATGAGAGCCAACCAGTTTGTCGGCACTCGACCGTGGGCGAGAGAGCAAGCTGGCAATATTGCTTTTTCTGTTGCTCTCGTTGAGGGAATTACTTGGCTGCCACCAATCCGCTGCTTGGGCAACAACAAAGCATAGCAATGGTGGATACGTAACGGTAATTATGGCGTTCATCATGCCCAACTGCTATGCATTTGCGAGTAAACTGGGTGCAAGCGAGACAGCGCATTGGAAAACAGAACGGCGAGAACAAAAACAACACACGCTCCTCAGCTTGTAACGAGACTGTATTTAGTATTTTAGTCTCAAAGTTTTCACAACTTTGGCTTCATCAACGGCAGCCAAAGAGGGACGGAGGCTCCTTCAGCCTGCCTCTCCTCTGTGTACCTCTGTGCTTACCTTGCCACCAACGACTCTTTTAATGACTCTGATTGTGCTGCCTCCAGCGTTGTTGTTGTTGTTGTTTCTTTAGCCGTCGCCACCATCGTCATTGGGATTGCCGCTGTCACCTCACCTCAGCCGGACTCGTTTAATTGTCAAGCGTTTGCAATTAATTTGCTGCAAGAAAAACGTACAATTAATTTGGTTAGGCCAAAAGCAGAAAAAAACAACGAAAACGACATGGAAAAAATAACAAATGGATTCGAAATAAAAAAATAACGATGTGCATAAATTTTAAACATTTTGAAATTAATTAAGGTCTTTTGGGAATCTGAGAATATAGTCAGCTTTGAGGCTATCACAACATTCACAATTTATTCTTATTGTTCATTAGGCGTATTTTTTGTCTATTCTAACTAATACAATAATTATTAATAAACTTATTCCATTTGCTTGTCAATTAGAGGATAATTCATTCAATGAAGCGGAGCTCATATGAAATATTTAGAGAAATTTTGAAAAAGCCGTCGGTAATTCAAAAATTAGGTTGTTTCTGAATTGTTTTGATTTTTTTTTTCAAATATTGAATATCTTATATGATGATAAAAAATAATAGCACAATGTGGTCACAATGAGACAAAAAAATATCTCTTAGTTTGCAAGTGAAATGTTAGACGAAAGCTTAAATAGAAATTAGGAAAAGGATTTTATTGGAAGTTTTTTAAATTGAACCTGGAAAATTTATATCAAAGATGTTTTGATTTTAAGGATCTTTTTGAAAGAATAATACAATTTCAACGGGCATGTAAATACGATTATTTATAATTTATTATTTTTTTTTTTTAAGGGAAACAAATTAAAAACAAAAGGTTCCTATTGATTTGGCACTTGGTTTTAAAAGATCTCAGCAAGTAATTTTTCAAGCAATTTTGATTTTGCAAATACCTTTAAGTCATTTTTAAATGTCCACACAATTTTTGGTGTAGTAAAACATATTGCTGAGATTAACAGCACAACAACTTGGCTAAATCCTTTTAATTGAAACAAATGCGCATTATTTACGAAATTCAAATAGAACAAAGCCAAGCCATGAACAGTCGGGCAACACAAAGGGCGTCAAGGCGTCTGAAAACAAAGGCCGAAAGTCTATTAGCCAAATGGACAAAAAGAAAACAAGAAAACATTCGAAACCAATTGCCGACGCTGCAGGATGCTAAATGAAAAAGGAATCAAACGGATAAGGCAATAGCGACCACCAGCCAGCCAGGGCAGCAGTGGCAGCCCCTGCCGTGCTCGACTTTAGCCGCAGTGGGTCCAAATCTCAGAGACCCCGTCCACTCGGGTACACACAGCTACCTGACTAAGCCGCAGAGAATCAACCGCCAACACCGCCACCGTTGCTGCTGCTTCTGCCACGGCTGTTGTTGATAAGGACTAATCACACAAATATTTGAGCATTGAGCATTGAGTATTGAGTTTGTCTATTGTTTTTGTTGTTGTATTTTGGGATTGAATTTTACCGCGATTGTGCGGGACTACCGCCAACAAAGCGGTCCGTTTGATTTCCGACTCTTTGGGCAACTTTAGCGCTTCTGTATTTCTTTATTTCGGAATTCCTTTATTGGCTGCACTCTTTATTTAATTTCTTGTTTTTTTTCTTTTTATTTTTTATAATTCTAATTTCTTATTTCTTTCTTCTTGGCGGCTATTAGTGTATCTATTAGATACACACGCGGTCTTCACTGTGCGTGGGAAAGCCTGTGGTGTTAATTATGTCTGCCCATCTGAAATTAACTGAACTCAACTCGGCTCACCTCGACTTAGCCAGCAGTCCTTGAGAGTCAGATCGAATCCTTTAAAGGAAAGTCAATTTATACTTTACACCTGTGGCGGTGTGTGGTTTCATTCACACGCTGATAAGTCGTGGCCACCATCATCACTGCCTCTGTCTTTCTTTCAACTTGTATTTTTGTATGCTAATTTGATTTGGTGGTTCCTTTCAGGCGTGCCTGGTGAAAGTATATGAGAAAAAAGGGTTCATTAAAATTCAAAACTAGACGACGATTTTCATTGATTTATATTCGATTGAATGCAGCTGTCGATCGATGACCCAAAGGTGCAAGCTGCGGAAATGGCTCAGACCCCTTTTCCTCCTTGGTCTCCGCCTACCTATTAAACTGTCTATAGTTTAAGCCAGTTTATCTACGACTTACTGCTATCAACCAAAACAATCTATTTAGGCGATTTCAGCTTCAATTTATATTAAACGAAAAATTATGCGGGACATTTTCAAAAGCCACCGCAAAGCAAGCACTCGCCCACATGTTTTCCTATCCGAATAGCCTCGGGCCAAGTCGTACAAAATGAGCCACAGAAGATACTCGAAAGAGTGACTAAAGAGGTAGAGTTCTATCATCACTAAGGAATCAATCAATATCTAGAATTTTTCATTCTCTCAATGAAATTATATTTATATCAGAATATGAAACTAGTCAAACATTTTATAGGATTGGCACTGTGTGGCCGAATTATCTTATTTTTTGGATCTTTGAAACGAATACCAACTTGTCGGTAATTGTCAATTAGCAAGTTTTCAACGGCTTCTACTTTTTTTTATACTGTCATTTGAATAATTTGCCTGTGCCACGAAAACTGCACTTGGCTCAGGGTTCCATTTTAGTCAGCGGAACCGGAGTCAACCCACACAGCATTTCGACACATGATCTCGACAGTCTCTCAGTTTGATTTATAAGATAGAATCAATTGATTGAAGTGGAAATAAGTTGGTAGCACAAACTTAAAAGGGAAAACTTTGTTTTTTTGTCATTTGTGTGGGGTGTGGCCAATTATTTTTATGGGTGTGACTAGAATGGTAAAACAACTTTAAGTTTATTATTGACTCTTTTGAAATCATAATTAAAAAGTGATTAAAATTGTTGGTTTGGTGGGCTGTGAGTTGAATAAAATATGAAAATAGTGAATTTTTGTGTCAAATTTTAATTAAAAATTTCTCTTTATACGAGAATTCTTCAGTCCGCAAATAGCTAAAGAGAAAGTCTTAAACGTTTTGACTTGATTTTATAAAGAAAGAAAAGCTCATCATAATGAGTGAAGCGGCACTTAGAGAAAAAAACACAAAAGACACTCGAAACCATTAAACATTGCCAATTTCACAGTAATCAGCAGCATGGCAGCAAATCTCTTGGTCGCTCCATTGGCCCGATTGCCCAACAAAGGCCAGAAAAAGTAGCCAAACAAACTAAGCCGTTTAAAGGGAGGCCACCCACTCAGCACTCACCCGAGCCAAACACTCAAAAAAAGAAGATAAAAAAAAGGGGGAAAGAAAATCAGCTTTTAAGCGTCACAGATCTCAGCTGCCGACCATTCATGACCGAGCCAACTCCGTGGCGGTGACGCTAATGAAGCGCCCAGTCAAAGAACAATGCCAAACAAATAGTCACACTCAAAAGAGTAGCTCAAACCGAATCAAAGCAATTCCAAAGGCAAAGGCAAGTCGAGAGGCAGCAACAAATCAAACGCTTCATGGAAAAGCTTGAAATGAAAACAATGAACGAGCTCATGCTAATTAAGGTGATACTCAAATTGAAATGTTAAACTTTTACATTATAAGTTTCAAACCTTTCAATAAGAATATTGTACAAATCTTTCTTTGAGTTTGAGTAACGTGTGGGCAGTAGCCAGCGAACCGCAAAATGCCAGTTAAAAGCTACAAAAACCGATATCGAACGGTGCATTGTGGATTCAGGCAGACGGCTTTACCGATAAAGCAACTCAAGTTCGAAACACACTGCGTATGCGTGTTCTGTTGAACTCGATACGGTTATTCAAACTTCATCTTGGCTCACACGCCACATTCTTTTGGCCTTGGTGTACTTTGTTTGGATACTTTTTCGATTGATTGCCGCATACAAATATTTATGCAGACCGTTTTGTTAATTGAGTTAATAGAGTTGCTGTTGCTGTTGATGTTGCCGTTGCCATCGACTTTGTTGTTCTTGTTGCCACTGCCACGCGCATTGGGTAACGTTGATTTTTGACCGATGTGTGATAATTACAAGTCGATGGCGGTAACAACAAAACGTGTCTACCACTTTGATGCACTGCGCCCGTGTCCACCAGTTGCAGTTGTCGGCTCCATTTGGTTCTTCCGAAGCTGCCATCTCTGCCGGCCGTGCGCAAACAAACGGTTCACTGGCATTTAAGGTTTGAGTTTTCTTTCATTTTTTTTTTTTTTTGGGGGGGGGGCTGCTTGTTTAAATATTGAAACTTGTGTTTAACATAATTAATGCGAATGGGAAATTACAGTAGCTGTGGCTTTGACTGCGGCTGCGACCACAGCTTTGACGGGTCTCCAAAACGGAATTGACTGGATACCGACAAAAGGTAAAGGTACAAAAGGTAAAAGGAAATAATGTTTTATGAACTAACTTTTGCCGCACAATGCAATCAGCATTTGCATGCAAAAAAAAAAAAACACTAATTATATGGCTCCACATTGGACTCAGTAAGGCCGTATTTGCTGCTAAAAAGCCAATGTAGCGGCCGAAAGAATCACAGCAAAGGGTTCTCATATTGCTCTCTCTTTCTCCTGGTGGACTCACACATGTATGTATTTATGTATATGAATACCAAATCAACTGCAATGCAGTTAAAGAGCACATTTCAAACACCTCGCAGTCAGTTGTGTTGGTGGTCCCAAGCAGCCCAAAGCAGCATTGGCAACTTCAACTTTCAGCGAATCGGGCCAGCAGGGAAAAGAACAGGAACAGAGCAGAACAGAACAGAACAGAGCCCAAGAGACTCGGCCAAGATCAGACCAGATCGCACCAAGTCAGACAGCATAGCTTGATTGCCGCGCGCCGAGATGACTTTGCTGCATTCGCGACGGTGGCTTGGTTAAAGCAGCCGAGGCAGGAAGCGAGGAAACGGTTTGTTTTGTTTTTTTTTCTTCTTCTTCTTTTACAATTTTTTTTTTTTTTTTTGCCTCCATATGTGGAAATAAGAATTCCTGTTGTTGGGCTCAAAGAGAGCTGGCTTGTCCAATGTTTCATTATGAACCCAAGAAGATGCTCATAATGACAAAGATTCTTGTTCTTGTGTGAGTGTGGAAGCTGTTGCACTGAAAACAAAAAAAAAAATGCAAGTAAGAATCTATCGCTGGCTTTCTGCGTCTCCCTGTGTGTGTGTGTGTGTGTGTGTGTGTGAAGCTGAGCGCCATCTCGTTTAATGCCTTTAAGGCGTGACCATAGTATTTTATAATATGAGCTGATCAAAGGATGCCGACACTTTTAAACTTTACCGCCAAACTGAGTCAGAGACGGACTCTTTTGAGCTTTTTGCTTTGGTGCAAAAAAAGAAAAGAGAAGAAAAAATGAAAAGAACCTTTTCAGAATACAGTGGGACAGCGTTTTACAGCATCCCCAGCATCCACTGGTTAAGGCCAAACAGAAATTGCAACAATAACAAATTGACCAAATCGATTTGTTCGTCGCGCTCATTGCGCATCGTTGCCTGTTCTTCCTTTTACTTGAGACTTATTCTGCTTATGTAGGAATATAGGGAATTACTCAGGGAATCTTATACTTTTGGATTTTAATTTCTTGTCTAATTTTAATATTTTTGAAATGATAAATTAAACTTAACACTTTTTAAGACTCCTCCATCTACGATTTCTATATTCCTTAGATATATCGTGAAGGTTAATACTTTGTAGGAAAACCTTTAGGATTTTCATTCCAGACAATTCTTCTTCAAATGTAAATATTTCCCCAGATATACCTTCGATTTTTATATTCGTTCGATATATCTTGAAGCCGGAAACTTTGTAGGAAAACCTTTAGGATTTTCAGCTCAGACAAATCTTCTCTAAAATTAAATATTTTTCAAGTAATACCTTCCATTTTTATATTCGTTCAATATATCTTGAAGCCGGAAACTTTGTAGGAAAACCTTTAGGATTTTCAGCTCAGATAAATCTTCTCTAAAATTAAATATTTTTCAAGTAATACCTTCGATTTCTATATTTGTTCGATATATCTTGAAGCCGGAAACTTTGTAGGAAAACCTTTCGGATTTTCATCTCAGATAATTCTTTACCAAGTTATACCTTCAATTTCTATATTCGTTCGATATATCTTGAAGCCGGAAACTTTGTAGAAAAACCTTTAGGATTTTCATCTCAGCCAAATCTCGAAAATAAAATATTTGCCAAGTCATACCTTCGATTTCTATATTCGTTCGATATATCTTGAAGACTGAAACTTTATAGGAAAGCCTTATAAATGTTCATCCCAGACAAATCTTCTCGAAAATTAAAATGTTTGCCAAGTTACACTTTAAAAAGAGTATTAATACTTCGACGCCACTGATACCCCATTGCTTTAGGTAATTCTTTTTATACATTTTATTTTGTTTTATTCGTCTGGGCTCATTAGTTGCATGAGTGTGAATATGCTGAGCGTCGTGTGCTGTAAGTGTCATAAGCCACCGGAAATGGGCGCATCTTGACCCTCAGTTGGCGCATGCTTTGAGTCTGTGCAATGACTGAACAAATTTGCTAGTTGCTTTCCACTTGCCCATCGTCTCCCCTTGCTCACTCAACTGTATTTAAATTTATGGCATTTTAATGTAAACAAATTAAATCCTGCCACTCAAGCGAAAATTCGTGGGTTCGAGGAACAGGAATAAAATGGTTTTGCTGGCAGAAGAGTGCGCATGACAAAAGCGAATCCAAAGGTGGTGTCAATTCAATGACCAGGACCAAAATTAATCGATCCGATTGTGATCTAGACTTCATAATTAAAACGACAGCAATTGAAATGGCCTCTCGGAGACCAATAAATATTGACGTGTAACGCTTAATTGAAAACTCATTAGCGTCGACTTCACATGAATTTGATAGCCGACCAACTCACAATAGACCAACTGATTGTCAGCGTAAAATCGCAGCTAGCAGCTGACAAAATTTTGCCACTATATTTATGACTCTATTAGAGACGAAGCCGGTTCAGAAGGGTGGTTACGATTTCTGCCGAGATCATATAGAACTATGACAGACAGCGTGTCCAATGCGCTTTATTATTTGGAGTAGGTTCATCAGCAGCAACATTTATATATGATTTTCTGTCGCCCAGAAAAATGAAATAAAATTCTATCTGTATACATCACTCCCATCTTTCGCTGCGCTGTTTTGCTCTGGCCAAGATTGGCCATCCTTTAGCTGCAATTAAATTAATTGCTGTCAGCTTGAAAGCCAACCATATTACAAAGTTGTCACTTCCCTGGCCCAGACGCAAAAGTCAAGTGGGCTATACTGATTCGGATTCCCCACGACCACAACAAAACTTGCTCATCCAATTTGCCAAGCAATTTTTATTTTAGCCTCCATACAAGTTTTTCTCTTACTCTTCCTCTTACTCTTCCCCTTGGTCTTTGTCGAGTTTATAGCAGAAAATTGCATTAAAGAATTCATTTTCACACCCCCAACACTGGTCTAGGATGCAATTCTCTCATGCTTTTTGCATTTATTAATTGGCTGACATGCACATTAATTTAAATCAATGATTTCGCTTGGTCTCAAGTGTCCACAGCCCTGCCGCATTTCCTCTCATTCTGCTCTCGGCAATAATTAACATAATTTTTTCGAAAATTGCACTATAAATCTCTTCTCGAACTTTTCCTTTCCACCACTAAATATGCATAGAGATTTATTTTTTATTAATGGCATTCGCCCAAACAATCTATATAAATTTAAATACTCTACAAAATAATAAACAAAAATTAAGAGTTAATACAAATTTCGAGGGAATAGGAAGTCATATAGGATCAATCGGGATTTATTAAAAGATGATGGTAATTTGGGGATACCGAAGGTTATAAACTCTTTTCGAAGTGTTTATCCTTTTGTATATTATAAAAATTAAATTGTGACAAAATCAGGTCTGGTCTATTTGATAAGTAAAGAATATTTCGGTTCAGTCCCAAAAATCTGATAACATAGAATCATTCTACTAATGACTGAGATAGTGCGATCTGATTCGGTCAAATCAGACTTATGTGCTCTTTACTGTAAACCGTCCAAGTTTCATTACGAAAAAATTAAAATAGAATAACTAGTTCGAAAAGAAATATACGAATAATCATGGAGGTGATCTTATGTTAAGTTCCGTGCCGAAAAAGTTCGAGAATATATATTTTTCTTCTTCGAAAAGAGAAATATTAAAAGACCTCTTCATAAATAATTACCAAATATTCTATGAAAAATAAAATTAAGTTAAAGAATGGATTGATACACCCTTTTAGGACGTAAAGGAATCATATCATAGCTTTATAGTAAAAGACCAAGGATCTTACATTTTACACCTATTGGGAACATTAAGTAAATTGTAATGAAACAGAATTAATTATGAATAAATTGTTGGGAAATTCCTTACCTTGAAAGTGTATACTATAGTTTCTATAAAAAAAAGAAGGAACTAAAAAGTCAACTCTCACTTATTCGAATCTTTTATTTTCATCTAATAATTGATGACTTATTTACGATATTTGATTGCAATTTATTTATTGTTGCTATTTTTATTTATTTTTTGGTCACACTCCACTGCTTGATTGGATGACGGTAAAAACACACAATCAAATAGAAAAAATCACAATTGTTTTTTCTTTTTTTTTGAATGGGTTAGTCTATGTCCGTCCGTTCGTCTATTGGTTGTTAGTACTAATTTTTATCGTTATTTTGAATTTATTATAGCCGACGAGAAAGAATTATTCAAATATTTAAAACTACCATATTTAAATATGGTGAGTCTGGTCGGATTTGGTAGCATCGGTGGCATTTGTTTCTTTTAGAGCAAATAATTAATTAATTTTATTAGTGTGGAAGCAAAGCGACCGCCACAGTCGGTGGAGCAACGTGGTCGTCGTCATCATTTGGTGAGGCTCTTCTTCATGGTGGCATTTTTGGATGCTTGGTTGATTTTGATTTTCAGTTTTATTTTGCTTTTGGCTTCGGATATCTCTCCCTGTCTCCTCCCTCTCTGCCCTGGCTGGTCTATGCAATGTGGCGGCATTAATTTATTTTAATTTAATTTATTTTAAATGCTGTTCGTCTGGTGTTTTTGCTTTTGGCTCGTTTCATAAATATTCATTGCCATCTATAATTCATTTGCGTAAACATTTTAATTTACAGAAAATGTATTTTGATTAATATTTGATGATTAGTTGGTAATTTATGTCGACTTGATTTCTCATACGAATAAATATAAATATATCTTTGAATGGCCTGGTCTATCTATGACTTGTGGACCAACCAGTCAGCCATCAATCAAGCTGATGGCTTATCACAGATCTACTCATAATGGACCAACGCAGTCTGAGCCCTCATGAGTTGGCATATATATTGTGTGTATCTGTATCGATCATCACCTGGACCGGAACAAATGCTAAAATTAGCATTTGTGTGCTCATTAAAAATTTGCTTTAAACGATTCGAAAAAATCCTAAATTGAGTGATTGGCCTTGTTCTAAGCTCTCCGCCCTATGAAATATATATCAACTTATATGGCATTCTTCCTGGGAATTGATTGAGTATTAAAGTTACTTCAAAAAAGACACCGACTTATCATATTTCTAGGAATTTTTCATTTGTTAATGAAAAATACTCGAAAGATGAAAAACCACCGACAAAACTCTATAAAAAAAAAATCAATGCAAACACAAAGCCTTTGGGAATTGAGAATTGGGAATTCGGTCTAACTAGCTACCGTTTAATTTTTTATTACGCCCAAAATGTGAGTGTGAAATCGTCGGCGTATTTTTTTTTTTTTTACGATTCCAATGATGCCCCCTTTGATGGCAAGCCTGTTTGACGTTTCTATTCACACGTTTTTGACAAGTGCCCAGGCAGATAGTCACAGGCTCTGACTTGGACTCGATATTCAAGGGTATTATGACCACTCACAGCTCACAGCTTCCAGAAGAGCCCAACCATAAAGTATTTCTCTATGTTTTTTTTTTCTTTTTATTTTTTTTCCTGCCAGGAGACCGCGCCTGCGCCGTTTCTTGTTCTTTCTATTTTGACGTTTATAAATTTCTAACAATTTATTTTTAGTTGCCACAAGCAACAAACAAGTCACACACACACAGAGGCTCCTACAATCCTCCAGTCCTCCACCTCTGACGTAATGCTGATGGACAAAGGTATCGAGTGTTTTGGCATTGAGGAGATCCGCGTCTGTGTTGTGGGAACATGTGTGGGATTGGTTGCCGTTTTAGTTGATTGCTTTATTTGTTATTTTAGGCTCATCATGAGAGGCACTTGAGGGGCGTTGCAAGTGTGTTTTGATTGTTCAGTTGTAATTATTTTCAAATTTTCTACGCATCTTTGGTGGCACTTGCAAGGACTAAGCGACACAATAGCCGCTACTTTCTCTTTGATTTGTGTAAAAAACATTTCCGCCAGCAGAGATCAAAGCAAATTACTTCCTCTTCCTTTCGGCTACATTTTTTTTTTTAGTTTTAAACAGTTGAACCTTTTTATTCCTTCCAAAATATTTCTATTTATTTTAACGACAAATTATTCCATATAAAATTCATCAAACTTGTTGATTTCTGAGAAATATAAATTCATTTAAAAAGTTTGCATTTTTGTCTGCTTAGCAGCGATGCGTGTCAACCGCAACCTCCTCGGATCAAGCGAATCGGTTCCAGCTCCAGGCAATTGCCTTTGATGTGACTTTTGGTTTGACAGTTATGCTAATGATATAGACTCGGAGCCAAAGCGCTGCTCATGAGTGACTTTAATTTGACAGAATTTTTTTTGCATGTCACATTGTCACATTTCACAGACCGAAATGCCCATGGAGCAGTGTCGGCGTCTTTTAACGCCACTAATTTTTGCCACTTCCGCTGTCGAATGGCAGCCTCATCTCGGTCTCATCAGTTTGGCTTGAAAATGTCATGGGAATATGAAATGCGTCTCAGCAAATATCACAAATTTGTGACTCAATCGAACTAAGGAACAAAGATGAAGCAATTCTTCTTCGTCTTCTTATTTTTGTTGTTGCTGTTTTTTTTTTTTGTGATATAAGGAAAGCCTTTGTGGCTTTTAGCATTGGCTTGTCATTTGGCCCGGCCGACTGCTGAGATAACAACAACAACTACAAGAACCACACAACCTACCAATTACCCAGGCTTTAGCAGCTTCGGCTTCTAGAATGGGCAACCGAATGGCTGGCCGATGACGACCACCAAGCTAGCCGTATCTAACACCAAAGCCCGCTTTGATCTTACACCGCCTGGCCAATGGCCAAGCAATGTGATTAAGCCTGCTTCATACATCCACACACAAACACACAGACACACGCGCGCGCTTGCTTGCTTGCAAAGAGAGAGAGACAATCAGATTGGTATGCTGCTTCTGCCACTGCCACGGCCGCTGACGCTGTTGTCTGCCTCAATGCTCGTTACCCCAACTTGAGCAAGCGGCGGAGCAGCCACAACAGCATCGAGTTTTCGCTCGTTATTCTCCACTTTGTACGCCTGTCTGCTCATTTATCAAAGTTGCCCAGAGCCCAAAGAACAAGCCAGTCTTATGTGTGTGTGTGTGTGCGAGTGTGGCACGCATTCTCTGAGGAGCTCAGTAAGCGGCTCAAAGTCATCTTCATATCTGTGCTTGTGCTTGTGTGTGTGTTTGCATTGCCTCATTTAGCTTTGAAGTTTAGCGCAGCTGTGTGATTGGCCAACTTGTTCCTTTTAACTGGCTTCTACTTGGGCAGTATTTCTAGCTGGCTTTGTTGGCTGCTTCATTAGAAAAATGACGGCTTTGTCTTTTTTATGGCTTATTTTAACGCTGAGCCAGCTCTAGCTATTGCTGTTGTTGTTGTTGTTATTGTTGCCTTGGCTGTCGTTCTTGTTGGCTTAACTCATTTGTGTGTGCAGCTTCAGCTGGAGTCTGTCCAGTCAGTCCGGTCTGCCCATTACCCATAATGGCCACATTGCCACCTGTGTTGCATGTCTTGCGTTGCCAACTGCCCTTCAAACAGACACATACGCATAGACTGACGGACTGACTGTGTGAGTGACTGACAAGAGAATCTGCCAGAAATAGAGTGAGAAAGAGTTAGGAAGTGCGGTTTGGAGTCTTCATGGCATTGCCTACCTTGGGGCGTTTTTGGTTGGATGCCTTCATCATTTGACAGTTTTCTTATGCTTTGAAGTTACATGATTGTGGAATGTTTGTTGATTTTGATGATGCTACTGTTGTTTTGTGAATTTTTTTGTTGTTTTTTTTTTTCAATTTTCTCAAACTTTTTCACCGACTGCTGACTTTGATAATTTGAATTTTGCTGGTATCGCCAGGCCGTGAGAGCCGAATGTCGCCATCAATGTCGATCATATGACTCGGCTTGGGAAAGTGTCAAACAATTAAGGCAAATGGAAGATGGCAAAAGCTACTGTGGGAATATTGACTCAACTCAAAGGGAATTGCAATTTCCGGCATACAGGCGAAACTTTGACAAATCCAAGTCCCAAGCGCATTTTATTTTTTTTTCTCCCAAAATTTTTGACTAATCATGGCAATAATTTATTGTCACTCGGCTGAGCTTACAAACAGCGAAACGAATTGTATTCGAAAATCTACTTCTCGCCAACCTCCCCCCTCGAGCCCCTCGAACAAACAAACAGACAAAAGCCACCAGTCAAATCAACCCCAATGAAACAAGTAAATAAAAGTAAAGTCACCAAAGTCAACAAATCCAAATACATGTGAGTGCGAAAAACTAATGGATTGATTTATTTGTTAACACCTGGAGTGCAGAAATTTATTATGTCCCAAGCAATAAATCACTGCCAGGCGGCGACAATGTTTGTGTGGGCGCAAGCCGAGTCAGGGAAATGGGTCGGCTGAAATTGAAAAAGGATAAGAATTTGTTACGCCACAAAGCAAACATCTTTGGAAGGAGTCAAAGATTCTCATGTTTAGCCTCCGTTCTGGAGCTACACTAAAACGGAATTTAATGGGGGCGGGGGAGGCAGAATGAAAATGAAGGTGTTGATGGATTTGGTGGGTTCAGCGGGGGCTGAAAGAGAGAGTGTCAACAATTTGTTGGCCGCATTTTGAATAACTAATAGCACCCAGCGGTATTTTTTCGCTTGGGCAATAAAAATATGTTTCACGATTTGTTTGCCATCTATCGGACCGAGGGGGGCGAAGGAGTGGGGCCACGATTTTGTTTGTGTGCGGGCTGGGTGAAAATTAATTGCCGTCATTAACATAAAAATTAGTAAAAGTTATAGCCTTACAGGGATCAGGATGTAAACGAAAAATAATTTGAAATTTTATTGCTTCCGCGTTGAGCGAAGTGGGCGCTGAGATTTTTGGGTCTTCGGGTAGTTCGGGGCTTTGTCTCTAATGGAGATTAATTTAATTGGAGTGCAGAGAGACAAAGGCGTGGACAGATTTTGGGCTTGGGGGTGTGTGTGTGTGTGTGTGTGAGTGCATTGACTGCTGCACAAAAATTAACGCAGTGATGCTACATTTTTTTTGGGCTGCCACTTTTAGTCTTGCTGTTATTGTTGTTGTTGTTGTGGCTATGAAATGTGTAAATTAGCTTAAAATTTCAACAGCAAATATAGCAATGCCCTCTTTGTAGTCTTCGATAGGGAAATGATTCTCATGAAATTTGAGGCAAAGGAGAGAAAGATTTTAACACAATTATAAATCTTTTTTGGTAGATCCTGGACGCATTAACGCCTAATTGCGGCACGGTTATTGGCCAATAGTCTTGCCATTGGCACCTGTGCTGATGAGTCGGCACTGATCAAAGATTTGGCCACAAAAGGCGCTCAACGATCGAAGCGATCGGTGCAGTCGCTCGTTTATGATTCTTCACGCATTTTCGTAGGTGTGAAAGGCATTGACCAAAACTAAAGTGGCACAGTCCATTAGCCACCAACAACGATCGGCTCAAAGGATCTTCACAAGGCCTGCAGACAGGCAGGCTAAGCAGACGAACAGGTCCTGATCCTAGCGCTAACTATGTGTGGCGAATGCCCAAGTCTTTTGTCCTAGACTGTATCTATGTGTGGATTATCGCACGCTTTGTAATGAGTTTTCCTTTTTTCTTTTTTTGGTATTGCTGTGCCAAACCTGTGCCAATTGATGCCTTCTTTTGTCCTCAGTTTTGTTACGCATCCTTTACATTCTTTCTTCTTCTTTCTGTTGCCACCTTTTCAGACAATTGGACATTCTCTAGATGAATTGTTGCATTCGTAAGGCATCATTAAGACCAAATATATTTTTTCTAAACAAAATGAAAAATAAATTAAACTAAATCGAATTAAGTGGACGACTGACTGAGCAGAGATACTAATCCAATATCTGAAACCCAATCCAATTTATTCCATAGACTCGCACAATTTGTTCATATTACTTTCTTTGTCTTTGTGTGTGTGTGTGAATTGATTTGGTTTTTTTTTGAAAAATTGAATTTTAATTTGCCACACAAGACGAAAGGTTTATAGCCCCAGAAAATTTCCTCCGATAAGCCAAGAATTGAAAATTAATTTTTCTTGATTATTTGATGACCCAACTTGAAAGTCTTTGTTAGTGTGCCTGTGTGTGTGAGTGTGTGTGTGTTCGTATTGGTGTAGTCAAGTGGGCGCTATTATCAACAGCTACTAATTCTATGCTGGCTAATAACCATGCCTAAGTTGTAAGTGTGTTAATCATCCTAAAGAAAGTATCTTTCCATAATGTCTTGCAGGGGGGCAAGAAAATACAGCTCAATATGGAGTCAAGTTAGTGTTGGTTGGAAAAGTTAACTCTGTTCCTCAAAATAGGTTCCACACAGCCTGGCCTGCCACTAAAACTACACACTAACAATTCAGGTTTTCACAAACTCTTTCTCTCTCTCTCTCTCTCTCTCTCTCTCTCGTATTTTACGGGTTTCTCTCGCTGCCTCTCTGTCTTTCTTTCTCCCTCTCTTTTCGGCCTTGTAGGTTTTTTTTGTCTCTGTCATTCCTGTTTTCAGCGAGTCCATGCTGTGGCAGGCGTGTCTTCCACTCGTTGCCACAGTGACGTCATTGTTCTGGCCAGCCAATCAGAGAAGCCGGCTTGTGCGGCGGCGCCAACAAAAACAAAAAAATAAAAAAAGGACAAGACAACTTTTAGACAAATTAATTGCAGGATAATAATTCATGTCCTTACACATACACCCACCAACTGGCAAACATTTCTCTATTTCTACGCTTTGCCTCCTTCTCAAGTCAAGCTGGCAGAAGTTGAAGTCTCTCTCTCTTTCTCTCTATCTGAGTGAAGGCTCCTTGCTATCTTTAGCCATCTGCATTCCATTTCATTTGTAATTGGATGTAATTCAATTTTAAAATAATTGTTGCTATAATTTTAGCGTAATTTTGCTTTCGTTTTTTTTTTTTTTTTTGTTTTTTTATGTGTCGTGTCAATTATATTGCCTCGGGATATATAAGCGATACTTCATAAATAAATGAATAGACTGACAAAGTCATGATGGCAATTTCAACATTGTGACATTTTGAATGGAATTGCCATTTCAATTTCAAGTCATATCGACCAAAACCAAGCAAAAAAAAAAAAAAAAAAAACGAAACTGGGATATATAATTTTGGTCTACCTAAATTATAAGCCAACCGTCAATCTCTCAGCTTACCCTGTCAATTGTCGATATTCCCCAGAGAGTGGCTTGCAATTTAGTTAAATTATAATGTCATATTATTAATGATAATTGCGCTTTTAGCTTTTACATTAATTTGTTAGAGTTCTGTCTGTTTATTTTTTTATTTTTATTTTGGCATACTATCAACTAAATGAGAAGCTGACGGGCTGGCAGACAGGCTGGGCAACTGAGCAACTAAGCGACTGTTGAAAGCTCAACAACTGCCAACTGCCTTTCGCTATGGGCTAATTAATAAGCCAGTCAACCGAGGGGAGACAAAACTCAAAAATTAATTAGCAGCAGTACTCAAAAAGATTACAATGATACTGGTACTTTATCTTTCAGTGCCCATGTATTTTCACCCATTAAGTTTGATGGCCTTTTACTACAATCATAAAATTGTTTTTTGAGTACACAAAAAAGTGGGGACAGTGAGGTGGACTGATGGACTGGCGGAACGGTGGAAGGTGTAAAGAGTGCAGCATTGTTTGCTTTAGCTTTGGCTACTTGTATGCCAGAGTCACATCAATCAACGCTCGACCACAACAATAATTCTCTATTCATAATTGAAAAAAATAACGCATACGAAATGCTGGTAACAGAAAGAGAAACAGAGAGAGATAGATAGATAGACAGAGAGAGAAAGAAAGGAAGCCCACAAAACTACCGTAAGGCTGACGGTTACTAATTGCCACCACTTAATGGCACAAGCAGCCAGAGAATCTAACTCTGACGATGACGACTCTAGCGGCAAACCAAAGCTGAATATGAGTAAACCAGATGATGGAACTTTTGGGCCCATCAATGACAGCTTTTGTCAGCAGCTTTTCAATTGAAACTATTTTAATAAACAACCTCTCAGACTCTCGCCTCTGGAATACCCCAACAAAGTGAAATCAAGAGTAGAAGATGCGGTCAAAGAGTTTAACATGAAACGAAATTCCTCAATTGAGGGTAATTGTTATGCGGCCGAATGTTTGAGCCACGCATTCTCATACCAATAACCCAAAACAGTAACTCATACTTGAAGTCTTGAAGTCGTCCACATACGATACGTGCCGATAATAATATTTCAGACTAATTGCGTGTACAATTTCAAAGTGTGGCTAACCGATCAAACCGGTAGCCACAAAAGTGACATGCAGCTGACAGCTGAGTTATGAAGGCTACTTAAACTCAATTTTTGGTTGTGGCTCTCTGGCTCTGGCTCTGGCCAGCAGCCATTTTGTTAAGTGCTCGCTTTGCCTGAAGTGTGTATAAATTTGCTGTGAAGCTTTCACTGACAACAAGTAGAATCCTTATCAGCCAAGTACAACTCTCTGAACTTCAACCAACAGACTCACCAACAGACTGACTGACTGACGGAGTGACGGCCTAACGCAGTAAAAGATGTTGGGACAATGGACTGTGGACAGCAACAACAACAACGTTGAAGACGACGGCGACCAAAGCGAGACATAATTACCACCTTTAAGAAGATGATGGTGGTTTTTCGCTTGCTTTGATCTTGCCGCAGCCAAGGCAAACTCTCTGGCGTGGTCAGTGAGCCTGGTTTGCCATAATCGCGTCGTCGAGCTTCGTTGGCGGCAACTAAAACGATGGCAGTCTTCGTCTCCAACTCCAACACCATCTCCCTCTTTGGCTGGCAGTAGTTTTAGTGGCCAATCTATCTATCGATTTTTAATGCGAAGCTGACGTTAATGGGCCCAACCGCGTAAGTAATGAGAACGCCTTGGCCTGGCCAACAATGGAATCTCTTCCAGACCTTTTCCATAGTTCATTTCGAAAAACAAAAAATAAAAACAAAGTCTGGCCCTACTCGATTGTTGATCGTTGAGTTTTGCCTATAATTTTCATGTGTATTGCAATTACGCGCATGCGTCATGCATTTTATGCGATAAGCGTTGAACGGTGAGCGGACTCGACGGACTCGACGGACTTGGCGGACTCGGCAAGCCCTCTGCCGTGCCATGCCGTGCTGCAGTGGATCGGCCTACTCGCTTGACTTACATATAATTACCGATGGTACTGGAATTTTTTCAGCTAAAAAGCTGCAATTAAACTTTCTCGCTTTCTTGTCTTGGGCCGTTTTGCCTTGTCCGTTGATTGCATTGCCATAAAATGCATCGTTAACGCTCACTAATGAGATCATTTTGGGGCGGTTCAGATCTGGTAGGGTGAAGTGATGTTATAGCTTAATGATAATGTCAGTTTCGGTAGCTAGATAAGTTTTTTTTTTTATTAATTAATTCATTCATTTATTCATTCACGATTTGTTTTGTAATAACACCCAAAACTATATTTGATCTCTTTCAATAAATCAGTTGACTGTGCCACATTTTCACCAGAAGAGGCTGAGAGCAATAAATGTTAACAAAAAAAAAAAAACAAAATGTTCGAGTTCATTAAGTTTTGCTAATAAAAATAAAAAATCACTTGAGTGCACTTAATTATATTGGTCACGCGCACTTGTACCACACAAAAGTGTAGAGAACAGGACGATAAGGATACAAAGTCAGGCTAGAATCATCCCTTCACGTATCTTCAGATTTAACATTTTTTTTTTTTCTCTGTTTAGAACATAAAAAGTTAGTTACGCATTCAAAGAGAAGCAGAGGGAATGAGACAACTACGCAGACCACAGGATAATGAATGCAGGTGCAAATGGGAAGCGGAAATACGTCACGCTTTTTCTGACAAAATACTCCATAACAACAACAACAACAACAGCAGAAGCAAACATGAAATTTACCAGGGTGGGCCAAGGGCATAAACTTTGATGACAATGATACTTTTTTGCCGTTGACTTTTGATGACTATGAAGAATTTCAATTTCATGACTCCGCAGAGTCAAGTGCCATGGCTGGGTTGAGGCTGTTCGAGAGGCTGAGAGGTAGGGGAGGCCAGTTAAGCAATCATGTGCATGTCATTTGAGGTGTTACTGGATTGTCATAATGGCCGTGTCCATGCTCAGTCTCATATCCTGCCGCCTTTGCCTTCACATTTTATGGTGACCTCAGCCAGGCTGGCACTGTACTTGTTCTGGGTGGAGGGAGTCGGGGAGGATGTGCTCTAAATGAACTTTTCCAAGTGAATGACCACATTCGTTTCAATTTGTCAATCTTGTCGGTGGCAACTCATCCACCTGGCATTGAGGGTAAGTGTCTGCGCGCAGAAAGCTGCTTTTAATTTACACTAAATGGCGAAAAGTCTCATACAAATTATGCATGACAGAATTTTCAATTAATTTTTGTGTCACACAATAAACATTTTCATTGCACTTGCTTAGAATTTAAAATCGGGGATATTTAAGATCAAAATTTATGCTTTTCGAAATGGCAAGGTGATGGACTTATATATTCAAATAAATCAGTTATTCAGGGAGACCAAAAATATCGAGTATTCTTTAAAATAAAATCCATATTATTTGGGACTTCGAGAAAAATTTTAGAAATTGTATAGGACCTATTATATAGGACTTATTATATAGAACCCATCCATTCAGAGATTTTGGTATAGGACCCATTATATAGGACTCATTATATAGAACCCATCCATTCAGAGTTTTCGAAATTGAATAGGACCCATTATATAGGACTCATTATATAGAACCCATTCATTCAGAGATTTTGGTATAGGAACCATTATATAGGACTCATTATATAGAGCCCATCCATTCAGAGATTTTGGTATAGGACCCATTATATAGGACTCATTATATAGAACCCATCCATTCAGAGATTTTGGTATAGGACCCATTATATAGGACTCATTATATAGAACCCATCCGTTCAGAGATTTTGGTATAGGACCCATTATATAGGACTCATTATATAGAACCCATCCATTCAGAGATTTTGGTATAGGACCCATTATATAGGACTCATTATATAGAACCCATCCATTCAGAGTTTTTGGTATAGGACCCTTTATATAGGACCCATTAAATAGAACCCATCCGTTCAGATATTTTGGTATAGGAGCCATTATATAGGACTCATTATATAGAATCCATCCATTCAGAGATTTCATACAACATATTTTTGCAAAATTCATGTTCATTGTAGATTGTATTTACTGTAGTTGGAGTCGCCATTTTGTAAGGCTAATTATTATTGCTTTTCCTCTTTATTTACTCTCTTCAATTCATTGTATGATTTACAGCAGTTGCGCGGAGATCATGGGAATCAGGCAATCGATCAATCGTTCCATTGGCACTGGCAAACCGAAAGCTTTCCAATCAGCGCTGCTGTAGGTCGCTTCGGGGTATTAAATGGAGCCGCCACCGCCACCACCGCCGTCGCCGTTGCCGTTGCCGCTGCGCCATAATTTAAGCGAATTATCTATGAAATAAAATCACCGTTTCATCTGCCTGCTGAACCGTTTGTCTCACTGCCTTTAGTTTTCTTTAGTTTTTTCTTTCTTGTTTTTTTTTTTTTTTTAGCCAACGAAAACTCTCCGATTTTATGGTTGTTTGAGCGAAAAAGTCATCGTCAGTAAGGCACATTTTTATGTGGAATTGGTTGAATTGGATGGCATATGGGAATGTTGGCAATTTGTTTATATGATGTGTTTTTTTTTTTTTGCAGTTTTTACAGACCAACCGGATCAGTCTCTGTAATTGCTGGCACACCTTCTAGCTTTGAGTATCCTTCTGAGGCTTTCTCTCTTTCCGTTTGGTTGTGTTTAATGTCTCAATATTTCTCAATTATATGCGACGCATATAATTTGTTGCTGTTATTGTTGTTGTTTTTGCTGTTGTTGTTGCTATTCGCGCCACAATCAACGTTCGCTGATCAGCAGATCAGAGTCTGGCTAAATTGTGGCTGCAGCAGCTGGCCAAAGCAATCGTACAAATAACTCCATCGTTGACTCCAATCAACTTGAGGCAGGCTGCACACGGCGACCAACAGTGGACGCCTGTTACACACACACACACACATGCACACACAGAAAGATGTTACTTCCAGACACTTGCAAGTCTAACTGGGAGGTCTCCACTCAGGATGGCCACAGCTTGGAGCCAAATCTTTTAGTGTTGGCTGGCTGCTGCTTTTTTTTTAGTTGTTGCTTTTGTTGGTGCAGCTCGAAGAGATCGTGCGCCGAATGCTGCGCTTCACATTATTAGATGCGGATTACCACTTTGGTGCAAAGATCAAATCACTTTGCTATATTCGCCGCTGTAGGTAACCGGCCTGGCCGACTGGCTGACTCGCTGACTGGCTGGCTGGTTGGATTTTGCAGTATTTTTGAGGTTTCGGTTTTAGTTTTGGCTTTAGATTAGTTTGGTCGCCCGTTGGGCCGCCACGACGGCGTCAGCTTGAGGTGGCTCCAATCACGTTTATTTTTATTTTTTTTTTTTTGCTCGCTGCTTGCCTTTTACGATTTGTTTGATTTAGCCAAATGAATTGCGGCGTTTCAATTTGAATTATGTGAAATGCCCCAGCTTAACTTGGCCCACTCAGACAGCGTTCACAGATCTGCACTAGTTGCCTGCGCAACACAACACCAAATAGAGTAAAGAGTAAAGTAGACTCCATGCTGCGTGGACAATTGCAATTGAAATGTCATTTGTCAAAATAAAATTTACCGCCTTTATGCCTTTGCCTTTTAAGCCACCGGCAGGGCCAAGAGACCGTCTTAGCCCATCCTAGCAACTCGTCCTGCCTCCTTTGTTGGCCACAATGGCGTGCGTGTTCAACACGTGTGCTAATCTCATCAAAACAACCGACAAGCAATCGGCCCATCGACCAACTAAACGCCACAAATCAACCTTCAATCAAGTCCCTCACAAAACGGCAACTGTCTACAAAAAATAAAAAAAAAATTAAAAAGGAAAAAACAACTTTGGTTTTGGCTGAATCAACTGGCAATACTTGCGTTATGTTACGTTGCGGCATCATCAAACTGGCATAAATCTTTAATGGAATTCATTCATTATGTTCGGGCAGGCAGGCAGGCAGGCAGGCAAGCCAAGATCGGTGGCTGCCCGATTTGACCGCAAAGGTAAGAAAGCGGCAACTCAGCCAGATCGGAATTGGCAAACCAATACAACAATGAAACGGGAGGGGCTCATTCCATGTCCTGGCGGGCATTGTAAATTCTCTTTTGTGTGTGTGTGAGGGCTGAGACTGTAATTATTTTTAACACAAGCGAGGAGAAGAAAAGAAGGTCCGATCGGCTGGCTTTGTTGGTTGTTATTAAGCGAAGGCGCTAAAGGATAACACCTTCTCAACACCTACAATTGCCAAAGAGAACAAAGATTAATTCAAGGCAATGAATTTCACTGGCTTAGCGGCAAAACTGAAACTGCCACAAAGGACAAAAGGCGAAATCTCTATAAAGTCACAAGGATTGAATGAAATACAGAAAGGAATAATAAATATTATTTTTATTGAGACTTAGCCATTTTAAAAGGAGATTCTTTTTAGACTAAAAGAAATTCTTAGTCCAGAACTCACAAGACTCATGGAATCAAGGAAATATATTTAAATTGAATCCAATGAAATAAACCTTTCCATAGATAATTCTCGAACTTTTTTTTGTTTGGTCCAGAACTCACAAGACTCATGGAATCAAGGAGATATATTTAAATTGAATCCAGTGAAGTAAACCTTTCCATAGATAATTCTCAAAGTTTTATCATTATTGACCCATACAAGAGTGTATTGGTTTTCAAAGTTAGCCAGTTACTCAGTTCCTGAGACCAAACCCAGCAAATGCCAGAGCTCAGAGCTGAACAAACTCCTCCTCCTTAAACGTAATTAAGCCGTTGGGCTGCAATCGGTTTTTACCGCCCTGGTTGCCTTTGCTTTGGCCGCATCTTCTTCTACCCGGCTTGTTGTTGTATTTTTGAGGCGTGAAATAAATTGATAATTTCGGCTTTATTGGATTTCTTGTCTCATACATATGTTTTCAACGCTGCTGTAGGTCCCACCAATCTTTAGAAACTGGTCGGAACCTGGCCGGCAATTAATCTGTGCGAGCGTGCCCAGCTCCACTGCCACCACCATCAAACAACTAACCAACCAACCAAGCAACCAGGCAGCCAACGAGTCACCTCTGTTATGACGACTACATCGATCTTAGAGAGGAGCATGACTGAGGCAAGGATTAAATCGATTTTATGTAGTCGGCACGTCGTCTACATGAATTTTGGGTTATTTTCAAATTGTGGATTCGTGTGGCTTGTGGTGGATGAATAACTCAAAAAACAAAAGCCAAATCTTCAGGTCTTTAGCATATGGGAATGCTTAAGAAAATTACAACGCCTAAGGGATAAAACGGTAGCCAACTTGCTCAGAATTGGTAGAGCAACCAAGTTGGCCAAGAGCAACCACAAAGCGTACCAGTTTAGCGCTTCTTTTGCTGGTATTTTTATTGCTTTTTGTTTTTTGTATTTTGTTGGCCGTTTTCAAATGTTGTTTATTGATGGGCACAGTTAAGCGGATCTATAGACCCATAAATTGCCTTTTCTGCTACTTTGATGATCAATGAGACCAGCCGCCTTCGACCAACAGACCAAAGAGACGAAGTGAGAAAGAGACACTTTTAAAAATCAATAAATTTAGAGTTAAATTTTTCAGTGCGTTCCAACAAAGTAAATCACGTTAAAATGTCATAAACAACTTTGTCATAATTTTGGTAATTAAAACTGCCGACCCAAAGCCAAGCCATATATCGATATCTTGTATTTCGTTTATTCTATATATATGGAAATGATTTTGGATTTGATGTTGGTCAGCTGATGAGTAGTTTCTTCCATTTAGTTTGGTATGTGTGACTGATTTATCGCTGGAGTTCTTTTAGGTGTGACTTTGTTGTTCGGACTTTTTTTTCTTTTTTTTTATGGGATGAGCGAGCTACTTACTTATAAGGCCACAGCACTTTATAACGCCTTTAATGATGGCTTTTACAGTTAATTGAATTATTTTTTTTCTGTAGGTTTGCATGACTACGTGCAAAGATCGCCGTTTATGGGCCCTCTTCTTCCGACACCCGGATGAGTAAGTTTTTTTTGGACTTTGAACATTTGCTAAATGAATTGTGTTTCTCTTTTAGTTTATACGGATCACGCCTCTTCACAAACTGCTATATCTATTTATTAATTAGCAATATCCGTGAATCTTTAAAAATGTATATATATTTTTTTTTAGATTAGTTGTCAAGGCGCTAAATCTGCGAATATTTATAGGATTTGTGAAAATATTAAACAAAAATAAATTGTATATATATTGTTTTTAGCATATTTGTTCGATGACTTGATTAGTGTCAAAACTATATGAATTATCACGTCTTTGAACAGGCAAAGAACTGGTACCAGCTTGTATAATTAAATATCAAACTAGGGCTGATATTTCAATGCCCTATTTTAAAGGTAAAGGATTTAAAACCTAAGGAATTAATTAATAAGTTAAGGTTATAAAAGGATATAGAATAAGGTTGATACCCCTGACTTTCAGGTTTCAATATTCTGAGCTCCCCAGCTCTAGGGTGAGCCAACAGTTGTTGGATTCTAAGGCCTGAAATTGATAATGAAGACCACAAACCATACCAAAAAATTATCTCATCTCACATAACAAACAAAACAACAGTTGGTGGAATAGCCAGCATAACACAATAATAACAATAATGATAATTGAATAGAGTGTTAGAGTTTAGAAATTTTGGTCGATCGTCTGTCTGTTGCTGCATTATAAACAATTTAAAAACCATTTGGCAAAACAATTTTCTAATGACTCTCATATGTTGTGCATTTTGTTGCGGTTTTCAAAACAACACAACGACTTCATCTAATTGCTCTACCCAAAAAAAAAAAAGAAATCCTTTATCGAGAAACAAAGCCCACAGAGACATGAAAGGTCACAAGACAAAGGGTTTTTTTCCAGGCAAAGGCATACCTCAGTCAAGAGGAAAGTAGAGGGGCATAGAAATTATCTATTATATAATAGTCTCAACACAATGCGTAGGACTAATAGATACATTTAGACAACACAATAAAAAAAAACAAGAAAGAAAGAATTTTAGACATTCTTCGAAAGCCGCGTGCTCAGAGCCCATCAAACATTCGAGTCTTCATTGATGTGTGGCAACAAACAATAAAAAAATTTATATATATATATATGTAATATAAATGTATTATAGAGAGAGAGAGAGAAGAAGAAGAAGAAAGAAAAAAATAAATTACACAAGGCACAAATTAAAAACGTGAACGTGTAGACAATGGCAAGAAAGTAGCCATGTCATACGGAACCGGAGAGGAACACCCAGAAGTGGAGATGCCAAGCCCCGTTCAAGACGATGACGCCGGCGGTCTCAATCTACACCCCACTCTCTCACTCTCTCTGATTCTACCATTCTGGGGTAATGTATCAATTTGGGTTCTGGATTGGTTTCTGCCTGATTGGTGTGAGCTGGCCGCCTCAAACAAAATCATTTAGTAAATTGGTAGGGCACACACATACACATACTTACATACATATAATATACTTATAAGGTTTCATTTTTGTTTTTTGTGTATTTACAACGATTATAAACAAATTTCCGCTTTTGACGCGCGCGGTGGTAAATTGAGGTGGCCAGGGAGAGTTTATATAATTAATGCTGGACAAGCATTCGACTCTCCAAGACTCTAACAATAACAATATATTTTTCATTTGTTTTTGTTTTCTTGTTTTTTTTTCTTTTGGTACGCGTGTACAATTTATTAATTATACGCCATGTTGGGCTATTGCCAAGGCGTTAACGCCCAAACAAAAATAAGCGACCACACAAATTGACCTCGTCTATTTTTACTAGGGCAGCAGATGACCATACTATTTGTTTTCATTTTGTAGGCTACATTTTGGTTATTTGTATTAAACACCCTCTTCGACTCAAATTAGGCGCCTTTTTGTTTAATTAGATTTTAATAACAAAAAGGAAAATGAGAATGCGTCATCATTAGACGGGCAAGTCAAGTCAAAAGCATATTTGAATAATTATAGAAAATATGTGATAGCATCGCCTAATAGGGTATCTGGAGGGGGCACACTGACTTACCGAAAAAAATTGGCATGTAATATTGGGGTAATTTGATATTAATGTGAGTGCTGTGCACGTGCCAATCCCCCAAGCCTCCGGCTCTCCCACTCCCCCGGAAACTCAAAACTCAGCATGTGTTGGCAAGCAAATTACAGTATAATTGTAAATTAAACGAATATGGCATGCATATTCTCATATATAAAATAAAGTAAATTGACTTAATTAAAGTATTGATAAAAAAAATAAATAAACCAATCAGGTTTGAAATATTTCAATAATGAAAGGAAAAACTCACAGCCTGGCAACCACTTGAAATTATTTTGGGTGTGTTTTTTTATTTGATAACAAAGAAAAAAAGACACCACCAGTTTTATAATCACCATAAAATTCCCCTGTACGAGCGTGTTAGCTTCAATTGGAATCAACTGGGGTTGGCCAGGGGTCTATCGGAGCTGCCCAGAGCGATGGTCCACCCCCGAAAAGCACACACATTTTTCCATTAGTGACCAGTGAGGCGAATGGGCTCTTAAAAACCTCCCCTATTTCTTTTCCCCTTCCATTTTTGACGCCATTATATACAAAGTTTTGTTGCCGACTCCTGACTTGCATGATAAACCAAAAAAAAAACAAAAAGGAAACCTTCTTTTGGCTTGGCTTAGATTGTTTACTTGTTTACTTGTTGGTGAATCTGTTGGGCAAACAACCACAGAAACAGATAAAGTTAAACTCATTTTCCGGTGTGCGAAATTGTAAATATTTATGCTTTTTTTTTTTTTGGTTGCCAAAAGTACAGTGGAATCAATTTGGTTTTCTAAACGAAAATTTCTGAAAATGCTTTCTTTCCAATTTGTATTTTGTTTGGAATTTTGATGTTAGCCACTGTCTTGATGCCAACGCCATATTGTTTATCATGGCCTTAGCTATTTTTGTTGTTGTTGTTGGTTTCGTTGTTATCCTTACGCATCACAGAACTTAATGCGGATAAATGGTCTGACAATTACGTTTATGTCAACAATAAAAATTAAATTAAATCGTTTTTAAGAGCATTCCCGCCGATGTCTGTTGCTGTTGCTGTTGTTGTTGTTGTTTTAGCCACCCTGACAGATGTTGAAAATAAATTGAGGTGCACAGCACACAAACCAATCCAAAGTGAGCCGAGCAGAAGGGGAACCATTTAAAACCGCCCGACCACATAAGCCATCGAAAAACTACGATAAATGAAAAATCACAGCCTCCCTTTTGCCGCTACCCGCTTGCTGCTTGCAAACGTGTGAAGTGTCAGGCCGCCATGCAAAACTGTCAAGCAACATGTCAGGCAAGTGTCAAGAATGTTTTGACGCTGGCAATGGCAAGCTAAAATCTGCCTCTTCTTGGTGGTGGCAAAACAGCCACCAAACACTTCAAAGCCGACGCACACAACATGCGTGACAATTTAATGAGCAGACGCTGGGCTTGCTTTCTTTCTGTCGACTATCTCTCTTGGTAGCTCTATCAGAAGTTGATGGGCGCTATGTTTTAATCAAAATTATGCATAATGGATTTTGATTTTATTAAATGCGACTTAAATGAGCTGGGGGGACTTTGGAGGAGCTGCCTGGCATATGGAAGACTAATTAAGCAGACTGCTTTGCCAGTGGACACGGCACATCAGCAACAGCGCCAGACCCACCGAAGAGCAAGGGACTACGAAAGAAGGAGGTGGTGAAGGTGGTGGTGGAGGCTGTGGTGTTTGCTCGATTTGCTTGAAATCCGCTCGGCGCTAATTGCGTTTATATCCTTTAGTTAATGGCACTTAATTAACAACTGCGCCGCGGCATTGAGGCGTAGGCAAAATGGTTTTCAAAAAACACAAACTTTTACAAGAATATTTGCATATGAAAAATTTTAAAGAATTTATTAAATATTCCAAAGATTTATTTATCAACGAGGGGCTTTGCCTCCTGATTTTCGGATCAACATAATAAATTAACTTGCCCTTTCGCGTGCCCAAATTTCATAGTTTTAGCTTTTATAGTTTGCGAGATACTTGAGATTAAGCAATGAATGAATGCTTGCGTCTGATCAAAAAGCTAGGGAGGCGTTAGGGGCTATCATCACCTTTACTAATAACTTCTGTGTTTATGGCCCGATTTTACTCATCTTGGTGTCAAAGGTATTTTTATTGTAATAAATTCTGTCAGCTAAAAGCTGCAAGAAGTACAGCTCTCTGAAGTTATCAATTAAGGTGGAGGGGGGTGGGGAGCTCCGCCGAAAAAAGAATTTCCAGCCAACCTTTCCTTTTAAAGAGAGCAGTATGTGAACCAAATTTGATTATCCTACCTCTTTTAGTCTTTGAAATATTTACGATTATTCAAATAATAACTAATAGGTCCCCTGGGGGAGGGGGGTCGGATCAACATAAAAAATAAACTTTACCTTTCTCACGTCCTATAGATTCCTCACACAAAATTTCATAACCCTAGCTTTTGTAGTTTCTGAGATCTTTGCGTTCTAAAGATGGATAGACGGATATGGTCCAATCGATTTCTCTAGTCACCCTAATCATATTGTGGGTAACTTCTCTTTCTGGGTGTTACATACATGCACAGCTTTCCAGTATACCCTTTCCCTTCAGGTACAGGGAATAAAAATATCCGACACCTATTGCCTGGATTAATTTCATTTTATTTTTATACGAAAATCTGAATATAATTTGTTCAAAGAAATAAATATTGAAGAAGAATTTTGTAAAGATTTTAGAACTCAAACTAGACCCAAGCTGAAATACTATCGCCTCCTTATTCATAATTCTTTTTCTTTTTATGAATAAAAGTTCTTTCATGCCAGATGGAATACAAAATTTATTAAAGTACTTTTTGAATTTATAAACAGCAATAAAACATGTGCAAAGGGATTTCTCTTTGGGTGGGTGATTTTATATATGCAAAAAGGCGTTGCCATCTAAAGTGAAATTTATGGCTTGTTTCTTGTATTCAGTTTTGGGCATTGCAACAAAGCAACGCTTAAGCCACTGACAGACCAATTAGCAAAATTTCAAAAACAAACAAACCGACTGACAGACAGAGACACATTAAAAGTCGAAACATCAAAATTAGCCGGATGTGAAGAGCGCCTCAAAAAAATGGCATATATGAATTTTTAAGTGCCACCTACGCCAACGCAGTCTCAGTTTCAGCTCCCATTCCCATTGCCATTTCCATTCCGATTTCGATTCCCAGGCAGTCAGAGCCACTGTCGGCTATTCATTTACTCAGCCAGTCAGCCAGTCAGTCAGTGAGCCATGGTGCCTGTATGTGTGTTTTTTGTTTTAATTTCCCCCGCCTGTCATTTGGTATGCTTGGTTGCCAATTTCTTAGAAATTATACGAAACGTTAATTTTTATTAAGCAGACATAAATTATTTTTAATAAAAGTGATATAAATAATAATAATAGTCTCTGGTATTTTGGCTAGCCCATCGGAGTACAGTTGAAGCAAAAGTTATTTTCTGATTTACTCAACTGATCAAATGAATGAACGAACGAACGGATGAACGAACGGACGACCAATTCAGCCAAGTGAGTTTGGCTGACTGATTCGTTTCAGTGGGCATTGGTTATATGATTAGTTATTTTAAATTTATTGATTAATTAATGTTAATTGTCATTTGACTGTTTTCTCCATTTGACTATTTTTATCTGTTGCTATGACTAAAGTATGGCTCAGCTTAATTATATCCATGTTGCTAATTAAACTCATATGAGAAGGGGGCCCCATTCAAAGCAATCAAAGCAAAACAAGTGACTTGAAAATCAAATCGCAGATTCGGAGGGAGGCTTCGTTCGATAGTATTGTAGATTGTTTAACATGTCTTCTAATTGATTCGAACGGAATGTGGCTGATGGCGGGGCCTTAAGCAGGGTATAAGAGGGGTTAATTTGCGTGATTTGCGTAATCATAAAATGGGTTCAAGTGGGTTTTAACTAATTTTGATTAGCAGCTTTTTTGCTTGGTATTAAATTTATATTTTTCGATCCTCTCTGAAAAACAAACAAATTCGCATTAATTAAGTACGAACAAATAAATCTACAATTTGTCAATATTCATATATTCGTATATTTCTTTGAGGGTAGAAAAAGTTATACGAAATTAAATACTACATATTATGAGGCTTGATTTTCTGATTTCTGTATATGAGAGGACAAGCCTAATGGTGTTAATTGGTGAAACTTAAAATGAATTCATTTACACGAATCTGGCGGACTTTGAAAATAGCTGAATCAATCGATCGGTCGATCGATTGGGGCTGAGAGGGGGCCGGATCGATGGCAACGTTGGTTTGTCTAATTAGTCGGGCAACCATTAAGTTAACACCATCAGGCAAGTTAGCGTTGACCAGCCAGTGGAGCCAGCTAGCTACTAATTGATTTATTTTTGTATTTTGTTTTGTTTTGTTTTGTTAAACACAAAATGGCTGCCTAAGCATATCGGGCACAATTAGTATATGAGTCAACGTGGTCAATATCAAAGCCACGCTAATCACAAGCCCAGTCACGAGCATTACGCCATTTCTAAAATAATGAAAATTATATTGTATATCTAAAAAGAGACAAGCCCCCCTCCGGCCATAGCAACAACAACAGCAACAACAATATGAGCACATGACAAAAACCACCACCTGATAATTATGTAGGTCTGATGACCATTTCAGAATTAACAAATGAATTCTTTCGACAAAACTAAAGGGCAATTAGGTATTCTGCCCATACACATATATGTATTTGATTGTTTTGGCAAATGTACAGCCAAGCTGAGCAAGAGGAAAGCCAATAACTTTACCAAGTGGGTGCGGCACGGCTTAATGATGGCGGCACAGCTGGAGTGTCCAAAGGCTATAAGTAAATTTCTGACAACGGCTAAAGAAAGATCAAACGACCTAAGCCAAGCTTGGAAATTTTTGAAGCCATGGCGGCCAGAAGAAACAGCCAATCAGACTGCCAGCTTGGAGGAGTACTTCCAACTGATTTCAAGTTTTTCGTATCCAGTTTAATACTGTTCTCTTCGCCATGTTGTTGTTGTTGTTGTCGTTGGTGAAGTGCTTCTCTTACTGGTAGATCCAGTTCATAGCCAATCTCTGGCTGATTCTGAATTGAAATGTCGACGAGGATTTGCAGAAATTGCAATTAGGGCTGCATGGGGCAGGCCACTTACAATTATCCACAGTATTTTCCATTATTGCAGTGCGGCACAAGTTGTAAAATTTGCATACAAATCAAGCACACTCCACTCCGTGTGGGCCTCACTGGCTGCCTGGCTGACACATTATGTCATTATATTGTTGCAACGTGTAATTGGAAGAAAAACTTTACCGCCCGGCTTGATGGTTGTCCAAATGACAAACACACGACATCAAAACCAAAAAGCCCGACATCTCATGAATTACAAATAAGGATCAAAGACAGCCAAACAATTGCACTGCAATAAAATACAATAAAATGGGCGTGGCATGGGGGGTCTCTAAAGCGAAACAGTAATCACTCAGTAAAATGAATTTATTTTTGGTACCAAATAAAACAATTTCTACATTTTGTTTGGCAATTCTTTTGGGCATAAAACAAAGTTTTAGAAATAAAAAATATCTTGCTATCTTTTACCCACTGTCTGAGGATTAAGACCAGCAATTTGTCACAGTTTTTATTACACTGAAAAGGAAGTACAAGCAAAAACTCGTTGACTGGCCGACTTTTGTGGCGGCAACTTTGGGCCTCACATATTTAGCCAACTAATGCGCCAATTTGAATACAGTAAAACAAAGCAAAAAAAAAACCTAAACAGACAAAATATTTAAGCTAAATGGCAGTTTCATGTTTATTGTTACCAAGTCTAGAGTGTTTCTTTGTAATTTACAAAATGAGATACTCTCCTGCCAGTTGCCTCAACACGGCAAGGCGGGAAACTTTTCAGTCTGTAATTAATATAAAATGCATCGACACTCTCTCATTGTCAAACACAACAATGGTCGCAGCAGCGGCAGCAGCAGCGAGGGTGGCTTTGCCTAGCCAAACGGAAGAGTCAGATAGCCAGGCCAACATTTGACAGCCACATCGAACAATGCCAAAGTGCTGGCACAATTTCAAAAATGGCGTCAGAGACAGAGACAGCTCCATCTATAGTATATATGTATTACATACAGATATACCTATAGTATATATGATTATTGTTATTGTTGGTTGTGTTGGTGGATTTTATTGTTGCTATTTAAAAACGCTCTCAAATTAATTGCAATTCACATGTGCTTGCGAAAAGTGCAACCATTTCAGTCATTTTGCAGTGCCATTAATTACGGTTATTATTTTGAATATGTGATGACAAAATGACTAAATTTATAATGCAATTATTTCAGCACATATTTAGTAAATTTAATTGCTATAATGATTTTCTAGTATATTCAGGTTATCACTTATAATAAATCTGGCCCTGAGTTTTTCAAAAAAAATTACAATCCAAATTTAATTTGAATTTAAAATATGTAGACTATATCTAATTATAACAAAAAGTTCAACTATTTTTAAATAGTATTTTCAAATAGTTTTAGATCTTGATATTAAGTTGGAATCAAATTATATTTCAATAATCTATGCAAAAATGCTTAGGGTATATTTGGCTTGTGCAAGTGTATGTGACATAGTGTGGGATACGATGCAGACTTCCCAAAGGAACCCACAATGTGATCAGGGTGTATAGACAATTCGATATAGAGTTGCTTATGGGACCATCTAGATCTAGAGAACTATAAGAAATATAAGAAGCAAGCTTCGCCCTTAGCAGTTTTCTGAGAAAATTTTTATATTAAAAAAAAATAATAATAATTACCAACCAGAAGCCAAATCGGAACAGGATATATACGGTTTTCGAAATTCTCATATCTCTTATGAATAGTACGATAAATGACTTGGTTGGTTTCCAAGTATTCATATAATTGACTATATTTATTCGTCTATATTTGTATTAAAATACTCATCTCATTCATAATGAAATCCGCTTACAGATTTTCAATTCCAAATTGTCTGATCTCATTCATAATTTCATTTATTGAATTTTTTAAATTTTGCAAAAGCGCAATTCTTTTACTCAATATATTTCTTATATTTATTATTATTATTATTATTATTATTATTATTATTATTATTATTATTATTATTATTATTATTATTATTATTATTATTATTATATTTATTGATTATATCTGATTATATATTTTGATATTATTCTTTGAACTTTGAATATATTTTAAATGGAAAGCTAATAAATCATTATAGCCCTATCGATTGATTATATCCATAAAGAATATATAAAAACAATCTACTAACTACCGTAAATGGCTTCTAATAAAAGTATTATAAAATTATTATTAGTTTTTTTTTTTTATTATATTGAGTAACAATTATCTTCGATTAGTGGCCAAAGGGGACGGAGGGGCTGGTGGAGCTGTGTCGTTCCATGGCTGATGGTAACGACGGCGCCGGACAAGCGACTTGTTTAATGACCAACAAACGCCTTCTCATTAAATGCTAAATTACATTGGCACACACACACACACACACACTAATAAACTCACCTGACATACACATGACACGAATTTTAGAGACATGCACAGCACACAAAAAATTACAAGCCTAAGCAAAAAAGAAAAAAAAAAAGAAAAAAAATTATTTGTGCCTACTAAATTTCAATAGCCGAGTAGGGTAAGGCAGGGTAGGGCGAGGCAAGACAAGGCTAGGTAATGCGACGTGCCACACTCAGTTGCATGCAACACTCAACTATGCCATTTAAGCCGAAAATGTTAACGAACAAACAAAGTCAAATCTGGAATATATAAACCTGGCCGTCTCGTCTACCAGTCTGGCCAATCATGTTGGTGTTGTTGTTGCTGGTGTTGTTGTTGTCGTCGTTCCTTGTATTCCTGTTGTTGGGGTTCGTTAGCTGATTTAAAATAGCGCAAAGGGGCTGCATTGGCAGTGTGCATCTATATGAGACAGGCCAGCCTTGTAGACCAGCTAACAATATGTACACCTATCGTGTAATAAAATATGCCCTGCAGCCACTTTTGGGTGTAAATAAAAAAAAAAAAATAAAATACATATAAATAAAAATAACGCAAAACGGTGCTTACCAACCAAGAAGGTTGGCGGGGTGGCAAAGCAAAGACGCATACAAAATTCAGGCTAATAGATGCTTGACGTTTTGACGTTTTGCTGCCTTCTTGCTGCTGCTGCTGCTGCTCCATCATTAGACTGGAGCCCAGGTGTGTTGGAAGTTGATTGTGTAGAAAAGTGATGGGGGGTGAGGGAGGGGGCGAGTTTGACAACATGCAATATGCTGATTTCTGTTTTGCATGTCGGCTGGCGGTGTTGCTGATTTTGCTGGCAACAAACGAAGCCGTCAACTTTTTGAGCAGTCAATGTTGTTGCATGGTAATTGCCAGCAACAACAACAACAGCAACACCAAAGTTGTTATTATGCTAAATTAATTGGACGATATGAAGTGCGTGATATTGACTGCTAATTAAGCAAGTTAGCCGTCTTATTGGCTAACTGCACGCGCGCGTTTTCAACGCGACTCGGGAGCGTTTATTTTATGGAACTCAGCAGCATATTCCACGTGCGTTTCTATATGGCAAAATACTTGCAGCTGGACCGAGGCCTACCGCTGTGTAGGAGCAACGCCTCTTTTGTTACAATTACGCCTCAAATTAAATGAGCAAATAACAAATAACAGAGAGTCCTGCTCATTCATTAAAACCAAAGCCGCTGGCCACTCACCTGTGCCCAAAACATTAGACGAAAGTGAAAAGGTAGCCAGTCCAGGTAACCTGGTAGCTGTGCTCATTCTAAGAAGGACCAAATACCCAAATTGCATATAATTATGCAACGGCCGAGACAAGATACACTCACACTTTATATTCACACCTCCAAACTGAGGCAGCCACACTTTGTTTGCACTTCACTTGGCCCTGAGCCACGCCATTCCCATTTCCAATATTCTGTTCGTTTGTGTTGGTATCTCGGTCCAATAGCAATAAAAACTCAAACATTGAAAGCCGAAAGGCTTACGCCATTAAAGCGCAGACACACGCACACTCAATTTGATAATAAACCCTGTGTCCATGGGGTCCTCGGAGTTGAGACCACGACGCCATTAGAGCGATATCATCTGCATTGTTTGCATGGCATCGAGCACTTTGATGAAACTGATGCGCCTGTCGATTATGCCATGACAACAGGTGCGGCACGTCCTCGTCCATTCCCACGTCCGGAATATGCAAAAGGATTGGGCCGCCGAAAATTGAAAGGATAATCAATTCAGGCGGCGCCTTCTCCAGCTGCACACACTCTCTTTCTCTCCCTCTCATTTTCAGAGAGGCCCTTTTTATTTACCCTTTTTCATTATGAAATTGTGTTGACCAATTTGTTTCTTTTTAATTTGTCTGTTGCTGGGCTCCAGAGTCGATTTGTTGTGAAAGTGTGAAATGAAAGCGCCGGAATATTATTCACTCCTCAAAGGTGCAGCTGCCCCAAATAAACGTCCTGCTGACACGAGAAGACCAAAAACTTTTTTCTTTTTTTTTTTACTTTGCCTATCGCCTTACAAATCTGCCAATTAAGCCAGCAAATCAATGAAATGATTCCCAATGCGGCAATTGTCAAAATGAAATGAACCAAGCAAAACAAAAGTTAAAGAACTGAAAAGAAAAAACACGATTGCGATTTTAAATGCGATTTTTACTGCGCCTTGAAGACGATGACTTCAGAGGCAACTACAATTCCGATTCTGACTCGAAGCTTAGTTGGGTCTGTTTACCTGTCAGCTTGCTGCCTGGCTGGCTGGCTTATTTGTCGTGCCAGGTGCCAGTTACCATTTGGCAGTGGTGGTTGGCTGGTTGGTTGTTTGGCTAATAAATGAAATGTTTTATTGCCTTGGCTTTCCATTTGCAGACGACGATGGCAGCATTTTTCTATATGCACCACAATCAGCCATGGCAGAAAACAGAAACAAAAACAAAAAACTAAATAAATATGGCAGCTATGATAATTGGCAGCCATTTTGTGTTGCAGTTCGTTTAAGGTTTCTCTCTTGCTTAAATGTAATTTTCTGTTCTGTTCTGTTCTTTTCTGTTCCTTTCATAGTATTCATTTTCTGCTTTATTCCGTTTGTTTGGTTTCATTTAATTCGTTTTCTTTTGTTGATCGTTGGTTGCGGTGCCACGCGCCAGTGAACACTGCGCCCAGAACTGACAATTGTTGAAATGTCAATTACAATTGCAATAAAAAAAAATTAAAAACAACAACAACAGCAACAAAAAAAGGAGAAAATAACCCAGCTGACGTTCCCATTGAGCAACCCTTTCCCAATGAACTCTCACACTCTATCTCTCTCTCGCTCAGTCTCTGTCTTTTTCTTTGGCACCGCAAATCTAGGGCCATTTCCGCTGGATTCCTCAACCGCAGCCGGATTGACGAAGCGTTGGAGACGCGCCTACATGCATTTAATTTTAATAAGTGCTAATGAGTTGCACAAAGCGACAGCTAACAAAACCACCAAGCACTTTGCATAAACATTGGCTGAGAGAATCACCCGAGTGTTGATCTCCTATAGGTGTCTGTCCCAGCCGACTAGCTGGGTCGCGGTGGCTGCTTCCGCTGCTGCAATTGCTGGCAACTTTGTATTAAAAACGCTCGTTATGCTTTAACCGCAAATAACACGCATTGACTGATGAATGTCTCGTCTCGTCTCCGAAGACGCCGTCAACGCTTTTGACACACATCAGCGCACAGCTTAAGTTGGCCCTTGGAGTTGGCCACAAAACTTGGCCCATGAATTACAAGACTTACTGAGCCACAAAACCAGACCATAATTCAAAACATTTATGTTGACAGCATCTGCCAAGAGATGTTCAAGTGAGTCACATGAAAAGAAAAGAGCAGCCCAGGTAATCGAGAGATCCTGGTTATCAAAGTTTTGCAGTCCTATTTACCTATTACGAGTCTAGTCTGATTTGCTCAATTAAAATCTAGCCAATTAATATACCTAAAATAAATAATTGCACAATTCATTTGATAATTAGTCAAGGCTCATAAAGCTGAATTAGCCAACAGCACTCAACGCACCGATATGATCACAGGGACAGAATCAGAAACAGAAACAGAAACATAAACAGCGCCCGACACAGATCATTCACAGCAATTGCGGGCGTTCAAATTTGAGGCAAAAAGGCCTGGCCAGAAAAAATTAAATCAAATTGGCTAAAGCAATCAAATTGTCTGTGTCTGTTTGGGCCTAACCAAGCTATTCCGGCTACATTAGCCACCCGAGCAAAGTCTAGTGGTCAGGGTAGAAATTGTGCCCTGGCAACTGACTGATTGTCGCTTCACATAAGCACGGCCATATCATTCTTTATATTATCTTAGTTGGAGTCGTGTTTGCTTGTAAACAATTTATTTGTCACACTAAATTTGTTTCAATTCATTTGGTTTTTACTCCAAATGACAAATAATGCGATGTAATTATATTTTTGCTTTTGCTTTGGCTTTCCACCCTTCCCATCAGACAAATGCGCTCATTATGCCCTTCGTGGAGATTTTTAATGAGATTGATACTATTTTTGTAGATTTTTCCAAAAATTATATGTAAACGGAATCGAGGTGGTGCTGGCAGGGGTATTCAAGTAATTATCATTTCCCTTCATCAACAGCAACGGTGCGTATGAGTGTTGTGCCGTCGGCTATATTTCGTGTACGTATGTGTACTGACATTCTGTGGTTCTGCTTCAATTACAACACAATTAGCACAAGCAAACGTACTGAAGGCAAAGGCAGCCTTCTCTGGCATCGCCTAATTTAAAACAATCACAATCACTTGAAAGCCATCGCAAAAACAAAACACAACATGCTAGAGGTAGGACAAGATAAAGGAGTAAAGGAGGGCTTGAAACGGAAGCAACGAGGTACTTTTTAGATGCCGAGCACACGACTGATGATATTAATGAGGCTTGACCGTTGCGCCCTTACAAAAATAAGAAATGCTGAAGATATACGGCAAGCACAATAAATCTGCAAAGCATTCTGACAATTTGTTAGGTAAGACCACCTAATAAAATAAATAAAACAATTATAATTATATATAATTTAAAAACTTTAGTACGATATACATACTTAATAAATTAAAATGTTTTCTTAAAAGTGTGCAATATTCGGTGTTGCTAAAAAGTATGCCACATAAAACGAATAAGGTCATGAGTTCGTGTGAAATGATTTCTCAAACAATTAGGTTGTCAGTTCTGTAAGTGCTTATTATTAAACGAACGGGCTGGCAGGTTTGCGCGCACTCGTTGTTGCTTCTTGTTAGCATCGCAGTCGAGTACAGATTTGTTGAAAGCAACTCTGATACGCGGAATATTTGAAAAATTAAAAATACAAAAATAATTTGCTATTATGATATAATTTTATATTTCTTAACTATCAACCCATAGAATATTTAATACCATTTTCTATTAAATGCTTCTAAAAGTTTCTATATCTGAAACAAATTCTAAATAAAAATAATTTCATATTATTTGAGTGTAAAGTGCTATACGAAACTTTTCCAAATCACAAAGGAAAAACAGCGAAAGCGAAATTAATTTTAATTAAAACAATTGGGCGATCTGCGAATCAACGTTGCAATGAAATAGGGCCTCTCTTACCGACTTGGGTCAGACTCCACCCTGTTGATATTAAAAAACAAAAAAAAAAAAAAAATCCATCAATGTTTCCCATGCTACTGTCACACAGCTGCTCTGCTCCTCGTTTATATTCTCTGGAACGTCTTTAAGCAGTCCAGCAATCGATTAGCAGGTAAAAAAGTCACTTTCCTGGCCGGTAAACAACCAATGCAATTCATATGCATTTGAATCCCAGGCTAATTCTGCTCCAACTCAAATATACTATTTGTATCTGCTTCTCCAGTTTTGAAGAACCCTATCAATTGATTGCAGTCAAAACATGTCTCATGTCAACAAAAAACTACGTTCTTTGTGTAATTTATTCATTAGTCTCAATTGAAGAACGGCCGATCACTAAGAGCTGTGCCAATTAAACTCGGCCACTCTTTCTTTCTTGTCTTTATGTTTTCCGCAGATCCCGCTGTGGGGTGGAGTGGGTATGGATTTTCCAGGTTAATCTATGGAAATATCATGGCTGTTTGGATTAGCCGTGTGTGAAACCTGCCAAGAGTAATCATTGATTACGCACACACACACAGATACAAAAAGAAAAGCCATAAAATATGGGATGACGGTGTCGGCAGAGGACACTAAATAGTTTATGGTTCTGTCTGGTATCGAATAAAATAAAGACTGTCGTGTTGGTGCAGTAACGACGATGACGAGGACGCTGGTCGGTGCCTTTTGTTCCCCAGCCATGCGGTTCAAACAATTACGAACCAGCGAAACTGGGACAATATGATTTAGATAAATGGGTCGTCCAAGTAAATGAACATATTTCTTCTTATTTCTGCAGGAATCACCAGTTTCATTAATCGACTCAATTGTTGTGTCGCATTGCAAAGACCAAATGGCATAAATTTAAACTGGTACAGAGGCCGCCCGGCAGCGTGAAAGCAGTATATGCCTTGTTTTCTTCGTCCAATTAAATCTGTTGATGTTTCCCTGTCCCATAATTTGCCGCCCGCTGGATAAAAAGTATTGAGGGTTTTGTTTACATTTTGTATTAGTGATGGAACTTGCAGCGATTTTGAACAGCAGGGCTCTGGAACGAAAGGAACCACCGCAACGCGAATTGCGAGCCAGCCCACAGAGACCGAGGTCGGTTCATAACAAATTATATAACAATTATTCGTTATTTATTGATTTTTATTTTTGAAAGGTGCTTAAATATTCGATTTTTTTTTTTTAATTAAAGTTACTTGTCAATATATATTTTTCGCATTCTCGTTGGATATCGATAAAAATAAGAAGAGATGGCAGCCCTGTCAAACTTTAATCTTGCATTGGTTTCCGCAATGGCCTCATTTAACAAATTTGAAATAACTTGCGTAAAAGAATAAACTTATTATATAGATACTTAATTTATGTCGTTCAGCATATTTAAAATCCAACGTAAATTAAGGAGTTGATTGTCTTCCAATTGAAATGCTTCACCCAACCAAAATGCATTCATCAAGCAAACTGAACAAACAGTTTTCCCAAATCAAATAAATAGAATTGTTTATATTTTTTTTAAATTATTTATTTGCTGAAAATTTTGTATACAACATAAATTAAAAAAATAAATAAATAATTGCACGCCTGCTCGTCTGCAGTACCGTGGGCCACCTGAAAATCACAATTCTCTTTCGGTTTTTGAGTTTAAGCCAAAACTTACCCCAATGCGACTGATTCCCCACAGCTCCTTCAATTGGAGATCACCGTCGTGCAATTTGCAAACAACAAGTAAAGTTGTCCCCATTCAGTGGCTGACAATGTGAGTGGCGCTGCGGCAGCCTTTTACATTTCAGCCAACTTGCAACAAAAATTACAATATATACAAATTTGTAAATGACATAATTACGATGTTTTTTTTTTTTTTGCATTATTTGCATAATGAAAATATGTATGTAGATCTGCATGTATGTGTGTGTGTGTGTGTGTGTGTGTAAATAAAATTAAATAAAAATTAAAATCAGAAATTTCCCGCCCAGGAACTCCGTGTTCTATCATGATTACAAAAACATCAGCAATTACTCCTGCCGTGTCTAGCTGGGCTGGCTTTAACCGCTACATAGTATGCTTTGTTTTGGCCTTAAATCACCACTTACACTTCATGACGCTGCTGCTGCTGCTGTTTATCTTTGTACTTTTCTTTGCTGCTGCGCTGATGCTGCTGCTGACCTCTTGTCTCTCCTGCTCTTTCTGTGTGCCTGTCAAAGTTTGATCGAAATCGAAATACAACAACAAAACTACTTGAGACTTGAACTAAACAACGCTTTTTGGTTTGAAATAAATTTTGCAAGATTTTATACTTCTTTTTTTTGTTTGTGAAGATTTTTTTTTACATTTTATACTTTTTACTTGGCTTACGTATGTGTTCTTTTTTTTTTTTTTTTAATTTTTGTTCTTTTTTGCTACATTAAAATGTAAATATTTCGTTAAACATAAAATTCTTAACCTTCTTTGCTGGCAAATCTGCTCTAGGTAAAAAAGGTATTAATTACAATTTTATTTACTCTTAATTAAATACTAAACACATTGAAGATTTATTTCTTAAAAGGGTTTTCGCACTTTTTCGTCATGATGAAAAGAATATCATGGAGAAAAACAAACAGAAAAAACTATGCTGGCTCTTCTGCTTCTCTCTCTCTCTCGCTCTCTTTCTCTGCTGCCTTGATCGCTCGCTCTCGCAGGACTGACTGTTCTCTCAACTGTATCGAAAGCTTTGGATTACTCGAAAGAATTGCGATTGGACTAAAAGCTCACATACAACCCCCCTCCCTCCCCCTCGTGTAAAGGGGAGAAACGAAGGCATCTGTGTGTCTCCTTCTCGATTAAAACTATGAAAACTTAAGCCTAGAAAGTTGTACATAATACAATAGGTGTATAAATATATTTCTTTAAATTAATTCATTTTTTTGTTGTTTTTTTTTTTTTTTAGTTTTCTAATTTTAGCTAATTTGTGATTGGAAAAAAATGTGGGCGGCAACCGTTCTATAGTTTCGACAAGAAAGAATGAATGAACGAAAATCGATATTCTGAATGGATTACGTAGGATCAATCGGTCTGCCGGTTTTTAAAGATCTGCTGATCCCTGTCTCTCTTTCATATTGCATCTTTTACATGGTTTGTTTTTTAGTTTTTTTGATTGTTTTTTTGAATACAAATCTTTGATTGATTTTATCTTAAATTGCGCTCGCTACACAAATGCGGCTGCTGGCTAATTTACAATGGTTGGTTGGTTGTTGTCATAACTTAAACTGTGTAATTGCTAGTTGAGTATATAATGCTAGACATATGAATATTTATTTTGCGGTTTCCTTTCCTCATCAAAAGTAATGGCACAGAGATTGACGACCTGTGTGTGTCTGAGTGTGTGTGTGTGTGCGTGCGAGCATGCGTGTGCTTAAGTGGAGAAGGGCTGGCAGGATTGACCTAATCAAGAAACTGCGTAAATCAAGTGATCCTGGTTTGCTTTGGCTCTCTCCTGTTGTTGTGTGCATAATCTCACTGTTGTTTCTCTCATTTACAAAAATTGACTCTCACACACACATGGCACACGCACACGAACACGCTGGCTGCTGACTGTACTGATAATCACACTTTCACTGATCTCTGATCTGATCTCTCACTCTCTGTGTCTGTTAATCTCTTTGTTTAATTATTGGAAGGTTTTGGTTAAGTGGCTGGCGCTCATTCTCTCTTTCTGTTCATTCTGTCTGTCTCTCTCTCTCACTCTGTCTGCCTCTCGATCTTGTTCTTTCTGCTCGGAAAACTTCTTATGTGGTATATGACCGATCATTGGGGATCAACGATCGTTATATCATTGAACTGCGTATGTGTTTGTTTTGTTATGGGATATTTGACTTAGGGCTTTAACTGAGCCACTGCTAATTTACCACCTATAAGAATTGCGATAAATGAGAAATATTATTTTAGAAGGATAGTTAATTAGATCATCACATCAAAGTGTTGTTTTCATCTAGTTACAAAATCAAAATAATAATAAAAAAAAAAAAAAATCATAATAAAATAAATAATCGTATCTAATGTGTTTCTCTTAAAAATTAATGGGAATATAATAGTGTGTTTGTAATAAAAAGAATAATGAAATACCAAAAGGATTGTAAATATAAATTCGTTCGTGTTCGAGTTGTCAGGCCCACTTGCTAGTGAAAAGAAAATGTAAAGAAAACTATCGGATATTTCAAATTTTTGTTAGAATACTCAAAAATAATCTATTCGTGGTCTAAGTTCTAAGTCATGTCAAGACATGTTTGTAAAACCAAACAAAATAAATAAACTTAAGAATTTCGAAAGGAACTCTGAAATCATGGGTTAGGGTTTTCGGTTTTTTTTTTTTTTTTGGTAACGTTAAGTACTAAGTTAAGTTATTGGGTCTCTCACCTTGTCAGAAACTGTCTCAATATCTGCGGTTGTTTCCCCCACCGTTATTGAAGCCCTGATTGTTGTTGCCGCCGCCATAGTTGCCTTGATTGCCCACACCTAAAAAACGATCAGGATTTCTTCTTCTTTAAAAGTGTTCCTACCATGCCAAATTCTTATGCCTAAGTTTATTGTTCGAGTATGTTAGGGTTATCGTGTTAGCTTATCATGCTGGTGGGGGGGTGCCTTTAAATCTTACCTTGTTTGTTGCCAAAGTTGCCGCCACCCTGGTTGCCATAGGGTTGCATGCGGTTGTTATTAAAGTTGCCGCCACGTTGAGGACCACCGCCATAGTTTTGCTGATAGCCACCGAAATCGTTGCCGCCGTTGTTACCCCAATTGTTGCCGCCAAAGTTGCCACCATTGTTACCCCAATTGCCACCACCGTTGCCATTATCCCAGGGACCCATGTTGTTGCCCCAGCAATTGTTGCCGCCACCGCCGCCGTAGCCACCGCCGAAGTTGTTATTACCCCAGTTGTCGTTACCGCCGCGATTGTTGTTCCAATTGCCACCATTCTGATTGCCATAATTGCCGCCACCACCTCCCATATTGTTATTACGACCACCCTGATTTCTACCGCCCTGACCGCGACCACCTCCACCTCCGCCACCCATCTCACTCTGCTTAGGCAAGGCCTTCTTCACGTCTACCATTTTTCCGTTGACCTGATGCTGCTTTTGCACTGCAAAGATACGCAAATGAGAAAGGAAATCGAGTTCAAATATTTTTTCAATCTTTTCAAGGGTTTCCAGTACTATCAGATTTTTACATGTAACGAGGCTGCGTGTTACACTGAATATGATTTTGATTTACATTCGCATAACATAGCGTAAGCCGACGCGTTAAATTCTTTCACAGCGTTCATAAAAAAACTGCCCAAGCCTGGGTCAGAGCCTGGCAATTTGTCAGTGCTGTGTGGAAGAATTTGGATTCTGCGAATCAGAAGAGGGGGGATTGTGCCAAAAATACTTTTTCATCGTTGACCTCTGGATTTAGGCCAACAACAATAATATAATATCGGCTGGATTATATTCTTACAGTCACGTAACGCCACACGAATACATCGAACATTACTGTGCGGAGCTGGGACTGTGGAAATGGGTAAGTCCTGTCTGATCTCAGAGTATCTGTAACGAGGCTGCGTGTTACACTGAATATGATAATGATTTACATTCGCATAACATAGCGTAAGCCGACGCTTTAAATTCTTTCACAGCGTTCAAAAATAAAACTGCTCAAGCCTGGGTCAGAGCCTGGCAATTTGTCAGTGCTGTGTGGAAGAATTTGGATTCTGCGAATCAGAAGAGGGGGGATTGTGCCAAAAATACTTTTTCATCGTTGACCTCTGGATTTAGGCCAACAACAATAATATAATATCGGCTGGATTATATTCTTACAGTCACGTAACGCCACACGAATACATCGAACATTACTGTGCGGAGCTGGGACTGTGGAAATGGGTATGGGGAGGTGTCATCTATACTTACAGACAATCTTGTCAACTGGGTCGTAGTCGTCGTATTCGACGAAAGCAAAGCCACGCTTTTTGCCAGTTTCCTTGTCCATGACAATGTTGATGTCGACAATGTTGCCAAATTTCTGGAAGTAGTCACGCAAGCACTGCTCATCGTGGTCGTCCTTGAGAGCGCCCACGAATAGTTTCTTGACTGTGGCGCCCGCATTGGGATTGTCAATGTCTTGGCGGGGTACAGCACGTTTGGGTTCAACGACCCGGCCGTCGATTTTGTGAGGCCTAGCCGATTGAGCCTCATCAATCATGCTGGAGTGGGAATAGGTAATGAAGCCGAAGCCACGCGAACGCTTTGTGCGTGGGTCCTTCATTACGACTACATCAACGATTTGGCCCCATTTCTCGAAGTGAGCCTTCAAATTCTCATCCGTGGTGCGGTAATCCAGGCCACCAATGAACAATTTGCGCATATGCTCGGGCTCCGTTATTGAATCCTAAGGTACAAGAAGATCAAAATATATATTGATTTTTGCTTTTTGCATGACAAAGAAAAAATTCTAACCTCACACCACCACTATGACACATGCGACCTTTTCAAAATGGCGGTCGCGTAAGAATTTCATCTAATTTTTTATCTTATAATTTGCATACTTACATCATCGTGTTGGCTATTGGAATTGCCGTTCTGATTCGAATTATCGTTGTGTCCGCCCATTGTTCTTTTTTTTATACTTAATATTATATATTTCACACTATTTTTCACACGCGGAAAATCACAATCCGTACACTCGTTGATTCCAATGAAAAGTGAAGTGAAATAAAAATTCTCGCTTGCTTTTTTCTCTACACGCAGGCAAGGCGACCTCTACAGGCGGCTTCGTGCTGTCAAGTTTCAATTAGCAAGATGGTCACCCTGTCGAGCATTCAAGCGCCCTCTACGGTGAAACAGGTGGCACTAAGCTCACTTTGAAACTCTTGATAGGTGGCGCAGGAAAAAAATTGTGGTTCACTCGTTCCGGTTCTGTGAATTCGTAGTACGCGGGACCCAAAAGCGTCACTTGAAAGGAGAAAAAAATAAGTGACAATTTGCAGGCAAGAAAAAATCTAAATATATTATGAATTCAAGTAATTTAAACGTCCATTTTTAGATGTATTTAAATTTTATTCACCATAATGTCGTCCACAAACAAGCCGGGACTGGAATTAGAATTAGACGATCAGCAAATAGCTAAACTCACACACGAGTCAGCAGAAATCCGCCAGCGAGCCCTAGATCAGGTGGAGGCTCGAATTTGTCGCAGTGAGCGGCACCTGGGAGCGCCGTTGCTTAAATTCAAACCAGTGTTTCTGGTCAAGCAAATCATTCGATGGTTTAGTTTCACGCCGATTTCCTCTGCCCAGCGCGTTTTACTTCTGCTGACCGAAATCCTAAAGTCGCAATATGGAAACGCGGCATTATCAAAAATCACCTTCAAGCGTTTTTGTGCTGAACTGGACAAGATACGCAAAATCTTGGAGAATGCGAAAGACCAGCCTGCTCTTGAGCAGCTCAATGACCTAGAAGATATTCTCCTGGATAAATACAATATAGATGAAAGCCCCATGACATCATCTACTTCCGAAAAGGATGTTATATCTGAAACTAGTCCTAAATGTTGTGTGTTTAATGACTCTGAGTTCGAAGAACCTTGGACTGAGCCCACTTGTGATGATCTGGCCGCCATGAAAACCATTGTGGACTCAATTTCTCTACATACAAATGAGGATGAGCTTAAGCCGCATCTAGTCCACCTCCTTGTCAAACTCGCCGATTACCCAGCCGAATTTCTTCTGCAGGAACCACACATTTTCGTGTCAATACTCCAACTCCAGCATGTGGTCAGTGATTTGAACCTACACTATGTAAATCGCCTAATCATGGTATGCCTCAAGCAATTTAGACGCCGGATCAAAGTACGTGGCCATGTCCACATTTATGGAGACAAATCGAAATTGGCGGATTCTGCCAGCAAGCACACCCAACTGCGAATGAGCCGCGTTTTGGATTTGGTGCTACACTCCAGCTTACATCGACTATCTCGGATATTCCATGACCAGAAAAGTAATAATCACTGGAATCTGATTCAAGTACTCGGCGAAACCATCCAGACCTATGGTGCCCAGTGCGTTGGCATTTCAGATTCTGCTCTGAGTCTGATCCATCAGGATGCCTCTAAACTCATCCAGTTTTGCTATACCACCGTCATGGAATGCCAGGGTGCACATAAGACCTGGGAGAAGCTGCGGTTGCCGCGCTTGCTTTCCGTCACTTTGAATGGCCTGATTCTGGATAGTCTGGTTCTGAATCAGAAATTCGAAGAGAATCTCGACAAACCCTTTGCCATGTCTGTACTTCAGACAATCTTGACGGACAGCGTTTACTTGACTTGCCTGCCGGATCGCTTGACAGTGCTCGAGCAATTGAATCAGTTTTTCTCATCTTCCCCGGATAATAATGAAAAAATTTCCAGACTGAAGGAGGCCTATACTTTCGCCTTTGCACAATTCCATCCCAAATCCCCAATGCCGGCCGAGGAAATTCTACGTGTACAGCGGAAAATTTGCCTTGTGGTCACCCAACTGGGCAGCCTGTGCTTGATAGAGAAACTCATAGACTCCATTATTGAGTGCATCCCACTCTATCTAACAGATTGTGAACTCCGAATGCAGGCGGAGGATCTACTCAACACTCTGCTGGACTTGCCCACAGATCGTTTGCGCAGTTGTGTCTATCTGAAAGTCTCACGCTGTTTGGTCGATCATTTCCATGCCTTCGTCAACAAGTCAGTCTATCGCCAGGGATGCAAGAATGTAGAGCTGATTAATTCCAAAATCTTTGGAGTGCCTTGGAATTCTGCTTTTGTGCGTAAGCTCCTGGATCACTGCGAAGACGACTTACAGGGTGTAAAAAATGTTTGCATAGATCTTCTGAGTATGACCATCCGACTCAGCAATGTTTTGAATCGTCAGGAGTTTTCCGCCATGGCCAAACTACTGGGTCCTTTACTGCCACTTTTTGTGGCCCGTTCCGTGGAAATTAAACAACTGCATGAAGTGACCTGGCATCTTCTAGACCCAGACAGCAAATACATTGAGGTGCCAGACCTGCTGCGCGGGAATATAGCCTACATGTACCACCCCAATGAGAAGATGCGTCGCGAGGCCACGGCGCGGGTAGCTTATGCCTTGCAATGTCACGGTTATAATCTCATACCCACCACAAATGGATGCATAGCCGAAGTGCTTGGTCTGAACTTGTGTCTAGTCGAACCACCGCGCAGCTTCGACTCCATTTTCAGTGATCGCGCCAGCGACTTTCAAGGACAGCGCTGCCTGGAGGCACTGGTTGGTCTGCTGGATACACCTGACCTCAAGCCAACCATCCGGAAGTCAACTCTAAGTCAACTGAACATACTCCTGCAGAACTGGAAAGCAGCCGAATCATTCAGGGATCGAGACAACTTTGCGGTGATCTTGGATGCTGTTCTTGAGCCTGCCAGGCACAATATTATGCCGCCTTTGGATATGCTTACTCCAATTGTGGGCATAATGCTGAAGCTGCTTATTAATAGCGAAGTCTTCCGCTATATGGTCTTTCGTGTGGTGGAGGTTTTGATCGCTCTGCTGCGCATACTTTTCACTGCGCCGCACGATGTGGACCTGTGCGAGCAAGTGAGCCTTTGCCTGTTCGTGATACTCTTCTTCGATAGCCTGCAAACCAGCGAGAAGGAAGTAATCATAAAAACCGATATAAGTAATTTAATAGTGCCACTTGTGTGCGCCGTGGACATACAGGGGAACCCCACGCCGGCCACCATAGGTTTGCGTTTGGAGGATCAACTCAAGCGGACGTATTTCGGGGACAATGAGGACTTGGCCCAGATTTATTGGCGGCTCTTTGCAATTCAGCAAGTTTGCAAGCTGCCCAAAGAACTCGACTTGCAGCCCATTACTGAATTGGACATCTACTGCAATCTCAAAATGACCCCGGCAGAGTCGGCTTTTATAAAGGCTTCGTTTATGACCGACCATTTGAGGACATACCTCACGGGAGCCCTCAACTCCAACACTCATGAGGATCTGCAGAGATACGTGGCTCTCATACAAATCGGGGTGGTCTATATGGGCTCCTCAGTACCCAGAGATATAGCCACCGAACTGATGGATCTCATGCATCGCTATGTACGCCTCACCCCTGGCAATTCGGCAGACAGAGTCGTTTATCTAGCCCTGCTGGAGCTCTGCCTGAATTGCCTGCGTAGCAACATGAAAATTGTGATCAGTAATCTCTCGAATGAGCTGGACACGGATCCACATCACAGTTTCCTCACACTGCTACACGATCAGCGTCAGCCCTTTGAGATGTTTTATTTGATTACCGAGAACCTGATTGCCCTGGTCGATTCTATTCATACTCACAAGCCACCTTGGTTTCTTACTGTCTTCGAAACTCTGAGTGTGCTGGCCCGTAACTTCTTTGAGCTGCGCCACCTGCAAGAGGTGCGCTGCTTGCTACGGCTACTACGAGCCTTGAGCGAAAAGCACCTCGAATTCGGCGAAGCTCAAATCACGGTAGGTGGAAACGAATTAAATTTCTCTAGAAACAGATTTGTCTAACTTGAAGCTCTTTCTCCCAGCAATACTACCAGCATTTTGTGCGTCTTTCGTATGATCTGCGCTCATCCACTCAGACAGGAGCTCAATGGCAGCGGGATTGCCTGCACATCATTTGCCAACTGCATGCCCAGTCTCAGATCCAGGGGATGGACTCTTACGATTTCTCTCAAAAACTCCTACAATATCTGCTGGGCCTAAGCGGCCACAACGATGGCGAGGTGCGAGCCCTGGCCTGGGTTTCTGTGGCTAATTGGATCAGCATTACTGGAGACAAACTTAACACTATTTTGCCAGAATTGGAGTTTGCGGGTGGCGGTCTGCCATACGCTTGCCTTTCCACATTCTTCGACCCCGAGGAAACCTTGCTCGTCCGTGAATTGGCTGGTCAAGTTTTCATTCTCTTAATGCCTTGCATCGGCAAGACGGAGGTTCTTCAACTCTTTAAGCAGTATAAATTTCAGACAATTACCCGCCACTATTTGTTCGAGGTGCGTGCACAAGAAATCAACAGCTCTGTAAAGGATAACAAATTGCCGCACTCAAGTGAGATAACTTCCTGCTTTGTGAGCATCATTATGCGAATGGTGATACTCGAAACTGATTATATGAAGGTAGTGGTTGAAAACAATGTTGCCAGAGCACTCAGCGATATAGTGAAAATTCCGCCACCCTTAAACCACGAACGTCGCATGGCTCACCTACAATTGTGCGTTAACATCTTTGAATTTTATGCCATGTGTTACCAACAGAATGGCGATTTTATATTGCAATCCGTCTGCCGAGATCCTGTGCTCTTGCAATGTTTCATGCTCATTCTGGAGGAGTTACTCATGCTGTACAAGAAATTTAATTTGCTGTTGCCCATGCTGAAGATGTTGCTGGTGTTCTGCAAGAGTCAGGATTCCTATGCATATCTGTGCGAGGGGTTTAAGGAAAAGCCAGATCTGCTCTTGGAACTTATTTTGTACGGCATCCTATCGAAGAATGTGGATACAGCAATCCAAACGTATATCCTATCGATCATGTCATTGATGTTAATCAAATCGCAGACCGTAAAAAATGATTTGAATGTGGTGCAAATACTCGAGACTCTCCCTATGAAAGGTAGCACCTGGTTCACTCCGCGGAAAGTACCTAAATCCAATGAGAATTCGGAGAATTCCAATTCTGAGGAAGACTTGTGTGACGAGTTTCAGAAAATGTATGTTCGTGCCTGGCAGCACTGTAGCATTCCGATTTCTTCGAAGACTTCCACCGATCAAGCTCCCATTCCATACCCGCCTAAGAGTGCAGTCGTATTGATATACATGCAATTGAGCCATCTTTTCGATCAGTATTTCCCACCCAAAACCTATAATTTTCTGAATCGACCTGGTCCCGGACATCTACAGATCAGCGAAACCCTGGGTGCGTTGCTGAAAATGTCACCCTGTGCCACGGCAGCTGCCCGTCAATTCCGGATGCTGGACCGCATTTTACTCTTGTTGAACACGTTCCTGAACAATCCTGAAATTGGAAATGCCACTGTCTATGTACGTCGTGTCGGTGCCCACAAGTCCAAGGAGATTTTAAGCAACCTGATAATTATCTTCAATATGCTGGTCTACTGGCACAGCTGCCCGAAATCCGTTATTTATGACCCCACCTTGGGCAGCACGGCTGTGCGTCTGATTGTGAAGATGTGGCCCTGGCTCTCACACTCCATCCATCTCAAGCAGCTGACCGTTCAACTGGTCGTTTTCTTTACAGAGCATTCCGTAGAGATGAGCAAGAAAACCTCACAGGTCCAGGTGAACTATTCACATTCTCTGCTTCAGCTGATGGTGCGTGTGGCCGACCATGAGACCACAAAGAAAGATGCTACCCGAGCGAGTTCTATAAAATCCAGTAGCACTGACAACGAAAACCTGATTGGGGCCGTCTTGCGTGTGATGATAAACTGCTGCTCCTGCACTGAAGGCCGCCAGAGTCTGGTGAAGATGCACGTTCTGGACATGTTTGATACCATATTGCCCGGCAGTCGCAACACTTCTCAGTGCCTCAAAGTCAAGCCTGAAATCCTTCAAAGCTGGTTGGCGTTTTGGGAGGTCTTCTCGCGCTACGAATTGGGTGCCAAGGCTAGTCATTTGCAGGCCCTGATCAATACTATACGTCGCTCTCCGCCCCTGAGTGTCATTAGAATACTCAGTCTTCGAATTATCAGAAACATGAGCTTTTACGCTGGCAATCGAATTCAACTGGTGTCTTCTACCGAGTTCATGGACATGCTGGGTGGCATATTGGGCCAGCAAGTGATGGACATTGGAGGCCAGAAGGGACGTTTGACTGGCGGTTCCTCTGATGTTGGCTTAAGCTCCTTTGAGGAGCATCGCTTGGCCACGCTTTGTCTGTGGAAATTATTTGGTTTCACTGCTAAGAACAAGGCTATATTGAGAGGTACCAAAATTGCCAAGACATTGACCAATTTGCGTGAGAGGCTAATTGAAAGGGAGGAGGAAGTGAAGGCGGGCGAGACCACTGAGAATCCTCCCTTTGCCAACGAACTCCGTCATTTGATTGACAATTTATTCAAGGCCATAAAAGAGTAAGAATTACAAAGGACAAATTAAAGGTCCCTCGGGGAGTCTGAAATTCCTTTAAGTTGACCGTTGCATACAAGTTTTTTTTTTAAGTTTTTTGTTTTAAGATTATTTATTTTTCTTTAGTTTGTATTTTTAGTTTCTCTTTTTTTTTTAATTTTCTTTGACCAAATGTAAACCCAAAGAACTGTGGTAATAAATAAATATAAAAATAATTGCAATTGGAAAATTCGTGTAGCCAAGAAGGGGAAGTGAATGTAGTCCGTTGAAGTCCTTGATTTTTAAACTCTCATTGCTGACTCCTCGGCCTTGAACTAAAGTAGTCCCAGTTGTTCACTTCTGTTAAGGCTTAGTCAGTCAAGGGCTAGGTGAAGCGGTCAATAGCCTGTTGGACAGCCTTGACTGTTGTTTACATAATTCAGGTTATGAGATGTTCTCTCCAACAGGTTTACATTTTTATTGGCTCATCGGTGAGTTACGAAAACCATAATTTATTTCGACGAAAAGCGCCAGAGAATTGACACCTAGTAATCCATTTTATTTTACTCTCTACTTAAATAGGCGTGCAAATTTTCAGCCTTGTCATGATCATCTCAGCTAGCCATTTTAGTTGTAGTCACTAAACCAGTTTAATTGAAAGTGAAACTTTTACGTCCGCATTTGGTTGGTCGAATCTGATGTGCTAATTAAAATGACCGGGCTAGAAAATTTGCTCATATTTCTTGCTAGAAATATCAGACAGATTTTTAATAAGCTCAAAGTCATTTAAGAAAGGAATAGCTGCAGAACTTGTTTATCTTCTCAGAATTTATGTCTCTCTAAAAAGAATATTTTTTTTCTTTTTTATAATATTTTAGTTAGATCTTCTGAGCTTGGCATTTTTAATGTGATAATTGTTGAAAATTATAATGACTTTATTATTCGAGTATATATATTTTGTTTAAGAAGAAAAAATAAAAATTACACTGCAGACTTTGAAGTCTAATTTATGACCCTTTGTAAGTTGTAAGTAAAGTGCGCAATCACTGTGAAATATTAAGAACAAAAAACAAAAAAAATGAAGAGATGAATAATTAAGTGAGGAAGTACGCAATTGTCAACAGTATTCGCCTTGAGAACACTCTATTTTATTTAGAAAAATATTAACAGAAAAATAAGAATACTATTCAATTTTGTACCTTTAGAATACTCAATCATGTTATGTAAATACTGAAATCGTCTTTCAGGGTAGTCCGTCAATACAGATTTGAGTTCAACAATTTGTACTTCTTTATTTTAGCACACGAGTGTCTAGATTCTCTGTATGTATTGTCGGGCAGAAAATTTTATACACATTCAATATAAAAAACAAATACTCAAACATTGCGTACTAATAACTCAAAGTCACAACACTAATTGTATGGAAAAACAAAAGAATGGGGAAAAAGCTTCAAACAATGGGCAGATTTACAAAAATACAAATATATATAATAATCTCTTCCTATGTGCAGTATGAGCTTTGTCATATTTAAATCTATTAAACGCTGAGCCATGTCACCAAGCCTTAGAATTTTTTTTCGTATGAAAAAAGACTACAATTTGTAATTGTCTGAGGGTTCATATTTGTTTTAGTGGCTTTGTACAAATGCGATTGTTTCAAGTCTTGTGTAAATAATTATAAAATCATATTTATTTTATTTCATAGTCTTGCGGTTTTGCGGCTTACTTTGGGTTAGGACCTTTGTGCATTTGGGCACGTAGTCTTTTAAGTAAAAGAATATATCTATGACCCTCAAATATTTTATTCTCCAGGCATTGACAATTTCCTTATCAATATATATGAAAAGCCTTAAGCAATTGTGGAGAACCAATTTGTATTTAAATTTTATTTGTTTTGTTTTGTTCTGCCAACAATAAAATAAGTTAAGCTTTCTTATGCAACACCTGAACTAAACCCGTTCCCATAGTTTAGTCATAACAAAAACACATTAAGCTGGCAACAATTTCCAGCAGAGAATAACACACGATTGGATTGAACTTTGTCAATAAGAAATCATAAATACCAGTTTCAATTTGTCCGACTTTAAATCGTGCCTATTAATTACATTGGCTATGGATTGTCGAGCCACATGTTTCTCTAGGAAAGGTGGTCTTTTAATTGCCAATGCCAAGGATCTATTGGAAAAAACAATTCAAAAAATTCCAAATCTCTGGTTTCAGTTACAAATTCTTCACATATTAAAATATTATTTTCTATATAAATTGGGAATAGTAAGTGGGTATAAATATTTTATTGAGTCGATCTATATTTTGTGCTTTTTGTATTATAAATCTAAAACCATATCTTTGTTTTTTTTTCTTTTCAATGACGGCTATAAGTCTTAGTCGGATCTTTTCATAACTGGGAAATAGTAGGTGTATATAAATATTCTACAAAGTCGATCAATATATTAAGCTTCTTCTGTTTTTCAAATCTAAAATTATATCTTGGATTTTTTTCTTTTTATTTAAAAAACCCGATCAATGCCGGTTATAAGTTTTAGTCTGATCTTTTAAGCTCGGTCAAGTCAATTAAATAGTTAGATAATTATTTTCTATATGGCGAACCACAACGCTTTGTTTCAAATGCCGATACATTCAATTTTAAATGATAGTTGTGACTTTGGCACAGATCATATAAAATATTTTATGGTTTCAAGCGAATGCCCGGCACGAGAGAAGATCACGTGAATTTTCATGGTTTTATTTATAATTTAGTAATTTTATTTTGCTGTCGTAAGCAACTTGCTAATCTTTCAAATAAGATGTTCATTAAGGTGAAAGTCTAAAGTGTTTGAAATAGTATGGAGCTGTCGGAAAGACTTAATATCTTACTCGAAATCAAAATGTAATTCTTATTTAAGAATAAAGTTGAGCAGTAAATAAACAAACAATTCACAGTCATATTGCGAAATTTAATTACAGGCATAAAAGATGCAAAACTGTGTCCGTTGGGAAGCCCAAAATTGATAGACATCTTGGCTGATGATTAACGAAAAAAAAATACAGTCGACTTTACCTTTTAGCCACTCATCGAATCGTCAACATTGCCAACTTTAACGTTTCGTATTTTATTGTTGTTTCTATACTTGTTGTTGTTGTTGTTGTTAGTGTTTGTTGTTGCTTTTTGCCCAGACCGACTAGGCTTTAAATCTGAGCTGAATGTGCGGCTCGTTCGCAGTTATCATTCTCAGTTTCGCGTTGCCGGACGTTTTTGCTGTCTTCAACCAGTTTCAAGATTTTCTTCTGGTTGTTCCCCAGTTCAGGCGGAAACAGTCTAACTTAACATTATTCTTATTGCAAGAATCGGTTGTCGTTACTTTTCGGTGTGTTCATTGAGCGTGTCTTTGTGTACAAAAGTCTTAACCTGTGATAAATTATAATTCAATAATTAAACCACAAAATGACAATGAAGATTTTATATTTCGCCTTATTCATGCAAATCGCTTGTATTGTTCAGGCAGCACCACGTAAGTTCAAAGGCTTTCCAGGCAAAAGGGACACTCAGTCCTCACTTTTTAATTCTTTTTATATTTTTGTTTAAACAATGAGTTATTTCGAACGAATATAAAAAGTTGCAGTTAAAATACTTTGGCATTTTTGACATACCTAACCAAGTGGCATCGATTTATTCAAGTTTTCTTATCAAATTTAAATTATTTTTAATGCATTATAATTTCGATCAAAAACCGCTAGTGGCTATCGATTGGCTTTGGAGTTCTTCCGCATCAATAAAACACCAAAATACTCATTACCAAAATGCAGATTTTAAACCAAATACATAATTAATGAGGCAACACGATTTTGAGTATTTGGTTTTGATTTTACCTTTGCTTTTTTTTTAATGGATTCAATGTTTTTGTTTTTTATTGAAGACAACGAAATAACCTTCAACTTGAAACTGCCGAGGTGCAGTCATCACTAATGATTTGTTAATGAAATCGGTGCCAGATAAATGCAAATTTTGAAGTCTTTTGAAGCGGTCAAAATTATTTATGTCAGAGAAAATTATATCCAAAAATTTCTAAGTCATTAAAACTCCAAGTGGTTCTAAGCTGATTCCAAGCACTTGGATTGCATTTGTGAGCACTGACCTTGCCCAACACACAAGGTCATTGCATAAATCAAGCCTCAAGTTGTTTTGGTCAAAAATACTGGTTTTTTGGTATTTATTTATTTATTTGATTTGACCAAGTCGTTGAACTTTACAGGAATTAAATTTGGACTGCAAATCCACCAACAAAGTTTGTTTTGTCAATAGTTTTTTTTTTCTTCTTATTTTGTTTTGTTAACTGCTCTTTTGGTCATTGTTTATTCAAGTTAAAATGTTTTCTTCTTCTTCTTCATTACTTGTATTGTATATTTATTTTGTTTTTAGCTCCGTATATTAAGCAATGTCGGCGCGATGATCCCAAGTTGATAGACTGCCTTAGAGGTTCGCTAGAACATTTGAGACCATATTTGGCTGATGGCATACCTGAAATAAAAGTAAGTTTGCTTTACAATTTAGCACCCAGTGACCTTTAAAACTGGGTGGGTAAGTCAATCGTTCATACAAATAATCAAAAAAAAGGGGAAAACAACAAAACAGCCACTGCATTTGTTTACTTTTTTTTGCCAAAAAAAAAAAAGACAAAACCAGTTAACGGAAAGTGAAAGATGATAGACACGATTGCGCTCACTAAGGTAGTGGGCTAGCTTTGAGCTTACATAATCAGGCTTTTAACCACAACGAAATGTTTGGGGAAAATGAGGCGGAAATGTTTTAACTTGGAGTTTTTCTTTTTGCACTTTCCAATTTTGCAGCTGCCTTCAGTGGAACCTTTCAAAATGGATTCGTTGGCTCTGCAGTTGACGGATGGTCCACAGGGCTACAAAATTACTCTGAAAAATATTGAAACCTATGGGGCCAGTAAATTCGAAGTGAAGTCCATGAAACTCAGCGAAAATGGTGAACCGTTCAAGGCAAAGCTGTTCCTGCCCAAGCTAAAGATTGAGGCCAAATATACCAGTTCGGGTGTATTGCTGATTATTCCTGCCTCTGGTGGTGGTGATTTCCATGCTGTGTTCGATGGTGTCACTGCTGATTTAACTGGAAAGGTTTCCACCCACGAGTCCAAGGGCAAGGACTATCTTCACATTGATTCCCTGGGTCTGGTTCTGGACGTGGATAAGGCCAACATGAGCATCTCTGGAGCCTTCAACAACAATCGTGTCTTGCGTAAGTCTTAGATTTTTGTCTGATTAGCTGGAATATTAAAATAATTATTTTTCTCCAGTTGAAGCCACCAATCTGTTCTTGCGTGAGAACTCCCAGGTAGTTCTGGAGGCTATGCAGGCTCAACTTCAAAAGAAATTAGCCACTGAATTTGGCAAGCTGGCAAATCAGCTTCTGAAAAATGTTCCTGTCGATCAATTCTACGAGAATTAACAAAAACAACGCAATGAGGTCCTGTAAAAAAAAAACTATTTTAAGCTATTTTTTATTTAATTTTTAAATAGTCGTTTAATTTAAATAAAAACAAAAAATATCGTGATCGCAGTGGATCAAGTGATTTTAAAGATTCAAAGGTAAAAATCAATTTTGCTTTAACCTGAAACATAAATGAAACGCATTTAAAGTCAGAAATTACGTTCATTATAATTTCTGATCCGTTAGATCTGTTGAAATGCAGCTTCGTAAAACTCACCGAGAGGCAACCTTTTGTAAAGAATAGCGGGACTGTACCTAAAACATATATGAAAAGCATTTAAGGTCTGCGGTCCGATTCATTATGTTTACTGATCCATTAGATCTATTAAAAAGTAGCTTCGTATTAAATATATAAAATCACCAAGAGAAATATCTTTTATAAAGAATATCGGTACTGTACTTTTCAGCTAAGATCGAAATATGAATTTTTGAATAGTTTTCCGAGATCTTTAATGGAGTGGGACATCAAGTGGGAGGGTCAAATTCATTATCCGAGACCAATCCCAAGTACAGAAACTGATTGATGGAGGTTCTCGCACTTTAATAAGAAAAAGTCCTTGATTTTATTATCTTTCATTTTATTATGTAAATATGTAGAAGTATTTGGTTTATGTAGTTTTACAAGACATTTTCCATATTCAGTTTATTTTCATTTGCATACTTTTCTTGTAGTTAATTAAATTTTTTGTTTTGCTTTTTCTTTTTTCATTTGGTTATATACGTTTTAATATTTTCAAAAAAAGATTCAAGTGTCCTAGACCAAAATAAGAAAACATGAGGGAAACCCAAGAGTTTTACGTAGTTCAAATAATTTAGTCTTGATGTAATTTTTTTAGGATTTCATTATTTTTTTACACCTTTTTGTGACATTTTTTGAAGCCAAAAGGTAAATGAAATTACTGGAAGCAACTCAAGAAAAATATAGTAAAATTAACTAAATAAATTATCTAAATTTTGTATATATAAATATATCAAACTATCAGTTATGCCTGCCAGAAATTGTTGTGTTCCATTTAAATATATTTATATATATATGTATATACATTTTAATATATAATATTCAGATTTTTGTTTTGCTTTACTAATTCTTGTGCTAGTATAAATTTTTAGTTTTTATTCTTTTCATGTTTTGCTTTATAGTTTTCTACACCATTTTCAGTTAATTTGTAGGTAAAAATTGTAACGGTTATACATTTCTACAACGGAGTGGCTAGGAAGAAGGGTCTAGGTTCGGGGGCAGGGTGAATTTAGACTACATGAAGAAAGTTTTGTATCTTTTAATGGCTCACTACATATAAATACTTTAGAGTACTTCGATTTTGGTAGGTATACAACATATATTAATTCTTTCGAAGATAGTTTTAGTACAGTTTTCTTTCATTTTACTTTTTGTTTTGTTTTTGTTGTTTTTTTTTTTTTTAGCAATTTTAAAATTGTACGGCCTGGTAAAAGGTTACTTGCCAAGGCTTATAAAAAAATATGTCCGTTTTGCTTACTGGCTCATATAAAAGTCGTTCCCATAATATTTCTTAGAATTTCTTTGGGTATCTATATTTATTTATATATATATGTATATGTGTATATATATGGATAGGTTAAGACAGCTACACAAGTCCTGTGTTTTTGTTTTTTTTTTTTTCTTTTTATATATATGTATATAAAAAAAACTCTCTTATACTGAGTGTATAAAATGCCACAAACTTTCGGCTGTCTTTTCTCAATTTAATTTTCTTTTTCTGTATGAGTGAATATTTGTTTTTTTTTTTTGGGGGAAAATGGATTGGATTATATGTATATATATTATTTTTATTAAATACGTATTAAATATCATTTTTGATTTCAGATTTCTTGTTGTTGTGGTTGTTGTTGTTGTTGTTGCACTCCAGCCTTCTTCTTTGAAGCCAATCGATTTGGAATAATGAAATTTTTCAAAATTCTGACTGAAAAATTAAATAGCCAATTTGATAAAGAATAAAAGAAAATAAAAGTTGTATATATATATATATTTTTTTTTTTTTTGCTACATAATAACGGTTTTTATTTATTTATTTTGGTTTTTGTTTTTCTTCACAAAGAAATTATGATTAAATTTAAATATATAAATATTTTAGAATAAATCAAAAGAATTATGCGTTTAATTTTGTCTTTAATCAAATAATATCGAATGCTGTCGAACACTTTCATTGTTTTAGATTTTTTTTTTTTTTTTAATTGTGCCAATTGCGCGCTGTTTACAAACTAAAGGAAAATTTAACTCTTTTTTTTTAAATGTGTACGAGTGTAACTACAAAATATAATTTAATTTTCTCTTATATTTGGTGTATATATAAATGTATACATATATATATATATATATAATTTATATATATATAATTTATATACTTGTTTTATTTATAGTGTGTTTTATAATTTTTTAATATAATTCTTCACTTGACCTTAGCTCCAGCCAGTATTTCTGGCTTTACTTAATCTGCTTCAGTTACTTCATTTTTTTTTTTTTTTTACAACAAATTACAAATTTGGTTTTTTAATTTATTAAATTTTACGTGTGAGGCTTTAGCTAAATGTGCTTATGTAGTTTACAATGGGTTCGTTTAATCATTCTTTCCTTGTCAAAAATTTTACAAATCTTTTGTATATATAAGTAAATATTTATATGTGTATGCTTTTGAAATGTGTCTTAAGTATTTTTTTTTCTTAATTTTATCATTTAAATTGGCAAATCTCAATATACAATTTGCTTGCTTGCCTAATTTTGGCCATATTCAAATTACAAATTAATTTGTTTCCATTTGCAAATCAATCAAATTGTTTACTCTGTTTCAGAGCCACAAAACTCCACAAAAAGTTGAATTTTTTTTACACTACAAAATTTTTTATATTTACGTCACAGGCTTTTTTTTTATTTGCTTTGCTTTTTACCTTTCTTATTTTTTATTTTTTTTACCTGGGTGCAAAAAATGTTTTTATTGTAAAAACTACCAATAGAACATTGAATATGCAATTTTTTTTTTGAGTAAATTTTTTATATTATTTTATTTATTTTTTTTTTTGTTTATTTGCTGCTCTTGGCAGTTTAAAAACACTTGAATTATTAAATTTATTAAGGTGTGAAATTTACATTTTATTTAAAAACTTTTTCATTGGATTTCAAGTATTCAATCCATTTCAATATTTTCCGTTTAGCTTAGACTAATCGACTACGATTATGCATTTAAGCAGAGGGATTTTCTTTTATGCTCTTTTCTTGTATGATTCGTGTGTTTGTGTAGGTGTTTTTGTATAAATGAGTTGAAATAATACAAAGTGAGAAAGAGTGTTTGTGGGGCCTTTTGACTAGCTATTAGAGAAAAGCTTCATACAAGCTTAGAATGTCAATTGAGAAAATTATAGCTACTGTTGGCATTACTTGAAATGCGATCGCTTTTACAGATTGTAAGGGAATGGGGATCTCGAATTTACATTAAAATTATACATACAATTTTTTAGTTGTTTTTTATTTTTTTTTGTTTTCTTTTATATTACAATGTACAAAACACGACAACGACAATAGTACGACAACGAAATTTTGGTGTGTACAAAAATATTTTTGCTATTCATTTTTGGTAATACATTTTACATTTTCTCAAATTGTTTGGTTTTTATTTTTGTGTTTCGGCGAAACCGACAAAAAGTCTAAATTCGTTTTGTTTTGGTTATTTTCGTTTTTTTTTTCATTTTTGTTTTAAATCTTTTTTAATAATATCTCTTTTTTAATTTTGGAATAAGGCGTCGCGAAAAAGGCTAAATTTATAAAAATGTACAAAATTTCTTTGCTATGATTTACTTTTTACAGAGTTTTACATACAATTCATTACTTTTAGATTGGGACTAGAGTGGGAAGAGATAGGAGTATTCTGTGGCTGTTGCAATTTACAAGAGTTTCAATAATGAAATTAAAAATCAAATAACACCGAAGAAATAAAAAATGTATTGTTTGGTCGTGGCAAATTACATGCATTTTTCATAGGTCTTAAACGCTCGAAATCTTTGGAAATTGTATATGTTTTTGAAAGTTTTAGGCCAGTGTATAGATTGAAGACAACGAATGCATTTCAAGTCATACAAAATGAATATTATGAAATAATAAAGGCTTCCGAAAATCGCTGGGAAATGAAACGCTGTAAAAACCGCTCGAAAATTTTGTTGCATACTTTTCGGCTGGTCTAAAATTTATGCTAGTTTTGGTTGATTTTGGCGTTTATGAAAAACAAAATCCAAGTCATTTATAAAAACCAATTATAAATTAAGTTTTTGATGATAAAAAAAAATTCAAATGAATAAAAACAAAAGTAGTAAATAATTTTGCATTTTGGTTTTTGTTTATTATAAATAATTGCATACAATTCAGTTTTCCTTTTTTATTGTTTTACATATTTATAATTATTTATATATATATATAAAGTAAGCAGTACTCAAATCTGCGACATGCGTTTAAAATCAATTTAAAAAAATCTAAAAATCATAAATCATTAATGAAACTTAAATTTAAAATCTAAATACAATTAAACGCTGATCCGACAACACCCAAAGAAAATCTTTAGTTTTTTTTTCTCAACTCTTCTTGTTTGTTTCTTGGTTTGTTTGTTTGTTTCAGTTGTCTCTTTCTTGGGGGCTGTGTAGTTGCGAATATAAAATTATAAATACATATGCATGTGTGTGAGTGTTTGTGTGTGTGTTTTTCTATGAGTTATTTTGGGGAGGACTTAAAACAAGTAAAATTTACAAAATACAATATTTACGACATTAAAAAAAAAATTATAAATTAACTCGCCATCAACTTGCATGCAAATATGAGTCGGTTTTATATTCTTGTGTTTTTGCTCCTCTTCATTTAAATGAGGGGAAGGGGATGAATGCAAATGTATATGTGTGTGTGAGTGTGTGAGTGTTTGTTTGAAGTTATTTGATTTCATATACGCAAGCAAGCGATTTACAATAAACAAATTTCAATTATAATTAATGAGAATTTTACATAACAGTTATTTAAAATACAGTACAAATGTGCAAAAACATTTTGATTACATGATTCGTGATTGTGTGTATGTGTGTGTTTTTTTCTTTCGATTTTTTTTTTTTTTTTGTACAAAATTTTTACATAAGCGCAAAAGCAACGTGAGAAATATTTTTTTTTGTCCGAAGAAGCGCAACTTTTTTTGTTATTATCATTATTTTTTTTTAATATGTTTTTCGTTTTGTTAAGTGTCTGTGTGTTTTTTGTTTGTGTGGGTATTTTTGTTTGTTATGTTCGGAGCGCGTTTTACTTGCTATTTTTAATCCGTTTGTCTCTTTTTGCCCTAGGCTGGCTATTTGTATTTCTTTATAAAGGTTTACATAGTTTACTCTACATGCTACTATATGTTTTCTTTGTTTATTTATATATGCGAAGTCGCTGTCTTACGATTCGACGTTTTGAAATGGTTGCCTTTTTGCATTTTGCTTGTTTTTTTTCCCTTAATTTTCTATTTTTTTTTTTATGTTCGATTTTTATATTATTTTTATTTAAATTTACTGATCCAACTTCAGCTTTACGTTCGTAGACTACTTAAAACGTCACTCTCATTATTCAATTTACAGTCGAAATGTTTGCTCTAAGGCAAAATATATAATCATTTTGTTTCTTCTTCTTCTTTTTTTTTACAATTTAATGCATAAATTTACAAAAAGCTACAACACAAAATCATGTGTGTGTATGCAGATCATTTTCTTTATGACATTTTTTTTTTTACATCTTTTTCGGTGTCATTTGACACAATTCTATTTTTTGTTTTTTTTTTGTTTTTTGTATTTTGATGGGCATTAACCCACTTTCTTGTTTTTGCCTCTGCTCTTTTTATGCTGACATCAAATACATTTTAAAATCTATACAGACTTGCAAAATATTAGTTTGCTTACTTGTTTATAATAATTATGATGCGAGTGCGCTGCTTAGAAGCGCCTAGAAAATTGTACAGTTTCTTGGTTTTTGTTCGTAGAAAATACAAAAAAATTACATTTATATTAAATTTTGGTTTTCCCGTAACAAGCGAAAGCTTGAAGAGAAAAACACAAAACACTGAGAATGCGAAAGCACTCAAAATGCGAAGACAAGCAGTTAAAATTACAGTTTGAAAGTCATTGCTGCTTGAGATTTCTTTCGAGAACATTTTGTGTTCCAGCGAAAATTGTGTTTTGTTTTTTTTTTTGGGTCTTTACAATTAAATTTACACATTTCTTCTTCTTCTTCTTATTTTGTTTTTATAACCATTAAATTAGGCAATCCCTTTGTGGTTTTTGTTTATATAAATACTAACTAAGTGAATGCGCTGTTTTTTGTTTGATTTTGCTTATGTAAAATGTGTTTGTTTTTTGTGTTGTTGTTGTTGTGTGAGTATGCAACATTTTCATTTTGCCATTTTTTTTGTTTGTTTGTTTGTTTTTATAAATAAATTACATTATATTTATATAGTTAGATGTATATTTATATATTTATAGTATGCTTTTGGGTTTTCTGTTTTTTTTCTCCTTTTCTTTATTATTTTTTGTTTTTGTAGGCGATACTGCTGTTTTTAAGTTCTTCTTCATCCTTTTAATGTGGTCTAGGTCTATCGCCTGACTAAACTAAACTAAAATTCGAGAGACGTGTCTGATTTACAAAACCCCGTTGGCTGTGGTGGGTGGTCCTATGGGCCCTAGACCGCTATTGACGGCAGTCACTACTGAGGATTCAGAAACAGCTGGCGATGTGGGCTCAGCAATGAGGCTCATGACAACATTGCCGTTTTCTTGGACAGCACAGGCGGCTGTGGGTGATACAGTGGTGCTGCTGGTGGTGGTGGTGTTGACAGCCAGGCAGACAGGCGATGATGAGGCCACCACAGAGGCGGCAGTGGCTGAAGCTGCGGTGACAGCACCTGTAGAGTTGCTGGTGGCAACTGTGGGATTGGCCACGCTGGTGGCACTCACGGTGGCCGTGGCTGTGGCTATGGGATTGGTGATCTTCATGTAGTATTTCTCCAGTTTGGCATTTATGTGCTTGCCGTAGGTGTATTTACGCAAGGCGGCCATATGTGGTCGAATTTTGGTCATTAATTTCTTGAGCTGGGTGGGCTCCGAGACATCAATCATTTTTTGTACCACATAATTGGCATATTGGTCCTTCATCATGACATGCAAGGCGCTGGTTTCGTGGAAAGGAAATAAATACAATTAGGGTTCAATTGCCAGGCTGTAATTCCAGAGGGGTCAACTTACTTATCATTGAAAGTGCAAACCTCATCGATGAGTCCGGTGCGCTCGCTGCGTGTGGCATGTGTGACGCACTTCTCCACCACATTGGAGGCGAACTTATGCTGAGACAAGACCAAGACCTTTCCCCTAACACTGTTAATGAGAATGGATTTGTCCTCCTGTTTGCCGTGCTCTGCGAAATAGAAACATGTTAGTCCTTTTCTTATATTGCCATTTTTTTGTTTCAAGTCTTACCCAAGACATGCTGGATCACGTAGTTGCCATACTGATCCTGTATGAGTTGTTCGGTGTGCTCGTGTAGTTCATCTAAGATCGGTGAAGTCTGTTCGGCTGTGCAGTGCTCGAGGATACGCTGTATCACGCGGCAGCCATAGGGATGTGTGCTCAGCGAATAGACTTGACCCTTGAAAGCATTTATGATGAATTGGAGAGCCACAGGATCCACGCATTCTATGCACTTCTGGACCACATGATTGCCATTCTGATCCTTGACACATTTCAGCACATGGCCATCCAATTCATGAACGATTTCCTGTTGTTGTTCAGGCGAGATGCTCTCCAGAGCCTTCTGAATCACCCGGCAGCCGTACATCTGCAGGGCCAGTTGCAGCACATGCCCCTTGACCTGCATGCCCAGAGTATTCTTCTGTTCGGGCGTGCCAAACTCAAAGAACTTTTGTATTACATAATTGCCAAAGACATCGGTCATCAGACTGTAGGCAGCGCCCAATATCTCACTGAACACCATTTGCTTTTCAGCGGCTGTGGCACGCTCCAACTTCTGTTGTATAAACCGTGAGCCATGTTGATCCTGTGAGAACTCCACAATGTGATTGCTCAAATCACGCAACTGCAAGTTGGGATACCGTTGATTGCGAAAATCCTCAAGCAAACGTGAGCGTCCGGGCTGTGGTGGTCCAGCAGATCCTGTGGCCGCAGCCACCGCAGCAGCCGCAGCAACCTGGCGCGAACTGGCAGCTGCCGCGGCCGCAGCAGCAGCCACAGCAGCTGGATTGGATATATGACTGGAGAACAGTGAACTATTTGAGCCGAACATATTGTTGGCTGCCGCTGCCACGGCTGCCTGGGCTGCTGCCGCTGTGGCCGGTAGACTCAGTTGCTGGCGTTGGCGAGACTCGGCACCCGGCGCACGATTGGTCATCAGGCACGACTGAGGCGGTGGTGGTGGCGTCAAGGGGGCTCCGATTGGACTGGCCGAGGCATTGGCCGCGGCACCCAAGGCTCCATAAGCACTGCTCGACATGGCTCCCGACCACTTGGCGGCACGGGCGGCAGCAGCAGCTGCTGCGGCTGCTGCAGCTTGGGCCACTGTGTTGTTCACGGCATTGGCGGCTGCCACACTGCTGTTGGTATAGTCCATGGCCGAGGGGCTGAAGGCGGAAGTGGTGCGATCGAATGAGTCCCGGCGACCTGTCAAGGAGCTGGTGTTCAGAGCCAGGCCTGAAAGAGGAGAGGCGAGGTAAAAATTTTATTTTAGTTAAGCTGTCTTTTAAAGTGTCTTAAATCAAGGAGCCTTGAACGGGCTCTTTCTACTTTATTTTTATAGTTTTTGAAATAACTGTACTTTTCCATGGTTCCATGTAATTAATCGTGCCTTTAGACGACTGTTTCAGAGTTCTTTTAGCATTTTATGCGCTCGTAAACTTAATTGCCTCCATGTTCTGTGGCAGCTGTGCTCCACCCCCCTCCACCCCGTCCCGACTTTATTCAGTTTATTGCGAGAAAACGAAAGAAATTCTTAGTTAGTTTTAGTTTCTCCAATTGTTTCTCAATAGTTGAACTTGACTCAACATATGTTTTGCTGGACTCTCCTCAACTCATAATGTCACCATTAATGATGACCACACATGCGCCTAACAGGATGAGAAAAAAAATAACATACAACAAATCTCCATGGATATGTAAAAGGATATAAAAAAGAAAAGCTCAGTCAACGTCTTCCCCCCCTAAGTAAATCCGAGTACAAATAACATAGCGACTTGCGTAGGCAACTTCGGTGGTGGCAACTTGAGCGCTACTTTGATTGATGTGGTAATATGTCACTGGCATTTGATTTGCTGCTGACATACCCCTCCGCACAGCCTTCTCCAGAATTCAGAAACCCGGAATGAAAGCGAGACTGACACTAGAGAGCTCAGCTGACTGACATTGAGAGAGATTTATAGCAAGTTGTCGTGCAATGAGCTGGAAATTTGCAGCCAAAACGAAAGAACAGCAGCTGCCAAGGATCCACCATGTGGGAGTGGAAGAACTAGGAAAAGTGAAAGTTTCTTTTTGCCCAAGAAAAATTAATTTCAAAGCACACGATAGGCATTTATCGAATTTATCAATCATTAAAGCAGATCAACTACAATTTCAGAACACAAAGTTCAAATTCCTTTAAACTTTGTGAATTAAATTTATTATGTATCAAAAAATAATATTGAAAGTACCACCGACATTAAAATTGAATTAAACCACAAAAATATACTTAATGCTTACAAAAATTTAGTTGCTTATGGCAAAATCACAAAGCTGGGCAAACAATGCAATTTTAAATTTAATTGCAGACAGCAAACTGTATAAAGTTCGGTTGGAAAAATTGTCAAATGGAAATGCTGTGTAATGAAAATGCAATGCTTAATAAATGACAAAAACAGTTTATGCCAGCGAGACGTTGACAACAACAACAATAACAAGAGGAAGAAGAAGAAGAAGAGCAATTACAACAAACATAGTGGCAGTGAATAGAGAAAAGTTTTTAATTTTTGCATTTAAATTGCAACTAATTGGTGAATGCGCGCGCGCGCGCCTGTTTTTAGACACATTTGAAATGCAGTGAGGAGTAGGAGGACTGAGAACAGCTGGCTAAGTTGGGTTGGTTGGATGATGGGGAAAAGCGGAACGAAACCAGGGAATACAAACAATTTACGTCAATGAAAGTGTCGACTCTTTTGGCTGATATCCACCAAGCGAAATAGATGAACAGAAAGGGATGAATCATTTTGGTTTTGGTGGGTGTCTCGGGCTGTTTATTTTATTTGCTACCATACTGTCCTTGTAGCTGTTTTTGTTGCTGTCGTTGTTGTTGCTGTTGCTGTTGCTGTTGCTATTGCACAATTTAAAAGAGAATTATTCATGCAATTTGTGTCGAGACAGTTCTCTATGGGCGGGCGCTGCTGTTGGCGCGGAAGTATCTGTAGCCGAGCCACCGAACTAACAGTCGTAATAATTGTCGAGTGGGTGCAACGAGTTAGTATACCAAGCAGATGCTGGCTTACTCAAGAGGAGTTCCCTCCGCTACCATCCGCCCTGCTTAGCCTCTGCTAAATGGCATCCTGTCTGCCCAAATCACCGAGTCGTAGTCGAAGGGAGGAGCGGGAGGTCCGCAAATAGATAGATAGAGCGAGGACGACTGGCAGTTAGACACTCTATATGGCAGCGCAGTTGTATTCCCCATACTCCCACCCTTCCATTTCAACTTCACTCTGTGTTACGGTGGTAATGGCGGCTGTATTGTTGGCGGTGTCCTGGCGACACTTTGCCAAATGAAACTGCACATGGTTTGGTGTGCAAGTGGGCGATTCAATGAGTAAATTTCCATGTGTGTGTAAGTGTGTCTGTTTGTTCGTATGAATCTAAGTATATGTGGGTGTGTGTGTGTGTGAGTGTGAGTGGCATTAAAAAGACGCCACGTTTATTGCAGACGACATTTTGTGGTTTATGCACACGTACGACGAAGAATGAAAACCTTAAATGGGGAGACACGCCACAGAGTGAGTGGCCAGGCCAAGGATGGGAGGGTATCGGGGGGCGGTGGAGCTATGCGAAACTGGCAGCATTGAAGCGCTCAGTGTCGTTGTAGCAACACTAAAATTTCAACCTTCTCCCCCGGCACACTTGCTCTTGCATTTATCCAACTTAATGTAATGATTTTATGAATTATAAATGCACACACGTGCACATTATGCACGCGAGCACATACACACACACACTCACCCACACAAACACACACACATAAATATAGAAATTTATATGAGAAGAAGGCAGCAGTAACGTGGGACATTTTGTGCGTTATAAAAACAACAACAAAAATATCAGGTAGAAACGCATTAAATTTTTGCCTGCCAGTTCTGCTTGCCCTTTTCAAACATTCTCAGTCACTCTATCTTTTATGCTTTTAGCCCCCTTTAACCCAACAGTTTTCTATTTTTACTCTGTCACTTTCCACTCATTTAATGTGGCTCATTTTGTTTGGCCAACAAACCGAGTGTGGTTAAAACTTTAAAAAGCTTTTTGCTTAACTTTACTGGATTGCAATTCTCATAGGCAAGGTCGACGGTTTGCAACCGTTTTGTTTAAGCTCATAAGTATGGCTTACAACATTTAAATAAGGCTTAAAAGGTTGACAAAAAACAAGTTTAGAATCTTATTAAATAAGACTAATTGGAACTAAGACAATTAATTAATTTGATAAATTGATAAATGTGAGACTTTCATTAACAAAATTGAAGCGACGGTTGGGTGGGATTGTTTCTGTCAAGCCTAGCCGCAAGTGTCAAATAGGTACCATCTTTCACAAGCCAAAACGACAACAGAACAGAAGAGAACACAACAATTGACATTTTACAAAATAAACGAATTCATTTGCACAAAAGCCATTGCAATGTCACAGTATGTTTTCGAAGGAACCTTTCTCTTCCTCCTTTCGACTTTCGAGAATATAACCAAAGCAGCAACAACAATAGCAACAACTGCACTTGTATGTAAAGTGGTTTTGGAATTGACTGTGTCTGTGTCTGTGCCTGTATCTGTGCCTGCCTCCTGGTGGGTTGAAACAAGAAGAACGCTTCCACCCACTTGTGGGTTTTGGCTTTCACTTTTCCAGCCCACATGGCGTTGGCAAATGCAATCACATGTTGCCAACATGTGAAAGGTGTACATAATAATCTCTCTACAGTCTTTACCGACTACCAGATTCACAGCCACAAGCTACCCCCATCCCTCGCAGGACCCGACCAGACTTCTCCTTTCAGCTGTGTACTTGAAATCATTTTGTAGATAAAGCTACCCCCATTTTGTGCACGCTCAAATGGTAGGATGGCGGTTGCAAAGTCAAGCAGCCGAGCCCTGCCTCTTGCGGCCAGCCCCCCTTCTTACCTCCTTACTTTCCAAAAGCAGTAGCTCAACTCTGTGTGCGCATTAACGTATGTAATTGCAGTTGGTTCTGACCAACTTCTACCCAGTTTCCTGGCAAGCCAGTCAAGCGTCACAGACAGGCAACACATTACATCTTCACTGGGGGAGTACACCTTCATCCTTCAGCCATATATACACACCCACAAGTTGCAAGGCAGCCACTTAAAACAATATAATCTCCATTAAAAAGCTTTTTGACATTACTCTGACGTCGTTCTGTTGGTTGCTCTGCGGTGCGTTGCGCTGGGACTCGCACCGCCTTGCCATGTATCTCTTTATTTTCTGTTTCATTCTGGTTTGTTTGAGTTACCCTCGCCTTTTTTGTTGCTATCTTGGCTCATCGAAACCTCTACAAGCGATAATGAGCCACTGTTTTGCTGTTTGCTTACGCTTACTCGGGTAACAGGGCCTGCCCCTTTAAAAATGATTCTCTTTATCCAAGAAACTTGGACTTAAAAGATTTCATAAAGAATGTCTTTTGTGTGGATTTTGTAGGAAGGATCCACTTTATCATATTCGTGAGATATGACTTGTGTTTTTGTCAGCTGACAGGTTGACTGTACCTGCAACCGATGGACTGCCATTTTTTGCTAATTGCAATTGAAGCTTAAGCAGCCAATGACAATGACACAACAGCCACAAAAAGAGGCTAACAAGTGCAAGAGGTAAACTCTGAAAGTGTGTCTGTGAAAAGCTTTTCTCTTTCAGTTGTAGTCTCGGCATTTTACTCGCCCCACTGCAGATGCATTCGAATTTACTGCGCTCCTGGGGGGCCGAGGTCCTTTTGAATGCAGGCCAAGCTTCTGCTTTGTGCCCTCTGCCTTTTTTAATTAGAATCTAAGCAACTTAGGCTTTCCATGTGGCCTGCCTGCCTGCCTGCCTACAAGTTCTCTACCATTTGGTTACCTAATCGTGTCAATGGTTTCGATTTCAGTTCTTCTCAATGGCGTGCTTAATTGATTTCTTTTTTTTTTTTTTTGTTTTTGCCAATTAAACTGACTGATTGACTGACCGACTTGGCTCTTTATTCCAATTGCGCAGTTGTGCAGTGTCAGCCAGGCATTGAAAATAGAAACAAAAATGTCAATGAGCAAGCATGCCAAGTGAAAAACACCTGACCAATTCACTTGATCTGATATGGTCAACTTAAATCTCTTGACACGTGTTTGGGTTTTATGTAGTTTTGGGATTTTTTTTTTCTTTTTGCTCATTTAAATAAGTTTTAACGCCACTTTACCGTTAACGGTCTTTAAAATTAATTTCCATTTGTTGAAAACAATTACAAAATGAAAATGTAATCACTCATACGTCATGTGGTACATCGGCCATCAGAGAATGAGGAAAAAACTTCATTAAATTGCCATATGAAGCAAAATTAATTAACGAAATAATGTGAACACATACGTACACACACACATCACATACATAAATACGCAAAGTTAAATAATGTTGCCAGTTGGCAATCCCTTGCCAATCTGGAGGCCAAACTCCAAAAGCCATCATCATTTTATATTTGCCCAGTAGTGAGGGTCCAGAATTCATCATCATACAATGAACTGTACGCGGTCAGCCATCATGCATTTTATACGTACATCATTTTTTTTTCCTTTTATTTATATTTTTTTTTTATATACAATATATCCTATATGCCTTGGGTTTATGTCTGCGTTGTGTATATATATATTAAATTCAGTCATCATTAATGAGCCGCGTTGCTGTGCTTTTTATGACCGTTTGTTCATTTGACCAAATTGATTTTTTTTTTCTCCCCAAAACCCGCCAGAATCCGCAACTATTGTTATTTTCACTCTTTCTGGACCAACTCTATCCTATTGTTAATAGACCAGACCAAGCACCAGACCGTTAAGCCTGTTAAGTAATGTTAAAAATGTTGTAAGCCTTTTGTGATTTAAATTTGTAAGCCAAAGAAATACTTTAAAGTTTGGTTTCGGAAGGCTTACTGCCAAATGGTTTGGCTTAAATTTGATGTGCGGGAATTTAATTTCTTATTTTCATAAGCGCTTACAAACTCAGAGCGCCTGAGAAGAGAGAACAAAAACTTTCTTTTCAATGCAAATATGCCAACTTAAATTACACGAAACTCTGCCAAACCCCATACCACCCCCTTTCAGTTCCCACAAAACATGTGTTTTTGCTATAGGGATATGAAAACTATTTGCGCAGCTACAAAATTATAAGTTTTCATTGCCCTTGGCTGGCTACCATCTGGGAGGGTAACTCCCTGGCTTACTCACCGCCGTGTAGACGTGTAAGTTTTTGGACCCGCAAAATAGAAAATGTTAGTGGATTTTCCCAATAAACATATCATTAACTAGCCGACATTGGTAAAGATTAACTGATACTATAGGAAGAAATATCCGAAATAGTACAGATTCAACAATTCTTTCAACCTATTTTGCTTCAGCAAACTGGAAAACTACAACACTCAAAAATCCACCAAACACTCAAAACCCAACACAAACTTTACACCCACTCTATACACTTTTGTTTGGCGCCCTTTTGCATTGGCCCAACCCTGGGCGCTGTACCAAGTACAGTCACGTTTGTGTTCGTAAAACCATTTTGAAAATTGCATGAGTCGAATTTGTTGCCAGTTGGCTCTCATTTTGACTTGACGATGGAGCTACTTTCTAGTGGTATCTCATATGTATTTTCGCTATCGTATTACCCCTGTTCTTTTTTATTTTTTTAATGCTTTTGTTGTTGTCGTTGTTGTTGTGGTAAAAACAATAGCATTTACAGTAGCCAGAGTGGTATAGTTTTCTTCTGGTGTCCATAGCATTGGCAATAATAACATTTTGCGTGCTTGCATGCAATTGTTGTTAGTTTATATTTTTCTCGATTTCTATTTTATTCAGTGTTTTTCGTGTGCATTAGTAATTTATGGAAAAACAAGAAAACCCACTGACAAACACAATTGTCGTTTGAATGGAATAATTTTTCTGGAGCATATGAGACTTTGTATTTTGGAAAATTTTATACGCAAATTCCAAGGCTTATTTTGTGCTGCCCAAAACTAAGAAAGTTTAATAGGTTTTCTTTCTATCATTTCAACTAGTTCGTAGTCGAATTACATAAAATTAGTCTCTACCGAAGTAATATGCCCAACGAATTTCTATGTACAGCACATTAAAATGAAATGGAAATTGAGCTTAAAATTATAAATTGCATTATAGTTTTAGGTCTAGATAGTGTGCTGACAACTGGAGAGGAAGAAAGGGAAACTCTTTTGCCTTAGTGAAAGTATAAAAATTATAATACCATTATTATTATTATTATTATTATTATTATTATTATATTTCTACTGCCTAGTTGGAGTGCTCTTTTGGTGTCTAGCTGAAAATTATTGTTTATAAACCATAAATATAAAATAATTGCCTTTGGCTGGTCTATAATTGCTGTAAGCACCGACTAAATTTTGTAAAGTTGCTTAAATTTACACAACGATTATGACATGAATATTTTGTCTTGCCGATGCCGACCAGCCAGAGAGTTTACAAAATTTAGTAGGATTTAGTAGGCGTGCCAGGCCAAGCCAAGCCGGCAGAGGAGATTAATGGCCTTTAGCTGTGTCTCTGCTTATGTGTGACTATTTTACACGCAGCTCATTACGGAAGACAATGTCGATATATACAGCAGTACAAAACTGACAACCAGTTAACCAAAGAGAGACAATAAAGACAACTTGAGATGAGAATTTGGACTCTGCAGTGATATACATGTTGCAAGTCCTTTCGGCCATATCATTTTGTACATAAATATAATTACAAATTGTTATTTTGGCTTGTGGTTGTTTGATTCTTGTTATGATATAGTTGGTATATATATATAGTTTATTTATATAGATAGATAGATAGTTGCGTTTATTAAGCTTACCTCCCACACTGGAACCATTCTGCTGTGAGTAGAGATTCTGTTGGGCCGTTTGTGGCTGTGGCGGATACATTTGTGGTCCTTGGGGCGGCGGTGGACCAGCACGAGCAGCACCCTGAGGAACTGCCAGTACTGGTGCGGGGCTAACAAGGCGCATGGGTGTTCCAGTGCGTGGTCCCATCACAAGCGAGCCGCTCTGATCGAAGAAGGCCGGTATGACCTGATGGTGTTTGTTTATCGTTGATTGATTCGTTGGGTGGTAGCGAGCAAAGCGTTCAGATTATACAATTTTTTTTTTTTTTTTTTTTTTTTTGTACAAGGTTAGACGAGGTTTGTTTTGTGTTTTTATATAGTTTTTTTTTTTTTGTTTTTATTGTTATGAGGTTATGTGAAAAGAAAAAAGAGAAAAAATACAACGTTTTAGGCAGTCGATTTTTGATGTTTTTTTTTCTTATTATATACAAAATAATATTTTTCTCAATCATAATTTTGCTTTCTAAAAACAAAAAAAATGTACAATTGTTTCCACTTTCATTTTCTTTGGTTAAATGTGCACAAAATGTACAAAGAAATATTTTTACAGATTTTACACAAAAAAAATTACACAGCGGCTGAAGCTATTCTTTATTTTATTTTAAGTTTTTTTTTTTTTTTTGTGGGCTTTTAATTCCATTGCCCGAAACATACAAAGAGGACGTAGGTAGCCAACAATTGCCTGTCCGGCAATTGCATTTGGCGTCCGTATAACTCACATTCATCCGGTTGCACTCACACAGAGACACTGTGACATGACACTCACCTGATAGGATTGATTTTCGGCTCCCTGCTGTGACGGCGTCAGCGGTCGGCGAGGCTGGGTGCCCTGTTGTGGTATAAGATTACCCGGATACATGCCCCAGGGAATTGTACCGTAGTATTGTGGCATTTGTGCAGCGGTTATCATGCTCAGATATGGGGCAGCCTCCTGTCCGGGATTGATGACATATGGGGCGGCCTGTTGCGCCGCGTAGGCAGCATTCTGTTGGGCGGCCAAAAATTGCTGTGAGGCCGCGGCCATTTGCATTTGCTGTTGTGGTTGCATTGTGCCATTTGGTGCACCCGGAGGGGCAGCACTGGCGGCCGACGTGGCTGCAGCAGCGGCGGCTGCGGCGGCAGCAGCATTTGTGGCAGCAGCCGCAAGGCCTGGATTCTGTGAGCGGAAAAGTTGCTGCAAAAAAAAAATTCGAATAAAAATGAAAAATTAAGTTTCAAAAATATTTGGATAAAAGTGTATATCAATGGACGAAATATGTTGTAATTAAGCTTGGCATTTTGTCAGTCTGGTCGATTTTGAATTAAGTTACGATTTCAAGTTAAATAAAGTTTGGAATTTTATCAACCTGTTCGTATCATTTCGAATTTAATCCGTACCTGATGATTTTTCGATATTTTTCAAATCTCTAATCCCTACATGGGAACTTTGCCAACACCTGATTCTCTAGCACCCAAGACTGAGGCATAGAATTTCGATGGCATGCCAACACTTGTAAGCAATTTGTATATTTTGTCAGCACATATTTTTCAGCCTGCCAGGGCCAATTTGTCTTCTATGCAGACATATGCTTACAATATCTGTAGCGTAATAAAGGCATATATATCATGCATCCATAACTTGATACTGTCATACAAACAACTACGCAGTTGCTGCACACTCATACACACACACACACACACATGACAAAGTGTTTTCAATTGGAAAATTAAATCAAATCCAATCAAATCAACATACAAGCACAGATTGCTTACCAGACGCGCGGTATATGTAAAAAGAAGAAAAAAAATATATAGTGAAAACAGATAGGAAGACAAAGCCTGAGCCAGAGCAGAACGATATGGAATGCATGAATGAATGCTATTTTTTTTTTTTTTTTGAACGCCGCCAGGTTTCTCTTCATGTGTCCTGAGAGCATACAGTGAGTTGGCAGGACTGGTGAAATTGGGTTGCCATATCATTGCCTGGGGCAACAATTGAACACACACAAACGACACGCAAAGTCTACAAAGTGTGTGCAAAAATAAAAAAAGAAGGAATATCAGGTAAATTGTAATCGTATCAGACTGAGGTTTACATTTCGAAAATTGCTTTAAAGCTTACACAAGAGACAGAGCAGAATGCATCTGTTGGGAGAGAAAAAAGTAATTGCTATAAATCCTAAAATAAATTTTAATGTTTACATATTCTCTGCTATGGTTATTTAATTTTATTTCCCCACGAAAACATATACAAAAATATTTATCTTGAAACAAAAGCTGGAAACGAAACCAAACCAGAGAGGAGAAGTGCAACATTAACAACAATGACACGCTGAGCAAATACTACACAATTCTGGCCCTTTGAATCGCACATTACTCTCTTCCTTGCTCCGCATACCGTTGTTTTCGTCCAGCAAACAGCGTGTTGACCCCCAAAGGAGCAACAAGAAGCGAGTGCCAAAGTTCAGACATCCTCAAAGCTGATATCAGCAACGCCATCTGAGTGAGGAACGACGTTAAATATTCAGCAAAAAGAATACACAGAAAAAGAAAGAAATCAATGTGAATTATTGATGAATGGCGCAGGCAAATAAACGGGCAAGAATGAAAAAAAAAAAAAAACTGAATAACGTACAGTCGAGAAATGATACGAAACAGTGAAGAGGTCTGACGCTCTGCCTGAGAGTGCAAGGGCCAAAGATTGCTAGGTAGAATAATAATAACCATATACACACACACACACACACACACAGCTACATTCATACAAGCAGGAATAACAGCGGAAAAAGCAACACAAAATCCACAAAGGAAAGCAAGAAAAAATATATAAAAATCACTTTACAAAAACTTTGCAAACAACAACGCTGCCAACCGCAAACGAACCGAACCAAACCAAACCAAACCGAACTGAATCTGAACCTGAAATGGAAACCAGCACATACAAAGAATCAAAGAGGGCAGAACCCGGAAACCCGAAAGATGGTTGAATTAGGGGAGAAACTGTGTGAGCCGGGGTAAAGATTGAAAGTGAATGAGTGCAAAATACAATAAAAGCAAATATCATGCTGCATACTTTTCTGTTTGTATGGGTATAACTTTCAACATATGGACTACTCTGTGTGTGTGTGTGTGTGTGTGTGAGGAATACGCGAAGGAATACAGCATAAAATAATAATCAGAAACCAAATAAGCGCTGAAATCTGAGGCAAAATGGAGAATTCCCTTTTCCACTTTGATGTTGCCATGTCCTCCCAGCAGAAGCATTATTAAAATGAAATTGAAAACAATGCGAACGAGAGATGTTATTATTGTTGATAAAGAGGGTAAGTGTAATAAAAGCCAAGTCTGTGTAGAGCGCAAAGTGCCTTAAAATATTATGGAATTTGACGCCTATACCAGAGTCTAGGCAAAGGCTTTGATTTAGTTTCCTCGAATAAACCGAGCCAACTTAGCTACTTTGGCCTAGAGGCGCGGCCTGCTAGCAACACGATATGGTTATGATTTCTCCCCGGCCACAAATGACGTAAGCGTTGACTTGTCCTAGGCTGGTTTGCGTGAAATTCTCATCCAGAAAAACTTGCAAGTTTTTATGACAGCAACAAGAGGCAGAGTGGGCAGAATATCTGCTATTATTTTCACACTGTATTCGTAATGAGTTTTGTTGCTGCTGTCCAACAGCTGACACAGTGGGCCCTAGTGAAGCCGTAGTAAACAGCAACAGCTGTTTTGCTTCCACTGAAATTATGACCTAGAAAGAATGACAGAATTTCGCAAGAGTGTGACCAACATTTCTTTACACAATACAAAAATTGATTTTTTTCTAAACTGAAACGACTTGGTAGTTGGGGACTCAAGCTTTGACTACCTTATATTATTTTTTTTTTATGCGCTCACATCATATGCCTTTAATGACACTATAATTTTTATGCTTCTTACACACACTTTTAGTGATTTATGCAAATGGCCTGGCCAGCATGTGAGTTGTTTTTTTTCTTCTCTTCTTCTTCTTCTTTTTGGTACTGTCTGTAGCTTTTGAGAAATTTACGATCTCTATAAACAAAACCACACGAGTCGCTTGTTCCTGTTTTTTTTTTATTCCAAAAATGCACAAGCTCAAACATTAAACCAAATAAATAACTTTGTAAGCAATTTGTATGTTCTATATAAAAAAAATAAAAGTCTTTGTGGGGGCAGTGTGCTGCCTTTTAGCCTTATTCAGCAGAGCTGTTTCTGTTTTATGACATTTTTTTTTGGGGAAGGGGTCGAGTTGAAGAGGGGGGAGTAGTGAAAAAAGTAATGTGCTAAAATATTGGTAATGATTTTGAAGCCATAAAAAAATAATGAAAAATACTATGAACTTGAATGCCTATGAATAAATGAAAATTTTCGTGACATTTTACTCGGCAACTACAAAAAAAAAGTTGAAGGCCAAAATGGGTGAAAAACACAGAAATGTGACCGCCTTTCTTTCACAATGAACGAAAAAGGAAGGCGCAAAACTGGTTCAAAGGCGTCAACTGAAAACACCAGAAATCTTGGCAACTGACTGTGAAATTGGCGCATTAATTAAGCCAAACAGCCACGGCAAAAGTCAAGTGCAGTCAAACCAAATATAGAGTAAAACCAGTTGTTAACCAATCCCAATTTCTTGCCTGCCCGCCGAGGTGGCAATTCAAGTTTCCAAGTCTTTTGGGTTTTGCTCTGGTTTACTTTTTTTGTTCGCCATGTCTCGACTAAAATAATCTCGACAATGCTTCAATCAAGCGATTGCAACAAGTTTTCCCCCGTTTTCAATAGAAAAGAAAGTCGTTCGGCAGGGGGGTGGGTGGTGGAGTGGTGCTGGTGAGAGAAAATTCTCTCATGCAATCAAATGGAAATGTCTCTACACATACTGTTTTTGTGTTTGTTGTTGGTTATGGATTTTTATTTCATTTTTCTTATATTTTTAGCTTGCTTATAATTTGACTGCCATCAGCAGTTGCCTTGGTAAGAGTAAAATCAACTAACAAACAAAACCAGCCAAGGAGAATTGCCAGGTCACCGTAATTTTCCTTTTTGTTTTTCTCTGCTGCTCTATGCCCTCCTCATCTGATATGCTTTTATTTCATTTCATTTGCACATTCCTATATAACACTGCCCGGCGAACCTGGAGGGCGAGAATGAAGCAGAGAAGAGAAACTGCCAGTTGGTGGGGTGGAAAATTCTTTCGCCTCAGGGCTGACGCGTACTTAATAAGCTCCCCAGAGTACAATTTTCAGTACTCTCGTCTCGTAATGGAAATTATAGCTGATGTCATACACAAGGGAACAGAGCCAAGCCAGGCCAAGTCAAACCAGGCTGAGCTGGGCTGAGCTGAGCTGAGCGCCGAGCCCACAGTTAGTGAAAGTGAGTCATACGCTCCTCCCCTCATGCTCTTGTTTGGCTACCTGGCTCACCTTAGTCTTGCCAAAAACCCTAGACTTGTTGCAAGTGGGTGGCTTTGCTCCGGGGCCCTAATCCACAGAACTGAGCAGAAAACTACAAAAACCGCAAAAAAAAAGTTCGCTCCTCCTTTAATGTTTCATTCATTATGTGCTTTATGATTGAGTGGATTAGTTTGGTAATCTCTGCTTTTATACCCCCGCTTCAAGATTGTTCAGTTAGTTGATTTATAATTACGTCCGAAATAGGATAAAACAAAAAGTTTATGGATTCTCAAAATATAAATCAATGGCCTGTTTTCAAGTGCTCTGAAGAGCTCATTCATTCACAAAAAAAAAAAAAATTTAGAAAAAAATTGTTAAATCAAATTATTTCACAAGTGGTTGGCATAGTTGAAAAAATGGCTCAATTAAACAATAGGGAAATAAATGTATAAAATCTATAAATTTTTTATTTGTTCAATTTTTAATGGAATCGGAAACGTAAATAAAATAAATTTTAAGATTAGAAAATTTAAAATTTATTTATTTATATTTTTTTTTTTTAATCAAGTTTGGAATATTTTGTTAAAGAATTCTTGAGTTTGCTAAGCTGAAAAGTTATAGGAATATTTAATTTTTGAAATTGACGCTAAACTTGGAGAAAAACTTGTTTCGTTTCTTTAAGGAAACGGAAAATGTTTTCTCGAATTTTCGGATTATTTTTAAGCTTTTGGTGGAATGAAGTTTTGGCTTTAAGTTAGCTTTTCATTCAATATATTTTTGTTACCCAATTTTCAGTTAGTCTTTTCGGGCTTAATTTCAAATATAAAGGCATACAAACACATATACACTTGTTGGTTGGAAATCATAAAGTCACTTATGGTCAGTTCGTGATTTTGGTTGATACTTTTGTTGTTGTTCTTGTTGTTTTGGTGTATTATTTTTTGGGTTTTGAAGTTTTAGGCAATCACGACACGTGCAGCTCAAATTACGAGTAACGAGCAAAATTAAAAAGCAATATTCCCCCACAAGGCGAAAGCCATGAAGCCCCACGAAATAAGGAAACAGAAACAGAAAAAACAAAAACAGAAATCAAGAAAAACCTCAAATAAAAGTTGGCGCCAAGTAAAGCCGTGCCCGCACATACACACACACACACAGAGAATGCTCACATGAAATGTCGAGCGGAGCAACAGGGATCGAGGACATGTGGGTCAGCGAGTTACTAAGTCAGCCCGGCAACGCCTAAAAGTAGGCATCAAAAGCAGACGCGTGTGGTCATTAAGTAATTCGGTTTAATGGTCAGTGAGTTTGTATATATTCGGTGGGGTGAGGAAAGAGCGGCACTGTGAGGGCGGTGAATCAAAGAGATATGGAATAGCCAAGTTAGCATTTCACTCACTAGCCTAATGAGCCACGCAACAACATCAAAAAAAAAAAGTTTGTTTGCGGCATTAATTTTGTTTACAAGTGGAACGATGGAAACATTCCAGACCAAACTGGATATGACCCGAACACTTGTTGTTGTCCACTTGAGTTGAAGAAAACTATTTCCATGCGTGTCCCTTTTTAAGTTGGCCAAGGAAATGGAAAATAATGACATTCTACCTGTTTTTGCGTGTCATTCATTAGTCAGCTACAAAATGACAGTAACTAACTGGATAAAGTGTTAACTAGAAGAGCGAGGGTATTAAAAGGGGAGAGGCCATAGTTGATATTTAATTTCTGTTGGCAATTCGTATTAGCAGGGTCCACAAATATTTGACCAGCACTTGTGAGCCACACTCCACTGCTTTCTCTTCTTCTCTTCTCTTCTTTTTTTTTCGTTTTCTAATTCTTCCTCTTCATTTTCAACGAATACTAAAAGAAGAAGCCATTTGATTGGTTAGTTGTTTGTTTGGTATGCTGATGAGTTGTCTTGGGACTTGGACAGCCAGTGTATGCAGGAGTGGGAGGATACTCTTGGGCCATCAGTTGAGTAAAGTACACTTAATTGATTGCTTTTCAGCTTTGTAGCAACTTCTCTGGGTGCGCTCAGGCACTCATAACATCCTTTAGAATGCGTTGCCAAAGAACCGGGGGAGGGGGGTGCTGGATGAGTAAGTTGGTGGGGTAATTGATATTTAATTAAAGGGCAATTCGAGTGGACTACCAAGTCGGAGCAATTATGCTGGTGAAATGCTTTAACCGGCCACTTGAACAACTCTAAATAAAGTTGCCTTTGAGGGGGCGGAATAGTTAACGAGCTTTGTGCCCTTTAAGCATGTAAAAAAGATAAACACTTTTAAATAAAAATATTCCTATCTAAAGTAATCCCTCATTTGTTATGCATTGCGCACTTTGCAAAGAGATCTGCCAACTCGAAATTGTCTACTCCGACACTTTTCCTTTTCATTTTAAATCCACTACTGAATCTCTTTTGCAAAGAAGTTTTTTTTTTATTTATTCCTCCAAGTTAAGTAATTTGTTTCACAGCCGGAGAGACATTGAAAATTTTAGTTGTCCTAAGAAGAAAATTATAGCTTTGAAGGGGCTGTACCAACTTGTAAATTTTAGTTGTCCTAAGAAGAAAATTATAGCTTAGAAGAGGCTGTCCTAACTTAAAAAAAAAAATTGTAAATAATTCCTTAATTATTATCGGTCATTTTATTTAAAAATTTCAAGCTTTAACAAGGAAAAAATAATGAATTAATATTGCTTTCTTTTGGTTTTGTATTTATTTTTTTTTATTTTGCCTCACAGTGGCTTGTTAAACTGTTTAAATATCATTAAGAGGGATAGCAAGGTTTACTTATTTAACCGCCTACTCAATACGATTTTCTTAATTTCGTGTTCCGGAAAAATAAAAAAAAAAGAGAAGACCTTTACGCTTGTCTTTCGACTCATTTTACGTTTTGTTTATACTGAAGCGCCTGAAACTTAATGAAAATGGCGTTGGCAGTGAAATAAAATGACAGTTAAGTAAATGTGACCTTAATTTCACAGCAACGGTAAACATTTCATTTTATATATATGCCGGTATAAGTGGCATTGTGGTGGTTATATATCGGTTCATTGGTTAAATCGGTTGCCAGCGAGTAAACTCAAATGAAACGAAAGAGTTCGAACTGAATAAGTGAATGGGTAGGGGGAGAGTTCGAGGGTGGACAGAAGAAGACCCAGCGAAAAAAGCCACATCATTTCCATGAACAAGACATTTAAATAAAATATGGCCAACAACAACAACAACAACAACAGCAAAAGCAGCGCAATGAAAATAAGGGCAATACCAACGCCGCAGGAGTCTTTGCCGCAAACGATAACCAGCCAAGCAGAGAGGAAGTTTTCTTGCTCTTTTGATTGTTTTGTTCTGAGGTTCAAAGGCCGCTGCAAATTACAAAGAAAGCACAAATTGTTTGACTTGCAGCCCACACACACAAACACACAGCCAAAAATGTATTGGGAAAGCGTCTAGGTGGAAAGGTCGGTGGTTCTAGAGAATGTTAAGAATTCGGGGCTAAAAGTAAATGACGCTCCCAGCATTTTGGGCGCACATAAAAATGTTAAAATGAAGCCATAAATGCGCAATCACGAAAATTAGTCAAGCGCTTGAGGTTTGGGCAGGAGGAGCTGATAAGATGAAGGGGATGGCTAAGCAATTCGAATGGTCTTTTTTTTTTTTAGTCCTTAATTTTGTTAATGTTCCGTGATAAGCAAAAGTTGGCCTTTTCCTAGGAGATTGAAATAGACCCATTAAAGGAGTTTGAGCATTTCATTTATTCTGCTTTTTATTGTATATGCATCAGAGCATATGCTGCAGCTCTTGCCGACTGCAATCTCGGGGAATTTTAAAGGCAGCATTGCGTATACGCCGCATGTGGCTGAAAATCAAGGCAATGCGAACTGGGAGATACGAAATATTGCATGCAGTTTGCAGTGTGTGAGCCTTGCACCAAATTTAATTGCCTTGAAAATGGCTCAACCCTCTTCGTGTTCTTATTTTTTTGTGTGAGCCGTAAATTTCTTCAACACTCTCTTGCTCTTTGTATGCTCCTCTGGTTTCATTCAGATCATTTCTGAAGTTCTCATAACAAATTGCTGCAAATTGTTGGCGCCGCCTGCACCGAGCACACAGCAGGATGGTCGCCACGGCTGCTCTGTTTGCATTTATCCCTGACCTCACTTACCGTCTGGCCCGATTTGGTGAGGCAAGTGAAAGAGCCTTATTGTCTTTAAATGTGAATGCGCGTTGACGGTAAAAGTTTAAATGCTCGCAAGCTTCCAAAATAACCGCCCATTAAAACTATTTTCCTGTAACAAACAAGCCACTAAAACTATAGAAAAGAAGTAGCTGTACAAAGAGTCTGAGCAAAAAAAAAAAAACAAAAAATAAAAAAAAAAAATTTGTGTGTGTGTGTGGAAAAAGTTTTGTTGGCCAAGATTTTTGTGTTTTATCTCTTTTCACACCCACATAGATTTCCACACTTTGGCCTTTTTGGTTTCGCATCAGCAAACCTTCTGAAAAGTTTTCATTGTCTGACAAGGTTTGGTTTCTCTACTATTTTTCTCTGTATACATACATCCATATGTGTGTATGTGTGTGTGAGAAATGGAAAACTTTTTGCTTAGGTTTATTTTATCTTCTCTATTTTTGTCTTTTGGGCCAAGTCAACGGCTTGTATTAAAACTATTTGTTCAACTATTAGAAAGTCAATTAGTTTTTTTTTTTCGTTTTTTTTCCTGGTTTCGTTTAAGCTGGCTTTTTGTTTTGCAGAGGTACTGATTCCTAGAAAACCACATTCTATTTTTAGGAACGGTGCTTGAATTGCTTTTAAAGTGTTAAGTTTACGGTTTTGTTTTACCGTTTAACATTTACGGTTTTTACAGGGCTCTTCTCTCTTCTGCCAGTCTGATTGAATTAACTCGACCATAGGAAAAAAAATCTATAAAAGTGTTGCACGTAATTTCAATTAAAAAAAAAAAACTCAGCTGAGTGAGTAAAATTTTCCTCAATTTCCCATTTTCAGTTAGCCCAAACTGAACACCTGCGGACAGCTTGTGACAGACATTGGTGACATGATAAAATGAGACAGGAGACAGGCAAGACAGGGCGCGGCCGGCCATCGAGTTGAGGGACAACAAATCACGCGGTTTTCGAAATTCACAGCACAACAGTAGCGGCAGCAACAACAATAACAACAAGAACAAAGCCAACAAAGTGACAACATTCCAATTGTGTGTGTGTATGTGTATGTGTGTAATTTGTTGTATTTTAGCCACATTGCATTGACAGCGGGATCAGGCCATAATGAGATAGAAAGACATTGGGACAGGTAACATTTCACAAAGATAACAACAGCTTTTGGCCTTGTGTGGGACTGGCCCAATTACACTTGAATAATTTATGGCTAATTTGTGAGCCAGACCAAACTGTTTTCAAATATAATTTCTAATTTATTAATTCTCTCAAAACTTAAATTTCAATTAAATGACAGCTAACCGACACGTGTGTCTGTGTTAATGGCTTTCCTTAATCAAAAACATTGTTTAATGAAATCGAAAACATAAGCCAAAAAATAATCAAATATTAACGGAAACAAACTCTGAACTTGCCAAACTCTAACCAAATTTAATTCAATTGATCAGATTGATTTGGCATGCTTGTGTGATTATTTATTTTTGCTTGCTTCTCTAACTGAACACCATTCCAATTGGTCCGTCTGTCTATGTTGCTCTGTTTATTTAGCACTTTGGATAAATTCACAAACTTCATTAGAATTTGAGGTGTGTGCGTGTGTAATTGCCAGTAAATAAGTTTCTATTTGCAAATTAAATAAACATTCGTCAGAGGGACGAGGGGACAGGGGGGAAGAGAGCATTTCCAAAAATCAACCAACTTGAATTAACCCTGAAAATCTGTCAAACTGTCCAAACTGTCAGACTACTCAATTGACAAAACCATTTAAATTACTAAAATTTTTTTTCTAGTTTGTTGTTGTTGTTGTTGTTCAATTCATTAATTTCTCTTTCGATTAAATTATGTGTAACTTGAATGAGTTTTTCTACAAAACGTTTGGGTCTGGCTTTTTTTTTCTCATATTTTAAATTATTTATAAATTTCAGTTATTTTATTATTAATAAAATGAAGAAGTTATCAGCCTATTTTGTTTGCATTTGCGGAAGTTTATGACATGATGAAAACGTGTTTTAAAAAAGCTTTAAGCCTGCCAACGCATCAACAAGGACACTTGTGACAGACAGCCTGAATCTGAAAGTAGTCTCCAAATGTGTGCATGTGCGTGTGAGCGTAGAGCAAAGTAAACAGTAAAGAACGGCGGTAAAAAGCGCAGGCAAAAATCGATAGCCTGATTTTCATCAGCAAACAAAGCTTCAAGTGCCCAGCGACATGCCACAACGACAACTACAACAACTACAACAACTACAGCAACAGCCACAACAATGACACACGTTTCCGTTGCGTGTGTGTAAGACGACCCACAAAAGTAGGCAACGGTTTTAGCCTTTTCGTATTGTCGTCTTTATCTTTTTAACAAGCGCTTTCTGTCTACGTACATTTTTAATGTGTGTCTTAGGCACAAGAGTTTTCTTCACTTGTCCTGTGTGTCTGGCCATAAAAAGAGCATAACCAGGTCCATATAGCGTCATTGTTGTCTACTGCAGGCTGGATAAGTGCCACAGCCCACACCCACTTCACTGTCTTGGCTGTCGTCTATTTCGTGCTTGCTGACTAAGCCAGCGCGGTCATGAGACAGTTGACAGACAAACGTTGCTAAACTAAATCGTTTTGTATCTGCCCGGGGCCATTTATGAGGATTTAAGTAAACTCAATTGACCAAAGAAAAAGTAGCAGCTTTCTGCCGAGCATTAAAGTGGGTTCATCAAACATTTATGACTGCAAAGTTTGATTGGCCAGTGAATTTTCTATGATTAAGAAAATGAAGAATCTTTGGTTTTTGTGTTGCTAAATAATTTAGTTTTTATTTGAATTCCACCTTACCGATCCCACCCAAAACTACTGGTTAAATGAAACAAAATATTTACTAAATATTTGCCCTTCCCAAAATAAATAAATGAAATGAATATAACCGAAAGGTTCTTAGCATATATATATATTTTTTTAATGCTCTCCTCCTTTTTGGGAAGGACCACGCAATTACCCTAACTAAATGAATCCAAATGAGTGCACAAAATACACACACACACACATACACCAAAGGCAATCAACCATCAGAACAATTACCCAGACTTGAGCTTTGTTCTCCGAGCCACCTTTAACCCCCACTGCACTTCAGTAAACACACAAACAAACACACACACATACACCCACACGCATGCACGCACTCTTCAACATTAAAATACGAAAATAACAAAAAGTAGCTGAAAATAATACAAATAAAAATAACAACAAAAAAATGTTAAAAAAAAAACAAAAAGAGGCTCGAACAAATCCCATACAAATATAAAAATAAATTGTAAATATATTCAAACTGCCGAAACTTCAAAGTTTCTTCACCCTCAAGATTAGCAACTCCGAGTGTGGCACTGTAAGTGCTTCTGCTTAGGTCTCTGTATGGGTGAGTGTGTGTGTGTGTGTGTGATGAAATTTCCATAAATCAGATTTCTTTCACTTAACAGCAGAGAAAAGTTTCGCGTGACAAAAATCAACTAATGCGGTTAATAAAAACAAGTAAAAAAGAAGAGAAAGAGAGAACAAAAAAAAGAAACAAATACTTGCAAATGGAGCTAAGAAAATGCCAAGAGAGAAAGAGAGAGAGAGGGAGAGAGCGAAACCAGCAAGGAGTACTGACGTGTGGCACACTAACAAGAAGTTTATGAAAAGTTAAACTGAAGTTAACAATAAACGAGGCGACACCGTCAAGCGAGGAAGCCCAAACAAACTCGGCCAAGAACTGAGAAGGCTGACGGGCTGCCGCGAGTGTAAATCACTTTCAGGCAACAGCACAACATCAACAAACGCCACAGTTTTCGGCGGTGCCAAGTTTCTCCCAACACCCAAAAGAGCGTCATCATCAACACAACTCTCCCTCTCTTTCTCTCTTTTGGTTATGCTCTCTGTCGCTCGTTGAGTAGCATTACTGGAAATTTATGCAAATGCCTTGGTCGTTGACATTTTCACCTGCTTGCCTCAAACTTAGAACGCACAATTCTCACTCACCCTCGCGTCGGTCGTCTCTCTCTCTCTCTTAGTTTTTTTGGGCACCTCTATAAATTGTTTTGAATACTTTTGCCTTTGGCTTACTCAAGCGGTATATGCATTCTCACCTGCTTACTAATATTTCTATACACTATCTTGGGCCCGCCCTCGGCTGCCTTGACACTGACAAAGCTTTCCATCATTTCCTGCGTGCTCATTTTAGTTGCATGCATTTGCCCTAAGCTGAGAGTGAGGAGAGGGTAGCAAGGTGTTGGGTGTTCAATCAACGCCTCATTGCTTTCATTTCCTGCAAGGACATCTCCGTCTCCTTGCTGGGCTAAATAGAAAGGGTGCCATTTTTATGGAGCTAGAAATATCGAGTAAATTTCACCTGCTTTTATTTCTTTGTTTGTCTTGCCTTGATTTATGTTTATTTCAGATACTTTGCTGTCATTAATGTGGGCTAGGCTGGCTGAGCTAATAGCGCTCCTATTCGGGGGGCGTTTGGACTGATAAAACTGACAGCTAATCGATTAAATATTGGAATTTTCGTTTCGGTTTTCTCTTCCTACCCAATTTTGTTTTGGTTTATTATGATCGCATTTTGAGGTTTTTATTTGTTTGTTTTGCCAAAGGTAATTGCAGGTAGGCGTCAATTGGTTTTCAGCTTGATGAATAAATAATTTAATAAATCAATAAAAAAATGTGGTGTGTGTTCATATCAGATAAGTAAATAGAGTAGATTGATTTTTCAGATCTTTTCGAAAAACAAAAGGAAACGAATCCATTATCTTTATCCTACCCAAATGGAAAATGCAAAATGCTGGGAAAATTATTTCCAAATGCATGTCATAAAGTTTTATTTCCTGTGTGCCACACCAGCACATGCAGACAGTACAAAATACAAAATAAACAAACAAAATGGCGGTCACTACATTTTTAGTGGCCAATTTTTATGAAGCCGCAACACGCACAGCTTAGAACGGTTTTTTTTTTTTTTTTTTTTTTTTGGTAAGTGAAAAACTTTTTTTTTAGGTTTAAAAAAATTTTCTAAAAAGTGTGAGGATTAAATAAATTGTTTTTTTTTTTGACTGGAATCCCATTTTTTTTTTTGTGAATCTAAAAATGATCCTCTTGGTTTAAGCCTTGCTTTACTTACAATATTTTCGTAGTCAATATTTGGTGATATATTTGCACTTACCTGAAAATAAATAAAAAGTGTAAAAGGATTAGTAAAAATCTTTAAGGTTTTTTTTATTTTCTAATGTTGAAAAAATGTTGGGAAAAATTTAGGTAATTTTTTTTCGTAATTTTCCGTTTAAATAAGAATGCCAACAATTTAGTGGTTAACCTCATTAGGGCTTTGCAAAATGTCAAGACATTGCAACAACAACAACAAACTCCCCCACACATGTAAAAAGATGAATCAGTTAATTGTTTGGCTATTTTCAACATTACTCATACGCTTCGTGTGCCGCATAGAAATTACTTTAATTAAAGCCATTAAAAATGCTATGAACAAAAAGAAAACGATTAAATTGTTGTAATTTCAAAGCTGTTGATGTCTGCCTAAACATTTCTAATTATTGTTATTGCAAGTTTTTGCCATCATGAAACGAAACATTGCGGAGCAACAAATTTAAAAAGTCAACGAACCGTACAAGTAAAGTTTTATGATTTGCCAAGTGTTGTTTTTTTTTTTTGTGTTTTATTGCGTTGATTGTTATTGTTGTGGTTGAAGTGTTGCAACTTTCATTTGAAAGTAGGAAATGCTCAAAATTATTTCAATTAGTCTAGTTGAAGTTATTTTTAATAATTTGATTTTCGTTTTGAGACTGAGTTGAGTTGGGTAATTTTTTTTAGAGCTATTTGAATATTTTATTTCATTAAATAAATCGAAAGGTTTTATATTCGATCAATTATTCGAGAATTTCATATTTCTATATGCCAGACAAAAACATAACATTTGCCTAATACCATATAAGAGCCTGACAAATATATCATTAAAATATCGCCAACATTGTATGTCCTCGGCCCAGCCAACAATAATCATTTGTAACCCAGGATTATGCAATGCAATCAACACTAATTTCAAAGGCAGAGTTACAAACACAAAAAGAGCGACCAAGACAGAAACACAGAGGCTTAGAGAGAGATAGATAGAGTATGGGGTTGAAGTAAAAGCCCAGGGCTTACACATGGACAAACAGTTGAGTTGAAAGGTCTGACAGAACGTCAGACACGTAATCAAAACTTATGTCCTGTGGTCAGCTTGTTGAAGCTTTCCCAGTGGCCAACAGAACCAAACTGCCAAAACTCACAGGACGAGTGCAACAAAAGTTTAATGGCCAACAAAATATCTATCTATGGCTCCATGTCGGTGTACATGCGAGTGTGTGCGATAATAGTGTTAATTATGCGCTTGTCAATATGCCAAATAGCAGAGCAGCCTAGTCTGAAATATGTTTTGGCTGGCCACGACCACAACAAAACATAGACAAAGGTAGACGCAACTAGGCAGGGGGAGGAGGGAATGGCATGATGGAAGGGCCCATTGGTAATTTCAGCTTGATCTTTACTAATTGAAGTTTGTATTTTCGAGATGTTTGAAAACATTTGCTCGAAATGGTAGAAAAACATTTTCACTTTTGCTGCTTTCATATTTTTCAATCCGAAATGCATGTGTGAGGTTTTAATTAAAGTTGCAATCGAAAACCAGGAGAAATTGAGCTCAACCCGATGATGAGTATGCAGAGAATTTTGAATTGAGATTATTTGCATATTTCCTTGCCACTCTATGTTGGTCATGTTAAATCCATTTAAAATTTGCATATCACGATAACTAATACGTTGACAGGCGGCTGGATGGGAAGACAGGCAATTGGATTGAATCAATACACTTGGCAGAGCAAATCTCTGCCCTTGGCCATCAATTTATGTTAATTTTTGTATTATCCAATAAGCCGTATGAGTTAACAAAAAAAAAAAAGAATTATATAAATTGCATTACCTAAGTAATAATAATTGTATCCAATTGGTTGGCATATTTAATTACGAATTTCATCAAATAAAAAAGTAAAATGAAATTGCCCCAACTATGATTTTTACTTATTTGTTATTTGTTTCTAAAAATGTAATTAAATTACATGTAATTTGTATATTATTTTTCGTATAGGCATTTCAAAAAATTCATTTGCAGTAAATGTGTATTAAATATTTGATGAGCCGTATTAAAAAAAAAAAAAATAAATAAATAAAATGAGAACCACAAAAATAGGCAAGTGGAAACTGTTTTTCTTTAATGATATTTCCATTGTCCATTTGTCCATTTGCTACAAACAAAATAAACCAATTTTATATTTATTTTATGACCACATAATAATACCGAGGGGCAAGGAGCAAATGCAGGCGAAATTGGATGAAAATTAGCATTCCGGATTCTACATCAAATTGCAAATTCATTTGTGTATTATTTTGATTATCAAATCGAAATGTAAATGGGGACAATAAAAATTTGAAAAAGATACATTATGGATTGAAAATGAGTTTTTGCTTCATTGACAATATATATATATATATATATATATATATATATCCTTCATATTTCGATTCTGGCATCAATCAGTTATGTAATTTAAATTACATTATAAATTCAAGTCAATTTTGATGTACTGTTCATTTCGATTATTTATTCATGAATTTGTTAATCAGATAAATAATTCCAGTCAAAATACAAAAATTATTTTTCCTATTGTCAAATTGATTGTGTCAGGCCAGGGTTATTCGGTCAAGTTGTGTTAGCTTGATTGTTGAATAATTAAATTTGCTGTATTAAGGCAGCAAAAATTAAAAATAAAAAATTCTAGCAAAAATGAAAGCTGGCCAAATTATGTTTCATAAAAAAAAAAAAAAACAAACAAAGAGAAGCGAGAGGCAAGAAGAGAGCCGCAAACCAGTGCCATTTAATTAGTGCTGCAGCCACCAGCCACACATCAAAACAAGCAAACACACACACACACACACATACACTGATGCATATATCTGCATTGTTGTGGTCATTAAGAAGACGAAAAAAAAACGAAATGAGAAAAAAGCAAATCAGTAGTAGAAAATTTTAAGCGCAGAGGAAAAGCCAAGGAAACTGGCACAGGTCGGCCAAGCCAAGCCAAGGAGCGAAAGGGAGACCATGAGAGAGATTTAATAAACTGGGTCAACTGCGTTGAATTTTTATGCGCGTTTTGCTGCCATTGTTCATTTACTTCACACACACACATGTGCAGTTGCCAGGACTTTGCTTTAATGTCGTTTGCATTTTTTTTTTTTTTTTGGGTCTCCGAGTAAAGCAGCTGCCCAACTGTGTGCGCTTATGCATGAATGTGGCTGTCTGTATTTGTCTGGGTTTGTCTGTGTCGTTTGTTTGTGTCGCCTTTTTGTCATGCACTGCACGGCTTCAAAAATTTATTCCTTCCTTTACTTGATTTAATTGTGCATAAATATTTTCCCATTGCCTCAGTTCGTGCATGTAAATTAGGCTAGCCCAGGGGCGGGCCGGGCCAAGCCGAGTCGTTGCCTATTTTTGGCATATAAAAAAAAAAAACAAAATTCGCAACTGTAATGTCACCCATGTGTATGTGTGTGAGTGTGTGTCCTGGCAAATTCATTGGTCTTTTTGTATTTTCGAATTCAGATTTTCTTGGTTGTCGACTGCCAAAAGGCATTCGGCTCCGTCAGGTATGCAAATGAATGAGTGAGAGAATAAGTAAATGTTACTTTAAATAATTGACAATAAATCGTCTCTGTGTTTGCTGGGATAAAGTCTAATCTATTTTATTTAGAATAATCTGATTTTATGGCCACAATGGGATATAAAAGAAAACTTATCGAATTGATTAAGCCATAAATTAAAACTTAAATTACTTTCCACATTTTAAACAACACAACAAATAAACTCAAATTAACAAAATTTATTCAATAATCACTAAGAATCTAGATGATTTAAGAAATGCATTCTATTTTAACTCGATAATTATTTTTAATTTATTTTCTATACACTCCAATCGATCAAATTAAATGACGAAAATATTTAAAACGAAACTTATAGCTTTCCATTAAAGTCACTGCAATTTCAAATGCCAATTTAGAAAAAAAAAGAAAACCCACAAACAAAACGGAATATCATTGACCAGTATCGATGCTCGATTTAAATTTGCCATCTGCCAATGGTCGATGAACAAACCAAATTAGTAACTATACTAAAACTCAAATCGCATTTAATGACAAAAATACGCAATTTGCACTTGGTCGAAGATAAAGCCCCGGCCAATCCTCCCGGCTCAGATTCCTGCCCTTGTTAGGTGCCAAAGAGGCGGCTTTGCTGACGTACTAAATGAGCATTAAGCGTATTTAAATGCCGAATTCAACAGCAGGTCAAAGCCGGGACCAGAGTCCCGGAAAGCCAGCAGCCCTTGGCTGGGGCGTTAAAACTAACGAGCAACATTGTTTGACGATGACAATGATTAGATGCGATAATGCAAATGAGTGCAACCAGAGACAGAAAAACGAAGAGGGAAGGAGATAGAGAGAGAGAGAGATGACAGAGCACACAAAAGGGTTTGCTGATGAGAACGAACTTGCCTTTCGCTCACACAGCTGGAAACAAAAAAAATTTGCATGGCAATGATACATGGTGCACAAATGGTCAAAACAACAACAGAAATTTTAGAGTGGTGTGCTAGGAAATTTTTCGAAATAGCACCAAAGGAGTGTGGTGGCAGTCATTTGATAGGGCGACATGTGACAACGCCTGTTGGTCCGCCTTCATTTACACCCACTGGGTTGGGTGACAACCCTTTTTACAGGGCGTGTCAGAAATGGGCTTAAACACAACTCGAGTCCAGTCGGGAGCAGTTCTCAGGACAGACGACCCTGTTAACGCCTTTCGATGACGTGTGGTTGTCATTAGAGAACTGTTCGTTCCTTTCCTGTGCCAGTCTGCTCTGGTCTGGTTCTGTTCGGTCCTCCGTGTTGCAAGTTGAATGACGTTGTTGTGGTGACCCTACAGGACTTCCGTGTTGTCCCCAGCAACTCAACGATTTGTATGTCTTTCACTGCTGTTTTTTTTTTTTTTTTGGCCACCGAGTATACATTTTGTTAATGACATTGACCACATAGTTGATGTGGCTGGTCCACAGGTCGTATGCATATTCGGCAATATCTCATATTTCTTAAGCAATTGCAAATATATTTATGAATTTATGAAAAGTCCCTCGATGGTGATTTTGGTATCTATTTGGTATGCCTTGACGACCCGTAATGACATTTTGATGACACATTTTTTTTCCTTTTCTTGCAAATTTGAAGACATGAGAATATTTTTAAAATAAAATCGTTTGATTCCGTTGACAAACTTAGTGTTTTCTTTTTATAAACTGTTGCAGTTTTGTTCTTAAATTAAATACTGAAAATTTAAAATTGTCTCCCTTTTTTGATTTTCCATATTTCAATGTCATGTGAGTCATGTGACACATGACAAACGAAGGGGGGGGGAAAAAAACAAGAATTGATTGCCTAATTTCATTCAATTTCTGTCATATGCAAGAGTGGCCAACACACTGGCTTTGTTGGCATTGTTGTTGCCCCATTCTTTTTCGGCTATCCTGGTGGGTGTTGTGGACGCTATTGATGTTGGCCAAGGCCGGGGGTTAGGGCGAGAAAGCTTAAAAAAATGTTTTATGCATTCTGTCAGTCTGGAAGGAATTAAAGGGTTTGAAAATTTGAGTTGGCTTTCGGTGGTCGGTATATGGTATACCAAATGATTTTCGATTGTGTGTGCTTCGTTGTGGGCAAAATCAAAAAGTGAATTAGCATCCGAGCACTTTTCTAATTATACCCAAATGTGGGCGTGGCTGGCTACTGAGTCTGTTCTAGGCAATTTGATAACAGGGACAGGGACACATAGAACTGAAAAGGGTATAAAGGCATAAAAAGGGTGATGGGAGGGAAACAGTAGGCTTGTTGTCAGATTGGCCGATAGAAACAAACAACAACATGGATAACATTACCCCAGTGGGCAAAAACTAAGGCCGCCTGCTGTTTGTCTGTTGATGCAACTTTAAATTGCTTTGGCAGGGTATTTTTTTTTTTTTTTGTTTCTCTCAACATCAGTAGGAAAAGTATCAGAGGCAGCAATTGACAATGCAGATTGCCTTCGAGCAACTCCACCATCCACCATGCAACATCACCAATGGGAAATACATCAGGCGCACTGATTGCACTTTGCTCAAATTTCACAGAGCAGGCAAAATATGAGAGAACGAGACCTGCTCTACTCGATTGGGAATAAAGCTATCCAGGCTCATATCTTTAGCTATCCCCCCTCTCTCTCTCTCTCTGTCTCCCTCTCTGTTCTATTTTTCCGCTTCCCTGCTGTTCTTGGCCTTGGCAAAGTGCGTAATGCATTTTCATTGCCTCTTGCTGTGACGCAACACTTTGGAGTTAGGCCTGATAGGGGGTGGCGCAGGGCACAACGCATTGGCAGTGCGAAATCGAGTGTAGAAGAGTGAAGAGAAGTTTGCTGAAGGCAGTGATAAAGTGCAGACATTTGACAAATTAACTGCTTTGCGCCAAGCCTGACCAAAACTTCAACCTCAACTTCATACACACACACACCTCCCCCTCTCTCTGTGATTCACAGAAACACAGAGTTTTATATAGTCGTCTGATTCAGCCTGTTTGCTTATTTGTTTGTTTGTCTGTCTGGCTTGTTTGTCTGCCTGTCAATCGGCGGCGTTCGTATCCGCTGTCCATCTTTCTTCTCCTCTCACTTTTTGTACCATTTTTTTTTTGTCAGTCGCTCTAATCTGGAATGATTGATTTATGAAGCGAGAATGCAAACACTATTGAGGGTTGTTCGAAAAATTCGGGAGAAAAAAAAGGTAAGAAAAAAACTTAATCAAAAACAAAAAGAAAAAATTGCTCTTACTTGATTCTGGTTCAAAGCAAGCGAAAGCACGTCATCACTTACCTAAAAAAAAAAGAAAAGCACACAAAAAAGAACAGTGAACAAAAATGTGAAAAAAAAACATAGAATGACTTGGTAAAATTAAAGTAAATTATATTTAATTATACAATACAAGTAATTACCCCTCAAAAAAAAAGAGAAGAAAAAAATCAAAGCAACGAATAACAAAGCAAAAGAGAAACAAAAGAAAGACCACCCACGCGGGAAAAAGGTGAGCCAAACTAAGAGGAATTTAATGGTCAGAATGGTTTGGTGGCCAGAAATGAGCAAAGACGAGGAAATGTAATCAAGTGTGAGCAACCACAAAATGCCAAACAAAGCGTCTGGCGACTGTTTTGATTTAATTTGGAACATGGATTCAAGTTAATTTTTGGGGTGGTTAAATTGTTTCAAGAAAAGGCAAAATTTATTAAATTTAAATTTCCAATTTTTTTTTCTAGGAAAATGTCCTTTTTTATGGAACTTTCAAGCTGATCTTCTTTCAATTTGATCAATTTCTGAGAACATGTTTTCCTCTTCAAAAATATTCATAAAAGAATACATTTTCCTTAATTATTTTATTTTTATTATTTAATTATTTAAAGGGTATTTGGCCAAGTCTTTCTGGCTGAATTAACCAACATTGTATGTGAGCTTTAATTTGATCCGCCTCTTTTGTGTTAAAGAAAAAAAAAACAAAGCAGTTACAGTAATAACAACAATAATAACTACCTACAACAACAAGAACAATAGAAACACAAAAGGAACGATTCCAGAGAAATTGTAGTAGTCGGAAAATTCAGAAAGAACCAAAATTGCTACAAAAGCTTTTGAGGGCATTTAAATTGTGTTTAGTCATAAAATGCACGCACAAGGTTACACTTAGAAAAGAGATGGAAATACACACTGAGAGAGAGAGAGATGAAAATATAACAAAAATTTGAGAATTTGGACAAAAGAAAAGAAAAAAACTATTAAAATGGTTTTATGTGGTGTGACAGAAGTCTGAGTGGGTCGGATGAAAGAGAGATTTGTTCAGATTTGAACTGTTTTATATGCCATCGAGTCATAATTTGGAAGTAATACAAAGCCGCAGAAAGCTGTTGCCAAAACTAAAGCAGAAGGTGGCCAAGAGTGGATTCAGCAAAGGCTTATCGATGACCTTGCCATTTTGGACTATGAGTTTCCGAGTTTAGAACCATTTGTAAGGACTTCCAGATTTTTTTTTTTTTTTTTTTGGTGATTCTCTGGATTAGTCTCAAAACCGACATGTATAGGTACACCTGCTTTTGGGCAATATTTACACACAAGATTTCAATAAAACAACTTCAACGAAAATAAAGAAAATGCTTTGTCAGTGACAAAAGGAAAGAGAACAAAACGAAAAAAATGGGAGACGAAACGAACACGAGAGAGAGACAGAAAGTTAGTGTGTATTGTGAAACAGTGAAATGGCCAGCCCAGCACGAACCTCAATAAAAATCAACAGTTTATGCGTTTTCATGTCCTTGAGTGGCGCGTCAGGCCAAGCCAAGGAAACTGTAAGGCAACACCAACCAACAAAGCCAACAAATAACAAATGTACTATACATAAAAGAAAATGTCATTTTTACAAGGGCATAAGAAACTTGTACTTGCGGCCAAACTCTACCTTCACTCTCTCTCTCTCTCTTTCGCTCTATCTATCTATCTCTATTAAGTCTCTCGACTCTCTCCATAATTTTTTTTTGTACATTTTGTCTACCTCTTTGAAAATGTATTGCCTTCTATTTGCATTTTGTATTTATTTCTTCTTTCTTTTGCATTTGGTCTCATCTTGAAAACTCTCAAAGAGACTGGGCTTTGGGGGATTCCATGTTTGGCACTTGAATGGCCGCCTGCCATTAGTGCCATGCTTTCGAATGTCTTCTTTCAGCTTCGGCCTGAGCCGACCCTCACTCTTCACTTCTCTTCTCTTCTCTTTGCTTTGCTTTGCTCTCCAGAAATTTGTTGTTTGTCATGTTTGTTCCCTTGTCTGTTGTCCTGTTTTGTCGGATCGCATCTTCTTCAGCTTCTTATATCTTCCACTTTGGCACTCATATTTTATTAAGTAGCAAAGTTGACAAGGGATTTGGACAGGCCGCGAGACTTGGCTGAAGTAGCAAACGGACGAAGAACAGAAGAGGACACAGACAAGGACAAGTTCCAGGACGGTTGTCATTTTGAAAAGTAAATATTGGTAATTTTTATTGGGGATTTTGGTTGATTTTATTTTGAGCACATGGGTTTATCCCCCTACCCCCTGCTTCCTTCTGCCACACCACCGACAAGTCAATACACAAATCGAAAGGACAACGGAAATCGTATTCCCCCGATGATGGCAACAAAACGATTCGATTCCCCAATTTGTTGCCTAGATTTACAGTTGCTTTGGATCGTTGGCTCACTTGGTCCTTGGGCCGGCAAATCGGCCTAAAACTTTTTGAATTCAACAAAATTCAAACAGCAAAAAAAAGTTTGTCTCTTTTTTTATATAAAACTCCCTCCCGCCCACTCTTCTCTTCTGCTCTGTTTTGATATTTTTTTTCCTTGTATTTATTTTGCACACATTAAGTACATTTATTTTGAGACTTGAACTTGAACCCAAATCAAGAGCTGTGGCATTAACTAAAAGTGATTGAAGTGAGGACAAAATTGGAGAAAAATTAGAAAAGTTATACAAAAGTGGACAGAAAGAGAATCAGCAAAAAAAAAAGGAAGAAGTCTCACCAATGTCGCGTTGTGTGACTCAAGTTAGGACGGATACGGATGGCTAAACAAAATTATGGCCCCAGAGTAATTTGCAGAAAATGCAACAGACCGTAAGAGACAACATAACCGATAACAAACCAACAACAAAAACAACGACAACAGCAGCTTTGGAGTTGTTACAGCAACAACAACACGATGAAGAAGAAAAAGCAGAGTAGAAGAGGAGAAGGGCATAGAGCGGGTGCGACTGGCAGCCACATAGCCTCGAGTTGTATTTTCAGCGGTTGCTAACAGAAATTTCTCATATTGCTTATACCTACACATTTGTCCTGCCTAGACTATGTCTCTCCTCCACCCCACCCGGTTGTCAGGGCTTTTCCATTGAATTGCAAGTGTTGATGCATGACGCATGTAAATTGCCAATAGGTAAGTGAATTTTCACCCCGAAACATTTCACATTTTGCTTAGACAAATTTAGTTAACAGCTTTGAGGATCAATTTATGGTGGGTGAACATTTTTTCTAGCATACTTTTGAGGGCCTTAAACATTTGATGAATTGTTGGAGCAAATATTTATGCCTTAACAATTCAAGCCTTTTCTGGTATGCTTGATTTCATGATTTTAACTTGAAAATACCTTAGCAAATGTAGAAAAAGAAAAAAAGAAATAGGCAACCAATTTGTTATGAAATATTTAAACAGAAAAGTCAAGAGAGCAAAGATAGAGGGCCTCTGGGCTTGTGCCACGAATAAAAACGTGCAATTTATATTTATATGTTAAATAAGGCTTGAAAACAGGCATTTTAGAATTCTAAAGCAGCCCCTTCTCGGGAGCACAAAAAAAAAAAAAATGATGAGTACAGTTTCCTCCAAGTTGTATTGAACGAAAATTTCAACAGTTTTTGACGGAGAAGTTGCCGGCAATAATAAAATCAACTGCTCTGTTTCTTGTTAAAATATTAACAAGCACACAAGAAGTTTATGCATGTAGAGCAGTTTATGCGTGGGTGTGCGACACCCTAGAGAATTGGTGATGGCTACAACGACAACGGCAAGGAGGACGACGACGACGATGACGACCAAGTGACGGTCGAAATATGTGAAACAAAATGTAAAAAATATACAAAAATTCTTTGTATGAATATTTAAAATGCAACGGCATAAGCAAAGGCAGACAACTGCCAAAAGAAACGAGTGTAACACACACACACGCACACACACACACAAAATATTCATTCAATTTCATTTTTTATTTATTTTGGCTTTTTATTTTGATATTTTATTTTTATTATAATTTTTTTTTTTACATTTTTTTTGCATATGTTTTGTTTATTATTTTTCTTTGCTTTGCTATTTTTTATTTTTAATTTTTTATTTTTGCCTTGATTATTCATACGCTATATTTTTGTTGACTTTAATTATTTATATCAAGTATATGAAAAAAAGAAATAGGGAAATTTTCTCAAATTGTTTGAATTGACTTTTTTTTATAGAAGGAAGAGAACTTAAAGCTCGCTTGGCGCTTAACACTTGAGGGCCGAGACCATCTCCGTTGAGACGACACCAGCAGACAAAATGTCGCCAGCATTTTACAAGTGGAAAATCAGCTTCCGGCCAAGAAGTTTTGCCGACTGCACACGGACATTGCATTTGGAAGAGCGCACAAAACGAAACGACGAATTTAATTTTCTACTTTTGGGATTTGGCGGTTGCTGTGGCAAAAGCGAATAACCAAACAGAAAAAAAAAACACCCAAAAGTATAAAAAACATTTCCTTGCTCTTGGCATACAATTAGAAGGGAGTTTAAGTGGGTGTTTTATATTTTGGATGTGGGGGGATGGGGTGGAACACACAAACAGAAACAAGCCGCCTGCGGCTGACGTTGCGCTCTTTTTTTGACGGTTTTTTTTTTTTTTGCTTTTGGCACACAACTCAAAATTCAAAATAGTGGAAACTTTTGATAATTACATTTGGCGGTTCTGTTGGGTAATAGGAAGAACTGGCAACAAAAGAGATGAGATACCAGCAAAAGAGAGAGAGAGATAGTTAAGGAGAAAGACAGATATGTGCCAAACGCCACTTAAACTGTTAATTTTTATTCTTAAATATTTTTTATATTCTCTGGAAATTCTAACTAGCGGAAGTGCCTTGTTCTGTTGTCGGCCGAGCGAGCAGCTTTCATGTTTTAAATTTGAATTGCCGGAATTGATGCAAGACAGCAGCCTCAACAGAGAGAAGCTTCTGCCGGTTACCATTTTATTACCACTACCAACCAGCTAAAAATTCATTTCATTTTCAACATTTACGCCAAGTTTTTTTTGCTGTTTCACTCAGTGTCTTAAACATAAAATCATGGGTGGTTTCAGAACTATTTCAAAATGGAAACAAAGAAAAATTGAAAATCTGCGAAATTAACAAGATAATGAGATGCTGAAATGAAAATCTAGAAAATAAAAGAATTTTCTGAATATTTCCATCTCGTAGAAACCCCATAAAATAATATATATATAAATTTTTTCAGTCTACAATTTCTTTGGAAATTTCACAAGTTTTATATGAGTGGAGATTAGCTGTCAGGGCAACTCCTTAATTTCACCTCGACTATGCACAATAACAAGCTGGCAAAAGAAAAACACAGCACCATCAAGGAGGCCCGCAAGTTGAAGATACTTGGGATCTTCAGCAGAGCAGCATTGCTACTTCACATCTTTTTCATGGCAATACAAAATGTATAAAGAGAGAGAGAGATGATAGAGGAGAGAGATACAGATGCTGTTGATGCTTTTGCCAGCTACTGTTGCCGGCGGCAGCATTGACTTTTGGTGTGTGTGGTCGTCTTCCCCACCATCAACGTGTTTAGCCCATCAGCATGGTAGTGAGCAGCAGCGCTGTTGGCATCGTCTTTTACCAACATAAACTAATTTGTAATGAGGTTTTTGCGGCAATGGCTGCTACTTTTACGTGGCGTTGCGGTTTTATGTAAATATGGCGCCGGAAATGTTAGGTTGCCAAGACATTCGGTTTACTCCCTCTACCACCGCCTGTATTCAGGATAAAGAGATGTGCTTACCTCCTCTAGGCGACAGGAGCCAGAGGAAAGTAGTCGGGATTCAAGTCGGGGTACTTGCTTGCTTGTGCCTTTTGATGGCTAAACCATATAATTGCAAAGAGCGGTGCCCAAAGCCTTGCTAAGCTTATTAATGGTATCAGAGAAGACGCGATGGGGGGGAAGCGAACAAGTACAATGCGAAAAAAAAACAAAACTGGCAAGACTATAAAATATCTTTTATATAATTTTTAAACTTTTCCAAGTAGACAGCAAAAATGGGAATGAGGCAATAAATCGAACAATCAATCTGCTCAAAATAGTTTGGACATTTTGTAATATCCGGCTTAATATTTAATATGCAAAAATGGATTATAATGTATATAAATGTATGTGTGTGTGTGTGTGTATAGATGTAAAAAAAACTTATGGAATATGCAAAATTAATTGCTTTTTGCTTCTTCTACTTGAAGGGATTTCTGGGCCTATAATTGGTCTCTGGCGTAAGAAATTGAGGGGAGACGAGTGGAGTGGGAAAGTTTCTATCCTGACGACTTAAACAAAAATGTCTTTTACATTACAAAAGGGAATCTTTTGTCTAGCCAAAGTCGAGCACACATTTAGGCCTCAGCAAGGCAGAAAGAACAAAGAACATATAAAAATATACAACCATATATATATAAATATATATACATATATATATATATGGATCTAAAGAAAAGAAAAACATATTGCACATATTCTGTGAATGGCATATATTATAGGCTTATTCAGCATTCAGGACATAGTACAAACATAGCCTAAGTCGGTTGTGAAGCTTGTCTAAGTCAGAGCGAAACTGTACACTTGAATGAATGAATAACTGAACAGAATTGCACAATGAATCTGGTCATATCAAGGAGCAGTCATTATTAGAGAATCTAATACCTGCCAGTGACAGTTGAATGAAATGAGTGAATGACAAAAATGCTTAGGCAAACAGGAATTGTGAGGGGCGGAAGCTAGTGAAACTGAGCCCAAGAGTATCAGAACTTTAGGTTTTCCTATTCGTATCACTTTATTGAAGGTAGTTTTCTTAAATCGCATGAACTCCATATTTTGCTCTCTCTCTCTGTAATAACCGATAAATTGTAAAAAAATCAAGCATAAATAAAAAGGTCGAATAAGGGCAGGGAACACATCAAACATTAAGCGAGTCGTTTTGTGTATCGGCTGACATATGACACAAGCAACCAAAAACACAATAACAGAGAGCAAGGAAATATGATAAAGGAGCCATTCCGAAAAAAAATATACAATAGAGACACGACAAAAGCTCGCCTGTTTTCGGGTTGAATTGGACAGGCTGTGCCGGGCTTGGAATTGAGTTGGCTTGGCTTATTCCTGTTAGCCTGAAGATTGTCAGTCTTGTTTTGGTGTGGGACGGCAAGACTATTGTTATGGTCTAGCTACTGGCAGCCGCAATGGTTCACATGACTCAAAAGAAACGCACCAGCAGAGAGATAAATATGAAGGATTTTTCTCTCTGAGAGTGTGTTTGTGTGTGTGCGGGTGGATCCGAAGATATAACTGTTTTACTTTGCGAGTTATTTTTTACTCCATTGTGTTGAGTTTTCTTAAACTCTCATACATATATATATATATATATATATATATATATATATATATATAAAGCATTTTGTCTCAGTGCCTTTTGAAATATGGCAAATGTCATTTAACATGACAGTTTGATGATGATGATGATTATAATGATAGCAATGACAACAACAACAATACAATAGCAAAGGAATGACAAAAGCCTGGAATCAAACAAAAGCAAAGGCTTTTAAATGCAAAACAGAAAGGGTCGAACAAAAGGCGCCAGGAAAAGAGTTGAAGAGTTGAGTTGTCCTGAATTTCCTACCAGTTGATTATTGCCAAATATTAAAGATAGACATAATTTTTGGGTAGCCAGCCAACTATTTAGCATTTTTCCTAATGAGTTTTGGGAATTTTTTTCCGTTTATCAAGTTGAAATTTTCGATAATTGTGCTCTAGCCGTAAAACCACAAGAGCACATTTAGTGTAAACCAAACTCGACCACAAAGCAATTGAAATGCGTACATGGATTTCGTTCGTTCAACCAACTCGATTGGCAGCAAAGAAGAGGCCAGCTGCCACTGCCACAAACTGAGCCTCGAAACACTCAGGGCCCCAGCTCGTCATAGACTGGGTCTGCCTCTTTGGTTTTGCGTACTTTGTGCTCAAATAAACGTCAGTTGCAGGTGGCAGGCTGGTCGACCGGCCGGCCGGCCGGCCCAGTGGCAGTGGCAATGGCAAACGGTATAACACAGACGCCAGGCTACTGCACCAGGCCAATGTCGGAAATGTGGTTACATAATCTCTGTATCCGCTCAATGCACACACTCATGAAGTTGAACATATGTGCTGAATTTTGTGTATGTATGTGTTAGTATATGTGCGCTTGTCTGTTCTGTGGAAACTGTTGCCCGGACACATACTCTTTTCTCATTCTCACTCTTGCTCTCTCTCTCTCTCTCTTTGTCTGTCTTTAGGTTCAATCCTCAATACTGTGGGCATTGCAATTTTTCTGGGTGCTGTTTGCAAATTGGCAACATGTTGAGCGATGTTTTTGTGTGCCAACCAAAAACCAACGAAGCAACCAACCTAGTCAGTCAGGCACCAGCTCAGTTAACTCAGTGGGCTTAGTCAGCCAACCAGCCAGCCAGCAGACAGGCCGGCCACTTATTCAAACCAAAACCATTGGAGTGCAAAAAAGTGTAGCATACTTCTTGGCACATTATTAATTTCTGCTGTTATTTCAATGTGACTTTTCGCCTTTACTCTTTACTCTTTAGTATCTTACCCAAACCGTCTCTGTCCGACTATTTCTATTTTCCTGCAGTGTTATTAAGATTTTTGGCATATTTGCAGTTCATGTTACCATGTTGCTTAATGGAAATTGCATTCGTTGCACTGCAAAAAGGGAAAGGCTGTCAATTTTTTTTAAATATCTCCGACCTTCCCTATTCGTTCTCTCATTCTCGCACTCTGTTTGGCTTCTGTCTGACTTGTTTGGAAATTTTTATGAATATTTATATTTTCCCAAATTGAATTGGATTGCCAAAATAGTTGACTGCACAATCCGCAAAAATAGAAACAAATATTATTATTTTTTTATGTTTTGAGAAGAAAATTTCTGTATTTATTTTTGCCTATTTTTGAAATATTCTTATTTATACTTTTGATTAATTAGAAAGAAAACAAACTGTAAAACCTCAAGTAATTTTTTGCATAACAAACAAAAAATTTGTATAGGTTTTTCTTTCTTGTTTGCAACTCGAGCCTATTGAGAAAAGCAACTTTTTCGAAATTATATTTTTACTTCCTTTATTATTTACACACACAAAAACAAAAAAAAGAAAAGTAATAATAAAATAAAACCGCAATAAAACTTTCGGAAGTTTCATATAAAATAGCCGATGCACTCCAAACGGAAATCATCAGCTCCAAATGGCTGCAAAAATATGCCAAAATATTTGGTAGGAGTTTTCCCCACTTGACCACACACATATGAAAAATGAGAGAATGAAACAATGGAATCCACTAACCATTGTACTTTTCGTTGCATTATATATATATATATATATATATATAGGGAGGGATTTGGTCTCTGGACAGTTGAATTCAAAAAAACAATGCGCCAACGAGTTGCCAACTTCCGCATAAAAGCTTACACACACACACACAAGCTGGGGGAGGCAGATTTGTTTGGCTGGATACTGGCCAAAAACTGTTACTTTTAATAATGATGATGGCCGTGGATGATGATGATGACCTTCAAAATCGCTCATAAATGGGAAAACAAAATGAATGCCAACACAGAAATAAAGGATGCTGCTCAGTTGACCAGAAAGCAACAACAGACCGCAAAGCTCGGTCAACCCACAAAGACTGGCTATTTGGAAAAGTTTACAATGAAAACTGTAGATTTCTTTTAATTTTTATAAAACTTACTCGACATTATATGTATATAATTTTTATTAAAAATCGAAAGTGTTTGGAAAATTTTTGAAATTTCTATAGAAACTAATTTGGAAACAAACAAGTGATGAACAACTTTCACCCATGATTCACTAGGTTTTATTGGTGATGAAAGAATTTGCAAAATGTATCCATCATAATTGTAATGAAAAGACCATGATAGGGATTAAGGTCTGCTAAATAACATTTCGAAAGTTTTGTGGGTTTTCTCTCGGTGTGCGTGTGTGAGTGTATACACAAGTGAAAATAAAATCACAGTTAGTTAGTTAGTTACAGACAACAACATCAACAACAATGCTAATACCCATTGAGTTCAGTGAGCTGCTAATGTTAATGCCAGAAGAGTCTAAAAAGCTAAGCGGTAATTGGGTAATGAGTGGGTGGAGAACAAACAGCCATTACGGTTGGAGTTTGTCAGTGGTCAGATCAGAATCACTCAGGCAGAAGTCTGCTGCAAATACAATGAGAGGAGAATTAGTTTTAAGCGCTTTAGTGTTGTGGAACTGTTGACTCCAACCGACAGACCATCAAGATGTGCCACTCTCGATTTATGTTCAGCATTTCGAATTTCCATCTTCAGTTCTCTATCCACTTGACAGTTGTTTCTGCTGGTTTTCGTAATGCGCTTGGATTTTGAACAGAAGTGGCTGTGTCAGCATTAATTGCCAACTGCAGTACATTTTAAGCCAGCTGCCAAGGGATTATAATAAACTGAAGAGAGATGAGAATGGAAAGAGTCAAATGTTGGCTCGTATATGACCCGTATGTAAAATTAATTTTCTGGTTCTTTATTTTGCATGTAAATCATTTCGAAAAGACATGGAAAAATTCACACAGAAAGGTACTGGGAGAAACAAGAGCGAAAGAATAAAGATCAACATATTTTACATAATTCCCAAAAGTTAAACTTTATAAACAATTTCATTGCGTTTAAGCATCAACACAAAGTGTAATAAATGGAATTTCGCTTTCATGTTTTTCTCATCGTCATTGTTGTTGTTGTTGTATGTATTCCTCACCTTCATAGGTCTGGTCTTGCCACGACCACCAACAATGCAAAGAAACCAACTTAGTCATTGTCGTCTTTTTCATTCCCCTCGCTGTTGTTGTAAAAAAACTTTCTGCCACTTTACAAGCACATAAACATGACACAACAAAGGTGCCCCGACTTGGGTCGACGCACGGAACCCGAACAAGAAGGGACGTTCAGGCAGTCACATAACCTCCAGCGTCCCAGAAAAGTATGCTATGTATTTTTTCCTTGCCGCTCCGGGGCCAGCAGTGCGTTTAGTTGTTAGCAGTTAACGCACGCTTTTGTTTAAATTTCAATCAAAAACAATTTAAACGGAGTCTGACAGAGAACCAAGATTAAGAGAAAAAGCCAAGCAAGTCTGCACAAAGAGAAGGAGACAGTTTTTTTTTTTTTTTAGCCCCAAGCCAAACAGCACTAAGGCACTTCATACAGCAGCAGTATTGCCCTTTCCTTTAGTCTTAGACTTTGACCATATAGGTATATAGCCTTGAAATATTATAAGGCGATTAGGAGAATTTTTAGATTAGCAAAAAAAATCATCTCCAATTTATTGAATATACGAAATGATTTATGAGAATTTTAGGATTTGAAATTTAACTACATATTCAAAAATTTTTGTACAGTAAATCATTTAATCCACTCAATAGTAAATAACAAAAAAGGGTCAGACTCAACAATGATAGTTGTAGAGTGTATCTGCCTGCTCCTTACTCCTTGCTTCATGTGTGAGCATTTTCCATGTTGCCTGCTCGGAAAGTCTTTAGACTTCAAACCGCCCTGTTGACTTTACACAACAAAATGTGCAAAATGTGCCGCAGGGTGAATCAACACAAGAGTCGCAGCGGCAGCAGACAGAGGGCGCCCAGACAAAAGGGGCAAGCAAACTAAATTGCAAGCATTTCACTTTCGAAATCACAGAGGAAACAAGAGGCAAGCAAAGAAGCAGCCTGTCGATGAGTCAGCTGCACACTATGGCAGCACTCTCTTTTCCACAATTTCAGAAGGCAACAATTTGCTAAAGTTTCTTTTATTATTTTTTATTCTTATGTTCATAATTAGAAATATGAAGCAAGGCAAGGCTTGGAGCACAAAACAATGTGAAAGTCCCTTTAATAATGATTTGTTTTTAAGGTTCATTTACCCCAAAAGCTGTTAGCAGAGAAGGGAACTCTGACATACTCGAGCAGAAGAAAGAATATCTTGTATCTAAAATGGAGTAAAAGAAGGGAAATTTTGTTAGCCAGAGAGAGAGAGATAGAGAAAGAGAGAGAGTTCATAGGTGTTTCTTGGCCTAGGCTGAAGTTGAAGTGCAGTGTAAATGCCTTTTGACTTTTGTGTTTGTTCAGGCCTCAAGCGCTTTTCGCCTCCACTCATAGTTCATTCTTTTCTTTTCTTTATTCCCTTGTTATACACATCATGTAAGCTTTCCAAAATAGTCTACTAACTTTGATATTAATTAAATATTCTAAAAAACAGAAAACATTTCCCATATTTTCCATTAATTAAAACTAAAGATGTTTCTGAGATAACATTTTCAGCTTTAATTTTGCTTGTCATAAAACATAATTGCACAAAATATAAATAATCATAAAGGAACCCCAAAAAAAATTGGGCCTATAAAATTCAAGCAGTTAAAATGAAATGCCTTCTCCTTTTTTTTTTTGTGGAGCCCTCTCCGCCCTTAGGAAGTTTACTAATTGCGTTATAATCTCATTACATTTAAAAATACATTTACAACCGAATTTATACCTGTCACTCAATGAGACAACAACAAGAACAGCAACAAAACAGCCGGAAGCGTTGATAAATGATGCGATCAAAATGACAAGAAACATTCAAAAACTTCCCGAAACATAAGCCCCCCAACGCCTCCCTTGCCAAACCAAGCACACAAGTAGGCATCAGAGAAAATAAATCTAAACATTTAAAAACATTGCAAACCGCCACAAAGCACACTAAAAACTGTCAAAATTGTTCAGCTTATGAATTTGAAATGTTTGAAATTAAGGAAACTGTGAAGAAGAAGAAGAAGTTGAATTGGCGGCGTTGGCAGCGGCAGTGGCAGTGGAAAATTAAACCATGACAAAAGTTTTCTGCGTGGCAAGACAGAGTGGGGAAATGGAGGCATAAAATTTGTGTTGCTCTGGGCAGACTCTTTTCTGAGGGAACGCGTGCCAGGATTCAGGATTGTTTCTGCCTTTCCTTCCCTCTCTCTCGCTGTCTCTTTGCTCTGGCTGGCTGCGATTGGCTTGTGTAATGAGTAAAATGTCACAAGTTGACGCAAGTAAATATTTAAATGTCAGATTTTCTATATGCCAACAAAAAAGGAAAGTCCCTAAGAAGGCTAAGACAGAGACCGAGTCGACAAAATATGTCTCATAATTTGGCTGGCAGGCAAAAGGGCAGCCAGCAAATTCATTCTAAAATGCTCTTCTCGATTATATTTATGGCAAATGGAGAGTGTGGGGAGAGCCAACCAGCAGGCATAAGCAGATATGCGGGCTTAAAACTTGAAACAAAATTCCTCCAACTGTTTTCCTTGTTATCGTGTGGGTAAAAGGACACACAGACAGGAGCATCCAACAGTTTGTCCGTCTGTCTGTCTGTCGGTCTGTTTGTCATCAGCATTGTCTAGGGTTCGTCTCCATTCATTTCATATATGCAAAATATGCTCGACCGCCGTTTGACATTTACAAATGACAAACATTTGACAAACAAAATGTTTTTATGTGACCAAGGCACAGGGCACAGGGCATTTGTGAGAGGGGGCGGCATGTCAAAGCATTTAAAATATATATTTATAAAGTCAAAGGTATGGAAAGGAGACAGGGATCTGGAGTGGTTGGTATGGAGTGGTGAGTTCTCTCAAGTCGCTCTGTGTTTAGTTTATTGCTTGCCGAAAACTTGGGCATATTCAAAATTTTTTCCAAATATCTTAAAAGTTGATCCTTAGATGAGGATGAAATAATTAAATCGTTACATAAAATAAACCTGAAAACCTTTAGGCGAATTTGTCTTCAAAGAGAGGAATTTCTGCTTTGTTTAGGAGGAATTTCTGATTTACTATGAAAATTCTATAAAATTTTTATTCCTCTTTTAATCTTTTTTTTATAATATTTGAATTTAAGTTTGTCATACAAACTTTTCTAAACGAAAAATCATACTTTAACAGACTCTCTGGGTCAGACATTATTTTTCATAAAATTGTTATTTGTGGGTGCGTTTGGCCATTTCCATGGTTACCTCTTAGTCAGACCTGACAAGAAATAACTAGAAAAGTATGTTGGGCAAATATTATATTATTTTGCTTTCTTTTAATAGAATAAAATGATGAAGAAGAACCGTCGAAAATTATTTACTATTACGCGGCAAAAAAAAAAAAAATGTATACCAAAACTGAGCCTAACAAGCCAAATAGCTGGCAAAGGACAGAAGCTAACGTCTGAAACACTTTGCCGCGAGCCAAAACACTTAAATTAATAAAGTAAATAATAAGAATTACGTCCTGTCCGGCCAGGGAAGAAGAAAGTAAACACAGGACTAGCCAGGTGGACCTGCGAATGCGAGTGCAAAGTAGAATGAGAAATGTAAGCACAAACTTCCAAGTAAATTAAACGTCATTTATGTGGCTTAAAAAAAAAAAAACAAAATGTTGGTAACATTGGTGGCGCTCCTTTCATTGCCTGGCCACGCCTCAATGGACTTATAAAAGAAGAAGAAAAAGAAGTACGACCCAAATTTTTTTTCTCTCGTTCCTTAGTTATTTACACTCTAGAAAAAATACGCATTTATGGGCTGCCTCGGTCTATCCGAGGGTCTCCATTTTTTTTTTTCTCTTTGGCCAGCTTATTTTTATTTTTTTGATTAATTTATGTGGTTACAGCCGTCGTAGCAGCAGGAGTGGAAACTCCAGGAATGCCACTTGGCCGGCAGCAGAATGAAGTACATTTTTGCGTTGGTCCTTGTGGGCTCTGTAATCAAATTGTGGTAGTTAGCGCCTAATCCAGCTCAATATGGCTCAGCTGCTGACTGCCCCGGTCGCCCTCCAGGCAGATGAATTGACAGAGCGAACAAGAGATAAAACAGCGACAGGACAGAGTTTTGAAGTTGGGAGACTTTGATGAGAAAGGTCCTTTGATTTAAGCGTATTTGTGGCTTAGTGAGAAAAGCTCTTCATTGAATTGGTAAATAATTATTATCATCAAGGAAAAAGGAAATTGCGATAAACTCTTATCTTAAAACATGACTTACATACAACGACTTGAAAGTATTCTTGGCCATTTTGAAACTTACCTAAAAAAAAAAAAGAGAAAAAATTTTTTTTTATTAAAAAATTCATAAACAAAAAATTATTGAAACAATAAAATTGATGCCAACATCAAAAGGATAATAAACGGAAGCATCGAAACAAGAAAAAAAAAAGCAAAATATCCTCTTACAAATTCAGCTTGTCAAAATCATTTAAATAAATTGCTTTTCTTTGCCTAATTTAAAGGCCTACTTAAAAATCCATTAAAAATTTGCATAAATCTATAAAAAGAACGAGGCAAAGACAAGAGAAAGAACACTGTGGCAGGCTGCCCCTCCTGACAGGCTAGGTTGAAATTGACAAGAAGCTGTCATTAATTTGCATCAAATCAATTTCTTGTCTGTTTTATTTTATTCTGTTTTGTTTTTCCTGCTGCCACCGATGACAGTCGGCCTAGGCGACATAAAAATGCAAATGTCTTTAAAAAAAAAAAAAAACAGTCTACATGATCATTTCACCAGCAAACCTTCTGTTGCCCTTCCAACCAACTGGAAACATTTTCTTCTTCTTTTTTTTTTTTTTGTTGTCGTTTTGGTTGACATGACAGTGACTGGCACATGTGTAGGCGGAAGGAAGCGGCAGCAAATGATAAAAAAGAAGAGGTGGCAACAAAATTGCAAAAATATTATTACAAATAATAGGCAACAACAACAACAACATCAATATAATATAGGCCAAGATGGGATATCAAATTTGAGTGTGTTTTGTGTGTCAAAGATACTTTTATCATATTTTGGATAGAAGTGTGTGGATACGTTTGATTTGGCGCTCTTGGTAACTGTCAAGGGTGTACCAAGCGAAAGGTCTCATTGTCCTGGTTAATGAATATTTTAATCTTGTGTTTGAGTTGAGAATTTTCACTCCCACCTTTTTGGCTTCATTTAAATAAACATTAATCATTTCATTCCAGGTTCTGATAAAAAAATTTCAATTGAAAAAAGAAAGAATAAGTTTAAAGTTCCCGGATTCATTTTGAGCAAATCTAGCCAACTCTATTTAAGCTTAGAGAGCAGCCTTCATCACAGGCAGCAAGCACATCTGCTCCGTTCATTGATACAACGGATAAGAGAGCATATCAATAGGCGTATCAATATGGTAGCAGCACGCGTTATATGGCCCCATGTCAGTGGCAGAGCTATATGCGGTTTATTTGGCCAGAAACCCAAAACGTGTTGACAATACATTAAAACTTGTTTGGGACTCCTTCTTGTTGTTGTTGTCGTCATCGTCATCATCGTTGTCACAGGCAGGCGACGGAGTCTTGGGGTGTGAAATGAGCAACAGAGCAGAAGCTCAACATCGTCTCCTTTTTTGGCAAACAAACAAATTGCCGAGTACGCGACTTGAAAGCCAAAATTGATTGATGTTGAGGTGGCGATAAGCAACCCTGTCGGCTACAAACTTATCCAAAAAAAAAATATACATTTTCCACTCTCCTTGTATCCATTGTCCAACTGTTTCACTTCCTTCGACTTGCTCTCTCTCTCTTTCTTTCTCTGACTTACTAGTCTACTTTTAGGCCGTTGTCTGGTTCGGTTGGTTATCGTCTGGGTGGACGGCCTCATAAGTTTATGCATGACATGTTATGCTAAAAACTTATTTCTCATTTTGCCACTCGGAGAAGGACTAAGAAATTGACTGTGACGACAGAGAGAGAGAGAGATAGAGAGGGGAGGAGTGTCGAAATGGGCTTGAAAATGACGACATCGGAGTAGACGACATTGGCTAATGTGATTTTGAGTGCTTATTGTTGTGGAATTAAAAGTATTTTTTTGTCGAGTTTTGTGTTTTTATTGGAGGGGAACGTCTGGTCGTGCCTAGGCTTCTCTAGTTGTCCTTGTTGTTTTGTTGTTATTTTTAATGGCAATGGCTTTCGTCTTGTTGGAAAATTGAATTTAATTGAGTGTGGTGGCACGTACCAAAAAGCCAAAAAGAAGCCACCAAAAAATACAGGGCACATAGACATGGCTTACTAAAAGCAGAAGAATAAAATAAGTAGAGCTGGGTGGGGGTGGGCGGGGGAGGAAAGTCCATAGTCGTCTGGCGAGGCGTGAAGCGTATCGAAAGTCGGCAAATATTCGGGACTGGGCCAATACAAAAGGGAGACTGTCTCTGGCAAACAAAACTGACCAGCTTGAGGGGGGTGGGCGACACAGTTAGATATCCCCTTTGGCTTGCCCTTTCAGCATCGTTAGGATAATTGAAAATCTGTCAGCACTCTTATTAGAGCGTAAAAATTGTCACACACACACACAGTGGCATACACATTCATTTATATGAAAATATATGTGCCAGCACATCACTCATACGCCCCAATGGTTGGCCTGTGTTTGCCATTCGAAATGCCATTCCCGCCACAAAATATCTTCGATGTCATAATTTTCACAAAAATGCAATGGCAGCTGTTGGCAAATTTTTGGCCACCTCATCCTCACTAAATATTTCTGCAATTTTTATTTTGATTTCGATTTTTTTTTTTTTTTTTTTTTTTTTTGCCATAATTTTGAAACAGACTTTTGAGTTTCGTCAGCAAGGCCCTAAATGTCACTTGTGTCTGAGAATTTATTGAGTTCTCTTGAACTAGGAAGACCTGTTCATTTATTCTCAACTGTCCAATTAAGTTTGAACAAAATGTGTGCAACTGTTTAAATCAAATTAAAAACAAATTGTAAGCTTTGCGCAAAACACAAAATTTCCATTTGGATTGTGCACTACGTCAAAGAATTTAATTGCTCGTATAAAGCAAATCCAATTTCAATGTTTAGTTTTGTTTAATGTTGGCTTAAAAACTTTTCCTATGTGCACAAAATTAAGCGTAAAATTTTCAAATCATTTGCAACAACAACAACAGCAATACGGAAAAGTCAAGTTAATAATGTCTGCGGGGAGGGTGGAAAAAGTTGACTGGCCAAACAGTTAATTAGCCCCAGCGAAAAGGCAACAAATAACAGGAGTAACACACACACACACACACACACACACACACACACACACACACACACACACACACACACACACACACACACACACACACACACACAATTACAGCCAAAATCAATTACTCCATTAAAAAGTAAAAAAAGAAAGGAAATGTAAAAAAGAAAAATAAAATAAATTCCGAAAGTCCTTGTCAAAAAAATGTGCTTCTAATATATTTTCGAAATTTCATTTCCGAATGAGTACAAAATTTAAGCAACTGTTTGTATACCTTTAAAATTTAACATTTTTATTAAAAATAAAACTAGCTATTTTTATATATATTTTTTTTTTTTCAATTATGAAAAAACTCTCAAAGCTAAAATTCACTTTTAAGTCGCAAAAAAAAAACAATAGAGACAACCAACAAATTGGTTTAAAAAACATTTTGACGGGGAAGAATTTTTTTTTTTTAGATTTTCTTATTTATTTTTCTATATGTATATATGTATTCTGTGTTATGTGATATGTGCCACAGGATGACATCAAATCAAGGATGGGAATTTAGAATTTGTTCGTTTGGTTGGTTGATTTGTCGCTTGTGCATTTGTCGGTTTGCCTTGGCGAAGCAACCGGGATTCGGTTCGGTGGTTTAGTCGATCTGGCGGGCATTTATTTTTAATGTGAAAACATTTCTTTTATGCACGAACATCGCTGGTGTAACACATAAATTTTTACGCGTTTAGAATATCAATTTCGTTAGATGCAATTTGGTCATAAATGCCAGCAAAAAAAAAAAAAAAATACCATAACAAAAAACCAAAACACATATATAAATTCATGGCATATTTTCCAGCATATGTTGTTAGTGTGTGTGTGTTTTCACAGTAACGATTAAAAAATAAATTTTTTTTTTTTTTTTTTGGTTATTGTTTTCCTGTTGCTCTTGTGACATGTTTTTGTGGTTTGTTGCTTTTCTCTCTTATAATTTTTTTGTTATATATTTTATTTTAATTTGTATATTTATATGTTACAGTTTTTTTTTTTTTTTTTTTTTGCTTTTCTGAAACAATTTATTTTTAGTAGTTGTGGGGGCTTTGTTGTTAAAACAGTGGACATGTTTGGCTTTGGCGGTTACATTGTTTGTAAATTAAATTATGCGGTTTTGCCCGACAATAAAAACAACAACAATAACAATTTATTGCAACAAAAATATATACAGCAAATTTGCAACTAATGTAAACAGGAAACCCGAAATAAATACATGCAGAATAATGTAAGCAGAAATTAATCGAAAACATCTGAGAGTAGCTCAAAAATTAAAGCTCAAAATTATAAAGAAAAAATATATATTAATCCTTTCTGGGAAAACTCGAGTTTAAAAAATTTGTTCCACATATATTTTTTTTTTTTTTAATAATTTAAGTGCCCCAAAAAATGCACTACAAATTTAACAAACACTTTGGAAATTTCTCTGCCTGAAAAACTAATTAAGCAAATATATGTATAGCCAAGAGCAGAAGTAATTCTGACACTACTTCTACTCTTGTCCAGATGAAAAGTTTTTCAACTTTGACAACTCGCGCTGCCCCCTTTTAGTTTTCTGGAGTTGGCCAATTCACTAAAAAAGTAGCTGCATCTCATTTGTTGCGACAACACCTTTCCAAAGAAAATCAAAAGAAAGAGAGAGAGAGAGGGAGAGGGAGAGCAATTTGTTGTTGTATTCGTTTTATGGTCATATGTCCGAGTGTCGTTTGTCTGTGGGTCGTGCGACGTTCGCCTTTTACAACAAAGCAATTTCCGGCTGCAGCACTCAAAGGCATTGGCATTGGCTGGGTCGTTGGGAGTTTGGCTGGTGGAGTTACTGGGAGATGGATTTTGGGGTTTGGTAAAAGTTTTCCATTGCTGGCCGTGTGCCTTTGCGATGCATCCCGTGACGGCACTTAAAAAATTTACAAACTGCTTTGTCTGACACACTCAAGTTGGCCAACTTTACCCCGCCACACCCTGGCGATGAAGTGCAAATTGCAGTACCTCGGCACCTTCTTCATTTTTTATTTTGTTTTTGCAAGTGCCACGCCCACAACTTTTTGCTATTGCTTCCGTTGCAGTTGTTCTCCAACTGCCTTGCCCTCTGGCAGCCTTTTGCTTATTTGTCACACAAAAATTTTTGTGTGCGCTTTCCACCGACGGAAGTCACTTGCAGTAAACTTGCCTGCCAAGGAAAACTAAAAAGACCGAGGGCTGAGCGGAAAATGGTGGTGAAGCATTTTGCTTGTTAATGTGTGTGTGTGTGTCTTCTTCCACTCTTTAAAAAAAATTTCCATTTTTTCTTTTTTCCCAAGTTTGACAAAGTTTTTTTTTTTGTTTCTTTTTTGTTTAACAAATGCCTCTTCAGCTTTTAATTGTTTCGAGTATCGTTCACTCAGTTCAGGCCATTTCATCATCACCATCATCATTGCCGCACCGTTGGCTTCATTTGCTTTTGTTGTCTCAAAGAGTGCTTAGGAAAGAGCACATTTTATTCCTTTTCTTTTAGCCTTGTGCGATTTTGCTGAGGCAACTGTCTAACCATGAAGTAAATAACACTGGCAACTTGGACTAACTGACTGAGTGAGCAAATTCGACTAGGCAATCGTTAATAAAAAAATTACAAAAATTTTTAGCAAACAGAAGAAAAAGCTAAAAATTAAATTATTGGCTTAAATTATCCAAAATATGTGCGATTTTTGTTGACTGAATTGTTCTCATTTTAGCTCAAACCACTTTTCTTTTTGACAGTTAATAATAAATAAATGTCGTCAATTATCACATTAATTACAGAATTGTCTGACCAGTCTGAGAGTTTCATAATCGGATATACAAATGTAAGGCAAATGAAATAAATAAATACAAAATGAAAGCACACAATGGCAAATTTAAAAAGCATATAAAAATCAATATGCAAACGTGATCAGACCAATTTGTAGGAGGAGTAGGCAAACCTCTGACCGAACATAACGGTAAATTAAAAACAATTTAATCGCACACTGAACCCCAGATTTTTATTTCTGTCTCTCTCTTCATATTAAGCTTCTCTTATCTTTTCAACTGTCACATTACTTTTGTTTTATGAAATCGGCCGCATAATTTGTCAATAAAAAAAAAAAAAACATTGTTTAACTCATATTTTCAGTGGTTTATCTATGTTGACATTGCGTTGCTTTTAATACATTAAAAAAAAAGAAGAAAAAAAACTACCAAATAAATGAATATAAATTTGTTAAATAAATAGGTGAATTTATTAAATTTCTGCTGTACTTTTATGTCCAGCCAAGCGGGTTAATCGATCTTTGGGCATACATTATGACTCGAATAACTTTAAAAAAAATTCAGAAATTTTTCAAGCAAAAATAAAGGACAGTTTATCATAAGAGTGAAATATATGATGGAAAGATAAAGAAAAAAGAAGAAGAGTGTGGGGGAAAGAGATTAAGTCAAGTGACAACACGCGTGCCCTGTCAACCTAACCGATGCGATATTTTGTTAGCGGAAATTTGCTGAAAAAGGTTAAGTTGTAATATTTCGTCACCTTACACACACACACACACACACACACACTCACAGCCACATAGAGAAAGGCACAAACTATAACGGTAGTTGTGTGTAGATACTAAAAAATAAAAATGCAGACAGCAGCCAAAGGCAAAAATGTGTGCATAATTTAGCCAAGAAACATAAGAGAAACGGTAAAGGTGCAAATAGGACAAAACAGAAGAGTCGAGAGCAGGGAAAGACAGCCCTAAGACAGGTGAAGAAAATGGCAGGCCAGCTCTGACAGTTGGTTAGCTAGAGCACCAGCCCCGTAATGTATGCTATGAAAAGCACCCAAAAAAAAGAAGCACAAAGAAAAAAGAATTCCGCTATTACCATAGCAGACACACACACGCGCACACACATACATGCTCATATGACTAGGTAAACGACGACAGCATAAAGAGAAGAAGATGAAAGACAACAACAACAACAAGGCAAGCGGCATCAGAAAAAATATAGGAAACGCCGGAAGTCATTTTAACGATGCGCGAGTAAGTAATAACAAGAAAAAGCTAACAAAATATGCAAGAAAAAGAAAAACGTAAGCCAAAAGAGACCGAAAAAAAAGAAAGAAAATCATAAAACGTTGGGTGAAGGCAAAACAACAAGAACGAGAGTAACAGACAAAATGGCGCACATTTGTCAGGCGGCGTGTGTAGACTCCCCCACACATACACACACACACACACTCATACTCATAACCACACTCATCTATGCATAAGAGCTCACAGGTAGATGCTAAATACTCTGGGGCATGCAATCCACCGAAACTGAGACCCAGCTTTCGACCCAACCAAACTTAAAACCATGAACATTGCCGAGATTTTTCTCTATTTTTCTTTTTTCCCTATTTTTATTTTTGCTAACGTTGGCATGTGTATATTGCGTATGCCGGGTGTATGCCAGTATCTGTGTATATGTGTTTGTCTGGTCCACCTCAGACTATGACAACTGACCTGACCCCATCCCTGTCGTACTTGGCTTGCACACCAGCTACAGTTTGTTTTTACTTGTGCCCGGGGCTTATTTAGTTCGGAGACTTGCGGTTCAACTTTTTTTCTACCCCTCCTCCCCTTCGATTCGAGCTGACCTGTCTAGATTGCCATTGGTTTCGTCTGTTTGCAGACTTGTAAACAAGGTCCAAGTCCGAACAATCGACATGGACATGAACACAAGAAACAGAATCAACAGAATCAGAAAACAATACACACACACACACACACACTTTGCCGAATTTTTTTTTCTTCTTCTTATTTTTTGAAAGAAAGTTAAAAACTTTAGTTATGAAAGATTCATACCCTTTTTTTAAGAGATAAATATGATTTTGGTCCAACTAAAATCAAATTTTGTCTGAAAGTTAAAAAAAAGTTTCCGATTTGAAGAAGATTTTGTTATAATTCAGTCTGATTGATGTATTAAACTGTTTCATAATTCTCACAGGCTAAGACAAAGGAGTGCAGGCTAATGAAAAAGGGAAAATTGATGCGTTGCTGCAAAAAGCCAAACTGTTTACATTTTGGTCAGGCATGGCCAACAACACTTGGCCTTTTTGCACTCTGAATATCCATCACACATCGTATAGCCTTAATCAAATAAATCCCAAAAGTAATTTGAACACAATCTTAAAATACCGACAATTATGGAGAGTTTCGGCAGAACTTGCCAATCAACTCAATCAAGTTTTGTAATCTACCGAGGGGAGGGGCCGGCATATTTCAGGCATTGTATACACTTCAACAGTCAAGCAAAATTATGAGCCGTTGAGTAGACAACTATGACGAAAGACAGGGAAGTACAATGCATAAGTGTGGAGTACTGAGAGGTGGCCAAGCTTTGCATCCTTCCAGTTAGCCAGTCAGGCAGACGGGCTGAGAACGGTTGTATTGCCAGTGGCACAACAATAACAATAAATGCTATTTGCAGTTGGTAGTGAATATGCTTATGGATACGGCCACGGTAATGCCAACTGCACTAGCCATATGCACACTGAGGGCTCTAGAGAGAGCGAGAGATTGGGTGGAAGCAGCCAGGAAATGCAGCAAATGGCAACAATGAAATGCAATGGAAAATAGCAAAAGATATGAAAGAGGATACATACAGCCAGGCAGCCAGTTAGCCAGGCAGTTAGCCCAGTCAGCCAGTCGGAGAGGTAAGCGTGCAAGAAAATGAGAAAATATGACAAGCAGACATGCAGAAAACAGTAACAAATGTTGCTCTCTGCCCAGGGAAACAAACGCACATAGAGAGGAGAACATAGAGAGATAAATGGCTGAACATGGGCCCCGAGCCAGAAGATCCCATTTTATTTGCTGCTACACTACACTACTCCAGCTCTCTCTTAGTGCTAGACATGATGAAGAAAAATGTGCAGCTTATGAAATGAATGAAACACATGCGAGGAAACCAGGAACAAAAGAAAACCCAAACGCGTGAAGAACTCTAAAAAAAAAACGGGGGCAATTTTCATGCAACCCAAAGAAAAACGAAAAACTGTGTGTGTTTGTGTGTGTGTGTACTCAACTAGTTGGCGCCTTTGAATTTTTAGGTTATAAGCGAGTGTGCATGTGTATGTGTGTGTGAATTGGCAAAGAACCCAAACACCAATGAGGTGTGAAGCGATATGATAAAAGGCCTTGAGTTCAGTTCGAGTTGGGCAAGGAAAAAAAAATCGCTGAATAAGCAAACTTAGTCTAATGGCAAAGGGAAACTGGCAGAACAACTTTGACTGACTATTATACGATTTGCCTGGGTTCAACCAGTTGCTTGAAGTCCTTCGGCTGTCTTCTCTTTAATCAACCTTCTTTTACTTGGCACAGCAGACAATGAAATACACGGCAAACGCCAAGAAAAATATGATAGAACGGAAATTGCCACTTTCTTTTCTGCCTCTGTTTCTGTTTCTATTTCTGCCAACCTGATCCTTAGCTAGGTGGTTGGAGGATTCTCTTTATTCTTTTTGTATTTGCATACACAAATGAATACAACGGAAATGAAATCAAAATGCAAAAATGCCACGTTTATCTGATACTTGGCCAAGAGTTTGACTACCTTAAAATGGTTTTGTTCGAACAGATACACTTAGGCAAGTTAAGTTGATTTAACTTGGTCGTGCTTTTAATCTTAACTAGTTAAGTTTGCCTCAAAGGATGAGACGAGAATTCTCGGGGAATTCCAAGAATTTCCAAAATTTCAAACTTGGCATTTTTGTTGAAAAATTTCTCATTAAATCCTTTGTAGATTACAAATACACTCAAAAACATCAGATTGTCTTGTGGTGAAACGGTTGGCAAATGAAATGCTTTGAAAGTGGCTTATAATGTGGCCAAAACTCAGAGTACTTAGATGTTTGCCCCCAAATTTGTTTGCGGTCTGAGACGTCATTGGCACCAACTCCATCACCCACTAATAGGAACAAAAAGTTAAAAACACACACACACATACAAACACACACACATTGAAAGCCATAGTGAACAGACGCCGAAACCTTTTGTGGCAATGAAAAAGGAATTGTTTGTGGTTCACCGAAGAGAGAGAAAGCAGGTAAGCGCAAAAGGCGTTGAGGGAGGTTGTGAGAGAGATGGCAAAAAGTCAGATGAATGAAAGATAGAAAAAAGAGTTCTGGACCACGCAGCATTGCCATAATTTGCAGTGTCTAGACATTGCCATTTCCGTTTAACTTTGTCAACAGAAAATCGCATTTTTTTGTTTTCACTTTATTTTAGTGGATATATTTTTTTTTTTGGGTGCTATCACTTGTTTTTTTTTTTTTTGCAGAGTTTATTGTCATCTCTGCTTTTCATGTTTAATTTAAGAATGGCTTGGAAAAAATTTTCACAATGTGTTTTGTGAAAATATTTTTTTTCTGTTGTTTTGGCTTCCTATTTTGGCCATTTGCATAGTTGGCTGAATGCTATTTTTGATTTTATTGTTATTCAATTTTTTTGCCGAATGAGATTCTTTTTTTTTATCATTTATGTGCGAGTGGTATTACTTTCCTCTTCAAAAAAGCCTTTTAAAGACATTTAAATACTACTCCCCTTTTCATTTGACTTATTTTTGGCGTAGTTTGCGCTTAAATGGATTAAAGCCACATGACTGACATAAACAAAACATACCAAAATACACACATAAAATACACACACACGTGTGTATATTTTGCCGACTCTTTTTGCTTGATATAGTTTTTTGTCTGTTGTTTGAAGGGTTTTGTTCAGACTCTCCCATTCTCTGTTCAAAGCTTTTTTTTATTAAGTGCCAATTGATATGCATTTTAATCGATTTTTTTGTACTAAAAAATAAAGCGTGAAATAGCATAGAACAAAGTAGAAAAGGAAGGGGAAAAATGCAGATATGCTGGCTAGAGGGGAGTCAAAGAGAAAAACCACAACAAAGTTTTTGTAGTTCAGTCAACTCGTTTATTTACTCCATCCTAGAAATTTTCTAAATTGCCAATGCAAACAATTATTTTCCTCCTATTATTTTTTTTTTTTTATCAAACCTTAATTTACGTAATGTTGCATCATATCGGATGTTCAATCCGTAAACAATAAAAAAAAAATCGATTGCTAAAAATATTGTGTAATTATCAAAATTGTCGAGACAAAAATCCAACTAACCAAATACGATACGACGAGAGCAGATATGATATATTCTGTTGACATTAAAATCCAATTTCAGTTATATGAAATACAATTTTACAATGGCAAATAGACCCACACATATATACATATACGGATGAGTAAAATCGAAAAATATCACGTATACGCCACTGTTGCCATAAAAGGTAAATATATGAATATTTTGCCAAAGATGCAAATAAAAAGAAATTGTAATAGAAACAGAGAAGGCTTCCACTCAATTCTCGCCTATTTATGCAAAAAAAAAATGTTTCCATTTTTTTTTTTTAATTGTTTCTTTTTATTTTGCTTTCTTCTGTCGTATCAATTGGAACTTTGGCGTTTCGCATTTATCTAGTGATATTGGTTAATACATTTTTCAGCTTAACCGTCCAACTGTCAGCCAGTCAAAGCCAACAAACAGATGGAAAGTCCAACAGACGACAAGCTGATCAGGGCGCAGTATTTGGCAAAAGGGAAAACAGCAAAGAATGCACATATCCATTCATATATGCACAGAGAGAAAATAAAAAAAAATATTTCTACATATATGTGTGTTTGTGTTTGTGTGTGTATAATTTTATTGGCAATTTTACCATGTTTACGGGCGCCTCTGACAGACATGATGGGAACGAGTCAAGGGAAAACAAATTCAATTGCAAATTGAATTTTTATTGAATGTTGGCGGCAGACAAGAAAAAAAAAATGAAAATAAAAGAAACTCAAAAGAGTCGGAGAGAAACAGAGTTTCATTGGATAATACAGAGAAAGAGAGAGAGAGAGAGAGAGAGAGAGCGATAGATCGAGTCGGCCGTTTAGTTGCCTGTTTGTTTTCTATTTCTTCTTTGACAGTTTGGTTTTTTTTTTTACCCACTCCCTCGAGCTGTACGTACGCCTGACGCCAAAGTCAATAGTGGAAAATTCAATTTCTGCTGGCCAACCGAAACTACACAAAACTAAATTCTACTTTTTAAAAGTGCGGTTACTTGAGGGAGAGCCAAGTCCTAGGGCGGCAGGTGGGGCATCTCTGACAAGGACAAGACGTTATACGATATAGGCAAACATACGGTTCCTTTTTTTTTTGTTTTGCATATTTTATTTGTGGTTGAAGAAGAACTTTTCTTGATTTCTTTTACATATTTTTCGTTTTGCTTACGTCTTTTATTTTGTGTTTTAATTTTTCCCGAGATTTTCCTTCCCCTGTCAGCTGATATGGGTTAACCATGTTGGCAGAGATTGCCTGATATGCATTTTAAATTCCTGACAATTTAATGGATTTCTCTGTAGTTGGAAATGGGAAATTTTCCAAGGTTTTGGAAAAGTTTGAAAGACGTACAGTAAGTGGAAAGAATATTTAAAATATTTTATGAGTTAGAATTAGTTGACATTTTCAAGCTTTCTTTTTTTTTATATATAATAAAAACTATATCAAATATTATTTTATAACCCAGAAATCTGAATTTTTAGTTATTTTTTTACTTATTTCCTGTTGCCAAGTGGCTGGTTTTGTTTATCATTCTTGTTTGCCTAGTATAAAGCTCAATGCTCTTTTTATTTTATCAGAACAGAACAGGAAATATGTTAAAGCAATATTATTGAGTCTTATCAAGAGAGTAAAAGTCACCCAGCCAATAGAAATGATTTCAAAATTAATTAAAGCTGACTGATGATGAAACTCAAAGCTACATTAAAGACGATTTCCACATTAAAGATACTTAGCTGGCGACTGGCAATACGTGATGTACTTTTCGACTTACCTAAAAAAGAGAGAGAAAGAAAAAGAAAATTAGTAGGAATTGATTAATTTGTGTCGCCCGAAATAAAATACGAGGCAAGTAAAAAATTTTCTAAGGGAAAGTTAATTTGTAAAACACACACAACAAGTCCCCCAAGTACAGTGTCTCTCTCCATTTAGCTATTTCCACTTTTTACTTGAGATTCCCCGGGGTATGTCATGGGTCGTGGCTTAGCTTATAATTGCATTTGGCTCAACTGAGCAGACAGAACGACATTTGCCGGCAAGATGAAAAATAATTAAAAGCAATGACAACTCGGTTTGCCAAGACCAGGCCGAAGAGTGAATGTCAAATTGTTTCTCCCCCCCAAACACACACACACAAACACACTTTTTGATAAGAGCAAGAGTACATGGAGGGAGAAGTGAGTAAAAATACCAAGCCAAAAAAAAATGAAAAGAAAGAAAAAGAAAAATCCCCAAACATGTCGCTCACATTTCAATTTACGCATGAAAATGTCCACAGAGAGACGGCAAGTGAAATAAAAGTGAGAAGTGAGTCTGAAAGATATGCGAGAGAGAACTTTGATGTGTGAGGCCAGGAATAATTTGCATGCCAAAATGTATGTATGTATGTGTGTATGTATGTATGTGTGTATGTGTATGTGTGTGTATGGAAAAGAAAATTTATTTCCTAAGTCTGCCTAATAACACAGAATCTCTCGCCTAGCCGCCGACTTTCTGTCTGTCACCAAAATTGCGTACGCCAAAAAGTGTAATAAAATTAAGAATTCCAAGCTGCCGTGACAAATTTTTTCTGCTTCTTTTTTTCCTCTTATTTGACAAACGGACCCAACTTCAGGGCCCCCGAGAGTGTGAGAGAGAGCATGCAGAACATGACTGAGAACTGAGGCATTACTGACAGCTATGCTGCTGCTAGTTTCGTGTGTTGACAGCCACCAAATGGAAATAATAAAAAAAAAAAAAGAAAACCAAAATCAACAGAGGACAAGCGACAAGACAAGTCAAGACATTGAGGGCCAATTTTCTACTGGAAAATGCCATAGTTGATGGACAGAAAGGACAAAACCAGAGCCATGGAGAGACATACGCCCTGACAGTTATTGGGGAGATTTTGAATCCCGTCCTGGTGGGTTCAACTTCGTTTTGAGTATATTAAGCCATAAAATTAGTGCAGCCGCGTGCGTGAGATTTTCATCTCATCCCTAGCAGTCGCTGTTGTTGTTGTTATTCGTACGTGCCTCGCATTAGCCGCAGCATAAGAAATTTGCTTATTTTGAAGATATATGGCATAATTAGAAGTATTTCTTCTCTCCGAGTATATCAAAAAAAAAAAGGATGAGAAGAAAAAAAAGTCACATCAAAAGATCACCGAGTCGAGCACGCAGCAGATAAAAATCTATCAAGAGTACAGAATCAACCCCGACCCGATGGAAATATAGTAAACATCATCTCGAAATTAGTATTCAAAAGACAATCTGCCAAGTAAGAAAGTATTTGCTTTTGTTGTTGTAAAACTCATGAGCTGATGATTACGATTATGATAATGTTGATGATGAGTTGCCCTGACAAACTGACAAATTCGTTGAACCGGCAAATAAATGAGATTTTTATCATAATCATAAGTTTATTAGCACTGCTTTTGAATACATTTTCCACTCTTCCACTTTGCCCTAGATGTTGGGGTTCTTTTAAATTATCGTATGTTAATCAGGTCAGCTTCTTCTGACGGCGGTGGCGGGGACGGGAGGTGTGCTCTTTTCTGACTGACAGTGATTTACACCTACACACAAAAAATATAGAATTGATAGAGTAGAGACGACATCTTTGTTCATTATGCAATCGAGAATATCATCGATGGTTGATGGTCGATGGCGAGGTCGTCTTATTAATCTTTGGCCCAGCAGCCCCCACAACATTTGTCAATTTAAATGAGCCATAAACACTTTTCGCCAATTTTTATGATTAATTAAGTGTCTACATTAATTGCAGTCGAACATGAAGCAACATCACGAAAATCCAACAACACATATATGAAAAATTCATAAGGAGCAGCAAAATCAGGGCCCCAACAATTTGATGCCAGAAAAATGAGAGCAGAACAGAACAAATTGCAAAGCAATCCACAATATTCGAGAAGAACAGGTAGGTTGAGACCTATCGAATTGAGGAGGCAATGGTTCCCAGAGTTCTATAATTCTCACTTTATAGGTGTTGACTAAATATTCTATAAATTTTTCTTTCGGATAAATCTTTTATTATTTAATCAACAAAATTGAATTATATATATACATTCTCAAGAAATCAAAATACTAGGTCGAAAAGCTTAACACTGCCAATTTAATAAAAGACCTTATGATAAATCAATATTTCTCACACAGACAATAAATAAAGTATATTAATAAAGAGCCCACCAAATAAAATTGAGAACAACATTTGTTATAATGAAACGTTCTTCGCATAATATAAATATATATATATATATATATATTTTATAGAGTATATGAAAACTAATGAAATAAATGAGATAAACAAGGGAACAGTCAACATCATGAAGAACAATAAATAAACATGACAGATGAACAGAGACTCTGACTGCCCGACATGCCTCAGCCTCCAGAAAGAGCAATAAATGATAACAGGCAGTGCGAATTGCCTTAATAAAAGGAAAACAAAAAATATAACATACAAAGTATATATCGGATAAATAAAAATGTTCTTAAATGAAATTGCAATAAAGTGTCTAAAAACGTGATCATCGAAAACAAGGCCCTCACTCCAATAATTAACTTGAGGATTTTAGGGAAAGTCTGACCGAAATCCAAAAGATTTTTTTTCCTGTACTTTCTCACTTTTTTTTGTTCAATATTTGCATTAATTTTACCTCTACGTAAGGTCTATTTTATAAGCATATAAATATGTAATTAATGTGTTATCTTCTTAATAAATAAGCTGAAAAATATAGAATTTTGCTGTATTTATAAAAAGATATGCACACAAATATTTACAAGTAGATACTTTGCGGAAAATTTACAACAGGCCAGCAACTTGCCACAAACAATTATGAATAATAAATCTTTGACAGCGAGAGTGAAAAAACTATAGAGAAAGAGGGAATACGACAAAAATAAAATAAAATCAAACAAACTGACTAAAAAATACACTGTAAACTTGAAAAGGAAAAAAAAATAGAATTTCTGGTATTTGCATACCCTGTACCTTAAGGCTAAGGGTATATTAAGTTTGTGCCTATTTATGTAATATAGAGAAGAAGACATCGTAGACCCCCCAAAGTTACCCACAATATGATCTCAGGGTGACTAGAGAAATCGATATAGCCATGTCCATCTGTCCTAGATCTTGGAGACTATAAGAGCTAGGGTAACCAACCTTGGGATTCGGACTCCTTATGTGTGTACGCTGGTCAAGTTTATTTTTTTTTCTCCCCCCGTACCACGTTCGACGCTTTCTCTTTTTCAAAGCCTTCTAATTTCTACAGCTTTAAGATTTTCATATTCACTGCTTCCAAATAGCTGTTAGGATTCTAAAAATCTTTCGATTGCTATCAAACATCACTAAAATCGGATCATATTTACATGAGATATACAAACAATAAATTTTCAGTCAAGATTTTAGCTCCCCTAGCCTAACTGGCAAACGGTCGAACAAACAGTCCGATAGATGGCGTGATTGCTTTATTGTGAACAATGTGTTGTTGGATTCAAAGGAATATTAAGACCACAGGTTTTATGTGAATGTAGACGACCAGGGTTACCACCTTTCCTTTTCAATTCCGTCTACTAGCTACAGGGTATCCCAAACTCGGCCACGCCCGAGTTTAACGTTCGGCTTCATTTTCTTATGATTAATTAAATTATTTAAATATTTTTAGGTTGTCCGTCTGGAGGTAGGATATATAACTAGGTGAGGAATCTGCAGAAAATGTTCTGAATTTTGTTTATTTTTTTTTAAGCTTAAGCGAATTGCAAGACCAGGAAGACAACAACATCGGCAGAGAATTGCAACTACATCATTTGGCTCTCATAATTTATGATAAATATGATTGCATATGGCAGAGAGAAGACTAAAATGTAACAGACAGAGACAAACTGAAACAGAGAGAGCAATAGAGCAAAGTAAAACGCTGCTGTTGGGTGGAGGAACCGGTCAGCTGCTGTTTATTATAATTAGCTACAATATTGCACATGACTGCAATAAATGTTTCAATTATTTATGTGCTTACACATATATATGCAAACTATCTGACTGTTTGTATTTCTATACATATAAAATACAGGAGGGCTGCCTTACTTATTGCAAAAATCTATATACATGTGTATTGCTATCTCTTTGCTGTGAAGCAACGAAGCAGTTGAATAATTTGTTTGGTTTTGCGGTTAGGTTAAATTCGTGAGCCTTCATATTACGCGTTAATTATGTCCAATTAAATTTTAAATATGGTTTCTTTTTTTTTATTGTGTGTTGGCATATATAGAAAATTAAACAACGACTGTGAGGCATAATTAATCAAGCTAATTAGACGATTTGTCAGTTAGCACTGTAAAATTATGCCTACACCTCGGATCCCATTACTTCCAAGTATTTCAAATTAATCAATTTAATGTTGGTTCGATATTTTTTAAGTTGAGTTGATTTCTTTTATAATTTATGCTATGGCAACATTTGTTCTACACGCGAAATGAACAACCACATTAAATCAAAATGAAATTTAAAACGAAAATATAAGAAAAATAAATTGCAAACAAATTCAGCAACTATTTTGTTTGTTTCCAAACATTAATTTTTATAAAGCTCTTCGCATTAAATATTATTTAGCCTAATGAGCTGAATGTTAATTTGGTCAACACATTATTTCAAATATGCCAAATGTGAAATCAACAAAAACATCAATAACAATACGCAATCAACATAAATTTTCAATATAAATATAAATAAAATTCTATATAATATTCATTCATAATTTACTATAAATTTGAATTGTTTTATGAAAATCGTTTTAAAAATGGTAAATTTTTGATTGGATACTTAATTTCTTATATTATTGAAATTTTCAAATATATTTTAAATAGAAATATAAAAAGAATTACGATAAATTTTATATATGAAGAAACTCATATAAATTGTCTATTTAGTTGGCTTTTAGTCAAATAAAAAAAAAATTATATATTTCATCAAATGTTTTTTTTTCACTTGTTCCACACCCTTTCAATTTGTCTTTTCTGGTTTGCTTTCTTTTTTGGCAAGTCAGCAAGTCGGTGGACTTTTGGCAGCCTCAACAGAGCAACTGAAGCCCAACGAAATTGCTAATGAATGTGATTATGTGGTCATTTCAATGTAAAACAATTGTTTTGCCATTAGTCAGGTGTAGACTAAAAATATGAGGGCGTACGTTGAGGGCAGGGAAAAGGTTTACATTTTCAAGAGGCCAATTTAGATGGGTTTGCCTCTGCCTCTCTCAACGTGTCTTTCATTCATTTCTATTAAGAACAAAACAAGAGGGCGCTGTAAAAACTAATGACGTGATAGACACCTTCTTGCCACACCAGACTGAGTATGATTAATTGTGGCAATCACACGTATAAAATCTGCAATTTAAAGCTAAATACTTTCGCGTTATTTTTTTTTTTTTTTTACTTTCATTTCAAACATTGCCAAAAAAAAATATATATATAAAATCGGTTTTATTAAAGAGGCAGTTGGGGTTCAGAAAGAATCATTCGAGTGTGCGTATGAGTGTGTGTTACGCGCATTTGCACCTGCCAAGTTAGTGAGTTAGTCAGTGAGCTGAAAATCTACAACCCGTTAAACTGACAACAACAACAACAACAACAACAACCAGTCCTTTGGGGCAAAATGTTTTCACTGATAAGCGACGGCATCGTTGACGCGCCAACCGCCAATAAAGCCGACCATATCGTCTCATACGCACGTATCCCTGCCGGGACGCATGAATGCCACAACCTCTACATATTTACCCCCACTTCACCCCATTAGCCCCCTTACGCCACCCACCGAATTCAATCTGTCTGCAGTAAAAATCTGTTACCAAGCACACAAAACAACGCCTACCACTAAGCTTCCAAACACACACACACACACACACACACACACCCACATTCCCACAAAACCTTAGACTCGCAGTCAACTACCCGTGGAATCACCTACGCACACACACACACAAACACAGAGAGAGAACGACCCATCTAACCAAGCTAGGTAGCTAAACTGACAGCTATAGAGACATTAATGTGACGAGGGTACTTTTTTTTAAGGGATTCTTTGAAGGACGAAAAAAAGCGAAATAATGGCAGGGAATATTACATCACCAAGCGCGGAAGCAGCCACAAAAAAAAAAAGGATATCGGTCTAAAGGTGCTGAAAATCTGTGCAACTGAGACTCTAGGGAATGAACAGGAATAGAATTTCTGTGGTCTCAAAAAAAAAGAAACACCCTCCCATTAGTACTGAAATGTTTCTCGCAAACAGTCAACCAGTCTTCATATAAGACTTGGACCGGTTTCTATATCAACTTGATTTATGTAAGATTTAAAAGAATATCTATACCAAAAGTAAGACAGCTAATTCTACCTAATTGCAGTTGCTTTCAGTCAGATGAAAAATAGATAAGATTCCGCATTGTTTGGTTCAACTAAAAAAAAAAAGATAAGATATTTTATTTAGTTAGTTGACACCTGACTAATATTTGTTTTCCAAACTAAACTAAAAAGTTTTGTTCCCAGGTAATTAAAACATAAACTAATAATTGGTAGGGAGATTCTCATGTAGTTTCTTATCAAGCTTTTGTCAAGGAAATGATTTACTCAATTGGCTTGAGGGGCTCTTTTTAGATTTACTTGACTAAATACTTGAAATGTAATTGTTTTATTTTTATTTTTTTGTATGTCACTTCAAGACAGAAATCAAATTCGTTGAAAAGAAAACAAATATTTACCCCATAATTAGTTTTGGCATTGCCCAAGTACTTCCCAAGTACTTGATAACTTAATTTTATGAAATGCTCACAAAGAAAAGTAAATAAACAAAGCCTTCAATATTTGTCGACCCGGTTTCACACTTTCAAAAAAAAATACAATGAGTTTTTTTTTTAGCTATGGGAGTGCCTTTCTATTCCTTAATTATTGATTTTGCTTTATCAAAAAAAAAAGAATGAAAAAGAAGAAGAAGATATTTCACAACAAGGCAATAAAAATGACATTTGTCTAGTCGAAAGACGAAATGGGAAAGCCAAAGATAACTGAACATTCAGTCAATAATTGACTTGTTCGGTGGGGACCGGAACTTCGAGTCTATGAATAGATATGCCGGTATCGCCTTTTAGATAAAAACTAACAATGACAATCAATTCCTATTATTAATACCTGTCCAGGTCTATTTGGGCCTAATTGAAAATTGTTAAGATTTCATTGTGAGATTGCCGGTCTTCCTACCTCTTTATCAGGCAATCAAAGAAAGCAAGAAATTAAAGTTTTCTTGAATTTTTTTTTATTAAGGAGAAAAGTTTCAGTTGATTTGATTTTGTATATCATAAATAATTCAATTTTGAAAAGGACGAAACCTCAAAAAAAAAAAATGAAAGAAAAACACAGAGAATAAAGTTCACACACTTTTCCAGCGATACACACAAATATATTAAATTTCGATTTCAAACGAGCTGAAAGCTAAACAAAAAAAAAAAATCTATAAAAACAAATATAAAATAGAAAAGGACAGAAAAGACAAAAAGATACGAAGGCGGAGTGAATCTGAGACCATGAGCACGTGCTCTAACCTTTGACATATGAGGAGCGGTGCCGGCATTGGTGAAACCATCAAACATATTTTATGTATTAAGGATATACACACTCACACACACGCACAGACACACTCTCACACACTTGCAGACAGAAGCAATAAAACCGCCCTGTTGTATATACAGAGAAATATAAAAAACACGTTACTAAAATAACTCCAAGAGGGTGGCGATATATATAAAAAGCAAAAAAAAAAAAAGAAACAAAATCATGTTACAGGACTCAATGTGCTTTTGCCTGAAAAATCAACCAGAATAACCGCAAAAGCGAATCACAGACAACAACAACAGAGACAGGGTCAGACAGTGAAAGAGAGCTCAAGCTCAGTTCACGTGTGTTGGGTGCTTGGGTGGTGGGTGGTGAAAGAGTGCGAAACTTTGCTCGTTGTTGGTAACAGGAACACGCCCTCTCTGGGGAAATCAAAACAGATCAAAATGTCATCTTTAAGAGCTTAAATTTGTATAAAATTGCCGGTCGTAAACCTAAAAAGCAAAAGAGAAAAAAAAAGAAAAAAATATATCAGAACACCGGAGTAGAGAAGCGCCACAAAAGAGGCTAAGCCAACACAAAGGTATTTCATTGTCTCCACCGACTCAGGCTACCTCCATGTCTTTTATAAAGGTGTAATAGCATGTCACCGGGTTATAATATCAATATAAACACTTGGTTTTAGTTTTACTAGGCAATTGTGTGCCTCGACGAATGAATGAGTGTGTTATTCAGTGATTTAGCCAGTGAAAGGGTAACGAATATGGTAATAAAATTCATCAAATTGAATGGCTTTCTTTGAAAGACCTGAAAGACTTTTCCTTTCTTTTAAGTATCTGAGAAAGTATTTGTTTAGTCAACTAACTCACGGGGAGAGAGTGCACAAGAGCTTAAAGTTGGGTCTTTGTCAAAGTTTGTTTACATAACCCCGAGTAGCTCTTAACTGGTACACTGACCTCTATTAACTCAGTTGTCTTCCCAGGAATTACTTTGAAACTCGGCAGATGTAATTCCCTCATTTCAAGTTCAAAGAACTCAAATTTAAGACGACTTCAAAGACTCGGAAAAGCACTTTGGGGTTAATTTAAGGCCCTCAAAAAACCACTTAAGTAAACCAAACTTGTAGCCACACAGGTACAGTTCAAAAGACTAATATAGTTTGACACCTCTTGGTCATTTATTGAAAGCAAAATAAATGTGGAAAAACAGATTTCTGCTTTGAATAAAACAAAGACGTCAATTTCTCAAACTCTCTATCAACTTTTTCTTCTCTGTCTCTTTGTGGTCTTCAATCAAGGCAAAAAAAAAAACCTTTTAGCAGCCATAAAAAGCAGTTCAATGCTTTTCAACTCAATCTAGACTGAAAGGACTGAGCAGTCCAAAAAGGAGACAACAAGAAAAAAAGACTAAAATATTGAGAAGCTAAAAAAGAAGATAACTTTATTTTCAAACAGCAATTCGAACCGATCTGATTCGACCTGACTGACTGACTGACTTGGATTGACTTTAATTTTAGCCCGGTGTTTTAGATGCTTGATAGATTCAAAGTGAAACTCAAAGCTACAAATGGTTGACTGGCGGCACACAAAAACCTAAAATGCTTTACTGAATGAGTGGACAAAGGCCACAGAAAGAGAGCTGAGAAAAAAATATGGCAACTTTTTCAGTAAACAAACCTGCATTGAATGAGTGAAAATTCGACAAAATCAAAAGCTTTGAATATTCAAATGAATGCGATGAGGAGTGAGTGCGTAATTGAATGAATGAATCTGTGTACTTCTCTCTGGATGTGTGAAAATATTTCGTTTGATAAAAAACAAAGACCTTCCTCGTCATCATCTTTAACCCCTTCATAATAAGCCAAATAAAAGCCATTGATTTGTTAAATGAATAAAAGCACGAGATGTTTCCTAGGGTGGCCGCTCTCGCAAAAAAAAAAAAAAAAAAAAAACAAAAATAACCTAATAATGCGAAGGTCCCCCAACGCTTGACCTGGAACCGCTTCTGAAAACATTTATATTCTCGTTCGTTGTCATTGTGGTTGCCTCATTTTAAGTGAGGGTGACAAAACCTAATAAAATTTAATTAAACTCAATCAAAATCCATTTAAGTCACCCACACAGGCACAGCCACAGGCACACAGACACTCGACTACATATCCAGTATTCGTTGAGATGGGTGCATATGTATATCTGCATAAATCAGAATATAAAAAGCCCGGACCGGACTCGAGTCGACAATGCAAGAGGCGAATTATGAAGACATGAACAGATGAGACTGACTTGAAGGCAAACCGTACTCTTTTTGTATTGCTTGCATTTCAAGTTGTCTGCACTAATTGAATTTTCAATTTGTTTTTGTTGGTGTTATTGTTGTTGTTGTCGTTGTCAATATGGTTGTGGGAGCTGTTGTGCTGACTGACAGAACGGAAATGATGCGAGGGAAACAAATCGATTCGTGTTTGGAAATATAGAAAAATTAATTAAAATAAACACCTGAGCCAAAGCGAATTGCTGGATTTTTCCAATCGAAGATTAACTTGCCCTGTTCCCAAGACAACACACAAAAAGAATACAAATAAAAAATGCATTGAAAATGTCATCGTTGTCAGCACGAGTTTCAATTAAAATTGACAATTGCTCAAACGAATGCAGGGAAAACACGACGATGGAAACGAAAAAAAAAAACAAGCTCACAATAAAACCTAATAAAGGGAATTATAAGAGGCAGCAAACCAACTAAAAAGGGAAGTTGTGTCCGGTAGAAATTTTAGAAGAGCATCTAAAGCAGATCAGTGCAAGGCAGGGACTCGGGTCGGGTCATACACAAAAGGCTTAAGCCACTTGTGACGATTTCTGCTCTCGTTCATTCAATCATTCATTTCAGTTCCAATTTCCCCTACCATCACACACTCCACACACATACACACACACTACCCCACACACCTACACATACACACCCTTGTCAATTTATTTTCCAGCCTCTGGGTCTGTCATGTTTTTGTCTGTTGTTTTGTCTGTTTGTTTGCTTAATTTAATTTATCCACTCACAGGCTTACACATTTCAATGAGGGTGTTAACAAGCGCGGACATTTAAGTTCCCCTACCACCCCCATCTCCACCGTGCACTCCTTGAGATAAGTGAGGTCAATTTATTTGTTTGGGTGGCCCCATCATAATCAAAACTGTGATTGCCCGCATAAAAAAAAAAATAAGGATGAGACCATTTCCTTTTATAATAATTTCAAAATGTATTCAATCTGCATATGGAATTTTTTTTTACTTTATGATATTTGTAACTAGGTGAAGTGAGGCATTCAGGCATTCTCCAGACTTGAACGAAATTTCGTTGGAAAAATATTTTGAAATACTAAAAACCAGAGAATCGTAAACATGTTCTAAGGAATATAAAAGCCAACGTAGCGATTCAACAATGTGTAAATTGCTATAGAGACTTCTTTACCGTGGATAATTTTAGACAAAAATATTTTTCACTAAATATTTTTCGGAAAATTATTTTTTTTTTTTTCGTTTTTTGGTTTGAATAATTTCCAAATTAAAAATAAATTTTTACCTCAGCGTCGAGCAGTTTCTGATGCCGCGGCAACGTTGCCGGCTTCACGCAGGTGTGCGAGACTTTATTTTTAGTCAAGAGAAAGATAAATGGAGAGAGCCAAAGAGAAGTCCAGATTCTCAGATACATTCCGCTCTCTTGTTTTCATTTTTGGACTGCTGACTGCTTAGTGAGTAATTAACCAAAATAAAAACAAGAAGCCTGCAGTTGTGGCAAAAGAACGACAGCCAAATCCAAGTGTAGCCACAGAAGAGCCAGGAGGGAATAATTTAAGAATGAGGTATAAGTCAACAAATGCCATTTCACTTAACTAGACATTAATTATAAATGCTCTGAACCGCAGCCAAAAACATGAATAAGTAAAAAAAAAAAAGAACAGAAAAAAGAATCACACCTTTTCACTTCTTCCTCTTGATCACAATCAAAACCAACATTTGGTGCCATAAAATTAATAAAAATTATAATAAAATATATATATTATATATATACATATAAATGTATATAAAAAAGATGAGTGTCATATGAAGCTTTCTGTGTAGAAATATTATTGCTTCATATTGTAAGATTTCGGAAAAAAAAAATAAATAAACAAAATTTAGCTCAAGGTGCTTTTGGTATTTCGGCTTGTTTTTAATCTGTTGATAAATTTTTGTATTTTTTACTCATTTTTACCTGTGACAATTTTAAACATTTTTAATATGCAATTAAAATTTTTTAATTTATATTTGTATACTTAATAAGATAATTATTATTAAAAATGTTTTCCCCTGCCTTAATTACTGATTACAGACAAAAAAAAAAAAAAAATAAGCTTTATTAACTACCCAGGAGGTTGGAGGAGATAAGTTCTTTTAATTTGGTAAATCCCTGATTAAATCAGCCTTGAAATTATATATCAAAATATAATGCAATTTTTCTGATATGAATATCTTTTTACTCAACTGAAGTTGGCTTAGTTTTGCACTCGCAAATGAAACGGAATTAATTTCCGTTGGGAAAAAGAAATAAAAAATTTTTTATATTTTAATTTGTAGATTTTGTTTACATATTCTAAAAAAAAAAATGGGCCTATGGAAAAATACCAAAATGTTGTGAACATTTTCGAAAATATCTTAAAATATACCATCAGGGGTGCAGACGGAAATACTTTTGTTTCTTGCGGTCCAAATTAGCTGTCAAAAAAAATGGATGATTTGATTGACAGAATGGAACAAAATATAAAAACAAATTTAAGGTTGTTTCAAAAAATTTTTGGTAAACACAAAAAATTTCCTGTAGGGAAAAACTAATCTTTATACTTCTCTGAAAGCAGTCTTTTCCAATCATTTCCAAATTTTACCCAATCTGATCTTGCCAAACACTTACCTGCAAAGAGAAATAATAAAGAAAAGATTTATAAATAAATTTGAAAAGAATTCACATTAGTTATTAAAATTACGAAATGCATAGAGATTCGGCAAGGGGGCTGGGGGGAGAGCACTTTGTATGAAAAATAAAACAATTTTTTTTGTTGTCTTCGTTAAGTTCAGAAATGCAATAAAAATAAGAAATTTTTGAAGAATTTACTAAGCAGCAACAACAACAAGCAGACTAAGAGTAAGTGGTGGAGGGGGGTGGGGTAATGCATAAAATGAGGTGGGTCGAGTGGAGTGTGTTGCTCTTCTAGAATTTATGGCTGTAAAATAAGATTTTATTTCTTGTGTTTTTATTGTTTAACAAAACCAGGAAAATGATGCCATCGAGCAGGGCCAGACTCGTCGTCTTCAAATTTTGAGGTAGACGAAAAAATAAAACTTTTCAGACAAACCAAAATACATTGGTAATTCGATTTTATTTACTCTTTTCTTCTTTGAAATTTTTGCACAAATTTTCGCTTAATTTTCTCATTAAAGTTATAAAAAAAATTAAATGCAAAAGTATTTGATGGCAAATGTCAAAAATGAATGCGGTCACATCAAATAAAATGAAATATGAAAAAACGAAAAAAGAAAAAAGGAAAGATTGCAAAATGCTGAAGAGGATTTCAGTTGGCGGCCGAGTTTAATCCTTCAAACGTACTGGTTGACAACTGGGCCGACACAAAAGAAAAACAAGCAACGAATAACCCGATAGAGAGATATTAAAATAAACAACAAAGGCACAGAGAAAGTGACTGACTGGGCGAGTTGGGGCAAGGCGGGTGTAGGGGGAAGCGAGAATATTCATACATATATATTTTTTAATCAAAATTCTCTTAAATAATTAAAATGCAAATTGTGCGAGCATAAAATAAAAACAAACAGGAGCAGATAGGAACGAGGCGGAAACACTTTCACCCTCACACAGAGACTGAGAGATTGACCGCCTGGTCTGCTGATGGTGGCAACGATGATGACGACGACGACGACGATGATGATGATGATGATGACAACAACTTTGACAGTTCTTTGTGGTATTTTGAGCAGCCCAACAGACTGTCAAAGACTGTAAGGGAGCAAGTGAGAGAGAGAGAGCGAGCATAGAAGAGCCTGCGAAGAATGTCTGGACTCTGTTGGCCATAGCAACAACAAAGCCTTTAAAGTGTTAACGATGAAGCCGAAGCAGCTGAGACGCCAGCAACATTGCCATCAGTTCAGCCAGAAATGTTGGTGGGGACGGTTAGAAGAGGAAGCACATCAGTACGTTCTGGCACGCACGCACACACGTGTTAAATTCATAGGACGAGTTTTGCATACACAAAAAGGGTTGCCCCCGTCCACTCGGAAGGTAAAGGCAGTAAAATTTGTGTGCTTGTGTTTTTCTTTTGTTTTTGTCATGTATCTGTATGATTCATTAAGCCTCTTATTATGTTTGCACTTAAAAATTCATATTCATATAAGCAGTGTGACAAATTTCTGTGCCAGCGCCTGTCTCTGTGTGTGTGTGTGTCCTTCAAAGCCAAATTTATTAGCATACTTAAGCGGGCCGAGCTTCATTAAACAACCAGCAACCTGACTAACACAACCTATAACAGCAACAACAACAAGAAGATCATCATCATAATTATCAGCATCACTGGGTTAGTTGAGCCGAAAACTTGCTTCTCTGAGTTATATGTATTAGTTAATTGGAACATCTTTCGTTCCTTCTCTACCAAAAAAAAAAAAAAAGACACACTCTTCATGGTCTTTTCATACATAATTAATTTGATATTTTGCACATGTTTCCCCAACAAACAACTACATATAAACAAGCCAACAAACAAGCAGAAGCAGCAGTAGCAGCAGCAACAAGAAAAAGAACAACCTCCCACAACAGTTGTAAACATTAAATGCAATTAAGCATACGCCATGTTGAACGACTAACAAAACTTTCTGCCTGCCAAATCATTTTTACATACATTTTTTTTTTTTTTTTTTTTTTTTTGTGATTTGAGTTTTATTTTTTATATTTTCGGTCTACCTTTGCTTTGCTCTTGATAAATATTAAATTAGCATAGTTGTTGTTACACACATACAAACACATAGGGGTCAGTTGTGTAACACTTTTGAAATAATGAGTGCTTGGGGACACTGCCTAACGAGTGGCTATATAGTGTTGACTCTGATGATGTTGAAAGGGAAAGAAAGATGATGTTACTCATTTTGGTTGCTACAATTTGTGGTGGCGTCAATTTGCAAAGTTCCATAGTAAATAATTTATTTTAAACAGCCACGCAGAATTTTATTATTCATAGTGAATAATTCAAATAAAATAGATTAACTTTTCCATGTTAAGTTAAGCCGGCATGGAAATTATTAAAACCACTTTTTATCCACAAATATTTTCTGCAAAAAGGGTTTGTTAAATTCTTTCTTTTAAATTTAATTCCTTCGCCCATCAGGGACCTGCTCTATCCACTCAGCAAAAAGTGAGTGAAAAACAATTTTCCAAGTCAACAAGTAAAGTGGCTACCATCATCAATAAAGTAGCACCTTCAATTCAACCATAAAAAGAAATGCATAAAAAAAATAAAAATGAAAATAAAAAAAGAAAGATATTTTTTAAATGGCGTCTGGTAGCGCAAAAAGAGTGGACAAGAAAGAGAGAAAATTATGAAGGACATAATGTTAATGTTCCAGCAGTCGGTAGCCAGTTCATAACCAGCAGACCCAGGGTCACAGTCAAGAGGAGTGGAAGCCACCGCAACTGTGTGCAAAGTGTATTCAAAGCAGTTGGGAGGCTGGGTGGCTGAAGAAATTGCAGACCCAAGGACCGAGAGAGATCAGACAGAATAGAGAAGGTGTAGACCAAGCCACTGGAAGGCTAGCAGGTGGGTAAATACAGTGAGCCAGAGTGTGAGTGGGAAGGTGTGAGTGGAAAAGGGCCAGGCGAGACTGGAGTTTATTTAAGCGAAAATGTAATTTTATGCTTTTAATTGAGCGAATATGCGTGTAACATGTGCCAGGGCATTCCAAGCCTCCGAAAACGAACACACAGGAAAAAAGGGGTGACAACACTTGGCATAGACAGGGCCAATGGTAGCCCTTGATGAGTTTGCGCAGCAACCAAGCGGAATAATGAAAACAAAGTAAATTTTTAGCCACCATCCCGGAGATGTTCCGAAGACAGGGTTCGACAGAGCGAGAGAGCGATGGTAACTGTAACGTTAACGTTAACGGTAAATGTAAAAGTTGAACTCGTCTAGTCTAAAACAAACTGGCTTACTCCATTAACTAGTTTAGTATACAAGAAGTTTGTAATTTGAAGTGTTGCCTGATAAACTTGCTTCTACTCCGCGAGGCGACAGCATTGACACTTTAAGCAGAAGCCAGGAAATTTAAAGTAAACAAGCTCCAGAGAAAGAAGCCCGGCAGAGGCATTGCTGAAATTGAGTTTATCGCGCTAATGTATTTAAACAAGTAAAAGGAACCCGAACCCGAACCCGTACCCGCAAGTGTTCAAACAAAAGGCAAAACAGACTGGCTTGCTTCGCCCGGTCTGCAAATGAAAAGCAATAAAAACGCAACATTATTAATCATCATCAATCACTGTCATCTATCAAAAATTGTGGTACACCCACTGACGAAGCTACTGTTACAAAAAAACCAACAATGACTACGACTACGACTTCTCCGGCAAGTTGGCCATCAAGCCAAGTCGAAGCTTCTACTCCTCATCAGCCACCTTCTCAATGCCATGGCTTCTTTCTATCTAAAGTGTATTGTATTTTACGTAGTCTAGAAAATCCTAGACTGGGCCAAGCCAGACTGCCTCAAAACTGTCACTTAGTCTAGTCGAAAATGATTACTAGCATAGCCCCAAAAGAAACTACAAAAAAAAGAGAAAGAAGCTCTTCTTTTTTTCTGGAAAATATTCTTTTTCATTTCACAAATTTAGAAAGGTTTTCGTATCAGTTTTGTTAAAGGCCTAGAAAGCTCTAGCTTTCATTTTTGGGTAGGTCCAGCTTAAATGCAAAAAGAATAACCCGCCTCATGAAAGTCCAAGCCATTAAAATAGTTCATTGAACTGAACTAAAAAGAAAGCAAACCACATATTGTGTAAAGAAAAGAGAAGAACATAAAAAAATTATGATATCACGAAAATAAATAAATTAAGCTCAGAATATTATTTCAAGTGCCTTTAAAAATTTCTTAGGAAAAAAACAAGATGATCTCGACCACCTTCGAAGTTGGTTGAATGCCTTCTCATTTGGAGTGATTAACACTTTATAGATTACATCACAGAGGCCAAGGGGTGTAGGAAACACTTGTTCTTTTTATTATATATTCATTTTTTTATGCTTTGCTTTGTTTTGTTTTGGTTTGGTTTGGCGGACTCTTTTGTCGTGCATTTAAATTTATCTACATTTTCTTGCTTCTTTCGTTTTTTTTTTTTATATATTATTTTTGGAATTTAATTAACAGGTCGAGACGAGCTCTTCTCTCTCTTTCTCTCTCTCTCTCTCTTTCTGTCTGTCTGTCTGTGTTTTGTACTCTGCGAGTATCGTGGCTTTGTTACAGGTGAGGTGACTTGAAAAACTTTTTGACTGCAAGCAGAGACTTGTTTAAAACTTTGCCGCACTTTGACTGTTCATTTCCCCTCCCTAGCGTTTCCACATCGTGACTGGCTTAAAAAAACAAAAAACAAACCAATTGACATACAAACAAAAAATATAAAACTTTTGGGTGTCATGATATCCAAATAAAAAACAAAAATCTAGAACTACAATAGACAATTCAGCAGCAACAACAACAACAACAACTGTTTCCTCTCTTCTATTCGGAGCCCACCTTTTTGGTCATACCCTCTCACCTTATCGCAATTGCTTTACTTCGCTTTCCAAGGGCCATTGTTTCTTTTACTACAAATTCTACCGTTACTGCATTATTTTTCCAAAAAAAAAAAAAAAAATGTATAAAGACGAAAAAACTTTTAATGTTTTTGCAAGGACCAAGCCAACTTAGCTCTTTGTTAAGAGTTTACCAAGAAGTTTTTTGTCTTGCCGATATTGATTGTCTACGAGTAGAAAGAAAGATACCAAAACGAAAAGCAGAGCAAAGATCTCTTCTCAGACACCTACAACATTTTGACAGCCTGTACAAAAAAAAAAGAAACAGACCAAGACGAAACGATACGAAGCCAGTCAAGTCAATCCAGTCAAGCCAATCAAGCCGAGCCAGTCCAAGCAAGTCAGTCGTCCGGCTATCCAAACATTCATCTTGCATCCTTTCTACATAACAACAAAATCATCAAACTCTTGTTTGTGCACTCCTCTGGCAGCAAGGCCCACATCAACGTCAGTCAACTTTGTGGCACAAGCCAGCCACTTGCCACACCCAGTGGCAGACATTCTGCTCTTCAGCAAAATTCTTCTGATAATTGCTTTAAAAATTTTTACTTCTCTACTCTGCTCCCAGACCAGATCATTGACTCTGAGACACCACAAGCAGATTTAAGCATGTTTTTTATTATGGAATCATCGATTTTTCAACAAGTCGACGACAATCAAAACTCGGAAGTAATTAAATTTCCAAGAAGCTGAAAACGATAAATTCTTGAAAAACTTTATGGCTAACCAAATTAACACTCAAAATGCACAAAATAGAATATTAAACACTTTTTTTTTTGTTCCTCTTGTATTCTCCATCTTCTTTTAATTAACCGAAAATTGAATGAATTCCGTTTATTTTTTTTTTATTTTAAGGGTCAAGGTCAGAAAAGAGAGAGACAGAGAGAGAGAGAGAGAGAGAGAGAGAGAGAGAGAATAAAAATACCACTCAAGACGCGTGCCATTCAGGAAGTTTTAAGTGCCATGAAACAGAGTAAATAATTTAAAATGAGGGACTCCCAATGGGGGGTGGGGCGGTTCGGCAGTGCCGAGTTGCCGTCCAGACCACTTCAATTTTGCATTGCAAATGCCACATCAAATTATGTGTTTGGGTTTTCAAAAAAAAAAAAAAAACATTTTACATATTTTATGAGCGGCTAGAAAAACTTGTTAAAAAGGCAGAAAAAAAATTTTGTTTTGAAAAAGAAAACAGACCATAATTAAGTATGATAAAGAGCTTTAATTTGAAGGTGTGAAATGGTTCAACTTATTATTCAGAATCTCAAAACATTCACAAAACTCGTCAATTCTAATGAGATTTTTGATTAGCTTGTTAAAAAAAAAATAAAAATATAAATAATAATTTCCTCGCAAGACTTTTAAGGTAGCTTTTGTTGAGTCAATGCCAAAACCACATATAAACAAATAAATATGTAACCTACTTTTTCCTATGGATTTCTGTTCTCAACCGCACTGACCAATCCACTGACTCTTTGTAGTTTATAGTTATACCGTTTTTGTGTATAATAATATTTTGCTATGCCATCATCATAATGAGAATAAAAAAAAGAACAGAGCGAAATGGAAAAACAAAAGCTGTCAAATCAAAAGTGTTGATTGTCAACGTGGCGTATGAGTGACAAGCAGACCGCTTGAATAGATGATCAAATAAACAGCCTTAGACTCCCACAGAACGTTATCCATTCTACATATATATAGATATATATCTATCACAGCATAAAATGCCGTTTGTTGTCTTTTAGTTTTTTTTTTTTAGCTAACAAAGCAGCCGAGGGAGAAGACGTGTCAGGAGAGTCAGACAATCCGGCAGACATTCCGCAAAACAGAGAGAAATGTGTACCTGGTGAAATTTCCATTGGCTAACAAAAACATAAAAACAATTCTCATGGTAATGAGTGGCATTTATTTTTATTTGGTTGACTCAAATGAGTGTGGGCTTTTTTCACACTTGTCCGCTGACAATGCGACGATGGCTTTTGATAAATTGGCTCTGTGAATTAGGAAAGGGATTTGGGATATTTTCAAAGGCTTCACTTTTGCAGCACACGACAGGGATTAAAAAAAATATATGTATATATATATATATATATATTTGATTTTTTCCTATCATTTTTATGAAAATTGATTTATTTCGTTGACTTGGCAACTATTTTAATTTGATTCTTGGAATTTTCTCTGTTCTATCAAGTTGACTGCATTCTTAGTAAAAATGTCACTGGTAATCAGTTTAACAGAGAATTCAGAAAAAAACCGAACCAGTTGACTTTGTTTCAACCATTTTGACTTGAATTGTCTGAGGACTCAGACCAGGCTGCCCTTTTCTGGCAGTTTCAATTTACACAAGAATTGCAAGAGTGCCGGATCCTTGTCGTTGTCTCTATTTTATTATTTTTACTATTTTTTGTGTTTTTTTTGCTATCCCTTTAGAATTTTTATTTATCCGAGATGCTTTTTGGTCACATGTAAAAAACAATTTAGACCAAAAAGTGCTGCGCAAAAAAGGCAGCAGAGAAAACCCAAGTGATGCTGCCTTTCTTTAGGTATTAAGGTCAAATGCGTTAAGCCAAAACAAAACAAAATGAAACAGGTAACAGCAACAGCAACAACAACAAACAATCAGCAATGACAACAACAATAGCCACCACCAACAGATTGTTTACTGCATGCAGAGAAAAGAAGCCACCAGCAAAAAAAATAAAAAACAAACCACAAAAAGCACAAAAGCATGGCGAACAACAAAACCAACAACACTATAAAGAAAAATATAACAACAGCAACAACAACAACAAATGAGGTAGAACGGCAACAGCTTTGCCACTTTGTTGGCCGACTGTGTTTGGTAACGGTAAAGTGGCTGAAAAATTCCAACCAACTGAAGCTGGCCCAAAACATCAAGTGGCCGGGCCGTAGACGTAGATTCAGGTCAGGCACAAAATGTGCAATGTGACCGGCAAAAGCAACAACCACTAAGGTCTAAGCGAAAATAATTGGCTAAAATGTTGCAGAATCTCTGCCCTCTCTCTCTCTCTCTCTCACTACCTTTCTTTCTCTCTGTCTTTATGCAGTTGGCTTAAATGAAAAGAAAGTTGTAAGAATGAAATTATAGAGTGCAAAAAAAAAAAAAGAATGAAGAAGAGACCAGAAAGAATTTACTGACCAGAACGTCTTCTTCTTACTTAACAGAATATACCAAAGACAGCAAGAATCTGGGCACAAACAGAAAAAACAAGAAGACTGTCTTTTTTTTTACCGTTATGTTGACCGCTTTACTTAACGGCAAAGCAACACAAACAAACAAACACATGAGTGGGAGCCAAGAGAACATAAAAAGTAAAAAATATACAAAAAAAAAAGAATGAAAGAAAGAATAAGAAGTTCTTAAGAAGAAACCGGTTTAATGCTATTCGTCTTCTTCTTCTTCTTCTTCATCATTTGACGATACCCAATTGATGGGAAACATTGCTTACCGGTTTTATGCTTCGTCTTTGCTAATATTTTCTCTGGCCTCTGGCCCATTTAAGTTGGCAATTCTGTCATCTGAACACTGGAAAGATTAAGCTGAAAGCTTTCTAAAAGAAAAAACACACAGACACACACATATAACCACAAAATAAATAACCCGATACCAAATCGGTAAATTCATCTGACACAATTCTTAGTCCAACTATCGACCAAGATAAATTGATCAACCTGAGCCAACGTTGCGAAAATCAGAGACTTGTTTTGGTTTGCTTATTTAAGCTTTTGTTATGCTTCATTAATATTTAATCAGTTTTTGATATTATCGGTTATTAAGCCGGGGCTGAGAGGACGGTTGCCATTTAGTTTATTTAGGAAAAAAAAAAGAAACGATAAATTTTTGCCACGAGGAACAGAGCAGCATTCATGCGCATAACCAAATGAAGATGCTTAAATTAGAGTCTAAATAAGGCTTCCGTTTAAAAAGACATTTACATAAACTAAATTTACCGGAAATTAAACAATCGAACTACAACAACAAAAACAATGAAAATACTCTAGAATAACAATTGTTTATTCAGATCATTGTTGCTACAGTTTCGCTCTTGGCAAATCAAAAAATTAAAAAAAAAAGAAAAACCTGAGTTGTTGTCGAAGATTACAGACTCTTTTTAAGTTATGAGTAGAATTGATACGGTAGCAAATATTTCTAGGATCCACTTAGTCTTAGTCTTAGACAGCTTTATGATGTAGTGGTTCGATCGTTATGAAATTTGATATGAATATGTATCTCTTTATGGTAAATATGCATCCCAAATTTGAAAGTGATCAGTCAATCAATGTGGGGATTCTTCCTAAAACCATCTCAGTATTATGATGTAGTGGCCTCACAAGGATCGATTCCGAAGGACCTATTTCTGTCTAAATCCAAGCCGGATATGTCTCAAACTATAGATAAAGGCAAATGGCTATACTCTTTGGTCTTCGAGAAAGAGTAACAAAAAACAAATGGAAAAAATCCCAAAACCTTAGCTAATTAAAAATTAAGCAAAGTCACTAAAATGGCGAGGCGAGCTAGTAAAAAACATAATATTAAAATGATTGAATAAAGTAAGAAAATCCATCTTCATATATAAATTATTTTTATTCCAAAATTTTTAGTCAGAATTAAAATGCTTCTTCTGAGATCATCGATTCAATACTTTTCTATTTTCGGTAGTTTAGAAATTTGATTTTCTTAAAAAAATAGAAGAAGAAAAGAATAAAAATTTACTAGATATTTAATGAAAAATTTATGATCTACTTTTTCAATATTTTTTTTATTTTTTCTTATTTTTTTATTTCAAATGAAAAGAACTCTTTGAACTTATCTCTCACGGTTATCAATAAACGCTTCAACTTGGACTTTTTATGACACGTTTTTAATTTGAGTTTCGTCTTTTTTTTCAGATTTTTTTTTTTTATGATATATGCCATTTTTTTATAGATACTTTCTGGTTGAACATGCTATAGATAGCGACTTTTACTACTTTATTCAGATTCAGTCTTAATTGTTCAAACTAAAAGGTGACTCGCCTAGACAAGTTAGTTAGACTTTGTTGTTGTTGTTTTGGTTGCTTTTAGCCGGCCGGCATGTGTCTTCGGTTAATGGCAATTTGAATGGGGGTAATTTTTCTATAAGCTCAGCTCACAAGGAATCTGGCAGTCGCGCTGAGTTATATAATCTGTCCGAGAGCAGAGAGAAGAGAAATGACGTTGGTTAGGCCAAGATTAGCTGGTTTGGTTTCATAAAACTTTTTTATGTGTTAGATAACTTTGGATTTGAGCACAACAAGACTTTTAGGGTAGCCTTTTAATTAATTTTAAATTAATTCAACTGGCCTGCCAACCGGGCCCCCCCTCCCCCCCCATCCGGCTGATCTTCTGGTCTTACTATTTTAAATTGATTGGCTTCTGCCTACTTTTGGTAGTATTTCATTCATTTTGATTGACTTGCTTTTATTATTAATTGTCTTTTGTTATTTATTTATTTATTTAGCAGGAGAAGATCAAGAAGAAGAAGCAGAAGCAAAGAATTGTATATTTGATTTTAGTGTTGATGCTTTTATTTTGGTTTGTATCATGTCACATTCTTAGGTCACAACAACAAAGGCTGTCAGACCCGTTTCAAATATATAAATTAAATTACCAACTTGTTTAATAGCCAATCTTTCAAATGCTTACTACACATCTAGCCATATCAATCGTACATATTTGTTATTCAAATTTTTTCTCATATTGTTATTGTTGTCTGGGCCCAAAAAGAGTCTCATCATTTTTGGTTGGGATATCAATGCGCTTTTAACCCTATTAAAATGCCTCTTATCGGCTGAAGGTTTTTCGCATTTATAAATAACTTAAAGTTAAGTTGAAGTAAACAAACCAAAATCAAGAAAAATGAAAAATTTTATCTTAATAGAAGATAATTTAAATTTTCATATTTATTTGTTAGACACTTTGGCAATTTAATAAATCAAGTAATTTTATTGATGATAGATATAAAAATAAATTTATAGTATATACTACGAAACAAAAAATATGTGAATTCTTTTTTTTTTATTATTATTTTAATTCTGACAATGTTTCCAAAATAAAATGTCTCATTTGGGGGTGATGATGTCGTCGTTGTGATGACTAAGTCGGTGGAAAAAATACCTTGTATATTTCGAAATATATATTTATATGTAGTATCTGTACTGCTATCTATCCACACGAATTGTATATACCTAGAGATTGTTGTATTTATAAACTTACTTGTTGATCTGAAAAATAGTTCGGGCTTGGCCAGCCATAAATTTCCAATAAATTTATAACAAAACTTTATGGCACTTTTCAATGGCAAAAGCAGAGGTGGCGGAGGTGTCTAGAGGTCTAGGTCTATCTAGACTCTTTGGTTTTCGAAATTCTTAAAGAAATTAAATGTTTGCCTATTAAAAAAACTAAATATATACATTTCTACACTTTTATTTAGCCGACTGGCTGGCTTGGAGAGTGCTTGGAAATTATTTGATTTCAGCACCAAATTAAGTTGGTTATTTTGTAAACAAAAACTGAATTGCAATATTATTTTGGGCTATTCAATGACGCAGATTTTAAGGTGTCGAAAATTTGTTTAGCACAAACACAAAAACCGCATATATAACAATAGATTTTTAGATCGTTTAACAATCATCAGCACCAAAGATGTTTGGCCATGTGCAAAATACAAAAATAAATAAAAGATACAATTTATTTCAAAATGATTGTGTAGATGCTCTTTTGACCTTATACATATATACCATACCGCCAATATATCAGCATCATACAACCAAACAAGTTACGTACATTGTCACCTACCTGCAAAGACAAGAGAAGAAAAAAGAAAGAATAAAAAAATTAGTTTAGATAAAAGAAAATTTAGAATTGTGATGATTATCTAGAGATTTATGGATAATTCCCAAATAGGCAATATTTTCTTTTGTTTACAAAAAAAAAAAAAAAAAGCTGAATTTTTTCTTTTTGTCCCTTGACTAGAATTGTCGCAGCATCGATCGCAATGCGCCAAAAATAAAATTTACAGCCCGCTGTCATTTCTGTCAGTTTATAAATATTTACGCAACTCGGGTTGGAATTTTGTTCCTATATTCTTTTTTTTTATTCCTTAAATTGCCTGAAAATTGTTGAACGTATTTGGGCTGCGGTTGGTTGAGAGGTCAGAGAGGAGAGTTCTCGTTGAGCTATTAAAAAATTCATTGCTTGTAAAATGCAAAAAGTCCTCTATGATAGAGTGTAGAGGTCTATAAAACCGAAACAAAACCAACAAAAAGCCAAATCGAATTGGCCTAAAAGGAGGCTTAAATATCAGACCATCATTTGCCCGGCCACCTTCCCGCCAAGCCAAATGAGGATAAACTCGGCACATTCCTGACACCAAATTTCAACCCCTTATCACCATTTCGGGTTTCCCTCGTTGTTTTTTGGTTTTTGACAATCTTTGTTTGGCAAGCTGCTTTTGATGGTTTTCTTTACTGTATCTTTACCGCCGCTGCCGCCCCCATCATTTTGGCGACCCACTTGCAAAATATCATTTACATATCCGGCACATATCCGCTGTATCTGTTGTTGGGTGCGTGCTTCAAAATACATGAAAAGCTTTTAAATTTTTTATACACGCCTTTTGACTGGATCAGGCCAGGCCAGGCCAGGCTAGGTTTGGTCAGGCCACCCTTTCGACCAGCCAGGGAAATTTCCTTCTTTTTCATGTGCCTGATTTTTTATTTATTTATGTGAAATTGGGCCCTGACCGTCTCTGCTCTTTCCTTTTGTTACCCTGCCAGAGTCACGTTGTCCATTAAATAACCGCGTTAAACTGACCAGACCAACCAGTCAATGGCAGACCCACCAACCAGTTCGACCCAGCCCTCCGGCCTTTATTTCGACTATCATTTGCGCTTGGTCTGAACAATTTACTCTTTGATTTTTGGTATGCTTGTCCTGATTTTGGGTTTTTCCGTTTTTTAAATTAAATTAAATTTCATATGTGGCAAATTTGAATTTCTTTTGTTTTTAACAATACATTTTCGAGACCATTTGCTTTTCCAAATGTACAGAAATATTTATCTATCAAATTATATGCAATTTAAATTTAACTTTTTATAGACTTTTTTTTCTCTCTTTTATTCATTTATGCATCTGGCCTTTTTCTTTTGCATAATTAAAAAAAAAACCTAAAGAGGGCCACCACACAACCCTTTCCATTTTGTTTTTTTTTTTTTTTCTTTCTGATTTCATTTTTTCACTGGGATTTATTTACTGCCCCAAAGATATTTGCCCAAAAAAAGTTGTACAAAAAAAGAAATTATATATAAATATTTTTTTCTCAGCACATCTGTTCGTTTTGTTTATGTTTTAATTACGTTTTATGCGGTTGATTTATATTTATGGAAAAGTCGCGTAATTTTTATGATGTGGCAAGAATGAAGAAGAAAGGAGGGGACGCAGCAGAAGAGGTGGAGTAGATTTATTTATTTCTCAAAAACTTATGACAAACCCAACTAGATTGACCCTGAAAATTGGCAAAGAAAAAGTGTGGGCTGAGCTCTGATTGATTATGAAAGCAAGAGACTAACCAAAGAAATTCTTTAGATTGATTTATATCTTTAATTAAAATTTCTTTCTATAAATATTTGAGGAATTTGAATATTATAGCAGATTTTCTTAATATTCATTAAATGATTTTCAAACGTGTGCGCAAATGTACCGAGACGATAATTTAATTCATCTTTTTGGAAAATATATGTATATATTTCTATCAATTTGATTTATAGAAAATAAATGTTCAATAAATTTAAATTCTCCAGGAAATAAATAAGGTTTGCTCTTAATTCTGTTGACAAAGTTTTGTGAATTCCCCAAACTATCTTAGATTTGCCGTCGACTTTGAACTTTGACCAGAGCAAAAGCTTTTTATATTTTGTTGGCCTCTCTCATTTCTCCGCGCCACCGCAACTCTTGAATGATAAATTGCTCGATGTATTCGCATATATGACTAAAGTATCTTTTATGTTATCAACATTGGCCTGGCAAAACTATTGTGCACACCATGTATTGAATGTATCTGCAAAATACGCAGACTTTCAGAGTTCATTTGTGTGTATTTCGATCTGTTTTGTTTTTGTTTTTTTTTCTTTTTTTTTGTGATTCAAAGCTTTTTAGGAATATCTATGACCATCGAAAAGTTTTATCGAACGTGTGTTTTTATTTTTATTTTGTTTTATTTTTTTTCATTGTTGTTGCAACTTGTCAGTTTGTGCGCAAAGACCATCAATTTACTTAGTTTTATTATCTACACACGCAGCGGGATGACAGCCGACAGAGGTGTGAGCGCTGAGAGAGGGGAGGTGTGAGCTTGGTATTTCGGTAATTCTGTTCAGTTGAATTGGCTGGTTGGCTGGTTGGTTGGTTGATTTCTTTTTCTGCACGCAATATATGAAAAGACAAAAATTGTATCTTTTGCTCTATATCTTTTACCCTTTATAACACAAGTGTCGTAGTTGCCACAGCCCTTTTCAGTCCTTGCAGACTACACCTTCTCCGAAAAAAAAAACGAACGCATCTTGACACTTTATCGTTAGCCAAAAACTAGTGCACTATGGCTAAAAACAAAAGAGCAAAAACAAAGCGAGAAAGAGAGAGAGAGAATGGTGCAGGGTACAACATGTCACGAAAGGGAGTCTCTGATAGGGCGGAGCGATGCGCGGCAGGGTAAGGCAAATTCTGCCAGTTTGGAGCCTTGCAAACAAAACATTTTCGCGCTTGGCGTTAAATTCCCTTGACAGCTATAAAATTGCATTTTACAGTAGCGCAAAAAAAAAAAAAGAAAACAAGAAAAGAAAATACGACAAACCCACATTGTCTGTGCATCTACGAGTATGTGTATCTATGCATCTGTGTTGAAATATTTTCTAATAAATAGTTATCGCCAATGCGAAAATAACAACAACAACAAAACGAGCAGAAGAAGAAGAAGACAACGCAACAAGGCTGAGGGACTCACCAGAAGCAATATTGATATTCCCAAGTGGCAGCGTACCGAAATGTACGTTCCGAGAGAAGACAAAGCATGCTTGGGTCAGAGACTGACAGTCCAAGTAAAAGCAGGCAGGGAAGAAGCAGGACATATCCTCATTTCCCCCCCTACTCTGTCTATTGAAAAGACAGCAAAAGTGCGACATCATTATATAAATTGTGTGGCCTGCCCCAAAACTGGTTGAATTGCTGCAAAGTTCTTTCATTTTTTTTTTTTGGGTATCTTATAGATACTCTTGTCCATATCTAATGCTTGGTGGTGGTATTGTTGGTGTTTGTCTAGCTTGAAGTGATTTCACACACATGTTTTCCCAAAAGCATGACCACAAAACGCTCAAACATACAGATACACACAGACACAGCTGCGGCCAAGCCAAGCCAGACCAGGCCAGGCCAGGCCAGAGAGAAAACGAATCTTTCGGTATGCCAGCTAGCTACATTCGTTCTAGTATTCTCAGCTATTAGTCAAAGTGCCCAAAAATGGTGGTAGCTGTGGTAGTGGTAGTTGTGGTGGTGGTGGCTGCCTTCACAAAACTAAACAAACAAACAGAAACGGCACGTGACAAATGCAACTACCAATGGCTATCAGAATCTATACTCAAACACACACGTACACACGCACATTCGAGTATCTGTGTATCTAGAGAAACATATGTGGACAAGGAGGAAAACACAAAAAAAAAAAAATAAATAAATAAATAAAGGGTTCAGAACTCAAGGCCTTGTACTCATTAGCATGACTGGCATTGACCGACGATAAGGCCAGCCACAAATATCTTCAGGATTTTTGCCATATCAAAAAAGACTAAGAGGGACGGGGAGGCAGAGTGGGTAAAAGAAAAAAAAAACAAATTTCTATCGTTTAAGTAAGTGAATTTTTATGACACATTGCACGAATGTTGTCTTTGTCGTCAGATGGTGACGTGTTTGCCCTCGAGCAGATAGCATCTTTCTTAAACTATCTGTAGGTCTCAGCAGCACCACCCTACCCTCTCTGGATTAGTTGGGCACGTGTGAGGGCAACGTGTGCAGCCAAAGGGCGGGCATCAAATTTCCACCGACTTTGTGTTATTACACTTATGTTGAGATTACACGCTTGTCAGTCATGTGAATTCGCTTCTGTTTATTTTTTGTTCTGCCTTCTGAAGGGTCAAATTTCTGTGCATTTGATTAATTTCGAGTTTGGAATTTTCAACACTTTTCACCGAGAAGACAGTAAATATTTTCCCATTTAGTTTTTGCCAGTTTGCCCAGTTATTTGATGGCTTTCACCCTTGATTTGGCATCGACTGACTAGCCCATAATTGGCTTAATATGAATTGCTAGACGAAAAAATGTAGCCACTGATTAAGCGAGCCACTGACTAGTTATGAATTTCTTAGTGGGGGAAATTGAAATGTTTGGCGTTTTCATTTTTTTTCTTCCCACGGAAATGTAACATAAATTTTCTCCAACAGAAAAATAAAAAAAATAGAAGAAGAAGAAAAGTCCAACCAAGCAAAGAGTTGCAATTCCGTTGGAATGGCCAAGCCGGCAGGGAGGGGGAGTGTGGTAGCTGATGCGACTCTGCACTCGTTTTGTTCATTTGTCCGTTACAAAAACAAATGAGGAAATGAATTTTTTTCTCTCTACCCGCCTCCGCCTTGGGCGCTGTTGTATTAGAATTGCAAGCTGTGGAGAGCTGTGCAGAGTGGAAGAGAAGTTCCACTCGCACAATTTGTGAAAAGTAGGTTAAATGTGTAATGATATGATGATGACGATGATGTGGATGTGGATGAGGATGGCGCTGCTGCTCATATAGCTGCCACTGATGTGGTGGTTGACAATGTGGCACGTTTGACTGCAAATGAAATGAGCCCAGCAAAAGTCCAACAGATGCTTCTTCTCTTTTTTTATTTTATGCCCATCAAATTGTGGCACGTAAAATAGCAGGGAATAAAATTCTTTGGCTTTTGTCCTATCATTTTGACTGGATCACTGACGCGTGCACACAACAATAAATAATTGCAGTCACACAAACACAAACACACACACACACACACCGAGTAAAAGACACATTTCTATTATTGTATCTTTTTTGGGGTGAAAGTTGGCTCAAATTTATTTACACTCAAAATGAAATGCAATGAAATTTGATTTTCAGCATAGGTAAGTCTGCCCGTACATAAACAATAAAATAAACCACAAAACGCCTTGTGAATGAAACGAAAAAAAAGAAGAAATATTAAAACAGAAATTATGACAATTTCACTAACTGAAATTGTGTGTGCTCATGTGTGTGCTTGTGACATACTTTTCAGGTGTCTGTCTTCGTTGCCATGATGGTGATTGTGATGGTTTGCTTTTTGTTTTCTTTTCCAGTGAGTTAGTGTAATTGTTCTTACGTGACAGTCTTGGTTGAAGACGACGAAGAAGAAGAAATAATTGAGCTTTGACATATGAAAATATATTATAGATTGCGGTTTTATGATGATTAAGTCAAGAGAAGGTACAAAAATATCCACTAAATAAATTTCTAGACCAAAATACGCAAGAGATATGAAAAAACATGTATAAGATATAAATGTATTTCGGAGATATTTTTTTCTAACTTTTTATGATGATGGAGTCAACACGTTCAAGCTCCAAAGACTAGAATGTGTAAACGGATCTTTGAGATACAAAAAGGTATGCAAATGTGATCATAAAAGTATCTGTGAAATACTTTTTTAACACTTGTATGGGGATTAAGTCAAAAGATACAAAAGTATCTACGAAATGGATTTCTATACAAATATGTCTCCGTAAGATATTTTTTAAAGAAAAAGTATCTTTAAGCGAAATTTTGTAACTAAAAGCACTTAGATCTATAAGGCACAATTATATCTGTAATATGTGAAGCTGTCTTATAGATAAAAGGCTTTTGTGAAAATGTATTTTTAAGATAAAAAAGTATCTCATCTAGATAATTTACTTTCTGTATTTATCTCATGGATTCAAGGCACAGTTGCGCTTGCCTCGATTTTTTACTGTCAGCCTTGACTGATATATGCCCTAAAGACAAATGCATATTTAAGATACACACCACAGGCACAGCATAGCTGCATGTTGATTTTAAGCTGACCTTTAAATTACTCTCTGCCTTAACGAAACACGCAAGATCACAGTCACGGCTCGTTGTGCCCTCCTTGCCTGCCTACTGCAACGCTGACAAGAAGCAGTCTAAGCCACATCATTCAAATAACTTACAAATTGAACTGTCGAATGCAATATTTTTGCTTTTAGCCATAATGCCTTTTACATATGCCACCACAGTCAGCCCGGCCAGGCCAGGCCACTTCACCTGCACAAACTGCAAGCCAAAGGGGATCCTCAGCTCCGGCTTTGCCAGTGAAAGAGAGACGAAGAGAAGAAACAAGTGGCAATCAGCTTGTTAGCATGAAATGTGTCTTGCCAGGCAAAGAGCAGAGACAGACTAACAGGCGTTAAGCATCCCGTAGATAGATACCAAAGATGCCAGAGTGATAAATCCTTGCGGCTTTTTATTTCCACAACTTGTGTGTGTGTGTGTGTGTGTGTATGTGTGGCCATCACACCCACTCGGATACTTTTGCACCCTTTCAGTTTTGGTTCCGCTTCAGCTACGTGTCCTTCCTTGTCTAGACTTTTGGTTATCTGCCGGCGCATTGCATTACAAGCGTAATAATTCTTACTGACAGCTCGCAACCTCATTCGCTAGCAACGCCCTGGCTGAGCTTTTAGGCAGATCTCAGGGGTGTGTGCATGTGCGAAAAAAGCCAGAAAATTCACCACACATATTTATTTAATACCGAGTAACTTGCTCTTCTTTTTTGTCTTTCTCAATTTCTTCAGTGGTCTTAAATTTCCACTTAGCGCTCAATTAAAGCAAGCTTTCATTACATTTTCAATAAAAACAAAAAAAAAAAGCAAACCATGATTTTTTTTGAACACCCTCGTATTTCGACCCTGTTTGGTGCCATCCTTCCGAATTTGTTTTTTTTTTCTTATGTTGTCCAAACGATTTTCACCGAGTGCAGTGCAGATGATATGCCGAAAATTTACGCCTCGTTAATTTCAATTTAAGTGCAGACAATTTAAAAAAAAAAAAGATACACACAGAATAGCAAAGAAAGAAAAAAAGGAGCGGGGTGAAAAAAAAAAACATATAATAAACTTTGCCATTTTTATGTGTATTTTTGGGGTTGAGGGTGGCGGCGAAAGCTTTCAACTCAAAAGCGCAAATTAACGCGCTCTTTTGCTATCCCTCTCTCTCTTTCTCTCTCACTCTCTTGGGCATAAAAATGTATTTTATCGTCGAGTCCAGTAGGAAACAGTTTTTGCCGGAAATAGGAAATGTTACTTCCTCTTTATTGTTTGCCCAGTTTTACCAACCAATTCAGGCTCAACTCTTTCAATTCCTTTTACCCTCCCACCCGTTTCTCTTCTGTTTTGTTTTCATTTTTTGTTTTTTTTTTCAACTGCTCAAACCAATTTGCAAAGTGAATTTGTATTTGCTTATTTCACTAATTAAAATAATGGCAAACGAAAATATTTATAATTATTTTATGTCAATTTTAAGAGCAAACCCACTCTGCCCTACCCTGCCCTGGGCTATCTTATCTATCCGTCTCTTTCCTAATCAGCTGGATTAAGAATACCCCAGCAACCAAAACAGATGGCAGATGCCGCCGCCTTCGGCCTGCTCTGGGTTACCGGGTAAAATTGTGTTGGCTGTCCTTTATTTTTATTATTTTGACGTGTAATAAGAAGTGCTCAAGCACTCAGTCTGTTGGCTTGGCAAATTGGGTCGATTCGGTTGAACGTTTCGAGTGAAAGACAAACTTGAAAATTTTTGAAATCAACAGAAGAATCTAAAGTGGCAAAAGTTGCCAAAGAACTTTGATCCGTGCTAACGAAGCGAGCCTTGAAATTGCTATTGAATTGATGTCTTAATGCTTTTCGCTTTGATTCTATTTTTAAATTTTCCACATGATTCATCCGAATCACCTGAAAGTGGCAAAAACATCTTATTGCTAAAATTTTCAAATTTTTCAAAATGAAAAAAAAAAGCCAAAAACATAAAACATTTAGCGCCAAACTATCAATGAAGTGTAACAGGGCGCAACCAAGTCTCTCTCTCTCTGTCTTCTTTTGGCGCAAATATCAAAGAGCAAATAAGAATTTATAAACAGCGCAAAAAAATAATAATAATTCTAATAATCGACCCAAAAGATGAAAAAGAAAAAAAAAGAATCTTTAAAAAAAATATTCTGGCTTATTCGCTTGGCGTGTTGACGTCTTCAGCTTCGTGGTCTCAAATAACAAATCTTTTTCTTTTTATTTGTTTTTTTTTTTTTTGTCTTTTCTTTCTCCCTCATATTTTTCGTGGGTCGTTTGCCGGGGACATGTCAATGACCCAACCAGGCCAATATATGCCGGCCGGTTCAAAAAGAACCCAGCAGTCTGCTGGAGCTTAAAGTCTTCACGTCCGTTGAGTCGTCACTTCTTTTTGGCCATGTGATTTGGTTATGATTGCATATGTGTGATGGGAGTGTGTCTCTTTTTTTTTTTGGTGTTGCCCATAAAAAATAAAAGAAACAAAGCCAAACCCAACTTGACTTGGCTTCCAGTTTTTTTTTTTTATGTATGCCAGCGTTGTCGCCATCATTTTCTTGGCTGCCTTTAGCTACGAGTCAGTAAGTCAATTGACGACACTTGAGATACATTTCTTGTACCACTTTGGTTTGACAACAATCATAAATAATTTATAATTTGAATTTTCGAGACCCAACCGGTTTTATTTACAGGGGATTTGCCCTGCGGCAAATCTCACAGCTTATTTGTCTGAGATTTGCCTTTTTTTTATTATTTTCATTTTTATTTTTATTGCTCTCCCTGATTATGATTATTTATGTATTACAAAGTTGATTGTACTCCATTTTGTATCGCTTAAAAGGGTATTTGTTTGATTTTATTGTGTGATTTATACGGTTAATTATATGCTAATTACATGTGTTTCACAATTTGCCACGCATGACAACAATTTAAAGTGCAATGACACACACAATTGTTTTCTACAATCAAATGACTCGAAAAGTTTAGTAAGCAAATAATTTTGGCTCAAGAGTGATTAAATCGAAAGGGGCTGGAAAGTATTCCAAAAGTGATCTCATTTTTTCCCTTTTTGTAAAATGGACAACAGTTCTCCATTTTAAAGTCACTGAAAAATTAACTTTGAATTCAGTTTTGACAAATTTATTTTTATAATAAAAAATATGAAGGACTTATTTAAGCCTAAAATCATCGTGAATGAATCAAAGAAATTACTCTAAAAGGAAATGTTAATTTAGTTTATTCAATCCCTTGAATTCATAAGATAAAGTCACCGTGATTTTTTTATGTAAAATCAATTTGTCAGGATTGATGTGATGTCAAGAAATAACTTCATTTTATAATAAAAAGTCACCGTGATTTTTTTTTTTTTTTGTAAAACTAAAAGATGACAAAGGCAAGACTATTTAAAAATATTTCTCTTTTTATTTGAAAAAATTTATATATTTTTATCCCTAAGAAAATAAAATCACTGTGATTAAAAAATACTATATAATAATTGTTTTAAGTTTTTTAAATATTTCTAAAACTCTTACAAGTCCAAAACCCTTCTAAACAATTTTTAAAGTCATGGTGGACTATAGAATAATTAGAAGCTTATCAATTCCTAATTGTTCCAAGTTTGAAGGAATTTTCACATAAACCAGTCACAAAAAAAAAAACGAATTTCATTCCTCATTTATAATATATTCGAACTTTGTTCCTTTATTTTGTTTTGCTGAAAAAATACAAATAAATAAATATCAGGAAATTCTCACTAGTTTACAGCTTTTTTTTTAAGCGAAAAGAAGCGGAAAAAATATATATATAAAGCATCAGGAATTTTTGCATGTGGCACACAAGACAAACCCCCTTTTTAACATCAACACCAACTTACAAAAAAAAAAAGAGAAAAAAAAGAGAGAGAAAGAACGAAACCATCAACAAAATTTTCTGCACATTTGAGCAGAAAATTATCGATTTTACATAGAGGAAAATGCAACAGACCAAATGACTGACTGAATGATAAAATGATGGACTGACAGACCCACAGACAGACTGCTTGGCTGACTGACTGGCTGAGTGATAGGAAAGATGCCACCACTTGTTTGATGAAAGACCAGCGACTGCCACACATGCGTGTAGTTTGGCTGGTTTGTACAGAAATCCCAAAGAAGACCGCCACATACGTTTTTGTGGCTTGTTTGATATGAGGGAATAAAGAGACAGAGCGAGTGAGAGAGACGGGAAAAAAACATCAAGTGTTTAGTTCCTGAATAAATGGGTCCCCGGCCATATGGCACGCCCTGTGATTTTTTTTTTTCGTGAGGGCAAAAACAAAATTTTCTCTCGTTTTCGATTTGGGTTTGGGTTTGGCTGGCGCTACTTTTGCTTTTGGTTTTTCTGTTTTGCATTGAAATATTTTGATGTGAATACATTGTATTGAAGGGGTGAGGTGGAGAGAGGGGGAGGGCCAAATGGGGAGGACAGGCATTAGTTAGCATAGAAGCGTGAAATATTCCTAGTCCTCTTTCTTTTTTGTGGTTCAATAAACTGCTGCCTAAAATTTTGTTGCTTTCTTGTTGTTGTTTTTATTCAGTTTTGCTTAATGTTGAACATGTTTTACAATTTTGAAAACACACAAACACACTGACATTTTAAAGAGCTGCCAACCAGCCAGCCAGTAAATGCTCTGCGCCAGACAACATTGCGCCCAAATAAAAAAAAAAAAACAAAAACTACGGTGGAAGCTGGCAACTGGTAAGTCCCACAAACAGACAGAAAGAGAGAGAGAGAGTGAGTGAGAAAGAGAGAAAGAGGGGGTGTGTAGCTGTGTTGGAATGTTCGCCGTTTTATGTGTCAAACAGCGCCATCAAATAACAAGGGAACAGCGACAGAGAAAGGGAGGAGTGCTCCACCAGAAGTGGTTTAGAACATGAAAAAGAAGAAAAAAAAAATATTTTGACAAAAAAAAAAAAACAAAAACAAATACTGACAGAGTGGTTTTGTTGTAATTGTTGTTGCTCTCGAGCCAGTTGAGCGGGCCCACCGGCCGTTTTGGTTCCCAGCGACAACACTTTTTTCTCACTCTTCTACTTCTTCATTTTTTTTTTTAATAGGAAACAGACATCATCACACGTCAAGTAGGCTGGTCAGAGCCTCTATTAAATTCTTTTTCCTCTTTTATTTTTGTACAAATTCCCAGCAAATTGAAAGGTGTGAAAGGGCAAAGGCTTCAAGTGCTTATTGAAAATCATAAAGAGAGTATTAAATAAAATGACAAAAAAAATTATATTCAAATTAAAAGTTATTCACTCAAGTGGTCTGTGGCTTTATCATTAAATCGTTTTAATAAATTAATTATAATTATTAAAAACATTTGAGTATATTTCTTTTCTACCAAAAAAAAAGAATAAATAAATAAATAAAAAAATAAACATAAAAAAATTAAGTCATTAAAAAATTATTGATTAAAAAATCCAATTGATTACTCGAAGGAAAAAAAATAAACTTGAAATCCTCTGCCTTTAAACGAAGTGATTTGGATCACGGTGATTTTCAAAATATTTTCCCAAAACTATAAAGCGTATCACCGTGATTTAATAAAAATAAATAACAGTGATTTCATTGGCATATTCGCCCACAAATTTGACCATTTAAAGGAAACGAGCAGAGCTCCTTAAATAAAAATATATCGCCAATAAAATAAAATCAAATCGAATCAGTTCAGACACGATTTTCGTGTCTAGCCAAACGGGACAGGCCATAGAGAACTTTTCAAAATTCCTCACTGCCATCGACTTTATCAACCACTTAGTTTTCTTTCTCTTTCTCGCCCCCTTTTCCAGTTACCAGTTTCTTTATACTCCACTTTTCTTTTTTTTTATTGTTCAAATTTGTTGCGCTGCGACCTTTTAGCTGCTAATTTGCTGTCATTTTGCTTTCCACGCCTTACATGGAAAATGGAAATAAAAAAAAAAAAACAGAAAATGCTCAACACACCTAAACTTTTCCTTCACCCCTTCCTTCAACCCCAGAGAGACTGTCCTTCATCTATCAATAAAGAAAGAAGAAGAAGAAAAAAAAGGACATCACCACCCAATCCATCTTCAGTCATCCAAACATTTTTTTATCGATCAAAATTCAATTTGTGCCGCTTTTTGTCAACGTTTATTGTGAGCGCCTCGTTTGGGACTCTCTGAGTCTCTTGGGTTCTGTTCACGTCCTATACACTTTGGGTTGTGCTATCCCAGTGCCAGGGACATTAAAAAAAAAAAAGAAAATTAAGTTTAATTGAAAAAGTTTTCGATGCGTTGTCTGCTGCTTTCCATTTTTTTTTTCTCTCTCTTCCTTGGCGACCTACGCCGGCTGCTGTCTGCTTTGACTTACGTGTGACCTCTGGCGGTTTTTTAATTAACCTAATTTGCCGTCTAAGCCTCGCAAAAAATGCAAAATTACCGAGAACTTTTAAAGATTCTTTTAAATTTCTGAAAGGTGTTGGCCTCACAATTCGCTCTCTCTGTCTCCCTCTCGCGAGTCTCGAATATATCCATCAATATTGTTGTCCATTTCGAAGCAATAAAGAAAAAATTTATATGTATTTATAGAACAGTGTCGTCCCATCCTGCTCTTCTATATTTTTCTTACAATTTTATTGCTAATGTTTGCATCACTTAGCGTCAACTTGGTCCTGATGTTTGACTGCACTTGAGTACATCCTCTTGGCTCAGCTCAAACTCAATTCAAGTTTGATGCGCTACCGACCCGCCCTGACTTGGTAACTGACTGACTGACTGACTGACTGGATATCAATACTTCCTCCCTTACATGAAAAGTATCTGTAGCTGCTCTGAGTGCTTCCAAATAGACAAACTTTTTCGGCTTTTAGAGAGACACACAAAAATAAAAGAAAAAAGAAGTTGAAACTTTCTTGTTTTAGTTTTGTAATTTGAGTACATAATCAAGTTATCAAGTTGACTGTACTTTTATTTTTTTTCTCTCTCCTCTCTCTCTCTCTCAAATGAAGTGAAGTGTGCTGCTTCGTTGTCTCTGCCAAAAGTCAATTGTCAATATTTCAATGAAAAAACAAAAAAGCACAAAAGAAGCTCAGGCCATAAACACACTATGTTGCCAGCAATTATTGAAGAGGTCACATGTGCTTTTAACGGTAGAAAAAAAAATAGAGTGAGAGAGAAACAATTATCGAAAAGACTTGATACCCAGGGTTGCCTTCGATGCTCAAAAAGAGATATAAAATTGAAATTGAAACACGTGCGATTTGGCAGACGTTGACAGAAAATTAATTTAAAGAAGAAAAACTAATTGAACAGTATTTTGATATGGTCAGAGAAAGAGAGCTCAGGTGCTCCGAGCACAAATTGATGATTGGATTTCCAGCTGAAAACAATCGGAAAGTTGAAAAGCAAATAGCAAATCTTTTCATTAACTTTGACATAATTGCTGAGTTACTTATTTCCATCAATATTTCAATAGTTTTTCTTTTTCTTACTGCATAGATAAAATTACACCCACAGAGACCATAACCACTTAACCACTACTTTATACCACGCCCAGAGTAGGAGAAAATGGAAAAGCGAAATACCACCAACAATGGAAAATTCTTCACCACATAAAAAAATGCATAAAACAAACGATAAACAAGTCTGCATTTGCCAGAAGAAAGAGAAGAAAAAAATACCCAAATGACTTGGGAATACACTTTCACGGGGGATTTTTCTTAGGGCATTTTTAGTTTCATTTATTTGGCTCTCTGCTTCTGGCCAAGTAAATACCTTGAAATTTGGTAGAAATATTTCTAAATTTTGGATTTGTTAAAAGCAAAACTTTGGTCTCTGCAACTCATAAGGATTCTTTTAAATTTTCATAAATCTAAAACTTGGGAAAATCCTCACAAGTTCTTTTCTAATAAATATTAAAAAAATAAATTACTGCTACCTGAAGTTATTTTCTTGCCCCATAAAAAAAATGAAGGGCACATGAGAAATAAACTGCAAAATAAGCGGAAAAAAGTGAACAATAAAGAAATCGCGGTAATGAAGAAAACCGAGGTTGAAGAAAAAAAAACAGAGGATCAACAGGGTGCAGTGCGGGGAGTAAAGTATCATATATGAAGGTAGAGCTCTGTAATTGAAATTATGTTTGGAAATTGCAATTTGCAATGCAAGCAAAACCAAAGCAAAACAGAAAGAGAATCACAGTGAGAGAGAGACAGAGGGGGGAATAAAATAAAGCAAAGGTTAATGTTGCAGAGACATTTGCGGATTGCGGATTGTGAATTGGAACGACGGTGGTATGGTGGGGTGGTAGGATGGTGGTCTTTGAGGGAAGCACTGCTTGCGGTGTGTAGATTGGTTTAATGCGAAAAGATAGTCGAGAGCTACTGAACATGTGCATGATAAATGGGCATTCGAGGGGAGTTCTCATTTCTCTTTGGCTGGGAGGTCGGGTCGCTTCGCCTAGCCTAGCCTAGCAGTCGTGCGTGTATTTGCTTTGCTGATTTTATATATATATTTTTTTTTTAGAGGCGTGGTCTGTACTTAAGATCATGTTGATTTTAATTTCATAGAAAGTTGTCCATTATATGAAGACAGTCAGTCGAGCAGAAATAACGACTCGACCATGATAAAGTAAAGACTTGACTAGTGCAACCGAAGACTGTCTTACCCAGAATCAAGTTGAACTGAAAGTCGAAAGAGTTCTCTCTGGGGTTATATAGGAACGGATAAAACTAGTCCAAGCCAAGAAATAAAAATATTTCTATTTTATTCAAAATTTCTTGATATTAAAAATAAAACCAAATAATTGCTTCAGATTTAAGAATTCTTATATTTTGAATTTTTTTTATCTAAATCTTTTAAGTATTTTTTGGCTGCCTTAAAATGGTAAGATTCTAACAGTCTTAAGTCGACTTTGGCAATCAAACCTTCCCAACCAAACAGAACTCCAGCACAGACTGGGGTAATCCGAGACCATTTAAGAGGCAATTGTCTGGTTGTTGTAGCCTACATTGAGAGCATCTAATTTTGGTTACAAATCCAGTTCGATTTAGCTTGGCTGATTCCATCAACACCTCTTTGGGTCTTTGTACAGGAAGTTGCCAGGCTGGGAAAGGTGTTCACTAATTCGGTTTTGTTTGGTACTTAATGAGTTGAGGCTGAAGTATAGTCGAGTTCTTTGTTGTTTGCACTTAACATGCACTTTTCCAGGGCATAAATCACTCAATTGGAAAATCTCTACATAGAGATACAATCCAGCACACTTTCCAGGCTGCCTTCGTTTGGGCTTTGCTCTGGCCTGTCTTGGCTTGACTTGGCTTGGCTTGGCTTATATGCCTCTTCATAGCTCCAGGCATAATTCATGTGCTGACCATAAATTTATGACCACTGTGAATTTGCGCTCTCTCTCTCTCTCTCTCACTCTCTCTCTATTTCTTTCTTTGTTTCTTTCTCTGTTTCGTGAAGGTAACAAACACATTAATTAAGAAGGCGTACACACAAAGCCTCAAAACCGAGGTAAGCAGTTGACTCTGGTGATTGAGTGAGCTGAGGGATGACAGGGTGGGGGGAAATCTTGGTTGATATCTCTAAATAAGATGGTTGCTCCATAGGAAACAGTGAGCTGCATTCAGTTTAAACCAACAAATGACTAATGTGAGCTCATTAGTCTTGAGACCAGAGGCATCTTCAGAAAAGCAACAGGCTTGACTGGGCTATTAAATAAATTCCTAAAAAAAAAAAAATAAAAAAAATATTCTAAAAAAAAAACAGTTCTAAAAAAAAAAATAATAGAAAAAGAAAAAAAATTTAACTCGAAAAAATATTGCATTAAAATTAATTGAGAGTAAAAATGTATTTGTTTTTCCTTAACTTCGGAATTTGTCAATTGCCAAAAAAAAGGGCTTGGATTATTTTTTTTTTGCTCTTTTCTTTAAATACAATTCTGTGTTAGAGAAATATAATCAATCAAATTGTCAATCAATCAATTGGACATACTAAGAGAAAAACAAAGCGAAAAACAAAGCAGAAATGCAATCAAAGTTTGCTAACCAAATTGAAAAAGACAATAAAATTGACCCAACAAAACAAAAGGAAAATTAAATAGTAAAGAAAAAAATAATTTAAAAAAAAAAAAATAAAACTAAAAAAAATAAATTTAAATGCAATGGTAAAAAAAAATGAAAATTAAATTTTAAAAAATTATAAAAATATATTATAAACTAAAATTGGAAATTAAAAATAAAAAAAAAAAAAACAAAAAAAGAGGGTGTTTCAAAAATATTATGAAATCAAACAAGCAAAGAACATAACAAAAAAATGCAAAAAAAAACTCAGAAATCATCTAAAAAAAAAATTTAACAAAATTTCAGAAATCATCTAAAAAAAACTTCCTCATATAAAAAATACCAGAGCAAAGAATTAAAAATACTTTTCAAGAATTTGTTTAATGAAGATCTGAGAATTGAAAAAAATGGAATATAATTTTTTACATCTTCTATAAGTAAAAAATACCAGAACAAAGAATTAGAAAGATTTAAAAAATTATATTCCATTCTTCAAAATTCTCAGATCTTCAATAAACAAATTTCTGGAAACTATCGATAATTTTCGAAGCCGGAGATTCTCAGATCTTCAATTAGCAAATTCTTGAAAAATATTTTCGAAATCCGAGATTTGGTTAAGTTTCTTAGTCTATAAATATGTTCAACAAGTCTGGTTTATTTTTGAAATACAAAAAATGAAATAGCCCAAGGGAATCCAAAATTCTCAAGAGTTCTAAAAAAAAAAAACAAAGAAACCTCTGAAAAGTACTGATAACACTTACAATATGCTCCTTCAGCTCTTTGGCCCGTATTGGTCCCAGCCATTGATGTAATCCAATGAAACGTTTTGGCACCATTTTTAAGGCGGGCGCACCCTGGGCATACGGTCCGCCCAATAGGGCGCTGGCAGTTTCTAGGACCACCATGGTGCCGTTATCACTTATTTTGCTGCTTTTTTCACTATAAAAATTGTATTTATCTTTTCGACTCTGTGGCGAGTCGTCTCCCGCCCAACGGAAGTTCCAAAATGATACTGAGAGGTTCCTTGGGCTCGAGACTTATTTTTATCGGATTTGGGTGGGGGTGAATTTTATTTATTATTTGTGATAAGGAAACACAGCACAGCTGGTTAATTTCAAGTGTTTTTTTATATTTTTTGTTTTTAGCTTGATTAAATTTTATTAGAGAATATTTAAACAGATCTCCGGCTTGGCGTTCAGAAATGAATCACAGACCAGCAGAAAATAATTATATTTTTGCTCTTGTTGTTGTTGTTGTTATTATTGTTGTTGTTGCGGTTAGCGTTTCAATTAAATTTAAGCCGCAGAAATTATATGCGGGTGCCTTCACTTGGCGGGGTCAGGAATTTCCTCTGCGAATTGAAAAGCAACAATCATGGATTTCCTCTTCTTCTTTCCGTTTTTGCTGTTTTTTTTTTTATTGAATTTTTTTAATCCTCCTAGAAGCGCATAAGTAACGTAAAACGGTTTTAATTTTTACTCTTCTTCTTCTTCCGCTTGTGCTTTATGGGTTTTATCTTTCACTCACGATGGACGCGATGTCTGTATTTAATTGCAGCTCACGGAAATACAAAAACAACAACAACAGAAGATGATAAAAACAAAAAAACGCACCAATCCTTGAAATCAATTAAATGACACGCGCCGTGGCAACAACAAATAAGTGGGCAATAATACGGATTGGCGCCGGAACCGGGGGCGGCAGTGAAGGGCCTTTGTGAAGGTATTCTTTTATGTTGTCAAAAATCAAAAAACAAAACACAAAAACGCACTGACAAGAGAAACTTTCTCGCTTCGGATTTTCTCTTCCTTTTTTTTTTTTTTTTTTTTTTTGATAATTTTTGATTACTCTTGATTTTGAATAGGCACTAAATATTTATTTATTTTATTTAAAGTTGAAATACTTTTACTTTTTGGAACAATTGTTCGGTAAACAAAAAGATTGCACTTTTTTTTATTTTGGTTTTCAAATTGAATGAAAGATTGCACAATTTGTAAAATTACGAGAAATGGGCGATTTAGCAGAAATGATATTAAATCCAGAATGGCCAACACTTCTCTTTTGTTATTATTATTTATTTATTTATTTGGATTTGTTGTAAACCTTGTTTGGTTGACCATAAAAATTGCACGACGCGTTTAACTTTGAAGTAAAGACGGAGCGCACACACACCACAATGTTCAAAGTTTCATCGCGAACTGGATTTTCAAAATTGCGGCTATTTTTTTAATCTATTTTCAGATTTTTTCCTAGCCAGAAACCAGTCAGCTCTTTTTAACCAAATATACAAAATGTAAGCATACTTCTTAAGCAAAGAGAACGCGGTTCTCTCTCGGTTCAACTCACGAGCCGAAGGTACGGAACATCGGAAACACACTCGGAACGACGAGTTAGCCAGAAGCCGAATTGAATTCTTGGCGTAGAAGAGAAAATTATTTGGCAAAGCTCACACAGGTGAGCAGTGTTGCCAGCGACTCAATAACAAAAAATGCTAGATGGACTTCAAAAAACTTCCAAAAAAGGCCAAACACAAGTTTAAAAAAAAAGGTAATACTATTTTACACTTTTATACTCTGTACCCGAACATTAGTAATCCGGGCAGATAGAGAAATTGATTGTTAATACCTCAATGATAGAACAACCAAGTTTGGATCGAATATTATTGTATTTACAAAAGGTGGTAATAAAATTTCTTAGAACTTCCCACAAACGTTGCGAGACCTGCTCATCACAAACAAAAAACAATCAAAAAACATACTAGATTACCGTCTAGGGGCTGTTTTACTTTTTCTCCGGCTAACGCAGTCAAAAAATTGCAAGATTTATCCGCAAAAAAGCTAAATTGGCAACTCTGCAGGTGAGGAAAGAAAAGACGAGAGAGCGCGAGTCCAAAAACACTTGTTGTTGACGTTAAGGCAATAAAACAAAGTCGTATAAGACGAAGCGAGCATATATTGAAATATAAGAGAGAGAAATGCTCTCAGGCTGAGTGTGAGAGGGAGAACAAAATGGAAAAACAATTGCCTCTGTGCTCTTATACATAAAAAAAAAAACACAACACTATGCGGGCTGGCAAATTACTATCCACAAATAGGGGTTCTGCGCAAATTACAATCCACAAACAGAATATTTTATTTTTTGTAAAAAAAAATTTAACAATCAATCAAAAAAATTACAAAAATATATTTATATGGGTATTTTGTAAAAATTTCAATATTTTAGGGCTAAGAACATTCTCCGGGCAACTCTTCTAAAGTTATGGAAATGAGCTAATAATATTCCATTTAACCAATTAGAGCACCCATTTGGGTTCCCAAAATTTAATTTAACCAAATCAACGCACACAAAAAATATTCATTAATTTTATTCAACTTCCACGAGAAGAAAGGTAATATTGCATACAAAGAATATTTTCTAACCTTATTAATGAACGCTAGACTAATAAATGGATAATATAACAACAACAACAATAGCAACAATAGACTAAAGTGGAGGGCCAAAAAATCATATATGAAGAAACCATGCCGAGTTTGTTGACTTCTTCAACAAAGTGTGACTAAACAAATTAAGCTGAGAACAACTCTTAGACAAAAGTAACTGCCGCAATATGAAGAAGACCAAGAAGAAGAACAAAAACACACACACACACACACACACGTACGCATATAAGCTAAGAAGACTAAGCTCAAGAAGTTCAGGTAGCAACCGACAAACAGACCAACCAACTGACCACAAAACTTTATAAGGCTACAACAACAACAACAACAATAACCAAGTGTTGCTTGACCGCGGTAAATTACAAATTGAGTAAAGCCCGGCCACTTGCAGTTGGCAAAAAAAAAAAAGAATGAAGAAAAAACCCACAGCCATATGTAACCCAGGGCCTGGGTAAGTTGGTTGAGTGTGAAAAAATTTTTAAATTTTCTAGAATCAAGTCTAAAGAAGAGCAGGAAAAAATGATAACGAACTTGCTGAAGAAAAGGCATTTTCAAGCACGAACAGAACAAGCTGAACAGAATAACTAGAAAATTGCTTATGGGAAAATCGTCATCATTATCAGTTGCTTTGCTTCTCGCTGAAAAAAAAATAGAAGCAGCAACAACCAAAACACATAACTCTGGAGTTGTAGTTGTTGTTGTTGTTACTGTTGCTGAGAGAGTTCCGAGTTCACTAACTTCTAACGGTAAGTGATGACGACGATTGGCAAAAAGAGACACGCAACAAGTTCTAAGAGTCTTGGAAACATTTCAGGCTCAGCAACATGTTGAGCGCATTTAGCAACTTAGCTATATGCAGGTAAAAGTGCCGTTCTTTTCATTATTCTTCAACATTTTCCAACTCACATTATGTTTGTTGTTGTTGTCATGCAGTAATTAAGCAGCTGCGCTTTTGTTGTATCTCACGTGATTTTTTTTTTTTGTAGCGCACAAGTTCAATGCACGACGATTCTTTAGGTGAAGAAGAAAAAAAAAACATTATAGCCAGGGAAAAAATTAGCACAAGCAAACAGGCAACAACAACTCTTAATATATATGCAAATTATTAAGAGAGTAAGAAGAATAAATCGAGAGAGCCGGAGAGCAAGCTTGCGGCGCTTACCCTGGCAATGACATTCAAAAAAACAAAAAAAAAAAGCCGTAAGTCAAGATTAGACAACAGCGCAGCTTAGACAAAGCCGGAGTGGAGTGAGGTGAAGAGCCGAAAACCGAGTGAACGAGAGAGCCACATGATATTCATATTCCAGTCAAACTACTTTGAGTTCGTTCACCGCTCAGTGGTGAGCAACAGCGCAGTCGCAGCCACCACCGCCACCCTCGCTCTGCGCAACATCAACTCGTTTAGCTGAGTCGCCGACAATGCGCGCGGCTTTGTCTCAATTTCAAATGTAAATTAGAGTTGAGTTACGTTGGCCTAAAAAAAAGAAGACTGCGAAAAGAGAACAACAACACGACCTGCCTAACTGCACAAAATGTTTGGGAAGCCGACAGACCGGCGATGATAACAATCTGCAGAAGAAGAACACAGCTTGAAAATCCTTCAATTAGTCTTGCAACAACGACAACAACAACAACAAGAGTGAAAAGATCAACAACAAATTAATTGAAATTAGTCAAAGTATTTGCCAATTATTTACAATTTGCTGGCATCACTTGTTCATTTTAATTACTTGCCCATTAATTTTCTCCAGTAATTTAATGGATTCTTTTTTTTTATTTTATTTTTATTTTACTTTTTTCTTAAATTAATTAACAGGTTTTTGTTTTTTATTTTGTTGTTGAAAGCACTTTTCGAGTATTTGCTTTTAATTAAATTTTTAGTTTTGCCTATGACAAGTGACCTAGTTTTGGATTGTTCTAGTCTCATCTTTTTTTTTTTTATTCATTGATTATAATTTGGTGGGAAAATAAATATTTTATAAATTCCTTTCAAATGTGTGCAGACGTAAAATGCAGTTTTTGTTGTTGTTGTTGTTGTTTTTTTTTACCATCACTTGACATGCAATTTTCATTTTCAATACGATAACACTTAAAGCAAACACAAGCAGCGCAGGCCGTCAGAGCTTTCAAGAGGAACCAAGAGGAGAAGGAGGAGGAGAGAGTTAGGGAGGAAACGAGTGCGTGGGAGTGAGTCAGCTAGTCAGTCATAAGAGTGAAGTGGCTCATGGCAGACACCTCGACAATTCAAGCATGTGTGAGAGAGTGTAACAACACACGGCATCGAGAGTGTCAGGGTTGCCAGATGTGTTGAAGTGGGTGTTTCTCTCTGATTGAATATCGATTTATTTTGATTATTATTTATCGAATTAATCGAACGGGTTTTTAAAATAAATGGTTGATTTATAAAAGTGTTCATCAAAACAAGAAGAGAAGGCAAATATTTTTAGCAATTCCCCGGTGATTCAGTTAGTCCAACCAGTCACCCCAACCATTCTTTCATTCATTCAATCAGTCATTCATGTGTAGAGCTGAAAAATGAGGCGAAAATTAATTAAAAATCAATTTGGTTTTGATTGTTGAGTCCCGGGCACTCCATTCCTCTATATTTTTTCCCCCCCAAACATTTGTCATCTTCACTATTGCTTTTTCTGTACTTTCAGACCTTCCCTCTCTCTCTCTGTTTTTCGCTTACTCTGTCTTTTATTCAGTCGAACCATCCGTCTCTTGTTCAAAGTTAATTGACATTTGTACAATGTTTGACATTTTTGCACTTTTTGGTCGACCGGATGGAATGATCTATTGAAAGACAGCGAATATTTTTACCTTTTGCTTCCTCTTCCTTTATTCACCCATTCCTTTTTTATTTTTTAAATGGTTTCCTTTTATTTATATGAAATTTCAATTATGCACAAAACATTTCAGCTTTTCAGTTTTTTTTTCACATACATTTTAATTTGATTTTGTTGTGAGCTTCTTGAAACAAATAAATGAAATAATAGGAGAGAGAAAAAAAAATTCTTTATTTAATTGAATTATAGACAAGAAAAATAAATGGAGTATGAATAAATAAATGAATGAATGTATTCTCTCTGGCGTATGAAGTTCCATTTAAACACATGAAAAGTTTCAGTGCATTTTTATTTATTTATTTTTAATTGAATTTAATTAAATTTGGTCTACCAAAAATTGAATTACTCTTTTGAATGCCTCCCAGCCTGCCTGCCAGTCTGCCTGCCTTTGTTGTGCGTTATTCGTTCATTTTTTCAAATGGCAAAAATTGCCTTATCAAATTATATCAAACAGATCAAATAGATTATTTCTGTATTCCAATTATCATATGGCCATTGATTTCGAGGCAAAAAAAAAAAAAAAAAATTAAACATTTTAAACTGGAAGTAAGCCAAGTAGACTTCTGCTAGGACTGAGAATGTCAATGTAAAAAGCAACAAAAATAAAAAAAAACGTGCTTGACTTTATGACAATGTTAATGTGCTCAAACTGTTTAAATTAATTTGTGTGAAGAAAAAAAAAACACAAAACAGAGGCAAACGCTCAGCGAAAAATGTGTCAACAACGTGTTGGGAATTTCAAGTGATCGAAATGACCGGCCACACCTCAGTGGCCAACAGGCCAGGGTTGCCAGAGCTTTTGTTTTGATTCAACAATGTCAATCATAAATTAGTCATCTTGGCAAGGCAGAGCTGGTTTTTAATTTATTTTCAATTCCATAAATTTCTCGAGTATTTTAAATATTTAACAAATTGTCGAAATCTGTCGAATTTTATCATAAGCAAAAACAAAGGTACAGTCACGCCCATCAGCTTTGTACAGTCTCAAGTCTGGGCTGCCGTTTGTGGTCAACGAAATTTGCTAATCAAGTCAATTATTTTACAGAATCTACTTACTATGGGAATCCATTAAAAAAAATATATATATCAAATGCTTGGCAAACATACCTGCAAAGAGATAAAGAATAAACAAAATTTAATTAATCACAAATTCATGAGTCTTCAAAAAATGATAAATAAAATTAGATTTCATTGTAATAAGCCATCAAGCCATTTGCAGACTTAGACCTCAAAATGTTTGAACCAAACACACAAAATATCTGTAGACTTACAAAAAAAAAAAAAATTGCGAGCCTTTGTTAAAAAAGGAAGAAGAAAAAAAATCCAACACACTTAAAAAGGAAAATTTAACCACTTATGCCTCATTTAACCAAATTAAAAGTAAACATTGTAAATGAAAAGAGCCGAACAAGTGGAAAAACCCTCCAAACACACACACACACACATACTTCTCATAAAGAATGAAAAGCCGAGCAAAAAGAAAAAAAAAGCTGAAATAAAAATTTGTGCAGATTTTATCTGCAAGGAAAATTGCCGAGCCGCAAAGTGTGCTATGTAAAAATTAACCAAAACAGAGCAGAAAGGCAGGAAGAAAAAAGAAAACAAAAGAAAATGATGGAAATTCATCAGTGGCAGCGTGGGGAGAGCACAGGTAAACAAGCCCATAAACCGCTGGAAAGTAAAAGTGAAGTGCGTAAAACAAAGAAAAAATTACTCACAGGAGCGGAACACACCAGGCAAAAAAAAAAAAAACAACAGAATTATAATAAAAAGCTCCCCGACAAAAGAGTGAGAAAATATTCAGCTCTTTAATAAAAGAGAAAACATATTCCCGGTCTCCCTGGCAGAAGCCTCAAGTGCTACGCGATAATCAAAAAAAAAAAAAAAAAACTTTTGGCATACTTCAAGGCGGAAGCGATGGAAAATTCCCGATTCTTTCAATATCCTTTACAACGTCGGCATTTCAGCTATTTCGCATGTTAATTAAAACTCGATGCGACACCAAAAGCAATAAAAAAAGAAAGAAAGCAAAGAAAGAGACAGCCAAGGCAACCGCGCCTAAAACTATGCAAATATGCGCTGCAAAATGTTCGCCATTGTTTTGCCCGGCATGGTGTGACGGGTGGCGGGGGGCGCTGTCTATTTGCGGTTAGAGGGTGTATGCATATTTCAATTTTATTAGCGGCTTCAAACAGCAAAGAGGCCGATGATGTCATTGCCAAACTGCCAGACTAATGAACGAACAACGCCACGAAACGGCACATCAGTCAAATAAACCGCATCAAAACTGACCCACGCACACACACACCCACACACACACAGTCAAGAAGAATTAATGCTGTAGTAGTTGAAACTAGAGATGACAATATTTCGATACTCTTGGTAGAATTTTCTAAAGAGTTCCACAGGGAATAAGTCAACAGATTCGATAGTTCGATAATCAGCAGATCGATAGATTTTGATTATGGTGCACCTCCATAGATAGGGTCCTGCTTCAAGGAGAACAGACTGATCCCTAACCAATATTCAGAATAATTAAATCACTTGATTTGATTCTGAAATTCATTAAATCAGGCTACTTTTAAGTCCATTTTGACAAACTTCCGAATGAGATTGATTGAAACATCTGTAATCCCTTTGGAATCCTTTTAAACTCATCAGGAATTTGATAATTTTATTAAGTTCCAGCAGACTCGACATAACTTTTGAAATACTTTTTGACATCTCTAAAATATTATTATGACTCCTCTAGGCCGACACACACCCACCACATAAGCCAGTCAAAACACGTGCCCAGGACCCACAATGACATGGAAAGAAAGGGTTTCGAATCTATGAAAAGGACCAGTAATGTAAACATTCTAGTTGGGCGTGTATTGACTGGGCTTAGGGCCAGCACAGAACAATTGAGTTGAGCTTTGGGTATGCGCTTTTGAATATATCATGCTTCATTAGCAGCACCCCAAAAACATACGGAAGAGGATCCAATTTTCACCCCAATGTCTGTGGCACGCGCGTGATATGCTCAGGAATGTCAAGAGGGAGAACGAGAAAGAACGGTCGAAAAAAATGGTGCCAAATTTGTCAACAATGCGGCAGTTTTTTCAACTTTTCACTTAACAAATTGTCAAACAAAAATATATGTCATAGAATGAGAAAGTCTTCCTACTGCCGTCCTATCAAAACTTTAATAACTTTAAGCAGCTGCACGCTCAATTTAATTTTCATGGCTTCGACTCGACTCGACTCGTCTCGACTCAAGAAAAAGGGACAAGAAACACGGCCAAAGGGCTAAAATATAAACACACATCTTGTTAGAAAAGGAAAAGCAAAGTAAAGGACAAAACCCCGACCAGGCCACTGTCCAAACTGGGCGACCATTCTGAGCATATGGCTGGTCAGTCAGGTCAGTCGGTGAAGGAAGAAGGCATAGAAAAAAAAGGAAAACTTGATTATAAAGCGATGACTTCACACTTTGCAAGGAGTAGCAGAAAGACGAAAACATGGACATGTAATTTTCGAGAGAAAAAAAAAAAAATTGTATATAGAAAGGACTCTGGGCAAACAGAGTCTTGTGTGTGCAGAGAGTGCTGTAATTTAATACTTTTCTAATATGTAGTTGTCTCCTCCATTTTCATTCAGGGTTGGGAAAACCCTTGCAATGTCTGTGAGAATGTGTGAGTCTGTTTGTGTGACTTTTCCAAAAGAATTTTAATAGAATTGGTAAGCTGAGATGGCTTTTTGTCCTGCTCAAAGTCGCCATGCTCTTGTCTCCACCAGCTCTCTGGTTCTCTTGCTCCAACAGTTTGACTATGATTAGAAGCCTAAAAGTGGGCAATGAAATTTCGAAAATTTGCTGTCTCTGCTTGGCCTCAACTATGTATAGGCTTTTTTACGAGCCTTCATTTCCCAGAGTAGGTCACTCGATGGATTTTTAAGCAACTGCCATATGCTTGAGTATATAAATATGTGACCAGGGGTGGACAGATTTGCCTTAAAGCATAAACCAAAATTTAAATGATTTTGACTAAGAAAATATTTGGTCAGACATATATGAAATTGGGTTCTTTGGTATCCTTTAACTTGCCTGAGCAAAACGAGTTTCTCAAATCAATCTTAAGAAATTCCAACATTGATTTGCCACTTCCAAAACTCCCAAGTTAAAGTTTCCATTCCAAAAAAGAATCCCAAAAGTTTTCTGCATTCCGAACTTGATCAATTTGGGTTCTCTCCTCTTATTGCCGCAGAGATGCTCATACAACTTGCCGCCAACACACTTTGCAACCATTTTTTAGTGGCCAATGCAACGTGTCGGTTGACATTGCAACAACAACAACAACAACAGCACTGGAATGTGCTACGAACAACGGTGACAATTTGCCAAAGCATAAGCAAGGCTAAAAATAAAGTCATGTTTAATGGCGCACAAAACACACCGTAAAAAAAGAATACACAATTTTCTCTCTCAAAAAAAAAGACAAACAGAAGAAAAAGGGAGCCAAGGGAGAAGATGAAGCAAGCCGAAAAAGCTGGAATGCAAAGATATTTGATTAAGTCACTTACAACTCTTCTGGCTGTGCTGGTTCTGCTGGTTTGGAAAGCCAAACTGGCAGCAAGTAATGCCACTCAGAGTGCTTCGCATGTAATATTGACATATTGAACAAACGTGCCACCGCCACCAAGACTTGGTGGCAAAGCAACCACAAAAAAAAAAAGTGCAACGGAAAATGCTGAAACTCAGCAGAAAAGCAGTTCTCTTTGTCTCCCATTCTCTCTCTCTCTCTCACCCTTGACTTGTCTCTTGTTTTGGCCTAGAAAGACAAGAGTTGCTAAAGTTGCAAGACTGCCAGGACTTAAAGGACTAAATTCATATTAAAAGTGTGCGAGAGGCAGGGACCTGACATTGGCCAAAGCCAGCCAAACAACAACAACAACACTAGCACTAGCAACAACAAGCCAGAGCCACGTCCTAGTGCAAAATTCTAAAATATATTACCCAGCCAGTCAGGCCAACCCAGACGGGAGCTGAAGGAGTTGAGAACCGGGCAGCCCACAAAGACGCACGTCCATGGACCACCAATCCCACCACCCACCTATTTGCCACATGCAGTGGCATGCCTTACCCTGCCTCTTCCCTTTTGGTCGTTGTAACCAACGTCGCGTCGCATCGCATCGCATTGAGAGACCAAGACACATTTTCTAATAATGTTTCAGCGTCACGTATTAATGCGTTTGTTTGTATCTTCATTTTACCCGCTGGCATTTTAATGTATTTATTTTTTTCGCCTTCTTCTTCTTCATCTCCGTTGCTCCACAAACTTTTTTCTATTTCTTTTTTTTTTTGTATGTTTTTTTTTTTTTTTTGCTTGTCTGAGTCTGTTTTTGGGGAGGATTGCTTTTGTGTATGCGACACACTCGCCTGGATAATAATGAAGTACGGTTACGTGTAAACTCTATCTAATATGTATGCTAAAAGCTTTGACTACGGAGCAGAGAATCGAGTCAAGCCAAAAACCAAAAACAAGGCAAAGTTATTGAGAGGAAGGGAGAGAAGGAACCCCACCCAATTGAAGGCGTGTGAAGAGTCGAAATTAATTAGTCTGTGTGGGGTGTACACTTTGGTCCAGGGATTTAGATTTGTCGAGGGGCTTTTGTATAAGGATCCTTCGAAATGAGCAGTAAATGAGGGCAAAGGAAAATTGAAGTTGTGTGGAAGGGGATGGGTAAAAACAAATAATGATAAAGATGCTGAAATATCTGGTGTTAATGGTAATTAAATTAGACAATCATAAAAATAAAAGGCAACTTTAAATATCAAAGCAAAGATTTCCTTCAATTTGTCTTTGAAAATAATTGCAAGGGTACAAATGGTCGTATCAATTAGATAATGAAATTATCATTTTAAGAATTACAAAAGTAGAACAATTTAATTGTATCAAAATGATTTCTTTGAAAAATTCCTTTCAAAAAAAAAAACTTTGGAAATTTATAAATTTTTAAATATGCCAGAAATTGTAGATAATATTTATTTCATAATTATCTCTAATTACCCCGAAACATTATCGAAATTCTATTCCTATGGATACCCATATTATATTTATTGGGTATCGAACAGCTCATCTACATCGTCTTTTAGTTGATACCCTTTCAAATACTTATATGTCCAGTATCGATATTCCCTTGCCTTTTTCATATATAGAAAACTGAGCTGTGGGAAATCCGAAGACTCCTCAAACTGAATGAAACCTCAACTTTTAATAAAAATATCTTAGTAGAACAAATTATTTTGGTTTGATCTATAAAAACACACATAGTTCCTAAAGTATTCAACTGAATCCCACAAACTATTATGAATTGGATTTTTAAAAACCATTTACAATTTACCGCAAAGCCTATTTCGGTTTAGTCAATTTAAAGCTTATTTTTGTCACCAGGAAAATTAAGTAATTTTATAGAAAAAAAAAGAACTTCATTCTGGCAGGAGAGGCACTTTACACTATTACACCATTACACCATTTAAAACAACAACAACCACAACAGCGATAATAAAAACAAGGACTAGCAAAGCGAATAACTGGGCAAAGCAGCAAAATACTGCAGAAGAGAAGTGATGGGGTGGCGTGGGGGTGGAGGTGGCGGTGGAAAAAAATTCATCAAGCGCAAAATAACATTGCATACTTTATGGCGCATTATGAAAGCACACACGCAGAAGCACACACGCACACTTGCACAAATTTTAGATACATGAAATTCTATGAAATTATTATGATGACAGACGTGGGGAGGGGAAGAGCAAGTGGAAGAGAGACGAAAAGGAAAAGTAGTGGTTTGAGAAAATTTGTGCCACATTTACACAAACAGAAATGTTTTAGAAAATTGTGAATTTGCCAGGACGAACTTCTACACACACACACACACAGACACAGAAGGAGAGCGAGAAAGACTGCGCGAAAGAGAGAGGGATAGAGACACAAACATGCATACTTGAAACTATTAAAAACATGGGAAAATGCAAAACTGGTTTGGCTCGGCAGTTAACCCGTCACACAAACTGACCTGGAACCCTTCTTCCGCTCTCTCCCTCTCTCTCCCACCACCCTCCAAGCAATACAAAAAAAATTTTATGACCACGTTGATGATGACAACGACGCGGCTGCCAGTCAACAGAGTCTCTGGGCCTGATGGTGGCGCTCCGATGATGACGATGAGCGTCAGACCACAACAACAAGTTTCACACACACACACAGATATATGTACAAAGAGATAGGCAAGCCGACATTTTGTTTAAACAGAGCAACATGAACAACCATGGCGACAGCATTTAATGGCCCTGAGAGGGGTTGGGGGTGGAGCTGAAAAGCAGAGGCAACCGCTAGGCTGACGTCAGCCTCAGTTTGCTACGCTGTGTGAGCGTAGCATCCGCCGTCTAGGTGGCGGCAACCAACTGTTTGCCTGCCCGCCTGATTTCGGCTTTGGGGGCACAATGTGATATTTTGCCATATGGCAGTGTAATGATAATAAACTCCTTAAAATATACAATAGCAACAGTTGAAAGAAGAGACAGATAGAGAGAGAGAGAGGCAGGGAGGAAATACACCAAGAAGAAAATCTAGCGGCAGCGTCAAAATATCCATTGTCAGGACTTGAAATTTGGGGTTAGTCAGTCGTCTGACTGGTTGGTTGGGCCTTTTATGCCGTCACTCCAACCAAATCATTTTGTCTTATCGCCAGACTTCCGACTGTTGTTTTTGTTGTTGTTGTTGTTGATAGAAAACAAACACAGCAGTACTATTTTCTTTCAATTTTCTTTGAGCAAAAACAAAAACGGCAACTCTTTTTTTTTATTACAAAGAAAAGAAAATTCTGATTGGAGTCAATTTTAGCAACTCGACCAAGTCTTGCTATTTTTATTGAATATTTTAAATGAAAAAAATAATGAGAAAAATATTTCAAATATTTTCTGGGAAATGAAAATAATATAAAGAATAATATTGAAAGTGGCTATAAGAAATCTAGATTCTCTTAGATTTGATTCATAGACGGGTTGGATTATCTTTGGTGTACTGAAGGTCAAAGCCTTTTTATATTGTTTATATTTGGTGGCAGAATCGGATCTATTCAGTTGTAAAAGCAATCCAGATATTTATAGCTCATTTAATAATGAATTACAATATTATAGCCCATGGCCATAAAATATTTTAACATTTATAAGCATCTGGAGAGTTTTCATCAAACAGAGAAAAAACGATAAAAAAAAAAAAAAATATTTAAATTATTTTTTGCAGCAACTGATTAAATAAATTATAACAATATGTAAATTCTCTCCCTTTCTCTTCTTTTTTTTTTAAATAATAAAAAGCTCTCCCTTTCTTTCGGTCTCTTCGAAAAAAAAAATAAATATTCAGCTACCTTAAGTTACGCAGTTCTTTGATATTTCACTATATCTTTTTTCCATTTACTCAAAACAGTTGGGTTTGTTACAGAAAGGTACGAGCGTTGCAACTACTATGATCCCCTGAGTTATGATCATATCAGAGCCTTTCTAGAGTATACATCATATATAACAAATAATTCTTAAAATTGAGGTTGAGAAAATCAAGGTTAATAGTCCAAATCTGAGCACATTTTTGGATAGCTCTCTGAATTCTAATCTTACACTAAAGCTTTGCCAATACAAAATGAGGAAGACCTCAATTTTAAAAATAAATTTATTTATTTACCCAAAAGCCCAGCTGCAAAAATAATACAAATAACACAAATAGTACAAAGCAAATTTGCGTCGATCTGTCTCAACTGTATAAACAATTCAAAAATATAATAACTTCTACCATTTAAAATTTCAGTTGTTAGACTTAAGAACGGCAATCGTCGTTGAACACCAGAAGGAATACCATGTTGAAAATAACGCTCTATCTTGGTCTAATCTTGACACTGTGGCAGTTTGATTTTGCTATTGGTCGCATTGATAAGCAGAGTTTTGCTGTTGACAGCATCGAAAAGCCTAATTGCAAAAAATTACAGACGATACGTTGTTCACCGTTTTGGGCCTCAAGCCCCATTTGGACCATACTCGATGGAGGCTGTCGTCTATATCCAAATTCTTGTGCTCTGCTCATAGCTAGTTGTGCACGTGAAAATGAAAACCAAGAAAGTAAGTAAATCCAACTAAAATTTTGGATCCAGTCAAATTTATCTTTTCTTTTTTTTAAAATTTTTTTTTTAGCACCAAAGGTGACCACTAAAGAGGATTGTCTACTCTCTTGTAGGAACTTTTGCACTCGTATTTACAGTCCCGTTTGTGTCACTCTTTCAAAATCTTATGAAAACTCTACAGTCACAACTCAAAAGCGAACTTTCAGCAATCAGTGCGAATTGAGTCGTCACTCCTGTCAAAATGAAGAAGGTAAGCAGTTTTTTTATTTACTTATTCTATCTTTATAAATATTACTCATTATATATTTACCTATTTCTAGCTTACTTTGAAGAACCTACACAAGGTGCTTGTGAAGAGGAAGAGACCCTATAAATGGATTTGATTTCAAAGCGGCTGTATTTTTGTTCAACATGTGAAAAAGCTTCAACGATAAAATATATTACAAAAAAAATCTTGTTTTCATTTTTAATTATTCATGACGGGTTTTATGGATCTCCCTGCAGTTCTAGTAAGTTGTTTTTAAGATCTGTCCTGTGGTTCTGTGTTTCCTGGTGTCTTTCGAAGTTGTAATGTATCGATTTAATAACCTTTTTGCGCGACTGTACCATTGCTACTCACATGGCTCTCTCCAATCTTAAGAGTTTAAGACTCAGTCAGTCTACAGTATATGTATTATAGATAAGATCGGTCGATACATATAGGGAAGGTGCCCAAAGCTAATTCGTCTTTATGAAAACTTTACAATAGTTTGATCTAGGTAAATTTATCTTCATTGATGAAGAAGCTTGAATCTTTAAGGACAAAGCTACATATGTATATATTTGGAGTTATTAAAGAAATTAGAAATATAAATCAGTAAATTTTATAACAAAATTTAAAGTATTATTTTTATGCCTAGGTCTAGGCCCAGGCTGGATACTTTCAATTTCTCTGAATAAATTCATTTTCTGTATTTTATTTAAATTCATGACCTTTGTGAAACGGGCAAACTAAATGTCCTCGGTTTGTGCTCAATAAACAAGCATAAAATTAAATTTGTCAGTCATCTACCAATCAGTCCAACAGAGAATTGCCAACCATATTGCATATCCCCAGGCGCTTTATATAATTGCATTTTTTAGTTTTAATGGAGCGTAGAAAAACGACAAACGGGGGCCTTCTTTTTTATCTCTCTTTCTCTCCATCGGCCCATACTCCCTCGACTTTGGACATTCTCGCTTTCTCCCTGCCTGCAAGCGAATGTAATTAATTTGTAACGTTTGATGACAAACTCATTGAGCCAGAGGGCTCAGCGAAGCCCACTGTCTCTACTGTCTCCCTCTCTCCCACCTTTAATTTTAAATGCTTACTGGTCTTCTTTACAACGACTACAGAAACCACATACACACAGACATACACACACACACTTGAAGGGTCCTGGCTCCCTACTTTCACTCACACAATTTGAAAGACAGATCTGGATGGACTACATTGCCCTTAATAGTTTTTTAATTGCATTTGATTTAATTTAATAAGGATGACAGAAAAATTAAAGCCTTCAGTCATGTTACGGAAATGAAAGCTAAAAACTAGACTGAAATCTTTAAAACAGATGTTTTGTTGTCTACTGTACTAAGGGCTCTGTGCTAAATACTAGTCTCCCTTTAAAACTTAAGGCTAAGTGATGAGAGAATCTCTGCGAAAGCCAGACTTGAACTTGAAAACAAATAAGATAAACATGTTTCATTGACTACTGTACTATATAGCATTTTTAAGGTAAATGCTAAGGGAATCTCTGCTTTCTAAACCAAACAGATTCCATTACAGATTTCTCTATAACTCAAGGCCCTCTCGCTCTATCGCTCTGATAGAAAATTTTAATTACAAACCCTAGTTAACCAACTAAAAAGTAAGCACTTTTCGAGACAACGCCCAACAGCCAAAAGGTTAGATGACTCTTGTCAGTTGTCAGCCTCAAAGCTCATCATCCTCATCACCTAAACGTGTTGTCACCGAATGTCCAACTGTGGGTTGGCTAGTTGCCTGCTGCCTGCTGCTCTACACATGATAACAATTTGTAAAAACAACACTCAACTTGAACTTTAAGTAAACAAGAACCGACTACATAAATGAGTTTGCTAAAAACTCAGCTGACTGCGTCAACGACAACGACGACACGAAAAGTTGTCGACCTGCTGGACAACAACACGGTGTCTCTTTGGCATCTCCGCCGGTGTCTGAGCAGACCCGAGGCCCCCTGACTCGATGTGAATGACACAGCAAAGCATTGGACACAAATGTCCTCTCCTTTTTGCCGTTTCTCTTTGCTTTCTGGTCACCCAGACCATCAGTGGGGAATATCCCCGTCGAGTCTCGACCATCCGCTGGCCACGTTCTCACACTCAAGTGTTCTTTATTTTTTTGTGAGGGTGTGCTGAAGGGAACGGGGTACGATACTTGCTGGATTGTACTTTTTTATGCTATGACACTTGTAGCCAAGCCAAGCTCTTCACTCTGCTGTTCTCGTTCGTGATATCAAAAAAAACTTTGCCGACAGCCAAAAGAAGAAAGAAAAACTAAACCTTTTTGGCTGGAATGAAATCCAGACACATGTGTATGTGTGTGTTTGTGTGTGACAAGAAGGCAAGAAGCGAAAAAATAAACTAATAGTCACGTTGAGTGACAAATCAAGAGTGCCGGAAAACCGTAAGCAAGTAGTTCCAGAACTGGTTCCTATTTCACCACAAACACTTCAAAGAAGTTCCAATTAATGTGACTATTTTCACGCTATTGTAAATTCTACTCTTCTCCTTCCATCTTTTGATTGATGCTCTGACTATGCCAGTCCAGTCTTCAGTGTTCACAAAAAAGTAATTAAAAAAGATCACAAATTATTATGACGAATAAAAAATACAAGAAGTGCCAACAACTCCTTCTCTCTCTTTCTCTGTCCCTGAAAGATCTAACGTGCCGGCTTGTTTGTCATTTCATAATTATCATAGAAAGAGAGAGAGAGAGAGAGAGAAAAAAAAAATACTCTGAATATTGTTGCTCATTATTTATCGGCTCAGCACATCTGAAGAGTGTTGAGTTAAGTTTTCTTCTCTTCCTCTTTTTCTTTACATTTTTTTTCACCAAGCTTAGTAGACTGGAAAATGTGCGATGGCGTTGACAACCCATCAGCGTCAAATTGACGTCTTTAATGGGTTAAAACATTTACGTCTTCTTATGTGTGTGTGTGTGTGTGTGTGTGTGTATTTTCCGACTGCTACTCCTAAGTGCATGTAAATGTACGCGACAGTTTTCTGCCAGTTAAAGGGTATTATTTAAATAATGCCTTTAATAATGTCACAAAGTATTAGGCTATTCAGTTAGTTGCTGTTGGTAATGATGACAACCTGCTCATTTAACCGATTATAAGGGGCAGCAGCAGGTAACTAGGAGAGTAGATTTAAAATTATTTGCAAATTTGCATAACTGGGATTGTTGGACTTTAACTAGATTACAAATTATGATTTTGATCTTACTGATTGTGTAATTTACATTTCTCAAACAGATAAGCTTGTTACCAGATTCGAAGTGGGTAAGGTTTGGAATATTTTGAATATTCTTCATTTTGTCATATGAATTTGTTTATTCGAAACCATAAAATTTCATCATCATTCCCAGATTTTTGATTACGTAATCGTCCAGGAAAGAAGTGCTTTCATGCCCCCAGGAAGACAACATATTTCGCATCATCTTTTCCCCAAAATTCTTTCTTCCAATACGACCGTATCGAAATTAGATATTTTTTTATTGATTTTCATAAATTCTTTATAACGAAATTATTAATTTAATTAATCAAATTCACATTAGCAAGCTGGCGGGCAATCAAAATGAAACTCTCGGCTCCCTAGGTCCCAGGGACTGGTCTCCAAATTGCCGTCATTAAAAGGCGGCAAGAGAAACAAATGAAACAAAACGTCGACACATTAAAAGAGGCCACAAAAGAAAAAATAATGACAAAACAGAGAGCCAAATGCCGATTAAATCGGCAATATATAACATGTTCGTACATGTTCGATTTCGTTCAATGAACTTTTATGGACTCGCACAATAACAACAACAAAAACAAAAACATCAACAGGCAAATCAAAGTGCTATTAATAAATATGATGATGTTGATGGCACTAATAATTATTATCTTAATCATATTTATAGTTTCGCCTTATTGGATTCATATATTATATCGATTCCAATGCCTCTGATGGATTAGGCCTAATGGACAATTTTTATAGAAGGGAAAAAAAACTTGTTGCTTGGTCAGCGAGGTGAACAAAGAAGGAACAAAAAATAGTTTCTGTTGAACTTTCAAGCCAAGTCAGTCAGTCGTTGCTGATGCGCCACTTTTTCCTCCAAGTTGTTTGGAAAGTTTCAGGAAAAGCTAAACAAAAACTCGGCTTAGAAAGTCTCTGGCAAAAAAGAAGCGACTCCACAAAAATCTCAAGGGCAGTGGGCTGATTTTTAGGAATTTAAATTTTCAAATAAATATTTTTCTAAATTGGAAAATAAGCAAAAAAGAAAAAGAAATTTGGAAAATGAAAAAAGGGAATTTTTGAAAAAAAAATCAAAAAAATTTTTTAAAGTAATCACTTTATAATTTCCAAAGCCCTATGAATACACAATATTTACTGACATCTAAAAAAAAAATTATAGAAATTTTAGAAAAGTTAAGATCCCAGCACAATGTGCAATTTGCAGTCAGCACAAACTTGGCCATTGACCCAAAAAGCAAAAAAAAAAAAATGAAACCTAGAAAAAGAAAAATCTTTCAACATTACAATACAGACACACACACACATACATATATAACAACTGACATGTGTGGCAAAAAAAAGAAGAGAAGAAGAAGAAACCAGATCTTAGCAAGGCCAAAAACTAACAAGCCAACTTGAACTCATTGCAGCCAATTTCTATCTGGTCTGGCTGAAAGCTGACTGCCCTGGCAGGCAGTCAGGCAGGCAAATCTTTTCACTGACATTTAGAGCTCAACTGCAAAATTGCAGTCACAGAGCGGAGAATGGCATAGATAATGTCTTTGCATGTTTGGCGTTGCAAATCTCCATGGAGCAGCAGCAGCAGCAGCAGCGGCAACCGACGAAACGAAGCTACCAAGTCAACCAGGAAGTAAGCAACCGACCGACCGACCGACCGACCAACCAAACCGACCAGACTGAACAGACCAGACCAAAAGCCTCAATTGAAGCATCCATGTTCTTTGTCTCACCTCTTGTGCCTGGGCATTCCGGCTTTTCTGCTTAAAGCTAAGTTAACCATTTTGAGTCTTCCACTGCCATGGCCTGTTCGCCTCGGCTTGCTGGTTGGTCATGTCATGTTCTATTTTTCTTTTTTCCTAGTTCCTAGTTTCTCTTCTTATTGCTATTGCTGTTGCTGTTGTTGCTGGTTTGGAAAAGTTGTTCATCGTGTTGCAGCATATTTTGAGAAATTGGCGCATGACAACGGCAAAAAAAAAGAGGTGAAACAAAAAGCCAGCAATATTTATTGTTATCGATTGTAATTATTCAAATGGTCTTTTGCAGTTTTATATTCTCTTTTCTTTCTAATTCTTTAGTGCTTTCGTTTAATTCTTTGAAATTGTTCGAGTTGTGCAATTTTCTACAATTTGGAAAATTGCCGGGTTTTCCAAGGGAATTGAAAATGATTTTCAATTAATTTTAAATTGTTTAGTCCACTTAATTTTTTGGTTTTATTTATTTTTTTTACTTGTTTTTTAAGTCTTTGGACTTAAACTGTCATAACGGTTGTTGTCAATTTCTTCCTCTTACACTTCTAATGCATAATGACGACTAATAAGCCAACTTACATTGGTCACGTTCACTAAGCCGTATTTGTTCAATGAACTTGCTAAGCACACAACAACTACAACAACAATAAAAGAAATATAAATTTGTTAGAGAAGAAAAAAGCACACAACATGACAAAGTGAGAAAACCTAAACGGATGTGACAACAACAACAACAAAAGGGAAGCAGCAAGAAGCTAACACACACCCAAAGTAAGCCCGAAGAAGCCCTAGGAAGTGACCGAAAGAACCTGAAGAACATGGCTAAAATGACATCATCAAAATGCAAAGAAAAAAAATAATAAAAAATAATGAAATAAAAACTATTCCAAAGAATTCCGAATAAATGGCAAAAAAAAGGGGAGAAAATCAACACAATGATTGCAATAGAAATGGGGGAAAAAAATTATATTATATAAAACATAAAGGGCAGAACATTAACAACAACAGTAATTATTGTTGTTGTCCACACAAAGGTAATGACCGAAGTAACTGACACCCCGGAGAGAGTGAGAAATAAATGGAGTGGGAGTGTGAAAGAGACAGTCCACTTTGCTCATGATGAATCGTAATAATGGTATACACTTTTTTTGTTAATAATGCCAAGCAAGTGCTTAAAAGTAAACAACAATTAAAATTTAAACGCATAAAGCAAAATGCGTAACGAAATTTTAACAACAGCGTAAAAATCATAAGAGAAAGACTGGACAAAATGTTAGAGAAAGACAGCGAAAGAGTGAGAAAGCAAAGCTGAAAATCACTCAAGTAAATGATTGTTGGTAATTCAATCTTGCCATCTTTGTCTATCTTCAGTTATAATTATTACGCCAAAGAGACATTGACCCAACAACATGTTGGCAACATTTGAACAATTAGTCTGGACACAAACCACATGAGCAGAAACAATCAACCAAGCAGAGACAATCAAATTACAATAGAAAAAACAAAATGAAAAAAAAACAAAACAAAAATGATCATGAACTTGTTGAAGGTTGCCCGACTCTGACATGAGGCCAGAAACATGTTGCCAAAGCTGCAATGTTGCCAGAGCTGGCAAAGAGAAAGGTCAGATTTGGGCAAATGATCAACGCTCTCAGCATGTTGCTCAGAAACTGCACAAAACAAAACAAAAAGAGCAAAAGGCCAAAGATAAACAGAGGTGAATGCGTGTAAGTGTATGTGTATGATTTTTTTTTCTTTAGCATTTCCTTTGAAAGCGATAAGAAGGAAACTGAAAAACAACACGGAAACTAAAGAAATAAATACAAAAAGGAGGAGTGAGACACACGAAAGCAAATCAAAAATAAAATAAGTGAAAAAAATAGGATAATTTAAAAAATATTATATATTATAAATAGCAGAAAATAAAAAAAAACTTATTGGAAAAAATTAAAAAAAAATATATATGTTAAATTCGAAGAATAATCAAAATAATTAACCCAAAAAAATATATATATGTATCAAGTGAGAAGACTAAAGAAACAGGCTGGGACATATCCGACCACACTGCTCTCACTCAATTACACTGACCAAACACGATTATCTGCAAATTTTCCACCAGCAGAGCCAAAGTCTAAAATACTTTTCAACATGTTACGTTTTGGGCAGCGTGTTTTATACCAGCTTAAGAACAACAAAGAAAATAACAACAACTACAACAACATCAAAGTAGACAGCCTCTTCCAACATAGTGTTTCGTAGCCACCCTCCACCACCACCACCTGCAATGCTGCCTGCAGTTCTTGGAGCGGCTTCCTTAAGCCTGGCGCGCCACAACTAATAATCATGACTTGTTAATCTTTACGCTGTTGCTTCGCACTCTATTGGAAGAGGAATGACGAGGAGTGGAGTGAGGAGAAGAGCAGAGGAGAGTAGTCCAGGGCGAGATTGCTGAGTCCGCAACTTTGCTTTAACTGGCCAGAGTCTCGGAATATCTAAGACTTTTCCATGTGGCTAACTGGGCATTGGTTTTTTCTTCCTCTTCTTGCTCTCAGCACATTAAGCTGCTACAGAAAATAACAACAAAAGCCACATCATCAACTGAATCAGGAGAAGCGACTGAACAAAGTAAAGCTTGCTATGGATTTAACGGTTTAATGTTTATGGCCAAGACAACTTTGTGGTTGAAAAGTATTTTGGGGAAAACCAAGTAACCACCAAGAAGGGAAAGTCTTTTTCACGCATTTTCATTGTTATTATTATTTTTATTTTTTTCAGACATTACGAATTTATAAATCTAAATAGAAACTATTTAAAGTCAGCATCTAAAGTGCTAAAAGCAATTGAAAAGTAACTTCAATTTCAAAACAAAACTAAAAATAAACTTGTTTACAATTTTTTTTTTTTCGTTCATCCTTGAAAATACACTTTTCCTTGGTCACAGTTTAACAATTTCCTTCTATTTCTTTTTTTTTGCTCACCCACTTTAGTTTTTTGTGGTCACATTTTGCTATTGTTTTGTGTTGACACCTTTCGAATAGATAAAAAGAGGAGACTCTTGCTCACTGACTTGGAAAAGCCTGAAAAAGAAAAATCTGCCTTGACTGTAAAAGTTTGTCCTCTCTTGGGTCTTTTTTTTTTTGGCACTTAACCAGCTCGTTGGGCATGAAAACTGTTACTGCAAAAGTTTTCAAAGTGCACTCAGAATGTGAATATATATAGATATATATATTTTTATTGAAATTATTATCGATTGGTGTGTGACAAAATTGTTATGCCTTTTCAATAGCCTTGACAATTAGAGAGTTCTCTTTATTTGGGACAGACAAGAATTTGACTCCAATTATCTGTATGATTTTCCCTCTGATCTTTTCAGATTTTATTTTATTTTTGCCCTTTCTCAAATGTTGACCAGTCAAGTCTATTTTGCCCCCAACCCAACTTGTCAAGGTCTCTTGGACTGGGCTCACTTGTATGGCCTCTCTGGCTGCTGGACAAAACAAAAAAATTAATTTTTTATAGGAGAAAAATAAGAAAAATTCCGAAATGAAATTGAAAACGTTACGCATGCGTTTTTCACTGGGGTTTTCCCCTCTCTTTCTCTCTCTCTGCAAGAGTCGGTGAATGTCTTTGTTTGCGCTTTTTTTTTTTAGTTTTATTTCACTTCTCTTTCCTTTTTGCTGCCGCTCACAAACATATTGAATATCACAAAGAGTTAAAATTGATGCCCGATGAGAGGAAAGAAAAAAAAAAAGACAAATGAAAATTGCATTTCTTCATTTCTTTTCCACAGGAGAAGGAGCAGTAGAAGGAGGTGGATTGGGGTGTAGTTTCATGCAAACGTGAGGTGACCAAACTGTACACCCTCGGACTGTCTTGTGGGACTTTTGTTCACTGTTCACTGAACTGCGCGAATATAAACGAAATTTGATCTTTTGTGAAGAGCCAGCGCAACTGGTTGACGCACTATACTACTACGAAGAAGAAGAAGAAGAAGCAGATGATGGCCACGGTCATGGCGTTTGGTCGGAGGCAATAAAAATACCAGAGAAGCGTAAAAAATTGTCATAAGTTACGCACCGCTTAAACCGCACGCACGCAAGGATATTACACAAATTTTATGGCTCAAAAATAAAAGGATAAGAACTCCAGAATGACGAGCAGCTCTAAGGCGGAGCAAGGACAATGCGGATACTACCGCATAGACAAGGACTAAACGAGGATATAAAAAATAGGGCTTTCAAAAAAGTGGCAAAGGGAATCGAAACGCTTTCTGCGTAGTGTGAAGAGTAGGAAAGGACTAAGAGTAATAAGATAGGCAAATCTTTTCTTAAAAAAAAAGGATAAATTTAAAATCAATTGAAAGTATTAAAAACTATAACAAAATAGAATTTAACAAAGTTGCGAAAGTAGTAAAAAGACATGCTTGAGGACAATGAAATATTGGTAAAAAGGTGAAACAAGAAGAACAAAATTAGTAGTGAAAAAAGTAGTAAAGTCCTGAAAAATCTAAGAAAGACAAATAAAAATATTGAAGCATCGAAAATAAAGAAAGTAGAAAAAAGGCAGATAAAGACAAAATAAAAAAGCAGTAGAAAAGCGCTTTAAAATGAATGCAATCTCGGCCGCAGGAGCTTTTCTGGTCTGCCTTTGCCTGAGCTTGCCCGCACATAGTCGGGCTGTGCCCGGTGGCAATGGTGAACGGTAAGTTGGATCTTCCTCTTACGAACCCAGAGAACTAGTTATATCCTGTACCCCTCCACCCACCTTGGCAGGGTACACATCAAAGTCCATATGCCGGAAGTTGTACGCCAACACACTCATTTCCACAAGGTCTACAAACATCAATTCCATCATCAGCCACCCCTGATAAGTCCACCATTGAACAGTTGGTCGGGTAAGCCGCATGTGTCCCTGCTGGGCTATACAACGGCGGCCAGTGGTATGGGTGGCTTGTCCCCCAGTCTGAAGCAGCTCATGTCGACGGCAGATAGCAAACCGTCCCTGCCACCCACCACTCTGATGCCCAACTATGGACCGGCCTTATTCGATAACTTCGATCAGGAGCCAGCGGTGAAAACGGCCACAACGGCAATGACAACGACGGGACAGGATGTGGCAACAGCTGCTTTGCTCATGCAACAGGCCACACACACAAATGCAGCCAGCAAGGATAAGCGGCCGAAAGTCACTTCCTCTACCACCAAACAACAAAAACAACAGCAACTGTTTCATCAACTTTTCACTCCCCATGTAATGGCAGCCATCACAGCGGCCCAAGCCGCGAGCGAGGTCAAGGATAATAGTGAGGAGTTTAGCCCATTTACACCCACAGGACAAGACAACGATGAGGATGCCAACCTGGAAAGCAATTCCCTGCTTAATGGCGACTTCCTGGCTGCCCTGCAACGCGAATATCGCGACAAATTTGGTAAGCGACAAAAGCGCAAGAAATACGAAGGCCTATCGAATTGGTCAGCGGTAAATCAGCGTCCTCGTGGTTACCGTAGGCCAAGCTATGCCAGCAACAACTACCAAAACCAAGTCTATGATGTGGAAGAGGAGGAAGTCGATGATTACGCCGCCCCCTATGCCCGAGGTCCTAGCTACGATGATGAAGAATTTGATGCAGGCGATGAGGATGATGTGGATTCCTACTCCAGCACAAGCAGCACATACGATAACGCGATGGCCTTTAGTGGTCAGGGCAATTCAATGACTTCCATAGCCACTCCCGATGAGTTCCTCGAGGAAGTGACTAGTCAGGATGGTCTACCCCGAGGACCACTCTATGGCAATCTGTACGATGCTTATGTCTCCACAGATGAACCAATGAGCGGCGGATCCAATTTGTGGCAACCGACAAGCACAATGTCTACTTCAGGATCTTCATTCACCGCCAGACCACGTCCACGACAGAGAAAGCCGCAGACTTTGCGTTACACCGGCACTGGTGGTGTTGGCAAGATGAGATACGTCAAGACCACGCCCATTCGCAAGAAACGTAAAAATCGCATTAAATCTAAGTTATATCGCATACGCTAGGTTAAGAAAATATCATACTAAATCTGAGTTACTTTATAAAGATGTAGTCGCTTAATTTTCTATAACTCTCTGTTTTGTAAATAAATCAAAAAATATATAGTTCCGAAATTGATTAGGGGTTCATCAAAAATAAGTAATTCCCAAAATCCAAGAAACTATTATCAATCAATCCAGAAATAAGAAATCTCAAGGATATATTTCTAATCAAGCCTAGGAACATTGAATCAAAACGTAAGATTGCGAAGTATTAGAAAAAAAAAATAATGAATATTCTGGAAAAAATTTAAAAGATTTTTTAGAAGAGTTCAAGAATGAAAAAAGCAAATCTTCTTTCAAATATTTACCCAATCCTTAACATTCTTAGACTTTTATGAACTCACCTGCAAAGAAAAAGAGAAGAACAATCAAGTTAATATAATTAATTATTATAGGCTAGCATTTCTAATAAACTCAATTATGGCATTTGAAGAGCTAAAATTATATATAAAAATAATGCAATTTTGCTTAGAAAGAAAACATAAACCAAATTGCACAAGGAAAGATTACATTGAGAGGGGAAGAATAAACCAATTTGAGGAACAATTTTGATCCTGCCTAAGTAAATAAAGAATACAATTAAATATGTCGACCAATACAAGCTTTTGGGGGAGTAAAAGATAGACTTTAGCATAGACCAAATAATAAGTACAAATGCTAATAAAATTCAATTAAAGGCCACAAAATTACAATTAAAGAACACAAGGCAAAGGCTGCACATTCGCTCCCCTTCATTTGGTGGAAAGGACAAAGAAATCTTAGTAGTGTGTTTTTTTGGGGGAAAAGTTGACCGAGTAGAGAGCCACATGAAAAGTCAAAATTAACGACTCATTTGGGCAAATTGAAGCCATAAACTACCAGGCCGGTTGTACTCCCACTACAAACAAAAAAATATAACTAACCCAGATATAGTCACACCCACAGCAGAGAGATGCCAGCAGGAGCTGGAGAAATAGACAACAACCCTGAACTCTTGGCATCTGAGAGTTGAGTATAGAGCCCAGAAAGGGAGAGGACACAACAACAAAATAATAATATAAATTACGCAGAATTCCAAGTGAGTGACGATGGCGTCGACAAGCGTCACCATCATCAAAGTTGGCCTTTGCTTTCTAGATGAGCAGATGCTTTATTCTTATTTTGTTTTCTGGTAATATTTTTATTTTATTTTAGTATGCAATAAAAATGTGACACCCTTCGAGCCATGAAGTCCTTTTTCCCTACCCGACCGACCAAGCAAACGCTAAAATACCAAAGTGGAAGTTTTTAAGGGTTTAGGAGGGGCGGGTTTAGGGGTATGTAAAAACATTACTGCATACTTTCTGGCGAAATTAAAAGCATGCAAGATTTTCTCATTACTCTATGGAATATAACCGAAAGCGGGAGAGCGGAGTCTTAGGTTCTAAGAACTTTGGCTGGAAGGCTAAAGAGTAGGCATCGTGATAACCTCACCACCATTTTGCGGAGGCCATTGAGGCCGGAGCTAGGGGCAGTGTTGGCAAACACATAAAGTGTTCATGTGTCAGACTCTCTGACATTTATTATCTGTTTTGTGGCTAAGCGAATGGGTGTTGGTAATACTGATGGCTCGCATGAGTGTTTATGATGGTCAACAGATGGCGCCAACCGCAACATAGTCCAACAAGTGGTTAGAAATAGACATTTTTTTCTCTATCTGGGTCATTGGCTCTTCCCAGCTCTAAGCATTTCTTTGGTGTTCATAGAAATGTTTATTAAAACCATAAAGACTTGGGACCACAAATTTTTATTAAATAAGTCCATCAGAATTTTTGAGTCACAAGTTCCTGGGTAAGTTGTCATCAGAAACCTGAGAGTATTCAGCATCTTTTCATCTTTACCAAACATTTCACTACCAGCAATTTCTTTATTTGTATACCCAGCCCAAATCCTTAAAATGCCAGCTCATATCCGGTTCTGTGTAATGAAAGTGACATATAAAAGTGAATAATAATAGTCCGAGCATATGACATCAAAAAAATACATCAATTTTCTCTCCCTCATGCCGCCCATGGCCTGAGGAAACTTTATAAGCCTAATAAAAGTTTTTATGCTCTTCCCCCGGTGTGGGTGGAATGGAGGCAATAGAGAAATTCTCTACTTTTATATTCAGCTTCGTTTCATTCTCCAGTTTTCTGCCCGATTGCATAGAACAATGAAAAACTAATTTCTTTTGATTCTTATTTTTGTTCGTAAATCGAAATAGAAAATTAATTTTCCAGTTGAGTAAAGCGAGCAATCTAAAGTTGTTTGATCTGTCATTAAAATATTTTCATTAACACAGCCACACAATCAAAGAGTAAATATATCATTAACACTTATTATTAAAACCAGCGTGAACATTTTCTCCTTCAATGGGGTTTGCTCTTGGCCACGAAAGCTCATTTGTCATGTCACGAGTGCAACGAAATAAAAATGGCAAAAGAATCAAAAAAGGAAATAGGAGTGAATATATATATTCCTTCTCATAATACCATTTGCAATTCACTCATTGTGGGCCGGGCTAATAGACCAGACCAATTTCAGCTGACCATATTGTGCTAATTTTCACGCTTGAGCTTGGAGTTGGAGGGGGCGGTAACGACGACGGCAGATAAATGGCTTGGAATTGTTGGGTAACAACAATTAGTTTGCTACTCCTGCTGCTGCCGGTTTGTCTGTGTTGGTAAAAAATGCACTGCCAAACAATTCATTAATTAAATTAATTTGTGGCAATTAAAAGCCTGCACAGGAAGCTACAAAAGTTCAGGATTGCACCGAGCCAAGAGAAAGAGAGAGAGAGTCGGAGTGAAAGCCTCAGCACTCATCATCAGCTCAACAACTGAATCATTTATTATGTGTTCTAGCCATTTGCTCTATTTTATATATTCCTTCGTTTTAGCCTTATTCCATTATTCTTTTTAGCCTGGTCATCCCGCTCATCAATTCCCCTGTTGAGCACACAATTGCAAAGCAGCCCAAAGGTGTGGCAGAGAGGTGTGTTTTGCTCAGAAATGGGTTAAGTGCTTTGTTGGTATTTCTAGGTTTATAACGATAATCTAGGGAGAAGCTGTCCCCTTCTAACACTGTCTGTGGGATATCATTTGTGGCTATAATGTGTATGTTTGTTTGAGTGTGTGCACTCAGCTGAACAACACCTTGAACAGTTCCACCAACTATACTTTTAATTGCTTGTCATGGCACTTCACACACACAGCCATACATGAAAGTATGCTCAGCTCAGCTGGAAAGTGCTCCCAATGATTATACAAAAAAAAATATCCTTGATATTAAAAGAAAGTAGCAAATAATTTTTACCACGAAGTGAGCCCCTGCAAATATGACATAAGAAATAAAAAATTAAAAACAAACTAAACAGATTATTGATCATTCATTTTCTCCTTCAAGATCTTCACATGGATTTCGGTCAACTTTTGAGTCAACTGTACCTAGACTTAATCTTCACTTATTCACTTTTTGTTTCCCTAGAAACTCTTTTCTATAAACTAGAATTACTGTATAGCTAAACGTTTCCATTTCCCTAAGGCCAGGATTATATATATTTTTATTCACACTTATTAAATTTAATTTCTGAGAAATCTTCTTATACTAAACTTCAACTAAATTTTTCTCTTTCAGCATAAAATTTTATTTGCCTCATTCAAAGTGATTTTCTGTTTACAACTTAAGTTTTTATCTTCATATTAAAATATATTCTATCCACTTTTTTTTCTGTTGGCTTCACTATCACTTTTTTTAAACAAATTGAAAGAGTATGATTAGCCACATTTACATAAAACCCTATGACCCCGACCCCTTCTTGTTTGATATCTAAAGCTGAGTAACAAATTTAATTAAAATTAAAAGTACTTACAACTGCAACAAATGCTCGGGGGCATTACAAATGCTAATTAAATGCTATAAAATTGGGCCAAAAAACCATTGGACAAACCCAAACTGCTAATCACACCCCCACCCACATACAGACCAGAGACCTCCCCCAAGGGGAGGCGTGTTAGATGTACTCTAATTATATGGAAAAATGTGTGTATGTGTGTCTTTGTCTGTCGGTCAGTTGGTCGTTTTCGGTCTCAAGTGCATTGTGAAAAATTACAAATTCTTGTGTTTATTTGCGGCAATTAAGTGAAATTACATTTCTGTGTCAAACTAACCACACACCAGACAATGGTGAGGAGAGTTACCATAGAGAGCGAGTGGCAGAGGAGCACATCTCTTGCACCCGTTGTCGGTCATGACGATTCTGACAATTGCAAGGCATCAGCCACAAAACCATCAGTAGCATATGGAGAAGGCAGTGGCAAATCGCAATGACATTTCATAACTTTTTTGACATCATCATTAGAGAGAGACCGAAGCTGTCCAGTAATCTGCACTACTTAGATAAACATTTTTACTGTTCTTTTTGCTACAATTAAAGCAAATGATTGCAACTCTGTATTCTCTTCTCGGAAGAGTATTGTCAAAAGTATTTTCACTAATTTAACCAAGCAGACTAGGAATAAAAGTTAAGAATTAAAGAATAATTTTTATGTTTCCGAAATATTTATTATGATGAGTGAAACCGATTGACAACCGTGAGGGACATAGACCAGTTTAATCCTTAGTGAAGCCTATGTACGTCGTACCCCAAAACCAGTGTGACCAGCCTTGTTTTAGCCGCTGTGGCGGTACTGTACTCGTCAAAGCATTCCGATTGACAACCGTGAGGGACATAGACCTGTTTAATACTTAGTGAAGCCTGTGCGCGTCGTAGCCCAAAACCAGTGTGACCAGCCTCTGATAAAATAATTTAGTGCTTGCTTTCGCCGCTGTGGCGGTTCCATATAAAAAAACTAACTTCAATATATTCCAAATTATCTACAGACAAATTAGAACAAACCTAAAGAAAAAGTGTATTAAAAATGACCAAGTCTGCTACTTTTGGCTGCAGCAATTAGAAAAACTGGTTTGAAAAGACTGACTTAAGCCGCAACCTCTGTCTCTTTCCTTCCTTAATCCCGCTCTGCTGGGGCATTGTGATTTTGATGAGTTTGCCGGTGCCGCCTGTTAGCCCGGAAGGGAAGCAAACATTCACACATCAAAAAATAAAATGCGTATACTCTACGGATTCCTCATATTTCACAGACATCTCACCACAGTCTGTATGGATCCCACTATCCCAGCCAGGCAGCCAGCCAGCCAACCAACAAACCGACCAACCAACTGTCTCCACTCTATTCTATTTTGTGGGCATCCGTTTTGTTGTCATCATTGCTTGGTTGTGGCATTTTTGTGATTATCCACAGCCGTCAGGGCAGTGCCATCAACGCCAGCCTGATTCTCATCATATTCTCTATATCTAGATAGCCTGAATTGTATTTTATCTTTTCTTCTCCCCGCATCTCTCACTCACTCTCTCTCTCTCTCTCTCTTGGTATATTCTGCTATTTAGTATAGCCATAATACCGCTAGTTGGACATCTGTGATTACAACATTTTCTGTTTATGTTTTATAATTGTATGCCATGGTTTTGTCGGTTTTTGACAGTTATGATGAAGAAAAATTGTGCTCTCCATTATTCTCAAATTGCGTGTATATATGCGTATAAAAATCTATCTAAATCTTTTGTTTGTGTGTTTGTTTGTATGTGTGTAAGTATGTGATGTATTGCACTCGCCAGCGGTTACCATGATTGTTTTTCATTGCAGTTGACTGCATTTCATGTTCCATGTTGCCATATGTTCTAATGTGACAATGAAGGAAAGATAACTAAAAAGAAACTTTAAAATTATAAACATGTTTTCCTGCTGCTCTGAGGGTATTTTGAACTCAAAAATAAAATTAAAAAAGCTGGTGAGACAGCTTTTTACCCAACAAAAAGAAAGTCTTAATAACCCACAGAAGGAGTGAACAAAATTATATTAGATTGGATAAAGCCATACAAATACCAATCCATTCCCTTTTTTAGTTTTCAACTTTCTATTCCAAAATAATAAATATTGAGCATTCATTTCATTACATGCTCAAAAGTACAGCCAAACCAAACTATTTTCCTTCGTCAGAAAAGATCCTTGAAAAGTTTCGCTGTGTAAAATAAACTGTCCAACAAATATAAAGAAAAAATAACACAATGTATATATTTCTCATACAAAATAGATGGCCAGTACTTTCTCACAAAAAGGTTAGAAATACAAAACCTCACGATCGACTGGGCTGGACTGGATTTACACACCTTCGACAACTGCACAACTCGAATACTTTGGTCATATATCATAAACGAGAGGAAGAAGAAGACGAAGAAGTGAAGGAAAAATAATAACAAAATTTTCAACAATATTTCTAACCAACTTGTCCTTGAGAGCTGGTGTAGAAAACTTTTGTTATGAGCAAAATAGAAATTCAGAAGCGGCAAAAGTTATATCAACTCTTTGGGTGAATGTGTTGGTGAACCTGGAACTATGTCAAGTGCACACCCAGAAAGGCAGTCAAACTTGGCTTAGAAATGGACTCTTTAAATATTCAAAATTGCCACTCTGCTCGAGCAATTTTCATTAAAAGCCACACACACAGACACTTGAAACAAAAACAAAATCCAAAAAAAAAAAAAAAACATAAATGTGGCCAAAACAAAATGAACTCCCTCTCTCTCTGTCTCACACACCGAATGCAAATAAAGCCGGGCTAATTATCAGGAAAACAAGTAAAACCGAAAAGAACAAAAAAAAAATAAAAGTAAATTTTTGGTATGTTAGCAAAAACTGTCGTCACTTGACAAACAGTTGGCAGAAAAGTTTGCCATGACACCTTTTTGCCAACCCTTTTCTCGCTGGAATCCTAAAAGTATGCAACACAACGCAGTTTAGAGCGGAGCTCATTTTTTCGGTTTATCAACACTTCCGCACAACGGTGCACATACAAAAGCTGCAAAATTTACGCTGAACAAATGCCACACACACTCACACACACCCACTTACACTATCATCCGTTCAGACTGTTACTTTGCAGGACATTGTTTGCGCTTTGATAACACACACACATACTAGCACATTTGCAGATATACATACATATACAAATGCGTTGTCATTACTGCTATGAAAATTGCGCATACCAGGGTTTTGTGTTTGGCTAGGCAGACGATGGCAACCGTCCTAGAGCTTTGCTGACGCACACGCTACACTCCGACAATTGTCGGAGGAATATGTTGCTCCCCACACCTCAACACATTGATAGACGGTATGTGCCGTCTTTTTTCAACAAAACCCTGCAGCAGAAACAACAGGAACAGTGGAATACTGAAATGATACTTAGAGCAAAGGCAACACCAACTGACTCACTGTCCACTTCTACAGTTTGAAAAAGCACAGTAGTCAAAACTATTTTACACCAGGCATTTCAAACATTTTATGGTTTTATTTCGACAAAAATTTGCCTTTAAACCCGCTCCGCCAGAGAGGGACACAAAGAAGATAGATAGCGGTGACTCTACTATCAAAGCCAAACGTCGACTATGAATGTGGCCCTGGTCCATGTATGTGTGCGCCTTAATTCATTGCCTGCTGCCATTTTACGCATATGGAAAGGAACAAAAAAAAACACACACACAAAAACAATGAAGGGAGACTCTTTTTATTGTCACCAGCCAGGCCGGGCAGGAACGTTTCATGTCTATTCCATATCCTTGAACTGAATTAATGCCCATATGGCTGAGTCCTACAAAACACCAAGGCCAGCGAATGAGAGCACTTCAAAAAACAATGAAAAAATATCAATGCGTTTTAATTGAGACGCTTTCAAAAGGCCGAGTGCCTAGATACTGATAACTGAATGCCTAAATTAAAAGGAACTAAGTGAACGAGAATTCCTAAAAAGGATTCCACAAAGTTTTATAATCAAGTGAAAAGCTTCTCCCATTTAAATGAATCAGTATAAAACGTGTAGAAAATATCGCATTCAATTTTCTACCTTTCTCCTCAAAGGACTTATAAACTTGGCTATATTATATAAACATAAAATAAGAAACTATGCCTTTAACTTGGAAAAGAGATCAGGGCAGATTATACCCTACACCTTGAAACAATTAGGGTATATTTAGTTAGGGTATATAACATACAGAAGTAGGAATCGGAGACGTCCCAAAATTACCCACAATATGGTGAGATGGCATGGGGCAATCGGTATAATCATGTCAGTCCTTCTGACCGTCTACATGAGTACCTAAATTTTAGAGCTAAAATAATTGAACCTAGGATTTGGACTCCTGGTGCTGGTATTTTTCAGCCTCTGCCATTCCCTCTACCCGCTCACTTTTGCATTTTCTACAATTTTGAGATTTTATTTGTATTCAGAATTTTAAAATCTATATTTTAATTCCCCTAATTTTCCTTATTGGCAAACGGGCGAATAAACAGTCCGATAGATGACCTTATTGCCTTGTCGTAAACATTTTGTTTTGGTTTAAAAAAAAAAATAAAGCTTCCGTTTTTATTAGAATATAGCCGATCATAACTACCACTAGGCCAGGGTGGTCACCTTTTTTTTTTTAATTCCGTTACTCATAATTACAGGATATTGCAAGCCCGAATTCAAGAAGCTTTAAACTTAACGAATTAATAAAGCAAACATTCTCTTAAAGTGAATTGTAAATTTAAGATGAGACAAATTATCTCAGCTTTTTGCACAATGTGCCTCGTTTTCTTTCATTTAAAATGTTTTCTCAGTTTTATCAATGAGAATTTAATTTCTATTCCAGCGAAAATACAAATAAAATAAATAAAATTAAAATGCAAAGCAAATTCCATGTACAAGGATTTTTTTTTTCTGGTTCAAACAAATAAATAAATAACAGTTAGCCTGGCCCTGTTAGCTGCTTTAGCATTCACCATTCCACCAGAAAGTGGGGAGAAAAAAAAGATAAGCCATAGTGGCCATTTAATCCTTTTGGCAGCAGCAAAAAACACCAACAACAACAAGAACAATCCATAGGCAAATAGCCAGGCTTGCCATTTTATGCCTGGTTGTCATTAATTTTTCATGCAACACTAGACGCCTAAGTCCCTATAAAATTTCCATTCTCATACTTTACTTCCTTTCCCAACCTGGCTCCATTCCTTCTCAGTTGGCCATCCCCTCTCATCCACAATTAAAATCAGATTAAAGTAACGCTAATTTATGCGACCGCACGGTGACACAACAAAGTATGGGTTAAAATTGTGAAAACCCGAAGGCCTGAGAGGGGTGTGTGGGTGTGGCGTCGCCACCAGTAATGGTAACTGTTACATAACAGTATCAAAAATTAAACTCACCAACCCACCCAACCCAAACTACCAGACAGCCATCAGGGCAGAAATGTCACGTTCACCTTCTTCTCTGCCTGAGTTTCTACCAATTCTAAAGTCTCTCCCACACCAACCCCGCACACTTTCGCACTCTCTTTGCGGCATTTCTAATTGTATAGAAGAAAACTTTCGAAACCAAACAGAACAGACTTGCTTACCAAAAAAAAAAGCAAAAAAAAAAAAACAATAAAAAAGAAAAGTAAGTAAAAGTACACAAAACCGGCGGCAGCAAATGGCGGTTGTCCCAACAGTTTTGCACAGTTGAAGTCCTTGCCACCTCTGGTCTTTCTTTAGATGTTCCTTGTGTGCTTTGTTGTTCCTCTTTTGTGGCATTGTCGGTTTTAGTTTCAGTGCAGATTTCCGCGACAATTGTGGCCGACTGTGCTCAAGTCGGAAAACTGTCTAAGATGTCTGTAAAGGATTACGGCTACTAAAGCCATTTAGGCAAGGGCTACCAAAAGGGAGAACACAAACCAAAAAATTCCCAGGGAATATGCAGTGAAAGGTTATACAAGAAATGGAGAAGAACTTATACTCTTTTTAAAAATTAAAAACATATTCTTTCGATCCCATGAACAGATTATATCCCGAAAACCTCTGCAACTTTTTACCAAATTTATTTTCTTGAACAAAAAATAAAAAAATCGAAAAACAATTTTCCCATCAGAGAATGTGTACTTTTTGTTGATTTTCTTTTACTGATGTTTTTTTGTTTTCCTTGCGTTTCAAGATATGATAATGGATTTTAGATGACAGCACTTCATTTAAAGGAATATCCTTCCTTTTTTTTGGGGGGTGTTTTTTTTTTTATTTCCATTTATATTTTAATCATCAGACACAAAAGGCAATGCGTATAAGTAAGATTAATGCAATTCATATGAAGTTAGACGACTTGTTATCATCTGAATAATCGTGTCATATGCAAATGCTTGAAAATCAAACAAAACAAAACATTTTCAGAAATGTCAATAAGCAAAACAAGACAAACAAAATTGGCAGACACCTAAAACTCAAAGGATACGGGGAATGTGTGACAAGTGTTAGTTTCCAATTTTCATAAATTTGCACAAGTGAAAACTTCTATTGACAATGGAATCGGCGTCGGAGTTGGAGCAGCAGCAGGACTCGAGCACTGGCAAAATTTGTTGACAATAAGTACAAAAATGGTTTGCAACTCTTTGTGAAAAGTAAGCCAAGTTAAGTGCCAGACAAACCACATGACCCCCTCACTCCCCCTTTCCATTCTCTGAGTGTCCGGAATTCTGTTTGGTGTTCCAACTCTACCTCGTTCTCTCTCTTTCACTGTCTATCTCTGTCCGTGTGGGCCTTTTCATGTGCTTTAGCAAACATCTCTGTAAACAATTCAATTTAATTAAGAGTGCTTTTCTTTTGCTCTCAACCAAACTTTTTTGACTTGACCAGCAAAAAATAAAATAAAACAGAAAAGATAACTCTGTTGGCTTAGTCATTTCATCCATCAGCGTTCTCGTGATTGTCGACTGGCTCAACACTTTGTATGCTCTCCTTTTTTTTTTGTCTCATTCTCACGCTGGCTGACCATTAGTCTCGTTTTCTCTGTATGCACAATTTCTATACGGATATATTTTCTTATTTAATTGAGCACATTGTTCTTGTAATTGCTACTCAGTCTCACCCTATGGAAAGTATTCCAGTTGAATCCGGATGTTTACGAACAACTGAGCTGAGAATTTATGCTTCTGTGATTTTTGGCTTAGTTGTCCAGCCAATGTCGAAAATTACTGTACTCTACTCAGTGGGAGATATGCCATTCAAATCTGAACCATAGGCGCAACCAGATATTCTAGAAGTCACTCCAATTTATAACTGACTTTGACGACTATATCCAAAGCATCACAATACATATTATGTTCTTAAGATCAAATAAATATTAATAGAAATCAGACTATATCACTGTCCTATTGATTACTATAAAGGAAAGTCAGAAATTCTTTCTTGTTCTCCCTTCCGATCTCTCTAGCTCCCTCTCTCTCTCTAGCTCTCTAGCTCCCTATCTCTCTCTCTCTCTCTCTCTCTCTCTAGCTCCCTATCTCTCTCTCTCTCTCTCTCTCTCTCTCTCTAGCTCCCTCTCACTATCCCTTTGTCGTCTCCTCTCCCGACAACTGCCTTTCCCTACATCTCTCTACCCTACCTGCCCCTTCCAACTCCTTCTCTTCGCACAAATCTCAACATGGAGTTTTGCTGACCAAGCTGAGTTTTCGGTTACCGTTTGCAGTTTTCAGAACCACAAATGTTTTCCCTTTGGTAGCTTTAATTTTGTGATACATTTCACTGTTTGAAAACTACGAAAACACCAACAAAAAAAAAAATGAAACTCTTTTATATAACAAAAGGATATTCACATTTAAACCACATATTGAAAATAAACAAACCGCATTTTTGTCAACACAATTGAAATCAATCATTTTGCTTTTTCGTATTTAATTTATTTTATTTTTATTTTTTTGTATTACTTGTAATATAAGTGAAAACAAAGAGAATTTTCAATTGAAGTAATAAGACTACAGATAAAATGACAATATTATTTTTATTTCCAATCGGTTTTAAAATTTTGAGACAATGGAAAAATCCAATTCAAATTGTGAATGAGCAAATATTTCAGAAAAAAAATATCAAATTTGTATTATTTCGAGTGTGTTTTAGTGTGTGTGTGTGTTTGTTTGTTTGTGTGAGTGTAATTCTGTGCATGGCTTCATGCGTAAGTTGTATAATAAATTCTCAAACAAGTAAATTGGTATAAATCCCAAACAATTATTTACTGTAAATTTATATTGTTTATTAAAAATAAACCAAAGCTCTACAGTCCACCAAGTAGAAGAAATATACACACGCACTCATACCAAAGAGAACCAGAATATATATTTGCAAGTTGTGCCTTACAGCTGGGACCCAAGAGACCCAGGAGAAACCAGACGTGTCCCCTCTTCGAGTTTGCCAATTTCGTTTAAGCAACAAAACAAATAAAGCACATAACACTTTCATATTTGAGCACTGGCAAAAAAGAGACAGCAAGTCTTGGAGAGTGAGTGAGATGGAAGATTTATTTACTTACACTTTGGAAACTCTCCTTACGCACACACACACAAAACAAGAAGAAGAAGAAAATCTTTAAGCAAATCTTTGTTGCTGTTTTTCTGTGTGTAAATGAAAGAGCAGCTTAAATGAATTAAAACTGCCACTTGAATTTGGCTACAACCGAATAAATTGTAAAGAATAAAATACAAAATTGTATAGAAAGTCGAGTGTCGAGTGGTTTTCTGGATTCATAATAATTAATTGGCTTCTTTATGTTCAATTTTACATTCGTAGTCTGGAGCAGACTCGACTCAAGTGTTGGCTACCTACTTATGTGTGATTTATACCCTCTTTAAGCTCAAGTCTTTTCAATGACTAATTTATAGATTTTCTAGACCGATGCATATTAATCCGATTAGGGAATATTCCTAGATAAATTTATTATTTATCTTTAGAAGTTTTTCTTTTATCTAATCAAAGTTTTCAGAGTAATCATTCTAGAGATATTTTCAGACATAAGCTGGACATATTATTTCCATAGAATCTATAATTATTTAGTTATATCTCAAAACCCCATAGAATGTGGGATTAATTTAACCCAAATCAAAAATCTTTGAGATATATTTTCAGTTCATTTTTCCTCAGACAATCTAAAATAATTTAAAACGTGGAATTGATAAATTTCCAGTTCCTTTTTCCTCAGATTCAACGTTTGCTATTAGCCTACACCTTTCCTATTTCAAATAAATATTTAAATACATTTTTCATATTATTCAAGTTATTTTCATACCATTCAGGTAATTATACTGAAATTCTATTTCCATAGAACAAGTTGTAAAATTTTACTTTATTTGCTTGACAAATTTTGAATAGGTTTTCATATTGTTCTTCTCCTTCTTCTTCGAAGTTTGTTAACTTAACCTCTAGCACCTTCCGATTGTTGCACATAAATACAAAATATATACAATTCTTTCAAGCAAATATTTCCATTGGTTATTTCGGTTGTAATTGTAAAAGCCTTAAGCGCATTTTTCGGTTGGCCAGACGCCGCCCACCCAACAGTCTCAGACCGACCGAATCTTAAATTCAACAATATGTTTTGTATCTTTTGTAGCTTGTCGCCTGACGCCTGACTGCACTTTCAACGTGTTTGTTTGTTTGTGCGAAAAATAAAAGAGTTGAAATGAAATCAAGATGCCTGAACTCTCTTGATGTTGTGGCTTTGTGTTTTTTCTTTGGGAAACATATGTGAATTTAGTAGGTTTGCCTTGAGATTTTCTATTTTGTTATAATTAAGTTTTTGGTAAAACTAATAGGCTTTTCTTAATACACTCTCAGGCATAAACTTTATTATGCAATTTAATTGGCTCTGTGGTTTTCAAATACTCAACTAGTAAGCAATATACAAATTTTAAATAAAATATAAACCTAAGTATTAAAATTACATTTTTGGTCAACCCTTTAGCCGGCTTAACTAAAAAAAAAACACGTATACGCAATGTGAGCGAGTCGTTGTTGATTCCTTTCAGTCGGGAATATTTTCGAGGGGAATATTTTAGTACCTTTGTATGCTTAGTTAAACTTGCATGTGAAATACAAACAAGCATTTTTTCGATCAAATACAAATAGAGAGCAAAGAGAAACTTTTGTGTTGGTAGCTTTTCCAAATCGATTGAAATAGTTTTGAATAGTAAATAAAGCGACATTTGTGGGCGTTCCTAGTTTTATACCAATAAAACAAGAAAATAAAAATACATATAAGAAAACAAACGAGTAAAAACGATCAAATGAAATAAAAAATAAAAAAACACACACACACACAGACACAGACACAAAAACGAATAGACGAAAAAATGCAGTTATGGTTGTGTTCTGTGTAAGGACAAAGCTCATTCTAGTGCAACTTTCAAATGCAAATACGACGCCAACAACGTCGCCATTCTCTCTGTCTGTCCTCACAGTTCTCATCGTCATTGCCAGTGACTGACAGTTAAAGCCAGTCCACAAGCATTTCCAACTCAAACTCTAGTCCTTTTCTGTTGCCAACAACTATTATTTATGCATCAATGGCTGCTATGACGACATGCGCTAAATTGATACAGTACACAATACACACACACACACACACACACTCACAGAGAGCCAAGCTTGGTCGACTGGCCAACAAGCGCGGCCATACACTCCACCAGCAGCCCCAGCACAATGGCGCCGCAGCGACACATGCAATGCAATACAATTGAGTCTTCCTACCCCTCCCCCCACCCCACCAGGACTCGTCGAATCTATTTCTTTCTCTTTTTTTTTGCCAGCAGTCCAGGTAAATAAAAACTGTAAAAATATTGGCAAAATTGAAAAAAAGCACCGCCTCATGGGCATTTATTCTTGTCGTTGTGTAGGTGGCTGACTTTGCCTTTTGCCGCATATCGACAAACCACAAAACTAAATAGGAATTCTTTTTTCTCCATTTTATGTATGTATATATATATTTTTTTTTATTGTTTCTCTTTGTTTAAGTGAAGTGGCTGCTGCCAGCCGCCGACGCCATTCTCATAAAATCTGCAAACAACAAAAAAAAAGGAGAAATCAACAATGGCGACAAAAAAGAAGAAGACCAAGAAGACTCTTCTGCTTAGGGAGGAGAGTAGGTAAGTTTGGCTAAAAGCAAACTTGAAACAAGTCGAGCCATTGAGCCAATTGTGTAAATTGCTTTATTGAAAGATTTTTACCGTTGTTGAACTTGCTTGGAATGTGCTCTCTTTCTGTCATTCTTTATTCTTTTTAAATAAGCGAATAATATTTATTTAACATTTTTTTAACAGGAAACGATTTAACCTTAAACGATTGATTAAAGATTTTACTTCTGTTTTGCTGAAATTCACAATCAAATTTCCATAACATAATTCACAGACGATTAATCCCAACTCAACACAGCTGCGTACCACTCAGACAGACAAAAAAAAAAGAGGAATGTTTTCAAAAAATAAATAAAAGTTAAGCAATGGAAAGAAGATGACCAAAAACAAGAGACCCAAAACAAAACCAGACTCGCACATAAAGTTAATAAAATTCTCGAAAAGGGGTAAATGGTGAATGGGATTAGTGGCAAAACCCCAAAATGTTGGCTATCAAAGTCTCATCATAGACAATCGCTGAAGCCAACGAACCGACCACAAGCAATTGATACAGCCAAGCCAAAGAAATTTTGGATTTTATTTTTATACTCTTTTCGCGAAGTAAAGAGTATATGTAATTTGTCTTGCTGGCTTTATAAAAATTAGAATGAGATTTGGGAGACCCTTAAAAATTCTATTCAGATTGATCAAGCAATACAGATTCTCTAAGATATAATAAGTCATACTTTAGAATGAGTTAGTTGACAGGGTTTCCAAGCCCGAATCCTAAGTCAGATTCTTATAGGCGTGCCAAACCTAAAGTGGTAGTATAATCTGCGTTCAGACAATTAAGTTAGTTTGTTTCTCTGAGATCTTGAACCTTAGTTATCGTAATAATATCTGGCTAAAGGCCAGATCAAACTTATATAGAAGTTCCCAACCTATAACGGTTTTAATAATATTTTCCACATTTATTAATCAATCTTGATCAAAATGTATATATGAAATGTTAATACTTTGACGCACATTTATATCAAATTTCATTTGGATCGAACGTCTATATATTATGATTGCCATATAAGACAAAATCGATGTTGGAATTAATTCAAATATTTATTATTCAATTTCAACAAATTTGAAATCAACATTTATAAAAGTAATTACAAAATAAATTTAATTGGATCATTTTAGTTAAGACAAAAGAAGAGTATGCTCTCTATGGCACTCTGAGGATAGCCTGTCCTACACCTTTTATTCCTTGTTTTTTTTTTTTTTTTGTGGCTTGAGCCACATCAGCTGCTGTTAAACATACAATTCGGTTATGGACTCTGTGATTTAGGCAACAGGAAAACTCGCAGGCACATGTGGAATTGTTTCGAAATGGAGTTGGATGAGAAAAGGAGAAAGAATGCTGCCGCTGGCTTGAATGTCTGGAAAGGTTGTTCTTGCCTTTTTGGCCAAAATACATTTGCCTTTTCAGTTATTGGTCGTTGCTCAGACATTTTGTAAATGTAATTTTTATGCAATTTAACGAGCGCTTTGGGTGCTATTCGAATCTAGACTCTATAGACGACCGACTCATAGACCTAAGCAAAAAAAAAAAAAAAGTGCATTTCGAAAAACTCAGTGCAATGAACTGGCACTGTAAAATTGCATAGACAAAATATTTTCCTTTTCAAATTTAAGAAGATTTTGTGCAGAATAAAAATCCACATCTATAAAAAATATATATCTATATGTATATAGCATTTTTTTTTTAGGTTTGTTCGTACATTGACAAAAGCCCATTCAAAACGGGCTCAGCAACTGAGTTGACAGCTTGGAAAGCACTTCACAAATCAATAAAAACGTCGCCTGCACTAGTTGAAAATGAAAAAGAAGAAGCAGAAGAGAAGAGTCAACGAATCGACGACAACGCATTGCAGCGTCAAATATTTTGTCATTAGTTTTTTGCCAGCAACGGCTCATAAATTGAATACAAAAGCGATGCGACTACCAGAATACTGAATACAAAATACCGTGTACCAAAATACCAACGACCACTCTCGACTAGAATGTGAAATTGCAATTTTCCCCCCAATATGCACAGAGTATAAAATCAGCCGGTGGTAGCCATGCCGTTGGCCAAAGCCATGAATGTCTGCCACAAAAGCCAATTTCAAAAACGGAAACGCACATCTAACGTCACTGCCACTGCCACTGTGCCACTGCCGCTACTATCACCAACATGGCCGAAACTCTAGTGCCTGGGCAACAGCAGAAGCAACAGCAACAAATTGTGCGGCTTCGGTAGCAACAAATGCCAGCAAACGCCTGAAATTCTACTCTAACCTAACTTTTGCCAATGCCAATGCCACTGCCACTCTTCATGTCAAATGTTTCGGCAAGCAGTAAAAGCCTCTGTGCCTGTCAGCAGCTTCGTCACCACAGCGCCACAATTCAAACACAATGGGATCAATTATTTTGTCAGTGTATTGTGCAATCATGCTTGCGTGTATGTACTTTTTTTTTGTTATGGCATGCAACGCACACTCACAAACACTCACACACACACTTGTAGAAAGAGTGAAAAAATGTTAAATCAAAAGCCTAGCCGAACGACAGGCACAGCAGTGGTTAAAAATTTGTTTGTCTGCTGTTTTGAGTGGTCAATCAAACGTTTACCGAAAGGGACTTTTTTTCATCGAGATTTTGTATTCAATTTTATTTGTATTCAATATAGAAAGATTTCAAAAATCTAAAGACCATTTAAACGGTAACGAATTGGAAACTATTGAAACGAATCTAAGAATAAAAAGGACTCGAAATTTTCACCCTTTTTTTTTGGTATCATAAGTTTTTAGTTAAATAATTTTAGTAAATTAATTTTTAATTCTCTCGATTTATTATATATACAGACCAACCTGGGTAGACGAAGGTTCAAAGGACCACAATCTGATTCTAGCTTATAGAGCTTTCTCACTAACCCTTGATTTTGGCTAGTGCAGATTCAGGCTCTACTGATGCTTATAGAGATATCAATAAGTAGCAGTCTAACTTTCGGAGGTCCTTGAGGAAAAAATGAATCCCACTTATAGAGGTTTCCAACTCTCTATGATAGAGGATTTGGGAGCTTAAGAAGACGGATCCTGATTTATAAATCTCACTTATAGAATTTTCTTCTTCTCACTTAAACAGATTCGACTGTATCCACTATATTTTTCTAGCCTTAATAGAGGTTTGGGAGCTTAAAAAGACGGGTCCTGGTTCTTACTCTCACTTATAGAATTTTCTCACTTATTCAGTTCTCACTTCAACAGATTCGACTGTATCTACTATATTTTTCCTGCCTTGGTCTTTAATTTGAAAATTTTTTATATTTTCCTTCATTCATTTCACTTTTATTTATTAAATATATTTTTACCATCACTCAAATCTTGCTTGAAAGAAACTTAATATCAATAAAGAAAAATTTACATGGTATTGATTTCAATTAAACAAACTAAATTTTTTCTTAAAAATTCTACTGAGGTAAATCCAAAACAAACTTACAAAATAAAAGTTAAAAATATTTGCTTTACTCAGTGTTTCGATATGATTGTTGTAAATTATTTCATGATTATATTTTTCTCTGAAATCTTTTTGTATTTTGATTTAGATTTCTTTAGCAAAATTATGAGGCAAAGTTTCACTTTACCCAACGAAACACACACACACATGATTATCTATAGATTTCGTATAGTATATGAATTTTCATCATTTTTCATCTCATTAAAAGAAAATCCACAAAGATACAGACAGACTGGCACATAAGCTAGACACTTCAGATGACTGGTCCACAGACTGTCAGTCTGTCTGGCAATCTGTCCATGCACCTGTTTGACTTAAGCCAATAAAACGCAAAGCTAAAAATCTAATTAAAATGATTATTTTTTTTCGCCAATTTTATTTTCTTTTTTTATGATTTCTGCGAAGCTTTTTTATTTTTCTCATTTTTGTCTCTCTCATTTCTTAGCCTTTGGCATTTTGGCAAAAAAAAATAAATAAATATATGTATCCTATATATATTTTTCTATCAACCGATGTTACGTGTGTCTAATTAGCAGGCAATTGCTGGGCGGCTGCACAGATTTTGGGGGGAATTTTTTTTCATTTTAAAATTATGATTTGCTAACGTGAAAAAAAAATAAAACGTGAAAACGAAATAAAAGAAATTTTAGCTTAGAGCAAAAACAGCAGCAACAAAAATGTTTCTCATTTTGACAACATGTTAATAAATGTGGATGGCTCAAGGTCGTCTGGGATATTATTCTCATACCCCGAAATACCTTGGAAATATTTTGCATATATATATAAATATTTTTTAAGGAATTTAAAGTCCTTGAAAAGTGACAAATTTAATAAAAAAAAAAGAAATAAGAAAAAATCCAATGTTATCTTTAAAGTGCCAAAGCTTAGACAATATTTCCGAAATATTTTCTCTAGTAATTTAAATGAATAGGATAGCTCCGGTCGAGAGACCTTTCTGGATTTGAATAGCCATTTTTGGATATAGTTATCCGATCTTCATAGAAGTATCCTATATAATAAATATAATTGAAATTTGTCCTAAGACCCATTTAGCTATATGATATAGTGGTCCGATCGTAATGGACATCTCCATATATATAATTAATATATTTTGTTTTGTAAAAATATTATAACATTTCAGATATTACATTCTGACACATAAAGCCTTCAATGATTCCAGATCCCATTAAATACTTACAATTTAAAATTATTATTATTTTGTTTGCATACCTGAAAATAAAAGGATAAAATTTTCAAAGTTATTAAGACTATTTAATATTTATAATCATTTTGATTTATTTTATGATTGTTTTCAATTAAAATTAATCAATTTTTATATTCAATATTTATGAATAATTTAATGCCTCAATTATGTTTGTCATTAAAATACAAATTATATATATATATTTATATATATAGATATATATATTCAAATATATAAAGCTAAAAATATTTCCATTGAAAATTTATTAAAATAAATATTACAGATTTCTCAGCAATTTGTGGCAGGAATCATATTGTCAGCAGACTTTCAACAAATGCCGGTGAAGCGTGCAAAATGTTATGCATAATTGATAGCAAACAGAAATCAATCAATCATGAAATGTCAACTCAATAACTCCAATGCAAAAATTGTAAGGGCAGAAGGAGCAGAGAGCAAGTCGACAATTTATAAAAAGACCAAATGAAAACAATAAAGACTGTCATAGTCATGTGAGGTCAGAGATCTAAACCATGATTAAGTAGCTAATAATATAATGAAAATATCAAATCCAAGTAATTTGAGAACTATTTCAAGCATTTTCATCGATTAAAATTCACAAATAAATCAAGTGAATTTCAAACATTACAGAAATAAATCATGCCCACAAGTTGAGTAATTTAATATAACAAATTTTATACTCTTCTTTTTGCAAATTAAGTTTTCAAATTTCTATAACACTTTCAAAATACTCCGAATACCTTTTCAAAATGGAATACTCCCATCTGTTGTTTTTGGCTAGGGCAAAGGAATTAAAAATTTAGAGTATGCCGATTGAAAATGCAAAAATTTTAATACTAATTAAATAATGAAAAATGCATATAGAACGAAAGAGGTCGACAATTTCAATTACAATCAAACATACACTTTCAAGTTTATTTATTTAAATTATTAATTACATGAACAACACACACACATACACACTTGTCTGAATTAATTTATAATACACTGAATGTGTAGCTTATTTATGAAACATTATATAAAATTAATTTTAATCGAGATATTTTTAAGCCTCGGAAAGTTACCAAAATTGGCAGAAGGACATGGCCAGGAGATTCCCAATGAATGACAAGTGTTTGATGAACCAGAACAAACGGTTCATCAATTCAACGCCTTTGGCATTAATCAAGGTAATTATAGCGTGAAATTAAAAAAAAAAAATAAATAAAAGGATAAAAGCAAAACACTTGACTGGCAGTATCAAAAAGTTTCTTTTGGGCACGCAATCGTCTAAGACAGAAGGAACCACGAAAATCTTGGGGAAACTTTCGCACAACTTTTCTTTCACCACAACAACAATGGCACAAAAGAGGCGTGGCTAAATGAAGAAGATTTCCATTCTGATACACTCAAACTGTTTTCTGGAATACCAGACAGACAAACAGACAATAATGAGTTGTAAGCAAAAGTTTATACACAAAAGGATTAACAACAATCACCCAGAAAGGGTGTGCCACTTTTGGCAGTCTCTTTGTCTCTCCCTCACTCTTTCTTTCTCTCTGTGTGTGTGTGTGTGTGTGTGTGTGATAGTTATTTTTAGAGAGAGATTTTCCGGGCAAGTCAGCCATGCAAAAGATTAAGATATTATCGACAATAGAGCAGCAGCACACAAACGCGTCAAATACAAAACCACAAAATGACAGAACAACTCAACGAATTGTTTAGGCTTTTCAAAGTAGACAGACAATCGAGAGAGCTTTGGCTTGACTGGAGTAAAACTGTCAGAAGTCTGAGGGATAATTGCCAAGAACTTTTTCAACAGAGATAAGGACCTCTCAATTTAGGATTCCAGTCAGCCTTTGTGGTAGAATTCGTGGAATCTTCTGATCAAAGAGAGCACTTTACTTGGCTTAAGATAAATCAAATGTTTGAAATATTTTCAAATTTCCTTTATAGATTCTCGAGATTCTTTAGCTAGAAGAAAAACCAAAGAAAAGAAAATATATGCAAAATGTTTTTCGCTCAAATTCAATCAAGCTGCAAAAATCTATTACTTGTCGTGTATTCCAAAATGTCAAATGGGTTAAGCCGCATGGACTATTAAGCACAAAAGACCAGGGTGACAAAAGGCATTCGAACCCTTCTTAAATGTGTGCGTGAGTGTGTCTGTGTGTTTGTGTGGATAAAATACAACTTCATTAAAGAAATGCCAAGACTCAGCAGCGAAAACAAGGCAGAGTGGAAAACCTCCAAATGGGAAATAGAAAATGCGCACAAATCCGGTAAACAGCACAATAAAACTGTGTGTGTGTGTGTGTGTATGTGTGGCAAAGTGTAACCACAACAAAAGATGTATGAGAAAATAGTAGTCAAAGAAATATAGAAATTGTTGTATTGTAAATGTTTGGAAAATCTTATGGCTTTTCAACTACTTTGCTGCACGCCAAAACAGATGATGGAAAACCGGGGACAAACGTCAAACACAAACACACACAGTAGCACACACATACACGCATAGCACCGAAAATGCTCAAGTCTTGGAAAATAAGAAGGAAATGGCAGTCAAGCCAAGGCACCATCATCCGAGGGGCCTGCCAAAAAACTTTATTCATAAATGCGGAAACGGATGTTTATTTGATGAGTTTTGTGTGTAAGGTGAGCAACGGGTGGGGGCGGGTGTTGTTGTTTAAGGTTAGGGGTCCTCTTGCCAAGCCATAGTTTTATATATTTCTGTTTTTTTTTTTTTTTTTTTTTGCCAGGCAAGTTTTTCAATTATGACCAAGAGTTTTAGCTTATTCTACATATATCAAGTATACGCACTGTTGATTAGCCTTAAGCCATATGGATTGGCAGGGTCAGTATGGCCACACCTGTGGTCACGAATGCAGCTTATTAAAAGTAAAACTGCTGACTAGTGTAAGTTGCAGGCAACTTTAAATCTCTCAGCTCAAGTCAAGTAAAAAAGTTTTCCCTGCGTCTCAGCAAATCCAATTTTGCAATTGAAAGAAACAGTTTTTGTTGTTGTTATTATTGTTTTTTCTTTTTCTTTTTTTTTTTTTGCAACCCTAAGCAACCTTTAGCCATCATATGTATCTGATATCAGTTCTTAGTATTTTCTCACAAAACTTTTTAATAGTTCAAAGCGCAACAGCAACAAGCTTCAATATAAAAATAAAACTTTCTTATTTTTCTTTTGCCTTTATGTGGTGATGGTGGTGGTGGTGGCACTCATGTTGCAGCAACGGCATCTTCTGTTGCCGTTTGCCACTTGAGTGTAGCACAAACAAACTTATAAGGCAACAGACAAACAAGCCAGACGGCCGAACCCACTGACAAACATCAAACCCGGCAGGACCAAACAAATATTTCAAAGGTGACCAAAAATGTTGTACACACTTTTTTCAAAAAAATGAATAATGCACAGATCAATTTATTTGGATAGACAAATTTCACAAATAACTTTAAAAATTCCAAGCAAAAAGTAAGAGAGAAAAAAAGATTACAAAAGATGACAAAGCTAGTCAAAAATCCAGCATACTTTAGCCAAATCGAAACGCTAAGCCAACGGAATCCCACACACACAACGACGAAAGTAAAATAAATAAGGAATAAGAAATAAGCAGAGCAACGAAAGACAAGAAGAGATTGCTGTGAAAGTTGTACATTTTCTTACTTTGGCAGTAAAAGTTTTTAATAATAACCGCAATACAAGAATATAAACATTTATATTACTGCTTCATAATGCGGCATACGGTGTCTGCCAGGACGAAGAGGAGTGCGCCCCGTAAAAGAGGCAACAAATGCGGGTTATGTGTTTCACTCTTCTTCTTCATATTTTTTTTTTTATATGTGCGCGTCAAAAGGTTGTAAGGTTAAACGAGTTTCATATGTGTGAGATGTTAAATAAGTTAGGACTGGGTAGAGCCATTTGAGAGACTAGATGATCACAGCTGTCCTTGTTGTAAATGTACATAAAAAATAATCCAAGAAGTGACGACTAAACTGGCTAAAAGTTTAAGCGGCAAGTCAAATCGGAATAAACCTGGTTGCTTTGTTTTATTTTCGAAAATAGTAAATCAATAAAGACAAAGCCAAGCCAGAAAACGGAAGTGCCATTTACAATAAAAAGTTAGTTAACGATGACGATGATTCCACACAGACAAACAATTTACAACTCTGCTCCACTTGAAAAGTCCTCGCCTGCTGCCTCCACCCACACCTGCACACCTCTTCTACTGCATAAGCCAACTCAATTAAGCCAACCTACTCAGGAGCTTGAATCTTTTCTCTTTTTTCCTTTGCCCAACAATTTCAAAACCTCTCCCCCATCTCCCTCTTTGTATACATTGAGTGCATTCTAGAATTACAAAATGTCGACTTGGTTGGTTTGGTTTGCACAACGTTTCCTGTTTCCTATACACCGCCACACTAAGCGGTATTTCCTCTTTGCCATTTTCCTTTTTATACTCTCTCTCTCTCTCTTTCATTACAATAGCAGCAATAAACTTGCATTGAAATAAAATTAAAATTCCAAAAAAAAAAAAAAAGAAACGAGACGGAAATGATAGAAAATGTTTTTAATGTTGCCAGCCAAAACATAAAGTAAAAGACGCTGGTAATGAAATAAAAAGGTGGCAAAATTCAGTCAGCCATATCTGCACTTTTTTTTTGTCTTGTAAAAGACAAAAAGAAGAAGACGAAGAAGAAGAAGAGAGATAAGGCAAGAAGCATAAACTCTAGACAATTTGATTGATTGTTAAGCAGTCGTTGCAGCAAGTGCTTGCAACTTTCGAGATCAAGTAAATGAATGAACTGACTTGATGAAGAAATTAAAATTAAATCTAAACGAGAGACGAGAGGCAAGAACAGTAGACAGTGGAAACAAGTTGCAATTAAATAAGCAAAGAGTTATTCAATAATTAAATTGAAGAACTTGAAGCAATCGAAAGGAAACGGATCCACCAAAAAGCCCTGAATTTTTCGATGAAACAATTTATTTAAATTAAACTGAAATATATTAATAAAAAAAAAAATAAATCAACTCATTTTTGATAAACTCATTGGTTTCTTATTTCATTTAAAACATTTCCCTTCTACATATGATAAATGATTGATTGGATTTAATTTCATTGTTTGATAAGCTTTCAAAAATTCATTAAAACAGAACAGAAAAAGATTCCGAATCGAGAATATCAATTTCACATAATTAAATTGAAATCAAGTCGAAAATCAATATAGAAATAAATACTTTATTTAATTGCCAAAAATTCTCACTATTTCCAAAATTATCCAGACAAATCTGTGAGGCCAAAAAAAAAACAAAAAAAGAAAAATGAGAAAATCATAATCAAATAAAACAGTAAAAAAAAGAGGGTGGAAAAACTCACATGTGACAGCTGCCAGTGAAACGAAGAAAAAATCAGAAAAAAAAACACAAAAGAAAAAAAAATTGAAACGGAAAAAACTCATTTTCAAAAGACGAAGGGACTTTTGGTTCGATTACAATTTTGTTATTTCCAAGAAGCAATCCAGGCAATCCCCCCTAACATTTCCGGTTTGATTTTCTCTCTATAAAGATTTTTTCTTTTTTTTTTGGCCGGTAGGAGGCGCTTTAAATGTCACTTTTGTTCAAGTCGCTTTCTTTTTGCTTTCTTCACTTTATTTACCACTCAATTGAATTTTTAATCGTTTCTACATTTAGCTTTTATTTCCTCTCCCTTTCTGTTTTACGCTTTCCCATTTCATTTCCTTTGTATTTGAACATCTTGAGTTGTTTCCTTATCGGCAACCGACCAAGCCACCAAAAAAAAACGTAAATAAATAAATAAAAAAAATTTTCGTCCTCAGCAAATCGTTTTGGTGTTGTTTTCTTCTTTCTTTCTTTTTTTTTAGTCTACGCTTTTCTTTTGGCTGGTTTGCTTTTCTTTTTCCTTTTTTTTCTCCTTTTTTTTCACCGACCACTTGACAGTCATTGTTTACATTTACAAATTGTTCGCTTGTCGGCAAATTGCAGTGCGTTGTCCTACCATCCCGAGACAGAGTCAGGACCCAAAGACCAAGGGACACACACACACACACACACACACACACACACACACAACGGCTAAGCATATCTGTGCATCTCCTGGCTCAACTTTGGCTTTCATTTTCTATTGCTTTCAATTCTTTTTTTACTTGGATTTTTCTTTTTCGGTGAGAAGCCGAGAAGGGCGGGAAAAAAACTTCCTCGAGGCTTGGCAAAAAAAAAAGAAAAAATTTTTGTAACAAAAGCAAATGTCGCTTTTCCTGTTTGCCTTTGCTTTGGGCTGATTTTCTATTTTCTTAGCCGTCCCACCAATGGTTTGGCCGTTTTCCAAAGTGTTTCTTTTTGGCCTTTTTTTTCTTTTTCTTTTTAATCATTTAGTTACTTTTGTGGTTTCTTTTCTCCAGCCACGAATTGTTTATATTTGCTTTGCTTTTCCCCATTCCTCTCAACTTTCTCTCTCTCTCTTCTCTGTTGATTTATCATGATTTTATTTGGCCACTGAAAGCTATTCCTTATGCTTTCTACTTGTTATTTTTTTTAATATTTGTTCATTCCTTTATTTATTTTTCATTTCATTGTGTTGCAAAAAGCACAAAATTATGGCTAATATTTGTTGGCTATTAGGTAAAAATGGTCTAGACAATGGAGCTTTAAAGTTTATATAATTTTTTTTTGGTAGCTTTAAAATGAAAAGTGTCAATTGCAAAGACACAACAAAATGACAATAAAAACAGTCTACGTCATTGAAAGTTGAATATTTTTAGATTCACTCTGACTGAGTGACTGACTGACTGACTGACTAGCTGACAATGCAAGGATAATGTCAGTTATTTTTGTTTCCCTACTTTTTTTCTGTACTCTTTCTCTCCTATTGCCGCTGACAATAGTTGAAAACGAAAGCGCAATTTATTATGCTTGTGGCAGGCATTGCATTACAATTGTCCTCATCATATACATATATATGTTTGTATGTATGTATGTGTGTATGTGTGTATTTTACTAGAAATGTCAAAAGGTCTACTCTGGGAAAGAGTGAGGCGGCGGCGACTATAAAGAGCATTTTGAAAGAGAACTGTAACTCGACTCTTGGCAAGTCTACAAAAAGTGTAGAATTTAACTGTTGAATCAGGCAAAACTCCAGCCAACAATTTATTTATAAATAAATAAAATATTTTATTTTAATAAATTTAAAAATTAAAAAATAAATAATTCATTTGATTCTTCTTAGATTGTAAAATTTTCCTTTATAAAACAAATTTTTTCCAAGTCGTAGAAAAAGCTACACTATTTTTAAACATGTTACGTCATGTTTGGTGACAACACCCGGCTTACTCAAATAAAGTGGAAGTATGTATTTACAACTCTTATAAACCGCGCCCCTAACCCAATTGTGAGCACGCAGGCGCCCAAAAATTCTCTCGCAATGAAAAAAAATAATCCCTCTCTTTATTCCGACTCTTTGCAGGGGTAAAAACTCTATGGGAAAATTATAAGAATCCAGAGAGAGAGAGAGTGTGTGTAGAGTTTGAAGACTGTTGCTTTGCTCGGAAAAGTACAAAAAAAAAAAAAATGAGTTTGTGAAAACGGCAACAAGTTGCCTAGAAAGGTTCTTGGCGAGCACTCAAGAAACTCAACCCCGAAATAACCGGAAATATTCAACTAGCAGGCAACCTCATTTACAACCCTCAAAAGAAAAACAAAATGCAATACGATTCCCAAGCTAAAATGCAGCCAATTGCATAATTGGCTAGTCGGGTGGAAAATTTGCCAAAAAGACAGTTAATTTGTGGTCACCTTCTTTGGGCTCGTTGGCCAGACAAACAGACAAATCAATACAAATAACACACACACACACACACACACTAACAGAAGCTTATATTTACACCCACACTAAAACCCTGGTAAGATAAATGTCTGCCTTAAATAACCAATGAAGAGACAAAGGAAGGAAAGGATAATGCAATGTAGGAGGGTGCGAAGAGGGTGGAACAGAAATAGCAGCAGTAACTAAAACTGGCAAATAGAAATTTTAATTCAATTAATTATGTTTTGCACTTAACAGCTGAGCTGCCAAGGGTTTTTGTGTCCATTGTACTGCAATAGAAATTAAATTAAGGCTACGTTGATGCACTTACAAAACATACAAAAACACAACTGTACTTGCAGATAGCAAGAGACGGTTATATGCCGCAATTACACTGGCAAAAAATACCCAATCCCTTTAACATATAATTTTATATATTCCATACAAATTCTATACCATATTAAAATTCTGATTAGTCAATAAATTTTTAGACTTTAATTTATACAAATACCGATTTGCTTCTGTCTCAAAATTAAAAGATTCTCATGAGTCAAACAAGTGTTTTTCTCAGTGTATAACTCATATATAAATTTCAGATGCGAAGGAGATACATAAAAGTAGCCTAGCCAAAGTCTTGGCCTGACTGGCTGCTCGATAATCACATTTCATGTGCTGTAAATCATATTACGCATCTATGCCTCTAACCACCCAGGATCACCCACTTGGCCCTGGTCTGGTCTCGGGTAGATATGAACGCTTACTCTGTGTCCTACCCCTGGCACTGCCATTGCCACTGTCTATTCATTCTTTTACTACCGTCTTGCCCGTCTTTTTGGACCTGAACTGATGGCTGTTCAACTCAATTAGACAAGCGTGCTTGTCAGTAGGGAAACATAAAAACAAAAAACAAAAAAAAAACTGCTGCATACTTTACCGTTGCCAACACAACTGTACTTCCGCAAGGCTTTCAACTTACCTGGAAAAGAAAAGGAGAAATATTTTCTTAATAAATGTATTAGGTTTCACTAAATGTTTCACAAAAAATATATACAAATTAAATTGCAACCCTAGCCAAGAGGCGAAACAAAAGTATTCCAAAAGGATGAAGGCCACAGGGTGGCAATTGAAGATAGGAAACAAGAGCGGTCAGTTGGCTCGTGTGAATAAGTGAAAAACGACGCAACGAGCTGGAAACAAAATAAAATGCAAACTACGGTTTAAAACCCAAACAAAAACATCAACTAAAACAAACAGGTTAAATGTTGTTAAAAAAAAAAGAAGCAGAGAAAAAATATCAACACCAAAGAAAAAGGCAACAGTAAAACGCCCAACAGTCGCCAAAGAGGACATGGTACACAAATTTTCATGTTCGACATGAATTGGGCGGTACGAAAAAGGAAAAAAGAAAAACGAAAAAGGAAAAAAAAGAAAAAAGTAAAGGATACTCGGAGAACAGCATCAAGTACAGAAAAGGGCAAATGAAAATTGGAATGGGCAATATGAATGGCCACAGCCACTTTGTACTGTTATTTTCCAAACGAGTGAGAATTATTAAAGGGCATTATTGCAGCTTCATGAAGCACACGCTACAACAATAAACAAAACAGAGCCAAACAACAACAAGGACAATGGATGGATCCTCTTCCCCCACAATCATGACGAAGCAACTGCATTAAAATGAACCAAAAAGTCGAGAGAAAAGAACTCACTAAACAGCTTCCATTCTTGGACTCGCAAAATTTTCACACTCTCAAACTTCTCTCTCTCTCTCTCTCTCTGTCTCTCTTTTTATCTTTCTATCTCTGTCTGTCTATCTGTCTGGGTAAGGATTTGTACAACAATGCCTCAGAATTAGCCATAAAGTGGACCAATTCAAGAGAGGCCTATTTGTGCACGTACAAATGAGTATTTGAAAAGTCTTTTGACTCTGCTCTGATGAGTTCCATTCACATGAAATAAACTCAAATCAAGTGACTGAGAACCCTATGTGAATAAGTAGCTTAATTTTTTTCCACTTCTTCCTTATTCAGGCTACCAAGTAATTTGTATTTAAAATAGTTGCTTGCATAATTTCAACTATTTTTTTTTTTTGCTCATAAAAATTCAAACCCATACGAAAGGCAGACTTGAAATTAAAAACAAAAATATAGCAAGTAGGATGTAGTAAGGGAAATAAACTTTATGCCAACATGACAAAAATTGTTGATGTCCCCGTCTGGGTGGGTGTCTGCGCACTTTCTTCCAAACTTTTAGTCTTACTCGGAAGTCTTCTCCAGCGGCTTCTTGGTTTTTATGCAACGCGCGCATATGAAACTTTCGACTTTTGCATTTCATAAATGAAACATGTGCATAATATTAAGACATGTAAACAAACCAAAATAAAATGAGAACTCAAATAGAAAATACACATACACACAGAGTCTGGGGAAACCAAGAAAAATAAATTTCTACTTGACTGAATTGGCAATTGAGTTTTCTTTATATTATTTATTTATTTATTATTATTAGGAAGTGGCTAAGGGTGCATCCTATACATTTTTCATAGACTTTAAATATTATTTATTCATTTATTTATCAAACTTTAATTAGATTTTTTCCAAACTTTATAAAAATTTTCTTTAGTCTTTTTTGAGGGCAATTCAAATTTTTTGTTTAAAAATTCCAAGTCCTGAGATTTTGTATGCTCTTTAAACTTTGTTTTAATAAAATTTATTTCTTGATTTGGCAATATTTTTAAATTAATTAGAGCCTTGATAATTCCTTTAAATATTTTTAATAAAAGATTCCAAAATTTATTTCTCAGTTTTTCAATAATTTCAACTCAATTAAAGCCTTGATAATTCCTTTAAATATTTTTAATAAAAGATTCCAAAATGTATTTCTTGTTTCGGCAATATTTTTAAACTTTGATAAAACCTCTGAAAATATTTCATTTCCTTTTTAAAAATCATTATTAATTAACTCCATAAATGAATTGCAAATAAAAAAGTAAATGAAAAAAATAGAAATTAAAATTTCCAAAAACTCTCGAGAAAACATATATTTTGCTAGGACCTAAAAATGTGTAAAACTTTTAGTGAAAACCTTGACCATGTGCGGTATTCCTAAAATTTATTAGATTCTCCCATGAAAAGGTGTGTGTGAATTTGAGAGAGTTTTATTTTGTTTTTTTTTTTTCGAAAATGTGAGACTTGTTGAAATGTTTTCCCTTTGGGGTTTTTCAAAAGGTTTCATAGTTTTCAAACTTTTTGTTTATGTGTGTACATGTGTTCGGTTGTGTATCTGTGTGTTTTGGCCAAAAGTTTCTAGTGGTAGTTTCTGGTGGTCAAAGCAACTTTAACTTTAACAGCATAAATAACTAAGCATATTCTGGTCTGATGTCCATAATAACAACGAGAAACATAATTCTCTGTATGTTCGTTGCAATTAATTTAGTTGTTCAGAGAGTATATTATTTTATTGTCAGTACAAATGAAATTATTAAAACTTGACAATAAACACGATTGCAGCAGACCAAGCAAAAGTATTATTTTTAAATTAAATAATTTGGAAAAGAAAAACTATCAGAATTTGTAATGAAAGGGATATTAACACCGACTGACTCGGGAAAAATATTTAGTTGCTCAAATCGACACAAATCTCTGAGACCAGTTCGAATGGGCTGCGCTTTCTCTTCCTCTTTTTTTCGGTCTGAATATATAAACAAAGAACATCAAAGTTAAATTAAATTGTAGTTTGTTTGAGGCAAAAACTTTATCCACACCAGAACTGTGTTACCTGTACAAAAATATGAGGAACGACGAGAAGTTGGTCTTTCGTCTGCTAATCAAGAACCAAACGAAAGCCCCCGCCAAGCCGACCAGACAAAGTGACTAAAAAAAAGAAGAGGCAACTGTACTCGCAGACAGACCAGTTTGGCTTAAGTTTTGTTTTTCATTTTAATTAAAAGGCCCGAAATTGCTACTGCAAATTCAATTAATGGTAAACTTAAATGAATAATTTGGTTCAAGACTGAATACACTTTTTGGTCAGACCAAAAAAAAATCGAATATCTTTCCTAAAATATTTAGATTTGAGATTAAACGATGAAAATCTTTCCTAATTTAATGCTAATTCGGCTTAAAATTCCCAGATTTTTGGTGATTTGTTAACCTCGATTTCATAATAATTGCAAGCCACAAAATTTTGCATATTAATTCCTTCTCACACGACACTATCTCGAATTTTGGATTGGGTGAGAAGGTAGAAACTAAAGAATTGAAGCTCATTAAAAACGCATGAAAAGAATATGCTCAGAATTTTGAAAACCAACAAGAAATGATGCTGCCACCACGGCAAGTTGTCGTTGTCATGCTGTTGATTTGATTCTACTTCTACAGAAGTTGTTGTTTTTGTCACAAACTGTACACAATGGCGGTAAAGGAAGTTTTGTTTGCACCGAGCAAGCCTGGCATCACCATCAAAATCTGCAAAAGTTGAAAATCGCAAAAACTTGCAAGGTGAATTTTAATGAAAAACATAATTATAATTCATGTAGATTTTTCGTTCAACCAAAACACACACAGACACACTCATATACAGAAAGAAAGACAGAGAGAGAGAGAGAGTGAATGTATTTTCGGTTGACATAGAAAACTTTTGTAAAGTTCATAATATTATTGCTTGAGTTTTGCTGTTGCTTTTGCTTTTACATTTTTTTTTTTTTTAGATTCTTTTGTTGTTATTTTCTTGTTATTCCATCGTTTTGTATATGGAATTAAAATGTAATTATGTTGTAAGGCAAACGACACGCCCAAAGACTTTACAATGCATCGCACACCTGAAACAGGTGCAATTTTCTTCTCCCTTCAAAATTAACACACAGACAATTTGAAACAATTCTGCAATTTAACTGGTTTTTTTTTTTTTTTTTTAGGAAAAGTTTAAAATTTGTAAAGCATACTTTGGGTAGGAAAAGACTTTTTTTTTTGTTTGTTTCTCCTTGTCTAAAAAAGCCTTGAGTTTTATATTGTTTGATCGGATTTTATTTATATTTACAGTTTTTCCTAAGGTTTTGGCAAATATTTGTGCAATTATTTGACTTTACTGACTTTGATTTGCAGGCCTTCTGGATATATATTTTTTTTCGCATTTGTTATAACACATGATACGCTCCATTGAGGCATGAAAAGTTATTGCAATATTTATTCATTTGTTATGCAGACGCGGCGGTGGTTTCAATTCATTTTTTTTTTTATAAAAAACTTTACATTGCTATTTTGGTCGGCCGGTTAATTGAACAGCTTGCATTTTTTTTAACACTCAACGGTTTACATAAGAAATAATTAAAAATGCGGTTTGTGGGCTATTCGACTTTGGTTTACATAATAAACCAAAGAAGACAAAGGCTTCACTCTTTTTACATTTTTTTTTTTTTTTCATTTTTGGCATAAAAAAATTCAAGGTTTTTAATTAATTAAAAGAACAAAAAAATAATATATATATATATATTTATGCTGAAAAGATGTCATTTAATTCCGAAGAAGCTCACTTTACTAATGGGTCGCTTTTGTCTAGTGAAAGAAAGATTTTAGCATTCAGCGAATCTTTTGTGAGTCGGAAAAGCTACCAAACATGAAATGGGCTATTTATGACAGGCTTTCATACAAGACTTGTGACCAAAAAGAATAGACATCCTTTCAATAGAGGCTAAAGCGTACACACATTGAACTTAAAACCGCATAATTATTCTTGACACCATGATTACCCTGGATAATGGTTGGAGGTGGTTGCTGGTGACCGATTTTGTCTTCATTAAGATGGGAAAGACAATTCAGAATAGCTCACAAGGATAATACATAATGTAAGGAATTCGAATTAGTTCCTGTGGTTCTTCATACCCTTTATTCATGGTTATCTAGATTGGTTTCATATAGCAGTAGATGTATTCCTTTTTTGTTTTAAGTTTTGCCAATAAAAATTCGAGATAGTTCCTCTTCAGAGCCGTTATATCGGTTTTATATATATATTTGATATTAAGTTCTGTCAATAGAAATTCGAGATAGTTCCTGAGGTTTTTCAGGCCTTTTATTCATGGATATATATACCGGTATCATATAGCTCTAGATCCTACGCCTCTTTGATATCAAGTTCTATTAATAGAAATTTAAAATAGTTCCTATGGTTTTTTAGGCTTATATATATTGGTACAATATAGCTCTAGATCTATACCTCTTTTGTAATAAGTTCTGCCTTGAAAAATATTTCATTTCTTTACAATTCCTAATCTGGTCCCATGTTCTTCAAACGCAAAGGAAAAGAGTATCCCAGGGCTCTTTGTTTCACTCGTTCTTCCTATCTTAGGCTGTCTTCATGTTTTTCTATATTTTCTCCCTCTCTTGTGTATTAAAACAAAACGCTCATTAAAAGGAATGCCTTTTCATATGAGACTCTTCTGTACGCTTTTGGCTGTAAGTGTTTCGCGTCTTTATTTTTTATGTTATCGTCTTTTTCTTTCTTTTGGCAAAATAAAAGCAAATAAGTAAGCCAGTATATGGCTTTTCATATATGACTTGACTGAAAAGGACACTCACTCACACACACACACACACTTATTTGAAGAGCCTTTCTCCCTTTGAGCACAATTTGACTTGAAGTCTCGGCAATCAATTGAGGCAAATGTCATGTGTATAGAGAATTCTTTGATTTTGTTTTTTTACTCGACTCTTGTCAATCAAAAATTATATGCTGCAATTTGTGAAAGCTTTTATTTTTACCAACTACTAATTAAATTAAATTCATAAGAGCACGAAAAGCAAGAAAAATGAATTTTCTCTTTCAAAAAAAAAAAAAAAAAAAAAGGTAAAATCTTTTGCGTGGCAGCGAAATGTATCATCATTTAGATGGCAATCGTTAAGAGCTTAACGCTATAAAATTGACAGCCCTCAAATAATAAAACACAAAACAATACTTTGGCAATAAAAAACCATTAAATACGAGTCGGTCCTGATAGGCGCAACTCTGCAGCAATTTATTGATATGAAAAATAAAAAACACTAAAATAATAAAATAATCAAGAAAAGAACTAACAGGAACAGGCTCAATGTACCGTAAAAACAAGAGCCACCCACATTTACCAACACTGGTGCAGAGCCAAAGCAAGAGGCATTGAAGTTGTTGACTCCCGGAATATTGAAAGCCTCACGAATTTGCCAATAGTTTGCGTGTCACATGCGAGTGAGCCGGAAATATAAGGAAAATATATTTAAATTGCTTGGCGACACCAAAACGACAAAAGCATTTCAAAGTGTAGCCAAATGCATCCGAGACAAAGAGAGAGAAGGATAGGCCAGAGAAAAAGAAGCCAAATTGATGGTATGCAACTCTCCCAGACGCCCATTAAAGTGCAGTGAATTGGAATATATGCCGAGGTAGATAAGTCAATCACAAGGATTCCATAGACCTTCTATAGTAAAAAATAGAGTCGGCATCGGCGTCTGCATCTGTGTTAGTCCATGATAAATGAGTCTGAATCGGTTCATAAAATCTAGGTGGAAGAATTTATTTTTATCTCTTTCTTTTCTTTTTTATTTCGAACCTAACGACTAATTGATATATCCATTCTTCCCTCCGATATTTATTGTTATTTCCACTCTATATGTGTATTTTTTTTATATTCAGGCTAATTACGTAGAGCTCTTCCAATTGCTCCGCACAAAAGTATGCAATTAGTATTTAGCGTGATTGTTCAGAATAAAATACCGAAAAAAAAATATATATACAAATCAAAGATATAAACAACACAACCCGTTGATTAGTCGGTTCAGTTGAGCTGAATTTCGTTGAAATTGCAATTGGGTTAATTGTCATGTGTCTGACAAATGACAGTTTTCAAATGACTTTGAATGATATACAGAACAAAAAAAAAAACAACAAATTGTCAGCTTTAGTATAAAAGTACAGTCACGTTTTGAAAGCTAACTAAATTTTGCTCTTGGCAAAGACATGATTTAAATTTTAAATGAATTTAAATTTGATTTAAAAGCAAATCAACTATACTCTTTTTCATAAAGATTTTCAAACGTAGATTTCTTCATACTTTCCAGTTAGTTTTATATATGAAACCATTTAAGTCGTTTAACCAAAAACTAACCTTCAGAGACACACTCACACCCTCACACTCAAGCAACTGTGAAGTTAGCCTTTGTTAGCCAAGTGTCCTTGCGGTTTTTTGGATCCTTTGGCATAATACTCTATAAAATTCAATGAAAAACTTTGACACACACACGCACACATTCGCTGAGAGAATCATTTTAAGTAACCTCACAGTAATCTTGTACTTTTTACAACTAAAAAAGAGAGAGTTACTTTGCTTGCAGACAAGTGTCTGCATGTGGTTTCCATCAGTCCTTTAGACGCTTTCATTTTAGTTAAGCTTTTGACCAACAAAACTCAACGTTGAACGTTTAAAATGAGCTAGACAAAATAAAGTTTTCCATGACGACACTGAAAGGACTGAAAGACTGTTAACCACACAGACACAAGACACACTCACAACCAAACAGGCAGACACCCTCAAAAAGGTTTAGAGAGTCTCAAATGCCCAAAGCTGTGCTACAGATTTCTCATAAGAAAGCAACAAATTTGTTAAGTTGACTAAAGAGTTGTGCTTTTTAGAATGTGTAAGAGATATTTTCATTGCCGCACCATGTCGTTGTGGTTAACCTTTTGCTAATGAGCCAATTTAAATTTATGGTTTTACTTTTTAAAGTTCTCCAAGAAAATGAAAAAGTTACACAAAATGCACTGCCAAAATACACTTTGCACATTTCACTTTAAGATAAAATCAGTCATTTTATATATATATATATTTTATATTATTATTATTAGCTCACTCGGTTTTTTATTTTAACTGAGGAAATGGGAAAGGAAAAAAAATTAGTTTTTTGCCTGCAGTTGAAAGGTGAGACAAGCTTTGAGAACTGCTTAAAAACTCATCTGACAGCCAGCAAGAAAACAACAAACAAAATCAACCAAACCAACAAACGAACAACCAAAGAAATTGTCAAGAAAAATTCTTGAGAAAAAAATATATAAAAAAAATAAATAAAAATACAAAATTCATTGACAGGCTGAGCAAGTTGGTGGAAAAGAACATCAGCGGAGCAAACTACTTTATCAACATAATTCAAGACAAGTGGAATAATGAAGAAAATATCTAGTGACAGGAATTTTCTACTAGAATAAATAAAGAGGATAAGACCAGGCGAAAAGAGTAAAAAAAAAAAAAATGAAACCAAGTTTCCGCCTGATGCTTAATTATGAAGCTTGTTAGCGATTAATGGAAAACTTCTTCTTGTAAACTTGACTCGGCTGGTTGGGCAGGGCGTTGAGGGTGAAAAGGTACCAATAAACTGTACACAACTGTACTTTTTCTCTCTCTCTCTTTCTCTTGCTCAGACGGTGTGTTGCTCTTTTTGTTTAGCCCGTCAAAGCGATGAAAAGGCGTCAAACCATACCAAACTTGGAAGTTCACGAAGGTAAACTTCCCAGCTTGAGATGAAAATCAAGGTGTAAAAGAATTTTAAGACTAATTCTAATTTCTTAGATTTATTCATCAAGTGATTTATTGATTATAATTTTTATAAATTTGGGATTATTAAGTTTTCTTCATAGGAAAAGCCACCCAATTTTAAGATCTAGAGCTGTATATAAGCTGATGTATTAAACATATATTTTTTTATTCATTTCTCGAATCTAAAAATATATCTAAGCTGGATCGACAAGGACTAGAAGACCCTCCCAACGCTTGAGGAATAATTCCAAAGTCTGTAAATATTTTCCTATCCTGGGTCGTCTTGGAGGTATGAGCTCAGTCCATCCGCGGCCAGACCGGATCTACTGTGGACTAGGACTGATTTCTATATATTTATCAAGGTCTTACGTGAAACCCTTACCTCAATTCTGTAATTTTCAATTCCAAATTAAAAGCTGTAAGAATTTATAAAATTCTCTTGTGTAAAGTTTTCCTTGGAACCCTGCATGAGCTCCGCTTGAGTTTTTTGACCTCCCAGAGTGAAGGTTTTTAAAGACATACTTATTGCTGTGCTAATCAAATGTCTAGTGATACTGTCACTTTGCTCATTTCAACCCTCCTGCCACCCCCAGCACAAACTGGCCAAGCAACTTAATTTGATTAATTGCGTCATGCCGATGGAATAGACCAAGACGCAGACCAAGAACGAGAGAGACCAAGCTGGGCTCAAATGATTTCACACCCTGGGTGTTTGCTGTTGTTTCTATTGTCATTCACACCCCCCCTGGAGTGTGATAAGTGCGCCTGTTGTGTGTATTACATGAGACTGTCGCACAGTTTACTGCGTATTTTTTCTAATTTTCCTATTTAATTAGCAGGATAGACGGAACAGCCACGAAATAACAATGGGAAGACTGAAGGAATAAAACAATAGCAACTCCAAGTGGGGAGTTCCAAGACTACCAGATGAGCTGTCGATATATGACGACAATAACCGCTATGTGGGTGAACTGCTGTATAAAAGACAAATGGTTCAGTGTCCTTCACACTCGCTCAAGCCAACAGACAAACTGACTGACTGACTGACTGACTGACAGACTAACTGACAAAGTGTTGTCATTTATACACTCCGGCCATATCGAGCCATATCGGGTGGGATGATGTGATTGGGCGGGCTTAGCTCGCATTTGGCTTGCCTAATGATGTCAGCATGTTAATTAAAGACAAATTATTTACAAAAGACAAGCCAGCAGGCAGGAAGAACGCACCAGAAGGACTTTCAAAAAGCTAGTCAGATTATATATATATATTTTTTTTGGGTTGGCTCAAAGGAATGCATTTCTCAGTATAAAACTAGGGCTGCTTCTGTTTGAAGTAAATTCATTTGACCTTTGACGCAGTCTTTTCGGTTTGGGAATCTTTGAATTGATGTGGTGCTAAAAGGTTTGCACTGGTCCGTCCATAACTCAAAGTAATACTTGGCTTAGAAAAGAACCTGCTCCCCTTTCAAAGGCTAACCAAAGCTATTTTTAAAGGATGGAAGCATTCACTGATGGCCAGCTGACTTTTATTTAGTTGGCTTAGGCCAAATATAAAAGGCAAGGGTGGTGGATATAAATTCACCTTAAATATTTCAAATTAACAAATATTTTGCATTCTTTAAAAGTCTTGCTTAATATTTAAAATAAAAAATATATAAATTAATAAATAATCTTATTTGCTTAAAATTAATATTTCTTTAAGATTTCAAATGTTTTATTAAATTTTCATAAAACTAAAATACTTTTTATTTAAATATAAGTTTAATACAAATTTAATTTACCTTAAAATAAATAAATTAGCGTAACAAAAAAAAATAAATAAAAATATAGCTAAAAGATATAAGACTACATTTACAATAAAAAAATAATGTTAGAAAATAAAAAGAAAAAAAGATAATACAATAAATATAATAAAAATACAAAATATTTATTAAAAAAAAAAAACATAAATAAAATTAAAAAAAAATTAAATTAGAAAGCAATAAAAACATAAAAAATAAATTAATTTTTAATTATTTTTAACAAATTTTTCTATTTATTTATTTTTAATAAATTTAAATTTTATTAACAAATTTGTTTATTATTTTTTTTTTTTAATTTTTTTTTATGTTTTCGTATTTTTTTTTATATATATATTTTTTTTATATTTCTTTTTATATTTTTTTTTATATTTTTTGTTAATTTTTTTCGCCCTTTTTTTAATTTTTTTTTCAGTTTTATGAAAGTATAAGTTTTTTTTTAAATTAAAAAAAATGATATCATATTTATTTTTTTTATTTTATTTTTATTTTTTAAATTTGTTAATAATAAAACCATCAAAAATACAATAAATAAAATTTTTTTTTTTTGTGAATTTCGAAAAATTTCTAAAACTTCAGAAACCTTTCGTAGCCTTTCACTGTATCCTCAAACAAAATTGACTAGATAAAATTACTCAAACTCTTTAAGAGTGTAGATTTTGCATCTAAACCATTCCATTTCCCCTCAAGATCGACATAAATCATTGGCAAGCCAAGGCCACTGCGAAATCCTCTTGGAGGAGGATAATTCGTGGGCGTAAAAGCAAGCAAACAATAAGTAAATCAAGTGCAGTCAAGTGTGTGGGAATTACAAGAACAAAAAAATCGAAAGCCAAGAAATATGTCACAATTTGCAAGCGGAAAAGTCGGTTGTTGCTTTTGTCTCCGGATATCATAATTTTGTTGCATGCAACAAAAACTAGTTGCCATAAATTTTGGCCAAAAAAGAAAGACCATGCGACCGACAGCATCTTGGCCGGGCCAAAAGACATGCGCTCCCCTCCCCATCCCCCCCCCATCCTCTAACGGTCTGTCAGATTTCTCTTTCCTTTATGCTTACGCATCACTTGACATTTGCCACCAATAAGTTCCAATTAGTCGCTTCGTTGTTGTCGTGGCAAAGTTTTTTATGGGAAGCCAGCTTCGCCGGGTTAAAATCGTCTGCCCGCCATTTTCTATACTTTTGCCTGACAAAATGCTAATTAGCAAGTGGCAAATATAGTTTCCCAATTTGTGACCAGAAACTCTTAATTAGGCCATTTCGGTCTTGCCTCAAAGGCAAGTCGAGTGCAAAACTTTTTTAAAGCTTTAATTTGTCTTCCTCTTGTTTTTTTTTCAAATATGTTTAATAATTTTAAATAGCATAAATACTGCATAATTAATTATGCACAAATGCCCATATGCACACACCCACACACACAGACACACTCACACACATACAGAGACACATTTAATGGTCACATATTCAGCATTAATTAGCAACTAATTAAGTGCAAATTGAAATGCCAAAGACAATGTGTGTGTGCGAGTGTGTGTGTGCGTGTGTTCAGTGGCAATTCCATATGTTTTATTGATTTAAATGCACACAACAATAACAACAAAGACAATATAAAGAAAATATAATAAATACAAAAAATATGGTAATAATAATAAAATCGCATATAAATTTTAACACCCGAAAATAGGTTGCACATAACTTTGAAAGCTGTTAAGTGGATGAAACAGTTGGCGTAGGTGTGGCGGTGCTGAGGGGAGGGGATAAGCATAAATTTTGAAATCAACACATTTTAATGGCATTATCGCTGGTAGCACTCACAGACCACTAAGCTCATTCAATGAACTTGTTCAGTTCAGTTCAGTTCATCGCATGGAATGGGGTAAGCAGGAAATAAATAGGGAAAGGTTGAACTTCACCTGAGTCCCTTTTTTTTGCCACCTGCAAATATTTGAAAATGGTACAGTTGTGCCGAAGCACTTAAACTGATTATTCAGATTCCACTTAATTTTGGACAAAACTGAATTCTGATATTTATTCCCCTTTAAGCTAGACAAAATAATTTTTTGGGTAATTAGTTAAATATTTCAACTCAGAGTGTTTCCAAATTCTGCTTAAATATAGTAATATAGTATTTTCTAGAGAAAAAATCATTTATCATTTTTTTTTTTTTTTTTATTAATTTATTATATTTTTATTTTCTTTTATATTTTTTATTTAAATTTTTTTTATAGTTTTTTTTTTTATTATTTTTTGTATTGAAATGCTATTTTTTGACTTATAATTTTTTTTTTCCTTTTTTTTAATATTATTATTTTTTTTTTTTTTTTTGTATTTGACTTTTAATTTTTTTTTTGTCATTATTTTTTTCCTTTTTTTTATTATTATTTATTTATTTATTTATTATTTTTTTTTTTTGTATTAAAACGATTTTTTTCGTCTTATTTTCTTAATTTATTTTTTTATTATTTTTTTATTTATTAATTTTTTTTATTTATTTCTTTATAATTCTTTATGATTTTTTTTATTATTATTTTTTTATTGTTTTTTTTCACGATATTTTTTTTTGTAATATATTTTAATTAATTTTATTTACTTACACAAATTGTTATATATCTCTTATATAATTGATATAAACAATTTTTTAAATAAATTAAAAAATTTTATAAATTATAAAATATATATTTATTTCATTATTATTTTATTCATTATTCATTATTTATTTTTTATATATATTATTAATGTCAATTATTTTTCTCTTAGTTTATTATGATAATTATTTATTTATATTAATTGATTTTATTTTTATTATTTTGTTATTTGATTTTATTTATTCATTATTATTTTTTTTTTTTTAATTTTATTATAATACAATTTTTTATTTTCTTATAATGCTTAACTTTATTTTATTTTATTTTTTTATTCTTTATTTTATTTATTGTTGACCCGCCAAGCCAAACAACTCTGAATCAATAATTCCATCAATATTTTCTATAAAACCGTCAAAACAAAAAATTTTCAAGAGAAAAGATAAAACCCATTGAAAATGATTAACAAAGAAAGACGAAATTGTTTTTTTCTTGTCTGATTAACACACAAATGCACTCAAGTGCGAAGTGCATTGAGGAAAATGCAGCAATTTGAAGTGAGAGTAAAAGTATCGAAAGCTTGGTTAGTTAAGCTGATTAAGCTGGCAATTTGATTGCTTAATTTGAAATGCTTTTTCAAAATAATCAATTGATTATTTCAAAAGTTTTTCGAAAGTTATTTTTAGAATTTCAAAACACTTGAAAAATTCCGACAAAAAAAACTTATTGGCAATTTTTATATAAAAAAAAAAAGCATATGCAAAATATTCAACATCATATTTATTTCATAAAAGGGGGAAGAAATAAATAAAATACATCAAAAATCACTCTAGAGATTTATTGCCATCGCTTGTCCTGTTGATTTGTGACGCGTGAGCAAAGCGAAAGACTGCCGATAACAATGAGCAAAGCCTTTTCTCGACTTTTATCGCGTTTTTAATATACTCAAAAAAAAAATAATAAAAATAAAGAAAAAGATGAAAGAAAATAAGTATTATTTTTATTATGGGCACGCTCGGCAACTACCCCAGCCCCCACACCACCCCTTCCCCCTTTCATCGCCCACACTATTGTAAAGTCAGGCAGTGAGCCATAAATAATATGCAAGTGCCACAAAGCCAACAAAGAAAGGAAAGGAAAGAAACGAGACGAGACGAGACGAGTCGAGTCGAAATGAAAGAAGCTCAACTTGCTTCAAGACGCGACAACAGGCCAAGCCACGACAACGAAAACGTCGGCGTCGACTGCAGCAGCGACTGCAGCGGCGGCAGCGCCAATATGTTCTCGATAATGCAGAAAGCCTCTTGTTTGCCCAATTCGAGTGGCGAAGGAAGCCAAGGAAGCGAAGGAAGCGGAAGAGGTTTTTTCTTCATATTTCGTGTAAATTTATTATTAAATGGCAGCGATAAAATGAAAAGGTCCTAGGAAAATATAAATGAAGCCTATGAAATTGCATACGCCGTGGTTTTTCCAATCAAAAAGACCCAAGGAATTTCAAAAGGAAATTATATACAGCAAGCAAGTGTGGAAAATCATTAAGTTGAGCAAGTCAAATAGCCGAGACATGGTATGAAACTTGGGAACCATATGAGGTCTGTAAATAAGGCATATAGTTTTTTTATGTTTAAAAAATATTGGAAATTTCAATTAAATTGATATAGCTTTGTGTTGCAGTCAGATCCCATCTGACCTGGAGACAGGCATAATGATTCGAAGCAATTGACCTCGTGACTTTATATAGTACAGAAATATGGGTTATATAGAAGTATTTCATTTTAGAGGAATAAAATATCCTGAAACCCTTAAAAGATCATATAGTGTTTTATTCCATACCGGTAAAACTGAGAGACTAATTGATATAGGAACAGAACGAAATGCCTATATATATTTTAATTGGTATCTCTTCAATTCTTTTCTATATGAATTACTGAACAATCTGGATTAGTTTTTGGACTCCTGGTATTTTCTTTCAGGGATATAAGCAAATATTGACTGAAAGATCTAAAATAATAATCCATTTGAAATCTTTAAAAAATGTTTCAGGATTTTTAAAAAAATTTGGCTAAAGGTTCCCATGAGAAATTTCCAAAATATTAAAAATTTTATAAAAAAAAAAATTGGTAATCCTCATTTGATTTCAAAGACAGCTAAATCCTATATATTTCTTTGGGTTTCGAATCTTCAAAAATTTTTTGCAGGATTTTTTAAAAACTTTACTAAAAGTTCCCATTAGAAATTTAAAATTTTTGAATATTCAAAAAAAATAAAGAATATCCAAAACAACAAAAATTTTATTTTATTTAAAAAAAATTGGTAATTCCCATTTGAATTCAAAGACAAAAAAATCCTAAATATTTCTTTGGATTTCTTTTTTCAATTTAAAATTTTTGTGATATTTGTGAATTCTTTAAGGTTTTCAGAATCCAAGGAAATATTTTTCTTTTTGTTTTAACTTCAAAAAGTGAGCTTCGATTAGTTTGAAGCTTTTGGAAAATTTTAAGCAAAATTTACCGCAAATTTTTATTTGCCAATGAAACCGCTCTCCTTTTGAGAGTGCAAAAGAGCTAACAGCTTTTTGCATTTTCTTTTATGTGGCTACTCATTTCCTTTACTCCACTCCACTCCACTCCTCCCGTCCTTGTCCTTCTGAACCAATGCAATTATTTGTGGAAAACCCGTATAAGCCAGTCAGACCGAGAATCGTATGAGCAAAAGAGAAGAAATAATTTAATAGACCAAACTTTGGCTGGATCGGATTGAGTGGGGCGAGCAGGGTTGGGCAGGGGGGTGGAGCAAACGGAAATGAATGAAAATTTTTGTTGCCCTCCGACCGACACAGACCATCAATATAAATTTCAATGTGACCGAAAACACTCTTGACCGAATGTGAATAGTTGGAAATAAATGAAGAAAAATGCTGGCCAGACAACGTTTGCGGTGAAATTGGCAAATAAACGCAAGTAAACAAACCAAAACACACACACACACTCATTTGGCAATTTACACCCTAGGTGCCTGCTCTTGCCACCCACAAAGTTCGAGATCAAGAAACCCGACCATGAAAATTATAAAAAAAAAAAAAATCACACATTTAAAATTGGCTTAAAATATTGAAAACTAATTTATAAATATAAATTAATAAAAAAAAATCAAATATAATAAAAATAAAACATAAAATAATATTCTAAAAAAAAAAAAATAAAAAAAATAATTTAAAAAAAATATATAAAAAATATATTAAAACAAAAAATTATATAAAATATATATAAAAAACAAATAGTATTAGCGAATAAAAAAAAATAATGGTAAAAAAATAAATATCAAAATTATAAAAGCTTAATATTACAAAAACTATATATAAATAAAATAAAAAAAAATATAAAAACAAGAAATTACATAAAATATATATAAAAAAAAAATATCATAAGCGAATAAAAAAAAATTAATGGTAACAAAAAATAAAAAAAATCAAAAATATAGTAAAAAAAAATATATATAAAAAATAATTAGCATTAATAAAAATAAAAAATATATATACTATATAATGTATATTAAAAACTATTAAAAAAAAATGATATATTAAAAAAACTCTTATAAAAAAAAATTATAATAAAAAAATATAAAGATAAATTAAAAATTAATATAAGCATAAAACATTTATCATTCATTCAAATTTTGTATATTTATGACTACCATAAAGCTGATTGCTACGTAACTTGAAGTTAGCAAGTGCATTACTATATAAGCTCATTGCTATAAAACCCACATAAACATTTCTTAGAGAGACTTTATTTTTTAGCTCAAAGATCATATCAAAGGGTTCCTCTTCTTGCCGAGCAAAAAAGAAAGAAAGAGAAGGCTATATGCTCTCGCTTATATGCATAACACAACTGTACTTTTCACACGTGTCTCATCTGGCATTTGGTCTTTGCTACTCACGGCTGCCGCGCTTAATCCTCTTTCTGCGCTCCCAACTTTAAGCCATTTGATGTTCTTACATTTTCTCAGTTTCCCACAACTTTTTTTTCTTTTTTTTTATGGATTTTTAGTGTCACCCCAGACTTAGCTACCTTTGCTGCAAATTGTCTTCTTCGTTCTCTTTTGTTTTGTGTTTGATGCAATTTTTGTGTAACCAACCAGACGGATCGGAGAGAGAAAATGCCAAAGCTAAAGAGTCTCAGCCCTGGCATCCCCCCTCCCCCTTGCCCCTCCCTGAACAAAGGAAGACAAAGGCTGTGAACGTTTAAAAGCGGAAGTGGAAGCGACTCAAATGTGTGGAAATGTCAATTTGCTCTTGTGCCAAGAAGGAAGAAGAAGAACAGAAAATCAGGGCAAGAGACGGAGGAGAACGAACCAAGGGATATTGCAACAGTCCATATTGATTTTCAATTTGCCTGCAAAAATAGACAAGAGGAAGACAAAAAAAAAAGAAAAAAGAAAAACTCAGCGAGAAACTAAAATTGACATTATCCTGTGCCGGCTGAAAAATAACGAATGCGGTTTGAGAAGCACTGGGCAATGCTAAAAGCTTTTGGCAAGGGCAGGCGGGGGGCGGGGGAGGAAAAAAGAAAAACAATTTTGCGGCTAATAAATCCAATTTCCGTTTCGTTTCGATATAAATTTGTGTGGGCCTTTTCCGATTTGGATGCAATCCGAAATCAAGTCAAATCGAAACCAGATTAAAAGCCAACCCAAAGTCATACCCACTCCCCTCCCCTCCCAAATTACGTTGGGCGATGGCGAGCAGGTAAAACCGAATCAAGCAATTCGCCAAAACGGAAATGACCAAAGCCCGAAAATTTGCAACAGGGGACAACCGGATGTGCGCGTGTGTGTGTATGTGTGTGTGTGTGTATTAACACGGATGACCTCATTTGTTAAACACTCGACGGAGTGCTGGGGACTGGGAGGGGAGGGTCAAGTTTAAATTAACTTTCTCACCTCCAGGGAGTCATTCAAAAATAACCACCACAACAACAACAACAACAAACAAGGTCAAAAACTACTTTAATAAAATTAATTTTTAAATTGTCTGAAAAAAAAATATATATATTTTTTTTTATAGTTTCGCTAGGACTCACCTGTACATCAAAATTTTGTTGCTGTTGCTGCAAGAGATTACCAGGAGATTCCATATGGTTGGGACCACCAGTCTGATGATTTAGCATTGGTGACTGAAATTTGGAAATTTTGCGATAATTCAAGTAAAATTTTCAAAAGATTCCTGCCAAAACTACTCACCTGAGCTGCCATGGGCATGCCATTCATCATGGGTGGTTGGAGCTGACTCATCTGTGCCATTTGCTGATGCGATGGATATGGATTGTTATTGCCACCGATACCAGCATTACCGCCACCACCTAAGCTGCCGCCGCCCATGCCTTGAGTATGATCCATGAGCATTTGATTGAAATGTGGCATGGGTGGGAAGCCGCCATGTTGAGTGGGATCTAATAGATTGGGTGGGCGTGGCAGTGTCTCCTCAGCTGGAGAGGGCTGGCGAGAGCCGGGAGTGCGACTAAAACGAATGTAACAATTATAAATTGTTAAATATTTCTTAAATAAATTTATTAAGCAAATTTTTCCCTTTACAGTTGGAAGACAATTCAAATTAGTCGGGACAAACACCTTCATTTAGCAGAGACAATTACCTAGTTTGAGTATGACTGTGCAGTTTTGGTTTTCCTGTATTTCAGTTAAGACATACACCACTATTTAGCCCTGACACTAACCAGTTAGCAAAGACTCAGTGTATTAAAAATGTTTTAGCACAAGGCTTCTCAAACTGTTTAAAACTAACTTACTTTTCTTTTTGTGCTGACAAATTTTATTTTAGAAAAGTAAAAAAAAAAAATGGATTAATTATTATAAATTTAGATTCTATATAAACTAAAAATATTTCAAGGTCTTAAAAAAATATATTCGAAAGCTGCGAAAAAAAACTAAAGGAAAAAGCTAAAATCAAAAGACTTAAGCAGCAAACTTGTTCATATGACGTCAATGGTTGTCTCACTCTGGCCATAAATTATAATAAAAACAATAACATTTAAATGACAATTTGTTGTCGAGTGGCGCTTGAAATGCAAAATTCGCAATAAAAAAAAAACAAAACACACAATCAACTTTGCCCGCTAGCTTGAGCAGCTGTTTGTTCGATCTGGACAAGCATGTGTGTGTATGTGTGTGTGTGTTTGAGTCATTGATTAATGCATTTTTAGTTGCAGAAAGAATCAGAGTGTAGAAAGAAACGAGACTGACACATCATCGATTCCATTCATATTCGTCTAAAGCCAAAACAAAGTCAATGACTTTACAACTGTTGTTGTTGTTGTTTTTTTTTTATTATTTTGCCTTCAACCTGTTGTGCAAATATGGGCGTGTGTGTTAGACAATGACTTGCCAGCTGTTTCTGATTGATAAAAAATGCATTTGTTCTGCAGTGGGTAAAAATTAATTTGATACTAAAAAAAAAAGGGTTATGACCAGTTCACTTTATGAGTTCATTAACACAGCTGAGAACCTGCACAGTGGCTCGCAAACTGTGTTGTTCACATGAAATTCTCTGTCGGTCTTTTTGCCAGCTGCCGTTTCCTTTTCCTTCCGTCTCTTTCTCTATTACTCTGCTCGCCTTCTTCTTCTTCTTCTGTCTGCTCTTTATTTATTTCAATTTTTTTTTTTGTTTAGTCATCGTTGCATGAAAGTGGAAATGGTTGAGCAGTTGTTTGTGTTGGTGAGAGAAAAAGCGTGTGAGGAGCAGGCAAGGCAACAGAGTGACAGAGATGTGCAAAGTAAGGAAGGAAGGAAGGTAGAGAAGGTGGATGGGAGGTAGGCAAGAGCACAACAAAATCAGTCGTCGTGTCTGAACGAGCGCACACAGACGCGCACACACACACAGGCACAGACTCATTGTCGCTTCTGAGTTTTGGTGAGGTCAGTTTTATTTAATTCATTTTTATGCACAAAAGAAATTAGCAAACACTCATTAAAACTTATGCCATTCTGAATGACCTTTCAGACAACAACAACAATAACAACAACTAAAACAGCAACAAGTACAATTACTCAGCTCTTTTTCACTTTCACCCAAGAACTTGGGTCATATACAATTTTTAAAAATTAATTTCAAATTTATTTTTTTTGAATAAAAAAAAAAAAAAGAAATCAACATTTTTGCCTTTTTTGCAATAAAAAAAAAATAATCATAACAAAAGCTTTTTGCAATCAATTTTATTTTGTGAAAAAACGTGAGAGGCCCAAAAAAAAAAGAGCCACACACACGCACACACACACACACTGAGACTTTGTATAGACTAGGCCGAACAATAAAATGAAATAAAAAATTCGACTGAGCAATTTTGTTGTTGGTTTTGTTATTGCAAATTAGCTTACATCATAACCGTTATTACGTTTGGCATTGAAACATGTTTGGTCTGTCTGACCGGCAATGAATTCAAATTGCAACAACAACAACAACAACAACAACGACAATATCAACAATGCCAAACCAGACACACCAGCAGAGAAAACCGGCAGAGACCACAAAAAAAAAAAAAAAAATAAGAAAACAGCAACAATGACGACGACAATGGCAATGACGCCAAAGCCAACGCCAACGCCAAAGCCAGAGTCAACGCCAGAGCCAACGTCAGCAACATCGTCATCGCAGCAGTGACGGAAAAGTGGGAGTAGGAGATGTAAACTTCTGCCTGCAGAGACTGTCTTGCAGCTGCCAATTCCAGCAATGCCAGAGCAAACCAAATGAACTAGAAAAAGAAGAAGAAGAAGAAGCAGAGCAACTCTCTGTAAAATGAGAGCGCAATGACGCGCTTCCCCAGCTGCGTTGACTGCGGCAGCGACGCGCGCTGTCGGCAACTTTGACTGGTCTGTTATATACTTTTTTTCTGCTTCTTCTTCTTTTTTTCTTCATTTTTTTTCTTTTTGCTACACAATTGCGCATCGATAAGGTTTTTGTGTGCGATGACAGCTGCCAAAATACACGTGTCTACGTAAATTAAATAAACCAGGGAAATAAATTCAAAAAAAATTAAGGAGAGAGACTAACCTGAAATTTGGTATTTAATTTTCTTGGTTTTGTAAAAAGAGAATTTTTGAAATTCAAAGCCCAAATGACTCAAATTTGAGTTTTTTGAAATTTAACAAAAAAAATCAACATTATTTAATGACCAATTAAATACACCTCAAATCATTAAGAGAAGCATGAAAAAAGAAATACATTTTTTGTCTTTAAGTGGGCGTTTTTCGAGTAAGTTTGAAATTGGTCTGGTCTCTGTCTGGTCGAGGGGGTCTCTCTAATTTTTTCGTGTGGGCGGCGATGAAGGCAAACACAACTCATTTTATACAAATAAATCACAAAATGAAAGAGTGGAAAAAAATTGGGCTAAGCCATAATTAATTTTTGTTATTTAAAAGAAAATTCTCCATAAAATAAAATAAGCTAAAACGACTTAATTTTCTGTAAGGCTAAAGACAACTGGTGGGCAACCCGTTTACACGAGAGCCACAAATGGTAGGATGAAGGGGTCGATCTTGCCTGGAGAACCTTGAAGAAACCAGTTCGAGCCGTTCTAATGTCAATGCCATTGCGAAAACAAAGACCAAGCTAGGCCGGACCAGGCCGAACCGGGCCGGGCTGGGACGGGCCAGGAGAAGCGACAACCTGCTCGAGTTGGTGGTGACCAGTTTTTCGGTTAGGTTTAGTCTATACTCACTTGAAACCCTTGCCATCATCGATGCCATTGACAACCACACCGTTGGTATTTGTGACCTGGTCATCTTTCTTCAAGCCATTCGTATCAAATGGGGAGTTTGCCTTTTCCTTATCATCATGTGACTGTTCCATGAAAAAGAGTAAAATTGATGCATTTTTTTCTTTTGGGAAATCTTGAAAAACTCACCTTATCATTATCGTCAAGTTTAAGATTACGGAGACGCTGCTCTACCAGCGCGGACATTGGACTGTCCTTGTTGGTGGGTGAACCGCCCAAAACATATTCCACCATTTTCACGCAAGTCGAATCACGTGGACTACAAATAAAAAAGGGATAATTAATTTTAGAATATTTTTGAAAAAAATTTTATATACCTCAAAATGCCAGCATTGCCACTGTTGGAAGTATCCGAGGCAGCTCCATGAGGATAGCCACGCGGTCTGGGTGGAACTAAAATATTCTCTCCTTGAGTGGACCAGGTTTGATCTTTCCATACCGATGAATGATCTCCAGGTATCTGCAAGGGATTCAATGGACCGCCCGGTATGCTGGAGGCTCCACTTTTCCCATCCGATTTCTCCCATAATTTCTTAGCCGTCGATGTGGTAATCTAAAGAGAAAAGGATTTCAAAAGGAATGAGTAAAAAATTTTCATATTATTAAATTTTCCTTAAACTAAAGGGAAATGCTCAAGCGGAAGCATTCGACCTCCGCTGGGCAATTGAGTTACTCAAGAAGAAGAAGAAGAAAATGACCCAATTTCGGATTGAATGGAAGAGATTTTTATTTTTAAATTGTAAAAAAAAAGAAAGTTAAAAAGGTCTCCAGAGTTGAGTAAATAATTGGAAAAGTTTCCAAGCATTCAGCTTATGAATGATGACAGAAATATTTTCCTTTTCAGAATTTCCTTTTAGAAATTTCTTTCTGCCACAAAAATAAAAATATTTAGCTTCGATTAGGAAAATAACTCTGATATATCTGATCATATCTACATAGATATTTCCAGGCAATTAGGGAATTTCTTTTCAAGTTTCGAAATACTTTGAGTTTCATAACTCTTAACTTTGAGTTTCATAACATTTACCTTTTGTTTGACATAATCAAAGAAATTTTTAATTCCTGATAGAATCCTAATCAGATCCAATAAATTGTTTATTTTTTTCAAGTTTCATAGCACTCAGCTTTTAGTCGACTGATAAAATTGAAGCAAGCTTGACTTAAACATTAAAGCATAAATTTTAATAAGTTTCACAGCATTCAGCTTGGACTTGACACATAATCTTCCTCTCTCTCACCCTCCCCCCCCCCCCCCCACTCTGACTCAAATAAATCAATCAATCTTTCACATTTGTATGCGTTGATTAGCCAATAGAAAATTCTAGATAAATTTCTAGCAAATTGCAAGAAAAACTAAAAGAAAATTGCCAACTTGTGAGCAAAAACAAACAGCAAGAGTGAAAGAGAGAAAAGATCAAAAGAGAAATTGTTGACTCAACCAGTCAAACCAACGGATTCATCAGTCAGTCACACACACACAGACACATACAAATGCAATAAACTCAAAACAGACAACAAATTCTCAGTTTGCATGTCAAGAATGAAAAACTCCAAGAATTTTCTTTTTCTACTTTTTTTTTAGCGTTTGCTTGTTTGTTTCGTGTTCTCTCTTTCCTCTTTGGCAAATGAGAAAAGTGTAGACAATTAATCGCCTGGCCAACTAGACAAGTGACAAGGGTATTTTAGCCAGGAAACCTCAAAAGAAAAACATGGAAAAACTGTGAAAAACGAAAAAAAAAATTACGAATTTTTTTTTTTAATTTTTACTCCTTTTTTTTAATTAATTAATTCGAGATTTTATCAAGTAAACAAATTTAAAATGATGAAAGCGAAGTCAACAAAATAAACAAGAAGAAGAAGAAAATATGCACACGTGACACGAGGCGCGTGCTTTTTCCTCTACCGCAACATTTTTATTGTTGGAAATCATTTTAAATATTTAAAAGCTTATCAGTCTTTTGAATGGGGAAAATCTTTCAACCCCTCCCACCCCCCTCTTTCTATCTCTCTCTCTCTTGTCAGTGAGAATCACTCACGACGACACAAGTCCGCCCGGGACAGGCTTTGGCACGTTAAAGCGGCCTCCGGGGAACTTGATAAAAATAAAAATAAAAAGAAAGGAAGAAAATAAAAAAGGAAGGAAAAATCCGCAAAGTCAACTTTGCCAGACTTGCTTAATTTTTTGACTGACTGTCAAAATGTTTCTTCTTCTTTTATGTTCTTCAGTATGTATGTATGTATGTGTGCATGTGTGTGTATGTATGTATGTGTACATGTATGTATGTATGTATGTATGTGTGTGTTTTTTTTTATTGCCTTTTGGGGCGTGGCACTGTCAAGTTGTCTCAGGGGCAGAATTTAGGGAAAAATTATCCCGGCTGCTAAGCCTACAAAGTGTATGCAACACACTCACACACACACGCACACATCAAACGAGAGAAAAACTGCTTTGAGGCAAAAAAGAAAAAGGTGGAACTGACCGGCACCCTGTATTCCAAGGAGAATCCAATTAAAAGATGGTAACCCTCACCTGTTCTTCTCACTCTAATTTTAAGATTAAATAAATTCACACTAATAAAGCTTTGGCGCCATCTAGCGGAAAGAGCTGGCTTAGGCAAGAAGAACCGAAAGCAAAATTAGTTTTGGCTATATTTTCTGTATTTCTCATCCGATTTTATTCATGTTTGGTATCAATCAAAAGATATTTTAATTTCGCACATTTTTGTATAACTCAAATTTTGATTTATTTCAAAGAAGCGGAAATTACAGGACTTTGAAAATTTTTGCCTATTTAAATTCTTCTAAATTCTTCTAAATTCTACAAAAATCTATGAATTCATTTCTATAACCCTTTTCCCCTTCTATAGATCACTTGGATCAGTCCTATATAATCCAATCAGACAATTTACATTTTTCAGTAAAATTGAATTAATCACAATCTTGTTGATACGTAATTTGCCAATTCATTTAACAATGAAAAGGATATTTATAAAAAGAAAAGAAGAAGACAAAAAAAAATGTAAATGGCAAAAAAATTACATTTTTTTTGCAACTCGACAAAAGTGTGAAAATCATTCAAAGCCGGCAAAAACAAAAAAAACAAAAAAAAAAACAAGCCAGCAGATTTTGCCCTTTTGTTATTTTAATCATTACACATTTTGTGGCTTTTATTGTTGTTGTTTTTATTATTTTTTAGCATGCATTTTTTTTTATATAGGTCAGCTGCCTTAAAATGAATGAAATTAATTAAAGAGCAATTAATAAAGCTATGGTAAATAGCAACAAAAACAAGTTAAATTAATAAAAAGCGGCGTCAAGAAAATCAAAAAAAAAAAAAAAAACAAAAAACAAAAAAAAAGTGACTAAAGGAAAAAAGCAAAAATTATATATTCAAAATGCTATGTAGTCAATTTTTGTGCTTCATTCAACAGCGGAAAAATACTATAAAAATATATACAAACATATATTAATTAAAACAACAACAAAAACATTTCAAATTATTTATAAAAAAAAAAATAAGAATAAAAAAAAAATTAATTCAAAAATAAGCAAAAGAATTAAATAAAAAAAAAAAATAAATAAAAAAAATAAATGTGAAAAATATTTTAATTATGAGTGCTTTTTTTTTTTGACTGAATTAAAATATCGTTTGTTATAATCGAAAATAAATAAGCAAAACTAGCAAAAAAAAAGTTGTAGAATAGCAACAAAATTACAGAATCCAATTTGTAGAAGAGGGAAGAAGAAGAAGACGTAGGGAAGAAAGAAAAACTCAACTCGTTCATTAACTTGTCCTTGACTCTGAAGACAAAATACACAAAAAAAAAAAAAAACACAACACAAACAAAATTTACACACAAAAACAAACAACACAGCAGCTGAACGCACACACACACACACACACAAACAAAGATTGAGTGTTACTCTCAGAGCAGGGTGGCAAAGCAGAGCAGAGCAGAATTTGAGAGCGCAAAGGCAGCGCAGCAGCAGCCGCCTCAATCGCACAACGACAAGAAGAAGAAGAAGAAAAAAACCGGCCTCAAAACATGCGTGCAAAAGACAAACAACAACTCAAAACTGAACCCAAAAAGGGCGGAGTGGTGTGGTGTAATAGAGAGATAGACCAAAAGACAAAGAGAGAGAGAGAGAGAGAGAGAGAGAGAGAAAAAAAATCAAAAGAAACTAAGCAAAGCAAATAACAGCAACAAAGAATCGAAAGAAGTAGCAACAAAACGTCAAGTGTATACGAATTTGGTGGGAGGGGGACGGGGGTCGGTCAGTTTGGATCCGCCTTTTCGGTAGGCTCGTCATCTTCTTGCCCACCCTCCTCCTCCACGTCTCTGCCCAGACAACTACAGAGTCTTCCATCAACCGGCACATTGCGAAAAATAAGAGAACAACAGAAGAAAAGAAAGAAAGAGAAAGAAAAGTCAAACCAGTCAGAAATATAGAGGAGTAAGAAGAAGAACGAAAATTTAAATGAGGCAGTCGAGCAAAAAAAAAAATAAATATACCAAAAACAAAAACAATAAAAAATTTTGTGCGTGCGGCAATTTTTGTTTGTGTGTTTTTTTTTCAGAATTTAACTTTATTGGTTTCTTAATTTTTGCTGTTCTCCTTTTTTTTTTAATTCTTTTTGGTTTTGCAATTTCTTTTTCAGGTGTTTATTTTTTTATTTTTTTCGTTTGAGTAATAAAATTAGTTTTAAGTAAAGTTGAAGGCGTGGCTAGTTTTAATTATAGGGTAAACATTTTTAACGTAACTTTTGACTTAAGATAATCAGACCAAAATCCAAGGGCCAAAAAAAAAAGGTTTGACTTGAAATTTAACACCAATAAAAATTTAGAGGTTTAAACAAAATAGATATTTTTTTTTATAATAAAATATTAAACAAAATATATAAATATATTTTTTTTCATATTTGTTGTAATTTGAATGGCCGCCAATAACCTTCATGGTGGAGCTCTTTTTTTTTTTATTTTGCTTTATTATGATTTTATTATGCTTAATTATTCACTCACTTTTTAAAAACCAAACCAAAAAAAAAGAAGATATTTGATTTTTTTTATGAGCACATCAAAAAGTACTGAAGAGCCATTAAAAAAAAATAAAAGAAATCCACAAAAAAGTTGTAGAATTATTTTTAGACAACCTTTCAAAAAATTGCCAACCACAAAAAAAAAAAAAAACTATATTTATATTCATAAATTTCAGTTAATGAATAGAGGACAAGTATAAACCAAAAAAAAAAAAAAAAATAGAAAAAGAGTCAAAAGAAAAAATTAAATCGAGCAAATGCACTTGACATATTTCAAAATTAAATAAAAAAAAAAAAATAACATACATTCAAATTGTTTATAGAAAAAAAAAATGATTTTAGCCAAGTTGTTGACTTTGAAAACATCAAAACAAACAAGGCTCCAAATGTTTGTTGACTTTGGCTTTTCATATCAAAATAAATGTGGCACAAAAGCTAAAACATATTTTGACAAGATTTAGTGGCAGCAAATAAATAATAAATATATATGTATAAATATATTTAATGGCACATAAAAAAATATAAAAAAAAAAAACAGGTCCAAATTTGATTTCATATGCATTCATTTTCTGTTTACCAACTTCAAGTGCAAAGACCTTTCGCGTGTCACATAAAAAATAAAAATAAAAGTCTCAAGAAATACGAAGAAAAGAGAAGAAGAAGGAAAAGCAAAAAAAGAAAGAAAAGAATTTTTTTTCTTTCTTTCACCCTTCCCAGTCAACAGTCCAAGCAAACAAGGAGCAGACCGAGCGAAGGTGGAAGTATAAAAGAATTTCAATCGTGGGCGTGAGTGTGTGTGTGTGTGTGTGAGTGTGCTTGTATGCGTTGCCTCAGCCACCTCGTAATCAAGATAATGTCAAGTTGTATAAAAACAACCGCAAACAAATGAACAACAACAACAACAACAATGTGAAGAATCACAGCAAACGAAACAAATACACAGATTTCAATTTGTGAATGATGACTCAGTTGGTCAGGCCCGGCCAGACCAGGCCAATTCAGTTAGGCAGTGGTTAAATGCACGAAAATCCAAATCAGAGATGACATCAAAATTTATAATTATTATTTTTGCATTAGCCAACTTTTAATTTATCTTAAATATTAAGAGAAAAGTCTCTTTAAATTAGAAGAAAAAAAAAGAATGTTTGATTTGTTGAATTGAAAATATCGAAATGATTTTCAAATCATTTATTCCAACATAACCTCAAAATATAATAAAATCAGAATCAGGAGTGAGCACGTGACTGCAATAACTAAATTATATGAAAATCGCACACACACACACCCCCTCCCCCACACACACACAAGCAAGCAAGGAAAGGTAAACGGAAAATTCTTTTGGCAGACACTTTTACTCTCTATCTTTCGCTCACTCTCTCTCCCTCTGTCTCTGTCTCTTTCTGTCCTTCAGCTTTTTTGTGTTGTATTTTTTGGTAGCCTCGTTTGGTGTTTTTTTTTTTTTTTTTGCGAAACTTTGGTTAGTGTTTATGGATTTGTTATGCTTGCTACTTTGTTAGCGTACACAGCCACGCCCAGTCACACACACACACACACATAGACAGTCGCCCACTGGTAAACTGCATAGACAAATGCAATTCTAGCTTCTTGTTGTTGCTCAGCTCTTTTGCTGGCGCGGCAGTGCTGCCAACTTAGCTATTTTCCCGCCAGATCTAGCTTATTTTAAATAAAAATCTGCTAAAACTAGAAAATATAGAAGGAACTTTTGAAACATTTTTTTCTGTGAATTTTTTATTATTTTTTTTTTATTGTGTAATTAAAAAAGAATATATTTATTTATTAACTTTTAGCTTTTTCCTATCAATATTTTTTTAGCTTTATTCCGGCTAAAATAATTTTAGCAAAACTGTTGTCAAGGTTTATGGGTGATTGTTGTTGTCGAGACTTTTTCAGACTTTTGACTGCAGTTGTCTTGTCATTGTTGTTGTTGCTATTTCTTTTTGCTGTTGTTCTTCTTGACAATCTCATCATCAATTGTCCTGTACACTGTCCTGTTTATACTTCTTTTCTTTTTCTCTCTTTTTTTTCCTCTGCTTTGAATGTGTTGCCATGTTTGCTAGAAAACATTTCCGGTCTGTCTTGACTTTCCGCCCTGGCTCTTTCTAATTTACAGGAGGGCTTGCCTAGGTGGCGCCCTTGTAACTTCATTATTACGTAATTTCGTTCCTCCTTGTTTTCTTCTCTGCACTTTATATGGTCATAAATGTTTATGATTAAATTGTCTTTGCTGGAATGATTCTGTGTTTGGCAAAAAAACTCAAAATAAAATACCATAAGAGCAGTTCTAATTTTAACTCAAAAGCGCTGTCAACATGGCCACGCCCGTTTCTGCATGCAACAATAACACAAACAACAAACAATTTAAAAGCAACCAAAATAAATAGAGAAAAAAAAACAAGAACATAAACGCCCAGTTAGCTAATCAGCCGGCGAGGCAAGTCAGACGTGCAATCAACCATGAAATAGAAAAAAAAGCAACAACAACAATAACAATCCCAATGATGACTACCTCGGACTACACGGCAAGAGAGCAGTTCACCAAGAATAATTGAAACCGGAAAATATTTATTTTCATGTAAATTCCTTCCAAAAAGAAAAAAAAAAAAAAAAGATCCAAACCGACACAAAAAATTAACGCAGAAAACGTATGGGGTAAGTGGTAGTTTCAAACGGGAGCGAAAGAGATAGAAAGAGTAGAGCATAAAATTTGTTCAACCCTCTATAGAAATTCGTCTCTTTTTATTCAAAGCCCCCCTGGTAACTTGGTTTTTTATGATAGTTCGCGTAGGGTTAAAAATTAAAAAAAAAAATAAAATAAATAAATTTATAAAAAAAATTCTACGTGAAATGCATAAAAACAATTGGCAAAGCAAGCCAGAACCAACGACGGCAAACTAAACCGCATTCGGCATTGACAGAGCAGCGGCAGCGACCGAGGCAGAGGCAGTAGCAAAGAAGAAGAAGAAAAAAATAGAGTCACACTGGCCAGGCAGCAGCAGAGTCTCCCGCCGCTATCGCAGTGTGGTTTTTGTGGATTTCCAACTTTTTTTTTTCTCTACTTTCCTGTGTGTTTGTGTGTGTGTCTGAGCTGGACATGGTTGCTCTGGCATTGCCTGATTTTACGGTTATTATCTAATGGCACTATTTCAATGATTATCTTCTTCTTTTTTCTTTGTGGCTGCTTTTGTAATTGTATGTGTGTGTGTGTGTGTGTGTGTCTGTGCTAGGAGGATAACCACCAGCGAAATGTATTTTATTTATTTTATGACACTTTTTTGTTTTCTACAAGGAGAAAGACAATTTTTTTTTATTTTTTTTGCGAACTTGTTTGGTTGAAATATATTTTATGTGGCTATAAGTAAATTAACTAATGAATCGTAATGATTGAGGGTAATCCAATAAACTCACGTAGACATTTCAAAATCAAAGCAAACAAACAGTCAAACAGAGAGAGAGAGAGAGAGAGAGCAACAGAATGAAAGACGCCGTTGAAAAAGTCAAAAGAAAATAAGCAAAGAATTTCATTGATTTTTGGTTTCTGTTTTTTTTTTTCAGTTTTAAATTGATTTAATTATAGCAAAGTACACTTTTAATTATTCCAATAATTTTAATTACACAGAAAAAAAAAACGAATTATTTATTCCCTTTATTTAGAAAGAGAGAGTTTTGTTTTTACCATTTCCTGGGTGAGTGCAAGATCCTCAGCATTATGGGGATCCAACATGAAGTCGTGCAGTAATTTCATCATGGGTAGGCAGTTTCAAAGAAAAGCACACGTTTTTTTTTTTTGGTCACAAATACACACACACTCACACACAGACGCGTAACGAGAACGTCAAAAAAATTCTGATGACGTTAATTGGCCAAAAATGAAGGAAAATTTTAATATTCGATTTATTCCTTTTTTTTATTTACACAAAAAAAAATTATTTATTGATTTTTTATTTTTTATTTGGCTTAAGTAAACTTTTTGGAATTATTGAACAGATTTTGAATTATTTATGCGATTTTGATGTGACATTTTCCTTCTTTATAAATCAGCTGCGGTTTTCACATGGACAATAAGAGAATTCCATAGGAGATACACAAACACACACACACTGACACCTTAACATATATGTACAAACTGGCCTTTGATATAAATATATATATATCTTTTTTTTTTAGTTACAACATTTACATATATACAATTTGCTTTTTAACAATTGCTACATTTTTTTTTTAACTTTCTTGTTTGTTTTTTATTTTTAGTTAAAACTGGCCAAGCGGCTTAAGAATTTAACGCCTTAGTCAACCAGGTGATGGGCTGTGGTGATCACAATTTGCGATAGCGCAAACAGAAAATAAATAAAAACAAATTAAAACAATAAGCAGCAAAATTTACACACACACACACGCTCACACACTCAAGACGAGTCAACAACAACACACGTCAACTGTTGCGGCCAAACTAACTGTGAAAATTCTCGCTACTCTGGAATCGCTGGCAAACAAAAAAAAAAATATCACTAAAAATTTGTTGCTCGCAAAATTCAGCACACAAATAAAAGACTTATTCACACACACACACAGAAAAGCCTAAGCAGTGGTCAACAGTGAAATGAGCGGCGTGAGTAACAAAAAAAAAAGCTCACAAATAACAAAAAAAACGTGAGCATGAGAACAGCAGCGCAGCTGTTGCGATTTTTTTTTTTTAGACGTCAGCGTCAACGGCAACTGCGACAATAACATAATCAGCGGCAATTTATGTTGTTAGAAATACTGTAAAGACAACTAATACACAGCAAGACTAATGACCAAGGCAGAGCTTCCCTCTCTCTCGGTCGCTCTCTTATTTTCTTAGGTGAGTGTGTATGTGTGTATGTGTGTATGTGTGTTTGTTAAGCCGCCTTTGGCATACTTTTTTACGTAATAAGAGCGACTGAGTAATCGAGACTCAGAGCACAGTGGATACGCATCAGGATCTTGCAATATTGTCAAATCAGGAATATAAGTAAAATTAAAAAATAATAATAATAATAAAATAAAATAATAATAAAATAAAATAATAAAAAAAAAAAAATAAATTGTGTAAAAAAAAAATTGCTTTCTTTGGAAAAAAAATGTGGTCCTATTGTACTGTTGCTATTTAGATGATCTTGGGTGTATTCAGATTTTCGTAAGTCTCTTTCCACTGTACACGAATACACGAAGACAATGCGAGGCGCGCATTGGAGCGGCTTAATTATTTTCGTTGTGTGTGGGCAGAGGCAGAGTAGATTTGACTGCCTCTCTCTCTCTCTCTCTCTCTCTGTGTATTTTTCTATTTCTTCGTGAACCTCTCTTATATGACACTCACTGCGTGTGAGTGTGTGTGAGTGAGCAAGCTGTGATTACAATTTACAAGTCCAATTGACAAACCATGTCTTGAAAAAGCATTATATGTGCACAGCTGTTGGCTGTTGGCTGTTGGCATAAAAAGCAATACAAATACAAAAACACAATTATAAAATGAGCAACTGTCGCAAGCAATTAAAACCATTTAAAATCAACTGAAAATGTCTCAAGATAATTACAAATTAATTTGTCAAACAATTCACCGCCTCTGTTAAATGGATTATTAAATTTTCCAATGAGAGAGACAATTCAAATCACATAGACACAAGATGAGACTAAGACAGTAAGAGAGAGAGAGAGAGTGAGAGAGCGGGAGAGTGGGGCAACAGCACGTGCTTTTCGTCAGAGTTTGCAAAACTGAAATTTAAGAAAGAGCCCAAATAGTGAGAGCAGAAGATAAAAATAATTTAGATATTCAAATATTCTGTTCCGACTGAATAACTGTGTTTATTTGCATGTTTCGAAAATATATGGCGACCCCCTGGCAGCTGGAACAACAGCTGCTGATGCACACACCGCACAATTTATACCTTGCCGGCTGCTCGGCCCCAAAGTTTTATACAAAAAAAAAAAAAAAGAAAAGATAAGCACCAAAAACGTGCACAAAAAAAACAGAAAAGACAAAAAGTTAGCAAGTAAACACACTTTGAATGATATACAGCGCGTCGGCAATGCTGCATATCACAGTGCCAAAGAGAACAGCAAGCATGTGTGTGTGAGTGTGTGTGTGTGTGTGTGAGCAAGAGAGTGTGAGCGGGAAACTAAACCAGGTCTAGCCGGCGACGCAGCGGCAGCGTCAAATGCAAATCAATCAAAGAGCAGCGCCGGTGGCTCTGCTGTGTTATCTTTGCTGCTGCTAGCGCTGCTGACGTCGCTGCTTTTCTGCCACTGTCCCGGCTAATGCTTTCAAAGTATTTATTCTTCTTCTTCTTCTTCTTGTGTGTTTGCCGGCAGCAAATTTTATTTGCTTTGTTGGTTTGCTTGTGTTTTGCTTTTCTTATTGTTGTTGTTGTTGTAAGAGTTGCTTTTGCAGTGCCAATAAACGTGATTCGCACGTCTGCCAAACAACAAGAACAGAAAATTTGATAAACAAATTTTTTTAATACCCTTTTTTTTGATACAAAAAAAAAAGCCTTGTCAAATGGGAGTTTTTTCCTACCCAAATTGTAAGAGTATCTCAGACCTTTTTTTCTTCTTCTCAAAGAAGAGAACACTGAACTGGCCGCCACTATTTCATTTCTATTTAAATGGAATGAAATTACAGACAAAAAGCAACAACAATAAAAAAAAAACATGCTTCTAATTGCTGTGGTAAAAGACAAAAGAACATGGAAAGAGAATCGGCAGAAAAACGTCAGAAAAATTGCAAAAGAACTTTTTTTTCGTTTTGCCTTCCCAATTAAAAAAGATGCATGCGAAAATAAGAGACTTGCGGAGTGGAGGAGGTGAGGTGGAATGCTTTGGTAACAATAATTGACATGAATGCGTTAAATAACCCCACGCTGAGAGAAGCTTGACATATGAAGAAAAAAAATGATTTTTTTAAGATGTGTAAAAAAAAATTGAGAACAACTTAAAACTAAAGACAAAGAAAATAATCAAGTGCCCAGCTCGAAAAAAAGAAGTTATTTTTCTCTTCGAATCAAACAACCATTTTCGAGTTCTGTGATTCTCTTTTCACCCACAAACATAAATCAAGATAGAAAAAGCCGCAAAAAAAAACACAAAAGGTAACGAGTAAAAAACACGTAAAAGATGCGCCACATGCAACGACGTAAGAACTTACGACCAATGCAAAACGCAAAACAAAGAAGAATACAAAAAAAAAAAAAAAGAATCAGCAGAACAGAACAAGAAAACAAAGTTGCCAAGCATAAAAAACAAAAGCACCCAACCTATTGGGGTCTGGCCAGAAAGACAGAGGCAGACAGACAAACTAAATGAAGGGGGAAGGCGGCAGCAGCAGCAGCGAAAGAAGGCAGGTCGGACGCAGCAAATCAATGACCTACGACATACACACACACACACACACATATACACACATAGACACATAGTTGCCCAAGCTCACGCAGTCATAACAGCTATTTTGAACAGAAAGAGAAGGAGGAGACGCGCTAAAATCTAGAGTAGACTAGCAAACAGCTTAGCACACACACACATACACAGACACATACAGACACAACATTGCATTTATAGCAAAGCAGAACTCGCACAACAAAGCAAAACGTCGCCATCAACGCAAATGCCCTGCTTCTTTTAACCTCCCACCTTTCCCCCCAACCATTCAGAAAGCGCATTTTGATCCTGGGCACATAAATGCATTAAAATTTTGTTGCAGCTACAAAAAACCAAACGCAAAAAAAAAACAAAAAAAACGACAGAAAAAGGAAATTCAAGAAGATTGCACAATGTGCGCAGACGGAAATGATGGCAAAAAAAGGTAGTGGCAAAAAACGTAGTAGCAAAAACTGCAACTGAAATAAAATTATCGTGCCAAGTTGCTCGCCAAAGTTGCTTAGGGCCGAGGGAAAATGAATTATAAAATTAAAGGAGAGAAACTAATCGATATTACATTGAGATGAAAGATATCAAATTATACGGATTATCATCATAAAAAATGTTATAATATTAAAAATATAATAAAAATAATAATAATAATAAAATTAAAAAAAAAAAACTATAAAAAAAAAATTAATTATAAAAAAATAGTAATTCTTTAAAATTGAAAAAAATAAGAAAATCAAACAAAAAAAAAACAAAAAAAAAAAAATAAATAAAATAATAAAAAAATAAATAAAATAATAAAAAATTAAAATTGAAAAAAATAAATAACAAAAAAATGTAATATAAATAAATAAATAAATAAAAATATAAAATATTTAATAGACAAAAAATAATTAAACAAAAATATATAAACAAAAAACATTTATTAATGACAATTTTCTTTTAATGTTATAAAATTTTAAGTATTAAAAAAAATTCCAACATTAAATTAAAAATAAAGCCGAATGTTAAACTCGGGCGCGGCAGAGTCTGGGATACCCTGTACCTGGTAGGCGGAAAAAGAAAAGATGGTAGCCCTAGTCAGGTGGCAACCCTAGTCGGGTGGTAACCCTGGCTGTCTGCATTCACATAAAACCTCTGGTCTTAATATTCTATTGAATCCAACAACACATTGTTCTCAATAATGCAAGCACGCCATCTATCGGACTGCTCATTCGGCAGTTTGCCAGTTAGGGGCAAGGGGAATTAAAATCTTGACCCTCAAAATTTGTTTTTGTATATCTCGTGTAAATCTGGTCCGATTTTAGTCATGTTTGATATCAAACGAAAGTTTTTTTAGACTCCTAACAAATTTTCGGAAGCAACTTGTACCGAAATTCTAAAGCTGTAGAAATTACAAGGCTTTGAAAAAGTGAGAGTGTAGAACGGGGGGCGGGGGGAGAAAAAAATAAACTTGACTTGATAAGGTGTCCGAATCCCAAGTTTGACTATCCTAGCTCTTATAGTCTCTAAGATGTAGGACATGAATATATCAATTTCTCTAGTCACCCTGATCATATTGTGGGTAACTTTGGGGGGCCTACGCCGTCTCCTTCTCTTTGCTACATACATTGGCATAAACTTAATATTCCCTTACCCTTAAGGTACAGGGTATAAAAATTAGTGAAACTTGACTATAATTTGTCCTTTGATCTTTGATCTATTTTTTCATTAATTATTTTAGAATTTTTTAAGGAACCACTAGAAATATTTAATGAAACCTTTAAGTTTATATTTTCCCCTCTTGAAAATCTTAACAATTTCGAGTCCTGAAAACTTTCCGGTAAAGGTAGAAATAGGAAACTCAGAGAATTTTAAGAAATCTTTATTGGCTTTCGAGAGAGCTGAGGAAATTCTTTAATTAAAATTATTATTATTTTTTTTTTATATTTTTTGCTGCTTCAGCAACTCATTAAAAGAATAAAATTTGCCGGGTATTAAATATGTGGTCAATTGCTGAATCGTTTCTGGGTAGAAAAAAGAAAGACTGAAGAAGAAGAAGAAGATAGAATTCTCAGTCCGCAAGTAAAGCGATTTGGTCAAGTGAGTCGAGTCGAGTCGAGTCGAGGCAAGTTGAGTGTTGAGTGGCATCTCAGGCGAGTTGCGGCAGCATTCTCAGGTTTCTAGACGCTGTTGGCTGGAATGGTGATGTGTGGCATGTGCAATGTGCCTTGTCTTTATAAGGCATAAAATTGCAACCGGAATGCATCTTAAGCACTTGACAAACCGACCGCAAGCAATAGAAGAGCAGAGTGTCTCAACAGCTGCTGGCCAAGTTGGCCAGTCTGCTCCAACTGACTGACTGACTGACTGACTAAAGAAGTAGCCAAGTTAGTCGCGGATTACAAAAAAATAAATAAATAAACGGAAAGAAAGAAAGAAGAAGAAAAAATTGTATAAAAATTAAGCTTTTGATTGATATGCGTATGTCGCTTGGCTCAAGGAGAGGCAAGTGAGGAGTGGGCTGAGCAGGGTGGATGATTGGAATGAAGACGACATGAAATAAATTTATATATAGACATAATACCCAAGTCTTAAAATTCCCTAAAGCTATGAGAACACCAAATACAGATAATCGCTAAAAAGGAGCTTAAGCAAATGGAAAGGCAAGCGGCAACCGGGGGGCTAAACGAAGCTCTGGTCTGTAACACTTTTAAATATTTCTTATTAAATTTCTCAGTTTAAAGCAGAGAAATAATCCAAGAGGATATTAATTATTTTTTTAAATTCTTTGAATTTATCAATTGTTTCCACAATCTTTCCCAAGGCCACTGACATCAGAGTAACTAAGAAATAAGCTTATGACTAAAATAATAACAGTCCTAAATTACAACAGTCCTTGACAGAGGGACTTCCTAACACATAATCAATTCCCTAAAAATATAAAAACTTTTCACATAAAAACGAAAGAACCTACATTTCCCGAGGCAATCAACTAAAATTTGGTATAAAAAAAAAGTAAGTGAAATGGCCACTTAAAGGTCAACTTAAGTCATAAAAATCAGCCACAACAAAAGAAAATATTATCGATTGTCTACCAATATGAAAACTTGTTTAAGAACAAAAATCGAGAAACAGATCTATACGAATTCTACAAACTCTTTTTTAATATTTCAAAAATAAAACTTTACTTGGAATCTATTCTGATCTGTTATAGCCGTCCGATCAAGATGAAACTAGGTACCCAAAATTGTCTCTATGTAAATATTCCCCATTTTTAATCTAAACGAATTAGGTCAATAAGGGATCAAATTCGAAATTGTCAATCAAAGTAGACAGCTATATAGACCCCAGATATTGATTGTTCTAGCCTAATTGACATAATAAATAAAGGACGGCAGGACAAGGCTTTGACTAAGCTGTAAATACCTTTCGAGGGACTCTGATGTCTTCCTTTGTGCTTGACAGACATCACTATAAAACTAATATACTTTTTCTTACTTGGAAAAGAGTATAAGCTAAAATAACAATAAGCAGCATGAGTCACTACAAAGAGAATTTATCCAGGCCACAAATATACCCCAAAGAGGACGTAAACAAGTAAATCTACTTATATTGTTCAATGGCTTATTAAAGTGACTTTCTGATGGATTATCTCGAGTCAATTCAATGGTTAAACCATTTGAAGAGTTTAGCGAGAAATTATTCAGAATTGATAAGTACTAAACTATACTTTTATATATCTGATATAGTATACTTGATTTTGACACTTGATTTATAATTATCAAAAGGAATTAATGGAGAAATTGGTTCTATTTGGGATGATTCCAAAGAGTAACCCCATAGAAACCCAGATAAGTCTACGAAAAAATCGAATTGGATAATATCAATTCTATATATCAATCATAAAGATTCTTTGATAAATAAATTTGACAAATCTATTTATACGAGTCCTCTGAACCAGAAAGAGTTTGAGTTAGCTTAGCAAAGTTGATGACTTTTGTGATAGTTTCAAATGATCAATCCAAGTCAAGATAACTCGCAAAGATCTTTTGATTGATTTGGGAAAAACTTTTCGAAATTTAAGAGTTAATTTATTTGATTTACTTACCGCTGCATTCCGATTGACGGCAGCAGCTGCCGAGCTATTCATATACTGATTTTGTGGTGGCATCAAGGCGGTACTCATGGCCACGGCAGCGGCATGCGGCTGACCGCCCATATAGACAAAATCCTGTGGGCCCGGGCCCAATTGTCCGCCACCTGGTGGTCCCAGTGGCTTGGGCATGCCGCCATTCATGCCGGGATGTAGTCCACCATGATGATCGTACATGTTGCCTGCTGCCGATTGTGGGTATTGATGCATGTGGCTCAGGGCGGCTGCCATGGCTGCTGGATTGTTCATGGCATGACTAAGCACATTCGAGTTGTAATGATGCTGTTGTTGTTGCTGCTGCTGCTGTTGTGACTGCATTTGTCCGGGATGCTGATGGGGTCCACCGTTGCCAGCACCCACAGGTCCCAGGCCGCCCAAGCCGTTGCCATTGCTGCCCAAGGCACCGCCACCCAGGCCATTGCCTCCACCGCCACCCATGAGGTGGTGCGGTGGTCCTTGCTGATTTTGTTGTTGCTGTTGCTGCGGTCCCTGCTGCTGTTGCTGAGCTGCCACGGCGGCAGCTGCCTGCGACATTATATGATGTTTGGCTGCCACAGCTGCCTGCATGGCCATATTGGCAGCATTTGCTGCAGCTTGCGAATGATGCAGTCCACCATTGGAGCCACTGCCGGCACCGGCAGCCCCCATGCCACCCAATCCACTGCCAGCTCCCATGCCAATGACTCCCGGTCCGCCACCACCGTTGCTACCATTGCCACCAACGCCAAGAGGCGGGCCACCGGGAGCAGCATTTACTGGATTCATCGGCGGATTGTATTTCCATTTATCAGAGTTCTGCAAGACCAACAAAAAAGTAAACATTCAATTAGACTTTGGAAAATATACAATTTCATTAGGGATAGTTAAGAATTTAGTTCCATTTTTAATTATATCGCTAAAAGTTTAAAGCAAACAAAAAAAAAATCACAGTACTCAAAAGATTTGTCCAAAAATGGATGGATCTCTTTATTATTTCATAAGGATTAGGTTAAAAATACACGATATATTCACACCACCGATTTTGATCTATATGACAATCTGATAGGATAATTGGATCGTGGTGAAATTTAATACTCATGTGGATTGGTTTATAATCTTTTCAAATATAAAATACGAGTGAAAATGTTGAATAAAATTTGGAAATATATCCAAAACCAATGTGGGTCCTAATGAGAATTTTAATATATTTTAATTCGAGTTAAATGGAACTTTTATCATATGAGTGTTTCTCGAAAAGAATTTTAAAATTTAAACTGGATCGACTCGGGTCTTTCTGGCAAAAATTATATGGTAGTTCGATTCTGGTGAATCATTCTTTTGAATCATTTTTAAAATCAAATTTAAATGAAATTGAGCAATATATTTCGGAGATATCTCCAAGCCTCATTTAATCTTTATAGAAACCATATTATATAGCAGTTCGATCGAGACGAAACTTGACACTTACATTTATTTATTTACATGCGACCCGAATGTTTTTAAAATGGATCTCCGATTATCTTCGATAGTTTCATATTCTCAAGAAGGATATTTCTTTCTAATATTCATAAGTAAATTATGAAATATTATTCAACTACTTCCAAATAGATTTTCTCTAGATGAAACCCCCATTTAATGAATCAAAAGTGAATATTTTTAGGAGTTTTCTACCAAAGAATTCGATGGAATATAAACATGATCTCTGACCCCAACTAAGTGGTACTCAAATAAAAGTTAGTTAGATATAAACAAGCTAAGGGGCCTTGAATTTATTGATTTCTATAGACCCACTGACCAATTTGAAGAGGTCTCTGACTTTACCAAACAAAAGACCGGAAACGTAATAAAATTCCCCCAAGATTCGGAGTATTTTTTTTAAGGTATTTTTTGATACTCACATCAATGCCATGCTCATCGACGCAAGGCCAACGTGTTTGCTGTTGTTTTTGGGCAAATTGTGCTGCATATTCGGCGGTTGCATCATGCAGGCCCGAGCCAACGGCGCCGACCGGTGAGGGACGCTGTTGGAATACATAACCAACGGCAGCGGCGGCGGCAGCTGCCCCATCCACATCCTGGATAATGGCTGAGCCGCCGCGAGACCCTACAATTGGATCAGTGCCAACACCAACGCCGACACCAACACCGCCACGCCCATTGCGATCGTCGTTGCCGCCCAGAAACTTCATGTGTTGCAGATGTTGTTGTTGCTGCTGCTGTTGCTGCTGTTGTTGTTGTTGCTGTTGAAGATGCTGGAAATAGGGCGAAGGAGGCGGGAGTGGTGGCCCGTAATGTTGCTGCTGGTGATGCGGCGGCGGCTGCGACGGCTGCTGCTGCTGATGTTGGTGCTGCTGTTGATGGTGTTGCTGCGGCGATGGCGTCGTTGGCGCTACCGTCGATATGGCAATGGTGGGCGCAGTTAGGAGCTCAATTTTGGCGGCTTTTGTGCTGCACTTGCTCAGCTCACAATTGGCGCGTATTGCTAAAATAAATTTTTTTTTGAAACACGTTCTCAATCAAACTAGACGAAGAGCACGACGGTAACCACAGCGACCACAACGACGACGACGGCGACGACGAAGACGACGACGACTACAAAAGCGACGGTCACTGCTTTAATGGCAGCGACACACACACTCACACGCACGCACTCTGCCTCACAAATATACAGGCGAAGAGGGCGCGTTTGACGAAACAGTCACTTTACGTTCTTCAAATTGACGTTTACTTTATTTTTTATTTTTATTTGAATAAAATGCTGCGGTGTTTAGTTGCTTTGACTTTTTGCTTTTTGGTTTTTTTTTTTTGCACAGAAAAAATTGTTTAGAATTTTATCACACAACCACACTGATTTTTATTTAATATATTTATTATAATTTTTAATGCTGCTTTTTTTTATGTATTTCGAAACCACCACACTTTTTTTTGCTTTTACTTAAAAATTATTTATTCATTTACATGATTTATTTTGAGATTGGATAAAAATGCCTGTTTCAGGGTTTCGGTTGCACAGGAAAAAAATTAAAATTGCTTTTGGGTTTCCTTGGGTTTTTATTCTTCTTCTTCTTCTTCTTCTTCTGGTGATGATGATAATGATTTTTTTTTTTACATAAATTTACACTATTTAACACAAAATTATTAATTATATTTTACACAGCTGCACAAATTAATTTATTTTTAATTTTTACGTATGAGAATTTTAATTTTAAAAAATTTTCGTTTTATTGATATTATATATTAATTTTTTTTTATTATACAGATCGGTTGAAAGCGGTTGATTGAGATTAAAGATTTGTTGATGTTGCTGTTGTTGTTGTTGTTTTGAATTATAATTAGAATGATGATTTTAATTTACACGAAGTTTAATGATGAAAATATACACAAACTGCAAAGAGAAGAAAAAATAAAAAATTATTATTTTTATTATTTTATTATTATTATTTTTTTTTTTAATATTTATTTTTTTTTTTTTTTAAATAACTTGGATATTAAAATTTTTTATATATTTTTTATCTTTATTTATTTATTTATTTTTTGCCTGGTATTTTCAAAACGCTCCGAAAAAATAAATGAACCCCTTGCAAAAATGAACCGCTGAATTATTTGAGTTGGTCATGGTATAAAATAAATAAAAGATAAGCAGGCAAACAGATAACCACTGCGACTACGGAATAAAAAGTAAAATTGAAAATGCTCAGAAAAAAAAATAAATTCTTGAAAAATTAGCAAAAGAAAAAAATTTACAATTACTTTTGTCTTTGCCGTATTTTTTTTTTTTTTTTTTGCTGCCCATTACGAAAACAATAATAAAGCAGAGAAGAAGAAAAATATATATATATATATAGATATATATAAATATATATATAAAGAAGCAGCTGGCGGGACTGACAACAGCTACAAGAAAATACCGAGCACACAACGAAAAACGCGTTCTGCCTGCTGAATCATATGCGAAAAAATAAAACGAGAGAAAAATGAAAAGAATAAAAGCATGGCAGGGGCAGCCAAAGGCAGGCCATATAAACAAGGGAAAACATAGAAAATTAACATACATATATAAAGTACAAAAAGCAACAACAACAACACCGCCAATAAGAAAACAAAATAATAACCAAGCAACAACAACAACAATAATAAAAACAGCAACGCTCACTGCGCGAAGACAACGGCACGGCAAACGATAATGTGAACAGGCGGCATACGTTCTGCCGGCGTTTAAAACGAAAGCCAAGTGCCATGCGTTGTCGTTCCTACTACTGCTGCTGCTGCTGTTGGCGTCGCCAAAGAAGAGACAGCGAAAAAAAAAATAAGAAAGAAAAACGGCGACCACACTGTCGCCGCCGCAAGTTTTGAGGTTAAGTTACAAAATATGTAAGAAGCAGCAGAAGCAGTCTTTAGTTTTGTCTGCCTTTGTTTATAATACATAAAATGATCGGACGCCCCAGGCCAGCCCAGTGCACCAGCAGCCAAGAGTTGCAAACATTCTCACCCCCTCTCAGACTTTTATGATAAGCATAAACCGGGTGACTAGGGAGATGTTTGAAAAAGAAGAAGAAGAAATAAGCAAAAAGAACAAGTGCACACACACACACACGTACGAGAAATAAACATATAAAGATAAATGGCAAAAGAGTCTGGCAAATCCGAGTATTCTACAAAAACAGGACTAAAAAGTAAAAAAAAAGAAAAAAAGGACGGCAAGACAAAAGAACTTGACAACACAATTAAATTATGCCAAAAATTTATAAGAATAAAAATAAAATTTGGCAATATAAAATTGTCAAAAAAAATATATATAATTTATAATTGTTTAGTTGTTGTTTCTTTCTCTTGTTTATGTCTCTTGCTTATTGGAAAATTCTTGTATACAAATAAACGGCGTCGCGTCATGAGAGAGCTTATGTTAAAATAAAAAGAAAAAAAAAATGAAACCGAAAACAAAAAAAAAACCAAACATGAGAGAACAAGTTCGTTCAGGAGAGCACACACAAGCAGCAAATCAGAACCACATTGTGTGAGAGAGAGAGAGAGAGAGCGAGCAAGGCAGAAGCGCAACCGTTGCGGCGAAAAAAGAAGAAAAAAAAAAAAGTGCCGTGCAACTGTAAGAAGAAGAAGCAGAGTCAGCAGTCACTGTGCTGGGACAAGCCTGGCAAATAAGGAAGAAAACGAGGCATACAAACAAACAAACACACACACACGCACATGTAGAGAAACAGGCGAATGCAGATAATGAGGCGAGCATTGCGAACAGAAAGGCATACAAAAAGAAGAAAACACACAAGCCACCAGCAAACAAATAAAATTAAAAGCAAATTGCGTACCAAAAAGGCGGCCCATGTACTTAGCTCTCTCTCTCTCTCCCTCTCTCTCTCTATGCGTTTGTGTGTGCGCGAGAATTTATATAAAATTATTCACAAAATATTTCCAACAACAAACACACATGAGCTCAATAAATAAATATAAACAAAAAAGTGTGTGCAGCGCAGCGCAGCTTAAGGGCGCAGCAACGCCGGCAGCATCTCAACACCCGAAACAAAATATATGCCAACTTTTAATTGATTTTTACCTCTTTTTTGTTATTACTGTTTTTCTTTTTTCTTTAGTTTTGCATTTTGGTGATACTTATAAACATTTTGGGCGCTAAAAGTCTAGACAATTTTCATTTTTCGTTCTATTCTTTTTGCTACCGTTTATTTTACTTAAAATTTTTTATTCTTTTTCGTTTTCTTTATTTTTTTTTTTTTTTGCTACTATTTATACATGCTTTATTTATGGATGTGTGTGTATATATATATATATATATATATATATATATATATATATATGGAAATGTGTGTGTGCGTACGGTCGCTGCTCGTCTGGATTCATTTATATATATATAAATATATATGAGTCTATATACAATATATATATAGATCTATATATGCGAGAGTATGAAATTTTTGCAGCAGCAGCAGCCGCCGCCACGGCAAAGGCGAAAAAGGAAACGAAAAACGCACACAAAACGTCGATGACAATGTAAAAAAAAAGAAGCGGATCCATATATTTGTTATATTTCTGAGTAGACACTTACACATGCACTTAAGAAATTTTAAAAAACACGCACGTTATTTGATCGGAATTGTTGACTGCCGTGTTGTGTTTAATTTAAATATTTTTTTTTTTATTTAATTACAATTATTTACACAGGATGAAGAAGAACACAGCTAAATTCTTCGTCGTCGCGAGAACGTTTTTATTGCCAAAGAAAACGTAAAAACCTACAGAGCTGGGAACTCTAGAACTGCTTTTTTCTAGCTTTTTTTTTGTTTTCAGCTATTTTAAGCGAAAGAGAAAGAAGAGCGCGAGGTCTATCTGTTCTCTCTCGGGTACTTTCGCTTAAAAATCTGACTTTCGCTTAAAAATTTGGTTGTTTCTAGCTAGGAAAAAAGCAGAAAGAGAGCACAAGCAAATGAGAGCGGGGGAGCGCGTGCATACAGAGAGAAATATTCAGTCTTAATGAAAATTTCCTTGTTTTAGGAATTTAATTAATCTCACTAAATAACTTTGATCGTTTTGTCTTTTAAAATCATTTAAGAATTATTAGCAAAAACAATGTACTTTGTGGCGGCCAGGTCTGTTAAGAACGAGCTAGAATAACGCACCCTCTCTCTCACACGCACACAACACCGATTTGACAAGTGCAGAAAAAGAGAGAGACAGGCGACCAGAGAGAGTGGCTTAAGAACCCATGCCGAAAATACCGAAATTGCAAAATTTATCAATGAAAATAAATGTTTAATTTATGACATTCAAATCGTTATCTTACGAGACAATAAATTGCGAAATGAAAGGTTTTATTTTAATCCTGCGGCAGTAAAAAACAGCTTATTTTCGATTAAGAACTATTGCCACTGAAAATGGTCACACTGGCGAAAACGAAATACACATGCGCGAAATCACACATACGCAACACATCCAAAGAAACTGGGCACATATTCTATTTAATTTTAATTACATTTGCTATGCTTTTGATGCTTTAATTACGCTTCTATGGCATTTTTTCAAACAAATAAACTTTATCTCAGTATATTTATATTTTTAATGCCCATGCTAAATTATATTATACGCAAAACACAGACATGCCGCACGCCGTGAGGTTGTTGTTGCCGCCTCTCTAATGCTGATTTGATTTGTTTTTGTTTGTGGCTTTTAATTATTGATTAAATTACACATTATAAAATTTGCACTTTTGTATTCTTAAAGATGAAAAACACAAAATAAAAGCAACTTAACACTCACACAAATCCAAGCATGCCGAAGAATTCTCATTTATTCTGCGCGCAAAACAAGTCGAAGGCGACAAACAGCTGATGTTGACACCAACTGTAATTTTCGAGCTGCCAACTCGTTTTTATGACCAGCAGCAGATGCGAAATGCCAAATTTAAATTTTAACGGACTGGTGGCGCAAAACGAGCTGCCAAAGAAATAAAACAAGTACCGACGAATTTGAATGAATGTTATTTTGTATTTTATTTTTCCAAAATATGTATACATTAAGATGGCTTTATTTTGTATTTTACAAGTTTTATAAATGCGATTTTTTCTTTTATTTGTTTCAATGTTTTTTTTTTTTCCATTCAATGCAATATTTGCGTTTTCGGGATGTGAATGTTCAGATATTAAATGATGCATACAAAAAAATCTTGTACATTTTGATTTAGCATATACAATTCCTTGAAATCTATGAATTTGTATTAAAGGAAAGTAAATCATTTTATTTTATTTTTTTGTTTTTTTTTTTTAATTGGTCAATTAATAATTATGAGGGTGAAAATGGCAACGAATTGCCTATTTAAATGACCGGAACCTAAACTAGAAAAGGGATGTGTTTGTATTTGTGATCGAATTAATGTGAGATGATGCATCGAAAATCTATGGACCTATTGATTTAGGCCTGATTCGAGTCCACATCATCAGCTGAAGTGTCATCTACCTCCTCCACTGAATCGGCCTCGGCAACAACGGGACGGCGGTAGCTGGGCGATTTCACTGTCAGATCCTTCTTGGGGGACTTCTTCTTGTTCTCGTTGTCCTCATTGCCTTCGTCATCGGTTACTACAAGGGAAGGCAAATTTTTTGAATTTTCACCAGCTTCTGCTGACTTTACGTCGTCATCACTTGGCAAGGAATTGTTAGTATTGTTGGCCTTGGGCGCAGCACGCTGTTGGCCTTTGCCTGTGCGAGAGTCGATGGCTTTAGTTGGTCGCATTTCTTAATAGGCAAATTAAAACTTACCACTAGAATCATCGTCATCCTTGCCCTTGGTGCTGTTCTGGTCGTCATCAGTATTCTTGGTCTTGGGACGACCACGTGGCTTTCCTGTGGGAGTAGCAGACAATGCAGGACGCCCACGTTTCTTCGGTGTCGGCACCACTTCTACATCCGATTCTTGGTCTTTGTCTTTATCTCCATCGCCACTCCCATCTCCATTGTTTTCATCACCATCAGCTGCCACGGGCGACTTGATTGTTTTGGGACGACCACGAGGTTTGCCCGATGGTACGACCACTGCTTTGTTAGCCAAAGCAGGACGACCACGTTTTTTCGGTGTAGGTCCACTGCCATCCACATCACCATTTGAGTCTGATGGCCCAGGACGCTTACCGACTACCGGTGATTCTTTTTTAGGACGACCCGGCCCGCGACCAGTTCGTACAATGTTCAAATTGATGGACCCAGTGGATGGCCGACCAACCGGACGACGTTCATCATCGTCATTATCAGAGTCTGAAATACAAAAAAGATATTAATATATTTTTCAAATAAAAAAAAATAAATTTTTATTTTACCGTCATCTGCATCACTGGGTTGATGCTTCTTGGGGCGACCCAATTTGCGGCGCTTGCTTGGCTGACTGGCCTTTGGTGACTTAGCCGGCTTAAGCTTTTCCTCTGATGATTCGCTATCATCGCTACTGGTCTCCAATGGCACCTTTACAACATCACCACCATTGGTGTCTCCCGGCTTAAGATCCTCATCGTCACCGTCACCATCAAGTGGTGAAATTTTTGGTGGTCTTCCGCGGCCCTTTGCCTTCGAGGGGCGACCGCGTTTCTTCGGTACTGCTGGCGAAACTTTGGCCGCAGATGCAGCAACGCCGCTATGCGACTTTGGCGGGCGTCCGCGCTTCTTAACAACCTCCATTGTTATTAGCGGTGGTGCGCACTAAATACACACAAAAATTAATTGCACTTGCAAATGAAAAAACGGAGCAAATTATATTTTATGCTTGTCTGCGCGGGCTGCTCTTTAAAATCTAAGAAAATTTATCTGGAGACAGTTAATATACACACACTTTTTGTGTTTGCACCGCTTCGTTTCTTTTGAGATATTTTTCTCTGTACTTTTTTTTATATTTCTTTTCCGTATTTAACGTTACTGTGGCACTGAAAAAAAAATTTTAATATTTTGTTAACACAAAACTCAAATTATTTATTTTTAATTTTTTGAAAATTTTATATACTTGCACTTTTTCTGCATCGCGAAATTAATTACCTTTTTCTTTCTCTAACCCCTTTGGAAATAAAAAAAAATCGGCTTCGGCATTAGCGTCGGTTTGGAGAAAAAAACTTGTTCCGAACTGAACAAGAGAACGCCGATGACAGTTCACACGAACAAATGAACGACAAAATGAGCAATACCCGCTAAAAAGTGGTTGGGATTATTAAACTTTAAAACAAAATTGCCAATGACTATGCATAAAAACATGACATATTCGTTTTCAATTTTTTTTTGCTAGAATTGATTTTGGTAAAGTCGCCAATTTAGAATATTTTTGATAATACTAGACTATTTTTTCTATATGTAAAAAAGTGTTTCTCTTGAAGAGCATATATTAAAATATATTTAATTTTTTACTATTTGAAAAAACTAGGATTTATGTCTTTTAAACTAATTTGCAACGTATTTTTTTTAAATTGTTTAAATTTAATATGTGTATTGATATGATGAATAATAATTAGATGAATTGGATAGTAAAACACAAACGCTATTTTCCAAATGAAATTGCTTGGCTTAAACCCGGCATAATTTGTTTTGCTCCTTTAACAGTTCCAATTACTATATTCGACTGAGTGTGAAAGGGATGACTGATGTTTGCCGGTAAAATGCACGTAAGAGAATTTTAAAAAAATCCACTAACGATAATGCTAAAATTTATTGTAGCTCGTGGGTTCTAAACAATTTAAAGAAAAAAATACACTATTTTGCAAAACAATTTAATGTACACATCTAATTTCATTTTTTTTTTTTTTTTTTTTTTTTTTTTTAGTATTAATATAATTAATATAAGCTAATGCGAGCACCAGTAAAATAATTAAGACATTTAATTTATATAAGCCGATGCTCTGATTTAAGTTTAGTTTATACATATAACGAGTATATTTTTTTAACGCTATCGGTATTTTTGAAAAATAATTAAACAGAATATATGCAAAGAAAAAGGCATTTACAGATGACTCTAAGAATGTGTTTTTGATGATTTTAATTTTGGGAAGTTTAATATACTGTAAAATAATTTTATTATTTATAATTTTTGTTTTATTTACTTACCCCTTAGAAATATTTTAATTTAATATTCGACGCTAGCGAAGTGATGCCGACTTGTTCGTTCAACTAGTTCAATTGAGAAGGTCCGAATCAAGGCAAAATTAGTACATTTTTACAGTGTGTACATAAAATATTTTGGCGCAAAGAACAACGCCGCCATGACATGTTCGCACACACACACACATGCAAACTCACTTGCAAAGAATAAAAACGCTGCAGAGGCAAAAAAGGAACGAACGTCGGTGTTCTCTTCTCAATTCAACACTTGTTCAATTTCATTGCGTTTGCGATTCTTTTCTACATCAAATTAAACAAAAACAACGCATTCAACTTAATAAATTAACAACTGTGATCCCAAATATCTAAACCAAACTCAAATTGCAGCGCGAAAAGAATTGAATTGCCAAATCTGTAATTTTTTATAAAAAAGAAAAAAAAAATTGCAACAAAGCAGACGGCTAGAGCAGCGGGCTGAAGAAGCAGACGATAGCGACAGCTCCAAGCCAACTAGCTTCGTGTGTGTGTTGTGTGTGTGTTTGCGTGAATGTGCGTGCGCGTAAATTAAAAGAAAAATAATTTAAAACTATATACAATTTCAGCACTTCATCAAATTAGGCCACAGGAATAGACAAACCCCCATCCACCAAAAGCACCATACCCAAAAAAAAAAAAATTAGATAAAAAAGAAAATATACATATATACAAATCATTGAACGAAGTGGCCAGCAGCAGCTACACAAACAAAACAAAAGGTAAAAAGAAAAGAAGTAAGGAAAACATAAGCAATAAACTTGTGCATTATAAACGGCAAGCGGAGCGAAAAGAACCAATTGCAAAAAGGTAAGTCTTGCCGGCAATGTGTTGGCCAAGGGTGGGTCGCAAAGCGTGTAAAGAAAAAGAAAAGAAGAAAAAAAAAAACGTATAGTCTCTGGTTAAAATTGGGCTAAAATTTCAAAGTTGTTCTAGATTTTACGGCATCCCCTTTTTTGCTTTTGCGGCATTTTTTCTTTTCGTCTTTGTTATCGCTCTTTCTTTCGTATAACCTCAAAATCTTGGTGTTTTTCTTTTTCGTAAAAATTTGTTTAATTTTTTGTCGCGTTTCTTTGTTCGCACGCGGTAAAAAAAAAGCAACAACTCATACACACATACAATCCCCTGACTACGCACAAATACATTCATATGTGTAGGTTAAAAAAAAAAAATTTTTTTTCATATATATATATATGTATATATAAAGGTGTATGTATGTACTTTTGGTGGCGGCAAAACTGCTGCTGCTGCTGCTTGCTCGTGCTGGTCTTTTTGAGTGTTGCCTTTTGCTGTGTGTGTCCGCGCGTTTGTCTGGTGGCAAGCCCATTGGTAAGACTATTATTTTTTTTTTTTCTTCTCTATAAAAAGTGCGCGCGGAAAAAATCAAAATATTTAGAAAGAAAAAAAAAAAACTAGCATCTTATCAAATGTGGCTGATGGTCTAAGAGATTATTTGCTGTTGTTGCGAAACTAGATCGTTTGTGAAAAGTGGAAAACCACAAAATGAAAAAGGCTAAAATGTATTAAGAAAAAAACAAAAAAGAAATGCAAGGCTCGCCCACACAGTTAAAGGTAGAAGGAAGCCTACCATGTGTAAGCAAAAAGCAGGTTTAATAATTGCCTCCTTGGTTAATGGCGCGGTGCCGCACAACCTTGAAGTGCAAACATAACCTAAAAAGAAATATAACTTCATTCTTCGCTGCCAACACTGGCGCTGCTAACTGGCTGGTTGCCTCGGCGACGACGACAATGGCGACGTATGAGGTCATTTACTTAGTGATTCTTGTTGGTGCCGTTGACGGCGGCGGCGGCGACGTAAGCGTCAGCAGCGTTGGTGGGTGGTTTTTGGTGAACTGAATAAACGACAAGTCCTTTTCGATGTTTAATCATTTCTTGCGCCTCTCTCTCTCTCTCTCTCTCTCAGTGTACGTGTGCGTGTGGTGTGTGTCGAGGGATAAAGTAGGACTTTGAGGGAGCTTTCTTGAAAAGTCTAGAAAAGCACGTGTATTGCCACAAAACATCCACGTGCAGTGACCCAAACAACAATAATCATCCAACTTAACGTCCAAGCAAACCAAACACCACAAAACATTACAAAAAAAATCAGAAACAGTAACAATAACAACAAAAACAGCAGCTGCATTTTATGTGCTTGTTTGCACGAAATTTCCCCCTTTTATGTATTTTTGGTGCATGTATTAAACTTGTGTTTGCGTGTGTGTGTGTGTGTGTCCGATGGCGCAGCGCGAAAGTGGGTCAAATTGCAATCGCTTTGGCTTTTTTTATACACTTTATGTGTGTGTGTCTTTGGGTTGCCTTAAAGTTTATTCCTTATGCGTTGTTTTTTGTTTTACCTACACGAGTTTCATGCAACAGCCTGTAAGACGATCTGTGACAAGCCCAATCAAGTTGAAAAAACGAAACAAGAAGAAGAAGAAATATGACAAGATCAAGCGAAAACAATCCACCCACTTGCTTGCCATCTCGCTCTTACACACAGGCATAAAATATTTTTACGAACGCTTAAATGTGGTCTGATTTACCGTTAAGTATTGATCATTTCCCGTTAGGAGCAGCTGTTGTTTTGTATTTTTTTTTCGCCCATAATCGAAAGGGCGTTCAAAGAAATTTGAAAACAAATCAAAGAGTTTTTGATTTTTTTGTTTCAACTAGAAAAAGTTATTTGTTTTATAAACGTTGTACAAATTTATTGTATTTCTTCTCTTTTTTTTTATTATTATTTTTTATTTCTGTTGCAAGTGTTTTAAAAATTTTGTTGTATTATTGCATAAATTCGGAATTCGGAAGCCAGGTTAGCAATTTTAAGTGGGTATTTTTTTTTCTTCTTTGAAGAATCTCAGTCACAGTTGACTTTTAATTCATGTGCATTTGTATGCGTGCGTGTGTGTTTGTGTAAAACGAAATTTGAAAAATTATTGAGCGATTATCAAATATTTTTATATGTATAATTAAATTTGTTTTTGTGTTTTTTTTTTTCTTAATTCTTTTAGACCACAACGAAATTCACCTCACCGGAAAATAATTAAAATAGAAAATAACCTAAAAAGCTGAGTTTGGCTTGGAAGCAAAAAATAAAAAATAATAATTAAACTACAACGATTCCAATACCACAGAATAGCAAAGAAGAAGAAGAAGAATTAAGTCCATACTAAAATACAACTAAAACCAGGAGCCGTCGAACCGCTTGTTCAACTCACTTAGCAATGGTCATGGATGCGACTCAATCGCAGCAGCCTTCGCCCCAGTCAGTGGGACGCGAATTTGTGCGTCAATATTACACGCTGCTGAACAAGGCGCCGAATCATTTGCATCGCTTCTACAACAACAACTCATCGTTCATACACGGCGAGTCGACCTTGGTTGTGGGCCAGCGCGAGATACATAGCCGAATCCAGCAACTCCACTTCAACGACTGCCATGCCAAGATCAGCCAGGTGGATGCCCAGGCAACTTTAGGCAATGGCGTGGTGGTCCAGGTGACCGGTGAGCTCTCCAACGATGGCCAACCGATGCGTCGCTTCACCCAGACCTTTGTCCTGGCTGCCCAATCGCCCAAGAAGTACTATGTGCACAACGACATCTTCCGCTATCAGGACCTGTACATCGAGGACGAACAGGATGGTGAGTCGCGTTCGGAGAACGATGAAGAGCATGATGTGCAAGTAGGCGGTACGGACGGCACGGTTGTGAGCGATGCTGCCGGCCAGCCAGCTCAGCTGCCAGCCCAGGTGGTGGCACCGCAGCAGCAGTCGCAGCAACAACAACAGCAGCAGCAACCACCACAGCAGCCAGCTCAACCGGTGGCAAATGCTGCTGGCGGCAATGCGGGAGCAACTATCTTCTATCCCTATCTACCGGGTGGAGCTGGTGCTGCTGGAGCTCGTCCAGTGACTATTTTGCCGGCAGCCCCTATGCCCAACCAGTTTGGACCGCAGCAGGCGCCAGTGCAGAATGGCGTAGTCTCGCACGAGGAATTGGCCCAACAACAGGAGCCACCCCAGGCTCTGGTCCAGTCCAATGCCTCGCCTCTAGTGCCCCAGGCCAGCGGACCGGTCACTGGTGCGCCCGTTGTTCTGTCCTCCACCACTGGCATTGTGCCCGTTGTGCCCACCACTGGCTTCCAGCAATCACCCCTGGTGGCGCCTCAGCAGCTCATCCAACCACAACAACAACAGCAGCAGCAGGCACAACAACCACCCCAAGCCTTGCATCAGATCGAATCGGAAGATGCTGTCAATAATGTGGCAGTGGCTGCCACCAGTGATGTGACCCCACGCCAACTCCAAAAAGCTCCCACGCCCGTCGACGACTTCAAGACCATCCACGAACAGCAACAACAGGAGAAATACGAGGCTGCCAAACAGCAGCAAAATGAACCCAAGACCTATGCTAATCTCTTCAAGTCGACTTCATCATCGCCCAGTGGCTTTGTCAATGCCGCCCTCCAGCAGCAACAGCAATTGCAGCAACAACAACAACAACAGCAAAGCCTCAGCAATGTCTACACATCCTCGGCCTCCTCGAATACCGGCAGCGGCACCGGAACCGGTACCATCAGCTACTCCAATACAGCCTCCTCCTACAACAATGGCAACAACAACAACAGTGGCTCTCGTATGGACAACGGCGGACCTCTGCCCCAGCGCAACAACTCGATTAGAAACAATAAGGGTAAATAATTCCAAATTAAAGGGGTAATTTTTTTTTTTAATGGAAATTTTTTTTTGCAGACTTTGAACAACGCCGACCCAGCAATACCCAGTTTGGTGATAACCAGCAACTGTTTCTGGGCAATATACCTCATCATGCTTCCGAAGAGGAATTGCGTCAATTGTTTTCACGTTTTGGCATAATTATTGAATTGCGTATTCTGTCCAAGGCGGGCAGTAAAATCCCACCTGGCATGCGTAGTCCATTGAACTATGGCTTCATTACCTACGAGGATCCGGAATCTGTGCAAAAATGTCTAGCCCATGGTGTAAGTAAAACGGGAAAAGAGGGCGAGAGCAACCACAAAAAAAATTAATTAATTGTTCTCGTTATTGTTGTAGCCTTTGTATTTCCCGGAGAATTCACCGGATGCCCAAAAATTGAATGTGGAGGAGAAGAAGCCGCGCATACGTGACTTGCCGCCACGCCAGCCCATTGGTGGCAATAATCTCAACAACAACATGGGTGGTCGTGGTGGTCTCGGCAGTAACAATGGACCCCAGTCACGTTCCATGAACAACAATGGCGGCGGTGGTGGTGGTCTGATGCGTAACAATGCCGGCAATGGTGCCAACAATATGCGCTCTGGTGGCGGCAACAGTGGACCTCGTCTGGGCGGCAACACTGGTGGCGGCGGCGGCGGTGGCTTTGGCAATCGCAATGACAATCGCACTGGTGGCGGCAATTCCTCAAATGGACCACTACGCGGTGCCGGCAATGGCCAGAGTGGTGGCAACTATGGACGTCGTTAACTTAAAACACAAGCGGCGCCCAAATCTCCAATCTCACCAACACAACACCAACATTAAGCAGCTGGGTCTGTGCTACCTAGAAGATTTGGAGCCAGGTGGATTGGAGCAGCGCAGGCTTAGTTCCCATCAAGCTAAAATTAAAAAAGCACCGACTTCTTCCATAATGCAATCAAAACAAAAACAAGAAAAGGCAAACACCACCACATCAATCAATCAATCAATCACACACACTCACAAACACATACATACATACACATTCATAGAAGAAAACATAAGAGAATCCTTCATTCATAATTCAATCAGAACAACAGATTCGAAACGTTCCTGAGAGTTACAAAATCAGCAAACGACCACAACGAGTGCTGCGCCATCTCTCTAATTCTCTCCACCGCCCCCCTCAAACAGCAGAAACCTAGGCAACAACATTTTAGCCAACAAAACATTTTGTTTAGCTATTTAGTTGAATTAAGTTAAGAAACTGATTATAATAATAGACGATGATGAAGAAGAAGAAGAACAACAACTTGAGTGGTCGTTAAACGTTTGAAGTTTTGTCTAGCCCTTTTAAAATTAATATTGTATTTTTTTTTTGTTTTGTAGCCACAGCTCGTGCCAAAAAAAAGAAAGATTAAAAAAAAAAAATGATGGTGTAAAAAAAAAATAAAGAGCTTCATTCAAAAGACGCAGCACTCGCGATTTCAAGATCATTTCACTTGCACACTCACACATACACATATTAAGTTTAAGTCTCAAAAAATAAAAAACATCAACCCACCATTCACACAGACATACACACACACACTCACTCACAAATCAATGAAAAAAAAAAAAACTTAGCGTAAAATGTGAAAATCCTTTTTTGGCAAAGCAAATCAATATTCAAAAAATATAACTTAAGTTTATATATAAATAAAAAACAAAAAACAATAATAAAAATTAAAAAAAAAAAAAAAATAGAAAAAATTAAAAAAAAAGAGAAACACAAAAATTAAGGAAATGCTTAAAAGAAAAAAAAACGGAATATTATTAAATTCATTTTGTTGGTTTGTTCTCATTTTTTTCTGAACAATTTATTTAATTGATTGATCAAAGGGAAAATTACAACTGATTAATCAATTAATTAAGTTACTTAATCTTAGCTCTAAAAACCAAGCCAAGGAAAAAATGTTAGAAAAAGAAAAAACTATAAAAATGCAATAAAAAAAAGCAAAAGAAAGACTTGACAAAACGTAAGAAGTAAAACAAAAACAAAAAAAAGAGCGAAAAAAAATTCACCTCAAAACAAAAAAAAAAAACCGCTAAAAAAAAATTATATATATTTAATTAAAATAAAATACCTTAATTTAGTACACATTTAGAGAGCGCAAGTTAAGAGAGTGAGAAAGAAAATGAAAGCGGACGTGGGAGTGAGTGATTAATTAAGAGAGAATTCAAAAGAGAGAGCAGCCTGAACAGCTGCGCTGTTGCTGTTGCCGTCGCTGTTGATATTTTTTTATAACAATTTTCACTGCTTATAATTTATTGCTATTTATTTAAATATAATTTGCAAAACAAATAAAACACACACACACACATACATACAACTATAAATTTAACTAGCTAGTCTATGTAGAAGAGAGCAAAATGCAAACAAATGAAATTAGCCTGAGCGAAAAAGAAAAAGAGAAACTTAAAATGTAACTGTAAATTCACTGTCAAAGTAAGAAAGGAACGACGACGACGGCAACCTTGAAGGGGCTTGGTTAAGTTCATTTACAAAACAAACAAACAAAAAAACAACCAAAACTAAGTCAAAAAAAAAAAAAGAAAAAATTAATCTAAAGAAAAAAGAAAAAGGTAATTTGAGAGATTTTGGGGTTACCAACGCAGTTGTGAACTCAAAAATTTAGTACATATTTTTTAAATAAATAAATTTAAAAAAAAAAAGAAAACTACAAAAATAAAAGCCAACCAAGCTAAACTAACATTTTCTCTCAAGGTAAAAAACAAAACAAAAATTTACATTTAAACAAGAAATAAAAAAAAAATAAATCTATATACAAAAAAAATGAAACTCATATTTAATTTAATGTTAACTTTTAGACTTAACAGAAATCGACAAAAAAAAAAAAAAAAACAATTATATATAAATGCAGCAACAACATGAAATCTTTATGTTCGTAGGCCCATCGCAAATGTCAAAAAAAAAAAAATAATAAATTTAAAAAATAAAACAAAGAACTGTAATTTATATAAAAAAAAAAAACAATGAACTATGAATATATTTATTTTGATTTTGTTTAAGTCTTTTGCAGTTAATTTTTGTTAATTTTTTTTTAAACAAAAAACATATCATTTGCCTAACTTTTATGCTGCTGGATGGGCCTGCATCAGATTCGTCCCCCCCCCCCCCCCTCTCCTGAAACGCAAATTTGTGGCATTTTTTGCTTAAAAAAGAATGAAATAATTAAAGGAATTTTATTTAACTTAAAAATATTTTTCATAATAAAGAATTTTATTTGTTTTAATTTCGATTTACCATTCACTCATTTGATAGCAAATTTAGCACTGTGTGGGGGTCGAAACATAATTTTTAGTACATTTTTTATATTAATTGTTTGCAAATCAAAAATGAAACATACAAAAAAAAAATGTTGGTGTTCAAAACTTGGCTCAAAAACAGTGCTAAATGTGCTTCAAAGAAACACACATAAACAAAAAATATTTATTAAATAAAAAAATAAAAAAAAACAGGTACTAAAAACTATATAGTTGAATAAAAAATGATCTAAAAAAAAAATAAATAATAATAAAAACAAAACTTAACAATTATGCTCATTTCATAATAACAAAATAATTCAACAATTAAAATAATAAAAAAAATATATTCTAATTAAAAAATAAAAAGGAAAATAATGTAATTCGATTTTGCTTTTCGAAATCAGATAAAGCCGAAATACTCTGTAGCCTTATGGAATTCCTTGGTTACCTTTCCGATTTGTTTTAAATTGTACATAAAAAACTTTCGAGAACTTTTCTCTCAATACTCTTACGCTTAAAAAATTCACAAAAAAAATATATTTCTCTTTTTTTTTTTAACTGTTTAATTTCCCAGTTTTTGGTTATTACTTAAATGGTTACAGAGTAAACCCTTTCTTTTTTTTTAATTTTCAACTAGCATTTAAATAAAATTTAAAGCGCACAATGAAAAAAACATAATAATATAAATTAATAAATAAAAAAAAAATTATATATATATATAAAGATTTATATTAAAAGTCAAGCTATTAACATTTCGAATATACATTTAAAAGCGATTTTATTTTGTTAAATAAATCAGAGTGGTGCGTTTTATAGCGTTTCAGATATAAAACAATACACAAAAACATACGAAAACAATTAACAAATTTGCAATACTTTGACAAAAACAAACAAAAAAAGAAAATACAAAAAACAACAAAAACAATATATATATAAAAACAAGATTAAAAAAAAAAATATATATAAAAAAAAAAAAATTGAAATAAAAATGAAAAGTTTAAGATTTTAAGTGAATACCTCAGATGTTTTATTTGGGTAGAATTAGAATTAGGAATTATTTAATTTAAAAAAAATTAATAACTTGGGCATTTCTGCGTTGACTGTACTTGTTATTCATTTATTCATTAGATTTTCAATTGATTTCGCTTAGTTTTCGATACTAATATTTGTGGTGACTGTACTACTTTACCTATCTATTCATTCTTGAACTAGGTTCATTGGTTGTCTTAAATTGATTTTACTTACTCTTCCATTCAAATTTCTGGGAGGACTGTACTTTTTTTTTATTAACTAGATTAATAGGATGTTTATACTCTTTCTAAATTAATTTCTCTTTCTCTTCAATACAAATTTGTGCGATGACTGTACTTGTTTATTTATTCATTTTTAGATTTTTTTTAAATTGATTTTTCCTACTTCTTAATATACATTTTGATGATGACTGTACTGTTTTATTCATTATTTCTTTGACTAGGTTCATTGGTTGCCTTTAATTGATTTTACTTGCTCTTCAATGCAAATTTTTACAATTTTCTATTTATTCCCTATTAACTAGTTTAATAGGATCTTTATACTCTTTGTAAATTGATTTCACTTACTCTTCAAAGCAATTTTTGTGATGACTGTACTATTTTATTTCAACATTCAATCTTCGACTAGACTCATTGGATATTTTCAATTGATTTCACTTACTTTTCGATCCAAATTCGTGCGGCGACTGTACATTTTTATTTATTCATTATTGACTAAATTAAAAAGATTGTTATATATATTTTTTAAAATTACTTTTTCCTACTTCTTTGGAATAACTGTTCTATTTTTTTAAATCATTCCTTCTTTAACTAAATTCATTAGATTTTTAAAATTGATTTCACTTATTTTTTTAACAAATTTTTGCAATGACTGTATTCATTTATTTATTCTTATTGACTAGACTAAAAGAATATCTACACTCTTTCTAAATGAATTCCATTTTCTCTGTAATTGATTTTTTGGCGATGACTAATTTTTTATCAATAAATTCATTCTTGGAATTTCCGTGGTGACTCTACTTTTTTAATTGTTTCTTATTGACTTGACTAACAGGATTTTTATATATATTTTTTAAAATTCATTTTACCTTCTCTTCGTTACAAATTTTTGTGTTGACTGCAATTTTTTATTGATTCCTTTTTGACTAGATGAATCGGATTTATTTACTCTTTCTAAAGTGATTTCACTTACTCTTCGATAAAAATTTGTGCTGTGACTGTACTTTTTTATATATTTCCTACTGACTAGATTAAAAGGATTGTTTTTTTTTTTTAAATATATATTTATGGCATTCATAAATCTCAAATTTATTGTCTTGAAATCCATTTGAAGGATTTATCAAATATATTATTAAATATATAGCAAAGAAGTGCGATTTGTGGCCTTTGTTAGTTCAGCATTTATGTTGAATGAGTGGTGATCTAATTTGAGATTAGTTCGGTGTTCAAAATTCAGCGTTTTTTTTTTTTTTTTGATCTTTTTTAAGATTTTCGTTTTTCGAAGGACTGCCGGATGGTTAAATGCCTGAAAAGTTTAGAAAATTTTTTAGAAGTGGTTTTTAGAGCGTTTCTTAAATTTACCCACCATAGGCTGGGGTTGGAGCATCAGCAGTATAGGGATTCATGCGATTGTTCTGAGCGTGACCCGGTTGTGGTTTCTGGCTGTTTGGATTGTAGTTGCCGGAGGGCTTGAAAATTTTATAATCGGCAGACGGCCACTTCTTGGGTCCATCCGCATCGCCACCGCCAGCTGCAGCAGCAGCGGTAGGAGCTGCAACGGCTCCGGAATAAGGCATGGGCATCGGAGTAGCGGCCTTGATTTTTGGATCCAGGACATAGGCTGAGGGAGTTAGTATTTTGGGTTGAGCCATAGCGCCCGCCTGAATCGGCAAATAGTCGACTCGTGAACGATCAGAGGTCGAGGTCTGGGCATTCTTCTGACCGGGCTTGGGCCATTCAGATGTTTTAAAGATACGTGGCCAATCCTGGCTGGCATATGGCTTATAGGTGGAATAGCCTTCAGGAGTTAATCCTGGAGCAAAGGTAGTCTTGTTGGGCTGATAGTAGACTGGACCTGGCATAGGTGGAGTCACATAAGCAGCCCAACCATTGATGTAAGCTGAAGGTGGTAGGGCCGATTGGGCCACATACGAATTATAGTTGGGATTATAATTATCGACCATAGTCGGCTGGGGTGGTGGATAGCCGGAGCGGGCGGCACCGCCAATGGACTGACGCAGGCGTTTGCCTGGATCGGGTTTTTGGGTTGATTTCTTGACCTCAACAGCTGTAAAATTAATAGTATGCTTGCCCTGAACTATAGAAAAGATTGATTTGATTTGATCAGATTAAGTCATATATATTTTGGGATCCTTACCCAAGGCACGTTCGGCACTGGCCACGTCTTCGTATTCGAGAAAACCAAAGCCTCGCTTACGTCCGGTTTCTTTATCCAACAAAAGCTTAATGCTGGAAATTTTTCCGAATTGGACAAAATAGTTACGTATCGAGTCCTCATCATGGCAGTCCTTGAGGCCGCCCAAAAAAATCTTGGTCGTCTTTCCAGCATTCGGCAGCCCATTGGCTAACTTAGTGGATTCATTGCGTGGCAAAGCACGCTTAGTTTCCACCGATCTACGAAAAATCACAATTAGAAAGAAAAAAAACAAAAACCAAATGATCTAACCTAAAACTTACTTATTGTCAATGCAATGGGGTCTAGCACTTTGGACATTTTCCACTGCTGCTGCCTCGACAAAGGTAACGAAACCAAATCCACGCGAACGATTTGTCACAGGATCCTTCATGACAACAGCATCGGCAACTTCGCCGAATTGGCTAAAGAAATCGCGCACCGTTTCCACGGTTGTTTGAGTGGACAAGCCACCAATAAATATTTTGCGCAAGTGCTCTAAGCCTTCCGTTGCAGTCGAGGACTGAGATACCGTTGCAACGCGAGCATTTACATTTTGCTGCGTCTATTGAAATTTTTTTTTTTTACAAAAAAAAATGTAAAATTTTAAATCGGAATAAATGGAATAATGAGAATAAAAAGCATACCTCTTGGTAGAGTGGAGCGTTGGTTACGTAATTATTTACCATTTTGGGTTTAAGTCCACTTAAAAACTGCCGAAAGAAAAACACAGAAATGAAACTGACTACGAATGAAATGACAGAAAAAGCGCACGAATCGGAATTGTTCCGAAAAGAACCAAAACGGGCGAAATGGAACCAGCCTTCTCAACAATTCTTTGGAAAAAAAAATTGCTAGCCTCTTTTTTTGCCAAATCATCGTGTTTTTTTGTAATTACCAAAAAACTATGCTCACCTGCATTCAATATCGATAATCAAGAGAATGAGTATGGCGATTGCTGCTTGCAACAAAATTGCACTCAACTTTTAAGAAATTTCAATATTCTCACAATTTCTTAATTTTATGTCACAATTTCACTTTTTTGCAAACTGCTTTCAAAGCCGACAAGCTTGCGTCTCTTTCGAAGAAAGCAACTCTGCTATTTTGTCATTTTAACGGAACTCTGAGTTGCATTTTGACTGACACTTGAAAGATCCTTGAACGGTAGAAGGCGCTTTAAGTTTTTTATACCATTTTTTTTTAATTAGAAATTAATTATAATTTTCAATACAATTATTGAAAATTGTCAAAGAGTTTTTGAAACGGAACAGATGATTGTAGTCATTGAGTATTTGCAAAAAGTTTAAAAAGCTATCTAAGATCGGCATCGTGGTAACTCTGGTTAAAAGCAGCTCTGAAAAATTCCTTAGAAAACAGCGGATATGATGCGTCTGGAACATTCCAGAACATTCTAGAACATTCTATATATTGTTGTATTGAAAGTCGGTAATCTCTGATGGACGCTTGCATTGTGCGAAGGGGTCGGGTATTCTCTATAATTCCGATCAGCAGAGTCTCCCCAAAAGCGTGTAGGTCAGAGGATATTCCTGCTACCAACAATACGAGGAGGTGACATCTTTTAGTCGAAGAGCCAAAGCGTACTGCGCATAAAATTGTTTCATCGCCAAAATACGTATTTATGAAATGATCATATCCAGATAAAATTATATTTATATGATATAATGGTCCGATCCGGACGGTTCCGGCGAAGCATTGCTCCGCCCATTCTAAGCAAATATTAAATGCTCCGGTGTAGCTTTCTTTGTACTGTGTTCCACGTCTTCGGTTTCTTCATTAGCATCGTCGGTTAGGTCATCATCGGTGTGCCCTTCATTTTGTGCTGTGGCCGCCAGATTAGGTTCAACGATCCATTCCTCAATTTCGGAATAGAAAATTTGCTGCAACGGTTCTACTTCCTCAAGCAAAGTTTCAATGAATTGAATAGGTAACGAGTCCTCAGCTAGCTGAATACGCAACTCTGAAAGAAGGAATTCATCTTCTCCATTCCAGTTGTAAATCTGCTCCTTTTTTAAATCTAAATCGGCAATTCTTGGGTTTAGTTTTTGCAAAAATGGGTTAACAGAACCAGACTTATTCGACGGGTTTTCCCCACTTATTTTGAGTCTCCGGATTCCATGTTTACAACCCAACCATTGCTAGCTTGGAAGTCACTCGGTTTTTACTTGATTTTGGCATGCAGTAATTTGGCCTTTTGCTTGAGCATATCAGATGTGATTGGCAAGTTCTTCGCTCGTTGATTTGCAACCTTTTTGGAAAATGCTCTTTCCATTTTTGGAAACTTCGAACGTTTAAGCCGCTCCGCGCAAAAGTCAGCTTAGAACTGATTCAAATTACAACATAAGCGGCATCATAAGCAGCATAAAACTACGGGAAATCCCCGAATTTTATTTAGTCTTAGAGCAAGGCTAAATGTCGCAAGTATCGAGAATAAAATTTTCAGATGTCGCAAGTACAGATAACGTAATGGAAAAAATTGCTTTGTTCCAAGAATCGAGGTGCGCAAGTATCAAGCATGTGCAAGAAACGAGATACTCCTGTATCAAGTTTCATTAAAATAGCTTTAAAACTGAGCGACTAATAGACAGACAGACATGACTATTTCTATCGATTCCCCTAGTGATTCTAAGTGTTCTAGATTTAAATTTTGGGGGTCTACGATTTGTGGTTCTGTGCGTTACAAGCATCAGAGCAAAACGAATATACTATTTTTTCTGCGAAAAGAAAAGAAAAATATTAATACATATTTATAGCTAATCTATGCATATTTATATTATATCATGCACAAAGTAAAAATTATTATTTTCGTTATTACAAGTAAATCCATTTATTTTGATTTTTTTTTGTTTTTTTAACGGTTAATTTCGAATTTCATAAAATTATTGCTTACGCCATCTAGGTAAAATTTTTGATTCTTAAAAGTTGCTCTATGATTCCGTTCTGAACGTGTGATCATTTATTCACTCTTAAATTCCAAAGAAAATTTATATTGTCCAAAAATGTTAAAATTCCCTTTAAGATAATTTGAATAGCAGGTGCCTATGCTAGCACCACATATTTTGGTCTCAATAATTTTATTTTAACTTTTTCCTACTTAACAATTGATTATCGTGCATGCTAACATAAAATCCCAGGAGGGAGACTTTTATTAAAAACGTGGCCGCCGCTGTGTTTCAACGTATAAATTAGGTGGTCATTTAATATGTTATATTTATTAAGTCTATACTAGCTTAATTGTGCTAATGTATTCCTACAAACACATTTATTGTTAGCTAAACTATGAAGGCGGAACTAGTTCCGTAATGGGGTTCGAAAATTCAACGGTGACATCGATGCTAGCTTGACGCACGTCTATAACAAGCAGCGCACTCGCTAGAACTTGCCGCAGTATAAATGAGCAGCGGGTGAAACAACATGGCTTTCCCTGGGAATATCCGAAAATTTAAAAATATAGAGCAGACGGTGTGTATTTGTGTGAGTGTGAAACATGTTAAAATAAAACGGTGACGATTTTACAAAACTACATTAACGGCATTAATTAAATACGATACGGCCCCGTTTATTGTATTGAGTAAATTACTGCATTCGTATGCATGAAAAATCAATCGGCCTGTGAATCGGCCACGCGTGCGAGTGAATAAGAAAGCACAATTTTTGACGCTTGCGAAAAAAAAAGTGAACGCATAGCAGAGCGGCGCTGCTGCAGAGTTTTTAATACAAATCGACACACACCCAAAAAAATACCAATTGTACACTCCGAAAGCAATAAATAAAACAATAAATATTCTATTCCATATACAAATGATCTAGTTGTAGTGTAATGAACAAAAATACAATCATTTTATGAAGCGCGTAGTCGCTGCCGACGCCATCAACTATGCGCCGAAAAGAAACGTTTGCCAAAGGTAAGAAATAGATTTTAAACAGGCTTATGTATACAGTGAACATGCACACATTGAAATATTCGTAGAAAGAGCACTTTCAAGAAAAATTTCTTGTCAAATTGCTTGTACACATTGTGCGATATTAAACACATAATAAAAGTGATGTTGCAACCCTCGTCTACTTATCGCTAACAGCGCTGCTTTCCTTGACGCCATCGTCACTTTGCTTCCGTTGCAAATATGAATGTGTGCGTGCGGCAGCGCAGCTGCTGCCATTGACTGCTCTTTTGTATATGTGTAAAATATTCTTGTATGTATTTAGAAATGAGTGTTGTATCAGCTGCGGGGGCCAACGGGGCATGTTGAGCACTGATAAGAGCCACCTTCACATAATAAAGAAATTGTACACAATTCAACGAAAATAAATATATGCCCGAACCATGAGCTTGTATTCATTTTGTTACGTTTTATAAATTAAGTTTATTGTACTTCTGCCTCGGCACTCAGAGTTTTGTGTGTGTGTGTGTATTTGTGTATATATAAATAATCGTGTGATGGCCAGATGTGCAGCGCTGTTGCGGTCGACGCTGCTGCGCTCATTAGTTATTTTAAGTTCTCTAAATCCTTAGCCAACAATAACAAATTCACAAATACAAGCAAAAAGCTTTAAAATGTTTTTAGTATGTTTATTTCATTTCTTCAAGTTCTTTTTTTGGGAGTTTTTTTTTTTCTTTTTATTGTTGGCGCAAACCGTTAAAATTCTTGCTTTTTATTCTTGTTGTTGAATTAGCTTTTTTTCCTCTCTCTCTCTCTCTCTACATATTTCAATTTTTCACACATTTCAAGTTTTTTTTTTTTTGCTGCTTCTCTACTTCGTTTTTTTTCCTCTCTATTTTATGGCTTAGCCATAAACATATTTCGATTCATTCACTCTTTGTATGTACTTTGTCTATGTATATGTGTGTGTTTGTGTACTTGATCCAAACGGTATTTGGGTGGGCCACCGTTTTGTCGTAGGCAAAAAAAAAAACACTTGATGAAATTACAGCAGCGACGTCAGCGTCGAAGAGTCTGCTCCAAGCGTTGTCCACATTTGCCGCACAACTGCTTTGCAATTGTTCTTTCCATTATGTTCTTCACCATTTTCGCACTTCTTTCTTTTCTTTCTTTGGTAATCTCTTCTGAACTAATGAAAAAAGAGTAGTAATTTATGTGCCTATTACAGTCTTCTTGAATTTACTCTTTTGGCTTTTCTAGCTTAAATTTCATATCTTTTGTACAGTTTTTTTTCGGATTTTCTAATGATTTTTATTTGTGTTCTTTCTTAGATATTTTCATGGATATTAACAAATACAGCTGTTATAATATTAAACCACATGTTGGTTGTCATACGAGAACAGAAAAAATATATATATTTCAATATTCAATAAAAGCTTACTCAAATACAGACAAATAAATAAAAATAACTTTAAAAGCTTCATGAAATTCCAAAAATATATTGATTAACCGAATCATTATAAATAATTTCAAAATATTTAGATTTGCTTTTAAATCTATTTAAAAGTAATGCAAAATTAATTGCACTGGTTCCAAGTTGTTCCAAAATGTTCACAAAACGATCATCATTATTTGAACTATCGCTGTCAGCTATCACCGTTTGCCCTTAACATTGTATTTGTAATTTATAAATAACGACAAATGCCAAATTGCATTTACATTTATGAATATGGTTTTTTTTTTTTTATTATTAACAATTCATTCATGTGTCATACAAATGCCTTGATTATCACAAATACGGAGAATGAACACCTTGTGATTTATATAAAAAAAAAATATATATATTTTGATTGATTTTCCCCTTGCCCCTTGAAGAATTTTGGGGTTAGTGAACTGAAATTATGAGTTCTTTTGGTCTCTCAGTGATTTTCATATTTTGTTCTTATCATTTGGCCCCATTTTAGTTACAAAGTTGCCGCTTATCTAATGAAACATTTCATATGCAATTTAATATATATTTTTTCTTTTTTTAATAAAAAAAAGAGCAGCTTGATAAATGTTTTTTTTTTTGTCGGAATTGCCGTTCTCAATAGTTGGTTTTCAAATAGTTTCTTCTCCAAGCCAGCGCAGATCTTTGACTCAATTGATCCGGTTTCGGGCAGTCTTTTATCAAGTTAAGCCAAACGTGCTAGCAATTTATTCTATTTTATTTTTTTTTTACGTCAATTGTTTCATTGCTTGCGTCTTTTTAACATTAATGGACTTATGGCTTAGTTGAGAGCATATAAAGCAATTTGGGCTTTCGTCACGTTCAAATTCCAAAAAGTCGTCATTTGTCCAAACCAAAAAAAAAAAAAAAAAAAATGTTTTTCTAAAAATAAAATGAAAATCCTGGAAAATTGCGAACAGTAATTATAATTTATTTTTAATATTTTGTAAACATTATTAAATATTTAAATCAACCATATCAACCCAAAAAAATAATAACAATTATCAAACACAAACTAATTTAAATTCAAGGTTGCCTTGGCAACCAACAAAAAAAAAAAAAAAAAATTAAATAATAATAAAAAAAATTGTATGCCTTCAAATTTTATTTCGGCTTCCTTGTTAAATCGAAATAAACAAAGAGAAAAAAAAATTATATATATATATATCGTTACCGTTGTTATGGATGACGTGTAAGGGGGGTGGGGGGCGGCATACCCTGATGCGTGTCAATATGCAAATTTGAGGCAATAAATAAAATAATAAAATCAAAGGCATTTTTTGGGCAAACAATTAAATTGATTTTAATACTTTTTTTTTTATTTTTGCTAGCAAATTCTGAAATTCTCAGATGGGGAAAATCTATCGAAAGATAAGGTTGGCTTTGATAATTCTTGAGTGACTCAATTCAAGTTGACTTTTATCGAACTCAATAAATTGGTAATTCAATTTAATAAATAAAAATCATTTCTCTCTATTTTTAGATTAGTTACATTTTAGGTAGCCCAACCAGGCCGAAAGGTGTTCCAAGCCAATCTGATAAGCGTTTAAACAGTCCAGAGCAAAGAGACCAAAGACTTGAGTGAATATAGAAATTACCCGAAAGGAAGAGGAAGCAAAAAATATAGAGTGAGTGAGAGAGAAAAAGGAAGTAGGAAGAACTGCCTTGAATAATGACATCTAGGTGAGTATTTATTTTTTTTTGCCTTAAATAAAAATTAATATGATTTGAGATAACGTTCTTCTTTATCTTTTTAAGACTCGACCGGCTCTTCATATTACTTGAGTCGGGGTCTACGGCCGCCACACGTTGTGCCGCCGCCAAGCAAATTGGCGAGGTCCAGAAACTTTATCCCCAGGAATTGCATGTTCTGTTGAACCGTCTGATTGGCTATTTGCACAGCACCTCCTGGGATACCCGGATAGCTGCCGCCGAAACAGTCAAGGCCATACTGAAGCAGGTACCCAATTGGCATCCAGAATGGCAGGCTACCGCCACAGGGCCCATTAATCTGAAGAAGGAGCGCCTTGCCGGCGATACACAAAACAGTGTTCTATCTGTCGAGGAAGACAGCTGCCAGTCGAGTGGTTCACATGTCTCGGCCAGCAGTGAGCGTTTGCTCAGCTTTGCCGAGTTTGATTTGCAGCAGATTTTGCAGAAGGGTGCCCGCCTCACTGGCTCTGAGGGCAATGAGTTTGATGTGCAGGAAGAGCAGCCGGCCAGTGGTGGTGGGGCCGAGGGTGCCCCGGCAGAGAGTGCAGCTGCCCGACTCACACGTCAGCGGGCTCTGGTCAATGAGAAGTTGGGCCTCACGGCGGCCGCTAAGTTGGGAGTCAATCTCACCGACATGATCACCGATGAGGATGTGACTGTGACTCGCACTGGGACTGGCTACAATGCAGAGCAGGTGCCGGTCGAGCATATTTTGAAAATTAAGACGGCCAATGGATCGGGACACCCACAGTTGAGTTGTCGCGAAATGAATCGAGCCAAGCGAAAGGCTCGTCAGAATGCGGCCAATGCCCAGGTTGTGGGGTCGGGTGGTGGCACCACGCCAACCTGCAGTCGTCGGAATAGTAATAGCAGCAGCAATGGAGGTGGCACTGGCCTGGGCGACGAGCCGGATAAGAAGAAACTCAAGACCAGCGAAAGGCAAGAGATTTTCTACAATATAAATGATCCAGTTCCGGATGTGACTGGCACCTGGATAGATGCTGTGTCCTGGCCGCTGGAGAATTTCTGTGCTCGTCTCTATATTGATTTGTTCAATGCCAAGTGGGAGGTGCGTCATGGAGCTGCAACAGCCCTGCGAGAACTGATTAACCAACATGCTCATGGAGCCGGCAAGGCCGTGAATATGACCAGAGAGCAGATGCAGGAGAGCCACAGTCGCTGGTTGGAGGATGCGGCCTTGCGCTTGCTTTGTGTGCTCTCGCTGGATCGCTTCGGCGATTTTGTATCCGATCAGGTGGTGGCTCCAGTGCGTGAGACTTGTGCCCAGGTTCTGGGCACTCTGGTCAAGGAAATCGAGGTGGTGAAGGTGAAGAGTATTGTGGATATACTCCTCAAGTTGATACGACACAAGAACGAGTGGGAGGTGCGTCACGGCGGTCTACTGGGACTCAAGTACGTGTTTGTGGTGCGGGAGGAGCTGCTGCATATTTACTTGCCTTTGACCATTTCGGATATTCTAATGGGTCTCTCGGATGCAGTGGATGATGTGGGTGCAGTGGCCGCTGCCACCCTGATACCTGTGTCCACTTGGTTGCCCAAGCTCCTGAATCCCGAGCAGGTCTCATCGATAGTGAAAATGCTGTGGGATCTGCTCCTGGATCAGGATGAACTTACATCGGCCTGCAACAGTTTTATGGGCCTTTTGGCTGCTATTCTCTGCCTGCCCAAGGCAGCCACCTGGATACAAATGGAGCCCATGGGCACCTTAGTGCCACGCCTGTGGCCCTTCCTATCCCACAGCACTAGCTCTGTGCGCAAGTCCACCTTGAAAACGCTCCACACTCTAACCAGTAGACCAATCAAGTCTGAACCGGAGCCAACTAAAAAGGAAGCTAGTGAAGAGTCCAGCAATGGATCCCCAGCTATTCCCAGTTCAGCGATTTTCAATTTTGATTCAAAGCATCTGAAACTGAATTTGGGTGTGATCGATTGGAATTCACAGCTGCTTCAACAGGCTCTGCGTCACATTTACCAACGCATTCTAGTCGAATCACAGGCGGATATCCAAATGCTGGCCTCTCAGGTCTGGTCGAATCTTATCGAGAATGCCGACCTGGGAGCTTTGCTCCATGCCGCCTGCCCGTTTGTATCCTCCTGGATTTGCCTAGCCATGCAGCCGCCCAAAATGGCCTTCGATGCGAATGTGCTCATCCGGGCCACAGCCTGCTCTGGTGCTGAGGCCCATTCAAGACGCCGCGGCCCACGCATCGGCGACGACTTGGGCGGCGCTGCCTTGTCCCATACCCATGCCCAGTTGAAATTATATTTGGGAGGCAGTGAGACCACACCGATTGAGTTACGCGAGGCCAACTTCATGAGAGCTCGCGTGGCAGCCTCCAAAGTCCTTGGCGCCCTCTCCCATTACCTGGTCCAGCCAGCGCCTGGTGTGGTCTACACACCACAAATGGAAAGTCCCACCGATTGTTATACAAAAGTCTTGCTGGGCCATTTGAATGCTCATTCGGCTGTGCAAAGAATTGTCTGCGGCTTGATTATTGCTTTTTGGGCACTCAAGGATGAGCCAGTGCGTCCGGGGCCACCAAAATTGCAAGAGAAATTGCATGAATGCGTTGGCGAATATTTGTTCTACGACGAAACTGCCATTTCAATGACCAGGTGAGTTGTTGTTGTTATTTTGAAATTTAACAAAAAAAAAAAAATACTTAATCTTGTCGGAATCACTTGCAGATTACACCAGGAGGCACAGGATTTTATAGCCACATTGAAGCAAAATAAAATACCGATTGATAATTTTAATAATGCCAAAATTCTTAAACTGGATCAAATCGAGGCGGTGGCCACCACCCTAAGTGAAAATCTACGCATTTACCCCTTGAAGCCAAAGGTGCTGGAGACTCTGCTAGAGCGTCGTCGTAGCCTGCAGGCCTCCTATCAGCAGACCACCAATGAGCAGTGCTCCTATCATGTGAGTGCCCAGGCAGCCCTGGCCGGAGCCATTTGTGCCCTTCACTGCCTGCCAGAGAAACTGAATCCTGTGGTCAGACCGCTGATGGAATCAATTAAACGCGAAGAATGCCTTCAGCTGCAGCAATTGTCTGCCGAATTTCTGGTACATCTCATGGATCAAGTTTGTGATCGCAATCCTAGTCCAAATAACAAGATCTTAAATAATTTGTGCACACTCCTTAAAAGTGATCCCGAATACACGCCCACCATTGTGAGTAACCCGAAACCTATCTCAAAATTTTATTTATTTAATTATTTAATTTTTTTCTATAGACACCGGTTAGCCAGAGTCTGGTGGAGACGGGTTCCAGCAGTGCCAGTTGTGTTTACTATGGAATTCTCACACTTAGCCAGCAGCAACAGGCCACGACACCGGCGATGGTGCGTGGCTCCAGTGTGAATGCCACTCTTTCCTCTGGTCCCAGTACACCCGCCTCTCGTGGTCCAGGCCGACCGCCAGCCAGTGAGGCCTTGGCTTTGGCAGCAGCTGCCGCTGCTGCAGCCAGTGATGAGTTGAGTGTACAAAAGGCCAAGGAACAGGAAGCACGTCACTGCCGCACTCAGCGTCTGGGCGCCGCCTGTGCCATTGCCACTCTCTGCTCGACCTTTGGATCTCAGATCAGCGTCAAAGTGCCCATCTTTCAGCAGTTAATGTTTGACAAACTGCAGCAGTTTGTGGACAAATCGGATGCCCAGGTCCTGATCAGCACTGTGCCCGACTTGGCTGTGACCAATGAACTGATGACCTCCCTGCAAATGATTGAGACAGCAGCGCCTCACCTAGCCGAAGACCTGCATGTACAGCTTTTTGCCTTGCTGCCAGCCCTAGGCTTTGTGGCCCGACATCCGCTGAAGGCAGTGCGTCATATGGCTGCCCGCTGCATAGCCACACTTGCCGAGATTAATGCCTGCCGCACCATGGACTTTGTGGTTGAAGAAATGCTGCCACTACTACGCAAGATCGAGCAGGTGATCGAGCGGCAAGGGGCCGTGGAGGTGATTGAACGAGTGGTAGACAAGCTGCAGATAAAGGTGGTGCCGTATATAGTGCTCCTGGTGGTGCCTCTGCTGGGCTGCATGAGTGATCCAGATGAGTCGGTGCGTTTGCTGGCCACCCACAGTTTTGCCACTCTGATTCAGCTGATGCCCTTGGACTCCAAGGCTGCGGATGGACGTCAAGAGGCCATCAAGTCAGAGGCTCTGCAGGCACGCAAGACACGCGACCGAGAATTTCTGGACTATCTCTTTAATCCAAAGACCATACCCGATTACCAAGTGCCCGTGCCCTTATCGGTGGAGCTGCGCAGCTACCAACAGGCAGGCATCAATTGGCTTTGGTTTCTCAATAAATATAATTTGCATGGCATTCTCTGCGATGACATGGGTTTGGGTAAAACTCTGCAAACCATTTGCATACTGGCCGGTGATCATCAACAGCGTCTCACCGCCCAAGAGACTCCACTGCCCAGCTTGGTGATTTGCCCGCCCACCCTAACGGGTCACTGGATCTACGAGATGGAGAAGTTTCTTACCGGTTCGCAAGTGCTGCGACCCCTGCACTATTTCGGCTTCCCGGTGGGTCGCGAAAAGCTACGCCAACATATCGGTAAGACCTGCAATGTGGTGGTGGCCTCCTACGATGCCATACGCAAGGATATCGACTACTTCAGTGGCATTCATTTCAACTATTGCGTACTGGATGAGGGTCACATTATTAAGAATGGCAAGACCAAAAGTTCCAAGGCAGTCAAGCAACTCAAGGCCAATCATCGCTTGATTCTATCCGGTACACCCATACAGAATAATGTTTTGGAATTGTGGTCTCTGTTTGATTTCCTGATGCCCGGCTTTCTGGGTACCGAGAAACAGTTTATTAAGCGCTATTCGCGTCCGATACTTGCCTCGCGGGATGCCAAGAGTTCGCCGAAAGAACAGGAGGCTGGAGTGCTGGCCATGGAGGCTTTACATAGACAGGTCCTACCCTTCCTGCTGCGACGTGTCAAGGAAGAAGTCCTGACTGATTTGCCACCAAAGATTACCCAGGATCTGCTTTGTGAACTGAGCCCACTGCAATTGCGTCTCTACGAAGATTTCCATAATAAACATTTGAAAGACTGCTTGGATAAGTTGGGTGATCCGGAGAATCTCACCACCAAGACGCATATATTCCAGGCCCTGCGCTATCTGCAGAATGTCTGCAATCATCCCAAACTAGTTCTACGCGATCAAGGTGATCAAGGCGATACAATGGCTCGTCTGGCCCTCAGCAATACCAGTTTGGATGACATTGAGCATTCCGCCAAATTGCCCGCCCTCAAGTAAGTTTCTCTATATCAAAATTCTGAATGACAATGTTAAACTATTTTCTTCTTTCATTAATTCCAGGCAACTTCTTTTGGATTGTGGTATAGGCGTGCAAACGGAATCGGTGAGCCAGCACAGAGCACTGATTTTCTGCCAGTTAAAGGCCATGCTGGATATTGTGGAGAAGGACCTGCTGCGCAAACACTTACCCACTGTTACGTATTTGAGACTGGATGGCAGTGTGCCAGCCTCTAGGCGCCAGGATATAGTCAACAATTTCAATAGTGATCCTAGCATAGATGTCCTGCTCCTGACCACTTTGGTAAGCTGAGACTCACACACACCCAAAAAGATTCAAATTAATGTTTTCTGTTTGTATTTCAGGTTGGTGGCTTGGGTCTGAACTTAACCGGAGCCGATACTGTTATCTTTGTCGAGCACGACTGGAATCCCATGAAGGATCTGCAGGCCATGGATCGTGCCCATCGCATTGGCCAGAAGAAGGTGGTGAATGTCTACCGTCTGATCACACGCAATTCTCTTGAGGAGAAAATTATGGGCCTGCAAAAGTTCAAAATCCTTACAGCCAATACAGTGGTCAGCACGGAGAATGCCTCCCTTCAGACTATGGGAACATCACAGATTCTGGATTTGTTCAATGGCGGCAACAGTGATAGCAGTAGCAGTACCAATGGCAATAATAAATCTTCTGCCAATGCCATGTCCATGAATGCATTCATTGAGAATTTACCAGAGCTCTGGTCAGAGCATCAGTACGAAGAGGAATACGATTTGGGCAACTTCATGCAAACACTCAAGAAATAAAAATAAATAGCCTAATGCTTTATATACAACAATTTGGTCATTTCCGGGTCATTAACCTCCCCTTAAACTGAAAAGTGAAATCAATTTTAAAAGTTTTATTTAAACATTTTTTTTTTTAGCCTGTTCCTTGTTTTGTAAACAAGATAATTTTGAAATTATAAACAAGAAAAATTTAATAAAAGAACAAAAAATATGAGCGTTTTTAATTTTCTTTAAGATTTTGGAATCAACTCATGGAGTTCTTGATAAGCAAGTTAAATTGTAATTGGGGCTGTGAGGTATTCACTGGATACAGACAGCGTTGGGGAATAGTTATCGGTTATAAAGATTTAATTTATAAAATTCTTAAAGCAGCAAAATTATATAGAAATATGTAGAACTACGCAGCTCGAAAGTGAACAAATCTTAAAAATCAAAAGCTATTATCGACTATATATGTGTTTGATTTCTCTCTTGAAATAAATTCTAACCTCGTTAGATTAGAATAAAGAATTTTCGATATGAAAATCATTCAATTCATTTCTTATTCCTTAGAAGGCTTAAATTGTACTTTTGTGTGGAGTAAATAAATTTATATTTTTTATTCATTCTCTGCTCTGAATTGGATAGAAATAGAACAACATAAGTTCTGCCCTATAGAATTCAGTCAATATATCCGATGCCTTCTCTCAACGAGATTGGGTAGATTTCGGTACCTATTAGATCATATAGCTGTCACCTGGACCCAAAAGGGTCCTAGGAATATTTTCAATATGTGCAATATTTATTATTTTGTGGAATGTGGAAATGTGTATTCAATTTCGCACAGATCAGGCTCAACCATAATCGATTTTAGGAATTTCGGCGATATTTACTGACTAATCCGATTCATATGGTTTACGGCAGAGAAAGCACTTAGAAAAGAGTCTGTAAGTTTCGGCACCCCAAAGAAAACGTTGGCAATTGTTTTTTAATTTAAATTAGGAGAATTCAACTATCATAAAAATGTTTACAATATCAAACTCATAAACTTGAAAGCCTTTTATAAATTCAAGTAAATAAGATAAAAATGTCATAAATTTATTACTGTAATAACTTTGGTTTTGATTTTTGTCAGCTTTATTATTACTGTTTTCAGCACATTATTTACTGATCAGAAATACGGCGAATGTGGCCTGCAATTTTGTTTTAAATTTTCATAAAAAATTTGTAGCATACTTTTCAGAGCTTGCAAAATATTTTCAGCTTAAATTGATAAAATTATGTTAACAAGTAAACACAACCAGGCAATTATATAAAATCGAATGCAATTTTTAAGACAAATAAAGATACATATTCTAATTAATTTGAATGAAGATTGAAGATTGTAAAATACTTTATTGAACTTTGTGTTTTAAGAGATCAAAACCGAAAATATTAGGTCATATAGATTATGGTCAAATTGCATTGGTTTTTTTGTTTTTGTTCGAAGGTTGCAAATATTTCCCAGTTTGTGTCATTGAACAATTAAGGTAATACCAATTCCGTTATCAGTCTTTGCTGGTAACGAAATGTGGTTTATTGACACAAATATGTTTTTATTCTTATATTCGACGAATTATTCGTATGTGTCATCGTGTTTTGATTTGAAAAATTATAGCGAATTTGAAAATGTGATATTGCGATTCTTAAAATATAAAATGATTTCTCGTAAATAAAAAAAGTGATGATAGACAGAATGTTAGATAAGAGAACGCCATCTAATATAAATTCTTTTAAATTGCCGCAATTGGCCCAAAATCCCAAGCAAAGAAAAAAAAAAACAAAATGTCTTGAGAACGATAAGACCATCAATTTTTGGCCGAGTATATAAGCCAACATCGGCTTTTGGCTATCATAAGCTAACGGAAAGTGAAGATATTCAGTATTCCCAAACAAAATGAAAATCCTTTTAATTTATTCCACATTGTTCGTTATAATCTGTTACCTTAAACAGATCAGTGGACATGGCATGATACTGAGTCCCGTGGGCAGATCCTCGAGATGGCGTTATGATTCTTCAGCGACTCCCAACTATGATGATAGCGCCTTGTATTGTGGTGGTTTTTGGGTAAAATAGTTCATGCTCTAAAAACTAAAACTTTAAAACTAAAAACTCTTTCGAAATAGAAACAAACTCAGAATGGAGGAAAGTGTGGTCTTTGCGGCGATGACTACTCTCTGGCCCAGCCACGCCCCAATGAATTGGGTGGCACCTATGGCGAAGGCGTGATAGTCAAAAATTACCTGAAATCCGGTGATGCTGCCATTACAGTTCGTATCACCGCCAATCATTTGGGCTATTTTAAGTTCCATTTATGTAACTTGGATGCCGAAGGCAGTGAATCAGAAGAATGCTTCGATAAGTATCCTTTAACATTTAGTGATGGCAGTGAGAAATATTATATTGGTTCCACAACTGGTGATATCAATGTGGTCTTGAATTTACCCAGCGGCATTACCTGCGAACATTGCGTCTTGCGATGGACCTATGTGACCGGTATGTATTCTTCAGACTCGTAAATCCTAAAATCTTCTAATGCTTGAAATATATTTTTAGGCAATAGCTGGGGCGTCTGTGAAGATGGCACTGGCGCTTTGGGTTGCGGTGCTCAAGAAAATTTCAAAAACTGCGCCGATATCAGTATTTCGTAGACTGTCTAAACACCACTGAAAATGAAACCAAATCCACTGTCTGAAAGTATTAGGCTTAGTCACAATGACTAGCCCAAAAATGTAGTTTGTAATCTCCAACTTGTTGAATTAAAAATATATTTTGATTATTGAAAATCTTAAATCTTTTACATTTACTTGAGTATACCATAACATTTCAGGATTCAGATAGGTTAAATTAGGTTTCAACCGGCCGATTCTTAAAGGAGAATCACATATAGACCAGGGTTCGGTCCTTAGTGAGCCCGATGTGCCAGAGCAAGAGTACAGCAGGCGGGTTCATATAAGCTGTGTTAACTCAGGAGCCCCTTTCCTAGCTAGAAAAAATAAAAGACACCCCAGCAATTATGATTTATTTTTGAATAAAGGAATATAAGGAAAATTAAGATAAATAATAATAGGTTAAACAAATAAAGGAAATAAACATATACCATAAATAAAGATATAATAATTTTATCTTTATATTCAAGTCTTAATCAAACTATAAAGATTTGAGTCAAATAAAGACTCATATAAAGAGTTTCATTCAAAGGAAATTAAGAGTTATTTTTGTTTTGAAATATAGTAAAAGAAGTGGACTATAATTGGAGAAGAACGTGAAACGCCATTTGCCATTATCGACCCTCAACAATAAGCAATTGTATCTGTAACTCTGCCCTAGGCCCTCTAAGATGTTCTTATATCAGAGAGCCTGAAAGAAGTTCTCAAATTAGGGTCAAGTAAATTGCAAATAATAAATACATAATAAAGTATTATGGTAGAACAAATTTCTTTATTTATACCTATTTATACGCCTTTCTAGCTTCTGGGTTCAAGACCAGTTAATTATTTGATAGCCTTGAATTGATCCCTGACCAAAAATCATATTCTAATTGTACTGCAATAATATATCAAAACTGAGTTGTTTGCTTTTACTAGGTCGCGAAACAATACCGATAAGACCTGGAACTGGTTTGTTTTCCCCAATTACTAATTGTAAAAACTTATAAACTTACCCGTTATAATAATTTAACAGAATAAACTTTATGATCTGCTGCTTACCAAGGCCGGTCAATAACTGCTGTGAATATTTTTGGCTTACAATCATTCAAGATAATGTGTGAATTTCTTGAATAAACACAACAAATTACAATTAAAATCTGTTTATTCAGTTACACAGATTACATCAAGAATTTTATTAGTTCCAGCATTAGATTTGCATATCTAGAACTAGAACAATAAATCCCAAGTTCTGGTAAAGACGGAGAGGAAACATAGCGTCTCAAATCTTAAAATATAGTCAAGGTCCTTTCTTTCTTTTTTTCTGTGAATTGTAACAAAGAGAATTACCTGTAAGGAAGTTACTTGTAAGGAACTGGATGGATTGAACTACATATATTATTTAGCCATTATACGAATTCTTACATAAAGACACATAGGAGCTACTAAAATTTTCGAAGCATTATTTCATGTGGTTCCCGTACTATCGGCAGATCGATTTTATTCTACGAGCGTAACTGAATTTCATGAGGATCGAATTATACCATTTAGCTTTCATACTAACCTTGATCGACTTATGACATAATTTCTAAATTTACCGACTGATCTCATTCATTACTAATTCTTATATTTGGGTAAGCATTCACCGAAAATCATTGGGATCGAATCACTATATCCCTAGCTATTTATACGAAAGTAATCAAATGTCTTTACGATCGAAACATCATTTCATTTAGCTGTTATACGAATCTAGATCGGTTTTAGGGATGACTTCAACATTGATCGACTGATCTCATTCAAATTAGGTATTTTAAATTTTATTATATGGATAAGAAAATGTTTTGAATATCATAAGGATCAGAGTAATGAAACTATATCATATAGATCTTACTAGATCGTAGAGAAGAACTTTAATTTTTATTGGCTAAAACTCACTCAAAATTGGGAATTAAAAATCCTTTAAATGGACACCGATATAGCATACCCCAGAATCATAGAATTTCTGAACCCAAAAATCCTTTGAATTTCCCTAACTTAAATATATATATTTTTTTTGATTTTGTTCTGTTCAGTATGAATATTATTTTTGTCATTTTATTTAATAAATTTATCGTTCATATAAATATATTCATACATATATAAGTATGTCAAGTGTTTACTGTTGCTTTGTATTTGTTGTTGTTGTTTTTTCATATATTTAAATCTAAACCTTGTTTGAATTTATGTATGAATATAATTTTTGTGTGGTCAATGTTAGATTTATGGTTTTTTTTCTGTAAATGAGTCTACCCTGTGCAGTGCATTTGCTTTTCTTATTTTCTCAGTTTTTTTGTTTTTATTTTTATTTTTCATTTATAAAATCTCTCAAGAATGATTACATGTCATTTATCGAATTGCCTCGAGTGGTTCATATTTTATTCAATTGATTTAAAAAAGCCCTCAAATTGGTTGTTTAGAATTTAACTGCTTAACGCTTGTACGTATTTTTCAAATGATTTTCTTTTTCTTTTTATTAAATATTTTTGTTTTTTTTTTTTATGCTATTATATTGTATATTGTATATATATATATATCTATATAGAATATGTATATGTAATATTTGTAATTTGTCTGTTTTGCTTAAAAATATGCTCACAATAACCGCTTATAAGATAGTTTCACAATTTTGTTTTTTTTTTTTGTTTTAATTTTCGTTTTAATTTAATTTTTTTTTTACAAAGCTTTCAGTTTGAATGCAAAATAATTTAGAATAATTCACTACGGGGCACTCAACCTATTTGCTTTGACTTTAGAATTGTGCATATTTAAAAATATTATTTTTTCTCAATTAAAAAAAAAAAATAATAAATAAAAAAAATATATTTAACAATTAACTTATAACATTTAACTTGGAAATTGTTTCGATTGTGTTTCGAAAAAATGTTTTATTAATTTCTTAATTTAATTTTTTTTTGCGATTGCCACTACACATTTAGTTACGAGGGGGTTGAGGGGGAGGCAGGTTGGGTTTGGGGTGCTTTCAAAAATGTTTTCCCAAAAATACCTTTTCAAGGTTTTTATTTATTTATTTATTTTTTTATAAAATTTAATTTTTTTTTTTGCAATTTTGTTTGGGGGTTGGTTTAGGTTCCTAAAACAAACTTTTAAAATTTACTTCGTCTTTTTTTATTTTCTTAAAAGCTTTTTATAAATTTAAAATACATACCAAGATTTAGATTAATTTTTACTACTTGTGATTTTTTTTTTTATTTTGTACATATAGCTAAATATTTAATTCTATCATTCATCAAAAACTTTTTAACATTATACAACACTATCTGATTTTTTTTCTCTCTTTTTTTTATATAATACCTGAATTTTAGAATTTTGTATCCGAAACGCCATTTTGTTGTTGTTGTTCTTATTTTGTGTATTTTTGCTGAGTTAGTTTCATTTCTTTGTGATTTGTTTCATTTTTTTTTTGTTTTTTTTTTGTTACTGCCAAAAATTTTGGTTTTCAAAAAATTTTGCTTAGCCGAAAATGTTCCTTGCCAAATTTTGTATACGATTTTTTTCCCTTCACTTTTTCTTTATCTTTTTCTCGATTTGTATAATTCTTTTCTTGGTCATCAAAGCACTTTTCCTAATTGACCACTTTCAAATGCCGACAATAAATCCTTGGATGGTTTTATATCTTCTTCTTTTTCTTCTCCACAATAAGCTTGTTTATATATTTATTTAAATCTGCCAAAGTCTACTACTTTTTTTTTGCTTAAACTTTATGTTTTGTTTTTTTTTTTTTTTTTGAGTGAAAATTATGTTTCCGTTTAACTAGAAATATTTGGTTTGCTTTGCTTGATTATAATATATATTTTCAATTGTTGGCACAAGTTTTGTTTCATTTTCTTCTTCTTGCTGACAAATCAGCATTTTTGAATTCTTTTCGATCCCAAAGAAGCTTCCATATACATTTTTGTTTGTGCCTTTTTTGTTCAAAGGAAATAAAATAATCTTTTGTTTGTTTTTTTTTGTTTTATGTTTTAAAGTTTTTATTATTTTTTTTATTCTAAAAATGTCCTGTTTATTTATTTTTTTGTATTGGTATTTTAAAAATTAAATTTTGTTCACTAATTAATACAATTAATTATAAAAATAAAAGATCAGAGAATAAACAAATTTCAATTTCACTTTGCATGGTAAAACTAAAAATAAATTTTTTGTTTTTTTTTTTTTTTGCTTTTATTTTAAGAGTTGAATTGAAAATTGTTTTTGTTATTTAATAACTAAAATATTGTACAAGCAAAATAAGACTTTAAGAGTGAGTTTTTGTTGTTGTTGTTGTAACACATACACATACATAACTAAACATACATACAAAATCAATTTTTAAAAATATATAAAATAATCATAAACATATTAAAAAATAATTGAAAATTGCAGCAAACAACTATGGAGTTGGTCTACTCTTCTCTCTTTTGATGGAAGCAGAAATTCTTTTTTTTCTTTAATCGTTTTTAATTAAATACAATAATTCCGTTAATGGAAACTAGCTAAAAAGGGCCAACATGATTATTTGTTGGCTATTCCTTTTTTATTTTTTGTTTACAATTTTTGTTTTTTTTTTTTTTTGTTTCGTCAAACGATTCAAACTTTTACAAAAGTCACATTCACATTGTTATCAACAAACAAACATAAAATTTTACAAACAATTTAAAAAGTTTTTTTTTGTTTTTGTTTTTGTTTAACCTATTAAAAAATACATTAAATAAAATTGAATTCAAAAATTATATTGCAGCAGAAGTGGAAGACAGTTTTTGTGTGTTTTCTTTTCATTTTTGTTTTTAAATTCATTTTCAATGCTTGATTGAATTAATCAATGTTTCTCTCTTGGTTTATTGTTGTTGTTTTTTTTTTGTTTACAATTGAATAATAATTAAAAAAAAAAAATGGCTAGACTAAAACTAAAATATTTATTTATAGATAAAATTAAAATTTATATATTTTTGTTTTTTATATAAATAAACAGTTGGCTTGATTTGCAAAAAAGAAATCAAAGTAAAATTTACAATTTAAAAATATTCTTTCGTTTCCAAAGCAAACACAATTTAAAAGCATTACATGGTGTGTGTGTGTGTGTGTGTGTGTTGGTGTGGGTTTGCTTAAATTTACAAATACAACTACAAATTTGCTTCTTTTACAATATTTATATATATGTATATATTTTTCTTTTCTTTCCATTCTCTTTTTGCTTCTCAAATTTATACAATTTTTTATAATTTTATTTCAGCTTCCAACTTTTTGCTTCACTTGTGCTACATTTAAAAAATGTGAATGTGCAATTTCTATTTTCATCTTTAAGCTTAAGTTAATTTCTTTTTATTTTTATTACTTTTTTTTGTTTTGTTTTTTCTTTAATTCTGTTGTTTCCATTAACATACTTCATATTTTAGGTTTGCTTCAATATTTTTTTTGTAGGTTCCAATTCTGTTTTTTTTTTGTGTAATAAATTCAAAATGCCTAAGTCTCTCAACTATTTCTGTTATTTTGTTTTTTGTCTATTGTAAATTGAAAGTGGCTTTTATTGGCTTATGAAACTATTAAATTTCCTTTTTTTGTTTTTTGTTTTCCTTTGAAACTTCAGTTTAAAACTATTTTATTTCCTATATAGTTATGCATTTAATGCATGAGCTTTCGTTATTATTATTATTTTTTGTTTTTGTTTTGTGAGTGTGTGTAGAGTTCGGTTTGGTTATTGTTGTTGTGGTTGTTGTTGCCTTCTCTTATTCAAGTGATTTTGTTGTGATGAGCAGAATACAAATTTTTTGAAAAAAGGAATGAGAAATTCTTTTCTGGCGGCTAAATTGATTCTCTTTTCTCATCTGTGAGTTATTGGTTTGTAATTCACTTGTACTTTTTTTCATTCTCATTTGATTTGGACAGATCTGCCAGTTGTTGTTGTTGTTGCTGATGTTGTTGTTGTTGCAAACCTGCAAACGTGTAATAATATGGATGAACATCTAATCACACAATTGAAAATAAAAATAAAAAAAATTAAATAAATTAAAAATCCAAATTTTCAAGAAAAAATTCAAATAGATAATTACCTGGCATATTATTAGCCTGGGAATTGGGCAAGCCACCCATTGGATTCGAGGATGAATTCGAATCGGAAGGCGTATTTGGTCCAGCCGAATGCGGTGTACAAGCTGGCTGACCCAATAGCTTTTGCCGTACTTCACGTATCTTTAGCTGCAGATCCTGTTTGCGTGGAAAGACATCAATGTGCTTGGTCTGAAAATAAGAAAAAAAAATTTGTAAACTCCAAAAGATTTCCATACAATTCGAAGGTTTCTACCTGAAAGGCCACAGTGGCTTGGGCCGAGGGAAACATGCCATTCTCATTGAACAATTGCAAGACCAAGGTGCGACGAGTCTCCAGGACCTTGCGATGACCCTTCTCGCTGGCATCGGAACGTGCACTCTGCAAAGGAGTCTTGGGTGTGCGCGGCGATCTGCCAGTTTGATCGGCACTATCCACTTCTAAGGAATTTATAATTGAATGTGTAAAATTCGGAGGTGGTTAAATTATATATGATTTTTACCTCTGATGTCAAAATCGGGTCCAAAGAAACGTTGAGTGGTGGTCGGTGGTGCCGAGGCTGGCTCATCTATGGAATCATCTTCGGTTGCTAAGAGAAAATCAATTATTTAATCTTCTCTTGGCCTTTGGCAGATTTACTTGGGCAACTTACTTAGCTTCGGAACTGGTACGGGTGGTACGGCATTCTTTTTGCGATAGTTTGTTCCATAGATACGAGGCGACGAGGGCACAGCAATGGCACTGGGTGACTGACAATCCTCCGGCTTGAATTGTGGCAGAGCCTTGTATTTCTTCTCAAAATCAACTTGTTTGAGTACACTGCAAAGACAGGGGGTGAGGAGAGTTATGAAATGCTTTCGAAAGTATCAAGCTGGCTGGACTTACTTGTTAATTTCATCGTTCTTCTTCTTTTGAGCCACTGCGGCAGCTGCAGAAGTGGCACTTTTGAGCGGTGACTTTGGCTGGCCTCCGATGCTGCCAGCGCCACTGGAATTGCTATTACTGCCCACCGTGGTGGTGGTGGTCGGGGTCAAGGGCATTTGCTCATCACTATTGGGCGTGGTGGTCGAGGAGGTGGGCGTGGGCAGGGCCGAGCTCAAATTGTTATTGACATTATTGTGGTTGCTGTTGACATGTCCAATGATAGGCGAGGAGGCGGCCGAGTCCATCAAAGTGGGTGAATGCAATTTGCGACTAATCAACTGACCGTTGGTGGCTAGGCCACCATTACTATTCCCACCACCGCCCAAAATTGTGGCTGGATAGGCATTGCCCGTGGAGGGTGAATTATCCGATTTGCTTTGGGCTGAAAAAAATGGGAATTTTGTAAATTCAAAGACTTCAATTGAGTTATCCCAGGACTTACACAAATTCTTGCGACGCTGTAGCGGGGCACAGCCCAACTGGGCTGGCGTAGGCGCCAAGATGAATTGATGACCATCGGCATCTACATCATCATCGGCCCCATAGCTGGAGGAGTTGCCACCATCAGAGCTGCGCTTGCCAGTCGAATCGGGTGGATTGTGTAGATATGTACCCGACTTGGGTGTGGAGGGCATGGACTTGTAAGAAGGCGACGAGCTCGGCGCCTCTGGACCACCCAGACCACTCAGATTGACTAGGCCAGCACCGCCAGCTTGGCTGGTGTAGTTATGCAGCATAATTGTGGGCGGTGGCTGGCTGCCGGCCTGGACGCCCAAGGCCTGCAGAGTCTGGCCATTATGCTTCTTGAAAATCAAATTGCCCGAACCAAAGGCATCCAATTGCTGCAGTTGGTCTGGCCGGCAAACTGGTATGGTATACTGAAAATGTACAGAAATTGTGAGTAAATGAAGGAATTCCACAAAATCTGTTTAACTTACCGGATGACCCATGGTGAAGAGCATTTTCGGTGGCGCTGGACCCAAGCCGCTGGCACTTAAGATCTGAGCCGGAGCCGAGGCTGGCGGGGTGGTGATATTGGCAACATGACCCAAGCTAACTGCCGCCGGCGAGGAGGGCACTGTCGGCAGACATGTCGGATGACCTAACAATGCCGAAGTGGCCGTAGAACAAGAATTGTTGGAATTATTTGAATTGGTCGATGAGCTGACATTTACAACATTGCCAACATTTGTGTTTAGCATAAGTATAGTAGAACTATTTGGATTATTCGGATTATTATTATTGTTGTTGTTGTTATTGTTACAGCTGCTGCTCACTACGGAGGATTGCTCAAGACAGCCAACACCGGAATTGTTAGTATGCGTTTCGGTCTTATTTATGGTTATGGTTAGTTCATTAGCATTATTTGTATTATTATTATTATTATTTTTTGAATGAATGAGAGGGCCTGTATTGGTGGCATTGAGAACTGTTAGGGTGGCACCACCGGCAGCTGTGGCCGAGCCATTGCTGCCGATTGTTGCAGTGGTACCCGACGACGTGGTGGTCAATAGACGTGCATGGGCTGGCAGAGTGATCTTGTTGCAGGCATTTATGCTGATGAATGAGAGGGGACGTAGACGGGGTGTAATTGTGGTTGTTTGCTGCTGTGGTTGTTGTTGTTGTTGCTGCGGCTTTTGTAGTTCATTGATGGTACTCAATTTGCACAATTTGTGCTGCAGCAATTGCTGGGTGAGGCTCTGCTGCTGCTGCTGATTGTAGCTGTTCACATCGGTTATCAGCAGCATGGTGGTGGGTCTGGCTGTGGTGTCTAGATTGCCATTGATGTCTTCTCCTTCCTCCTCATCGTCTGCAGCTTCGGGCAAGTTCTCGGTCTCGGGGGTTTCGGTCTGTAAGTCTTCATCGTCTGCCTCCTCCTCGTCCTGGCCGTGTAGTGTGTCCAGGACTAGGGCATCATAGAGTATGGCAGCCCGACCTGTGCCCGCCGTGCCCGTGTCCATGGCTACGACCTTCTTGTTGTCTGCTTTGCCATTTTGAAAGGTCAGCAATTTGCGTATGATGGGTGTGGTTGTTTTGTTAGTTTCATGGGCAGGAGTCGTTGAGGTGGTTTTGGCCAGTTTGGCAGCGTTTTTAAAATTATTGGAAAATTTAATTACTTGCTCGTTAGAGAGTTTCGTGACACTTGTGGAATTCGTGATGGTTATGGGTGATGTCAGGGTTATTCTCGATGCCGATGAGGCGGAGGCGGAGGATGATGGTGTTGTTTTTTGCAATTTTTTGAAAAACAATGGCGGTGGTGTGTTGTGTGGTGGCTGTGTTCGTATGATGGTAAAATGATTGCTGGCCAAGCCGGTGGTGTTGGTGGTGTTGGCCAAGGTGGTGGTGGCAATGATATGTGTGGCTGTCTGTGTCGGTATCGGCGTAAGCGTTCTGCCCTCATGGGCATAGGGTGTGGGCACCCGGGTGATCACAGTGGGCGGTGTTTCCACACGTCTCTGATGCTTTAGCTGCAAATGCGGAGAATTTTGCAGCGGCGTCAGTGATCTCACAATGGTGAATTGCTTGCGCTTGATTGTGCTGGGTGGTGGCGTGGTTTTGGTGGCTATGACTGGCTTAACAATTGCTGGCTTGGCTATGGTATACTGGGCAATCTCATCGAAATCTGTGGCCGCCGCCACATTGGCCAGTTCTTGCATAAATTGCTCATCTTCATCGTCGCCATCGTCTTCGGTGTCCTCAACACTCTGACGATCTGATTTGGATTCATGATCTTCCGTTGGCTCTTTCGAGCTTTCTGTTTCAGTCTCTGTTTGATTTGGGTGGGTGTGTGTGTGTGTGTGTGTGTGTGTTTTAAGTGTTATGTCATGCATAATTTACAAAAAACAAAAGATTTATATAGATAAAGAGCAAGTTTCGAGATTGAGTTTGAGAGAGAAAGAAAGAAGAGAAATGTTATGCACAAAGCTTTGGTTAGAAAACTTCCATTGAGATGAGTTAAATGAATTCAAAATGGGGGCGAGGTATGTCAACAGTTTCTAATTTGATTTGAATTTTGAAAAAGTCCACACAAACAAATAAAATCATAATAATAAAAATAATGCCAATGTTTTTGTTTTTTTTTAAGGTAAAAAAAAAAACTTAAATTATTTAAAAAGTAAATTAAATTAAATGGAAAGTATGGTAAAGAGGACTTGGATATATTCTCGAAATCGGATCTTGATTTATCCAATCTCTTTGGTCCACACTTTCCCCAACTCAAACGAAACTTAAAAAATAATTATCAACATTGAGTCAGAGGGTTCGGCTTACCCGTGGGATAGGAATACTGCTTCTGGCTGAGTACCGTGGCTGGCATATTAAAATTGAAAATGGTGCCACCGGAATTGGCCTTGGGCGGGGCACTGACCACAGTTGAGGGATTCCCGCCTCCATTTACCTTATAGGGCGATGGTGGCTCCTGTTTGATATCCTCTTGCTTAATATGCTGCTGATGGTCATCCGGTTTCCCCGGTGTGCCCTTGGGACTAATTGGCATGGACTTGAAGGCACCACCTGAATGGAAAGCGAGAGGAGAGGATAAAAAAATCTCGATTAGTTTAAATGGTTAAAGGGGGGATTTGTGCTTTGCTCGCCTGTGGGTTGGAATGGTGTTACACCGATTGGATTCTTGGGACTAGTATAGTGTGAATATATGGACAATTGTTGATATGGCAGCATGGTGCTCTCGAGGCCCGGATGTGCCTTGATAGCCTTTGGCTTGAGTGTGATTTCCCGTTCGGTATTGGGCGTGGCTGTGGTTGTGATTTGCCCTTGACCCTGATTTTGGCCATTGGCCTGAGTGGTGGCTGCATTGGACGACTGGGCGAGGCTTTCGCTGTTGAGACGCTGCGAAAAAGAAGTGGATTTATTTGGGGGAAGCTTGAATTTCTCGAAGTGATCTTACCTGCTCCAAGCTCTCGGCTGAGGGCTGTGGCTTGCGATAGTCGTAGGGTGCCTCATCTATGTCGGAGTCGTTGACATGCTCACGGCACTGCAAGTCCAGCTTTTTGTTGCTATTGTTGTTGTTGTTATTGTGGACAGCAGACTGAACCTTGGGATCGTCCACAATCACCATTTGCTCATCCTCATCGGAGGGCAGCTCATGCTTGAGAGCAGTGGGAGTGCTCTCCTCACAGGCCGTGTTGTATTTGTCAATGGTCAATGGGATGATGTCGCCTTGGAGCAAGTCGGTTGAATGCTGTTGACTGCCGCTGCCGCCTGGTGTGGCTGGACCCATATCATGCTCTAACGAATCCGAGCCGTCCACGGAAACCAGACGCTGCTTACCGTCTGCAGTGAGACCGGCATTGGCTCCATTTTTGCCACCGGATGTGGAGGACTTGCGGCGATCTTTGGAACACCATTTCCATTCCGGATGCAATTTGAAGTGGGCATCTTTAACTGAACTGGCCAGCTCATGGTATTGCTTCTTTTGCTCTGGTTTCAAAGCATACCACCATTCGCCTAGGATCTTGCTCACCGTACGGTTATCCTGGTTGGGATGCTTTTTGTGCACCATTTTGCGGTGCTTCTTGGAGAAAATCATGAAGGCATTCATGGGTCTACGGATTTTCTTGCCGGCCGCCGGTGCAGCTCCAGCTTGTTGCTGCTGTTGTTGTTGCTGCTGCTGCTGTTGTTGCTGCTGCTGCTGCAAAGCACTCATCGATTGACTGCGTCGCTTAGCTGCCGAAGTGGCGGGTGGTCCGGACACACCATCTGTGGCATCATGGCACTCATCCAGCTTGCGTATATTGCCTGCTCCATTGCGACCTGTCTCCACTCCACTGTAGGTGGACAATCTCATGGCCGGGGCCGCTGTGGTCGTAGGCTTGCGCTGTGTGGCTGCCGTCTCAAAGACATCGTCGTCCAATTGATCATCTACTTCCTCGGTATGGCTGTGTGGTGGATTTTGGGCTGCTGCTGCAGCTGCCGCCGCCTTGGCTGCATCATTCATCGAGCAATTGAGTGGTTTGCCCGGTGAGGCCAAGGGCGTGGATACAAGCAAATGGTTGTTGTTGTTGTTGTTGTTGTGTGCAGCATTCATCGTCGGTTGGTGCATCATGCTGGCCACCGTGTAGCTTGTGTTCAGGACAGCCGGCAGGCCAGCACTGGAGGTGGTGGTCACCGATTTACTCATATCCGGCAGAAGATGATACCAGGCGTTGTAATCTTCAAAGATAAGGGGGAAGCGAGGGGAGAAGTTGAGATATATCAAAGGTTATTTGTGTGTTTTGAGACTCACCGTTTTTTGATAAGCCTTTTCGTTCGGCCCCTATGGATCCTGTCATGGTGGGTGTGGCTGGCACGGGCGGACCCAGTGTTGTGCTTTGGGCCGGATGAGCGCTCTCAAAGGAAACCAAAGTGGGCGTGACCGGTGTGACTGTCAATTGGGTGGCATCCACAATCACGGGATGGAAGGTCTGATGATGGGTGGCTGATGGTGGTCCCGACACCACCACCTGGTGTGTTGGGGGTGTGGGCCCTGTCTGCTGCTGTTGTTGGGGATGCATGGCTACTGCTGTGGTGGGCAGCGTGCGTATCACACTGGTGGCATGGCCTACACTGCTCGGCGGCAAATGTGGCTGATGGTGCAGGTGTGCGGCAGGTGGCTGTTGTTGTTGCTGTGGGGTGGCTGGCGGTGGTGCATGCATAACCAGAGACACCGGCGTTGTTTGCGGCGGTGGTGGTCCACCAGCTTCTGTGCTTAACACATAGCCATTGTTGTTGTTGTTATTGTTGGTGGTGCTGCCGCCTCCACTGCCAGAGCCGTACATGACGGGACTGGGCGTCTTCCATTTGCTATCCAAAGGAAAGACTTGCCCACCAGCCACCACAGTGGCTGTCAAATGTGAATGGTGGTGTTGATGGTGTTGTTGTTGCTGGTGTTGTTGTTGTTGCGGCTGTTGCTGAGAGGGATTGGCATTGCTGGCTATTGGTGTGAAGAAATTCTGTCTATGATTTGAGACATTCACCGGCGAATGGGCAATTGCATTCAAGGGTGAGGCGCCGGCGTGATTAACCGGCGACGTATACGATGGTGTGGCCGAACGTGAGCTGCTCAGTGATACTGCAAAAAGAAAAAAACACACACACACACAAACATATGTATATATGTAAATTAAATTTGATTCAATTTGGTTAAAGATGTTTATTATTTGGTATTACATAAGCATTGTAAATATAATTTAGCTCCCAGTTCAAAATCCTGAAAGGCATTCATTATTATGGCCAGGGCAGCCCTCGTCTTCACTGTTCAGCCAACACTGCACTGCACTTGTCACACATACAGAAACACGCACACACTCGCACGCATACACAAGCAAGCTGCTTGCCGAAATTGTTAAAGCATAATTTTTTTTTGCGTAGCTTTTCTTTTTTATATGTTTTTTTTTTTCTTTTTGAGTTTCAGTGCACTTTTTTGTTTGAATTTAAATATGTTGGAAATTTTCTGTCGTCGTTGTCAGAATCGTTTTTGTTTCTCTGCATTTATTTTTGATTTTTGTCTGGCGTTTTACTTTGCGCCCTCTGTCTGGCTTGCTTTTGACAGTTCTCAACATAAAATGCGACAACGTTGGCAGAGACGGTAATGTTAAAAGAACAACAGCAGAGGCAGAGCTGATAGTGGCAGCGACGTAGGCAGCGGCAGCAAGGCGCTCACAAATCTGGCATTCTGAGCAGCAAACGAAGAGAGTGAGAGCGATCTTTTTTACTCGCGCTCTCATTTCTTGTTACCTGCCGTACCGTTTTATTGTGCGGTGTGGTGTGGGTGTTTAAATGCTTTGATATGTCTGCGTTTGTGTGCTGCTCTCTTGCTCAAGTGCATTTATGCTGGGCCAAAGCGAGAGAGATATAAGGACCTGACTAATATGTCTAACATTAAATACTCTTTCTGATAGTTATTCTTATTTTAAGACTCATTCAAAAATATAACTTATAATATTGAAAAAGTTATTTTTTTTTAAATTTGTTTTAGGTTAAAAATTCTGATAACATTAAATCCTTAATTTGAATAATTTTTGCTGTAAACCTCCTAGTATGTCTCAACGACTATTTTCTGTGAAGAAGTGTCTCCCAAGAAAAAGGGACTCAAAGGCAGGGCAATAATAAAAAAAAACACAAGCATATAAAGAGAATCTGCTGCGCTTCACACGCATTCAGGCTTTTGTTCTGTTGTCGTCCCATTGTTCATTTCAAGTGGCTGCCGCTGTGCTGCTAGCGTCGACGTTAACGTCAACTGCTGCGATCGTCTGCAGGTGCAGCGACACTGGAATGTGTGTGCGTCTGACTCGCTCTTTCTCCATCTCCTTCGCTCTCCTTCTTTCTTTCTATCTTTGTGTATGTGTAAATCATACTGCGGTCACACTTTCAAGTGGCCAGCCCGAATTTAAGTTAGTTCTTGTTGTTCTTCTGGTGACCCTAAACAATCGATCCCAGAGAGTTGAGAGTGCACACGCACACGTCAAACAATAGAACACCCCGCAAAGCCTAAGGTGCAATAACACCTTAGAAAAAAAGAACTACCTTTATGGGATGTGAGTGTGCGTGTGTGTGTGTGAAATGGTCAAGCAGCCACCTCATCTATTCTAGAGTTCTTAGCAAAGCGGCGCTGTTATAATAAAATTTTATGATATGCATTTTTATGGTGAATTGAAAGAAAGGCAACTAAGGAGAACCAATAAATTTCGAGAGAAAGTCTAGGCAAAGTAGGTATTTTGAATACCCTACTCAATTAAAAAAAAAATTATATTATCCTAGATTATTCATAATTCAATTCTATATAAGAATTATAGAATTAAAATTTTGAGGAACACTTTAGTGATAACACAGTTCATAGATTGCTATGAAAAGAAGGCCAACTTAAGATATTTTCAAGATCTGCTCAGCTTATAGAGACTTTCCAAAAATAATTGTAGGGTATTCGAAACAACAAAATACCTGTTCCAGTGAATTCTGGTTTCTCATTGTGAAAGAACAAGACGAAAGATAAGTTGAACTATGCGCCTTCACTTGATCTGTTTAGAAGGTAGAAGGAATTGCGTGAAGGACCTAAGCTGGCGCTCATTTCAAGAACTGTAAAGGACCTAGGCGCATACTCAAAACAATGGCAACTCCCTGGAATCCAGGGTGGAAAAGCCAGCCTTGAAATGAATTGTGGCAAAAGTATGAATAAATTTTTAAGTAAATTTTTGACGAAACGATCAACGAGAGCCGAGGGACCGAGCACCGAAGAGGTAAACGAATCTGGACCATAAAAAGTCAAAAAGGTGTGAGCCGAGCTGTGAGATGTTTATAAAGTTGAGCCTACCTAACATGGCAGCGGCATCGGTCTCTTCACGATCATAACGACCTCTGACACGATAGTTAGGCGAAGTCTCCGAATCGCGTGAGGTATCTTCATCGTTTTGGGTTTTGCTGCTGGAACGGCTATCACTGCAAGACACAAAGAGAGAGAGAGAGAGAGTGTGTGTGACAATGTCAGATCATGGTTTGGAGAATGAATCAAAGAGATTGAGGGAACTCACCTTAGAAGACGACCCGGTCCCGTTGAGGAGGGCAAGGCATTGTTGCCCTTCTGATTCAAATGCCTGGAACAATAGCCTCGTCGCTGAGATTCTTTCATACACATCATGCAGAGACGTCGCCATTGCTTGCCATTGTATTTCTTTCGAACACCGGACTCGGACTCCACAATATCGCCCTTCTTGAAACGATGCGGTGTGGTTGCTTGAGATCTGTTTTTTTTCCAGAATATTTAAAATGAATTAAAGAAATTATGAAGAGATCATTTTTGTTGCACCCACCTAGGAGTTGCTGGATGAGATCGTGGTGTAAGCCTCTGATCGATTAAGCTTGAGGTGCTGCCGCGACTTTGCATGCTGCTCCGCTTGCTGCAGGAACTCATCTTTTCGGGATCCCCATCGCCGGCAGCCGGGGAATAACCAATATCCACGCCCTTCAGTTCGTCATCGGACTCATAATCATCGTAACGTGTCTGTGGTTGCTGATGCTGCTGCTGCTGCTGCGATGGCACATGCATTTTCAAGTGTTGTTGTTGTTGCTGATGGTGGCCATTGGTGGCCATACCCGGTGAGATCACTATTTCCGCCACGCCACCCAAGGCGGCCTGGCCATTGGCAGCACCTGCAGCCTCCACCACATGAGTCAGCGGCGGCGGTGGCGGTCCTCCGGCCACCCCAGCTACTCCCGTCTGGAAGGGCGATGTGGCAGTTGTTCTATAATACTCGTCTTGTTTCTGCAATTGCTGCTGCGTGGTGGTAGCCGCTGACGTCGGCAATTTGCCATCATAGCGAGTGGCCACAAAGGTGAGCGGTCCGCTGGCTGACTTTTGATAGACAATGTTGCCGCCGGTTTGCTGGTGCAAAGGCTGCTGCTGCAGTGGCTGGTCCAAGGACTTACGCTTGCTTGGTGGCGTCCATTCGTTCAGCTCATCCATCCAGGGTGGCAAAAGCAGTCGCAAATCGGCACGGCACACTAGCTTTGTGGTGGACTGTTTGAGAGAGGAGGAATAGAACGGAAATTATTTCTTTATATTTTTATTTTTTTTTTTTAGATCATCCCTGAAATGATTGTGTACGGAACAAAGAAGAGCTGAATGCTATGAAACTCGTAGTCTAAATAATGTATTGAGCTCTTTGTAATGACAGCAAAGAAAACCTCAATGCTATGAAACTCATAACATAAATGATATTCGGAGAATTTTGTTATGAGGCCAAAGAAAAGTTGACTGTTATGAAACTCATACTCTTAAAATTATAAATCTGAATACTATGAAACTCATAGTATATATAATATGAGCTCTTTGTTATGAGACTCCAAGCTAAGAGAACAGAACTATATCAATGAGAAAACAAATTTTCTTATGGAAAATCCTTAAAATAAATAAGTAATTGTTTTTCCTATTATTCTCATTGATTTAATCTCATAAATTGAAATAGCCTAACTCATAATCAAGAGAGCTTTTTAATCAAAATTTATACTTCAAAAATTAAATGGAATAATTGGCTGACTACTTTAAAATATGATATAAATAATATATCATCTATTACCTAGATATAACTAAGGCTTCCTAGTTACAATGTTAATCCTAAAGAATTTTGTAAAATTTTGAATTAGATTAAATTTTTTGATAAGAATATTTTTCATCAGACTTTTAAAGACTTCAAAATAATAGAGCCCTGAGTCAAATAAGCAACCTCAATTACAGAATTGGAATCATCGTATTGATATATGAAATTCTTTAATCTCTTGGTTATATTCGGAATATATAATTCTGATACTATCATAGCTTAGGACTCTCTCTAATTTTAATCAGAATATTTAGCTTCTTGATCTTAATTGATATTTCTTTTCAAGACATAACATATCTCTAGATCAATATTATGTTTATAATTTCTTCAAGTTAATTTTTTCGTACCAAGTCATCGCACAATTGAACACTGAATTGCTTGGGGGCCTGTACTATGCCCCTGATGATGCCCTCCACATAAACACGATCGGTTCCTCCCTCCAATCTTTGCCTCACACAGACACGCGCCCCCAAAGTAATCTGAAAAAATAAAATAAGAAAGCGAATTAATTTTAATGAAAATTAAAAGAATTTTGGGAAAAAAGAAAAATGCTTACATTAGCCATTGGAGGACTTGCATCTAATATCACATTATAGCGTCCATCGAGCAAAACATCTTTATATAAATGCTGACCCAGTTCTGAGTTATCAAATTTCACGAGTATTGAGTTGGCTGGCAGGGGCTCGTGTGATATGATAATGCCAGGTGCATAGCTATTGCTTATTTTGGCCAACACACGGGTTTTCTCCCATTCTCTGAGATCGATTGCAGCAATGCTTGAATCAATTGATTGTTGTTGCTGTTGCTGTTGTTGTTGTTCCTGTACAAGTGCCTGATGATGAAGTTGTTGTTGTTGTTGTTGGTGATTGTGTGTATTAAAGCTAAAACATTGTTGTGGCTGTTGTTGTTGTTGATAGTAAACAGCTGTTGTGGGCGTGTGAGAGCGTGGCTGTGGTTGTTGCTGCTGCTGTTGCTGCTGTTTGTTGTTGACAGCAACATGTTGCTTGTAAGTACTTGTCGCCTGCTGCAATGGCGATGGTATTATAATACGTTGTTGTTGTTGTTGCTGCTGCTGCTGTTGTTGTTGTTGCTTGATATCGTTGCTGGCGCCTGCACCGCAATTCAATGTACTTATGGCCGTTGTGGTTGTTGCTGTTGCTGGTCCTGCCGCAGTTGCAGCTGGTGTTGCTATCATATTAAACACTGATAAGGCTTGTGGCTCTTGATTGACAGATTCGTTGCCATTTTGCAGCACTTCACTGCCATTTATATCGGCGGGTTTCTGTTGCTTTTGATGTGTGTGTGAGGCCTGTGTTGGCTGTGGTTGTTGATGATATTGTAGGTGATGCTGCTGCTGCTGCTGTTGTTGTTGCTGCTGATGTTGTTGTTGTTGCTGTTGCAGTTCGACCTTATCCAGCTCAGCTGGATCGAATTTGCGCTTTTTGGGATGCTGGCGCGGTTGAGGTGGCAATTGTTGCTGAGGCGACTCCATTGGCTGCAATTATCTCTACGGTTGTTGATTACGTGTCTCTGTGTGTGTGTGTGTGTATGTGTGGGTGTGTTTGGTATTTTATTTATTTTTACTAAAATCTGACCAACAGCAGCCCTGGCACAAACTTGGCTAGCAGAAGTTTTGCAAACCTGAAAAGAAAAAGTATTTTTAATTTGTTTCTGCAAATATTTGTTGATTTTATTTTTGCCTACCTTCCGCTGTCAACAACAAATTGTTGTGGTTGTTGTTGTTGTTTATTGTGTGACTGTTGTGGTTGTTGTTGTCTGTTTTTTGTTATGACAGAAATTTGATTGGCGGCAATGACACGCATCGGCACTGCTGCTGAGGATGTTGCAAGTAGTGTTGTTGTTGCTGTTGTTGTTGTATGGGCAGCATTGAGCATTTTTGTTTTTGCCGTTTTCCTAGTTTGGTTGTTTGATTGAATTTCTTCTACTTCTTCCACTTGTTGTTTGCATTTGTTCTTCTTTTTGTTGTGTTTTTTGTTGTTGTTGTTGTGGTTGTTGCATGTCTTCTGTCTCGTTTTGGCCATCAACAACTTGAGCCAAGTATCCTCATGATACCGCCCACATCTTCTGCAATAAAAAAAACAAACAAATCAAATAAATTCAAATGGATTTGGGATTATTTTTTTTGTTGCTTTGTTGTATTTGTTGTAAGAGTTTTTTCAAATTGATGTTGACAAGGAAAACCCATTAAAATCAATGATGAACTAAGCAACGTAATGCTGGATATTCGCCATCTCCATCTCGTTTTCTCGCCCTGTCTGTCATTTCATAATTAGTGTAATCCGCATCCTGACAACTTTGACATCCTGCCTAGCCAGGCCTGAACCAGGCAGCCTCCTTGCACTACTAACTGTCACTCCCTTTCGTCCCTGTTTCCCTTCCAACGTTCGTTCATTCGCTCAGTGTATATAGTCGGGCAATAAAATTCAATCTCGTCCATTAAAAACGCAATGCAGAAAGTTCTTACTTCTCTCACTCTCTCTCTCTCTATCTGTTGCTGTCTCCTTCTGTGTGTGTGTGTGTGTGCAGAGACAACAACGGAAACATTTTAATTTCAACAGACATTCAATGGTCTGAGTTGTCCCTCTCTCTATAGCAATGGCAGTATCGTTCACTGGTTCTGTTTTGGGTTGGTTCTCGGGTTGAGTAAAAATAAAAATAAAAGAAGTAAAATATGAATGACACTTGAAGTATTTTATACCGACTCACACATGCATACAGGACCTGCCTTGAAATCGTTCCACCCGCCGTTGTACAGTTGCATAAAAAAGTCAAAATCATCTGGCAACCACAGACACCCAACAACAACAACAACAACGACAACAACAGTGCCAACAAAACGCAGACAGACAGACATGACCGATGCCTAGCAACACTGAGAACGTCGTTGTCGTTGCTGCCTCTGTTGTTGTTGTTGGTTGTGCTGGTGGATTAACTGTAACTTTGGCTTTGTAAGCGAAAGCAAGGCAAAGCTAGAGATGGGCGCGTGATTAAATTTAAGGTTTGCATAAAAAAATTTATTGAAATGTCTTCTGACAAATCATTTAATTTTTTATTTCACATTTGAATTGTAATTTCCAATTTTTTGTTTTTATTTTCCTTCTTCATTTGTGTCATTGAAAAAATCAGAGCTTTAAGGAAATAAATGATAACGAAACTGTGGGCATGTGGAAAAAAGAGGAGAACTTTTTTTCGTGCTTTTGTTTGATGGAGTTGCCATACCTTGGCTTTTCTAAATGGACGCTGTTGGCAGGCGATACGGCTTATCACTGCACACGAATGCAACAACAAGGACAGGCTCAGCTCTATGTAGGCGTAATTTGTAGGAAATGACTGCCACGCCCATTGTGGGCCACGGAGCTAACGACAAAAAGCGGCAGAGCAAAAAAAATGAAATCCGACAAAACCCTTTCTTTTTTTTACCCATTTTTTTGTACTCCTCGAGGGAGGTGAGAAAAAAGATAGACCAGCGAAAGAGAAAGAAGAAGTGAATTGTATGAACCTAGCAACAGGAATCAGAAATTTCTGATTTAAGGAGGGGACAACTCTGTTTTAGTTTTTCTTCACAGATTTGCATTTGCATGTTTTCAGATTTTGTGGACTTTGAGTTTTTTCGTGTTGCTAGGCTAAAAACTGTAACATGTTGATTTAGTTTCTCTTTCTTTTTTTTATTGTTTACGAAAATTGTCAAGAGTTCGAACTATCTCAGCCAGCTAAAGAGAGGCCAGCTTGATATAAAAATAGAGAGAGAGAGAGAGAGAGTGAGTGGGAAGAGACTGCCTGTCTGCCGGCATGTGTGAAGGAAAAGAATAAAAATGAAATTAGCACTAAAAAGTTGAAAAGTTTAAGGTGATAAGAATTTGTTCTTGTTTGTTTGTTTGTTTTTTTTTTTTTTGTTTTTCTTTTCTTTCTGTAAATTCTTCTATGCACTTAAATTTGTTTGCATTTTATGGGCCTTGTTGATTTATGAGACCTACGTAGGTATATTTATATTTATATAAAATTATCTGGATTACTTAGGCATAAAATAAGAAAATCTCTTTTAGCTACCGAAAAATGCTCCATTTGATTTTTTTTTTAATTTTAAAAGCTTTTCATTTTATTTTTGACCGGCATTGTAAGTATGTTGGTCTCCTTTTTTTTTAGCCAAAATTTGTTGGTAATGGGTCGGATTATTACTGTTATCTCTATATGCATGTGTGTGTGTGTGTGTGTGTGTTAGAGCTTTATGCTTGCTAATGGCAAAATGTATGCACTTTTTGTTGGTCGACTCGTTGTTTTGTTTGTTTTTATTATAGCCCTTTTTTATTAGTTTGAAACTGTAATTGGCATGCACTTTGTTTAATTTTGCTTGTTATTGCTGTTGCTGCTTTTATTCTTGTTGTTGTTTTTGTTGCCTTTATTGCCGTTGACTTTTGCTTTAGCTACTGCTGATGGCTGCTTGCTCTTGTTGTTCTTGTTGTTGTTTTCGTTTATTGGCATATTCAGTTTTATGATGCTCAGTCACATAAACACACACACATGCACACATGCATACATTGAAATAGAGAGATAGTGCCAAATACCGTTACAGTTTTGTGTGTAAAATTCTGATCGTTCTCAATGCAGTCGTGCTAAATTTTAATGCAAAACGCGCGTGTAAACGAGACAAACATAAATACAATATCCTCCACACTAGCACACACACACACATATACACATACAAGCTCACATGCTTGTCAGCTTTACTATTGCCTTGCCATGTCATATTAATTTGTTATGATATTTGCTGGCTTTGTCGTCTGTGTTGCTACTGATGATGATGCTGCTGCTGCTGTTGTCGTCGACTGCGACGCTGGCAGTGCCGTCATCATAATTAGACAAAAGTTCTTTGAACCTAACGGTAATTGCCTGACTCTTTTCTGTGCACTTTTGCTATTGTTTAATTTGGTGAGCAAAATGAAGTGGAATTGTATTTAAAAAAAAAAAAAAGGAAGAATATTTTTTTTTCGCGCCAAACTCAAAAATCGAGCAAACGAAAAATGAGAGCAACGAAAGCGATAAAGCAAATTGTGCATAGCTGCAAATCTCTAAAATCAGCACACTCAGACAGACGAATAAAGGGAAAATGCGAAAAATCAAAATGGCAAGTAAAAAGTTAACAGACTCAACGGTTCTCCCCCAGTCTCAGCCTCAGTTTCAATTTTTCTTGTCTTTGCTATTGCAGCGCTGCGCACGCATACGTAGAACCGATAACGTGCACAGTAGCCGCCGTGGACGCCTAGCGTGGCCTGGCCTGGTCTGGTCTGGCTGCTGCAATGTCAGTAACCCCACTCGTTGACAACAACAACAACAACAGCAACAATCCAAGCAAATGGGCAGTGTGAGAGTACAACAGAGACCAGCAAGTAAAACCAGAAAGCGTAAAAGAGAAAGAATAAATGAGAAGAAGAGAGACTACCAATACCAAAGCTCCATTCAGGGAGCCCATGAGAGGTGAAGAGCGCTTTTGATTGTGAGCGATAGCCTGAGTTGCTAGCTAGCTGTGATTTTTATGCTGCTAGTTTGTCGCGCATTGTTTACTACAGTCACCGCGACTGATTCTACTCCCTGCAGCCAAGCTCTTTCTCTCATATCTTTATCGTCTTATGCACACATGCATGCATAAAGCAAATAAAAAAATAATCTTAGTCATTCAAAGCATTGCAAAAAAAAAAAACGAAAAAAAAAACCGAAAAGGAAAAAGCAGTAAAAATAAAATCACGCGGCAACATGGAGCGCAGCAGCTTCATCATCAAGTGAGAGTGAGTTGTGCGCAAACGTTTTGGGGGCCCGCACTGTGTTATTGCAGAAAATATCGGGGAGAAAAAAACGAAAAAAAAAACTCGACGAGGACGACGACGCTGCTACTGCTGCTGCTGCTGTTGTTGTTGTCGTTTGCCGAACGTGTCGCTCATTTGCGTAGAGTAAATGCAAACATTACTCGCACTTCGTATGAGTTGCAGTAAAGCACACACACACACACACGTACACGCACTGACTGAAATATTCGCACACACTTACGCATGAATGCAAGCAGGGGAGCGCATGTATACTGAGCGCGTGTAAAATCAACACTCGGGGTAAACATAATATGGACAGTTGGCTATAAATATTTGTTTTCCCCTAAACGTTTTGGCTTCTGAAATTAAATATATTTTTCGCTTTAAGACAAGAAATTTGAGATTTTAATTTATGCTATAGTGGAAATGAATGAATCAATTTCTGTCAACTCTCAATATGTGTGCCTTGCTTTTTTTTGTAGCTGTCAGTATTTTTCTAGCCACCAGTGTTGCTGAATTTTGTATGTGCTGTGTGGGTTATATGCATTTTTTGTTGTTGTTGTTTCTTTCCTTCTCTTTTTTTTTGCACATTGTTGCTATGCTGCTTTTTGCCCATTTTTAGCTTTCTGCCTTTCTGCCTGGCGTAAATTATTTGTGTGTGCCATGCTTAAGCTTGTGTTGTTGTCGCTACTGCTGCTTTCGTTGTTGTTGTTGTTGTTTTTGTCAAGTGCAGCGCACTATTAAAAAAAAAAAAGAAGAAAATGGGGAAGGCAGTGTAGAATGAAAATGGCAGGCATCGGGCCTAGGCTGATGATGCTGCGTTGAGTTGTAAAGTAAAGTCAAGAGGCAGGCAAAAGTGAGTAAGTAAGCGCTGTGTGAGGATTTTGCATGTATGCGAGTGTGTGTGTGTGTGGGCTAGCCTGGCAACAAGGCAGGAAAAAGTAGAGAACTCACACACACATGCATGCATACATCTATGGTCAGGCCTATACTGACTTCTTATGTGTGAATATGGACGAGGAAATTCACATTAGCGCCACTGTTTAATTACAAAAGTTGTTGCTAGGCAGCAACAACTACAACAACAACAACAACAAGAACAAAAAGAAGAAGAACTAAAATCGCTTGTCCACTTTAACTAACGCGCGCCCGTACAAAATGGCAAGGCGCTTGTCAGAAAAATTTCCTTAGTGTTGTTGTTATTGTTGTGTGCATGGCCTTCTACTTCTAATTGGCTTTAATGCATTTCGATTAATTTTCGTTGAGCTGAGTTGCTTGCTAAAGTTCAGGCACACTAATTAAAATTGTTGTCTTGGTTTTTGCTTTTGTTTCTTGTTTATTCTTCAACTGCTTCTTCTTCTTTTTCTTCATCAACAAAACAAGATAATAAAGACGACATTCTCTGCAAGGGCTGTCGTCCACCCTTTTCCCCCTCTCTCCCCCTCTCCTTTTGCTGGATCTTTTCAGCTAATTGCAGCACAATTTACTACTTGAGAGATCCACTGAACTTCAATTATTGCACTTGAATGAGTTGCCTTGGCTTGTTGAAAATATAGGAAAAAAGGGCGGACAAAAGAGTCTCGAACAAAAGTGGATAACTGAGGGAAGTGCTATAATTTAACTTAAAGTTTTTTCCACACACACACACACACACATACTATTTCGCAAATGATGAAATGAATTGGGAAACTATTCTATTATGGCAAAAAGTTTTCTGTAAAATTTTGATCACTATAAAAGTTGTGAAGCTAATGGAAAAATTTCTTCTTATTGATATAAAAAGGCAATTAAAAGTGCGAAAGAGAGAGAGAGAGAGAGAAAATAACAAGTTTCAATAAATATTGGGAAATTCTGTAAATTATTTCCCTGAATTTGAATTAATCAGCTTAGGGTATTCAAAAGTCTCTCAATTTTGAATTTAATTTATTTAATCGGAAATATCAAACGGTAGCGAATTGCAATGCGCCGACTGTTTGTGTGAATTTCTTTACCCTTCCCCTGCACTCGACGGACAGCTTCAAGTGAAAAATATCATAAATAAAATGAAATTAAAAAAAAAAAAAAACACAGCATAAATAAACAAAATAAAGAAAATAATGTTTCAAAGAACAAAACGTAAGCCGCCAGTCAAGTCAATCTTGCTCGTTGCTTGGATCATGATTATACCCTTCACCTTAAGGGTAAGGGTATATTAAGTTTGTGCCAATGTATGTAACATAGAGAAGGAGACGTCGTAGACCCTCCAAAGTTATCCACAATATAATCAGGGTGACTAGAGAAATTGATACAGTCATGTCTGTTCGTCCGTAGATCTTAGAGACTATAAGAGCTAGGAGAACCAAACTTGGGATTCAGATTCCTTGTGTTTAAACGCTGGTCAAGTTTTTTTTTTCTCCCCCTGCCACTACTTTCACCCCCTCACTTTTTCAAAGCCTTTTAATTTCTACATCTTTAGGATTTTGGTATTAGTTGCTTCTGAGAAGTTTTTAGGAATCGAAAAATCTTTCGATTGATATCAAACACGACTAAAATCGGACCATTTTTACATGAAATATACATAAATTAAAATTTTCAGAGTCAAGATTTTAATTCGCCTTGCCTAACTGACAAACGGTTGAATGAACAGTCCCATAGATGGCGTGTTTGCATTGTTGTGAACAATTTAATTAAAAGGAATGTTAAGACTAGAGGTTTTATGTGAATATAGACGATTAGGGCTACCTCCTTTTCTTTTTCAATTCCGTCTACTAGGTACAGGGTATCCCAAATTCGGGGGCGCCCGAGTTTAATTTTCGGTTTCATTTTATTTTATTTTTTTTTGTATTGTTTTTCCTTTTCTGTCCCACGCCCTCGCCGTTATTATTGCTAGCGGGTGTGCTTTGACCATAAAGGAAATGTGCTTAAGCGTAAGCCGAGCGGGTGTGAAGAGAGGAAAAGAGATTGAGTGAAATTCAAAGTTAAATAAATCTTGGCGTGCTGTGCAATAACAAATTTTATTATTACACAATCAACAAGAAGGGAAGAGAGAGAGGGGGGTGGGGGAGGGGGTGGTGTCTGCATACCAGACCAGGATAACGGAACTCATCATCATCAAATGTAAACAAAATGCAGCAAATGATGCCATCCCACTCTAACGCATCCACCAAACTAATGAAATTGAATTGAAAAGAAAAAAAATGATAAATAAGTTGGGAAATATTTCTCAGAATTGAATTCTTTTGTCCTTTATATAAAATACATAAAAATAAATGCATAACCATATTTACATTTTCTTGATAAGGTAATTTCCAATAGTTGTGCTGGTACAAAGAAATATGAAAGAACTTTGATAAAAGCTTCGATTGCATCATCGACAGAGCTGACTCGATATAAAGAAAATGCTTGAATTATTTTTACAAAAGAAATTTTTTTTGCTATAAATTTTTTTATCGAATCCTATGGGAGTTGAACTAACTTAAATCGGTTTGTTAATTATAGTTTTGAGATTCATTGAGAATCTTTGCCATTACAATCGTGTGAATTTTTTTTATGAAATTATCTACAATTATATTTGAGGATCGTAGAAATCCAAGTGATAATTGAATTAACTACAGACCGATGCTAATCTAAAACATTATCAATTTAAGGGGTGGGCAGTTCTCCCACGCAAAAAAAAATACTAATAATATTTTTGTTGCATTGTGATAAAAACAACAAAACAATAGCTCTGAAAACAAAACGAACTTAACAAAAAAATACAAAAAAAAATTTACCCAATGGGTCATTGCCAAATTAAAAAATTATATGTGGGCGGCAGCGTTGCCAGCATGAAGAGAAAAACCGAAAAGGAATATAAAGAAAGGCAAAAACAAATGCAGCAGTGTTGCATTTTAGTGTTTATGCAAGACCAATTAAATATTTATGAATCTGTATAGAAACACACACACACACATATACAAAAAACAAAAAATAAATATATACTGACAAGCGAAATAAAAAATGCGTTACTTTTTTATGCACAATGCATTTGATTGAGCTCCAAATGCAAATTTCTTTTCTGTGTTATTTTTTTTATTTTTATTTTTTACCCAGTGACTGCGATTTGATTTCATTGTTATAAATGCGTGCGGGTAAATGAATGTGTTCTACATGTGTGTGTGTGTGTGTGTGTGTTTTATACATATATAAATTTTATTTTTTTTATTTAATGCTTTTTTTGTTTTTGTATATTTTTTTTGAAGTGGTTCTTTTGGCTTTAGTTTAGAATACGGCGGCATTTATCAACTAGAACAGAGAGGGGGCGAGGGGGAGGGGGGTGAACGGGCCTTTATAAATATATACAAGCTTTCACACACAGACGAGCTTTGTGCAAATTGATTGAAAAGTACAGTCATCAACAAATCCATGATTGCCCGCAGTTGAAATGCTTGCAAGTAAAAATAGAATTCTACAGTTTTTGTGCAAAAAAAAAAAAAAATGAAAGAAAAAAACCCATACATTTAATAATTATAAAAATGCGGGAGAAAAACAAAAACTTTTGATGGAAAATTACAAAAAAATATAGTTTTTCCTAATACAAAAAAAAAATTGTATTATTTAAAATTTGATGGAAATTTAGCCGGTTTTTTGATATGACTGTACTTTTTTTTGGGGTATATGAATATTCAGCCGAAAGCTAAATTTTAAATATTCAATTACCAGAAAATATTCATCGAATTGCCTGAAGCTTTGTTTTACTATTTTTACCTTTTTCCTTTTAATCAAAGTATTGAGCTTTTTTTATAAATCACCTTTCGATCCGAAAAAAAATGGATATAAAAAACCCACGCCCTATTAACTTTTTTCTTCTTTTGTTGATGTTGAAAACTTTATTATCAACTTTTGCCTAACAACGCTAATGAGATAGAGAGAGGGAGTGCTTTGAAAGTTGTCTTCAAAAACTTGTAATATTGTTTCATTGTCAGCTTGTAAAATTGACAGGTGGGCGGATTTTATTTTCCATAAAAAATTTCTCTTTGTTAAGAGGAAAATTTCAAATTCAATAAAAATCAATTCGAATGTTAAAAATATCTTTCAAATACACAGATTTTTTTTTCTTTTTACCTAAATTGTGTAAACATTTTTTATAAGCTCAAGAAATTTGATATGATCATATAAACATTTTTCGCTATCTTAAAATGTCCTTCTTATTCTTGGAAATATCTTCTGTGTACATAACTAAAATCTTATTGGGGTAGCTTGCAAATGCAAAAAATAAATAAAAAAAAAACGAAATGTTTTTCCTACCCTTCGTCGGCCTCTTCCTAAGGCAGTGGTGAGCTTATCAAACGAAAAGCTTCGACAGAAATAGGGGAGAAATATCTTTAGAATTCGTTTTCTCAAGTCAGAAAAGAAAAAAAAAAACATGAAAATGCCTTACAAAACGCATACACAGCAGGACACAAGAGTCAGGCAAGCCATAAATAAATTGGGTAGGGTGGCAGAATAATAATAAAAACAACAGCAATAGCCCCTCAAAGAGGGAGGAATTTATCTCAAAAAAAAAAAAAAAAAATAAATAAAATATTCTTTCTAGGCGCGTTGAGTCAACTATTCTGGTCGCAAGTGTCAAAGGCAGAACGGTAGTCAAAGCCGTAGGGAAGTGTATTGAGTGTACTAGGGAAAGTAGTACCAGAGGGTAGATGAAGAATAAAATATAATGGTTTGGGGAATGAACTGTGAACTACTTTGCAGTTTGTTAACATTACAGCCAATTGATTTGCTCAAACCTTCAAAGCTCGGCCAAAGGCAAAAGCCAAATATGACAGTTATTTATGAGAAGACAGATAGATACTGCATATGATTATAAAAGATGATGGAAGGTTTATGGAAATGTTTCTTGATTTTCTTATAATGGACCAAATCGATATGGACATATACTTTCTATGCGAAATTAAATCGTACAAAGGCAACGTAAATTGGTTTTAGATATAATTCCTATATACCTTGATAGATAGGAATCAAATGAGTTAGGTGAAATAGTTAAGTAGAGATACAGCTGCATATCGAGTTTTGTGTTGATCCAATTAGTATATCTCTGATATTAATTATACACTCCTCATTAATTTTGAAGCCAAGCAACTACTGCAGGCTTCCATTATAAGATATCTGACAAAATAAATATGTTTTGTGATATTCGATAGCCCAAGTCTGGATTATTTCTGATTTCTCAAAGAAAACGTCTGTTAAGGTTGGAAGTTTAATAATTTAGCAAATTAAATAAATTTGTTTTCTAGGAAAATATAAACTTCCAAGCTTTCCTGAACCTAGAATTCTTTCTTAAAGCAGTTAAGAAGTTTATAAGGAAAGCTTTTTTTTCGTGGGGAAAATATTAAAAGGAATTCAATTGGACACATTATGTGTGAGTGTATGGCCTCTTCCTTTTTGCTTTTTGCGTGTGGTATTGTATTGGTATTGGTTTATCTGGCAGACGTGAGCTTGCATGCTGATGAATACAGAGCAAAAATCATGAAAGCGTTTTACGTCACCAGCTGACGCGGCGGCCCAGGCCTAAGTGGCCAGCTACCTCAACATAAAGCTGACGACTTCCGAGGCCATTTTTTTCTTTTCCTTCAAGTTTTGATAGCCTTTTACCCGGATAGGATAGACTCTCCATCTCTCTCTCTCTCTCTGCCCTTTTCTGTCTCTATTTAAGCTGGTCAGTTTCATTGTATCTGTTCTTATATAGCTTTCTTTCGGCTGCTGGAGTGTGGCGTATGGCATTGGTGGCATCTTAACTATGTTGGCTGTGCGTGTGTGTGTGTGTGTAGGTAATTGACATAAGAAGCACCGTACCGTGTGCTCTTATGTTCTTGACTCCAATTAGGTATGAAAAAAGAGAGAGATACTAAGAAAAATAAACTTTTTGCCTGGACTCAACATTAATCAAGGTTCTCGGCTTAGAGACTCTTTGTATGCCAGAGTGTATGTATGTGTGTGTGTGTAAATAAAGGATAATTAAGTTAAGCTGGATTTATTTTGATTCTACGCATTTCGCAAATTGATTCTTTATAGACACAAAATTAGAAGAAAATAATTATGATTTTGCTATAAATGAAGCCAAGTTCTAAAGATATAGACCAATTCAGAGGGACTAACCTAAACGTATAAAAGGTAAATAGAAAATCGAAATATAATATCATGTAAATATTTGACACCACTTAGGAAATGTGTGTCTTTTTTTTTCGACCCACTCACACACACACACATAAACATTTCTATCTATAAAGCAGAATGGGTCTAAGTATCGAAAATGTGAAATGGGTAAAAGGGTTGCTGAGTGGGGTTAGAACGTACCACAACGTCAAATGACAAGAAAAACATATAAATAAATAAATAAACCTAAATGTACAAGTATGTATGTGTATCTATATTGACCCAACATTTGCCCGTTTAGGTTGCAGTTTGGCCTGACAGGGGAAAATAAAAAATACAAAAAAATACTAAAGGCCGAGAGGGTGTCAAAAGCCAGAATATTTTTGTAGCATTCTTGCTTGTCCAGGTCTATTTATTTTTGACCACAATGGTGTGCGTGTGTATGTGTGTCAAAGTTGGTTGCAGTGTTGTTGTTGTTGTTCACATTATATAGCCACTAATTGTTCATGGCTTATCTCAAATTTCAGATCAGAGCACGAGGCACACAAAAAAGAAACCTCACTGTTTTTTTTTCTCTCTTTCTTCTTTTTCATTAGCATTGCGTTTTGTTTGTCTAAAAAGGAAGAAGAGAGAAACTCAAACATATTGTTATAACAATCTATTAGAAGAGATTCGAAAAAGATGACCTGAGCAACAGTTTGGAAGAATAAAAAATGAAACTAATCAAACAAAAAGTACACCAATAGGTTTTCCAGTCAGTAGAAAAATCAAGACGAGAGTTATGTTTTAATGGTCGACTTTGTGGATTTGAAAGACAAAAATATCGGTTATCGATAATGGAATTTTAGCCGATCTTGTACGAGCTATATCTATATTGATATTATATAGGCAAAAAGGATAAGTCTGGCCCTTTGCTGAAGAAGCCTGAGTTTTTAAATGACTGCAGATTCCATTGATTTATTCTGCAGAGAATCGATAATCGATTAATTAAAAGTAACATCGATTAACGATATATTCTAAATAATCCATAGACCTGGTTAACGAGCTGAGTGATTTGGATCTGTGAAAACAGTATTGCATTCTTTTTAATTAATAAAAAAGCAACTAACTATTTGGACAATACTGGAAAAATATTCCCTTTGAGTAAATATTTGAGCTGAGTTTTGGCTGTTGGCCTTGTGCGTTTGGCATTTCAACAAGTCTAAAAATATACACAGAAAGTTTATTTAAACATGGGTAGTTCATTTTGTTTCTGTTCTTTTTTTTTTTTTTTTTGATGGACCTTTTCTTTTCTGTTCATTTTTTTTTTTGTCTAACTGGCCAAGCGACCTAAGCAAATAGGCCAAAATACCTTTAAGCTGTAACAATTTTGTGGTTCTTTTTGACCAAAACAAAGTGTGAACCTACAGGATAATGTCAGAGGCAAATATAGACAAGTGTTAGGGGAAGAGGAAAATAAAAAAAGGTCGCCAGTTGTTTTGTGTATTCAGCGTAGGATTTGAGGTTGTCTTAAAATGTCTCCGGGTCTCTTACATGAAACGCATAAAATTTTCTGTCAGACAGCTTATCGCTTTGACTTGAGTCATAGACCATTGATTTTTCATAAGCAAAATGCCAGAAACCTGGCAAACAGGTGTGTGAATAAGCCAACATCATCATCATCAGCAACAACAAAGGGAGAAGATCGAACGACCATAGGAGAAGTGGCCGCCGATTGACTGCTTTTTTTTTTTTGGTTTTATAATTTTCAATTTCACAATTATTGGAAATCGCTTGGTTTATACAAAATTCAAAGCAGATTGTATATATATTTCCTTATTGACATTTAATTCCTGGGAGATCGTGGAACCATTTAAGCTGCTTTTTATATGCGAAACAGGCAAAAAAAAAAAAATTGAAATTGTGTAAAAATTAAATAAAAATTTAACACTTCATTTGAACACATCTTGAAAGACTACTTAGAATTTCCAACGATCATTTATATCATTGAATTGGCCTTTTTTATGAACCTTATAAACGATAAATAATAACAAACGTTATTATAGTAAATATCGGCCGAACCCAAGCTCAACAATCGTGTCATAGTAAAAATAATTAAATATTTGTTTAAAACTCATGTGGGTCGAGACAATCCCGACTCAAACTCGATTCGACTCGACTCGACTTGGGTTGGGTTGGCTCTGCCATAGGCTCAATTTTGTCATTCATTTGATTCTTTAAATGCGTGGGTTGTCTGTCTTTTGTCTCTTTCCCTCTTCCTCTCTCTCTCATTTTAAAAGTGCAATCACGAAATTCAAAGCTCACTGTCAACGGGTAATGAAAAAAAAACTGATTAGGTGAGTATAAAAAAATTACTATAAAAAAATATGCATGCAAAAAATTGTTGATGTATGTAAAAATTATAAAAAAAAAATTATGACAAGCAAAAACAAAAAAAAAAAAAAATAATAATTTTAATGAAAATATATTGAAAATCAAGGTTGCACTTAAATCACATAAGAAACGTGCTCTTATATATAAGAACAAATGCTATATATATACAGCCGTTGACAACTAATTAGAACCGACTGCGGTGGAAACTTTCAATTTTTGTTTTTGATATATAAGAGGTGTTTTATCCAAAATGTTTATATACAGTATGAATCTAGGATATTTAAACATTCATTTAAAAAAAAATTTAGCTCAATCGATTCATCGGAAAAAAAATTATTTAAATTTTTACAGGCCTAACCTCAAATTTGGCGAGACAACTAATTAGAACCGATACTGATTTACAGTGATAAAATAAAATTTTCTTATTATTTTGCTAAGCTATTGTATTTTTCTTTTAATAAACTTATTATTGAATAGATGTAAATTTTTAGAAAACCAGATATAATAGGTCAGGGTAAAATATGTACACCTGAAATGCGTAAAGCAATTGTTGAATTACTCAGAACCCATATGTCCCATAAAGACATTGCGACACATCTTGGATGCTCCAAAAAAATTATATTTATTGCTATTCACCACTACGCCGAGTATGAAACAGTTCAAAACGTTCCACGTGCGAAAAAACCCCGGAAAACTACGGTTCACATGGATCATCAAGTCATCCGTAACTCCAAATCGGATCCCTGGAAGACTGCTGCAGCTATTCAGCGCAAGTTTAATGGTTAATATAACTTCGATATATCACGAAGAACTGTTGGACGACGTTTGGTGGAGCCTGGACTCCATGGGAGAATTTCTCAGAAGAACACACTTGTAACTCTAAAAATAAGAAGACTGCATATTCCACTTGCTGGGGCATATCCCGAATTGTGACCCTATCAATTGCAAATTATGACTTAAAGTGATGAAACTGCATTGGATAAGATGGTATCAACCGTGTGAGACGCCCAAAACACATGGAACTCAATCTTAGATACGTCTCAACGACTTTGAGCCATGGTGGTGGCAAACTGAACAATTATGAATGTTTCTCTTGGACTGACGTTGGTCCAATTTATCTTATTGAGGGAATACATGATTCCGAAAAGTATCGTGATATATTGCGAGATGTGTTGTTGCCATGGACAGATGAAGATATGCCTGTTATTTGCAAATTCCAGGAAGCTAACACCACAAAACATACTACAAATCTTACTAAAAAGTTGCTAAATGAAAATTCAGTGACTGTTCTGGAGTGGCCTTCTACCAGTCCAGACCTAAACCCAATCGAACATTTATGGAATGACGTTGAAGTAAGCCTTGCTTCCCAAAAAATATAAAATCTCGACATATTTTTCGAGAAAATCCAGGAAGTGTGGCATGCCATACCTGTAGACAGGTGCAGCAACCTTATTGCTTCAATGCAACGTCGCCGTGGCTTCGTTTTGAAGCAAAGAGGTTTTCCCACAACAAAATAAGTTTTTTACTTAATAAATTAAAAATTTTGATCCGCATTTTCATAAACTAAATTAATTATTAAATAAAAAGTTCACTGGTTCTAATTAGTTGTCTCGCTGAATTTGAGGTTAAGGCTGTAAAAATCTAAATAATTTTTTTTCCAATGAATCGATTGAGGTAAATTTTTTTTAAATGATTGCTTAAATATCCTAGATTCATATTGTATATAAATTTTTGGAAGAAATCTCATTATATAATCAAAAACAGAAATTGAAAGTTTCCCGTGCAGTCGGTTCTAATTAGTTGTCAACGGCTGTATATATATATATATATATATATATATATTCTGCCGTTGGCCAAAGTTCATGTAATATCAAACAAACTGTATCAGCATGGAAATGTCTGAAGAAGGAGCGTCGAAATAATGCTAACAATTTGCCGGCTCCAAGCAATTTTGTTTTTATTTATTTATTTTGTATATACATGAACTTAGGTCTAAAACAAAAATTGATTACCCGGCGATTTATAAAAATAAATATACAAAATATACCAAGGGGAAAGCACAAACGAAAACAGAGGACAGGTTATCTTGGGGGTGCCGAAGATTGCTAACCCTTTTCGAAATATTTTAGTAATTCTCATAAATCGTATGATATAATTGAGATTATTTTGTAATTATTTTTATAGAAAAATTACATAAAGATTGCTTGGGGAATGTCTGAAATATCCTTTAGATTTTATAGGGGTTTTAGGGGTTCGATCCAGGTAAAACTTGGTAGAGTTAAGAATGGACATATCAGTATTTCAAATATCTAATTTGATTGAGTTCGGTCTATTAAAATCAGAGTTATGCTTACGGCGTGTTTTGGTATATAGAGACCCAGCCATTCGATGGAAAGGTTCTATCAATATCAAATACATCATATATAAAATATCTAATTTGATTGAGTGATCCAAATCGATTTCATCTAAATAGATTTCCTTGGTGGTTCTTCGGCGCTTCTGACATGACTTGATTTTCTTACGATTCTTTTTAAATACCGCTGAATAAATTATTATTATTTTTTCTCACCCTTAAATCGGATTGTTTACACACCTGAAAAAAATAAGAAGAAGAAAAAAATTATTAAAGATTTTAACAGATTTGCTGATAATGTTGGCGCCACTTGGGCTTGGAATGTCAAATAATTTAAGTTCTGACTCTTCTTTTTTTTCATATTATAAAATTTAATTTCCAAGAAATTCACCAAAACTGTTTGCAGGCTAAAATTACAGTAAAGCCAGGCCAACAAATGGCAGAGGTGATCTGGTGTATGCGAATAAAAATGTATGAAACTTAACACAACTCAATTTATGCTCTTTTAATAAAAAAATAAGACAAACAGAAGCAAAGGATTGCGGTATTTGTTGTATAATTTATGCAAAAATCTACACACACACACACACACACAAACACACAGTTTAAGCCAGAAAAGTAAGATAAACATGTAAATCAAACAAGAATTTTGAATAATGTCTTTATTGTTGTTGTTGTAGTCCAGCTGATTGAGTGGCGCCAAGCCAAAAAATACAGGTTTATTTTTTTTTTTTTAGAGAGAAAAAAAAACCTAAAACATTTAAAAATTTTAATCCAAATCAAAACACAATATTTCGCTAAAATAATGATTTTCCGGTATGTAAACAAAAATTTTGAAAATACAAAAAAAAAAAGAAGAAAAAGGAAAACGAAAATATTTTCCCTCATAAAAATAGCAAATTGAAAAATAAAAAAATATGCGTGGTTGTTCTGTTTTTGGCTAATAGAAGATTTAGTCTTAGTGCCCGTTTGTATGGGCTTTATATATATACATATATATTCATGATATTTACGTGGCATTCAAATTTATTTCAATTTGCTTTCTTCTTCTTCTTCTATTTCACAGAGCAAGAAAAGAGAGAAAGAAATGAATGAATTCTTACTTAGCCATTTAAATCATTTGATACTCTTTGAAAGCTTTAATGATGATAATGATTCACTTGGTCTTAATATCCCATTTTGGGAACATATACAGAAATATGGGAATTACCTGAGATATTGAAAAAGGTGTCACTTGGTTTCAATATCCAATTTTGGGAACATATATAGAAATATGGGAATTGCGAGATATATTGTAAAAGGTTCCTAAAACTAGGAAAGTGATTTCGAAAGATTTAAAATATTTTCCATTTTGGTTGGATCAGATACTTTATGTTTATTTATATAGAAATATCGGAACTTCTTTGTGAATGAGAATTAATATTTTTCGATATGCCCATAAAAATTCCCAGAATCATATTCGAGAGTTTCCTTGAATTATATTGAACTAGGTAATTATTTTTATAGTCAAATAAATAATGCTTCATTAATATCGGAACCCCCAAATCACAAATATATTTCTTCATTTCAAAGGGTTCTTTGAAACAAGTCGAATAAGTAATGCTTCATTTAGAATATATAGCAATATCGGAACCTTCTTTGAAACAAATTCAAATTGGGTGTTTTTTTAATTTTTATGAATTTTTCCATCAAATTGGGATTCCTTATTTATTTTGAATTGAAAGTGTATATTTTTTTTTGTCAGGTGAGCAGGTGGGAGACGCTGTTCACAAGTGTTGACGCATTAAGCCGTCAAAATAACGCAAATATTTCTATACTATATAAGTTATTTGGCTACTCTATATAATTTATTTATCTGTATACTCAAAGAATATATAATGAAAAAATACTATGGATTCTGGTATGTTTTTACTCGTAGACAGAACGGGCGACGATTAGCGCATGAATGAAAAATCACACGATCAATGCGGCCAATAGAACCATTTACGTTGTACGAATGAGTACTTTATTCATTTTTTTCTTTTGTATCTATAAAATACAAACATGATAATCTATCTTTTGGCTTAAATCATTTTACTATTTTTGTATATGTTGGGAAACAATGAAAGAGTATTTTATTTTTTTTTGAAAGAATCGATTTATTGGAAAGTTCTTTTTTGAAATAAGTGAATGTTGATCTATTTGAGATTTGGTATTTTTATATAGGAAAATAAATGAATTCACTAGTCTTTCTCATTGCTTGACTGTGGCTGGCTAAAAAAACCAACCGGTTTCACACACGCACACCTAAATCAATTAACTGAAGAAAACCGAAAAAGAAAAGTGAAACGACTTTTAAATACTCTGAAATGGCAAAAAAAAAAATTAATCCCAGATCTTCAGAGATTCTGAAAAAGTGTATGGGACCTTTTGTGCTTTGGGTGTATGAAAGAAGAAACCAGCGAATGTTGCCGTTGTTGTTGCATAAAAGTTCTTGAGGCAGTTTTTGACGTGTGCACAACGAACGACGTGCCCGGGCCGCGTTTGTCTGCCAACCAGAAAACCTACACACCGCGCACAATTGTTGGCAATAACAACAATTTTTTTTTTTATATAAATATATATATATTTATGTGTATATATATATTTTTTACTCCATCTCGTGTGCAGACACACAGACACATTGAAAACTCTTTCCTTTTTAGTTTGTTTTTAATGTGCTTTCTGGTTTTGTTTTTACGTTTTTACGCGCTCGCTCTCGGTTCTAAAAGAATTTTTACGCACACGACGACGACGATGGCGGCAACGGACACGGCGGCAACGAAGTCGCCAACACTCGACTGTTTGGAGCTCTTCCACATGGCAAGCCTGTCAGCCAACCAGCCAGCCAGTCAGCCAACCACACCCCCTTGCATGTATCTAGATAAGCACAACCAATGTGCCACCAACTCAGACACCAGCAACACCAGCAACAACAACAAGAACAACAATTCCTGGCTGGTTGTACATATAGTAACGAATTCTTCTTCTTGTTTTTGTTTCATTATTTTATGTGTTTTTCTTTTCTGCTTATTTCTTTGCTTGCCTCTTCTTCTTCTTCTTCTTCTCTTTAGAGCAGGCGAAATTTTGTTATTGTATTGAGTTGATTTTTTTACGCGCATTTGTTTACTATAGATACACAGATACACTGTGTATCCAAAAGATTTTTTAAAACAAAAAACTATATAAAGTTGTGCTACGTGCTACTGTATCTTTTTAGCCATTAAAGTTTGCTCAGAAAAAAAGTTTTCAGCAAAAAGAAAATAAATAATCAAAATAAGAAGAAACGCAAAATCAGCAGCCGTTTCAGAATTTTTAGTAAGAAAATGAAAATCCATTTACCAATTGCTGCCACACTTAAGAATCTCAAACATATTGAAAGATACTTTGGATTTTATTATCAGGTATTCTATTCAATGAATCCGAAGACCATAAAAATAAAAATCATGGCGACCTGAGTGTCTTGACCCGACAAACCAAACAATTTCCAAAGACTTTTTATGTTCCTTGGTTTAAAGGAAAATCAAAACGAAAGGCTGTGGTCTATAAAATCTAAAAGATACTCTTAACACTAGTTTAACCTTTTTTTTTTTTGAGACACAAAGCAATTGATATAATTGGGGGGAGATTCTAACATTTTTTATATTTATTTTCATTTTTAATTTAAAACTAGTGAAGATTGGGTTTTATATGTCTGAGATATCTTTTTAGTCGATATAGATCTATATCAATTTAAGTCAGTTGAATAACGGAACTGTTGAGTCTTTAAATAGATATTCCAAGAATTTAATTTGATTGAAATTGGATAATAAAAACTTTAGGTATTCCCAGAACCGATATCTATCTATCAGCTCTATACTGAGTCCTATCACATTAGCCCTAAACTAAAGGACGAATTTGCCTAGCAACAGACGGACCTGATTAAATCGATTCGTCAAGCTACACTAACCAATCTCGGAGAGTCTGGGTTTCCTCATTAATATGAAAACATTATTTTTCTTCCAAAAAAAAAAAGAAAAGAAATAGAAATGTATGGTTGGTTAAATAGTCTTATTGGCTTAAAGATAAAATCAATTTGATCAATGATTTATTGTTTATTTGATTGATTAAGTTTTCCTGGGAAATTTCGAGTTGATTTGTTTTGGTCAATTAATTATATTAAATAAAAAATATATTTATTTATAGTATTAATTTTATTAAATTAAATTTCTTAGAATAATGGAATTCAATAGTTAAATATTTTGGTTTATTTTTTAGTTTTTTTAATATTAATTTGTATAAATTAAATTAAAAATTTTAATACTGATTTTTTTTCTAATTTAATTTTTTCAAATTATTTTATTTATTATTATTATTATTATTTTTTTTTTTTAGCAATTTTTTATAATTTCTTAATTTTTTTTTATCAAAAATAATACTAAATAAATTCAATCAATATTTAAAGCACTGAATATTTTTCTTGTTACTCACAATTGCTTATTTATTAATTTATATTTTTTTACTTTTGATTCATTAACTTGGTTCGTTATACTCTTTTTTCCTTAACTATTTTTTTCACCATAAAGTCAATAACTGAAGTCATAATACTAATCACAAGTAATTTGCATAATAATTTATGAACTGCGTGAAAAAAAACCCGTACTCTAGAAATTCTACAAACTGATAGCCAGGCAATGGAAACCTCCAAGTGTTTTAGTTAATATATGTACGTATATATGTACATATGTATACATGTGTGTATGTGTATGTGTTATATGGCTTAATGCATGGCGAGCATGACAACTGACAGCTAAACAACAACTTATTAATGAATAGCAAACGCCAAAGCACTTTGTTCAGTTACACTTTAAAGCTTATCGAGAAAGAGAGAGGGAGAGATAAAGAGTGAGAGAGAGAGAGAGAGCAAATACATCTACAAGTACAAGTATTTGCCGGCATCATAAATGTCGTGCATATAGACAGACATTCATCATGAGAGTGTGTTGTATATGACACTTGGAATAGCAAACGAATGACACTGAGTACACAAATAATAACAAAAATGGTAAAAAAATAAAAATAAAAAATAAAATAACACAGAAATCGACTGAATGATTGACTAACCAAAGCGACCCATAGCCGATCGACCAGGCAAGCGAGACAAAATAACCGACTGACCGACCAGTTAAGACTAATCAAGCCCCACAGAATTGCACACACGCACACACAACACACTCAATTTGTATATAAAACGGGGGACAGGTTATCTAGGGGCTGCCGAAGATTACAGACTCTTTTCGAAGTGCTCTCTTATACCATAAATATTTTAATTCCCCCATTATCTCATTGAAATACTCGAAACCATATGGTAAGCTAATGCAGGTGAAACTTGGTAGGTCTGCTGATTTTTTTATGGATAGTCTAAATCTTAATTTTAAAGAGGATTGGCAGATTACTTTCAGAGCTATTCCTGAAACAGATTGGGATCTGTAGGACAGACTCAGGATTTATTTCACACAATAAAAGATACTTGAAAAATTACTCCAATACTCTCGGAGATATCCCCGAAATTTATTTGAATTTATGGCGAACCGTTTCGGGTGGACAAGTTCGGACAAAAGGCGAGACCTCCGATGGCTTCGTCAGAGAAAATACCATGTACCCTTGTATAGTGAAAAAGAGTATATATGAAAGAATATATATATTATGATATTTATTATAGCACAGTAACAAAAACGGCAGCTCTGCTAATGGCTCTCCGGGCGAAGCCTCGGGTGGAGCGAAAAGAGTGCTAAGAATAAAATAGTTTAAATGCCATATCAGCCAGCAACGGCCACAATAGCAAAGAGTAATGCTGAATACAAATTATACACGCATACGAGAGAACCTAGACATTCACAAATACATATTTCTATACAACTGAATAATTTCATATACTTTATATAGATAAAATAACAGGCGATTTCGTTGACGCTAACGCTAAAGCTAACGCCGACGCCGACGCCCCCAAAGTTGTTGTCAACAAGTTTACGAGTAGAGCTCTATGAGTAGAGCTCCCCCGGCTGCCGCCCCGCCTCTTGCATCATCTAAATATCAACGAAAAAAAAAAACCAAACCAAACCAAACCAAACCATACCAAGTCAACCAACCCAGTCAACATTTTTTATGAGGGTCTCCAGAGAAGTTTACTCAGACCAAGAGAGATCCAGCGAGTTAGGGGTGAAGGGGGGGAACCTTTTTTTTTATACCATGTGCAAGTTTCTTTAGCTTTATTTGGCATATCTTAATTTCGAGTTATCGTTTCTGTGTTTTTTTTTTTTTTTTTATTTTGTTGCTTTGGTTCATCGTTTTCAAAATATTTATTTATATTTGTTGTGACGTGCCGTGAGTAATAACTATTGATATCATTTTTGGTTATGGTATAAAAACGTGTAGAAAACTGTATACAATAATTAAAAAAAATAAATATCTTGGTGATTTTAAAAGCACGCACAACTCGGCCGAGACGTTTTATATAGTCAAGGAAATTTTTTTTTTTTTTTGAGAATTTAAAATAAAAGCAATAAAAAATGAGGTTACCGTTAAACGTTTGGGATATTTCAAATTATAAGGTCAATTTAGGAAGATTTTATTAGAATTGTTTCGTGTTCAGGAATCTTAAAAATTGAGCTAAAATTCCAAGGCATAAAATTCCTTTCATAATATAAATATTTTTATTATTTTTTATTTTCTATTCAAAACGGATTTTTTTTTTTATAAATTCAATAGAAATTAAACATTTCAATTTGTTGTTGTTTTTATTATTATTTTTTTTTTCTTTTGCCTATTTGGCAGTCAGTGGAAATAGTAAACTATAAAGAGCCGCACATTTTATGATCGAAAAAAGTCTTTCATTCATTCGCCACAAAAGCAGATAAGCATTTCTTTTTTCTTCTTCTTTCTTTTCGCTTAACAATAAAAACAAAATGTTTAAATATAAAAAAAAAAAAACATATTTATTATATATTTTTTTTTATATATACGAATTTTTATTATGGCTTTTGTGCTTTTCATTAAGAATGAATAAATTGCTCGAGTGTGTGTGGAGTTTTCTTTGGTTTGGCGGCATGTGGAGAATTGTTATTTGCCTCAGTTGGGTAAAAACCATACAGTATCTATCAGCTCATTGGATTGACTTTAGCCAAGTGAAATAAGCAAACACATTGAAAGATATAAAAATAAGACTGGTACAGGTTGGATTTGAAATCTAAAGATTCTTCCAAAGGAGCTAAAATTATTTTTATAACTCAAATTTTTTTTTACTATTCCAGATTTCAAAGTCCCCTAAGCATTAGGGTCTGAAAGATGGCCATACTAAATGTTATAATAGTTGGATCCAGGTGAAATTCGGTATACTTATATATGTCAATTTGAGCACTCTCAATATCTAATTTGGAAGAGATTTCTCAATAAATATTTGAAAGATTCTTCAAATTGATTTGGTTCTATATGATAATGACGAGTTATGTGCAAAGTTTCTTTCAGTGAACCTTAAAAAAGAAAGCTCTGGAAAGAGAGTGATACTAGTCAATGTGGAAACGTCCCTTGTATCGCCATATATAATCCTTTTTTTTTAATGGCTTATCAAGAATAGTTGAACAAAAAGCCCGTATATTTAGACGAAAATCCGATCAAAACCATACCCCCAAAACTTTATCTGAAAAAAAACCCCAACTGATAGCGAATTTCTGTTTGTTTCTTGGCAGGCCGACTCGGTGATTGCCTGGCGAACACTCTGACATTCTTTCGGGTATTTATCTATATATAGTAAAATCAATATAGTCCATTTTATATACACGGCGACTTGTTTTGTCGTATGTTTGAAATTTACGCTTATCATTATTAAATACAAATTTAAATTACATATGACTTATCAGTTTTGTTTTTTTGTTTTTTTTTTTTTTTTGTTATTTGGTTTTTATTTTACCTTTCACTGTGGCAAGTTGTTTCGATTAAATCGTTTTTGTAAGTTTCAAAAGATTGTTGGAAAAATATAATCAATCCAATTGATTGGTTTTTATAATAAAATATTTAAAATTTTTCGGGGATTATATTTTTTCTTTTTTATCATTTTCGATATATATTTTTATGACCGGTTTATAAATAATTTATGGCTTATAAATAGCACGAGATTTCGGTGGGAGAGAGCGACCCGGCATTTGAACCAGTTAAAAGCAGACGCATGTGGTAACACTAAAAACAAGAAAGATCAATGCGGATCATAAATTTCCTGAATTATATTATGGGAAATAACCATAGCTTTAATGATCTATTATATTATGAATTATTTTCAGAATTTTAAGAACAAAAACAAAAAGATCAAATAAGAATATCCCTCAATATAGAAGCCATAAAAGGGTTTAGTGACTGAAAGATTTGGTATGGATTTGTGATTGCTCAAGCCCGAAACCCATAAGGTCTTGTAAACATAATCCTAGTTTTGTGTCTATAATAAAAATAATAATATAATAATAATAATAAGAATATCCCTCAATATGGAAGCCATAAGTGGGTTTAGTGACTGAAAGATCTGGTGATTGCTCAAGCCCGAAACCCAAAAGGTCTTGTAAACATAATCCCAGTTTTGGGTCTATAAAGCTGAATATCTTCTGATATCTTTTTTCTTCTATTGATTTCTAAAGCTAAAGGAAAAGATTACTCATTATTAAATCTCATTAAAACTTTTAAGAAATCATTATCAGCCCGTATAATTCAACTTTCCCCGTCTTGAAATATCCGAATCCCTAAATAAATCGAAGCTTTAGTTCTCAAAGAAATAATTCTAGAATGAATAAGAGAAATACGAATTTATATTTTAATCTCGCTTTAAATGCGACAAAGTGGCAATCGACGATATGCAGAAACCGCAGAATGAGTAATCACAGAATGTGAAAGTCCCAACCAGAGAGGGTAATTCATAGCCAGGCTTACTCATTCAGTCAGGGGGTACAAAAAATTGTATGCTATAAATAAATAAATCCTTGACAGCTTAGAGTTCGGACCGGCAGAATTGTTGATCGTATTAGAAGTTGATAATATTTAAAAGAAGAAGTAGAAGAAGAAAGAATATATAAAACTCAAAGCCAAACAGTCGGACAAGATGTTTTGGTATACAACTTCTTGTTTCCTTCTTAAGCATTCCGGTTCTGTGGACTTAACACATACACAGACATACTGCGAGACAGAGAGCGTTCGAGGGGTTCGACGAGGAGGTGAGAGCAAAAGAGATGCTGATATGAACATGGACACACACCAGACGTAATTAATGATCTCGAAAAACGTTGTCGACGGCAACAACAACAACAGCAATAACTCCCTCGAGCTGTGCAGACCAAGCAAATGTTTAGGGCCTTTGTCAATTGTTCAAAACTTCAGAAAAAAAAAATAATACAGGTGGGGATTAGGGTCACTCGAAAGTTATTATGATGAGAGAATCTTTTGGGTTTTTTTAATATTACAAAAAAAAAAAAAAAATAATAATATTGAGATATACTTTTAATCAATAAAACTTTAGTGATAAAAATTATTAATGAATATTTCAGCGCATCTGAAAATTCTTAGCCTAATTAATTCTTTTCCTTCACAAAAAAAAAAAAAAAAAAAAAAAAAATTGGAAGAAGTCTATAAGAATGTTGGAACTTTAAGAAATAATGACAAAGACAACAACAACAACAACAAGAAGACCGGCTATAATATTAAGCAGGAGCAGCAAGCAACAAGGCCCTGCCAGAGCCAATGATGCTGATGGAAACCGGTTGAGGCAATGGAACTACAAAAAATATAACAACAACAACACCAACTTCAAATGGCAGCAACAACAAGAAGCTTGCATACATATCTTTGAGTATACAACAAAGATACTCATATGTGTGTGCGCGCTGGCACAGCACAAAATTTCAAACAAAATAAAGAAGAAGAAGACGACGAAGACCCAACAAAAATCTCACAGATACACGCACAGACCAAAGGCATTGGAATCGACTAAAAAAAAAAGAAAGAACTAAAACATGAAGTGCTCCCGCATGCTGTGTGATTGCCAACGTTGCCACACACACACACACACATATACAGAGAAAGAGATACTAACACTCCCGAATAGCAGCAGAATAAGCCAGCAGCAAAAACTACGCTACTATTTTTCTTTCTCTGCTTCTTTCCTGACTTTTTTTTGTATGGTTCAGTTTTACGCGTCTGCTTTTGTTATTCTTGAACTTCAAAAAAATGAGCAAGAGAGACAGAAGACGATAAAGAGAAGAAGAGTAGAAAAAAAAATCAAACTACGGCAAAAGAAAAAGTAAAAAGCCAGCAGAAAATAAATAAAAAAAAAAACAACACTGAACAACAACGATCAAGACGGCAGCCAAGTTGTCAGACAGCTACTGGTGTTAAACGTAGTAGTAGTAAAAATAACAACAACAACACCAAAGCTGCTTCACACACACACGAGCACGCAGTGGCGCACTCAAGCTCACAGAGCCGCCATCAATGCGCACACAACACGGCGTATACGCTATGTCTGTGTGACTCCGTCTTCCTACGTTTTGTCGCTGCTTATCAAGCGTTTCTTTGTTTTTTTTTTTTTTGTTTTTTGTCTGCTTGGTTCTTTTTTCTCGCTGCAGGCAGCTGGCTGGCTTACTTATTTTTTTAAACGCAAAGTAACAAAAATTTTTAAGCAAATAGATTAGCCTTATAAATTTTGGACAAACATTTTAGTGCCATTTTTTTTGTTTGGTCTACTCAAAAATTAATTCATCAAGTCTTAATATATTTTCTCTCTTTGTGGTCAACTTTTTTTTCTTTTTGGTTTTCCTATGCCAACTCTTTTGCTGTCTATGTTTTGCTTGGACAATCATTTTCACACACACACACACATTGTCGGAGATCAACAGATAAACATACATGAGCTTAAAATCTTTACAAATGCTTTTCTTTTTTTTATATTTTTTCTTCTTCTTCATTTAGAAAAAAATAATTTAATGATCTTGCTGTTTTGGTTTTAGGCAATTTGTTGCTTTTTGATGGATTATGTTGGGGATTATAATTTTGATACTCTTACTCAGTCAAGGCATATAAATCTGGCATAAAAAAAAAAAATAAATAAATAAAAAAATTTTCATTGGTGTCTAGTGTCTACCTTGATATATAAATCACCCAAGACTGGCCAGAATAAAATCAAAAAATTTAAGGTGATTTGACTTGTTTAGAAAATAGCCAACCCCATCAAATAATCATGTCGTGTTTGTAATAAACGTTAATCAATAAAATGTTAATCAACTAAAAAAAAAAAAAACAAAAAAAAATCCAATTAATAAGCACTCAACGTACTTTTAAAAGTTTCCTATGATTCTTTATGTTTTTGTTGTTGTTAATTTTTTTTAGTGTAAAATTAATATAAGCAAAATGAAGCGACATCGGCGATTGCACGGCATGACTCGATCGTTTTATTTTTTTTTATTATTATTGTTTTTTATGAGTGTGTTTGTGTGCGGTAATTGTGCTTCTATGAATTAAATAGTTTGCCATGTTCATTTAAATGCCCAGAAACTCGAGCATTTTAGTAAATGAGCGAATATACGCTAATAGCAGAATGGCAATTTATTTTTGCTATTTAAACAAAAATTTTAATTTTTTCAAAACACTCGAAATGGAAAAAATGAGAAAATTTAAGGTTAGCCAAGATTTGCAATATTCAGAGTAAAAGCACGCATGTTTAATAACAACGAGCCACTGTCCATGTAAAAGATGAAGAAAGCAGAGCTGAGGGAGAGAAAGAGAGGTAAATATGTTGGGTCAGCAACAGGAGCTGTGGGTGGAATTGCAGCAGCGAGAGTTGTTGCTAACTACAACAAAAACAATAATACTCTCGCGAGCACACACACACACACACATGCACGAACGCATAGAATGTGGACACGGTGAGTGAGCAGACACGGACTTGCGGTCGCTGCACAGTGGTGCGTGGGCGCGGCAGTCACAGTGACTCGCTGCCAACAGGAAATGCATGTAATTCAACAATTGTTTTATTTTTTAACATATATTGTTTTTGTTACTGCTTTTGTAATTTGCTTTGTTTAGTTGTACAAATTATTTAGTAATAAATTAAAATTTATGAGATCACTGACAAATACATGAGACCTTGATAATTGCTTTAAACAATTCAATGTGTGTGCAAATGAATAATTAAGAAGAATTGCATAAAAATTGTTTTATTTCGAATTATTACGAAGACACAAAAATTTTGTATTTATAGATTCGAAATCATTTTTAAAATAGAAATCTTAATTGTTGCATAAACAATAAATTCATTTCCTAGCTTATTTATTTATTTCATTTTTTAAATATGAAATAGTTCCCAGTAAGAAGAAGAACAAGGAGAGAGGAAAAAAAGAAAACAATAACATATCTATAATCGGACTGACCATCTACAACATGAAGTAACTGCACTATGGTCACTCTATTTCATCGTGCCATAACAGGCCAAACGAGCGAGCGAATAGGACAGCAAGCGAGCCAGACAGAGAGAGAGAGAGAGAGAGAGAGAGAGAGTAGGAGAGCGCGTGTGTATTGGCCTGCTGTGAAAATGAATGAAGTGAGCGCGTGTGTAGTAATGCGAAGAGCAAGTGTATGTATGTATGTATTTCGGTTCGCTATGTGTGTGTAAAAATATTTTCCAGCTTGTGCGGGTGAAAGAATATTTTCGTTTGATGGAAACCGAAAAAAAAAAATTAGAAGAAAAATACGCAGAGAAAACGCACGTATAAGAAATTTTCCAATTGGCAAACACAAACAAGGAAAAGTTGTGATTTTTATTTTTGTTTTTGTTGTTTATTATTATTATTATTATAATTTTTTTTTTTTGCACTTACCGTTTTGCTTTTATTGACGTAGGCGCTTGTTTCCGCTGCCGCTTTGTATATTTGTTCTGCCGACTCTTACAAATTATTATTATATTTCTTTTCTATATTTCTATATGTGTTTATGTCAATTTTGTTGTTATTTCACTTGCCCAGGGGCTGCGCCTTGATGAGTTAACTTGCTCGCTTATACTCTTTTCAATCTCAATTGTATTTACGCCTTAAATCATTTTAATTCGAAAAAGTGATATATATATTTCAGAATGAAGCTCAATTCTTGTTTAAATTTATTTTTAACGACACACAAAACACACATACACAGACATACACATTTTACAAAAATTACTTAATTGTTTTACTCGCATTTAAGCTAACGGAAATGTGTTTAATATTTAGTTTCACTCATGTATTAAAATTGTGTAAATATTGCAAAAATTTTCTACTCCCTAGTAGTCATCAGCGAAGAGTAACTGAGAACGACAACGCGAGAGCGGGGGTGGAAGCGCAGGGGACTGGGTAATGAAAACGAGCGAACGAAGTTTGTTTTATCTACACGCCACTTTACCGTGAACAATTTTCATTCATTGAGGAAAATTGAAATGAGCGAATACGCGGGGGCACGACGTCCCCAAAACGACTAACAAACAATCGTCGGCCTTTGCCGACCGACTAGCCTCCCGCTCCATGTGACTATACATGTATATATAGATATATATATTTATATATATATATACGTGTATGTATAAATACATACAAACAAATACACAAATAAGTCTAGGCGTGTGGAGGCATTTGTTCGTCAGCGTGTGTATGTGTGGGTGTGTGTGTGTGTGTGTACGTGTGAGCTCGCTCCCCCAAAATAGTGTTGCCAGCACGGCAGCATTATAAATTTTGGCTGCTGTCGCCGTAAAATTCTGCTCTGCAGTGCAGCAGCGCATGCCAATAAGCGACTAAATTTGGCAAAATGTTTTCTATTAACAATGTTTGGCACTGCATTCAACTATTTGCGGTCATATATTAAATGTTTTTATAACTTTGCCTGCACGCTGGCAACACTGTTTGGCCCCAACAACTCACACGCCAGACTGCGGCGCTTTTGCTTTTGCACACACTCACACTCACAGGCAAACACATAAAAATACTCTCACACGCGCATTACGTTTTAGCTGGTTCGATTTTTTGTTGTTGCTTTTGTTGATATTTCTTTTAGTATTTTTGTTTCTGTTGTTGCTGTTGCTATTGCTATTGCTATTGCTCTTGCTGTTGTTGTTATTGTAGTTGACGTGGTTTGGTATTAAAATTAATATTTAGCTCTTTATATTATATCAGTTTTTACAATTAACTATTATTGTTGATGGTGTGGCACGTTTTATATGCCCACACATTACAAACACCACCGTCTCACAAACTCTTCTGCACATACACACAGGCACACGAAGCACACGCACACACACATACACTGACACATGCACCCGCAAAGACACTTCTTTTTTTTTTTTATTTGTTCGTCGTTACATTTTCCACCGTTTTTAATTAATTTTGATTTTGTATCATGCAACTCGTCGCGTTGCTCACCTCAGTGATAAACCACACTTAATTATTTTTATGGTGCTTAACATGAAATTTATAAATATTGTGTTCAATTCATTGTTTTTTTTTTTTATTTGAATTGCATTTATTGTCCGTCGCCAACCTGCCACCAAAAGTTCTATAGAAAGTTTTTATATTTTTTTTTTTACCACGAGCGACGTCAAATCAGAGCGCACCCAACTTGCTCCCGCGGAAAAAATATTCTGACTTTATAGAGATGGCAAAAACATCGATGTCCAAATCGATTAGATCGATTGTTTTGGATGGCTGAGAAAAATCGATTCCTATTTTAGTGAATCGATGAATATGATGAGACACAACATCAACGAATACGTATCAGGTGTGCTCTTTCTAGCCTTGTTGTGGCCGTACGACGGCATTGCTTGTGTGTACGAAGCAATAGAAATACGAGTTTGTGGTACGAGATGGGCCTGCGCTAGAAGAGCACCACTATATATAACACAACTGGTGGTTAAATTCAAAATACATGTTTACATATTAAAATACCTGTTGTTTTAAATATTTTTATTCAATTTAATTAATAAATAAATCATTTATTAAAAAGAAAACGATTAATTCCGTTTTATTCTTGCATCTATTATTGAAAATGACAAAGTAATTATAGAAAGCGGCATCTGTCCGAGGGAAGATTCTTTTTACTAGCGCCATCTAACTTCCACCGAACTTTTGGTGCCATCTATATTTAAGTATTGAGAGAATGTAAAATATTTTTGTAGACAACTCTTCCCGCCATCTGTGTTTCGGCTGATTGGAATGGCGAATCTGGTTAAGAATTTTGTAAATTTTCTTTTCAATAGAAAATTTGAGAATTAAATGGGCTTTTCCATTAGGTGAAATTACGAAATTTTCAAAAATAAATCTCCCACATTGAAGGGCTCAATGTGGTCAATGGAATTCATATATATGTATGTGTGTGTGAGGCCCTCGAGGGATAATTGCAGTAATAATAATAATTTGCCACACCTGTCATCATAATTTGCTGAAATTAAAGCACCTTAAATGTCCAGCAATAAAATATGCGAGTAAAAATTGTCAAATTAAAAAATAAAATAAAAAAGTTAAGGAGCCAACCTTTTCGACCACACAACTTTTTTTTTTTGGTTATAAAAAACTAATGTGAATTTTAGTCAACACTTTCAGAGACATAAATAAACTTTTTTTTTGGGTTCAAGCTAAAGCCAAAAAGTTTGCATATTTTAATCAGACATATAATGGATTTCATCAGCATAATGATTTGCATTTATCATAAGCTAAAAGACATGCGAATAAATTAGCAAGAACAAGAAGAACAATCATATTTTTGTTTAGGTGAGCTCAACCAGTTTTTACCTTTTCCTTTAATTTTAAATTTAAATTTTAAACTCAAATAATCTTGAGATCATAATAAAATGTGAATAATTCAGAAAACAAATTTCAAAGCAAAACCTTAAGAAATTTTTAATTTTTAATTAAAAGGGGAAAAGGTACAGTCAGATTTTCCGAGCTTTTTTTGAGTGCTCCAAGCCTCTCACGATTCTAAAAAAATTCAAAATGAAACGCAAATTTTTTTTAAATATTTTTTATGGGTTAATTTTAATTCTTTTCTTCTTCGATTTTAATTTTTTTTTCAATCTTAAAGCTACCATATTCTTTATTTTTAATCTAGGTGAATATAAATTTTGCCTTATATGAGAATTTTTCTTCTTCTTTTTTTTTGTTTTTCTTTTTAATAATGGAGAAGATTTTCCACTTAAAAATTTAACAAAATCTTTTTTAAAAGTCACCATGATTTTTTTTTCTGCTTTTCAATTTTTTTTTTTTGCCGTGTTTGTATTTTTATTTAATGTCTAGTAAATGTCCTTTGGCAGTATTTAATATATTTTTATGATTTTTTTTTTTTTGCGAAGAGAAATGTTTGTTTTTTTTTTTGAATGGTGAGCATTTTTTTTGAGTACATTATTGGGCATTCAGATATATATTTACATATAATCTAAATCTAATTTTACTTTTTGGTAAAACTAAAAATAAAAGAAAAGAAAAATAAATTAGTTTTTACATTAAAAAATTATTCAACACTTAAAGAAATTAACATTAACATTTAATTTTTTATTATAATTTTCTTTTATTCAGATTTAGATTTAATTATTTTTTTTTGAGCCATTCATTAATTATTTTTAACTATAATTTGTTTTTACTTGAAGTAAATAATACCACATTTTATTGTATTTCCTTTTCTATTTAATTTCTGATATATTTCATAATTATTTCTCTATTTACAATTAAAATTAAATTTGTTTCTAGCAACACTTTTATTTATTTATTTTGTATTTTTTTTAATGGGCCTTCTACTTTATTTGAACAGCTTAAATATTTGTAGAAAAAATCGGTGTGCTACACTTACGAATCGAATCGAATTCCTTTCAAGATTAGATTAGTTTGCCAAATACAAAACGGCCGAGGTCAAAAGGGAGCTATTATTTTGACCGCTGCTGTATGCAAATATTGAGATTACATTTCATATATTTATATATATAATTCTTATTATTACCATTTAGTTCACAACAGATCTCTAGGCAGCAACAAATTTATCCTACTACATTTATGCTGATTTAGTTTTTCATATTTACAGGTTTTTTCTTTTTTTTCAGAACTTTTTCATTTGATTTTCTTTTTTTGTTTTTGGTTTGGTTTATGATTTGGTTTAATACTTTGGTTTTAGCTACTTAACTTATGAGAATGTACTTAGGCTAAACAGAGATTAGGTGCAGTCTAGTAGTTTACTTCGGGGTCTCTCTCAATCCTTCAATCTGAGAAGTTCTTCTCATCGGAAAATCGAACATGGTGTTGTTGCTTCAGCCGGGGACGCAACGTGGTGGATGTGGCCAGGCCAGTGGGACGTTGCTTGAGTGCCATCATTTGCAGAATACTCGGATTCTGCTGGGGCTCGGGTAGAGTGGGTGACATTGTGGCCGAAGTGGTGGTCGAGGTCGGTGAAGTGTTGGGCGATGATGAGGTGGTCCATTGATCATCACAAGAGCAATAGCCTCGGGCCACGTCTCCACCCTCCAGGGCCAGTGCATTAGTTTCGCGTTTGAATTTGAGTTTTTGTAATTTTTGAATCTTCTCCTTTGCCGCGCCCTTCTCTAGGCCAGCAATGCTTGGGCTGGTTCCTTTCATCGGAACTTGAACATTCATATTGAGTTGGTTGTCGTCATTGAGATGATGTTGTGCCTGTTGTTGCTGTTGTTGTTGTTGTTGAGTAGGCATATAGAACTCATCGGGTGACTCAGCGCGTAGAGTCTCTATGGAACTGTAAAGTGAATAAAAATATTCAATTTATTAACAGGTTCATGTTTTGGTTCCAAAAAATTAATAATAAAAAAAAAATCAGAATTTATTAAGATTTTCTTTCACTATTTCACTGATTATGATTCAATTCAGAACTGGTTCTTTTGTTCATGAACTTTATTTTTTATGAGAAATTTAAAATTTCATTAAGCTGAAATCTTTTTTTTTTGGATTTATCTTTAATTTTGATTCAATTCCGAACTGGTTCATAAAATTTCCTTATATCAAGAGAATTTTGTCTTGAGCTGAAATATTGTCCCTTGCATTTTGACTCTCTTCCCAACTGGTTCTTTTGTTCATAAAGCTTAAGTCTTTTTATGAATATGAATAATCCAGCTTTAGCTTATTTAATTTAGTTTTCCTTTTACTCCAACTCATTTTTAATATTTAATTTCTCTTTAATTTTATAAGATGTTCCCCTTTTTGTGTGTCTTTTTAATTTCTATTTACTTTTTGTGCTTAGATAGTCTTACCTATTCCTTATTCTTTAATTTGTGTTACTGCTTTTTTCTAAAGTTCCCATTTTTTCTGCACTATAGTAAACTCAGCTGGTGACACGAAATTTATGCAAAGAAAACTAAAAGTGTAGGAATAAAGTGCAATGTGAAAAGGCAGAGGAATGCACGGTTGTTGCTGTTTTTAGTCGTGTCTCGTTTGGCAGAGCCAACTTTGCCAGCCAACACACAGTTGAGTGCACAAAATTCTCCCTTCAGATTCCTTCCATCAGAAGGCAAAAAGGGTGAGCAGAGACTTTCATTGTAGGCTGAATATCCTTGTCTGTCTGCGCTTAGACTTGACTGCAGATAGTTGAGTGAGCAAGTGAACAGCGCATAATGCAAATCGCAGCTACAAAGTGTGCACAGACTGTACCAGTGTGCAAGTGTGTGCCATCATTAACGTATTACGCTGATGTTTGTGCAGCCACTTTGCATATCTTGTGAGGGGGGGACTAGCAGCGGTATGGACTAGGTCTTAAGCACCAGCTCCCAGCTCCAAGCTAAAGAAATAATAAAGATTGCAGCTACTTTTGGGTTACATTGTAGCAGACTTAATGGTGCAATGACAATACAATTTGGGGGCGAAGCAAAAGTATTTCAACGATTTCAAGGTGTATTGTTTTATTTGCTATTGAAATTGCTGAGTGAATGAAGCGGTTTCGATTTGCCTTTTGAACTTTAAGGCTTACAATGCAACACTGCCTTTTGATCTTGTTCTGGAATCAGATTAGTGAGCTTATTTTTTTTTTTTGTGTCACAAAAATACAAAGATCTTCTTGGTTCCTTGAGGCTTTGAATTTAGGGAACTTCTGCATATCGTTCAAGTATATATATTTTTTTCTTCTTCTTCTTTATTATATAAAGCTTGTCAGAATCCCAATAACCCATTTTTATTTTAAATAAAATTTAACTTTTTAATATTTTCAATGAGGGTTGAGAGAAATCTTTCTTTGGGGAATGGAACCGTGGTCCTCTTTTAAGTTTCTTCTAGGCATTTTGACTATCTGGACTACATCGATTGACACTATATAATTAATAAGAATATGAATATAGTTATGATTATGAAAAGTTAATGGTTCTTGGTTTATCACTTGACTCTTGAGATCTCCTAAGATTTCTAAGCCCAATTCTTTCAAGAAATAATATAATTCTTAGCTATAAAAGGACTTGGTTCCACAACTCAAGTGAGAAAAGATATGGCAGACCTTTTATCTATTTTTTTGAAAAATTGCCCCATTTCCTTTTTAATGTGTAATTGACCTAGTTTTTCTACAGATCCGAAATTATAGATTAAAAAATTCATTATTTGTGTTGCTTTTTTCTTATATAATCCTTCTTCTCGACTTGATGTAATTTTTCAACTCTACAAAGTTAATAAATTTGTTGGTTTACTATTTACAACAAAAACATTTGATCATAATTTAAGAAACAAGTGCTCCAACCGAACAAAGAATGTGGAAGAGGGTAAAGGAAAGAATGCAAAATTAATGTTTATTGCGCTTTTAACACATACACACCTCCGCACCTCAACCGACCCGGAATTTCTATATAGCCCACAACCCAAGATGAATTGTATGGGTATATGTATGTATCTATGTGGGTGTAAATTTACATAAATGTGCGCTTTTTCTCTGACCTCCCCCCTTCTCTTTTTTTTTTTTTAGTGAGTGTGTAAGTGTGTAAGAAAATTGCATTGCAGCCTGCTGGCTGGTCGAGTAAATGTTAATCAGCTAAAAGTCAGAAAAGGTGATGCTGTGCGGCCCGGTCGAGACTGTTAGCGGCCTGGTCTTGGGCCTGGGCCAGGGCTTGGACCTGGGTTCGAGCTGGGACTGGGCTTGCGTTTGGGTAGGGTCTGAAGTCAGCCATGTTGAAAATACGAATGAGAGAAATGCAAATTTAATTGTATGCCAGGTAAAATAATGGCCTCCAACCTTTCTCCTTTCTGTGCTTCTTTAGGTGTCTGTAAGTGGACAGTAGCAGCCGTTTCGAGTTTTCGTTTTTTATTTTATTTCATTTTTTTTCTGTAGTTTTTAATTTTTCCTTTTTATGCTTCTTTTCGGTAAAGAGATTAATTTATGTTGGGAAACAAATAATATTTTAAATTTCTATAGAGAATTTTAAAACAAATAAAAGAGCAAAAGATAATAGAAAAGAATTTCAAATTTAAATTGTGAGAAAGAAAAACTAAAGAAATAAAAAAAATAAATAAAATAAATAAAATAAATAAAATAAATAAAATAAATAAAATAAATAAAATAAATAAAATAAATAAAATAAATAAAATAAATAAAATAAATAAAATAAATAAAATAAATAAAATAAAATTAGGAAAGTTTTTTAAATAAATTTTCAGTTATATTTTCTGGTTTCTAATTTCTGATTGTTTTCTGAATTCAAAATAAAAAATATACAAACCAGTTTCTAACTTATTTAATCTATGTAAAAATATTTAAATAAATAAAAAATAACATTTTCAAATAAAAAGTGTAAACTCTTTTGAGCTTTGCATTTCCAGAATTTTTATGCCTTTCAAAAATTTGAAAAATCTTCAAATATTTGTATAAATTTTCATAGTCAAAATTTGAAGACTGAATAGACTTTGTAAGGCCAATCAAGAATACTTTAAGAGAGGGCAAAGGTCTCAAATCAATTATGAAAGCATTAAAGCTTCGGTCTACCCAGGCGAATTTCTTTTGTAAAATTCTTTATAAATTCAATATGAAGCTGAAGTCAATCTTAAATTTGTTTTGGCCAAACTAAAAAGTTTTCGATAGAAATTATTCTAGTTAAATTTTATTTAAAATTATTTTAGCTCATGCATAGCTTTCATTTGCTAAAATAAAGAAATTTTTGGACTCTTGGAGATTTTTTTTTCTGTTTTTATCTTATTTCCATTTTTGTTTTTCTTTTGAAGGCTTATAAAATTTATTTTGCCTTTGCTTTGGCAAAGATTTTTGTTTCGATGCTTTAAAATTTAATAGAAAATTTTCTATTATTTTTATTTGATTTCTATGGCGTTTTTGTATAAATTTTTGTTCAGTTATTGAAAAATGTTTTCTCTCTCTCTGTATCTGTCTCTGTGAGGCTTAAAGCTTTTCAGTTGTATTGTATTTTTATGGTTGTGGGCGAGATGCGAATGGGTTGGTTGGGTGTGAATATACATTTTTCTGTGTCAGTAGCTGGGACATTCAAGTTTACCTTTATACACACACTATTGCACTTGCTACAAGCACGTCTACCATTTTCTCCGTTTTTCTATTTTCTTTTCCTTTTTTTTGGAATTTTATTTTTATTTTATCAAATAAAGAGGTAACATTTTTTGCTGCCGCATGTTTGACATGCCGTTTGTTATTTTTGATCAGCGCAACTGGCATTTTTTTTTGCAGAGGGTTTAAATTTTTGTCATTCTGAATGGACTGAACTATGTGAAAATTTATAAGTGTCTGAATGGAAGTTTCCTTTTTTAAATTTATACTTTTTTGTCGAGTGGATGTCAACTTGGAAAATTCATTCAGTTTTAAGTTAAATTTTCGTTTTGAAACTATTTCTGCAGTGAGAATTATAAAAAATAAAAATTATCGAAGTATATTTCCATTGATTTTCAAAAATGCCGATAGGATCCTCTTATGCTGTATTATTAACATCAGCTCTCATACAGCTTGATCCCCCGACCAAGTGGACTGATATAGTGCGCCTGGTGCTGTCACAGACCAAATGTATTTGGCGTCGAAAGTATTGTATGCGCCAGCTACGTAAAGCTCTGATCGTTGGCCTCAGACTGGGCATAATTCGGGAATTGAAATCCAAATATTATCTATATGAATATGCCAAAATCGATGGCAAGGGTAAAATAACTTATAAATTTGTACAGAATGCCTTGAGTTACCCCAGGGACAATGAGAGTTGTGAGCCAGAAGAGAAGGAGTCCAACAAAGTAAATAAATGTGACCCAGATCAATAAAAGAACCAATTTTGGAATTAAAAAAAAATATATAAAAAAAATTGTTTCCTTCTTGGAAAACTTACCCCGTTGACGACTATAAGTCCAACTCAAAGACCGATACCTATCAGACGCGCATCTCATCCATTGCCGCCTGGGGCACTTGCTGCTGTTGTTGTTGTTGCTGCTGAGCCGCCGCTGCCGCAGCACTTGAGCTGAGACTGAGGCTGTCGCCGTGCGAGTGTGTGTGTGTGTGCGCATGCGCATGTGAATGACCCTTGGAGGAGGAGGGAGCACTGCTCACTCCACTGCTACTGCTGCCGCCCGATGGCGTTTGATCGAGCAGGACGTTGCCGCCATTGCCGACCGTCGAGCTGGTGGAGGAGGCTGTGCGCAGGGGCGGGCGGGGTGCCCGTATATGATGGGTCTGCAGGCCCGTCATCACCGCTCCATTTGGCTGATGCTTGCTGGTCTGCTGCTGTTGATATTGCTGGAGTTCTGCAAGAGTTGGAGAAAGAGGGGCTGCTTAGTCGGGGGCTCTTTGGTTCGTTGGTTGGTTGGTATATCGGTTATAAGCTACTTAAAAGCGTTTTGCAAATGTTGGCATATTAGCCAGAAATGCAAATGTTTATTGTGCATGAGTGACATCAACGATGACAACAAAAGTCTATTGTAAACAACAACCAACAATCATTAAATCCCACAACCTGGGTAGTTTGAGAAGTTTTCATATTGCATTTCCTCTCTTCACTCAAACCAGTTTCAAATAGTTTAGTTTTGGCAAACTTTTGAAGCTACCCTCGTTAAAATAGATTGCTTTGTCTCCCTGCCTTTTCATATTGCCATAACAGTTGCCTAGATTCCCATTTGCCTTTCTCGTATATGCGTGTTTGTGTGAGTGTGTGTGTGTGGAACCGCAGTCTGGGCAATTGGGACTATTTGGTTTTCATGTTGATTTTTAACATTCGATGTCGTTCAACTCGTAGCCATCAATTGCCAGACAAATGTGCCAATGTTCGCACAGTTATTGGAATGGCTAATATTTTTCATCACTGTATTTGTGTGTGTGTGTGTGTGTGTCGTGGTAATTATATGTCACCGCATATTACATATCTCACCACTTCTGTCACTTCTTTCTATGCCGAATACGGTAGTTAATTTGTTTGCCTGTTTACATTGGTTCTGCCTATTGTAGTCACAATACAACTTTTATTAGAGCTCGGCTAGAGAAATCCACACAAATCGTCTCAAAATGACTTGGGTTAAGTCTTGATACTGCAATTCCTGGTGGGTTCGGGGCTGATTGGTATCGTTGGAAGCTTGTGGTTTTGGTTAAATTGATGTCTAAACAGGTCATATTCGAAGACATAGGAAAGGGGAATTGTTTGTTAAGATATTCTAGGTATTTTATTTATTAAATTCTTGGCTTTATTCAATTATTATCAAACAAATAGAATGCGTAATCGAATATTTCTAATTTGATCTAGTTTATTTTAATCTTCCTCTTTCGGATGGCCAATTGGAAAAATCAAGGGAATAGAAGCTTCTATTCTCTTAAAATGCAAAAATTCATAGTTTTGCCTAGTTCACTATGGCAAGCAATTGCTTTGCTCAACCGAAAATTGTGCACAGAGTATTCAAAGATAATGTCCTAGCGGATTATGATACTCGAGTTGATTCGGTGGGATTGGACTCGTCTTGAGTTAAGGGAAAGAAACATAATATACACATGTACATAAAGTGCAAGAGTTCAGACTTAAAGAGCTTATGAAATAAGTAAAGAGCAATTGGTTGGACTAAGCGCGGCTGATTGTGGCTAGCCCATAAAGTGGTCAGTCCTTTTGGGGTTTCGTACACAAAATACAGGCACAAATTTCTGAACTCCGTTTCTGGCAAACACGTGCCATCAATTGCATAATAAAATATCAGAGCCACAAAAAGAAAAAAAAAAAACTATGCAATTTCCCCGGCGGGTCGAGAGTCAGCACATTCATGTATATGAATATGAAATTAACAACCGTGCGTATGCGTAATGTGGCCAACTGTGTCCGCACAAACTAAGCATTAAAGAGCATATGAGTGGGTTGCTCCTCGTTTTGGCCGCTTGCTTGGTATTGCAATAAATTTTCAATTTCCATAGGCCAGCATATAGGCTGCTGGCCAGCAGCAAATCTAATTTATATGCACATCACTTATACGCACAGTTGGACAATGGCAGAATAGAGCTTAAAAAGCGAGGGTCGGGAGGGTAAAGTAGTAACAAAATGAATCGCTACTCATCCTGACATATAATTACAATGCAAATTCTGTAGCAAAATGCCTATAATAGAAATAGAAAATATTTCATTTTGCCTGAGCGAACACACACGCGCACAGACATCGTGAGTGCCCTAAGGTCACCAAGTCAAATGTGGTTAAAATTATGTAGTAAAATTTTATAATTCCGTTTCACGGATGTTGATTAGTACGAAACGACAAGCCCGGAAAAGCACACACACACACACACACATACACACATTGACAGCCAAGTGCATGGAAAACTTGACCACCAAATCTAACTTGACAGGGAGCCATCAGTTCGACTGGGACTCTGAAATTGGTCCAAGCCACCGAGGCTGTTCAAATCAACAAAAATGTGGCTTTGTACATTTTGATGGCCACACCGTGACATGACAACCTCGCTGACAGTTAAGTGGCTAGGCACTCTAAACCACCAGGGCTGCCATACATTTCCTTAGGTCCCCTCGACTATTCTGACAGCCACACAAAATGTAGCCAATTGTATTGTGGGTCATGACAGTGTTTGTTGTAGTTGCTGTTGCTATTGCAATAATGAAGCTAACATTTGTGGGGATTTTTAGGAATTCAAGTGAATTTATGACAAAATGTGTTGGCTTCTTTTTTGTTTTTGCCACACCAACTTGACATTTGTTGCAAATGAGATTTATGGAGAAATCTGAGCCGAGATTAATTACAAAGATTTATTCTTTGCACTCAACTGGAAAATAATTTGCAAAAATAACTAGAAAATTAATTTTAGTTGGGAAATTCTTAAATTTGCAGAACAAATAATTTTGGAACCTTAAAACTTTGAAGTTTGCTCATAAATCTAATAAATTTATTTTTATCAACGTTCAGATCATTATAAAATTTAATCCAATTTTGTAAATAGAATTTATTTTGATTAATCTCAACTTTCAAGTTCAAAAATGAAATCGAATGTCTCGTCTTGATTTATTAAAAACTTTCCAGAATAATTTATTGATTTGTTTTTGAACTTGACAATTTGAAGGCATTATTCGAATGTTTTAGATGTCCAATTACCCTTTTTTTCTTGGCAGTGGAAACCCCTTTAATTTCTGTAATGACTTTCAAATTAGCAAGTCACTTTAGATAAATGGCTAAAACGCTGGCGTCCATTTGAGCTACATAAATGACTCTTTTTTTTACTGCAAGATTAGCATAAAATTTAAAGCGTTTCAATCAAGCATAAATCACAGCACAGACTGACCAGAATCTGGGTATGTCGTGGGTAACGTTGCCAAGTAAATCAATAAAAGGTGAACAGAAATGAGCGTGAGAGAGACAAATGAAAGGTGTTTGCAAAAAAAAAAAAAGGATAGACTGAGAGAGAGAGAGAAAAAGCATCAATTTTTCAAAATGCAATGCGAAATCATTCGTTTATCGTTGGAAAATTTATGTACTTCTATTTAGCATTGGACAAGCGATTTGGTTTGTTCATTCGTTCAGTCAGTTGGCAAACTAAAATTAAGTATACGCAGCGTTGCCGTTGCTGTTGCTGTGGCAAATCAGGCGTGTGTAAGTTTTGTACTTCTGCTGTCTGGGTCTGAGAGTGTGTGCCTGTGAGTAAGCAGCACAATTAAATTGGATTTATGGTGCGCGTGATTGCAAAATGAAGTTAATGTGCATACAAATGAAATATCAAAATTGTAGACGAACCGAACCGAGCTTCCAAAAGCAGACAAGTAGAAAAAATTGTAGTCAAAGTTTTCTTTTTTTTTTTCTCTCCCCTTCTTTTGATATTTTCCGCTGTCGCTGCCTTTGTGCTTATCCAGTGTTTTCGGATTGCACGGAAATCGTACCTTGTTTGTCATGTCATCAATAAATGGCGAACGGAGCAGCAGCAGAAAATTGAATGAACCCACTCACACAATCATACAAGAAATATCTACATAGTCAGATATACAACGAAACAGAAAAAGAAGAAGAAGCAGCAGGAGCAGAAGAAGAAGAAAATTATGTAATACATGTTGTGAGAAAGTGTAAAAGGAAATGGAAAGTTGGCCTGTTGGACATATTTTAGTCATAAGTAAGAAGCAACAGCGAATTGAGCACTCTGGCGCTTCAATGAAATATTTATGAGTCCTGCCAGATAGATTTATGTATCCAACTGTGAGTGAGTGTGTGTGTGTGTGTATTGGTGTGTGTATTCGTTGGCCGTATGATGGCCATTTTCAGAGCGAGTGAGTGAATTGAAAAATTTATTGGTTGGATTAACTGGTCCGCTGATTGTGGACCAACTGGATTAAATATTTCCCCCTTTGACTTATTGTTAAATTATGTGCAGGGCATAATCTTTGATCGACTTCGATAAATCTGCTATCTTAAAATCTATTCCTTTGGTAATTTAATATATTGAAAGCTCATCTAACTAAGTTGTAGGTCTTTCTGATTTTTTTGAACAACAAACAATATTAAAGTTATCAATTTTTCATTTAACAATAAAAAGAAGCTTTTCTTTAGATATTTTTTTGGTTTAATGTTTGTCATAAATTTATATGAATTGTGGCTCTCATAAAGCTCTTGTTGTCTTTATTTTTTGACCTCTCCACAATTGAAGTCACAAATTGACATTTGGCACAACTCATTAATACTGACCACCAAACAAAACATACACAGGAAGTGAGAGAGAGAGAGAGAGATACGAATTTCAATAAAATAATATTGTCTTTAGGGAGACAAAGAGGGGGAAAAATGCTAGTCAAGTTAAACTAAACCAAACAAAGAGTTTCGTATGATATCGAAACCAAATGAGACAAACAAAGAGGCAAACAATGAATTGTATGGGCCGGAATATAGAAAAAATTCCAACTAGCCAAATAACCATTCACCCCAACTTTGAATGGCGCCCAACAACTGCGCAATGCCACATTTGTATGCCCGGAGTTCCGCACTTAGTTCGTTTGTCTGACTTGTCCCATTTGTCCATCTGCTTGCCTGTCGAAGTCATCAAAACGTAGACGAACGTAATCATAAAAACTACAGAGCACAGAAAGAAAAACAGCTCCAAAAACACACCAACCAAACTGGAAATAAAAACCGCAAAAGGCAGAAACTGTTTTATATTTTTGTGGGTCACTTGTGAATCCCTTTGCATTGTATACTCTTTTTAGAAATTTTTTGTGTTTCTTTTTTGGAGAGCTCTGGAAGCTATAATTTTTCTCTTTTATAGAGAAAGGGTTCTGAAACCACTTAAGCATTATTTTAATTATGTTTTGTATTTGAATTTATAAATTTGGTTAGCTTATATTAGGGAACCAGTTCATTGATTCAAAGGCTTAAATCAAAGTCTGGCAATGTTGGTCTTGTTAAAGAAGAAAATAATTGATTGAAGAAACTGGTTCGTTGATTGAAAGGCTTGAAATAAAGCCTGACAATATGTACATATCTCTTTAATCCTTCAAAACCTTGAATAGTCTGTCAATATTAGTAATAAGAAGAAAGGAACTAGTTTATTGATACAAAGACTTGAAAAAAGTCTGGTAATATTGATATAGCTAAAGAAGAAAGTCCTGAATTGAAAAAAGTAGTTCATTGATTCAAAAGCTTGAAATATAGTCTGACAGTATTCGTATAGCTAAAGAAGAAAGGAATGAATTGAAATAACTGGTTCATTGATTCTAAAAATTTGAAACAAAGTCTGACAGTATTCGTATAGCTAAAGAAGAAAGCCCTGAATTGAAAGAACTAGTTCATTGATTCAAAAAATTTGAAACAAAGTCTGGTAATATTCGTATAGCTTAAGACGAAAGGAATGAAATAAAGGAACAAGTTCATTGATTCTAAAAATTTGAAACAAACTCTGGTAATATTTGTATAGCTAAAGAAGAAAGAAATGAATTGAAGGAACTGGTTCATTGATTCAAGGAGCATGAAACAAAGTCTGACAATTCTTAAAAATCTCTTCTATAAAGAGTATTAGCAAGTCTTTAGTTTTAATTCACCAAATCCTTACCGCTTGTTTGCTTAGTTTTTTTATTCAGTTTATTTTACGGTTTCGACCAATTTTTCTTTTGGAGTTTTTGTTTCGATAAAACGGTGGAAAAAAGTAAACCTAAAACATATGCCGTTTTGTAAATAGAATTTTCATCATCCGTTTTTGTCATCATTTCCTTTTGGCATACACGTCGTATGTGTGATAAACATTTTGGTGTGTGAACTTCAATTGTCAGAGGGCATGAGGAACACGAAAATATTTTGTATGGAGTTGTTGATGTTTCATTGACAATTTGTCGGGTTGTGGTTCACAAATGCTGCCACTTTTTATTTGTACATTTTTATTTTTGCCTGCATTTGACAATGAGAATGACAATCAAGTCACGACATTTTTTGGGCCCAACTGTCTGCATACCCTTTTCAGATCTACTACATAATATGTACTCGCTTTGTACTTACAACCTTCAAACCAAGAGTTCACAAATTTTTCTGTATTTTTCTCTGATTTTTTTTTTTTTTTGGTTTGCTCCTTAACTGTTTTTGTATCTTTTGTGGTGGTTGTAGTTGTTGTTCTTGCTGTAGCAGCTTAGCCAAGTCAGAAAATTCGCCTTTTGTATGCCTGCCTGTCTTATTTTTATTATATTTCTGCTGCTCTTTCTTTGTGGGCAGTGTGGCTGCTGAAGGGGAGGGGGGTGATGGCAAGCGAAGGGTGTGGGGGGGGGGGTATTTGTAAGGGTCCTGGCATATGAACATGTCAGCAAAAATCGTTTACGCTTCATTGTTTTTACTCAATTTGCTTGATTTTTCTTTACTTCTTATTTTGCTGTTGTTGTAGGATTTCGACAATCGGTTGGTGTGTGTGTGTGTGTGTTTGCGGATTTTGGTTTTACTTTCTCTTATATTTATTTTTTTTTCTTAAATTTATTATTTTCTTTGTTATCTTTGGAATTCTTTTCCTGGATGGCCTGTGTGAATTAGAGGCATATGAACTTTATGTTTGCTACATTTTGCTCTTCAAATAAATTGAAAAATACTGAATTGAAATATGAATAACACACAAAAAATTCCATTTTATATGAAATGGCTTATGGATTGTTTTGGTTGAGCTACCTCCAAGTATTTCAAACAAAAGTGCTGGCTCTGAATCTGCCATTTTATCGATTGACTGGAAATCACTTTGTTCTAGGCGGAGGCAAAGTCGAAAGGATTTAGACTTAAGTCCTTAATCAAATTTTAAAGACTCGACGGATCTTTTTTTTTATATTACTCTAGTTTTTTTTTTTCAAAGCAAAATATATGCAAATATTTGCTCTCGGCAACTTAAATTTGATAAAGATGGCTACAAATTTTTGAAGATAAAAGAAAATTGACATAAAAAAAGCCTCCTAATTTTTTAAGCAGTTTAAGCTAACCTTTTGACATCCTGAGGCTGATGGCACTTTTAAAGTTTTAAATTGAGCACTCCATTTAATCCCGAAGAGAACTCGGTTTTTTTTAAGAGTTTAACCTTGCTCCGTTTGACAGTTAAATGGAGGCATAAAAAATACCTCTTTAAGGACTAAAAAACAAGCAGCTAATTAGAGTCTAAACTGTATTCAAGCAACATCAGCAATTCGCTTGGCCCACGACCTTTAACAGGCAAATGATAATGGGCCACTCGAGTGCTGCGTATGAAAATCTCTTGGCCAACATCAATTACGCAAGGATTTATAATTTTCTGGATGTTAGTCAACCAGTCAAGCAGTCAAACTCTCCAAAACTGGGAAGGGCAAACACCAGCCAACTAAACTTGACTTTAATATTTATGACTTGTGCTTAAGAAATTTTCTATATTCTGCCTACTTTGGCTACCCCTCCTCAACGAAAGAAAAATAAAACTTAAAAAAAAAAGAAAACAACACACACACAACACAATAACAACAACATCAAATACACTGGCCCAGCCAAGGGCAAAGTAGGCAACAAATAACAAAAGCAATGCTTACTGGAAAGCCTTCGCAACTTTAGCCAGGAAGAAATATGCGCCTACGCATAATTATATGAAAATTCGCAATAATTATAAATAATGCAAGGCGCAAAGAAATGCCAACGACAAAGCTTAAACATACACCAGACCAGCTACCAACCAGGCCAGCCACCTGATGACGACAAAAAAAAAGGAAATTTCTACGTGATCTTCGGGGTGCCGAAGATTATAAACTCTTTTCGCAGCTCTTTTCTGCCGTAAATCACATGAACGGGGTTGGTCAGTTAATAGGGCCGATTTAGGTTTATGTGATAGCTATATGATATAGTAGTCCCATTTTGAAAAAATAAGAAACCGATTTAGGTTGGTATGACAGCTATAGGATATAGTAGTCCGATTCTTACACAATTTGGTACATATATCCAATGATATTTAAAACACACTCATGCCGGATTCGGTTAATAAATGTGGGAGCTATTCCCTAAGCCGATATAGGTTCGTATGACAGCTATATGATATAGTGGTCCGATCCGGCCGGTTCCGACTGAGAGACTAGTTTGTATAGACGGACATGGCTATATCGACTCCTCTAGTGATTCTAAGTATTCTAGAGGTAACTTTTGTGGGTCTACGATGTTTGGTTCTGTGCATTACAAACATCAGAGCAAAATGAATATACTCTTTTTTTCTGCGAAAAGAGTATAAAAAAGAAGACATTCGCAGTGTCGGCGACAATCCTGGGTGGAGTCCGTAAGTGAGAGAACTTTTTTATTCTCTCTCTCCTTGTTTATCTCATTTAATTGTTGGCACTTCTCGGTTCTTCCTTTCCTTGAGCTATAGAAAGTTGGCCAAGAGGCGTAAAATTAAATTAGTTATGGCATAAGCCAAAACGACAACAAAATCATGTCCAAAAATAGATTCATTTTAATTTAAAAGTTATTAATATTGATAAGGATATATTTGGAGCTCTTGAAGAATATCGACTGATAATTTAAGAATATGGTTAGCCCAAAATAAGCTGGAGCGAATCTATCTATTTATTCTCTGTAATGCATTAAAAAATGTCTAGTAAAGATTTGAAGTGTTCCTGAATTCCATTGAAAATTTGATGAATTTCTAGCATATTAAAATTTGCCTGGAATCTGATTAATCAATAAATTCGGCCTGAAGTGCTTTTATTGAATTTGTAAAGTGCAAAAAAAAAAGAACTCAGCTGGCGATAACCCAAAAAATATGAAATACCTACGATAATCAGGGCTTAACAATATATACGAGTACGTATATACATATATATATATCTGTATATATATATATATATATATATATATATATATATATATATATATATATATATATATGTATATATATTGTTGTATTTCGTGTTTGAAGAATATATATGAATTGGCAAGTTTGTAAAAAGGCAAGGCATAAACGAGTGATGGGATGCTTATATAAAATTTCCTGCAAAATCACCCCAAACAAACAAAATATTGCTCAATCAAAGCGAATGACCTTTGTGTAGTCGATTTTGCTGGCAGTGTAGAACTTCCGTCCCATCTAACTAAGCTCAAAATGTGCTCGCGTGAAAATTGAAATTGTACTAATCAGGCACAGCAGGATGAACTGGATGGCTTGCTGGATTCTGAGTTTGAGGTCAAGTTTTGCTGGTGTATACATTTTTTTTTTTTTGTATTTTTTTAAGAACACGTGTTATTGAGGCATTCAAACGTAAAGAAAAAAATATTTTCGCTCCGCTGAAGTCTAACACTGTGATTGTTGACCACAGTGGTTCAAAAAGTTGATGCCTAATCCTCTAACGAAAAAAAATAGAATGGTTGTTTTTGTTTGGTAAGATGACGGAAACTGGCTTAAAAATTATGCTCTACCGATTACCAAGGAGTTTTTTTAAGTTTTTTGTTGCTTGATGAACTGTTAAATCGTCGGGGTTGTTGGCCAGTGTTTTTTTTTCTCGGTTGTAAAAAGGAATTGGTATGAGAATTATCGATAAGTTTCAATAGGCACGCAAGATTCCCATTGGCTCGATAAAGTCGTTATGCTTGTCAAATAAACTAGTTTGCCTGTTCTGGTGGGTATCATAAAATGGCTTTGATATAAATGTGGTCATAACTATAATAAGCCGTGCAATAAATGTCCTGATATAAACAAAAATATTACAATACTTTTGTGAAGGAGAGCTCTCGAGCTTTTACCACCCGTATCAATATCGGAAAATATAAAATTTTTCCTCGTTCTGATAGTCACGTCATGCTTTTTATGATAACATTTTCAATTTCAATCTAAAGGCAATTTGATGTTATGATTTTCTTTTCGATAAACTATAATTTGACAAAGGTAAAAACAACAAATACAAATCTGATAATAAAACATTTTCATTTCCATTTCCTTTTCGCGTTTTCTTGGCTCAATGGCTTCCAATTTATTACTTTTGCCGAGGAAAAAGTAATAAAAAAAAATTATAAAACATTTCTCTGTTCTCTTTAGTTTTGGAATTTCCACTCATCCCAATCAACAGATACAAAATATTTCGTCTTTTTTGATTCCTAGCCCGCATTTGGTTATTTACCACTCGACTTTGCTTTAGTCTGTTGTTGACATTTTGAGGTTAGATAAACTAAAATTTTATGTCATATCGTATTGGGTAGATAATTTGAACTTATCTATACGGCATATGAATTTTGGTTTAATTGTGTTGATTTCTGTGGCTTTAAAGTCTTCATATGGGCAATTTCTATTCTGATTTTATTCTAGTCAATTAAATTGTGGAACTTTTAAAATGAATTGATAATTCCGAACTAAAGAAGTATCAATAAGGAGAATCAAAGTTTATATTGATATTTTCATATATATATTTAAAGCCATTAAGTATTATATTGCAATTATATTAAATTTACAAATTTTGAGTTTCCATTTAAAAAGAAAATGAAAAACTTTTTATTTGATGCCAAAGCATATATAAATTTCTTATATTCTTTTCGAAGCAAAGGAGTATATTGAATTTGAACTGAATACTGCAATTTACAGAATCAAATATTCCAAATCTCAAAAAGTTATCTCCTGATCGGTTAGAATCAATAGCCAAGTCGATTGGGTCATATCTACCCTTCAATCATTCTGTTCAATCGTTTCTATGCGATCTAGCCAAAAAGGCCATAACTTTTGAGAATATTATTAAAATAATCCTGATTAACCGATCTCATTTAAATATGTCTACCATATTTCACTTTCATCGGGACTTCAATATTTTATAGATTTCATTGAAAATAAACTTGAGTGTAAAAATATCTTCTACATTTATGAGAGGACAATTTTCGAAAAGAGTTTAAAATCTTTGGTATCCTGAGTAATATTAAGCTTTTCATATATTTGTCATTTCTTTTGCAAGCCAAAAAATCAATATCACTCCGGTCTCCGATTGAAATGGATTTCTTCCTTTTTGAAATAATCTTAAAGTAAATACTTTAAAAACTCACCTGCATTGGTTGGATGCCGTGACACTGCTGCTGTCAGATTTCTGGGCAGCGTCATGCAATCTCCACCAGCTGCACTCGAGCTGGTTAATAACACATTGCCACGGCTATCGACAAGTGCTGTGCCACCGCCAGCCAGATTGAGGGCGGCAGTATTGCGGGCATAGTTCAAAGTCGCCGCATGATGTAAGGTGCCTGCTTTGGGTAAAGTCATCATGCCGGGATTATAGCTTACACTATTCCCGGTCATAACAACTGAGCCACCGCTGCCACTGCCGGTGCCTGATGTATTGCCAGTGGGTCCCGCAATTGGTGAGTTATTGGGACGGCCAAAAGTTTGCGTGCCGCCACCAGTTCCATTCATTCCTTTGATTTGCATATGCTCACGTTCTCTTTCCCTCTCCCTTTGCTGTTGTTGCTGCTGTTGCTTATTTGTTGTGCTATAGGTGACAGTGTTCAGCATGCTCACGCTGCCATCCAGTCCCTGGCCAGTTGCCTTTGTTCCACCGTTGCCGCTGCCGCCACACATTCCCAGGCTGCCGTTGCCTTCCATGACTGCATTATTAACCACATTTCCACTACCGCCCCCCTGCTGCTGCTGTTGTTGTTGCTGCTGCTGCTGTTGCTGTTGTTGGCTGGCCAATTGCAGTTGCATGCCCGTGTTGGCACAGATATGCGGTGGCGGTGGCTTTACATCGGTGGCTGCCGCCGCCGCTGCTGCTGCTTGTAGTAGCATGGCCTGGCCCTGGTCACCGTGGTTCTCCACATCGACAATCACATTGGCACTTTGCGAATGCCCCATATGATAGTGTGCATGTTTTATGGGCTCTGGTGGATACGGCACCTGCTGGTGCATGCTGCGCTGTTGATACTGCTTCTGCAATGTCTTCACCTCGAGTCGCGTCTTGTCTCTCTGGTAGTAGACTCCGGCAAATATCAATACGTTCAATATGAGCAGGCTACAGCCGATAGCAATTGTCACACTCAATGCGGTTGAGTAGGCCGCATAGCCGGCGGCCTCAAACCCGGATGCTAAGGTATCCGAAGAGGCATTGGCCAATGTGGTTGGGGCAAACACTCCGCCACCGCCACCCCCGGCTCCAGTGTAGTTGCTGCCAATTGGTATACAAGTCGTATACATGTTGTTCGGCTCTACGGTGGTAACTGTTGGGGATATAAAAAAGAGAATACAAAAAAAAAAAAAGAATGAACAATTTTTAATATTCGCTTTTTCTCTTCTTGAAATATTCATAGAGCTGAAACAGAAAGTCAAGCAAAATACTTTAAGCCGAGGACGAGAGTCGAGAGTTTCAGCTTTTAAAGTTCACCCAACAACCGAATTCATTTTATCATTTTCGCCCAATGAATATTTATGAATATTTAAGTAAAAATTTTAAAATGAAAAAGTTCATTTCTTTTTTAACCTTTCCTTTGTTCCTAAATGCTTAGCATTTTCCATTAGCCTGGGTGTTTTTTATTTGCAAAAAAAAAAAAGAATTTATTTCGAAAGCAGTGAAATGAAAATTTTATTGTGTTGATGAGAAAATAAAAAAAATACAATATAAATAAAAGTCTTTAGATTTATTATTTTTAAAAATTGAATTAACAAAAGGTAAAGACTATAAGAAGATTGGCTTTCTCAACTCAAATCTAAATTGGTTTCTAAATTGGATTTAATGACAAATTTGTCCCATGAGAGTAATCGCATTTCATTTTAATTCTGATGTAGATATATTGCCTACTTTAAATATAAATTAATTATTAAATTTTTATCTCATCGTTCATTATTTAATTTAAATCAGATTTTACTATATTGTCTTTTAAATTTAAAATTCGTACTCTTTAAAAAGTTAGAGTTGGAGTTAAATAACTAAAAATATGTTCAAAAATGAAACACTGGAAAAAATTAATTCAGCTCGACTTTGAACTCAAAACCTTTGACCACTCACTAGGATGAGAGCTTAAGGTTTTTTTTTTTACCAATATATTAATACATTTATTGCAAAAGACTAAGAAAGGTGATGAGCTTCTTAAGGCCCCTAAGTCCATACTCTGTGGGGACTAATTTTATATAGCTTTTCTGAAAACTTTGTCCGGAGACTGAGAACTGTATGTATCTTTTAATTGTTCCTTATCTTTATTTATAGAAATCTTAACGCTAAAAAAAATTTGCATTAATATTTATTTCCGATGATAATATCAGAGTTCCATAAGGAGTACGCAGCCGAGCAGCTCTTCAAAAGAGTATTGAGAGAATGATTTAAATAGTATTCCCATAGTTTAGATATCAATACGAAAAATAAATAAATTTGTCCTTTCTGTGTGGAAGATTTAAAAAAATATATTTAAATTGGAAATTATATGTTTCCAGAGCTCAAAATTATAAGAATGCTTAAATATTTTACAATCTCTTGAAATTGCTTCGAACCCAAGAAGCTTGACAGAAAATTTCCATATAAATTGTAATGAGTTTTTGTCCAGTCGCACATTAGATAATATTTTCTCATTTTTCTTCTTCTTGTTTTGTGTAAGAAGAAACTGAAGTGGTAAACTTCTTCCTCTTCTTCAAATAAAACAAAGTAGCTAGCCAAGTTTTAAGGAATCAAGAAGAAAAGAAAAATTCTGCAATGCACTCTTCTTCATTTTGTATTCTCAGCAAAAGCTTTTCTTTCGAAAGAGTGTATGTGTATGTATGTGTGTGAGTGCAGGTAAATAAAAAGTTAGGAAAGAAAGTCTGTGGAACAAATGTGCCTCAGTGCTTTTGAAGTTCGCTACGTTTAAATTGTATTTGTCATTGTATTCAAGTGCCTTGGTTGCGGGTGTCTCCGTTGTTTTTGCTGTTGTTGTTTCATCTCCCATACTTTTCCACTTTGTTTTGCTTTATTGTTTGTCTGCTTGCGCCTCAAGTGCTTCCTACTTTGTTGTTTTGCTTTGGTATTTCGTTTTTTTTTTTTTTTTGCCTCTCATATTTTATACTTTGTTTTATCTCAAGTGTTTGCATGTGAATGTCATTGTGCCCCTCTGTAATTGTCTGTGTGTGTGTGTGTGTGTGTGTGTGTGTGTGTGTGTGTGTGAGTAGGGGTGTCTGTAAAGTTATGCCTTTCAATTCTCTAAATATCAAACAATTTATAAAACTTTTACCCAAGATTAAAGACTTTTGGGTGTGTTCTGTATTTTTTTTGCATAAATATTTCAACATTTCGCACAATTGCAATAATAATAACCTTATTTTTTCTATATTTATATATAAATATATATGTATATATATAATTTTTTTTTATAATTCCTTTTGTTTAGGTTAGACTGGTTTGTTATTTATGTATTTTTAGTGTGTGAATATTCACAGCTGTTAAGAGTCTTGACTGTAGAGCTTTTTAATTGTTTGTAATTTTTTTAAGAGTTTCTAAGCTATTCCTATTTTCATATAATTTTATTATTCCATTGTTTTGTTTTTATAATTTTTCACTACTAATTTCTTTCTTAACCATCGATAAAAACCTCAAATAGCTGCAGTTAATTACTCAAAATGAATTACAGGTACTTTTGTGATTATCCTACATGAAAGAAACTACAATTTTTAAAAACCACAAGCTAAGTACGCATACCAATGCATTTATAAGTGCTGATATATGTGTATGTGTGTGTGTGTGTGAATTGAAATGTTTATGGGGAATTCAAAAGTGCTTAACCTGTCACTTATCTGCCTTAAGTAGCAAACACTTTGAGGCTCCACCCCACACACACACACACACACACACACATACACGCAAGAAGCTATGCACACAACCCCAATTTCTCAAAGGCTATTGCCGGTCCATGTGTAATCTAACCCCAAGTACAGAAAAAAAGCCTCAGTAGGGACTGGAAACCTTACCAACTTTCTGTCCCAACAACAAAAAGCAAACGTTGATGACGACCTCTTAACTAAGCAAGCAAAACCATTTTTTTTTGTCGACGTTGTTGTTGTTGTTGTTTTTAAATAACCCAACTAAGCTTTTTATCATTACGCTCCATTTTGCATTTACTTGGAAGTAAAAATACATTTCATTTCATTTCATTTCGTTTTCTTCTTTCTTTTTGTTTTTTGGTTTTTGCAAAAAAAAAAAAATAAAATAAAGGAAGAATTTTTCGGTCTCCTTTTTCAAATTTTAATTCCTTTTTATTTTAATTTCGTTTCTACTTTAATGTCATTTTTCTGCAGGCTAAAAGAAAAAAAAAAGAAGGAAAAATATAGCAAACGCTTGAGTAATATTTTCTGTCTCTCTTTCTCTTGGCCCAGAATTCCGTTACATCTGAGAAAGGCCACCCGCATGCGTTCAAGGACCCTAGATAATTATATACGAGAAGGACACATGATGGCCTAAAAAACTTGAGTCAGAGTCAGATAACCAAAGGCAGAAGATGAGGAGTAGATGCCGAGGGTGAGACAGCATGAGGACCAAAAATAAAAGAGATACGGCCAAAGGAATGTTTTTTTTTTTTTTTTTTTTTTTTGGCCGCAATCAGGGCAGACCTCTTGTCAGTTGCCTTAACGTGGCTTTAATTAGTGGAATGACAAAAAATCCCAGCCATAAAATCAAGTTAACTTGCAAACTGCACAATGCCAAAAACCCCCAAAGAGGGCATTTGCATTATATACAAAAAAAAAAAAGTAAAAATAAATAAACTCACGCCACGATTCAATTAAGTGTTGGGTAAACACCGAAAGTGGAGAAAGCCAGAGAAAATGTATGGCAAAGTGATTGCATTTGGCAGCCCTGGTAAAACCTCGAAATGACCTTGCATAAATTAGATTTTATTTGTGACTTTCCGGATATTTTGCCCGAAGCTGACTGCCCCCCTTCCCGAAAGTGGTTCAACATTTAAGAGACAATTATCTAGACAGCAAGATTTTCGTTATTTAAAGCTTTTCAATTTGCCTTGACTTATTTGCGATTTAGAGAGAATCACTTGTCTCATTTGGTAGCGCAGAAATATTCTTAAAATCAGTCGAGTGGTGACCCAAGCAACCTTCGCTGCGGCTTAAAATCCACCTGATACGTTTCTAGTATTCCTTTTCCACCACACAGGCTTATGTAGATTTTTCTCCATCTTTTCTCTCTTTTTTTTTAGCAAAACAACGAACGGCATTTTAAAAATGTTCACAAAATCCTTAGTCTGGACTCAGCTCTTGCCTTTGGCTCACATGTTGCTTGTATGTGTGTGAGTGAGTGTGTGTGTGTTTTGTATTGTTATCTCTGCAAATAGCTGCAAAGCCGTCTTTCACCTTGTTTGCTCTCTCATTCTTTGCATCCTGTTTTTTTTTTTGTTTTGCCTTTTTTTTTTTGTATTCCCCTTTTCATCGGAATTCAGGTCAACCAAGAGGGACAGGATAATGGGAGGACACAAATGTAGGGTGGAATATCTCTACTTATTCTGTTGTTTTTTTTTGCCTGCCATAATGTAGGCATTGGGTTATTTAAGGTTTGTTAAAATATAAGCATCGTATCATATGCAGAATATTATTACATAATCAAGGACTTTGGGGAAACAGATTTGCGGTCAGCCCTTTATGTAAATTAACACAACCTGTGACGTCACACCTTCACGTTTTGATATGGAAAGTGTTTGCCTAATTAAAATGCAGTGAATTAGAGGTTCTCGTTTTAAGTGGCACCCGCAGCTTAATTCGTAATACAAGAGGTAAAGTAAGCAAACATCTAAAGATATAGACATTAGTTGGAATTATTACGAAGTAATAATGAAAATGTTTGGTTATCCATAATTTGGATTGGGAGTTTCTTTTTTGCGCTTACTTTGATTATGCCATACAATCAAAATAAAGAAATTTTATTGATAAAAAAGTAATTGAAATTATAATAATATCAATTATCAATTAATATGTAAATAAATCAAACAAACTATGTAAAAATGAAGCCGAACGTTAAACTCGGGTGCGGTCGAGCTTGGGATATCCTGTACCTAGTAGACGGAATTGAAAAAAAGGTGGCAGCCCTAATCGGGTGATAACCCTGGTCGCCTGCATTCACATAAAACCTCTGGTCTTAATTTTGTTTTGCATTCAACAACACATTATTCACAATAATGCAAGCACGCCATCTATCGGACTGTTTATTCGACCGTTTGTCAGTTAGGCCAGGGGAGTTAAAATCCTGTTCTTTTGACTAGTCTGTATATAATATACTAATATATATGTAATCTATGTACTATCCAGGCTAACAAGATTCTCGAGAAAATCAATAAAAAGAAAAATAAAATAAATAATATTATTTCAAAATAAATCAGAATAAATAAATGAAAAGGTTTCAGCTAAATTTCTGCTTCTAAGGTCAAATTTGAATATTTCACCTTCAGAAAGTTTTTATTCCAGGAAGGAAACCCAGAAAAAATCGATTCTAAGAAAAGAAATCTTATTTATTAAAAGAAAAATATTCCTGGTTTTTTCTTAACGAATTTTTGAGCCAAGAAAAAGTAGACACGAAGAAAACTAACAAAATCGAATTACCAAACTTAAAGTGAATTTACTGTTTTTCTGACCGATTAAAAATATTTTGTTCTGCTTCATCTTTTTCAATTTGTGTGGTTGCCATGTTTACCGAGACTTTTGAGCTCTTTTTTTGATGCCCAGACTTTCTTTGTAGTTGGTGTGTGTGTGTGTGTGGAAGTAGTTGTCCCAGTTTTCTGTGCTGTGCCTTGGGTTTTTATTTGCTGCTCTTAGCCAAAGTCACGAATCGTATTGTATAACCTTTTGGTACCAGAAAAAAAAAAAAAAAAAAACGATTCAACGACAACACACTCAGCCGAAGCGAACTAAGCTTAGCTCTGCTCAACGGAGGTGGCTCTGACTGGTGGTTCTGGGCTCCTCTGATGTTCCATGTCTCATGTCGGGCTGATATTTGGCAAAGTCAACTTAAATGAAAAGCATATCAAAGAAGAATGTCGAGTCTATATGACACGCTGACTTTCGGGCTACTTCACTCTGTATCCAAGTTATCTGTAATTCTCATTTCATTCCTTTTTCATTTCTCTGGCGCTGGTATGTGTGTGTGCTTTGTGATGTGTTTGTGGTCTTTTGTCTTTAATGGGCTGCCTACGTCGTCGACTGTCAAGTTGACAGCTGTTTGTCGCATTTTTGCTATTTTATCATCTTCTGCTGCGTTGTCGACATTTTCCTTCAGCTTCTTTTTTATATTTATTTTTATTTTTTTTTTCTCCCACCAAACATATATATATTTTATATGTTATTTTTCCTTTTTTGGTGAGTTTGTTTTTGTTTTGATGGCCGGATTTAGTTTTGCAGCATTTCAGGCTCTTGCACTAATTGAAATGAACATTTGTGTTTTGTGGTGGCAATGGTGACCACGGTGGCTGCTATTGTGGTTCAACCATTACCACTACCACAAACTATGCCGCCAGACAGTGTCCCCCTGACGCCGCATCACAAAGTCACTTAGGCGCGTTTCAGTTTGTTTGTTTTCGGCTTTGGTTGCCATTGAAGTGCGACGATGGCTCGACGATGGGATAGGGCACAGGAGCTGTCTACTGATGCTGGCTTAGTGATTAGATGTCTGCATTAGATTGTGGAGGGCGGTTCGAAGCTGAATTTATCGGTGTTGGCTGTTTTTTGTTAGTTCATTCGACAAAGTAACTCTTGCCAATAAAATTTTTGATGTAATCTACGAAATTTGTTTGAAAATTTGATTAAAAATTTCGAATATCGAATATTGCTTTTCTAAGAATTCGGAAACCTTTTCCAATCACATTTCGTTGTGTTCAATACTCCCTAACATTCAATTGTTTGATTTTGCTTATTCGGCAGAATATTCGTATGTTACGTATACGCACTGTGTGTATATTTTGCACTTGCTCCCAACCAATTACGTAAATCAAAACTAAATATTGAGAGACTGTTGAATTGCAATCACAAATGTGTGCCCATGTGTGTTTTTGATAAATTATAAGAGCAACAAATCAAATATTACGTATACACCATGTGAGACCAAAAAAAAAAAAAAAAAAAACATAAAAGGTTCACATATTTCTTAGCAACCAAAATCAAAGCGATAAAACAAGTCAAATAAAAAACAAAAAAAAAATGTAAAGAAATTCTAAAGAAATCAATTTGTTTTTTTTTTCCTTGGCCAGCCTAAACTCTTTGACCAACCCATCGACACACTTGATGGTATGAGGGCGCCAGGCAGGCAAGGAGGCAGGCAGGGGGTTTGCTTGTGAGCCTTGGCAGCTACTTTTGTCAAACTGTGTTTACTTCACTTTTGTGGTCATTGTGGTAGTTAAATTGCAAATTGCAAACTGGGCATTTTTGCCACTACGTTTGCATTCACATGACGTTTCCATTTAAAGGGGTCCTTGGCAACCCAGATACCCAGCTGTTTGCTCTTGTCTGAGTGTGTTTAATTTTGTTGCCCTTACGCTTAGCTTATTGAAATTGTGAACCTTTTTTTTTTGTGTTTCGGTCAAAGTTTGTTCCTTTTCTTTACTGGCTATTTGCTTATTTTACTTATGGTCTGGCCTGGTGTGGTCTGACTTTTGAATTTATATTGTGTCGGATTGTGTGCTGACTTTTGAAAATGCACTCAACTGTAATCTATACACACACACATATATATATAACTTTTCTTTTCATTTTATAGATATATTATATTGAGTAAGATCCTGTGCAACCTTTTTTTTTATTTTGTATGCCCTCCCCGAATTCCCAAAGCAACACTGTGCAATTTGATTTACCAGGGCAACTGACCAGCAAAATCTTTTACCCAAATCATAAGTTATTCATGATACAAAACATTTGACCAAGGTTTGGTTTTGTTTGAGTGTGTGCAAAAACTCATTACATCGGTTTATATAAAACTCATTTAAAAATTGCACAAACATAGAGAACTTTTTCAACACTTACCCTAAATTAACAGAAAACTTTTCCAGCAGGTTTGCTTGTTTTCTTTTTTTTAGATTTTTTCTTAATAAACTGTCCCCACACAGCTGCTCACTGGCAACGCCATTGACGCCAAGTGCAGCTCAACAAGCACAACTTTTTAGCAGCAGTGCTAACACGAATCGACTGAGGCAACAGCGACAACGTTGCATACAACTCAAATATCAAATGGCTTACGTAGCGGGGAGGTGATGGGTGTGGCAAGAAAATGGCATTGGGTACTTTTAACTCGAGACCAAAAGAGCCAAGCATAAGTTGGCACTGCTAGGTTGGGTTAGCTACCCTGTTGCTTATCTTAAGTCAAAACTAAGACTGTCAATTTAGGGGTGTGGGAGATGGGGGAAAACTTTGGACGGGTGCGTCATGTTGCGGAAGTTGCAGCCGCAAGTGTGGATTTCTAGCAGCTCATTGGGGGCGTTTAGAGTTGCATGCCAACCATAAAGTTATGTGTAAATTAAAAATTATTGAAATGTTGATTTAGGTTAGTTAGTTGGCTTAGTTTTTCTTTGAAAGAAACTCAAGTTTTTTTTTTTTAACTGAAAGAAAACTTCTCAAAATGAACTTGGAATCTATTAAAAATTCTGCGAAAAAAAACTTGGAGCTAAAACAGCTTATGAAAATGTAGTTTAGATTAACTCGGAAAAGTTGAATTTTTAATCAAGAATTTTAAAGGGTATTTAGGCTTAGCTCAATAGGCCATTCAACCTAGAGGAGTCACTTTAATTTGTAGACCTTTGCAACCTTTACAAATAAGATTTCTGTTCGGGTCCAGACAAGACCACAAATCAAGAAAAAAAAAACAAAAAAAAAAAAAACAATATGTAAGCCGGGCAATCAAAATAGCTTAGGTAGGCAAATCATGACTTTATCCAGGGACAACTTGTTTGCTCTTAAAGATAAATGGTATACTTGGAAGTTGATAGTAGTTTTCGGTACCTTTGTCAAATGTATCGAATGACAACTGCGGGTCATGAGGTTATGCCAATAAGCAGACATATATATTAAAATAGAAGACACTTGCAGACATTTGAAATGATTTCGTATTGGTTTTGTTTTTAGTGGCTCGGCAAAAGGTGATGGGTGTTGGGTTCAGAGGAGCATCTTTCGTTTTCTCAATTGCAAGCAAATCCAGGTCAACTCAAATTCGAAGGCATTTTCATGTAAAATATTTACGCAAAGGATAACCCAAAGTAAGGTTCTGTGTGGCTTGTTTGCCTTAGGTCGTCTTGCCTTTTACCCGGCTTAGGGTCTTGACATTTTGCGTACAACGACAAATGGCACCGAAGGGCAACCAACAAGGAGTTTCCCCAACAATTACATAGACATTCGTACAGAAAGTCAGGCCGACCGGCTTGAGGACAATTCTTTGTTTGATATTGGTATTGGTGTGATATTGGTTGGACTACTTACCACCCAATATGCCATTCAAATAGGCTGAGGCATTCAGACCTCGTCCTTTCTTCATCATCAATTGCTCATCGATGAGCAGCAAGCGCGAAGAGCCCGACGAAGATGAGGTCGCTGCTGTGGCCGTTGATATACCAAACGGATCCGGCTTGACGGGGCCCTCATACAAATCCATATCATCATGATTACGAAATAGATTGTGCCTAGCAATCACATCCTCCATGCCAGCTCGGTGTAGTTCGGGTATCAGACGCAGCCAAATTGACAATTGATGCGCCCGAAAGTGGTTTTTAATGCGTGGCTTCATGCCTGTTGAAATTGAAGTCATTTAAGTTTAATATTTTATTATCTGCACCTACATGAATATAACATTTTAAAATAGATATATAAGTGCTGGTGTCGAGTGTTGAGATATTCATTAGCTCACAGGTGACTGGAATGCTAATTTTTTCTCTCATGTTTATATTTGCCCTGTTCATTGTTATGCCAAAACTGTTTGAATATACTTGTATTTCTTTTTGCTTGTTTCGGTGGCTCTTTAAAAATTTATAGGAAAAAAGGTTAACACAAACTTCCGGCCTCGATTTAATCACGGTCCTCGAATTTATTACGTTAATTTTTTTTTTCGGTGTTCTTTTTTTTTTTTTGTTTTTTTTTGTTTGTTTTATAAAACTTTAAGCTGACCTATTTTTAGATTTAAATTTTCCACACGCTTGAGTTTAGCAGCTTAGTTGTAAATATTTTAAAATGTAAGTAGTAAATATGTATTTCCCAGAATCTAAAACACCTTAAGTTCCTTTTTATATTTAGCTAACGTATTTTACGAAACCATTGAAGCTTTTGCTAAATTTTCACCTCAAGTGTTTAAGTATCTTTAAATGGAATCCATTGAAGAAGGCAATTTGGTTTGTTGTAAAAAAAAAACAATTGCCAAAAGCAAAAGCTTCAATAATTCTCTCTATAAAAAAATGGTTTAAAAAAGTCTCGAAAAAATTGATAAGCACTTTGTCAAGTGCGAGGCTCTAAAAAAAAAAACATATACCAAATTAAATTTGAATTTTAAAGAAAGCAAGGCAGCAGCCAAAAAAAAAATGAGATGGGTCAGACAAAAAAAATGGTAACAGCAACAAGAGTCAGTAAGTGGCATGTGAAGGTTGAAGGTTGCCTCCAGTTTTTATAGAATATGAGTAGCTATCAAATGCAAACATGCAAACACATACATACACACATATATATATAGCTGGTGAGTTTTTTGTAAAAGCTCAAATTGTGTGTGAGTGTGTCTGTGAAAATGGCGCCAGTGCGTCATGTCAAACATATACGCAAATGTTATTAATTTCAAATTTTTCACACCTTTTGTGTGCGCAAAAAGAAAAAAAACAACAACAATAGCAATGAACATGCTTGCTGGCTTACAGATAAATATAGGAGTAAGACAGGTTACGGTTTATAAATATTTCATACAAGTCAATATTAAACAAATGAATACCCTATAGAATAGGTCTTTGAAAGTTGAAAATATACAATTCTTTCGTTTTTGTAATTATTTGTAATCTGGGAAGTTAGATTCCTTAGATCAACAAATTTTTTTTTTTTATAAAAATGAATTTTTTATCTAAAAGGATCTGTGTGTCTCCTATATACGTAGGAACACGCACACACTTTACGCACATGTAAACATTGAAGTATGATATCAAAATATATTTGTATGATTTTTTCTTCTTTTTTTTTGTATTCGCTTACCCAACCGAGCGAATTTGCAATGTGCTTTTTGTTTGATTTTAATTGAAATGTAACACAGAGAGTGACTGCCACAGACATCCAATCTACGCACAATCTGTACAAATACATTTTCCTCGAAATCCAGGCTCACACCCCCAGACTCACACACACCTGTTATATTCACACTCACACATTCTATGGCACTTATGTTCAGAGCCTTATATATATATATTTTTTTTAGCCATTCACATGCATTTTACATAAGCAAGTTGAAAGATCTGATGCTTTGGCAAGTTTGAAAGGTTTTTGCCATTGAAATCTAAAGCATAAAAGATGAGAGAGAAGCGTACAAAAAAAAAAAAAAAAAAACATTATAAGCTGAAGAAAAAGATTATGCCACCTGACAAACAGGCGTGCACAACGAAACCGAGATTTGGATTGTTGGTTTTGATTTGATAACTGATGAAAACTGAAATCGAATAATATGCAACGCATTTGTCGTTCACAAAAAGCAACACAACGAAAATTTCATAAATTGAATAAATTCAATATAACAGAAATGGAACCAATCAACACACTCAATCTTGGAATTACACGACTCTGGAATTATTTTGAAATACTTAGAAATTAGAGGAAGCCACCTGGTGAGCAGAAGACTTCCAGACCAAAAATTGGCTTAGCATTTTAAGTTCATTATCGTTTTATATTTCAACCCTTTACGCTTCTTAGAAACTACCCATGTCTTCTTGATAATTGCTTGTTCAAATATATTTAATTCAAAAGCCTTTGTCGGTTAGTCTATAATTTAATTTAATTTAATTAAATTTGAATTTTATTAAAATTTCTGAGAAACAGGGAAGGTTTTAATTTAAAACTGAAATAGACAAAATTCTTCTTCTTAAGCAAAAAGAGTAAAAATACTCATTTGCTATTTATAGAGGGAGCCCTGTGGACCCAAGCTTAGTTTAAAATATTTTGACTTGATTTAGATGAGTAAATTACCAAAAAATCGATGAGAATAATATTCCTTTCAATTAAAGTCTGAGAATGTTTTTTCATCATTAGAAATTTTCGAATCTGTTTTTTTTGAATTGCTAAAAAAATAAATCCTAATTTAGTTCTGTGAAACCATTTTGACGTCAATTCTATTTCTATGAAATGAGTGCACCTGCATCCACGTTTTTTTTTTAAGCTCAATTTTGTTTTTCCCTAAAAAAGCTATGAATGGAAAAGTTTTTTTTTTAGTAAAAGATTCTTTCACTTATTAAAACAAGCAAGTTAAGAAAAACAAACTCAGCTGTGCTCTGTCAGGTTGAATGGTTACGTGCGTGTGTATATGTGTGTGTGTGTGTGGTGGGAAAAACGAAATGGAAAACTTATTCCGGCTCACCTATTTCCAAATACTTTTGATGCAATGGATCATAATTTTCCCAGGTGATGCTGCGAAAACGATTACGTTCCTTTGAAACGGGTAAAACTGAGTCCTGGCGATGGTGTTCATTCGGATTCCTAAAGGGTAAGAGAGGGAGAGTGAAACAGAAAAAGATGAAAAAAAGGAAATTATGAAAACCGGGAAAGTTGGTTTAAAATACACTGAAGAGAATATGGGTGAGTGGTAGTAGCTTGTATATGTGTGAGCTTGATGAAAATAAGAATAGCAAAATAGAAAAAACTCAAAATGTGTGTAAGCATGTCTTGCTAAGATTTTTTTCTTTCTTTTTTTTCAGTTTGTTTTATGACTGGCAGACAGCCAGGGAAGTAGCAGGTGGTGGCAGGTGTTGTAAGACCATTTGAAAGCGCCACTCTGAAACTTTTTCTCTTTTGGATAAATACAAACAATCAGCGTTAAGTGTTGCACACCAAAAGATATGCTACATGGCTTGTCGCTTTACACAGACTGGACTAGATAGGGAAGAAATATGCGGTAGATTAGAAGGACTCTTTTGGCAGGGGAAAGATTCTTAACTGTTTGGCTATTTAAAATGCTTACGAAAATAGTTTTGTGACTTTTGTTAGGTGCTTACCCAGTTCGTGCGAAATTCGTCCAGAAGATCATCACGGCTTCGGAGAGGGCTGTTTCGGATTTGGTATAGTTTTGGGGGAAATGACTGAAACCATCCACTAGGGGAGCCCCAAAAATATACGGCAGGTCTTCGCCATGAACTGTACCCATGCGCTGGGGATAGTCACCGTCCTTGGTCTGATAATCGAATACATAGAAATAGCAACGACCCGAGGGCTGCGTGGAGGCCGAAGTAGAGGCCGAGGCAGTGCCACCGCCACCGCCCGGAGTGTTGCCATTGTTGCTGCTGGGTGGTGGTGGAGATTGGGCGGCCAAGATGTCACCGGTTCGCACAATGGGGGCCACAAATTGGGCATCGGAGAGGGCTGCCACAGCGGTGTCACGGGTGTTAATGGGATGCTGGGAGGTGCGATCCCAGTCGGTGTATTCGTTGACGATCTGCAAGCAATGGAAAAACATATATGCTATCAAAATGAAAAGATTCCAAACAATTGCCAGCTCTCTTTTGCAAATAATCCACAAATGTATCTCACGGATACATATCCAAGCCGAATCCTACAAGGATTACAAGCAGATTTCTACAGCCCTTCCGTTGCTGTTGTATTTGTTAAACAAACGCAGACAAATACCAAAAAACAAAAAAAAAAAAAATCATAAAACTTTCGTTATTATTTTTTTTTCATTGCATCCCACCACCCCACCCCAGTCCAACCCACCGCACATACATATGAGTAATTTTGCTTCTATATTTGCGCATTCGTTTGAAATGGCTTTCGGTTTGGGCATGAGGTTTATAAAAATGCCACAAAATGCATCTGTAAAATCGATGTCATGCATAATTTAAAAGCCAAAAACAAACAGAGAAAAGTAAAACATGTCGAGTATGTTGGTATTTGGGAATTCTAAATGGGGTTTGATTTCATGCATTCGTTCATATATTGATGCAAGCAAATATGCAAAGTCATTTCATTAGATTGCTAAAAAATAAAGCTGCAAAAACTGCACTTTTATTTTAATACATTTCGAATTGAAATTCAGCAAGTGAAAGTCTTAGTTTCAATCTTTGAAATTTTTTTAGAATTAGAATTTAAGTGCTTCTGATTTGATTTTCGTTTATCTGAGTATTTTCACATATAATTCAAATAACTTCAATTTGATAAGGCTTAAGGTTTGGTTTTTATGAAATTATTAAACTTTGCTTTGACAATTGTGAAGTTATTTAATTCTACATAGAATGAACTTATGGTAATCTTTTTGGTTAGCAGAAATAATGTTGCTTGATTATTTTAATAGAAACGTTGGTAATTTACGACTTTTTTCACAGCTTTAACTTTGCTTGTACATAAATTTGTCTATCTATGTGAATGTTTATATATATTTTGTTCTTTTGTATCTGTTGTGTGAGTGTGTACGATGAGTATCTTAAGTGCACACACTGTTTTAATGCGGCCAATGGTGACGGCGACAAAGTCTGACGACTGTTGACTGTTCGTGGCTGTTTTACCAACTGTTGTTTTTGTTAGCGTTGTTATTTTTGTTGTTGTTTTTACTGTTGCTGTTTCAGTTGCCGGTCCTGTTACTGTTACTGTGATTTGGGTTAAGTGCTGCTTGTGCGCTTTTAAGTAGGTATATATGTGTGTGTGTGTGTGTGTGTTTGTCCTTGCAAAAATACAAGCACAAATGTACCTATTTATTTTTGTCTGTACTATATGCCTGTAGATTTGTATATATTTGTATGTTTACAGACACAGATACATTTGCCAAATAAAGCGTGTTAATGTTTTGGCAGCAATGGCGTGTTAACTGCCTTCAATTTCGCTCGCTTGCACATTAAAAATATAAAAACAGCGTGTATAAAATATATGCAAAAAAAGGAAAAAAAAAGAGAATACAAAAAACAAGGAAGAAACAAAAAGTTACTAACATGAAAACCATGAAAAATTAAATGCAAGCACTGAGTTTGTTATTTTTTATTTTTTGTTTAGCTGTAACTGGGTCTGTGTGTGTCTGTAGTTTTTCAAATATTACTCATACGCAATGTGTACTTATAATTACACTTGCACATTTGCAAATAAAAATACATAACACACTGGTATAAACATTTTAATTGACTTTTTCTTTTGGTTCTAATGTTTTTCTTTTCTGTATTTCTTTTTTGTCTTCCTAAAGCAGACTTAATTGTTTGCTTGACTTGTTGGTTAAAACATAAATAAAAACATTTTTCATGTGGGTAAAATAGTTTTAAATGGTGGGCTCTCTCAAGTCAAGGAAGTGATTATTTTCAATTTTTTCTTATATAAATTAAGGAGCCCCCTATGTGCCTTCTAGTGGTGAAAAAGTCTTACAACTGATAGTTCCCAATATTTTAATCGATATATACTTTTTATGCCATTAAGACACTCCCTACAAAATTTAATAGTTTAAGCTTTTAAGACATATAGAGGGATGTGACTAAATCTAATTCTCTGGTACTTTAGGTAACTTTGGCGGTTCCATGCAGACTCCTTCTGGAAGTTATATATACGGACAGCAATTTTGTAAAGTTAAGCGCAGAGGAACTTAAAAATTATTGATATACTTTTTTAGAAAAATAATTCCATTTTGGTGATCCCATACATTCGATAGTCCGTCATAGAATTACCAAAATCAAACTGGAAATATTATATCACATAGTTGGACTCCCTAAGCTCTTAAGTCCCTAACTTTTAGATATAATAAATCCAATAAATTTATACGGACATAAAGTCGTCCAAGTACGATTTTAATTTTCAACCAACCAACAAGCAAAAGTCTATATAAAATTAAAAAACAGCCCGAAATAACAGTAAAATTTTTACGATTTTTTTTCTTCAAAAAATGTTTTCTTTTTCTAAACTTTTTTTAAAGCAAAAATGAACTGGATTAAAATGTCGGCTGTTACGCCGAGTAAATATTGAGTACTTTTTGGAATTGCAAACATCAACGGAAAGTTGTAAAAAGTAGCTAATAAATAAATCACTTAAGCAGTTTTGTTTACTTGCTCGCCTTTATCCCCTGGATTACATACTCGTGATATTAATGTGTCTGGAAAGTTTTTTTCTGGTTTGCAATGTAAACTCGGGAGATAAAATTATAATTAAAGTTTAACTGATGTACAAAACGATTAAGAACACTTGCAGCTGACAGCCTGTCAGCCCACTCCGATATAAGACATGAAAATTCCTATATATATCTGGCAGAAAGGAGAGACAATTACGGACCGAGATCGAACCCGATTGCAAGATTTATGTATCTTGTATTTCGATTGCTGTTCCTTAATGACCGCAGACCACGGTCAAACTGTAGAAATCATTTTCACTTACTATAATGAAATGGGTAGGTTTGTCCCAGTGGGCCGTACTTACCGTGTAGAAAATCTCGTTGAGGTGGTAATTGTAGGCATTGCGCACATAAGTGCGTATAATTTTATCGCGTCTCTCACCCTCGAAGCCATTCTGGATGTCGTGGGCACTGAAACGCCAAATCGATTCGCCAGTGACAACGCCAAAGAGTACATCATAGTGACCACCGATGCCGGCTGCGGCAGCACCACCGCCAAAGTAAGCACCGGCATTGCTGAAGGTTGAACTCCCTGACCCGGAGCCACCATTACCGCTGCCAGAGCCGAGGCCATTGCCATTGCCACCGCCACCACCGTCGGCTGATGAACGCTTTGAGTTGCGCGTCATTAAATCATCGATATCGAGATTGGAATGTCCGGGTCGTATGACGACGCCATCAACCTAAATTGAAAGCAGATAGGAAGACAAAATGAAGTAGCAGAAAGTGAAAGACGAGCTCCAAATTGTTGGTCTCCACAATACTAGTTGAAATAGTGAACAAAAGAAAATGGAAAAAATTGCGAAAAATGCCCCCTGCAAAAAAATAAGTAATAAAGACAACTGGAGCGTAGAGCTGAGCTCAGGCTAAAATTACTTGAGGAGGAAGAAAAAATTGGCTTTCACAAAAACTGTGCCCACTCAGTATGAGATACTTGTAGTATCTACGGATACGGATACAAAAGAGTAGCATAAAAAAAAAGCACAACTGAGTTGTGCAAATTTCGGTAGGTAATGAAAAATGGCAAAATGAAAATCTGCTAAAAACGGACATGACTTGACTTTATTCTTTTGTTGCATAACCAATTTTATCTTTTTGCTTATTATTATTTCTTTTTTTTTCATTCTTCTTTTGGTTAATTTTGAACATTGTTTTCAGCACATTTCCATTTCCTTTTGTAATTTGCTTCGTTGTGTTTTAAGATCAAATATTTCAAATTTAAATGAAAAGAAGCCAAATTTTCAAAAAGAAAAAATAATACGTTGGAGAATAAATAGGATGTGACTCAGTTTAATTACCGATGGTCCAAATGAAGTTAAGAAGTTCGGTGCCTCAATATCAGCTGCATACAAGTCCTCCAGGGGCACATCTCTCAGACAGTCAACAATTTGTTCATGATGCTTATTTATGTCTTCGGGTATTGTACAATTAACTTCCTTGGCTAATTTTATGGCAAAGAGCACAGGATCCTCTACCAGGGCCCAAGAGGAATACGCCGATCCTGACATTAAAATCGAGCGATGGAATAAGCCACGCACCATGGTGGGAGAGGTCATGAGATAATTGATACAGGCCGCTCCGGTTCCATGACCAGCCAAAGTCACAGCATTCGGATCACCACCGAATTTCTGTATATTCTGTTGTATCCAATGCAGGGCCGCCATTTGATCCATTAGGCCGTAATTGGCAACACGTGCATGAGCATGAGGTCGTGGATTGGCATTGAGAAAGCCTGAAAAAAAAATAAACACACACAGAATTTAATGAAATATATGAAGAGAGCATTGACCCAGAAGCATGACTCACCTAGTATGCCCAAGCGGTAATTAAGTGTAACCACAACTACTTCACCATAGCTGGCCAAAACACTGCCATCATAGGGATTACCGCTGCTCCATTCGAAGGATTCTCCGTGTATAAAAACAATTACTGGCAGCTTCTTCTCATTGGCACCGGCTGAGGCACAAATAATAACAAAGGAAATCTTAAGTAAGTCTCTAGAAAATACTTCAGTTATGGTTGAGTACCAGTAAATGAGAAATAAAAATTCATGGTGTCGCCATCAGAAAAATGGAAAAACAAAAAAAAGGTGCAAATACTGAGCCCAATACCAAATAGAAATCCAAAATCAACACCAACTCGAACCCAAATCAGAGGCTGCTCACGAACTGTTTGAGCCACTAAAACGCTTAAGCGCCATTAAATGTTTCCGTTCGCGTGCAAGAGCTGATTTTGATTTGTGCCGCCCACTTGGGTGGGTACTTGCCACCTGCTCTTACATTTTTTTCAGCTCTCCTTTGTCTTTTCCTTTCTGTTTTTTTTTTCTATAAAAGTAGACGCTTTGCAGCATAGAAATTGCCTTAGATTGGGCCTGAGTGAGTTTTCCTTTTTTTTAAGGGTTTTTCGTTGGCTCAAGTTGAGCCGGGCTGTGTTGGCCATTTGCTTTGTTTTAAGTAAAAATTATTGGCATTACGTGTGGTAAGATTAATCTTAATTAATTGAATTTAAATAAGATTTATGCACACCCCATTGAAATTAATTACGATAAGCATTGTGAACAGAAAAAATAATTATGATAATCTTGTTCTATTTCAAATTTCTCTCACTCACCATTTACTGGAGAAAATATATTCAAATAGAGACAATCCTCTGATTGATTTTCCAAAAATGGCAGTAAGCGTTTTAAGTACTCCAATCGTCCCTTGGGCATTTTCTCCAATGCAGCTGTTTCATTTTGTATATTTGGCAGACGTTGGGGGCAAACGGGACTGTACTTGTCCGATATGCGTATTCCATCCCAAGGCGCTGGTGCCCGTGTTGGACTAAATCTGTGGAGCACGAAATTTTTGGTCAAAGCTTTTAATTACAAATCAATAAATGTGAAATTGAATAGCTTAATATTTATAAATATAATTGGGCATATCGTTTTCATAATTCAACAGTCCTGATAGCCAACGATTAAGGTTAATTGAAACCATTTGCGTACTCACCGATTTTGTTTGATTGGCGGTGTGGCATATGGCACCCCGAGAAATACCTCCACCGAACGCAAAAATCGAAAATTATCCAACGGCAGTATCAGTCCATGCAAACGCCCATATCGGGTCTGCACAATGCGATGACCCAAACGGGCATTCTTGTATATGTCCAGTGTGGATGCATTTACGATGCAGCCAAGACAACCGATTAATATAATTGAGAGCAGCATTTGTGGGCATTTTTGAGTCATTGTTTGTATTGTTGAATTGAATTTTTTGTACGGTATTTATTTTTCTCTGCCCAGAACTATGAACTCTCCGGCAGTTTATTTACAAATATTTAATTTGGCCTTTTTTATTTTTAATTTACTATCTCAAATGAGTCATTGTTTTCACTCGTCTACGGGAGCAATGTTGGTGAATTTGTCGATTTAGATATAATGCCAATGTTTTGGCAAACATTTTGATTTCTACATGTCACTAATTACTTGATTCTGTAAGAAAAAAGATCAATTGAAATGATTACTACGAAATACGTAAATCATTTTTATATAGTTGAATAAATTTATCAAATGTTAAATCAGATTTTCAAATTTAATCGTTATAGTCTGAAGTCAGTAGCCTTGAGTGTTTTATCATTTTTATTAAATGTTTGTCTTATTAATTTTATGCTTTTAATTATTAATGGAAATGTTTCATTTCTTTCTCCCTACATTCCCAATTCTCAGGTCACCCACCCAATAATATGAAAACAAAATAGTTCGAATTATTTATTTAAGGTTTTCCTACACATCTACAACTGTCAGGTAAATTATTTTTTGTTATATTTATATTTTAATATTTTTGAAATGGGTAGAATTCGAGTATTTCTGGATGCATTAAGTATGGTTCGCGCCAAGCTGAAATCAAATAATATTTCCAGAAAGACCAGTATTTTGAAGGAATCACGTAAAGCCCTTTATCATAAGAAAAGCCTATGCCGCAGAGTTGGCAGATTAGGAATCGATCGTATACCACGAAAGTTGTCAGTGCAAGAAAACGATGAGCTTCCAGAAAAATTATTTCATTTGCCATCACAGGCAAGTCAACTTGATCGAGCACCCATAACTTGTAGTACCAATTATGAAAAGGACTGCGATCCCGTAAATGAATGCCTGGCAAAAGAGCAGGACAAAAAAGAAACCCACCCAAAAACTGAAGAGCCAAGGACTCAAGGCAATAAAATAATTGAGCCTCAGAGGGAACAACAACTAAAAAACGAGATTAATTTCGAAAACTTTACCTTTATGTCTTTTTTGAAGCAGGCAATTAGTACGGCGAAGGAGCGCTTCGGCGAACAGAAATTGGAACCGAATATGGATACAGAAGATGAAAGTCAGGATATGCTGTCTTTACAGAAAACTGTACTCGGTTGCAGGTTCGAACAAACTCCAGTGCCAGAAAATAAGAAGGTCGAATATGCTGTGCAACCTAGAGCCAAAGAAGACGATTGCAATAAGCCGAAACTGCGAGAGGAGAATCCAATAGGAGCCGATGTGCTCTGGGAGCAAATCGAGGGAATTTTAATGTTGTGCGGAGGCAAGAAAAGCGGATTGCAATGTCCGAAGCAGACAACGGGTGCTGCGGATTCCCAGCTTGTAGATGTCTTGGAGGCTCAGAAATTTTGTTGCAATTTCTTCATAGGCATGAAAGTGCCCTGTCAAGCAGCCTCCGAAATGGCTGACGCCTTAGTCGCAGCTGATTACATGGGTCATCCCAGTCAGGGTGTGCATCGTCTTCCGGCCATTGCCGCGGACCTGTTGAATGGCAATGTCAATGCTAATGCAAGTCCCAGCCTCATCAAGGAAAAATCAGCCTTGGCTCTTGTGGATGGTAAGAATGCCCCCGGACCTGTGGTTGGAAACTTTTGTATGGAACTGGCCATTGCAAAGGCTCAGGAAGAGGGCATTGGTTGGGTGCTAGCCCGAAATTCCAATGGCTTAGGCATGGTCTCCTGGTATGCCTGTCAGGCTTTATCTCAGTGTATGATAGGTCTGTGCATGTCCAATGCTTTACCCACGCTGGTCCCTTTCGGGGGCATTGACAATGTGTTGGGTGAAAATCCCATTTCATGCGTAGCCTCCACCAAGAAAGAGCAATTTCTGGTGGACTTTGGCATGTCCAACTTTCCCATAGAAGAGTTCGAAATGGATTACTGCAATGGCCGGTTGCTTACAATGCCAAGTTATTTGGCTCTAAATTCGGAGGGTCGCCCTACCAGCAGCGTGGTTGAGGCTTTGCGATCTCAACGATTACGCGCCTTTTTTCCCGAATACAAGAGCTTCGGACTCGCTGCCATGGTGGATGTCCTATGTGGAGTGATGAGTGGTGCAAACTACAGCACTCTTATAGGGAATCGTGGCATTTTCCATACCAAAAACGATGCTGCTAATTTGGGTCAACTGTTTATGGTTATCGATCCCAAGCAGTTCTGTGACTCTTTTGAACATCGTCTCGATGACTTTCTCAACACACTCCGCTCTGCCACACCCTGTAACTGTCAGCAGCCGCCCTTGGTGCCTGGCGATATCGAAATGAGTCATATGCAACTCGTCGACGACCAGGGTGGCCTCTCATTTTCACCCTGGACCTTGAATGTGCTCAACAAACTGGCTGATAGCTTACAAATACCACCAATGGAGGTCAAAGTGAATTTTTAAAAATATTGTAAAATTGATATTAAAAAAGAGTATTAAAATAACTATTTTTGATCGATATTTTGATAGAATTATAGTCATAGTTTTACTTTGAAATTGTTGGCTTTGTAAATTATTTAAAAAACCAAATCTGGATTTTTTTTTTAATTTCTCAAGCTGAAGAATGCATTAAACAACAGTAATCCAGGCAGGGAGACAGGCACCTTAAGCCATATACCATCGCCATAGTCAGCATACTTATTAGAGAGCAGAGGGTCTCATTAATTTTACTTTTGATTTCCAAATTTTCAAATCAGAATATATTCAGGAATTAAAAGATTTTGCGCTTTTATTATGGATTTAAGTTTAAGGGTCAATCAATATTCCAAATAGGTCTGATATATTTGCAGAGCTTTGAATGCGCAAAGGTACAATTACAAAATTGCTCTGTCTGGCTTATGCACAGGATTGTTACATTTTTATTGACTACTTTTAAGGGCTTTTAAATCATTTCACTCGTATTTTTGGTATATAAAATGAATCATTGCTTTCAAAAAGATTTGAATTCACTTAAGTATATGCGAGTTTCTTGGCTTATTTTCTAGGATTTTGAAGACACCTTTCACATGGATTATGCCAGGAGCAATAAAATGAATTTTATGCCTGTTAAAATGATGATGAGAGTCTGGAAGTTTTTACCTTTTGAGTGTTGTGTCTCAATGTCTCGGGCATGTGCTAATTATGCAGCGCTAAAATATTCAGAAAGTTCAAAACAATCGTTATGCTGTCTGCGTGGACCTTTGGCAATGGAATCCCATAAAAATGAGCACACAAAATACGAAATTTTATTTGTTGTAATTTATGCGTTTCCTTTGGAGGAGGAAAGGTAGTCTTGGGTGTACTGAAGTGAAAGTAAACAGCTGTGCTGTCTAGGAGGACTAGCAATTTTTGCAGGTTTAATTTTGCCCGATTGAACGTGTGTGGGCGGATTGAGGGAGCAAGGGAAGCGCTTAGTTATTTCTAACTGTGATGACTGTCATGACTGCTAAGTGCCAGGAACCGTAAATATTTTTGTACCTTGGAGGGAAGATATATCATAAATCGATACCGTCTAGTCTGAAGTTTCTGCCCGACAAAGCCGAGAGAAATTGAGAAAACCAAATCATTGGAAAAAAATGATTAATTTGATGATTCGTTTTTTTTTTTTTTTTTTTATGAAAACGAACTTGCTTTTCTCCCCCATTCAGCATATGCGTCTTAAGTTTTTTTCTTTCCTTTTTTTGGTATTTATTTTTTTTTTTATGACAACCGCCTGAATGGGCCGCTAAATTACAAACCACTCGCTCATACCCTATAATTTTCATTTTCTGGCTGGTCTGTTTTTATTATATTGAATATTGAGAGGGGGTACCGAATTCGTTGAGGACTAGGGAAACATCTGCGTCAGTTTTGCACGTGACTGCGTTGTTGCCAGGTATTTTGTATTGGTTGTGGTTTCTGCCTCTTCTTGAACTTTTATATATATATATATATTTTTTTTAAGATTTATGTCGTTGTAATCACTTATTATTTGTACCAAAAACAGATGGACGGATGTGTGGATGGTTGGCTCATAAGCAGATGGGGGCTGTTTTTTTTTATGTGTCTGTGTATTTTTGGCTCATTTATCTTCATTGCATGTCATTGATTTGGCTGTATTTTTATTGTTGTTCTTTCTATACACTTAAAAGTAAATTTATATAGATTTTATTTTATGTTTCTTATGATTTGATTGGCTGTCCAGGAGCATTACAAGGTGAGCTCGCTAGGGTATCTTAAATGCATTCCAATTAATTTTACTCTCACTAATAAATCAGTAAAAGTCAAGTTTATTGGTATTCTCAAAAATTTATATATGGCTAAATGTTATTTTCTTTTTCGTATTTTTCAGGAAACAGCTTTAAATATGGTGAATTTGTTTTTCCAAACTTCCTAAAAATTATAAAAAAAATTATTTTTTTTTTTTGACGACAGCCTAATTGCTTGTGAATTCCTTGAGAAAGAAATTTCAGTTTCCTTCACATTGACCAAAAGGTTCCTAATTTGTTCGCCTTCAAACTTCTTCATTGTCCAACCCTTTTAGTTCGTCGAGTCGATGTGCCTCGGACATGTTTGTTTGTCATTTATAAAAATGTACATACATATGTATATGAAATATTTTCTTTGTGGGTTAAAATTGACAACATAAGTTCAAATGGGCGTGAGTGTGTGTGTGTGTGTGTGTGTGTGTGTGTAGCTGACTTTGTCTTCTGTGTTTTTCTTTCTGCTTGACTTACCTTGTATGGAATACATACATATTCTTCTCTATATTTTTTTTTTTTTGAGAATATGTAAGAGTTTTTCACAACCCCTTCCACAGCGTTGGGCTGAGACTGGAAGAGGCTTCCTGTGGGCGTAGGATGCTTTTATGACTGCAGGGAAACTGTCGTTGTTATTGTTGCTGTTAATCCTTGGATTTGGCTTGTCGCTTGTTGTTGCTGTTGTTGTTACCTTATTTTTATTCTTGCGAATTGCTTTATACCGGTCAGTGGATGTTGTGCGAAAAAAACAACAAAAAATATTGTTACACGTTCTTTTTTATTATTTTTATTTCGTATTTGTTGGTTTTCTGGTATTATTGCAACTTTTATTTGGTTGGTACTTGTGTGTGAGTGTGTGTGTGGATTTTTTGGTATCGACTTCCACTTTTCACACAAATCCACAAAAAATATAGGACACTCACACAAACACACATATATACACACGCACAAGCAATTTGAAACCGTCTCAGAGAATTTTCTCGCTTAATGCTTTCTTAGAATTTCTCTTGCTGTGTATTTTCATTAAATATTTACAAATCACGAAAATTTTATATGATTTTATTTTGTTTAGCTTTTTCACATTTTCTCTTTGCTCCTTGATGTTGGATTCATTTTAATTGGAAATTATATTTGATTAGGTTTTTTTTTTTTTGTTTTTTATTATTTTTGTTTTGGCACATTTGAATGACAAGCTTCGTCTGCTTGCCGGATTATAAAGTATTCAAATAATTTTAATTGAATTTTTTCTTTTATTGATTTTTATTTTTATTCGAAATTAATTTTCTTCGTAGATTTCATTGGCTTCTTTTTTCTTCGTTTTTTATTTATTTTTATTTCATATGGATTTTTTCTATAAATAAATTCTGATTTATAGATAAGTTTCAAATTTCAGCGCAACCGACAAAATATTTGAACCATCAATTTGAAAACAAATTTATTTAATTTGAATTGCTTTGCTTTAGGCCGTCAGTAATGAATTGGAAGTGGATTAGAATGTCAATCTAAAAACTAAATTGGTTTTTATTTCTAATGGATTCTCTCAAAACATAAAAGTCATATCGATTTTATTGAAAAAAATAAATATATAAATAATAATTTTCCAAAAGTCTGAACTGTCGTTTTCAGATTTTAAAATTTTGCATTAATTTTAAATGGAATAATTGCTGTGCTCATAAAATTTTAGTAGAATTTACTATTAATTAATTCATTTGAAATTCAATAGTGTGTCAAAAAGTTATATTTATGATGACCAAACAATTTGAAGCCATTATCTCTTAAAAAAAAAATAAAAATAAAAAGAGAATTTAATCCTTTTTATCAATTAATAATGCACAATCTCTTTGAATATTTTAAATTAATTGATAGATAATATGAAATTATATGTTGCCTAATTAAAGGCTTATTTATAAAATTAATGAAATTGTTATTGTCAGTGTTACTAGGCGATTTCATAGGCGCCATGAACCTGTGTGTATGAATGTAATGGTGAATCGAAAAAGTGGTCAAAAGTGCAACCACTTAGAGTCATGCAAGCTACAAAAAAAAAAAAAAAAATAAAATAAATCACTGTAAAAACTCAAAAACGAACATGAATTTGCACGTCAATGACCGTTAAAAGGCGCGCCCGCAGTGTGTGTGTGTGTGTGTGTGTAAGAGAGTGTCAGAACTTGAAATTAAAAGGGAAGAAGAACGCGTAAGAAAATGCCGCCAGGCAGACGAGACACGGCCGAGTCACCGACTGCCCCAGACAAGCAGGCAGGCAGTCAGTCAGTCATTTATCCTATTCAAAGGAATATTTCTGCGGAAATTAATACACGCGTACACATACATACATACACACACTCATATACGCAGAAAGCACTTAGAAAGTATCGTTTACTCTTATTTGCTTCGATCCAAAAATGCACATGATACTCATTTTCGCTGCTAGCTTTGCTTTTGATTTATTTTACTTTTCTTTTATATTTTTGGCTTATCCTTTTCTTTTTTTTTTTTTTTGCTTTGTTCACCGCACCGTTTTTAGTCACCGACCACCGGTTTAGTTAAGCAAGGAGCACGTGCACTCAAATGCGCTCCAATATTTCGCTTGTGTCCACGACGCACGAATGTATTCCAACGACTGAAAGTCCTTTCGTTGCTGACTGGGCCAAAGCCTCGGCATGTCGAAAATGAAGACAGCCTGACTAACTCCACTCAATGTGGGTGAAGCTTGAGAGCGCACTGTGGCCACTGGAAGTGGAACGTATTCTGGGCTTTCGCTCTGTCTTTGACTTTCTCTCTTTTCCATATATTTAATTTCTCAGTGCCAGTTCGTTTATGTGTACGAACAGCTGTTGTCGTTTGTGCTTTGTTTTTGCATTCTTTTTTCTCCTGCTGCCGTTGTGTGGTATTTGTTGTTTTGCCTTATCATATAAATTTAACTCAATTCGATTTTTGTTTTTGTTTTTATTTCAGCGTTAACATTGTCAACTTTCATACGCTGTTTATCGGTCATTGGTAGCTTTTGTTGATTTTGCCGAAATGTTATGCCTTTCTTATTGCCGTAGTCACATGGCAATACGGTCACAGCTGTTGTGGCAGGTAATGGTATACAAAAGCTGAGCAAAAAAAAAAAAAAAAATCACATAAAATTTGGAGCCCTTTGTCTCCTGTTCAGAACTTGAGAGTGTTTGTTTGATTGTTCTGTGCCAAATATTGTTCTTCCCCTGATTTAATTTATGGATTTTTAGTATACAGAATTGATTTTCTTTAGCCACCAAAAGGTTTCTTTAATTCTCTACTCTTAGATTTTATTTTCTATGTTCAGTTCAGAATAAGGGAGTCATGCTATTCACCCTCACTTTGTTCTGAATATTTGGACCTCAACTTATTGAGAAGAACTTCAATAAATGGCGACAAGTCAGTAGGCTAAATTATGCTTAAATGTGTTAGCAAATACGACCACTGACATTGAAAATTCATTCACCATTGACAAGATAAAATGGCACCCATAAAACAAGAAAAATAATCTGCGGGGCGAAAAAAAAAGGAAGCAGTCACCATCACCAAAACAACGACAGCTAAAATAGAATCAAAATATTGTCGTATGCCAGAAAACATAGAGAATAATTGAAAGCATAAAAAAATTCAACCAAAATGAAAAAAACCAAGTGTCGTTGTCAGCAGCTCAAATGATGTGGGAGAACACGCAAAAACAGAAAGCTTGGAAAAAGGACAGAGCAAAAAAAATACAAGTGGAAATAATTTTATAGCATAAATCATGCCGCTCAGAACTTATTACAGTAATTTTATGATAAATGTGCGATAAATAAATGTATAAATATTGTGAGTGCTCTCGGTTCTGGGCCCTCTCTTCCTTGCGTTTTCTCTGTCACTCGCATTCGCTTTGGTGTCTGGCCAGCATATCAATGACTTTTGACTGAAAAAAAAACTCCAATTTAGGAAAACAAATTTATTACCACAATTTGGTGCTTAGTACTAATTTGTCATGACATTTTCTACTTAACAATTAACTTGACTAAGTTCCGTTATAATGGCAAAGCATTTGGGAATATTTAAAAACAAATGCAAAATTGTTTGAGACTTTTGGAAAACTCAAGAGGGGAAAAACAGGTAATTTTTGTTTTCTTTTATTTCATATTCAATATTTGCATATTTAATTAAATTGGTAAATATTCACTTTTATTGGAATGAAATAATAAGAAAAATTATTTATTTTTTTATAAATTAAAATTGAGAAAGCATCAGCAAATGCAATTAAAATTAATATGTTGGCAATAAAAAGTAAAATTATTTCTTTATTTTCGAGGTAATTTAATTTGTTTATCAGATAATATAATATGGATTATATTTGAAAATCAGAGATAGTATAACATGGATTATATTTGAAAATCGGAGTTTCTACGGCTATGATGGCGGCTGAATCTTTTTTGGCAAAGACAACGGAACAAGCTCCGAATAATTTGGAATCAGAGTTGGTAAAGAATATTTTTTAATTTTAAAATAAATAAAATACTTAGAAATTTTTCGGAACCATCCTTGGATTCTACAGAACCTACAGCTATGACGGCGATTGAACCAGAGCAGATTTTAGTCCAGAATATGTTTCAAATAAAAAAAAAAATAATTAATAATTTATAACTTTTTAGGAACGATCCATGGATGCTAAAGTCGAAATACTTTTTGAAGGAAGAAATTGTTTATAATTTCATTGATTTGTATGGTTTTATTTCTTGAAAGTTTTCAATAATTCAAAGAGGCTTGTTCCTTATCCAATTCGGATTAAAACTAAAATGAAGGAAGCCACTAGCTTCTTGGACAATATATTTTTTTTTTGATAAAGAAAATACAGATTTATTTTGTATATGCTATGTATTTTTTTTTTTTTTTTTGAGAAATTAGGAATGGCATAAAATATGCTATCATTAAGACCACAACTAATTCCGTTCAAACATTCACATGCGAGTGCCGGTTTAAGCCTAAAATTCATGTGCGGACGTTTTCGCGTGAGCTTTCGCTTTCGGTTGACAATTCTAGGTTTTTGGTTTTTGGCTGAAACATAAATCATATTATATGCTATTTATATTTCGGATTTCATTGGCTGACAAAAACCAAAAGCCGTGAAGCTTAGATTCATGATATTTTGAGCCCAAAATGGGACAAATACATAAAAGGCACTCAGGGCTCCATCGAAGCATTTTTCTTCCAACTACATTTAGCTATATACAAATTATATACAAGTAAATGATAGTGTGGAGTCTTGAACACCACGCGTTTTGGCTTTGTGGACTTTCTCCTCTAATGAGACTTATGAGACTTATTAGACTAAAAGAACAGAAAAGCGAAAGGGTTGGTGAAATCAGTTAAAAGAAACCCAAAACTTAAAATTCATATAATTTTAACAATTGTGTTTAAGAAATTTAAGCAACCTAGACCAAAGTCTTGGTATCTTTTCAATTTTATCCACTCAAGGTTGATTTATTTTCTAAGAATTTGTTACGAGACGTTGGCATCGTCAAACCAATCCGTTTTCTCTCCATTTAGGGGAGTCTTCTTCCAGCCACCTCATGCTGCTCAGCTCGTCGTTGTCCTACAAATGACAAACATTATCGTGGCAAAATCACAGCAAGAAATTAACAACGAAACGGGTTTGTAACAAATTAAATTTTAAATTAATGCCATTAATTACAACAACAAGAGCAACAATGCCAGAAAACAGCAATGGCCGCCGCAACAGTAACAACAGCAACAACGACGAAAACCGTAACAGCAACAAAAATGGCGACATGCCGCGTTTGCTATGAGAAAATTTAACGCGCAATTGAAGTTTACAGCCGCAAATTGTTTGGCCTACAGCTGCGCTAATGCGTCAGGGCCAAGAATATAGCCTCGAAAGCGCAATCAACTTTTCAGTCAACTCTATTGTGGAAAAAAATCTCAACTGAAAATTAAAAGCCAAGTGCAAATTATTCTAACACAAATCTGAGACAGCATGATGCAAAAAGTTGCGCTTTCCAAAAATTTGTTTAACTTAGGAAACATAAATCTTTTTTTTTACTGCTCAAATTTATATAAGTGATAAATTTTTTACTACCAAAAAATAAAGGAAATAATAAATCTTAAGTCCTCAAAAGAAAAGAACCACAAATCGTAGACCCCCACATTGGCCAATATCACCAGAGCCATAACCGTCTGTTTCTATGTAAACTAGTCTCTCATTTTAAAAGCTTTCATGGTGTTCCAAACAAGGTGAATCAAATCAGTGTCAGACAGTCTTAAATCAATCTAAAGAATATTTGATCGACCGATCTATATTAAACTTGGTTTTCAAGGACTAAAGATGTGGAGTATGTAGTAACCACATCGGGTGTCTATATCATATAGCTAACCATAAAACGGCATTGGGTTTAGTTACGCAGCTTATTGACAATTTCAATTCAAATCATTTAACACAGAAAGAACTTCGAAAAGAGCTTGTAGCCTTCAGCACCACCAATATAATGCAGCACTATTTAACCCTGAGATAATCAGCATTTTAGCTCTTAATAATATAATCGTTTTATTATCTTTCTAATCACTTTTTTATCCTCCAAAAGAAGCTTTAAAAATAAGTAAAAGTATGCAATTTCAAATTGACTTTTCGTGGAAATTTAATTTTAATATTGTGCCTTTGCTTCTTGCGCATTCAGTGTTGAACAACGGTTTTATATGCCTAAAGCTATTTCAAATATTAAACAGTCTATAATCATCTGTTTTTATCCTCCTAAAGAAACTTTAAAAATAAGTAAAAGTATGCCATTTTAAATAGATTTTTTGAGGAAATTTAATTTTAATATTGTGACTCTGGTTCTTGTGCACTCAGTGTTGAGCAACGGTTTCATATGCCTAGAGCTCTTTCAAATATTTAACAGTCTGCTTGGGTTTTAGCCACACAAGCAAAGTTTGCAATTTTCACTACAAAATTGGTTAAAATTCACACCACAATTCTGAGCACGAGTCGCGAACTTTAATTGTTTATCATACAAATTGTTTCCAGACTTTGCAAGAAATAACTCAAAGAAGGATACACAATGTATGTATAAATATAAATATATATATTTTATATTATTTGTTTGTTTGCCTGTATATGTTACAAATAATTTCATATTGCCTGGAAGAGTTTGTTGGCCCGCAAGAGAAAACTCATTATCATATATACATATATATTTATATTGCAACCACTATTCTGAGTATATACAAATATATACAAATGGCAGCCACAAGGAGACAAAGAGATGGAAAACCATCATCAACGCGGATCAGACGCATTTTACAGTCTCGTCGTCATCCTTTCGCATTGAAGCTGGAGTTCTTGGCGTTGTTTTTCTTTCATTGGTTGTTTGTCGGCATTGTCGTTGCCATTGCCGGCGTCGTTGCCACATAAAAGTGTAATTAAGTTCGCGTGTAGCACATTTAATTGTTTTTTAATGAATAAAAAGCAAAATGATTTCATACACAATACCCGCAATTCTCACATTACTCTTGAATTTTTAAATATATTCGCCCACTGCAAAGTACTGCCCATAGTATACATAAATTTTGTATTCACCCTTCGGTTGCATTGCTGCATTTTATTGGCAACCACTAGGTCAGGTGGTCAAAATGCACTCTGTCACTTCCAGAGGTCACCTATAGCCTTAAATCACTATCCTATGCAAGCGAACCCTTCTGAATTTCACAGCCATCCATACCAATTTGACATCGCAACATTTTCCATATAATACAACTAGACAAAAAAAAATTTTTATTGGATTTTACGCAACTGGCTTTCCGGGAACATTTTTCCCCCTTGTGGTAAACTGATTGCTAAAATTTAATTATTTTGGGAGGACTCTGATTTTTCAATCTGAAAATTCTCGGCACTGACACAAAAAGCCGAACAACTCAAAAAAATAGTCCAATTAAAAGAGAGCTCAAAAAGCTGAAAGCTTACTTAGAAAAAAAAGGTTCAGCTTTTTCTTAGGAAAAAAAACAAATTAATTCTTTATGAAACAAACAAAATATAATAGATTCATAATATAATGGAGAAACCTATTGATTGTCATTAAAAATACTTTAACTTTTCTTTCATATCTCAAGAAAGTATTTCAAACCCGAAATGCATGAAAGAGTGCACATATTTCAAACTGAAATTGTTCTATTCATTACTGCAATTCGATCATAAATATGTAGAGTTTATTTATTGACTATAATTTCCTGGCTATTAAGAATTTCCCAATATAAATCAATAAAAGTTCTGAAAAAAAGTAAACAGTAATAACAAAAGGAAACAAGCTAAGACAGAAAAAAAAGAAAACTTGATTTAGTTTATTTTTGCCACTTTTATAATATAGAGCACTCTGAGAGGTGGTATAAATAAAGCAAGACGAAGAGAAGCCCATAATTTTGAATACACTGACATCAAATACAAAATATCGTATATGCAAATTGCTAGGGCGATGGCGAAAAGTGCTGAGAAAAGAAGAAGAATTTTCACTACTTCAATATTATATAGCATGTGTATGTTTATGTGTGTGGCAGCAAAAATGTCACTAGATGCAAAAAAAAAAGAAAAAAGCGAAAGACACGAAGTAGAAGAAGAAGTTGAGTGGAAAACTGAGAAACTTTCCGTTGGCTCGAAAACGGTCTTGCTTTTGGTTATTGGCGCACTTTGCTCCTTTTACGGTTGCATGAATTTTTGAGCAGCTTCACTTCCGGTTCTAGTAGCCGGAAATTGCAACAGAAATAGTAAAGACACACACACATTTCCACACTCGAATATACTAAAAATAAGTATAAATTTTCAAATAGTCAAATGTTCCGAGTCTGTGTGAGCTTCTTGTCCTTGTGTGTGTCAAGCATACATGTATGCAAATATCTTTCTTGATGATTTTCCATACAGTTTTTCCTTTTGCAAGTCTGCGTGTCTGTCTGCCTGCCTGCCTCGGCGTACAACGGTGCGTATGCGTTATGCGCATATCCTGCCAAATGGCATTTTATGAGTACATCAGAGCAACTTTGCCAGCAATGGCCACAAAACTGTAAATACCTCAAATAAAATTCATGTGCCCAGCATTGAAATTCTTTTTGCCTATCCTTACCGTGGCCTATCCGGCCTCCTATACGAATACATGAAATATCAAATTTCGTTAGTTATTTGTGTTATTTTTTGGAAAGCAGCTGGCCTAGTAATAAATTTATAATATTTGGGCATACTTTTTTTTAAGACCAATATAAACACACATGACAATAAATAAACAAAATAAAAGGGATTATCTTTGGTTTATTTGGAAATGTGTAATGAAATATTCAATTGCTCGAAGTAAATGCCACTTTATTGGTTTTAGTAAGTCAAACAAAAGGTGAAGAATTCAGAGAATTTTGAGAAACTTTCCTCAAGATTTTTGTAAGTTTTATATTATATGTGAATAAAAATATACGTCTAATTATTTTTATAAAAAATATTGCACATCTTTTCTGAAGATAAGATAAGTACAAATCTAGTTAAGCCATACTTAGCTCTTTGCAGAAATATCTAATTTTACATTATATAAAATTCAGCAAGGACACTGAAATACTTGGCAATTTGCATACAAAATTATATATAAATAAAAATAGCAAGCGAGCAAGATGCCTTAGCGTAATTTCAGTCCAAGGCAACTTGTTCAACAGCAACTTGACTTAATCACATTACTGAATACCACAAGCAAGAACTAAGAGCCAACGACAAATGAAAGCGAAACATTCAAAAATCTTAAGCAATTTGCAAAACAAAAATTGCTGTCAAAACGCATTTCAATAACTTAGTAAATTTTATTTATAAAGTGAAAATATTTCAGAAAATTTTATTTTTTTATTTTTTAACAAGCCAGAGTTCAAGGTTCCCAGCCCAATGACCTTGGGATTATAAAAAAGAAAAAAAAATTATTCATTAGAGGGAATCGCTGTGTGTGCCATGTCATTTTGCGTAGCCAATTAAACTTTTGGCCGTTTTATATAGCCGAGTGGAGGTCTAGAACTCATCAAGATAACCACGATTAACACACAATCAGCTTAAATGACAGCGGCCCGCAACAATAACACGACGAGCAGCCTACCACTCAGAAATTGACATAATTTAAAAATATAACAGCCAAAAAGAAAGCAAAAAAAAAAAAAAAAATGAATACAAAAATAAACCGAAACAAGCCCAAAGTCGACTAGGGCAAGGAACCCCCTTGGACAACAAAATGCAAAGCCCAAGTCTGCTGGTCTAATAAGCAGAGCCGGGGGGTTTATCTTTCACTTACTCTTCGCTCGCTTGCCCCCTCTGAAAAGGCAACAAAACTGCCAACAAAAGTAATTGCGAGTGAGTTTGGCACTAGACGCGAGGCTCGAGATTTTGCCAATGTGCCAAACACCACTTACCAGCCTTTTTTTTCTTCTATTTTTTTTTTTTTTTAGTGCCAAACGTCAGGCTTCGTCAGCATAAAAGTTTTATTAAATGATTAAGTTAAAGCGTCCAGAAAGATGCCAGAGGACTGAGCCGCATTTCCTCAGCCCTCTTATCCAAATAAAAATATATATTTTTGACAAATTCGAGGCGTTAAACATTAGACGAATACTACAAAGTTGGTCTCTCTACTGGTCTGCCGGTTCGCCGCTCACATGCTTGGTGCTGTCTCTTTCTAATCTGGTGTTTGGGCTTGACACTTTAGAATTTTCGGATAGTCATGGTCATACTTTCGTGTGTCTGACTTGTATTTTTTTTTGTTCTCACAGGATGCTTTAGTCGTGTTATGCTGTCCCTGCCCAAGTTCCGGGTAAGCTTATTAAATATATAACACTATTGTTTTGAGGTCCTTGTTCTTGTTCTCTCTTGTACCCATGATTTCACTGAGACAATGAAAGAGAGAGAGAGAGAGAGAGAGAGTGAGAGAGAGAGTGGAGAGTCTGCAGCTCTGTAGATGAGGTCTGGCCAAACTCTCATGAATTATTCAGTGCGTAGCCCTGCGATTTCTTTTGTCGTTTTATTTTTTCCTTTTTTTTTTGTTTTTGTTATTTTGTCCTCTCATTCTGGTTGCCTTTCACTATAGGTTTTGCCTTCTCTGTCGCTGTTGTTAATTTTCATGTAAAAAATGCACTGTAATTTATTTTAATAGGCTTTTTGTTTATAAAATATTTCGTCCTGCACGCTGTTACACTTCTTTCCTTTTCTATGAAAGCGCTCCATCTTCCTTGATCTCTCTCTCTCTCTCTCTCTGTCTTTGTCGGATACTTTTACCTTCCTTGTTGGTTTGTTCCTGTATTGTTTTGCTTCATAATTTTTCCATAATGTTGCATAACTTACCTGATCTACTGAGGGGGAAAATGAGTCTTTAAAATGCATTAAAAAATTGTTATGAATACCTTTTTCTGCCATATGAATAAACATGCAATTATATGACACCCTTCCCCTTTCTCCTTTAATAATTTTTTTGCTTGTATTCTTTTTTATGTTTCTAAAGTTTAATTACTTTAAAAGCTTTTTGTCTTTGGATCCCTTGAATTTTTTTTTGTTTTTTTTTTTTTTTTGTCAATTTGCTTTGCCACATAATTTCTGAGTTTTAATGAGCATTTTTTATTCCTAATGCCTAATGAACTGTGTACTCTGCTATTAAATTAATTAAAATATGGCCTTAAATTTTAGTGCCGCACTTGAGATCTTTGTTTACAACTGTATGCATAGAGCATGGGAGTAAATACATATATATATATATGGATTTTTTTTTCCAAAAGGGACATCATTTTATGTGCAATTTAAAATGAAAGTGGATGCCTCCAGCTGAACAAACAAAGTCTTGGCTTTTAAAATAAATGAATGCCTATAGGCAGAATTAAATAGCATTAAATAGAAGACCACTCATACAGTGGAATTAAAGAGCCCAACCAAAATGCAATTTTAGTTGTATATCTTTTTTAAGCTTTAAAGTTTAAATTGAATTAAATTTGAGATTTTCGGAAAAGCCAAAGCAAACAAATTTTTTTTTGAATTTTTATATTATTTTTCAAACTATTTTGTTTCCTTACTTTTTTTAAATATGTTTTCTCAAAGTCATTGAAAAAGAAACTCCAATTTATCTTAATTCAGATTTGGGTTTCACATTGCTTAAATTCCTTAATTTTTCTCTCAAAGACTCAAACATTTTCGTTTTCTTTTGGCAAATCTTTTCGTTTTAAGCTTATTGAATTGTGGCTCCCCTCAAAAGCAAAGCACAATTTAAATCAGTATTTGAATTTGTTTATGTGGGTTTTAAATAAATTGACCTCATTGCTATTTGCTGGCAGGATTTGAAGTTTGTCCAACAAATCTCAAGTCGTATTCATTTAACAAACTCCGGATAGACAGACCGCGAGCAAATAGTCATTCCCAATTGCAGAGTGGACCAGCAGGAAGCGACCGAATGGCAGTCCGACCACTGGCAGACTACACAGCCGGAAACGGGTAAATGCATTGGCAGACAGGCTCAACTGTACTTCCGCTTTGGCCGGCAGATTAGCTGGCCCCACAAAGAAGTTTCGTTTGTCTTCATCCTGTTCCCTTTTGGCAAACGGGCAATCATTCACAATAACAGAAACACCAAAAGCTACACCAACAACATCAACAAAACTTAAACTTATTTCCGCTTCCTGTGCTGTTTGAATACAATTAACGATCATACTCACGAGTCAAAAGGGTTTGGTGTCAGGCCTGCCAAAAGGCCAAGCTAATATGAATATGCCGAACTGTTGGTCTTGGCTAGGGGGTCGCGCGGCTGGGATGGCTAACAAAAGCTAATGCATAAATTATGAGCAGCCGACGCCGTTCCAAATTCGCCAGATAAATGCGATAAATTATCAAACATTTGCCGCAAAATGCAATCTGCCGTTGCAGTCCTTTCCACCATTTTGACTTTACTTTTGTGAGCCACAGCAAAGGCAACCAGGCCAAAGCAAGGCATATTCAGTTTTTCAAGATGCCTTGGCCATAAAGCTAGGTTGGTAACCAGTTTTCCACTCGCAAAATCTATTAATTTCAAATGTATTTTCTTGAATTTCACAAGCAACTCTCGTGCCCTTATATGCTATATGCTCACTCTATTATCCAGCAGAAGTTGGGCTTTTGCCTTTTGTGTTACGTTGTTTGTTGGGTGTCAAAAAAAAAGATGAAGAAAAAAAAATGAACAAGGACAACAAAAACTGCACACACCCAAATTACCCACAAATAATGTCAAATGCACACCCACAAAATACAATCACATGCACACACATACACACACACACACACATGCACACTCCCACATCTGCCTTTTGTTTTGTCTTAAGTAGCCATGTTAGCTTTGTTGGCTTTTGACGGTCGGTGATGTTGTCGTTTTTTGTTTTTGTTGCGGTTATTCCTTTTGTTGTTTTTATATAACACCCCCAACACTTGGGAGTGTTTCGCAAAAAAAAAAAAAAAACGAAAAAAAAAAAACAATAAATAAACGGAAGCGGAAGTTTCAACGCACAGCGGAAATTATTGTTTAGCTTTATTGTTTAGACTGCTTTAGAAATTTGTTTGTCGTATTATTTTTGTTTAGTCATCTTTGGGAATTTCTCTCCTTTTTTTTAGCATATATTTCTTGCGTAGTTTGTTGGCGCCTCAATTTGAAAATTTCACCAGCGTGTTTGCCATTTTCAGCTTTCCGTTTTCGATTTTTTTTTGTGTTTTTTTTGTTGCTTGCATAATTCGTTGGGCGTGTTTTATGCTTTTAAATTTATGGCAGTTGAAATGGGTTGGCTTTTGTGTGTTCAAATATGCACACTCATGTTACGTACAAAATCACACATACAAATATAATTGGTTACTCACACATGACACCCACACAAAGTCAAAGTCTTCTGTTTCCTGTAAGCTGAGCACATAAAAAACAATCTACACCATAAAGACCCTCGAAATGCTTTGCATTTGAAATGTGTGTGAACGGTGTAAAGTTCGAGGAGACAAAAAAGGAAAGATTTTCCCCAAAATTTGACACTCGGGGACTAAAGAATGCTCTGTAATAAAAAAAAAAATTCGTATTTACAAATTAAAGTCAAATAAGTAATCATTTCAATTGCTTTATCCATATAAAATTTTTATATAATTTTTGTTTTATAAATGGAATATAGCCTCTCAGCGGATTAAGTTAGGGTATAAGTGTGTTCCGAAATGAAAGCCTTGGATATGTAGGATATAAATAAATAAATATAATTTATTTAATAGGTTGCCTCATTTGGTTGTTTGGTGATAAGCCAATTATATAATTTCATGGATACTTCAGACAATAAGTGACTTGTTCGAGTTACTCAAGAGTTACTTAGAAAAGAAATTTTTAAAATGAAATTTATAATGAAAATTTGGTGTAAATTAATTCAGCGGAAAGCTTAAAAATTTGTACAAGTCATACAGAACAATAAATTGCAAATGGATTACCACAGATCTTCTCTTATGCAACAGCTTTAGTTGACTTAAAAAAAAAAAATAAATTTACAATACAAGTAAAGCCATGAATACTTGTGGAGATTTTTTAATATCTCTGTCAATCTGTTTCCAATATGTATGCCCATTTATAATGAGTTTTTGGAATCGGCTGAGTGACAACAGCAAGAAATCAGACGATAGTTACCAAATTAACTTTACAGATAAAGGGATGAGGCAAACGAAAGTTGATAGGGAATCCCAAAGGACCTGATCTGATCTTTAATTGTGGGAAAAAAGAGAGAAAGATACAAAAAAACCTGGTGATGGTTTTAATTTGATTGCTTCAATCCGTTGATGGTGACACAGGCCGCTGTGCATAAAATTAATGAACCAAAGGATCCGGAATGTCAGAGCGCAATGCAATGAAACAGAAATGCTGCATGAAAGAAAGAGATGAGCGTACAAATGTGACATTCACTTATATTGCCAGAGAAAATGAAATTACCCTTATAAATTGTGTCATTGCACTTTAAGCCATTTAAATATTTATATAAATATTTATAAAAGTTTTCCAGGGACTGCGAGTGGCAAGGGCAGGAAAGCAAATCCTCAGTTGTAGATTTTCATTGGCCAGGATAGAAGTTGGAACATTTTCGTTTTCAATTTGTGTCTCGTGTTTTGTTGTGTGCCAGGATTCTCCTTTTTTTGTTTTGTTTTTTTTTTTTTTTTTTTGGCCCTTATCCACAGCAGACATGCCCTAAATGTGACAAGATGTCTACATAATTTCGAATCACTTCTGTTTTTTTTTTTTTTTTTTTGCCTTTGGTTCCCCCAAAATGGCCGGTATCGTTGGGTCTTTTCTCAAACATAGGGCAAGAAAAATAGTATGCAATTTCTGGCATTGCAGTTCCACTCGGTTGTGTAAGAAAAGCTTCCGCCATGCGTATAAAACTTGACAATTTCTTGCACAAAGTCAGAGGCAAGTCAGTGAGGCAGTCAACCAAAGACTCAGCCATCCACTGAGTAAACTATTCAGTCAGCCAGTCACTCAGGCAGTCAGTCAACGGCCGTGCTTGGCTTTCTTCTTTTTCTCTTAACGTTTGTCCTTTGTAAGTCAGACAGAGAAGATTGACAGACAAATGGACAGATGAATAGATAAACCCTGAGTTGCTGCCTCTGTACAATTTTATAGCACTTGACATTGCCTTTGCAGATTTCTTTTTTTTTTTTTTTTGGCTGTTTTCATTTGAAAATTTCAACTTGCCCTTAAATGGCTCTGTCTGCATTTCTATTTCTTAAATGTTGAGCTTTCGTCTTTTCATTTTTCGATTCTACCTTTTCAAGTTGAACAGAATTTTGTGTTTCAGTTGGCAAAAAGTAGAGACAGGATTTCTATCCATCGAGTTTTGAGTTTAACAAGAAGGTAGAAACTTTATCAATTCTAGTTTTTCCTTTTTGTTTAGCTGAAATAGGGAAAGCTTACTCTGAGTGCTTAAGAATTTTATTGATATTATTTTTGTTAACTTGATTTTAATTGAAAGCCTTGGTAGTTTTATTATCTTTCTTTTTGCTTAACTTTCTTATTGAAATTAAATAATTTCATGAATTAAATTACCCAAAATAAACTTTGTTAATTTAAATTATATTGATAATATAATATTTAAATTTCAAAATTATTTAAGCCAAGCACTTTACAACACTTTCAGGCTCAATTGGAATTAGAGTTTGAAGTGTTAGGTCCTTAAGAATCAATTTTGTTGGTCAAAAACGTTCTATTTAAATACTTGAAGTATTTAAGAAATTTATGTGAAAATTTAGTTTGTCAGTTTGTTGGCTAAAAAGTGCAAGGATATTTTGGCCACTGCTGCAACCATCAGTATTGTTGCTCAAATAAAATTATATATTTGTCCAGTTTCGAATAATATTGGAATGCCAATATCGAAGTGAAATTTGTTATTCACACAAAAATTCCAATACACACTCAGATAGAATAAAATTCATGGTGTAAGCTTCGAACATTTCAACATTGTGGCACATAGAAGAATGCATAAATCATATCCACCACATACGGCACAATACACATATAAATATTTAAATATCCACACACACACACACACACACCCAGTCTGCGTTGGGTAAAAACGACCAGAAAACTATAATGAAAGATGCACAAAACTGTGGAAAAAGAGTACGGATGGGTTAGGAGAATCGAAAGGAAGGAAGGATACAAAGATCGATATTTGGCTTCCAATTGCATTTGAAGCAAAAATTTATTTACAACTCAACACAAAACAACTGGTGAGTGGTGGGGCGAGTTGAGAAGAGCCTTTAAAATAGTTGCAAAACCATGGGTAAAAATCTGTGCAACATTTTATAAAAATCGATGAATGAAATACATTTTCATGTTGCAACACTTTTGTGACTGTCTAAAAATCTGTGGACCAAAAGACCTGCTGCCCAATCAACCAACCAACCAAGCAAGCAAGCAACCAACGAAACAGCCGGAGGCCGCAGGCCGCATTACTGATGAGTTAGTTGGTTGCTCGTTGCCTGCTTGCGTACTGGTTGGGTTCCAGGCAATTGGGCTTGAGTTTGCCGTTGGTGCCACAAAATGTACCAGAATGTGGGAAATGGTTTATGATGGCAACAAAAGACATCATTTAGCAGCATCAGTTTCGCCAACAGCTTCGTATCAGCCGTGCTTGCCATTGCAATGATGCGGCAAAAATGCTCTATGCCCCATACAAAATTCTATGGGGGATTTTGATGTATTACACATACAGAGTCTCATCAAACATTTGCCATTTGTATGCAAAGAGAAGAAAAAAGCAAGCCCCTCCTTGAAACTCAAGGCGATAAAAGTTATCTACATAAATACAAATGTATGGTATACCTAAGAGTCTGTTTAGTTGGCATCGACAATTCAGGCCAGCAAAATAGAAAGGCCGACATTATTGAGATTGCACGCTTTATAGCACTCTTTGGTTGATCTTAGTTGTTTATATGGATATGGGTGAAACCTACTATCAGGTGTGTCCTAGATCAGGGGTCATTTTGTCTTACCCCAACTTAAAAAGCTTCATTTGTCTTTGTGCCGTGGAAGTGTGTCAGCACGCGCTTTAAACATAAATTACTCAACTACTCAACTAAGCTGCCCCGCAATCTTTTGTGTGTTTTGTGCTGTCTTCTTTGTGTTTTTCATAAAATATAACCCAAGTGAATCAAGGACTTTCTCACACATTTCAGAACAATAAATGACATGGCTACTAAGTCGAAACAGCGCATTATCTCTTGAAAACAAAGTTAGATTGTACAAAGCAATATTAAAACCAGTGTGGACCTATTCAATACAGATATGGGCAACTGCTAGCAACTCGAATGTCGAGATCATTCAGCGTTACCAGTCCATAATTTTACGGAAATTAGTAAATGCACCATTTTATGTAACTAATGCAAACATACATAAGGATCTCAATATCCCTCTAGTTAAGGAAGAAATAAAAAAACATAGTAAAAACTATACTGAAAGACTATACAACCATGATAATAATCTAGCCTTAAGTTTATTAGATAACAGCCTTACAATAAGAAGATTAAAGCGACTACATATCCTTGATCTCCTAGATAGGTAATTAACTGTAACCAAATGTGATATGAATACAACAATGGATTTCAATGGGAATTTATTGTACCTGTTAGTTTCTTAAGTTTAGTTATTAATTTACGCATTGTCTACAGACAGAATGTAAATAAAGAAATGTAAAAAAAAAAAAAAAAAAAAAAAAAATTTCAGAACAAATTGCCGTAACAGATGATTTGAAGTTACGCCTCCGAGGCAAGCAAATCTAGAGCACATATATCTAATTTTGTACTGATAACCACGACGGAATTAGCATATTGAATATTAACCTGATTATTTGAGTTGATGGGGTGGTCCATCAATGGGTATATTGTTAAAAACTGAAGTGTGGCTGACTGAAATCCTGACTGCGTATGGTCATAGAATAGCCTGCGAACACTCGATTATGGCTGCTGATGATTATGATCCGGCATACTTCAAAATTCTAAATACACGAAGTCATTAAAAAAAAAAAAAAATGCCCATCAATGCGTAAGGGCATGTTTATTCCACTTTCAATCTGGCAGAAGAACAAAATGCAAAATTAATAAGAAATATGAGTTGAAACTAATCATGATATAACGTCTGTTGCATTAATTTTTGACAACACTGCGTATGAGCAATTTTTATTTTTATTTATTTATAAAAAAATTGCTACCTTTAGACTTAAAAGTTTTTTATTATTCCTTGTATGTGCCCATTTGCAGAGTGCAAAAAAATATGTCAAATTAAGTTTTCATCTTTTTAAGATTCAATTAAATTATGATAAATTTGAATTAAAAAATGCTCAGTTTAGTCATAATTAAGTTGCTTAGCAACTGGCAAATTCATTTGAGCTCGTACATATTTCAGTGGTCAAGGTGAAAAGGGTAATACGTTAGCCTTTACCCTGGCTCACTGTGAGTCTCTCGCTTTTTCTCTCTCTCTGTCTTCCTCTTTTTCACTCATCACTCATTCCTTGTGGCCTAAAAGAAAAAGACAGCTCTTTGAGGGTTATGGAAACTGTAAGCTTTGCTGCATTCACTGGAGCAATCAAGCCAACCGACCAATGGAAACTGCAACATCAACTGTCATGGAAATAAAAACAACAAAAATGAGAAACAACCACAGCTGGTGCTGCTGCTATGTTATTACCGTTGGTTTTCTGACTGGTTATTTGCTTTAGATTGTTTGGTTGCTTGGTTTACGTACAAAATGAAATTAAAAGCGAATGTCAGAACATAAGCGCTAAATTGAATTTAGTTGGCTCGAACTTGCAGAGATGACTTCAACTGGCTCCACAAGATCCGCACTTTACTTCTTACTTGGACTGTTACCACGTCTCTTGGCGTTCTTCTCATTTGCCGCGCTCAACTTACTGCTTATTGCTTATCCCATTGCTATTGCCTCTCATGTTTTCTGTTCCAACTCTTACAGAAAGTTAAGGCAACCTCGTGCCCTTTCTCTCTGCTCGACCACTATAAAATGACATTAATTTTTGCCCAGCCGGAAGTTGCAATTCTAGACATTGGCCGCCATTTTGCACGCCATGTTGGCTGGCTAGGCAACAGCTCCTGATGGCTTTGCATTTGCTGTGTGGTTCTGGTTCGGGCACAAGCCAAGGACCCAAACAAAACCAAACGATATACTAGGAAACGAAACGTAAAAGCGTTTTCATCAACGTAATAGGATCAATTCAATTATAAAACTAGTTCACTCTGTTGATGCCTTGATTCCCGTTCCCCTCACAACACACGCTCGGTAAAATCCGAGCCTGATGCCAGCTAGAATCTGCCGTCTAAATCTGCATACATACCATTCTGTTGGTCTGCCTGGTTGGCTGGTTTGTTGCACATGTATGTGTGTGTGTTTGAGTGTGCGTGTGTTGTTCTTATTGATGTTGTTGTTTTTCTTATTCCTCATTCGTTTTGGGTGCGCGGTTGGTCGCTGACATTTGATGAATAGCTTGAAATGGATTTGATTCATTTAACTGTTGCTGGTTGCGTCCCGAAGCGTTGCTACGGTTGTTGAGTTAGCTTTTCCATTTCTGACTTTTCCACACACTACGCCCTTTCTCTTAGAATTTTCTCTTTTTCAATCTGATTCTTCTATTCTGGATGTCATTGTTGTTGTTGCTGCTGCTATGATTCCTGTTCCGACTGTTGCTTACAATTTGTGTGAACAAATCACTTTACTTATAACCTGACTACATGGCCAAAGAAATGGGAGCATAAAATAAGAACCTGAAAATTTTCCAATTTAAATTTCATTATCTGAAAGAATCAAATAGACAGACCTCATTTTCTTACCCAATATTTATTTCAAGTTCTTAATTCACAGAATAATTAATATTTCAAGATTTTAAATATTGGAAAAAAAAAGATTTTGTTCTTTGTCTACCTTCTTCCTCTGACTATCACCACTAGGATCTGTTAGTCACGATCAATTCAATAGTAATAATATTCGAACACAGACTAATTAATTTAACTAAACAAAAATTATAAAATCAAGTAAATTTTTTTGTCTTTGCTTTGAAAAATACTTCATTTTGATATTTTTATTTCTTATAATGGGCAAGGATTTGGAAGAAAAAATGAAATTCGTTTTTCAGGTATGCTTTAGAGTTATTATTATTATTAATTTTTTCCAATATTAATTCTGTTATTTATTTAAAAGGTCTACGATGCGAATGATCTTGGTTATTTGGATATGGAGGTTGTTGGAGCTGCTGTGAACAATTTTTTTATCAACGGCGATGATGACGAAATTAACGAGTTGCGAAATGTAAGAAAAAAAAAAACCTGGTATATTTTTAGATTAGTATAACTCCTCGAATCTTTATAGGATATGTTTGAATTTTTACTCATTAAATTCGATAAAGATCGTGATAACCTAATTAGTTTCGCAGAATATCAAACTGTTGTACGGCAACAACCAGAGCTATTGGAATTTCTAGGGACTGTTTTCCCATCGAAGTCCAATTTAATTGTAGCTGCCCAATTTATGAGCCTGGCGTCACGTACTGACGATAATTATGATTTTGACTATTAAAATTTCAAAGAACTGAGCAGATTTTTGAAGAATCCCATGACTTTTAAAAGTTTTCGTACCTCAAAAGTAAAGTAAAAAAAAAAACAAAAAAATTATAGCTTGTAAAAATAATTAAAATTAAAATAAAAATTGTATATGCAGAAATATTTCTAAGCCAATTAATTATAAAAAAAAATAACCCTCGCCTTGTTTGTCAAGCTGAGTGTCCATCTGACTCTATGTATGAGTGCTGGATAGTTTGGCTTAGTCATATCTTTTTGCCATATTTGAACATGCTTCAAGATCAGCTGCAATTCAAGTGTGTGCTGAAATGCCATTCAACTTTTTAACCAAAAACTATCAAAACTGTCTGCCACAGCAGCCAACTTGAAAGTTCATCTTTTGCTGTTTTTTTGCCTCTCTTTCTCTCGCTATGCTTTTGTGACTTAATACTTCAGCACTTCCTTTTTAGTTTTATTTTTTTCTGTCTCTTTTTTTTCATATGTTGTTAAAAGTTTGCTTGAAATTGACTCTGTCCCTCTCAGTTGACAAAAACTTTCTTTTCATGCGGTGAGACCAAAAACAACAACTAAATTGGAAGAGAATGTCTGCTTAGGAGCAGTTTTTAAGTCAAGCTGCCATTTTAATTGATATTTTTTGATCATCTTTTTTTTTTTTTTGCAGCAGCAGCCCCAAGGCCAAAAGCATCCACACACACACACACACACACACCCACACACGCATCCACGCAGCACTCACATTGTTCCTATTCAGGCAACTTTCTTTTCGTCTGTGAGTGGTGTAGTGTGTCTGTGTGTGGATTTTTGTGTTTGATTGCCATCTTGTTTATTATACATTTTTTGTTATAACAAAATAAAGTTGAAAATTAATTTTAAAAGTTTTGACCACTTTGTGTGCTCGGCTGTGTGGTGCCATACCATGTGTCTGCCTTCTCCTCGGTTGGCAGTTTTCTTGCTGCTTTGGTTTTCTGGTTTCTGTCTTCTGTCAAATTGACTTGAGCTGTGTCGTCTTGCCATAACCCCTGCTAGGCCAATCCGGCGGCTTCTTCTTCTTCTTCTTGGTATTCTGTTTAAATCATCCCCTCTGAAGCACCCGTCTGCTCTTGTCAGACTTGACGGCCTGAAAGCATGCAGTGATTTGTGTTGCTTTAATTTTGTTTGCTTGTTTTAATTTTTTTTTCTCTTGACTTTCGTTTTTATGTTGGTCTTGTTTTACTTGTGCCTCATTTTGTGTAAATTTTTTTTTATTTAGAAATTTTATTTTCCTTAAACTTTCTTTTGAACAAAACAGGGCGTTATGTTATTTCTACTTTTAACATGTTTCGTTTTAATTAGAAAACTGCCTTTTGTTTTGTATTTTCCGACTCGTCCCTTTTCTGAGTCGTCCTTTTTTTGTGCATGAGCTTTTCCCATGTGTATGAGTGTCGATTTGTATATATGTACGATTCTGTCTGTGTGAGTCTGTATTTGTTTGACTGTAACGGCCTAATTAGAAATTCGCTTGCATGCCCTTAAGGCTTCCCAAGGGTATGAAATTCCTACGGAATTACTCGAGTGCTTTTGGATTGCAATTCACGCACACTCGCACATACACACACATATATAAGCCACACACTTTCCCATTCAGTGCAATAAAAAGTAGTCAAACTTACCTCTCAATCCCTTGGACCCCCTCGAACAATAAATAATACCATGTGGTCTTGTATTTGTCGCTTAATTAGAATTCCATGTAGGATTTCCACTAGCACCCGACACACTTGCCCCTACCCCCTCTCCCCTATCACCCTACTCAACATGACGATGATTGCGTGTCCTGCGTGTCAGTGACTTGAGTATCCTCAGTATCGCCAAGCTCAACGTCATGCGCGTGGCACTCATAAACAACGAAAACTATTAAATTGACTAATTAAGCAGCATGTGTCTGGTTTCCATACACATTATGCAAACGCGCAGAGCCCAACCACTTAAACAGACATTCTGCCTTACACCTTACTCTACCTTACGCCCCCCAGCCCCCCCTACAATTCCATCAGAAGATGCGCAGCGCATCCTATGCATATTTAATGGCGGTTTTCGGGGCGACAACAGCTCAGATATTCAAGTGCCTTAATGTCTTATTTTCCAGTCAGTGTTGGTTGACAAGTGCGTAAAGTAGAAACTAGAGACAAATACCATAAATTCATATAGACAATTGCGGGCAAAATTATAGCAGGATTTATTGGAAAACAGAAAATGAAAAGAATTTCAGATTAGCTTTTATGACAGTTGTTTTTCGGCTTAATCTCCAGGGAAACAACTATTCCCGAATTGGTTTATATTATTTTGACCTCATATGTTTCGTAATTCATCAAGTGTATACGAAAGTAATGAAAACAAACTATGCAAACATTTCTTAGCTGTTAAAATGACGACATGCCTGGCTGCTTGAGTGCCTAGCAGATATTCAAGACTTGAGAGCTTGGTGGTTCTAACGACATTGGTTTTCTTAGTACCTTTTTGCCATGGATGTAACATTAAAACAAAGCTCTAATTCATTTAAGAATATTTTTTGCAAAATTTCAAATATTTTTCCGAGCAGTAAAATTACAAAGAATTCACCTTGGAAAAAAATGTATAAAAATATTTCAAAAGACAGAGTTTTTTTTCTCTTTTTTTGTCTCCAACGTTATCTTCGGGGTGTCGAAGATGACAGACTGTTTTCGCAGTTTTTTCTGCCGTAAATCACATGAACGGTGTTGGTCAGTTAATAGGGCCGATTTCGATTTGTATGACAGCTATATGATATAGAAGTCCGATTTTAATAAAATTCAGCACAAACGCGTATATTTATGTAGAAAACGTGTTTGCCGAGTTTTGAAAAGATCAGTCAATAAATGTGCGAGTTATTCCCTAAACCGATTTAGGTTCGTATGAAAGCTATAAGATATAGTGATCCGATCCAGGCGAAGTTTGGTACAATTATCCATTGTTATATGAAACATACGCATGCTAAATTTGAAAATGATCGGATAATAAATGTGGGAGTTATTGCCTAAACCGATTAAGGTTCGTATGACAGCTGTATGATATAGTGGTCCGATCCGGCCGGTTCAAATAAGTGACTACCTAGGTAAAAAGAAGGGCTATATACCAAGTAGCTTTTAAACTGACAGAGTCAATCGCATAGAAACAGACGGACAGACGGACGTGGCTATATCGACTCCTCTAGCGATTCTAAGTATTCTAGATGTAACTTTTGTGGGTTTACGATGTTTGGTTCTGTGCGTTACAAACATCAGAGCAAAATGAATATACTCTTTTTTCTGCGAAAAGAGTATAAAAAAATAAAGACTTGTTTAGAGTAAAATCAAAGGATTGTTTTCCCACCACAGAAACGGATTTAGCTGCTGGCTGTTGCCTTCTTTTATGGGAATGATCAAAAAAAAAAAGCAAAAAAAAACAAATCTGTATCGCAACATTGATTCTATTTGAAAGTTGAGGCCGCTGGTGGAAATTGTAGTGCGGCTGCCGTACAATGGTGGCCCAAAGCTAGACAGGCCAAAAATGGTTTTCCATACAAGGCAATTAGTGTGTGCTGTCAGCAGACCGCGAACACATACACACTCATATGTTCGCATTGGCAGTACTGACATGATGGCAAATGCGAAAAATTGCCAAAGGCATTATCTGCCACACCAAAAATGCCACGCCCATGCAACGACAAAATAACCAAGGCCCAAAGGACGCCAAAGTTGAATGCCAGGCATCGATTGTGGCTGTGTCTGAGCGAAAGGTAAAGTCATGCGTGGCATTTCAAATGCCGTCCCAGTTGCTTCACCTTGATGCATCTCCTCATGGCCCGTGCGTGACATGGGGCCAACCAAGTCAGCCGGTTGTGACTGAGACCCTTTTTGGCAGTTTGTTCGCTTGGTTCGTTGTGCACAATTGTTGCACAATCATTCGAGAACCTCAACCCTCTCCGCTGGCGAGTGCGTATGCGTTTTCTGAAATGGAATGGGTAAGCGCAACATTTTTAAGCTTGATAGAAGAGAGAAGCCGTGTGAAGTGCAGCGGGAGTGAGTAGAAAAGTTGAGCTGAGTGCATGGGAGTGATGCTGAAGCTGCTTTAGAGGAAATGCGGGTCGGCTTGGTTAATGTAAACCCACGAGCCAATTGCGTGGGAAACTGAAGTATATGGAAAGTGTGGAGTAATGGAAAAATGAGACCACAGATGCACAAGCAAGTGAAGTTTTTCGGAGTGCGCTGAGCAACAAAAGCTAGTGACGTAATTGCGTAGTTTAATGTTGGCTAAAACTTTTTGTATTCTGCTTTCTGAAGAGGGTAAATCCTAACAAGCCAGCCCGCAATTGTGAGCGAACTAAGCTCACTGGTGTCTACGCGTTCTTGATTGCTTTTGCTGGCTGGGTTGGCGTGCCCTACAAGGCCGAGACGAGAATAGATGGAAGTTTACTGTACAAAGTGGAGAATGAATGAGTTGACCCTCTCTCAGCTGGGAAGTGAGTTGAGACTACTCAGACATATTACAATGACAAGAAATAAAAATGTCCGAATAATTCTCCTAATATCATAATCAGTTTTATATTTAACGCCTTAGGTCCCAATTCAATTTATAGTAAGATTTTTAAGTATTTTCATATTAAAGAGAATTTTTAAATTAACTGAAACAGATGAAACCTTTGAAAAGCTTATCACTGCTAAACTGATGGGGTGTCTCAACTTGTACTGCTTCTATTTCTGTGATATTGTTGCTACAGAAACTTTCAACCAGCCATTGTTAAATATTGAAATGGAACTTCAAACAAAATGTGCTGGACAATCGCACAGAGTCTTGACTTCAGGCAGGGGAAATACAAAAAGGAAGGACTTCTCTCGGTCTGTCTGAGAGTGGACTGCGTTGATGACTCCATGCAAGTGGAACTGACTGCCATTCACATTGTTTGACATTGATGCTGACTCACTCACACACACACATACACACACACACACCTACAAGTTGATTTTGATTAATTTGTTTGCTTGCACTAAGCAATTTGCAGAAAACAGTCGGTTGCATGTGCATTTCTACAGGGCCGGTTGAGTTGGAAAACCACATCGACTAGCTGGCAGTTGGAGCAGATAGAGCTATAGTCAGGTGACGGCAATGGACCAGAAACGCTGTGTACTTAACACATTTGCCCAACTGCAATGCGTATGTTTGCATTTTGCGTGCCGAGGCTGTGGAAAGGGAAGGAATGGAGTGGAACCAGGAGGTATATGGCCGAAGACAGGAACAATGAGCCAGGCGAGTGAATGAGAGTGAGTTCACATTCAACGCGAGCTGTTTACTTACTTCATGGAGAGGGCCAGAGTCTGAGAAAGGGGTCAGTGGAACATTGAGTCAGAGAGCTTCCTAGTGGCCGGAATACGGATGTGCGCACATTTGTTAGCTGCCAGGGGATTATGCAACAAACGCTTGAGTATTTACCGCTGCTTTTTCATTCCCCCTCAGTCGGCACCTCATCTCAGTAGCTTTTAGTGAAACTTGGATGAGTAAGAGAGTTCCTACTGGCTGGTTCCTACTGGTAGCGGTGGTGCCGTTTGTGTTGCGTGTCTTGTTTGCTTTTGAGACAACTTTTCACATGCGGGATGTTTCGGAAGATGGAAAATATCGTTTTTGCTGTTTTTTTTTTCTTTTTTTTTGAGGCAGGGGTACTGTGGTTGGCATCACTCTAAATTGCAATTTGCTGCCTTTGTCTTTTCAGATTTTCGCACTATACCTTCTTAAACACTCCTCTCCCTCTCTTCATCCTTGGACCACCCACTCAGCTCAGGCGGATCTCTGGCCTGGTTTTGGCATATTGCGACCGTATCTTTCGACGTTTGTTAAACAAGTGGCAAACAAATTTTTCAAAAAGCCCTTAAAGCCACAAAAAAAATGCTAACAACAGCAACATCAACATCAACAAAAAGCTTGCGGAAAAGAATTAAACAAAACGCGAAATGCAAATTTTACCATTTCGTGGTGTTGTCAAAGTTGTGTAATCTGTCAAAATGACAAAACTGAGAGCGTGCCAAGCCAAGAAAGTTGGGTAAAACTTTCTATGCTAACAAACTAATTAATAATTGCGAATAAACTCAAAAACATTGTATATATTTAACTTAGCTGATACGGGTAGAGAGACTTGACATACAAGGGTCTAAATAATTACAGTGCGCCTAAAAAGTATCTAAGTATCTGCCGAATCTCTGATCAAATTTATTTTAAAGTTGAAGGATCATGAAGAATCGAGATTTACTTATTATAAATTTTTGTTTAAGTGTGAAATATCCCAATATTTTATTTTGAAAACTTCATAAGTTTCGAATTTATTTTGGAATTCATTTTAATGTAGAAGGATCCTGATGAATCCAGATTCACTTATTGCGGATTTTTATTCAAGTGTGAAATATTTCAATATTTTATTTTGAAAACTTCATTTCGGTTCTTAAAAAAAGAATCATTACAAATGAAATTTCCTTGTACTTTTAAAATTCTGTGTTATTTGCTTTTAAAGACTGAGGTTTTTCTATGGGTTAACCCGAAATTCAGCGAAGTAAACAAGCGAAAAATTGTGCTTATCGATAAAGTTGACAAAAACACACACAAAAAAAGCAGAATACCTAAAAGTTTTGTACAACTTTTAAAGCAAAAAAGTTGTAAACAAAAATAATTTTAATTTGCATGAATAAAAAATAAGCCCGTAATGTTAACTTATGAGCCGTGGCTTGCTCGTTGTCTGGACTTTATTTGTTGCTTTAATTTTTTTTTATTTACCTGCTCCAAATTGGTAGGCAAAAGAAAAAACAAAATGAAAGAAAAAATTCCAATTAAAGCTTCACTCAATTAATTTTTATATCTTTAATTAAAGGAAACACCTTTGAAAGTTTGGAAAAAAATATCTGTGCTTATGCTCAAAGTAATTTAATCTAATTGTAGGCCAATTAAAGTAATTAAATGGTTTTTGTTTTTTTAATTATGAGACCTTTTTTATATAAATAATATAAAAATATTATATATTTTGGAGACTTGATTTATTAAGTAGCTTCGAGGAGTTCTGAAGATGTTAGTCAAATTCAAGGATATCTTTTATTCCAAAATATTTAATTAAGCAAGTTGAGTTTCTGCCTTTGCTCTTAATTTTCCATCAACCTGTTTTAAGCCTCTCAAGCTAAGGTTGATTTACCTGCAATAGCATGAAATTCTCTTTTGTGAATTTTCGCACTATTCAGCTTCAGTATGCCGCTGCATCATAATCATGGTGTTCATCATGTAGTCATTTGGCAAATTTGCACATTCTGAGGTAAAACACCTGCCGGCTGTGATACGCTGCATAATCAGAACGCCCAGCTCGAACCCTTTGAACCCTGTTGTGGGAATATTCGAAAATGTTTGCCTCGACTTGTAGCAAGAACATATTGCGGCAAACAAGCGGAAAATCAATGCAGTCAATAAAACTGTGCCAGTCCATCAGATGGTGGTAAATTGTGGCAGACTGGTTAGCTGCTTGGTTGGCTGATTACACGTGGCAGCTTGGGGTGTAGTCTCGGTCTCTCACGGAATCCTAGAAACCATTGCAATGCGATTCATGATAGCGTTAAATATTCCCACATACTGCTAACCAAAAAGCTCCTCAATATACAAGGAGACAAAGTGCACCTTATTTTATTATTTTTTTTTTTTTTTTGGGTCTATTCAACTTGGCCAGGCAATCGACCTTCTATAAGCGTGCCACGTATTCTTCAACTTTCTGGGAATTGTGGACGAGTTCGTGTTGCCGTTCAATTTCGCATTCTGTAGTCGAAATGCAAGGCACAAATATGGGTGTGTGTGTGCGAAATACACACACGAGACAAATTTAAGGTAAACACACTTGAGTCGAGGCAACACTGGCTGACTGGCTGGCTGTATACCCCTGCCATTTAGTAGAGTTACGGAGCCATGCCAAGGACACGTGAAGGATTCATTTATATACTGAAACCCATACATGAAGCTGACTCTGTTGGCGACTGCTGGCGGTGCCATTAGTACTTAGCTTTTGCCTATAAACGTCAACGGGATGTTTGTCCTTAGGTGGGTCGGTTGGTTGGTTTCTTGCTTGCTACTTTGGTTTTGGCTCACCTGTTTGGCGCGGCAGCCTCTAAATTAAGATAAATGCGCCTCCAACCGTTTCCTTTTTTTTCCCATTTTTCGCCTTTACCTTTCTTGGGGTCATGCGTGTGTGCTAGTCAGTTTTTGGTAACCGGCACGTGGGGAAAATGAAAATGCTAGGTTGAAATATTTGATGCCAATTTTTCTTAGCGCCACCATATGCCTCCAATAAATGTGTATGTCTGTATGTAAAAATGTTGTCTATTTGCAGAGTCATTTGTTTATTTTGCGGCCAGGCACCCTGACACCCTGTCCCTACCATTTTAACTCAGACTCACACGCAAGTCAAAGAATCCATCTACTCACCTGTCAACCCAGTCCGATTTCATTCCCAGCCACTGCATACATATCGAATCAACCCAGTTGATTGCGAAACTTTAAGGTGATTTTCAAGATTTTAAAGCCATTTGCATTTGCATGGCAAAATATGCTCAAAGGATTATTTAAATATTTCATTTGCATAAAAAAAGTGCTGAGTACTCATCGAATTCCCCTTGGCATTTTCGTTTTGAATTGCAAAAAAAAAAAGTTGAGAAAACTTTAAAGAAACTATCTTGGATAGAAAAAATAAAAGTTAATCGCTTGGTTAATATTCAAACCGATTTTATTATTTGATTTCAACAATTTCGGAAAGAAATCAAGCTAACTAGTTGCATTACCAATCTCATAATTAAATGTAAACTTTTTTAAAATTTACAACCATCTCTTTCGACGGATAAATCAATTTCCAAATGACTTGGATTTGAGAAATTCTAAGGATTTTTGTTCTTTCTTTCTTAAGTGAAGCCAAACAACCGTCGTGCCTTGGTCCTGCCAGACTAAAGTTTAGTATTGCTCAATTCCATCTGGACTGGAGAGGCAAATATAATACCTGAGCGGATGAATGTATTCGTGTATGGGGATCGTTGCATTGAATTGACTATTGCTGGCTGATGGCCATGCTTGTGGTGGAAGTTTTCCGACTACTCGCTCGTTCAAGTCGTTCAGCTGTGCTGTGTGTTTGGGCTATTGGCACGTGAGATGGACACATTCGTATACAGGGCAGCAAGTACGTGTCGTCTTAGAGTGTTAGGAAGGGGCAGAGCATTTCTTTAGTGCTTTGAATGCTGAATGTTTTGTTTGGGGAATGTAATTTGAAAATATTTTGCATATTTTTAAGTAATTTCCAAATGACTTGTCCATAGTAAATGTCTGTGGAAATTGGTTTTACATATAAAAAAATAGAAAAATGCATCTTCGTAATCTTAGTATTTGATTAAGTTTTTGTGTTGTTTTGAATGAAATGCAATGCACTTTGCAATTGCTGACATGGATTTGATTTATAAAATTTTCGAATTATTTTTGATTTTATTATTTTATTAGATACAAATTAGAGTCTTGTAAGAAGAAAGAGAATTCTGCTCAAATATTTTGTCATATGCAAATTGTTTTGAGAAAAATCTTTTGAATTTAATATATAGATTGACAGGCAAACGAGTTGCTGAGTTACTGACAGTCTAAGCAATTCCCAAAAGTTGAGCTTTCAAAATATTTCTGAAATGAAATTTGTTTACCGCAATATACAAATTAGAAAAAGTATCGGTTGGTTGGTCGGTGTGAATGTGTTACTTGAGACAATTCATGCAAAACATATGTGAGAAAAAGAATACGAATGCATTCAAATTTCTGAATTCTGACAATTTTGAATAGACATGTAGTTAGAAATATGCCAAGCAACTGCCACACAGACAGAAAGCAAGGTAGACAGCCCAGAGATGGACAAAAAGATAAAGAAAAGGACGCATACATAAGAAAAGAAAGACAAAAACAAGTGAGAGAACGAATCACGCAAGTATATGAAAGTATTTGGCATGCGAAACAACTTGCACTAAGCAATTTTGACAGCTGTCATTGCGCTAGACGTCTGAATGAAAAGTCGTGTGCTTGGCTAGTCATATTGTTGATTCTTGCTGTTTCAGATACACAAATCCACACACAGATACGCAGACACAGAAAATTCATTTAAGCTCGTTCATCTTGCGAGGTGTGTGATAAGCACAAAAAGTATCGTGCTGACAATGCTGAAAATGCCTATCCTTACCCATTTGGTAAAGTGAACTTCGGGTTGATTCGAAACTAAAAGTATAGGTTTTGGCTTATTTTTATACTCTATGTAGGATCGGAATTCGAGAAAAGCCTTCTTTTACCAAAGCGATATATTTGAGAAGCAGTGAAAATAAGCAGGTTATAATTTTTAATGAGTTCAAGATGAAGAATTTTTTTATGTGAGAGATTACACAAGTTTCAAAGTCAATTGCCCAAATTGTATCCGTATCGATCGACTTGCTTGTCAATCTCATCAAAAATATCTCACGATTTTTTGCCTAGTTGGTATGTAGGAAATATTTCGAGTGAAGAGATTAAAGTGTCAGACAGTTAATATAATAACGACACTGAAAGATGTTGGTTTCAATTGAGTGGTAAAGTGAAAGGGAGTGACAGTTGAAATCATTGGTATGCATCTTCAAAGACATCACAAAAGTATTCAATTTCAAGTCAGGATTCTACTAAAGAGCAGACTTACCTAGTCAAGGACGACGTTACTCACATTTGAACAGTAAAGAATTGCAACCGTTTAATATGCAAACATCGAAGTCAACTTGGGAAGCACCACAGAGGCCAAACTAAATGTCAGTGCATCAAGCGTCCAATGACACGGCAATTGGAGCTCAAAACACTATTTGAGAAGGTGTTGGGCATCATAATGACTGGCCATCATCATCAGCATAGCATCATCATCGTTGATGGCAAACTATTGTAATTATGATCAAAAGTGTGCGAATGCTCTACTTAAGACCGCATAGATGTGCGCATTTCTTTGATGTTCCCCTCTGGCTCATTTCCTGCTGGGCTGAGTAAAAACTCATTGCAAATATTTTTCGCTGATTTTGCGCATTTTACGTGGATGAAGTTTCGACCTCGGTAACCGCAAAAACCCATCAACATTCACACACCAACACAATCTCTCCAAGGCATGATGAGGGTGCGTTTCATCGGCTAGAAGGCAAGACCACAATCGGCCCATTTAAACACACAAATAACTTTCAGTGGAACCGTTATCATCATTTGCTACTGGTCTTGGTATGCATTTAGCATTTTGAAATAGTTTCCTCAAGTTCTCTCACTACGCAGATATGCAGTAATATCACTGAAGTTAGCCTTGGTAAGAAAATAGAACCTGCCTGGTATTTTATACTTGGGGGCCTCTTAGCTTCGATTTAATGTGATTATTGTGCAACTGCCGCATGAATGGAATTAGGAAAGATGAAAGAATCTCTGGGAGGAAGGTATGAAAGAGTTTAGAGCAGTAAAATGCCAAGTCACTTTCGATTCATGTACTATGAAAATTGTTTGTGCATCTTAAGAAGCTTAAATGCTTAAGAGTCTTGGTCTGATAAGATAACTCAGAATTCATGGTACATTGATCTAATCAATACTAAACTATTTACTAATAGACCTGCAAAACCTAATTAATTTCATAGTATGCTCATTTTCTTAGTTAGTCGCTTTTGAGTTACTTTGCTAAGCATGAAAATTAATTCAGAATTCTGTAATTGATATATAATTCCATAAAATTAGTTATATACAAAATTGCACTTCTTTGAGTTGCACACATTTGCATAATTAATTAAAGATAAATACAATTTTAGTAGTAGTTCATGTGTATTTAAAGTGAATCAAAACTTTTTGCATGCACAACTGTACATGAAGCGCTTAAAAGTAGGCAAGGTTGCATTTTGCTTACACAGCTCCACCCCAAAATACATATATATGCAATTGACTTTTCTGAAGGCTTAAGCTTTGAGAACAGGCAAATAATGGCAAAAGTATGGCAATTTAATTAACTTAAAAAATTAGCATAGTTTTGTCACTACAAAAAAATGCACTTTACGCAAATGGCAGCCATACCCTTGAATTCTATTCAATGGGTTTTTCCCTTCACTCTCTCTCGCTCTCTCTCTTCCACATCTTTTTGTCATCGGTGCTGTCACAAGTGCTTATTTTAAATTTTCTACGTGCTTTTTCACGGTGCATGTAAATGAAATCAGAGAATTCCATCAACGCTTAATGCAAGTGATACTTAAATATTCATTACCCAATGCAATGATATATTTGAAATGCGCTTGCACTAAACACACATTTCTATAATATCTACGCCAATTGTATATTTGTATATGCAGTATATATTGGGTTTGGTACCTTGAGCTGAATTGACGTTGGCTGACAAGCGACGAAAGCCGTTTTTGCTTTGCTGTTCAATAGTAATTCTCTCGTAATCGCATGAGACCCGCACACTTCCAAAGGCGACAAACAGAACGACTCAATTGTTCCCTAAGTGCGCACACAAATGCATTTTTAATTAGAATTTACAGCTTTTGACAGTATGTGTTTTGGGTGGCTTAGTTCAGTTGGTTTAGGTTTAAGGAACTCGCTGCTTGTCCCACTCAGGAACACCCGCTAATTGTAAATTTATTGACTGCAATAAATGTCAACAGGGTTTCAAGTCGCATTAAATGAATGTCAGTGCAGGTGTATCCGTGGCCAGACATGTGGCACATGTTTGCTGCGGCTTCAACTGTGGTCGAAAATATGCGGTTAAATGATGTAAGAACTTTGACAGCAAAACTAGAAACACAATAAAGATGACCTCTTAAAATTTTTGCCTGAACTTTTTCTTAATTGAAGTCGATCAATTAAAGCTTATTCTTATTAAATATTAATTGCCTGCTTGGACAACACAAAATTTAATCAATATAATTTGAATATCTGTAAAAATGTTCAGCATTTGATTTTGAATTGATGGATAATTTTGTCATCTGTAATGAATTTTTGAAAACCTTCTGACATTTCCATCATTCAAAATATAAAATCTATTTAAAGTTATAAATAGGAAAACAAAAATGCTAATGCATTTTTAATAAATTCCATTAATTTCAAGTTTTTATTTGTCGCCTCTTTAATATTGAATGAACTTGATAAAAAATGAACAACTGTATTTGAAAATTCAGTATAAAAAACATAAAACATTGAAATCCTTATAGAAAACACATTTTTAACTCCATAAGAGGAGGAAGAGCAAAGTTTGGGTTTAACGTGAAAATTTCTTCAAATAAAAAGGAAATATTTTTAGGCCTTTGGTTATTGACAAGCGGCACTTGTAAATATGCTTTTTAAATTCGGCATTAAAAGCACAATGTGTGTTAAGCAAATTGATTGACTTCGGGGCGTTTCAAAAATAAATAAATAAATAAAATATTTGCATAGACATGAACACTCAGGGCTTTTTTGACAGTGTCTTCAATTTCTTTGCAAATTAATATTTAATGTATTTAATTTAAAATTGTTTCAGTATTTGAAAATGCTGAAATGCTTCTTGTTTGGAAAATAAATTTCAATGGGCTGATAAAGTATCAAAGAAGCCTCAAAATTGTGCAGATATATGTAATTGTTTGGTAAACAATTACAACAAAAATATCGACATACCATTAACAGGAAATACAAGTTGAAGCCAGAGAAGAAAGGAATAAGAGCAAAAAGGCAGGCAGGCAATGCGCCAAAATAAAATTAATTAAAATTGTTTTATAGACCACAAGACCGCCGCCAGCAGCACCAACAAATTCGAAGCTCACTTACTCGTGCATACGTATGTGTGTGTGTGTGTGCGTTTGTATGTATTGATTACAACGAAAATTCTCATGCAAAATAGTTGCCAACATTTCCAACAAAATTTCTCCACTCTTTTTACATAATTTTCTTTTTTTTTTTGCAAGGCCACTAACTGCCGCCCATTTTGTGGAGTGTTTGGCTGACTGACTAACAAACCGATGCAATGCTAATTGCCATAAAATTTATTAACGTTTATACAACTCAGCAAATAATAATTCAACTAAAAAATCGATGTTAGTGCACTTTGCGAACTGCGAAATTCGCCTAATTCGTTAGCATTTCACACTCAAAATGCCAACGAAAATGGTGAAAAAAATTGGGCGAAATAGCAAAGTTTTTGTTATAATTTGAAAAATGTTGCCGCAACGTTTTGACGGCTGCCCTCCTTGGGTTTGGGTCACTGGCACCTGCCACGATGCGCATAAATTTTTACACCAATTAAATCGATAACTTTTTGCGAGTTTTTCAAGCACGCAAACTTTACAAAATGCATATTACCCAAAGCGAGTTAGCCGCATGGCATGTTCCAATTTTTTCCTCCTCGTTTTTTTTTTTTATCAATAATTTTATATGTATATTTCATTTATTGAGCTCTTATTCATAGAATGTAATAACTGTTTTTAAAAAATATAAATCGTAATGTCCTAACCTTTTTTCATTTGATCTGCAATTGACAGTTTATATCAACACTTCACGTTGACAATTTAAATTTGATTATTATATATCAAATCAATAAAATTTACCAGAAGCAAAAGTTCTCACCAAGTTCATAGAGATAAATTTTACCCATATTCTATTACCTCTGAAAATGAACAACGAACAAAAAAGATAGTCAAGCTTGCCACATGTGTTGCGAAATAAAAAAGCAAATACCCCTAAGCGTCTTACTTAAAGCCCAACACGAAAAATCTAAAAGCGCAAAAAAAGAATAAAAATCCCCATTTCTATCAGAATATAGAATGGCGGTTATTGAATAAAACGCCCAAGCGTATAAATCAAGCTATGAACTGTCTTTTGGTTATTAATATGCCAGGACCGCAAAAAAGTGGTAGTTGCAAAAAAGGAAAGGAAGGACTTTCTTGATTTATGAGCATTGTGCTCGAAGTAAGGGAAACCGTGAAAAATTGTGGGTAATCCAAAGGTGCCAGGATTACCCGAAAAGGTAATCACATGTGTGATCAGTTTGGTTGGGCGTGGAATTTGGTGTGTAACAAGTCAATTTGTTAAGCAAATTCATACAGTTTGTGCAACACAAATCATTTTCATTTCTTCCATGCATCCCTTTGCAATGCAGCTCAGCGTTTCTGAGCAGATTTTAATGACTCAAGCTGTCCATAAAAGTGCTCCGCAACTTTAATATCCAAAGCAGTAGAAAGTCTTAGAGTTGGTCCTCTCAAATCGTCTAAGTTATTCTTTTCGAGTCCGTTCATTTTTTTTTTTTTTTTTTTTTACTATGAGCCTGGTAGTTTTCAGTCTCTGGTCTGGTCTTGTTTATGTGTGCAGGCAAGCGGCTTGTTGGCAATTACCCCATTGCATTCATTTAGAGAGAATGCGAAAGTATTAAAGACAGAGCAGCAAGTGTCATATGGGTATTTTAGTATTTTTTTTGGTAAGTCGTCGAGCTTAGTTGTTTTGTTTGCACTTGTACTGAGTGCACTTGAGCATGAAATATGTTTCTGAGGTGTATGTGAAACCCTAAAGTTCGGTTACCATTTTTGCAGGACTAGCCTTGTGTCCTGGCCGCCGCCCTTCTGAAATATGACAAGACCACTTATAAAGATTTGGAAGTACACTTTCTCTGGTAGTTTGGGTTTTGTTTGCTTCATTGGCCATTGGTCATACTTATTTATGCCAAAATATCAACTGTTTCATTTACTTAGCACAACAAGCAGGAAATTCCAATACCCTGAAAGAAGACTTGTAGAATTGTCGGCAAGTTCTGTAGAAATAGCCCGGTAAACCGACTAACCACTGCATTGCAGCTATAAATTGCTGAAAAAGTTTTAGCAATTAGGTGGAAATATGTTGTACAAGTTGTTCTCTGAAACCGCACCGGCAATGCCACAAACAACAGCAACAACGCCGCAAACGAAACACAGCAAATATAACCAGCAAAAATAATGTTGAGGGCAACAAAATAAAATAAATGCGCTTGCATGTTCAAGCCAAATTAAAAGCAAAGCAAATTCAAGAAAATTTTCCTAGCTTTTAAGCAATTTTGTTCTTCAATTTTTATTTCCTAAAATTATACCCTGTACCTAAAAAGGTACAAGGGTATATTAAGTTTGTGCAAATGTATGTAACATAGAGAAGGAGACGTCGGAGACCCCCCAAAGTTACCCACAATATGATCAGGGTGACTAGAGAAATTGATATAGCCATGTCCGTCCGTCTGTCCGTCTGTCCGTCTGTCCGTCTGTCCGTCTGTCCGCGCGTACGCCTAGATCTTAGAGACTATAAGAGCTAGGATAACCAAACTTGGGATTCGGACTCCTTATGTGTGTACGCTGGTCAAGTTTATTTTTTTTTCTCCCCCCGCCCCCCTTCCACCACCTCATTTTTTCAAAGCCATATAATGTCTAAACCTTTCGGATTTAAGTATTAGTTGCTTCTGAAAAGTTGTTAGGGATCTAAAAATCTTTCGATTGATATCAAACATGACTAAAATTGGACCATATTTACTCGAGATATACAAAAAACAAATTTTGAGGGTCAAGATTTTAATTCCCCTTGCCTAACTGGTAAACTGCCGAATGAGCAGTCCGATAGATGGCGTGCTTGCAATATTGTGAACAATGTGTTTTTGGATTCAAAGGAATATTAAGACCAGAAGTTTTATGTGAATGCAGGCGACCAGGGTTACCACCCGACTAGGGTTGCCACCTTTTTTTTTTTAATTCCGTCTACTAGGTACAGGGTATCCCAAACTCGGCCGCGCCCGAGTTTAACGTTCGGCTTCATTTTTATATTTATTTTATTGTAAGCAATTTAATGGAATTAACAGGAAATTCTATTAGGCAAAAATACTTCTTAGAATGTTTCTGTGAACCAAAATGGGGAAAATGAAAATGAAATGTGAGACAAATGGTGGATATGGATGAAGTACTCTGACAATCGGTTGATATTTGCAGACCTCGTGATTTTTAATTGTAAGGGAAATTAATTCCTAAATGAACTGTTTCTAATTCCCAAAGACTTAATCGTCAAATATATATTTTTTATACCCTGTACCTAAAAAGGTACAAGGGTATATTAAGTTTGTGCAAATGTATGTAACATAGAGAAGGAGACGTCGGAGACCCCCCAAAGTTACCCACAATATGATCAGGGTGACTAGAGAAATTGATATAGCCATGTCCGTCCGTCTGTCCGTCTGTCCGTCTGTCCGCGCGTACGCCTAGATCTTAGAGACTATAAGAGCTAGGATAACCAAACTTGGGATTCGGACTCCTTATGTGTGTACGCTGGTCAAGTTTATTTTTTTTTCTCCCCCCGCCCCCCCTTCCACCACCTCATTTTTTCAAAGCCATATAATGTCTAAACCTTTCGGATTTAAGTATTAGTTGCTTCTGAAAAGTTGTTAGGAATCTAAAAATCTTTCGATTGATATCAAACATGACTAAAATTGGACCATATTTACTCGAGATATACAAAAAACAAATTTTGAGGGTCAAGATTTTAATTCCCCTTGCCTAACTGGTAAACTGCCGAATGAGCAGTCCGATAGATGGCGTGCTTGCAATATTGTGAACAATGTGTTTTTGGATTCAAAGGAATATTAAGACCAGAAGTTTTATGTGAATGCAGGCGACCAGGGTTACCACCCGACTAGGGTTGCCACCTTTTTTTTTTTAATTCCGTCTACTAGGTACAGGGTATCCCAAACTCGGCCGCGCCCGAGTTTAACGTTCGGCTTCATTTTAAATTAAAATTAATCAATCGTTTCTATCGAAAGTATTCAAAATTACTTTTCGATACTCATAGATCTAAAATGGAACAGACGTTTTTATCTGTAGCATAATTTATATTTTCAATAAAATAATATACATTTTAATTCAATATACTTTGCAATTATGCGATTGTACTCTTAAATGCTTGTTCTATTCAAAATTTGCAATCGATTTATTATAGTTTTAGTGTTCTATTGTTTCTGTATTAATTTTACTCAACTTTCAACTATTTACTTTAATTAAAAATGGTTGGCCTTTCACATTTAGGTATTTGCAACGTAAACCAATCAAAAATATTTTATAATTAAAGCAAATTTTAATTCCAAATAACATATGAGGAAAAATTGTATGCATATTGAAAATCCTTGAATAATTAATTTCAATATCTATAAAAAAAGAGATAAAAGAATTTTGTAATCTGCATACAATAGACGATTTCTAAATAAATAAAACATAATTGGCATAATGATTTATAATGCGATTCCTAACAATAAGCAATTATGAGTTCGAGTTGTCAATAAAAAAAAAACAACAACAAAAACACAAAAATAAATATATAAAAAGAATGGTGCAAGATGGACTTGAACGAATTTGTGATACTCTGTACCCAGTTGGGTAGATGACAATATTTAATAATTATTTTAAAGTGTTAAAAAAAGTCGTCAGCTTGGCTCTTCAATTTTAGCATTTCAAGTCGAAATCATTTAATTTGAATTATCTCCGACTTTTTAATTTTTATATAAAGTCTTAGGTTATGTTGAATATTTTAGCTTCTAAGATTTTATCGTTCATGGGTATTCTATTTCATAATGCATTCAGCATGTCCTATAGACTTTTTCGTACAGTACGAATTCCAACAATAAATTGAAATGCATTGAGAAAAAAAAAAGAAAAACAAGAAAAACACAAAGAGGGAAGAAAGCATTTTTTCATCATAAATATAAATGACAATAAATTGTCATTTTGACCAAAGTAAATATAATAAAAACAATCAGACCACAGCCCAACCCTGAGTAGGGTGTTACCACCCACAATCATTGCATTGGCAAATTGGGCAAAAAAGGGAAAGTCAACAATTGTCATTGTCAACTGGCTTGCCAATAAATTGCATTATTAGAGCATACATTCAAGTGGCAAAAAGAAGGAGAAAAAAAAAGAAAAATACTTCTGGCAAAACTATTTGTAATACAATGAATTTCTTAAATATGTGTGGGTGGGGAGGGTGTACGTGGGCTGAAATGCCTGATCTGTGTATTTATTACAACAATTGTCAACATAAATAAAATTAAATAAATAGCAAGTAGGGAGTAGACACAAAGACAGTTTATTCCTTTGTTTTTCTCTTGTCAGAAAGCTGTCAAAGTGTCCACAATTTCATTTAATAGATACATACTTGCATCTACCATACTATGTATATAGAAGTTAGATGAAATAGCTAGCCATAGCAAGCAGACAAATAGAAATTAAACACAAGGAAACCGCAAACCACACAAACAGAAACTCTTACCCAAAGTCCCCACCCCAGCGAAACTCCTGCGACTTTATCGCTTTCCCCACACATTAGACTTCCTCTCTAGCACACGTTTTATTTTTTGTTTATTTCATTTAGGTTTTCGGCTTTGATTATTGAAATCTGTTTTGTTGATATTCTTATTCGTATTAGAGGGATATACTCAAGCCTCAAGATGCCAATTGCTATTTTAGTTGACCAGTTGTAGTTTCTTTTGATTGTGGTCAAGGACTTTTTGCTTATTCTATTATATGCTTCCATGTTTTTGTATTTTTTGTTTCCTTAGATTTTCCCTTTTTGTTTGCCACGTTTTTGTTTGATTGTATTGAGGCCCAGACCTAACGTCTTAGGTATGCGTTTCAAGGGGTCGACCAAAGTCTGAGCTGAGAAAGACAAGACAAATGGGATTCCGTGCACTCGAAAAAAAAGAGCTTGATATCTCCAAGGATTTATTAAATCGAAATGGAGTTGACGAAAAATTTCCCTGAATTCCAAAATATGTTAAATTAATGAGAGATATTTCAATATTTTCTGAATAGTAAAACGGGGAAATTATCACTACAATACTCACTTGGTCATAATTTTCTTGCAGTGTTTTGTACACCTTTAAGATTACGTCTTGGTTGTTGGTTGTTTGTTTCATAACAACAATTCTGACTAAACAAACACACACACACACCCTCCAGCCAACAGCAGGAGTGTGAGGCAGTAAGTGTGGGAGAATCCTGGACTTTGGGAGTTATACAAATACAAATGTCCTTGACATTTCTTATGCTTATCGCTGTCTGTGCAGGCGTTGAAATTGTAATTTGTGTAATCTCAGGAGCGCAAAAAGTGTAGACAGCCCATAAGAAAGTTGACTAAACGAAGAAATAAATACGAGAATACGAGTGTCTCCTTTCTATTTTTCCACCTACATATACCTGAGTAAATATCTTTATTTTTTGTGCAGAGGACTTGTTTCGAAATTGTTTCGTCATGTATTTCCCTAATTAGTAACGCGATACTAATTCTAATCCAATGAATGAATCACGCATGAACAGAAGCACAAAAAGTGTGGGGGGAAAAAAAGCGCAACACATTAACTGAACAAACAAGCTTGACATTTATATTAAATTTAATTAATTTATTTATTTCATAATAAATATAAATTACATTTAGAGTGTTTTTGTTGTGCTCAACTCAACACACATACAATTAAATAGGAAATAAGCCGGAAAACCAAATCGCGAAGAAATACAAATCAAAATGGATTTTTTAAGGACTGACTGTGTGTGTGTGTATGTGTGGGAGTGTTGTGTGTATATCTTTAACTAATTAACTGATTTTGGTGTCATATAAAAGAGAATAGGGCAGAGTGTACTTTGCTGGGCGAGTGTTTACATGTGACGCGTGTTGCCGAAGCCACCATGTCCTGACTGAGAGGCACCCTTGTTGTAACCCATCTGCAAGTTCATTTCACCCTCGTGGGCGCGGAGTTGCTCTTCGGTGAAGGTGCGTTCATTCTTATCAGCCATCTTGGGACCAAGGGTGGGTCCGGTGAATTCAGGATGCTTTTGAGTCTAAAACAAAAAATAGCTCTCATTAAAAGAATCTTTAAGCTTTTACCTCTTAAGTCGACTTACAATGCGTCCCAGGGCATACAAGGACAAGGTAACTTGTGGAATATTACGACGCTCAAACAAATCGGCGGTTTGGAAAATTTCCTCCTCTGGGACACCGTATTTCTTAACGGCTGCCTGGAAACGCTGAATGTTCTCCATCAGCTGGAAGTTAGTACCACGCTCCTGAATTTTCTTGACCGAACCGGGAGCCAGCTTATTGGCCAACTTGCATAACCAAATGCCGTCCTTGAGAATATCTTCATACTGACCGGAGGGCACTTTCTCACCCAACACAGCGAAAATCCAGTTGAGGACTTCCTGTTCCTGTTCCTTGTTGCGTGGCTACCGAAAACGAAATGGATAAAAAAAGAAATTCAATATTATCTACAACACTATGTAAGTGCCAAGCAATCAATTTACTGTAATTGTATATAATTGGGTTAACTTCTTAATAAAAGAGGCCACAGCAGACTGGGTCGCTAGGGCTTCTATAAAAATTATTTCCGCCTACACAGTAAACTTCCACAGATTCTTTTGACGCTTTAAAGGTTAACATTGGGTAGCTTAACTTGTATTTCCCAGTCACCAAAAAAAGTGCAAAAAAACAAATGAATTGCTACTCTCTTTTTATATTTTCCCCCATCTAGAATTGACTTACAAAACGAACTAGGCATTTTCATGGCACAAGCAAACACGCGGCCAAAATACCCATATCAAAATTTGTGTCCTGAATTTGCTCAAAGTCTATTCAGACCTTCTGCCATACCCCCAACTGCGCTTATATATCAAGTCAAAAAGGAGCTTGTCGGAAAGTTCTGAGCGGGGAGAGACCAGAAAAAAAAGTTAAATTCATTTTCCAATTAATTAATTTCGTATTTTAATAGGTAGCCAGGACAGTTGGCAGCGAAGACACACCAGGGCTTTGGTGACATTTGACAGTGAAAACCACTAACTGTTTAATTAAAATTTACTTAAATGGACCACATTGTAGTATTAAAATTACCTTGAATTTTATTGTTGTGCCTGTGCTACTTTTCTGTGAAATTTTCAATTACAAAATATTTGACTTTGATAGATTTATTTATTTGTAATAGAGACGATGTCAGGCAACGGCATATCTCATAAATTGGGAAATTTTCCGAGAAAAGATGTCTCAAGAAAAGCTTAAGTGACAGCATAAATCAAGTCTACGCTGACAGAATTAAAATCTATTTGATACTCTTGTGAATTTCGCTTGTTAATTTGATACATTCAATTGAAAGGAATTGTACGGTTTGAACATGAAAATAGACTGATAATTTTTTGAAATGTTGAAAAGCCCTCATGCAAACGATAAGACTTTTGAAAATAATTGCATTTCATTGTTCAATCATATTTGGAAAACAAATGCTGGCCAAACACATTTTGAAAATGAAATTGCACAATTCTATTAATTTGAAATTGGTGTCATTGAATATTTATTCAAATTCAATTGAGAACCACACCAATGCATGAATTAGAATCAAACCAAATATACGAATGCGTTATATTTAATTGAAATCTATTTTTAATACTCGTGCAGACCCATTGCCTGCGTTGAAGTTGTTTTTATTATATGATTGGGATTATTTTATTTTTCCAAAATGTTTACATTTTATTTTGGTTTCATTTTATTTTCAACCGTGGTATTTGCATTATAATTTATATTCTGATTTGATTTGTGGCAAACAAGTTGAAATAAAATAATAAAAGTATTTGTAAAAATCCACCACAAAATACCCAAAAAACCACGAAAAATTGTCAAAATTTATACAATAATATTTCATACGACAAATACAGAAATATATTCAGGTAAAAATTGTGTTGATACAAATAATTTTAAACAATTTAATTTGTCCGGTTTGTGTGGTGTCAGGAAAAATTAAGAAAAACAAAGCAATGTATTTTTGATTTTATTGTTATACCCTGTATCTCAAAGTAAAGTGCATATCAATTTCAAAAAGGAATGCCTGTGATTTTTTAAAGTTAACTAAAGTCTGAACAGGACTGATTGACATGGCCGATTAATAATATAATAATATATTCCCATAAAGAGAATTCGATAATCAAATATGCAATTGCATGTAGAGGCCGCTAGATGGAGCTCTTGCCTTCTTTATAAGCATTACTGTTTCGCTTGCTGTGTTCAGTGGTATAATAAGTATCTTATGGTCACATTTTATATAAATGATATCAAATACAGGGTATTGAAAAATCGATAGCACTCTTTATCTTTTATACTTATTTTTTATATTATTTATAACTAAGATATTAATTTTATTTGTTGGACTTCCACTGCTGAGGACATTTTTTTTTTTGTTTTATTTATTTATTTATTTATGCATTTATGCAGTTGAGTTTGCCGAGTTGTAAATTGGGTTTGGCCAATTTTTCGCTTGATTCATATTCTTACTCGGGTATTTATTTATTTATACTTTCCGCCAACATTTCAACTCATCATGCCCTAATGGTCCCCAATGAACCGGGTTGATTTTAATGAATTGTGTGTCGATTTACATTGGTCAGTGGATTCGATTTTATTTGATAGTTGCAAAAACGACAGCAGCAAAAGCAACAAAATGAGTTTCAGTTTGTCTCCTTTTGCGCTTTTGTAAAAATATTTGCAAGTAATTTTTTGTTTTTTCTTTTTTAATTGAATATAAAAATAAAAATTTACATTTACATTGGTGGAGCCGTTCATTTTTCAATGTTGATGGCTCGCGTTGATGGGCTCATTAAAAATTAATATCTTTTTATGCTCTGTATGTGTGAATATAATTGTTTGGCAAATAAAAAAAAAAAAAAATTGATAATAATAAAAGTAAAATAATTAATTTGTACATATTTGTAAGTGATAAAGAGAGTTCAACGGCCAATGTTTTTACGGATGTTTCATGTTTTATGGTCACATATTCAAGTGGCCACTCGACAAGGGCCTTAAATATTTTTCAATTAATTTTAAAGGCTGATATAGACTTGTGCATTTTTTTTTAAATAAATTTTACATGATTTTGTACTGGTCTTATGTTTTGGATCACCCTATAAAGCATATAACCGTGACCTTCATTTAACCCAATGTGCTTCGTTTTTTTTTTGTGTATTTTTCTTTTTTTTTCGGTGCCCCTTTTGAATTTTTGTTATTTTTTTTTTTGGCCTCCTTTCCGGCCGTGCGCATAAATAAAAATTTTTATTTGGACGAAAAGCAACAAAAACAAAAAGTGTTCATTTGGTGGTCGCCACTGTTGTTGCAGTTGCTTTTCAATTTGTCATTTGGCCCGCTGCCAATTTATCAGAGCCCGCCAACAGGCCAAACATTAACCAAAATGAGTAGCAATGAAATAAACACAGCAGTCCTACACACGACCCACACAATTAATACAAAATACCAATTTAATTTGTTTCTTTTTTTTATATAAACATATATAATTTTTTTGCTAGCAATAAGCAAGTCAATAAACTTTTGGAAAGGCTAAATTCAAAAGACAGAGAAAATCTTTATAGAATTAAGTCCTCAGTACTCAATCAAGATTACTGAAAACTAATTGATTTGGAAAGACGCAATGTAAAATAAAATGTTGTTTAATATTTTTTTTATTACATTTTTGAAAGTGTTATTCCCAAATTTTTTTTTGTCTAGTTGCCAAAAATATCAGCTAGTAAATAAGACCAACAGATCCAAAAGACAAATAAATATTTCTGTTACTTTTCACAAGTTTTTCGTACAGGCTCAACAGTTTGTCTTATAAGCTTTACAATTTTTTTTTTTTTATTTCCCAAAACAATACATAAAAAGAATTTATTCAGAAAAACAGAAACAAAAGAGCTGGCAAATATTTTACAAATATTTCAAAAATTCGTTGACATTAAAAAAGAAACATATTTTTTCTTTCTTAAAATATAAATTTTTGTTTAGCATGTTTTTCAATTAAAAAAGAAAATAGTAAACAAGTTTTAATTTGCAAACGTCAACATTGACCCAATCGCTTGTTAATAAAAAAAAAAATTAAAAAAACTGAATAATAATGAAAATAACAGCTGAACATAATTCATGTATACAAAAATAAAGAAAAATCTTATATAAGTTTTATTTATTTTATTTTTATATATTTATTGTGTGATTCAAATTTGACAGTCAAAGATTTTTATTTATTTTTCCAACCAACAAATTTAAAATTCAGATTTTAATTCAAGGACTGAAATCAAATTTTTCATTAAATTAATCTCAGTAAAAACTATGCTTTTCTAATGTGATAAATAGGGTATTATAATTATATTATTTGGAGACAGAAATTTTAAATTATCTTTTTGTTTAAGCTTCAAATTTTATTCAATTCGTAAAATGACTTGCATAAATACAACTAATTATTTTTTGCAAATCTTTCGGAAAATGGTCAAAATCTTCTTGTGGCTTTTGATTAATGAATTATAGGAAAAGTTGTGAAAACCATTAAGGCAATTAATATGAATTAATTATTGCAAAAAATGTTTTGTAAAATTCTTTTAAGTGTTGAATATTTTTTCTGCTTATTAATAAGTAAATAAATTGATAAATATTTTTTCAGTATGGCATACGTAACATATCAACCGACGGCTGGTCATAGTCTGTGGTCTGGATTGAGTGATATGTAACCCAAATGCCTGCGAATTTTTGAGGTAGAAATGTGGACAGTGTGAAGGATAACGGCGCTTCGAGTCCAACAACTGACAGACAAAGAATATTTATGACAGTCAGAAACTGTAACAGCAGCCCCAAAGAGCGGGGTGAAAATCAGGTCACCTGATGGAGCCATATGAAGTGTCAACAATGTGACGCTTTTTATTTCATTTTATTTTAATAAAAAAAAAAAAAAAAAAATTGTAAGATGAAACAGCAAAATACGATGGTAAATAAAAATGAATTATAGTCTGGCAGCTGTAGGCGGTATTGGGTGTGGCACTGCCAAAAAAAAAAAAAAAAAAAAAAAAAAAAAACAAATATATTTCCAGCCTGAAGAGGAGTGTTTTCATATCTTTTTATGGATTGAAAATAAAAATTAAATTACTGTATATTCTTTTAATTAAATGGACAAACACTAACTATTTGTTACTCAATTTAATATAATGTCAGATACCGAGTTGTTTATTTATATTTATACACTCAAATTGATCATTTAATTATAAAAAAGAAGATGGAAATTTTATGTTTAAGCATTGATTGCTTTAAAAGCCTTTTCATCTGCACGTTTCAATTACCAGACATATATGCAAATTATAATTATAAATTCAATTAGCTATTGGCAATTTTTGTTTGCAACATAGTTCCCATTGACGAAATCAGGCCTCAGTGTGCATTACACAAATTCCATTTTTGTTTTTGTTGCTCTCTAGGTGTAGAATATTTAATTTATCTTTTCATTTCATTGTACTTCAATTTAATTTCACTCTGTTTTTTTTTTTTTAATAAATATTTGTGGGTGCGTTTATTAAATAATTATTTTTTTCTGTATTTTCAATTTAGTTATTACCTCTTTTATGTTGAAATTTCATTTTTTTATTTTTTGCTATTCATAATTATATCATGAGTGCTGTGTGAGATTTATTGAAGCATGTGCCTTAATATTTTGATTAAACTGCCAGTGATTTGCATTCAGAACAGCCCCCAAACAATGTGGTAAAATTTATTTATGCCTGCAAATTTTAATTAGAGAAACTTTGTCAAGCTATTTTTTTTTTTTTTACACACAATAATGGCATGTCCATATGAAAAAGTTAAATGAAATTAAATTAATAATGGAATCTACTTCAACATATTTTTAGCTGATTTCAGGAATTCGAGGAGAACTAAAAAAAGATTCTGATCTACATGAATTTTATAAATAAAACACGCAAATCACGCTTTTTTTCCATTTTTTATAATTTTTTCTTTTCTTTTCTTTTTCCATTTTGTAATAAAGGAATTTCTTAGAAAACCACTTATTATAAGCACTTACAGCCATTGTTTAATGTGAGTGTTTGTTTTTTATTTTTACTGGGAAAATGCAAAGAGCACTAGACGGTGGGTGCGTTTGGCGCGTCTTGAACAATCGAATTTAAATACACGACTGACGCAAATTCTCGAAACAGTTTTCCATTTTTCCTAACAGCCCAAAAAAAAAAAAAAAAAATCAGTTTGAAAATCTTTTTTCTTTTCTTTTTGCCGCAGTCTCTCTGCCTAGACTAATGTTTTCTTGGCTGCTTCTCTGCCTCGGTTGACTTCAGCGCCAAAGCAAACGCAACAGACCACAAAATAATTTTGGTATAATCGCTGAAAATAAAGCCAATGTAGGCGGGCGCGAAGGAAAAAAAAGGCCATATATATATATCTAAATAATTTTAGATACAAATTGTAGCGGAAACTACACTTATGACGTCATTAAGGCAAAAGCCAGAAGGCTAGGAAAATCTATTCAAACTGTAGAATGTGGTAAATTGAAATCGAATTTTCACAAGACAGAAGTGTGCCCCACCAAAGTGTACTGAACAGTTTGATGCCCCTTTCACTTTTCGTAGACCAAATGAAATTTTAATTACTCAACGGTTTTGCAAAATTTCCCAGCAATTAGAACAAAACTACAAATTCTTAACAAATAGACAAACATTTTTTCCACTTGTCAAAATTTGTCTCCCACAAATATTGGGACAAAATTATTTTGAATCTATATGATTAATTGGTTTCTGTAAAATTTATCAAGCGAAAAAGTCTTTCAAAATATTTTTTTTTTGTAATCATAGTTTTCTCATTGGCTAATTTTATAAATGACTGACTATATCGACTTTGGCAAAGTTTTCTTATTTGCCTAATGTGTGTCGTTTAATTTGATTTTAGAATATATTTGGAGACTCGATCATTTTTCACACTTCATTTCGAAAGCAATTTCAATGCCAGTCCAATTTGGCAAATTAATTTATCGCTATACTAAGTTGAACTTGTGGAAAAGGCCAACCAACAAATACAGTCCACAATTAAGTTTTAAAAACTTTTTGCTTTTGCTTTGCACAGTAAAATCTTTGCAATGACCTCAAAAGCAGGGCGTGCGATGTAATAAAATAAAGAAAAGCAAACAATTTATAAAGAATCCTCAAGAATTTTTATCAAGTTCAAGTTTAAGTATTGCCATTGAAAAAAAAAAAATCAAAATTCTACAGATTTATTTACTCAAATCAGAGGGAAGATTTTAAAACAAACATAAACAAAACTGAAACATCAACAGACACACGTTTGTTTTTCACACCTGAAGCTCATAAATTTTAGCGGGCCTCTTAATGATATGTTTTTTGTTTTTTTTGGTTTCTCTTGATTATGGTGAATTAAATAAAAATAAAAAAGAAAAAATAAATAATTATATAGAACTATGTATTATGATATTTGAAAAAGGCCAAATTTTTTTGATAAATAAAAATTTGTTTTTAAAGAAAATATAATTGAAAAAAAAAACAAATCATTACCATGAATATTATTAAAATATATTTTTATGAAAGATGAACAATAATATAACGGATGAAAATCATTAATTTTACCGTGGGCAATTCCGTATAATTTATAGCTAAGTGAACTGTAGGGAAAAATATCGAATCACCTAAAAGTAAAAATCTTGAAATAATTAAAGAACTTCAAATACTGTTTATAAATAAATGAAGACGAAATATATGAATAATTGATTAAACAACGAGTCAATTTATATTTGTTATAAATCAAAAGAGTAATACATTTGAATATTACATATATATGTCCTTTTCGAATCAAAGAAAAAAAAGAGTGTAATAAAAATCTATATAGCTGCTGGGGTCTGCTTTTTCACAGAAATATTTTCCGAAAATATTAGAATTTGTTGAAAGCAAATACAAATACAAATACAAGACAAAAAAATATCACTCACGCACAGATATACAAATATGCGCAGACATATGAATGGAACCTATATAGATATATATACACCTACGTAAAAATTGTTTGTAGAACTTTGTTGGGGCAAAAGCAGCTGCCAAGGCTGCAATCAAAATTAATTGAGCGACTCAGAGCTCAGTGTCGTCGCATATGTTTTCATGGCTTATGTGTGTATCCATGAGTTGTTCCTGTGTGCTTTGCTCGGGTGTTTCTGTATGTCAAAGTGAAGGCGCTGGCGTGGGCGAACAAGTGGTCCGCACCCACGCATTTGTTTGTAAAAATTTTCGGAAAAAAATATAATTCATTTATGTAAAAAGCTTAAAAATTTTATAAGAACCAAAAAATAACAAAAATATCGAAAAAAATACATTAAAGAAGAGAGACAACTGTTGCACATAAATAAGCAAAATGGGCTTTAAAGGCAACAAAAACAAAAGAGGGCATAAATAAAGATTTCTCTTTTTTTATTTTTTCTTAATTTATTTTGCCCGCCCAATAATTATGTTCAAGGAAAAATAACGAACCAAACGAGGTCAATTATACACTCATTTCTCAAGATTTCGTACTTTTCAGACTCCATCTGCTCGCCTTCCCATCATGACCAACAATCTTTTGTGTTTTATTTAATTTCAACTCTCTCGTTAACTGGCTGGCTGGTTTTCGTTGAAATTATACCAAGTATCACTAAGATTTAATTCATTTATTCTATCCCATGCATCCTTTGTTTTCGCTTTTCTCTCTCTATATTCCGGTCGTAGATACATTTTATTTCACCCAACCCTAGCAATTTTGCCGTGCGCCACTTAGTTGTGCTAATTAATTTCGTGAGATTCTTTTTTTTTTTGTTTGGATGCCTAACTTTCTGGTTTTCTAATACGTACTTATTTTTTCCCTCTTACCCTTTCGAGAGTTTTTTTTTGCCTGGATTTATTTCAAATTTAATACCTTTTCATTTAATAAAAATTTTTGGAAAAGTATTTTAAAATTGTTATAAAAAAAAAAAAAATAGAAAAATGAATCTGCTAAACCAATTTTACCACAAAAAGCTTTAACCATAAACCAAATTTATTACAATTATTTGGGGGGAACAAAATCAAGCATAATAGTCACAGTTTAAGTCTCTTTAGTAATTAAAAATATCATAAATAATTGTATTACTTCAAAATCGTTCAAGTATTCAAAAATGCTAAATATTTGCATAAATAATGTGCAAAAAAAAAAATTAATAAATCACTTATGTGATATTACTAAATTAATTATGCAGTTTTCGCGGTTAATGTGCTTAGCAAATAAAAAATAGCGAGCTTGCTTTTGAAATCTAAATTTATTTAGTAAAATAAAGAAAATATAATAATAATAATATTAAAACTTTTAGGCTAAAATCAATTAGAGATTTTTACTTATTTGTGCGAAATTTATATTATATTTTTTACTCTGTAACTCAAGGGTAAGGGTACATTAAGTTTCAGACAATTTTTGTAACTTACACCTCCAAAGTTGTTCGCTATATAATCAGCATGCAGAGCAAAGGCGAAATCACCAAAAACAAATTCTCGGAGTAAGGATTTCAGGTCGTTTTCCTAAGTGACAAGCGGGAGTATAAGCAGTCCGATAGATGGCGTGCTTACTTTAGTCTGAAAAATATAGTGTCGACTTCAAAGTTATTTCAGAAATTTCGTTTTTATGAGATTGTCATCAATCTGACATGATTTTCAACCAGGCCAAGGCTGCCACATCTTAAAAAAAAAATTTACAGGGTATCCAAATTTCGTCTGCAGTCGATTTTAAGTTTTAGCTTTATTTTAAAAAACTATTTATTAAATAATAAAAAAAAAGAAACTAGAAATATGTAAGCTATTCTAATACAAACAGAAAGGCTTGTTTAATATTTAATTAATAATAAAAAAATCCATTCCTATTTACCTGATGTTGCTTTAAAACGATTTTTTTTTTTTTGTTTAATGTGTAAACAAAAACTATGTATTGTTAATTGCTGAATTTTATACAGATAAATATCAGCCTAAAAATATTTTTAAATATTATTTTTCCGCCTTTTTGTTTACAGAGATGCGTTTGTCTTATTTTTGCATGTTTCCGATTGGAATGAAAACATTTCCGATTTCATAATGATTATTTTTTCAAGTTTTTCAATTATAATTTTAAAAGCAACAAGGACAAGTTGGATAAAGTTGCCAACTCTTTGTTCACTTAAATTCAAATTGATAAGGCATCGCTTGTTAAACCAACACAAAAAGCAATAAACTTCAAACAGGCATCAAGATTTGCATTTTGCGAAACCACCCAACTAACTATTTATATATTTCAGAACAAGCTAGAAAGAGTAGATGGAATATATATTCTGTATACAATAAGTTTACTATCATCTCGGTACTAAATATTTTTCGTTTTGCTGCATTTATTCGCCTTGCCGTTGCTGCTAAGCTGAGCAGAGTTTATCTTTGGACTTCTAAACAAACAATTTTCAATTTAAATATTTTTTGCATGCGTATCTTTTTGAAGGCGCTTTCAAGTTTCCTTCGCGCTGGACACAAAAATTGTTGAATAAATAATAAAACATAAACACTGGCGGAACCGGCTAGTATAAAGATGAAAAAATATGCATAAAGTAACACCATAAAAACAATTTCAGATATACACAATTTGAAAGCATACAACAGATATACAAAAATTGGGAGAGCAACTCGTTTCTTTTTTTTTCTGTTTGCAATTTTGTTCTTGCCCCCCTCAGCAACTGTTTACTAATAAGCTGTATTGCACCTTTTTACCCCAGTACCCTTTGCCCATTTGAATTGTAAATTTTCTCGCACTTTTTGTTTTATTTATACATATAGATATTTTTTTTCGGGTGGGAGTTTTTCTTCTATTCCACAAAATGTGTAAGCCGCATACTGAAGACATTGCATATACATTTGGCTATCAAAATGTTTACAAGATCTTTGGTTCTCGTATTAGCAAATATTTTGTATTTGTTTGTGGCATCTGAATAAGATTCTGTTTCCAATATTTTTAGTGATTATTTTAAATTTTACCACGTATTTCCGTTGCCCACTAGTTGGCGTGTTTTTATCAAATAAAATCACTTTTTGGCACATGTTCACCGTCTGCTAGATCTGCAATCGATAATGTTTGTTTTTGCTGTACGATTTATACCCTGTGCCTTAAGGGTATATTAAGTTTGTGGAAAAATATGTGACATAGAGAATGAGACATCGAAGTCTCCTGCAATTTACCCACCATGTGACCAGAGTGCATAGAAAACCGATATAGACATGCCCATAAGCTTGTTTGCCTGTCTGTATAAACTTAATTATAAAAATATTCCAAAAGCATGGTCGTCAACAGGCCAGGGCTGCCACCTTCCGTGTCGTTAAAGTGCTAAATATATTATATTTTAAATACTTTTGTAGTTACTCTATACAAAGACTACATACACTTAATTAATTGAATAAGTATTTTTCCACTTTGTTTATAAGTTGAATAGTTTGAAATATAATAGATTTTTAACAATTATTGAAAAATGTAGAACATTTTTTGATACTTAAAAGCATTTCAAAGCTAGCCGTTTGTATTCTAATTATTTAGTTTTTTGCTTGATAGTTTTATGTGTCTGATTTATTTTTCTTTATCTTTTATAGCTTCCTATATAGTGTTAGATGTGCCAATCAGAATAGATATTTATAATAAATATTTTGCACAATAATTTTTGAACCAATTTTTTTTTTTTTGTGGATGACCTTGATTTAACTATTTCACATTTTAATGAAAACATTAATGTAGAGAATATGCTTAAAAAATAAGAGAATTAACATGAAATTCCTGGAAGCAGCCAAAATATTTTCTATATATTCCACATATATGTACTTTTAATTTTGATAAGCTTGTGGATGCTTCAAGAAATGCAAATTAAATTTTCCTCTCTCTCTATTTCGAAAAGTGAGGCAAGTAGCACGATTCTGTGTTCTCCTATCCTGATTTGACCTACAACCTCACGTCGTCGGTATGTTTGTGCTATTGTAATCACTTTATTTTGCATATGTGAAGGCGTCCAAGTGTGTGATGCAGTCGCATGTGTGTGTGTGGGTGGGTGAATAAATTGCAAAAATATTTTAAAGTTGCCACAGCCACGTCTTCGTTGTGCTGCCTGCCAACAGTTCAGCTCGACTATCTACACGCAAATGAAATAAAAGCAAGGCCGAAGGCAAGAGCGAACGGAAGGCAAGACAAGGATATGTTGCTAAAGGATTTGTAAAATTTATCGTAGACATCATTATGCGACAATTTCTCTAGCTGACGCGTAGCCACATACACGAGAAGATAGAAAGCCAACTGCTGGAAACAGCACCTGCAACATGGAGCAACAACAGAATGGAAGAATGTGTGTGCATCTTGGCATTTTGCAGTTCACGTCTCACACTGGTGGAATCGTTTTTTAAAAAGCAACCAACACAAACTATAAAATCATATATATAGTTTTAAATTATTCAAAACATAAGCAAGCCATAATGTATGACAAAAAATATATATTTTAAATCTTCAGGCATCAAGTTTTGATATACCTAATATATGGGAGGAATAAGTGGGCGAGAGAAAACTGACGACTTTGGACTTTTGCGAAAAAGGAAAACAATTTAAATCATTTTCACTATGAAATCAATAATCATCAGCTTAAATTTTAGGAATTCTGCCACAAGAAAATTTTAATTCGCTTATAGCATTTTATTTGCTCTAAATGAATGATAAGTGCAAAAGTGAATTATAAAATAGCTTTCAGCCAAGTGGCTCTCAGAGTACACTTGATGTAATTCAAGTAACCAAGCCAACCAAGACAAACCAACTCTGGGTATAACCCAACCAGGAGTTGAGCATTTTATTTGTATTCTTCAATGTGCCAAAGAAGTGGAAAATCAACGAATCACATTTGATTCATTATAAATACAATTTTGAAATTTTACAGAGTTGCACTCATCCAAATTCAACAGTTGCAAGGACAAGCTCTCGGTTTTGGTTTGGTTAAGAAATTCCTGGTTAAGATATTTCACTGATGCTACCCAAACAGCACCCTAAAGAGAAAGCAGGCAACCAAAATGGCAGCTTAACAAAGTAGAAAAAAGTACACTCAACGAATAAAATTGTAACTAAATTTGGAATGAAAGGCTCGTCTTCTTGCAGCTTGAGGTACGAGTAGAAATGGTTTGCTGGTTGCTTGGCTTCAGTTTTTTTTTTATTTTTTTTTTTATTATATTATTTTATTTTATTTTTTCCTGAAGATGACTACTCGAAAGGTTCGTTTCGTTCTGGCTGGATTTTTGTTTGGTTTGGCTTGGTTTGGTTGGCCGCTGAAGCGCACTCAAAAATTTATTGTCTGCAACTCGAGGTTCGACATGAATTTTATTTATTTGCATGTAAATCGGATTTGTGTGACCCCAAAGACGCTCGAGCGTGAAATATCCGAGCAACAGAAGCCAGGACTGCTGCCATTAATGCGACTCCCGCCGTCGTATAGAAGTGGTCAGTAAGCGAAAGAGGGGCTTAGTCATTGCGCATACGCCGCATTGCACGTGGACTGTGGCTGTTGAAAATTGAAGGTAAGACAGACCAAAGTCCAATGCTCGAATAAATATCAAAAGAATAGGGAAAAGCTGGCCGGTTTGAGGAGGCTAGTCTTGGAGCCCATGTCTGATTCGGTTTCTGAATTTGAGTTTTGCAGGGTCGACGACTTCTCCTCTTTTCTGTGTTGACCCTATTTCTTTTATTTATCTGTCTGTTTTGTGTATTGTTTTGCATTTTATTTTATTTTTGTGTTTTTATTTATTTATTTGTTGTGTTTCATTTGTAGTCATTTTATTGTTAGTCATGCCCAGGTCCGCCTGCAGCAACCTTTATAAAAATCGTTCTTTTTTGCTATACACCTTTTTTTTTGAAGAAGAAGAAGAAGAGATTTTTTTGGCGTGTGCCTTTATCATTTTAAATGGACATGGAGACGTTGTCGGTTGTTGTTATGCTTGCATGATTACTAACCATGTTTGTTGCCTCATGTTGTTGTTGTTGCCTTTTGCTGGCCACTTTTGTGTGTGTTTTATTACCTATTATGGTTAAAATATGGCTTACGTCTCGTTTATTGTTATTTATAATGATTCTTTTTGCACGTTTTTATGGTTGTCCGGGGCTAGGGATGATGCGCTTCGCTGCTTATATATTTGCCATCTGACCCTGGGTGGGCAAAACGTAGATCCTTTGCTGTTGGTGTGAGGTTTCAGTCAAGTGGTCGTTATAAAGGTTATTTCAAATTGCCAAACGAAAGTTGAGCACGGCTTGACTTTTCAAGGCAAACTATAAAGTTTCAAGTTATGCATTAAGAATTTTTTCTACATTGATATAGGGAATAGAGTATTTATAGGAATATAGGAAATAATATAAAAAAAGATAACTTCAATAGTTTACTGAATGCGGTCTAAGAATACACAATACTTTATTTTTGAAAGATGTAAATATTTAAAGAGCCTGAAAGTATGCAGCAATCTTTTGCTTTGATTCAATTGAAGAGATTTAAATTTCAAAATAAATGTTTCCGTTTATGTGTGTCATTGAATCTAACAGAACTTTTTAAAGAATGCACAATAATGTTAAACTATTTTCAATAAGCCCTGTATGATAAGAATTTTCATTATATCGCAATAAATATAAAAATAGAAGTCAGCTGAAAAAAAACTCAATAAATAAATACAAAATAAAGAAGAAAGATGAAGAGCCCAAAATATTGTGAGAAAAATATTAATTTTTTATTTTGTGTTCCTTTCAATCTTCATTCTTCTTTATTATTATTCGTTGTTATTTTTCTTGTTTATAATATTTTGAAATTGCTTAGCTTTCACCGAGGCAAGAGTGAGAGGAAGAGTGTGTAGGAGGTGAAGAAAAAGAGACGACGAATTGTGCAAAGGGCAAGCAGCAGAGCAGCTGACAAGTCTCTATCATTGTTGTTGTTATGGTTATTGTTTTTGCTGTTTTCGTTTTTATTATTATCGTGGACTATTGTTTTTGCAGTTATTGTTGTTCTCCTTCTGAACATGTCTATGCACGTGATTGTACATATAAATAAACTGTGTCTGCCTGTCGGTGTGTCTGTGCTTTCATGAGAATGTAAATTACCCGGAAAATGCGACAACAACAATAAAAGGACAAGCGCATCACACACTGACACTCATGAATGTTCATGAAAAACTACTGGGAGGCATTACGGCTTGTATTGTGTGGGCCTTAAAAGCTAGAGGAAGAGCCGGTGGGACAGGCCAAGAGCGCTGAGAAAGAGAAAGAGGGAGTGATGCCTCGTAAATGGCTGGGGCTGTCAACTAAAGTGTAAAAAAATGGCAGGTTGAAAGTGGCAGGCAAGCGTTGAGAGCGGAACCAGAAAACTTCTCTTTCGCCACCATAAAATCTTCTCCCCTGCTTTGAGTATCGTGAGCAGGTCGAGGTCGAGGCTGGCTGAGCGGGCGTGTCTAGAGGTGGAGTAGAGGTGGCTGACAACAATGTAGCATAATGGCGGTAACATTGAGTGCCTACATAAGTCCTTTTAATTTGAATATTTTACAAGCAGAACTTATACGGTAGCAACCGAATAGGACACACGAACTTTAGGAACACCAGAGCCTGAGACTGTAGGTCTACCAAAAAAAATATGTATTGCACCAAAAAAGAAAAAGAAAAAAAAGCGGGAGATGTAAAATCTTGAGCACGTGTTGTAATTGTCAAGTGTCACCGCAGAAGCTACCGCACCCGCCTTGCCACATAGAAAAGCAAAGGAAACCCAGGGAAATGCGGAATGTCACAGAAAAGTGTGAGATTTTTCTATAGGTAGGGGTTGGCTGTGAATGGTGCGGATGAGGGTGCGGTTGTGGATGTTACGACTCCTGCCTACGTGTGTGTCGACATGCCGGCAACCGGAAACGGAAATGGCAACAATGTGCATGCCGCGATGTAATCGCCAATGTTGCCAAATGAAAAATTGAAGTTATCGCTGTGTCATTAATGTGATGTGTCCTGGTGATGTGGCTGCTTTTGGAGGCACAGCATTTATCGCTGAATCTAATGCCCATGTGCCTGTGAGGGAGACTGGGAATGCGATCCTGTTATGTGCTATTCTGCGAGTCTGTGTCTGTGACCCCAAAGACTTTCAGGCTAAGCCCTCTTGAGGCTGGTTGGCTGGGCCGTTAACTTGATAACAGCCAGAAGTCAGCTAGGACTGGGATTTGCCAAGCGGATTCTAAGGATCTACGTGCTTTCCCTACTGATAATTTAAAGGTAAGGCAACGACAATGTTAAGGACCTGGAAAGTGAAATGTCAAATTCCCTTAAAGTGTTTCATTGCTTTGACAAATGATGTGTGTGTGTGTGTGCGAAAGCATAAAGAAAGCATTTATAATTCTACTAAATACTTGAAAAGCTAATTCGAAAATTGAGGTGTGCAGCCATAAAAAGATTAGAACTTCCACAGAATCTAGGTATATTACATCTTAGAAAGACAAATCTTCTTAAAGCGTATTAATTCATTTGGGCAGTTTGTCTTAAAATATTGTTTACGAAATCTTAAGAGACTTCCTGAGTTTTCTAAAACTACGGTTTGACCTAAAAAATTGCTCAGATTTTTTTTCAATACATTGGTAACACTCTCCAAGTAAATATCAGAAATAATTTCCAATCATTCAAGATTGAAATAATCTTTGATTTGACATCACAGCTGCCACATTAGAATAATGAGAATAAATTTAAAATTTCTCAACTCGGAACTTCATAATGCGATTATGCTGAAAACTCACATATCCACGCACAAGCAAGCGAGACTCCCAGGCCCATTTGCCTTTGTCACTTAGATAAATGATCCAAAAGCCGAGCACACTCGCATGCCTTCCTAGGTATTAAATTGAATAGCAACCAAAAGGAACAGAAAGTAGGATCCTGTCAATGGCAATGGCAATGGCAATAGAAGAGGGAGTGCGAGTGGAAATAGCAATGGCAACCAATAAACGTGTTCATCATACGCCACGTAAACCGGAAATAATAATAAAAGCGAGACGCAGTAGGAAAAAACAAAAAAGAAAACATTAAAAAGTCAAACAACCCTGCATACGCGTGCTATACCTACTCTCACGGTTTCTATCTCACTCTCAGGCACTTGGTCCTTGTGCTTGCTACCCGGGTTGTCATGTGTCGTTTCTGTGAGTAACGGAAAACATAGCGTACCTTGTCCCTGGTACTCCCAAGTTTCTATATTTCCCTTTCATCACTTTTACTTTTTGGCTTCATTGCCCTCTTGTTATCATTGTCCTTGTTATTTTATTTTTTTTTTCGCCGCTCTTGTAAATGTGGTTCTTGCTGTTTCCATTGTTGGTTTTGGATATATTTCTGCCGTTTGCCATCGTCGTTACTATATTGTTTTTGTGCTTTTTTTGTGGGACGGCAAGTCTAATAAAACGTGTTGTGGAAATTTGGGCAACCTCGTTCGTTGACGTCGCAGCTTGGGATCATTGAGTTGCGTATTTCATTTCCAGAATTTGTCAAAAGCCTCTGGAAGAGAGGATGGAACAAAAATAATAAAGTTTATTTTGTGCGTTTGTTTATTTCGAAAGGTGTTTCTCACTTTTCAATTTTCTCTCTTTTGTTTTTGAGAAAATTTGCCCATTCGCAATTTCACTTATTAACTTTGGGCGAACTCTGAATCGATACATCATTTATTTTTTATTTTATTGACAACTTGAAAACTGTTGTTGTTATTGTTGTTGTGATTGCCTTAGCTGAATTTTTGATAAATGATAGGAGTTATGAAAATTGTCATAACCAACCTTATCTAAATTATTCATAATTCAATTAACACAACAAAATGGCCACTGCGGTTTTGGCAGAATCCCAAAGGCAAGGAAATAAAGCAAATGATTTGGAATTTGAAAAGGTTCTTTCTATATATTCAACATTTTGAAACAAAAGTGGTCAAGATAAATGCTTTAAATTAATCATATAGTTTATCGGTATATTAGTATAATTTGGAATATTGTGTCAAGTAATAGATAACCAAATAAATAACTTATTTCTGATTAAAAATTAGTTTTGAAAAAATCAAATTTCCTGGTCTTTATGATTGGATTGTTTTGCCAACAGCACTACCACTAAGAGCCCAGGATTCTGAATGGCGAAAGCATGCAACGCTCTAGGAATTATTTCAGTATCGAAACACATGGGCCATTTCTACTCAACTTTAGAATCTTTAAGACTAAAGATTGAATAAATAAGAGAAGGGACTGAACATTTTAAGTATCTAATTTCTTTCTTGATTTGAAAAAATTTTCCTGCATTATTTGTGAGTCTTTAAATTTAATAAAAATGTAAGGATCGAAGCTTTGGAAGACATCACAGTTCTAAGTAAAAAACTAGTTGCCTGGATATGAACATATAGAGTATCCCAAACGCATTTTAAACCAAGAGAAATGCACACATGGAAGCTGCAATTCCCCAGCAATGCTCAAATTTAACGCATCAGCAGAGACTACCCAGGAATTGCTGCCAACACTCGAGCCAGCCTGGGATGGCTGAGGCAATTCGAAAGGGTAGAATTGAGCTTAGCCAACGCATGCATATACACGCCCACACATCATCTGAACTCAACAACTGGTCCAATAGTGAGCCCAGAGCCATGAGTCCAATTCGTAATGCGTGCGCCACGTCTTGGCACTTGTCTGGCTTTCAGCACTTCAGTGACTCGGTGAGATTGTTTCAGTGTGTATGTAAGGGTGCTAGTGTATGTTGTGTATTGTGTGTGATGCCCTCTAGTTGTCTGAGAACATTTTCAGCTGCTTTTATTTTGGATACCTACGCGCTTTGATTCTAGCATTTCCGCATTGCCTTTTGGGCTATTCGCACGCAGCGCTGAATCGGCTCCCAAGAGCAGAAGTGTAGAGTACCGCATTAAGCTACACAAGTTGCGATTCAACTATAAAATTTCAAGTGTTACTTATTTCAATTTCATCATCTCTTAGTCTCTATTTTGCTCTCTCAATGATTCTCTTTATCTTTTGTGTACCTTCTTGGGCTTACTTAATGAAGGCATTCTAATTGTATCCTTCTTACTTGGTCTCGCTCGATGCTGCTTTCATCACTTATGTACGCTCACTTAACCTTTAAATACATTTCTGGGTTTCTGGAAAATGTCTACTGATTAATTTTCTTTGCTACTTGAATTTCATTCTATTGTACAGATTGCCTTGCTGTTTGCCGTCGCTTTATTATCCTAGGCATTATTTTTTCCTGTTGCTAAAATAAATAGTTGGAAAGAGATTTTCTAGAAGATTTGTAGTCTTTTAGAGTCTTTCACTCACTTGTCGTCTTTCTCTGTCTTATTTGTGTGAATTTTCTTGCAGACTTAATTAAAGAAATTAAATGAGTTTGAAAGAAGAGAAAGTTAGGAGAAATAAAAAACAGAAACTTTCAAGGAGAGGTAGAGTATTTCTTATTTAGCAAATAGAATATTCCGTAACCAGATTTCATAGAATTTCCTCACCTCAATTCACAGACAAGCAGTGAGAAATAAAAAGTCCTAGTGAAAACGGAAGGAAACATCAATCTGAATCGCGTGACATTAATGCAATGCCAACGGAAATAAATGCGGCGAGCAAAGGAAATGCAGTGGCAACAAACAAGCTCGAAATAATAACAAAAATAATAAAAAAAAAGAAAAACTGCACCCACACACGTGTTGCATACAGAACCGATTTATTGATGTGAAAAATATGATTTTGAAAATTTCATGACAACAAATGGCAACCAACTGTTACCATAAAAATTGTGTAACATATGCATTCATAAGTTATTCAGCAAGCCCGAATCAGCTCACATTCCAAACACAAAGTAAACCAAAAAGAGTTTCCTTTTAACAAACGAAAGAGAAATGGCAGACGAGGCTCTTTAAATCCAAAATACTTCATACTTTATGCCATAGAAATAAATGCAGAAAAAATACTTGTGAACAATTGAAAAATTGAGCTGAAATAAATATTACTATAGCCATTTACTTTTTATAAATTCAAGGGTAAGAATCGATGTCCAATCTAGACGCGGTCAGAAAGTGGTAAATATTATTTTTGGAATTACTTGTAAAAATTGTTATTTGCGGCTTATTGCCTCTAGGTATTGTGGCTGTGGATCAAAGACAAACAGAACTGAGAGAGATCATGATTTTTTTTAGAAACGATTTGAGCAGCTAAGCTTTGGCTTATACTAGGCCAATCAAATTGTTAGCTTGCTATTTAATAATGTCTTTGATATATTAATAATTATAATAATTATGTTGGTCATGCATGTGAATATGAGTGTGGCTACACTTCGGAATTGGTATTAGCAAAGGATTTACCGATTATAAGTTGGACGAGCTAAGTTAATACTGAGCGGTGAAGCAAGAAAAAGAAGAACTACAAAGAAAGATATTGCTAACAATTATTAAATTCTAAAAGAACTGCTTGAAACAGAACAGAAAATAAAGAGCTTTCGATCGGTTCCACTTTTCTTTGTTGGGTGAAGTTGAAGCAGTTCTGTGGCCTGACTATAAAGACTTGAAATTACATCCTTCTTAATAGCAATTATGTCTTTTTTTATACACTTTTCATTTTGCTCTGATGTTTGTAACGCACGGAACCTCACATCATAGACCCCCATAAATTACCTGTAGAATACTGAGAATCACTATAGCCTTCTTTTTTACCTAGGCAGCACTTTTGACGGAACCGGCTGGATCGGACACTATATCATCCGTACCTAAGTCGGTTTAAGGAATAACTCCAATATTTATAAACTGATCTTTTTGAAATTCAGCACTCACGGTTTTTTATTTAGAAATAAACTAACGATCATAAAAATCGGACCACTAAATCATATAATTGTCATATGAACCTAAATTGGTTTTAGGAATAACTCGCACATTTATTGACCGATCTCTTCCAAACTCGGCACACCTGATTCTAACATAAATGTTTGCGCTTGTGCTGAATTTTTTTTAATCTGACTACCATATCATATAGCTATCATACCAACCTAAATCGGTCCTATTTACTGACCAAGCGCGTTTATGTGACTTGCGTAAAAAAAAAACTTTGAAAAGAGTTTGTAATCTTCGTCACCCCGAAGATAACGTTGGGATTTTTTTTTTTTTTGCCAGACGCGTTCTACTATTAAGCTTTCGTATGGCTATGAAAATGCAGTTCGTCATTCACATGGTACAGATCCGAAAACCTCTTTACAAAGACAACCCAAAAAGGAATACAGTAGCACTCATAGCGATGTGAGCTAAGGTCTGAAAGTGCTGGGCAACTAAGATGGCAGTTTACTTGCAACATCCAACAACAAGGTCCCGAACAAAATACCGACAGTAATGTGAAAAAAGAAGAAAAGCAGCATGGTAAAAGTTTCCATTTGTTTTGCAATTTTTAAGAGTGCTGTTCGAAGCATTACTGGATGGACACACACTTCATTCTGCGGATGGAAGCAAAAGCTAAAGAGAAGAAAAAATAGTTCCAAGCCATAGACAGGGCAGAGACAGAACTCCGAATGCAACCATTGACAGATGGACCCGACAACTCACTTCTATTTGCTGTTTGATGAGAGAAAGAGACAAAAGTAATAGACGCGAGTAAAGGGGCAGGACGAAAACACAACAGCAACAAATAACTGAAACTGCAACAACCTAAAGCAGAGAGGAAAGTTTTGCATTTTGTGTTTTTCTTTCAAATGCATTTTGATCTTTGTGTACCGAGACAAGACATGCGGGTAGAGGGCGAAACTGAGAAGGAGTGAAAAGAGAGAATTGCATGCAAACATGTGTTTTCGAAAAGTTTCGTCTCATTGTTGTTGGTACTCTTGTTACAATTTCTCTTGTTGGTCTTGCCTTTTGTTGTTTGTTTAACGAACTTGCCCAATGCACACAAGTTCAAAAAGGTACTTCAGGGCAATGGAACGACTCTGGTCTCATCAAAAATGATAAATGCAGATGCCGTGACCGTTGCCAGTTGTTATTTTTGGCAACTTGACTTAAGTTCAAACATTTGAATTCGTGCATAAATACAAACTAGCATATTGTCTGATTTCAGGGCATCTACTAAAAAATTGAAAGCCAAGCGGAATGGGTATACAAATTTCTGACTTTTTCTAAAATATGCCAAAGACAAAAAATGTAACCTCTTCGAAATGAAAATAGGAATAAATGTGCATTGTTTTGAAATGCTCATTGGTTTCACTTTTACTTTGGAATTGTTAACAATTCCTTGGCACTTTGTCGCAAAAGAAATGTCACTTTATTCCAAAGAGCTTTCAGTTGCAAGCTCTCTCGCCACACCCTTTCTTTTCTCCGCACTTAAGGGATGCTCTTAGGAAACAAAGTTTGTTGTTGTGGGCTTCTTTCTAATGGTGATTTTTGCCAATGCTACTTTCAATACAAACGGAACGGAACGGAATGACTCTCCCCAATGTGCTGTCATATGTATACAAACTATTTTATATTATAAACAGGAAACCAAAAGACTTGGGCGAGAGACACAAAAGTCACATATACAAATTGCCAACACAGTCATGCACTTGGCATATTTGTATGGAAAATGTCGTAAGTGTATTAAAATTGCAGTCAAGGCGTTTTCTTCACATATGTGACTACCAAGAATTCCAATGTTGTCCTTGTTCTCTTCTTGAAAGAAAACACAGAGTTTCTGTATGTGTGTGTGTGTGTGTGTGTGCATTCTAAGTAAAAGTTTATTTTTATAAAAGTTTAAAGTTTTGCCGCCTTTTGTTGTCCTAGGTTTGTCGTCTAAAAAGAAAGTAATTTGATTTATTTGCATTGCCCTCAGTTTTGCTCCTTTTACTTTTTCTTTCCCGTTTTCTTGTGAATTGTCTCTGCGGTTTGAATTGCTGAAAACTTATGCGGTTCTTTGAATTTCCTAATTTTTACAAGGTTTTCTTTTTTTAATGACTTCAAATTTATATATATATATTTTGTGCAATTAAGGGTCACTGGACTTTGGGCAAATCTTTGACGGAAGTAATTATTTGCTAGGGAAAGTTAAATGGAAAAACTTATCTTAGTTTTGTAGTCAAAGAGTAAGAAAAATTTCAAGTAATCAGTATAACTTTGAAGCGGAATTGGCAAGACAAAATTTGCGACAACAAAACTGTTGATTTATGGTGATTTTTTTTTCTTTTACCAAAATCCAAGCTTACTAATTCCACTAGGAAGTCAACATTAATTACTGACTGAAGCAGAGAAGCTTTCGCCTTTTACTTATATATGTTCAAATTTAAGTGAGCTCATATTTTCAAATCAATAATTTTTTTTTCGGGAAAAGTTTTATAATAAATGAGTCCATACAATCATCTCAAAATTTTTGTTGCCAATGTGGTTGGTATTGGCACCTTAATAGTTCTACGAAATCTCATCTTTGGTACACGAGAAATATGAGAGAAGAAAATCACAATGAAGCTTATTCAATCAGTTGTGAATGAAGATAAAAAAACTGTTGCTGATACTAATGAATTGACTTGGGTGTCCTTAACATCCAGCAATCAATTCCTTTTGCCAAAACAAAAGAAGTGAAAATGCCGTTCAAAAAACTAAATAAATTAAATCTAAGCTGCTGGATATGTTCACATTGATGCAAAGCACCAAGTGTCGGAGGGAGGCAGAACGCTTTCACTTCCACATTCACTTCCACTTCCACTTCAATTGAAATTGACAACTGTTTGCCATTCAATCATTCTTTCAAACTGATACATCCAGCCTTGTCCGGCGCTGACTTTTCTCAGCAATTGATGCTTGACTTTTTCTTAAATAATAACAGAAGGAAGAGGCTCACAAGGACCAAGGATGCTAGAGCTGAGCACTTGAAAAAGAGATGATGGCGTGGCCGTTGCCGGGACCGAAGTTGCCACCTTTTAGTTATTTTCTTTTTATTTTTATTTTTGTTTTTGCTGGCAAAAGTTCTGTGCAATTTTCTATGCTGTTTACAAAACAGTCAAAACAGAAAAGTGAAAAAATAAAACGAGAAGAAAACACAGCAAAAAGTAAACAAAACAAATTGCAAAGAAAACTTTTTACGTGTTTCTCGTTTCGTTACGGAAATGCAATTTTCTGCAAGCGGGCAGACCGTTTGGAAATTGAGAATGTTGCATGCTAAGCAGAGAGGAAAGGCAGAGTGGTTTCTATCTTGTTCTTTTTTGTTATTTTTATTTTTTTATTTTGGTTTTGGGATTTTATGTGTTTTTTGTTTTGTTTTGTTTTTGTTTTTTTTTTTTACCTGTTTTAGAGAATTTCTTTGTTGGTCATCATTAAATTAAGTTCTTTCGTTCCGTGTTGTTATTTGAGTTTTATCCTCAGTTTTTGGTTCGACCTTTCACTCCTTTTTAGTGTTCATTTTCCACTCTCTTTATTTCTCTCCGTTGGCCATTTCAATTTCTTGAAATGCATCATTCCTTCTTTCCCTAGTTGACTCTTTATATTCTCTTTCTTCTTGAGGGGTAAAGAAACATTAAAAAGTGGTCTCACTTAGTGGGGATATTTTTTTGGTTCTTGGCTGGCATTCTGCTTGAATGATTCTCAATCGGCTTGAATGGTTGACAGTAAGGTCTGTCCATTAATATTGTCAAGCATTCTCTCAAGTTCTTTCCTACAGTCTAGGATTCTTCATTGTTTCTCTGTGGCCCACTTTCATATTGCTCATTCAGTGCAAATTCAAAATGAAATGCATTTCCTTTTTTCGATTTCATTTAATTTCTCCATTCTCCCCCTTTATTTTCCATTCATTAAAATTTTTTCACATTTGCAATAAATTACAAGCCCCATAACCACAGGCACAAGGACATATTCTTGAGTGTGGTCGACTTGGAGGGTAGCGCTCTTAAACTTATACAGTCTTTGTGAAATGGCGCCTCATTAACATTGCGTATACGCCGCGTTGTCAGCCTCCATCACTCCAAGTAACTTGAGGCGTTTATTGTATTAATTTACGTTTATAGCACATGTCCCTACCCTACTGAAGCGACGTCTCCAACCATTCTTATTTTGTGCTGTCTCTTTTAGTTGTGCCTTCTTAAGCTGCCCAACCTTCAGCTTCCAGCACACCTTAAACACACAATTATTACAGTAAAAAAATGAAGAAAAAAAAAAAAAACGAGAGAATACCCCAAAACAAATTTCCATTTAACGCAATCAACCTGATAAGGAATACGTAGCAAAAAATATTTACAGAAGCCCGCAAAAAAGTAAAGCTGAGAAACAGTCGTAGGATTCAGGTGTATGGCTGGATGGAAGGCTGCGGAAATCGCTTGAATGTGTATGTTTTGCAAAAAGTGCGACAAAAAAAAACAACAAAAACAATTTCCACACAAGGTGAATGCAGCACAAAAGCAGATGAATATGTCTACCAAAAATAAGAACAGGGGAAAATGCTTCAATATGCAATTTACCATAAATTTGTAATTTTCTGGCAAATTATTTTCATAAGCCATTTGCATTTATATGGCCAACAATTCAGTCAACCAACCTCAAAACCTTTTTTTTTTCGTTCAATCTAGACTGAAATTTTTGTGCACATGTGCAGACATCCTCAGACAAGGAAGTACTTCAAAAGTGAACAAGGCTTAAAATATTTTTACTTAAGTCAGCTTCCCCACTTATAAAGCTTTTGTCATATTTTAGTCAAGTCATAAAATACAAAATTGATTTTCACGCGAGTCATTAACTTGTCTAAGTGTGTGTAAGTATTACAAATTTTTTTGGGTGGGTATTGAGGAATAAATGGTGAATGATTGCAAGACAAATGTCGGTATGCTTTTATAGCCTAATAGATATTTGTGTATACTTACGAAAGGAAAACAGTCAAATGGAATAGAGAAAGGTGTTTTTAGAAAAATCATTGAACAAGTTATTATTTATATTCTATTTAAATTTAACCCAATATAACGAGATTTGCTAACATAATTAAATTCGCATTTATAAAAAACATAAATCTTAATATTTTAAAAGTAAATGTAGCTTTGCAACATTTTAAAAATAAAATAAACTCAATTTTATGTTTGCTCGAGGGTTAGCAGAAAAAAAAATCGTTACAAAATTCCATGCGAAAAAAGTTGAAACGTTCAAATAAATGTGGAAAATATAAAAATATAGTAAATCGCGATTGTTAGACTAGGGTCTGCCGGCTTTGATATACCCTGCACCTAAAAAAAACGAGAGAAAAAGTTAACGGCTTATATCGACTTATATCGATAGGCAGACAGCCTTACTCATATGGTTGTCTTTGCTTATCCTGATCATACCTTAAGTAGCTTTGCTCGTCTAAAAAAAATTTTTTTTTGTTGTTATAAATATTTCCACAATACTCTTTGAGTCTTTGGGTAGAGGGTATAAAAAGTTGTTGATGAATTCAGGAAAAACAAAGCGGTAAATGCATCATAACATTTTCATGAACAACTTTTGTTATGCAACAAAAAAAATTGTCTAAAATTTTATAAAAGTACAGTGACCCAAGTCCCGAAGGCAAAATCATAGTAGTTATCTCTCATTTGTTTTAAATTCTTAAATATTAAAGATAACTGTGCCTTGTAAATTGCATTAAACAAATTAAATTCAGAAATTAGTTATACTTGTATAGGGAGAAAAAAATTCAATTAAAATATTGAGGCAATTCTTGGTGTTACTTTATCATCTTTTCGACTTTATAGTGCAGATAACTTTGGATAACTGTGACTGCTGTGCCACACAATTTGCTTATCTTTTCGCTTTTCTGTTGGCAGTTTACGTGCGCCTGTCATTTCGGATTAAGAGCGACGAGTTGGAGCTCTTCTTGTTTGGGTTTCTTTTTCTCTTGTCTTTTGTTTGACAGGAGGTGTTCAGTTTTTGGGAAACAAAATAAAAAAGAAAAGTGGTGAAAGGTATGCCTACGGGTCCATAAGAAACTTTCAGCAAAAAGTTACCTTCGGCCGCCACATACGAGCTGAGAGAGATACCAGAGCTCCATTTGTTAGTAGCAAGTAAGAATTAAAGAAGCGTGTAAAAGTTTGTTCCCACTTGCTGAAAAAAAAATGGGCAGACAGTAACAAAGAAAAGTGCTCAGACTCAGGTCTGGGTATTTAGATACTTTAATCTGTAGCATGCGCTCATTTAATGAAAATTAAATTTTACTTTATAACAAAAGCTCGACTCATGATTAACGCATTTTGCTTTTAATTTCCATGCGAACACATACGCACATGTGAACTTGCTGATAAGATTTTAACACGCCGCCTGTGTTATTCTCACAACAAAACCCTTGGAAAAGTTTTGCCAACCAACGCCGTTGGCTGTTTCATCAACTTGGCAAGTTTAATGCCAAAAACTGAAGCCGGTTTTGATACCGACGTCGAAGGTGAACCCAGTCTGAAAAGTACCGTAAGCCGTTGGCATCTTTTCCCTATACACACATACACACTCACGCGCCGAAAGACTCGCACAACAATGAAAATGAGTCACACAATTTTTCTTAAACTTTTCTGTTTTTTAACTTTTTGTTCAGGCATTCGTTATGTATGTGTATGCATGAAAGAGAGTGGAAAAAATTTCTAAGCTGCCTTAAAATTTCAGAAGAAAAGTTCCACACGCAAGAAAAAAAAGTAGCCTTGTCTTTGAGACATTTTCCCTACTGCTCGACACTTTTAGGGAATCCTGAGTCTTCTCTCTTCTTTTGCTGTTATTGGTCCTGCTTTTCCTATGCCTGTCACATGAGCAGATCAACAGATTAAATGGAAGTTTCATTCTTCTTCTTATTGTTGGGAAACTTTTTCGTTAGGTAGGCAGCCTGTTAATTCCCTAGGTAATTCTTATGCACATGAGGCATAACATATAAAACATTTTCCATTGTTTGTCATTTAGCACAAAATGTTCCTTGATTGCGGTTTATAATGACATTGTAGATAGCCGAGCTGAACTTGAGCTGAAATGGAAGATAACCTTTTACCTTTTTATTTTTATTTTATTTTTTTCGATTTTGGAATTTTTCGGTAATTCTTTTCGTTTTAATGTCAAGCCTGATAAAATTCTTAGCAAATTCTTGTTTTTCAACACGTTAGGCTTTATGGGTTTTGCTTAAAATTTTATGAAATAAATTTTAATGTTGTTAAGATTTAAATAAAAAGAAAAATGAAGATTAATGTGGCCAATCCCTTAATTTTTAATTTATTTTAAGACAGAGAGCAGAAGAGGTTTTCCATTTTAAAGTTCATATATAGTATAGCCTGATCTAGTTCTTAAAATTAGCCAGTCTAGATCCACGGAGTGAAGTGAAGTAATCCTTAATAGTTAAAAATCCCACTGCTTCATTTTAGCTAAATTAAAAAAAATGCGCTCCACATCGTAGCAGAGTCCAAGCTAGATTGGCTAATAAAACCCCAAACAAATTCACAAGTGCACTTTACGAGTGTGTTTGCGGGTGTTAGTGTGTGAGTAAGTGAGAGTGTATTCCGCTTAGCCAACTGTCAGATGAATGACAAGTGCGTGAACAAGTGGCTGTGAAGTAGCGTCCGCCAAAGCTAGTGTCGCTGCCAAAGACACAACACAGCTGGCAATATAACTGAAACTATCTGGTGTTAGACGATGATGTTAGTGGTAATGCCTGCTTATGACATTCATTTGAAGGGTCCACACAAGGACATGTTAGACAAGTAACAATGTTGTCATTATCATACCAACTTCAAGGATGTCACGAAAAAAGTAGACTACAAGTCACAAAAAAATTTTCCTCTCTGGAATAGAATGATATGACAATGATTTTATATTAACAAATGACATACAAATTACAGCTTTAGTTTTATTCTAATTAAATAGTTTTCAGAATGTTTAAGTACTGATGAGATCGGGCGTGTATGTGTAAGACACGTCTCATGCAAAAACCGCACAATCAATCTCACGTTTTCTCAAAAGCTGTCTGTTTGCGGTATTTCTATTTCTCTTTCATTCTGCTTATATGAGGCTTTTCATTTATTTCCTCTCTCTTTCACTGAGAATTTTGTGGCGTTACCACAAAATAGATTTATCACAAAAGTGTTGAGCCATCGAGTGGGGAAGGAGACATGAAGCAGCAATTTGACTTGCCAAAGCTTTGAACTGATTCTAATAATGAGCTTAAAGCATTTTCCGCTTGAAATTGATTTTCACAAATGTAGAACTCAATATATAATACATATAATATTTTGGGTCTTAGGTATATCAACTACAGCTGGTGCTTGTTGGCCGGAAAAGGTAATAAACAACAGAAATCACGTATACGCCGCGTGCAAACATTATATTATATAAAGCAGTCTGATGATTGCCGCAAATGCCGACTGCCCGAAACGTTCGAGGGGCATTCTTGTAATGGAAACTATTTACTTTTTGGCATTTTCATTAACAGCAATTTTCATAAAATTTAACGCACTTCCTGACAAATGTTACCAAATAAATGAAATTACTTTTATTTTATACTCAAAATGTGAGGGAACAAAAGAAAAGCAGTAGGTGGAAGAACCCAATCGGAGGCCGGTAAATGAGGCAACTTCAACATTGCTAATTGCTTGAAAATCAATTGTCGCAATTCATTTTGACGCAATAAACTTGTGTAGGTGTTCCCTTGGCTCGCTCCGCCACCCGGTTTCACTTCTATGAGAGTGTGATTGGCCTGACTGTTAGGTGGGCGGTGGGTGTCTGAGTTTTCTGTGGCGGCAAAAAGTAATAAAGAGCCATTCGTTAAATTAAGTATGTTAATTTAAATTTAACGTCTGAATGAATTTCATTTTGCAGTCTCAGCTTCTTCAATCCAACAAAATTGCATATTTCCTCAAAATTTGGAAGAGGAGCATTTTTTTTAGTACCTTCTCCTGGATGTTTCTTCAAATGGATATAAAAACGAGCAATGATTTCTACTGCCTTAATGAAGGTCTAGACTTTCTTTTCTTACTCCACATTTAAATATGTATTTTCTTTTTTATTCTTTGCTGGTTTCAATTTGATTTGTGGGTAGACAGTTTTGACCGTTTGCCTTGTCATGTAATCAACGCCAACGCAAAAGACAAACGCCATCAAATTAGCAAAAAGGCATCAAATTAACGAGCTTAAAAAAAACGAAATAAAGAAAATAAAAGGCTTAAGAAGAAAATACCACAGCTTAGATACGCTAAAAAACGTTCCTCAAAATTTCTCAGTAGTTTTGGATTGCTGTCTGGTCAGAACAATTTAGCATTTATTAATTTTAAGATGAATAAATAAAATGTGAATTTTTTATTGATCGATAAAAAAATATTACAAAATGTATCAAATTTGTGATGCTCAACTAAAATTTGCACTTACCTCTATTCTGAGTGTCATTTGATGATTTTTTAAATTCATATATTATTTTTCAGGCAAGAACTTTTTTCATTAGTTCCTTCGATTTACGAACTTTTACATGAATTAGAGTAATAGCTTCAGACAAATTAAACTAATTATCAACAAATTTTCAAAAATACTTTTTAAATTTCAATTTGATAAAATTTTAATTTTAATGCACTTCAATGCGACTCACATTGAATAAAACTTTGTTTTGCCTTTTCTGAAAGCCCTTTAAGCCAACCGAACCGGCTCTTTATCTATTTGCATTTGTGACAGTTTTTACTCGCTTCCCCCTTATTTTTTTTTAAGGGCAACTACCAAAAGTTGCTTGTGGTGCTTGTGGGCTTCGCCGTTGATAACTTTTTCAGGCGACCAACTCTTTTTTTCCAAACCAATTTCAAACAAAATTTAAACCGCACACATAGAGGCTCCCCCAGAACAAACATCAGCACACACTCGTTTTGGGTAGCTCGCTTACTCCTCTTGACAAAGTAAGCACACATATTATTTACACTTTTAACTGCGCAACGTTGCGTTACGTTAAGTTCCAACGCATTTGCGCCTCCTCACATTTTATGAATTCATTTCCGTTCATTTACGCTTGATGTGTTGCCAGCACCACTGCTAGAAACAGTAGGAGCAGCAGCTAACGGTTAACAGTTAACAGGGTCTGTAATTAAGTTGAACAGCCCGACAGACAGACAGACAGACGACTTGCCTGGCTAGCTGCTTTCAGTAACGGAGTACCAGGAGTACGGGTAATAGAATCAACAGCATAGGCAGACGAGAGAGGGAGAGGCAAGTGAGATCGTTAGACTTTCATCTAACCAAAACATTTGCCAAGTTGGCATTGTTGTGCACGGCAAGTGCGAAAGGAGTTTGTGTATGTACGTATTAGGTCCATTTGCACAGAGTGAACAGGAAACAAAGCCGAGAACTCGTGTGTATTTAAGTGGAAACTGCTTAAGATATTATTACATATGGAAAAATTTTGTGCACATGGCGTATACTTAATTCTCGGACTTCATACGCTGTGACATGATTGTTTGTCTACTTTTAATATTGTACTCTTGCCAAATCGAAATAGGCTTAATAACGCAGTAGCAAAGCTTTGAAATTTTCATTCTTGCAAGAACTCAAGCAGCTTTTCTATGATTAGTACAATATTTCAGCCTTAAAGACTTAGATAATTAGTGTGGGCAAACAACGTTACCAACTCTTGATCTCACATGTTCTGACAATTCTTGACATTTCTGGTTATTTTCCTGTTACAAAACTCTTCGCATTAGAATGAAAGCTTGTATGCTTGTGTCCCATAGAAAATCAGAGATACCAGTATGCATAAATAAATCACCCAATCTATGCAACATCCGCTTGTTATCAGACGACAAAAGGCCTCAACTGTCACATTATCAAGAGGCTTAAAGGCTACCAACTTAGCCGCCTCTCCGCCTGCTCACCCATCAAAAGCATTCTGACACAACCACGGAAACAAAGTGTTTTTTAATTTATAACTTAATTTGAAACCATAAGATATAAAAACGGATTGCGGGCTTGCCAATGCCGTAAGCTGTTGCACACACACACACACCCCTCACCTCCGTCGCCTTCTTGAGACCTTTACTTGTAGTGGGTAAAACAATAAACGGAAATTCGCTTGAGGCGCTATAACGAAAAATGGCAAAAGTAACCCGAAAAAAAAACAACCAGGACAAAAGGAGTGGGAAGGAGAAAAGGAAATTGGAGGAAGAAACCAACAAATGCTTTATTCGAACCACAAGGAAACCAAAAAAGCGTCACATGGGCCAGGCCATTATTAAACGCATGTGAGCGAGTCTTAAGTATATGTGAATGTATGTGTGAAAGTCGAGTGTTTTTGTCATTCTGTGTGCCACAGTGTGTGTTTGTGTATGCTTATGTCGAGCAGAATATTAATTAATTTCTTTTACGCGAGCCTGCGCGCCACCACAACTATGAATGGGACAACTCCCTGTGATATAGCGAGCTTCCAGAATTATACCATAAATATTTAACTTGCCACATTAATACGACTACGACGACGTCAACAACAACCTCAACAACAGCGAAAAGGCACTCCACCGTGGGTTTCTTAGATCGAAATGGACAACAAAAGATGTTGCCGATTTTTTTTTTTTTTTACTCTTGATCTTTTATTTTTAGATTTTGCTCCAAATTTAGATGTGTTCATTTGGGTTCAGGGAAAATGTGACATTGGGCTTTTTTGATTTTTCTACCCACTGTGCAGTGGAGTGCTTTGACAGTCTTTGTCGGTTCTGGCTAGCTTTGAAGACGTGGATTGCCGGCGTCGCCATGTTAATGAATTTCTATATGGCGTCAGTCAACGGCAGACAAGTTTGCCACTCTTTAGTCGTCTTAAGGCAACTCTGCATAGATCTGAATGACTGCAGGACTACAAAAACATTCACCAGCACAACAAGTATATGAGCGTGTATATTCTTCTGCCATTATTATATTTTCTTTCTTTTTTTTTATGCGAAATCCTTAAATCCTTGCACTTGATGGCTGTTAATTAAAAGACGCTTAGAAAATTGTCGCCAACGTCGTCGTGCGGTTGTTCTTGGCCCAGACAAAAGCTGACAACGTCGCGCATTTTGTACTTCACAAGTGGGAGAAAATCTTATTCATATAAATATTCAGATACGGCAAAAGTTCAACGTCTGCAACATTTTTGAAGCTACTTGAAAATTACCACAAGCCTTTACAGCACAACTTATGAAGGCTTCCTTTTCACAATCTATTCATCATATAAACAAATTATGCGGCGCGATATTGCCATGGTTGTCTGTGCCTGTGTCTGTGTATATGTATGTGTGTGAGTGTCTTTACATACTTTTATATTTATATGCTTCAAGTGTTAACTTTTGTTATGTCTGAAAGCATGAACTGTAGAAACACTCTAAAAACAAAACAAGAACAAGTAAAAAAAATCTCACCACGAAATTCAAAACTGACGTGACAGGAGATGAGAACTTCGCACATGTTTGCCATATTAAAAAGTAACAGAAAAAAAGTGAAAAAATCACATTTTATCTGTCATTTCAATTGCTGTCTAGAGAATTTCCTCCACCTCAGGCAAAAAATTCAGGCACAACATTTTGGGACGTAGCTATCGGTATAAACTTTTTCTTGATATTTTCTTTCCATAGCATGTTTCGAATGATTTGCCTATGTACATCCATACCGAGGCTCTGGAGATTTATTTATTTATTTATAATTTTTGTTGCTGCTATGAAAATCGTATTTTGAATGCAAAAGTTTTGATTTGAGCTTGGGAAAAGTCCGGGAAAAAAGATTTACAAACTTAAATAATTCAAGTAATTACCTTCGATTGTTTGGAGATAAGTTGCGAGTAGAGACAAAAGGAATTTATATGACAATTTGGGAATTTTCAATGTAGTGCAAACTTAAAAAAAAAAAACATGTTTTTATTTTCGAGAAAAAATTCAATCATGTTTGTATATTAAAATCAATTTAAAATTCTATGAAAATATAAGTTAAAATGTATAAAAAATCAGAAAATGCGGGGGAAGAAATGCCCGCCATCATAAGACCCAATCAAAGCGACAACAACACCAGTAATGCTAGACCTCCTTGGCATTACATCAGCTTGGATACTTTACTTGGAGCTACCTCACCGAATATTTCCAATGCCCCACGAATAAACATTCAATTGGGCCGTAAATTAAGTCATTCAAATACCCATCTGAATGACAGGGAGCCGAACGAATAAAAACCATTCGACTTGAGCAATTTGTTTCACAAGGATCTTTCCTCTAGTGAAATGCATTTGAATGGGCTTTCGATTAAGCCAATTAAATGCAATTTAGTTGAAAGTAATCCCATGAAAAAAAGTCTAAGAAAACAGAGAAAACACACAAAAGCTTAATGGTCTTCCAAGCAAAATCACATGGCCCCGCTGGCACAGCCATTTTTGGGATCCTGCACTCGATATGCCTTTCCGAATTTGGACCATTAAACGCCTACTACACGGGCCAAATAGACTTTGCCGCATACTAAAATGTAAGCTACCACAAAAAAAAAGGGGGAAAATAAAAGAAACTGTAAAAGAAAAATAGAAAACTTTACAGCATATATACCGTATCAGGCGTAAAAAATTAGGAAAAAAGAACGAATAAATGGACAACAGAAAATGGGAGAGAATCTATATTTTGAAATGACAGTAACAAAATAGAGCTGAGTCTTCCAGTTCCAAAAAGAGTTCACGGAGATAAACTTAAGCTTTTCTTGACGCGGCCGCAAAAAAATAATACTTTTAACATTTGAATTTCACTTTTTTCTTCCGAGTTCTTCTGAGTCTCATTGATCCCAGCAAAACATATACTTTCTTACATTATTTTATTTTACATTATTTGGAATATTCTTTTGCTTGGTGTGGCAAATGATATTCGGTTCCAATTAAGAACTCAATCTTGTTCTAGCTCAGACAAATGACATTTGGTTCCAATTTCGAACTCAATCTTTTTCTTGCTCCGGCTATTTTTTAAGTTTCGTTTTTCGAATGGAAGCTAATAAAGGCATAGGCCAAAAAAATTTAAGTGCCCCAGAGGTTGTGATGGGTTAAACTTTAAGTTCAAGCTTTGACAGTTTGTTTTTGTCTACATTCTCCTCTCGCTTGCAGTATCTGGGTGGGCTTTGTTAGGCTGTCCAAAAAGCGAGAGAGAGTAGAAAAGGACACCACGCTTGGCTTGCCAAATAAAAGACCCACAAAATCCATTTAGTCACAGCCAGAAGCTACGCCTCTACCGCTCGTGCTTCGGTTACTTCTCGTCATCTACTTCCACTGCATTGCCATCAAACAAAAATAAAACAAAGCAGAGAGAGAAACCCTTTTAAAGCCTGGGCATAAAAGTTGCTTCCGCTGACTGAGGGCCTGGCTGGCGGCACAGTCACTAACATTGGCAAAAAAGGGCTAACAAAACTATTAAAATGCCGGCGACACCATACATTATTTATTTCTCGCCATTGCTTTAGCTGTGTGTGTGTGTGTTTGTTTATAATGTTTGTTTTTGTTGTTGATTTTTGGTTTTTTTTTTTTTTTGGTTCTATGTCTGTGTGGAAAAAGTTGAATGTGGCGGATGTGAAGGCAACAAAGAGCAGAAGGTAGACAGTTTCAACCCACAACGGAAATAGAAATCCCTTAACAGAAAATTGTGAAATAAAATTTTCACTTTAGTAACAATTTCGTGAGGCTGGTCATTTTCTTGTTTAAGGCTGCCGCTGTTGTTGGTCCAGGCACGACTCACACAGACCATACCTACCACCAACACCATCACCAGGATTACCACTAACGTGGTGGAAGTGGAATCAGCCGTGCATACGGCCGTAATGACGCGCAACGCCTGCTAGCCGCCTGCACTACTCGCCCAGCTATCTTGGCCGAGTTCTCCGAGCACTTTGTTACAGTTTTTGTATGTTGGCCATTTTCAGGCTGCATTTGGCATGCGACAAAGCAAATGAGCCTGGCTGGATGGTCGTCTAGTTGGCTGACTGGTTGACCAGCCCAACTTGGCCCAAACTGGCGGTCACGACAGACACGCTCTCTTGCCTCCTTTGGCTTTGGCTTTGGATTTGGCTAGTTCTGGTCGCGTCCTGTGACAACTTTATTTCAGTTTTACTTGTGCTTGAATGTGTTGCTGGAATGTGTAAGTGTTTCTCTTATTGTTGTTGCCCTGCCGCATTAAGAGTTGCTTTGTGTATTTATTTCTGGCATTTCCGCTGGCAGGCGACTTAGTCATTAGGCCTGAGGGTATATTGTATTTACTGTGCTGAATTTGTAAAGGATATTATGGCTAGGGATTTTAATTTTCTCCTACAGAGCCGCACTAACTCGACTTGCGTGAATGGTAGTGAAGTGTAAATTTCTTGGAAATAGTTTCAAAGAGAAAACTACTGCAAAAGAATTTCAACGCGATTAAGCTCAGTAAAAGAATTTTAAATAAGTTTAATCAATTATAGGACTGAATATTTAAACTAGTTGATTAGCAATTTTCTGAATTTAAACAAATTCAGAAAATGAAAAACCTGAAATATGGTCCAGCTTGCTAAAATCTTTCGAGTCTTATGAATATTGTGCTTTATTCTTATTTGGAATACCTGCAATAAAATTTCTTTATTAATATAAATTAATCATTTGGTATTCTAAGTATTCTGCTTTGTCTTTCATTATTAATTTCCTTTTATTTTCATTCGCATAGGCGACCAACAAAATATTTTTTCATTTAAATTCATGTTTTATTGGTTGGCTGAAACTTTGTGGACCTGGCATTCTTTAAGAAAATTAACAATCTTGGCTATGCAATGACAAAAAGAAGTCTTGCCAGCTAGGAGAAGGTAGAAAGTGTCTCGTGGAAAAGCAAAAAGCAAACATCTGGCAATTACCAAAAAAACAGAGAGAGACAGTGGGGAAAAGAAGGGAATGAACTTCATAGGGGAGGTTGACAAACGCAGGCACTTAATTTGGAGGATTTGCATAAAAGTGCCCAACACCCTGAGCACCTCAGAAGCATCCTCATCTGAACTCAAACCGTCCGCAGTCTCAGCCAAGCAGGTGCAAGTTGCTGCCATTATAGGAAAATTTCTGGGTCGACCTGTGCTTTGTTGGCGGCCTCCAAAAACTTTGAAATGGCGGTAACAAAGTTTTTTTTTTTTTTTTGTGTTTTGCCTCCTTGACGTCTAAAAAATTGTTGGGCATATGTTTTAGCAGAAAGTAGACTGCCACGAGAGAGCTGAACCTGGGAGTCAAGACTTTTGCCGCGTTTCATTTTATTTATTTATTTATTTTTTTTTAATAAAGGCAGGAAATGCGCTTAAGCTATTAAAAAAGTATTTAGAAAGAATTCTGAACAGCCCGTAGACCATGAGAATTGTTTTGGAGGCGAAACTTTTCACCCGAGAGGCCAAGAAATGCAGGTGTGCGTTTTCAGCGGAAAAGCGAAAAGGAACCTTGCCACCTTTCGACTTTACACTTGGCCAATATGAAATGAGTGAAAATACACACAGCAAGTGGGAAGATAAATTACAAGGCCGCTTGATTAATGACTCTAAATAGGCCGATCCGTTGCCGTCATCATCATCAACTACAGCCCAGTCAGGATTCTCAGTCCCAAGCCCAGGTACCATCGGTTTCATTACCTTGTGGCATTTTTGAACTTTGCTTTTTTCTTGCCTTCCTCACACTCCATATCAAAATACTTTCCAAGCAAATGGAAAAGTTACTCGGAATTCATATATAAAAATCTATCAAATTAAGTGCAAAAGTACGCGAGATAAAAAAGGAGTGAGTATATGTGAATTGATTTCCTAACTTAAATGAGCCGTACTTTCGTAATTTGTTCGCTAATTAAAGGGGTTTTAATTAGTTTAACTGGCAAAGGCGAAACGTAAATGATTGACGAAAATATCGAGAACTGAGAACTGATTAAAGGTATCCTGTTTGCCAGCGTAAAGCACAAGAGGGTTGCTTAAGTGCCAAGAGCTATGTCATCAATTCGAAAAAGCTTATGGTTCATTTCAGTCTACTCATTTAATCTTTGGCAAGTATTTTCTTTAAAAATAACCTGTGCTAAGTTGATTTGATGCAATCAAAATCGATCATTTATATCGATAATTAAAGCAAATCGATACTAATCCAATTTGCTTGACCCCGATCTCTCCGACATTGGAAAAAAATATTATATGCTATGTGCATGAGCCGAATTAATTGTTACAATATAACATAATAAAAACAAATAATAAAATATTATATTAACAACATAACACACATACTTTATTAAAAAACAAGAAATAAAAAAAAAACACAATTCATTCTTTGGTTCGAATCGGATGTGCAATTTTAAGTGTAAATGGCTTTAACATTATCATTGCTTTAATAATTATACAAATGACAAACACCCACAGACATTGTCCGAATTGTGTTGTGATATATTTTTCTCACTCTCAAAATAACCTGGATACGAGACAATGCTCTTTGTATTAAATGCAATGCCTCGTACTTTAATTGATTTTAGTGTGAACGATTTTAAATTGAAAATATTTTGAATATTCATGTTAAAGATATTATAGTAAAATATTTAACACCTTATTGATTAAAGTTTGGAGTATGGTAAAAAGTTAGAAGATGTTTGAAATTTCATTTGATTGATTTAATTTACGAAAAAGTTGACTTGCCTATTATGTTTTCCATTCACATATTTTGTTTGTATTTACGCTTGTTGGATAATTTACATGAATTTGCTTATTAGATAATTTATGTAAAAATACTCAGACACGCATAGTTGGATACATTTATAAACAAATTTAATTATCCAAAACTAATTTAGGCACTCTATTAGTTAACTCCATATTGGTCATACCAAAAACTGAAATAACAAAAATGTAAAAGCCACAACTACAAGTTAGCAACTGAAATGGAAAGGTTCTCTCACATTATCATCATCATCATCATACAAATTGACTCGCAAGTGGAAGGGGAAAGTAAAAAGGGCACGAAATTGTTTCAAATTTGCTGCTAAAATTTCATTTAATTTTTATCGGTACATATAAAATATATGTATACATTTATAATATATAGAGAAGTCTATTTCAACGTTGATTTAAAACAAAAATGTTAATTTTAAATTGTGCATTGTTGTAGAAAATTCAAAGCGTGCCAAATGAGCCAAAAACCTCAACGAGTGCTTAACAGTGTTTGTGTATATTTATATTTATATTTTTATATCTACAAATTTGTGTATTTGTTTGGGTGTCTCAGGCCTGCGTTTGGCATATTCTACTCGGTAAATTTGAGTTTTGCTTTAGCCATAATTAGTTTTTATTTTTTCAATATTTATCGAAGTGAAGGGGTCTTGTTTTTGCATATTATAATTAAATATAATTGAATAATTTTGAGACCATCGATTTATTCATGAGTCACGAATTTAATTATATTAGCAACTATTTTTTCTCAGACTTTATCTACTTTATAAAAAATTAATACCTGGATTAGAAATATGATTTGTGCGCTCAGAATACTTTCTGTCTTAGCGCAGCTTAATGCATTTTTCTGGGAAAAAGAAGAGGTTATTATAAAACTTTTCATTGTTAAATCAAGAATTTTTAAATTTAGATCTTAAGTGGGACAGTCTCCAAGAGCTTAGTGTAAAATAATTTTGCCAGCAATTCCTATGAAATAGATCAAAGTCTAAATAAATACATCGGTATGTCAAATTCCCTTTATTTATATTACACATTTTGGTAAAATATGATTTCGCTTCAAAACTTCTCGAATTTAAAAATATATGTCATAATATGTGATCCCACCTTTTTTTAAGGGAGAAAAAAAAACCGCCCTAGCAATCACACACATGTATGAGTTTTGCACTTTAATTGCTGTCAATTTACAACCGGTATACAAGCTCTCACCTACGGCAATAAAATCACAGTTATAATAAATGTCCTCAAATATATCACAACGTAAAGGAGAATTTCACACTTGTCGCTGTATCGAAACAAGTTACACCTACACATGCACACCCACATATACATAAGCACAGATAGGTGTACCAACAATGCTGGCGGCATTAACAGCTTCACAGCTAATCAAACAAAACGTGAAAATCAACAACAAGAAGAACTAGAGCACTCGAAACAAAAAAATTGCATGGCATCGTCTACCAGAACCCAAACATTCAGAGCATAGAGGATAACAAAACAAAATGTCGGACCGCAAAGCACAGAAATGAGAGTAACGCTGGTCAATATTTATTACGAAAACAAGTGCAAAACACAAAAGCACAAAAGTCTCCCTTGTCAAGGGAGTGGTCGAGGTGAACTACAATCGAAACTAGAAGAGACTAGGGCAGCACAAAAAAATGAGAATGGAAAACTTTTGGAGAGGTATGATTGATATCACTTGTCAATATTTCATAAAATGTTGATTTGTTCATTTTATTGTTTACATGCATCACAAATGTCACTCTGAGCACAATCATCTAGCAAAGTCTTCTTTTTTTTTCTTTACCCACATTTCGACTGTATTGACCAGCCTCTTCCTGCGAATTGAGCTGTGATATTTTTTGTGCGTAGTAATCAAATGCTGATGAAACTGGGAATGTGTGTCTTGGTTGCCTGACTTCTGCCTAGAAATTTATTCAATATTAAAGTCTGCTCTGACAAGCGGTGACTCCTCAAAGACTGATTTAAGAACTTCCACTATTTTTGTAAATTAAATTTCATCGATGAAGTTGAGAGTATTACAATCTGGATCACAGATCTTATTGCACTACTGATCACAGGGACTGTTTTCTTCTTACCTTTTTCACTGTTTATTGGCTGGTCTGTTGTTGATATTATTTCTGCTCCTTTTGCTGTATTCCTTGTGACGCATTCATCAATCTAACAGCGGGAGCTTTTGGTAGCAACAACACAATTTTGTCTATGATTCTGCCATTTTAAAAAAATGTTCACTTTTTTTCTACAAAATTTTTCTTGGATTTTTTTTTTTCTTCTTCCCGCGTATGTGCTTGTCTGCTTTGAATACAAATTTTCATGTGCATAAATAATTTCCTTTTTTTTGCAATTTCTGCACATTGCGTTGATTGCTTTCAAGTCTCCTGCAGAGAAAAATTTTTTGATTGGTGACTGAACAAAAAAAAAAGTAATAATAAATAAAATTCTATTTAATTTATAGCTTTTAATTTAAAAGGTTTTACACTTTTTTCAACACACAATTTTTATAAAAAAAAATATAAACTGCTACAACAGTAAGAAACAGAAACGTATAAAGTAGTTCTTTTTTGACAATAAAATAAAAATTAAATTCCTAAAAATAATTAAAAAAAAAAAAAAAATTTACACTCAACCGAAATGTCAAAAGACCAGTTTTTTAATTTAATAAAATGATTGCCAAAAGACAAATATAAGAATTTTTGTAACTTGTTTAGCATTCAATGAAATTGTTTACTATTTGTCCACATTTCAATAAAAGGCATTTTAAATTGTCTAAGGAAATTGAAGGCCTACGAAAATTTCAAGAAATTTTAATTGATAAATTAGAAATGAAGCCGAAGGACAAAATTTTACTTGGTATGTGACAACTTTTTGAATATTTACATATCAAAAGTAAGCCAACAGAAATGAGTAAGAATGTATCCCTTAAAAATAATGAAGAAACAAATAAAATGTGGAAGAAACAGAGAGCTTAATTCAACGAGTTGCACACACTTCAAATGTCTTGGTAATTAAACACATCTACCAAATAAAAAATTAAATCTGAAAAATGTCTAAAGAGTAAACAAGGAATGAACAAAAAAAAATTCGTTTTATCTCTTGGCTCCCACCATAGAGCATAGTCAAGCACAAAGTACATACTTCAAGTGGTTGAGATTCATGCATAAATAAAAAGACCACAAAGAAAATGCTAATTGAATTTCTTGATAAACGCAAATGAACTTTGCATTTTCTCCTACACAAAAAAAAAAAAAAAAAAAAAAGAAAGAGGCAAAACCAAAAAATGGAAACCATTTTAACCAGCAAAAAGAAAACCTACACCCACATGCTGACCTCACCAACTAAGGAAGACAGCACCCAGGCAACGGAAACGGTTCGGTTCAGAGCAGGTCCTGGCTTGAGTGAAGTGCTTGATAAAATACTTGGCAGTCTTTAAGAATTGTCACTCGCTGCATTGTCGGTTTGACCGCAAAAGCATTTGTTGCTTCCTATTCAATTCTACTTTTTTGTTTTCCTTTTTCCCTGTGGTTGATGTTACTATTTTTGTTGTGCCTGACCTCGCCTGTCACTCAAAAGGGGCCGCAAACATTAGATGGCATTGGCGATAGCGATACATATCATACAATATACAATGTCGATTTGTTGCACTTTTCCTTTTTTGTTTTTTTTTGTTTTTTTTTTTTTGCTATCTTTCCAAAGTTTTTTCATTGTCGTTGTCTGCACATTATACGACCATTTCTCTAGCTCAGGCTGGCTGGCTCATTGTACGCTTTTGTTGTAGTATTTATGTCAACGCCAATTTCATTTTGGCTTGTCTCTCCTTGACTCTGTTGAATTCTGTTCGATTCAGCTTCTATCTGTCCGGCTCTCTGATATTGATGGCTCAGCATTTATACTTGTCGTTCAATGTCCAAACGATATATATCGGATTTTAGTCTTCTTCGATAGCTAGAAATAGCCGCAGTAGACAGTTTGTCTCGTTCACTTACATGTGCACTTGATGACTTTTCAAAGTCTTGTGTATTTGGCATTAAATCTTTCTCCTCTGTCTCTGTAGTTAAGGCCCCCCAATCTGCTCTGGCGTTAAGTTATTTGAGTGTGCCAGACGAACCGGTCACTCTTGTGATTTATAATTATGCCTTAAATGGAAAAGCCATTCTAGATTTTCCCCCCCAACTGCCAACGAGCGAATTGTAAATACGAATGTATCTTTATGTCGGTGTATCTGTGAGTGTGTTTGTATGGATATATCAGTGGCTCTCTAAATTATTTGCTGCTCTTTGCTGTCTCTTTTGAATAAGCTAAATGCCTGTGTATGTTTATTTTTCTGCTCTAGTAATTCGGTCATATAAATAGTTGCAAATGTTTCACTTTAATGCCAAAAAGCTTAGCTTGGTCTCAGTCGATTCATTTGTTTGTTTTCGTTTCTGTTGCAATTGTTTATTTTTCTTCATTTTTATATTTTATTTGGTGGTTTGCCTGGCTTGGTTTGGTTCGTATACCTAGTTTTCAAGCCGCTTATGTGTGTAATCCTTGGACAGGTTTATGTGGATTTCGGTCAACATCAACTCAGCCAATTGTTTTTTCCTAGACAGTCCTATACTGGTGTATACATATTTAAATTTCCTTTTTTTAATATAGTCTTTATTTTTTTATATCTTGCATTTAAAAATATCTTGTTTGCGGTATATCAAATATACATAGATATATATATTCTGTGGCTATTTTTATCTGTATTTCGCATGGTCAATATTTTTCATGAAAAGCTAAAAGAGTGGAATTTTGGCTCCACTTATTTTAGAATATCAAAACTATACTTTTTACTATGGATTATATGGGTCATATGGAACAGTTTGAGCAAAGCTTACTTACCTTTCATTTATTTTATATTTTCAATTTTAAAATAGACGATGGTGTTTTAAGAATATCGTGTGATGGATTCCTTTTACCTCACCTAGAAATTAAAATTTATTTTTGAAGGGCAAATGTAGCCATTAAAATTTGAGACTGTTTCCTTGAGTATGCAGAAAAAGGGATTTAAATATGACATTAAAAATGAATCAAGTTAATTCCCTGACAGTAAAAACAACCAAGAAATAATCAACTTTTTATGCTCCCAGTAGAAAGTTGTGGGACATGAAGACTGCCATGTAAGAAAACTTGACACTGGCTGTTTATAATCTATGTTAATTTTAGCAGCTCTCTGTATTTTTCTGTATCGTCCCACCCATCTCTACTCCTTGTTTCGTTCATTTCGCTCATTTCCTATACTTTGTAGATTCCGTGTTTATTTTATTTTGCATTCTAGGAGATTGTCGGACAATTTTCATTCCTCCTTTTTTTTAGAACAAGAAAACTTGAATTAAAATTAATGAAGTTGAGACAGCGGAGCCAACAAAAAACCAGGCCAGAATAGCAGTAGACAATGGCGGGCGTCAGTTGTGGTAGAAGAACAAGCGGGGCAAGGATTGGCAGAAATGTTCATGGAAGACACTGCAGAAAAAGAAAGGAAAAACGCAGATAAGACGAAAGAAAGAGCAAAATCTTAATCGTGATCTTATTACGCGCGTTAATTACGAAATACAAAAAATACAGAGTGCAAGCAAAACAAAAAAAAATTAACAACTAAGGGAAAATGCCAACGGTCTGCTGGCTACTTGTTTATGGTCATGAAATTTTAGCTAGATTCTATGGCAGCCAGGAAAATTAAGATGCTCAATGTTCTGGGCAACTCCAGAGACCAACCGACCAACCTAAGGAAAGCATCACCGTCTGTAGCTAAAAGGCGTGCATAAGAAAGAGTGAGCAACCAAGTTCATGATGTTGTCAGACTAGTGCGAGTGAGAGAGCAATTAATGAAACGAATGACGCATAGATAAGCAAAATGCAATGTTGCGTATTTTGTGGGGTTGCGTTTTATCGTTAGCCACTCTTCGCTGCCGTTAGCTGCTTTTCTTGCAAATGTTTTATGGCAATCTGAGCAAGATTGTTGCCACCAATGCAGTTTTTCATTAGAACAAAGCAATATAGTGAAACAAGGATGCATACAAGTATCTTCATCAAACCTGGTAGAGACGAACTAAAGGCTCATATAGCTAAGCTTAGTTACCGATGAAACTTATATCAGAATTTAACAAGATGGTGTCAGAATAGGACTCACTTAATTGAGCTTGGATTAAAAGGATTAAAACTATTTTCCTTTCATGTTCAAACCTAAAAATACAAAATTTTTAAGAATATGTTGTATATGAATCAAGGCTTTTTTTGAGTTTCTTGTTGAAGAATAAAAAAATTAAATCAACCTATACAAGTATGACTTATTTGAATCTAGAGCAGTCTCTTATTATTCCACTATGCGCCTTCTACTTTCTTTGGTTAGATAATTTCAATTGCATGAGTTGCGCTATCCTCAATTCTTCTTTGTCTTTTATTCCTTGTGCTCCAGTTTTTTCTTCTTGATATATTTCCTATAGTATGTAAAGTGAGACTAAAGGAAAATTCGTAAAAAAAATATATATAAAACAGCTAGCCAGCTTGATGGCAACCCGTCGACACAATCATTTTGTAGCCTGCATAATTTTCAATTAAATATTTTGCATTCTATATTTGCTTCAAGGGTCGCTCTTTTTCTGCTCTAAAAAATACTTGCAAAATGCTTGCCAATGTCTAAATTGCCTTTTCATTAAGATGTAGACCAATTCCATGCTGTCGCCTGCTAGCTTCACTTCACTTTGGAATTGTCTGTGCTCAAGTGGCTGGGATGGTAACTCCTAACCAAAATTGTAAGCTTTTTCCTTTTGCGTTTTTATTTTATACGCCTTTGATGAGAATTATCCTAGTGCTGGCGGCGGTGATTGCCTTAAGGGCTCTTCCGATGGTGTCGCTGCAGTGTTCATCACTTTATCATTTAGCTGGAGGGTCATAGGCACGCACTTGATTATGTGCATTTGCAGTAAAATTAATTTCAGCCTCACTTTGTGTCAACTCACTCAAATTTCTTCTTTTTTTTTTTGTATCAAACTTTGAATAAGGCTCGTTTGTCTTCCACCGAAAACTTATTTAAAATGGAAGACCAAAAAAAAAAATTAATATCAAGTGAAAATGGATTTAATTTTCCAGAGAAAAAAGTTAAAGAAAATTTGCAAAAATGTCGCCAGACAAGACTCGTTTTGGTTATAGTAAGTTTGATATATTTTCACAGGGCAAAAGCTACTTAAAAAAAAATAATAATGAAATGAAAGAAAATGACCCTCGGTTTTTGCGAAGTGCTCGGAGTGTTTTATCACATTACCCGTGTGCATTCGAGTTTATGAAATTTATTTCCGAAACTTTTAAGGAGCTTTTTTTTGGCTTTTGTTGCCTTGTAATTTTTCATTTTAAATGAAAAGCCGGATTAATTTAAAATTCAAGTATGTTTTTTATTCATAGGAAGGGTTAAGCAAACTAAAAGTTCTCAATTATTTCAAACGTTTGTTTTTAAATAATTCGCCTATTAGTCTAAATCATTAAATCTGAAACATATTCTCTAACCTGTAAACAAATTCAAGGCGAATTTAATAATTTTATATTTACAAGCTGCCATGGCGTCAATTCTAACACATACTTAAATGTAATTTTGCGTAAAAGTGAAAAGGCCGAAATAAAACATAAAAGGGTGGCGCCAAGACGAACGAGAAACCCAAAACCCCACTTGAAAAGCCTACAGAAAATAAAAAAATGAATAATGGGATCACGGATAAAATGCTACCAACACCAAAAACAAGTGGTAAAGCCAGGACTGCGAATGTTGGGCAGGAGAACAAGAAAACAACAAAATGAAAAACCGAAAAACAAAATAAACCACAAACCTTTTTTATTGATGCTTTTACATGTCATAAAATATTTTTATAACATACTTTTCGTTGGGCACACAGGCAAATGAACGCCCACACATTCTCAAATGTAGAAACATTTTGTAAATGTGCACAATAACAAACATTAAGCAAATAACAACAACAAAAAATACCGAAAAATATATACCTGCCGACAGACACATGCAGACACATGCAACCACACGCACTGTCAGACGAGGCAGATCTCATTTTTTACCATCTCTGAGCTATCTTCTTGGATGGACAAGGCTGGGTCCACCCAGATGTTTGGAACAAATCGACCCACAAGCATTTAGTGGCATTTGCATTTACATGAAAGCAACCACAAATGAAATTTTAACAATTTGATCTCCCTCAGTTTGTCTGAATGGATATACAATATGAATATGTGTTGAACCTTTTTGAGACTCAGGCTGAACTTATAAACACAGAGCCACTTATGCAGCACACATTCTAAATTACAAACCCATTTCCATTTCATTTTACTCAGCTTGCTTTTCCGCCCTTCAGTGCGGGTATGTGAGTGTGTGTTTTATCAAGGTGTTTCTTACCTATCCATTTAGCCAAGTCATAAATTTGAAAAACATAATTTTTCATCAACGCACTTTCAAACACAGAGAACACGGAAAACCAACAAATACGAATATCATTTTCATACGGCCCAGTGGGTCTGAGTTCGCTTTCATCATTTTGGCTTAACATATTTTTCTCTCCAACAAGGTAGCTCAATTGGTTTGCCCTTGCTTTCTCTCACACAATTTGTTTCTGACTAAATTTGTATTTTGTTGTTTTTCCACTTTTGCATTTCTATCAATTTATAACCTGTGCGGACCATAGCATATCAAGTTCATAAAGATATCAATGGATATGTGAAAAAATGTTTGAAGAAAAAAGGGTTCGTTTTTGCGTTAAATATTTTCGTGTATTATGAAGAATTTGTAAAAAAATGTGCACTAAGCTTCCATATTTATTTATTATTTGTATTTCTCCTCATTTCGAGTGCTTTGTGCTTTTAAGTAAAAAGTTTTGCATAAGCCCATTTCAATTTGCAATCGCATAAACAAGCATTGCGGTTGGATGAAAATTTTTATTAAATTGAGAGAAAAACTATTTTGAATGGGGCTTTATTTCTACTCTCGGAATGTCTGTCTTTGTTGTGGTTCATGGAAAAGCTTCAATTGGTTGCAAATTGTTTGAAAGACAACATCAAACGGAAACCTATTTTAAATTTGAAAGGCCAATTAGGAGTCTACTCAATATAATAAAGAAGAATGTACTTAAAGAATCTAATAATAAATTATGGCCAACGTAAATTTATATAAAAAGTCTTTCTCAATTTTATGTCTTTAATAAACAAGTAAGCTAGAAATATTTATGTTTCAGTAAAGCTTAATCGCCATTAAAACTTAAGGCTAAACCACAAATTCAATAAAAAAAAAACTAACCAAATCTTGCATAACTCGCTACAATTTATCTACTTAGTTGAGCTTTCTGCCTTTCAGGAAATTTTAATCAAACGAATTATATAAGCATACAAGGTCGCAACGCAGTGAGTTTGTAGTCGTAGCCCCTAAGGACACCTAAAATAATTTTCATGTATTTCTTGCTGGTTTTATGCGTAAATGAAAAAACATAAAGTGAAACATTTTAAGCTCTTGGAAAAGTTTAACGAAAAATTTAAAAAGAGGGAAACTAGGATTCCCTTTAAGCGGCACGCACACTGCAAAGTGACAGCGCAGCAGACAGGCAACAGGGCAGCAGTTGAAAAAGGCGTCGTCATACAGTGCGTATACTTAATACGGAAATACGTGATGCCCAAGAAAATAAGCATAATAAATGTCAAAATGCTTCAGAGAAGCAAACTAAAAGGGTTACCAAAAGCAGCATGCATCAAAATGCCATAAAGAACATGTTGGAAAACCAATAAAGCGTAGACAACGAAAGAAAGAAACGGAAGTAAAACAAAGCGGGGAGTTGGAGGAAGAGAGGCAGCTAGAAAGAGTGTAAGCAAAAAAGCAAAACAAAGGGAGTTTCCTTCTCTAAATAACTCAACAAAGGCTACCTCAAGTAAGATGGAAGCAACTCCTTGAGTGTCTCAGAAAAAAAAGGAGTCACGTTTCAGGAAGACCTACCAATGGCTGTAGGCCAGGACGATCGAGCATCGATAGACATCACACATATGACCACCGAACTTTGGATGTGGAGAGCAGGAACGAGCAGTCTGCGGGTGTTGTGCGGTGTGTGTGGTCGGCATAAAAACAAAATGGCTACCAAGCAACTCTCAGGAAGCAAGCATTTTGCTACGTGAGGTCATTTGGTAAATGTTTTAACAATTTAGATAAAGTTAACACATTTCTATGGGTGTGTGAGAGTGTGTTTTTTTTTCGGTTCCCAGAATTTTTCCTTCTTCATAGTGGACCGAAAAAAATTCTAAAGAACTGTGCAGCATACTGCAAATGGGCATAAAATTAGTTGGGTCAGTCATTGGGCACACGTCTGCGGATGTGACCAACAGTTGGCGGATGTTGTTGCCGCCATCGTCAGCATTGATGCTGACTACACAGCTGCCTCTGATGCTGCCCTTGACATGGTCTAGTCAAATGCCTCTTTCATTTTTTTCCTTTTTTTTTTTTTTTTTGTTGAACTTGGCCTTCAACTTGTCTTAACATTTTATTATGTTGATAGCGAAAAAGCAACAACAACCAATTCAAAAACATACAGAATACCCAAGTCATTTAGTTGTAATTTAGTGTTGAGCTGTGACTGATAACTCAGACCTGCCCTTCTCCTACTCCTTCGGTCTACTAAGGAACCTTTTCCTTTCAATCTTTTGACTGCTTGATATGCAGATAAGCATATATTCTATATAATTTAGTCAAATTTACATGTATTCTTTATACATTGGTTGCAGTTTGCAAGATTTTCGTAGTTTCATCTAGCATTTTAAAGTGTGCTTTAAATTTCAAATATGAGCTGTGCAGTGAATCCCTTATGAGAGTAGCTGGAAAATCAAGTATGGCAAAACTATGCAGACAATTTGCATAACAACTGGCGTCTAAATGCGGAAATTTGAGGCCATAAACGTGCGTTATTCGACTGTAAATGCTTTTGTTGTACCATTGGGCGTATGAGTGATTTTTGCGGAGAACTTGAATCAGACGAGTACACAAATGGCAGACTATCTACTCGAAAATCTTATTTTGTTGAACGGGTTGTACTTAAAGTTATTAAAATCGATAAAGATTTGTTTCTGAATTCAGAAGTGAACAGTTTTAGAAAGCCGCCTCAGATGAATTTCCTTCGAAAACCTTCTTGGAAAAGATTTCGTGAAATTTCACCAGAATCATTTATACTCTGATATCTATCACAATATGCAAGCGCATTCTAAATTTGACCATTTACCCATGGCCAATGAAAATGTCTAAATGTTTGGCTGCAGCTTGGCAGCTATATTGGCAACGAGACAGTCATTGAGCCAGAGCTCTTTATGGATTGAACAAAATGAGACTTATTACTTCGCTATAGTGGGGTGTGCTGAGCTAGTTTTTAGTTCAGCTGGGACAGGTTTGGGCTGGATTGGATTGGTCTTACTGTGTGCTTAGCATAACATCACGTATAGAGGAATGATTCTAGTCAAGCTAAGTCGCTTGAACTCTGACGAATGGAACTGCCAATCAGGCAAATGCTGAAATCAACGTAGCTTAACAGTCAATACCGAATTCGAAGGCATCACTACCCAAGGCAGGCCGAAGAAAACAAGCCAGAAAGGGCAAACAAACAAACAAACAAACAAGGAAATAAGCACAGTAGATGCAGTCCAGATTGAAGCCTGTATCACCACAAGAGCATATCGGTCTGAATGCAAGTTGCTCTGTGACTTCCCTTTCACATCTACCAACTTGGTTTCTTTTCGATTGTAAACTGATGATGGTGGATTTGTGGTGGTTGCCTTGGCTCTTGCGGTTGCATGACTTAGCGGTTTGTTTTTCTATGTTTGTTTTAAGTTTCTACATGCGCACAACTTAGCCACGAACTGAAACTCCGTGCCTTTCTAGCTGCCTTTAGCAGCTTTATCCAGAACACGACGTGGTCGTATCTAGGATGCGATTTATAAGCGTAACTCTCATTTAATCACGAAACCCTGCGGGTAATATTTTTTATTTTCTCCTGCATCTTTTGCCTTTTTTTGTGTATACTTGTATGTTATCCACAATGTGCATGTGCTGACCGTTTGGTTCGAAGATTTTAAGTTTAGCTGCATTACTCTGGGATTTTCTTCCGTTTTACCACGATAGCCAGCCTGACTCACGTCTGGGGGATATTAATATTGCTTCGCGTGCACATTTTCCACAGAATCATTATCAATGGCTAGATTATCATCAGCACTGTTAGGAAAAGGTAGAACTGAACGATTTACACAACCCACAACATCTAAAATTACAACCACTTGTGATCTGCCCAACAAGCCTTTAAAAAAAAAAAAAAAAAAAAAAAAACAACCTTATATATTTTTTCCTTTATTTACTTGTTTTTGGTTACCTTTGGACTCGTTTACAAGATTGTCTGTTTTTACTGTCCATGTCCAGGAACTTCTTTTGTTTTAATTAATACCGACCATGGGCTCAACATGAATTATTTACTGTAAACTGTCAAGTTTGGTTTAAAATCTACTTTCATTTTTTCCACTCCCTTTTAATCTGTACTTTTCTTTTGTTATATCCTCTACCAAAGTGGTGGAACAACATGTTGCACATTATCATTTGTGCCAAGGCTGCTACAGCTTTGATAATCTGATACTTCATCCACGTAGGAAGTGTGTTGGTTTCACTACCTGCTGGAAGCAGCTTTTATCCAACTGTTTCCGTTGAGCGCTTGTCGGATGTTTTCTATTGCCATTACAACGGATTTTGCTCTTACAGAAAGTCACAATTACTAAAAGCCAGTGATAGAAGACCAACACAGAATATCAGACACACACGCTTTAGTCTTAAAACAAAAGCAGCAGCATAAAATTTAATTATAAACATGTAAGAGTAAACTCATGGGTTAAAATGAGAAAAATATGTCTGTAATTAGTTTGTCTTTATACACTTTTTGAAAAGAAGACTATATTCATTTTGTTCTGATGTTTGTAATGCACAGGATCCCACATTGCCATGCGGACCCAAATCGGTCTCTAGAATACCTCCATGGGTCAATACCCATCTCAATTAAATTTCGTATTTTAGATTTCTATATACAAGCTTACCCGATACCATATCAAATAGCTGTCGTACATTGCTTTTAAGAATACCTGCTGACCAATCTCAATCTTATTATTTACAGCAGAAAATACTTCTGATATGATGTTTTAAAGATTCTGTTGCTTTGGGCATTACAAGAATTCGTGAAAATGCTTAAAACTCTGTTTTATTTTTATTTCAATAACCGGAATACTTATCTATTTTATAAATCTTAACGTTTTATTTATTTGATTAAAGATAATTCAATGTTTAAATAAATGAAATGAATCCACTTTGGTTTAATTTTTGTTAGATTCCGCTAATATTTTCAAACTTTATTTTCATTAAATTGCATTGTGTGTTCAATGTATTGAAAGTGAATGCCGGGCAGCCAGGCCACCGCAATAATGACGGCTACGAACAGACTGACTACCATTTGGTCAAACCTATCCAACCCCATTCCATCTCTTTGAAAAAATTGAAATGCCAGCACACAAAATACCCACAAATTGCGCTTTTATTGCGCATTGTAATCAAAATGAAAACACTGAAAAACTAAAGGAAAATTAAGCAGAAAACCAACCGCAATGGCTACAAAAGCCAGCAGTGATATAGACGAGATCTGAGCAACTCGTATACGCAGTAAGAGGGAGTAAGAGAGATATAGAAAGATGGAAATAACAAGAGTGAAAGAGGGAAAGCTCTGAAAAGTGAAGTAACGTGCTTGGGCTCTCAGCTCCGAGTCCTAGACATTTCATTCATTATGCAAGCCATGTGCATCCTCCTGATGTGGCAATGACTGGGCAACGAGAACTGAGAAAAACACTGCTGGCAACCAAAAGACAAGCAGAGTGAACCGGGTGTGCTGGCGCTTTAGATGAGCAGTTTAAAAATGGGCCCTGCCATAGCCATTTGCCTCAAAACGATTTAGACAGGACCAAACAAATAGACGAGTAGGTCCGGAATTTTGTTGTTGTTATCCTTGTTGTCCTGCTTTGGTGGAGTGCTTAAAAAATAATTTTAATTTTTTACCCACTCTCCAAAATGTTCCCCAAATCTCTTCAGCTCTTTTCATTCTATTGATTGTTGTTGGGCAGGCCCTTTGGTCTGCTGGCCCTTGTTATTGTTGTTGGTTGGAGAGCTCATTCCAGCTTTTAGCCGCCTTCTACAACTTTCTACTCCTGCATTTTCAGTTTCTCTTCATATCCCTGTTAACATTTTGATTATACTTTTAAATGAAATTTACAGAAATTTGAGTTAGTTGAACGTGGCATAAACTGCATTTAATTATTTACAACAATATAAAACAACAACGATAATTCGAACAGAGTTTCCTACACAATAGCCAACACAGAAATTTCAACTTCATCTTCAATATAGGTTTACCTCTTACTTTTTTATTTCTTTTATTCTATTTACTTTTTGTTTTTTTTTTAGGTTGAAGTAAAAAAGTTGAAGTAGTCTGCTGGCTCAGCTCGGTTTTGTTCAGTAACTTTGCTGGTTTCGGTCTTTTGGATAGCGGGTAGTGCAGTTAGTTGAGCAAATTTTCATCAGCATTGTGTATTTATTTTAAACTCTAGACCGTTAGATATGTTTTGGTGAGGGGTCGCTTTTCCTGCAGTTTTCGTTTTGGCAATGTGGTAGAGGCCAAGTGGGTTAAGTGTGCCGTCGACGTCGCAGGTTGAAATCAAAGCAGCACTATTCCGGCCACTTTGTCATTTTGCACCGCCGTCCATCAGTCAAGCTGAGATTCGGGTAGTTTACATACTTTTGTGTAGGTTGCCTGGTTAGTTTTGCATTTTCCAACAATCGCCTACTAACATCAGAGTCAACTAGTTTATTGGGCTCAGGTTCTGCCAATTGTGGAATAGCCAAACTGTGAGCTTTCTGATCGACTGACAAAATGAAAAATTTTTTTGTTACCTCCTCAAATCCATTTAAGCCTAAACTCTTTCCAATGCTTTGGATAATCGAAAATATTTGGTATTATGTTTGGCATCAAGTATGCTTCTATATTGTACTGTTTGTTGTTAACCACATCCAAATTCCTATGAGCAATTCGTGTCCGTATTTGCTTTTACTATTGGAATGTTTGTGTACAATAGATTTTGTAGCTTTAAAATATTACTCGCTCTCTCTCCGTTGGCGATTAATGCCTGCTCACTTTATACACTTTACAAATAACAAATACAAAAATAACAAAGAAAATAATAATAATAATTTTAAAACAAGCTAGGGAAAGTGAATCGTTCCCATTGAGGCTGAATCTACTTTGAAGATTTTGTAATAAGTCAGAGTATTTCACTCCTTTCTTTTTATGGAACAATATAATATAAATAAATATAATACATATATTATAATACATATAAATAGGTACCTAAAGTTCTTAGTCAGCTTAAGTGATTAAAAACAATTTAATTAGACATTATTAAAGAGTATTAAATCATCTAACAAATATATTTGCCTTGTAATTATTTTTAGTCCTTTGCGAATATCCAAATTTCTTTTTTTTTCACTTCTTTACTCAATTCCAAAGACTCATTTCCGTTTGACAGATGACGGCAAAGCTTGCTCAAAGACAAGCAAAAAAAAGCAGAAAGAAAACAACAAAAATGGCGATGCCCTATAGCAGCTCTAACCAAATTGACTTGAGCCTTAATTATTCACTCATCGGTTGATTAGAAATTACATATGGCAGAGTCTGGACATCAGGAATGACGTTGACCGTCTGGCAACATGATTATTATGAGCAAGTTCAGTCATCGGTTCATAATAAGCACACAGACAGAGAGATGAAGTGGAGATAAGGAGCAGTGAACATTGTCCGGCGTCCTGTGCAGTATTGCTCGGTCATGTCCTTTCCGTACCCTTTACACCACATGGCAGCTTTTGCAGACAGTCCCAGGGGGAGGGTGCACAAACACATCTTCCTACGCAAAAATCTAGCCACTAAAACAACATGCAACATGGCGAGTCACCGTGTCCGCGCCTGTGGTCAACTTGTACGCAGTAGTGTTCTGTTGGTGCTCATGGTTTTTGCCTAGTTCAAGCTTGCCTCTCTCTATCCTTCTTGCTCTTTTGGTTTGTGTCTGCCTGTGAGTTTAGGCATATTTAACCGATTTTGTTTACATGCGTGTTAACTGATATTTGAATGAAAGTGCGGGGGTCTTGTGAATGTGGATGGGGCTTGGAAGTAAGCTTGTAAGGTTACTGTCCGTTATGTTTTTGGTTCATGTTGGATCACTGATGCTTGTAAGTACCACACGTATTCACATATTTAGGCCATTTAATTCGGTTAATCTGTATGTTAACACTCTTTGGAGCATTTAGTAAAATATTGTGGTTGTGTAAAAAGCAAAACTTTTAAGAAAGTATTTTTAATGCGGCAGCTTATACGATCTTAAGTTAACGTAATTCCAAATTGATTGTTTATATTTTTATAGTATGGTCTTAGGTATGCCATCTTTTAATATTTGAAGGTTCAGCAATTCTAGCTATAGTCTGAATTATAATATTCAATACGTCCTTCGAAGTAAAGTTGATTCATTAATACACAATATCAAAACTTTTTGCGACTATCCAAGCTTGTGTCTACAGAGGTCTCAATTAATATTTAAAAAGTGTATTATTTCAAACTTTAAGCTACTTGCTTAAACAACTCTTCATAGGAGAGGCTTATATTGAATATGAGTTAACTTTTGTATTCAAAATTGAAAAAAAAAAACCTGCAATAACAAATATGTTGCATGTCATATTAAGGTTACATAACCTCAAAAGCAATTTAAGTTGTTAACGTAACAAACGGGTATCTGCATATGGGTGTGTTTGTATGCCAAACTAAAAATCATATAGACATTGTTGAAAATATCTCTACATGCAGGCAAAACTGACGGAACTTTCAAAAAAGCCGACACAACGTTGACTCTGATGATGATGTGGTAGAAGATGCGACAGAGCCTTATATGAAGGGAAAGTTTGTGGGTAAAAAATACTAAAAAAAATAAAACCAGAGAAAAAAAGATAACTAAGGCAAAGTTTAACAATGTCTACAACGAACCTGAATGTGTAGCAATTTGCTAAACAAGAAAATAATTGACTTGCCACAATGTCGGATTCGTTCTTAAAAGGAACAAAGCCAGAGACGGAAATTTATGTACAGTATCTATGCCCAAAATTAATCTAGTTACTTTAAAAAAATACCAAATTGAAATTTGTTCACTAAAATTAGGATAACTTTTGGCTGTGCCCACTTAAGTATGCAACGTTTTTTGCTAGTCATCTGTAAAAACAGATGAAGGTTGTGTTTAAGATGTGCAAACAACGGCCAAAGCGAAAGGGACCGAGTATGCTCCTGCCCACTTTAGCGGCTAATGGCGTAGAAAAACGGGTCGCGTGAAAAGCGCATGACATAAAAATTTATGCGCTCAAATGAAGCTCGTGATGATGGCGTCGGCGGTGGTGAGTGATGGCGGTGCGCATGAGGAGAGCAATGGCAGGACAATGCTGAATGTTGAATGAGCTGCCTGGTGGGCTGAGTCGGACACCCTTTCTCGAACAATGAGTGCACAACAGCCTGGTCTTGTTATTGTTTTCCTTAGTATTCCGACAGGCTCTGCTGTTGTTGTTGTTGTTGTTGCCCCGTTGATGTTGATAAGTGGTAGTGGAACTTGAACGTCAACAACGCATGATGATGGGACAAATGCAGCAAATGATGGCAATGGAGATGTAGACGGCAGCCAAATGTGCCCAAGAGATAAGATAAATTAATTCAAGGGCCTTCTCCTCATGAGTATGTCTGGTCAACTGACCCATTCCCTTTCGCTCTGGTCCTCATCATATCAGCAGCTTCATGGCCAGTGGGAAATTTAATGAGCAACATTTTTCGGTACGACCCAGCTCATGCTTGGTTCGGTCATCATCAAGCAGCATGCATAATGAGGCAAGTTCGTTTCGGTAGGGGCTTATGAAATAGGAAGCAACGCATTTGCACAACCAAATAGACCAGAATTATGTTATCAGACGGCTCACAACTGCCTTTTCTATTGCCAAAGACTTGATTCTAGATGCTTTGAAGGCCAATGTGGCAACTAAAGCCATGTCAACAGCAGCCAACAACAAACTGCCAGCGAAAGACTCAGACATGAGCTCACAAATTGCTTTGCGTCCCGGGCGATCGCTGTGAATCTGCTAGTTCTACGTCCTATTCATCACCCTACGCATTTGTCTGAAAGCGGAAAACGCGTAGCAGCATGTCGAACATGGCAAATTAGCAGTCTCGAAACACTCTCTGCCGAGGACCTTTTACCAGTATTGCGGATTTCGAAACTGGCAATTAATTTGGGTTGCGCCAAGTAGTCCAGTGTTTTTAATTTGCGTTGGGTCCGGTTGCAAGCCGGCTACATTTTGATGCAACATTTCGCAATCATCTGTAAATCAATGCCTCAATTAAATATGATTTGAGCATTTTAAAATGACGATGCTTGTACAAATCATTAAATGATGGCTCTGCAAAATGCATTAAATGAAATTTCAAAAATTAGACCAATTCATAAATTTCATCTTTCCTCAAAACTTATAGAAATTTAAGGTAACATTTGTCTCTTTTCCAATTATAAACAACATAATAAGATTTTTATAATTTTGAATAAGCCTATAACAATTCCTAAATATCTACATATATAATTGTATCTTGTAGACAATGAAGCCAGGCCCTGCAACAGGCTTGCGGGTTCCTCGTGCGCTTGTGTATCTCTCCAGACAATAATAACCTTACCAAAGTCAACATGAAAAGGACACAGACCCAGGCAGATGGCCTCTCATAACCACACAAGCTGGATGAATGCATTGCATTGTTCTGAAGTTGAGGTCGAGGTGGCACTCCTGCACTCTATGCATAAGAGTTATAATGCAAATATGCCATAAACTCAAAATGTCAGGGTAAAGTGCAACAAGAACAACAGAAGCCAAGCCAAAGCAGGCAACAGAGATAGGGAGGACAGGGACGAGGGCATTGAAAAAGACTATAACTATGGGACTAGCAACATCTAAACATGAAATGTGTGCTACGGTGTTTTGTTTGTCTTGCCAGGCTAAAGCTGCGATTGATGGATCACTAGCATATTCAGATTGCTTAACTTTGAGTAGGCAGACAGGCAAGAAGGCTTTGAGAATGAAGAGACGAGATGATGGAATAAAATTTAACTAAAATGTCACAATTAACGTCATAATCAGCCTTCTCATATATCTTAACTTTTGACAAACAATAAAGTGGTACTACCTGGGAGACAGGGAAAGTGTTTCGTCTGGTCGTGAAAAGTGTCAACAAATTGGGAAAATGTGTTCAATGCATTTTAATTACAAAATATTTCAATTAATTTGTAAGCTCCCGGCCATACGCTAATGAAATATTTTGTGGTCGTCGGTATTAAACAGCCTTGGGTTTCGAAAGTTTTTTGTCTTTCTTTTTATTTTTTTGTTAGGGTTGCTGGAGGAGGCATAAGGACAAAATTGGCCACGGGAAATATTTATTATTTAAATAAGCCAAAACTTGTTAAATGAAACAAGAGGCATTTTCATAAATTAACGTTGATGAGTCAACAAAAAGGAGAGTCGGAGTTACTAGAATTAAGACGAGAACGAAACCAGGACAACAACAACAACAACTCATGGCCAAGCAGTATGCAGATAGTAGAAAGGGTGAAAGAGCAAAAGCAACCAACGACTTTATGTAAATTGTCCATGTCAAAAAGTAGTCATGTCTCCTTGTGTGAAAAGCAGTGGAAGCGTCTGTCTCGGATTTGTGTGAAGGGGCTTGAGTTTTGGTTTTTTGCAGTCAAATATTTTACCGAGACATTGTTACAAAAACATTACCAGCTTAAAATTTTGTATGCCAACTAAATTGGCTTAATTAATGCAAAATACTTTCGTAAATTGAGCACACAAAAAGGATCAAAGTTAAATTTAATAAGCTTTTATGTTGAGTAAATAAATTGTGAAAGGATTTTTGGGGCTGGCACACTAAAACTGACAAGCCTTGTCACACCAATTAAAACAATAGTAAGCATATTTATAATCAAAATTCATTAAATAAAATGCCTGGCATATGAAACAATAGACTTGTTTTAAGAATACAAAAATAAAGCATAAAATTAAATTAAAATATTACAAATTGGTTAGAAATTGTCTTTCTCCTTAATAACTTTAATATATTTATAGCAAATTGTACTTCTATGTCCTTTAAATTAAATGAAATACTGATTTGTATTTCTTTGACTCTTCCTTATTGACTTTATCTTATCACTCATAATTTAGCTCCAAGCCAATATTTTAATTATTTTTAAATACATATTTTTATTTTAAGGCTTTTTCAATTTTGAATTTAAAAAAAAGTGTTTAATTTTAAGTACTTTAAGCGATCTTTAAAACCACGAAAATAATAATTTTTAAGCTTCAATGAAAACTTAAAGGATATACATAAATTGTAGATTTTGTGATAATGTCAAACTTAGAAAAGTATGTCCTTATAATCAACCAACTGCCCTGGTATACAAGTATATTGAGATCTTAGTCTACATACGGCTAAGCAGCTTATGTGTAGACATACTACAAAGGACCTCCTCAAGAAAGTTGGTCAGTAGTTAACCGAACTTTACTTTGTAAGCCCTGAAGAGTCCAACTTAAAGCTTGGGTCTTCAAAATATTTTTTGCATTTCAAAAAGGATCAAATGGGTTATGTTTTTTAATCACTTTCAAAGTTTATTAAACTTTCTCTACTCCAACCCGGCCTGCCATATTTATGCTTTACATTTCAGATATGCTTTAGTTGCTTATTTTTATGTTTCCTTTATTGGCAGACCGGAAGAAATCAAAAACGCTTAAACATGACCAAACCCGAGGCCATCAAATGGCTCATATCCGCTGTTAAGCTGCAAAAAAAAAAAAAAAAAAACGCATATATGTATATGTATACATCAGCTATCTATATTTATATGCATAAAGAGTGAAAGAGAGATAAAGTCTGTATTTATGTAAATAATGAAAAACAATGAAAGATTTTATGGCATCCGTCATCACTCATACCAAAAGTCATTTCAGGCCATAGCCATATAGAAAAGCTTCGGGGCGCTCTTTGGCTTGTCCTAATGAACATTAAACGTGTGCTGGGACTTTTATGGAATAAAGAGAATTATAACTCACAATATAACTAGCAACCACATATACGTGCTAAAGTATCTGTCTGGTGCCGTTTTGTATGCAAGGGGCCTTTGTGCATATTAATTATGAAAAATTAGTTATTGATGTGTTTGCTGATGTAGCCAAAACCTCCTGATGAAAGTTCATTTTGACAGTCATTAAAGCAGCAACATAAATATTTTTTTGTACTGGTCTCCAAATAACTATTAAAATTTTTGTGGGGAAACCAAATTTAAGATAATGTTCCTATATTATAGATAATTTTCCTTTCAGTAATGCAATATAAAACAGAACGATTTTTTAGGATAAAGAAATTTTATGTTTTTGTCTAAGACATTTACATTCAGCAAAGCAATCTTCAGATTTAAAAAAAAATTTTATTAATATTAAATTCGTATAAAATAATAGAACAAATAAGAAATTAGGATTTTTTTTATTCAATATTTAGAGTGGCCATCAGTATACAATTATAATTTCAGCGGCTTTATAATACGTTAATCATTAAACTTCTATTTTCATCAAAGCTCTCAAGCTATTCCATCATTAAATTCTTAACTACTTGAGTTATAAATTAAACGATGTACAACTTCAATTGCTTACGCCCAAATGTGCCGACAATCAAATGCATGTGGAGACCCAAATATACTTACAAACAAAAAAAAAAAAAAACTTGTTACCGTCAAAATTTATAGTTTCAAGTTCCCACAGGCAGAGAGGCAGACAACTGAGCCAGCTACTGAGGACAGACAACTGAATGGGCAGACTGCTAGTGGGAGGCAATTCAGTTGGGAGTTTGGCTTTCATACGTATAATGTTGTCATTAATTTTTACGATATTTACCAAGTTTAATGCATTTTGCTGATGTTTGCGCCACCAGTTTAATGATGGTAAACGCACACGATTTTGTGGTTTGCTAGCAAGGCAGACTGAAAAAGGAATTGCGGTTCCTTTGGTCCTGCATATTTCTTAGTTAGCTCAGCACAAACCACAAATGTAAAGTTGTTGATGCCAGACAAAAAGAGAAGACCAACAGTGAACATCAAGAGTTTTTCCTTCAGACAATAGTGCAACCCCACATAGACAATCTCATCCCTTGCCACATTGGATTCATCCCCCCACTTAGTTTTTACTCTCAGCCTTGCCCCTCTCTCTCTTTTATATAGATGGCTTGAGTGGAAGGCGTGCAAATGCTTATCATGAAATGTTTCAAAAGCACTTTACAGTTGGCAACAAGCACAGGCAAAAAGATAGTTAGGGGGCTAGTGGTATGGCTTAAGCGGGACAGACTCCTCCAGACTGCTCTAGGGTTAATGGCATAAAGTTTATCTGCAATTACGATATGGGTTGGCAATCAGGCGCGCCCCCATTTGGCTTTCCCGAGCTTAACTCTCTCACATATTCGGCCTCACTCGTCCTTTTTGACATCATGTCCTTGTCTAGCTTATATAGTTGTTGCAATTTCATGTGGCTAAGTAAATATTTATTGCTTTATTTTAAAATGCACTTTAATGCGACAAAACTTCTAGCCGTACTGGGAGTGCAATGCTGATGTTACTAAAGTCGCTGATGTTTGTTTATCTGGTCGTTGTCAATGACATTTAAAAAACATTGAATAGCATAGACTTAAAACCCAACTCTTAAGTTGATTTAGCTTATCAAATTAATAGGCTATTGAAAATTTTTTTTAAACGTTTCTAGTGTTCACTTCTAATCATCTGAGTTGGATTAAATTAAGCGAACATATTCACTGAACCATGTTAAATTCATTAAATTTCAATTTACTGGACAATCGTTTAATTTTCTATCAAGAATTAATATAAAATATCCATAAAAAATGTCAAAACAAACCGGCGTCCAATCCACAAAATACTTTCCATCTTTGTTGCTCTCAATAGTTTATCTCTCCTTCTAAAAAATTGAAAATTTCTATTTGTCTCAAAGTGAAATTTAATTAATCAAAAATGAATAAGACGAAACAAGTGACAGGATTTTTCTCATCTTCTTCGGTTCCATTTTTTTCCTCTTGAGTCTGTCGTGCACAGCAGACGACATCATATTGCATCAAAACGTAGACAAACCATAATTTATCATTTCCATCTACATATATAAAATATACATGTAAATTATCCTCATTGAAGAGTGAGTCGGGTCGGGTCGAGCCGAGACAGCGACTGAAACTAAGGCCCACACAAGAGCGGCCCAGGAAATGACTGCCACAAGGTTCAGACGAGACAAACACGAGACTTGATATAGAAATAGGGCCACTCGGTTTCCGTAAAACTTAAAGGATTGCAGGGGCTGTACGGGCAGGTGGTCAAGTACTACGAAAACAGACAAGCAGTTTTCGACGCAAATGCTTTAGCTGTGACTACAATAAAGTGGGTGTTCTAGAGCTGAGACATTAGGTTTTGGGTTTTTCTTTAGGTCTATGTGTCATGCAAACGATTATAAAATCATCATTTATCACGTTATGTCAGTTTTTTTTCCAGAGAGCTAGCTGCCTTTCAGTCTGATTGCTGGCGACAGTCTGATGAACCGTTCTTGTTTGGATTCTGACCCAATCAGCTGCACCTCTTAATCTCTCTGCCTTTCATCCATGATTTTAAGAATAACAATAGAAATAAATTGCTGGTCTTGATATACAAGTATGCATAATATAATGACATTGTGATATATGAAGGTTATTCTGAGTGGGTGTTTTACCCTTTTTCTCAAAATAATATTTATAAAGCCATCATTTTTTTTTTTGGAGAAAATGAAAACAGACTCTTTGAATTATTAAAAAACTCTTGTTTTCAACAAGGAATATATGTATACATTTTTTTCATTAATATAGCCAGGTTAAGTTTAATTCAATATATCTTATCTTCCATCAATATTTTACAAGTTTATTTTCACATTCAGTGTGCTATATTCCATACTTAAATTGATCTAACGGTAAAATTGAAATTTTTAATCTTAAGACTTTTTAAGTTCGTTCCGATGCATTCAAAGGAAATGTACAAAAATTCTACATAACCTCAATTTAATTGCTCAGAAATATTCTATATTGAATTTACCCTATTTCGAAACTATTCTTATAATTGTATAGAAAATATAAAAAATGGCTCAAATTTAAGAAAAAAAAAAACAATTCACCTAGTCTTTTATCCAAAAACAGGCAGTCCTTGAACTCCCTTTTCAATTTGATTTTTTTTTTTTAAGTGACACAAAAGACAAACTAGCAAACATGTCAGCGAGAAAGCCCTCAATGGGGTAAACAAAAATGCAAACGTCGCACTAAAAACTCACAAATATCCTGCGGGGAATCTCAATGACAAAAAGTAAAAGTAATTTTTAAACTATTTTTCTTCCTTTTTTTTTGCCACTTTCATTCGAGCTTAGAGCAAATGCAATTTTGCTTGGGGTTTTGTGGCTTGGGTGACATTAAATTTTAACGTAAAATATTTTTCACACCTTGGCTAAAACGTTTGTCTGTGTTTTCTCAAGCGAAAAGTTGCAGAATATCTTCCGTTGGCGAGAACTTGGCTAACAGGTTACCTTGGCCAACTTCTTCAACCAGAAAACTATGCTTGACAAAAGCTGATGAGAAGCATGGAGTGAGTCTGCGAAAAGCATTACGAGTACTTAAATTAGAAAAGAAGAAAAGGTCGGTAGAAAAAAGTATGAACCTCAGTGATGCGTGCTTAAGGTTATCCAAATTGTATTTTCCCTTATGGCAGTAATTCAACTCCTCAATCGCATCGAAATTTGTTGACAATATTTTAAATGCAATTTTAGGGAAAATTTGCTGGAAATTCGCTTCCATAGCATCAATGTAGTGCTTGCCTTGCTCCAGCTGACTTATCTGGCTCAGTGAAATGGCAAATAACTAAAACATACACACATACACACACACACACTTAGCCACTCTTACACAGCACAACGGACGTGCCCTGGTCGTGACTGTTGGGTGATGAGTGAAAATTCTAGAAACAGGAACAAAGTATAAGAGGAGAGGATGATCAGGAAAGTCTGTCATCACGTCAGTTGACTCCAAAAGCAATTTGTCAGGCAGTTGTGATTGACAGCCAAGCGACGCAATAGCTAGCGCTGCATGAAACCACCCCAACTTCCCCCAATACCCGGTCTTCTTACCGAAATACAACCAAAAGGTACCTATACAAAAGAGCCATAGCAACCATCCAAACATACACGGACACACATATACAGGAACAAATATACCTGCACGCAGGCAACAAAGCCGGAAATGCGCAGCATAAACAAAATGGCGACTCGCACGCCATTGCATACATTTATATACACAAAGAGACAAACTTTGCCGACACAAAAGTTGAAGCTGTAGGCGTACGCCAAAAATGTATAGAGCCCAATGCGCACACATGCCTGCCAACCGGAAAACTTCAGGCCTTCAAAGTAGCATGGAAAAGTCAATTGTTCATTGCAACGTTATGGGCCATTGAAGCATTAAAGTTTAAATTCAATTATTCTCAAATAAATTTAATGCCAACTTCATTCAAGCTGTGATATTAACGTCAAACTGAAATCCATATTAAGTGGCTGATACACTGGCTCTTCTCATTATCCTGATCATAAACTGATTGGTTTCCAAAATCACTGAATGCCAATATTTTAGTAACAATAGTCTGCCAGAAGGATAGGCCAGTTTCCAAAACAGCAGGTCGCCAGTTGAATGCAGTTAAACATTAAATGAAGTTTTGATTCGACCAGATTCGAAAGCACAACTTACCAAGGGCGTGTATAATATATCTGTTCAAGTGCCTTTTAGCAGGTCATGGGGGTACTTTAATACTCGGATAGTATTCGGCTCTTATATTAAATGAAATAAACTCTCTTCATATTAAGTCTTTGTTTTATAGCTACGCCCTAAAAATCACATTAAATTATCTTGATTTCCTTTAATAGCCCTTCCTTATAATAACCAGGATGACTAAATGAATTGAACTATACATGGAACCTCAGTGATGGAAGCAACTAGGATACATCGGCTTGTTAATTATATAAGCTTGCATGATAGTTTGATAGATGTTTGTCTCTTTTAAATGACGTCTTATAAAATAAGGTAATCATATAATAAAACTTTCACATCTATAATAATAAAAAAGAGAACTGTTTTTCACACCATTATTTAATTTTTCCCTGAAAATTTAAAAAAAGACTATTTCCACAGTACGAATTTATCTGAGCGCATGAACAATTTTAGTCGGTCTTGTGACTAGTGTAACTATTTTAAAAAATATATCAAGTTGAACTGTATTGATTTTTAGTACAATAAATATAACTTTTAGCTTTTAATTAAAATTCGAAAATCCCAAATATAATAAAAATAAATTTAGAAATTCATAAATAAATTCAAAATGCATACAAAGCATTGGAGTATTCCTTTCACAGGTCTTGCAATATATTTTATTTCACTTCTTTTTTTTTTTATTTACAACAAAATATCTCGTTCAGTTTTTATGACAACCCAGTGATAATGTTGACATTGTTGCCCTCACAATCCGCATCCATGATAGCAAACAATCTACCTGTACTGATGACATAAAACTCAATGGCCATAACGGAGTCAATGGTGCATATAGTTTTGCTGTTGTTCTGTTTGCTGTTGTTGTTGACAACCTGGCAAATGCATCCGCAAAACTTATTGACACTTTAGAGTTTATGTGTGTTTATTTTCAGAGTATTTGTAGCGTAGAAAGTGTCCGCATTAGTAGACCCTGACCCTGTGATGGGAATAAAGGTGTAACATTTGCCATGTGCCAGGCTTCAAGTAATTTCTTATGCTGCAATTTTCATATATATTAAGAGAAAACCCAACATTCATAAATAATAATTATGAAAAATGCTCAAGCTTGGTTGTCATAACAAACGACAATGCCATTGACCCAAACTTTATTGCCCTGAGGTCAGAAATATTGAAAATATAATTAGTACGAGATGTTGGAAAGGAAATTGAAACTGCTGATGCCACCGAAAAGGTTTTCTTTCTGGAGTATACATTTTCCAAAAATTAATTTAAACTTTTGCCACATTTACTCATTAGCTGCAAGTTTTGGTCATATATTTTCAGGAATCGCGTAAAACTTCCCGTTCAACAAGTTCCAGAGAATCACCGAAAATGGTGTGTGAGGAAGCCAACTAATTTGTTTGTGATTTGTGAGTGTATGAGTTGAACTCCCACTTTAGCTGAAAATTTATACGAGTTGGGTAAACTAACATAATTTGCAAATACCGTGCACAAAGCAACTGACAAAAATGTAAAGCGAAATTGCTGAACTGCTTAAACTGGGCTAAAGACGCCAGCCAACTGGGTCAGCCTCTTATACAAGATATGATTTAAAAGTGTAGGAAAACACAAACTTCTACTTCTTTTCTAAGAAAGGTAGGCTTAAAATTTGAGACCTAGGGTCAGCGAAAGTTTCCCATAAATAACACGACTCTCTTTTACCCGAAAACTGCATTATGCAGTTTGTTAGGACTTTCAGTTTATTTCCACGAGGCAAAAACATAAAAAAATGGTTTGTCCTTCAACTAATCTCAGCTTTCACTTCTTTCTCAGCCCATTCAGCATCATTTCTATCTACAAAAAACTTCACCCAGTGTGGCTATAAATCATACACGCGTTGCGGATATATGAGACAGTCTATGAGTATTTGAGTGTATGTGCTTGAATTCAAGAGTATTGGCTGAAGCAACTAAAAATCCGAAAAAGCCAACCAAAAATAAAAACAGGAAAATGCGTAAGCCGATTGCCATGCCATTAACTGTCTTCTGGGGCCATCAACTTATCGCAGGATTATAAAATTCCAATGAAAAAATTTAGGGCCAAATTTACTTTAACGCAAAACTCAAATCCTTTCCATTACGCTGGGTTTTAAAATGTCAAGGACGACTAACAGAAACGGACAAACAAAATATAGTAATTTTATTCTATGAATAAAATATATCACACTAGCTATATTCAAAATTTTATTAGTAGTCCTGAATAACTGATATACCGAAAACATTAGTGAATACTCTTTAAAGAGATCAACACAACTCAATCAAATATAGTTCCAAGTCATAGTATATCCATGAAATATTTCACTTAAACAGCTTGCAACGACTCCTTGAGTTATGAAAGCTCAACTAAACCAAAAGAAAAAAAAAACAATAATGACTATTCAAATTGGTTCTATATAATGTCTTTGATAAAATATAAAAATAACCGCATGATGAGCAATATAATTGAAATGTTAATTTTATTGAGTTCAATCATTAAAATGTTCAATACAATTGAAATTGTAATTCAATTTAACGAATAAATTTCTGCAGGCAAACATTTTTCCATATATTGAGATATGGCTAGTATACTACATTTTCGCAAGATGTCTTGGATGGGCACATTATCAAAATCAAATAAATATTCTCACATACGCTGTCGTTTTGGGTGATAAACGAAGACTTCCACTCTGCGCTCGCCCAGAATGTAGCCCTACGCAGGAGATACCGTAACCGCCCAACTGTAATGGGCCATAAGTCAAGGGTCGCATAAATTTGTCATTTTCTGTGCACATAAACAAGACTGCCTTGAACTAAACAAGGCAGCAGGGCAGGCCGAAGTCCAAATAGGGCGGTTCAGAGGGCAAAGTAGAGCGCTAGGGTCAACTTAAAAAGTGGCTACAAAAATATTACTCATACCTCACGTTGAACCAGCCAACAACAATAGCGACAACAAAATTTAATAGTACACTTAATGCATAAAATATGAGCGTAAAAGTTGTTGCGTCACATCACTAACGAAAACAACATCAACAACAATATATAAAATATAAAAAAGAAAAAATGAAAAGAGAAGAAAAGAAAAATGCCCATAAAAATGGCAAGGAAACTTGCGTGTGCGACATCAGTTTTAGCTGCTTTATTGCCAACCCACTCAGCCAGGCCGCTGCCTTTCATTTATGAGTTACGCGTACCATCCTCGAACGTCTTTTCGGTTCCTACAAGTTTTCAAATTTAATTGTGTTCAAAATTGTGTAAATTGAATTTTTAACGCTAAGTTGAGCACTCAGCCCAAAACCAGACCAAGACCAAGACCAAGCCAGAGAGCAGCCTACAACACAACGTGCCAACCACTCATATACACCCACACACACACACACATAGATACACGGCTACAGACAGACATAGTTACACGCATGAAAGTATATGTGAGCGAGAATCGAGCAAGCAGGCGAACAGGCATTAAAAATTGGTCAGAAACCGGCGCCGCGAGGCAGGCGGCTTAAACGGAAATTAAGTCATTTCACACGCAGCCATCCAGTCGACCAAAAGCTCCAGCAGACAAACAAACAAAGAAACACACACGTACACAACAACAAACGCTTCCACTCACATATACAGCTGTTCCATCCTAGAGTTAACTAGCGGGGAGGAGCAACCGCCACCAGTATGAGACAGACCGACTAGATTGAGGAGGGGGTTGGCCAACAGCAGGAGTCAGAGAAGTTTTGGGCTGCCATCTTGTTATGTGGCATGTCGCTTGCCATGTTTTATGCCTCTAGCCGTGCAGCAAACATTTTGCTATCTTAATGCCTGCCATCGCGTTTTTCCATATGATGACGTCCGAAATGTTAAAATTTCTCCACATATTTGTAGCTGGGTAAAGCCGAAAGGGTTAACTTGCCAGTTGGTATGTCTGTTAGCCTTCCTGAATGCCTGTTTGTCTGTCTATATGTTTGTCTCCTCTGCCTGCTTGACTGCTCAGCCTTCTTTCCCCTGCCCTGCCCTGCCATGCCTTGCGCTGCCTTGGTTTTTTATATAGACAAATGGCTTTTTAAATTGCTTGCGTGTAGCAGCGTTGGTTAACTTTATCGCTCCACTTTGCCGCTCCCCCCTTTTATAGCTTACTCTTTCTAACACAGCCTGTCTCTGTCTATATCTAGCTCATGTCTGCACATTTACATGCTCACTCGATATACCAGTCACTATGCTACAATCAATCAACGCATCCATATTGCCAAACTTCACACACACACACACATTCATTCGCCATATCTGTGTATATCCATAAGTATGAATTTACAGTTCCCCTTACGTGTGTTTAGTATCCTAAAACAATTTGGCCTGACATTGATAGTGTTAAATTTACGCACCTCGTTAAGACAGAATGACTGCCAATTTGTAAATAAATTTCGGAAGATCGAGGACCCCCAAAGGTCTGCTCTTCTACTTTCATTTGATTTTACTTTAAATAAATTTGTTTCTTTTTTTTTTCTTTCTCTTAAAATAAATAATTATTGTAGATTAAACGAGGAAAAATATAACCCAACATTTTTGTATATATAAAAAATACCTCTCTCTTTTAAGGATGCTGAATCTGTGTGTGTCCAATAAACACACAATTATTATGGCCACAATGCAATCAGCCTACACACACATACACACACACACACACACTGCAAGGCCATCCACTTGAAAATTACCGTCATCAAAATGCTGTCAACGGAACCGCAAACTGGTACACGAATGTGAATGTAAACCTGAATGGGCTCTCTTTCCCAGTTGCGTAGCCTCTCTTTGATTGCGACAATCTGGCCGCTGTTTCATTATGGCAAAAGCGGAAGGAAGGAAACTTAAAGCGTGCGGACTTCCGTCCCTCACGATTCGAGCTATTCTAGGCGAGCCATATGACTATACGAATTGCAGCAACTCTTGATTAATTGCGCTTAATAATGTGCAGAAGAGGCTGTGGCCAGGGAGAGCTTTGAGGTCGTACACTTCATTGACATTTAATATGCCTACGAGGGGGAGAGAAAGAGCAAAGAGTCCGCCGACTCAGCCATGAAGTTATCCGTATCATCTATATAGTCATTTGAGGAGGCTTTATGGCTCACGGCATGCTTTGCCATTAATTTACCAACAGAGCGTTATGAGTTTGAGCCGTTTCAAGTTGATGTATTTGGCTTTATAATCAAGTTAATGGCACGCTCTTTATGCTCAATAATTGTGTCAATGAGTGAAAGTACAAGTAGAGTGAAGCGAAAAATTATGATTTCGATTTTTTCGTTTCTTCCTTTTTTTTTTAATAATAAATTTTCTTTTTTATTATTATTTTGTTTTTAAATTTTATTGTTGTTGATTTCGTATGACATTTCAGGATATATACATTTCATTAACTTTTAACTGCTTTTATTTTTGATTGTTTATATTGGTTTTCCGGAATGAAGCAATCTGATGCATGTTTTCCCTTAAAAATTAATTTCATATTTTTATGATTTCTTTCTATCTTCATTTAAAAAACGCATACGGCTTTGTATTTTTAAGCCAACATTTCTGATAGTTTTTAGTGTGAACTCGAAATCGAAGGTGTTACAAATCTGAAAAGTAAATACAAAAATTAATCATTTTTGTAATTTAAGCAGAAATTTTAAATTCATAAATTTTAACTACTTCTTAGTTTTGTTGCAAGATTACAATACATAAAATTAAATTATTTTACTTTCAATTCAAAGCAAGTTTTTAATTTAGCAACTCATTTTAATACTCAAGGCTAATGTTAAACTGTCTAGACCAGAGACTCTAGACATGTTTGTATAAAAGGCCTTCGGCAGAGACAATCCTTAGCCACTTTAGTTAATAGAATATATTTACAGTAAGTACTGCTTTAGACAAACAATTAAAAGTTTTGTAGAAATGAATGAAAAACAGAGCCAACCAGGCTAATGACTACTGTCCCTCATTGGTAACTTTGGGTGTAAAATAACTTTCTTGACTTGCACTTTTGTTTGAAACAAAAAATAAAAAAACAAAAGAAAGAAATGAAACGAAAATAAATTTATTTAGGCAAAGAACCAAAAAAAAAAAAAGAAAATGAAACAATGAACGAAATTAAACCCATATGAGTCCACGCATCCTTCATGTTGCGACGTTATATCATCAGCCCAAAAACCCAATGGATGTCTGTCTGACGACTACTTCCACTCGAATGCGTTGGCACTTCGCGTGGCGCTTCGCTGCTCAATCAAATGACAATTGATCTTTATTTTCTTTGCTGATTTTATTTTATATGTTGCCAAAAACGATGGACGTCGGTGGCGCCAACTGTGACGTTGATTTCGTTTTCGATTACATACCGAAAAACACACAGACCCACGCATACAAGCTGAAAATATCCTGGACTTGTAGTGTCTGTGCGTGTGTGTGCCCTGTGGCCTTAGTTGCTTTTATTGGCAAGTGGATAAATTAAATTTACAAACTTATTGAACGGAGTGTCCGTAACAGGAGCAGCGGAGGCGCACAAAGAACTCGAAATACTTTTAACGCTTTCGTCGAAAAGTCCGTGGCATTGTGATTCGAGGCGCTACCAAGTCAATGGCGTCGAAGCGCTTTTGAAGTTGTACACACAATTACAGAGTCAAAGAAGAAAACAAAAAACTTTAATGCTCTGAAAAATGCCGAAAAATCAAAGGGCGTTTCAATTTGCTCGCTTGGTATTTTTTTACTAGTTTTTTTTTTTTTTACACATTTGTTGGTCCCCAGCAGAACAGCGCAGCTGGACTTTTATTGATGGCTGTTGTTATTGTATTTGTGAAAAGGTTTGTTGTTGGGCAGTGGTCAGCAGGGTTGGTGGTGGCAATGGTGGTCACTGTTAGTGGTCGTCCAGCACTTTAATAGTCAGTTATATGGCATTGTTATGTTCCACAATTGCTGTGTATGCTCAACAGCAACAGAACCGAGCTTCCAACAGCAGAACAAAAACAACAATCAGAGCTTCGGCGAGGATAATAAAAAGAAAAAAAAAGAAAAAAGTAGAAAAAAAAACAGCAACAATAAAAAGAAAATAATATTATAAACAACAAATTTCACATTCACAAAGGCCATGAAGCAGCAAAACGTTCGGAAATGGAAAAGAAAAATATTCAAGAAAAAAATAAAATGGAAGGATTAAAAACAATAATTTTATTTTGAACCAGCTGGAAATATACGAATGAAAAAATAAACTAAAATGCAAGAATACAGACAGAAATCCTTATTTTTCTTTTTGTTTTTTTTTTTTACAAATGAACAAAATTTTTAAGACTATCGCAAAAGCTGCCATTGAAAAATAAATGAAAGTGAAAAGCACTGAAAACGGTTTTTTTTTATTTTTTTGCTCTTCCCTTGTTGAATAACTTATAAAAATCAATACATGAAGCAGAATCAGCTCAACAGTTTTTATGGTTATAAAAATGATTTCTGCATTTTCATAAATATGAAAGCCGTTTTTCCAAAAGTTTTTCCCAAAAAGTAATTAAGTTATGTTTTCTGTTTCAATTTTGTGAAAACTCGTAGCATTTCAGACGAAAACAAATTCTAAATTGCTTCTTTTCATTAAAGCTCAACCCGAACAGAAAACGCATGTAGTAATAATTTGTGTATAGTTTTATTTTATTTTTTTGTTTGTGGAATAAGCTTCCTAGAATGTGTGCAACTGAAAATAAAGTAGATTTTGTATAATTCCTTCCACAATTTTCAATTTGCGCCAACTGAAATAGTTTCCATAAAACCAACCGACACAACCAAATTTTATAAATCAACCGAAAGCAAATCAAAGCAAAGACCAACTGTTAAATACTCTTTAAAAAAATATAAAAAAAATAAACATATTTTAAAAACAAAACAAAACAACTTTTTCATAATTCAACTAAAAGAGAGAATTGAAATTTTCAAAGATTCTCAATGCTGGCTCCGAGTTGGGTTTAACTTAAAAAGTTTCGAAAACCAAATTCAGTTCAGAAAATTTCCATATTCGTGTTCGGCTTTTGTTGCTTTCCTTGTTGTTATTACAGTTACTTATGCCATAGTCTGTCCGGTTGTTTTATGTACTCCATAAATGTGTTTTCAAATTTGTTGTTTTTTTTTTTTTTTGTAAAAACTACAAAACCTTTCAGCCTGTCCTGCTTACCTATTCAATTGTTCGTGCTGTTCTGTCTACCTACCAAAAGGTATATTTCAAATTCGCATGTTTTTTTCTGTATTTAACTATTTGGTATACAAATGTGTAAGCCGACTGGTCATCATGGTTCATTATTTGGCAACGCTTCCGTATCCGCTAGTAGTGCCTGCCTTTCTGTATGAGTAGGTCTGTGTCGTTTTAGGCTTTTTGTGACGGCTTTTGAGTTTCCATCATTGGCGATCACATACATATACTTTTTTTTATAAATGTGAATTTGTTAATATTGTGTATTTTTTTTTTTTTGTTATTTTTGTTTAATTCTCTGATATTTAGGGTGTTTGCGTATAATGGTTAGGGTGAGGAAAGTGGTGGTTGGGTTTGCTTGTTTCAGATATTTCTGCTGAACAATTTATGGCTTTGTCATTGTGCTTTTATGTCTGAAATGTATTTGCCATTGTATTCACAGCGGCAAGTCATTTTCATTTTACAACTTCATTTTCACATACACACTTGTATTTGCCAGCCAACGCAGCACTTTTAATAGTCATTGGAAATGTGCACACACTTTGAAAAGAGTGATAAAAATATATAAATACAAAATGAAGAATAAGATTCATAAAAAGGCATTAACACACAAAGCCGATGAAAAAACCAAACAGAACAAAAGAGCAAGCGCACACTAATGGAAGCTCACAGACAGAAGCAGACAGAGACTATAACGCCTACCAGGCGTATACGCAATGTTAAAAAAGAATATGCAATGCTCTTAAGTCTTATTGTCTAGTTATTACAGCAAACCACAATAACAACAAACAAAATACAGTATGATAAGCCCTAAGACAGAATTTGATTTATTTAATATATTTAAAACAATATTCAATTTCTTTTTTAAGCAAAAGTAAAATTCATCACTTTAAAATGGGCCAACAGAACTGAAAATTGATTGCCAGCCATGCAGCAGATTCACGCTCTTTTTATATATTTATATATATATATATATTTTTGGTATTCGTTTGTAATATACAATATAAAAAATGAAACCAATAAAGTGTAATTTTTTCAGTTTTTTTTTTGCGGCTTTTACAGTCTAGCTACTCAAATTGGCTGTGCCTGAAAAGTCGTTGAAAATTATTCTTTGTTTTTGTTTGTAAGCATTTTCCAGTTGAACAAAGCAATCAATAAAAATGCATACCAATGAGAGGCGATCTTTTGTACAATAAATTATAAAAAATAATAAAAAGCCAAGTGAAATACAATATTGAAATCTACAGTAAAAGCAATAATAACAAAAACAGCGGACAAATAATGAAAAAATGAATCGACAAGTGATAAAAGAGAACGAAAAATAAAACATGTTGTGGGACGAAGGGAATATAATAACAAAAAAAAAAATATATGCAGTAAGCCAAAAAGAAAATTGTAAGAAGGCCCTTTTGAAATTTCCACTTGACCAAACCAATTAAATTCATAAATTTTCTACGAGAATTGCGAGCAAGAATAAAGGCTTCTCTTGTTGTATTTTTTGTTGTTATTTATTATTATTTTATTTTTCTACTTATTCTTCTTTTTAGCTATATACATATTTTCCTTTTTAATTTGTTGAGGCTTTTTGCTCTTCCCTTAAAGATTTGACTTTTGACTACACGTGGATTCGTTTGTCCCATTTGATACGGTTGATATAACAAGATACGGTTGAGCTTTTTCCCACAAGCATAGTACAAATTATTTAACAAATTTTACTCTTATGACACAGACTAATCTTGAGGTAAATACTGAAAAGACCCCTTCTGCATATGACAAGCATCAGGACCAAAAGAGCACAAAAATGTTTCTGAACACAAGATAAATAAACGAATATGCCATAATAAAAGAAATAAAAAAAACAAACATGTGTATAAACTTTAACTATTTTCCGAATGCAAGAAAATGCTGGCCAATTAGAGCCCATTGAAGATACATAAAAAAAAAAATCCCACACACACGCTCGCCCTTGCCCACACTGAACTCTTCACACTTACTTTAAGAGTCCCTCACACACTCACAGTCGAATTCGATTGGCATTGGCCCATACAAATTGTAATAATTGTTTGGAAAATTGTTGCCCTTTAAAAATACATTCAACACATGCTCCCTTGGGAAACATTATGACGGTGAAAAGTCATCCCCGCCAGAGGAAACTCTACCAGCCAAATAAGAGTCTGTCTATGTGCGGATGTTGGTTTGTTTGTTTCCTACTTCCTGTTTCACAAAACCAACACATAACACATACACGCACACACAGGCATCCACAAATACATGTGGCCATTCCTGCCTGTAGACATTTTTGTATTTGTGTACGGCAGTCGCCATATTGTTTTGGATATGTGCATGTTTTTGATGTCAAGTGGCCGTCAGTTTTTCGTCGTCTACTTGAAAACAATTTTTTTCAAACTGTCCTGCTATTGATGTTGTTGTTTTCGATAACTGTTGTCCTACGGACGACCAACCAAACAACCTTTCCTAGGCTCCCGGCCCAAGCGAGCCTCCTCTACTCAATTCATTTTGATTGCCCGTGTTGCTGCTTTTGTTGTATTTGTTTTTGTTTTTCTTGTGCTTGTTGTTGTTGTTGTTGTTGTTGTTATCGCTCCACTTACCGTCATGCCATTTTGTTGATGTCGTTATCAATTAAGTGACACGTTGCGTACCATGCGACATTTGCCATCAATTGACTTACATTGATATTGGAATCCTCATCAACATTGACATCGGGACTCTTACTTATGTGAGGGAAGGAAAAAAAATATTTTGTGCCAATTGTACTTTTTGTCACTTAGTGAAATAAATTAAATTTATATATTTTCATTATGCATTCCACAAATGTTCATGTTGGCTGACACTAACCATAGCAATGCAGGTGGCTGTTTGAGCATCATTGAATTTTGTAAAATACGAGTGGGATAAGGATTTTTAAATGAAGAAAACTATAAATATTAATTATATATTTAATATATTTATCCTCTACTCCTTGGAATTATTTTTAAGGAGTATTTCTTCAGATTAAAACAGTTGAACTATTTTTTGTCAATTTTTGGTTTACTTTACTTCAGTTCATCAGCTCAAGTAATAGGCTATATTTAATTTATTTGGAAGAAACAAAGACTTAATAAACACTTTTTATATCAAAAAAAAAAAACAAGTGACAATTTTGCCTTGTCAACTAAATTATGAGACCAGCATTCTAAAACTCATTTTATGATTCAATTTGCAATTAAATCTTTGAGATTCATTTCATTCATTCCTGAGTTTATATTCGCTGATGAGGTGTACTGTAGAGCCGAAAGAGTCCTTAAATGCCACATGTGTGCGTAAGTTCTACTAAAACTATAACGCCTTCATGAAAACAACATTAAACGGAATGGCAATAAAATAAGCACACACCCTGGTACCACCGAGCCACTCAATCAGCTCAGATCACCCCCAACAAAGAAGCATCCTAAAGCGAAACCCTATATCATATAGTATAGAGGCACTCCTTTTGCCATCTTTCTGACAATTATGCATGTCAAATTAACTGTAACTACAGCTTGTTACAGGATCTGATGTAGACAGGGAAAAAAGACCACAATGAGTACAAGGATAAGATGGAAACGACGAAAACAACTGAGACTGTGCTGTAGTCATAAATCTTCAATGCCAGAGCAAAGGAGAGCTCTGAATCAGCGAGCAGTAACTAATGATGTTCATAATCAGAGGCGCATGTAAAAAGATAATAGCAAAATGCTGATTAACAACACTCTCACACACAGGCTGAATCACACGCCTAGATTCATCCACTCCCAACTTCAGACACTCAATCGATTCACTTACCCACCTAACAATCTTGGGCTTAAAGGGGAAACGAGGGGTGAATACAAGCTGACAACCCGACTACAACTTCATTAAACGCAGCAAGTCGCAAAGCAAGTCACCGATTGACCAAGTGGTCCTGCCCAAGCTTTTCTGCATGTGAAACCAAGTGTGTCTCTGTTTATGTGTGATATGTGTGTGTATGTGTGTGCGTATAGAACGGAAGTGTCCGTAGTGGACGCCATTAATTTAGCGGAAATAAGCAAACAAAATCAACTGAGTAACAGTAAGCCGCAAACAAAGAGTGGGGACGTCTCGAGCCTCTTCGGACTATTCCTGGAAACTAACCTCCACTCCCCAAGTGGTACATATAGAAAGATATTTACTACTATATTGTGTATTCTAGGTATTGTGGTCTTTATGGTACAAAACTCTTCTGCACTTGTTTGAACAGCATGTGTGAGTGCGAGAGTATTCTCAATGTATGCTGCTTATAATTGGAGCATAAAAGTGAGGCTGTAAGAAATGTGCTGGCCGTAAATGGTAACAAAAAAATCAACAAGAACAAAAACAATACAATAAAAAAGAAAGAAAAACGCTAAGAAAAAAAAGAAAGCCTCGAATATGATAAGTTTGATACTCTTTATGTTTGATTCAGAGTTTTTATTGTCGAAACTAGGATAGAGAAAGAGAAGAAAGACAGAGCTCTTTGTATTCCCCAACTAGTCTAATAATTTTAAAATCAAAATCTTAAAAAGGTACAGTTGCGATATTTCGTCCTGGCCCTTTTATATCACAAACTAGGAGTAGTTTTATGAAAAAGCGTATATTGCTCAATAGAACAGTACAAGCCAAGCCGGAAGTGGCAGCAGTACTAACAAAAGCAGCAGCTAAGATACATTTACAAGTTGTTGTCTGAGCAAAGTTGGCCGGCTTGGGTTGAGTTGCTTGACTATTTGGTGTTCGTCTGGCTAGTTGGCCTCGTTTAATACAAGCTCACTCCTGCCCATACTGGCACGCACTTGTATCTGTGTGTAAGGGAAATACTGCAGCCTTTGGCCACATAAATAAAACGTCTAAAGCATTTGAAAGAAAAAAGGGGGCTAAAATCTGAAACAGCGAAACAAGAAACCTTTTGCCTCAGCGCGTAGTGTTAATTTATGAGCAACATATAAGTATGTTTTCCAGCATAAAAATTTACGGACATATGTGTGTGTGTGTGGCTGTGTGTATTTGTGTCTATCTTTGAAGTTGTGCTAAGCTTAAGTGGGCTAAGCGCATTTACAGCTAGACCTAAAAGTTTAGTGGAGCATTGCGACGGCAATAGCCATGGTGAAATGGGTAAAATGGTAACTTTCGAATTACACACAAGTGCCAAGTCATGAATTTAAAGTGATTTCATTTCGAAGAAGCCTTTGTTTTTCGGATATTCCTACTTCCGTATATTCGAATTTTTTTTTTTTTTGGGTTGATTTTTATTATTACTTTTTTTTTGTTTTGTACTTTTGCTCACACATTCTTTAGCAATTAATGTAAAATTTAATTTCAACTTGAGATTGTGGCACGCACGCACAATACAACTAAATGAGTAGTCACACGCACAATCGCACACATACACGAATAAACTTGGAAGTACACATACTTGCCCAAAACGCTCCCCCTAAAGCGTCAGTTACGTGCGCAATGTGCACAGAATGAGTTTTTTTTACATTAAATAAAGAAAGGGTATTTTGAACCTGCGAATATGGTTATCAGGATTGACACGCCTTGAGGGGTCAGGTTGCTTAAATAAAATTTTACATTAAATATTTTGAGAAAGTTGTTATAATTATTCTTTTTAGTTTTCCCTTACTTTCCTCTAATAATAACCTTTCTTCTCAGAGGGTATTAATTCGGCGACTAAGGACCTTCCATGTACCCTTCACTCACAGCTTTTTTATTGTTTCCTTGCTAGTTCCTACTATTTTAGCTACTCTTCTCGTTAATATTCTTGCTCTTATCAAGAAAGTAATTTAGCTTATTTTTCCTTAAATGTATTTTTTTTTATTAGAAATAATTATATAAATCAAGGGATTACCTCCCCTTATTTTTTATGGAAGAAAACTTTTATTTATTAAAATGCTTCTTTTATCATGAAATTAACAAAGCAGCATTTTTTTTTTAGAAACAAATTTCTGTACATAGTTTCCCTTGCCTGAGATCAAAGCAAAGATACTAAGAGCCTTGACATAATTTGACATACTTTATTTTTGCATTTATCACTAATTGGATTAAATTAATTATAATTTTATTTTACAATTTTTCTTAGAACTAAAAATACTTTTCAATTTAATTTCTTCATTCTTCAAAAATTTGTTCTTTTCCAAATTGAAATCCAAATAACTAAACATTGGTATATGCAGTGGTAAGGGGGAAAACAAATTTCTAATAAATATTTATAGCAAAAATAATAAAAACAAACAGATCAAAAATTATAGCCGAAGGCATCGAATTATTTGCTTTTCATGTTGGGCGAACTCAAGTTAGTTTGTGTTTGTAACTTTGTGCATGTATGTAAGCCTATTATGCTGTGTGAATTCTATTGCACTAAAGGCCTCTCATTTTGAATAGAGATCAGCAAGTAGTCGACCATTCAATTGTATTTATAACCAAGGTCTATTTGAGTGTGCCCAATGTGCTTGAGAGTAGCTGCGAGTGTGTGCGAAAGAACCCAATCCTACACATTTGAGTTAAGTTTGCCAAACACTATTGAAACGTTTAAGAATCATGAAGCATTTAAGATATTAATTTACAAGCCTGATTATTAAGCCAGTCCTATTGAATTTGCTAGTAAAACTAATTTGATTTAAACAAAACAGAATGCATTCAAAATTAGACTAAGTCAATCAGATGAAAACAAATCTTTCAAATTATCGATATTTACCTTATTCACGTGAAATGTTAATTAATTTTTTTTTTTATAAATTCAATGCAATTTTTAATTCCACCCATAGATCACTTTACAAATTTTGGAAGCCTTTACAATTGCTTGAAATTAACGCCCTATTTAATTACCAAAGACTTGACTATAATTAAACTTGAATGGTACCCACATCACTGTATAAACTTCTGATGCAATTGGACTTAGTGTCCCTTAACGAGTAACTGACAATGCGGGTTTCCAAAAGTAACAAAATTGTAAAAATAAAAATAACCACAGCAAATAAGGGCAAATGGGAATGACAAATAAATAAATGAAATTATGCGAAAAGTGAGAAAGGTCAATAAATAAATTACTAACTCGCCGCCTTTCCACTTCCCTCTTCAAGCCAAATTATTCTAAAAAGCAAAAAGGAAACCTGCACAGTTTCTAATTATTTGTAAACAAAAGAAGTAGCCACGGTCGAGTATGCCCTCGGTACTCTGAACAGTCAATGCAATTAACACTCTGAAGTAAGCAAAGCCAAACGCTTCAAAAGAAACAAGAATCCAAGGCATGTCACCGGTAAGCAGGCCCAGTTAAGAAAATAATAATAAGGCCAAAGTATCGTAGGACAAAGTGTAGCAGTAAAAAATAAAAAGTATTAAAACGAAAAATCATAATGAATAAATGTCACACCGGAAGCGCAGGAAATCCAAGCAAGTTTTCATAATGCGCAACGTTTCCGTTAGAATGTCGAAAGCCGGCAACGCCTACAACAATGTAAAATGCCAAAGAAAACAAGACAAGCCTGAGAGGGTTGGCCGAAAAAAAAGGGGTAACAAGTTTAGCTTTTCAGAAACGGGTGGATGGCTCTAATGGAAAACGCTGCTTGGCATAATAAACTTTTTTTGATGCAGAGTTTTTCCTTTGGTTTCGCTGGCAGAGTCAAAGTCAAAAGCGTGTTGACTTTGTTAATAAGTTTCATAATAAGTTTTTTGCTACCCAAAACGAAGTTGTTGGTGTGGTTGATGTGGCCGGCTAAGTTGACTGGAGTTGCCCTTACTTAACTGGGTCTGAGTTAGCTTGGCTTGGCTTGGGATACAAATAAACCGCAAAGGCATAAATAACGTAAGAAAGTGCTTAACAAGAATTTTAAAACCCCCACTGTTAAATAAATGAATAAAAAAAAGTACGCAGAGACGAAGAGAAAAGGGAAGCCGGAAACTATATATGCCGAATGCGACAGACTGACCACAAAAATGCTGCCTGGGATTTTAGAAGCAATAAAAAAGCCACGGTCAAAAAAAAAAGAAAAGAAAACACAAAAAGATGATTAATTTGCTCTTCTATTTTTTATCTCCTTTACTCTCTGCCAGTTGGCTTGTGGCTCGTTTCTCATTTTCGCTTTGTTTGCGAAGATTTGCAAAAGCAGCCGAAACTTAATTTGATTAACTTTGAGTAGATTCCTCTCTCGTGACTCTATTTTTTCAGCTTGTCGCTTTGGTTCATCAACGCCTTGGGGGAAACTCAACGGACAGCAGTCAAATCGACGCCAACAGCAACAACTCCAAGGACAGCTTTGATAATGATGTGGCCATCAACAGTGGCAGTGTCGATTATTGTAAAAAAAAAATATGTATAAACACAAACTTAAGTGGAAGAACAAATTCACAAAATAGGGAAGAAAAAGTTACAGAGTTTTAAGTGTTGTGCTTTGGCATTTTACTTTAGTTTATTGGCTTCCTCGTAAGTGTTGGGGTGTGCTTCTATCTGAGTTTTGTTGGAGGCATGGCCAGGCTTCATGTTTATTAGTTGGGCGTTTCATAGACGTAAGTTGATCGTAAATTGGTATTAGTGTATTCAAATGAACTGGACTCTCTCTCTCTCTCTCTCCGTCTCTCTGTCAAGCAAATAATTGGATTTTCCAAAGAGTCCGTAAAATCTTCTAATTTTGGCCAGCTGTCAGCTGATTTCCATAGCGGCCTTCGTATAATTATTGTCACTGCAGTTGTATTAGCATAATTGCTATCGTTATATAATTATACGTAGCTACATAGAAAGTTTTTTTTATAAAGAGTTCAACAAATTAATTTTACAAAAACTCTTTGTGGGTCAAAAAGAAAAGCAAATTCCTGCTATAATGTGATAAATTTGTTCCATCTGAAAGAAACTATCATATCATATGATTTCGATTTTTAAGAAATGAATTACTGAAATCATTTTTTTTTCAAAAATTGCTCAACAAATTACTTCATAAGCTTAAATTAATTAATTTTAAATTCAATGATGTTTGTAGGATAATATCATCTCTCATACCGTATGCATGGTGACTACCCGTATTAAGATAAGATTATTTACTCAATATTATTAGTGATTCGCCCTCATTCCCCAATTTAATCGATTCAATTGATATTTGAAAGCAATAGTTTTGCCCGGCCATTAATCATTTAAATTACACATTTTTTTCTCCCAGCATTTTATCATTTTCCTATTTATTAAGCACACTTTGTTTAATTGGTTTTAGATAGCATCTTCAAATAGAGAACAGCTGTACAGAAAGGTTACAGCAATTTACATCTATAATGATAAAAATGTCAACAACTATAAGTTTTGTATGGATATTTATTTGCTTGGCCACCTGCAGCAATAACAACAGGAGTACTGCCTTGCTTTCACCCTCTCTCTCTCTCTCTCTCTCACTCTGTATCTTTACCTTACCTCCATATTTATGTCTGCCTGCCTTCCTTGTTGACTCCTTTATCCTCTCTTTCAGTTAACTGAAAGACCAGGGAAGCAGTGACAAAACGTTGCTCATACGTACCGTAAGCCCCATGTTGCGGCAATTTGTATAAAACTGTATTCTTTGGCGCATTTTAACTATGTATGTCTGTCACAGAGTGTACGCCAAAAGTGTGTGTGTGGATGTGTGCTTGGTCATAGGGCCAATGCCTTTTTGTGGTTGCCTGCAGTAAATGTGGTGCATATGTGGCCCCGGCACGGTAATTGATTATCAAATTCCGCTTGCACTGTGCCGCCGCCATTTTGCATGGCATCGCCATTGTGGTATTCACACAAATATACCAACATACACACACATATACACACTACACACTCTTGGCCAAGCTGGATGGAGTTTTTGCTGGCGTTTAGTTGCCCTTGCCATAGGTGGTGAATATCTGTTGGTTTGGTTATTTTGCTGGCATAAAGTTTATGCCGCCAAGGGCTTTTGGCATTTTTTGGCACGACATGTATTTTGGCCAAGAAGGCGTGCCACTGACTAAAAAGGTCCAAAAGTGGCAAACATATTTTTAATGTGCAAAAATCTGTAAAATTTTTCTATAGCGCTTTGATTGCAGCTGTGAGCATTTTTCATTGCTAGCATAGCGCACCAACAAAAATCACAGTTATTTATTTCATGACCATGGTTACAAATTCAAATAAGAATAATAATAATAAATGCGGTTATTTAAGACCTAAGTGAATTTAAAACAAAAAATAATAAAAAAATATGACATTCTATTTAAAGTCTTTGACCTATTCTGTCTTTATTATATCAATTTTCCATATTTTGGCTAATTGGAAAGAATCAAGCCTTTTCTAGAGAAAAATTAATTATGGCAATTTTATAAATGAAAATTATTTCAATTAATTCTTATTGCAAATGAGTATTCAGAACGAAATCAATCATTATAAATAATATTTTATGTCAAAGTGAAATAAAACAATTTCAATATTTGAAAAGAAATGCTGAAAAAATATGAAAATGTGGTCGTAAATTTGATGGGTCTCACGAAATCTACTAATTCTAATTCAAGATCCAAACGCCATTAAATATGCATAAATATCTTTTATTTATTATTTTTTTCTCTCGTCAGTGGCAGAAAGAGAGTTAGAAAATAATAGGGTAGGCAAATCGTTATTGTTATCAATTTTAATTAATTAAAATGAAATTTGGATGCCGGCACCAAATGGAAAATTTCTGCAATCAATTGAAATTCAATTAAAATGCGTTGTCGGAACTTGGTCTTTTTAGTTTTTATTGTTGTTTTTTGGGGAAGCCCACAGAATACACATAAAGAATCGACAATTTCAATGGGTAAGGGTTAAATTTATAAAACGAGTTCATGTATTTGTTCGAGCCTTTATGTGTGTTTTTGCGGGCAATGGCCTAATGGCTTTTATACAATGTTGCCAACAACAACAACAGCAAGGGCAGCAAAAGCAACAATGCAATGTGACGCAAACCGAAATCCATTTAGTTCAATTAAATGTATTCATCAATTAAAAACAAATGCTAAATAACAAAGCTAAATAAAAATCGATTTGATTACAAACGGAAGCGGAAATTGGTAGACACCCAAACCCGCCTCCAAAACCAACCATTAAGTCACCATTTTTATTCATCACCTTACCAACAATGCTTGTGAAAGTCCAGCAACCGAATCAGCCCTGCAAGCCTGTGGCCGCAAAAAACTCATAAAAAGGAATAATAAATTCAGTTATGGTAGAAATTATTCAAGCGAAACGCTTAAATGAATCAATTTGACAGCTGCTGAGTAACCTTGAGCACAACTGTACCAAATAACAAAAAACCCACTATTTTCATTTGGTCTATCAACTAGCTAACAGTATACTCTTCGTCTTGTGAAACTGTTTCATGATTGTGTTCATCAATTAAATCTCATACGCCTTGGTACACTTAGCCAAACTTACCCTAAAGCTCTACTAAATTGTATGAATAAATAATTTTTATATCCTCTACCTATCTATTAATTATATGTATAAAAAGAGATTAGGCAAGTCTCAATCCATTCTTCCTTTCATACCAGTGAAAGCTGATGGCAATCGAAGAAAGAATTAAATTTTAAGAATAATTTTTCAACCCGCTAAAAGATTTCTTGATTAAATGCTGCTCTTATGATTTTTTTTTTTATGTTTCCTTGTAGAAAAATGACCACAACATAATTATTTATACAACTCATTTAACCTTAAACCGTTCATGCCACTCATAGTTGACGTTGAAGTTGCCCATGTCATGTCCTTGTTGTTATTTTCATCCTGACTCTGATTTGGGTGCTGGTGCTGTTTTTGCTGTTGCTTTTGCCGTTGCTGTTGTTGGTGCCCAGCAATTGTTTGTGGTCCTGGCTATGGCCATTTTGTTTGTATGCACTTTTGTTATGTAATTACCGTTGTCAGGGCTCTGTGCGTGTCCATGTTTGTGTTGGTCAGTGTGCGTTTGCGTGTGTGTAGATCGCCATTCGTTTTGCATTGTGCTCCGTATTTGGAATGCATTCACTCTGACCAGGCTTGTACTGCCAACTGTTACAACTGTTTATGCTGGCGCTAAGCAAACAAACACGCACGGCAAATGGGTAGAAAGAACCCACAGATGCACACATATTAACACACATGGAAACAGGTCATCATTATTGCCATGACCATCATTTTGCTGAAAAGTATACACTTCTTTGTACAGCCAATGCTTTATTTCTAATTCTGCATAATTCTTGCTTAAATTAAAAGAAAGTCTTCGACAAAGCTTTATTCTTTTGAATGATTCAGTGATTCAGTATTTTACGCAAATAAATTTTGTAAATATCTTGAATTATTCTTATATTAAATGAATACTTTATGCCTCGCCTAACACAGCCCATTAAATTGTAAACCATTTATCGCCATTTAATCTGCATTCTTATTGGAATACATATTGTTGAACAGAAAGTAAATAAAATATTTAAATCTGCAATTAATTTTAGCAATTAGCCAAATCAAACAATTTCAATATTCATATGTGTATATAAAACTGTTGAATACAGAACCGCAAGTAACTAACCAAAAATATCCAAAAATTAGACCGAAGCCAAAGCCAACAATATTTTGATTGGATTGAAGTACAAAGTCATTAAAGCGTGTTTTTGTTAATAAATATTTAAATAATAATACTAAAATTCTAAGCACAAACTAACAATAAACTAACATACATATATAAATATATATATTCATTGCTGTATCATTTTACAGACATGGCATATATTTAGTTTTATGACCCCCAATAGCTATAAAATCCATTTTTGGATATAATGCACTCAATAATGAATACGGAAAAAGGAAGCAGACTGGTCAGTATTAAATAGAAAGTTTTATGGTCCAACTAAAATTCCATTGATTTAACCAAATATTTCGATAATATACTCAACAATGTTCATAAAATAAAATAAGCTGAACGGGGACTTTTGCCAAATCTCGACAACTTTCATAAATAAACATAGCTTTACCCAGTTGTCTGCTCTGCGGGCTTTAATAAAATATACTGCAGCCTTAAAAACTTATGAGTAACTAAGGAATGCAGCCTATTTATGTATACAGATACATAAGACTGAATGTGTGCTAATGATCAACACTTTTTAGCTTTTTATTAGAATTTCGGTTGTGTTTGTGTGGTTTTCTTTGGACCATCTTTTACTTGGTTTATTCTGTCAAATTGCTGCGTTGACAAATGACACGTGGTTGGTTCACCCGAACTGAAGTCCTCTGTCATTGCCAAAAGTAATTTGAATAATTTTATAGCCTTTAATTACTGGACCAGTTGGCTTATTTTTGTTGCTGAATTTTGCTTGCATTTCAAAATCACCAGCTTTTATGGCACTTTGCTTGTAATTTTATTACATGCCTCATGTCTGTTTATAAATAATTAATGCCTTTAAGGTATATATACTATGAACGTGTACTCTGACCAAAACTTCCCACACAAAATACCCGAAAGTGTGGCCCAGTTTGGGTTAGGAAGTGTTGAGTTTATTGTCTGTAAATAATTCCTTTTATAAGCGCAATTGGTTTCATTATAGTTTTATCTTAAGAGCGTACAAATGCTGCTTGTGTCGATTGGTCTTTGAAGAGGTTACTAACATATATTAAATTCCAAGGCAGTTTTTATTGGACCATTTAAAATTGAATAAGCTTGATTAAGCTTTATAAAAGTCTATGAAAATATTAATTACAACAATCATTTTACTTCTAATTTTAAGACATCGAATATATTGCTTGAGAAATGAGACATGAACAAGCAGACAACGTAGCATACAACAATTGAGCTCTATGATCTCTGCAAGCGTAAATTGGCAACTAATAAACACATAATCAAAGTTCATTTGCTGATGCATTGCAGCAGAAGATAGCAAATTGCATTAACACAAAGACAAGGACTATAAAACGCCCAAGAAAGCAAACTATCAAAGTACATATACCTGCTCATGCATATAGGCACTCTCACCTATGGAATGTTATTATGAACAGAAATGTGCCTGTGTGAGGGTATTTGGCCCGCAGGCAATGAAGTTAATATCGCTGTGTATGTCGGTATCTTAACCTAAATGGTGACAGTTTGGTTTATGACCCAAAACAAGTTTAGGAATTACATGTGAATGCATAGACCGAACACCAATGCACCCTAATAAGCTTAAGTGCTTATAAACATTGTAAGTGTATATAACAATAAAGGGGAAATCAAAAAAATTTAAGCTATAGAACAGAAAGCAAACTTTACTTAATCAATGCTGGCCGACAGTATGGACACATGTAGTATGTTCGTATGAGAGATTTTAAGAAGGGCCCTCATTGGGTATAGTCTAACCTCAAGGTAACAAGCCTTAACAAGCAACCACAGAAGTAGCTGGGCTTAAGTCACCCACTTTGGGGGCAGGGAGGTTTGAAAATCAAACCATCCTAATTGCTGTAGGCGTTGCAGGGTTTCTCTCTATATTTTGGACAATGCCAGAGAATTTTGTGCTTGTGTATTTGTAGGTGTAAACTACAATCTATATAATGAACCACCAAAGTCAGGCTCGGTCATTGGTATTTTGACCTTAAGCCATTTTCTAATACACCTATTCTCTACATATATATATTTGGTATAAATTGTTGGTATGCGCCTGGCTGGTCATCTGGTTACGTTTGCCTTGTACCAATTAAAACAATGGCTACAAATTGTATCGTACATTTGGAAACAGAATATTTGGTTAATTAATTAACAATGAATGATAGAAACCAGCTCAGTTCTGGCAGGTATCTTTATTTAATTTATACTGCACCCAAATTCCCAGTGTAGGTTATGTCTGACAAAATTAATTAGGTCGACTGCCAATTATAAATAATTCAAATGTTGTAAAGAAATCTCAATGCGAATTCCTAAAAATTGGGCACTTTTTCCACATCGGACATAGAATCATATCCAACGATTTTAGCAACTGTTTTTAAATTCAAATTTTCAAGTTTCTTAAATCTATTAAAAGAATCGTAGCTGCGTTGTTTAATTTCTTTCTCTTCCTCATTAAGCTGAACCTCGTATAATTCTGTTGACTCGAATTCGTTAGGCTTCTCGATGCTAGCACGAATGTTTAAATCTGATTCCTTTTACACAGTTTTGGTTTTTCCCCCATTTAAAATCGATGATTCATAATCATCCGCTATGCACTTTGGTCTAGCTTTCATTTTATGTTAAAATTTTACAGGCTTTTAAGTTTCGACCTTCTTGTTTCAGCTTGGCCATTTCCTCTTTGAGTTTGGGTTTTCGATCGTGCATCTATTTTGCGGCTTACTATAGCCACGATTGCGAATAACTTGCATGTGATCTTTCCCGAATTTGGTATTTATTTAAGGCTGATTGTGCATTATTCATATTATTCCTTTTGACATTTAACTGATATAAATCCTGTTGCAGAGAATGATGGATGACATCAAAGGACCCATCCCACCCACATGAAAAGTCTCATTGCCGTCAGATCAACACACAAATCGAGTATTCGACTCTATGGTAACTTCTCAGTTTTCTCATTTTGAGCTTCTCGCCAGCGTACTGTTGTCTTCAATTTTCGTATGAAAGCATCTCGGGACTATAAGTCTTTAAAGCCATTTAAACAAACGAGATATTTGCAGGCATCATATATTTCCGATAAAGTCAGAAAAAAGTTGGATATTTTTATAAAGGTTTGCGCGCCCCAGTGCCATCTTGCATTAGTCAAAACTGAGCTCGTCTGTCTCACTATCCGAAAATGAATCTCGACTATTTAGTTCGGTGGTCTTAATAAAGATTCTAATGAAAAACTACGGCTATCGACCGCTAACCTGCAAGCTAGTACGACTTGAATGAGAGGATGATGGTAATCTAAATCGTGTACTAAATGACCAGCTTGGTTTTTTTGCTGAACCTAAAAAAGAATTTCAAATATAATCTATTGTCGTATAAATAAAACAAACACTTAAACCAGTGTTATTTTCGTCATCCTGGCTTGAATCCATTTTATGAAATTTGCTTCCTAATTTCATACTATTTACTAAACGTGCTGATAAACCTTTCTGCTAAGAACGGGGTTGAGTTTTATTGTCATAATTTGATATTGCCAGGTCAATAATATTTGTTAGCCTTAAAATTCTTTAAAGAATCATAAAATTATATGAATCTTAAAAAATAACCAAAAACCAAAGATTTGATCGTATTCTTAACATTCATAATGTGCACACTCGCTTACTCTGCCAATTATTTATTCAAACTGTTTTTATGAACTTTTTGTTTTTCATGAGCATCAAGCCATTTCTTCCTATATTTATGCTTTTAATAATTTTTATGAATTCTCAATTAATTAAAACTCAACAATAAACTCAACGGCAGTCGTTATGCCACCTGAGTGCGGTTTATTGGGATTAAAAATAGGAATGGAAAACACCGTGACGGAAATGCATATTGCATAGCGGTAGTGGTGGCGTGTGTGTGGTCTATAGAGAGGATTGTGCTTGCTGGCAGAGTGGATGAAATATTCATAAATCTCGAATGCAGCTAAGTGCTTAAAAACCTGGTACACAAAAGCAAGAGCCAGCAAATTATTATTTAATGTAAGTCGATGATAATGAGGTTGCTATGGTAAACTTGTTGTGTCTGCTTACCTGCAATCCCAATGGTAACAGATAATGTCTGATTCCATGCAATATGATAAAATATCGGCTATATTCTTGATATACCTTCAAAGTTCAAATAGTGGAGAGAGACCTTAAATACCAATTAATAAATTGTAAATTATAAATTTACATATGTGTCGAGTAGTTGATGAGCTTACAAAGTTTCTGAATTGGTTTATTTACACGGCTACCTTATGTATAAATATATATATATCGGAATTCCTTTGCTCCTCCTCTGGAATTTTTAAGCTGTCAGGTCGTGAAATGAATGAAAATTGGTTATTAACTCTAATGAAATTTCGGTATTATTCAATTAAGCGATATATTTGCTATGTTATTAAAATTGATTACTGTTTGACTTAAGTTGTTCGCGGTAAAGTTGACGTTGAAAAGCGATATGGTCTTTTAATGAAACTATGGTACATTAAAAATGCAGATTGCGTTGATATTCAAAAATTTATTTTATTTGTAATCTTTTAAAGAAAATATTCATTTATAATATTGTAATTTAATATTTTATATATTATTAGTTCATTTTTTAAGGAATAAACATGTTTTCCAGGACCTTATAAAATTCCTTAGAGAATAAATTGCCACTTTGGGGCCATAGTTTTGTGGATATCTAAAGTGATAATGTAAAGTAATACTAGCCTGCTGGTTTTTCATAGACCCATAGAAGGAGCCACTGGTAAATATTTTATAGAGGAGACCAAAGTCTCAACTACATTTATCATCAATGTGTTGAGACATATATCAACGCGCCGAAGATGTGCTTTGAAATACTTGAAGAAATCTCAAATGACTTAACATTATTCATGGCCCATGCAAATTGTACTTTTAGTTCTACGACAATTGCAAGGACATGCCCATTTATATTCTGAGGTGGTGTGAATTTATGGAGTATGATTTGAATCATTATCATTCTTTTATCAATAGGTATCTACAATATACAATACTTCAAAAATTTCAAAGGGTCTTTAATACATTCATTCCAAGAAAATCATTTACCTCGACTTTAAGCCAGTCAACAACCTTCCACGAACTGCCAACAATACCAATATAAATAAATTGAATCTGCTACTTTGGCTAAGCTACTGTCTATGATAATTAAACTATATAGCCGGAAATTGGTACACCTCCTAAAATGTTTTGCAGCAAAGGATAAGACTAAAATATAGATTAAAAAAAAAACCTTGAAAATCCATTTATACCCCAAAATATATATTGAAATGATAAGTCAGGGGCTACGAAAATAAATTGAGAAATTGTTAGAGGAAGAAAAAATGTACATTGAATTGATTATTTGATTGATTTAACAATATTTTCAAATTTTAAATTAAGGCTGAACTTTTATTTAATAGGAAATCATAATTTCCCAGGTTCTTATAATTCCTTAATTACTTTATCTACATTTGCATCAAGCTGGCTTTATTGTTCTTTGTACCGTCACATGGGGCAGTAATTGTTCCCCATAGTTTTCAGGCTATGGTTTTCATGAATCCAACAATAGCACAATTTTGATGAAACACAAGATAATAACCAACCAAGTCCATATCTCCAATCTAGATTTAACAGAGAGAAATTAAGACAAAAAAAAAGGGGTATGCAAAAATCCTTAAGAATTTAAAATAATGTCCACAAGTTTTTTCAAAGTGTGTTTTTCTTTGTGGGAAAGAGAATAACATGCGTACTCGTGTATGTGCAGAAGACCCTTTATCATTCAAGTTTGTTAAACATGAAAATGGTGCATTTTTTTCCAGAGCAACCAAACAAATACAGCAGAGGCAAAATCTGCTAACTAAACGCGAATGCCAGTAGCAGAGTATAACAAATAACAACTAAAATTCACACAAACACACGTGTGTGTGTGTGTGGGTGTATGTGGTTTTTTAAAACACACTCAGCCAACACACTCAGGCTGTACTGCCAGAGAACCACCCAAACAGCTGTGAGCTTAGCCAACAGGCATAAAATAAAACAAACTAACGAAAAAATAAATATTAAAATTTCTTCAGCAGAAAACTGTTTAAAAACTAAAATAAAAATATCAAACAAACAAAAAAAAATGAAAGAAGAAAAAGAAAACAGTTTCATGTGTGAGAAAATGTGGCAAACGCCCCAAGAAATATTAACCCAGTCGGTAGACTTTATAAAATAGTATCCTCAACAGCTCGTCACCTCTGGCAGTCTGTCTGACTGAAAGACTGTGCTGAAAAGCGCTTTAGGTTTTTTCTCTTTTTTTTCTTTTGTAATGGAAACTTTGCACTGGGTAAATCAGAAAAAGGCGCACCGGAAGTTAAACACCAAGGAAAACGACAAACGCCGCTGCCAAAAGCCAAAAGGAAGTTGACGGCCGAAGTAGCAAAAGCTAAGAAATTACTATAAATGTGCATCACAAAATGCCCAACAATATTTAAAGCATATAAAATACTTAAAATACTGAAATAAAATACATAGTAGACACAGGAAGATATAGACCATATAAATGAAAATGCTAAGAGAATACGGCTAAAAGTAAGAATTTTTGTAAACAAAACAAAAATAATTCCACAATGAAAAGTCCAGTTTTTTAACAACAAAGATTGAATGCTCTTTTTAAAACTACCTTTTAAGCTATAAAGAAAATTCACTTTGCGGTTGACTTTGGTTGTATTTGTGTTTGTATGTGAAGGCACTAGAAGGGCGTGACAAGGAACGCCTTCACTGCACTTGGTAAGTGTAACCAACAAGAGTTTTTCCAACCATTTTTCCTGCACTTTTCCCTTTGGTTAGCTCAAAGCAAATACCAAATGATATGTAATGGCTTGTGGGGCTTGCATCGGTATTGGTACCTTTGTTGCCTTTTGGTTTTTCCTGCAGTCGAATTGCTAAATTGTGGCCAGCTTGAAATAAATGAGTAGAGGGAAATAAAAGAAAAGAAAAACTCTGCCTGCACCTGGATAGGCAAACCTAATGTAGTCGGAAGATTGGATAAGACTGAAAGATAAAGGATAAACATTTAAGGAGCTTATATGTCTAGTCTGACTTACTTAAGCTCGTTGCTAAGGCGGGAAACGTATAGTTGCCCTTGTTTCTGTCTTTGCTGTTGTTTGCTGCACGATACAAAAAAACGACTACCGTGAAAAAGTGCAAAGCCACAGCAATGCAATTGTTTGTTATTTTATTTTTATTTAATATTTAAAAGCAGTAGCATATTTTATTTCCAAGATATAAAGCACAATCTTTAAGACTGAACATTTATTTAGGAATGAAAAAAAATATATATTTTTTTTAAATTTGTCTTTCGATCCACATGATTTCTGTGCTCCATCAGTCAGATGAAGTCAGTCGAATGAGTCAGCCAGGGGGGGCACAGAAAACAACGCTAAAAAAAAGGAAACCCATTGACAGCCATAAGATCGTAAGTCAAAACAACAAAAACATGCAACATTAAAGTTTTATGCATTTTACCTACAGCAGTAGCAAAATAAATTGACAGACCTATCGAGAGGATGAGAGAAAGAGTGAGAGTTAGAGGGAGATTGACAGACCCACCAAGAGAAAGAGTGCGAGTTATGGGGAGAGCATATGCTTGAAGTTGGTGAACTCATCTCCGTCTTTGCTGCCGGCCATTTCCGTTGGCTCACTTAGTTCCATGCACACTCACTCAGACACGCAGCCATTCATTCAATTGCAGTTGTGAGACTGTGAACGTGTGTGTACGTGTATGCAGGAGCAGAGCACGTTGAGCTGGCAAAGTTTACAGTTAATGACGCAACTGTGGCGTGTTTGTAAAGTGTTGAAATTGAAATTATACCTTTGGGGTTTTTGTGTTACTTGTTGTTGTTGTTGCTGTTGTTGTTGTTTCTCTCCTTCTACTGTTTCTTGCCAATATTCGCTGCTGTTAAATGCATAAAAATGAATTTGCGACAATTTACGTTTGCATCTGGTATTGCTATTGTTGTTGCTGTTGTTGCTGTGGATGAATTTCTTTTGTTGACAACCAGCAACTGAAACAACAACATTATTAATGAAAATAAACATTGCCAAAGGCAATTACACCATAACCATGAAAACTGTCTGAAAACCTAAAAGGCTTCTAATTGAATTCCTTTCGTATTTGAATTCGTACTTGCGAAATGCTGTAATTAAAAGTCTTTCACTCTTCACATTATTGTTTACCACTTAGCTGTGAAACACTAAAGAACTAAATAAAACTCAACGAATATATCTGTTTAAACGAAAAAAAATGCCAACGTTATCTTCGGGATACCGAAGATTACAAACTCTTTTCGAAGTTTTTTTTGCCGCAAATCACATGAACGGGGTGGGTGAGTTAATAGGGCCGATTTAGGTTTGTATGACAGCTATATGATATAGTAGTCCGATCTGGCCGGCTTCGACAAATCGTAAAAAAGAAGAAGGCTATATACCAAGTAACTTCAAAATAGCTCTAAAACTGGGAGACTAGTTTGAATAAAAACAGACGGACAGACGAACATGGCTATATCGACTCCTCTAGTGATTCTAAGCATTCTAGAGGTAACTTTTGGAGATCTACGATGTGTGCGTTACAAAAATCAGAGAAAAATGAATACACTTTTTTTTCTGCGAAAAGAGTATAAATACACCGGTTTAAATGTCATGTGTATAGCACTTTGGGGTATATTTTGATTTAAAAGAAAAACTTTCGAAAAATTTTCTTTATGAACATAATTTTTTCTAAATTCTAATTATATGTTAAATTAAAAAGAAAAATTATCCACAGTTAGTTTTACTTTTATGCATTGTTCATTTATTTATCTATTTATCTAATCTTTAATATCCTTAGAAGGGAGTCGAGAAGCGTGATACAAACGTTCATACCAAGCAGTAGAAGTCCGTACATGAACCCAAAGAAACTGTAGAATGGAAGAAATATGCCAAGATAGATTTGATCCCAGCCACAAAAATGTACGATTTTTACGCAACAAGAATTCCATCTTTTCAGGTGTGGTTTTCGTGTTTTTGCCAAATAATTGCAGAACATATAACAATCTAACGGATTCTATAACCGATGCCTTTGTCAATACATTATTTTTAAAGCATCGGACACCGATTTGTTTGAATTTCAACAGAACGATTGTATTAATGCTTCCAATATAAAGTTAATTATACGAAACATTTCCAACAGCTTACATTTTATACGCAGAAAAAATGTAATACATCGTGATATAAAAGACACAAATATTCTTTTGGAATTGAAGTCCAGCTCAGAACACACCCAAGTTGAATCAGTTAAAATCACAGACTTTGGCTTGGGTTCTTATTGTCCAACTGGAACTGTACTATAAGAATTAGTTGGTACCGAGAATTTCATGGCATCCAAGCGGATTGCTACTCAGTTGGTGTAGAATTTACAAACTGATGAATATCCAGTTGAGCCAGCAAATTCATCGATCTCAAATTGCAATAATTTTGGAAAAAGAAATATTCGCATTATTAATTGAACATCATCCTGAGAAACGTTGTACAGCCCATCAGTTAATCGGCCATGGATATCTAAAGGCCCTTGTTAAAAATTACCAAGACATAAAATTTAATAAATAACATCAATATTTTTTAGAATACAATAAATTTTAATTAATAAGAATTATATTTCTAGAGCATAAAATTATGTGAAATTAACAAATATTCAAACTTTCTCTGTCAATACTTTTCATGCTCCAATCATTTAAAATATGTGTGACCGATATTTCAAATCCCATTGTAATCATCACTATCAATCAGAACTCTATCCAGGTGTCACACCTTTGAGTCATTTAATCAGTGATGGTAGTTGTAATCATCGAACGATAAGAGCAAAGACACATGCTCAATTTGTACTGCCACTAATCAACTTGCACTGAAGTCTAACGTCTCAGGGGAATAAAAGCAGCAAGCAGCTGTCCTTAATTACAATAAATTTCACATACAGACACACCCACGCTATTGAGCTAGGCCTAAATCAGGCTTGCAGACCTTGATGCCAAATGAGTGTAGAGAATGAGATCCCCACAATCAAGATACCAACAATGTCGTTCACCTTAGCAGGTTACCCGGTAACCTGACTCACGCACTCTTGCTACTTGTCAAGTGTCGCCGAAACAAACCTGCAAAAATCAAAATCCACTGAATATAACATATAAACCCAGCAGCAGAAAATTAACGTACTGACTGAACGAGTTATACAAAAGCTATGCCATATATAATACTCTTTTTATGGTATAAATAAACTACTCGCCGGATATAGATAAGAGAAAAAAATAGAATTAAATAAAGAATTAAATTTAAAATATAGAGAGTAAAATTAAAGCTTTTCAAATACAATTTCAGCCGAATAAATAAATATTTAAAAATTAAAAAAAAACAAAAATTTAATTTTGAAAACCCCAGAAAATATTCTTCGAAACTTTATTTGGAACAATTAAAGAAATTTAAGAAATACAGTGCTTTCAATCCGCTTAGCATAAAAATGGAGTAAAAGGCATTCAAAACCATAAAAAATTTAGTTGTACTATTTCCGAGAGTGTATAAAAATCACCACCCATGGTGTCGGGTATATTTTAGTTGTGTAATTTAGCGCAGCGGGGAATAGCCAACGTTTGTCGGTTGGGCACATAAAATTGAGGTGAACATACTAATACACTTGTACACACAGACACATATATTTATATAATATGTATGTGAACAGATAGAAACTCATGCTAGGAGCCACAACTAAAAGGCAAACAAAAGCGAATCAATCTTGGTGCGCACTTTCAGCATATTGCTAGACATGTGCACACAAACATACAGGCTTGAAAGCATACGGACAACCCAGCATATACCCACATACGCATACCAATACCCCTGAACTAATGGAGAAACTGGGGGCACAAGTGAAATTATGAGACGGCTTGTGGGAATTGGGGAATATTTGCATGCCTTTGTGTATTTTTCCATATGATTTATGACCTAAATTGTAGGTGCCATCAGCCACCGGTAAAGTGTACCATACAAAGCTAACTACCCACGTGCACACACACACAGGAACACAGGAGCCTTGCGAAGACATAATTACAGTGGCACTTATGTGCGCTGAAAAGTATGCTATACTTTTAATACCATGCGGTCAGAAAAGTTTAAGCTGATTTCAATCACAATATAAGACAGAAATCAAACCAAATAGATGGTGTGTCAGTTCTCCAGTCATTCACTTGGCAACAACTTCAATATTCATCATTGTATGGATAACGTAAAAGGCTCTATAAAAAAAAAAATAAATAACTTCATAGCCAAATGTCGAACATGTTGTGCTAGTTTTTCTTACTGAGTGCAAACATGAAATCCACAAATTTATTTTCTCTCTCTGTGACCAAAAGCTTTCTAGTAAGCTAGAGAGTATCGACATAGTGCCTGCAGAAAGTCTGTGTACTGGAAAGCGCAGGCGCTCTAAATAAATCAGCTCAATTTGACTTTTTGCTTGTAATATTCAGATATAAAGTCAGAGATTTGTATCTCATTAGAGTATTTTGCATGAAAACTGTTCAGCACTCTCAATAAAATCATTCAATTCCTGCTCAAGCTTACGTTCCACATTCGAAATCACCCACGCAGTGAAAGAGAGTGAGCATAAGGGGCTTATAGAGAACCACAGATTAACAGAGCCAAAACCACGAAACGCCACAAAATTCGCCTAGATTTGTTATTCCACACAAGCACACATTCAGCATCCACCCAACATTCATCTCTCTATGGTGGCATTTAACAATTTATTTTTCTTTGGTTCTTTTTTACCTCATTTTTGCCAAAGTGTTGCTCATTATTATTATTTTCCACCTATGTTGCTCTCCGTTTGCCTTTCACATTTCTCGTATTTTCACACTTTGCGCACTGCTTTTCTATTTCTTTCCACAACTTAATGCCTTGGGCTGGCTGGCAGGCAGCGTGAGCCATTCCGGTAACGTTTTGTGGACAACCACACGCAGACAGATACCAGAGAAGTGAACAGCAGGCAAAAGCAGAAAGACCTTAAGACCGCAGGACAGACTTGAATGCTTAGTCCATAAGCCGAAATCGACAACGACAACTACTGTGAAGCTGGCAACGTTGGCAAAAATAAAAAAGGCAACCAAGAAAAATTAATGAAAATCGCAAACTCACTTGGCACCCACAAACGTCCTTGCGGTGTACACACCAAGCGACTGACTCTTAACCGACTCGACTACACCTCGTCGGCTTTACCCCTTGGCTATGGCTCTGAAACATTTGTCTTCAACGAATTTCACTTTGCCACTCATTAATTAAGATAATTAGGCTTTTTCGACGCCTTCAAAGTTCAACGTGCAAGCCAAAAAAAAAGAAAGTACACACGCTCATTCAGGTCGAGGGGACGGCAAAAGAGCAAAAAAAAACGAGTCTCAGAAGGACTCACACGAAGAACTCTCTTTAAGTACACAATTTAGTCACTAGGGCGCTGGAAATTCTGGTTGAATAGTTAGTCGAAGCCACTTGGCTTTATTCTGTTAAACTTTGACTCGGCTAGTTGCTTCGAGTTGTTATTTCGCTTGGTATATATTTAGAGGCCTGCCCACTGCGCTCGCCTGGCCACTTAAAATCTCTAATGAGTAGCTTTGAGTCCTTTGACTTCAATTCTTTTTTTTTGCACTTTCACAAAGAAAAATCCTTCTTTTCTACATATAAGCTGCGTGTGACTTGAACCCGATGTATGTTTGTTAATTTATGACTCAAACGTTAAATGAAGCCAAATGGAAGGGAGCAGGAGACTTCACGACAACAAAAACCGGTGACAGCAGCAATAACACGAAGTCACTCGGAAAAATTTGTTTGTCATAAAAAACCAAATTAAAAATTAAGTATGGTGTAAAAATTTGTTAAGCTGATTAAATACTTAAACATGAAAACAAAAGTGTAGGAAAGTGACAAAAATATAATACAAATATAAAAATAAAACAATGGGGAGAATTGAAAACATCTATGCGAATTACAATTAATAAAATTCATTATTACGCATACGCCACGTTGTATTTATTTGTAGAAATTAGTTTTTACCCAATATGGTTTTCTTTGAAAGATACTTACGCAAATGCAACTGGAACTCGTTAAGGCTCGTAAAACTCAAATTACCCCATGATTGTCGCAGAACAGATTCAACTTTCCACTCTCTGCCTTGTCTCGTCAATGTGTATCGTCTGAAGTAGACTGTTAAAAGTTGTCGAAATTTTCGATTGATGTTTTTATGTGTACGCTTGTTGTTTGGAATTTTCCGATTTCAAATTGTTAGCCATTTGCAACTGCAATAGGCCAACGTCAGGCTGTGATCCAGCCAGTCGTTTGTTGGCCCTTAAATGAGTTTGTTTACAAATGCTGTGGCAATTTATATTTTTCTATATAAGCCTTTTTTTTCGATACCAATTTACCAGCAAATCATAAGCAAAAACTTTTTCAAGTTGTTCCTAAAAATATGAAAAACTTGTTTCTACCTTATATTTTATACAGAAAATCTATTCATCAACCTACACATAACTTTGACAATTTTCATTTCAAGTTCAGCTTGCAAGTTGCAGGAGCTCGCTTGTTAGACACACACACACACACACACACACACACACACACACACACACACACACACACACACACACACACACACACACACCGTGTGGTGAGCGGTATAAGAATACCACCACAGTCTGACCTGCTTGTCGTATAAGGCGACTAAAAGGTCACGAGGATGTGGCTGTTTGGAGAGGTGCCCCCTCGGGGGTGGAACGTCCCTGATCGTCATTAACTTGGTAATGGCCAGGTCAATTCCTTTCCGAGCAGTCAAAGCAGCTCGCAGCCTCCGGCGAGACGCCAGGTATCCTCCGGACAGACGATACACAACCGTGTAGCTTCTAACTAATGCGAGAAGGCGACTAAGGCCGAGCCCAGTAAGCCTTAGGAGTGACCACTGGACTTACGATATGAAGCAGACGACCCCAGGGCTGACGGTAACTGTATTCTCTCACCTCAGTAAGCGGAGTGATATCCTGCTGAAATGGCTGTTAGGCTAATGCAGTTGCCGCCCCCGTCCCGTTAAAAAGTGGCAAATCTTCTACAACGCTCCGTAACTCGTCGCTATTAAGTTAGCAGCACAGGCTCAGATGTTACATTCCTGACCAACGCGGATCTGGCTCTGAATATCTGACCCCATAAGGGCAGATGTCAACCCTTGCATGGCCTCCCTGCTTGCATAGATAACCATGAGATCACACCAACGCGACTGTGCTACGATTGCGGATAACGGATAGGAGTTGGGACCCAACTATGAATATGAAAGAAATGAACAATTTTGCGGATGGAAGAAAGGAGCTTACGCCTACCCAGGTAGGCAACCCCTTTGCAAGGAGCAATACGATAGCGAGATCACCAATGAGTAAAACTATTAGCGCGGAGATCAACACCCGGACAGCACCAGCAAAGGCGGAGGCCCGAGAGGCCAAAAACGGAGACCCCAACACGGCACTCTGTGACTTGGGAGCCAAGATCGCGGAACTGGTTTATATGCTGGAGGAGAATGGAGGCTCGCGAAGATCGATCCACCAACCAATGCGAGACGCCATAGAGAGTATAAGAGCTCTCTATGAGTTGGCAGCCATCCAGCTGCACGACGAAAAGGCAAAATCAGTCATACGCATGAACAAGGAGTCTCAGACGTCGCCGATATTCCGCACGATGGTCGAGCAGAAGAGGAGACCGGAGGCTGAGGTAAGGACGCCAAAGCCGAAAAGAAGCAAGGCGGCTGCTAGAGCAAATGCAGTGGTCCAGACCATGGACAGTCCATGTAATAGCGTGATGGGACTTAGCACTGCCCAGAGCACCGCCACCCCGGTGAGGGAAGAGAACTGGAAGGTGGTAGGAAAAAAGAGGCAGAGTAAGCCTATACCAAAGAGCCGGGCGAATCCAGGACGGATAAAAGGGCGTCCACGCCAGGATGCCATCATCATAACGGTAAGCGGTGACAACAGTTATGCTGATATCCTGCGCAGTGTTAAAACGGATGAGAGCTTGAAGGATTTGGGCCAAGTTGTGGAGAAGATAAGGAGGACGCAGAATGGCGAGCTACTGCTACAGCTCAGCAAATCCAGCGAGGACACCTCGGCACTGCGGACCCAAATTGAAAAATTCTTAGGAGAGAAGGCAACGGTGCGGGCCATGTCGCATCGAGTTGAGATCGAGTGCAGGGACCTCGACGAGGTTACTACGGCAGAGGACATCCGCGACGCCATCAACAGCCGGTGGGAGGGCTACGATATAACCCTGGAGAGCATCAGGCTCCGAAAGGCGTTTGGAGGCACTCAAACAGCCTACGTAAAGTTGCCCGTGGAGTGCGCAAGCAAGGCGCTCAAAGTCGGGAAGCTGAAGGTTGGCTGGGTCAACTGTCGACTGAAAGAGATAGTGCCAGTAACCAAGTGTTTCAAATGCCTGGAATTTGGACACTTGGCAAAGCAGTGCGTGAGCGAGGTGGATAGATCTGACCTATGCAGAAGGTGTGGAGAAAAAGGCCACAAGGCTAGAAGCTGCAACCGAGATCCCCTGTGCATGCTCTGCAAGGGCTCAAAGGAGGACGCGAAGCACATTGCTGGTAGCGGAAGGTGCCCCCGGTTCAAGAGTGCGCTAGCTCAACGGCTCTCATCATGAAGTTCACTCAGATCAATCTGAACCACTGTGAAACGGCTCATGCCCTCTTGGAGCAGACGCTAAGACAGCGGGAGACGGACGTAGCCATTATCTCGGACCCTTTCAGAAGAAAGCTCGGATCTGGCCTAGTCAGAAGTAGGTGCAGAGGAGCGGCACTATGGTCCCCCAGGATCATCCCAAGAGAGTGCAACTCTGAACACGACGGATTCGCCAGGGCCAAGATAAATGGCACAACCGTTTACAGCTGTTACGCCCCACCCAGCTGGGAAATAGAGAAGTTCAGGTCAATGATTGACGAGATAACGGAGGATGCGAGAGGACGGGCCCCACTAATCATAGCCGGCGATTTTAATGCCTGGGCGGTCGAGTGGGGCAGCAGGGAAACCAGACCCAGAGGAACCTGTCTCTTGGAGATGATTGCTACCTTGAACCTGTGCGTAGCCAACGACGGAAAAGAATCGACCTTCTCCAGAGGAGGTAGGGGATCAATCATAGACGTGACACTCCTTAGCAGCTCCCTAATCAGCCACACTGCTTGGGAAGTCGGTAGGGAGTTCACGTTTAGCGATCACCAGGCGATTCACTTCCAGGTGTACAACAAGAGGAGAACCCAGGGGCCACCCAAGCTGACAGGCCCAAAATGGAAGGGGGATTGCCTCGATCAGGCTGCCCTATCACAGATGATGCATCTGGCTAACTGGAGTACAGGACAAGCAGAGCAAATGGTAAGCCAACTCTCAGTGAACCTATCATCAGCCTGCGATGCCGCCATGCCCAGAAGAAGACCTAGCCGCAAGGTAGCCCCATGCTACTGGTGGACGGAGGAGATCAACCAGCTCAGGAAGACGTGCTTGCGGAGTAGAAGGCTATGCCAGCGAGCGAGAGGTCGCCCGGACTTCGAAGCCAAACAGGAAGCTCTCAGGGCCGCGAAGAAGAACCTTAAAGCGCTCATAAAGAACACCAAGACCAAATGTTTCAAGGCTATCTGCGAAGATTCTGACATAAACCCCTGGGGCACAGCATACAGGGTAGTCATGAAAAAGATCAGAAGCCAGTGGACACCAAGAGTCACTTGCCCAGCCATCCTTGGCACAATAGTGGAAACGTTGTTTCCCAGGCACCCAACCGTGGAGACAAGAAGACACCATGACGACTTAGAGCCAGGACTGGAGGTATCCACAGCGGAGATAGCAGTGGCAGCCAAGGGAATCGGCGACGCCAAAGCACCGGGCCCGGACGGAGTCCCAAACAAGGCACTCAAAGCGGCTATTGCGGCTAGGCCGGAGGTCTTTGCAGACACCTTCACACAGTGTTTGAGGGAAGGGGTGTTTCCTAAGGCATGGAAGCGGCAGCGGTTGATCCTGCTGCCAAAGGGGAAGGACTCAACAGATGACCCATCTGCCTTCAGGCCAATTTGCCTCCTGGACTCGGTTGGCAAGATGCTGGAGAGGGTCATCTTCAACAGGTTGACGGAGTTCCTGGAGGAGCACAATGCCCTTTCAGAGTGCCAATTTGGGTTTAGGAAGGCGCGCTCCACTGTGGATGCGATCCTAGCTGTTGCTAGCATAGCAGCAAAAGCGATCGAAGGTACCCGGTGGAGAGGAGGAGCAAAGGAATATTGCGCGGTCGTCACGCTTGACATCCGCAATGCATTTAACTCCGCACGCTGGACCTGCATCATGGAAGCAGTAGATTGCATGTCAGTGCCAGGATACCTGAAGTCTATTATTTCTAGCTACCTGTCGGAAAGGCGACTAGAGTACGAGACGAAGGAGGGCACCCGCTACTATGACGTGACGGCCGGTGTTCCACAAGGATCGGTCCTGGGACCCCTCCTGTGGAACATCATGTACGATGGAGTCCTGAAGGCACAACTTCCGGAGGGATGCACGGTCATCGGGTTCGCTGACGACCTGGCACTGACGGTGGTGGCCAAGACCGTCGCCAAAGTGGAGGAAGCTGCCAATTCTGCAGTGGAGACAATCGCGAACTGGCTCAACGGAGCTGGTCTGGAACTAGCTGGACACAAGTCGGAGGTGGTCCTAATTACCAGCCGCAAAAGATTGGAAAACGTCAGAATAAGAATTGGCAGCGAGTTGGTGGAGTCCAAGCCGGCGATTAAATATTTGGGGGTCATGTTGGACCAAAGGCTTAGCTTCAAAGCGCACATCCAGTACGCAGCTAGCAAAGCGTCCAGGACCCAAGCAGCGCTCTCTCGGATCTTGCCGAATGTTGGAGGCCCCAAAGTAGAGGCTCGTAGGTTGCTGGCCAATGTAGTGACCTCGGTGCTGCTCTACGCCGCCCCTGTCTGGGCCTCAGCCCTGGACAAAAACAAGGAATTGCGCACTAAATTAGGAGCCCCTTACCGTCTGGGAGCGCTACGAGTGATTTCTGGGTATAGAACGGTCTCCAACGACGCAGCCCTTGTGCTCGCGGAGATGGTACCGGTGGACCTGCTCGCTAGGGAAATGGCTGAGATGCACAAATGGAGAGCAGCCATGAGTGGTCAACCCGTTCCACGAGAAGTCAGGAGTTCGGAGAGGTCAGCGTCGGTAGCAACTTGGCAGGCGCGCTGGAGCGCGTCGGAGAAAGGCCGTTGGACATTTCGGCTGATTCCGAACGTGCAGATCTGGATGGACAGGAAGCGAGGGAAACTCAACTTCCATCTAACCCAGTTCTGCACGGGCCACGGAGGATACAGGGAGTATCTACATAAACGCCGGCACGAGGAATCCCCCTTCTGCCCGGTATGCCCGACGTGCAAGGAGAGCCCGGAGCATACCCTATATCACTGCCCAAGATATGCTTCAGGAACGGAGCAGCTGCCTACGCCGGAGGAACTGATCGCGCACATGGTGGAGTCGGACGAAAACTGGAGCCGAATAAGCCATCTCGTAATAGGCATCCAGAGAGATCTGAGAAGATGCGAAAGAGATAGGCGTGTGCGGGAGTTTGCCTAGGATGGCAACCCCTCCCCGCGAAGTAAAACCGAAAGGTATTCCCGCGGGGATGTGGAGTGTGGTGTGTGGGGGTGTCGTTAGTACGTAGGCGCCGACGATGTCGGTGAGTCGTGCATGCTGTGGGTACGGGCCCGCAGTATCTTAAGAAGATTTTCACCTCCCTTGGCGCATCCATAAAATAAAAAAAAAAAAAAACACACACACACACACACACACACACACAACAGATACACACACATGTCTACAGAAACACCTTTTTTGTGATCAAGTTTTCTACCAAGTTTTTGCTGACACATTTTTGTTTTTCTTTGTTTTTGTAGAGAGCAATGAGGAGTTTGGAAAGTCCACCCCAGGGCACTTTTCAATTTTCAATGCTTTGGATTTTCAAAATTGTATATATTTTAAGCGCCTTGTTATAGTTTGCAAACACACAAAAGTTATTGCTATTGCTTATTGGGAATTTGCGTGGGAATATCGAAAAGCCACAGAGGGTATGAGTAATGCGAAATTGATTTGTTATGCCAACCAAAAACTTTTACTAAAAACGACTTAAAAGCCAAATGCACCAAGTCCCCAATAATACAAAAATAAGGAAAAATAAGTAAAAACAAAACTGAAAAGATGCCAAGAACTTTTTGTAACAAGTTAAGAAAGGAAGTGTTAAAGTATAACGGAAAGAAAGGTGAAATTGGAAGGCGACTTCAAAAAAGTTGTCATAATACCAAATAAACTCACAAATTGACAACCAATTCTTAGCTATCCCTTAAAAAAATATTCTCCTGTGCTAATGAACTGATAAACAAATTTAAACAAAAACAAAATTAATTTTTTAATTGGCTTAAATTGAACCTTTTAAAAGGTTCCCTAATTAAATTTACAAGAAGACAATTGGTTTTTTCTTTATCAACAAAGCCTAATTCTAATTAAAGGATAAGGACCAAGGCTGAATTTATTAAATTGTATTTATGCAACCTGCAATTTTCATTTGAACGATCATAAAATATGTCAAAAGTGTTATAAATAACCTCTGCTCTAATCTGGCCACTGAAAATGTTCTACAATATTTTCTATGCGGTTGAAAATTAAGCCATAAATTACGCCAACTAATAATTATATGGCATGAAATCGTTGTTGAGCAAAAGTCAAAAGCTAAAAATAAAAATAAAAAAATAGAAAAAAAAACGAAGCAAGTTTAACGGACTACCATAAATTATAGACATTTCAAAAATACAACAACATTAAGAAATCCATGAAGAGTAAAGTAAGGCAACGAGACAGCCAAGCAGGCAGTTAGGAAAACCTCGCGTAGAATATACCGATTTTTATCAAAGTTTATGCACTGCACACAAAGTCAACATAATAAGGTCAACACGCAGCACACAGAACAGAGCACAGAGATGGAGAATATGGGAGAGGATAACAACGAAAAGCTCAGGGGAGGTCGCACTACATGGGCCGAATTCAAAGAGTGGGAGTGGGAGTGACAGTGTGAGTTTTCGGTGTAAGCACTTTAATTAAATGGCAAACAGAGCAGGCGACCAAACGAGCACCGAGCATCAACAGTGTCAGAGAGACAGGCCAAAGAGAGCAAAGTTCGAGGTCAGGACTAGGACTAAAAATCATAAACCATGGCAAACACAAGAGCTATCTTATTATTGCTGTTGTTGCCTTTTTTTTAGCCTGACACATTTAACAGTCGAGCAATTTGCAACAAAATTAGCCGAAAACGTTTTGGCGGGTTGGATGAGCGTTTTGCCTGGCCAAACACAAACAAAAGATTGGGTTAAGCTAAAGCTCTCTCGCCGTCGGTCTTGCTCGAACTGTCCCATACCTTTGGCACTTTACTCTTTGGTTGGGCCTTTCTTTCAGTGTCTGTGGATATTTGTGTGCATGTGTCACTTTGTATTTGATATCAAAATGTCATACGTCAGCAAACTGGCTAACCGGCAGCAGACTGTTTATTGTGGCGTCTAAGTGACTAAGGACAAGCTGAACAATTGGACCGAATTGGTTGATGGTCCTACGGAGAATGCGCCTTGGTATACAAAACAACAGAAAGCATACTCAAAAAACGGCGCTTAAATTTTGTAATTTAAATGCAAATTGACAGGCAAATGACAAACATTGCAATTAACGAGGGACTAGCGGGCGTATACGCAATGCCTCAAAGTGGGCGTTGAAAAGGCGAGCAAAATTGGGAGCCGCTCAGTTAGACCAGTTGACGATTATTGCCTCAACCCAGCAATGCTTGATGGACTAACTGACTGACTGAGTGACTGAACGCCTGACGAAAACATGGACCAGTCACTTTGACTCTGGCTCGGCTGTAGGCATAACTTAGTCTTTTTCATGGACGCGAGATTGTTGAAAATTTTATGATGGCAATTTCTGCCAGTGCGGAAACTCTGTTTATTTTTTTTTCGACTCTGGAATTTTGGGAGCTTAAGAGTTCCCTAGAGTTTTGAAATCCTGGGCATGATTCTTTTTCACCAACTCAACAAAATTACTGAATATAATTGGGAGTAACAATTAAAATTAACCATTCAATGGAAAAGCCGGAAATGGCCAAAAAGAGAAATCAAAAAAGACAAGTAAATTTGATTAAATCAAAATTAAAAATCTATTTATAAATGGCCTAAAACGCTTTCATCCCCTTCAAATTATTTTCCAATTACGATTTTTGTTTTTATTTTTATATTCTTTTTTTTTGCTAAATAATCAATTATATATCAAATTCAGAAAATTTTTAAAATGAAACATTTTACATATTGCTATCAATCAATCGCTATTGAATACAAATTAAAATAAATTAAATAAAATTCAATTTTTAATATTTTTCATATCATTTTTAAATATTTTTCTTTATTTATTTTAAAGCTAGCCTAAGGCCTGAAGACAGAGAATTTGGTAAAAAAAATATTTAACCTAATTAATTAAGAATAAACAAAAATAAAAACTCTTTTATAATTTTAAAGATTTATACTAAATGCAAATTTTATATAAATTATTTGTTTTATTTGTACAAACATGTTTATTTTGGCTTTTTTGGTTTAGTTTTGTTTCTTAGTAATTTTGGTAGCCTGCCAAAAAGCTGTTGTCTTGAACAGACCTACCAAGCTAGTCAGCCCTCTGCCTATTGTGTGCTGACATGAAAATAGCTGGCTAACAAATTGTTTTGCCAACAATAGTAGAAAATACTTTTTGACGCGCCCAGACCGCAATGCAGTTCGTGTCACTTCCACAAATGAGCAGCAGTGTTCAAAGAATGTCAGTCCAAAGTTTAAGCAATTATTTATTCACATTGTACTTAAAGGACGAAACAGATAAAACAACAAGCAAAGCAATTGACCTTTTAAAGTCAAACGGGTGAGCTTTTTATTGAGGTTCTGTTTGTGGTATCAAACATCTGACATTATAAGGCTAATTACAATGGCTTAATTAGATTAACTAGGTCATATCGACTGCCAAGGAAATGGCTGAATCTTTTATCTTCAATTTTACATCACTCAAATTGCTTAAAATTTTTGACCCAAATTTATTTGGTTGATCAAAGTTTGTACTACTCCTTTGTTTATCATCTTAGTCTCGTAAAACTATAAAATAAATTTCAACCAGCCATGGACACAAACCAATAAAGAAGGTGGAAAGGAAATTGTGGAAGCAGAATAATAAATCGTTTTGCTGCACAATTTACATATTGTCGGAGTTTTTCCTATTACCAAAAACTCCCAAAGCATTTAAGCTTTGTAATAACACAGTGGAAAACAATCAATAAAAATCTGTGATAAAACATTTTGCCCATAATCTGAAAACAGAAAATCAATATGCTGCATTGCATACAAGTTGAAGTAATTTTGCAATAAGACGATAAACGACGAACAAAAAAAATATATAAAATAAAAAGAAAAAAACTCCAAACCAAAAGCAAATGCCATGTAACCAGAGACAACGCCTGCATGACAAGTAGAAATACACGAGCATAGAAAGACATATCGGAAAAATAGTAGAATGAGATGGGTAGAACCTAGAGAAAGAGAAAGAAAGAAAGTGATAGATAGAGTATGTACATATGTGTGGCGGCAAGTGTTGCCAGCGTTTGAGTAAAAACAATTTATTTTTATGTGTCTATGTATAAAATTAAAATTTGCATATAGCAAACTGAACACTCCAAGCCGACAGACAGCCAAAGATATAATGTACATATGTATGTACGGATACATACACATGCATATATACACAGATGACTGTGGTAGACTTACTGGCTGCCAGACTGACTGGTTGGTTGACTGGATCTGCAGAGGAAATGCCATTGGCAAAAAAAAACGGAGTCACTGCTGCCGAAGAGTGAAAGATTTGAGGCACAAGGCTGGAGGTTGTGAGGACTGAGAGCAACGTATGCAGTTGAGTGTGTGACAAGTACTGTTGCTCCTGCTGTTATTGTCATCAGCATGTGGTGGTTCCCAGTGCTGGTGGCGAAAACTTCACAGTGCACAATGGGTCTTGCATTGAAGTAAAATTCGATTTTACAAGTTCAATTCCGGGCCAATATAATTTATGACTTCCATTTGGACAAATCAATTATTTTAATAGTGAAATTACTAAAGGAAATTAAAAGCAAAACTTTTGCCCTCAGAATTGGAAAGACAAAAACTTAAATATCTTTTAACTTCAAGCTAAAAGTTTAATCTTAAAAGTTTAACCTTAAATTTTGTAAAAATTTCAGCAATTCAATCCACTGTGGTTCCATGAAAACTATAACACATATTTGAATAGTCACGAAATAGACGGTTGCTTGCTTTTACAGCAATTGTATATTTTATTGTATGTAAAATGGTTATGCCTTTTTGGAGCTTACAATAAAAATCATTTTAATATTTTCAGTTGAGATCATTAGCTAATCCTTCGTCACTTGGGGATAGCTTAAGCCGCAATAAGTCAAATGACAGCAAGGCTGATAAAGTCATGAAAAGTACAAGCCCGGATTCACTGACAGAATCGAAGATGTGGAACGAAATTCCCCGAGCTATGGAGAGAAAGGGCAAAAATAACTCAGGGTGAAGTTGTCGCCATATCAACAATTGTGGCCGACAACAAAGTCGCACAGCTTCCGTGCTTGTCAATAGAATCGCAGATACAACAACAAGGGTAACCAGACAATTGGGATAACAATCGAAGTGCTCCACTCTGCAGTGGCTAACCCAAAATGCAAATCATGGGAACGTGTTTGGTCTTTGGAGAGGAGTAGAGGCAATCGAAAAAAAAACAAAAAAAAGATCGAGACGGGGAAAATAAAAGAAAAATGGTCTGTAAATTTATTGTTAAAGTGGCGCATGTAAATGAAATCCTTTTATGTCTAAAGGACAAGCCCAAAGTGTGGTGATGTTTACTTTCTTGGGTTGAATTTACTTGGGCATTCTAAAAACATAATACGAAGGCAAAGGCTTATCTGCGGTTCCGTGATATCAAAATTATATTTAAACCAAAATGTTGAGACCAGCATAATAATGTGGCCATTTGTAAATAAACTTGCCTGATTTGAATAACGCTAAGGCCATAATTTTGTAAGTTATATGACAGCGAATACGGTTAATTGCTTTGTTTTAAATTTAATGACATTTGGCCCAGTCTTTGTCGATAAAAATGCTAATTGATATATATATTATAATCTTTATATTTTTACTTTCAATCCTTATTGAAACCGGCAGTTCTCAAGGCCTTAAGCACTTTAATAGCTTCAGATCTAATGTAAAAAAGTATTTCAGTCCGAAAACAAAAGAAGTACAGTCGCGACAAAGCAGTCGATAAAAATATTAATTGATATATCTTTATAATTCTTCTTTCAATCTTAAAGCTTCAAGACCACAAGGGTACAGTCACCACAAAACATTCGATAAAATTCTAATTGATAAATTCTTTATAATCATTCCTCTTTCAATCCTAATTGAGACCAGCAATTCTTAAAGCCGGAAGCACTTAAATAGCTTAAGAATTTACGTGAAAGCAACACGTGTCATTTTAGGTCATAAAAGGAAAGAAAGAAAAATCAAAATGTTTATATTAGAAAAATTTCATTTCCAATCCGCAAAAAAATGCGCAAGAGAAAAAATCACGAATCGGTTGTTATGTGGCAGAAGGCCTACCTATATTTATATGTATTCACATAATTTGATTCAATCTCAATCAAACTAAGCAAATAGCAAATAGAGAGTAAAACGTGCCGATATTTTTATTAAGTAGCCGAATGCGGGCTCAATCGAATAGAATAAGTAGCAGGTTTTTCTTTTTTGTTTCGAATTTTTTTTTCACCGCAAGTAAAATATTTAAAATCATCAAAAAGAAAAAAACAAAAACTTAAGAAACCTCTACATACACGTGAATGTCAATATACTCTTTACGAGGACCAAGAATAATTTCCTTTTCCTTTGAAAAAATCTTCTTATAGAAAACTCTCAAACGGAGTCTTTCTTTGTCATTTTGTTAATCTGACAATTTTGACAACAAATTGAAAGTACTCTTTCAACTTGGCTTTAAAAAGAGCAAAACTAATAAGCACCACGTGCCAGTCAATTTACCATACAATCCATGCATATGTTTTGATTTTGATTTTGATTGGTTCTATGCCTGAGTCTGTCGTGGTGTATCCGTGTGTGTGTGTGTGTGTGTGTCAACTAACAGTCTGATTTCCGTCAGTCGATTAGCTGCGGCTGATTTTTTTCCGTTTCTGGCGACGTGCCTGCCTTCCCACATTATTTCAAATTAACATTTTGTTGCCACTCGTAGCCGCAAAATTCAACAGGGACGGCTCGACGGCTTAGTAGGTCCTTGTATCCATCGAGGTGGGTGGCATTTTTAATGACAACAACGATTGAATTAAATTATCAATCTATGGACAAAAAAGGCGGCCATACAAGGGTCAGAATAACAACAACAACAACAACGAACAGTTACAACTTTGCCAACATAGAAAAAGGCACAATCAAATTGATTGTATTTGTTTTGACACCAAGCAACGTTTTCTTTTTGTTAAGAGGAGTCCACAAATATCTTCGAATATCTCGCCTCGCCACGGCTCGCCCTGGCGGCCAATAAGCACACAGATGAGTGGATAGATTGTTGGACTGGAGGGTTCAATTTTATTTTATTTTAGGTTTGTCTTTGGCCTTTTTCGTATTTTTCGTTTCCCCTCGTTCTAGCCTTGATCTTGCTACTTTTACCAATGCTTCTGGCACTGCCCTTCATTTGGCTTAAATACGGTTTTTGGCTCGTTAAGTGTAACTAACAAGATGTTGCTGTCGTTTTCTTTTTTTTTTTTTATAGACGCCTTCAATTTTTTTGTTTGTATTTTTCCTAAAGCCATTTAAAATACGCTACTGTATTTTAAAAGTTTACATTCATTGGCCTTCTGGCAAGGTCGCCCCTTGAAGTGACTTGAACTTGATCGATTATTCCAAAGAGTTTGCTTCACTTACTACATCAAAAAGACTTAGGTTTATTCCATAACATGTTTCATAATAAAACGATTTGAAAATAAATAGCCCTTTTTACTTGGTATATGACTCCAATAAAATGTAAAATGTCCTCAAATTGTTCTTGACTGCAAAAAAAAAAAAAAAAATGAAAATAAAATACTTGAAACTTTTAGTGATTTCATCACGTGCTTATAAATCCATCAGCACTTTATAAAGTGTACTCAAGTTGCTGAAGGTCACAACTATTCCCACAGGTATTTGCCTTTTGCACGTTATTTTCAAAAAAAAAAAAAAAAATAGAATCTAGACAACATGCAGAAAAATCAAATCAACAAGACTGCTTCTAACCAAAAACATAAATAAAAAACGTATAAAATAAAATACTAAAATAATCATGTCACGTGCGAATTGATTGAATTTTCTTTTAATGCCATTTTTGTTCTTTTTATATTTATTTATTTATTTAAGTTGGCTGAGAACTCACCACCTAACTGCTTATATTTTCGGTTCCATTATGGTTTCTCTTAAGAGGCAACAGACAAAAGTAGGTATATTTAATTTAATGTCTGTCACCAGCTGAATTATGCGAAATTGTTTCACCTTTCTGCCTGGCAACGGGGGGGTAACAAGGTAAAAATCAGAGCCACTCTTCGGTATAGGGAACAAAAAAACGCTTAGCTAAATCGAAAAGCTTTGCATGTCAATATTCATGGCATGTGAGCTGAAATCGGCTAAACAATCTAAAAAAAAAATCGGACCTAAGCCCACACACAATTTCGTAAAAAAAAAAATAAAAAAAAATTGTCGTACATCACAATTGTCATTAAGCCCATTTTTGTCAGCCACCAGGAAGGACTATAAAAAGGACACCACCAAGAAAAAAAATACATATATAGATGTATGTTCTCACGCGCCGAATGTTTTCTAACGAATTTTGAAATTATCCTTTTTGGAGGCAGCCCAGCATTCAGCAAATTCATTCCCTGCCACACTCCGAAACCAACTGGCTAAATCCATTCGAATTCAACCACCCGGACCAGACCAACGCCCATGGCCGTGCGAAATTGTTCAAGTCCGCGGCGGCAGACAAAAGCCAACATTTTGATGGCCAAGTCGTGCCAGGATTCCAATTGAATGAAAAAGTAGGCAACAAGAAAAAAAAAAGAGAAAAAAGTGGAGAGCTTTGGTGACAAAAACTTCTCTTGCCGCAATCACAGCCAACCCAGTAAACCACGGTTCCACTTTCTGTCACTGGCACAGCCACTCCTACTATGGCTTTCACTCCCATGGCCATTGTTATTGTTTCAGTTGCAATGAAGGTGTCATCATATTTTTTCAATTTCATGCTGATTTTTTCTCAACCGTTTGCAGTTTCTGTTGCTGTCAAGCATTCGCATTGAAATATGTGCAAATGGAAATAGTCTTCGAAATTTCCTGTATATACCCCGATCTTAAATGACCCAATGAATTCTCTTAAAATATTACGTTTTCGAAAGATAAAAAAAATTAGAAAATATAAAAGGAAACCCCAAAGTCGTGTCCGAGTATGTAAATCCTTAAAGCCGAAGCGATGTAATCTATGATTAGATGTTCCTATTGGAACGAAAGCGTATTTGACAGCAGAAAAGATTTGAATTCCTCACTGGGCACGCTTTAGGTAGTCAGCAGAAATATGAGTGCATGTTTGAAGAAGAAATCCAAACAAAAAAAAAAAGAAAGGCATAAAAAAATTCCCGTTTGTTGCACTTTATTGCTCAGCTCACACCCCGCAAATCCCAGTACAATCCTCCTCAACCCACCCAAGCTCCCTTTCCAAAAAACGTAAAGAAATAAAAATACCTAAACAGAAAAAAATTTGCGCTTATGTGAAAGAGAAAGTAAAACGAGAGAAGAGCAGCAGGAAAAGACGCAAAGGAGCTCCGAAAAATGCGCTTGCTTGCAGTAAAAGCACGAAAAACTCGTTACAAAAACCGTTACTTTTTCAATTATGGCGCGTAGATTAGTATTTGAAAGCCAAAACCAAAAAAGTCGAACGGCACTGCCCCTTAGTGAATGGCCAGCCATGTGGGGTGAAAAAAAAAACTGTCTGTGTGTGTGTGTGCGTAAATCTGCCACAAAACCGAGCAAAACCATTATTGAATTTCGGCTAAGGTAGAGCCTGAAGATGGGGCGAACAATTTTTGAAGAGCAGGTATAAAAAACTTTCCACCAGGCAGCACAATAACTTTCCATCTAAACAGCAGATAGTTCAAACAAAAAACGAAAATGAAGAAGAAGAAACTTTAGCAAACCCTCCATTTTATTTTTTTTTTTCGAATTTTATAAAGTTTCTTTATGAAGAGATTGAGAGAAGGGGTGGTGGGAGGATGGGGGGGTATGAAGCAAATTCTGAGACAGGGTATTTAGAAGTTTGAAGTAAGTTCTTGGCTAATTTGTTGAGCATACGGCATTTTGCTGGCAGGGGAGGTTTATCAAAGGCCCTGGCAGACATTGCATTCAATTCAAATGCCAGCAAAAGATGCATACCAGCATCCTTGTTCTACTGCTTCTACAGTGGCATGCTCACATGGCCAACAACTTGCTTTGATTTCCTTTTATGAGTTTTTATTGTGGCTGCTTCTGTTGTCGCAGTCGCAGTCGCAGTCACAGTCGCTGGCATTGCTTGGCAGAGCTCCGCCATTTTATTGTTCAATGAACGGGACTTACGTGTGAACTGCGAGGCGACAACAACTTATGCCATTTCCGTTTCCGTTCCCCAACATGGCCAACAAGGCGAAGGCAATGGCAACGTCGCCGGCAATGGCCACACAATGCCACGCGCCGGCAACTGCTGAGAGTAAGAAACGGAACACAATTGTGAGGTCATGTATGTGACAAACAATAAAGACGATAACTCAGTGCGCTTACGGGAAAGGCAAAGTTCTGGACTAACAACGAGAGCAAGCAGCAACAATAGCTAAAGGAAATGCTAGCGAACTGTAATACGATTCTTATAAGGTGAGTGGATATATACTATGTACCATATAAATCCATGAATGTGACTGCCTCTGGCTGCCAGACTTAATATAGAATTAATTTTTATCATGGATATTTCTAGGCTAACCAAAAATGCAAAGAAGCTTATAAAAAAAATAATAATTTTATACAATTTCTTTAAATCTTGAGAGAGCAGGAAATTGCGTGGGTGAAAAAAAAAAAAATGTTGGCAGAGTAAAAAGCGACATATGCATTTTGCAGATGGTTTTCCTTTTAAAGGAAATTAAACTGACCCTTTTTATTGTTCTTGTTTTTGTTGCTGTTCTTGAAAAGTTTTTCCGTTCTCTCTTTACCTCTCCCTCTCCCTTTCTCTCTCTTTACCTGAACATCGTCTTCCGCTCGTGGAGCTGTTTCTTTTGCTTCTCCTGCTTAATGCTCTTTTCGCACAAAATATTTCAAAAGCAAAGTTTATTTTGTTGAAAGAAAATATGGGCGCTGTCGTCTTTTGGCTTTGACTTTTGTATAGGTGTTTCGAACAACACCACCAACAACAACAACAACAGGAACTGACATGAATAGGAATGTGTGTTCGTGAGTGTGTAGCCATTTTTGTGGCATTGCCGCCTGGTAAAAGTTTTGTTTGCTCTGACACTTAAAAAGTCGTAAAATGCACATTCAACATAAAAACCACAGTTTGAAATTATGGCCTCACTGCATATACGCATATACCGGGAACTCGTTCTCAGAACTCATATTCCTATCATCCTAAAAAAAATAAAGAAAAAAAGACGAGCTACCAACAAGTTTCGCCGTGCCCGAGAATCTCTGTATCTAAATGTGTCGTCCCTTTTCTTTTTTTTTTATTTGCTTTATTATATACACATACATATATGTATGTATCATATTTTCCACTTTAAAGTTTGGAGCTGCAGTCGGCAAGGCTTTTATCTTTAATGCTTTATGTGCACTTTGCTACATCATTTTCACTGAACTCGCTGGAGGAGTTTTCCTTTCTTTGCAACTGTGCTTAGATTTTGTCTCCGATGCATAGTTTTTCTCAATTTATTAACTAAAGTTTCTGAAGATACTTTGAAAGCTATTTTAAGTACGCTTGAATAGAAGCTTCACTTAGCAACGGAAACTGATAATTGACAATTGAATTTAAAAGCCTCACATTCTCACTTGTAAGCTAAACAAAGTTGGACAAATTAATATAATATTTCCAAAAAGGAATAAATGCTCAATCCACCAAATTCATAAAGTTTGACCTTAAAATACATTTTTTTTAGACTATGGCAAAAATAATGAGACTTGGATTTCTGTCTTTATTAAATTGGCTATAACTATTTATTGTCGAGTTCCCAAGTCATAGAGGACTATGTTGATTGTCAGGCCTTCCAATAATATTGTTTATCTGGATTTTAAGATACGAGTTTTGTTGTTTTGTATTCAGTATTATTTTTTATTTAAAGTAAAACTCAAAAACCCACCATTCATTTAATGCCTGCATCAAAAATAATCGATAACTAATGAACGATCTATTCGCTTAGCCTATTATCGATAAAAAATCGTTTGATTACATTCAAAATTTCATATTCCAGTCCTTTCAAATCGGTAATTATCATAAATATCATTCTGTATAGCTTTTCATACGGATTGTCTTAACTTTTACTACAAGGAAAAAAATTGAGATATCGTAAGCTAACTCAATTTTCCTGAGTTTATGGTGACATCAGAATCGAATATTAATTTTCAAAATAAATGCTAAATAATGAAATTTGGAAGGCAATATTTTTATTAAAAAAAAAAAAAAAAAAAAGTAGTTATTTATTTTTCATTCCATCAAAATGGAAAGCACTTCCGACCTCGAAAAAAAAAAGAATCTCTGGCCACCAAAAATAATACCATATTGACCCACAATATGGCACAAAAAAAAAAAACCAAAAAAAAACTTAACCGCACAAACAAATACGCCAATCACCTAAATCCACTCCCAAACCACCGAAAGCTGCATGCGATTTTTTTAAAAGTAAAGTTTTTAAGTTTTAGCCTGGAGTTTTGTTGGAACTTTTGCTTAATTCTTGGCTGACCTGTAAAAAAACAAAAAAAAAGAAAACTGAAAAAGCAGTAGCCAAAATAAATTACATAAAAATTTACAATTGGGTTGTGGCAAAACCCAAAAGGGATTTCATTGTTATTCGCTTCACTTCTTTTCTCTTTTGACCGCCAAGTTGTACAACCTGTTGCCTGACGTTTTAGCTAAAACAAAACCAATTTTTTGTTGCTTTTAATATAACGATTTTTATACTTGAAAGTGGCTGTCTTTGGTATACTTTCAAGCTCAGATGCCCAGTGGCCAAGGCAGAGGGCAAGTTGGGGAGCTGGGCAGGTGGGGAACTTCTCAAAACAAATCAGGAAATCCAGCAAAGCCGAGCAGACTTCCACCCCTAACAAGCTAAAAACCACTACCACCTTTGAGCCATTAACTTGCATAATAAACGTAACGAAAAGTTTCGGCTTTGGTTTTTAGCTTTGCGTACATAACACGGCCATAATGGCCAAAATGTAAACCATGATTGAAAGCACCTCCGGTGTGTAAATGTTTTGACCGTTGAATAAGTCCGGCCTTCGGGGATGGCTAAAATGCCTGTCGTTATTGTTGTTTTGGCTGTTGTTTTTGGTATTAGCAGCACATTATTGAAATTATTTACATTTATTCCACCCACACCACTCTGCCCATCTCACCGACTCTGACAAAACTCAGGCACGCCCAGTCAATCCCATCGAAGCACCCCTCCACTAACCCTTGGTAATATGATGCATAAATTGTTTGTTATTACCCAGCCAGACCATGTCATCAAGCGGCTGACAGGTGTTTAAAAACTTTTAATGTGTTTAGATTTTAATTATAATGCATTACAAACAGACAAAAAAGAATATGCCAAGCGAACTGTCCTCTAAGAGAGAAGGTGAGACCAGAGAGTCAGCTCAATTAACTTTTATTTTATAAAGCAAAAGTTTTGTTTTTTTATATTCTTCGACAATAAAGTTTGGCTCGAAAAATTTATTGATTGAACTAAAAAATATATAAAATTTTATAACAATTCTCGGCTTAAGAGTCAATACATAACCATTCCATTTAATTCAATTTCAGGAGCAACACAAGATTATCCATCTCCTTTATTATCAGATATCTGTACCTCCTGACTCTGTATATAGCCTTCCTTATATATGCAGATCTTGCATGGGAATCAGGCACCTAATTATAAAGATTTTATTCAAATTAAAATCGACCTTACCTGTAAGATTTATAAGAATTTTTATTTGCTTATATCGACTATTGATTTTCGAAAAAAGTTTCTAAACTTCCTTCCGTTTTTTCATTCTTTTTGTTCCAATAAAAAAAAAGCCTTTCAATATGCACAGAAAATTTATTAAGGAATCCGATTTTTGATAAAAAGAAGGTTTATAATAGATCAGTTTAAGCCGAAAATTATAAACCGACTTATGAAATTTTTAAGGCCAAAATTTTATGTAGATCCGTAAAGAGATCATGGTGCAAAATCTGTGTTAAAGTATAAAATGTGTTATAAATTATTTTAATTCGGACTCTCTCCCATGAAAAGGCACGTCTGACGACTCAATTCGGAACAGATAGAAGAGCTACTGCTGGTCAAATGATTGTGCTCCGATTTTTCGTCTGGTATAATGAAATCATGGAAATTTAGTCCCAAAAACTCATCATCCAAGTCATAGATAATTCTTCCAATATGCGACTTGGCTATGAAAGTTTTATTCTTACAAGCAAATTCGATGTGCAGCATTTTTTTGAGAGATAAATCCCGCCTTATACGTGTGGCTATCAAGTCTAGATCATCTCCATGCTTTCGATATATGAACCCATTATCAGTTGAAGTTTCCATATCCAACATTGAGTAATTTTCAACATCATCGCAAATGAAATATTCTGCTGCCTTTCGTTGTTCAATCAGACGATTCAAAGTGGCCTCATCATAAGTACCTCGATGAGGTATAGAAGCGAATTTTGGAAAACTTATAACATCATTTAACTCCGAGTCACATGAAGTTGCTTTAGGTGTCATCGAGATTTTGAATAGAGAACTTTGGTTTAATAGGCCACTTACAGATGGTTCATTAATAATCCTTGGCTTAGCCGCTGCTATTTTTTTAGTCATTACTGTTTTGGGCATAGATATGCTTGGTTGAAGATCTTGGCAAGAAACTTGAGTAGCTGAATTTGATCTGAATTCTTCAATGTCATCTTCAGTTACTTCAGAATGTTGGCATTGATTCACTGATGTATCAAAACTAATATCAGATAATTTTAACTGGACTTGAGAAACCTCATCATATACCTGTTGGGACGAGACAGTTGCATTCCCCCCTAAATCAGTTGCTTCCGCAATATCCTGATCATTTTCAACAGTCTTCACAATAGTATCCAATTTTTCTTTATATTTTGGCATATTTGTATTCTTTTGGGGATGTGGAGTTTTGCTGCGTTTTGACAAAAATGATGGACCCACTTTGATTGGCAAGTATCCACGTGCCGCTTCTGCATCATAATTTTGGCTTTTGGGTGTTTCCTTATAATTGGCTTCAAAAAATAGACGAAACCACAATGCAAATTCGAAATTATTCTGAAATCTACCTTTGACTAGGTCGGCTATAGACAAGGGATTTGTCACATTTAATTCATTGAAACATTTCTGGAGATAACGAAAGTTTTGTATAAACTCGTACTCCACATTTGTAACAAATTTGATTTTCTTCATATTCATTATACCTGGAACTAACAAGTCCATCATATTGCAATAAGCAGCTCCGGTACACAAGTCCTCAATTTTTTGGATGTTACATTTCAGATGCATATTGAACCAATTCAAGATTTCATTACGAGACCACTGTGTCTTAGTATTATGAGTATAAAATACATTAACAATGCGTCTATCAGCCATTTTTAAAATTCCTTGATATAGACCTGAAAATGTAAATTTTGTGTAAATTTTGAAAAATTAAACTAGATAAAAACTAATCAAATAAGTAGAAGTAAAAGTCGCAGGTATTCTTGTGACTGATTTGGTTTCGCATGTCGGCTTATATAATTTAGTAGCCCGATCTGACCGGTCTGCTTAAGACGAACGAATTGTCAGTCTACTGATTCTGACCAATATGAGGTAAGTCTTAGAGATCTACGATTTGTGGCCCTGTGTCCGTATTTTTATTCGAAAAGAGTTTAATAAGAATATGGGTACTTTTCATAGGATTACCATCAATTATGCAAGTTCCTTCAAGTATTTGTTAAGTCTTGTGGTAATATAAATTTCAATTTTCAGTTCTTTGTTTTATTTTTTACTATTTTATTTAGTGTTTTTTTTTTATTTATTTATTTTTTTGTGTACTCGAGAATCTGAAACAAATTGTACTTTGTGTTTGATCAACAGAACAGGACCTACTTTATGTGAGACAGAAACTATTATACAGATTTCGCTTGCTTTAATAAACTATCAGATTCAGACAATTGACCTTTTTTTTTTTTGTCTAGAATGGAACATATTGTTGGCTTTATATTTGAAAATAAAATTAAATGGATTTTTGTCGACACAACGCAAAAAAAAAAAAAACAAACTGTCGTCCTTTATGTGGCAAATGTCCAGCAAAAATCAGAGTAGGAGCAGAAAAATGCGAGAAGAAAAAAAAAGAAAGATGTCGACAGAGAAAGTAGGATGAGACAGACAGAAACATACTGACTTTACACTGAAATTGTTACAATAGAAATTGCTGACAGTGTTGTCCGGTTCACCCTTGTTCGCCTTGTTACTTTCAGTTGTGATCTTGAGCTGACTTGGTCGAGTGTGGTAGCAAAAAATATGCCACAATTGCAACATAACTTTGCAGCTTATTATTTTTTATTGTAGCTAATAAGCTTGACTTGCCAGTTAATGGCGCATTTCCGTTTCCGTTCGCCACACATACACACACACTTACACACCCACACAGATTCTGGCAGACTCAGACATACCGGGCAAAAACCTGTCGTAAAGTTTATAATGAAAATATTTTCAGCTTAGGGACTGCCAAGAAAAAGGAAAAGTCTCAACAGAAGAGGCAAGAAAAAAATGCTATAGCAACTTGTTGTACAACTCTTACAATTGCCAGAAAGAGTTGCCATTCCATTATAGACCCCATCAACCCCACTTAACTGACAAAGAAACTCACACACACACACACACATTTACAGTCTTATGCATTTTGTGGTTGACTCGGAAGAAGAAGACAAGAAAACACAACAAAATAAAATACAGTCAGTTCGCATTGCTCCCTTTGGCTTATTAAAGTAACATTTTATACACATTTGCCATATTATTTTATTTGTACGCATTTCCTTAAGGGTAAAGTTTTATTTAGTTTTTTTTACTTCTAACCCCATTTTTGTCAGACTATTTGGAAACCTATTGTGAGATGGAACTATCTCCGTCCCTGTTTTGCTCATACATTTCATTTGAATAATTCTCACTGAGCTGACAGAGTCTCTGGAGGATGCAGGACTTAAAATGCTCAACATATATAAGTTCTTTTTAATGGACCCTTTAATCTTTTCCTGAAAAAAAATAAAAACAAAATTATAAAATCTCAGGGAACTTCAATATTATTTCAAAATTATCACTCAAAAATTTAATAGTTTTCAAAGAAATTTAATCTTTCATTAAATCTTATTGAATAATAAGTTTATAGAGACACAAAGCACTAATTTGTATAATTAAGTTTGATTTAAAACAGCAAACAAAACTAAATCAAATTTATTGTTCAAAAAAAAAAAAAAAAAGAAATCAAACGCAAACAAAAAAACATAAAAACCAAATCCTCAGAGAGAAAGATAAAAACTGAAAAAACACACACACACACAAAACATTTAAAACTGAATTTATTTGAAAATTTGTGTGATTGTGTGAAAAGTTTGCATATGAAAGATAAGAAGTAAATTCCCTGGTCGAATCAGAATTATTTTTCAAAATATCCGAAAAATGCAAAAAAAACAAAATTGCTATTTTCAGGGGTCCGCAAATTACAGACTCTTTTCAAAATGAGATTGGACCGACATTCCTAAAACTTAGGCTTGTTTAAAAGCCATATAATATAGAAGTCCGATCTGACTGAAATAGCCAAGCGATATTTATCTTTATAAATACCAATGGATCTGGCGATAAGTAATGGAGATACTTTTCAAACCGATTCAGGTTCGTAAGGCAGCTATATAATAAATCAGATTGTACAAAACTTAAACATACATATATATCCATATATGAATTATAAATATCAAACTTGAGTGAGCTCAGTCGGTGAATGCTGAGTTATTTTTAAGACCGATTTAGTTACATATTTGGCTGTGTGATATAGTAATCCGAACCCAATTTTATTTAGTATATAATCAGATATAGAAGGGGTGTTCCCCCTATAAGAATAAGAACAATTATAATCAATAAAATTTGAAATTATTCCTATTGATTTAGGATTTCATGACATCCACAAGATATCCGATCCGGCCGCTTCTTACAAATGCATATAGCTAAGTTTTTTTCCGAAAACCCATAGATGGACATAGATACATGGATTTACTAGACTTCGGTAATTTTTAAGTCTTGGCAAAAAAAATATACTCTCTTTTTCGAAAAGAGTATAACAAGTTGGGCAATAATTTTATGGTGTGACTAGGAGAAACGCACAATGATTTTGGCAAGAGGCCAAATAAAAATTTACCAATTCAAAGGACTTTGAGAGTTTGTCAGGAGAATCCTGAAAAAAAATTTTTTTTTTTCAGCCTTTAAAACAAAACCACTTCAATGGATGACAAACATTTTCATTGGGTTTTCCAAAGCTCAATGCAAATAAAATCTGACAAATGCAGTAGACAAGTGCTTGAGGAAGACAAGTTGGGTTAGGTAGTCCAATATATAGAAGAAGAAGAAGAAGACGAAGATGAAGAAGTAGGAATCAGTGGGACTTTAGTGCCATTTTTGAAATTGATGTTAGTCGATGTGTTCTTTTGGACTTGGGCTCCTTCTTTTCAATTGCTGCACAAAAGAAATAAAAATAATTGTGGCTTCTTTGGTCTTTTGCGATTTTTCCTTTTGTTTGGTTTGGCCCTGTGAGAAACTTTTCCTGCACTTTATGATTTTGGCGCAAACTTTTGTCAGTTTGGCAGTTCAGAGTTTCCATAAAAAAAATGCCATTTGTGCTTTCTTTTTCAATTGTATTATTTTCTTTTTTTATATATTCTATTTTCATTGGCACCAGTGCATATGTTTGTGGCCAAAGCATATTGACTTTGATTATCCTAATGGCCACTCCCATTTGTTTTTTATTATTGACCCAGTTAGTGAGTTATTAGTTTTTCTTCTTTTTTTTATTTTCAAAATCGATTTGCATCATTAACTGAAAGGTTGCAATAAATTTAAGAAAAGATTTCCTTCTTTGGATTAATGAAGTGATATTTTAACCAAACATTTGAGTCTATAACAATTCAATTTGAAATTCTTTGATTGATAAATAAGCACAAACTTTTGATTTATCAAATGCCCCAGGTCCTCTTTTCATCCCCCTTCCGCATTTGCTCAGACAATTTTAACCAAATGAATGTCGTGACCCAGAGTGCCAAGCGGTATTAAAAAGTTTTCCACTAAAAATGTCTATTGAAAAGTAACAGAGGAGAGTCCGAGGGGTGGGGAAGAGACAAACTCTTCATAAGAAAATCAATTGAAATAAATTACAAATAGTCACACAATAAACAACATACCTGCCCGTAGGACTCGTACCCGCTTTTCACAGCTGAATATCTCCACGAACAAGAAGGCAACGAACTTTAAGATGGTGACACTCGCTCTGTGTGTGTGTGTGTGTGACAGACAGACGAACAAAGCGCCAGTCAAGCAGAGAGAGAGAGAGAGAGACAGTCAAATGAGAGCCAGGGCCAGAATAAAGGCAATAACAATTTATATGAGGCCAGGGTAGAAAAACATTTCAAACTTGGTTTGCTGTTTCTGTTGTTGTTGTTGTTGTTGTTGTTGTTGTTTGTGGTATGTTTGGTGGGTAAGGGGGTGTGACTGTTTGTTGCCAAGGTGCGAGACAACGATAACGGTAACCTTTGGGCGAAGACAAGAGCATTTAGAAATTAATGATAATTGACACAATAAACGACAAGTTGAGCTGCCACTGAGGCGGCCGTCACGGGAACAGTATTGCCTGAAAAAGCATGGCCAAACAAAGGGACAGCAGACATGGGGCTGAGTATGGGTTGGGTAGAGTAGGGTAGGGTAGGGTATCAAGCACAACAGTGTCAGCTACAGACCATTGGACGGCTTGGATAATAGTCAATGACATTAGAAGCCAATAAATAAAACGGACTGAAAACAACATAAAAAGTCTGCAAAAAAAAAAAAAAAAACAAACAAAAACGTGCCACATTAGAGGCAGGGCTCTTTATTTAGTGGACTCTGGCCTGTTGAGGAAAGCGTTGAAAACGCCTGTCAAGTCAATTAAAGGTAAAAAAAAAAAAATAAAAAGCCTAGTTGGCACTACTCAAAATGAAGTGAATTTGAAAATGTATTTTCACACATTTTGCGCCTAATTACTTTTTTGGGCAACAAATAAAAATTTTTTGGTAATTGGTAGAGGGAATTTTACCTGACTAATTTTCACACTGATTTTACTTTTCACTGCGCTCTGTTAATCAAAGCGGTAATTTATCCATGTTGTTGTTGTTGTTGTTATTGCAGTTTCGTTTGGTTTGGTACGTGTGCGATGCCTTTTAATGACTGTGATTGTCGAATGGCTGTAAAAAATCCCAGCGGCATCACGTATGCGCCATGTTGACTTTTATTAAAATAATTAAAACCTGATTTGTTGTTAATTTGACTAGGCAAATATCGTCACCACCATCTCCATTGACATCTCCTTCTCCATCGTCATCATCATCATCGTCATCATCATCAGGGTTACTGCCAATATAAAGTTGATGTCAATAAAGATGAGAGCCAGGCGTATCGAGAAAAGAGAGTGAGCAACTCGAGCAGAAATTCTTGGTAAATTAATCGTTTCCTTGTCATTTTGACACCCTCGCCATTTCCCCTCCTTCCACTTCATCCATCATCCACAACTTTGATTATTCAATTATAATGGCAATTGAGCTGTCATATGAAAACGTGACTTGTGGCTGGATTCACTCAAATTGGTAGATTTCAAAATTCTAACCAAGAAGCTGGCAATATTTGTCACCTAAAAATTACTCAACAAAGTGTTCAAAATAAATATTCTTCGTATTGTGGTTATTCAAAATGTTCAAATTATTTACACAATTCCAATCTAAAATAATATCTGAAGAGTAAAGGTTAATCGTCTTTAAGAGTCTTAGCCTCAATTGATAAGGTCAAAGCAGATTTCACCACTCTGAACTCTTGGATTTGTTTTATTTTTTTTTTATCTCACTGTGTAAAAAGAAAACCACAGAACAGCCACTCTGGGGAAAAGAGCTATCAATGTGGGCATGTGTGTGTGTTGTGTGATTGTGTGCGTGTGCGTGTGCGTTGGTGTGCGCGTGAATCTCTGTTTGAGTGTGTGTGTTGATGCGCAGCAATCCGGAAATGAAACTTTTGGCAATTGAATTATGGATATAAAATTGCAGTTTACTTTATCAGTTTTTCTCTCTCACTCTTTGACTATTCCCTTCTTCCTATTTCCTTTCTTAGCCCTATTCGTCCCGCTGTTTCCTTGGAGTCCTCGTCTACATTAAAATTGCTTTAGTTTTGTTTTGTCCAACTTGGTCAATTTAGTTATTTTGATTATATGCTGAAATGTTTTGTTTTAATAAAACTGATGAACAAATTAAATATTTCCTGAATAAATAAATTTCATTTGATCAAAGCATTTCAGATGGAAGTCATATATTTATAGCAAATATATATATACATATATATTTTTTTTTCATTACTTTCAGATTGCTCCAATACGACATGGAAAACTACAACCTTTGTTGTAGGTAAAAAAGAAAAAACTGGAAAATCGTTTTTTTTTTTTCAAACAAATTGTTTTGTGCTCTTTTGCTAGCTTTGCTTTGATTTAAAGGATTTTCAAGTGGATTTATTTTTGCAAACATTCTCCATGCTATTTTTTTTTTTTTATTGATTCAACAGACTTTTTTACTGATGCAAAAAAATGCCTTTATGTTTGACTATGCAAATAGTCGAAACTCTGTGAAAAATTGAAACATATCCTTTTATTCCGAATATGGCAAAAACTTGTTCTGGTTAAGATCATTTTAAATGCCTTTAAGTCCCACTTTAAGCCGAGAAGAAATATTTTGACAAAGATAAAATGGGATATCCGGCAATGTCAAGCCAAAACCTCATTTTGTCTAGATTTAAACCAAGGTAAATGGAACAATCTAAGTCTCATATGTCATTTGGATTAAAATCTTCTTTTGAGAGCAATAAAAAAAAACTCTGAATGTGAAATGTTTGGTAATTCAACAAGATTTGCAACGTAAATATTCCATTATTGGGCCTGGTAACCTATTTTAAGAAAATGCGAAATGAAACAAGCAAACAATCTAGAAATTTAAATAAACTCGATTTATTAATTAATTAATTTATTTTATTGAACTAAAAATAATTTAATTTAAAAAAAATAGAAACAAAAATTTAATTGATTTTAGCTACAAATAAACGAAACCTTTTATTCATAAGTGAACCCATTAGATGGCGGTAATGAGAGTATTCATTTTTAAACACTAGATGGCGCTAGCACACCTTTCTAGTTTATTTTAACTTTTTATCCTTAAATCTAATTTAGGTTGTACTTGAGGTATTAATCACTATCACTATCATTCAAAGGGGCCGTTTTCAAACGTGCTATTAATTCCTTAGCTGGATTGAATATGCCATTGGTCTGCTGAGAGCAAATAATGCAACGTTGCGACTTTTTATATTGGGCCAAGGCACACTTTTCGCAAAAGTAATGTTTGCATCTGAAAAAAAAAAAAAATTATTAATAAAATAAAATGAAACAATCAAAGTTAATTAGGCTTACTTAGTCACCACAGGATTAACAAAGCTCTGGCGACAAATATGACATTTGAAGGGCAGGGTTTCTTCATCCGAATGAATTTCGTATTTGTGATCATCGTCATCGTCTGATTCACAGTCGCCGCGTCGCGTGGCATCATGGTCCATTTCTAACTGCCAACCAGCCTTATAGTCACTACGATCGTGCAAAAACTTGCAGCTGTCACCAAAGCCGCAATATCCCGTCTCCTTGAAGTCTTTGCAAATATCCGGCTGAAAGTCCCAGCGCACAGTGGCACGCAAATGAGTTGGCGCACGTATTGGACCCGCTCTGACCATGCCGGAGCTGGCATTACCGGCTGCCGTATCTTGCTTCTTATAGTACTGCGCATAGTTATTAATTCCGCGGTAGATCTTGTCGTCCGGTTTTCCTTCCAGTTCCTCATTAATTTTCAGTGCCCGGGCATGTATGGCTTGAGCGTCTCTGTCCAATTCGGTTTCGACTTCATTTATGGCCGTCGCTCCCTGATCTTGTGGGCCTGTGGGCAGAGCCTCGCGCTTCGACTTATAGGATACACCAACTGAATTTTTATCAGCCTCTGCCTCACTCGCGCTTGTCGAGGAGTTTTCAGCCGGCCGGTCGCGTTTGGCCAAAGATTTTGTTTTGGTACTTTGGAAATTCGGGTTGGTGCGTTTGCGTCGATTCTGAGCACGCACAACGGCACTGGGTTTTGCTTGTTGCTCCTCCTCATCACTGCTCTTTGCTATTTATATTAAACAAATATTTAGTTATTTCGTTCTATTGCACTGAACAAAATGTACTTACCCGCTTCATTGCTACTGCTGGAACTGTCCTTTTTGCGACGCATAGCAGCACCTTTCTTTATATTGCGTTTCTTAAAGCCAAAGGCAGATGTCGAGGTACTTGTTGCTTCTTCAGACATTTTTATTGTTATTCACAAAATACAAAATTGCTAACACCGCGGAGCACCAAGGAGCGTGAACAGGAACCAGTGAACGACCGCGGTACCAGTGAGCGAACTACCAGGCTGCTTTAAAATAGGCTAAAGAGGGCGCTTTGTTTATTTTCGCTAGCGCCGACTTACAATTTACAACACTAGTTTTTATTTTTTTATCATTCAGTGTAATATCGAATTAACATCGTTAATCGTTTTTCGGTAGGCAGTACGCGTTGCCCGAAGAAAATACTTATATTAATATAAATATTTAATATTAAAATGCCGAACAATCAGAAATGTAAAGTGCAAAAGTGTTAGCAACGTTCAAATACAAAAAGTAAGTGGAAACTGCTTTTAAAAGCAGTTAATTAACGCTGTGAAAATATTTTGCCCAAGATTTGTATGCGCTTGTGTAGGTGTGCGTGTTTGTTTTGTGTTGGCGTTGCCACAAGACTGGCAAATGCAATTGTTCTTATAAAAATTTAAAAATTCTTTTAAATTATCAATGGATATTTTTTCCAATGTTCTGGAAGGTAGACCACATTTTCAAAAAAATAAATAATATAGTCGAAAGACTTATCACAAATCTAGCTTGTCTTTGGCGCGACCTCTCCGGACTCGAACTGGAATTGCTAGATGAGCGTCGCCCATCCGCCAGTCTGCATTTAATTTATTTATTATTGCAATGCAGTATTTGCCTGTGTGTGTGTATGTATATGTGTGTGTGTGCCATCCATTGTATCTATTCCATAGAAATTATATCAATTTACATATAAATGTAAATATTTTTCCGTCGTGTAAGACGTGCGAAACATAAAAAGTAGTTATCGATTGAAAACCTACCACTAAAGTTATATAAATCTCAGTCTCATTAAACGCTAATTAAATAAAAAGTCAGCTAAGGTAAATCCAAGTGAGTTTATTGATTAATTCTGCTGTCCACAGCAGTTTAAAAACCCCCCAATAATGCCTATAAGATTTTCGTTCTTATTTACAAGAAATAAAACTAAAGTGGTGTGCGTGAGTGTGCTGTGCGACTCCGCGTCGGCATCGATAAAACCAAAACCCACAGCCTTACCAGCATTTGTTGTTGCGGCATTTAGTTTTGGTGCACGCCCAAAAAAAATAACATTGTCGCTGTGCTCCATGCCATATATGTAAGTCTGTGTGTGTGTGTGTGTGTGCGTGTATTAGTGCTGTTCAACTGCCGCCCCAAGGTTAATTTGTTAGCCTATACGTGCCTGCTTACTTTGTGGATATTCTACTCCTCTTCCATTTTAGACTTCAAATGACATTTAAGCTTCCAATTTTATTTATAGGCATACATTATGTAGAAAACTATGTATGCCTGTTTGTGTATATAAAACAAACACTTGTTGCTTTGGCCAGTGTTAAAAAAGATCCCCTTTCCACGGGCTATTTTTCCACTAGTTCACTTGGGCCGGAATCCGCTTGAAAGAGTCAATCAAAGCTTATTTTTTCTAATTAAAACAGATCAAACTAATTGAACTCTTTCGCCTAGTTGAAACATCTTCATCAGATTTCTACACATTAATTGCCACAAATTGAGACTCGGCTCTGAGCTCACATTTAGTGCTTCAACATGATAAGGCCCATAAAAAAATTTGTTCTATATACTGATAAATATCACGTATTCTATAGACTTATGTTCCGATCCATATATGTATATATACTTTGGTATCGCTATCTGAGGATGTTATTGCTGGGAGTACCAGTATTTGTATTTGCTGCGATAATTTAATTGCTTTTATATTTGACTTGCTATGTGTACAAAATCCAAAAATAAACGCCCATTATATGATTAATCTAACCATTAAGCTAATTATTTATTTAAAGTATTTTTAAGCTTATTCGAACGGTTTTTATTTTCTGTGCAGGTAATGTGGAGTCAGTGAGTAGTTGCGCTTTATTCAAAATAAATCATAATATCTTTTATAAATCAAAAAAAGAAAAAAAAAAAAAGCAAATCCACAAAAGTTTTGTAAAAGTTTATAGCCAATGAAAATTGTCAACCCACATTACCTGGGCATGAAACAAATGCATTCAATAAAATGCAACTACACATTCTTGCCACTTCAAAAGTGCAGTGCAAAGTGCAAAAAAAAAAAGAAAAAAATGAAAGCCAACGAAATAAATATCAAATTAATTAAATAGCTGCAACCACCCACTCTCGAAAGCATTACCAGCACAAAAAAAAGTAAGCCGGTTCCAAAATTAAGAGAACACCCAATCAGCTGGCTAATAAGAGATGTTTACATCTTCTTTCTCTTTTCCAAATTCAGAGTGCTGCCACCTAGCCCATTCTTAGAATGTCATTGAATATGGCAAGTCTGGCAATGCCAGTACAGGCAACTGAAAATACTCGCAAACGGTTGCTAGATGAAACAACAGCAACAAGTATCGAAACCTCGAGTCCCTCAAGTGCAACATCATCCAATTTACTATATCCTGTGGAGCATAAATCGATCATAGAGATTCACATATCCAATGTGAATGAGGTTCAAAATAAAAAGCCTTGCCTCGAGCCGAACGGAAGTGAGATTAGCGAGTTTTCAAATCCAACGGAAAATGAAAGTAAGATCGAAGAGACTCCAGAAACTGCAATAGATCCCAGCAAACTTACCGAGGAGGAAGAGCTGCGCGATCAGGAATACCGTTCCAGCTGTGTGATATTTCTCCAGCACTTGCCCTGCTTCAAGCTGCAGCAACCCACAGACGATGTGAGCGATGTGCCGAGCATACCCAAATGTCGAGAGTGTCGTCGTCATGTGGCCAACACAGCCACCAGCGCCTACTCATCCAACGATATCTACTGTCGCTTCTATGAGTTCCGACGCCTGCAATATAACTCTTCCGGCGATTTGTTGGTGGCCGGCTTTCCGAACCCCTATAGCGAGCCCACACCAACTGACTACACTGTATGGCAGCCAGATGAGCACACCCAACCCACGGCCGGTTATATGGACATACAAGTCTGCCGTTATATTCTGCTGCATGCCGGCGATCAGTTTTGTTATTTGTGGCGGCAGGAAGCCGAAGCCTTGCGTCTCCATGAGAACCCCGACGACACCATAGCCTGGAAGAAGGCTGTCCAGGGCATACGCGAGATCTGCGATGTCTGCGACACGACATTGTTCAACTATCACTGGACCTGCAGCAAGTGTGGCTTTGGCGTGTGCCTGGACTGCTTTAAAGATCGCAAGGAAGGCAAGCGTCTAAAACGCATGGAGTCTCAGCGAGGCAAGGATGAATATCACTGGTTACTCTGCACAGAACAAAAAGGTGCTGGCAATGAGGCTGGCAAGCTTCAACACAAACTGGAAGCTTTGATGCTTACCCAGATCATAGCAGGGGATTCTCTTAATGTCTTGGGACGTCTGCTGCATGATGTACGCACGTTGTGGCAGGTGCCACAGGTTTGTGGTTGCCTCTTGAGCAAGCAGGAAATCAAGGATGCCGAACTTAATGAGCTCATACAGGATATGATCAAGGAGTCCCAGCTCAAACAGCATACCAGCGCCTCTTCCCTGGCCACCGAGGAGACCCTACGCAAGCAACAGCGTCTGGAGAAGCTGCACGCCAAGAAGATGGAGTTCGCCCGAGAGCGTGGCATTGACTATGTGCCAGGACGGGTATGGACCAAGGAAACTCTCGGCAAGGATCCCATTACCAGTGCTTTCGACAACTTCAAGCATATCAATTTTCTGCGTAAGGGTCTGGCAGGACTTAGACGTTTCCTGCCACCTCAGGCTATGACTTTAGTCCACTCCACCCAACTGGCTCCCGGGGTACCACATGAATGGCTTTGCGATGGGAAATTACTGCGTCTAACCGATGCCATGCATCCGGATAATCGTGTACTCTTCCAAGATGTCTGGAAATGTGGTCAGCCTGTTATGATTTCCGAGGTGGCCAAATCACTCAATTTGGATCTCTGGCATCCTGAGGCCTTTTGTAGGGATTTTGGTGACAAACCCAACGATTTGATTAACTGTCTGAATGGCAATCTGGTTCCCAATCAGCCCATGCGTCATTTCTGGGAGGGCTTCCAATGCATTCACAAACGTCTCTTAGATGTGAATGGCAAACCCATGCTGCTTAAGCTCAAGGATTGGCCGCCCGGAGATGATTTTGCCGAGATCTTGCCCACTAGATTTGCGGACCTTATGCGTGGCCTGCCCATGCCAGAATATACTCTCCGCACGGGTAATCTCAACATTGCCAGTTGCTTGCCCAAGATGTTCGTCCCACCCGATTTGGGCCCCAAAATGTACAATGCCTACGGCTCAGCTTTGCATCCAGATAAGGGCACAACCAATTTGCATCTGGATATCTCGGATGCCGTAAACATCATGGTCTATGTGGGTATACCCCAGGATGAAGACAGCAAGCCACAATTGGCAGCCACGCAAAAGGCAATAGCTCTGGGCGGCTGCGATTATCTGACACGAGCTCGCTGCCAGTCACCCGATGTGCTCCCTGGCGCCCTCTGGCATATCTTTCCGGCCCGTGACGCAGACAAAATACGTGATCTTCTGAACCGCGTTACCTTGGAAAAAGGCTTTCGCCTCGAACCCGACCACGATCCCATACACGATCAAAACTGGTATTTAGATGACAAGCTCCGAGCTCGTCTCTTCAAGGAATACGGTGTAGAGGGGTACCCGATTGTCCAGTGCCAAGGCGATGCTGTATTTATACCCGCCGGTGCCCCACATCAAGTACAAAACCTGCATAACTGCGTCAAGGTTGCCGAGGATTTTGTCTCACCCGAGAATATTACTCATTGCTATCACCTCACCCACGAGTTCCGACGGCTCTCCCACTCGCATACGAATCACGAGGACAAATTACAAATCAAGAACATCATTTATCATGCCATCAAAGATTGCTGCACCATCTTGACACGGGCTCTGAACGAACGTATTGATCAGGAAATAGCCAAGGCTCAGGAGGCCGCAAACAAGAATTTAAAATAAAGATTCTCCAGATTTAACTAAAATTTATGTGTGTTCTGTTTTGTCTTATCTAATATTTTAAAGTTTAAAATGAATTTACTTAAATTTAATTTACACAATTCGCAACATTTTTCTGTAATAATTTTTGTCTAAGCAAATAATTTTAATTTAAAATAAAAATTTACCACTATTTTTGATAAGTTTATGTATTTTCTATACATTTTTATACTTGATAGAACGAAAGATCATAAAATTAAAATTCTCAATAAAAAAATAATTAAAATATTCACCCTAAAAAAAGGTTGGTTTACTTTTATTTTCTTCGGGAATAGAACAATTCGAATTTTGGCTTCCTTTTATTTTCTTCGGAATTCGAATTCGAATTTCGGTCTGGCAACTCTGTTCATCGCGTTCCATTTAGTTTGGGCGCTTTAGAAAATTGAATTTAATTTTGATTAAATGGGTTTATTAATTTTTTTTTTTCAATTTTGAATTATTTTCAGTAATAAATTAAAAACCAAAATTGTGTCCACCACAAATGCCTTGGGCCGAATTAAATGAAAATAATGTTGCGAAAAATCGACGAATATATTAAATTCAAACACTACTTGAGGTTGCGGGCCGGAAATATTTGAGTCAATTAAATAACAATCCGAAATTAAAAGGCCTTCAACATAAACGAAACAATAAAAAAAAGGATAATAAAAATTATATAGAAAATTTATTACGCAAAAGAGTTCAGGATTCTTTTTAAGTATTCAAATTGCTTTCAAGGGGTAAAGTGAAAATATTTCAGCCAAAATGACTGTGGATTTCAACGATTATTTTTGGGTGAGTTAAAGATTAGCTAAAAGTTTTTCAGCTGTTCACCTCAAATTTTGATTTGATTCACAGGGGGAGAAGAACAATGGATTCGATGTGCTCTACCATAATATGAAATTTGGCCTGGTGGCCAGCAAAGAGCTTTCGGAGTTTCTGCGTGAAAAGTCCAATATTGAGGAGCAAAACTCCAAGATGATGTCCAAGTTGGCCCACAAGGCCAGCACGGGCACTTTGAACAGCACCTTTGCCCCGGTTTGGACCATTCTGCGCACTTCGGCAGAGAAATTGTCCACTCTGCATTTGCAGATGGTCCAGAAGCTAACCGAGCTGGTCAAGGATGTGGCCAAATATGCCGATGAATTGCACAAGAAACACAAGTCCGTCAAAGAAGAGGAGTCTCACACTCTGGAATGTGTTCAGGCGATACAGACATCCACAGCGGCCGTGCAAAAGCTGCGCGATCTTTATGCCGGCAAGGTCCAGGAATTAGAGAAGCTGCGTAAGGACAATGCCTCCCACAAGGATATCGAAAAGCTGGAGACGAAACTCAAGAAACTGCAAGAAGACTACCGAGCCCTCCTGGACAAACATAATCCCATTAAAAATGAGTTTGAAAAACGAATGACCCAAACTTGCAAGGTGAGCCAAAAAAATCTTTAAAAGTAAAAAGAAAATTAAATCTCTTGTCTTTCTTTGTACAGCGTTTCCAGGAAATCGAGGAGGTGCATCTGCGTCAGATGAAAGAGTTTTTGTCCACGTATCTGGAAATGCTGCAGAATAATCACGATATGGTGGGACAGGTGCATTCCGATTTTAAGCGTCAATTCTTAGACATGTCAGTGGACAAGCTGCTCGAGCAATTTGTTTTGAACAAATACACGGGCCTCGAGAAACCAGGTGACCAGAGCAAAGAAAGCTAGGAAATCCAATAGTTTCGTTAATAAGATTTTTGATTTTCAGAAATGCCTGAGCTGGAATTTGTGCCCTTGTCCATACAGTCCAGTTCGGCCTCATCGCGTCTGAACCAGCCGCATGCCTCGGCCACGGCTTCCAACTCGAATTCGGCCACCAGCATTCAGGCAGCTTTGCGAGCCGGTGGTGCCACCGGGCCCACAGCCGGCAGCTTAGTCTCCATGGATCAGCGTGGTGTGGCAGCTGCAGATGCCCTGGCAGGCATCTCTTTGGGCAGTGGCAGTGCGGCCAGTGGCAGCATTCCCTATGCCGATGATGGCATACTGGGCACTTCTCCGCGGCCCACTTCGCCGGTGAGTGGCGGCAGCACAGCTGGCGTTGCTGCGCCTACCCCGAACCCAGCCACCTCGACGGGAAAGAGCTTGCGTTTTTGGTTCTTAACATCAAGTAGCAGCAGCAGCAGTGCGGCTAGCAAACAGCAGCAACAACAGCAGCAGAATGCTGGCGCTGGAAATTTTGGTAATGGTTCAGCCAGTCTCGCAACAACAACAACTACTAGCAACAGCAAAAACAACACAATCAACTCAACCACCAACACAACCACCACCAATAATGCCAATACAACTGGCACCACCAACAACATCACCAACAATTTCACCACAAATTCCCCTAACTCAGAGCTTCAGGATAATAATAATCAAGGTTCATTTGATTTTTTTCCCCTTTTATTTTATAATTTTTACTCTTTATTTTTTATTTTACTAATACATTTAGGTTATGGTATTTATTTTTTACTTTCATTTCGAAAATTATTTATATGCCAAAATTCACTTGATACATTCCCGCGATGCTTTTGTGATTGTACAGATTTTCTAATTTGGAAATATTATTTAAATATAAATAACACTTTATGTTGCTTATTATTAAGTTTTAAAGTCTTAAGTTGTCTGAAAACCCGATCAAGCCAGGTAATTGAGAAAGTTCAAGGCTCCAGTGAATTGGATTAATAGGAAATCTTTAAGCCTTATAAGAAGGTACCGTCTATTCCCATAAGAATCAATCCATAATTTGAAAAACAAGCCTAATGAAGCTTTCTGTATTTACGAACTAACTTGTAACCACCCAGATAATACTACTACTGATATATAAATAGTTTACCAAAACTTTATCTGTTATAGAAATATATCAGACATTTGTCAACCGATTCCGATCTAATTTCTTGATAGATATACTAATATAAATTTTCTCGGAAACAGATGGATCCACTATGGACTAAGAAACCTAAATAGATTATAGCAATATCTCCGACATTCGTTGACCGATTCCGATCAAGTCTGATACCTGAAATACTGATATAAAAATTCTCGGAAACAAGTGGATCCACTATTGGCCAAGAAACTTAAATAGATTATAGCAATATCTCCGACATTCATTGGCCGATTTCGATCAAGTCTGATACCTGAAATACTGATATTATTATTGTCGGAAACAGGTGGATCCACTATAGGCCAACAAACCTAAATAGATTATAGCAATATCTTTGACATTCGTTGACCAATCCCAATCAATTTTGATACCTGAAATACTGATATAGTGACAAACTAATCGATTATAGCAATCTCGGGCTCTAATTCTACTAACTGTATCATATATGATTTATTTGCAAAACTTCGGTAACCCGAAGATAGCATTTCTATTTATTGGAAATATATTTATTTTTAAGTCTGTGTTCTTGTCTCTTTGTCTATGTTTTATTCAACTGTACATTTCTTGTGTAAATCATTAATTTTTAATTTTAAGAACCCTTTTTATTTAGTATCGAGAAACTCAAACACCGACCAAGCAAAACACTCACCTCCACAACACTTGTGTTTATATTTACATAAATACTGTTGACTATTTAAATGAATGATTAATTTTAAAAACATTCCAGTTAATTAACCTATTAATTATATTTTTCTCACATTGTTTTTGTTTTTTTTTTTCTGACGCCGTCTCGCTATATATTTTTTTTGGTCATGCTTTGTATAAAATTGAAACCCAAACAAACACTTCCTAATTAACTATAAAAACCATTTTTTAAAATTTCCCTGCTCTCTTGCGAAATCCATCCGAAATAAAAATCGCTTTAAAAAAAATATATATAGATCAGCAGCAGCAACAACAACAACAACAGCAGCCAATTGAGGCTTCAACCCCTACGGCCGGCTCGGGGGGTAAAAAGTATTTAAATTCAACGACAAGTGAGCAACATTTATCGAAATCATTAAATGAACAAGATCATCTTCATCACCAACAACAACAACAACAACAGACTGCAACGGGCCATGCCACAACAGCAACAACAACCACAACGTCCAGGCGTACAACGTCACTCTTAAATATATTTACATCAAATTCTCAGGGTATGAAAGAAAAAAGAAAAGATTAAAAATCAAACACCCAGAAAAATAATATTTTATATAACAATTATTAATTATTTTTATTTTGTTAAAAAATTGTAAACTCTTTTGTAAATGGTTTAATTTGTAATTTCAAGTCTACATTTTTGTTGCTTTGCTTCTACTTTTTTTTTGCATCACATTTAATTTATACACATTTAATTTAAGCACACATTGAATGCATCTATACGGTTGGCGGTGTTTGAGTTAAGTTTTTCAATATTCTGTAAATAATATTTATAATTTTAAAACTATAAAAAGAGGGCCTCAGATCTTGTCTCTCTCTATCTCTCTCTGTCTCTCTTGAAAGTTTCTAATATTTTTCGAAAATTCTGTATAAAATGAATCAGCATACTTAGTAAATAAATTCTGATTATATCTAGCTTCGATTTATGGCACATATTTATATATAAAAATATAGTTTTTTCTTTTAATATTTTGTTGGCCCTTTTAGTGTTGATTTCCAAAGTTTCCAAGTTTTTCAGTGGTTTTTTGTTTTGGAATGTTTTATGTGTTTTTGGCAATTCGGTTGGTAGGCTAATTTGGTTTTATGGATTTGAAAAATATTGTAAAAATTATTTAATTAATTTGTTTTCTTTTAGTTTCTGGCATTTTGCGTAGTCGACGCGATAAAGCGAAAACAAAGAAATCGAAAAAAAAGAAAGATAACGACGCCGCCGAGCACATCCAAGAAGAAGGTTTGGCCAGGTGAGTTCAAATCATTTCATGTTGAAATAAAAAATTTTAAAATTTATTTTGTTGACAGTCTGGAGCGTGGCAATAACACGCTGCTGGATTATGATGAGCATGGACGCGTAATGAAGACTCAGAATTCCAGTGGCAGCAGTGCGGGTGGTGGCTTGGCTGCCTTGTCGGCCACCTCAGCTCAGGGCAGTGTGGATTCGGCGGGGGCCAGCAGCATGGGCGGCGGCAGTGTGGGAGCCAGTGGCAGTGGCCTGGCCAGTGCTGGCAGCCTAGCTGTCTCTATGCCACCACCGGCCTCTGTGCCCAGCGTAGGCCTAACTGCCAATGCCAGTGGAAGTGGTGCTCCATACGAAGTGGACGAGGAAGGGTTCAGCATACAGCCAGCCAAGGAAATAGCGTGGGAGGAAAATCATGACAAGTGTAAGCCTAACTTGCTGGAATATCCAATTTGTCATAAATTATCTTATTTATTTTTTAGCTGGCAGCTTTGAGTCCGACTCGGACTCGGATTCAGACAATGATAAACGGGATCGACGTATACATGTCAACATCAAGCCACTTAACAATGGCCAGGCCCCCATGTCGGCCAGTGTGGATGAGCTGCGCGCCACGGTCGAAAATATATCGCTGTCTCCAACAGGTGTCTTTTCGCAGCACTACACGAATCAAATGCAACAGGCGCGTGCACCCTCCCGTCAGCAGTCACCGGAGATATCGAATGCCTCCACGCCCACGGCCAGTGTGCATCCCTATGCACCTCTCCAGAGTCCCACGCTGTCCAACAATAATGCTGGGCACACGGCTGCTCACAATCGGTATGCCGATCTGGGTGATATCTTCTCCGAGTTGGGCGATGTGAGTGCCTCGGCCCCCGCTTCGGCCACACTGTCCAAGCCTAACCGGCAGATACCAACGCCCACATCGGCCAGTGGCAGCATAGCCATTCCAAGACCACCCTCAAGACGCTCTGATATGATAGCCATCGGCTCGGCAGCCTCTTCCGCGGGTGTGGGTGTATCCTCGACCTTGGGTCGTGGCCGCATGAGTCCTTCGCCCATGAATAGGGCGGACAGCATTGGGAGTCTGGAATTCCGCACAGCAATCGGTGGAGTTGGCTCCTCTCGAGGTCCTTCTCCACTCACCATTGGCATATCCGATACTATACCCTTGGCGGTGGCATTTCATGAAATTATACATGCCTATTTTAGGTGAGCACAAAAATTCTTTGTGAAATTCTTGAAAAAATATAAAAGTATTTTGTTTTATGTTCTATTTTAGGGGCAGCGATGAATCACGATGCCAGGTCAAGGTATCCGGTGATATGATGCTTTCATTCCCAGCCGGCATTGCTGGCCTTTTAGCCAATAATCCAAATCCAGCCAAGCTAGGTTTTCGCATTAAGCATGTACAAAATTTGGAGAATTTTATACCAAATAATAAACTGGTGCAAATGTGAGTATTTAAGAATGCCATATAAATCGATTTTAACAAGCTAGAAAATTCGATCTTGATGATCTATTGATCTTTCAGATAAGATAAGAATATAGATTTACATTTTCTGATTGATTGATAAATTTTTTGGTCTAAACCGATTCTTCTCTATCTTTGCAGTGATCGCCAGCAGTCGAGTAGTTTCCATACCATGCTGGAATTCAATATGCAAGCTTTGACTGCCTTGCTGCGACGCCAGGCGGAAAATAATCCCGCAGCCTCCTATTTCAATGTGGATATACTCAAGTATCAGGTGCGGACTAAGCCGGGTGCTTCGTCGTGTCCCTTTCAATTGGTCAGCTATTGGAAATGTGAGCCCACGTCGACTGCCTTGAAAATTGATTATAAATACAATAATCATGCCATGGCGAGTGCATCACCATTGCTCAATGTTACCTTGTCAGTGCCGGTGAATGGCTCTGTGCGGAATGTACAATCCAAGCCACATTCAGCTTGGTATGTCTAAACGAAATTCGAGAAATTTGTAAATATTTTTTTTAATGGATTTTCTTGTTTATTTACAGGTTGGGTGAGTCAAATCGTTTGATTTGGAATTTCACAGACATATCGCAGAATTCACCAGATGGCGGTGTGGGCACTCTACGAGCTCGGCTGGAACTCAATGATGGTCCCTCCACGCCGGCCATACTCTCCACACAGTTCAATTGTGAGGGCACCACCCTCTCGGGCATTGAATTTGAGCTGCAGGGCAGCGGTTATCGTTTATCCTTGGTCAAGCGTAGATTTGTTTCGGGTATGACCTCCTCAATATATCAAAAAGTTTTCAACTTAATATTAATTTTTATTTTTATTACAGGCAAATACGTTTGCGAGGGCGATGGGGTACGCAGTGGAGCCACACCAACACCACCTTCAGTTGGCTCAACCAGTCCGTATTCGGCCAAATCAAATTAGTTCTTTTATACACACAGGAAAAAATCGAAACAATTTAAACGGTATATAAATAAATATTATTTATTTATAAATGCAAATATAGAGAGACAAAAACAAAAAACAAATAAAAATAATAGAGGACTTGCAGGCATATACGAATGTTATGGCTATAGGCTCGTGAAACTAGCAAAAATCTATGAGAAATTTAACTAAACTAAATTTATTTGGCAATTGTCGTGATTTTGACAATTTAACAATGATTTTTTCTTTTTTATATTATCGGTTTTTGTGTTTCTTTTTAAAAGTGTTTAATGATCAAAGTAATTTAATGAATGTTAGAAAAATTAATATTTTCAAAATTATTGTTTCATACAGACTTGAAATTTCCGTAAAAAAAAAAATATTTTAACTACTCGGTATATGTTTGTCAGGCTTAGTTGAATAAGAAGAAAAAAAATGATCATGTGATGTGTGTAAAATCCAAAAGTTATATGTACTCAAACCTTGATCCTGACAGTTAAACCCAATCATTTCAAGCAGAAAGATTTATAAAAGCTTGGGTAGCTTACTGCCCAGACTGTATTTGTATTATTTGTTATATTTACTAGATTTAGACACAGCAAATGTATTTATTATGTTTAATTATGATTATACTTATTATTATTATTATGTAAACCGAAGTACGTATGTATGTAGACTCACAAAAAATATATATACACACACACACACATACACACCTAAAGTAACAAATCTTGGAAGAGGCATTTCTCATGGAATGTTTCCTTCTTGTTTGTTCAGTTTTTCTACACAAAAATAAAACCAGAAAAAATGCAAAATGTATTTCCAAAATGTTGGTTTTTTTTTAAGGATAAAAATGGTCTGGAAACATCTAAAAATTGTTTTGAAATAGGCAAGATAAAATTGATGGAGAAACCTAAAGATTTGCTACGACGAAATAATCAACATTTTATTATCTCAATCAAATGTTTCGGGCTTACTAATTTTGGTAAATCTTTTATTCAATCTTCTTTTTTTTCATAATTTTTTTTTTCCTTCGAAATTTTATCGACTTCTTAATTACAAAATAATTTCATTTAAATTGCATAAATTAAACAAAAAGAACGTGACAAACCGGTTTTTCTATTTTTTCTGTTTTTGCCTCTTGAGAATTTTTTTTTCTTGCTTCTCTTGAAACACGCTTCCAAATTGAATTTGTTGAATTTGTAGAAAAGCAAACAAGTTGACAAACTGCTTGGCATATGTTTATCTTTCTACTATTCGCTTTTGTTTTTTCCTCTTTATTTTTTTTCTTTTTTTTTCAGAATTAACTTGATTGATTGGTGGGTGCAGGTTTCGGTTTCAGGTTCACACTCCAAAAAAAAAAAAAATTACCCAAGATAAGCAAGATTGTTTTGAATGAATTCACATAGGCTCACATCGTGTTGGCTGGCCAATTTAAATTGTTTCAGTGTAATTGTTGTTGTCTTTTGTATGCGATGCCAAAAACATAAAACAGCTGTCGCCATCGCTTTGTCGTGCGACGAGCCTGACGTCATCTTGCCACAAATTGTATTCAAGGTCGCCATTTCAGTTTCATTTTCAATTCATGCACTGCCACAGATTCCTCTCTGTTATTTATTTGTTTGCTTATTTTAATGCATTCAATTGCATTAATGGGCAGTTCAGCGACTCGAAGATCAACCAGAAAATAAATGAAAATAACAAAAAAAAAAGAGAAAACGAAAGGCAATTTATGGTCAGAGTTATTCTTAGAGAATCGTTTTAAATATTTTGCTGTGTGTGGGTTCATTTCTATTTTGAATGGCGAGCTGCTTATTTATTCAAGTCTATTAAAATCGTTTTAGTTAGCTTCTGCGTAATTTGAAAAAAATTTCAGAAAAATATGCTGAAATTTATCTACCTTGGCACTCTTAGAATTATTAACGACCCAACAAGTTTTTATGACTTACAGAATTGTCTTTACTTTCGAAATTAGCAGAAGAGCAATATTTTGTTTATACAATCAATTCGAATAATTAGAAGTACTATATAAACTAGGTTATATCTCTTATATATGTATATATAATTTTATTTTCAAAGAAACCCAAATTGTCTCCAGGAATATCGTAAAAAATAATACATTTAATAATACAAATATATTTCATAAATTTTATTTCTTTTTTATTTTTTTCGATTTTCAAAAAACCACAAATTTTTCCCCTCCAAATTGGCTTAAATAATATGTAAAATATCAAGGAAAATCTTTTAAATTTATTTCTATATATTTTATTCTTACAATTCATTAGGAATCAGTTATTTAATTTGTTTATTTTAATCCCATTTTCCTGTTCAAATATCGGTGAATCCCCTTACTACTTTTTGATCCACTGTTATCATAATGAAAAGCTTCTTCTGTATTTGTCTTTTTGCTGGACTATCAGTCTAGCCAGACTTTTTTACCTGTAAAATAACAAACACCAACAATAATATTAAATTACTAACAAGCCCTTAAGTGTTTAAGAAAGGTAAAAAATAATAATAATCCCAACGTTATCTTCGGGGTTCCGAACCTCTTTTGGAGGTTTTTTCTGCTGTAAATCATATGAACGGGGTTGGTCGGTAAGAAGGTCTGATTTAGGTTCGTATAATAGCTATATAATAAAGAAGTCCGATGCTTTTGGAATTCGGTACAGGTGTATATAAGAAACGTGTGCCAAATTTGAAAAAGATGGGTCAACCCGATTTAGGTTTCTAGGACAGCTATATAATATAGTATTCAGATCCGGCAGATACCAAAAATTGTGCAGTCTATCTATATAGGAAGGCTTTATATATACAAATTTTCTTCACGATAGCTTTAAGACTCAGAGCCTAGTTTGTACAGAAAAAGACGAACATCTCTATATCGAGTCCTTCAGTGATTCGAAGTATTCTAGGGGTCATGTTTGGGGGTCTACGATGAGTGGTTCTCTGCTTTTTTCTTTGAAAAAGAGTATAAAAATAAAAACAATTAGCACCATTGTGGCTATATACATTTTTTTATACAACTTTATTTATGCATTCGGTTTTCAGTTTTTAGTTTCTAGTTGACATGCAGTGATAGTGTCAAGTGCCTCGGGACTGGGCTGTGCTTTTATTTTTTTTAATTGCTAAGTTGAAACGCATTAAATAACAAATTATTAACAGATGTTGCTTACGTAAAGTAAAGAACAGATGTTTACATTATTAAAATAATATTAACTTAGCTTACTTATTAGAGAAAGATTATCTTTAAAATTAGTTCAACTCGCAAGGCTGCGAAAAGCAAAGTTACCCCAGACTTTAACTTAAGATTAGGAAAAAAAATTATTTTGGTATTTTTATTTTTTATTTTCTGTTTTATTTCGCTTTTATTTCGGGCAAAAACATTTTCATTTTATTGTTATATCCAAAGGTTAATTATTTTTAATTTCCGTTTTATTATTTTACGATCAATTTATTTTCGCAAATTATTCTGCAGTGCACCCTGTAGTCATTTAAAAAAAATATAATAATAATAATAAATATATACAAATTTTTATATATGTATTTGAAATTGTTTTTGTTTTTATTTTTATTATTTTTTGTTTTGCCACAGATATAGACATAAACAATTAACACAGGCGAACGCATACAAACACACGTACAACCGTTACGTTGCGCTGTTAATAAGTTGGCAACAAAAGGTTTTAAATTACATTCACACACACACATACACGCGCAGATCTAGAAAGACACAGTGGTTCAAAAGAGAGAAATAAAAATAATTTTCTATCACTTTAAAAATTGATTAAGAATGGCACAAATATTCTTAGCCAATAAAATAGACAAGATAAAAGGTTTTAATTAAATTCTTCCATCTAATAAAGAATTTTGTAAAACACTCTGATAATCTTATCACACTTCCCCACTAGTTTTGACTCACTGTGCTCTCTGGATTTTAGTGCGTTTATCAAATCAAGTTGACAAAAAATTGTTGTTTGCCTTTTTCGAAACCTTTGCGGAGCGCGTTGTTTTGCTTTTGCCATAAAAGCAATATAAAATTTAAGTTATGCGCTTTTTTTTTTTTGCCAAAAAAATAAATACAATTTTTGGTATTTTTTTTAGTTGTTACGTATGTGTAATGTTTTGTTTGATATTTGTTTATGCTTGTGCGTGTGTGTTGGTTCAGGTGTTTGACATCATTTTGTTAGCTTTTTGTTGTTGTTGCTGTTATTTTTCGAGCGTGTTTATATAGATTTTTCGAAAAACTTTTATTACAATTTTATTTTCGTTGGACCGCACATGGTGGCGTATACGTGATACGTGATAATTGTTTATTAACTATTAAAAGGGGGCCGTTTTACAACACTGATTGCCATTAACACGTACAGCAAACGTAGCCAACGTAACGGTACAGCCTATAGGGTAAATCGTTTCAGCCTGGAAAAAAGTAGAAAAAAATTAAAATTACATTTTTTTTCCATTTTCAAAACACATTTTGACATTTTGGCAAATGTGCAATCAAAAAAACAAAACAGACCACACTGTAAATGTCAAAATAAATTAAAATAATTGCTTAATTGTCAAAGTCGACATGGTTCGCTGATAGCTTAAACCGCTCAGTCAATACATAGAAAATTCCATACATCAATGAAATTTATGATCGAATTGAACAAAAAAAAAAAGAGTAGAAAACAAAAATTAAAAATTCAAAGTTCTCTTGATCTATTTGGTACGCTCTCGCCTTCTCTTGCTCTCAGTTATTGGCCATATAGTAATTTTATTTTTAGAACTATACAATTGCGTTTTTACTGTTAGTTTACACACACACTCGCACACACACAGATGTATACATTCCTGGAATTCAGAGCAAAGTGAAAGAAAAACTAAACGGCTCTGGCATTTATTTTCCCTGTTGTTAATTTGTTTTTATTCCTAATAATTCAGTTCCGAAATGCGCAATAGCCTTCAACCTAAGGCGATATATATCGGTATAATTTAAACATATACAAGTTCACGTGTGTGTGTGTGTGTTTTTCTGATTCTCGGAATTTAAATCAAATATGAGTAATTTTATTTTTTAGATTTTCGACCATCGATATTAGTACAAAGGTTTCGTCAGACTGGCTGACTGTGCGGAAACCAAAATTTATATAAATATAATCAACAAATTTCTAATTTCTTGTCTTATCAGTGACCTCAGCACATGACCGTGAATAGCCGAATTAATCAATTTTAATAGGCTAGAAAATGGAAGAAGAGGAACACACAATTTTGATATACATAAATTTATCTAGATATAGAAATTATATAAAATTTTTTAAGGTCTTCTCTGAGGTCCCAAGAGGCTTACAGGTGACTGAGGTTTGTTCTAGTTCGAAGTGTATTTTAGGTAGTCTTCGTGGGGCCCTTAAATGAAGTGATTTTGTTATCGTATTAATATGTCATGATTTGAATGAGTGCTGTCGAGACTAGCCCCTATTGACATCATCGTCTACTTCAAGTTAATAGAACTTACACATGATTTCATTTTATAATTGAAAATCAATGAAAGGAAATGGAGGAATCTTTCCATATTTTTTTTTTTTTTTTTAGTAGAACAAAACTGAGTCATGGCATAGACTTCCGTTACAAAAAGTAATCTTAGAAAATGCTTTATAGTTGTCTATATTATGCAAAGTAAACAAACAAATCAACACACAAACACACAGACACATGGCAATTTTCAGTGTTGCCTCAGAGAAGATGGCCCTGGTGTGAAAACGTAACAGTTTTTATGGGTTTCGCTGCCGATGGAATATTTGCATATGGCAAAGACACACCCAAAAATAGAGAGTATTGTAAACATTTCCCCACCTTTTCAATGACTCAGGGAAAAACTTGAGAAGCCCAAATCAGAGATGCCGATCATTTGCTCATTCTCAACCTAACTTTCCATGGAAAAGTTTATAGGAAATTTTAGAGATCTGAAATTCTGCAAATTTCCTGGAAAATTTTACTAAGAGGCTTGATATTTTATACATATATCAAAATCACCTATGGAAAATTTTATAGGAAATATTAGAGGTCTGAAATTCTGTATATTTTCTGGAAAATTTTACTTTAGTTTAAAGGAAATCTTAGAGGTCTTAAATTCTGTTTATAAACAATTTTGAAATCCAAGACCTGAAACTGCCACAACCTCTACCTAACGTTTTATAGAAAAGTTTATAGGAAATCTGAGAAACCTGAAATTCTGTATATTTTCTATAAAAATTTATAGAAAATCTTAGGAGGTCTGAATTTCTCTATATAAACAATTCTGGACTTGGAACATCTGAGACTTGAATGGGCGATAAAGCATAAACAAACTTTTCGAGAAATTTTGTGAAACCTGAGAAATTTAAGAACCGGCAAGTGTTCGATATATGGGACCCCAGAAGTTTGATAATCAATTCCTTACCTAAGAAATTAAGTGCGCTTGTGTTATCCGTGTCCTTGGTGGCGGCGGCGGTGTTAGTTCTAACCAATCTTCCTGTTCTCCATCTGTTGTTTCTGATACCCTCGATCAGAGTACATAGTTGCGTTGCTGTTCTGTGGGCAAAGTGCGATTGGCAAAGGAGACTATGGCCGTGGCAGGCTGACTGATGGATAGATCGCAGAATACATGACACTGGTTATCCGTGGAGCTGTGCGAACGTCTGGCCACAAAGGCGAATATGGTCTTTTTGTCATCACCCCAAAGACGACAGTCCGGATCGATGGCACAATGTGAAATCACATCGGCAGTATAATGTTTGCGGAAGAACTTCTTTCGGGCGTTATCCGTCAATGTTATGCCCTGTTGGCTGACCTTGAAGTGGACCTCTGTGGGCTGGGGTAGTGGTTTCAGGGCATACATTTGACGTATGGCCTTGCGTATGGCTTCGTTGCCGGTGAGGGATTCGGTGTCGCAAGAGTAGAGCCACAGGACATTGGTGGCGGCGCCGTGGGCTAGCAAATGCTGTTGGGCCGGGGTGGTATTGATCGCATTGGGCACGATGTCTGAGTCTGGTATACGCAGCAGACAGGGCAGAGCTAACTGATTGATGGAATGCTCATAGACCAGGGCTGACAAGGAGGTGAATACGGGCTCATTAGCACAGCCCTTGAGGCGCACACCGCGCTGTGTGGGCTCGATAAGGAAATGACGCACCAGATCGGCCGGCTGATCGCCAGTGCTGCCGGGTGGCGGTTGAGCCACCCGCAAGACCAGGCCATAGGCATCCTTATAGGTGGTGGAATCTCGGACCACGAAAGTGCCCGGCTGGGCATGCAGGAGGAGGGCAATGGCATCCTCTCTGGACAACATGGCCTTATACCAAAACTTGGCCGAGTTGCGAGCAAACTTGACCAAATGGGGGGCCACTTCCTGAGGCTCCTGGCCATTGATGGATGCTGAGTTCAAACGGGAACGACTGGGCATTTGGTAAATATTTTCTCCAGCCAAATGAGAGAGGCCACCATTGTTGAAGGGTGTGCGCGGTGTGACGGGAAAAGCCGGAGTCTCGGGTCGGCCAAAATTCGGTGTGGTTGGACTGGGCTGGGTGGGCACATAATCCGGTTGATGGCCATTGGTATTTGGGTTGGCCAAATTGCTGCGTAGAGTCTGTTTCGTTGTGGTGGCATAAATGGGCGACAGATCGCGTCGCTGACGTGTGAGCGTCTGCTGCTCCAGCGTATGCTGCTGTATTTGCTGTTGCCAGTTGTTTTGGCCATAAACGGAGCCCAAGTAGTTGTGGTTATTGTTGCCGTTGCTCTGGCCATAAGTGGTGGGATTCGATATCGCCTGCTGCTGCTGCTGCTGCTGTTGCCGTTTGTATGTCACTTCCAACGGAGGTCGTTCGGCGTCCCCGCCACCACCACCCATGGATTTGCCGTAGCTGCCACCGTTGTTAATTGTGTGATAATTACGTTCCACAAATGTGGACGTTGTTCGACTCTGGCCCAAAGCGGTTCCATCTGTCACATCCGTGCCCAAATCGAAGTTTATATTTCTGGTCTGATACCGCTGTGGGCTGGGCGCTGGCAAAGAACTGCGGCCTAGCGTTTGCGTCCTGGATGGACGTGAGAAATCCTCGTCTAAATTCAAATTGAATTCGAAATCGTAATTATATTTCGATGGTCCGTTGCTCTTGGTTCCGTTATGCCCGAAGTAAGGACTCCTGTCATTACTGGTGGTGGTGGAGTTGCTGTTTGGGGTGGTCAAAAAGTGCTGACGTTGGGGTGGTGTGGGCGGTATACGTCCATTTCTATTGTATTCACTGTAGACCTTTTCGCGACGTTCACGTAAAAGTTGTTCGAAATCTTCACGCGGCGGTGTGGGTTTCATATGATTATAGTGATTGTAGTTGTAGCTACTGTTGCTACTATTGTTGTTGTTGTTGTAATTGTAATGATACGTATTGGCTATGGTATTGGTATTGGCATTTGGATTTGGCGAGCTGCTGCCTAAAGTTTTGCGCACTAGCAAAGGGCTTGTGAGACGCGGCTGTGTTTTTATCATATTTCCATCGGCAGAGCTTGAATTCGCTGCTGCTGCTGTTGTTGTTGTTGTTGGGCTTGATGTGGCTGCGGCGGCGAAATCAAAGTCTAAAAAACTATCCGCCTTGGTTGGCGTTGGCGTTTTTCTTAATGGCGTCGAGGTCTTGCCAATTTGACCATAGCTAAAAGGCAGAGAATTCTCTCGCGCATGATATGGTATAGAACCGTTACCATTTGTACTACTACTATATTGGTAGTTGTGGTTATCCCCACTGCCAGCACCGCCGCCGCTGGTGACACTCGAATATCCGTTAAGCGACCGCATAGTTTGGCAAATTCCAAAAGACTGATTGAGGGAGCCAAAAGACTGATTGAGCGAGCCAGGCCAGTGGGGCCAGCCAAGGCAGAGCAGTGGGGCCAGCGCCACACTCACACTAACATGGCCTCGTGAGTGTGTGTGTGAAATCAAGCTAACAGACAACATAGAATATGAAAAGTCAGCGTTGGCGTGGCTTTTACTCTCTCCCTCTCTCTCTCTGCTCACTCAACACACTCACACCGTCTCACCTATACAATTAAGCAGTGCGCCTTTTAACCTCACGAGCAGCTCTTCAAGCCTCGTCTGCTTGTGCGCGCCTACACACACTTGTATGTAGACATCTACGGGCACACAAGTCGGGCACAGTGGGCCATTTGCGACAACCCATTCGATAAGATAAACCGAATTTTACAAGATCCATAAAACAAATACGTTGACAGTGTTTGTTAAAGTTACAATTAAAAGTGAAAACGTTTTAAAAAAGTGCTTCAAATTAATGGGATATATAAGTCTATGGATATATAAATATGTAAACGAAATTGATATATAGAAAATATTTTAAATTCATTTAATTTAAAAGAGAAAGAAATGAAAGTGAATAAACTACATTCGTTTTATTTTTCATATAATATTTATCTGTTCCGGAATCGTTCAGGCCCTTCTCAACTTAACTGAGCAGGCGTAAAAATGGAAAGGGCCAAATTTGTCTCAAACTTATTTTATTTTATATTCATATTTATACGAATCGGAATATTCTTGACATATTTGACATATATTTCTTTTTTTTACATATTTTTTATTATTTTCGCTTAACTTTTATTAATTTTATGGAAATTTTTTTTTAAATTCTTTTCTTTTGTAAAAAATACATATTTATATGTAATTTAAAAGTTTTTTATATTTCTTAAAGGTTTCATAAAACTGGTCCCACTGTAAGCCAGCCGAGTCTGTTTGTTTGCTTTGCGTTTTGCAAAGGTGTTTGCGCTCCATACAAAAGTACATATATGAGCAAATAATCAAGCAAGAGATTAACAGAGTGGGAGAGAGAGAGAGAGAGAGAGAGAAAAGTGACGGTGATGTCATCCCCGCTATTCTGCAAAACAGCTCAGTTCAGTTAATCAAAACGTTAATCAAAGTTGAACAGCAGCAAAAAAATTAACGATCGATCTGCTGCTGGCTCTCTCAAATGGGCTCTCTCTCTCTCTCTCTCTTTGAGTTTTGCTCTCTCTCTTTATTATTTTTATGGTCCCTAGTGTGTTTGTGTTTGTTGTAAATTGTAAACAAATTTCGAGCTTCATTTTCAATTTAGGAAAGAATTTCTGTTGTGTCGACGACTTTGAGTCTTCTTATGTTTCTTCGTTTCTTTTCCGAGTTTCTTCAGTTTTCCACTTTACATCAATTGAATACCGACGTCGCTGCAAGCTCCGCCCCACCCGCATCCTATGAAGATCTCAGCAGCTGCTCGGCACGGCAATTTAGATTCTGAATGAAATGTCTTTGTGTGGGTCTTACTGTGCGTGTGTGTGTGTATTTTCTTATCAGGGCATTTCATTTTGATTGATTTTATCAATAAATTGCCGCATATTGGTCTGGTCTGTTTTCATTTATAAGTAGCAAGTCATGTTGGAACTCTTAAGAAATAAAAAGCTTGTGTATCTTTTTGTTTTCTTTTGCTTTTTTGTGTATGTAAAAAAAAAGCTGAGCACGCGGGAGCATCTTTCTCACATTTTTTACCCCGACGTAGAAAGTGGAGAAAATTGTCAGCGCACCTTTTGTGGGCACAACCGCAGCCACAACAGCCAGCACAGCATTGTTTTGGGTCCAGGTCTCACTCTGACGTCAGCAACAATGGCAAAGCAAGCAAAAAAATAAAACAAAATAAAACAAGACAAGAAAATCTCTGGCAATGTAAAAATGCAAATATTTGCCGACAACTCGTTGCGGTTGTTTTTTGTGGGCAGCTCAGATTATTTTTATTTATTTATTTATTTTTTTTTTTTTTGTGGGTGGTTTGAGGTCATAGTCAGTGTTACAAGCCCACCCACACAAGCACACACACACACACACATTAGACTACCTTGCTTCGGTTTCGCTCGCGCTATCTCACTCTCTCGCAAAAGAGCATAGCTCTCTGCAGCCGAAGAGAGCAGAGAGCAGGGAGCAGTTTCGGCTACCTCGCTCACCTTTTCGCACAAGATCAAACCTGGGTTGTTGTTGCTGTGCTTTTGGCAAGTTCGTAATTGAAAGTTTGATTTTTTTTTTGCCTTCTGTTTTTCGGAAATGCCATATGTTATTTTAGCCATATGATTTTATTTGTCCATAAAACACCAATCAAGCTGAAGTTTTCAACAATCTTCTTTTTTTCGGCAAAGCGAGGAATTTGAAAGTTGTTTGATTTTGTGTCGTTTTGTTGTTTTGGTTGGCGCTGAAATCTTCTAGATCGAGTCTTGATTTGGCTGCAGTGAAAACTTTCTAAATTATACAGCTTGATTATATAATTTGTATTTTGATTCCATTTTCTTGTTTACATCATTTTCATGTCTCTTTTTTTGCTAATACGTTTATTTTATTTAACTTTGCTCACAATGAAACCTTCTTATTTGGTTAGTCGAGCCCAAAATGGTCATGACTGCGTATTTTACATATGCTTTATGTGCTCAGCTTTAATAAACAAGTAGTTAGCTTAATGGGCCTTTTAAGCGGACTAATTAGTTTACTGTGAAGGGCAAATAGTTTCCAAGTAACAAATAAAAACAAAACTGTTAATGTTCTAATATTTTCTTATTTTTTACTATTTTATGTGTAACTTAAATACGAATTAATTTTTTTTATTTTTTCCATTTCTCTACCATAAAAACTGCTAAAGCAAAAATTATAAATTATCAAAAAATTTTAAAACAAAATGAAAAGTTTCTACATTTCGCAAATTCCTCTAAAATTGTTTACAATTTGAAGTTAGACGGATTGCAAGTTTCAAAAGTTTCGCGTCATTGTTCAACACTGACCAAAGCATTCACCTTTTGCGTGTCTGCCGTGCGAGCTTCCAACAAATGGTTGTGGTCTCCGCTAAGCACGAGAGCTTTGGCTCATTTGTATTTGCTTTTACTTTGAATATTTTTTTTTACAAACTCTTTAAGTGAATTAAAGTAAATGCGCCTAAATCGTATGCAGTCTTGTTGAAAATATTTAAATGACCCAAACGCTTATTGTTTTGTATTTACGTGAGAGATTGCCTCTCCTATCTGGCTTGGCCTTTTCACCGATTCTTGCGTGCGCTGAACTGGCCTTCGTCCCTCTTTACTTTTATAGAAAATCCACTAGCACATTTAGCAGCCTAAATGGCCATGAAAAATGTAGTGATTAATGCCTCGGCAGACCAGTCTAGAGTTGCCACATCGGCGGCGGCGGCCATTGCGTCCCCTTTTGTTTTGCCACGAACCGCGTAATTAAACTTGATTAATTGTTTAGTCAGCATAAAGGTAAAAATTGGCGTACGCATGATAGGAAAACTGAAACGGAAATTAATTAATACAAACCAAAGTAAAAGAAAAGAAAATAATTGCCTAAAAATAAACGATAAACGAAACTGAAAAAGGCGATGCCAACAAATTTATCGCAGCTGCCCAATTAAATGGCTTGGGCAAAAAATTTTCAACAATTCAAAGTCCTCAACTTTCGTAATCAGCAAATAATAAATAAAATAAACAGAACAAGGCGAAACAGCTGGAAATAATAAGGCGAAAAAGATTACAGCTATTTTGCACCTTTTCGACCTTGCATATTTTTATTTCGCATCGCATAAAAAGCATAAGCCAAAAATAATACAAATAAAAATCGATAAAGTTTTTTTGTGCAGGAAACAATTAAAAAATTTTAAAGTAGACCAACTCTCATCACTAACCGATAACTGCTCTTAGGCAACTCTGAAAGAAAAGCTCATCTCTATTGCTCATTTTCAACCGAGTCGGACGTGTGTCATTAATATTAATATTGTTTGTGAATTTCATCAGCTTTCAAGTGTCCTCAAACTTTGCAACTATTACAAAATAATCTGGTAAATTAAATCATTCTTATAAATTAATCAATTAATTTTAATTTTTTTTGGGCAAAAAAAAAAACTTGATCGCTGCAAGGTGACGCCTGTGCAGAAGTAACAGGGTTATTTTTTCTCATAATTAAAATTAGAATGTGTGTGCGAATATGTTTTTCATAATTAAAAATGCTAAACTGCAAATTGAAATTCTTTTGATTTATGAACAAATCATTTGCAAAAAATCTCAGTAGAGACGCCGCGTCTGGCCTAAAAAAAATCATTGGAGGGTAAGCTGATGCTAGAGGAAGAAACAGTCTATAAAAATTAGAAAGAGACGACTGATCTTCAGGGACTTTTATGTAGGCCTAAGGGCGGAGCAAATGCAGGCAAAAAAAAAGGCAGCCATTTTTTCTTATGTTTCTAGGTGAATTTTTTTTTGTCGGCGTTTAGTTTTTACTTTTGGAATTTATTTTAAATTCTTTATTTATGAATAAATTTTTGACGTTGGTTTCAATTTAAATAAATTTTATTTTTTGTATACAATTATATATTTTTTTATATTCAATTTAAATTAAATTTTTTTTGAAATTTATATTAACATAAATTTTTTTTTATACAATTTAAATTAAAATTTATTTTTTTAATTTTAATAAATCATTAAGCTTTGATATGAACGTATTAGTTTTAATTTAAATAAATTTTATTCATTATTATTATTTTTTATAAAAAAGAAGATATATTATTTTTTTTTAATATTTAATTTATTTTTATTTAAATAAATTTTATTTTTCTTTTTTATTTTTATATAATAGAAAATATATTAGTATTATTTTTTTAATACTTAAATTTAATTCTTTGGAATTTTCAAGCTTTGATGTGAAAGTATTAGTTTTAATTTCAAAATTTTTTATTTCATAAAGCCCTTTTTTTTGTTTTTTTTTTTTTTTATATAAAAGAAAAGAAAATATATTAATGATTTTTTTTAATTTAAATTAAATATTACGGAATTTAGTTTATTGTCTTCTAAGCCTTTGTAAAAATATAGAAATTTATTTAATTTTTTTTTTCTTTTGTTTGTTTTCTTATTTTTCTTGTTAATAATAATTTTTGATTAATTGATTTGTTTCCATTCGATTCATTTCATTGTTTTATTTTTGGAGAATTTTTTAATTTGTATTCTTTCAGATTTATTTTTGTACAATTTGTGATTTCGCGATTTATAAAATGGATCCACGACTGAATGGAAATAATAATAGCAACAATTATCAATCGCGCCGGCTTATGCCACAACCAAGTATTTATAATCCACGCTGTACAGTCCCGTCGGGTCAACTAGGACGACCGCAGCAGCAGCAGCAGCTCGCCCCAACGCGTGAGTCTAATTTGCGTTCGATGGCACCGCCACCAGTTATGGCACCGCCACCAGTGATGGCAGCACCACCAGCGGTCGCACCGCCACGATTTACTATACCGCCACCATTTATTACACCGCCACCGCCAACATTCAGAGCACCGCCACCAGTGATGGCACTACCACCAGTGATGCCACCACCACCGGTGATGGCACAGCCAGAGACATCAGTGGGCTTGTCGCAGTCAATGCGGCAACTGCTGCTTCGGAATCAGGAAGAAAAACACGACAACCAGGTTACAACTTCTTTCCAGGAGCAGTCCCCAATCTCCACTCAGACGCAATCTATTGTCGAGACCGCTGAGAACAATGTTGTGGGCAACGACGGCAACGGCGGCAACAACGAGGAGCTGAACACCAATGAAAACACCAATTTGATTATCAATTATCTTCCGTACGATATGGTCGAGAAGGAAATCTATAATTTGTTCCACGGATATGGAAGCATACGCAAGTACAATATCATTCGAGATCCCGAAACTGGCAACAGTTTGGGCTTCGCCTTTGTTAATTACGTGAGTCCCAGCTCGGCTGCTCAGGCCCGTGTCTCGATCAATGGTCATGAAATCCGGGGCAAGCGCTTAAAGGTCTCCTATGCTCGTCCCAACACCGAATCCAGTAAAAATACCAACTTGTATGTGTCCTTTTTGCCTCCCCATATCGACGACAAAGGTCTACGTTCCATTTTTGGACTGTACGGCAATATATTAGAGGCGACCGTACTGCGAAACAGGGTTACGGGACGTCCTCGGGGTGTAGGCTTTGTACGTTTCGAGCAGCACATGGCAGCGGAAATGGCCAAGTCTGCCCTGGATCAGCATATTTTGCCTGATGCCACTCGCCCTTTGTCTGTAAAGTTTGCGGTTCGCAGGATCAAGCCGAATCATGGATTGAATGCTCCCGGCAGCGTGGATGCTACGGTGAATCCCAAGCGTCGCAATGACGATCCGGATCCGGATGACACAGATGAAGCTAACAAGCTAGTCAAATTGGACTAACTAATTCAAGCCACCTCTGTACCATTATTATTTTTTTGACTTCAAATACACTATACAAGTCATTCCCCTTTCTATCGACTATAATACAATAAGTTCCTACTGTACTTGTTTTTGTACACTTAAATGGAGTAACTACCTCATTTTTAGTAATCATCCCATCTCATTCAAGTAATCTCTGGATCATAATTATTTTTTTTTTTTTGCTTGGAATACACTATACAAGTCAATCCCCTTTCTATAGCTTTTAAGGCATCGACTATAATACAATATGTTCCTACTGTACTTTTTTTTTGGCACTTAATTAAATTACAAGCAAAAAAAATTGATTGATTTATTTTGTGTTAATATTTTTAACTCACAATCGAGTTTCTAATAAATTTCGTGGGAGTGGTAAAGCAGGACAGATTATATAGACCTTAGCTATATAATCGAAAGAAGCTTAAGTGGTAAAGTCTTTATCAATAAATTCCTTTGCCTTGGAAACCTGACAAATATATATATAATTCTGTATAAATTATATAAGCTTTGTTAGGTCCTATGGCCTTATTATACTAAATAAATAATTCATTTTTTTATCCAGGCCAAAGCAACTTGCATATCTGACAAACAAGCCACACCTCTCTCCACACACAACAACAAAAAAACAATAAGAAGAAAAAGGGTATAAAATTAACAACTTTATCAATCATATGAAACTGCTCTGGTCTTTGGCCTGAAGGGATCTTCTGCTGGTTTTAGTTGGCGTATCCCTTTTTGGCTTAAATCAAATCAGCGTGGCAGAGTGCAAATCTGAGGCTTCTGGCAACCAAAAAAGGTGCGGCTGAATTTTTATGCGAATTCACATGAAATGAGAAACACCAAGCAAACAATACAAAATAAATAAATAATGAATACAAAAGAAAGACAAAAAAAAAAAAAATATATATATATATATATATCGCAAAATCATACGAAAGTAGGTGGAAACAAGTGAATTGAAAATTATTTCCAATTCGTTTGCTTTTCTCATTATAATTGAGAGGCGACTTGCAACTTGCAGTAGATTTTTACTTGCCGATTTCTTGGTGTTTGTTTTTTTTTTTTTTTTGGTTACAAGGCTCCTCTGTCCTCCTGGTGGATCCGATGATGTCTTGAAATTTTGTTGGAGTCCCTTTTTTTTTTAATGAACTTGACTGGATCGCTGGTGTCTGGTCAAGCCCTCTGGGGCAAGTGATTCCCTATCTTTCGGGTTACATAAGAAGCTTTTGGGAAGCAGGTGTACTTGTTTTTTTTTTTGTGGATTCCTTGAGGTCTGCATTTATTTGATTTATAGTAAAATTCTTGTTTATTTTGGATATTAAATTGAATGCATTTTTGTCTGTGCTCGTCTCGGTCTTGCCTTCTCCATTTCATATTTTTATGAAACCGAAAACAAAAGACTACGAAAGAAAAGGAAAATTTAATTTCATTTTTCAAACAACAAAATGCAAATCAAATTTTCACTTCTTTGTTTACAATTTTTCTTCTTTTTTTCATATTGTTTTTACTTTTCTGGGTAACCAAAGCAAAACAGAAATATAAGAAAAGGAATTGGGTTCTGTGTAGTCCTTTTTGATAAGCAGATTATTCATGACTACACTTTTTTTTTCGTATTGTGTTTCCCTTTACAGAGTTTTTTTTTATGGTTAAAAGATTTTTCCCCAATTACATTTTCACATTCTTTTAATATGGTTTTCAATATTGTATTTCTGTAGCTTTTCAATTATGCAAGGAATTGCATTTTATTTTAAAATTTTGTAGCTTGCAAAATAAAAAATGCCTGATGCTCTCAAGTCTGAAGCAATAAATATCGATGGAAAAATTAAGGAAATTTAAAAATTTGTCTGTCATACGTCTCATTGGGCCTTGGATTGCTGGACTCCTCATTTGTCTTGCTTTGTGTGTGCCGAGGACATTAACAAGCCCAAGACTCAGCTCAGCCAACCTGACCGTCTTATTCGAGAGGTCCGCCCTCCACTTTGACCATTTCCTACCCATCCCATCTCCGTCCGGATAATTAAGAAATTTTTCAGTGGCCATTTGATGGACTCACACTCACAAAAAGAAATGGCAAAGCCTAAAGAGAAGGACACTTCAGACTATTACGAAATGCCTTGCGAAACTCGGGCTACAAAATGAAGTGCCTTGGATACGGAGAGCTGGGCTGGGGGTAGTGGTGGTGCGAAATGCGTAATCAAAATAAATGAAAATTGATTGAATTCCATTAAGCAGCCAACTTCAGAGACCAGGGACGGGCCAGAGCCTTTTGCGGTATACTTTCTGTACAGGAAACACAGCATGGGAATGGACTGCCATCATTTCTGAGGGGGCCTCGTGCATTTGAAATTAGGCAAAAACTAATGAGCCATACACAGACCCAGACATTGAGACATTAAAAGTTGTGGTCAACTATCATTTGGCATCGGGAAATTATGGTCACTTTGCTAGACAACTCGGTCCATTTCGGCTGGAGGGGTGAATCACTTGGATTTGTTTTGTCTGACAATCATGCGGCTCATTGCAAGTTGAAGGGTTTGATTTGGTTAAAGGTTTCCTTGGTAATCTGAAAAGCATTTGTTCAGTCTAAGATGTATTTAAAAAAAAAAAGGAAGACAATCAGACTTACTTATACAAAGCTTAATTCTTGTCTTTCTAAACCTTAAACACTCTGGAAAATATAAGTGGAGAAATGTGATTCATTCAAAATAAAAATATGCTTTCCTGGAAACCAAATCTTTCGATTTAATTTTAAGGCTTTCGATATCGATAAATACTTTATGCAACTCTGAAATGTTGCCAATTCTATAAAATTATTAAATTTTTTTTTTTAATTTTAAAAAGAATTTAGTTTTTGTATATAAAATAAAAGAGCTGTAAAGAATGTTAAAAATGTGCAAATAATAAATAGTCAAAGTTTGATATAAGTCGATAACTAATAATACAACACTGTAATCGATTACAGTTGTAAGAACAAAGAGCGGGAACTTCGCTTAGAGTCGGGGTGTGTCATCTTTTATAGAGCAAACACTTTTTTCGATTTACTTTAATAAAATACAGAAACTCAGACTGCTTTAAAGACTTACCTAACCAATCGATACCCCAGCAATTTATGTACTCGATACTTTAAGCAGTGGGCATTTCTTTGGAAAGAAACTAAATATCAAAGCAGATTAAGTTAAATTAAGCCTTTCACTGATTGGCTTATCAGCCGGAATACTTCAATCAGAGCTCCTTAAGTATGGACTCCCACCCTGGGGCAAAACACCTTTTAACCCTTAATCCCTGGGACATACTGCTTATTTCCACTCACGTCCCTTCGCACTTATTTTGGGATTGTCAGACAAGAGTGTCTTGGCGTACTTTCCGTCTGTCCATCAGTCAGTTAAATCAGTGCAACGTATGCGTGCAACATTCATCATCGTCTCACACACACACATACACACCCAGCCATCAACATATTGTTGCAACATATTTTATATTGTTTGCCCCCCGCTACCCTGGCGCGCTTCTTGCCTACAATTTCACACTCCAAGCAAAAGCTTTGTGCCATTACCCCCTGTTTTCTTTTTGGCTTATGGCTTTTGAAATTTTTTCAATTTTTAGAGAAAATTACATCATCACTTATGCTGAATGAGATTTTCGTTGACTTATGTTTGAGGCTGGCAAGTGGGGGTGTCCTTGGTGTTGGCGGTGGTGGTTCTTTGGTGCTCTGCCTGGCTGGTCGGTGAATTATTAAAAAATTTCTTTGTCAACAAATCACTTCCCTTGAATGTGTGACGTAGCCAGGAGTCAGAGTTGTCGTCATCTGTGCTGCTCCCTCTTTGTTGACTAAATAACGCACACGGCACACGATTTACATTAGCTTTTCTGTTTTTTTTTTCTATTCGCTTAGCTTCATCCTTATCCTTATTGGGTGAAAATACCGTTTGTGGAAATTTAAAAACGTCGCAAAGAAATTTGTTATATGCCCGTTTGATAAACGACAAAAACAACTTACACTCTCTCATTTTCATGGTTTCTTTTTCGGTAGGCAAACAAAATCGTTTTCAAGCATAATTTTATTTGCTTTTCATCCTCTTAAATTTCAGCTCTCTTTCGGGCAAAAATCATGCATATACATTTACACCTTGTACAAATTCCATATATCATATGTGTGGGGGGAGCTGGCAGCTTCTTGCCAAATTGCCTAATTTTAGGAATAAATCGCAGTCCAGTCTCTCTTTGAAATGGAGACGAGCGGGCTGTCTAAGCCTGCGGCCGTCATTGACAAATTCAATAAATTTCCCATTATTCGGCCAGGGCAACGAAACAAAAATCTTTTGTCTTATACACACACACACACACACACTTACATACATAAGAAGAAAATTACCGTTCATCAATTTGACAGAGTTGTCAGGGGGGCTGAGCAAGTGAAGCAATTGAAATCACTGTCAGAGCAGACTGAGCTGGGTGTACCTGGGCGAAAGTACCGTTGTAGCGGTATTTGTAAATTTAATTTTATGGCCCGCAGCAGAGCAAAAAAGCATTGAAATCGACACCTTTCCACAAAGCTCAACACGCCCCCTCAAGCGATAGGCTTACCTTACTTACCCCTTCTTTTTGACTTGCCGGAAAATAATCAAAATAAAATATGAATTCTTCTTTTTTTGCGGAGAACAAATTTCGATGAAGACTCTACCAAAGCACAATTTGTCAGCCTGGCTGAGTGTACCTGTGTGTGCGTGTGTGCGTCTAGGCAGTCGTGTAGTTTTAAGCCTAAAGCAAACAACCGGAAGTTTTCCTAGTGGGTGGGCAAAAGCTCGGCAAGACCTCGCTTAGGTGGAGCCAGAATCCGCAAGGTGCCAGGAGTTAATGCTGCTGAATTTGTTTGAAAGCACACACACACACACACACACCTATGCATTCTTCCACAAATACAAACACGTTCGGTGATGGCGCTGATGAGGCGGCTTAGTGCCGAGAAGATAACAAAAGTTGTTGCGAGTTTATCAACAAATGAGCAGGGGGAATTCTTCTTCTTCTTCATCTTTATTGGTGTAGTTGTTGTTGTGGTTGTTGTTGCCGGAGGCCAAGTGCTTAAGATGTTGAGAAAATATTTATATTTCATAAATTCTCATGTAATTTATTAGACTTGTGCGAATTAAAGATTCAATTTGATAACCATTAAGTAAAATCCTCGTATAAATTTAATTATGAAGTTTTTTAATTTTTACAATATTTTCTTTTACATTTTCATTTCTCAATTTGTAAAAAGCAAATTTTATTTTTATTGCCAAAACAAGGAATCATAAATTATGGTCACACTCTTTCATATTTATATGCATAAAATAAAGAAATAACCAATTGCAAATTCTGGCATAAAAATAACACATTTCCGTTTCAAAGATTTCTTCCAGAAATCATCAAATATTTTCTAAACAAAACAAATTGAATTTCTTAATAAAAACAAAATCAAAAACAAAATGCTAGAACAAGTGAAAATTGCCACACCAAAAACCAAAATACTTTTTGGTAAACTTTTTCGGAAGAAGAGGAAGAGGTTTCTTTTTTCTCGATTTGCTCATTCTCAGGGCTTGTGCAACGGATGAGGGCGGCAAATTGTGGTGAAAATAGTTTAGGAAAATTGCCAAAAATAAATGTGAAAAAAGGAAAATTTTTTCTATTATTGAACAGCAATAAATTGGTAAATCCTGCCCCTCGTCCTGCCACTCTGGCAACCACTGAAAACAACCGGCAAGCACAAACATGTTCTTGTGGCTGAGCAGGCCGAGTAGGTGGTGGCAAAGGTGCGAGCCGAGATGGAAGAAAATGGCGGCACAGACAATTCTATGCGAAAATGTGCAAAAGTTTTAATTACCCATAAAGATGTTCTGTTCTGTTCGTACACGAACGAACCAAACCGGAAACAAAAACTAAACGAAACGTGTTGTGGCCTGTGGATTGTCTGGTTACCTTTGATGGAGAGGCTAGAGGAAACTTTTATTTTGCTGTCTGAAAATATAACCAGTCCAATCGTGTGGGTCTTTTCTTAAACCTCAACCCATATCCTGACGGGAGCATTGATCTCTTAAGTTTTATAATTTAGGCGGCGAAAATCACAGGACCCTTAAATTGGCTGGTATCTGGTCTATTGGTAATTCAGTGCCCTGACTGTTGCTTATTCTTTTCCACTTGAAATCTGGGTTTTTTATTTGCCTCAATGAGCCTTAAGTAGGCGGCTGCCATTTTCTGGTCAGTCAGCTTTCATATCCGCCTTTGTTTCTGCCAGCTTCCTTCGGCTTGCCTTGTCCTTGAGGCCACAGGGCTGTCATCATCATCTTTGTCCTTGTTGTCGTTCTTGATTCTAGGAGTACTTCATGTACACACGCCCTTACAATATTCCAAGTTGAGTTGTTGCCGCCTTCATCTCTCTCTCTCTCTCTCTCTCTCTCTGCAGAGCCTGTGAGAAGAGAAGTTAAGAATTCAATTGACCACAAAATCAAGATTATTATATGAACATGAAGCTAAGCGCCAGTGAAGTGTGGCAAACGGCCAAGGCAATACCAGCCAATTGGCTGGGCTGTCTTCACTGAGACTCAATAAAATTGAGCTGACTATTGGCTTATCTTTCTCTAGGATTTTCAAGAGTAGCGCAAAAAAATTGACATCTTTAAGTTCTTTTCAAAAGTGATAAGTGAAATTTGAAGCTTCCGTAAATTCTAATTTCAAATGGTGTGCATTTTTTATTCCTTATTCGAAGGAACGATTAATTATATTACTATTATTTTTTTGATTTCCAGGAATATATTGGTGGACTTCTTTATCCTATGCAATTCAGATCCCAGAGATTTGCGATAAAGCAACCATGATCTGATTCTTACCATTCATTTAAAATTTCGTTTTCTTATTTACATTTTCGGATCCATTTTTTTTCAGGATTAAACTTTAATTATATTGTAGTTATTTTCTAATGAGTCTGCCTTATTAGATAATGGATGGTGTTGTCCGAACCACTCAATTAGGCATCTGAAAACAAGGTTATTCCCCTGAAAAGAACAGCTAAAATGAAAGACGGGTCATAGTTCATATCCACACAATTGTTAGATTGCCCGTGATACCAGCCAACTGGGCTAGTTTTGGTTAATTGAAAGTAAACAAAGTGACGGAAATGTTGGTCAAACACGCAAAATAAAAAGAGAAGACAAATGGTATAGGGGAAAAGCGAAGAGTATCAAAATATTCAACCCCTAAAAATTATTTATGTCCTTATATATTGACCATTCATTTGGTTTTTAACGCCTGAAGGAGCCGAGTTGGTCAGAGCAAATGGAGACCTTGTTGATATATGAAGAGGGAGTACAGGATGTTTGGCTGCTTTCGTAGGAGGGTGCGGTCATTAAATGTCTCTCAATTCCTGTGACAATTTATTAAGTTACCAGTATGTGTGTGTGTGTTTTTGTATCTCGTAGTTTAACATCTATTAGGTTATGTTTTCAGTTGGCCAGCGCTCCGGTTATTTTGCTGTCTAGCACGGAAATTAGTGAAATTGTATCATCCTCAGTCTCTCTCTCTCTCTCTCTCTCTTTCTGCCTTTCTCGGTGCTTCTCAGTGTTGACGCTCGGTTGTAACTTAATTAACCGCTCGCTGACTTTTGGGCTGGGCTAAAAGCCAAACCAATTGACACGGTGACACTTTGCGTGTGGTCACCCTCCCTCTCCCACCATAATCTTAATATTTTAGCTTCTTTTCCTGGCCATGTTTACATTAATTCACGATTTCTGTCGTTTCATGTTGAGCCAGCATAATTTTCAGGTTACGGCTATATTTTTGTGGCCCTCCTCGACTGTCCACTTGACGGAAATGGCCAAGAAATGAGACCAGTTTGTTATCGTCCTTGTCACGATTTTCACCTGGTCAAAATGTCGCCAGTGTCGGGATCTTTGCATGCGTGTTTGTTTATTTGTTTGTGTGTGTTTTCCCCCAGAAATTAGCACAACATTAAATTACACGATTTTTGGTTCCTGATAACAGCATTATGAATATACACAAACACTAAGTCTAACCAGTTATTTGTGGCCGTGACATGAGTTATGGCCCAAGTCATTGGCATTCTTAGTGTCAAGAGTTCTATGCATATTTAATGTAGTCCAGTCTTCCAGCTGTAATAACTAAAGCTCTGTGATGGTGTATATAAATTAGCATTTCTTTGCTTTGTTTCTATGTAATTAGGTCATCATGGCATTAAGGATTGCTTTAATATGACAAGTGGGTGGACCGAAGACTTCTACTGCTGACTAAAACTATAGAATAAGGCAGAGCTTATTTTGAATATTTCTCATAGTATTTCCTTAGCTTAATCTGTAAATTTTAAGATGGATATTTTTTTTTCAATATATTTTTTTTTCCATTTATTCACGGCATAAAAATGTAATTTGTTTTTATCGATAGAATCAAGTTGGAAAGCTTGTAAAACTATACCAGTTATCGATATATTTTACATAATATTCTTAATAGAAAATTCTTAATAAAATTCTTAATAGAATTATTTTTCCTTGAATAAATAGTCAAGAGCTTTAAGCCTTTCGAGAACTCATTAATCACCACTCGCTTGCACAAGGCTTTCCTTGATTTTCGAAACTGATTTCATTACTTTTTTTTCAAAGAGTTTGGTATCAAAGTTTTTGTTTGATTGTTTTTTTTTTTCAGTTAGCAATTAACCAGAGATTCTACATGGCTCAACCGACTAGTCCATTTCATTTGGGGGAGTAAAAAGTTTTTCTCCTGTACGTTTTTGGTGCAAATGGCAGACATTTGTTTTCAGCCAACAGTGCACTCATTTAGGCAGTCACTACTCAGTCAGTTAGTCAGCGCTGTGGCCCTGCGGTCGTTCATTTCATGGCCTGCATCATCAATAACTCATGCCAGCCAATTTGTATACTTTGGACAGTTTTGTGTGTGCACGGCCTTCTTGACTTTGGAGGCAAATGAGTCGATGAGCAGAAAGAAGCTGGAAGTTCAGGAAGTCAGGAAAAGTGTGGAAACCAATTCAAAACCAATTCCTGGTCTCCTAAAAACTAGAGACCAATAAGGCCCAGGGGTATGGACACGGACATGGATACGGACAAGGCTCGGCTACATTTCAAAAACAGTTTCAAAGGCATAAATCACTTGAATGTTTTGCCAGCTTCGATGTCAGCGTTCGATCTGCCATCCAAAAACTTGGCGTATTCTTCTTTTCTGGCTGCCTACTTGTTTTTTTTTTTTCTTTTCTACTCTTCAGTCTAGTCCAGTTGCCATATTACTTTTGGGCCAGGACAGCAGGGACATAGACGATGTGGACGACGACTTGGACTTTTATCATGGAGTATAGGAAAATTGATTTTTTGTTGCCCCACAAATAACGATAAATTGAGCAAATGTCACATAGCACCGTTTGGCCTAAAGAAAAAAATTTCTAGAAAAAATAACTAAGCCAAAGCTTCGAAGAGATTCTGAGAGTAGCAGGCCAGTGATTTGAGTTATGTATATGCCAGGATGTTTGGCTGAGTCTGACAAGCTTGCCATCAGGTAGTCCGTTTTTTTTTTAACCAAAAAACTTGATTTTCTTTTCTAGTTTTTCCCTATTTTTTTTTGCTTCCCTCTTGGGCTAATTTGTGGAAAATTGAGATTTATGGCAACACGTTTTTTCTTGGTTTATTGCTGGCTTTGTTTTTTTCCCCGTTCTTAGGCTTCTTTTGTTTTATAATTTAAATAAAGTCAGGGATTTCCCCAAAGAATTCCTTGAATTAAGCTAACATAACCAAGCTTTAATTATTGATCTAACATTGAGATTAAACCTTTTTCTTAAATATTTAATGTCATATTGATTGAGAACTTTTAATAAAGAAAATTTCAAACCTTTCTGCCAAATCACTTAATTATGATTAATGAGTATCTAATGGCATTTGCCAATTTTACTGGTTTATCAATGTCACGCATCAGCGAACAAAAAAATTAAAAAAGGAAACATTTTAAATCCTTTCTTTTTCGAATTTTGAAGGAATGAGAAAAAATATCAAAAGCAAGCCTCTTAGATTTTCCCATTGCAATTTAAATCCGAACATATTGCTGGATACAGGACAAGAGGACAGCAGTAAAAATGAGAAGAATAAACAAACATAACGACAATTTCACGCTACAAATGTTTCGATTAAAATTTCTTCTTTTTTTTGCAATCAGGCAAACGACATTGTTGAGGGTGAGTTTGTTTTTGCAAGGGGGTCTCCTTAAAATTTAAGGGAAAAATATTATAATAAAGAATTCCACCAGCCGATTTTGGGGTACTCTTTTAGAGGTCAATCTTTCATTCTTGAACTTTTTTGGTTTCAGTAATAAATATTAAACCCTGATATTCTCAAAAAAGAGTATATATAATGCCAACTCTGATGATAAGAAAAACTGTATCAAGAAAGCTCCCCGCTCCTTGAAAAACAAGATGTATAAACTTTATTTGATATTTACTGAAGCACGACAATGAATAATAACTACAAGGAATGCATGTGGTAGCATAAAAAAAGATATACATATATATATGTATATATACATATATCTGTTGGGCACACCCCGTAAGAAAAATATGAAGGGATACGACAGGACAACCAGCGATAGGGTTGATGGTGCAATTTTTATCGATGCCTTTTGGGTTGACTAAATTGATGTGCGGTCGAAAAGGAAAGGAAAAAGGGTAATATTATCTCTTTATTACACGAAATCCTCATCATTCTTTGACAACGAAATTAACTAATATAAGACAGTGATTTTATAATAAGAACATAAATCAATTCTGGTTCTCACAAAGCCATGATAAATATGAATCTCAGAAAAATATTATAGATTTCAGTTTGAAAAATCTGACTTTTCACAAGATAAAAGTCTCCTTGATAATATTTATAATTTAATTTTTACTAAGCATATAAAGTCAAATAGTGAGAATTTGATAATAATTAGAACGACTCCAAATCGGAAAAATTTGATTTACTATTGGAAACATCTAAGACTTGACTCATTTTAAAAGCTTAAAGGTTATTTGAAAACTTCAATTTTTGCTTTTGGTTTTATTAAAAAAAAAAAAAAAAAACGATTCATAATTGAATTAAGATTTCTCCTCTTTTGAAAAGCAAAAAGTTTTTCAACTGACTGACTGACTTAGTAGCGAAGACAAACAATGAAATTGAATGCCATAAAATGCTGAAATCATTCATTTTCACTCTTTCTAACTTTGAGTTTTAAGTGGCAATGGTAGAATTTGCACTTGAAAACCATTTTACTGCAACAGTGTAAATAAAAATACCAACAAACCGATACGGCGCGCTGGTCTGGTCAGACAAGCAGAGGCAAACTTTTTAAGTGAATTTTTGATTAGATCTGAGGAAAGTTTTTGTCGCTAGCAAACAAACAAACTAACTTAGAATAGAGCCAGTACAATACTTTCTTTCCCTGACTGTAATTTGCGCAAAAAGTATATTTATTTGCTTCAAGGATAATAATAAAATATACACTAGAGATAGTGTCCTTTAAAAAAGCAAATGGTAACAATTGGCTGGGCTCAGGTACAAACTGTACCTACTTCTACCTTGTACTTTACTCACCGAGTGCTGAGAGAAATTCCAAATAAACCGACACTTTCCTCCGTTGGCTTGGGCGGCCTTAGACACCACCAAAGTTTCGAGGTAAAAGTTAATAAAATTATATGCCACAGACGTTGATAAATATGACACAACACAAACGCAACAGAGAAGTTGTGGAAAATGCCAAATAAATACAGACCTACAAAATGGCTTGGAACTAACGGTGCAACAAAAATGGCGGCTCTCTTCTTCTGTCTGGCTCTGTCGTTCATATTTGTGGGGAATACTTTTTATAACTTGTCTGAGTTATTTCCTAAAGTTTTATTGCTGTTCCACTATGAAGTTACTTAAAGTAATTGCAGTTTTGTGCAATTTGAATAGGCTTAATTTTTTTTATTTTTTATTTTGAAACAAAGGAAGAGAATATAGGATTATGCAGGGTGTCTTAAATTATAAAGGTTCTCATAATTAGAAATTTTATTACTTACAAAAAATTGAAATTAAAGACAAGAAAACTTGGAGAATACTTCTGTTTCCTTTATCAATAATGAAATAATAAAAGAAAAAAGGATATGTCAAATTAAATGTCTTACAAATTTCATAAAAAAAAAGAAAAAGAAAAATTGAGTCTGTGCTCTGACATAAATTAAGTGTCAATTTCAATATAGTTGACAAAAGAGTAGCGAAATAAACGATGCACAATCAAATCAGCTCATTTAACAGCAACTACGAGAAGCCATTCCCAACGTGCTTATCATCATTATCATCTTCATCATTAGACACAAGTCTACCCGGTTGACTGCCTGACTGACTGACTGACTCATTGAGAAAGCCAGCGATCGAGTGTGTGTGAGTGCAGAGTGCACAATGCCTGGCGAATTCCATCAAAAATTTCGCGTACACTAAAAAATGTTCAAGTGCCTGGGTAAGTTGAAATTTTTGCTTCTTCTCTCTACTATGGAAGACGGAAGAAGTGCTTGTCTCGACTTTGAAATTTGCACAAAATTGCAAATAACTTGCAATCAAGGTGCAGCAGCAACAAAACGGCAACTAAACTTTTTTATTTTTGGTTAGACGACAAAATGGCAACCTCTAGAAGCGAACACAAAATGGCGTCGGGAAATCAATTTAAGTTAACTTGCCGCTATTGTTTTAGCTCACAGAAAACTTTAAAAAGCCCAGGCTTTTCCAATGCCACTGCCACTGCCACTGCCAGTGTCATTGCCATTGCCACTGAAAGGCGACTGCTGTTGTCAGCTAAGGAATTTTTATGAGCTGCCGGCTTCACAATCACCGCCCAGCGACTCCACCCATATCCTTCAAGCAGCAGCTTCTCTTTTGGTCTCTCTTAGCATGGATAAACTTTAGTCCCGGCTTGCTTGTTAATATTTCACCTAGATTGATACTAAAAAATGTGCGGCAACAACATCATGTTTGCCTCCGCCAAAGCACAGGACCTAGTACAAAGTCAAGAGCCAAGGAATTTCATTATATGCAACCAAAAGCCAAAGGACAAAGACATGTTTTTAATAGTTTCGCATGTTTGAACTGCCGGTTTTTTCGTTGCTTTCTATTTTTTGTATAGTTTTCTTCAACAATGTTGGCATTGACGAAAAAAATTGCTAGTGCAAACTTTCTGGCTTAGATTTTTCTAATTACACTCTTTTCGAAGAAAAAAGAGTATATCATTACGTGGAAGACTCCTATTTCAATGCAAAGTAGTCTCTCAGTTTTCTTATAAACGAATCTCCATGTTTGTCGGAACTAGTCAGATCAGACCACTATATCATATAGCTCCTAAATTTATTTACTGATCTCTTTTCGGAACACAAGTTTCTTATATAAAGATATACATTTGTAGCCGTATACTATATCATATACATGTATATCTCAGATAGTCCTATATCGGTCTTAAGTATATCTTCGACACTTACTGACCAATCCCATTCATATGATGGCAGAAGGTAGAAAGAACTTTAAAAGAAGCCTTTGAAATTTTTTCTTATTATTTTTCAGAATAGCTTGATTATGTGGAAAGCATTTATATTTTGTAGCTTAAAAGAAAATTTCACTTCTTCATCGATGGTGGTGCAATCAATAAGCTCATGCAAGTGCAATTACATGGCAAGGATGGTAGCGGGTGAACTAAAGATTTCAAATAGCAAAAGCATAAAAAAAATCAAAAGGGAGGAAAATAAAAAAAAAAAATGGAAGAAGGAGTATGATGAAGATTTTACCATTTTCTTACCAATTTTCATTTTCATAAATTGGCAACAACAAGCCAAACGAACATGGAGCATTTCTCTGAGCACACAGACAGAGAGAGAGATAGAGAGAGAGAGAGAGAGAGAGAGAGAGAGAGGTATATGACGCTAATACAGAGTATAAGGAGAAGGGATCGGGGTACATGCCGATGGAAGTAGCCGAATAGGAAAATAAAGCGAATGGAAAATGCTTTAAGTGGTGCTGCAAGCGTTTTGGCTTTGGCTTCAGCTTCATTGACTTTGGGGCCCCAAATGCTTGTGGGTGTAGATCGATTTGTAAGTGGATGAGTCTCTGTGTATGTGTGTGTGTGAGTAGGATAGCTGTTGTTGTTAGTGTGCTCAATGAAGTGCAAAACGTGGTAGCTCTGGAAACTCTATTGGCAGCACTTTCATTGATTTGATGCGTTTGCGTGCCGTTTTTCGGTTGCATGCTTGACTTGACCGCCGCCAAATCAGGTCCAGCCACACACTTATACCCACAGCTATATCGAGCTTTATCGACTTGAATGAAACACGTTGCTGGGCTTCCAAAAATATGTTGACTTAAAGCAAACCTTTTTCTCTGGATAATTGTGGCACCACTAGTCGAAAATTGAACTCACTCCAGCCCTTCCTCCCTCTTTCTCTTTCTCTCTCTCTTTCTCTCTCACTATATTCCCGGTAGTTTGCACAACATGATTACTTGCTGATTCGACGTAATCATGCGATGACTTTACAAAAAATTGCACAAACATGCAAGTGACCAGGCAGCTTCCTAGAGACTCTTTTCCTTTGTAAACTACTCCCTGTTGTCTTACTTATATGTAGCTCAACCTAGTTTAGTTTAAGTTTGGTTGGCTGCCTTTATTGAAACTGAAAGTTCATATTTCCTTTACTAATAAACAAGTGAATTTGATGGATTTGGGTTTCTAGTCCAATTCAATATTTTCTGTGATTCCACCAAAAAACAATCGCTGCTGAAGTCACACTCAATTCTTAAATAAAAGCTTAAAATATCTTAAGATTTTTGTTTAAAGAATCAGAAACCTATTTCGTATTTATAATTTATTGATAGATCGGAATGGGTTACATTTATTTGTATAATTTCAATGTAGTCTTTTTTTATTTATACAACGCAAAGCGTTTTCCAAAGCTTCTCAAAGGATTGGCAAATATCGAGGTGTTGGGGCAGTAACTTAAAACATTTGTTGCTTAGTTTGGTTTATTTGGTTGGGTAGTTTGTCATGTGCCTACGTGTTTCAATTAATTTCGACATTTCTTTTAATAAATGTACAGCACGCACCAGTGATTCGCAGTGAGTGGAGGAGAAGACTTACCTTTTTTTTGTGGTTTTCGCTTTACCAAAAAGCCTAGTTTGATTAGGTTGCCAACCGTTCTGTGGTTCATAGACTTTCTTTCTGAATGCTTGCTAATCCTAAGAGTTTTATGAGCAGCTGCTTGGGTCATGCCTTGGTTTCATAAATTACAAAAAATACAAAGAAAGAGATGCAACGACGGTGACCTTGCAGACTCTTATAGTTACTCTTAGGCTGGTCAGGAAAGTTCTGCGAATCGATATAATGTTGTAAGTCATTTCTATCATTTTTGGATTTGCCTGATTAGATAAGTTGGGAACCACTCTCTAAGACTCTTTACGATCCTATAAGGCTACTTTTAAAATTAGACTTCAAATTCTTAGAACGAGTGGATTAACTCAAGGAACTCATTTAGGTGCTTAGACAAAAAGTTTTTGGGTCTCAGAGACCTTAAAATGTTTAGATCTTGTATTAATTTGTTAAGTGACTTATTTCAGAGGCCCTTATTTCTATAGATTATTTCCCTAGCTTATTTCAGTAAATACAACCATTATTTCTATTATAAAATAAATATGACGCAACTGTACCTACAAGATATAAGCATTTGAATTAAACATTTTATAGAAGAAAAATAAAAATCATTCTTAAATTGAACTTGGCATGCCTAAAGTCCGTAATCAAACTCATTCCGAATTTACAAGGTCTTGAGCCAAGTTGTCAAGCTCAGGGGCAACATTTAAACCAAAGTAATGCCATGGAAAGCACTTACCAACCACACACGTCCTGCAACAAAAACATCAGCAAGAATAACAGTAATTCAAACAGTTCTATACGAATTCAAAAAGATGTTAAAGTCAGAGTTGCACAGCTACCAAATAAACAAGAACAACAACGACAACAACGACAACAACAGAATCAACAGCAATTGAATGGCAGTCAAAAAAATGCAATCACAGTTTGACACAATTTTACCGAGGCGCCACTTCACCACATTGCCAACTGCAATATCTTCACACACTCCCACTTCTACGCACACACACACACACACACACACACATCTTTGGTTGTTGGGGGCCAACATGGCAAACAACATACAATGACAACTCTTTAACACAGTTAAGTTGGCTGCGCTGCTTTAGGGGCTAGCTGCCTGTCTGCGTGGCTGGCTGGCTGGCTTGCTTGCTGGCAGATTTGTCTGTGTGTGTCAACGTCAACGCCAATGACGCAGAGCGTGCTCGAGTGCATTTCTTCAGAAGCCCGCAAATATAACTGTAAACTGAATTTTTCTGTTTGTATGTGTGTGTGAGTGTGTACTAGTGCAATTTTTTTTTTCAACTTGTTGTTGTTTGATTGCGTTTTTATCTTCGTCATTCCAGCAGCTGCTGCTGTTGCTGCGATGACGACTACGACGACTGCTGATATTTTACTGCAGCAACATTTTTTATTACAAACATTTTGTGCGATTTCACTTTAAATGTCAATCGATTTTCATGTGATTTTTACGAGCACTTTTGCCCTTGCCCCCACAGTCTCTGGACCTGTATTATCCTTTTGCGGTGTCGTTGGATTTGTCCATTTTGTTGGTGTTTTTTTTTTTTTTTTGTACTTGCTGTCAACATTTTTTTGCACTTTTCTTATGAACTTTGTTTGTTGGCTTTGCCATCAAATAAGCGTTGCCAGCTTTTGTGCGCTGCCAGAAAATAAATATAACGATTTTAATTGTTTTTTCCTTTTGTTGTCAAACATTTATTGCTGTTTGCTGAATTTGAAAATTTCACCATTTATATGCTAAGTTTCAGTAATTCTGTCAAAGTATTTTGCGAAAATAAATGATATATTTCGAGTACACCAATAACACCAACAACAACAGGACTGTCGAAAAAGTTTGCTGCTTAAGGTCAACATTTGATAAATCGTTTGTAGATTTGCAATTATGTGCTTCAAATGCACTTTTGCTTTGGTTCTTACTTTTCTTTTTTTTGGGGAGAAAGAGTTGGCAGTTCATAAGCAAAAGAAAGCAATAATAAACTAAGCAATCAGCTGTCAGTGCGTAATGGAAACAGCTTCTGGCTGCTGCCAAGATGGAAAATGTAGTGGAGAAGAAGACAAATGATTAGCAAACCTTTGCAATGCAGGCCAATAGAATCCTAAAGAAATTCAGAGAGGGTGAGAGAGGGAGAGATAGAGCTAGCTAGGAGAAGATGGAATTTTTTCGGTGTAAGTGGATGTTTAAGGCTGCAGCACGTGCTATTGAAACTGGGTTAAGCATGCTGATGTTGGACCTGCCGGTGAAGCTTTTGCCTTTACAGTTACCTTTTTCTACCTACGCCAATGCTGATGTGTTCCGTTATGTTTGAGTATGCGCGCGTGATCTTTGGCATAGGTGAAATGTGAATAGAAATGCGAGACTGCCTGGTCTGCCAAACTAGCTCATGTAAAAAATAAAAAAAAAAAAATAAAAAAAACAAAATGAAAAAATAACCCAGCAACAACTTTTGACCATTTTTCAAAACTCCTTTTTCGCTTCGCCTGCTGCTTCTGCTGTTGGCATACTGACAACATTTTCCCCAACACTTTTCACCTGAAGACTTTCAAGTGTATGTGCATCCAGCAATTACAAGAGCATATTACATAGCTTGGGAAATATGCTACAAAATCATAAGAAACTCGAAAAATTTCTCATAAAAAAACATTTTGTAAAGCTATATCAGTCTGATATTACATTCTTCATTGAAGGCATTAAGTATATTTGAAAACATATTCAAAAACTCGAAAGCTCAAATTATCAAACCTCAGAAATAAATAACGATATTGAAAATAAAAATGATCTTTTCAAAGTATTTCTAAAGTGTATAAGTAAGTCCGAAAATTGAAGTAGAGCAGATTGCACTTGTTTTTTGGTAGCATTTTGGTGCAATTCAATATGCGTTGCACGTTTGGTTGCATGCAGCAAGTGCTGTTTACAGCCAGTCACTAACACATTCAACTACACCAATAGCAACTCATACAGTCACCGACTCACCTCCATACATCTTACCAGAGTATGCATATTCCTGATACAGGAGAGGAGAGTAGATGAAAAGCCATTACTTTACAACATAACCTCACTCGTTTTACCTTCTTTACAGCTCCTCCCCACGTGGCCTAAGCGTGCTTGGCTCGTAAAGTAGCTACATCTATGTAGATCTCTATGTGTGTTTATTCAAATAACGCAAGAGAGAAAGAGAGAGAGATGGAGCATGAGTGAGTGAGAAGTTGAGTAATGATGACCATGATGTTGCCACCGGCATTCATTGAGTTAGGATAAAATTTGGCATATGCCCAGTAGAAGAGGTAGTTGCAAACTTTATGTAAATATGAACACATAGTTGCACATTCCCTGCCATTACTCTGGCTGGGTGGAAAGCAAGGAAACCATTCAATAGGTTATCACTGTGAAATTTAAGCTAACCAAGCATACCACAAATAAAATATATCGATACTGATACCCATAGAATACGAGTTCATTTGCTGGATAGTTTAAGTAGTGCTTGATTATAGTGCCAGCCATAAGTTTGCCACAAATTGTACATAAATTGTTTGGTGATATGTGTTTGCTTCGAGGAAATAACTTGTGTCAGTTGTAGATTCTATCAAATCCTGTTTTTTTTTTTGGATTTATACAGATTTTACTTTTTTTTTTTTTGGATATTACTCTTTCCATCCAATGAGAAAATACTCTTAAATTTCCAACTCAAAAGCCGCCTAATGTTTGCCTTTCTCAGCTAAATAAAAATTGTTTACTGAACAGTTAACATTCTGTATTGGCCATATTTCTGGTTTGTTTACAAAAGTGAAAATCTATTTTAAATTGTTTGCCCAACCGGCATTCAAATTTGTTGAAAGTTCAACCGAATTCAATTAGATTAATGAAAACAAACCACTTTTAATTGTCATTTCATTGAATGACAGACACACGTCGATACACCACCGAATTCGGGTGGCTCATTAAGTGAACCACCGGCTCATAAATCAACGGAATTTCTGTACGTTCAAATATGAATTTAATTAAAGGGAAATTCGTTGCGTTCGTATGACAACAGAGAGTGTTGGTTTTGGCTTGGTCGGGTGGGTTGTTCGATCAGTTTTGGTCGTGTGCTGGGCACTTTAAAATATTGCCAATATTTGTGCGTTTGGTAATTCCCAAGCATTAGGCTTATTAAAAAGGGCACGCGTCTCAGGGAAATTGTGATTATGGTTGGAGGTCTCGGCCATGTGCAGCGTATGCAACTTTTTGAAAGGTTGTGGACTGTCGGTTGTCATGGTTTGTGTCATTGTCGACTCCGTTTTCCTGGTCTGCTAGTCTTTGGTGTTTCCCCCTATAGTCTGGTCCTACCCTGCCCACCCGCCTGCCACATTTCACGCATCGCAGGCGTGTGACTTGTGCGCAACGAATCGTTGTGGGTGGAAGGCACATCCTGCCCATCTGTCTCTCTATCATTTTATCTATCTCCTTGGTGGACAGTGCATTGTATACTCAGAAGTTAGCCAAAAGTTTGACTCTGCTGCTGCAGTTGCCATGCCATTTTCCCTCTCTCTCTCTCTCTTTTTTGCCCTTTTCCATAATGTGCATAGACAGTTTTTGGAGTAGTCATGTACTCTTTTGATATATTCGATTTATACATTTATGCCATTATGATTTGAAGTGATGCATGCAAAAGCGTGTAAATCCTGATTATGCACAGGATACGCATCACTGCCTTATAACTCCTGCACCCAGTCCTGCTCAAGTCTGTGGGCCAGAAAAATCGTTGGCTTTATAAAATGCATTCCAGCGTGAATATTTTAGTAACCATGGTGTAAAATGTAAATGACTTAAATTATTTTGAATAAATAAAAAAAATGAGAACTTTAAGCGAAAGAAGAAATTTAAAAGAGCAGACCATTTTTATTTTAGTAATAAAGGAATTCGGTTATAGCCCGATGAACTCTTCCTCGTCTTTCATTGAATAACACCTTGAATAATAAATAGTTTAATTTATATAATTAAGAGCAGGTTCACAATATAACTTTGGAGAATTATTTAAATGAGTATGAATATGATGAAGTTGGAATTTAATTTTCTCATTACTCAGATTTTGATCTTTATGAAATTTCTTAAAAATGAGAAGAACTTTACATTATTTATACTTATGGAATATCTTTAATGTGATTTGAGGGAACTCGTCACACTTTAGATGCGTCTTTTTGCTCTTAATGTGAATCTTAAAATTGTTTACATTTATAAATCAAAAGTGACTTTTAATTAAAAGTTCAAACCTTGCTGGCTCTGGTAATTTTAAAATTTTTCAAGAGTTGGGCTATAAGATGCTGATGCCAAATGTCGTGTTGTCGTGGCTTAATTTTGTTTTGCCCTGACACCCTCATAAATCACAAGCACACACATACACACACACACACACACAAATATATATTAGAAACAACAACAACCCTGACCAGACCCGGGGGTTGACTTGGTTATGGCAACACTCCCCTTGTCATCCTCTCATCCCATGGCCTATTAATTGAAGGTGCAAATGCGACGCACCCCCAAAAAATATGGGCAAAAGAAAAACAATAAAAAGACGCACAAAGAAAAACAGATAGTCCGGGAACAGTCCGAGAACGAGTCTATAATCCCAGCAAATGCAAAATACGCAACAGTTTTTGATGTGCGCCCTGGGACCATAAGGCAGCGGAGATCTGGAGAATCTGAAGTAGCAACGGAAGTATTGATTGCAATAAACGAAACGTAAATGAGACTCGCTTTTTAAGGGTGACTTTTTCTCAATTTCGCCCTTCAAGACTCGTCTTCTTTGTGGTGTCAGGTTCGGTTTGGTTGTGTGAGTTCCCTGTAAATTATCATAATCATAACTGGGTAAGGTGCATTATTGGCTCTATGGAGTTGTCTTTTATTTCGGCTTCATATTTCCGTCTTTTTGTGTCGATATTTGGGGAGTTTTTAAAAAGTTGAACAGTTAATTGTGTACTTCTATCCAGGGGCTTATGATGTCACCGGAAATCCTTTAATGGGTTGGGTAGTTTGGTTAGCTTGTCATAAAGTCAAGGAATCAAGTGGGGGTTTTTTTTTAAGGACCTAATAAACTTGCTTATAATTTATAGTGCTAATAAGAGTTCTGTCAGCAAAGATCCTTATTCGGTATTTTTTATATTTCTGGTGTAGACTATTTCCCTTAATAACATAAAATAAATTTGATCTTTTCATTTTAATTATGCCTATATATGTCTGTACATTATCATGGAGATTAAGATATTCTAGATATTTGAAACTGAGAAAGTTCTTACTTAAAAATTTATCAAGAGGATTGTCATATATAGAAAATATATAGAGAAGAAAATGGAAGTTTAACTCATTTAAAACCGAGTCTGAAACTTAAAATATATCACAGATTTTTTTTTACATATTATTTAACTTAAGATGAAAGACGTAGAAAGAGCTCAATCAAATATTTTTAAGGAAATGATTACTTCTGTGAGTAAATTCAAGAATAAATTTGGGTATAGTCTGTTTCAAAGACTTGAATTAAAATCCTTTTAAAATAATAACTTTACTATCTGATAAAGAAATAAATCCGCTAAAAGATGAAAAATACAAAAAAAAAAAAAAAAAAAAAAAAATGAAAACAAGTTGAATGAAATTATGTTTAAATCTAATTAGCATAATTTGGCGGCAATGATGATGCGGATGTGGTAAAGGATATAGAATCTGGATACGGTCTCTGTCTATTTAAATTGGATTGGGTGGGTGGATGAGAGATGGTCTGGTGTGCTTAAACAATTGAAATTGAAACTGCATTATGCAGACAGAGAAGAGTGAACAAAAGCCCAACTGGGTTACAGCTGTGACAACAACAACAACAACAAGGGCAATAACAACGAAAAGGAAAATAGAATGAATAAGAGAATGAGCGAAAGCTCCTTGTAGTTGTTATGATTATTATTGTTGTTTTCCATCATTGTTGTGATTGTTGTTGTTGTTGTTGCCATAGTTGTTTGGCTTTTGCATTTCATTATGGCATTTCGGTAACAATTTTTCGCCGTCGCTTGTTGTCGTGCCTTTGTGTTGCTTTTGTTGTTGCATTTGTTTTAATGCTATTTTGATTATGATTATGAAATTTTCGTTTGGCTGTAAGCCAAGCCCCTCTCTCTCGGTTTCCTATTCTCCATTTTTGGCTTTGTTTGCAGAGCTTTCGTTGTTTGAATGTGCACGGCATTCGCATATTCTCTTGAACTCCACTAAACTGTGCTAACCCTTGTTTCGACTCCTTCTACCTCGTCCTTCTTCCAGCCTGGCCAGTATTATCCGTTGTCATTGTCAAAAGTATGAAAATGCTAACTCTTTTTATGCAAAACTCGTATTAATTCATATTTAAATTACATTAATAGAAATAAGTATTGTCTACCTATACTATATATATATGTATATATAGTCTATATATTTGTGTAACTAGGGTTGTCTATTTATTTTCCTTTGTTGTCTGGCGACTAAAATTTTAATCACATTTTTGCATGTTACTTTCTAGAATGAAATTAATTTTTATACACTATTTAAGGGTACAATGGGCATCTATGATTTGTGAGCTACAGACGTAGCTTAGAGGAAGAGAAAGTTGAGAGACGACATAGGATAAGTTTCGAAGAATCTGAAAACACTGTACTAATTTCATGAAGTCTGCTGGACTATAAAATAAAGCTTTCATTCTTAATAAAGTTCTCTGAGTGCTTTAAATGTTCTTAACTTTCTCAAATAGGAAACCGAATTTCTTTTGATTTGATCAGCTTTATTCGCGGAACCCTTTTAGATTGGATAATTTGCATTAAACAAAATGAAAAACATATTTGTAAGTACTTCTTTGTTTTGGTCTACTTTTTCGTTATTATCACTCACTTCACATAATTACACATACGCCAAAGTTGACTGCGGGGCGAGATGGGAGTCAGGAAGCCAGCCATCAGCCATAAGTAAAAGTTGAAAAAAGGGAAGAAGAACGACAAAAGTCTTGTAGAAACGGATTGAGTTGAGTGGCTGCTCTTTGCACACACACACATATATATATTTGTATGCTTGCACGTATTGCACGTATCATAAAAAGGATAACAATATAATCAGCTTAATGAGTGGCTGTAGATGCGACAGTCAGAGCTTTGCTTTAAACGTATTCTTATTTAATTTTTTTTTGTCTTTCGTTTGTTTTTTATGCACTGCTTTGTTTCTACCGGCGTTCCGTTCCCTTTGTGCCATACACCATCGTCAACAACATCAGCATTACCCCCAAGCGCGAAGTTGTCTGCTTATCAATGGGTGGCCTGATTTTCACCAGACCCCACTTCTCGTTTGTCAGCGACTCTGTTGCTGCCTTCGGCTGAGTTGAGATCTGTATGCGTGTGTGGGATGTACTGAGGACTGTTGTGATATGTGTCTGAGTGTGTGTGCTCTGGCGTTGTCTGCTGCTGTTAAGCTTTGTGTAAGCAACGTACTTTGTCGTGCCTTTGCATTGATTTACACCGCATGCTTGCAGCCGCACTCACATTTGATTTCGTTCTTGCCTGCTCTTTCACATTTGCTCACTTTCAGCCAGACCACACTTGTTCAAGTTTAAAACAACCTAACGGAAATGCTTGTGGGTACAGCTTACTCTGGAGCAGAGGTGGGGCGAGCACGAGAGATTTCTGTAAGCTCTGAGCTATTCTTATTGTTGTCTATCTTGTTTTTGTTTTTCTTGTCCTTCTTATATTTGCGCGTCCTTGTCACAAACACTTGTGCGTATGCATTTGCTATCCCTTTCTCTCTTGTAGCCAGCATATGCTGCACAGCTGGTTTTTATTACACTTCCAATATGGGACATGCCCAACGACGACAAACACCCAAATGCCAAACTCCATCTGTGGCATCTTGCACATTCTTTTTTCCTGTTGTTGTTGTTGGCATTGTAAATCGGTTAAAAGTTAATCTGTAAATTTATGACACGCCAACAGTCAGCTATGTGCGTGCCTTTGTTTTTACCCCCAAATAAGCTTATAAAAATTACAGAGTTCCCATATACATATATATTTTATTTAGCTTAGCTTATTGTACAAATCTTAAATATACGATTATTTAATTAAATATATAATCAGTTAATTGAATAAATTCAATTGAAATTAAATAATAGTTAAATTTGGAAGGTGTTTGTCTGATTAAATATATGCAGAATATATTTGAAATTTTCTTTATTATTAAAAAGCAAGCAAATTATAAATAGAAACAGAAAATTGCCATTTTCGTGAAATTAAATCCAACCGAAGCCAAAGACTGTGGGGATATTTAAAATAAGCCCCAAAGTCCCAGGGAAGCGAGGCGTTGTGTGGCTTGGGCTTTTCTTTGAACAAATAATCATGTTTGATTTGGCTGATTGGCAAGAAGCTAACTAATGAGCTCAATAGTTCAAAATATGCAAAATATGATTTAATTATTAAAAGGCAAATGGGAAATGCCAACTTACCAGCAACGAAGGTTTCGTCTCGAACGACTCAGGCTATACAAAATTTCTCAGGGGAAATTTCTGAAAAGCGCAAATTAGGCGTCATTGTTTGGCAAATCGGATGCATAAAAAAAAACCAAACGAAAGCATAAAAGAAAGACCTGCTTGAGTGGCGGGAGGAGGTGAAATGGTATTTGGTATTTTAAAGCTTCAACCACCGCTGTGCTGGATTTTAGGGGTGGTAACCACCGGTATAACGGTGAGCTGACAGGGGTGCGTGTGTGGCACTTGTTCGCGCTGTCATGGTGAATCCTCGAAGGATTTAACCCAATTTATGAATTTTTTCTTGCCTAAGCAAAATATTTGATTTTTTTTCTTTCTCTGCCTTCGTTTTGCCTTTGTCCTTGTTTGGCACTTCATTTTTCAAAAGAAACAACAACAAACAGAAATTGAAAATATAAAAGAAAACAGGAAAACCGCCACCAGTCGCGAAATCAATGAGGCGCCGTTCGCACAGTGTCAATGTGAGTGGCAGGATAAACGCAATAGGCGAAGGAACAAGAAAAAGAAGTGGGTGGACGAGGCAGCTTGTCACTCAGTCAGTCAATCGTCTGCACCAATGCCTTCTGCCCTTACACTCTCTTTGTCAGCAGAGTATGTGACAGTTTTACGCTGGGCTTAGATTATTTTGCAACAGTTGTAATCTCTTTCCCATTCTAAATCAGACTCTGTCTTTCTTTTTCGCACTTGCTTTATCTTAGGCCCATTCCATTTAGGTTTCGGTGTCACCTTTAACGAGCTTAATGAACAACTCATTAATCATGCATAATTCGCAAACGCAATTCACATTTGAGTATGAACATTTTCTCTCTCTCTCTGTCGCTGTGAAACAAATCAATTCATCCATCAATTCGGCATGCGAGACCAGAAACTCATGATTGCTATTTTCCTGGGCCGGAAAATGGTCTTGTCAAAATATGCCAGCGACTTTTTGAAAGGCTTTAAAATGTTATAACCGTCGAGCAACCTTGCCTTTCTTTTGCTTTTGACGAATGATTGATGTCCCTGCCTGCATTTGCTTCCTTGGCACACGGTCAGCCATTAATGCATTTTGTATCACAGTCCTTCTTGGGTATTTGTTTGCATGCCATATAAAACGAAAAGATTGATGAACTTTTTGAAAACGCCTGTTTGGGTACACGAAACTGTCCCACGAGCATGGATTACTGCAAATTGCTAAGCTTAGTACATCGCTGGAGTAGTTAATAAATCTGTTAAGTTGGGGGTCCTCAAGTTACCTCACTCAGGATTCTCTGGGCGCACCCTGAAATAAGCTGAAATTGTATAATTGAGTTGGTGTTATGAATTGAAACTAAAGTAATATCTCAAGCACCTCATTCATAGGCTATATGTACACCTAGATATATATGTATTCGCTTTGATAAATACGAATTTTAAGGATTAAATCAGATGTTTTTTTTATATAAATAAATCCTTCAAAACACACTGAAACATTACCTTAAAAAAATCTTAAGACTTAAAGGAGATGTCTCCTTTATTTCAAAAACAAAAAACTCCAGATTGAGTGCTTTATCAGCAATCTCAGGTTGAAAAGAATGGAAAGGTACTCGACATTTTATCATTGCCATGAATATTCCTTTTTGGTATCCTCTTACTCCTTTTGGATCATGTAAGGATAAGGCATTTAAATGACATTTAAAATATTTCTGACAGTCAAGTAACTGACAGCCCACAAAACTCGACTTTTTCTGTTGAAAATGCTACCAAAAGCAAGAAGCAACTCAAGAAAAGTCACAAAATGAAACTGGAATAGTTTCAGACTGTGGTTACCTCACATCGTTGTGATTGATTGATATGACATAAAGCGCAAATTAGTGGCTGGAAATTGTGCTCACAGAAGCTCTATGAACAGACCAAAAGAAAATTGTGCTTGCTTCAGCATTAAATTCGACTTCAAAGAGAAATGTTTGTATAAACTTTCCAAGCAAAGCGTTATAATTTAAATTGCTTGTGAAAATTTGATGGCACCCCAGCCAAATGTACCTGCTATAAATATTTAGTAGAAGACTCTTGCTCGTCTTCTACTGGTACCTACATAATATTAATTTGAAGCTATTAACGCCTTGGATGTCGTCAACAAATTTAATATGCAGGACTTCAAGACAAAAGCTGGAAAAAAGGACTCACCTACCATCCAGTCAGGTACTTTTTAGCCATTCAAAACTCACACCCATTTTCTCTAGTCAGGTGGCCGTGGGTGTACGAGGTGAGTGTGTGTTAATTTAATTAAAAGACGAGTCTTGTGTGAAGTGTTTTTCATGTAAATGTGTCAACACTTTTTAATATGGACCAAGTTTAAAGTTCAAACTTCAAAGGAATTTTCAATTCCAGGTATACATAATATAAATTAGGAGCATGGCACGAGGGTGGACATTCAATTTGGTTTTTGGGTAAAGCTTTATTTTATTATATTTTCACTTGGATAGAATTTAAGTTGAAGGAATTTTCCTTTCGCCCTGGGAAACTCAGATCAGTTTCATTTCTGTCTCGTCCAGTTTTTCACTTTTTCATTCGATTTACTTGTAATCCTTTGGGTCTCTTTTTTATAATGACAGCGCTGCATCAATTGTATCTGTCCTTTGACTTGGTCCTTTGGTCAGGCTGAATGTTTAGTCTCCAGAATTAAATCGGCTTGATCAAATATCCAAGTGCATTTATTATTGATTTGGTGCTTTTTGTTGCTGTTTAAAAAATTACTTTTCAAAGTGAAATGAAAGAGCATTCCTTCTGTCTAGACAGAACTTACCATAAAGCTAAAAGCAATTAAAAATTCATTTGATGAGGTTTTTGTATTATCCAAAGAATTAAAAGGATTTTGTTGGCGGTTTCACACACTTTTATGGATTCCTCTAATTTTAGTTGCTTGCTTTTACCTTCTTAAAAGTTCCTCCGTCATAAAGAGGCTTTTCTCAAATGCCTGTGATAGATGACTCAAGGCTCAGCTGGCCTGGTAGGCACTTGACTGGTAAAGCACTTTTGCTTTATGCCTTGGTTGTATAAAACTTTAGTGTTGCTTTGTTTAATAGCAACACAAGTAACTGTGAGTTTGTGACTTCACTCCAAAAGCTAAGAAATTCACAACCTACACTTGAGTTGAAACTAAAATCTAATAGTAGTAACATTTTTAGTACAAATACATGTTAATGTGACCCCAAGGAACAACCGAGACCATAAAACTAAAGGCAAAGTCACGCAAAATACACACCCACAAGCAAACACATGTGCACAGATGGAGATACATTTGCTCCTACTCTGTTACAGATACTTCTCATATACTCACACAGATGCAAGCAATACGTGTATATATCTCGACTTGCACTCTTCTAAAATTGTTGTCTTGGCTTTCATAATTTTTGGGTTGCCCTAAAAAAAAAAATGAAAGGAGAGATCCTGAAGACTAGGAAAAAATTCTCTGCATATTTTTGTCAAGTTGAAGTCTTAATGCTCTTTTTTATTAAAAGTTCTTATATATTTATATGGTTCCTAGACCCCCAAGACTCTAGTGATTAGTCTTATCTGAAAAGCATTTTCCAACAGACTCTTAATGAGGACAATGTCTAAAGTTTCTTGGATTTCTCAGAAATCTTTTTATAAAGTAATCTTTTCGGATTATAAAAAACCCTTAGAAAAACTTCTCAATAACTGAAATAGAAAAAGGCAAATGCCCATCCAGAAAGTCGTTGAATGAGTCAAACCACTGGCAACGGACTTGCCAACCTGTGCGCAAGTTTATGCGGCATTATTAGCCATAGTAAAAGTTTGTTTTAGAGATGCTGATGTTTTTTTTTATTGTTGTTGCCTTAGCTATGTTGAAATTGTGAATGTTGTTGCTTTATTAGATTCCTTTCTCTGTGCCTTTCTTTTCCTGGGAACCGGTTTTTTTTTTTTGTGGAAAAGGCTCATAAAGTTTTTGTCCAGCTACTTTGTTAGCTCACTTTGCTATCCCAGTGGCCTGTGGCTGCCGTATTAAAATAAATACCAAAAGCCTCATACGAAATAAATACCAACAACAACTAAAAGCGGAGACTATATAGAACCACTATTTACACAAATATAACTTTTTCCGCAAAAAAAAGAAAGAAAGGAAAGGTCCAAAAATTGTTGACCAAAATGCATGGGCTCTTCTATATTTTGTTTAATATGCGGCAACATTGAAAACTTTTCTTCCCTTGTTTTTCTTGTTGCGCGAAAACTTTTGCGCCAGCCAATAAACAAAAACAAAAGCCCCCCCAAAAAAAGAAGCTGTAATTGTTGTTGAGGTAAGAAATTTCCTATGTTTATTTATAGACAGGAAGATTTCTTTTTTTTTTTTGCTGTACAAATGGGAGCAACTAGAAGGAAAGTAGCAACTATTTTGGTATCCTTGTTACAAAATGCCAAAAGTCAAATGAATTGTCCATGTTCGGAGTGAGAAAAATTTGATTTTCTTGAGAAATTAATAAGAGTTCGGAATCTTATACATAAGAAGAAGCTTAAGTAGCTGCTTAAAAAACTTACTTTATTAAATATATATTTTCTTAATATCTCAGATACCTTATGAATGTATTTTTTGGAGTATCTATTAAAGGTAAGCCAAGACGGCAGAGTAATCATTTGATCGGATTCCAGACAAATAGTATCTTTTAATTATTCCGCGCTATTTGCTAACAAGGTCCAGACTACAGCAAAAGTTCTTCTAATGGTTGGCCGTATTTCAGGCTCTTATGTTTACTCGGCAATTACCTTTTCTTTTGGTATCAATTTCAGAATCACCCCTCACATCAAACAAGCCTTAAAGGTATCCACATCTCAGCACCTTTCAGAAACTTTGTAATGCATACTCAAAATACATGCGTGTGCATATGTGTGGGTGAGTGCGTGCCAGTTTGTATTAGTCTAACCAAGATTCTCAAGACATTGATAACAAGCTAAAAAGAGCCTTTGGTGTGTGCTGGGCCAAGCACGTGGCTTGCGGGGATGGGATATCAAATCAAATCGAATCTCTTGCTGGCATCTCTCATCATTTTCTGTTGCCTCTGACAAAAACACACCAGCATCGTCAGCTTCATCACCTGGCAACTGAGTTAACTAATGAGACTTCAAAGCAATCGATCTGATTTGTTACTGATTTCAATTTGTTACCAAAGGCAAAGGTGTTGTCTGGGCTTTGAAGGGGTGCTGATGCTCTGAAAAGTTTAAGATTCGGCCTACTCTGTTGTCCTTGATTGAATCAGAAGTCTGATAAAATCAATAAATTTTACACACATTTTCCTTGATTTAATACTGATTTTTAAAAGTTGAAATAAGTATATAAAATTTAAAGAGTCTGAAAGAGAGAGAGAGAAAGAGACTTTAAAAATCAATAAATAAAAGTAATAAAATTAAAATTATCATTTTGCTGCACTTATTTAATTTTTAATTTTGCCTTTTAGAAATTCCTTAATGTTTAGTATAGTTTTAAATTTCTTATTTTAAAACTGCTTTGCCTTGTGGTTTGTAGACTCTCATTTTAAGCCCGTTGATGGAGAAGTCCACCACGAAGTGGCTGGATGGCTGGCTGACTGCCATGTTCATCAATCAGTGGAAGGCCACAGAATGTCGCAGTCAGAGAAAGCCACAGAGGCTTGGCGCATTGATGGCCAATGATGTCGAGTTGAACGAAAAACTAACGGAAAGTGGGACAGAGGGTTGGCCAGAGGAGATGATGTCGCAGATGACGTGATGCTGTTGTCGTTGTATTCCAATCTGCAATAGTTCAATGTGCATTGACCCAGACATATTATGCCTAGATGAGAGCCGGACAGCACAAAGCCGGCCAATATCCACCAGACAGTCTTGGACAATCTGTCTGCCCGTCTGTGATAACTGTCAACGATAAGAACTTTCGGTTTTTGCGGCCCTTGATGGCCTGCTCAATCCGGCAACCTATTTGTGCCTGTTTGTCTGCTTGTGCTCTTGAAATATGACAGCACTTAACGGTAAATTAATTAACATAAAAATACCAATGACAACAACAAAAACAAAGCCATCAACAGCCCAACGATAACAGGAAAAGCCCTGCATCCTGCATATGGCGGAAGTGCAAATATCTGGTGGTCATTTGCCGTCATCAGCATTCTTGCCACATCGTCATACGTCAACCCTTTTGATGCGCTGATTTTGTAATAAACTGTTGAAAAATTTGTCAAAATCTTTTTGTTCATATATTATTGCATTGATTCGCTACATAAAAAAAGTCAATTTTCAAGTTAAGAAATTTAATAATATTTTCATTTTCAAATCACAATTAAAGCCTCAAAGCTGTTGTATTTAAAATAAATAATTAATTAATTAATTGGTATTTCTTTAATTATTTTGATACAAAACATTTTTTTTCCCAATTTATGCACTTGACAAGCTAATGGATAAATGCCTTGAGGCTTTTTTCATAGAATCAAAGAGAATTTTTTGCCAACTCAAGTTTGATTCTATTAGGCTAAATGAATTTTATCTAACCTTTGCATTGTTTTGTTTGAACTTGTTTTCTGGTATTAAATTTGACTTAAAGCCTAATTAAATTTTAATTCGCGGGGCTTAAAAAATTTGATTAAATTGGAATTGTGTGAATGTATGATTTTTTCAATTTATTTTATTTTTTTTTATTCGACCGCGAGTGTCGTATGTGTACTTCCGTTTTGAATGCATTTCCGTGGAAGACCAAAAACCCCAGCTCAACTCAAATCAGGCTCGGACAGGCTATCCCAGCTCAGTTGCAGTATTTAAAATCGTTAAAAATAATCTGCAAATTGTGAATTTTTAATGCATTTCGTGTCTGCCATGGTTTTTGGCATGTGCAAATGGGGCGTGGCTGGTGGGTAATAATACCGTCTGGCAACAAAAGGCAACGACTCCTAGACCGGCTTTCCCCAATTTCCCTTATGTGCCAAGTCAGAGAAGAGTGAGAAAGATCTCGCCGCATGTCTGGTCAATGTCAGCCTCATCATGGTCATCATTGTCGTCGTAGTCGTCGCCATTGTCATTGTTGAGAGACTGAGAATGGGCACGAAAATGGCTTTGGTCGCTGGCCGAGGTTGAGGTTGATGGCAACGGTCCAGCGACTGCAGGCATTTATTTTTATCATCATTTGCATTCATTGTTTTTGTGCCTTTGTGTGCAAAAAGTGATCAGAATTGGGAGAATACGAATACGCCTTTATATTCACTCCCTGATTCCCTTTGCAAAATGGCAACCAAAATATGCCACATTATGCTGCTCTGCGCATTGATTGCACAACGGAAGTGTTGTGGCGGAATTAAAATAAATAAATACATTCCATGTCCACTGCAACTCAACTGAGTAAATGTGGACTTGTCTGGTTGGACTTGCTTCATTTGTTGCTAATTAAATTCTCTGCCCAGAGCAGAGCCTGCAAGTGCAAAATTATTGCAATTCACTGTCTTCAGGAGTAATTACAGCTGCTATAAAAGGACCAAAAGTTACAAGACCAAAGGCTAAATCTGGGATGACTTAATAATTTTTTTTATTTTAATTAATGAAAAATATAGTTAGTGTGTTTAATGACCAACTCATTCAACTACTCGCTCGGCTCGATCGCTCAGTGTGACCAGTCTATCAACAGGGAGCTCTTATCTCGTCGCCAACTTCAGGGATGCCACCTTACATTAATATATTTTACCAAAGACTTTGCAGGTTTTTCTATTTTCTAAAGAAGTCTTTTTCGTTCTATATGTACTGTTGTCTGAAAATATTAATTGAATTAACTCGGTTGCCTTATATTTTGTGCTACATTTCAGTTGTTGGTTTGCATAGTTGTTGTTGCTGTTGCAATTATCATTGCTGTTGTTATTTTTGTTATTATTACGCCCAGCACTTTAATTACACACTTGCGGTTGTTTTAAAATTGTTTGCCAGAAGTTTTGTTTGAATACCACAGCTGCCACAAAACTCACGGGTCTACCAATTGATTCCACCCACATTTCAGTCCACTCAGTCCATTTCCCTCTCTCGCCTAGCTCCTATTTGTGCTGGCAGCAATTTTCCGTTTGCCTTTGTTGGTTTCACTTATCTGGAAATGAATAAAACTGAAAGAAATGAAAATGAAAATGGCAAAGTTAACACTTGTTAAACTTTCCCTGAGGGGAAGGGCAAAGTCTAGGGGGCCATGTATTATACCACCACCCGCAGTGCTGTGTGTGTTGTTTGCAAATTTGTAAATTATACAACCAACCAAACAATGTTGCAACAACGTTCCAGCAACAACAACAACAATAGCAACAATAAGAAAACCAAGAACAAGAACAACAATACAGACGCGTAAAATAAGAAGAGCAAGTGGCAGTCGAATAATTAGCCAAATAACCGTAGGGCGAAAAGCTGCTTACTTAAAAGTTCAAACTGAAAAACTCAAGGCAACAAAGTGCTGGCCAAATCATCTGCCCTACCCGCTGTCAGTGAGCCTTTGAGAATCGTATAGCAACTTTGTAAGTCCCACTGAGTGATAGCCGAGAGAGGGAAAGAAAGCTTGCAACTTCGCCTACAAAGTTGCAGGCAAACGCATTCCCCGGTAATGTGATATTACCCAGCAAACAAAGGAGAGTGAGGTGGCCAGACCTGGCCTGTTGCCAAGACTGGCCGTGTTGCCAGATAAATGTTGCCAACAAAATTGACAGTAGCTGGGGAGAGAAGAGCAAAAACAAAAACCTCTGACAGTGCGTGGCCTGTTGGCAGTGTTAAGCGGGGAATGGTAAGCAGTCTTATGGAACCACTTTATAGGTAAAGAGCAGTCGTGTGCTGTGGACTTCCCAAACGTATAAATTGTTTATAGTTTCTATTTTTTTTTTTTGCTTAGTGGGCGCCAAGCGGGCAATCATTTAGAGACACTTAAGACAAACAGACCAACCAAAAGAGAATCGAGCCGCTGGACTCATAAGCAGCAAGACAAGTTGAACTCAGAAAACACACTTGAAGTGGGAATCAAAGTACAGCTAACAGACAGACCCATAGACCCACAGAAAGCCTGAAAGACTACTTCTTGACTGTCAAATAGACTGTCAGATAGCCATGACAGTTGCAGTTAATTCAGCGCGTGTTGGCGTTGAAGTTTTACCGCCTTTGCTCTTGCATTGCCAATGTCCCTCTCTCTCACGCTCCTTTTCTTAGTTCTCGTTTCCTCTGTTTAGTCAGTCTACCTGCCCCACTGAATGTTGACAAATGGTATAGACTTATGCGTGCGGCATTTAAGCTTAAAGTGTTCGTTGTCTACGTCTTTATGGTTATTGGGCGTTGGCAGTTTGCGTGTGCTAATCAATGCAAAATGCATACCAAAATGCTAAACAAATTGTCGGTTTGTTTACTATTTGACACCTGGCCAGATTTATCGGGGAGTCATCACTATATCATAGGTGAGGTGCGCACATATTATTGGATTCATCGTAAGACTTGAGGGACCTTAAAATGCTATGCTATTTAAAGCCACCTATCAAATACTCCCAATCTAGGGTTACACCAAAAAAAAAAAAAAAAAATCCGTTAAAAAAATATTTAAATTTATCCTAGATTGTGTTTTTTTTTCTGTCGCTGTAAATTTTTCAAAAGATTTAAAATATAGATACACGGGCACATATTAAGCTAAATCTCGAATCCATAACAATAACCAGAAAAACCGCGTTCGTGGTGGCAGCTGTTGTTGACTGCCTCAAAGGCATATTTGGCTGTGCGTTGGGTCCTTTTTTGGGTGTGTTCGTGCGTACGCGACAGTCAAATTAAATTAATAAACACAACAATTGCTAGAATGGCAAACCAAACAAGAAATTTCCCGCTCCTGGGCAACGTGGCTATATCCCTGGTCATCTCCACTCCCACAGTTATTCTCAACTTTATTTTGAGAGGCGAGAGAAAATATCACCAACTGTCCACTCACACGAACAGGGACCAAATGAAATTTTTATTAAATTGAGTTGGGTGACGTTACCGCCGTTTCCAGCGTTTTCCAAATGCTTTCAACGCTAGGGAGTTTCGACAAGGACTCAACTTTCGGTATGCCTTGCAGCTTGAAATTCCATGCTGGTTTGAGAGTGAGAATTAAAGCAAAAGGAAAAAGAAAAGAGAAGAGAGAGAGTGAGAGGGGGAGAGAGAGTTAGTGAGAGAGTGCAAGATTGGGTGATATGGTTTGGCGGCTGTGCTTCGGCATTTTGTATTAATTACAATATAGCCGGAAGCCTCGAGTCGAAAGCATCAGTTCACTTCAGAAGTTTTTAACATAATTGATTTCATTTTTTATTTAAACAATTTCCTTTCTTTGTTTTTGTCTGAGTAGAGCGAGGCAAACAAAAAAGTATTTGAAAAAAATAGGGTTTTCCTTCTTAAAGAAAAAATTAATTGGAACATTGAAAGTTTCTCTGCTTGATTAGCAGCCCTGAAAACTTTGCAATATTCTAATAGATGATGAGTGCAGGATTTTGTTTTATCATTTCAAATTTATCAAAAGAATCTTTAACATAAAATAGCACTTTGCTTTCGGTTTTAATTAGCTTTTATTTAATTTACTTTTACACACATTTTCCTATGGCTTAAGGTTTGATTGGTTACTTATTCTTTATTTCGATTTTTTGCACATTATTCATTTTTGTTTTACTTCTGCTGTCTCTCTTGTTGTGTTGCATATTGCAGATTGAGTTACATTGTTGTCCTCGTGCCATCGCCTGTCAGCTGTCCTGCTATAGGTCTTTTTTTTTTGGCGTCTTCGGTGGCTTTCGGCATTATCGTTTGGTTTGTTATTGAAAAAACCAAAGTGGGATATAGGGAGAGTTTTTGTTTAATTATAGACGAGTGGATATTAAATCCCATTTGGGGCTTAAATTTAATTAAATTTCACAGAGGACATTCTCAAGGATTGTCTGTGCATCTGAAAATTTACGATTGATAGAAGCCGGTGAACGTTGATTGGCTTACTGAAGTAAAAATTCGAGTGTCTGCCACTGAATAAAATTGAATTTTATTGGTAAAATATTATGGAGGCTCAGCAACCTTAAAGAGTTTTTTTTTTCATTATTTAAAAAAGAATACTTACTGTTGTTTGGTAAGGTTCATCGAATCGTTAAGCTTGTCAACACAAGAGGCATTTCCTGTTTATTCATAAATTTCGATTGCAATCTTATTTATTTATAAGCAGAACATATTATAACAGAACATATCAGCAGCTTGACATTCACATAAATTAACCAACCTGACAATATTAAGAAAATTTGCATAAATTTTATTCTACTTCACACTTCCATATACGCAGAGTGGTGGATATACATATTTCTCTCTATATTTATTTATTTGCTTAAAATTAAAATTTATTTATTTAGTTAGTTGTTAAATTTTTGGTGACAGTTTGGGGAACCAGACACTTAAATTGCTTCCTTTTTTGGGTAAATAACGAGCGACAATGTCAACAACAATGAAAGCCAAGAAATGAAAAAAAAAAAAAATGAAGAGTAAAGCTTTTCTTACTGCAATTGGAAGATTTTAATGATATGTATTATAAGCCAGACAAGCCAAATATGTATATAAAATATATAAAAGTAGATATACAATTCCATAGATAAATGGTTTGTCTGGTCTGTCTAACTGTCTTTATGCATTGCAGACGTTGGCATTAAGTGGAAAAGGATATGGCAAAAGGATATGTGTGTGCGTAATTTTATGTATTTGGCTCACGATTTCGATGTCTGTGAGACAGATTCGTGGCTGTAGAAATTTTAACAATGAAAACTGCGCACGAGCTTCTGTGGTCACAGAAAATGCCAAATGGCAAATGCAGTGCCAGGAGGGACCACAGCAGGAACTGACAGCCAAGGACTAAGGCTCTGCACAACCAAAGAGAGAAGGAGAGTTCAGGGTGTGATGTGTGCCTTGCTTGTGAATTATGTTGCCCACAGGATATGCGCCATTTGTGAAAAAAAAAAAAAAATAAAAACCAGGCTCTGCAGACAAGCCAAGGTTTCAGTGCCAACAAAAAAAAAAGTTGTGTAAATATATATAAAAATAATCATCACTGACAAACACAAATAAAATTATGAATCTACTTAATTTTCTGAGTTCTTCTGCCTTTGCATTTTCTTTTTTTTTATTTAATAAACTCCAAACTGAGCTTCAAATGAAAATGCATAAAGACCTGAAACTCTTCGACTTTCTGCTCGGCAGGAGTCTAGACTTTGACATTGCCGATAAGCATACACACGAGATTCCTTCTTCTTCTGCCTTTGGTGGTGCCAGGTCCCTGGACTCGGCATTATTATAATACGTAGCCATTATCCCTGCTATACTAGCGATAAATCACAACAGGACATCTTTGTGTGCCACAGGCAGACGCAGACGTAGCTTTAGTTTTCAGGAAAGTGGAGCAGCTGTAAAAGGAGCAGACGGTATTCCTACCATATCAGTGAAGTTGCATCGCGGGCACGCTCATAAAATGTTGCGCTCGGGCCAGCCGACAAATTTGCTTAGAATTTGAAATGCAAGGCAGACAGACAATGTTGGGATTTGCTGTTTCTCCTTGCTCTCCAAGCCATTGTAAAAAGCTTTCAGTGATATATAAATACAGTTGATTCCACTTCACACAGTTGAGAGCTAGCCTCCAGCCAGCTTTATCCTATTGGTCTGCACAAATACAGCAAATACCAAGTTCAAGTTCAAGTTTGTAGCGAATACGCTTGTCATATTTTTCCCATTTTTCCATATTGTTTTCTTTTTATTTTCAGTATTTTGCAACCTGTTTCTGCATCTTAGAGTATCTTTTACAAATGAGATTTTATTCTTTTTTCTTTGCATTGGTTACTTTGGTTTAAATAATACCCACGAATTTTTAACACACTTTTTTACACACAAAATAAATACTTGTTAGTTTAAATATCAAAGTCCTATAATCTAAGCCCAATCGATTAACCTATGTGTAAATCTATTTATTTGGAATACAAGAAATGGTTCGGTTTCATATTCATCCCGTTTAAAGCTTACAATTTCACAAGGTTTCAAATAAAATGAACTTTTAGAAAATAAACCAACAGATTTTTATATTTTATAAAACCACTTGGAGTTAGGGTCAGCTGGCAGAACATGGGACAATTTAAAACAACAACAATAACAATGAGAATCATAGAGTGTCTGTTTTGGTTTCTGTTTCGGTTTATGGGTTTCTGTTCGTTACGAGTGCTCATGTATTCTGGTGCTGCTTTGGTGCCTTCCTGCTTTAGCTTGGTGTCCTGATGGTACTCTTGTTCCTGTTCCTTTGTTGGTGCTGCTGTTTGTGTTGTTGATTTTACTGCATCATTTTTGTTAGTCTGGCCAGCCTTGTGGCCTTCAGACAGTCATAAACAAACGAGCACAGATGAGGCGGCACACAATTTCAATGGGTGTGGAGCAAGGGTCAGAGTTTAGGGGGACACTAATGCGTTGGGCGTGGCCTTGGCGTTGGTAGCTGTCATTTTGCATTTATTCGTGTGTAAAATTTTAATTGAAATATATTTAAACAGGACACAAAGCCGTGGATAAAGGAGAGAAAGCGGAAAGTGCAATCGAGCTGGCAGCGTCAAACGAATGTCAGGAATGAACGTAGAAAATATCCATGTATCTTTTATGTGTATCTAACAGATACAAATACAGCCAAAGAGATACGCGTGTGTCGCTAATGTTTTTATTTGCATACCGTTGTCGGCAATGCTGCCATCATCATCGTGCTCATATGCAAATGCGCCCTCTGATTATCGACGCAGGGTGCAGACAGGCGGGCGGTCCCGATGTCTGGTCTGGTCTGGTCTGGTCTAGGTTCTCACTGGTGTTGAGCTTGTAGGATTCCATTTTGTCTGCGTGTTAACTATTTGTTTATGTGTGTGCGCGCTGATTTGGTTAGGCCAAATTCGAGGCGTTACTTCTTTTTTCTCTTTCTGTTTTTATTGGGCGTGTCACATTGTCTGGGCGATAGTTTCAAAAATTTAAAGCTATAAAAATATCTGCATTTGCAGAACTTTCAATTAAAGTAAGTCAAAAATTTGGACGACGATAGACATTCACATTAGCAATTGGCTTATCAACGTCATAGTTTTCACCCAAAGCACATAAATGGAAATATCGGTTATCCCTGTGCTTGCAGACATTCCCAGAATGGTATGTGAGCTGATATATCCGCTGATGAAGGAAAACATCTGTCGCAAAGGTGCACGATAAAGCAAACTTTTCGATGCCTTTACTGGAAGAGCGCAGTCCTGCGCAGCCCACATGTGTATTACGATCGCTCAAAAGTAAAGCTGTATGGGAAACTTCCCTGAGAGATGGAAAAGAAAAAATATTTAACTTGAAAAAAATATAAAATTAAATATTTAAAAAGTAATGCAAATTTCAATAAAACTTCCATAATAATTGCTTACTCAGTTGACAGGTGCTCGGGTACATAAAGAGTGGTTTTCGTGTCAATGCTTATTATGTGAGACATCCAGGTCTCCAAAATAGGTGCAATTATATCATAATTTAAATCAACATAATCTGTACCAATAAATGACATTTCATCTAAAATCTGACCCACATAGTAAAATTTTGGCGAGCTTAAACAATATTTAGATTTCAAGTTGCACTCTCGCAAAGTTAAATGGGCAAAATATTCCAGTTCTGTAGACCAATCCATTCGGGCCATTCGAGCTGCAGCATATCGTTGTGGTGGATCTCCCCCGGCAATTTTATCTCGAAACTTATTGATTTGATCCAGTATACTATATTTATAACCATCTAAGAATATAGATCTTGTACCGGGCAGGCAGCTGTGGTTATAGTTCTGTAAAAATATCAAATCGAAATAAGCTGTCCTTTGGAAAATGGAAAATGTCACCTACACCGGAATTGTGACAGGCTAGATGGCTTTGCCCACAATATGGCTGATCACAATAATTAACCATGTGGCTGCTTAAAGGGATTAGCCAAAATAGGCTAGCCCAGACAGTGATTGTCTTGAGCATCACAACTGAATGATAGCTATAATTCAACTAAAACTACTTTTGTCAGTTTCTGTTCTTTTATAGCTCGAAATAATATGATTAATTTGCCTTATATTTCAAATAGAGATATCCATTACACATCTGAGAAATTTTGGTTCAGCTTTTGAGGCACTTGAAATATTTTATATTTACTTGGAAGTTTTAAGAAACTTTTATTTTAAGGGAAACCCAATATTTTTAAAACTATTTCAATAACAAAAAAATTTACCGTGAAATGAATAGTGCTTGTGATTTCGGAAAATCAAAAACCAATTCAAATCAACACTTGTTACAACCCATATTATTATATTGATTTCTCTGTGGATTACTTAAAAAAATTTATGAACTCCCTTGCATTTTCGATCCATATCAATTTGCTAGAGTTCTTAATTTTTTTTTTTAAATTATTACCAAAGGTAATTTTTCGAAAAATGTTGCTTTTTAAGTGAAAAGCTCTCTAAATGATTTTTTCCAGCCTTTGCATTACTCTCAAAAACCGATTATAGCTCACATCGGCTTATGCTATAATTGTATGGTTCTCTGTCATCCCCAATTGAAACTGGTCATTAATGATTTTCGAAAAAAAAGAAAAAATATTATATATACAATGCTCATTAATGACGAGACTGATAGACCTTTTCAACCCTCGGCTTGGTCTAAATTTCAGCCCCGTCAACTGAGGAATTCAAAACTCACGCTTAACTTAATGCTTCGTGTGGCATAAAATTTTCGTTTTTTGGATGCACAAAAAATGAAAATGTTCTTTAAATTAATGAAGAGCACCTTTCAGGGTGGGTGTGCGTAAGTGTTGAGGTGTTAAGCATTTTATAGAAAATGTAAATAGAATTGAGGCAAAGAAAAAAGTTAAGACTGTTGACCCTAGGCTGTCCAAAGGGGCCGCAATGAATGTCATTTGGATTTGGCTTTTGGATAAGTTTTTAATTTATTGTGCGAATAACAAGGTTTTTAACTTGTCTAGGTGTGTGTACATTATATTCTTATTGTTTAGCTGGACTTATCTAGGCGAGCCCATCGGCGTTTTATAGCACGTGCCGCTGTTCAAAGACTGGCCGGGTGGTCGTCTTTGTTGCGTGGTGGTGGCGTTGATATGCACCGGAGCATGTGGCTAGTCCAGCTTTAGCATGCTTGTGTCAGTGCCAGCATGAAGCACCAGCAATTCGGGTGTCATGGGAGCATTCAGGGTTATCCAGGTCTTGGGTAAGCCGGCATCATTACGGGCCGATTGTAGGGCCTCTTGTAGAGCGAAAGCTACGGATATGGCCAAGCAAATGGCCGGTTCACCAGTGGCTGAGGACATACAGTTCAATAAGGAAACTATTTTTTAGTTACTCACAATTACTCACCCTTGGAGCGCATAAAGCCTGCCTTGTTGGGACTCTTGGGCAAGAGTTCTATGCGCAAGTCAATTGGTATATCTTTAGCTCCTGGTGGTTTGTAGTTCCAGGTACGGTTGGTTAGACACTCTCCAGTTTTTTTGTCAGTCACGATCTGCTCAGTTGTCCAGTATCCAAGACCCATCATAAAGGCACCTTCAATTTGTCCTATGTCCACATTCGGGTTCAGACTCTCCCCGGTATCTTCTAGGATATCCACACGGGTGACTTGATAGTTACCTGTGAGCACATCCAATTCCACTTCGGTGAGGCAGAGGCCGCAAACAGAATAAGGGTCCATATCACCCTGTTTGCACTGATCGCTGGCAATTAAATTGATCTTACGATTGTAGGCTTCATTAATGAGAGCTTGCCAGTTTTCTGGCTTTATCTCTTCGCGGACGGGAGCCAGGCGGCCATTAAGGGTCTCACAGCACTTGCGAACGGCATAGCATAGGGTCTCACTGCCTACGGCACCACCAGTCACCATGGAATTGGCTCCATTGATAGAATCACTGCCTTCAATACGCACCTGTTCCAGAGGTATGCCTAAAGTATGAGCCACAACCTGGGCCACCTTGGTGTTCATACCTAGTAATACGGAGAAATATGAATTGAGATAAATTGCTTTTAATTTCTTTTAGCTTAAGACTTACCCTGACCCATCTCAATGCCTCCGTGTGTTACCACCACAGTGCCATCAGTGTGATATATGACTACGGTGGCTGGATATTGCCCAAAATAGCCAATCTGATATTCCATGATGCACAAGCCTAATCCACGTTTACGCCAACGGTGCTCCCTATTATAGACCTGAATATCGGCCTTTCGCTTACGATAATTAGTTGAGTCCAAGAATGTGGGCATCATATCACCCATTTTGTGGGCCGGTAGTAAGTTGGCAAAACGCACATCAGCTGGATCTACGCCGGTCTCGAAGGCTATGTGCTCTACAATATTTTCAATCATGGCGATGCCTTCCACAGAACCGGGAGCCCGGCAGGGTGTATTGGTGGGGGAATCAGTGTACACCAGATAGCCATCTAATTTGTAGTTGTCACTGAACTCATAGCAGTTTTTGGAAAGCAGAGTAGTGTGACCAATGGGCGATTCATTAGATAGGTAGCCAGCATCCTCATAGAAGCGAGATCGCAGACCCACAATCTTTCCTGTATCTTGGGCATAGAAATCATAGTCACAATGGAAAGCCCAACGCTTGCCTAAAGTATTCATAATGGACTCCAGTGATTGGACGAAGCGTACGGGACGATTGAGCTTAAAAGCAGCCACGGCAGCTGCAGCTGCAGCCATATTACAACGTGTGGCTTTTCCTCCATAACCTCCTCCAATGCGACGGGTCTTGATCTGGACTTCATTAATTTTCAGATTCAGTATATTACATATTATATCCTGAGAAAGATCCATCCATTGTGTGGCCACATAGACTTGAAGACCACCCTCAAAGGGCAGAACCACCGTGGTTTGGGGTTCCATGTAGTAATGATACTGCAGACCCATGTCCAGCTGACCGCTGCCTTGGACTTTGTAAGGTTCTTCCAATTTCAATTTATCGATCATGGATTTTACTTTCTGTTCATATCGACTGCTCGAGGCAGTCTGATTTTCCAAGACGTCTTTCAGGCTGGGGAGGATAGGTTCCTCAGGTTTACCTTCGTAGGTGAGCTCTACCAGCTCAGCTGCCTTGTTGGCCAAGGCATTGGAGTTTGCCAATATTATACCCACTGGTTGTCGGTAATACTTGATTGGGCCCGTGGCAAATAACTGCTCTTCTTGTGCAAAGAAGTATTCGTCTTTTACCTTGGGACCCAGATTATTATTTCCTGGAATGTCCTTTGCATCCAAATAGGCCACCACACCGGGCAGAGATAGAGCTGGCTCAGTGTTGACTTTACTTACTCGGGCTCCCACTTTCTTTGCTTGCACGAAAGCTGCCCAGAGTTGATTGTGCTGTGTTGGTAAGTCGTTGGCATAGGTGGCCTCACCCGAACATTGTATCAAACCTTCATGCTTCTCCGTAGGCTTGGTGACTGGATAATGTTGCTCAAAGGTTTCAAAGTTTTGCTTTCCGCCAGACACAGGTCGTTCAAGCAAACTACCACCCGTGATATACTTCCGGGCCAGTTGATTTTGTGGCACATTTTTGAGCACGAATTTATAAAACAGGGAATAAGCCAATTTTTGACGATATACGGGACTTGCATCGGGTAGCACATGATCTGGTTCCAGAGACAGCTTTAGACTTGCATAGATTTTAGCTTGCAGTTCCTTGTCGTAAAGGTTTTTTCCCACTAGCAATTTTTCCAATTCCCAGGCATGTGTGAAGTCAGGATTTATGCCACCGAAGCAAATACGGGCAGACTTTACAAGATGCTGTGGATTAAGGCCTATTAAAAAGGCTGCATTTACATAGGCATGGGCATTTTGGGCGCGAGGCATGATCTGCGAAGAAGAAGGAAAGTTAGACAGAAACGATTCATAATCTAAAATTTGTTTACCTTGTAAGACTCAAAAAGATATTCATTTTTGGGATAAGCTTGCAAGACAATTCCTGTTATTAACTTGCCCTTTAGGGAGCTCTTCAAAAAGTCGGCCAAGCTGAGAGTCTGCTGCTTACCTGGCTCTTCAGCTACAATCAATTTTGCATTAAGAGCCTCCAAGACAATATATACGTCGGAGGGGAATTCAGGTCGGCGATGTTTCATAACCAAATTACCTGCCAAGGTGCCGGTCTGTTGACGATTTTGAAAAAATGTATAAGCACTTTCAAATAGACACTCAAATAGTTGTAATTGATAAGATAAGATTTCAAATAGGTGGAGCCAAGAGATAAGAAATTGTTAAATCTGAAACTCACATTGCGGACTGGCACATTAGCAATCCAGTCCAAGTGTTGCCAGACCTGTCCAAGGTACTCAAATCCAGCTGTCTTCTCCAATTGACGACAGATTTTCATGGTTTCGCTAAGACTTAAATTGGCGCCCAGGGTGAGGGTCTGTCCGTTTAGACTGTGTCCTCGAAGGTCGGGTATGAAATTGACATCAATGAATGTTTTTATCTGATTATTGCGCCGGTAGACTCCATGAGCTGTGTTACCGGCCACTAACATATAAGGAGTGTCCTCCGGTAAACTCTGGAGGGCCTCAAAAACTTGTGCAAGAGTGTGCGGCCAGAACCACTGACTACCATCGTCATATTTCTGTGTTTGAAGGTGTACGCCATTTTGCTGACTCTTGCAAAGACCTGCACACTTTTGTCCTGTCTTGGGACATTGCTTATTAGTGAGATCCTCAATATCTAAGCATTCGGCCGGTACGGAAATATTGCTGTCCACGGCAAAAGATTTCATGGCATCTAGAATAGGACGGTAGCCCGTGCAGCGACAGATGTTGCCACCAAAAGCGTTCTCTACTTCAGCCATGGTGACTTTGCCGCCCTGCGATTCTAACAGGGCATACATGTTCATTACAATGCCCGGCGAGCAGTATCCACACTGAGTGCCATTCATTTTGGCCAGACGATTTTGTATAGCATGGTAGCCTTTGCGTTTATTACCCAAACCTTCTGTAGTGGTTACTTCCAGACCCAGGCACGTATTCAAGAGGGTGAGACATGAGTTTACAGCCCAGGTACGAATTTCACCAGAGGCAGCATGACGACCACTCAAGGCGCAAACGCAAACGCCGCAGCCACCTTCTTGGCACATAAACTTTGTACCCGTCAATCCAGCATGCTCTCGAATAAAGGTATTTAATGTAATATCGGCCGGTAGGTTGCCAAAATTCACTATAAAATATATGTATATATTTAAAAATCTTCAATTTGGTGCTGAATTTCTAATCACCTTCATAGATCGTGCCATTAATAGTTATACTCGCCACCATATTGGTAGTATTATATAAGATTTTACCACTTAAAAACAAATGACTTTGGAAGAATAATTATAAAAATATAATTTCACAATTAGTAGAAATATTTTTCACCAATTTACGCTTCACGTTCAGCTCAACACTACTGATATAGACATCCAATCGTTTCCTCTATTTATAAACAAAATAAAACGGCGTAGATAAGTTTGCCATGACTCGACTATTTTTGGTTATTATTAACGCTCTCACTGAACTCACTCAACTCTTTCTCAAAGTTCTCGTTCGGCGCTCTTGAAATTTCAGAGTCTTAAATTTTTGCGATAACGTCTACCGCTGAAAGTTTGAAATTTTTAACTATTTTGTTTTGATTTCATTCTAAACAAAAGCATCGTGTAGATTGCCGGCGTCAACTAGTTTGGCTTCGTGTGCTGTAAATTAATTTCGAATGTCAAGCCGTTTATTGGCAGTTCACGCTAATTGTTGCCACAGTGGGACAATATTTTTGTTTATTAAACAAATTGTATGCTTATTATTTTTAATAAAGTATATTTTTTATTTCAAAAAGATTTAAATCCATAAAATCTAGAAAGAGCATACAATGGAAATGATATAGATTAAATTATAAGCATATTATATTAGAGTTAAAATTTTAATTTCCAATATAAAATATAATTGAAAAACGATTCATTTACTTTTTGTTTCAGAAAAATAGCAGATGTCCAGTATTTTTCCACCAATAAAACATCAGAAAAATGTAATTAATATTGGACTTTAAACTCATATGTGGGAGGGTTGAGTTGACTTATTTATAAACAGTACTTTTTTTTGTTTATTGCAATTGGAAGTCATGCATCGTACTACCCGCATTCAGTACAATGGTTTCAGGTGTTGTGGGCGCGCCCAAGCGCACCCACTCCCTGGGTAGACCGGCATCTAGACGAGCCGATTGTATAGCATGTTGAAGGGCAAAAAGTACGCCTACGGCTAAACACAGTGCTGGTTCTCCCGTGGCCTTAGAACGAAGGAATCCCACAGGATTGGGACTTTTTTGAAGAAGTTCAATGCGGAAGTCTATGGGTATGTCTTTAGCTCCAGGCGGGTGATAGTTCCAAGTTCGATTTGTTAAAATGCGACCGGTAGTGCGATCATAGACCAACTGCTCAGTAAGATAATAGCCTAGACCCATGACAAAGGCTCCCTCAACTTGACCTACATCAATGCGGGGACTCAGGCTTTCACCAGCATCTTCAAGAATATCCACTCTGCGGATCTGATGATTGCCAGTGAGTATGTCGACTTCCAGCTCCGTCAGACTCAAGCCAAACACACTGTAATTCGGTATATCGCCCACCTTGTAGGACTCTGAAGCAATCAAGTTGATAGATTGTGTCCAAGCTTGCTGTACCACTTGTTTCCAGGTGGCATTGGGACCTAAAGATATCTTTACCGGTGCCAGTCTTAGATTTAAGGTATCACAAGACTTTCGCACGGACAATCCAATCATTTCGCTAGCTAAGGAATTGGCTGTAACAAAGGCATTAGCTCCTGTCACAGTGTTGCTGCTTTCTATGCGAACTTTTTCCAGAGGAATACCCAAAGTGAAAGCCGCTACCTGAGCTGCTTTGGTGTTAAGACCCTGTCCAATCTCTATACCACCATGGGAGATGACTACAGAACCATCTATATGATAAATCGTAACGGTAGAAGGGAACGAGTAGGCCAATGAAGTTTCCAAAGGAAATTCCATGACGGCCAACCCTAAGCCACGCTTACGCCACCGGTTTCGGGCATTGTATAAGTTGATCTCTTCACGCCGCTTACGGTATTCGGTTGAGCTAATAAAGCGTGGTAGTAACTGTACCATTTTATTGCCCGGTCTTAAATTTGCCAAACGCACATCGGCCGGATCCATTTTACAGGCAAAGGCCATGTGCTCAAGGGCGTTCTCCGTCATTGCAATGGCTAGAAATAAATTAACAAACTTAGGGAAATTTCGAACTTGAACTCTGAAAGCCTCAACGCACCTTCGGCCGTACCCGGAGCCCGACAGAATGTATTACTGGGCGCATCTGTGCGCACTGCATTGCCACTGGCCCTGAAGTTGGCCTCTGTGAGATTGTAAACATTTCTGATGGCCGGCATTGTGAGTAGATCAATTATGTTCTCATTGATAGAGCAGCCCAAGTCTTCATAATAGGTATTGTTTAGGTATCTTATAATTCCATTGGCAGCAACCTGAAAATTGTAATCAGAGCGGCAGGCCACCCGTTTTCCATTAGACTCCATCATAGATTCGATGGTCTGGACAAATCGAGCAGGCCTATTCAGCTTGGCAGCGACCAGGGCAGCAGCACAAGCAACTTGATTGCACCGAGACACTTTGGCACCATAAGCCCCTCCCAAACGACGTACTTGCAGCTGTACAGCATTCACATCGAGGTTCAACATTCCCGCAATCACGGCTTGGGTAATGTCCATCCATTGAGTAGCACACCAAATTTGCAGGGCCTGCTCGCTGGGTACGGCGATCGTAGTCTGTGGTTCCAATGTGAAATGATATTGAGCTCCAAGCTCTAGAATACCGCTGCCCACGACATCTCCTGCCTCAAATTTAGTGGTTCTTATTACACGACTCTCAGCTTCTTTGGCGGGATCTCCATTAGCCAGCACTTGATTCATGTTTGTGTAAATAGGTCTTTTTGCTTGGATGTAGGTAACCCTTACCAGTTTAGCCGCATAGACAGCCACATCATGAGTGAGAGCGGCTATGACTCCTAAGGGTTGGTCATAATGCTTTACTGTGGTCTCCACAAAAATCTCCTCAACCTCAGGAGCCGTTATTCCGACATAAAAGTTATTGCTGCCTGGTATATCTTTTGCTGCAAAAAAGGCCACGACGCCCTTATATTTCAAAGCTGCCGAGGGATCTATTTGTTCAATGGAAGCTCCAACGCGAGTTGCAGTAACAAATGCACAAAAAACTGTATTCGAAGTGGTAACCAGATCATTCATGTACTTGGCTTCTCCTGAGCATTGAACTAGTCCTTAAATTGTAAGGAAATTCTTTATTAAATAATTATTAATTTTCTTTTTGAGCGTACTCACCCTCCAATTTTTCTACAGGTTGTGTTATTGGAAAGTTTTTCTTGATGGTCTCAAAACTTTGACTTCCCGAGGATATGGGACGTTCCAGTAGGAGGCCACCGGTGCGATAGCTCTCTCTAACTAATTCTTTCGGTGCTGACCAGAGTAAAAATTTGTAGTACAAGGAAAGAGCTAATTTCTGACGGTATTCTGGTGAAGCCTCAGGCGGTATTTCCACGGCTTGTACGGTTGCTTCCAGTTGATTAAATGTCTGGGATATGGTTTCGCTATCGAAGATATTTCGACCCACCAGAAACTCTTCCACTTCATGGGCATGTACGAAATCTGGACGAATATTCCCAAAACAGATGCGTGCCGATTGAACCATCTTATGTTGGGGATTCCAATCTATCAGGAAACCCGCATTAACATAGGCATGAACATTTTGAGCTCTTGGTAAAATCTGCAAGGCTTATATAAATATTTGATTGAATCCATACAATGATCTACTCACCTTATAGGTATTAATGATATACCGATTTTTGGGATACGCATTTAAGATAAAGCTGGATAGAACAAGCTTCGGTCTCTTGTCAGCTAGATATTCGGTCAAACTAATGATTCTGTGACTGTCAGGACCATCATGGACGCCCACATGGACATCGAGGGTTTCGAATGTTATAAACACATCCGAAGGAAACTCCGAGTACTGTTTTTTAATACTTATATTTCCAGCCAAAGTGCCACTCTGTAAATAAAATAAATCCATTATTTTTAAATGTAAAAGAATTTTAAGGAAATATTCTTATTAATACGAATTATAATAATTTAAAATAAAAAGCTACTTTTAGCTGTTATTATTTTTTTCTTCTAATTATTATTATTTGTTTTTTGCCTGTTTTGCTTTCAGTTCAGGCAATGTTAATCGAAAGTTAATTTCAATTCACAAACCAGTTTATTTTGGCTTAGCTTACATTCCGCACAGCTGGATTCGCAATCAGGTTGAAGTGGTTCCACAATTGTGAGCAATACTCGAAACCAGTAAGCTTTTCCACCAACCGAAAGATCTTCATTGTCGCAGTTAGCGTGAGATTAGCTCCCAGAATGAGGTGATCTTTCTCAATACTAAATTGATGGAGTTCGGGCACTTTGTGTAAATCGATAAAATGTCTGATAGCAGGTGATCTTCTGTATACTCCATGAGCCGTATTTCCTGTAACTAAAATGTATGGCTCATTGCCTGCTTGCGTCAAGGCTTGGAAAAGCTCAGCTAGGTTCTTCGGCCAATACCAATGGATCGAATTCTGGGTACTTAGGGGGGATCTTGTGCAGATTCTACCGGACTGACATTGACCTGTGCGTAGACAGAGTAGCTCAAAGGAGTCTTCAATATCCACACATGATTCAGGAACTTCAATTGTGCTATCCACAGCAAATGACTTCATGGCATCAAGAATGGGACGATAGCCTGTACAGCGGCAGATGTTGCCACCAAATGCATCTTCCACTTCGCTCATGGAGACATTGCCACCTTGAGACTCTAGTAGACCATACATGTTCATCACAAAGCCAGATGAACAGTATCCACACTGGCTGCCATTCATCTTGGCCAGACGTTTCTGTATTGGATGATATCCATTCACTCGAGTTCCCAGGCCCTCGTTGGTTATGATGTCCACATCATTGCAGGTGTTGAGTAATGTCAAACACTGAGGGAAAGTTGAGTTTTCCAGTAAGTGTCTCGACATGAAGGCATACCTACCGAGTTAGTGGCTCCCACTTGTACTTCACCACTTATTGGATTGCGACGTCTAATAGCACACACACAGGAACCACATCCTCCTTCCAGGCACATATACTTAGTGGCCGTCAACTGGAGGTGCTCCCTAAGAAAGTTGTTGAGCGTTAGATCCGCAGGAAAGTCGGCAGGCTGAACTTCATAGGGAAAGCCATTTACATTGAACTTAATACTCAAGCTCATTTTGAAGTTTCTCCGTTGTGCTCTTCGTGCTGGCTGCTTTCGAAATGCTAGATCAATGTCAAGGTCTGTCTATTTTAAGGCGGCAAGTTGCTTAAACTTGATTTACTTTCATTAGACCGAACTGGTTCGTTACTCTGTACAGACATATTAACTGTAAATAGCTGGCCATAAAAATAAAACAAAAAGCGAATCTGGCACGTAGCATATTTGTAGCTCAACAACAAAGACACAAAAGTTTGAGTTCAAGCTTTATACTTAAGAGCTGTCGGTTTGGTTTTACCATCACTAAAAAAAGATAATTCCATATAATATTAAAAAAAATAACTCTTAAAAAATAATTGGAAATCAATCCTTGGCTCCAGGAGGATTATAGTTCTTTATCAAATATCTATTGTCCACTAGGTCAGTAGCCCAACAACACTACAAAGCCGCTTTCGATCCGCCCAATGTCTACATAAGGCTCTCTCAGAGCCGCAAAATAGGCCACTTGATTTCCACGGGACATTTCACACCCACAGCTTCCACCAAAACGTCGAATTGATATGTTGTAATTAAAAAGGTATTTATGTTTTATTGAAAATTGCTGGGAAAAATCTTTAAGCTAACATTGAGGACTGGAACATCAGCATCCGGTTCTGCCAGAACCACTCGAAAATAGATGTCTCCTCAAATTCACAAAAGATTTCCATGTGCGTGCATGTTCATTACAATGACATCGACCGGCATGTCATTTTCTTATTTAATTTAAATTTGTGTTAGTTTCTTACGTCCAGTTAAAGATAAAATATTTTGTGAAAAAAGCTTATAAAAATATATTTTTCAAATGAATAGAAATATCTTTTACTATCTTACGCAGCACGTCAAATTCAAATCTACTGATATAGCAGATCGTTTCCTCTATTTATAAACAAAATGGAACAGCATTGGTAAGTTACCCATGACTCGACTATTTTTTGTTAACAGCTGAGCTACAAAAATACACATCATTTATTATTAACACTCTCACTGAACTCATTCAACTCTTTCTCAAAGTTCTCGTTTGGCGCTCTTGAAAATTCACAGTCTACAGTTTTTTCGAAAACGTCTGCCGCTAAAAGATTGCAATTTTAACAATTTCGTTTCGATTTCATTCTAAACAAAACATCGTGTAGATTGCCGGCGTCAACCAGGTCATAGATTCAACTGGAAACAAATTGAAACACCTGTGCGTAGACAGAGTAATTCCAAGTCGTCAATATCCACATATGGCATCAAGGCCTTATTAAACTTAATTTCTTTTAATAAGAACAAACTGGTTCGTCACTCTGCAGAGACATATTTACTATAAATAGCAGGATAGGTAGATGGTTGGAAGATCAACAAGAAAGCCATGAAAAGTATAAAACAAACCATTATATTTGAGAGCTGTTGGTTTTACCATCACCAAAAATAACAAAATCAAGAAAATAAGAAATAAGATTATAAAGTAAATGCTGCCACATCAGTTCCAGCATTCAGCACTAGGGTCTCCGGTGTGGTGGGTGCTCCTAAACGCACCCATTCACGGGGTAGTCCAGCATCTTTGCGGGCCGATTGTAGAGCTTGTTGCAAGGCGAATATTACACTCACGGCCAGACAACAAGGTGGTTCACCTGTAGCTTTGGATCTCATAAAACCGGCGCTGTTAGGGTTGGGATTTTGAATCATTTCAATACGAAAATCAATTGGTATGTCCTTGGCTCCCGGGGGCTTATAGTTCCATGTGCGATTGGTAAGTAGCCGACCAGTTTGCCTATCGTAAATCAATTGCTCACTAAGCCAGTAGCCCAACAACATTACAAAAGCGCCTTCGATCTGTCCTATGTCTATATAAGGGCTCAGGCTTTCGCCGGCATCCTCCAGTATGTCTACTCTTTTTACTTGGTTGTTACCTGTGAGTACATCCAATTCGATTTCTGTTAGAGCCAATCCATAGACATGATAGTTTTCCATGTCGCCCGCTTTGTAGTGCTCTGAGGCAATCATGTTAATCGAATTAGCATAGGCCTCCTCAACAATTTCTGTCCATTTGGTTTTACTCTTTTTAATGGGTTCTAGACGTGAATTAAGAGTTTCACAAGCCTTACGTACGGCAAAGCAAAGACTTTCACTGCCTACGGCACCTCCTGTGACCATTGAGTTAGCTCCATTAAGAGTGTCAGAAGACTCTACTTTAACAAAGGCCAGATCAATACCCAATATAAATGCAGCCACTTGCGCTATTTTGGTATTCATGCCTGCAGGAAAAAACAAGACTAGGCCGGACTTCTTGAATTAGATTTGTTTATACCACTTACCTTGACCCATTTCAATACCGCCATGTGAGATTACAACTGTTCCATCAGTATGGTAGATAGCCACCGTAGCTGGATACTGGCCAAAATAAAATATGGGATAGTCCATTACAGCCAGGCCAAGACCACGTTTTATCCAACGATTTTGAGCATTGAATTCATCAATCTCCTTCTTACGAGTGTGGTACTCTCTCGATTCTAAGAATGGTGGTAAGAGCTCTGCTATTTTGTTGTTTTTGGCCATGTTCAAGAGGCGAACATCAGCCGGATCGGCCTGAACCTCAAAGGCTATATGCTCGATTATCTGTTCTATCATGGCGATGCCTTCAACTGAGCCAGGAGCACGACACCAGGTGGAACTTGGAGCATCTGTTAGTACGGCACTTCCATTAACTTTATAGTTGGAGTCCGTAAGGTCGTAGCAGTTCGTAGCTGTAAATGTGGAATGTCCTTCTATGGGGCTCTCATTGGCATTCCAACCAGCATCCTCATAAAAATCGTTTTTTAGTTGAACAATTTTCCCATTATTCTGCACATGAAACTCGTATTCAGAACGACAAGCCCAACGCTTACCATTTGCATTCATCATAGATTCAATCGATTGGACAAACCGTACAGGACGATTTAGTTTATAAGCTGCCAGAGCCGCGGAACAGGCCACTTGATTACCACGAGATATTTTACTCCCATAGCCTCCACCCAAACGTCGCACTTGCAGTTGAACATCCTTGGCTTTCAACTGGAGCGCACGAGCTATTACGGCCTGGGTGTGATCCATCCATTGTGTGGCTGAATAAACCTTGAGACCATCTTCAAATGGAATTACCACAGTAGTTTGCGGTTCCATGGTAAAATGATATTGCAAGCCAATGTCAAAAATGCCACGACTTATCACATCGGCTTCGATACTCACACTTCTTGATTTCTTGGGTTTTGTAACGGAAATAATTCGGGATTTATCTAGAGTGGAGTTAAAGACATCCAAGAGACTAGGCATTAGTTCGCTCTTCTGGCTTTGGCTGTAAGTGACTTTTACAAGGTCAGTTGCACGTTGAGCTTGATCGGCAGTTAAGGCCACAACTACACCCAAAGGTTGGTCGTAGTGCTTTACCGTGCTAGCGCAGAATATCTCTTCAACTTCATAGCCAAACTTAGGATCCACCATTGTGTTGGCACCTGGAATGTCTTTTGCTGAATAAAATGCAACTACTCCCTTGCTCGCAAGGGCTTTGGAAGCATCAATGCTCTCGATAGTTGCTCCAACTTTAGTGGCCCCTACAAAGGCACAGTATAAAGTATTTGAAGTAGTGAGAACATCGTTCATATAGGTAGCTTCTCCAGAGCACTGGATCATCCCCTCGATTTTCTGCACAGCTTCAGTGATGGGGTAGTTCTTTTTTTGCGTTTGGAAGCTCTGGGATCCTGAAGAGAGGGGTCGCTGGAGTATATCGGCTCCGCTCCTGTTGGCCTTTGAGACGAGTGCCATTGGGGCACAATTTAACAGAAATTTGTAAAGCAAGCCACACGCCAATTTGAGACGATACTCTGGGGAGGCATCGGGTAATACCTGGTCTGGCTCTAAAGAGCTGTCCAACTGAGCGAAAGTCTGCTCGATGAGTGATTTCTCAAATGGATTGCAGTCCACAAATAGTTCTTCTATGGCTGTGGCATGAACAAAATCGGGACGTATGCCACCGAAGCAAAGTCGAGCACTCTTCACTTTTGTATTGGTGTCAGACACAGGCCCTTCCAGTTCCAAGAGGAAGGAAGCGTTCACATAAGCGTGGGCATTCTGGGCACGCGGCATGATCTGTAAATATAAGGTTAGACTTGCGACAGCTTTTCTTTGAGTTTCTTACTTTGTAGGAGTTGAAGACGTATTTTTCCTTTGGGTAGGGTGGCAAAATAATCGATTTGATCACTAATTTCTTGTTGCCTGATTTAAGGTAGTCCGACAGTGTCATTTTGTGCTCCTTATCGGCACTTTCAAGGACTACAAGTTGTACATTCAAAGTCTCAAAATTAACAAAAACATCAGAAGGAAACTCAGGGTGCTGCTTCTTGATGGCCAAATTTCCAGCCAAGGTGCCATTCTAAAAGCGGAGAAAGCAGTATTAGAACATTGAAAGTATACAATCTTTTAACTCACATTTCTCACGGGGACATTGGCTATCAGGTCAAAGTGGTTCCACAGTTGGGAACAGTATTCGAATCCTGGTTGATCTTTCGCCACACGTTGAAAGATCTCCATGGTCTCAGTAAGACTTAGGTTTGCCCCCAAAGTAAGAGATTTAACATCACTGCTGTGTTGTTTCAGATCAGGAATACCATTTACATCTATGAAGTGCTTTGTACTGGGGTCCCGACGATAGACCCCGTGAGCTGTATTGCCACCCACCAGAATAAAGGGATCGTCATCCGTAACTTTTGCCAAGGCCTCAAATAATTCGACAAGATTTTTAGGCCAGTGCCATTGGGTGCCATCGTCGTACAGCAACGTCTTACCCAGACAATTGTTAATTTGAGCGCATTGTCTTGCGGTCGAGCAGACCAATTCAAAGGAGTCCTCAATATCTTTACAACAAGCCGGCACCGCAATCGTGCTGTCCACAGCAAAGGATTTCATGGCATCCAGTATAGGCCGATAGCCGGTGCAGCGGCAGATGTTTCCTCCAAAGGAGTTTTCCACCTCTGCCATGGTCACCTTGCCATCATGAGACTCCATCAGACCATACATATTCATTACAAAACCGGGAGAGCAAAAGCCGCACTGAGTTCCATTCATTTTGGCCAGGCGCTTTTGTATTGGATGATAGCCTCTGCGATTGTCGCCCAAGCCCTCCGCAGTGGTAATATCCAGGTCGGCACATGTATTTAGCAAAGTGAGACAGGAGTTGACGGCCCAAGTATGATCTTTACCATTTACTGGATGTTTTCCCCGCACCACACAAACGCAAGCTCCACAGCCTCCCTCCAGGCACATGAACTTAGTGGCCGTCAGCTGAGCATGCTCACGAATGAAGGTGTTCAGGGTGATGTCCGGTGGCAGATTGGTAAGGTTGACTAAATTGGAAACATATAATCAGACTGTTTCTTTCAATAAGATTTACAGAACTCACCCGAATACGGCACTCCATTAATGATGAAACTTGTAGCCATATCGCAAATTTTGTTTTAAAATCTTTTGCCTTTGCACAAACACGTGACACCAAAAGTGTGAAATTTGTTGTTGTTTCTTTTTTCGGTCTCTCTCTCTCTCTCTCTCTCTCTCTCTATTATTTCTATAAATAAGTTTCGCCAGTTCGTTCTCCTGCTGTCGACTCGATGTAGGCTGAGTAATTTCTGTTTGGGAAATCTTCCGTTGGCTATGTCACTCACTTTGGGCGTCTGTGGCTCAACTGACGCCGGTCACGAGCGGCGCCACGGCATCAATAATACAAAATTCGAGCACAAAAATCATTAAGAAAATACTCATGTGTTTGTTTTTCTGTGTGAATAAGCAGTTCGCTTTTTGTTTTGCTGATAATTTAATGCAATTTACTTTTCAGTTTTTGCATTGTTTTTATTACAAGTGCCGTCGTTCCATTCAGCTGCGTGCTTAAATTAGTAGTGCCGGTCGGAGCCGGTGCTAATGGCTGAGTTTATATCGTCTTTCAAATACAATATATACATATATATGTTAATATATGTATATGCGCACGTATAAAAGTATTTATTTGCACAGTTTGTTTGGAGATAATTGTAGATTTAATTTGATTTATTATTTATTTTGTTTTCAATTCTTATTTAGTATACGGTATCTATTTTGTATTTTCAAAGTTATTTGTATTATTTATTTATTTATTTGTTTTGACAAATATAAGTTTAAGCTTTCTATATGTTTCTATATTTTTTCTTTATTTTATATATGGAAATGAATCCAGTTGTATTAAAAGTGTATAACCGATTCGAGTTACATCAAGTAGAATTTTGCGCTTAATTTCGATTTCTCGTTTTTCTTTTTTTTTTTTATACACAACCAGCTGCGATGAAGTCACTTCTTGCTTCATAAAATGCAGAGTATAGGTTCTATGAATCGCCTAGTAAGCGGAATATACCGTGTCGGGGCGTAATTGTGTCGATTTAAAATTAAGCTCTATTATTTTGGGGTAAACTCAAAACAATAAAGGTTCTTTTGATACGCTGATGATTTCGAAAGTAATCATTATCATTTTAATATAAGTTAATAATTTTTATGAATTGCATGATTTGCTTTTCGGTTATGAAACTTTATATCCATTTTTAGTGTATGTAAAATTTGTGATAGAATTTTTATAAGTACTTCAAACAATTTAGCAAATAAACCGGTCTTATGACCAAACTGAGAAAATAATTAATTGCTTTGATTGTTTTGTAAAAGCAAAAGATAAGATAAAAGATGTTATGATTTGAAAATTATTTTTTTCCGACATTTCGTAGAAGGCAAATAAAAATAGAAGGGGTATTTTAAAAACCAGTTAAAATTTTCTATTTACATTTCTAGATCAGTTTAAACATATTCTCTACAACCTAAAACTCGAAACATCTGTCCCAGCATTTTGAACTAGAGTCTCCGGTGTGGTCGGAGCTCCTAAGCGCACCCATTCACGGGGTAGTCCAGCATCTTTGCGGGCCGATTGTAGGGCGTGTTGCAAGGCGAATATTACACTTATGGCCAGACAACAAGGTGGTTCACCTGTAGCTTTAGATCTCATAAAACCTGCCTTACTGGGGTTTGGATGCTGAATCATTTCAATACGGAAATCAATTGGTATGTCCTTGGCTCCCGGGGGCTTATAGTTCCATGTGCGATTGGTAAGTAGACGGCCGGTTTGTCTATCAAAAACGAACTCCTCACTAAGCCAGTAGCCCAGCAACATCACAAAGGATCCTTCTATCTGACCTATGTCTATATAAGGGCTCAGGCTTTCTCCGGCATCCTCTAGTATGTCGACCCTTCTTATCTGACTGCTGCCTGTGAGTACGTCCAGTTCTATTTCACTTAGGGCCAATCCATAAACATTATAATTAAGCAGATCGCCGTTCTTATAATGGTCGGAAGCAATCAAGTTTATGGTCTTAGTAAAGGCCTCTTCGACAATTTCTGGCCAAGTGGTTTTGTATGCTTTTATCGGCTTTAGACGTTCGTTGAGAATCTCACAAGTCTTTTGCACAGCAAAGCAGAGGCATTCACTACCGATTCCAGCTCCAGTAATCATTGAATTGGCACCGTTGATGGTATCAGAGGATTCGATTCGAATGTAACTCATTTCAATGCCTAAGGTAAAGGCAGCAACCTGGGCAATTTTGGTGTTCATTCCTGTGAATGAGATTTAGTAGGGGAAGTCATAGAGAATTCATAAAACATACCTTGTCCCATTTCAATACCCCCATGCGAGATCACTACAGTTCCATCTACATGATAAATGGCAACTGTCGCTGAATATTGTCTTTTATAAAGAACAGGAAAGTCCATTACAGCCAGACCAATGCCCCGTTTTCGCCAACGATTCTGGGCATTGAATTCATCAATCTCCTTCTTACGAGTGTGGTACTCTCTCGATTCTAAGAATGGTGGTAAGAGCTCTGCTATTTTGTTGTTTTTGGCCATGTTCAAGAGGCGAACATCAGCCGGATCGGCCTGAACCTCAAAGGCTATATGCTCCATTATCTGTTCTATCATGGCGATGCCTTCAACTGAGCCAGGAGCACGACACCAGGTGGAACTTGGAGCATCTGTTAGTACGGCACTTCCATTCACAATATAGTTGGAGTCATTTAAGTCATAGCAATTTCGAACAGTTAAGCTCGAGTGACCAGGAACGGGATTTTCATTGATACTGCAGCCAGCATCCTCATAAAAATCGTTTTTGAGCTGAATAATTTTTCCATTCTTCTGGACATGAAACTCGTACTCAGAACGACAAGCCCAACGCTTTCCATTTACATTCATCATAGATTCGATGGATTGCACAAATCTAACTGGGCAGCTTAACTTATAGGCAGCTAGAGCGGCTGCACAGGCAACTTGATTTCCACGAGTTATTTTAGAGCCAAAGGCTCCTCCTAAGCGTCGAACTTGAAGCTGTACATCCTTGGCCTTTATCTGAAGGCAAGCAGCAATTACGGCCTGGGTAATATCCATGCATTGTGTGGATGAAAAAATTTTGAGATAATTTTCAAATGGAATCACCACAGTAGTTTGTGGTTCCATTGAAAAATGAAACTGTAAGCCCATGTCGAAGATACCACTGCCCGAAAAATCGGCCTTTATCTTCTGGTATTGGCTCTTCGCCTCTATAAATTTGATAATTCGTGATGAAATTAAGTTAGACGAATTAAGAACTTCCTCTATGCTAGTAAAAATTGCATTCTTTTGACTTTGACTGTAAGTAATTTCCACAAGCTGCACTGCCCTCCGGGCCTGGTCAGCAGTCTCTGCAACAAGAATACCCACAGGTTGGTCGTAGTGCTTTACCGTGCTGGCGCAGAATATCTCTTCAACTTCATAGCCAAACTTAGGATCCACCATTGTGTTGGCACCTGGAATGTCTTTTGCTGAATAAAATGCAACTACTCCCTTGCTCGCAAGGGCTTTGGAAGCATCAATGCTCTCGATAGTTGCTCCAACTTTAGTAGCCCCTACAAAGGCACAGTATAAAGTATTTGAAGTAGTGAGAACATCATTCATATAGGTAGCTTCTCCAGAGCACTGGATCATCCCCTCGATTTTCTGCACAGCTTCAGTGATGGGGTAGTTCTTTTTTTGAGTTTGGAAGCTCTGGGATCCTGAAGAGAGGGGTCGCTGAAGTATATCGGCTCCGCTCCTGTTGGCCTTTGAGACGAGTGCCATTGGGGCACAATTTAACAAGAATTTGTAGAGCAATCCACACGCCAATTTGAGACGATACTCTGGGGAGGCATCGGGTAATACCTGGTCTGGCTCTAAAGAGCTTTCCAACTGAGCGAAAGTCTGCTCAAGGAGTGATTTCTCAAATGGATTGCAGTCCACAAATAATTCTTCTATGGCTGTGGCGTGAACAAAATCGGGACGTATGCCACCAAAACAAAGTCGAGCACTCTTCACTTTTGTATTGGTGTCAGACACAGGCCCTTCCAGTTCCAAGAGGAAGGAAGCGTTCACATAGGCGTGGGCATTCTGGGCACGCGGCATGATCTGTAAATACATATAAGGTTAGACTTGCGACAGCTTTTTTTTGGGTTTCTTACTTTGTAGGAGTTGAAGACGTATTTTTCCTTTGGGTAGGGTGGCAAAATAATCGATTTGATCACTAATTTCTTGTTGCCTGATTTAAGGTATTCCGACAGTGTCATTTTGTGCTCCTTATCGGCACTTTCAAGGACTACAAGTTGTACATTCAAAGTCTCAAAAATAACAAAAACATCAGAAGGAAACTCAGGGTGCTGCTTCTTGATGGCCAAATTTCCAGCCAAGGTGCCATTCTAAAAGCGGAGACACCAGTATTAGAGCATTGAAAGTATAGAATCTTTTAACTCACATTTCTCACGGGGACATTGGCTATCAGGTCAAAGTGGTTCCACAGCTGGGAACAGTATTCGAATCCTGGTTGATCTTTCGCCACACGTTGAAAGATCTCCATGGTCTCAGTAAGACTTAGATTTGCCCCCAAAGTAAGAGATTTATCATTACTGCTGTGTTGTTTCAGATCAGGAATACCATTTACATCTATGAAGTGCTTTGTACTTGGGTCCCGACGATAGACCCCGTGAGCTGTATTGCCACCCACCAGAATAAAGGGATCGTCATCCGTAACTTTTGCCAAGGCCTCAAATAATTCGACAAGATTTTTAGGCCAGTGCCATTGGGTGCCATCGTCGTACAGCAACGTCTTACCCAGACAATTGTTAATTTGAGCGCATTGTCTTGCGGTCGAGCAGACCAATTCAAAGGAGTCCTCAATATCTTTACAACAAGCCGGCACCGCAATCGTGCTGTCCACAGCAAAGGATTTCATGGCATCCAGTATAGGCCGATAGCCGGTGCAGCGGCAGATGTTTCCTCCAAAGGAGTTTTCCACCTCTGCCATGGTCACCTTGCCATCATGTGACTCCATCAGGCCATACATATTCATTACAAAACCGGGAGAGCAAAAGCCGCACTGAGTTCCATTCATCTTGGCCAGGCGCTTTTGTATTGGATGATAGCCTCTGCGATTGTCGCCCAAGCCCTCCGCAGTGGTAATATCTAGGTCGGCGCATGTATTTAGCAAAGTAAGACAGGAGTTGACGGCCCAAGTATGATCTTTGCCATTTACTGGATGCTTTCCCCGCACCACACAAACGCAAGCCCCACAGCCTCCCTCCAGGCACATGAACTTAGTGGCCGTCAGCTGAGCATGCTCACGAATGAAGGTGTTCAGGGTGATGTCCGGTGGCAAATTACTTAGATTGACTAAAATATTGTTTTAATTAGGATTTCCAAAAGAACTAAACCGAATTACCTTTGTATGCCAGGTCATTGATTATAAAACTTGTTGTCATTTTAAGGTGAATTCCTTATAATTTTCTTTCAAAAGAACCAGTTTTACTTGTTTTAAACACTTGAAGTTCTCCGTTGGCTATGTCTTTCACAACTGCTAGCCAAAATTAAACTGTGACCAACTCTAATTTTTTAGTATTCCGCAAACACAGAAGGTATGGAAAACTGTAACTTGCCAATTACCAGTTGACACCGTTAGAGCCAAGATTTTATAAAAAAAACTGAATGGCAAATTGTAAAGATTTTTCAAATAATTTAACACTTAAAAGTAATTTATAAAATTACTTAATTACAAATTTACAACAATTTAAATAAATACATATGTACACAATATATTGAATAAAAATAAAAATAAACGCAGCTGGATTTGATAATACTTGCATGTAAGCGCAATAATAAATATTTATAAAAATATTATTACGTGTACTTTTTTTGTTATTGCTTAAGAGTTCAAATTAATAAACAATTTTTAAGACTATGAAAAAATTGCATGCTTTAAAAAAATATATGATAAAAATATCGCATGCGATAAAAAAATGTTCAACTGAAATTTTTGTTCATTAAAAAAAAAAATTAGTGTTCTTTGCTGATGGTATCTTGTTTTCTTGACGCGATTGAATTAATTAACAACATGATCCTCTTTTCATTTGGTATCGGTTACCCTTTATAAGACAAATATTTGTTTGCGCCAGCCTTCTTATTAACTGTTGCTGTGACCCGTTCCAGACCCTTACGCCTCACTCTCTGGCTTGTGATTTTTTGTCCACTCATTTTGATATCATTTGTCAAAATATAAATCGATGCATGTTAAAAAGGCCGAATGAGTCGGATAAATTGTTACATAATCATGCACAATGCATATAAGAGAATATGAATAAAATCATAAAGCAAAACAAGAAGAATGAATAAGAATAACAAAACACACACACACACAAAATGAAGGTACACAAGGTGAGGCGGGTTAAGTTTGGGGTCTCGTGGCCAGCCCATTGTCTGAATTTTTATTTGGATCTTATCGATATTCAAAAATCGTATTTCAATAAAAAAGACTTTTGCCGCTTTTGCCCCTTCATGTTCTCCTTTTTTTTCATCCAACAAGTAAAATTAAAATATGAAAAAAACGTAATATTTTCTCACATGGCTAAGCATTTGCTGCGGGAGAAAACGAAGACAGAGCTGAGAAGTTGGGGAAAAAGGTAGCCGGCAAAGCGTTGGATGCCAGAATTTTAGGCCGGTAACCCGCTGTCAAGCAGGCAACGGAGAAGACGGCGACAAGACTTGAGGTCACAGTCGGAATTGTTAAGGCGGCGGCTGGAGGAAGGTGGCTTATTGTGGGAGTGTCCCTGGCCGTTGTTCCTGCTGTCTTTAGAGCTGTCATGCATAATAAAATACCAATATATTTCTACATTTCTTTTTTCTTGTTGTTTTGCGGATCCTTATCAAACATGAAAAGTGACGTGTCCGACTACCAAAGATGATGCATAGACATACAAATTAAGGAGAGAATAAACCAGCCGACAGATGTATAGATGGGTCTCCAAAAGTGCTTCTAAGAGCCTTCTCATGTTAACCTATATTGAAAACAGGCTAGCCAAATCCTGGACTCTTCATTTCTCAAATCTCTGTCTTTGTCTCCTTTGTCTATATATGTGTTTCTCTTTTTAGTTATTTGTATTGTAACCATTCGTAGAAAATATTTGACATTTGATGGCTTTATTTATATGTCGACGACGTAGAGAAACAAATAAGTTTTTGCACGGTGGGCAAAATATTTATTTGTATAACTAGTTTTCTATTTTTACTAAAACTATTAATTTTAATTATTATTTTTATACTAATCTGAAACAATTTACAGACTTGAAGGAATTGAAAGCCAAGAAAATTTTGCTTAAAAATTCAAAAAATATTTAAGAATTCTAAAAAGTAATTTATTTAGTTTTTTATATTCCTAGTAGGGTGTAAGAAAGAACATTATTTATCTTAGTAAAAGAAAAAGTTTGTGAGCTCACGTACTTTTGGTGAAACTGTTAACCCTTTGTCAGTTCCTTTGACAGTTCAATAATGCGTCATTTGGTGTGCCGTGTAGTTCGGACGAGGAGACACGAGAGAAAAAGATCATCATCGTCTTAGGGTAGAATGTGGAGAGATTCAAGTGTGAGTTGGAGGTGCTGTCACATCTTTAGCAGGTACCAACTGGCAGCCAGTCCCTTGTCTCCAGGCCAATGTGTGTCAGAGTCCCTCTATCTTGGTCAATGTTTTTTTATTTTTTATTTTGAGTCAGGGAGTGTGTAATATCAATGGTCTTGAGTTAGTGATTCTTTTCTTTTTATTTTATTTTTTTTAGTTTGTCTGGTCGCCTGTCTGTTGTCACATTAAATTCGCATTATTTGCGTGAAATAATTTTGCGTTTATCGTGTGCTTAACACATTCAGACTTACACTTCTTGATGTCGTTTCTCTTTCTTGGAAGAGTTAGCTTTTTTTCTGAAGCTGTCTTTTGTGATGCGTATGCGTAGATAAGAAGAGAAGACGTATTTTAATGACTTTTTCAGCATTGGTTGGCAGCTCTTTTATTTCATTTGCTCAGCTCATTTGTCACAGCGCAAAGTGGTGGATTCTTTATCGCGGTTTGCTTGGCCTTAAAATGCCTTTTAATTGATTCATCAGTAAAGCTTAAAGTTATTGATAAATTGTCGCCAAGTGTGTGGGTATCAAATTACAGACCACCAGAAAGTTCTTCTGCAGACTCGCCTCACTGCTTCTTGTTCTCAGTCGCTCCCTCTTTTTATTTTGTATCCACAGTTCAAATGAGGTCGCTGGTGGGGTAAATATCGTCACAAGAACTGCACCTGTCACGCACAAGCAGTTAGAGCCCAGCTTGACTCGCTCAACTCTGGCACAGCGGGAACCCAGCCCAGCAAACTGTCGTCAACTCATTTGTGGCACAAATTAAAACTATAAAATTTCTATTTTTATGACTATTCCATGAAAAATCTATAAAAATAAAACTCCCAAAAAATCAACCAAACAATGGAATGGGTATAAAAAGAACAGCAAAACTTCCCGTCATTTTATTTGCGACAAATAAACAAATAACAATTTTTATTTATTTTTTGTTAAATTCAAGTGAAATGAGCTTTGTAAGGCCACAGACACAAAAACTGAAAACAGAAACCTAATTGAAAGAAGCCACGCAAATTGAGTTAACCAAGCGGAAAACCAGGCCATTAAATTTGAACGACAAACAGCCAAAGCACTGGTCTAGATGAAAGCCAGGCCAAGCCAAAATAGTCAGGGAGTTGCCGAAAACTGCTCCAGAGAAAAAAAAAAAAAACTGTAGACCCTCAAAATGCATTTCGATTGGATTCAATTCGATTTATGCCATTGCGATTGTGAAGCAATTTAATAGCAATTTGTGCTACGTACACCCTGAAAAAAGAATAACAAAGAGCTCCACATATGCTAAAGACAGACTTTTCTATACTCTTTCCATTCCATTCAATTCACTAATTTCTGTCTTTGAATACTAATTAGTTAATTGATAGACTTCGTCTCGGCTGTTGTAAGATTTTAAAAGTTTGTATAAGGAAAGCCTTTTGACAGAGAAAATCCATAAGCTCACTGAATAGCATGAAGTTGTTGGAAAAATTGATGAACTGCAATTGGAAATTGTCGCCAGTTGAATTTTGAATTAGTCGAACCGACTCGACTCGACTCTGCTTTGCTCCGGGCTGGGTTCGTTTGGGATTGCTTTGCTTGGGCCGAGTTTTGACATACTGTGTGTTGACAATGGCAACAATCAGCGTACAATAATAAACTAACCAATGATGAGCAATGCCCCATACGGGCACTCCTCTCTTTTACTCTTCCTCAGGATTGGAAATCCGAAAAATTGTCAACAATTTCCTCTCCCATGAATGTTTGCTTGTTTGTTTTGAAATACTACGCATATGCATGAGGTTTATGTGGTTGTCGTTATGTCCTCAGAGGCAATTTCAAAGCAACTCGACAATTTCGACTTTTGATACATTTTTTTTCTGCTTCTTGTTTTTCTGTTTCAAGTTGCTTTGCATATCAGCTTGAGGATTGCAGAAAACGCAGCGCCTACCTCAAAGATGGCATCACCTGATAAGGAATAGCCGAAAAAACAACAAACATCAACGAAAACAGTCACTAAAATATTAAGATATACTCAAAGATAATCTACACCAGACACAAATGAAATAACTGTGAGAGGCAACGGCCAAGAAGAGCGCCAAGGGTAAGAAGACAACTGTAGGCACACTTCAAAGTAGACGCTATAAATTATTAAGTGACTGGGGAGGCTGCCCCAGAGTGAAGCTCTAGCAGCCGTTGGTGTGGAGTTTGTCATCAGGTCTGGCAACACAACGGCAGCGACAACGTTATCTCACCAACACGACAACTAAGATGACGGGGCGTTTATATACAAAGCTTCACAGATATACTCTTTTTATAATATAGTGAAAGCTTCAAGCAAATTCGGATGCGGGGGATATTTCCGAAAAGATCATAGGCAAGGTCTATATGGGTCCAAGCAGGTCTCAATTATCACTGTGTGTTTGAAAAACTTGTGATAGAAATTATACTAATAAGTAAATAAAATAATTAATATAATACCAGCCCTGTTGGAGCCTAGATTTTTATGCACTTTTAATCAAGTTTTTATCAAAAGAGTATTCAAGTTTGCACAAAGAAAAGTGCTTTATTAATTTATATAGTTTTAATTTTTCTGTTTTATTTTTTATCATTCTCTTTGGTTAACTGTGGGAGCCAACAACTTAATTTGTGATTTATTTTTAAGCCAGCAGGGAAAGCAAAGAGAGAATCACAGCCAACCAAAGCGACCAGCGTTGTCTGTTGGCAAAGATTTATGCACCATGCGAGTTGTTTAATTTATAAAATGAGCAAAAACTACAAAAAAAAAAAAAAAAATAAAAATAAATAAAAAATGAAAAATCTTGTAGGAACCAAAAACTTGGCTTGACTGGCTGGTTGGACTGAGATTCGCGTGCAGTTTCAGTCACCGCAGCCGTGGCCGTCTCAACTGATAATAAATCAATTTCCTGCCTACACATTAAATTATACAGTTAATAATAAAAGCCGCTGCACGTTCTTTTAAACAAGCCCACGTTGCGATTGCTTAGAGTAAGCAGAAACGCGTGGCGGGAGAGAATTACTTTAGTTGCTGCAATCTGGTTTGTTTTGTCTTGGCAGTTTATCGCCTCAAATCCATTTGCATCTCATCAACTTTTAAGCTTAACACACACTCGCCAACTGCCTGACAATTTTCATTTGCGTGCCTTGGCCAATTTGTTGGCAGATTAACCACAAATTTCCTGCAAAACAGCCACGCGAAAATAAACACATGAAACTCACATGAGTGCCAACTGTCCACCAGGTGAATTCAACAAAATGTATCTTAAAGTTGGCCCACCCTAATGCCTTAACGTCTTTTTCAAAAAGGTTTTTTTTATAATTTTTCTTTTTTTTTTTTAATTAAAAAACTTGCAGACAGCTAAATTTTGTTTGACCAAATCCCTAGACTACAATGAAACTGCACATAAACAAGTAAAGAAAAGAATGAAAAAAGTAAGAGAAAGAAAACGTCAAGTGCTCCTTTCAATTTTGAAAAAGGTAGGCACTCCCAAAACACATAGACATCAACCTCATCTTAAGCAGCTCAACTCAGTTTCAACCACCCTTTCGAAACAGGTGAGTCCACACCGGACACTTCCGAAACTACTTACGGCGCCTTGAACTTCATTTCCTGTTCAAGCTTATTTTTGAACCCTTGACTTGGGCTTTTCTGTACTCTTTTTCTGAAGAAAAGAGTCTACTTAAGCCGAGTTAAGCCTTCAAAGTTATAAAACTAGAAGATCCTATATTTGACAGTTTGGACCATTTCGGATATTTAACACTGATAAAAACTATGTTTACCTAGGTATCTCAAATATGGAAATGAGTTCCTGATTAATTCAAATGTATAATTAAATGCTTAGTACATTTTTAAATATTTACTCTTTTTTTGTGATTTCAAAATTTAAGCTAGATAGAAGGACTGCTCAACGAATTTATAAAGAAAAGTATCGAGTCTTCGGATTGCAGTTTTACTTTTTACTGATTTATTTCTTTTTGTCTCTATCTAAGAAGATTTCCTTTATGTACCTTTTTTTTTTAGTCGGCGTAGTTTTCTCATTTGGCCTTTGGCCATAAATCATTGCACCGAAAAAAGGTAAATTTTATATAAGAAGGACAAGCTGAAAGAGTCGAAGAAGTAGAAGCTAAGAATAAACTCAAGTCGAGTGAAGTCGACAAGCAACAAGTTTGTTTTCATCTTTGGAAAGAAATAAAATTTTTCAACTGTTTGCTGCTTTATTATTAACTAAGGTAAATAGGCAAAAAGCTGAAAAGGGTTCACCCTTTTTTTTTAAGCGGGTAGGAACAGGAGGTTTTTTGATTTTGTTTTGGGCCTGGCTCAAAGAGGCTGGCAGACGGTACACACAGGCACAAGCACACACAAAGAAACCGAGAGATATTAATGAGTTTTGGCGTTAAAATTAATTGCATTTTGACTTGTTTTGGCTGTGGGGGAGAGTTGGCCATATCAAAGAGAAGAAAGGGAAAAGCAAAGCAAAAGCATCTAAAAATTTGAATTTCCAAAAGGCAATAGTTTCGCCAGCTTAGCATTTTGCCTGGCAACGATGACAACAACAACAACAGCAGTAACCATTTGGCCTGCAAGTCTCTTATCCTTTTTTGAAAGGGTCATCTGAAGAGGCGAAAAGAAATATGCAGATATACAGAGAGACAGAGAGAAAGGATCTCATTTTGCTGCTGACACAGCAGGAGGTTACTCTAAAATATTTAATGTTTAAAAATGGGGAAAATGAAATGCGACAAGGCAGCTTTCGGTTTGTCCTTTGTCGGCTTCCACTTAAAGTACTTTTTGGGCTTTGCCTAGTCGTTGGGCTTTTACGTTTTGCGGTTGCCACAAACTGTAATCCTTTACTCTTCATTTCTGTTTTCTTTTTTTTATGGTAACTAAAATCTAAACTAGAAGATATCACAAACACAGAACTGCTCCCTGCCCGCGTCTGTGCATGATGAGGTAGGCTAATGAGCTGTAGAGTAAATAGCCGGCTTAATACCTAGAAAATGGAAGAGCAGAAGAAGTACATAATATCTTGGGTCCTTAGGTATGTGTGCTTAAAGTTTAGTATCGCTTAACAAATGCTTGAAATACTTGTAAGCTGAAAATAGGCTTAAAGTTATTATTGTATTCTGGGCTAATGCTCAAAATTTTATGATTCAAATTGCTTAAGAAAAATTATTACTTTCATCACTTAGTTTTTATTTAAAAATAAATTCGATTGAAATAGTTAAACTTAAATCAAAGTGATCAGTATTATAAAAATTAGATTTTCTCATTTTGGAAACTTAATAACCAACATAAATTGGTTAGTGTTCTTTTCAGACCTTGTCACTCATCTCCTCCAAATCTCTAACGAAAGGAATGGTTCAGAATCACTTCGTTTTTTTTCTGTGTAAAATTTTGAAAAGATAAAGCCGAAAAGCAGCAGCAACAAAAAGATACTGGCGCTTTTTAAGTGGTTACCGTTTGATGTTGCCGCGTTTCTCATTACAAAAGCTAAATCAATATTAAAATTATCCTGGCCTGGTGGCTTGCGGGAGGGCTCTTTTTGTGGATTGTGGATAAGGGTCGGTTTCTAGTGTTGTGCTGGAAACTGCCTAGGTGTAAATCAGTTTGTTTTTGTTGTTTCATAATTTGTGGTCTGTTTAAAGGGGCGCTTTGTGTCCTGTGTGTGATTATTAGTTAAGCCGTGTTCTGGCATTTTATGCATATAATGGAAAATGGACGCACGTCAAAGCAATTGTGCGGCCTTTTAGGTTAAGAACGTTGGTCAGGTGTAGACCTCCTGCACACTGGCAATACTTCTCTCAACCTCTCCTATGGTTTTTTCTCTTTGCGTTCCCCTCCTTTGGTATCTTTTTGACTGTGATGCTTGCATATAAATTGGCTCACGTTTCTCTGGCTCCGAGGATTATTACACTTAAATTAGCAACTTGGGAGTCGCGCGTGCAATTCGAAACATTTGAAAGGTAGTGGGCAGAGCTTTGGAGGGAGGTGGACTGACAACTCGAGGGTTGCTTGAAATCTGCTCTGTCTAAATGTTTACGTGCTGACATATAACTTGAATATACTCGATATATCCTGGGCTTTGTTTGGCATAAGAAAAAAATCTGACAAAATCAAATTGTTGCCATTTTTACGCATTTCATTTAATTTCAAGACCAGCCGAGCTTTTGGGGCTGACGAGATTGTTTCGGGGGTTGATTTCATTTCATTACCAAAAGGTATTTCGGATGAGTCTGAAACACCTGTGGGAGCTCTTTGGGTCTCTGTTTGCCGGTCTAGTCAAATAGGCCAGTTTAAGTGCCACATTTGAGTTTTATGATGATTTTTTGGACACACACCACAATATCAAAGGACGGAGGTGCCAGGGTGCTGGTAAACAGAATTATAATCCAAAATGAGATGTGTGCTTTGTTGATAAAATTACTTGCAAGGAATGAGTTTTCTGCTTACCGCACGATGGAAACGTAATTTCATTTTGGACTTTATTTCTCTAAATAAATTATAAGATTGCAAGTGACACAAAAGTTTGGAAAGTTAAAGCAAAAAGCAAAAACTTTTATAGTGTAAAGGGGACAAGCATTTTCACGAGCAAATTTTTAAGTTTTGAACTATTTTTTCAAAAATAGTCGTTCTTTGTCTCAATTGATTTCAAGCTCTCATATAAAGAGGATTAAATTTTTGGATTGATTCTTAAAATACTCTTTTCGAAGAAGAAAGACAACCACTCATCTTAGTCCCCTAAGTTACCTTTAGAATACCTAGAATCACTAGAAAAGCCGAAGTAGACATCTCCGTCTGTCTATGCAAACTAATCTCTCAGCTTTAAAGCTATTTTGATGAAACTTAATATATTATAATATATCTTTTATACATTTGTCGAAACCGGGCCTGATCGGATCACTATATCATATCGCACTCAGACGAACCGAAATCAGTTAAAGAAATAACTCTTATATTTATTGGCTGATATCTTTTTTGGCATACTAGTTTTTTATAAACCAACTTGTTAAATATCAGAAAGATCGGTCTATTATATCATATAGCTGTCATACGAATCTGAATCGACAGAAAAATCTACGAAGGGAGAGTAATTTTCGGCACCCCGAAGATAACGTTATGAGTTTTCTTTATTTGAATTTACTAAATACAAAATATAAATTTTGTAAAAAATCAATTAGACAATTTTATTTTATGGGATTCACAAATTAAAAAAAAAAGTGATTGCATGATTTTATAGATTATATAAAAATAATAGTTTAGGACTCATCTCGATTATCACTATTGCTTGTTTTTATTGCACTTTGACACCATTTATTTTTACAAAGTAAATATAAAAATTTGCTTGCAAGCTAGATTTTTGTTATAGATAATAAATTTAATCGTTTTCGTTGTTAGTCTTTTTATGATGGGCATTTAGTTGCATTTTGAATAAAGTAGAGAGCAGTTGGATTCTCTTCTCTTACAATATGAAAATAATTTTCTTATTCTTTGCCATTATGGCATTAGGGCTTCGTGAAATTCATTCAATTGATAATGTCATCGTTTTAAAAATGTATTCGAATCAAAATAATTCGGTAAGAATTAACTTGTAATTTTATGTGCATTCATATTACAATAGTTACAATATGTTTTCTAAGATCTTGAGCTTATTAAACAAGTGAATACCCTGTTTGAGGACAATGAAGACCGGATGTCTAAGTAGATTTTTGTGGTTTTTCTTAAATATATGGTGAATTTTGTTTATACATTTATTTATTAAAAACAGGTTACAAGAACAGCTGGATCGTATTAAAATATTGGAAAATGCTATTTCAGCGCAAAATGGTAAATTAAAAAAAGAAAAAACAAAGATTAAATTCACAAGATATCCTTTCACAGATATTGAGGAAATTATTGAAAGTGAAAAGTACCCCGAGTCCTGTCTGATGTTTAAGAACTCAACCGATATTCACATTATTCAAGCACCCGGATCCCGACCCTTTCAAGTACCTTGCCTTAATGGCTGGACTGTGATTCAGAGACGAGAAAATGGGCTCACGAGCTTCTTTCGCAGCTGGGATGAGTATCGTAATGGCTTCGGCGATCTAAGATCGGAATTCTTCCTGGGTCTGGACAAAATCCATGCCATGGTAGTGACCCAGACCTATATGCTTCAAGTAATACTCGAAAACTTTTCTGGCGAAACACGTTTCGCGACGTATGAAAACTTTGAAATCGGAAGTGAAGATGAGCAATTCGTTTTGAAATCATTGGGACATTATAGAGGCAATGCTGGCGACTCTTTGCGTTATCATGAAGGAAGAATGTTTACCACTTATGACCGTGACAATGATGAGTATCGTGGCAATTGTGCCAAATATAATGCAGGTGGTTGGTGGTACGGCAATTGTGAGACCAGGTGAGTTCCTATTTATTAATATTTATAATAAGTTAATAATTATATACATATATTATAATTTGAATTAAAGCAATCTCAATGGAATTTATCTACGCGGCTCTATAGACGGTTATCGCAAAGGTATTGGTATAACCTGGGACGATTGGAATGGTTCACTCTATTCCTACAAATCGACTTTAATGCTAATCAAGCCAAAATATTCACTTCCATGTAATACACGATCTGAAACGTGAAAGATTTTTCAAGTTGAAAACGTTATATAATTTGAAAAATGTAATCTTTCAATTTTTAAATAAAAGACAATTTAAATGAATCGCATAATTCCTTCAAGTTTCCTTTCCACTTTTCATTACTTGTAAGCAAAATAATAACTAGGGGGTTTCGCCCCCTGATTGATTCCTTCACTAACAGTCCAACCTTAAGTGAGAAATTTTCTGTACGAGATGAGATCAGTTTTTCCTGTTGCACCTTTCTAACCCTTTCCGTAATTAAAATACGCTGTATCAATGTTTGGTTATTTTAACTTTTTTAGTCTTTGAGATATTCACAATAAATCCTTGGGGAGGTCGTATCAACATAAAAAAAGTAAACTTGTCCTTTCTCATGTCCCATAGATTCCATATATCAAATTTCATAGCTCTAACTTTTATAGTTTATAAGATCCTTGCTATCATACAGACAGACAGACAGTCGAACATGGGCAGATGGATTACTCTAATCACACTGGTCTTACTTTAGGTAATTTCGGGGTTTCCGACATCTCCTTTTGGGTGTTTCATAGTTGCGCAGCTTTCTAATACACCTTTTCCTCTCGGGTACGAGGTAAAAAAAAAAAACTTATCGAGTTTGCCGAACTCTATAAGACTTGTTGTTACACATACAAGGCACGTTGATCTATGCAAGTTTTAATCAAATTAAGTTTGGGCTTGGATTGGATTCTGGAAATGTTACTGACACAAGGTGACAAGCTAAATGAACTGTGGCTCTTAGACTGCTTGGTTTCTGACTGTTTTCGGGGTGACTTGTCTTAAATTCTCCAACTTTGTCACACAAAGGTTGCCTACAAGTTTCTAGAGAACTCTATGGACCAATGAAATTGCCGCACAAATGTTCAATTAATAGAATTTCCCTTTGACTTTGTTAATGAAACGCGAACTTGAATTTGGTCAGAGTAAGCCAGTACTTTGAACGATTTAAGTAAAGTATCATATGGCTCAGACTGGCTATTGGCCTGTCGACCGTTTTGCTCTGTTTGTGGCTCTGGCTAATTGAATCAAAGCAATGTCCCCGCTTTAGCTGTCGCCGTCAGGCATTCCCAATTCCGTGCCACACGCGTCTCTTAATTACAAATTGAGAGCATACTTTTGTGTCTGCCACTGGATGTGGAGGTTCGGGGTTGCAATTGTTCTCGTGCCACTGGCTTGCTTTTGGTTTTAACTGTCAAAGACATTCAATACTCTGTTACCGATATTGGGGGATCTGAAAAACTTTCTTCAGTTGTGGATTCAGTAGTGCCGCCAACAACCCTTTGAGTGCATGTTAAAAACAATTAATATTACAACCTGCAGGCATATTGTCTACCAGAGTTGGCTCTGCCACCACCACTTAGCCACCCGTTCCTTGTAAATTGTGACCTGTCAGAGACAAGCAAGCCAAATACTTGTTGGCTCGAATGCTTTGGGTTGCTTATTTCCTCTTGCTTTTCTGATTTTAGCTGCTGAAAAATAATTAAGCATTTTAAAATGATAATTACATTTTTTTTAGAAATTGCATTCTATTTGATTTATTTTCAAATTCAAAAATACGATTAGAAAGTTTTATACTTAGAATATTGAGAAAAGTACACTTGTTAGTTTATCTTGTGAATTTCTTCTCGGACAGAGCACGAGAGACTTGAAGATATTTAGAAATTTTTCTACCACACCAAGTCAATTTCAAGTTTGACTATAGAAGAGAAATAATTGCATTTCCATGGCCATATAAAGTTTGCTCTTGGCCACCATATGATATCAATTAAGAATTTGTCTAATTAAATTTGCAAGTTGAAATAATAGCTTTCTGACTTTTGGGGCAAAGCACTTGAACTCTCAACTAGAGAGAACAAAAAGACACCCACTCAAAACTAATGAAAGTTGCATAAAACGAGTAGATTGAGTGGCTGTATGGCAGCAGCAACTAACAACGAAAATAGCCAAGTTACTCCGACCAAAAAGTAAAACTTAAGTGGCCAAGGCAGCTGCCACACAGCCGTGATTGCCAATTTGTAGTAAATTTTGCAGTCGGCCACGCCCATCAAATGTCAATAAATGCCACAAAATATGCACAAGAGAAAAAGATGCTGCACGCCTGTTACCAACTCACAGACTAGACTATTTTGACCAGATAGCCAGAGTGAGTCAGAGCCAGACACTTTTGACTCTCTCGCTTGCTCTTTCCATTTTTTTTCATATATTTTATTTTGGTAGCCTCATCTAATCGTGTCTGCGAGTCTCTTAAAGTCGAAGGTACCCTTCTCAGAGCAATTAGGCAAAGAGCAGCAAATGCAAAAGGCTCCAATGACTTACCAGTCCTATGGAAGTGGTCGAGGTGTTGGGCCAGCTGGCTCTAACCTTTTATGACCAGGCCAAGTCATGTCGAGTGATTGTTGGTGGCTTTTGGGTTTTTACTAATTTAGTTACTGCAAAATTTGTTAGACTGTTAGCAAAAAAAGAGGAAATCAAAGCAGAAGAGATTTCTTTGGTGGCTTAATTGCATTGGGTGTACCAGGCAAAACATTCATTTTACCAAAAAAGTTGAAAGTGATCCTTAAAAACGTTACTCGACTTCTTCAAATTCTAAATAAAATTTGATCGCAATATTAATCTCAAATTTTCAGTTTGATCCGAAATGTTTATATAAAATTTTAAATATTTTGGGAGTGCTTATTCTTAATTTAAGTATGGTCAAAACGGCTCGTTCATGTGAATGTCTGAAGAAATGAACAGCTTGCCCAAAACTTCCCTCAAGTGGCCATTGATGACGACGATCAAAAGCACAGCTAGCTTCAGATTCATGTCCTTATTCAGAGGCTTACAAGAATTGGCAATGAAGCTGACATTGTTGTTGACTCTGGGAAGCCCGATTGTCCCGCGAGACTTGGACAGTCGAGAGTGGAGACTGAAAAATAAACGAACTTTGGGCTTTGATTTTTGCTCAAGCCATTCCCAAAAAGTAAACCAAACTGCAAACAAGCAATAAATGAATTCTGCGATGAAGCGTATACACTCTTTTTGATTACAGTAGAGTAAAAAGGGTAAGACCGTTCTTCTCTCAGACTCTTGATAAATTTTGTAAATTCAGAGATTATTTTAAGAATGATTTTTTTTTTATTTTCTTGGACTGAAATATTTTAAAAAATACTTCAAGACCTGACATGTCTGTCAGGCCTAATATAAGATTAAATTGCTTTCATTGGCAGATTCCTTAATGAGCCATCAAACAGTCTTGCTATTTTTGATGTTCAACCTTCAGAGAAAATTACAAAAAAATTGAAAAAGAGAAGAAGATGGACACTGATGAGTAAATAGACAAACAGCCAACTCTGGATACGACACTTGTCTTGGTCACTGTCTTGCCGAGACCTGCCTTGGTTCAGTAGGCGGAAGAGTGAATGGTAGACTGAAAGACAAGTCCATTGGCAAGTCACCTCCCAGGAGAGTCACCGTCAAGCAGAACACAAAGAAAATCAAAAACACATGAAAAATATGCAAATTTTCAAGTCAGTGGAGGAGCACTGTATCTGGAAGGGAGTTGGAAAGGAGTGAGGCAACTAGAGAGAGCAAGTGTTCAACTTTGTTGTCTAGCAATCTAACAAGCATATTTGGTCACTCAGTTTGATGGGCGGAGAGGCCGACAAATGGAGGAATGGAAAGACTAACAAATGGAGAAACACACAAATAGAGTAGCAGAGGAATGGCAAGACAACATGATAGAGCGACAACAAAAGCTTTGCTACCTTATGAATATTTTCTATCACCTTTCTTCTCAATCACTCATTCATCTTTTGTCTCTGTCGCTCGCAACCTTTGCATTCTTTATTCAGTTTTCTAGTTTTGTTTTTTGTGTGTTGGGTTGTAAATTCTCTGTGGCTTGCAATTTGCGCTTATGTATGCATTTCTGTCTCTGTTATACCTTCTGTCTCTTTTACCCTATCTGCGAGTGAGTGTGTGTCCAAGAGTGCCTAACTTGATTTACTACTCAAAACCCACAACTCCATTTAGCCTGTCAATATGTCGATTTGCCTCCCAGACCAGAGGTTCATTTCCATTCCCAAAACTCCACTGCCAACACAAAATTTTAGTTGTTTTACTTTTTTTTCCTTTTTTGCGCGCGTTTTGGTTACAAAACAGAAACAACTTTTGCTTTTCGTTGGTTGTTTGTATTCGCCTTCCACCTCCACGAATCTCTTCCATGTTCTCGTCGGCCTCTGCCGTGGCGGCCACCGGCGGCTGCCCATAATTGACTGGCAGTAAAATTCTTGTCATTTTTTTTTGGCCACTGCATTGTATTTTTTTTATTTTCTACTCCTCTTAACTTGCTTCTTTTTTGTTTTTGTTTTAGTCTGCATAAAGAATAGGGCGTGATTTGTGGGCGTGAAGTTTTTTGTAGTCTAAGCAACCGTTTCGATGATTTGAACCTTTGCTTGTCTGGCATCGGGGTTACCCATAACATTTGGCATAGCTAATGATTCATTCGTAAACGCTTTGTGGATAGTTGGTAAAGACTTCGACTGGAAGACATTGATTCAAGCTAAATAAAAGGAATTTCCAAAAAAGTACCTAAAACTTTAAATAAAAATAATAGTTTAAGGCAAATGTTTTTATGATATACCAGTAGAAGAAATAAATGGAAAACATCGATTTTAGCGTCTAATTTATACAAATATTGTATTCTTTTAGATGACCGATTTAGATCGGATTAATCTCATGACACATCATGGAGCGCCCCTTGGCCTTATATTTGGTCAAAAATCTTAAGCCAAATATTTTTAAATCATTTGTAATTTATTCTTTTAATGTGTCACATAATAATTTAATTCATAAAGCTTGTCATTCTTTCTCAGTGGAACGCTGAAAGCTCTGTCATCAGTAGTTTTGAATTGTTTTGGTTTTATTTGAAGTTGGTAATTTTTGACTAGAAGAAGGACTCAAAATTCCCATGTGGCATCAGAGATTCCAGACGTTTTATCACTTCATTTGATGCTTTCAGTCAGTCGAAATTCACACATACTCAGTCGAACAGAAATGTTAAGAGTGGAGGGGAACGAAGTGAGCTTTAGTTTAGCTTGCCCACTTGGCTGTTATGTTCCCTTCTGTTCCCTTTTTTTACAGAGAATCCGGAGTTTCAAGCTCTAAAATTTTTGTTACCAAATCCACAAAACTGTCCATTTAGTTGACCGTTTGTTACAGACTGGAACGTCGTTGACGTAGTTGTTGTTACTGTTGTCTTTCATTGTTGTCACCCCATCAAAGTCAATGTTGTCATTGTTCGTAGCTGTTAGTTAAACGCTCTTGGGACACATACCACAAAAATTTGAATAATAATTTTATTTACCAGAATTTGCATATGTCCTCCATCTTTGTCAGATTTTTTGAGTATGCCATCTACGCACTCTTTTGCTTCTTCCCATTTCAATGATTTTTTTCCTGTCCCTTCTCAGTTGGTTCTGAGCTATCCTGACGCGAATCTGACTGTTGTTGTCCTCAAATATTTCTTTTTTTTTTTTGAGTGTGTCAGGGAGCCCGAGGAAGTCTCTGTTGTTTACTTTCAATGTGCTGAACATTTAAGCCATTTGCCATTTGACTTTTGGTCATCAAGTTGTAAACATGTGTTGATTGTATGTGTGGACTGTTCTGGCTTTGGCTTGGCTTTATTTATTCATGCTCTTGACCAGGCATTCACAGCTTCAGCTTGATTTTAACGGACTTTCAGCTTACTGAGTCTCTGGACTTGTCTCCCGCCTCTTCTTGGCTAATTGTGCCTAGCTAGTTGACCATCTCTTTATAGCCAATCAAAGCCTGAAGTGTCTGCCACCGGCTACCGTTGCATTATTTGCAGTTGTTTTTGCTGTTGTCAGTCAAATCAGTGCGTGCAGTTGTTGTTTGTCTTTCAACTGTCCAACAACTTGTTCAAGCCTGCTTCAGTCCTCCCCTGCCTGTTTGGCAACTAAATTAAGCATGTTCCTTGCTCGACAATGAAGGGGTATTCCGAGGGCTTCTATAAATGGACAAGTTTATTTTCAATGCCAGTAACTTATTGAGCATTGTGGTTGCCACCTCAACTGAGTAAATATGCACATACAACAAACCCACAAATGCACACACGTTAGCATAGAGAGCAGCAAAATCAGAATAAGAAGAAGAAGAAGGCGAAGCAGAATTGAGATAGACCCGAAGTACCCTTCCACATGTAAATGAGTCTGAAGGTCTGCCAAATATCCATCGTGACATCTCCAAGTCAGTATCCACGTCCCACTCGTCCTACTCTGTTGTCTGTGCTGCTCGGACTGTCGATGATTGTCAAGTGGTGTAGTCTGTTGGACTGGTCTGAACATTTATTGAAAATACAAGTGCCAATATTTGGTTAGCAAAACCTCAGAAATTTAATTGCTAAAATATGTAGAAGGGAAGAGACTTCAGACAGAATTGGTAGTTTCTGTGAATACTTATAAATGATTAAGTGCTTGGTGAATTATTTTAAATATTGCTTAATTTTAAATATTTTAGTTCCTACGAAGCCAGAAGCCTAAGTATTATTTTTTTTTATAAAAAAAAGTCCATTCATTTTAAAAGAGCTTAAAAAAATCTCAATCTCAATATTATTTCAAGTAAATAATTTTAAGTCCTTTTAATGCATTTCTCCTGTAAAAATCGCTTTGGATTAAGTCATTACGAATTCAGTAAGTAATTTTGAGTCAAGTCATGAAACTCTCTGGGGATTTTTTTGTTGGCTAATCATTTCAACAGCTAAATGATTGCAATAAATAAACAAAGCAATTGAAAATTGTTTCATGACACTCAGCACGAGAATCACAGTCATTCAAATCAATTCCTTCAACTCGTTGTCCCTTGATTTTGTCGTATATCAATTTAAAATGTGACTTGTATATAAATTAAATAATAAAATTTACTAATTGCAAATATGCTTGGACGTGGACAGTAAGAACTTTCGACTTTAATTCAATTTTTAATATTTGCAATTCGGAGTAGCATGAATAAATAAAAGATAGGCAAATATATTTTGAAGAGCTGCTGGATTTATTTTCTTTAGATTCTTATATGAAAGAAAATACTTTGCCTTGCCTCCGTTTCCCTGTGGGATTAGTAAATATTTGTTTAGTTTTTGGTAAGCAAATGAATGTTCACTTAACTTTTCGCCCAGCCAAACAGGATTTTCAATTAAAATTGATTTTATGCAAATTTTCAATTAGACAAACACATTTTATCGTTTCGTCCATCTCGGCAAAACAACAAGGACAAGCAAGGGAAACAAACAAACAGTCCGACAATCCGACAGCCAGACAAATACATGAAAGGAAACTAGCAATTCAGACACACAGGATGTCAGGATGCTGGGAATTTCTAAGTTTTCCAGCCAAGAAGTTTTCATCATCAATGTTAACCACTTGAGATAAATAGATTTTAAGTTGGCTAAGCCAAAATGCATATGCTTTTTCTATAAAAACAAATGTGTGACTGACTGCTGGTGTTTGAGCAGTCAAGTTTTGTTCATAATATTTGCCAATTTCATTTGAATGCTGATAACGTAATTGCATTTGCAAAATGCACAACAGTTTTGCCATCATTTTGACTTCATTTGTAGCGCTTTTCAGTATCAATTAGGCGCCAGAGCAGCTCACAACTCCAGAGAAAGGAACTTGCTGGTGTCCTGTCTTGATTCATTCTAAGCTCAAACAGGACTACGAAATTTCATTTGAAGAGTGACACACACATGCACTCAGACTTTCAGCAAACTCACTCACTTTTCCAAACCCATTCATATCCATGTGTACAAGTTGCTGGGTATGCGTGAGCTGCCCTAGAGACGGTGTGTTTTGGAGGTGACTCCAGGAAAGTCAGTCTGTCCGTATGTCCTGCTTAATGTTGCAGTCACTCACTAATTGCATTAAAAAAATTACAAAAACTCCACGCTGTGGCTGATGACACAGCTCAGTTTGTAAGCAGCAAAAGCAGACTCGACGGGGCGGGCTTCGAAGCCCTCTACTTGTCTGGCACTGTTTTTTCCTCAAATTATACTAAATAAACTGACAAAGGAGTAAACACACTGACAGGTTTAACTCAAGCCCAAGTCTATTCAATTTCCGCCCGCACGAACTACACACCCTCAGAAGCAACGGACATTACTATCGAGCTTGAATGCTGCCGTCGTTTTGTCTGCCTCACTCAGTTTGTTCAATTAAGTTGCGTGTCACTTTGAAATGCTTTCAAAGCTTTTTCACAGAATTAGTCAACCTGTCGTATACGTTATATTTTCTTTGTATAACTTTTAATGTAATTTGCACGATGCGATGTCAGAAGTGTTTAAAATATTATTATTAAGTATTGGACTCTTATATTTTTGCTACTATTTCTCTATAATTCCAGCATGGCCTTTCTCTCTAAAAAATATATACCACAATCTGGCTAGTTGAACAATAGTGCAGAAATTCCTAAGCTTTTTTGGGGAAGGATTTCGTTTTCTGGCTTGGCAAAAGTAAAATTAGGTTAAGTTCCAGTTATTTTGTGAGCGAGGGTCAGCTAAGCTTTGTCAAGCCACAAACATACTAAGGAATGCATACAAAATGTTTATAAATCTTTTTACGGGGAAAAATTTCAGAAACGCCCTCTTTCACTTTGAAATTTCTACACATAAATTTGCCTTTAAAAAAATCTTTGAAATCTTTTATCTTAATATTTTAAACTGGGGTCCGTGTATACTTTCAGATCTTCTATTCAAACAGATCGTTGTTTGCTTTTTAGGAAATTTCAGTAGACTCCAAAATATTACTTTTGTATCCAACTATACCCAAGTTCTCACGCTTAAGCTTGATGACATTAAAAAGCAATTTGGGGATTAGTTTTATTGAAGCGTTTACAGTTTGTCCGGATAGTTTTGTTTTTCAGATATTGTGACTTGCTAAATTTATGTCAATGGCTTTTTGCCAGAGGATTGAGCAATTGAAGGGGCTTTGAAATGCCAATGTTGTTCTTTTATTTTCGTTAAGCTAGTTTTTTTATGGGTGGTTGTGTCATAAAATCAAAAAAGCATGTTAACAAATACGCAAAAAGGAGAGACATTCAGAGGACCTGACACAGATGGACAGGTTGACAGCTGAGCGAGGGACAACCACAAAATTATGGGAATGGATAGAGGGGGATAGAGTCCGGGTATGTGACTGGACGAGTGGCTTGTCTGACGTTGACTTGTGGCTCAACACTGACAGGTGTAAATTACAAAAGCTTAGTGCATAAAAAGCTACTGAGGGCTCCAAAAGCCCCGATGACAATCTGAGAACTCCAAATAGTGAGGTTTTGTGCGGCTGAAGAGAGTCATGTCAAAAGATAGTGAGGTTATGTGTGTTATCGTAACAGAAACATACACAAAGTGTGAGCTTAATTAATTTGATCAAAAATCCAACAGTCCAGACTTGAGGAATCTACAACCTTGGAACCCTCGTAGAGCGTCACTTAATTAATTTTGCCTGTTTGAGATTGTCTGGGCTTAATGCCGGAAGTTGAAGAATTATGAGCGCATTTTGTGGTGGATAAATTCAGAAAATGAAACGAACAGTTTATGCATGTGTCAGTTCGCTTGTATGTATGTATCTGTGTGTGTGTGTACTTTGAGTTGAATAAATCAATCAAAAAGCTTCCGCCACTGAAAACACCCTCAGGGGAATTCCCCACCTTTAACCCCTTTTGTTTAGACTGTACATTAGTTAGAACAGCAAGCTACCACCCACTCAATTTATGGCAACTCCTATCTCACTTTCTTTCTCTCTCCCTATCTCTCATGGCAAAACTCTAAGAAGCTTACAACGCCAAAATCGTTTACGCATTTTTAACCCATTAAATGCGCTCTTATGCTTGCTTAGTCTTCGCCAAGAGAGTGAAGAAAGCACAGGCTTTGTGGTAGAGAAAGGCAAGAGTTTCGATAGTTTCTGCATTTGGTTTAAGCTGCTTTTCTGGACGTCTGTGTGTATGCTGCCGACAAACTCATTAGAAGCCAGAGGCAAGTCATAAATTTTCAGTCAGGCAATTGCTATGATGAGTGCCCTTTTGCAAGCACCTCAAAACCCGATGTCCCTCTACGTGAGGACTTCTAGAGTGCAAAGCAAGCCACGAAGGCATGTGGGAAATGTTTGTTAAATTGAACTTCCTTAGAGTTCCCAGGACAGTCTAGCAAATCAAATACACACAAGCACACACACAAATTTGGTCTAGACTGTCAAGTCTGGACATTTTCCGAAACTGCTGGAGTCCAAGAATAATTCATTTGAAATTGTCATATCCTTTGAAAGGGCACCCTGGCCAAAATAATGCCTTGTGTTTTTGATGGTTTAGCATTGAGACAGTGTGAAATTTTAACAGCCTCAGTGAAGCTTAGAACACATTTTGTGATTATAGGAAAATTTATAATTTAATTTTTGAAATCCAATTAATTCGGTTCGTTTGTGAATAATAAAAAATTTAAATTGTGCCACATATAAATTAATTCATTTTATATCTAAGAATTAGTACTATCAAGTTCCGTGTTCAAATGTTTTCTAAAAAATGTTCAAGCTTCGAGAAATCTATCCCATTTACATTAAAAAAAAAAAAAAAACAAAAAACATTAAATGGGTAGTCTGGTCGGCTTGAAAGCTTGAGCGTTGGATAGTCGGAAGAAGAAGACGTGGTATTTTTCGAATTCCAAGATTTTGGTAGAACCACTTACAACACCAACAACAATACCAACAAAACCTTCAAAATAGTTTAACTGACGCGTAAATTATGCGTGGCTGTAAGTTTTGCTGTTCGCCAGCCTTGTTGTTGGTTTTAAATTTCAAATGTGTGTTTGAAAAGGAAGCCACCCACTCACAGAAATATGCAAACAAACCTATAAAGCATATGAGAGAGTGAGAGGCTGAACTATGCTCTGACAGACGAGAAAAGCCACGCAACACCGAATTGCATTCATTATGTTGATTTCAACCGTTGCTCACTGTGTTTTGTGTCTGCCAACCTTCTCGCCCACATACACTCTCGCCTTCAATTTGGCATTACCTATAAAGCTGGCTCTCGCCATTTCACTTTAGTCAGACTTGTTCAGTGTTCTCTCGTTAGATGGCTGCCTGTACTAAAGTAAAAATGCCATTCGACATCGCCATCGACGTCGTCTGACTTATTTGCATTTTGCACCAAAAACGGGTAAAAATACTTGACTAATGTTGTGTGCTGTTGTTGTTCTTGTTATTGCTCTTAGTGTTTTGACTGCACAGATTTAATAGGATTTTAGTGCATTGAAGTGATTTTTCAAAGTGTGCATGCTTTTATTGTTGTTTTTGTTGTTGTTGCAGATACTTCAGAGCCGCGCCGTTGGCCCTGAAACTTTGGATTTTTCTACTATTTACGAGTCGTGTTGCTGCTGTGGTTTTAAGGCCTTTCAATTCTTGCTTTGCTGTTGCTGAGCCTTGCCAGATCTATTACCGTGCCCTTTGTGTACTTGTTGTTGGTGGAATAAGAATGTTGCATGAATCTCGCTACGAGCTATGTATGTGTAAATAAGCATAGAGTTGCCAGAGGTTCTTATGCCAGGTTGGCAAAAAAGATTTGTGAATTACAAATGCTGAGTGTATTGGGCTGTCATGATTAATGAATTGAATTGATTATTTCTGATAAACTGAATAATTTTACTAAATAGGAGGATTTTAAAAATTTCAGATTGAAAAAAAATTCGTATCCAATTGGACAAATGAAAAACCCACTTGGAATAACCAAAACTAAAGAAAATCGATTGCATACTTTTAAGAGCTGGAAAATTTTTGTTTACCACCAATCTAAAAAAAATCCTATCTATTGCCTATATTGTCTATTTGATTCAAAATAACAAAAATACTATTTTACTTTTAGGATAGATTCCGAAATATATTAATAAGTCTTAGACTGAAGAATTTATAATCGGAGTAGGACCTCCGATATTGTCAATCCTGTTAATCAAATGAAACTGAAATTAAAAGGAAAAAAATGTGCATCGTTCTGATTCAAGATTTTGGGGTACATCCGCTAGCTGTCATGTTTGATTGAGAGTTCCGAGTTCCAAGAGCTTTTCGAGCTCTCTAAGCTGACCCAATTAGCCAGAGTTAAGCTTTGCACGCTCAACGTGGCATATGTGAGGATTCTCTGACCCATGCTTCCGGCCAGAAAAGAGAAGAAAAATTACATTAAACATATTTTATTTAATTCTCGTATTTAATCTCTCTCTCTGTCTGTCTCCCCTTCTCATGATGACTTGGCTTTACTTTGCTTTGGGCAGCTTGGCTATCTCATCGGTCCTTTATTTGCTTTCATATTTTATTTAATTCCATTTTTTTTTCTTTCTATATTTATATTTTTACTCTGGGTCTCTGTGGTTGGTGCTCACTGTTCTGGCTTCCTTTTTTGCTTGGCTCTCTCTGGATTTTGCTTGTCTTCCTGTTTTTTTTTTTTTATAATGCTTTGCACTATTTTTCTGGCATTGCATTAGCTGCAATTAATTAAGTTTATGGCACAGGACTAGACTTGCACTGCCACACAATAAACAGTTCATAAAACTGCCACAAATAGAGGATGCTAGTAAAAGTGTTGGTTATGCCAGAGGTTGCCTTGAAGGTAGAGGCAAAATTGCCTTGGTTCTGGTGTTAACCAAAAGCACACAATAAATGCTGCTTGCTAATGCAGCACTTAGCAGTTGGATTTGTTAGAAGAGATAGCTTACCTGGTTGAAGGCTTCGTTGGTAAACTACCGAGTGGAAACATAATAGCTGAGGAAAATATTATTTTTAGAAAAGCGTATTCCAAAAATCGATTTTGGAATCATTTGAGATTGAGTATAAAATCTTAAAGTGGTTCCGAAACTGCAACTGTTGCCGTAAAATATGTCCAAAATGATTTATTTAAAAGCTTCCATTCAGGAAATTATTTAAGAGAAAGATTTTTTCTAAAAGGTTTGGGTATTTTCTTTTTATAAATATATTGTAGATAAAGACTTAAGCACGTAAGCAATATGTTGTTATTAAGCAAACAAAAGCACTGTTAATTAAATTTTTAAGATGTAGCAAATAGTTATATTGACCTCAACTATTGAAGATACAAATATTTCGGCATATTTATGAGCCTCTGCAAAGTAGTTGACATCACGTTTTTCAATTTGAAAAGCCAAACAAAGAATACAAAGCGCATACCCAGGATAGGAAAGAGAAATGCAAAGAACCCGTAGTAAGCCTTATGTCCTTCCATTGTCAAGGGACTATGGCAAATGCCAATTGTGTGCTGTGAGTCCCTGAGACCGGCTTCAATCAGAGAGAAGAGAATACACGGGCGGCAGAACTCAAAACTCAAACTCAAACAAATTGGATGTCAACAACTTCGCGCAAATGTCTGCACATTTTGGGCCAGAAAGGGATTATCCCAATGCACCTACGCTCGGCACAAAGCGCATAGAGAACTGGGAAAATCAAGGATACAGGATACAGAGTTGCATGCTTCGATGATTATGATTAGCCGGTAAACAAACAAGAAAACAGCTTGACAAAAATTCAGCACGGAGCATAGGGAATTTGCAGTTCGAACATTTGCTTTGAAATTCTGAAAAGGTGCTGAAAAAACAAAAACAAAAACATAAAATAAGCCAAATCTATACTTATTTTGTGGGTTTGTCATTTGTGAAATCAATCGAGCTTGTAATTTTCTGAAGTACTCAGAGAGCCTCAAGTGGTTCAGCTTGACAGCTGAGCATATTCAATGGTAATGGAACTATTTTTGTGAACTGATAAAAAGGTATTCATAAATTTGTCAGATACCTAAGAGCTCTCATATCTTTGCCATAATATTTGGACTCTTTATTTTGGTTTTCTATTGCTCTCCGCGGCTCTTCAACTAATTAAGTATTTCTTTGTAGCTCGAACAGTTTTAGTGACTGTTTTTTAGTAACTGGCTTTACATTTTTATGGTTTTATTTACGAGTTTTTTCTTTTACTCTTTTAGTTGTGTGTGCCCTGAAGTGTAGTGAATTGTGTGAATTTTTCTACCAATTCTTGGGTATTTCTTTTAATGGGTTTTAATACTAATTACCACACGCTCGACTGTTCATCTTCTGGGTCTCTCGCCCACTGCCAAATCTATTTAATTTTTTGTCTTCCCTTTATTTCTTTTATTTTGTTTACCAATTTTTAGTTTACGACTTTTCACAATTGTTGGCTCTCAACAACCTTCATTAAAAAAAAGAATACAAAGAACAGAGAAAGAATAATAGCAGAGAGAAAGAGATAAAAACTTTGACTTAAGTTAGCTGCACTAATTTCATTCTTAATATTTTTTCAGACACCTGAACATTATTATACTCTTTTTACAGGAAAATAAATATATTCATTTTGCTCTGATGTTTGTAACGCACAGAACCAAACATCGTAGACCCATAATAGTTACATCTAGAATACTTAGAATTACTAGAGGAGTCGATATAGCCATGTCCATCTGTCCGTCTGTTTCTATAAAAACTAGTCTCTCAGTTTTAAAGCTATTTTGCTGAAACTTGGTGTATAGCGTTCTTTACCACCTAGGCAGCACATTCGTCGGAACCGGCCGGACAACTATATCATATAGCTGTCATACGGACCTAAATCGGTTTAGGTAATAACTCACACAATTATTGACTGATCTCTTCCAAACTCGACAAACACGTTTCTTACGTTTTTGTGCTGAATTTTATTAAAACCTAAATAGGCTCTATTAACTGACCAACCCCGTTCAAGTGATTTACGGCAGAAAAAAAAACTACGAAAAGAGTTTGTAATCTTCGTCACCCCGAAGATAACGTTGGGATTTTTTTTTTTTTTTTTTTGGTTCCACTTGATTTTGTTTTACTTTTCTGGTTTTGGCTACCATTTTATGGTCCATTTTGTTATAAAATTTATTTCATGCTTTATTGGTTCTTTGGTTTTCTTTTTCCACATTGTTAATTTACCGTAGCTGATATAAAAAATAGGTTTAAATTGTTATTCGAAAATGTTAAATAATTAAAGAGTATCTTTTAGTGAGATTCCTTTTGTCTTTTCTTTGAGCTGCAAACCTCACTAATCTAATTTATATGCTTTAAGATGAAGCTGTTCTCGGTAAATTAGATTTTATGTTTGAATCTGAAACTTTATTAAAAATTAAGTGAATTTTTTATGGAAAAGCTTTTTTTGTGGGACTGATTCATAGCTCTTCTATTTTTCTAATGATCAACTATGTACGTTAAGTTTCTGGAAATATGTATATATATTTTTTCAATTATTTTGGTAGTTTTGCTTATTGTAATTGAAACATTTTAAAGAAGTGTTGTTTTGTTGCGCAAAGCTCAAGTTTTTGTTTTCTCGTTTCGACATTGTAAATTTGCATTTATAATGAATAAATAAATAAAAGCTAGAGCATGGAAAATTGTAATTTAAAGTCAAGTGGAAAAACAATTTGTCAACATTTATTTCTGGCTTAGTTTCCGTTTTATGAGTTAACATTTTGGGCAAATCTCTCACAATCCTAACAATAAGAAGAAGCTTACCAGATCCCAAGAGCATGGCATAAAGGATTTCCCAAGCTTTCAAAGAGTTGACATGGCAACCAAAACAAATAACATGATGAGACAAAAACAAAACAGCAACAATAATAACAATAACAGCTACAACTAACTAACTTACTAACTAATACATGGAATAATGCCTGCCCGGAGTGTGTATAGACTAGTGTGCATTCTGGGCGGATTGGCTAGAAGAGGGAGTGACAATGGCCCACTTCATCCGCTTTGGCATTGTCATTTAGTTGAGAGTTTCCTTAATTGCCAAGAGCATGGCAAGTAAAATTTTGCAACACAGAGTGAAGCTGTGGCAGCAACAGTTGCCGATTCAGAGTGAGCCACGGCTAGAGTGAGGCTTGGTGAGCTGCATGTTGTGCAAATGATTTGAGGCAGAAAATTGTGCAAACAATGTCATCATCGTCAAGGTTCTTTCCTCGCCACAGCATAAATAAATAAACGCATATTTAGAATAACATTAAGCTTATTGCGGTTATGATAGAGACATCCTAGGATGGTGGCAAGAGGATGTCACTGAAAGCAATTGCTAAATAAAAACCCAAAGTGGCGCACTTGACGCTAGGCAGCGATTAAAAAGTCAAGTCAATCCCAAAAAAACCAAAAAAAAACCAACTTAAGCCAAAGTCAAAGCCTTTTACAGTACTTAAATCAAGCTATGAAAGATAGAGGGAGTGAGAAAGAGAGTGTGGGAGAGGAGGGGGGGGGGGGGCATATAGACGAAGGAAACATTGGCAACAACATTGTAACCATTGCAAAAAGCTTTGAAGTGTCTCAGTCTCTGTCTTCGCCACTTCTCACTTTCTTATACAATTTTCCTTATCCTCTTACCAGCTATTTGGCTATCCTGTTCGCACTGCAAATTTACTCAGTGCTTCTGTCCCCTTGATCCCTTCACTCTGATTTAAGGCCCTCTGCTGTTGTTTGAAAGAATCTTAGTCACCCACGATTTTAGAATTTACTGCAATGCAATTATGATTTGTTGTTTCTTTCTCCTTCGTTTTCTTCACCAACCTCCCCAAGCCTTCAGTCTTCCCTCCCTTTTACCACTTACAAATATCCTAGCTAAACTCAATTGCTGTTGAGTGTGCTGTGCTGAGTGCCAAGGACATTCGCTAGTTGTTTGAGTTTTACCATCTTGAATGGATTTGATAAAAAGTTAATCACATAAAATGCAAAGCTTGGCGTTAAAAGTCCTCGGTGAGTGTCATAAATCTATTGAAGAACTTTTCCACTGAAGGCGAAGGGCAGAAATATACAAAAGTATTTCATAGTTTAGTTAAGCTCTACTCAGTTTTTCACTGTTCCTAAATAACGTTCAAAATGCTAATTGAGTTTGCAATTTTAAAGTACATTTGCTCATAACTTGGTCAAGGCAATTTAATTTTAATTTTTAAGGTTTGCCAGAAGGTCGCGAGCTTCGTAGCATATTTGTTGGTGGCTTTCAGGAATTTTAAAATTGTTTTCTTTTTATCATAACAAAAATAAAAGACCTGATTAAGAAAAGTGCCCTAACAATATTTCGATATCTCAAGACTTCTATCATAATCAAATTATCACATTTTATTTGTCATACTTAATATGCTTTCTGGTTTTTTCGACATATTAAATTCCTGTTATGAAGACAGAAATTATATAGGACTCCACCAACCTCCAAGCCTGACTTGTTTTGACGGCGCATTTCCTTTTCCATTTCGTTGCGTCAGTAATAAAAAAATTTATTTTTTAATATACCTACAATAAATGAAAACGCGTGGGGAAGAAGCTGTTGGAAATGAAAATAGGCATAGAAAAAAATAAATCTCAGGAAATTTCAAAATAATAAACCCCGTGCACACGCGCATCTCAGACGTTGTGCCAAGGCAAAAAGGCATAGAAAATGAAATTGGAGTGGGTATGGCTTTGGGAATGCCAGTTGATGAAGTCGCATTTTGAACGATACCCAGGAAGTTGGCACTCTGAGAAGTTGGAAAAAAAAGAAATGTTGTCGCTGGATTATCCTGGCAAACACACAGAGAAAGAGAGAATTTTGCAGCAAATAAATTTTTATATATACTTTTGAATTTCCGTCGAGAAGGGGAGAACAGAATGCTGCTGTGCATCAGGCTAGGCTCTTTAATTTACGCTTGAAAGAATTTCTCACAGAACCACAAAAAGGTAGTACAGAAATTGAAAGGAGTTGGGGGAAGAAAAATTTCATCAGGAACGTGCCTGCAACAAATGAGCAGCGACACTTTCCAGGCGATAAAAAATATCAAGACTAGAAAAGTGTAATAGGGTGGGAGAGGATACCACCTCTTTGTTGCCTAGTAATAATTCAATCAAACTGTTGTACGAAATCGAATTCAGAAAATCAAAAACCAAGCAAGCGCAAAACAAAAAGAAGGGTGATTCTGGCAGTAGTTCCTAAGCCCAGCCAACGTTTCTAACCACTGCCAATAATAATTGTAATTGTTGTTGTAATTTCCATTTATCGATAAACATATGACCCAGCCAAGAAGTGCGGCATTGAAGTGCAACCAAGAGAGTGTTGAGAGATCGTCGGTCACACGACACATTTAATGGCAGCCCGAGCATTCAAGTGTTAAGTGTCAGATGCAGGATAAAAGCGAATTTCCACAGGATATTTGTTTGTGTGTTTGACTTGCCCTTCTATGGGAACACTCTCTTAAATGCGAGAGTGCGTGTGATGGACACCCTGTGCTCCTGCGATAAACTGTCGCCCATACACCCACATTTTCGACTGCATCCAATCCAGAAGATTTTGTGGTTTCTGATAAGCCAGCAAACATTAACAAATCACATGTTCCTTGCAGATATTATTGCAGATGATAGGCAGCAGAGCTGAGTTTAAGTATAATCTGACCCTGACCAAATCTTTCAACTATGTTTTTTTTTTTGTGCCACTGTCACTCTACATGAGTCCCTTCTACTTCAGTTGTCAGGAGAAAAGTCAAGCCTCTCAACTGGTAACGGTGGACCTTACTTATTTTGCTTTTAGCCGGGGCAAGTGCTTGTGACTTATCACAAATGTTACAGGCCCTCAACAATTTTAAGCTACATATGGGAAAATTCTTATCTCAATCGAAAAATTCTGAAATATGATAAATTATCAAATCGAATAATGTCAAGGCATATCCCAAAAACCAAGTACTCAGTGTTTCTTATTAATTTTTCGTAGTTAACAAAAATTTTCAAAAATATTTACATGCCTTTACTTTTGTTGGAGAATTCCCCGTATTATTTGCTAGACATCTTGCCACATTTCCTAAAAAATATATATGTATGTAACTTGCAGCAAGAGCTTGCCATTCTATACACAAATATTTTCAATTTGTTTTTGTTTATTTGTTTGGCTTCATTTCTTTACTGAGTCGGCAATGAGCCAAGTATTTTTTTTTTCTGAATGGTTACCCAGCAAGGGACTCTCTTTTTGCCGCAATCTTTCTGCAGGCAAACACAAAAAATCTCAGCAGCATCTTCAGAATTAAAACTCCCCCTACCACTTGCCACATGCAACCAAACCTGCATCGCCTACTCTGCGGCATTTTGTTTGTCATGGATTGTCGGTGGTGTCGGCGGCGAGTTTTATCCGTTTGTTGTAATCAAATAAACGAAACCAGAGGACGAGGACCCTGGCAAGGAGACTCATAAAACAAAAATTTATTTGGTCTCGACTGCATGTTGTGCGTGTGTGTGTGTTTGTGTATTTCTTTTTTTTTAATGAATTTCTTCGCACTTTTTTCCAGTGTTTCTGTTTTTGTTTTTTTTTTTTGGAAGAACAGCCGGAACATCAAAGTCAAAGCCGTCTCGGCCTGACTCTGCCTACATCTTTCGGGGGATCCTTGTTGACCAAATTGCTCGTTAGTTATTTGGTTTGTTCTCAATTCTTTCTCAAAATTTAATTTGTTGAATTTTCTCGTTAACACCAAGACTGCCTATGGCGGAGGATGGGTGATGCTGTCTACAATAAATCAATAATTAAATATGATCGTTTTCTTTTCTTTTTATTTCTTGTCAGTGAGACCAACGCAATGAAAACCCCATGAAAATTGCTTCTCACACGCACGTGTGAAAATCCTTTGCCAATACAAACAAGCCAGTTCTTATATTTTCTTCTATGATTTTCCAACTACCAACTGGGGTCGGTGAAACAAATTCAAGTTGACCAACAATTCAATATCAGTTTGGTTTGGTTTTCCTTTTGTGTACTCTCAATGACAATTAGTTATGCTCATTATTGAGTAATCTTTCACATACTCAATTGGGAGATCTCAATGGGGAGACTGTGCAACTCTGAGCCCTTGGGCCAAGCAATTTCTCAATTTTGTTATATTTGCTGATTTTGAATTTCGATTACGGCTTAAATTGTCTCTGGCGATTAACAGCTCAAGAAGGCGCTGATGCATTCTGAGTTGGCAAACAAGCGAGATTAAACGAGTGTTTGCATTTCAGCTCAAATTGCAGGCTAAACTCAAAAGAAAACCACCATCACCACCCCCTTTAGATGCATGTTTGCTGTGCTCAAATTAAGTTCCAGCTACCCTCTGCTTTCAACTATTTTGCCCTCAATATTGCACCCCATTTGATTTTGTTTTAGGCTCGTTAATTTTGCGGTAAATTTTTCACAGATAAAATTCACTGCATTCTCTGGGAAAACTTTCGAGACAACTGCACTTGGAGGGTTGATAAAATGATAAAACAAAAAACTATTTATATTCCTTACCTAGAATTTTTAGAGATTTCTTAACCAATAATTCTGTGGTTTAAAATTTATTCAAGTTGGTTTAACTTTAAAGATAATATTAGTTTTTTTTATATCTTCAAAAAAAATTTCCATTAATTTACTTTAATTTTTGTCAAGTTTAAAAAATTATTCTAAGCCTGAGCCCGCTTGTCAGCTTAAATTGTACATGCTCTTTTACATTCTTTTTATTTGAACAATTCTGGGGCAAATCTAATCACATCTGAGCCTGCGCTAAATGTCATGTTGAACACATGTATAAAGCAAACCAACACATTCCTTATATCCCCTCACAATTTCTTTCACATCCCATCACATCAGCATCACATTCAATCAAATCAAATCATCTATGCAACAACAAGCGTACAAAAATTTAAACTGAATTCAAAACAACTGGAAAAAGTGTGTGTGATAAAAGAAAAAAAATTCTAGATTTGTGAAATTTGTAAAATTTCCGAATTCTTAGTTTGACAAGCACTCAGAGTGAGTTTGATTGTCAGTAATGGAGAGTTGCGAAAAGAGAATGAAAGGGAATTATTGCCTTGGGCAGAGGCACTTTCTCCCTAACTGGCTGCCAGTGTGTCTCTCCTTTTGATGACTGTCATTTGTCTGTCAATCAGCTGTCGCATATTTTGCAATAAGGGTTAATTTACGCTCATAATCCTTTGTCGTTTTCGTGTCGCTGCTTGCACAATTTTGTCACCGAAATGTCCTAGGGCTTTCAGCAACAACAACAACAACAACAACGTGCGTAGACCCTCTCTCCCTTTTTTAGCTAGGATTTTTGTGTTTTTACCATTTTGGCTGAAAATATTTTTGCCACAGTGCGTGACATAAGCCCACTGAATGGCAAAGGGACATTTCGGCAGTACGCGTTTTTGGTATTGATTTTTAATGCTGATTGACAGACGACACAAACCCGATTGGCGATTTGATGTGGAAGTGAAATTTGTGTCATTCCAATATTGATTGCCAATGTCATTGATCGTCGACTCGTTGCTGCTTCTTTAGCCCTATCACCCACGCACTTGTTTTCTTTTAGTTTTTTTATAATTACTCAAAAAATTAATGTAGACTAGCAAATGCAAATTTGCAGGTAAAGCAACGAGACCGATGGGTTCTAATTGGCCTTGTTGAAGCATTGAATAATTGTGTGTTAGCCGCAAGAACCCATCAACATTACCAATATGAGAATCATCATAATTATCCCAACTCATTGTCGAAACTCCACAAAGCCGCAACCACAGCGAGAAGATTTGCAGCCACGACCACATCAATTAGATGCCAAAGCTGAAACTCTCCGAGCGCCGTTAGGGCAACTGGAAAATATTGAGGTGATATGATAATAACCACTCCCCCTTTCTCACCATGGGTGTGTGTATGGTTACATAATCAGCCTGTCAAGCGATTCCATAATTGTCAGATATAATTACCGAGGGCATATATACAGTCTGTTTCCCTCCATGGAGTCTCCCTTTGAAGGCGGTTTCCTAACTTTAACCATAAATACGTGATACTTTAGTGCGGTATTTGTTCAGTTCTCTTCCTCCTGGTCTCAGATTATTGTTATTGTAATAATTTAAGGATTATATTCATAATCCTTAGCCGTGGGTATTGCTAGCTGCACCATGAATTTGGTTAACTAAATGCGAAGCTTTTTCAGGGGTGGTTAAATTCAGTTGGTTTAATGGCGAATAAAGATTTTGTGGGAAATCCGTTAAAAAACATTAGCCTTAAACACATTGAGTTTTTACTGATATTGGGTGACAAAATAATCCTCAAAAAAAGATCTTCTTCAAATGACAAATATATTAGCAATCAAAATATATCTCAACTTTTGTACTGATTAAAAATAACATCACCTTCAGATAATTTTAATGGATATTTAACATTATGATGAAGACCTCTACAGATTTTTCTCAAGTCAACTTGGAAAATGCTCCTTCATTATAAACAGAATTTTTTAAAATTTTATGACCCCAAACTTTACAATCAACAAAATAATATTTCACACCACTCTACAGTTATTTGAATTTTGGCAACTTTCTCTGCTTATCTTAAATTATACAAATAAAAAACTCGCTATTAACACATTTTTAATGAACTGGTTTCATGTTGGCTATAATTTTATGTTTGATAAAATTAAATTAAATTCAAAACGTATGCCAGACAAATTTATGATAACTTTATTGAATATCTCGAATTCAAATTTAAGCCAGCCCAAAGTTGAAAAAAATTTAAACAAACGAATTAAGATGTCAGGGGTTAACGAAGATAGTCAAAAGATAAGCCGAAATAAAGTCTGGTGACAATGTTGGTGTAAAAAAAAAAGATTTCACTCTTTCTTTTTTTGGTTTGATAATGAAGTTTTGGTAACCCTTTTGGATTAAATATAAAGAAAGAAAAATAAGAGGTAATTTTATTCAGGTTTTTTTTTCCGAAGATATCTGAAAATAAAATTATAAAACATATCAACAGCTAATCAGCTACATGTGGACAAAAAGTCAATTTGAAATCTCAGCACCTCATTTGGCTAAATGCCAAGCAACCAAAATGATTTCCACAGTAGTGGGGGAATTTTAAAAATTTTTCACGCCAGTTGCTACTTCGATTTTGAAGACAACCCACTGAGTGTGTAACCAAATCGTGGGATAGCACTTGTTGTATAGAACCCGAAATCAGCTTTTAATTAAGAACTTCTGGGATGGGGGAAGAAATAAATAAAATCCAAGTCTGGTTTTTATTTTTCCCTCTTTTTGTTTGGGCTCCACAGGTGTTAGTTTTCTGGGGGTGTTCGTATTGTGTTGTGTTGTCTGCATCAGGTTCGTTGATCTGTATTTATTTGAACACCTACGGTTCACAGCTCGTTTGTCAGTCGATCGGATTTGATATAATTTCTTTCGTTACATCATTTCAACTATTTTATCTGTTCTATTTGTTGCTCTGCTGCCTTATAAATAGCTCAATTATAAGCCTAATCAGTTTCGGCTGCCCACACTAAGCTGCATTTAATTTTTTCCAAAGATTCTACCAAAGAAAATGCATTTTCCGGTGGGCTGCTTAAAATTCAAATCAAGAGTGCAGCGAGAGTCTTGTTTCTGGGTTTGAGTTTTCCTAAGTCACTAATAATGAGCATACTCGCTTCGATGGCTTAAGGATTTACCAGAATCACCAGCAATTATGGTAGGGTGCTACAGAGAGGCAGGCAGGTAGGGAAAAATATATTTTAATTTGAAATTTTTTCCGGGTGGTGCTTATTAGATTTGCACAGACAATATCTTTGGCAAATTTCCTGGGCTTCCGCATCTAAGTAGAAATTTTTCGAGGCATATCCTTAATTAAATGCTGGCTGAGTAGCGAAAACAAAATTTGATATTCCTCTCATTGGCATAATGATTTTCGCTTCCGCGTTGCAAACATCCTGGCATCCTCAGGTTTGTCATGGCAGGATATTGAATTAAAGGAAATATGCGGCTGGCAGTGTAGGTAGAGAAGACTCAAAAGAGAGAATACGACTCGTGGTTTTCTGTGGCCAGGATTTAATTGTGTTATTAGACAAGACATAAAATTTAACAAGAAAATCTAGAAAGAGCAGACGCTGCCTCTAGAGGACAATTGATATGGCAAGTACCACGAAGATGATGAGGGTGATGATGAGGATATTTTTTGATGTTTCTATTCAACATTTGTTCAACACATGTTGAAAGAATACACAACAGAAGACAGCAGTCAAAAGGAAGCCAAAACCATGAGTCAAACCGACAACGGGAGTGCCGATAAGAGGTTCTGCTGGACATCAATGGCAGCCACAAAAAGGGAGTTGGCCTGAGGCCCAGCAGGCTGCCAGACAGTTAGCCAGTCAGGCAGCCAGCGCATCTTGTCAACAGGATATGCATGAGCGCTTGGAAACATTTCACACCTACAATGGGAACAAAGCCAAAGACCGTGCCGACAGCAAAAGGATGCTGCAAAGGATATCAGCTGCAGCTGAAATTGAGATACATTCTGGGTGGAACCCAAAGCCCGATCGACTACAAAAAGGAAAACCACAAAGTCCGCAAAGTGCCACAAAGCAGCAAATCAGTATCAGCCTAGACAAAGGGACAAAAAAAACAGAAGAAACCTCTGAAATAGAAAATATAGAGAGAAAGAATCTAAAGACTCGTGATTGATTGCGGATTGGTTGGCAGTTTCACTTTAAAAAAGGCTTCCAACAAGAAGCATCCAGTCAGTTAGTCAGTCAGTCAATTGCCGTTATGATTGATAAGCCGGTTCATGTGGAGGTGTGAACGACAGTCAACTTACGCCCTGATTCCTTAGTCTAAGCCGCCACAAATGTAGCCTCTAGCCAATTCATTATTGTACGTGATTGTCTCTGGAACGCAGCAATTGGAGCGTAAGGAACTAATTAAATTGATAGAATTAGACAAAAGACCAGAAGGCCATCATGGTAGCTTTTATCCTCTGTCTGTCAATTGAGGTTCCAATCATCCTTTCAAAAGACAAGTGGCAGCTGCAATTCCTCTGGGTTCTCCTCTACTTGGAATTGGATAGATTTGCTTGAAACCTACTTCATTATAATCCATTTCTTTTAAATTAAAGAATTAAGGTATATATAATTTTTGAAAAGTACCAAGAAGTTGGAAGGAATTTCTTATACTATTTCTATATCTTTTAAGTCTAAGATTTTGGAATCTTTTCTTATAATATTTCTTACTTCTTAGATGAGTAGGGTAATATAAATTGAGTCCATGATTGGCCTATTTCACTGTATAATTGTTTAATTTACGATTGATGTGTGCATCATCAATGATATATATGTATATATGTATATATATATTAAATTAATTACAAAACTGAGTTTCGAATGGATAATGAAATTCTGCGGTCATTATCAGACATGCTGAGCATGTACAAAATAAGCCACAAATGTGGCCAAAAATGAAACAAAGTGGCCAGCAGAGCAAGAGGAGCAGCAGCTGCCAACGTGTCTGTTTTCCACTGATACAAAGGACAATAGCGAATAGCAAAGGATACTCATTCCTTGGTCATTGGCAAGATATAAATCAATAGAGTGACCAGAAGAAGAAAGCCTGGACTGGACTGATTTCCAAAAAGTAACCCCCATTTACCATGTGGATGGTCGGTGTGGTGGGGGCAGGGGCGAGCACATGTGAGCTGCATTGAAAATGAGTGGCAACAGGATGATAGCACCGCAGGAGCATGGTTGTCATATGTGTTGGTGGTGGCGGCCACTACTTCGATGTCTTCAGTGGCGCGTGAAAACAAAAGAGAACTGAACCCTCCCTGCTGGTAGTGGAGGAAGCTTTGAATTTGGCACACAGCAAAAAAGGTAACCTTGTTGGATTTACTTCTCTTACTTTTCGTTTGCTTGTTTGTTGCACGCGCAGGCACATTTGAGACATGCAGGACATCTTAAGGATTTAACTTGGTTTAGTTCTACTTTCAGCCCAAAAAAAAAAAAAAATGAAGAAAAAAGAAAATATCTAGCAAGGCAATAGATTTTTCATGTTTGGGATTTGTGTCCCAGGAGTAAAATGCTTAGAATCCTAAGTACGTGTGTGGGCTCGCGTGTGTGCTTGTATGGGTAGTGCAGTTGACATTTAATATGGCATTATCCTTGCGCGACTGAGTTATAAATAATGGTACTTTTAACATTAAAAACATAAAAAAAGTAAGCAAAACCCAACGAAAAGGAAAATCGTAAAAGCAGGGAAAGTCAAAAGACGGCGATTTTAGGGTGTACAAACTCAAGTCAAGCAATTTTCCTTTTTTTTATTTAATGTTTAGTCCTTACCAGGGGTTCTTATGTCCAACGGTCAGCTATCAAATAAGCAACATTTAAGGGACTATCCTATTGTAAGTATTATAATGTCTTGTAAGTAAGCGAAATCAATGGAGAGAGAAATGAAAATAATAGACAAATATTGAATAAGCTATAATACTGATCGGTCCAAGATTGGGAATAAGTAGCTAAGATTACATAAGCTAACAAATGGGTAAGTGCTTCTGAGGTCTATTGACACACTTTTGAAATTATAAAAATATGCATTTACAAATAAGTTCTAACACTTGTACAAGACCCTTGAAAGACTGTAGAGTACTAGAAATTGAATTATTTTCTTGGTAAGTAGATGAATAATAAGTAAAAGCATCGATAAGATCAGGTGCGAAATTAATATTGCGATTGTGGAATGACAATATTTTCATAAACAAATGCACTTAAGAAATATTTTTATCCAATACATTCCTATACCTATACCTATACCTATACCTATACCTATACCTATACCTATACCTATACCTGTACCTATACCTATACCTATACCTATACCTATACCTATACCTATACCTATACCTATACCTATACCTATACCTATACCTATACCTATACCTATACCTATACCTATATCTATACCCATACCTATACTTTGGATGGTTCGAAGATTGGGAACAAGTAGCTAAGATTAAATAAGCTAACAAATGTGTAACTGCTTCTGAGGTCTCTTGATATACTTTTGAAATTACAAAAAACACTTATATGTGGCTTTTGAGAATTTGTAGAGCCCTAGAAACTAAATCATTTTCTTGATAAATAATAATTAATAAAAAGAAAGAAAATCGATAAGCTTAAGTGCGATTTTATTAACTTTTAGCTATGAGGGTGCCATTGTGGAATGACAATATTTTCATAAACAAATGCGCTTTTAAATAAATATACTCAATAGATGAATATTCTAGTCCTATACTTATACCTACGTCTTATTCCTGTTCCTACATATATTTCTATATATTGTATACCTATTCTTCAATCGATTTTTCTTGTCAATCGAATGAACTTGATCCCATTTAGCAGTTTATTTTCTTTAATAGATTCAGACTTCGGGCCATTCAGTCAAAGATAGTATTATAATTTTGAAAAATCAATAAATATTGACTAGTTCCTTGAATCAGCCAAAACTCCCAATAAAGCAAGAGGAAGAGTCCAGTTGTCAATAGTCCAGGCATTATCCTCAATTTACACGACACCGGAGACAGCCCAGCGGATGTGCAATCATCTGCTTTGATTTATATTTATGCGTTTGTTGGTTGAATCTCTTTAAAGTCACTTGCACTCCGAAGAGATTTATGAATGTCTGAGTAGATTAAGGACTGTAAGGGAGAGTCAGCAAGTCAGTCGGCTGGGCTTGGGGTGCATCAAAAAAATATAACTCAAATGCCAAGTTTTAATAACTGCTCTCAAACTATTTACAAGTGTGGATAATGTACATAATGGCCGGGTGATAACTTGACACGCCCCACAACGATGCTAATGAGCCCAAGGATCAGTGTGAGTCTGCGTGTGTGTGTGTTTTGAGTATGACAAAATGTTAGATGCTGGGCATTTCTCATCCAATTGCCAGTTGCCAGAGTGCTGACATTTTAAATATAAACATGAGGCGTCCAATTTCACAGAAATTCAGAGTTAGTCCCTCTGTCTCTTTGGCTAGACATGTCTGGAACAAGTCCTTGTGGATAAAGTCTCCGTCCCCCAGGCCTTGTGGCTCTTTCTCTCTCAATTTGACAGTTGACACTTTGAGTCCGCGTCACATAGCTGAAAATCGCGCGCATAAAATTCTATGGAGCGCATAGTTGGGAAAATCAAGTGTGTCATGAGTGTTGTTGTAGCTGACAGGACATGTGGGAAAAGTTGTCCATAGACAACTGGTTTTTTTGGGTGTTGAGTTGCACTCATTAGGAAGTGACAACAGTGTAATGAGTGGCAAGTCCTTTGGGAGTCTTTTGATGATGACTATGAAAACAAACACGTTGAACATACAGGCAACCTAAGCACAGACAGCTGCGATTGAAAACCAGCTGGTCAGACCAAACAGAGATTGAGACAACACAGCCTCCAAAGACCTCAAACAGACATAATCAAAAATCAAAGAACCGTGACTAAGACCTTAAACTCATTCAAGAAATAACTTGACATTACCCAGACCCATCCAAAAGATTTTAAACAGCTTGGCCTCTGGTTTTACTGAGCTTACGATATGCCAGACCACAGAACCCAAGAGAATCTGTATTGATGACTCCACTCACATTCTGCTTCAGGCCAAGCCAAACAAGCCAAACTGGCCAGCCCAGTCAGTGGCTTCAGATGGGTAAACTGGTAAGTCAATACGGTAGCCCTTGTACTGACAACACCGTATTCATAACGCGCACGCCCCTCAGCTCCATGCCCAACTCTGGAACTGGATATTTAAAGAGGAATCGACTGATTGTTTTCCTTTGCGCTGGCAGCCTATGCCACAGAGCCCTTGCAACTAATTGCTGCAGCCAACGTGGCTGTGTCCCCATTCGCATACGCGTCTCGTAATCAAAATAACTGGGAGACAGATACTCTTTTTTTCTGGCAAGTTTGATCATATACATGATGGCCGATAGATGATGATGCCCAAGATCAAGAATTAATTGTTATTCGTTTTATTATTCCCGTATTAAAATTAGAAAAATAAAATATTTTCATAAGAAATATTATATCAGATTTCCTACATTGTACTCTAACAAATTTAAGTCTACAGTCCTACTTTGTTGCCAATTGAACAACCACAAAAATCATAAAAAATGCATTTAAATAAAATTGAATCTTCTATATGGAAAAACAAGATGAAAAAGAGTATATAATCTTTAGTCATTGCAAGGAATTTCCTGTTGTTGTTTCAGTAGTTGTTAGGTGCATATTTGGCTTCAAAAATACCATAGCCATAACAGTCGCCATCCCCAGCACCATCAAACTGCGTTGTAGCCGCTTTTGCCCGCTAGCCAATTTGTGGTAAAATTCATTTGTTAACAATTTCATTTCATTTCCATTGAAGGGCTTTTGGAATTGGACTGACTGCGCTGCACTGCAGCAATGAACTGCCTGCGGACTGGCGGGCAAGTCGACGCCTAATTACAGGGTGCCCCTTTTTGGACGTGTGTGTATGTGTGTGTGCGTGTCCTGGCGCTGCTGCCGCCTCATGTAAAACTCTTCAAATTAAGACATCAATTTTAATGAGCCACACTAACACAGTAATTGTACCAGTTCTGTTGGGGGCGTGGCCATCGGTTCGGCCAGTTGGCCAGCGGTTTTTGAGCATTTCCATTTTGCTCTGGTTTTGTTGGTCTTTTTTTTTTTATTTATTTCTTGGTCGTTTTTTGGGCCAAGTTCCGGGCAGGTGCTACTGCTTTGAATACCTTCACTTTAATTCAGCGGCCCTCTAATTTTGGAGGCAGCTGCTCACCCAAGGAACTCGGCATTGGTAGTCCATACATACCAAAACACCTTTTGTGTAAAATTTTTCTTTGATATTTATTGTATTTTTTTATTATAAATTTTATTCCTTTCTCCGATCTATCCCCTAATTAAGTTAATTGTTCGTTTTGCATAAGTTGTTCATCGACCGAAAGGAAACCAAATTTTTGGTCACTCTCACTAATTTTTATGAGTTTTTAATAGAAAACAATAAAAATAAAATACAAAATGGTCTGAGTGAATTTAAAATGCATAAAGCACATGTATTCATGCTTGGATAGTTTTTAATTTGTGTTTTTGAATATCTCACCTAAGTGAGGGAATTTGTGTGTCCCATTGAGTGTTACTGCTCAACTTTCTTTCTGAGCAGAAAAGAAATGGGAAACACCTGCTTTTTTATGATATTAAAGGATTGTAGTTCTCTCTTACATAGTGAGAACTTTGAGAATTCTATCTATAGATAACCATTAAATAGTTCTGAGAAGACTTTAAATTAAACAGCTTGGAGCAAACAAGATTCAGTAATAATTGCCATCTCTTTCCATTCAGTTCTTCATCTCCCTACTCCACTTCCTGGATTTGATTCATTACCCAATCTCTTAATCAATTCTTTGGCCACCCTTCAAAAGAGCATGAAATGCATTTGCAAATTATGCATTTATTATTAACAATTGTTGGCTGATTGCAGAAAGCCAACCCATGAGATTTAAGTTCCTCTCTCCCACTTCACTGCAGCCATTTGCGGCTGTCACTGGCCCTTGGGGAATTACCTTGGACACGTGAGTCATTTGAGTTTATTTGTTTGTTTGATTTTTTTTTTTTTGTCCATTTGATTGGTATATGTGAAGTTTTGTTTGCTGGTCGCTCTGATAATTTGCATATGCCGAAATTGAATGCACTTGGTGGACTGGCCGACTGTTTTGAATATTGAATTGGGGAGTACCAGGACAAAAGGACGTAGAAAATATCAGAACATTTCCATTTTGTATTTAAGCAATTTTCCATATCAGTTGAATGGTGTGGTGTCCTCGACTGCCTGCACTTGCCACTCGAAGCCACTCAAATACTCTGCTAGAAGACACTCAATCAAATGCAAATCCTCTAGGTCCTCCACATTCGGGTTCGGTGAATGTGAATTTTCTACACCCGCAGTCATAATCAAATTGTATTGAACATTTACAGTTAGCAGAGCAGTTATCCGTTTTCCATATTTGATTCTACCGTCTCACCACCGAAACTACTTTCTGTGCGGCATTATTCGAGTGATTGGGTTGGCAAGTCGGTAAAAAAGGAAAATACATATACCAACACATATATATGTAGTCGGTCTGAGTCACCATCATTCATTCATTTATTCAAATACGCTTAACCACTCACACCCAGACAGGTGCTGCCTTCATCCAGCCAAACATAAGCTGACTGCCATATTCAAATTGATTGCAAAGTTGGCAGTGCAAAAGCCACAACCCGACTCCAAAGCTCAGGCCCAAAACTGAGGCCCACGTCACACCAGCAGTGTCAAAGTCAAAGCCAAAGGTGTTTCGGGCTGCCGAACCCACACGTATGCTCATAAGTTTTTATGATTTTATAGCAAAAAAAAATCTACAATAATAAAAAATCAAAATACAAACCCACCAAAGCTAAAAATATATATTGAAAATACACAGTAAAACGTCTTGTTAAAGAATTCCTATAAAATTCCAATGTGTTGAAATAATCTTTTTTAAGACTAAAGAATAAAAATAAAAGGCGATATTAATTAATAGAATTTGACTTAAGGTAGCTTTCGTATTTTATAAAAAGCTAAAAATTTGTGATTTCCTAAAATTCAATTTGAAGTTTTTGAAAAGTCTTAAAAGCGTAGTGAATATTTGATTCATCCTTCATAGGACCAATTATATTTTAAGCCTTAATCTCTTAAACCGGAATAGACGGGAATCAAATTTTATATATCTTTAACTTCCTTTAAGCTTTTCTGCAATCGACTTGTAGAGAGCTTCACTGTACACTTATTACTATCCAGATAGAATACATATTACCTAAGCCTCACACACACACACAGACGAAATGGTAGGAAGTCTAGCGTGAGGTTTCTCTATCATGCTCCTTATTGAATATTGCATAAATAAAAGTTATTTCAATTTTGTGTTGAGGTTGGGGAAAGTGCATAGCAGATACACCATAAAAAATAAAGTTGAAAATGTTTTACAGCTTCTAATAAAATAACTAATCCGATCACGTCGTGGCCACACACACACTGCCTCATTGACATGGCATTTTCGATGGCCTAGGAATAAACTAGAATGCGTAGAGTCTATCTCTCTCGCTCGGTTTTTTTCCTCTTGTATTACTGTCTCCTTCTCTATGCAATATGAAGAATAATAGTTTGCTGTCATTGACAAGTTATTACCGACCTATCCCCAGATGAGACTGCATGCAAAATAGCTGGTTTTGAGAGGCACTTGTGTGCTTATTGCAGGTGTGAGTTCAGAGCATATTTGGTTCAATAGGTTAGTAGTCAGATTATGCATATTTAGGGGAGACCAAAAGTGCTTATTAATACAACAAAAAAAACTCTTGATTAACCCTTGATCAGACCGAACTCAGCCTGAGCTTTTCATTTTTACAAGCTTCGTTACATAAATAAATAGACAACCCAACCTATCTTTTGGCCTTAGTAAGCCCTTGACAGGTGTCAAAATAAAAGACGTTAGTAAATGAAGGCAAGCCATAAATAAAATATATAACAAATTTGTTTTAAATGTTATCGAAGAGGACTTTACTTTGGCCCTACCATTATGACAATATTTTCCATTAATGTCATTTTGGATTTCAGTCCCAAAATCACAAGACATTTGGCAACTTCTTGGACTCGCCTCTCCCCTCCAATTTGGCAAACAATTTGCTAAAAACATTTTTTAAAATCTACTTACACGTGAATTGTTGTTTTCGTGAAGGCAGACAAATGCGCCAGCGCACTGAAACATTTGACAATTGAGTGGCAGTACTGCTGAGCTTCCAAAGAGAGAGTAGGTGAGAAAGAGGGAGATAGAAAGTTGCTGATGGCTTCATCTTGTACTTGTACATTTTCTTCAGCATTCAGCTGTCAAAAGCAAAACAGCACTACCAAAAAATAGAAAAAAAAGAAAGAAAGAGCTAGAAAAAAGTAATGCATTAAAAACCACATGTCTTGCACCCAAAGAACTAACGGTATGGCAAAGCTTTTTCGCTATCTCACACTCTGCCTCTATCTGTTTCTCTCCAGCACACGTGCTCAATTTGAGTGACAGCTCGAGTGAACATGTTTTTGTGCAAAATACTCCAGAGAGTTTAACTCATAACGTGAAATGCAAAAGCAACTCACCAAAAAAAAAAAAAAGTAAAACAAATTGGTGCTGGGAAACAATCATCTGGTTTGCCAAACACAAAAAAAGAATGAGAAGGGGAATGAATGTGGGGGAGCTAGCTCTGAGTCGCTGTCTGCTGTCTGCTGTTCACCCAGCCAACAACTATTGAGCTGCAATTCAGTTGTCACTTTGACAGCTCACGCAAGGGCTAGCCAAAAGGGAAGAAGAAGAAGAAGAGTACGACTAATCAACGCTGGGGTGAATTTAAAACAGAAACAAATACAGGAAATTTATCGAAAGTAAAAAGGGAAACCAATTTGGTTTGATGGACGGAAAAGAAATTGATTGCTACTTTTTTCTTTCAACAGACACGACATTTGTCTGGCCATGAGTAATTCAACTAACATATTTAATCCATTAAAAGTATAAACAAGGAATTATCCCTGCATTATTTGCGCTTATCTTTTAGACTTTGTTTGATTGAACTTTTACCAAACTCGAAATAAAAGTTGCATTTTAGTTATCTAAGCCAATAAAACACGAACTAAATCAATTTATGCCACATCAGATTTTTCAGCAAAAAAAAAACAAACAAAATTAAATTTTATTCCACGATTTTTATACAATTGTTTTGAAATTTTCAGCTTGATAGTTTGACGAGAAAAAAAAATAGAATACTGTTTTTGTGTTTATTAGATTTATTTACCACTAACAAACAAATAAACCAAGTTAAGCTTTCCGAGCAAAAATGAAATTCAAATTCATATAAATCCACAGCAACAAATTGAATTATTGGCCATGTTGTGTGTCTAACACAGCGAGAAAGTGAGAAAGAGAGGTGTTAGTAGATCAATATCAGACCAATATTGAATACAACTCAGTTTCTTCTGGCAAATAAAATCACAGCATTTGTTTTTACTTATTCGAAAGAGCTTCCGTGGCATAAACAAATAAACAAAAAGCTAAAAAACACTTTTGGAATTATTTTATATATATATTTTTTTTTAACCCAATATTCGGTTTTCTTTTTATTGCAGAGTCCCCTTTCAATACATTTTTTATGTGTGGCTGTTTTGATGATTTTATTTATGATGCAAACAAAGAATTTATTTTTGAATTTATTAGATATGTTGAATGTGCATAAACCACCAAAAAGCAATGGCATCATAGTCTCCGGTTCCAATGGAACCAACTCAATTTTAGTCAGTTCTAACCAAACTTTTCTACTTCTTTTTTTTTGTAGTTGCTTTAAATGCAATAATAACAAGAGCAAATCTAAAGTTCTCCCGGTTCAGCTTTTGTTTCGCATGTGTTGTTGTTGTTGTTGCTTTCTGGTTTAATGCAGTTTCCACTTCCGTATGGTTTTTATATTTCTACTATGCCATATAACGTTGCCTTTTCAAGTGCATAAAAAAAAGGAACCAAACGCAATGGAAATGAATGCCACTCAGCTCAAAGCAACTCATCTATACACTTTTTATAATTAAAAAAAAACATATATATATTGATTTTTTTTTTTAAACATTTTAATAATTTCATTAAGTCTCTCAATTGGCTTGAGTCATTAAATATTCGTTGTAACCCAAGAAGCATGCCCTTTTCCATTTGGATTTGCAGGGTATTAAAATAAAGAAGTGACTGTACTCTGCACCGAAGGTAGTTTTTTCGTTAGTTTAGTTAAAAAATTTTTTTTGCCAGTATTTATTGTATTTTCGGGTACGTGCATTTTTTTTTTGGCTATAAATAAAATCTTGTGAAGTGGTGTGCATGTTTTGCATTTTTTGGGCGGCAGCTTCTGTTGCAGTCATGAATTAAGATTAATTAAAGTAACGGTAACTGAAAACTAGACAACACCCACCAAAACAAACCGTGTTGATATTGTTGCAGAGCAAAAAAAAAATACATAAAAAGAGGAGAAGCAAATAAAAGGAAAGAAACAAAAGTGAATATGGAGAAGAGAGCGAAAACAAATGTAGGAAATAAATTTTTATTTATGTGATGGCAACAGGAACGGAAATTGCAAAGTGCGCGTGTGTGTAAAAATAAATAAATAAAAAAAAAAATAAATAAATAAAACTCTAACTTAAATATTTTATAAATACAGAAAAGTTATTAAAAGATTTTTAAGAGGTTTCATTTCTAACGATTTTTATTGAGAATCTAAGAATTGAAGTCTTTACCTATTTCGGTTCACATATTTCTGTTCAGGCTTACGAAAAGCTGAATTATCCTATCAAAGACTTTTGGCTTTGAAAATAAATTGAAAATATTATATATTAAAATTCTTGTTCAATCTTTTTGTTGAACTTGCATAAATGAATAAAAAAGTTAGGCAATCCTTTTTTTTTCTTCTTCCTCTTTTTGAGCATGAATTAATAAAGGTATTGGGTGATTTTTATTTTATTTGATGAACAGGTTGGAAAAAGAGAGGGAAGCTGAAAACGAAAAAGTCAAGTGCTTTTATTCATGACTCACACGGATTCATACAAGAGCAAATTGCTAAAAGGTAACGGTAATGGTAACTTTCACGGCACAGTAGCCAACAGACTCACTCACACAGACTCACTCACACATTCGCCCACCGAGAGATGGTAGCGCAATTCAACCAAACCCAAAGTTTGCGGCAGTCAACACATGTGCAGGATATTCACATTCATGTCCTTGACAATCAATTCCCCGCGCACTCAATTAAAAATATGCACGGCGGTTGCTTGCAACGAATGTAACTCTCACCCAGGCCAAGCACACACTCCCACTTTCAGATGAACACACACACACAAACAAGTCGAGTCAACTTCTGCAGGGGAATTGTGGACGGCATTGGCAAGGGTCTCTTGGTAGGAGATACTCCTTTCTGCCTGGTGGCGTTGCTGTTGCACATGAATGAATATTCGAACATTCGTTTGCTTGCATAAAAGTTCATCAGCGGAATATTGGGTTTACTGTTGAGCTGGGGGGTCCAAGGGCAATCACCAAAAAAAATAAATAAAAATAAAAATAAAAGCACCAACAGAAAAAAATCACCAAAAAATGAAAAATGTAAAAGGACTGTGAAAAGAGTAAGTTGAAATACCCTCGACTTTCTTGGCTACCACGAGTATATGCGGTTTTTGATAAAGGTTCTAAAATTTATTCAACTGAATTTAAGCCATGATTTAAATACTCACTTCTTTTTTATTTTAATCTTTTGGAAATATTTTTGGGATTCTCTTCGTTCATCTTTGTGAACAGAAAATAAGCTTTCTATAAAAGATCTATAATTTCCAATTAATATGATGGATAATTTCCAGATTCAGATTTACCTGTGGTCATTGAAAGCTCCGATGAATGTCGTAGCCAAAGAACCTTGTAGTTCTTAAAAAATATGTAAACATTATCTCTATTCTATCTGACAATAAGACTTTAGATTTAGACTAGGAATCAGTGAAACTGAGAAAATTCTTTATCTTTAATAAGTTGAGACCCACAAAAAAATATGTCTATAAAACCAAAGTGAGTAAGAAATTATAAAGAAAAACTCCCTAAAAATGATGAGGAATATAAAGCTCTGATCGGAATAGTTTGGAAACCCTTTAGATATATGATTTTCACATTCTATAAATGATGAGGAATATAAAGCTCTGATCGGAATAGTTTCGAAACCCTTTTGAGATATGATTTTCAGCTTCAAGAGTATCTTTAAATTCAGTGTTCCTTTGTGGTGCGATCACTTTTATATTTTTATGGGTGTTGCTTTTATTGTTGTTGTTATTGTGGTGGCAATATTTCTGCAATATTCTACCAAGCACGTAAGCGTATTTGTATCTGTTTTTCCCTACATGAATGTGTCTGTGTGTGTGTGTGTTTGTATGGATTTGAGCATCCTTGGGGTAATAGTTTTCCACGGTTTATAATTCCGCGTTTTGCGCTCTCCGCTTTTCCTTTGATATTATTATTCTTTTTTTATTTCATATATTTTTTTGCCATTTTGCTTGTTGTTGCTGCCACGAAAAATTTATTATTTACAGGAATTTTTTCGTATTCTTACTTTTACTCTTGTTGCTGTTATGTTTGTTTTCTAAAGAGATGAAAGCGTGAGTTCTTTACAAAAATTTAACTAAAAGTTTCGAAATCGGTTAACAAAAAAGGAAAGCCGAGTTTGGCATCGTAAGGTTCAAAAGATTATTTATTTAATAATAGTTTTATTTCAACTGGGCGTCTGCTTTCATTAATTTGAAAAGTTAAGATTTGAAATTGAATATGTCGTGACTCGGTTAGTCACGCTCCCATTTCTAATCTCGACTGCTGCTGTTTTTAACTGCAGAAACTGTTGCCCAGCTGCTCTCTTCTGCTCCTCTGTCCAATCTCTTTGCCCAGCCAAGCCAATTCTACCATTCTGCCTGCCGATGATTTGTGTGCTCGTGTGGTCGCATATAAATATTAAAAATATTGTATAAATACCCGAATCCCCCCACAACCCGTCTATCCTAACCTCATCAGCTAACTGCACTCTTTCAGACCTTCTTATTTTTTTCCTTTTTTATTCTCAAGTTCATAACTGTATCATATATGCCAATGTTGTAGTTGTTGTTGTTTGCTTTTCTTCTCTGCTTTACTTTGCTTACTTAAGAGAAATACTACAAAAAAAAAAGAAACCGCGCTTAATAAATTTTTAAAAAGTGTGGCAACACTGGCAATACCAAATGGAAAATAATAATTTAGCCACACCAACAAGAACAATAACAACAACAGCAACAGCAGCCACCAACACGACCAACAGTAAATAAATGTGCTAAAGAAAAACAAAAGAGAAAGCAACGCATAAAATAATAATAAAAATGTGTGTCACTGGTGGCATCCAACTGAGTGCGCATATATCCCCACCAACTCCATAGCCCCCTTCTAACAGGATTCTCGCACTTTTAGCCAGTCACCTCATGTACTCCCACCAATGAAGGGAAATAAAAATATTTACATGGCTTAACCAACAGTTACAATAATTTTTAAATATGAATGAGCTTTCCCTTCTGTTAGTTACAATTTTTATTTTCCACTCCATATCATTTTTTGTACCGTTGCTGAGGATGGGGAATCAATTGTTTTACAATTTATTTAATCATCTAGATTTTTTGCAACCTGCCTTTGTCTGAGGTTTGTTTAGATTTCGAATAAAGAATTTGTTATCCTAAGAATAAAAAATGCTGGAATTTTATAATCTAATTCTGAAGATTATTTGCCTAAAATATTCTTTTGAGCTTATAAATTTATAAGAAATTTTAGATTCACTGGATTATTTGTTTTTAATATTGTAATATATCTTTAAGGTTTCACAGTTATTAAACTTTTGCACAAGAGTATCTTATCTTTGATATTAAGTACAGTATCGTAAATTTTGTGATTTTTATCGTTTTTTTCTTTATTTGTTAATTAAAATAAACAATATTTTTTTTGGCAGAGTCTGAGGAGTCATCATTAATGATACGCTGCATGTCTGATGAATACTGAGTGTTTGTCAATAACAACCACGGCAACAACAAAAAGGATCTATGCAAATGTTTAAGTATTAAGGACTGCAAATGCCTCAAGTGCAGAGAACTGGCAAAGTGCTTTTCACTTTGATTGACGACGCGTCGCCTCAAAATGATTTTACACGCACGAGCGGCAAACAAAAAAAGAGAATCAACCCGAGCCACCACCACCATCAACATCATCGAGTCCTGAAGAAAGTAACCAGCAACCTGCCAGGATAATGCGTAGACATCAACCTTGTCGCCTCTGCCGCCACCATCAACTTCACGATGGTCGTCATTGCCGTCGTCTTTTATTTGCACAAAAACCCAATCCTTTTGGTTTTATTTGCTTAACGATTCCAGAGATGCCAGCATTGTTGACGATGCGTGCAACGGGTCGCGTGTCTGACAGCCGGTCTTGGCTAGGGTCCTGGACCGGAACTGGAACGTCTGGACGGACACTGCAGTCACCGCAGCTGCTGAAAAGTTAATCCTTGACAATCACTGCACGAGCACAACACAATCACAACTCGCATCTTGTCAAGTGTTTACACTCTTGCCAGGCATTAAAAACAATAAAGGGAAAAAGCGATAGAAAAAACGTTGCCGGGAAGGGGGACAACTTAGAAAAGAGTCGCTAATAAAAACAGCTAAAAAATCCTGAATAAAATATCAATAAAAGAGTTAAGATGGAAAATATTCCATGGCTTCTTATAAAATATAAAAGGAAAGATTCCAAGAAACCGATCTTCTATATCCAAGCAAATTAGGGAACCAAATATTTATTGAAATAATTCAAACTTATAAATTGTTTTTAGATAACTAATAAAAATTACAAATTCGGAAAAATGAACAATTTAACTGGGAGATTAATAGAGATCTACGAAGAAACCAAAACGAATATAATTATTTCCTTACAAAATATAACCAACAAAAAGAGAACACCCAATAAAATAGCTAAGCAAAAATATGCCAGAAAGTGGAAAATAAAATAAATAAAAACGACACCGAAATTTATTCAAATGAAGGAGGAAATTTCCCAAGTGGTCAACATTGTGACAATCATCAGCCAACACTATCATCAGGATTATTATTGTCCTTTTGGAATGTGCCATTTTATTTCACTTATCCTCAACAATCTGGGAAGCCATTATTATTTTTCTTTTTTCTGCAAACTCAGTGAATAATCTTCATAATTCACTAAACTTTCACTTCATCAGACTTGGCAAAATAGAACAGAAAGGATATTTGCTTCTATTATATCCCAGGACGATTAACCCTTCATAGCCCACATTCTCTGTGAAAAAAAGGGTATCTCAAACAAAACATACTTCAAATATTATTATGCAAATTTTATTATTTTTATGATAAACCACAAAAATTGGCGCATGAAACTTGCAAAAATAAATAAGCCTTCATCTTTCTCCTTTTACGGTGTGTGACTACATGAAAAACAAGAGCAACAACAACAACAACACTGAGAGCAACACATTTGCTTATTATTATGCCACTTTTGAAGGACCTCTTGTGATGGTACGCCCCTCACTGGGCACCTCCCCTCCCCTCACCCCTTTATGAATCTTAAAAACAGCACACACATTTTTGGCATTTTTATGAGTCATTGAGTCGATTTTTGTAGTGCTTGCCTTTCCTTTGCTTTCCTCTCCACTAGCCCCGTTAAACGAACCAACCAACCGAGTATCTGACTCCCTGAGTGGCTGGAGAGTCGAGTCAAGTGAATGGGCAACTTTCAGGTCCCAAAGTGCCGGCCTTTTAGGCAAATGAACTAACCAGCCAGCCGCTCTACTATTCACTCATTCCCCCCCTCCGGGCCCAAGGGGTATTCAGACGTATTTTTGGGTGGAGCTGATGGACAGACCGAAAGACTGACGGCCCTTTCGACTGGCAGACTTACTGTAAATATAATACATTTTTAGTAGTAAGCAATGAGTTGAAGCACTTGAATAGTCGGCAATTTATCGTATGGCCCATTTGGTGTGGCTTAGTAATTCTGTAGCAGTTTTTGGTTTGTTCCAGTAGTCAGAGCAACAAATGTTAATGAATCGTTAACAAAGTTGAAAATTTCGGAAAAACTCTTAGTTTGTAGAATAGAAAGTAACCCAAATAATAAATTTGGGTTGACATAATGGAAACTTTACTCTAAAAATAAATATTATAAATTTTTTTCAGATTTCTAAAAATCTCTGTTTTTCCTTTTCCTTTTTTTCAACTCTAATTGAAAATATTTTAATATTTTTTATCTAAAGCTAAAAGTTTAGAAATATAAATCTATTTAAATTTTTCAAAATTGCAAATATCTTTAAGTTCTTAAAAAATGTGTCTTTCATTTAACAATCCCTTGCAAATCTGATCCAAATAATTGAGGATACAAACCAAAAATGTTCAAATCATTTTAACATAAATATGGCTTTCAGATTATGGACTAGGAAATGTAATGGCAAAAACATAAACAGAAAAAGCTAAAAACAGCAATAAAAAGTATTTATATATTTCTATGATTTTTGATATATGAATTTGAATTCGTTATATATATAAACTCTGCGCCTCTACCGAACCCAGTCAAGTTCCCAGCCACTTCAGGACTTACCTCGATTCTAGTATACCGTTATGCTGGGACTCTGCAACCACTTAAGACAACGGATTTTGCATTCAACTTGGCTAGACCGAAGTTTTATTGTATGCCACAATGGCCAATGGCTAAAAGCAAATGCCAAATAATCGTGGGCAAGTAATAAATTTTTTCTCTTCTTTGCCGAAAATAAAAACGAAAAAAGAAAATAAATACGCAACACAAAAATCTGGAAACAAATGAAAGGGCATACCCAAATATATAAAAGAAATAAAACAGAAAAGTATAAAATGAAATAAGGGAAATGAAAACTCCACCAAAAAAAATACACACAAACACACACACACACATGGCACATAGTATGTTTCTTTATTTTTTGTGTAAAAAATTTTATTTAAATTTTGATTTAAGGACATCATCAAAAATTTTTTACGTTACATAAATTTGGCGGTTCAGTCAGTCTTTCTGTCCCCTGAAGCTTGGGCAAATGAAAAAAAAAAGTTGAATTGCTCGGCTCAACGGGCACGTCCTTCTCCTTCTCCTCCTCCTTCTGCTACTCCATCTCCTACTGCCTTGCCACTTCAAAGTTTACGCTGTTTCAACTTTTCATTTGTAAAATGGACCACAAAATTATGTTGTACAACTTGTTGTTGTTCTTCTACTCTTGTTGCCGTTTGTTGGCATTGTAGTCATAATAAAAATAGCCTAGTCCACACAGCAAAGACAAATTAAAGACATCAAAAATTATAAGGCGTAAAAATGCTTTTGCTGCTTGGCTGGTCAACTTTTAGTTAAGCCCTCGCATGCGATACGCGTGGTCCTTCCCTATTTCTCAGCTTACTTTTAGGTTTTCAAATCTTCTACCCAAAGTATCTCATACTTCAACATTTATACTCTCAGTTCCGCGCACTTTATCTATCTATGCTTGCAAATATTATGCAAAAAACAAAAAAAAAAAAATTGTACAGTCCTTGGAATACTCTTTTAAAAAATCGTAAAAGAAGACCTTATCGGATTTTCAGAGGGTCTTGATAAAAAATAAAAATTGTACAGTCCTTGGAATACTCTTTTTGAAAATCGTAAAAGAAGGTCTTATCGGATTTTCAGAGGGGCTTGATAAAAAAAATTGTACAGTCCTTGGAATACTCTTTTTAACAATCGTAAAAGAAGACCTTATCGAATTTTCAGAGGGGCTTTAAAAAATTATAATATTAACATATATGAAAGTATATATTCCTGTAAAATTCATATTCCATTTGACTTGAATTGGTTAACTTTTTATAGGTTGGAGTATCAAAAAAAAAGAGTAACTATGAATCGTATATAACAGCCTTTTTTCATATATTTTTGTCTTCTCTCGCATTTACCAAACTAGTTAGAAAAGAAATTTTTGGCCAAATTGAAAACGGTGGCAAAGTTTTCCTTTACTTTTTCTCATTGTGTTTATTTTTTCTTGCTTCCCGAGTTGGGCTTGCTGTTCTTGGGTCTTCTTTTACTTCTATTCCGCTTTAGTGTTTTGCATCGGGCGTTGATAGGATTTGAAAGCGGATTTGAAAAGGCGACGGGAACCAAGGCATATGTGTTTGGTGTTATTTTTTGGGTTTTGGCGCGTGCATTGGACAGCCCAGACCGGACTGATATGGCACCCAGAGCGACATCATCATCAGCTGGCAACAATAACAACCACACTGTTAGGTGTGCAGCAGTATTAGCAGTAGTGGCAGCGGCAGCAGGCGTTGGCAACTTTGATTGGGTCCTTTACATAAGCGTTTAATCCTATTTCGCGGTGAAATGCATAAATAGACAAAAGGCGCGTTCTATTAAACGGTCGAGGGAGAGGGGTGAAGCGCACAACATATGGCCAAGCTAAAAAGTACCGACTACCAAAAAATAAGGGGTGATAAAACACACACACACACACTAACACAACAAATCAAATGAATTAAATCAACTCAAAAAAAAAAAAAAAAAAAAAAATTAAATACACAAGGAAACAGGCTAAATGCAATTTTCATGTCACGTTCTCGGATTGTGTTTTCAGGATTGCACCACTAAACGGTCAGCCCAAAACCCCCAGTCATATAAAAATGTATTAAAAGAAAAGCTGTCAAATTGTTTTAATGCAACATGACAGCAGAATGAAACAATTCAAGTGAATGGGTGAGTCGGTGAGGAAATAAGTAAGGTGGTTGCCACGGAAATGTAAGGGAATATAGAAAAGAAAAGAGTGAGTCAGAGAGTAACTGGTGATAAAATAAGCAAGAATATTAACTTTGTAATCGTAGTGGCAAAGAGCGAAAAAAAAGGATATGATTTGCTAAGAGCGAGAGAGAGAGAGAGTAAATAAAGTAAGAACATATTAGATATATAAAAGATTCTGAGGATCACTTTAAAATATATACAAAATATTCTACTGAATTCCTAAAAAAAAAACTCTGAAGATCTCCAGAGAAAATAAAAGTTATGATAAAAAATACCTAGGTAAGGTATTTGGTAAGCCTATTTGAAATAACACACTTCACGGCCCACAGATAAACTTAGAGTCAGACTAACCCTTAAAAAAAGTAAAGCCAACGAGGGGAATTTAAATTTCAGACAACATCAACGATTTCAACATGCCTGATGGGCAGGGGTCTGAGGCATTTAAGGATTAACTACGCTTAATGCGCAAAATTAAAAGCATAAATATATGCATGAGTTTATTTATTTATATACGAATCCAACTCGCTTACATATGTACGACAATGACATTTGCTTATTTCTACAACTGAAATTTTCCCTAGGTACACAGAGGGAAATTTATGTTCGACTTCCTCACCCCCGTCTTCGCTATATGTTTAAATGCTTGAGCGCTTCAAAGGTAATGCGAATAGACAATTCGGACAGACAATTTCACTTGCTTGAGGGCATTTTAGTTGAACTTACCTCTGGGTTTGATAAATTTATTGTGCAAAAGGAACCGAACCGACCAAAAACTTGGGTGGTATTTATTTTATTTTTCAACTGGGGTTTTTAAGTTGCATTGAGTGAGTGTGGGCAAGTGTGTTGTGGCTTAAATAAATATTAAATACATTAAAACTGACAGACCAGGCAAACATATTCAAATTGGCTTAGCTCTGTGGCATTAAATGAGTTGTACTTTGATGTGGCTTTATTTTCGCCCTGAACTTAAAAACTACCCTTTTACGAAGAGGTTAAAAAAATTGCCTGGAATGAGGATCATATAAGTTTGTCAAGTCTTTAATATTAAAATATTTCTCAGATTTAGAAATAATTCGAGCTATCTTATAAATTATAATCCTTGCTTTATGCAGACTACACAATCCATTTTTAAAAGATCAAGTAAATAAAATTACCAATTTTTTAAATAACTTAAAAAGTTAACCTACCCCAATCAGATTTGAAAGTTGAAGTTTATAAAGATTTTCCCTCTCTATAAAATATAAGGTCTTTCATTATTTTTATTAGAATTTTCCAATCAACTTGCTTTTATCCCAAACTCAACCCTCAAACAATAAAACCAAATATCCCAAAAAATATTAATTCACATTATTCACTCCGATGTTTGATAAGCGCACAATTGGAAGCACTTAGAAAACGCTTTTCCGACTCTAGTTGTTTTGTTGCTGTGGCTGATGTCAATGTAACTATTATTGTTGTTTGCATTGCTAAAAGTATCGATAAAGGACATTTAGAGCCAGCATTTGCCATATGCTCTCTGAGCAGAGCAAGACATTTTTGGCCAGACCTCATCATCTCTTCTACTATATGTGTGGTGGCCATTAACATTCACTGGCGCAAAATTGTCCACAAAAATTATCAAACCATCACACACAGACACATGGACAAATACAAAAGCTGAAGCGAAGCGATGTGATGCGAGGCGGTGTGGAGAGGAGAGGGATGCGGCTGTGGAAGCTGAAAGCGTTTATCGTCGAACGTAATTGTAATTAATTTCCTGTGATTTTCGTTTTTAGTCAACCAACCCCAACAACACAGAACTCAATTGAGACAGAATACAGTCAGCTCCGAAAATTCAGACCCTCGTAGATCCTTGAGGGAATCAACTCCTCTCCTCCGGTTGCTATGGCTGTGGTGTCCCTTTTAAATTGCCAATCGATAAATTTGCGTTAACTGTCAGCAGGACCGTCGCTTACTTATCGCTTCGTATTTCGCTTGGTTCTCTTTTTTTTTGGGTTTGTGGAATTTCTTTTTTTTGTGTGGAATATTTCTGGTTGGTCTAGGGATTCTGCGACTCTGACCTTGGTGGTGACTGCTCATTTAATGCGATTAGACTTAATGTTAGTCCACCCGCTGATTTTGAATGCCAGAGTCGAGGTTGCGAAGCTGACAGCAGGACATCACTTAAAACTATTAGCCCAGCTTACCAGGTTTCGGTAGCAGCCCCATAAAAATCGCCTTAGTCTAATTGGCTATGATTGATTTCAGTTTTATGTTGAAGCTACTCCAGCTTTACTGGCCGTATCCCTTGGTTATGATGGCTACTAATTCAATTTAGCTCATCGTTGAGGGACAAAATATATTTTTAATTCGACACTGACAAAAAAAGAACAACATCTACAACAACAAAGCTTAACTTAAATGGCTTTTAACTGTCATTAACCAACTGTTACCTCAGCCAACCTGAGCCGCACCACGCTCACAAAATGAGCAATGAAATTTTTATGACCATCGCCAATGCCAGAAACTCTGAAAAGGTAAAGCCAACTCCTCGGCAGCTGTGTGTATGACTGAGCTTAAGGGTAGTTGGAGTTGGATTTGTTTACAGTTTCGGTTCGGGTTTGGGGATACCTCTCGGAAGACAGCACAACAAATAATGCTTGAAAACTTTTGCGGTCTGCGCTTTTCAGTTTTGTTATTGTTGTTGTGACACTAAAATAGTTTTTAATTTTATCAGCAACAGGACAACGCTTACATCGTTAAATGAATATAAAACTGCACTGGAAGAAATAACAAGAAATGTGTTATTAAATTGGTGAGAGCCGGGCTATGGTGAAAGGGAATGAACTATCCAGTGTGATCTAGTTCATTTTAGATATGATGCCTCAAAGTTTGTCGACTTAGACTTATAGTTCTCCTAAAAGAATTTAACTATTGTATGATTCTATTTTTAGATTGCTGTATCAAATTTCTTCCAGTGTAGACCCCATCAGAGAATAAATTTTAAAATTAAAAAAAAAGCATCTACAAGCGTGCTCGTAACTTGGAGTCAGACTTTTGTGGATGCGCATACCCGTCAGCTGTTCAACTTTAACAGTTAAACGAGACTCACTTTAGCAAGGGTATTGCCAACCATTCCACCTCGATCCTGGGCGGCCCACTAATCAACGGATGTTCACAGGATTCATTATCATGCGACAAACGTAGCTGCCGTTGACAAAAACGGGATAACCATCAGCAGCTGTGGCAGCAGCATTGGCGAAGCTTGTTGAAGTCCTTTTTTTTTGTAAAGGGCGACTGAGAGCTCTAAAAATGGTGAATTGCCAATGCATCCTTGAGTTGGCCATTTTTGGGTTGCATTGGAATTTTAATTTGGTGTAATTTTCACTGCCACAGCGACCACGGAAGGAACGGCAGCAGCTGTTGCACTTACCCACAAGTTGACCAACATTTAATTGCATTTTGAGTGCAATACTATTAATAATTTATGAAAATAAAATTGAAAATTGCCCCAGCCAAGTGCCAAAGTTTTTAATTATTTTACTTGGTTGGTTTTTTTTTTTTCTTTTCAGGCATAGATTTTCGTTTGGTAAGGGTTGGGAAACTGCTGACAAACCGCAACGAATTGCAAAACACGTGACTGAAAAATGCTAAATTGCACACGAAAGAAAAAGCAAGACGAGTTGGCCGATTTGGGGTGGCATTGGATGGGGGTTCAGCTGGGTTTGTTGTGAACACGTGCAAAAATGCGTTTAAATTGCTTAGTAAAAGTCGGGGTGGCCAGAAAGTATCGAAGCACAAAAACAAACGCAATTAAACAGGCGTAGAGCAATGGAAACAGGAGAAGATGCCCAATGCAGAGAAAAGGGGAGAAAGCTTTAGGCCTGATTTAAAATAAACCAAGAGGTCGTGTGAATTGCCAGACTTGGTTTTGAATGGGGCGAGCCTCTGGCTGGAGGGTTGAGGGATTCCAGGACTATGGTCGGTTTTTGTTTAGCCAACAAGGCCAAGGTTTGTCCGGAAGGGTTTGAATGGGGGGTGATGGATGGGGTTCCGGACAGGGTGTCCCAGAGTCGACTGGTCAGCGGTTTTGTAAAACGTTTAATTGCAATTTGAAATGCCAGAGTGGAGTGCCTGCTGGAGTTGAGGTGTTTGCTAGTTTTCTAGGGGTTGGTAAACACAATTGCAAGGGTTGCTCTGGTCTGCAGGATTTATTGCTTTTGGGTCTATCGCCCTCCTGTGTGTGTGTGGAAGCCTGCCCCAACGGTGTCTGGAAACGCGTGCGATGACTGCAATTGAGGAATTTCATTTTGAAACATTTAATTTCAAACAGCAGCAACAACGTCAGCCAAGCAACCAAACAAACATATCCTCTACGTGAAATGCTAAACTGCCAGGACCTTCAGTTGGCCATCGCCCCCAACCTGACAGGCCTGTCTGCAGAGCCAGTTGGGAAGCTGCTCCTGATAGCCGGAAACGGATATGAAAGCTGCCCTCGTCTCGCTTGTCGCTTTTATGAAAACATATGTTTTCATTTGCAATGCAAAGTTTAATAATTGACAATTCTTTGTGTCTTCAACTCTCAGTTCCACTCCAAACACGATGTTCAGTTGAATATAGAATATTTCTCTCCTGGGGTGGCAATTTTGCTGGGCTTTCAAATTCTAGTCAACATGGAAGCATTTATACTCTTGGTAAACCGGTTATTTTTGGGGTGTGATATTCTGGATAATTACGGAACTTGGAATCAGTCATTTGGTTTCTGAGACTGATTTGCTGGTCTGTGACAAATGAGGCGTGACTGAGTTGCCACACCTTTCAATGCAAACAAATGCAAATCATTTGACACTAATTGCAAACGAAATGGTCCCAAGCGAATTTGTTTTTGCTTTCTATATAATTATGGGGATTGATGGTCAGAGATATAGATATGTTCGGGTAGCACACATGAGTCCAAGTTTCCTAGGCCATACTCTTTGATGATTTAATTTGTATAGGAAATAATCGGACTAGTGGGGAATCTTTTTTTAAATTAAACTTTATCATTTTTTATATTCCAATATTAAATCAGGAGCTTTTTAAAGTAACGAGAAAATTATGAACTCGCAATCAATGACTTTAATAATTCACATTTTAAGGACCTTCACTTTATTCTTTTCCTTTGTCTGTCAGTTGGGTACGTTCACAAGGTTCTTCGGTGAGGATTGCTCTGCGGTAGCTGGTGCCTTGTGTGGCATGTTAACATTATCCTCCTGATTATAACACATGAAAAATGACTGTATGCAGCCTACGAAGCCATCTTCTCCTTCGAACCCACCGCATTGGCAGCTTCAGATCGTAGCTGCATGCATTTATCGATAGTCTGAAGTTTTCTTTTTTTATAAATAAATTTCGGATTTATGCAAAGTAAAGACCGACACGAGGGTCAGAGCCATAGGTGAAAGGACAATCAGAGATAGACCCAAGGAGAGAGTTGTGTGGCAAGGAGAAGGACTCTTTTGGGTCTGTTTTGTGCGGGACTTGGGCAAGAGTGTAGTGGAGATGAGCTGCACTGCGCATTCAATTAACAACGCTCATAAATTTACTTTGGCTATATAACCGGTAATAATGCAGCTGAGGCCAAGCGTCTGGTCCAAAATCTTCCGGCCCGTCTTCATATCCTGCGTGTTTATTTAAAGCTGCTCGTTTATTTCGGTGCGCTGCGCCTTTTTTTCAGAAGCATTTTATACATTTGACATTTTCATAAGGCTCCACACTGAGCGCTCTTCCTCTGGGGCTTAAGTTGGAGCCCAAAATATAATTTATGACCAGCCCCAGCAAATGGCGTTCTAATTACTTAAACTTGGAAACGGTAAATAACAAATCCACACATGATTCAAGTGCAGACTTGTCTCTGAAACTCAACTCAGTTGCACGATGTAAAAAGCCACCGCACTTCGCAATTATTACAGTCCTTGTTTGGACGACGAAAGGACTGTCAAACGGAAGGATAATAGTCCAAAGGCTACACCAAGAGTTAAGCCAATTGAATGAGCATGTGCCTGAGAGAGAGAAAATACGTCCAGGTCCTGCCTGTCTCTGTCCTTGTATTGACATTTTCACATATTATCTGACCACACAAGCCGCAAGTCTCATCGACTTTGGCCCACACGCTGCTTCAACTAATTGCAATATGACGTTGCAATCTCATCTCCATTCCTCACTGGCACTTGCCCTATCTTTGTAGTCCTAGCTCCGTGTTGAGCGATTCTGCACTGATGGCACTATCCTGTCATGTTTGACTTCTCTTGTTGGCTCAAAGAGAAAAAGGGAGCACAGTGGGTCCGGCATGTAAATTTATATGTAAAATTGGATAAGTTTCAATTTAATTTATTGGAAATTGCTAACAATTTAATACGCTATAAGCTAATATAAAATCTGACCTTTAGATCAGTACGATTTAGTTTACAGTAAAATAGTTTTTTCTCTCGAATCCACTGTGCCTATGTGGGCTAATGCAAAGAAATACTGAACATATCAACGCCTGTTCGGACTTTGAGCAGCCTTTGACAAGCTGACAACATGCGAACATTTGACCATGTTTGGCTAGAGCTTGCCCCTCTTGCAGCTAGGAAGGCCACTTAGACCAACTACTAACTAGACTTGGGGTCTAATGCATGCCTCAGTGCCAACGACATGGCAAATTAAAATGCAATAAAAGCGTTAATGAATTTTGGAGTTTAGCTCAAGCCAGCGAGCCATAGCCAGAGTCATATTATTTTGACTCAGTCTGGCCCAAGCCTCAGGCTTAATGAAGTGGTCAGACATCAGTCTGAGGTCAGTTACAGGCTGAAGGAGGTCAATGTAAGCCATTTGAATTGAATGCAACCCTTTTTGACTTGTAGGCCTGCGTTCTGAATGATACCCAAGGATGTGGAACTGGCAGAAGGGTTAAAGGTATCATGTTAACATGTCCAAAAAATGTTGTTACATTTTCATTTGGAATTCAGACCCTCATTCCATTGGCCATGTATCGTCATTTTTGCGTTGACTAATTTCTGTAACAGCTGTCAGCATGGTCGACTTGGCTGTCATTGTCAATGCCCCATGTCTCTCCCTCAATTCTCACCTCTAATTCTCCACTTTTTGAGTCCTTTATTTCGTGTCACACTTCCTGTCAAATTGAAGGAGACACAGATCGGAACGCGTGACAAACCCTTTTCTTCCGTCTGCTTTGGCCTCTAAGCTCTGAGTTGTCCCGAGTCCTGGTTCCACTTGATGGCCGCACAACGGCACCAGGGTAAGGTCAACGAGGAGCAGTGTGGCGTGGCGCACGTTGCCTAATTTAGTACCGCACAATGTCGAGGATATTTAAGGCAAATGAGCACACATTTATAATGACAACAATAATAGCAACAACAACACAGGAATACTGATGACAACGGCTGAGTGTCCTGGCTGACTGAGCTGGCCCGACTAAGTCGTCTTGGCCTGGTCCGTTAGTTGACTGTTGTACAATTATGGTAAGTTATATGACATTGTCAGTGGCTTGGGTTAATACAGGGCATAACCTCACATTAGCTGAAAAATAACAAAGCCAACAAAGGTCCAAGAAACATAAAATAATAAATTGAATGGAATAAATTATTTAAACCATTAAGTCAATACAAAATTCAAAGTAGAGGTCCTTAAAGTTTTGGATTTTGGTAATAAAAAAAACGATCATCTCTTTAACCGAAAGTTTTTTAGAGTTTCTTGAGTATTTCAGAGCTTTTTTTGCAACAGACCAGTTATCGATTAATAAGGAAGCCTAATTGTGCAGGCTAGAAAAAGGTTTCAATTGCAGTTTCCCTTAAAACCTTTGAAGTCTCTTTTAACATCTTTAAAGTTAACTTCTCAGAACTGGCACCTCCCTTTTCCTCTTAGTCCTTCCACAGCGAAAATTCCATTAATATGTTCACTCATTTATTTCCATTATTTTGTGAGTGGCGCTGCTTTCAAATACTTTTCGCCCGAGTATATTTATTAATTATGCAAAATTGAAGGACACAAAAGTCTAACAGCGAAATAAAAAATAAAAAAAAACAGTACAGTCCACTGAATTTGTTATACAAATTGGAAAAAGGTACACAAAAGAAGCGTAAAAAGCATTGCAAGGACTTTTCATGTAATCAGTTTGAAAAAAAAAAAAAACAGAAAAATACCCGAAGGATACAAAAAACGAGTGTAAATTTGAAGAACAGCGCTGCTTACATACAAAACAATCAGGAAAAATCTCCGACTGTTTTGCCAACCCCAAGCAAAATTGGACAGAGAAATTAACACTGCTGACATTTTGTAATCAAATTTTCTGGGGGTAATTCTTTTTGTTTTTGTCCTTTTTTTTATAAAATATTTCTGCTTTTGTTAGCCGACATTTTGTAGCATCTAATTGAATGTGATTAATATTAATGTTAAGTTCAGGTTCTCTTTTCCCAAAGTGAAAGGCAGAGAAGGGGTTTTTGAAAGTAAGTCTAGTATATTTCAAGCCTTAGAACTCTATACTAAGATTCATGGGAAATATCAAAGAATCCTATATAGAGAAATTAAGAATATGAAAAAGCTCTGAGCAAATAAAATTGATCCCAAGCTTTGGGGATTTAAAAAGTTTCCTACCTGGCGTATCGATTGAAGTGTCTCAGGTCTGCCTGACGAAATAATTTCCATCACGAGTGGGGTTGCCATATTAAAATGCAATTTGACCTAAAACAATAAAATTAATTAAGAATTTTAGAAATTTTTTAAAAGTTTGTCAACAGGTTGAAAATTTTGCGTTACTCGTAAAATAATAATAAAAAATGCAATTAAATTCTAATTAAAATTTACTCAGCTGTTTATGACATTTTTGTTTTTTATTTTGTTTGCATAACATAAATTCACATATATTTTATTTTTTATTATTTTTCACACACACTTATAAGGTTATAAGCATCATGTAAACAGCCACTCATAATGCCAAAGTACATACAATTATCACAACAGCAACAGGAGAAAAAACAGGAGTGACAACAACAACAACATTGACAACATGAAGAAGAATTTTATAATAATAAAGCAGAGAATGTGAAACCTGCATATCATTGACGAGCACTCAATGTCAGCTGCAAAACAAGGCAAATGATAACGCCCCGAAAACACAAAGCCCACAAGCAACAACTGGAACTCAAGAGGGGGAGCGGAGAGGGGGAGTCTGTCAAACACACCCACTCCAAGTCAGGCGGCAAACATTCAAATATTCATTCATATACTCACAATTCATATCTCTCTCTGTCTTTCCCCCAAAAGAAGGCAAATCAAAATCTACGCCCCCATAAAAACGAGAGCCTGGGTGGGTGGAAGGTGGAAGGCAAGAAAAAACTTTACAAACTCAATTTCATTTTTGACAACTAAGCACCGCCCAAAATTTTACATAGAACAACAACAAGAACAATTTCCCCATTCTCTATAAAATATATTTAAGAAAAATATTTGTTTATGCTGTGATAAATTTAAGTAAGCCAAAGAAAATACAGAACAAACTCCTAGACACCCTCAGAATGGTGATTATATTCTGAGGGAGGAGGAGGAGATAAAATTCTCTTGTTATTAAGTGTCAAGCCACCCCCAACCAGCCCAGCACGTCGAGGTGTCAGCAACAGAAACACAGAGAGACACAATTGTTGGAACACTTTAGCCGAAGATACTTGATTTCGGTTTCTGGGAAGGAGTCTCCTGGTCGGATCCAGTAGTCTGTAGTCTTAAGCCGGAATGTTGTGAAAATATATTTAAGATATTTATAAGTGCGTGAATTTTCATTTCAATTTTCACATTTGAATTTCAATTTTAATTCACTTTTTGTTATTCGGATAGACTGGGCCGGGCCAGGACAGGCAGGCGGTCTGGCTGGGACAGCAGCATACCCAGCTGAGATTAGCTTATCAAGCAAAGACAAGCAGGTGGTAGCTCAGGAGTCCCCCTTAAAAAACCATTTTATTTTGCTGCCAACGACATGTGGAATATTGTAAATAAAATCAAATTATTGTATACTAAATCAATGATGTCGTTTATTATATTTAATGATATTTTCACAGTATTTCACACGGCAGGCTAAGATTTCTGAAATCTTCACCAGAAAGAGAAAGAGGGCGAGCCTGTCAGCAACTTGCTGTCTAGATAATTTATATCCAAAGATACTCAGGGAAGTGGCAACAGAAGGCCTTGCCCACGCCCACAAATTTTTGCCGTTGAAAAGTAAAAAATTAAAAAAATATGTAAACTCAAAAGACATTTGTTAAAATCCAAATGAACCAGAATGTCGAAGAAGACGATCACCGAAAAAAAAATATATAAATAAATATATATGTTGTTGAAGTGGGCGTGTCTTTTTTCCCAGCCAAGTAGGAAAAGAGTTGAGGCATGGCGACTACAGACTACCGAATGACTGGCGAACTCTTGCGAAGTCATCTGCCAGTTGCCTTCATTTTGGACACCGCATTGGCTACACTGAATGGGCGTGGTAATTAGCGGAAAAAATACTTGCTAAAGACAAATGCCAAATTGTCAGCTTGAAGAGTCTAGATCAGTTGGAGCGAACAATATAAGACATATATAGTTGGCTGCCTTTATCGTTTGCCGCCTATTGCATTTTATTGAAGATCAAAATTTATTTATAGCAAACATTTTGATGAATTGATGGCTCCCCAGTGGGCTGCGATCTAGAGCCTCTTTCTTCTTGATGGTTTTTCAAAAACTACCGACTCAATTGACGATTTTCTTGGTCTCATTTTGTCTGATTTTTTCTTCATCTTATTTATTTTGAGATTTTTCAAATATTTTCAAGGATGCATTGCATTCGCTGGGGCCTATCTTCCATCTTCTGTGGGCCTCACTCGTCTTGGATGTCTCCGCTGTCTACGTTGTCTGGGTGGAAATGTCGTCAAGTTAATTAAGTGATTTATGCCCATCGAGGTCGCGAGTCTACTTAATTATCAAATAGTGTGGCATTTTAGGAATGTTTTGGGAATTATTTTAGCTGAGGTTTTTGGGTCTCTTGATTTTATTTTATCCATATTATACATATAGAGCTTTATGCTTGAGGCTAATAAAGTGGTTTATGGCCAACGGTTGGTTTGCTCCAAGTCGTCTATGGCTACGAAATCAAGTGAAGTGTGGCCAAAGGAAAACCAATGAAGGGGTTGCTTATATTTTAATAGCCATCATAAATGAGCTTATAAAATCCAAAGGGAATTTGTTGTGCCAGGGGAATACAGTAGACAAATTGCTAAGAAAATATCTGAGCTTATGAAAATCCAAGTATAAAAAGTATTTTCGTGTATCTTCAAATTGAGATATATCTTCGGACTAACTTGAGTGCTTTTCTAAGATTTTTCCATATTCAATTTCTTGAGCATTGATTTAGATACTTTTGGGGCTACCAGCCTACATTAAAAAATACTTCAGATACGTAATCAGTCTACGGTATTTCTTGAAGACCAATTTGTAAGTTTCTTTATTGAAACCCTTTATTTTACAGAGCAATAAATTTCAGAGACTTTCTTACAAGGGAAACCTGATGGATGGTCATTAGTCTGACCCTTTTTGGCTCAAGAAATAATTTTAAAATACCTTCAATTTTAACACACCAACCGCTCAAAATTCATATAGCAAGTATAAATAATTTTCTGGAAGTCTCATTAAAGCTGGTTTACGACCCTAACTCAAATCGGAAGTGATATAAACACGAAACTCGGGAAGAAGACCAAAGTTGAGGAAACAACAGACAGCCCTTTTGTGGCAACCTTATTTATAAGCCTCATTAAACCTAAACTTAACCATGTGGCTGTGGTGTGTAGAGTGATTCGAAAGGTGGCTTGTAATCAGGCCCAAATGCCGACAACTCAATCATTGCAAGTCATCAAACGAGGTGAGATGAATGACACCTCTTCCTTGGGCTAAGAAGTGTGGCCGACTAATTGGTGAAATGGTAACGAAAATTGGTTAATTTAATAAAATGATACACTATGCCTTGTAATACATTAAAAGACCAGCTAGATAGGCATGATAGTACGATGAAGAGGAAGAGCAACTCAAATTTTGAACTTGGCTTAGTTTTCGAGACATTAAAGCGCTTATATAACAAATGGGTCCAAATGAATAGGTGGCTTATTATGTCATTATTTACCGGGTTGGGTATAGACTATAGAGCACTCTAATTAGAACCGGAAACTTGATTCAAAATATAAAGTAGCCTAAATTGAACAAATTTACTAATATCATTTTAATTATGCCTCATATATACCATACACCTGCACATTTGTATTCTTAATTTTTTATTCTTCAATTTAAACTCGGAAATTGCTCAACACATGTGTTTGAGGCTATGTCATTTAGTTGTCAACATTGCCTTTATAAATACGCAAAAATTAGCATTGAACAAATCTTGTGCAAGTTTTTGGCATTAACACCTTTCAATCTGCTTGGTAAGAAAAAAATAAATAAAAAAATTCACAACACTGTAAACATTTCTTAGGGGAAACTTTAATTTATTACAGTAAAGTGTGACTAAAATGTAAAGAAACTCGTAGTGAGTACTGAAAAGCCATCTTCCCATCCTTGGGCTGTCTACTGTCTTCACCACACGCAGTCACAGGAAATGTCATAGTCTTTGCAACTTTTTCGCACTCTTTGAGTGTGTTTGTAGATTTTGTTTATTCGCTTACAGGCACTTTTGAATATGCATAAAAAATTGGTATTAAAACGTCGCTTGTAAGACATTAATCAGCCACAAAAGTGGCACCAGACAGTCAGAAGCCAACAGTCTATATAGCCATCCAGGCAAAGAGCAAGTCCCGACCAGCCACTGGTCTCCAAATCCCAAGACTCTAGGTAAGTCGCTGAGCAAATCACAAGTTTGCATCATCCGCTTGATTAATCTGCAAAACAACCGCAACCGAACTCCCTCAGACCCCACCCCAGAGCAAAACCTCTAGCAACTCTCAACTCATTTCAGGATGAAAACTGTGCATAAGCAGCTTGACTTTTGGCTGACTGGCAGTCAGTTGAACAGCCCAGCCAAGACAGAGCCAGACAGACAACCAGTCCCATAGACAGACAGACAAACCCGACCCACTTCACTCACAGTTGCTGGGCTGGATTTGTGGCGTTTATTTTTGAGTGCCCACACAACGAGTTGCCCACAAAACACCGAAAGAAAGAAAGAAATTTTTAGTGTAGGGGAACAGGAATGAGAAGGAGACTGGCCGCAGTGTTGGTAGCATTTTGTCTAAAGACAATAAATTCACTTGGCAGTTCAGTTGGCATTAAAAATTTCATTAAAATCATTAGAAAAGAATACGAATAAAAACTACTTATATAGTCAGACGGTCATTCAGCCAGTTGTTTTGGTAATCCTTTCTCTCTCTCTGATCTCTATGAATATATTGTTATTTAGCTTTTAATTTTATAAATAAGCTAAGAGAGATTGTGAAATAAAAGAGGTAAGCCAGCTTAATTTCTAAAAAATATATATAGGAAATTATTCATATAAAGAGACAAAAAAGAAGACTTTTCTAGTTTGGATTCCATTTGGTCTGATAAAATAATCAGATTAATATAAAGTTTGAATTTTAAAGAAATCTTTGAGATTAAAAAGCGAAATATGTTAACTTAAAAATCCAAAGCTTCTTTTAAATATTTAAAGCTTATGATTTTCTACAAAATTTCTTCAAAAATCATATAATCAATCCATCAAATTGATTTCTCAAAAATTTTAAAGTAAATGAATCCACTTGATTCTTCTGCATTCACATATTGAGTGATGACTGAATATTCACTTTGGTTGTTGTGATTCTCAAGAGGTTCAGCACACATGGCCAAATATATCAGACAAGTGGCTTTCGTGATTTTTTCTTCGTTTTTTTTTTTACAAGTGCTCAGAACAAAAGTATTCAACTTCTTCAATGTTCCAAGACATTTGCTGCCATGTTTATCAAACAAGAAGACTTTTATAGTCACATTCACAAACACATTTCCCTACCCCAGACTAGGCTAGTCATCTTGGCAGACTGCTTGGGGTAACATTGGCTAAATGCGGCGCATAATTCACAATGAGTGATTCTTAAATTGTCCATTAAGATAATTTTTACGCCAGAGTGGCAAAGGCACAACAACAGACCAAACAAGTTCGCTAGACGAAAAAGTAAATAGACAGACGAGGTGACTGTCGGATGGTGCGGGGTGAGAGGAAGAAAAAGTGAAATAAAACGAAACTAAAAGGCCTCGGCTACGTTTATCAATTAGGGCGATGGCGTTGGCTCCGAGGCACGCTAATTATCAGCAAAATGCCTACACATGGCCGCAGCCTCACTGAGTTGTCCAAAGAGCCTCAGCATCTTTGGGATTTCTTGGCCAAATTTAGCAGCCTTCCAGGGACTCAAATGCAGGCAACAATTGCACTTTGGGACTGGCAAACACGCACTCCTCATCCACATTCACGTCATGCTCGACAATTTTTCACGCTTTTTTGTTACGGGGGGAAACTAACAGCAACAACAACAACCACACTTTTGGATCCCTTGTCTGGGGCCTTTAGACAAAGCAACGTCAACTTCAACATCGTTCAACTTCGTTCAACTTCATCTTGTGGTATATGATTGATGTGGAGTTGATGACTAAATAACTTTGTATGATTTCATTTTTATTTTATACTTGTTTCGAGAGAAGCAGATAGAGGCAGAAAGACGCGGTCTGAGTGAGTTTTGTAGGTGGACGCGTCTTTAATTAGTTTCCAGTACCGCACAATTGTGGCTTGTATGTATTTGCTTCTCTCTTTCGAATCTTCTTCAAGTTTTCTTTTTTTTTTCTTGGTGTGTTTTTGGGTAGCTCATCGGTTTGCTCATTTGCCTGGCGTCAAAAATTTATTTGAATAATGAAAATTTCTTGGAATTTCCCAGACACTTTATTTTGTGGTCGCGTGTGTGTTTTTCTTCTTGCGGCACTTTTTCATCAGAAAATTCAAATTGTTTCAAAACTAGTGATTGTGACTAATTGTTTTTAGTTTATTTTGGGGCAGTCTTCCAAAAATAGCCTAATTAAAACAAAATGTAAATTAGAATTAACAAAAGGATAAGAAGTCTTAGCCTGACAGAGTCGCAAATCTTTCACCTTCTTTTTAACAATTGCTTTAAAGTGAAATTTTAACTTCCCTGTTTCCTTCCAATTTGACAACAAGTCACGTGCTTCGTCTCACTAAGCAGAGGAATAGTTGCCAACCAAATTGGCAAGCGTATAAAGTAACGAATACACCGCATTATCCTTCTCAGCTGGTGAACAAAAATTGCACTTCCGCTGCCCTCAGCTGCAATTGCAATCGACGACTATCGGTATCGCCTCTTCTTACCCCGAAAAAACCCATTGGAATTTCGTTTGAGCAGACTTTCTTAGCTGCTGGCCAGAAACGCACGTGCCTAGACTGTCAAAAAAAAGAAAGAAAGCTACAATCAACAATGTTGCCACCATTCCGACTATTTCTGTTATTGGACAAGGAGCATTATGATTGATAAGTCCGTTTTGTGAGTTTTTCATAAATTAGGCGGACCAGTCAACGAGAAGTACAGCTGCGCCAAAGGCAGCCACCCAATAGAGATTCTTCAGGACTCCATCATCACCCTGGCTATTTTGGGCAACGCAGCTCAATCGTGCGCCATTTGTCTATTTTAATTAAAGGAGCAGCATTGCTCTTTTGTTTGACGTCACGCACGAATCTTCTCTTCGTCTTTGTCGTCGAATTGTTAATCAGCCGGCGGGTCTTTTTGCGGAAATTTTAATAAAAGCTTTACAATAAATCAAATCAGTTTACTGACCGCCAGCTGTCTTTGACTTGGACAGAATTTCTTCTTGGTCTTTTGCGGGTTTTGGCTTTGATTGGTAACCCATTTGGTCTTGAAATTATGATACTTAATTACTGTCAAAATATATATTCGAAATCTGGCTACAAATAGCAACAGATGTTAAGGAAATTTAATAGGGAGTGAGAACTTATAGAAAATAAGTTCTATGCAAAAATAGAAACTAACTCAGGGATGACCATAATTTTAAAAACTCGAAATAATTTCAAATTGAAAATATTATATCAGAATAAAACCTATTACAGTTAAATGCCAATGAATTCCTTCTAAGTAAAAGCAATTTTCCAATGAACCAAGGATATTTCTAAGTAATAAGTTGTGCCTATATGGAAGACTGGGGACTGATCCGATCTGTTTAAATAAGGAGGCGTTGGTGAAATGAGAGGTGTATGCCAAGTCTCAATATTCTAGCCTTTAACATAAAGGAGCGAGTCCCACAGAAACAAGCGTTAAGACGGATATAGTCAATCGACTATTGATACTGACCAATCTGGAAATAACTTGTGGGGGCCTGTGATGTATGTTTCTATGTTTTATTCAAATTAAAAATAAATCTGCTTAATATTTCTTAGTCAAAAAATCCTGAGTTTGGGTTAAGCATTTTGTACCTCCTGGCTGTCCTTTAGATCTTTTTCTCCATCTTTCTTAATCAGAGTCTTTGTATTTCAGAAATTTGCAACTAATTAAGTGCTTGGAAACCGCAATTTGAATTACAGGCAAGTCAAAATGCATTAAGACACATCAAGGGCAAGAATATTACCCAACCCAACCCAACCGCCTCTTCATTACAATTCCCTTGGACAACTTCCTCCTCACATCAGAGACACATTATCGCCGTCGTAATCTAGAAATGAAATCAAGTCACCATAATAACAGTTGACAACTGTCGACGGTCTGTCGCATTTAAATGCTTGTCAAAATTATATAAACTGCTGTCAGTCCATAGACTGCCAGGGAGAAGTGGGTGGCCGGGGTCTGGGGAAAGAATAAAGAACAAGCCAAATTGCCTGTGACTCTGACATTTCCCCCGTGATCTTTTTAAATTGCACCAAATGCAAGTGATCAGAGCTGCGAGTCACGAGACTTGAGACAATTCAAAATAGGGGCAACTGCTGATGTTGTTGTTGTTGTTCTTGTTGTTGTTTTGTTTTATTTGTTGCTGGCAATTAATGCGAATTTCGACATCATAATTAAAGTGCATACTCCTTGTTGTTGTCGTCATTGCGTCTGGCACTTTTCGGCCATCATATTTAATTTTAATGAGTGAGTACAGTTGTGTGTCTGCCTGCAACCCGACCAGCAGCCTCACTAATTCATTCAGTTTTGATATTTGCATATTTTCACATGTCACTTGGCAAGGCAGTTTCGGGGCCTACCTCCATGGCGGCAAGGCTTTTTGGCATTTTTCCGCCTTTCTTTTGTGTAACTCAATTGACTCAATGGGGGCTGACACAGTCGAGGGGAGAGGCAATAAGACGATAGAGGAAATACCGACATCCACTGCCTTGCATAATTAGCAACAGACATTGGCTGATGGCAGCCACTACCAAAGGCATCGAGTAGTCCATGTTGAATGGTGATGGCGACTCTCTGCTTGCTTGACAAACTCTTTGAAGCTTCCTTCTTCCTTTGTCACTCTGGTTGCTCTACACTTTTCATTGGCAAGGAGCACAAGTTGAAATATAATTTTCACTTATTTTTTCAGGCAGTAATTAAAAGAGTCAAAGAAAGAGCAAGCTCTTCCAAGGTGAGTAATCATTGCGAAGTGTTCGCTCCTCTAATTTAACCCTTAAATACTTCAGTAAATATTTATTCTCATTTTCATTGTATTGCCTTAATTAATTATTTCACTAAAGAATTTACAAATCTCTAGAATACACTGAACAAACAGAATCAAGAGAAAAGCTTCTTAATTATTTATTTTTTTTATCCTTTCTTTCTATATTTTTTTTTTTTTTTTACTTTTTCTGAATTTTTGTACCTCGAAAAGAGTATAAGAGATTCAGTTTGTCGGTGGTGGCTGTTTACTTTACAGCGTCCACCGCAAACACGTGCATGTTGATATTTTTTTTTGCCTTTAGCTTTGTATGTAATATTTGTAGGTTTGCTGGTTTGTTTGTTTATTTATTGTGAAATGTCTTAATTTATGAAACTGTCAAGCTGATGAAGGCGACCGCAGGCGACCATGGCGTTTGCGGCATCTTCTCTGTGAGCTTCCATCGATGCCGCATTTTCTTTGAGGTTGCTTTGACTTGGCTGGTTTTGTTTGTCTTTCCTTTTAGTGGGCCGCTTTTGTGTGTCCGTTGGTGTCGATGGACCCCTCACAAATGCCAGGCATTGTGCATTTGGCATTGGCAAATGATTCAGAGTGATAATCACAAATGCAATTTAAATATTTGATAAATGAATCATGGCTAAAAATATATAGTATGCAGACTTGTGCTCAGTTTGGTGAGTTTAGCACTTGAAAATAGTTTCAGCTAATTGCCATGGAGTAGAATCTTTGCTTTCTCAGTTATATTATCTAAAGCCAATTGCATTAAAATTTATGACTTTCCAGGCTTCGCAAACTTTTTCCACTTGCAATCAAATAATTGTAATCTCCTTTAAACTGCAGTCAAGTTTTCTAAGCCGAAGTCCTTTTACCTCCAGCTCGTTTCTTGCAAAACTCTGATATCCATTTTATTCACTGGCCAAATTTTGAAGCTGAGAGTCCTGATGAGGACCACTGACTCTGATGAGCACGTAGTTAATACTTCACTAACTGCGATTGCATTCGACTGAAGTGCTGGACAAACTCACTAAAAAGAGCTAATTTCGCCAGGAAAAAAGGACGAAGAGTGCGAACTCTTTGGTTGGCGTTAATTACTTTCCACTAGTTGGGCAATAAAAATTATTCTTATCTGAGTTTAATTCGATTGGCTCAGCCCTCAAAGACTTGCAGATAATAACTAATTAAATATGACTCTGGAACAAAAAAGGGGAAACAAAATGGTTCAAGCATCTCATCGAATTTAAGATTAAAAAATTTAATAATTTTTCAATAAATAATAGAATTCTAAGCTCTTTATAATCATTTCTAAATAGTTTTATATTTCTTTATTCATGGGAAATATTTAAAATTTAAAGTATTTAAAGCTCAGATTTTTTGTTCTGTTTAATTTATATTTTTTTCCACTATTAATTTTTAAATAATTTAAGATAGAATGGAACATAATGATTCCATTTAGCCCTGATTATTTTAATCTAGACGGGCAAATCCAAATTATTTTCTAACTGACTTCATAGTCATACATATTTTGCGGCCTTTTCCAACACTGTTCATAGTTGTTGATTATTGTTGCTGTTGCTGTTTGCAACTGATAACCATTTCATTTCATTTCATTCAATCTCACTGAGAGCTTTCCGGACCAGTTAGCTTGGTTGTTGGGCCAACCGGCAAGTTGATAAATTGTTTACTTTGAAATTAATTACTCACTCATTGTTTGTGTTGAAAGTTGCAGTTGCTTGTTGCTGTTGTTGTTGTTGTTGTTACCGGCGCCATTGGCGGGCAGCCAGCGGCTTGGCCAATGGTCGGAGCTTAACTCAAGCGGAAGTCGTTCTGAATGTTGAGGGAAGCAGGAGTTGGCAGAGCAGGGCGGTGGGCGTGGTAAGCCAGAGGTATTGGCATGGGGCAGCAGCAGCGGCAGTGGCTGCAGCAGCATCGACTTTTAACTGCATAAATCAAGTGGTCGAGCCGCATTTCAACACTTTGGCCAGTGTTGCAGTTTTATGGCCTATTTGGTTGCCAGTTGCCTGATCGTGGCAATAAAATTGCATTTAATTACCACAGAAGAGAACGAGCCGAAGAAGAAAATGAGATACAAAAGGAAGAAATAGCAAAAGAGTAGTAAAAAAGCTCTCCTTCTTTCTCTTTCACTCTCTCCTTACTCATTGTTGCCTGCAATTTCTGAGCTCATTAAAATTTTGCCAGGGCATTTGCGTGTGCTGATTTTCTTCTTTTGTTGTTGCTCCTCAGAGTTTTCGTTTTTCCTACGCTTTTTGCTGGGCAATCAATTTTTTTTCAGATTGTTTTTTTGTTCTTTTGCATTTTTAGAGCACAAAGAGTTGCATAAATGAAATTATATTTTTCTTTTTCATGCTCTTCACATCATTAAAATTCATCGATCTGAAAATGAAAATCAACTGAAGAGTGAAGAGCTGGCAGCACCTCGATTTTGGCCTGGAGGAGGTTCGTAAGATTCTCTTGCTGTTGCTATTTTTTCCTGTTTTATTCACAAATTTGTTGGGTATTTCAAAAATGCAAAAATGAACAACAACAATAAACATTAATCAACACAGGATGGCAAGATTCTTTGAATTCTTTGTTTTCACACTGTCTCTTCACCTCTCTCTCTCTCTCTCTCTCTCTCTCACTCTCTCGGTCTCTTTCTACACATCTTATGACTTGGGGGGTGGCTTAGGCCTATAAAACATGTTTTCTTTTTTATGCTTTCATGCCCCAAACAGGGGCAAATGCAAATGCCCAAAAAGAAACGTGTTGCCAGAACATGCCAAAAATTAACATAAACAGGAAGTGGGTGTTGCAACAGCAACAGCAGCAGCAGCAGACTGACAACAATTGTGATGTTGCTGCCACCAAAAATAAACAAACTGGCAAAAAGTAAAGTCTATTTTTGTTGGTATTTTTGGCTACTTCCTTTATTCAGGTAGGCCAAAAAGTTCTCTGTCGCTCGAGAAACATGAGAAACAGACTTGAAATAAAACCAAAAGAATAAAAAACAAATTTCAACAAAGCATGAACAAAACAAAAAAAGAAAAAAAGAACCCAGTCACGACAGGAAACACTGCAAAAAGAAAGTGCAACCAAAATAAAGCAAAATTTCTTGGTTAGAGAATGAGAAAGGCAGTTCTTAAATAGAAAACAAAAAGACGTCTTCAAGTCATATAAAGATCGTCTTAATCAGGTACTAAAGGAAGTGCTTTTTGTCTGAGAAAATTTTGACTATCTTCTTCCTCTCAGTCTTTAATAAACTTAACAAATTGCATTAAAGAAAGATAATCCCAAATTTTTTGAAATAAATTTATTTTCCAATAACTATTTTTTTTTTGTATTAATTAGATCGTCTTAATCAGGTACCGAGGGCAGCGCTCTCTAAGAAAATTGTGACTTTCTTCTTACCTTCAGTCCTTAAAAAACTTACAGAACGAGTTGCAGTTGCTGCTTAACTTTAAAGAAGAATAATTCCAAATCCACAAATTTTGAAACATTCATCTTGAAATATTTTTTTTCCCAATAATTATTTCTTATGAGAAATATATATATATATTTAGCCAGCAACACAAAGCTCAGTTAATCAATTTCCGAGATTTCAGAGTCGATTTATTTTATCCAAGAAACATTTTTCTAGAAAACACAGTCCTTCTTTGTGGGACCAGTAAATACTTTTATATGCGAGACAGTTTAATCGATTAGGGCACTTAAGTATTTTCTATATAGCTCTAGCCTATCCATTTCACTTAGTTGTCTTGTCATAGGAGTTTTGTAGCCACCCCCTCACTCTGAAAGAGAGAGAGAGTTTCCCTGAGAATAAACAATTCAAGTGAATGAATTGACTTGGTCAACAATTGAGTTGAAAAGTTCCCTGGCCAAAGATGGCGTGTGAGTTGGCCATAAAAGTTGCCGCCTACTTAAAAACAATACAATACCAACAGACTCAACTCAGTTTAGAAGCCATGAAGAAGGGTAGAACAACAGTCTTCAGCTCAGGCCATAAAAGGGTTCAAAACTTAAGAGCTCGCTAAATTAATGCAATAAACAAACAATGGCAGTGAACGGCTGCAGGCCAGAGAGATTTTATGGCTAGGCCGAACCCTCGACTGGTTGCACCAACAGCAACACCAAAAACAAAAGCAACAACAACTACTTGACAATGGCGACAAGCCCAAAGCCCCGACGGTGTTGGCCAAGTCTTCAACTACAAATGGCCACAATCAGCGAATGTTAAAGGCAATGACGCTGACGATGACGTTAACGACGAGGGCGATGAGCGTGGAGCTGCTGAATGTTGACGCTTTAGCTGGCGGGGGTAAGGTTGCCACAAAGGCAGGAACGCGTCATGGGCAGGTGGAATATACAAACGCACTCACATACACAAACAATTATACTCTTGCCTCACATTGAGAGTTCGAGTCTGAAATACACATTCATGAGACTCAAAGTTCCCCGAGTATGCTGATGTTGTGTTACCAGTGCGAATTTGCGGCCAATGCCGTGTTGGTTGGTTTGCAGCAACAACGAAAATAACAACAATAACAGCTCAAAAATTAACTACAATGGTGGCTGCACAATAAACCCTTTTTCGCTGCTGTTGTTGTTGTTGCCACAGACTGGCAGATAGACAGGCCAACACGCAGACGGGCAACAAAACTTTTTGGTTGGCTCAAAGCTGACATGGCATTCGGCTCATATTAGCCAAAGTCCTTTTCTGTGTTGCTTGTGTTGCCCCTTTGTTGGCTCAGACAGATGCACAAATCAACTTGAAGAAAAAAAACACCCACTCACCTACACCTCCCACTTTTTCAACTAATATCAGAAATTTTGGATTCAACTTTTAGTCGGAATATGAAAAAGTGTATAAGAAGTATTTTTTGGTTATCCGAAGATGTCGGACAAGTGGAAGAAGTCAACAAAAAGTATTAATTTAGTTTATTTTTTTCGGATTCTTCAAGCTTTCAATTTAATTTTTCAAAAGAATTTAAACTTAAGTTATCAATATGAAAAGTCTTTCTTTAAATACAATTTTAATTTTAATAAATAAATAAATAGATTCATTGATAACCCTAAATCTAATTTGATTGCTTACAACATATATAAGAATTCTACCAAAATTCCCCTTTGATGATTAAAAATAAATGAAATGTCTGTGAATCGCCTCTTCCGTTCATTTTTACATAAACTTGAATTTTAAGATGTTTTTCCTTTTTTTTAGTGAAAATTTTGGTCATTTTTGCAATGAGTTTTTCGTTGTTTTTGGCATTGCATCTGATTGTCCTTGCCGCAGTTCCTGTTGCCTTTGCTGTTTTGCGGTTTACCTTATGCCACATTCGCACACCAAGTTCTTTTCCTGCCACCCTCTGCCCACTTGCTTGTGGCTGTGACACCTGCATTTCGGCTACAAAATGTTGCACCATACGCAAATGGTTAAATATTTTTTGGCATCCTTGTCGGCCTTTCCACGCATACCCGGGCTGCTGTTCGCCTGTCAACGCCAACTTTTCAACGGGTGTCGGTGTTGTTGGGAGAAGCCTTGGCCTCTGGATGTTTGACTGACTGACTGGCTGAGTGGGGGTAGTGGGTGAATGGGTGAACCTCGGTTTTGGGCTGGCAAAAAGGTGGCTTTTAATTTGCCGTAAATTCAATTATGACACTGTAAATGAAACGGTATGCAAGTGACTGACAGCGGAAAAGGAACTTCACTTAACTCTTTTAAAAGCACTTTTTAAATGGTTCATTCAATTGCCAATATTGAATAAGAAAAATGATTAAGTAAAGTTTTAATTTACAATTTTCATTTAAGAAAAGTTTTCATTTAAATTCTTCAATTAAACAGTTTAGTTATCTAAGGTTTATTTGAGTTTCTAACTCTACATAACTTCAATTTTTTTCACTGCTGATTTTACTTAAATTAAAATAACTTTTGAAAGCTTCACTGGCTTTAAGCCACAAAAAGTTTACGGAAAAGCTGAGTGTCAGACTCCTTTAAATACCATTGGTAAATTGCGAAAATGGTAACTGGCAAAAGCTTTTGAACCACATAAAAAATGTTGCCATTGCATATTTAATACTCCCAAAAAGGACAAATAAAAAAAGGATGGAAAACACTTTTCACGATCAGTTGAAGCACAAAAAAATGCTTTTTGCCTGGGGCAGAAGGAAACTATGAAAAAAGAAAACAAAACTAACGGAAAAACTATGCATTACGCTAATTAATTCTTGATATATGGGAGCTCTGCCCAAAGTAACCAGAAGCAAATAGAGGCACGAAATTAAAAAAAAAAAAAAAACGGAAGACCTAGAGAAGAAGAGAAAAGGATTAAAAAAGTTGCAAAAAGAGGGAGTCAAATAACTATTCTGGATTATTTATGGTAGGCTCTGAAAATAAATGTTTATATAGAGCAAAAATATGGACCCATTTTTTCCTTTCATTGAAACAATTAAAAGTCTTCGTTTTTCTTTTTCTTCCTTGTGAAAGGGCACAACTTCAAAAGAATAGGAGAGAAGCTGCAAAACACTTAAAGTTTAATAACAATTCCAAAGCGCAACTGACAAAGAAGATGCTGCCAGTGAAAGTGACTTGGAGAATTGAGAAGACTCCAACCTCGAAATCGGCTTTACCCATACTGTCAGATTCAGATGCCAACTTTGTTTCAATCTCCAACTCACTCCAAAGTCGCCTGACTGTCGTCCCTGTTTCCTTTGCCTTTGCCTTTTTTCAGTTTTGTTACTGCTCTGGCTGCCATATGTGTCCTTTAACGTATGCAACTGACAGGAAGCCGTTCACCAACTAACCGCCAAAATGTGGAAACACGCAACAGCAACACCGGCAACGACAACAACTTCAGCAACTACAGTCAGGACTCCAAACGACTCCAACAAGGCGTTGTCGACGACGTTGGCAGTTTCCGCACCCACGCACAACATGGTTGAGAACTTTCTCACATATGCATGAAATGTTAAATTCAGGTAAGGGAATGGAAAAGAATCCTCGGCACCCCCCTCACAATTTGCACCAGTGCAGTGCGTCTGGGAAGGCAGCGAAAGTGCACGGAAGCAATAAAACATTCAGAACCGAGTTGAGGCAACTGGAAACTGTTGCAACCTTCTTAGCGCTGAATCTCTTGCAATGCCTTAAAGGTTAAAATACAGAAAAAAATGCTATAAACACTTACCACGATTTGTGTAGCATTTGCACTTAACTGTCACAATATTTGTTAAGACCCGCAATGGGAATCGCTAAAAATTTGTCATTTATTTACACTTTGAATTTGAATTTTCTGAGAAGATTGAATTAATTAAAATTTTGATAGAACTGAGCTATATAAAATTAAATGATAATACTCTTAGATATACATATCCTTTGGTATGTCTTAAGATTCTAAAGGTATTACCTATGATCCAGCATAAAACACCATCAAAAAAGCTCTGTGAAATATTCAGATCAGAGTTTAAATTATTCAGACACCACACTTAATTACTTTAAGCATTTTCTCCGATTTTTACGATCCCTTAAGCTTTGCCATTTTGTATTCAAATTTCCTCAAGATTCTAAAGATATTTGCTATGATCCTGCAGAGATCAGCATCAAAAAGCCTCTGTGAAATATTGAACCTCAGAATTAAAATTATATAGACACTATGGCTAATTACTATAAGCACTTCCTCAGATTTTTAGAATACTTTAAGCCTTGCCATTTTGTATTTTAATTTCCTCAGAATTAACCGACAAATACAAATTGCAGATTCCCATTTCAAATATGTTCATTCGGAAACAAATTTTGCACGCCTTTTTGGCTTGAGGTATAATTACTAAACGATCTACTCCAACCATCAGATGCCACCTGATGACTTGCAGTTTGCCAAATTTAAAGAAGAGAAGGATACAAAGAAGGAGCGATTATAAATATTGAAAGTGAAGTTAATGACGATGGCTGCGTAGCCAAAGTCAAGCCCACAAAATCAGCCCAAGATTGCTAGCCAATTCAATGGAAGAGCAGCTGCCACAAAGGAGTGCGATTAATCCAAAAGAGATGTTGGACTTGTGGCCTCAGGGTGATCTTGATCTAATTTAGGCGTATTAGTTACCCAAAATGTTGCAAGTTGCTAGGCAACAACAAAAGGACGCCAGACAATGGCTGGCCAAACATTTGTTCGTAGACCTTTTTCTCTTCTCGAAGATCCTCCTTTATTTTTGGGTAGATAAGATTGTTGAAGCCCAAAGGATACACCGACATTCAGGCAAGCAGGCAGGCTGATCCTTGAGACAGCAGATAACGTGCTACTAATGGCTTCATTAGACAGGGACAGCGACAAGAGCAGGGGCAAGTTGCAGGGAGCACATGTGCGCCACATGCCGTGCCCTCTAAGCCAAAGACGGTCGTCTTTGAAGTGCAACAGAAAACCAAGGAAGAAGAAGAAGATGTTCTGGTTATGTTTTCATTTGTAGCGATTACAAAATTCGTTCCAAAAAATTGCTCAAGTGGGTAACAAATTTGTTAGTCATTCTGTTTAATATTTTGGCAGATTCATCACAGTCTCCGGAGCTCGAGACTCTAGTCGGGGATGGCATTTTATGTGACTTGGCCAAATCAGGTTGTAAAGCGAGTATATCGGAACATTTGATTAATATCTTCAATAAAATAAGTGAAGTGAAGAACATTTTCATTTTGCATTTTCATTATACGTTTTTTATTTGAGCCATAATAAAAGGACACCAGGCATTAAAATTCTCTAAAAGCCAAAACTTTGAGAATTGTCATAAAACTCACAAGGCTGTTAAAATTTCCGCCAGGCAGAAGGCACACAAAGAAAAAACAAATCAACTGACTTCGAGAACAAAAACTCATATAATAAGCTGACAAAAAAAGAAAACAAAAAAACATTTTCATTTTAAAATTTTTTTATTATGAATTCTTTTTTTATTTTCATGACCGATGTTGCCTGCCTGGCTCGTATCTTCTTCTGGCTTCCCTTCCTTTGGCTTGTCTCGTACTATTAATCGTGGAATTTCAAATGCTCAGGAAATTCACACCTTTGGTTTTGGAGTATGTGGAGGCAAGAATAGCCTGTTGCTCTTTATACCTATGTGTGGCTGCCCTTGCCCCCTAAAACGGCACATTTGAAGGGATCAGTCTACGTCCAACTTTATGACATTCCATGACTTTTATGGGCATTTTTCATATGAAATGATATTAAAATTAAAAGGCAAAAAGCAGTGAGCAATGAATATGGAATACTCTTTTCGAACAAATTAGATTGAAGTATTTTTCATATATTTTTCATAATTAATATTTCTTAAAGAAAATTGCCCTCCTCAAACTTATTATAAAATCAAATAAAATATACTCAACATTATTAATAATGATCTTGGGATTTATAATTTATGTATGAAATGAATCAAATTTCTAACAAAAAAAAAATACCTCCAGATTAACTAAATAATAATGATCTTGAGAATCATAATATTTTATCAGTTTTTCATATCAAATCAAGCCAGATAACCCTGAAACTAAGCCCTCAAATTTTTCAAAAGGCTCTGCAATATTTTTAAGGAGAGATAAAATATATATCTAAATCATTAGACTATAATTTCTCAGAAAGAGCAAAATTATCTATTTATGAAGCAATGACAACAACAATAAATGAAACCAAAAATCATTTAACAAAATGCACAAATTATGTTTCCTTTTCCTAGTACAATTGCCCCTGCCAGCCAGCAATCTATTCCTATATATCTTGTTATATGGCAAGTGACTTCTAGGCCACGCCTAGTCTGGCCATAGAGTGTCATTAAAAGTTCTCTCTCTTCCTCTCGGAGTAGAGCTATTTTCGTATGCCAGGCGTTATGAGCAGCTCATCATAAAGATTGAAAAGAGCACATAAAACGTAATCATATATCGGCTTGTATCGTATTTGGTTCTATTGTTTTCTATTATTTTGTATTGTTTTGTACTTGAGCCAAACAATTGGAGGGTTTTTATTGTTTCGGCCCTAAAGTAATAGTTTCTTGGGTATAACATTTTGATGATTTAATTGTAACCGATAGTGAAGAACGGATTGAAATAAGAAGCCCAAAGTTGGTAATAAAAGTTTTTTTTTATACTAAATGAACTTGTTGTTTATTAAATACAGATATGATTTCATAAGTGTGCATACTTGAAATAAATTATGTTCATAACTGAAGGGCCATAAAGACATCATTTGGGGAATTGTTTTTGAAGTTCATTGAACGGCTAGCTGCTTAGGGTAATTAATTGACCAAAGACTTTGGATTGAATTCTTGAGTGATGTAAGCTGATATTGTAATGGGTGTAAGTAGACTAGCAATTCCATATCAAAATCCTTTAATTCTTTTAATTTGATTATGCAACAAAGTCAGAGTTAACAAAAAAAAAAACAAACTTTAATTACTTCATTAGAATCACACCGAAAATTCAACCCTAATTCTCCTTTTTCTTCAAGGTGCTAACAATCTTCAAACAACTGTTGTCTGTGGCCCAAGAGAATTCACACCAGTTGCTTGACGAAAGCGCCAACAAATGAGAAAACCCTTTATTCTTCACCATCGACAATAAGAAAATGTGTGAAAAATCAAAGACCTTTAGCGCCGCCACCGACACACGCGCTGCCGCAAAGAAAGATGCGCGTACGTTAAATAAAATTCAGCATTTTATATTTTTTACGGCATTTAATTGCATTTCGATGGCCAATAAAAATTTCAACAAAATTAACGACGGGAAATGCAGGCCAGGCCTAGGCATATGGAACCAGCCCAGGAACGGGCATACTCGATTGTGGGGTAAATATAAAGTAATTAGCATCATTCAGTCAAGTCGGCGCTTTGATGCTGCAATCACAACCGCCAAGGGCTATGCCACGACACAAAAAGGCGCCACATGTCGAAAGACTAACAGGCATGAAAAATATCAAAATAGAGAAAACTTTTTAAATTGTTTGTGTTTTGGATTTGTTAGGGCAGAAACAATATCCCTTCTATTTGTTTATAATTGCAAATATTAAACTGAATTTTCATCATATGAATTGCAATTAAATTATGGCATAACGTAATCACGCACAGTTCTTTTTTGTAATGTTTATCAATGCCTAATTAAATTTTTGATTAAATTTGAGCACGGATTTGAATAAATAAATTTATTCAACTGAAAAATTGGTTCAAAACCTTAGGAAAAAATATTAATAAATAAATTGATTACTTTCGAACTATTAAATTGTTTTTTTTTTTTTTTTTTTTGTACAATTTTATTTTAGTTTAATAAAGAGAGGGAAAGAATTTCTTGCTGTTCAAAAAATCTTAAATCAGTCTAATTTAATCACCAAGTTCCACAAAAATAGCAAATTGTATGTACCCTTTTAAAAATGCATAATTCAATGTCAAAGAATCACTCTTTCCACTCTACAATTAAATTTTAATTTTTCTCTGACAATAATGATGACACATCAACTTCCGGCCTAATGCAAAAAAAAAAAAAAAATTATATATTCTGCTGGTATCCATATAAAAACAAATTGATTTTATTAATGTACAAATATTTTTATAATCAATGAATATTAGTCTGGCAATTCTGACATAAAGCACCACCACTTGAAGCAGCCAAAGCCAGCCATCATTGGACTAAGATAATCCCCGCAATTAGTTCTGTAATTGTCAGTAAGGAAATAAAGATAAGCGAGAACATGAGTGCCATTATGTCCAAGTAGTTGTTAGACTATCTATCTGGAGACCCGATAAGTACGAGTTTCTGATTTGAGTAGATCATTAAAATGCCAGGCACATTAAAAGGCCGTTTCGTTTATTTATTCAGTATTTAAACATTGTCAGCAATTTACATAAGTTAATACAAGTGTTGGGAGACAGCGTACTCCGGGCCACTTGAAAGTAATTAAAAATCCTTTAGCATAGCTTCTTATCGGCTTTGCAAGTGGCAGTGTGGGAAAGTAGCTTAAATTTTCTGGCTGCCACAGTCAGTAGCGTAGACTGGAGAGCATTAAAAGGACTTGCATATGGGTAGGAAACTACTTGACTTACCTTAATAAATTAGTTGGACTCTTAAGGATATATTGTGGGGGGCAATTGCTCAACTATACGAGCACTTTTTTAGGGAATAGCATGAATTTCTCCAAAGGAATTAAAGGTTTTTCAGATACAAATCAGTTTGTCAGGATTTCATTATTTATTCTTCAAGAAGTCGTTTCTTCATAAGGGTTAAGTAAAGGCAAATACAAATTTCTTACTTAACTTTCCGGACCTCGGATGATTTGCCAAGCGTTGAGTAGGCGCCCGAAGTATTTTGTAGCCAAACGAGCGTTTCCCTTTTTGACAAGAACCATTTAAGTGTGGAATTGTGTAGGGTTCCTTGAATGCCTGACTGCCTACACCTTTGGCCAGTGGCAGTGGGCCCAGCTGCGCAGCCAAAACAATTTGCGCATGCGCAATGCGCAACTGAAACCCAAAAGACGATTCAACTTGCCAGGCTGCTTGTTTGCTTGCTTTGCTTGTCGTCTGCCGCGCGCTTATCGCCACGCACTTATCTCAAAGAGCACGAAGCACCGCAGACAGAAGGCAGGACCGGCGGCCACGCTTGAACGATTCACTTTGGCGCTCACACAAGTGTCGCCTGCCAAAGGGCCATCATCAAACCGACTGTGTGAGCTTGAATGGAGAGGAGTGTGCAGCAGTGTGCAAGACGATGCGATCGTCGTACTCCTTGAGCATTTTGGTATCTTAATTTTCAAGCGCGCATACGAGGAATTCTTCTGCAAGCCAGGCTTCGCCTTCCAACAAACTCTTTATCTTCTCGTACTTCGGCTACCCTTCTGCCTAGGGTCAACCTCATTGTGACTTCATTCGTTGGCGTCTGAGTTACGAGTTGATGGCGCTGAACCTGACACAAGTCATAAATTCCTTTTGTTTTTACTTGGCTTCCACGGCTACTTCTGCTGGTAGACTTCTCTCTGGCCAATTGTTCCTTTTGTTTTCGAAGTCGTCCTACTTTACGTGTATTTATTTTTCGGTTGACAATTTACTCTACCAAGCCGAGCTCAATGAAGTTGATTCGTTTATCTCACTGCACCGATCAGTCAGTGTTTTGCTACGTTTTCGATTGGTTTCTTTTTTTTTTTTTTTTTGGTCACTGAATATCGTTAGATCGGTAGCATGTCAGTTGGGCATATCCTTCTGTCAACCTTTGTCTCTGGGTTGTTTATTTAATTTAAACTGTCGTAGGTTTTCTTCTCCTTTTTCTTAGTTTAGTGGAAAATGTCAATATTTGAAATTATTATTGGCGCCCTTGTTGGTTCGGTCAACAGGAAGTGAGAGTCATAAAGATTACGGTTTTGAGGCTACCATGATTATGGAATTACGCTGAAATTGATATGAATAGTTTGTGTGGGCTGACCTATCGATAGCTAGAAGAAGTTAAGAGATCACAACTTATTTCTAGAGAGGTGTTTGATTGTTGATTGGCATTGAAAGATTCAGTTCCTAGAATATTTGCATTTATTTCAACAATTCTATGGCTGTTTTTTATAGAGCACGTTTTCATAGTTTATTGTAGTTATTTCTGGCTAAATGTATGAAAATTTTTATGATTCGAGCTCTCAACAATCTTGATATCTTTGATATATTTGAGCTGGAAAATTTACTTTATTTTTATCATATTAATTGACCTTTCCCAACATCCATGTTTTCCGATCGTCTTTCTGACAATGCCTATTTCTATTTATTTGTTAGAAGTTTTGAGACTAAATCTAATTATAGAACAAAGCTTCTGGGAAAAATCTCAAAGCCAAATCGTGAGCCTTCTGTCTCTTTCCACCTTTTTCTTTCGACCAACTTATTCTCTCTTGGAATTATACTATTTATGTTCAATCTTGTTTTCCATGTCCATCTCTGAGTATTTGAAACAAATCCCAGAACCTATTAATTTTTTGTTGCGCTTCATTTGATTGTTGGGAATTATTTTTTTTTTTTCGTCTGGACCGAGACATTTTCATACAATTTTTTTTCTCGAGCAGAATTCTCCTGAGCTTATATGTCATAAATAGATACGCTCTCTTAGTGGGCATAAATAAAATAAATTTATTTATATTTTTTTCGGCATAAATTTATGCATATTTATAAGCGAATTCATTTCGTGTCCATTTCGAATGCAAACAAAATAACAAATTTTCCGCTGGTATTTTTTCGGCTCTTGTATTTTTGTAGGAAAGCTAATTCCCCAAGTCCCCAAATTAATAAAGCAGAGTGTAGTTCGAGAGCCTCCCCATTCTGATTTGATTTGAGGAAGGGGAGAATAAACTGACAGGTCATTTACATGACTTCAGAGTAGTTCCACAAATGCCACAATTATAGGTTCAAGATTTCCAAACCAGACATACCAAGGAACAGATTAAAAATGAAATTAGTTCGTGTAAACAAACATGTCAACACAGCTGACAGCGGACTACAAAAATGACTGGAGACCTCAATAATTTATCACTGACACGATTGACCACCCCTTTTTGGAGCACCTGCAACCAAACTCCTGTCCCCCCAACTCCCTGAATCTTAGATCTGAGAAAGACTTTTCCGAGAAGTGCTTCGTCTTCGTCTCTGTCTCTATCTTTGTCTTTGTTTGTTTGTGGCTCAATCTTTGAAGATCAGAGTTAACTGGCTAAAGGAAAGTTTTTATGGCAAATGTCAACACTGAATTTTTATTTCGTTTTCAGTTTCAGTTTCGACTTCTCCAACTGCAATTGTATGATCTCTGGAATTGTGGTTCTGGTCAGGCCAGACCAGGCCGGGCCTGCCATGACGTCTGACTAAACAAAGACATTATTGATGCCCAGATGTGCGCTGATAAGCCTAGAGAGGCATTACGAGTCCCCAAGACAGACAGACAGACAGAGAGACAGTCAGATAGACAGACTGTCAGACGGACGAGCAGATGATCACAGATAAGTAAGTGGTTAGTGGTGGAGATGGAGAAGTCTTCTCCCTGGATCAGCAAGTGCGCCACCGCGGCTACACGCAAGGTTCGGACTTACTTTCAATAATTTATAGAAGGTAGTCAGGTGAAGTCTTGTCTTCGGGTCTCTCAACTCTTGTTGTCTTGTGGCAATTACGTTGAAATGTAGTCAAGACTTGTTGACATGTTTGCCGTTGTTATTGTGAGGTGAGCTGAGTTGAGTTGGGTTGAGCGATGTTGGACCCCCTCTCCAAGGGGGGGCCCCAACTAAAGACACTCACTCTCACAGATGTCGGTTTCGGGTCTGGGGGTAATTGGTTATTGTAAACAAGTTGTAGAAGCTGTTAACCTGGAGTAGCCGATTGCCATGTGTAAAGATATATGAAGGTGATCTTACCGATAACCTAAACTATATAAAGGTGAGAGAAAAAACGGACTCAAAGAATTTGTATAAGCAACAGAGGGGTAGTCACTAAGTTGGAAGATTTTTGTGATTTTTAAAAGAAATATAAAGATATTTTTGTCAGATTTTTTCATTAAAATTTCTCACAATTTGAGATATTTTCCCTGATTTTATATAATGTGATAATCAAAATATGTCTGTTCATTTTTAATTTTTTTTTTTTTTTTTTGCATGCATACATATGATTAATTGATTATGTTATTTATGACAACTGTAAACCGCATTCGTATGTAAAATCCAAATCCGTTCAATTAATTTTTTTTTTTTTTTTTTGTTTTTTTGAATTAGTTAGTTTTGGTATTTGTAATTATTTATATGGCTGAATGGAGCAACTGAAACCAATTGAAACCAAAAATGAGTGTAGTGTATTTATAGTAATAATTTTTGGTGAATAATTAAATGAAATAATTTGAATGCTAATTGAGTTTTAGCTGCAATTTTACACTGATTTTACACTGATTGGTCAATTATATTGGATTTGTTGTGGCTTCCTTTTTTTTTTGCGTTATGAAATTGTGTGATTAAAACTAATTTCAATTCAATTTTAGCAAAATTATTCCATGGGTTTTATGAATGCCTAAATATGTGAAAACTTTTGTGGAATTCTACCAAATTGGAGACACCATCGGCACATTCAATAAAGGAAGCAGAGGCATGCCTGCATTCACTCTGCCACATTTTTGGCCTCATACCACATCCACACATGCCACAAATTACACAATTACACTCAACTTGTCAGTCATACATCATAAATGGTTTTGGAAGTGAGGCTTTTTCGAGCAGTTTGTTTAATGTTTTGTCATAACTGAATAATTGCACACGCAATGTTGCCACTTTGCCGCATTCTGCTCACTTAAATTTGCAGTGGCATTTTAGGAATTGCACTTGTGTCTAATTTAGCATAGCCATTTGCCAAAGTAAAGAACCAACGATGAAGATACCGCCGCCGCCGATATGTCTGTCTTTGAGAGAAGGAAAAAAAACCAAGAGTTCTGACTTCTTCTTTGCGCCAAGCCATTTATTGGCCACATAAATGTCTGGTGAATGGCTTCAAGGGAAAGCTGGAAAATTGTCATAGACCGCGTGATTCGCGGCGACAGCCACCGCCATGCAGCAAATTGCATTATTAGCCGATTCTTTTTGAAGAGCGGCATTTGCTTTAACCATTACAGTTTACACGATAAGAAGCTTCATGGAATTTTTGAAAAAATTCGAGTTTCAAGGTTTTCAAAAGAAATTAGTTATTAATTTAGGAAATATCCAATCCGATCTCATTCATAATTTTTTTTAATTCCTTGATAAAATTGTTTCTTTCTTCCACGTGTAAACCTTGAAAGTCCATGACATAGTGTTATAGATACATCTTCTGCTCTAACGATAATGCCCCGCCATTCTATTTGATGTCTGTATTTTTTTTGTCATCTGCTTTTGTCCCTGCCGCTGTCATGCAAATTCTTGAAATTTAGGTTGTGAATTTCGAGTTAGTTGGGCATATTGTTGGCTCTTTTAACGATTTTCTTTTTCCTTTCTTATTTACAGAAAACCAACAAAGGCAACACTGAGACGAGACCCCATTGGAAAAATGTCTCAATTTCAGACTAAACCAGTTGGCACAACACAACAATACGAGGAGTCTCACAGGTACTCCGTAGCACCCGCAGCGATATAATGACAGGTTATTCATAAAGATGCAAAAACGAGAGAGAGAAAAAAAAATCAGGCAAACACAATGCCACTGAGGATGCCGCTGCAACTTCAGCTTGCTACCTGCTTACTTCCATTGTCCGTAATTTGGCCAAGCAATTCAGGCAGTCAGTCAGTCAGCTCGGGAGTTGCCAATAAGTGACTCTGGAGATGAATCCTAATGTCTAAATTTAGTGCTGTGACTCTTGGCGAACCTTTCTTGAATTATGTTTTTCCTTTCGCATTGCATAACCCATAATTATCCTGGCGAGTGTGTGCTGCCTTCGACTGACTGATGTGATCCGACGCCTTTTGTTTCGTCTGGCCCAATGGAACCGGGGCTGTCAGGTTTCTCGTTTTTCGGGTTTAACAACTATATTTGAAAATTTGACACAAACAATGTTGAAGCCCAGGCTTCTCGAAACTCTCAGCCTCTCTGGCATATTTAATTAATTTATTTTCACTGATCTCTCTCTCCCTGGGTGCCCACAAGTGGCTTCGGCTTCGATAGTTTCTCTTCGGTCTTGGCCCTGTTGGCGTCTGGGCATCGTTTTCGTCTGGTCTTGGCTGGCCTGTCTGCTTTGAAGTGTTTCGAAATTAATTCCGATCGTCAGCAGATCTAACCGCAGGGGTGCTAACCATTCCAATTTGGATCCTTTGGCTGGCATTGTTCTTGTTGTTTCTGCTTTGTATTTCACTCGAAATTCGTGATTAGCACACGAATGAGATATTAGCTGGAGACTGAAGATGTGGGCGTGGTTTGCAGCTGCAAAGGGTTCTGCTTAAATGAGCTTATAAGAATCATTGGCTCTGAAATCCAAAAGTCAATAGGTAATCACTTTTTGTGTTATAGATGATTTTTTAATCATGCGCAACCAATGCTAAAAAAAATCTATTTCTTTTGCAGGACAAGCTCAGACTCACAGACTCGTAGGTGAAAAAAGAGTCGGAAATATCATTTATCAATGAGTTAAAAATAGAAGCAGAATGGATCCAATTTGGCTTATAACAATGTAATATTTCAAATCATCTTTCAATTTGAAATTCAATAATTTATTCTTTAAACTTTTTACTAACCTATGTAATCATATAATTGAATACGTATAATTTTTCTAATTTTTGAAAAATTCAATTTTTACCAGTTTGAATTTCCGCTTGGCTCTCAAAAATATATTTCCCAACATTGTCTGATTTCAAGGCCTAAGGATTTCAAAATTTTAAGCTCGCTTGATCTACTTACAAGTCTTTATTTGATAAAGAACACATGCTCTATCATTTTCTCACATCAGTTCCAGATTACTAGACTTGCTCAAACCTAAGTCCCTCTGAAACTCTTCGCTCTCACACTTCCTAATCTCCACCAAACCAACCAACAAACACCTCCTCGGTTTTTAATCCCTCAATGATATAATAAACATTGTCAAGCCTTGTGTATTTTCTCTAAAACTTAACAAAGGCCTTGAAATATCTTAGCAACCCTCTTGGTAATAAATTTTTCTTGATTTCCCCACCAAGAGAATTCAAGACTTCCACAACATCTGCCCCGAATTACATAATTATACAATTATATTTACATTAAAAATCTGTTATATTCCGTAATTTGTTACAAGAAAATTCAAAGACTCTTGGCATTTCTCAAGAATCCTTCACGTTTATGAATGACACATGTTTTAACAGCAACCCCAAGCAAAAGCATCATCATACTCATCTACTTTTGTGCTCCCCTAACAAGGTTATTTATTTAATTTCCAGTGTTGTTGGGTCTTTTCATTTTTCTGTTTTTTCGACCACAATAAAAAGCAAAAGACAAACAAGTTGACAAAATCTTTGAAAACAAACATTAGTTTCATTTCATTTGACTGATCTCAGTTGAACTGAGGGTAAGTTTTACCTCACAGGAAACAGCTCTCTCTTGAGTTTCTCGAGAGTGCCTCGAGTGACATTTGTTATGTCAAATTTTTCTGACAGCTATCAATCGTAAATGGCAGCCGGTGTTGACAAGCCCTGGCGTCTTAGTTTTTTTTTTTTTTTCCTTTCAGCTCGCTGGACTTGTCAACAGAACGTAAAAAAAAACTCAGCAGCCCGACCTCCCAGAAGAAATCACAACACTCCCTTCCATTACGCATATGCTGAGGTATTTTGATATGGTCTGGTCTGTAAGTAGGTTTTTCCTAGAGGAAAGTGTCTTCCGTTTAAAATTGATTTCTGCGGTGCAAACTGCATTTAGCTTTCGTATTAGTTCTGGTAAATGAAGAATTCTTCAGTTTTGCGCAGGCGCAACTAATTCGAGGGTGTTTTCCTTTTTTGCCAGCATCTCGGCAGAGACCACTCAATCATCTATCAAACCGAAACCATCTGAAAAACTATTGGCAAAAATTCCCTACTAATTTCCCGGGAAAAGTCACAGGTAGCTGACCAAACTACCTGTCGACTTAACCGGAGAAAAATAAATCAAGTCTGGCATTCCCCTGGGATATCTCAATGGAATACAGTTTCCAATTTCATATACCCTTGACTAGACTGCTTATAAAGACTAATATTTATTTTAAATTTTATAAAAACTGTGAACTATTCTGGCTCGGACTCTGGTAGTCAAGAAATTCCTATAAACATAAACACATCAGCGCAACTGTTATCCTGTTATCCTGGGGCAGACTTCACACACATGTTGTCCATTTCAATGCGTTTGTTATTCTTTTTTTTCTCTCCTTTTTTTTTGGGAAACAGTCTGTGCCATTTTTAATGACAATTTTTGTTACAGTTTTCTCATTTTAGGTTTTCAGTTTCATTTCAGATTGTTATCTTAATGACTCTCCGTCTGCCTGGCTGACCAAAGCAGAACCCAAAAACAAAAACCAAGCAGAGATGGAAAAAATGTTTTATTGTATTTTAAAATATTTTCAATTTTGTTTCAACAACTGCTCACTCTCCTTTGTGTGGGATAAAATAGAAAAAATATTTTCGTATCGTTGTTGGCACATTTTCCACTTGGGCTGGCTGTAATCTCAAGTGTTTTTCATTTTGAGAATCTTTAGCAGGATGTGCGCTATGGTTACTTGAGTTTGTAATTTGGGGCTTTTCAGCATTTTAGTCTTATTCTATAATTTGTTTCTAATTTGTGGTTTTTGACAGGCAAAAAGGCAGGTAGTTGGAAGTTGAAAGTGAAGAGTTTTTGGTAGATTTATTTACTACTTTCCAAATATTTTTCTACTTTGATTTGTTCCAGATTTCGTTGTTTAATAGCAAGGGTTGCTTCAAGAACTTAATCGGCCCCATTTCGGGCGCCATTTAAAAAGATTGAGGCCTTAAAATGGCAAATAGACAATTTTGACTTCGAAAGGTAATGTCAATTTGATTCGAGGTCAAATCAGATTGTGGGCTCCACTCACAATCATGAGAAGTACGAGGGGAAATATGGGTAAACTTCAAAGCTTTGCACCTCTCCACACACTAACACAAATCAGCTGTGTTTTGTAGGGAATTACAAAAGCAGCCTAAAGGTATCCAACGGCAGAGGCGTCATTCATCGAAACTCCCAATGAGGCGCACTGCTCTCACTCTCTCTCTCTTAACGAAACGAGTTGGGTGGGTGGCAATGAAATTGCCTGATGTGTGAGTTTTGGGTGGGATGGCTTGTCCACACATTCATGGTGTTTCATTTAGGTTTTTGTAACTGTTTTCATTTCGCTTTCAGCTTCACCCTGCTCTGTCTGCCTTTCACGTGCTCTGTGCTGCATTCCCCTTGGCAGTCGTAACGCACTTTTGCAGCGAGTTTTGACAAACGACTGACATTCATCAGTGTCAGACGGCGAATCCCTCAACTCACCTTCACCCCCCTGCTCTAAAGTCAAGTCCCCAAAGAGTGCGGAGAGCGCACATGTACAAAAAAAAAAGAAAAAAAGAAGAAGTGTAACTCTGACGAACGCCAACAAATCAAAGGCACATTCCTGTCCACAGCACTGGGGATAGGCAGCGCCGCCGTTTGACGAGTGCCAACAACAATAACAACAAATAAGAACAGTACCCCAAAGAGCATCTGGAGCGCATTAATCGACACATTTTGTTTCTCAGTGCGTTCATGAGTCGATCGGCACGTCAGAGCAAACACTGGAATGGTGGGGACCTGGCAATGTTTGCCTTGTTTTATATTCTTGTGGTCTGATATTTTGGGGCCCCTCTCACTTTGTCCGTCAAAAGAAAACACCGAATATACACACACGCACACAAGACAAACGCACATCCTGTGTAAGCGCTTTGAAGCCGCAGTCAACACACCAAGTTTTTGTTGTTTTTTCTTTTTTATTATAAACAAACTTGAGTCTTGCACGAAGCACGCCCCCAATTTCCTTCAGCTCTTTACTCTTCAACACACTTTCCCCGCTCTTTCAGCTCTCTCGTTGCTCAGTTCCTTTGGTCATGACTGTGCGATAGTAAATTTTTGCATGACAAATTACCGATAAGATCAGCGGCAAAGCGGGAGTAGCAACAACAAAAGCAAAGCCAAGGCAATGGCAAAAGCAAGAGCAACAAAACAGCATCACTTCCCCCAACACCAACAACAACAACAACAAAGTCAACCACCAGTCAAAAAGTCTTGCCAAGTGTGACGAACTCCACCGCGTTTGGCTTGTTGCTTCGTGATGTCTTCGTTGTGGGTTTTTCCTTATTTTTCTGCCTTTTATTTTTGTTAATGCTTGTGTGGCTCACTTGCGCTTTTGGGTTTTGTTTTTATCTACTGAAGTCTTTTTTCTACTCTTTTCTTTGTAAATTTAACCAGGGAGAATTTTTGCAGCTTGTTGCGTCAGCGCACAGTGGGCACAAGCCTAGAAATAACTCATTAAAATTTTACAGAGAATAAATACGTAAAAAATTAACACTAAATATTTATTATTTTGTATATATTATCTATATTAAATTATTATATTTAATCTTTCTTATATTATAAAATGTTATCTATTTGATTTTTTTTTTTTTTTTTGTGAAAACTTCAAGTATACAAATTTTGCATTTCAAATGAATTAGCTCATCAAAAAAAAATATTTAATAAAAAATAAAATAAATTTTTTTTAATAATTATATGAGAAATCCAAACCACTGTGCAGCTCCATTGCATCAGTTTTGTTTTGCCCTAAGGTTTTTCTTTTTTTGCACGATTGCCGCGAATGCAGTCAAGCAAGCACAACTCGAGCGTCTCGCAATTCCCTTTAACGATCGCCCATTTAACGCATTTTATGCAACTGAAGCGGCCATATTCAGAGTACAGAGCAAAAGAGAAAGAGAAAGAAAAAGCGCTCACGGCACAGCGCCATCATCGTCAACGTGGTCGCCGTCGTTTTTGATGAAGACGCTTCCACTGGCAAATTGAGACATTAAAAACGCCAACCAGCAAACCATCCAACCAACCAACTCAGCCCAGCCCAGACCAGCTCAGCTCAGCTTGGCGAAGGCCGGCCCTGGGCAGGGCAGAGTCAGGACCCGGACAAAACCAGGGCCAGGCAAAAGTCAAGTGAAAATCAACAGACAACGCACGAGCGAGTTTTGCTGATGATCTCTGCTCGTGCGGCTGAAAATTTCACGGGCACGAAATGAAACACGAGCAAAAATTTAATTAGGGGCGTTGCATTTCATTTATTTTCATCATCGACAGCAGCCCAGGAATACTTGGAACAATCAAAATGCACACAATATTGAAAACCAGAAGGGGCCATGAATCTTATCAGCTGCAACGGTTGCATCATCATCATCATCATCGTCCAGCTATCAATGTTTACGCATGCATTTAAAAATTCGTATTGAATTACAGGAGGGAATTAACAGCCCGGCCTGCCTGCCCATGCCCTGCTGATGTTCCTCCCGTTCGCTCAGCTGACAAGAACAAATGATATTCGATTGTGGGACAAATTTGTATATATGTGCGGCTGCTGTTGACGCCTCTTCTCTGCGCCAGAAATAAAACCATTAAAGCCTAGCCAGACCACTCGGAATATGCTTATCAGTCCAGCATAGTTCAAAGCAGCGCAGCCAACTTTAACTCATCAGATCTGAGTCGGCTCTTCTCTATACTGGCTGGACTGTGCTGGCGCAGCCAACTTCAGCTAAGTCAGCTGATTGAGTTTGATGCTCGACTCATAGGCCACATGCTGTTTACTTTTAATTAGGCAGCGTGAAGCGCTAACAACAAAATTGCATGGACTGCCGAGGGTAGGCGGGAGGGCTTAGGCCGAGGGTAGGCATGCCGGGTATTAACGAGAATTTATGGGAAATTATTTATTCTTTTCTTTTTTGTTATTCTGTTTGTTTCGTTTTTTGTTAATTTTTAATATATCTATGCCATGATCTCTCTCACTCTTACTCATTTCATCTCTCCTATTCTCTTCAGCTCTTCTTCTTTCTCTACTGTTTATTTTGTTTTATTTCTTAGCTGTCTTAGGGGTGGGAGGTTGCGGGTGTTGCCCCTTGTTTGTTGTTGCTGTTTGAATTGCAATTAAGTCAATTAATATTTTTCTTCTTCTTCTTCTATCTGTCCCACCAAGCTTGGGTCAAATATTTGAGGTCTTCTCTATATCACCGAAAAGCAGAAATATTGTGTGGGTCGCGGTGTTGATCAGAATTGATATTAATGCCGACTTAATATTGCAATAACTCAAAATTAGTTGTTACAAAAATAGACAAGAGAGCAAAGAAAAAGCAAAATTGTAAGAAACAAAAATTTATGATTTCATAAGGGGAACTTAACTTTCCGTAGCAAAATCAATTAATCACTCGAAATTGGTAATCAAAAACGATTTGATAGAGATATATCAAGTCTGGGAATCGAAAGAATTTTCATTTTGGAATTTTCCAGTTCTTATGAAATCCCCTATTGCCAAATGTTGGCGTAACTAACTTATTTCCACACCACATAAATCTGGTCAGGGGAATAGTTCAAGAAGAGGTTAGTTACACTTCAGGTGCTCAACCAGAATTCTGTGGCATCTGCAAAACTTAAAGAAGACAACAGGCATTTTTCCATTTGTCACCGCTTGAGGAAGAAGTAAATAGATAGACCGTCGATAATTTATTTATATTCGGTATACCGAATGCAACTGACCCAACAGAGCTCCCACAGCATGCGATTTTCAAGGTCGAAACCAAATGGAAGACAACACAATTCAAGGTTATACAAATTGGCAACTAACTAGAAACAAGGCGAATCAATATAAGAACTGAGAGACAAACTCACCGCCCGCTGGGTGAGAAACAGATTTACAATCTTGTTGGCTTCGTTGTTAAACAGTTTTGCCCGTATCCAGAGAGAAACCCTAAGTGAGTTGGAAGAAACAGCGAAGCTAACAATGACAAAGACCATAAAAATCAATTACGACACGTTGATGCCATGGTCTGTCCAAACCAAAAGAACTCCGAGAGACATGAAAACACTGACACTGACGATTTTATGACAACTCATCATAGCGTGACATGCTCAACCCGAAAAAAGAAAGAAAATATAAAAGATTCGAGGTTGGGCATTTTCAAGATCATAGGTATCTGGGTATTTGGGTATTCGACAAGACATGACCAAAAATCCATCTATAATTAGTCATTAAACCGTGAATTGTATTCGATCTAACAAACTATACAGAATCTTCTTCCACAAGAAAGAAGAAGAGGGGGAAAACAACGGATCAGAGATCTGAACAAGAAACTTAAAGTCATTTTCTTGGAAACTCGAAATTAAAAAGAACAAAACCAAAATGTCATACGTTTAAATGTGGGTTGTGTGGTTTTTCTATTAGCTTGGGAAGTTGGTAAGGGAGTAGGGAAGCTACATTTATTTTCCATCTTTATTTGAAGTGAGGTTATGAGGAATTTGTTGGCTGTTTACGAACAGTAATTTGGTTACGCTACCATCACAAAGCCAACAACTCAATTAATCCATAAATTTGGGTAAAACTAAATTAGGTTAACTTAAAATATAGAAAAGGTTACCAATTTTTAACTCGAATAGTTTGTCGCACATTTTTGGTGCATTCAACCTTCGGGCAAGCTAGACCCTGTCTCTCCTTGCTGGACCAACTCTCGCTGCGCTTCTAATGTCCTGCTAATGGCATTTTGCTGCACTGTGGTCAACGGCGATAATGAAGTGTGAATATTTGCGAGTTTTTCCAGGTAGCCTGGGCAAGGTAAGCCAGGTATTTAGCCACCACCACCCTGCACGACTTCCTTTCCTTTCAACCTAAACAACTCTAGGGCTTTTTGCAGGGCGTACTAAATTTATGTTTAATTTACAGTTCACTCGGCCATGCAGTTTTGCTTCTCTTTTTTTTTTAGTTTTTGGTAAGTGGTTGGGATTTTTGCTTAAGGGATTTATTAATTCGTTGCGGTACTCTTGCGGTATAGTAACCAACGAGGTCAACAAGGCGACCTGGGTGAAGGAGGAACCGACAGAGAGGAAGGAGAAAAAAGGAGTGTGCAGTTAGCCGGGTAATCTAGTTAAATGAAGAGAAGTATTTCTAGCTTAGCCAGGTTAATACTAGAGATTTGAAGGCTCACAATTTTGAGTAGAATAAATAATATAAAAGAGCTTAGGAGTGCCTAAGCTGAACCGAGCTATGGGATTTTAAGAGTCTTTATAGTCTTAGATTTTGATAATTGTAGGAGATAATCTTAACATTTTGGAAGGATTTAAGGTTATTAAAAATAGAGGGAGGAATATTTATTTAGCATATTTTTGTACCTTGAGGATCAGGCGAGGTGAACCCTGACTATATAGAAAGGATCCACACCAGGGAAAATCTAGACTGCCTTGAACTACATGTTTATTAAAAATATTGAACGAGTTCTTACAACAGATTTTAAATAACTAATATTGCAAATCATGTCGTTTGATCAAAAGGAAATCTTTAGCTTGATCTATAAGCTCACCCGATTACTCTTGCCGGACTGTCGTGTAGAGGAGGATTCTATGGGGTCAGTAAGAGTGCCTTTAGATAGATATTTCGGGGCCCAGACTATGCGTTCGCTCACAAACTTTCCGATCGGTGGTATAGAGGAAAGAATTCCGGTAAGTTTGATTTCACAATACCAAAGCTTAGCATTTTCAAAATTGCTGCTCAAAAATTTTTTAGAAATCTATTATCATGGCCATGGGCATTATAAAGAAAGCTGCTACTGAAATCAATAGAGAACACTGTTTGGACAACGAAATCGCCAATGCAATTTGCGAGGCAGCTGATGATGTCATCTCTGGTAAGTTTTACGATGAAGATCACTTTCCCCTGCTCATTTGGCAGAGTGGTTCGGGCACGCATACCAACATGAATGTCAATGAGGTGATTAGCAACCGAGCCATACAGATCCTGGGCGGTCAAATGGGCACCAAGACTCCAGTGCATCCCATTGATCATGTGAATAAGTCTCAAAGCTCGAACGATACTTTTCCATCGGCCATCAATATGGCCGTCTCAATGGAACTAAAAAATAAACTGTTTCCAGCTCTGGATGTAATAATAAATGCCCTGACAGCCAAAGTCATACTCTGGCAAGATATCATCAAGATAGGGCGGACACATCTAATGGATGCCGTACCTCTTACTCTGGGTCAAGAATTTAGTGGCTACAAGCAACAAATGGAGAATAATCGGGATCGATTGAGGACGGTGCTCCATTCACTCTATCAGTTGGCCCTAGGGGGCACTGCCGTGGGCACTGGCCTGAATGCGCCCAAAGGATTTGCTGAGAAGTGTGTGCAACGCATAGCCCAAATGACTTCAATGCCTTTTACCAATGCTGACAACTATTTCGAAGCTATAGCCTCTCGAGATGCCATAGTCGAGCTCCATGGGGAGCTGAACACCCTGGCTGTGAGCACCATGAAACTGGCAAACGATATACGCTTCCTGGGCTCAGGACCTCGCTGTGGCCTAGGTGAATTACTCATACCCGAAAATGAGCCTGGCAGCTCCATAATGCCCGGCAAAGTGAATCCCACTCAGTGCGAGTCTCTCACCATGATTTGCGCTCAGGTCTTAGGCAATCAAACGGCCATCACCATTGGCTGCTCCAATGGTCATTTCGAACTGAACACCTTCAAGCCTATGATTGCAGCGAATGTCTTGCGATCTATTAACCTCCTAGCCGATGGCCTCAATACCTTCACTGAGCATTGCCTAAATGATCTAAAGGCAAACAAGATTAGGATACAACTCATACTCAATGAATCTCTAATGCTGGTCACGGCCCTTAATCCACACATTGGCTATGACAAGGCCGCTCTGATTGCCAGAGCAGCTCATCAAAATGGCACCACACTCAAGCAAGAAGCCATCAATGCCGGCGTGACCAAGGCCGAATATGAAGAGTGGGTGGATCCAACGCAAATGCTGGGCCCCACATAACCAGAAATATTTGTATGAATATTAAATAATCTGAGATTCTAAAAATAAATTATACATTTTCTATTAAAAACTGAAATAAATCCCCATATCACATTTTTACGACTTCAAATGATTCCCGTCTGTTCCAATACTTTTAACCAGGTGGACTCGTAAACATTTCCAAAAAAAATTTTTTTTTTATGAGCTCCTTGAGTCTTAAAACTGAAGCCTTGCATAATACCAATATTATGGCCTTTGGAAATAAACTAGAAAAAGAAAAACTAGTGAGTGTATTAAAAAAAAAGTAAATAAAATAGAAAGAATTTTAGTGTGGAATTTTCAGGTATTTGGGCACTCATTTGATGCCTCCCCAAAGACAGCCAACGGCACAAACTCTCAAGCGTGAAATTTTGCTCGGGAAAATATGCAAAAGGCAGAAGACCTTCAAAGCCGCAGCAGTGGCATAAAATACCAGAACCAGGCCAGAACAAATAGACCACATCAGGTCCCTTGGGCTGCTTTTGACAACCTTCTCGTTGGCTGTTTTAATCAAATTACGAAACGCTCGCTTCTATGGTATGAAGTGTATATGCGTATGTATGTGTGTGTGTGTGTGTGGCATTTAAGTTTTTGAAAATGTCTGTCAAAATATTTTAGTACACTTTATAGGGGCTACCGCGAAACTGCTGCAGGGAAGGTGTGCTAGCCTGCTGAGTATATCAGATTTAATTATTTGCTAACACGAATTTTCGGGGTTTTTTGCACATGAGATTTTTTCGCGGTTTTCCCAAAGTCACAAAGAAGATTTTCGCTTGCGGTTTGTTTGAGTTTCTTTTTAAACTATGCCGACGTGAACCAGACGATTTAATTTTGTCAACCAAAAATATTTGACCAAACAATCAAACAATCAGAGAATCAGACAAGAAAATACTTTCACTTTGAAGTCGACTCAGGCAGCGGCAAGTTTTTGTATCTTTGAGATAGATTTTCTTTTTTTTTGCGGTGGACCTTTTTGGGTAACTTCTGACAGAATGAACTCAAAGAGATTCGCAGAGATTTGAAAAAAGAAAAACAGAAAATGTTTAATTGTGTCAATTGCACAATAACTTTGGATCGATTCAGCTGTGTTTGGCAACCTTTGTGCAGTCAATTGTCACAAATATCCTTTATGTGAGACTACCTGACCAGGCTCAGGAGAGACTTAACTTTGTCTTTTACTCCTGTGCCCCCTGCCTATCCAGGAGTCTCTGATAAAAGCCGACTTCGACTTTGTCAGAGCGGCGACCACTTTGTCCCAGAAAATTGAGTTGTAATGTTGCTTTGTCTATCTAAAAAAGAAAAAAAAAACAAAATAGAGCTACTCCAGTGCTCGGGCGGCAGGTTAAAGGATTATTAGTGTTAACATTCTGGGCAAGCCAAGTCAGCAGTTTTCCCTTCCTTTTCAATTCATTTCTTATCATTTGTCAGCAGACTAAGTAGCCAAAGACGGCCTTTCGACTCTCCTATTTTTATTGTGTTGTCACCTTTTGAGGTGACACAATAATTTCTCGGCTTAATTGTTGGTAATTAATGCCTGCGGCATTTCCAACTCCAATTCAAAGGAATAAATAAAAGAAATCAAAGAAAAATCAGAAAGAGTGCCTCAGAAAATCAATGCAGGTTTGTTTGAATCTTTTATTTAGTTTATTTTTTTTTTCGACTTTCTTTTTGAATTCAAGCCGACAAGTTGGCCGGTAATGTGGTCTTAATCTAATGACCTGACATTTGTCACTGACTCGAGCTTGGCAGTTCCATTTGTGGCCATCAAGAAGTGGTAGTAGATGATAAAAGATGTTAGAAACAAACCTTTCGGCAATTAGGTAAATGCTTTTGGTATTCACACTGATAAATGCTGAAATGTCGGGCTACCCCAAGTTTGATTTAGTCTGGCTTTTATCAGGATCGAACCCAGGTCACTTTGGATTGATATAAATTAGTTTTAAAGTGAGGCAAAAGGAGTCAAAAGGTTGACTTAATCTTAGTATTTCACTTTCTCCCAAAAAAAAAATATCATAAAATTTGGTTATTTAAATTTTATTGAAATAAAAATTTAATTAAACCCACTCAACTGGTCTGGTGTGTGTGTGTGTGTGCCACAGCCCACTCTTTTGACAGCTGTCAGTTTTTGTTTGACAGTTCAAATGTTGTGCACACCCCAAACTAAATTTTGTTGTTGCCCCCCAAAACTGACGAGCCAATTTTTGTATGCGTCACTCACAACTCTTTGGGCCAACTAGCCGGCCTGTCTTTCTCAGTTTCGCTCTTTTTTTTCCCCCTCTTTCTTCGTCATTTCTGCACTCATTTTGGCAGGCAATTTTCGACGCCTTGTCGCGCTTTTGTTGTATCGTCCAAAGCGACAGCGGTGGCAATTTCTAATTAAATTATTCAATTTACAAAAAAAAAAGAAGAGAAAATGAGAAATGAAAAAGAAAAGAAAAGCGCAGCCAACAGCATTGCTAATGGCAGCCCCTGTTCACTGTCTCTTGAACCGTCTCACCCCTTTTCGGCCCACTTTGCTAGCAAGTTGCCAAACTCCGACAATTGTCGCCGTCTCCACGGGCGGTCCCAGAAATTCACCCTGTCCCAGGCCATGCCATTTATACATCTCTCTGACCAAGCCTCTCCCCATTTCCCCTTTCACTCTTTGTAGTATTTATTCCAAAGAAATCAGCTCCACTTGCTGTCTTCATTCGGACGGTTTCGCTCGTTTGCCAGCCAAGTTTTTGGGCCTTGTTCGGTTCAATTTTGTAATTTTTTTTTGAGAAATTTTTTACAGCCGTTAAGTGCTGCAATTCTCTTATTCCTACTCTTACCCTTAGACGCTTCCCTGGAAGCATTCTCTGGTACTAATGGGAAACTCTGGTTTCTTGGAAGCTTTCTTTTCCGTGGAAGTTCTTGATAAAATCTTCCCAAGACAACTCGAACACTTCAGATCCTTTAGGAACTACCCAGATTTGATTGATTTATCTTTCCACCAAAAAAATAACTTTAAAGTTTCCATCAAAAGGAAAAAGAGGAAAATGTCTTTATATCCTAATTAGATTTAAATATCTAACAATTCAACCGCAAAAGGAACTGAAAATGCCGAAACCCTCAAACGAAAGAAAAAACATCGAATTTCCGTTTCAAGTGAAATCAAATCCAGTTTGCATTGGTATTGGGTGGGTGAAATAGAAAGAAATAGCAACGGACAAATAAAAAGACCATCAAGTTGCACTTTCAGACAAAGCAGTTTTCAAATTGAACAACAAAAATGCATTTAGAAAATATGGCAAAGAGTGAGTAAAAGGAAAAAAGGAAAACAACCCAGAAAATGCTTGCCAAAACGGTGGGGGACTACCGTAACATGCGGGCAAGGGGAGGATTGCCAGAGTTGTAAGGTTTTTGCCAGTTGTCAGTCTTTGAAGTGACAGAAGCAGCAGCAGCAGCAAAAGTCTAGTCTAGTCCAAAAATCCTAGAGCCCTCCCCGCCACCCCCGGTCAGCAGGAGAGTCTTTGTTATTGTCTCGGCATGGTGCGAATATTTCCGCTTCCGCATAGCCAAATATGCTGCTCATACTGGCAGCCCAGTGGGGAGTTCTATTCGACTCCAATCGCCCCACACCCCCATCAGAGACAGACAACAAACACTCGCACTTTCAAACTTCCTTCCGCTTTTGGTGTGGCAAAAGTTTTATGACCGTGCACTGCACACAAATGAAAGTTTTTCTCCCCCTCCATCCATGTCTGTGTCTGAGTCTCTAAGCTTTTTAGATCTGCGCTTCTCCTGGGAGGAGTTAGGACCAGGACTAGACCTTCTGTCTAGGTGAGGGGCAGTCTGTAATCTAAGCAAATGGCCATTGTCACCGGACTATAAACTGTGGAAGAGCCTTCCCCTAGTTGGATATGCCAAGAGACTCAAGAGACTTCTTAAAAGTTCGGCAAAATCAAAATTTGTTAAGATATCCTCTTGATTATTTTCTAGATTCCTCAATTTTGGATTACTTTATATTCACGAATAAGGAACTCAAACAGGGGTCTCTAATAAATATAAAGGATTCGATAAATATTGAAAGAATTTCTCAATAGGTAACTTACACAGGGCTCTCCAATATTTATAAAGAATTCGAGAAATTCTGAAAGAATTCCTCAATTTTCGAAACCTTTTTATATTACGAATAAGGAACTTAAACAGGGTTCTCCAATATACATAAAAAATTCGAGAAATGTTGAAAGAATTCCTCAATTTTCGAAACCTTTATATATTACGAATAAGGCACCCTGTGGATTTTTAAAATATGTAAAAAATTCGACAAGTTTTGAAAGAATTTAGAGTCAAACTTCTTCTAATCAAAATATGAAACTATATCCAGATATATTTCCTAAGATCTTGACAGGATAGCTCCAACCGGAACTCCTTAAAGGCTTAAGGAATATATTTAGCTTTGTGTTGAGTATTCCTAAGCCGTGAAAATTTTTTCAAAACTTCAAATAAGCGGAAAAGATAGAAAACTCAATCTTTGCAGAGGTCCCAAAGGAAACGAAAGAGTTAAGGGAGAAAGGAGAAAACTCTATATAGATTATCTAATCGACTAGCAACTACAAGGATCCTTTTAAGTTTGCTTCCCTTATCCAATTAGTTCTGCTTGTCCTCTTGAAACTATCCAAGTGCACTTCAATTGTGTTTTACCTTCTAAGTCTTGTGACTTTTTACCAAGTGTGGGGTAGCCCCACCACCCCCAAGTTATCTTCTCTTCTGCTTTGGCGGTCTTGTCTTAATCGTTTAATTGCCTGGCATAATTACAAATGCAGCTCATCATCAGATTTCAGCTCAATTTCTCGCCTCCCATCAGTTCCATTTCCCCTCGTTTTTTTTTTCTTTCTTTCTTTCTTTTCTGTTCTGGCAGAGGAGAGGTCAATGCGGGCAAATGCAGCAAATTGACCCAAAAGTGTAGCCCTTTGGGGTAGAAAACGAGGATGTTGGAGTTGATTTAGCCCTTCATTGGGTGGGAGTGAGCTTTGTTTGAGAACTCTTGGCTGCTCGAAGAAGTGAAAGTTCTCATTGACCATTTCACACTCTCGGTCATAATTCACTCGGTGGATTCTCTGGTCGAGGAAGGGGTTGGCTGGGGGAATCGATAGATGAACTCAATTGAATTTTGCCTTGGGTCTGTCCTGATTTGGGGGGGGGGGGGGGGTGAGTGGTAAAAGGGGACGTAGGCTCGTGGGCTTATCTAACCGAAATGCAGCAAACTATAATTTGCTTTCAATTGATTTTTCAGTGCCCCCCCAGTTCGACTTTTGGTGCTGCCCATTTTTCTTCATTGATTTTATGGTCCTTTAGGTTTTTTCCTATTTTTTTCATAAATTTTGCAAACAGGACAGGCCACTTGTTCCGGGGCAGTTGCTGTTGTTGTTGTTGTTGTTGTTGCATTAACGCCTTTGACCCCAGCAACTGCATTTGGCCTCGAGGGTTGGCCGGGTTCTCCCTTTTGCCCTGGTTTTCGTGGGTGTGCATTGCGACTGAGTTGGACTTTCCCCCCGCCATCGCTCTCTCTCTCTCTCTGTCTCTGCCTGGCTGACAGCTGCTTTTTCTTCATTAGCAAAGTCAACCCTGGCCAAGCATTCGAGTTGGAAATTTGCCACCCGCCAACGTCTTTTGTTATTCTTGGGTGGTGATTTTGTGGGCTGCCTTTTTTTTTTGAGGCGGCCTTTTAAATTAGTTTACATGACTGCGTGTAATGGGTTTTTCTATTTTTCTCCACTTCTACTTCTGCTTCTTCTTACCATCCAATGTTATTGCCCCGTTCCAGGGGGGGTGACTTCTCTGGGAAAGGACCACAAAGGCAAAGGCAACAGTTGCTTTTGTCATATGTTGAAGCCACAGGCGTTTATATAAGTGCACCCCCTCTCCTACTCCCCCACACCATTCCGGCACTACCAAGGACTACTGCGAAAAAAATAAGTGGATTTTTTTTTGTTGGAATTCGAAATCTGTTTAGTGGGTTGATCTAATAAACTGGGTAAATCGATATGGGAGAGCAATAAGCAGACAGCTGCGAGTCTACTTAAGGTAATGAACATAAAATTGGGAAAGAACTTTATATAGAAAAGGATTGTATGTTACTTCTTTTGGAAATCTTTCTAAAAATTCTGAAATTTCTATTCTTTTTTACTTGCCACAAAAACTTCTATTAAACTCAGAGGGGAGAGCTTGCCCAAACGACTTAAGTAAAATCAATGAATTCAGCATAAATTCGTTTCTAAACAAACCAGCTAGTTTCATTTCTTTTATTAACCCCAAAAATGCAATATTGGCCAGGCCGGTAGGTAATTTTGCTGAAACAATAAAGACTGGCTTTGTGCGGCTATCCAAAGATAGCTTAATATGCAAATTAAGCCATATCAGACAAAAATATTCATATGAGATACAATAAAAAAATATATATCTAAAAATTATATAAAAAAAAAAGAAATGGTAAAACCAAAAATATAAACACGGCCAGGAGTGTCTCTGTCGAAAAACTAAACCAGTTTACTGGAAATATTAGAATAATGCAATAGCCAAGCGAGCGACAAAAGAATAATAACCACATGCATGCAAATAGACAACACACAAAGAGAAACACACACACACACGCACACACACAAGGATAGACTGACATAGATACGTTCACACAGATACACACCTTTGGTCACACACAGATTGTTACTGGCAACAACAAAAATCTTTTCTGAAAATGCTGAAATGACGGGGACATTCACACACACGCACACACACACACATAGACAAATACTTTCAGTTACAAGCAGTTATAGATACAACCAGTGAGGACCCCATCTAACCTAGTCTAGGCCAAGTCCAGTTTGGGGTGTGCTCCCAATTTTTAGTCCTCCCTGCTGCAGGCCAGCAGGACCTGACCAAGCCGAGATTTATTATCCTGGCATAGGTACATGTATATACCAAAAAGTATCTATATTTCTATACATATAGGGTGTGCGGATACAGATACAGAAGTGGTCAAAAAAATAATAGAGGCTTTATACTACTGGAAACTGTATAGGAAGAAATATTCTAAAAATTGAAATCTTAATCTGAATAGTAGGTTAAATTCAACTAAAAAGCCCATCGATCTACAATATTTGTCTGATTTTTTTGGGTAGAACGATTTACAAAGAATCCAGATGCCCTAAAATGGATTCAGTTCTGATCTAGCTAGGATCTAAGTAGGGTTTCCAAAGTATTCCCAATTCAATTGAAATACTCCACTTAATATAGAAAAATATAAAGAAGAAACCCACAGATCTAAATTGTTTTTCAGATCGTTTTGGGGTGACCCGATTAACAAAGAATCCAGATCTCCAAAATGGCTTCAGTTCTGATCTAGGTAGGATCTAGGTAGGGTTTCCCAAGTATTCCCAATTCAATTGAAATATTTCATTAATCAAATTTCTAAAAAGACAAAAAAAAAAAATGGATAGCTTTTTTATCCAATTTCAATCAGATCATAGAGATATATAATTTCTTATATAAGACCTTATTATTTTGTCCTTTAACTTCGTTCAGCTATATAATTTCTTTTATAAAAAAAACCCTATCTTTTTGTCCTCCACTGTAAAAGTTATACTGATATTACGTTGTCTCCATCTATATATATATGTGTGTGTGTGTGTGCTCTATGACTTTGCATATTCATTTCTGGGTGATTTTGGTTCCACCGCTGCTACTTTCGCCGCCTGCCGTGCAAATTTATTAGAAAAGGTTGAAAAACTGTAAAGTCAGGCCATGCTTATGTGCCAAAGGAAGTGACAGAAATAAAGAGACAGAGAAATATGCGAGAGGAAAGGGCGTCCACATCGATGCATATGCAAATTGTAACGGTACACACACACACACATTTTTACTGCCAAACTGGTGCGTGTCTCTGCGGTTGTGTGCGTGTCCAAACGTGTCTACTCGGGATTGTAGTTCTAGTTCTCTGTCGGTGCATGTGTATGTGTGTGTGTCTGTGGGTGTTGATGTTTGTGACCCAATTTATTTGTGGGGTGTTATCCTTTTACCCCTCTCTCTACCTCTCTCTCTCTCTCTCTCTCAACGCACTTGATTCATTCAATTTAATATGACTTTTTGTGGGTCGCCTTGTTCTGTTGTCGTTTTGGTCATGACAAACAAAAATTATAATTGTACTTGAAGTGCCCAAACCCAAAGTAATAGAAAAGGATCCATAATGTCGAGAATATATTAAGGAACTTCTATTCCTTAAATCTTCCTGAGTTCAGTCAAATTTCTCAGTCTTCCACAAAAGATCTCGAGTTCCCTTACTTTCGCACTTTCTTCATTTCCATATAAGAATTCCCCCCAATTATCTACACTCAATAAATTGTCGAACCTAAAATATTTTTCCCAAAGAACAGCTCAATACTGCCTAATGAATTTGTTAAAAATTCCCCCCCTCTCCGAGAATATGAAGAGGACAGTAAATGTGTCTTCTGAAAATATTACCATATCATTTTGGAAAACTCGGACAATAGCGGACAAAAGACCTCGGGGTCTATTATTTTTTTCAATTCGCCAATTTGGCATTGGCTTCAAGCAGATGTAAAATGTTTTGCTAAAATCGATTCAGTCTTTTTAGAAAAACATCAAAATGTGTTTTTCTTTTATTCATTTTATCAAGTTTGACTCAGCAAATGGAAGAAAGATTTAGAAATTATTATATGTTTCGGAGTCCTTTTACCTGTGCAGACCTCTGGAAGCCCCTGGCAAATGGCTCCGGTTTGGTTTAATTCCAGACAAATCGTCAGAGCTTTGTACGATCGATTGATCTTTAGTTGGATAATGGAACTTGGTATATACATATATATAAGCAGATAGATCGAACTCTATAATATTAGTACCGAAATCTTGGAAATTTTAGAACTATCTATCTCCTGTATTTCTAAGTCGATCTGATTCAAGTTGGTTGAATATATCTATTTCCTATAGACCTGATATGGAACTAGACCGATTCGGGATATAGCTCGGGCATTTCTTAACTGATCTTAGCCATTTTTGATATGGAATAAATATAGTCTTAAATTTGAGATACCAAATTCTTATACTATATCATTCAAATTAAATATTATAAGAAAGATACTTTTATATCCTGAAGATAATCTTTCTTATAGATATATTTTTTACTTTTAAGATCTTTTCTATGGATCATATGAATTTTGTCCAGTTCAAGTTCTCTGGGCATTTTAGGTATTCTCACTCAACTGAAAATTTCACCTTTGGTTGGTCTAGAATTTTCATTGTTTGGAAAATTTTGAATTTTTGCGGGCCAAATAAATATTTTGTTCTTGCTGTTGTTGTTGTTTTTTCTTTTTTTTATTGTTGAGGCACATTTGACAAGGTATATCACATTGACAAACATGAGGATTATCCCTTGCAATATTAATTATGAATAACAGAAGCGAGTCGGTACCAAAGGCAGCTGCCTTCATTCATGTGGGAGATTTGACAAAAAAAAAAAAAAAAATACCTCAGATGAATATGAATTTATTTGTATTTCAGCCAACTGAATACTTTTGACCAAAAAAAAGGACAAACGGGGGAAGTCATCCCTGATTAATTAGTAAAAAAAAAACAAGAACGGGCCAAAAAGATTTAACTTTTCGGTTGGACATTTTGTTGGTTGGGCCTTTTATGTGTTTGCGGTTATTTCGGTTGAGTTGGTCGGAAACTTTGGAAAACCAAGGAAAGATGCTTTCTGAGAAATAGTTTTCCTTTTTGGGGTTTTTCGCGCCCCGTTCGGTCGCTAATGCGCCTTTAATTTGCGGCCGTGTTAGATGAAATGAGCTGCTAATGTCTTCAATGTGGCCTAAATTGGTTGAGGGTGGAGGCGGGTGCAGTGGGGCGAGAAACCACACCAAACATTTCACTTGGCGCTGCCTAATGAGTTTGCTAGCCGCAACAGTGTGGGGAGCAGAGTGAAAAAAAATGTTCGGGAAAAAAATTTCAAACAATTTTTTAAGAATTTTCCCGTTGGAGTTTTCAGCACCTTTGGTGAGGATGAGGAGTGCTTGGGCCATAAATTGCTTTGAAAATAAACAGAAATGCATACAAAAGTTGATAAACAAAACAAAGGGCACTGGGAGAAAGGGTGCCAATGAAATGTTAAATCAGAAAACCCCCACCAAGCTGGAAAAGGAAAAGTAAACAAAATTTCATTAAAAAACGAACTAGGGGAAAATCCTTAGCAACATTTCAAAATGTTGCTAGCCACAAATGTTGCAAGAGAGCGCAGAGAGAGAGAGAGAGTGTGTGTGTGCTTGAGCTGAGAGAATAAATTCATGCATTCATTTTGTTTATTTCGAATTTTCGAAATCCGCTTGGATGCTGTGTGGCTCCACAACTGTTGTCGTTGATTTTCGCGCCGGCCTCGGCCTTCTGCTTCTTCTTGTAATTTTACATGCTGCCAGTAAGCGGAAGCAGAAAAACAGCAATTCAAAAAAGAAGAAAAAAAAGTAAAAACAAAAAATCTCACACACACACACACACACAGCGAAAATAAACGAAGTGCAGAGCGTATTGCTTGGACCAAAATGTCCGCCCAACTGCAACTACCCAGCCCCCTCCCTGCTCCTTAGAAACACACAGAGACATTGACCTTGATCATATGCCGAGTTGACTCTTCTCTATATTTGTTGTTGTTATTGTTGGTGTTTTATGGCGGCTTCGAATACATCATTCTGAGGTTCAATTTCAGCTGTCTCATTGAGTGAAATTGCCCCAAACTAAGAGGTTTTTAATAGACCCTTGATGAAGTGAAGTGAAAATTATCTCTTCTTTCAAGCAAAGCAAATTTTGTGAATTTCTAAAACAAACATCTTTCGCTAAAACAGTTGATTAATTAGTTAAAACGCAGTTCTCAGAAAACAGCTGTGATGAAAACAACTTCGAGAATCAATTAACAGGAAACATATTTTTTATTGAGAGAAAAAAAAAATGGGCACAATGAATCACAAAAATATCAACTTCAAGGAAACCCCACCAGCCGTGTAAGTCCAGTTAAAACAGTACAGAACAAGCAGCAAAATTCAACTGGCTAAAACGTTAGAAATTTTACAACAAGCCTCGAAAGGAGAGAGACACAGTGAAAGAGTCCCACAAATGAACCTCATCAAAATGAAAATTCGAAGAAAACAGTGAGAGAGCGAGAGAACTAAAAATGTTGCAAGCACGAACAAGCACGAACTTGTCTTTGCCTGTCGAGGGTTGCTTGGCCGGCTGGCTTCTCTCGCTTGCTGGCCTAGCCAATTCCAATTTCAGATTTTCAGTTTAGTTTGAAATGAAACTCGCCGTCGACGACAACAGACGTGTGCGCGTACCTTTCGCCGTTTTGTGAATTGAAAACTCTACGACAAGAACGAAAGAAACTTCGTGGCCGCCAGCGCGTCTTTTTTCTACCGACTCTAAAAGACTGAGTAAACCCAAAACGGTCTGAAATAAAACAAAATTAACAAATAAAGTGAAATTAATAAAATAAAATAAGAAAATTGTGCCAAGCGAAAATTGAAAAAGAAAAGTGCAACAAAAGAAAAGGCAAATGAAATAAAAATAAAAAAAAAATATTTGATAAAATTAATTTAAATTGGATTTGCTTTAATTAAAACCAGAGAGAAATAAACAAATCAAAAAAAAGTCTTGTGTCAAAGCAAATTAAAATCAAAAAGAGAAAAGCAAAAAAACGCCGACTTGTTTAAATTTGGAGTAAAACAAAAAGAAAGAAGAGAAAAACAGCGGGTAAGTCAATTTAAGGAAAAAGGAAAAGAACTCCTCTCAATTTGGCCAAAAATTCGGATAATTTGAGGCTTTGGCAACGCCGATAAGCAATTTTTTCTTGGTCGCCCTTTTTGGGCTGCAGCTCATAACTAACGGTACTTGTCAAGTTCTAGCAAGTTTCCCGAGATTTTCTTCCTCTTCTTCTTCTTTTTAATTATATTTAAATAAAAAAAACGGCAGAGTCAAGCCGAAACATTTTCGAACCTTCTGCGCCTTTGTTTGGCTTTGAAAAGGGGGGAAAGAAAGAAACTCAAAGGCCGCGTGTGAGTGTGTGAGTATGTGTGTGTGTGTCTTGGTTCTGAAAAGTAAATTTGTTTAAATTATTAGCAAAGACGCAACAAGTGCAACAACAACAACAACAACGCGGGCCTTTAAAAGCCACCGCAAACATTTGTAAAAATCTGTTGAAACTTTATTATTTTTTTCTTTCTTGTTTTCTTTGGCGGCAAACTTGTCTTTGCTTGTTTTATTTAGATTTTTTATGCTTATTTATTTACCACACACACACTCTAACACACACACACATACACATACAAAAAGTGCGTTAATCCTTTGGTAAATAAAATACAAAAAATAAAGTGCAGAGGGGCCAGCCAAGTCTGGCGAGGCAGCAAGCGTGGCAGCCTCAAAGTTCGCAACTCATAAATTCACGCAAAATAAAATTTATGTTTATAGAAAGCAACAACAACAACAAAAACAACAAAGACCGGCATAAAGCCAAGTACATTTGTGGCAAGTATCAAGTGGTAGTCTGTCTTCATTTTTTTTTTTTTTTTTTGCGTATCCACCAGATACATTGACGAAGACAACCAAGCCGGCTTTTTTTTCTTCTTCCTCTTCTTCTTATTTATTTCTTTCTTATTTTGTTTTTGCTTCCTCTTGTTTCTTTTTTTTTTTTTTTTTGTCTTTTAAATGAGTTGTTAAACGCAACCAAGCCAGCCTGAGGCCGATCTCCTCTCCTCGGCCAGGCAATTGATACAAAAGATAAATAATAACTCAATCTTGCGGATAAGATGCTTTTTGCCTACGCTTCGTGGCTGCTTAATGGGCCACAGCAAATAACAAAAAATATTGACTTCTTTTTTTTTGTAATTGGAAGTTTTTTTTGTATCTTTTTTTTGGCAAATCCTCTGCGTGTGCTTTGACATTTTGCTTAAATCTAAAAAAAAAAGAATCCCTTGACCCTTTTAGAATTTTAAAATAAATTTGTTTACACACACGCACACCTTGGCAAATTGAATTTTAATTGTGGACATGACGGCTACACATGTTCAGATTTAACTCCAAAAAAAAAAAGAGAAAGAAAAGGCTCAGAGCCCACAAACCTTTCAACAGGATTTCCGTTTGCTGTTGAATTTGAAAATTTCAGAATTTCAGAATTTCTTGGCATTTCCAATTAGTATGCTAAGGGCATTGTCTTTAATATATTTATTTATTTTTTTTTTAACAGAAATAAAACACTCTTGACTCGTAATGGCTTGATTAAGTCATCGGATGAAGAGGCCAGGCATGGGAATAAAGGCTTAAGTCGAAGTAAACCATTTCTTTTTTTTTTTGTTTTTTTTTTTTTTTTTTGATTCGACAAATTCAAAGCTTGCCAACTGGTTTACATATAATTTGTTATTAGCCAGAAAAAATGCTGCAAGGCAGGCAAGACTCAGGACTCAGGACTCGTCCTGATGACGGCCTGTCACATCAATGTCACTCAGCATTACACACACACACATACACACACACACACACCGAAAAGAAGAAAATAGGGAAAATCTTTGCCGGGCTCGGCTCGCGGCTCTGTCTGGCCCAGATAAAAGTTTCCTTTTTTCATTTTTTTTTTGGTTTTTTTACGCCTCGGCTAAGCATGAAAAACATGGTCCTCAACACCTCCTGCAGAGATTCTGCCCCTCCGCTCTACCCACTGTTTTTTTCACAGCTTTCGCTTTTCGCTGATTTTGTTTTCTTGGCTGATTCCTCCCACTCCCCCTCGCCCCAGCCAGCTTTAAATAAAAAAATTACAAGAGCATAACAAATATTTTGTTTGTGTTAAAAGACAAGGGGGGAGTGGAGTGGAGTGAAGTGGCGGTGGCAGCCTGTTTAAATTGTTGGCCAGTAATTTTGTACAACTTTCGGCCCACAGCTGAGTTCTTGGCCAAGAATAAATAAGTCCGCCCTGGCATATGCTAAACAGGCGCTGAACTAAGGAAGAAAAAAACCCGAGCAAAAATATAAAAAAAAAAAAAATGCTCGAGGAACTTTAAAAAGCAAGCAAAGAAATTCAATGCAAATTTGCTCGGGGATCTGCTTAAATTTGCCGAGAATTTTATTAGCATTTCAAATGGAAGGGAAACTTTAAGCAACTCGACAAAATATTTTCGCACATTTCTTTCTTTATTTTTTAATACAAAAATTTTTAAGATATTTTTTTTTTTTTTGTAAATTCTCCAAGATATTTGAAACTTTTTTTATACATATTTTATACACTTTTTGTAGGAAAAAAGAGTATTTTTTTGTTTAGAATTTATCTAAAAATTATTTCAAAATTTCTCCAAGATATTTGAAATTTTTTGTAATACTTTTTTTGTAGGAAAAAAAAGAGTATTTTTTTTGTTTAGATTTATCCAAATATTTTGAGGGTTTTTTTTTATAATTTTTTTAAAATTTCTGCATTTGAAATGAAAATTTTTTTATTATTTTGTTATACACTTTTCGAAGAAAAAATAGTATATTTTTTTAGAACTTATCTATATTTTTTTTTTTTTTGTAAATTTGTCAAAAAATTTTAGTTTAATTGAGCCTCTTTTTTCTCTATTTTTTATTAGAATTTAATTTTACCTGCCTGGGTCATATATTTGTTCCATTTGAAATCTCTTTGTCTACACCTCAATCACACTTAAAATCGAGGGAAACTAACATTTCCAAAACTACTCAATTTGAAAACGAAACAGAAGAAGGAGAAGAAGAAGAGGGAAAAATAAAAAAAAAAGACCGTCCAGGTAGACCGATGACATACGTTGGATATATCTTGCCCACACCCATATCAGTTACCCTGAATGCCAGACGAATTAGAATTACGCGCACCCCGTGAGGGTTGGAGGGATCGATCCTGTCTCGTTTGTTCTGTGGTGACTTTTGTCTGGACTAAGGCATTTATCATTGGGTTTCTCTTACCTGAAACAGACCCTGTCGATTGAGTCATTTAAATGCGTGCCAAAAAAAAATAGATAGAATCGGCCTGGTCTGGTCTGACCCTACCCCAGCTAATTTCTGGCTTATATGAAGCCATATTTTTTCTAAATTTTGGAAATTGTTGAAATTGTTAAGAATTGTCAATTGTCTCAGCTGCTCGCAGACACTTGAGACACGAATTGAAAGCCCATAAATCGGGCTAGGATGGTTAAGTGCCGCACTTGAAAAGGAATCAATCCAATCCTGAGACAATTCTATTTAAAGCCTGAGAAAGAGTTTGCCCCTTTGACTCTTTCATTTTCTAGTTTTCTTTTTTGAGCCAATTATCTAATTGGTTTTCATTCAGTCGACTCTCAGGGAAGCCTGATTTATTTCAGCACTTTGATTTCGCTTATCAGAATTTCCAACTGCTTTGGCCTTATCTTTTCAGCTTTCCTTCTCTCCCTCTCTGTCTCTTTTTTTTTCTTATTTCTCTTTTATATTGGTTTTGGGCCTCTGCTAATTGCCTGAGTGAGTGTTCACCTGGCAAAGAGAGACTTTGATTTCCATTATGTGTTTCCTTGAACGTTTCCGCTTCTTTACGCTTCAATGGCAGATTGGCTGATTCTGTCTTTGGTTCTGGCAAGGGTCAATCCGGGAGTCTTTTTCCAACTGGCTTGGCCACTCCACCACACCGGCCATGTCATGACTTAATCTCAAAACAAATCGATTTTGTTGTCTGCCCGACCACCCGTCCACCCGTCCATCTGTCCGCTTCCTTTTGTCTGCTTGTGTGGATTTTAAGTTGCTTACTACCCAAAGACTGTCTGAATGTCTCCACAAATTCAATGTCTCAATGTCTGCTCGCTGGCTCTGGTTTTTCAACACAATTTATTTCATTATTTCGATTGAATGTCTTGAGGCTGCCACAAACGCACTCAAAGATACTTTTGAGTCTCTGGCATCAGGTTAATCACTGAGAGAACGAGAGAGAGCATTCTTAAAGATACTTTTTATTTTAGGCTTTAAGTTTTGTTTGGGCTTGTCATAATTTTTGGTTGGCTTACTTAGACAACTTCATCCCACAGATACACAGTTAAAGATACAATTTACATAGGTTGAGATATTTTTTCGGGTAATTTATTGAAATTCAATCTGTTGTGGCATGTTGAAAACCTCATAGGTCGTCGTCATTGGCGTTGTTGTTGTTGTTATTGTTGTTTATTTATTAGTCTGCTGAGTTGGTGGCTCAGCTCGGCCTGGTCGGATCTGGTCTGGTCTGGTCTGTCGCATTTTCAAATTCAATTCAATTCAATTTTCTTTACAACATTTCATCTTTGACAGTTTTTTTTTCCATCTTTCTTTCTTTCTTCTTTCACTGTGCATGTTTGTATTGTTATTGTGTTTATTTATTTCAAATCGCTGAGTTTTTTTTTTCATTTCATTTCATTTCTTCTTCTTCTTTTTTGTGACCCAAGTAACGTTGTCAGTCCATCAGAGTTTGACTTGAGGTCGCCTCCTTGGCCGACTTCGTCTCCGTCTCCGTTTCGGTCTCCGCCTCTGCCTTTTGCGTTTTAATATCTTTTAATCTCCAATGTCAACAGCGGCTTACATTTGATTGCAAGACAAGCAACTCACAACAAACTCCGACCAGCCTCAAACTCCAAACAATTGTATACTGTTTACACGATGCGTTTATGTCTGTCTCTGTGTGTGTGTGTGTGAGAGAGAGATCTTATCAGTTGCTTGGCCCGGCCAAAGATACAGATACTTTGGTATCCGCCTTGTTATGCCCAACATTTTGAGCTGGCTTTTCGCTCACTTCTGCTGCTCCTTGTCAGTCAGCTGACAATGCCTTCGAGCCGAGGGGGCCACTAATTAAATGGCTAGTCAACTGGCAGCCGCATCTGTTGTGCAGCAGCTTCCCCGGGCCAATGCAACTAACTGTCAGTTGGAAGAGTTGCTGTCAGTTGGTCTGCCCCACGCAGTCTATAAAAAAAAAAATAACTCCGGCTTAATTGATAATCGAAAGGAAAAGTCAAGCCCAGATAAGCGATTAAAATTAGTTATTTCTACTGAAAAAAGTATTTGCAATAATTAAATATGATATCCTTTCGACGCAAACACATACACATAACAATTATTATATAAGCATATGTGTGAAAAATTAAAAAAAAAAATACAATAACAGTAAAAGTAATAAAAAATACAATGACAGATGACACTGCCAGCCACAGAGGGTTAAAACAATTGCCAGTGACTCAGCACAAACACCAAAAAATAAGGATAACGAGCATTGACAAAAACAACAAAACCCAAAAAAAAGAGAATACACAAACAACAACGCATTAAACAAAATCAATAAAAATTAAGAGGAACCAAAAAAAATGAAAAAAAAAATTGGTTTGGGGTGTGTTAAAGCTGAGCATATTTTGCGGCTTGAGAGGGTTGGGAGGAAATAAAAAGAGGGAGGAAATAAAACATACACAAAGTGCTGCAGTTTTGGCAAAAAGCACTTTTCTAACGCTGCGGACACGCGCACACGCACAGACAAGCAGCGACATGCAGAGACATGCAGAGACATGCACAGACATGCAGGAAAATAAAAGTAAGAGTTAGTTTTTCCTGCTGCTCCATGACAGTTAATAATTAGCCCTCTCTGCCAAACTAGTGGCAATTTTTATATGTCTTTCTCCTGTTAAGAACTTGGTCATAGCGTCGGCAGACATCACAAAGAGACAAATAGACAAAGAGAGGGAGGAGGGTGAAAAGGAAACTATGCAATTGTTACGTGCCAGGAATTGCAGTTGGCAGATAATTAGAAGAGCCAGACAAAGGTCGGCCGAGTAGGTGACAAGAAAGGCATAAGTGACAATGGCCAGTCCGGGCCACCAGCTGTTGTCGAGCATGTCCAGGAGATTAGCTGCGGCCAAATCCTCTGGCCAGACCCCCAAAAAGACCATAATTACAACTAACCAGAATTTTTTCTTTTTCTTCTTCTTTTTCTTTGCAGCCGTGCCGCCGTTGTTTCAGCCACCAAAGATGACAGAAAATATGATTATTTGACAGAGCTAGAGCGAGCCAGAGAGAGAGTCCATCAGTTGCAGAGACTCAAAGCCAAGGCAATCGGAGCTTTTGCCACCAAATAGTAGACTCAGTTAAAAATCATTGGTCAATCGCCCAGATCCAATGTGGAAAATGTTCGATATGATGGATGCCGAAGTGTTTATGTTCGAGTGCGATGAATGCGCCGGCATGCCGCTGGCACAGCCGCCACAATTCCTAATACCACCGCCACCCAGACCACCAGCCCTGGCCGAATACACCATTGTGCCGCAGGACTGCAACGAAGACCAAATGGCGCAACAGCAATGGGAGAGCGATGTCTGTCAGGCCATGCCGGTAAGTACAGTCTCAAAACAAGAACAATAACAACAACAACAAAAACAATCCACTTGGCAATTTTGTGTTTTGCATTCGTTACACCCCTGAAATTATCACAACCCCCTCGCAATTGAGATTGCGTTTTGACACAGCTGTTGGGATTTTCTTTCCCCGGGAAGGGCGGGGGAAGCAAGTGTTTTGACTTTGCCCTTTTGATACTTTTCAAAAAAGGTGTCAGAAATTTTTGTGTGCATAATTGAATTATGCATATGCCAATATGAGTTGGTTTAATTAAGGGTTGCGATCATCCTGCCAAACTATAGGGAGTTTTACTGTATATGAAAAGTTTCGAAGCCTTTAAATTTTCCCGTTATGCTTTAAGAGACATCCAAGACAACCAGAATGGCCACAGAAATTGCCTTAAAGCCGAGTCAACCCTCTTAAAAGAAATCTGGTTTAGGACTTGCCTATTTGATGTCTTTCATTGGGGCCAGTTGTCCTGAGCAACAGCTGCTAGGATTGTTGTTGGGCTAGAGCAAAAAGAAAAAAGAAAAAACGTCATCATTATGTGGCTGACAACAGGACAAAGGGACAGCCAACAAAATTACAATAACAATGAAAAGTTAAGCGTCAAACAACAACAGGCAAAAAAGGACAACAAAATAGCAACAACAATTTTTGGGCAACAGAGGAAAAAAAGGCACAACAAAGACCAGAAGCAGACGTAGAGAATGCAAGGAGTGAGAGAGAGAGAGCGGGCCAAGGAATCAGTGAGCGTGCTAAGAAAGGACAAAGTTGAATTCGGCAACATATGTCCTGACCAGACAATTTCACCCCTCGCTTACACATTTGTTAAAGTCTCGAAAATTTTAAATTCTTTCCCCGAAACTACTCCACATAATTTCTGTTTATTTAGGTTCTTCTTCTTCTTCTTCTTCTTTTTTTTACTGTAACCAAAAAAGAATAAATAACAAATTCCCAAAACATTTTGATAACGAAAAGACTCACGTGCCCTGTTTGGTGTGGGGGGAGTGGGAAAGATCTCCTCGTTTCCCCAAAAAATTCAATTTCAAGTGTTTTCCACTTAATAACTGACATTTATGTAACAAGAAACGAACCAAAACAGATAGATGAAAAAAATATATATATTTAAATAAATAAATGAAAATGAGGGCTTTTTTTTTAGGTTTTGTGTGGTCCGAACCTGTCTTGACATGTCTCGCCATGTGTGTGGTCCACTCGAACTGACTGACTGACTGACTGACTGACTAAGTGAACAACTCTTGATTTATGCTGACAAATCAAATTTTTTTTTGGGGGGAATTTTCCTTCAGCACCTTTTTCACTTGAAAATTCTGCCCACATTAAATCTTGTAATAAAATTTAATTTCACGCTCTGCTTAAAAAGTTTCAGGATTCTTTTTCAAAATTGTTACAGTTTTTTTTTCTGTCCTTTTTTTTTTTGGTAATTTTTGCCAAGCAGCTTAAATTCAATTGCCATCAAAATCAATTTAATGGATTAGCGTTAAAAAGAGACGATAAGCAGGTTACCGAGTGAACGACTGAAAGAGAGAGAGGGAGAGAGGGAGAATATACACACATGTGTGTGGGGTTGGCAGGGATCGATTGGTTGGCTTGGCTTGGTTGTTTGGTTTGATTTTGTTTGGTTGCTGGTGTGTCTGGGTCTGTTCGTCAAATTGATAAGTTTAGGAGGGAATTGTGCCAATTTTAGCCGAGATTTGTTAGAAAGAGAGCACAAATAAGAAATCTTTAAATTTCGGGCATGCCAAAACGGAAGTGGCATGATGATGATGATGATGGTAAAGGGCGACGACGCGTCAAACATACAAAATTAATTTTTTGATTTTTTTTTTCTTTGGCAACGCAACGAGAAGTTGTGCGTCTCAAGAGTCAAGGAAATGTCGCGACAAATAATCCTTTATTTTGCCCTCTCGAAATTCCCTTAAATAGCCCAGAGAGTGGGTAATAAAAAAAAAATAAAAATAAGAAGAAAGATTGGCTCAACATGCCTTGACATTGATATCAAATAGCACAGGCAGCCAGACTAACGGTAAAGGCATTGCGACTCATGTGCTCTCTCTCTCTTGTTTTTCTGCTTTCCGCAGTCTGCTTTTGGGCTCACAACGCCCAGCAAAACGAGAAGAAGAAGAAGAAGAAAGAAATAAAAAGCTGTCTTGTCTGGCTGGAGGCTTGTTGTTGTTTTGCTATAGTGTTGATGTTGTTTACCGTTGACACACCAGAGTTTTTTGCTCTCTCTGACTGTACACACAGTCAGACTCATATGTCTGCCGAAGGAGAAGAGAAGCAAACAAAATTCGTCACACTGTGACAAAGGCAAAATTGATTTTGATTTTTATTTTTATTTGTATCCTTTTGAAAGGAAAATTAAGAAAGTATTTTCTTTTATGATTTTGAGAATAACAGCTTACCTTTAGTTTCTCCTTCAAGTCCTTTACTCAACTCTCAATTACCCTTTCAACTTTTCTGCTCTGCAGAAATAAAGGGGGAAAAAAAACTCCAAATCGAACTGCTCAATCACGAGTTGTTTCCAAACAATTGCCTCCCGAAGTGGTTACAAAACTACGCCAAACTTACCAGCAGCTACTCAAAGAGAGAAAGAGAAAGAGTTAGTGGGTTTTGTGTGAAAACAAAGCACAGCTTAAGTCCCGTTAGCCTGTTCTGTGTAATGAAATCGAAGTTGCTTGCTCTTGTGCTCGTTGTTTCAGCAGTTACCACTTTATATGGAATAGAACAAAAATAAATAAAAGTAAAGAAGAAGAGTATAAAAATGGAATTGCACATGCAGAAAAGTTTCTGTCGTTATCAACATTTTGTTGTCGTTGTCGGCACTGCAAGTGGCACGTGTTGGCTGCAACTTTTTTCTATATTTCTTAAGACACCTTTTCCTCTAATCTCTCCTCTCTCTCTCTCTCTCTCTCTCTCTCTTTGTCTGAAGAAAACTCATTTGATAGAAAAGTTTTTGGTGCGTGTGTTTACTTTTTTTTCACGAAATAAAATTGCATTTCGTGTGACTTTGTGGAAAAAGTTGTTAACTTTTTAAATTGTGGTTGGAGTGGCACATTTGTCGAATGATTCTGATGACTAGCCAAAAACAAAAATAAACCCACTTCTTCTGTTTTACAACACTTTAAAACGCTTAGCGACCGAGCTGGTCAGTCTGGAATTGGGTCAAAGGCAATCGGATTTGGCAAGCAACAACCAACACATTAGGCTTTATGGCCTACTCAAAGTCCTCACGCCTCCTGCCCTTGGGAGTTTGTTTTCCCGAATGAGCAGAATTTTTCATTATTAAAAAGTTCTGGTAAAAGCTCTCTGCTACTGCCACCCCACCCCCGCAGTGAAGCCATAAAAATAAACAACATTTTGCAACACTGCAAATGCGGCCAAGCTGTTGCAAAGCTACGCAGGGCCCACATCCCCCGCCAACCCTAACTTTTGGCTTACGTTAATCTCCATTTAAGTGCTTACCAAGCACGCACTCTTCCTCTTTTCTACGCAGACTTTCGCTTTCGGTAAAAACTTTAGCTCATAATTTTTTATTTGCCTCTTTGGCTAAATGCCTTTTATGCGACTTTAAAAATTATAAGCAAAACTCTGAGGGGAAGATGGAAGGGGGCTGGGGTGGTCTTTGGGTTTCGAAAATGGCTTCGAGTTTGTTTGAGGTTTAATTATTTTATCGCTCAAGTTGGCAGTCCTCTGCTGGAAATGTGCACTTTTGTTTGCCTTCTTATTTTTTTGTTTTTTTTTTTTGTGTCTAATTTACTTTCCCATAAATCGTTCAAATTGTTATCTTGCTTACATTCTTCTCTTGTTTACCTTACCCACTCTTTTCTTTTTTTTTTTTGGTTACTGTTTTTTTCTTTTTATTAATTTATGAGTTTCGCTGGCTACCTGACATGATGGAGAACGTTCAATCACGTGGACAACAACAATTCAAGTCTGTCCTACTGTAAATTGCTTATCTGTGTAAATAGGCAAAGCCCCAAGCAGCACAGCAGCGGTGTTATCGATAAACGTCAGGCCAGGGCAAAGCAAGACAAAACTCTTTAACGGGTCATGTTTACTCTTTCCATTTCATTTTTTTTTTTTTTTTATCAGTCACAACTTAATCCCTCTCAGCACTACTGAACCCCGCGCCCACACTCATTGAGGCAGAGGCAGCTGACAGTTACGCGCCCCTGTCTCTCTCTCTTTCAGTCAGAGCAGTGTGCTTTTATCTTTTTGGCTCGGCCCCATTCCATACATCTCGTTTTCGTTTGTTTGCCTACGGTTTAACTGGCAGAAAGGCGCAGAGCAAACAAAATAAGAAAATAAAAAACACTGCTGCCCCCTTTGGGCCACTCAAAATGAGTTTACGAATAGGTGAAACGTGTAACGCGCACGTTAAATTTATTGTTTATCGTGGATTTATCGATTATTAACGCACTCGCAGCGCCTCAGGGTTCAAAGTTGAAACCATTGGGAAATTAAAGAAACTTGTCACAAAAGCAATCGAAACAATTGGAGAGCTGAGAGATTTGAAAAGTGATAAGATTTCGACACTGCATAAAGTGTATAAATAGTTCGGCTATTGCTGCGACTCGCATACCAGTGATCTTTTGTCTGCCTAGCCCATAAATCAATTTGATTATTAAGCTTTTCGCCTTTAGCTTTTTCCTGAGTTTTTTTTTTTGGAGTACCCAAAAGGCAGAGTGAGACTGCACCCAAAATGCATTGAGACAATCATGACCGAAATACTTATAATTGTTTAATTTATTACTCTTTATTTATTTATTTGTTTAGTTTTCTTTGCCCCGAGTGTGCGCGCCTCGCCTCGCCTCTTCGACGATTTGTCTTTTTGAATGGTTTTCAAAACACATTTTACAGATTTCCCAATTCTGAGCAGTCGAGAAATCTCAAGTTGATAAGCCCAACAAATTTCCCCCTTTTCTTCGACTTGATGATAGTCCAAACAATTTCGCCATGGCTGTCAATATTTTTACAGCTTATCATCTCAGGGGGTTTTCGGGTGTGCCAAGCCGGCCTCATATTGTTTGCATCTGTGTCATTGAAACGAGAAACAATAAAAGCCTTAAATGCATATGATTAATTACAAATAACCAGATCAGAGCTATGCAGGGGCATGAGGAGACTTCATTGTCTTTTCTATCATTACATTTCCGCATTCGAAAAACTATGTCATCGCTATTGACAATCAACACAAACACACACACACACATATGCAGGCACACAAAGAGTAGAGAACTACTTTAAGCTTTTCACACAAATAAATCACAGAAACTCATTTATTTATAAATGTGTATAAAATGCATTACAAATGGAATTGCTTTACAATAAAAAATTCCCCTCCGCACCCGCTTTCGCTCACTCACTCAGTCACTTGGGCACTCACTCATTCATTCGTTCACCCGCCAAAAAAATAAATTCACATGCATTTATTTATGTAGTTTGTGTCTGTGTGTGTGTGTGTGTGTTTGTGCACTTGTGCACACTGACTCATAAAATTATTTGCACAGCTGTCAAAGCTTGACCTCATTTCAAAATGCGCGCAGCTTTTATATTGCTCTCCCTTTCACTCCGAGCTCAGCGGCAAAAATTTTGAGTGATTTATGTTTGTTTTCTTTTTTTTTCTCGCTTGTTTTGCGTTTGTTCTCTGACAGGTGCATACAAGTCAAAGTAACGGTAATTTTGTCAGAGAAAGAATGAGAGAGAAAAAGAAATAATTAAACACGCTCAGCTTGCTTCGAAACGAAATGGAATGGAACAGCTAGAACATCTTGATCAATCCATTCTCAGTCTGTGAAAATGCCATTAGGCCGTTTCCATTTTTATTTTTTCATTTTATTTTTTGCATATTTTAGCATTTCTCGTTATCCTGGGCCACCTTGACCTTAATTTAAAAGGCCATAAAAATATAACAACATAAATTGAACAAGATAAAAGTGGTAGACGGAAAATTTACCCACAAAAACAAAAACCGAAAAGGTTATAAAATTGTGCTTTTCTTGGCTGTTTTCTTCTTCTTCTTCTTTTGGTGCTTTTGTTTGCATTTCGTTAGGCATATTTACCAAAGTTTTGTTTTCTCTTCTCCTTTGTTTTATCTGAAAGATTTGAAGACTCAACCAAAGGCAGGCAACCAAGCGTAGAACCTTCTGTTTATTTATCTAGAAAATGACTTGGTATTTAACTTGTTTGATTTACTAAAACTCTCTTGCCTTATTTGTAACCCATTTTAATCTGAAATTTTCAACCTCTTCTTTTTGTTTTCCAGATATTCGATGCCAGCCTGTACAGCAGTCAATCTTTGGCTACCTCGGTCATGATAGCAGTTTTTTCACTGCTTCTGGTACTAATTGTGCTCATATCATCGCTATTTGTTTGGAAGTAAGTAAAAATATTTTTCATTTCTTATACTTAGTTTTTTTTTTTACTTAGCCCTCAAGACTTTAAGTCCGATTGTATCTGTGAAATGGCTCAATTATTAAGAGTCGGGCCACACAGGCTCCGAGTGCTGGTCCAACAGATTCTCAAGTTTTTTTTTAGTCGCCTTGTGTGGCTTTTGCTTTTTGCCTTTTGGCCAACTTTTACCAACGTCCACTTGTCTAGGCTGCCTGCTGTTTTGTGGGCGTGGTTGCAGCGCCAAGTTTTTTTGTATCTTTTAGTTTGATTTATGCCTGGCTCAGCCCGGTTCCACTCGAGGTGCAATAAAGCCATTTAAAATATTATTATTATTTTTTTTTCAAAAAGCAGTGAATATTTTAAATCATTTTAATACATTTTTAATTGCTTTTAATGTTGATTTTGAATGAAAAACAAAAAAACCTTGAACTAAAATTTGCTTGAATGCAAAAATAATTTATATAAAAATTTGTAAAAAATAAACAGTGTTGGTAAACAAACGGCAAACATTTCATGTAGTCTACTTTTAAGCGTGTAAATCAACACAGTGACCCACATTACACACACACACACACACACACTCGAGCACATCAACTATTCACTATGCTCTCAAAAACCCAAACTAAATTAAAGTGAATTTTTTTCCAAATGTCCCAGGAAAAAAAAAATTGAAAAACCGTGCGAAAAAAAATATGAAACTTTGACTAAATAAACAGAAAATGCAGAGAAAAAAAAAAATAAAACAATTTGCTTGTATATAGCGATGATAAACAAAACAACCGACCAAGAGAAGAGGTAAAAATGTTCATCGCTTGGATTGCAAACCAAATGAAACCACAGCTTTGCTAAAAGAGAAGAAAAAAAAATGTTACTGGGAAAAACTGGGAAAAGTTTAGATGCAGTAAAGATTTTTACACGCACGGTAAAGAGCAACCGAAAAAAAGGGACAGAAAGAGTCAGAGAGAGAGAGAGAGAGAAACCAGGCGAAATGTTTGAAAAAAAACAAGCGTTTTGTATGCTTTTCATCTTTTTCACATTACAAAAATTCCTCAAACAGAAGATAAAAAATGCAGAAAGAAGATTCACACACACCAACGCACCCTGGTGCCTTTTGCCTTTAGCTAAAAAAAAGACAGGACAATTTCAAGGATTCGTTTTTGCTTTGGTTAAACAATCCACTCTGGAAATTGTTATAGGATTTTTCAATTAAGTTTCAGACTTAAAAGAGTGAAAATTTATTTAACAAAGTATCAAGTAAGCAAGCCACATAAAAGTACAGTTGGGAGCTTCGATAAATTAAATCGATTTATTCATTATTTCATTTAATATTGAATTCGAACTTTAAGAAGCTTAAAGTAAAGTACAGTTGTGTAGGTAGCCAGCCTAATTTCGCCAAAGACACATCCAAAGAAATACTCATTAAAGCAGCACTTGAGTTACCCTTTCAATTAACTGGGATTTTATCTTCTGGCACTTGGCATTTATCGATTATTCAAGCACTCAGATAGGCTTGAGTCTACTCATTTAACTAGTGTGTTTGTCTCTAGGTCTCTCATGTCATTAGCATCAACAAGTTATGTGTTACATGAAAGACCAAACAAGATTTCAAATCGATTGAAAAAACAGCAGACCCGAAATTTCATTTCATTTCGTTCAGCCTCTGCCAAATTTCATACATATTCATTAAAGTTTGCTGACCACACACACACGCAGAGAAGCAAGGACAAAGTCCTGAAAGGGGATTTTGTGGGTTTTCGGCCTAAAAAAAGAAACCGGAAAGGAATCTCCGGGACCAAGAGGCAAAGAGGCCATGTATTTTGAGGCAGCCTCTTGTTGCTCTTGTGTGCTTCATCATTTTTGAGGTTATGGCCGGAGTTACCCCACCCACAAATTCCACACGCATCTTTATTATAGGCACACACATGTCTGTGTGTGTGTGTGTGTCTGTTTTGTATGTGTTTATCTATATGGGTCTTTGGCTGTGCCGTTGCTTGTGCCTTGATAATGGCAGGCATCGTCAACGTTTGGGCGGCTCACAACCAGATTTAAGTGTTGGCCAAACTTGGCCATTATTATTCATGTTTAAGTGGAACAGCTGCTCAAATAGGTTCCCAAAGAAACGAACTAGTTCATTAACTGAGCAAACAACTAGTTCGTTTTTGTAAAAATAACAAGCTAGGCTTTTGTCATATGAATCATGAAAAATGAAATGGAAATCAGTCGAAGAGGAACATTGGAATGGCACACTTAACTGTACTTAAAATTGATGGAATGGAACTATCTGAACTATTCCGCTCAACTCTTGACCCACAAATGAAAATGTGTGTAACAGACACACGCACACACACACACACACACACGCACACTTCATTTCAGCTCTTGACGTTTCGTTGTAAACGGATATGAATGGCAAAAGGCGCCATTTTTGTGGCATTTATGATGTGCACATTTTTTTCTTCTCTCTCCTTTATATATATAGAAAAATTTTTGTTTTTCTTTCTGCTGCCACCTCAACTTTTTCGGTTGTTGTTGTTTTTACTTTTTCGGTCAGTCTTGTTAAGGCTTCAGCTTCATGCTGAAAGTTAGAGCTTTGCGTGCGCTCATAAAGAGGGGGATGAATGAGGAAAAGCTATAAATAAAATAGCAACTAATTTTATTTATTTATTTTTATTTTTTTCGGTTGCTGTTTTTAACGTTCTGGGCGTGTTGAACAGCAACAAAAACAAGCATAATATAAATAAAAATAATCATAATGAAATCACATTAAATCTGAAGTTGTTTTTGTTGTTGTTGCGTGCGAATGTTTTTCTTTATTCTTCTTCTCCTTCTTTTTTTAGGTGTGAAAAAAATTCCCCTGCATTTTAGAAAAGTTTCATATTTTTTCCTCTAAAAAAAAATAATTTTAAAATTCAATAAGAGTTACTGTGAAAGTTCTTCTTCAATTATTTGAACACCGCAACATTCTCAATTTACTTGCACTATTTGAATAAATATTTAATTAACACCGCTTAACCAAACAATTATCGTTATGAAAATCAAAAAACTCTATATTCAAATAACAACCCTGTGTGCGGATAATTAACACGATTATTTTATCACTACAAAAACAAAAAAAAAATGCAAATTCATGTTTCGCAAACCGAAGAGAGTGGACTCTTTTTTGAGTTCTTTTCATATAAAGAAATGAGAGCTATATGATATAGTAGCCTGATCCAGGTGAAATTTAAAGGAAGTAAATATTTCCATATGAGAATCAACCAAACGAAATCTGAATGAGATATATCATAGGGTCTTGGAGATCTTTCGAAAAAACCAATGGGATCTCTATAGTAAGATTTGAAGGTTCCAAGTTACCCAGATTTGATTATGATGACTCTAATATTCAGAGTGAATCTATAGTATTATTTTATCAAAAAGAGCATTAAGCCCTGAAAGCTTTTGCATGGTCTGCTTTATTTTATTGCGAACCGAGTTTATTAAATTTATGAAAATATAAATTCCCCAAGGGCGTAACCAGGGCCCTTTCGTTCTGGACATGTAAAAATTGTTGGCATTGTCAGCAGTTAATAATAATTTCAATCAAATTAATATTTTACTCTGACCTTAATAAAGTCGCTGAAAATATTTTTGTATCGATTTTTTTGACTTTTAAATCTTTAAGCTTTTGGAGAAAAAAAAATATATATTAAATTCATAGGAATATTTCTGGCAAATTGGAAGAGGGAGAGTTCTGACTCGATGCCCCAGACTCATGCATATTGAATGAATAAATAGGAAACCGCAGCAACCTAAACTGAATTTGGCTGGGGTCTGAGCTATCTCTGGCGGGAGGTGGGGAGGGCGGAGTGTTTTGATTGCTGCGTACTGGAGTAAGCAGGAGGAACATTAAGTTGACTTTACTGCTAAATAAATAAAATCAATTTTACCTGCCTGCAATTTTATTTGTCTGGGCCAATGCAAACGCACCCTTAAGATACTCACAGTATCTCTTGGGTTACGTTCTTTTTTTAAGCAGATATTTCCGGCTGGCTTACCTATCTCATTGTTTTGCTAAAATATTTGTGTGTCTTCTATCCCAAAAAAAAAAATTATATCTAAAAAAAAAAGCGTCTCAAAAGTGCTTCTTGAACATCTCAAAGAATCACAATTTGTATTCATATGTGCTTTTCCGTTTTCATTTTATTCTTTTTTTTTAAGGGTGACTACTTGATTTCTTCTTCTTATAATATTTACTCAGCTCTTTGGTTGCCTTGACAATTTTTAATCAAGTCTTTTCTTTTTCTCTTTAAAAACATGACTCATAATTGCAAAGGCTTTAAATAAAGCAATGCTGTGTAATTCGATATCGGTTGGCCAGCTAACCAGATGACTGGTTATTCGGTCTATTCAATCAGAAAAACCACATCAAAGTCTCGACCACAAACCCAATCGAAGTTAAAACCTACATAAAGTGAGCGGGAATTTGTTGTTGACCAAAAGACTTTTGCCTTATGGAGTTGACAAATTCCAAGGCTCGAATTATTCTAGTTAAAAAGAAATAGTGTAGTAGAAATTATTTATAATACTGAGAAAATTATTGAACTGAGGAAATATATGATAAGTTCAGGGAATTTATTTGGGTGAAGGAAATTTTCTATAAACTTTTCAACGAAATTCCCACTCCTGCACCATAGCTTTGTTTAACTCTTCGAGTCCCTACGACTACCTTTTTAACATGCTCAGACATATTCGTTTTTGGTTTACGGCTTTCTGACAAAGCCAGAATAGTCGGCCAAGACGGGCAACTCTTGCCTTGCCTTGCCTTTCTTTCTTTCTTTCTTGTTTACTTTTAGCTAGCTTAGTTCATAAATAAAAGATTCACAAGCTTCTTACCCACACTCGCACATACACAAAACTTTATGCTCAATCTCATTGAGTCGTATAAAGTAAGCTGCTTCTTCTTTTTCTCCTGTTTTCCGTTTCTTTTTATTGTAAATTGCTTATGCCCAAAATACTGTAGTCTCTCTGAATCGGACGTTCCCCAAAGGTATGCTCAGGGCAAGTTCTTTGAATGCGAATATGTGAGCTTTACATTTGCAACCCTTATGTGAGAAGGGGTTTGGTTGGGGGGGTGGTCTACTGAAATTGTACGACACTCGGGGGAATCGAACCGGCAGAGTCTTGGCCGAATAATAGTTAGTTGCAAATGGTCTTGGTGTTAAGGTCTGAGAGCTTGTCAGAAATCAAGCAAAGCGCTTAAAGGGTTAAACAAACACACACACACACACACAGACACGCACGCGTTGATTTCATTTTTACGCCTTTGTAAATGAAATAAAACAAATGCCAAAGGACAGAGGGGGGAAGCCAAGAAATTGTGAGACCCAAGGACTGGGGCATCTTTTGTGGCAGGCCACATTATTTAATTTACTTTTAAGTAAATGTTAAACGAAAGACAGTTGAACAGATACCAGAATAAACAGACAAGCCAGCAAAAAGGGCCGAACCAGGCCAACGGGAAAACCTTCAGTCGAGCTGAATAGACTGCCAAGTCAACAGGAGGCAGGATTCATTGAGCGTGTGTCTATATGTATGTGGGTGTGTGTGCCTGCTTTAAAATAAACAACAACAAATTTTATAATATGTCTAGCGGGACTGTCAGTGAAATTGTTCGTTAACCCTTTGAAAACAGGGGGCAAAAAATTACCCAAAAATCTGAGACCATTTTCAACCAGAAAAAATGCAAGAAAAACTTTAATTTACTTTATTCTGAAATACTCATGATTTCAAAAATTGAGTTTCCTGAATTGGGAATAGAGCGGAATCCTTCCAAGAAAAAATCTATAGTAATTAGAGGGTTAAATAGGGCATCATTTTCATTTGTTTGGCTGTTTGTGTGTGTGTGTGTGTGTGTGTTTGCCTTTTTTTCTCTAGCCCAAATGAGTGTCTGCTGTTTTTACGAGCGACTTCCGCTTGACAAGTCTTCCCACACACACACACACACACACACACACAGATACACTCAAGACATTATACTTGGCCTGGTTCCCCATGACGTTGGCTTTAGACTCCGATGTCCTATCAGCCTGCTTTTGTCAACTCAGAAGGCCACGTGTGGCGTCAATTTAATTTCGCATTTTTCATTATGTTTACTCCAATGAAGGCCTGCCAGACCCCAGCGGGTATTAGGGGGTTAAGTATGGAAATATCTTGGCATATGTTGCTTACCTTCTTTCTCTGTGTGTTTTGTGTGTGTGTGTGTGGCTTCTTGAATTGCCTTTTCGGTGTAGAATTTTTTGACTCCACCTTGGGGCCACACTTAATTATGTTCATTATTTTCATGACACTCGACGGCTCTGTCATTTTGACAACAACAACAACACTGAGCCGAGGACTAAAGAATAAGGCAGAAATGCCTTTTTTGTGCTTATTTAAATTGAATTTTATATGGCCTACTTTTGAGTGTATGTGTGTGTGTATGTGTATGTGGGTGGAGGAGGACTTAGTCTTCTTCTTCTACTTGTTGTACTTTTTGTTGATGTTGTTGGCATTTTTTTTATTAATGAAATTGCTGGTAATTTGAGGCTAAATGAAATACTCAAAAGCTACTTTGATGGTAGTGAGGGGACAAGAGCCCAGCAAATGGCATAAATCAAGACCAAAGACACGAAACTTGGCTATCTCTGCTACGCCGCTCTATGAGCTCCTTAGGCTCCTAAGAGCCCTGGACTGTCATTACAAATCGATTTATCTTGGTCCGTGTGCCGGATGTGTCCAAACTTATGGCTACGCTTTGTGCCTCGAACAACGTAATCAATGTCATCCAGGCCAGAAAAAGGAACAGGAAGACTGAGTGGAAGCTAACGAAAAGCTCTAGTGATTTTGTCCATTTCGTGTGTGTCTTGACCAAAAGTCTCAGACTGGCAAAATGATTTTTAAGCTGCTCTGGGCAATTAAAGTCTAAGCGGTTCACTTTAAATAAGACTCTCAATTAAATAGGTTTCTTTTTTATCCTTAGCTTTCTCCTCTTAGCCAGAACTTTTTATTAATGTTCTTTTGTTTTTTCTATCTTTCTTTACAGAAACAAACGTAAAGTTCAAAATCTCTTACCCTGCAAAACACCTACCCGTGGTCCTTTGAATGGGGCCATGCCGCTAGGTGGCGCCACACACAGCTCCCATGCCATGTACGAAGATCCCGATGCCCATTTGGGACATCACAGGCCCTTGGTAATGCGCCACCATCATCACTACCAACAGCATCATCATACTGAGGTTAGTATCCTTCAGGATCGGTTTCTATAAGTTGAACTTTTTCATATCAACTGTCTCAGACAGACAGGGTAACCGGATAGGCAGGATAGGAAAGATTGAAAAAAAAAACCTTCAAGACAATCACTGTCAAAACATTGTCCCGACTCACACCCCTTGAGGTGTAAACCGAAACCGCATTTCCCCCTAAAAAAAAAAAAGAAATTCACGCAGCCCTTTTCATTTGATTGTTTTGTATTATTCATATGCAGCTTCTGTATTATGCGAATGGCTTTATTCCAAATGGAACGCCTCAATTTACACTTGAACTTGACATGACAGGCAGTGGTAGTGAGTCTCTCTCCCTCTCTCTATGGGTTTCTCCCTGTCTTTAGGGTTATCATTTTCCCTGTCTTACTGGCATAAATTTTGTATAAACCAACTTGTCTGTCCGGCTGTCTGTTTATGTTTGTGCTTTTTTTATGACTTTGACGCGTAGCCTTTTTTTGGGGGGCAAGCCCCTAGGCTCTTGGAGATGTTGCCTGAATATCCTGCCAAGTCTGTGCTGGCCTTTTCATAATTCTTTATGCTGTCGTGTAGTTCCTCTCTATTGTTACGAGTTTTATTTTCTGCTTGGTCAGCCTTTTCATTTTTTGGGGTTTTGGCTTTGACGATTTTGCTGGCTTTTCTTTTTGCTAGTAAAAATGAAGTGTGTGTTTATTTTATTGTCTGATAAACAGCTACTTAAATAGCAGAGCCTCGAAAGTCTTTAATGACTACAGGATATTCACTTCGGCAAATTCTTTCATAGAATTTGTATAGAGCATACTGAACCAACGAATCTTAAAGGGTTTTCCTGAATGTAAGCCAACCCGTTTTCTTTTAATTCTTTACAATATTATATGTTTTTCTCTTTCTTTGCTTATTTATTATTCATTGCTTCCCCTTCTTGGTTGGCTTTCTTCGGTTCTTTTTATTATTGTGTTCTTTATCGTCCTTGTCGGCTACTTCAGCAGTCGTTTATGTTTGTCCGCAACCACATTCTTCGGCCTTAAAGTTGCCAAGCGGCTTTAAGCTCCAGCCAGTGCAAAGCCTGTCAAGGCAAGACTATGCCGAGCAAAAGGGATAAAAGAAAAGGATAAAAGCCTTAAGCCGCTTACAGAAGAGACTGGGTAGTTACAGTTGCTTTGCTAGGCCAAGAGAATTTCTCTCGTCTCATTTGCATAACGGTAAGCAATGCATTCCTTAGGAAAGTGAAAGTCAGGCTAAAGGAAAACACAGTCATTATCGGGGGTGGGTTTCGCACATCGACCGGCCAAACAGAACAACCTACTAATCTCTACTCTTTCATCTCCTTTCAATTACAGATGCTGCCTGGCAAGAGTATTCATTACCCTAGCGGCTATCCTATGACACGCTCACCGCCCTTCCTGGTTAGCTCGTCACCAGGTCCAGATCCGTATCGCTCGAATGACAATGTCTATGAGGAATTGGGACCCGGTCGCATGGACTCGGATGGTGAATCAGAGCCTCCTCTGCATTCGGATGACGATTTTGCCGAGGATGAATTGTCGCTGCCTGGGGAGTGCAGCTTCAACAAGTCCAACACCAATGTTGTGGGGGTCGAGACTGCCACGCCTTATCATGAGCGCTCCTCGGCGGCTACTAGCAACGCTGCAGCGGCCTCTACTTCGCAGTCTCAGCCAACGCTACAAGAGCGGCACAGTGTGCTCAGCTCTGGCTCTTCGTCGGCTCATGATGCTTCCACAGCAACAGCCAATTCCACCTGCAACAACAATAACAACAGCAACAGCAGCAGTAGCTGTCCTGTGGAAGTGACCTCAGCAGCAGCAGCAGCAGCGGCAGCGACAGTTTCTTCCACTGTCACCTCACCCGTGCCCAACTCCAGTTTAAGTACTAGCCAGCGACACACCACCGGACGCAGTAAGCCTCGTGGTCGCCTACAGCGACTGGTCCAGACAGCAGCTCCGGCTGATGATCTCAACACCTCCAGTTCCACGGCTGATATAGCCGACATAGCCCCGCTATATGACAATCGTAGTAATATGATGTCCTTGGGATACTTGCCTCAGCAACTGCAGCAGCAGCAATCACATCCTCACCAGCAGGCACGTTCAACGGCTCCCCAGTTTTACAATACACTGGAAAACGAAGTGGAGCGCCGGAACCGCATCAATGCCCAACTTAGCCAGAGTCAGGCACCACCAGTTTCTACCATTTTCCGCGAACGCATACATTATCCAGGTAGCGGAAGGTATCCTCAAGGCGGCTACTATGCCTCCAATAGTCCAAATGGCTTATTGGCCGCCACCATGAGAGCACGCACCAACCCTCGCCCTCTCGAACGCCGCTTACCACATCACCTGCCTGCGGCTCACCAGCATCAGCATCATCGCATCCACGCAGCCCCGCCACTCTCGGGTCTTGAACCTTCCTATGGCTATGCCGAGCCTATGTATAATGCAAACTATTTCTACGAGGGAGCAGGTCCCACAAATGGGCGCCCAACTCAGGGCCTAGCGTATGCCTCAACGCCTGTATCGGCTCCTTTCATCATGCCCGATTACCGCCATCCAGCCAATGCCACGCAATTGTATAGCCGTGGTGATTCCAGCTTTGGCTCTGACTCCGGCTACAGTCATCACACGCCAGCCTCGTCGATAGGTCGTCACGATTACGATCTGACAGAGCCAGCCCTGCCCAAAACCAATGCAGCTAGCAAGCTGACGGCTGCCCTGACTTTTGGCTGGAATCGGAATCGTAAACAATCGCAAAACTCTCTCGGCCGCGAGGCCACCAGTCCCAACAATAACAGCACAGCCTGCCCAACAGTCACCTCTCAACTGGAACAGAGCGGCAACAACAATGCGCCTGGTTCCCTGGCAGAGGCGTAGGCCCAGGCCCAGGCCCGCTCTGAAAATTGTGTAAATAGGGCAGAATAATTAAATTGGGTATTCCTCTTTGTGTACAGCAATTCAGCCTATAAAATTAGTCATATCCTTTAAAGAATATATATATATATACATAATTAGTCCTTTAGTTATATAAAATCCATACATATGCCTAGATCGTTAAGTCTTTCCTGCGTGTACGTGAAAAGCAATAGTTGATAGATCTAAACATTTGTACCAAGGCCTCTCCTTGGTAATGACTTTAGTTTCTTGATGTACAAATGAATACAAATTGAAGAGTCAAGCATTTTTATTATTAATTTATAAACTTGTAACTGTAAACTTTAAGCTGCTAAAAATATGTTTAGAAAGCCAAGAACTTATAGTCCCTAAGTGTTTTTCAATGTGATTGCCAAAATTCTATTAATCGTAGCTAACTAATTTATTTTATAAGGCCAATGTCGAGTAGCGGAAAACTTTGTATTAAATTTTAATTTTTATTGTTTGTTATTTTAGTTTTTAAGTACGACGAGCTGAGCGAAGAAAGCAAAAACTGAAGTAAAAAAAAAACGCCTAAAAAATATACCAAAATAATATAAAAAAAATAATGATTGGCTTATTTATTTATTACTTTTTCTTAATTTGGTTTTTAAAAGGGAAATTTTGAGGAAATTATTTCCACTTTTTCAGATTACCTTTTTTCATTACCTACGTTTTGGCTCAACTGAAAATTTTCCTTTGCCAAAGTGGCATCCTTAGAAGGCTTCTTAATTTTTTCGTAGCATACTTTTGGGCCTCTTAGTAAATGATGGAAATTTCCCTTGCCCATTCTCGGAAAGAAGTATTTTTTCTTTTTTACTTTCTTTGACAAAAATCAAGCGCATTAAAAATGGCCTAGCAATTCCAAACGAGGCTTAAAAAAGACTGTTAATAAATTTAATACATATAATTCATATACTAACTAACTAGTCTAGTAAAACTACAAAGCAAACCAAAGTTTACTTAATGACAAAACAATAAATCTGTAGTCTAAACGAACTTAAATTAAGGCTTGTAAACCCAATCCAAACATATAAGAAAAACCAAATTAACGATTACTTAATCGAAACCAAAAAACAAAAACACCCATTAGGTATATCGAGTGATCCCTTAGAGCAAACAAAAAAGATATATACATATATGATTTGAGTTGACTTAGAGGCTAATGTAATTAAAAATAAATTGAGAACACTTGCTAGGTTGTATCGGTAAATGTAAATAGCATGCATATTAAGATTTTCCAATTAGAACTTTTTTTTAGGTTAGGTAATGTGTTTGAAAGAAATGAAAATAAAAATAAAAATGTTATAAATTTTCTTAAATATGAGCACAATGCAATGTATCCTATAATTAGTAGTGAACATTTATATAAAAAAACCCAAGCCATATAAACAAACTAGAAAGCTGTAAATAAATACAAATAAACTCTAGTAGTGATTAAATACAAATTTCCAACCCAAACAAAATAATACTTAAAATATTCATTAAAAAAACAAAACAATACAATAATTGCTTTTTAGAGAAGTTCAAGTCGTTGTGATTATTCAAAAGGGTTAAAAATATGATAATCTACTTAAAATTTAGTTTCAGTTTTGAGATAAAAATCAGAATTGGCCAAAAAAAAAAAATATTGAAATATGAAAATATGAAAATTTATGCAACAGCACAATCATTGAACGAGTGACAAGCGAAATCAAGCAGCTTCAAAATGACATTAAAACTAGTAAGAAAATTAATTTAATTTCTCATCAAACATTTTTACTCCACTCTCTTTTTTTATCAAAATATTTTTTTTTTTATAATTTAATTTGATTTTGAATATTACATATCAATTGAAGTGTATATGAGAAATCTATTTAAATATAGCACACCTGGTTTCGAATACTATCAATATCAGTACAAAAACTTTTCACACTACTTCAAATCATTATGTGACCTCAACTTAACAGAATATTTATTTTCAAATCTTATATATTGTTTTGTGACAACTTGTATATAATTGAACATAAATTTTGAATACATTTCCAGTAGCTCTTCCAAAACGATTTAAATATAATATAAGATTTGAATTAAACTTGAATAATTAAATTTGTACATAAAGTAAAATAAATTTCGTTAGATTTTTAAATGAAAAATAAAACAAATTTAGCATATCAAAATTTTGATAAAACTATGTAAAAATCTTTCGTATACCAAAATACTAATTAATACAAAAATTTCTGCTTATTTTTTTTTTTTTTCTTCTGATGAAATAAAAAACAAAAAAAAAACGATTTAATCGAATTTATAATGTTAAACACCCTCTAAGCATTAATAAAATATATATATATATATCAATTAATAATTCAAAATGCATTTAATTGTATTTAATTATTAGCAGAAACAAATAACTAAAACAAAAAATAAAAATATATAGTTAGTTTATATAAAGTAAAATTTTTGTAAACAAAATTATTATAATGATAAGTTTGCTAAAACCAAAACAAGGATAATAAATTAATAATAAAAAAAAAACAAATTCAAATCAATATGCAGTCTAAAAAAAACAAGAAAAAAGAAACCAGAAAAAATTATCTACTAAGCAATTTCCCATTAATTACAAAGCAGCAGGAAAGAGAAAGAACGAATTCCCAGAAGCCAGTATCGAATTAAATACTGCAGCCGCAAAGTATGCAACAAAAACGGTGCACAAGTGGTGCGCAATAAAAAGTGAAATTTTATTACAAAAAATAAATATACTTCTTGCTTTTATTTATTAAAAAAAAAAAAAAAAAAAAAAAAGACGGAGCAAGAAGCTCTCAGCCCTGACGTGCAGTCAAGGCTTATGGCGGCGGCATTGAAAATGACTAAGGTAACTGTGAAGCAAATTTAATTTTGAAAAAGCTTCCATCTTTCGCTTTCATTTTTGGAAAACTTCAGAGCCAAAAACCACTGTGCCTTACTTGACACATCTTGAGTAATGTTAATGAAAAGCAAAGTTGCGACAGCCGAGGCAAGCTGAAGCCATGAAGGAAATTTCTGTGTGTGCCACAAGGCAGTGCAAGGCGTAAATCTGAGGCAAATTAAGTATGCCAGCAGTCTTGGAGTCTATGGACTCCGCATATGGTAGAAAATATGAGCAGTTCTTCCTCCGTGCGTGTGTGAGTTTTTGTAAGCTTGGTTTGTTTTAGGGCTTGTGTATGCAGTTAATGTGCTTATTTTAAAATTTAAATTGGCTTCCGCAATGCGCACTTAAGCGCTGGCAAAAAGAGAAAGGCACTGTTCCACCAGACACTCACACGCATTCAATCAGATCATACGCAAGCAGACTCAAGCTCGGTTACTCTTTGCTTATTGCAAGCGGTTTTTTTTTTTTTTTGTTTGTGGATGGCAACACTCACACGGCAGCGCTTGTGTGGTATTTATGTGCGTGTAAGTTTCACGTTAATAGAAAGTTTTCATATGCTTTCCCTAGTTTGTGCAACGGCATAAAGAGTAATTAACAGTTACTTGCATCTACCAAACACACACACACACACACAGCCATGGAAAACTCGAAAAAGAAATGAAAAGGACGAGGCAACTGAGGGGAGGACCTAAGTGAGACTGACTGAAAGACAGGGCCAGAGATACCAAACGAGAAATGTTTGCATTAAGATAAACAACTTAATTATTTTCCAGCTGTATTCAATTCTAAATGTAAGTGGGTATGGGTGAATGTGTGTAAGTGTGAGTGTGTGCATCTGCATGTGTGTGTTTATTTTCGAGTGCTTGTACTTTAGCATTACTGTGGTTTCGAAAGTGGTTTCAACTCACTGAGCTGTCGGCAGCTGCTTCTTGAGCACCGCATATGCCACATGTTGGGAGTGAAGTTAAAACTCAGATGCCAGTAAATTAACTTTCTCTCTAGTCCCTCATTCAAGCCACAAGTGAAAGCAATAGAGTCAGTTCTCTAGATAAGTGGTAAAAGGCAAAAATCCTACCTGATTAAACCTACCAAAGAATATATAGATCAAAATCTCTTGCATGAAATTAAATTATAAAATATTTACTTTCCAATTTATTTGGTATCTGTAAATGAAAAATTATCAAGCTTTTCCCAGAAGTGCCAAAAAAAGGGAATTCCTAGAAAAATCAACTTCCAAGTTTTAACCGAAACCCATAAATTCAGTGATTAACTTTTATAAATACCTCAATTTTAATTACTAATATACAATTTATTGACAAGCCTTGTCTTATTTAAACACTGTTAAAATATTGGAATAATTTATCTTTGGAGTACCGAAGATTTTAAGCTCTTTTCGAAGTTCTTTCTTGCTATGAATTCTTGTATAAAACGGAAATAGCATTGTAATCATTTTTATAAATGTTCCTGATGTTCCCGAAAAATCCCTAAAACCCATTTGGATTCATATTGAAACTATATAATATAGTTTTCCCAGTAATGTGAAACTCGGTGTACCTTTGTATCTAAACAAAATATATTCAAATATTAAATTTGAATGATTCTGTTTAAAAGCTCGAGGAGATTTCCTGAATTTTGAATATAATTTCTTGGTTGGATTTTTAATTCTTAGGACTCATTTATTTTTTCATTTAGGATAAAGAGGAGTCTGTTCCATTTGAGGGTTAAATTTGGAAGATGTCCGATCTATCCTTCAGAGTCTTATAAGAATCAGCACAACACAATCTATACTCATTTTCCATCAAAAAGAGTATTTCAATTAATTTATCAAGAACGCTTGTTGGACTTTATTCTTTATTTGTTGACTAGTGAAAAGCCTTTAGATAAATATGAAGTATTTAAGTGATTGGAAAATTATTTATTAATGTGTGTATTGAGCTATATTTAAATAAAATATAAAAAACAAGCTTTCTGTACAAGAGAATTTCTGTAGAAGCATGTTTTATTTATTATTTCACTTACCCGAACACTCTTGAAAGCTGTCGAATTAATTTTTAGTCTGGACACAAGTAAAGTTGATCAATTAGTTTCGGGACTTGAAATGTTTGAATTTAACTATTTTATTTTTTCCCCAATTTTTTGATATTTCATTCTTTCTTTTTAATAAAAGAAAAAGGTGGAAACAACTAATTTAAAAAGTTGGTTTAGTCTTAAAATTCACTAGCTCCGATTCAAATTCGAACTTATTCTAACTCGGCTAACTTTGGGATGAATTTTATACTCTGAAGTTCTTTATATTTTGTATTCATTTAAACTTTAGCCAGAAAAGTGTGCTCGAATTGTTAACTCATGTTTTAAACTTTGTTGTGCTCACTCGAATGCTTTTCATGCATTAAAATTTTATACAATGACTCAATTAAATTATTAAGATACAAGTAGAGATGATTTTTTTTTTTTATTTTTGGCAATTTTTTGTTTTTGTTGTTAGTCAGTTTAGTTGCCTGGCAGGTATACAAGTTGAAAAACGTTAGTTTTAATTAAATAACAGAGACAAGCCGAGCAGCCTGAACAATTCAGGCCAACACAATCGAGTGCAGACTAGGTGATACTGTGATGGCAAAGAAGTTTCCCTTAACTAGGTGAAACATATTTGCCGTAGTTAAAACTTTTCAAACATCGAGGGAATAAGCGCGTGGCTGTCTATATATTAAAAATAAAGCGCCCATACCCACACGGTGGGACTTACGCTAAAAATAGAAAACGAGCAAAATGACAACAGCATTAGAAAGGCTTGCGAATGTGTGTCAACTGTACCAAAGTTTCTTGGCTTTGCTGCTCGGTGACAATATTTTCTATGGCCAAGCCAAAAGTGCTGGCAGTCACACGAAGAGAACACTGAAACTGAGCCGTGCAAAATTAATGTGCTCAAAATATTTACAAGCTGTTGTCGCCAAAGTGAGGTTATGGCCTAGCCAGTGCAACACCATGCTTCTTTAAGCAGTTAAAAAGTTCATGTTACGTAGTTTTGTCCAGAAGTAATCCAGGGGTCTTAGCAATCCAATATTAAATGTTTTACTCAAGGTTTTTAAGGCAAGAAAAGTCTTATCGAGTCTGATTGTTGAGCTAATTTTGACTTATCAAAAAAACATTAGTTTTATCAAATTACACGTGGGCAATTATTGTTAACTTGGTCTTAAAAGACTTAAAAGAATCACAGAGTCCAGACTTGCGATCATATATAAAACAATCAAAAAACTTTATTCTAAGGAGATCTGAGAAATTATTTTAAAAAGAAACTATTTACTCTGATTTTAAAAAGCTTTAATTACTTCCAAACCTTCTCAAAAATATCAATAAGATATGAATAATGATGAATTACCTAAGTAGCTAAAAGCTTTTATGGGTGAGCACTTGATGGCCGACACAACAGTTTGGGGACACCAGTCATTCGACAACAGTCGGCAAACATGGTGAAACTTATTACAAAAGCCTTAGTCATTTGCCTGGTCATCTGCTCGATTCTGGCCAGTCACACGATCCAGGCCCAGCAGACATGCGAACAAAGTGTTAGCATAGCTCTGGATCTAGACAACGTAAGAATGAATCTCAATTGATTAAAGGAAGCAATAAGTTTTCATAATTGTATCTACCATTAAAGTTTGCTGGCATTTGGTGGGAGGTGGTCCGTCAGCCGTCCAACACATACTTCTGCACTGAAGTCAACATAACTGTGCCAGCCGCGGGTTTGGTGAATATATCCACCACATATTCCAATACAGCCGACTATCCCTACGTCAATCAGACTATGCTGGCTAGTTTCCCTGCCCAAAATAATACCGAGAATCCCGATGGTTACAATTTCACCTACTGGAATCCTCCAAACTGGAGTCCCTATACGGTCTTCAAAGTCTTGGAAACTGATTACGATAACTATGCTTTCGCTTGTGGCTATACCAATGTTTCGGATAGTAGTTCCTATTTTGCCTTGATCCTTACCAGAGAGCGGTCACCAAACTCAACTTTCCTAGATAAACTTGAGTCAAGTGGTTCCCAAAATTATGTCAATTTCCTGAATGGCTCCATGGCAACAGTTACCCAGGGCGATACGTAAGTTTCCATGTGCTTTAACTTTTGGATTAACTCCTTCAAACTAATAATTTCGCATTTTTTAGTTGTACCAGCGGATCAGGTGCTTTGACTGGCTTGTTGCTCTTATACACTATGTTGGCCCTATTTGTATTGTTTTATTTGAAAAACTAGAGTTTTTGTTTTAATATGATAAAAATTAAAAAATGTTAAAAATTTTGTTGTTTTTTTTCTGAAACCATAAAACCTTATCAATTGTTAAACAAAACAAATTATCTAAAAATATTTTAATTAATCAAAAATATATTGTTATCTATCGATTAATAATCAATCAAATAAATACCATAAATTTAGAAAATATTCAAACAAACTTTTAGTTTTAATTAGCCAAACCAAGCCACTTGACGTTTTCAGAATGTTTGTAAATTTTGCTTGCACTTTCTGTCGACTCTCGTTATTTTTCTTGAGTATTTCTGCCACTCAAAGTGAAAACGAAGTTCACACTCAAAACTGCTTTGATATTGATAGTCAAGCAATTGTTCTCGAAACGGTTAGCAAAATATTTTAATTAAGTTCTTTAGATAAAAAAACTCAAGTACTTCCATTTTAGTTTTCCGGTCTGTGGTTCGAAACAGTAAGACTTCCGAAGACAGATTCCTATTGTACCGATGCCAGTGTCTTTGCAACAATCACTGATATATTCGTCGAGCTAATTATCGAAGTTGTCTCTATTAATGGAACCACAAGATCCAAAAATGTTGACTTATTAACAGGAATGATTTTTATGGAAAATAATAATATCCCAATCTCTGGTTTCGATTTGACATATTATAATGATCCTGAAAAACCCAAAATTACCTTCAAGATTGTAGATACAGATTATTACAGTTATGCCCTCGTGTGTGCTTATACAAATTCAACTGATGCTTCAACAATTTCTTCTTTTTTACTCAATCGAAACTGGAACTCGGAACCACAAATCGAACAGGGCTTAGCTGCTGCCCAAAAATATCCGAATATTTTGAATACAACCAGCAAAGAACTTTCTATTGTTTTACAAGAAGATTAGTAAGTATTATTATATAATTAAGCAAAATTAAAATATAGAATTAAATTTTTGGAAATCTTGCAGTTGCTATAAATCAAGTGCTGAATCCCTGGATTCACAGTCCACGATACTTTCCTACACTGCGTTGGTATATCTTTGGGTAGCTTCCCATCTCTAAGTTCATTCAAAAAATCAGTTTAGAACTATGGCTAGAAATTGCCAAAGTAGCGTAGTATACATACAATTATATTCTAATCAAAAAACTATCAAAGTCTTTATAGTTACTAATGAGTCACGATATTCAGTTCAATTAGGTTCTGCTTAGTTTAGATTTACTTATGATTATTTTGCAATAGGTGATTATTTTTTTCATAAGAAAGTAATTCTTAATTACCTGGCTAATTAACCAATCAAAATATTTAAAGAGAAGGCATACTAAAACTTTATCAGTTGCGCAAAAAAAGAAGATTGATGATTACGAACAAAGAAATGTACTGAACTATAATATGCGGTGAAATATTTATATATTTTATATGATAAAAAGTTTTCTTATCTTTACGATTGAAAACTGATAAAAAAAAATATTTATAAATTTTTTTCTTTATTATTTTATTTTTTTTCCTGTAGAACCGAAATTGATTCATTATATTTTAGCATATTTTCTATATAAACTTTCAAGCATTTATTAAGCATATTCTTTCGGTTCAACGAAAGCTTCATTATAACTTTTATTGACATGCCAAAAAACTTTTCCAATTGACTCATTAATTTAGGGGTCTTAATTTTTATCAGTTCATTCAAGTGTAATTTACATTTTATAAGCTTATTTAAATATGGAAATGACTACGTTTCATAAAAAGTATTATTTGCAATTACAATAGTTGACGCAGCGTTTTATCATGTGTGTAAGATGTTTTTAAAATTATCTGAAAATGAAAAATATTCTATTACTCTGATTATTTTCTGTACTGACGTTTGTCAAAGATTTTATTAAACTTATCATATGAACTGACATATGAAATGATATGTGGGATGATTCATAGCTTGAGCTACAAATTTTTCAAGATATTAAAAAAAAGCCCCCAACCAAAATAAAATTAGAACCAGAGAATTTTATAAGAAAAAATATTCTAATTTGTATTTTTTTGACCAGAACTTTCAATTTAATAAATATTTGACTGTTAACCAACTGAGAGGGTTTTTTTTTTTGTCTGAATTAGTCAATTTTTATATTCAAAAGAACTTGAAAAATTCAATTTTCCAATTATTTGAATCACTATTCCATAATTCAAATGAGCTTAAGTATTTAAGGACTTAACCATTTGTCAATACCCGAGAATTGAGTACTTCCTTCTCCATACTTTTATTAGTCATCCATTGGCAATGTAATCGGAATTTAGTATACCGATTTGTTCAGTTAGTAAGTGCAAAATGATAATAGTTAAAAATAGCAACTCCGCAGGGAAAGACAGAAAGGGACAACCTATCATGGTCGAACAGAAGTTATGAGAGAGTGCGAGTAAACCTAAATTTATGCGAGTGTGATAAGGCCAAAGAGTCATGTGTGAAGTGCATAGAAATGTGTTAGATATAAAAGCCAGAACTGTCAATGTTACGGAGACAGTATTACGCCCTGCGTAGAACGAAACGAACCGCGAAAGGAGTACCGTTAGAACCCCAAAAGTATTTGTGAAAATGTTGAAGATTGTGATTCCCGTGGCTGCCTTGCTCTGTGTGTTAGCAGGCAGTTCCTATGCCCAGAGTACCGTAGGCTGTGAAGGCGCCGCCAGTTTAACCTTCAATGAGACTTTAGTGAGTGAGAAAGTGTGGAAATAAGTTGCGGCTTAATGAGCTCTTGAATTTTGCTTGCAGTTCTTTCAAAAATGGTACGAAGTAGCACGCAATCCAGCTGGTACAGCCAAGCCCTGCACTCAATTTTCAGTGGGTCTGGGATCGGATTATTCCACACTAATTATAAACGCCAGCCACACCAGCTCCTCGGATTCCCTGTATGTCGATATCTATGAGCAAGCCACTGTGGACTTGACTCAGGGTGGCACTAATTTAGGTTACAATGTGACTTTTGTGAAGAATGGTCAAAATCAGCCTTGGATTTTCACCAAGCTGTTGAAACAAGTGAATACCACAGATGGCGTCGAGTGGCTGATTGGTTGTGCCTATAAGAATGCTTCGGATATTTCCGGATCCAGCTACGGTTTCCTATTGGCCAACCACAATGTGAATGGAACTGGCCTGAATTATGTGAATGGAATTGCTGCCCAATCTTATTCAAACTTTGATAGTTCTAACTACACCAACATCACGCAGTCGGGGTAAGCTCAAAATTATATATGCTTGGCTAAAGGAAATGTATTAAACTTTTCTCTCTTTTCTTTTTATTTTTACAGTTGCTTTTATAGTTCAGCTAGCCGAACAGTTCCTGTGATTTCCACTCTTTTGGCTGTCTTCTTTATCCTATCGAAGGTCTTCTGAGAGAACTGAACTCTTTTGACAGATTTAGCGAAAACCTCAAACTATCTTATATTAATTATTATGATTTATCCAAAATGTATTTAATATTTTTTCAGTTTTTATTTAGTTTTTAGTTTTTTATTAAACCTACAAAAATCATAATAAGCAAATATAAGAAGAACTAAAAACAAAAACAATAACAATTTCAGAATTAATGACGCACCCCAAAACCTTAAAAAAAAAAAAAAATAGATATCTAAATTCCCTTGAGATCATGTGCTTTCGATGAAATAAAAAAATTCTTAAGTTATGGTTGTTGTAACGAATGTTGTTGCAATCAGCGCTTTAATTTGTCGCCGACATGTTTTTACTTTTTACATGCATAGTTTGTGATAAGATAAAAAAAAGACAGAATCGAAGCCGCTTTTGATAAACAAAAAAACAAAACACAGACAAAAGTACTCACAAACTCCACAAGTTCACTATTGAATACCTTCGCCTACTAACCAATACAAAATACACAATATTTTTTTTTTATTCTGTTTACTTCGTTTTCTTTTTTTGCAAACTTTGAAAGCGTGCGCTAAATTAATCATACGCCTATTGGTACCCCTGTTTTTATCTATATATAATGCTGTTGTTTGTCTCCACCTACTGTCTACTATTTATTTATAATTCATTAAGTACTTGACTCTGATTTTTATGGCCACGGCGCTATATTAATTAAGTAGCTTTAATTTATATATTTTTTTATGTCACCTTTCTTATCGCTTTACTGTGGGTTGCACACGTATCTATCAATTGATTTCGATTTTACTATATTTTTTTTATATTTTTACAATTACTGCTGCCATTACCTGTAAACGAAAACTGTTTGGATATAAAATTTTTATTGGTTAATTAATTTAGGGGCTATAAATATCAGTTTTCAATAACTTTCTACCTCTTTGAGTTTGTCTTTGATTTGTACTACGTATTTCCTTATGGAAGAAAAATCAAACTACTTAATATCGAAATCAACAAAATCATTGACTAAGTGATTACTTTTCGTCGGTTGTGTTTACCTAGGCGACTCTTGTTGAGCCATCAATGTCAGTCGAGGTTGACAAAACCAAAGCAATGAAGGCAAATTGTTAACACATTTAATTGTCTGGACAGGAGTAGACAGCACCACACCAGACTCGACCAGACCAGACCAGTCCAGGGACAACAAAATATACAAAATACTTAAGTGTTAACCGTAGTCAAACTAAAGAGTAAAGAAAAACAAAAACAATAACACTGTCTGGTGCGGACGGACGTACAAGTAATAACCCAACAGACTGTTACTCCTTCTATGAAAATTTCTTCTACTTCATTCTTTTCTTCACTGTTTCGTCGAGGTTTTTTTTTATCTTTGTTGAGTGCTTGGCTATGGCATCTACCGTGATTTGTTTACATTAGTAAAAAGTGGAGGTAAACGGGGCAGCAGCAGCAGCAGATAGCGCTAGACACTAACCATTTTCACTTGAGTTCTAGTGTATCCCTTTTTACATATAGTCTGTATGTGGAATACACTTATCAATTTTCGCTTAGTTCAAGTTGTTGGGCCCCCACCCTAGTCACCTCTGTGTGTGTGTGTGTGGGAGAGTGTGTCTGCCATTTCAGTTGTTGTGGCTGTTACTGATTTCTTGTTTGTTTATTTGTTTGCCAAAAGCTTCAACCCAATCAACGAACTAACACACTCAAACAATACATACAGTCTCTTTCTCTTTTTCTCAATGTCTCCACAGGCACCAGATACCGTTAGACAGACCGTTAGACAGACAAGCCTTAAGTAAACACAAGGCCGCTAAATCACCCAACAGCTTTCAGGGCTTGGCATTTACACGCATATTTTTCAGGCTCGCAGTCCACTTCACTCCATTCCTTTGCCAATTTTGCCCAGTCTATTCTATTCCACTTTATTCCAACTTCTCTCCAGGCTCAGCAATACACGTTTTGTGTGGGTGTCTGTGTGTGTGTACTGTCAACCCAAAGATTCCTTTTGTTGGCCCTCGGAGATTTTGTGAACCCATTCCATCCTTCTATCCACCCAACTGGGCCAGCTCATTGACGCTCTTCGGGTTCGATTTGGGCGGCTTGGTCAGGTCCGTTTGGTCCATTTATTTTGGCTGCTCGTTCGTTGGTTTGTTTGTTTATTTGTTGGCTACAATTTGGTTACATTGTTTGCTTACAATCTCCCTCAGTAACTGTGGTCGTTGTTATTCGGTGTTGTCTGAAGACGGAATCAAGTTTTATGTCGATTAAGTAGCTAGAAAATCTCTCTGTGCCGAAAAGCCAAGGAAAACAGCAAGAAGAAAGCCAACTTGTTGGTTTTGTCTTGAAGAGGACCAAAGACAACATGTAAGATTTTTGATAGATGATAATGGAGAGGGAGAAAGATTTTACTTAACTGGTAATGGAGATGATTGGAATAACAAGTGAATAAGACTGACAAAGATTTCAGATGGCAAACTTAAGCACGAAATATTTGAATTTAGATAGTAAATGATAAACATATCAAATTTAAACTAATTTGTAAAATTAGTCAAGGAATTAAAAGACTATTCTGAGAAAGTCATTGAAACTTGATTTTGTAGTTCTAAGATTATGTATGAATCTCATGAGAACTTTATTACAATCGATTTGCATTAATCATTTAATACTCAATTTTCATTAGTTAAATGCTTATTAATTACACATGCTATATCAATATTCCAGCCACTGCCAAAGACTCGATGGATCCGCTTAATCTGGGGGAGAAATTATTTTAGTTGAAATGTTTGCTAATTATGTGCAATGCCCACAACAAAGAGACCAAAAACCACCCAATGGTGGCAGAATATTCATATGACAGAACAAAGTCAAAGGCCAAGCTATGACAGCATTGTTAATAGTAACAAATTTAACTCATTCCCCAAGACTTTCAGTCTGTAATACTGTGAAAGGCAATGTCAATGTACTTAGGTAAACAACAAATGGCAAAGACAGAGGCGAACATTGAAGAGGGAGAAGGTATAAGTTTGTCAAGGAGATCGAAAGAGAGACTGACACCAAAACTATTAATTAGTTTTCTCCAGTCAAGACAGTCTAAGGTTTCAAGTCTCAAAGTTAAAATTGCAAATAGTGTACAGAATCCTCATTCAGTATTTGTCTGGGAAACTGGGTTGTGTGGCACCAGAAATTGAATTAAACATAGCGACGAATTAAATTGGTGTAACCTTTGCTGGTTTTAAAGGGGAAATTTTAGTACAAAATGTGTAAATTTTCACCATTTTATCATATCAAGAAAATTGGCTTCATTGGCTGGTAAATCGAGTGGCATACTACAGATAAGTTAAACAGAAATTGTATGAGTAGTTTGGACTGTTTATGTGAGAGAGAAGAGCGAGTTAAATGTTATTCGATGTTATCATATAAATTGAAATCTTGCAAAATTCTTGAGCTCTTGAAGTCCTTCGCCTCATCATTGGCCTCCTTTCGTCTTTGGTTTGTCGAGTGTTTGTCTTGAGTTGAGGTGAGTTCAGACTTAAGTGGTCTCCCGTCTCGGTATGATTTGGCCTAAAGGTTTAGTTTGACTTGTCTTGTCATCTCGAATTCGGCATATATGTGATAGCTTGTCTCTGTGTGTGGGGGGTAATTTATGTAGATCTGTGTTTTGACTATCATTGTCATTGCCATGGAAATTGTTGCACCTATCAAAGATTTAGCCTTCATACATATGATTCAGCCAGGCCAGGAGCATGGGCAAATCGCACTAAAATTGTATATGTTTAAGTAAAAACACGATTGGATTTTCTCTAATTGAATGTGGCATAATGGCTCGGCTTATATAATTGAATGGATACCCAAGATGGGTTGTCATTTACATTCAATTAACAGGTGTATTGTTTTACTTGTGTTTGTTGGCAGCATCGTCATTGGCATTGTTGTTATTTCGACTGGCCTATTTGCTTGTATTTTATGTTTTCTCGGCCCAGGTCTGATCAACTGACCGGAAAGTTAAACTAAGAATAATTTTTGTTGGTAAAAAAACAAGTTTTTAAACATTATCTTGTCGTAATTTCAATTTGCCAAGACACTAGGCACCAGATACAATTTCGAAATTCAGGCCAACAAAAAAAAAAAATTAAATAAGCTGAGTTTCGAGTCGAGTTGAATTCAGTTAACTTTTAGTTTAGTCGAGTTTAATCTCATAACAAACCATTTCTCTAATTAAAATCCAAGAACTTTGCCCTCTCCGAGACACACTCGAAAATGTGTCAATCCGTTGACAAAATTCTCACAATCCAACTGTGTTCTCGACTGCATGCCCCGCTTCCCCGCTCTCACTCTCTCCAGATTGTAGGAAAACATTTCCAATTATAACAATTAATTAAGTTTATCCACACATACCAGCTATGTGACTCACTGACTGAGTAAGTCAGATTCTGTGTGTGTGTGTGTGCGTGTGTGAGTTGGCTTATAAAAAATAGAACAGTTTCCAGTTGTTATTGCCCTGCGTGCTCGGATTGTTGTTGTAGGTTCAGTCGAGCAATTTTAAACGGCAATTACAGTTACTGGCTTTTTTGTGTGTTACTCGGGGAAAATGCAGGCCGGAGTGTACAACAATATGAGAGAGGAATATGCGTAAAAGGCAATGACTGCAAATTGCTGTAAATCCATTTGGAGGCTCTTACCAAAAATAGCAAAACAAAGCCAGGCAAAAGGGAAAGTGAAGAAGAGAAGGCATTATTTCTAACGAGCAACATGATCATAAAAATAAACGAAAAATATAACACACCCAAACAAATACAAACAAATCCAACTCTGACAATGCCAATGAAAGCCCACAAAAGCTTTCTCAGACCTGATGATGAGTGCCTTAGTTTTGCCTTTTCCTAAACCGCATCCATATATATTAATTTTTTTTGTATTTTTTCTATACTCTAGTTGAGATGGTGTCAGGGAATTTGGGGATAAAATTATTTTGCACAAAATTTTTAGGTTTTTTAATTGAGTTAGTTATCTCTCAGAATTTCGATTTATAAGGATTATCATATCCATGAATTTATCTCTCAAAAGAAATCAAATTCTTTAAAATATTTTTGAAGTCTCAAATTACTTTCTTATTATTTTGAAAGTACTAAAAATTGAAAAATGTGTGACTAAAAAAATTATATTGTTTCCGTTTAAAATTTTATAAAGAGTGTTTCAAATTCTTTATTCCTTTATTTTTATAGATATTTTTGCACCTGTTTACACACACACACACATACAAACATGCGCAATAAAAGTGTATAAATGGAAGAGGTGTCGCTGGCTCCAGAAGCCCGAAGGATTCCAACAAAAAAAATAAAACCCCAAAGATCTAAAGATGCCGTAATGCAAATTTGACTGCGCATACACGCACACAATTAAATTTCCGGTAGGTACGCAAATACTCAGTCTATAAACGGAAACCGAACTACCTAGAATTGGTTTAAGCTGCCTTCACCCTGCGATTGCCTTGCCACTGGTAATACACTTTGATTTCCCTGGCATTTAGACTTGCCTTTATTTTTTTTTTTGCCGTTTTTACCGTTGAGCCAAAAACTTTTTCGACTGTACGAGAATGTGGGCGCATGTTTGGGCCATTAAAATTACGCCTAACAAGCGCAACACTCGTAAAAATTTCTTTCTGTTCTTTTAGAGTCGCAACTGAGCCATGGGCTTCTATATTTCTATAGATTTCTAGTTGTAACTGTGCAAGAGTGTTGGCAACACGTTTCATTAGAAAACCAAGGCACGTCTGCCACCAGAGACACACCAAAATGTTGAGCTGGAGCATTGAAAATTTTCAATATTTGCCACACGCACTAAGGATTGTGTGAGTAGGTGGTATAGTAGGTTGGCCTGATCTGGTTAGCTGGCGGAAATAATACAAGTGTGGCTTTGACTCCCTCAACAGAGTTGTCGTTGCTGCCGCTGCCGCTGACGCTGTCGCTTCCGTCTGTCAAAATTGGCAAAATCGGCGCCACTTCGTTTGCTTTTAACTAGAAATCAAAGACGCATGTTGAGTATCACAGTGTGTTGTACTTGTGGGCGTGACCTGCCCTATATGTGTGTTTGCTTCAAATAATAATTTTAATATTGCTCACACTGCGTATGCGTTATATTTGCATTTGGTTATAAGCACTTTTAACTCACGTGTGGAAATATTTTAAGGAAACGTGTGTGTGCATCTATAAAAATAAAAAATAAAAAAGTAAATTCCCTTTTGATTTTATTTGCATATTACGCCTTCCTGTGAATTCCCCTAGCACATTAATAAAAGAAAAAATAACAATTTTCATTGCTAGATTTATTTATTTATATATATATATATTTAATTTTTTATTTGTACCAATATTTTTATATATATTTTTTTTAAGCAATATTTACTTTTTGTTCTGATCCCTGGTTTGTGTATGTTTGTTTGAATTGTGTTTTATGCTTTACAGGTGTTTGCTTTGGTGCGTGATAAAATTTTAATTATATTTACTGGGCTGCTTTTCCATTTTCCTCTTATTTTATTTTTTATTTTTTTGGTTTTCTGTTGATTCGGCTTGGGAATTATAATTTGATTTTTAATGGGGTTTTCATGGTAATGCGCATAAATATTTCAGTCATCTTAACCGAAATAACAACAGCCTCAACAAAATACCTAAGACGTTGGATAAATATACAAAATGAAATGGCAGTCCTTAGGGGCTCCTGGAATTATGACCTTGAAAAAATTAGGTCGCTATATAAACAAGCCACAAAAAAAAATAAAACTGAATTGTACGAAAATATTAAGAAGCTTTCAATGAGCTGATTTTTTGAAGAGTAAGAAGTCGTTCCTTTTCAATTATTATGAAATTCCACTTTTAAAACAGAAATTAATTACTATTATTAAATCTTCCTAAAAAAATTCCTGGAACCATCAGCTAAAACTTTTGATAGATAGAAAAATAATCATTCTATTAAAATAAAAAAATTTTCTAGAAGCTTGCAAGAATTTCACCTTTCTTAACTTATCAGCAAATAATCGTACTCGGATCTCTAGAAAGTGACTCATTGCGAGGGACTCAAGTACCTTGACTTTTAGATTGAAACAATTAAATTTGTCAAAAATTTTGATAATAAAATGTTTGTGCTCGAAAATTTTCTAATTAAAAGTTGACTATCTTTTATTTTTCTTCTTATAGATATTTTTAAAATTCTTGAGTTCCGTCAAATATTTTTAAGACTCTGGAAACTGCTTTATTTTGACAGAAAATACTTAAAGGAAAGGTGTTTTTTATCTAGGTGCCCAGGTGGCTCAAAAGCTCTGCCCAACCATGGGACTATTTATTTCCCTCTCTCTCTCTCTATCTCTCTCTCTTTTTTTTAGCTGTCTGTCTGGCTTTGTGACTGTGCGTGCGTTTGTCTAATGGACATTTGCCACCAGGTGGCAGGACATTTAGGTGATATTGTTGCCCTTGTTGGCATTTATGTTGTTGTTTTTGTTGTGGTTGCACCAACGAAGCATTTGAGCCAGTCAGTGATTGCCAACGGCTTTTGCCTGCTCTCTGTTCGAATGTATTCATGTTTGTGTGTTTGTATGAGTGATGCTCGTGACCACCTCAGTCATATAATATTCCAGTCAGGTGCGTTGTGAATTTTGCTGCAACAGTCATTATAATAATGCCACAACGAAGTGTGCTCGGAAATAATAATCAGCCAGAGCTTTTCCACCACACCACAGACACACATTCGCACAGACAAAAACATCCACAAAGTGTTGCCTGAGAATGTGAGCAGCTGTTTTTCGGGCAGTTCCCTTAGACGATTCAGACCAGCCACTTCTAGCTCCTGCCTGATATTGGCCAGTTTTGCAGCCATTTAGAGAATTTCATTTAAATATTCCAAACTATCAACTACCAACACATACTTGAATAGTCGTACTCCCAACTCGTTAAAAGTGCAATCGTGCCACAGAACTGCAATTGTGCTGACAGAAATAATCGCTAGAAATAATAACTTGAAGTGCATCATTAAATGAACTTTTCTTTTGCTCTCTTTTCCTCTCTGCCACTTGCCACTTTCTTAGCTCAGTTAAACCGTTATTATTTGTGGAAAGCACGTTTGAACTATTTAAACATATAGGTAAGACACAAAAGCTAAGACAAAATAAAAATAAAAAAATATTTTGCAACAAAAATTTCCTTGTCATAAATCAAAGTGCTCGATAGGGAATAAATATGAGTAAATTTTTGATTTTCTTTATATTAGAATAGTTTGAGATAACAATATATTTCTTTGATTTGCTATTATCCATAGAGATTTTCTAATAGTTCCAACATTGTTGTATGTACAGTCACGGCCAAGATTTAGTGGAATCTATTTTATCAAAATAAAAGCTTACGCAAAGGGGAAATGTTTTAGGTAAACAAATAAAATTTGTATATTTAAATAAATATATCAGAAAAACAAAAACATTAATCCGTCACTAAATCAATTAAACATTTTGAACGCAACTGTACATATTCGCTAAAGCACACATCTGTCTGGGCTTTGTTGTTTGGCGGCCTGCTGCGTCGGCAATGCATTTGCATTTTGATTTAATTGATTTTGTGCAAATTTGTAGCAATAACAGAAATGAAAACACACCCATCCAAATGTGCGAAAGTATTTGAAAATCACTTTTCGTTACGCAATGCATTTTTAGCTAATTGTTTGAATTTTTTTTTTTTTTTTTTTTTAGGTTGCTTTTTTGCTGTTTATAGAAATTTACATATCATAGAGTAGTGGCGTATATATTCTGTCCTAATTTTTCACTCTGCTGATAGTTGATAAATTTGTTTAAAATTCGTAGTTCGTCTGGCCCTGGCTCGAACTTTCTAACCCCTTGTGGATTGTACGGTCAAGTGTTGAGCTATTTATTTATGAATTTTTGACACTCAATACATTCACCCAAATCTACAAAATCTATTTTATAATTTATTTTTTGAAAGATTTATTCCATTATTATCGTAATGCATATTTTGATGGGCAGAAAAAAAAATTAAAATGCCAGACTTGGCCAGTCAAATTCGGGCCTAAAAATATTGACTAAAACGAGTGCTTTTTCCTCGATCCTTGAAATCCTATATAAGGATTTCGATAAATTCAAAAATGTTACTTTAATTTGAAATTGTGTCAGAATTTAATGAAAAGAACTCCTTTCGGTGTCTGGCAATGGAGAACTTTTCAATTAACATACAAATTGCCAAAACAAATGTTACCCGCTCTTTTATGCCAGGCCCAAAAGTCAATCAAACTTTTTAATTTTAATTTGCATTAAAATTATGATGACATTTAATATCTTTGCCATTTGTTGTCGCGCCACAAAAAAAAAATGTATTTGCATAACATTTTCTTTTTTTATTTCTTTTCCTTCGAACTGACACAACAGATGGAAGAGCACGAGACAACTTCTCCTTCGAAAGTCATTCGAATAAAACTTTCTACAACAAAACATTTGCATATTTCCAAATACACACAACATGCTAAATATAAAATGAAATATAAAAAACCAAGGCACGAAATAGAAACATGAATCATTTGGCATGTGTGCAGATAATTAAAACCAAAAAATTCAGTCTTTGGCAAAACAATTTATCTTTACGTTTAATTAAGCAATAAATAAATAAATGAAAAGTTCTGAATTCAAATTGTAAAATTAAAGATTTTTTTTATTTGAACCAATTATTTTTCCACTCTTTCCGACATTTACAGACCCAACTCAATCAATTTCCAAATGCCTAGAAAACTTTTATAGAGACAAACAAGTGTGACGAGTTTCATCTTCTTCGAACTACTGAATTATATATATTCATTGACCGATGTTAATGTAATTTAATACTTGTAAAATAATAAAGAAAAACAACTTGTCATCTTCTTTCCAATAATGTAAATAATTAATATACGTATTCTAATTAGTCAAGTTAAATAAAGAAAAAAAAAAAGAAAAAATAACAATTTATTCAGTTTGTTGCAAAAAGATATTGAAACTTTTCACTTAGATGAAAATCGAAATACAATACAAAAATCTATTATCTATTACCTATTCAGAGTCAATTATCAGGAAATCATAATGACGTTTGACTGAAACGTGAAATTCGCAGCTAAAACAACAAAAACCTGCACACGTCAAACAGCTGATGTCTGAACTGCTGCATACTGCTTTGCTTTGATCTCTTTATTACAATCATTATCACTTTATGAATTTGTGTGTATCTGCGGTCACTGAAGATGCGGCGCCACAAAAACATTTGCTCCAATTGAGCCCTGTACGAACGCTCTGATAATTTAAGCAAATAAAGCCAAACAGCTGAGCTGAGCTTGCGGTGATGAGACTAGCGAGAGGCTGGGGTAGCTGAGACACTCGGAAATTTAGGGGCCTATGAATTGAGTGGACAGCATATCATCGTCATTATCACAGCCTGCGTGGCTTGAGTAAGACGTGAATAAATTTAACGCCTTGAGTAAGACGTAAATAAATTTAACGCCTATCGACAAGTCCGTCGCCGTTATGTATCCGAAAGTTATAGAGCCCGAGATCGAGGAGAAAGCTACGGTGGTGGGTCTCTTGTCAAATACTCGTACACCTGCCACCGACGAAGCTCGGACACGTGCACCCAGCAAGCCACCGACCAGCAAATGGAAGCGTGCTCTCAAACGGCATCTGCCCATCTGTGAGTGGCTGCCCACCTACAATATAGAGAAGGGCATCTACGATCTGATCGCTGGCGTCACTCTCGGTCTCACCATTATACCGGAGAGTATTGCTTGTGCTTTGCTGGCCGGTCTGCCGGCACGTTATGGCCTATGCTCGGCATTTATTGGTCCATTCATCTATTTGATTTTTGGCTCGATCAATAAGGTGATCATTGGGCCAACTAGTCTGGTGGCTTTGGTCAGTGTACAATTTACAGTGGGTCGGCCCATTGAGTTTGCCTTTCTTTTGACATTTCTTAGCGGCATAGTGGATCTCATTATGGGCACACTACGCATGGGTAAGTCGGCAAGTTAGAAATAAATTGTCAGTTTCATTGTCAGTGCCAATTGAATCAACAATCTAAAATTGTTTGACAAAGAACAGCTTTTCCTATGTTTCTCAGTATGACATCAGAACTGGCAATAGTTTGCACTATATTGAATTAAATTAAAAAGGTTTGAAAATTGAACTCACCAAACCACGAAATAATTAGAAAATTCAATAATTTGGAAAAAAAAATCAAAATATTTTATTTTAACTTAATTAAAATTGAAATAGTGAAACAAAATTTTTATTTATTTTTTTTTAGTAATTCATTATGATGATGATGATTATTATTGTTATTATGATTCTTATTATTATTATTATTATTATTATTATTATTATTATTATTATTATTATTATTATTATTATTATTATTATTATTATTATTATATATTTTTTATTTTTTTAATTTATATGATGACTGACTTTCAATTAATTAGATCGACTGTTTAAAAATCAAGATTATTGTACTATTAATATTACCAAAATTTTAGCTTCATCCGTTTTATCAATTATGAATGGAATAAAAATAAACAAAAACTTTATTAGTGGACAAAAAAAATTAACACCTTTCTTAATATCTTTAAATCCGCAAATAAGTCCTCAAAAAGAACAATAAGAAATGAACTAAGTGACACTAATTTAATGAAACAATATCCTTATCTATTATGGTATAAATCAAATTAGATTTTCGAGACCACCTTCTAACTGGCCAACTTTTAATAAATCGTTTCATTTTAAAATAAAGTCATTGGCTAATCAAAACATCATCATAATCTAGATCAATAAATGTCTGGCAAAACAAAAATTGAATAAATATAAAAAACCCCCTCCTTATCAATTACCATTTGGTTGTGATATTTTACACTTGAGATGATAAATATATACAAACAAAATTGATTAATATTTAATTTTGTCTTGCAGGTTTCATTTTCGAGTTCATATCGATACCTGTAATTAAGGCCTTTTCCACAGCCACTGCCGTTTTGGTAATTGAATCTCAATTGAAAGTATTCCTAGGCATTAAATATCTAGTTCCGGGTCTAATCAATTCAATCAGCTCTTTGGCTTCGCGAATAAGTGAGGCCAACATGGCTGATCTGACCATGGGCATATGTGCTGTGATATTTTTGGTTTTACTTGAAGTAAGTAAACTAAAAATCTTATTAAAATTATTTTCTAATAAAATTTATTTAGCTCTTAGAAATCGTGGCTCGCAATAAGCGATTTAATAAGACTCTTCGAATCTGTTGTCGTTATTTGTCCACTTCAAGAAATGCCTTGCTGGTCTTGATAGCCGGCATTATCTCTTATGTTTGGCTGGAAACCTATCATCAAGTACCTTATGGATTGGGCAAAAATGCCATCTCTAGTTTTCCCAACTTTACCTTTCCTAGTCTGACAATTGAGACCCCAGAAAGAACCTATACTTTCTGGCAGGTTTTGTCTGATCTGAACGTGGGCATAATCGTTATTCCGATTGTGGGAATTTTGACGAATATATCAATTGGTAAACTGAGTAAGTAAATACTCAAAAAATTTTAATTATTATTTTAAGTTAAAAATTTTATTTTCCAGCTCCCAAGGGCTTGGTAGACTCGAATCACGAACTACTGACTGTGGGTCTCTGTAATGTCTTTGGTGCTTGCGTCCAGGCTATGCCATCTTCAGGGGCTTTTACACGCTATGCCATAAGCACAGCCTGTGGATTGAAGACACCAATGAGCAATTTATATCTATGTAGGTAATAAGGAACTGCTTCAATGAAATATAATGATTGATTTATACATTTTTTTTTAGGCATCATTGTTCTACTGGCTCTTGGTTTTCTTAGCCCCTACTTCAACTATATACCAGAGGCCTCTCTAGCAGCTATTCTTGTCTGCTCTATTTATACTCTTTTGGACTTTAAGTTACCCGCACGATTGTGGCGCGAATCGAAAAGGGATTTCATGAATTGGCTGGTCTGCTTCTGTGTCAGTGTTCTCTTTGGAGTTGAAGTCGGCTTATTTGTCAGCATATTGGTCACCGCCTTGCATTTACTACTCCTTTGGGCCCGGCCCGAAATCAATGTGAAAATCCAGGAACTCAATGAGATGCAATATATCTGTGTGACCCCTGGCAATGGTATCTACTTTCCGGCCATCAATTATCTGAGAGAGCGCGTCCTGAAAGCCTGCGATCAGGCCGAGTTCAAGATCTGCGTAGTCATAGATGGACACAAGATTACGGGTCTGGATTACACCGCAGCTCAGGGCATCTCCAAGCTTTCAAGTGACTTGTGCCGCGAGGCAGATGCAGAAAGCAGTACTCTTTTGATGTTATATCGCTTTCCGGCAGCACTTCAGCCTATGATTGAGCTCACTGATAATTTGGTTTTCTGTGAGAATGAGGCAAAAGTTAAAGAATTTCTCACACAAGAATCCTTGCGTAATGGATTCATTAACCTCAAGGAGCACATACGGGCTTCCATTGATTTGGGCTATAAAATTGATATTGAGTAGAAAATTTCAATTTGGTTCTAGTGGAATTGTATTTATTTAAATTTTATTTCAATAAAAAAATTAAAACAGAAACTGAAAACCATTTCATTTGCAAATGCATTTTTGCGGATGACCCGAAACGGGGTAAGAGAAGAAATGAAGCTCACCAATTTGTTTTCATTTTGGCTGGAAGGCTCGTATGCGGGGAATTAGCCAGAAATAACAAACATGTGGGAGAATCAACAAACGCACACTCAACAGCATTTGTATCTGGATCTGTGTGTCTACTCTGGGCTGTTAGCTGAAAAATTGTCTAGCTGCAAAACGGAAAACCGAAATAAAAGTGAAAGAAAAGTGGGACAAATACGCTGATGACAGCAATTTATAAAAGCCACACTGACCTCTGCCACTCATTTGAGCCCCGAACAGACTCTCGCTGCCACCCACACAACCCAAAAGATACACACAATCTCACAGATACAAAACTGCAGAGGCACGCCAAGGAGGCGTCCAGGCCTCCTACGTTGTCCTAGTCATGCTAGTCGACGACGTCGTGACCGCCTTCAATGATTGCCAAGCTAATGGATTTCTGTTTACTTTTTCACTTAGAATGCCGAGCGAACTGTGAAGCAGCAGACTTGGCAATAAAGAGAGAGAAAAAAAATGGAGAATGTTGTGAAAAATAGCGCAAAGAAATTAGAAAAATTGTGCAAAAATAAAAAAAAGAAGAAGAAAAATAAGCGAAAGCGCCACACAAAACTACAAACTTTACGGTGGGTGTAAAAAAAAAATTGAATAAAAACCTAAGAAATTAAACTAAAATCCTGGCGTAAAGTGGATCAAACTAAGAAAACACGAACGCAAACCTAAAGTGCGAGAATCGGGAAAATGGAGACCTGCAAATGAATGAGTGGAAAAACAAAAACAAAAGCACACACACACCAAAAGCAAGTTAATTACGTAAGGTTAAGCGATGACGCCGACGTAGTCTCTAAGTAGATTTCAAGCACTTGAGGCGTTGTAAATGAAATGCGACGATGACTTGGAAGAAGACCGGCCAAAAGCCTTGCCAGCCTTCAGGTCATCTTTTTCAGACTCCAGACTCCAGACCACCACCATTATTGCCATTTCCCATCATGAGGTGTTGATGGTCTTTCTGGTCTTTCTGGTGTTTCTGGTCCCTTGGAATCTCTCTTGGCTCTGTCCGCTGTGTCTTGTTGATTGCATTGCAAACGAAGTGAGCAGATTTTAATGAAATTTAAAGTACCAAGTATAAGGTTCTTCTTGTCCGATCGTGTACCTGTCCTTTGGATTGCAGGTGATTTCCCTGTTGTTTTTATTTTTGTCGGGCAATGCAAATTTCTAGAAGCAACCTGACCTGACCTGGCCCTGGCGAGTTTGCTGTAATTATTTGAATTAAACTTATTTGCAAAGCATTTGAATCGACAATTTCTCTTGCCACTTGAGTCGCCAGCAATTTGGTAGCTCTTTTCTTTGGCGGACCCATTTCAGTTGTAGGTAAATGGCTAATGAGCTTATGGCTTGGCTTATTGCGAATTTAGTTTCAAGAAATTACCATTGAAATTGAGATAATCAATAGTGGCTCTCAAGAGACCTAAAAAAAAATTCTAAAAAGAACTGAAAAATAAATTAAAAATAATTAAGCGAAAATCAAAGAACGAAAATATCTTTTATTTAAAAATATATTCTCAATGATTTGTCAACAACCCTTTCAGAATTCATCACAAAAAAAAACTCTTGAATTTAAAAATGATTTTCTCTTGAAAAAGAAACTTTAATTATGTAGAAATTTGTTTGGCTCAGAATTCTCTCAATTTTCGGTTATAACCGAATATATTCCATGAATATTTTAAGGCCATCAGTATCAGCAACAGCAACAGAAACATTCGCTAACGTCAATTACGATTCATACAATCAAATGGAAAAATTATGAAAACTGAAAATATTTTTCACAAATAAAAGAAAAGGCCTGAAAAGGGGCGCAGCCTGGTCATGAGTTGAGTAAACTTTTGTGGCTGTCATATTGACAAAGCAAATCGTGTCACAAAACAAAAACAAATGTATATATATATATATATATATATATATATATATTTATTATTTTTTTTTTTTTTTGTACTAAATATGCATAATTTTTAATATTTTATGATACAATAATAGGGAGCTAAGAAGTATGTGAATGCGGATGTGGTGTTGGTCATTGTAGAAATGGATTCTAATAATATTTATTTTCACATGTGGGAAACGTAAAAACCATTTGATATGAATAGACAGGCCGGAGGGGGGCTGGCTGAGGCTGAGGCTAACAAATTAAATTTTCATATGAATTACCGTGCAGGTCACGTACACAACTAGACAGACAGATTGGGGAGTCCTACGTACCACCAGTCCAATGGCCATTCATTGATACGTATTATGTGACCAAACGCGCGCTTGTCTAGATGAACTTAACTGGTCGGGTCGAGGAAATGGAGGAAATGGAAGGTATGGAGGGTGGGCAAATGGGGTGAGAAGTTTCAGTTGGGAACTTAATTGCTAGGTCTTTAAATGTAGGCAAAAGAGATAATTAATAGCAGGAGGTACAGAAGCCAGCGAGTCTGGGAAGCTGGACAAAAACATTTATCGATCCCATTTTGCCCATGTTCGGCCGGAGGCCACAAACAGCTTTCTGGCCAATTCAAGTGGCGTTGATAAGAGTAAGGGAGAGAGAGAGAGAGAAAGGGAGAGGGAGGTTGGCAATTGGCACGCCTTTGGCCTTTGGCCATAAAGCGTTCTAATATGCGCCAAAGCACTGAATACACTGTCAAAAGAAGAGTGAGCTGAGGAAAAAGAGAGGGTAGTTCTTGGACAATGTCTGCTTGTTTAAATTGTTTAAAATGTCAACTTGATTGCGCTTAATTAAATGCCGAAAATCCTCAAGGACAACAAACAAGTCAGGCGAAATGCTATGAAAAAGCAATACGCCGAAAACAAAGGCCATGAGGTAAAATAAAGACAGGCAGGCGATGGGATGGGCTGAGTGCGGCAAAAGTTTCATAATGACAACAATGAAAATAATTAACAATTTGTACAAAATAACAAGGCAAACATTCCAACAACACAAACCAGGCCAAAGCCAGCCGGAATAAAAGTAGACAAAGCAGAGCACAACTGAAAAGGGAATCCAAGTAAGGCTGCTGTACAAAGCAAATTGTCAAATGATGTGAGCGCCCAAACAACCAGCAGAAAAAACTATGCGGGCTGGTTCTAAGGAAAGTAAAGAAAAGGCCACAGAGAAAGGAAAGGAAGAAAGTTCTAAACACTCTCAGACTGGCTGAGAGTCTGCAAAGCCGGAGGTGGCATTAAGATGTCACATTGGACGTAGAGTCTAAAATTTCACAGAATCAGCAGCACTCACTTTGTTTGATTTTGATGGTGGGGCACAGACACAGCTGAGAGGGAGTGAGAAAGAGTTTAAAAGGACTTCACGAACATTGTTTGGCTAATGGGCTTGTGGGTTTTCAAAGCACCGAGCAATTGATAAATAGAGAAGATCCAGAGCCCATTCAGATAAATCAGATAGAACCATACATGGTCTCGGAAATAAACTAAGAACTGAGTTATCTTCCATGATAGCTCTACCTTTTGTAAATACAATAATGTACGGTCCAAGCTTGGTTGTTCTATCATATAGGTATTCACAATTAATTAATTTCTAGCTTAAGATTCCCCCGATGGAGACGGTAGATCGTATCAGAGTGATTGAGTGAGATCATAACAACAAAAAACTCACTCAAAATCTAAGAATACAAAAGAATTCGAATGTGTTCGAACAATCAATATGAGATATTTGCTTTAAAAGCTAATAAAAAACGAACTGAAGAAAAATATTAATTAAGACTCGTGTAAATTAACTGAATAGTATCAACTAAATAAAAAAAATACATATATCTGAAATATAGCCTCGATGTCAAAACAAAAAAAATTAAGGATTCCCTTTGAAAGCAATGGATACAACTTAAAAAAAATTCGGAACGTTAAACTCGGGCGCAGCCGAGTTTGAGATACCCTGCACCTGTAGGGAGCGTAAATCAGTATTTCTGACAAAGTAATAAAAATACCATCTGATTTCGATTAAATTTTGCACAATTGATTGGTGTCCTAAAGCACGACTTATTCCCAAATTTAATAGAGATATCTTTAAGACCAAAGAAATTATGACGTTCAAACGATTTTTGCACTTCCAATAGGCCATACGGAAACTATATGTTATGGTAGTCCGATCAGATTAAAACTTCGCTTTTTGAGTTATTACAAAAGAAACTATCATATGGTATTTTTGGTTGCGATTATTGCATAAGAAACCCTATTTCTGACAAAAAACAAAAAATCGGAGTTTTTGTCCGATTAGCCCTATGGGTGCTATATGATATAGCCATTTGATTTCAATAAAATTTGGAGTTATTCAAAACTTTTACTAAAAACTGTCTTGTGCTTAATTTGGTTGCGATTGGTTCATAAATAACCCGTTTTCTGTCAAAAAAGCAGAGAAATCGGATTTTTTGACCGATTAGCCCTATGGAAGCTATATGATGTAGATGTCCAATTTTATTAAAACTTTCCACAGCTGCTGAGTATTTTAAAGTTCACATTGTTTCTTAATTTGAATAAAATATCTTTAAGGATAAAGAAATTATGACGTTAAAATGATTTTTGAACTTTCGATCGGCCCTATGGGAGCTATATGATATAGTTGTCCGATCAGATCAAAATTTCACATCCTTATTAAAAACATATAAGAACTTCTAACTGCAAACTTTCGTAATAATATGATAGCAAACAAAAAAGTTATGGCCTATAAACTTTTTCCTTTTTTTGAGGTTGTTGTGGTTTTATACTTTTTATTCCGAACCTAAGTCAGATATTAAAAAAATATAATAAACTTGATCTAACCTGCAGAACAAATGATAATTAGCAACAAACCGGAACTTTCTAGGCCTTACCTTACCTTACAGACAGACAGACGGACATGGCTAGATCGATTTCTCTAGTCACCCTGATCATACTTTAGGTAACTTTGGGGGGTCTCCGACGTCTCCTTCTCTATGTTACATACATTTGACAAACTTAATATACCCTTGTACCTTTTTAGGCACAGGGTATAATGAAACATTTTCTAGGAAAAAAAACAAAATAATTTCCATGATCCCAAATTAGTATGACTTCCATATATTCTCATGTAAGTGAATTAAATATTAAAACCGAAGTCTTGAATCACCTTAAATATATCAACGATAAGAAAGCAAAATATAGAAAATAAAACAACAGCTTCAAAAAAAAAAAATATTTTCAACTCCGATTTGAGGGGTTAGCTTCTTCAACTTGAGGGAACCACCTCTCCGGAGGACCAATCTTTTGGGTTCACATCATCCCCTCATTTCCCAGCCAACCACACCGACTGTTCCTTAGCTCAAGCAGGCCGGTCTGTATATGCCCTACCGCCAGCGGACTTTGAGTGAGGAGGCAAGACACGCCACTAAAATGAAAGAGAGAGACAGAGAGAGAGAGATGTAACGATATAGCTCTATATAATTTTAAAATTTTAAGTGCAATCCTATCCAGGATAAACAAATTTTCAAAAACACAAACATTCCCGGCCCTAAACTATCCCTAACCCTTTGTTGTGCTGTAACCCCTACCCCCTTCTCAACTTAGTTAAAATTGGGCATTTTCTTTAAAAATAAAAAAAAAAAAAATAAAAAAAGAAAATGGATTTGATTTTAAGTATTTAAGTATTTTACAAAACTTCTCTAATAATGTAAATCTAATTGAAATATATTATTTAAATACATATATAAATATAATAATTATAATAATGAAAGACACGAAAAATTAAAAAACAAAAAATAAAAACAAACGAATTTTTAATAGAAAAAAATAAAAAAAAAACGAAGCCGACAAAGTCTCTAAAATTGGACAACAGCATAAAAAGCATAAAAAAGAAGATGCCAAAAAACTATTTCATCGGATTTATTTATGACAAAGACTGAATACTATTTTCGAAAAATTTCCCAAGAAAAACGAAAAAAACTCAATACTAAATCGGAATTAATCACACCAAGAAGATATTTAATTAAAATCGAACTTGTATTGTGCCAAAACTCACATCACTAAATAAAACTAAGTCGGCGACAATTTTTTTTTCGAAAAGAGTCATATATATTTTAAGTCGAAGGGGGGCACAAACTTACAACAAGTGCAGTGCTTCCTCACAGCGGTAACGACCACCATCCAATCAGCATAAAACTAATTTCAGTGAAATAGAAACACCAACAAAATGAGTGTGTTGGCATATCCACGGTCAAACGACGAGGAGATTTTCCGTCACTGCACCAAGAATTGTGGTGTGGTGACAGCCACTGAAGATTATCAATCTTTTGCCTTGGGCTGCGTCTATTGCAGCGAGAAGTTCCTTTATTTCGATGCCTTCATAGGACACATGCAGACCATGCATTTAGAAGATTCCGAAGACCAAAATCAAGGCGAGAATAGCCTATTGAGCGCTGAGGGCATAGACCCAGCCACTATGGACGATAGTGGTAGCATGAACTTTCGTTTCAGTTCACCCATTTCCCTCGCCCACACCTCACATCTGGGCAATGGCAACCTTACTTTCGACGAGATTGAAGACTTAACAGATGCAGACACTTCGCTGCTCCAGCCCCAAGTAATGGTCCAGCAAGAGCTACAAGAACTCGATACCAGCCTAGAAGATGAGCAATCCGATTCCGACGATGACGACGAAGACGACGACATCACCATGCTGCCACAGTCTAGCATTCTTCCAGACAGCACACGCTTGAAGCTTCCAATGCCACCGCAACGTCCAACCAAAAGCTATGTGAATGTGAATAACGAGCCCCTCCTGCCCGACGACGATTGCTGCTTGGACGAGGAAGATCAACATTTCATGGATGACAATTCCGGAGAACACACTGACTATTTGCAATACAATAGCAGCAACCGCCGCCAACGCAGGGAAAACGATTTCCTCAGCTACGATGAAATGGTCGAGGAGTCTCTACAAGGCGTAAGTAATTAAAAAAAAAAATCGTACGAAACCTAAAATTTAAACTTGCCACAATCCTTCACAGATCGATCGCGGTCTCACCATGCACATCAAGGATCGCAAAATGATTGAATTTCTGATCAACTCGTACAAACGCAATCCCTTCCTTTGGAATCACACTCACGCCCAATTTCGTGATCGTGTCAAGCGCGCCCGCTTCCTCGACTGGATTGTACTCGAGTTCAAAAACCGTAAACCGAATGTAAATAAAGAAATGTAAAAAAAAAAAAAAAAAAAAAAAAAAAAAAACTAAATAAAACTAAGTCGGCGACAATTTTTTTTTCGAAAAGAGTCATATATATTTTAAGTCGAAGGGGGGCACAAACTTACAACAAGTGCAGTGCTTCCTCACAGCGGTAACGACCACCATCCAATCCAAGAAAATATAAAAAAAAAAAATATATATAAAATATAATATAAAAAATATATAAATAGTAAAACCAAAATAAATTAATAAATTTGAGATCGAACAGGAGCTGTTGACTCAATGAGAAATAAAAACAGAATGAAGAACGTAGTCAAACTACCAAGCAAGTTGACAATGCTTTTTGTTTTTGTTTTTTCAAATTGGACATGCCAACTCGATCCGGTTTGTCTATTTGTAGGTGACAAGCGCTTCATCTACCAAAGAAAGCGAAGAAACGAACGAAACAAATTAAAGCAAATCAAAATTGAAAAATTAAACAAGTTTTAATTTTGACTTTATCTTTGTGTTAACAGCTAGTTTCATATGCTTTGTAGTCAGTAGTTCTGATGTTGAATGAACTAGATCCGAAACGACAAATAAGGAGAATAATCAGTGAACTGGCGACGAGATCGAACTAAACCAATACAACGCTGTGAATTAAAATCTACTACAAACTTTACCTATTCAATTCTCAGCATTCTTGGTTTGAACTTTTTCTAATAAAATCTAAATAATCCTTTAAGGAACTTTTGCTGAAATACTTCTTTGTCCTGAAAACGCACAATTAGAAACACAAGCATATATCTTATACAATTGTCACACACACACACACACACTCTCACACATGTAATGCAACATGTTGAAATTATTGCACTTGAGTTTTTTTTTTTTTTTGTAATTTCCAAGTGGCAATAAAAAGCTGCAAAGCTTAAATAAATATTGTTTCGGGCTCACACACGCACACACACACACACATGCTCGCAACAGCTCCTGTCACAATATTAAAGTTTTCTTTTTTTCTGCCTGTGAAGAAGTTAAAGTAAGCGACAAGCACAGACATGACAGTGGGTCGATGAAGAAGCAGCAGCAGCAGACAATTTGGAAGTCGCTTCCTGAGCTGCCTTCGCTTTCACTTGATGAGTTTTTATGGTTTCGTGGTCGTCTGCTGCGGTCACAAAGAACAGCTGGCGCCAAATGTTACGCCCTCACCAACCGGCCACGCCTACTTGCTTGCCCTTGCCCTTGCCACCATACCATATCTACGCCCTCCTCACGGCACATGTTAAGCTTTATGGTTGCATGGTGCACATTGGAAAAGTTACGCACACAAAATGCGTGGGTCATAAAATTTTGCCTTTAATAAAAAAAAAAAAACAAAAATTACTTTTCTTTCGAAACATTTTTTGGCTTTAAGAAGACCTAAAAAAAAAATCACTCTTGAAAAAAACTCACATCAAAAGCCAACTAATTTGGCTGTAAAAATAACATTAAATCACATTCATTGCGTTCCTTGAAAAAAAAAAAAACAATAAAATAAAGGAATAAGAATTGAAAGAAAATCAGGGGTTAGACCGGAGAAGAGCTCAGACGGTGAAGTTGAAAAATAAATTTTCAAAGATACATCGATAGGTAGCAAAAACCAAAAGAATTGAATTGCAGAAATCAACCAAGTCTGTTCGAAACAGACTCACCTTCTCTCTCTCTCTCTCTCTCTCTCACTGTCTTTCTGTCTTTTTTGCTTGCTTAGAAATCTGGGGCTGGCCCTCTTCCTCCTTGAGTTGCTACCTTGCTCTTGTTCTTGTTCTTTCATTGGCGTTGTCTTCCCCATTTTGGTTTTGGTCTTTAAGCTTATGTTGCACTTGACTGAGTTTTATGCTTTGATGCTCAATGATTTTATTATTAAAAGCAACTGTCGCCCTCTGCCCAGCAATGCAGGGGCGGCACCGTTAGAATGGGTGGGTGGGTTGGTAAATGTGGGGGGTGCCTTTGCATTTTTCTACCCATTTGGCTTTTGTGTTGTCATCGTCAACTTCTTGGTTGTCTACCTTCTTTTAACTTTTTGCCTTTGGGCAGCCTAAGAAAACACTGCAACCACACACTGAGCCGAAAGGGGTGAGAGTGCCTCCTTAAGACATTGCAAGGCCATGGCTGACACAGTAGAGATTACCTAAGAGTTACTTGGAAAATTAAATTTTGCTTGAGTCTTACATAAGCAGTCTCGACTGTTTTGTCAAGTGGAAGGGGTAAAATCTGTGGAAAAAAATCATTGCATATTTTTATATGCGAAAAAAGGGTGAGTTCCCCTTTTTTATCAGAAGCTCTTGAATTGTTTGGGCCAGACAAAATGACACTTCACCTTGTGATGTTACACTGGGGAGTCGCTTAGCTGTCTAAATATGTCACTTGAATTTGATGACGGCCACTTTTACAAACATTCACAAACGCACACGGGCACACACACACGAGCGCACATACACTTTCACCCCCCACCAGGCAATTGTTGCCTGATTTTTTTTTTGCCGAGGCTTTGCTCGTACCTAAGAAAACCTTATGAGCAAATATATGTGAGTGTGCATTTGTGCGTGCGTCGCCCACACACTTTTCGCTCTGCCCACTCCGGGTAGTTCCTTCCTTTTTGTTTTCTTAAAATATTAGTTTCCTTTGGCGCTGTCTTCGTCGTCGTCGTTGTCGTCGTCATGTTCCCTGCTCGATTTTGCTTCCCCCACTTACATGCAGTTTTTTCCAGCACTGTTATTTTTCGCCGTGCCATGGGGAAATTGTTTTACTGCTTTTTATTGTCATCTTTGTTATTTGTTGTTTCCCGTAGATTAGGTCGCACATCTACTATCTGCCACCCGTGGCTGATCTCACCCCTCAAACATGTGCAGAGTTGCCACCTTAAGTGGCAATGTTTTTTCTTTCTTTTTTTTTGGTCTATTTCATTTCGTTTTCTTTTGCCGCTACAACAACATGGGCAAGTTGTCATGAATAATGAAAAAGCAACGTGAATATGTTTCTCTTTTCACCTAGACAAACACTAAAAATTGGCTACCTTTCTGCTTACTTACCCATATATGCGTAGTTGTTATTGTTGTGGCAGTTGTCCTGAGCTTGATAGTTCTTTTCAAGCCAGAAGAGAACTTAATACATTCATACTTGAATTTATGCACACAATAAAAAGAAAATACATACATATATATAAATAAATAAATTTGTCACCTAAAGAGCAGGCTTTATGCTAGAAAAATAAGTATACATAAATTGATAGAATTACAGAATCAGCCACGAAAATTACTAAAACTATCTGAGCTTCTGAGAAAATCTTTGCGAACTTCAAGTTTCGAACTAATAAGCTTATCAGCTCGAGAGGAGAGAATGTTCCTTAAAGCAAAAAGGATATTTGAGATTTAAATTTTTGAGGTGAGTAATAAATTTATAGAATCTATTTTTATATATATTTTTTGTTTGGTTCCTTTGTAAATCTTTTGTTTTTTCTAGAATAGAATCGAGGTTTATTTTTGTGATTTTTTTAAAAGAGAAACCTCGGATTTTTTTCAGTGTATGCCAGCAGGTATTTCTCTAAGATAATCCACAATACCAGCTAATTCTTAGTCATAGAAGCGTGGCAATCGTCGTCGCCTGAGTTACTTTGTGTCTCTTTGTCTCTACCCAAGCTCTGCCCCTGGTCTGTCTGTTCAAGTAATTCTCAGTAGAATTGTCCGATGCGGTTCACTACCGTCTGCCAAGTCATCAGAGTCAATCGAAGTGGCTGCCTGGTTGGCTGGGCCAGCAGCATAGCCAATCTTGGCTGGTATTATTATTTTGCTGGGGTGCTCTTGTCCTTGGAGTGGGCGTACTTATGTTAAATCAACGAGGGTGGGGCACTACCGAGACTGACTGTATATATTTACCGTTCATTGCTCGCAGGCGTGCTTATAGTTTTCTATTACTTTTTACCAATGCCGGTCGGTCAACCCCCGAGTGGGCCGAGAGAGTGTGTGTTGCTGTTTTTTGTTTAGCCTTAAGCCAGTCGGTCCAGCCAATGACACAGTCATTTCTATACAATCAAAGATACACACACACACATACTTCTAGCCCACTTATTTATTATATTGTATTTGTTTATTTGCAACGCTCTTTCTGGCAGTGTGTTGCCCTATTCGCTTGCTTGCTTGTTTGTTTGTTTATTTGTAGTCGAGGTTCGTTTGTTGTTTGCATTTCAAATTCGATACGCACTCAATGAGAAAATCGAAATCAACAAAGCAAATAAACATTCAATAAAGCTCAAAAGTGTCAATAGATTTTTCTGCTCTTGTCAATTTTGTGGTGCATTTTGTTAATTTACCCAAAGCTTTGATGCGAGCAAAGATGAAATCCAAAAAAAAAAAAAAAAAAAAAAAACGAAAATGCGGTGAGGCAGTTCAAAAATTCCCCTGACTAATTAAAACAAAACCGAAACTATCTGACATTAAGGGACTCTAAAAAATATATAGATATATTTATATGGTGAACTTTAAATGAGCTGCCAGTGAGCGTTAAATCCAAATTGACAAGTGGCAGTCAGTGAAGCAAAAAAAATTGCTCTCTGGTTAATGAAAAACTTCCACAACTTCCCCGGTCTCAGTTTCGGGCAAATGTCAACCAGTGAAGTCAATTTGAAGGCAACTCAACAAAACTACAAAGCAACAAGCCAAAAGAGGAAACAACGCGGAGACTCGAAAGTAAGAAAACTTGCCACACTTGCCTGGCCCCCAAAATTGAAAAGTTTTTCTCTGCTTCTTCTGATTCTTCTTCTTCTTCTTTGGGCATGGCTACGCACGAGCAATCGAGAGACGGAGTGATAGGAATTCAGAGCCCAGAAGCAGCAGCAAGTCCAAGTGCAATTTAACCAACCAAAATGAGTCCCGGAAGTGGTAGCAAAAACAACAACAACAACAAATGAAAAACAAACAAGCCCAGCAAGAACAACAACAACAACAATTTGGGCAAAATCCTAAACCAACAATATTACCACAAAGACAAGGCAAACCCAAGCAGACAGGCCAAACCAAGGCAAACTAAGCCAAGCCCAGCCAACCCAAGCCAAGCCAAGCCAAGCAGTCAACAGCAGCCGTCGTTGTCATCGTCTTGGTCCTCTGGCAGATATTGTGCCCGATACTCCAGAACATTTTATGAAAACTAACTTGGTTTCCAGCCATGAGGCAATGGCATAGCCCAAAAAAAACTACTGGTTTGCTGTTTAAACCACAATACAGATAAACCCAAAATTACTTTTTGGCCAAGACGTTGCACCCACCTAAACCGCAAGTTGGAAAACGAAGCATGAACAAAACGAATAGATGCTATCTAATAGTATCCATAAATGGCAAACTAAACACTAAAAAAAAAAACTTTGAAAACAAATAAACTTAAAAAAAAGCTTATAAATATAAAAAAAATGACTAAAATTAAAAGCAAGAAAAAATGGTTTAAAAATTAACAAGAATTTTTTAAATATATGATAAATTCCTTGAAATCTTCGTTGCTTTCAGGTAAGGAACGATCTAGAATTTTCTTCAGAATTCCCATTTTAAAATTAAATTTTGTTGGCTCCAAAAATTTATCGAAAATTTCTTTTAGATTTTATAATTTCAAATCTATGCTGAGTAAATTCAAGCATAGTTTTTTTTCGACATTATAAAAATGGCAACATTTAAAAAGTGGCAACTCCCTCCATTAAATTTAAGAATGCCAATTCATTACAGTGGCAGCCCCTTTTATTAAATAAGCATGCCAACCTGCTGAAGAGTTAATCGAGTTGGCCGTCTAAAAGAAGCGAGGATTCGTTGTGATTTCTGCAAGCTGTAAAAAATTGAACACATCGCGAAAGAATAAATTGAAAAGCAAACAAATCGATTAATTGAACACTTAATCTTTTAGTCTAAACATTATTTTTATAATTATTTATTATATTTATTATTTCAATATATAAGAGCAAATACTATGCCTTTATATATATCTGCCCCATTTAGCTGATTTCTCTTTTTGAATAAATATATGTTCCAAGTTTTTCAAAGTTCAAAAATTTAAGAAATAGCTAAAAATTCTGAAAATGATCAAAAGCTTCAGCAATTCAAAAAATTGAAAAATTTGAAAATTTTTGTAAATCAAATCTTTAAGATTTTCAATAAGTTTTGATAAAAGAAAGAAAGCCCAGTTATCTTTTTAAACAAATGTAGGAGAATCTACAACTATTTCAAATAGTTTTCCCATTGTAATCCTGAAGTTTGGCCTACCCATTGTTCAATTGGTCTTGCCTGTTCAGCACGTCTAACCACAAAACTATTTTACAGTTGGCACGCTTATCATGCGGCCTAAGCCAAACAACACAGCCATTGCCATCCATTGCCACTACCATTGCCACTGATTGCAATTGAAAGAACAGCAATAAGAACACCCACAAATGGCATGCGGCAAACTTTGACTGTGGCACAAATTGCATTCCAAAGCGGCTCTTGTCGACGATGCCTTTCTGTTGTTGCTGTAGCTGTTGTTGTTGTTGTTAGTGGTGTTGGCAACCACAAAAATAAGTGTTTACAGCATTGATTACAAGCTTACAAGAGTGGGCTTTGAATGGCTAAGGCAAGGCAGTCTGTTGATTAGAACAACTCGCAAAGGGCTTTCTTGTCTGCGAAGGTAAAATTTAAATAGGCAAAAGCCGTGAATGTCCTTTTTTCCCCTTGGCTTTTTTTTTTTGCTTAGCCTTCTTAGGTTCAAAGCCAAAAGATTGGTGTCAATTTGCCAGGTGGACACCAACAGCTTTGCCAGTCCTGGCATCATCAAGAACTGTCAGTGTGACCGCAGCCACAGTCAGCGTGTCAGAGGGGAGAAAAAAAAACCAAAGCCCACACAATGGAAGCGTAAAGTTGGAATAAAAAAAAAAAGAAAGCAAACCTAAAAGAGCGATAGCAAAAACTTGAGGGAGAAATGGCCAGAGTAAAGTAAAATCGTTCGTTGGTTTGTGGCCGCACACAATTGACAAACAGTGAAACCCTTTTTGTGGCACTTCCGTTGCGTTTGTTTGCTAGTTTACAATCGTTGATATATCCACGCTCCCCCCTCCTTCGTCCTTTAAGCCTGAGTGTTTGGTATTGCAATTCTGTTTATAGTTGCTGTTGTGACAAAAGTTTATACCCAAAGCATTTGAACTGCATTTCATTAGGAGAAAACCGAGCCAACATCAACCCAAACCAACCCAACTTAAGCTAAACTGAACTGAACCGAGTTGAACCCAACGAAACGAACAGTTTCTAGTCCAGTGTCACAGTCAGAAGCTTCAGTAAATGCAAATGGTGTTGGCGCCATATTGAAACTGTGCTATGTAGTTTACAGTTGGCTCCCAGTTGTCCCAGTTTCTATTTTATACTGCCAACCATACCACCACTTTCTGGCCACAGCGTCAGTCTTTTGTGGCTAGACCGAGGCCACTGCCGAGGGAGGCTGGGAGTAACCGGGAAGCCAAGCGTATAAGTGGCTCTCAGTGTAGTTTTACACAAAAAAAAAAAAAAAAAAAAAAAAAAAAAAAAAAATACACGCTCCTCTACAATTCCCCGGCCACTAACTTAGACCAAGTCATATCGGCTCTCCCACTTTGGCCAGATCTCGGTGTATTGGCAAATATTCCCATGACAATAGGAATTTTTATTGAATTTATGCAAAAATTGCAAATTTCATTTGCAGTTGTTGTTTTGTAGTTTGGTTCTGGCTTGTTTTCTACACTCTCAAAAATTCAATTTATTTATTTTCTTATTTCCTATACAATTTTAAAGCAATGGTATCCCTTTATTATTATTATTTTTTAGACTCTTTTCGAAGAAAAAGGAGTCTATTCACTTTGCTCTGATGTTTGTAACGCACAGAACCAAACATCGTAGACCCACAAAAGTTACATCTAGAATACTTAGAATCACTAGAGGAGTCGATATAGCCATGTCCGTCTGTCCGTCTGTCCGTCTGTCCGTCTGTTTCTATGCGATTTACTCCGTCGTCTTAAAAGCTATTTTGCTGAAACTTGGTATTTAGCCTTCTTTTTTACCTAGGTAGTACACTAGTTTGAATCGGTCGGATCGGACCACTATATCATATAGCTGTCATACGAACCTAAATCGGTTTAGGCAATAACTTCCACATTTATTATCCGATCCTTTTGAAAATTGGCATGCGTGTGTTTTATATAACGATAGATAACTGAACCAAATTTTGCCCGGATCGGATGACTATATCTTATAGCTGTCATACGAACCTAAATCGGTTTAGGCAATAGCTCCCACATTTATTATCCGATCCTGTTCAAATTAAGCACGCATATGTTTTTTATAGCAATTAATATATATACCAAATTTTGTAAGGATCGGAATACTATATCATATAGCTGCCATACGAACCTAAATCGGTTTAGGGAATAACTCGCACATTTATTGACTGATCTTTTCAAAACTCGGCCAACACGTTTTCTACATAAATATACGCGTTTGTACTCAATTTTATTAAAATCGGACTACTATATCATATAGCTGTCATACAAATCGAAATCGGCCCTATTAACTGACCAACCCCGTTCATGTGATTTACGGCAGAAACAACTTCGAAAAGAGTCTGTAATCTTCGGCACCCCGAAGATAACGTTGGGATTTTTTTTTTTATTAAAACGTTATAGGTATTACCTTCATGGACTCTGAGGTTCTTACCAAAGTTTGTTGAACCTTTTTGGACCAATTACAAGATATCTTATATATAAATTTTTTTATTTTTTGAAGAACCCCTCAATACATAATGTCTTTTTTTAATTAATAAAAAATATATAATTCGTCCTTTTTTTAAATAATTTTTTTTTTGCTCCCGTTTGCTTTAAAGCTCTGAACGTGCTTTCTCCAAAAAGTGATCGATATATTGGCTTTCTTTAGTATTGAATTTTCTAGCATTGTAAACGCACTCCTCATAGACCTTTTCATTATTAAGACGCCTATAGGCCACGCCTCGATATAGCCAAGCCTGCAAGAATCTAGCATCAATATTCAGGAGCACATGATCACAATCAAGTATACACAGTTTGAATTCACGTTTCCTAAATCAAATTGAAGGAAAGATTATACCAAATCAATTATGAAAAAAGAAGTCTGTTCAGGTGAATCTTACTTTAGATAGCACATGGCACGATTGACATACAAAACTGGAGTATTGTTAATATTTCGCAAGCCCATTTTGTAATAAAAAATTGCCTTATCATAATCACCTTTACGAAATTCTACATTGCCAGCTCTTAAATTGGACAAAAGAAATTAAAACTCGAAAATTAAAAAAAAAAAACGAAATTAAGGTCACCTTCGAAAGACTTCGGCCTCGTGTTCTCTTTGCAGGCGTGCATCGATTCGATTCATGGTAGTGGAATCGATTTGGTTGAAAAATGCAGCCTTTCTTATAAAATGTGAAGTAGCCGCTTTTTTCCTAGTTGTCCGAGCACGTTGTTTACTTGCTACAGCAAAAAAACGTTTTGTAACCATAAAATTCATATCTTCCACTAAGTGTGAAGGATCAATGTCTTCCTTTTTGGGCTTATTTCTTTAAACCGGAAACCCAAAATGAGAGAATTTTATTTTTTAGTAATTTGTTACTTGTTACTCACTCATCCATTTTATTAGCATTACGCATATCTTCGAGGTATTTCATTAGTTCGCGAACTTTGGAATATAGTTTAAGGAAATCTTCATTTGTCTGTGGATGACACCAAAACTTAAACTCGGCCATGTTGAAAGTTTTCTAGTTTTTGGAATCGAAAACCTTTTGAGTGTTTTTCCAAAGCTTACACATGGAAGCAAATTAATTTGACCAAAGTCCCCAAAGTAATAATCATTAAGTGCAGCTGTTAAATGCCGCAAAACATTCGTGCCACAGCTGCTGGGCACTTTCAACTCGTGGCCAAGTACAGTCCGCAACTGACAAGCATTAAGGGAAGTCTGACTGTACATCCTGCTACCAAATTAGACCAGGATAAGCTGGAAATGTTGCAACATGTGGTTTACGAATTAACTCAATTAAAATATTATGCCACAAAAGAAAAACCTGGGGTCTACTTGAACTTAAATCAAATGAGATTAAATATATAAAGCGTTCCTTACCATTCAATCATTTCTATTAAGAAAAAAAAACTCAATAAATATAAAAAATATAAAATTAAAAAAGGAAAAAAAACCAAAGGGGACATCTTTATTTGTGTTTGAAATTATTTAATTGAGTTTGTTGGAAATTTCTTTTAAATTAAGAAACTTTTTTAGCACGTGACTTTTACGTTACCGCAAAAAAAAAACATTAGAAGGCTGTGTGGCTCCCTGCTCCCCATCTCTTTCACTCCCTCCCTGCCATAGCAGGAAAAAAGAGAATATTTTTTTCGTTGCATTTTTGCAATTGGTTGGTAAAACTTTTTTTTTTCCATGGCACACGGCAGCACGTGCTGCATAAGCAAAATATAAAAACAGAAAGATAGAACAAAAAAAAAAAGTAAATATGTCTAGAAAGAGAAAATGTAGAGGGTAAAGTTTTTGCTTGTTGCTATAGAAAACGCAATCAAAATGACAATAATAATAAAAATCACGCATACGCCATGTGCTAAAAGACCAAAGAGCATATACAACTAATCAAAAAAGCAGCACAGAGGAGAAAATACAAAGCTGAAACTCAAATTTGAAGTTTAATCACCATAAAAACTGGACGAGAAATATACGAAAATAAAATGAATCTAGAGAGAGAAAGAGAGACAGAAATGAAGAGTCAAGAATCTGGTAGAGACTCTCAAACAGTCATTGGAGGGTCAACGGGGACACAGAGAGCGGGGCGAGTGTAGAAGTGGCAGCATATTATTTTCAATTTTCGAAAAATGTTGCTCACGTTTCACTCAAATTCCTCATTAATATTTGTTAGTAGTCGTCGGTTGTCGTTATCGTTGCAGCAGCAGTTTTGACGCCACTTTGGTCATTGGCACATAAACCCACTCAGAGACATGCAACACACTAACACACACACACACTTAGACAAAAAGGGCTTAGTGGTAAATAAAAAAGAGAAGAAGATGATGAAAAAAGCAGAGCATACTTACAGGCAAGCAGTCTCTGTGTCAGTCAGTTGGCCAGACAGGGCAGGCGATGTGCGTGAGCGACATTGATGACTGCGTTGACAAGTTGCCACTGCCAAAGCCACTGACACTGCCCTAACTGCCACTCTTCACGCTTACCTTATGGCCCTCGACTCCCTTACCCCGTCCCTCTGTCATTGGGCATTCGACGTGCAGGCATTGATGTCCCCAGAGAAATGTGTCAAGCGTGACGACTTGAGTTGCATAACCAAACAGCCGTTAAAAAAGGCAAAAGATAGAAAGTCACCAGAGCCTGCTTCTCTGTCTATGTGTGTGTGTATGTGAGTTGTTTTTGCCGGGCAAAACTATTTTCTACTTTGAGCAAAAAAATTGTGCTTCAAAGCCGCGACCTGACTAACAACAACAACAAGTAAACAAGTGTACAGCATTTTTTGTTGAAAACAAGTTTCAAAAAAAAAGAAGGAATTCAACTCTACAAAAGTTAACCATTTCGAAAAAATAAACAATGCCCTTTTCAAAATAGTTTTTTAAAAAATTTCAGGGAATTTCTTTAAAAAAAAAAGTACCAAATTAACCGTGGAAATTTGTAAAAGGAAAATTACAAAATTTTCCAAGGATTTTTTAAATTTTTTTTTTCAAGCATTTCCAAAACTTCCTAAGATTAAAATTAAGCAAATCCTTAAATCCAAGATATTATCTTTCCATGACTTCTTAAAAACTCCCTTCAGCTTATTATTTCCAGAGTATTGAAAAATTTGAAAAAGCATTGTTTTGATCTTTAAACTTTTTACGTTTGAACTGAAGTATTTCAGATTTGTAAAGCGGCTAACTTTTTCAAAAAAAAAAGGAAAAGAAAAGAAAATTAGGCAGAAAAAGAAAAAAGGGGAATAAAAATATGTACAGCCAAAGCAAAAATAAAAAAGGAACTATGCTAAAGTTTCGGGGAGTGCCGCAAGGTGTCTGACTTTTCAACTCGACTTTTCACCTTCATTTTGTCGAGAGTCTGCAAACCTCTGAGACTCTCCGAGAAGCAAGACTAAATAAAAGACAGAAAAAAATGCCTCGAAGAAAACGGAGAACCGGAAAAAAGTTATACATTATCAGCCGGCAGGCATACTTTGTAATACCAAAGCGAAAAAGGATGAGTTCCTTGAAGATGGCTAAAAGAGTGTAGATAAGGCCAAGAGAAAGAAGGGTACGGAGTGAAGGTTGCAAAAATAAATTGCATAAACGCCGCACAGCGCGAACAAACAAAGTAAACATGTTTAAAATGTTGTTATTCACACAGAACCGAAGAGATTTACCAGGTGGCCCCAAACCAGACTTTCGCGCTCACTCGCCTCCGCACAACTCCTCTCTGTAACTTGGGTCGAACTTCTATCACTCTCTGTCTCCTCTAAGTGAGTGATTCATTGTCTCGCTCTTTCGCCTTGTGTGTGTGTGTTTGCCTTTGCCCTTTGTGTTGGCCGCTTCTTTCATATATTTCTCTCTTTTTATGCTGTCACCTTTTTTGCTTTTGGCATGTTTTATTTACCTTGTTAACCTTTTCTTGTTGACACAGTGTATGCGTGTATGTGTCTGAGTATGTGTGTCTATGCAAATCTGGAGCAATTTTTACTTTAAAGCCTTTTATTGTTACTTACTTAAGACACAACCGGAATATTCTCTTTGAAAAAAAAAATAAATAAATAAAAAAGATTTTTCAATATTTCGATTTTTTTTTTATGCCCTATACCCTAAGGTTAAGGGTATATTAAGTTTGTGCAAATATATGTAACAAACAGAAGGAGGCGTTGAAGATCACCCAAAGTTACCCAAAATATGATCAGGATGACTAGATAAATCGATATAGCCATGTCCGTCCATTTGTCCGTCCATCCGTGTGAACGCCTAGATCTTAGAGACTATAAGAGCTAAGGATAACCAAACCTGGGATCCGGACTCCTAATGTGTGTACGCTGGTCAAGTTTTTTTTTTCACCCCAGGCCACCCTTCAACCCCCTCACTTTTTCAAAGCCTTGTAATTTCTACAGATTTAGGATTAGTTGCTTCCAAGTTGCTAGGAATCTAAAAATCGGAACATATTTACATGAGATATACAAAAAACAAATTTTCAGAGTCAAGATTTAAATTTCCCTTGCCTAACTGAATGAACAGTCCGATAGATGGCGTGCTTGCTTTAAGATGAGCATTGTGTTGTTGGATTCAAAGGAATATTAAGACCAGAGGTTTTATATGAATATATACGAACAGGGTTACTACCCGACTAGGGTTACCACCTTTTCTTTTTCAATTCCGTCTACTAGGTACAGGGTATTCTAAATTCGGCCGCGCCCGAGTTTAACGTCCACATTCATTTATTTTTTTGATATTGAAGAAATAAATAGAAAATATTTCCGAGAAAAATAAAAAATTCATTTTCAACCAAAGAATCAGATTATGAATGAATCTAAATATCAAATCAGGTTAAAGCTAAAGAGAAAAAGGAATGAGAATATTTCAGAAATTATATAAATAAAAATTTTCAAGATCATACAAAATTTTAGAACAGAAATATTTAAACTATCATCAAAAGATAAAACCACAATCCGAAATTTAAAAAATAAAATTAAATATTTCTCATGATAAAAATCAAACCCAAAAAAATCTTACAGCATATTAATAAGCAATTTCATAAACTTTTTTATTTGAGAAAAACCACAAGAGAAAATTCGAGCATATGTGAAAAGTCTTACAATTCCGGGGGGCGTTTGGCAGATTCATTTGAATTTTAATAAATATTCAACTTAATATAAGAAGAAGTGTACTCTGGCATATGAATAAAAATTTATTTTAAAAATCTTTGCATGAACAGGGAAATGCCCAAGGAGCAAGAGTAAAGAAAGTAATATGATCTGAAGGAGAGAGAAAAAAACAAAAAGTACAGAAAATAATCTCCTCGACTGAAGAGAAAATTATATATGAAATTAAAAAATGAAGAAAATACGAGATCAAAAGGATTTGTATGACGTACGTTTTGATTGCATTTAGCAGAAAAGATAAAATAATATGAAACAAAACTGTAGAGGGAAGGCAGAGGAGAACCTCAAGGGTTGTAGGTAAATTTTAATATTGCGAATCACACACACACACACATACACACACAGAGTGAAAGTGGGAGAGAAAGACAATTTGTTTTGTGTTATTTGCATGTTGAGTGCTCGGCAAAGGACAACCAACAAGGATATTATCATGTAAGGCATATTAAACTTAAGTGCAGTCCGGCCTAGGATGACACTGGATGATTTGAAAGAGAAGGGGAGGGGGCTGGCCCCATGGAGTTTCGAGTAGGAACAAAACCAATAATGCGCATATTAGACTTGATGATGATGGTGATAGCCAGGACAATAATGTTGCCAACAAGGACAACAGCATTCCTGGAATAATAGTTGCCGTTTTCCTGCTCTACACACACACAAACACACACACACACAAAAATTCATGATGTCCAGCAGAATTTTCTATTGTTTCTCTACGAATTGACCGAAAACCATCAACAACACCAAGGGGGGGACCAAGAGGACCCAACTCCAAGCATACAGTCTTCCTTCCAACCGTCCCTTCCGGTTGCAATCCGTTGCAATTGAGCTGAGCTGCATACTGATATGCCTTCGACTGACCTATCCCTTTGCTCCTGCGGAGAAAATATAAAGCACTTTCGGTCTAAGGCAAAACGTGCGCGCTCCTCTTGCAGTCACTTGCAATCAACTTTAATAACATCACAGAATGTCAATAAATCCACAAAATGGTTGCCAAAGTCCTTGTTGTTTTTATCCATATCCTTTCTCTGGCGCTCGCTAGTTCAGCTCCAACCCAGCATATTCTTTTGATGTTGCCGATGATGACAATGATGATGATGATGATGGCCGAATAAAAACCAAAGGACTGCAGAGAGAATACTCCCTCGACTGATATGCGGCAAGAGTATCATTAACAAAAGGCAACCCTGACCGGACCGGACTGAACCGGACCGGACTGAACCGGACCGGACTGGCCAGAAGGCACCGGATGATAGCAACTTGAGCTGCTTAGTTGCGGTGTGGTTGATTTTGGGTTTTGGCTGTGGTCTGATTTGGCTTGCATTCTATTTAAGCTGGAGTTCTTTATCTTGTAAGCAGTTAAGCCAGAAACTAATGGATGAAAATCCAATTATAAGAACTTTTAGGGATTTATCCTCCATGCAATTTTAATGAGAATTTCTGTATGAATCAATCAATAGATTAATTTAAATGGACTATCTGCCTCTTAATGTCGAAATAATCAAGTATAATTTTGCTTACATTAATTAAATATATAATTAAATAATTAAGTTTATAATTTGAACCTAGCACAATAGTCAGACCCGAGGTAAACAGGCAGCCCAAATAGTTAGTCAAAACAATTCAACCAGTCATTTATCAATAGTGGTTCACTTTCACCCCTCTATCTCTCTCTCTCTCTCTCTCTCTCACTTACTCTCCATGTTTTCACTTTATCGCTGTATAAAATCACCCAAACACTTATCATAATATGCGCAAAATCTCGACAATATTTATTTATACAATTGACACTCGACGCGACCCCAAGCTCATTTATCATATAGCAAGCAAGTGCGTATGAAATACTCACTGGCTCCCTCTGCCATTCTCTCTCTCTCTCTCCTCTTTGTTCTCTTCATCATTCTTTATAGCCTGAAACTGTTGGCCAGACAGACGAAGCCATAAAGCGCCAAAATTGTTTATGATTATCATTTAACGACAATTTATGGAAAAAATTTACAAATAAATAATAAAACATTTTGTAAGAGAAAATCTATGCATTAGTCTGGCAATGAATATTAAATGCCCTCAAATCATTTTCAACCAAAACAATCAGTATGAGAATAGTTAAAAAAAAATTAAACATTAATTGTCTAAAAAAAAAAAATTAAATTCCAGATTGATTTAAACCGGAATTGAATAAATTAAATTGAAATAAATAGAAACTTTTATTTGAAATATTTCCTCTTGATGAATCTTGATTCATTCCATCAATTTTTATCTAAGACAAATTTGCTTCCTCTCAAAAAAACAAATTACTAAAAGTTGAACCAATTAAATCTAGGTTTTTTTGTGTAATAAAATTTTTTCTTTAATTATTTGGCACATTCGGAGCCAGGCACGAATAAAATGAAATATTTATATTAATATTCATCAATCAATGTAAAGCACTGACCAGTTGGTACGAATATCAATTCCCAATATGCAAATTAGCCGAGTATCTGTAAATTAAAAAGTAATACTTGAAATATGATTCACATTTTATTACCGAACAAATAATAAATCTTTTTACTTTTTTTTGTGGTAAATATATTGGGATGGTGACTCTTAGCATAAAAGATAATACCAAGAAAGGCATTTGGGCAGGCAAGATTTTGCCGTGCGAGCAAAATATTTGCCTAGGGCAACGAATGCAACAAAATCCAGAAGCGACACTCTCGCACACATTCGAGACAATCCAAACACACCCTAATCAGCAAAAGGCCAGGCCACCCAGGCCAGCATCAAGTGGTGCTACATTGCCAGCTCAACTCACTCCAGACAAGTCCAGTGCAGCTCAGCCCAGCCCAGCCCAGCCCAGGGCAGCCAAGGTGTGTAATTTATCATATGAGCAAGCTATTTGCATGCAGATTGTCATTTGGCCGAAGGCCAACAACATGAGATTTTTGTTGTTATTGTTGTTGTTGTAGTGATTAAGGTATTTGTGGCATTTGAGTAATGCAACAGCAGAAGCTGCTTTAGCAACAACAACAAGAGCATGAGAGAGTGCAATGCAAGCAATGAAGACCAAAAGCGATTAAGGTGCCGCAGCGAAGCGCAATCGAATAGAAATTTATCATACGCCCTGTATGCCAAGCCAAAGACTGCCAAGCCAAGCCAAAGAGTAAGGGCTGACAATTGTCCCCTGGTAACAATGTTGAATAGTCGATGCTTTCAGGCAGCATTTTTATTGCTCATTTATAATATTTAACCTGCAATCAGTGCTGCATTTGCAAAATCTCCATTCGAACGCCATGATTGCCTCGATTTTTGTCCCGCTCTTGTTTACAACTGCCTTGCCTTGTTTTCGCTGCGGTTGTGTGTTGACCACGTTGCGATAATAAATTTATGGACAATGGGCACTAAATATTTTATTATTGCTAAATATGCAACAATGCCGCGTGGCTCCTACTCATACTTCTCTCTCTCTCTCGCTTTGTGCGGATGAAAATCCATATAAGGCAATTGAACAGAATGCCTGGAAAATATCGGTAAACAGCATCAAAGCAGGGACAGCAGGTGGCAACAGAGAGAACTGCTTATTGAACGGTTAGTGGTGGGAGCGTTATGGGGGGGGGGGGGGGGGGGCGAACAATGCTGACAATATGCATAAATTATAAAAACACACACGCACACAAGTGCACAATTGTTTGCATTTGTGCGAGAGTAATAGCAGGGCAATCAGGATCAGGTGGAGATGTTCACATAACCTGCCCCTTTTTATTATTTATATAATTTCTAAGAACACATTATATGAATTATATTTATAAACTGTGCATAAAAATTAAACTATTCTATAAGAAATATTTAAAAAAAGAAATATTTAAAATTATAAAAAAAAAATTGAGGCTAGAGATATAGCAAACAGATTTCGATCTGCTCGATTGAATCGAAATCCGAAATATTCTACGCTTTGAATTTTAAAGATATACCAAACAGATTTCGATCTTAAAGATCGAATCGAAGCTCACAATATTCTATTTAGAAATATTGGCCTATTTCTGTCACCAAAGATCGGAATGTATCCCAAGACTTTTCAGAACCGTGAGGACTTAGGAACAATGAATTCCAGAGATATACGGAACCTATTTATGTCTGTATATATGAAAGCTCGATCAAATTTAAACTCGAAATATTCTAGTTAAAAAAAAAGTCACGAAAGATCGAGGACTTATCCGAAGCTTTTTCAGAACCATAAGGAGAAAGGGATACCTTCAAGTCGGAGCTGTTTGCATTCGATATTAAAAAAAAATAATTACAGTTATATAAAAATGAAATAATAACTGCCTGTAGAATTTGCAACCTATTGTAATATATTAAAAAAAAAAGCATTTAAATTCATGTGCGTGCAGAGAAACGATTAAAATTTAAATTTACACGCAATTTTGCACATTGAAATTGACCACATGCAATCAAAAAACAAAGCCTACAAAATGGGTGGACACATTTATTTCATTACAAATATAAAGAGGAAATGGATTGGCCGGGAGTTTGGGTGATTTTTACTGTTGACCAAGCGGAAGTGGCGTTTTATGATTTGGAACTAATTGCACAGAAGGCAACTCAATAAACTGGACAAAACAAATAAAATTATTGAAAATGAAAGAAATAAAAAAAAATAAAAACAAGCAAATAGAATTCAACCGTTCAATTTCAATCCCTCCAGATTGGGCCCCACTGAATCTAGTTTGGGGTCTTCTGCTGCTCCGTTATTCCCATGATACGGAAGCCATTGGGGTAATTACAATTGCATTGCGGTTAACGAGCAAGAGTAGAGCTATGCCCGTTGGAGTGAATATGAGGCGGGAATTGGACGCATAGCTAAATCAGTGGCGGGGTAGGTAGGTGGAATGAGGTGGAATGAGGAGCGAACTCGTTTGCGCGTAGTTTTGAATAATGCAACAATGCTCTGCCCGAGGCTGCAATGGAGGAGCAAGAACCAAGAAACCCAATCTGGGTACACGCTGATGAGATGAGCTCACTGCCAGCCACACCACAATGAATGAGAAATCGAAACACCCTGAAAATATGTATGATAAGGGGAGAGAGAGAGACAATCAGTGTGGGGGAAGAGGCTAGCCAGCTAGGTGGATACCCACGGGGACAGCCGCTTGCATAAATCAAAATGCACAAATAACCTGACGCAGAGACACATACCAAAAACAAATTCCTTACCCACAATCCAATTCACCCAGCTGTGATTCTGTTGGCCCACTCTGCTTATGCTTTGCCATCTTTCAGGTCTGTTCAGTCCTTTGCCAGATATACCGGACCCTCTCCAAATGCCTTCAGACCTCCAATTCTGCCTTCTACTCTCTCTCTCTCTCTCTCTCTCTCAGTCTCTGGCTTTCTGTCTATCAGGCAAGTGAGGCAAGTCTGCAGATTTTGCCTTAACCGAGCAGCTGCTCTAGGATCTGCGTGTGAGGTGCTTTCATGATTATTAGTGTTGTTGTTGTTGTTGTTGTCATTCTAATATTGTTGTTATTATAGTTGTTGTTTAGGCATACGCCTGGGCATTATGGAAATTATGTTGACCCAACCAAAATAAGCAAATGCTAACACACACACACACACCAAGAGCCACACACTCAAACATACCCAATACGCCATACCCCATTCCCCATATGCCTTCTTCAATTTCTCCTCTTTGGGTAGAAATATTTACGCGGATTTGCGCAAATTAATGGCCACTGACTTTTGTGCAAATAATTCCATATTTGGTCTATTTATCAAGGGAATGTGGGGAAGGCGAGAAGGGAGGCCACAATCAGAACTGTTCTGAAATATGATCGATGTCTGACAAATATTGTTTTAAGCTTTGGATTTCAATAATTTATATCTTATTAAATGAACGGGTAAACAAAAATCCTTTGATTATAATTTATATAGTAGAACTCTGGGTAAATAACAAAATTACTTTTGCCTCGAACTACACAAATATTCTGAATTAATCAAATTTCCTATAAAAACTTTTTATATCTATAAAGTTCCTTTGCAGATTGAATTTAATAAATTCTTCGAGAGAAAAGATTTTATCTGTTAAGCGTTGCCACCTAATTTGACTACGCATAAACTGGAGCCTTCTGTACTCTAGTCTGAAACTCTCTGCGACAATCACTAATACTCTATGCTAATTTTTGGAATATTAAAAGGCTTGCAATACCATTTTTTTTTTTTTTTTTTTTAAATATTAAAGAGAATTTCTCTAATTTGTAAATATATACAATATATAATTTCCCAATATTATTTATTTTAGCATCTGCTTAAAGTTACAATAAATTATTCAAATTATATATATATATATATATATATGAATAATTGAAAATAACATAGAGCAAAACGGAAGAGAAACTTAAAATTTTATAAAATTATTCAATTTATTGGATAACCGTTGGCATAATTTCGTAGCGAAATGAAACAAAATTTTGCTATCATCAAATGAAATAACCCAGCGAATCGAAGCGGCAATCTGGACTCTTCTCTACTTTGCAAAATTGTATTTGTGGTTGGGCTCATTGGATGATTAAAATTGCAAACAATACACACATGCACACACACACACGAAACCATAAAATTAAATAATTAAATCAGATTAAAATATTTTTGAGATATATATATAAAGTAGATGAAATTGGGTAGACAATACTATACGTTGAGTAATTACTAAAGAGAGAGAGAGAGAGAGAGAGAAAGAGAGAGAATTGAATTAACAAATTGTGCACTCAATCAAAGCGGCAAAGACGAAAATTCAATCAAAAATTGAAATTGCGAAAAACTTAATGAAAATTGCACGTGGTGCACTTCATTAAATGAATTTAAAAACATAAAAGCCTTTCACCATCATCGCTCACTCATTCCGCCTAAAAGTCGACTGAATATTTAATCGTTCGACAACTAAGCTCCGCCAAAAAAAAAGATAAAACAAAAAGACAACCTTTTTTATTTTATTATAATTGTTTCCTTTTTTTTTAGGAATCGACAAGAGTCTAGAAAATTTTCACAAGTGAAAAGATTTTAAGAGATTTTTTTCCAGATCTCTCTTGTTGTTTTTAGGGATTTGTTCGTTCTGTCTCTTTTTTTTCGTTTCATCTGTAGAATAATTTTTATTTTTGCCAGACAGTGGGGCTAAATCCAAACACAGACGGCCACAGACGGGGTATTTGAATAGACATATAAACAAATCTCGTCAAGTGCTTCAGCACAGACACCCAAACTTGGCTAGTCCGTCCCGGCAAATGTATTTTGGGTTTGTCACTTTTCACTGCGGTATTTTGGCAACACTCTCACTCACTTGACCAAAAAAAAAACAAGACAAAAAAAAAAACAGTCGACGATGGCCACTCGATCCACGCAATTAATTTCTGTATCAGTGCCGTTGAAGTGCCTGCCAACTGACCGACCAGCCAGCCATCTGGTCAACCAAACCAAATCCCGCCCCCAGTGTGAGTCAAGAGTCGCTCGGCGACAACGCATAACATACGCAAGGGTTGCTCACACACACATGCACAAACACACACATGCAGACAGAACACACAGACTCACATCAAAATTAAAAATGAAACCAAAACAAACAGCAAACAAACATCAAAAGCTGTGCAACGAATCAACGAGCACAGCCAGAGCAAAAAACAAAACATTTGGCAATATCCGGTGGATGAGTTGGAACTAAGGAGGTAAACAGAGGGGGACCTCTATCGTTGGGCGTAAAGGGCTACCCTGGCAGGGTTAACAGCAATAAGGTATATCATATACCATTTTTAATCTCTTAACGCTACTCAAAATTGGTTAGACTAAGGATTATAGAACAATTTGCTTCTAAGGGTCTTGAAATATAATAATCTTTATTAATTGCCCTCTTGAATATATGATCTTGACTAGTCTATGGAAAAGTCGATAGACTAGAGTATGTAAACTATATAAATTTTTCCAAACTATACGGAAAGAACCATATGACTATTTAATTTTCTCTGGCTGTACTGATCAATAGACAAATAGACTATAAGACATACTAGAAGAACCATATGCCTACATAAGCTTCTCTGTTTGTACTGATCAATCTGGAAATAAACTATAAGACATACGAGAAGAAGCATATGACTATATAAGCTGATCAAACTGGGAATAGACTATAAGACATATGAGTAGAACCATATGACTGTATGAGCTTCACTGATCTGACCAATCTGGAAATATATTTTAATGGATTAACTCTTTTTTAGAAATCGACTACAAAAAGGAAATTTGACGAACCTATAAAATGTATTCCCTACTTTGATATAAATCCCATCGTATGGCAATCCAGAAGAGAGGGTTTTCATAGATTTAATATCCAAGTTTGTGAGTTTCGGTACCCCATCAGAAAGTTGAAAATCTAAAGTCCAGAATACAGACGAAGAGAGCCAGGGCCAGGGCCAAAAATAAAAAAAACAAGAGTAGAAAAGCTGATGAATTTTTCAGTAGTAGGAACCAGGGCGGCATACGATGTTGCTGCTGTTTTCACGCGCGAGATTTACGAGCGACGTGCATTTTGGTTAAACGCACTTGATGCCCAACCCACAGAACCTGGAGCTGCCTTCAGTTTTTGCCTATCCTGATTCTCCTGTTTTTGCCCCTTGTATGTTTGGCCAGAAATATTCTCTCTCTGTGTGTGTGTTTATCTTGGCTAACAACGACTGCGTGTGGTCTGGCTGTCTCTTTCTCTCAACTCGCTGTCCTGCTGTCCCAGTGTCCATCCATTTGCTGGTCTGTCGGTCTGAGTGTCCTGTAGGCCTTTGCGGTGTAACGGAAACAAAAATGCGGGCAACTCGCGCTACCAACCGCTTCGCACACACAAAAAGAAAGAAGCCCAAAAAAAAAAAGAGGAGAGAATCAACTTGCAAATAAAACACGGAAATGCGCTTTGTACTGCAGACGCCGCCAAAAACTGAAAGGCAGACAAGCAGACAGGCAGAGTGAGACACAGTGAAGGTCCGAGGGGGAATAGAGGAAGCGTATAAAAAATTTAACAAGAGAAAACTTTAAAATTACTCGCAGATACTATTAAATACTTTGGCCGAACATTGTAAACATTTAATTTTATTTCTGGTCAAGACTGCTAAACGAGTTGGCCAGGCAGGGCCACAAGTCAAAGGCAAGTCGGGCAGAGAGCTTTGGAGTGGGAAGGGAGGTAGCTGCCACAACACTAATGTTTAAGTGTGGCCACAATTGCACAATTGCAACGACTACAAAATCAACCAGCACACGGGCAACATTAAAAACTTCCGTTTCCAGCGGTTCACACACACATACAAAGACACCGGCAAAGAAATGCAACGGAAATGCCACAAAAGTTCAAAGCGACCTAAAAAGAAATAAAGAAACCTAACAACAGAAACATTTTGTAGCTATTCAAGAGCTGAGAATTTCGGTTCAATTAAAGAAGTAAAATTTTGCAATTCCAAAAGAAAAGCAAACAATTCAAGAAGAAAAAAAAAACTTTTGAAAGAAACAAGAGAATTTTTTTTTAAACTCTTGAAAAAAAAGAACTAGTTAATTTGAACAAAAAGAGTCGGAACCTCTAAGCCGAACTATATTTTCTAGCGACCATCAAACATTTCCACTCATTACGAAAATTGCAATAAATTCGTTGTGAAAATTATTTGAGGCACACACATAAAAATGTCGATGGCGAAATTTACGAGTGTCCATACAAACACAAAAGGGTCGTACTGAAAAAATTTCGTTTGGCCAAAAAAGAATTTCAAAGATAGTCGCAAATCGCGAATGCCACAATTCACCAACCCCTGTAACCCCCTCTCTGTCCTTTAGCTACTGTGTAAAAGTGCACCTGAAAGTTTGGAACATTGTAAACGTTAGTTTTGAAGTGGCAGAAAAGGCAACTGCTGCTTGGAAAAGCCATACGGGAAAACCGAAACGCATTTTCCGCCACAAAATGTTTTAATTGGTTTTGGACACTGATCGAATCATGAAAGAAGAAAAAGAAGGACAGATGGCTTAGGGATATCATTCTCAGAGCCAGAATCAGTTTGAAAGCTTCAGTTCAAAAAAAAAAAAAGTATTAACAAATTTAATCAAACTTTAAGTCGAATTAATAGGCAAAATCTGGCGGACTGGAAGTGGCATCCTTAAGCTTTCATTTCAATTAAAATTTTATAGCAAAACTTCAGAGGACACATCAGCTTTTTAAAAAGTTAATTGCACTGCTTAATGCCAGAAAACAATGCAAATGCAGGCCTTCTTAAATACACACACTCACACACAGACACACACACTCGCACACACAATAATGTGTCTGTCATTAGCCTTTCAATATATATCCAAAAGCCACGCCTTCAATTTTATCTATAGCAAAAATATTAAACTGCAACCTTTTTTTTTTTTTTTTTTTGCTTCTCTCCGAAAGTCTGAATCGTTTGCTTTCATTACCTTTTTTCCACCAATGATTTATTAATGATGCTCATTATTATTGCTTAATTGTGTATATTTGCATTTTACATACTGAATCTGTATCAGAATCGGCAACAGAAACAGAAACAGAAACTGAATCAGAATCCGAATCGGTATATGCATTATCTCTTCAATATGAGCTTTATGGCGAAAATAAAGGGAGTATGGTGTGTGTGCCTGTGTGTGTTTGTTTGTTTGTGTGTGTGTGTGTGGAATTGTTTGTGGATCCTTTCATCTGTGTCATTTAATTGGTGCCAAGTGAAATAAAAATAAAATAGTATAGGCTCTACAGACTTTTAGATGCTCTATTCAAATTTTTAGAAAAAAATATTTGAAAAGCCAAGATTTTTCAGATTATGTTCAAGAAAATCAATAAGGTAGACTATGAATATATACCCTTTCTCAAAAATCTTATATACCCTTTCAAAACACTCTAACAGGAGTAAAATAAAAAAAAGAAGTCTGTTTTGTCTTTGATGTGTTTTTGTAAGCTTTTTATTACCCACTTTGTGTTGATCAATTTTACAAAAAAAAAAAACGAAAAAAAAACAGAAAATTTTAAATAAATTTACATTAAATTACCAACCGCACATATACAATCAAATGCATATACAGTTACTCAGTTCACATATTTGAAATGCGGTTGGCTTTTGCGAGCTCAATTCGAAAATGATTTGGTTTTGAGGTTTGCTTTGTTTGTTGCCTGCAAAAATGTGTTATGAAAATTTAATTAATTCGATTAAGTAGCAATTTTTTAATCGTATGCATTTAATCATTCACTGATGACAGACAATAAAAAAAACAACAATTACAAAAAGGCGTTCTCAATAGAGGAAATGAGCGGAATATACAGTTGATCTATTCTTTATAAAGGAGGATTGGTCATATGTGGGGGGTTTATGGTTAATCTATTCATTATGAAGCAAGCAATGTTTTTTTTTTTTAATTTTTGTACTGAATTTATACTTCTATCAAAGCAATTTACCCTGGATTATTGATATTAAAAAATAAAAACAAAAAAAAAAACTTGATCTATTTCAATTCATTTATTCATTTATGCTGGAAATATTAAATCCGTTTTGAAAATCATTATAAAGTCATAAGAGAAAAGAGCTGAAAGCAATAAAATAAATAACCAGTGTTATGGCCACTTTTACATGACTCATTATGCCGAAATAAAAAAATAAAAAATTAAAAATAATAAAACGAGAATATGTTTATTATACCCTACATCGAATAGTTAGGGTATATCTAATTTGTGGAAACGTATGTGACATGGAGAGAAGGAGACCATTGGATTTCTAGGTAGAAAAACAGTCCCGGGTTGCCACTTTATGAGTAGCTAAGCCTATTTGGATTCCTTTAAATTCCTTCTACTCGTTAGAGAGTATCCCAAACTTTCACATTTTAAATTTCTCATTTCTTTCAAGTGATATTTGAATGAAACTTAATACGCATTTAATTAGTGCATTAAATTAAGTGCAGCCATTTTTTCATACTTGATCGGATGGATTACAAAATTAAAGGAATTCAAAGCTCAGGGGATATTCTGACCCATCAAACCCCTTGATTACAGACAATCGGATTTAAATTGCAAAACTTTGTCTTGTGCCTTTTTGTTTATCATTTTTTTTACGCGAGACGCAGACACATAAATTTTGTGTCGCAACTTCCATTATATCCCCTCAACACTCCCCACCATTTGCATCAATGCAACGCCAACAACAGTGTCAACAATGTATTGCAAGTATTCGGAAATTTCCCGCTGCGTTTAAATGAAAAAAAAAATCAATGCATACATTTTGGATAGTAGAGCCCCTCCTCTTAATCACCCTTTGTTTTTTATGCAAAAAAAAAAAAAAAATTCTCGCACAGTTTATGGTCAAAGAATCCTTTGCTGGCCATAAACTTGGCCAACCTATTTCATTCGCCTTTGTGTGCTTTGGTTTTTGTTCTACCCTCTTCTTTGTCACTTGCCGCGTTTCATTAGCCAAAAGTCAAAACCAAACGCCCCAGCAGTTTGCCTGATACTTGACTACTCTCGCCCCCCTCCGATTCCTACTCATATCATTGGCACTGATTCGGGCAATTGGGCAAATGAAGAGAAAAAAAAAATAGCAAGTCAAGTATCGGGGAAACCCCACGAAATGTAACCGCACACAGAAATGCTCACTCACACCACGAAAGCCGGATGAGTACAGTGACCAACAACCCATTAAAGCAAAACAAATGAGCAGCAAGTTCAACGGCAGCAAAAGTAAATACAAAAAAAAAAAAAAAAAAAAAATATATATATATATATATATATAAATAAGTAAGGATATTTTACTTAAAAAAATGACAAAGTCCGTTTACTCTTTTTGAGATGAAAGCTGAACAGTTTTGAGAAAAATAATCTGGACAGGAGAACTTTCAATATAATCTTCAATTTTGATTTCTGATTTTTCCCAGTTGAGAAGTTTTGTGAAAATAGTCAAAAATAATATGGAAAGGAGAATTTTCAACTTAATCTTCAGTTTTGAATTCTGATTTTTACCAGTTGAAACGATTTGAGAAAATAGCCAAAAATAATCTGAAAAGTAAAATTTTTTGATTTCTAGTTCTTAGTTTTTCGAAAATTGTCAAAAATAATCTGAAAAGGATAATTTTCAACTTAGTCTTCAATTTTGATTTCTAATTTTTACCAATTTAGAAATTTATATTTCAGTTATTATTTTTTAAAGAAAAATAATTTTTCGGAGTTTTTCACTTTACCATCTAAAATTATCTCATTCAAAAATAAAACCAAAAAATTTCAAAATATTTTTTTTTTTCAAAATTGAAAAGCTTTAATTTGCCACCCTTTCAGGTTGCCTTAAATACTATTTTCATTTGAAAAGTTCGGTAATAATGAAAACGAAAATGCCTTAACACGATATGTAATGTATTAGTATGGGTGTGTATGTGTGTGTCTGTAAGCGTGTGTGTGTGTGTGTGAAAGGACTTGTATGTACGTTTGTATTTAAGCAACCCCAATAATTTAAGCAGAATTTATGGCATTAAGCATAAGATACACAGGGCAAGGACAAAAAGTAAGAAAGAAAAAAGAACGGAGAAAATCAAATGGCAAATATAAGTGAGCAAGTGAGAGCAAATAATGCAGAAAAATCGAAATAGCCATGGTCGAAAAGAACAACAGGCAAATATTATTATTTTTTTGGCATCAGGCTTTTCTAATCCTTACAAAAACATAATAGCAACTTATAAACATTGGGAGTGTGTGAAAGATAGCACACAGATATACTCAATTACCCATTTGTATGTGTGCGCTTGGTTTTGGTTGGCTTGTGTAGATGGCGCCACATTCATTTAGCATAAATCAAATGCCTGCAGTTGTTTTCCTAGTTTCATTGTTTGATTTTGCCTGCCTTTGGTTCGTTGGCTCGTTCGTGTTAATTAGTATTTAATCTATGAACCATAAATAAATCCAAGAAAATTTCTTTTCTTTTTTACGAACACACACACACACACAAGTAATTTTCTTTGACTCTTGGGTACGAAGATTTTTGGGCCTCAAGTTTATTCTTTTTGTTGTTGTCGGCTTCCTGGTGTCGCCAATTTCCGCACAGCTTAGTTTGGTTTAATGCGTTTTCTCGCACACACATACACACACACACAAATGGAGACAAAGTCACACATGGCGTATACTTAATACTCGGAGGGTTGCTTCTCTCTGTCTTTCCCCACATTTTGTACGACTTTGTTAATAAATTGGCAATCGTGTTGAGCTGCCTTAAATTGTCATAGAAGTTAAGTCAACTAATTGCAGCTTTTACAACATTTATGCTCGTTGTATTAGTGACTCACCGTTGCCCTCTTACTCAATTACTCAGTTTTTATCACAATGAATTCGAGATGTCAACGTGATAACCTAAAAACGAAAACAAAACAGTTGAGCATATTTTGAAAAAGTGAGCAAATTATAGAAGGTAAAGTAGGAAATATATGAAAAATATATATTTAAGGGAACTAATATTCTTTTCTGGTTTCTTTATATAAAGACCTCTCTTAACTATATATTTCTAGTGAACAATATATAGAAAAAAATTATTTAAGGGAAATAATAATCTTTTCTGGTATCTTCACAGTCAGACTTCTGTTGACTATATATTTCTAGTGAACAAAATATAGAAAAAAAATATTTAAGAGAAATTATATTTTTTATTTTTAACCTTCTAGTCAGACCTCTGTTGACTATATATTTCCAATGCCCAATTTCACGCTGCCATCCTTAACCGAGTATTTCACGAGTATGCGTGTGTCTGTGTGTGTGTGTGCCAACACTTGTTCGTCATGCTAGTCGGCATCAGCGCGAAAAGTGTCAATAAAACATTTTAATTGATTGCACGCTAAGCTGTTGCCAAACACTTTGCGAATTCAGACTCTTAACCTACCCAACCTACCCAAAACCCATAAAAAGTCTAAATGAATACACATATGTATGTGTCTATGTGTATGTGTGTGTGTATTTGTGGTGTTAAACTAATGCGTAAATTTGCATTGCAAATTGCGCATTTGAAAGCGCGACAATTACAACAGAAAAACGTAGTTGCCAAATGCGTAGCTAACAAACTTTCAACTGTTAACACCGCACCACACCCCCCTCTTTTCTGAATTGCTATAGTTAAAGCATTTCAAGTTCTCTCTCTCTCTCTCTCTCTCTCTCTTACTCTGAAACACTTTGTCTGTTTTTTTGAAAGCAATTAGCGCTTAGTGAAAATTCGTTTCAACTTTACCCGAGACGAGCGATTCAACACATGCCAAAGCGAATATGTCTGAATTGGTATCGGGTTTGTCTTGTTTACAACTACAAATTAGTTTGATTTGAAGTGAATTCTTATGGGTTGTTTAATTTGATTTCTTTAATTCATTGATTTTAATTTTTAATGTATTTCGCAATTTCCTGACTTTCAGTCTTAATTGTGCACATTTAAATCACATTGAATGCATTGATGCATTTTTAATTCAAATTAAAAGTCGTTGCTTTCCTTTTGAATCTTTGAATAAATCAATGAACGAAAGAATGAATGTAAAAATCAACTTTAGCCAAAGCTAGTGAATGTGTGCATTGGTATTCAATTGAATGAAAGATTGTGCTTACAGAAAAAGTCAATTAGCTCGTAGTTAAAATATGAGAAGAAATTCAAATTGAAATAAAAAGAGTAGAAAAATTCTCCGAACAAAGAAACCACTTGGGCAAAGGCAAATTGAGTTAAATATGCTAAAACAGATTTAAATAGTCAAACGAAATCGTAGAGGGGAGAGAATCATTAGTGCATCTGACGGGGGGAGGGTGAAAAAGAAGCCCTTGAGTAATAAATCAGTAGTTTTGAAAATGTAGATTCATTATTTATAAAATAAATAAAACACCTAAACACAACACAATTTAAACACACAAAGAAAAACAAGAAAACCCTTAAAAAAAGCTAAACACAAAATGACACATCCCCAAGCCGATGAAGCTTTTCTGAAAGAACACTCAAAAGTCAATGAGCTATACACTTTTTTGGATGGCATGGCCAATGCCAACAAAATGGATGAGTATGTGGAAAAGAGATAACCAATAATTATGATTTAGCTTAAGAATAATTTCAGAACTGGTAAAGATAAAAAGGTTTCCGTCTTTGTTTCAATGCCCGATGATCAAGAAATTGTGGCTACGGCTAAGTTCACCCTAAGACAATCCACAAGAAAAAAGGTGAAAGTTAGTAGCCCTGTGAACCTAAGTCAATTCACATTTATGCGACAAATCGATCAGGACTTGCAACAGCGAAAACAGGCACGCTGTGAACGAATAAGAGTAGCCCAAAGTTTTCGGCGAGCTGGCAATGATGAGTTCCGAAAGAATAACTATGAAAATGCCCTTACGTTATATAATAAAGGACTGGAATATATCAACGACACTCCTGTCTTGTATTGCAATCGTGCTCTCTGCTATATAAAGTGAGTGGATTTTTCTAAGAAAAAAAAATCAAAATGTAATCTTTTCTAAAAAAAAAAACTAGACAACGAAACTATAAACGAGCCATTATGGATTGCGATTTTGTGGTAAATCGCTTGGATCCGAAATGCCTACGTGCGTGGCTCTATCGGGCTGGAGCCTACAGACGCCTAAATGATGAAAAGAACTTTGATGAGAGTGTCAGTCAGGCCAAGAAGACCAATCATACCGAAATCGACTATATCAATGAATTCTTGGAAAAAATTCGTACCGATCTTTAAGTGTAATTACAGAACTCAAAAGCTTCTAAAAAAAATACATCAGGGATGGGCTAAAAAAATTACAAATAAACCCAAGCCCAAGTCAGAAAAAAAAAATCCAAGTCTTTTGCCTTTGGGCAAATATCATTTATCTTAATGGGTAAAGAGAGAGAGAGTAACCCTTTTTTTCATTTCCGCTTCAATATAAGTAAAAGTGCTGTTGGCTTGATGGCTCAAATCATAGACCAAAGTAAAGATTATTTTGCAATGGGAACCTTCGGCACTTTTCAGTTGATTAGCCAGAACTTTTGCTCCTTTTGGCTTTTATTTTCTAATTAACTTGAAGCATTTGAGTGGGGCTCATAAACGAAGTCACTTGAATTGCATTTTATTGTCCAGGAAGAGAGAGGTTGGCCAAGGTAATTGATTTTTATGACCAACTCAACCGCTAAGGCGTGGAAAAAATTTAATTGAAAAGCTTTTTCGAAAATGCCATTTCCGTTTGGATTTGAATCGAGAATCGTAGAGAAGGTGAATAGGTTTTAAAATGATTTAAATCAGTCGACTTGGCTTAAAGTCAGTCGAGTCAGTCTCGACCCAAATATTGCTAGGCCATTTTTATTATTTTTCTGCCATTTTGGCTTTCTCTCAGTCAATTTGATTTTTTAATTAAATTTATTATGGCAAACAGCATAGAATTTCATGTGGTTAGTTGATTTTCTGGGTCACACTGCTAATGACTTAAGACACTCCACCCTCTCCCTCTCTCGCTCTCTCTCTCTCTTTCTAAAAGAAAGTGGGTTGTCATAGTGCCTGGCAGTAATCTGTTCCTAATGCCTTTTTGCTTTTGCCTTGAATGTTCTGTTTTCAAATGTCTCCCAGTGTGTGCGTGTGTGTTAGTTTATTCAATTTGTTGTGTGAGTGTGTGTGTTTCTTAAACAGAAAATTGCATTTTTCATTATGTACTCTCTTCGAATTTATGCAATTTGTTTCTTTTCCTTTCTCTAAAAGCAAAAACAGATATATGAGTAATTTTCTGTCATTTTGCGCAAAAGTATTTTGCTTTTCCTTTTGGACCAAGCTTGAGTGTATTCAGTGAAGACAAATTTTAATGCTCTTTTGCTTTAGAAGCAAACAAAATTTATTTAACAAAGCTTATACACTTACTTAACTTTAAAATGAAATATTTTACTGGTCTCAATCAACATTTAAGACCTTATTTAAATAAAGTTTCGAAAGGCTGATTTGGTGAGCCCAATAAACCCATTTATGGTAGCTAATAAACCAAAAAAAATTGACCTTAAACGTTGGGAAAAAGGTCAGCGCATATACCAGAGGGACAGTTAAAATGCTGAAACGATCTGTTATTTTTTTTTCGCTTAATTTTTTTTAATAAATTTCCAATATGTGCAACAGGGGCCGAGGCACCTGAACCAAAATGGAACCACAAAATGTAATGAAATGAAATTTAATTTATTACAAACAGAGCAAGCACAAAATGTTTATGCACGAACATATCTCTTAAACTGTAATGCGGTATCGCATCCATTATGATGGCAAATGGGTATATCGCCAAGGAGGAAAGGACTTGGCAAGGGCGTCCAAATATACGGGAACTTTACGAGGCTGAAACGCTTTGGCTGACCAAGTTAAAGCAACTTTTAGCAAACAAATACAAATACACACACCCATACAGGCACATGCCAACATTACGTATACGCAGCATGTGCAAGCCGTAAACAGCTAGAGAGAAAATTACAGTGTGCGTAAAAGCATAAAATGTGTTTAATTGCAAAAGAAAAACGAAAAATTTAATTTATATGATCAGCTAAAAAAAAACTGGAAAGTACAACAATGAAAAAAAGTTAAGAGAAACGAATGGAGAGAGTCTCTTTGGAACCATTAAGCTGCTTAAACGTGTGCTCGCAATTAAACCAATCGCACTTAAAACCTGGTTAGGACAGAATAAACAACAAGGAAACTTCAGAGTCCACCATCTAACAAACCAAACTCTTTCCAATCGTGGCAGGCTTAAACTTACCCTTGGTCTACTGAGTTGACACTTTTAGCAAAGTTTTCCATTGTTAGTTCAATCGAATGGAATAATTTATTAATTAACTACAATTCGAATGAATGAATCAACGATTACCAGAGACTTGCCAGGGTGGACAAACCGAAACGAAAGTGCTCCGCCCTCCTCCCAGTAAAGCTCCTGGCATACAGAGTAGACTACGTTGTCGTTGCCATTCCATTGCACGTAACAGGAAAATCAATTAAAAGCGCTTTATGTACGCGACAGTCTTTGGTTTGCCCTCTTGTCTTGACATTGTTAAGCTTCTTGCCTCACTCTCTCTCTCTCATTCTCTCTCACTCTTACTTAGTGTTTCTGTGAAGTCTGAGGCTTGCCCAACTTCAGCATTGGCAAGTGGAACTTTGTTAGTTTCTAATTAATTGTAGCAGTTACGGCAAAAGCAAACGCTATGAAACTGACTGCTGGAAAATCAGCAGCTGTGGCAATTGCCATTTTCCGACTACACCAACCCCCCGCCACCAAGCCCTTAGCCTCTCCTGGCTCTACTCAAATTTTAGTTATTAGCAGAGCTGGCAAATGTTATTTATGTCAATACTCAACATTATTTATGTTGCCTACTTGCCAATTTTGCCTTATATAGTGAAAGCTGGCAAATCTTTTACCCAGTTGGGGCAGTTTCGCTCATTTATGTCACAATAAGTTTGAAATTATGACAATTTTATGAAGCATTTCAAGCAGTCACACGTATACTCTTATATATTGTTTTTTATTTTATTTTTGTAATTGCTTGGAAACTAATAAACTCTCAATGTCTCGCTTGGTCAATCATTTAGTGAGAAAATAAATGTGTTTCTTCATAAATGCTTCTTTTATACTCGAAAGGAAATAATTCAATTTAGAGAAAGACCATCAAATCAAAGCCTCTCATATTAGCCATATGCTTTGCTCTATCCTATCATAATATTTTATTTTTTTGAGACTTAAAGCCAGAATCCTTTGACCCACTAAGGTAAAAATTACTAATAAAACTGGCTGATAATAGCCAATTCAGGCCAGCAAATAAGTAGACTTTAGAAGATCAACCGCACAAAGAAAAGAGCAAGGCTATCGAGTGCTTTGTACTCAATTCAATACCCAAAAATTCCATGTTCATTTCCGTTATTCCATTGACCATAACTGGTGGACATTTTCCTCTTCCTTTTCTGTTCGAATCCTGTCAATACTGCTATCAATACCAAAAAGCCAAGTCAAGTAAGCTGAACGAAATTCCGGAAACGGAAAAGGCTTAACAGTTACACTTTCCCACCCAAGCCGAGTTGACCGGGGCTGGCATAGTAAAAAGTAAGCGCATAATCATGAAAATTGTCAGTACATAATGGGCAGAAAGAAGGCCAGCAAAGTCAGCCTCAAAAATTCTTCTGAGGCAGAAAGGTTTTTAGTCACAACTTTGCTTACTTTACACGCTTTGAGCTTTGAGTGGATAGCAAAAAAAAAAAAGAATTTGTAGAGCGGAAAGTAATTTTCTTTCGCTTTTTTTATTTGCTTTTTTTATGGAGTTTTTTCCCCCCTTCCCTCTCTCTCTCTCTCAAAACATACGGCCGTATTAGCCACTCTGCCAAAGAAGGGGAGGGTGAGCTGAAAAGGAAAACTTTCTCACATGCCCCACCCAGTTTGATTGTGTTGTCTGGTTTTTTCTTGTCCTTCGTTTTTTATATTTTTTCTGTTTCCTTTTTTTTTGCTGCTGGCGTTGGCAAAAAGCAACTTTTGCACGTTTCGATTGTGTAAAGTTTTAATGGCTTTTTGATTTTTTCACTTATTGGCTACTGATTCACTCCTATCGACAGCCAGCACATAAATACTGGCAGGGTGCTGGGGAAAGGTTGGGGGATGATGACCAAGAAGGTATTCAATCTTGAGTTGACACTGAAGCTGTCTGGCTTGCTGACTTTTGGATAAGATGGCCGTAGGCAATTTTAGCCAGGCTGGATTGCCGAGCACTTAAATAATTAGAAAATAATGGACTCAACTTGTCTTTGTAGTTGACATTTTTATTGCTTCTTTCATCTGTCTGGCTTGTTTCATTTAGAAGCGTGGAAACTCTTTCAGTCAAGTCAAAAGGAAATTTTATGCAAATATTTACTGTCACTTTGATTTCGCTTTTGTTAAATATTTAATGAACCAGAAAAGATTCAATATTTTTTTTTTTTTCTTAATCAAACTTTAAGATTTTCATTTGAGAAAAATCATTTCAATAAAATTTACTAAGCATAATTTATTTGTTTAATTTATGAACTCTTTTGTAAGAGTTCAATTTGTTAATCAAAAAACACTCGATATTTTTTTTCTCAATTTTTTTTTATGAAAAAACAATTGAATTTATTCCTATCTTTGTTTACTTTTTATTCATGTATTTATTTCTGCCGATTCAGCAACCAATTTGCATTGCCTACCTCGACAGGAAAATGGGGAAAAGAAGCATTTTATATCTATGAAAAATAACTTTTATTGATAACGAATTTGCAAGTGTGGCAACGCAGCAAACCAACAAAAAAAAAAAAAATAAAAACACCAAAGGAAAGAGAAAAACAAAAAAAATATTATCAATGCAAATGCGCGAACGTTGGCAGCGAAAAAAAATATAAAAAAAAAAAATATTACAAAATATTTAAAATTTATTGCATTTGTTCTTTTTGAAACTGTTTGCTTTATTTGAAAGCACATAAAACTATTTTTTTTTATTTAATAAATAAAATTAAATTATATAGTAAATAAAAACAATCAACAATTGAAAAAAAGAGAAAAATATTATTGAACACGCATTTGCACGAAAAATCCCGATAGGAAAAAAATAAATATTTCCAAAAAAAAAATAAATGAACAAAAGTAAATACATGGATTTCGTGTATTGAGTTGGAATTGAAGTTTTTTAATTTTTTTTTTATTGTTGATATGAGAAATGTTTTACAACAGGACAGGGCAGTAAATATTTCTTCTCATCCTTTCATCCTTGGCATGAATTAAATGTATTTATTTTTCGATTTAAATTTATATTCGGTTGAGGATTTGGTCTTTTATAATTTGTTTTTTATTTATTAAATTTGATTTCATCATATTTTCTCACTTATATTCTCAGTGCTTTTAGTGACTCATTTTAATTCATTTAATTGTTTTCAAATATATATTTTTTTTTACCAATCAATTAAAATTTCTGTTGCTAAAAAAATAATAATTTAATAATATAAAAGAATTTCTTTGAATGAATTAAATTTATGAAATTTTTGAAAATAATGAACCATCCAGCTTGATCTATAATTCAAAGACTTGCCAGCCATCTAAGTCGATTTAAGACAATTCATTTCTCTTATCTAAATGAATAATCCATTTTCACTAAAAGCCAAGCCTGCCAGACTGTTTATATTGTCTTTTTGTGGTTTTCGCTAAAAGTTGAGAGTTCGGTTGCCACCCACCAACTCACACTTGCTCCACTCGGAGTTTTTGAAATGCGGGCGCCATATTTTAGCATATTAAATTAAAGCAAATAGCGGTGGTCGTGTCAGGTCCAACTGACGGCAGCGATAAATTCAAGTGCCATATTTAAATAAGTTTCACCAAGGAATAAGACATGGAGCCAAGACAATGGGAGGAAAATAAAATTTACTTAACCACAATATAAATCAAAAGCTACTGAATAAACAATTTCAGCATTTGCTTTTCAGCAACAGAACTGGCAATCGGCTTTAGATTTGCCGAGCTGATCTGGGACTATTCAGCCAGTTAACAGCTGTTTTCGTATCTTTCAATTACACATTTCAATTCACAACAGCTTTCAATTAGGCTTTTGAAGTTTCAAGGCAAAATTAATTGTATATAAACTCTGGACAATTAGTAAAAATCCCAAATCAGAAAAATGTCATTACGAAATCTAATTAGTTTCGCTTGTCTATTTCTAACGATTTTCTTCCTAGTCGGCATAGAAGGCACCAGAAATGCTTATTGTACAAATAATCGCTGTGGAACCTCCAATATACTTTGTAATCTGAGATTGGTAAGCTTCAAATTTGTGGTTTAGGTTTTCGTTAAAAATAATTTGAACCTCTTTATATGTTCACAGGAGTCATCGCCACATCGGTGTTCGAAGCGTGCTCGTTATGTGAAATTAAATAAATATAAAAATGATATAGTGGAGATGATCAACGAGTTTCGCAATAGGGTGGCCAGTGGTACTGAAAGTCGTGAGCTACCGGCGGCAAGGCATATGGTCCGAATGGCCTGGTCCAACGAATTGGAGATGTTTGCCAAAAAAGATATACAACGCTGCGATCCGTATCACAAGAGCTGTATGTCCTCCAAGGACTTTGAATTTATTGGCAGTCTTCAAGAAATGCATAAATATGAACATATCGAAGATAAAGAGGAAACTTCCACCGCAGCAACTCTGAGAACGATCTTAGAGAAATGGACCAGTCATATAGTAAATATAGATCGTATGAATACAATATATCTAGTGGGCAATATAACAAGAAGGTATGTCATTTTGAATTCTACCAGAATTTTCAATTAACTGTAATCATTATTAATTTTAGAAACACCTATACAGCTTTGCTCTTGCTTTCCGAGCGTAACAGTCATATCGGTTGCAGTGCTTATCGTCTAACTTTTGTCGAAACTCCGCGATTCTTTTTCAATTGTGCCTTTGCCACAGATAATATCATTGGCTTTCCTGTCTACAAGTGGGGATATAAGCCTGGTGTTGGCTGCAAAAAGCGCGATTCTAAATATCGAAACCTCTGTGCTCCAGGTCAACGTTACAAGTTGAAAAGACCTGTAGAAGTTGTTGATTCTGAAGTCATTTAATCATTACATCTTTCTCGACTTTTATAATAAAATTGCTTAAAGAAAAATATATTCCAAACAATAACTGCCAAGACTTTTCTGGTATTAATAAGCTTTTGAGTCCATTAAATATGGAAGTAATGGCGATGACGATGGTTAGTGTGGCAAACTTGGGATTCGGACTCTGGTCAAGCTTATTTGAATTTGGGTATTAGTTGCTTTCAAAAAATTGTTTCAATTGATATTAAACATGACTTAAATTGGACCATATTTACTTGAGCCATACAAAAAACATATTTTCAGAGTAAAGATTTTGATTCCGGTCGAATGAACAGTCCGATAGATGGCATACTTGCTTGAAGGTGAACAATGTGTTGTTGGATTTAAAGGAATATGAAGAAGAGAGGTTTAATGTGAATGTAGACGACCAGGTTTACCACTAAGGTTCGGCTTAATTTTATAAAATTTTCACTTTCAAAACTAGAAAAGTTTCTTGATAAAACCAAGAATTTTTGAGAATTATTTTTATTTCAACATACAGCATATAGTATGATCATTCAGCTTGTGATGTACTAGCCACTGTGGTGCGATAATAGTATAAAATTATATGGTGTCATTTGAACCGCCATAGACTTGTGATACAAGACCTTTTTTGTATGCCCGGCACGGCCGAGACAAGTTTGCTTAAAAGAGAACTCGTGGCAGGTTTTTAAATATTTAATGAAATCTTGAATCATCAATGAGAGATGACAACGTCGTTGACAGCGTTGAATGTTGACGAAAAGGTTGAGCCGAGGGGAAATAAGTAAGCCAAAGTGAAGAATAAAAAAAAGGCGAAGACCAGAGAAATACAAAACCAAAGAGTATTGCACATAAATAATGTAGAAAGTGTGAAATGCGCCTAATGGTGTGCCAAGAAAAGCAAAGAAGAAAAAAAATAGATATATATTGTTACGATTTTGGGTATTTGTGTTAATTAAATACAGAGTTCGTATCACTAGATTGTGAAGAAAATGTTTATTTAGCTCTTTTGTATTACAACTACTATTTAAAATAATCTGGTGGCGGGAACTTCGGTTTCAGTTCTTTTACACTTTGATGTTCACAGTTCAAACGCTCGATCACTACTCATCCTATTGCTGCTGTGGCGGCGCCTTTATATCGTCGTGAGCTGGCATCGATAGTTCCAGAACCGTCGTGAGCCGGCATCGATAGTTCTGGAGCCGTCATGAGCCGGCATCGATAGTTCCAGAACCGTCGTGAGCCGGCATCGATAGCTCTAGAACCACCGAGGCCGTCACCAGTGCGTACTCAAGTTCTTCGTTCTAGATCTATCGACGCCGGCCCATTCCTAACGACGCAGTAGCTGATGTTGTTTACATTTTGAACGTCAAGTTGTACTTCTGTTCGCCACTCTCGTAACAATATCTATATATATATCTACATAACGAATGAAGGAAAGAGACTGACGATGTTGAGGTTTTTGCATTGCGCATGAAATGGCGCATAAAATGACAATTGGCAGCTGATGTAACCAAAACAGGAATGTGGCCTCTGTCGGCTTTATAGAAAGTTTTCGACTTCATCTCTACAACATTTCCTTTATTGTTAGATTATATTTTTCACAAAACTACAAGTACATTTCCCTAGTTTTCTCTACTCCAAAAAAAAGACTGAAACAGTTCGACTCTTGTACTTTAAAAAATCAAAATAAAAGTTTTGTTTCAGGTGAATAATCATGGCCTCCTGCAATACTTGCCCGACGGGTGGTTCTCCACTGTTTCCCGGATGCTTTCAAAAACACGGTGGGGTCAGCCTGAAAAAGAATCCTGGCAATATTCAGAGTCTGCATTTGCTAGCTCATCGTGTAATGCCCAAATTTCTGGATGGCATTGAGTTGGATTATCTACACCGTCTGGCCCCAAATAAATATATCACAGCATCCTGGCTATTGAGTCATAACAAATCCTCGGGTTTTCGATTTGGCGGCATCTATACCCTACGCGTTGAAGATGATATTATGGTGAGCCTATTGAACCTCTCCAAAATTAACCACCCCATCGAATTCTTCTGCTTTAGCTCACCCCCACTATAATTGGCGATATCCATCCGACTTCGTTGGCAGCCAATTTGAATATTTTGTACTATCCATTCAAAAACCTACGTCTAGAGGCAGCCTTGCAAAAGGCCAATGATAACAGTCCCGTGGAAACCCAATATACCGTTGAACTGATACGACCCTGTGACACGTGGTCTGCGAATTTCTATAACATACGCAATGAAAGCGGTCGCTGTACTCTGTCCGTCATGCGTTCTATATCCCTACACTGGGCCATTGGATCCGAACTGCTGCTAGAGTGGAATGATCCAAATAATCTTATGACTGATTTGGCCTTTGCAGCGCGGTAGAAATTGTCAAATCTATTCCCCATCTTTTTGTTTTATACTTAACAATTCTGTATTTCAGCTATGCCCATCATAATTATGCGTTTGCGGCCACAGCCTCACGACAGGGACTCGATGTTAGCTACTGGCAGCGTATACATCCGAATATCCAAATGGCCAATTTATTGGCCTGGAATCGCCAGACCCGAAAAACAATTGCCACAATTTGCTATCAATGGAACTTTTGGAATTGCTCAGTCCATGGTATGCTCGACTCGGATGCCTCTGTGGGTCTTCTGTGGACTAGGTAAGCAAGATATACTATATATTTTCAATTTCAAATGATATATAACTATATATTTCATTTACAGATATTTGAATTATATACCATTACAAATGGCCTTTAGTGTGGTTATGAGTTTGCCTTCAAATCGTTTTGCCTTTGGCATGCGTTTCATTTTAGATCCAAGTGGGCTACGTCAGGGTGATTAGGACCTTGACTTATATATATTTTCTACCAAATTAACTTAGACCAAATGTTTCAAATGTTGTCTCAAAATAATTGCAAATAAAATAGTACTAAAAAAAATCGATAGTTTGGAAATTCTAAAGCCATATGGACTAAGACAAAATTTCATATTTATTAATTTAATACCAAAAATGAAGCAAGTTAAAATCCTATAAATAAAATACACTGAGAATTAAACTCAATTCACCACACAAAAATGTGCAAGACAAACCAATTCATATTCGCACATTTTCAAAGCCAAAAGCAATTGCCTGAGTTCTGCCAGGCATTTGATTTATGTGCTTTGAAGTCTAGACACTGTAAATATTTTTTAATGCCTTGTTGGAAAATTCTGATATATACGAAATACGATTGCCTAAGTGCTTGGGAAATAGAGAAAACTAAAATATTTTTCACACAAAAAAAAAAATAGGTGAAAAATTTTGAAAAAATTTCACAAAATAACCGGTAACTAATCGGCTTAAGAAGAATCTATGCCAAAATAAAATAAAAAGCTTAACCTTAACCAGTAGGACAAACAGCAGCTGGTCTAAAGGAAAAATGTTGAAACTTTCCGGAAGAAAAAAAAAAAAACACTGATTTCTATCGTAAATGTAGAAAACTTTTCAATTGATTTCTTCTGCAAACATTAGTGCCCACAAAAACTATGACCCAAAAAGAAAATGAAAAAAAATAAAAAAAAAATTTGAAAGCAACTTTAAACTAAAGAGCCATCATCGTTCAAACAAAAAAGGCCACAATTTCCAAATTTACAAAGGCAGAGTTTTTGGGTTCCGACCCTATAACGCACACACTCACACGCACACATAGACACTCAGACGATCTGCTCACATTTGTTTCATTCAAGCATTGGAAAGGCTATTCTGGGCCATATAAAATGAGAGAGGGGTGCGAAGTCGAAAACTTTGCTGTATACGCAAGTTTTCAATAATTTTCCTTCTCTTTCACCAAACCACACGCACAATATGAAATCTACCGACTGATAAAAAGCAAATATTAATATTTCAATAAATGCTGAAAATCCTTTAATATTTGCTTACCGTTTTTCGTGTTGTGCGAAAGCTTTCGCCTTTATTATATTATTTTTCATACATTTTTCCAGCCGAACAGAGCTTTTCGCATCTTGAAATCTTTTTGAAAAGAATTTTGGCCTTATTAAGAAAAAAATGGTATATGGAAATTCAGCAATTCAGTCTACTCTTTCCATTGGTTTAACCCAATCGTGTTGGTTGGAGTCCGTTTTTCGCACGCTTATCGCCGCCTTTACAAATCATTAGATTTTCATATCCGATGAATTTTACAACAATTTTTAAACATTTTTCAGAACAGCAACAGCTCTCACACTCATCCCCTTTACCTCCTTTTTTTCCTCAAATAAATATTTTCTTTATTATTTATTTTTTTTTTTTCTTTTTTTCTTGAATTTTTGCCTTTTGTTTGCAATGAAAGCTGTGGGAATGCTTGTGTCGTTGTTTCACGACTCTGGGATGCGTGTCAATTTGTTTATTTCGCTTCATATGTATGAAGGAGGTGTGAGTGTTTGTGTGTGTGAGTGTGAGTGTGTTTGTTTGGGTGTCGAAGGCAAGCGCAACGACTTTTACATAAATTTTATATTCCACCAATAACACACACACACACACACGCATACACTCAAGCAATATGCGTATGCAATTCCACATGGAAATGGAGTCGACGGAAAAAAAAAGAAAAGTCTTGCTCACACTTTGCTTTTATCCCCTTATTGAGTGGGAGCAGGCTGCTTAATGCAGATGTCGTTGCTATTGTTGTTGTTGTTGTTGTATTTGGCATTGCCTTATTCATGGCAGTGTCGCCATTTTATGTTTATTTAAACTTCCTTGTAGCCAAATGAAGTAGCAATGCCCACTCAGCACCAGAGAAATGCCCGAGTAAATAATAAAGAAATTCATATAATTTATCATTGGTCGGAAAATGCAAATCAAAAGAAAAGAAAATTAAAGAACTTTTTCACACACACACACACAATATGAAATCCCATTTTATGATTAATTAAATTTTTAAAAATTCAAAAAAATTATATACTTATTTTTATTAATTAAAAATTAAGCCTTAAAGTTGTCAATTCTAAGAGCTTTTCATTAAATAACTAAAACTAAAATAACATAAAAAATCGGGTTAAGAGCCCTCGGGGTAATGTAACATAAACAGAAAATGTTCGAAATACTCCCCAGGCAGCCACTTCTTCTTAAACAAAAAAATAAAAAAATGGAAAAAAAAGTAAAAAGGAAAGGCAAAACTTGTTTACTTGCCACACCAACAAACCAAGCCAGTCAAACACTCAACCGACATTTATGTTTTTTTTGTTTTTTTTTTTTTGGTTTTTGTAAACCAAAAAACAAACAGAGTTGCCGGCATTTTTGTTGTTGTTTGCTTTGGGTTCGTTGAGTGGAAAACATATTTAATTAAAGCTATCCGCATATTAAAAACTTTTCTCTGTTTTCTCATTTTTTTTTTATATTTTACACTTGGCTTGAGAAAGGTTTCTTTTTTTTTCTTCGGGTTGGAATATTTTTGGGCCAAGCTAAAACTTAAGCTGCCATATTATCAAGAGTTTTTTTTTTTTGCTGGCCCAAAAATAAATAATAACAAGAGGAACAACAAGAACCAAGCTTAGCGTCAAAGTTTTCCAAAATGGAGGACAAGAGTGTAAAAGACTTCCTTGGACTTGAAGGCTTTAAAATCGCAGAGCCCCCCAGGCGTCAGTCGCCTTCTTTTTTTTTTATAAATATGCAAAATTTTAATGAATTTTTCGTTCGAGACTTTCCTTGTTGTTTTTCCTGGTGGTGTGTTTGACCATTTTAGAACCTTAAGTAGCTTTAAATACAGGCCAGCCTCAGAGGCTAAAAAAAAATATATTTGTGGCCTTGTCGATAAGGATACCAAGAATCTTTTCCAAAAAAAAAGGGAAACAATCTGACCAGGTAGGGGTGTTTTTTTTTCTTTTTCTTCCTTGGTTACCTTTTTGGCACACTTTAATTTCCTTTTTTTCCTTGGAGCGGAGTGAAAGTCATAAAATCACAATAAATGACCGCCCGTTGTTTCCATTCTTTTTTTTCCTAGTGTTTATAAAAGTTTTAATTTAATTGCTGCACTTCGAAGGCTGAACGAGACTGACTGAACAACAAGGAATTAAGAATTTTTTAAATTAATTCAGAATATAATGCAAATGCTGTTTGACTGAGAATCGAATTAAATGGCAAAGACACATTAACATAATCAGCTTAAGGTTGAGGGGAGGCAAAAAGCACATACACTGGGGATTTAATGGTTGTGGTAATTTCACTTCACCACCAGCAACAAGTTTCAACACACACACATACACATATATATGCCAATAACAAGAACAACAAATACAGCTGCCAACGAAGCTTCAATTGAAATGAATTACAAATAAGCAACTGACTGTGAAGTTGGCCTTTTGCTCAATCTGATGCTTAAAGGAAATCTCAACCAATCGAAAAGTCAATGTACTGCTTATGCGATTGAATTCATTTGTATTTAGTTAGAAAATATAAAAATTTAATGCATTGAATTGTTGAGAATAAGCACAACTGTACTTGTTTAAAATTATATCCATTAAACAATTGTGAACGTGTTAAGAGCAAGCACAACTGTACTTATTAAATCTGTTGTGTTTTGAGTAGCTGAATAACTGAACTAGAAAACTGAACTTGTTTAAAGTCTAATGCATTAAGCATTTGTAAATGTTCCGATCAAGCACAACTGTACTTATTAAATCTGTTCTGTTTTGAATAACTGAAAAGCTGAACTAGAAAACTGTACTTGTTTAAAGTCTAATGCATTAAGCATTTGTAAACGTTGCGAGCAAGCACAACTGTACTTATTAAATCTGTTCTGTTTTGAAAAACTGAAAAGCTGTTGAGAACAAACACAACTGAACTTGTTTAAAGGCTAATGCATTAAACAAATGGAAATGTTCCGAGCAAGCACAACTGTATTTATGCCAGAAAATTCCGGAATTAGTATAAAATGTATATTACATTTATCAGAATGCTCAGATCGATACAATTTCAATAACTTCTTCCGCCTACAACAACATGAAATTTATAATGATTGATAAATGAATTATTAATGTAATAAAATATGCAACATCTTTAATATTTTAAATGAGGTAATTAAAAAGCTCGACTTCAGGTTACTTGCCAAGTTGTTCGAGCCTAATAAAATATTCTATGATTAAGCACATATTTCCTTTATACCAAAAGAGCATTACAGAAATTCTGTTTACTTTTGTTGTTGATACCACAAACGATTTCGTTTTTCTCCCCCCTCTCCTCCTTTTTTTATGTATTTTCTAACAGCTTTTCAATTGCACTTAACAAACGAAAAATACCACAAAATAGCCCACAAGAAAAAAAAAAAAGGAAAACAAACAAAAAAAAAAGAGAGAAAAAAAGAAGAAGCGAAAAGAACCGTTAGCCTACTTACACTCTGGCTAACAGCAATTGGCGGCCATTTTTATTGGCTCTATTACTTTTGCAGCCTTCATAACGTTGGAAGCTTTCCGCCCACCCTTAGGCCATGACAGCAGCTGTTCATCTCAGAACAAAAAACGGAAACGGAAATTGTCTATCAACCCAAAAAGCAAAAAGAAAGCAAAAAAAAAAATACAAGTGCGTCTTCTGGCCAATTCCGATTTGTGGGGACGGAGGCTTTCCGTGTGTGTGTGTGTGGGGAGGGGTGTGGGGAAAAAGTTTTAACTTTTGTTTCTTTTGCTGCTTCTATTGATGTTCGGTTGCTTTGTGTCAGTCCAGAACACTTGAGGGACCCCCTCACCTACCAAGCATAGACTTGGACAGAGTTGGACAGTTTAAGTGATGTCTGCAAAAGGTTAGAATTTTCCTACTTTTCCGTGTCTGGGGATTTGTCTTTGACTAAAATATGCTTCGGGGCTGTGTATACAGTGTAACGCCTTCACTATAATTTCTCATATAAGCTGAATAGACTGAAAATCTATAAAAAAAAAAAATAAGAAATTTATTTTTAAAGTAAAGAAAAATATGTTTACATTCCTTCTACATTGGCATGTGTGTATGTGTGTGTATGCATTTGAATTGTTGTTAATAAGTTTTGGCCCAGCATATTCAATTTGTTCGAATTCAACCGTTAACCGCAAAAATCATTTCTATAAAAATAATTAAACTGTCAAGGCAATTTCACGACTGTCAATTAATTTTTTTTTTTTTTTTTTTTTTTGCTATTCGAATAAAACAGCCGCCAGGCCCAGAAAATGAAAAAGAGTTAATAAAAAAAAAATATAATATATATGAGGAAATGTTGGTAAAAACTGCATTTGAATGTATTCCAATTTAAATCAAACCAGACAACAGACTCCATCAACTTCAAAGTCATTTGAAAAAAAAAAATTAAAATAAAAATAAAAAAAAAATTAAATCAATGTTTTAACAATTATTTAGGCGATTGTGTAATTATTTATTTTCTTTAAAAGAATTTCAATTAAAAATCTAAACAAAACAATTTGAAAAGTGACTTTTTCTATTACGTTGCACTTTTCTTTTGATGGTAGAAAACTTTAAGTTTTCTATATAAAAGTATCTCCCAGTGCTACTGGCTGCTGCTTCCTCCTGTTTTTAGCCACTTTATTTATTTTTTGCAAAAGTTTTTTTTTTTTGCGCGTCTTTCGTTGCGTGTCTCCAAGCCATGAAGCGGTTGCAGCTCATAAACGTTTCGCACTACATTAAATTTTATTTAGCATCTCTTTCACCACCGCATTCCACCGCCACCCCAAAAAACAAGCATTCATATTCATTTGTGTTAAACGCAGCGTGACACACACACAAACATAGAGAATCCTCAAATCCTGCCATCATGGAAGGACTTGGCGCAAGCAGCTGCCTTTTATTTCAGTCTTTCGATTTTTTATTTTTTCTCAACTTGTACAGAAAATTATCAAAATTCTTGAAAAGTTTCTTAAATTCAAGCTTGGTTAATTTTACTGAACCATGTTGACTAAATGGCTTAAATTTCCAAACATTACACATACGCCGTGTGGCATAAATAACCATACCATATTTGCCTTGCTCTATGCGAGCGTGCCGTGCCATAAAGGCCATCATTTAAGTCAATTGCAAAAGGCTAATGATGATTCGTCCATACACGCAGACCCGAACATAACAGAGAAAGAGAGAGAGGGAGAATGTGTGAGAGAGAGAGGGAGGAGGCATTTATAGTCAACAACTCATACAATTGCGTGCAAATTACCGAATTAGCTGCCCTCACCTGAATGCTTCAGTCCTCCTGCTATTTTGCTTTCAATTAAAGTCCTCTCCGCTTGGTGCTTGTTGCTTTTTATTTTTGCTGGCTCTTCTTTTTTTTTATTTTTTTGGCTTGTCCAGTGCCATTTGGAAGGCCAATAAAAGCATCGAATGACAACAACGTGCTGCAGTCGCTATAGAAAATTAACTTAGCCAGACACACTCGGCCAGACCGACAGACCCGGTTAGAGAAAGAGTCAGCAACTCACCTGGCCGGGCTTTAAATGCCGCCATTTTGGCACGTAGTTGACTATTTTATTGGTTGATTTTGCCGCCAGCTTTTGGCTTGAATTTCATCAACATTTATTCAATTCTGTTTTCCACTTCCTGTCTTATGTATTTTCCTTTTTCCTTTCTCTCTATGTGTGTGTGTGTGTGTGTGTGTGTGTGTCAGAAAGGTGTCACAGGAAATGCGAGCGTGACACTCACGTAGGAGTTTCCACTGTGACGCTTCTATTAAAAGCGTCTCGCACGTTTCATTTTCAAACAAGCTGTTGTTGTTATTGTTGTAGTTGTTACTGTTACTCCTATCATTCCCATTCAATTGTTGTCTTTAGCCAAGTCAAATGTCATTAAAAAAATAAAAGTTCAAATACCACAAAAAAGCAAACAAAACAAATGATTCAAAAAATGATTTGCTCTTCCCAGCAAACGAAATAAATATAAATTTTAACTTTGGAATTTTGTAAAATCTAATAAATTATTACCAAAAAATTAAAATAAATATATTATAATCAATAATTAATTAAAGAAATCCGAAAAAGGTAAAAAAATTCAAGAAAATTTTCACACAAATTTCTAAAAAAAAAAAAAAAATTAAAAAAATTTATGTAAATCTTGTAAAAATTATGCATCAAGTTTTACTCAAAAATATTTAATAATTCCAAAAATAAAAAGCTTTAGAATTTTCAAGATCAAAGAGTATGCAAAAGTTAAAAGAAATAAACTCAACTCGATTCGTTTCGTTTCCTTCGTGTTTTTGTTGTTGCTGCTGTTGACATTAAGTTGTCTTTCAACTGCCTTTTAACGAAATCAATTTTCATAAATTTTACAACTGCCACATGCGGCAAGCGGTAAAATGTAGTTAACAGCCACAACCTCTTGCCACTGCAACATGCAACACCCAGCGGAGCGCAACCCCAGCCACTCTCGGTTCCACCTTTTTTTCCCCCGACTTTGTTTCACCTTTTCGTTGTGAACTTTTTGGCCGCGCGTTGAAAGTTCACGTTGAAAGTTTGCAATAACGCGGCAAAGACGCTTGAGTCCTTCCTCTTACTCTTGTTGTTGCTGTTGTTGTTTCTGTTGGCAAACGTGGCGCATTTTTAAATGGTCACGTTTTACAGTTTAAGCGCCAAGAAAAATACATCAAAGCGGTGCCCGCCCAAACCAAAAAAAGAAAAAAAATGAAAAGGTAAACAGGCGCGTGAGTCGTATTGCAAGTGGGCGTGGTCTGACCTCCCCCAAAAGTTCACAAAGTTGCAGGAAGAAAAACGGTGTGAAAAAAATGGATTTATTTTTTATTTCAGGCCAAGCAACACGATATGGCGCAAAAAAAACTACAGCAACAACGAATAAGAGCATAAAACAAGATAGAATAAAAAAGGGGGAAATCTGGGGGCAACAAAAAAAAAAAATTGGTCAAAAGAGCAAACTGAAAGTTTTCGCCAAGTTTGTAAACTTTTTAAACGCGCATTACACGCTCTGAGCATGTTTAAGTCTTGCGGCTTAGCGAGGTCAACAAAAAAAAATAAATAAATAAAAAAAAAAATAAAAGACGAAAGACCTGACAGAAAACTTGATAAACCAAAGAAAAAAAAGAAGGCAAAAAAAAAATAAACATTTTGTAGCGAAAGCAAAAATGTTTGATTTTGATGTATTAAATTCATTCAAGAGTGGTCAACTTCAAAATAATCTGAGTGAGACTGAAACAAAAAAACACATCAAATAAACTCATAAACCAAATTTTAAAAAATAAAATGATTGCCTTCAAAATTTAAGAAAAGCTCGCATCAAGCTGGAAAAGTTTGAATCACCTTGGACATATTTCATATTTAAGCAGCTGCTTAAAATCAATAGATGATATATAGTTTCACCCTCTACCAAATAAGTTTTCCAAAAAAAAAAAAAAAAAAAAAAACTGGAAAACTGTCACCTGAGTGGGACTAAGGAAAGGCAAGGGTCGGCAGTTTTATGGTGCAGCCACTTAAATGACAACAGTAATTAGCATCATGGCAGCTGAAAGGCTCGGCTGTCGTTGCTATTAAACAGTCGCCAACAAACACACACACATACGCATAGTTAGCCAAATGCAAACACAAATGTGGCTAGACCAGCGTGGCGTATACGCAATCTGTTGGTGTTGCTGTCGTCGTCGTCGGTTGTTGTCGTAAACTCTGCTAAACTGTTTGCCACTTTGTCGCGCAAAATTGTAAACTTTGTCGACGACGACAACGACGACAGTGTTGGCAATGAACTCCCAAGCAGGCAAGACCCAAACCCAACAGTCAAGTCAAGCCGACAGCACCAGGCGTCATTACTAAAAGGCTTAAGCCACCGCTGCCGCCGCCGCCCATAGTCAAATAAAACAAAACAAAATTGTAGGAAGGGCCAGAAGGTGGGCCAGGGCATGAATGAGTATAGAAAAGTTTCACCAAATAATTTTGCATAAATTTTTGGAAATTTGCTTTTGGCTTTGGGTAGATTTTCCGTTTACTTTAGCCTGACCTGACGTACCCCCCACCCTGCCCCACCAACAAAAAAAAAGGCTGCTAGCATCAGAGGCAAACATCGACGCAGCTGCGGCTTATTTACAAGTTGCCATAATATTTTGGCATACCCAAACGACCAGCCTCGCAAAGACCAGTCTATTCCAGTCAAGACACTTGTGGCATATACAATTTTTCGCCATTTCCTTGCTACCACCTTCCTTGCTTCCGCTTTGTAGTCTCCTTGTCGACAGCATTTTCACGCTTGAACAAATCACAAGCTGCTTAGTTTCATAATTAGAAGCGTCACATTTTCCCTGGCTGCAAACATAAAAAGTACTTTTGCATTACCCGCAAAATGAAGAGCAGCCTTTCAGTGGAGTTGATGGCAACTTTCAACAGGCATCAAAATTGAATGTCAGACCAAACCAGTCTAATCGAAATAGAGGCAATTACAATTGGGTTAGGTTTATTGCCGAAAATGATGGAGACAAGGTGTAGGTGAGTTCGGATTAATAATTTCTTAATTAAGAATAAAATATTTAAAGATAATATTTTTCGCAATTTCAAATTAAAATATTCCCAATTTTATTTATAATTTCTGAGTTTCAAATTTTGGATTTAAAATTATCATTGAAACGTATGGAATATTCTGAATTTCCTTTTTTTTTAATTTACGATTTTCATAATAATTTTATTTCCAGGAGAAAAACAAATCAATTCATTATTAAATCTTCTTCCTCTTTAAAGATTCAAGGCCTCAATTTGTATTTTGTTACTTTCATTTCTCTTCTCTTTCACAAAAAAAAAAAAAATCCAAATCCATTTAATTACCAACGCCAGTGACCTAAACGAGAACCGGCCAGGGACTTGGGGATTGTCAAAAATGTTGTTTGTTGTTTTTGTTGTCAACTGTGGCTGCTTTGGCTGCACTGGCTTGTCATTATTTTAATAAAGTTATTTACCTGAAAGTATGCAACAGTCCAAAGAGTAAGGCATGAAATTAGGCACAATAGTATGAGCAAGTTGACAGAACAAAAACACTAAAGAAGAAAGGGCGGATACCAACTTATACAGTGACAGAAAACAAACTTGGTCCTTTATGGCCAGCAACACACACACACACAGAGAGAGAGGCGCGTGCCATACAACAGAGAAAAGTCGGTGAGTAAGTAAGGCAAACTGCCAGGACGAGCTCAGTCTTGGGTAACTTTTGCTTATTTATGTTGATTTTCTAGCCAAAAGAATCTAGGTGAAATTGGGCGGGGGAGTGGTGCTGCTGAACGGAAATGGCAAACATAAATTAAAAGACTTTTTTGACAACCCTTAAAATTATTATACTTATTATTTAAGCAAGAGAGAAGCAGACAAAAAAATATATATATATATATATATAATAAAAATTGGAAAGCCCCAAAAAAGTTTTCATTACAACTTGAGCTAACAAAACTTGGCTCCAAAAAAAAAAAAGGTAAAGCTACCTTCACTCATTTCCTTCACCCTACTCAGTCGAGATCTTTTAAGAGTTTTGGTTCAATTTTTGTAATTGAGTAAAATGTAAATGCCAGGCTTGTAATGCAAGTGCATAAATTCTGACTATAAAGCCAAGAAGCCCCTACCGATTCGCACACCGAAAAAGAAGAAGAAGAAGACTAGATAGCTTTTATATATGACACTGATAACTGGCAATCCCCCTACATTTTCTCGACGGTATTTGCATGTCAGCCAGCTCACAAGATATGAAAAAGAGATGCCGCAGTAACAAACACCTAATCAGAAACGAATAATGTCCATTTAGAGGGCTCAAGCTTTTGTGCGAATGCATTTCCCCCCCCCCCCCCCCACACCAAAAAAATATGCAAGGACCTAGCTGTCAACACATTTCTAGGTTAGGGCAAGGAGGAGTAGGAGGATGAGAAGAATTCTTAGAGGAAAATTAGCTTTTGGCTTTAAAAGCTTAAGCTTGGCAAGGCTAGCGAAATCCTTTTTGGCTGTCAGCATGCCACTTGGCAAACAAGCCAAAAGTGGCTACCAAAGACCTCTCTGTCCCCCCTGCAACTCTCAGTCATATCAAGTCCTCCATTCAATGGGACCAGCTAAGGACAACGTCTTCAAGTTGGCGGGGTTTCGACCACACCAGCCAAGTGAGTAAGCATTGGCTCGATGTTTGAGTTTGAGTTTGGAGTTTGGTTTGGGTTTGGTTGGTTTGTGTGTTAGCGTGTGAATCCCAGCACTAAAGTCAGCATAATGCGCTGACAAACACTTTACTGGACCGAGATATCTTTCACAAAAAATACACTCAAAGAAATTTACTGCAATGAAACCGAATCGAGACATTCCGAGGTAAATTTAAATAAGTGAAACTTTAAAAATAATCAAAATTTTGAGAAGACAAGAAATGTCTTGCGTTTTTCCAATAACCTGGTATTTCTACCAGATTTCTGTGAATATTTTTAAAGATGATTTATTTTATCAGTAAGATTTGATAATGCTTTAAAAAGTACACACAGATTCTTGGGAGTTTTGAGGTTATGAAACTAGCCCAGAATCCAGACACAAACACTTTGAATCAAATACTTTAATAAAAATATTTTGGCCATAGGCCAAAGGTGTCGCGATTGTTAGCTGAATTGTAAAATTGTCGTCAAGGCTAGGCGACAAATGTTATCACAATTCTAATTGGATCGCTTCTTTTTTTTTTTTTTTTGAGAACAAAGCCGACAATCACAGAAACAAGTTTCAACTCTCAAAACTCCCAAAATGTCTGACCATTTAAATATTTGGTAAAGCGCTTACCAAGATTTAAACATATGTCGAATTTGTATTTCTGTAGATTTTGGGTTGTGCAGTTGAATATTATCCAGACAACCACAAGACAGACGCAATTATTTTCCTAACAATTTCAGCAATGCCAGAACTTTTCGCATACACACACACACTTGAGATGAGTAAAGATGAGAAAGCCTTCTTAGACAAAGTTTTGCTTGAAGTTTGTATTGAAGTTTCCAGCTGGCCCAGCCTGTTTGCAGCTGAGTCTTTCGGTGTCTAAGTTGTCTATGTCAGCTGACTTGGTTGGCCTGGGCGAGGGGAACCCCTCGGTGTGTGTGTGTGTGTGTCTGCAGACAGACTTTTGTCTATGTATTTGCAATCCATAAAGTTTACTTTTGGTCCCAAATGAAAGAATCTCTCAGTACATCTCTCTCTATCACACACGTTCTCTCTGTCTTTCTCTTTTTAGTAGTAGTTTGCTCTATCGATATCACATTTTTTTTTTTTTCATTTATGGTTGGAATTTCGCAGACAAAGTTTTCCAACGTTGACACTACAAATGCGCCGTAGGACTAGCATTGCATCACCGTCTTTCAATCACCTCCTTGGCCCCGCCCTGCCTACTGTTCTGGTTAGGAGTTTGTTGCTGTTTGCTGATTAGTTTGGATTATGGCTATTTTGAGTTTGGCGTTTATTGATAGGTGTATGCTTGGCAGGACAACATTAAAGCAACTATCAAATTATATTTACTCACACACAAATTATAATTGATCGATAGAGTTAAATTTACAATTTCTGTTCTAGTCTAGAAATGCAGTCGACTAACTTAACCAACCTCAAGCAAGATTAATAATACTTCAACTGCTGGCAACTTGGTTTAATTAATTTGCTTATCATTCAACTTGGTTTTCAATGTGATTTAAAGTGATGAAAGATATTTCAAAGTCGAAGAGAGCTGAAAAATTGAAATCTTCTTGACTATCTTCTCTTTTGACTATTTGACTATTTGAAAACTTTTAAAAGACTGTTGAATATGAAAGGAGAGTGGACTTTCTTTCGACTTTCACCTTGGTGAGTTTCCTTTGCGACTGCGGATCAGAGTTACAGTCAAGGCGAAAGGTGTTTCTTGATTGGGTTCATAATTTTGTTCAATTATTTTTGAGTATCCCAAAAAGAAAAAATAATTTTATAAAACTGATCAAACAAGTGAATTGTTTTCTTTTAAATAAAAAATATAATTAAATTAATTCATGATTTTTTTTTCGAACTTTTAGTTTGATTCGCTTTCAAATTTTTTTTTTCTTTCATAATTTCAAACAATTGTGCAAACAATTTTTCTCACAATTTAATATAAAAGCTTAAACCACAATTTTTTTTTTTAACCGGAATATAAAAAAAGGAATTATATTCTTTGTGGTTTTCCAAATTGATTAGATCAACATTTTTTGAAAAGCGTTTGTGGCCATTTGTTTGTGTGTGTGTCTGTGTATGTGTGTGTTAGTGCTTTGGTGTGCATGCATTTTTGGCACAACAAACAAATTTCACACATGAATGCAATTCTAAAAGCCAAAAGTGGCAGTTGCCGCCACCAGCAGCAACAATAGACGAACAAACCAAAAAAAAAACAAAAAAATACATTTTATACTCTTTTAAAAGAGAAATTCCAACAAATCAAATGGATATTTCCTTTTTTTTTTTTAGATCGCAAGTGGTGAACAAAAAAATGATAGACAAAATGCATAAATGAATACTTAAAAATGTATAACTCAATGCAAAAGCATAGAAACCAGACAAACGAGCAATAACAAAATAAAAATCAAGGCGAAAACTAAAGGCTTTTGGAATACCCTGTATCTGTGGGAATCCCACTTATATGAGAGATACCAACAATATAGTCAGTCGATTCCACTAAATACTAATGCTCGGTGATCAAGGGAATAAAAAAATTGCAAAACAAAAATATATATATCTAAGGATTTATTAAACTATCAAAAAAATATGTGAAAAATAATAAAGCTGATGCGTGGATTGATTAAAAGAAAGCTCCAAACTATATAATCGAATTTTGACTTAATAAAAAAAAAAATAAATTATAATATTTTCAATGAAAGAAAAATAAAATAATTTGAAAAAAATGAACCTCTCCCAAAGGAAAGTATTAAGATAATAGTGACAAAACACTAAAAAAGTCGAAAATTTGACAAGCAAAGCCTACTTTCTAAAAATTTAAAATTTCTTTTTTACAAGTTTTTTTTTTTTAACTCGGTCGTCTCATATTTGATGCACAAGTCTAATAAACCTCTGAAATTTAAGTGGTAGGGTATAAAAGGTACCACAAAAAATGAACAACAGGAATAGAGAATGGTGATAAATTGTGGGAGAACGGGAAAAACAAGAGGCGAATGTGTTCAAGTGAAATAAATTACTTTATGCACGCAAGACAACAAAGAGAGAGAGAGAGAGAGAGAGAGAGAAAGACCAAAGACAAGCCAAACAGCAAAAGAAATAAAATATACAAAAAAATTAAGCCGGATTCAAAAAAAAAAAAAAAAGAAGAGCAACAAATAAGGCAAAATAAAATCAGCAAAATGAAAGGCAAATGAAAAGCGCGTAAAATAAATAAATAAAAATGCAAACTGATTATGCATGGCGGAAAAATCCGATTTTTACAACAACAAAATATGCAACATACACATACACACACACACACACACTTACACACCCTGCAGCAACAAAGAAAAGTTGCCGCCATTTTGGCATTCTTTGCATACGCCTACGACACAGGCCACGCCCACAACTCAACTGTAAATTGGCTGGAGTAAGCAGAGAGCAAAGCTTTCAGCAATTCACACAAATCACAACAACAGCAACAACAACAACAATGAAATAAAAAGTATAAGGCTAAGTAAGGTAAAGGGCGAGAGACAGAAAATTTGCATTTTAATGCGCTTCACTTGTTTTGCCCACGCCGACAAGTGAAGTTTTTCCACTTTTCCTTCTTACATTGCTTTCATTGCTACTTCCATTGTTGGCAGCCAAAGAAAATGTGAGATAAATACTGTATAAAAGACATTTAGACCGACAGAGATAACGCCTCGTAAAGATTTGCAATATTGTAACACACGCTCATAATTTTTCAGGAAAATTTTCAAGAATTTATATACAAATTCGGAGTCTCAAAATGAAATTGTTTCAGTAAAAAGAAAAATATTAGTTCGTTAAGCTGTAGACTAAAGACTATTCTCGATCTCTTTTTATATCTTAATATTCCCAGTTTTGAAATGGATATATATTTAACTGATACATAGCAACTGCTTAATCATGTCCCTATACCAAGCTCTTATCGGATTTGAAAAGATCTCCGATATTAACAGAAATATATATTTATATCTAATATATCAATCATATGTTTACCTAAGCCAGGTAAGCCCCGAAACACCTATACCTACATATAGGAAGATCTCCGATATTGACAGAAATGAATATATACATAACATCTCCAAGCCAGGTAAGCCCCGACACACCTATGCCTATGCATAGGACTTCCTTATCATTTGACTATATCAAGCTCTAATGGGATTTGGAAAGATCTCCGATATAAACTGAAATGGATATATATTTAACTGATATATAGCAACCATAGACTTCTCCAAGCCAGGTAAGCCTCAAAACACCTATGCCTTTGAATAGAACCACTTTATCATCTCCCTATACGACGTTCTTATCGGATTTGGAAAGATCTCCGATATTAACAGAAATATATATTTATGTCTTATATATATCAATCATATGTTTACCTAAGCCAGGTAAGCCCCGAAACACCTTTGCCTATGAATAGGACTTCCTTATCATCTCACTATATCCAGCTCCAAACGGATTTGCAAAGAATAAATGTGAATAAAGCCTGATATATCGGATGATATTTATTTTGATTTTATTTTTATTGAAAATATCGGACTTCCTCAACATAAATCAATGATATTGATTCCGAATCAAGTCACCAGTGTAAGCAGAAAGAAAAGCTACTTTAAAAGTCTTGTCAGCATTATCCTCTTCCTCTTCTTCTTCTTCTTCTTCTTCTTCTAAAGCAATCTTATTTTCAGAACAAAACTAATAAGCTTCTAATTCTTTGTGAAGAGCATAAAAATTCAATTTTTTTTTCCAATTATTGAGCTCTATTTAATCCCATCCGGTGTTGCCTTATCAAGCCACACAATCACCCAGATAATCATGACAAAAAAAAAAAAAGAATTGTCTAGTTCACATTTTTGCAAGCTATCAAGTAAAACTTTTCAAATATCAGCTGTACAATGGCAAACTTTTGACCAGATGTGCTCAATAACATTCTTTTTATAATGTGGCAAAGGCTAAATAAAATACGTAAAAATAAAAATGAAAACCTACAAATATGCCAACATACTCAGGATTTTTCCCCAAAACGAAAATGACCATCAATTTGTATAAAATTCTGTTGAAGTGCAAAACTTTTCTTATAAAAAATAAAACATAGTTTTGTGGAATTCATGACAAAAAAAAAATTAAATACATTCATTTGGTAGGGCTTTATATTTATTTTTCAAATGTCTCTTCTAAAAGTTTTGTTCTATTAAATTTACATAAATCTAAAGGAAGTTACCCCTTCTGCTCTCTAAAGACGGAGTAAATTTTCAGAGACCAGAAAGTTGATGATACCAATTATAACTTTGAGATAATGAAACTTTACTTTCAACTGTCAATTTTTTTGGGCCACACCTATTCTGGGTGTCACTCAATGTATTTATTGATGGATTTCATCTTATGTGTAAAATATGTAAAGCTTCATTTTTATAATTTGCTAAAAGTTCCGATTTTATTCAATTATTTTTGAGTTCAACTCAAGTTAACTCAGTCCCCGAAAATTGAAATATGAAAATAATCTGCATATGAATTTGATTTGAACTTGGACTCTGAAGCCATTGACATTTAACACCGCCAGGTGCTGGGAACTATATGAGGGTAAAACTTTTACATTTCAATTTTTTTTTATCAGAAAAGCTGTCATAAGAGTGTAGAAAATTTCTGCAGCCACGTCATCATCATCAACATGAAGAGACGTTCATTGATTCAGTGAGAATTCTCCGTGTCCTTTTCCATATATCTTGTCAAGTTGGGCGAATGTTTAGAGTCTATAATCTTCAAATAATGGAAAAACTTTTGCTGTTAAGCAAGAGCAATGCCAAAGCTTAGATTTTTTGTTTTTTTTTTCCACCCACGTTTCATTTTTAGAATTTTTTTTTTCAGATTTCTTTTTGTTTTCGTTCTCCTTGAACTTGTCAACCCTGGCACCTCAGTTCTTCTTGTTGCTGTTGTTATTTTTTAGCTTCGTCCTCTCGCTTACTCGATTTTCAATTTATTTCGTTTAGTATTAAGGGGAGAAAGAACTTCACCAACTGTTTTCTTTTTTCTTTCTTTTTTCAGCCACTCGTTTGCTTTTCTTTTTGTTACCTGCCAAGCAATCAGTATACCACAATTTTTTCTTTCTGTTTTTAATTTTTTCTTTTTTTATTTTTGCGTGAAATGAAGTTTATGTCAAAAAGAAAAGCAGCTGCGGCAATGCTTTTGTGCAAAGTTAATTTCAATTTTATTGCCAATTGATTGCGATTTGAATTGAATTTTTGCCGCAATACATGAAATTAATTGGTTTGGAATTTCTACTCATTGCTTTAACTTTCTTTATTTTAGAATATTTTTGTATAAGTCAACAAGGAAAATTTCAAGCCCGATTAGTACCAATAAAAAAAATAGCTAAATAATTAATTCTAAATAAATTAATTCAATTCACATAAATATTTCCGTAACATTTCCTTTTTTTTATTAGCTCAAACAACCCATCAAATGTCAACATGTACATAAATATATATTTTTTTTTTCAGACCATAAAAAATAAAAGCTTTTCAATTGAAAATATGTAGCCAACTGAAAACAGTAAAAAAAAAAAAACAAGGACAAGAAATGCCGAGCCAACCGACCAAACCACATAATAAAATATCAACGAACCGCAAAGCCTGAGGTGACTTTTCCCACCTGCCCAACTCGCTACCCACCAACCCGAACTTTAAATGAAAAAACTCATATTATACATGCCAACACAAAAAAAGAAATATAATAGAAATAGCAAAAATGTTTAACGAAGCCAAACGCTTTTTGTGCTACCAACATATTCACATAGAGGGTCAATTGAAAGCGCAATGAAAAAAAAGAAAAAACCTGATAAAATAAAAGAGTGAAACTAAACAAAATAAAATGGAAAACAGAAGCTATGCAGAAAGCCTGAAGTGGCCTTTGGCTCTTGAACTGCAAAATATGCCGCCAGAAGAGCTGCCACAAGGGTCACCACCAGGTTAATGGACACCATATATTTTCAACAATTTTCCACCGCAAGGCGCTTTTTTGGTCATAGACAAAATCAAGAGAAAGTTAGGTGACAATTTCCTGAGGACAATTTGGCAATATTTAAAATCTTCTGTTCTATTTAGAAAAGATTGGCAGTTTCAACTAATTGGTTAAATAATAACAAATCATATTAGCTTCTTTGTTTTTATTTTTGAAACTATAAGATCAGCGCTTGCTTCCTATAAATCCTCGAGAATTTTTCAAGCAAATCAAAAGTTAAATGCCAAATGTCTTTGGGCAAGGCAAATTATCTGAAAATAACCTTTTTCCTTTTAGGAAACTGTGCTGGCTGGCTTGACATTGGGAGCAATGTACAGGCAATGAGCAGGGATGCCAACTTGCTGAGTGCCCAGAGACCTGCAAGTACAGTCTACTGCTTCTACTGCTATAAGCCGCTTCTCAACGAAACCAACAATAAATACGAAGAACAATACAAAATGTGAAAACTAATCCACTGGCAGTGAACTTATCAATAGCCCCTGGGAAAATTAAATTGATCAACAGCAGAGTGCAAATCAGGGCTTCTGTAATAGTAAAAGTCTTTCTCCAAAGTTAATTTGATTTCCTGAATATATTTTAGGTTGACATTGAATCCAAGCAAATCTATAATAACTCAATCACTGCCAAGGACTATTTAGTTGAAAACCAGACAGAAATGAACTTTCCAAATTTATAGAGAGAGAACTAGTTTTCATCCGTCCATCAGTCCTGAACCTATTAATAAAAGTAAAATAAGAAATATCGCAACGATATCTTCGGGGTTCAGAAGATTACAAACGAAGATTACAGACGGACATGGTTCTATCGATTCCTCTTGTGATTCTAAGTATTTTAGAAGCAAAATTTGGGGGTCTACGATGAGTGGTTCTGTGCATTATAAAAATCGGAACAAAATTAAAAGAGTGGGAAAAAATATTCTGCGCTTCTTTCATCTCAGCCCAACTCTTAAATAATTTTATGTAAATTTAAATTTCATTTCACTTAATTCCTATAAAATTGAATTTAATTTAAGAACGGAACATTTTCAAGTTTTTTTCTGGTGGCATAAATTTCTTTTCCCAAAAAAAAAAAACTTTTCTACTTTGGAAAAAAACTACGCACAGAACAAATTAAATTTCCACCAAGAAAAAAAAAAGAAAACAACACAAAAACGAAACAAAATAATTGAGAAAAAGAAACAAAGAAAGGTCACAGCAAATGTAGTTTATGGATTGTAGGCGAAAAGCGAGAGAGAGAGAGAGAGAGACCCATGGAATGCAAGCAAATCACCGTGACCAGCTGCAGGCGGTTGCAATTTTATTGGACTAACCAGAAGCCATAGAAATAATACTAAACTGGATTGATAGGATAGGATAGGATGGAGGCGGAGGAGGAGGAGGAGTAAGGTGTATATGCCATGGCCAGGGAAAGGGCAAATGAATTGACCGCAGAAATAGTGCAACTGCTGGTTGAATTGTTTTCAACGGCCTCAATTCGGTCTTTGAGTCCATCCGCCACTGTTCGGATAGTTGAGAGTTGTCTTTCCAGTTGTCTCCCCTCTCACCAGCTGTCATTTCGAAATGGTATCTGTGCGCGCCGTTGTTTGGAGTCAATGCTGCTGACATATCCCGTCCGTTCATTCGTGTGTCTGTTTTTGAGATTGTATTCCTACCTGCCTGTATGAATATCCGTTGCAGGCCAACATATCCGCCTAAAGTCGCCGTACCAATCATCCCACCATTTTGCCGGCTACCGACATGCGGTCAGACCAGACACACCAGACAGACAGACAGACAGACAGCAATGTCCCCGTCGTTGTCGTCATCATCAATTGCAGTGTTGCATATTCATACGCCATGTTGGCTCCTCTTGATATGCGTGCAGACAAAGGGTTGGCGCGGAAGGCCAAGTTGTTGAGGCACGACCATTTTGTCTGTTATGGTGGTCGATCGCTTGGCTTGGCTGCTCAGTCATTTTGCTCGGTAGTCTGATTTTTATTTTTATGTGGCTTATACGGTTTGGTTATGCTCCGAATGGATATGAATGGCCAGTTATTTCAAATTTTTTTTCTGCTCTCTTCTTTATACATTTTTTAATAAAAACGAGTATGCCAAATTGGTTACTTAGAAGAAGTCAGGGGAGCTAGCTGGCTGGATTATTAAATTTACCACTCCAAAGCCAAGAATCATTTATAATTTTTTTTGGGATATTTTCAAAAAGAGTAATTAAAATTCCTGAGAAAAATCAAATACATATAAATTTTTTTGTCAACCTTATTCCGTGTGCCGTTGGATAGTGCGTTATCATTTTGTATGGTAGTGAATGTCGCGTATATGTCACCCATTTAAAATATGCGCATTTTTGCAAATGACATTTCTGCTGTAGCGCAGTCAGCTCGGACTCGTAAACTCAAACACACGCACACTATCACTAATTGATATCACATGATGGAATTTATGCACAGACACAGTCTGAAGAGATACTCACACACAGCCAAACAATCAGAGTCTTCTAGTGAGAGTTCTCACCACACCACACATTCTACTCCGAAAGATAGGTAATCGGCACTTTTCATGTTTGGCCCTTTATGCGCTGGACAGAGAGGTGGGGCTGAAGGGATTGTGTCTGTTCGGCTCGGCTTTTGCGGTTTGTCACCGCATCATGACCATGCCCAGGACTCTGAGGTCTACCACTTTGCGGTGCAGTCCGATCATTCATTTGTCAACTTGTCAGCCAACCAAACAGACTGCCAAGCCAGCCAACCAGCCAGACAGACAGCCAGTCAGACATTTGAGCCAGACCGCAGCTATCAATGCCTTGTTGCTGACATAAAGTGCGCCATTTAGATTTTCCAGTACACATATCAGTGTTTATTGTTGTTGTTGTTGTTGTTTGTGTTGTGTATGTGTGTGTGTGTGTGTGTATTTCTGCTTTATGAGGCAATCTTTGTCTGATTTTTATATTTATGCGACAATTTTCTCCCAGCCATAATTTAGCCCAGGGTAGGCTTTTGTTTATTTTTTTTTTTTTTTTTGTTCTTATTCTGATAAATAATTTTCGCCAAACAGAGGAAACTCTTGGGCATTAAAAGTTTTTGCATATCAAAGTTTAAAATGCTTTCAAAAGCTCAAATGCACACTGAATCGATAAATTCTTAGAAATTTTATCAGAGATATCAGAGCCAAATTATTATGCTCATCAACTTAGATGGCTTTCTTAAAGAAGACTCATATTTTTATAGTCATGAAAAAATAAATAAAAAAGAAAAAATTTAATTTTTCAAATTTCTTATTAAAATTGAAAAGTCTTTTTTTTTCATATAAAATAATTTTTTTTTCTATTTATTTATTTTTATTTTTTATGTTTTTTGGCTTCAAAAGTTACTTAATACTTTCATACGTAGACTAATAAAATTCATTTTATTTTTGAGCTCGTGGAGTTGAAGCCATTACCCATACGCCCTGTATGACATACTTTATAAGTAGTTGAGCTTTCAATATTTTCAGCACCTCGGTGGTGGGTTGGTGGTTTGGTTGGTCAGCAAATCGTGTTCATTTCTAGACAAACACTAATTTTGACAAGGTGCAAACAAACTCACTGAGTGCTGCGGTTGGATATGACACGGTGTTTGTGTGTGTGTGTGTGTGTGTGTGTCTGTGTGTGTCAGCATTGCAACATCATCATGCCACACCCTTAAGGGAGCCGACAAAAATACAATGCACTAAACACACATACTCAGTTTCCTGTGATCACGTTCAGTCGGGCTGCTTGTCTGGGCCTGGTCGGCGTAGGTCTGGTCTGGCCTGGTCTCACCTAGTCTGCCCTGGTCTGGTCTGGTTTGGTCTGGCTTGGTCTGGCCTGGTCTGGTGTCGACAGATAAAATGCTTTTTTGAAAAATGTAAAATTGCATTTGTAACCGCATTTCATTAGAGCAAGAAAGTCAACCGCCAGGTGGCGAGGGCACGTACAAAACTGCTGGCAGCCAAATGCCATGAATGGCAAAAGAATAGAATAGCAACACCAACAAAAAGTGTGCAAAACAAGCTGGTAAAATTTGCGCTGTTTTCTGGCCAACAAAGCGCACGTCATGGTCAACAGGCAAAACAAGACTAACAAACTTGGCCAACAAGGAAAAAAAATAGGAAACAAGTCCAAATGGAAAATGGCAGGCACACTGGCAACAGCATCAAATCTGCTGAAAGGTGCCAAGGCAAAAGGGGAAAATTTTTAGGCCGTTACCAATTTTTGTTTACCAGCTTAGACTGTTTGGTCATGTATTCGTATGACTGGCACACATTTCAATGCAAAATAGAAAGAGGGGCAAAATAGGCTCAAAGCTTAAAAAGTTCTTCTTTTTTTTGTGGAATTTCCACATGTCGAAGTCAGAGGAAATCACAAAGGAAATTTAATTTTCATTTACTCGTTTTTAAGTACTGGCCAAATCTTTTAAAACTATCAAAATTTTATAAAAAAATTATTATAATTTAAATTAAAAAATACTTAAAAGTCTTCACTAAATTTTAACCGCATCCAAGGCATACCAAAATGGCAAAATTTCTATTGCGGTTTCCCTGACCACAAACAAAGAGTGGAAGTAATTGTCAAACTAAGCGAACAAACCAAAATAACCCTGACGGCTGGGAAATTCTGAACAGGTTGTACCGACAGTTAGCCAAGTGTAAATGACGTCACAGTAAGGCGCAGACTGTCTAGGACAAAAAAAAAATAAAGAAAATGAATTGAAAAAAATCATAAATAAAATCCCTGAAGCTGACATAAAAGAGCAGACAAATTGTCAAGTTCAAAACCAAAGCAGGAACAACAAGTGTCCTGGCTGAATATAAATAATAATTTATGGGCGAAAAACCAGACAGACCAAGGCACATGGCAAAAATAAACAAACAAATAAAGCAACAGAGACAAATAAACACAAAAACAGTTGAAATGATAGTTGGAAGGATATTTTCTTTTTTTTTTTTGTTTTTTTTTTTATGCGGATTGAAAAAAAATTTATTATTATTTTTGCAGTTGCCAAAAACTGAATCAACGAAATTGTAAAATGCCAGACGTGATTTTTTGAATGAAATCAGAAACGAAGAGCAGCCAAAATATGTCAGACTTAAATCAAAAATCGCAGACAAAACTGACAAATAAACAGACAAATGCCACAGACTGACAAATAGCCGAGGCAGGGGAGGAGGAGGAGGAGGAGGAGGAGTTGGAAAATTTCCTTGCTGTTTTCAATGGCAAAAATTTCTTGTCAAGTGACTTTGTAGTGTAGGCAAAAGTTTATTTTGGGCTAAAGAGAATTTCCCTCTACACATTTGCCAGGCAAACTCATTAACAAGTTGGCTTGCCAACTGACACACACACACATACACAAAGCAAGAAAGAGAGAGAGAAGACAAAATGGCAGCAGCCGCAACTAATGGCTGTCAGTTATTTTATTATTTTTTTTCTTTCGTTTTCTTTGTGGCAAGGCCAAGGCAAGCACCAAATGGCAATACTTGAAGAAGTTTTATTAAAAAACAGCTCAAAATTACAAACCTGAGCGCTATGAGAATGAGGAATCAAGTAAAGTTAAAGGAGACATGAAATGGCTTGGCAAAAGCAAGCAAACCAAAAAGCCATCTGGCCACATGTGCTGATAGTTTTTTTTAGTTAAGTCGAGACGACTTGCTAAAACTTTTTCAAGTTCTTCATTTTTATGAAAATCTCTGGAATAATTATTTATGTATGGTGGCATCTCTGATGGGAGTAGCGAGTTGGCAGGCCCCGTTGCGAGTGAAGCGATGGCAGTCTCCTGATGGCATCCTCAATGCGAGTGACGAGATGGCAGTCCCCTGTTGATAGACTGGTCACACTGAACGATCGAAGCGAACGAACTGTTCCATAAGAAAAGTCGCAGCGAAATGAACACACCAATAATTTAAGACACTCGTTAAACAATTATATCATCAATCTTTACATTTATTTGTACTTGGCTTCACAAATTAATTATTTCGATTGCAATCGGTGACATTGGCAAAGCATACACATCGATCCGGATAGCAAGTGCAGAGTCGGGAAAGCGCCGAGGTATATGGAAATACTATGATCCTCCACATATTGTCAATCTTGAGTGTCTCATAGTGATAACCATTGAAGAACATTGAATGCGGCGTTTGCATAGCATAATAGTTTAAGATCGGCTTCAGATCCACATCAATACAGTTCACATAGAACTGAATGCAGGGTATATACGAACATAAGGCATAGACCGAACCAACAGATTCATCAAAGAGATGAACAGCATCGAATTGTGGCGCCTCATCGATAAATATACTGCCCAGTTCGGAAATAGCTGAAAAGGAATGAACCGTACAGACGCCCGTGGGACCAACTCCAAAAAAATTGTGATACTGATTGAGCACCAAAATCGGACTGGCTATAGCTGGGGCATGCTCATCATCTGCTACCAAAGTTTGGACCTTACTATCTTTCAGAACATTCATGGTACGTATATAATTTGGATGTAGCACCACTTCCGGGGACAATTGACGAAAGCGGAAGCGAACACGTTCCAGAAATTCATCCTGTACCGAAACATGAACGGCCACAGTGGCCATGGGAAACATATCAAAGGGATCCTGCATAAATTCGGAGAGAATATGTGCCGCTGTATTTAAATCACTGTTCTCAAAGACACATAAAAATCGAGATCCCGGCCATTGCTTCACCAATTTCTTGGGTGGAAGCTAAAACAAAAAATTAAAATATTAAAGACTTTTTCAAGGCTTGAGAAATCGATTGTATTACAAATTTAAATGGCGCCTTGTTATAGCGCGGATTCTTAACACGATCATAAGTCACCGTATTTTTGGGTACTTCACACATTTTTATTATTTTCTATTTACACTTGAAATTTGGATATGAATAGAATGATTAGAAGCCAGACGACTGCTGGGTACATTTTTTTTTTTTTTTTTTGTGAATTCAAGTACACTCTAGGGTCTATATAAAATAACTTTAAACCCAAAGCCTGTTAGATAAGAAAGTTGGGCAAAACAATTCTCTGAAACTTTGAGATGTGACCAAAATATGCAAAAACCAAAACAAGTGGCCTAAAGCACAAAAGAGTCATATAAAGTCCAAACAAAAGCTAATAAATAAGTTGCCCTACCAAAAAAAAAAGATAGAAGGACTCTACCCAAGTTTTAAGTGATATATTGAAAATATCTCTGAATTTTATTTATATCCGAAAAAAACTGAAAATTTTTTTTTTTTTTTTTTGCTTTTTCCGCATAATCAAAAGTTAAATGATTTAATTAGCAGAGTTTTGTTCACATCAGTTTCGATTTGGAAAACTTTTCCAGCTTTTCAATAAACATGGAAATTTTCGAAAAATTGCATTCGCATTTATTTATTTATTTCATTGTGGATTTTATGCTCTACAATCTGAAAGCTTTTAATTGAATTTCAACCGCAAACATAGTAGAAAACCATTCATGAATTTGGTGGCAAAAAAATAAAATATTATGCACACTTTTTGGTCAGTTATCTGTCGAGATTCTACCAAATTCATTTCGCATTCAAATTAAAAAGTTAACGCTTTCATTCAAACCAAAAAAAAAAAAAGGAAAAACTGAAAAATAAAAGACAAGCTTAGTGGTTTTATGAAAGGGTCAACGTCAAATGCAGTTAGTTTTAGGGTCATTTTTCAGCTATTCACCATGTTCATGAGCAGAGTATTAAATTTATAAAACTTTAAAGAAATAAGTTTTCGACTTGGAAAAATGTATACAAATTATTTTGAAAATTTGTCAGTATTTTTAACAAGGCTAAAACAGACAGGAGTGAAAGCAAAAACAAAAGCCCAAAATCGTGTTTAATTTGTGGTGGACAAAATTCTCAAAATTATATTATATTATTTATTTGCAGACCAACTTGAGCCCCCCAAAATATAACAGAGTAAACTTTCCTATCCCCCAAAAAGTAGGCAACTGAAAGTGCCAAACTGGCAAGTTGAATGTCATTTAACAAGCAAAAACTTGCAATAACATGTTGTAACGACACGAGTCAGTAGCAGTGCCACTGCCACTTGCCACACACTCTCACACACACACACACATGCACAACTGGACAGCCAAACGAGTCCAAAAAAAAAAAAGTAGTACATGAAACCCAATGGAACACTTGAAAGATATGCAGCGGCACTTATCAGTGAATTGTATTTGCTGGCGAAAACCAAATAAAATATGAAAATGGTTGTGCAAGCATTAAATGCATGACAAACTATGGAAAGGGTAGACAGGGTAGGAGGGGGGAGGCAAATGCTGAGAATATGGAAAGCACATGTGAGCTTTAAGTAAGCCAAAAAAAACAAGGTGATGCAGGCTTAACGGGAGAACTAACAGAGCTGACTAGTTCTATCCGAAACCTACCTAAAGTTACAAAAAGCTTTAGGAAGTCAGCTTAAATATATAAGATCAAGCTTGAAAGTTAGAAGAACTTTATGAAGTCAGCTTAATTATATAAAATCAAGCTTAAAAAGTGAGGACTTTCGTAAGAAAATCCCAACCTTTTCAGACTAAAATTTATCTCTATAGGGCAAATGATTCAGTAGATCCTCATGACTAAAGCTTAAAAGCTTCAAGAAAAAATTTAGAGGGGTAGAAAGCTTTCAAGAACCTATAGAAAGAATCTCATGACGAAGCTTCGATACCCTCTGTTTCGAACGGTAAATATTGGAGTTTCGGTGTGACTGTGTTCGCCTGCCTGTGTGCCAGGCGCCGGAAGTGCAAATAACTGTTGCCAAAATGTGCACATTGCCTGGCCGGGCTACCAAATCGTGTATAGAAAGGGAGGAGTACCAGAAACCGAATGGATCGCATATTCGGGGAGGTTGCAACTTAAAGGCAGACAGAAGGGAACTCCGAAACACCAAGAGCGCGGCTGCAAAACTTCAGGCTGGCAGTGGCAGTTGAGGCTGGGTCATCATAATGCCAATGCTGTTTTGCCTCCCCAATTCGCAACTCTTTTCTGACTTGCCTGGTGAGAGAGTGAATGAGGGAGTGAGGGAGGTAGGGAGGGTGTGGAACAGTTGAAGTTGCCACACGCGACGCTCGTAGCAATGCATGCAAACAAGATTTAACGATAAAATTTTAATTAGTGCATAAATGGGCGCTTGATTGTGTGGGCGTGGCAGCAAGATATGTGAACAAGCCATATGTGTGCCTGTGTGTGTACTCATTTCAGCTTGCTCAGTGTAGTTTGGCGCATTTTGCTATTATTTGTTTTTGGCTTGAAAGCTCCATCAGATACACCAGCCTCAACTTTCGAATATTACGATTCGAAGCGAATTTGAGGATAACATGCTAGAAATTAAGCAATTCTGAGTGCTTGGCTCATCTGTTATGCTGAGCTTTTACCCTGTCCCCTTCACTCTTGCCTAGTCAACTTTTTACTAGATAGTACGTGTGATTTTCGAGATAAAAATTAAATTAAAAAAGTTCCAAATAAATTTGAACAAATCTTTAATGATCGGGTTGGTTTTTTAATATGACACTTTTCTCATTAAAAAAAAAAGAATGATTTCTTGAGCTTGTGTGAACTTTAGTACAGAGCTTTTCTCTGAACTCTACTCAACTGTACTTTACCTTATTCGATTACTTAGGACTTTTTATTCTCCTCCCTCTATCTGTCTCTCTCTCACTCTCTCTCGATCTCGCCCTCGCTTCCTCACACTCTCGTTCTATCTCTCTCTCGCTTCCGTACTCTCTCTCGATCTCGCTCTCTCTCGATCTCCCTTTCGCTCTATCTCGACCTCTCTCTCGCTCTATCTCTGACTCTATCTCTCTCGCTCTATCTCTCTCTCTCGCTTCCTGTCGCCTTCAATTGTGTTTGATTTAATTAATTAACACACTTTCATATCTCATCTTCTTTAACGAATCCTTTCAAAAATATCTTCATTTAGTCACCTACTTAAGTATTAATGGCAAACTTCTAAAAGCCACACACCAAAATAAAACTTGAAAAATAAAATTCCCCATAAAATGTTTCTATTTCAACTGTTTTACCATAAAAGTATTTAATCGTGTTGATTCCCATTTTCATTCTTTTACTTCTTCTTTCATATTCTGCGAGAGTGAATTCCAACAGCCACAGAATTTCTCTACCTTCAAATCAAAGAAAGAGTCTAATGTTTTTTTATGATTCTGATTTTTTGAATCCCAGAAAAGTTCTTTGGGATCTTTCTCTGTTTCAAAAATTACATTTCTCTTGATCAAACATTTTTTAGTGCATTTTTTTTTTAGGGTATTTCAATTTCCACTTTGTCAGGCCAAAAATATTCTCGACTTGAACGCTTAGAAAAATGCTTGGTAAAATGCTTTCATGTTTACCTATTTGCTTTTATATTCGGAATACAAAAAAAAAAAAGATCAACACATTCACATAGGAGTGTGTGTGCACACATATCAACATCAATACTGTACAAGCTTCATGTAGCTTGTTGCATTTGTTTAGTATCCACGCTGTTTTATGCATTACTTCCTTCAGATACGAGTATGTGTGTGTGTGTGTGTGTGTTACTGGATTTTGAATAAAGTGTTGACTGCTACCACGTTGAAACGAGCTGGCCCTGGGGCTGCCCAGCAGAAACCAGTACAAAGCAGCTACCAAATAAAGCAAATAGTAAATGTAAGGTAAAAAAAAAAAATGTTAAAAAAAAAATACTAAAAAGACGCTTTTGGGTAGTGGAAAAAATTCGAAAGGCAAACCAAGACAAGCCGAGCACAACAGCCCGACAGGTACTAACTTTATTCAATATTGTAGACATTTTCTTGGTTGCTTCCACAATTTTTGTCTACTCTTTTTTTCCTCACTTTTTATTTATTTTAATTTTACTATCTTCACTTGTGTGGATGTGCGTCTTCTTTTTCTTTATTTTACAACTTGCCTTGATTGCTGGCCAACTTGCAATTTGCATATATTTTGCGATTTTAGGATCTGATGCCGAGTTTAAATATTTAAAAGATAATGCAAAAAAAAGTAAACTCAAAAAAGAATTTCCGTGTTCAGACCTTTCTTCAGAAGTTGACATGATGAATAAAACTGGTTATTTTCTTTACTTTAATAAATAAAAAAATAATAAAAAAATAATTAATAATAAAAAAATAAAATAAAATAAAAAATAAACAAGAATTTGCGTGTTCAGACCTTTCTTCAGAAGTTGAAATGATGAATAAAACTGGTTATTTTCTTTACTTTAATAAATAAAAAAATTATAAAAAAAAATAATTAATAATAAAAAAAAAAATAAATAAAAAATAAACAAGCATTTGCGTGTTCAGACCTTTCTTCAGAAGTTGACATGATGAATAAAACTGGTTATTTTCTTTACTTTAATAAATAAAAAAATAATAAAAAAAATAATAAATAATAAAAAAATAAAATAAAATAAAAAATAAACAAGAATTTCCGTGTTCAGACCTTTCTTCAGAAGTTGACATGATGAATAAAACTGGTTATTTTCTTTACTTTAATAAATAAAAAAATAATAAAAAAAATAATTAATAATAAAAAAAAAATAAAATAAAAAATAAACAAGAATTTGCGTGTTCAGACCTTTCTTCAGAAGTTGAAATGATGAATAAAACTGGTTATTTTCTTTACTTTAATAAATAAAAAAATAATAAAAAAAATAAAATAAAAAATAAACAAGAATTTGCGTGTTCAGACCTTTCGTCAGAAGTTGAAATGATGAATAAAACTGGTTATTTTCTTTACTTTAATAAATAAAAAAATAATAAAAAAAATAATTAATAATAAAAAAAAAATAAAATAAAAAATAAAAAAGAATTTCCGTGTTCAGACCTTTCTTCAGAAATTGACATGATGAATAAAACTAGTTATTTTCTTTACTTTAATAAATAAAAAAATAATAAAAAAAATAATTAATAATAAAAAAAAAATAAAATAAAAAATAAACAAGAATTTGCGTGTTCAGACCTTTCTTCAGAAGTTGACATGATGAATAAAACTGGTTATTTTCTTTACTTTAATAAATAAAAAAATAATTAATAATAAAAAAAATAAAATAAAAAATAAACAAGAATTTCCGTATTCAGACCTTTCGTCAGAAGTTGAAATGATGAATAAAACTGGTTATTTTCTTTACTTTAATAAATAAAAAAATAATTAATAATAAAAAAAATAAAATAAAAAATAAACAAGAATTTTCGTGTTCAGACCTTTCTTCAGAAATTGACATGATGAATAAAACTAGTTATTTTCTTTACTTTAATAAATAAAAAAATAATAAAAAAAATAATTAATAATAAAAAAAAATAAAATAAAAAATAAACAAGAATTTCCGTATTCAGACCTTTCTTCAGAAATTGACATGATGAATAAAACTGGTTATTTTCTTTACTTTGCTCCAATTTGACATAAATATTTTATAAATAATAAAAAAAAAAAATTGAATGTTTTACTTATTAAACTTGATAGTAAAAGAAGAAAATCTATCGATTTTCAGAATAAAAAAAAATATCTATAAGAAAAAAGAAATATTATTGGCATAAATGAAGTCAGATTGATCTCTAAATAAAATAAAATAAAATAAAATAAAATAAAACATAACAGTAAGCGTGAAATAAATATATAATTAATAAAAAAAAATTGAATGTTTTACCTATTAAACAGGGTGATTAAAACAGAAAATCTATCGATTTTCAGAATTTAAAAAAAAAAATAAAAATAATTATATAGGACTTGCTCTATGAAAAATAAAAACAGAATGAACTATATTTTCAAATTTGCTAAGTAAAATATTTCGGCAAGGCAAACTAGATGAAATTTTTTGTTTAATTCAAAATTTCAAAAGCCCACTCTGATCAGATAGCTCCGGTTTTAAGTAGATATGGAATTATGCATTTAGCTTTCAAAAAAATATTGCCATCTTACCATGAATCTATTTGTATATTTGGCTTTCACCTTAAGTCAAAGATTATATCAAGATTGTGCAAATGTATGTAACACAGAGAAGGAGACTTCGTAGACCTCTCAAAGTTACCCAAAATATGATCAGGGCGACTAGTGAAATCGATATAGCCATGTCCGTTCTTCTGTCCGTCCTTCCGTCCGTCCTTCCGTCCGCCCGTGTGAACCATTAGATCTTAGAGACTATAAGAGCTAGGATAACCAAACTTGGGATTCAGACTCCTTATGTGTGTACGCTGGTCAAGTTTATTTATTTTTTCACCCCCGCCCTTCCTTCCACCCCCTCACTTTTTCAAAACCTTGTCATTTCTACAGCTTTAGGATTTCGGTATTAGTTGCTTCTGAAAAGTTGTTACGAATCTAAAAATCTTTCGATTGATATCAAACATGACTAAAGTCGGACCAAATTTACATGAGATATACAAAAAATTTTCAGAGTAAAGAATTTGGTTCCCCCTGCCCAACTGCCAAATGGTCGAATGTACCGTCCGATAGATGGCGTGCTTGCATTATTATGAACATTGTCTTGTTGGATTCAAAGGAATATTTAGACCAGATGTTTCATGTGAATATAGACGAGCAGGGTTACCACCCAACTAGGGTTGCCACCTTTTCTTTTTCAATTCCGTGGTACAGGGTATCCCAGACTCGGCCGCGCCCGAGTTTAAGGTTCGGCTTAATTTTTTAATTAAAATATGTAAATCGCGTGCAAATCGCTTAAAATAGATTTTAGAACTCTAAAATTCCGCCATGCCCCAAATGCGGCTATCAAATTCTAAACCGAAAATATTTCACTCATTTGTGTGCAAACAATTTTCTAAAACAAAAATTGCAAGTACTGAAAAAGCCAACAAAAAAAAACACACACACACACACACACACATGGATTGTGTGTGTGCTTGGAGCAAATTTGAAAATGGCGCTCAACCGATGCCGCCAAATGCCAACAATTTGGTTTATTTTCGTCCTAATTGCCAACAACAGTTACCGGATTTTTCGAAAGCTCAATGGAAAATTTGAATGGATGCCCCCCCCCCTCGCTTCGATGTTACTATTTCACCTGCCTTCATTTTGGTTTCAACCTCAAATTAGTTTATTCATTTTCGGGCGCATTGTGGTCTCGGACAGAGTGAAAGTGCCGGGACTCGGTGGAATACTTTTTGTGTGTTTCGGAATTTCCATTTTAATTTTCTATACGAATTCAATTGAGGAGGGAATTTAACAATTTGAGAAATTTGAAGCGGTGCATTAAGTGTGGTAATTGCTCACAGCTGTTGAGTACAGTTTCAACAAAATATAAACCAAAATCACAGTACATATTCAACATATTTGAAATTTGATCACGATTTCACATAAAGTCCTAAAGTATCTTTAGATATTTACATACTTTTATTGACACTAACAAAATTAACGCTAATGTCTAAAAAGAAATATTTTCTATTTATGTCAAAAATGTAACTTCTGCTTGCCATCCTTGTCCGCAATCATTATGCATGCTTCGATGATTGTCGTAGCAATTTTGGCTTAAGACCCGAAAAGTCGGCAAACTCAAAATACCACCCATCATCAGTGCCAATAAATCGCCCAAGCACAATGTCCAGCTTTATTTATTTTCACATTTCAAGTGTTTAGTTTACGCTTCAGAAAATCGCCATTTTGCCAACTTCATTTTGTGCAGCGAGCCGATTGCATTTTATCCAAACCAACACCAACACCAGCATCATCAGCATCCAAGCTCAGACCGAGTCCAAGCTGGGCTAAAAGGAATAGTATACACTATCTGCAGCTGTGTTGGAAACATGTACCAAGACAAGCCAAGTTGGCCCTTTGGCAAGCCCGGCAAGCCAAATCGTCAACTTCTGTTCAGAGAGAGAGAGAGAGAGAGAGACAGAGAGCGAATGAAAGAGAGAGAGAGAGAGAGACCGAACGAGTTGGGAGAGAGTGGAACTGTCATTGCCATTTCAATTTCCGTTTGAATTTTGCACTTCATTTCGCAAGTTCGCAATTTTCTTGTGATTCTTCTTTTTCTTTTTTATTTTTTTTTTTTTTTAGACGACTCCTTCAAGAAATCAAAATAAAAGAAAAGAGAAGAATATGTTTGCCTGGGCAGAGCCTGGAGAGCACAGATGAAAGGCAAAAGGCAATGCAAATATTCAACACAAAACTGGTGGAGTAAAAGCAAAACAAAGCAAAACTGACGAAGAAGTAAAAAAAAAAAGAATGAATGAAAGAAAACCAAGAAGGACTTGGCATCTATCAGCTGGCTGGTGAGGCGACTTTTGCTGCAAGAAGTGAGGAGGCCCAAGAATGGCACCGAAGCGGATGACAATAAATTGTCACTTGGCGCTTGAAGCTGCTTCTTGGCTGTAAAAATGTAAACACGAGCGAAATGATAACGATGGCTGGAAAAAAATAAAAAGAAAAACTGGAACCAAGAGACTGTGAGACAATTGCACGTACCACTGACACCGACGGGCCACGCCCATCACCATCACCCTCACCAAAAAAAAAAAAACAAAAAAAATCTCTGTCCTGTCACTCTTGAGCCTGCCAGCTTCCCCCCTTCTCTACACTCCTGGCCTGCTGTTTATTTGTTTGACAAATAACGAGCAAAATAATGAAGGAGGTGCAAATGATGTTGGCATTGTTTATTCAACTGCGAAATGTAATAGGCGCGTTGCCTCTGACAGTAGCAGCCAACGCTGGCGCTCGCTTGCCGGCTCACTCGCTTGCTGGCTCGCCCGCTGCTTTTTTATGGCTGATTTGACAGGAAACGGAAACGCGAAATTGCAAAAGCGCAATAAAGTGTAGCATAAACAAAGGCGCGCGTTGAATACACAAAACCTACACCGGTGAAAAGAGAAATTTGTTTTTATTTTCTTTATTTTTTATTTGTAGATTCTTTCTTTTTATTCTATTTGATTTATTTTCTATGCTTGCTTTTTACTTATTTAAATTCAACTTATTTTTTGATACATATTTATGCGAATAAAAAAAAACCAAATTGTTATTTTGTTCTGCATAAAAATCATAACAATTATTTTTATATCATTTGTGAAAATCTATATTCTGGTTGTAAACAATTGAGTAAATTTGTATTTTCATCTGTTACAAATTTTGTGATATGCTAAACAAAAGAAATATACTTGTCATACAATTTGGGTTGCCCAAGAGCTCTATTGATTTCATAAAAATGTAATTCTTATTTATCAATTAACAACACATGTTTTTATTTTTAGATTTTATTTGAAATAAATACAAAAAAAGTAGAGCAAAATTTTAGTTCAGGCAGCCAATGAATATACTGAAATTCTATATCATTTTTTAGACTCTTTTCGAAGAAAAAGGAGTCTATTCACTTTGCTCTGATGTTTGTAACGCACAGAACCAAACATCGTAGACCCACAAAAGTTACATCTAGAATACTTAGAATCACTAGAGGAGTCGATATAGCCATGTCCGTCTGTCCGTCTGTCCGTCTGTCAGTCTGTCCGTCTGTCCGTCTGTCCGTCTGTTTCTATGCGATTTACTCCGTCGTCTTAAAAGCTATTTTGCTGAAACTTGGTATTTAGCCTTCTTTTTTACCTAGGTAGTACACTAGTTTGAATCGGTCGGATCGGACCACTATATCATATAGCTGTCATACGAACCTAAATCGGTTTAGGCAATAACTTCCACATTTATTATCCGATCCTTTTGAAAATTGACACGCGTATGTTTTATATAACGATAGATAATTGTACCAAATTTTGCCCAGATCGGATCACTATATCTTATAGCTGTCATACGAACCTAAATCGGTTTAGACAATAACTCCCACATTTATAATCCGATCCTGTTTAAATTTAGCACACGTGAGTTTTTTATAGCAAGTTATATAAATACTAAATTTCGTAAGGATCGGACTACTATATCATATAGCTGCCATACGAACCTAAATCGGTTTAGAGAATAACTCGCACATTAATTAACTGATCTTTTCAAAACTCGGCTAACACGTTTTCTACATAAATATACGCATTTGTGCTAAATTTTATTAAAATCGGAATACTATATCATATAGCTGTCATACATATCGAAATCGGCCCTATTAACTGACCAACCCCGTTCATGTGATTTTCGGCAGAAACAACTTCGAAAAGAGTCTGTAATCTTCGGCACCCCGAAGATAACGTTGGGATTTTTTTTTTTTAATCTTTGTTTTTTTTTCGAAATTCTCATAATTTCTGTTAAATATTTTTCCATAATATTTTAAAGTATGATTCTTCATATATATTTTTTTATTTATTATTTTTTTCGAAATTTTGATAATTCTTTTTAAATATTTTTCCATAATATTTCACATTATAATTCTATATATATATATTTTATTTATTAATTATTTTTTTTTATTTCTTTATATTCGTTTTTTTTTTTTTTTAGAAATTCTCATTATTCCTGTTAAATATTTTTCCATAATATTTCACATTATAATTCTTTATATATATTTTTTATTTATTATTTATTTTATTGTTTTTTTTTTATTATTTTAATTTATTTATATTTGTTTTTTTCGGAATTTTGATGTCTTTTTATATATTTTTTTTTTTTTATTTATTATTTATTATTTTTTTCATTTATTTATATTTGTTTTTTTTCGAAATTCTCATAATTCCTCTTAAATATTTTTCCATAATATTTCACATTATTTTGTTATTTATTTTATTTACATTTTTTTGAGTTTATAGAAAAAATATAATAATGCTTTTTAAGCAGATTTCCAAGTCGTATTAAAACTGTCAAGGATTCTGAGAAAAATATATATTTATGCATTTGTGAGTATTTCAATGAAAATGCCATATCAGCAAGCGTACTTTAAAAGCCTGGCAAGCACTCACGCACATTTCCCAACTAAGGCGACGCACAGTCGTATGCATATTTATAAGATGGAAAACTTATAAATAAAGCAAGTGTGTCAAGAATGCATTTTTCAGGCCATAACCAAAGCCACGTTAAGTGGGGGGAAAAAATAGAGAAAAAACACATTCTTGTAATGGAATATGAAAACATATTTGCAGAGGTGTGATGGAAATAGAAAATGAATATGGCAGAAAACTGCAGACTGCTCCATCAGCTATAAAAAGAATGTAAAGATTTTTCTCCATCGTCAATTTTTATGCGAAAGTTAAATACTCTTTTTCCAAGTCTCAAAAGGGCTAGGCAAATGTGGCGCCATCTATATTCTTAAAAGAGGGTACAATTTTCAAAACAAGGAAAAAAAACCTGCCAAATGATTGCTGGAATGCAACAGGCTGTGCAACCAACCATTCTGAGGGTGGTTCAAAAAAAAAAATGACTAGCCAACCCTGGTTGCCAAGCAACCGTAACCAAGGAAAAATGTTGGCATCGGCATTCTGGCCACAACAATAACCAGGAAAAATTCTAACTAAATAAAGAGAAGAAAAAAAAATAATGGTAAGAAATGCAACGGAATCCCCTTAGGAAATTCAATTCAATTCATTCATTCAACTCACTCTTAGATACTTTCACGAGGCAAAACCGACTCGGCCAATTCAAGACAACTGCCCAGCGGCAATGCCATACAAAGGAAAACACCTGCCCCGGCCAGCCTCGAGGATTTCATAATCAAACGCGACTACACCGGAGCTCGCGCCTTTCTCGAATACGCCAACGAGGAGGATAATGAGAAATTACAAAGACAAATCGATCAATGGATGGCTTATTGCAGTTTCCATCTTGGCGATTATCAATTGGCCTTGGAACAATACAAATCCCTCAGGTCCGTGGTGCCTGACGATGAGAGCGAAACCAAGGCGGCCATCGAATTGAATTTGGCCGTGTGCATGTTTTACTTGGGTCTTTATGAAGAGGCTCAGGACTTGATGGGCCAGATACCACAATCGCCGTTAAAGCAGCGTTTACTCTTTCACCTGGCCCACAAGTTAGGCCACGAAGAACAATGGCAAAATTTGGCCGACATTTTGCATGACTCCGAGAGCGTGGAGGATCAATTGAGCCTGGCCTCGATGCATTATATGAGAGCCCATTATCAGGAGGCCATCGATGTGTATAAGCGTGTCTTGGTTGACAACAAGGACTACCTGGCTATTAATGTCTATTTGGCCTTGTGCTTCTACAAGCTCGACTATTACGATATGTCCCAGGAGGTACTCGATGTCTATCTCAGCCAGCATGCGGACAGTACCATTGCCACCAATCTAAAGGCTTGCAATCGTTTTCGCTTGTTCAATGGTCGAGTGGCTGAACAAGAGATTAAAAATATTGCCGATAATGGAACATTCGGAGCGGACTTGATACGTCACAATTTGGTGGTCTTTCGCAATGGTGAAGGTGCACTCAGAGTATTCCCTGGTCTATTGAATATTGTGCCCGAGGCGCGTTTAAATCTGGCCACCTATTACCTCAAGCAAGGCGATATTCAAGAGGCTCATGCTCTGATGAAAGAGGTCCAGCCCACAGTACCCCATGAGTATATACTCAAGGGTGTGGTACATGCTGCCTTGGGTCAGCTTTTGGGTTCGGTAGGCTAATCAAATTATATGTGACCTATTCCCATCTTCAAATGTCTCTACTTTCCTTGCAGAAAGAGCACATCAAGACTGCCCAACAGAATCTGCATTTGGTGGGCAGTTCGGCCACAGAATGTGACACCATACCAGGTCGCCAGAGTATGGCCTCGGCCTTCTTTCTCTACGAACAATTCGAGGAAGTTCTGGTTTATATGAACTCCATACGTAGCTATTTTGTGAACGATGATGTTTTCAACTATAACTTTGCCCAAGCCAAATGTGCCACAGGCTATTTCAAGGAAGCCGAGGAATTGCTTATGCAAATCACCGATATGGATATAAAGAATCAGCATACCTATTGCATGATTCTGGCCAAATGTCATATACACTCGGGGCACCCAGAATTGGCCTGGAATATTTTCATTACCAGAGACACAAATGCCGAGGCCTTTCTCTTGCTACAATTGATAGCGAATGAATGCTACAGATGCGAGGAGTTCTGGGTCTCAGCCAAGGCTTTTGACATGTTGGAAAAGTAAGTATTCTGATTTTTTTGAAGGATTTTCAAAATTAAACTTCTTGGTTTCGGCAGGCTAGATCCCAGTCCCGAGAACTGGGAGGGCAAGCGTGGTGCCTGTGCTGGTGTCTTATATGCCCTGGCCACCAAGGCTCATCGAGGTCGGCCAGGTGGCGGCATTTCCGAGGTAATCGGTCTCCTCAGGGATTCCTCAAATGCCCAGGCCGAGTCTATGATTAAAGTCATACGCAGCAATATAAGCAGCCTGAAATAAATTGCTTAATTCAATCAATAAAATTTTCAAAAATATTTTAATTAAATAATTTAAATAATTCAATCAAAACAGCAATTTATTTCGGAATAAATATGATTAATTGCGCGTCTCAAAATTACTCTTCTTAATTAATTCAATAGACATTTGTCAAAATAAGTTTTCGTAGACGTTGGCGATTTTCTTAAAACGGATTGGGTGAGAATTTATGATGGGATAGTCCTCGCCCGGCCACTTAATAAATCTTGCATAATTATTTTCAAAAACTAATTGATAATTAATTAAATTAAATGAGTTGGGCAAGAGCCGAGCATAACCAAAAATTCTATTGGACCCTAAGTAAATTCTGTGGTAATTTAATTCCCCAAACAGGCAATTTGGTTGCAAAATCAAGTAGCCAGCAAAAGATACAAAATTTATCTATCTACATATAGACACTGATATTTATGGTAAGTACTATCTGGGCTATAAGTGTACGTGTGTTAGTTAGCCTGCAGTTTACGTTTGTACAATTTGTGGGCCATTAGGGGAGAAGTGGGCAAAAACATTTTTAGCCTGCAGCCAAAGAAAATGCCCACCAGCAGGATCAAAGCTAAAAGGCTGAGGCAGAACGGACAGCAGCAGCATTTGTCCAACGCATAATTAATGCGATTAGCAATTGTGAAAGTGTGCCAGGCAAAAGACACCAGGCAAATAGCAAAAAACAACAACAACAACAACAACGAAGAACAACTCACTTTCTGCCCAGCCAGCGGAAATGTGTCGTTGGCAGCCATTTTGTCTAATTGGCTTTGCTACAAAAGATAAACCGGAAATGGCAAAGCATTGGCTACATTTATACTTTTTGGATTTAGCTATTTCTGCTCTTACACCAAACTTGCATAAGATGAATAAGAATTTCTCAGTCGAAAATAAAAACAATTCTAAAATCTTTGCTTAGTTTAATTTTTATTATTTTGAAAAAAAAGAGAGTATACAATCTTCGCCGCTTTAGTTTGTTAAATCAAATTCATTGTGAACTTTTATTTTGGCAACACTTTTGCTAATTAGCTGTGAGCTCAATTTATGTAAATATTTACCCATTTGTTTCGCTTAACTTAAATTCAGCTGTGGCCATTTTCAAAAACATTACCATAGATCCAAATAATCATCCATCCAAAAAAAAAAAAAAGAAAGCAGAAACTTTAACTTTTTGTTAAGGTAATAAATCTGCTGGCTCGGGTGCTCAGGTCTCAACAATTCCATTAAAAAAATTAAAAGTAAATGTTAAGAACTTTACTATCCACTAAGAGGGAGCCAAAAGTAGTTACAATAACAACAACAACAATAAAAAAAATAGTTATTAAATATTTCTTTAGCTCCTCAATTGCTGAGTAAAATTTTGAAAGGAGACGAAGCCCTCCTAAAAACAGAAAGCAAAAACTTTTTCTTAAGAATTTTTCCAAACAATTTTTTTTTTTTAGAATTTTTTCCTTTTACTCCTTTAGTCTATCTGTTGGGTGTTTTCCTCTTTTTTTTTTGTAGTGTAAAAAAAGAATGTGTGCCCTTGAGTCAAATGGTGTTTTGTTTAAGCCCTTGTGAAACTATTAATTTGCATGATTATCGTTTGAGCATAAATTCATTTAACCGGCATTGTCGTTAGCCAAAGTATTCTTCCACCCATCCAGACACATGCCAACACACACACACACACACACGCGCACACAGAGCAGAGAGTCTCAGCCAGCTGGAAAATGGCGTTTGGTGGCTAAGGATTGCCGGCTTTGGTTCGCGACTTGCTTAAGTAAACAAACTTTTAAATTCCATTAAGTGCAATAAATTTTGTAACTGATACGGAAAAGGCAAAGCCAAAGACACCAACTCCTCTCGTCTCTTTGTGTGTGTGCCTCTCTCTCATTTCCAGCTAAAAAAAAAAAGGTGTGCAAAGTTTAATTAGCAACCGGACTAATTAAGTTTAGGTAGCTGTGAGCCAAGTTTAGTTTAGTTTGGCTTGGAATAGGTAAATGTTTATGGCACTCAACTAATGAGGCATATAAAAACCTAAGCTCAGATCAAATGATAGCAAATAAAATTTTAAATATGCATTAGGAAAATTGTCAAGCTGTTTAACGGGAAACTCATAAAACCAAAGAATGTGTGCGAAAATATTAAGCTTGCAGAGCCAAGAAATAAAATTCAGGAGAGTCAAAAATAATAATAAATTCGTAAAAAAAATTTAATTAAATAAAAACCAAAAAACCATCATGAAATTAATCAAAAAGGTAGCCTAGCCGGTTTTTATTAAGGTGGCAACCCAATTTTTGTACAGTCAACTCAGTTTAGTTAAACAGAGCCATCTAGCGGATAGAAGCTGTACTACTTGTCTTAAATAAATAAAGTGGTATGATCTTAAAATTTCCTTCTCTTCTTAGCTTTTTTCTACTCCCTCTCATTCTCATAAATTCGCCTACTCATTCCCCAGGACTTTTCCCTATTTTTATGTGATTAATTAATAACCAAAAGTTTAAAAATTTTAATTTAAACACAGCAATCAATAAACTTTTATATATATATATTTTTGTCAGATATTTTTAACATTCGAAATATTTTTACACAATAAACAATTAAATTTAGCTTAGCGTGTTTTTTGTACTTTTATAAGCCAACAAATTTCGAACCCATGTCAACCAACAATATGTCGGACTATGCCAAGAATATATTCAAGTCAGTGAGAGGTCAATTCGAAAACGACGGAACACTGGCAAAGCTGAAAAGTGAATTGCATGTAAAGGTTATTCAAATGATACGGGACAATCAAATGAGTTCAGCTCACTTACTCTCGGGTCAGGCACCAGGAGATGCTAGATTGAAGGAGAAGCGTTTGGAATTGCTAAACGAACTGATTATGGAATATTTCAATTGGTTCGGCTTTAAGCATACAATGCAGACTTTTGCAATGGAAACGGGAACTTCTAATCAAGGACCAAAGCGAGAGTTTCTGGAATCTAAGTTGGGAGAGTTCAAGAAGCGAAATATGCCGATACTCTTGGAAATTCTGTTGCGTCTTCTGACCGAGAAGGAGCATAAGATTTCGCCGAGAATCTCAGAAAATAAAACTCAAAAAGAGTCTGATGAGGATGAGAGTGATAGCGATGAGGAGAAAAGACTTTGCTCCAAAGCCACTTCACCATATAGTTCCAGCATAAATATAACTAATTATAAATGTATCGAAGCAAATTACACCGAGTCATCGTATTTGAATCCGCTACAGGAAATTACCAAAGCCCAGGAGATTCAACATAATCTGCTCGATTCGAATGTTATGTCTACGGAAGCAGCTGGTGAGGAAGCCGAAGTCGAGGAATATACTCTAGAAAACTTGGAGGAAGAAATTGCCTTATTAAAGTCCAGTCGAAAACTGCAAACAGCCAAACCTGCGAGGACGCGAAACAATAGTTCGGACTCTACGGACAATGATGATCTATTTAGCGATATACCAGAGGGTCATTTCTATGAGGAGGTGGAACCGCCAGAGCAAAAATACCCACCCAATTTCGGTGAAGAGGGTCCTGTGGAAAATTAAAAAACCGAAAACTCAAGCAACTTTAAAAATCAAAATGAATTAGCCACATTATTTATTTATAGGCGACAGCAAAAAACAGTTGAAGGAACGAAAGATCAGACTTCAAAACGAGCAAGCCTACGGCTCAAAAAGAAAGGTTCCTTCAGTCCTAGGAAAATAAAGGCAAAATTAAAATCTGACAGTTCCTCGCTAAAAAGTAGTATGTCCTTAAAAATTCCAGCTACCAAAACCGGTTCACCTATCACAATGATTTCTTCCGTGTTTCTCGACAGTGCAGACGATGACTAAGAATGAAAAATTTATCAAAATATCAGAGTTTTTATTTTCGTATTTGTAATGATAAATTCGTAAGTAAGTGGGTGGTATATTTTTATTTGAAACAAATTTAAAATACAAATTTAAAAAAAAGTGTGTTTTGTTTTAGTCTCAACTGGATTGAAGCTCCATATAAGCCCCATGATATTTCCTGTGTTTTTTTGACTTATCCCCATCAAATTTTATGTTCACATTATTTGCTTTAACGCCGAGACCAGTCTGGATCAAGAAAATATATCATATGGAGCTTATATAGAATTAATTCTTTTTTAAATAAATCACTGAGTTTCTCAGTAAATAGGACCGATTTACGTTTGTATGACAGCTATATATTTATGAAATTTGTCACTTTAGTGTATTTCTATATACTTGTATGCTGACTTTAAAAGGGAACAGTTCATAATTGTGGGAGTTATTCTTTAAACCGATTTATATGATATATTGGTCCTTACAAAACCTGGTACATATATTTGCCTTTTCATAAAAACTACGCGTATTAAATTTGGAAGAGATCAATTAATAAATATGGGAGTTAATCGAAAACCGATTTAGGTTCGTATCACAGCTATATAATATAGTAGTCCGATCCTTACAAAACCTGGTACATATATTTGCCTTTTCCCTTCACGCGTATTAAATTTGGAAGAGATCGATTAATAAATATGGGAGTTATTCTAAAACCGATTTAGGTTCGTATCACAGCTATATGATATAGTGGTCCGATCCTTACAAAACCTGGTACATGTATTTGCCTCTTTATAAAAACTTCCCGTATTTAATTTTGGAAAAGATCGATTAATAAGTATGGAAGTTATTCGAAAACCGATTTAGGTTCCCAAGATAACTCCTAAAGCATTATACTATATCTTTTTCAACTGAAATTCAGTCTTCTTAAGCCCCGATTTAAGTGTTAAGTATTTGTGGAGTATTTTAAAGTCTCCATTGCAAACAATTGAGTGTGGCCTAATTAATTGAAGATGTCAATATTATGGCTGTCAGTGTCGACACTCAACGACTCTTTTCGGTCAGCTTGACTCGAACTCAACTCTTATTGTTCAATTGTCAAAATATTTGCTCATTTGGTGATTGTAATTAATAGTGTTAAGACTCGCACAATGTCATTTCAATAAAATTGGATTGACAGGCAACATCCGTTGTGCATTGGCAATATTTCCGGGAGGAATACAAGCCACACACCACCAACAATTCAACAATTCTGACCTAGAGGATATTGATTTCAATTATATTGATGTAAATGAGTAGACATGATTCACAAGGCCACATCCACATCCGCACCCCCGCCCCAAAAATTTAATTGATGGCTTAATCTCAATCTGACTGGAATATTAAATGGGTTACTCAGAAATAATTGTAACAAAAAAAAAAAAAAAACAGATAGCAAAAACTAAAATCAAAATCAACGGAAATCAGAAATGTATCTCAATATTTTTCCGGTTAGCCAGAAAAGTTCTGAAAATTGCATAATTACTGAGAATCGAGTATTGAGAATGGTTCAGTCAACAGTCAACAACTTTGGCCACGCATGCCGCTAATGAGACTCGTTAATGTATGCAACGACAGGGCCCAAATCGATTAAGTAATTTGGGGGAAAGGGGTAAAACAAATGACTGGTCGACAGAATGACTGAGTGACTGAATGACTACGAATGAGCCGAAGCTGAAAGCCAGATTCATCCATCAGAGTCGAGAACATCCTCTGACCAACCTTCAAAAAATTACCCACATAATTTTGTACGCCAGCACGTATGACCAAAAGCAATGATCATCCTGCTGTTCTGTATCTGCAGCCCAGCCAGTCTGAATGACATATGACCGGGAGAGATGCCAAGCCAAAAACGGGGGAGGGGAATTGCAGCAACAGATACAAATTTGCTTCAGGCCAACCTCATGCTCATTTTAATTTCTGTTTCGCCTAATTGCAGCGCCATCTTGCGGTTATGCGTGAAACGTGCACTTGTCGCACGTTTGCCTAATTAAAATTGCATTTTTCCACACGGATATTGATATAGCCTGATGCCAGCCATTCGTTTCGGCTGGTTGAACTGGTTTGACTGCTTGTTTTCTGGTTGGCTTGGCTCAGCTTGGCTTGGCTTCCACCAAGATGATGAACCATAATTGGATGACTCTGGTTGGTAAAATTGAGCCAATGCCAGCTGCATAATTTCTGGTGAAATTTTCGAGAAAGCCTCTTGGTAAGCAATTAAGAAGAATTCAGATTCTCATAAATTCTAAAATAATTCCTTCGACAGAAATTTTCATAATCTGAAACATCTGTTCAAATTACTTTTTTTTTTGGTATTTGTTTGGCTTGTCAGTTGGTGTGGCGTGTGCCTATTTTATTGACTAATTTACACATTTGGCAATTCATAAGTCTGCTTAGTGCATGAGGCATGAGAATTTACAAGTTCTCAGAACGTAGCCAACACAATTATTTCAATCAGTAAGGAACCTAATCACCAGCCACCCACCTGACACCCACCAGCCGCCTGTCTATGATCATTTAGAAGTTTTGGGAAAACAACAAACTTTTCAAATTGCTTTCGCATTAAAAATCACTAAAATACGTTTTCCGCTTCAATGCCAATGCAAAACATCGTTGATACGCAGCTGTCATTATGGTGGGGGTGGGAGTTGGGTGAGACTCGAACGTTAAGTATCATTAAGCTTTTGTCAACTCATCAGCCGGGCTTAGAGTGAGTGAGATGGGTGGAGAGAAAGTTTAGCATATCAAAAACATAAATTAAACAATCTGGCTGAAGTAATTTTTTTTAATCTCAACTTTAAGTTGAAAATAACAAAATCTGCTTAATCCAATTGTGATTAGTCTAGATATTCCGTTATATATTTGATTAAATTTTTTGCATTTGCCACAAGACTGCTCTCGTTGCCATTGTACAATTTTCGACCACGAAAATTTTGTTGCAAAACCAAAAGGCAACAATTGTAAAGCACACACACAGACTTGAATGTAACAGAGTATATAACAAATTTTATAATCTTCCTGTTGTGTACAACCGCAAATCATTGACCAGGCCAACAAAGCCGGGCCACATCGGTTGGTTCATTGGTTGGCCAGATATATTGCGTATACGCCATGTGGGCCAATGCTTGTTGGCCTTTTGATATTTGAATTCAGTTTTGATTGAGACTTTAATTCAACAATTTCGATTAAATAAATTTTATTTCTCTTCATCTCTCTCTCTCTCTCTCTTTCTCTTTTCTTATAAGAAATGCTTAATTTTGAAGATTTGAATTAGCAACTTGAACTAGAGTTATTTAGTTATAGAGTATAACACAAGTGCTTGATACTTTTTTTTTTTTGAGCTGAGTATTTAAGTCGACTTTAGTCCAGTTATTAGGTTTTCCATTAACACAGATAATATCTCTCTTTCTATCTGTTTTGAGAGTCTGCCTAAGCCGAAGTATGTCTTAGTCAAAGCCCAAAAATATATATATGTGTATATCTGTAGACATTTAAGAAGACATTTAAGAACTTCAAACGTAAATCTAATAAAAGGCCCAAAGTAGAAAGCAGTTACCAATCGCAGTCAACATCTGCCGAGAAGGAAAGTAGGAAAAACTTATCACCAGCCAGCCAGTCAGGCAGATAGCTATACTAAGCTGGGCTCGGAGGTCGCCGCTTGTCGACAATGGCAACTACAAGCAGAGCCAACGAGACAAGGATATGGATGCCACTTGCCCTAAGCAAAAATGGTGATGAGAATTTTGGCAGAGTGAAGGAAAATTCGTACAGGGGCAAATTTACCAAGAACTGCAGTGTCTCTCTATATATGTGTGTGTGTGTTTGTGTGTGTGGGCCATGACAACAATAGCATTTTGATACTTTTGTATGAGATTTAATGAAATTTGAATCCTTTTGTTGAAGTGAATGACAACAACAACAAAAATAACAAGCCAAAAACAGCTGCTAGCAAACTCTATTCTAACAATTTCAATTCAGTTAGGTAGTCTATATATATATATATATAAATATATATATATATATATAGCTCAGTGTGAGTATTTGTATATATTACAACAATAGTAAAACAATCTTCTTAATGCACACTTTGGCCTAAAGGAATTTTTCACTTCAGTTTGCCAAGAAACTTGCCTCAGCCAACCCAACAGAGCAGCCAGAAAACAACACACTCCTCTTTTTATTCATTCACAATATAGAAATTTGTTGTTGCTATTGTTGTTGTTGTTGTATTTTTCCTATCACACTCTCAGCATCATCAGCATGATGGGCTTAATAAAATTACCGAGGTTGGTACCACAAGTAAGACTAACTTTTTAGTTAGAAAAAAAAAAAGAAAAACTTTAGATTTTTCAGAGTTTCCGAAAAGATAAAAAAAAGTTTGGAAATAATAAAATATAATTTTCATAATTTTAAAAATACAATTTTAAGCTCAAATTCCAATGAAAAAATAAATAAATAAATAATAAAAAAAATATTTCGATTTTGAATGAAAAAAAATTAATAAATAATAAAAAAAAATTTCGAATGAAAAAAAAATTCGAAAATATTAAAATTTATATTTTTCATAATTTTTAAAATACAATTTTTAACTCAAATTTCAATGAAAAAAAAATAAATAAATGATAAAAAAAATCTTTCGATTTTCAAAAATGATAAAGAAAAGAAATAATAAAAAAAATCTTCAGTTTTTTCAGATTTTTCACAAAAATAAAATTTCTAGCTCAAATTTCAATGAAAAAAAATAATAATAAATAATAAAAAAAATCTTTAGATATTTCATAAAAGATAATGAAAAGAAATAAAAAAAAAACTTCAAATATTTCAAATTTTCGAAAAGATAAAGAAATTTAAAATTGAAAATATTAATGTTTATATTTTTCACAATATTTAAAATACAATTTCTAACTCAAATTTTAATAAAAAAAAAAAAACAAAAATCTTCAGATTTTCAGAAAAGATAAAGAAAAGTTTGAAAATATAAAAAATAAAATAAAACAAATCTTCCGATTCTTTGGAATTTCAAATAAAAAAAATAAACAAGATAAGATTGAGTTATTTATGGAATAAGTCAAAATAATGAAATTCAAATTTTTCAACACCAAAAAAAAAAAAAAAATTCAATCTTATCAAAAAAATGTAACTCAAAGATACTCAAGAAACCACCCTCTTATGATCTATTGCCGATGTGGGTGAGAGTGTATGAGCGTGTGTGTTTGTGTGTGTGTGTGGGTGTGGGTGGGTGAGAGTCGAGTACAATGTTCATATTGACAAAGAAACATGTTAATAAACAGCTGGAAGTTTGCTTTATTGTCATCAACAAACTCTCAAGTCCCTTGCAATGTAGCTGAAATTGATGTACAACCTAAAGGAATAAAATTTATACACCCACACACGCACACATGCACTGGGTCAATGAGTGTATGAGACACTGTGCTTTGGGGGTCTCAGCGCAAAGGATTATATCTCATGATACCGTTAGTTTATTTGCGTGTGTGTATGTGTGTGTGTGTGTGTGTGTGTGTGCAAGCGGAAGCTGAGGTATCAATAACATTGAACAACAACGTAGAAGTAGAAGAAGAAGAGTAAAAAGAGCCCCAAACTTATTTAAGTTGTGGGGTAAAAATGACAAGGATGTGAAGCATATTTGTGTGTCAGAGATTGTAACGGTAACTTAAAGCCCTGTCCCGGCTGTCATGTCATTTGTATGCTAAACTTCATTTGCTGACTGTTTGCTTTCAGTTAAAAACAATTTCAAGTTTAATTTTAGGTTAAATGTATTCAAATAGATTCCATCCAAATGTACAGTCTCGTCAAATTAATTAGTTTTTAGTAAAGAGAAATATTTAATTATTCGAATTGTTAATTTTATTCAAATTAGCAAAGCTCTATTCAAGTATCCCAGAGTGTCTTTTTTGTCTTATTTAATAATAAGCTTTTGCCAAATTGCCAATAAACATGGTTTACATAGGAAAATACGAAACATGCAATTAGTTTGGCAAATGGCAAAAGTGAAAATTATATTTTCACCTTTTCAAGACTCATTTGCTAAAATGCTAATTTAAATCAACCAAATGAGACAGAGAGAGAGAGAGAGAGAGACTTTATGAAAAATTACTTGACACACACTCTCTCTGTCTCTTTCGCTCTGATCTTATACTAATTACGTATACTTAATCAAGGGTTTGTGGTGAGAAAATTTTTGACATTTTGCTACGTGTGGTATTTCCGCTAGACATTTTAACGGTTTGATGATTTTTTCTCCTTTCGAGCGCCTGAAAAACTTTTAATTAAAAAATTACTCATACGACAGGATAACTACTTGATGAACGGAGAACAATAGAGCGAAACAGCTTCCTGACTAGTTGAATTTTCTGATTCCACCTAAAGCAGCAGCAGTGGTTGTTTGTATTGTTGTTGTTGTTGTTGTTGTCACACATGTAAGATAAATTTGGCTTGAAGATTTAATGGCAGACGAGGGCTGACGAAAAGTGTCCGTGTGTGTGGTTGCCTCTGAACAAGTTTATGAAAATTCTTTGTTTATGCCAAAAGGTGCAAAAGAATGTGTATATGTGTGTGTGTGTGTGTGTGTGTGTGTGTCATAAATTAAGTTGGTTTATATATTTTTTGCTGGCTTTTATTTTTTGTCAAGCTTTTTGGCATTTGGGTTTCTAAAGAAGCGGGTTAACGAAAGTTTTGTAATTTATCTTAACTTTTTGTTCCTCTTTTAATGACTTTCTTTTTTTTTTTTTTGTCTTTGTTTAGTTTTTCTTGTCATTTCTTTTGATTGTCCAATTTGTGTGGCAACTGAAAATTTAAAACAACTGCTGAATTATTTATTCAATTTCATCTTCTTCTTTTAATTAAGACTTAAATTTTTTTTTGGAAAAGAGCACAAAGGGTTCACTGCTCAAAAGGTTTCCTATTCAAAATGGGACAATTTTGTTTTTCATTCATCGTTTATTTGCTTTAATATTTTACCAACTTGTATCAATTCAATTTGTATGCAAACAAATATGTAAAAATATAAAAAAAGATACAAGGAAATAGATTGCAAAGTCCGTCTACCCAAGGGAAAGACAAAGGTGAAAAATAAGAAGTAAGATTTTAAAAAGAAAACCTTTTTCTCCCAAAAATTTTTAAAGAATAAATGAAAAATCTACCTTTAATACAAATGGACAGCTTAAATTTTTCAAATTATAAATATTTATTTATTTGTATTTTTTTGTTAAATTATTTGAATTACTTTAAATTATTTAATTTTCATTTTTCCCAGAGATTTTGTCTTATAAAACTCTGCCAGTGCTGCCAACTCCAATTGTCTTTTTATAAGGTTTATGCATTGGCTTAAAGCAAAGACTCTAACCAAAGGGTCTATGTATTCGCTAAAAACGAGTTGCAGGTCAAAACGCTAGATGGCGTGCCTAACTTAACTGGAGAAATGAACAATATAAGGAAAGGTGTAAAAATACAAGCACTCCCCCCCCCCTTCCCCCACCAACCACAAAAAAAAAACAACAAAAAAATTGTAAAAAAAAAAAAAAAAAAAAACTGAATTAATGTAAGCTAAAAAATAATACATTAATTTTGATATTGATATTGATTGAAAGAATTGTATAGTGAAAAAAAGGTACGGGCAATTAGGTTACATGTCCATATACCCCGAATGATTAAGAATAGGGTATTGCAATCACAGTCAACAGGTCAAAACAATCAAAACAAGAGAAGAATTGTTTTTGTTTTTGATTCACTCTTGAATGATCTTTGTTTTTTTTCTACCTGATAAAAAAATTCCTGGAAATCCAGCAGACAGAAAGAAAGATCTAGATGAATTTCATATCGGTATATACAATCTATTGTCGCACCAAGTCTCTCTCTCTCTCTCTCTCTCTCTTTCCGAAAACTTATCAGTTTGCACTTTCACATTTTCTACATGAATTTTGCATTTGCCACAGCTTCAAAAAAAGCAAAAACAAAAAAACATAATAAAAACAAAACGACACCAAATTGTCTGCTGCTGTGGTTTTTAATTTTACTCTCCAACAGCTCTGAGCCGCTCTCTCTCTCTCTCTCTCATTTGAGTTGGTCGCTCTTGCAGCGCCGACCCTCTGCTGGCAGAGGCAGAGGCAAGTCATCATCTACGCTCAGCTTATAAATAACGGCAGAGTCGGCATTCTAAGTTCGTTAATTTTAAACAGCGAAAACGGAAAGTTGAACAATTTTCAAAGCGTCTCCTTCAAAAAAGGAAAAAATAAAAAAAAAGGCCAATAAATATTATATTCTCTGTGTTAACTGTGTATGTGTGGAATTTTGTAATATTTTTTAGTGAAAAAAATAAATAAAATGACAATTTTCTCATTTGATTTGTGACAATTTTGAAAGACTTGAAAAAAAAAAATAAATAAACTAAAGAAAAGTTAATTTTCCTTTTGAAAAGCAATTAAGCATAATTATTGAGAGATTGTCTCTCGTAATTAACAATATCAAGACAGTGGAAAATTTTCCAACCAACTAAACAAACTAAGCGACGATGGCACTCCAGCCAGTCAGCCCAACCAGCCAACCAACAAGTCAGCCAACCACTTATCTGTCTTCTTCTTCTTCTTCATCATCTTGAGTCTGGCCTGAAAGTCGAAACAGACCAGCAAAAGAAAAAAAAAACAATATACCAGTATTATTTTCCTCATCAGCTGTTTTTATATTTTTTATTAAAAATTTAATATTTTTTTATTTTTCAATTTTTTCAAACTTTCTTTAGTTGATTTGCAATTAAAATTTTGTGTTATAAATAAAACGACAATAATAACAAAATGCTAAGCCTTTGGGCCTGCCTGGTATTGGTTTGCTCTATTCAAGCGGTACCATTTTATGCCGAGTAAGTATTTTACAACAACAACAACAGCTCTGGTTTTTGTTGTGTTTTTTTTTTATTGTTTTTGTAGCTTGAATTTTCATGCATAATTTCATTTTAGTATTTTTGAAATTAACTAAAAATCATTGCATTTGTTGGGTGATTGCCACATTCAAATCATATCAAAGAAGCCCCGGAATTTTTCATACAAAAATTAAATTAAAATTTTTTTTTTTTTTAATAATTTTCCAACCCACTAACAATATTTCCCTTGGGTTCCTTAGTTAAATCCCAGTAATTCCCTACTGCTATTTTTTTGGATTAGTCTGAGTTTTGTATAAAATTACAGGGATGGGTCTGAGGATATGTCCGGGACCATTTCAGTTTATTCGATGACAGGATCAGATGCAGATTATGATGACAGGTGAACAAGAAAAGTCCCAAATATTTCCTGCCAGCATTTTCCCCCAGCCCCAAAACTAGATCATTTTTACACCAACAACAAAATTTTGACTCGTTGGCACAACTAAAATAAAAAAGTCGACAAGTCTGCATTTTCTGGTCAAAGTTATTTACCTTTGGTGAAATTCCACAAAAGTTGACTGGGCGAAAAAGAAAAGGAACAAATAATAAAAAAAAAAAAAACTTGAATAGTGTTAAATGAAACCGCAAATAAAGTCAACTGAAAAAGTGTATAAAAAAAAAACAGAGAAGAAAGTCAGAGTGCTTTTGACCTGATGATAACAAAAAATAACTAAAAAAAAAAAAAAAAATAAAAATCTAAATCAATTTCAAGTCAAAGCAAATCAGAAATGCCGATAAGACCGGCCAGGCCGAATTAAGATTCAAACTGCCAAAGAAGAAGAAGAAGAATAACCCAGCAAGCCAGTTTGAGTTGTTGCACAAAAACTCATTACAATAACAACAATAGCAGCTGCAACAACAACAACAACAGAAACAACAACAATGCCCTCAAAATTGAAAAGGCAGTCAAAGTGGGGCAAGCAAAATACATGGCATCCGTAAGATACATTTAACTAAAGCCGCGGGATCCAACTGATCATCACTAGTGATCTTTGCTCTACTCAGTCAAGATTCTTCTTCTTTTTTTTTATTATGCAAAAAAAAAAAAAATATCTTGTCTTGGTGTTCACACTTGGTTGATTTGTTGAATTGCAATTGCGTCTCTCCTCATTTTGACACCAATTTCGATTTAACAATCTGGCCAAGATGTGCCAAGTAACCCAACGACAGCAGCAACAACAACAAATTGACTCTTGACACGTCATTAAATATGAAATTATCATGGCCCTAAATAACCTTCAAACTGGGTCAAATTTAGCTACTGGTTTACATGTTTTCTTCTTCTTACCTTTTTGGGCCTGTAATTTTCCCGAGTTTCTGGTTCTGGTTTAATTAAATCAGTCAGCGATTTGTGGCCACAATTCCATTGTCTGTGTCCAATAACTTTCGCCTCACTTGGTGGTGAAATTTACGCTATTTCAAAAAAAAAAAATAAATAAATAAAAAAACAATACTTAAATGTTTAGTTTGTTTAGGTTTTCCATGGTATTCCAGATTCGAAATGCATTTGCCGTTGATAATGAATCGTGGGTGGGCAATAAAAATAAAAATAAACAGTTAAAACAATCAACTAAAATTAGTCATTCTGGGCTGTGAAATAAAAGAGAGTATCTCAAACTCAGCAAGACCGGAATTCTACGCAAAAGATACTTTTTGTTAAGAAACCTAAGACCCTTAAACTATTGGAATCAATTTTGTAGACATTTGATTTACACAAATGTATCTCAAAAGTAATTTTTTTTTTATATAATAAAAGAGAGTATCTCAAACTCAGCTAGATCAAAATTCCATACAAAAGATACTTTGTGCCTAGAAAACCTGAGACCCTAAATCTTTTAGAATTATCTATAAATTTTTGTAGACATTTTATTTACACAAATGTATCTCAATATTAATTTTTTATATAATAAAAGAGAGTATCTCAAACTCAGCAAGACCGGAATTCTATGCAAAAGATATTTTGTGCCTAGGAAATTTGAGACCCTAAACTTATTGGAGTTATCTATCAATTTTGTAGACATTTAATTTATCCAAATGTATCTCAATAGTATTTGTTTTTTGTATAATAAAAGGGAGTATCTCAAACTCAGCTAGACCGGAATTCTATGCAAAAAGATACTTTGTGCCTAGGGAACCTGAGACTCTTAAACTATTGGAATTATCTATCAAATTTTGTAGACATTTGATTTACACAAATGTATCTCAATATTAATTTGTTTTTTTGTATAATAAAAGAGAGTATCTCAAACTCAGCTAGAACGGAATTCTATGCAAAAGATACTTTGTGCCTAGGGAACCTGAGACCCTAAATCTTTTAGAAATTTCTATACATTTTTGTATTTATTTTATTTACACAAATGTATCTCAAAAGTAATTTTTTTTTTTGTATCTTTTATTTTCTGGCTCACTTCAGAAGTATCTATGACTCATTTAACACATAATCTCTTATATATATATTTATTTTTTTTGACGAATATATAAAAGACAACTACCAGAAATATTTCATAGCTAACTGACTGTGTCCGCCGAATAGTTTGTTTACATTTTAGCTTTACTCACTTTTTTTCATACCTTTATTTTTTACGAGTCATTTTTTTTTTTTTTTTAATTAGCCACCGTGCTAAACATAATAATGAGTTCAATTTGAGCTGTCATTTTTTTTAAAGAAATAAATAAAAATTTTGTCTGCTTCTTCTTCATTTTTTGACAATAGAAAGTTGAGCAAATGAGTCAGAGTAAAGAAGGAGTTGAACATCAGTCACGCTTTATAATTTTGAAAACAAAAAAAAAAAAAAAGAAACAAATTTTTTAAATAAAGAATTTTTTTTTTTATATAACAAAAATAAATCAGGAATTGCATATAAATTTATTTGATTAAAGCAAACAAATGCCTTTCTTTTTTTTTTTTGGGAATTTCTTAACTGTTGAAATTCATTTGAGCAGGTTTTTTTTTTTTTTTTTTTTGTTCTTATTTGATTTTCATTATAGTTGTCAGCTTAAGTACTTTTTGAGGATATATACAATTAGTATTCTGATCACATAGGAACTGCGCAAAAAAATTGTTAAACAATGAGCACGATTCGGCTTAACAAATACAGATACATTTGTATATAAATTCATCATATATTTTGTATGGAATTCTATATATAGATAGATATATATCCATGGCGGATCTTCTTTAATGTAAGGCCAAACGGGCCAGTATGAATTATGGTGAAATTTTGCATGAAATAATCAAGAATCTTTTGAAAAACTCTCACACCAAAACTGACTAACCTCAACAACAACAACAACAACAATCATTTCTTTCCCCCTTCCAATAAACAACAACAACAACAACAAAAGCTTTATGCAACACTTAACACGACCACGCCCATTGCCGTTGCATCGCACCCTATTTGCGCCCATACCATTATTACCATCGTTAGAGCCACTGCAGGGGCAGGGGTCGCAGCGTGTGGCAAATGTTTGGCCAGCCCCTGCGCCCGCAGTGCCCGCACCGCTGGCACCACACCAACCACCACAGACCACATTTGCTAATGCCCCACTGTTGCCATTCTACAGTAGCTTTGGCAATGAGCCTGAAACCGAATTTGTCCCACTGGAGCAGCAAGGTCGACAGGATCATCCTTCCTCTGTGCCGGTAACCCAAACCCTGCCCGCCACCACAGAACTGGTACAGAAGCCATTCAGTGAGTATTTCCGTGAAATCTGAAATTTTTGAAATTTTTTCTGATTTTTCTGGTTTTGCCTTGATTATATCTCATTTTTAGATGTGGATGCCATCAGTACAGATGTCAACTCACCCAATCCGGGTCTCTTCTTCCAGCAGTCATTCCCATTCTTTAGCAATGGTTTCTTCGATACTTTCGGTGGCTTTGGCTTTGGCAATAATGCCAATGAGCCCTGGTGGAAGGGGTGAGTAATCTCTTCTTCTTCTTCCTTATGCTATGGTCAATGAGTTCTTCTTCTTCTTCATTTTTTTTTTCAAATATTTTTTCGAGTATTCTACGAATTGTGGAATTGTATTTTTTCCTAATCACCGCACACGACTGATCGCAACGTTCTTGACATTTGATTACAAAAACAAACCACAAAGTCAAGTTCATTTTAGCAATTAAAATATTTTTTTTTTCATTATTTCAAAAAAAAAACAACAGAAAAAAATACTCTTCAACAGCTGCGGCCCTTTATTTTTTTATTATTTATTAGACAATTTTGAATCTATAATCGAATTGGACTTGGCAAAATCTTGCCCAAAGATACACGTTCTCATAGATATAATTGATTTAACTGAACAAGATACTCAATTAAATGTGATGACTGCAAATTTTCCCCCGACTAAAAGTAGAATAATTTTAAAAATTACTTACAAACAACTCGAAAGACTCTTGACTATGCAATTTAAAATAAAAATAAAACCGAACTTTAAACTCGGGCGTGGCCGAGTTTCGAATACTCTGCACCTGAAAAAGAAAAGGTGGCAACCCTGGTCGGGTGGTAACCCTGGTTGTCTACATTCACTTAAAACCTGTTCGTCCTAATATTCCTTTCAATCCAACAACACATTGCTCACAATAATGCAAGCACGCCATCTATCGGACTGTTCATTCAGTTAGGCAAGGGGAACTCAAATCTTGACTCTGAAAATTTGTTTTTTGTATATCTCGTGTAAATATGGTCCGATTTTAGTCGTGTTTGATATCAAACGAAAGATTTTTAGATTCCTAATAACTTTTTCGAAGCAACTAATAACAAAATCCTAAAGCTATAGAAATGACAAGGCTTTGAAAAAGTGAGGGGGTGGAAGGAAGGGCGGGGGGAAAAAAAATAAAAAGACTTGACCAGCGTACACAAACAAAGAGTGTGATTCTCAAGTTTGGTTATCCTAGCTCTTATAGTCTCTAAGATCTAAGGGTTCATACAGACGGATAAAGGGACGGACAGAAGGACGGTCGGTAAGACGGACGGACGGACGGTAAGACGGACGGACGGTAAGACGGACGGACACGGCTATATCGATTTCTCTAGTCACCCTGATCATATTCTGGGTATTTTTGGGGGGTCTACGACATCTCCTTCTCTATGTTTCAAACATTTCCACAAACTTAATATACCCTTACCCTCAAGGCATAGGGTATAACTATATACATATATATAAATATAGCTTTATATATATAGTTTTTTTATTCTATATGAAAATGTTTGCACTTTTTCTAAATTGTTAAATAGGCAGCGTAATCAACGCGTACTTTTTTTTTTGTATATACCCGATGCAGATTGAGAACGAAAGTCCCAACCAAGTTAATTGAAAAATTGAAAGCCACATTAAATGAGCGTGGTAAACAAACAAACAAACAAACTAGCATAGCATTTTTTTTTTTTTTTTTTTTTTGTATCTGCGAAATTTCTGGAAAGAGAAACACACAATGAATTGGCATTGTGTCCGACTTCATGTAGAGTCAAATTTAACAGCTCTTCAATTGAATTGAATGCAGACAAAATAACATAAAATTAACATAAAAAAAAGAGAGAGAAAAAAATTTGAAAAAAAAAACTGGTTTGGTTTCTGCAAATTTGTAAAGACAACATTATGATTATTTATATGAAGATGAGAAGATAAGAACCCAGGGTTAATTTTTAGGGTGCTGTGGATTACAAGCACTTTTCTGAGTTTTTATTTTGATATAAAAATGGGATTGGTTAGTTAGCACCTAAGATCTTTCCCAGACCTTCTTGGATTGGTATGATAAATATATGATATAGTAAGCCGAACCAACTTAAAAATTTAGCACACTTGTAAACTTCCTTTAGTGATATGAATCTAAGTACCAAATTTGATTGAGATCGGTTAATAAATTTCGTTGGCCTATTTAGGTCCGACTTAGTGGTTCGATCCCAAAGAAATTTGGTACATATGTCAGTCACTATATAGAAAACATATCTACCCATTTTGAAACAGATCAGTCAATAAATGTGGGAGTTATTATTAAGGCCAATTTAGGTTGATAATGCAGCTAGATGATATCCAAGCCTTATTTGTGAGTTATAAGTACAAAATTAGTTTGAGATCGGTTAGAGATATTTCAAAGACCATTTTAGGTTAATATGACAGCTGTATGATATAGGGGATCCTAATGAAAATTGGCACATAGGTGTATCTCTATATAGGAAACGGGTGTTCCAAATTTCAAAGAGATCGCCAATTGGAACGGATATATATAAGGAGGATGTATAGGATGATAGTTTTCAAACTGAGAGACTAAATTGCATAGAAATAGATGGTCAGATAGACCGAGGAACCGACGGATTTATCTTACACTTAGAGTCAAATTTTAGAGAACCACGATAAGTGGTTCAGTACTTCACAGAATGAATATACTCTTATTTTCTACGAAAAGAGTGTAAAAGAAAACATTAGGATAGAGCTAAATGAGTACATTGACTCTTCCACTTGGCATGTGGTATCTATTTATATTTGATCAAGAAATTCACAAATGTGAGAAATACTTCGAAAGAAACAATTCTTTCGCCTATTAACAAAGAAGTTTTTTCATAATTTTTTAACCGATCTAAAAAAGATTACATAATTTTCAAGTTTTTTATTAAATAAGAAAAATGTTTTATTATGTAGACCAAATGTCTGTACCGAAAAAGAGGAAAGCGAGACCAACGATACCGAATCAGAGACCCAAACAGCCACCGGTGAAACTTTGAAGGCCTTTGGTCAGGAACGTGATGGACGCAATGTGGTGCGTTCCCCACTCTTTGGTCAATTCCATTTCAGCGTCAACTCCTGTTCGGAAAAACCCAACAAACACATCTGCACCAAAATGTAAGTAATCCGATATAGGAAATTCAACAGTCACAACATTTTCATAATCCAATTTTGCATCATTTGCTTAGTATCAATCAAAATGGACAGAAGAAGACTCTCACAGTGACCCGACAATGTTGCCATGGCTATGGCAGACCACGTAATGCCGATTTCGCCACACCTTGCGAGAAAATCGAAATCAAAGATATTGAGGCCACAGCCACAGATATGGGAGCTGGTAAGTTTATAGCCAGCGCCAAGACGGCCGGAGAATTGGGAAGTATGCTGGGTAATGACAGCGGCAAAAAGACCACTTTGTTTGTGCCCAAAGACGATGCATTTGTCGAATACCGTGGACGTCAGCAGCAAGATAATGTAAGTCCACTTACATATCTGATATATTCCATTGAGTCTTATACAATTAATCTCTTGCTTAGGCTGTGGCTGATGCCAAGGCAGATTCATCGGAAAATAGCATCTACAAGCTGCACTCGGTTCAGGGTGAAATTCAATTGGAGGATGTGCCGAATGAGATGCTTCTGCAATCGGAATTGCCCGGTCAGAAGATCCGTATCAATAGCTATCAATTGCCCCCGTCTTTGGGTTTGGAACCTTTCCGATATGCTGCCAATTGTGTGCCCATTGAAAAGCATGACAAACTCTCTGAACAGGCCATGGTTCACACTTTGAATGGTGTGCTCAGACCTCTGCGCAAGACCATCATGGATATCATACGCAGTCGCGCCGACTTGTCCATTATGCGTACAGTCCTGGAGAAGACCAACACAAGTGCCTTGCTGGAGGGCGACAAGCCTATGACCATTTTCGTACCCACCGATGAGGCCTTCGACAAACTCGAACCCCATCTGCGTCGGGCCCTGAAAGAGGGACGCGGCTGCGCATCCAGTAAGTAGCTGCACATTATCCTGGTTAGGAATAATTTATTTATCTATATTTTCTCATTCCTCTGGCAGATATTCTCAAGAATCATATGCTTGATTTGACCTTCTGTTCGCTGGCCACCGTGCCCGGAGCTCGGACCACTGCCTACAACTTGCTGGGTGAACCTTTGTTGTTGAATCGCACACGCCCTGCTGGCCAGAACGAGAGCGAGGTGGAAGATCTGAATGGAGAATCTTCGATCTACATCAACAATGCCGCCAAAATTATTGATGCCGATATCATGGGTACCAATGGTGTTGTGCACATTATTGATACCATTTTGCCAACGGAAACAGCTTTGCCCATGACCACACTGATGAGCCAGAAGAACTTGACTCTGTTCAAACGGTTGCTGGAGGCCTCCGGCTTTGAGGATCGCTTCGATGACTTCGACAATGCAACCATCTTTGCACCCACCGATAAGGCCCTACAGAATACAAAATGGGCTAGTCTTCTGGAGGAGAATCCCCAGCTTTTGAATCAGAACTTGGATCTGTTGGAATTCCTGAACTATCATGTGGTCAAGCCAATGATTAAGACCTGCGATTTGTCGGAAACCTCTCTACCCACATTGGCTGGTGCCAATGTTCGATTGAATTTATATTCGACTCATGCCCTCTTCTCGGATGTCATGAATCGTGCCACTGTCAACTGTGCCCGTCTGGTGCACTTTGATGATGAAAGCTGTGGTTCGGTCCTCCATCAAGTGGATCGTCCTCTCTCACCACCCAAAAATGTGAGTCACAATAATTTATTTAAATTATTTCAAAACAATTGTTTTTTTTTTTTGTTCCAGAACCTCTTGAAAGCCTTGGAGGCCAATTCGAACTATAGCAAATTCCTGGAACTGGTGCGCAGTGCCAATCTCACTCATTTGCTGAGCAATGCCTCGGAGAGCTTCACCCTGTTGGTGCCCAAGAATGACATCTTTGAGGAATTCGAAACTGGGTATACCAACAAGCCAGCCCAGAACAAAGCCGAAATTGAGGCCCTGGTCAAAACCCACATTGTCAACGATGTGGTCTGCTGTGCTGGAATTTTACCCACAAACTGGCCATTCGTGCGCTCCATCGAAGCCATTTCAGGTCAACATTTGCGAATCTCTCGCGATCGTCGTCCCAAAATTGAGAATGCCGGTGTTACCAAATGTGATGTGATAGCCACCAATGGAATTCTACATGAGATCAATGATATTATTGTACCAAGAACACAACAACAACGTCGTCCCTTGGCACCCACACAATTTCAACCGGCCAATGATTTCGATGCATTCTTCTAAGAATGAGAATGAGAATGAGAAAAGAAAAACTGCTACTTTTTTATTCTGACAAGCATATGCAAAACATCTTAAGCCAATTAGTATGTGTGAGTTTATCTCATTTCTTTCCCAATATGTGTATTTATATTAATTTTAACCAGCACCTTCGAAACTATCATAGAGAAAAGTGCAGTTCGAATATTATTTATAAACCCACTTTTAAGGATTCCCAAAAATCTCTGATAAAATAAACTAATAAAAATCAATGTGTTGTTTTATTTTATTCAAAATTCTCATAAAAACTCACCACACCAAATGAAGGGCTAAATCCAAGAAAAAGGAAGCAAACTCACCACGCGAAAGAAAAATACGCGGGCACTGACACTTTATTTGCTCATAGCAAATCATTTTAAATTAAAAAAAAAAAAAAATAAAATAAAAAAGGCAAAAAAAATAAATCATAAATTACACTTTGCAAATACATTTTCAACGAAATTCACCACACCTATGACTGAATTACGCGGACACTGCCACTTTATTTGTACAAAGCAAATCAGGAAGCAAATTCACCACGCGAAAGAAAACTACGCAGGCACTGACACTTTATTTACTCAAAGCAACTCATTTTAAATTTAAAAAAAAAAACATAAAAATAAAAAAAAAAAAAAAACAAAAAATAAAACACAAATTACACTTTGCAATTACACTTTAAATAAAATTCAACACAACTCAGATTGAACTACACGGACACTGACACCTTATTAGCTCGAAGCTAATTATTTTCAGTAATAAAAAAAAAAAAAAACAAAAAAAATCACATATTACACTTTGCAAGCCAAATTCACTACACCTAAGACTAATTTACTACGCGAACACAGACACTTTGTACAAAGACAATAATTTTCAAATGGTAAAAAAAAATATTAAAAAAAAAAAAACATCACATGAATTGCAATTTTAAGCTTAGTGGTGAGTTTACTTTCATTTGCAATAGTAAACTCACCACACCAAACATAGAACAGCTCAGGCTTAAGCGGTTGAATACAAATTTTACGCAACGCCAAAGAAAATAGCCAGAATCACACACAAGCCAATTAGGCTAAGAGATTTTCATACTCTTAGAAAATAATTATGACCGATTTTAGATTCCGATTCAGACTAGGAATCGTGTGGGCGAGCAAGAAATAGTAACGGTTGATGGCGAGATTTTAGCTTTTTAAAAAAGGCAGCCATCAAAATTAACACGACGCTCTTTATTTTGTGCCATTGCGCAACTTTTTTGCCGATAGAAGTAGCCCTAATTGTTTTATAACAAGTTAAAATAATACAAAATCTTTTGCTAAAACGGCGTGGGTGAACAAAGAAAAACTAACGGTTTATATGCAGTGTGACTGCATATAAAAACTCCAAAATACCAAATATTTCTAAAGCAATTTTACCTGCCCTGCCAATCTGCACAAGTTGGCAGTTTCGTCGATTTATCAAATTATCGGTAGCATTAAGAAAAAACCACGTCCAAAATATTAAAGATGGCAAATAAAACAGAGGATAATAAAAATGATTGGGAGCAGAGCGACGAAGATGACAATTGGGATGACTGGGGTGACGAAGACAGTGAAAAATTCGTAGATGTGGCAGCAGCACTGAAAAATGAAAACACTTCCAACAACGACGCAAAAGAGAAAGACCACCAGCAGCAACAACAACAACAACAACAGACATCTTCAAAAGCTACCACCCCATCATCTGCCACGACCACCTCCTCTTGGGGCCTATGGGGTGGCAAGCTGAGCTCAGTGCTGTCGACGGCAACCGAAGGCTTGAATCAGGGCCTAAATCAAATAATAGGCGTACCCGATCCCGAAGAATTAGCACGCATCAATGCTGCGGAGAAAGCTAGTGCAGAAAAAAATAGCCCTGAAAAAGAAAAGACAACAACAGAAGAAACCTCGACAACTACCACCAACGATGAAGATGAATCGTCTGGCACTTTTGGCTTGAAATTTGTAAGTTCACTGGGCTCCAAAGTTCTCGACAAAGGCCTGGACACCTTGGAGGGCATAGGCAAAAAGACCATGACCATTTTGCAGGAGAACGATCCCAAGCTAATGAACAAGCGAAAATTATTAGGTTTGGATGCCAACAAGCCAAACTTGAGTGCCATCCTACTGGAAGCCAAAAAAGATGCCGATCAAATGGAGGAATCAATGCGACAATTGCAATTGGAAAAGCAAAAGGCCCAGCTACGTTTTGAAATTCTCTTTGAGAACTATTGCGGTCTCGTCCACTTCGAGGCCTTGGAAATACTCTCCAAAGAGTCGAAACTCAAATTGGATAACCTCCTCGAGGCAGTAAGTGGCAATGCCCTGACAGACCTGCAGGAGACCATCAATGAAGTAAAAGAATTGCTAGAACTGGAAGATCTGGAGACCGAGAGTGAAGGTGAGTATACAACGGCAGAGTTAAACGAGCGCTTGCTAACCACCATAGCCGATGCCGAGCTGGAGATTAAATTCGATGACATAGCCGAGTAAGTAGAAACTTTCCAAAACAAACCAAAACACAAATCCCTTCTAAAATCCAACTTACAGTCACTGGTCGAAGAACCTCAACTGGCTGACGTCAACCGAAGCCGAAAAGGCTGACCTGGAGGAGACCTTTGCCAAGAGCATAAATGCCTTGTCTGAGGCCTGCGCCCTCGAAATGTGCAAGCTACACAAAATAGCCGAACTAATCCTGGTCAAACAGCATCACAGCACCGCCAACGAAGTGGATGGAATTGTCCAGCTCTGCAGGCAATTCAATGCCCATCTTCAGGGTCTCACCCAACGCTATGCAGCCGTCTTGAATAGCAAAAATAGCGAAGAGGCCGAGGCCAGCAAGACTCGAGTTAGCACACTCTTCTCCGAAATGTTGGCCGGCATCCAATTCATTGAGAAGGCCTACAAACTTTTCACGCCCATTTTGCAAATGGGCGCTGTCTAAATTATATTAAATATTTGCCTGTTTTTAATTGTTGTCTCTAATTTAAGTTACTTTAAATTGTCTCAAAAAAATATATATTAAAATGAATTTAATTCGATGTGTGATAACATTCCAAAAACAAGATGAATTTCTTTCGGTTGGCTTAAAAAAAAAAACAACAATCTTTTTCTTTACATTTTACATTCTCATAACTTTTATTATCACTTAGGAATACAAATAAATTTTTTTTTTGTCAAAATAAAAGAAACTTTTGTCCTGCTCAATTCGAATTTGAAAATTATAAAAAAAAACTAAACTAAAATAATATTTTGCCTTGATCAAATTTGCTCTTATTTATTTTTTATATACATTTTTTAGTGTGAAACAAAAATCGAGGGGAATGAGGAGAAAGTGAAAAATTCTCAAATTATTCAATGCTAAATTATATATATTTTTTTTTTTGCTTTTACAAAATCAAATCCAAAACTGACAATTTCAAAACCTTAAGTCCGGTTTATATTTCAGCATATATCTAAAAGGAAAGAGAAGAGAATTTTTAAATCATTTCAAATGGAAAAGTTAGAAAAATGAAACTCACTTGTCCAGAGTCTCCCAGAATTTGCTGAGCACAGCACGATCCAAATGTCGTTTATTTTGTGATAATCTTAATAAAGTCACCGACCAACGTTCCACATTCGCATCCAATTTCAATTCGCTAAAGCACAAATGAAATGCGCAAACTGTAAAAAAAATCAAAAATAAATAAAATTTTTCGTTTTCGATAGAAAAACAAAAAAAAAGTGTTACTAACTTTTGGAAAATATTTCAACAGGATTGCCATCCCAAGGCCAACCCTTGAATTGCCATTGGGGTCCCATCACAAACACAGCCACCACACGCTGCCAATCCGATTGGGATAATTTTATGGGATTGTCTATGATGCGATATGGCACCGTCTGATTGTTACGTTTTCGCTGGAACAAAAAAGAAAAAATCCAAATTAATTTTTCTAATTTAAAAAAGCTTTTTATAGAATGTTTTGCTTACCTGCAAGAGGACTTCGCTGTCTCGTTGGCAGCCCTGTAGTTTCTTTTCCGCCGTGGATACAAATTTTAGTTCCTGGAGTATATCCTTGACATTTAGCATGGTTATAAGGCTGGTATTGGCAGACGGTATAATGATGATGGGAGTGCGGGAAGGCCGCTTTTGTGGTCCATTGGCTGGGAGCTGACGGGCCTGGGCCGTGGGTATTAGCTCCTTGGGACGGCCGGCAGGAGGAGCAGTATTGCCAAAGGGCAGATTGCCTTGAGCCTTGCGCTGAGCTAGCGAGCCTTCGGTCACGGATTTGAGGGACATGCCGTGATAGGTACCCAGGGTATCGATTTTGAAGCCTTCGGTTTCCTCTTTGGGTCGATTGAAGCGCTCCTGATCGTAACGATTATACTGAGAGAGCTGCGGCTTGGCTATGCGTGCCGGTTCGGGCATTTTGATGGGATTTTGTGCAGCCGGGCGATTGCGTCCCTCCTCGCGCGCCTTGATGCCCTGCAAGAGGGCGAAAATGTTCTTGGCGAATAGTTTACCCGTGCTCTGTAATATCGAGGTTCTTGTGCGCCACTGGCGTTCACGGCTTATGATGTCCTTGGTGGAGTCCACATCGTAGTCGAGAATGGCACGCAGATCTGTGCCCATGGCATCTTCGTTGTCGGTGCGTTTGATGGTGGTTCGTTTGTTGGCCAAACGCTTGGCCTTGATGGCGGCAATTTTCTCCACAGACATGGTTTCGGACAAGGATTTGATATTGTCCATATTGACGGCAGTCTCCTTTTGATTGACATCCCAACGAGCGGCCAGCTGCTCACGGACTTTCTGGACCTGAGTCTCCTCGAAGCGTGCCTTCTTGGCAGCGGTTTCACCGCTGGCGGCATCTCCATCGGCTGTGCGCTTCACTTGTGTGGGTATTTCCAGCGGGGCACTCTTATCAATACTGGCGCACGTTGTGGTCTCACCATTTAAGTAAGCCAGCAACTCTTTACGATCGGGTCGATTCACAGCCGGTATATCTTCGGCGGCACATTGCCGCACATAGACTGAATGCTGTAGCTTCACATTCTTCAGCAGATACAGTAGACACTCCAGCGTGTAGTACTCACGTGGAGCGCCCTTTTTGCCAGAACTAAGAAAAGAAAATAGTGTTAATCAGCTGGGCTATAACTAATAAAGACACTTCTTACCCATATTTGAGATAGTTGGTCTTAACACTTTTTGGCCAGGAGAATTCACCGAAAATAATTTGATTATCACGTTCGATTATCTCCTTTTTGTTTATATTGTACTGGCGCAAGAGACTCAGCGGATCCGCCATTTTTCTGTGTGGTTTTTCCTAAAGACACGGCCACGTAATTAACGCACTTAGGTCACAATTAAAGAAATCGCCGCCGGTATAGCAAAATTTCAACTTAAAATCTATTATAATTTAATTAAAAACACGGGTTTTACTCCTTTTATTTCTATTGTTTTTCCATTTTGCACATATTTCGCGTATTATGCTTCTCTTCTTCTTCACTTTGTCAACTGTGAACTACTTGACACACGGTCACACTGGATATATGCCATCACTAAAATCAGTGTGACTGCATTTGTCTAACCAAAAAATACCAATTCTAGCCAAGGTAAAAATACCACACTAAATTACTAGCTAAACCGGCACGCACATTTTAGTTAATGGAAAAGAAAAACAAAAGGCAATAAGAAAATTAAACAATGACAGGCCACCTGTTATAAGTAAATGCAAAGTGCCTTATATCCAGTGCAATATGATAGAAGTGTAAGGTGTAGCAATCAGTTTGCGAAATGGGTAACACGGCGGGAAAAATCGGTAAGTCAACTAAACACATAAAAATCACACGAGTTCTTATATCCAGTGGATCAACCAAAGCCGGCTTATACTAGCCACCAAGCTAAGAGTGTCAGTGTCTAATAAGAAGCTGCATGTTGAGGTTATACCCTGACTTGAAAATGATTAGCTGACTAGATTTAATGGACTTGCCGAGCCCACCTCTTACCCCCTTCAAATCGACAACTGGAACAGCTGTTCGAAATAGTTTTCAAATGTTTTCGTTATGAGTTATTTGATTCTATCATTAAAATATATTTGAAGTTTATTTTATTTTCCAAAATGTCGAATCCCACCGTAATACTCTTCAAAAGTAGACCAACAAAGTCCCAACCCGCAGACCTATATGTAAATGCCCTGCGATATCACAATTTCGAGACCATTGTAGTTCCACCCACCGAATTTGTCTATAAGAATCTGACAGAGCTGCGTTCCAAACTCCTCATGCCCCACAAATATGGCGGACTCATCCTGACCAGTCACCGCTGCGTCGAAGCAGTTGCTCAAGCCTTGAACAACACTCCACTTCCAAACGAATGGCGGCAAATGCATAATTATGCCCTCGGTCATACAGTCTATCAATCCTCCCAGAATCTGCTCTTCACTCTCAAACCCATTGGCAAGCAGGCCGAGAATGTCAATCATCTCTGTGATATCATCTTCAAGACCTACACAGAAAAAACCGATCTGCCTCTGCTCCTGCCCTGCGGCAATGTGGTCAGCAACAATTTACGCCTGCGCCTGGTGGCCCACGGATTTCGCGTAGAAACCTGTGAGATCTACGAAAGCCAATGCCATTCCAATTTTGTGACCTCAATGAATGAGGCCCTCAAGGCTAAGAACATACAGTTTCTCATATTCTTCTCAGCGGCTGCGGTAAATAGTGTGGCCACCTATGCCCAAAATATGGAGGTATCCCTGAACAAACTCAAGCTTATAGCTGTGGGTTCGAGCACCCGGAAAGCTTTTGAAGATATCGGCTGGACAATACACAATAAATTAGACCAGCCCTCTGTAGAACGTTTGATTGGTATTCTACTTGAATGATTGAAGATCCAAAATTTTAATTGTAAAAATCTAGGAGAAAAGTCGGAACCTCTTGGAAGAGTCAGTAAGGGTATATTTATTTTTCTCAGAATTTTCATAGCTTCTGTAATTACGTGGAGAACTGTTTTGATTTATAGATTTTCCCTAGAAATTATTAAATGAATATTGAATCCCTTGAATTTTAATTCCTTCAGCCGAAAGATTCTTAAGCCTTCTAATCATTAAATTTATATTTATAATCATTCAATTACACTCTGAAAATCTGTAAGAATTGAGAGCATCTTGAAAATTCCAAGTCTCTGAGACTTTTCATAAGCAGCTTAAGGACTCTTTAGAAGTCAAGATCCTTAGCACCCTTTGAGGCCCTGCCAGCTTAACACTGAGATTTAGTTGATGAAGCAAAAGGATCTTACAGGTGCCCATTATACCTGTTAGTCAATTGAAACAGTTTTAGGGCATTTTCAATACTGATATATACTTTGATATGAAATGGTTTGTTCTTTGAAAATCAAGCAGCTGAAAATAATAAATTACACATTTTAGAGCCGAGAAACTCAGAACTCGGTAAGATCATGAAAAGCAGAAAAGAAAAACCAATAAGTTAGGTGAGCATTCTCACATAGAAACTGGCAGGTAGTCTCATACCATTGACCCTGAAACAAAAGACTCACTAGACTGGCCTGGTCTACTCTGTTATATGACTTGCCAAAAATGCCCCCAGGGCCAGGGAAAAACTCAGGGAAATATTCTAACGGTGTGTGGGAAGCACACAAAATATAAGAAATATATATATATTTTTTTGATTTGAATATGCCTGACATATGTTTTAAATTTGGCGGGTATTTTCAACAGTCCAGACCAGACCAGCCTAGCCCAAACCAGCCGCTGTTCCCTGATATTTGATTAGCGTGCGGATACGGATGTGGAAGTGGAAGTTAGATCCTTCGAACGTTGCTCCCTCGCAAACTACCTAGCGGCTGTTTCTCAGACTGCAACTGTATGTGTGTGTGTGTATGTGTGTGCAGACAACTGCACCAAATGTTCAAGGAAATATACAAAAAAAGAAATCCCGAACTATCCCAGGTACAGACAGACCAAATTTCTATAGAGCCTGCCGAGAGAACCAAAATTAGAGATTTTCTTATATACAAAACATTTGTATGCTTTGTCTCTGGTCCCATCTCAAGTGGTTGCGCAATTCTCTCTATATACAGGCAAGGCTCAGAAAGATCCCAAATAACCATTGAGTCTGCCTTTGCATATGTCGTGTTTCTAATTAAACATATATTTATTTCTGGCTTACGTAGACCTCGGGCATTTGTTACAGTTTCGTTGGAGATCGAATGATATCTGTTGGTTATTTTTGGGGGATTTGCCTAAGACCTTGAAACAGCTGCAAGGGAATTTTTTCTATATTAGAAATGTTTATTTAAACATTTCTTGACATATTGAAGAGCGATAAGAATTTGGTTCCTCTTCCTCTTTTTTTTTTTAAGTAATAAGAAATCTAGAGAATATGTTAAACCAATAATTTATCAAGGTTTTTTGTTCGCTCTATATAACCCAAATGATCCCAGAAAAATTCTATTTTCTTGACTATTATACTTACCTTTCGAAGCATTCTTATATCTTTTTCAGACCGGAATACTTCCGTCAACATTCCACTTTTCATATCTATTAAAATTGTTTCATATGTCAAGACTTATCAACACTTGAGTGATTTTCATATTTTTCTTCTATTTAATTAATAAGATTTCCCATAATTGATTAAGAACGATTTAATTATTCAAAAAAAAAGAACGTCATATTTTTTACATAAATATTTTTTTTTATCATTTTTTGATTGGAGGCGTTCAACTTTTGACCAAGGTAAAAATAATAAACATTTACTTACAGAATGATCACTCATTCTTTGGTTTTTCTATGAAAATGATAAAGCACTTAGGATATTATGATATCTCCAAGAACTTATCAAATGATTTCGAATAATTAAAAAATTTTCTAGAACTCTCCGGACAATTATCAAAGAGCATTTCAAATTAGCTTGGCCAGCTTCCAGACACGTGATCCTGTGGTTAATATAAAGCAACTGCTGTCCGCAAGACATGATGGCCATTATTGATATGGGATAATAAGGGCTTGGGGCGAGATCCTTCTGTGCTTTTCATTTGACCAAAGACAGCAGATGTAATTTCTAGATCCTTTTGCAACGCAACAAGGAAAAGGCATTTAAATTTTTTCTTCTTTTTTTCGTCTCGGCTGATATTAAAGTGGAAATGCATATTCATGTTCAGGTTAAGACAGCATCCTGGCAGCAGCAGCAGCAATCGTCTAACCATTTAGCCTACGAAAGGTAGGGGACTGAGCTGCAAATACATCTGCCGTTCCTTCTGTTGGCGTTTTTGCGAAAACTGCAAAAAAAAAAAAAGCAAAAATGAAAGGCAAAAGCAAAAATCGAAAAACGCTGACGTTGGCATTATCAACAAACTGGGGAAGTCGTCTGACGCCTACGTCCACCAAAAACTACCCCAAAAAAAAAGAAAAAGATAACTCCGGTCCTCACTCCATCTGTGGTTGCATTTGCCTGGTTTCGTTTGTTTTGCTCTGCTCGATCAAACAAAAAAAAATAAAAATAAAGAAAAAGGGTTTCAGTTCTTTTCGTTGTCGTTTTCGGTTTGTTTGCCAATATTCCAGGTGTAAATTTATGTTTTATTTTACATGGATTTTGCTTTATATTCTTGGTAAACACGTGTCTTTTTTTTTTTTTTTTGCCACGTTGCCCGACGTGCGCCAGTTGCCTCGCCATTTTTTTCAGAAATTACTGATAAAATTGATTTTCATTTTTTTTTTATTCAGAGAATATGGCAATATATGGGGAATTATTTAGTCAGATCTAATTCAATTTGGAAACTAGAAATTTACCAAATAAACTTGATGAATAACTGGGAAATTTTGGTAAAAAAAAAAAATCTTTATAATTTTTAGAAACTTGAGCTACTTCTGATAATAACAATTCTATTAAATCAATAAATCAATACCCTCTCCATTTATTTAAAAGTTCAGAGAATTTCGTTACTTGAGACTTGTTCCACATTTTTTCTTGATTAAAAAAAAAGGCATCTGCTTTGTGGGAGGGAAAATCAAAACTTATCTGCTTTATTTTTATTTATTAATCGGGGCTTGGTCTATATTTGAACATGAGTATTTTCGCACATGTGTGGCTCTTTATTTTTCTGCTTCTTCTTCTTTCTCTCACTCTTCCTCTCTTTCTTCAACAAACATCTGCTTTGGCCGTATTCTTCGGGTATTTCTTTTTTTCGTCTTCTTATTTCTTTGTGTTTTCTTGCAATTGCTGTGCCTGTGACAATTGTCGAAATGGTGTCCTTTTTTTTCTTAGTTTCGAATATCCTTTGACTGCGTCCCAAAGCCAGCAGGCAATAGATTTCTTCGTTTTATTTCGAATTTGTCATGGCACACAAGTTAGTTTGAGCAGGTTAAAAAAAAAATAAACCTTTGCCCAAAAATACAAAAAAAAAAAAAAAAATTTCTTGAACTTTGACCAACTGGCAGAGTAAGAAGAATTTTAAGTGCTTGCCAACTTAGACAGAAATCAGAGGAATAAGAAGAAGAAGTAGGTGGCAAAAGGTGCTAGCGGTAATTTGACTAGAATAACAACAACAGGCCAAGCGTCCCACAACAAGAACAACAAAGCCAAACCCAGCGATCAAGAAGGTACAATGAACGCCAGGCCAACAACAAATTTTGATAGGGGAGGCCCAGGTCTAAGCAAAAAAAAAAATACACCAACAGCAACAACAAAAAACCTGCCCAGAAAGAGCAGAGAACGAAAGAGAGCAGAAAATTGTACAAAGAAAACAGCTGCAAGAAGAACTGGCGTCGTTTTCGGTTTTTTTTTTTGCCTGCTGCAATTCAGTCGTGCTCACGAGAAACCAGCATTCGATAGTTATTTCCTTAGTTGCTCCCACGAAAATGTTCGACTTGATCGCCCTTTAGACTCACGTTGACAACTTTAAAGAGAGAAAAAAAGCTGTTTTAATTGGGACAAGAGAAAAAGACCGCTTCTTAGTTGGAAGCATTTGTGCAAGCTAACGAACATGAGTTTGTTTTTCCTGTAAATTGCAAATCGAATAATATTACAGATGAATTTTATTATAAATAAGCCAAAATTCCAGCTGCCCAAAATTGACGGAAAAACGGTGTTCTGGCAGCTGTGAAAGAAAACGGCTAGATGGTCCGAAAAAATTAAAAAAAATTAGATCGCTGAGATCATCAATAAAATATTGCATTGCTTTCAAATGTACCAGTATCATCTTATGAGAAATCTGTCTTTTGGGTCTACGAATTATTGAATTTTAGCTTAAAAAAATTTCAAAATAATTTCCAACAAAAGAAGGTCCTTAAAAGATATTTTTCTAAGAAGCCTGCCAATTCTAGCTATAAAATGACTGACACTGGCAACACCGCCCGCTGCATTGTCTCTGCAAGCAGAGATAATTTTGCTAATCTTTGATCCTAGATTCAAAAAGTATGTTTTAATAATCTTTGTGTAGCTGCAGAAGCTTAATAAAATTAATTGACAGCAACCTATTTTGTATTATTTGTAAACAAAAAATTCATCACAAAATAAAAAAAATCTGAAAACAAGCTAAAATTGCACTAAAATAGCCAGAATTCCCGCTTGCAGCAATTTCCATGTGGCAACTCTGCCCACAGTGGACGTTCGGTCTTCTGAAAGAAGTCGGCTTTTCACGACGCCAACTTCGTGTATAGTTTAAAAATTGACGCCGAAGTGAGAGGTTGTTCGTTGCGCGTTTCGTTTTATTTTTCGTTTATCCGTTCTTTTAATTCGTTTGTGTTTCGGTCGGCCGTTACAAACGCGTCCAACAAATTCAATTTTACCAAAATGTTTTAATCAAAACTTAAACTATAACAAAAATATAAAGACATTAATTAAAAAAATATATTTACATAAATGCCAAAAAATTCGCAAACTCGAAATTGCTAAGATTTTTTTTGGTCAGTGTCGAAAAGGCCAAGGAGCAAAATAAAATACCAAAAAAAATAAAATAAAATAAGAAAAAAATATTAACAAAATGGGCTTATCGGATATACCAGCAAACTATATGCAACAAAGCAATCACCTCCCGCACAGCCACACGCATCATGCCAATCATGTTTTGGTCTTGGAAAACGAATTGATGATGAGTCCCAAGGACAAATTGTCAAGCAAAAAGAAAATGCATTTACTAAAGAAAATTAAAAAACGCTTTGGATTAGGTTAGTACTACAACAACAAGAAAAAACAAAAAACCCAATTTATTTATAATTAAAGTTCATGGGAAACAATGAAACGTGCGAATTTTTGATCCCATTGTTAATTAAAGCAGAACGTCGGCGTCTACTTGAGAGACCAAAATAAAAGCTAAACAGCAGAAACCGCTTGAATTAATTTCACATTTTATAAACAATTCCCACATAATATTAACATATGTATGAATGTTTGAAACATACAAAAAAAAAAAAGACCTTTTTTTTATCGCTTCTGTTCGTCATTCATTTAATTTGCTTTGGATCCCTTTTGAAATTTGTGTTGGAGTCTAAAGCTTTTAGTTATTATGGCTGATGCTGATAATTAATGCCGCAAAAGATAAATAAATATATATTCATGATTCTCCAGAGAACAGAACAAAACAAAACAGTGTCGGCTTTTCGATAATTTGCATGCATAAGCGATTTCTTTATTCTTCTTGAATGAAAGAAGAAAATCAAATTACCTTGAGCTTATATTTATTTATTTTTTGCCTAAACAAAAAACATATGACCGACTCGATTGGTCAAACATAGAGAAAGAATTATTTCAGATCAAATCAAAAATTCATTGTATTTTTTTTTTTTTTTTTTTCAAAAAGTTGAACCAGCATAAATGAAAACCTTAACCCGAAGCCCAAAAAAAAAAAAAAATAAAACAAAGCAAACAAGTAGAAAAGCTCACTTCTTCCCACACACCCCAAAGACCCGACCGCGCCCGTCTTGAACTGATCGCAAGCCAATGACGCATACTTTCGTTGGCGCTGGCTTCACTTCATTCGGTCAGCGTTATTTTTTTTTTCGTCTTCGTAGACGAAGCGCCAGAAAAGCAAAACAGCGATCATCCCAGCGGCTGAGCCGAGCTATGGTAGAGTTTAGCAGGGAGGGGGTGAGCAGGGTAGTTGAAATCAGAGTTGGAGTGGAAGAGAGCTTTGCGGCATTTTTTGTTGTTGCGCTTGGACGTGCTTATTGCGTATCGACAATCAATGAAATTACCTTCTTTGTTATTTCTTACCTTTTCCTTTTCTCGTGTCTCTCTGTGTGTGTGTGCAAATCAGCTGCTTCTGACTTCTTTTTTGTTTCATTTACCTGCATCATTTTTGTGTGTTTTCTTTCTATTACACAAAAAGTTTCTGCGGTCTCTTCTCACAAGCTCTGCTTGGTGTGTATGCGTTTTGTGTGCTTTTTTTGGTTTAACTGTATGTATATGTGTGTGTGTGTGTGCCTGTTGGTGTTTTTGTTTTTCAATCGGTTGCCTGACATGCTGACTGGGATAGCTTGGTATGCAAGAAGTCGCCTTGGCTTGTCTTTCGTATATATCGAAGAGGCTTCTCACGGTTTACTTTTGTTGTTTGTTGTTGTTATTGTCGTGGCTTGGCCTGTGTGGAGCTGCCAACTTGATTTGTGTAAATCAAAGATCTCAAATTTCCTTAAAGGAAATAAGCCTGGCTAAATCTGAAATGGGGAAGTGAAACACTTTTTGCATAAAGTTCAATGCTCTTCAATCTTTTGAATTTTTTTGAATATACTTTTCCCACATTTTTTGTATAGTTAGACAAAGTCGGTAATTGTGTATTTTATCTGTACTCCTCGGAGAGCCACCCCCGCTTAGAGTGTGTAATCAGTTAAATAAACAAATATTGGTTTATTACAGGCAAACACAACTCTGACACACCTTTCAAATTCTCTCAGACCGATAATTTTCATTTACGGTAATTTCAAATTTTCTTGACACTGAAATTTAAGTTTTTTTTTTTATTATTTTTTTTCTAAGAATTCTTGCGTTTTTTATATTTAATATGATTTCATTATTAAAATCTTATCGACTTGAACTATTTATATTCGGGATTTTGACTAGCATTTTCGCACTACCGATAAGACTTGAGTTTGTATAAAAATGATATCTGAGGGGTTCTCAAAAAAAGAATTTACTGTCCACTTTTTTAGATTAGAAAGAATAGGCCATAAATTGAGTCTATAATGAAAGTGATTAGGCTTTTCTTTTGGATATTTTTTTGTTATACAAAATGGTCAATAAAACCAAGTTGAATATATTAGAATACAGACAAAAAATAAATAAATAAAAGAGGTGTGCATTTTAATTACAACAACCACAAAAATGTATAAAAATAATAAAAATTCCTAGGAAAAAAAATAATAACAACAAGAAACTAGATTTTGACCAAGTTTTTGAGCAGCTGCCGAAAGCCCGTAGGTGGCGACCAAAAAACCACTCCAGCGGTGATTTACGTATCGCTCTCAGCCGGCCCAGGCAGGCGTATCTAATGGTAAAAATGAATGCCAATAAACTCTTCAACTCTCCATGTAACAGACATAATTTTTTCTTTTCAAGCATCCCGGTCAGTTTAATTATAGACCATTTTTTTTTTTGGAAGGCAGCTGCCGCCGAGTTCCTCTAGGGTTTTTACCTGTTGGCCAATGCCAACCTGAACTACCTGCATATTTACAGGCATTTTTGTTCTTGTCTCACAGCTGCAACACACCCCAGGGTGAATGTGGCTTGACTTAGTTTCTGTCTTTCTTTTTATCTCAACACTTTTTTTTTATCTCTTGCCAAAGCGATAAACTGATAAAAGAAAGAAAAAAGCCAAAATGAAAAGGGTAGGCTCAAGTCAATCTAGGTCGACGGAGATATGATAAAACCAAGAACTAGCTAAAAAAAAAAAAATTAATTATTTTGTTAAAACAATTTGCTTCGAGTCTTTGAACTCTCAAGTCAAGTCAGAGAAACACCTCGAACTACTTGAAAACATTGTTTGTTAATGGGTTTTGATATTATAATAATGTAATAATGATGTGCCTTAAAAGAGACCCCCCTCCCCACTATATATATATCTGATCTCACTCCTCTCTCTTTCAGTCGAGCTCAGCAAAGTACTGAATGCTTGAGTGATTTAATTATATTGTGAAGACGAAAGGAAATTCTTCTTGTTATTGTTGTGCAGTCAAGTGCACCCAACTCTTAGACATACCATAAAAATATATATACCTCTATATATATAGTCCTCAACGCTTGGCTGAGCAAAAGGTACTACAAATTTACGACTATCTTGGGCAAAAAAATAGAGTTTATTTCATTGGGTGTTTCTAGACTTTTGACCTTGACTGTGTTTGTGGGAGAAGACTGAAGATTTATTTTTATATATATTGTTTCCTTCTTGGCTGGGGTTGCCTACGCTTCATAACTCCACCACCCTTCATGGGGCTATTTTTAATGTTTGCTTGTCGCGTTCCCTAAAAATAGTAGGGACCCTGGGTTTATATTTAGTTCGACTCCCTCACAGGCTCAACCAATTCGACCTGACATATTGGTAAACAAAGAATTAATTCAAAATCTAAGTCATTGAACTTTTCACATAATTTTTTTTATTTTTTTTGCTTAGACAACAAAAAAGTTTTGGGCATCAAATTTCCTCGTTGCTTAGGGGAATTTCCCTGGCAAGTGAATCACTTAGGTAAATGAATTTCATCACAGGGAAAATTAATAAAAAAAATCCCCCTCATAATTCGCATTAACTTTATTGCACTTGTAAAATGTTTATCAAACCTTGATAAGCCCCCTCAAAGACAGAGAGAGAGAGAGAGAGAAACTCTTTCAAAACTAACAGTTCTTGACCTCTGTGGCTGGCTCCTCTTCTTCTTCTTCTTCTTCTTCTTGTTCTTTATCTGTTGCGGCGGGCAATTGTGCAATTATTTTTATTACATGTTCTTACAACAACAACAAAAACTCACTACAGTACATATTTGTCCAGCCACTATTGTTGTTTTATTTTTTTATTTCCCTTTTGCAACGCATTCGCCATTTGATGTGTGCTTTATTTTTTTGCCTTTGCTCTGTAGAGTGCCAGTGCAGTCTCTCTTTGTCTCGCTCTAACTCGCTGGCTTTATTGTCATTGAATAGCGGCTTCTAAAGTTACACAAACAACTTACAAGCTGTAATTCTGTTCATCAAATAAAAAGCTTCAGTCATTTATGTGTGCGTGTGTGTGTTGTGTGTGGCTGATTTTGTTGTTGCGGTTTCCGCTGTGATGACTTGCAACGGAAGTGGTTTTGCATAAATTTCAAATAAAAGATCAACAAGTTGCAACAACAAAATTAAATGCAGACAAGGTTTTTTTCTTTTCTGTAATCATTAGCCATCACCTGTTTGAGCAATACCGACAACAACAACAACAGCAATAACAATAACAACTAAGCGAGTGCGCTTGCTCTCATTGCCTTACTTAGAGGTTAGGTCACGTGTCGAGTTGTCGGCGCGTGTGTGTGTGTGTTTTGCTTGCCCACGCGTGCGTGTGCCAACAATTAAAATGAAATTTCATTGACATGGTCTCTCTCTCTCCTTTTAATTAGACCGGAAATGCCAGAGCATGAAGCTAGACAGCATTTCTATTTGATATCACAATTGAACTGACCCAAGCTACGGCCCACGCTATTTGGCAGCAGATGGGCAGCCCCATCGAAACTGCTTGACTGGCATAAATTACCTTAGATAACAAGCGAGAGCAATCAACTTAAATGGAAAACAAATTCAGGCGTAGGCAAAAAAAAAAAACATAACATCAACACCCACATAACTGTAATCCAAAGCCAATAGGTTTAAGCTCTCGATAGAGCTTAAGTTGTTGACGCCCACAGGGTCAATTTCAAAAGCTTCGAAAAAGAAAAAAAATACACGCCCAAAAATAAAATCTAAAGTTACTAAAAATTTTAGTCAATGAACTTTTTGTTGTTGTAGCTATTTTTTTTTTTTGGTGTCACTTTGCGTGGGTTGGCTAATAGCTTTTATTATTGTTGTTGTTTGTTTTTTCTCACATTCATAAAAAATGCTGCTAAATTCTTATTAAAGATGTGCAAATATATTTTGACAAAGGCTTGTTAATTAAAGCTAATTCAAAACTCACAATTACGCCATAATGAAGCCATCAAATAAAAAATAAGCAACAAAATTTACTAATAATTTTAGAGCCATACAAATTGAGACGAAAAATATGCCTAACAAAATTTCCCTAAAACAATTTCCGCTTATTTCTTTTTGGAGTTGTGAAAATAAAAAGTTGGCCACAAATTCGGTGAAAAGTTCAAAGCTTTTGGGTCATTTGCTGTGGCATCTTCAATTTGCAACGTGCCGACAACAAAAACAACACAAACCAGACAGAAAGCACCGACCAAGTGGATCGGCTTGGGCCGAACTGCTTTGCCGATCGCAGTGCAGGCAAATTTGACAAGGAAAAAGAAAAACAAACCAGATTTACCGTTTGCTTTTTTGCCAACATTTCCCACGGTTAGCGCAAAAAACACAAAAATCAAAGACAAAATTCCCACGATTCCAAATTTGTATATACCGATTTTTGCCTTAAAGACTCGTCTCTCTCACTCTATCTCCCTCTCTTTCTCTCTATATAAAATAGATTTTTAATGCAATTGAGATGCAATTTTTTTTATAGTTGTTTTTTTTTTTTTTTGGCAACTCAAATTGACTGAAAAAACCTGTAACCTGGGTAATTGCAACAACAACAACAACAATGAGCATCTTTTTTGGCTTAGATGAGCCGAGTAGGTGAAGTTGCTTTGGTTGCGTCTGTGAAGGTGGCAATGGTCTCCGACTTGACTGTAAGTTGGCAGCTGCTTTCGGAAAATGTGAAAATCATGCAAGTGTCATAAAAAACAAAAAACAAAACTAAATTGAATTTAATTCCCCAATCAAGTTGAATACATTTTCGGAACCCTGGGGAATTAAACGAAGAATTCAAAATTTTTTAACCAACTCAAAATGGTTCAGAGAAACTCATTAAATCTAGTTGGACATATTAAGAAAGAAAGAAAGAGATAGAGAGAGGGAGGGGGAAGAGGAGTTCTAATTAATTGCCTGTGGCAAGAGATATTTGATCATTCTGATCGAGCTAATTGAAAGTATCGAGGCGCAACATGAAAACCGTTTGATTAAAGGAAAATGTTGGAAAAACACGCATTCAGTTATTTTTCATTCATTCAATTATTTCATTGATTCCAGCCACGGCTTGTCCCATGATCACGGCTTCTTTTGTTTTATAATTCAAAGACAAAAGACAACTGGCGACTACCTCGTCCCCCATAATTGTGGTTCCGTGGAGGGGGACAGACACAAAGACAGACAGAGAGAGAGAGAGACATTAAAGTAGGCGTCTGCGATAACCACATCCTGCTGGACTAATCAACAACAACAACAACAAGAAGAAAGAGACAAGAGTCTTGGAGCCACCAAAGAGCTGAGCTGCATAAGAAACGTGATTTCCTATTTCCTCATGATACAAGACAAGACGAAGACCAAGACCAAATCATAAATATGTATTTCAAATACTTGAGATATTTTAGATCTCTTGACCAGACCCAGACCGTTAATAAAAGGCCAAAACAAACTGGCTGAATGATTTTCTAATGGACTCTACGAAACGGAAGAGCTGGCAAGGAGTTGCCCTGGTTGATCTGGTCTTCTTTGGCTTACACTTCCGGACACACCGGAAGCGCACTTAAACAAATGCCGCCAGCCCAGACAGATCCGAGTTCCCCGAGCCACAGATTTTTGGGGGAGCTCTTCAAAGTCAGCCACCGTGCAGAGACTCTCATTTCTTTGGTATACCTCGGATTGGGTTTCAAGGCAAAAGAACTCTCAAAGCCAGAGTCCAACAACCCCTAAGAAATTACTCAGTCTTGCTCTCTTGGTTTTGTCTTAGTGATAAACTTTTTGTCAGCGTCTAAAATATATTTCGGGAAATTTGAACATCTGCCGTTTTCATTTTTTCTGTTTTTGTTTCAACCCTCGAAAATGATCGTTTCGGTTGAGAACCACCCCTGAAACTGGTCACACTTAAGGGTTGTTTTACCTGTCCGTCCAATGGTTTTGCTGTTCATACAGCTGCTTTCTTCCATATACTTTTTTCTTCTTCTTCTTTCCTTTCTTAAAGAGGACTCCTTGGCTGTGCTGCACAGGCAGCTGCCACATGCCTCTTAAGCCAACAATAAACAGGCTGACTTAAATGCAGACAGACAGACAGACAGAGGGACAGACGGAAGGACAGAGACGACAGACTGCTGAAATAACTTACCTACTTGCCTGATCGAAATTCTCTATATTCATTTGCCACGCGCCGCATATCAACATGGTAATCAAGACTTGTTGTTTTTGTCCTGCTGTCGCCTTTTTGTTGGTTGCTCTCATTTCTTTTTGCAACTGTTTTTCCTTTTGGCTTGCCGCCGCCAGCGACTCTAAAAGTCTGTCTCTGTCTTGGTGGAGAATTCCAGTTGAAACTTCATGACCTGGTTGACATGTGCGTCGGCTCATCAGTCGAATGCCTTGAGCAATTCCAGTCACCTCTGCCATGTGCTCTGGCTCTCTGAGTAGTTTACTTCCAGAGCAGAGCCTGACTTAATTCAGGTCTATGGCATGCTTCGGATTTTGTCATAATGATCAAGGCAATTCATACCCGTCTAAGACCAGCAGCTGCCGGTAAATTATTGAAAAAAAAAAGAAACAGCCTTACCGGCATCACTGAGGTCCACAAATCTACTCTGGGTCTGTTTGGGGCGCCCAGGCGCGGTAATCAGCCAGCATAACCTAGGTTAACCCAACCAGAATTGAAGAAGAGTTTCAAGACGTTTCAAGAAAAAATCTCCCCAAGTTGAAGCAGAGTTTCAGAAAAGAGAAAATCTCTCCGATTTTAAGCAGTCACTTAAGAGTTCCAGGAAATTAAAACCGCCACCAAGTTTCAAGGAACTGAGAAGTTAAGATCTCCCTAAAGATTTAAAGACCTAAAAATGTTAATAATCAAAATTGTGAGAAGAGATCTCTCTGAAGCTTTACAGGATCTCAGAATCATAAAAAGCAAACTTGAATATTAAAATAAAAACTTCAAATCTTAAAAATCTGAAGAACATAAAAAGAACCTCAAATATTATAATTAAAGTTAAAGAGCTTAAAGAACTAAGGAGCCCCTTAAAGAACTAAAGATCTGAGAAACCAAAAAAGAAAATTAAAATTATGAAATTATAGATTAAAATCACCCTAATGATATAGCAAACATAAGAAGCCTTAAAAAAGAAACCCTTAAAAGATATTTCAAAATCTGATACAAAAATCGTAAGATTCCAAGTCAAAGTTGATAAACCGAATCACTTGCGTAAATCCGAAGAATTATCTCTCTCAATCATATAAGAATTTATGTTGGAAAACTCTCCCCAGTCTCCTCATTAATAAAGCTTTAAAACAATTTATAGGATCCCATCAAAAATTAAGTAGTTAATCAAAGAGCTGGGCTTTTATTTTTTTATTGTCTTGCTGGCACCCACTTTAAAATTATAAGATAAATTTTAGAAATTCCCCCAGAAGAAACATTCGTTTTATCAAATCAAAAAGTATTCAATTTCCAACAGGGAAAAGTCAGAACTTGACAGCAGGTCAACCGGCCGGACGGTCGGTCGGTCATTTGCCTCAAGAGAGAAGTCCATCAACCAAATCGAAGTCGTCTCATATAATAATGTATAGAAATTTTAGACATTCAAATATTCACAATTCACTGCACACACCTCCCCAAGCTGAACAGATTTCCAAAGATGGAAAACATAAAGAAAAGACTAAGAAGAAGAAGAAAACATCTCGAATTACACAGAAGCCAGAAAAAAGCATTAAAACCCTTTTTCTGTCTCAGCAGTCTAAACCGATTATATTGTCTGCCCCCCCCCCCCCTTCCCCCCTACCCTCTCATCAGAGACCATTTGAAGCACGTGACTTTGTTGGAAAGGGGGAACCGACGAGATTTTGAAGTGAAAACAGTTTGACAAATTGATAATTTATTTTTGAAGCATGCAAGAATTTTCAAGTGTTTAATTCCTCGAATCCGATTTCAAACTGGATGAGATGTGAACAGAAATATTAACCCGAATTGGGCAAGGTCGGAAACACAAATTTATTTTTTTATTTTTTTTTCTTTCCAGTTCGACGTTCGCCTTCGTCCTGTCCAGGTCCGAATAATTTGCCGCCCTTGCAGTTCCACAGTGTCCATGGCGATAATATACGTATTTCCCGGGACGGAACTTTGGCCCGACGCTTCGAGAGCTTCTGCCGGGCCATCACCTTCTCGGCTCGACCGGTGCGCATTAACGAGAGGATTTGTGTGAAATTTGCCGAAATTTCAAATAACTGGAATGGTGGCATACGCTTTGGTTTCACCAACAATGATCCGGTCAGCCTGGAGGGAACACTGCCCAAATATGCCTGTCCCGATCTGACAAATCGTCCGGGTTTTTGGGCCAAGGCCTTGCATGAGCAATACTGTGAAAAGGATAATATTTTATATTATTATGTAAACTCGGCCGGTGATGTGATCTATGGCATTAATAACGAGGAGAAGGGTGTCATCTTGTCGGGCATTGATACGCGCGGTCTGCTCTGGACTGTCATCGATATCTATGGCAATTGCACGGCCATTGAGTTTCTCGATGCCCGGATCTATATGTACCAACAGCAACAGCAGCCACAAAATGGCCTGCCAGGGCTGCAGCAGCAACAACAACAGCAGCAGCAGCAGATCTACCAGCAGCCACAGCAACAGCAACAGGCTGGTATGGCCCTGAATTCTCATCATCCACATCAGCAGTCCAGACGCTCTCTGCCCGGTGGCGGTGGCAACGGGGTGGCTGTGGAACACGAACTGGAACGTCATGTGATGCCCTCGCTGCAATCTTTGAATTTGACGGGTGCCTCTGGAGCTGCCGTGGGCATAATGGAGCACGATCTGGCCAATGGCCTGCCTCCATTGCGATACAATGGCAATGGTCGTTTGATACCCGTGCCCTTTCACATTACCAAAGGACGAAATGTCCGACTCTCGCATGATCGCTTTGTGGCCTCACGCACCGAGTCGGACTTCTGCCAGGGCTACGTATTCACTGCCCGACCCATACGCATTGGTGAGAAGCTAATTGTCCAGGTCCTCAAGACCGAGCAGATGTATGTGGGTGCCTTGGCTCTGGGTCTCACCTCGTGCAATCCGGCCGCCCTGCAGCCCAACGATCTGCCCAATGACTCGGACTTTCTGCTAGATCGTCCCGAATACTGGGTGGTCAGCAAGGACATAGCGGCTGTGCCACAGCGTGGTGATGAAATTGCCTTCTTTGTGGCCCCCAATGGTGAGGTCTCTATTAGCAAGAATAATGGCCCCGCTGTGGTGGTGATGCATGTGGATCAATCTCTGCAATTGTGGGCCTTCCTGGATGTCTATGGTTCCACTCAATCGGTGCGCATGTTCCGTCAGCAATTGCCCAATATGGTCAATTATCCTTCGCAGCCGCAAATTTCCGGGGCACCAGCTGCCACGGCGGCCACAAATGCCGCCGGAGCAACAAGACTCATGTCACTGCCAGTGACCGAATCCATGAATAGTCTGAATGCCGGGCAATTGCTGGGTGCGGCCAAATTGTTGCATCCCTCGCAGATGAGCATGAATGCCACATCCTGCTCCACCTTGGCCTCAACTACCACAACCGGCAACCAGGCTGCCACTACCAATGGCAGCCGCATGATCAGCATGCCCTCCAATGGCGACATCCTGCAGATTCAGCCAAACGGAGGTGGCACTGTCTTGGTGGTCAACTTGCCGCCGCCCTCCAATAGTTCCCATGACCTGGTCGGTGCCAGTCAAACCCGTTTGAATGCCGTCACAGCCAGTGGCGTCCTAGCCGGAGCCTGCTCCAGCGGCACCCTCATATCCGCCACCAGCAGCAGTCAATTCCTCGAGGTGAGCAAAAACGAAAATTTTGACAAAACAAATTTGCTAAAGTCACTTCTTTCCCCTCAGCCCCTGGCCAATGGCTCCACCACCAACAACAGCAAATGGACAAAGGATAGCCTCAGTGATCAACAGAGCACCGATTCCAGTGCCGAGTGCACCATCTGCTATGAGAATCCCATTGACTCGGTACTCTACATGTGCGGGCATATGTGCATGTGCTATGACTGCGCCATCGAACAGTGGCGTGGCGTGGGCGGTGGCCAGTGTCCACTCTGTCGTGCCGTCATCAGGGATGTGATACGCACCTACACCACATAGAAGGCAACCCAGCCGCCGTCCCCTCCCCCTAAAGGACTCCCATCATTTTAGTTTCTAAGTTTTTATATAAATTGGAAAATTTATAATGAAAAAAGAAAAAAAAAAACTATTGGAAGCGTTTAAGTTTCCCCAGACAACACATCACCCAAGATTTTGCCCTGCCCTGCCTAGAAATATATGAAATGATTTTACTTTATATCAAAAGAAATGCAATCAAAAAGATATAAACAAATGCAAAAGTTTCCTACAAATTATCAAAAACAAAAAAACTCGCAAAGACAGAAAAAAAAAAAACTAAAAAAGAATTTTTAACAAATAAAAAAAAAATCATTTTATTGTATTAGTCAAAGAACAAGAAGAAGAAGAAAAAGCAACTTGATATTTTTATCACCAAAAAAAAAAAGAAGAAAAATATTTAAAATAAATTAAGCATTTAAAAAATATTAAAAAAAATTAACGCTTGCTGCCTGATTATGATCAACAAATGGAATAAATCACATATTGTATTTTATTTATATATATTTTTTTCGAAAATAATTAATTTTATGTATTTAAAAAATTTTTTTATAAAAATGCTCTAATTGATTTTTGTAATAATTATTTTTTTTTGTGATTTTAAAAAATAAGTTTAAAAAATTAATTTGGCAATCATTTTGTATTTTTTTTAATTACTGCTTTCAATTTAATTAAGTTAATTAGGATTACAAGGATGCGTGTTATTAGTATTAAACCAAAGTATATTTATAAATTTATATATAAAAAAAAGAAAGAAAAGAAAAAAAATTTAGTTGTTGCAAATTATTAATCAAAATTTCAAATTAATGTGCAAAGAAATGGAATGAATTACTATTTTTTATTTTTTTGGCTTACGTAATCGATTTGGTGCTAAAGGATAAGTTTTTCGGAATTGTTGCTAAATTTAATAATTACTTTTTTTTCTAAGCTTGCAGCAACTAATCGGAGAAAAAAAATACATTTAAAACGATTTTAAAAGCAAAACGCAAAATTCATTTCGATTTTAAAGCACAAAGAAAAAAATTAAAACAATAAACTGAAAAAATTGCACGAAACTGGCGCTGTAAAATTTAGAAACTTTACAACAGACAAAAAAAAACAAGAAAACTATAAATTAAAATTAATAAATTAAGCTAATTTATATGTTAAGTACTTAAGTTAATTTCTAGTCAACGAATTATGCTGAAGTCGAAAAAGGAAAGAAATAATAATAAAAAAAACAAGAAACGCCCAAAAAGAAGAAACAAAAAAATTTACTTATGCACTCAAAGCAAAAAGCCACATTTTAAAAATTAAATCTAAGCCACGCACACTTTATTAAATTAAGCAAAGCAGTTAATTATTGAACAAAAGACTTTGTATGTTGAATCAACAGCTTGAAGGAAACAAAAAAAATAATAAGAATTAATTAAGACGAATCAAGAAAAATTCAAATATTTTAATAATCAAATTATTTAAATGAAACTACACATGCAGTTAGAAAATTGCCAATTATTAATTAACAAATGAACAGACAAAAAAAAAAAATAAAAATAAAATAAAAATATATATACTATACGAGGTGTGTTCAAAAAGTAAGGTGACTTTGTTTTTTTGAGAAAAATTATTTATTTATTTATCAATATTTATGTTGTCCCCTTTAAAGTAATCGCCCTCTGAATCAATACACTTATGCCAAGGATTTTCCAATCCTCAAAGCACTTTTCGGTATAGCCTTGAGCTCTTCCAGCGATGCAGTCTTTATCTCCTCAATCGTTGCAAGTCTCCGTCCTTTCATAGGTCTCTTTAGTTTTGGGAACAAGACAGAGTCACATGGGACCAAATTCGGTGCATCTGTTGGCTGAGGTGTTGCCTAAAAATCTCTCACAAGCAAAAATGAGGCATTGGCTAAACTTTGACATTTGATCGAACTTGGCTTGCTCTTTTCGGTCTTGGCTCACCTGGGCTCTTGGTTTCGATATCATAACCATATAGACATGATTCGTCACCAGCTATGATCCTTTTGAGTAAATCTGGGTCATCGTTGACGTCATTTAAGAGCTGTTGAGCGATACTCATACGACGGTTCTTTTGGTCAAAATTTAGCAATTTTGACACACGTCTCATGCCCAAAACGTTAGAAATAATTTTATGGCACGAGCCAAGCGATATATATCGACATCCTAAGTAACTTTTCTGATAGTGATTCGAGGATTTTCCAAAACAATTTTCTTTACTGCCTGAACGTTTTCATCAGTTGTTGACGTGCTTGGGCGTCCAGAGCGAGGCTCGTCATTGGCATCTTCTCGGCCATCTTGGAAGAGTTTGTACCACTTGTAAATATTTTTTTTACTCAGAACAACATTTCAAATGTTTCGGAGCACTTTATTTTATTTTTTACACAACATTTTATGTAAATCCTTTGAACCATATTTTTCAATAGCAAAAAATCGCCGATCACGCAAAACACTTTACGCCTCTCATTCACTTGAATCTTGGAACAGATGTTCGGAAAGAGTGTACCAACATAACAAAACCAAAAAATCGATAATCGAAAGTACATTGCCCGCGAAATTTAAAAAGTGACCTTATTTTTTGAACAAACCTCGTATATGTACTATGAAATTAATTGAAAGAAGAAAAAAAAACTTTACCTAAGATTATATTAAAGAAATAATGAGAAATAAAAATTATTGACTATTTTTGTCCATTCAATGATGGAATTATATGTTATTGTCACTATGCATAATTATTTTTATTAATTTATTAATTGAAATAGATATGTAAATTTATTTATGAAATTATATTTGGTAAAACTAAGAAAATGCATTGATGTAATACTACTAAACACTGAAGTTATTTTAATTGGAATTTCGAATTTTTCTTTTATCAAATTAATTATAAATTGATTACTCAAAACAAGCAAATAAAATTAAAGGAAACAGCTATTGGAGTAGTAAAAACAATACATTTTATATTTGGGGTGATTAATAAACTAATATATAAATTAAACGTTTGGAATTTTTTTAATTTAAATTTGAATTTTAAGAAAAAATTCACAGTTCTTTTCGTTGACCTAGTTCAGTTTCGCTCACACAAGGTTCGCTCAGAAAACATAAGCGAATCTCTTATTCGATTTGTTATCGATTCATAATCGAGTTTGAGTTGAACTGGTACCAATGAACTTCCACACTTTTTCGTGGAAGAAAAGTTTTTAATTTGTCTTTAAATCGCGGATAAAACAAATGAGAAATATTGGAGAGCTAATTAAGTGTTTTGGTCGCCCATAATAGTGTGTAAGTGAGCCAGTGAGAAATACAGAGAATATTAAATTACGCCAATTTTTGTTTTGTTGCGTTTGCGTTTTTAGGCACAAGTGTACACATACACACACCAGCGCACTCAAAGACACACATACACGGAGAAGGTAGACAAAATACTCACCCTCCCCTCATAATTTTCTTCCAGCAGTGCAACAGCAACAACAACAACGACCCAAATACTACGAAAATACGCAGCAAAGCAAACGAGTGAAAACCATAAAACAAAAAAAAATATACACACAAAACACACAATCAGTTTGAAAGAATCTAATTAAAAATTCTGATCATGGACGAAGCCAACATACAGGATAAAGAGCGGTTTGCCAGCCGCGAGAATCACTGCGAGATAGAAAGACGACGCCGCAACAAAATGACTGCCTATATAACAGAGCTCTCGGACATGGTGCCAACGTGTAGCGCTCTGGCGCGCAAGCCAGACAAATTGACCATACTACGTATGGCAGTGGCCCACATGAAGCAGCTACGAGGCACGGGCAACACCAGCAGTGATGGCACGTACAAGCCCTCCTTTCTGACAGATCAGGAACTGAAGCACTTGATACTGGAAGCAGCCGATGGCTTCCTGTTTGTCGTGTCCTGCGATACGGGGCGTGTTATCTACGTCTCGGATTCGGTCACTCCCGTCCTGAACTACACACAAAGCGATTGGTATGGCACCAGCTTGTATGAGCACATACATCCCGACGATCGGGAGAAGATTCGGGAGCAACTCTCCACGCAGGAGTCACAGAATGCTGGTCGCATTTTGGATCTCAAATCGGGAACGGTGAAGAAGGAGGGGCATCAGTCCTCTATGCGCCTGAGCATGGGCGCTAGACGTGGCTTTATCTGCCGCATGCGTGTGGGCAATGTGAATCCCGACTCAATGGTTTCGGGCCACCTGAACAGGCTGAAGCAGCGCAACTCCTTGGGTCCTTCCCGGGATGGCACCAACTATGCCGTGGTCCACTGCACTGGCTATATCAAGAATTGGCCACCCACAGATATGTTCCCCAATGTACACATGGATCGCGATGTCGATGACATGGCCTCGCATTGTTGCCTGGTGGCCATCGGTCGGCTCCAAGTCACCTCCACGGCAGCCAATGACATGACCGGCAGCAACAATCAAAGTGAGTTCATCACACGCCATGCCATGGACGGCAAATTCACCTTTGTGGATCAACGTGTGCTCAACATCTTGGGCTATACACCAACCGAATTGCTCGGCAAGATTTGCTATGACTTCTTCCATCCCGAGGATCAGAGTCACATGAAGGAAAGTTTTGAACAAGTGCTCAAGCAGAAGGGTCAAATGTTCTCCCTCCTCTACCGCGCCCGGGCCAAGAACGGTGAATACGTTTACCTGCGAACCCAGGCCTATGCCTTCCTGAATCCCTACACCGACGAAGTGGAGTACATTGTGTGTACCAACAGCTCAGGCAAGACCCTCCATGCCCCACTCGAGGCTACGGCTCACACACCCGAACAACAGCAACAGCAGCAACAACAACAGCAGCAGCACCAAGAGCACGGTGTCTATGTCCAGGCCCCTGGAGTGGACTACACCTTGCCGCCACGTCGGGATGTCACGCCCGCTGGCAGTGCCGGTGGCGATGGCATGTATGCCGCTCACATGCTCGGCGGCGGCAATCATATGCAGGCTCCCCAACAAAGACCCGCCTCGGCCCAAAACACGCCCGTGGGCTATAACTACGATGCCAGCACACACTCGCCCTACGCCACCGCCGGTGGACCTTCACCACTGGCCAAAATACCCAAATCGGGCGGTTCACCCACGCCCGTGGCGGCCAATGCCTGGGGCGCCGCCCTGCGCCAGACACCCCAGCAACAGCAGCCCGTGACCGAGGGCTACCAATACCAGCAGACAAGTCCGGCCCGCTCGCCCAGCGGTCCCACCTACACCCAGCTAAGTGCTGGCAATGGCAACCGACAGCAGGCCACAGCCTATCAGCCAGCTCCACCGCCACCGGCCAATGCTCCAGGCATGTGGGACTGGCAAAATCCCGGAGCTCCGCATCCCCCACACTCGGCTCATCCCCATCATCCGCACGGTCATCCTGGTGCTGGACCCGGCGGTGGTGCTCCCCAGCCCCAGGGCCAGGAATTCTCCGACATGCTGCAAATGCTCGATCACAGCGGCACCACCACTTTTGAGGATTTGAATATTAACATGTTCAATACGCCATTTGAGTAATACAAAAACAAAAAAAACAAGCATAAAACAAAAGGTAAACTAAATTACTCTCTGCCCCACCCCTCCCTCCCTCGTTCCCTCTCCACATCATAATTCGGTATTAAGTGCAATCAAAACAAATCAATCGATTCATTTAAAGATCATACTTTTTTATATATTTTAAATTAAAAATACGCTATGAACAAATCGTTTAAAATAATTTAAGTAAATAAAAAAAAAACAAGAGAAACAAAAAGATAAAAGAAAGGCGAAGCAAAAAAAAAAGAAACAGAATGTAATCTCGTAAGCAAAAACATTAAAAATACATAACTGTAGTCACGTACCGTTATACATAATTGCTACTGTGTAAATCTCTCGTCACACAAACACCGTTAATCCGCAAGCCCTCACACACACAGCGAATGAGTGCGAGAGAGAAAGAAGAGAGAGACGCAAGCAAAAGCACAGCAAATTTCTCAATTTGGCTTTTTTTAAGAAATTTTAAATAAAATAAATTTAAAAAAAAATTGAGGCTTTGGAAATAATTTCCTGGTTTCCACTTTGCCAGTATTTTAAATTCTCTCTCTCACACACACACACATACGCTGATTTTACACACATTTATAAATTTATACATAATGTAATGTAATTATATCTAGAGTAATAAATATACTTATATACAAATTTTACATTTATAAGCACTTCCAAAATGAAAAAAAAAAACAAAAACAAAAAAAACGCGCACAAATTTCACATTGACCCAAATTTGTTTTCTTTTTTTTTCTGCTGTTCTGGACAGAAAATAGAAAGAAAGAAGAAGAAGAAAAAAGCAGTTCAAGTGCAGATTTTAATTTCATTTTATTATATTTCAAATTTAGCTTATATTTTTATTAAGAATTTTAGCTTTAAAATTAAATGGCCACTTCTTTTTTAATTTGCTAAGTTTTTTTCTTATAAATTAAAAAAAAAATAAAAATAAAAATTCCAAAAACAAACTTAAATTTGGTTAAAGAGAACAAAACATTTCTGGATTTTTAATGCAAAATAAAAACTAAAACAAAAAAACTGTAATTTCTTTTCCGACTTAACTTGGTGTGTCTTTTTGCTTTGACCTTTTGAAGTCTCGATAACTTGGACGTTTGGCCGGATTTTCGGTGGTGAGGGTATCCGCAGGACGCTTGTTGCCGTATTCCTCTTCGCTTTCATCGCTAGATTCGGTTTTGATTTTTGGCTGAGTCAAAGATTTCTTAGTTAGCCAGGCCAACATGGTTTTGTTCATGGTCGGCTTGGCGGCCTGTTCATAGGGTTTGTTGCATTCTTGGCTCTTGTTGCGGGAATTGTTAACCAGCTTGGGCACTCGATGCCAGGTAAGAGCGGTGGCCGGACGCAGGGCAGCCAAGGCCTCGGCTTCGCTGTGATTCTTATAGTCTAGCCAAGCCTGCAAAGAAAAAGCAATCCAAACTGAGTTGGGTGCGCATTGCTTAACCTTTACCAACGTACATTCATTTGTTCTTCTGTTTCGAGAATGCCTGGCATGCGGTAGTGCATCCAGGAGAGTATACTACTGGATTGAAAGGTAATAATACTGTAGCTATACATTTTGTCGCCGCTTTCGTCTTCCCAGACATCAAAGAGTCCGGCCATTCTCAAGAGTTTGACATTTGCAGGTGTCCAAGTTGTCTTATCATAGATTTTGACATCTGCTTCTTGGGGCACGTAGACCAGGTAGGCATCTCTTTCAGAGGGTTTGGCTGTCTTGGTGGTTTGCCATTCATAAAATCCCTCGCAGAGAACAACGCAACGTTGGCCACGCTTGAAAGGACCTCGATATAATTTGGATTCCTGTAAGTGCTCCAAGCGACAGTTATTGGTGGTTAGACCGTGCTTACGATAGTCGCCTTTATGCCAGACGGGTATCATGCCCCACATCATTGGCACGACTACTCGAGCCTGCTCTTGGTCTTTGGCATCTGAAAAGTGAGCTCCGGACACCAAAACGGGCGTTATATCTGTGGGAGCTATATTATAGGAGGCCTGATAGCTTCGGCCCAAATTAAACTCTGCCCGCCATTCTGGTATTTCGGTTTCGCAAGGCTCAGTTTTAATTTCATCGAGTTTCTTAGGCTCATCCGTTGCTGGCTTTTTTTCGGTTTCGCAAGGCTCAGTTTTGATTTCATCGCTTTTCTTAAGCTCTTCCGTTTGTGGCTTCTTTTCTGTCTTTCGTTTCTTAGGATATTTGCAAGCATGGGTTATTTCATCTGGATCCAAAGTTCTAAAAGATACGAGCTTTAGAAGAATGTGACAGAAAGAGTAAATTTTAATTACAAACAAGTTCTGCCGCACATTTTGTTTTGAAGCTAAAATAAATAAAACACATTCAGTGCTGCCAAGCTGTGTTTACCAAACAATATACGGCCACATTCTTTAGCAGACAAAATTTAACAACACTTAAACGCAGGGCTGCCAAACTAGAATTGCTAAAGAGTTTGTTGTTTGCCAGAGAAATTGTAATTGTTTATATTGAAAATGGGAGAACGCTACAATATACATAGTCAACTGGAGCATCTGCAGAGCAAATATATTGGCACGGGACATGCGGACACCACAAAATTCGAATGGTTAACCAATCAACACAGGGACTCCCTGGCTAGCTACCTTGGTCACTACGACATGCTGAACTATTTTGCTATAGCTGAGAACGAGTCAAAGGCCCGAGTTCGCTTCAACTTAATGGAACGCATGCTTCAGCCCTGTGGTCCTCCACCAGAAAAATTAGAAGATTAAGCTTAGCTCTTAAAAATAATAAAGCCAAAAAAAAAAAAAAAAACAAAAAAATATCGATTTTTGTTGTTGATTTCGATAACCATATCTCAGTGTGGCCGCATTGCGGTTGAGAAAAACCCCAGAAGCTGGCGTGCACAAATACCAAATTATAAAAAAATAAAATTAAATAATTAAGCACAGGCCCACAGGCAGTGCCAAATAATTGAATATATATTAAAAAATTATATGTATATATGTACGGTACGTGCACGTTCATATGTGGCGCATTTTATTCTGAGTATATAGACCCAGATAGACAATGAGACTGTGAAATCGTGGCCGTCGCGAGCAAAAATTTCCGATGTCAAAACCAATTTTAATTGCGTAGATGTAGATTGCTCATCTGTATCTGTTTCTATATATGTTAAAAGATGAATGTACCACAATTGCGCGCTACTGAGTAGAGAGTGTGCGAATCGTTAAACAGAACGCGTTGTCTCGCTTTTAAATAGTGTCAATTATAAATAAAGATCTCCAACTGCATAAAAAGAACAAAAACAAAGACTTTACCCTTACGTGTGAGTGAGTGTGCGTGGCCCTCGTGTATGTGTATGTGTGTCTTAAGGGCATGATTATTTAATAAGCTCTCGAGGTGAAAAGGCAGTTTAATTCGCTTTTGGCATAGAAGGTTCCTGGCTATCTGGATATTTCTGAGCAAAAAAACCTAGACACAGCATCAGTGGTAGCTGTGATTGCTATATGTCGCGCCTACAGTGCTGTTCAACACAATAGAGCCTGGACTGTTGTCTGTCAACAGTTGCAATTCAGATTGCAATAGTCACTGCACCTCTACCAATGCCCGGCAGTGTAAAGCTTTCGTCAGCTTTTTCCAGTGCTGCCACATGTTTCTAAAAAAGTGTGACTATTGAAATAATCAAATGTGTCGGGTTCCTAATAAATAGTTCCACATTGTATTGTTATTAAAAATTGCTTGGCAATTTTCAGTCAGTAATTACGCTTATAAATGCAACTAGCCGAAGATCGAAAAAGAGAACGCAATGCTTGACAAAATATGGCAGCACTCTCTCGCACATATCTGCACTCAAAGAAAGAAGTAGTCTTTGGAAAGGGGGGAGGCGGACGCACAAAAGCACACGACGACGGACGTTGTCGAATGAGTTGAAATTTTTCGCGAAACGAAAAAGTTAAAAATAAATGTTTACTGTGCATGGTTCTGGTTCAAATGCGCGCAATGTATAAAGAAAAGAGAAAATTAATAGAAAAATCAAATAAACGCCAATCGCAATAAACCAAAGTGTGGTGCACCTGCCTTCTGCCTTTGCCTTACATTTACATTTTTCACTCCCTCCTCCTTGGTCGATTTTGTATTTGTATTGAAAAAGAAGAAAAAAAAAAATAATATTCATTGCTGAAGCTTAAGTATTTGTTAGACAGAGACGCAAGCAAAGTGAGTGAGAGTGTGTTATATATAATTTTTTTTTGTTGTATTTTATTTATTTGCTGCCCATTTCAATTTTCAGACATACGCGAAAGGTAACAAAAAAGAAAGAACTGTAATCGCCATATGTGCGTGTGTGTGTGTGTGATGTGCAAGTGAAAGAAAGAATATAAAAGTGTGTGTGTGTGCGACAAAAGAAAAGCAAAAGGTTGCCAATGCCTAGGTAAATTCAGCAGCAGCAGCAGCAACTTATGCCCGGGCAGCATAGGCGGGGGCGGTAGTTTCAATTGTTTTCTCATGTATGAATGTGTTTGTGTGGGTGCAAATGTGTGTGTTGGACAGTATAAGCTTGTTACTTAATTTTTATGTTTATTTTTCTTCTTCTTTGTTTACACTTTCGATCCAACATAATAAAAAAGGATTTGAAAAACGAAAAATATTTATATATATTTTTTTTTATTCCCAGGCTTCACAATCCTATAGATGTGTATATAAATTAAACAATAGCAAAAAAAATATCAACAAATAAATTAACAAATTTTTAAATGCTTAAGTAAAAAGTTAAAGTAAAACAGCTAAAAGTAAATTTAATAATTTAGCTTTAAAAAACAGAAAAATCAATCTCATCCTTGGTACCGTTACTTTTGGTGATTATTATTATTTTTTTTTTAACAAAAGAACTTCTTGGGTGAAAAAAACAAACAAAAAAAAAAAACAAAGAAGTCGAAGGAGGCCGAAGAAAAACGCACATACACTGCTTTGCTGCTGAATAATGAGTCGTCATGAAGGTGAGCAAAAAAAAAAAAATTGAAATAAACAAAACCAAAATAAAAACAAAAAAAATTAATTAAAAAATTTCTATTTGTATTTGTGTGTGTTAGGTGTAAGCTGCGATTCTTGTCTTAAGAGCAATTTTAATGGACGCCGCTACAAGTGTTTAATTTGTTATGATTATGATCTATGCTCCGAGTGTTATGAGGATGGTGTCACATCCACACGCCATCTGGTTGAACATCCAATGCAATGCATACTCACACGTTCCGATATTGAATTATTTTTTGGCGGTGAAATGCTAACATCGGATCAGCCGCAAAGTTTTACGTGTCCTTATTGTAAAAAGATGGGCTTCAGTGATTCCACATTGCTGGAGCATGTCTCGGCCGAGCATACGGATACAAGCCTGGAGGTGGTCTGTCCGGTATGCGCTGGCCTGCCCGGCGGTGAGCCGAATCTAGTCACAGACGATTTTGCCGGTCATCTAGCCCTGGAGCATCGGCAAGGACCACGCGAGCTAATCTCCTTTTTGATATCCTTTTTAAAATTTAATTATTTATTTTTATTTTTTTTATAAAAAATTTTGTAAAATGTAAAACTTGGTTTAGCCTTAACCTTTAGACAATACGACGAACCCTCAGCCATACGTCATGGCGGCGGTGTGCGGCGCATGCCAGGTCGCACCTTGGGTGGCCCTAGGTCGCGTCGCTCCAATATGCACTTCACTCATTCATCGAGCGGACTTTCGGCCCTGTCACCGTCCGGTCGAGAATCAGTGGATCCCATTGCGGAACTGCTCTCACAGCTTTCGGGCGTTCGACGTGGCGGACCACCAACGTCGCAATTGCAACAATTGCAGATGCAAATGCAGTTGGACAGACACCAAGTGACGGTAAGCAAGCAGATTATTTCTATTAAATTTTCGCAATACATGAAATAAATATATATATATTTATATACATTTCATTATATGCTTTCATTTCAGGCAACGCGCCAAATTGATCGGTTGCCAAGACGTGCGCATCCCATAGTCTCAACATCGAATTCGAACGCTGCTATGGCCGAGGTGATCAGCGGCAGTAGCGGCGGCAGCGGTGGCGGTGGAGCCGGCAGTGCCAGCGGTAGCGGTGTGGTGATGGGCGGCAGCAGCGGTGCTGGTGGTGGCAGCGGCGGCGGGGGTATTAACAATATTATTATGAATGCCAGCAGTGTGCCACCGCCCAACCTGCGCACCACCGAGTGGCCCAGCACGATGAGCTTCTCAACCTCGGTCATTGCTCATCAGCAAACACAGTCGAACAGTCTGGCCGCCAACACACTCAACGCAAGAGAAGTAAAGAAAAAAAAAATCAAATGACCAAAAAAAAAACAAATTGATCAAATTATATGAAAATGTATCTAAAATTCTGTCCTCTGTCCTTTCAGGCTGGCGGCAACAGTTGCAGCAACAATGGCAACAATGTGTCCGTTAATGGCAATGGAAATGGTCTGACTAGTGGTCAAGTTGGAGGCGCTGGCAGCGGTGTTGGTAGCAATGGGCCGGGTGAGGCCCAATCCCAGTTCCTGCTGGCTAAATTCATGCAGCCCACTTTAACCGATGCCGAGTGGGCGGAAATGGAACGCAAGCGTTCAGATCGGTGAGCCAGCTTTGGTGGTCCACTTTTTTTTTTGAAATTGTCTTAATTATTTCGTTTTTTTTTTTTTATGCAGTTCAATGTTTGTACAAGCCTTGCTGTTGTCACTGCTCTGTTCAGAGGCTTTGGACTTGAATGGCAGTGGGGACAGTGGGGAAATGTCGGCTTCATCATCGGCCTCGCTTCAGGAGTCACAGCAACAGCAGCAGCAGCCTAACAGTGATAATGTAAATAATGAAAAGCAGCAACAGGAAGAGCAGGAATCCTTGCTGAACAATAATCAACAGCAACAACAACAACAGCAAATCTTTAGCTACGATCGAGTAGTCTGGCGACGTCATCAAATGCAACAGACAACACCAGAGGATTTCCATTACGCTTGCGAAGAGTATTTACCACAGACGTACCCAGCAGCCAATAAAAAGCCCAACAACAGCAACAGCACCACAAACCTACAGCCAGCTGGGGTTGGCGGCGGCGGTGGTGGCGGCGGTGAAATGAGTGGAACAGCGAGTTCCTCGACTGGCGTGAAGCCAACAGCTGATAGAGGCATTGAAAGACGTGGTCGACAACAAACGCCAACAACTCAGGCGGCCGTTAGTGGCACGGCCACAGCAGCCAATAGTGGTAGTGGTTTGGCCAGTGGTGCCAGTGCTGGTGGTACAACGGCCGCAGGTTCACAATCAGCGGCCAATGCTGCCCAACAGAAATATAAACAAAATGCCGATTCGGCAGCGAACACAAATCAAATACCCGACACAGTGGCTATAGGAATACCGCACCCCCAAAAGTAACAAACAAAACAAATACACACTCACACACACACATACACACTCACATATATAGAGAATCGAAAAAATTCACTTACACCGCTCACACCATCCCACAAACATTTTCAATCAAACAATAAACCATTTCGACAGTCTTAAAAAATGTTCTGCTCTGGTGATCTCAGAGGGTTTACTCTCGAGTGTCCTTGGCTAACATTTAAGCTCCTTTGGTCAATAAGTAAAACAGAAGAAACAACAAAAAGCAAAACAAAATAAACAAGAAAAAAAAAACAAAAAACTAAATATATAATATCGTTTATTAAATATATTAAAATTTATATAATTATAAAAATGATGTGTGCAGAAAAATGAGCAAACAGAAATTATTGTAATCATTGAATTAATTATAATTTAAAAAAGGAAACCACAAAAAAAATATATATATTAAATGTTTTTATTTATTGTATGGAAATTTGTCATATGTAAATTCGAGAAACTGATTGAAATTTTGATTATAAAATTGCTCTGCGATTTCAGGTAGGTCCCTCAAGTCCAGGGAACTCTGTATGCCCTGAGCTTTAGAGCAAAATAAATGCTCGATTAAATTCTTGACCTGCTGCTCCGAGGCATAAGGATTTGCCTGGACCATATTGCGGGCCAGCATTTTGGCCAATTTCTTGAACAAAAATCGATTGGCAATGAGTCCCTCCTGCAAAGGACGCATTAGATAACGCACTATCCAAGGGCGTATGCGAGAGATGCAGCTACCCAGGAGAATGTCATCTGCTAGGTCTACAGAAGGGCTGCCGAGGCAAATATTGAAATCATCCTCATCACCATCTTCAGTCGCACCAAAGAGTATCTCGAATTTAAATCTCAGATTTGATTCCGAGCGCCAATCTGCGTCGAGTACACGAAGTAGGCAAGCGCTTAATTTACGCCTTTGGGCATATAATTCGCAGGGCCAGCGACTCTGCCGGAGATCATTCACATGTTGGAATTTTGCTTGTGGCGAGGGCTCAGTTGTGGGTGTGTGGTTATTCCTATCTTCAGGCAGATAAGTACCGGCTTGAGTATCGTCATCCTCACCTAGTAACATGGCCAACTTCTGGGCTATTTCGTCTTCGCTGATTGTAGGGGAGAGGGGTGAGGTGTGAACTTGTGTTGGGGTAGCACTGTTAACAGCTTTTGAATCCATATCGTCTAAGGCATATCTATTTTCTTTTTGTGCCTTAGATAAATCGATTTTTTGTGGCAGCGTAGGTTTCGCATAAGTTTCCTGGTTCTGATTTGATGAATTGTGTTCCAAATCGGAAGTTTGCGTGGCCTTGTCGATTAAGCAGTGTGGAGAGTTCAAAGGGACCGCCTGTGACACTTGCTGTTGGCACTTCATGCTCTGGAGCACGACATCCGCCAGACGGCACTGCTGTGTATTCCGACGTACAGTGGCTATCTAAAGTTTTGGCAAAATTAGATTGTTTTATGCAAATATGGGGTTTCTTTGGTCATCTCACCATCTTAGCAATTAAACGCTGATAGATTTTGGCGGACTTGCATGCATTTATGGCTTGTTCATCTATGGTAGAGATTGTTTTGGATATGCTGGCCCAGGCTGTGGCCTTGTGGTGATTTCGGGACTCTTTGGCCCAGGCGCAGATATTCTCTTCCAACTTGCATTTCAGATAGCTTAAGTAGTGTTGGCGCACCTTTTGTTTAATATAAAAAAATGTTTATAAAAGGCACTCTTGTTTTTTACATTTTACCAGTTCGCTAAGGGCAATAAATTCACTGCAATTATATTGATCCTCTTCTTCATTTTCTTCTTCTTTATTAATTGGGTTTTTATTAGCCTTATGCATTTTTTTTTTTAGCCACAAAATAGTTTACAACAGTGCAGTGCGTTAACTTTTTTTGAAATAAATTGTACAGCGTTGCCAGATGATATGTGAAATTCAACCCGAGAATGACAGCTAATAAAAAGGGATGACAGGGTTGCTAAAGTTAATTTGAAAATCAGTTTTTAATTTTTGACCAATTTAATATATTTATATATAAGTTTTTTTTTCGATTCACAGATATAGACATTTTTTATTATTTTTGTATTTTGGTTTTCTTTCATTTAAGCGCCATAATATTATTTTTAATGTTTATAGTAATTGAATAATAGAGAATTTTTACAATTATATACGTAAGTTATTTTTTAATACAATAATGAACGAATATAAACTTTTCCTTTCCTAGATCATTCAATTAAATATCATTTCGTCCAGAACACAAGTATTTGAAAAAGTCATACTTGTTGATTGCTCAACTTCTTTAACTTTCTTCTTCCAAATTGCACAAAAAAATGCTTGACGTGTCATGAGTTTTTATCAAAAAACAACAACAAAATAATAGTTATATTATATAAATATAATTGTTTTTCTTTTTTTTTTTTTGTTATACGTGTGTAGGTTTATTATGTGCTACTGCTGCTTGCCATGGTGTATAAAGAGGTATAAAGGGAAACGGGAACGGCCAACAATAGTCTCAAAATTACTCCAAGCTTGGCAATAATTTGAATAATTTAAACATTTTTAACGTCCGCATTGACGACTAAACCTTAATCTAAATGAAAATTGTCCTCGTCAAATGTGAAAACGTTATTTCTTTGCTGTTGCTGATTTGGCGCCTCTGTTGGCCTCCCCATTGCCGTTTGACTAGTTTGATTGTTTTGTTGTTCTGTATTATTTGATGATGTATCGGCCACCGCTGCCGAACTGGATCTATTGCCTAGAGCAACGTGGGACCCACTGCCGGTACTAAGATCCTCCATGACTACGTAGTCCTCGTTGGCATCCTCTTCGGCCAGGGATTTGCGGCAAATTGGACAAGTGCTGTGCAAATTCAGCCATGGCACAATGCAGGCCTCGTGATAGAGATGCGAGCAGGGTAATTTGCGCACCATTTCATCCATCTTAAAGTCATCCCAGCAAATTGAGCATTGCATTTTGCGATCCACTTCTTCGGCGGTGATTTTTACATTTGGTATCTCACTTATCCGTTGAGTGGAGAGCGGTGGTGGACCGGATGTTTCCATTTGATTGAGCATCTGGGTGACAATCGTATCGAGACCTTCTCGGCCCCAAGCATAATCGCCTGGATTGCCCATAAAGAACATATGACCGGGACCTCCATTGCCCGGTCCGGTGACAATTTCCGCTGTCGCTCCGTTCAATGGCAGACTCTGTAGGAAATCAAAGAGAACGTTGTCCAATCGGTCTAAATTGGCAGGCCGTACACGTCCACCAGCCGTAATACCACCAGTTGTCGCACCGCTAGCAGACTGCCCAAGGTCACCCAAGTGCACCATGTTTCCCAAACGTCGATTCGGCTCAAAAGTAATCTCCACTGAGTTCGGCACGTTGCGCATGTTCAATAAAGAGACAATATCATTGCGTAGTGATTCGACATTCATTGCTCCAGGATTACTGCCAGCACTACTCATGCTGCTATTGCCACTTAATGAAGCTCCAGTGTCGTTTGTTGAAGTGCTGCTGCCGCTGCCGGAGAGATTGCTACCGTTCGTAGACCGTGCAGTAGTGGAGGAAGCAGACAATTCTGGTGCATTGGCGGGTAGTTCCTCAACAAACCCATTTGCACAGAGTGGGCAAGTAAACTCGGCATTTGGAATGTTGATTTCCACATTACACATGTGACAAAAGAACCTCTTTGGCACTGGGGCACGCTCTTCCACAACCATTGCCTCAGCCATTTTCGATGCCTGCATAAACAACGTGTTTGATATATTCTCTTTGTATTCTATTCCGTAAATAAAAATCGGCAAAAGCTCACCTGAAATCGCTGCGACCCTGTGTGTTGTTGTTGTTTCTGCTTCTTGGGGGTTTGAGGTCGCTGTGGCGTTTGCGATTGTCTGGTGATATATTAGATTTGCTGCAGTGACTAAAGCAACGTGTGCACAGCAATCTCCACTTCGAACATTGAGTTACTGGAAACTATCAGGAATTTTATTTTTAAAAATAATTATTTCTAAAAAATAAGATAGCCGAAAAATGATGTAAAAAAAAAACGTCGGAACATCGATACTTCGGTATTTCGATGCACTTTCATCGATTCTCGATATATTCCAGTAGCCACTCAATCATTGACATTATCATATCGATAGCTGCTCAAATATATATGATAAAATTATTTCACTATTAAACCATAGGTATTTATTTATTTATTTATTTTTTTTTTTGTGAAAACATTAATCGAAATTTTGTTATTTGAACAGGGATTGGCGGTATTTTTTGGAGTATTAAAGTGTGGACACGGTTGTATTTAGTAAATTTCAAACTGTTACCAGAGGGCGCTTACCTATAATTTTTCAAACTTAAAATTTTTGTTTTTAGTATGTTTAAAGCATAAACATAAAATTTATGAAAAAAATGAGATTTTCTTCATTTACAATATATAATAATAAATCTAGCTTCTTATGTGGGTGTAGACAAATTTAGTTGAGCAATCTATGATCTGGTCAATTTTTAAATATACCACTTTGGCAACTCTGCTTTGCACTGACAACTCTAATTCCACGTCAATAAAGCCGGAGATAAAGTAAAATTAAGATTTCCGAGTTTTAACGTGTTTAAAAGACTTTAAAATGGTGAGCTTACTACAAGAGATCGATACAGAGCATGAGGATATGGTCCACAATGCGGCTTTGGACTTCTATGGTCTCCTTTTAGCGACCTGTTCATCGGATGGTAGTGTTAGAATTTTTCACTCCAGAAAAAACAATAAGGCGCTAGCTGAATTAAAAGGTCACCAAGGTCCAGTTTGGCAAGTTGCATGGGCGCATCCTAAATTTGGTAACATATTGGCATCGTGTTCATATGACCGCAAAGTAATTATCTGGAAGTCAACAACGCCCAGAGATTGGACCAAGCTGTGAGTATGCACATGTGTGTGTGTCTCACAAACATATTGCAGACATATGTATTTGTGCTGACGTTATCTCTTGTCGCCGGGGCTGACATCGGAAACCAATTGCCCAATTAAACTCATTCTTTTACATTCCAGATATGAATATAGTAATCATGATTCTTCTGTGAACTCTGTGGATTTTGCGCCCCCCGAATATGGATTACTGCTCGCCTGTGCTAGCTCGGATGGCTCCATCTCGATATTAACTTGCAATACGGAAACTGGCGCTTGGGACGCCAAGAAAATACCCAATGCACATACCATCGGAGTAAATGCCATTTCCTGGTGCCCGTCACAAGCTCCAGATCCTGCATTTGATCAACGCGTCACTTCTCGAAATTCGACGGTGAAGCGCATCGTCAGCGGCGGCTGCGATAATCTGGTCAAAATCTGGCGTGAAGAAAGCGACCGCTGGGTCGAAGAACAGCGATTGGAGGCCCACTCAGACTGGGTGCGCGATGTGGCCTGGGCGCCCTCCATAGGCTTACCACGTTCACAAATTGCTACTGCCTCCCAAGACAGACACGTTATAATCTGGAGCAGCAATGCCGATCTAACACAGTGGACATCCACAGTTTTGCATGTATTCGATGATGCCGTCTGGAGTATTTCCTGGTCCACAACCGGCAATATATTGGCCGTAACTGGCGGCGACAATAATGTATCTCTATGGAAAGAGAACGTCGAGGGTCAGTGGATACGTATCAACTATGAGTCTGGTACTTCAGTGCCATCTAAGCAGCCACATCATCATCCCCAACAACCACATCCAGCTCAATCCTCGGACTCGGAGCACAGTTCAAACCTCTCCAATTCGAACCTATCCAATTCCCAGTTATCAAACTAATTTATTGTCAATGAATGGCTCTGTGCCCACGAGCAGCCAAAACTCAATGTTATCTTACAAAAAAAAAAAACTGCTATGGTTACATTAAATTTTATAATAAATAAGTAATGTGTGATTGTTTCGCCAAGCTTATATTTTCACGGAGCTAGATTCTTATGCAAGAGCCCAGGCCTAATGGGCCCAGTTCAGTTTGTAATTAAAAACAAAACATTCTTGATTCGCTTCACATGCCCCGATAATTTGATTGCATATGATTAACCTCTTTTTTTCCCACGTACATTGGCTTCTGACTAACATTCATTAGGTTCGGCTCTGGGGGCCCCTCAGTGTTTTGGTAATTTGCCTTAGATTAGCTCTCTTACCATTTGCAAAAAAAAAGTAAGTCCAGCGAGTCGCCCTTTGTTGTCCTTAGCAGTTTGGTAAGTAATTTCTCATTCAGGTTACCGGAACTCTACCATTTTCTTCAAATTTGAACCACGTGCCGTGAAAACATAAAACCAAGCGGCATAAATCAATGAACCAAAACAATTCAAGAATTATCAAAACACTAAAACATTTCCAACAAAAATAAATAAAGGTTTTTTTCAGAATAAATCAAATAAAGCCTACCCTTGCCTCCCCAAATCCAATCAATTTAAATTGACTGAATTCAAATCCAATTAAAAAACTGTCACACATTGCTTGGGTATTTATAGGTTTTAATTATTCCTTGAGTATTTTTTTTCAAGATCCTTGAGCTTAATCGATATGGGGATTGAATTTTGCTGGATTGCAACAGTAGGTGTAACCACTGCTCGATTGATTTTTCAGAGATAAAGTTTCGGGGCAATCAATTTTCTCACACTGCCTTGGTGGTGGTGGAGGCTCTGAGCTATAAATATTATTATAGACAACAATGACATAGCGTGGACCATTTTGATTACTTATTTTCTTATACATCCATTCGGGTATGGGATATTTTCTCTCATCCTGAAGGATATAGACAGCACGTCCTAGGAGATGTAAGGTGCCAAAGGCGCCGGTTTCCACATACCACCAAGGCTTTTCTAGATGTTTACGAATCCAAAACTCAATGGTTTTCCAGTTGCTGTTATTGATTGAGTCAAACTGAGGCACCACATTCACATAATCAAATGTGGCGAGCATCTGGTCGTAGGTGAGATAATCCGATGATGGAGTCAAATGACCACGAATAATCCTTTCATTTATGACCCTGGGAAGACCTTTAAAGTTTGTGGCCACAATTTCGGTGGCTTTTTTAATCAGATTTTCCTGCTTTACCGTTACACCTATGGTTTCCAGTCTGAAGGAAGTTTGGGGCCGAGTGGCACTCGCGGTTGAGGGATAGATCCTGCCAGCCGTGTAAAGCGTACGCAGTTTACCTCTTTCATAGCAACTTCTGTAGACTTCTAGAAATTTATTTTCAATTTTATAGCCAATCTTAACGGCCATGTTGGGGCTGGGACACTTTCTATCTCGGATTCGCTCTGATGTGGGTTGGGGAGGAAAAACAATGCCATTGGTGAAGACTCCATTCTGGCATTTAATTTCAATCGGTTGACTTGATTGACAGAAAGCAAAAACCGACGAGCCCTCTGGAATCGAATTAGCACGAAGTGGCTCATAGAAAGTCTCCGTACGATTTGCATAAATGCATTGCATTACATCCAATTGCGATCTCTGAATTTCACATTTTCCATTCACTTGAAATGCTTAAAAAAAAGTATATTTATTTATAAATTTAAAATATTTTAAACTATTTATCTTAACTACCAGAAACAAATAGTAGAAGCAGTAAACTAATTAAATGATACCAACGCAGCATGTTGCTGCTTGATTGAATTTAATTAAACTGCCAGCCAGCGTTGGACTCAAATACTTTCTAAGCATTCAATTTTAGAAACTTACGTCTATCTATACCCTACACACAAGGGGTATAATGGAAGGCTGGATGTGTAAGTAACACCTAAGAGGAAAAATCGGAGACCCACTTCACTTACTCAAAGTATGAAATGGAACTACTTATCACTGTCTGTCTGTAGGAATGTTAGGAGCTCAGAAACTTGAGCTTAAGGAATCTAAATATTATTAGAAACAGCTTATATATATATTTTTATTAGACTCTCCATCCCACCAAAGCAGAAATGAATTCAATTTTGAGTATCTGCAAGAATAAAAAAGTTGGAGCAACCAGACTTGCACTGAATGTTTTCATGGAGTCAAGGAGCTCAACAGCCTCTTCTGAGCTTATTAACTTCACCAACTTTAAGTTAGTATACTTCAGAGTCGTATAGCTTATTCAGCTTGGAAATTTTAGTATTAAGTTCCAATAGAAAATCTTTTGACTTATACCAAAATCAACGATTTTATCGTTCTATATCAGCAAAAACGTGAGACCCCTCACAATTACCCGGAGAGACCACTAGATGGCCTACAGGGTATTTAAAGATCGACAATGCCCGTGTTAGAGAAATTTTCAAGAAAAAACTGCTCTCATCTTGTAAACAAATTCTCAAATGGGATTCGATTCCGAGCGAAGCGATCAATCAGGAGAGGAGACTAAAGTGGGCATTGAGAATTTCCCCAATTAGAAGCTAAATATTCTCAGAATAATTTCTCTTGTTTATTGGAATAAACATTTTTATGGAATTTATTTTAAAGTAAACATTAAACTGCAATTGCCTTGGATATATTTAGTATCTGACTTTTAAGCCGTTCCGAAGGTGATGTAGCAATTTGTCAAGTCCAAGCGTTTTTTTCATTGTAAAATGATTGTGTCAAGTTGGCTTATCTGTTTTAGTTGATGTCGTAGTTCTTTATAGATACAATTAAGCATAACGTCACTTATACCTTGACAGAAGGGTCTTTGGGGTCTCAGCACACACCCTAATATTTTTTTTGTCGACCTGTTCTGCAAGGGTTTTCTGTTTCGCAAACAAACCTATGGTGATGGTGATGGTGATGTCATGGATTGCGTGCGCAAGCCCGTCATCAATTTCAGAGGCCCCCTTTCGTTTGCCTTTGGTCAAGACGATAACAATTGCTCTAGCAGAAACTTGAAAACTTTCATTCTTGGCAAAAAAGAAAGAAAAAAAAATAAGAAATTGGTCTAACTACGGTCGTAACCCGTAATCAGAGCGGTTTAATCGTGTTTTCTGACCGCAACCCATAGAGTTGCTACACCAACCGCCTAGATCCTAACTGACCACCGACCACTGACTACATTGTTTGACTTTGAAGTAGTAGCAAAGTTTTGGTGGCATTGATTTTTTTTGTTTTCAGAGCTCCTTTTAGGCTTTAGCAAATACTTTTACTTTTGCATGTGCGTGAATTTGCATTTATATCATTCTATATATATATATAGTCAAGTCTGTATATATTTATCGAAAAATAAGTATATAGTTTCGGCTACAGGGTGCTCAATTTGAACTTTCATGCTTTTGGGTTTGAGCAAAGGTTGAATGTTCCAGACCTTCGATGATGATGACGCACTTGGTATTAGGTGGAAGGGTTTGTTGGTTTCTACGTTCTCAGATATGTCGTAAAAATACTGTAATTTTTCCATTGGTACTCCCTCATTTGGTGGGCTGGCTAATTTTGCAGTAAGTTCAATTAGCTTTGAGTCATAATGGAGCTCTTCATTAGTTTTATGACTCAATAAACCATACTTTACTACAGATTTCCTTAGCATCTAATTTATATGGAAATAACCTTACGGAAATACTTTCAAAATTTAAACTTCAAATTAACTTGGAATATATAGTTCGATATAGTCATCTATATCTACTTTGATATGGGAGGTTAATTTATAGGATTTTGGTATAACTTTGGAAGTTGGTCTTTCCTAGAACTGTTTTAATTTAAGCTTGATCTTAGAAGAACTTTCAATTGGGATATATAGTTTGATATAGTTTCCTATATCTGCTTCGATAAATTGATCCTTCCTCAAACTTAAGCTTAACTTTAAAAATACTTTCACTTGGTATATTAGTTCGATATAGTTTCCTATATCTGATTCGATATTGAAAGTAAATTTATCGTTCTTTCAGAAGATCTTTCCCTTGGTATATATAGCTCAATATAGTTTCCTATATCTGCTTCGATATTGGTAGCTAATTTATCAGGCTTTGCTCTGAGGTTAATTTCTTTTTAAACTGAGCCTTCCTGGAATTTGTTTTTATATAGAAATAATTTTTTTAATTCAGAAATTTCATACTTCTTGAAGTCATTGTCGGGCTGACGTTGAGCCTTGGCAGTGACGTCTTTACATAAGTACGTATGAATTATGCTTAAACATTCGTGAGCTTTCGCATTTCGTGAGTTTTATGCATAGTTATTTATATACATATTTTATTAGGTTCTTTTTGGCCACGTGAAATGTAAATGACTTGATTGTTGGGACCCTCAAACCGAGAGAAGGCCTTGTAGTATGTTGGACAACATGACGTATACGCAATATTTGAATGAGAGTTTTACAAGAGTTGTTTCGATGTTAAATTAAAAATCAAGGCGTTGAAATAAACTTGAATTTCGTATGGGCCTAAACTATAAAGAAATGATAAATGAGAAAAGTCAGGGCTGCAGGCAAGGGCCGCAAAGGTTATGGGCCAATGCAAGTGACCAAAAGACAAGGTTACTTCAATTCCTTTGCATGCAAATTCTCTGTTTTTCTTTCACTGTTTTTTTTGGGTAGACCCAAAAACTAAACTAAATGACCTCTCAATGGGGTAGAGGATCTAGAGGGGTGCATTGGAACGCATGAGACTTGCATGTCCAACAATTGGATATGCATGTCGAAAGCTAAATAAAACCAAGACCAGAAGATTGAGACCGAGAACATGGGCATTTGTTAAATTAGCCTGATATGGGGCAACGCAATTAGACTAAGTCGCAATATGAAATTAAATAACTTAAATTGGCATCTACTCAAGACCTAATGGGCCGGGTTGGAGTTCCATCACCCTGATGACCACTTGACATGAGCTCCACTATTTGCAGATTTCGTGAGAAAATTATATATTATGATGGTCGGTTTCGTTAGTTGCGTTAGGTGATGGTCTTGCCTTCTACTCGACTTTGGGTTGGGCCAACAGACGACGTAGTTTTCCTAGGCCACACTAATTAATCATCAGTTAAGAAGAACAACAACATGGCCAAAAGTTCAAATTGTTGACAAAAACAACAACAACAGAAAGGTCCTACAAAAAGTTTAATTACAATGAGGCGTAACCGTGCGGTCTGCAGCAGCAGAAGTAGCAGTATTTTTTTGGTATTTATTTCTCAGTTGTGACGCCAAAGTTCGTGTTTTTTTCCTATAATTTTCTTAGGTTTTTTTTTTTTTTTTTTGGTTTTAGTTTTTTTTATTTGGGTCTAGAACATTTATCATGAATTTAATTCAATTGCATCCAAAAATACAATCACAACCATAATTTTCGGTTGTATAAAAAATAAAGCAAAAATATTATTTACTCTCGGCATAAGCAGGCAATTAAATATGCCATGCAAGAATTATTTGTTCTGCATTAAGATTGGGCCAAAACGAATTTTGCGTGGTCTGTTCTTTTTTTTTTTTTGTACATTTCTTTTGGCTTGGCTTACACTGACTAGACAGTGGAAATATATATAGGAATTTCAAGGAATTTAGTCTAAAGAAAATTTATTATTTTTGTGAAGTTCTTGAGTCGGCTGAGCATTATTTCAGGGGTCGATTCCGAACTAGATCGGGTATCACACAGATGAGACTTCAGTTTGTCTTTTTTTCCTCATTCGTTTCAAATTTTTTTGAAAAACTTAGGATCCCAAACCTCTATATAATTTAGGAGAGCTATATGAGAAGTCTTATGAAAAATATATATCTTTTTAGGGGCTGAGTCTTAGCTTGATCGGGTGCCACATGGGTGAGACTTAGGTTTGCCCTAGACTTTTTTTTGGAATCAATCTTTCTGACAACTTTATTAGTATGCTATATATATAATAGGATTCCGATATGGCTTAGAGTATATATAATTTATGGTAGCTATATGAGTAGTCTAATAAGACTGTAAACCTTTTTTTTGAGGGTTGGTTTTGAGCTAGATCCGGTATCATACTGATGAGTCTTAAGTTCGCTCAAGTTCTCACTTCGTTCCCAATATTTCTGATAACTTTAGGAGAATGTATGTAATATACAGGATGCCAATGGGCCTTAGGACCCCTATATAATTTTGAGAAGCTATATTTTTAGTCAAATAAAAGAATCACTTTGAGCCCACAGTGCCGTTGCTGAATATTTGCGTCTTTATTTCGTGCGTGCAAATTGAGTTTCACAATTTGATAGTTTTGTTCCACAAGGCAAAACAACTAAAATAAATTTAAATATATTTTGTTAGTACATTTAGAGTCTAAATAGTTTTGGTGCGTTTGGTGCGTCGCTGTTGGGTGATTGAAACAAACGTTTAGGTCTCTCAAATGGTGGCACATTTATATCAAGATTTATTCTGATGTTACCACTGATACCGTCACGTTGACAGTTTGACGACAAACAATATGGCCGAATGCGGCCATATCCACCATGCTCGACACGAAACTGTGGCCCAAAATAATTCGTGATATACTAAGTCCCAGCCATGATATGGATATGGACATGGACATGGCCTGACCTCAAAGCGTCTTTACAGGGGTCAGGAAGTGTAAAGGTGTAAATTATTGGCCCAAAATGCTAAAACTGAGTTACTGAAGTTTTCTAAAAATTGTTGGTACTACAGTGTTTTTTTTTGGCCTGGCTTGTTTCAAACGGAAACTATCAAACATTGAGCAAACCCAAAAAGCTACATGACAGCCAACGGTGCAACGAATGAAATCCTTTTCACACCTGGTCCTTTCGAGTGTTCGATGGGATGAAAGAAGCCTGGGGTGGTCTTTTTTTTCAAAAATTGGTAAATTCGATATTTTGCAGTAGTCAGTCCTATGGTTTATGTGTGGGCGTGGTCTGTAACCTTTCCAGTTTTCGGTGGGTGGCAAAACAAAAAAGCAACAAGCTCTTCTGGCCCACACGACCGTAAAGCCAGTCTAAAGGAAACCAAAATATAATAGGCAAAATAACTATTACAATTTGTTATTTGCCTCAACTGCTTTACTTGTTCTTCTTCTTCTTCTTCTTTTAGTGGGCTGTTGTTGCTGTTATTGTTGTGCGTGCTAATACCACACTTTATTGTTGGCAGCCCCAAAAAGTAGGCTATGCATTGCCTCTAATGCCTTCGTCATTATTTTTTTACTCCACAGACTTTTATTATTTCCACACTTAACAATGGGACAAATTCATCTTAAATTTAAGAAAATATAAGAATAATTGAAACATGGCTGCCCTGGGCATTTGATTTTTTCTTATTGCAAAAATTATTTGACTATTTTGATTTCTTTGATTTAAAAATTTCAGACTAAACAAAGAAATATTTTAATGAAAAAATAGAAGCCTAGGCCCATTGTCCATAGGCAGGGCAGTATGAGCCCAAGAAGACGAGGTCGACACCAACAATAAAATCAACGCCAAATGCACGAAGGTGAAAAATAAAATAATGTAGAAGCAACACAGAGCAGAAACTAAGGCAAAAAAAAAAATCCATCTTCGTTAACGAAAGTCACACGAACTAAACTAACAACAACAACAACAACAAAGAACATTTTCTTTGAAAATCTGCCTCCGCCATCACAGGAGATTTTGCGCCGTCGCGACGCATCGTGACTGCCCAACTACACATTAATTTATGGTTGTTGTTATTGTTGTAGTTGTTGTTGTACCGAAGGGGTAGCTGGCAAATGGTAATTTGGAACTGGTCTTTTGGGGGTAGGGGGCTACCTTTTGAATTGGCGCCAAGCTTTTGCGCGAGCGCTAAGTAGCTAGAAAGCAGCTCACTGCCAACAACATTCAAATTGGCCCAAAACTTAAGTCTCGTGTGCGCCTCAAAATTCTTCACTTGCAATTCGAACGCGCAGGCGAATGGTTCGTTATTTTCTTATACGATAAAAAAAAATAAAATAAACTTATCAAAAAATTACTATAAAACAATTTAAATAATTAAAAAAAATTATACATTTTAATTAATGCAAATAGAATTCATTTAAAAATTGGTTAAAAAAAATAAAATAAAGATTAAACTTTGTTCTGACGATTGCGTGTGTGTTTGTGAGTGTTTGTGTGTTTGTGCCTGTGCCACCAACACCCTTGGACGATTTTTGGAGCGGAAATAATTAGAGTGTTGCAAGAAAAAAAAGAACAAAAAAACAAATACGAAAAAAACAACAAAATAAAAATAAAAATTTGCATAAAATTGCCCAAGACTATTTCTTAGGTATTTCTTTGTTTTTATTTTCACTCAAACAAACTGCAAGCATTCTAAAGTGAATTTCGATAGTGCGTGAGAATTTCACTTTGGTGTTTTCTTTTTTTTGGACTAATTATATAATAATAACAAATCAATCTTTGTGAGGAGTCAAGAGTAATGCAGCCCCTTAAGAGATTCACACAATGCGGCAGCCTCACCATGCTGGTGGGCGTCTTCATCATTTTGTTTGGAGTCAGTTCAACGGCTTTAACCACATTTGGCAAGACCAATAACCAGCCACCAGCCACACCAGGTCCTATAAGTAAGTTAACACCAACAGTTGTGAGTTAAGTGACTCATTAACTAGATGATTCACTAAAGCCGAGAGGCCCTGAAATATACAAATATAGCCTCAAGCTCTAAGAAAGTATTTTTCTTTTTCTTAGGAATAAAATAATTTTGAGTTTGTTTAAAAAAAAGGGTACAGTTTAACCTTTAGGATTAAGAATGATTCAAGCTCTTTAACAGGATATATTTCGTATAGAATATATTTATTCCCAGACAAATAAAGCTTTAAATTATTCTTTTTCAGAAATAAAAAAGTAAGCCCTCTTTTCAAGTTTGTTTAAAAGAAAAGTACAGTCAAACCTGCAGGTCTAATGGTTCAATATTTATAACCAAACTAATTCTATTAATTCTCTTACAAAGTACAGTCAAACCTGCAGGTCTAATGGTTCAATATTTATAACCAAACTAATTCTATTTATTCCCTGACAAAGAGTCCTTTAAGTTATTTTGTTTTAGAAATCAAATTACTTTTGAAACCCTTTTTTCGAACTTGCTGCAAAAAAAAGTACAGTTAATCCTGCAGGACTAAAAAGCATAAAAAGTCTAGTTAAAAAGTACAGTTAATCCTGCAGGAGTAAAAAGCATAAAAAGTCTCGTCTTAAAAAAATTGCCATCGAATCGGTCGAGTGGGTGTACTTTTTATCCTCCCTCAGATTCAGAATAGTTTTTTCGTTTTTTTTTGTTTACCTTTTTTTGTTTGTCTGCCTTTGGAATCGAATTTAACTGAACCACCGCACCGGTGCTGGTGTAGTCTCACAAAGCATAAATCAAGAATTGATCAAACAAGTCACTCAAATGCAATGACAACAAAGCTAATGGGCAGAAAAAGAAGTGAATGATAAATGGAAATTATCGTTGAATCAAACCGATTGTTAGCAAATAAAAAGAAAAGCCAAGGGACAGACAATCCAAATAGTTGCTTATTAGTTGGACCTCCCAAAAGGTGGGGGATTTTCCTAGTTAATTGGCTTGATAATGTTGAGCAAATAGATAATTTTGTAGGTGTTGACCGAGAATTATTATTATTGTTTTGATTGACTATTCATATATCCCTTGTTGTATTTACAGTTAAAGGTCGCGAGTGCACCAATCATGATGACTGTACTGCGATAGACCGTACCAGCTGTGTTAAAGATCCCAATGACTTCAAGACCCGTTGCCTGTGCGGAAACGACAGCCCACCCACAAATGGCCTATGCCCAGATGTACTCAAAGGTGAGATGGTAGAAGAAGTAAAAATAGCTCAAATAGAATAGAGCCCGTAAAGGCGTCATCAAGAATGCAGGTTTACAACAAAACTAATTGTTAGACATACATTTTATTTATTATTTATAAAGAATTTTACTGCCACCTTCACCGAGATATATTCGCCCGAACAGGCCCGACTCACTGGCAGACACAAAGACAGACAGGTTGACAGGTTGCCAGTGACTAAGTGGGTGTGAAATGGCTCTGAGCAGTTGGGCAGCTCATGTGCGATGTAAATGAGAATTAAACAAAGCATCTCCACACTTACCAACTGTGCTGCATCTGCTTATTAATTATTTAGTTTTTACCTAGCTCAAAAACTACTTCAAGCTTATTTTCCTACTCTTCTATCTGTGCTTTTATTGTTTTTGTTTTCACTGGCTAAATCAAGTCAAAGATTTGTCGGGGCAATGGGAAGTGTGCTGAAATGCGCCTAGGGACCTTCATAGGTCGTAATACGTAATAGGGGATTTATGTGGCCATATCGTGACAGAAGCCAGGTTCAACTCAACTCAGCCGGCAAGGCAAGGCACGACACTGAGGAAGTGCAAAAAACTAAATGTCTCATGTAATAAAAAATTGTTCTGCCAGTGCCAATTTGTGACATGCACACGAAATTCTAGATACTCTGAAGACTTTCATCCCCAAACTATTTAAATTTCAGGCTTGCGTCACAAATGCATCAGCAATAATGATTGTGAGGATGGAATGGTCTGTCAATATGAGAACACAAATCGTACAATTGGCGTATCCAAGTTTATGTCATCCAAATCGAAATTATGCCTCTGCGATAATGATAATGGCTATGTTGAGGACATTATACATGACATCTGTAGTGGTGGTGAGTTTCCAATGATAATTGTCAAATCTTTTGAAAATAATTAATTCTTATACTTTTGCAGGACATATGGAGACAATGGCAAATATATTACTCTCACTTTGCTCTATGCTGGCGCCGTTTATTGTTGGGGCCCGCATGCACAAGCATTTCTAAAAGGATCAAAAAATTCTTTCAGTTTTGGCATTATACTTGATCTAGTTGTGTTTTACTCCTATCAAACCAAAATAGTTCTTTAAATGTTGTCCCCATGCAAATTTATTCCTAACACCCAAAGTCTCATTAAAGTCCAATTATTTGTTTTTCGATCATCTCCGTTTAAGTGTAATCGTATAAGTTTCATAAGTACCACCGTCAATTTTTTTCTTCGCTTTTTTCACAGACTCTATCAACCTCGAAACTAAATATACAAATGAAAAAATTTTTAGATTTTATAGAAAACCTTTTTTGATCACTTAGTCAATTGTTGTTAAAAAATGAAAAAATAATAAAAAAAAATGTATGCATATATATATATATATATATTCTATTCATAGCACGATTTTATGTATGTACTTGTATGCTCAACAAAAAAAAGAAAAAAAAAGAAACCCAACAATTTTTATAATCCAAACAGAAAATTTAAAGCACTTTAAAAAATTGCTTGATAAAAAAAACTCAGAAATTTTCATTTAAAAAATAAATAAAATATAATAAAAAATACATCAAGATAAATAATAAATAATATAGTTTTATTATTTTTTATTTGTTGAGATCTAAAAATTATACCATTGATTAATATTATTTGTGTCCAAGTGTAAAATTCTGTTATTGCGAAATGTCAATAAAAATTATCATCCTCAAAATCAAAGAATCTTGTTTTATAATCTTTCCCTCTGTTCCCATGGCTTTCGAAAATAATAATAAAAGAAAAAACAAGTGTTCTTTTAAGAAAGTGAAAAAAAAATATATATATATTTTTATTCTGATATTTTATCAGAGACTCAGTGAAAGTTGGTTTTGTTTGGCTTAGGTCTAAAAATATTCTACTTTTAAATATTCGTATTGGTTTTGAAATTGAAAACTTATGACTAAATGATTTAAGACTAAGCAAAATATGGCAAATTATTATTATTTTTTTTTTTAAATTTGTCAGTCAACAATTTGATAATCAAAAGATTAACAATAAGTTGGATGAGCCCACACTCAGCTGAGTAGGCTCGATTTTCTTAAACAGTCGAATCAATCTCAAATTTTCAGAAATATATACAAAGTGTACCGATATCCAAACGGTGAGAGAGGGACTTAGAGGCTTTAGAGGCATTCGTCGGTCTCTTCGTTGCCTTTGGAAACGGTTATGACTGGTGTGGAAAGATCCACATCTAGAAGCTTCATCTGGGCATCTTCCTCGTCGAGGTCATCCTTGCCCAGTCGTTGTTCCTGCATCTCGATGTCGAGAGTGCCGCGCTGTCGTTGCAAGGTGGCCACAAAGATGATTAGGGAGAAGACTATGAAGAGGAAGGCTATGCCGGAGCAGGCCACTATGATCAGGGTGGAGCGATCGCCGGGCGAGAGCGAGAGCAGGGCGGTTCGTTCGTCGGCCAAGTTGTCGTTGAAGGTCTGGCCTGCATTATGGGGCGGGTAAGAGACCAGAGGGGTGGCAGTACTATCATCCGAACGTGTCTCATCTGCCGAAGACTGCTCTTCGGAGGAATCTTCATTGGTTTGACGAGCCTCCACAATTGGGGTTTCGGTTTGTTCGGATGCTTTGGGCTCAGCCTTCTCATTCTCTTCGGATTCATTTGACTGAGGAACTTGCTGGACTGCTTGTTCGGGCACCAAAGTACTTGAGTCTACAGTTTCTGATGCTTCAGTTGCTTCCACTTCTTTGGCTTGCTCAATAGCTTCTTCCGATTCTTCGGATTCTTTAGATTCCTTAGGCTCTTCAGCTACCACAGCAATCACCTTTTCAGTGGAACTTGGTTGTATGATCTCTGACTGCCTTGGTTCTTCCTGCTCGGTTTCCGGCTGACTTTGTGCCACCTCTGTAACTGCAATTGGTTCCTCTTCTTTTTTGTCTTCTGCCACTTCGGCAGGCTTGGTTTCCAGAATTTCCTCGATAGCCTTTGGTGTGATCTCAGTGATTGAGACTTCAGCTGAAGGTCCTGGGTTTTCGTTGTCAATTTCGTTCTCTTTTGTCTCGTTGATTTCGGATTCTTCTGCCGCTAATCCTTCGAGCTGTCGTTGATCTCGGTTGTCAACAGCTTCACCAGCTCCTGTCTCAGCTGGTGGGATCTCAATGGGGAGTAAGTCTTCGACACCTTGTTTCTTGGTCACCTGATGCTTGGTCACCTCCACGGGAATAGGTGTGGTGTGTTCTCTATTAAAGATTTCGATTTCTTGTTCGAGGGATTGCAGATTGGCCTGTGTAATGGGTTCCTCGGTTATGGCTTTATTTTCATCGAAAATTACGGAAACCAAATCACTGGTCACTTTGGGGAGCGGTCTGTGACGGCTCTCCACTACCTCCTCATTCAAACTGGATATTTCCGGTTTTACTTCGGGAAACTCCTGGTTCTGGACTGGATGCGAATGCTGATGGCTTTCAACTTGCCCTTCGCTTAGGCTAGGAATTTCAGATTTTTGATCTTGCTTCTCTACAGGACTATCATGTGCTTGTTTTGTTTCCTGATTTTCTTTCTGCTTTTCTTCATTTTTGGGGTTCGTGACAATCTCTGTTTCAATATTGGCATTCTGGCTGACCTCAGACTGAGATGGGGAGTCCTTATTATCAGTCTGTTCTATATCTCTTTCCGTATGTCTGGGTTCCTCCTCTGCTGTCTCCTCCTTTAGACTTGCTTCGTCATTCTTCTCAGCCACAAGAATTGTCTCTTCCTTTGGTTGTTCTACTTCAAGATTCTTGGCTTCGCGAACATTTTGACCTTAAATATATAAAAATGATTTGAATATAAATTTTAATAAAATTTCTTTTCTGACTTACCAGAAATCTCTTCATTTTTATTCTCATTTATTTGGACAATTTCTTTGATTTCCGCCAATTGTGCCTGATCCACTTGCAGTTGTTCTATCAAAGAAGCCGAGGCTGCTTCTACGTCGGATTCCACTTCGTTTTTGACGGCATTTCGTATACCCTCTTCCAAACCCTCGCCTAAGGGTACAAAATCAGCTGGTTGCTCTGATACTTCTATATACTCTTCTTTTGTTGCCACTAAAGCGGAGGAAAACATAAGTTTCATTTTGTTAAGCAATTTTAAGCTAAACTCACCATTTGCTGAAGTGGTTGTTGTACTTGCTAGAGGCTGTGGTGGAAGTGTTGTTGAGCTGACTTCTACATCCGTTGCTGGGGTTGTTGTCTCGGCTGAAAATAAGTGGGGAAAAAATTTGTATTAATAGATGGCGCCAAAAATTGACTTACTTTTGCTTACAAATTAATTTAAGTATAAAAAGTAAAAAATTAATATCTTTTTTCTCGAAATTCACTTTTATACGTGAAAGAAATTTTATATAAAAAAACGTGGAATAAATTTGATATATTTTGACTAGCGCCGAAAACTTTTATGATCTTTACCAAAAAGCACGACAAAACCATATTTTCTTAGCAATTGACATAGTTTTTAAATATAACGGTAGATGTGGGCTTGAAAGTAAAGTTAAGGTTCTGAATAAATAAACACCAAAGGCGTTGTCGGCTCTATCAAAGTATATGCTGCTTCTTTTTTTATGAATATTTTCCATATAAAATAGGCAAAGCAATATAATAATAATGTAAACAGAAAAGAAAAATGCCTTTTAAAAGTTCATAGTTATCACAATTATTTTGAAATTGATTTTTTATGACAATTCAAACATTTCATATCAACTACCAGTTAAGTGATTTGACTTCATATCGTTAGCATAAATAGCCAATGATTTGTTATATTCATGTTGTTGTTTTTTTAAAAAAATTTTTATTTTTTTTTCATTTTATATTTTTATGGTTGTCAACACCAAGAAAAAACCACAGCAGCAGGCAAGAAATCAACATTGCTGTCATTAATGCACGCACACAGACACACGCACACACTCACACACAGACAAACATTCATTCACAAAATCTTGGAACGTCACGAAGACAAGAATAACAAAAAGAAAAAAAAAGAAAAACCAAAATATCATTCCGAAGTAGTAACGCCCGCGCCCTATAACTCAAAGTGTGTCTCCGAAATGATTACCCGAACTGCCAGTGATTAAAATTCCAAACACATCCAAAAACAACAACAACAACAACAACAGAAGCAACAACCACAATAGAAGAGAATCCCCAAATTAGTAACACAATAAACAAAATCGAACTGAGAACGCTAGCCATTTGGGAGCTAAAGTAGCTGGGGGAAAATTTATGGGCTAGCAAGTCAGTTGATACTGTCGGTGCTGGCGATATTCTAAATCATTCAGAATGGAACTGCATACGGTATACCACACCCCAAAAAATCCAGGCATGGACATGCAGTAGTGCATTCAAAGTAGAAGACAAAATTATTAGATGGCCAACTTGAGATATGCACGAGCTCTGCCTATCAGTAATTTTCCCAGAGGTCTACCCTTTACAACAACAACAACAAGAACAACAAAATAAATAAATAAATACAATATTTCCATTTCTGATCTGGAGAGGAGCTGTGTAAAAAGGGGACAACAAAAGAAAAGACAAAACCAAATGAAATGGAATTTTAAGTAAATAAAAGAAATCGATTTTCAGTTTTTCAATTTTTTTTTTCTTTTCGGACTGCCAAATGCACCGCCCGTTGCTGTAACAAGAACAAACCAGAGCAGGCTACCCTGCAGTTCTCTAGGGGGGCATTCTTGGTTGTCTGCCTGCCTGGCTTGCCTGCCTGTGTGTGCCTGTGTGTGCCTGTGTGTGCCTGTGTGTGCCTGTGTGTGCCAGGGTGCCTGTCTGCCTGCCTGCCTGCTTCTCTTGTTAGGGAATTAGTTTCTTTTATTTTTTGTCTTTTCAGCATTAAAGAAGAAGAGGGAAGAAGAGGGCAACTGCAGCCATGCCAAGACAAAATTTTTGAGGCGTTGGCGGCATCGTTTCTGTCATGTTTTTAGTGAGAAAAATTATATAAAATAAAGACAAAAATATGTATATACATTTCTCATACCATTTCGCCCCTACTCTATCAAGTTTTATTGCACGATTTTGAACTCTGGTCCTGCTGGCGTGACCCCCACAATTGCCATGTTACTAAACATTCATTATTGAACTTTCGCACGCGGTTGCAGCCAGAAATTACACAGTGGCAATGGCTGTGGCATAAGAAGTAATTTATACCCCAAGATAATCGAAACAAAGATACGCACAATTATAAAAACTGACACCCAAACGATGAGTTGGTTTGCAGCGAGCGAATTGAGGGGAGTCGTCTGCGGCTTTTGGCGGCGCCTCTTCCGTGGCATAATTACGCGACAGGCAGTGCCTGTTTTGAATTATGCCAGGCATATAAGTTAAAATAAAGAAACCAAACCAAACCAAGCCAAACCAAACCGAACAAAATTGAAGCCACACCAGAAGAGACATGCAAGTCAAAGGCCTGATGCGACCGCAACAACTTAACAACAACAACAACAACAACAAAATGAAGAGGGGAAATTCTTTGGCAAACTGAAAACTAAATACTCTTCTCTTCTGACCAAGAAGAGGTCACATTTTTATTGTTTGTCGTAAAAATACAAGAAAAAATTGAAAGAACTCTTAAAATGAAAATAAAAAAAAAACAACTTTGAATTTTAAACTAAATTCATTTCGGTTATTGTACCAAATTTGTTTAGGCTTTTAAAGAGCTATAAAAAATTTTTGATTATTTCCAGAACTTTCCGGGAGACAAAAATTAATAGACTGATATTATTTCCACTAAAAAAAAAAACTATTTGGTCTATAAAAATTTTAAAGAGATATTTTTAAACTCTACAAATTTGGGCTAATACAGATTAAGGATCTTTTTATGTATTTAAAAAGTAGCTGGGATTTTGATTATGTCAAAATATTTAAAACGTATTTTATTACTTCAAATTTTTAAGATCTTTTTTTTACTCAAGACATTTTTATACTTCTCTAAAATGTGTGGAATTATTTTTAGATAAAAAAATTTTTATTTTAATGTGAAACAATCTTTGAGAGGATCTCAAGTATCTTTCAACTTAAGAAATATCCAAAGCAAGGCAATAACAAATTGTTTAAGAGTATTACAACTTTTCCAAAATTTTTAAAATTTCTAAAATTTTTCAAGTAAAAGAATCTTTGAGAGGGTCTCAAGTATCTTTCAACTTTTGAAATATCCAAAGCAATGCTTTAACAAATTGTTAAAGAGTATTACAGCTTTGTAAATGATTACGAATAAACTGATGAAGATAAAATTAATGTTAAAAGAGACAGCGAGAGAGAGAGAGAGAGGGGGAAGGGAAGAGAGGAAAATAAAAGACTTACAAGTCGCATTCACTGGCAGAGCCAGGCCAGATGATGACGTCGTCACCGATAGCAAGAGCAGCATCACGAGCATCATCATTGGCAGCAATCTGAGTTGTCCCAACTGCAAAGATAGCCTGCGGCCAATTGAGCATCTGCCAACTGAGTTGTCTGGGCAGCTGGAACCGGACAATGTTGCTGCTCCATAATGCTGAGGCCGAGGCTGTTTAGAAACTTCCATATTGAGTGAAGTGATTGATTAGCTTGTCGCTCCTGTCCGACCAGACCAGACCTGAACAGACCTGAACAGACCAGGCTTTAAACCAGGCTCACACACACACACAAACACACACGCACAAGGGAGTTGCCTTTTTTTTTTGAATTTTGCACTGAAGGTTTCTTTTATTGTTCTGCTAAATATTTAAATTTCAGCTGTTGCGTTGTTTTTTTCACTTCCCGTTTAGTTTTTTATTTATTTCTTTGAAAAGCACGTAAAGAAGTGAAAAGTTTTTTTCTTTCAAAACGAAAAAAAAAACCACGCAATTTTCTGGCTCCGAAAATTGAATCGAACCGAACGCGTTGGCCACTCGCTAAGAACTAAAGTTGAGAACGCGTGCGCTCTGGAATTTTGTTGCCCACACGAGAACAGACCAGACCAGCAGCAGCAGCAAGCCAACCCAGACAAGCCACACAAAACAAAAGACAATAACAACAACAACAACAACAATATGCATGGCTGTTTGCCTGCTGCATGCGTGTGTGTTTGCAACGCCTCGGAGATCCATCAAGCGGCCGGGCCGGGCCTGGCCGGGCCTGCATTTATTTGCTTTTGGATAATAATAGGGCCAGGCAGGCCAAGCGGCTGGCTTCTGATTCCACTTGGTCAGAGAGGGGGAAGTTGCTGGCACTTTGCCGAACACAACTCCTGCCATTCCTGGGCAAAACTTCTTTTGAGCAGGCTGTGGGCCAAGGCAAAAACTCAAGTGAAAAACACTTGAAAATTATTTCTAGGTAGCCGAGCCAATTTGCTTGTGTCGTATTTTACATTTTCGGCTGCTCCATTCCCTCCTCTCCACACTCTCTCTCTCTCTCTGTGTGTGTATGTCTCCACATCAATGTTTCCCTGCTTATTCATTTCCTTTTGCCCGTCCAGGCTTTGTTTATTGGCACAATACAAAAGTCCAATACAAAAGAGTTGAGTTGTTTCGTATGCGTGAGGGCGTTCAAACAAGATTCCCCTTACCCTGCCCAGCCCTGGCACTAACCTGGACTGGCCTCACTCATGCTTTGAGCTCGTAACAAAACAGAAAAAGAAGATGAAGAAGAACAAATTTCAGACCCTCCAACAATGATGGAGCAGCACATGTTGAGTTGAGTTGAGAGCGGTTGGGTTAAGTGCATCAACTTTAAATGAAGATGACGAAGTCGGCTTGGAAGTCTTTCTGGAAATTCTGAAAGCTGTGAATATTTGAAACAAGTCTAACCCTAGGGGTATGGCCATATTGATAAGCATAATTAAGATGACGAATTCGGTTTGGTTTATTTGGAATATTCTCATATTTGTACAAGTTGACATGTTGGGGTTCGGGTTGGGCCAACCAGTTGTTTTGCTGGCTTTGTTTGCTCATCGTTTTCCCAGTAATATTTTCCATTACGATTACGTGATGCAGTCATTTTCTTTTGAATAGACTTAAGCCGAGAGAGATGTCGACGGCTACGTTTGCTGTTTATCTTTTATTGATTATGCCAGTTGACAGCCGACAGTGCAGTCTCGCTGCAGGTAATCCAAAACCGCCAACCGACCAGGTCGTCGTGGCTAGTTTTTTTTTCTATTTTTTTTTTTTTCTGAAAAATTTTGACTAATGTGAGCGCGCCTTGAGATTCAATTTAGTCGTTAAATATTTAGATTTTTTCTTCAATTTTATGGCAGTCGTTGTTGTTGTTGTAGTTGTAGTTGTTGAGTGAGGTTAAAAACAGGAAGGAATCAATTGGTTTCCCTTTGAGTAATGCTTAGTCATGTCGACAACAACGACGGCCTGGCCGTCCACTTCCTCCTAAGGTCGATTCACGTTCCTTTTGTTGTCGTGTGGGCGGGGGCGTTTTCGTTTATTTTTTCCATTCCTTTTTCACTTTTTTTTTTGCCCATTTCTGTTTATTTAACTAGTGGCGGACAGGCTGACTGATCGCTTGATCAGTTGCTGTTGCTGTTGTTGTTGTTGTTGCTTACCGATATTTTATGGCAGCCGACAATTGCCGAGGTGCCATAAAAACTGCTGTGGCCGGTTGTCCATGAGTCAGCAGCCGCCCCTCGGAGACGCCGCTAATAAAATGCAATTAACGACGAGACGCCGTTGTGGGTCTGCCTGACTATTCCTGGCCATGGATATCATATATGTGTAGGTAAAGGTGGCTTAGGTTTTCCTCTTCTTCTTCTTCTTCTTGTTGATTTAGGCACCGTTATAAACACATTAAGAAACAATTAGCCTGGGATTATGCCACACCGATTTTGGGTTAAGTTGTTACTCTGTTGCTGTTGTTGTTCCATTATCAATTTGAATGGGCAAGCAGATCGGGAAAAGCCAAAGGAGTGGCCAGTTGGCAGTTCACATCATCATCGTCGTCTTCATAGTCGTCATCATATCAATCACTTTCATTTTATGTCGGCTCGGCCAGCTGATAAACTTTATTTGATTATGTCGACTAGCTTGGTTGAGGTCTTTGGGAGACCCCACCCCACCCCCTCTGCCTTTCCATATCGATTCTCTTGCGTATATTCAACTTGGAACCGATAACGAAAATTCCAAGGGGTCGGGGTGGATTCGGGCTGGGTTGGGTTGGCTTAGTTCGCGGTCGTGTCAGCCGGAAATGCTATTCGGGGGGAGCCCGGAATGAAATCAACAAGAGGGGCCTCATTGTTGTCAGTGACCAAAGTAAACTCAAAATAAGAAGAAGAAGCAGAAAAAAAAACCGCATAAATTTATCAACAACAATAAAGTGCAACGCAGATTGCAGACATGGCAGACAGACGAAGGGGGCATTTGGAGCACACCAAAAGAAATGTGAAATGTCAACTCATTGTCAATGGAAAAAAAAGCAAAAGCAGAGAAAAGAAAAACAACACGCTTAGTGAAACATTTTCCCAACTCTTCCCAAACTTAAGTAGATGTCAATTTAATTTGGTTTTTATATCGAATCAAAAAGTAAATAAAAATAAAAAAACTATCAAAATAGGCAAATGTAAAAGACCCCAAAAAAGATAACTTAACAAAGAGGTCGTCTATGATATACCCTATATATATAGGAATACCCAAGAAATGAAAAAAAAAAAAATCGGATAAGAAATAAAAAAAATATAATTTAATCGGAAATCAGTTAGGGAAAACCTAGGAAGATATTCTATTTAACAAATGTAAAACCCTTATTCCATACTATATAGATAATATACAAGATATACAATATATTATATATCCCCCAAAATAATCGTTGAACCAAAAAAAAAAATTAAAAACAAAGTGAAAGAAAGTGAATGAGAAATTTCATTTAATGATTTTTGGCTTTTTGAAAATTGTTAACAAGTTGGGTTTAAATTCAATATTCCCCTTATTGCCATTGGTAGTTTCTTACAAGTTCAGCGGCATCGAATTACATCACCTGTGAAAAGAAAACACATTTGGCAATGACGCTGGAGATGAGATGTGTTTCGAGTGTTTGCTTGCTCATTACATAGAATCCATTAGTTGGGATTTTTATTTTGTCGATTTTTTTGGTATTTTTTGGTATTGATTTTTTTTTTTTTTGGCTTGGTCCAGCGTTGATGGCCATCAAGCTGTGCTGGCCACGAAAGTGAAAGAAAGTCAAATAAAAGAAGAAGAAACAAAGTGGATGGCAAATTGCTCATCGTCAAATTAAAAGTGTGATTGCCTGAAAGAGATAGACATATAGAGAAAGAGTGTGAGAGAGAGAGAGAGAGAGAGAGGGGGGAGGGGGCAAGGAAGGTGTAAAACAAATAGCTGTGAAAAATGCCCGTGGCCCCAATCCCGTTTAATTATGTTTAATTGTCAAAGCTTGTAAACTGTTTGCCCAGCGGTCCATTTGACTTAGCTCAAAGCTGTCGGCGCACGCGTCACAAGCCAAGCCACGCTTTTTTTTCGGTGGAATCTTTATTTTTTTGGGGGGGGGGGGAGCCTGAAGCGGATATGTCATAATATAAATTAGCGTAAACTGTTTTAACGCCAACATTGTCACGCCCAGGCAGTGAACTGCCTGACCCCAACCCCTTGGCTACCCTTCCCCCCTAGGTATACAATTACTTTGACTTACTTACCCAATGTCAGATGTGTGCACATTTTTTTTTAACTGTTTGTAAATTTTTTTTTTTTATTGGCCTGGAGTCTGTGTGACGAAGCAGTTGTGAGTCAAGAGCCGGGTCATATGTATCAGTGGGCCAGTGGGGCGGCAACTTTGACCGTTTTATAACCTGTCAGGCTGCTCATGGCAGGCTAGACCAGACCAGACCAGAGTAGACTGGAGCAAGCTTGTGTGGAGCGGAGCAGAGCGGTGTGGGCCTGGGCCGGCATTTTTGACGAAATTCACTTGCACTTGCTGTTTATTTGCTCAAACGAATGTTAAACGTTTACAGGCCACTTCGAAGCTTTTTTGTTGTTGTTGGGCCATTAAAAAGGCATATAAGCAAGCAAACAAACAAATAAACAAATAAACAAATAGGCAGGCAGGCAGACAGACGGAACGATCCAACGATCCAGCAAACCAACAAGCAGCCGACAAATGACAGCAATGAAAGCTTTTCAACTAACTGAATATATGGACGGGAGTGTATGTGTGTGTGTGTGTATGTGTGTACCTTGTTAACTGAATGAATTGTGTATTAGAGACGCCTCAAAAAAGAGAGGGAGCGGAGAGAGAAAGATTCACAAAAGTTGAGTGGGGCTCATCTGGGAAATGGGCAAGGGACCATCAAGTACGCACTTACTCACACCTTCACACACACAATTTCACACACACACCTTCTCACACACACCTTCTCACACACACCTTCTCACACACACCTTCTCACATACACCTTCTCACATACGCATAAAAAAAATTTTATAGATAGACTTAGCATTTTTCGGTAATACTGCAGATTATTTTTTTTTTTTGGCGGCAAGAGTCGCGACTGTCACCGCTTTTAGGCTCGACCCAGCCGCATCCTAAACAAGCAGACGAGCTTCACCAACGTCACCAGCACCGACAACGACCACGGCAGCAGCGGCACATCGTTTACACATTAGGCAACAGGTTATTGCAATTCAGCGAATACACCAACAACAATGCGACGATGACGATACAACGACAACAACAACAACAACAGCAACAATATAAAAATAAAAAAAAAACAACAACAACAACAACCTCATGTCAAGCCAAGCCAAAAAATATATTTTATGCACTGAAAGAAATTTGTTTGAGTAATTAATTTTGGCATAAATGGTCTAAATAAAAGTCATCAGATTTAAAAAAAAAGTTATATATATCAAATTCTTATCAACTTTTCATATATTTTTCAAGACATCTGAGAATGTTGGATTCAAAAAAAAAATATATATAGTTGGCTTTTTAATAAAGTAAAATAAAATTAATTATATTGAAATTATTTGTAAATACTCAAATCCCAATCGTATGTTTCATTTCTCCGATTTTAATGAAGGAGAACTTCCTAATGAGAATTTTTTAAGATTTTATAATAAATATGAAATAAATAATATTTGGAATAACTTGATTTTTGAATTATTTAAAAATATTAAAAAAATATTAAAATCTTGAATTAATTTTATTATGGGCATACCCAAGTTATTTTCTCAAATATCTATTTTTATTATATATTTTCAACCAAATTAAAGAATATTTAAATTAAAATATAAAAGAGAAAATTATAAAAAAATATTAATTTAATTTAATATAAAGCTGAATTAATTTGAGGCTTCTGTCTCCCCTCTCCTTTTTCTATTAAATCTGAAATGGATCAATCAAATATTTAGAATTTTGGTAACTCAATTCAATTCAATCAAATAATTATTTCAATTTTTAAAAATGTTATTATTTTGTAGATAAATTTTTTAAAAATGTTATTATTTTTTAGATAAATTTGTGGGGTATAGTTTTGGTGCAGTGTATGCGGTACTTGGACTGGATGCGCCGTAGCCCGCCACAATTTGGGCGCACAGGTAAGGCACAGTATGCAGGTGGCTATCTGGCTGGCTGGCTTGCTAAATTTTTGGTTGGCTTGGGAGCTTGGCTGAACGTGAGCAAGTAAGCCCTCCGATTGGCGGCTACAATGATGACGCTTTGCGATTACCGCAGCCAGAGCCAGAGTCAGAGTCGGAGTCGAAGGCAGCGGCAGAGACAGCGCCACCGCTAGCCAGAGCGGCCCACTGAGGCAGACGCGTGCACAGTCGATAAAACACATTCGAATCGAACGTTAGCAGTTTGCCGTTTATTGTTCGCCAGCACAGTCAATAACAATATCAAAACCAATAACAACAACAACAACAACAAAGCCAACTACGACAACGACAAATAACGAGCAACAAAAACAGTTATAATAAATACAACAAAAAAAACAACGAGAAACGACGACACTTTTAATTGCAATTTTCATTCATGCAAATTTCGACAACAACAAAAAAAAAACAAAAAGAAGACGGCTCATTTAGTGTGTGTTTGTGTCTGTTTCAGTGCCTCGGTATATTTTCGAAAACTTTTTTTCTTTTTTTGGTAATCATTTCCGATAAATAGAAATTAACCAAAAAATAAATAATTAAAATAAAAAGAAAAACGAAAAAGTTAAAAGTTAAAAATCACACAATCAACTTTCTTTTGCCGATCCTTTGCCTTCTTTTGTTTGTTGTTGCCCGCGGTTTCAAAATTGTGTGGCAGCTTTCATTTTTCATTTCTGTCCAGCGAGTCGACCCCAATTCAACCGGTTCACAGCTTTTCTGACTCTAGTTTTTATTTTTTTATTTGATGTAATCGTGTAATCCTGCACACTGGACGAGGCATGAAATCATTGAGTCTGGATTTTATGCTGCTGCTGCTGCTGTTGCTGTTGCTCTTCGAGGGAGCTCTTCAGGTGTTGGCCACCTTGCGACAATCGCGTGAAATTATCATAACAGATGCGGTAGGTGGATAAGCAGGGAGGGGGTGTACTTGCAGGTGGAGGTGTACCTGCATATTTGTCTGTCTATATGAAATGACAACTACAATGACTCCGGTTTGTTGGCTGTCGGTATTCGCCTAGTCGAGGCGCGTGCGCTGTGCGGAATTCATAATTAATTGAATGTCACAACGCACGCGCTCAGTGGCCTCCAAACCAAAAAAAAAAAAAACAAAAAACTACTAAATGTACCTCGATTTGTGCAATGATAACGTCAAAATATTCGGGGGAAGTCTCTTGTCAAAATAGTGTGCCACTGGCAGCTCGACTCATCTCCCCTCATAGAGAGAGATCAGATCACACTTACTTATTTCCGGACCTTTGCAGGTGCGACGCATTCAGCATGATGGATATAATGTTGAAAGGCATACGGTGATAACAAAAGATGGCTATGTTCTGACACTCCATCGTATCCCCCAGCTGGATGCCTTGCAGAGCACGGTACTCCGGCGACCTGTGGTCTTTCTGCTCTCTGGTCTCTATGCCTCATCGGATGTGTAAGTTGGGCTAATTGAAATTTCCTGACTTTCCAGCTTTTGTGAACTTAGCAATTGGTGCTTTTCATTTTGGCAGGTGGCTGCTCAATGGACGCGAAGATTCCCTGGCCTATTTGCTTTGGCGGGCTGGCTATGATGTCTGGTTGGGCAATAATCGTGGCAATATTTATTGCCGTCAAAATCTCTGGCTAAATGCCACGGAACGCGAGTTTTGGAACTTTAGTTGGCATGAGATGAGTGTCTATGATATGCCAGCTCAAATTGATTATATACTGAGGAATAGTGGTGTCAAGCAGATGCACTTTGTTGGCATTTCGCAGGGTGGTACTGTTTTTCTGGTACTCAATTCTATGCTGCCGCAGTACAATGCCGTCTTCAAGACAGCCACCCTCCTGGCCCCTGTGGCCTATGTGAGCAATACGAAGAGCGGTTTGGCCAAGATTATTGGACCCATTCTGGGCACTCGAAATTATCTGTCGAAAATGTTGGAGGGTGTGGAAATGTTTTCGACCAATAAGTTCTTTAAGAAATTTCTATCCATGACTTGCCTGGATAATGAGAAACCCCTGGTCTGCATAACCCGTCTTTGGCCAGCCGTGGGCTATGACACAAGGTTTCTAAACAAGGTGAGTCGTTGATTTTAAAGAAAGCTTCTCAATTGGGTAACCTTTTCGTTCTTTTAACAGACCCTGCTGCCTGATTTGATGGCCAATTTTCCTGCTGGAGGTTCGGTAATGCAATTAATGCATTATTTTCAGGGTTACGTCTCCACAAAGTTTCGGCAGTACGACTACGGTCCAGAGCGTAATTGGCTGCACTATCAGCAGCTGGAGCCACCAGAGTACAAGCTCGAGAATGTCACCACTCCGGTTACGATATTCTTTTCGGAAAACGATTATATTGTGGCTCCGGCAGATATCTGGAGACTGGTGACACGCCTACGTAATGTCGAGGCCGTCTACAAAGTGCCCTGGAAACGCTGGAATCATTTTGATTTCATTTGTGGCCTGGGCGTTCGGGAATATATCTTTGATAATATTGTACGATCCATGAATCGTTATGAATTGCGTCGTCGATAGGTTCAAATAGAAAAGAAACAAACTTTCATAAGTGCCAAATAATTTAGCTATTTAGTCTGAGAGAAAATTGAATCTCTGGTTTGAAATTTATAAAAAAAAACTACAGATTTTAGTACTGAATAAAATATTTTTTATTTATAATAAACTATTTATTCTCTGGGTATTATTCTAAATAGTTTTCTGCGACTTCATTTTTAACAATCTTTATTTTCGTAAAGTTTTATTTTTAGTAATATCTATTGTCTTATAGAAAACTAGAAAATCCATTTGACTTTATTTTGAATCGGAAATGTACAATAAAATAATTGCTTCCTTGGAAGCTCCTACGCCATCTGGAATCGTAGACAAATTGTGGTTTTTAGTATAATACAGATCCATCATATCGGATATAGAATGTAGTAGATACTTAGGAGGATTATTGTTTCCATAATACTTAAGGTTATCTGCTTGTTATCTTTGATCGCAATGAAACCAATATAAGAAGAACCGTAGACGCCGGGGAGTACCCAATATAATGGATAGCCTGACTCGACTAAGTTTTTCTGATCGAGTCAAATAGTGCTGGGAACTTGATATATCTTTGATTCGGAAAGTTTCCAAGTAAATGAAAATATTAAAATGAAAGTTAGCATGTTACTTACTCCTTGTAAGTTTCATAGTAAAAACCTTTAGAACCCAAAGGGTATATATGGTACTTTATTCCTTGATGGCACTGACAAAAATACTATTATGCTCGCAGAATGAAAATGAATCGGTAAGTCGATTTAATATAATAATATTAGATTTATGCCTAAAATTAATTTAGTGTTGTGTGCAACATATTGTAGTGTTACTTTTTTTCTGATGATGTCTGGGCCTAGCACCTTTTTTATGAGCTCTCCTCTGTTTTTTCTGCAGTCTTTTTTCAAATTCATACATAGCTCTTATGACCTTATCATTTATAACCCACTTGAGGTCTCTCGCAAAAATGAAATCCAGATGAGTCCAATCGGAAAACGGAACACGATAAATATGCTTATTGGGCAATCTCATTAATAGCTCTTGTAGGTCAATCATTGGGGTATAGACATCTCTGTCGCTATAGTAGAGATTAACACGCAACGGAATTCTATCCAATGGGTAATCTGGTGGATTAAAACGGCCATACTTTTCCACATTTTGTAATTTCCCAAAGTCATACTGTCTGAAATGCCCGCTATTGTGCAGCTGAAGGAAGTGCTTAATTTGTCTTATGGAGGCTCCAGCCGGAAAGGTGGATAATAGGGAAGGAATTATTTTCTAAAAAATAATACAAATACGATATGATTGGTTATACCAAAATAAATCCTAACGAAAAACTCACATTATCCATATGATACGAACGGTCACTGCCCAAATAGAAGAACATGATAGAGCAAAGGTCTGCTAAATCTCCAAATTTGCAAGCAGCCCCAACCAATCTTTGCAGAATGGTCGTATCAGGAAGGAAGATACCATCCCCAACAAGCCAGTACAGATTCGAAGGTATATATGACATAAGCTTAGCCATGGGAGATCGCATATGTTTAAGGAAGGTTACTGGTGCCAGCATATGAGCAGTCTTAATTATTTTAAGATATTCCGGTCGCAATGAAGCAAATACAAAAAAAACTGTGGTGCCCTGGGAATGTCCAATATAATGAATGCCTCTGCCTTTAGTAAAGGACAAAATATAATTAAAACAGGCGGGTAGATCGTAATAACCAATCTCATGCCAGGAAAAGGCCCAAAACTTAGTCGTCCATGGTTTGAGTCGAATGTGATTCCGAGAATAAATATTGCCGCGCGCATTTCCGATCCAAACATCATAACCTGCATCAGCCAATTGGAAGGGTATTCCAATATTGGGGCCGCCCAATACGAAAACATCCGAAGAAGCCGTAATTCCGTGCTGAACATAAGCAATTGGCTTTCTCGGACCTGGTGGTGATAGATTGCGCGGGGAGTATGGTATTCTAAATATTCTCAATATATAGCCATCAGTCGTCTGTACCAAGTGCTCTTCAGCTGGATAGTTAAAATATCTGATAAACTCGCTCTAGAAATATTTAACATTTGAATTCTTTCTAACCATTTATGCAGAGTTGCGCTCACTGTGTTTAACGATTTCACCAATTGTACAGAAAAAGTAAATAGCACAAAACAAATCCGCAACATCATCTTATCATACTGATCAAATCTTTTGAATAGCGAATTCTACTAGGCAACCGTGTCATATTGATTTGTTAAGGATTTTATTATCCGAACATAATGTCTATATTTTACTCTAAGTGTAGAGATATTGAAGTGGAAGATAAAGTTCTTGGCATGTTAAAGATTAAAGACAATAATCGAAACTTTTTCCTGTGAATTTGAATCCGTTTTAGGTTAATGTGATATAGTGATATATGTGATAATTATGATATAGTCGTCCGATCCGACCGGTACCAGAAATAGCAATTCTGAACACGTGACTCTAATATATTTTAAAGAGTGCGATAAAGAAAGTAATCTTAATTTAATACTAAGTACTCGAGCATTCTTTGTTGGGATTTATATAGAATATTTTGTTATATGACCTATAAGGTTCTATACTTTTATTAAGCTCCAATTGGATTAGTGCTTCTAGCAAAAGCTTCGAACTACTGATTAGTTGGTTTAGGCCGGCCATTGTTGTGAAACTATCAGCATCACTGTGGTAAATTTGTACCACTCCGGAAATTCTGTCCAATGGGTTGTCCGGTGATGTCCGTGTCTGAAATTTCTGCTTTGGTAAAATTGATTGAAGTGTTTGAATAAACTGTTTCCAATGAAAGAAAAAAGGGTTAAATGAAGATGGAATTGCAAACTCACATTACTGGTATGATAAGATAGGATATAAGCAGTGGCAAATAGGAACAAAGTATCGAAGCAAAGTTTTGTTACAACTTAGGATAATGAACAAATAAAGCTCGCCAGATTTGATTAGGAAAAGGCCCAAAACTAAGTTATTGTTGGTTTCAGAGTAACATCATATCCTGTATCAGCTCAATTCGAAGGGAATTTCCACTACCGGCCCAGCCAATACAAAACTATCCAAAGATGACAAAATTCTTTGCTGAACATATGAAGTTGTTTTTTTTTTTATTAATTGGGTCCAGATTGAGGTCTATTGTAGGGGGAGTGTGGTATTCGAAATATTCTCAATATTTAGTCATCAGCAGTTTGGATTAAATGCTCTTCGGCTGGGTAGAGAAAAGGGGTAATAAATTTGCTCCGTAAATATATTTCTTGGTAAACATTCACAGTGTTTGATGAGTTGACCAAATGGCTGAAAAAAGTGCATAGGACAAAACAAGTCAGGAAAACCATAATCTTAACAAACCCAACGGACAAACAGATCAAATCGGTTCAATAGCGAATAATTCTAGGCAATCGTATCATAATGATTTATGAAAGGTTTCATAATAAATTCAATTGTTAATCAGATACAGAGTACAGATAATAATGAGTTTCCGAGCTTTTTTTGTTAGGCCTTTTAATAGAATTTATTTTACTATAAAGATTTAAAATGTCTTTTAAGTCCCTTAAAATTATATATGTGAAAGTCTTATTGTTTCCAATAACAACAAATTATAGTTCAAGCTTTCATAAATATATATTTTTTTGCCCAATAGTTTTGTTCAGATTTTTCTTACTTGTTTTTTTTTTTTTTGCTTATCCTTTTTATATACAAGTTTCTTTCACTCTTTTTGTTATTCCCTAGTCTTTTTTTAAATGTGTTATGATTTTTTCGATGGAGTTTTGTATGTGTTCTTTGATTAGTGTTGGTTTTTTCGTAATTATACATAACATTTATAATTATATTACTTAAAACCCATTTAGTATCTCGGGCAATAACGAAATCCATGTGAGTCCATTCGGGATATGGCATACGAAATAATTGCGCTTTTGGCAAACTATTATAAAGTAGTAACAAATCTTCCATTGGTGTTAAGGTATCACTATCGCCGTAGTATATGCTGACCATTCCGGGAATTCGATGTAGTGGATAGTCCGGTGGCTCGAGCGTGCCATATGTGACCATATTTTTAATTTTTCCATGGTCATATTGTCTAAAATGTCCGCTTTTGTATAGCTGAACGAAGTGTTTCAGTTGTCTTGTGGAGGCTCCTGCCGGCTGGTTGGATACTAATATTGGAAATATTTCCTACAAATAAATAAACGAAATAATTTTGAGCAAATGAAAGCAGAAAAAGCTCACTTACTGCATCGATATGGGTTGAAATGGCGTCGGCAGCATAGAAAAAAAGGTCGAAGCAAAGACTTTGAACAAGAATTGGAAATGAGCAAGCAAAGCCCGACAAACTTGATATTAATTGCATATTGGGCATGAAAATTCCGTCTCCAAGTAGAAAGTGTAGGTTTGAAGGTAATAGAGCGAACAGCCTTAGCACTGGGTTAGTTACATGTGAACAGAAAGTCACCGGACCAAGCATATGAGAGGTCTTTATTTTGCTATGATATTCGGGACGCATCGAGGCAAATGCGAAAAAAATTGTGCACCCCTGGGAATGTCCAATGTAATGAATGCCATTGCCTCCAGTGTTGCCCAAAATATAATCGAAACATGCTGGTACATCGTAATAGCCCACTTCATGCCAAGAGAAAGCCCAGTAATCAGGCGATGATATAGGTAGGCTTATATGATTCCTAGAATAAACATTGCCTCGCGTATTTCCAAGCCATACATCATATCCAGCATCAGCGAAATGAAATGCTAATCCAATATTCGGACCACCCAATACAAATATATCCGAAGAAATCATAAATCCGTGATGGAAATAGACAATCGGTTTTGTCGGTCCTGGTGGAATCATGTTACGCGGAGAATATGGTATTCGAAATATTTTTAAGATGTAACCATCAGCCGTCTGGACCACATGTTCTTCAACTGGATAGTTATTTTGTTTAATAAACTCGGGCTAATTGAAAACATTCACTTTTGTAAATTTCAGATAAACTTTTAACTTTTACACTCACTGTGGTTAGGGCTTGGCTCGAAGGGACTGAAAGAACACTAAATAAAACGAAATACTGAATTAGCGTTTCCATTATCGAGCACAAAGATTAAAGATGCCGTACTGATCATAAATCTATTTTCTAAAGCAAATTTTACTAATCCACCGTATCATATTGATTTGTTAAAGACTTTCTTATAAATGCAAATCGCTAATCAGGTTTTAATGTATTTTATATTGTGTTATTCCGTCCTTTTACTGATCTGTCCTTTGCCAATTATGGTATGCAGAGAAAATGGTATTCTAAATATTTTTAGGATATAATCATCAGCCGTTTGGACACTGTGGTTAGGGCTTGGATCAAAGAGACTAAAACAACACTAAATAAAATTAAATGAATAGACTCCTTTTTCTTCGAAAAAAGTCTAATGAAATACTGAATTAGCATTTCCATTATCGAGTACAAAGATTAAAGCTGCCATTCTGATGAAATCTATATTTCATGGGAAATTCTACTAGGCAACCGTATCAGATTGGTTTTGCTCAAGATTGAGACAGGCTCATATTTTCACTAAGCAATTTGTTTCTGTTTTGTTGAATCAATGAATCGTAAGTAGGTTTGAAAGAATTCGATTGTCATTCTGGAAATTATTATACTCTTTTCGAATTGAAAAGGCTGTATTCCTTTTGTTCTGATGTCAAGTCAAATTGAGTTATGTCCTTATATCTGCCTATCTGTCTGTTCCTCTAAATCTTACAAGCTAATCCCTCAATTTTAAAGCTTTGCAGCATTTGTCTGATCAATATGGAAAGAGTCTGTAATCTTCGGTATCTCGATGAATGTGGGAACTTTTCAATAATTATTGGACGCCAGTTTATGCAATATTTATAGACACATGTATATAGATATATGATATGTATACTATATATGATATATGATAAATATATGCAAAAAGGTTACTTTCGTTAGTATAATTTTTTCAGTTGAGAGCTGTTGATCAAAATGAAACTACCTAGGTTGGGTATTGTGCTCCTTTCATTGGGTAAATATTTATGAATACTTTATTAAATTCCATTGTTAAAATGGACCTATCCCTATAGTTTGTCTTGTCGAGAGCCACTGTAGAATTCGAAGAAATGAAGTGGAGCGTTCCAATGGCGTATTTACCCAACGTGATCCACAAGGGCACTTTAGTCTACTGAAAATACCCGAAGTGAGGAATGGTACTACAATTTATACGTTTTGCTCGTCCACGCAATTTCAGAGGAGTACTTGTCGAGGACAAAGATTTGTTCCAGCTTTGCCTTTGAAATGCAGGCGTCCTTTGCTACCCACTGTACGAGTCCTGTCAGGAACGCCTTGTCCAGGTATTAGCTATTCCGTAGGTCACGAAATATTTGGAGATTTTCTAGAACTCTATCGATCCTGCTATAATTCGCAAAGAGCGTGGGCTCATTATACAGAGGCCACTATTTATCCGAAGAATTTCAGTAAGTTTTATTTTCGAAGCTGATTTCAGAAGCTTACTTTATTTTCCTCTCAGTTCCTCAAAGACCAGAAACACAATTCACTAGAGATGGCATTATAACACCAGCACAGGAAAGATCCTTTGCTAAAGGGCAAATCTACAACACCTTTAAAGATATCTATGGCGATAAACAGGATTATATACGTAAAAGTAGTGATCTGATTATCAATCAAGGCCATCTCACTACCTCAGACGACTTCTTATTTGGCGATCAGAGTGTGTCCACTTTTAAATACATAAATGTGGTACCCCAATTCAAGAGCATTAACGATGCCAATTGGGAAAGGATTGAACGTTTTGTGCGCTCTCAGATTCCGATGAACTCTACACTGAATGTCAGAACAGGTGGAATCGGTGTACTCAGTTTACCCGTAGCTTCATCAGCTAGAAACTTACGTCCGGCTTTTTTGGCAGCTCCGAACTCCAACCCTGTGCCAGAGTGGACTTATAAATTGGTTAAAGATCAAAATAATCGGCCAATTTATGCCTTTCTCACTTTAAATAACATTTATACCGCTACGCGACCAAATCCTCCTGCTTATTGCCAGCAAATAAGATGCCCAAATAACTTAAATCTAATTGATACGGCAAATGCAGGGTTTTCCTATTGTTGTGATCCACAAACTTTTCAGTCAAATGAGAAAATATTGATTAGATTACAGAAATTCTGATAAGGTAATCTAGATCAAACAGGAAAATCCCCATATTTAAAAAACTAGAACTGCGGTGTGGAAAAGTATATAATATAGGTGTCAGTTGAACTATTTTATTATTCGTGGTTTTATTTATTTACAATTCTTTTCGCGTTGTATTACTTTAAATTTAAAAATTTTCGCTATTTACACGGTGGCTCCAACGTGCCATATTTGGCCAGATTTGTAATTTTCCCAAAGTCATATTGTCTAAACTGTCAGTTTTTGTAAAGCTGCAGGAAATGTCGGAAAAGTTTGAAAGAGCTCACTCACCTCGTCAATATGCGACGATACTATGTCGGCAGCAAAGAAGAAAAGATAGAGGCAAAGTTTCCTTAAAAAATTAGGAACTGAGCAAATTGTGCAGCCCTGAGAATGTCCAATGAAATGTCATCGCCTCGAGTGATGCCCAAAAATAAAATCGAAACATGCGGGTACATCGTAATAGCCCACTTCATGCCAAGAGAAAGCCCAGCAATTAGACGATGATACAGGTAGGCTTATATGATTCCTAGAATAAACATTGCCTCGCACATTTCCAAGCCATAGATCATATCCATCATATCCAGCATCAGCAAAATGATAAGCTAATCCAATAAAATGGTATTCTAAATATATTCAGGATATAGTCATCAGGACTACATGCTCTTCAACTGGTTGGGTATTTTGTCTAAGAAACTCGGGCTAGCTGAATTTTATGAAATTTCAGAACGTTAAACTCGTGCTCTGCCGAGTTTGAGATACCCCGCACCTATAGGGGCCTAGATCGGTGCTTTCTACCGATTTTTTCTGGGGCATAGCTAAACCAAAATTTTTTTTAATATCAATTAAAGCTTCCAACTACAAAGTTCAGTAAGAATACTTTAATATTTTATTATTTTAAATTATTTATATTTTGTTTTGTGAAACAGTTGCATGGGAGCTATATGATATAGTCATCCGATTTTAATAAACAAGCACAAATCTCATATTGATTTGTTCAAGATTGAGACAGGCTCATATTTTCTCTATACAATTTTTTTCTGTTTTGTTGAGTCAATCAATCATGATGTCATTTCGGGAAATTACTATACTCTTTTCGAATAGAAAATGCTATATTCATTTTGTTCTGATGTTTCTCTTACAATATAATCCCTCAATTTCAAAGCTATGATAGTTAAATTCTAAATCTAAATCTAAATCGGTTTTAGAAATAGCTCCAAAATTTATTGATCTCTTATTTATGTCTTATAAAATACTGATAAATGGATGATATATATATATCACATATGTGTCCAAGATTTCTGTCGGAGCATCTATATTTTTTAGCCTTAGCAGCTTAAATTGGTACATGGAATATTACCTTTTATCTGACCAGTGTGAAAAGAGTCTGTAATCTTCGGAACTCTGAAGATAATGTGGGAATTTCGCAATAATTATTTGACGCCAGTTTTTGCTATATTTATAGAAACATGTGTGTAAGATTCTCTCGTTCTCTTGAATGATAACGCGTTAGTATAATTTTTTCAGTTGAGAGCTGTTGATCAATATGAAACTACCTCGGTTGGGTATTGTGCTCCTTTCATTGGGTAAATATTTATTAATACTTTATTAAATTCGCTAAAAGCGGTCTATCTTTATAGTTTGTCTTGTCGAGAGCCACTGTAGAATTCGAAGAAATGAAGTGGAGCGTTCCAATGGCGTATTTACCCAACGTGATCCACAAGGGCACTTTAGTCTACTGAAAATACCCGAAGTGACGGATGGTACTACAATTTATATGTTTTGCTCGTCCACGCAATTTCAGGAGAGTACTTGTCGAGGACAAAGATTTGTTCCAGCTTTGCCGTTGACTTGCAGGAGTCCTTTGCTACCCACTGTACGAATCCTGTCTGGAACGCCTTGTCCAGGCACTAGCTATTCCGTAGGTCACGAAATATTTGGAGATTTTCTAGAACTCTATCGATCCTGTTATAATTCGCAAAGAGCGTGGGCGCATTATACAGAGGCCACTATTTATCCGAAGAATTTCTGTAAGTTTTATTTTCTAAGCTGATCTCAGAAGCTCACTTTATTCTCTTCTCAGTTCCTCAAAGACCAGAAACACAATTCACTAGAGATGGCATTATAACACCAGCACAGGAAAGATCTTTTGCTAGAGGGCAAATCTTAAAAACCTTTAAAAATATTTATGGCAATAATCAAGCTTATATATCTGATACTGATCTGATTATCAATCGAGGCCATCTTACTGCTTCAGCCGACTTCTTATTTGGCGATCAGAGTGTGTCCACTTTTAAATACATAAATGTGGTACCCCAATTCAAGAGCATTAACGATGCCAATTGGGAAACCATTGAAAGATTTGTGCGCTCTCAGATTCCGATCAACTCTGCACTGAATGTCAGAACAGGTGGAATCGGTGTACTCAGTTTACCCGTAGCTTCATCAGCTAGAAACCTACGTCCGGCTTTTTTGGCAGCTCAGAACTCCAACCCTGTGCCAGAGTGGACTTACAAATTGGTTAAAGATCAAAATAATCGGCCAATTTATGCCTTTCTCACTTTAAACAACATTTATGCTGCTACACGCCCAAATCCTCCTGCTTATTGCCAGCAAATAAGATGCCCAAATAACTTAAATCTAATTGATACGGCAAATGCTGGGTTTTCCTATTGTTGTGATCCACAAACTTTTCAGTCAAATGTGGAAATGCTGATTTGATTATAAAATTACTGATAAGGTAAGCTAGAATTAGAACAGCTAAGAGCAGACTGGTTGGAGGCTGAAGCCTCGCTGTAAATCAAATAAATCGGACTAACCCAGCAAGGCGAATCAATTGTTGGGGTCTGGGAGAGTATATAATATTGATGTCAGTTGAATTATTTTATTATTCGTGGTTTCATTTATGTACAATTCTTTTCGCGTTGCATTTGTTTAATTTAAAAATTTTCGCTATTTACACAATTCGTTGTCTAAGAGTTAATGGGCGTCAGGTGGGAGGGTGAATTCAGACTAGCCAACTTGACCTCAATATGTCTTCGCAGGGCCAAGGCCTTTGTAGTCACAATGGAGTGCGTTAATGTGGACAGCAGGCTTTTGGCTGTCTTGAAGTCATTCTGCAGGGTCATCACCACTGCCAAATTGTAGCGCACCACATTCTGGGCTGCCTCCAAGGATTTCACCTCCCAATCACGCGTCTCAAAATCATAGGCATTCAGAGTGCCCACAAATGTTGGATCCAAGTGTTCAGCTGCCTCGACAGACCTGTCCATGCTCATTAAGGCCTCGCTGGCATACATATGGCCCAGTAATCTATATTAAGAAATATGATATAGAATTTTGAATTAAACAAAGGTAAGTTCATACTTGTGGGCATCGGAGAGACGTTCGGATTTGAGAAGTTCCTCGGCCATTTGTAGGGCAGTCACACAGTCACCCAGACGCAGGCAGACAAAACTGTGAGCCGCGTATATGGCAGCCAACATATTCTCCAGCGATTCCAGAGAAATCGGTTTCGATGGGTTGCAAAAGTTATTGTCATGCACTTGACGCCGTTGGGGTTTCTCCTCAAAGTTATTGTCCTCAGCTGAAGGCTCTATATGAAAATTGGCCTTGTAGTGCAATGTTAGGGTCAAGGCGCTACGGAGGCATAGCGCTGCAAACTCTAAGGTGGGCTCTGGAACTGCAGCCGATTGGGGACTATAAAACAAACACACACACAAAATAAGTCAAGCGTTTTTATTTAGAGGACCTTGACTTACGCATAAGGTTTGGCTGGCGTTGGTATACCACTAGCCAGGGCCTGACGTTCTTCCTCAAGGGTTTTCTGTCAAATGTATCCAAAAGGCATTAAAATTGTATTGTGAGAAATAATTTATTTTGCCTACCGCTGTATGTTCCATAATGCAAGCCTCGGCCATGCGAAACCAGAGACGCGGATTGTTGTGATATAACTTAATGGGGACCAGAAAACATTGGAAGGCCTCTTTGGGACGGCGCAAATGGAGCATGGCAATACCTAGATTATACAGTATCTCGCAGGACCGCGCTGAGCTCAGGGTTTGCAAAGTTGTCTGATTCAAATTGTCCGCTAACTGCTTGTCAAAGGTCAGAGCGTTTTGGAAGAACTTGGCTGCTATGGCATAATGGCGAACGCGTAAGTGAATTACACCCATATTATTGGCTATGCAAGTGCTCAGCTGGGGCGTTACAGATCTAGGAAATAAACAAATTTGAATTATTTCTAAAAATTAAGCTCTGAAATATTAGCTTACCCAGACTGAGTGCTTTCGTTATTGATGCGCATAAGTTGTTTGGCGGCCATCTGAAAGTCTTTCATTATATAGTATTGATGTGCTTTTAAGGCCGCAAACTGGGGTGTGCCATCTTCGGGTATAACTACAGGCTTGCGGTTTAGCACATGAGTGAGCAATTGAAGCAAGTGCAAGGTACCGCCATGGTCGCCATCCACAATGGGTGTCACTGTCCTCTCCGGCGCCGATACAGTGGCCAGAGGTGAGGTTGATGATCCAACTGCTGCTGCTGCTGTTGCTGGAGTTGGCGCTGCGGACGTGGTTGGTGCATCTTCTGTGCTACTACTGGGGGTGCTATTACTGGCAGAAAAATTCAACTTCTTTTGTAGGTAGTCGAGGAAGGCTTCTGCGCGGTTTAACTGATTGGTGGCCAAGAGCAGCAAGAGTTGGAGTGTGGCTACTAATATCGCCATTTGCTTCTCCAAGTTCTCCAATCTGCTGACTAGGGGAGACAACTTTTCCAACGCAGTTGCATGCATATGCCGATGGTAGTAGATAACAGACTTATTGTACCTCGCCACAGTAGCCGCACTGGCACTGTGTTTCAAGGACAGACCGGTGGCGCCATCGCTCTGCATGGTATCCGGTTCCTCTTCCAATTCCTTAAGTAGTTGAGAATGTTGGGTGCAGCCTGTTTGGTAATACTTGACCACAGCGATGTTGTGCCGCAAAACGGGACTACTAGTCTCGCTTTTGGCAAGCTGATGGAGCAGCTCCAGGCAGTGCGTGTATTCGGCACTAGAAAGATAAGAGAAAGAATTTAGAACTTGCTATTAGAGCCCTCGGTATCTGCGGTACTTGTTAAATTGCGTGAGGGCCTGACAGAATAGGTTGTATTTTTCATCATCGTTCGCTTTCGTGGGAGAATCTGCATCCATATCCATGCCAAAAATAAAAAATAAAAACAAAAAACACACTCCGCACTGAATGCTACTTACGTCAAGCTAGCGTCGGTAGATGGAGATTCACTTTTGGAACCATGTTCCGGAACTGAATAAGTTTGTTCGTTGAATGATATTGAAAATGTTGCATAGTTTTAGACAGAATTCAAAAATACAACTTGCCTAGTCAAAATAGTTTAAGAGGCTTTCAAATGTTGGTTATTTTGCCAGCCTTTTCTCTGTCTCAAATTTGATTAATTCTGAATTGTTTTCTTTCGCCTTATTGTAATGATAAACAGTGAGGCAATAAAAGCCGGTTAATTTTTTTTTCGATTCGATTATAAGAGATATGGCAACAGAATTTACTACTCTTTCCTATACAGAATTAAAAATAAACTATTCCACTTATTTTTTTTTCAAGCCAATTCATGAATAAAATTATCAGCATAAATCAAGTACATATTTTTTTTTATTGAAGATTTCAGTGATTTTTTGAAAATGTAGAATCTAATCTAGTCTAGAACACCCAATTACTTAATAAGTTCAATAAAAAATTAACTTTTTACATTCATTCAAAAATTAAGGATTTATTTTTTAATTATAATTTGATTCGAAGTATAATTTTATTTACTAATTATGTTTGAAAATCCACTTAGAATTTGCAAAACGCTTGCCTTTTAAATATATACCATTTTATACTCGTATGTATACGACCATTGAGAGGAGATTGGGACTGAGAGGTGTCCCGATTCATGGAGCTACGCTTAAAATAAATCAGTTTCTGAGCGATCAGCCAGCCATTAAATGTCATGGGCTCTCCTAACTCGGGGCTTTCACAATAAGATAAAATATCAATACAGCGTTTATGTATGTACATTAATCGATAAATTAATATGTATATATATATATATTATTGTATATAATGGATGTATGGTAAAACCATCGCATATAAACTTGAATTTAGCAATAAAAATTCCCCGCACTTGAACAAGTGGTCACTCAACAGTAACTGAGCACCTATCCTCAAGTCCGAAAATCAGATTCAATATAATTCCTTATCAACATGCTGAGCGTGGACAATACACACGGGTTGTTTATCGTTATCCTAACGTTTTTTTGTTTTGTTTTAAATTTTAGCTTTTTGTTTATCGAAACGGGTTTGTTCGTTAGAGTTGGTTTGCATTATTGCATTGCTGTGGTGCCATTGCCATTGCCATTTATTACTGAGTTGGCGCCGGGCTGCGGCCCCGCCTTATGTGTTGCGTATCTTGCCAGGCACATAGTTCTTGTCAATAATGTTCTCCTGCAAGAACATGTGTAGACATCGTTCGTTTTGCGCCAACGGATGCCCGGCTATTTTGTTAATGAATGCTTCTAAGCCCTTGCGGCGCTCCTCAATGAAGTTCTCATCGAAAATGCCTTCGTCGCCGCGGAATGGCATCTGTCGTTTCCAGGCCTTGCCCGGCAAAGGCGGCACCACAATCTGTGAATTACGGTTGATTCATTACCACAGAAATTATTGATAAAGGAAACTACTAACCTTGCTGTCCCGTTCCAGTTCGTTTCTCAGCCATTCAAAGTCACTGTATCGACGTCTTACGCTAGACTCCTTAACTTTAAACACCGGCAAATTGGTCTATATAAATGGAAAATAGCCAAGAAGAGTGTAATTGAAATTATTCAAATATGAAAATATGATTGTTAGGCCCGCATTTATCATTCATTCATACAATCAGCTCAGCCAACATATAAAAGACTTAATTTAAATCAATGCGAGGGAGGCCAGCGGGCACAGCGATAACAAAGCAGTGACTAATATTTCTCGCAATGCTTTAAAGGCGTATTGCACTTACACATGAAACAAACATACACACATACACGACTTAACATATATATAGAAATATGAATGCGCTGGCATTTTATCAATTTTCGGTTGTTTTGCATGAATTTGGTGGGCCGTTCTAGAAACCTCTGCCCCTACTTACCCTCATGCGCACTTCGTAGTCCGTGTAACGCTTTTTCCCGGCGGCCATGGTAGTCAGAGGATTAGCTACATCAATCTCAAGGAAGTTGGCGGGTACCTGTGAGGATAACAAATGCACAATAACTAACCCAAATCGAAAAAAATAACTTTAAAACGTACGGCGTACGCATCGTCTAGTGTTTGGCGTTTAGCGCTGAGACGGCGGGTGGCGTCGGCTGTCCCGTCGGATTCGACCATCATTGTTGAAGGTGTTTTTTGGAAATGTGTTTAAAATATCAATAATTTGTTTTTCGAGACACTTTAACTGGCGTTGTATTGACAGATTTGACTACGATATAATTTAATTAATAAAAGTACATTGCAAAAAAAAAAACTTTTATAGTGAGTTGTCAATGGTGGAGTGTTGCCAGAGTAAACATTTTATGGCTAGATCTGGCTACTTTGAAAATTGAGATGCCACTATGTTTGAAAACACTACCTATTAGCCTAGCTATTTTATTAGATTGAACTCAATCCAGTCCAGACTTAGGAAATATGTTTAATTCTATTAATACGCATAGTAGTATTTAATTATCTTCTTAGGAGTTATTTATTTACTTAGCCATGTTTGGTCACCTTGTTTTCTAAGTACTTTAGTCAATTTTGCCAAGAAAAGTCTGGTAACAGTGCTGTTCACCTGTCACTATTTTGGCTTTTTATCCAGTGTTGGACAATGACAGTAAAAAAAATACCAAAAGAAACCTAGTCATGTGATGGCACGTGACGTCACAACAGTTTTTACACTGGTTTGCCCAGTCTTAGGGCAATTTTTCAACGTACCCACAACGGCTGTCGTGTGTTCGCTGAGTATTTTTGGAAACTGAAAAATTGTATGTGTTTAAAAAATTGCAAATTCAATTACATAAAGTTAAGTGACAACCCGAAAAATCAATTTGCATTTATTTCTTTTAGCAGCTCGAAATTTTCTGTACACTTTTTAACGTAGAAGCAGAGCGAAGAAAATACAGTGTGCAAAAATGAACGCCCACCAAGCACACAAAGAACATGTCCTTGCTGTTTCTCGGGATTTTATCTCGCAGCCCCGTTTGAGTAAGTATTTTTATTTGCATTTTAATAAATTGTACTTCAAAAGTGCATAAGAAAATTGTAAAAATCAACCAAAGTCTCAGCCGCCATGACAGTTTGCGCGAATCGTGTGTGAAAGCAGAAAACGAAAAATCAATAGTGTTTTTTTTCTATTTTTTTTTTTGGCAACCTCATCTAAACCACCCACAATCAAAGGGGAGGCAAATTTCAATTTAAAAAGTATATGACCACAAACAGCATTGAAGATTCCTCTAAATTTTAAGTCTCAAGCTTAGCCTCAATTGGGGTGATGGCGTATTTTATTGAATTTTTCACCGTCACATGACTGGGTCGCAGAGCGCTCAGCTGTTTGCTGGCAGCACCTGACTTGCGAATGAGAAGGGGCAGCAAACACGCAAAGTGCACAGAATTTAACTACTTTTGAATAGGAATCGAAATTGATAATACGTGAAAAATTTCAATTTACATAACAAACAATTATTATTATGCCCCATTTTTTTTTATTATTTTATTTTAATTTTAAATTGAGTGCGACATAAATTGTAAAAGATTCAGCTAGCAGTCAGCTGACATAATATCCCCCTCTCCCTTGCCAAGTTGGTTAATTTTTTGACATTTGTTTTCTTATCGGATTCATATGGCGGCGCTTCTCCCTAGGATTCATGTGAGCAGCACCCCGGGGCTCTTTGTTGTAACCTCAAAATATTATGAGAATTATTAATTAAAAATTAATTTGTTCAATTTTCTTTAATTTCTTTCTATAGCCTATAAGACCGTATCGGGTGTGAATGGTCCCCTCGTCATTTTGGATGAAGTGAAATTCCCCAAGTTTGCTGAAATCGTTCAACTGCGCCTCAGCGATGGCACAGTACGCTCTGGACAGGTTCTGGAGGTGAGCGGCTCCAAGGCCGTCGTCCAGGTGTTCGAGGGCACATCAGGCATTGATGCGAAAAACACCCTCTGCGAGTTCACTGGTGATATTCTGCGTACTCCCGTATCTGAGGATATGTTGGGTCGTGTCTTCAACGGCTCCGGTAAGCCCATCGACAAAGGTCCCCCAATTCTGGCTGAAGATTTCTTGGACATTGATGGTCAGCCCATCAATCCCTGGTCTCGTATCTACCCCGAGGAAATGATCCAGACCGGTATCTCTGCCATTGATGTGATGAACTCGATTGCTCGTGGTCAAAAGATTCCCATCTTCTCGGCTGCTGGTCTGCCACACAACGAAATTGCTGCCCAGATCTGTCGTCAAGCCGGTCTTGTCAAGCTGCCCGGTAAATCCGTTCTGGACGATCACACTGATAACTTTGCCATTGTCTTCGCTGCTATGGGTGTGAACATGGAAACTGCGCGTTTCTTCAAGCAAGATTTCGAGGAGAACGGTTCCATGGAGAACGTGTGCCTGTTCTTGAACTTGGCTAACGATCCAACCATTGAGCGTATCATCACCCCACGTCTGGCTCTGACCGCCGCCGAGTTCTTGGCCTACCAGTGCGAGAAGCACGTGCTGGTCATCTTGACCGACATGTCCTCCTATGCCGAGGCCTTGCGTGAGGTGTCCGCTGCCCGTGAGGAGGTACCCGGTCGTCGTGGTTTCCCCGGTTACATGTACACCGATTTGGCCACCATCTATGAGCGTGCCGGTCGTGTCGAGGGTCGCAACGGCTCCATCACCCAGATCCCCATTCTTACTATGCCTAACGACGATATCACCCATCCAATTCCTGATTTGACTGGTTATATTACCGAGGGTCAGATCTACGTCGATCGTCAGCTCCACAACAGACAGATCTATCCTCCAGTCAACGTGCTGCCATCTCTCTCACGTCTGATGAAGTCTGCCATTGGTGAGGGCATGACCCGCAAGGATCACTCTGATGTCTCCAATCAGTTGTACGCTTGCTACGCCATCGGCAAGGACGTCCAGGCCATGAAGGCTGTGGTCGGTGAGGAGGCCTTGACGCCTGACGATCTGTTGTATTTGGAATTCTTGACCAAGTTCGAGAAGAATTTCATCTCCCAGGTGAGTTCAAAATGAATTTCTTCACCAAAAGCCATTCGATAATGTCTTGATTCTTTTATCCACTCTAGGGTAACTATGAGAACCGCACTGTCTTCGAATCCTTGGACATTGGCTGGCAATTGCTGCGTATTTTCCCCAAGGAGATGCTTAAACGTATTCCGGCCTCCATTTTGGCTGAATTCTATCCTAGGGACTCGCGCCATTAGATTCTGTTAATTGTTTTTGTTTTTGTTTTTTTGATTTTTGTCCAAAATTTTGTTCCATTTGTAAATCTAAGCAGGCGAGTTGCGTCCAATTACGCTGCCCTCCTAAACTCCTTACCCCATTTTGCAATATTCTGCTGTGTATGCGTATAAAGATAAAGATCCCCTTCTTATATACAAACTACCCCTTTACATAAACCATAATACATATATAAAACATAAAAAAAAAAAAAAATTATAAAAAAATTTTAATTGTGTATACAAGCGAGAAAACAAAGAAATTGTAGAAATAATCGGAACTCTGAGACGATTTAACAAACGAGAATACGTTGGCCAAGTTGGTGCACCCTAAACAATAACTAGTTAAAAACGTTTAAAATATTATCATCATGTTTACGTGTTTTTATTATAAAGTATTGAAATGAAGAAAACAAAACCCTCTAAATCCAAATCAATGTGTATTGTATATATAAAAAAATAATTCAATTGTATGTTTCAAATAATTAACTATGCGTATTTCTATTCCTTTTCGAGGTCTCAAAAAAACAAAAAAAAAAAAAAAAAAAAATGGAAAAATAAAATTTCCTTTTTTAAATATTTCTGCACCTCCACTTGAATATTTTCGAAAATACACTTTTGTTGTTTGAAAATACACATTTTTTTTTTGTTAGGTTTTAAGCCATAAATTTGTTTTCCTTTTTTATTTGTGTTATCTTTTATTTTTTGTTTTTCTTCCATCAACAAAAACAAAATGATTTGTAGCATTCCAAACAAAAAATAATAAACATCTGATTTGGTTAAAGGAAAGACCCTAACCTCTAAAGTATTAATTAAATCCCTCCTTTCCTCTGTCCATTGCACAAGCCACCAAGTCGAAAACATTTTGTACAGCAATTCAACTTAACAGAAAAAAATATATCGAAAATAAATATATATAAATATATTCTTCAGCTTAGAGAAATAAATACGAATTATTGAAATATTTTGATTTTGCTTTTTAATTTTTCTTATCATTAATTTTTTTCAACACTGATTAACATTTAACAATAATGAGAGGAATATTTAACAAATATGAAACATAAATAATAATATAAATAAACAAATTTATTTCATTGTATAAATTAGAGAGAATCGTTCAATAAATATTGAATAAACTAGAAAGAAAATAATGCAAGCAATTTGGCGCCGATCAAGAGAAGCCAAAGGGAGCTCTCCATAAGTCTTGTCGGTGCCATCGAAGTGAGAGAACAGATTTGATTGTCCACTATCTGATGACCGGGAGCACACTGGCACTCGCCCAATTTGCAGATCAGAGCTGGAGGCTTAGGCTCCAGCGGTTGCTCCTGACAATCGCTGTTGTTACGGCAATACGAGCCGTAAGCTGAAGGGGAAAGCAAATATTAATTGGGAACTTGGGGCGGGGGCAAGAGCAGAACACACCTATTTTTGGTTTGCAAATGATGAGTTCCTCGTGGCTCTTTTCCAGGGCTTCTTCGGAATTGGCCAGCCGCTCACTTGGGTAGAACTTGGGGCGACAGCTGCAGCGATGATCCCGGCAGATGCCGGCAGCTCCCAAAGTCAATTGGCATTCGGCGCTGTGGGAGCAGGCAGCTCCATAAATGGAGCCCGTCATGCAGCGAGTGCTGTTCTGTCCACGCACATAGTCCGACACACAGGCGCACTTGCTGAGATGCTTGAGACAGAGGGCCATGCCGCAGCGCCCGCAGTCTGTGTCATTGGAGCAACTGGATTCTAGGGGATGAGTTTTTGAATGGGTGAATTCGAAATTGTTGTCTTGATTTTACCCAAAATGGCCAGGCATTTGTTATTGTGCTCTTCGTAGTCGGCCCGGCAAATGCAATGCCTTTTATAGACCGGACACACCGAGAAGGTGTCGCTGGCCTGACACTGCAAGTCTGTTTCACAGCTGCCGTTGAGTGGCACCTTGTGGGGCAAGCAACGTCGTCGATCCGCACTGGCGGTAAACCCACTTCGGCAATAACATTGCTGCAGGGGTTCGTGACACTCTGAGTCTGGCAGACTGCAGGGACAGGGCCCGCCAATGATATTGTTGAGTTTCTGCGACTGCAAAGAAGACTATATAAGTCGGACATAACCTCAAATTAGGCACCTACAAACCTGTGGCCGGCATTTAACATTTTCACCATTGCTGGAATTGGAGCATTTGCACCGCCCATCCAGACAGTGGGCAATCGTGCTGCCAGCTAATTGAAATTGACTGCAGGCTGCATCGCTGGAGCAGCTTAATTCCAGCAAATCTGAAAAGGCGAAAAAGAGGTGAATAATTAAAAATTATATTTAACTTAAATAGGTGGCTGCTCACCTTCTGTTAGGCCAAGGCAAATGCAAGAAAATATAAAACCTGCAAATATCACCCAGGTGGCCATTGCAATTGAAGGCGACTCGACTTGACTTGGTTATAAAATTTGCCTTTGGCGTGCCCTTGCATTGCTTCTGGAAGAGACAAGAGAATTACAGTTATAAATAAATTAGGAGAGCCTGAACTCTCTCACCAGAGCAGATTAATAGGCAAGGCAAAGAGCAAAAAAGAATAACGGTGCTTTTAAAACTGCGCTGCAAATTTTACCTGCAGAGCAGGGCGAAGCGCTTCTTTTCTTTTTGGGGGAAGCCATTTACTTTGATTTTAACTGCGATCAAAATTGTGCGTGTGATTTTTTTTTGTCTGTTTTAAATTGTTAAATGTTTTTGAATCAAGACTGGCTTTGTGACGACTCGGAGGATGAGTCGCAGGAGGAGCAGGAAAGTGGTGAATCTGACAATGAATTGGAGGCTTCGAAAATTATGCAACCTGAAGAATCCGAACTTTCTGATAATGACGACGAAGAAGTTGAGAGTGAGGGGGAAGATCGACATCCGTATCCCACGCCACCGCCTGATATGAATGTTTCGCTGGGAAATGGAGTTAAGAAGATAATAGTACGCAAGCCAATAGAGCCATCTGCCTTAGCGACTCCCTCGGAGGCAGCGATGAACGAAAATAAGGAGGCTGGGAAGAAATTGCCCAGCACACTCTCACTGATTCTGACCGCCATTGGTGATCTTAATGAACGCAGCGGGTCTTCAATAAAGGCCATCATAAAATATTCCAAGGCCAATGGGCATTTAATCACTGATGAGAAGCGTATGGAAAAGAATATGCTGAGAGTCCTGAAGACAGCCCTGGCAAAGGGGCAGGTGGAGCAGGTGAAGCGGTCTTTTAAGCTATCCGAAAAGGAGAAGCTGCAGCGCAAGGCAGTTGCCAAAATGAAAGCTAAACAGGAGAAGGCCAAGGAGAGGGAAAAAACAAAAGCAGCCGAGAAGAAGATGAAAGCGGAGAAGAAGCTAATGGAAAAGTCCAAAAAGAAAGACACACCCAAGGCGGCAAAGAAAACAAAAGAGGTAAAATTATTTCATTTCATAATAGAAAAAAAGAAAGTAAAGATTAGTTGACTCTATTTATTCACGAAGGAGCCCAAAAAGAAAGCCGAAACTAAAGTAATGGCCAAAGTGAGCGCCAAGGCAGCTGCTGGTGAAGCTTTGCAGGCTGCTCTGAACTCAGCTGAAACGCCTCAGACCACAGCCAATAAAAAGCCGGCAGCCAAGCCAAAGGCCAAAACACCGCAGGCGGCAACTAATAAGACAAAGGGTAAATCTTCAGACGATGTTCCCGAACCCAGCAAGGCCAAGGTTCCCAAATCAAAGGCACACAAATCCATTGCCACTCTGGCTCAACCGCCGGCAGTGGCCAAGGCAAAGAAGGCCCCGAAGAAAGCAATGACCAAAAAGGAGAAAATCGCTCTCGATGATAATGAATCTGATGCCCAGTCGGGCACAAGCTCGCCCCAAATTGACGAGACTCCGGTCTTGCCCAACAAGGCAAAGGGCAGAGCAAAGACAGCCCAACAATGATTCAGTAAGAATGCTTTTAATTTTTTCCGTATTTTTTTTTTTTTTTTGCTTCAAATTCCGTTTCTGTTTTGATGTTCATTTCGTATTCCGAGTTCGTTTTAATTATTAAACTTTATGTTTCATTTCTCTTTTATCAAATGCTTTTTCCTTTAACCATTTATTGCTCGCTCAGCTTGCTGGGGCCACCGCTTTAATTATAATCAAACTTTTAAAAATTGTAGGCATTTTTTGTTGTTTTTTTTTTCAAACGATAACAGAAATTTGTCAAGCTTTGAGGCTCTCTTGCTCTTGCTCTCTTTCTATCTCGCTGGTATGTTAAAAGCTCCATCGTCTGTTAGTTTTTGAGTGCTGTTAAACTGCTGTTAATTGGCTTCTCTGTTAGAAAAGCTTTGCTTGAAGAAATAAATAAATTTCAATTATAAAGAAAAATTTCGATTTCGTTTTTTTTTATGCTTTGAAAAAGTGTTTTTTTTTTATATTTTCTAAAAATTTGGTTTAAATATGTTTCGCTTTTCTAGCCAATTTATGGGATTATTATTTATTATAATTTAACAAAAGACGAAAGGTCTTTCCAAGGGAAATTTTTGTGTTGATTAGATGCTCGAATTAGGGCTAGCGGTAAAATTGCAGTGCCACTTGACCTGGCCACTAAATGCACTATTGACCAAGACACTTCTAAGCCAGGCCAAGCATTTTGCACTATTTTGGCTTTCAAATTCCACCCACTTGGCAAGAATTTCAATGTGAGTGTGACTTGGCCAATTTTATGCAATTATTCCAAAGTTTTTAATGAGTTCGAAACGACGTTGGAAAAAAAATTATGTTCGACTTTTGGCCTTTAAAAGTTTCCGATTGGTCAAAATATTAAAAACTCACTCTCTCTCCCTCTCTCTATCTCTCTCTCGGCTCTAGCAAAAGTTAACCAATTGAGTTTGTAATCAAAGCCTTTTTTTCAGCTTGAAAGACAAAAACCACCAACTTGTTTTGCCCAAAGTGCTTTAAGCGGCTTAAGATTGTCACACAGGAAGCATGGCCAAGGTTGGGTGTGACTGTGACTGTGCCTGTGCCTGTGTGTGTGTGTGTATTTTTCTAGGTCGTCTGAAGGAAACAAAAGATAAGAATCTTTGCAGTTAACCGAGAGGATAGAAGGTGGCAGCTAAGCTCAGCAGGCGCTTGACTAACTGGGTGAGTGCTTGCTTGACTTGCCCAAATCAGCCCACTGAGCTGACTAAACTGTCTGACTTGTCTGCCACGCTCTGCTCGCTCTGGCGTTGATGGCCCGTCCCGGCCAAGTAGTGTGCGTTTTATGCTTCTCCGAGTGTGCAGCTCATTTCGAGACGTTTGTCTGCCAAAGCCAAACGAACAGAGCATCATCAGCATCATTAGAAATCGGGCTGGGCAGAATGCAGTCGACGGGGGCAGAGGCATCTAAGAACATCCGACAATCAAAGCCTCCTCCATCCCTGTCAAGAGTATCGCCAAATGACACATCAACAAGATGAGTCGTAAACTGCAAAAGGCAGAAAAGTTCAGGGTCATGGTCAAGAAACTGAGCCATTCTTGGCCAGCTTTTTGTACAGTTATGCGGTTTTTTTTTGGCATTTCTTTCCGCTCGATTTGAGATCCGGTCGGAGTCGGCCAACCCTTTTTAGCACTTGGCTTTGTCTCCTGGGCCACAAAATCGTTTTACATTTTGAGCGATTAATGAACTCGCAAGAACCAAGTCGCAAGTGGCAAGTGGCAAGTCACAAATCGCAAGAGGCGCAAGTCGGCGTGTGTCTGTGTGGGTGTGAAAAAGCTTCTAAATATTTACAAAATGGCTGAATGTGAATTTTAATGAGAAGCTGGCACAGCTGAAGTGTATATCTTGTGGCTTGATTGCGGTGGCACTGCTGGACTGCTTGAGACAGCGTCAAAGGTGGCTGGATAAAATCCGCAATCAGCTGGTCGGTAGGACGACGGGATCTTTTGGAATAAATGTGTATGCATATGAATTTGCGGTGAATAAATATGTGGGAAGTAGCAGCAGTGGTTGCCATTTACCGCAATTCAGCTTAATATGCCATTGTCTGGCATTGCCGCAAGGTGTGGGCGAGCCTGATTATATGCGTATGTAAATAATACCGTTAATGTCTTGCCATTTATAACGGCACACACGCGGTGTCGTGGGCAAAGTTCTCAAACCAAAAGGCGCAACCAGCCTTGTAATTAATGTTTATGTGTATGTGTGTGTCTGTGTGTGTGTGTGTGTGTTTGTAGGTGTTTTGGAAAAAATTAAAATCCACCTAAATCAAATAATTAACTCATTAGCAGTAAAAAAATTTAATGCCGCCATTTCCACAAAAATAAAAACAAGAAGAAGAAATCTCAAGACGGCCCTGCCTTTTCGTTTTGGCCATCTTTATGTCTCGTCTCGAACAAAAAAAAAAAAAAACAAAAATAAATTTATGACATACTTTGAACTTGAGAGACCTTCAAGTCCTTGGCCCGGCGTCTGACTCATCCAACACCTTCCGCTCAAGGAAGACATACATTTTTTTTCTTTCTGATTCTTTTTTTTTTATCTTTATCTCCTCATCGCTTCAATCATTTAGTTATCCAGTTTTCCAGCTGGCACCTTTGTCTGAACTGTGTCCAATGGCTTGGTCCTTGCCACTTGTCCACTCGTGCGTCTCATTCAATATGACGTGAAAGATTCGGGCCAGACAGACATGATTTCCTTTTGATATATTTGACTAAACTTCGGCCTACTTCAAATCGGTTCCAAACACTCCTCCCGGTACCTCTTCCCACCGACTGGGAGAGCATCAAACTCATATGGCCACAGTAAAATTCAATAGAAGACGAAGAAGAAGAGGTGACAAAGAGGGGTGGGGGGAGGACTCTTTTGGCATATAATTTGTGTGTAGGCTTTTGTTGCATTGTTTGGATTTGGGACAGCTTAACTAAATAAATCACAACAAAAGGCTACCGACAAACTGGGCTGGCAGTCTGAGTGGCTGTCTTGCCATGTCCAACCCCTCCACTCCACTCCACTCCAGACCAGACCAGACCAGACTTGACCAGACTTTGGGTCTGCCTATTCCACCAGTTTATTCCGTGTCTCGGTCAATTGGCTTAGATGTTTCTTTTTGTAAATTCCTTAGTCTTATTGGCCATTTTTACAGCTGTCCATGATACTAAGCAAATCGGCTAACTAAACACGACGGGTGCCGTCAGCCATCAGCCGCCTACCGCCTGCCGTCTACCGCCAAACAGTTTGATTGAGACCATTTTTTGCCTTATTCCTCTGGCAACACACTGAGACCACACTAAATAAAATCATCAACAACAATGGCCAACAATGACAGGCCAACAGCAACAGCGAAAAAAAAAAATAAATAAAAACGAAGAAGACTATTCTGGCATCGGTTAACATTCGCAGCTGGAAATCCGTTTGACCGCTCTGTGCAATACATAAATAGATAATTTGGCCAAAACCAAAATTCGAGTAAACGACGGAGAAGGAGGACGAGAAGGAGCTGCCTTAAGCCTAAGGGGCATCATTGGCCCAGCAACTGGCCTTACCCGCACGGTTGACTGGCATTTTGCTGCCTAAGCGTAAAAACAAATAGCTGGCATAAATGTAAGCTACTGATTTGGCCTTGTTTATGCCTAACCAAAAAAAATAATGAAAATAAAAGAAGGCATTTTCTATATACTCAAAAATAATTTTAGCTTTTGAAGAATTGAAGTCTTTGTCTTTTGTACCTGAGCTGAAGCATTCTCTAAGGAGAGGAGAAATATTTTAAGGCTTATCAAATCTTAGAAATTTATTTGATATCTTCAGATTTCAATAAAGATTTTTTCCTTCCATTTGCACTTGCTTGTAATAATTGAAAGCTTCCATCGATGAAATAATTAATCGATAATCGATTTGAGGAGCTGCCAACTTGCTTGCTTTTAGGCTCGATACGAGCTTGGCTTTAGTTATTTCAGTATAGAATAAGTTTTAGAAATATATTTATTATTTATTTTAAGTCGATAAAATAAACCACTAATAATAGAGTTACGGAGCTGCCAACTCGATTCTTCTCTTGAATAAAACTTCCGTCTTTTCCTTTTTTATTTCATTTCTAATAAATCCTTCGATTTCACTTTCATGAAAAGGTGAATCGCATAAACCTTAAGCATTTGGGGGTGCAATTTTCTGTGTTTGACATTTAATGTCTTGACTTTAATTCAGCCAGAAATCCGGTTGGGATAGAGAGCACGAGACAGAGAGTGAGAGAGAGAGAGAGAAGTGAGAGTGAGTGAGGTTGATGGAAACTATTGATATTGCGCAGCGTCATGACGACGATAACAAGTAGGAGGACTCTGATTCTGTGCTTAATTGTAGTTTGATTTTCATGCGTATCGAATGGATGAAACTTTTGTGAAAGGCCGTAACAAGCCCGACACACACACAAACACAGACTACCATTCATATAGGAAGCCGGTAGAATATAGGCAACTATGCCAACTGGGCTGCCAGCCATGAAACTTAATAGCGGTGCCGCAGTTAAGGCTTTAGCGTTTGTGAATGACTCCGGACGGACCGAAATGGGTCGAGTTCGAGTCAGAGACCAAGACCGAGACCGAGACCGAAAGTCGGTGCCAGTCCGAATCGTTGACTTTAGATTACTAGAGCAAAACGTGATTCAATATCAAAGAGCTTAATGTCGGCCTCCACCATTTTGAGTTCGAGTTCGATATGGTAGAAACAAATGGAAGCCATCTAATTGCGACCCTTTTTTGGCCAAGTCATTCATGTCAGTGGTTTTAATAAGCCTACCGAAAAATCTAAAGAATCTTAAAAACAATGAAGTTGGTGTGTTTTGTTTGTATTTTTTGAAAAACCTTAATTTATTTAAATTTTTTTTTTGTATAGTCAAAACACCCACAGGATTCCCAAGGATACGCAAAAATACAAATATTTGCTTTCTAAGGGGGGGTGGCCTCTGCCGCGCCCACTTAATTCAATTTGCCAAAAGGGCCAGCCACATTAACTGGTTAGGTGGCAGTCCCCACCAACACACACAAACACACACACATACATGCATGTAAGCCAGGCTGAAAAAGTCAGTAGGAAAAAAAAATGGCGGACCATGAATATTTATTTAACATTGAAGCTGGATTTCTTTTTTTTTTTTTGTCTGGGAATTTTTGTTGTTGTTGTTTGTTTCCTTTTTTTGGGTTAATACCCTACAAATTGGTAACATTGTAATTTGAAATGCCAATGGAAATCAAATATGAGTCAATTTTATTGCCCAGGCATTTGAAATCTGAAAAGGCAAATTGTTTTCTTCTTTTTTTTTTGAGCATTTTGAGTTGGTGTAAAAAATTTATAGATGCTTACAAATTTGTCCTAATTTTTTTTATATTTTTTTTTGCTGAAAATAATCATAAGAATTTTACTTGTTTTGGTTTTTTTCTTTTGCTTGCAGAGGATTTGTTAGTTGCGAAACTCTGGGGAGATTTTCGTTTTTGTTTTTGTTCTAGATTTGATTTTTTATTTTTATGCTCTGGGGGAATTGTCACGTCACTTATTTGTTTGTCTTCTTCACTCCACAACCAAACAACCAACCCATATTACAACTACCAGAAAAGGGAGAAGAGAAGCAGATATTTCGTATGCATAAATTTTCAATATGAGTTTTTTTTTTCGATTTCCCAGTAAAATTGCACTGCCTGTTCTTGTTGTTGTTGTTTTTTTTATATATATGTAAATATATATATATCTGTGCCGTGTGACAGTAACTTTCTGTCTGTTTGCTTTCATGCGGCCAACAAGTTTTGATGGTTTTATACGCTGGCTCATCTGGCGTATACGTGATATTTTTTCCATGTAAAATAAATAAAAAAGAAGAGTACAAAAAAAAAGAAGAATTATTGTTTGCTTTATTGCAGAGGTGTGCATGTGAATTATACACATATATAAATATATATATATATGTATTTATAAATATTTTTATATGCATTTATAATTGACTTTGCAGCCAGGGTCAAGAGGACCCCACCAGTTGCTGACAATTGCCTGTAATATAACATAAGTGGGTCGGTTGGGTCTGTTGGGCCTATGCGTTGGCCTACATAGTAAAATAAATTAATTGACTATGTGAGTGCCTCGGCTTTTTGTATGCAAGCCATATGAGTTTGCCATTTGCCATAGATTACCATAATTCTCAGCGCAAAAAGTGTGGCAAGCAGAAAATTGCTCCTGCCTCGTTCTGAATAAAGCAAAGACCGAGGGGAAGGGCTGACGGGCCTGGCGAGGCTGTTGGGGCTGGCTGAAGTATGTTCAAATTGCAAATTGTGAGAACCCTAACTCACAGCAACATAAACTCGTTTATCTGCGATGTGCAAGAGCCGCCAAACAAGCAAAGTAGTCAGCCAAGCCAAATGTTGGAGCACTTTTCCATTTGGCAGATGCGAAAAGTCAGGCTGAAAGGAAACATTGTGAGACCGACTGAGAGACTGTAAAGAAGTGCGCAGTCAAGCGTCTAACCATTTTCATATATTTTATGAAGCCAAGGCAAGGCCCAACCAAGACTCTCGCCTCGACTCTGGTGTCTTCAGCTGCAGTTGTTGTTGTTGTTGTAGCCCAACTGTTATTATTCCTTTTATATTGACAGCTGCAGGGCCAGATGATTGCCAGCGCGTGTGTATGCCAGTATGTGTGTGTGTGTGTGTGTGTGCTTTGAATTGCAGTTATTTGTTGAAATTTGCATGCTCTGTGGCCCGGCCATGAATAAATCAGGCTCATAATGTATTTGATATACAACTTTCATTTCATAGGTCTCATCCACTTCCCAATTTTGCTAATTTTGCTCAGCCGAAGCCAACCTTTGAGTTATACTTGTTTTTAACTTTTGGTATGGTAAAAAAGTCTCTGAAAAAAAAGAAGAAAAAAGAATTTGAAAAATTCCAAGAAGCTGGCGAAATTCATGCGGTTTCTAATGACTTCCGGTATGGGTTGTTCCACCACAACGGAAACAGGAAGCTGCTTATGCAAGCAAGAGAAAAGTTGATTTCTTTTTCTTGTTGTTTCTTTTTTCTTCTGATTTTATTTTTACGGCTTGCTGCTCTTAGCGCTCAATAAAATTTCAATACCTTAATATAAATTGCAAATTACATTAAACAGATTATAACCTGGCTGCTTCCCACCGTCCGGATTTGCTCCTCCTTGCGGCAGTCAACTGAAAATCTTTATCAAGTCGAGTTCGCCTGCGTGTGTGTGTGTGTGTGTGTGTGTGTGTTTGTGCGAGTCCTGCGGGCAAAGCTGAGAGTCTGGGCCTGCTTTGTTGTCTCTTCTCTGGCACAAGTGTTGTTAATTATTTGTCACTTAAGAACTTGACACATGCAGGCACAACAACAACAACAAAAACACCAACAACAACAACAACAACAAGAATGAAATGTAAACATTAATAAAACATTAAATTCATTAAGTATGCGCATAAATAAATGAAAATCAACATGAAAATAAAAACCAACACGTGTAATGAGTAAACCAAGCCCAAGACCAAACATGTGGGTGGAGGAGAGAACTTCTCCCCAGGACTTAAGCTGGTCTGGAGATGCCTGATGAGCCGGCTTGTTAAAAGTTTGAATGCTCACAGCAGCGCAGCCTTTTAGGGGATTTGAGCCATTGCCACTTTTAATACCTCAATTTTAATTTAGTGGTTTTTCGGTTTAAATATTTTCTTCTCTCATTCTTCTTTTTTTTTTTTTTTTGGTTGGTTGCTCTTCATTTTATTAGGCTACTTAAAATCTCTTATTGGCTTTGTGCATGGTTCGGGAAGGAGAGAGGGGGTTGAGTGGAAGTAAATACTTTAGCTAGTCAAACATCACGTCCAGAGGGCACGTGGGAAACCCTTTTCAATTTATGGGTTATGCTTTGCAAGTATTGCCAATTGAGTTGATCAGGGAACTGAGCCAAAGGTGTCGATGATGTGAGAGCCAAATGAAAACGGGTTGTGGCATTGGTGGGGCTTGGGTTGCTGCATAAAATATGTTGCCACTCAGTGGCCGTTTTGTGCTCGACTGCCCTTTGAAGATGTTGTCAAAGACGAGGGCCCACTTTGATTGCTCACCTTTTTCTTTTTTTTTCTTCTTTTATTTTCTTCGAGGAAACCCAATCAAATAAGTCATTCATTTTGAATGGGCTGACCGAAAGGTCTTCAGTTAATTTTTTTTTTTTTACTTTAAGATTATTATTATTTTTTTTTGAGAGAGAGAATTTTCTGGTATCGCTTGAATAAATAGTTTTTTTTGAGAATTGAGAATTTAATTAAAATTAAAAAATAAATTATCTATATAAATATATATCAATTTCAGACTTATTCATTATCATCATCATTTTTGTGTATATAAAAACAAAAATTGTTTTTTCCTTTGCCTGCAGGTCAGATTTCAGTTACAAGGAAATTGTTGGCTTGCCCAACAATTTTTACTATTTACTTTCCAATTATTTTTATACCAATTAAAAAAATTGCTGAGCAAAAAAACTATGATTAAATAGAAACCAATCAGAAAATTCTATTGACATGTTTTTACAGCACTCAAAAATTTCTATATTTTTTTTTTTATAAAAAAATATGGAAATACAATTTATATATTCCATTAAAATAAATTGCCATAAAATACTAAAGCTATGTTAGTTTTGGGAAAAAATAATTCCATCAGGCTAAAATGTAATTAAATTATTAAAAAAAAATTGAGAATGAAGTTTTTAACTTTTGGCCAGAGGGTTCAATTAAGACAAATATTTGCATTAAATATTTTATGATCTATTAAAAAATAGAATCAATGATTTATTTAGGAAAAGCTAGTCCATTTTTTTTTGCAAGACTCATTTGCACTCTTTTGTTGAGTTGTCTTCTTGTTTGAAATGCGAGCAAACAACTGATTTATTATTGGCATTCGCCCACTTCATTGTCATTGTCATTGGCAATTCTATTGTCCTTGTTATTTGTTTCTTGTCCTAAGTAAAGTGTATACTCCTGGTTTGTTTCCTTTTTTGGTTTTGTTTTGGTTTCGTTTGCTTTGATTGTTGTTGTTGTTTTTGTCGGTCAGCAAAAGTTGAGTAACCTTTTTATTTATGTTTTTATTTTATTTTTTATTTTATTTGGCGTGAGAAGCTTCTTGTCATTGTGATTTTATGGGCAAAGTGCCCATGCAGGTGGCATGAGTGGCACTCAGGGGCTGAGCTCTCGGGGTCTCGCTTAAAAATTGCACAAGTTCAGTTGTTAGGTCCCCGAGGTATTCTTCGGCTTGGTCCTTTTTCAGCTTTTGCTTTGTTCCTTCACCGAAAAGCGGTTTATTTATTTATGTTTACAAAAAAAAGAGAAGGTTTCAGATATAGAAATGTATGTGTGTGTGTGTTTGTTTGTGTGGCTGGTGTTAACTTTTGTGGGGCTAGTCAAGTATTTGGCTTCAAGCCTTCAGACCGGAGAACTTAACTCTTTACTCTGTCTTTTTGTTGTTGTTTTTTTTTGGCCTGTTTAATGTTATTTTTGTTTGCGAAAGTCGACCACAAATTAAGATAAATATCTTTGAGTATGTACACTCTTTAGGCACTTCCTCTTCACTCTCTAGCGACTGTCATAAATTGCCCCTAATTTATAAGCTTCAAATTGGCTAAGGAAAAGAAAAGGAAATCACAAACTTTTGGCGCCATTTTGTTGGGCTGGGCATTCGGGCTATTAAAAAAAAAGAGGCCAACAAGAACTTTTATCATTATTATTTTTTAACTCGATTTTTATCCAAGGGGGGGAGGGGGGAAGAGTGGTTAACACTGGAGAATATATCCAAGGCAGCCCAGCCGCTGGGCACGTGTCAAAACTAAAGCAATTAGTTCAATTGTCATTTTTGGAGAGACGGGCTATCGGGGATGCTTGACGGAATTTTCCAGAGCACCGAATGTTGCCAATTTCATTAACTTGTAAGCGGGCATGACTTTTTTGTTATTGCCGCCAGCAGGGAAAACTTTCACGTCATTGATTTGGCAGCTGAAAATGCCAAGAGGCACGCAGCCAAAGAAAAGGAGTTTTGTCTACAGATTTTTGTCTCACATGACACACAGATACACCTACGACAGTCCTTGTCAGGCGGGAAACGAAAAGTGTGAAGAAAAGTTGAAAATATTTTTTATGAAATAAAATCAGAGAAGAGATGAAATGCGAAATAAAAATGAAAATCTTTTTTATATAGAAACGCCTGGCAATTCCATATTGATTGGGGTCCTGCTGGGGCCTGGGGAATGCGAGAAAAGTAAAAAAGGACAAAAAATTGTTGAAATCTGTTTCGGCGATTTTAATCTGGCACAGAATTTAATTGAATTTCGAATTAAGCCACAAATGCGTAATCAATTGAAATGTCTCAGCGGTCCCCAAGCACTTGGACAGTTTTTTGATGGACGGACGGGGTGGTGCTTGGGCATTGACGGGAATTTAAATTGATTGGTTAAGCGCATTAACTGCCACATCGAACATGGCTAATGCCAAAGTCAAAGTCAAAGCAAAAGCTGAAATCATAACTTTATTATAATAATTTAAAATTCATTCTATTTAAGCCTTTTGTCCTCTAATTTGTGGCAAGCCCCGGAGACTCAAAAGAGTACAAAGTGTTGTCCTTTTTAAGAATTATAATTCGATTTGATTTGATTGAACACACACGCACATAAATAATAATTAATACGAAAAAGTTTTTTCCTGTTTTCCTCAGACGAAACCGACGGAGACCGACGGGGGCCTGGACAGCCTGGGCAGCTTGGGCTTAATTAACAAGCATATTAATTTGATGATTTATTTCATCTTCATTACAGCAGTTAAGTTTAAGTCGGACTGACTACAAAAGCCATATGAAAATGGCTTAGGCAATTGTCTAATGTCTTGGCTGTCGAGAAAGTTTTCGAACTACTTTCACATACACGACTACTTTCATTTTTGTGCAAAACTTTTTACTCTGCCAAATCACATAAATATTCCAGTTAAGACCAGAAAAAATACACATCCACACATGCCACACCGACAACTTGAAGAGACAGCGAACATGTAGTGGGTCATGTTTATACCCTCAAAAGAGGAAATCCCTAAAAATGGGGCTCTCAAAAATGGTGTCTCTTCGAAAGAACACAGCTTTCGAAAGTGGTTCAAATTTGATTTAAATTGTGTGAAACCCAATGCCCAAGAGATTATATAGGTTCAAAGAAATCTGGGTAGAATTTTGTCTTCATAAGATCGAAATAATGCTTTGCTGATTGATAGGGTTAAGTTAAGAATTTATAGTAGTATCCATTAAGGTGTTGAGGTTCTTTTACGAATTAGATTAGATTCCTAAGATTTCGCTTTTTATGAGAAACTCAGTTCCTAATTTCTGGAAAATTTATTGATTAAAATTTTGAATGATTTCAAGATTCTTAAAATTCCTTCAATTGTGTAAAGTTCCTTTTTGAAGAGATCTTAATTAATTTGTGACTTATCTTAAAATGATTCAAGGGTTTTAAGATTCCCATAAAATACCTTATTTCTTCTGGAAACTCTTTTTTTTAAATTCCTAATTTCTAGATAATTTGTTGATAGGTATTATTTGGCTTATATTCAATCGATTTTATGGTTTTAAGAGTCTTAAAATTTACTTCATTTTCGGGAAGTCCTTCTCTAAGTTCTATGATTTTGGGAAGAGCGATCAATATCTATATTATTTATAACTCAGTTAATTTAATGGATTCTGATATAAGTTCAGATTCCTAAGGTTTCCAACGATCTTAGTAACTTTCTTTTTTTGATTTTGGGAAATTATATATAATTGTTTTTAAGAGTTCTAAAATTTCCAATAATTTCAGAAATTTCCTATTTAAATTGCTTGATTTGGTTAAATCACTCAAATAGCTTTAGCATTCAAATAAACGTTGATGATATTTTATTTATTATTATGATTTCCTTTAAATTTATAGGGTATTCATTGGTCGTTTAGATTCTTCCTTTTCTATTTTTTCATTTGTTTTTTTTTTTTGGCCACTGTGCAGTGGGCCATTTATCAAATGTTGCTTTGACATTGCGCACATCCTGCGGAAAATTAAGACACTGTCTGGCACGCTTCCTAACCAATTTCAAAAGCATTTTATTTTTCTTTTTTTTTTTTAGTGAAAAATATTTTTTTCTAATATCACAATTTCTGTGTGTTTTTTGAGAGAGTCCTGCGTGTGCAGGAGTGCTGCCTTCAGTGCCGGAATATCCTTTTGCCATTTTTCACGCCCACCGCTTACAGCTCTATGCTGTCCATTTTTAGTGAAATACTATATACTCCCAAAACTGAGCATATTCTTACCATCATCGGCATTGACGTTGATACATCGCTGGCGCGTGTAGCTGCAACCGTGTTGAGCTTTTCTACCTTGGCAACTGCAAGCACTTTCTGAAATATGCTGCCATGTTGGACTGGACTCTAGAGTAGCTTGTGGCTATAGCTGTGGAACTGTGGAGCTTTGGAACTGCTAAGATTGTGGCACTTGGATGTTCGATAGCCACAACTACAGCCAATTAGTAGCGAGCATTGTTACCCAAACCGAGACCTATTCGTCCTAGCAAGCAATTAGGGAGAGGTCGAGGGATGGGGTAATGGCATAACCATTGTTGAGGCCAAACCAACCAACTCGGGCTCCCCTTTAACTTATATTGTCGGAGCGGTTGCTGCAGCCTGGGTAGTAATAAAGTGGCATTTACCGCATGGTCGCATGGGTCGTATGTGCAATGTAATGAGTTCAGCACCACATCGCCGCACCAAAAGGCTCTTCGGTTCTGTGATGCTGTGCTGTATATTATTTCGTCCACCCTGGATCCACATGCATTTCAATTAAAACATATTTAAGGTGCATTAAAGTTCGCTGCGTGTTTCGCTCTGGCACAGAACGGACACGCAAGGGGCTCATTCATTCGAGGCAATCGATTATGTCTCATGACTCCTTTGTTTGTCTGTCGGTCTCTTTGTAAAGTGTTACAGAACGGGGAGAGATGTGATAAAGGCCTATTGAAAAGTGTCAAACGAATATTATCTTATTTATTTTCATTTTACTTAACATTGCATTGAGTCCTCATGTTGAATGTTGTTGAAATGTCAGTTATGTTGCCAGTGTAAAATATTTAACAGGCTACTCAGAATGGAAAACAGATAAAAGTATATCTGAAAAGCTTTTTCATTAAGACTATTTACCTGAACTTCAAAATTTTACTCAAATAAATCCGACATTTATTGACAGTAATCTTCAGCACCCCGAAGCTGGAGTTGTGATTTCTTTTTTAGGCTTAAATTTTAATATCAAAACAATCCTCTTTAGCACTTTAAGTTTCTATTTTCTGTATACAAAATTGCCTGTCTGTATAATAGAGGGAAGCTAGATATTTGAAATAAGCTCATGAGAGTTTTAAAAGTTTTCAAATGAGTTTATAAGGATTTTATTTCTTGTAGGAATTAAATAAAGCCATATATGAATAGTAGAAAGTTCTTAACGCAGGAATATTCTCCCGAGCTTTACTGAGCTGCAGGAAATAAATATAACCCCTACTTGACGATCTGCCGATACCCAAGTAGGTCTAAGAGATATTTGTTTCTAGTCAATCATAAAGCCAGCTGATCCGGAGATCATTATATTTTATTTAGTTTCAATTGGGATTCCAAAAAGTCTTCACTTAATCAAAGACCAGCTCGTTGAGATTCTGGGTTAGATTTTTCAGCTTTTGAATAAGGAAACAAGCTCTTCACATGGAAATTCAATCAACTGACTTAAAAGATTATCCCCTCCAGCTGGTGTATTTGAAATAAATATTTCAGGAATCAATTGATAAAGAGAACCACAAATTTTAGCTTCTCTATTTCGGGCTGTACTTTAGTTTGTCGAAGAAATTCCGACAGCTCCATAGACTGTAATAGGATAAGAGTATGGAAAAATTGGTTTGGGTGTGTGGTGTGTGGTTTTTTTTTTGTTTGTCGTTTTATGTCAGTTTTTCGCTTGGGTAAAATTTTTGCGAGATACTATAATTTCGACAGTGGGGCTGCCATAGTTGCTTACTTATTTAATGAAATGGACACCGGAGCACACACAAACAAACACGCACACACTGGCACACACTAACCAAAGACTAGCTGAAGCTGGTATGAACGGAAAGTGGGGGCTTTGGCCTGGGAAAAACTTGGTTGGTTGCTAACAAAAATTCACTTTGCTGCTTTAGTCACAAATTTTCGTTTGCCTCTTTATTTTTCTGAAGCTCTTTTTCATCGCACTTTTCAAGTGCTCACCCAACGTACGTTCTGTTCCTTTTTTTTTGCCCAGCATCCTTTTACCTTTTCAGGCATTTTTTGTTGTTGCTGTTGTTGTTGTTTTTTGTTGTATCTGCCTGTGCTACAATTTCAGGCTTTTTGTTTTTAGCTTTGCTTTGCGCCAAAGTCCTTTTGGGTGCGTGGCAGTGAAACTGACGCTGCTGCTGCATAATTTAAATTGTACACTGCAACTTCGACATTTTCTGCTTAAATAATTTTAGTACTGTTAAGGCGCTTAAAAAGAGAAAACAAATAAAAAAAAAGAAAAGAGAAAATGGAAAACCCAAAAGAACTAAGCAAGTTGTGGGGGCTTTCAATCGCAAGTAAATTTTTAGCCAAGAGCAAAGTCAAATCATTTAAATAAGAGAGAGAGAGAGAGAGAGGGGATAGGGTAGGCACAAGTTTTCTCAAAATTAGTAAAAGGGGATTTGCTGCTAGCAAAGAGAAGTACCTGAAATTAAATGCTAACGGTAAACCGAACAAACAATTAAAGCCAAGACAACCAAACGGAAAGCAAAGCACTCACAGCCTGAAAGCCAAACGAAACTAGTTTACGAGGGCTGCCAAAGTAGTTTGGCATTGGCATGGAAAAGCAAAATGTTGTCAAAGAGATTTGAGCTAAGGAAAGCATGACAGTACTTAAAACTTTGGTCTAGGCGAAAATCAAGGGCATACAAAAATCGAAATCTATAAGAAAAACTCAGTATATTTCAGTAAACTCATGTCTACTGGAAACCTTATATCTTTAATATAAAAAACCTCTTCAGTTGAACTATCGATTACAAAGTTATCGATTTCATAAATGGTAGAATGAAATTGATATTAAAATTCTGTTAATTTCGTTCAGGCAAATTTAACAACTTCTTTTGAAAAATTATGGAAAATTGTTTTTTCAATTAATTTTTCCGAGCCGACGAGAAAATTAAAAAAAATCAACACCTATCGTTATATCGCTTAATGGCCAAAAATATTTTCACTTCAGCTCTCGTATGTGTGTTGTTATTGCAAATGCGAGTGTGTATGTGTGTGTGTGTGTGTGTCTGGTTTTGGATTGAATAGGTTCCCCTGGGAGCGCTTTGGCAAGACACGCTCGTGATGCCAATGAAATTTAATTTACACCTTTGCACGTACACAAACACCAATTTGAGTACACTCACGCACGCACACACACACACACACACACACTGATACTTTCTTTACTACTTTCAAGTAAATCTTGTTTCCCACTCTTTGACTCCATGCATATATGATGGTCTGGCAATCATCACCTACTCATCGACCGACGGAGCCGAAAGAGAGAGATAGAACGAGAAAGAGCGAGTAAGGGAGAGTAAAAAAAAGGCAACCGCAGCAGTGCCCGCAGTGTAAAAAAAAAAAGTTTTCTTTTGCAATTTAACTTGTTGTGGTTGTTGTAGTTAGTGATATTTGCCGTTGTTGTTGTTGTTGTTGTAGGTATTATTATTGGTGTTGGTGTAATTGCCGTTGTTATACATGCGTTGAGCGTCGTCCTCATCATCGACTCTTTTCGGTTCTGTTGCTTGGTCGACTTCGTTATCGCTGCTTCTGTGGTCTCCGCCTCCGCCTTCGCCGTCGCTGCTCTGCTCTCCTTGTTGTTATTGTAGTTTCCGTGGGTGCGAGAGTATTTGACTTTTACCGTATTTGCGGTTACTCCTAATGCATGTCGATGGCAATAATGTTGGGACACTCTCTCACCTTCACTCCCTCTTCCTCCCTCTGGCTGTCCCACTCTCGCTCTGTCTGTTTACCTCACTATTCTTTGGTGGACTTGCTAACTAACTGTGCTTCTTTGGAAGCCACCCCAGTTCGCTAATGTTTATCTTGCTGTTCGCACCTGCGAACTTCACGAGGCCGCAAGTTTTTGCTTTTTCCTTTTCCCTTTTCCCTTAAATTTTTTTTTTTTTTATGTAGTTTTCGAGAGCAGCTGGTTAGAGAGGTAGTCGACGATGGCAACGACGACGACGATGAAGGCGACGCTACCTTTACAAATTCTTGTAAATTGAATTTATTGAAGCGTACGTGTGCGTAGTTGATGACTTTGGTTGCCAAATTGGCTTCAAGGTATTTTCGTTTATGCGCGTATAAGCAATTTTTGATATGAATCCAACCTGACAATCACCACCACCATCAACACCGCCACCGCCAATACAACTTTTCCGGGCATCAGTTGCAATTGTTGACTCTGTTTTCTTTTTTTTTCGTTCTCTCTTACTGAGTTACATTAGTTTAATTTGTTTGTCTCGCACACATTCACACCGACACAGACACACATAGAGACACATTCAAGTGGTCATTTGTTAAAGTGTGTGCCGCCTAATGGGCAACTTGTTACATCCGCGCCAAAAGTTATGCTATGAATTTTTTATATTTTTAATGTAACTTTCACCGAAATGAGACAAAAAAGTAAGGCAGAGAGCAAGACAAGCAACAAAGAAACTTGAAGAGACAGATTGGGTCCGAAAAAGAGAAGTTGAGCAACAGCAACAACAACACTCTACACAGATTGCATTGAATTTGGCCAAGACGCACACACACACACAAACAGGCACATAAAAAGAAGTAATAAAAACGAACGGCTGAAAGGAAGGAAGTCATCTTTTATAACGTTGCTTCTTCTTCTTCTTCTATTATTTTTTCGGCTGCTGGTGCTGCTGCTTCTTCTTCTTCTTTTTCTGGCTGGTTTTTCTTTCGTTTTTGTATCGCTGCCGCTGCTGTTGCTGCTATTTCCTCTTGTTCGTTTCAGTTTTGTTGCAAACTGTGCAGCTTACAGTTTTCGCTTTTACTTGGTTTTTCTTGTTCATTCTTCAGTCTGACAAAGTTCTGGCCAAAGTAGCAACGACAGCAGCACCGACAACGGCCTTGTGACTTTTTTTTCGCACAGACAGGAGACACAGAACGACACAACGACACGTTGAAAGCATCACACAGATGCAAGAATGACTGCCCAGAAAAACTTGTTAAACTGCAAATATGCTCAGGCCATACACTTTGCCACCCGCTGCACACCCGCTTCACAAGCCCCCCGCCCATTATCATTTTCATCAGGCGCAGCTGTGTAGAAATCCTTATTAACATAATCCGCTGCAATGGGCGTGCAACAGCTGCATTGGGGCAGGGCTGACTTCAAAAAGTTGATAAAGGTTAGTTAAGGATTTCACTAAAAGCCAAATGAATTGCAAGTACTTGGCATTTGTCTTTGTTGCTCATTCTCTTTTGCAATCTTAAAAACTTTTCGCCCTTGTCTGTCTTTCTTGTTCGTTTCATTGCTTTTTATTTTGTGGGTTATGTTTCGTGATGAGCTTAGTCATGCGGATTTTGGCATTGCTTTAAGGCGAAGCAACAACAACAGCAACTAAGGAATTTTCTGTGTTAAGAGTACAAAAATTTAATTTCCTGTGCTATAAAAAAATATATATATATCATTACTTAAAGAGGAAGACGAGGCCATCAAAATATATGAATAAATTAAGAGTGTTAGCAAAAAAAATGTATAATAAAGGTAAATAGAAGTGCCCAGCATAATGAAGTTTTGCGCTCAATCAAGTTTAATAAAAATGATGCCTGCGGCAAGGATGCGTCAGACACAGAAGCTCGCAAAGCATGTAGACAACAGCACCAAGTCCAGACAATGCCTTTGTCAATCTAAAGAGGAGAAGATGGCTGTTCCAAAAATTATCTACTGAGTTGAATATAACAAACTTCAAATTTAGCTGGCGGTAATTGCGGCCAAATAAAATCCTCTCCTAGGCAAGTTCTGTAAATCTAGACTCTGTTAATTAACAGAAATCCCTACAGTAATTTAGCTCGAAGCACAGAGAGAGAAATTGAGCGCTACTCAAAATTGGCTTGACTCAATTTTGAGTTTGAGTGCTTGCGAGACGCAGCAGCCTGAGCAGCAGCTCCCTGAGTGAAATTCAAGGTCATTCTGTGACACAATTTTTGCTCGCCAGACAGCTAACAGCCTCACAACAGAGCCTCAGTTTTAACAGCAGATTTGGGGGGTGTTCAGTTTTGGGAGACTTTGTCAGTTTGACAGTTTCGGCTGTGTCGGTCAGTGTGCTTGTATGTGCAGCAGGATGTGGGTGCGGTTGAGTGAGCTTAAAATGCGTACCCATGACTCATCTCTCTTACTCTCTTTCTCTCTCTTTCTCAGTCTCTGCTGAACTGTTTGAAAGTGTGTAGGCGTCTGTGCGTGTTTGAGCATGTTTGTTTCGCTTACTTTTTACTGCCCCAGGCAAACTGCGCTCATTTTTCATCTACTAAACCGATGCTAAGGCTGAGCCTAATTTTTGCATACTCTTTTCTTTGCTTTAAATCGAGCGAAAGTCGATATAATAATGAGACAGTCATTTTTTAGCATTTAATTATTTTTGAAAACAAAATTTTATTCAAATTTTTGGTTAGGCCAAATAAAAAAAAAAAAAAAAAAAAAAAAACACAAAACAAATCATAAAAAAAATCCTTTTGTTTTTAATTAAATTTAGAATTTATTTTATGGTAGGAAATTAAGTGCATATTTTTTAAAGGTCATACAGGATTTTTTTCTCTTTCTTAAAAAAAAAAAATATATATTTTTTTATTTATTTTTTTTTTTTTATTTATTTATTATTTTTTTTTATTTTTTGAAAAGAGCATATGAACTTTTCGACATAATTTTTCACTTTTCTATTGCCTTGTCATGTTCCGCTTGTTCCTTTATTTTCTTTGTATGCCTATTAGGTTTGTTGCAGTTGTTGTATTTTTTTTCTGGCAATGTCATGAATATGTTGCTACTTAAACTTGTGTATGCTTAGCACAATTGGCTTATTTCAGAGACCAAGCTCGATAAATGTTTAGACTTGCATAACTTAGAGCCTTTGCCCACGCCTCCCACGGGGAGTGATTCCCGAATTGAGGCAACTAAGGTTGCTTTATCAATTCCTGTTTGCCGCTGGGGGGTGGGGGGAAAAGCATTTTTCATCAACATATTTTTGCTGGCTCTTGTTTTTTTTTTTTTTTTTACTCATCGCTCGCTGCCGCTTTCCTCGAACTTGATTGTTCTTGTTCTATTTTTTTCTTTAAAACATTTTTATAAATTTTCTTCTTCTTTCTTTTACTTTTCCCATTTGATTTTGTCTATGTTGTTTGAAACTTTTTGGCTGTTGTGTTTGTTGTTGGGCGTTTTTATTATGCTTATTATCGCTTTATACTTTGCCTGCCTTCAAATTGAGCAATAAGTTTTTTTTCTCCCAAGTTCACTTCTTGTTGTTATTGCAGAATGATTTTGTCTATTATGAGTGTTTATTTACATTTTTTACTTATCACAATAAGAGAGTGAGAGAGGGGGGGGGGGGATATGAGAACAGAGAATGTTGATTAAAGCAATAATGATATTGATTACAAGTTCCTTTAAAAGGAGTGTATCTCTCTCTCTTTCACTCTCTTTCTCTGACTCTTTCAGTTGTTTGAAAATTGCAATTTAAGTGAAATGCTTGCCAAGTTTGCCATTTTGTAAAATCTTGTCTAATCTCTTTTGGGTTTTTCAGTTTTTCCGACTAGAAAAACTAAACTTTGCCGATACACCGAAAGGAACAACAACAAGAACCATAATAATAATAATAACATCAAAGATTAGACAGGTATCCGGACGACTAAACCAGCCAGCTGGCCAAGCAATCAACCGGGCGGCAACAGAGCCACCAACAAGTTGAAAGTTCGCCCAGTTTGTGTGTAGTTTGTATTCAATCAAAACTTTTCACTTTACCTTCTCTTTCTCTTGGTATGCGTGTGTGTGTGTGTGTGTGTGAGTGCAGGTGTGAGTGACTGGCTTGACCTCTTGGCTGGTGTTGTGGACCAGGTTGGGGGTCTCATTCGGACTTGGGCAAACTATAGTACGGATGGTTTTAATGACGTTACCCCTTGGCTGTTGAGTTGTTTTCATCTGGACAAGAATTCATTTTCTCTAAGGAAGCTCTGATATTTGGCTAGTCTTTTTACTGTTCAGTGGTCTTTAAAACTCTTTTGGTTGCCAACTTTAATTTTGCAACTATGCAGGGGGAGAGCGAGAGAGAGAGAGATGTGTAGTCGTTGTCCTTATCATTTTTGGCTTTTAGTTTTTTTGGGGTTCTTTTCATTTTGTGCTGCTGTTGTTGTTTTTATTTGTGCCAAGGACTGGTAAAGTATTTCATTTGTCTTTTATGTTTTTCATTTCATTTGGAAGTAAGCAAAACAATAAGAAACACAAATGGACAAGTGAGTTGGTATTTTGCAAATATTTTAAATGAAATTGAAAATTAAAATCAAATTGAGTAAACAATTTAATGGAATAAAATGAAAATAAACAAAAAAATCTCAACGAAACGAAAACGTCAACTTCCAATGAATTAAATTTAAAAACTATGAAAAGAGTCAGCACGCAGCTTGCAACGGCCAGTAAAAAGCTCAATTTGCTTGGACTGAAAGTGGCAAGCAAACAATTCGCTTGGCCAGGCCAGAGTAAACATGCTGGGAAAAGGCGGTTGTATTGCCGCCAATATACGGAAATTGAAAACATATAAATCACTTACTCAATCAACACAATATACACACACACACACACACACACACACACACACACACACACACACAGATACAGACACTTATTGAAATGGAGTGCTGGAGAGCTGGGGTACTGGGAAATGGGAGCTGGAGAAAAGATCTCTCAAAGAGAGATTGGGAAAATCTGTTGGTCAAGCCAACCATAAGCGGCTCATCAGTGGCTCATCAGGGTCCCATCAGCCTGGCTGGCTGCAAGAACAATTCAAGGCATTAATGCTGGTTCAAGATGTTCTGCATATTCAGACCCTCTTGGAGTTGCTCTGCCTTTGGCCTCCTTCTTCGTCGTACACATACCAACTTAAAGCTTTCAAGTAATTCAATTTCAATCGTCTTTGGTCTTTGAGGACCTTAATATAATCGCTGGAATTATAAGCAGTCATTTGTTTGCTTTGCTCTAGGGTTTCTCCACTGATGAGATTCAATTTGCCCAGGCAAGGACCGAATTTGATTTTGCTCGCAAGTAGTTTAAGTTCGAGTCTTATTCAATCAAGTTAATGCCTGATAATAAACTCTTTTGAGATAACTAAGATGAAATTTACCAAATTCGAATTGAATTTCCAAATCTATCAGTTCTGAGCTTGTCTGGCTTGTCCACAATATTTAATAAGAAAGAGAGAAAGTTGCTTTCGAAGATCTTTGTGGCCATAAGTATAAATATATTTAAATCATTTGAAATTGTTAGTTTAGAAGAAATAAAAAAAAAAAAAATAAAATATTGAAATAAATGACTAAAATATGAGCAATAAAAATACTAAACTCTCACCGGCAGCCTGAAGTAATTCAGGTCATTCTAAAAAGAAATAAAAATTTATAAAACCAAATAATTATTTCAATAGCTTATTAACTTAAGACCCTTATCAATTGTTTGCATAATTAATAAGACACATTATATTTATTTAATAATTACCCAAGATGAGATAAGAGCTTATGTGGAATTTAAATTTATTAATATTTTGAAATAGGAAAGCAAATTATTAGTAATTAATCTGTTTTGAGAGAACTATAAGACTGCCCAAGCTGAACATGTGACCTTTCGAAACCTCTCAAAATTATTAAAAAAAAAACAATATTTTTTTTTTTTATTATTATTTAACATTGATAATATAAAAATAATATTCAATTAGAAAATCATTCAGTTTGCTAAGCTTCGAGACGGTGACAACATGATTCGTTGGGAACTATTTCTTTTGCCATTTATTTTACTGGGTGCGTACAAATAATTCAAATATTTTATATAATGGAATATATTTCAATGGTGATTTATTTTGCTTAAGCTTGTCGTGTTGACGGTAATTGTGAAATTACATCGGATACATTTAATCAAATTAAATGCGTGCTGGCATCTTATACTGGACAGTTTGAACTTCTTCATGATTATTCCATTCAAGTTGGACACTCGATTTATGTATTTTGTGATCAAAATCATCCAATCGAAATCAAATGTACGTACGCTGGCTTTCAGCCTAGTTTGGATTTCCCTCCATTACCCACGATATCGAGAATACAAAATCCTAATGATTGTGGTAGGCTTTACCACACTTTCCAAATCGGATATTATCTTACGAATAATTTTGCTGAAATTTATAAAAGCTGTGTGGATCCAGCCTCTCTTCGTGTTATGTACTCGATTAGCTAAATATATCCAAAGAAACCGAGGAGAAAAAATGAGGATCCCCAGTGCGCCAATCGCCATGAGACCCCCTATAGTCGTAATGCTTTAAATCTTCTCCCAGTGGAAGAAGAAACTATTAAACAAGCTACAGTTGCTTTTGAAAGATTTTTAGGTTCTATTTATTCTACGCTAAACGTTGCATTTAAAAACAGAATCCAAAATTTGAAAGCATCCAACAGGCTAAGATTAGTTCGGGGTCATCTAGCTCCTTCAGCTGATTACTTGACCTGTACTGAGGCGTCAGCTACATTTAATTATGTGAATATCGTGCCACAATTCGATTCGATTAATAATAGCAAATGGAGAATAGTTGAGAATGCAGTAAGAAGAAATACCCCACTCTCTGGATGGTATGTAAGAACTGGAGCCTTTGGAACTTTAACTATTAATAATTACCCAGTCTTCATACTAAATGGTAACAAATATCCTGTCCCCCAATGGATGTATAAAATAATAAGTGATGGAAGTGGTGCTATCTATGCTTTTATTGTCTCTAACAATATTTTTGAAGTTGTACCACCTCCAAGAGAGTGCGTAAAGGAAGAATGTCCTTTGATTTTCGCAAACATTGAAATCAACGAATCTGCTGAGAGCGGCTACGCCTACTGTTGCAAGCCAAAGCAATTTGAAAGAAATGTAAAACGCACTTATATGTGATAAAATCATATATATAAAATCTGAAAAAGCATATACAAAGATGTATAAATTTAAAACATCAAATTAAATTGTGCATTGAGCTTTTCTCTGATCAATAAAATTGGAGTATCTTTTTGATTAAATTGATAGAGTAATTCTTTGATTTCTTGTATATTTCTGAGCCTTAGAATCGTGATAAGAATCGTGTGAAGAATTTATACATGGCAAAGGGTAAGTTTATTTTTTATGTTGATTCGAAAAATGATATTTATAATCAAGATTAATCGACAGACTTGTCTATATGAATATATTTTGATTTTATGAGTCAAATTCACTTTATTTTAGGGTGAGACTTTGCCTTATAATTCTATGCAATCTATGCAATTACTTATGAGAAAGAGATAAGTCTTATTGATAATCAATAAGAGGACTATTTTTTTTATTTATTTTGTTTTATTTCTGAATCGTTTTCAAGCTTTGGATGTTTACAATCACCAATCAGTCAGGTCAAGAGGTTTTCTCTCTATAGACTGAGAGAATTTTCTTTTTTATTTAATCAAGAATTAATTATAATTACTGAGCGTTAAACTCGAGCGCGGTAGTGTTTGGGATACCCTGTACCTAGTAGAAGGAATTGACAAGAAAAGGTGGTAATCCTAATCGGGTGGTAACCCTGTTTGGCTACATTCACTTAAAACTTCTGACATTAATATTCCTTTGAATATATCTTAAAGCAAGGACGCCATCTATTGGACTGTTTATTCGACCATTAGGGCAAGGGGAATTAAAATCTTGATTTTGAAAATTTGTTTTTTTGTATATCTCATATAAATATGGTCAGGCTTTAGTCAACTAAAACCTAAGGCTGTAGAAACTACAAGGCTACAAGGCTACAAGTGATGGGATAAAAGGAGGGGCGGTTGGAGAAATATATATATATATATATTTGAGCAGCGTACACATAAGGAGTTCGAGTCCCAAGTTTGGTTATCCTAGCTAATATAGTCACTACGATCTAAGATCTTTAAGATCTCTAGTCATCCTTATCATATTGTGGATAACTCAGGGGGATTTACGACATCTCCTCATCTACGTTAAATATATATTTTCACAAACTTAATATACCCTTAACTTAACGGTATAATAAAATATTTATATAAATAAGCTTATGCGCTTTATCATTTATATTTACGTCTACGTTCATTACGATCGCTGAACAAGATATTTATTCAGTCAGGTCAAGCCGTATTGCACAGATAGTAGGGAATTCCCGGAATGTGTTTGATTTTAATTTCTTAATTAATAAATTTTTTTTTAAATTGATAACAATTACGTATAAAAGCGTAGAGTCAGCAATCAGTCTATTCAGTTTCAAGACGGTCGCAAAATGATTCGTTGGAAATATTTCGTATTTTTATTTTTCGGTGTGTATAAAAGAAATAATAGAAAGCATTTCAATTGAAATTTTTCTTTAGCTTATTTTTACCATGTTAATGGAAATTGTGTTATCACACGCGAAAACTTCAATAGACTGACATGTCCATTGGGAAGTCGAATTGGACAGCCATCTTCAAATGCATACGAACTTCTTCATAAAAGTAGCATACCAGTGGGAGAGTCGATCTATGTATTTTGTGATCCAAGCAATATAAAAGAAGTTAAATGCACAAGTGCTGGATTTACACCCAGCTTGGATTTCCCTCCACAAGCGACGATATCACAAGTTTCTAATGATCCTGATTGCACTAAAACATCTTACCGATTTGGATATCAGCTAGGCAATAGTTTTGCTGAAATTTATAGAAGCTGCGTGGATTTGATCAATCTTCGTCCTATGTACTCGGTGAGCAAAGTCTATCCAAAGGAGCAAAGATCGGATGATGACGAGAATCAGTGCGCAAGCCGTCCCGACCCATTAATGAGACGTGACACACTGCAGTTAACCACAGCTCAAGAAAAAGCAATTAGGGAAGCCTCAAAAGCCTTAAAAGACCTTGTAGAGCCAATAAAACGCAAATTGGGTAGTACAATTGATATGGGGAAGATAAAATTTGATCGTGGTCACTTAGCTCCATCGGGTGATTATATGACCTGCTCTGAGGCGGTTAGTACATTTAATTATGTTAACATCGTTTTGCAATTCAGTTCGATTAATAAAAGTAAGTGGAAAATAATTGAGAATGCAGTAAGAAGAAATACACCAAGCTCTGGCTGGATTGTGAAAACTGGGGCCTTTGGAGTTTTAACTATCAAAGGTCAACCATTCTATGTTTTACAGCAAAGGAAATATCCTGTACCCCAATGGATGTATAAGATAATCAGTGATAATACCGGTCCGAAATACGCATTTATTGCCTCTAATAATATTTTGGAGAATCTCTCTCCTCCAAGCCAATGTATAAGGATAAAGTGTCCCACCATTTTCGAAAAGATAGAAGATAACGTTTCACTTGTCAATGGCTACGCTTATTGCTGCGATCCAAGACAGCTTGAAATTAAAGTAAAGGGCATTTAATGAAATTAAGAACCATACCATATATACACCGATAAATACCGCAAATATAGTACCGTTTCTATATAATTGAACAATGGGAAATAAAAATATTGTCTTTCTTTTTAAATCAAGCTTAATTTCTTTTACAGGTAGATTGATCTTTACTATAAACAGAAATTGGAAAAAATATATCTCTACGCTTTGGGATCTCGAAGATTAAATATTTATAACCTGTACCTAAAAAGGTACAAGGGTATATTAAGACCCCACAAGTTACCCACAATATGATCAGGGTGACTAGAGAAATTGATATAGCCATGTCCGTCCTTCTGTCCGTCTGTCCGCGCGTACGCCTAGATCTTAGAGACTATAAGAGCTAGGATAACCAAACTTGGGATTCGGACTCCTTATGTGTGTACGCTGGTCAAGTTTATTTTTTTTCGCCCCCCGCCCCCCCTTCCACCCCCTCATTTTTTCAAAGCCACATAATTTCTAAACCTTTCGGATTTAAGTATTAGTTGCTTCTGAAAAGTTGTTAGGAATCTAAAAATCTTTCGATTGATATCAAACATGACTAAAATTGGACCATATTTACTCGAGATATACAAAAAACAAATTTTGAGGGTCAAGATTTTAATTCCCCTTGCCTAACTGGCAAACTGCCGAATGAGCAGTCCGATAGAAGGCGTGCTTGCAATATTGTGAACAATGTGTTTTTGGATTCAAAGGAATATTAAGACCAGAGGTTTTATGTGAATGCAGGCGACCAGGGTTACCACCCGACTAGGGTTGCCACCTTTTTTTTTTTAATTCCGTCTACTAGGTACAGGGTATCCCAAACTCGGCCGCGCCCGAGTTTAACGTTCGGCTTCATTTTTTGTTTCTTTTTATGAACAAATGAACAGTCAGACGGATAATCTGGGAGTCTACGATATCTTTGTGTCTGCGCTACAAACACCCGAACAAAATGTATATATTTTTGGTCTCCAAAACCGATAAAATGCATAAATTCAAAATGTTTAATACGATAAAACGAAATGATGAAATGGAGGCAATTTCGGACACTAGTGACCAATAGTTCAGCATAGCAATGCAGCAATGCGATTGTCTATATTTATGTGATTTCAAATAATTTCCATGGTCAGCAATCAGTTACTGCTGACTTAATTAATATAATGAATGAGTCCCAATACCCTTTTCAGTGCCCACGTGTTTCTACATTCACACTCAATACTTTCAGCTTTCAGTGTGTGCGGAAATGGTTTTGGAGTACGTGGGCTTACAGGTTTGGCAATGATTCTGTGGCCAAAATGTATGCAATCGACAGTTGGATGTATGCTAGCCAAGGTTTCGAATGCCAACAAAGCAGATTCATTTCAATAGTATTCCGTTTAGTATTGCATTTCCTAGCGTTAGTCAGCCATTTCCCTTCACCGACACACTCGCACACACACACACACATTGCAGTTTAATGAGCTGGTATAAGCTAGTGAACATGAGCAGCAATAGCAGCAAACAACAACGGCAACAACTACACAATCATTAGCTTTGATTTTGGGTAAGTGAATGCAGAGCACCATGGCAACTAAACTGGCAACAGTTTCCACCTGAGGTGAGTTTGCCAGTGAAGCCCTAAATTTCATACAGCATATGAAGGTAGCTTCATTAGCAGCTAAATGGTTAGGTGGCTGCTGGTAAGCCAGAAGAAGGAGCTTGCGTTTAGTTGGAAGCAAATTACCTTTGCTTAAGCTGCCACTGCTGTTGCTTTTGCTCTTGCTGCACAACGGGGCGTATGAGTTTTGTGAGCTGCAATTGAAAGCAGACGCCATGAAGATGCCCCTGCGAGGGCAAAAGGCACTAAAACGAAGTTAAACCACTGCCGCTCGCCAGTATTTTTGAGCTCCGCCAACAGACTCGCCTGCTTAGCGACAATTGCAGTTGTAATTAACTTTAATTGCAGCTCAGTGCGAAGCGCTTCTTTTGGTTTATCTTTTTACTTTACCGATTTCCTTTGTTTTCATTTTGAGGGTTGAACTAGCTGAAGCTGGTGGCTCTAAAAGCCCATTAGGTTTAATGTGCATAGTTCGAGGGCAATTAATTTGCCGGTAACACCGAAAAGATAAATCGTCTCAGTTGAAGAAGAAGCAATCAACACTTTGGCACATTAAAAACATTAAGACAACTCTGAATGGGCTTCTCGATCTCTGCTCGACGAGAGCATTTTGATACACTCAATGCATATTTATGGCAATTGTCTGACTGTTACTTTAACTGCCATCCGATCTCTTAGACTCTCCACTTTACTTCTTACCATTTTGCATGCGAAGCGCGTACATTGAGTTTCTTTTGGCTGTGGCAGTTGTGCCAACTTTTTGCTTATTGAAAATTATTTCTCTGGCAGTGGCGTATTGAAGGAGTGAAAAGTTTCTACCCCAAGTTGGCTGCCGGCATGTGAATAATCTTTCTTGCTATTTACATTTTCTTTACATAGACGGGGCCAAGACTTTTTACTACCATCATCACCACCACAACCACCAAGACAAGAACATCAGTAGCAGCAGCTGCAGTAATTTTGTGCACAAATGCGCATTTTATTACCCAGGCACTCAGGTAGCTCTGAACTTTCCCCTGTCTCCAGTGGCCTTGGCTACGATTTATTTATTTACACTTTAGCTAGTTCGGAGGAGTTTCTTGTCTATATGAGAGACCAACTAAAATACCCAATGGCATTCTTTCCTCAGCAATTCATTTGGTATTGACACAACTTGTATGTTTTTAAGGGTCTAAGTAGAAGATATTCTCGATGATATTTTGAATATGAATTGATTGCATTCAGTTTGATTGACATTGTGGAATCAGGAGAAAATACATACGAATAAATACTTGCAGATATTTTAAAAGCAACTAATCATGCCATATTTTTTATTTCTGAATAATATTGCACTTAGCTTAAAATTGATTTATGCTTTTAAAAGAAAAAAAAATATATAAATTATTCCTAGTGGAAAATTCTGGCTTTTGAGCTTAGTTCAGTGATGTTTGCCAACACAAAAATTACGCATACGCACCATTGGCAAATAACAGCAGAGTTTGCATATTTTAAATGATTTTTTGGTAATTGAAACTCTGATATATGCAAATACGCAATCATTCACGCAAATACATTTAAAATGTATACATTTATTGTGCGAGTATCCTCCGCTTAGCCCAGGCCACCAAATTTGTCACGCACACGTCTGGCTGACCTTGACATTGAATGGCAATGCGTATTCGGGCAGGTGAAAAATTGACAGGTGACAGTCGATAGGTTGGCAGCTGAAAGGTGTGTCTGGCTACATTTTCAATTTTATTTTATTGTTTGTTTAACTTCTTTGTCTTGTTCTGCTCTTGACTCCGCTGTCTGCGGTTTTATATTTTTGTTGATTTCTCTTAGGTCTTCTTTGTTTCGTTCAGAAGAAGAGAACGCTATATTTCTGCATTATTTGCTAGGAAATCGAGCAGAAATGAAGCTGGCACATAAATTTCTTTGGCATTTGCTTGGCCAACATAAATTGTTCGAACCTAAGCCAAATTCAAAGCCAGCGAGGTCCTTTGCCGCTTTCTGCTTTTCCTTGGATTAATTTACCCAAAAGATATCCCACTTTACTCGTAAGATTTTCATGCATAACATAAATGAACCCAAAATAAATACAGATGAATATGCACATCAGCCTTAAAGAGCAACATTTTATGGCTGTTGGCCTAAAGTAAAATACTAAGTAAGAAAAATTTCTGAACACAAATTTGCCAAGATTTCTCCGCCTGACATTAAAGCAAAATGCAGTGTTCTCGAAATGTATGCAAGAATAAATTTCATGTGTGTAAAAAAAATAGAAAGAAAGAAGAAAACTAAGCTTAAGAAAATATGAAAAATTGTTGTAGAAAATCTCACACACTCACGGACACAGGCAATCAAGTACATGTGTGTGCTTTTGGTTGGCAATGCCGATGTGGCAAGAGCAGTGCTGCTGGTGTTGCCTCAAGCGGAAGCGGAAGCTAAGTAAACCAGCAACAAGCTCCCAATTGATTTAACGCGCTACGGTTGTTTAGAATTGTTGCAGTTGTTGCAGTTGTTGTTGTTGTTGTTGTCGTTGGTGCAACTCCAGCTGCCTGCCGCCTGTCTGCCTGATGAACAATGAAAACTGCCAGACACATGAAGGCAAAGAAATAAGTGTGTGCTGATGTATGTGTATGTGTGTGTATGGATGTGCTGGTGCATGTGCAACATGTGCCAGAGACAGCGTGCAAAAATGCTATCCAGTAAAATATGCGCAAAAATTTTTACCCTCAACTGCGGTAAAATGCAATTCCAACTTGCCAAGAGAAAGTCAAGAAAGGTTGAGTTGATGCTTCTTCAACCATATTTTTATTATTATTTTCTTTTTTTCCTCACATTGACTGTGACTAGTGGAGTAGAGGGACTTGCACTTGCAACATCTGTTAAACTGTAAACTAATTGCTTTGCCATTCCTCAGCTGTAGGAATCTCTCTCCCTTTGTTTGGTTAAGTATTCACTTGGGTTTATTTATTTTACAATTTTTTAACAAAAAGTTAAATTAGGTATGTTTTCATTGAAGTTTTTAAGAATTTTGAAGGTTTATTCACAAGACTTTTTGAAAAATATCAAAGGTAATTTCCCAGAATATTTTAGAGCTTGCAAAAGTCTTTTAATCCAAAATAAAATAGAACTAAATTTATAAAATAAATTAAGGACAACAATTTATATTAAATAGGGGCATGCATATATTTTTTATACCCTTAAAAAGATCTTAATTCGATTAAGATTTATGGTTATCAATAGCGGATTGAATCAGATCAGAACCTTGGATTTTGCTGACTCAATTGGACTATCGATGAATTTGATTTGATAAACAAAATTTTATTTACTTGCTGATCTCTGTCGGCTGTTCATTCAAATATATATTTATTTTATCTCTAATTTATATAGAAATATATAAACTTAGGAGCTTACTTAACTGTATAAAAATGGATATATAAATTGGACAGCTTTTCTGGTGAGTCCAAATGCTTTTAAATGGAATCTATAAAAGGCACAAGTCTTTAAATAAATTTATTAGAATTATCAAATAATATAAGTTTTTTTAAAAGAAGTCTTACTTCTTATTTAAGTTTTTGATTTTATATTAAATTAAGTGCAAGTTCTTTCCTTTCAATTTTGAAGAATGAATGGTTTTTTCTTGCTTGAAAACTCCTGAGGCTGTTACAACAAATTTTTTTTGAGACTAGAAATTCCTAATCCAAATGAATGTTCGTGTTATTTAAAACGTGTTCTTGAATGCTAGAAAATTTCGAGAAAGTTTACCCTATTTAACACATAAAATCAAATTGACACATCTGCCTGCGAATCAGCATTCCACGAGCTGAGTAAATGAGAAAGACTTGGAGAATTCAGTGAATGGGTTAAGCAGCCCCAAGTTAAGACACACAAAAGCCACAAATGTCTTTGCCTTTTTTGGAAAAGGTGTTTGAAGTTGTCAAACTCTTGACAAAACATGCACATGACATGCCATTTGCCATTTACCATTTACACCATTAAGTTTTCTGGGCACAATGGAAGTGCAAAAGGCAATTATGTAACCACATTTGTGCTCGGCCTCTGCTCAGCCGAGTGTGTCCCGGGGCTGTCATTAATGTTGTCATTTTCGGCATACACCCACCAAGCAGATATATATATTTGCTTGTACTTATCAGGGTCTCAACGAATTCATTCAATTTGGGAAAATCTGAAAAAAATTGTTTTAGGAGAAATCCTTTTATATTTTTGGCTATGCTGATTAATTTAATCCTAACTTTTTTATCAGTTTCAAAATTAATTAAGATCCAAGCAGTTTGCTTTTAAATAATTTAATTGAGTTAAATTTTAAAAGGGAAATTTTCAATAAAAAAAAAAAGAAGCCAGTTGGAAAATCTAACCGAATTATAAAGAAAAACGAAAATCAAGACCAAAATGTAATCATGATGAATGTTGCAATTTGTATGCCGGCTGCGTTGTCAAATCTAATTTTCCTCTTTATCATTTGCTTAGAAAAAAGAAAATGTACCAAGCAATTTTCATCCTGCTGAGTCCCCGTGACAAATTTTGCCAACTCAATTCTCAAACTCTGAACTGAAAAACGCCAGTCAACTTAATTTTTAATGAGTCAATTTGAATTTAACAAGGCCAAGAACCAACGGCAATCCCAATTCCTTCCCATAGACCAAATGCAGCCAACATTCTTCCTCCCTCTGTCTCCTTCTTCCTGGATTGTTTTTGTGTGTGTTTTTTTTTCGGCTACAATGACTTTCACTTTGTTGGGAGTCGTTGACAAATTAGCGCAACATCCGACAAACATTGCTGTTTTGCTTTTAGCTGGCGTCTAATTTCGATAATGAAATTCGGAAGTCAGTTATAATTTTCATTATTTGCCACATCAACAGGAACAAAGGGAATTGCCGTTTGGTTTTACTTGATTATTCTGCACATTGAGCAGTACCCAAAAGAAATAGAAGAATAGAAAATTAACAACAATACTGAGCAGTAAGCAGTGTAATTACCGTTAGCTATTATTATTGCCATTCTTCTTGGCCAAATTTGGCGCTTTGGACTTTTGAAATGCTAAAGAAAATTGGAATTGAAATTGAAATTTGTTGGCCATGTCAATTCGTAGACTCATTAGCCGTTTCAATGGTCCCAAAAGCATACACACACACACAGACAAACAGAGCTAGACAGCAAGAGCCTCGGTAATTTCTTTACTAATCACACTTTCATTACAAGCCACTCTCACTCTCTAATCTCCTGTCTAAATGTGTAAATTTGTCAATAAATTATACGGAGTTCATAAAAAAAAGTAAACAAGCCAAAAATAAAATAAAATTTTCTACGAAAAACCAGAAAAAAACAAATCCATTTTGGTGAGTGCGGCAAATGCGTTTTGTTAATTACAAATGAAATTAATTGCGTGTAACTCTGACGATTAGACAAATAATACCAGAATTTGGCCAAACCAAGCCAAACCAAACCAAACCAAGCCCGCACACCGCAATGGCTTAAATGAATGAAATTATCATGGGCATTGCTCCCCAAGCGCAGCAGACTCGACTCAACATTAAGAGACCAAAGCACCGAACAATAAAAATGAAAGAAATGCTAAGCTTGGTCTTCGAGACTCCACACTCATAATGAATAGAAATGTGCCATAAACATCAACAAAGCAGCAATGAAAACAGTCAAAGATGAGGCGCAGCGCACCGCAGCCAACTGTGTGGGGCGTGTTAACGTTTTGTCATCTGGTTTGGGCCATAAACGCAGAAACGCCGAGACGAGAGCGGGTGAACTGAAAGCTCCCCCCCAACTATTTTACATTTTCCTTTGGCTCATTTGCACATGTAGTCGTCCATTTAATGCGAGGAGACTGACAAGGCAGACAAGCCAACCACTTTCCAGAGAAACTCATCCCTTCTGGCTTAGATATTCTTTGGTAATCTGTCGCTTATGATTTTCTCGCCTCGAAATGTGCAAACGTGCGCTGTTTGGTCAAAAAGACGGAAAGAACAATGCGGAAGCTTTGCCTTTCTCGAGCAGAAGATCAAATACGCTTTTCCAAAATTTAAGACATAAAAGTATACCAAAACGATGAGTTCTAGATTTAAGTATCGATTTATTTTCATGGCAAATGCAAGAAGTATAAATGAATATTTGACAGATACATCAACACAAGCTTAATCTCTCTGTTGGTCATTTAGTAGTTTGATTCTAATACATAGATAGAAACTGACGGATTAGCTTAACACTGATCACTATATATTTTACTTAGGTCCTCTTGGTTAATGTGGAGATATTTATTGAGGATATCTGACTCTTTCTTTTAAGCGTTACAAACTTAAGGTCAAATGGCAGACACTCCTTTGTTTGCCTAAAACAGTATGAATAATATGAATTCAGCAGATCAAAGATATGAAGAAAGCATTTTATGACAATTTGAGCAACACAATTTAAGTTATCTGAATTTCATTGACAAGAATTCAAATGTGTTTTTCTTCTTTGACTCTATGAAATTTCCATTCATGGCAGCATGTGAGCTCACAATTTCCAGATGACGCTCAGATCCTTCAATGCTTATATTATAATATCTTTATACCCTTTATCTCAAGCCACAAAGGGTATATTAAATTTGTGCAAATCTAAAAAGGGTGAAGGCGAAGACTCACCTAAATTAGATAAAGTCAGGGTGACCAGATTAATTGATCCAACCATCTCCGTCTGCCTGTATCAACTTATTCTTAGAGATTTTAAGAGCTAATGAATTGTATATATCTTCGATATCTGAATTGGGTTCGACATAAAAAGCATAACATTGTAATTATCGAGATATTGGGAACTAACAAGGATTTTCAAGAACTCAATAATTATTACAAGATAGATATTACCATATCATAAAACAAATCGGCTTGGTCTATGCTCTACAGTATTTAAAAAAGTTGCTGGATTATATAAATCCCCGATTTAAGGGTCTCACTCTTTTGCGCGTGGGAACTGCAAGCAGGATCTAAGATGGTTTCACAAAGTATCTCAAGCCCGGCCACGCCTTTATTTCTTTTTTTTTCAATTTAAAAATACAATTTTTTCTTGTATTTTGGTTTTGATGGGGGAGAGGAGAAGACTTGCCTGACTGATTTGTTATGTTTTATTGATTGAAAAATATTCATTACACATTGGCAATAAGCATTGGCAATTGTATTTATATGGCCAGGCCACTCTGTCTGTCAGTCAGTCAGTGAGTAAGTGAGTGAGTGAGTGAGTCTGTCGATTTCTCAGTATTTTCGTTTGTTCGTACGTTCGTTGATTGTTTAGTAAATCAATTGATTTTGGTTGGCTGGAGCGAGCAGACAGCAAACAATGAATTGAAAATGTTGCATTGCTTCGCATATGAATGGATAACCAAGTCTATGGTAAAACGTACCCTGTAAATGTGCTTGTGAGTATCTGAATAGATGTTTTTATATGTTTTTATGTGTGCGTGTGTGTGTGTATGAGTGCATGTTGCATGTTAGTTTGTGGCAATTACTGTTGATTACATTGGCTTTTGTTAAGGTCAACATGCATTGCCATGTGCGTCGGTTATTGTAAAAGCATTTTGTTTTTCCTCCTTTCAAAGTCTTCATTATTAGATTGTTTGTTTGGGAAATAATTTTCATGTTACAAAAGAAGACTTAAGACCTATCAAGTTCAATTCATCGAAAGGGTTTCGCTATTCACAAATTCGAACCTTATATTCGATCAATTAAATCACATGAATTCCAACTCATTGTTTCTGCAAATTGAACTAATTTTGAGCAGCTAAGTAATCTCCGAATAAGCTCAGAAACTGTACTTGTTATCCTTTGGTGATAATAATTGCTTAATAAAATTCTTCGCAAATTCCCAGTTTGGAAAATTAAATTTTCTTCTATGTGTTTGCATATTTTTAAGAATTTAATAATTTGTCGTCATTCAATTAAATGGTTAAAGCTTTTTTTCGCTTGAAATGTATATAAAAATGTAATTGGAAATTGCAAGTATACATTTGGGTACGATTGTCCCTGCCAATGGGCTTCGAGTGATGAGTTTTGATTTGAATATTCCAAGTGGGATTTGATTTAATTGTAAAGTGGATTCTTCTGTTTTTATTTTGCATATGCCGCAAATACGATAACTTTAAAATTGAGTGAGCTGTATTTCTCCGGAAGTTTGACAAGCTGTCAGAATTTGTAACCAAATAATCACTCAATTAAATTGCTTGACAAAAGACTGAAATTTCCAGGTAGCACAATGAAAGTTTTCACCAGTGGGGAAGTAAAAGTTCGAGGGCGAAAACATAAAGTAAAATAAGCATAAACGAAATCAAAACAAACGAGCTCAAAATTGTTTCAAAGGCCATAAAAAAAGAACTTTGCACGCAATTTGCTTAAAAACAAAAATCGCTGCACGAAATGAAAGAGAATTTATAACACAAAATCATATGTCAATGTGTGTGTGTGTGTATGGGTGTGTTTGTGGATGTGCTTTCATTTAAACATTGGCTTGGCTTATTTGCTTTGGTATTTGTCTTTTTGTTTTTAGCTTGTTGTGTCTTGTTTGGTTTTTATTATGTTTTGTTTTGGCAACTGCATTTTCAGCAACTCACTGGAGGAGTCAACTTTTGCCTTTTGCCGAAACCTCAAACATACAATAACCGTTAGACCGATACTGCTTTCACTCACACACATACACATACACACATACACATACACACATACACAGGCCACCTAGGCAACTCTCGAGTATGGAAAGCATGGACAAACTTTTTGCCCAAGCCATGAAGGGTTTCCTGCGATGACGGGGCTTTTGTTGTTGTTGTTTTTACCAGGGTTGCAATAAATTATGCTCACCAACTGCAATCAAAACAAAAAGCCAAGCAACATATTACTTGTCCTCTTCACTGTGCTCTATCTCTTTCATGCTCTCTGACTTATTGGGCTCCTTTGGCAGTCTCAGCCAGTCAGTCAGTCAGTCGACGGTGGGCAAAAAACAAAAACAAAGTCACAATACTGCGGCACACTTGAAAGTCAATTCGTTTAAAATTGCAAAATCAACAAAAAAGAGAAAAGAGGGAGAGCAAAAAAAAAAAAATGTAAAAAACGATGAGGAATCCTGACAAACCTTCAACTCAGTTAGGCAGTTTGTCACTTCTTCAGTCTGCCAATCTGCCAGTCACTGAGTCAGTCAGTCAGTCAGTCTTTGGCTATCCCATATATCAGCTAAAATTGTCGAGGCTTTCTGATTTGTCTAGGCAATAATATTTTCGTTTTGCCATTGCGAGAGGCACTCGAACTTTTTCAATTATGCGCACACATCAAATGCAGATGAAATAAATGATGACTGCTCAAAACTTTCAATGCTGACATTGACGAAAGGCCGTCGCCAACAGCGGCAGTTAGGGCCCAATTGAGTTTATCGTTGTAGTTGTCAGGATTTAAGATTTATTTCACTTTTTATCACACACAGCGAATTTGAGTATTGCTTAAATAAACTTTCCTCAAGATTTTTCAACTTTTAAGGAATTTTTAGGCTTTCAATTTTTACTTAGAACAAAAGCACTCAGTATGATTTGTGCTCAAAATTTGAAGCAAGTTTTTTATGGTTCTTTCTACCTAAGTGAATTGCCTTGCTTTAAAGCATCTCGACTCGAAAATATTGTATCACTTTTTGCGAAAATTTAAGGATAAATAGTTCTGCTTGCTTACATAAAGGAATTTAATAGGTCTTTGTTCAATTAAAAGAAAAAATAATTTAAACACTTTATTTTTTCGGAAAGTGAAACTTTTCAGGCAATAAATAATCGATATTTTTTATCGATACCTTGAACAATTCGATACTGCTTAAGCCTGCCACTTAACATTGATATTGAAAGACTGCACCGTTATTCTTTCCTTTTGCAACTTTTTGCTGAGCTGTACTAAAAGTATTAAAGCTGTATCTTGTGATATGATATGACATTAATCAGCTGACTTTTTTTGTATTAGTTGAGGGCTTAATTTGAATAAAATATGGATGAATACGGGCTAGCTTAAAGACTAATATCAATCTGAGAGTAGAGCAGATCAAGACCGTACGTCGAACCTATTCCTGACATCCTAAATAAATCTTTTAAAAATATAAAAAATTATTCGAATATGTATGCAATATTTAATAATTCAATGAAATCCCACAGAGAGATTTTTAAGAGATTTTTGGTATATTGACAATTGTTAAAGTAAAACTTTAAACCTTTGTTTTTATCATTCAAAATGCAGCAGTGCCAAAGTGATGATGAAAATAATTTAATTTGTGTGAGGCAAAGTTAAAAATTTTCTAAAATTTACTACAATATGACAAAGGAAACTATTAATTTCAATGCCATTAAAGTTGAGTGAATTATAAAAAGGCCAACTAACTTAATTTTCCACTTATTAGAAAAGTTAAAAACATTTTCATTTATGTACTTAAAACACCTGGTCAAAAATTTGAGAACTTTGAAATTTTTACTCATTTTTATATAAAGAGGAAAACTAATTTTCAAAGTTGGCATATTTATTTATCCTTGAAAATAAAAATGCATTTATTTAATTCGAAAAGTTGATAGACTTGATCGACTTGGAAAACCTGAACGAAAAAATTAATTAGATAAAATAAGTTTGACTAAATCAAATGCTGATGGCGTTAAATCTTGAGGGCAGGCACTTTATTGTTCCTAGAAAAGACATAAGTAACTTAAACAATTACCGGACACCAGATAACTTACTTTAACTTAGCTGAAATTTATGTTTGCCACTAAAAATGTCCGCATGCTGTGCAAATGAATGAGGGTACACTTTTGTATATATTGAAATTTCAGTTAATTGCCTTTACTCACTCCACAAAGAAATACACAAACGAAAAGAGTAGAACAGAGCAGAGCAGAGCAAATAAGAGAATTTCAATGTGCGAACGTGATGTGAGCTTTGGCCATATGGCCAAAAGTGATGCATATGATGATTTTTATGCTGGTCTGGCCTGGGCTGGCCTATCCTGGAGTTGGGTGAGCTGGCCTTTTTAGCCATAGAAATGTACAAAATTAATAAAAGAATTTTTCTCGCCTTGCGTCATGATTACATCTGACATTGCCCCAACAACAAGTAACAACAGGCAACAACAACAACAACAACAATCAAGTTGATGAAAAAAGATATATGCACGATTCCACCCGCATTTTCTATAAGGACTTGGCCAGTGAGTCTGCGAGTCTGTGGTACACCTTCTCCAGCACTTATGGATTTCCCTTTGGCCTCCTCCTATTAAATGCCCTCTTTTGCCGTATGCTGTTAATTGTGTTGCTTTTTTATGTGGCATTGCCCTTTTGGCCCGCTCCTCTCGAATTCTTTGGCGCTTTCTCCTTCTTCGCAATCACAATTTCCATGGCTGTCATGTTGGCATTACATGGCTTGTAAGCTGCTCTTCTTAGCTCTATTCTGTTGTCAGTTCTCCGCTCTGCTCAACATTTTTATTTTATTATGCCGGCTGCATAAAACCCGCCTGTCTTTTTGCTCTTTTTGTGGCCTCTGTTTTCCATGCTCTGGCCCAGGCTCTTTCCAGACCCAGTTGAGGCAGTGTTTTATCTTTGTGCTCATAAAAATAAAGCGTTGCGCATTCTTTCACGCCATTTGCAGTTACTTTGATAAGAGCCAAGTTAGAGCTTTTTTCGGTTCTTTTTTTTTTTGGCCAGAGCTAGGGCCACACATTCGCCAGCTGTTGGACAGGTCGTCCAGCCAGTAAGCCAGTGAGTCAGTGAGTCAGTAAGTCAGCCAGTTGAAAAGGTCAACTTGAAATGCTCTCATGTTTTGATAGTCAGCCGTTCTATCATCAATGTGGCCACTCATCATTCTGTATTTGTATCTCCATTTGTATCTCCACAGAGAAAGCATTCATCCAGGCATTTATCTATCTATCTTTCCATCTTTTTCTTCTTCTACGCCCGGCCCGGTCTCGGCCACATTTGCCTCATTATCAAGTGCAAATAATAAATTATAAAAGCTCTGGCATATTATGCGCCCCTGGAGCAAACAAGCAACTGCGGCATCAAATAACAATACAAAAACGACAGGACGCAAAAATAGAATACAAAAAGAAAATGTGGCAGGAATCGTCGAAGCAGTGGAGGAGGGAAGAAGGGAGAGTGGGATGGGTATGTTTCGTTTTGTGGCAACTTTAAGCATTGTGTTTCATTGTTTGTTTATTTGTTTGGTTGGGATTGTGTTGATTTTCTCTATTTGGTTAACAGATTTGCCATTCATGCCACACATCCATGGCAATCGTAGCATTCATTCATTCACTCATTCACTCTTCGCGAATATTAATCATGTTTATAATTTGCGTTAAGTACTCAATGCCATTAGAATTGAGATATTCAAAACCACTTTAAAGCTGCCTCCAGGGCAACATCACAAAATCTAGACAATCGAATAAAGAATAAACTTTACCGCCCAACAAAAATGTAAATAATATTCTTTTGTTATAATAAAAAAAATAATATGAGAAAATATCTTTAAATCTGGCTTTAAAGTTTCAAAGTGCTTTTCAATTTGGCTTAAAGAAATTTGAGTCTGAAAAAAAAATGATGTTTGAAATTTTTCAGTCTTGGGAAACAAAACACTTTGGTCTATTTAAAGTCACCTTGGCATATTAAAGCCTAATTCAGTCTGACTTGAGTAATCTTAATTAATAATTCTTTTCAAAATATGCCGCCACATTTCTCAAATAAAATTTAAGAAAAAAGTTTGTCAAAACAAAATAAAGGAGGAAAAAATTCGATTGTCTGAACAATTTGAAAACATTTCGCTGACAAGAATGTCTAGACCAAAATTGTCTAACGAAGTAACGAGTCTTTGGAGTTTGACTGAGGCGGAACCAAATTAAAGTGGTAGGGTCACTCATTTTCTGATAATGGTCAGATGAGTTTAGTGAATGTGAGAGACCGAGTTTAGTCAAAGTTATAGACTCTCTGCTATGTAGGTTGTGGGAAAGTACAGTCTTACCTGACAGCAAAACGGAAATTCTTGACAAAGTTTATTAATTAATTTTGTTGATTTTGTCACGTGCTCGTAATTTCAACGAAATCCCTAAAATCATGCACACACACACACGCAAACACACAAGCCGAGAAAGTCAAATTTAGTCAAGGTAAAAACAGTTGCAGAAAACTCTGAGGAAAATCTGTGAGGGAGTGTGCATGTGTGAGTGTGTCTGAGCCATTAGTCAAATGCTTTTCTTGCCTGAGAACGTGAGCGTCCTTGTAAGCTCTGATAGGATCTCTGAGCTGGCCGAATTCATATATATTTGCCACTTTGTTGCTGACTTTCGATTAATTCATAAAGTTTTTAATTTATAGAAAAATGTTTACCGTTTGTGTAATTAAATTTACTCTTACCATGCATTCCGCAAAGTCAATTAAATTGGAATACCGGGTTTCTGATTTTCAGTCAATAAGCTGATTATGAATATGGTAAATAAGTCTTAATCCCCTCAAAAGCGCGCAGACCAAGGCATTCGAAGGGAGTGAGCCATAATTCCACCGACTTAACTGAGTCAGTTCATTTCGGTGGAGGCGCTCAATGGGGAGCCTTACAAATTTCTCTTACAGTTTAAAGTTGTCTGCAGAGTGTAAACAATTTCTAGAAGAACTTAAAATTATTTAAAATTTAATCCCTGGCAGTGATCTTTCATTCTTGAAAAAGGAAGGTAAAAAAAAGTACAGTTATCTTGTTAGATTCTAGATGGATAGGCCAGCATTATATATGACCTCTTTACTATGAAGAATAGAATCGGATTTGGTCTCAACATTTTGAAAAAAAAAATAGTTTCCTAAAATCGGTCTATAACGCATCAGGTTTTCTTTATAGCAGAAAGAGTGAAAAGTCCTTTTAGAAATTTACCTAAACCAAAAACTATGCTACACAAATAATTCTAGAAAGAATATAGAACTGCTCTGCCTTGACTGCTCTGAGATAGATTTCACCCTGGTCTTATCTTAGCTTTCTTGCTTTTTATTTTGTGCATTTGAATTTGTCATTGAATTGCCCATTTGGTCTGTCTTTATTTTTTGGTTCTTTCGGTTTTTCCTTGTGGGATTACAATTACTGCTGACTTGACTCAGCTTTTGTTTAACTAAAGGAACTTGGTTGCCCTCATTAGTGGTATGTGGCTTATGCATATATGTTTGTATGTGTGTGTGTGTTCGTCTACTTCATATAATTTGTTAGAGCAAACAGGCCTGGAAAATGGAAATGAAAATCCAATATGACCCGGAGTGTGCCCGAGTTACATAGTGTACATGTTTTTGTGGTAATCAATTGTGCATTGAACTGTACAAATGTTTATATAGCAGATTAAGCACACACATACACATACACACACACACAGAGATTCAGAGCTTTTCCCGAATTTCGGAAGAATAATTTAAGGAAACTGCCAGGCCTACGCAGGCTAAGGCACTCTTAAAGATTCTTTAAGTTTACGCAGAACATTAAATACACCCAGGAAGCCAGTCAGACGGAGACTCATTCAAATTCCTGCAACATTTTCATAATGAATATGATTTGGTTTTTTTTTTTTTTACTAAAAATGCAAACATTTCAATTTCGCTTGGCCAGGAAAATAGCGATTCCAAACAGAATCACCACCACAAAAAAAAAAAATGCTTATCAAATTGTGTGTACTTCAATCTTTTAACTTGCCACAAAAAGCTTCATCCGCCCCTCCCCTTTTCGCTATTCAAAAAGTAACGGGCAAATTACGCTGACACATTTAAATTGCAATAAAATGGATGGCAAAAGGGGTGATGAAAATGACAACGCATTGAGGATGATGAAGGTGTCGATGATGGTGTCGCTGCTGTGCCTGGTCTGAGTTATCCCAGCTGGGGGCAAGAGCTGGGGGCGGGAGGGAGAGCGAGCAAACCAATTTTCGCTTGTCGTGCGAAATGTCGAAACATGTCAATCAAAAGTCATTTGGCATGCGCGTTACGTACCCAGCCGAGGTAGGAGGTAGGTGGTAGGCGGTGGTGGGCGTATATATTTGGGGCAATAATGTCGCATATTGAATTGCATTTAAGCGGTGGCGAAGCGAACACAAAATAAAACCATAGAAAGAAAAAAACACCGCAGCAGAGATGCCGGAGCTTTTTGGGAATACATGGCACTCCTGTCAGTTGGAAAATAATTTGCCATTCTCATGCAATTGGGTGCTCCAGGCATTCTTAGGTTTAAGAAAAAAGAGAAATAGAAATAATAAAAAGAAAGAAAGAACAAACCGTAATATTTGAAAGGATGCAAGCTGACTGGCTCTCTGGAAGATGGCAAGCTGCTTAGTGGCATGCTGCAACTCAAAATGGCAGCCACAGAAACGTGAGTACTTCGACAGCCCCTATGGTGGCGGTGAATCTGGTGCGGGGGCGACGAGCAAAAGAGCAAGGACCATGGAGGAAGAAGCATCTGGTTGCTCATTATTTTCAATTTTGTCTTATCTTTTATGTTTTATTATTTTTTTTTTTACATTTTTAATTGGCCCACATAAACAAACAATGCAAACGCGCATAGCGCATTCCTTGAAATTCATTTCACTTTTTTTTCTGAATTTAAAGTTATTTAAATTTGATATGCTGATTTAATGGCAGAGCAGGTTTCTTGCTTGACGTTGATGTAAATAATTAAGTGAAGATATCAATTATGAAATCTTGGTATAAGTTTTCAGTTATTCTGTCTGAATGTAATGGAACCATTTTGTTTGATGGGGCTGAAGTCCGGATAAAGTTTTCCAACTAGCAAATGCTTGAGTCCGGAATGATATTTTCTTAAATTGTTTTCATATTTTCAATTTAAAAAACAAAACAAACTTGAGTCCAGTCATAGCCGAATTGGAAATATCCTATAAGAGAAGGGTATGAACTGGTTGGATAGCCAGTATTCTCGAACGATCCGTTCTATATTATATAGAAGTTACAACGATATGAATTGGATATATTGTATGCGAAGATGAATAATATTCCCAGTATTCTCAAAAGATCTCTTCTATATTATATAGATATGAATTGGATATATTGTATGTCAATAAAATAAAATTCTTGAAAGATCTCTTCTATATTATAAAGCCAATCAGCTTTTTAGATAGCGACAGACGCAGATAAGGTTATACGGATTTCTCTAATCATATTTATTTGGGGATCCTCTGACTTCACCTTCTTTTTTGCCCTAGTCTGATGTACCCTTTATATCTTCAGGTACAGTATAAAATCGAGCTTAACAAATATGAAATGCAGTTTCTACAAAAATGTTTTAATATTTTCAATCTTAAATAAATAAATCTAATCTCAGAGCTTTTACCAAAATTAATGAAAAACTTTGAGTCCAGCAAATGTTGGCTTGGAATATGTTTAGTTTTTGTGGCCCTTCTGTCAGTGGTCCGAGCAATCAAGCCAAGTTCTCTGGGGAAAGGCCCTTTTTTTCTTGTTGTTACTAATTTTTCAGATCTGTTGAAAGTTTTTCTTCTTTTGGTAGCTGAAATGTTGTTAAATTTAAAGTCATCAAATGTAATTCGGGGTGTCTCTGTGTGTGTGGGTGGTGTGTGTGTGGGTCTGTTTGTTTGTCTCAGACTGTGTGATTGGTTTGTTTTATAAAGGAATTGACTTTTGTTTGTATTAACCACCCTCGCCCCCCTTTCAATTCCACACAGACACACTCGCACGCACAGACAGACACATGTTCGGTTTTTATGTATTTTATATTTTTGTATTTGTTTGTCGGTTTATTTTGTTGATGCAAGTTGCGTATGCCGCGGGCTCTTTTCAAGTATGGCAGACCAATGTGTATATGTGTGTGTGTGGTTTTTTTGGGGATTTGAAATTTAGGTAAATTGAATTTATTGGGAATATATCAGGCATTCTTCTTCTTCTTCTACGTTTTGCTTATTTTTTCTGCTTCGCACAGCAACTCCGGCTCTACGGATTCATCTCTTCATTTTTCACAAAAGAAAAAGAAGAAGAAAAAAAAAATAGAATGGGTGGCGTGAGTGAGATAGATAGATAGTAAAAGTGCTTATCTATCAAACCGTCGTTGACTTTAAATTTCAGTTCGTGTCAATAGGTGTCGAGCCGGCTGGCGTGTGTGCATGTGTATGTGTGAGTGAGGTGAAGACGTTTGATGTCAAAATGGCTGGAAGGCGTTGTTGTATTGAACACAGTCTCTGTCTTAGTGTGCGTGAGTGCGTAGGTTTGAGTGTGTGTGGTGGGACTTTCTGCTTGTCTCTCTATCGTTTTTATGTGTGTGCTTATCAATTTGTAAATACATGCACGTATCACAGCCTTTTTGTTTGTACATTTGTGTGAGCTGGTGTGCGTGTGTTTGTGTGTGTATTTATAGTCTGCTTAAAGGATTCCAAAGCAAGCGTTTCAAAGCAATTACATTGGATCGTAGTCCCTTCAACTGGAACTGTTGGTGGTAACAGAAAGGCCACACACTCACACAAGCATACATAACTTTGAGTCACACAGTGGCAGTGCCGTCTGTCAGGATTTATGCCTATTTATATATACATATCTGTGTGTGTGTGTGTGTGTGTGTGTGCGTACGAGTGAAGAAGACAAATAACGTCAGGACATGGAGACAATTTTGTGTAGATGCCCTGTCCGGGTTTGGTTAGGGATGATATGTGTGTGTGTGGGTGTGTGTGTGTGTGAATATGTCTTTAGAAAAACCACATAAACCACAAGTGGAACAACTTGGTCGTAGCTGCCTCTTACTCTGTCTCTCGACTCCATTTTCATCTGCTCCTTACCCTATTAAAGACGCGCGATTTCCAGCAACCACCAACAAGTTTATTTTGCATAATTTACATTTTGCGGCATTTACATAGAAATTTTAATTGGAATTTACTTTGAAACTTTGGAGGCGTAACGTTTAATTGATGGTTGCTTAGGAAGACGAACATTTTTATACACAAAAATTACAAATAAAAAAAAAAAAAAAAAATGATAATAATAAAAATAAAGAAAACAACAAGAATTTTTGATGGCAGCCATCAAGCTGCCAGTAACATTTTAATGACATGACACAAAAGACATTTCACAAAGTTAACCCAACAATTAATTTAAAATATTTTCACATCTAAAATAAACTAAAAGCAGTTCGCTATTTAAATTAATAATGTTAAATTTAACAGCGACAATGCAACCCATTAACACAAATTTTCACCTACTCTTCAACAGACACAGAAACCCAGAAACCAAGTACCGGTGCACGTGCACTCTAACAGAACTAATTGAACTAACAGAGCATTTAACAGAGGCTACGCCAGCCAAAAGCAGCTCGTCGCCATGCAGTGAGTGCAAATGTTAATTTAACAGAGCTGGGCAGGTCTGTCTGTTCAATTCTTATTCTCTCGCTCTCTCCCAATGCCGCCCACACTCGGTAACATTACAATGTTCTATTGAGTGACTGAGTCTTTTTATTTTTGGTTTCGTTTGAGCTTGAGTGCAATGTGCGCGCGCTTTGCGAGTACTCGGCAGAGGCGTCGTCTGTAGTGTTGTTCTTCTTCGTAGTGTTGTTGTTGCTGCGAAGGTTTGAGCAGTCGTAGCCGCAGCAGAAGCAGCACCAGTAGCGCCAGAAACGCTTACGGCCCAAGCGTATTGCATTCTGAGCGGGGACTCGAGTGATGTTGACGACGCTGGCGTTGACTCGTTTGGGTTTTTGTACTTTCAGTGGCGCTCACAGAATTTCGGCAATTCATTCGTGTGTTAACGGTTTGGTGCGTTGTCACGTCACTATCGCTGTCGAATTCAAGAGTGCGCGTCGGAAAACATCAATTGAATTTGAACCTAAAAGGAAAGAAAGCACAGAAAAAAAAACACACACACAAGCAAGATTTAAGCAGAGAGTAAAAGCGCTCTTCAGCTCAGTTTGAATGAAGAAGTAGAGTGACACAAGATGCCAGCGAGAGTGGTAGACTTCGGTAGACAAAACACAACAACAGCAACAACAAAAGCAACAACAACAATGACATCAACAACATCATTGTTGAAAATCGTTGACATTCAACGGCAAATTAATGAATATTGCTGCCCATTACACTCGCATTGATAGCGCGCATAACGGTAACCTCTTTCACAGCACACACACACACACACACACACACACACAATGAAATGCATAGATGAGATGAACGCGTGCCGTTGGGTAGCCAAGTAGGATGGGCGGGTGTGAGTTTGTTGTATCTGCCTTTTTTGCCGTTACATTGCGTATACGCCGCGTTGCACGCCGTCGGGCAATGGCATGGCGCGACATTGGGGAATAGGCAAAAGGCAACTGTAACGGCAGCAACAACAACAACGACAACGACAACTGCAAAAAAAGTATGGCAGTGCCATCAGCATCGCTTCCGTTGCCTAGTTCTGGGCCATGAAGTGCACACACGAAACGAATGTCGTTCAAATAAAAATGCATAGCGAAACACACACACAAAACAAGAAAAGAAAAATAAACACACAAATACAAATTCACCCAGTTACCTTCAAAAATTCTATTCGAATGTATAATTTTTCACATTTATTCCACTCTTTTGCTTGCACAATTAAAAATTTGTTACACTTTGTTGTTGTTGTTGTTTTTAGTGTTAATTTCTAAAAAAAAAAAAAAAAAAATACAGTTATTAATTTTAGCTTCCAGTGAAAATATTCAAAGTAATTTATTTTTTTTGTTAAGAATGAAAGAAAGAAAAAAAAACCTAGATAATAAACAAAATTATAGTCGCTCGCTTAAAATTCCACAGTAAAAATAAAATTACAAAATTAAAAAGAAAAAAAAAAATACCGCAAGTGAACTCAAACCAAAACGACAATTGCAATTGCAATTCACACGTTTCATGCAAAATAATTCAAAATAAATGCAAGTAAAACAAATCAAATGCAAATTTCAGTGTGAAAAAAATTGTTAAGAAAGAATGAAAAAAAAAAAAAATTTTACAACAAACAAAAATTATTATTATGCTAATTTTAATGGAAATACAGAATTGAGTGATACGAGTGTGGTCAATTAAAAATAAATAAAATATAAAAATAAATCACTTCAACGAAGAAAAGAAATAACATAAGGAAAACTGAATGAAGAAAAAATTTATATGCAAATAAAAAAACATTAATAAAAAAATTATGATTTAAAGCAAAAAATTTAACATTAAAAATATATTACAAATTAAAATAAATATTTCAAGGGCAAATAAATAAATAATAAAATGAAAAAAAAAAAAAAAAGAAAATTAGCTCAATGCAAATTTTGCTGATGTTCTTGGCTGAGCCGTTGCAAAACTAGCTATTCCGAGATGTAGAATAAAACTAGAAAAATAAATACAAAGGGCAAGCTGAAGATATTGCGGTTTTTTCTAAAGAGCTGAGACCGTCACCACCTCCCACCTCACCCAGACTTTAGCTCTTGATTCGCTGCCGACAGCAAAGACTACTAAAATGTTAGCGATGACACAAAGTCACACGCAGTGCCAGACCAGACCAGACCAGAACAGCTCAGACCCGACGAGTGTCAGTCCACAGGACTCATAGAGAGAAGGGGCAAAGGGCTGGGGGACTTGAAACAGTGCAATCAAAGTTGCCTTAGCAGTGGCGGAAGCGTTCTGCTTCTCATTCTTTTCATGGCCTTCTCTGTCTGTTTAGTTGGCTGTGGGTCTTTGGCTTACCGATTGTATTTGGCCCTCAGTCAAAATTGTCTCATAACGATTTAAGCTGCTCAGCACGCAGCAGCAGCAACGTCAGAGATGAGGCAGCTCAGTCAGCAATTCTAAGTTGGCAAATGTCTTGGGGGCATACTTAAAGACCAGACCACCCGTCGCACTCACACACGCACACGCACACATACATGGCCAGATTAAGGCAGAGGTAGCTGGATAGAGTGAGAGGACTTCTTCAATATGGTTGCATGGGTCGAATTCCTTTAAAGATTTCATTTCATTTTATTTCAGTTCCCGTTTTTTTCACAAATTTTCTTCTCTTGGTTTTTTTTTTTTTTTTTTTTGCTACGCTTCATGTGATTTTGTTTACTTTGCCTTCTATTTATTTTCTATTTATTCGATTTGCATTTCACTCTCGCAACGATGCCATTAAACGTGCCGCATCTTAGCCAACTTGGCAGGATTCAGCTCTCCTGCCTGGGTTCGAGCTCTTCTTGCTCTTTCAAGCATCACAAAATGCTCAAGATTTAAAATGCAAATTTTTTTTGTATTCTTTATTTTTATTTTTTATTTTTTTTTTTCGCTTTTCTCCATCCAACAATGTTGACGGTGGGATTTATTTTCCGGCAGAGAATTTCCTTTGAGCTTGTCTATCTTTGAATTCGAATGTGCATTAAAGGTTTTATTTTATTTTTTATTTTGGACTACGCGTATTTGCTTTGCCACGTTGGCGTTGAGTCGCATTCGTACAAGGATATTCAACTGATTTGTCAAATCGTTAACTGAGGTTGAAGGTCTTAATCTGATCAAATCGATTCAAGAGCTTCAATTTGAGTGCAGAGTGTGGAGGTTTCAGCTCAAATAATCTACAGTTTCATGGGATTTCCTCTTCGAATGTTGATTTGGTAAGTGCTAAAATAATTTACTAAATTAAAAAAGATTAAACATATTTTCGATTCCATTTTTACTTTTTACTCTGATAATTTAACAGGGCTGCAATCTTTTTTTTTTTTGAGTATTTCCCCAAATTTGAACTTTGCATTTGATTCATAGAAATTATATTTTTTCTCGATTAAAATAAAAATTCGTCATTGAAAATGTTTCATTTCTAGTGGCGATTAAAAAGTAATTTCATGAGTATTTATTTATTTGTTTTTTTTTTCTGGCAAAATGAACTCTAATATTTTGGTTTCTGATAAGTCAAATGAGCTAATAGTTCGAACAATTTGCATTTGACAGGGGAATATTTAATTATAATTATTATTTTTATTTATTTTTTATTTTGTCTATCAAATTTCAAATGTTTCAAACCAATAATTAGAATTCCCATTCAAAAATGTGAATAAATCAAATGGTTTTCATTCATTGTTTTACGACAATCCACTTATTGTATATCTGAATATGTTTTATACTCTTTTCGAAGGCAGAGCATGTTCAGTAAGTTGAGATGTTTGGCCAGCAGATTGATTGGGATTGCTGTAGCCATGTCAGTCGCTTTCTATACCAGATAGACCCACCACCACAAAGCTATATTCATTGGAGCCCACCGGAATGAACTGCTCTATCATAAAGCAAAATAGATTTTAGGTATATCTCCAGTTTCTATTGTTCTATCTTGATAAAACTTAATATTTGGGTTGTCTATTTACTCAGGAATAAATGTATCAAGTTTCGTCTTGATCAGACCAGTTTATAATATATAAAGCAAAATAGATTTTAGGTATGTCTCCAGTTTCAATTGTTCTATCTTTATAAAACTTAATATTTGGGTTGTCTATTTAATCAGGAATAAATGTATCAAGTTTCGTCTTGATCAGACCAATATATAATTTAGCTGTCATACAAGTCTATACAGGCTTTAGGTATACTTGGGGTAGTTATTGACCTATCTTTATTAAATTTCATATTTGGTTTTAAAGTAAGCCCTTGACAAATTGAAATGAACAATTCTAAAGGAAATTTGAAATACTTGGAATGAGTTCCTGTTCAAAGAGTCTGACAGAGTCAACTTCTCTTTATTCCGCAGAATACTTTTAATGGTTTTAATCTTATATTTTTTCGTTAAGTTATATTTTATTTCGAACATTAAAATATTTGTTTTCTCAATCCTCTTGGTATGAACATTTGATTGGGAGTCACTTGAATGTTTTTAATTTGGAAGCTTAAATTTCGCTCTTGATTTCAAAATTCAAAATCTGCAAAAAAGAAGCAATTTCCACAAAATTCTCCAATTAATAAAAATAATTAAATTTGAATATTTTTTGGCGTTGTATCTGCATACATAGCAGGTGAAATGAAAATGTCGACTTGTTTTTGTTGTTTTTGTATTTTTTTTTGTAAATTTTCGCATATATTTTCCGATTTTTTCTTTGTGTTTTTTGTATTTTTACAAATGTAATTTGCGTAGATTCGACTCGTTTATGCTTGAATTTAATTAAAAATTGCAATTTAAATGGGATTACGCAATGTTCGTTTCAATAAAACTGCAGCCCCGAGCCATGATAAAGTAACTATCCTCGGGGGCTCACAGAAGGGCGGCAACGCTGAGGATGAGCAGAATGAGTGTGATGGTGATGAAGCTGATTCGTTCACTTTGTTGCTTCAGGGCGAGCTCATTAATTATGATGGCGAGTGGTGAACGTGGCAGATGGCCTATTGGATGGGTTGGGTAGACAAGTGTGTGTGTGTGTGAGTGTGTGTGTTGACGAAGGCATTCCATTCCTGTTGCCTTGTGGCATGTATCGGAAATACATGTTAAAGCGGCACGTAACCGCAACACACACACACACACACACACAAGCATATATACAGAGGTATAGATACAAAAAGACAACGGTAAAGATATGGCGGTGGCAAAGAAGTGGGAGCTGTTGGTGACGTTGGCGGCTCCGTTACTCTCAGTCAAAGTATTTGTAAGTTGCCTTCAAAGTTGCTTGCCAAATAGGCGGTTGTTTGTCTTGTCCATGTGTGTGTGTGTGTGTGTGTGTGTGTGTGTGCGAGTGTGTATTGGGCGTTGTCGGTATTTTGCTTGCTCAATCAACTTTAATCAAGCGGGAATTTCAAACGTAATTTGCGGTTTGAAAGCCGCCAAAAGATTCAGCCCATGTCAAAGGCAGCAACCTAGCAGCCCGGCAGCTCAGCAGCTTTCGATTTGTGCAATAAGGCACAAAATTATCGACTACACACACACACACACATATATATATATATATTCTAAGGGTCTCTGGTTGAGAAAAATAAAAGTAGGCGCCATTGAACAAATGAAGAAGCGTGAAAATCTCTACCCCCAAGGCATCCAACCAGATCCCGAACTGAACCGGCAAGCCAAATACTCAGACAGCCACACCCACCGCCCACAACTTTTTGTTGGATTTTTCTTTTTTGGGGCAGAGCACTCACGCTTGATTTGAAAGCTCTTGGCGATTTGGCTTGTGTGAATCGAGTCCTGCCAGAAATTCAAGCAGCAGCGCAAATTTTGTAGTCGAGAATTGCTGGGCAGTCGAGACTTTTTGATTAGAAAAGCTACAAGCGATAAGCAAGAAATAAGAGGGAGGGGAGAAAATAAGAAAAAGAACAAATTTATTTCTCAGAACGAGAGGGTGAAATACTTTAGATTTGCAAAGAACAAGAAGAAGAAGAAGAAGTAGAGAAACTCTAATTGAATACTTTCTTCTTAGTAAGTATTTTTTTTTCTTCAATATTTTCTTTTTTTTTTTGCTTTTATTTTAATTTTTATTTCACACTCTAAGGCCCGAGGCAAATTTGGCCAAGCTGAGATTGAAGCTCTTGTCAAGTTGGCTGGACTGTTCTCTTCGGTTTCCTTATTTTGCCTGCCAGCCTGTCTGCCTGTCTGCCTGCCTGCTTGGCTGCCTTTGTCCTTGTCAGTTGGCTCTGATTTATTGGCCAGTGGCAAAATAATTTTTTTTTTTTTTTTGCTTTTTTTGGCCAGTCAACCAAAAGTAGCTCTTGTCGAGTTAAGCAGCCTCTGTGCATATCGTTTGTCCAGCTCTTTTAATTGCCTGTCAACGTGTCCAACTGTTCCATAAAACATTCTCCACACCAACAACAACAAGAACAAAAGCCAGATAAATTTCCAGCCATTTTGTGCTTTTGGGATTTTTCTCGAGCTTTCAGAATGTGTGAATTTCTTTTTTGACAATGACAATTAGGTAATAGACAAAGCCGCAAGCCAGGTAGGAAGTAACTCTGAATGAAAAAAAAAAAATTCAAAAGTGTATGAATAAAAAAATATAAAATTTTTATTAGCCGTTGTGTTTCAGATTACACAGACTGTGGTTAAAATGGCTGCTTTAGTGGGTGTTTAATGCTGGGGGAGACCGCAGAAACCGAATCCACACAACCGCCGACCAGACAGAGACCTGAAAGCGTCAAGCAAAACTTGTGACAATTCTCACAGGCACACACAAACACACACAAGCACAGACAAATCAAATATTTAAAGCTCATTGAAGTATGAAATTTGACACATGAGCCCTTTAAGATGAGTGGGGAAAATCTGAGAATCTTAGTGGGAGAGATTGGTAGATAAATTTCTTTTTGAGCTCTGTCCCGAGGGGTTACACAATTAATAACCATGTAAGTCGCTGTTAATGCCGGGCAATTTGGCTGTCGGCCCAAGGGAATCACCAGCCATTGTTCATTTTTAAGGCATTTTTCCCCATTTCAATTCAATCCTTATGCGAGGCAAGAAAAGCCAAAGACACCATCAGCATTATTATGATGAAGACCTTTATTTTTTGAGCTTTAGAAAAATGCAAGCCCAGGCCAACAGAAGATAAAAAAAATGTATATAAATAAAGAATACACAAATGCAAAGTCAACAAAAATATGTAAAATAGTTGAAAGAAGTATGCAAATCAGATGAGCCACCAAATGGCTTCACAACAGGCAGCGGCGGTGGCAGCCGGGGAGCTTATGGAAAATCGACTGTCAAAGGTGTGATAAAAAGCAGTCCTAAGACGGGCCAAGCGGAGTGCGGAGAGGGTAAAATGAAAAATGGCAGAGATAAAGTGCGAAAAAGAGTAAAACAAAATGAACACGCCTCGTTCAACATTTGAGCTTAATGCGCTTTGCTTGTGACTCTCAATGGCTTTTGTAATGGCTTTTCTATATTTTTCCGAGTAATAAAAAGCAGACAACCCGAAAAGCCAAGCTTGAAGAGTACCTGAGTACAAGAGGACACCCCTGCCCACACTGCGTATGCTTAATAGGGATTTGAGTTCACCTTTTGCCATTTGATGCGGCAGTGTCAAAAGTCAGTTAATTAACAATGGAAGCTGCTGGCCTCATTCAACTAAAAATAGTAACAGATTGCAAATAAAATCAAGATACTGAGTGAGTGGTGGAGATGAAAAACTTTATAACATAATTTAAGCAAATCTCTAAATGTTCTGACCCCCTGTTGGCGTATTTAAATTAAAAACTTTGCCGACCTTTCTCACTACGCCCAAGTCTGATATTATGCTAATGAAAATGAAATAAATAAAATGCAAAAGAAAGAGAGAAAAACTGGAATATCCGCAAATTGTTGAAAAGCCCCGTGTCTAGGAGACTCGAAAAGCCGAATCACTGAATCAAAAATTAGGCCAAAGCGGCAGTAACAAATTCTGTAGTCTTGGCTTTGCGTACAAATGCAAATGAATGAAGACCGAAGAGAGAGAGAGAAAAGAAGAGAAAAGTTTAATGAAAGACGGTTTGCAACTAAAGAAAATCGCTCAACTTTTAATTAGTTTGCTATGCAACCCCAAAACGAAACCCTAGAAGCCGCCAGCTTAGTCAAAAGCAAAGCAAGGCAGACTTTGCCAGCTACTTGCATTTCGAGTCTTTAGTCTCATTTTTTTCTTGTATTGTTTATTATTATGATTTTCTTCTGCCTCTTCTTCTTCTTCGTCTTCTTCATTTGTATACAGTTCTGTGTATAAGAATTTATTTATGAAGTTGCCGTTGGCCTTGCTAATAAACCAGCCCTGTCAAAGTTCAAGAAAGATGCTGTCAAAACTGTTGTGTATCTAGTGTAATTTTCAAGCAATATAAACAAGGCAAAGTCAGCCAGAGCCTAGGAAGCAATGCTAGCAAATTGACGCTGCCCTCATATTTTAATTGACTTTTCCGAAAGGCGAGCGCCAGCTGGGAGCTCGGAGCTCGGAGCTCGGAGTGGGAGCCAATGAAATGCATTAAACATTACGTATACGTCATGTTTACATTGAAATATGCAATTTGAAAATGAAACTAAGTGCATTTTGATTTATAGCTAGGTTGTAGATGCATTTGAAAAGTCTACAATTTATAAATCTCTGATATATTTCAACGCTTCGTACAGGCCAAAATGAATTGTTGGCCTGGCCAAAATGGTCATTTTACTTGCCCGAATTCATTATCAAAACAACTTATTTGGTTATTATGTCATGTTCGACTTATCATGCCTTTTGGCTATTTTATGAATTGACAAAATTGATGAAAATATCTTCTTGAAATTTATCAATTTACGACAAACACAAATCAGCCTAAGCCGAGGCAAAACATTGACACAAATAAATGAGCTAAAATATATTCGGTCAGATCAAATAAGCAAATTAAGCAAATATTGAAAATAAATTTAATTATAAAAAAAGAATAAATTGTTTTACTTTAAGAATGATCAATTCATTGAGAGGCTTGCCCTGAAGTGAATGGGCAAATGGGTCTCTCCCTGTCGGCTTCCTCATTTTGTTGTCTTACTTTGCTCAATCGATTCTGTCGAACTTGGCTTAATTTGCCACTTGAAAATGTTCGCGCTAAGCTTTTACGTATTCCATTCTCGCATAATTCTTAAGTCTCATAATTGCTTTTGTTTAATCCACAACAAAATATTCTGATATGATTTCATTCTATGATTTTTTCATTAAGATTCCTAAGATTGTTTTTCACCCAAATGAATCAGCTTAAAAATATCTAATTACCATAAACATTTTTATATAAAAAAAATATATATATATAGATACTTTGGTATGTGGTGCGTAGTACAATCAAAACAGTACAAAGTTCGGTAACTACACAATTTATTTAGAGTCCACAACCGGCTTGAATGAGTACCTTAAGTAACTTTATCGAAGAATAGCAAAAAAAAAAAAAAAAAAAATTTATATAAATAATTTTTTTTTTATTATTATAATTTTTGGGAGAACCTCTCATCATCTATTCCAAGCACTTGCCTGTTGCGTACAACCAAGAAACGACCTTCAACTTTTATCAATTCTAACCGAAAGCCCAGACGGCTTAGCCAAAGTTTGTGTACTCTTTTTGAACAAACAAAATAATGTTAGTTTCGATTTTTAAACAAACAAAATTTGTTTATTTTTCATAACTTTTTTTTTATTATTTTAAGAAAAAAGTATCTGCTCTGTCTGGGTTTAGATGTTTTTGCCTGGGCTACCATAAAGTTTCAAACCGCTTTTGCTGCCGATTCAGTTTAATTTCAATTGATATTCGCAGACCCCCTCCCAACTCCACCGTACTCAATTAAATTAATTGCAATTCGCTTAATATGGCAAAACAAAGATACACACACACACACACTCACACACGCATAGTTACTTTTATATTCAGTAGATTCTCTGAATTGTTAAATGGATTCATTCATCATTTTGTGTACGCCAAATCGTTTTTATCCTTAAGTGTCTCAGTGCCTCTTCATTTGTTTGTTTATTTATTTCCATTAGACTCTCGCAGCCATTTCATGTAATATAAAAAAAATAGCAAAAAAAAGAAGAGATAAATAAATAAATAAACAAAAAAATAAATCTCAAGCCAAGTTATTTGCATTTAATAATATCAATTGTCTTCAGACTGTGTAGCAGATGGGATGAGGCAGTCAGTCGCGTTTGTCTCGTCTGAGCAAAAGTGAATTAAGGCAAGACTGCGAATCGTTATGGCCACGAAAATGGCAAAGTCTGAGTATCGAATAGAATGCAGAGAGAGAGAGAGAAACTTAATATGCCAGACCAAAGTGCCTAACATATGAGACTAATGGCCAATTAACTATTGAATGGGCCCATTAATTGATGATTAGAATTTTGAATAGACCAAGAACTACTGAATTTCGAATTCAGTGTAAATTTGTTTCATACTCTTTTATCATCCGTGTTTTGATTGAATTTTACCAGTCTTCTTTTTTGTTTTGGGCCTTGCCAGCTGTTTTGATATCTTTGACATTGCATTTGGCATTTTGTTGATGGCTTTTTATGAGGGAAGCCGGTGCGTTTTACGACTGCAAACACATTAACTGCCTGTCTGCTTCTTTATGCTCTTTATTAATCTATATCTATGTGAATCAGTGTGCGTGTCTGTGTGTGTGTGTGTTTTTATTATTTAATAGACATTCGGGGCAGTTACCAGAGAATTGGGTCTCTTAGCTAGAAACATGCCCAAACAATTTGTTATAGTTTGTTTCGGTTCTAGCGTCTGCTCTCTTTAAGTTCTTTATTACCACACACACACACACATGCACACAGTTATTATATTTAATAATTTTCACATCAATTGACATATTCTTTCTTTTATTCTTTTCTTTTTATCGCCGGCCTGGCCAGCTGACAAATTTTCAATTGACTGAACGCTGAACTCAATAATAAAAGCAAAAAAAAAAAAAAAAATACCAAAAAAAAAGAAAGAAGAAAAACAGCCACACAAGCCTCAATTGAGCGCTATCAGAAATGATCGTCCCACTTGGCGTATGTGTGATATTTAAGTCAAATTGTTATATGCAATTTACAGCTGCCCATTTTTGCCATTGTCGAGTTTTGCTTGTGTTTGTTTGAGCATTTCAAGAGTGTATGCAATTAAGACGTGATGGAATTTTCATCAATTAATTTTATTTTAATTGCCTTTCAAAATGACTCATTTGGAGAGTCCAAACAATAAAAACAAAATGCAATTTTACACAAAACAAAAAAAATATTAAAACAACAATGTGAAGCTCATACAGACAGGTGGAGATGAAATTGATTGAATATGAAAATATTACAAATTAAATTGAAAGTGGATTATTAAAAAAAAAAAAAAATAAATATGTTAATATGATAGTTATAAATTTGCCAAGCTTGTCAATAGGTTTATTACCAGCGCAATCAATTTATTAATTAATTGAGAATGCAATTTCTGTCAGCTTGTTTTTTTTCTGGTTAGATTCTCTTTCGCTTCGGAGCTAAGGCTTTTTGTTGAATTGAAATGAATTAATCATACGACCCGCCAGACCGAGGGGTCAATCGAGGGCGCCGGATCGACTGATATATAACTTTTTTGCTGCCTTGGCCAATAATGTTAATTTCAAACTCAATAAATGTTGCAGTCTCAAGTGGACTGTCGGATTAATCAATTTGTGCTTGTGCTTTCGATTAGAAATTTCTTAAAGACAAAGCTGAAATTCTTCAAGGCAAACCGCAAACTAAAAGTGGATAGGAAATTTCCCTTAAGTCTTTGATGATCCACAAAATTCTTGCTTTGACTTGAAGCCACTAAAATATTTTAATCGAAAATAAGTAAATTATAAAATTAATTTTATAACCTGAATTATTTTAAACCAAAACAATTTGTAAAATAAATTTTATAATCACGACTTGCCCATGTCAAATGGCAAACCTAATCAGCATACAAAAATGCAGATAAAGTAGTTTCAATTTTTTTCTTTTTTTTTGTTAATTATTATTAATGTTTAATAACACGCCCATTAAGCTGCTTAAGGCGCGGTAATCAGCATTTAATTAAGCGAGCAAATGAATGAGTCTGTGCTGTCCGCCAGCGGCGTTCAGCTGAGTCAGACAGGCCAGTCCAGCAGTCTAGGCAATCTATCAGAAAGTCTGTCAGTCAAATTGACCGCAAAAAAAAAAAAAAACAGAATCTGAAAAATTCAATGAGCTGCTCTGACTTAAAGGCTTTTCGCTATACTCTTTTTAAAGCGAAAATCAAATGAGCTTATTCAGACGGGTTAAAATATCCATAATTTATTTCAATGATATTTTGATATGTATTTGATAACTTTGATTGTTGTCTTATAATTCTAGCAAAATTTTTGGAACCAATATTTTATTTATGAAAGCATTGAAAAGAGTATGCCAAGTTCGATCAGGCCGAGATGAGATTTTTTTTTTTTTGTTCATTCAGAAAAATTTGCCAAAGACGCCAGTTTTACCGTATTTCAGATTGGCTTTGCATCGGCTTTTATCAGACTTCCACCCACTCTGCCTCTCCTCCCTCCTGCCCCCCCCCCTCCCCCCAACCCTCTTGTCATAGTGCTTTATTATGTACATTTTATAGGGTAACTAGGCAAAAGAGTCTTGAGCTTGAATTACAGCTTGCACTATTTATAGGAACATGTGTAAGCAGCGGCGTCGACACTCAACCAAACAAAGTCCGCATACACACACACACACACACATAGATATTTACTGCAGAACTTGAATGCGGTAGCGTCTACGTGCGCGCTGCCATTTGCGGCTTTCAAAATGAATTGGGTAGAGTTGAGAGGGGGTTGGTGGAGGTGGGTTAGCTGCTTGGGCTTGGGGTCTTGGTGGGACTCTCAAAAGCACGTACTGTAATTTAAATTCATAGATGTAGATGAGCTGTACAGTTGTGTGTGTGTGTGTGTATGCTCATATATTTTTTTTTTTCACAATAAATAATAATTTTTTTTTATTATTATTTTGTTTTTTTTTTTTTTTTTTAGTCACTTTATAAACAATTATGTATTAGTTTGACTTGGCTTGGTATGCAAAGCATGTTTATTGTTTTACTTGTTATTTCTGTTGTTGTTGTTGTTGTGGTTTCAGTCTGTTTACTTGTTTGCTTAGATGTTTGCTAGTGCGCTGACTGCCAAAGATCAAGATGCTTACGATGTTGATGCACAGCTGCCAAGCTGTTTGAATTTCCTTCTTTCACCCCTCTTCATCAACAATTTTATTAAATCGACAAAAAAAAAAAAAAAATATATATATATATATATATATATACTTTCAACTCTATGCGAGTTCAATGTGCGTCGGGTCAACCAGCAATGCTTTATCAATGTCAAAAATTTCAACAACAAAAATAAAAAAACAAGAGCAAAACGAGTGAAAGCACTCAAAATGCAAGCACAGACAAAATGCGACAAAAAGCACTCAATGCAATTGAAGCCAGCAGAGTCGCAGCAGATTAGGCGGCAGAATAAGAGCAAATGGGGAAAGAGAGCAAGCCAAAGCAAGTGGAGAGTGTGAGCTAGTGTAGAGTGTAGTCAGTCTATGCCGGCTCACTAGTCTCATTAGGTTACGTTAGTGCATACATAAGAATGCCAAAAACGCTGTCGCTGTCGCTGCTGCTGCTGCTGCCGCTGCCGGCGTCGTCGCTTCTGTTCGTTGCCGAATGAACTAAAAATAATTTCGAGCATTTTGGGTTTTCGGTATTTGGTTGTTTTTTTTTATTATTTAATTGTTCTCTCGCTGGTGCGCTGCTCAAATTAATTTTATTGCGCTTTGCTCAAGTTCATGGCCCTCGTCCCAAATAAATGAAACAACAACAACAATAAGAACTGAATAAATGCTTCCTCTCTAGCCACTTGGCAATTTCACGATATTTTGTTATTCCACATTTTGCATTTTCAATTAGCCAAATTATAAAATTTTTATACACTTTCTGCAAAGCATCATAAAATTGCTCAAGAAATTTGTCATGCTTGATGAAATCTAAAAAAAGAGTATTTGGAAAAAACACATAAAAGCCTCGGTGAAATTGTTTTGCTTAATTAAAATTTTTTCCTTTTTTTTTCGTATTTTGTAATTTGCTAGAAAGGAAATGAATTTTTGAATATCCAAAAGAGTTCAATTCGAATTAAAATGCGAGGCTATAATTCGAGTCTGGTTTACTTGAGCAACAATAAGATTTCTTATCTATTTTGAATTTATAAATATGTTTTTTTTTTTTTTTTTGTCTAAAACTTCACTCAACCGTATCAAAGCATTTAAGAAGAGCAGCGGAAATAAAAAAAAAAATAATAATAAAAAAATGAAAATAATAATTGGATTGAATTGACCCAGAATCGAATACAATTTTAATTGAAATCAATTTATTAAATAACTAAAAGAATTCGTAAAAAAAATTCAATAAATCTAATAAAAAAATTTAAATAATAAAAATATAAATTTGTATAGTTGGATTACATTTATAAGCTTCCTAATTTTTATTAATATTTACGTAATTTTAATTTCCCTGGCAATTATGAGAAATTATTTATTTAATATGTTCAAACAGATATTTATTTTTTTTCTAAAAAAAATCAAAGAAATTCCTAGGTCCTCATATATCGAAAATAATGTTAAGGGTTATCTTCACCCGCCTTAAATTTAATCCTAGGATTATTCATGTATGCCTAGACATATGTACCAAGTTTCGCCTCGATTGGCTTGATCTATCCATAGTTTCGAATGGGTCTAATTTTATGAAGCGTGAATTTTTCAGAAACATTAAGGAAAGTAAAATTATTTTAATTATTAAAATTTTCACAGGCTTTATTTCTTTTAGTTCTCTTTGTCTCCCTTTAATTGCTCTGATGTAGTTTTGTTGGGCCTGCAATCGGATATATTTTCTTTCTGCCTTTTGTCCACCTTCTTCTTGTTGTGTTTGCTGGTTCTTTTCTTTTCTGTTGCCATCTGCCATCTGTTCGTTTTGCGTTGTCGTCGATCGCTTCTAAAATAATTAATGGCCCACTATAAAATAGAAATAAGCGAGAATTTCTTTTCTTTTAAATGCTACCTGCCCCCCCTGGGCCATTCACATGATTTTGACCCAGACACCAATAAGCGATTCTCTAGTGCTTCCCTTTAGCTTTCCGCACCCCTTTGAGGCAGCTAGTTCGTTTGTTTCATGACGTTTAATTAAAAGCATTCTTTCAGCTTGTGTATGCGTGCGTGTGTGTGTGTGTGTGTGTGTACTTGGCTTTCAATTAGTCGATGTCATGGCAATTGGCTTGCTGACTGCACTTTGCTTTGTCAAATTTACAAACACGCATCTATACACGCACACACCACACACACACACACACATCCATATGGATTTTGCGAAGCCAATCGAAATTCAAAATTCAGTGAAATGAAACGCGTCCTCAATGCAATTTCGCCACCAATATGATCCCCTATTGACCATGTCCTTGCCCTTTTCGGCTTGAATGCTGCTCTCTGCTATCATACGCTAACCGATTTCCATTCCAATTGAGTTACTCACTTTGCTCACTTGCACCCTCTCTCTCTCTCTCTCTATCTCTCTTTCATTGCTTGTCGACCAGCCTATTCATTCGTCTCCTCCATGTGAGCCAGTTTGCAGCTATTAAGTTTTTTTTTTTCATATCTGTCCACTTTGCTAACTGTACATTTGACAGCCGCAAACGGCGTTGTCATTGCACTGCCTCTTGTCGCCGTTGTTGTTGTCGTTGTTGTTGCTGCTTTGCGCCCATGTAAATTTGATGTGGGCCACTTGCAGCTTGGTCAGTTTTCGGGGTAGATGACGGGCTCATTTCAACGCCCACGTGCCAATTAAGCGGCCAAGTAGAGAGAGCTTATGAGAAAATTATAGACAAGGAAAGGAAGTGTGCTTGTGTGTGTGTATGTGTGAGTGACGGAGGAGCTAGGTGGCCGTTTTGCCTCTGCCAATCAATTTGACTGGTGACCGCAACAAACATTTACAGTTAGACGTCATGTGAACTTTTTGTGGCTACTCTGCCGCCACCCACAATTTACAACCCATGCAAGTGTGTTGGGGGGTGAGTCGCTGGTCTTGGCGCTGCCGGGTTCGGTGATTTGTGCTAAACATTTTTTTTTATGTCTCCGGTTCTAATTAGAAATACGTTTGCCGTTGGCTGACATTGAGCGCTGATTTACAATGGCAGCTTCTCTCTTTCACTCACCTTTTGTCTCTTCCTTTTGTGTGTGTTTTTTTTTTTTTGATGTGCTCAGTTCCCATCACAAAAAATGTAAACACAAATCAAGTGCAATTTGAAGGGTCTTACGTTTTGTCTACTTCTCTCTCTCTCTCTCTGTCTCTCTCTTTCTAATTTGATTTCTATTGTGACTTTTGCTTTATCATCAGGCCATCAGTTTGTCAGCTCATCAGCTCGTCAATTCAATGACTGACAGTTTTGTGGGTTGTGTTTTTTTTTTGCCTCAGCTTTTGTTTTTTTTGTGCCGTTGCAAGTTTTTCTCCTCACTCTTTGCTAGCTTCTCTTGTTCTGCTTTGGGCATCATTTTCGTTGTCGTTTCTTCGTCATCATTCAATTTGCATACAAAGCACGTAGACGCAGCCTCACTCAAAATGCTATGAAATTCATATTAATAATGTTCTTATTGTTGTTGTTGTTGTTGTTGTGGGTGTTTCAACATTTTTCGTACTAGTGCAAATTGCAGTTGCAATCACCTGTACTCCTCTCTTCCTCTTCCGCAATTGTATTTTCTATTGTCTGAGGGACTTTACCGGCCACAATTCATTTTCATGCCAAACTGTTTCCATTCACTACTCGAATCGAGTGCCACACGCCTCCGTCACTGCCCCTGGCTATCTGTCTGCTTTCAAAATGAATTTTACAAATTGGCAATGAAAGAGATTTGCGCTCATCTCTGTTCTGATGACTTTTATGACTGCGAATAATATGAATGATTACGGGTGGAAACCATAAAGCCTTACTAATCAGTTAACCACACTTGACTTTGGTTAGACGAAAGGCAGAGCCGGGGGCGACCCTTCTTCAATAAGGCCATAAAAAAGGCCACATAAACCCGAAAAGCCCCAAAGACACTCAAACCCAAAGCCACTAGACTTGACGAATGGAAATTATGACATCAACTAATAAATTTTTGGCCTTAAACTTTTTCATCTTTTTTTTTTGGCATACTCTATGGAAACTGTTTTGGACCATTTCAAAAGTGGATAGATCAAGACACTTGAAATCAGTTAAATGATTAAAGAATGAACCTAAAAAGTTCTCGTAATAAATCAAGACACTTGAAATCAGATAAATGATTGAAGAATGATCCTAAAAAAATTCTCAGGATTTTCTAGTACTAAATCAAAACATTTTAAATCAGATAAGTGATTAAAGAATGAACCTCAGAAATTCTCTGGATTTTCTAGTCCTAAAATAGGCAAGGGAGTTATCTGGATAGAAATATAAATTTTCTTGAAATATTATATTAGTTTACGGACTATGTACAATGGAATCCATAGTAGTTACACTTGGTCGTTCGGCCCCCCAATGCCGTCCATCCGCTTTAGGATTTCACACTGAACTCAACTCATTTGGATCAAGAACAATCCTCAATCGTATCGGAATCAATATCTCCAACATCGAACTACTTATTACCTTTCTTGAATTTCTCACTGAACTCAATTCTTTTGCTTCAAAAACAATCGGGAACAATCCTCAATCGCATGGGAATCGATAGCTCCAACATCGAAATACTTATTAGCTCTATCAAACTCTCTCGAATCAGGACTCACATTTATTCAGAATTGAAAGAACTTAGAACTAGTTAAACTTTAACTGGGTACTTTCTACTTTCTGTCAGCTTCCGAAGACCCTGACTAATTTCCTTGTTGTTATCTTTAGTTCCTAAAGTCATAGAGTTCTTTAATTTCGCCCAGGGTGAACGGAAAGGAATAATTCTTCAGCTATATAACCAGTTATGTAGGTTATACATTACCTTTTTTTAACTCGCACTTATGTTTTCCATTTATTTCAAATCAAAAAAAAAAAAAAAAAAGAAAAGATGACAAATATTTTCTTTATTTGTTAGCATTTATTTTCTTTTCAGTAAAAAGTTTTTCTTATTTATTTGTTCAGCCAAATTGATTGAATTGTATAAATAAATAGATTTGCCATTGAATAAAAATATTCTATTTTTTAAGCTTTTTCTCAAAAAATCAAAAAGTAAATACCGATTTCAAAGTGTAAATACCTATGTCTGCCTTTGATATATTTATAGAATTTTAAATAAAAATAAAAAGAATACAAATACGCTTGACTTTGATGAAGTTCGTAGGAATTTTTCCAACTTCCATAAAAGAGTATCTTGGTCTTTATGTTTACTATATTTTAAATCGTCTACCCTTTGTGCTTATTAATTTGCTGTCTGATTGCAAATGGTTCTGCTCTACTCTTCCTCTGTGGTTGTCCTTGCTTGGTCTTTTTTAGTGCCACATCTTGTGGCCATCTAAAGTCAAACAGAGAAAAAGAAATCCAGTAAGCAAAAAGACAGAGAGAGGGAGTGAGAGAGGGCGAGATAGGACAAGTTGACAGCTGTGGTGGTTTTGTTGGTGTTGTAATAAAATTAGAGTTCAGTGTGCATTAATTTGCCAAAGGGCTTTGGTTAGTCTAACTGGTACTGATGCTGCCCCCCTCTAGGTGAGGGGGAAGGACTGTGTACTCTCCTTCTACTGATTATATAATTAGATGATTTGCATGTGTTGCAATTAAAGTGAAATGTTAAACAGACTGATCAAATATAAATAAGACCAATCCGAAATTGCTTAGCGCCCAGCTCAATTAATGTGTGAAATGAGTAAATAAAGTCAATAGAGATAAATGCGTCAATAAAAATATCATATTCAATTCGATGGACCGGGACCGGTCGAGTCAATTAAAAATAATTCTTTCGTTGATACCGACCACAGAAACCGACTCTGAGTACTCCTCAATAAGCACATATAAATATTTTCCTGACGTGGCTTAACAATTTTTAATGAATTTTGATAAATAAATTAAAGCCAAAACCACAATGAGATTGGCAAAAAAATAAATAAAATGGTTGGTAAAATTACTTAATCCCAGGCAGAGCAACAGAATGTGGAAAAACCTTTTAACTAAAAAGCAAATATTGACAAATGAAATAGCTGACAAAATTATAAGAGAGAGAGATAGAGAGAGGGAGAGGGCAAGAGCAGTATTTATGGGGGAAATTCAATTTGACATATGCACTTAGGCAATCAATGACACCACAGGCCACAAGCAATAACTACAACACAATCACAACAGCTCTGGAAAGCGATCGAAACATCAATAAACAAAATGCAATTAAAACTAAAAACAAAAAAAAAAGAGAGAAAAACAATTTCCAAATGGTCAAAATTGAATTATGTGCCCTCGGACAAGAGCAATGAGCTCATAAAATCAACACATTAAATTCTTACAAAAAGGAGGAGTCGCCCCATTCAAATTTGCGACTTTGTAGTCTCTGTGTGTGTGTGTGTGTGTGTATTTATGACCGAATGGGGTTTGGGCGCCTGGCTTATTAAAATATGGCTAATCATATTTTTATTACCACACAAAACTAACAAATAAACAAACAAACAATCAAATGTGGAAAATGGAAAGAACGATGCAAAAACAACACATCAAATCAAAATAAACTAGGCCGACAAGCCGGATAGGTCAGAGCAAACAGAGCAAATTTGCCGAAAGGCAAAATCAATAAATTTCTGGTTAGTCGAAAAAAAAAAACACAACCAAATAAAAATAGAATAAAAATAAATTTAATTTATATTTTTAGAACAAAAACACTCGCCACACCAAAAATCGCCAGCAAATTTATTACACTGTCAACTATTCGGCCAAAGGGAAATAGAGAAACGACTCAGACCAAACATGAAAAGTGCGGCTAGATTTTGTGTAAAAATTCAAAATTTTATTTGAAATATTAAAAAATACATTATCGGATTTATGTGTACCGCTTTGAGCATAAAAATTGTCTATTAAATTGGTATACAAGCAATTTTGTTGTCATTTAATTAGTGCCGCAATTTCTGTGCAACTAAATTTGGACACATTGACTTTTTGGGCAAGCCGCCAGTTGCCAGTTTTCTATATCACGAAATTATGATTTTTATTTATATCATTTTTTTTTTTTTGATTTTTGATTTTTGTGGTTTTCTTGGGCGTTTGGCTTGATCGTCAGCGTTGGTGAAATTGCATGCAAAAATCGTGTTGTGCCTGTCAGTCAGAATTTTTAAAAATATAATTCATTTTTCTTGTCAATATTTTTTTTCTTCAGTCTTCAGAAAAACGGGCAAAACTATAAATCTTATTTAGCCTTGTGGAAGGTGACAAAATCACCGTGGATAAAAACACTTCAGAGATTAGCTCTGTTTTTATGGCGGAACAAGAGATACTGGAGAAAACCATAAAAAAAGAAAAAGAGCAAATATAATTTCATTTTTAATGCCCATAAACTAGACTAGTCTGTACATTTCCGAGATTCATTTCTGAAGTATTGTATTTGTATGCTCTTCAGGCAAGCCATAGCATATTCAATTTGTCAGGAGAGTTAGAGCTGTGGATATATCATCTGATTGTTCCAGATAGATCTTATTTATAAAAAGCTTTGAATTAGTTGAAGATCGAAATATTATATCAACTTTTTTGTCTCATATTTAATGAGTGGAAAGAGGTATAAGTCTAAGTTTTGGATCTACTTAGGAGCGTACTGCTATATGGTAAATCATATAGGTCGCCCCAAGGCTACCTCAGAAATAGATCTGATTTTAATTTCATATTAGCTTGGGTTATAAATATATACCTACCAATTTTAAAGAGCGACGGACTGGTAGATCTCAAAAAAAAAAAAAAAAAATTATTTTGAATATCGAAGTTTGCCTCAGATCTGATAAACTCCAGAAAAGAGTATAACCGTTTATCTTGTCGTTTTTTATTTTCTGTCTATCTTTTTTAGTGTCATTAGCTAGTAAAAATTTATGGCCTGTCAGTATAAAGAAAATGTATTTCGCAATATATTTAATTGTTCATTTTCAGTTGTTGGCACTCATCTGTAAAATTTACTATTCCAATTTGATTGACTGAATGGAGCAAAAAATAAATAAAATCGCAAGCGTTGAAATTTTCAAATTGCTTTACAATTGATAGGATTTCATTTGGTGATTTGTTTACGCACTCTTGATAATTTGTATATGTTTTGAATTAAATTTGAGTTGATTTGATTTTCGTATTTGCAGCGTGAAATTACAAAGCAGCGAGAGAGAGAGAGAGAGAAAGAGAGAGAAAGATTGTGTAGTTTTGCCATTTCACAAATTGAAATTGAACAAATTGCAAAATGAGATAACCAGGAGCTGGACAGGGTCCCTGGTCGGGGTCTTGCAATCAAATTGAAAGCGCTCGGCTTGTTATTGTTGATTTTGTCCTAGAAAGAAACTAAAATGCCATGATGATCACTGTTTGCATTGAAAACTCTATCAGATGTCACCGACTTTCCTTGTAACCCCAGGAAAATTACAGTCGACAGAATTTTACCTTGGCAAAAAAATGAGAGGGTTTCTGTAAGTTTTCGTTTTTTTTTTTCGTATTTCCACAGAAAAAAACTTGTTACAAGCAGGGCGAATTTCACAGAATTTCTATCTCGCGAGTGAGGAGGGAGGGAGAGAGGTAAGGTGGGTGAGTGTGGCTTGAATTGAGTTTGGCTTTTGGGGTCGGAGATTTTGAGAAGTGTGGCTGAATACGAAATGCACAAAGCTGTGTACTTTAACACATTTTTATGACCAACAGGGCGTGCTTGACAACATTTTATGGGCCGAGTCACCCACGCAAAATACTCATACACAGACACAGGCACAGACACTTCCATTCACCTCAAGCTCGCGGCAGTCGTGTGACTGCCTGAATTGAAGTGTTTTTGCCGCTTTGGGGCACACCCCATTTTATCCCGAGGCCCGTGGCAAATATAGTATCACTGAGACTGCTGTTCTTGGTGTACTTAGCCTCGTTAGGGTCTAATTAAAATTAAAATTTGTTACTTTAATGAAAAACTTTTCTCTGAACAGGCCTGAGATGGCCATTAAATTAGTCAGACTTCAGGCTTCAGCTCTATAGCGACTGCCAAAGAAGTTTGCCACTGATATGAAAGTCTCTCTGTCAGAGTGGTTTTTGGTTAAATAAATTTATCAAAAACTTTAATAACCCACAAAGTGACTTCAAATCAAAGGCATCACTTCCTCTTAAGCTCAAAGTCTTAGCCTAATGAGTCTTGTAATAATATTCTCATTTTGAGGGTTCTTTATAATCCTTAAGTCATGCCTTGGTTTTGGGAACTAAAATAAATTTTCTTCATTATTTTTTAATCTGAATTTTAAGTTCTTGAGACTGAATATTCGAAAAAATCATTTTTACAATATATTCTTTATGCCTTTATTGAGTTTCCTTCGGGTTTATCCGATCCATTTGGATTTCACTCATGCCTGTCGCCTCTGTGATTTCATCTTTCAGTGACTGGAGCAGTTTTTCAATTTTATCTTGCCCTCAATATCAGACTCTCGGATTTTTTCCACAGTCTCTGGAATATTTTTATTGTATTTCCGCCTACGATTTTTTTTTTGCCAAGGTCTCACGTAGGCCCAACACTTCATTCGTTTAATTTCCATGTGAATTTACTGTTATTTTTGAGCGCAGTAAATATTTGAGATTTTTCCATGTTGCTGCTGCTGTCTTGCGTGATTTTTCAAGTAAATTAAATTAAGTTTCAAGTCCCTGAGCAGAGAATAAAAAAAAAAGAAAAGGTAAACCCTTATCAGCACCTACAAGGCTCAACGCTTCACAGCTGATTTACTGTATTTTACAAGGGTAAGAAACTGCAGGAGGGGGAGGGTCTGGGGGTGCAGAAAGAAAGAGTTAACACTCCCAAAATTGGCCATATTTTGTGTGCTGTGTTGCATGTCCTTTTTTATTTTTTGTTTGGTTTATTCGAGCGCAAGGCTAACTGGCAACGAAAATACAAATGAATTTCCTCAATAAATTCGCTCTAGGCATATTAGGCAGAAGTACACAACCCAGAGAGGTAGATAGAAAGAGACGAAGCTAGACTTATTGGTAAAGAAGTAGCTGGCAAGTTGGTAAAGGCAGAAGGACAAAGACTGCGACAATAGCGACGTTGGCATGACAGGCGACAGCCATAACGGTGACAGCGATAAATTAAATGGTAATTTGAATTTACCGTTAAGTGACACGAACTGACTACAACAACAGTTGGACGAAATTTACCATCAATTCGTGTACAACAAACATGGTAAAAATACTAAAAGAAATGTATGAAAATAATAGAAGAAGAACAAGAAAAGCAGCGAAAACCAAATCGAAACTGAAACGGCTGAAAGTCAAACTTTATGCTTGCAAATTGTTGTTAATGTGACAATAAATAAAACAAAAATAGGAGCGAAAGACATGAAAATACAACCATAAAAAGGACTAGCAAAATTAAAGACTTTTGCTGCTTAAATTTTATATTTTTCTTTACCCAAAAAAAAAAGGCCTAAAGGGAAATCCCACGAAAACTCTTTTTTTGCTTGAGACAAGTGAAAGTGATTTTTGTGCCCAAAGGAAAAAAAGAAGACAAAAATAAAAAAAGAAAACTTCCTTGGTGTCTTTGTGCCAAGCTGAGGAAATTTATTACATCCAACCCCACCACCCACCATCTCACCCTCAGCAATGTAGCCAAATAAAGTTTTTGCCTCTTTCCCTCGAATGGATATCGCCTTGTACTCCATTTCGAAATGGTTAATGCTTTGCCGGGCTCTTGTTGTCTGCTCGTTACCGTTATACTGACCGCATTCCAAGCACATATTGAGCAGAGCTCTACCACTGTGCATATTTGTCAGCCACATTTGTGTGAATGAACCGGAAATGGTACCCACACATTGCCTAGCATACGGCCAAGTATGGCCTCAGCGATCGGCTCATAAAAATGGTGGCTCTTGCAAAAAAGAAAAAGGGAAACAACTCTGAAAATGCCAAAACAAAACAGGGCAAACTTTTTTATTTTATGCTTTTTGTGGCGCTTTTTCCATCAGCAATGTAATAAATGTTAAGGTTCGAGTTTGGACTTTTTCGCCATCGCTGCCCGCCCTGCTCGAGTACATTCAGCATAAGTTAAAGTTTTGCAATGCTTGAGTTTGGATTTGCGCTGCTTTCGTTGAGTTTGCCGCTTTTTGTTTGAAATTTGCCTTGATCCAGTTTACGGTCTTTCAACAGCAGTCGACAGTCGGCAGTCAGTGGGGCATTCAACCAAGTCAGTCAGTCAGTCAGTCAGTTAGCAGTCAGCAGTCAGTCGTCACTGTCAGTCAGTCCGTTGTTCCAAGCCAGCAGTCAAATGGGCCATCAATGAGCTTGGCCAAAAAAAAACAAAAAAAAAGAGCGTACGCCTTCAAAAATATATTTATATTTGCTGCAGTAATCAAATTGAAAATTTCCCTTTGTATCTAAATTTCATATTCTCCTGCCAGTAACTGACCATAAAACTGCTGCATAGAATTTTAGAAAAAAAAAAAAAAAAAATATTCACTAATTTAATTTAATCAGAAATTGTTTTTTAGTCTGAATTAAGGTCCTTATGGCTGTGCACATTGTCAGGAACAGAAATCCCCGCCATCAGTCAGAGGGCTTTCAGCTTATTGAGATATCACTCTGATGTGAGTGTGTCTGCAGTCAGCCATTTAGACAGTCGGTGAGGCATTTTTGCATATCTAAGCAAGACATTCAACTTGCCCACAAAGAAAAAAGCCTTCCACTCGCCCAGACACTGGCACTCACCTACCTTTGGGGCAGGCAGTTATTTGAGTATGTGAATGGCATAAACTTTTACTGATTTAACTTGCAATTTGTGTGCTGAGAGCGTTGACGACACAGCGCGGCGGCTCACATCGAAAATGGGTTCTGACAAGTGAAATAGGCTCATGTAAGGCATGAAATATGGTAATAGCCTTGTACCTATGCTGTGGCAGGGGCCGGTGTCTCTAACGTCTGTATCTCACAAATACAAGCCAAGCGTGAAATTTCATACATATGTATGAAGGTGAGTGTTTCTTTCTTTCTCTTACTTTTTGTATGATTTGTAATATGTGAGAGCTGTGTGTGTCTGTGTGTGTGTATGTACAAGGATTCGCACTTCCACCCACTGACAGCGAGTGGCATAAATATATATGTCATTCACACACACTTGACACGGCGTACAAAAGTAGGCAATGCTTTTCTTTCTCCTCATTTAAGGTGCGTCCTGATTCTCACCAAGTCTATAGAATTCTGTATACTCTCTAGTCTTGAGATCTCAATGATTGTCGAAGCAGCTTCACAGATTTCCTTAGACGTGAAATTCATTTAGAAAATAAAGTTGCTAATTTTTCGGATAGGTTTCCATTTATACCTCTTCCAATATTCAACACAACAATTATTTCTATTTCAAAATGTATTCATAAAGGATATGAAAATATTTCAGATTCCACCCCGATCAGTTCTATGTGGATTATAAAAATGTTTGTATCCATAGAAAAAACCCTTTTCTTTTGAGTTGGCTTTCATTCATTTTGCTGTCGTTTCCTTTGTCATGGCCATATTCTTTGGTACTGACATTTCTTGTATTTATTTTGTTGTCATGCATTTCGATCTTAAATACCTTTGAGACGACTTTCAGCTTAAGATTCGTAAAAGTGTTTTTACGACTCTCACGGCTCCTCTTGTTTCATTTTTCTGCCTGTCATTTTATTTATTTATGATCTGGTCATCTAGTTTTTCCTTTCACCCAAATTACCTGCGAGAGTTGAATGCGACCCCAGCGAATCAGACAGAAGTGCTTGCAACAAGATCCAAATTGACCACAAAATGCACAATTAAATGCCAATTCGGATTATGCTAATTATCTGTAATTGTCCAACCGAATTTCCTAAGAGACTCAAAGGCGGTCGGGTTTGAGAGTGCTCGGAGTAGTTCAGGTGCAAAACTTTATCTATAATAATTCATGCTCTCGACCATTTATTTAATTAACAATTAAAGTCGACGCAAGTCCACTTCAGTTCCGGTTGAAATAGTTTTATAATTAACATTGGAATAATACGATTATGGATGATGTGCAGGTTGAGGAGTAAGCGGGCTTTTTTCTCTCAAAGAGTTCTGCATGCTTAAGTGGTGTCTTGTGGTTTCTACTTTAGTTTCAGTTTCTGTCATCTGAACTACACTGCCTCGACAGCACTCTGCCTTTGTCCCACATTTATGAGGTTTATCGATTGTAAACTGTTTAAGGTGCCTTAAGTGTGTGTGCAATTAGTTTGTCAGTTTTGGTGACGTGTGCCTATTGAGTTCCATACTCGTTGCAGTTTTGTGGTAAATTCTAAACAGAATTTTCAGCTTAATTGAATCCATAACGATGCTGAAATTCACTTTGATCTAGTCACATAAATCCAATTATCTTTATATTTGTTATGGGACAGCTAACAAGGCTGGAAAGGCTGGCTAGCTTGAAACGGACTCTCCACTCCACAAAGAGGAATAACCACAAGACTCATAGCCAGTCTAAATTTAAAGAATAACAGGGAACCGAGTTCGCTTGGAGTTTGCTGTGGTAGAAATCTACTGAGCTGGAAACACAAGAACATGAAAAATAATAAACGTTTATGAAACATGAGGAACAGCTGCGCTTTTTGCCATTTGCCCATTTTGGCCTTTTCGCCTGCTGTCTGCTCTTTGGATTTCTTCTGTTAATTTGTGCATATGTATTTCAGCAATTTCCCTATACATTTGCACAATTCTGTGTACAAAATTTCGAGTTTACTAGGTCGTCAGGGTCATTGGACAGTGGCTGGGGCAGCAGTAGCAACGGCTGTGGCATTGGCTTCTAACATGTAGTTCATGTTCAAGCCAAAAGTAAATGCAAAAAGTATAAGCATGTTACCAACGCAAACAACAACAACAACAACAGCAGTAGCAGTAGCAAATATGCTGAGGCCATAATCGTGTAATGAGCAACTTAAGTGGGCACCACTGTGAATCTAAATGTGGACAGCAAGTGTGCCAGTATTTGCTCAGGGATCGTTTCTATTATGCTCAAGCACTCGTAACAATTGTCGTAGCAACAAGCATATTGAATTTTTTCTGGAAATAAATGTATGTGTCTCTCTGTTTCTTCAGACGAAAGAGACCAGAATTGTGGAATACTTTGGAATTGTCCACGCATAAAAGCCACTCATTCTGGTTTCTTAGATGAGTGTGTGTGTGTTGTTTCATAAAACAGGGCAGAAAGCCAAAATGCTGGCCTGCCTGATGCCAACATACGTTGTGCACTGGTCTGGCCGGTGGCTGATAAAGTTATCTGCCATGTCGCCATAAAAAAGAATAAAAACGGACAACGAATTCGCAGTGAGTGGGTCAAATTGAATAAACACATAACGAGGCCCGGGACCCGGCTTTCTCATGGCCAGGAGAAAGAAGCTTAACGGTAATAAAACTTTTAGGCCAACAAACCAGAGAGCAGACCAACCAAACTCTCCTGACCTAACCAGTTTTCATAGACTCATTCGGCTATACTCCTTTTTATACATATGCTTGCATATGTATATGTACATATATATATATATATATATGTGTGTGTGTGTATGTTTGTTTTTAGTCTTTTATTGTGCGAGTGTTTTATACTTTTACCGTTTGGCGCAATAAAATTTGTGCACACGAAAAATTTTGGGCGAATAACAACTTAAATTGCGCTCGTAAGTATGCTATGCTTTTTATTCTCCAGACCCCAGTCTCTGGTTTTGGAGGCTTGGTTGCTGTACAAGAAGAAAGTAGATTTCATTTCTTTGTATGTTTTGTGAACAGATTTTATACACTTTTGCCAAGGGGAAAATTTCTCGTTTAGTTTTTTTTACGCAAATTTTTGCAAAGAAAATAACATTTTAAATCGTCTCAAAGTATCCCGGAATAACTTGAAGTTCTCCGTAAACTGGACAACTTTCCGAGTTTCTCTCAAACTTTAAGCACAACACGAAATACTTATAAAACTTTAAAAATATGTAGAGAAAATTGAAGTTTTTTATTTTAAGGAAATTCTTAACAATAGATGGCGCCAGCTTGAAAATCTTTGGCAAGGTATTTGCCTGAAATCAGGGAGAGATAAAAATTCCAAATATTTTCAAGACTATCAAAGAAGAAAATTAAATTCTTAATAAGCATATTAAAGAAAACCCTTGATAAACGAAGGTAAAATTAATTGATTTTTTTTTTTTTTGCAATAAAAAAAGAGAGCATCAATTGAACTTTATATGAACTTGAACTTTTTTACATTTGCTCAAAAATTGTTTTTTTGGCAAATGAATTTAAATGTGCTGACGGCATAAACCGACAAGTGGAAACTCGCTATCCACTTTTCCAATATGCCAGCGCGAGCAAACGGAGCCCTCCTTCTGTGGATTGTTCGGGGGCAGCCACTAACTTTCTTGTGCGTTTATTGCCTTTGGGTTCCTGCCAGCTCACATACAATGGGTGTATGCGTAACAATGTGTGTGTGTGTGTGTGTGTGTGTATTTGCTGATTGCTCCCTTAAGCCACATACATTTTATTTTTCTTTTTCTCTGTAAATTGCATTACTGCGTTTTATACTATCTCAAAATTATGGAGAGCTGCTTAGGCCACCTTTTTATTTTTTTGGGGTTTGATTTGCTGCTGAATATATATATATATATGTATTTTTTTTATAGGTTTACCTTCCTTCTTTGTTGGTTGTGTTCTCATAAAAATTACGCTGATTATGCGAAAGCGCTTTCGTGTCCCTTTTATGCCGGCTGACTTAAATGTGAAACTCGGGACTCGTGAAGGTCTTTAGACAAAGCAAATCGATGGGTTTGCCTCGTTGCTCCCTTATAGGTTTTCAATGAGCTTATTATCAGGCATATTCCAATGTCAACGCTGTCATTGTTCATTGCCATTGATTAGGATAACGAAGGACACACACAGCCCAAAAACGTATGGGCATTATGGCATTTCATAATGTGCTGTAACTTTAGGTCTTCCCAACAAATCAATATGGCCAGGGTAAGTCTTTGATCATGTGCCAATTATACTAGTTTTGCGCTGGGCTCAAATGAGCTCGAAATGGCCAACAGAAGAGACAAAATTGCCAAACAATGGAACGAGGTTTATAGACTATGTGTCCAGGGGCCAGAATCTGCGCCATTTGTACAGTATGTGACCGAGTGTTTAATGCACTTTCCAAGCGAGAACGGAGCAGGCGATATGCACTTGTTTGCCCGGTGGCACTTCCGTTTGGCACACATCCAGAATGCTTACTTACAACCGCACAAGCCACCTCTAAACTGTCACAGTCACTCCATCAGTAATGTTGCTCTAGGGTTGGGCAGTAGTAGTGGCCCTGGTACACAGATTGTTTTCTTTTTCTAGTATTTTCCATTTCCATTTGCTTTAATTTCGTATTTGTTTGTTGACGGGCTCTTCAAAAGTGCATTTGTCTCGTTCCTCCCCGCCCCCCACTCTCTTTCGCTCTCTCGCTGTGTTGTTTAACTTTTTATTTCATTATTGGATTCTCAATGAAAAAATAAAAAAAAAAAAATGTTGAGGAAAAAATCAACAGAGAACACTGAATAAGTAAGTAATGCGATTACGAAATGACAACTCTCTGGACAACTCAACCGAACCAGAGACAAACTCAGCTACTTTGGTATTTACATGTGTTGTGCTGTTTGATAAATATTTCATTGAAATAGAATGCTTCAAATGATTTCTCTGCCAACATCAACAACATGATTATTGTTAAAGTCCCCAGAACTAGCTCCACCAGACAGTCTGTCTTCTGGTAATTGCAATCCAGTCTGCCCGAAACTCTCACTGAAACTTTTCCCATACTCAGAGTGCAATTGCTGGTCTCTGACCATTGCAGTGTTTTTGTTGTAGCCCAAAAATCACTAAACTAATTTTGTGGCATGTCTATTAAAGTAATTGTTTAAGCTTTTAGTTTAGAGCCGGGCGCATAGTCCGAGGAGACAAAAGAGCCCATTTTGTATTTGACTGGACAAACTGGACATAAATTAAGTGCTTTCAAACAACCGCACGCAAACATACACATAATCTAGGGCAAACACATGCTTCGACATTTTTAGCCAAAGTACCCAATCTCTCCCCACCCCCTCCAACCCATCGCATTGTCCAGTTAAATTGAATTTTAGTCAAGTTTCAGTCATCACTCAACTCATTGCATTTGAAATTATTTATGTATGAGCTTTTGTATGTACAACGTTTGAATGAAAATGGAAAATTGCTTGTCAAGTGAATGTTTCTTTTGTTTCTTTTAACCCAAGGCGAGCGAAATAAGTATTCCTTTTTTTGTTCCCTTTGTCTCGGCAAATGTGCAAGAATTAAAACCATAATCTCTTTATGGCGATTGTATAAATAAAATAATCACATTTTTGTATTAAGAATGAAGAGTTTTGTATACATCTGAAAACAGATTAATAAATATTTAATTTTATTTTGCCATTAGTGAAAGTGTTTTGTATTCACTGAATTTTCAATTAAAAATATGTAAATGAATTTATATAATAAATCCAGAATCTTGAATTCAAGGATGTTAGAATGGTTCGTTTTTAAATCACCTACTGGGATAGTGGAAAGCTGTGTCTGTATAAAGCTTACAACATGAGATGCTGGGATCCCCAAAAACTATTCTTCCTATTTATTTTACTTAAAAATTATTGAGATATAGAATTAAATCTCCTGATTGGTACGAGCAGAAGAGATCTTCCCAAACAACTTTTGAGTACCCTTTCCATAAGACGGAAAGCAAGCAGTTGCAGGCATACTCTCCTAGATGGCGCTCTGGAAGTTTACCTATAGCTTACGCTGTTCCCGATTCGCATAGTTTTTATTATTCATACAATAAACTAGTTCAGGTCTTCTTCCGAAGGGGAGATCAGTGCTACTCTTTGATTCGATTAATTTCAAAGCAAAATATGGTGGCCCTATTGGCCTAGGTGGCGCTTAGAACTGGACTAAACTGTACCTTGTTTTTTTAATTTAGAACTCGAGTTTGTGATAACGGACCAGAGTTGTCACTTTGCGTGTTTATAAGTGGAATATAAATATAGATTTTAGCTTGGATTTATTTTTTCTAAAGATAAAAAGTAATCCTTTTGGTTCAATATTTATTTATTATTTTAAAATTAAATAAACATCAACATTTATTTAAATGATTCGAAAAAGAAACTTTGTTACTCTCAATTAAGTTTGAAACTTTTGCATTTCATTCAAGACTTTTTGAAATGCTTAATTAATTTTCAATTTTGGTTTTGTTTTTTCAAGCTTTAGAATTTTTTCAAGCTAATACTAAACTTTTTAATAAGGTAATGGGTTTTTAAATTAGTTCATTTTAATGTTTATAAATGACTTTGAAAACTTTTACGTTTGTTTCTCTGTTTTTTTTTTTTTTGGATACTCTTTTTTTTTGAGTCAGTTCTATTTAATTTTAAAGTTTCATGGGTTAATATTTTGTGGCTTGTGGCATGTGTGGAAGCTTTTGCGGCTTTAGCAACAAAATCAGAAACATTAACAACAACAACAACAGCAACAACGACAGAACAAGCCACATTGAAAACTAAAGCTCTAATGGTATTTGTGTGGAAATTTCAAATTTGGCCATGCGTATCCAAAGGATTTCCTTAGTTTGCAGGGCTAGCCCATTGTTTTCCCTTAGACCTACACAAAATGGACTTTTACTATATTGTGCTTATGTGTGTGTGTGTGAGCGAGGTAAAGGGCTTTCGGCCAACTAACTAATCCGCTTTTGCGTAACTCTTCAGATTGTCGGCCACACTTTTATTCTAAACGCGCAACTTTAACAAATACAATGAACCAAGTGAAAGCTTCCACTCCAGATTGACTCACCTTGAAATAGGCTTCATTGTGCACAACTTGGACAATAAGAGGCTTTAAACTTTTTATAAGCCGAGATGATGCAAGAAAAAAAGAAAGGAAAATCATCTATAACAGTTGAGCCGAGAGTAGTGTCAAAAAGGTTAAAATATCTTAAAAGGAGGAAAGAAAAACTTGTTGGTCCACGTTGAAAGCCTCTTTGGGATTTTGCTTTTGTCGACCACACTGCGAACTTTATGAAACGCCTACATACAATCGTGTGAATCATAAATATTTATACCAATTTCGGTCTGTAATTGCAAGGAGAAAAAGTGTATGCAATCAAAAGGGAAAGCCCAACCATTTCCATGCTATATGCTCCATGGCATTTACATTTTCATACCACAATCCCCATATTCACTGCCGGCTGTTGTCCCAATCGTGTTGCCATAGTTGCCGAAGCCAGTTTCATTTGTCAACTTGTTGGGCTGAACGGAGATTTGGAGAGCGAGGCTGTGGTAATGGGAGTGGCAGCATTTGTGTCTTTTGTGTGTGTGGCAAGGCCGCGAGCGTTTAGCTATTTGGTATTTTATGTGCAAAATTCTAAAGTCAGCCAAGCCAACGAAACCGAATGGAACGTAGCGGCGGAGCCACCAAAAACATACTCACGACCCAATGAACGCCAGCAATGAAAATGCCAGCACACAAATTTTAATAATCAAACGGCCAAAACGAGTCAGCCAACTGAGAAAAAAACGATAGAGATAGACAGAGTGAGAGAGGGCTAGCGAGGGACTGCAAACCTCTAGCCAGGCCGAGAATATGAAAAGTCAGTATGGATATTTCAAAATAAATAAAAAAATAAAAAACAGACGAAATGTGTATATGAATTTGTCTCTGTGTATTTGTGGCCTTCATCCTCTTGTGGCTTTAACGAAATACGCACCATAAATTATAATATATAAAAATAAAAATTCATTGCGTTTGATAATTTCTCACGCATACTGACAAGAAACCAGCTGTACCACAAAATTTTTCCATATTTTGTGTGAAAAAGAAAATTTTTTTATTATATTATTTTTTTTTTTAAGCTAAATACTCTATGAAATCAAGGAGGAAAGACAGAGCCTATCGAACTTTTGGAAACCTTCTGCCTTTGATGAAAGTTCGCCTCAGCTCAATTTCTTACCTAATTGAGTTTAGAGTGCGACAAAAGTTTTCGTGTACAAAAAGTTCAAAACTGCTGACTTTTTAGCCAAATTGAGTTAGGTGATTCTTGAGTTTTCCACAAATCTTGCAAGCTGCAAACTTGGAAAGAAACTTGAACAACATTTTCATATTGATAGTGTTTTCTGCAGAGTATTTTGTGGTCTTTGAGGACTTTTCAAATAATTTATATCTTTTCATTAGAATCATTATCACTATGTCAGGGTAGAGGGTCCCGACGGCAGACCTTCTTCTGGGTTGTCTCTGGGTGGATTTTAGTTTTCTTCGAGCTGATGTCAACACCGAAAGCCAGAGAAAAAAGTCACATCAAGCCGTCAGGATGAACCAGCAAATAGAAGAGAAAGAGAGCGTCTTCAAATTGCCAAAAATGCTTTGCATACTTTTGGGCGGCCTTAGACATTTCAACTTGACATTCCCATTGGCAATGGCTTTTTGGCAATTTCACTTCAAATTTCTCATCCTTTTTTTTATTATTTTTATTCCTTCTTTGAACATTCCAGACATTGATGAGAGAACATTTGGCCTGAAATTGGACTGGGCTGGCATGATTATTGTGTCTTCTGTTTTATGTTTTCCCGACCCCAAATCATATGTGATAACTTTATACATATATATATATACTTTTTATTATTTGCCATAACCTTGATAGGAAAAATTCTCAAGGAAATATTTCAAACAGCCTCACAATGTTTCATATTTGCATTTAATTTGGGTCTAACATGCCACAAAACCAATCTCAAAAGCCCCCGACAACTCAGCTCAGCTCAGCTCCGACAAGCTGAAAGCAAATTCAAAAAACCATGGCCAGAATGTGTACAGTAAATTCATCTCCAATCACCGACAACCTCAGAATTCCGGACAATGTTTGCTGCAAATTTGACAAGTTTAAGCTGAGAAAGGCAAGCGTTTAGGTATGAATCGACTTCACCTGCCAAGCCGGATGCATTCGTAGCTATAGACAAAGTCTTCGTATAACTTTACCTTTTCAATTTGTGCGTGTGCATGTGTGTTAGTGTGTTAGTGTGTCTGTGGCAGTGTGTGGTTCTTTTCAGAGTGCATTCGGCAAAGTTTCATTGCTCACAAAAATCGAATTGAAATTGTTTCAATTTACGTAAAATGGCGTAAAATTCAAACAGTCCATGTGAAATTTATGACCCAGCACGCATCCAAAAGAGAGTAGAGAACCAGCTGGCTGCCAGCCCAGAACGGAAGCAACCTGCTCGACTCTGCTGTGTGGGCGTTGCATAAATATGTATGAGGCCAGGCAGCTCCTTTTAAGAAATGCCAATGCCAGGCTATGAAACATGCATTAACTGTTCTGCCACACCCCCATCTGCCACCCGGGTCTGTCGAGATTCCAGGAAGGTGCTCGACTACTGCACATCCATTAAACACAGCTGGGTAGGAATAACAACAACATTGAGTACATCTCCTCTCTGGCTCTATAAAATTGTTGCATGCTCAAAAAAAAAAAAATAAATAAAATAAAGCAAAAGGTTTATTAATTTGTCTTACATAAGGATTTTTTTTTTTTTTTATAAAAGGGATTTTCCTCTTTCAATCGCTCGCCTTGGGCCAGCTCATAGAGAGCGTGTGTATATCATCAATTTCGGGGATATGTGCAAGGCCGTATTCTTTGGGGATTTGTCTTAAGTGCCAGGTGGGCTGGACCAGTACGGGAGGGCGTGATAAATGGCTATCAAAGTATTTTATGACTTGAACATACTTCAAATCGCCAACAGCTGAGCCAAGGCAAAAAGTTGAACAGCATCCTTATTTCTCTTTTTGGCTTAGCCGAACGCTGTAATTGATATTAATTATATGTGCTCTGCCTTTTACTCCAAAGCAAAGGAAAATTCATAGATTCCATCAAAAGGAATCAGGTCAGTGTGGGTTAGACCTGTGCCTCAGATCGACAAGAACTCATTAGGCTGTAACCCCTTGGCTTTGTCAAAACTTATTGAGTCATTATGGCCAGGACAAACAAAGGAGAGCAAAAATCTTTGCTCTTATACGTTTGTCAATCAACCAGGCTAGGCTGAAGTTTTGTTTGTCAGTTTGCTGTCAGTATCAACAGTAGAATGGTTAAATGACAAACGGAAGCTAAAACAGATGGCAGCTGTAATGGGAATGTTCCTTTCACAGATAAAGACCAAAGAGAATGCCTAAAGTTGTTGTTCTAAGCAAAAGAAGGTTTCTTTTTTTTTCTCTCTCTCAGCTTTTTGCACACACCTTTTTCCTACACTCCTGCTACCTCTCTCTCCCTCTCTCTCTCTTTCTCTGTCACTCTGTTGAATGAAGTGTCGGATTGTTTTTGTACTCGGTTGTTGTTAACTGACAAGGCGCCATTTGCTTATACTCTTTTTGTTCCATTATTTGTCTTTAGACTGAAAGCAACGTCCGTTTAACTTACTTTCTCTCTCTCTCTCTCTATCTCACACTCAGTCTTTCTCTTTCTGTGACTTTCCAAACGGCTTGTGATTTAATCAATTAGCATTGCTTGAGTCAGTCAAGTCGTCTCAGCCAGTTCAGTCGAGTTATCCGTCTCCATTTCCCTTGAGTCTGTCAAGTTCTTAGGAGTCACGAATCCCGGGGAATTTCGCATGTCATAGCCAGTTACAAAATATAATGTGTGACCAGGGTAACTCTTTACTCTGCCTTCTACCATTCTATTTCATTCTGCCCTCTGTATTTGCCAAGACAACAAGTTCTGTGACGACAGCAACGAGAACAAAGCCAACAAATGGCGACATTGTTTGACTTGGCAACAACAACAACAACAATATCAGCATTTGGCTTGATTTTGTTGGCAACATTGTATTTTGTTAAAGGCATCCATCTACCCATCTTCAAACAATTCCCTTTCATTCTAAACAGAGAGAAATGAGATGTTCTACAATTAAGAATAATTGCTTTAGAAGGCAGCTCTCACTTGGGAACCAGAAAGCCCTAAAGAAAATGTTTATAAAATTTTTAATTTTTTTTTTTCTCCGTGTAGCTTTAGTCTATTTCCTGATGGCCCCCTCAATCACGCGCTCTCTAAATAGAATTAATACCAGAGTAACGGAGACTAAGTTGCTTACTAAGAAAATAATGCTTATTAAGTAATTTTCATTAATCGTTTCGCTACTTGACATTCATTAGAATCTCAAATCCCCTACACAATTTTATCAACTTGCATGCCCATACTGGCTGTATGCCATCCAGATACAGAGACTTGGCCGGGGAAAAATAGATGAAAGGGAAAAAGGAAATGGGAAGTGCTTGTTAGAGTTAAAGTGTTTGGTCGTGAAATATCAAGGCAATCTATTCAAATATTCTGTTGTGCGAGTCTGTTGTTGCTTTTGTACTTTATTTTTATCGGGCTTCGATTGTGTGCTCAGAGAATGTTGGCCAAATAAACCCAACAGCCAGCCAGCCAGACAACGAGGCTAGAATCAGTCGGCCACCCCGAAAAAAAAATATATACACCCAATTCAGACCATTCAGCTGCAACTTAAGTACGTTATTGTTTGCTTATTTGTGTGAGTGAGTGTGAGTGTGTGGGTTCTCTGTATTGGATTTGGTGTTGACTTTGACATTTGTTTTGTGTGGCTTATCCTTCAGCCTGGGGCAATGGCAATTTTCCCCATGTCTTCTCCTTGTTCTGCCACTTCCACTTCCCTAATCAATCGTGTCGTATTTTATATCTGCTTAGACGAGTTTCGTTTTTCATTGTCGCGGCTTGCTTGTATCGGTCTATTCAATATTTTTTCTCACCCAATTCATTTCAATATTCTTCTTTGGTTGCACTGGCAGCAGGACTTCAATTTAATTTCTTAGCTCTCTTTATGGCCAATAAAATCGCAATGCCGAAGCTTCGTATGAATACAGCATTTTACTAAGATGGAAACATCTGTTAAATGTTCTCCCAGTTGGCTGATATTTATATCTATGACTTGGTAGATACTTTTGTTTGACTCCGAAATTGAAAAGTTGCCGCCACCACTGTCAAGTATGTCGCGTCTACGGACATTTGATATTTACAGGGATGGCTGGTGAGACGGAGGGAGAGGGGAATGTAAAAAGTTTTTAACAATCAGCCGAAAAGATATGCAATCTAACCACTTTTTATTTATGTGATTTATTACATTTTTTTAATGCTTTTTTTATGGTCGAAATTTCCGAACTTTTCCTCCTTCTCCTCTGGGCTATTTAAGTGTATTAAATTGCTATTTTCATTGGTGTTGTTGTTGTTGTTGTTATTGCTGAGAGTGTCAGTGACCAGGCTGAAGAAATCAAATAGATTTTTAATTGCCACAGAGACTCTGAAACAAATAAATTGCAGCCCGAAAATTTATGCTTCGACAAAAAAAAAAAAAACAAAAAATTCAAACGTAAATGGCGGTAAATTTCCCTGACACATCAGAGTGGCAATATTTTTTGCTTTTTTAATTTTGGGTGTCAGTGATGCTGGCTTTTTGACTGTTGATTATGATCAGTCAAGCACCTTGTCAACACAATTGAATTGAGCTAAAAAAAAAGCAACAACAAGAATTAACACATCATATAATTTAAATCCAATTTGTTGTTGTTGTTTCTATGAAATCCCAAAATTCGACAACTAAAAATGGGAAAAATCAAATAGATGAGTGAGGGATTCGCGGGGCTTTCTGAGAGGCACGTTTATGAATAAACCAGCTAAGTGATTTGCTGACGCATTTCAACTGACCCAAAAAAAAAAACAAAAACAAAAAGCCAGGCCAATTGAATTAACCGAAAAAAAGCATACCCCTTTCAGAATATTTCATTTAAATATTTGTTTTTGTTATTGCTTTTAATGAATAGTATTTTTTTTTTTAATATGCCAAAGCTTTTAGTTTTTGCCAAAGCTGAAAAAGTGAAATTCCAAAAATAATAAAATGAAAATTGAAAAGTAAATTCCAAAAAAACATATTCCATTTCAAATTAAAAAGAAATCTGATCACACAAAAAAATTGAAATTGTTGGAGAAACAGAAAATTCCGAAAATTTTCTCTCACAGTCAAAAGGACTGCAACAATGGCGGGGCGCATTTTGGTAGCCTCAAACTTTTGTTTATTAAAGCAAAAAAAAGATAATACAAGTTAATTAATGAAAAGTTAAAATGGATAGGGTTAAAAGAGCTTCAGGTGGCAGGTGGATCGGGCAGACAAAGAAGCCTGACACAAAGCTGGCGAGAGCTTTAATTACTTTCAGCTCACTGCAGATATGTGAGTGGGCGGATGTAATAATAATGGTGAGAGCAATAGGGAAACCTCTGAGCAACTGCTAAATGAAGACAAATACAGTCTCTTCATTATTTTGGCCTGAGCAAGTTGAGCGTATAATTTGGCCGCACAAGTCAGATAAAAACAACAACAAGATGATTGAGAATCAAAAATGAGGAGCAATAAAAACAAGGACTGTCAATGCCAAGAGCAATCGGACCAACGAACCAAACGCGTCAACGCAACAAAAATAGCAGAAACAGAAAAAAAATAAAATAAAAATCATTTTCAAAATGTGCAAAAGCTAAATTAAATTTGTTAAATGATTTTCATGACATTAACATTGCTCGCATTCAAGCCAAAAGAGTTTCATTCTACATTTTCTGTTTTTCTTTTAATTCATATTTCAGCAGCTCCCCGCTGGCTCCGCTAACTACTTGAAAGCTTTGCCAATTGCCTTGTGGCCTCTTCTCAATTTATGGGGAATATATGTGAGCTTGTATATGTGCCTGTGTGTGTGAATACGAGTGCATTTTTTCCGCTTCTCATAATTTTCATTTTGTTATTTTCCTAATGTCAATGTATTTCCGCTTTCAGCAAAAGGAACCTTCGAAACAGATTTCCTCTATTCATTTCGATTTCACATTAATTTTTTAAGATCGAAAGGGAATGTTTTCCTAACTCAAAATAGACAAAATAAAAAGTAAAGATAAAAATATATTTTCACAATTTTTTCTTTCACTTAAAACAAATGCAAAAATAATAAAGAGAAAATGGTTACCCACAAATAAAGTAATCTTCGGATTTAATTGAAAAGAAAAGGAATATTTATTTCCAAAATTTAATTCACAAATCTGTAAAACTGAAACTGGTGGCAACCAAAGATAAGAAAAAATGAAGCCGAACGTTAAACTCGGGCGCGGCCGAGTTTGGGATACCCTGTACCTAGTAGACGGAATTAAAAAAAACAAGGTGGCAACCCTAGTCGGGTGGTAACCCTGGTCGCCTGCATTCACATAAAACCTCTGGTCTTAATATTCCTTTGAATCCAAAAACACATTGTTCACAATATTGCAAGCACGGCTTCTATCGGACTGCTCATTCGGCAGTTTGCCAGTTAGGCAAGGGGAATTAAAATCTTGACCCTCAAAATTTGTTTTTTGTATATCTCGAGTAAATATGGTCCAATTTTAGTCATGTTTGATATCAATCGAAAGATTTTTAGATTCCTAACAACTTTTCAGAAGCAACTAATACCTAAATCCGAAAGGTTTAGAAATTATGTGGCTTTGAAAAAATGATGGGGTGGAAGGGGGGGCGGGGGGAGAAAAAAAAATAAACTTGACCAGCGTACACACATAAGGAGTCCGAATCCCAAGTTTGGTTATCCTAGCTCTTATAGTCTCTAAGATCTAGGCGTACGCGCGGACAGACGGACAGACGGACGGACATGGCTATATCAATTTCTCTAGTCACCCTGATCATATTGTGGGTAACTTTGGGGGGTCTCCGACGTCTCCTTCTCTATGTTACATACATTTGCACAAACTTAATATACCCTTGTACCTTTTTAGGTACAGGGTATAAAAAATAACAACAAGAACAAGTGAAATGGTAATAAATGCCGGTGGCCTGATATTTGCAATGATTTATAGGATTTTTAGCAATATCAAAAGAGAATTTTAAATAACTTTCGATATACATAAAATACACTCAAAGTTAAATGTTAAATGAAATTCGTTTTGCCACAAAATTAATAAAAATACGCCCACAACTTTCAACCAAGGCAGAAAAGATATGAAAATTATAAAAATTTATTTATGAATATATCTAGCTAAATTCATATAAAGCAAAAAAAAAAAAAGAAAGAAGGAAAAATCTAAATTCAAATTCTCTTTTCTTCAAAGAAACCCACACACGCACTCAACCAACCAAAGACAAACTTGTATTTTTGGCATTTTATATGCAAGAAGCGGTGACAAACATTCATTATAAAATAAAAACAACAACAACAACAATTAACAACAACAGGAATTATACTCTTATAATTCTAAGATTATGTATGTGGTGTGTTTGTTTCTATTCTTTTTTTTATGGTTTCATTTTTTTTTTTTTTTTGCTGGCTGCGCTGTTTTTAATTTAATTTCAGTTTATATTTATGCCCACCCATCTAGGAATATTTAAGAAATTCTTCGACTACATATAAAAATTTTATGCTTTAATTTTATTTATATTTATGCTTTTCTCTCTCTTTCTTGCAGTTGGCTCAACTCGTGCTGCCTTGGACTTGGGCCAAACGCGGCCGTGATATGGAGCAACTTGGCCAAGATAAGCCACACGTGGAATAAAAATCCCAACTCTCTTGAAATTGTATACCAAAAAAACGAAAAGCCCAATTAATATTGAGAGTTGTTTTGTTTTTTAATAAAAAATTTTTAAGGGGGCTACGGCAAGTGGGCAATTTGTTGGACGACACAAGCAAGAACATCATCAAAGCAACTAAAAAGCGTGTGTGCGAACATGAAAATCAAACAACATCAGGAAATAAATTTACCAAAAAATATAAATATAAATTTAAATATAAATAAATATGTATCACAAAATGAACACACACACATACACTCGGTTCTAACTATAGATTATAGAATATATTCGGAGAGATATATGCCATGACATATAGAGGAAATTGGGCATATTTATGTAGGGGGCATTGATGGAGGACACAACGCCAACTGATTTGGGGACATTTTTGCTTCAACTGGGTGATGATTATGCCCCGGCAGAGACGAGCAGAGATCACGAAAATAACAAAAAAACACGGGCCAACAAGAAAGAGTCGAAATATCTTGGATATATTTTAAAATCATTCAAATATATATATGAATATATTTGAAGCATATTCATAGATATGCCAAAATGTACAAGAGTCGAAGTCAGTGAGAATTTCAAGGGACAGCTGTTGTCAGATAAATCATTCAAAGTTTATACAGGGTGTCCAAATTGGGGCCTTCAAAAGAGGTTAATTTGACTTAAATTGCCCTATCAATCATATTAATTTAGTGCAGCCATTAAAAAAATAGTTTATGCATATCTTATGACTATTTTTAATTAGCTGAAAAGTTCAATAAAACCATTTCAGTGAAAGATCATGAATTAATATTTTCGAGAAAAAGTGTATATTAAGACAAGAAATGTGGTCTAGGATTTTTTTGAAATCTAAAAAAATTAAAATAACAAATACCCTGTAAATTAATCAATTTAATATACATTTGAATTCAACCCGAGTAAAGTTAATTTGAGAAATAATTAGTCTTTGGATTTTAAATAATTTGTGATGGGTTCTTAACTGTTTTTTTTTTAAGATAAATCGAATATTTTTTTTTAAGAAAGTCTAGCTTCTCCTTGGATACAAATAAATTCATAGGCAATAAATAATTCTGAAGATACTAAAAATTATTTATTTTTTGGGGGGAACACCCTGTAATTTAGCCAAGTTCGTGCGGATTTTAATGCTGAAGAGGCTGGGCCAGCCAGTAAATAAACAAATATTGATTCAAATCAATAGAAACATCGACCACAACAACCACAAAGACAACAATAATAAAATCAAGCAAAACAACAATAAAATAAAGACTGCGCTGTGATTTGCGTTCAACTTAATTACATTCTTAGGGAAATCTGAGAAAAGCGCTTCTGTTTTTTTTATTTTATTTATTTTTATTTTTTTATGGTAGAAAATCGCTCACTCAATTTTTTTTTGGTTTTGTGCGGTTTAGAACTTTGGTTCAATAATTTAATATTTTTTTTTTCGTTTACGCAGGGAAAAGCAACAAAACATCGAGCACCACCAAAATAGCAAGTTAAAAATTAAATTAGTGAATAAATCGAAAATCGAAATGAATAAGTGAAAAAAATGCCACGAAGAAACACGCCAAGCTAACTAAAAAAAAAAACCTAAGGCAAAAAAAAAAGAGAAACAAAAAAAAAAAAACGAGAAATGTTAAAAATAAAACTAAAAGAGACCAAAACCAATGAAATGTGGTGGCACGGCCAGCAGCCGCAAAAAATGAACAAATCTAAAAAGCAGCAACAAAGCACATAGCAAAATAAAAGTGGGGGAGAAAAAGACGACCACGAAGTAGACGAAGAAGAAGAAGAAGAGTATTCAAAACAAGACCCATCAACAGTACACGGGCAGTCCAAAAAAAAACCAAAAAAAAAAAAAAAGGAAAATTCTAAAAGAAAAACAGAAGCCAAGGCGACGACAACCGACAAGTGAGTCCAGCAGCAGCAGCGACAGCAACACCAGCGGCGACAACGACAACGTCAACGACGGCAGCGGCAGTGGCCGCGGCAGAATTTCCATAACAAAATTATCAGCATCCCAAAAGTGAGTGGGTGTCTAAGAAGCACAAAAAAAAAAAAAAATAATAATAAATAAATAAATAAAAACGGAGGCGTTTGCCGTGCGACAAGTGGAGGCGCTTTTGGTGTCCGGCAAGGACAGCAATTTTGCGACCATCTTAGCAGCGGCCAGCGACGCCGACAGCAACCACACGCCAACGACAACGCGGACCGCCACAGCCACCGCTGCCACTTTTGCGAATCAATTTCCGTTGGCCTGGTCTTTTCAGTTTTTGTTTCAACGTTGCGGACACAACGCGTGTCGCGATTCCCTCCCCCGAACAAAACTAAAAAGAAAAAAAACAACAACAACAACAACAAAAACAAAAAATGAAAATGCCGGCGGTGCAGCTCAGCAATTAACTCGAAACGCGCGAAAAGCCGCTGCAAAAAAGAGAATTGTGCAAAATTCAAGTGACCAAAGAAAAAAATAAAAGCAAAAGTTTAAACAAAGTGCAAAAAAAAAAAACGACGAAACACCAAAGCAATTAAGCCAAGTGGAGTGTACAAGTTTTGGCAATTTCCAATAGAAAATCGCCTCAAGCAAAAAGCGTCGAGAAATATACAAATTTTCAAAAGCCAACATGTCGATGGGCATGCTCAGTCAACTGCCGGCAATGACAACGCATACAACCACAACCACAGCCATGCGACAAAGGACAAGTGCCACAAGAATACGCAAAAGACGCTGCCGTTGCAGCAAAATGTCGACACCAGCAAATCCGCTCGTCACCTGGAATGACATAATGACAGCAGAAGCGGCTACAACACCAACGGCAACAGCGACAACGATGACAACTTGGCCAATACTGGGCCATGAATTGCTGAGCAATTATGAGAGGCCTCCGGCAAGTCACACCTCAGCGGCCGCAGCGACCACCACGAGTCAGACGACAGAGCAAGGCCAACCCAGTCCAGCCCGACAGATCCGCAATACACGACAACTGCCTGGTTGCCGTGGTAGCCTGAGTTTGGCTGCCGCCACGGCAGCTGCTGCCCTGACCACGGCCGCCATGCTGCACACAACGAATGCTCTGTCAGCCGCAACGGCTCTGGGCAATCTAGCCGGACCGGTGGCCCTGCCATTGCAAGGCACTGCCACTCCGCACGAACTGAATGCCACACAATTGGGCAACGCGATCAACGGCAGCAGTAATCCCCTACTCGATGGTGAAGCCTCCAATGCCATGACCAAGGATTGGTTCGATGAGTTGCTCTGGTCTCTAAAGGCATTCGTCATGTTGTTCATCATAATCGCTGCCATTTGTGGCAATCTGCTTGTTATTATTTCTGTGATGCGTGTTAGAAAATTAAGGTGAGTCCAAAAAAATTTAAACTCAATTTTTCTTTTTTCATTTGGTTTCATTCTTTGTGTGGCCTGGCCATTCACTTATCTTTGAATTCCTGTAATGAAATTGGAATTTCCTTCTCTTTTTTTCAATTGGAGACGAATCAAATTTTCGCATTTTCAACTGGCGGGGAATTCATTATTTTAATGACAAATTAACTTTTATGACTTTATGCAAAATGCCAACGAATCAAATTTACATTTTAAGGGTTTGTTAATTGCTCTGCCAAACGCGTCTCTCTGGTTCAGTTTCCAGTATCCAATATATCATCATCTAGAACCACTTTTGCCATCATCTTTTTTCGTAAAATGCAAATGCCAGCACAATTTAATATCAACTATTCCCTCCCCCTCCCACCATCTCTCACTCACACTCTCTCTTTTACTTCCTTCACCTCTTGCATTTGTGTGCCGCACACAATAACAAAACGATAAACCTTCACCATGAAAATCATTTTACCATTTGTTTTCAAATATATATAAAAATTTTTTTCTTTCTCTCGGAGAGAAGCAGAAGACGACCTCGTTACACGTTGTCATTGTCCTTCATAAGGCGACGGGGCTACATGTCTCTGTTCGCTGTTTGCAGATATAGATACGAAAATGAAAAGAACCAAATCACATTACCATAAAAAAAAACAACAACAACAACACCATCAAATGATTTCCAAGTGATAAATGATGAGGGCGTCATTGGCTCGGTTCGTTAGTATTTTTAGTTATGCCTTAATAACTGGCAGGCAAATCAATTTAGCGCTCCAAAGCACAAATAAAAAATGTTTATCATGAATTCCATGAAATAAAAAATGACTAAAAAAAACAACTCACAATGGCCCCAGCTCTTCTGTGGGAGTGTGTGTAATCAAAGTCAGCTCCTTAGAAGGGCAAAGGCAATCAAAAAGTTCCATGCAACTTGGCAAAAACAAAAAAGGCCGCTTTCTCTCTACCCTCAAATGCTGCCATTAAGTCTTGGCATGCCATTTTAATTCTTACAGAGTACACTGCCATAAAGTAAAAACTTTAAATACTCTTGGCCAACTTGCAGGCTGCAAAACTGAAAAAAATAATAATAATAACACTTCTTTTGATAGAAGAGCATAAAAAGTTAGGTTAAAAAGAAAACTCGAAAATATTCCGAGCCAAAGTTCATATACCCTTTTTGTTAGAATCCAAAGGGTTATGAATTTTGGAAAAAGAAACAGCTTTTAAACATATTTCAGTTTTACATTTTATAATCCTATCAGCTTGATATTCCATATAAAGAGGAATCTAAAACTAACAAAGAAATATTCCAAAACAAAAGATAGACAAAATAAACAGAATTGGTAATTCTGTAAGGCAGTTTTCGAAAACTTTATAGTTGGTAAAGTTCAAGGCTTTTCTAATAAAAGTTAAATTTTATGGGGCATTTGGAATTCAGTCAAGCTTAGGAAACCAACTTTCTGTAATCCTTCTGGCGGAACATGGTCTTTGGTTGCCTTTAAAATCAATGCTAATTTAGTTGCTGATAACTTTTCAAAAAGAGTATTAAATTAGTGCCCTGCAAGGAAACAACAACAACAACAAGAAAGTAGGGGAAACAAACTTTTAAATTGCAAAAAGGATGGCACAAAAAAAATAAAGAAAATACTAAATTTTGTCTTAGTTGAAGCGGCATAATTAAGGTTGAACGTCTCTTAATTTCTTTTATTTTTGTTGGATAATGTTTGTCTTTTTTTTGTATTGCTGCTTCTTTTTTTTATTCGTTTTTGGTGCTACTAATGAGCATCATTTTATTTTTTAAGTGACTTGCGTATTTCGAAAAGAGCTTCGGGGCAAGTTGTCTTGGCATTTCTTAGATAATTCTAATGATAATGACAAGGCTGATGGGACTAGGGAGATGGTGTTGGCCTGCCTGATATGGCCGATGCCAGTACGGTGTCCGCCTTCAACTTGCCAAATCAAGGCCAAGCACATTTTGGGTAAATAAATTTCAAGCAGACGCACACAAATCATTTCGGCCTAGTCGAAATTAATTTCACCCAGCCGAAAGAATTAATGAAATCCAAAGGCATAAAGCTTCTTATAAATGGTCAGCTGCCAGTGGCAGCAACATTGAACAAGGCTCAACACTTTTTGCCCCAAACATTCAAATATTTACCCAACACCAAACGTGAAAAAAGAAATGCAAAAGAAAAAGTACCAAAAAAAAAAAAAAAACATAGAAGAGAAAGGAAAACGTGGGCCTGGGCGGGTCTTAGCCAAAATGCCGAAAGCAAAATGAAATACAGAAAACAGAAAAACCAAATAACAAAAGGCTACTCAAAAAAACATGCAACAACAACCAAAGAGGGGGGAGGCTGGGGGGTTCCAAATCTATTGTTTTTGGCCACAAAATATTACGCATACGCCGTGTGAAACAAAGTAAAATGAAATAATAAAAAAAAAATATGAGTATAAAAATATGCTTGCTTGCAGAAGCCATGGCAAAAAAGAAACTGTGTAGCAAAAAAAAAAAACAGAAAGCGAGACAATTAAATGCTGTCACCAGCTAGCAGAGAGAACAGAGACAAACGCCAGGGACAAGCAGTGCGAACACAGTCCCACACACATATTGTGTATTGCAGGCAGTGCCACAACTTTGGCAATTAAGGCAGCTTATGCTTTTTATGATAGCATAAATTTAAAAATTTTTCTATGCGCACAATAAAAATGTTTGTCAGCTTTTAAATTATTTTAATTCATTCTTGTAGCGAGAAGGAAAAAACACCTACACAGGAGGCAAGGACCAAATCTTTTTAGCTGGCTTCGCATTTGTGAATATTCTGTTCCCAATTCGACTGGCTTACTCATTAACAGACAGACGAGGAGGCTGTCTGTGGCCAGCTCAGTCGGTGAAGAACCGGCTGAACTGTTTCCGTTTTGTGCGTGCCACAGGCAAATCCGAGAGAAAGCGAGAGAATAAGCCAACTAAGCTTATTGTTGTTGGCTTGGTTTGCTTTGGTTTCTAGGTTGCAAATGGTTTCTTAAAATTTAAATGCCAGCATTCTTAGACACCCACACGGACGTGAGAAACGAGCAAGTGAGAGCTAAATAGAAATTGCCTCCGAGTCTGAGCCACATCAGCCGTGGGTGAGTAATGACGGAGCATTTGGTAAATGACGGCGATTTGTTGCAATTAACGTCAAATACATTGAAAGTTTTCCAAACTGCTCACGACTCACCGACTATTAAGCTTGTTTAGATGCTCCAAAGGCATTTTGGCCATTAGAAAAGATAGCAGCTTTTATAGCAGCGGCAAACAACAATAAAATAAGAACCCAGGTCAGACCTGATTATTAGAGGAGCCAAGAGTTTTGGGTCGTAAAGTTTTGCCAAGATACCAAGTGGCCAAGGCATAAAACGAAAGTTTTTATTTTTCGGTTATTAATTTTCCAAACAAGATAAGCTACCAAATTAAGGCTGTCAAAATTTGTATAGACAGAAAGATTATTAGACCAGTTCAGGATTTCTTTTAATAGTTTAAGTTTTATTAATTTAAATCTGAGTATTTAGTTTTAGATCTTTAGAATTTTGCTCAAACATTCCTGATAAGAAAAAAATACTGACTTCAACTATGAAATTCATTTCCCTTTAATACAAAGATTTGTGTGAATTTATATAATTTAAAGAATTTCTATTGAATTAAATCTTTTGGAAAAATAAATTATCTCGTTTATCTTCCTTTTATTATGCCTCTTTTATCTAGTGCAATCAAACTGCCACAAACTGATTTCCCTTATGTATTATTTATTTAGTTCTTCCAACCAAAATAAATTCTAACCCTCAAAGCCTTTTCGGTCTGATTGAATTTTATTTCGAAATTTATATTTTAGTCCGAAAATATACTAAAAATATCCAAGTTCTTTCCTTCCGTTTGGTATTTTACTCATATCATGCACACCAAAACGGACGTTATGCCATTTATTATTTTCGTTCAATTAAAAGTCATGTTGAATGCCTCAAAAAGCATTTGCCAACTTGCACAATAAACTAAAATTCACTGCTAAAGCATTTTGATAGGAACCACAGAAACAAACACATTCAATACATTCTCAAAACCACGTGGCACCCAATATGAAAACAAATACCAATTCAATATAAATACAAACTCAAACATATCATGTTGGGACATGTGGTCATTACTGATTAGTCATCTGGGGTACTTGGGGGGGGGGGGGGGACGGGGGAGGGGTAGGAATGGCCTTATCGCTCGGTGGATGGCTGGCTTGTTCGGTTGGATTGGTTGCACGTTTGGTTGGGTCGGCAACAGTTTGATGCAGACCTTTTCTAATTTTCCTTATTTTTCATATTTTCTTATTGTTTATTGATGATATCTGAGAAATTTTTGTGTCTAACGATTTCCTCTGTTTCGATTCTTTTTTCTATTTTGCAGAGTTATAACGAATTACTTTGTAGTTTCCTTAGCCATGGCTGATATAATGGTGGCTATTATGGCCATGACATTTAACTTTAGTGTGCAAGTAACTGGACGGTAAGTAAGAACATGCCAAACAATAAGAACAACAAAAATAAACAAAAAGCAAAAAACACACACACACACAAAATTTCGCTGTGAAATTGCAACAGTGACAAGTAAAACCAAAAAAAAACACAAGACTGAGTCAAGGTGTTGGGGGGGCCTTTTGGGGTCTACGGGCATAAGGGATTTAAAAAGAAAAAAAAAAAAAACAAATAAATACACATGCACATGCACACATATATACAGATATTTATATATGTTTTATATAAAAAAGAGTCCCTGAAAAAAACCAAAAGCTACGTTTATTTATGCCACTGCTTTTTGTGTTTGGACGTGAGTGTGGGTGCGTGTTTCAAAAACTTTTGTTGGTATTTGTGAGTTGGTTGTAAAATACGAAATGTACATGTAAGAAATGCAAATGTACAAAGTCATCTAAGTGAGTGTGTGTGTGTGTGTGAATGAGAGAGTCTGCAAGTGAGTCTACATGGATGTGTGTCTGTATGTGGGAGGGTGTTGATATGGCTGTGCCTGTGTTTGTGTTCAAGTATTGAAATGTGCAAAAAAAAAAAGAACGAAAATAAAATGGGCACACACAAACACACACACATACACTCACGCATACAATCTTCCTCACTTTGAAATGTCATTCTAAAGGACAAAAACCGTCACAATGTGACATGGTCGTATCCTTCGACTGCCCAGAAAAAGAGAGGCAGAGGGTATGCGAAGAGGGTATGTGTGTGTTTAAGCGAGAGTAACTTGCTCAGTTAATTATGCAAGGCTTAAATCGTGCGGGTGGGGGTGAGACTTTAAGCTTAATGCCTTTTATCAGAGCTGCTCCTGTTGACCGCTTTAAGCTCTTTCCAACCCAACCGACATTTGCCATTGACTTTAATTTAAGAGCTGAACAAATGTTTGCTACACCCACCGAACCAATGATATTGCCATTTGCGACAGTGTCAACGCATAATGTGCCTGCCAGGAACCAAGCCAGCTTCCAATCAACTTGCTCGGCCAAGTCGACTTGCCGACAGCAGCTGAAAAAACTTCAATGCAAAAACCACTCGATCACCCACCCTCCTACTGGAGAGTACACAGTTGCATTTAAATTGACATTGGCCACAGAATTTTGAGCGCGAAGGTCGCCAATGTCGGTACGTGGCGCAAGCAACCAACAGACCCAACCCACTTGGCATTCATTAGCAAGTTTACCTTCACAGTTGCTAGTTGCATAATTGACGCTGTCCTGGGAATAGCAACGAACCGAAAGACGCCACGGCTTCGCAGGCGCCAAGCGGCAATTCATGACAACGCATAGCCAAAAAATATACAAAGCAGTTGTGGAAAATTGGAGGGACCCAAAAAGCCTATATGGCTGCAGGGTTTGAGCATCAAGTTTTGAAATATCGAGTTGGAAAAACTTTATGAAAGTGAAGCGAAGCCTTGGCTGGCTCTTTTAGTCTGATAATAAATTTTACTGCCTGCTGGTGGACCAAGCCAAAAAACACACAATAACAACAACAATGCGAAGCAAGCAAAAGGGCACGTGGCAGACCACGACCACAGCTACACAGCAACGTGAGTTTTAATGAGTTTTTCATGCAGCCAGCCAACCGACCTAACAACCTGGGTCTGGGCCTGGGCCTGGGCAGGCGGGACACTACAGAAAAACCGGAGCAAGTGAAAGAGTTTTTCGGTGGCGGTTTGGAAAACAGACAAGCCTACAAGTTGTTTGCGGCAGCATTGCTGGCGACAGGCTGTCCTGGGGATTTCACTGGCAGTGGACTGGCAGAGAGCAACCTCAAAAGTGTCATTCTGATGCTGCCAAAATGGCAAAACTTATCCTTGATTTTTAACTGTGCGGCAATGTGCCTTTTTGCTCTTAATTTGGCTCACATTCTTCGGCAAACCCAGCTAAACTGTGTTAGTGGAGCACCAAAGAGCTGGGTGACTTGCTTTGCAGTGCCACCTGGCAGCTAAGATGAAATCAATAAATACATAAATCAAGTCTGCTGAAAACGAAGCTACTGGAAAAGACAGTGGCATAAATTGGTCATAAAACAAAAGTGTATTTAAAATTTTATTCCTTTGTGTGTGTGTGTGTTTTTGTAGAAATAATATTTCGTTTTTTGAACTAACAAATTTGAATACCCTTTTTCAGTTGGAATTTCAGTCCTTTCATATGCGATCTGTGGAATAGTCTGGACGTTTATTTCTCAACAGCAAGCATTTTGCATTTATGTTGTATATCCGTAGACAGGTAAATATAATACTACATAATCCATTCTTTTAATTATATTATTTTTTTCAAGAAAATATTTGGAGAAATAACTGTCTGTTTAATGGTATACCAAGTCCTTGCTTTGAGTTTAAGACAATTTTTATTTATGGTATATCTATATGATATAGTATTTCGATCCAGATCAAACTTGGCACATATATTAATTGTGTGTTTCCATAATAAATTTAATATTCAATTTGGTAAATATTTAAGGGAGGTATATTCATATGATAAAGTAGCTTGATCCGTCTGGTTCCGATGACTCTGAACTCCTGGCACTCTCTAACTTTTAATCAGTTCGATCTAGATCAAATCTGGCACACATCTTATTGATTTCATATTTTATTAAATTTGATTGTTAATCAAGAGAGATATATCCATATGATTAAGTAGCTCGATCAGTCTGGTTTCGATAACTCTGAACTCCTGATACTTTTCAAGTTTTAATCGAATACTTTTTTCATACTTTTCAAACAATTCTTTCCTTACAGATATTATGCCATCGTCAAGCCATTAAAATATCCAATTAGCATGACAAAACGAGTGGTAGGCATTATGCTGTTGAACACGTGGATATCACCGGCCCTGCTCTCGTTCCTGCCAATTTTCATTGGCTGGTACACAACCGAAGAGCACATGGCCTTTAATAAAGCGAATCCAGATCAGTGCGATTTCAAAGTGAATACCTATTATGCCATCATTTCCAGTTCGATATCATTTTGGATACCTTGCACCATCATGATATTCACCTATTTGGCTATTTTCCGCGAAGCAAATCGTCAGGAAAAGCAACTAATGATGCGGCATGGTAATGCGATGCTCATGCATCGTCCATCGATGCAGCCATCGGGTAAGGTTCAGTCTGTTGCCCAGTAACCTTTCTGCCAGACCATTTATCATGCGTATATCCACCTCTTTTGCTTTGTGAACCCGTAGGCGAGGCGCTAAGCGGTTCGGGTTCGTCCAAAACATTAACACTGCATGAGGTCGAACAGGAGCACACACCGACAAAGGATAAACATTTAATCAAAATGAAGCGAGAGCACAAGGCAGCTCGAACTCTGGGTATTATCATGGGCACTTTCATACTCTGCTGGCTGCCGTTTTTCTTATGGTAAGTCTCAATTTCATGCACAGCAAAAAAGCATTAATTTGAATTTCGAATGGAATGTTAAAGTTGGTTCGAGTCACATATGAACAAAATTCTCAAAATTAACTCAGAGAAGCATAATTATTTTGCTCTAACATTGGCATAATTCGAGAATTAAAAATTATCTTCGGTATAGGAATTTTTCAGATACTCTGAAGTTCTTTTTGTGAGTCAAAAATGTTGCCGACTTATTTTCTCTGTGTATACATACATAAAAATGAATGTCAGTCTCATGCTGACATGGGATTTCAGCATGATTTATTTAATGTCACGTATGCATAATTAAATATTACTCATACGCCTTGTATGCCAAGAGAATTCAAAATGAATGATATACTTTTTTTGCGATTTTTTTTTTTATCTTTTGGACTGTCGCCAATGCGAACATAGTCTATGAAATTGTCCTCATCTACATTTCTCTTGCCCATTTTTTTTTTGTTGTTTATTTTCGGGTCTTTAAAGGTACACCATCTCCATGACCTGTGTGCCCTGCCCTGTGGTACCTGAAATTGTGGTGTCCATTGTCTTTTGGATTGGCTATTTCAACTCCACACTAAATCCCCTGATTTATGCCTACTTCAATCGTGACTTCCGTGAGGCCTTCCGCAACACGCTGCTCTGTCTGTTCTGCAATTGGTGGAAGAACCGCCACCTGCCCCTAGACATTGACATCCGCCGATCCAGTCTGCGCTACGACCAGAGGGCGAAGAGCGTCTACTCGGAAAGCTACCTCAACTCCACAGCCCCCTCCCAGCGGCGGCAGTCGCAACTTGTCGACAACTTATAATACAGGGACGAGGCGCTGCTGACCCCACTGGCTCAGCAGCAACAGCGACTGGCCGCACCAGCCAAGCCACCATCGCTGCTGCTGGGGGATCAATCGAGTGGAATGGCCGCCGGAGGCCCTGCCGCCTCAACTACCGCCTCGTCTGATGATGTGCAGGAGATACAAATTGAAATTCCCATGGAGTACATCAACAAATGGCATAAAAAGAACAGCAAAGGGCGAGGGTCAGTTGATGCCACAACAACGGTGATTTCAACGGCCACTTCATCGAGTCATGTCTGAGTGGTTTGCGGGGGCGGGTTAAAAGCAAAACACATTAATCAAATTGATGAAATTAATAGGACAGGACAGCCCTGCTAACCCTGAACTTGTGCAATGTATTTCATTTGTTTATTTGTTGACATTTCTGATATCGTAAGCCTTAAAGGCAAATTGCATAACTTTGACCTCCACCTCAAGCTCCACCCCACCAGTTTACTGACCAAACTGTTCAACAGTCTTTACATCCATTAGTCTGTCAAAGTCAACTATCTGTTTATTTTGCATAAATTTAATTGTTTAGTTTTGCTCATCATTGTTAACCGAAGCATTCAACCAAAGCAGCTGCTGCAGCTACTTCAGAAATGTGCTTCCTTCTAGTTCTTTCCCCCACCTTCCCATCTTTCTCATTTTATCGCTCTTTCAATTTATATTATGTGGGGTTTTTTCATTGTCATAGCAAAAATATTATGAAATCCCCGTAACGATGATTATTATTATTTTATATTTATTTTACTTTTAATCTACATTCACATTATTTATTTATTTATTTATTATCTGTGTCAAGTATTTAAGATAATTTATACAACATTTTCTTTTGTTCAGGCAACCACAAAAAAACAAAAAAAAAACATATTTAATATTTTATAAATATATATATATTTATAGTGTATTTCATGTTGATAAAATGTGTGTAAATATTTAATATTTTTATAACAAAAAAAAAAAGAAACGATTATATATGACTATATGAATAAATATAATTTAAGCGCAGGTTGTAAAACAATTTCAATTTCTATTGTGTTGATAAACATTTGTTAATTGCTGCACCAAAAACAATAAAACACACAAACACACACACATACACACACAAACATTGAGTGTTTAAAATAAACTTGAAAATTATACGTATGCCTAAAATAATATTGTCAAAATTCAACTACAACCAGAAGAAGTAAAACCTAAAATTGTGCCAATTATAAGATGCAAATTAAAATTAATAAAACAAAAAAAAAATTTTTCAATAAAACCTATTCAATTGTTTTGTGGGTAAACAATAAAAAATGATAGCTTCAATTTCATAGAGGAACAATTAAAAAAATATTCTTCATTACCCAACTAGCCGAGGTTAACGAAATCGATAAAAATTTAGTAGTTGAATAAAAAATTAATCAATTTGTAAAAAAAAGCAAAAGCAAACCATACATCGTTATTTGAAGAATGACAATCGAATGCAATAAAAAATGCTCAACAATTACATTAAGGAAAATCAGAAATTAATATTTAATTAAATTATGCAATAGTTAAACCATCGCGATACTGGGAAATGGTTTACTACATATGGCAGACAAAATCAAAAATAATTTATTAGGAAAAAAGATAAAATATAGTTTTAGTAAAACGAATTCAAGTGAGTGAAAATATTTATAAAAAAAAATAAAAACCGTTGAAAAGGTAGCTTACAAAGAGCTTATGGCAAAAAAAAAACGAACAGCTCAAAAAAATTGCATAAAAAAATATTCGTATTTAAATAAAATAATAAAAAAGTGCAACCAACAAAGTGACTATCAAACTAAATTATATCGAGTGTTCCAAGTGTTTCAAGTGCTTAGTGTAAATATTTGTGTTAAAAAAAAAGAAAAAAAATCAAATCATTTAATTTGCGTTTCAGTTCCTGGAATTAAGTTGACTGCGTAGCCTGTAAGGGGAGGGCTTGTGCACTGCTTACAAAGTCAGCAACTTGATTCCAGCAACTGCGACTCAATCTCAACCTAAAGAATCCGAAAAAAAATCTTTTCAATCAAATTACTTCTCTTTTTGTATTGATTTGTTATACTTAAAGTGCAAAAAGTGTCAATCAATAATTGACCAGTTTAACGAGGAATCAAATTCGAATAAAATACTATAAAATACCAAAGAGAAAAGAGACCGATTTCGCACAACAACTAATTTGTATAAACTATTTTACTTTTATTCATTTTCAACTTTCTACTTTTGATAAATACAATTCAAACAGCTGCCAGAAATATCAGATTAAAATAACAATTTTCATGTTGTTCCCCGAAAACTCAGAAATAAAATTATTTTTAAGAAAAAAAAAATATAAGGGCTAAGTTTGTTGTTGTTTTGAATGTGAAAAAAAACTAGTCTTGGTAAAAAACAAAAAATAATCATAAATTGTAACGAACTCAATATGCAATATGTAAAGTAACCTAGAATTGCAAGTCGGTAAATGTAAATGTTATGTAACAAAAGAATAGTATTTATATAAAAAAAAGAAAATATATATATATATAGAAATAAATTATTTATGATTACAGTTATTATGAATATTGTATATGCTTTCCTTAAAAAAAAATATTGCTTGAAAACAGCAAATAAAATTAATTCTTTGCAAATAAACTTGTCAAAAAATATACATATATATTTTTTTTAAGCCTAAGTAAATTCGTTAGATAACTTTTGCTGTCTTGTTTGTTTTATGGATTTACTGAATGTGTCCCTGTATTTGTACATCTTTTTTTTTTTAGTTTGAAAATCAAATGAAATTTCTATTTTTTTGTGCTCTTTTGTATGACAAGCAAAAACAATATATCAAAGCGATAAACTTTAGGAGAAATTAATAATAATAAAAAAAAGTAAGTGAAGAGCAGTTAAGATTTAAATAAATATGAATGTGAAATACTATAAAATATATATAGAATATTGTAAAAAAAAATATAAGCCCAATATACCATATATCTTGAAAAGTTTTGAGTTGAACCAAAACAGAAACGAACAAAGCCGCAGCAAAAAAAAAAAGAATGATAAATAAAAATTAAAAAAACAAAAAATCAAAGAAAAAATTCCGTCTTTTTTTCACACACAATTAAAACTCTCAGAAGGTAAGTACATTAACAGTAAATTATCAGAGAAATACTTAAATATGTAAGAAGAGAGAAAGCGAAACTTCTTGACTAATGTTCCTGACAACCACAATCACACGCGCACGCTGCGTATGAGTGATTTTTATTTGGCAGATAATTTAGCCGGCGTCATGGCAATCCAGCGGCGTCTCCTCGAATTTTTCTTAAAAGTAATTTGTCATATTATTGCGCCACACAGGGAAGCAGAGGTAGTTGAAAATTTCCCAGCCAATGTGGCGTATACGCCATGCCAAATTGAAAACTGCTTAAATACCTGAAATAACGAAACCTGCTCCCGGCTTTCTTCTTGTTGTGGCTGCTGTTCCCGTACTTTAAGCAAAAGTTTTTACCAATTTTATATGGCACTGTAAATTAAATTTATTTGCCAAACAGGTGACAGACGCCACACCCAGCAAAGTTTTCCCTCGCCCACATCAAAATTTCCCACTCAACATTCCGCCCAACCGCCCCCCAAAATCATCGTCTCACCCACCGTGAGCCCTCCCACTGGCAATTCTGGCAAAGGCAAAACTTTGTTGGCATTTTAAAAACTCATAAAGAAAATAACAAAACCAACAACAAAATTCTACAAATACGCATACAGAGTCGCACATGTGGGTGTCTGGCGGTCGTTGGAAGAAACATTTTTCAAATATTGTCGAGCTAAAATTAAAATTCAATATCTATAAATATAGATGCGGCAACTCAGCCAACCAAACCCTCAGACTACACACAACACGACACTGCCAACAAACACATCCACATTTACAGAGGTGACACAAAAATGAAAAAAAAAAAAAACAAAGAAATCAATTTCGGTTTGGGCCTGATAGTGTTTCCCCTACATCGAATAGTTTAAATTTTGAGAACATTATTGCATTTTTATTTTTGTTGTCAGGTAATATTTGTGAGTTTTATTATCAAACTAATTTTTAACAAGCCCTGAAATTCGAAGACCAAAGCACTTGGTTCAAATAGAGAAATTTATACACAGATCCAGCTCAAAATATTAGAAAATATAATAACTGAATTCTTTTCAAATTTATAATTGACAGATGGGTGAATAAATAAGCAATTTAATAAATATTTTTGGTAAAGAGAAAATCTTTTTGCATTTTATCGCCAAGCTCATATTTAATAGTCGAAATATTGGAAATATAATAGCTTTAGATTTTGAGAAGAGAATTTGCCGAAGACCCCCCAAGGTTTCCCAAAGTAAGATCAGAGTGACTAGAGAAATCAATCTGGCCTTATCTCTCTGTCTCAGAGTAGGTAAGATCTAAAAAGCTTCGCTCACATATAGGTAAAATCTAAAAAGCTTCGCTTACATATGAATCAGTCTAGCTTAAGATTATTCGATTTTTAGTCTATCAGATTTAGGTTCGAATGAAAATGCCTAAGACCCCAACTAGTTCGGGAATTTGCCAAGATCCAACAAGACGAGACTTCTATATGATATGGTTTCCATAAAGCCGATTGGAAGTACTGAATTTATAGGCAAGCTTTAGTGTATTAAACTATATGCATGGATTACATATCATATAACTTTATATAGCTTCTATGTTTTCGATTTGAAGAGTGAAACTTATATCATATAATTTTATGTAAGAAAAAAACAAAAACAAAAGCTTTAGATTTTAAAAGAATTCCAATAGATTATGTTTATATGCCAAGCTTAAATTTATTCGATTTTCTAGACTCTGCCTAAAATTGGTCAATCTTGCAAACTAAAAAAAGTTATATTGACGAGACCTTCGTTGTTTTTGTACCAAGCAAATGAAGCAGCCGAGTTAACAAGAAAAACTTTTTGGAATTCACAATGATTTCTGTATGCCCAAAAGAGCAATACATCAAAATCAAGCACATTCATTTAAAGTTTATCAAACTCACTTTGATATCAATGAATGCGAAATGAATACAAATTTCTAGGGGAACATGGCCGAAGGGCACAAACAAAATAATCATAACAACAAGCTCCTTGAAAGTGGAAGTGCACAACTTGCCTCATCAAAGGTCAAGTCTGCGAAAATCAAATCAAAATGAATACGTTACTGATGTATGACAAGGCGTCAAAAAATAAGTCATAATTTACAAGCAATTTACAGGATAGGGTAGCTCCTCGGCTTGCATAGCATAATGGTGATCCATAATGGCAGCAAGAAAATCAGCCAGCCAATCATCAGTCACCAGAGGCGACCATTTTCTTGACAAGTGACAGCCTGACAGCCGAGAGACAAGAAGCACATGGATGTCTTGACTTTGCCGTGACATTCGATACGGTGTCATAAGTATCAAAAGTTAAGTTTAATTTTAAATAAGTTTTCCAATGTTTGTTTATTTTTTTCCGATTTTCTGTTTTTCTTATTTTTGTCCACCCCCGGTAAAAATATAAATATTTAAGGGCATTAAAAGATGAAAACAAATAGTATGGAATCGTATAAACTTTCAGACTTGGCGTTCGGGATATTTGAGTTTGACCGAAGTTGCACCAGTCGAGAAATCAGATACTTGAGCGTTTATTTTTTATGAATTTTTAATAACTTTGACATGCTCAGCAGACAAGGAAAGCGTCTCAGCCCAACACAACATACAGACACGCACACTTTCTATATATTTTGAGACTCGAGCAGAATCACATTGAGCCGGCACATGTCTGTCTCTACAGTCAGCTGGTTGACTGACTCTGTTCACAGTGTTCTCATGTCTCCTGGCCCACTGTGTCTATCGAGGAGAGCTTGTTGTTTGCACTGTTGCTTTTTGCTGGTGGCTTGACGAAGTGTGTGACCGCCCCTTTGCTGTATTGTGACGGCCCCAGAGCACAAACACGAGCAGCAATAACAAATCATTTTTAGATTTACGTGCGCCAGTTTGGTGATTCAGCTTAGAGGACAATGTCACCTCCAGTCTCCAATTCCCAGGCATCAAAATATTTTTATTACAAATGCAAATATTGACACACGATGCGCTCTCTTCCACAACATGAATATCTCAGCCACAGAATACCCTAACGGCAGCTAAATCGGATTACTATTTGCACCTACAGTTTTTATTGCTTTTACTTGTCCACCCAGCTGAGTGGATTTGCCGACTCAGGGTTGCTTAAGAAAGAAGTCCTTAAGTTCAAGTGTCTGGCTGTGGACAAGAATTTTTCTTTCAACACTCTCTGACTACCTTTCAAAGCAACTCTGCGCTTTTTGAATTTCGAAGCTGCGCGCCAAATTCGAATGCGCAGAATCCCCTAGACGCTCTCTTTGCCTTCGCTCTTCTCACACTTTGCGGGGTGGCTGTGAATTCGCCGCATTTCAGAAAGCCGCAAAAAGGACTTATTTACAAGCTTGGCGATTTCAGTCACTGGGCAGTTATTGAGGCAAGCGCACGCCACGTCGCAATCAAGTTTTGAGCCAAAGACTCTATTAGAATATAAGCCCAAGAGTATTTGTTTGTGTAAGTTTTGCGGTTGTCATTGCGCTAGGTACATCTTAACAACAATAAAAAAAGCATGTGACCAAAAAAAGTTAAAACAAAAAAAAAAAAAAAAAAAAAACTAAGCTCGTCTGCATAATCGAGATTTCAGTCAACGGTGCGTATGCGTAAACTGCTTTTATAACTGTGTCTGGCCTGATGCTGCAGTCATGCAAAAAACAAAAATAAAACACAAATACTCACACACTCAAACTCACACTCCATAAATGTTAGCCACACATGTGCGTGTTTCGATTTAGTTACGAAAACCGATACATTTCGGTCAGTCAGTCCGAAAATACCGCGCGCTGCTTCTTCTAGTGTAGTCAAAAAAATAAATAAATAAAACAACTGTTCTTGTGGGTGAGAGTTTTTCTATGTGTATAAGGTTGTGTATGTGTGTGTGTGTGTGTATGAGTGTGTTTGGTAGCTGTGAGTGTCCATGTCAGGGCAACCCGCCTACATGGGCTTTGTTACGTGTTATTGTCGTGTAGTCCCGCCTGCCAAGCCCCTTCAAAGTAAAGTTCTTTCTGCCACTGCTTCCATTGTAGCTCTCTTTGCTGCTGTTGCTGATGGTCACACAAAGCAGCAGCAGCAGCAGCAGTATTGGCAAGGCCTGGTAGAACGGTCATCAAGTCCGGCTGGGCAAATCAAAAAGGCATTTACTTTTTTTTTATTATTTTTTTTATTTTTACAAATCGATTCGATTGTTGCCATTGTTGTTGGTGTTACTCCTCTTAAGGTTGCCGATGTTACTGGCTTGTGGTTGGGGTCATAAAAATAGTCAAGTGGCCAAGGCAAGGCTAATGACAAATTAAATTGTTTGCGTTTTTATGCCTTCACTAAACTTTGCCACGACAATGACAGCAACGAAACAGCAAACAAGACCAACACCAACAGCACATCATCGACTGCCTGGGAGAGACTAACAATATAATAAAAAAATATATATATAAATAAATAAACAGAAAAAAGGAATCATTAAAAAATTTCCAAGTGCCGACGGTGTGCGAGTGTGCGTGCGTTAAGTTCGTGTCTGTGTGCATAAGAAGTTTTACCGTTATCAACTGTAATAACAACAATAAACAACGATAAAAGCAACAACTGAACAAAAGTTTCGCACAATAATAATAAAAACAATAACAACAATGAACAATAACAACAACAACAACTAAAAAAAAAAAAATAAAGAAAGTAACAAAAAAGCAGCAAAAACTGCCACAGGCAACACCAAATAGCTTGACCTCTAAAGCAACGACAGCGAGAGAGAGAGAGAGAGAGAGGGAGAGGGGGAAAGATCTTCTTGCACACTCCTCTTGTTGCAGGCAACACAGTCATCAAACAGCAAAACGCAAATCAACAACGACAATGCCAGAAACGTTAGCGGCAAAGTCAACTGCGACGCCAACTTTTAGGGCTGCGGAGCGAAGCTTATGGAGCGGACGCCTGGCGCGTGTTTAGCAAGTAAGCAAAGGCAAACAATAAAACTTTCTTCTTCCTATTTTAGCCTACCAAACTCCCGCCAGGAATCCCACGGTAGTTGCTTTGGCTTTGTTTTATTTTTTATCCTCTTCCTTTTCAGTTTTTTTTGTTTTTTTGTTTTGTAGTCTACTTGCAGGCGCACGTGCGCCAGTCAAATGGCGCTACAAATTAAGGCAGCCAAACAACACAACAACAACAACAATAGCAACAGCAAAAACAACATTCAGCGTGGGGTCTCTCTAGGAGAAGAGAACAAAAAAAAATTAAAGCGGCACAAAATTTTTAGTGGTTACGTAAATTGGAATTGCTGCCAGTCGAGAGTTTGCCGAGCCTAAAAGAATGGAGGAAGCAAGACACACACGCACACACACACACACTAACATATTTACTCTCTGAACAAGATGGTTTTTAATAAAGTTAAAAACGTGCAGTTTGTCTGACATTTTAATATCATGGCCTACGACATGGTAGCAGTTAACTTTTCCCCCGTCAGTCAGACAGACAAACTGACAAACAGACAAGCGGTGACAAAGGCATGCTAAAAATTGAGCGAGGCACAGAGCCCAAGTAGACAGACAAACATTTAGAGTCAAAAAAAAAAAAAGATGGACTGATAGAGGGTGTCTGGCTAAATCTGAGTGGATTGTGGCAAGGGCTGCTGTGACATTTGCCACTTGATTCGCTCACCTGCAACAGAACAGCAAATGGTTCCGCTCACACTGCTCTCACCTCTCAGACAAAACAACAAACAAGAACTTGAGCCAACTTAACTAAAACCGAGGAAACCTTTTGGTTCTGCCCCGTCCAAGAGGCTGCCTTCGAATCGGCCCTTTGAATCTACCCAACGACTCTTAACCTCTGCCTCTGGCTTACCCAATCTCGCTCACATCTTTTGCATTTTTATAATGTCTGCAATGGCTGAGTGGCGGCGGCAAAGCCAACGGCAAACGGCAACAGCAACGGCGACGACCTTTTGAGGGAGACCAAGCACTATTGATTTTTATGCTTCGGGCATTTTTCTGCCTCTTTTATTTTAATGTTTTTCTTGGCCCGGCCCACACTCACCAAAAGTGAAGTGATTTACACTCTTAGTTGTCTTTGTCTGGATATTTGTTTTTTTTTTTTTTTGGTACAAGTTTACAAAATCTAAAAACGATTTGTTCAAATCCAAGAAAAAACTAATGCAAATTTTTTGGCAGCAAAAACTTTCTTTGGTGTCAGTTTCAATGTTTTTGTTCCCGTCATAAACTATCAGACTACATGATGATGAACAAGCATATAAAACACACACGTGTGCCAGATGAGCGAAATACCGACTTGAAGAGAAAATGGATTTGTCCCTGATGCTATGCAGAAAATTGAAACTTCTTCAAGCGTTCTTCAAAAAGTTTGAGTTCAACTCAAATTCAGCTTCCTTTTTCTGTTTATTCTGTCAATCTATTTCATAAATGTGGTTGTTGTATTTTTTTTTTTTTTGGGTTTTAAAATTGCTGGGATTGTCTTGCCGATCCAATGGCATTTTTATATACTACAACACTTTACGATTGGGACAAGTCTAAAAATATTTGCCTAGAATTTCCAGAATGTGTGTATATTTGACATTTTCTTTTTGTTTTTGTTTTTTTTTTTTTTAACGCAAATGGCGTCATTTATTCTTGCAATATTTCATCATCGGCCCAGCAGGCAGCGAGACTCTCTTGCCAGAGTTACTCACACCCTCTTTGCCTCTTTGCCTTAGCATACTTGATCCGCTCAACTCTCGTAATTCTTTTCAAATGTCTTCGATAAATGGCTGGATAAATGATAAATAGAATAAATGTCTATAGGAATTTTTGTTGTTGTTTTTGGCTTAAAGCTAATAAAATTCATGGCTGGCATAACGATGTGATGCGAATGTGGCACGCACAAATGTGACGCCTTTTGTCGTCGCCAAAACGTCGCTCTCTGATTGAAAATTTAATTAAATAAATTGTCATACTTTGTATACGTGAGTCCTTCAAGAAGTTAAAAAAACACTCACACACACACACCCACACAGACGCACACACCCACACACAAAGAGACTGATAGCCCTGAGATAAGGGTTCAAAGCTAAAATTCATTTATGACATTCAATTGCAATTAGAAGCCTTAATTAGTAAATAAAACCAATTTGAAAATAAATTATTTATTAAAATTCAGAAAATATTTATTTAGTTTTGGATTTGTTTCACATTTACGTGGGTATTCAATTTAATTATTTTAAGTGGTGTTAAGCCTCAGAGCTTAATGAGCTGCCAGAGATTTCATTTATCTTTTCACTTCATTTGATGCTTTCTAATCGCCCAAATCGTTTAACACCTCAAATTTTAGATTTGATTTCACTGTACGCAAGTGGATTGGCAATATGACCAAGCATTTTTTAGGCTTTACTCAAAATAATCTTTAGTCTTGGGCGGAAATTGTTTTCTTTTGAGTCAGTAAATCATTGAGAATTTTCGCCAAAACCCTAATGGTATTTTCTATTTCGAACCCGTTTTGTTATAGTTGAGAAAATATGCTAAAAATATTCAAATCAAACTATCCTTTTTCTTGAATTGGATTTATCGCCAGTTTAATGGTGAGCTAGGCCAATAAAAAAATCCCAATGTTATCTTCGGGTTGCCGAAGATTACAAACTCTTTTCGCAGTTGTTTCTGCCGTAAATCACATGAACGGGGTTAGTCAGTTAATGGGGCCGATTTCGGTTTGTATGACAGCTATATGAAAAAGTCGTTCGATTTTAATAAGTTATTCCTAAAACCGATTTAATTTCGTATAGCAGCTGTATGAGGTTCGATCCTTACAAAATTTGGTTCATATATCCGTTGCTATATAGAACACAAATTTGAAAAGGATCGGATAATAAATGTGGGAGTTATTCGCTAAGCCGATATAGGTTCGTATGACAGCTAATTGATATAATGGTACGATCCGGTCGATTCCGACAAATGTGCTGCCTAGATAATAAAGAAGGCTATATACCAAGTCTCTTCAAAATAGCTTCAAAACTGAGAGACTAGTTTGTATAGAATAAGATGGACAGACGGACATGGGTATATCGACTCCTCTAGTGATTCAAAGTATTCTAGATGTAACTTTTGTGGGTCTACGATGTTTGGTTCTGTGCATTACAAACATTAGAGCAAAATGAATATACTCTTTTTTCTACGAAAAGTATACAAAAAGGTAATTTCGTTTGTTTGTCTTTGGGACGAAACTAAATAAATTCTTATATACATTTATCTGCTCATAAATTTCAATTGAGTAAATCTTCTTTTTAGACCAAAGAAAAGAAAAGGACAATAAAAATATCAAAACTACATCATAAATATACAAAAATTCTTCAACGAAATTTGCTTTGCTGGAAAAGCCTTGAATCCAAAATAAAGAAACCAAAGCCGGAAATACACTCAGCACGAAAGCATTTAAATCAGTTTTTGTATTTTCATATCTATTCAACTGGAATGAAAATGAAAATTCCTTTAGTTATTCAAGTCCAGGGAGGCCATTTTATTTTGTCTTGCTCAGAGTCCGTCTTTGTCCGCCATGGTTTCTTGAGTTGCCTTTGCCTGATGTTTGCAATTTTATTAGCCACTAAATACCTTGAATGATATTTGCCATTGTCGATATTAGAGAGAAAACGAGATAGGCAGAGATGTCAATGACACTGAATTCAATTCTATATTAATGATATTAGTGTTGAGCTTCACTTTGCTTGGGATGAGTCCGCCGCAGTAATGGCGAGACAGCAATTCCAGAATGTCCCGGCTAGGCGATTTTCTCATTAAAATAACTTCCGCTGACGTTCAGGCGCTGCTCGGCCCAGACAGGGCTCCTTGGAGTCCTTGTTTTTATTGTTGGTGTTAATATTTTTGTTGTTAGTGTGTGTGTGTGTCTTTCTTGGTGCTTTTGTTGTCATTGCCATTTATGGGGCAACTTTACTGTTTATGTCATTAAGAGGCGCTCAGTATTTAGTCGAGGAAATCCCTGGTGTGTGTGTGTGAGCAGAGGCAGACAAGATGAGCTCTGCTGAGAGTGTATTTATGTGATGAGATTCTTATTGTTGTCATTGAATTGTTACACTTGCGTTTTGTCAGACACTTGATTTTGTGTATATTCGGGGTACAATGGGTTTTTAGGGGAACTGATTTTAACAAAATTGCTTTGCCTCGACTGGCCCAGCTCTGCCGTCTGTCTTTTGTTTATGGGGAAAATATTGTAATTCCTAAATCGGCACAACAATAACAACTCATACTAAAATTCCAAAAGTATTCAAATATTTAGTGTGGCTCCCACAGAGAGGGAGTTGCCAGAGTGTATTTAGCCTGGCATGTCTGCCTTTTCCTCTCTCTTCTTTTTTTTTTTTTATTTCTTGAATCTTGTTCGTTGGTTTTGCAACTTTAGAAGTTTGCCAGTGGGCAAACCTTTTGTATATAAGAGACTATTCTGCCAGCAGCCGGCTCCTCTAACCTTTCGATAGCTTTCAATTTGATATATTTTTTTTTTTGTTTCGGCCTGGTTGGGGGGCTTTTTGTTTTGTATGCTTTAGAAAAGACAGAGTATATCCATTTTGTCTTTAGACATAGGAAATCGTGTTAGGTCAAAAGTCTGTTGCCCAAGGAATCCAGTCTCTACATTTTTAAACTTTTATATTGGAAATCTTTGTAGACTATATTATAGAATTGACTGGATCAACAAAAATTATAAAAGAATTTCCGTTGAATTAAAAAGTATATGGACTTCCACACCTTGAGGATATCCTTCCGCATTGTTTTTTGTTAGGCCTTATGGGTCCTAGCTTTTGTTGTGAGCGTGTGTGTAAGACACTCTTTCACTTTTGTCGTTTCAGCAGCCTGCTAGCCTATTGTGGTCTCTCTTTTAATTTTTTTTTTTTTTTTTTTTTGTTAACGCTGCGCTCAGTTCGGGCAAGAGCAGAACTTAAACAACCTACACAGCCACTACAACATCATCTATACAGGATACACATGTATTATTTATGCTATTATTGATTTTCTATGGGCCTAGTCCCCAGCCAATGGCCTAAAGCTCAGGAGGGAGATTTCACTGGCCTGCCTCACTGTGAGAGGCCTTGTTGATTGACTGGCCCGGCCCTTCTCTGCCTTCTACAAGTTGATTCTCATTTTTTTTAAGCTTTGTTTCGCGGTCTGACTGGTACGCTGGACTTGGAAGACATTGCCGCAGATTAATGTGCCGCCTCAAAATTAAATCATTTTTCAACAAAATTTACTTCACACTGGCAGCTCAACGGCTCAGCGGTAACTTCACTTGAGACAGCCAGCGACGTTTTCATTTTTTTTCCCCCAGCTTTTTTTTTCAATTTGGTTTTCGCTTTTGTTGTTGGAATTTTTTATTGCCTTTGGTCTGTGCCTAAAAATTGGTTACGTGCCTTTTTCAATTTATTTTTTCTTGTGTGCCAACGCGGCGTATACTCAATTGCAGCTTAGTTACTCGGCTCTGTAGTTATTCTTTTTTCTTTACTTTTTTTTTTTTTACACGATTGGCTGGGCCTTGCGGTCAACATGGAAGGGGCTGGACTTAAGTGAACTTTATTTTGGTTCTGACATTTTTGTTTTGTTGACGACTTTTTGCCTCGTTTTAATTTTGACTTTTTAACAAAGTTAGAAACATTTTTGAATTGAATTTGGTTTGCGGGCCGCCAGACCGTGGCCCGGTCATATCATAAATGGTCACTCCAGCATATTCACTGAACTCAATTCCGAAGTTTTGTATACTTATGGCGGTCATCTCCATTCCTGCCATACTGACTAAATCTGTTGCCAATGCCCCATCAGTTTATTTACATAGCCTAACGCCTAAATTAAATTTTAAGCTGTTGATTTGCATTTTAGCCTTTTGCCAACTCCATTCTCATCATCATCATCATCATCATAACAGACTGGCTCATCAAATCATCATCATCGTTATTTGCCCTAGTGAAAGGGCGCTAATTTTTTCTGCATTAAATTCTGGGCAACTGACTTGGTCTGTTTATTGAACCCTGATTAGACTTCGCAGCACAAAAAAAAAAAGAAAAAGAAACTGTAAATACCAAGACTGAAAAGAAATCAGAAGCAGTCTCATTAGAGTGTCTTATTCTATTAAAAAGCGTTGAAGGCAACCCTCCTCCAGCAAACAACAATACCAGTGAAAATGTCTTCTAATTAAGGCACAAATGAAAACCAGGGATAGCTGGAAAAAATTCCACAAAAATAACAAAATACCAAAAAAAAAAGGTTTAAGTTAAACAAAGCGTAGCGTAAAATGTTTCGCGATCTTAAAAATGAGTTTTCAGCAAGTTTGGGTCTATATATGTATTTATTTTTTTCTTTCCTTCATTGTTAATAATTCTTCGTGTGTAGTCTGGATGGAAAATCTGCTAAACATTCTTTCATTTTTAATGAAATTAGGCACCCCAAATGAGGCAAGGCAAAGAGAAAAAGAAGAGACTGGGACATCGAGAGCTACTACCATGTCACTCAGCATTGCTAGAAGAGACTTCAGCAGCAGAAACAGCAACCAGGGCCACCTTGGGTATGAGTGGGTTTCTCCATTAGCACTCTTTGACAGTTTCACCAGAGCAATGTGAACCGCTAAAATGAAATTAGCTACGTTCAACAAAAACAAAATCAAATTTTTCATATATACATTCTTTTTTTTTTGCGGTACTACAAAGACAATGAATACTAAGAAGCTAAAAATATAATTCAGACACTCCATCCTTTTTATTTCCTCAAATTGAGCTGAGTGTGTATGACTCTGTGTGTGTGTTTAATTTAAAAGCACAAAATAAAAAATGGCAAACAGAATTAAATAGAAATGATGGAACCAACAGTAAGGAAGACACTTCATAACAGATTTTTGTGAGTGTGTGACTTTTTTCATTTCACTTTTCGTTTTTTTTTTTTTGCATGTGAAAACCAATTTGTAAACAAGGAATAAGAAATGTCAGAAGCACACAAAACACGCTGTGAAAAAAGCTATAAAAAAAACAAGAACCACGAAAAAAAATAAAAAAAAAAAAACAGAAAAGCAAATAAAAAAAAAACAAACAAAAAAGTCATGGCAAATAAGTTAGGAAATTGCGTGTATTCTAAGGTGGCAATAAGCCAAAGTGCAGCTCATACGGCTCAGACAGGTGAGACACGGAGAAATGTGACAATTTGGCTTCTTGTTTGCTAATTGAACCTGATGGTGGGCCCAAGTCAAAATAAAACTAGTATGCCAAAGCCAAAACTGAAAGTGTGCGAAACAAAAGACAAGGACTTCAATTTACTTAGACAAGCCATTAGTCCGATAGTCATTTTTACTCCTTACAAAAAAAAAAGAAAAAAACGACAAAATTGGCCTTAAGCTTTAAGGAAATACAATTCCGAAAAAAATACATTTACTAAGGAAAAACTCAACTGCTTCGCAGAGTTGCAGAAAAGATAAAGAAAGCTTTAGCTTTAGTTCGAAATTCCAAGAAAAAATATTACCTTTGTCACGTCACTTCTATAAATAACCAGGGGCTATTTAACGTTAATTTTAAATAAGCCGAATACAAATGATGTTGCCTTAAGCCAAAGTTAAAACAATGCCCAAGACGAGAACCTGGACTCTCTGGCATATGAAATATTAATTTGAACTGGCAGAAATTATAAATTTTTGAATAGAAGCAAACTCTTGTTTCTGCCTTACGACTCTTACTCTGAAGCTTTTAACCAAATAACCCAGATTAAAAGTAAGCCAAGACTAACTGCAAAAACAAAGTCTCTAAGAGATAAGACTTTAAAACCAAAATAGTTATTAAAAAAAAAAAAAAAACAGAGAAGAAAATAAAAGTTTTTATTAAGTTTCGAAACAAAAGGCCCTGCCAAATGGCCTGAAGCTGGAATCTCTTTCGGTAAGGTAGAATTTAACAAGCAAGCTTGTTACACATCATAGCCCAATTGATATGAAAGTACTTACAGCATAAACCTAACCAAACATAGAGGGAAACCAAGCAGACAAGCTGCTACCTGAAAATATACTTTCAGAGAACCTAAGTGAGAATATGGTAGCTTTGAATTTTGCCTTCAGCTAACTACAGAAGAAGAAGAAGAAGCCGCCAATAGGAGCTTCGAAATGTTTGCACAAATCGTTAAAACAAAATCAAACAGTAAATAGAGCAAATGATGCGACTGCTTCAGCAGCTTCAATGCTTTTGGCAATGCCATCAAACAAAGGGGTTCAATGTGTCGCCTGAGCCCTGGTCTGTGGGATTATGTGTGTGTGTGTGCGGTGTACTTTATTTTGTTACCTTTAGTCAACAAAGAACAAACAAGAATGAGGAAGAGAATAATGCCATCTGCATCAGCATTTCAATATTTCATTCAGTTTTTAGTCGACTGTCGTTGTGTTTACCGCCAAGTGAATTGCCCACAAGGCTCCAGCCACTGTCAGCGGAGCTGTCAAATCTACACCCACACACCCACACAGACAAGCATGTGCGAGGGCAACAGCAACAACAATAACAACTAAATCCTGGCATTAGTACATGCAAAGTCACTCAATTGATTTTCAGTTGGTCGTTGTCAATTATCTGCAGAACTGTTTGCCTTGCCATTCAGCCAACCCGGGCTGCACACTCAATGGCCAGGACATACACACACAAGCACACATACAACCACAAATACATGGCTTAAGAATAATAGTGACATTGACTAGGCTGCAGCTTTTGGCCAATGTCCTTCACATATACAAACTGAAATGTACAATGAACACTCGGCGTCGTCATATTTGCTGGGCGTACTTGAATTGTTTCAAGGACGCCAATCGCTGCCAACACAAAAAGAGAGAAAGAGAGAGAGAGAGAGGGAGAGGGAGACAAAAACGCATGGACTATTTCTTTATGTATTAGTGAGTAATTTTTGTTTTTTGGTGTGCGTGTTGGGTCATAAATATAAATCAGCTGTTCTCATGATTCATTGAGTAAAACAAGGCAAACTCGTCGACTGGCAAAATTGGCAACTACAAAAGCAAAACAAAAAAAAAAAAACATACATTACGGAATGCTATCTCAATGGGGTGGCGAAGACCATATACTCTATCCATAAATCAAACAATGTAATTATAATTATTATATTTATGTTTTATTTTTGGGCAAAGGACTTATTTGAAATTCCTGAATTGATTGGTAAATAGCCAAGTTATTCTCATATGATATAGTGGTTCGATCCTGCTGAGAATATAGTTCATATAGGTATCATGGTATACTCAAATTATAAGAGTTCGATCACGAACCAAGAGAGATATGACTTAGATATGTGGAATAGCCTAATGACAAAATGTGTACACTCTTTGAATACCTTCGACTTATCCAAAGTTGCCTTTCACAATTTACCAAAGACTCTAGGACTAAGTAAATATAATTTTTTCGACTCTAAAAAGAGTATACAGAACCCCCTACTTTGGCGACCCAGCGGCTGCCTCTGTCTCAATGGCAGAGTAGATTTCATTGCTTCCAAGTGCATGGGGGTGTGTGTGTGTGTGTGAATGTATGTGTGTGCTTTGCATGCAATTGTGTGGTGTTTTTAGTAAAACTTTTCAATTCCATTAAAGCGCAGCAACAACAAAAACAGAACCACGTGCGCACCACTACAAAGACAAACATTCCACATGCTATTGGCAAAGTGCCAGACTAACCGAGACTCGCTCGCTCGCTTTCTCGCTCAGTCGACAATTCTTTGCCTGGCCCAGCTAATACAGAGAGCAATGAAACTGTTGTTATTATTGTTGTTGGTTTTCTCATTTTTGGCCCACTTGGTAGCGAGTATGTCCACCCACCACTTACAAAGCCCTTAAACGTTTTGTTCCGATTTCTTTTTTTTTTTTTTTTGGGAAAAACGAAACACTCAAATCCGTCCTTGTGACTGAGCTGACCCTCTAACTAATTTTATTTTTGAGTCAAATCGTTCGAATGAGTGAGCCAGTTTACTTTTGCCGTTTTAATGCTTTAAAAATAAAATAACAAGACGTGCGTGTAATTTTATGGCGCACAGACACACACACACGCACACACACACACACACAATAGCTATAAAGAGGAAAAACATTAGCGGCAAATTTTGGTATTCTTTTTTCCCATTTTTTTTTACTGGTCCAATTAAAGGTCACTTTGGTAGCGAATGACTAGGCCTTATTAGATTTGCCCGGGCTAAAGAGAATTCAGAGGAGTTGGACATGAAAAATAAAAACACAACAACAACAGCAACACGAAGGGATCCTCAGTGCTGCTCATCTTTGGCACATAGCGGCACATAAATAATGTATAAGCCATAATCTACGACATAATGCGTTGCCAAATTGCCAAAGGCGGGCGGCTTTCTAAATTTTGTATGAATTTTTCTTGTCGAGGCGTTCGCACGGAAAAAGATTAAAAAGGCAGAAAGAAGAGTGCTTCTTCTTGCCAGCCTCTTTTTTCTTCTAAGCAGAATGGAAAATGGCACGCCCAGCACAAAAAAAAGATGAAGAAGAAGAAGAAGCGAAACGCATTGTCAAAGTCAAAGGCGAGGTCGGAGTCATCAGTGTCGTTGCTTTGGCTTTACCAATCTGGCCAGTGGGTAATAAAATTGTAGGCACCCACCCACACAAACACACATACACATAATCACAAAAAAAAAAAACTCTCACAAACATACAAACACACACACATTCTGTCATAAAAAAGTACCTAAAAAGAGGGAAAATAAAATTATAATACGTGATGTGGCTCGCCGGTCTCAGGCCCGCCAGGTCCACACTGCCTTTTCCTGTTTTTTTTCTCTCTCTCTCTCTCTTTTTTTTGGGCGGGATATGAGTAGTGGTTACTTAGTTTGCAGACCGGATATTTCAGCGGACATTTCATGTTCACTTTGATTTGCGACAATTGGCCAAAAAAAAAAAAAAAAGTTGTGAGATTCTCTCGGAAAATATACAAGCTGGATTTATCATCTGCCTCGAGCGAAATCCAACAGATAAGCAAGTTTACCACAATTATTGGGTAATCTTTCTAATTTAGCCTGACAAATTGTTGGACACATTAGAGCAGAATTAAAATAGTGCTGAGTCGGTATAAAACATTTAAATTATTAAGAGATAAAAAAATTAATCCAAGTTCATTTATATTTTGGTCGTTTTTGAAATTTGAAATTTATGAAACCAGTTTAAATTCCTTTTTCGAATTTGAATTTTATATACTTTTCCAAGAAAATAAAAGATTATATGGAAGATACAACAAATATCTAATTATGGCTGCCATAAAGACTAAATTTAGTTTTCATTGACCGATTACATTTTGAAATTCTCAGAAAATCACAAGAATTCAGGAAAGAGTTATTTGCACAAAATCTTTATACCAGGAAATATCTCAAGCAAAGAAATAAATGAATTATTAGCTGGAACTTAGGAAAGATCATTACCTAGAATTATGGAATTTTTTTGTGTGCTTAAAAATCTTGATGGGTTTCTTTGGGCTCCATTTGCCTCTGCCCAATACACATTTTCTTAACGGTCCCAACCACATTTAGGATATTTCTAGCAAGGACGCGGCCATAATTCCGCACACGCACATAATTTCACAGACACACGTAGTCACATACTTATTAAAAGTTTTAATGTCATGCTTTTAGCCATTTGTGAGAGTTGTCTCATATTTCTTATCCTAATTGTTTAAATCTCACAATATGTCCCCAGGCGGCACATGGGCATATGGAAATGCCAAAGCACTGACAGAGCGAGAGGCAAATAGGTAAGCCCGGAATTGGCGTATTTTATGACCAAGCAAGAAACCAAGCCAAAGACTAGCGTGACTTTAATTTGAACAACTTTAAAAGCCTTGGGTCAACACTTAACCACTTGAGCCAAACAATTTACTATGAATTTGTTTTTTTTTTTTTTTGCTAGGCTCTCAAAAATTCCGCCCACCGGCATTGTGGATACTTTGAATGCCGCCATGGCCAAAGCTTTGGAAAGTTTAAGGCCATATAAATTAATTAAACGTAATTGGGACGCTTCGCTGGGCAGTCGCTGCAAGTCGCTCAGACGAGTGCAAGCCTGTCAGTTTGTCCCTCGTGGCGTATGCGTGATTGTTTTACAATCCTTTTTTCATGTTTCCTCAATGCCCGCCCACCAACTTAAATGTTTGCGTTTGCCGTTTATATTCTTTAGTTTTTAAGCATGTGTGCATTTAATTTTTGTTATTTTTTCTTTCAATTAGCGAGACCGTTGAGCAAACAGAAAATTTAAAAATGAAAAACTTTTCGTTGCATACTTTTTGGGTGCAGAAATTTGTGAAAAGCGCTTTATGCTAATTTTTTTTTTTTTTACAAGGGATAAGCACTGAACAATATATGAAACTATAAGAGCGCCATTTATACAAAATAAAAGCATAAATAAAGAGGAAGAGAAACTAGCAGAAGCACGAAAAGCACAACCGACCAAACCGAAAAACAGCACACAAAAAATTCCACGTTCGCTCTGCTTTTCCTGAAATGTTGGTTGGTTTGGCCAGCCAACATTTCTGTGGTGACCCAGCTCCAAGGAAAATTCCGCAAAAAGAAAAAAGAAAAATCCTCATACAAAACAGAAGTGAACTTAACTTTCCACAGGCATGCAAATTTTCGGCAATGTTTCAATGGCCAACGAAATCACCATTACAGTTTTTGTTTTTTTTTTTGAATCAGAAAAGAAGAAGACCGAAACGGGGTTGGCTTTATCTCTATCTCTATATATGTGTGTGTATCATAAATTTGGTTACAACAAAAAACAAGTTTCGTGTACCAAAACAAAACAAGAAATCAATAAAACTTTTACTAAGCTGCCTTTGGCCAAATCAGCCGTCATTTAAGTCCTATAGAAATGGCAAATGATCAATATAAAAAAAAAGCGAAAGAAAACACGAAAAAGTAATGCGTGCGAACAGGATACGCCCGATTTGTAACGCCAATTTCATGGAGACTTCTTAAAAAAAAAAAAAAAGTTTATTCCAATTTTTAGCTTTCGGCCAACATTTTTATGACGAACAGATACCGAGATGTTTGTCGCAACGTTTTTTATTTGCTTACTTTTGCCTTTTCACTTCCATTTCCTGTCACTGCCATTTCGTCATCAAATCCAAGCCGACCCGCCGACTAACTGACTGACAGCCCCTGCCTCTGACTTTGTTTCTAATTTGGTCTGTGCGTGATTCTGCCTTTCTGCCTTTCCGGCCGTCGGCTTGTTTATTTTTGCGCTTAATGCGAGTTTTTTTTTTTTTTTTTTTTTTTGCTTGTGATTTTTCTGTGTTCTTTCTTGCCTTCTTTATATGGCTGTATTATCCTCTTAATTTGCAAATTTCTTACAAAACAGTTCATTTAACTTAAATTGACTCGTAATTGTGCTAAAATGTTTGTAAATTTCACAAAATGATTTCCCAATAGAAAGTAAATTAAGCCATGACTTTATCACCAATCCTGACATTTTAAAATGACTGCCAATATGGCCGGCCAATGTGGCCAAACTTGGTGGCCAAAAACAGAAAACCAATCCCACACACACTCACCACCCCACCCCACCCCACCACTGCGTGTGTGTGTGTGTGTGTGTGCACACAGATGCCCACACAAAAGCAATTAAGAAACACAAAATGGCCCCGAGAGCTGCGCTAAGCACGTCGTATGTTAATTTTCATAAGCCCCATATCATAATTGCGTCATAATTGGCATACAGGCGGAAACAAATAAAAAATACAAAAAATACACTGCAAAAACAACAACAACAACAACTAGAAGACCATCCAATTATAAACCAACAAATGCAACAGCAAAAAAAAGTTAATTGACAGCACTTTACATTACCCAACGAACAATTGAACCGGCAATCCGAACACGTCAATTTCAAATGTGGCAAATATAAATTTACTCTGAATTGGTTTATATATGTGAGAGTATTTTTTTTTAGCAGCCCTTGAAAACATTAATTATTATTCCTTTTATGACGGCGAATTCTTTGAAAATTCATTTCAATTCTGGGAATTGTTGAACACAAAAATAAATAAAGAAATAAAAAAATAGAGTCTCTCCTATTTTATTCTTTTCTTCGTATGCTAAACGAATACAAACGATTAAAAATCTATTTCTATAATTAAACAATTTATATATAAATAATTCAATTGGCCACTTTGAATGTCAGGCTATGAGAGTTGGCCAATTCGATTTATGAATAATTGAAAAATCGCTGACACTAGCAGCTGAAAACCTGGCTAAAATTACAGGAATTTGTGAAGTTCATTGTCATAATAGATGGAAGCCACTAAATTGTCTGAGCCACATTTCAAATGCCACATCAATTTAATTGTTAATCAATAGTTTTGTAATATTGTTGGCAACAAATTGTGAGACCAAACCAAAAGAAACTAACTATCAAGTTGAATAAACGCAATCGAGCAAAGCTATTTATGAGAAAACTGTCAAAGGTAATTAAGAGTCAATGTGTTTATTTATTAAAAAAAAAAAAACACATAAACGCATACACAAAAGTAGGTCAATTTGAAAGAAATATTAGTTCATTCATGCAATACATGGTTTTTTTATAGGCTTAAAGTACAAAGAGAATTTTTTTTTTGTGGAAGGAAACAAATTCCAATAAATATTTCTTTCTATATTTAATCGATTTTAATTCTGGGAAAATTATTTTAAGGCAAGACCAATATTATTTATATAGACCTAAAGAAGATATAGTATATACACTCCTGTGTTCAGTAAAAACCAAGACTGAGAAGGACTAGGAAGTGTGGTATACTAAGACTCCTACTATGACAGGGATTCTGTGTCTCTGAAAACACAAAAGGCTGTCGTACTTCCTGGAAGTTGGTAGACCTACATTAGCTATTATATATATAGTTCTATGATCGGTTAAGCCCTGTACTAAGATGGACTAGGACGTGTGCTATACTCTGACGCCTACCATGACAGGTATTCTGTTTTTGTCAAAACCGAGAATCTTGTTAAACTTCCTAGAAGCTTGTGAACCTAGGTTAGGTATTATATATACACCTGTGATTAGTAAAATCCACAACTAAGAAGGACAACGGCGTGTGCGACACTAAGACTTTTATCATGATAGGAATTCTGTTGTTTGTAAAAACACAGGAGCTTATCGTACTTCCTGGAATTTTATAGACCTATGTTAGGTATTATATATACACTTCTTAGATCGATACGAAGGACTAGGGCGATAAGAACGACTAGGATGATAAGAAGAACTAGGACGATAAGGAGTACTAGGACTTATGTTATACCAAGACTCCTACCATAATAGGGATTCTGTTTTTATGAAATCCAAAGAGTTAAGCGGCCCGCTTGGTAGTCTATAGACCCAGATGTATAGACCTAGGTTATGATAATATATATACTTCGAGGTGGAGGAAATCGAAGATTCTATTTTTGTGAAAAGGATTCTTGAGTTGCTACACAACTGCAACTCCAACTCTTTGTTTCCCCATATAAAAAATTTATAATAAATTAAGTAGAAATGAAAACAATATTAAAGTATAATTTGATATGGAAATTTGAAGAAAATATCTTTCTTTAATTATTCCAGTTTTATAAAATAATTTTAACAAGAAAAGGGCACACAAATTGTTTTCCAAGTTCATGAATTCAATCATTTACAAGCAATTTTCAAATATAGAAACTTTGATAAGCCTTGACCAATGCAAAATTTGTTGGTATCTTTTTGGTCTTCGTTCCACATTCAAATAATTAAAAATTAATATTCCTCTTTTCGAATTTATTTTCAGTGAACTTTGGTAATAACTGCAAAATCTCAGAGTAAAAAATCGACAACAAATCACACACAAAAAACAGTAAGTAACTCAATTGACCCAATTATTGACTGACAGCACTTTGCTATTTTTCTTGTTATTAATTGAAGTGTACCCTTTTCAAAATTTGTTGAGAGTTTCATCAAATTTAGAGCCAACGAGTCTGTTTGAAAACTTTTTCCTTTTTAAGGCTTCGCCAATTGGCAATGTCACGCGAGTTGCTCCCTGCCGTACTTGACCTTCACTGAGTGGTATTTTCGTTAGAAAAAAAACATTTTTCGTTCTTTTATTTATAAAATGTTCATCATTAGTTGTGATTATATTTGACATTTGACAAGCTGCCTGGCGCAGGCAAAGCTGCCAGCCGAAACACGAAAGCACAGGCAACCAAACGCCCCCAACCCAAGCAGAACCAGCAGAACCAGCAGACCCAGCTCGGTGACTACAGTGCCACTCAAGAGTTTGAGAGCCCGCAGAGACTCGGCCTAATGGACTCGCGTGCAAGTTTATTTAATTTTTTCATTATATGCCCATCTCTCTGACTGGGACAGGGAATATGTGATTGTGTGTTTGTTTGAGTGAATATGTGTGTTTGTCTACGTGTTTAGCATGCCCCAGGATACCTCAAAGCCAGGACCTGGCGGGGCAATATAACACGATACAATTAATGGCCATCAAGGCTGGCGCGTGTCCGTTGCCGTTGCCATTGCCGTTGCCGTTACCGCATTTGATTTGTATTGTATGATGAGAAGGCTCCGCAGAGACCTAGAAGAGGGGCTCCGATGGAAAGGAGTAATACAAAACTGATTTCTGCAGGCAGCAAATAAAATCGAACAAATATTTATAACCCTATTGTGCTATGGTTTGCCCAGTTCTCTATCGATGGCTGCTTGGCGCCAGCTGCCCTGTCACTCAAAATGCAACATGCCACATGCTGGAATGGGGTGGCAGGATTTGTGGAAGCAACAACAAAAAGTTGCCAGCTAACGGCTGTAATTGAAAACGATTTCCTTGTGCCTCGTCAAGGGCAGTCAGCCAGTTGCCGGCTCACACTGAGCAACTGACTATGGCTTTTGTACAAGTATGTCTGTCTGTGTGTGTGTGTGTGTGAGTTTGTGTACTGCCATTTTATTGATATCCATTGACATTGAACGCTAAACAAGGACCTGCAGGCGATTATCTTCTTATTGGCGTGCGATTATTTCGCAGAAAAATGAAAGAGCCAAGAAAAAGGGGGAAGAGGAAAAAGAATCAAACCAACTGATATGGCCTGTAATTTGCTTATCTGATATTGAATCTGTCTTTACATATTTTCATTTGGCTATCTAATTGGCATTAATTTAATGAAAAACCCAGAAAGAGCAGATCAGTCCAGTCAGCCTGACAGCTGGGTAAAATTTTACCGAGTCAGGTTACAAGGCTAAACCATAATTGATGAATGACACACACACACACATACACACACAAGGTGTTAGTGACATGTAACCAAAACAGATTGGTATTTCTTCTTATTTTTTTTTTATTAATATATATTTTTTTCCACGAAAGATGCCGAATCATTGAAATAATAAAGTCAACGAGTCACCGCACGTTGACTTGATTGGCAAAAGCGTAAGGAAAAAAATGAAATGGAGAAAACTCGAAGGGCGCAGGTAAAGCAGCATCAATTATGCCAGAACGGAAAGCAGTTCCAACCGCTCACATCACGCTAACATTCACATGAACTTGTATAAAAGATGGCAAGTGAGTGAGAGTAGAGTGCAGTGAAAATTTTATTGCTGCTGCCGAAAATTCGATTTTCCAGCGAATAAGATTGGTTTTCACTCCAGCTTTGTGGCGCGTGGCAAGGATGCAGGTCTGCGGCTATTGCGGGGGAGTTTTTGCCCAAAAAAAAAAAAAAAGATTCCCCCGATACCAACAACAGTAACAACTGCGTCAGCAATACCATTTCCATGTATGTAATTGCGTTTGCCTCTGGGTGTAGATGCAAAGAGAATCAGTGTGGTTAAAGAGAAAATTGTGGTAATGCGCTTTACAATTTCAAATTTTGCAAATGTTGCCCAAATACAGTTACACCGCACTACAGCTTCACAGCAATCGTGCAAATTTGTAGATATAATCAAAAATCGTAATGCTCCTAAAGCCAAACCGACACTACACACAACCAGGCAATATGTGAGATTAATTTAACTGAGAGTCTTTATTTAGGTCAAGAGAATTCCAGGCCAAGACAACAGAATTGAAACCAGCCCAAATTATCGCTTGCAGACAGAAACAGATTACTATTTCACAGCTAATCTATACACCAAGAAGATAATCTAATTTAAATTTTTCGAAAATAGAAAGGAAATTATCACTTATCCAAGCTAAAACTAAAAGTCCCAACCTCACGAAAATCTTTTCTTATTTTGGAAGCAAGTCGAAGATCTTTTCAAAAAAATCGAAAAAAATAGACTAAAGAAATTTGTATACTCTTCTTCTGTTTATTTCTTCTGCCAAAGTGTTGAGCCAATAAAAATCCTTACAAATGGAGTCAATTCAATCTTTGAGTAGTTTGATTAGTCTTTCAATTGACCAGACAAATCTGAAATAAGTCACCCAGTCAACCAGCATTGCGTATCAATCTCGCCTTGGCACAAATCTCATCAAACAGGTAACCAGCAAGTATCCTTTATTTGTAATCCACCCAACCGTGTTCACCGCAAAACCAAGCAAACAACCCAACAAAGCAGCCACCTCAACCAACACAAAAAGCATTGAGTGTATTGGCCAGCGTTTTTATTAATTAATATTTGATGGGTCGATGAGATTTCAGTCTCATTCTTATTATGCTGGCTTGAATTCATCAAAGGCATTAAAGGTATCAACAACGGCATCAGAGATTGATGCCGATGCGGCTTCTCGTCTGGCCACCAGAGACTCCAAAGTACTCGGCTCACAGCAGTTGTATCAATTTACAAATGTGAGAATTTTAATTTGGATTTATACAGAATTCTTTTGCGGGATTAAAAAAAAAAAAAAATAAACGAAAATCTTGGGTTTGCTTCATTTCAAGCCTTTTTGCCCAAATGATTGAATAAAAGTTGATTAAGGCAAAATGAAATGAAAGCCAAAGTGAAAAAGAAATGGTAAAGCTAAAAAAAAACTCGCCAAATTTGGACCATAAATTTAAATCAAATGCTAAATACAATAAATAATACGGCAAAGATTTGAACACGCACTCTTCTGTGGGTTATTCAGTTGGCTTTGGTTTGACTGAATGGTTGGATGGGTTGGCATTTCTATATTAGCAGCAATTTTTAACAATTCAACATAATGGGCCACATAAATTTACCAACGTGACCACACGCACACATCACATAAAGTAGACAGACTCGAACACAATTGAAGGCTCTGGCAAAAATAACAAAAAAGGTGAATTGTTCGAATTTTTTGGCAAAAGGTAAAAGGCTGTTCAAGTGGCTCATTTGAAGCCTTACTTAAATGTAAAATAAATATAAAAAGTATACACACAGACAGAGGTTCCTAGGGCCCCACGAGTGCGTCATTTAATCAGCCAAAGTGATTTTCGCACACACGAAGACTAACTTATCATATCATACACACACACTCACATACACAAATAAGTCTCATGTACACACTGTAAGTTAGGAAGGGAGACAAACAGACAGACAGGCCGCAAGACATGTAAGTAGAGCAGACAGGCAGACAGACACGGGTAGACAGACAGGAAGCCGGCTAGCTGCCAGCTGATGTAGATGAAGGGCAGTTTAACCTTACGCAAAGACCCAGCTGTAAATTTAGCCCAGTCCCAACCGCATTCTTACCCTCCCCGAATGCCATCAAGGCAAAGTTCCTTTTTGCTCATTTGCAAGCCAAGGCAACTGGACAGACCTTGCTCTTTTTTATTTCTCAGCGTTTGCCACACGTGTGTAAGTTCTTTTTATTTTGGTGTGCAGTCAGATAAGTGAATAAATTTATTGCCTTTTTGCAGTTATAATGTTTCCAATATCGTCTTATGTGTGTCTGCGTGCCTTCCTGTCGCCCATTATCGCAGTTTAAGCACAATCCACAGATAATAGACATATTTACATTTACATATTTCCAGTTAAGCTGACAACTATATATAAACCAGCTAAACGCATCTTTGTGTTTTCGCATTTTGTAATATCAAAAGGTCACGGTATCTCTACGTGACGTATACGTAATTTGTCATGCATTCTGCCAAATACGGCCAATTGCTTGATGTAATTGGGCCGAGGCGCCGGAGTCGGCTAATTGCCACGTGCCAAGTTTCTAATGAGTTGCCACTGTCAGTGTCAGGGGCGCAGCTGGTATTGTTGCAACTAAAAGTTGAACGATGAGCAAATTTCAAATAACTTTTACGAAATTATTTACCAATTAAATTTAAGGCCAGCTAAAAACCTCCTCCCCCTCCTCCTCATTATTTACTCGTGAAACTAAGCAAATATTAATTAATGAAAATTTGTTTGTTATTATTAAAAAATCATTTGAAATTGTCTGGCCATTCCTAACTCAGTCATTTCACGCTTCGCATAAATTGAATTGAACACTGATAAAACACGAAAATTGCGCCATCAATAAAGTTTGTTTTATTCCAAACCAAACTGACCCAAAACTATGACAAGTTAATATTTTATTTGATGACTTTTTTAAAAATATCCAATTTCCTCTTTTGCAAATGAAAAAGTTATCCACCCATCACAAATGTATAAAAAAGGGATATGTTTTAATTGAAAGAGTCAGAGTTTTAATGAGTCTCTAAAAACGCTGAATGTGGCAGAAAACTTGAGATTTCTCTTTGAGATAACTTTTCAAAGAACTCTGCATTTTCCAATTATGAGCTTATCTGATGGCATATTTACATTTGTCAGTCCAGAAAAACTTTATACATATAAATAATTCAATCGGATTGGCTCGAGCTTTACTCTACCCATTAGCTTGGGATTTATTTCGTCAAAAGCCAATAAGCCAATATTTATTTATTTTTTCAAGAAGAAAGTAATAAAATAGTTTGCTTTTTGCACATAAACTCAATTTAAAAGCAGCAAATAAATTTTAAATCAATGGTCAAAATGCTGGGCTTTCAGCAATTCAAATGGAAGTGAATTTTTCATAAATTTCATTGCAGTATCGAAAAATGTTTTAACCCACAAAAAATTTTTTTAATATGAAAACCAAAAGCTTCTTCTTTTTCTAAGGAAAAAAAAAACCAGGGGAAGCCAGCACAGTTGGAGCTGCCAACATTTACCAGCCCAGTTAGATGTGCAGCTATATTATGTGGCTTCTATAAAATAAGAAAAAAAGAAAAATAAAAATGTGGAAAAATTTTACAATCAAAATACGAAAAAAAATGAATACCAGACTTTGGCAATTTTGTGCATTTTGTTGGCTCTTACTATTTTAATTAATTTGATTGTAAAAACCCAGACCAATTCACCTTGCGGAGTTCAACAACTTTTCGTTTTGTACAGATTTAATTGGAACAATGAATTGAATTTCTATTTTTATATACTATATATGTATATATATTTTTGAAAATATTTTTATAAATTACATTTTCATATGCTTTGGTTTGTTTTAATTAGCACGAAACAAATACACAAATGTATGCGTTTAATTAATTAATGAATTCCTCTCAGAATAATCGCATGTTTAGTTTAACAATTAACATTTTTACATTAAGATTATTTGAATTTTTTTTTTTCGTTTTTTTATTTGCATGGGTCTGCCTACTTTTAGTGTATTTAAATATTTATTTAATGTACGGTTATAAATTTATTTGGAAGCCGGGTAAATTTTTTAACGGCCTCGGACTCTGTGTTTTTTTTTTTGTGTGCGGCTTTCGTTTGAATATATTCATATAAATTTTTTTTTTATGCTTTTATTTTTATTTCCTTAATTTTTTTTTAGCTTTTTTTTTGCCTTGTTTTGGGGGCTGGTGAAACTCAATATATATATATATTTTTTTATATGTGCTAGGCGAATAATTTCAATGGCTTGCCAATGGCGGACGTTGGCTAACGTTGCCTCCTTTTGCATTTAATAAAGGCAACTGCCATTTTATGTGCCGCACGCCATTTAACCTCAACCTTGTCCAAGGACTCATCGTTTCTTTTGTTCATTGTCGTCGTAGTCATCGTTGTTTTTTTTTTTTTTGTTTTTTTTTGTTTTTCTGTAATGCGTGTGAGTGTGTGTGTATGGTGTCCTTGTTGTGTGTGACTCAGTCAACGTTGCTGTTTCTGTTGCTGTTGCTGGGAACAGCATTGCCAACGGCACATACTTGAGCACGTTTACCCAAACGCGGCTTGAATGGCACCGATTTCTTCATCATGCGAGACACGAATTGGCGCGATATGCCACCTTCGTTTCCATCGAGATTGCTGCTGCTCGCACTGCTGGAATCCAGCCACTGTTGGAAGTCAATGCTTCGGCCCAGGCGTGGCGTTCTCACGCGATAAGCGGGCTCACCAACTCCTTGCACTGTGAACCAAAATCCATGCCCGTTTACCACAAAATATCAAGACATATTTATATATATATATATTTTCCCTCTCACAAATACTTACATTGCCTAAGCTTCTGCAAAAGCAGGTAGTAAGTAATCGGCGGCATGTTATCCAAGTCGAATTCCTGTTGCTGTTGTGCCTGCTGCTGCTGTTGCTGTTGTTGTTGTTGTTGTTGCTGGTTGGCTGATGCCGCTGCTGCCTTCTGCCCATTTAGCAGAAGATTGCTCTCCTCCAGTTCGTCGATGATGTCGTTTAATTCCTTGTATTCGCCCATGGCGCGTTTCTGGCGCGCTTCCGTGGCGGCGGCAAGGCTGATGCGATTTGCCAAATCCAGTTTTTTTGTCCCCTAAACACACACACACATACACACACACGCACGCACCCAAAAAGGAGCACAAAACAAACAGAAAATTGTATTTATATGTATATATACAGAATATTTGATGTATTCAGCAGCTTTGCCTTTTACGATGTGGCATTTTGGCCATTGGTATGGCGTTAGGTGTGTAAAAGCCTGCGACTGAGCTTGAGTCTGCCATTGGCATTGGCAGTGGCATTGGCATTGATAGTGAATGCTTCCGTTTTGGTTTGAACTGCCAAACTGCCTGGGAAACTGAAACTGTCAGCAGGCTAAGAGTTGGACTCATTGTTTGGGGTTGAGAATATTGAGAGAATGAGAGCTTTCAAACTGTCGACACGTGTTAAGTTATTTTTATGCTGCCTATTTATGCGGCTACGTGAGCTCCACACTCAAACACACACAAACACGCGCAAATCGAATATATTTTTTTTCTTGTGAGAGTATGTGTGTGTGTGTGTATGTATGTGTAAGCGATTCAAACACTTTATTGTTTCAATTTACAGCTTGCCTGCGTGCGTAGCGAGTACCGCTTGATTAGACATCTCAACTCAACTGTAGATTGAAATTCCTTTGCCTTCAAAAATGTCTTGTAAATCGCTCGCACACTCACAGAGGCCCATCAATTCTTTCACACACACTTTCAGATTGACAGTTGTTTCGCTATTTGATAATACGGTTTGTGTTTCTGTTTGATCACGTATTCGTCGTGTGGCTTTGTGGAAGCTACCACTTCAATAGCAGCTTTCATGTCATTAATACGCCAATCAAATCACATTTAATAATCATCGTGGCAATAATAATAATGTGATAAATTTGATGCCTCAATCACAACACACTTAATTAGCTGTCACATTCAAGCCAAGCCCGAAACTGCAATTGCAAAGTTTATCGCTTCATCTGGCTCAGCCTGGCTCAGCCTAAGAAAGCAAAAACTTCTGCACTAAGACAATTTGTTGGCTGTCAAGGCAACCAACGAATGAAAAAAAAGAAACAAAAACAAAAAACGAACAAAGGCACGGCGCTTAAGGTTTATGCAAATAAAACTAATTAAGTGGCGGACTTCACCTTTACACTTGAGCCGCCAGCTGCAACCATTTCTGTACAAGTCAAGTTTGGTTTAGTTTGGTTTACACTTCAGTCAACTCACCTGGATGGGCTGGGCATGGCTGTAGATGGCAATGTAACAGGATGCCGCGATAAGCACCAAGGTGCAATAACTTAGTCTGACGCTCATAACTGCCCCAGACACGGCCGTAAAAGTTGGCTTTTATGAGCAGGTACACCGCCCGAGAAAACGAACGAGCGAGGTAATTCACGGACAAAAAAAAAAGAATGAAAAAAAGTGAAAGAAAAAAAAAACAAAAGAAAAATGCTCAAGTGCTAAGGTAGCTTTGTTAGACGATATGCGTGGTGGCTTTGGGCCAAAAACTGGTGCGCCTGATGCTGCTGATGCTGTTGCTTCTGTTGGTGGCCAACACTGGTCAACTGATGCGTACAACGTGTGGCAATTGAATTTTTATAGCCCAGTTGAGCTGGCCAAGTAAAATTGCATGATTAAGCGATTGAATGACAGCCACTAAATGATTTGTTGTTTACGCTAAATAGACACACCATATCAGGCGGGTGGTCTTGTCTTTTATTTCTATTTTTTTTTTTCTCAATTGAGAATGGCAAATGGAACGAATCTGATATGGAGCGAGTAAGCTTAAACGGAAGTGTGTACAATTTGTCGATAGGGAAAACGGCACACAGCAGAAAGCATTTACAACGTGTTAGTTGGGTTGTCGTTTGGGCCACGTGATTGGGCGTTTTATGCAAATCCCGGGCCAAATCCGCTTGTGACGCGTGAAAAGGACACCCGCTGATTAACACAATGAAGAACATCGATCAATCTCATTTAAATGTTGACAGTTGTCCTTACATCAAATGCTGCCAATTCTCTACTCCTCCCCAAGTCTGGTCCATTGGGTTTGCTGTTGCTCGGTTAGTTTTCACACAGCTGCTGGCTTTGCCAACACACAGATTTTTCATTGAACCAAAGTGACTGGCTGTCATTTTTTTTTTTTTTTGTGCTCCTTTTTTAGTCTGACTTATTCAAATGATGTTGCCAGTCATTTTCAGCATCGCATTAAGATTAATTTGTTAAGCAAACAACTGCCCCGCCAAATCTAAAATTGTTTGTGTTGCCGAGGTGGCAACTTGATGAGCCCAACAGTTAAGCTGGCAAGCTGCTAGCTTGTTATTAGCTCTCACCAGCTATCCAGATGTGCCCTCTCCACATCAACTTGAAGTTTCTTGTCTGCTTTTTTTCTGTGGTGTGTGTAAGGTGTGGGTGTAGCATGTCTGTGTCCGTGTGTGTGTTCTGTCAACAGGATTTTAAATAGCATGCAAAGAATTTATGTCAATTGTCACATCAATTGGTCAACAAGGGAATTCAAATAGACACAATCAAAAAACTTGCACGCCAGCGGAGGCGTATACGTAATATTGATTGCCAGTTGGCAACAGAAGCAACTGCTTCCGCTACTTCAAGCACATATAAAATGGTAGACCTACATGGCCTTAAGCTGTCATTTTGATTTGATCGAGAATTATAAATTTATAACAGCAAGCAAAAATAAACTGTATATTTTTTAAGGTCCTGGAGATTTTTTGAGACATTTTATTTGTCAGAACAATCATGATTTAAAACAATTTCGAGCAAAATTATCTGAAAACTAAACCAAAACATTTTGGATACAATAGCTATGAGAGGCAAATTAAGTTTGCGACATTTCTTTAGATGTTCTTTAGTCAGAAAAAACAAGATAAGTATTTTTTTATGTTTTTGAAAAAATGAATTTAAATATTTTATGAAAAAAAAAATTGTATTTGCCAAAATATTGTGTCTATATAATTTTCAAACTATATGTTAAGGTTGAATTATACAAGAATATTCCAAAAAGTAATTACAGAAAATAACGAAGCAAATGCCCACTCGAAACTTTCAGTCCCACCATAAAAATAAAAACTGCACATAACCAGAAAAAAAACCAAACCTTTTTCTGTAACTTGGAAACCCTTTAACTACCCCCAAGTGTGTGTCTTACTGGCCCAATTTAAAGGTCTAGCAAAAACTAGCTAGCTTACTTCACACTTTTGCCACGGCAAACTTTTCAAAGACTTTTCTTAGATTTGCCCTTCAATTCCACTGCCAAAAAAAAAAAAAGAAAAAAAAAAATCAAAATTTCCCGAGAACGTGACGTGGAAAAAGAAGCAAAATTTAATCAATTTATGGTCACGCTCTCATATCAAAAAATAAGGAAAACTTACCAAGGTCTATAACTATGGCAAGGCGTAGCACATTTTTAAGGTCATTTATTTGAGTGGCAGTGAGATCAAACACCATCAGCTCAACCAGCTCAACCAGCACACCATCCATCCAGACTAACGGCCTGAAAATCACCAGCAGTTTTCAATAATAAACCCAACACTGTGCTTCCATCTATCAAGCCATTCAAAGGCACACACAAATTGGCACACACAGCCACACTTGTGGATAATGATTTTTGCAGTTACCCGGTTGCCAGGCAACAGCAGGAACCAGCAGATGTCCAATTGCTGGTCGTTTGTTTATTTTTGTTGACTTTAATTTACACAAAACAGGGCCCAACTTATTTAAAAAGATTACGGCTATAAAGAGCAGAGCCCAGGCTCTCTGACTTGTGACATTTATTTACTGGGTATTACAGTGAGAGACTTATGAATCAAATCCTTAAATATTTTAAAATTTATCACAATTGATAGGTGATTTGATTTAAAATAAAATTTTTGAAAATTTCCTGAAGCGATAATTAAAAAACAAAGAAATCATAAATAAAGTTTGATAGTTTATGCTTATTCAAAGGTTTAATACAATATGTGATTCCAATTATTAATATTCAAGCTTATCGTATTTTGCAACTTTCATTTGTAACTCTACTGCGACTCTTCAAAATCTCCAATTTATGAAACTTCACTCTACCAAATTATTTCTTGACTCTGCCAACTTCATTTTTTTTTTCTTTAGTGAGTTCACCTTTCCGTTTATTTGATGAAGAGAGTTGCCACTTTAAAAGGCTGCCACTCTTATTCAAATGAGAGCTCACTTCAAATGTGGAGAACTAAATGGAATTATAAGAATTTTCTCAACATCTTTAGAAGCATTCAACTGTTTCTCACTGTGTATTGAACTAATTCTGCTGGTAAATAAGTGAGATAAATTTATGTTAGACACTTTAATATGGCCACATATTGACAGGAACTGAGAGTGCTATAAACTTGATGGGATTAAGAGACCAGAGTGCAGAGGCTGTTAAGAGCTCGACTTTTATTTGCAAGTAGTATTTTTGTTGAATTATTTGCTATCTTTTAGTCCATTTTATCAATTGTCAAGCCATCGAGTGGCTAATGAGAATGGGAAATGGTAGAGCAACACTGGCAAAAGGGGATTTAATTGAATTAGTAATGTCCTGTGAACGGCTTTGAAGTTTGCAGCCAAAGAGCAGGAGTGAGTCTACCACAATATCCGTTGACTGCGTTGCCATGACTGACCCAGCTCACATTTTTATTGACCCTTTATTGTTGGGTGAAGGGCTTAAGGCTTGGAGAGTCCTGCCAGCGTGGTTAATGTTAACGTTGGCCCTTAGACGAAACTTTGCTTTTGCCATTCAGGGGGCAAAAAAAAAAAAGGCTTATTGAGTTTCCGGCTGGCCCGAGCAACGAGCACTGGCCACTCCCCACATTGTTCCGGCTTTTCTTGCACTTACAAGACAAGACACTCGAAGGCATTAATTATGCCATACTGGCCCTTGGTTGATAATGGAGATCAAGCTGTTTCAAAGGCAAGTAGCACACGGTTGGGAGACGCCGTCTGAAAGGGAGGAGCCGCTGGCCGGCCAGTGAAGCGTTCCCTGCTTAATTTAAAGTTACCAGCATTAGCTGGAGATATTAAAACGGCGTACGTCCTTTTGTATTCTGTGGCAAGCTTCAGTCAAGCAGCCAATAAATAATGGTGCTTAAAATTCACACACACACATACACACACACAAATATACAATCGCACAAGCTTAGAGAGAAGGACAGACGATTGGAGTTGGGAATAGGGAGAGTATTTTAAAAGCGCTTTATAAAGTGGCACAACAAAAGAATGATGTGCTTGTTATCCTTGTAAAATCCTTGCATTAAAATATAAAAGTTAGCGATCTGTGTGCCTTCTGGTCCCACAGAAAAGTCTTAGCTGTCTTCAAGTCGGACGCACCCCAGCAATCCAAGCCACACAAGATAGATAGCAATAGCCCAGGACGAATGACAAGAAACTTGCGATTTGCCAAGTCTGCGGTTGTTTGCTTGGCGGCACTTATAAATTCTCAAGAAAAAAAAAAAAAAAAATGAAACATAAAGAAAATATTGAAATCAGAAGAATAGAGAAAAGAATTACAACAAAATATAACTTATTTGGTTCGAGACGAGAAACTTGTTGCAAACGATTTATGTTATGTGGCAAGGACATGCGAACTTCAATTCAAAAAGCTGACAAGCGATGCAGTTTGCAAGTATGCATGTATATGTATGTGTGTGTGTGTGTGTGCCCAGTGTTGGTCGGTATGCAGGATTGACGTTTGGATTACTGACACTATGTGCACTCACAAGCCATGCCCTGAAAACGCAGCTGTCCTTCACAAATACGAGAAAATATAACATTCTTTGGCCTGTGTATGTGTGTGTCTGTGAATGTGTGTGTATTTGCAATTTATTTCTGTTATTTTAAAGCAGATAGAGAAGCATACCCTTCCATTCCTATAAGGACTTGAAAACATTCACACAGAAAGCAGACAGACAGACAGGCAGACAGATAGTCAGTCAGACTGTCCGAGTGACAGCAAAAAAAGTTATGCAATTTCACCGACATTGTAAGAAGTAGGAAGAAGAATTTGGCCTTTATCAAATCGATCGATAAACGTTCACAGATAAATTTTGAGTAAAAATCATAAATGAAAGGCACAATGTAGAAATACTTTATTTGTTTACTTATATTTCTGATCCTTAAAGCTTTTGCCCGAAATAGTACAAATTACATGAAATTTATCAAGTGAATATTTTGGTAATTATTCTGGTCGGCTTGTCACTCAATTGCCAGTAGAACTTGTTGAGTTATGACAGTCGTTTCTTTAGAATAATAAGGAAATATCAGTTTACATCTTTATTGGGAAGAATACATAAAGACAGTTGAAAATTGTAAAGTAATGAATTTCAGACATTGTGACCCTGAAATGTCGTTCAGCAGAAAATGTTTATGCTTTTCAAATTGACTACAACTTTGACAATTTAGACAAGTTTGTGGCCACACACACATACGTCGATTATTTCATAAATAATTTATTGATTTCTATTGCAGATTCCACAGAGACGGGTATCACAACTATTGCTCGCTTAAGGACACAAACTTTTTACATTTCACTTAGTAGAGGAAAGACAGCACAAGACAGAGCAAGATACTGATTGTGGGTGAGGCAAAGGAGGAAAGGCTATGGAGACGATGGTCCCGAAGGCTGGGTGGAAATGCTAGAGTACCGAGCAAACACTCCACTACTGTGTTGACGCTGTTGATGATGAGGACAACGACAACAACAAGGATGATGATGATGATTACGGCCAGGCCAGCGCGGCTGACAACGAGTGCGTTGAGGAACTCAACTGCGTTTGTGAACTCTGACACAGGCAACAAAAACAACAACAACAACGGCGGCAGCAGTTACAACAACAACAACAGCAGTCGAAACATTGAATTCTATAGTCGTTGCTGTTGTTGTTGGTTCGGTTGTTTGCATTGCAAATTGCAATTATGCGCCTTTTAAGTTGTGCGCTTAACTTGCGACTGAATCAAATTGAAAATGCTGTAAATTCGAAAGAAGCAAAAAAAAAATACAACAGATACTACAACAACGACAAAGCCAAAAAGAAATATATATATATATAAATAAAAAGAATAAAAATAAATAGTTTAATCAGTAGGAAAATAAATTACAAATCAGCAACACAAGAGTTGCTGCCAAGTTATGTCGTTGATGAAAGTTGCCAGCTCGACTGCGGTTGCCAGCAATCAAAGTGAAATCTTTGGTCAAAGCACTGCCATCATGAAGACATTTACACCGTCAACGGCCAACGGACTGAGCATGCCAGTCACAGCAACAACAACAACTGCCCGGGCCACAACGACAACGGCAGCCCGAGCCAAATCGATAGCAACATTTGTGGCTGGCACGGCGGCGCTTAATGCTACGGCAACAACAACAACAACAACGACCCCAACGGTTGGCAGTCTTTTAACAGCAGCAGCAGCAACAACAACAACAATAGCAACAACTACAACTACCAATTTGCCTACAACAGCGCAATTTGTGGCAAATGTATCGTTGACATCCCTATCCCTAACATCCTCCTCCTCCTCCTCAGCGGCTGCCTCGATGGCAGCAACATCATTATCATTATCCTCCTCGACAGCAACAACCACGGCAGCAGCAGCGGCAGCAGCAACATCTCTGCCCACAACCTCAACATTGCTGACAGCGGCGGCAGCAGCAGCTGCAACAGCAACAACAACCACCACAAATCTCACACTAAACGCCAGCGACAGCGTCAACAGCTTTACCGACTTGGAAAGCAGTTTCAACGAAGAAGACAGTTGGCTAGATCTCGCCCTACTCATTTTTAAAGGCTTCATTTTTTCGTCAATTATTTTGGCAGCTGTCTTGGGCAATGCATTGGTTATCATTTCGGTGCAGCGTAATCGAAAATTGCGGTGAGTAAACAATTTTCTTTCGTTTTCATTGTTATTACCCCATGGGGTGTGCCACACTCACAGCACAGTTAACAGCAACAACAACAAAAACAACAAGATTGAATGGCAACGGCCAGAACAATGAAGAACTTAATGCCAAGTGCAATGGCCGTTACAATGGCGACCTCATTCACTTAAACTTAATCGTCGGCCATTGGATGTGACAAGTCCGCTTAAATGGAAATAAGCTCAATCCAAAAAAAAAAAAAAATGTTATTTAAATGAGCGTCAAGTGGCATAAAAAGCAAAAGTTTATTTTGCTCATTTGGGGTCGAGTTTAATTCGAAGATTAATCAACCACATTTTATGGGTCTGCATAGTTAGTGGAAATTGTCCTCTATTTGCTTTAGGTGACTGCAAAAGACTTATTTGGCCAATGAGGCAGGCAAAAATTCAACAATTTTTTTTTTACTTTGTCAACGATTAAAATGTTTAATTAATTTTCAACTTTTTGAAAATGTTTTCGCTTGTTTAATTGAAATAAATAAAAAAAAAAAGAATCTCTTTCATTAATTTCAAAATGAAAATTGTCATATTACGGTTGAATGAATAAAGATATTATGAATGTTTCTCAAAGTTTTGCAGAGTTTATGAAAATTTCAAATGAAATCGAAATATATTTAAAAGTGATAAATTGAATTTTTCTTGCACTTTCAAAAGACTCTTAATAAATTTAATGAGACAAAAGATGGATAGAAAAATATAAAAAATAAACAAATAAAGCATTCTCATGGATATTCATGAGCTTATTCAAATCTATTATGTACATAATCAGACTAATTTAAAAGTCTTTTGCATCCGCCTTGGAAACGTTGCAACTTCAGCGCATAAAAAAATAATGTAGCATAGAATTGAGCGCAATTTAGTTCATGGCACTTGGTAGCCGGTAAAAAATGTATAGGAATGAAAGTGGCAGGAGACGGTTCGCGTATCCTTCCTAAAGAGTGGCACGTTGAGACGCCTTAGCGCTTATGACAGCTAAAGGAAATTGCAGTAACTCGGGCTTGACTGGAGCTCGGGTCGGGAAATGAAATTTAATGCCAGGCGGGGCAATTGAAGGTGACTGCTGCCAATGGCAATATTATTATTTTTGTTATTGTTTTTGTTGGTGTTGTTGTTAGTGTTGATGTTGCTGCTTTGATGGTGCAGTAGCCGCCTGGCCTGGCTTTGTATACAAATGCAATGTCATTCACTTGACACGAGTCCTTTATGCGGAGACGGCGTTCATTTAATTTTGTGCATATTTCCATCTCGCTCATCTCGGGCGGTCTCTTTCTCTTGTTGCAGGGTGATAACAAATTACTTTGTTGTTTCACTGGCAATGGCCGACATGCTGGTGGCTCTTTGTGCCATGACTTTCAATGCGTCGGTGGAGCTGTCGGGCGGCAAGTGGATGTTTGGCCCATTCATGTGTAATGTATACAACAGCCTGGATGTTTACTTTTCCACAGCCAGCATATTGCATTTGTGTTGCATATCCGTGGATAGGTGAGTTCTCGAATGATTGAAATCGGCGCAGGGTGGCGCTGGGTGGCACGGTGCGGCGCGTACTAGGAACATCTTTTGTTCAGGGGAACCATCTGCATATAGAGACGACTAGGGTCATTAATCTTGTTGCGGTGGTTTTTCCAGATCTTTTGCCAAATCACTTTTTCGATGAAACAATTAATTACAAAACTGAAGGCTAAGCGCTCCTTTCAAACACACTCCAATATGCCAGACATCAATGGGTGGGAGGTGTGGGCAGAGCAGGCTTATGATGAATGCCACCCAAATGATTTGCAATAGCAGCAATGGCAACAGCTTTGGAGCGGTCCTGTTAATTGGACCGGACGGCCTAAACGGAAGCCCAACATCTGGCCAATCTGTGTGTTTTTAGGCACGGGTCTTTGTCGTTTTTAATTAATTTGTATTTCACCTTTCGATGAGCCGCAACGCAAGAAAACAAATAAACGAAATAACCAAACGGTAAACAGAAGAACAAAACCAACAATAATGCCCAGGCAAAACACATTAAAAGAAAAGAAAAGAAGACCAAACTGAAAGCATTTTCTTTGGAATGCCGAAAATCAAATACTCTTTTTCAAAATTTCTAAATCAGATTGTGTGTTAGATCAGTTGAGAATGGTGTATATATAATTTGGTTTATAGTCAAATATTGGTTAGGTAAATTATTCTTTTAAGAAACCTTTCGAGTCATTTGAAATATTGAAAATGTTAAGATATAATAATGCCGAAAGTTTTGCTAGCCCTTGTCCAAATCAATTTCAATGGATCCATCAATCTTGAAATATAATGAAGCCTAGTCTTTTCATTCATGACTGCAAATTATAACTTATATGACAGCTAAATGATATATCGATTCATTATATTAAATCGTTTTATTCATCTACACAAAGATTGATTGGCAAATGAAAAAAGATACATAGAAGCAATCCAAATGATTCGAATAAATTTTAAGTGAAAACGGTGTGAGATTAATTCGAAAGGAAACTCTTTTGAGCTACGACCAATTCGAGAACAATATAAATATTTTTTTGCCTCCTTACCGAAAAGAGTATTAAAAGTTAAATTCTGTGTGGGCGTGCAGAATGCCAAGACAGGAGTGGTCTGTAACAATTCAGCATCGATGGTAATATTAATAAGGCTGCCCTCGACTCTCATTTCCCCAGATATTACGCCATTGTTCGTCCCTTGGAATATCCCTTGAATATGACCCATAAGACGGTCTGTTTTATGCTGGCCAATGTCTGGATACTGCCCGCCCTCATTTCGTTTACTCCCATATTTCTGGGCTGGTATACCACAGCCGAGCATCTACGCGAAGTCTCGCTGCATCCCGATCAATGCACGTTTGTGGTTAATAAGGCTTACGCCTTAATTTCCAGTTCGGTCAGTTTTTGGATACCCGGTGTGGTAATGCTGGTCATGTACTGGCGTATTTTCAAGTGAGTCTGACCGTGGGTTCCCCCTTTGTTCAGGGTAACTGAATTTTGTAAACGCTTTCAGAGAAGCCGTGCGACAGCGTAAGGCCTTGAGCCGGACCAGCTCGAATATTCTGCTAAACAGCGTCCACATGGGTCACACACAACAACCAACAAGTCTGAGTTATTTGCATCCCAGTGACTGTGATCTGAATGTCACCTCTGCCAGGGACGAGACCCATAGTGCAATTAGCAATCTTGAGGTGAGTTGACCAAAAGCCTATTAAGTCTATTTGTTTCACCCATTTGACTGGCAGGACATGCTGCAGGCCCCCACCACCGACGACGACGACAAAGACGAGTGCGATGAACTGAGAGTGCCCTCGCCCCCACCCCGACGGCTGAGTCGCAGCAGCATCGACTTACGTGACCTAGAGCAAGAGCGCTACGAGAAGGTCACCCACACAGACAGTGCACCCTCTATGATGGCCCTCCAGCAGCAGCCCACACATAATCACCTCCAGCCTCCGGCCCCAGTCTTTAATCCTCAAATATGGACTGAGACACTGCACGACTTGCCGCAAACCGCAAAGCCGGCACAACGACCCACATCGGTCACGACAACAGATGCTGATGAACCCAGCGGTCTTCCCAGGCTCCAACAGCAGCCCAGTACCACTAGTGGCAGTGGCACTAGTGCCGGGGAGCTCGAGTCGGGTATTTACCGTGTCTTTGGTGTGGGCCTAACCAGTGATGAGAGCGAAACAAACGATTTGTATGACAGCGCTCTGAACTTGCGTGTCTCACAACAGCAAGCTCCGGCCACCCTCTTGCCCTTAGCCGAGGATAATAAGGAGCTAAAGCGGCTTATCGAAGACAACTATCTTTACTTTAAGATGCAGACAAGTGGCGGGGGTTCACGCCTCTTAACCGGCCCTGCCAGCGGCACCGGCAAATTTCCGGCTTTGAGTGAATCGGATTTTATACGCCTTAAGAATGGCAGTGGCGGTGTGGGTCGTAGCAAGAAATCTTTTGCCGCCAGTGATTCCGAATTTCTGCGCACTATTAGCGAGGCAAAGGGCCAGACCCGAGAAGCGAGTGATACAACAGTGGCTGGCAAGGAGAAGGGCTTCAATTTGATGGCCTTGCTGGCCAAGACAAAGCGCTCTAGTACTGAATGCTTTTCCTTGGAAAAGAAACGTCACCAGGCCAACTCTGAGGAGATAGAACGCGGTCAGGGCTCTAGCTTTTTTAGGAGAGCTCGAAACCGCAAGTTATCCCACAGCTACAATGGCAGCGGTGGCGGCGGCAAAGAACGTAAACTTGAACAGCGCGCCCGACAGCACAGCGACACCGAGTCAGATGTCTATCGACCCCGCCTGCTGACCGATGCCACCAATAAGCCGGACATACTCCTGGACATAAATGTGCTCAGCGAGCAGAACGGCGGGGTGGGGGTCCCAGGCGGGGAATTGATTCATCAGTTCAGTGATGGGGTTCAATTGATTGACTTTAGTAGTGTGGAGCCGGCTGCGTCCAGGTCACGCAGTGAGGCCCACGATGATCTAGCCCAGCTGGCCGATTGCTTTGGCGAATCACCCAAGCAAACGGCCACGCCACCGCCCTCCTTGTCCCCGCCCTCGGTGTTGGGCAGCGGCACGGTTCAGCATTCCGTGGACTTGGCCGAGCAGAACAGCATGTTGATCACCTCCAGCTCAGAGCTGGCCGAGATCTTTCGCTCGCTTAGCTTTCCGCTCGGCGAACAAACGCCCGGTTCGCCGGCCAGCGGTCCACACCACCGAGGCAAAGGACGGAAGTCGGTTAGCCAGCGCCTGAGCACTCTAAGTGACCAAGTGCTGTTGGCCCGTAGTGGCCCCAACTACCTAATGTCCCCACCGAATACACCCAATCTCACCACAACAGTCACTTCGACCTCTCCGCCATCGGCCTCGATCAATGTCTACTTCCTGTCGCCGCCAGCACACACGGCCGGCTATACACCCAGTGACACATCCACAGTGTCACTGGATGTGGTCACCACACTGCCAGTGCCCCCCGTGCAACCGCCTCAAACGCAGCCGCAAGTCAGCAGTTTGCCCCAACCAAACATATCGCCCAAGCCCGAAATCATACTCGACTCCACCCTCTCGCCCACCTCAATGCGCAGCACTGGCAGTCTACAGGGCAGCGGCCTGCCCACTGACGAAGACCGAGACGTGACCTCGCCACTCTTCAAGCGTAAAGATAGTGCCATCGGACTGGGTGGTGAAACGGATCTGGGAGTTTCCGGCAATGGCCGTCAACGCTGTAGCATTCTCACCGGCTACGACGGCATCCAGACCGTACGAAAGCGTCAGGCATCGGTTGTTACATACGATGTAAATGTTATCAACTTTTCGCAAGAGCACAGCGACAGTCGCAGTTACATACCGATGGGACGGGTGTCCACCAGTTCGGCAAGTAAGTAATCCCGATTGGGTGGTTTGTGAAATTAGCAGAACATGTTGCCATTTGATTGAACGTTATTGTAGTGTTATTTTTACCGTTAGTTTTGGTTCAACTAGCAAGGCAGTCAAACCGAAATGAAATTTGCGTGCCTTTAGAAAATTTTGCACTAGTTAGTGAGCAAGCCAGAACACTTTTTTGGGTGGGTCTCAAAAGAAAGCAGACTCTTTCCGCTCTCCCTTATCTTCATATTATCTATCTCTTTCACTCTTTCACCCTTTTTCTCTCTGTCTGTCTCTCTCTCTCTCTCTCTCTCTCTCTCTCTCTATTAATTGTCTTGTTCTGTGTGTGTTTAAAAATTCATGTTGCATGGCATGCAAGCCTGTTAAGATTGATATTTTGAGTATTGGAACCTCATCCATGAAATCCTATTTGTGTTAACAATTTAAAAATATAAGTCTATGTCTTTTCTCTCTCTCTCTCTCTCTCTCTCTCACTCTCTAACTTTCTTTTCTATCGATTCTATATTTGTGTAAAAATTACATTATCCAAAAACAACAAAAAAAAATTATTTTACTTAAAAACTCCAAAACATCCTCGACCAACGCTTCGTTCTACGTCCTTTTGTCCAGGGCCAGAAATTTCCAATAAATCCTCTTTGATACGACGCGGCGGCATCTGCATTTTTGTCGATGAAGACGAGGCGGAGATCATTGACCAGAAGCAGAAGTCGCGTGGCATTAGCTTTGCCCCAGCAGCCGCCAATTATGATGGCACCAGCCCATCGACAATGCCAAAGTGTCCGCTCTGTGGTGCTGATATGGCCACCCCAGCCAGCACCACAACAGCCACCACCACCACCACCACCTCAACCACCACAACCACCACCACCACTACCACCACCACCACAAGCACCAAGAGCAATACAAATGCAAGTAGTAAACGTAGCAAACACGGCCACAATCTAGAGACAGATCTGGGCACGGGTTCACGCTTCCTCTGGCTTAAACAAACGGCGACGATTTCAGCATGTTGGCAGCAGAGCACTAACCGGAAGCGGCGCTTCAAAACCGGATGCAGTCACTGTGGTGCAACCGGTGAGTTTTCTCTCCACAGCCAAAACATCAAACCCTTCTCTCCTATCTTTCTCTCTCCCTCTCTCTCTCTGTCTATCTGTCTTATTCAACTCTTTCTCGTACTCTCTCACACTCTCTTCAAAATCAAATCAGATTCATATTCAAATTTGCACAGTTCATAATTCTCACACTGCCAGAAAATACACACACGCACACACACATTTGTATATAAAGCGCCCAGTCCCCCCTCAGTGAAAGCCCCCTTCCCAGCGAAATCACTTGACTTGCCTCCGAATGTTGACATCCACTTAAACTCTCAGTTTAAATCCAATAAGCCTGGTTTTGGCTACCCAAAGATCGTATACTCTTTTCGAACATTGATTGGTTTAACCAAATCTATGAGCAGTCTTGAGTCGAGAATCGGTAAATATATACACTCCGATCTAGTTCAGAATCGATAAAATCAAATCAAATATTAAATTTACTTTCATTCATAATCCTTACTACTAGCCCATGGATTTAGCAATCTGATCAGTAAGATTCTGACAAAAGCTCAATAAATATATAGATCATGTATTTCTAATTTAAGCAAAGATATATCATTTTAATTGGAACGATATATAAATAAATTTTTCTAGTTCAAAATTTGATTCCATATCATATCATCATATTTCTATTTTAAGCAAAGATGATTTCATTGATTTAATTTTTAAGACTTACTACAAGCCCATGGATATAGATATCTGATCAGTAAGGCTTTGACAAAGGCTCAATAAATTTATAGATCATGTATTTCTAATTTAAGCAAAGATATATCATTTTAATTGGAACGATATATAAATAAATTTTTCTAGTTCAAAATTTGATTTCATTTTTAAGACTTACTACAAGCTTATGGACATAGCCATCTGATCAGTAAGGCTTTGACAAAGGCTCAACAAATTTATATATTATATATTTCTCTTTTATGCTGAGATATTTGGATTTTAGATGGATAGATTCTTAGTCAAAAATAACGGAATAGACGAGTAGACAGACAAGGCACTCCCTTTAAACCATAAGATATGAAATTCGAAAAGAGTATATAAAAAAAAATATATATTAAACTCCTTAACGGCTCAACTGTTTACCCATTTTGTCGATATATACCCGTCTCTCTCTCTCTCTCTGTCTCTCTCGCTCTGCTCATGCTGTAAATAATTGCTTCCGTTTGCACGTGCATTTGCTTTGCTTTACTTGTTCCCTTTGCTTTATGATTTTATGCCCAGTTTGCCGCTAACCATTTCCATCCATAACCCGCGTGCAGAATGTCCAGAACCAACCAACCAACAAAACAACCAGCCAGTGAGTCAGTCAGCCCAGCAACTAACCAACCTCCCGAAGGACCACCCCGATAAACAAACTTGTTTGCCACTTCCTGTTGCTTACCGTTGTCTGTCTGATTTGTTTTCTTTGTTGCTTTGAGTGTGTGTGTCTCTGTGTGTGTGTGTGTAAATGTTTTTTTTTTCATTCGGTTTTTTTTTATTTTTTTGTATCCCCCACTTTTTTCCCATACTTTCACTTTCCAATGTTGTTTATATTTGCTGCGTGCGTGAGTGCGTATGTGTGTATGTGTGTGTGTGTGTGGGTTGTCTGTGTGTCTTTGTGATAACAAGTGTCCTGTGTAAATATTTTCAATTGTTTGCCTCGTTTTTATTACTTTTACCACCCAACACTCCGAAACAGAAAGACTCACATATTCAGATAAATAACAAAAAAATAACAAAAGTAATGTGAGGCCTAAGCAGGGGCGGGGCAAATCCACTAAACAGGGGAGGTCATCGATATGATTGCGAATCGCAGATGTAGCCAGACCCAGACAGAAACAAAACAAAACAAAACAACAACAAGAACAACAATCTGCAGATTTAACAAAAACAATATTAATGTCAAAGTTAAACATATCAGGGCGTACCACATGGCGTATACACAACATGCTTAGCATTTCAGTTTCTTTCAGTTGCACGGCGCTTTTCCAGCTTTTTTCTATATTATTTTTATTTTTATTTTTTTCTCGAGCAACACACATCTAAGCAAATAGCCAAACAAAGAATAAAAACAAAAGAGGAAGAGCTCAGCCAGAGCCTCTGATCCTGTATAAGAATCAGACTCGAAATCAGCTTGAGCCAAATAAAATGAAATTGAACTAATCACACCAAAATACATTTAACACCTTTCTTCGTTTTCGGCCCACCAAATATCTGCTTATCTGTCTGTCCCAAACAATTTTACAGGCGGTTCAGTGCGACCCACAAAGGGCTGGAAGGCCGAACACAAAGCCGCCCGTACTCTGGGCATCATCATGGGTGTGTTTCTGCTTTGCTGGCTGCCCTTTTTCCTATGGTGAGTTCATTGTCACCTTTTCACTTCCACCCGCCCCGGTGCGGCCCTTTCAAGCCTTTCCTTTTTTTCTTTTTTTTTTTTTGCTTTTTTAGGTATGTCATCACCTCACTCTGTGGACCGGCCTGCCCCTGCCCGGATGTATTGGTGGTGGTGCTCTTTTGGATTGGATATTTCAACTCGACCCTGAATCCTCTTATCTACGCCTACTTCAATCGTGACTTTCGCGAGGCCTTTCGCAATACCCTGGAGTGCGTGTTACCCTGTTTGGAAAAGCGTAATCCCTACAATGCCTACTACGTCTAAGCTCTCTCTCCCCCTCTCTCTCTCTCTCTCTCTCACACTCTGTGCCCCCTTCAAACCGTATCATATTTAAACGTTAAGCCAACAGAAAAAAAAGAGTAAGTGATATTTAATAACCCAAAAAAAAAAAAAGAAAAACAAAAACCAATTAAATTATGAAATAAAACTCTCCCCTTTAGTTAGTAAAACTTCAAGTTAAGCAATACTTAATGTGTGTTTATGTATACGTTTCAAATATAAAAACAAAAAGATATTAAGCTGAAACCAAAATTGAAATATACCATACGATTTAAGCAACTTTAGGGAATTTCAAATTTCAAAAATTTCTAAACCATTCATGGTCTCAAAAAAAAAAAAACAAAGCCGCTGCCAAGTTTGTATTCCAAATCAGCTAATGTGAAATTGAAAGGATAAGTCATAAGCAGTTTCAAAATATATATTTATCCCCTCTCAAAAATATACGTAAGAGACACAAGAGCTATAATTCCATCGTCCCTGTCTTTCTCTCAGAAGAAGAAGACATTGGGCTAGACATAAAAAAATTATAAGAAGAAATTTTTCTAAAAATTCGGTCCCGTCGAATTGAAAAAAAGCCCTTCAAATTGATAAGGTTCGAGGCAGTCAGATATACAATTATATCCAAGAAAAATTCTTGAGATCACTTGAAATTAATCAGAGAAAGTCCAGATTTTCCTTTTAGAATTATGAAATATTTAAAGACAAAATTCAATTCTCTTTCCTATTAAAATCAAATCTTGAGGGTCATATCTATTAATTATATTTATATACAACCACAATTGAATCATTTGAAGGGTCTTTAGGTATTTATGAATCGATAACCGCAACCCAAAGTTGTATTTAAGGCGAATTTGAGACGCCAAAACCAAATAAGCTAAAGTAAATTGATATCTCAACATTTAATCGTAAGTGCATAGTAAATTTAATTTAAAATTAAAAAAAAAGAGCAAGAAGTAGAAAGCATAAAATTGGTATGTGAATTTTCAAGCAGAAAGACAATCCAAAAAAAAAAGTAATTTAAAAAAAAGCAAAGTTGAGCCAAGTAAACAAATATTGCCAGCTGTAGAAAATTTCGCAAAAACGCTAAAAACGGATTTGATTTATAATTAATTTAGTTTCAAAATAAAAAAAAAATGCAAAACACTTTTGTGATAGTAAAGGAAATTGATTGTTTAAGTTGACGAAAGCAAGGAAAACTTGGAAAGAAACTTTAGCAACAGCAAAGCGATCTGATCTCGATTTGTGTATGTGTCTGTGTATGTGTATGTATGTGTGTCTGTGTTTCATAAATATATCAAAAAATAAAAAAAAGAAATAAAATCAATATGTTTATGTCTGTATCACTGTAGCTATGTATACTTATGTATTTCTATGTATTTGCTGAAAACTGAAAATCCAAACTGCATTAAAGCGCTAAGCAAAATAAACAAAAAAAAAAAAAAAATGTTTTCAAAACTAAAGAAGAAAAAAAAAAGTTTTGTATCTTTACTTACCCCACGCACTGTACACTTGGGAATATTTTTAGCCAAGAGAGCTAGAGAATTGCCTCGCGGTTACTCTAAATATAGAGACCCCAGTGCAAAGTGAAATCTCTATAAATCAGTAGGGGTGCCGTATTGGCAGTTTTGCTTGGACGCCGTAGCCGGCAGTACACGTTCACGCTCACTTTTACGTTGAGATTCGCACTCGTATTCGCGCTCGCCAAATGTCCGGTGCACGCCTTGAGCATACGTCAGCCGAGGGTCATGAGGGAGACGCCACTTGTGTGGCGTATTTCAATGATCAGCTGTTTTCCGGTGGGGCCGATGGCAAAATACGCGTGGGTAGCTTAACAGTTCATTTAGTACCGCTATAGCCGCCCACATCCACTTGCAGATTTGGTCAAGTGCTCTGGAATTGGTGCGTACGGTGAATGCACACGATACTTACATTTATTGCCTGGCCGTGAATGAGCAGGGCAAGGTCTATTCGAGCAGCTGCGATGGTTTGGTTAAATACATGCTGCCGCCTTATGAGGACAGTTCGGTGCAGGAGCTGTTTCGGTGCGATGATGCCATACAGGCCATGTACTGTGATGGGTCCGTGCTTTACACGGGAGATGACAAGGGTGTGGTGACCACTTGGAGCAATGATCGCATGCTGTTTAAGTATAATCTGGTGGAGGAGGTGAAATCGCTGGCTGGTGAGCAGCTGCTGATCTACACAGTTCGGGACTTGGATGTTGTTGTTTCCATGGTGGTGGAGGGCAAGTCGGGTAAATACAGCAATAAGGCTGTGCTGCCTGGAAAGTCACCGCTCACCCTGCTAGGTCCCTTGGTTGAGGGCAAACGTGCCTTTCTGGCCTTTCCCGATCGCACAGGCATGGGTCTGCAATTAGTTAACAATTTGCCGCAGAAGAAATTCGCCCTGGTTTGGAGATTACCGGTAAGGTGGGCAGAATCCTAGAAACTGATATAACTAATATTTTCTTTTTTATAGAACTGTCATGAGATGATTGTTAACAGCATTTGTGGTGATGAGCAATATTTATATTCCGGTGGCTATGACAAGAAGGTCAAGGGCTGGACGGATCTGGCAGAAGCTAAGCCTCGTGCTTTGGGGGAAGTGGATGTGGGCAGCTGTGTGAATAGCATTTGTTGTGGCACCAATAACACTGTTTATATTGCTTCGTCCGACGGCTTGATACGTTGCGCGAAATTTATTTAACATGTTTTAATTCTGAAATAAATTTTAAGTCCGCAATTTTATTTGAATCCGACAAACTTATTTTTTATCCGGCAATCGGATAAGCGGTACTACTATTGAGATTTTACAACACTGGTAAATAGCCAGACTGCTGAATTTTAACGTATTCAACTGAGGTGGCAACTTCCTAGACACAGCTTGTTTTTGTTTATAAGTTTAATCCAAATTAGAAGGTAATCGGAATTTATTTGATATTGAATCGTTCCTTAAACAATGACCCACCCGGCGGACACACATGTCCGTCCACGCAAATACCCCTTCGTTAACATGCGTATAAGTGACCACTCAGTGCTGGACACGATTGAAGGGCGCCAAAATTGCCGCAACTGCAATAGGTCGCGCAAATTTTTCTGCTACAGCTGTCACATACCGGTGGGAGACCTGGAGAACATCTTACCGCGTGTAGAACTACCCGTGCACATTGATATAATCAAGCATAAAAAGGAAATCGATGGTAAAAGCACAGCCATACATGCCGCCGTGCTGGCGCCCAGTCATGTGCGAATCCACACATACCCGGACATACCAGACTACAGAGCAGAACCAGGTGTAGTGCTTATCTTCCCAAGTGCCAAGAGCTTAACAGTACCTCAACTGTTTGAACGAAACGTTCAACTTAAAACAGACGACAACTATGGCCTACCTAAGGGCTTTCACATGGGCACCATGCTGCGGCAACGCATGGATGAAGTGGTGGGTGATTCAGACTCAAGTATCGATGATAGACGTAAATACACTTATGACAATCTGCCCATACGCCGTGCTGTGTTCATAGACAGCACCTGGAATCAAAGTCGTGGCATCTACGCGGATGAACGTGTACGTGGACTGCGCACGGTGGTTCTCCAAAATCGACTCTCCCAATTCTGGAGGCATCAGCGCGGTAGTCCCCGTTGGTATTTGGCTACCATAGAGGCCATACACCAATTCCTACTGGAGGTCCATGTCAATGCATGGGGCTTGAATGACAATTACCGCGGGCTAGACAATCTCGAAATCACCGATGGTTTCCATCTCATCGCACGACCGCTAACAATTTCTGCTTCGACCGACAACTTGGAACGCGAGGCACCTTACAATGGACACTACGACAATCTCCTGTATTTCTTTGCTAATATGTATGACCTTATACATAAATATTATGACCATAATGATTTGATATCGTACCGCCGACCGATTTAGGGAAGTGTTAATTTATTGGAGAAAAATAAATCAAATGGAGCTTATCTTAGTTTTGCCTTTAAATTTATCTATTTCTTTTTCTTTTTGCCTTCATCACTGGATTCGCCTGACTTTTGCTCCGATCCACTTACAGGCTTTTGCCATTTCAGGGGATTGCGGCGGAAAATAGGCCAAGGCGGAATGGTGATCTGTGAAAAGTTAAGCGATTTAGTTAATATTAATAGTGCAATTGAATTGCTTACCAGTGAGGAGATCAGAAAGCCGACGCCTAACACATAAACGGTCTGCGAGAATTGCTGGACAATACCGCCCCAAACGAGACCAATGATGCCGAAAACCGTGATAATAAAACGCGACCAACGTTCGGCTTTGGCTTGGCCAACATAATCCTACAGAAAACAAGATTAGTTCTAGTGATCCACGTGGCCAGTAAATTACTTACCATATGCGTTTGTATATCCAACATATTGGAAATATTTGTAAATTCTGTCGTAAACAAATTCGATAGCGGCACGTCAGCAGCCGAAAACAGTGAGCAGTGTATAAAAAAGTGTTGTAAAATATAATTTGGTAAGGCTGCCGTACCGTCAAATGCAATACATCTTTGGTACCAGGTGGCAGCTCTACAGATTTTTTTTCAAATCTCGACTAAAACAGCGAAATAATTGATGGAAAAGGTGTACAAATATATTTAAACTATTAAATAAGGCGTACAATAAATGTTTCTTTGCTTATGTGTCTATTATTAAAAATAATTATGAATGCGCTGTTATGGAATGTCTCGTTCGGTGTTTGTTCGTTTCTAATTAAACTCTAGCGGCGCGCGTACGTCGCAAATTGACAATGTTGATAACGCAAATTCCAATCCAGGCGAAAAGTGCAAACCAGGAAAGTATCAATGTAAAATACATGGTGGCAGCAGTGTTGATTCTTCCATATCGACGACGCTCATAAGAAATGCTTTCCACCAAATAATCCATAAAATCGAAAATGGCAGCGCAAGACAAGCGACCCTTGATGACCGGCACAATGTTGCCCACGCCTTGGATTTCTTTAAGCAAAGACTCGCGGTACTGCTTGCAGGTGACCTCAAAACCATCGGTAAATATGGCAGCATAGATCAAAGTGTATATGGCCATGATAACAGAGATAACAGTCGCTGGTAGCCCTGTAAACAAAAGAGCAGGTCAGAATTTAGTTGAACTTGAAGAGGTTAAAAAGTAAAAACGAAACTTACAATAATAGGGCGAGAGTCCATCTGGGGTGAGTTCCGATTCGGTGGTCACCACTACCATATCACCAGAACTGTAAGACATGCGGAAGTTATAAGTAAGGGGGTGAATTCTTAAGTGGTTGCAAAAGTTTAATTGAGTTGGTGTAAAGTAAAAAAATTAACTTGATTAGTCACTCGGCTGGTGTCTGGTCTGGCTGCCCCAGTGTGGCTTCATTATTAACATTTCAAGTTCCAATTAGAACTGTCTTGTTAGCTATGAACGCTGATTAACCTTTCTGACACGACACCAAACGAATTAGACAAATTGTTTTAAAATAAACTTCCACTCACCGTTGTCTGATAGTGGTGGTGCCCGATTTGGGCTTGCCCTTGCCTATGCACATGCGATAGCCATGATAGATGCCAAGCACCACGGCGAAGATCAGCGGAAATAGGAGTCCATAGGTGGCATAATGACAATAGGCAATGTTGCCACCCTCAAAGCTGTTGTAGGTGGTGCGTCCATGCAGATAGCAGCCGCAGTTCGTGTCCGGGCAGGCATTGAGCACATACCGCCAATGCGACCAGGCCACTGCCGAGGTAATGCAGCATGTCACCGAGGTGATGATAATAAAGGGATAGAAATAGGAGAGGACTCGTTCCGCAGCGTAAGACATGGGTGTGGGCTGGAGATCTCGCTTTAGGGTCGTTGGGTCACTATTGAGCAATTGCTCGATATGATTCTGTTTCTATAAACTGTGGAATTGTTATGCTAATTAATGGATAATTCTTTAATTGAGACACACTTAAATTAATTTCAATTTGTTTACAATTCTGTTTGTTTCTTTTTAGGCAAATTGCGCCCAAAGACAAAACAACAAAAAATAAAAAAACAAGACGAGCCAAACTGCATGACAGGCGGTCTGTGGTGGCAGCGTCGTCGACGTTCTGTCATGTGCATGCCATGTTTTGCTCTCATTCTCTCTCGCACACGAAGACCACTTGGAGTACCTGTTTGGTTTCTCTTGCTAGCCAAGTTGGGCGTCTCATGCTCACTCACACATTCACACACTTGTTGCAAGCGCTTCGCGCACTGTACCCACTAGAATATAAACAAACTCGTTTCGTTCTCTTTTCCTGGCCACACGAAAAAGGTGAAAAATTCTTTGGTTTTTGTTTTTTATGAAAATATCCAAATTGTTTAATCAATTGTCTTCCATAGTTCACCAGGCTCTACCAAATTTCATTCTGGCTCATTTGCTGACACATAGATACCATTACACTTACACAAGTACACGGGCTGTGGCTGACACACCTACACCGACGTTTATCAAAACAACTGTCTTTCAACCACCGAACAAAGTTGACTCGTAACCACAACAACCACGACCGTATGCTTGGGCAGCAAAGAAGCAACTGAATATTGGTGATCGAAAAGTCAAAAGCGGAGAGAATCCAACCACCGAGAGCCGGAGCAGTTCTGAAGGCGTGAGTGTGTCAGTTTAATTGGACGTGTGTTGGGGCTGCTATACACGTTGGAATATTAGGTTAGCGTCAAATGTTTCTGTGGCGCTCTTTGGAGGGTCTTTTACTTAATAAGACTTTTTTTGGAAAAAAAATTTCCTGGTCTCAGTTCAGGGTACTTGCCTTCTACAGGAGCCTGGAAAGATATCACGAAAAATACTGTATATGGTTTGACCTATCGAGCTCAATTCTAATGGAGAAGTTCAAGATCAGCAAGCTATAGCTGAAGAAGTTTTGAGGGGCATAGAAAATTGATGGTAGAACCTGGTATTAAATTTCTAATCTTGGTGTCTTTTATTATGATGATCCCTAAGTCTTTCCTCTAAAAGTCTTTAGAAAACTCAAAACCATTATAAATGATTCTGAAAGGTTTAAAGAAAACAAAGAGAACAAGTGAACTTTGGAAAAGAAAATATATATTTTTCATTTATTTATATTTATTATTTATTATATTTATATTTTTAGACCATTTTAAACATTAGAATTGTTTAGTTATTTTACAAGTTATTTCAGTTACTTTTATAGTTTGGAGGCCACTCCATACCAACTGATTGAAGTTGGAATAGCTTTATAGCTCGCTTTAAAGGGATTCTATGAAGAAGGGTTATATTTTATCATATTAAAATTAGGTTACATAGAATATTAAAAAATGTTAGGATCTTTTTAATTTTTAAAAATTCAATTGATTTAATATTAAACAATGTATTGAAGTCAAATTGCATTACTGAGTGCCGATCAGTTCAGTATCATTATGGGCCTCTATAAAGTATCCGACTACCGAACAATTTTAATAGATCAAAGTTGTGCCCGATAAAATCAAGAAAACCATATATAGGAAACGCCCATACTTAAGCAACTTCCCCTTGAAAAGAATGGATTGTTCAGCTTTGAATGAAATATTATCAGGTCATTCATTTAGATTGTGTTGATATGGATGATAGATCGGAAATTAAAATTTTGTATACATTACACTATTTATTAGCGTACTTTTCATTCACATCTTTGGATGTTCGCGAGTCGAAAACAATTCCGTCAGTTCTTTGGTCTGGCTAGACGCCATGAGGTTTTGGCCCATCAGATATCCGCTGGCTGCAACAAATGACGCGCACAGCTTTGTAGTTTCAGCGCAGTCCTCACTCCGCCACTGCCACTGCCCCCTCCGTCACTCTTGGGTCATCTGCATTTTGGCATAGGAAAAAAAGCATTTTTTGCGGACGCCTGACTCTCGGTGGATCTCAGTTGCACGTACGTCGTGGAGCAGTTGTGAACGGAGAGACGGAAAAATAAAGAATTATTTGAATGTAACTTTCAAGAATCCGAAAATGAAAAGTTTTGTGCTTTGCTTTTTTTCCTATTATGTTTGACAGTAAATTAATTAAAGGTCGAGTGATTTTATCTGTTTGGCTAGAAAAGTGACTGAAGGCGCGTGGAGAAGGAGAATTTGTTTTTTTGAATTGTTTTGCTAATTTTTGCATTACGAAATTTTTGTGAATTTTTGCAAATTGCCAGACACCTAAAATTGCCTATAAATAGCCCTAAGGTAGTGGGAACTGAATTTATGTTTTGTGAAAAATATAAAAATTTTCACATAATTGAATTTTGAATTGTTTGACTAATTTTTAGTTTTGACGAAGTTTTACTAAAAGTGACTAACCTAATTGATACGATTAATTAATTATATAAAATGGGTAAATATGCATTGATCATTTATTTTTAGATATTTCGTTTAACCCAAAAACAAGTTGAAATTCATTTGGTTTTGATTTGATTTTATTTAAGAAGAATTTCGTTTAATTTATGAATGAATTACTTTCTAGACATTTTGAAAACAACAAACAAACGATACCGGCACAACAACACTACAATAGCAACAACTACACAGTCAACTATACAGTGTATATATCCAATATATCCGACGCCTGTATATAGAATAGAACCGTACCGCACCCGCTACCCAAACCAAGTCCAAGATCACAAAGTCGTCTCTCTCTGAATAACTTAACTATATCATGGATAATTGGAATGTTTTGGCAGCGCAAACCTCATCCCAAGCCATTGGTCGCGATGATCCCAATGTGGCGGCAAAGACGCGTCTGGTAAGTCTGAGAGGGGGTCGGCATTGGAGGTGCTAGCGGCAAGGCAGTAAACAAAACAAACCAATCCTCTCGAAGTATATAGATTTTGGCAGGCCTAACCCATGTAGTAGACATAGGAATATTGCCCCTGATTTGTCAGCTGGGTGGACTGATGGATGAGGGGACAGGGGCTGGGGACTCGTAAACAGCTGTTGCTCTCTAGAAATGTTTTTGTTTTCGATTTGGCCGCGTTACTTGGTGGATCTATAAATAGGCCTCTGTCTTTCATCTCATTCTCTTGAGCTTATTTCTTTGCGTACGCTTCTGTTTTTTTTGGAGATTTTTTACTCACAGTACTGGCATAGCAAGTGGCTCTGATCAGATCAACTTCGAACGTGCTCGGATACGGTTTGTCAGATCATTTTTGCTAGATTATAATTTGTATTTTATATAAGTTCAAATATAGATACAGATACTAGTTCTATACTAGATACAAAGTGTGTGAAAGTGTTCGAAAGAAATGGATATATCCACCGATATCTGGGGTCAATTGGCTGTGGAGGCTTCACAGGTTTATCTTTCAGATGGCACAGTGCGCAGTCCCTTTGCCGATACGGTACGTAGAATTCCAAGTTATCGATAGGTTTTTCAAATAGATTTCAAATCAAATTAAAAAAAAAAAAAAATCGAGAATTTCTCATTACTTTTCTGGGCCGTCTCTTTCTCTCTCTCTGACTCACTCAAAGAGTCTTTTTATTTGTCAAACCTTGTGCTCAATTTTGAATTTGCTCCTTGTCTCTGCCACAGACCATTGAAAAGCTGCCGGACAAAGTCTTGTTGCACATTTTTTCGTATCTCTCGCATCGCGAAATCTGCCGTTTGGCCCGGATCTGTCGTCGCTGGCGTCAGATAGCCTATGATACGCGACTCTGGAAGAATGTGTCGTTGCGTCCGGAGGTCTCTGGTCTGCATGTGGGTTCACTGGAGATGCTGTTGCAGCTGATTTCGGTGAGATTTGGTCCCACTCTCCGGTATATTGAGCTGCCCATTGAGCTGATTACCCACACCGTGTTGCATGAATTGTCGGCCAAGTGCCCGAACCTGACCCACATGCTCTTGGATTTTTCCACTGGTAAGTGAATTAAGCTTTTCCTCCTATTATTAGCTGACTAATTTTTACTCTTTTTAGCTATGCAACTACACGATTTCAGTGAAATGCAGGCCTTTCCCACCAAATTGCGCTACATGTGCATTTGTCTTTCTGAGGTGATCTTCATGGAGGGTTTCATGCGTAAGATTTACAATTTCATCAACGGCCTGGAAGTGCTCCATCTTATTGGTACTTATGAAAAGTGCGAGGAAGAGGAAGAAGAAATCTATGAGGTCATCAATGTCCATAAGCTCAAATCGGCCACACCCAATTTGAGGGTCATTAATCTGTATGGAATCAACTTCATTGACGACTCCCATATTGATGCCTTCAGCTCCAATTGCATCCAACTGGAGTGTCTGGCTGTGAACTTTTGCAATAAAGTGACAGGCTCTACTCTGAAGACCCTGATTCAGCGTTCCAAGCGCTTGACTTGTCTTCTGATGAACGGCACCAGTCTCAAGTCAGAGTTTGTGATGCAGGCCGAGTGGGATAAGTGCTCCTTGCAGGAGCTGGATATCACGGCCACGGATTTGTCCACCGAATGTCTGGTGGATATGCTTACTCGCATACCCACTCTCAGATTCCTCTCGGCTGGCCAAATCAATGGCTTCAACGATACTGTGCTCAAGCAATGGATGGAGTCCGGAAATACCAGGTGAGCGAGTCCCAATCTTTCTGCCTATTTCGATAAATACATTTTTCCCTCAGGCCTTTGATATCTCTCGACTTGGATTCGTCGGACAATATCACGGATGAAATGCTTTTAAAGTTCTTACAGCGTCTTGGTCACCAGTTGAGCGCCTGCTGTCTCTCCGGCATGCCACATATCACCGATCAATTATGGATGAGCATTCTGCCTGTCCTAGGCAATTGCAAGTGAGTTTTGGAAATTTCACGAAACTAAAGAGTTTCGACGAATGAATTGTAATATTGCTTCACAGGATTATTGTCATGGGCACTGCCGAAAAGCTTGGCGTCAACATACACGTGGATCAGTTGATGGACACCATTGCCACTAGCTGCGGTAATCTGGAGCGCCTGGAACTACGCTGGGATCCCGACAATTTACGTTTCTCCGACAAGAGTCAAAAGGCTATCGATATTCTCAGAGTCAAATGTCTCAAACTACGCTGCATGGTTTTGAGGTAGGCCAGAAAAATAATCAAATTTGAAAAGGTTCTCATAAACTTTAAAAATTTCAGTGATGGTCGTTATTATGAAACTGTCAAGGCGAATTTCGAGCGTGCCGATCGCATCACTGTTGTCCGTACCACCACCTGTTGCCGCGTCTCTCCCTATCATTTGCTCCGCAACTATAACGATTTGGTCTTTAATTAGAGTCTACTTTTTTTTTGGAAATAATTAGCAGGGAATCTAAAATCGAAATGATTGGTAGGAAAACGAAAGGAATCTTGGAGTCCTGTGTACCCACATTAAACCGGAGACCTCCATATGGCATATAGAAATAATCAGTATAGCCAGGTCCGTCCGTCTGTCTGTTTGTCTGTATAAGAACTAGAAAAACCAAATTTGGCTTCGGAATTCCTTATGAATATACAGTAAAATTAAATAAAATAATGAAGACTAAATCTATATCGGAGGCAACAGAGACAGAACCTAAAAAAGAGGTAGCACTATTGGTAGCCAACATCGGTCACATACACATCAAAACTCTAGTTTTAATATTCGTTTGAAATTAAAAATACTCTGCTCACAACAAGCCAAGCACGCCATCTATCAGACTGCTTGCTAATTGGTCAAAAGAAATTCGAATCCTGACTCCGAAAGTTTGATTTTCGTATATCATCTGTAATCATGCTCCGATGTTGATCAAGTTTGGTATCAATCGAAAGATATTTTAATTTTAAGCGACTTACAGGTCGCAAGTAATACAAATCTTAAAGCTCTAGAAAATACAAAGCTTTGAAAGTGGCCCTTACTGAATGGAGAAAGGAAAAGAATAAGCCTGCCCAGCATATAAATATAAGAAATCTATGTCCCAAGTTCGATTGTCCCAGTTCACATAGTCTCCAAGAACTTTCTAAAATATTTCAAATTAAATTTTCATCTTTGCTAATTTTTTCAAAAAGAGTAGGAGAACTTTTCCCAATTTTTCTTCGTCTTCAAATCTAGTCAAAAAACTGTCTTTTCTTGTTGATGTTTTTTCTTTTAGTTCATGTATTTTTTTGTTTTTGTTTTTTTCAATTACTTATATCATAAATTGTAATCATAATTTTAAAGTAACAAAAAGGAAACAATAATATTTGCTATTTTTAAAGGTTTTTTTTTTTTGTTTTTCATTTCACACTTAACCGGAAAAAAAATTAAACAACAGAGTTCACTTTTTGTTGGATTGATTAAATCATTTTCAGACTTCACCACATACATTTTTTGTTTCCTTTTCTTTTTGTTTTTAGTTTTCTTTTTTTACACCCTGGAAATGGAACCTTAAGCCTAAAAGTGTATTTTTCAACATGTTTCTTTTGTTTTTTTTTTTTTGGGTCAATTCTTATCGTTCATTTAAATTTTGCTTATATCATAAGCTTAAAATTAAATATCTGGTTCAAATTTTATAATTTCTTTTTTTGTTTTTATCGACGCTCGCCCAAGCTTCCCAGCAATTTTGGCCCTCTGTGAGAGACAAAAGTTTTTGGTGAGAACATTTGAATTGAATTTCATATATGACTGGCTTAACATATATAATTTAATTTAATTTTTTTTTTTGCCTTTATATATAATTTCTAAGCGTAGAGATTGTTTTTTTTTTGTTGTATCATTTTTAATTTTTTTTTTTTTGTGTTTGAGCGAGCGCATAGTTTGCTTTTGTGAGTAAGTTGATTTCGTTTGGGTATGAAGATCAGATAATGAAATTTACGTTAGCTAAAATAATGAAATTGTGTGCTTGCCCGTGTTTCGCTATTTTTTTTACAGTTTAAGTGATAAGTACTCTAAACAGATGTATAATAATAAGTTTGGAAGGGTTGGTAAGAGAATAGAAGGTGAAGCTGTTTTTTCGTTGAAAGGATTGATTTTTATAATCACTGTGGATCCTGCGAGAGGCCAAACATATGCGAAGTATTGCTGGCTGCTGCGGTGGCCACGGCGGCTGCCGATGTGGCTGTGGGTGGCGGGGGCTGACCAGATGCCGTTATATAGCTGGCATTGCTGCTACTGTGCGAGAGTGGGGAAGTTCCTGGCACAGCTGATGAGGCACTAGACGCTGAAGTCACCTGCGCCGTACTCGGTAAAGTCGCCGCCGCATTGGCAGCAGCTGCTGATGTGGTGGCCTCTCCTGGCGTTGGCGCTGTTCTATCTGGCGAACGACGCGGCGCACCGGGATCCTGGGAATTACCAAGAGGATGAGTTTGATATACTTTGGACTAATTTAGTTTACTCACATCTCTGGGATAGATATGCAGAGGCGGATCTGTTTGTGCGGCCGCTTCATCGTTCTGCTCGGTATTTTCGTCTGTCTTGTCGGTGTACATCATTATCTCATGGCACAATGGGCACCGATCCTGGACATACAGCCATTTCCGCAAGCACACGCCATGGAAGAAGTGCCGGCAGCGTGTAATTTTGGCCGAGTACATTTCCTTTGGGGATTCAAAAAAAAAATTAAGAGATTAGCTGAAGACAAATTGAATTTCAAAGGCTTTGCTCACCTGATAGCAAATGGCGCAGACATCGTCGAACGCCTGCAGCTGGGACGGTGTGGCTTCGGGAAGAGCAGAGATTTTGTGGACAGCCGAACGTCTCTTCATGAACACCGACCAGCCAGCGCGAGCCTCGCACCAGATATTGAAATAGGCATGGATGCACATCATGATCGCTCTAATGGCGCCGCCTATAGCATTTTGGGCTATCAAGTTATGGTTATCGGTACACAAAATGAACCAAATAAAAATATTACATGCACACACGCTCACAAAGGCAAAGACAGTGAGAGAGAGGTAGGGGCGGATAGTGCAAAACATAAGAATAGAAAATTTGGAAAAGGCAAAATAAAGGAAATTACGGAGAGGAATACAATGGACTGGGAAATGATTTGATTTGATGTGGAGATGTGGCAATGTAATTTTTAGCTTTCGCTTACCCGATTCAAAAATCAAAATCCAAGCACCGTTCATGAATAGTAAAATGCCAAAACAGAACTCAACAGAATTGCCAAAGGCTCGTACATAATACAAGTAATCATCGAGTTTCTCCCAGAAAGATTGTCGGCGAGCATCCAATAGAAAGAGCACATAAGTGGCCAGAGAAACAAGCACCTAAAAAATAAATTACCAGATAAATTAAATGCTTTTTATTGCGAATAAATTGACTCACCTTGACAACCACCTCCACGGAGAAGGCGGTAACAGCCAGCAGCCAAGTAGACGGCGAATGCTTTGACCAGAGTACATAGAGCAACGAAGTGGCCACCACAATTAGGAAGGCGCACACCGACAAGGCGCGGACATGCCGCTTCTTCGAAGGGTTCCTTGAAGCACTTAGTGACATTAAAATTGGAGAGACAATATTATGCAGGAAGTGCAGCAAGGCCGTGACTAGCAGACACACATTTCGACAGAGGCGAACAAAACGCTTTTGAGGCGGCAGTGAGGTCAATCCCGTCTGTAGGGCCAAAATATAAAAAAGTACGGCCGAAACATTGCCCAGAGATTTCTCCTCATCATTGTCATAGTTAAGCAAATACCACTGGAAGGCGCGTCCGATATTATGACAAATGGCCGAGATAACAGCCGTCATGCCCAGTACAGCGGTCAGGGTCTCACAGCCATCCACTAGCAACTTTTGCACCGATGGAATCATTTGCAATGGATCCTCGGTTTCGGCATTAATCAGAGCATACCCGCCGTGTAAAATTCTGCAGAAAACGAAAGCTTTAATAGATATCACAAAATTAGATGCCAAGGTCACCTTACCTGATGGTCCAGAACACTCTAAGAACGCTGGGCACATTCAGCCTTTGCCACTCATTTTCTATCAGCGCCGAGAGACCAAAATTGGACACGAAATTCATGGCATATTGGTAGCCATTGTAGACAGTTCGACTGGCCTCCATGGCGCTCTGCATTAGCGTTATCTTTGTTAGTATCAGCGGAATGATACCAGCTATCACCGGCAGGTTTTGTATGAGACGCGGCGGTAGCGGCAGCATTGCCACCAAAATGGGACTAGTGAAAATGATGGGCATTGACTTTTGCAGCAGTGAGAAACGTGGTCCCAAGTGTATGTAGGCAAACAGCATGCCCATAAGCCACTGGGCCAGCAGATGCGGCGCCAGTGACATAACCACTCCGCCCGAATCCAACAGCCGTGTGGTGTTCATCGACATAATGTCCTCCATGATGCGTGTGCTCTCCATCAGCGTAAGCGCCGACACATTCGACCAGTACGATAGAATAGTTAAAGCCAGCGAGGTCAGAAACATGTAAACCATCACCAAATGCCGCGTCCATAGCGTGAAAATGCACGTAGCGCTGAGGAAACCTAATGCGTAGCCAGGGAATGTAAGAAGCAAAGCGTTAAATCGCATTTATAATTATTTCAATTAAATAGAGAGTGAGAGGTAGAGAGAGAGGGCATAGCCGAAGAGTTTAAAGTACATGAGCATATCGGGTGATAAGCAATCAGCCAGCGCTTGCCCAGGGCGGCTCTGTGACGTGGTGCGGTGAACGGCCAGAGGCATACTCACCTATCAGACAGAATAGAAATTTCACAGTTGTTGTGCTTAGGATATCAGCCAGATTCGAGTCATTGGCCAGTTCATCCATGATTGTGTTGAATGAGGAGCTGAGCATGCCTGTCGTATGCGCCGTTTTTGAGGCATTGTCTATGGTCTGTTCGAGGAGTGCTTGTGTGGTATTGATGGCGGATTCTGTGCTGACTGATTCTGAGGCACTCGCCCCAAAGAGAGCCTTTATAGAGGCGAATGTGTCGTTGTTGCTGTTGGCATCTCCTTGGTCTGAAGCATCCGCCACGGCAGTTGATGAGTCTGGGCTGTCCGTGGGAAAGAGCCGTGTTGGCAGGCCCATGCCGATTTTGAGAATCTCATCGATAACCATTACTGGCGGCACACGCATGATCACGTCGACCAGGGCCAATACCTTTGTGCGTACCGACATGGTGAGGGCTTTTGTGGTCCTGCTAGTTGGCTTGCAGCTAGCCCGTCCTAGGCTTTATTTACAACGAGCAACGCACCGTGACTCTGCAAATTGACTACGAATCACCTTTGAAGTGCTGCGGCTGACACTGTCGCACTCATTTGTGGATTGTTAGATGGTTTGGCTAGCGTTGCTCTGTTTGCTTGTTAGGCTGTTAATTTTGTTTTTGTTGTAGTCGATTTCTGTTGCTCCTATTGTTTTTGTTGCTGGTGGTTAGTCGTTTTGGCCTTCGTCTTAAATTTCGCAAAGCGAAAAGAATCGTTTGTAGTAGTTGTGTTTGTTGTATTTGTATTTGGAAGGTGTATGGAAAATAAATTGGAAGGGGCAGGTGGTAAACTTGGAGGTTGTTTTTTTTTTCTTTCGCTGGGGCTTTAAATTATTTGTGAATAATTTTCACAAATATTAATCGGAGGTCACACACTGGCACGACCGTTTCTTACTAATTACGTATGTGCGGGCTTCGTGGTTTTATGAGCAAAAATTTAAATGAGAAAATAAAAACACTAAAATTTGTAATATATATTTATTTTTTTGCTGTGAAACGAAAGTAGATTTTCAGTGTGGCCAGTTTTCAAATATTCATTAGCCGAAATTCGGCGTGGACTTTGGCACTTTGGTATTTAATAGGAAAAATAAAATGCGCGTACGTTTTCTGTTATTTTAAATAATTTTAGAACAGAAAACAAGTCTGATGTATATTTGTATATATTTGTTGATATTAATTGATTTTGCAAAAGTTGTAAGTGTTTCCCACTTTTAAATATGACTACATTAAATAAATAGGAAAACACCTTAATACAAAAATAAATTTTTGTAATTTTTGACTGATTTATTTTATTTAGATGGCTTTGATTTATTTTTCAAGCATTATATGATAGATATTTAATAGTTTTCATTAATTTTGTTTAGTTTTCTGATGAATTTTTTAAATGCGCGCGCCACCAATTCTCTGCCGGCAAGCAGTGCGTCTTGCGCAGTATTTTCATTTATTTAGTAGGGTCACACTTATTTACATCAAGCAGTGTGATAGTGCGACTTGTAAAACTAACCGCTTGCAATAACAATTGCAATAACAATTTTGTATACTGTTTAAGTATGTGTAACATTATAATTATCATTATTATTATTATGTTATTTATTTGTTGTTTATAATTATTATGTTTAGTATAATACAATAAATTAATTTTCATAAATTTGATACATTTCGAACAAGTACATATGCCATAATGATTCTGAATGAATTGAATCTCATCAGATAAAATTAAACAATTTAAAGCTAAATATTACTATTATGTTAATAAAATTAAGTAGGTAATTTCAAGACCATAAATTGACCCATTGAAATATTAATGATTTTGTGTTTTTATAATCTGGTTATGGACGTATTACCTTTGAAAAAATGTAACAGATTTTTTAAATTAATTATCAAGTATGAATAGCCTTAATCAAATTATCGTTGGTTTCATTAATTTGGAACTAACATTCTTTGGTTTCTAATAGGCCTAAATTAGTTGTTATTTATTTTCAAGCATTTGAAAATTATGTGAACGCAAAGTTTATCAAAGAATTAAGGTGAAAAAGAAATGACTTTCCTAGAAAGTCCGAAGCTTGTAATATTTCTTAGTGAAAAATGTTGCATTCTTTTAAACTCTTGACATGGTATTTTGTTTGGGGCTACTTGCATTTCCTCAATTGTGCGGTCGTTAACTTTTGCCATTTTGAACCGTAATTGTTGTTGTTGTATAAACACACACATACACACACAAATACAGTGGCTCATGCAAATGCACAAATTGAGGCAATGCAGTCAGTCTCGGCTGGGCTCGTAATTATGCGCAATTGTTTAGCATTTAGCTCAAAAAGTTCAACAAACATAATTGATTTTTTATGCCGTGGCACGAAAATTGCCAACAACAACAACAAGAGCCACTATAACAAATAACAAACGATAGGCCAACCCATAACAGAAATACCAACAACAACAACAACGACAACGGCAACAACAGCCATAACCAGAACAAGAATTACCTTAAATTGTTGTTATTTTTCTAGGCTAATTTGCATACACATTTTTTATTTTTATTCCCTGCGTATGTGTGTGTGTGTGTGTGTGTTTGTTTGTTGCATACTTTGAGGGAAATTTTCCCATAACGCCAATCAAAAATTTACCAAGCTAAATGAAAATGATTCACCAATCTTCCACTGTAAGAGCCCGGGACAGACTTGGGCTATCCGAATCGCACCTTATATAGGCCTCATATATTTAATGTAATCAGTGTAATTGTCACAAGCTAGCAAACAAACAACGCGCTTGGGCGATGAGCTGGCTTTGCCATTGGCACCTTCCAGCCAAATAGCTCTCACGCATCTACCGAGACTCGGACTGGTTGCTTGATTCTGGCCAACTGGTTAACACATGAACTACTCTCATAGTTGTGGTGGTGCTGGTGCCGCTGGTGCTGCTGGTGATGGCAATTGTATAATTTATCGCTCCAGTTCTAATCGCAACTGTCAGTGGCCAGCGATCTCGAGGGAACGATTTAATTCGTTGGCCATATAAGTCGGAAATTTGTACGTTGATTAACGCGCCAATCGTTTTACACAACTGCGAACAAAGTGTCTGTTGCCCCCCCACCAACACCCCTTCTTCTCGAGCACTTGGGTGCAGCATGCTTTCATTATACTTAACAAAAACAAAAACAAAAACAAAAAAAAGTGCATATTGAACGGCAAACAATCTAGTCAGTCGGGCGCTCTCACTTTACCAAATTGCCAAAGCGCAGGACATGTGAACCAATACGATAGGCCGGACTGGGCCAATAACCAGATCGCCAGCTTTGCTTGGTCTTCTGCTCCCAGCATGATTACCACTCATAGATAAATTCAGCCCGCACTCGGCTCTAGCAAAAATGGTAGCCCATGCAACCTGCTGCGTCGTCCGAGTGCTTCTCTGCGCCAAATGAATTAGCTGCTGTTGACGCGGTTGTTGCTGCTGCTGTTGTTGTTGTTGTTGTTGTTGTTGTTGTTGTTGCAGTAGCTGGTCAATGTGCGCTTTTTATGGACTTAATTGGATTTTAGCTGTGTTGATTAACCAGCCTGTCAATGCGTGGCCCCAGTTCTTCCCACTGCCACCTTGGTCAGTCATTTCTCCATTATTTTATTTATTTTTTTCGATGGTTTCCCGGTTTGTCGTTTTGTCATCATTCAGCAAGGCTCATCTTTCTGAAACGGAAGAACTGAAACAAAGCTGTCACCAAATCTCACTTATTATCAAAAGGCAATTATTTTCGATTTTTATTATTGAAATTGATATTCGTCGGTCATAAAACAAAAACAAAAACAAAAAAAGGAGAGAAAATCAAAATCGCCAATTATCTTTTTGCATTCGGCAATGTGGTCAGAAGCACAGAGAATAATTAGGTAGTTGATTGACAAGCGGGATAAGAAGACGACATACCCAAAACCACCGATCCTTTCTTTCTTAACTATACAAACTTGGAATGCCGTAGCAAATTATCGAACGGCTACTGTGCGGCTACTGCAGCCTCCAGACTCGAGACACTTCTTGATCCACAAAAATCAAAGACACACACACACACAAACACACACACACAGAAGTAGCAAGAGATGCTTAAAGCCAGAGACAGATACAGATACGAGACGCCTTCCAGTTATTGGTAGAAAGCTGAAGCCTGCCTGCACCTTTGTTTAGCTGGGCCCAGCTTGCTTTGTCTGGCCCGGCTTGGCCAGGTCTGGTCTGGACTCGGTAGCATTATATATAGAGTGGTAATCTGATGCTAAGCCAGATAGAGCAACCAGCCAAAGAAACTCCGCAAGAGAGAGAGAGAGGGAGAAATAAACAAACAATGCCCAGAATCAAAAACTCAAGGCTGAAACTTGTTTAAGGCCATGACGAGGATCAGAGCAGAGCCGGGCCGAGCCGAGCCAGCCACCAGCCAGCAATTACAATATGTTTAACTGCGTCAGAGCGTTATCTCTTGCCTTGGGGTAAGAACCATACCTCTTTGGGCAGTGAGGCAGCCGGCAGTCGGCAGTTGGCAGTCGGTTAGCCAAATCCAAGGCAGGGTCCATGTCAGCGATTAATCCAGTGGCCGCTTCATCACTTGCCAGTGGAGTCTTCCTTCCTTCGTCTTGGTTGCAATCGTATTATTTTATTTTTGGGGGACAACTGCTTGTTAAGCATTTTGGGGCATTAAAACGGCAATTGCCTGGCTAAACCCAGCCCAGCCCAACTCAGTTCAGCTCAACTTGGGCTTAGCCCAGCCCAAGTCAAGGCTCATCTGTGTGTGTGTGTGTGTGAGTGTGTTGACCAGTGTTTGGCATCGATTGTGTTATCGATGGCGTTGCGCTTTTGCCAGCCTGAATCTCATTTCAGGAGACAGGTCTCTCTGTAGATGATAGGCTCAAACGATTAAGTCCTTACACACAGGCAGAGAGGGGCTCACAATGAGGGTGTAGAGGGTAGACCACAGCACACAGTTCGTGGAAAGTCGTCTTGGCCATCGTACCAAACTCAGATCTTTATTGTTCGATTGGTTTATTTATAATAATTAGGTGCGCTGTCCCAGCGACTTTGTCTTTTCTGGCTCTTTCAATACCAGAAGCTAAGCTCTTCTTGTTGTTGTTGTTGTCGGTGGTGGCGGTGGCATTGGTGGAGCTGTTGCAGTTGCTTATCGCAGCCGCCTTGGCTCATAAATTCTTTAAGCTCGCACCTTTTTATTGTGCGCACTCACACACTCGCTCCGATTTGGCCAAGTTTGGCGTTTTCGGTCAGTTGGCTCTTGCCTTGGCTGGTAGATTGCAATCGAGGGCGCGCATGTGCATGCGCAAAAAGGCTCGATGGCTGAGACCCAGTTCGATTTGCGGTTCGATTCTGATTCCGAGTTGGTTGTTTTTGTAAATTGCTCACATTAGCAGGTTGTACGACTTATTAAGTAACTACAATTTGCGTGGCCGGCCACCGCCCAAAAGGAGAACCAAACAAAAATAATGGCCAGCCGTTAAGTTGGCACGAAGGAGTCGCTAACGCTTGCCTCCATCTATTTTGGGTGCAGCAGGCGATGCTGGCAATCTTGGAGCCTGGCGACAAGTGATTGTTTTATAATTGCCATCGCAATTGCAATTCGATCGGCCTGGGGCTGGCCGTGGGGCTGGGATGGTCGTAGTGCTGGCAGGCTGATAGGCTGGTAAGCTGAGAGAGTGGTCTCAGGTCGTGTTAGTTAAAGGAAATTGGTTTTAAATGACTGCCTGGCATGGGGGTGATCCGGTGGGCTGGCCTCTTAAATTGGCAATTCATTTGAATGAATAATTGCTCAATTACCCACTCGCTGGGCCCAAGAGGTGTAAACTGTCCGGAGGCTCCAAAGAAATTTGTCGGTTTTTCTCCATTGAAATAAAAACAACGAAAATCGATAGCACAAAGCGAACAAGCAGCAAATTAAAAATCAAATCAAATATGCTTATAATTTTTTTTTTAAGGATTTTGGCTAAAAAGGTTGAGAAGCGCCAGACAAAAGCGCGGCAAAAATGGCGCTAACTTGTGGTTGAGAATGCCAGGGCCAGGGGGCGAGCGGTGACTGACAGAATAAGCCACATTTTGTATTAGGGTGAAATCATGATGAAATGAAACTGGACCAGTTTTAGCGGAAGCAGCCAGCATCAGCAGAATCTACACAATCAAGGACTGACTGGATGACTTGGCTGACTTCGCTGACTAACTGGCTTTCTGGGTTTGTGTTGTCTCTCCCAGGCACGTAAGAAATTTCATACTAATTGGCATAAATACCAAGTGTTGCACACTTAAAGCGAGATGGAGAATATTGAAAGAATGAAAGAGAGAGAGAGAGAGACAGAGAGAGGAGGAGCGCACCAAGTTGACGAACTGACTCACTGTTTGACTGACTGACATTGATCAGAGACATAAAGTGAAACAAATACAAAGACAGTCTCTCCGAGATCCGATGAGATCTTCACCTTGGCAATCATTAATCGTCTACCACGACATAATATCGATGATGGAGCTGAGCGATCTTGGGCCTCTCCAACTCCATCGACTCTGGACTGTGAGTATCACAGGCCGTTCAATGCTTTCTTGTCTAAGCCACTTTTTTGTGGTTGTGGCTATGGCTATGTGAAGTGGCCTCTAGTTGGCCGCATGTATGGCTGGAATGCTCATCGAACCAATTGAAATTGCTGTGACAACAATAAAAATTCAACTTTGTGGCCTTTTTTGCTTGCCAGCTGCCTCTCTGTCTCTTTCTGCTCCTCTTAGATGCTCTTGATAGGCTGACTGGCTGACTAACTGACGGATTGACTCATGGACTGACTGACTGACAATTAGATGAGTTAAAACGTTGAACTGATCAAGCGATTTGTAGCTGTAAATTCATCTCTATTTCGCTTTGGCACTGACAACATTTCATGTTTGTTTTTTGTTGCTGCTGGAATGCTCCTTTTTTTTTCTTTTGTTATTGTTGTTGCTGCTGGTGATGCTGAGGCTGCTACTGGTCTGGCGACTACTTGTCGCTGTTAAAATCCAATTAATCGAACAATTTACTTTGCTTTGTGGTGAAGATCACCTCGATCGAGCTTTGCCCGTTGTCCTCCAGCCTCTCACTCTCCGCGGCTCTCTTAGCTGAGCATCAACTCTTCCATTTTTTTTTTTTTTGTGACTTTTTTTTTATTTTGTGGCACACACTGCATAAATTATTTTTGCCTTTGGTTGACATGACAGGGCTACAAAATGTGCGTACTGCCCACTGATCAGACCAGACTCTGGCTTTTCTCCACCAACTCCAATGGGACTGGCCATAAGTTTTGCCACTGCCAGCCAGCCAGGCATGATTAGTGTCAATTTTTGTCACTTTAATGTGGCTGGGCTGCCGCGTTTAGTGCCTCTAACTAACTGCATTACTGTATGACAAAAAAAGAAGGAAGCGTGCCCTATAAAATAGGCCAAAAGAAGGCCGCCGAATACGCCTCGACCCACTCCAGCACTTTGGCACGGACCTGGAGACATTTTCATTAATAGACGCTCGAATATCAAAGTGAAACTTCAGAGTCTTGCCGACGCTGTCGATGCCAATTCCACTGCCACTTCCCCCTCCGGCTACCTCTGCTCGCCATCGGAGATGTCGACAAACGCCCGCCCCATTAAACCACAAAATTTATTACACCAACTAAAACGAAAATCTCGGCAAAGGCCCAGGCCAAACCAGGCGAACAAACGGAGAAACGGAGACTGGCAATGCCATCTAAAGTGACATCTCAAAAGGGCTCGGAAAATGCACCGAACAACTTAATTCAAGTGTTGTCACTTTGTCGTGTTCCATAAATGCCATAATGTTTGGCATTGCCTTTAAAATGCTCCTCATTAATTTTCAAGTGTAACTTTTATTAGGTATTTAAATGCGTGCGAGAACTTGCCACCAATGCACCACTGGCAGGAGTTGCAGCATTGCCAGCACCCGGCCAATGGCAATGTGCCGCGGCTCATAAATTCGAGCGGTAAGCATCTGGCCAACTGTCTCTCTCCCTCTCCACCATTTAGTGTGGGTGCATCTAGTGTTTTTTTTTCTTGTTGTTGTTTCTTCTTTTTTTTATGCCACCACCACATGTTGAAGCTCCCTATCAATCCTTAGTCACAGAGCCCCTCGCACATACTTGAGATTGCATTAGTCAGTCCACACCACTTCTTTCAAGGGAATGATCAATGCTGCGTCAGTTGCCCGAGCACAACCCATTACATTAATAATCCATAACGGCACTCTGGCATAGAACAGGCAGCAATGAATCCAAAAGTCAAAGACTTCATCAGCCTCATCAAGAGCGCTCGATCCTGGAGATGTGCTCGTGATTTCTCTATAACTGTCACGCACGAAGAAGACCAAGCGATAGCCTGAACCATTGTATTTTTGAAAACTATTTAGGTAAGAATTTACTATAAATAAAATATAAAAAAAATTATAATACTCATAATTGATAGAGTCAAATATATAAAAAGTAAATAAAATCTAAAAGGTCTTTAAAATTAAAAGCTTTAATAAAAAAAAAAAAAAAAAAAATTAAATAAATTGGAATAAAATATATTTGTTTATATTAATCAAATTATTTTTACCGAACCAATAAATTAAATAATTAAATAAAGAACGCATTATCTATATTTTTGTTAGAATCTTGTAAAGCTAAAGAACTCTCATTTGTATAATCAAAATTGCATCACTAATTTAATCAAGATCAAAAATAATTATGGCAAAATTAAATAACTAACAATTAATTTGATGAAAATAATTAAAAAAAGGAAATTAGCTATGAGTTTATTGAATTGGGGGAAAAATAATAATGATAAAAAAGATGGAAAGAAAAAACTGAATAAATTAAAACAAAATTAATAAAAAAAATATATTCTAAAGTAAATTAAATTAAGTTAATTGAAATACCACAAGTATTTTTTTATAAATATAAATACATGGATTTTTTAAAATAAATATATATAAATATAAATTAAATTTGAGTTATATTTTCTTTCTTGACTAAAAAAAAAAAAGATTTCCCACTCAGTCACTTTGCTTCCAGTCCTTTCGTTTTCATTTTTCTGTCTATTTGGCTGTCAAAATAGTTTCCCCGATTAGATTAATGAAATCCGATACATAAAGTATTTAGCTTGGAATTTTTATTATCTCACATCTCTAGTTGCCACCCACCTAAAATGTATTCCAACGATTTTCGCTGTAGTGTCAATAAATCAAGCACCTCAAGTGCCTCTAGCCTTTAGTCGTTGGCGGCATTCTGTCTTCTCGACTATGTTTCATATATGCTGAATATTTTTTTCCGGGACCACTCAGACAGACAGACGGACTGGCCGAGCGATCGAGTGAAATATTATCAGTGCTAATGCTGTTAATGAAACAACGTAATTATGTTTTAAGAGGGGAAGCACCCCACTTAGGAGTTGGGCCTGGAAGACACATTAATTATCTGGCTAAGGGTGTGGGGGAGTCGGGAGAGCATTTAGTGCCTTTGGTGTTGTGGCCGTGTAGCGGTAAAAAATAAAACAAAACAAAACAAACAAAGCATTTAGCTCTCCCCTACCCAATGGCATTTGTGTCTAAGTAACTTATGTGACATTTACATTATTAAAAGGATTTTGTGTTTTACATAACACAAGCAACATGCGTAACAAACAATGGAGACAGCCAAATACACTGGAAGGTTGAAAGAGGCCGCTTTGGGGGAGGGGTTCAGTGGGTCGCCTGTACAGTGGCCTTTGTTTATCGAAATGATTTGCAAACCAATTTAAACACTTTCCAAATTGAGACCACAGGCGGTCCCTGGCGCCAAAGACAAGCCTCCAAGATTCAGCAAGACATTCTCGTTCCGCTTCAATTCTCTCGGAACTGAGGCGAAACGCGGAATCCATGGTTCTCTGGGTCGTTGTCATATGCTTAGATAAAACTTGCCATTAATCGTTTGTAATTAATTAACGACATCGAAACAGGGGGTCTTTGTCTCAGTAGTAGTTACGGCATAAATTATAATAACAAACTGTCAACACCTACTTGAAAATCCATACGATTTTCAGATCACATTCACTTCGGGTTCGAGCGGGGCTTGGGGCCTTCTCTGGGTGGTCGTGATTGTCTTCTTTGCTCTGTGAGAAACTTGTTTGGCTTTTGTTCTTATTTGTTTTTGATTTTTGTATGTTAATTTGGCAATCATTAAAAGACGAAAAATTTGTATTTTTTTTATTGTCGGTTTGGTTTCTCGGCCTTTTTGTAGCTTATAAAAATATTTCTCTCTTTTTTTAATGGCAAATTTTTTAATTATTCTGCCACATGTTCGAAATGCTTGCTTTTAAATCTACATAATCGATTGAGATATTTGAAAAGGAGATAAATCTTTTATTAGTTTTATTGGTTCTGTTGTCAAATTGTAATTAATACGCCATAAATAAATGGAATCAAGTTAGTTCGATCGTCTTTTAACAGATCTTGAGATGCAAATATCCTAGCAGAGAGATCACCCTAAGTTCTGAGTGGCTCTTCAGAGGATCAGGCAAAAAGTTTAAAATTTTTCAATGAAAATATTGTGTTAAGTTTCCAATGACTTTGGACTTTTTAACACTCCCACAACAATTGCATTAACAAGGGAAACAACAGGCCAAAATGACAAGAAGAATTGCGAAAACGAACATTGGACAATTGGAATTTAATGGAGTCAATTTGGGTGTTTGAAATGCATAAACTGGCGCGGTGTTTCAGACTCTAGTGTGAGTTCCTACGAAACCAGACAGATCCTTGGTTAGCCAGAAAGAGACTGTACAAAAAGTGAGGTTAGGGGCAGGCGAATTGTTAAATCGGCAAACAGAAGTCACTGAAATGCGGACTAACAATGCAGATCGAGAGATGAGAGCCTCACCATAGCCAATGGCCATTGTTCCAGCTCAGCTCGGAAGGTGGCTTATTTTTACTTTTTGGTCTTCTGTATTTTTAGGAACTCACCAAATTCGGAGGGGGTGAGACTTTAAAGCTTTTCGAAGGCATAAGAGCGCGTGTTAGTTCCACTCGTTAAGGATTTACGAGCAATTTTTATCACTTTGAGGATCGCTGACAAATCCGGCAACAACAACAACAACAACAACAACAATGCAAAACAACATGCGCATAATAATGGCAGCCAGCGAGCCGTGGTCAAACCATCAGAGCGAATGAAAGAGACAGAGAGAGAAAGAGATAGCAGAGCAGCAGGAAATGCGCTTGTCTCATCGTTGTCGTTGATGTGGCCAAAAGTGGCCAATAAAACCACAGCCAAAAGACACAGCGCACCATCAGCAGTTCCACTGGGACAACAGCAAACAACGCTGACCAACTTGGCTACTTACCAACTCAACAACGACAACGACAACAACGTCGATGACGCTGACGACGAATTATAGCAAAGTAATCGCATTGCGAGTTGTTGCAACAATACGACCCAACGAAGTGAAGGAGGGGAAACAGGGGGTAGCTGAGAAGGAGAGAAGGACTGCGCTGCGCGTTTTGTCCATTTTTATATTGTTTGCGGCTTTTGGCGTTGATTTCCCTTCCAATTTATGTGACATATTGATTTTAAATTGATGATAGTCTATTTTGCGAAAGAAAGAAAGAAATCCAAGCACCCGCCACCATCACCACCACACTCCAACCGAAAGCCTTGGTCAGCCAAACCAATTTATTTTCCAATTTTAAATTGGCATTTTTGTTGCGTAGTAATTCTGCCAACTCAGGGCCAGTTTGAAAGTCGAGGCAGGCGAAGCCAAGCGATATGACTTCATCAGCAGCAGCCATTTCCATTGTCATAAGTTGGCCCAAACTAACCAAGAGCAGCGGTGAGACCACATAAAATAGAAGATTCTCTCTGCATTTTATATGTGCCATTGAGAATGGCAAGAAGAGCAACTTCCAGATTATAGCTTGCCCCGTCTTAGTCATTCATAGTCGCACATTTAAATGCAAATTTTATTCAATTAATGATGCATCAAATGCCTAATTGCCATGCGATCTTTGTCGTTGCCAGCAACTGTTGTTTTTCTATTGCCTGCTGGGCATCCTGAAGGACTCTTCTGACTGCAGCTGCTTAGCTTTTCTCCCTCGGCTCGCCCTGTCTCTACTCTGACAGTATTGATGATTTAGTAGTCGTCGTTTTCATCATTGTCGTTTGTCGCTTCTTGTTGTTAGCTCTCTGGCAAAGGCGTAATTACACAAGCCTTCCATTGTGGAAAAGCGTTAATTAAAAATAAAAAAAAAATAAGAAGTTACCAGTTGCCTCTTTGCTGTTGGTTGTTTGGCTTGAATGCCAGCTGTGCGCCTGAGCCAAAGCTCCGACTTCTGTCTTCTGTTAATGAGTGTGCGAGAATTGCGTAAGAGCTCCAGTGATGCCACTACGAATTCCTGCTCCCTACTCTCTGATCTAGCTAATAATTTCCTTTTATATTTTCATGTTATTGTCGCTTATTCAATTCAATTCATGCGTATTTATGAGCTTGCTTTGCCATTCATATCTGTTGAATGGCGTGAGTGTTTTTGACGCCATGTCTAATGTATGTCAATCTTTGGAACACAGAAAGACTTGAATGTGGGTGGAAAATGGAAAAGATGAACATTTTATTGTGGGTCTCAAAAGATTTTTAGAAGGGAAACCTAACAATCTGCACTGTACTAAATTGTGTAATGCCAAAAAGAGATATTTTTTTAAAGGGCTTAAAAAATAAATGATACCTCGTGGTCTTCTGCCAATCTCAGTTATAAATTTTGTATTCAAGAAGAAATTATTTTAATTAAAACTCTGGGAGTCATATGCTTAAGGATTCAGAGTTTTTCGAATTATATTTTTCAAATGATTTTAAAGTGGATGTTCAGAATGAATATTCAGAACCCCGAACTCTTTTAGTTTATTTCAAATTGTTTCAAATAGTACCCAGAAAAATCTGAAAATGCACTGAAAATGCTAGGGCTTTTATTAGAATTTAAATTATGAGAGTTTGGATATATTTCTTCCTTTACTAATGAATAGTAGTGAGGATCACTCGGTCCACAGCGATATCTCTAGAAAAAAGCTAGTTGATAAGCTTACGGGACCAGGGCCTTCTAGTGGGATCCGCATTAAAAAGATAAGCTGGTAATATTATATTAGGAATCGAAGGGAAAAGTAAGAGATTACTAAAATATATCTAAATACCAGGCAAAAGGCAGTTGAAGGTGCAGATCGACAGGTAAGAACCTGTTAAAATTCCAGAGACAAAAAATAGGGTTTTTGAATTGTCTTCTTCCAGATTATTAAAGACTATCTAAGAATATGGTTGCTAGAGATGGTCTTTGACATCTGAGCACATTTTATATGAATGCATTTAATCCAGGAAAAATAATTATCTTAGACTCTTGTAAAATTCAATCATTGGCATAGAAAATCGGATTCAAAGAGGAACTCTTGGTCCAGGAAAGGCATAAGATTCGCAATGAAGTCCTAGCCCCTAGGATAGTTATAAAAATCATAACAAATAATAATAAGTTTCAGTTCAACTTGATTTTTCTTAGTTCTCGATTAAGATAACTATGGAAATTATCAGGAAATAATAGATATTATTTTCATGATCATAAATTGTATTTTAGCCAAATAATAATGAATTGATTTTCACTTTGGCAATATATTATTTCTGATATGTCTGAATTGTCTTTGCAACCATAATTTTTAGAATTTCCAATTCTTTTTATTATTTGATTAATTTTTAAATCCATACAAAACCGACCTCTTCAAGAAATATATACATATATGCGAATCCTTTCAAGAGATCCGCACAGCTTGAAGCCGACAAAGCAGTCAAAGAGTTAAGTAGCAAAACCGATTTGACTTAAGCATATCATAGACAAAAATTTCGAACAGGAAAAACCGCAAAGTCAGGGCTTAAGACTCGTGCGCACCTGCGCCGAGGCGACCACTTGAACCACATCGGGACAAGGACAAATTATGTTCAAGTGGTAACCAGCAAGCCAACACGATCGACAATAGAGCAAACACTTTAGGCAATTCAACTCAAGTGTCTTTGTGACTTTTGTGACATGGTAAAATATGGATGGGATTTCATATGTTGAACAACAAACGAAAATCCTTTTTGCGAATCTGCCGACCGAATGCTGGGCACTTGAGTTGTCTCACGATGTGGGAACATCATTAAATCCTTGTGCCAGTGCATTAAAAATTCTTTGGCAGGACAACGGGCACAACAGACGCATTAGTGTAATCCTTGTGGACACACCCTCCAGACTAGCTCAATAGAGAGACAGATAGAGCGACCAATGGTCATAAATATATGAATGAAAGACTGAATGAATGAATGAATGGATGTATGAATGAATCAAATACCTTTGTCTTTGGAAAATTCCGAAAAAAAGGACGAGCAAAATGCACTTGAATTTCGAGGGTTGTGCAACAAAAGCGCAGCAGGCTTCCTTCAGAATTTGTGGAGTTATGGGAATCCTTTTTGATATAAATAAATTTTTCCTTTCTTTCTCAATTTAACTTGTCCCAATCAGTTCGTTCAGGTACATCAATAAATTCGATAATAAAGCAAGTGGTAACATGCCAGGGCCTTTGTCTATGATTAAATAAATTTAACAGCTGAATGACTTGTCGAAAAGTCCATCATAAATCGAAGACAAGATGTTCCCACTGGAGTCCCTTGCACCGAGGGGTACACCAACGACGCCAGGCTGTCGTCGAAGTCAGTGAAGCGCTTAGAGTCAGGCGTCCAGAGCCAGGTCTCTCAGTTGCCGGGCTGCCAGGCATGTCTTAATTAGTGAACTGTAGCCACAGTAGCTTACATTAAGAGTAATTTTTATGATTTCAGGTTAATTAAGGCGCCAGAAAAACGCGAATATAGAAGGGTCTTCAGCGTTCTGGTCTGCTTTGGTCTTGGTTGAACTGATCAGGTTTTGGGTCTCTTCCTGGGTGAAAGCATTCGGCGTGGCAATTTCATTCGAGTGTCCAGCAGCGCATGCTTACTCCAGGAATTTGTAGTCCACTGCGAAATAAAAAAAATGAAAAAGGGAAAGCCTTGAGATTCACCTTTATTAGCCTTATTAAATTTCTTATTTTCGTTGACCACCAAGGTGGCTGCGTGCCGTTGACTCTGGCTCACAAATAATTACAAGAGTTGCCTGAAGTTGCATTGTTTCTGTTCGATTCGGCCATAAATTATGTCAGCCGAAAGGCTCAACGAATTGTGTATTTAACACCTAATCGCTTATAATGCCTTCTCGTGGAGGTCTCGAAAAGTTCCATTTCCATTCATGTCTACTCGTATTCATTCATTCATTCATTCTTTCATTGATGGTTCTCTGGCCAAGATCTTGGTCTCTATACATCTTTATTTATAACGAAATTGCTTGCTGGTTTTTCTTTTATTATTTTTAGTTTTTTTTTTTTTTTTTTTTTTTTCATTTTCAAATTTTTGGCATTGTGTCTGGGGAGATTTATGTTCTTGAATGTTAATGTCTGGTTCAAATCTTTTTTATTGGTCTTGCCATGTATTATTTTCATTATGCTAGACTTTGATTTGTTGCCTCTCTGGGCCTTTCATAAAATTATTATCACACTTTATTTATCGCATACACACATAGGAATATCCATATCCACAAACTCAATACCAATGAAGATGATATTGATATTGTATCTTGTGGCTCGGCTTTAATGCTTTGTGTGCTGTGCATCTCCAACGGTGCACGGCGGCTCAACTTGTTCATAAAATAATATTAAGCTGATTTTAATTGGCATCTCATTCTCTCGAACTGGCCAAGCCCTGCTCAGCTCTGTTTCAAGATCAATGATCGTTTCTCGTAAATCTAATTTAGTGTTGGCGATCCCCGAACACAAAAAAAAAAAACTAGTTGGAAAATGGAGATGTTTTCTAATTATGCAACATGGGAAAGATATCTAAAGATCGTCAATTGTTATTTGATTTTTGAAGGTGGTATCTTTTGATTGAAATTTATTGCTAATGTTTTGTCGATTTGTCGTTGTTTCCCTCGTTTTCCTGTTGCCCACTGATCTGTAATCTTTGACATTATTTACGAACTGATTTGGTGTTATATAAATAAGTTGACCAAGATAGGTGAATCTTGAATCAGATGCTCTGAGTAGCTGCCAAATTTCTGAAAAATTTCCTTCAAGCTGTAAATTACTAACCGATCTTTCAATATAAGATATTGGTTATTGGAGATGAGCTTATTTGCTTGGAACAATGGTGAAAATTTGTTGATTGTTGGGCACAGTTTGTCAAAGAGATATCTATCATGATAAATGTGAAAACCAGACAAAGGTAATCTTGTTGATTTGAATTTGTTTAATTTAAAATTATGAACTATAGATTTGGTTAGCAAGAAAGAATAACAATAGAGCTGAGTTTATTTATTTTATTATTTTATTTCTTTTCTTAAATTAATTGTATGAATCTCAAATAAAGAGAGAAATAATTTAGGAAATGAATAAATATATGGAAACATCACAAATATATTTTTAGAATTTGAAAGCCTTGAAAAAATAATTTAAATTGGAACTCAAAGAAAGATTGTCGTCTAGAATTTAATTCGATTTAAAAAGTTTTAGTAAAAGTAGAAATTATAAAAAATAAATAAGGAAAAGGAGCTAAGTAAATAATAAAAATTAACTATAAATTAAAAAATAAATATAGAGAAGCTGAAAGGAAAATGTTTGTGGCAGGAAATAAGCCCCAAAAGGGCTAGAGACTCCCTAGCCGAGAGTAGATATATTTCAAGAACTCTTAATGAGCTTTATTATAAGTCTTATACAAATAAGGATTAAGCTTTAATCTTTTTTTTAGTAAAATTTTTCTGGGCAATACCAAAATAGTTATTAAGTAAATCGTTCTTTTTTGGAAGCCAGCAAGACTTCTTTCTTTCCTTCAAGGCTTACCAATTTTTTCAATTCCTTTTGATGGTTTTTTTTTTTTTAAGTCATTTCTTGGTTTGATTTGTTGCCCATTCCCCTGTGTATTATCAGGTGCATCCCTTTTCAACTCATTCGTTTTGGTCAAAATTAGTCGCCAAGCTGCCAAAACGTTTTGTAAGCCACACTCGTACTTGCCGCACTGTGTTGGCCTGTTGCGTGGTCCCATCGCTTTCCCCAATTGCTGCCCAAGATATACCAGAGCAAAAAAATGAAAAGGAATGAAATAAAAAAACAAACGCCCCACAACATTTGTTCATTTGTCATGCAGGAGGACTGTTGTCCGTTGACATACATTCTCCTCCAAGCTGCTTAAGTTGCTGGACTCGTTGTGGTCATCTTCCGTTGGGCATTGCGCAATAAAACAGTGCACAACAATTGAGAATTCATCATTAATAAGCCCTAAAGTGGTGGACTGGTCTTGGCTTTGAATCTGTCTCCTTCTCCGTCTCCATCTCTGTGTCTCTGTCTCTGTTTTAGCCTGTTGGTCTGCGTGCAATAAAAACCTAAAACCAAAATGGGCAATGGTCAACACAAAGAGAAACATATGCACTTGTTTTTGTGGTGCTTGTGGTGATGATGGTGGTTGTTGGATTTTATTGCAGCTTGCAAACAAGCAGAGACAACAAAAAAAGCAAAAAAAAAAAAGGAAGCACCAGCAAAACCAAACTCGCTTTAGGCCATTTAAGGCAACGCAATTAATTATTTTTTAACTGTTTTGTCATTTCGGAATGCAATGAGCGACGATGTCAACCAACCAACCAACCGACCAAACGAACCAGCCATCAAGCCATCGACCCATTGTCAATTGGTTGGGTTTGTTGTCCTGCCCGCTGTGCCAAAAGGACTTTGACATGGCCGATGCGGTTCTACAGACAGAGCAGCTTTCGCTGAGTTGATCGCTTGATCGGTTGATCGATTGATTGCCATTCCAATTGGCAGCCAGATGGAAAAACCAATAAAAAAAAAAAACACTAAATTTACCACAGATTGCAAGATGTGTTGGTGCTGGTTAATTTGCCGCCGATTGGTGGCTGACAATAAAAAAATTTATACAATATGTATGAGACTATACATACATATATACATCTGTAGAAAGTTTGTTGTTTAAGAAAAAAACCAAGCGAAATTAATAAATTAAAAATTAAATAAGACAGGAGAAAACAAAGCAACACTTGTGACAAACAAAAATTTGAGCTCAACAATAAAAATGAATATTTTAATATTCATTTAGAATATGTTTTGAATATATATTTTTTTAAAAAATATAAACATTTATTTATTTAAACAACCACAAAAAAATAAAACGAATGAAAAGACCAAAAAAAAAAAAAAGAAATATATATACCCGACTTGCCGGCTCACCTTGCCACCCAGTTGATTATTTGTTTTGTCTGTTTTGATTATAAAAAGCATTCAGCTTTAATTTGTCAATTTCTTAATTGGCGTTTCGTACGTTCCACATGCGCGCGTTCCAATAAAACAGCCAGCGTCGCGTCGCCGTTGCGTTGCGTTGCTTTGCCGACGACCACGGCAACGCCAACGCCCCAAACCAAGTCTCTTTTTTGTCTCGATTCGCTCTGTCTCTGTCTCTGGCTATCAGCCTGCTCGGCCCAGAGTGGCTTGACTCTCTCGAGGTGAGTGGGGCGGCGGTTGTCTCGTCGACTGTCATAGCCAGAGTTGATTTGGCCAACCGCTGCCGTCGCTGCCGACGCTACCGACGACGCTGCTCATTGATAGAAGAATTTTAACAAGCTACGGTGTTTTGGAATTTCGTACGTGAAGAATCCAAAAATGTTTTACGCAATTAAAGAATCTGATAAAATGTCTACACAAGCGGGCGGGGCGGAACGGGGTGGGGCGGGGCGAAGGAGCAAAAAATACAGCTCCACGTCAAGTGGCGCGCATATCGATCATGTGTCGCCTGGCAGACGTGAACCGAGGCCCCATCAGCAGCCTTGAACAAGGCGTGTTTCCTTTTGGTTTTCTTGTTTTTTTTTCTTTCCTCTTCCTCGCGGTAAATATGACAAATTTTGTTCAAAAAAAAAAAAAAAAAAGAAAAAGAGTTACAAAAGAGACAGACAAAAATCAGTAGCCAAGACACATCAATATCAATCTCAACCTCAATCGGCTGGTGTCTCCAGCCCGCTGCTCCCTCTCTCTCTTTCTTGTATTTGTGTTGTGGCACAAACCAATTAAGCCGAGATTAATTGGCCATGTCAAGTGGCGTAATCGAGCGCGAACACAAGTTTGACATTTCATAATTATTTCAACTGGCTTCTTTTGCCGTCGTGTTGTGCCTCCAAACAGCAAATGATCGATCAATCGATTGTTAGTGTGTGTGCGTGAGAGCGGGACTTTGTTATTAAAAAAAAATAAAAAAATAAAAAAGAAAAATATATAATTGAATGTTTTGATTTAATGATCTCAACTGAAAGCTATGGGGGGTTGGCCTATTGAAATTTCCCTGAAATTATGTTGTCAAGAAAAAGAAACTGATTTTTCCAAAGAGTCAGCTTTTCTTTTTCGATATCATCTTGTTTATATGTGAGATCTTTTTAAATGCTGAACCCACTGAGCTAATTCCAGCTTCAAACTTTCCAATTTAAGAGCCACTCACTCGGAGACACACACCCACACTTAGATTGGAAATCTGCTGTGCTGCTGGAAAAGCTGGCTCACAAGTCACTCATTTTGCAGCTAATTTGACAACAATTTACTGTAATCACAATCGATTCGTGTTTGCCAATTTTTTAATTGTTTTCAATCCTCTTTTTGCCCAGGCACAATTCCCCTCAAAGCCGAGACACACGATCGAGTAATTTACGATGCCCTCACGACTGGGCTGGCAGAGGGGCTGGGGCCTCCTCTGAACTCTCGGGTGCAGCAGGCAAATAAACGAACTCCATTAGCTCTTAAATTATGCTATACCCTCTCTCTCTCTCTATCTCTCTCTCTCTTTTTTGTATCTCACTGTTTGGGTTGATCACACTCTCCCAGCTTGACTTAAAGTTCGTGCGAACTTCTAGGAATTATGTTGTTCCAATTAAAATAAAAATTAAAATAAAACAAAAGCCAAAAAGTCACTTCACCAAACTCCTCTTTGAGTGAGCTTGTTTCTCTTTTGTTGTTGTTTTTTTTTTTTTTGGTCTTCCTCTGTTTGTCGTTGTATCGATTTGTGAAATGGTCGCTTGTATTGATTTTTGATGTTGCTCTGGCTGAGGCTCAGACTCGGGCTTGATTTCCATTTAACCTGCTGCACTGTAGGCGATCAACGCGTCTGTGGCTGCACCCTGCCAAAGTCACCACCATCAGCAGCAGTGCCACTGTCCTCCATCTGTCCGTTTGTCCCTTCATCCGTTTGGCCAGTCTGTCCGTTTGCTTCATTTCTTCGCGCACGATACGATCGGCGTTGCTTTCTGGTTGTTCTTGTTGTTCTTGTTGTTCTTGTTGTTGCTGGTGGTGGTGCTGCTGCTGCTTGGCTGCCTTTAAAACGACTTTAATATGTAAATTCGATTTCGGAAGCCAAAGTAATTAATACTAGAATGCAGTCTGAAGCAGCAGCAACAGACAAAACTGAATTTAAAATTAATCCAAACAAACGGATAAGAGAGCAAAAGCCAACAGAAATGTTAATTTGGCTTGCATTTCGCCGAGCCCGAGCCAGAGTCCGGGCAGGGAGACGAAGCCAAAACAAACAAAACAACATTTAAAAAGGAAGCCTTACTTACGGCAAAGGTGAGAATATTTTTAACATTGCTGTGATTATACTAAAAGTTTATTGTCCACGTTGAGAATGGAGTGGAAAAGCAGAGCTGAGATTGCGATTTGCCAATTCAAATTAAAATTATGCTTGACATATTGGTATAAGTTTTGTTTTTAATTATGAATGACATACCCCAGAGATCTCGACTAATTCAAAGGCATGTGGATTGGCCTGCTGTGAAATCAGAGCTGTGCTGGACCATCATCATACAACGACCATAGTCACATTTTGGAGATAAAGATCTTTCAACACACTTACACACACACACAGAGAGAGACGCGGGCTGACGGAGTGACAGAGCGGGTGACTTGGCGACAGATCGACCAACAACTATCGACTTGACCGTGTGTTCTTGTCTTTTTGTTGTTTTTACCATAATGAAACTCATTGATGTAGGTAAATTATCGCTCTGTTCTTAACGTCGTGTTTTCGTGTTTTTTAATTGGACTTTGGGAATTTAGTGAAAAATGCTAATTAGTTAAAGGTCTACGGTCCTCAACGGATTGCATTTCATTGATAATATTCGAAAAAGGGAAGAGAAACAAACAACAAGAAAATGAGAGAGCCACACAGATTTACTTTATATTTATGTGGCTGGCTTAGAGCCACCTTGATTGTCATTGTGTCAAATAAACAGTAGGTGAAAGAGTGGAGTGCCAGTGCCCACTAAGTCAGGGAGCAACATCTCAAAAGAATCTCCTAGCCCAAGATATAGAATTCGAGTTTGAGGGCCTTTCTACTCTGGGCTATCTATAAAATTAGATTAGCAGTTAATTGGTTAATGTGCAGCTAGCAACGTTTGTTAATTGATTCTTGGAACAAGCCAGTCCCCAAACAACCAACCAGTCTACCAGTCAACTAGCCAACCAATATAGCCAGCATACCAACCAACACATGTCCAACAAAATCTTGTTTTAATTAACAACTATTTAGGGGCATTTCCTCTAACCCCAGGCCAATTCACTCACAGCCTCTCACTCTCTCAACACACCGAGCTATCATTGAGCTACCGATATTGTCAATAGCTTTGAAAATGTTGCGTGTTTGTTTAATTTGGCAGCATAAAATTATCATTCGTCTTTTATGGCTTTCATGTACACAAAATGATTGACCAAATGTGAATATAGATACAGTTGTGTTCGAAAAATAATAGCAGCATTTGATCTGGCCCATTCATGTCAGTTTGTAGATACCACTGAACTGGCATATAATTATGGACTTTACGAATTCGGGATGATATGAAGAAATATTATTCATCTGACACTTTTTGTCTTACTCAACGAAAGTTAGGCGAGGATTACAATTTATAATAATTGAGATCTTATAACAGCTCAAAATAAATCAGACACAAATAACTTTTTAATGGCAATGAATTATTTCGGGACGAAACAATCGACTTAAGCACCGAACTATTTTCCACTCATTTTATATAAAATTTTTATTTTAACCTTAATTTTTTCTATATTCCATATCACAAATATCGTTACCTAGTGCGAAATTTCATCGCTTATACTAATAACTTCTGTGTTTATGGTCCGGTTTTATTCATCTTGGTGTGAAACGAAATGTATTTATTGCACATATTTAGTCAGAACTAATACATACTCTCAGGTTAATGCTGCAAAAAGTACAGGGCTCTGAAGTAACAATATGTGGTCCAAATTTGGTTATCCTCATTTAGCTCATTTAGTCTTTGACATATTTATGGTTATTCAAATTTTAACTAATGGCTCCCTTGGAAGGACGGGGCATTGGATCAAAATACAAAATTCAACTTGTCCTTTCCTATGCTCTGTAGATTCTTCACACAAAATTTCATGACTCTAGCTTTTCTAGTTTCTGAGATTCCTTCGTTCATACAGATGGACAAGGCCAGATCGATTTTTCTAGTCACCCTGATCATACTCTAGGTGATTTTGGGAGATCTCCGACGTCTCCTTCTCCTCCGCTACATACATGCACAGCTTTCTAGTATACCCTTAGCCTTCGGGTACAGGGCTTGAAATCCAAATCAAGTCGGGATAAATTGAGAAGTTGTTAAAGAGATATAAAGGAAACTGAAATTTTGAAGATATTTTAACAATTTTAAACTTCCAAAAGCTTCAACCTCAAGTTGAATTGATTAATTGATTTAACAATTAGGCAAATTCCCCTTTCATTTGGTCTTAAACTTTTTATCTATCCATGCATATACATCTCTTTTGATTAGTTCCACTCTAATTTACTACCTTGGCCCGATAGAATTGCGTGCACGGTAGCCGAAAATTAGAGATTCGTTTTTCTCGCAACTTTGATGAGGCCACAATTTTTTTTTCTTCTTCTGCTTTTTTAATTCTTTTTATAGTCCCTAATCTGTGGAGCGCTCAGACTCTATGCAGCATTTTGATTTTATGTGAAAAGGCAAGTCTGTTTTTATTTAATTTTATGTTTCTCACTCTCTCATCATTTGTCGCTTTTCGGCATATCTTTAACTAATTATCTCAGCTTAAATAGTCTTAAAAAGTTTTACAGTTTCCCTAAGCAACTTGCTCAACAAAAATTGATTGTTATCAAACTATAAAAAAAATATATATAAAATACAAAAATCGATATAAATTTTTTTTCCAATGTTCACGTTGATGTTTATGCAAAGGTCATTTTGTTTGGTCTTTTGTTGAATTTCCAGTCGGAGCGGAGGAATACTTGTTATCATTTTTTAGATTTCGCTGATAAGAGAATTGTTTTATTTTTCTGTTTATATGTATCTTTTGTATTTTGTATATCGATTTTGAACATTTTGTCTATACCATAAACATGGTCCAGCAAATTGGGTCAATCTAAATTTCGTGGTATGTGACATTCTCATAGAAACTAATAAATTTTGTAACAAAATGACATTGCCACTTGGCAGATGCAGATGCAGCTACAGTGCCATCATCGAGGCAAAGACTCTTCGAACTTGCCACACACACAACATATGGGCGGCTGTGTTGGCTGACTTCGTTGGTATCCCAAAAATGAGCCGCATAGTCAAACATGTTGTAGATTGTCTTGTTGTTGCCTCGTTTATTGTAACTCGATAGTTTTGTGGTAGCGCACTCATAAATTGTTTTTTCTTTCTCTCTCTTTTGGCTAGCCCATCAAGCGTTGGTTCAGGTGTGAATCAGGCACACTGGGGGAGCCCCAAGTACTCCTACTTTTAAATACTCTAAGCCGGGCTGGCCAACGAGGAGAGGTAAGGCATAAAATGTTCTTGGGATATTTTGATATGACCAAATTGTTTTTGAAATTATTCTCAATCTGAAAGGATTTCTTCCTTCTAAGATGAATATGGATAATTGTTGCCCTATTCGTAGGCATACAAATGATGCTCAGCCGCATAGTTATTTCAGCTTAGTGATATATTATCTATCGCTATGCTCTTTTTTATAATGCTCCAGTTGACAGTTCAAGCTCAAATTGCAAACCTGGCTCAAGAGTAATAATAAAGTGGAATAAGTCCTTTGTAGGGCAGAGAATATTTCGTAGTTATTAAAATTAATTTAAGAGCTGTAAAAATTCTCAATTTGAAAAAAGTAACAATTTGAATTAAATTCAAATTAGTATAGGTTACTACTTAAATGTAAAACGTGATCAAAAAAAATAAATTAAGAAAGTTTAAGTATTTTAAAATATAAATAAAATATTATGATAAGTATAAAAATCTTCGGGATAAATATTTATATATAAATTCATTCAAAATATTAAAAAAAATATATACTTTTTTCTTTAATTATTTCCTAGAAAGAGTATTCAATATAAATAAAATATTATGATATTAAAAGTATAAAGATCTTGGGGAAGAATATTTAAATATAAATTCATTCAAAATATTAAAAAAAAAAATGATATATATATTTTTTTTCTTTAAAAATTTCCTAGAAAGAGTATTCAATCTTCGCCTTTTTGGTATCCTGAAATTCTTGATTTTTTTTTTGTCTCGATTTTGTTTAAGTCTGTTTGTCTTATAGTCTTTAAAAATTGAATATTTACAGTTGCTGTTGCCGTTGGCGTTGTTATTGTTGTTGCTGTTGTTGTTGTTGGACAGCATTATTTATTGCACAAAAGTCATTCTTTTTAATAGTCATGCAAATTAATTTTACTCATTTGTACAACAATAAAAATGTTAACTAATTAATTTTGATTGAAATTTGCATGCAAAGAGCGAAAATCAATTTGCGAGCGTTCTCGTTCGTTTGTTCGAATCGATCGCAACGCTCAGATAAATACGGGGCATGCCATCGCGTGTTTCTCTAGCTAAAAAATATTTTTTTTAGGAAAAGAAGTAGTAGAAGAAGAAATATATGCAAATATATATTTATATGAGTATATAAAAATTTTTAAATAAATATTTGTATAATTTCTGGTTTGTTGTTTTCGATGCAAAATAAAATCAAACAAAACGACACGCCATTGGCAACTAGTTCAACCAAAAGCGAAAGTCTTTGATGGTCCATGACAGATAACAGACTCAATAGGAGAGGGAATAGGAAACTGAAACTACTTAAACTTATTGACTTGGTTACTTTGGCAGCTAATTCGGCTTGTGGCAGGAAGCAGCCTTTTGTTTGCCACAAAGTAGCTCTCTACTCTACCCTGACTGAGAGATGCAAATAAATATTTGCCAAATTGTCAACAAAACGGAAGTCATGTTAATTAATTTCCAAAGACTTAGACCTGAATCCTGAATTGTTCTTCAAAAATATTAATGATAGAAAATTAACAAATGGATTTTATCAGCCCAAAGTTTCGAGCAGACCTAAAAACATCTTTGTATCTCTTTGGCTGGCTGCTGCTGTTCGTTGACGCTTTTACCCAAAAAAAAAAAAAAATAAAACCGCAACAATTCTGACTAAAGGACAGACATAGGATCAGGTACAGAACGAAGACTGGCTGAGACATCGACTGACTTTTGCCAATTATAAGCTGAAGACATTGAATTTCGCTTTATCGCGAATTTTACCGGACGGCAAAGGAAGACAAAGTGAGCCAGCCAAAAGACCAAAAACAAACGCAGATACATCCTATATAGAAATATATATATATATAAATATATCTCAAATTAGCGAACATTTTATATCTGTCAGCTACTGTTCTCCCTAATTAATAACAAGATGCCTTTTTAATTCCATTTCGTGCGTTTTGCGCGCCGTTGCGCGTTTTAATTGCCCCTCAATGGCTGTGGCAACATTGGCAGAGAAACCAAACTAAATGTCGAAGAACTTCTCTATAAGAAAAGGCGCCTTCTTTATATCTCTCGGTGTATGTGTGTGTGTGTGTTTATAAATTGCGCTTTTAATAACCATTCTTCTTGTAATTATCACTAATTTTCAATGTTTATAAACAAGTTTAGTTTGCTTATTATATTTATTATTCATACAGCAAATTTTCAGATACATAAATACCTGTAAAATATCCAATTAATGCACCTGTTAAATACTCTTAAATACAAGTAATAAATATATAAATGACTTGAACGTTTGAGTGCACTCTTAAAATTTCATTTGCCGGAAATCTATGAAAATAAAAATTAAAGATAATTAGTTCACAACTCTGCTGACAAATTACTGGCTAACAATTTACAGATCAAAAATATATAATTCGATTCAGTGGATTTATTTCACAAAAGGAATTTCTTAACTAATTAAATGTGCTTTCCGTTGGTTTCAATCTTGTTTCAATTATTAATTCATAATCTTCGACCTTTATCTGCCCTGACAACTTGTGAATTACTCTGAATTATATAGTCTATATTGGCTGTCAATAAAATAGTCTTATTAACTAGTCAACTACACCCAATTAGATGGCCATTTGGGTACCAAGTGCTCATCAACATATACAATTTAAAATTGCCATTATTATAATTATCCCCAGTGCAACTTAGTTGGCCAAGTTGGGCAAGCTATGCCAGCCAACGCCCCAAAACCAGTCAAGTGAATCCCACACGCAAGCTCACAGATTACCAAAAAACCAATCAACTCACAAGTAGACACACACAGAGACACATATATAAACAAATTTGGAATACACACAAGATCCCAAACATGAAGCTTTTGTTGCAGTTATTGCATAATAAATACTTGAACTAAATGACACTAAATTGACGCAAATGAGATCAAATGATCTACCATAACTACCGACGGCTGAGCTGATTTGAGCTGAGCTGAGCTGAGCAACAAGCCAAGTTGGTCGGTTCGTGTTGGCAGCTAGCAGTGCTTGGGAGGGAAAGAGTAAACAAACAAAAAAAAAAAAAAAAGAAAAAACCAAACACACTTTCAGCTCAAGTGTTACTGACCATAAATCGACTTGGCTTTGGCATTTTAGCCAATATTTTGCAAGAAGCGTGCGCTATACACTCAACAATTTTACAATCGTGTTGAGTTTCCCCTTAAAGAGGCCCAAACAAAGGAAACCAGTTTTGAAAAAAGCAAGTTTTCGAATAGAAGAGAGCCAAATTGTGTGAGTGTGTAGATAAACTTGTTTCTGCGGGCACCGGCTTGGCCAACTCCTCCCCATGTCGGCCAAGTAGGTGGAGCTTTTCGAGACTGGCCAAAGATGGTGGCAACAACAAAGGCCAGAGTAGTCTCTCCTGACTCCTGTCTCAACCAAAATGGTGGCTTGCCAAATTGTGTACGAATTTATGGGGATTATTTCATTGTTCTAGGAATTTGAATGTCTTCAGGAGAATCGAAAAATTTTTGCTTTTATTTTAAAAATGGTTTCTCTCTCGCTCTCATTCTTTGGCTCTCACAATGGCAGCAGTTTTTGATATATTGTGCTTAAGCCAGGCTCGAAGCATATTTATTGGATGATTCAAACAATTGTCTGGGTGTTTGGGCTGGCACTCGAGTGTATCGTATCTGAGGGCAATCGCCGTTTGGCAGGCCTTCGTGGAAATGGCCAGACCCAGGACTTGGCCTGGGCTGGCTTTGATGACTTCATTATGCAGTTACTTGTTGGCGTTTTTTCTTACAAATTGGCTAATTTAATATATGTTTGCTCGGTGCTCTCGTTTATTTATTAAGCCAGGCAGCCTTTTCAAGCCTTACCAAAGCCAATTAAGATCTTGAGCTAGCCGCTTTTTGACGATTCCCAAACATGTCCGAAAAATGCTGTGCCATAATTGGTTTGGCAGCATAAAAATCACATGAATCGAATGCCAAGATGCCAACTCCATTGCATACATTTCCGCTTAACGTTCAACGGCAATTAAATATACCTGAGGCTATCCTTCAAATACACAGATACGCGTTCGCTCAGATACTTTTCCAACTGCAGCAACTGCGGCTGCGACTACAGCTGCGTTCCAGTAAGTGCGAGTGAATTGAGTGCCCCCGATGATGGTGATGGAGTCAGGCAACTGATCCACTGACTGCTGTCCACCAGCTCTCTGCCTTGTTGGCCTGATCTCGGGTCTCGGCAGCTTCTTGTTGTGCTGGTTTGTCTCTCTGGCCGGTTGGCTGGTTGGCCGGTTGGCTCTGCGTCTGCCTTGCTGGCTTGCTTGTCATTAAATGCTCGAAGAAAATTATCTTGTTAAAATTACAAATAACACGAACATGAAGTAATAAAAACGTACGGAATGAATAATGTGCGCCACGTTAAATCGCTGTCTGACAACGAAGACTGACAATCCCCAATACCCAATCCCCAAACTCCAAACTCCAAGCTCGAATCTCTTCAGCAAGGAAGCCAGTCACTCACTCGCTGAGTGAATGAAAGACTGACTCTTTGGCTTTCTGACTAACTGACTAACTGACCGGTTGTTTAGCCACTTGAGCATCTACAGCTTCTTTAGCTATACTTCCCGACATTCTTATGGGTTTTTGATCTTTTTCTGTATTTTTATTTTTATTATTTTTTTTCTTTCTTATTTTATGTGTCGATTTTTAATGCTCAGCGCAAGGCAGTTGCACTTTTTCGCAGCTACGTAAACTTTTTCAAGTTAATTGGTTGGCGAAAAGCAGTTCTCATTTTGTCATGAATTGTTTTGATTGCTTCTTAGTTTCTTTTTTTTCGCTTTCTTTAAAGTGTCTCCTATATTTAATTTGTAATCGAGAAAGCCTTTTTCCCTGAATTAAGCTTCTCAAGCTTCTGCTTGGCCAACTCTTTGCTTTTTTGATTCTTTTTTCTGTTTACGACTTCGCCCTTCTTTTTGTTTGGCTAAGCTGCGCGGTTTTGACTGCTTTTAGTGCATAGTTAAAACTACTTTATGTCTTAATTAAAGTTTATGGCACTTTTTAGGCGTCAAAAAGAGTTTTTTTTTTCTTATTCGTTTGGACCGAACGGCCCTACCAGCGGCCAATTTACTTCATTTTGAAAGTCAAGACTTTGGGCCAACTTTAAAATAACTTCCACTTCAGCTCATATGTATATGTATGTGTGTGTGTGTGTTTGTGGAGTTTGCTTTTGTGTAAGTGTTGGGCATGTACAAATCGGTTGATTGGCTTGCACTTAATTGCCAATGGTGCCTGAAACTCCCCTTGGACTCTTATGGCTGCTCCATGTTATTGTTGTTGCTGTTGTTGCCGTTTTCTGCCATTTTTTTTGTGTGCCTCTAGTCTCTGGCAAAAGTCGTGTCTGTGCCGTGGCTATTGCTAATAGGCAATTAAGTTTATGCCAGCATCCACTGCTACCTGCCATTTTGTGAGTCTAGACCGGTGAGAGCCAAAGCAAATTGTGGATGTGCTAAAGGCAAAAAGCCAAAGTTCAATGGCTAACACTTAGTTATTTCAAATAGCAGAAGGACTCAAACAAATATAATCAACAACAAGCTTAAATTATATTTGTATTACAACTAAAGGTTTAATGAAATAATAGAAGCCACTCTATAATTTTCATAATAATGTGATCAAGTTAAAAAAAAAAAGTAAATAAATTTTTATTTTATTAACTTTGCAAATTTTGTTGATAAATATTTTCTTAATTTTTCTGAGAGGTAACAGCAAATTATTTACAGAAACTTGACTCATCGTCTTGGAAGGAAATGTAGAGAAAATATTATAAATATTAAGATTTATGATAATTTCACTGCTTCCATGATTCATAAAATTTACGTCAATGTAATAAAAATTTTTTGTTTGAACTTGCAGAAACTCAAGAGTTCTGGGTAAACCGTTGAGTGCTTTCAATCACAGGTGAAATCATTTATGAAACGGGCAGTTCTTGGGAAAATATACTAAAATATTTCAATTCCATTTATATATCTATTATTATTATTTAATCAAAGAAATAAAACCAAATGAAGCCAAACATTAAACTCGGGCGCTGCCGAGTTTGGGAAGCCCTGTACCTAGTGGACGGAATTGAAAAAGAAATTGTGGTAACCCTAGTCGGTTGGTAACCCTGGTCGTCTTCATGCACATAAAACCTCTGGTCTTAATAGTCCTTTGAATCCAACAACACATTGTTCACAATAATGCAAGCATGCCATCTATCAAACTGTTCATTCGACCGTTTGCCTGTTAGGCAAGGGGAACGATAATCTTGACTCTGAAAATATGTTTTTTGTATATCTCATGTAAATATGGTCCAATTTTTTAATATTAATCAAAAGATTTTTAGATTTCTAACAACATTTTGGAAGCGAGTAATACCGAAATTCTAAAGCTGTAGAAATGACAAGGCTTCGAAAAAGTGAGGGGGTGGAAGGCGGGGCGGAGGGAGAAAGAAAAAAAATAAACTTGAACAGCGTACACACATAAGTAGTCCGAATCCCAAGTTTGGTTATTCCAGACGGTCAGACGGACGGACATGGCTATATCATCTCCTTCTCTATGTTATATACATTTGCACAAACTTAATATAAACTTAAAAATCAATAAAATTTCTTACTCAAATTGAAATCCCTCCAAGTCCTCTAGTGACTTTTTTCTTTTCCGAATCATCTCCAGATCCAGAAATCCCACATTGCTTACTGCATGAATTACGCAATTAAGCGAACTTCCGTTTCGTGGTCTCACCAGAAGTGGATGCGTTTGGGTACTCATAAATACTGCCACGCATATATATATAAATATATATATATATTTTCTTTCATATTTTAAATGCTTTTGTGGCTGGCTTAAAGGCGCGCGCTTCCTTTACAAACAATTGCGTTTTTAATTGCGTATACGCGACTTGTAACGGTCGTTGGGCGAAATGTCTTAATTAAAAACGGCAATTCCAATAGCAAGTCTTCTTCTTCTTCTTTTTGCTTCAGTTATTGTTCCCTTTGCTTTCATTGGCATTTCTTTTGAGTTTTTATTGCTTCTTTTTGTTCATAGTTTTCAAGCAATTATTATGATTACTTATTATTGGCATTGTCGTTGCCTTTGGCTTTCTGCCTTTCATTTTGTTTCGCTTTATTTGCAGTTTCATTTTCCTGGCCATTTCACGAATGGCTTGCTTTTTTATGGCCAAACCAGCCAATTGAAAATTTTTTCCAAATTGTATTGTTCATTTCATATTTTTGCCAGAGTCCTTTCAAAAGTGCCGCCAACACCGATCGACTTATCGATTGCTTCCACTTTGATGGCTTATTTTTATTGTAGCAAATTAAAAGCACTGGCCAGCTGCATCTAAGCCGGGCTCAATATAGCAGCAGCAAATTACTGGCCTGGCTTGTCTTGCCTTGGGGGGGCCAAACAGTCAGTCCCAGCGTCCACTATGTTATTTGGGCCAATAAAATTATTGAGGCATATTCGATGTTAAGTGCCTGGTCAGGCCGAATTAGTTACGCCTAAGAGCCCATAATTTGGTAGTTGCCTGGGTAATGTCAGCGCCTTAGCAAGCCCGATTGAGTTGTTTTTTTTTTTATCATTATCGGCGGGTTAAAGAAAAGCAGAGAAAGACTGGCCAAGCGAATGAGATATAGCGGAATAACGGTAATAAATCTTAAGCTCTTTTAAAAAATTCCATCAATATGCAAAATTTTCAATTAAAATTGTCTAGATGAAGGGGTGGGTCGGTCCATAAACAAAAGGTAACCGATATCACCGTGTGGTACGTGAGTGAGCATATGACAAAAAAAAAAAAAAGAATTCGCAGCAATCGGCGGCAATTTATGTGCAGGCAGCGCCATTTTCATTTCATTGTTGTATCGCAAAACGACAACAGAGACAACGAAAAAATTAATAAAAAAGACGAATCAAAAATAATAAAAAATCGGAGAAGAAAAAGAAAAGAACAAAAATGGAGCCACCATAAAAAAATAAATAAATGGCTCACACAATCAAGCTTTTTTTTTTTCTTTAATAAAAAAAGGGCAAAAACGAAGGCGTCAGTATTGCGAGTTGACTACACAGACAACAACAGGAACAGCAACGCTCAGCCAACTGACAGGAAATTAGTTTCCATTTTTTGATGAATGCTTCGACAGGATTGTTGGTGATGCTGAGCTCTCTCGTGTTTTTTTCTCCTTTTTTTTTTGCTTTCATCTTTCTTTCCTTTTTTATTTTTTGCTGCCTGCTTCTTTTCCTGTTTCCCCTTTCCGTGGAGGAGCTTGGATGAGGGGATGCTATAGGATCGTCAGACTTGGCATAAATTGCCACGATGACATGACAACCAGCCACGCTTTTCAACTACCCTGGCAAAAAAATAAATAGAAAAAAAAAAAAAACAAGAAAGAAACTGAAATAAAAAGCCAATGTTGCCACTTCCTTTCACATTCATTTAACAATAAAATATTAACAGCCCAACCAAACACACACACACTCGCATAATAAAAATAACAAGGAAACTGCCTCGTGATGTGATAACTGTCGCATCATAAACCAATTGACAGTTATACGGGAGTTTAACCAACAAATAAATATTTATAGAGACAGTGCATTCTTCTCATTTCTGAATTTCTTCATCAAAAATGACACTCATCCGATCGTTATCATTATATTCTCAATTCTTTATTCTCAAAACATTATTTAATTAAAACAGTAAAGAGGTAGGATAGTCTATCGAAGTTATTAACAAATATCGAAACATTTAAGGACAATCGGCAATCAATGAAAGATCAAAATTTGATAATAGTTTCTCAAGATCTAAAAAAATATATATCCATGAGTTATTCAAAACCTATTTTAAATAATCCATTAAAAGGAATCTTGAAAACTTTATTTATGAGTTCAGATTATTTTAAACTGACAATCGAATAGCTAATTTTTTTAAATGTCTTTAAAAATCGTTAAAATTTGATGGAATGAATTTTGAAAGTTATTATAATTTTGCCAGTTTCTTCCCCTTCTGAGAATTGGAAATTAAAAACCATACAAAAAGAAGAGATCATAACATATTAAGCTAAGCTAAATATAACAAACAATTCAAATCAAATAAATCAGATGGCACAGCTTGAGTCTTATATTCGCAGTTAACTACACCATATGTTGCCATTTATGGAGTTCCCCCATTCCAAGATTGGGCTTGGAATGACCGAAATTAACGAATTAAAGAAGCGGGTGTCATAAAAATATGCCAAACCAGACTTCTAGGCTGTCAGACAAGCAGTCTTGTTAAATTACTCGAATTTCATATATTTCGAGAATACCAAACTTGAGAATTGAGAGGATGGCTTGTCACAAAACGGTGATTTATTCGACCAGAAAAACAAAATAACTCAAAGGCATTTAAATGCTTTTTTGATTTACAAATAACAAATAAAAGTTATGATCATGTTGGTCTCAGATGATGATGAGTAGGCTTACGGGTTCCTGGCTTGCTTGTCGGCAGCTGTTTGACAGGGATTTCAGCTTCGGGTCGAAGGGAAGGGAGGCATGGGGTCTGGTGTTGGCTGGTCACGCTCGTAAAATGCCAACTAAGCGTTGAGGTCACAAATTTTTTGTTGATTAAAACATTTTCATAGATTTATGAGTGTGTGTGGGTCCACTTAATAGCCCATTAAACTGTTTGGCAGCTGTAAAATTCCAAAAACCCGAGAGCGGTAAGACTAAAATCCGATTTTGAAGACTCTCTCAACGACTAGAGTCCAATAATAAATCCTTATTAAAATGAAACTATTAAGTGAAACATTTCTTTGAATTAACTCAAGAGCATAAATCAATTTTAGAGCTGAACTCTTTAAATTAAAATTTCAACTCTTTTTTCTTTGATTTTTCCCCCCTTTGCCTGGATCAATGGCGCTGTGACATTTTAATTACTGTTTTAAAAATCTTTGATTTACTAGCCCCTTCTCCAGCTCGAACGCCTTCTTGTTGGTTGTGTGTTTTTTAGTTATCTAAGCAAGTTTATTGTTATTGAATCGGTAACAAATTCATTTGTTAATTATGTTGCCTTTGACAAGCTTTTTTGTTGTTGTTGTTGTTTTTTGTATTATTTCTTTCTGTAATAATTATGCCACGATCAGCAACACGATCAAAGGCCAGAAATGTGAGCATACCAAAGCGGAGGGCTAAGCTGCTGAGATTTTGCCAGTGAGATAGGCAAATAGCTAAGTTTGTGGCTAAGACTCTGGCTAAATGATCGTGAAAATCAAAACAACATAATCATAAACACACAGACCAGCCGAGGCGAGCAGAGAGGCGAGAAGATCACCGGAGATCAGTTCGGGCCAGGCTAAACGTGTTGTTGTTGTTGTTGTATTCATTGGTCTCTGCGTCCAAATGGCACTTGGCCCAAAGCGTTGACTCGTTGACTCTAGGCCTAGAGATAAGATCATATATAGTCTTAAGCTGCTATCGACAGCAGCTTGGCCTGGCCTAAAGTCGGGATTTCTGAGACTGCTGTGCTGTGTTGCTTTTATTATCGGCCAGGATCGCGGCAGGCATGCAAATTTCCAATGGTAGCTTGAAAACGCTTTTTTTTTCTCTCTCTCTTTTAGCCAGTAAACTCAACGCATGCCGTAAATCACCACCAACAACAATAACAACAACAGCAACAAATTTACAACAACCAGGCCAAGCTAAGCCGAGCCGAGCTGAGCTGAGCTAAACTAAGGCAAAGCCATGCCTTGCCAGTTGCCTGGACTCCATGAAGTTCGTGAGTCCGCGCAGGCGTACGACGAAGTCTGCCCAAGCCTCTTGGCCCCTTCAGCACCTTCTGCAAACTCCCTCGATCCTCCCAGCTAGCCTCAAGTCATGAATCAGTTTTCCATAGTGCAAAACGCTTTTGTTTTTGTTTCTCTCTTGGCCCAGGCGATAACTTCATTTTGCAGCTTAATATGCTTGTTGTGAATCTGGTAAGTAGTTGTTGTAAGCATTGTTTTTGTTGTTCCCATGTTGTTGTGGTTGTTGTTGGTGTAAAGGTGCGGGGCTGTTGCCAAAAGCGTGAACTCTCAAACACCTTGGGCATATATATATATTTTTTCCTACCAAGTTGACAAAACCTTTCCCTAAGTTGGCCTAGCCTGACTACCGTCATCTCCACAGCTGTCTGTCGTTTGTACTATGTCAAGCTTGTCTTGCCCAGGCCCCGCTGGATCTAGGTTCCCCTCAGGTTGAAGCTATCTTATGATAATAATTTTTCCTTTAAAAAACATTTTCTGTCTACTTGAATGCCTGTCGATTAAGCAGCGCGACAATTTTCCTAGGCAGTCCTTAGAGAGGGGCCAAAGGGGAGCAGCTCTGTGAGTGTTTTACAGCCACTGGCACTTGCCTGCCAGCAAGACCGACTAGGTAAGCAGGCAGGGGGCGGCCTGCCCAAAAGTCGTGAGCTTGTGGCACGATTTTCCATAGCACATGCTGCGTTCTTTTTTTTTTTTTTTTTTTTTGGAAGCTTGGACTACTTGCCAGAACTGTCCAGGCTGTCGATCTGTCGATCTGTCCCCTGCTATCCCAGTTTGTTGTCTTTGTTAGTGGTAGCAGTTAGTTGGCTGCACTTACCACTAAGTTAAGATGTTTTGTCTTTTACCTCTCAGCGAGGTGTATGCGCAATTATCGTGGACAAACCAAGTCAAGTCGACTCTTTGGCTGACTGACTGGCAAAGCTGGTTGGGTTGTTGGGTTCTTTTGCTTGGCTGGCTGCCTGGAATGCCGCAGCTTAGTTTTTCTTTTTATTGATTTATGATTTGTTTAACACAAAGGCGCATTACAATGCTCATGGCTTTCATCCAGCAGGAATGAATGTAGAAATGATTTCGCCCTCACTCCCAGAGCCTTTCAGAATTCAGGCATTTAAAATTGTCTTTACCAAATTTGATGGCAGCCTTAAACTTCATGCCACATTTGGCAACAACAATAGTTGTAATCACGGTATACACCAGAGCAAAGGCGATTCCTAAAATACTCCATGGCTCTGACCAAGGCACTCACTCATAAACCAGGCTTAATTTAACTTGAATACGATTTAAATATCAAAATATTTTATATCAAGTTGTGTGCCTCGCCAGTTTTGCGTGGTCGTCATGAAATTTATTTAAAGTAAATTTTTATAAAAATTAGACAACTGAATTAATTTTCATAACCACCAGCAAAAACCTGAAATATTGTGACTGTTTGGCTGGGGGATTAAAATTTGCCTGACTTGTGGCTGAGTAAATGGGTTCGTTAGTGTCCAACTAAGCCAGACAAAGCCAGTAAAGTTGGTAACTGAGAGAAACGAGACACTTGACCCATTCGCCCAACTGCCTAGCCCTTTCAGCCTTGACTAATTCATTTTGGGCTGGCTTTCTTAAGGAGAAATATAAATAGAAATAGAAAAATGATTTTAGCCTCGATCATTAATAGTGTCAATTTCCCACTTCAAAATGAGCTGCTGAAGAAGTTCTTTATTGAAAGTAAACCGAAAAAGTGCCAACTAAGCATGAATTGTTCGAAACTCAAATGGTAAACAAATCAATGAAGAAGCCAGCGACTTTCAATGGCTCCAAGCTGTCTGCCAGATTAGCCGAGCAACCCTAAGCATGACTTGGAGTCAGCCAGTCTCGAGGTCTCTCAAAGGTAACTCTTTGCAGCCTGTTGCATCTCTCAGACTGGTTGGCCTGGCTATTGTTGATTGATTTATTGTGAATGGACTGATCTTGATGGCTTGGAGACTTTGGCTTCAAATGCTGCGAGTTTGTAATGATGAAAAATTATTACTCGTCAAAGGTAATTGTATAAAATTCTGTTTGCCATCCCCACCAAAGAAAAAAAACCCCCTCGACTCGGTTCTGTTGTTATTAACAATTATTTATTGCGCTTATCACACAAATTCTCTTTGAATTTCAAAGAATTTTTGGCTTTCTTTTGTCAATTGAATTGGCCTTTTTTGTCTGCTCCTTTTTGGACTTTCTATTTTTGCGCTAATCATCGTTTATTGAAATTTTGATTTTCATATTTGATTTTCTCATTCAATTGATTTTCTGATCATGGGAATGAAATGGGCTTTGACACTTGCCGCCTCCGAAAAAAAATACTATATTTGTATTTCGGCCAGCATCAATTTATTAACTGATTAGGCATTCATCGGTGACCAGACAAACTCTTCCCCAAATCCCCTAAAAATGATTAATAACAAATGCGGCCAAACATTGTTAACCTCAGGTTAATTTACGCTTTAATCAATTGGGTTCATTTACACTAACAACAATAACAGCCAAGGCAATTCCCCCATTTCAAAGCCGCAGGCTCATCGTGAGTTTTTTTTTTTTTTTTGCCTGGAGTCTCCACAAATCTGAAAACAACATTGCTCATTTGTTCTGCTTGATGACTTTGGTTGCCGATGTGGCTGACTGAGGTATCTGCGATGTGTGTGTGTGTGTGAAAACCAGAAATCTCCTGGGCCGTTTGATCAGCTTGAAGTGGTCGCTGGCTGGCCAGAACTCTTTCTAGGGCCGGTTAAATTTTTTTGATGTTTCAAGTCAAAACACTTGAGATAATTGCAAATTGAATTATTGCTGAAAATATATTGAAAATTACTATATTTTGTGCTACAACACATTCAAATTGATGACTTGATTGATCATTCCACTCAACGCTTGCCAGCTCAGTCTCTTCCAATCTGTGCCGTCTTGATTAAAGGAGATGTGCGCTCTTGGGCAGCGGCGCTCGCTGAAATTAAGTTAAACAAATTTTATAACACCTTTGCTCCGGCACATACACACTCACACTCACACACACACACATCAATATCATCGAGACACACGCTGGCACACACGCTGTTTCTTACAAATGATGATGATAACCAGCGGCTCTCGCCGCTCTTGTGTTGCTTTGCGGTGGTGGGGATGATGTCTGGGATGCTGGGGCGATTGGTGCAGCTTTTAGATTACTTGCCGTACTTAACCTCACTCACTTATAACAATAAACTAAATTGCAGACAAGTGGTCAATTGGACAGCCAAACAACTGCCGAGTCAACCCCAAGCAGAAACAATGTACCGATCTTCCCTTTGTCCGAGCCTGGTCTGGGCTGGGTTGGGTTGGGCTGGGCTGGTTAGTTAGTTAGTTACATCTAAGGTAAGGAATTGGGAGTTGTTAACGTGGCTGTGTTGAGTCGAACAATGCGCTGTGTGATTAAGTTGAATGTTGGCTGAAAGATCACAAAACATTGGACCGATCAATTTGATCATGCAGAGTCAAAGACAATGTTCCTGTTTCGTTCTCTTTATCTCTGATACTCTTTTTAAGAAAAAAGAGAGTAAACTCCTTTTGCGCTGAGAAATATTGAATCTTCAATAGAAACCTACAGTCAAAACTTTTGCCAATATTTTCAACTAACTTTTATAAATTGAAAAAAAAGAGTATATAATTTTTTGACACCTTGAGTATAGCTTTCCGGTAATAATGATCGGCAATTTCAAAAACACCTCTAAGGCCGTTAACGATGGTCAAGTTCAGGCCGTGAGGCGTGAGGACAACACCCGCCCGCCCTCGAAGCAGTAGGTAATTTATTGTGAATTGAGTAGTTAAATTACTCAATTTTGAAGGGTTCCAAGTTGGTAAATCTGCCGCTTATCTATGTGATATGGATAGACTCTTTTCATTCAGACTCGACCAGTTTGATTTGTCTTCTTCCTATCGAAAAGGTGCTGAAAAAGCCGAATCTTTCTTTCTTGGGGCAACCACAATTAGGCTTGTCAACGGCTTGGCCTTTGGTCGGTCTTACTCAGCTATCCAGTGGAGACTCTTGACAGAGCACCGGGTCGCTTGCACTTTAATTAAAAGACGATAAATTTGCCAAGCGCTTCAATGTTGGCAGAAACTGAAAAGTGACTCTGGGTTTTTGTACGGATCGCTGGCAGTTTCCAGTTTCCAGTTGCCAGTTGGCTCTTGCCAAATGATATTTATTTATTGTTTGTACCCAAAGTGGCAGCACAAAAGCCAAGGTGTTAATTTGTTGCCAGCCAAACTAGGCTTGCTTGCCTGCTTTCTTGCCAAAGGTTTTCTTAACCTTGACGGAGACTTTTCTCTGTGTCTTTTGTGGGGGCTTTTGCCTTATTCAGGGCTGGTAGACTTTTTGGCCTTTTCATTGACGCTAACGAACATTTTTGTGCGATTTAATCCCATTTCATGGTGATCCTCGACAATTGCCGCCCGTGCTGACTGCAATTTATTTGCGCTTGTTGTTATTCTTGTTGTTGTGCCTGCTGCCCTGGCAAGAGGAACAACAAATCGAGTGCCAAATGATGCCAAAACGACTGGGCTGTCTGGGCTGCCTGGACTGCCTGGGCTGCCGAATCCAGCTCCTAGCTGGCCGTGGCTTCCACTTTGGCTTTGACGTGATTTATTGGCTTGACTGGGCCGACTACTGCCTACTTGGTTGGGGCAGTACAACAACTACACTAAAACCACACTACCTGAGGGCGTTTTGTCGCAAATTAGTTGCATTCGGCTTCTGTTAATTTAGCAACTTCAACTGGGTTCACTTCACATTCATATTATTGGTCTGGTTTGCTCACTTTTTGGCGTTAAATGCCACGCAAATTGTGATAATTTATCGAAGTGGGCGCAAAGTTAAACAGAAATTACGGCTTTTGACAGAGCATGTGTGGCGACTCTGTGCCAAAGGACTCGACGGAGTAGATCTTTGCAACTTTGCCACTTTGGAAACTTGTTTCATGGCGGCAACAAATCAACGCCTCAAATTGTGCAATCAAGTCTCTCTCTCACTGTGTTTTTTTTTTATATTTTTTTTTCTTCTTGACCCCTTTCGGTTTTATTAATTTGACATATAAACTCATTGTGGCTAATTGCATTGAACGAGTTGAAATTCGCGGGATTTCACTTTCATTCGTGGAACTGAGCACGCGCACATCTGCCAATTTGCAAATGAAGTGCAGAGAAGTCGACTGAATTGACTTGAATTGGCTGGGAAATTGAAAGGGCCAACACTAATGGACGGTAATTGTGACCGTTGCCAGCACACTGAGCAACTTTATGGCCTGAGTGTTGGAGGCGGCTGCCAGATCTGTCATTAATCAGAGCTGTTGGTCAAGCCAAGGGTTTTTTTTTTTTTTTTTTTTTCTTCAAAGATTGCTGGTTGGTGGTGGTGGCTGCGGTTTTAAGTGGCTCGGATGGTGGTAGTGTTGACTGATCGTTGGCTTTTATCATTGGCAATTTATCTTTGCCGTTTACTTTTAATTAAATGTTCCACACACTCTCAGACAAAGAAAGACAGACAATTCCAATATGTTCTTGTCTATTAATAACCCATTATGGCCAATGTCGAGCAAGTCGAGTGTCACTTATCAGGCAGAGACTGAGGCAGCCAGATAAAGAGAGTACGGGGGGCTATGGGATGAGCTCTCTGCCATTTTTAATGCCACCACCGAAAAACCCATAACCATATCGTCATTATCATCATTTTACCTTCATTTATTTGAACAGCAGCTCTTTCCATTTCTCGCTATCTCTCTCTCTTTCTCATTTTCCTCCTCTTTCACACACTCTTGTCCTCTGTGGCTTTTGTCAGTGAGCGCGCGTCCTTATGTCTTAATTATGTCAAAATGCAATCGTGTGTTAATAATCGTATATTTATAATCGTATTAGTTGACTTGTCCTCCACTCTCTGTCTCCCACTCCCTGGTAAAAACAAACAATAACACTTTGAAAGACAAAAAAAAAAAAAAAAAAAGGAACACAGAGAAGAAAAAAGAGCTCGAGATATGAGAGCAAATTTGTTCAATGGTTCGTTTATAATGAACCAGACGACAAAAAAAAGTATTTATAAAAGCAACAACGACAGAGACAATTTTTTATGCCATTCATTGACACTTCAATTCCAATTCATAATGCTTTTGAGATAGAAAGAGAATTTGAATCTTTTGTCTATTTCTATTTCTCTCTCTCAGTGGTAGTCTGCCTTTCCTTGTCTTTCCAATGCATTCTAAGTTCATTTAAGAATTATTAAAATGTTCTTGGTAAGCCATGAAGGCTGGCTCGGCTTATTATATCAATTTGTAGTGCTGCTTTGTTTTGGCCTAGAGGACAGTCCTTTTGTATCCTGAACAGCTGCCGTAGCATACTTTTCAGATCTGCTGAGAAAATGAAACGATTCTTTCGTGAATTCAGAAATTGGTTCAGCAGACTTTGACAGCTCTCCGAAATTGCTGCATTTGAAAAGGATATATAAATAAATCTTAGGTCTTATTTGAATTTTGAAAAACATTTATACAACAAAGAAACTTTACTCTTTCTTAGTATGAAAGTTGGGTTAGGCTTGCGGCTTAGGTTGAGGTTTAAGCTTCCTGTCCTTTGTAGATGGTACTCAGTGTCAATTGAAGGCCCTGATGCCCATTGAGATCCCTGAAGACCTCCTGACCAGCAATCAGACAAAAACTAATCTATTTTTTTTTTTTAATGAAAGATCCTTGAATATTTAACACTTATGATATATGATCTACTCTATAGTCTTAAATTTTTGGGGTAACTTAACATAGAATTTCTAAAGGTATAATTTATTCTCTGCAGCCATGGGTTATATTCCTAACTGGATCCTCTTTAAATCTATTTTTTTTTAACGCTAAAGATTCTTCATATTTATCAATATAATCAAAACAGTTCATTCAAATCTAATATATTTCTGAATTCCAAGAAAACCTGTCATCAAATCCTACAAACAGTCCAAATACTAACTTATTTATTCCTTCAACAGACTGAAAGACACGTGCATCTTGAGACTTCTGAAAAGAAAATGCCGCCTTAACATTATAAATTTCCAAACAAATCGAAACGATTTTTTCTGCATCGGCAGCTGCCGTTTGTGTTGATTTTTCTTTGAAAATCCAATAAAAAACAAAACTGAACAAACAGGCGCTAAAAAAGAAAAAAAAAATATATATATCAAAAAAGTATTTGACACCAAAGAAAAGGAGACGGTAGCGGCAACAGCTTTCATCTATTATCCTTTCGAGTGTAATAGGAATCCTAATTTATAACCAATCATATTTACCAAGCATTTTACCATACTTTATGGCTCATTGAATTTCAGAAAACAGGAACCGACCAAGGCAATCCAAGCCCAACAAATTCACTTCAGTTCAATGAAAATCCAATTTTTTTGGCGACTGCAACTGCGCCTGTGCCGTTTGTTTAATTGTCCTTTAAATGCGGCTCGATATCTGGCAAGGATACTCTCATATATAAGTGAAATCACGCGCTAACAATTCAAAGGATTCATTAATAAAATATTAAATACCATCTCTCAGGCAGCAGCATCAGTTGACGCTGCCTAGGCATGTCCTTTTTTTGGGTGTATATATGTGTGTGTGTGTGTGTGTGCGAGTCCCCCCTTCCAGTTGGGAAGCGGCGTAAAATGTTTTACGCTTCGTTGCATTGAAATTCATTTGAAAACGATTTTTCTTTCAGGCCACTTACACAAAACACAACACACAGGGACAAACAGAGAAAAGTGAAGTTAATTTATTAGACATTTTGTACACATTAAATGCCAGAAGGACATCATCATCATCATTATCCTCATCAAGAGTGCAGCCTGCTCTGAAGTCTATTAAATGCGTGTACGTCTATTGTCTGCTTCGAGTGAGAGTGAAGTGGTTGTTATTTGTTTGTCTTGTTTTGAGAGCGCAAAGCTAAATTCAAAAGGATCACAGGATCGCTGGCTGAAGGGATCATTGTCTCATTGGATCGGGAATCTTCTGGTTAGGGGAATCTTTGTCGCATTTAATTTCTTGTTAATTGTAAAAATATTTATACTCATTTGTGCATTTTGCACCTTTTTGCCTGTGACTCTCTCTCTATCGCAACCCCCGGGCTGACTGGCTAATTTAACACTGGGCGGCAGTAGGGGTTGCTTTTGGGTCGACTTCGGTTTGACTTGATTGCCCAAAACAATTCCAACATAAAAGTCATTAGGGGTTACTAAAGTGGCGATGAATTTTCAAATTTTAACTTGATTTATAATGGCTTCAATTTCTATTCAGTCTGTAGTTTTCTTCTTTTTTTTTTAGACTTGGGTAATGAATTTCATTTAAATTAACATTGAAATTTATTGAGCATTTAAATCGAGGGTAGTTGTTTTTTTATATTTTGCCAATTTTGTATTCCGTTTGGGTTGTTTGAGATTTTCTAGCTGAGATAAAGTTTTCTTCAAGTTATCTTCCAAAGTCAACTAGTCAATTGAAAGGTCATTCAAGACCGGGTAGAGTTGATCTGTTTTCCGCCTCCTCTTTTTGACATGCGATGATTTATTATTGCGGTCAAAACATGTGTTGGAAATGACAGCTACTTACGGCATCTGTAACACCATAGAGCCGCCTGCCTCAGATGCCATGTCCGCCCGCCCTCCGCCTCCGTTGAACACCGCGTGTGTTCGTCTTGCTAGATGAATATTTTCCCGGGAATCGAAATTGTGTTGTTGCGGTTGCGCCCAACTTGTCTGCCGCTAACGATCCTTGGCAGCGGCAATCAGTCTGTTGCTTTCAGTATCGTATTTCCGCCTCAGGCAATGTGGGAATTTCCTTGCTGTAATTGGATCAGGTTTTCATATGAATTTGGTCAAGCGCCGGCATCCTTAGTATCTTTGAAAGCATCCTTGTTGAAAATCTATAATTATCAATTATTTTCAAACAATTAATAAACATTTCTACCAAAAGGCATTTCATACTCAATTTTAAATTATGTTTCATTCGGCTTGGAAAAGCGGAAACAGCTGTAGAAATGAGTGCGGCAATAATATCTTTCTCGCCAAATATTCAGAATTTCTAATTTGGTATTTAATTTAACTAATAAAACTGGAGTAAATTAAGTAATCAAAAAAGTTAGTAAGTCAGTAGGTATATAAGTATTCAAAAACTAACAGTATTATTTTTAGGAATTTATTTATGTTTTATTTATTCTTGAATTAGAAAATGAATAGAGATAAAATCAAAGATATACTTTTTTGATCAATGAGATCAATAACAAGGTAATATCGGTAGCAGATTTAGATATAGATATAGATATAGATATAGATATAGATATAGATATAGATATAGATATAGATATAGATATAGATATAGATATAGATATAGATATAGATATAGATATAGATATAGATATAGATATAGATATAGATATAGATATAGATATAGATATAGATATAGATATAGATATAGATATAGATATAGATATAGATATAGATATAGATATAGATATAGATATAGATATAGATATAGATATAGATATAGATATAGATATAGATATAGATATAGATATAGATATAGATATAGATATAGATATAGATTCCTAGATTCCTAATGACTGTAAATAAGTAGAAAAAGGTAGACTGACAATATTCCAATATACATATAACAATCACATTAGATTATCCATAATCAATAAAAAACCTTATATTTTTCTAAAAATAAAAAATCATTGACTTTTCTTTTTCCAACTTAAAACTATCAACAATAAAAATAAATCATTATATGACTATTTTGTATTCAAATTAATTTCTCTATTATTTCATATATGAATAAAATATTTTATCCTTTCATTTAGGTTGAAAGATCTTACATATTATATATCAATAATTATTTATTATTTTATTCACTTCTTTTTAAGGTCCTTTTTTAAATTATTATTTCCCTAAAATATTTCCCAGTTTTATTTCATGATTATTTCTTGAAAAGACATGTTCAGCTGTGCTTCAATTTTGATAGATCTTTATTTGAAAATCGAAATATTCCCATAATTTTACCGAATTACCCTAATAATATAATTCATATCAACCCTTATGATCTGTCGTTTGGCACAATTTAGAGTTTCATTCAATTCGCAGAAATCACACTAATCGTTGCATCCCATAGAACATTTGCCGCCATTTTGTAAAAGAACAACATCCCTCTTGTCCCTAACTCTCTCAATGTCCATTGACATTTCAGCAGGAACTAGGGGCGCTAGTCAAATATTATAATGTAATCATGGAATACAGAATATAATCAAACTAACTGAGGAGCCATAAGCCATGAAATGGTATGAAATGAAATGCAATTTTCATCAAATTTATTGTTATTGTTGTGTTGTTTTGTTGTTGTGCTGTGCTGTGCTGTGTGCGTTTGAGTATGAGTGAGCAGAGCAAATGGCTTGCCGACGGCATGCAAATGGCATTAATAATGGCGAACGGCCTGTCGCCGTCTCATTATGCAGGCTACCGCGGCAGGCCAGGCTCGGCTGGGCACATTCATGCTGGTCAATTGCCAAAATGACATTATTAACATTTGCACAAACACACACACACACACACACAATTGGGTGTGGACAGTGAAATGGTTGGAGTGGGCTTTATGGCTACTATTATTGTTATCCTTTTAGCGCAAAATGGCCGCTCAACTAACTTGACTTGAATGAACTGAACTGGACTGGACTGGGCACTCGCCGAGGCTGTGCTGGCTGACATGCCAAAAATGTTTGACATTCAAATGCTGCTGCGCCGTCAGCTCCTGTCCAAGGGCATTACCATTGTTTGCAGTTAACTGTGCGTGCCAAAAAAAAAAATAAATAGCATAGAGCTACGCCAAATGCTGGACAAAAGTGGAGGGCAGAGAAAGACCAGAACCAGCGGGTGTTGGCATAGAATGCGATTAAAATCTCAGTGGTGGCGCGTATGGAAGATTGGCTACAATGACATACTAAGCGCTACACGGTAACACACACACATTTGCATTATGCCGGCAACATTTCATATTGCCACATGGTGTGAAAAGAGCGACAAATAAAACTTGATGATGGAAAATAAATTTAAGCTCTTTACAATTTAAACAAATGGCTAGACAGTTTCACTATATAATTAAATCTGAATAAATTAGATCTTTTGGAAAGTTTTCTAAAAATGAGATAATATTTTAAAATTATTTTTTGTTTGTCTTCTTAGAAGTTTTATTCTAAGTTTACTTTTCTGGGACATAGTTTATGATGTGCCTGGCTACATTAATTGCCTACTTAATGGCTCAATGCTCTTATGACATATTTATGCTGGAATTCCAGGGAATCTATTTCCCGAACTCAACTCATTTGCTGTCCACTTCTGTTGGCGTGAAAAATACGAGATTTATTAATGAGCCATGCAAAGGGAAAGGATAACACAACCAACGACACCAATGTGCCACCGTAATGAGCAGCAGTTCGACTGGCTGTCTCTACTCCCTGAAATGCGATACTCAAAGAAAGCGGCTGTGGCGGAATGTGCGACAAGTGTCCACCTCTGGCGCCAGTTTTGGGCACGCTTCATGGAGAAAAGACGGCAATCACTGCCTGATTTACCTAGGGAAGTCTATGCAAAGACTCGATAGGAAAATATTTACCAAAAGAGGCTGGGTCTGACTTTGCTGTCTGCTGACTTTACTAACTACCGTTTAATATTTAAATTTGAATAGACCAGAGTGGAGGACCACACCCTCTTTCTTCGTTCGGCGATTGTGTGACTGCAACAAATGAGCGTATAAAATTTATAAAATATTTTCCATGCTTGAACAATTTCAATATTAATTGATAATTACTGGTAACTAAATGCAACTGGCATTCGAACTTTTACCCAATAATTCACAAAATTAGACAGACAATTTCAATTTTCCAACGACAACAAAAAAAATGAGAAAAAAATCTCTTATAACTTTTGAGGAAAATTCATATAATATTTTTGGTGTAGAGCCTGCGGAGAGGGCGAAAGTTATCATTGAAAGCCCATAAATCTTTTATTGAGATTCTATTATGTTTGTTTTTAGAATTCTGTAGGAAAAATGATTATGAGCGAAGGGTTGAAGCCGAGCGAGGGGTTATCTTCTTGACGTAATTACGCGACTCTTTGTATAAGTACGACCGAGCTGTCTGTGTGTGTATGTGTGTCTATGAGAAGATAACGGTTTTTGTTGTAGCTAATAGGGATTGGTCTTGTTGTTGTGTGATTATGGCCGGAGGCGACAATGCTACTCAAGCGTTATGACTGCTGATTAGATGAAGTCTTTCGGTTCGCTCGATGACTCTGCCTCAATTACACACACATACTTTTAGGAAGAGTGGGAAGAAGCCACTGATAAGTCTTGGATCTACCAAAACTCCGTTTGTTAACACAAAGCAATTACAAGCAAAATGTTTTAATTTGCCTGATAACTCCAAGCTGTCCCGCGGGTCCAATACTCAAGAAGAACAAGAAAAGACTAAAAAATTTTTATTGATAATTTGAAGGAGGCAAGTGCATTTTCTTCGGCTTGTTTTTATTAAATTAGAGGTTCAAGGGTAATGGATAATCAAGTGAGCGGAGTCTTTGACCAGAAAGAAAAAATAAAATCGAAAAAATCGAGAGAGTTTATTGAACCTGAAGCTATAAACAAATAAGTTTTGATAAGCCAGAATGGGTTGGACAAACAGACTAAAGTCCAGACAGGGCATTTTGACAATGGTCGACGCTGGCAAGTTTGTGGCTTCTTTTGTTGTTGTTGTTGTTGGGGTATAGCGCCTTGTTGACTCTTTGGTATACAATGCCTTCTCATTGTTTTTAGTTACCTTCCTGACCATCAGCAGCACCTCTGTCGGTTTATCTTTTACACGCTTTCAATTTTTGCAAAATGTAAAATAAAAACTCTGATCTGGTCTGGTTTTCTTTCCATTGTGTAGTAGTTCAAACTGCGCGCATGCGTCCTGATCTGGCCCTGCCCAGCCCAGCCAAGCCCGACCCGACCCGGCCGAAAGCAAGGCGAGGCCATTGTTTCAATAAGTTGCTGGCCATTGTTGGGCCCAGAGTCACTGCTGGTTTTGCGAAACACTTTAGAAACAAAACAAAATTTTTACACCTTTTTTTCTGTGTGTATGTGTGTGTGTGTGTGTTGTCGTGGAGTGTCTGTGTTCTTCCTTTGATTGTATTTTAAATAGGCTCAAGTGAGGCGCATCTAATTGCCAGCGTGCCAAGTGTTTTCAAAACTATTTTAACGCCAAAAGATTTTCCCGGAAATCACTTACCCAAAAAACAAAAGAAAGACAAAAACTAAAAGAAAAGAAATGAACAATGAAAAAAAGCATCAAGTCTTTCGTTTGTCTTTTGTGAGTTGCCAAATTGATATATGGAGCGTGTCATCTGAGTTTTTAGTGGTTTTTAATTTGAAAATTGTTTTGGTCTCGCCCAAAAGGCGTAAGATTTTGCCGACTCTTCTTGTGGGCGTGTGCGTTTGTCCAACAACTGCTGGCCAAGATGCTAGAGAATCTAAAATGTTTCACACATTTTTCGATTTCTAAATAAAAATTAAGCCGCCCTTGTTGGCTGTGTTCTTGATTTTGTTGGCACTTTAAAAACTGCCCAGCCCGCATCAATTTCGTTTGTCCTTGAAGAGTTTAATTGTCAATTTTCAATTGGCAGTTGTCAGCTGTTGCAATTAAAGCATATGGCCTAACGAGTCTGATATCGATGCCTGATCCAAAAGGTAAATCTGCTCATTATGGAGATGTTTATCAGCAGATTTGCTTGTTTGTCTTTTGCTGTGTGTGAGTGTTTGTTTGTTTTGATTGGCCCGAAAATGTTTGTGAAAATATGAAAATTTTTACCCTCCGGCGTGTTTATGCCTTTTTGTCTGTCTGTTTGATGATGTACATAGTCGATAAGTCCCACAGCTACTAAGTGGTCGATGGCTCTGAGAACAAAGGCAGATTACTCTATATGGGGGTGGTGGAGGAATCTAGAAAATACATCATCATGTTTATAATACCGTTGACATTTCTGCCAACTCTCTCTCTCACTGTACGGGAGTTTCCCTCATTATTTTTGGCTTTGTGCAGTGCAATAAGCCAATTATGTTTAGATTAAGTCCCAACTCCGAATGTCAAAAAGAAAAGGCTGGCCATATGGATTTCACTCGTCGAAAGAAAGCCAAGCTAATTGATTTGAATAGCCAGCTGCCTTTTTATAGTGAAAATCTGCATAATCAGAGCTCTGGCAAGAGGCCAAAAATGTCCAGTCATGGCCAGCTGAAGTCCTCAAGCCCAAGCCTCCTGTGTGTGGCCCAAGATCACGTGTCAAACTCTACTTAAAGACTGACCCAAAATTATTTAATAATAATGAACTCAACTCGGAGTGCCTTAGTTTATTATTTGGTCTCTCTCTTGAGAAATACTGAGGATTTTTGCTGACAGCCACAACTGTTTGACTTTTCCAGAATTTCAAAAAAAAAAAAAGAAATACACAAATGAAAAGTCATAAATGTGCAAAAAAGAAAAACACTTGAGTTTTCAAACTATTTGAAATCTCTATTGTTTGTCACCGACGAGTGAAAGAGAAATACTACAAGCGGATTACGAGGATTATTTTATTGTTCGAGAGGATCAGCCAATTTGGAAGTCAAAGTGCAAACGTACGATTATCGCTTATACGCTTATTCGGATTCGAAACAATCCACTAAAGAGGAAAATGGAAAATGGTAAAGAAAAACCTCAATGCCATTTTTTGATTGATGCCTGAAGTGGTGGTCCAAATTGTCTATGTGGGTGATGGTGGACCCAGCAGCTGTCCGATTTCCCTGTAAAAGATCATAATTAAAAAATATTTTTCTCTATTGACTCGAAATTGTTGTCTGTGCTGAAAGGCAAGTCCAATTGAAATGCTTTATGGCAAATTTTCACATTGCCGGTGAATGGTGAATGAAGCCAACAAAATATTTAAAAAGTAATCGATTCTGTCAAGGGAAAAGAGGGAGACATATCATATAGGGTCTTATGAGATGGTTGAAAAGTAGATTAGTAAAAATGATGGAGTATTAATGAACTAAGGCAAGGAATATAACCTGGGTTCAGGTGAGAAATAAACTGACACATATTGTGGTTTCTTTCCAAAGTGATTATAAATAAAAATGATTGATGTAAATAATTTTGGATAAGTATTAAATTTACTTGCTGATTTTTTATTTAGAAAATTTATGAATTTTTAATATTAAAAATTCTAGAATTTTCTGTAGAAAAAACAATAATATTTCCCAAAGAAGACTCCAGCAGTGGGCTGTGTCTGGAAATTATTTAATAACCAAACTTGAGGGCGGATTCTTAGATGTACTAAAATAATATAAGTCGTCATTTAATCTTATAGAATTTCTTAGTCAAGATAAAGATTAGGTTAAGCCCGAAAGGCCCACAGAGACTGCTCTTTGGTCCCTAGGGAAGCTGTTGTTTTGAACTGATTCAAATTATTGTTCCCCCCTCTGGCGATTTCAATAAATATATTTGATCTTAAGCAAATCACTTTTTTTCACATACCAATGGGTTCTTCTGATATCTTTAGAATAGATAACAATCGACCTTTTTAAGCGCCTACCATATCTAATCAATGCCTTTCCTGATTCGCCCCAAAACTATTGTCATTCGGTTGGGCAGCAGAATTCCAAGAGGCTATTAATTAGCCGGCCATAAAGCCAAGTAGCAAAGAACTACCAATCAGGCTGTCTTTGGTGTCAAAAGCAGATTCCGCTTACCACGACAACTGCCAGCAGGCCTGGCCACTGCCCTTTGGTTGATATAGTAAATTTCCAATGAAATCTTGAAGATGCGTGGCGGTCGATAAGCGTGCAAGGCGACAGCAGATGCAACTAGACTGTTGTAGTTGTTGTTGTTGGCTTTTGGAGAGGCTTCATTGTTGTAGTTTCTTGGTTTCCACAATCAATTTCGTTGGCAAGCGAAGCGCTTGTTCATTAGCCGCCATAATTTATATCATCGCAAAGTATTTATTGAATGTTTTGGCAGTCAGTTTAACGGCTCTGGTCGTGTCTCTTCTATTAGATAATAGTTACGGAAAATGGACTGCCAGCTGCCACAATGTCATCATAAACTTGACAATGCCAACTGGGCCCAGGGCACAAGACAGTTGCCACACGGTCTGCCTCAGAGTCTGCTTCTACCGTTTGGGTGCGGTGCCGCAATGTCTCATTCTTTCACTCTCTTTCTTTCTGTCTCTATCTCTCTCTATCTTTGCCTTGCAATTCTTTTGCAGCCTGGCTAAGCTCAGATCAACTCAACCTCAGCTCAGTTTGATTTTTTTCTTTCAACACAGCATGCAATTATTTTCGAGTGTGAAAATAATAAAATTGCCTCTCGATCTTCTGAAAATATCCTGTGGTTCCTGGGCGTTGGCAGACAAACTAACAATTGCCAAAAAAAAGATAAAGAGAGAAGACGAGAAAAGTAGAAAAGTGCGAGTACTTGAATCTCAAGTGTGGCTAACTGCCCACCAGCTGCTTGAGCCGAGCTCGAGAGACTACAGATCACAGGTAGTCTGGACCCACTCGAGTCTCACAGTGGGTGAGGAATTTAGTTGGGCCGATTGTCTCGAGTGGCTGGTTTCGAGTGCTTGCGGTGTGTCCTTTTGTTTGACTTGACATTATTCTTTACTTTAAATACCAATTAATAACTTGCTTCAGGACTGAATCTGGCAGCTGAGAGAGTATTTCGAAAACTGGAACACACAAGTGGCCACAAATTTGCGCCAGTTAAACTCAACGACTTGAGATCTTTACTTGGCTCTGATGAATCTGACACTTGAAAAAATAAAACCAAAATAAAAAAGAAAACAAGAAGAGAGAGAGAGAGAGAGGGAGAGGGAGAGGGTGAGAGGTCTTGGTAAATATTTAAACAACGATTGCCGCCAACTTGAAACAATTAATGTGGCATTTGTGTTACGCCGCCTAAGTTTCAGCTTCTGAGCTGGCATCCCGCGTCCGAACCGCAGCTTCACAAACAAATGCTAATGGGTAGGACAAGTTGCCGCCAGCATAGCCACTGTCACTTACTCAATTACTTTGCCAAACACAAGACAGAAGACGGCTCAGAGAGGCCATCAGGTCGCTCAGTATTTTTCAGTATTTATGATTTGTTTGTCCAGCATTGAAGTTGGCAGTTAGTCACCCAGTCAGCCAGTCACCCAGCCAGCTAGCCAGTTAGCCAGTTACCCAGTCGGCCAGTATTGATGATCAATATTTATATGAGGTAAATATTTAAGCCAACCTCTCAATACACTCGGTGAATTGATTTCCAATGCATTTAGTTTGGGTCGACACTTGCGCTCCAGTAAAATGCAAGCAACCAGGAATTCTCTGGCTTATCTTGTCCCCTAACCCCCCTCCTTCTTTTGTGTTATCACATTTATTATAGAACTTCAAAGCGAGTTAGCGCTACTGGCAATTGTTCTCTGGCATTGCCACATTTCTATGACTTTGACTCACATTTGCCAATTAACTGCGACACTTTGAGTGTGGTCACAAAAAGAAAAGAAGAGGCAAAGAAGAGAAGCGCGCGCGCGCGATTTCGCTTATATTCAAATTGCATCAATGGAGCTCCGACATTGGCAAACAATTGGCTGGGTAGTCAGTTTATGGCCAAAACAATTGGCCAGCCACGGTGTTGGCCAGTGTATGCGATGTCAATTAGCAGCTGCGAATGACACTTTATGTGCGTTGTCCGTTCCATTCGGCGCTGAGCTCAGTTGCCCGAAAGTCTTGGCTCTTGGCTGACTCAAGGGGCTACTGATCCTTGGCGCGCCACTGTGCGAAGTGCAATCAGTGCAAAGCCAGAAACTCACTGAAAGCCAACAACCATGACCATGAAGCTACGCAGTTGACAAACACAGATAGAGGAGGATCAGATGGATCGGTAGAGGCTGGCAAACAATTGATGTAGACTTGAGGCTAGACAACAGTAAAGTCGTTTGTATGGCTTCTTCTTTTTTTGGCTTGAGCTTCTGAAAGGAAAGCATGGTAGCACAGTAGTCGAGTATCGAAAAATACTCCAAGATAGACCGAGGCAACCTTAAGCTTTGGCATTGTGATGGGCTCCATTCGCAAAGTGACTTGTAAACATTTTAGCAACTTTTCAACTTCAACTTGAAGGTGCATTTCGCAACAACAGCATTAACGGTCGCATCAGCCACAGATCAACCGACAATAGTTGCCGCCTAATGAACTCTTTTTTATACTCTTTCCCAAGTCTTTAGAGCATATTCATTTTCTTGGGAAGAAGTGGAAGAAGTGGAAAAAGGTGCTATTCAATCGGCAATCGACAGGGTCGGATCATGTTTTTATTTCTGGATCGAATCAATATAACGTTAAGTCTTTATATACGAAGAAAACGATTGCCAGAATACTGAATCACCCATAATTCCTATCAATCAATCTTGATCTATATCAGACAACCAGCATTAGATTAATACAAAAAGAGTATATGATCTTTGCTATGACAAGTTAACCCTATTTTGTTTCTGACCAGGATTTGTAGACTGTGATTGGCAAGCGGCAGAGACAACAGCGACAACGGTAGTTGCAAATTGACAAGATAAATACATTTAGCTAATTTGATTTTTAGCTTTCTTCTGGCTGGAGACTGAGGCATGCCAAACCTGAGACACAAAATAATTGAGAAAATCTCAAACTCCATTCACAACATCTATCTAAAAATTTCGCACAGATCAAAATGGCAATTAAGTCGTAATTAATTCGAATCAAAAAATCACAGCCCTAAATAGACAATTTCCAGCTTTTCAGTCCGCTTTGTTTGCCGCCGCCTTCTTCTCTCAAGAAAAACAATCAAAATTCATTAGTTTGACTGGGACTGGCGGCAGCCACAAATAAACAAATCTTGTATTTGCACACAAGAAAATAAATGCCGAAAGTATACAGAGAGAACGGTTTGATTGTGTATTCAATTTGAGCATATAAAAGGCGACAGAACCGCACATCCTGCCAGGAAGCAGCCAGGCTAGAATTACAAAAGTCAACCCCAATGGGCACATAAAAACGCTTCAGAACCGTATGCTCTGCCGAATCCAATGAGTCGTTTGCCTGGAGTGGGTGGCTGTTTCCAACTCGACTCTTTGTATGCACAATCGTTATCCACACCTCTCCAAGCGTTTAACCATCAGGATTTGCCATCTCTAGCCTTGGGCTGGCTTGGCTTGGTTTGGCTTTTGAAAAATTGCAAATTGAATTAAGCCAAAGTTAAATGGCTAAATGACTGGAGCCAAGTAGTGGCGGCAGCCAAAAGACTTGGGGCAGCAACCATACAGCCACCAGTCCTTGTTGTCAGCCTCATCGCTATCCTGGGGATTGGCCAAATAGCTCGGGGTCTTTTACTGGTGGTGCTGGTGCTGGCGGTGGTGGTGATTGTATGCGTGCCTGCCAATGTTTGGTCTGGCTGGGGGGGTTGCGGTTAGGCGCATGATAGCTGCTAATATGCTAGGAAGGATAAACATGAACAGACAAGGGAATAGTGGTTCGAAATCAATAAATATGGAAAATAAGCCAATTGAAAAAGTTTCTATAAAAATTGATTTTTGAAAAATATTTTTCCTTTAACAATTTTTTTTTTTATATAAAAAAAAAATACTTTTTCATTTAATTTATTAAGTCTCTCGTATTGAATTGATGAAATACTTGCATATAAAATTTATTATATTCCAAATAATATTCAAATAAAAAACGAATAATTTAATTTATTAACCCAATAGCTCATTAATATTTTATTGTTTGATCTAATAATGGATAATAACTTACAGACTTTTCATTTGAGTCTCAGGAATTTTCAAACTGAAAGTATTTGTAAAGTTCTTTTGTACTTATTCAATTATATTCATTATATTGATTCATTATATCTCATTCAATCTAAGGCGTAGTAAGTTCTTTTTCCACGACTTATAAATATGGAAAGTTGTAGTACATTTATTATATTTTCTTTAAGTAAAGTTTAAATTAGAAATAAAGTATTTGATTCAGTGTTTTCAGACAAACAAAATTATTGAATTATTTGTCTATTCTCAATTTATTTGTAACTAATTACTTCATTTATTTTTTTCCTGAATTTTTAAAGACCTTGGCTAGTTTTCCTTTTCCCCAGGCTATCGCATATTTCTAAATAACAAAATAATTTTTTTTTTAATATATTCTCAATTGAATAGGTATACCTATATTTTTTGAAGAAAATTTTTTAATTTTTAATCAAATTGTATAGTATTCAAATCGATCTTCTTCTGACAAGTCTTCTGACATATTTGAATAAATTCACCCAGATTGATCAAGTCTAAACCACTGTGCTCTGCTGCCAGCACACAGGCGCACTGCTCGACTCAGACTCAACCTCAGCCTCGGATTCTCCCTACCCAGAAAAAAGATGGAAAAAAGAAGAAGAAGAGGAGTAGGAAAAAAAACTCAAACTGCTTTCGCCTTTGCCGTCCCTGAGTGTTAGTGTTATTTACCAGGGCTAAATTATTAAACGATTGTTAAACGAGCGGATAAAGGATGAGCGTGAATGATGATGATGACGGCAGTGGTTGGAATGGTCTTGAAGACCATAGAAATGAGCTTGTTATCCACAAGTCATGAGAGGCGAGAAGGGGTTGGTGAAGGCAATTCCTTGCTTTAGCTGCGTTGTGTGTTGCACCGAAGGGGAAATTTGATATTAGGTAAATTTATTTGATTTACATTTTTATGGGGTTGCTTTGGGTGGGTTCGGTTCGGTTCGGTTTGGTTGGGTTCGTTTTGGCTTGGTTTGTTAAGCTGCTTCATTTTGGTCCTTTGAACTTTTTACTGGTGTGCGTGTGTGTGTGTGTGAGTGTGCGTGTGTTTGTTAACGTTTGTCGACGTTGTGCGTCGTTGAACGCTTATCGCATTTAAGCTTCGGCAATGAAGATAAGAACTTGTCTATAAAAAGCCTGTCACTAAGCCTAGTCTGGCTGGGGCGGCGGTGTAGAGAGCACGAGTGAAAAGTGAGTAAAATAAATAAAAATAAATTAATAAAATGGCCAAACTCCTGAAGGTCCTGATTACCGTCTCTGCTCTCTAACAAAATGTTGGCAATTATCTGAAAGCAAAGTGGTAAATAATAGATCAAGAGAGAGAGAGACAGAGAGAGGGAGAATTAAGTGGAAAGGGTGTGTCAGCTTTCATGAGGAATTGTGCCACACTGCCGGGTGGTGGCGTTTCCTTGTTGTCAATAATTCAATTTCAGGCAAACAAAAAGCTCAACCACCCAGCCATATTCAGAGTTGTCAGTCGACAGACTCTTGATTGAATGACTGGACTGGACAGGCAAGCAGGCAGCCAGGGAGGCAGGCGAGCCAGTGGGAAAGTGAGAATGACTGGGAAAGCAATCAGCGCCAAATCAGAACTTTATTTATTTGTTTGTTGTTTGCCAAACATTTACGCCATCAGCAAAACGACACCCAAGAGCTCGTTAAATGTTCAGCCATGCGGATGTAATTCAATAAACGAGCGCGGCATCATCAGGAACGCCATTGGAAAAGGCGCAAGGACAGGGAAAGGACCAAAATGGGCAGCCATTGACACCCGGTGTGCATGTGCTTGTGTGTGTGTGTGTGTGTGTGTGTATTGGCAGCCGCAATCGCCACAACAGACGCTCTGACTAAATGACTGACTGACAACCGCATTGTGTGTGCCTGTATATGTGTGTGAATGGGGTGGTTTATTTACCAGCTCAACCACCACCCAATTTGACACAGGCCATCTCTCTCTCTCTCTCTCTCTCTCTCTCTCTCTCCCCTTTCCACCCTGGCTGATTTGATTTCGCTGTGACTCCGTTATGCGTGTGGGTTTATGGAACCGTGCCAGGATTCAATAACATTTATAAAGTAAAATTTTGCACCAGCTTCATTTTTCCTGCCCCCTTAGCCTGCCCCTGCTGTTGCCGTCACGATAGAATTCCAAGCTGGCGCTAAAACTGTCAACACGTCAAATGGGGAGTTTTCAGAGTGGTTGGAGTTCTCGGCCTCATCTCACTTTGGTGGTGGTTATGCCCTTGTTGTAGTTGTTTAGATATCAGCTCTATTGGTTTTATTCCATGCAATGGTTTGGGCCGGCCTGGCCTGGATCGCCTGGTCTGCTTGTCTGGCCTTAGCATGTTTAAGCGATTTAACGCATCACAGGGATAATGATAATGAAATTTTGATTATGAATCGCTTGGCTGATTCTTGGCCAACTGTATTGGGCTGGCTGGATTGGCCTGACTTGGCTTGAGTTGGCTTGCTTGGGCGCTCATTTATCGCTATTAGTGTCAAGTATTTTATTTCAACACCCCCGTTGATGGGGGAGGAATAGGAAGTTGGCAATATTTGGCTGGCTTGTTGGACATGTAATTATCTTGGCTTATTAACAGGCAATTTCACTTTTTGTTGTTGTTCTTTTCCCAGTCCTGTGATTAATCCCAGAAATGTTAAGCTTTTCTGCATGCCCTGAATCGCTTAATATTTTACTGAGAATTGTGAAAAAAAATTCCGAGGAAAAGTTTTAAACAAAAAGATGGAAAATAAATAAATTAGAAATTAAAAAATGAAAACTATAAAATTAAAATATTAAAAATTATTTATAAATTATAGAGACTTTTATAATAAACTTACACATTTTCTGAAATCATTAAAAAAAAAAAAAAAATCTATAGAAAAAAATCTTGAGAAAATTTAAATCGAATAATTGGAAAATTACTATTTATTTCTTTGAATTATTCAAAATACCTCCTTTTCGTATTTACAATTAAATTAATGAGTCTTTAATTATTAGAAACCTGGCCCAGTTTATATCAGCAAATGGTACGCATATTCCAAAGTCCAAGTACAAGTTCACGACAAATCAAAATATTTCATTAATCGTGGCAATTATGCAATACAATTTGATGATTAATTGTGCAATAAAAATAAACAAAAGCACATAAAAAGCCGACGACAACTCAGACCATTGAACAGAGAGTCAGACAGAGAGAGAGAGAGAGAGAGAGAGAGAGAGCGAGAGAGAGATAGAGAGAGAGAGAGAGGCCCATATAACTATGCAACACCCACACACAGATAGCTCGCACTGCTCCGTTTGCCCCGCTGGCCAGAGTCTTTTAATAAACAAGATCTCAGCTGCCGCGGTGAGAGGAAATCAAGCACAACTAACAACCAAAAAATTATGAAAAACTATCAAAACATTTGCATGTGGCGCGGGCATAGTGTCTTGGCCATTTATCAACTGGCCCGGCCAACGCACGCAGCCAAGTCGAGTTGGTTTCGGAAAGCTTTTTGGCTGGTTGACTGGTCCGTTTCATCTTTTGCCGCCATAAAGAAAACCACTCGTATGGACACAAAGGGCAGGCAACATTGCCAGAGACGTTGGAGGGGTTCGGGTACTTTGCATTTCATATTCATAAACTTGTGAAGATCATGTGCGCATGTGTGTGCGTGTGTGTGTGTGTGTGAGTGAGTGTTTGTTTGAAAAATTAATTTGCGCCCGTTTCCAAAGTCATTTGCGCATTTCAAAGCACTTTTGAATAATGATTATGATTATAACTCTTGACGCATTTCGTCTTAAAATTAATATCTGTAATTGGCTATAATTGTTCGGCTTGGAAGTGGTGAAAAACGATCAAAGTTTTCGGGTTTTCTCAAAAAAAAAAAAAATAAATAAAAATAACTGAAATTAATGAGCCCCTGGTGAACCGAGTATTTTGTTATTATTTTAAAAAATAATTTTTTTTTTCTCGCTGAAAAAAAAGTGTTTAATTGAAAAGAAAGCGGCTTTGTTGGTTTTTAATGATCCAAACGCCGACAGCGGTTGCGATGAAAAATTGAAAATGCCTTAATCAGCCACACGCAGGGTCAAGAACAAGTGTGCGAGGGGGCTGTGAACAAGGAATGCAGAATGGAAAGCGGCCGAGTCAAATAGAGAAATGAAAAATAATAAAGGCAATTTTTTCTCTTTTTAAAAGCAAGTCAAAAGGCATTTGAAATGATTTCAACAAATAAAAATAATTTTTAAGATTCTAAATAAAATTTGTTTTCATAAAAACTTAATTAGAAAGAAAGCTACCAAGAGAAGAACAAGAGAATTCATATATGCAGAAATCAAATTGCAAGAATATTTCGAATATATAAACTTGAAACAAAAAAAATATATATAAATAAAATAATGTGGGAGTTATTATCTAAACCGATTTAGGTTCGTTGGACAACTATATGATATAGTGATCCGATCCGGCCGGTTCCGACAAATGTGCTGCCTAGGTAAAAAAGAAGGCTATATACCAAGTTTCATCAAAATACCATTAAATCTGAGAGACTCCTCTAGTGATTCTAATTATTCAAGACTTAACTTTTGTGTATTATTAAGTTGAGTTCGAAGTGGAAGGTAAAAAATCATTACTATTGAAATTAGCAGTCATAAACAAATTTGTTCTCTTAGTTCTTTAGTGAAACCCTAAAAAAAAATGTACTCTTTATTTATTAAATTTTTTTTAGGAAAATATATGTATTTATTATAATTTTTTAGATTTTAAATGGAAAACGAATCTCTTTATTCATCAAATTTTTAGAAGAAAATATATATATTTTTTTGTAGATTTTAAATGGAAAACGAATTATTTGGTCTTTAAAAATACTTCAAAATGAGCACTTGAATAAGAAGTTTTAAGTTTAATTAAATTCTAAACTTTAATTTGAAAAATGTCAGAAACAAAGTTTGCCCTAAAAATATTTTCTGTTTAAAATAATTTTCAAAGTCGAAGGAAACTCATAATTCCTTCGAAAATAAATCCCGAAAATTTGTATAATTTGTAAACTGAAATTTCATGTATAAAAAAAGAGAGAGAAACAAGGAATGAATTATTGGAAAAGTACAAAAATTTCTGTTCCCAACAATTTCAAAATTATGGAACCCATTTTGTATACCTTTTGGCGTGTGATTGATTTCTTATATCGGATGATAAGATTTTTTATAACTTATCTGTGGAAAGGTGCACACACACAGGCACCGGCTAAGTCCCTCGGTAATCGTAAAAATAAATTTCGGACTACAGGAGTCGCAACTTTGTAGCCTGGCCAGGATGTGCGTCTCCTCGGCCCAGTAAAATCCAATAAAAAAGTAAGGAAAATTGTTGCGCCACAAAAGAAGAAATCGCATCAAAAAAAAAAAAAACATAATTTCCTGAAGCTGCCAGCCAGAGTCTCCTGTCTGGTCCCCTGGCCAGTCAACCCATCCAGATGGCAGCTTTGTGATAAGCGCAGCAGCCGACATCCTCGTCACCGTAGAATTCATTTTACATGATAATGATGGGATTATTATTTATTATATTGTTATTTGGGCCAACCCTCAGAAGTTTATTTTTATGTAATTTTTCTTTTCTCTCCATTTTTTTTTTTTTTTTTTTTTGTGGGGGTGTTGGGCCACTCTTTTCCATTGGACCCTTTTTTTATGAACTCTTTGGCCATTGCTCATACGCAGACTGGGCCAATTAAAATTTTTTCTCTTTTGTCACAAAAGGCCAAAGTGAGCAAAATGGAAGAGGAAGAGGGTGTGAGGGAGAGGTGGAAACAAAAGCCCACCAAATTATCTGCCAAAGAGTTGGGCTGCCGGGCAGCTGACGGTAGACAAGTCGACGACGACGCCGAGTGGGTCGGCGGGGCGGCGCAAGAGTGTCGTTGTATCTGCTGTTGTTGCTGTCGCAGTTGCCGCCAATTACGTTGACAGCAGAATTTAATAAGAAGCAGCAAGGAGCAGAGGACGGACCAGCCAGCCTAATAGGCAAATGAAGTCATGAATGTGAAGCTGTGACGTGTCAGAGCGAGACAGCCTCTGAAAGTGTGCAGAGGAAGAAATGTGCGGTAGTGGGAGACGGCGGACATAGAAAAGCAAACAGACTCTTATAGAGACAAAGCAGCAAGTCAAAAGAGACAGAAGAGTCAGGCAGACTGACTGACTTTTGGGTCGGTCCGTTGGCCGCTGCCTCCGCCGCTGCCGCTTCTGCTGCTGCTTGTTATAAAATGCTAATACGCGCAGCGCGCCAACAACAACAGCAACTACAAAAAAAAAAAATGCTTTGAAGATTGAATTATTCAATAATAATTAGGCGTTGGAACGGGACAGCCTACTCGGCAGCAACAGCAATAGCAACAGCAACAGCCACAGCCAAAACGGCAGCAGCAGCCAGAGCCGTTTTCATAGTGCTGTCTCAGGTGGCGATATTTCCAACAGACTCACTCGGCCAACAAAACTCACCACACTGGAAATACAAAAGCCGACAGAGTTGACGTTGACGCAGCAGCTGCCAAAAGAAGGCGGCGCAATGCTCAGCCAGAGTGGAGAAATACGCTCTGAACAAAAGAGCAAATAAGAAAAAAAAAACAACAACAACAAAAAAGAGAAGAAAATCAACAACAAGCTGAGTGAAGCCGCACTCAGCACATGAGGAAAAACGAAACAGTTAGGCCAATAAAAATGGTGTCGCTGGCAGGCCAGGCCACACCAGCCAGAAAGAGAGAGCCAGTGAGCAAGCGAATCAGCAAATGCTCACCACAACATCCACCACCACCACCAGCACCACCACTGTCGCCACTACCACCACGCAGTACATATCTCTTCTCTCCTCATTTGTTGCTGTGTTTGTGCGCTTGTGTGCTTGTGCGTTTGGGACTGTGAGCTGAGCACTTTGGCCAGGCCAGTTTCAGTTGTAGACCAGTCGTGATCTCAAGAGGACGTGTCTCTCGGTGTCTGTCGGTAAATCTGATTTGAAACTTTCCAAAATCGTACGACGAACCACAAAACGAAGACGTCGAATTTCAAAGAGTGGCTTCCCAGACACACCGACACAGCCGTTTCTGTGTGTGCGTGTGTTTGAGTGTCTCTGTGCGTGTGATGAACGAGCGAATTAATTAAGAGATAATCAAAACAAATTAACAACACATTTTTCGCTAAAACGCCCACGCACACGCAAACCCACAATAAGTGACAAAGTGCAATGTGAATAATAAAAAATTAAAAATTACAAAAAAAACCTCAAATAAAATATTCAATCAAAAGTGTAAGAAAAAAATAAAAAAGAAAATCAAAAAGAATCATTTATAAAACGAGTGGAGAAGTGAACGCTGCTTTATGTTAAAGCTCGACCGCTCGACAGCCGCCACAACAACAAGAACTCTGACCACCAAAGGCAGCAGCACCCACACCGGCTCCATCAACAATTTCAACATCAACGGCATGACAGTCACTGGCCTACGGACCACGATGACCAGCCCGACGGTGCCGACCACCAGTTTAACCAGCAACAGCTCGAACAGCAGCAGCGGTGCTGTGGGCAGTCCGCCGGCCACGGTTGTCATCTCAGCCGCCGGCGGCTTGGCGTCCAATAATGGCAATACCGGACCACTTCATCAGCTCGGCAGTCCCACTTCTCCGTCGGCCCTGCTTTTGGCGCATCAGCAACACTTGCTGGCGCAGCATCAACAGCAACAGCTCCAACTGGCCGCTCATCCTGCCCAGCTGCCGGCCAGTCATCATCCTCATCATCAGCATACTGCCCATCACCTGCACAAGACCAGTTCCAGGCTGAGTAACTTTAGTGTGGCCTCTCTGCTGGCCGACACAAGGCCACGCACACCCACAGAAGCCCCCACGAATCTCAGCTCCTCGGCGGCCACTTCACCAGTTTCGCAGGGATCCACACATGGCAGCCCGCCTCCGCCTTCCTCATTGCAGACGGGTCCGACGACGCCACAGCATCATCCAGGCGCCCATCCGTTTCATCCTGCCACAGTAGCCCATCATGCCCACTTGCTGCATGCCGCCCATGCCGCAGCTGCTGTGCATGCCCAGCAACAGCAGGCCGCAGCCATGGCGGCGGCAGCAGCAGCAGCCGCTGCGGCGGGCAGCCCACCGGCGGCTCATTTGCCTGCACATCTGCGTGGCCAGATTGACGCACGTACCAGTTCTCCACCCGCCTCCGCCAGTTCCACGCCCAGCAGCACACCTGTGACCAGTACCGCCTCAGCCATATCAGCGGTAGCCACGGCTACTCTCACTGCTGGACACCTGACCAACCCGCCAAATAGCTCGAGCAGTGCCTCCACCACACCCGCCAAAAACGAACGCCAGTCTCCGCTGGGCAGTCAGTCGGACTCTGAGCTGGAGTACGATGAGGACATGTTGCACGAGCATGATGTGGACCACGATGAAGAGGAGGACTCCATAGTCGATATCGAGGATATGAATGCCGATGACTCACCCCGCTCTACACCTGACGGCCTCGACGGCAGTAAGTCTTCGTTGGAGGGTAGCCATGGCGGTGGCAGTGGCGGTCCAGGCCATCAAATGCCTGCCTCCATGCTGTCGCCAGCTGCCCTGGCTGCTTCAGGTCATGTGCCCATACGCCCCACTCCCTTTAGTGCTTTGGCTGCAGCCGCTGTGGCCTGGGGAGGCATGGGCGCCGGTGTACCCTGGCCAGGGGCCCGCCAAATGCCGCCCTTTGGTCCGCCGGGACTCTTTCCAGGACAGGGATTCGGAGCAGGCGGTAAGTGTCTTATTACATTTTTATGAAATATGGAAAACTATTGAAAAGGAAAGATGAGTTGAAGATTATATAGAGTCTGAATTGCCCTCGATATATCATATATAGACATGAAAGCTTTTGATTCATTCCTAAGAATATCGATTCCGATATTATATATTTCAAATTGTTAGATTCGAAAATTCATTTTGTAAATTCAAATGATATAGAATTTGATTCATTATAAATAGAGAGAGATATAGTCAATTTCCCTAGAGTTACTTCAAACCTTCCAAATATGTTTTCATTTTTTTAAGATGTCAAGAAAAATATATCAATTCTATATATATATTTTCCTGAACATTTGTATTATATTCTGATTCATTAGATATAGATTTGAATAGGCCTCATATAATTTTCGTTTGGGTTTCTCAGAAAATTGAAATTCTCAAGATTTCGTTTTAAAATATTTTATTTTAAAGAATTTTCGGTGTGTCATTTAATTAAAACAAACAAAATCCTAAGTTATTTATTCCAATTCATAATCATATAATTAGTATGATTTTCTGTCTTGCTCACACATAGCCAGAGTCACGGCTTATTGGGGACATCTCGCTTATGCCATTTATCATTCAATTAACTGGCTAGCCAGTCATTCCCGACGAGTCAGCCATTTGATCACTGACTGCCCCTTTTGGTCTGTGGGCGCCCTTTTCCATTGCGCTGCTGCTGTTACTGCTGCTGCTGCTGCTGATCAAGTTGATTGCCATTACCGTTAATTGGCAATTGCCCACCCAAAATGGCCGTCGCATTGGCTGGGCTGCGGGTGCTCCTACACTCGATGGTAGTCAAAGTGCGTGGCAATTATTTGCGCCTCGGGAAATAAAACAATGAAATTTTTACTGATTGCCCTAAACAAAACCACAGCCGTCGCCAGTGTTTCATCGGATTGTCGCGTCGGTTTTGATTTAGCTCAATTGCCCAACTGATAGCCTGATGGACTGACGAGCGTCTGATTATTCACTGCCCATCATCAAATCGGCGCAATGACTCTTCCGGTCTGTCTGCACAACTCTTGACCATTGCCCCGCAGACCCCGAATATGTGACCAATCGTCTGAATTGAAGCCATTCAGCCTCGCTAAAAATGTCTAAGCTCTCTGCTGATCTCTATCGCCAACGGCTGACTGGACGGCCCAAATGCCCAGTTCACACTTGCATTTCCTGGCCATCAGAGGCAAAAAACGGGACAAGCTGTTACGTCAACACCTCCAGCCGGCCAAACCGAATGCAGTGCATCCAGGGCAGAGCTTTTTTCCACTCTCTCCCAGTGGTGGTAGAAAAACTCCACAACAGTTTTTATACGCTATGCTTCCCCGTCGGCTCGAGAGACACGTAAACTTTTGAGTAGCAAAAAAATTCCAAAAAAAAAGAGCAGCCAACTTTGCGTTTCCGCTTTAAAGTTGACCGGTCAACAGAACAACCGAAACAAAAACAATTGTTCAATCCAGAAAAAAAAACAAACAAACCATAAAATCCACAATTTTGTTGTTTTTGTTTGTGTAAATTTTTCCAACTTTATAGAGCTGTCAATCTTGCTTGGGAGCAACTGAGTAGACGAAAAATTTCCACCTCTCGTCGAAAGAGCGAAATTCGCTGAATGAGCCATAAATTATTTATAATTTTCATATAAATATATTTTTTTATTGGCAAAGTCTCCTTAAGATTAAATGCATAATCAAGACAAATTGATAGGAGGCTTTATAATCAATATTGGAAATATATATTAATGCTCAAATTGATAGTTTAATCAAATGATTATTAATTTGTTATTTTATAATCTTTGAATAATTTTCCTATAAACTAGAACAGCTTCAAGGTTGTTTTCTTTTTATTATTTCGAATTATTTGATATTCCTAATTTTAGGGACTCAAGAAATTTTTTGATCAAATTTAATAATTCCTTTTCATTTGAGACTATTAGAATCCTACAAAAAATCTCAATAACTTTTATAAAATTTTTGATTCTTCCTATCTGAAAAATGGTTGACCTCTTTAATTAATTTTTATTACGACAAAATGAATCAATTATTTTTTTCTTCGAAAAAATATTCGAAATAATCTTGTTTAGCTCATTCAGAATTTCATTGGAATATGTATGAAAATATTTGTTTATATATTTTTAATCAATTAATTTAAAAATAACTAAAATAATCTCATAAATATAAAGAAAACATTTGCCCGGTTATTTTGTCATTTGCTGTCAACATTCAAGCCAATTCCAATTCCTTTGGCATTTGCCACCTGTCCTGAGCGGTCTTGTCTTCTCTGTTCTTGTCTCTCTCCCCTACCCCGGACCGTGTCTCATTAGCACAGCAGGTTACTGCCATCGATTGTGACTTTTTTCCCACTGCGGCCCTGGGTGACCTGAGCCGCTATCAGTTGCTCGCATTATGTCAAGTGTTAGGTACTTAGAGCCTGGCCCAGATCCAGTAGTCGTCGGCATTTCTTTTGGGTCGCTCTCCTTTCATGCCTTATCGGAGCCGGTTTCATTTGTTATGGCCTATTAAATTAAATGAAGAGCCACCTGAATTGCTTGACCAAAACGACTTGATTAGATGCCAAAGTCGAACACACACGTTGTGAAATTGGAATTCTCCTGCCTTGGGTGGCAGTGTTCGCTGGACTGGCCCGCCTGGCCAATTGCAGTTCCACGAGCTTCTCGGAAGTCATTGCATTTTAATTTGTTAAGAAAAGGCAGAAATATATGGTAAATTAACTAATTGCCACAATGAACAGGGTAAGACCCTGGATTGGAGTATTCTTCTGGTCTTTCATGTTTTTAGTTTTTATATTATTTTGATCGTTGGCAGCCATTACAGAAATTAATTTTCAAGCTGAACAAACGAGCAACAACTTGGGAGTCATTGCATAAATACAAACAACACACACACACACATACACACACAGATACTGGCACATGCACACTTCTACGTTTTTGGTATATTTGAGTGACTTTGGTGTGGTAGGTGTGGCATGTCAGCTACGCCCACCTAAGCACGCAATTTTTCGTATTGCAAATAAACAGAAGCCACCTCAGCCACTGTTGACAGACTGAGATGGACAAAGAGATGGGAGACCTTTGTTGATACGAAAGAAGAAGAAGAAGGGGGGAGGTAGAGGACGAGGCCTTTAGGTTGGGCGTTGCATGCGTTTTAACACCATTTAAAAGTTGCCTTTTTGGCAGTCAAGCGAGCAAGGAAGGAAGGGGGGAAAGGGTAAATGAATGAATTGAAAAAAATAAAATAATATTTGCATTCTGCACGCCATCTAACGTGCATAGAGAGTACTAACCACATACACACACACATACAGAGAAGACTGCATGCCACAGGCCATATGTGTGTGTGTGTGTGTATTTTTGGTGGGGCTGCGTTCGTTGTCGTCGTCGTCGTGGCTCTCGTTTGGTGCCGTTTGAGGTGTGCTGCCGCAGACATTTTGATGTATGTTTTGGTAAATAAAATTTATTTGCATTAAATTGCCAGGCAGACAACAACAACAACAACAACAATGAGCAGAAACAGAGAATACCAAAGAGGGTGCTGTGCTGAGGCGTCTGTCTGAGGCTTGAAAATTGCATTGAAAATGAGTACAACAGAAAAAAAAAACGACTAAAGAAAAAAATAACTAAAAAACGAAAGAGCTGCAAGCTGCTAAGGTGTTGCAAACACTCACACACACACATACACACTCACACAAATACATATATCAAACATTTGCTAAATATTTGTAGACAATTCGTAACTCCACTAATTTGACTTGGCGCGCGCGCCTTTTGGCTAAAAAAAAAGTGAGGGGGGCAAATAATAAAAAGAAACTATAATAAAACAAAATTAATATTTATCTAAAAGAAATAAAATTTCACACTTGTTTAAATAAAAGTAAAATCAATAGAAAGTCAAAATTTCAAATATCATCCTCACTGCCTTTTTTGGACTTTATCCAAGCCAAAGAAAAATTGTCTAAATGTTTTCATTTGTCTGTGTATGTGTGTGTGTGTGTGTGTGTTTAGAGACTTCCCCGCTGTTGGTTGCTCTGCACGCTGTTATTACGTGGGCCGTGGTCAGACACGTTATCTTTTATGGCCCGGCTTATCTTGCCCCGAGGCAGTCAATTGGCGTTTTCAAAATGCTAAAGACATTTAAAAAGCAGCACATGCAATGTGACAAGATTTCATTTTTTTTTTCTCTGTTCTGTTCTTGTTTTTTTTTCTTTTCTGCTTCTTGCCAAGTCTATTTTTGAGTGGGCCAGCACAGACCCAGAGCAGCCGGCTTAAGAGTGTTAATTAATAGACTATCCATTTGATTCTACTGGCTTGGATAAAAATTTCTAGCTTACATTGCACTCCCTTCTCTCTCTCCCTCTGGCGCTGGCTAACATGGCGTATGCGTATTGCCGTTAACACCTCAAATACAGAGACAAGATTGCTTACATATTTGGTGCTAATTAAAATCCTTCATTATGAAATCACCTGTAGACCAATATTGCCGTTGTTGTTGCCCCCAAAGCAATGCCCGTTTGACCGTAAGCGTGTAATTGCATTAGCCGCTATGGCGGCGGCAAGCGATCTTTATTTCTCTCTCAACTTGGATTTGTTTTTATTTTTTATTTCAAATTCATTTCTTTACTATTGCAAAATGTTTTCACTGCAAAAACGTTGCTTGCCTTTTTTCTATATTTTTTTTTTTACTTATTTGCTTTATATAAATGCTGTTGGCCTGGGCAACTCTGCAGGTCTTTTGTGGTCTCGTATTGCCCATTTTGTTATGCGAAAACGCTTTAATGAAGAATTAATTGCCAGCAATTTGCACTGCAAATCAATCGGGCAAACGTTGCAACGTCAACTCTTCAACTATAAACAGAAATAATCCAGAGACAGACCGAGAAAAAGAGAGAGAGAGAGAGCGAAAGAGAGAGATAGATGAAGACACCATTTGAAATGCGTAAATTTCACAATTGCCTCGATCGTTTCATTCGTTCGGTCGTCGGTCTACAATACTCCGGAGAACTCAAATTAATTGAAAATCCATTACAAACATAGGCTAAATGTCACAATTGGCGTTTGTGGCATGTACGAGTTTTTTTTTTCTATCCAACCAGCGACATTGTCGACGGATTGCCTGGCCAAACAAACAGCAATAGCTTTACAACAATGGACATGGCCAGAAAAACAACAACAACAACAACAAGTCAGGCATCATTGTCTATAAAAAGTCAAAAAAGGCGAAAACAAGTCTCGCACTCACTCTCTCTCTCTGTCGCTCTCTCTCTCTTGCGCTCTCGTTCTCTCAGCGTCTCTGTCTTTCTCTCTGCCGCTGTCTTCTTAGCTCAGCCAGCATTTTGCAATGGCAGCAGGCTGGCTGACTGGCTGGCTGGCTGGCTGGCTGGCAGCCGGAGTTTATGTGGCATGCCATGAACAACGCCGCACTTGTTACAATTTTGGTGCCCCAACAAACCAACAAGCAGCTTTGCTTTGGTTGAACTGTTGCAATGGTAACCGAAACCCCATTCCAGTAATTTAGCGACAAATGAGCAATTAATTTTGTAATAAATGCAAAAAAAAAAAAAAACAAAAGAGTTTCAAATTAAAGCAAAATTCCAATGATTCGAAAAAAAAAAACAAATCACAACAACAAGAAAAATGCCAACCTGTTTGGATGAGCTTGCCATGAATAGCAAATTGTAATTGGCACTAATGGAAATGTAAACAAGCCAACACAATTTCACTTGACTCATTTTTTTGTTCGCCTTAAAAAAAAAAAGAGCCAAATTATTATTATTATTATTATTAAACAGCAGAGCCAATAAAAAACTGTAAACTCTTTGTTGCTGTTGTTGTTGTTGTTGTTTTGTCTTGGCCAGTCATTAATATGTTAATTTGACTGGGGCTAATTTATCGGTATTTTAACAAGAGCGACGACAACAACGAGAAAAGAAAAACCCCTTGAAATATTTTTTGAGAAAATTAAAAAAAAAAAAATCTGTTTTGATTTTGTTTTTGTTTTTTTTTTCTTATTTGGTTTCACCTTGTTAGGCGTTAAATGCTTAGTTAGTCAGTTGTTTTTGTTATTTTCTTGTTTGTTTATTGATTTTACGATTACAAAAAAATAACCAAAGAAGAAGAAGAAAACAAAATCCAATAAAATTATAGTCAAATAAATTTTGTTCGAAGACAATCAGGTTGGGTTCTGCCTCTGATGCCTTTGGGCCCCATTAACATAACTCTGACATGTCACACTAATTACTTAATGAGCTGCTCAATTTGGTGGCCACTGGTGCTTCACTTCTGAAGCTTTCTAGATCCCCAAGCAAACGCTTAGCTTGGCTTTTTATTATGGGAGCCAAAGCCAGAGCCAGAGCCAGCGATCGTGATTATCTGGGCTGACTTGTCTACACATGTTGGCCTGGCTGACATATATTTTATTTTATTTTTTTTTTTTGTACTTTGCTCCTCTCTCCTTCTGTCTCTTTCTTTTTCTCTCTGATTTGAAGTTTTCCTTTTTTTTTGTGTCTTCGAATATTTTTATGGCTTGGCCAGTTTGACATTTATTGGCTTATCGATAACATAACGTGTCAGAAATTGTGAAACCGAGTACATGACTCTGGCAGACTTACTGTCGCTGTCAATCCTCTCTCTCCCTCTCTTTCTCTCTTTGACTCTCTGAAAAATGCATCATTGCCAGCTTAAAAAAATAAAAGAAAGAAAAACATAATTTTCCCCACGACAATGTCACTTGGCAATTTGCAATTTGTGTAATTATGCGTAAAATTAAAACGTTGCATATCATTTACATTTTCTGATTGTCTTTGAGAAAAAAAAAGAAACAAAAAATAAAAATGAGGCTAAAGAATAATGTAGGAGAGAGGAGAGCTTGCCCAACAAAATGCTCAATAAATTACGCGTGCCTGCCTGCCTTGGCTGCTGGGCTGTTTTTGCCTTTCTGACCTGAAGCCGCCAAAACTAAACTGATCTGTGGCGAGTCAAGTTGAGCTGCCTGTTGTGTCTGCATCTTTAAAATGCCATTTGCATCTTTGTGGTTTCTACTCTACCCCAAAGGAATTGCTGAGCATGTGCTCGCCTCCGTTTTAGCATGCAGAAGCCAGCTCATTACTTTCATTAACAACACTCCAAAACGAATGCCAAACTCCACTCTGTCGTTTTTTTCCTTCTTCTTCTTCTTCTTCCCAGCAAATAGCTCGCTCTTTGTCTTTATATGGTGTTCACGTTTTTTTTTTTTTGTGGATCGAGTCTGGCCAAGAAGGCAGTAGCTTTGCCGCCTTTGTTTGCCAAAACAAAATGCCCAAATTAAAATTTTTTCATTTGCTTCGCAGTCACAGACACATTCAAACTTGCAGCAGCAGCAGCAGTTGTTGTTGTTCTTGTTGTTGTCGTCTCCGATCTTGAATAGAGTCCATTGCATTTCCGTTTCATTGGAGCTGCGGTGCAGTGCAGCAGATGAAGCAGCTCCTTGGCGTCACCAGTCGCAGCCGGTGCGCTTTTTGTCTGACAAATAGTTTAGACAGCAAATTTATTGGCCACTTAAAGGAGTAATTACCGTTTGCTGTTGTTGTCGTGGCCACTCTTTCTTTCTCTCTCTCTCTCTGTGCCACCGCCCCAGTCCACGGTTTTGGCCATGACAAGGCCAAGGCAAAATGTTGGCGCTGAGTCTCTTGGATTGTTGACTTTTGCAGGGCTGTGCCTGCTCGACAGCATTTCATTCAATGGCCCCAAATAATCGTGCCACAGCTGCCTCAGCTGCCTCAGTTGGTTTGGTTGGCTCGGTTGCCTCAGTTGCTGCCGGCTGAGTGCCTTGGGCAATGTTGCTTAACATAATTGATTCCCAATTGTATGCAAATGTCATGTTTTTAGCGTCTCTTAATCGCATTCAATTGATTTTTTAATTAGGTGCGAGCGTTGATTTGATTTTCTTGTTGTTTTATTTTTCTTCTCTCTTTCTTTTTATTTTTTGCTTTTGCCAATTACAACTAAATTAATTTGCCTGGCCAAACAACTAATCAGTTTCGTTTTTTTTTTGCTCTTTTTTACAGATGCCAATGAACCGCCACGTATCAAGTGCAATTTGAGAAAGCACAAGCCAAACCGAAAACCGCGTACTCCGTTCACCACACAACAGCTGCTCTCGCTGGAGAAGAAGTTCCGGGAGAAACAATATCTGAGCATAGCCGAAAGGGCTGAGTTCTCTTCATCGCTGCGTCTCACCGAGACACAGGTGAAAATTTGGTTCCAGAATCGACGTGCCAAAGCGAAACGCTTGCAGGAGGCTGAAATCGAAAAGATCAAAATGGCGGCCTTGGGTCGGGGTGCGCCAGGGGCTCAGTGGGCCATGGCCGGTTATTTTCATCCCAGTTTGATGCATTTGGGATAAGTGGCAGCCAAGTTGGTGTGCACACACACCAACAACAACAATTACAACAACAACAACAACAACAATAATAATAATAATAACCAAAAAACTGAGCCACGCCCTTTGGCGTGAGCATTCGCCCAGCTTTGGGTAAACCCAAAATTTTTGCTGTGATGTTAGCGCATTTTATTTTTACGATACTTGAGAATGTTGTCAAAAGAAAAAATCGAATGCACTTTGTAAATAATTTTTTTGTAAGACGAAAGATGAATTCATCTACTGATTTAGGCACTAGTTTCCATTGGGCTTAGTCTCCAGTCTGCATGAGTGTTTGTATAATGAGACAGAAAAAGAAGAAGAAGAAGAAGAGAGCAAGCAAATGTTTCCTAACTGTAAATATATAGAAATTCTAGTTAATAATTTAAATTTTAATTGTATAAAAACCATTAATTTCTGTTGATTAAACAATGCAAAAATTTTGATTTCAAAAGCAGTTAAAAAATGTATTATCCCAAAAGTCAACAAATTGCAAAAAGTAATAAAATTAAAAAATTCTTAGGTCTATAAAAACAAATATCAATTGTATTTGCAAAATTATATTAAACACATAAGTTTAGTTAAAACAAAAATAATAATAAAAAAAAAAAAAACAAAAAAAATGAATCAATAAAAATTCGATTAAATACAAAATTAAAATTGTATTTAAAAAATACTTCTAAGTAAAATAAAAACAAGCTATAAATTGTATGCCGTTAAATAAACAATAACTCTAAATATTTAATTGAAAAAAAACAGCCCTATAAATATACACTACAAATATAATCCTATATAATTAATATAAATAATATTTACATAACTCTAAAGAATATCAGAATATTTAGAATTAATCCTCTGTAGTCGTTTAAGTTGCTGTTTTCCAAGCAGCACAAAATTAAATCATTAAACAAAAATGAAACAAAAAAACAAAAACAAAAAAAAAACAAAACAAACAAATATATAAATTAAATCAAAAATTTAAAATTGAATTGTTTCATTTATATTCTAAATGGTCTAATTTACATGCTGTCTCAGTTACGCGATAGCCTTGCCATTCATTCGGACAACGAAGCACCTGGCAACACTGCGTAAAGGAGACAGAAAATGCGAACCTGTTCATTTCTGAAATGAACTTTTGCCACCAATTGAAAGTTATTGGGAATTTTATACAGGAAATAGCAAAATTGATAAGCCAGCAAACCCTGATCGAGCATGTGTGTTGTTTACTTTGCTTAATACACCCTTTCGTTCCATATAGAATCAGTGTATCATCAACATTCCTGATTTGCTGCGTAATTCAAATTTGCTTGAATAAAAAAATAATTAATAATATGTAATTTAATAATATTTATTTTCTGGCGTAAATTGCTTATTAAATATAGCGAGAAAACGATTAACACATAACAAACACTATCTAACATTCTATTCCATCGGCATTATCAAGTGCAATTGTTTTTCATATATATATATATATTTTTTTTTTTACTCTGATCGATTGGAGAAGCTGAGCTGTTACGCAATTTAATTTTCTAATCGGAATAATAGAGTATTTTTAATAAAACTATTTTCTATTCTGTGTGCGTAAAAGGAAATCTGATAGATTGTAAGGGGTTCTATAAAGTCCAGCTTATATAAATTGAATTTATTGATAGATTATGGTACAGTGATATTTGACAGATTGAAAATAGGTTAGGAAATTATAAAGCCAAGCTTATATAATAGTAATTTATAAAGAGATATCTGATAGATCATGGTACAGAGATATCAGATATAGGATAGGAAATTATGAAGTCAAGCTTATATGAATGTAATGATAGATTGAACTTGGTTCTTTTCTGGTATAAGAAATTACGAAGCTTATATTAATTTAATTCATTGATAGACTTAAGCACCATTGTGTATGATCTGGAATTATTTCTAGATACAATATGAAATATGAAAGAGAAAAGTGTGATCAGCAGAATCTCATCATCTCCAGAGAAAGGCTTTATCTATTTTTAGCTGAAAAGTCTAGAGTGTGCATAATTCAATATTAAATTGAATGCCCAAAGAATAGAATGTTGTAATTTAGAATATTTAATAGATGATATAATATTATATACATTCTAAAATGATGAAAATTTAATGGTAAATTTGTTGGTTTTACCAAGCGAAAAGTATGGCAAATTGCATTTCAAACACATTTCAATGAAATTTTTCCTATTATGACATGGCTAGGGTTATATCATCTATTTACTTCGATAGGCAGAGCGAATTCAATTTGATTTTTTGAAATATTACCTCAACCTGTCTGAGTATTATATAATGAGTCGTAGATCAATGCATGAAATTGGAAATTTAATATCTACTGGAAAATCGCATAAATATTGAAATATTTGAAATTAAGAATGGGTAATTTTGAGGCAAAAACTAAGTGTGAACTTTGTCATTTAATGCGAATAATACAAATAAATCTATTTTGTTAGTCAAATTCAGATTCAATAAGGCAAACAATGATCTGACAAGGAGCAGTGCAAAAATCGACAACGATTTTTTAATGCCTTATCAAGTGGGCAATTAATATTTAATTAACGAGACTGATGAGCTGCCTGTCGTTAATTTCTGATTTCTGATTTCTGAGTACGTATACAAATGGAATTTATAGATTTGTTTTCTCACTTGTTGCCGTGCCTATTGAAAGCTTAATGGAGGTTAAATTGCTTATACAAGGCAATCACTGCTGCTTGGCAAAAATACCAATACAGGGAATGAATTGCGCGATTATAGACTACTTAGCATATTTTTAAAACTGAACGATGAGGTACAAATACTCGTACTATTATAATTTTTATTTCTTTGTGATTTGTCGAGTGTCAATGGGGTTCAATAACAAAATAGCGCCGCCCCACATGTGCCTGCCATTTGCTATACCCTGTAATAATTACCAATTCAAGGCTATATTTCGCTATATAGAAATATAGGGCTCTAAACATTTGATTGGGTTCAAGTCTAACCCTTTTCAAATTTTTTAAAATCTAAGTTACCATGTAACTAACATGGCTTTTCTAATCTCATGTCTAGGAATCTACCAATCCCTTCTTTAACTTCAAGGTAAAAAATCTTTGAGTAGATAAAATGATATATACATTCTGACTCCCTCAAAGTAAATTTGAGAATTTTTAAGCCTTTAATTATAAAATTATATATAAAAATCAGCAATCAAATTAATAAACTTATCTAAAACATTATTCATTTACTTTACTATTTTATTGGATCAAATCTATGTAAACTCTTTTAGATAGAACTTAAGATCTCTGTGTTTTTTTACTCTGTATATGAGAATCTATGTCCTTTATTTTCGGATAATATTCTATATCAAAAAGTCTTTAATTTGATCAAATATCTTATTTATTTTGAATACGTCTAAGTTCATGTAAGGCTTTGGCTTGCTTTTTTATCAGGATCGCTGTATATAAATCTTTAAAAAATATATTATAAGATGAATCGATTAATCTGAAAACTTATTCAAAAAAGATCATTTTCAAATATCTCAAAATATTTTATTACATTCAATAAATAATACAGAAAATATAAACTTAATCTAAATGACAGACTTAGGTAACCGAAGAACCAGTTCCTCTATATCTTTCAGTTCGCAAACAAAATGGTTTATATATTATGAAAAGAGTATTACTTCCTTAGCTGAACACCCTGGTTCTTATTTAGTCTTAGTCTTTTTACGAGGGGGCTTTTTTTTGCGGAATATATTTAATTTATTTGTTGACAACTTCAGTCAATTCGAATCAAAAGTCCAAGTTGCTGATCAGCATAAACACAAAAACGTCAGACAGATTGTCACAAAGTCAGTGAGAGATATTTTGTCGGTTTGTGGATTCGAATGTCGCTACTGTTGCCGTCGTCGCCGTTGGCTTATCGCTTTTGAATTAAAACCCAATTAATTTAATTACAAATGGAAATAACACGCCGCAGAGCTGTCGAGAGAGCCCTGAAGTTTCATAGCCTCCCGTAGCACGTCAAATTTTTGTTATTTTGATTTATTTGCCATTTGTAAACACACACAGACAGCGTATTCCAATGTGTATGTGTGTGCTCACAATAAATAAATTAAAATATTATTTGCCACATTTGTGCTGATAAGCCAGGGCACATTTTAAATGAAATTTGTTAACAATTAACAAGAAAAAAAATATACAGAGAAAAAAAAAAGAAACAGCTCATCGGTTTTATTTAATTAATGTGTATATTTTTTTTTTATTTCTTATTTATTTATTTCTGTTTTTTTTTTTTTTTTTAAATTTTTTTTTGGGTGTTTAGCAACGCCTTCTTGCCTGCGCGAGTCAAGACCGCCCACTTTGACATTTTTATTTTATGGCAAAAAAAAAAAAAGCAGAGAAGAGAAATGGAAGGAGAAATAATAAATAAAATATCTCTAGTTAGAAAATGAAATGAATTAATTAATTATGCTTTAATTTATTGATAAATACATGACCACAATAATGCAAATTTGTATAGCAACAACAAAAACAACAACAACAACAACAGTGAGGGACAAGCGGCATTTGAAAGCTTATTTAGTTGTTGTTGTTGTTGTTGTTTTTATCTTGCTTGTCAAATCGATTGCCGCCGCAATTAATTATGCGTATATAATTACCGATGCTGCCTACGCAGATGCCAACGTCAGCGTCAGCGTCAACATCGACAGCAACTTTGCATGGCCCTGCCAACTCTTTATTAATTAGCTGAGCGACTGAATCATGGGACTGAGTGCGTTGCAGTAGCCACAGGTGGGGCCGAACTCATCGTGGAATGGCCCGGGAAGGATGAGTAGGGAAATGCAGAAAAGTGCAATGCGTTAATCAAAATGTAATCAAATCATTTGGCAACGGCGGCAACCAAGAACGAATGCGCCAATATTGACCAACGAGACCAGGTGAGATCCACAACAACAACAGGTACAACATTATCACATACACTCACGCATACACAGACAAAGATAGAAAGAGTGAGAGGGAGAGGGAGAGAAACACCGAGTCACATTTGTCGCCCGCTGTGCGTTGCGGGCCAGCAATTAAGCTTTATTTCTGGCCTAATGGACTGAGCGCCGCCTGCGCTGATTGCGCGCATTTGTTTGCCGTTGTTTGCCGGAGCGCCAACCTCGTCATCAATGTTGTACTTGTTGTTGTAAGTGTCGTTGCCGTCTGTCTTTGTGTGTGTAGAAAAGCGTTCAGTCGTTTCGTTTTCGTTGGCCACTTGGTCAGGCCCCAATCAAATGTGGAGCCCCCACGTCTCGGTCACAGCACGATATTAACGCCCAACTGTGAGGCGGCGCATTTACAATGATAATATTTGTGTCCAAAATTATCAATGAGTGCGAGACCGTCTACGGCAATTTTCAACTCTTTCGCTATCCGCTCTTTTACCTCTTTATATCTACCCTTTTCTGGCTACCTTTTCTACTCGTTCTCAACTCATTCTGTCCACAGCTCTCGAGTGCTGTCAATGAGCCCTAGTCTCATTTTAATAGAGTAGATTTATTTTATAAACTGATAGTCTGACAAGTTAGCTCGTGGAGACCAAGAAATCGACTTTCAAAATTTAAAAAATTATTTAAATATTTTAAATACTTTATTAACTCCTAAATTTATTTAAATAAAAGATTTTGCACAGCTGTAACACTCTTATACAAACCTACAGTGGGCCAGGATTGAAAAACAACCATGGAAAATCGGTTCACCAATCTGTCCACTACGACAACCACAATGACCAACACGAGTACTATATGCACTACCACCACGACTGGGATGTGCACTAGGTCCAGGATGAGCTCACACATTGGCCTATCCACCGACCAGATTAACGCCTCTCTACTGGACAATGGACTACAATTAAAAATTGCCAGTACTCCGTCTACTAGCAAGGCTGCGATTGAATTATTGTGCAAAACCAACGCACTGAGAAAAGTAGAGGTAAACACTGCCTCGGAATGCGAAGCCATTGCTGCCGCCCGACTCAAAGCTACACAGGCTCAAAAAAAACGCAAAAGCACTAAGTCATGCTCTCCTTCCCTTGGTACAAAACGGGTAGCCAACGAAAAAAACTCTTCCAACGTGCTGGACCAATCACTCAGTAATAACCGATTTGCTGTGCTAGCCATCCCAGATGGCGACGCAATGGATGAGGACAGCCATGAGACACCCTCTGTCACTGCTCCAAAAGCCGGTACGGGAAACAAAGCAGACGTCATAACCACCAAGGTAAACAGCTTCATAAAAACACCCCCAAAGCCACCACCAATTGTGTTATCAGGTATTGCCTCTCTAAGCGACCTACAACTTATCATAAGCTCTGTTATTGACCTTAACAGATTAATTATTAAATGCAGTCAAGGCGACACGATTCGCCTACTAACGAGCAACTCCGTCGAGTACAGAGCTGTAGTTAGGAAACTAAATGACACCGGACTACAATTCCATAGCTACCAACTAAAAGAGGAAAAACCTTATCGGATTGTGTTAAGAGGACTACACCACTCCACGGCTAATCGAGATATCGTGTCGCAACTAAAAGATAACGGGCATAGTGCCCTGCATGTACACAATCCAAAAAACAGAAGCACAAAGGAACCGATGAACATTTTCTTCGTTAACCTTGAACCTTCTGATAACAACAAAAAGGTACATGACATCACAATGCTATGTCACCAACGCATCCAGATTGAACCCATGCGGAAAACATCTGAAATTGCCCAATGCCATCGCTGCCAGGACTATGGCCACACCGCTAAATACTGCCGGAGAGAGTACACATGCGTAAAGTGCGGACTCTCCCACAAATCCACAGACTGCACAAGATCAGCCGATACACCCGCTACATGCGCACATTGTTCCGGAAACCACCCAGCAAACTACAAAGGGTGCGAGGCCTACCAAGCTTACCTGCGCCGCTCCCGCCCCTCGACATCCAGACCTGCTGGGCAAAGGGATAGAAGCTACAACGAAGAACTGGCCCCTAATAATGCGGCGAATTTTCCAAACCTTCAACAACCTCGATTAGCAAGACCTACCCAGAAAACTCAAAGCTCAGCTCTACGCAATGGTATGACATATGCAGGCATCACAAGAGGGCATGCTGATGAACAGACTCCCCCACATACCCCAGCGCAGCAACGCCTGATGTTCCAACAACAACAACAACAAAGACAACAGCAACCAACCGAAGAACAACCAATAGAACAACTGCAGCGCATGCTAGAACAGCAACAACAGGAAAATCTTCAGCAGCAACAATTCCTGAATCAACAACTTATTGATTCAAATAGAAAAATGGACCAACTAGTCGCCACTGTGAAAAAGCTTACTGAGCTCCTTACTGCCCTCCTCGCAAAATGAATCCCACAAAAATACTCATTTGGAACGCGAACGGTATTCAAGGAAAAATCCGTGAACTAGAGCATTTCATCAAAAAGGAAAATATTGACATCATCCTCCTGTCAGAGACTCATCTAAGCCCTCAAGCAACCTTCAAAATCTACGGATTCTCTTGCCACACATCGTGCTCAAGCTGGCAACCAAGAAGACACAATGGTGGTGCAGCAGTACTGGTGACGCAAGGGATTGCTCACTTTCCTTTGATAATACCCAACCAACAACACATGGACTTGGCACTAGTGAAAGTATCCACAAGTATAGGAGAAATTAATTTCGGAGCAATCTACTGCTCGCCTAACAAAAAAATAACACACTTGGACTTTGACATCATGATCTCCACGGTTGGGCGCAAGAATTTAATCGGTGGAGATTGGAATGCTAAGCACAGTCTATGGGGTGACCCGAGGATAGACTCCAGGGGCTCAGAGCTCGCCAAATCTCTCTCTGCCACCGGGACTCGAGTTCTGGCCACAGGCTCGCCCACCAGGTATCCTTTCCGAGCTAATGACCGTCCAGCCTGTTTAGACTTTGCCATCTACCAAGGCATCCAGGACAACCAACTGGCAATCGGAGACAACTGGGACCTAGAATCGGACCATCTTGCCTTAATCATCACGCTGAACACAGCCGCGATGCAGGAACCCCAGATCCCTCGTCTTATCACCAGGAATACCAATATACCCCTATTCCAACAGAGAATTGCCAGTAGGATCGACCTCAGAATGCCACTACAATCCTGCCAAGAAATCGACCAAGCCATAGACTTTCTCACCGACGTAGTGCACGCTGCAGCAGCAGACGCAACACCACCACCAGCACCTATCCCAGCTAACCCCTCTGGCCTCCCTTTAAGTCGCGAAGCTCAGTGTCTACTCAATTTAAAAAGACGACTCAGACGCCGATTTAACACCACACAGCACCCTTGGGATAAGACAGCCTGGCAAAGAGCAGCTAAGCAACTAAAAGAAGTCCTGAGAAGGGAAAAAACTGACTTCTTCGAGCAAAAGCTTAGCAACATGGACTACACAAAGGACAGCAACTACTCCCTATGGAGAGCTACTAAATCAGTAAAAAGGCAGCCATTTCGCCAGACCCCCTTAAGAGGAGCAGGCGGGCAATGGTGTAAATCTGACACGGAGCAGGCGAACACATTTGCGACGCACTTGGAAGCAAGGTTTAAGCCTTTTGAGCTGTGCCATGAAATAGAAGCTGAGTCGACGGCTAGATCCCTAGAGACCCCACTGCAACTTGATCTGCCAATCACGCCGATCAGAATAGAAGAGGTCAGTAGACTTATCAGCACGCTACCCAAATACAAGGCTCCAGGACATGACGGAATTTGTCACACTACCCTGAAGGCTCTGCCAATGAGAGCGGTTCTTTTTATTGTATTGATATTCAATGCAATAATAAGGACCCAGTACTTCCCGACCCAGTGGAAGTTGGCTAGAATATCCATGATCCATAAGCCAGGTAAGCCGGAGGACGACCCTGAGTCGTACCGGCCGATCAGTCTACTGCCTTCCTTATCGAAGGTCTGGGAGAGACTGATCGTAGACCGGCTCACACGGCTCATGGATCGGAGTGGTATCATACCCGACCACCAATTTGGATTTCGGGGGGGTCACGGCACAATTGAGCAGGTCCACAGGGTAGTGAATCACATTCTCGAGGCTTTCGAAAAGAAAGAATACTGCAACGCTGTATTTGTCGACGTGAAGCAGGCCTTCGACAGAGTTTGGCATGTCGGACTATTATCCAAGATAAAGGCCACCTTTCCAGCCCCCTATTTCCTGATGATGCGCTCCTATATAGAGAACCGAAAATTCCAGGTCAAAACAAAAACGGCCTTATCCTCCACCCGGAGTATTAGCGCAGGTGTTCCACAGGGAAGCGTTCTGGGCCCATTGCTGTACTCTGTCTTCACCTATGATATCCCGACAGGAGATGCAGGAAACTTCGAGCACCCCTCGAAAGCCCTGATCGCCACATACGCAGATGACTTGTGCGTGCTATACTCATCGAGATGCAGAGCCGAAGCTGCCGAGGGGATGCAGTGTTACATCTCCCTCCTCGAAGACTGGGCAAAAAGATGGAATATTTGCCTGAACCCTTCCAAGTGTGTCAACGTCTGCTACACCCTGAAGCTTTCGACACCCCCCGCAATCACACTGAACGGAGAAGAGTTACCTATGCAGAATAAAGCTAAGTATCTAGGCATCCTACTAGATAGCAAGTTAACCTTCTCCAATCACATAAGGGACGCAATACTCCGCTGCCGCCTAAAGGCAAGATCACTGCTCTGGATGCTAAATAAAAAAAGCAAATTAGCCCTTAGATGCAAAAGGGCAATATACACCAGCATCATCGCACCTACTTGGCGATACGGCATCCAGATCTGGGGGATGGCCGCAGCAACCAACCGGAATCGTATCCAGACGCACCAGAACAAAACTCTTAGGCTTATCACTGGCTGCGACTGGTATGTTCGCAACACCACGCTTCATCATGACCTCAAGGTGGAAACCATTGAGGAGCAAATAAATAGGCATACAAGTCGCTACAGTGAACGACTGCTTGCCCATAGGAATCGTCTGGCACGCCCTTTAGCTACCGCAAGGTTGACTAGACGTCTAAAGAGGCGGCACTTCGCAGATTTAATTTAGCTAGTTACGCACAAACAAAAGATACAAAAAATATATGTACATATGTAACAAGAATTAGTGATAACAATAGTAATTAACCAAAACAAACTGTAAATAACTGTAAATCTTCTATAAACCTATAAATATCTGTAGCTAGGCGACTATCTTTAAGACTAAAGAAATACTATTGACCAAAATGAAGTCAGATTGATCTCTAAATAAAAAAAAAAAAAAAAAAAAAAAAAAATAAAAGATATAAGATTTAATCACCAGTCTATAAAATTTCTGACAAATTTTTCCAGCAAATCAATATAATGAATAATTAAAGCAAAATATATCTGAATATTTTAAATTGTGTGTGGGGGAAATATTAAAATTTATATTTAGGTAATATTATTATGAATTTAGGAAACTATTTTGAAATATTTAAAAGGTTATATAATATTTAAAATTGTGTATGGGGGAAATATTAAAATTTATATTTAGGTTATATAATTATGAATTTCCGAAATTATTTTGAAATACTTTAAAGTTTATATAATAGAGGAACTTTTTAAACTTGGGGTAAATGAGAATACTTTCTGAAACCTCAGAAACGTTAACACAGTTTAACAATCCAATAAATCTTAATCAATTTTCTAAAATTATAAAATATAATAATTTATTTATTATTCGTGAGTTGAACCCGAATTTAGATATATCTCAATTTATTATTTTAAGCTAGATAATATCTTAAATTTTTAGACCAAACTATACCTCCTTATATCAGAGAATAGTTTTCAAATAATCCAGGTATTTCTTTATGTCTTGTTTTTAATTTATGTTTCAAATTTGAAAGTCTTCAATTGATTAAGTAGTTAGTAAAAGCAGTTCAAGTGAGCCCGCATAAGCTTCCACGGTCTTTGAGAAAGCCTGTATCAGGCATGAAATCAGAAATCAACACGCTCATTTTCAAATAGCTGAGAGCTCTGCCCCTTTAAAATTGAAATGAACCACCTGATGCCAGAGTGCCGTTGAGATTATATAAGATTGGTTAATGGAAATGGAAGCGCTGCTCTTTATATTATTTTTACACTTTTCCACACCAACACCCCAAGCAGCCAAAGCAACCCACACACTGGAAGTTTGCTCATTTAGTTGTTATTTCAGAGTCATCAAAAGCGAATGAAAAATAAGATGAGCAGAGAAGAGAAAACAAAACATTTCATTCATAAAACTCAAGCGAATTGGAAATCCGTTTGCTTAACCTGCTACGAAGCAGTCATAAAGAAGCCAACTAGCCAGTCAGTCAGTCCGGTCGAATGTTTTGGCCAGGCAGTCGGCTTGGGAGTTGGTGTGTCCATTCGGGCTCATTATTTATGTTCCCAGGCGCAGTGAGCAGACAGTTCGGCGGAGTACTTTTGCAATTAACTCACAACCAAATAAGACCAGAAACAAAAAGGCAGAAAAATACAATTAAAATTACCGCAAAATAAATTGAGGTAATTAGGTATAAAAATAATGTACTCTTTTTTTTTATATACTTTCGACGGTGAGCAGCTGGTGTCCCAATTGAGTGATCTTTCGTGTGTCTGTGTGAGTGTGTGTTTCTTTCCAGGAATTAACAGTTAATGTTAACCACCTGATAGAATTACTTAAAGTTGGTCAAATGCTCTTTGCTCGCCAGACTCCAATTTATGCAAATGGCTCAGCAGGCTGGCATCAAAATACTTTTCAAATGAAAGTGTCTCTCGATCACATGCTTAATTCAAAGTGTTCACTAGTTTTTCTGGTACTCATTGCATTTTATGCAAATGATTCATTTTCCACGGAATTTTCAAGTCAATTAAAATTTTCCACTTCCCAACTCGAATGCTAAATGTGTCTACTATTTTTTTGGACCCTTAAATCGAGCTCAGGTGAAGTTGGTTTTAATGATCAACTACGCTGTCTTAATTGCTTTCAAAATGTGCACATAATTTTCAAATTTGAATTGCTTGCCAGTCTTCTCGGTCAAATGTGAAATGCCCTACCGCCGTCTGCTCGTAATTATTTTCTATATAATTGAGCCATTTCAGTTCAAATGCCGTTTAATGAGACACTCGACACCCACTAAAACTAACTGAAACAATTAAAGCAATAAAACATAAAAAATATATATATGTATATATTTCTTTAATGGAGACTCTCTCTCAACTTGATCGGACCAGGGCATTGGCTGTTATGTTTATGGCTGAAAGAGTGAGGATTTTCAGGAAATGTGAGTTCCTGTTGGGTTTACCAATTTAAAATAATAAGAAAACTGAAAATAGTTTGTCCTCATTGAAAAATAAGAAGTCATTAAAAACTTTGATTTTAGGAAACATTTTCGAATCATTTTTTTTAGAACTCTTTCCAAGTTATTGTGACTCATCCTAAAATCCTAATGTCTAATCTTATTACCCTTATATATTTCACTTAATGGATAAAATAATTTAATTTTCTTAGTTCAGTGTTCCTTGAGTTGTTAAGATCACGATATCTGCTACGCATAAACCGAGAGAGTAACTATTTTAATTTATATCATTCTCATATCTTGATTGGACTTTCTATTGGCTTGGCTGTTTAGCATTTCACCTTTTGCTGAGATGTATTAATTTTTTGGTTAAATGCAAATATTCTTGGAATAAAACTGAAATGTGTAGAATGCAATTAAACAAAATAGCGTGAGATACGCGACAGATACGCGTTCTCTGGGATGCAGGAAACATTGTCGCTTTTAATGTTGTTGTTGTTGCTACTGTTGTTGTTGTTGTTATTGTAGATGTTGCCACCAATGTTACAGCCACTGGTTGAAACCTAATTTCCAAGTTTAGAATTCTGTGGAAAGCAAAACACACACACACAAACACACACAGAGATACACATGAAAAGGAGAGGTGTATGGCAGGAGGTGGCTCTGAACTGAATACTCAATTAAATTTAGCTGGCAGTGGTGGTGGTGCAGGTTGGGGGTTGCAGGTTGGTGGTGGAGAGCTGCTGGTGAAGATGATGATGCTCCTGGCATTCTTGTATTGTTTGTTGTCGCTGTGATTGTTGTTGGTGTTGTTGTAGTTTTCGCACTATTTTCAATTGAATTAAATGAACTTTTGCGCTTTGTTTTGTTGTTGTTGTTGTTGGATTTTATTTTATTTTCTTTTTGCATCTTCATGCGAACAATTTCAAGGAATCGCGCATATCAAGCGCGTCGTCGTCGGCACGCTCCGTTTGGGCGCACAATTAATTTGCGCTACAAAGCGCCCCAAAGACCAGTGGATTGGGAGAGGGTTGGAGTGGAGTGAAGTGGCCTCAAGTTGGTATCTGTGAGATACATTAGCGAAAGTGTAGGCAGCCTTGCAAATACAATTTAATTTTTTAATTCATGCGCCCACTGTGCAAGCGAGATAAAAGACTAAAGCTGCCTGGCTAAATAAAGACGAAAAAAAAAGAACGTCGAAGAGCCAAAGAAAAAGAGAGAGAAAACAAAAGGATTGAATTAAACAAGATGAAAGAGTGAATGAGCAGGAGATAGCAGAGAGTGGGAGAGAGAGAGAGAGAAACGGCAACAGAGACGCCAACAAAATGCAAAATTTGTCTGAAGATTTTAATCGTCGGCATGCGCGCCCAAAACGGACCCAAACAACAACAACAACAACAACAATGATTGCAATGCCAACATCCATGCTAGTCCCATTGAGAGAGCCCAGATATCAGCAGCAACAACAACAGGCAATTCAAAACCAGCAGCATCAGCCGAGACCGGCCCAGACCAGGCCAGGCCAGGCCGGGCCACTCAGATTATATGGCCATGGCTACTCCTGCTGCTTCTTTGGCATAAGTGGGCACTGTGGCGGAGCCAAGTGGGGACAAGGGTTAAGCATTTTCTAGGCTGCCTATTTGGCTGCCGGGCTGACTCAACGGGGGAGTCATCGAGTATGTAGAGCCTGTCCAAGTGGGAGGGAATTTTGGTTCAGACCAGAGCATGTAATGTTTGCTCGTTTCTCTTCTTCTGTGGCCTGGCCATGGCTATCAGTGAAACTCTGTGCTTCTTGTTCTTGTTGTTGTTGTTGTTGTAACAAGACAATTTACTTTTGTGCGAAATTAAGTGGCATCTGCACCCTGGCATTCCACTTGACTCCACCAGGCAGGCAGGCAGCCAGGCAGCCAGTCAGCCAGCCACTAAGGCAGCATCTACAAATGCAGCTTTATAGAATGTTTGTTGTTTTTGTTGTTTCCCTTAGTCTTCTTCTTGTTCTTCTTGTCTCACTGGCTGTGTGCATTTCTCGCTCTTGTGGGCAATAACTAATTACATTCGCAATTATTTCATGTTTTGGCCAATTTAGTGGGACAAATTTATCTGAGCAGTGTCATCTACTTAGAATTGATGGCTTGCCATATGAAGCTATTTTGCTATTGCCCCTACCTCATGCCCCCTCAGTCACCACATCTACTATGCATATATATTTCCCTATAATTATTGTTAAGTGCCTTTGTTGATGCAGCTTTATTCACTCAACTTTGGTGCCACACTTGAATGACATTGATTGTTGCCTTTTAGAAAATAGAAAAAAAAAATTAGATTTATCTCTCAATGTTTGCACTGCTGTTGGGTTATTTCTAATGCATACAAAATGTAATTATTAAGCAAATTAGCAAACATTTAGATACCCTAATGAGATTGCCGCCCCAGTCAGGCGCCAAAAACAAATCTCAGCAGAGAAATCACTTAAGATGCTCATTCATAAATGTGAAACCCAAAAGGGTAAACAGATTAGACTTGATTCCTGACCTATTCACTTGATCATTTCCGTCTGATTAAATAAGCAAATGAGCTGAAGTTATAGAAAAACAACTTTGCCTGGGATCTTCAATTTTTGAGGAATCGTAGGGAGAGTTCATATAAGGACTTATAGACTCTTCATCGGTTCAGATAAACAGTTTTACCTGGGATCTTCCGTTTTTGAGGAATCTTAGGGAAATTTCATATAAGGACTTATATACTCTTCATGGATTCTGATAAACAGCTTTGCCTGGAATCTTCAGTTTTTGAGGAATCGTAGGGAAATTTCATATAACGACTTATAGACTCTTCATCTTCTTCGATTTCTTCTTTTAAGAATTTTGTCTCTGATAACTTTGATTTCTGTCATAATTTTCTTTATAATATTTAAAAATTCAGTACCTAAATATTTGATCCTAAGTTAGTCTTATGAAACTGCTTTTCCAATTAAATGGAACCTCAGCTAGTCTTATATAATTTTAGTTAAAATTTTGTATAATCTGAAGTCATTAAAATCGCTTCCACTTTGGCAGTCAAAAGTTGTGTAGGCTTATGGCTGCTCTGCCGAACCAATTACAGCTCAAAATCCGTGCCAAGTGCAAACAATAAAACACACACAGTCACATAGTTGCCCAAAAGAGAGATTTACGCCCACACACACACACGCACGCACACACACACGCACACATACAGACAATGCAGGTTAATTCAAGTAGAAGCGATTTAACTCCCACGGCTCTTTGAATTTAGCTCCTCGTCTCTCCAAGCTCAATTTTATTTTATATGAACTTAATTTTTCACAACTCGACCACATGCACATATTTTAGTACACAAACGAGTGCGGCAGACAACCCTTCCATGTGTTCGTGTGTGTGTGTGTGCAAAGTAACGGTAAACTCAACCATTTATTACATTTTGCAACCATTAACAATGTCCTGGGTGGAAGCGAGAAAGAGAGAGAGCCAGCGAGAGGCCATAAGATAGAGATAGAGAAAGAGAGAGTGAGAGAGCAGGGCGAGGCAAACCAGTTGTGGGTCCATTGAATGGGCTGTGCGACGGGCTGAAACGATGGGGTTGGCCAAAAAGGATATGACGACGTTTTGCTTTTCACTTGGCAAGTGAGTGGAAATTTGTTTCATTATAATTATTTTCCACAATTGGACATATTAGTATGGTTGCGTCGACAGCGGCAGCAGCGTCAGCGCCAGGCCAACGTCAGCCGAGCAGCCAAAGTGAGCCAACGAATTGCCGCCATTTTTGCAATTTTCCTGTGCAAATAAGCCCAGCCAAGTGGAAGAAATTGTCAGCCAGGATATACGAAGAGGGACGGGAGGGAAGGGAGTCCACAAGTTCACGACTCACACAGTACTGTTGTCCTTGTCTAGCCGAGCAGGACAGCAGAGAATGGAAATTTTAGCCGGCGCATGCTCAACAGAGAGAGACCAACGGCGTGGTGAATAAGCCAGAAAATATCCAAGTCTCTGCCAGGTTTTTAACTTGGGGTAGTTTTTTGGTTCTTTCAATTCAATTTTTTTTTTTTATTGATTTTCCCCTGGGGCAGCATATATAGGTGGGCGGTGAGGAAGAAGTCCTGGAAACTGGCACATAAGATAGCAAAGCTGACGTCGACGCCGAGGACAGTTCGGGCATGTACCGAATACGTGACACGAATGACAAAACATAAAGTTATAATAATTTTTCTTTCCGCTTAATTGTGCCTGCACCCAACGCCAGTCACCCACCAGACAGATAGAGTCAGCCAGCTCTCTCTCTCAAAAAAAAAAGAAAATATAAAAGAAAACGGTACATAATGGGGTGGCCATTTTGGGCTTCTGCTGCCGCCACAAATGACCTGGCGTTGCCACTTTTAATTTGATGCTTTTATGTACTGTACAAAAGGGACCTGTGCAGAAAGGATGGCAAAATGGCTATCAAAAGCCACAAGGGAGGGGAGGGCGGTAGAATGAACCTTGGAAGCACATAAACAGGGCACAGCAGGGCCAGGGTTTTGTGTAGATATTTTTTTCTTTATTTTTTGGGGGGGTTTGGGGTGGTCCGACTGTACTGTGGATGAGTCCTTTATGTATTGGCAGTCCTTGGCTTATGTATTTCAGATTATGTGCGTGGGCTGGTCCTTTGTGCGTGGCAAAGTAGGAAATACAGCAATTAGAGCCATATTAACCGTAATTAAATTTAATTGTTTAATTAAGCGCGAAAAGTGAGGAAGACATTTTCTGATTTTGCAATGGCGTCTGGAACATTACAGTTATATTCACTTTATATATATATACGCGTATATATCTGTATGTGTGTATATGTGTGTGTGTGGGTCTGTCTGGGTTTGCGTGTTTTAGCTTTTGATTATATTACACTCTTTAGTTGTTGTTGTTGTTGCTGTTTGCATTGTTTGCTGGGTGTTGGCCCAACAAATAGCCATGTGATTTGATTCAACGCCCAGATAGTCGACAGCCAATTAAGCGTTTAGACGTAAATTTTTGCGTATTTCACATTAATTAGCCAGTCAGGCAATCTCTCAAAGCGAAATAGACAAAATAGAAAAGGACAATGATGGGGACACCAATGAATTTTGTTTACACTTAATTTCTATTTAATTAATCACAATTAAGCCGACCCTGGTAATACTGGCGATTTTAGTCAGAAAAAAAAATGGGAAAGAGGGGGGAATATTTTATGGCTGAGTGCATTGAACTGGTTACAGCTTTTGGCCCAGACTAGAGAAGATAAATGGCTAACAAACGGGCTTAGTGACATTTTAGCTGAATAATTAACAGGGAAATTCACAAGAAAAATAAACAAGTTTCAAATAGACAAAATCTAATCAATTTTAAAGCATAAAAATTGTTTAAAAATATTAAAAAAAAAAAATAGATTAAACTTATGTCAGAAATCTATTATTAATTTTTAAAGCCGAAGGGATATCAAAATTTAAAATAAAATAATTTGAACAATATGATAGAATCTGGAAAGTATAAAATTTGTTTGTCAAATAAAATTGTGGTTCCCTTTTCATATTGTATAAAAATAAAAATAAGAAAAATATAAAAATAAGAAAAATAATTTTAAGGATTTTTTTTTTAATTTGATCATAAAATTATATAGACAAAAACCATTCTTTGATTCATTTAAAGATTGCCAGAGTTACTTAAATTAAATTAATTTTAAGCTTAACTAGTTTAATGATTCAAGAATTATTTTTTAGTAGCCAAAAATATTTCCCAAAAATGTTTTTGAAATAATAATTCTTTTGAAAATATTTCCCTTTCAAGTTCCACTTCTTTTTTTTTTCATAAACAAAATCCCAAGTCTTTTGTATTAAAGAATAAAATTTTACCTCAAATAATGAAATAAAGTAATAATCTAGCTACCATAAAAATGAGACTAATAGTTTTAGCAGGCTATGAAATTATAGGTATATCTTCAGATCAGCAGATCTTTAGTCATTATCTCCACAACCCTGGATTATTCAGTTAACAAATTCCAGACCCAAATCTTTGCTATTAAGCAGGAACCTTTGACATTTCTAACATACATTTTCAAGTTACTCCCCAATATCAAAAGATATATATTTTTATATCTTTTAACAGATCTTTCAATGTAAATACATAAATTTGCATTTATTAGAAATGAAACCCAAACTATTAATTATGAAAAGTATTTACATACTTCCTCATTTTTTATTTACTTTTCTCTGAATATTTTTTTCTTTTCCGATAGACCCAATCATATCTCTCTCGGATCAGCTGAATAGAATTTCAAGTATTTTAATTTTTAGTTTGTAATAATGTCAGCCAAAATTAGCATCAATCAATGGCAGGTGCAACAATCATAAAAACTAACGACTTAAACAACCAATTCACTTTAATTGAACGGCGAGACAAAAAAAAAAACGTACTCACAGGAAAATCTGTTTGACTGATGGTGAGGGTGACCAACATAAACAGATGTCAAGTGGCCCGCATTGCTGGCCATTAAGAGGCAGCGAGACGGGCTCGGTATATTGGGCCACAAATGTCAACCGCAATGTTGACATCTCAATAATGATGATGAATCAATGGGAAAACAAGCCAATTGACAAAGCCAAGACAAAGGCAACAGAATAGCGTTTAATCATATATTAAATTTTCAGATAGATAGGAAAATCTTCTCCTTTTTTTTTGGCTGGCTGGGAAAAACTACCAAGAGTTTTTCAGAATCTTTTCTCATCAATTACAAAGACAGACAAACACATATACAAACACATATACACACACACAGACACACACACACTTATAAGAATTTATTTACATTTTGATGAAATTGGTGGAAACCTGCAGTTTTGGCTAGTGGAGCTGGTGACGATGCCATTGCTGCTGCCAAGAAATTCAAAAATATCACTTAATTTTTCATATATGCTTAAAGCGGTGGTGACTCTGGTATGATTGTGGGCTGCATAAATCATCCAAATCCAATGCAAAACATGTCAAAGGTGCGCGCCAGGATTTGAATGCTTTTAAGCGTCGTCGTCGTCTTTGCTGTTGTTGTGGTTGTTGTTGTCAACAACGTCATCAGCAGCAACAACAGAAAAAGAAGAAGAAGAAGAAGAAGAAGAGAGAAAATATGAAGCCATTGTTGAGCCATTTCCATATAAAAAATTCGAACCAATCGAGGCTCAATCGACCAACAGGCCAAGTGCGCCACGCTCGGCACACGGCGGCAATGGTGACCAAAAAAAAAGAAAAAAAAAATACGAGAAAAAAAGAAACAATTTTTTTCATGGGAATGGGAATGGGTATGGTTTTGGATATGTGCAGTATCAGCCAAAAGGGGCCGAGGGGTAATCATCATCATCATCATATTGAATTTGAGGTTATTATGCATACAGTTAATGTAGTCATCGCTGGATTGTCTTCTTGTCCAGGCCTGTCTCTGCTGTCATTGTCATCGTTGCTGGAGACTCTGTGTGGATTGGATTGGATTGTGCTTGTGGTTTTTGCTGATCATATGCAAAAAGGCGGCCGAGAAAGCAAATAAGAAACCCATCAGAATTTCTCACTCCAACAGGCGCTACGACAAATAAATATTTTAACTCACAATAACAAAAGCCACGAAACGATCTTACTCTTCTTTTTCTTCTGGGTGCTTGGCTGCCTGGGACAGGCTAAGACAAGCACAGTCTTCTTCTTTTTCTTCTTTTTGAGCTTCGCACGCTTCATTGGTCAGTTGGGGCAGTTGGGTTGCTCCTGTTGTTCCCCATGGCCTGCTCATAGAGCTGATCTCTGCAGAGTGAATCGAATCGCATCGAATCGAAACGTATCGAATCGCTTCGAATCGAAGCTGCTGGTTTGAGTAGCAGTCCATCTTTTCAAGTGCATTCAACATTGCTGGCAGCGGCTGCAGCTTCTTGCCGCCAAATCTGGTGATCATTTGTTTAAATATGCGCCTCGACTTCAATGTGCTTGCGTTCCATGACAACAGCAACAACAACAACAACAATAGCCAGCCAACCAGCATTCAGGCAGCAACATTCGAAGTTGCACGTTTAACAATTCAATTTATTTGCAACATCAAAATTTAACGAACATGAAATTGCGAGAATTTTAAGATTTTCAGCAGAAACAAACGAGCGACACGATCCTTACAGACTGGTCGACTGCTTAAGCTCTTTGACTGTATTTCACTTGGCTGAGAGATAGATTCGAGACCCACCCCCCCACCCACTACCCGCCGTTTGTCTGCCCTTGAAACTCCCAAAGAAAATCAGGCATATTTCAGTTCCTCTCTTTTTTTTTGGTTTTACTCTCGAGTTTGTTAGGCAACCACTTCTTTTAGTGTCCCTCTACTCCCCGTCACCCTCTTCCATTTCTATATAGTTGTTGTTGTTACTTTTGTGACTGTCGCCCGCTTTTGTTCTTTTGTGTGTCTTTTGTCGTGTGTTTATTCGGTCGGTTCATTTGGCCTGCCCTGGACATGGACCTGATCTTTGGTCTCAGCTTTTTCGCCACAAACGTTCTCGCTTTGCTCTTTGAGTGCAAAGAGTCAAACAATTTAGCATTCAAAGAAATATTTTAAATTAAAATTTCTGAAATTTTCGTCAATAAGCGTTGAAACAATACCCCGAACAAAATATACAAACAAGAAATTGGCAGACCATCTCAGGGATTCCGAGCCTGGATTATAAGTTTGTTAAGCCCCATTTTTATACTCTTTAATCTAAGTAACTGAGTATATACATTTATGGGAATTTCAGATTTTCAATAAATAAATTCAAGTTCATTTCATTTACAAGTGAAACTTTTAAAAATTTGAATGAAACAAATAAAAAGAAAATCGTCTAAATTCTGTGATTTTTATTTTTAATCGAAATTTTAATTTACCAAATTTTTGAAAGATAAACCTGAAATTGTGAGGATATTTTTGAAAGAATTTAATTATTTCATTTTAATTGCTATAATATTTTTTTTATTTGTTGGGCTTTAAAGGGTTTGATACAGAATCGCTTTAGGTCTTTGGGGCTCCAAGTAAACCTGCTTCTCCATAGGGCAGGGACCAGTCCCACCTAAACTAATATCTCTATCTCTTGAGATTTTAATAAACTTATTGACAAATCGAAAAATGCAAATTCTGATTTTTCCTCAAGAGATTCCCTTACTTTATAGAGTATAAAATTTCATCTGTATCCAAGACTAAGATAAAATTCTTAAAGTTAAGTCTACTCTCCTGTCTGCCTGCTCAAAATATTTGCCCATAAGCATACTTATTTATTTATATGTGTAGTGGCCTTTTTTGATTTGGCATTTTGTTCTGACAGATTTATGAGTCCTGCCAGAAAACAACAGAGAATAAAAAAAAAAAGCAACCGAATCAGTTGGTCACTTCTAAAGCAATTATAACTAATTGGATTGCATATTTCAACTATCCCACGATATACATTTTTTTCTTTGATTCCTTTTTTAGGATTTTATGTAATAACAACTAACGCCTTGCGGCTACACAGGCATTAGCATTTATTGCCTTTTTATCGGATAACTCGAGGCGCGCATCATAGTCAATATTTACCTTTCTCATAATAGAGAATATCCGATTGAAGCTGTTGATGCCGTTGCAGTCTTTTTTTCTTTTTTTTTTATTTATGCCTAATAAGCTAATCACACAAGCCCAGAAAGAACTCAACTCGGCTTAGTCTGGTGGTAAAAAAAAGAGAGAGAGAAAATGAGAAGCGAGGTTGAACAAACGGCAGGGCAGTCAGTCAAAGATCAAGGCAAACATAACATAAATCCCAAATCACGAACCAAATCAGCCAACTACCCCTAAGTGTTTGTATGTTCATGTGAAAGTCAACAATGCTAAGCGGCTTAGCGCTTGTTCCAGAGTTACGAGCCTGCCAGACACTCGGAGGATTGGCTAGGACCTGGGATTATAGTAACTTTTTGTAATTGCCTGTCGCGATTTGTGTGCCTGGCACGCGGCTAAAATAAATTAAGAAAATTCACATTATCCGTGAGAGAGCTTCGAAAAGAAATACCAAAGTTGTTTGGCCCGCAAAGACTTGAATCAATTGCAAATTTCTTAAGTTGATATTGATTTGCATATTGGAAATTTGCATGTTTTGTACACAAGTAGGAGAACATCTCTTTTGAATGTCTCTTTCAAATTGAAATGTCAAGACTTGGCTCAGACTTGGGACCTGAAGCTGCAGCTAAGAGTTTTATGACAGGGCCAAGAGCGAGCGGCCCAGAACTGTGAAGCTGACGCTGAGGCTGACGGTGACTGATGGATCTCTGTTTGGCCTGAGACTGTTACGCATTTCGCTTTAACCACTAAATTAACATTTCCAGCGGTTGTCACATTGCAAAATGCGAATGCAAATCACCAAACCTGTTGGCCTAAACCTGAGGATTGTCAGCTGTCGGTACAGTAGCCTCTCCCCGGTTCTCCCACTCTCCGGGTCTACATATTTTTTACTTGGCTTCTTGGCTTTTTTTTTTTAATAAACTTAAACCTTGACTGCGGGCTGAAAGCCTTCCGCTGAGATATTTCTTTTCATTTCAGGCATTTGGGGGTGAGTGCGAGGCAGCCTCCCATCATCAAACATAACTTGATCCTTTGGCATAATTTGCATAATAAAAATTTTCAGTGCTTTTTTATTACCTCCCGGCTAAAAATGGCATTTCACTTGGTGTGAAAAATTTCACTTGTTTTTTTTTTTTTTGCTCTCGAAGGGGAGTGGTCTACGCCTTCATAAATTTCAAGTATAGTTGCCAATACACACACCCACACACACCTACACACACGCGTGCACAGCTTGAAAAATTGCAAATTAATGTAAATGCGCAGCTCTGACGGTGATGAGGCCATGTGAGAAGTTGTGGCAAGGAAGCGGGTCCCCAACAATTTCATAGGCTTTTGATGGCCTCACAGAGTTGGTTGCCATTTTTATGACACGCACTACAAAATTGACACTTGAAAAGACTAGAAATAGAAGGGCATCCCCCTTTTGCCGGGCTGGAGTGTATGGTTATGACATTCAATATGTTATATATACTTTGTTTTTTTTTTTTGTGAGAATTCGAACATTTCACATTATGTCGTAACTTGAAAAACGATAAACAAGAACATAAATAACAACAATGGCAACTGCCAGCTAGAGCGAAGGAAGCTCTGGCAAAAAGGCAGCACCAGAGAGAAACCACACAAACCACTCTTCCAGGCCAGCCAGAAAACTTTGTCCTTACCACATGAGCGCCATTTTGTTTGCCCCGTCTACAATATTGGTTGTTATGTAAACGGAAAATGACAAACGAATTAGTTATTGACAACAACAGGAAACAAAAAGTTTTCGTTGTGCGAAATTTCCGTTTACTATTTCTGAAAAACAACAAAATAAAAAAATATCTAAGAAATATTATAAAAAACATATTGAAATATTCACCACACAGGGAGGGGGGCTCTGTGGTTCTGCGGTGTGTGCTAATGATGCCGGATATCAGCACAGGCAGACTGTGAAATGTTTGACACTTTCGTCAATACAAGAAGAAATCTCAGTTTGTTGTGATTTTCAGATTGACTTTTGGTTTTTTCTTTTATTTTATTTTATTTCTCTTATTTTTTTTTTTGTTGAAATATCAAATTATTGCAATCACCGTTTGTCGCAGTCACGTGTCAGCAGTCAGTCAGCTCTCAGATCCATCCCTGTTCGTTACCAACGCCACCCATGATCATTCATCAAGATGAATGTCATCTGGACAGCCCAACGCCTCGCGCATTGAATTTCCGCCTGGTATCGTTTGCTTGCGTGCGTGCGTGTATGCCTTTTTTTTCACGTGATTTTCGACAAACGTCAAGGCTGATATTTGCCAAATAAATTAAGCCTCTTAGCAGGTCTCTTTTCTACTCTTTTCTCACCAGCAGCAATCAAAAGTTCGAGTCCTTAATTCCATTTAGCAACTTTGACATTTATGGTCGAGTCTAAGTTTTCCAAAATGATTGATTGGTTAGGTGTAAGTGTGATTAAGCCATTGTTATAAATTTTAAGCCGTGTTATTTCGATGATTAAGCCATTGATATAGATTCTTAGCTGTGTTATTTCGCAAGTAATAATGTCATTGGATCTAGCTTATTGAAGATAATTTTCATAGACTGAGAGGAGCTTGGAGATCCAAGGTTTAAAATCATTCAAAAATAGTTTATTTCAAGCTTAAAAAGGACAACCTAAAAATTAATAAAACTATATAATAAGGATCATAGAATAATATCTAATGTTAAAGCATTGAGATACATTTTTATTTTTGTCTCAAGTAAATCACAGAATCACATATCGTAGACCCCTAAAAGTTACTTAAAGAATAGTCCGTATCAGATTTGATTGATCTATCTAACTGTCTGATTTTTTAGAAGTTAGTTTCTCAATTCGAATATTACCGTAATGAAATGAAACTCAACTCCTATACGATCGGGTTAACTATATCATTTAGCTTTCACACGAAGCTTAAACGGTCTTAGCTCATATAATTGTTGCCTGATCTCATTTAAATTCGGTATATGTATTTCTTATATACAGATACACATATCTGCTGAAAGTCAACAATATTGTACAATCAAGTTTTAACAATCAACTGTGATACCAATGGTCTTAGGAATGTCTCTAACTTTTATTGACCGATCTCAATCATTAAACCATTAAGGATTCGTGCATCAAAACTCACATATGTATAAAATTTCAGTCGGATCGGATCAGATATATGTCATACGAACCCAAATCGGTTATAGGAATATCTACGGAGGTTACTGACAAATAATTTTGAAATAATTTAATGTAGAAAAAACTTCGAATCGAGCCTGTAATCTTCAGAATTTGTCCTAATTTTAAGGTTTAAAAAAAAAAACACATCATAAATTGTAAGGTTAAGTCTTTATCTTTCAGGCACTATCTCAATGTGATCTATTTCAAATTTTGATATGCGCATTTTGGTTTCAGTCTCAATTAGAATTTACCTATAAAATTAAATTTGTATTATATGAAAACAGATTCCTATGATATAGGTCTCTGGCTTATCAGTATGATCTATTTTATAAGAACATTTTAATAAGTATTACGAGTAGTTTCTGTAAATAAAAAACGGATTATATTAATCTTAAAATTTCAATAGACAAAAGAAATTCAATTTATTAAAATCAGGCTTGCTTCGGACTTGGTTTCCTTTCGTTAGAACCATAAGTCTTGGGACTCCTTGAGAGCTGTAAATACTCTCTTTATACAAAGAAGATAAAAAAGAAAAAGTGATGCCGTAGTCGTTTGCGTAGCCCGCTAATCCACAGGAAGCATTATCATAGCACAAAGGACTTTTACCCGCATATAAAGATATTTGTTTGCTTTTGAAATAGACTGGGCCCTCTTCCTATTGCCTGGGTAGTTGTAGCACCCACACCTAATTAAATATTGACAAGTCAATTTGAGTTAAACGATTTGTGCGCAGCTGTCGTCCTCGCTGCCGTTTCTGTTGGCTTTGGCAGGCGATATCCTTGCCGGCCGTTTACCGCCGATTTGCCCATGAAAATGGGCAAACAATTGCCAATGTGAATGGAGATGCGATTGGATTGAATTGGATTGGTTTGGATTGGTTTGGATAGAATTGAGTGCCAGAGATTGAGAAGGCTGGAAATGGGATTTGATTTCCTTTTAATAGATTTTGAATTCGAATTCTATTTAACTTTTACGCGCCATTTTGCATGTGCAATACCAAAAACGACATTTTGATTGAAAGGTATTTACACAGAGCAAGGTGAAATTGAATGGAATCAGGGCTGGGGTATTCGAAATCCTAAAAACGCACACCTTTTCACATGCAAATTTTCCCGTTGGAAGCAAATCAACGTTGGCAAACATCACGTAGAGCGCATCAATTTGAAATCAAGTGGGTGGCTCAAATAAAAAATAGTAGGGGGTGTCGGTGCATTGGGGATCTAAATTCAAGTTGGCATGTGAATTCTTCACTCTACCTTAAGGTGAGGGGGGGAAAAAGAGAAAGAAATATATATAAAAAATCACACAACTGTTTTGCATTTTATTTGCACGTTTTTATGTTGGCAGCATTTGAATTTGATTTGATAACAGTTTTTCTTCTTTTTTTTATGCTGATTGAAAAAATCATGGAAAATGTGACCCGAGGGACCAAGACTAAGTCCCTGTCACACTTGATTCGAGGTAATTGAAAAAGAAAAAAAAATTCTTTTTAGCTGCCTATGATTCTTGGATATTATTTTCCAAGGTGGCCCATTAAAAACAAAGGAAACTGCTTTTCAAATGATTGAATATTTCATAATGCTTACAGGGGAATGCGTTAAATTTATCATTGATTTTGGTATTGTGGCCAGGGATTATAGTGTTTTGTTGAATGGCTCAAAAGTTAATACATTCAGGCAACTGAATTTTCAATGTATTGGCCATTAAATTGGCTGCCAGCCTGACCACAAATTGCCATCATCGTTCCTCGTTGTCGCCTTCCACCATGTTGATGTCTTCATAAGCCAAAATCGAAAAGCTCAAAGCCGTGGGTTAACTTTTGCGGATTGGCCGGGGCTGGAGTGGACTGGCTACTCGTCTCATGGCCATATACAGCGGCCAATTCGATTAGGTTTTTCGTTGAATGTAAAATTTATACGCCTCACGTCAATTGTGACAGTTCACTCACTCACCAGCCAAGTGGAGCTCTGACCAGTTGGCTGACTGGCTGACTGGCTGGCTGGCTGGTTCGTTGGGCGCTTGGGCCTTGGCAATTGTGAAACCAAAATGCTTTGAAAACGATTCATTGAATGGCCGGTCAAGAGACCAACAGACCAGCAAGCTCCCTCCCCACGTCCTAAGCCAATTGTAAATATCGCACACATGACCAGATAAGCCCAGAAAGAGACAGTGACAGAGAGTGAGAGAGAGAGAGAGAGAGAGGGATTCATTCAACTGTCCAAATCATCCACATCTAGTCTGCTGTGACTGTGTGTCCACTTTTCTGTTTTTGTGAAATTTCGCATGCAAGAGGAAATTGAATTGGAATTCACAATTTTCACAAAAAAGGAGCTCGTTATATGCATTTTACAGGCGCCGTGTCTACACATCCTCCTCACCTCACCTCTCCACTCCTCTCCCACCATCAACTTCTTGGCTTATTATGCTACGCACAATTTAGAGTGGCTTCATGTGATCTTTTGCAAAGTCAATTGTCGAAATTAGCCCTTTCCCTAATCCTCTCAACTCAAGTCGAATTGAGGCGGGGTTTTTTTTTTTTTTTTGGAAAAATTGTAAAAATATCAAATTACATTTCCGGCGGAAATCACGCGGCAGTCTGCCAAGTCTGCGGTGCTTTTATTTTGTTATCGGACATCCTAGCCCAAAAGACATAGGTCTGATCCTGATCAGTCCAAATAGAAAAGGGTGATTTGAAAACTTTTCATTTGTGGGTTTTTTCTCATTTTCAAATCGCGACCCTTGCCGGGCCGGACTAGAAACAGATTGCGCATGTGTCTGCCTTGGCCAGGTTGATGATAAACTTTGGTCCTGTGGATGCGCTGCCCAACCACTAAATGACTATAAAGTAGCAACTTCCGCGACTGTTGCGCAAAATCATTCAATTTCCGTTTGGCTCAGCATGTGGCACACTCCTGCTTTTGGCCAGGATATCCCCCCACCCTCATTCTCACACTCCTCCCCTGTATATTATGGGGGAGTGAGTGCTTGCGCCATATAATCAAGGGTGTGATTTGTCCTTTTTTTTTCCTCCTAAGTTGGCATTTTGCGCATCCTTATGAAACATCACCGCAATTTCAAATCCAACTCTCCCAGTCTGTCGACCCAAACCAAACCAAACCAAAAAAAAAAAGAATTTGAATAATTTTTATTACATGGCGCGTTATGAATTTTTGATGAGCCCAGCGTGGTGGCAGCTCTGGCTGATGTTGTTGTTGCTGTTTTTGTTTTGGTCGGGGTGAGGGCGTAAGTGGGCGTGTGGCCAGTTATCCTTCACTAAGCCAAGTGACACTGCCACAATTTATTAGATTCTCAGCCTCACATTGTGGGCAGCGTTCTCTGATTTCTTTTTTTTTCCACTTTCTCTCTTTTTCAGCGTTGCCATTGCCGTGGCCGTTGCCGGCAATGTTGCAAGTTTCCGGTACGTGCAACTGGGCTAGACTGGGGAGGTCGGAGTAGCTGGGTCTTTCCTACCACCGCATATGACTGGGCGGGCTGTGTAATAAAAGCAAATAAAATATTCCTTAATATGCGACACTCGCCGGCGTCGTTTGTTTGCGCCCACCCCCTCCCCTCCACCAATCTCGTCCTCTCTTTCATTTTGTCTGCGATAATTTGCATATATATTGCCTGGGCAAACATTAATATTTGTAATCCCATAATTTTTTAATTAAATCAAATTGTGTTTTTTTTTTTGTGTTCTCCTTCTCCTCCCCTCTTCGCTCTTATTTACCTTTCACATAGCCAAGCTCAATTGTCCATTTTTGGATAGTCTGATTTTTAATTAGTGGCATTTTTTTTGTTGTTTTTATTTTATGTGTGACCTCTTGCAGTCTGGCAAGGCTGATTTGTGATTGCCTTTGAACTGGTACAGTTGTCATTGAAATTAACTTGGCTGACAAAAATCTTAAACACATCATTATTTAAGTCAAATCGTTCAGGGGCTTTCATTATTTCAAAGTTTATGCGATGCCGAAATTCATGAAAATATTTTAATCCATTAATCAGAATTTCTGAGACTAATAAGTGATTCTTTTTTATAAAAAAAATCTATATATAGCAAACTTAGGTCTTAAAATAGATTTTTCTTATTACTATTTTTTATTTACTTATTATTTATTTATTTATTTATTTATTTATTTTTTTTTTTGAGGAAAAAATATTTCCTATTTATTTTTTCTTTTTATTATTTTTAATTTATTTGATTTTTTATTATTATAATTCGTTTATTTTTATTTATTATATTTATTTTTTTAGGAAAAAATATTTCCTATTTATTTTTTCTTATTATTATTTTTTATTTATTTGATTTTACATTATTATAATTCGTTTAGTTTTATTTATTTATTTATTTTTTTTTTTTGTAGTTAAAAATATTGCCTATTTATTTGTTTGATATTTTATTATTAATATTCATTTATTTATTTATTTTTATTTATTTATTTATTATTTATATTTTTTTTTAGGAAAAAATATTTCCTATTTAATTTTTCTTATTATTATTTTTATTTTTTTGATTTTTTAATATTCTTATTCATTTTTTTTTTTTTTTTTTTTTTTTTTGTAGGAAAAACTATTTCTTATTTTAGTTAAGATTTTTTTTTTAAGTTTTATTAAATTTTCAAATAAATATAAAGATAATTATGTATTTATTTTACATTTATTTGAGGTTAAAAATTATTTTAGTAATTTTCTATATAAAACCTAAATTCAGAAATAATACAATTGCTTTTCCTCTAGCTCAAAAAAAAAATAAATAAATAAATAAACAAACAATTATGCTTGGTTTTATAAAGAAGCGATTAAAATTAATTATATTGTCCTAAAAAAAAGATTTTAATTTTTATTAATTTCGGTTTTAACAATTTTTATATTAAATTTTTTAATAAACTTTTATAAGCTGATTAAATATTTTAGAGAAGACCTTTTAATATCTGAAAAAATTTATTTCAATTAAATTATAATTTAAAAAAAAAAATTAAATCAAGGCTCCCCATTTTCTTTTATGTGACGCATAAACAGCCAAGTTAAATAAAACAGTTACTTTCCGTATTTCTATTTGCTATATTGGCCCCTTGGCACCCGCCTCAGCACTTCCCCCACAGTTGAAACGATTAAGTGATTTCGTGCATACTGCGTGATAATTGGATTAATATGCGATGAAACAGTGTTCAACAGGAAGACGCCCGGACACCCGGACACCCGAAATCCCCGAAACCGAGCTATGATGCCGGTGGTGGTTTTGGTGTGATTTTGGCGCGGGTGGCAATAGAAATTGTTTGCTTTTGGGAAATTGTTGGGCCTTTTTGGTTAACTAAATGCCAAATTATGGAAGAGAAACACTGAGAAAAATTGTTGATTATGAAATCCAGAGGGTGATTTTTTTCAGTGTCTAGGCTAAATGCTTATCCAGTTATCGTCAGCATCAGAATGATAGACAGCAAAGTGTGTGCAGCCTGTTAATCATATGAATCAAAATAACCCACCACCATCAAGAGGAATAAGAAGAAAACCACCGCAATGAAGGGTGGAACGAATTTGGAAAACAAACTTAACATTTTGGCTACGGGTGGTTAGCCAGTTAACCTTCCCCCTTGCTTGGTTCTTTACAACCAATTTAAGCAACTCCTTTTGTGTTTGCTTTGCTTCTGCTAGGGGAAGGGGGGGGAAAAGGGTGGATAGAAACATATTCTCAGTGTCATTGGAAGTACGCAAGTGAAGGGGATAAGTCTGTGTGAAGTTGGGATTACAATAAAGATGTAAATTGATTATAGTTATGATCGGCATAGACAAAGCTGCTGATTCGTATAGCAAATATAGTTTAGTTATACAAATAAAAAATAATTTAAGAGAAAAAAAACGACTCAACAGCCAATTAAGCAGGGACAAATAAAATTGAGAAAAGAAAAATATAATTTCCCGGCAGCAGTTAAAAGGGCATTTTCCTCCGACAAAGTAGCCCTGACCAAACAAATTTGTCAGCCCAAAATCCAACAAATAAACAAAAGAGTTTATTTAACTGGGCCCACTTAGCATTTCATTACCAACAAACACCAACTCAGCATCAGAAGCCGAAGAGACCAAAAGACCAAAGTTGCCAAACAAATTAAATCATCTTGGTCAACGGACAGAAGTCGCTTCCGAACATTCACTCTCCAAGCGGTACGATCAAAAAAAAAAAAAGCCAAAAAAATCTCAAATTATTTGACAATCAAATATAGAGAACTCGGATACTTTAAATGTCGGCATTGGTAAGTCATTTCAACTCTTTGATCTAGGCGGGCTCTTTACTCTCTCTCTCTCGCTGGCTCGGTTTGTCTATGGATGATCAGCTCAGATCTATTGAGTATGTCTCGACTCGACTGGCTAATTTATAAAATAAATCATATGAAAATTAGTAACGGCAGAGCACTGGCCAACTCTTAACTGGTTTTTAGGTGAGTCTCTTTTGATTAATTTATTTGCCCAAGATCTTTTTGGGGGTAAAGAGTCATTTGGGTGGGCAATTGCCCAGAAACCAGAAAAAGAAACCCAGTCAAATTCTGTTGACACAGCAGTGATTTTAACACCTCTGCAATCACCAAGGCATTCAAGGGCCACGATCGGTTGGCTCTGTTTTGACTGCTCATTAGTGGCCAAGTTGGTAGCCTGGGTCGGCATTGGCGGCATCTTTTGAACTTGCCTGTCGTTTTAGACACTTGTTGTCTAATTACCAAAGCCACCCGCAATGCTGCCAAGTGTGGCACTAGGTGAAATCGTGCCAAAATTGAAAGGAAAGTATATAGGTTTATATATATTTTATTTTTTTTTTTTTTGCCGCATTTTCTCGCAACTCTTTGTTAATCATTGAAATGGCTGAGAAGGCAGACACAAGTCGGCAAAAATCAGTAAATGTCGCTGTTTGCTTTGAAGATGATCATCTAACGATTTGTAAATTTTTATTTATTGTTGTTTTTTTCTTTTAAGTTTCAGAACAAAAAATATGAGACAGAAGAAACTTGAGATAATCATCTATGCGGCCAATAAAATCAGTATGCGCCTGTTAATCGTTTCAAGATACATAATAATTTTATTTTCTTAAAAACAAAAACAAATCTCGATCTTAAAGATTGTGGAATGGTCAATGGTTGTTGTCGCCGCCATCGCATATCGATCACTTGGTACCGACTTTGCGCCTAAAATACGCAAAACTCAATCGAAACATTCAGTTCATTTAAATTTTCGAATCACCTGCAAAAGCCAAGAAAAAAAATATATAGACCAAAAAAGACCTCAAAGGTTGATTTAGTTGGCAAAATCATAAGGAGCCTGCTTAGGCCCCAAAGTGTAGGGTATTCGGCATAATAAATCTTTTGGCTTTGGTCCAGGCTTTCTGCCCTTTCTGTTCCCCTTTGGGTTTTGTTTGAATTCTATAAAGGCAAATTTAAAAGGCCCTCAACCATTGTTTGCCCGAGGGCCCCCAAAACCAAAAGAATCTCCCTGATAAGCATCATCGAGGCAAGCTGCGGCTGATCTGTTTATTTTTTTTTTTTCGAGATCGTGGCCAATATTTATGGCACCCCCGAAAAAAAAGGAAAAATAAAAAAGAAGAAGAAATAATATAAAATGAGAGAAACAAATGATAAGACAAATGTCAAGATGAAGCATGCTCTACGAATTTGTGGCCCAAAGTTCTAGTTAGCTGGAAATTAGAGCAATTAGCCCGACTGATGCACTTGGCCAGGTTGGGTTAACCAACTAATCAGCGTTGACTTGGCCATCCATAAAAATGTACACAAATTTTTGATCGGACCTTTTTTTTTGTCGCCGTCTTTGGCTACTGTGGGCGTGTTGTCTGCTAGTTGAGGGCTTGTAAACAATTTCATTATCAGATGATTACGTTATTTATTGTCTGGCCAAGCAGGGACTACCTGTCCCCTTGCACGCGTCCTCGATCTGATGGCATTGATAGCCCAACTCAACCTAGGCGCCTCCTGACACAGAGCGGCATATAAATAATTCTCTAGCATAAATGTCAAAGGGCATTTAATGAAGTTATTAAACGGATAGCTACCGTTCTTCTTCGTCTTCTTCTTCTTCTTGTTAATTTTTTCTGAAGATCACCAAAATGACAAAAGAAAAGTAGACAGTTTGATATGGTTTTGGAGGGCGTTAATGAAAGGCCTGGGGGCATCAGTCTTGACGATAAATGCTCAAGATTGACTATAACGAGCGATTGCAATCAGTTTGGTCTTATGTCTGCTTTGCATTAAGTCGAACTGGTTGCACCGGTTCGGTTTGATTTTGAATTGTTAAAGGCAGAATAGCAGGGGGATGGGTAGGAGAGATGGTCAGGCAAATGCCAATAAAACGCTTGCTATAACGAGCAACAAAATTTGTAACGATTCAATTTAAGGCTACAGAGTACAACAAGATCCTCCTCTTCCGTCTACCTCGGCTCTTTGGCTGGGGGTAGGGGGCTTTGGGGGTATTGCTAGTGTGGTTGTTGTCGGCGGCAAAAGATGAAATAGTCAAATAGAGACACGGCCAAAAGGCCCCCAAACACGGGCCGTTTTGTCTAGATGTTTGTTTGCTGGCTTTAAGGCGGCGACCTGGTCGTCTCCTCGTCTCCTCGTCTCCACATCTCCACTGGCACTCCTGCCACTCCTTGCAGCTCCACTGCTGCTGCTGCTGCCACTTGGCAAGCGGCTCAATTCAATGAAATTTATGAAGACATGACTGGCAATTGTAGTCGGCAACATCGAGAGAGTTGCCATTGATATAAACCGACCGAAAACAGACCAAGGAAACAAGCCAGTTAGCTGACTAGTCAAGAGGCGGGTGAGTCCGGTCAGTCCAGGTCCTTTCCACTGCCCGGCTTGACGCCTACTTGGCGACACGGCTTGTCCCATTGCATAACTCGGGCCAGCAACTACACTGAAATAACAAAAAACAATTACAACTCAATTGGCCATAAAAGAGAAGGAACACAAAACCCAAAGACCAGAAACTTTATTTATTTAAAAAAGAAAAACATTTTTAAAATCTTGTCCAGCAGATATAGCAAATTAATTAGCCGAGAAATTTTTCATAGGTTCTGCCAGAACCAAAAGAAAATCTTGGCCAACGGTAATTCCCAGCGGCAATTCAAAGCCAAAATCTCGGTAGCTAACAACAAAAACAAGATACAATTACAATTTGACCCGAAAATCGGCAACTCTCTCTCTCTTTCACTCTCTCTATGTAATTGTTCTTTTGTGCATGTGTGTGTGTGTGTGTGTGGCAGTGGTGTCGAAAGGTCATAAATAAGTGGCTTGGTTAAGGAGCTATCCTTCTGGCCGGACCAACCATTGATCCCGATAAACAGCAAATCAGTCCTTCTATCTTTTGTCTCCTAACCATCCGTGTGTGTGTGTGTGTGTGTGTGTGTGTGGGAACACATATCTTTTATATAAGAAATTGTCATAAAATTTGCCGTAAAAAAATGAGTTAGATTGTTTGATTTCGGTTTGTCTAGGCATTGATAAAAATCCTGAATTGAAAATACTTTTCCTATTTTTTTGGGTGGTCTTTTAGTCTAGACGAAATATCCAACCTTTAACCTTTCCGAAAAATGATATACCTATTCGATTAGAACTCTACCAATATGAATTAAATTTTTTTTTATGCTCATGATTAAGTTTAATTTTGAATTCAAATTTTAAAGGCTCAAATAGTTTCATTCATGGTGAAGTCGTTTACCAATCTTATGACTCTGTAGTATAATAATAACCAGTAGGATCAGTAGTATCCGGTGGATATGTTGTTGTGGGATTAACAACATAGGGTGGGGGTGTGGGGATGCTTTGTGTTGTTGCAATTGGATTACCACTCAAGCAGGAATTCAAGTCGCTATAAATCTGAGTGGTTTGCTTCACATATGTAGCCTCGGCAGCGTTGATACAGAGTTGCTGTGTACTCTCGATCGCATCATATTGTTTCTGTATCTGAACTAGATAGTCCTTGGCCGTGAGTGAGACATTATAGATGGACTTGGATTGGGCATCGGCCTAAAAGGAAACGAGCAAAATTATATACTTCGATGGGGTATTTCAAATTTAGCTTACATTATCAGTATAGCATTGGATCTTCTGAATGGCCCCCACCACGGTGGAGCAATCGGTTAGGATGGTGCAGGAGGCTTGACTATTTAACTGGAGCTCATTGGTTTGGTTTTGCCAACAATTATCGATCTGATCACTGGACTCGGTATAGGCCTGGATGCATTCATTGTATTGCTCCTCATATTGATAGCTGGTTTGGTTGAGCTGCGGATTGTAATAGCTGAAACAGTAGGCAGTATTGGCAGGATTCTGGGCACTCAGCACATTGGCCTCATCGCTCATTTTCTGTACATTGCGCTGAATGTCAAGGCTGAGATGGTAGCTTGAGGCCAGGCCAGCACAGATTCCGAAGAGGAAAAGTGTTATTTTCAGATAGTTTGCCATGTTAGAGGAACTTTCACAACTGCTGAATTCATTGAAGAGTTCTTCTGTTTTTATAGGCACTTTTGGCAGCTCTTATCTTTTGTTAATAATAAATGAGTATGTTATTAATTTTATATTGATTGTTCGCCTTATTTTATTAATGTAATTAAAAGATCCAAAATTAATTTCCGTTAATGTTTTCACTTTTAGCTAGAGAACTAGTTGTTATCTTCTAATGGCTTCTAAAATTTTATTTTATGTCTTGAAGTTGTCTTATTGTATAAAATGAAAGTTTACAATTAAGCGAGGCTGGGAAATAGATAGGAATGGATTTCCTATGAATTTAGGCAATTCTTAATTTAATTAAAAATAACAGACTTTTTGTTGCGAGAAAAAGTTACAACTACTTACACTTTTTAATTTTGGAAGATAAGAAGTGGGAACGTTCAACCCGGAAGCTCAACTAATTGACGGCATTACTAAGATTAAAAAATTGATTTTTTTTATTAAATTTATACCGTAAGGCCTTAAATTTATTTGAAGGCTTAACAAATTTTCTATCAGACTAATATGTTTCGAATCCTGGAAATGCTAAATCCCGATTAACTATTCTGAAAAAATCCATTAATAATAGTCCAAGCTATTGAAAGCTAGTAGGAACACTACCAAGCTTAAGCGAATCCTTTAATTCTTGACAGATTGACTTTCTTTTATATAGTTTAATAATAAGAACCTTTAAATAACAAATTTCGCAAAATTACATTCAAATTTGAAATAAACGACAGCGCCACTCTGCGGCCACAGTTGGCACTTACTGTTTGCAATATTAATTTCGATAGGGGGCGCTAAACCTAATTGTTGACGTTAAAACGGAACCAGTTTGATTCGTTCTTTCAGTGATCAACTGTTTTTTATGTTCATTCGTCCCAACCTACTAACTTCCGAATTTTGCGAGGTGAAAAATAATAGAAAAAAAGCAAAGGTTTTCATTTTCTCAGCATTAAAAGCTTACAAATTAAGTGTAGTGCTGTGCGATAAAGTGTGCAATTTGTTTACGTGCGTCAAAGATGTGATTCATTTTTTTTATACATGGATGAAACTCGAGTGTTTCATTAACATGCCCGCCCCGCGCCTCACTCCGGGGCCGTAAAAACGTTTGCTAAATACAATATACACACACACACACATATATATATCAATATGTACATGTGTACAATTTCTCGTGCGCTGCCAACAGAGCTGCCAACCCGCATTGAATTATGAATGCAGTAGTGTAAACTGAAAGAGGCGGAGGCGGCATTGGCGCGCCGAAATTGCGTCGGTTTTTAATTAAAAAAAAAATCTAACAACAACAGTAATATACCAGCTAACGCCTACGATGGCCCGTTATTAGGCTACTCTCGTTTTCATAGCTGCTCTAACGGGAGTGCAGTTGCTACAAGAAAACAATCTCTAACAAAAAGAAAAGAGACGGCTTTTCCATTGCTGCCACATACTCGCACATAAATAAATATGTACACAGAAATTAGTTTACTTCTAAATTTAGAGAATGAGCGGTATTGTTTGATAAATCGATGTGTCAAAGGAAGCAAAGGTCAGCTCTGAAAAACTTGCTGCTGCATTTTAAACTGCCTCTTAGAATTTCGCAAAATTAGGAAAATTCACTCGAATTTAAACGGGCAAAAATATCCTTCAGCCGGTACGGTCCGCCTAACCAAAGCGTGTATGTACATATATTTTGCAGTGTGTGTAGGTGTGCGCGGCCTTCGCATGTGTTTTTGTCGATTTGTGTGCTATAGATTTTTACATGCGGCGCGAAACTTTCAAGTTCACGGCATTCAACCGTATTGATTTTAACCGGCTCTGCCCGCCTATACAGGCGACGGCGGCGGCCCATTCAAATTCGTCTTTATTGATGTGCCTTTTTTGTTTTGGTCTACCATTTTGAATTACTTACAGCTTAGCACAGCCAGCGCACGCAATCCTCCAGAAGGCCAACAAATTCCACCCGCACACCACACCACACAGTATGATCAATAGAAATGGGTGGATTCCTGGATAAGCCGAAAACAGCAAAACACAATGACCAAGGCGAGGGCAACAAGCTGCTCTTCGGAGTCAGCTCCATGCAGGGCTGGCGCTGCGAAATGGAAGACGCCTACTGTGCACGTGCCGGCCTGGGCAATACCCTCGACGACTGGAGTTTCTTTGCTGTCTTCGATGGACATGCCGGCTGCAAGGTATCCGAACACTGCGCCAAACATCTGCTCGACAGCATTATCAGTACAGAGGAATTCCAAAGCGGCGATCATGTGAAGGGCATACGCACAGGCTTCCTGCATATAGACGAGGTGATGCGGGAGCTGGACGAATTCACCCAGGACGCTGAGAAATGTGGCGGCACCACGGCCGTCTGTGTATTTGTATCCTCGACGCAGGTCTACATAGCGAATTGTGGTGATTCGCGAGCCGTGCTGTGCCGGCAGGGTGTGCCGGTCTTCGCCACTCAAGACCACAAGCCAATCCTGCCTGTGGAAAAGGAACGCATACACAATGCCGGAGGCACTGTGATGATAAAGCGCGTCAATGGAACACTGGCCGTGTCGCGGGCACTCGGAGATTATGACTTTAAGAATGTTCATGGAAAGAGCCAATGCGAGCAGTTGGTCTCACCCGAACCGGAAATATTTTGCCAAAGCCGTCAGGATACCGATGAGTTCTTAGTGCTCGCCTGCGACGGCATCTGGGATGTTATGAGCAATGAGGATGTCTGCAGTTTTATACACTCGAGGCTGAAAGTCACCAGTGATTTGGTAAACATTGCCAATCAGGTAGTGGACACCTGTTTGCACAAGGTCAGTGCCCCTTTTCCATTGAAACATTCCAACCATTTCTCACTAATACTCTACACCGATTTTACCTTCTCACAAACAGGGCAGCCGTGATAATATGAGCATCATTATAATTGCTTTCCCCGGAGCACCTAAGCCAACCGAAGAGGCGATAGAGGCTGAGCGACGGTTGGAGAAACAACTCGAAAAGATCACAAGAGGTTGTCTAAGTCGTCTACTTTGTTTATAACTAATCGTAAACGTACTCGTAACCATAATTTCGTAACGTTAAACTCGTAACTGTTGATCTGTGCCGTAGTAGAGTGTTCCGTTCCAAGCAGTTTACTTTTGTTAGAACTCCAGAGACTCGTAGGTTTCGTTGTGGTTTCCGACGAGACCATTAAAAAAAAGTACACAAAATCAGACCTCTTCCCCCAGCGACCTCGAACCGACCTATCAGATTGAATGAATGAATGAGTTGGCCATGTTAATAACCTAAGCCTGCGTGTATATTAGATTAGTTAGCAAAATTGTTAATTAGCCATATTTAACTTTTTAGCTGGATAATTACTTTATTAGTTAGCTGAAACTGTACTAAGAATAAATTCAATAACAGTTCCTTCCGATTCGACCACACACCGAACCAAAATCAAAGCCATTACCATGCTACTGGCATAACGAAGTCAATGCCAAAGGTCTTCTATGTCGATATAGCTATATGTATGCCTGTATATATATGTGTGTGTGTGTGTGTGGATTATCCTTCGAAAACCGCTAATGCATAGTAAATAACTGAATGGCGTGCCACTCTGTCATATCTTGAATGAGACCGAAATGTGCGTGTGTACCTTGAAAGTGTGAATGATTAGATATATGTGAGCTACACACTAGTAAAGTTCAGTATTATTGTCCATGAGTGAGTGCGTGCGTGTGTGTGTGTGTGTGTGTGGGAAATTAAATTATTGCCTTGCTACACCAACTGCCAAATTGAAAAAGCAAAGAAATACTCACTTCCATATCCCCTTTAGCCTAAATCTCGGTGTGTGTGTGTGTGTGTGTGTGAGTGACTATCGATAATTGATATTATTTAGATAAATTTTTGAAAATTCCTGCCCAAATTGTGAGATGCCTAGAAAAGTATTTCCCAGAAACCAAACCAGCCAGTCAACCGATTCCATAGTACCTAACAATGCACTAATAACAAATTGATATCCCATTAAAACTATATGTGTTTGTATGTATGTATTATATAGAACCTACATGTACATATATCAGATTAACAATAGTTGTATTCAACATTAATCAAAATATGAAAACAAACCAAAGAGATATATATATATATATATTAGGTTGTCAAATATCTCCCTTCCGCTTTTTTGCTCTTTATTCAATGCTTTATAAAAAGTGATACAGTGATCGGATTTAGTTCAAATATGCGCCGTTTTGTTCGATAATCTGTTTCCATCTAGACGGCAACTTCATAATACCTCCCTCGAAGAAGCCCCCCTCCTTATTTGCGAAGAACTCGGACAGCCACTTTTCACATGCCTCTTTTGAGTTCAACTTTACACCACCAAGGGCATTCGCCATGGACAGGAACAGGTGGTAATCACTTGGCGCTATGTCCGGGCTATATGGTGGATGCGATAAAACCTCCCATCCGAGCTCCCGTAGCTTCTGACGAGTCATCAACGAAGTGTGTGGTCTGGCGTTGTCCTGGTGGAACACTACACCCTTCCTGTTGGCCAATTCTGGACGCTTCTGGTCGATCGCCTGCTTCAAGCGGTCCAGTTGTTCGCAGTAGATGGTAGAATTAAGCGTCTGGCCATATGGGAGCAGCTCATAGTGGATGATTCCCTTCCAATCCCACCAAACACACAGCAAAACCTTCCTGGCGGTCAATCCCGGCTTGGCCACTGTTTGGGACGATTCACCGGCCTTCGACCACGACCGTTTTCGCTTGATATTGTCGTATGTGATCCATTTTTCGTCGCCAGTCACCATCCGCTTCAAGAATGGGTCGAGTTCGTTCCGTTTCAGCAGCATATCGCAGGCGTTGATTCGGTCCAGAAGGTTTTTTTGCGTCAAATCATGCGGCACCCAAACATCAAACTTTTTTTTGTATCCAGCCTTCTGCAGATGGTTTAAAATGGTTTGGTGACTAACTCCCATCTCCTGGGCGATGTCACGAGATGCCACATGCCGGTTTAACTCGATGTATTCCATGATTTGATCGGTATTTGTCGTCACAGGTCTTCCGCCGGCTGGCTTATCCATGGTGTCGTTTTCACCGGCTCTGAATCGTCGAAACCATTCCTCCGCGGTTCGAAGTGATAGAGTACCATCCCCCAAAACACCATTAATCTCACGGAACGTTTCTCTAGCGGATTTGCCTTTAACGAAGGAAAACTTTAAAATAGCGCGAATTTCGGCGTTAGTGAACTCCATGTTTACACGTCTATAACTGTTGAACGAAATATTCAAACTAACCATGCGTAGCGACGTTTTGTAGGTTATGTCAAGACCTTTCAAATTATGTATAGTGTTGCCAGATACGAGCTCTGTAGCGCTTTGTACATAGCCGCGAAATTCAAAAGACAAAAAGGCGGAAGGGAGATATTTGACAACCTAATATATCAGCAAATCCGAGAGGACCGTGCTGCTAGGTCAAGCTCAAGTATTAAACCTAACAACAGTTACTTTCTTCTTTTTAAGGATGTACATAAAAAATACAAAACAATAACTAAAAATTTAAAAAAAAAAAAAAATACTATAGAAAAAAATTTAGATAGTTTTACAAAGATAAAGAAAAATATCAGCTTATTAAGCCGATAAAAAGCACCAAGTGAATTTATAAGAAATGCCAAGTCAAATGGCATAACTCCCTAGCGCTCCCAGGGCACTCAGGCAGAGTTTATAAAAGTTAGTTGGATTTTTTTCTTAAGGAAAGATCAGAACTCTCAAAGTATTATTAAGTGAATTGAATCGGTGATGAGTTTTCGGCTTGCCGAAGAACTTTTCGAAACACTTTTTCGAAAATGTCCAGACTAATTACTTAGCAAAGTAACTAGGAAATTTTCTAGTCAAAAGAATTTAGTAAAACAAAATTTTTTTATTAAAATTAAGTAAAAAAAAAATTAAAAACAAAAAAATGAGAAAATTGTAGAAAACAAAAAAAGAAAAAAACCATTGTAAACCTTATGCTCACCAGTTGTGTGGAAGTGCTTGTTGCGCTCTATAAAACCAGACAAGTCTCAAGTGAAACCTAACCAAAAATTAGTCTTAAATTTAAAAATGAAAAACAAAAAAAAAAGCAATCAAAAAGGGAAGCGATGAAGGCGCTCTCACATATTTGCCACAGGTTGTCAAGCCTAAACGCGCCAACCGATTTCGAACTTGTGTACCTAAGTACCCCCCCAAGCAATCCGAAACTAAACAGATTTGCTTTACTCAAAAAAAAAAAAAAAAAAAAAAAATATCAAACCAAAAAAATATATTAAAAAGAAACAAATAATTTTAGCTTTAAAAATTAAATGAAATTATTTTCCAATTTTTTTTTTTTTGTTTTCGTCAAATATGAAAGAAAATGCCGATTTAAATATACTTGAAAAAAAAAAGAATGAAATAATTCGAAAAAAAAGAAAAAGAAAAAAACCCAAACCAAAAGTGTTTGTTTGCTGTGTTGTTTGTTCAGTTTTCAGTATTCATTCTACCTTCGCTGCTTTCACGCCTCACCCGCTGCCCACCTGCATACACATACACACACACATACACAGATACAAGCGCGCGGTTCTATAAACCAGAAAGAACTGAAACAAACTGAAAAAAATAATAATAATTTTTTATTTTTCATTAAGCAAACTTGAAACATTTTCACATTTCAATTTTTTTTTTTTTATAATTATTTTTTTTCGAAAATTTTCCATTCCAAAATTAATAATAATTTTTCCAAGCGCAAAATTTTGACAACCACAAGAAATACTCCAATTTCTACTTACCAATCGTCTTGGTTGTCAATTATACTTGTTGTTGTCGTTGGGCACTCCGGGTGTTGCGAGTACGCGCGTATCCAAATATATATCAAATTATTCCAAAAAAAAAGAGCAATTTCAAAATCAAAACTAATAAAATGGGCGTGTCAGTCAAAGAGTCAATAGAGCAAGAAAATTATTAAGATGAGTGAGCATAAGGTATGTCTATATCTCTGTAGTTTGTAAAAAAAATCCAATTTTTTTCAAATCAAAAAAAAAATTCTCAATATTTTTTTGGCATTTTTCTAAATTTTGTGTTTTTGTTTAGTTTTTATATGAATTTTGTTCCCTTCCCCCACCCACCTAACATTTTGATCTTAAGTGTTAAGCGCTAAATAATTCACTTTGTAAATATTTCAAAGAAGAAGAAGACACAAGCATGGTCACAAGAAGGTCTTGGTTAAGTGAATGCACCATAGGCAGTGTTCACTGTGCCATTGACTTGAGACACAAAGAAATAGTTACTCTTGCCTTTGGCTGCTTGCTTTATTTTTTTTTTTCTCATTTTGTTTTTTGATTTTTAAGTTCGTCTCACCAACTCCTTCCTCGATCGGTTGCTTTCTTTTTTTTTTCTTGTAGCTAAAATAACTTGTATTTTATTCGATTTATCTATGTATATAAAAGTAATCATAAATTAAGTTAATTTTACAATTTATTTTGTTAAAGACAAAATATTAATCATTTCGTTCTCGGTCCTCATTTTTTTTTGCAGAGGAAATAGAGTGTAATCAGCTGACGGATTATGTGGATCTGTTAAAATTTTTGCAAAACAAAACTGACATTGAAGGGCTTCCCCCCGGCGGCGGTTTACATTCAAAGTGAGTAAATGAAAATCATCTGGTTTATTTGAAAATTGATAAACTCCTTTCTTTTTTGGCAGATATCATATTATTGAGCATACATTCAAGGAGATGTTCCCGGATAGACCATGTGAAGTACGAAATATTTTTTACAACATTTAAAAACGATCAAGTGCCACGCTTTTTTTTTTAATGCTTTTTTTCTATTATTTTTTTTTTTGAAACGCTTTCATAAACAATTTTGATTATTTATTTAATTAGCTAAACAAAAAAAGAATTTATTTTTTTATTAAAAAAAAAGAAAGAAATTATTTTAAGTTTTGGAATGATTCGGCTAGATTTTGCCCATCCCAGCACAATCCTCGAGCGCAGACGGTTAGTCTTTCATCTTGCATCCCATACACATCGGACATTTATATAACCTTTTGCACGGCTTCTACCCTCTCCTCCTCCATCCTCTCTCTATCTCTGTCTCACTCTCTTTCTCTACATATTTTTCGAGAGAATTTTTGAAATAATCTTTATCTATTAATTGTTGTTTAAATATGATTCCTGTATTCTCTTTCTTTTATTTCTAGTTGTATGCATTCGATGAGCTATGAATTTTGTATGCAACACACAAAAAAAAAACAAATACAAATACAAAACTACATACATACTCACATTTCAAAAACTACCCCAACTACCCAGCAAGAGAACAAACAAAACAAAACAAAATTTGATAATTTAATTTCTAAGGCAAAAAAAAAAAAAACAAATACAAAACAAAGTCAAAAGAAGAAAAGCTTTTGTTGCTTATACCGTTATACCGATTTGTTCAATCCTAAATAGTTTGCATGTTCTCATTCGAAAAACAAAAACAAAAAATGTTATGTAAAACTTACCCCTCGCTCCGCCCATCCAACTTCATGTAAGCTTTAGTGTTTTTTTTTTCGTTTTTTTTTTTGTTGTATTCATGCCGCCTCTTGTCTCTGTGGTCTCTGGTTATTAATTTTGTGCCTCTTTGTTATTCTTGCAGAGTCCAACGCATTGAAATGCAAACAGTTTAAGCAACATTTAAACACAAACAAAAACATTTATTCAAAATGCAACAAAAGAAACAACAACAGTACTTTTAAATTAAAAAACAAAAAACCAAACCGTTTTCTACTTTAACAAAAAAAAAAAATAAAAACAAACAAACAAAAAAGAAAAAAAAAAAGTAAAAACCAAAAGAAAGAAAATGAAAAAAATGATAAACCAACCAACCAAGCAACCTATCTACTACTAATGATAATAATAATAAGCCTAATTAAAAATTACAAATAGTTTATGTGAAAATGAAAGAAAGCCAGTCCTAAAAACACCACTACAATTAAGCAAAAACAAAAAATTAAAAATACAAAATTAATAAATAAATAAAACACAAAGAACAAAAGCTCAGTGTGGAACCAAAAGCGAGAGAGAGAGAGTAACTTATGATCCATATGAGCCTAGCTCAGCAATCGAAGGGGAATAAATACTCCAGCAAGTTCAACTAGCAAAGAGCTTTTGCTAATGCACTCGCCGTGAAAGTTTCTCTACTCTCGCTGAGCTTTTCTGTGGTCATATTAGCATCGTTGTTCTCGCAATCAAAGCAAACCAATCAATTGTAATATTCTAAGTGCGGACAAAGCAAACAAACAAAAAGAAAAAGGAAAGATCCACAACACACACACAAACACACACACACACACACTCTCACCTACACTGTTAAACAAAACAAAAAATAAATTTTTAAAGAATTCGTACATTTTTTCTTCTTCTTCTTTGCGTACAAAGCAAACGTGTAACGGAGACAGTTTATTTTATAGTTTTCCTTTATTTTTTATTTTCAATATTTTTTTTTTTTGTTCATATTTGCCGTGGATAACTTGTAAGAACTTGTAAAATGTTTGTTACTTGAGAGTTCATTTTGTTCTAATTTTACTTTTTATTTTTTTTTTTAATTTTATATAAGTCAATCTATATATATATATATAAATAAATATGTATGTATATGGATGTATGTGTATGTGTTTATGCATATGCGATTTGTGTAAATGAGAGAGAAATCATAAATCTAAAGCAAAGGAAACTTAAATATTGTAAAGTAAAAAAAAAAAACAAAAAATGTTAGTTTTGAAAAAAAAAAAACCAAAACCTAAAGCAAAAAAAATATATATATAAAGTAGTAAAAAAAAAGAAGAAGAAAATTAAGAATTACAATCAGAAAAACAAGTAAAATAAAATTCCCTCTAAATTAAGTTAAAAAATGGAATACATGATTCCCCCTAATTTCCGTCAAAAGTAAAAAAAAAAAACAAAATAATTAAAACAAAAAAAAAACCTACTAATTTATAAGCTGTGCAAGTTGATGATGAAATTTTAAGAAACAAAACAAAAAAAAAGGAAATACAAAAAAAATGAATACGCTCGAGTTTGTAGTAAATGTTGAAAGAAAAGAAAAAAGAGTTTGCAATTATTTCAAGACCTCCTCCCCCCCGCATTCCAGCTTCTCTTCTAGCAGTCAGCCGTCTTCCTGGTTCAGCTGGACGGTGTACCAGTCATATCACCTCCAGAAGCGACAGGTGTTGTCCTTGGAGGCGGTCAGAATGGCGTCTCCGGCATAGCTGTAGGCGCAGGAGAAGACCTCGGCCTCATGGCCGGAGAGCACCTGGGAGCAGTGGCCCGACTCGGTGAGCCAAAGGCGAGCCGTGTTATCGGCTGAGGCTGTGAGCAGCATGCAGCCACTGGGACTAAAGCAGACCTTGGAGACCTCATCGGTGTGGCCGGCCATCAGAGCCAGCTCTACCGCAGAACCGGTCACCTGCCAGACCCGTGCGGTACAGTCACTACTGCTGGTGGCCAGCAACTTGCCAGCTGCATCAAAGTTCACGTCGAGCACTTCGTCGCTGTGGGACGAGACCAAATGCAGCTCCTGATCCAGGCGACGCACATCCCAGACACGCGCTGTGCTGTCCAGAGAGCCCGTGGCTATCAGCGAGCAATCAAAATTCCACACACAAGTGGACAGCTCCGCAGTGTGTCCACGCAGCTGGTGCAAGCAACTTTTTCGAAAAGAAAGTCAGTTGATTGCTTGAAATCTAAAGAAGCTTCACTTACCTTTGGCTGCGTGTGTCCCAGATGGCTGCCGTGTGGTCGAACGAGCCGGTAAGCAGCAGTTGGCCTTCGCGGCTGTAATGAGCTGCTATCACCTCGGCACCATGATGGGCCAACTTGTGCAGCTCTTGGGCCGTCTCCACGTCAAAGATGCGGGCCGTACCATCCATAGAAGCAGTGGCTATGCTCTGGGCATGCAGGGGATGGAATTCGGCGGCCACCAGCTCCGCCGTGTGGCCAAAGAGCGTGCACAGATTTTGGCCACTGCTGGTGGACCACACCTTGGCCGTGGCATCAAAAGAGCCCGTGACAATTTTATCACTAAAATAGGAAATTTCCTTTGAGAATTTCCTCCTTGGAAATTTGTGTCTACTCACCACTTGGGAGTGTTGAAGGCCACTGAGAAGACCACATTGTCATGACCAGAGAGTATGTGCTCCACCTCGGCCGAGTTGGTGTTGATGATGTGGCAGGTGCGATCGTAGCTGCCGGTCAGGCAACGCTCGCCGCTCCGATCAAAGCAGACGTTCGTCAGGGGCAGGATATGGGAGGCGTGGCGCTTGTGTAGATAGAATTTCTTTTTGACGGGTTCCTTTAATTTCCTCTGTAATTTGGTGAGTGCCTTTTTCAAAGCACTGAAAGTGTCCTGACAACTGGAGTTCTGTCCCTCAGCTTGCAGACACAAGGTCTCCCGATCAGCCGGCCTGTCGACCACATTGGGCAAATCGGAATTGGCCTCAGCTCTCGAACTCTGGTGTTCAGCTGCCTCGACCTCTCTCAGCAAAATACTGTCAGCCAGTGATTCAATATTGGTTCTGTCGAAAAATTTTGGTTTTGGTCATTGGATTCATAATTTCCAGGTCACGTCGTACTTACTTGACGTTCAAGTCCAACAGATCAAAGTGGCGCAAACGCTCGCTGCCATCTGCGGCGCGATAGTTCAAGGCCAAACCTGCTTCGAATTATAGAATTACCCTTTGGGATTCTTTTTAAAAATTTGACTCACCTGGCGGATAATAACGCAGGAAGATTTTGTTGGCGCTCATCGACTCAGCTGTTGCGAAAGAAGTCGCCGTCTGCTTTGAAAATTCCTTCACTTGGGCCGTTTTGGTTTCTTGTGTTTGTTTCCTAGTTTCCGTCGTTTGCTGACCTGCTTTAAGGTGTTGCTTATTGCTTTTAGCCTTGTCAACGCCAGTGACGGCGTGCCCTCCTCGTCTTTCGTAAACATATTTGCCAGTTTGGTCGATTTACCGCAGGCATTGGAATGTGTTGTAGGTCTGGGTCGCAGGCCCGAGTCCCTGATTGCGTGATCCGGTGTGGGTGTCTTCTATTTGATTTCTTTTTTTGCCTGACAACGATGAACGGAAAGCTCACTCAACTGCCTGTCTGCTTCGAAACTCTTCCACAATTTAATAATTTATTTTTTATTTTTTATTTATTCTTTGTTTCAATTTCAAATAAAATGAAGTCATTATTTTTGTTAACATTTTTCTGTGTTTTCTTTCCTATGTTATTTCATTATTATGTTATGCGTATGTTATTGCGCTGTTAATCAGCAGAAAGAAAGTACGATTTTTTGAGAGTACTTTCTAATTCGTGCTCAATTTGCTCTCTTAAAAAGTACCCTCTACTCTCTTAAAAAGTATCCTCTACTCTCTTAAAAAGTATCCTCTACTCTCTTAAAAAGTACCCTCTACTCTCTTAAAAAGTACCTTTCATTTAATGGCTGACTTAGTCACGCCAGCAACCACTGGCCCACTCCTGCTAGCTGCAGAGCAGTCAGCTTCTGTCAGTCAGCTAAGCAGGTGGCGCTTGGGTTTGTGTATTGGCTAAATCGAAAAATACTTTGGGAAAATTTCTTTTTCCTCAAGTCAATCGTGAAATTTAAAACAAATTTTGAACTTGAAAGGTGATTTTTTCAACATTTGTATGTTTTTTATTTGATCTATAATCGATATTAACAATGAGTAAATCGTATGGGTTTATATATACATAGGGCAAAGGTGGCTTGCTTAGTCCGCTCACTGGTTCAGCGATGGTTGGAATTTTCTGGTCCTTGTGGATAAAGCGATTTTTACATTAATGTTGAATCAATTTTATATTTTTATCTGTTTTTTTTTTCTTGTAAAATTGAGAAGAAAAAAATAATTTCGAGTTCAAATTTTCCAAAGAAATCTTTTATCAAATTATTTTGCTAGATTATGCTAAATTCATTTTGCTAAAACAAGAAGAAGACGAGGAAGAATTATTCAAATTATCTAGAAAAGAGATGATCATTTTAATTGCATCAATTTGTATTGATTACTTGTTTTAATAACCCAAAAGCGCTTGCTTAGATAATTCACAAAGAAGAAAGACGTTGCCAACATCTTTGACTATCGCCAAGCAACGCTAGCCACGTGAAGTCAGAGTCTAAGCTTTCACCTCAAATCAACTGGGCAAAGTTTACTTTTTTCCAAGCCGTCAGTTGGGTGACTTCAGGCCACGTGCCTGCATCGATAAAACTAATTAGCTTGAGTCGGTTGGGTCGGTTCCGTGGGGTTAGTGGAAATGTTGCTGCCAAAAGGCCAATTGTGGCCAACACCTGCCAACATTTTCAACAGCTCTTTGTCACACACTCCAGTTGCCTGGGACTGGATGGAATTGTCTGGGTTCGCTAAGGCAATTAGATTTTGTCTCACTTTTCTTTGGACATTTTCACTAATTTAATTTGGTCAATGATTATGCAAGGCAAAAGAGATAAAGAGAGAGAGAGAGAGACAGATGTTTTGCCTACAATAATGGCGAAAAGAAACTAACGAAAAACACCCAAAATGGTCAATAGCCAATAATGATAAGTAATGATTTGATATTATCGCAGGCAATTTTCAAAGCAACACACACACACAGACACACACATTCACATCCGCACACAGACGACAACATACTGCCAGTGACAATGAACGCACAAATAAGATGAAGAAAAAGAAAAAGTAGTTAAAGCAGTGCAAAATGCAAGCAGTGGACTATTGTATACTCTTTTATTAGATTATTTAGAATTTTATTAAATATTTTATTTTATTAAAAATAAAAAAAAAATTAATAAAAAAACAATTCGGCAAAAGTGAATATTAAATTGTATATTCCATTGCCTTTTGAAGGATTGATTGATTGATTGATTCGGATCATAAAAGTACAAACCAGTAAGTTTCTTAATTCCATACACTCTTTCTTCTTCGAAAAGAGTATAGACAATGATGAGAAAAGAAAATTATTTTCCCTCTCTCTCTCTCCTTTGCTTGTCCCGTCTCCTTCTGAGGTGTAAGCAAATAAGCAGAGAAATGAAATTGTTTGACAAGCTTTACAACTCTCCCCTTCCTCCTGCTGCTCACTCTCTCCCCACCTAGAGAGTTTTGAGTTTCTTATCTCCGTTTCACTCTCAGTTATTTGTCACTTACTTCTTTGAATGGCATTGAAAAATTTCATTGATTTGGCTTTGAATGGCCGAACAAAGTGCCGAACGCAAATGTTTATGGCCAAACATGTGTTGGCCTGTTCGAGAGGAATGCGAGAGGAGTTGACTCAATTTGATTGTCATTGTGGGTTTGATTCTGGGCGTGAGATCTGTCATTAGCAGACGGCGAATGTGTAGCCAGCTCGCCCAGCAGGTGGGCGCGCAGCGCTCAGCTCCGATTTGGCCAACTGTCCATGTTATGGCATAATGAACAGGCTCGACGGGTGCTTTTTGTGTTTCTTGTTTCTTTTTTTTTTTTTTTGTTTTTGTCAGGTTTGCTTTCAACTTTGTTGTCACTTCTTTTGATTGCCTACTGAAACTCAAACCTTGGTCAATCAGGACTGCCGGGTGACCAGGCGAAGACTCTCACCCTCCCGTCTTGGCTCTGTCTGTCGTCTTATTTCTTTATTTTGTGGCAGAGCCTTCTGAGTGCTTTTTGGGGCTGCCTTTGTTCGTGTAATCGTGTCGTAATTTGAGGACACGTCTTGTTTGCTTTTTTGTTCTCCTTTTTGGCTACATATGCCCAGCCAGTCAGACATGTAATACAAGTGAAGATGGTGCGAATCTGACGGTGGGGGGATGGATGGTGAGGGTATAAAATTAAACAAAGAAAGCAAGAGGAAATGCCAACGGTGCAAGAAATAAGTAAAGAAATCAGAGTATCAGACTGCTTCTTATTTTTTTTTTTTTTTTATTGCCAGCCAAATGAAATCAATTTAAAATCGTATAAAACGCTTTCCTAAATAAAAACAGGCTGGAAAAAGAGCAAAGGCAAAAGAAAGACGGATTTAAATTTATGCTCAATAAATTTTTGTTGATTTCCGGCAATGCGATTTGCCAAGATGCCGATGCCAATGTCGACGTCGACGTCCAGGACCTCACTCAGACGAGAGTGATGCCTGGATGCTATATGCGTCTGTGTGTGTGTGTGTGTGTGTGTGTGTGTGAGTGGATGAGCCATGAAAATGCGGCGTTGCATAAATTATTGACACACACACACACACACACACACGCGAGATGGTTGAGTCCGGGTATAATTCCCATACACACGTGGGCCGGAAAAGTGCCGGAAAAATGTTACCTTTTCCTAAAGTTATTATTGTCGAATTTTATGTATGTGTTTTTCTTTTTTTTTTTTGACAGTTTTCGCCTGTGAGACTCTGCACCAGTTGGCTTAGCAAATGAGGTTTAAATGGCACAAAGTTCTACACTTCCTTTGCGCAGAGTACCGTTAAGCCGTTAAGGCCTATTGGAGTTGGTCCGTAGCAATAGAGTTAAACAGATTAAGGCAGCCATTTCATAGAGGTTAGAGGAAATTAAAAGGAATATTTGGATGATACACCCAAACCAGTCGACCAGAAAACTTGCCTAGGATGGGCTCTCTGCCCATCATTTTTTTTTTTTTATATATTCATAGATATATTTATATATATATATATTTTTTTTTTAGCTTACTCGTTGAAAAGTTTATGACTTTGATAAATTAAATTGAGCACACACACACACACCGGAACAGTCCCTGTGAGCAGGCCGTGTTATGAATACCTTAAATACATTCGCACACTCACCCATTCTCTCTCTCTCGCTCTGTCGACCATAAATAAGCAGAACGTATGCATATTATCAAAGGGCAAAAACAAAGTTACCGAAACTTTTCAGGCTTGCGGCATTAAAATCGTTTTATGGTCAATTGAAAAGCTGAAAGCATCGAAAGGTTATAAAATTTAATAATAACTACCCCAATGGCCATTTAAACAATACCTAAGCTTTATTAAATGCCAGCAACAAAAATAATGTTACAACAACAATAAAGCAGCCGCTTCTGCGGCCTCAAGAATTGGCGCACATCAAGTATACGCCCCATAAATAACAAGCCAGAGCTCTTTGTTGCCAAACTCAGAATCACACTAATAAGAATGAAAAAAACATGATTCAATGATGTATTAAATGTATTAAACCCTCTTGAATTACTAAAAAAAAATAAAAGAAATAAATAGAGGGTCGCTTTTGATGTGTTTTTTTTTTTTTAGCTTTAAGTGGTGCTTAAAATGAATTATGTCCTTGGTGTCATATTCTTGTTGTCTGAGATTTGTGGCCTGGGCCAGATGGATTGAATGTTAATTTTAGCTTATTATTTATGCCAATTTATCAAAGATATGCTTGAACCTTTCACTTTTCTCCTCCTTTCATATTTAAGTTGCCATAGCCACTTTGCTCTCTGCGTTTTCCTTTGCAATTGACAGTTGTTTAACCAGAATTTTAGTGCTGTCTACCCTTTCAATCGTCTTACTGCAGCTTAAACTTATGCAAATTTGGTTGCCTCTCCTTTCATTGGGCAGACTGGTAGCTTGATATTTTCTGGTTGCATGCAACAAGTACTTTTGGCCCGGTCCTTTGGGCGATACCCTGACTGACTCAAAAAGAGATTTATTTCATTGAAATGAAAGCAAAAGTTCAAAATAGTCTGGGCTTTCCTATTTGCTTAGGAGAGACATTATCTCGTTTCAGCTAAAACTTTGGTTTATTGGTAAATTTCTATTCTGAAAAAATCCTTTATTATTAAAAATTTATTTTTAATATAACCGGGAATAATTTCAAATCTATCTGCTTTTATGAAATGAAAGAAAAAATATTTATAAAATCTTAAAATTTTATTTTTCCTCAAAAATGTTCAGTGGAGTCAAATTTTATATAGACAATATTTAAAATATTTAAAAATTAATTTTTTTTATCCATAAAAAAAAACTCCGAAAAGTTTGGCTGCATTATATCCTTTTGACCATATCTTTGGTAAATTCAATCTAGTTTCTTGAAATACCCAAATACGCCTCATTAAATTTTATTTAAATTCAGTCCTTGTCTAATTTTTTAAAGGAAAATTCTTGACAGATTAAAATCCTTTAAAATAAGTTAGGTAATGTAAAACAGTTCCCTGATACCAAGAGATATCCCAGAGACCTATTATGATCCTGTATAATATGTTTACACCTCTAATTGGCAAAAGCCAAGAGTAATGACAGATCAAAAACCTTTAAAATAATTTAGGTTAGGTAAAACAGATTCCTGATACCAAGAGATATCCCAGAGACCTATTATGATCCTGTGTAAAACGAGATATCTCAGAGACCTATTATGATCCTGGGTAAATTGAGATATCCCAGAGACCTATTATGATTCTGTGTAAAACTAGATATCTCAGAGACCTATTATGATCGTGAGTAAAACGTATACTCGTCTATTTGGCAAAAGCCAAGACTAATGAGGAAAACCATAACCGCATAGTTCCCTTAACCTATACAGCTCTTCAGACTATAAAGGGAATATCTGTATATCATAATCCATAGATATTTTAACTACTAAAACATTATATATACCCATAATCAATATGCTAATGATTTCAGAATTCGAGCAGGTCACAAAACTGTAGAGTATTTGAGTTATTGGAACCACCCAAGTCTCAATTTCTTAGGATTCTGTGGCTAGATTTATGTAAATGTTTGGTTAGACTCCAAATTGCATATTCCTTTAAAATAACTGTATATTCTGCCCTGACTTGTCTGTACATATTTCCTGTACAATTTATATATAGATGGAACATTTTATTTGCCAATTCTTATTTTTCTTTCTTACATTGAAAATCTTCTTTTTTTTATCAATAGTTAAATTGAATATTTCGGTTTCGTGCAGAATCAATTATTTATTTAGTGACTAACCGATATGGATTATATATATAGAGAATTCAGGATTACCAAAAAATATTCAGGTATGACACAGTTTATTTGACTTTGTTGGGTAATGGGCAAAATTGCAAAACTTAATCCATTTAATGATTTGAATGGAGAATGGGGAATCGAAATAAATACAAAATGGCCGCAAGGCCACATCTGCGCTTTCAGTCAACCAAAAGCGTGTGTGTACATGTGTATTTGATTACATTTGCTTATGTGTGTGTATGTGTGTGAGTGTGTGTAAACTTTTAACAAATCAACTGAAATTAGATTCGAAATTTCCATTCAAACCCACAAATTGTATCCTATTCATTTCAATATTTTACAAAAATTAAAAGAAGGGGGAAAAGTTGAAAACGGTTTTTTCACCAACTGTGATGACTGTTGCTGTGCATAATTTATTCAGTGCCACATATGAAATCAACAGCTGCTTAATTTTTAACAGTGAGATGCCCAACAAGTGGCCCATTTAATTTGACAGTGGTGAACGGTTCGACGGGTTCTCTCCACCCAGTTTTCAGCTGCTAAAATATGAATTTAATTAACATTAATTGCCGGAGTTTTTCTCGTTTACACCTGCGCTCGGTTAATAATAAAATTCTTAAGAAATTGTCCAGCTAATGGCATATTACGTATACGCCGGGCTGGCCAAGAATGGCTAAATAATTTGAAATATAATTTTTTCTGAAGGTTTTCTTGTTCGTTGTTCTTGTTTTTGTTGTTGTGGAGTTGGCAAGAGTTTTTCGTTGACTTGGCTAGAAGTTTGTTTTCCTTCTACTTTGTAAGGTTTTTCCTTTTGCCTGCCATTTCACTCTCTCCGTTTTCTCTCAATCTTTTGTCTCTTTTGCTTGTTAGTTGTTTTTAAGTCCTGCCGCTGGTATTTATTTCTGGTTGGCCAAACATTTTAAGGGTGTTCCACAAAAGTTGAGTTTCAAGACTTGACTTTTTCTTCCTAATTCAATGAAATCTGCCATAGACTTTGTTGGCGACTTCCGCTCATGCAACTGTGTGGGTGTCCCTTTCCAAAGTTTTCACAAAAAAAAACTACGTTCATTGCAGCTCTCAATGTGCAACTCAATCAAAATTTATTACACATACGCGTCACTCTACCATTTCCAAAAGAAAACGAAATAATCTCTCCCTCGGTCTCTCGATCTCCTCCTCCTCCTCATCTCTTGGTTGGCTTAGTTTTTCAGTTGCTTCTTGTTTGCCGACAAGCTTTCGAGTGTTTTTGTTGATTTTTATTTTCAATTCGTTTAATGGGTCACTTGGGCGTGTTGTGCAAAGCAGTTGAATGAGTGAGTTCAAAAAGTTTTCATGAGCTGACCAACAAGCCATAAAAGTAAATAGCCAATGACTTGGCTCGAGGATTACCTAAGCTCACTCCTCTTTTGCTCACCTTCTTCTCCTCCTTTTCAAGCTGTCATCTGCAAATATTCACGTGTGTGTTTGAGCTGTTTCAGTAACATTTAAAGTAGCCGCAAATGTCTGCACACAAGTTCGCCCACAACCACAGGCGCAGCCACACAACCTGCCACACACCTGCATATATATTTGTGGTCTTGCTGTTTCCTGGCCTCTTATTTTTTGGCATTTGGCCCGAAAAACCACCGACATCCTTGTTGGCTGGTCGCTGGCGTCAAATGCCAACGTTATAATCAGGAAATTCAGACATTGTTGGCTTTCGTGCAAAATGATATTTGAGAAAGATAATCGCATTAATCCAGCGATATCACACACACACACAAACAAACAATCTCCTAAGTCAGAAGCTTAAAACGAAAAGACCTTTACCAGCGTTGCTGTATCGTTTTGGCACTCCTTTTCGCATTCGCATCCTTCCACATTCTTGTGCCTGCTGGCAGTCTGACGCTTTACCTATTTAGCTCACTTTCAAGTCAGCCATTGGCGTTAGTATAATAAGCTTACCTGTCAGCGCAACCACTGTGAGATGGCTCAGAAAAAAAAAAGAGAACAAGCACTTGAAACTCAAAGGGAGAGGCAAAGGGAAAAGCTAAGAGCGCTCCTCATATGCGAGTATTTCGTTGTTTGCTTAACACACTCACGCGTCTTCTTATTTTCATATACTTTCCACTTTCCTGGCTACCCTCATATTATTTTTCTTGGTTGCATGCAACCGCAGAACACGCAGGCCACCTCAAAATAAAGCAGAGCTCGCTGAATTTATAAGAGAGAGAAAAAAAGAAAAAAAAAAACGTTTTACAAAAATTTCATGGCTTTAAAAGTCTTTAAGTCTTGTAAACGATATAAATGTGTTAGTCAATAAGCCCTGCAGATATTCCTTAAAGCAAGTTCGATACAAGTGAAATTTGGTACACATATGAAGTACCATCGGAATATTTCTAGTACCAAATTTGAATGAAATCGGTCAATCAAGGTTAGAAATATTTGAAAACCAAGTTTGGTCTCGAAGAATCTTAAAGAAGTTTTTGTTCAATTGGGAAAGTTTGCTGCCTGTTTAAGAAATAAGGAAGTATTTGAACTTTCATAACTTTCAATTTTAAGCTGAATAAGTCCCAGATATTTGGAGACACTGATGGAGGGACATGGTCTATTGATACTGACTGAATCGGAAATAACTTTAAGAGGTCTGCTCCGTTCGGTTCTTTACATCAAGACATTCTTTTTATTAACACCTTCTTTTTTTTTAGTATAATTAAATCAAATTATAATCTTATTATTATAATGAGATCATTATAATAAAGTATCCTTGAATCATTTAATTCATACCTGCTTCGATTGAACTGATTCAACTTTGAACGTTCTGAATTCAATTGAAAATTAATAGCTAAGAATTTCTTTTCAAGAGGTTTGTGTATTTGGAGTAATTTCTGGAATATATTATTTTTTTATTCATACTTTCTGTAGATTAGCAAAGACTTAGATGCCAGACAAAGCACCTCATAAATCGAATGAGTAAATTCAGCTGAGAATTTATTCCATATTTCATTTAGATTTCAAAAATAAATTTCTTCATCCAGTTTGGTGTCGCAGTATAATCTAGCATTATTGGATTTATTTTCCAATGCATCTTTGATAATCTTTTTATGCCTTAACCACTCGATTAAGTGTTATACAGAAAGATGTTAATTTCAAGAATGTTGGCTTGATATTTGTTATTGTATTGCTAACCAGGTGTGAGTTACCAGTTCATCCGCTTAGGACTGCTAGCCGTGAGCTATTATTCGGTTGGTTTACCCGGGAGTTAGCATAGAAATGAAAGGAAGTAGAGAGAGAGAGAATAAAACGATACAATCACACTGACAGGTAAAGCATAAAAAATATGGTTTTCAAATCGAGGAGCTGTGGACTATGATGGTGTTTCGGGTAAAGCAGAAAGCGTGGCCCACAACAAAACCAAACCAAATTGGGTGGGTAACCAAAAACAATCCGCTTAGGTTTACCAAACAGTTTCTCTAGTCCTCTCCCACTCACTCTCGCTCTCGGTGTCTCTGTCTTTTTCAGTCTGTGTATTCGCATTTATTGTTGGCACACTTTGATTTTGTCTGCAGCTTTTTTCATTTCACAAGAGAGAAAAGAAAGATTTTTCACGCACATAAATTATTTTCATTCGTATTGCAATTTAGATGTGAAATCGCATTTTTTTTACTGAAAAATTCGTTTCGATATTTACAGGGTTTTATTATTTGCTCTGTACTTTTTTTTTGCCTTGTGTTTGTTTGTGTATTTTTAAATGCCTTCAAGGTAAAAATAAATTTTCGACAATATTTTTGCACATTTTGGCGTGTGGATTTGACTACGGGCGATGAACGGAGACGGCAAGCAAGAGGGAACAAGGGGAGCTATACATTTATTCTGCCACACACACACACACACACATACGCGCATTTTAATCACCCACCAAATAAAGTAAATGCCGTTTGAGTGGGTGAATGAGTCCTTTTTTCGTTGAGCTTTTTCCTCTTTTTTTTTTATTTATTTTTTTTTTGTTCGCTTTTTGCTTTGCTCCTTTTGTTTCATTTGTTTTTTCGAAATTTATTGCGTATCATCAAACAAGCGCAGAGCAGACGGAGACAGAAAGTAGTTTTTGTTGGCGCCACCTGTCGTTGGGTCCTGCTGCAGCAGACTTGTACGCCGATGTCGGCACGTTAATTGAAATTCGTGGAGCCCAGGTGAACCCAAGAACCCTTGGTCGCCACAGAGTCTCCGGCTGTCTTCAACACTTTTCAATACAAACTCAGTTACAATTTCAATTTCGCTCAACCGTTGCAGTTACCAAAGCAGAGGGCGGGACCATTGCCTTCTACCTTCCTTCAATTGATTTACGCGCTGTTGCAACGTGGCTGCTCGAGCGTGAGCCGCATGTGTGCCCAAAGAGCAACGCTGTATGAGTTCCTGGTTTCAGATTACACTCTGCCTGGGCCACGTGTTGAACTGTATGATTTAAAGTTTTTGCAACAGCTTGTTGCCGCCTTTTTGTATAATCTCTGCCAGGGACGAGCCAGTGTCAGCCAGTGTCGCATCATAGATGGCGCTGCCAATATATTGAAGTCTGGCCTTTTGGGCTTATTAGATTAGCAAAGTTGGCAACTTTTTGCAGTGCACGTAAGCCTGCAGGTAAGTGAAAACTACATTAACCCGTTCAACCTCAACAGGGGCACTCTGCCTGGCGGTTCCTTTGGTCACTTCCAAAAGTTGAAACTGTTGTTCTCTATTAAAACAAGTGGGTTAATACACTTGATATATGGTATATGGAAAATGCTAATGTAATCAGTGTATATAGGAGAACCTGGGTTTTTTCTACTTCTTCTTCTTCTTATTCTTCTACATTTATGAACCTCACATGCATTCATTTATGCTCGTTTTATGCTCTCCCTTCAACTTTGTATGCAGCTGTTTGCCTAGCTTGAGGAGAGGCATAGGCGACTCCATCCAAACACAAATCCACGTGCATACTGGCGTAGTGGCAGGAATATATCATCAGGTATATAAAAAAGAAAATGAAGAAAAAAACCTACGTGGCTTTTATTTAGTCCGTCCAGTTCGTTGGACACACACTTAAATACAAAAGAAGCAACACTCGCCAAGACCAGCACAACAGTCGAAGCAGGCAACCAGAAACACAAACACACACACACATACACACACTCACATGCTCATAGTTTATTGTTTGTGTAGTGATGGAACGATAAAATAAAAAAAAAGAAAAATCAAAATAGTGAAGAGCAGGGGAGGGAGTGTCGGAGAGGGCGTGGGGGAGACAAAAGAATCGCCCGTAAACATGCAAATTGGTTTATAAAAAGCTCTTTGCTTTCTTCTTCCAATCATGAGTTGTTTCTGTTATTTTTACTGTTCCTAGCAACCCCCCCTCCAAACCCCCAACCCTCTAGGCCCTTTCACAAAGTTAGCAAAAGAGCAACGCAGCACAAACATTTTTATTACGATACACTTTTTATCAAATCCTGGAAAGGGAGTGTATCGGGATGTTCAATAAGTTTCTCAAGAAAGTTTCGTTAAATGATTCACAAAGTTTCCGTGATCTTCGGAAACTTGAAAAATAACCAAGCAGACGAAGAAGAAAAAAAGAAGACGAAGAGTTGGCAAGTTAAGGAGCTCTATTTTGACACTTTTAGCTCTTTCTAAATTGTTCTTGCGAAAAGGGAAAATCTTAAATTTCCTTCAATTTTTTCTCGATTTGCTTTAAGATTTTTACAGGGACAAAAGCAACTAAACATTTTTTTATCTCTCCGAAAAACAGCATAGGGAAATCTCTATTCCTTTGTTACTCTGCTTGCTTTATTCTTATACTCTTTTCAAGGAAAAAGGAGTATATTCATTTTGCTCTGATGTTTGTCATCTACAGAATTAATCATCGTAGACCCTCAAAGTAACCCCTGTCCATCTGTTTCTAAGCAAACTAGTCTCTCTAGCTTTAAGGCTATCATAATGAAACTTGGTATATAGTCTTCTTATAGGCTGCACGTTTGTCAGAGCCAGCTGGATCGAACCACTATAGCAAATAGCTCTCATACGAACCTAAATCGGTCTTGGGAATCACTCCCACATTTATAAACCAATCTCTTTCAATAGCCGTCATACCAATCTAAATCGGTACTACTTACTGACCAACCTCGTCCATCAGAAAACACTTCGAAAAGAGCTTATAATCTTCGGCATCCCGAAGATAACGTTGGGATTTTTATACTCTTTTTTTTTAGTTTTGTTTTAGTCTCTTGGCCTCCGTAGTTAACTAGTTTTGCGGCTGCATTCAGGGGCTGCGTATATTCGCTATCTGAGTTGGACAGGACCCATTAAACGGTTCAGGAGGAATTTGAGGGTGCAGGAATGTGAAAAGAGATTTACTTCAATCCCTTTGACTTTGTTTTTGGCAGCACAGAGATTTCTTGGAATTTTTTTTTTATGAAGTCGCCGTTTTGAAAATTTTCAATTTCCAATCGATTTCAGTTTGTGGATAAATCGTGCTCAGATTGGAAAATAAATGCAATTGACGAAAGGAAATTGGTTATTCCAGTTGGAAAATTTTTTTATGTTCGCTTTACTCCATGGGCTTTCGTTCCTTTCGCACTTTGTTCACTTTCATTTACCGTCACCCCCGAATTGTAGTTGACACAAACACATCAGAACTTTTGAGGCTGTGTCAAAAATGTTTCCCAACTGACAGGGCCAGGGAAAATTGCTGGAATCCATGTGAAATCCATCATTCCAGACAGCTTGAGCTGCATTGACTGTCAATTTCAATCATATCAACTTTGTCTCTGGTCTAGTTCGGAATGACAGGGCCCACAACACCAGAGAGAGAGAGAGAGAGAGAGAGAGAGAGAGAGAGAGAGAGAGAGAGAGAGAGAGAGAGAGAGAGAGAAAAACCAACAATATTCAATTTCTGGAGTTTTTACTTTTTGTCTGCAAATTGGCAACCTTCGTTGAAAGAGGCTAAAATATCAACAACAACAAAAATGGAAAGAAAAAAGTCAATTGAAGTCAAGCCTCAAAAATCAATGGTATTTCCAGTACGTTATGCCGCACACATCCTTGCTCATATCCTTGCTAAGGCATTTTGCATATTTTGCCGCAATGCTTCTCAACTTCCGCCGACAGCAGTTTCCGCTAACCGAAAAATTTCTACTCACTGATTTGCACCTACCCAAAAAACAAACTTCAAGTATGGCGAGGTGTAAGGCTAAGGAAGTCTCTATCAGTGTGAGTGTGTGATTGTGTGTGTGTGGGTTTGTGTGTATTGTAATTGAGTGCTTCAATTTAATTGGAACTGCACGCGTTGTTGATTCGTCGTTGCCGTTGTCGGCTCTCACAATGCTGCATAAATATTATTGAAAGCGACCCAAGCAAAGCTACTTGAAAGCCACTCGAGAATCTACAAGACTGGCAATGAGAGACAGAGAGAGAGAGAGAGTGGGATTGAATATGACAGCAAAAGCAGGAGAATCGAGTACACTCACCTCCATGCACCTGCCTGAAAAAGCCAATTTCATCGAAGGCAACAACCACATCTTTTAAGTCAGACTTCTCAGTCTGCCCCGGGTGCTGGCTAAACGATAGGCAAATACTTTTGGGGCACTTTTTGCTAATCAAAATATCATGCAGAAAAACATGAAAATGAAATGCCAAAATCCTGAGAGGACGGTAGACAAGGCACTGAATGCTATATGGCCTGAGGGCAGATACGTTGGCCACTCTAATTGCCATATTTGGCTAACGAGCTCCATCATTGCCAACGCCAACGCCAGCGGCTGAGGTCAGTGGCGCCGATAAATGACTCCTGCTAAATGCCAAAAGGCCGCAAGGTTAAATTTCCAAAACTCAAACGGGCCGCGCTCGTTCTAGCAACTGGCAAGTATAGCCAGTCAGGCGTTGTTGCTAATGCCACTGTTTGGTTGTCAGGTGAACATACGCAAAAATATTAAATGAACCGCAAAATTGTGCAGCTGGCCAGGCCAAAGGAAACAAGAATTCCAAATAGAAAACAGAAAGAAAAAAATGAAACCAAGCCGCCGAATAGAAAAGAAAATTGAGGGCAAGATGAAAAGCTAAAAATAAATTGGCATATTTATTATAGAACAGAGAACATGACACCCACCAACTCCCACCCACCCTCTCTCTCTCTCTCTCTGTTTCTCTTTGCCTTTACAACCTAGCTATTAGCACCCAGGACCTGGGTAGCAAAGACCCGTCAGTCAACCCTCCACCTACAGTTTTAAGCTTAACCTTTGGTAGGGTAGGATTCGGTTTCTCCTTTTTTGAAGCCAGAGACACCAGAGTGCTTGCAGGCTGCGCAATACAAAAAAATGGCCTGCTTGGCACTTTTCATAAATATTTAAGGTCCTCAGTTTGTGGGCATTAGCCGGCAATTTACTTTTCACTTGCTTAACGCTTACTTATCTGCTGGGATCTCAAAGCCACAACCAATTCTTTTTCATACACTTTTTATTAGAAATTTCAGAATTACTTAGTCTACGATTTCTAGAGAAAGCAGACAAAGACAAATCCTTATCTCTGAAATACTATTTTAAGTTTCTTTTTTAAGAAGATCCAAGAAATACCTAGAAAATCACCAACAAAAAAAAAGAGCATCAACACTTTACCTTGTGCCTAGAATTGTACCAACCATTTTGTTTATTGTTTTTTCTATTTGTTCCATTCTATTTCTCTGTTGCTGTTCAATGGCAGTCGAAGGCGTCCATTCCAAGGGCCGGACAGACATGTCTATATTATCTTCAATTGGCAGAAGGAAGTTTGCATGGCTCACAAACACTGCCTACTTACGAGCTGTGCAATTGCCTGGCATAAATTGGCTAGCGTACGCAGAGCCCAAGACACACAATTGCCCCACCTAACGCCCAATCCCGCCAGCTCTCATTCCAACTTTTCTGGACCCACCACTGCGCTGGAAGGGCACCGTCAACGCAACGCAGTCCTTGGGTCTTGTACGTTCTTTGGTTGTAATGTCATGGCAGTCCCAATCGTCGCAATTTGTATTTTGTGCCTCAGCGCCTTTGCACTTAATGCCTTATTTGTATTTAATCGCGGCTTCCGTTTCAGTGAAGCTTCACAGCTCTGGCATTCGGTAGACTCTCTCTTTTGGTTGTCTGTGTGCCGGCTTGTATCTATGAAGTTGGTTGTATCTATAGATAGATTATTTGTGTGTCTTAAAAAAGTTTTATTTCTATGAGTCTTGTACGTGCCACGAAGACGATTGAATTGGGTTGAGAAGAATAAGTGGAAAGCTCACAGCTCACGACTAGACGCAAATGACACAATTTTCTTTCTTTTGATTGCTCTCATATATTTATAAAAGTATTTTTCCTCATTTCTCTATACCCTACCCAGTTGATTGAAGCTGGGTTCCATGCAGGTTGGAAAAAAAATATGCGATTTTTATTTTTTAACCTTTGGTAAATGTCAATTAAAAAGGTTGCTTTTGAACAAAAATATTTACAGTTTTCAGACTACACCTTATAGTTGGTCAAAGGTTACCATGAAACCTAATACGGCAAGTCCAGGAATTGATGACACCCACACGCACACGCAGAAGCATTGACATTTACCAATTGTAGGCAGCCAGATAAATCGCCGCTGGGAATGAGCAAAAGTTATGGTTTTTGTTTTCCCCCCCATAAGCGTGACAGAATTATTACGTGATGAATAGGGCGAGAAATGAAGCAATCTTGAGCATTTGAATTTGCTTGAAAAACTCTCACAATAGGGCCCAAGATATTCACACATTCTCAAAGAAAAACTGGCACATATATCATAGGCAGTTTAAAGTTTTCGCATTAGTCCTGCTGACATTTACATTTGCACTGCCACACATAAAGGAAATTGAGGCAACAGCAGACGCAACAGCAAAGCCAACAACAACTGCCAAAGAGGAAACAAAAAAAAAAAACAAAACAAAAATAAAAGGGGAAAAGACGGAGGCCATTGCCATCTTTGACACCGCCATTGACATTGCTGACTCCTTGCGGTATGCAATAAAAAACAAATGTAACGCAAAATGTTATTACGCATACGCCATGTGTGTCCTCTGTGTCTGTATGTGTGTGTGAGAGTGTTTTGTTTGTCGCCTTTGCCGCCTGTGTGCTTGCTTTGGGTCATGACTGCCTTGCTCTGGGCTTTTAAAATGCCATTGTTTGCAGCTGTGGCAGCCCAATGAAGAAAGTCTCTCCCCACTGGCAAATGGCCAAGTCTTTGGGCTTAGTGGAACTTAAAGATTTCTTTGCGTTTCACTTTATGGCCGTTTCATTTTTATTTTTGGCTCACTTTTGTCCTTTCGCAGTCAGGCTACCAGGCTTTGATTATGAGTTTTTAATTTATAGTCTGTGCTGGCCGGGATTGGACTCGATCACCCCACTCTGATAGTCTACCTCGAACTTATATATTTTATTGTTAGTCCGCGTGTCACGCCCACCTTAAGTGGGCTGTCGGCATGCGTTTAGTCCTTGATTGATGCCCCAGGCTGATGGAGGCCACTGTCAGGAAAGGTTCAACTTTTCAATAAACTTTCACTGCCACACGTGCAATGCACACCCACAGACCTACACATCTGACTGCGAATCTAAATTCACCGCCAAAGTCGGCCATCAACGCCTGAAAAAAATAAATAAACGAATACGAAAACAGCTCGCTAAAGATAACAATAAGACAGTTCTCAATAGACCAAAGCAGTGTCGAACCGACAAGCAAAAAGTTGCGGCATAATAAATCACCAGCAAATGCCGGCGTCTTGTCTGTCTCTTGAACCTGAACCTGAACCTGAATCAAACCGAACTACATAAAGTTTTGTAAGCCAACAGAAGAAAACATTACAGACAATCCACTAACAAATTTTTTTGTGTTGCCACTTTCTTCTTTTTTTTTTTTGCCTATTCGAAAAGATATTTACAAGCTTCATGTTGAATGTGGAATTATATAATAAGCTGGCTTCTACAAAATTGAGCCACCCACACATCAGGCTCTCTGCCTGTCAACACCATAAATTTTCTAGACACAACTATGTCTGCTGGAACACTTTTCCAGAGCCATAAGTGCAGTCCAATAAAGTTTGAAAATTATACTCTTTTTCCCCAAAAATAGAATGTATACAATTAATTATTAATGAGTGGTTTCGGACTCCACCGGAGCCTGCAAGAATTATTTTACTAATTGTTGAAGGGCTTTATGCCTTAATAAATTTAGATAATTAACTTAGCTTGCAATAATTATTTTACTTATTCTTGAGGGTCTTTAAGCTTTAAGGCCCTAATAAAATTACATAGTTAAAAGATTTCCAAAATAAATTATTATTAAATTGATTAATTTTCTCGATGGATATCATTATTTTTAAAAAATAATTCTTAATTAAGAAATCATATTTTGAAAGTTTCTGGACTATGTGAATGAGGTCTCATCTTGTTTGTCATTTAAGGAAGCTTTATTTTTGATGAATTTTTTAATTAAGATTGAAATATAATTAAATTATTTCTTTTATTAAAGAGACCTTGAAATTAATATATTTTGATTTCTCTTTTATCCTTAACCTTGCTCAATTATAATGCCATCAGATGCTCTGGAAATTATTTATATATAAAATATAATGAGTGTCATTCTTCTTTAATCTAAAAGGGATCTTTGATTTTGATCTCAATATGAATAATACTCAATTATGTAAAATTAATTAATTCTTGTAAGAAATCAGAATTTTTATCATGAGTTAAGTTTTCTGAAAAAACAAATATGGTCAGCCTCTGGAATTTTATAATAAAGTAAACCTCAAAGAATAATTTATTAATGAGGAATTAATTAACAAATTAATAATTTAAAGATTAATTTAATTCATTAATCCGACAGAGAGATAGAGAGAATTTGATTTGAAAATAAAAATTTAAAAATTTAAAAATATATTCATAAATAACAAATAAGTTGAGACCTCATTAGCATAGTCCAGAAGCTATCAAAATTTTATTGATTAATTGGGAATAATATTTTAAAAATTATAACTTCCATTCTGAAAATAGAAAATAGTATGAAAATGTCTGCATTGCTTTCGTTTTATTTGTGGCATTTTATTTTTGTGACAAGTAAAATTGCCTGCTCGTATTCTCTGATCTAAAGTGGTGCACCACATTAGTGGATGCTAAAAGTTGAAACCGCAACAGTAAATTCCAAGAATTCCCTCGTCCCCCCAACTTATTTATGTGAGCCGTCGGCAAACTAAAAGTGAGACCAAAAATAAGTTGGAGTAAAGTTAGGTTTGGATTTGGTTTACTTGGTTTGCTTGGTGTCTTTGCTGAAGTAGGCCAAGCCGCAGCTATTTTAGGTCAAAGTGGCTTAGTGGCACAACGTATAAGTCAGAGCAAATCACTATGAGACTGAGCCGCCTTTAATTTATTTGAATGTGCTGAGATAACAAAAATAAAATAGAATAAAATAAGAAAAACATAGGAAAGATCTAAACAAAAAAAAAAAAAAGGTTAACCTACACTGACAGCTATAAATTGTCATACTTAATCAAACTAAATGCGACATACTTTGCTATACTCGTTATTATTGCTTTACTAAATGACGGTTGAGTATGGCGTATACGTAATGTGTCAGAATGATTGTGGGAATTCCGTTGAAACAAGCAACGCTGTGTCCATGTCTGCTTAATTTTTAATAAGACAAACTAATTTTGGTGGTTGCACAAACAGAAAAACCATCAAGATAGAGAAGCCCCATCCCATTGCGGTGCGGAACAAAACTGGAGCACTTAAAAACTAGAAAGCGAGTGTCCACAAAAGCTATTCAACAATTTTTCATTGAGTTGATGCGTTTATAATCCCCTGGCTGGTCTCTGGCCAACAATGAACAGCCAACTGGAGAGTCACAATGACAATCAGAATGGATCCAAAGAGGTTGGGATTTGTTCCAATAAACAAAAAGAATAGATGTTCTCTCTCTCTCTCTGTTTCCGAGTCCACCACAAGTGGATAGCTAATCTTTTTATTCACCAGGAACAACTCCTTTAATAGAAGTGATGCCAGGTCCTTGATCCTTGGAAGAATGCAACTTTTCTAGTACTTTAAGTGGCAATAGAACTTTTCCTTTTTTTTTTTTGTATTAACCAAGCGCAGCACCTGAATCGTGGCCCCAAGTGGCCAGCTCGGCAGGACCCCCTCCAACGGCATAATTATAATCCCATTAGCGTGTTTAGTGCACAATCAGATTAAGATTAAGGGGTGTCAGATATGGTCGGGCGTGTGGTGAGTCCGAGTTGAGTTTGGTTTCGCTGGTCGGTTAGTTTTTCGAGAGAGAGAGAAGCTTGCGGCCTGAGTGAATTCAAATCCTGTTGATTTCCTATGTAAATTGGCTGCGGCTAGGATAATCTCTGAAGGACACTCCAAGTCGTTGGCACTTAAAGAATACCAATTTTACGTTCTATTGCGATGCAAATTCTAATAAAAAGTTAAATGTTTATTTACGCAACAGACTGTGGCAGAGTGCACAGCAACGTGGCAAAAGGGCATACATACATTCCACTTAAGTAGCTTCCTCGGAGCACTGAAAATGGTGGGGTTGCCTTTATTTTCATCCTGCTTTTATTTTTGCTGTTTGCAATATTGCAACTTCGCAGTGGAACGACCAAAGATGGCCATGGCGGAATAACAAGCAGAGAAACAATTTTCCTCTGGCACTTTTTGCATTGCACACTTTTCAGTCATTCAGCTTTCCTTTATCTTCCTTTCTCTCTCTCTTTCTCGCTCTGTCTCTTTTTCTCTTTCTTTCCTTTATGGTGGCAGCAATTTTTATGCCCATTCTTTTATTCTTGTCATCTTACAAGCTCCTCTTTGCCACTCTTTCTCTCATCAGTAAGCTGCGCTGGCCCCGCCCAACCCAGTAAAGCAATTTCACTTAGTTGCCATTCAGCGATATATACATACTTACATATACATATATATATATATATATATATTTTTCTGCTGCATGAATTTTAAAATCTGATTGCATTAGCAAACTGACAGCCAAGACAAGCATACAAACGTATTCCTTATATGGCACAGACAACAAATCTGAATGTCGTCCTAATTTATTTGCTGTAATGCGAGCAAGCGTGATGATGATGATGATGACATTCAAGACGTTTCAAAAGAAATACACCAAAAAAAAAAAAAAAACAAAAAAAAAATAAATGTTTCAAGCATTAAAATTAATCATATGCCATGTTAGAGTATCTAGCTGAATTATCAAATATGAATGCCAACTAAATAAAGTTGTTAGCCAAGATTCTGAAGTATGAGTCTGAAGATGAAACAGTCTGTAAGCCAAATGGAACATATTAGCATAATTTTTGTTTAATTATTGATACTTGTGTGTACACAGATTTTGATTTAAAGCGAAATGCTTTTCATGTATTTCTTGGAATATTTTTTTTTATTTAAAAAATTTATTTGAGCCCTGTTGGTCACCTTCAAATAAAATAAAACTCATATAAAAGCTCTGTCTCTCCTCTCAAGCTAATTTTAATCAAATTGACCTGATAACTGTCCTTGTCACCCGAGCTGCTCAGGTGCAACCAATTTCTCCAGCAGGAGGAATAAAAATTTGAATAGCTAAATGAAGGGCCGCTTGTTAGTTTTTGTTTCCATGGTTTACTTTAACTTAAAGCCCACAATTGATTATTATTGTTTAGTAATTTTATGCATTCTTGCTTTCCCTTTTTGCATTCCAATTTATTTCTCTAGTTTTTTTTTTTTTTTTTTTTGGCTTTCCAGCACGTGCGTTTTGCACTTTGGCCTAGAATTTGAGTCGGGCATTTTGGCAGCCACTGCCAAGAATGGAAAGAAAGAAAAGTAATAGAAAATGAATGAATGCATACTTTCGAGTGTGACCTTTGGTGAATTTCAAGGATTTCCATTTATTCGAACTACCAGCCAAGCATCCGCCAATAATAAATACAGTCAGCCGGGCCAACTTTAGCCAGGAAGCGAGAAGAGTGTCGCCCAACTTATTTTCGTGTGCCAACGCAGAAAATCTTCCACTCGATTTAAACTCAAACTCAAACTCTCAACATCAACCTCGCTTTAGTGTGTTTTGTCAGTGCCAAAAGTTGTGGGATAAATTCAATTCCTTGATCGAAAATGGCCAAGCTGGAGCAGTGGGTTGCTGCTGGCATAACGCATCACTAAGCGCGTTTACGTCAAGCGGTTTGCTTAAACCAAAATAAATTTTAGCCAACTTGCAGGCAAAACTTGTCCTTTTTCAAACCTGCTCTCTCTCTCTCTCTCTCTTTCTTTCTTCTGTACTCCAATGCCTTTCACTTCCTACCATATTATCGACTGACCTGTTGTTAAAATTAGCATCCAAGTTGGCAGAGCTCTTCGAATGCTCTGCCAAACTGTTGATTCATTTTATTGCTGTTGTTGTTGGCTTGGCCTGCTTTAGTGTATACTTGGGTATGAGCATGTGTATTGAAACCTGGTACAATGTGAAACAAGCGACGCTATCAATTTAGAATTTTACACAAAAACCGCACAACTGCTCAGCTTGTCAAGTCGGTGAACTGATGAGTCGACTGGCTGCCTCACTGCCTGACTGCCTGGCCAGGCTGGTCGGGTTGGCTAGGCACACTGGTGGCCCTGGTCTATAGATGTGTTGGGATATTCACCGTACATGGATTCATTCAACTTTACGCTAATGTCACATGCTTTGATTACAGCAGCGTGAAATTTTATTGATTGGCCAGCTAACGTCATATGAATGATGAGCCACCCAATCCCATCCATTGGGGCCAGCCATAAGCAACTACTCACCGGAGGCATTTGAAATAATTTAAGATCTGCCAGTGGTCAGATTTTTAGGTTTTCTCAATTTTTTATTTTATTAGTTCCTGCTAGTTACACTGGCAAAATTTTCTTCATCTTTATTATGATCTCCTAAATTTTAATAGGTTTATCAGAATTTGTATGGAATATATCGACTGTAACGTTCAAAATCGATATACGCTTTTGCATGTCCTTTAAATGGGATTAAGTAAATTTATAAATGTTCAATATTCCTACAATGTCCTTTGCGCAGTTTGAATTTTTAAAAGCCTGAGTTCTTGAGTTCAAGGGAGATTTTGTTTGTGTGTGTGTGTTAATATACGCGACCATATTTCCTGTCATGTCCCAGAGCTGTCCATTATTTGGCCGAGTTGCTTCTACTCTGGCCCATTTGATGCCTTGGTAGTAGTTTTATCTATAGCCTCACTTGACAGCTGAAGATTTTACTTTTCGCTTCCTTTGGTTGGCTTTGTGCGTACACCTTTTTATCTCGTCAACGGGATATTTTTTCGTTCTCTCTTTATATGAAAAACGTAGCGCAAAATGTGAAAATCCTCCTCAAAAACGAACAAGAAAAACTGCGACATCGCATAGAGTCTTTGAAATTGAATTGAAATTGCTTTAGCTCCAATGGCAGGCAGACGACAGGCAATCTGTTGAACCTCTATCTCAGATTGAATGAACAGAACAAACTGAATGCTCGATGGATGTCCTACTCAGGGTGAGTGGTAACAAATATGTCGATAATTTGTTAAAAAAAACATATGAATTCATTTGGTATACGTAGTGAGTTTCAAGTTGTTATCTGACAGTTTTTATTATTCCTTTTATTCTTGTAATTTGTAATTCAATGGACATAATAAATATTTGAATAATAAATAAAACACGGAAATATTATATATATTTCTTCTGCAATTCTAAAATGAAATTTTCTACTTCTTATTATTTGCTTGGATATATATAAATAGCAATGAGTCGTTCGAGAAGGTACTAATTTTTTATAACATTTTTTCTCTTCACTAAAAGTTTGTACAAATAAATATTTCTCCAAAAAATACAATCTGTTTCTAAGCTTGTAGTATATCTAAATTGTTTTATAAGCCACCATAAAGCTGTTTAACTAAATAAATATCACACATTTGAGGAGGTTGTAAACCAGATCAATGATTTCAAAAATATCAAATCAATACACACGTTTAGAACCTATTAGCGCAATTACGATAAAAAAACCCAGTCAATATTTTTGCAATTGTTATTATGATAAGTGGAGTACCCGAAATTTCAAACAAAAACTCGCAACAAAGATAAGAAAACATATGTACGTCTGTACACAGCAACAACGTGAAATCTAAATTCCTTGTACAAGTTCTAAAGAAATAGGAAGGTGTTATAAATTAGTCGTGTGTAATAAGCAATAGCGGGTAAATGATTTGTGTAAACAAAAGAGCAAAAATTGCCAGCGGCGCAGCTGGCTGCGCTGCCGTCGTCACAGCCCACACAATCCGCACAGCTGTTCGACGTTTAACAACACCGAAGAATTGAGCGAGAGAGCCAGCCACCCTGCCACTGAGAGTGCGCAAAGAGTTGCCAGGCAATGCCATCTGAGCATTTTAAATAAAATATTTTACTTAGGGTGAAAAAATTTGTGCTTTTTAAAAATTTTATTTATATTTAAATAAAAATTGTCTTCATTCATTTAGACGAGTAAGCGGAAATAAATGTTGCTTGTGAATATATGTATGAAATATCTTAAGTAGCTTACGACCTGGCAACCCTAACTCTCCCACACGTCATCAGCTGAGCGCTTTTTGTAACAAATGGTTGGATTGCAGTTGCATTTTTAATTGTTTTTCTTCTTTGCTCGTCGTGCGGAATTCTCTGAGTTTTCTTTGTATTTCTTTTTCTATGCAACTCATCGCTAGCTGCAATCTGGTGCAGGCGCCAACATCCAAAAGAGCAAACGCAGCCAACCAACGCACGTGCAAGTGGCCGTAAGAATACCTAAATTTAGATTTTCTTATGTTTTGCTATCTGTGACGTTCGTGACATTGAATCACATTCACAAAGAGAGAAAGCGGCCGTGCGGGGGCTTTTGCGTGAGCCAAACCAAAAAAAAAAAAAAATACGAGGAAGCGTCGGCGGTATTGGCATTTGGTTCGTTCAGTATCAGCTGGTCGCTCTTGGCGCAAGGGAAAAAAATTCGATTGGATCCACCACCACCACACAAACTGACCGAACGAACATAAAGCATACATATTATACACGCGTAAGTCTCAACAATTGTGGAAAAATACTACAACTAGCAGAAAAACAGAAATTAAAATCATTTACATAAACAACCGCAGACAGACCGGCCCCCTGCCATTCCCATCTACTGCATTTCATAACAGTGCGAACAGCATAGCTGGAAACTGGAGGCAAAGCAATTGGCAATCGACGAAAACAACGACCGTTGAACCCCGTAACTGTGTCACTGTGCATTTAATCAAGCGCTTTGCTTTGTGTTGTGTAATCGCCTTTTGAAATGGCCGCGGCTCCCGCACAATCCCAAAGTGTTAAGGTGGAGGAGAAGAAATCTATGCCCAATGCCGTAAAATTTCTGTTTGGCGGTCTGTCCGGCATGGGTGCCACGATGGTGGTGCAGCCGCTGGACTTGGTCAAGACTCGCATGCAGATTTCAGGAGCCGGTGGTGGTAAGAAAGAGTTCCGCAATTCTTTCCATTGCATTCAGACGGTGGTGAGCCGTGAGGGCCCATTGGGCTTATACCAGGGCATTGGAGCTGCCCTGCTGCGCCAGGCCACTTACACCACCGGACGTCTGGGAATGTACACCTACCTGAACGACCAGTACCGCGAATATTTCCATAAGGAGCCCAATGTGACAGCCAGTATGGCTATGGGTACCATTGCCGGCGCCTGTGGCGCCTTTATTGGCACGCCCGCTGAGGTGGCACTGGTGCGCATGACCTCCGATGGCCGCCTGCCGCCGGCCGAGCGTCGGAACTACAAGAATGTGGCTAATGCCCTGATGCGTATCACAAAGGAGGAAGGCCTGACAGCGTTGTGGCGTGGCAGTCTGCCCACCGTGGGCCGTGCCATGGTTGTCAACATGACACAGTTGGCTTCCTATTCGCAGTTCAAGAACTACTTCCGCACGGGACCGCTACAGATGGAGGAGGGCATTAAACTGCATTTTTCCGCGAGTATGTTGTCGGGTCTTCTGACTACGATTACTTCGATGCCCCTGGATATAGCCAAGACGCGCATACAAAATATGAAGACAGTGAATGGTAAACCGGAATATTCCGGCACCGTGGATGTACTGCTTCGAGTGGCCCGACAAGAAGGCGTCTTTGCCCTGTGGAAGGGATTCACTCCCTACTACTGCCGACTGGGACCGCATACGGTACTCACGTTCATTTTGTTGGAGCAATTGAATCAATCGTACCACAAGTACATTCTTGGCGGATCCAAGACCGGTTCAGGACTGTAATAAAATTGATCTGATCAAAAGAAGAGTTGTGGAATGTGGAATGTTATTGTTAAAGCTTTGCAGTTGTACCTAATCAATTAGCCAGTTTTACTTAATTTTTAATTTGGATCTTAAAAGATCTTTCGACAAAGACGGCAAAACGATAGACAAGACTATCTATTCCAATATCCAAGAACTTAATCCTAGCCAAATTCTGTTAAAATCCCAAAATTAAATTTGAAATTAACCAGGACAATACAAAAAATGTGTGCGTGTTTGTACATAAAACCAATGTAGGGCATTTAAATGTCGGCAATTCCGTGGACAATATTACGATACATATACAAACATACCTTAAAAATACCATAAATATATATATATATACTTTATAAAACAAAAAAAAATATATATGACAAAATTGTTGGAACAAATTTTCTATATATGCTATATATGCGAGTACGACTAGTAGGTCCTTAAGTAAAAGTGGATTCTCAATAAAGCACAAGAAATTGTAAAAATCTGAATGGTTCTATTTATTACTAAATGTTCAAGGATGTCTAGAAGATCAGGAGAAAATCTACCTTTTATCTTGGCTCGTCTCATTCTGGTTCTGCCTTGACCCTTTGACCTACCTTCAAATTGAGTTGACCCAGGCTAATCACCTTTTCATTTTAATGGGCCATATTTATAGACCTTGAAGAACATGTGTTCTCCCGGAAATGTCTCAGGTTATCAGTGCCTAAAGGTCAGATCCCCCCAGCGTAGACACCTTTCGAGCCAGAGAGCAATTGCCTGGGTGGCTCAAAAAATTGCATGTCGAACGACGAGCAATAATTTATTGGTTTGTTGTCACTTGACAACGTAATTTGCCACCATATGTCGACATAGTGAGCATAGCTTTCATGTATGAATAAACAAAATATTCATTTTATAAATAAAGACCTGAAAGGTCCGAAAAAACAGCAAGGTAAATTTTTGTTTGTTCCGATCAAAAATTTGAGTATTCTCGAATTTCTATTAAATTTGTTGCACCAGAAAGAAATGCATAAATAAAAATGTTGCTATATATTGATTTAATATCCCCGATTTTGCTTAGTTATAGAATCACGAGTATATAGAAAAGAATTTATTTTAATTTTTCCAAAAATTTTGTATGAAATTCAGTTTTGAATTTTTAATTTTGTCTTGTCTAATATTTTATTATTTTTTATTTTTTTGATTTCGAGAACTTCTATAACTAATTCATTTTTTGATTTATCTAATTTACTCAAATATTCTTTGAACATTTGAAACAAATTAGCTAATACTTTGATTCCTAGTGGAATTGCATTATTCCATTGGAATATCATAAAAATTAGGGGAAATATCTTTATTACTGCTTCAGAATTAAGCGGCTTTGAATTTATTTATAAAATTCTTGCCTTAGGTTCATAAAGTTTCTGGATTTACAATTACCCTTTAAAATTATCTAAAATTATTCAAGATTTTGAATTTATTATCTTTTAGTTAATGAATATTAAATTTCTCCTTCCATTTATAAATTGTTTTACTATCGGCAAATTGCCTTCCGAAATTTTACTTTCACTTTCATTTTTCTTGGTTAGAAAAGAGTATTTAATCTTCTTTTGCCTAGGAGGATAAAATTCTTTATTTTCTTGGCCAACATTTATGGGGCTACTGTTTGCTAATTTAGCGATAAGCTCATTATCACTGCCTCGCACCATTCCCAGTTAATGATGGCAACAAAATCTAAATTTGCTTTTGTTGTAATCTTTGTGCGTGCGTGTGTGTGTATTGTTTTTGGTATTGAGGTGGTCGCGTGGTCTATAAATGCAGCAGGGAGCTTTCTAGCTTCAATCTGCCTTTGGCTCTTTTTGCGCTTTTATTGATAAGACCGCAATACTGATAACCTTTTCAGACCATTTGACTTGTGTTTGATTTTTGGCTGCGGCTCTTTATTATGTTTGCGCATTGAATTTCTGGTCTACATCGGCTGAGGAATACTCTAGCCAAAAAAAGAGAAATTCTATATGCAAATTTATTTGGTTCCGGAAAAAGTCGAATTAAGTGTTTTCTCCAAAAAATTTTTATAATTTATATTTTTTTCTTGTGACTGCGAGAGTAGAATTTTTATTTATTGCGAAAAAGTCATAAAAAAAGATTTTACGAAAAATTTATTTAAAAAGTTTTTTTTTACGATGCTTCCATTTGTTAACTGAAGCGTTACTTTTTATACTAAATATTTGGTTGTTGCTTTTGTCGTTTTCATACGAAATGTGAAAATTACCACATTTTAGCCAAGGAATAGGGAGAGGGGTGAATAAAAAAAAAACGCCAACGTCGTCAGGCCCCAACTTAAATCGCATATTTAATTTATTTTATTTGCCCGCCAGAAATTAAGTTGGCAGAAAGGGAAAACAGCAGCTTACTCAGCTTGGCTCATACTCAGATAGCCAAAAGCATCCTGTTAGTATGAAATACTATTTTCGTAATAAAATATCTTTTAGCTAAAAAGCCGGAAGGGGCCAAGCCAGACCAAACAGGCAGCTAGCCAACCAGGCCAATGGCTGGCCTGGGTCCCTCAACATATCAAAAGTTTATCTCATAAATAAATGGTTAAAATATCGTGTATACGATAGCAAGAAGCCTGATTTTGTGGGGGCGTGTAAAAATTTTTATTAAATGTTTTCAGCTTAACATTTTTGCTGTGGTTATCAAGAAATCGCTTAAGCTGTTTCAGAAACAAGACAAAATTGTTTTCTACTCCCAAAAGTTTCCACCTTGCAATTAGCTGGTCTTGTTCGATAATGAAGAAAAAAGTTTTTTTTTTTTTTTAATTAAAGAGTTGCTCACAAATACACACACACACACATATGTGTATATATGAAGTCAACCATATAGGGCCTTTGAGCGGAGCCTTAATGGCGATGGGTTGTGTTCGGAATCGCTGAAATCAATTCAGTGCAATTGGCTTAGCAGCGTGTGGTGGGTGGCCTCGATGAGATCAACGTTAGTGGCATTACATTTGGCTGCACTTAAAAGCGTTTGCGGCTTTCACTTTGTAAACAGACTCTTAAAGTGAGCCCGAAAATGGGCATACAAAACGAGAAAGAGAGAAAGAGAGAGAGAGTGAGAGAGAGTCTGTTTTGCGAGGGTGCGGAAATTGTCAAGTAAGCTTGTTTGTGTGTGGGCCAGGGAATAGGGGAGACGTTTTCAATGGAGGAAATAAGAAATGGTTTACAAATGCCGGGAATATGCTGTGGGAATCTATTTAACATGCATTTTTAATTAACACACAAAACAGACAAACACAATCCACTCTCACTCACACACACACACATACACATATATATATATATATATATAGAAACCATGTACTTGCCAAACGTATGCACATAGAGAGTTGTCAATGTAATTAATTGAATGCCGCCATTGAGCAAATATTACACACCAGGGTATACATACACACACACACACACACACACCTCTGCCTATAAATGAAAAAGTTGGACTTTCATTTTAGTCAAGCTGGGCCAACTTTTTGCTGCGATTTTCGTAAAATTGTATTTAAGTCTGGCGGGTAGAAGTACAACCAAATTATAGCCAATGGACAACAACGTTTCCAGCCCAAAGAGCCACCTATTTCAAGGGAGCCCACGAGCCCACAACCAATTCATTGGACGGCTTTTTGTAGAATTGAAATTTGTGCCGATTTGATTTTGGTATTAATGCGTTTCGGGGGCCTCCGACCGAAAATAGCAACAGCAACAAACATGTGCCAAATAATAACAACAACAATAACAATGAGAGCCATGTGCCCAATAATCAGCACAACAACAAAAACAGTTCGAATTCACAACTTGTACAGCATCCACGGAATATGTCGAAAAGCAAAGTTTACGGGCAAGAGGGGAGAAGCTGCGTAGTAACTGGGCAGCCAGGCAGGCTGGTGTAGCCGTATCGTTGGTCGCAGCTGTTTTTTTGTTTTCGGTTTTGGCCAAAACTGTTGGAAGCCACCAGATCGCCACGAACCACCATCAACTCATAATTCATCGTCTGCTTACAGTTAACTGATTTGTTCTTTTTGTTGTTGTTTACCACCCAGTGTTAGCTGTTGTTGTTGTTCTTGGTATTGTTTATTGTATTGTTTTTCTGCCTTTTCGTTACGCTAATTGCAACACGATACCAAAGTTTGGAAGAGTCTCGGGTTTGGTCGAACACTCGTTCAGATGGACGGACTTTATTCTTGCCTGAAGCCTTTAACCAAACTAATTGCTTTTGAAAAACATTTAAAGCGCCAGCAACTTTTTCAATTTACGTATTTAACATTCGAGCCTGCCACAACCAGGGACACATCCCTCCTATCCGCCCCTGCATAGCCACCTGGGACAGATAACATTTTGCTCAACTTGTTCGAATGCAATTTCCCACTCCCTGGCCTGGCCTGGCCTGGCCTGGTACAATTTTTGCCTACTTTGGGTCCCCTTTGGCTGGCCTAGACCGGATACGGAAATGCAGACTGACAACAACAATAAAACAGAATGAATTGTGTTTGCTTTTTTGGAACTGACAAAAATTTGTTATATATATTTATTCTTTTTTTTTTTGGCATGACTTCGGGTTGTGCCGAGTCTTTGTTAAATAAAAATACAATAAGAGACTGGTTCCTCCACTATTTTATTTTGAGTAGAGTTCACCAAAAAAATAGAATCAACAAGAACGGAAAGTACAGACAAGCAGATCATTGAAAAACTTTTTTTTTGTACCAGTTGAAACTTTTAAATTGATTAGTAGCCGAACCGAGTCGAGTAAAACACAGTGGTCTCTTTTAGTTGGTAGAAAGGTGAGGAGCGACGATGCAACAGGACCTAGGAAACCAATGTTGACGCCTCATCGTCTAAGTAAAATAAAAGTTTGTCTGCCACTCGACACACTCTGGCCCTCGGGCCTCAATCCCCGGTGAGCTTCAATTAGATGTTTTATATAAATAAGTGCACTCTGAGAGTTTTATAATCTTAATGAATGGAGAAACTATAGTTTATTTTTAGATCTCATCTCTCATTAAGTTTTCAAATTTCTTTAATGGAAGAATAAAACGCATAGGAGTTTTACCAACTAAAAAAAAAATTTATGCATTTTGCCAGCTATAATTTTTATACCCTGTACCTCACAAGGTACAAGGGTATATTAAGTTTGTGCAAGTGTATGTAACATAGAGAAGGAGACATCGTAGTTACCCACAGTATGATCAGGGCGTCCGTCCGTCCGTCCATGTGAACGCCTAGATCTTAGAGAATATAAGAGCTAGAACAACCAAACTTGGGATTCGTACTCCTTATATGTGTACGCTTGTCAAGTCTATTTTTTTCTCTCCCACCGCCCCTTCTTCAACCCCATCATTTTTTTAAAGCCTTGTAATTTCTACAGCTTTACGATTCTGTTATTAATTGCTTCCAAAATGTTGTTAGAAATCTAAAAATCTTTCGATTGATATCAAACGTGACTAAAATCGGATCATATTTACATGAGATATACAAAAACAAATTTTCAGAGTCAAGATTTAATTTTCTCTTGCCTAACTGGCAAACGGTCGAATGAACAGTCCGATAGATGGCGTGCTTGCAATATTGTGAAAATATTTTGTTGGATCCAAAGAAATATTAAGACCAGAGGTTTGATGTGAATGTAGACGACCAGGATAACCACCCGATTAGGGTTGCCATCTTTTCTTTTTCAATTCCGTTTACTAGGTATAGGGTATCCCAAACTCGGCTGCGCCCGAGTTGAACGTTCAGCTTTATTGTTTTAATAGCTTTAAATAAAGGTCAGAAGTTCAGCTGAAAATAAATATTTAAATTATTTTAGATTAATTCAAAGCTGACACTACTTGGAAAAGTCCTTAATAGTTTTTGGTTTGGAACAAAAATTCTAAGCTTTTACCAATGTTTTAAGTGTGAGCTTGACAAATTTCAAAGAGCAAGATAAATTTTCCTAAATAATAAAATATAAAATTCAGAAAGTCTTGGTTTGGTTAGATATATTTTGAATATCTTAAAAGAAAAGCGTTCCTAGGTTTGTTTACTTTAAGAAGTCAAAGAATTCTGGAAGAGTTCTGAAATCAACAAAAAACTTGCAGATTGAAAATATACTCAAACTTCTTTGAATAAAAAAGAGTATTAACCACTTCTCATTATATATTTCGCTGATTTTCAGCTTGATTATTAAATCCTGTTTTCGATATGTTTGAAAAAAGTTTAATATCCTGTTTCCCCGAACATGTTTTCCTTAGTATACCATTTGGTCCTTTGGGTGTGGATTTCAGCTTTGGTTTGAAAGGCAGCCATCCTTCTCTTTGTTGTCTTTTGTTTGTGTCACAAGATTTCAATATCATCGTTTGCGAAATCGTCATTTGTCAAGCCTTAACGATTAGGCTGACACGCCCACCTTGGCTTTGATTAAAATTGAAGTTGCTTTTCCACAAAGGAATTTTCACAGCCACCTTTCGATTGATTAGGGGTTTCTTCAAAAGTTTCACTTTTTAATTTATTACTTTTTCGGAATAAACAAAAGATTTTTGTAAATTGACTTTTAAATCAAATGGAAATCAAGGCTATAAAAAAACTCGACTTTCATGTCAAAAGCATTTTTCATTATTTTTGTTTTTTATGATTTGCTTAAAAAAAAAAACGGGCAAGCAAAAAAAGGCAGAAAAAAAAATATTTGTATACTTTAATTTATTTAATTGAATTTAATTTGCCCAAATTGCAGGGCGCTTCATTTTTATGCCGCCCAGATTTATTGAAGCATAAAATTCAAGACTTATTTGTAATTTAGTGTCAAAATGTGGAATTTTACGGCAAAGCCAACAACAACAACAACGCAAATAAGAACAAAAAGCAGAAGCTGGATCAACCCACAGAATTGTCAATGTCCTGGCGAAAACTTGCCACTCATCAGCAGGCCAGCCAACAAATGTCCTTCTCCTTATAGGACAGCCCATAAGGGGAGGGGGGGTAACGAGAACTTTGCTTGGGGTCTTGTGGCTCATCTTAGGGATATAAGTGAGTTTCAGTTTAAGATTAAGCTCCCTGGACCAAACCAAACCGACGCTGGGACAGCAAGTGCAGTGGGGGTCCCCTTCATTGGTCTGCCATCCCAAGCTCTGCTTTTGAATGGATGTGTAATTTGTACTTGCATTCGCATACAAAAGACTCTGCCAACGCTGCGTATGAGTAACTAGAGAGAAGAGGAGAAGCTGAGAGAGTGAATGCGTGAAGTTATTTAAAAAATAGAATGGAAAGTAAAGTGAACGCGATGTTGGCATTGCCAATGTCAGTGTAAAATGAGAAAAAGAAAAAACAGAAGGCAATATTGTGGCCTCTCTAGTTGTGTCTGTCATTCTTTGTCAAGGTCAGTCCAAGGATATACTAAATTTACGTGTTGGAGTTGCCCTCAAACTTTAGCCGCCGGTCTGACTGGCTTGCTGTACTTGCTGGCACTGACTTTTCTGGTTGCTGATTTCAGGCTTTTGTCTTCCTGCCAGCAGTCCTCGGCTCTGGCTCCATTTTCTATACACGTCTCAGTCACATATATCTCATGGTTTATCTGTGTGTTTATATTTCTCTTATTTTTTCACCAATTTTTTTTTTCTTGTTATTTTTTCTCTACATTTTTGCACTGTTTACTCGCTGCACAAAGAATGACAAGGAAATTGCGTATACGACCACGAGTCAGTCGGTTGGAGTGTATGTGGCGCCTTGTGGTGCGGTGTGTGTGTGCCTCATACGTTTGATGCTGGTGATAATCCACTGATGTCATTTACTTGCCTCGCTGACTCGCTAAACTGTCATGTTTCTTGTCCAGCTGATACTCGATGCTTTGTTTGCTTCGCTGGCTTCAACACAACTCCATTGTTAAATCCCGAATCTCTCGGTTCTCGCCTCTTCCCGCCTGGGCACTTTATATTGTCTGGATTGTCGCTTCATTGATGGCAAATCAGCCCAAAGCATTTTTTAGATGATTTTATTTGTTGCTTTTGTTGTAGATATCCTGGCTTGGAATTTAGTATGCAGTAAAAGAGTCGTCAGCTTGAAGTTTCTCTTGTCCAATCTCGCATGGGTGGGGCTTGGATGGGTGTTTGTCTGTGAAATTGTGCACGGATCCGGAATGTTGCAAAGTGAAATTTACGCTTCAATTGTATAATCCGAGTCTATGTTCTCAAGTGAGTGTGTGAGTATCTGCATGTATGTGAGCGAGTATTTGCTGATCCCAGAATATTTAGAGCAAATATCAGGATGAGTGGGTGCCAGCAGCGTAAAAAGGCCAACGGCAGTGACGCCAACGATGCCATCGATATTCTTGTAAATCGGTTCTTTCTCTCAAATAATAACAAAAACAACGAAAACCAGCCACGCTGGAAGACAGGCACTTGGTACCAACAACCTTGGCAAATGTCAACCTTCTTTTCATTTTTATTATTATTTTTTTTTTTTTTTGTATTTTTGTATTTTTATATTGGCACACACTTTTGGCGCCCAGAATGAATATTTTTCAATTTATGTATCATTGTCATCAGCGCTGTAAAAATAAAAGAACATTGAATGGGAAACAACAACAAAGCAACACTGGTCAACAAAAAAGCAACAAAAGAAATTTGATTTCAAAATGAATTTTTATGATTTATAGAAATGGAATAGATCCTCTCTTTTTTTTGGATTAAATAAAAAATTTTGTAATACAAGAATTATTTTTGTATTAAAAATAAATATATTTAGGCTTTCAAAAGCTATTATATTTCCAGTTTAAATGTCAATGGTACTTTTAAAACTTATCCCAAGCTTAAGGCAACTTGAAATATTTCTGAGATATTCAATATAATTCATACTGATTTTTTTTCTATCAACAGAGCTAAGCCTTAAGAAGTAGCTCCGAGCTGGTGTAAGGCCCAAACTCTGGGCTGTCTAGTGTAATTATTATTGTATTGGCATTTTTGATAACAAGGAATTATGGATGGCTGGTTGGTGGACTCAGGATCGTGTGTCGAATGAAACATGTGTGGGTCTTGGCCCGAAGCTTATGCTAGGTGGTATGGGATCATTCTATTGGCTCTGGCAAAATCAGCCACATTGCCATTTATAAATTCTTTAAATATAAACGCACCATCGGCATTGACGCGGACGCCCAAAAAACAAATGAAAGTATTCGAAGCAGCAAAAGGCACAAAAATAGCAACAATAATGACGACAAGGGCACAACCGCTCCAATTGTGTAAAGATATGGAAAATTGAGAGAGAAAAAAAAAAATAAATATAGCGATGCGCTTGAATTGTTCGAGAACCCACGCCGCAAAGTCAACCAATTCATCAGGCACAAAAACTGGGACAGGATTTTTCCTTTTGGCCCGGTTGCCTAGCCAGTCAGGGGCAGTCAGTCGTTGTGCCTGCGGGTCTTTGACGTAGTTCATTGAATTTGACTTGTTTGTTTTATTTTCAGATTCGCTTTAATGTTATTTATTTTTATACAATTTCAATAAGTCTGCGTCGGCTCCTGCTCCTTTGAAATATTCACCGTATTCGTGCATTTCTAATTATGCCATAACATCTGTTAAATACATGAGGCGTCTAAGTGCTTGGTCGGTTCCAATTTTTTTTTTTTTTTTGTCTCAGAGTATAAAGAGGTTGACACCATTCCAGGCTAGAATTTTACATATTAAAAAGGAAAAGAGAAAGAAAAAGAAATATTGCCACAGGAAACCGTCAACGTCTTTTAACGAGGGAGCCCAAGAAATACTAAGAACCTTATCCTGTCTTGGTTGTTTTTTGGAGTGTTCGCCAGTTCATCAATTTATTTAGCATTTTTATGCGTTTGCCTCTCTCAAGAAAAGCATACAGAAAGAGCAGATACTTGGTTATTGATTTCGTTAGCGGTTTTTAAAAGGCCATAAAGACGACTCTTCGTAACGTTCGGAGTACACTGGATTCTCGGTTATATGGCTGGGCACTTTAACTGCCACAAAAATTGCATATTCATAAAGTTGTTTTGTGGCTGGCTTCTTTGTTGTTTGTTTTGCATAGGAAATTATGCCACGAATTGTTTAAAATGCTCAAAATGTTCATCATTTGAGTCGTAAATAATTTTTAAGGTTTCTTGGGCTTTGGTTTTTATCTTTATGAATTGCATCAATTTTGCATGCCATATTGGGAACTCTCGGAATATAAAATAAAAGCAAGAGTTGAATTGTCTAGAAAAATGATGCTGTATATTTTATTAGCATTTGTTCAAACGGATTTATAGGAAAAGTCTTGTTTTATGTTCTCGAAAAATTTATTTATTTAATTAGACAAGGCAAACTTTTTCTTTTATGGATTTAATTTTGAAGGGCATCTGAAATTGTCAAGAATTTGTATTAATATTTTTCGTACATTTATTGTTCTGCGGTTGATACCTTTGGTTGAAATGAAACTTTTACTTTTGCCCTGTCAATTTGTTTGACCAACTAGTCAATTGCTAAACTCTGAGATTGACCCGTATATGAACACATAGTTTTGTGCCAGTTTGGCCAAACTTTTGCAATCAGAGCAAAATACTTACACATGACCAAATAAGGGATCCCTTTTTATAACACTCTCTTATTAGTTTGACCCACACTTCCTTGGTTAAGTTTTTTGCGAAATATTTTTTTTTGTTCATTAAATTGCATGAAAATTCTCTTGAAATAAATATTTAGAAAATTCAGAATTGAGCTGTCTTTGGTTTCACCAAGTATTTTATATTTTATATTAAACAATCAGTGCAGTCTATTTTTGAGCCACACAGAACTTGATTAAGACTTATTTAAAATTAATCCGGAAGGAAAATTTCAGTTTTGTTGTGGGCCTTTCTTAGAAATAATTCTAAATAAAATTTCTTTGTCAATTTATTGTATTTTTCCTTAACAGGCTTGGAGCTTCGTTTAGAATGCTCTCGATTTCCTTCTTGGAAATATGTAAGCGTGCCATAAACATAAGACAAATGGCTTAAGCAATATTTAATTAGAAAAATTGCCAGTCTGATAGACAAACCTAAACCAAAAATACCAGTTACACACAAAATATATGTAATTAAATGCCGTATTATGAACTGGCGGAGCAGAAGCGTCAGCCAATTCAACAGACAATTTGTAATTTGTGTGGCTGTCTTTGGGTGTGTCACACATCTACCATTCTCAGCATGGGGGCATCCTCAGTTTCTCATGGTAGCTGAATCCGGTTGACTTCGCAGTTGCCTTGCTGGCTTGCAATCATAAACTGAGCATAAGCTGAACGCAATAATCTAAACGCAAAAATACCCATTTGAAGCGACCCACGCTGCTCTGGCTAGCTGCTCATTCTTTTGGCTAATTCCTCGCACTCACGTAGTGTTGCCTTGGGGTAGCTTTTGGGTGAGCAAGGAACGGATGAGTTGAACCAACAAAGTCATCAAAACAATGATTGCAATATTTTTAGCTACAGAGCGGTGTGAGCTGGTAGAGCCGATGTGAACCGCAGCTTGACGCAGTGAACCGAACCTCAATGCCAAAACCGTAGCCAGGACTTTTCGGAACGGAGATGGAAAGGATGATATTCGTTTGGGGCTGGTGGGACAGATGTAGACAGACAAACACGCATTTCGGTTCATTAACCAAAAAACTAGCTAGCGCGCTTGTTGAAGACAAAAAGAAACTGGAAAAAGAGAGAATATAAGAGAAAGAGAAAGAATATCAGAATAGGAGTCGGAGAAGAAGATATGTTGATGTAGAAGGAACGCAGTAAAAGGAAAGAAAATTACCAGCTAGCAAATAAAATGTCGTCGAGGGTTCCTTTCATTTTTTTCGCTGGCATTTTTAAAGATTGAATCGTTGGTGAGTTTGTGAGTTGCGTTTCGGTGCAGCTTGAGTTTTTACTACTCCTTACAATACTGTGTGGATGAGGCCCCCCTCTGTGGCTCAAGTTTGTCGTTCTCCTTTTTATTAGTTCTACGTTTATCCGCCATTTCTTGGTCGTTATTTGCCTGATTACGACAAGGACAAAGCATGTCAATTCTATTTGGTGAGTGTATGTGTGTGAGAGTGTTGATGTGTAACTATCTATAAAGAGGAGACAAATTCATCCCACATCCCCTGCCCACTCAGATAAAAGTTTTCGTACTTTTTTGGAAGGTCATTAGAGCGTTCAGTTTGGCTTGGATTGTCGCTTGTTCATTCCTCCGTTTCTTCATTCATTCTAACTTACTTACTCATTAAATAGTCAATACACGTTGCATGTTGTGTGCGCCACATTTTGTCAACAATGTTGCTAGATGGACTCTGCAAGGACGGACAGGACTTGAAAAAGCTTGATAGAATTGCTGGACAACCACCTCGAAAATTGCTCCCTTCAACGATTTCCCAACAGCCAGCAAAGCAAATGAGTCAAAAGTAAATTTTAGTTAAGCTTTATGGGTTAGTCAGCAAAAACGCAACTGCTGGGATTGTCCAGGAACATCAATATCAGTAAACCCATCTTGGTCAAGCAAGCCAAGAATCAAGGCACCCCAACAAAACATCCTTTCAGTCAGTCACTTACAGAAACAACACTTTCATCTATCTTAGAGCATTTGGCGTTCTTCTAAGCTGTCCATCCATCAGGCTGACTGGTTGACTACCCGACACTTGCAGTTCAGTACTGCTCAGCGTAACTGTAACAGCGATACAAATGCCCGGATGAGTGTAGTCTCCACGCTTTGCCTTGCAAAATTGCGCTTGGTCCTGCATGTTTCGAATTTGGAAACTTTTACTACACTTTTTTCACTCACTTTTTGCACTTACATCTTTTGCTTCTTCTAAATCTGTATAAGGTGTACTTACTTTTGAGCTAGGAAAGCTCAAAGTCTTTCCCTTTAAAATCTCCCTGCAAAAATGAATTAAGATTTAAGGAAAAGCCAATACGTTTAGTCAATTTTTAATGTCTATATATCTAGATAAGTCATACATACACATTACTTAAACATTTAGATTAGTAACTATAGTACAATATATTCTAAGCTTTAAATAGCTGCGGTCATGCCTGATGAAAAATAGAGAGCGAGAGAGAGCCAAGTTCTATGACGTAAGCATTGCTTATGCTCAATTTATATTTTTTATTGAATTTAGATCGGCTTATTTCATTTCATTATATTTAATGGGAAATGCTTAGTTTTTTATTTCGCGCAAAATGTTGACCGCAATTTTTTTTTTTCTTTTTTTGTGTATTTGGTAAAACTATCAAATAGTTTATGACATATAAATCTATTTTACAAATACAAATAGAATCATTTATATTTTGTCATTTTGTTTTCGAAATGAGAATATTTTAAAGAGTTTTCTTTTTTATTTTTTTACAAAATAATAAATCTACATTTTTAATATTATTATTATTTTCATTTTTTTTTTAGGAAATTAGAAATGCTTTAATCTGCTGAGTCCATCTTTATTTTTTATTTAAATAATAGGAATTAATTTTTTTTTTCTGAAAGCAGCTTACAAATAATAAATTCTGCCTTGCGATATGATTTTGCCTGTTCTTTATAGAAATTGAGCTTTCATCAGCATCATGAGTAACTCTGTGGTAGATTTCAATTTAATTGATTCATGGATAATAACAACTAAGCACATTTGTATACAGAAAGTACAGTTAACATTTATGGTACATGATTAAGCACACACACACACACAAAGACACGAGAAGCACACACACACATGCATATACTGCATATTTATTATGGCATATTACTTATTAAAGTGTATGTGTTAATCACTGTGTGTGTGTGTGTGTGTCTTGACTTATGCTATATTGAAATTTAATAGTTGACATTTTGTTAAACATTATTTGATAGGGATGGTTCTTTTGCCTTAACTGTTTTTGGAAAACAATGAGCAATGAATTTAATATACTCTTTATCCTTTAAATACTCTCTTAATCTCCTCCAATATTGGTTGGCTCTGCCTGAATGACTTTTCATCATTTATATTTCATATGCAATAAAACCGTTTTTTTTTTCTTTCTCATTTTATTTTTTATAATTTTAATTCATTTCAATCTTCCGTTGGCTTGTGCGCTCGACTGTCACAATTTATTGTTCTCAATGTGTGTGCGTGTAGTCATAGTTTTGTTGGTATGTGTGAGTCTATGTTATCCTGTTTGTTTCCTTTTGTTGACTTGTTTGCCAACTTAAGCTGAGCATTTTAATTTTTAATATAGTTGGCTGGCAAGCAAGGTCGAGATTTTTTATGCATATCAAATCGATTGGACCGCTGGAAAATTTGTTTTTCCTCAAATATGCTAAATAAGTAATTTCCCTTACCCAAAAATAATGAGACAGTTAACGAACTCTTCTAAGAAGAAAAAGTAGTCTTCACTTGTTCCGTTTACTTATTTTTTTTTCTCTCTCTTTTAAGATTTCCACATTAACATTTCTTTCAACAAAAGTACAAGGAATGTATTAAGATAACTCGAAATGGCCATTAGACTCACACACTCACCAGGACAATTTCTCTTAGACTCGGTTGGCCTTGTAGTGCCTTTGCAGATTATCATAAAACTTTCGTTTCAGTTTTGAGCTCTCTTCGTTTTATACAAATTTTGTGTATTTTTTCTTTTGTACTCTTCTTGTTCTTAGTGTTTTTTTTTCTCCCAAATGAATTGGTAAAAGATAAAATGTAAAAATGACAACTTAAGTTCTGCTTTTGAGTCTATTTGAAATACTTAACTTTTAGACTGCCTTAAAAAACAAAAATTATCTATAAACATGGAAATATCTTGAAGCCTTTTAGTGATTGTTTAATTTAAATTCTTTAGCTCACATTGATTTCAAGGATTTTTATATATTAATTAGGAAGAGAGGATATAAGAGAGTAAGCAAATGTGAGAATTAAGCTTTTAAAGGAGTTTCATCAGTTTTTATCAGGTACGTGGACAGGTTTGAAGACTTTGCTTTCAATTGCTTATAGATAAGGTTAACGAGTAGAAATTTTATGAATTTCTGAGTATGATGAGATTTACAAAGATTTAGTTTCATATGAATATCAACAATTATAATGGAAGATCTAAGATATGACAACGACAAACTAATTGTATTAACTAATTATCACCAATCATATGCTGTGCCTATATAGAAAACTTAATCGATAAACTCAGGCATACCAGCAGCCAATAAAGAGTCTATTTAACTGAAGAGCTGGAGGAGCTGGAAGTTGCATGGGACTCTAGTTGCGGCACGGTCTGGACCACAGCTAGGCCCATGCTGGCACTGTCACTGTCGTCGTCCTCATCCAGAGATGCCCTTTCCACTCTATCTGGATTTTCAGTTGAGTCATCCACATCATCGACATCTTCCAGGGTGGTGATTTGACTCTGCACGCTCTGACGAAACTCGAGAGTGCGATGCTGCCTTTCCTGAGCCTCGATTAGCGAAGGAGCTGAAACTGTGACAGTGGCTGTTGTGGGTGAACTTAGCGTTGAGTTTGAAGAGCGTCCACGCTGCAGAGACTTCCTGCCCTGCATCGGCATAAAGGACACATGATGACCCGACGAGGAGGAGGGTCCCGAAGTTGTGGGCGTGAGGGCGAAACTTGTGTGCTTGGTACCGCCACCTCCACCGCCTGCCGAGGGAGCCACTGGAGTGGTTGCTGCACTCACAGAGCCCGTGGCAATTACAGCCGCCGCCCCCAGTGAAGGTTCCAAGAGCAGAGATGGCGGCACCGAGGCAATAGTGAGCGTGGAAACCGAAGAGGGTCGCGCACTGCCTCCACCCAAGTGAAGGGCACTCGCAGAGGCAGCTGCAGCCGGAGGAGCCGTTATGGTGACTATTGTCTTGGCTGCACTGTTCACCGCCGAGGTGGAACTAAAATCGCTCCTCATCTGCATGCCCGAGCTGCGGCGTCGGGCCCGATGATGATGCCTGTGGAAGCTCTGGCAGCGTGTACAGGATCGCTGCGAAGAGGAGGGTGTGGCGGCCGAGGAGTGGTGATGATGCTGATGATTGCGGGCTCCACCGCAGTTGCTGCTACCGCTGCAGGTGCTGCAACTGCTCAGCTGCCGTCACATGATGGTGCGATCGAGTTGGTTAACCGAATGGTAGCCAAACGATGTGGAGGCAGCCACCATGGCAGCGGCCACGTGACACTGCAAAGAGAACACAGAGCAGCCAACAAAAAGAGAGGGAGAAAAAGAACAAGAAAAGGGAAGAAGAGCAGAAAAAATTAAAGGCATGTAATAAAGAAAAGTTTTATATGCAATGGAGAAGGCATACAATTCACAGGCAGTGTATGTGTATGTGTGTGTGTGTATGTTTTGTGCGTGAGTGCAGTCTGTGTGTGTGTGTGAGTGTGTTTGTGTGCTTGGGTGCCTAGCTGAAACAATTTTTCCATTTAAACGTGGCAGTGGCAACAAAAGACGCCCCACAAAAAACAACAGGACCAAGAACAGAACATGAAGAGCAACAACAACAACAACAACAATATTAACAGTAACAACAAAAACAACAATAACAAAATGTTGCGGCTTTCGGTCTTTTACCGGCAATTTTGGCAGTTTGTGTGCAATTTTCTTCACGTTTCTTTTTTTTTCTCTCTCTTGTTTGGTATTTCAGTTTCACTTTTCTCTTTTTTTTTGTGGATTTGTTTGGTGCAAGTCAAAGCGAAATGCATGATTGAAAAAGGAATAATAAAAAAATAAAACAAGTATAACAGCAATAACAGTAAAAACAACAACAACAGCAATAGCAATGAAATAAAATTTACATTATATGCAGTTTTTTTTTTTTTTTTTTATAAAACAAAACGAGTAAAAAGAGGAAACTTCTGCATATTTGTGTTTGGCTGCTTGAAAGGGGCACACCAACCATACCAAAGTAGAAATTGAAAAGTAGACGAAAAAAATCATCTTGCAATGGGCAAAACCCACTCTCCAAAACAGTTGCCAGATAAGCCAGCAAAAATGCTTGTTAAATTTCAAGCACTACAAGCAAAAACAATCATCAGCATTTGCATCCCATTGGGAAGAAAGAATCATCAGTCTAGTTGGACATAACTAAAATCTAAAGCAATTTAATGTTCCGAGTTGTGTGTGTTTTTTTTGAGTACAAAGTGCTTTTGGAGTGGATTTTTTAGTTATTTATTTTTGTGAATAAGTGTTTTAAATTATTTTTTAGATTGTTTTAAATTCCATTGCGGGAAGGCCCTTCAAACTGTTTCAACTACACTTGCGAACAGTTACAGAAATACTTAAAATTTATGACGCATACGCCACGTGGGCACATTCATGTGCACTGTTTTTTGGGCAAGTTGCCACAATTAGCTTAACTGATTTTTGGCTGTTCTTAGCTGTTTTATGGCCCAGCACGCAACAGACATTTGAAGAATCAGAAAGAGAGAGAGAGAGAGAGAGAGCACCCAACACACCCACGCTAAGGGAGGCGGTGAGGTGATGAACCTCTTCATTTTTGAGTAATCTTATTTAGAACTTTTTATGAGTGTTTGTGTTGCTTTATCAAGCTGAGTGCTTGACTCAGAGCTGCCTAGATCTAGGGCTTAAAGGTCTGTTATGGCCAAAATAAAAGGCCAACGAACCGAATTGCATGCCAGCCAACGCCCCAGCCAAGGCAACACAACCCGTCCTTTTAGTATTTAACACTCAATAAGCCAAAGGAAATACCAAACACGTGGCCTGTAAACTTTTCCACGAGCAACAGCAAAAAAGCTGAGCTCAGTTCACAGCAAATGGAAAATAAAACTTTTGCCTGGTTATGACTGACAAAAAGTCTACAAAAAAAAAAAAAAAAGCACCCACTCTGCATATTCACTGATTGGTGCGACGCTGCTGTGTCACATAATTATATACGTTAATTTCACGTTCACAGTCCATTAAGGATAATTGATGTTTTCGAAACGTTTGTGGTAAATTACATTTTGATGTTGGCCAACACAAAAACGGTCGAACCCTGCTGCTGCCTTGGTTTGGCCCAGACTGGCTGCCTTCCAAAATATAAAAGACCCAAAAAAGCACAAGTTCCACTCACACACACACACACACCCATAGAGAGAGAGTGAGAGAGACAACAAAAAGTATTCTTGGCCATTTGCGCTAATTGCGTGGGCATGGTTCTCATCCTGGCCGGGCTAACGAAAACCCAAGCTATTGGCGAACCTTGGCCGAATCTGGCGACAAAATGTCGCTAAACTTGATTTCGTTTAATTTTCCGCTGCCTAAATGTACCCTCCGATTGAGTGTGTGCGTGTGTGCGTGCTAGTCACGAATTTTGTTTGATTAATTGTTTCAACAATTTGGCATTTACCAAAATATATGTACACATACACAACTTGAAACAAAACAGTCCAAAATGCTTGCCAATCGAATTAAGCGTCTCTAATAATTTTATGGAATTGGTTTGTGATTAAACCAAAAGGCAGGCCATGCAAGCCATAAAGGAGAACAATGAGCAAGACTCGAAATTTGCTGGTCGATTGGAATTTCTAATTTTATATTCCAAAACAAAATTACGTTATATAAGGCTCTTCAGTTGAAAGCTTGAACACTTGTAAATTGAAATTGAAAGAGTAAGCTTAACAATTTCCTTTCATTTTATTCAAAGGCGCCAAAGCGCAGCAAATCCGTTGTGGCGATTGCCTGGCAACAATTTTCAGCTCTACATCCGTGCCTTCTCTGGCTGTCCAGTGTCTTCATCTTCTGTAAACATTTCAGAATTATAATATGCTAATTACAAATTGAAATTGTTGACCAAAATATGCAAAATGTTCTGCATAAATTATGCTTAATGTTTTACATTCCAAAGCCCAAAATCAGAGACAGTGGACATGTCTTCGCAAATGAAAAATAAATGTTTTATTTTAAAAAAATTCACGAAATGTAAATTTTGATAAAATTCTACTTCTAATTCGATTTGCTATGAATTCAATGAAGCAAGCTAGCATGTCAATATAATAAATATTAAGTGAATTAATTAAATTCATGTAGTGTTCTAATTTATTGACTATATTTCACAAGAGCTTCCTTTCTACGAGATAAAAGGAAAATACTTACAAATTCAGTCATAGAGTTTTTAAATATTTACGATTTTAATCTTTTAGTTGCATATCACTTAGGACTGCTTTCCACTGTGCCATACAAAGACAATTAGCATTACGTATACGCCACATTGCCAGGCGAGTGGGTATGCAAATTGCCTGAGAGCGCACAGACGGCAGACCCATTAGACTTAAGGGGTTGGACAGGTAATTGACTGGTTGATAAACGTCAAGAATTGTCGAGTCCCCAAGTGAGTGTGTGCTTGTATGTTTGTGCAAATTTTATCTACTCTCTTCCTGAAAATGTAGCCATGGCAGCGACAATACCGAAACACAATTCTCTCTTTATAAATAAATTTCTATGTGTATTTGTGTGTGTGTGTATTGTGCAATAGAATTTTGTTATTTGGCTACTCACAGGCAAGGTGGAGGTGAAATAGAAAAATCTTAGTTGCTAAAACTTGCCCAACTGACCCGGTCATGTAAAGTGCCCCAAGCAAGAAAAATGGAAAGCAGCAGATGGGAAAGTGAAAAATCTGGTAATAAAATCAAATTGACCCACACATACCACACCCACAGACAAACAATGAAATTTGTAGTGAAGTCCGTCCCATTCTGGCCACCAAGGAGGCTGATGTAAATCAACGGAAGTCGACTCATTTGTCGCTAATTTAGGCAATTAAGGAAGTTGTGTATTTTATTTTTATAGTCGAGTTGTAGTGATGGCTGATATAAGCCCAAAGGCAAGAGTGAGTGCCTTTCACCACTTTGAAGTAGATAGCAAAGTTCAGCTTAGTTTGTTTGAGGGCTCAGGAAGTCAGTGCGGAAATATTGTCTGAGTGGTTGGAGCTTTGTTTTTTTGTTTTTCAGCAACATGTCCTGTCTTTTATATTTCCTCATTTCAGCGCTGCTTGTCTTATTTTCGGTAGGTAGAACAACTGTCCCAAATTGGAAGTTACAATTTTTGCCAGACCTTGTTTATTTATTTATTTATTTTCTTATGTGAATACAATTGACAGTGAAAACACTTGCGTTATAAATTGGCATGCTCTTGGGTGTAATTGATATCATAGCCACTCCAAAAAAATAAAAACACACAATTACACTTTCTGGGAAATCGAACCGTTCAGAGGCGAGGCGAGCTGCCAGCAACCCAAAGCCAATAAAAACGGGCCAAACTCACACATGTGTAATATGTATGTATAAAAATACCAATTCAAACCGAGAAACCATTCTCAATATGGACTGTTGACTGCTGTAAATAACATTTTCATCAATAAAATTACATATCCTCACACACACACACAAAAATTGAGTTGGAAATTTTTAAGTGCTAAAAGTATTTATGGTTCACTTGATAACATTTCACAAGTGTTTCTCTACATGCGGATGAACTGTGCTCATGTAACTGAGTCTGTGTTTAAGAGGGTGTAATCTCAAATATCTCAGAGTCTGGGTTCTTGTGTGTACTCTTTAAATACTTTTTAGTCCCTAATTAAGTAAATTGCTGTCTGCGTACCCAACAAGGCAACCATCATTTGAATTGATCTTCATAAGTTTAATTCTACTCTTATCGGTAAATTTGGCTTCTATATAATCTGACATTATAATAATATTTCAACCATTGAGTGATCGAAACATTTCTCAACTTATTTGATTTTTCGAATCACTTCAAAAAGGGTGAGTCGCTTTCGACTCACATCAAGTTTATTCTGGAAATGTGCGAAATGTTGACTGGGTGTGTTCTTATAGTTTTTTCAAAAAAAAAATTAAAGAGCAAAAAAAATGGTCAATGGAAAACTCTTATCGTTGATTGGGTTTGTGTGGAGTGTTTTCTATTGAGTTCGTGGGGATACCTTTTATTTTGTAATTTTAAACAAACAATCAAAGAAGCAAACAAACTCCAAATAATCTGAAATTAAAGCAATTACAACAACGAGCACGACCAAAAGAAAATCAACTTAAGTGTTAAATAACAACAGCAACCAAAAACAACAACAACAACTAAAGTCGACTTAAATATTGAAACAAGAAAAGACAATTTTGGTTAAAGTTCAAAAGTGAAAATTTTGAAAACTTAACTAAAGATAAACAAAACCTTAAATTTGGTCTGTGTTTTTCTTTGTGTGCGTGAGTGTGTGTGTGTGTTATGTGTGTGTATGTGCAAGTTGTATAATTGTGATTGTTGATGAAGCTCAACAAGCAGCACAGAGCACCTAAAACAGATTCAAGGAAACAGTGCTCCGAATGGGTTTGTGTGCATTCAAAAGCTTCGAAAGCCGATTAGGGTGCTTCGACATATTCAAGAAGTTATTGAAAATACATAAAAAAAAATTGTAGGAATTCAATTAATTTTAATTGAATAAATATAGAAATTTTGAATATTGGAAAATAAAAAGATCAAATATGTTTTAGCTCTTATCAAATCATTCTGAATTGATTTTAATTTTAAATTGGAAAAAACTTAAAAAGGGAAAAATCCTAAGCTATCATTAATTTCAGTTGTCTGATAAGACTAACTTTACTTGGGAGCCTTGAGAGCAAATCAGAGCTAATTGAAAATCGAAATGGAATACCCTTGTTGTGAAAGGTTCCCAGTGCATGACATTTAACACCAATGGTTACATAAATGTAGCAAAACATCAGAGAAGACTGCAATAACACCAACAAAGCCAACAACAACAACAATAACAAAAACAAGCCGGACAGGGAGTGGGAGAAGCAAAGGCATAATATGGTCACTGGCAGGTCACCTGGATGGGTTCGCTGTGGTTCATTTCCTGTGTATTTCTGTGTGTGTGTGTGTGTTTAAGTGTGCTTATGTGGGCTCACAGGATGCGTGTGCAAGGCTCAACAGGTGCTGAAGTCACAGTTCGGAACAGTTTTCTTCTTTGCTTTATTTTATATACAAAAACAAAAATAACAATGTCACAGTCGACAGCCGACAAGCAAACAAACACACAGACGGATTTGTGAGAATGAGTACAAACGTTCTGACCGAGAAAAGGAAAGAGACAGAGACAGATTGAGTGAACAAGGCATACCATGAAAACTGTACACAATAGACAGAGCCAGAGAGAAAGTGAGTGAGAAATATTACGTATACGACCCAGGCATTGCTTGGCAAGACGAGGCGAACATTTTAAATTTGAGGCGAGGCAGCTGTGCTTTTTACAATTTTGTTAGTTTCTTTTTTTTTTTTTTTTGCTTTTCATTTTCTCTGCAGTTAGCCATGTGTCGCTCATGGCAGTGGTTTTGCTGTAAGTGAATGTGTTGGTGTTGATTTTCTTTGTGTAACATTTTCCCCAACATCGGTCATATACATATATATATATATATAGATATATTGTGAGAATGCTTTGCAGTCACATGCACCATTCACATGACTCGGTTCAAAAAACAAACATCAACAAGGCAAAAATCGGTATCGCTTACCTTACCAACAACTTACACGGAAAAAAAAAACAAACAAGTACTTTCAACCGCCTCAATCACGGTCATTGTCACAGCGATTTCAATTTGGCTTTTCATGCCCCACGTGCCCGGGACCGAGTATCCCTAAAAATCTATGTCTAAGCTAAATGGAATGCTTGCCTTCACTGGTTCAGGTTGAGGTCTTTGGAGTAATCGGGCTCGGGCTAGACTAGATATAAGTTTGCTCGCAGGAGTTGTGGCGCACGTGCTGAATACCGTGCAGCGAGCACGTCGAGTAACAGCGCCTCGTCGCAAATCTCTGTAAGGACACCATCAGAATCATAATCAGCTTTATACAAAACCTCTACCATTTTCACATCAACATCATCAAGATTTTCATATACATATAAAGACCATGGAGTAGATGTGAAATCAACTGACCCACTTTGTCAGCCATTACAAAATAATTCATTAGGAATCATAAAGAAGCAACAACGGTGACGACAACGACGATGACAACGCAACGCAAAACAAGAGGAAGAAGTTAAGTTTCAGCACAACGGGTTGTCGGATTGGATAATAGAAGCCTCTGATTCTGCCCTGACGTTGACAGATACGTTGGCAGTTTGGTAGGAGTGTGAATATTAATGGCATGGGTGAGTGAGAATATGAATGAATGAATGAATGAATAAGTGTCCATGTGTGTGTATCCTGGCAGATTTGGCAGCTGGTATCTGCTCTCCTTGTTTTTCCATATTCATTAAATTTGTAAATTAATTTTGTCGTCGAGTTTGGTGTTATACAAAAAAAAAAAGAAAGAGCTTGGCTTGCATGCATACATAATAAATTTTTATAAACTGTTTTCCAGTCCCTTTTTTACGGTTTTCTTCAACCTCCGACTATCCTCGCTGGCTGAGCTCACTGAAGTTAGTTTGATTCTATGTTGACAGAGTAAAAGTTTGCAAAATAAATGAATCAAATTGTCTGCCCTTCTAAAGAGACAAATTGAACGAAAGTTGCTCGGGAAAAAAACCATATACCAACGCCGAGAAAGTCCTGGAAAAAAAATGCTGACACTTTCAGGATTTCCTACTCACCTGCGATTTGGAACGCATTGTGGGTTGATATTTGCGACGAATCTTGCGAGGACAACACATGCAAAGCAGGCGAACGAAAGCTCTGAAATGTAAGAGAGAAATTAATTTTTTTTATATGATTGCAATTTTACTTGCTTAGCTCACCTTCTAAAGTCTCTACTCCAGCAGGCATAGATCACAGGATTCATACAGGAGTTGATCCAGCCCAGCCACGTCACAATTGCCGAGACAATTTCCTCGTGCTCAATGCACTCAATGCAGAAGCCCGACAACAGGTTAACCACAAAAAAGGGCAGCCAACAGACAATAAAAACGCCCATCACAATACCCAAAGTCTTGGCGGCCTTTTTCTCTTTCGCAAACTTGGCCAGCTTCCGGGACAAAGAAAAGTTCTTGCCCATATGTCGATGCCGGGCCAGACCATTATTGTGCAAGGCCGATAGTGGCTCATCATCAGGCTCTTCGGGTGTGGAGGTGGTGGTGCCACCACTATGATTATGGTGATGATGATGTGAATGCGAGTGAGAGTGGCTCAAGGAGCCGCCACCGGCGCTTTGAACCTGGGCCGCTGGGTCACGAGTAGTGCCGCCACGATGTATACGCAGGGTCAGCTGCAGCTCTCCGGAGGCCATCAGCACCTGCTTGGTGCCAATTTTGAGTGAACGCGTCTGGATCACTGCAGCCCTGTAAATGCGACAGTATGTGAAGACCATCACCAGCAGGGGCAGGTAAAAGGAGATCGTCGACGAGAAGACCAAATAGCCGAGGTGTTCGGTAAAGGTGCATTTATAGGCGGGCATTTCTCCATCTCGGGCCGCCCTCCACCAAACGATGGCCGGAAAGCTAATGGCACTCGAGCAAATCCAGACGGCTGCTATGAGTCCGGCGGCTCGTTTCACTGTCATGCGCATGGGATAACTAAAAGGATCCGTTATAGCCCAGTAGCGATCCAAAGAGATGACGCACAAGTTCAGAATGGAAGCTGTGCTGAAGAGCACATCCAAGGACCGCCAAATATCGCACCAGTCCGTGCCAAAGAACCATGTATTCTCCAGCACTTCGTACAACGCAGAGAAAGGCATCACCACTAGACCCACCAGGCAATCCGCCACGGCCAAGCTGGTGATGAAATAGTTGGTAGCTGTATGCAAATAGCGCTCTCTGATAACCGCCAGGATCACCAGCGAATTGCCAAAGACCGTGGCAAAGGAAAAGAGAAAGAGAAATGCCAGCAAGCTGACGCGATCGTTGGGTAAAGCCTCGAGGAACTCGGATAAATCAGGCTCCCTTGTTGTGGTGCCCGGTGCCATTGTGGTTCCATTAAACAGCTCTGTAGTGCCAGGCAGAAATGTGGACACCGCCGTCGGCGTTTGCTCTGTATGCGCCACATTAAAACTATTGAAATAGTAGTAGATATCCTCGGAGATATTAAAGCTGCTGTAAAAGGGCAGACGCTGTGTTGTTGCCGGTGCCGTGGCCTCAGACACAGATTGGTTAAATGCTGTGGCTGAGGAACGCAGCAGGGCAAACAAGGGTTCCTCCGCTGCTCCTGCTCCAGCAGCTGCCGCATTTACTGCTTCCGCTTCCGTTGACAACGTCAACTGAGCCTGCAACTGACGATTGTTCTGAGTGTTGATGGTCATGGCTGAGGCAACTGCGGGTTTCGTTAACTCTACTGAGCTGCGAAACGTACTAGCTGTGGGCTCAGTATGCACCTGAACTGGCCGCTTCACTTAGTCCTGCCAAGCCGCACACTTGGGCCTTGCTCCTTTGCTGCTGGCCTTCTACTTTATTTGCTCGTCTGCGGCTGCCAGTAAAATTAATGAAGCGCATTTTCCCGTCCTTTGTGTCCGCAACTAAATAGATAACAAAATGAGAAAAAGGGAAAATCATTTTTGTAGACTGAGTAACAATTTTGTCAGTGCTCATAATAGAGTCATTTCGCTTTCTGTCTCTCTCTCTTTTGTGGTTATAAATTCCATTCAATTAAAATGTTGACTCGTCTTGGGAGGCTGACAGAGGCAGGTAAGCAAAAATTTAACTTAATTTTTGGGTACCGCACTCGGAAAGCACAAAGCTAAGCAAACACATTAATTAGTCAAAATAATTTGTTTTTGCCTTTGCGTTTGCCCACAAAAATGTATCAACGCCAAGTCCTTCAAGTTTTGCTGGCATTTTCGGTTTTTCGGTCCTTAGTCTTGGATTGTTGGTGTCTGTTTCTGTTACTGTTACTGTTGCTGCTTCAGCTGATGCGTTGTGGTAGGTGTACAATTAATTGGCAAGCAAACAAGCCAACAACAACAACAACAATGTCGTCGCAGCGAAAGCCAAATTGGTGAAACACTAAGAAGGAGGACGGCGAGTGGTGACAGCGGTCACAACTGTTGCCACGCTTGGCTGCTGCCTCATAAATAAACAAATTAAATTACATTTCAAGTGCGGTGACGTCGTTGACAGTGGGCGGCAGGAAGTCAACCATAAAACAGGACAAACGCTTCTCAACTCAATTTCAATTCGCTGCCAAATCGGCTCGTCTCTTCAGCTCTTCCCCTAAGTCAACTTTTCACTGGCCATCATATTTTCGTTATTTTTGTCAACTGTCTGGCAACTTCAACTCCAAAGGGTGTCTCTCTTCTGGGACTCTTGAACTGGTAGACTACTGAAAATGAAGAACGTCGACAACAGAAAAGTGCCCAAAAGTCAACAACATGAAAACACACTTTTAAATTCTTAACGCTTGACACCTCAACTCATTTCAGCTGATTGCCAGACCCAAGTTAGCTTTGCCTGAACTCTGTCAATTCATATTCATATTCTACACTTTTCGAAACTTTATAAATGTTAATGACCTTTTCATTTTTTGATCTTTTAAACATAATAAAAAGAAATATTTTCCAGTTCAACTTTATTTGATCTATATGAAAAGAGTATGTAAGCTTCGTTATTGCTTAGATAACCTTTTGCACTGATTTGTATTGACTTTATTTATAGTTGAATTTACTCAGAGCAACCGAGTGCAAAAGACTAACAAACTCAAGGTCTGATTGATTCGCTAACTGTCTGATTGACTAGCCAACTAACTGATTGACTGACTAACTTAATAGAAAATTGAATATTTGAATAATTGTCTGATTGAATTGATTGCCTGCTTGTCTGATATTTTCTTCAATGTTATTAAAGATGTTAAAAATAGAAATCTCTTCTTTTTTTTTGCCAAGTTTAAAGTTGCAAACGTGAACTTTACTCACTCTGGGGTTCACTTTATTTGCCCTCAATGTATTTCAACCATTTGTTTGCCTTTTTTCCCCCTGGTGATTATCACCTGCCATTCAAGAGGCACGCCAGGCTCAAAACACACACACACACATGCACACACATGCACACACATAGCACAACTTAACTTAGGCCAGGCCAAGGCCATGTGATTAGCTTTTTTGTCAGCAGAGCGAGTGCTTTTTTTTTCTCTGCCACACGTCAATCTAACAAACATCCATCTATCCATATATAGAGATATATATATTCGCATATATATCTATATATATCTTGTGTATTAGAACCTACAAACTGGGCTCAGTCGAGCTGAGTTCAGTCTGAGACCGTCGATGTGGCTGTGAATGTTGCCATATTTTTGCCTCATTTCCGGCGCGTCGCCTGCAAGCCATAAATTTTCCCAACCGACAACGCTTACCGACCAACCAGCTCCACCCACAAACCGACAATCTGAACGTAGTGCCTGCAACCTCAGAAACAGAATCAGAATCAGAATCACCATCAACACCAGTAAGCTCGGCAACAGGAGCACTGAGCTCGGCATAAACAGCTTCAGCTACAGCTTCAGAAAGGCGTCTCTTGCTTTTGCTTACTGCGTCCGTTTTTCTGCTGTTTAGTACAATTTCCTGGCACATTTCTCACTCATAAGCAAACAAGTAAATATATGTGATGCTTTTTTTTCACTTACTATACTCAACACGATGATAAGGTCGAGCTGAAGAAGCTGCCAGGGTGGCCGGGGCCGTAAAGAAAGTTGTCGGGCACATCAAATTCTATTCCGACCCGGCCCTGCAGTAAGTCATAATATAAGCCAAGTGGTTCCTGCCCTGGATGTCTGAGAACTGTGTGTGTCCTTCTCACACACACTCTTACACGGACACATACATTCTACCAGAAGGAAAAAAAACCCAAGCCAGAAAATTTTTGCAATTTTCAACTTGTCAAAGCAAAGCATATGGTACTCTTTCCAGCTAGTCGTAGCTCAAAGTTGTTTAAAAATTCTCATAATTAAATAACATAAAATTATTATTATACATTCTTTTTGAAAATAATTCATGCTTCAAGATTCTACAAATTAAGAGGAAATCCATAGGGTAAATTTAATAAAAATTCCTAGCAATTTTCTTTTTTTAAGTGCTACAATAAATTTTTCTTTCTTAATTAAATTAAAGTTATATTATATTATATAGAAAGAAATGTGATGTCGATTTTCTGCTGAAAGTTGGTTAGTTCTCTTCAAGTATCTATTAGAAACTTTTCTAAGAATTTCGGTATGCCATCATCTCAATTTCAAGGTGACAAGCAACCTGTAAAGTCAGTTATCTAAGGTTTTTGAAAGAGTATTCTTTAATAATCGGTTTACTCTGGAAGTTAGCCGTCTGAAACCCACAAAAGAGCACACACAAATTGGCGAAAGCAACAAGAAAAAAAAAGACGTAAAAGAAAGCCCAAATAAATGAACAAAAACAGAAAACTAAAAGCGCCCACTTGGGTGTATTGGCGTGGCTCTGGGAAATTGGAGTGGGAAGGGACCCAGACTGAAGAGAAAAGCCCAAACGTGTGTGTTAGTGGCTTACTTTTATCGTTAGTTGTTAGTTTGTGTCTGGTGGACCCGAAAGAATTTAATTGAACAAACCTTAAAGCGCATCCCCCCCTTCTGACAACCTGCCAGACCCTGCATCATGCAAATGACCATCGACATTGGCAGTACCAATTTGTATATGGGCTTTGTTTTGCTTGTGCTGTTAACCCTTTTTCTCTGGCCCTAGCCAAGTAAAGAGGAGAGAAAAAAAGGGTCTTGTCAGCCATCAGTTTGGGACTTGTTTGAGCCGAGCCACAAAAAAAAGACCATGATTTTCCTTGAATTGTTAAGTCATTGAATAGCCCCAAACTGAATGAAAGTTAGGAACAGTCAATGCCTACACTTTCTCCTTCTTCTATTCCCCTGTCTGTCAGTCTGTCTGTTTGTCTCTCTGTGCTTATTGAGGACTTTTGAGTACACGTGCTAGCATTCAATTGCACTGATTGTTCGTCCAATTCTATGCCATTTAGCATACCATTTGTATATGTGTATGTGTGTGCTTGCGAATCTTTTCCTAGCTGAGGATTATGGCCACGATTTTGGTTTAAATTAATTCTCTGCAATGTAATCAAGTTTTCCCACTTTTCTATGCCAATCCAAAACGTCATCAGCAATGCCATACCCATCACCATTACCAATGCCATGTCCCTTGCCTTGTCATTGCCGTCACCACATGCCATCAATTGAAATTGATTCATGCTCTGACTCTGGCCCACTCCCTGACTGGTGTCTCGGTGCTTGGTTTCTTCTCCGGTTAGCATAAAAATCACAGAACATTCAGCTTCTAGTGGCTGCTTGGCTTCACTAGTATATCGATTACTTTCATGTCCATAACGTGATGTGCCTTAGCTGGCACTCGTTCTTCGTTGCCTCCTTGGGAGCTCTTGCTACCACGTCAGCTGCAATAACAGTCTTTGAATTTAAATGCGCGTTTTACAGCAAAACCAACAGCACAACAAGATAAAAGCACAACAGACACATGAAAACAACGCTATAGAATCCAATAGAACCAACAGCTGATGTTGAATTTTTGAATTACTTTTGTCGCACTTTTATTAATGAGCATTGCCTTTGTCATTTTGCTCCTTTCAGGCTTTTACGTACAATATATATGTGTGTAGTTGCCATCCTTTGAACGCTTAATGGCCGTCATTAAATTTAAGCGGATTTTTTTTTCGCTTTCTGTTTTTGCCTATCTGAATTATTAAAAATTTAATATTGTCGCCATTGTAATATTGCTCCTATTCCAACGGGTAGCCAAGCAATAAAATTTCTAAGATATATCCCAACTGCCAGATAACAGGGGAACTTAAACATTTCCTAAAAATAAAAGAATATTTTTAGATGACAGTGGAAATGCTGCTTTGGTAACAAAGTTAATAATTCCTGGTTAATAGAAATGAGAAGAGCGGAAAATTAATGTTTGCACCATCAATTCACAAAGAGATATATATCTTTTTTTTTTTTTTTTGAAAGAATACAAATACAAATAAACTTTTCATGAATTCTTAAAGTATATGTAAATGTTTGTGTAATTTGGGATGAATCATTTTCTTTTGTCTGAGACCAGAAAACGATAACACTAAAATCATAATAAATGAAATGAGGTCATCAATAACAGAATAATTCCTTTTAAAATGCCTTCAAGTTGTCTTCAAGATGGCAAGTATTGTTTGGACTCTTGTGAAAATACTTCTTTCGTTTTCAAAAAAAAAAAAAAAAACCTTATCTATCTCTACTAATTTACGGATACTTAAATAATTTCAAAATATACATTTTATAGATCTTTCAATAGATTTTTATTAGTCATAAAAATATAAAACAGAATGAGAAACTTCATATTTTATTTCAGTTGAAAGGGGCCAAGTTCATTGTCCTCGACATTATAAGTTTTACAGGCCATCCAACCTTTGAAACCCTTTTCAGTTTATGTCTCAAACTAAATTGAGTTGTTATAGTTGCCTGAGCAAATATTGGCAATATTTTTGTGACCTTTCTTGTCATTTAGTCATCGAAAAGTTGTAAATTTCTGAGTTCACATATCAGTTGGGTCCCAAAGATTCATGGCTTGTTCGATAAGTTTGCTGCCAACACATTGTCAATGAAAACAATTTAATGACAAAATTTATTAGCTAAAGTAACAGAGCCCATTAATTTTACGCACTATCATTTGGGAATGAAATCACACGCTATATACCAATACAGGTAGGCTCTCTCATATATCCGATATTCCATAAAAAAAAATATAATGCCCCAAGGACTCGTGGTTGCTTTTGCTGCGACTTTGAACAACCTTTTCAGTTGTTCAACTCGGCTGCGAAGGAAGAGTTTCCTTAACGTTTCAGGTGATTTTTCTATTCAAATTACCTTCACGTGAACTTGATCAAAATGGTAAACAGGCGCCGTCTGCTATCAGTGCCTATCAGTGACACGCATACTCACACATACACAATCAGAGTGTACCCAAAATCTGAGTGGCACTTTCCAGCACCTCTTGTCTTACCCGGTATGGCTGGTATTGTCTCTTGCATTGTTGTTGCCCCAATACCACCGTTAACAGAAATAACCATTGAAAGTTTTTCTTTCCTTTCCTTTCATTTATTTTTTTTTTTTCGGTGCGCCTTTTTCGCGCACAATCGACTTTTTGTTTGGCTTCAAGCTGTATTCCGCTTCTTGCACACGCGCCACTTTTACCCAGCCACCTCTCACCAGGCTCAGTACCCTTCTTTGAAGAAGTCTCCTTATTTTGGATACCCACAGTTAACGATAAATCGTGGCCCAAAATCTCTTCAATTGCTCCCAAAGCGTTTTTAAGCAAACGAACTAAGCAACGAACTGTTCGCTTAGCTCTCGATAATGACTTGCTTAGTAGAGGGAAATTGGTTGGTCGGTGTGATGGGCAGACTGCTTGATTAGACGGTTGCCTGGTAAGCTAGTTGCCATTGCTAGGAATATTGTCTGGTGGGCTTTAAGGGGCCTGGATTGTTTGTTTGGATGGAAAGGCCCCCTCCGAAGCGACAGCCTCAATCTTGACAATCTTAATGCGACGGAAGCACACAATAAGCAAGGCGAGACGCCACCATCATATTATGCAGTCAGCCGAAATCTTAAGCCACCATTACCAGCGGATTCCTATATTCTTGGCCACTAAAATGACGGTAAATACATTTGCCTCACAAAAGCTGAAAGGTTCAGCTTGTTTTTATTATTGTTGCTGGCACCGATTCCCCGGTTTTGGGTCTACAAATGAAATTTAATCACGCGCAGTAAAACACACGGAGTAGGGTCCGCTGAACTGGAGCTGAGGCGAACTTGTTGTTTGGGTTATTTTCGGCGTTGCGTGCTGTGTCCTCTTTTCTGATTTAAGCAACTTCTGAGCCTGATAACACAACGGACGCTGCCCCCAAGCCACTCTGCCACGCTGCCACTCGCCAGACGAGCTCTGCTTAATTATGATACAAATATTTACACCGAACCGATAGGCCAAAAACGGGTGGATGGAATGGCCTAGGGAAAGGCAAAGCCAAGGGCAATGGATCATTTGCACGGTATTTAATTTTTTTTTTTTTTTTGTGAGCGACTCACGCAAGCAAAAATATAAACAAATAAATTTTTTTTCTCTGCGACTGGGAAATGCTCTACCAATTCAGAAAAAAAACATTTCGAAAATATTCATTATTTCTGAGGAAATTGAAAAGGAAATTCAATTAACAATTAATTTTTTATTTAAGCGACAGAAAAAAATCAAGCCAAAAAAATCTCATCCATTTATTTCCTCAAAAAAAATGTGGGCTTTAATATTTCCAGTGGCTCTCAAACTGTTTCGCTTTGAAATATTTGTCAAAAATAAAATACAAATTGGATACTCCAATTTCAATCAATTTTAAATAAGCTTTAATATTTCAATAAGAATTTCCAGTGACCCTCAAACTGTATTTCGCTTTGAAATATTTGTCAAAAATAAAATACAAATTGGATACTCAAATTTCAATCATTTTTAAATGAATTTGTTTTCTTCTCTCTATTTGAATTAAATTTAATTATTCTTTTATTTCTATTTACTTATTGCACATAAATCTCTTCATAAAAAAAAAACTGCTCAATTTTATTTATTTGTCTCATTAATTATTCAAATCTAATGCATTAGCAAGCATACTCAAGCATATATTATACGCAGAGATTATAGAATATAAAAAGAAAACCCACTTAAACAAACAAAGCCAAAGAAAAGAAAACCCCCCACAAAAAAATCAACAAACAAAAAAGGAATGCAAACCAGCAAAAACAACAACAACAACAAAAAAAGAAAGCAGAAAAACAAAAAGGGATTTGCATGTGTTGGCGGCTGGAATATTTGGTTAGATTTTGGCCTAGACTTGGGCAACGTATTTTTGTCACAATCAAGGACTTCTCAGAACCACAACAATAACAACCACAACAACAGTAAAAGCAAAAGCAACTACAACTTAAATAATAAGCGTCACATTGATGGCGAATGACGAAGGCAGCTCCCTTTTTCAGAGTCGCTGTGAAAGTGGATTTCGTGTTAATGGCGAGCATTAATTTGTGTGTTTGCGACAGACAGACAACCCCGGGAGAGAGACCAACAGACGAGTTGACATTCTGCTATACCTTTCCTAAAAACACTGAGAAAAATTACTAAGATTTTTCGATGAAAATTGTGTAAATTTCTTAGGAATTTTTTTTATATACGTTTTGAATTCTTTTATTTAAATAATTTTCATATTTTAAGAAATTTTTATGTGCTAGTCAAATTCCTTCCGTCTTGTAGTTCTCACAGATTATTTTAATAGAAATTTTTCTCTGTGCAAAGTTCAGGTCGTAACTGCGATTTGTCTGTATGACTAACCAAAAAAGTTGACACAGTCCCACGCTCGCTGACAGAAGTGGTAGCCCAACCAGAAGGTGTAGCTCACAAATATAAAGACAAAGAAAAATGCTTTCATTCATTCAACGTTCCATCTTCCTGGTTTTTCTCTTCGCTGCTGCTGTTGTCTTCGTTTGCGTGCCAGCAATGTTGGCAATTTTTTTCCATTTTATTTTGGGTTCGGACACAACTCTGGGAAGTACCTTTGGCATGTTAAAGTTATTGGCAACTCAAACACACACACACACACATACACAAATACACCGAGGGACAAGCAAATAAAACAAATACAGGCGCACATTTAATGCGCTTGTCACGCAATGAATAATGATTGGACACTTTTGCAAACAGCAAAAGCTGAACAACAAAAACACCAAAAATAAGAGCGAGAACATCACGAACTAAAGCAATCGACAGGATGAAAATATGTTGTATAAAAGAAACACGCCAGCAATCAACGTCTGCCGCCTGTCACCGAGCCAATCGGTTGGTATTGCGTTAAGTGGCATATTGCTCATACGACTGGTTGGCACTGGTTGTTGTTGAATTTCAGTATCCCACTCCGAGTGGTCACACTTGCGAGCAATGTTGCTTATTAATTATTAAATATTTGCACAAATAAAAGGTTACTCCCAACTCATCCAAAAAAGGATATCCCGAAAGTGTTGACGCTGAATGACAGATTACGATTGTCTTCTTCTTCTCTTCTGCCTTTTAGATTTTGTTTTCTCTTTTTTTTTTCTAGCCAACTCAACTTTTGGCTTTGTTTGACCATTTCGAGTAGAAGAGATTTCACGCATGTCTGCCCCTCTCAAGGGGCATATTTAAAGTTGGCTTTAATGAGTTGCCATGGGTTTCATTTCCTTGAAACCCTATATAAAACTGATTGCCTTTTCCTTTTAGACATGGAAACTTCTTGATTTTATATCTTAAGCAAAAATTAAAAATGCACAGCAGAGACAACTTTGACTTTGCTCAGAAAAGAAGAAAAAAAATATGAGAGTTTGGTGGGGAAAAGTTTCTCCTTAGATATTAATTCCGGTCACATGCCCGTCCTGTCCGTACCACATAAATATTTCTGTATGTAATAACAATGATCACGGTAATAATATTCTGCCAAGCTCAGTGAAACATGAACAAATTACAAATTGCTGCCACCAAGTCAAAATCAACTTCGGCTCCCTCTTTCATACGAGTTGATGAACTGTCATTTAGACAGGCCAGTTATAAATTTATTATTCACTTGTCTTAAATAAAAATAAGGTGAAAGATAATTTCAAAATAATAAACATGATAAAGCATAAAATGAAAAAACAAAAAAAAAAAGTAATAATCTACAAATAAAGTCACGTCCCAACGACACTGAACCCATCAATGGTGTAGCCAAAAGAAATTCTACTCAAAAAAATGTCGGCTCAGACTTTGATATACAAGTCATTGTTGTCATTGTTGGTGTTCGTTTGGCCTCGGGCTCAGCATTTTGGCAACTTCATTTTCATCACTCCCATCAGACCAGACAGCGCTGTGAACCGAGGCGCATAAATAAACTAGCACCGAGCTGGCTGAAGATGAATGTGGTCGCTCCTGGTTTCACCCACTCATTTTCACGGCTTATATATCCTGATAATGGCTTCAAATGAGATGCCAGCAAGGAGGTGCAGAGTGTGCGGGATGTTTGTTTGACACATTCTTATCAACTGTTTCTAATGGCACCCAAAACGGCCACTTATAGTTTTATTATTTTGATTTACTTGCGGGCATACGAAAACAATTTTCTCAGCTTTTTCATCACTTTTTATTCCCCCTGCCTTGGCATCAATGATTTTCACACAGCCCAGACAATTTTTTGACTTGGGAAATGACAGGAGAAGTGTAGAATGTGTGGGTCTACTCAAATGAAAGGAATTTGTTTCTCAAGCTAGAAGCAACTGTGTGGCCGGGGCAGTCACAAAGTTGTGTAGTTAACATGATTTATGCCATAAATGTCACAGACCGTTTGCAAGTGGCTTTCTGGCCCAACGGGTAACTAAGTCGAGATATACATAAATACACATAAACTCTTGCTTATATCCTGACCCAAACATACTTCTTGTCGTCTTGCACGCAAAATTGCCAGCGGTCTTTTGGGCCAAGACTCATTGCAACCAAAATGAGTCTACCAACACTGCGGGCTGCGGGTTTTCCTACCACTTCCACTCCCACTCCCTCTCTCATCTAGCTTTGATATGTTGCTTTAATCTTGCATTCTACTTATCGGACTTGTGCTATTTTTTCTAATCTAGCCTTATACACTTGGCATGTCACGTTTCCTTTTCATACTCCTTTTCCTACGCTCGCTCGCCTTGCTCGGCTGCTTTTAGGCTCTCAGTCAAGTGACATTCTAATCAACTGCACATTAAAAGCATATGTGTTGCTATGTATGTGTGTCAGTGGTTGTGAATATTAAGATTGCATGCCAGTAATTTACGTGCATACTTCATTACATTGTTGTTGCTTTTCTGGGTGACCCCGGCTGCTGTCGTTGATTAAAGTTTCACTTCAGGTTGCGTTGTGTTTTTAAATTTTTGCTCGCCTTTGCCAGTTTTATGGCTAATTAAGTCACAGAATTAACATTAAAAGTCAATTGGGTCGGAGAGAGCTAACGGCAGCAGGTGAGGTACAAAAAGGCAGAAGAAGCAATTTTAATTGAATGACTTAAAAATTGTCCCTCGCTCTATCTCTCTCTCTGTCTGTTTGCCTCTCTCTCTCTCTCTCTCTCTGCTCTTCAATTTTTTTCCCCATAATAAGGTAGAAAATCTCTACAACAATAACAACTAAATTAGCTACAAAAAAAATCCATTTCAAGTTAATTAATAACAGCCAAGAACCTTGGACCAGTTCGGCGCGCTAGAAAGTATGCTACACAGTTTTGTTCATTTTCGTTCTTTTCACTTTGGTTTTGGCTAATCAAAAGGCGTTTCATTTTCGCAATTCTTGAATTATGTGCTAATTTTATTTGATTTTATTTTACATTTCATATTTCATTTTTATTTTTTTTATATATATTTTGTTTTCAAATAAATTTCACTGGCATTGTTGCCCAGTCAGCCGGGTTATTAAAGTCGGGGAAAATTAATACGCATTGTGTGAGTCAAATGTGCAAACAAAGTAAGAGAAAACAAAAACCAAAGAAGCAATGAAGTTTGTATACACTTCTTGAAACATTTTCATTCAAAAGTGAAAATTCAAAATAAGCTTATTTCTTTTTTATTTTATTCCGAAAATAAAATGTAATTCAATTAAAAATTAGCACAACTTGAAAATAATGCTTTTCTGTAATACCCCAGTCAATACAAAATAATTTCCCTATTTTCTTTGGAAAATGTATTTATTTGGTAGAAAAACCAAAAAAAAAAAAAAATAACAACCACTCCTGAGCGACTTGCCACAAAAATGCAACGTTGCATAAAGCAAAAATATTGCTTAGCGATTGTAAAAATTTATACCACACACCCTAACCAAAAAAGGTGAAAATTAGACGAATAAATAAAACACACACAAATAAAAGAGAAGGAGAGCCATAAAAAAAAGAGCTGAAACAAATTCAACCCAACCATGGGTAGCCAACAAAAGATATAAAAATAAAAAAAAGTGTGTAAGGTAAAAATAAAAATGCTGAGCTATTTGCAATCATGAAAATATTATTTTAATTTTGGTGTTATAATTCGGGGACGCACATAATTTTCCCAAGAGTAAAAGGAGGAGCTGCTGAAAGTGTAGAGGTTTGTGTGAAATACGCGTAGCATCCTTGGCTGAAAAAACTGAATTTAAATACCTATACGAAAGACGCCAGCCCTGCCCGCAGGGTAGCAAATTTGATGTGTGACTGAGAGAGGTGATAAAGGCGATGAAGGCAAAGGTAAAACAAGCGAAGCGGTTGTCGCTACTCACACAGACACAAACACACACACACAGACACGTTGAAATAGAGACCAGCACGTTTACATGAAGGCACGCACTGAAGATCTGGCATAATGACGATACCAGCAGTTGCCTTGCCCGCCTGACTGCGTAGACCACAGACTGGCGGAGCTGCCTCTGCCCCTTGGGTCCCAGATTGTCACTCCGTTCGGTGAGCTGTTTTCGTGGTTGGCCGCCCGCAGGGCTGCAGCTCGGCTTGCGGCAGCTAAATTGGTGGGGGTCCTTTCGGTTGGCTTGGCAGGCCAGCCTACTCCCCGGCAGCCTCTCAAGCTTCTCCTTCATAATTTTTCTATTACTCTGGGCCTGCTGGAAATTTTCATTTTTGGTGGGTAATTTTTAAGCGTTCTACATTTAGTTGATGTCTTCCTCAATCTGTCCATTTTTGCCTTACTTTGCCGAGGGTCTGTCCTCTATGCTATCCTGTGTGTGGCTTCAATGTAAACACTCATTCATTATATTCAATTTTTCAATTGAGAAACTTTTGCATTGCTTTGTCAGGCCAACATTTTTTTTCTGTTTTTTTTTTTTTTTTGCCGCCTCAAGAAGAAGCCGAAAGCTGATGTCGTTGATTCTCTCCCTCATGCCCAGGGAAAGTCGAAAGCAATTTTCGTAAATTTTGCAATTTATTATGATTTTCATTTAATTTTTTTTTGTTGCTCATTCATGATTTTGCAACGAGCCTCATCATAATTTTCCCTACAACCTCATTTTTTTTTTTTTTGGGCGGGAATTACCCTCTGTCTTATTCAGTCTTTCCTTGTGGCTTGTAAAATTTCGAAATTTTGCATAATTTGTTTAGCCGAGCTTTCTTTTCTCTCCATTTTTGCTCCCCTCTTTTGTGGACAGAACAAATATTGAAGGGAAATGGGATATTTATTGTGGATTTTGAACTTAAAATCCACACACAAACACACGCACAAGGTACATTTATTGGCTGTTAATTTTTGTGGCCAACTTTTCCAGGAAAAGAAGAAAAAAAAGAACACAACACAATGGTAAAAAGTTTGTCCTTATTGATCCGTCTGAGTTTTTTACTGCTGTCAAACTTTTTGTTAAGCTGTTGGGAAAAAATTGATAATTAAAAAAAAAGTCAATTAAGCCAATCGACTCGACAAGTCGACAAATTTGACAGTCTGAAGCATTGGATAAATTAAATCGAAATACGAGAAAAATGTTTTTCGATATTTACAGCGGAAACAGATCAACTAATCGGATTAAAGAGAACATTGAGAAAATTCTCTTGTTTCCGATTTAAGGTCGAAAGTAAAAGAGAGAAACAATTTAAATTAAAAGAAGACAAGGAAAATTGTTTGGCTTACTTGTTACCTTAAAAATTATTTGGATAAATGCCAAAAAGCATCACATTAATCATTTCTCCAACAGCTGACAGCAACAACAACAACAACAATAACAAAAACAACACCAACACCAACATCAAGTTGAGCCATAGAAAATTCCTTTTAAGGCCAGAATTACAGTTATTCCGTTGGTTCGTTTTGCGAGGCTGCCGAGAAGGTTTTGTTGTGGCTCGACTTTGGCAGCCGAGCAACCTGTCATAAGTTATTAACAAAACGACCCGTTATACGTTAACCCACATATGCCAGAAACCTCAACCAGTCAACTGAGGCAGCCGGAGATGAGGCAAGTGTGGCAGGGGCATCCACTTTCATGAATTGAAGCAAACAAACAGACTCGTTCACTTACACAAACACTTGAACATAATCGCTGGTGCCAAAGATAATACATTAAACATTCTTATGACCAATACCGAAAAGCCAGAGCCACAGCCAGAGCCAAGAGTAGGACAGCAAAGACCCACTTGACTTTTGAGATTGTGTCTGCGTCAGTTTCAGTTTCAGTTACAGTTACATTTACAGTTTCATGTTCAAGTTCGAGAGACGGCGACCAAATCTTTTCTTATTCTGGCAGTCAAAAAAAAAAAAATGAGAGAGAGAGAGGCCAAATTATGACCACTCGGACATAATTTAGTACTGGCCCGGTGCCAAGGACCTTGGTGACAGGGAATGCCGGTGGTTTGCCAGGCTTCGGAGACGGCAGAGCCACACTGTTGGTGTAACTGACAGCTCATTGGAATTTTCATTATTGTCGCGACAGAAACTGTGAGTGGCGGGCAGGAGGCTGGATAGCTGCCTCGCCATCGAGTCGAGACGGCCGAAATATCAACACAAGTCTCCAAGAATTATTGCAAGTGGCCAAAACAGACGCGACCAAAAATGAACTGAGACATTTTCACTCCATCAGACATTTTCAGACACGCCCAAAAAAAAAATCGAAATAAACACATTGCCAAGATTAATGCGCCAATTGCAAAACTTTTGAAATGTTTGACATTGCATACTTTTCTGCTTCTACCTCTTCTTCTTCTTCTTCTGCTTCTTCCTTTTGATTGTGCGGACAAGTAATGGAGAAGGTCATCTGAGTCGAAAGAGATTTATAAATTCCAGTGCAAATGACACAAGTCAGCAAGAAATCCACTTTTACCTCCTCCTCCTCCTGCTCCTCCTTCTCCAGTCGGCCAAACAAAGTTTAAACAGTTTTTGGTTTCTTTAGTTTTTCAGTGCTTTTAATGTTTAAAACTATTTAAGTGCTTTTCTCATCTTCGGCCAATTCACTTTACTCAGGACATTGTTGCTGAGTCGTTCTCTTTGTTTTAGTGGTGGTAATTGCACTAACGGTATTTTATGGCCAACATCGTCATAAAACTGTATGCACATCATAAGCTCTCCTCGCTGCACTTGATCCTTAGTGCACATTACCGCCATCTACAGTCTTTGGCAGTTTGATAGAAGCTATCAGTTTCCATTTGGACTAATGGTAAATACGATACATGTGACACTTTTGGATAGACAAAATTAAGTAAATGAGTTCAACCGATGCCAATGGCTATAAATATGTTGGTGTTTTTTTTTTTTTGGGTTTTATATTACAAAGCGATAAATAAAGAACACACAAACAGAAATACGAGCAATGATTACATTTGAATAATTACAGTCTGGTGAGTAAAATCGGAAATGTGTGCACAAACACACACATCGATAATTTCGATGCGTATGTGTGTGACATTTCATTGTTTTAGTTTAGTTTCGAGTCCTTCAAAGCACACACACAGACAAACGAAATAATAAAATGGTAACAAAAGTGAAATTTCCGTTTCAAAAACAATAAAGAAAATGCGGCACAAATAAATTTCTATGGCATTTGTGGCTGCATTGCAAATGGATTTCCATGCTCTTTCCAAAAGGAAAAGAAGAGTTTGTGACCCATAGAAAATGTCGTCAAAGAAACCCCAAATTGGACTGCAGAAAAGTCCAGAAAGTCAAAGGAGTGTATAGTTATTCCCCTAGTGAGATCAAACTTGGCAAATATATTTCTAAGGTCTTGTGAAATCGAACGTTTTCCTCCATTATAATTTTTAGCCCAAAAAAGTATGCTACATTTTTTTTAATTAAGCCAAGACTGGGAAAAGAGTATTTGATTTTTATGGTACAAAAAGTACACTTCCGTACTATTGTTTTTTTTTTCTTTCCCCATCTGTTGGTATGTTTTGCTTTTTGCTTTCTCTGCTACTTGTGTGTGTGTGTGTGTGTAGAGCCTTTGGGTATTTATTTTTTGTTTTTTTTTTGTATTTGTCCTGTAGAACTTTTGTCGTTTGGAGAACATCTGGGCAAACGCAGCAGGAGGTGCGTCTGTTTCAGGCCTGAGGAAACCATTTTAACAGTGACAAATGTATTTCCCTTTTGTTTAAATGAAAGCATTTTACCAAAGCACACAAGCACCCAAGCCCACACGCACACATTTATATGGATTACCACCACAAACGCATCAATTTACACAGGTATGTGTATGCCCAGGTATACCAGTTTGTAAACTATTTCAATTACATGCTCAACAATACCAGCAAACCAACAAAAGAGCCTGCCACCCCACACTCCTCACACCGTCTGAGCTGAATAACAGAAGCAACAACAGTCTGCGCTCCTAATACCGCTACGAAGCCTGTGCGGCTTGGGCTTGGGCTTGGGCTCGAGCCTGGTGATATTTCTCTATGTAAATAAAAATAGTTTCAGAGAGCTTTTCGTTTAACTCATGATAATCGCATTCTTGTCTCTCTAATGCACATTAGATTAGCAGATGTACGTGGGAAAAGCTTAAATAAGAAATTCAACCGCCTCGCTCATCCTTCTGCCACCAAAAACAAGGACACTAATTCTGAAGCCTTTCCTGTTTACTGCTTCTTTGCATGCTCGGTTAGTCACATTATTATACGTTAATTGTGCGTGGCATTTTAATTGTTAATCTATTAGAGTGGAACATTTATTGTCTTTCAGTTTGCGGAATAAACAAAGTGTGATACAAAATATTGCTGGTGTTGTTGTTGTTGTTGTTGCTAGTAGTGTGTGTAGCAGGTTTTTTGATTTTATGACTGTGAGATAAGAAATTATATACGATTTTTGCATGTGTGCTCTCGGAAATTGTATTTGTTATTTATTGATAATTTGATTTAATTAGTTTGCTTACTTGCCAGCTCCCATTGGCATTGAATCGTAGGCATATAAAAATGCCTAGGTGTTGGAGTGTTTGTGTTTTTCTATCTGCTCTGAAGCTTAATTATAAAATCAATAAAATGTAATAAAGAATGGGAGATGCTATATACATATATTTAGACCAAACCACTACGCTAGGTGTGCACTAATTTGATCAAAAGCCTAAATTAAAAAATTCAATTTTTTCAAAAGTTTTTTTTTGCTTTGGCACATCGTTTTTATGGATTCAATATAAACAGTTTTAAATTTGTTATTCTATTAAAGCCACAAAAAAACAATTTAAAACAAACCGATTAAAAAGGCAACATTGGTTGGTAAATAAACTCAAACAAATTATTATTAATCAATTACAAATAATTCTGATTTATAAATAAATAAATAATATTCAACAAATACACAAAATTAAAAAAAGGAAGAGGGCAAAGTAAAAATAAAAAATTAAAAAGACAAACAATTTATTGGGAGTGTAATTTGATCAATTGCGATAAACAAAATTGATGGGCACTTTTCAGATCGACTTAAAAAATGATTGAATATCCTTGACAACTCCTCAGAGCTTAATTTAATCAACATTTCGTTTCATCAGTTGATAGAGTCACATTTTGGTGACTCCAGTGAAAATGTTAATTAACTTTATTGAGTTTAATTAAATACATCAAGTTGCTGACTTTTAAATTTAATCAAAAATGGCTCAGTCATTCTCTTTTCCTGAAATTGGCAAATCATTTTTTCTGGGAATAACAAAAACTATTTTATTTTTCTTTAGAAATTTGTCTATTTGAATATTTTAAACTTTTTATTTATTTTAAAGAAAACCAATAAAAAAAAAACAAATATCAAAATCATACGAAATAATTTAATTCTTAAAGACACAAGAAAATATGAAACATCACTTGACTTGAAATTTTTTATCCCAAACAGAATAAAATATGCGGAATTTCCCAAGAGAATAAAAAAAGAACTGTAAGTTTTTATCTTTTCTCTCTAAAATTTCACAAAAGAAAAAAAAAAGAATAATTTTTTTTTTTTGTTTGAAAAAAGCACAATCAAAATAATTTGTATTCATCCAAGTTGGGATATGCAAAGCGTGGAATTTTTTAATTATTTCTAAATTCGCATTGAATTCATGTTGCATTGAATTTTGGGTGTATGCAGCTTTGAAATCGTTGCTGATGAGGCCATAAAAATAAATACAAATAAAATGCGCATAAATGTAGTGAGGAGGCCGTTCTATTTACCTTCATTACCTTGTGCAAATACAAATAAAGCTGAAGAGGAGGAGGCAAAACCAAAGCTTTAGCCAAAGCAAAAGCCAAAAGGAAGAAGATAGAGGGCGAAAATAGAGTGAGCGAAATAGCAGGTGAAAGTCATTAAAAATTTTAATGAAGAAAGTTTATTCCTTTGTTTTTTTGATATACATTTTTTTATGTCATTTTTAGTCGACACCGCCATCCGCTTGACTTTAATTTTTTTTATTTAAATTTCTGTTTTGTTTACACAGTTTTGTGCTTTAGCTTTTGAATTTATGAGCCTGGAGTGTGGCAGCGCAAAATAAACAACAGCAGAGCAGTGGTTGGGGTTGCCAACGTGGCGTATGATTTATTAGAGCGATAAAGTGATTAAATTGAAATTGATTTATAAAATAATAAGCAGAAGAGAATGATGTTGCTGCTGACAGCCAGAGGACTGCCAGTGCGACAACTATCCTTCAGGTAAACGTTTTGTTCTTTGCCAGTTGGGTCACCACCCAACAAGCATTCATCATTCCAAAATGCAAAAAAAAAAAATAAATAAGGTTGAAAATAAATAAACAAGCTGAAAAAAATTGAAATGTGAGCAGCCGACCAAAGAAAGTCTTTTTCTCTTTTGCCCTATGCGTTTATTATTTTCTATTTTCCTGTTTTTTTTTTTTTTTCTTTCCCAAGTAATATTTTTCTTTCATATAATTTATGCAAAAAAAACATCGACAACAACAAACTCAACACAAGAAATTGTGCCCTTTAAATGAGCAGAGAAACTATGTACTACATGGCGTATGATTAACCCAAAATGTCTCCGGCAAGCCTGCTGACTGTTTTACATTTAAATTGCCAAACTAAAGCTTTAAGGAAAACACTTGGGGCTTTATTTATTTTTATATTTATCAAATAATAGAAAAAAAAGTTTCATCTTCAAATGTTTAACAGCTTAAAGAGGACATTTATTTGACTCGAATATTCCCGGAAAGGACACAAGCGCTATCCATTTCATTCTTAGAAAAACCAATAAACTTCTCTCATTGATTGTGATTTCATTGAATGATGAAAAAGACAGCTTTCTTTATTCGCCATTTGTTTCTGCTGGACATCAATTTAATTGCCCTTTCCCAGAAATTCACAACCCTTTAGAATTAGCTTTTATTTTTATTTTTTGATTAAAGGTTGAGTTATGACATACCGTTGCATGTGAGAAGGCCCAGTGGCAATGGCCAAAAATATCCGGTCAAATTAGATTATGCCTCTCCCTTTTAAATTCTCCGGATATTGATGTGATTGTTGTTGCTTTTGTTGTTGTTGTTATTGTTATTGTTGGTGACTGCAATTTCTCGTTTCACTAGCTGTTGATATCCTTTTGCTTTTGGTACACTTGTGGTTGCTCCTCTTCTTTTTGTTGTTGTAGTTGTTGTTGTTTTTGCTTATATATTATTTGGGTAACTCGGTCGAGAGTTCTGCTGCCGTTGTGGTCGAAATTGAATTTCACTTGGAAAATATATGAGCATGATTAATCACTTAACGAGAGCAAGTCAGGCAGTCAAGCCAGGCCATGCCAAACCAGATCAGACCAGACCAGGCAAATACGAAATATGCCAAACTGTAGAGGACGAGCCACCCAAAATGCCCAAGCAAACTCGACACAATAGCAACTGGACGAATTTTTAAACCAAAATTCTTTTCTCTTTTTGTGGCCATCCGGGCCAAATCGATTATTTTTACAAAATTGTTTTCAACACTTTTTATTCAGTTTTACAAATTTGTTAAATATTTTTCAATTGAAATTGATTGGAGGAAGGCTTTAATATTTTCTTTAAAAGAAAAAAGATTCATGAGTTTGGCACTTTTAATTTCAAAGTTTTGCAAGATAAATAAAGAAACTCAAAAGTTTTTGGCAAAAAACTAATTGAATGAAACGAGAAATGGGAAAAATAAATAATATTCAGAAACAAGTTTTACAAATCAAAAAGTAAAAAAAAAATAATTTTTTTTTTCTTTTTAAAAATATTGAAAATTTTTTTAGCCTTTTGAAAGAAAATTAATTTAAAAACTTTTATTCATTTACCACTTTTGTTTTCACAATTTTTGGTTTTAAAAATTTAAATTATTTTTTCATTTTCACTTTTTAATTTTATTTAAAAATATTGAATTTTTTAATTTCTTCAACTTATTTCGTATGTAATGTATTGGTTTTGATTTATTCATTAGCATTCATTCATTCGAGTGCAAATTCATTCACAAAAATTGAAGAATCACGATTTAATGACAAGACAAACAAGACCCAGAGAACCGACAAAAAATACGCTATTCTTAAACATAACGGTACTCAAGTATTAACGAAGTTTCGATTGTGAAATCTGGAAAGCTTGAACCACGACGAGGACGACGATGTTCGGCGACTTCGTGCTTGGCACTGAATGGCGCAAGCGAATCTACGGAAACTTGAAGGAACCTAAAAACTGAAGACACAAAACACATCGGAACTGTCGTAGCCGAAACGAGTGGCTCGGCTATGCCAACGACGAGTGAAACGAAAGCCGAGGACAATGATGGCATCTCTGCCTGCAAGAATCTACCATCGTCAGTTCGGCCAGCAGCGCATCAGCAACAACAACAAAGGCAATGGCAAGCCTATTGCATTTACCCATAGATTTGTGGACTGCGCTCTGGATTCAGCAACGCGCCGGCAAGTCAACAGCTGATTTATTTGGCGCCAAATTTATACAAAACCATGCGCATGCCTGTAACTGTTATACAAGTGTTATACTAGTGTCTGCCTACTAGGCCAGAGTTTATTCATATTCAGCAAAGTGCAAAAGTGGTCTTGACTTGGATTTCAAAAATGGTCTAGATTTTTTTTCAAGAAAAAAAAAATAAAATTTAAAATAACATTAAAATATTGAAATGTTTCGTTTTTAACTGTTTTAATTTCCACCTGGAAAAATTTTTGACATTTCAAAATCTACTTCATTTTCAATTCATTTCTGCTGTTGGCATATGTTTTGGCATATCAGCGAAAGACTTAAAGCATGACAGCAATAAGAACAACAACAACAACAGGAAAAACTAATATATTCTGGTTGTGTTTTCCTTGTTCAGTGCATTTTATATGGGTAAGCGGCATATTAATTATTGCTCATGACAAGGTATAATGAGAAAGCTAAAATGCAAAAGAAGAAGAAGAAGAAGAAAACAAACAGAAACTCTTCACTATTTAAAATGCAAAGCAACTCTTTGAACATGTTTGAAGAGATTGAAAAATAAATAGAAATAATTTATTTACACACAATTTAAATGTTGAAAAGAGATTTTATATTAAATGGAGACTAAATAAATATAATTAATAATTCAATTTATTTCGAATCAAATAATTATTTTCATTTATTCCTGTGAAGAGTATTTCAGAGCTTACCTCAGACAAAGGAAAAGACAATCTTAGAAATTTACCAAGAAATGCAAAGTACAAAAGTAGGAAATAATTTCTCTATTTGAAACTTAATTTACTTCATTCTATTTAATTCATTTCATTTGACAAATTTGAGAAAGAGAGTAGGCAACATGGGAGAGCAGCAAATGAGAAGACATCAAACAGAAATTCCCAGCACAATGGAAAAAGTTGGAAAATTAAGTGGAGCTGGTGAAACAAGACAAAACGAATTAAAAGTGCATGACATCAATTATACCAAGTTTTTCATTTTCTCATTTTTTTTTTCTTACTTAATTTTTTCCAAAGTTTGCAAAACAAAAAAAAAAAAAAACTGTCTGCATCAATTCGCATTGAGCAAATTCACACAACCATTGAAAGACAAAAAAACAACTCTGAGAAACATGAAGAAAAAGTTATACACACATACTCACACATTCACACACATTCACACATATGGGCATACGCACTTTTGTTTATTCCTCGATTGTGTACAAACATTTGCATTTGCATAGACGAGTTTAAAAGCATCTCCCAGCCCGGCCCAGCCAGCCAGCCAGCTGGTGGAACTCGGTACGAGTTGCATGCAATTTCAGTCAATGCAGGCGACTACCAACACCACACCGCTACCCCTTTGCCCTTGTCGCAAAGAAAAAGAAGAAGAAGAAGAGAAATAATACTCGAATATGCGAAATTGCAGATTTCATATGTAAATTTTTGCACTTCTTCGGCAAATTATTCAAATGACTTGCGAATGTGTCTCTGGCAACAACACGACCAAGGTTTGTTTCAGGACAAAAACAAAAAAAAAAATGTGGAAACAAAACTCTAAGCCTTTAAGTCAGTTGATTTTTGTTTGAATGAAAAGTCAACAAATATTTTTGCAATCAATCAAATGAGTTTTCACAACTTTCACATAAAATGAAGTTCTTTCAATTATTTCTTCCTTTGTAAAATTTTTGAATTTATTAAAGCAATTAAATTTTCCTAAATTGATTCCAAAACATTTTTTTTTCTGAAAATCTGAATTTTATTAGAGTATCAAGTTAATAAGCCCAAGTCCTGTCATAACATGTAATCCTTTAATATTATAAAATAATTAACATGCCTAAAACATGCCTTGACTTATTTTTACGCCTAGAAGGGGGTAGCGGGGTGACAGTGGAATAAGTATAAAAGAGAAAGCTCTGCTTGCCAAAGCGGAAATGATAGAGCATTTGACTGCTAAGCGGCTTATCCTTTTGTTTCAGGGTGCCATAATTCGCCAGGACTAAGCCACTCGAAACAAAACAAAAAAAACAAAAAAAAATGATTTCTCTCTTCTTCTTCGTTTGCCTAGCTTCGACGCATGAAGCCCTTGACTGGTTGGCCTGGCATTTATTAAAATCTTCAAGGACTTCAAGTCATCAAAAGATAAACGCAATTACAGCGCAGTTTAGGCCAAAAGCCAAGCCAGCGCAGCCTAGGAGCTGTCAAAAAAGAGTCACACACACTCAACACCCGGCCAGGACAAACAAGAATTTAGCAGTGTGAAACATGCAAATTAGCATTTGAAAACTTTGCCCCTGAAGACCAGCAGAATGGCAAAGACAAGAAACCGCAGAAGATGGCGGCGACCAGGAGGAACGACCTCCTTGAAGGAGTTAAAGTTCATTTTTAACTAAATTTACATATTTAAATGGTTTAATGTTGCTTCGGCCTGCCAGACGCTGGTTTCATTTTTATTTATTTTATTTTCCTAGCGGGGAAGGTAGAACAATTTCGGCAAAAGTGGCAGGCCGCAACACTTTTCCCAAAAGCAGACAGAGTGACTGAATGTCGCTAAAGGACTTGTCACGTTTCTCTTGCCTCATAAAAGTAAGATTGAATTTTGAGAGGCAGGACTGTTTTTTTTTTTCTTTTTCTGCTGTCATGTTAGTTATTTTGTGAGTGTGTCTAACCAGCAATTTAGTTTAGCCTGGGTGGTGGATGAGACACCCCAGAGAGCTTTGTTATTAAGTTTAATAGGCCGTCTGAACTTGAACTCTGTACTCAACTCCTTGTTGCTATTAATAATGATAATGATGATGATGAATGCCAAATGGCTAAATGTTGTGCTAGCACACGGCAGGAAGGGCAAGGATTGCCAGCATCACACGCGCCAAAGTAAAAGTGAAACTTTTCGCAGCAACAGCTCAAACAGGAAGTCATTAACGGTGCACTTGTGTGTGTGTGCGTGTGTGTAGCTGATGTCGACAAAATCACTTCAATGAGCAGGATATTTAATTTATGTTGATCTGCCACAGAAAAAAGAAGGGCAGAAAACGTTAAAGTAGATTGCACATACGCCATGTTGCTCCTTTTTACTGCTGACTCAAAAGCCAAAAATCAAATACGCTTTTGGCATAACACAAAATGAAAAAATCAATAATACTGAAAATCAAAAATCCAAAAAAAAAGAGGAACCCAAACAAAACCCCACAAGATATGATTTGACAGATTTTGATGAGAGTCATCGGCAATCCATGGAAACTTTGCGATATAGTCCTGCGGTATTTTGATTGACAGCAGCAGCGAATATGAAAGCAACTATGTTCGTAAGGGGAAAATGTAACAAAAAGAGGCCACCAACCAGGCAGATCCCTTTCAGTTCTACTGAATTAGCCAGATTGGCCGACATGTGCCCGTCATTTTCAGTTAACATTTTCTCGGGCATTTTGCAATGTTTCCATCTCAATAAAGCCGATTGAAGCACAGTTTTCACTCGAATATTCCTCCAAGCATGACCATCCAACTCCACTCTTCAATCTACAACACCCACAATTGTGTCAAATTTGTGGCACAGTTGGAATATTTGTCGGAAAGTAAGAATACACACAAAAAAAAATCCAACAAGTCAATTAAAGACAAATGCGCGCCATGATAAATCGAAAAATATTTTCAGTTACTTGTTTACCAAAAAATAAAAGTAAATAAATAAACAGACTTGACAAGACCAAAACAGGCTACAACATGAAAAGAAAAGACTCAGTTAACTCGACTTATCTACCGCCATCAGCCCCCTTCCGCATTACACAAAAGTAGCACAGATTCCAACCACTTGACATTGAAAGTATCGTAAAAGAGGCCAACTGAAATCAGAGAGCGGGTTGCAAGGTTTGCCAGCGAACGTGAGGCACAGAGTAAAGTTTAATGAATGAACAAACAGACAGGCAAACAAGAGATTAGGCTGCCACTCGTTGATGTTAGCTGGCTGGGCTGACTGGGCTGGGCTGGACTATCCTGGTCTGAGTACCGTCTTTCCATCGACACGTTTATAGAATTGTTAAGTAAACAAGTTTGCTTTGACCCGCGCATTCTCTCCGGCCCAGAGATGGCCACTTCCATTGCCAATGCCACTGACATTGCCGTTGTTCTTACCGAATGTCCTGCTGGCTTTCAAGTGTTAATTGTGTGCGTGATTTTAGCTTAAAAGAGGCACGAGGACAATATTCGTTAGCGACTGGGAGAGGGTAGCAGTTAAGAATAATTGCTTTTTGATTGAGTTCAATGTAGATGGCGGATGTCACCACTTTACTGGCTTTCGCTGAACAAGAGAAAATTTGAATTTCCCAAAATAAAAAAATAAATCAGAAATCGTTTTTCAATTGTTACGCGACTGCCATCTCAGTCGGTCAAATAGATTGCAACTCCAATTTGAGAGTGCCATTGAGAGTGCCATGTTATATCCTACGGATTTCCCAAAACCCAGGCCACGTCCACCGCTCTATACTAGCTTTGCGAAAGATGCTCAACCTACTCTTCAAAATCAATGGAAAAAAGACCAAACTAAAAAATTGTGGCTGCCCTATATCAAGGAATATTGTAATATATCCTCCGTGCATGGCATACGCTATCTAACCGATCCAAAGCTGCAGTATTTCGAAAGGTTGGTTATGCTCTCAAAGCAAAAATAAATTTTCTTCTTTCAACTGTGATCAAAAATTAATAAGACTGATTGAATTATTTTCCAGCTTAGACTAGGGGGACTTAGAGCTTTCCAAGAATCAAGATATATATTTTGATTTTCTAAAACAGATTAGGTTTTTTCCCAAAGATTTCAGAGAATACTTTTTGGCGGCAAAATAAATGATGCTCTTATCTATTTTCTCTCCCTCTCTTTTTCTTAGAGTAATTTGGTTGATGCTACTCTTGGCCACATCGATTTGTGCCGTATTTGTCTATATTGATCTTTCCGATTTGTATTTTTCGGCACGTATTCACACCACAATTGATAATTCCATGCAACCAGTTTTTTATGCCACCTTCCCATCGGTTGGAATTTGTCCGCGTAATCGTGTGAAAATTGTTAAACTAAAGACTGAGGCTACCGAACGATATATAGGTGCGAATGCCACTCAACTGCAGAAGGAAGTTTTTCAGAACTTCTTTGACAATGTGGCAAATGCCAGGCTTGATGACTTGCAGATCATGCACTTTTTTGAGAATGCCACATTGGTTCAGTCTTTGGGATTTTTGGATAATATCCGGATAAAAGATGTCTTGGATTTTATACGCATCGATTGCGAGGATCTCTTTCACGAGTGCTTTTGGCGGAATAAGCCAAGAAATTGCTGTGAGCTTTTCGAGTATCAAACGACTGAGGCAGGCAATTGCTTTGTTTTCAACTCAGCCGTCAGCCCAGAAATGCAATTAAGAGCGGTATGAATCAGGTAACCAGAGCAAAACTATTTAATATAATAATTTTCTAACACAGAAAGAGGATAGGTACTATCCCCGTCGTACGTCCACTTATGGAGAGGGCAGTGGGTTGGATATTTATTTCCGTATGAATGAGTCTCTTCTCAGACCTGGTAGACGTGGCATTACAGTAATGGTCAAACAACCCGAACAATGGTCCGATGAAGTTCGACTTGTACCTCATAACACCTACACCAAAATCAGCTTGGAACCACGATTAACTTCAACGGATAATCGGACTCGAGTTGTCTCGCCGGCCATACGCCAATGTTTGTTCGAAGATGAAATACATTTTCCACTATATAAAAAGATACCCGGATTGCTGTACTGGAAGGGCAATTGCCGAACTCGCTGCCATCAAGAGCACGTCCACCAGTTATGCAACTGCACCCCAGAAATTTTCTTTCCACTTACTCATATGGGTAAGTTAATCTTGGACTCGAAATTACAAGCTGAAGCAATTCATATTTTCTAGATAACTTCACCGACTGCAAGCCCTCTCAGTTTAGGTGTCTCTACCAGCATAGACGTAAGTTCAACCAATCCAACTCATTAATGATACCAATCAAATAGTTTCATCTTCTTAGAAATTTTCCGTGAAGAGCGCCACTCCATGGAAAACGAATTGGTAGAACCTGTTCCCAAGCACAGCATGATTTGCGAATGCCTCAATAGTTGCAATCAATTGATATTTACTCGTGTACACAGCAGCACTCCTCTAGAGTAAGTCTAACTATTTTGTATTCTGATTGCTATATAATTTCGGTCCTCTTTCAGCTTTAATGAAACTGGCACACAAGCGGGTACCTTGCGTCTGGATATTTTCTATCAATCGCCCTGGTTTTTAAATTATCAGACTCGCATGCGTTTCACATTTGTAGAACTAGTGGGTAAGTGACCCAATTGACCCATTAGTGGATTTGATCAAATTTGTTTTCCAGCCAGTTTTGGTGGAATTATTGGACTCTTTCTGGGTGCCTCTCTACTTAGCGGCATCGAATTGGTATACTACTTTACTATTGGGCTCTATTTGTACTTGCACGGCCATTGGAAACTCAAGCGTGAGCAATCGTTAACCAAGCTGGAACCGCTGCCACCAGTACAGGTCCTCCCTGCTCAATTCAGAGAGAAAAGAATATGCAATAATTGGGCATATTGATTTTGCACGCTGTTCTGATTTAATTCTTTTTAGCACTCAACAAAAATTATAATAAATAATTACCAGGCACTCAACTTCGGTTTCATTGGATGTCGATGATAATCCGATTGACCAATTATTGAAATAGGCATCTGATTGGTCTTGTCGTGGGTCCACCATTTGGAAAATTTAAATTTCATCTCTTTGCTTAGTATCTTAAAGAAGGAGTTTCGATGTAGATGCAGGTAGAGACCCACAGTTAGATAATAAATAAGTTCAATGCCGCTGACCATAGAGGCACCCAGGCACAAACCGAAAATGCCGCCCAAGTTGGCTAAACAAATCCATCAGTGAAATTCCATTTCAAAAGAGAAGAGGCTAATCAGAACATACCAATGAGATCAATCGAAGTAAATTCCAGGCTTGTACGATATTTCACAACCATTTCAATTTGATAGTGGACATCGACCTTGAAGTGCTTATGACTGGTTGAATTCGATCTGTCAATGAGAAAAGTAAGTTAAAGATAGATACTTTTATAAGACTTGACTTACAATCCAGAGGTATCCAGTGGCAGAGTGGTCATGGCTGTATAATATTCAATAACATTGCAACCGACCAGACAATGGCACCTGCAAAAAATATTTGCTTTGAAATATTACGCTTTTTATTTGATTTATATTTCTACTGACGTCATGCCAGGCTTAGAAGCACTGAAAAAGGCATCCTCCTCTTCTCTCTTATCATAGCTGAAAATTTCTTCAGTAAAATAAACTAGTAAATAAATAGAAAGAATCAATCAATCAAACTAACTCACCATTATGCCGAGAAAGGCAACGCAAACTACTGGCAGTACAGTCACTCACTAAAGGAGAAAGGTAATTAATTTTAAGCGAGAAAATTCTGATGATTATTTTACCTTTTGAATTACGCAAGAAGAAAATCGGCAGACTGCAGTTGCATAACTTGATCAAATAAGATTCATGACACTGATTCAGGCAATTGGTCAGAAGGAAAGATTTGCTTTGGCGGGTGAATACATCGTTAGCCCCAAAGTCAGTCTGTTCATCGGGAAAGAAGCAATTTCGTCTCATTGGCGACAAATTCCGCGTGGTCTCATCCGTGTTCGTTACCTCTGGTCGTACTGTGACATAAGTCTCAGTATTTGGTGTGATGGAATAGGCCACATTCGACATTTGTGTGGGATTCTTAATCATTATCTGAAATTATATCTAAAATGTGAAATTTGAATCTGCTTGAGGCAAGATTCGAGTACGTACAAACACATTATCCGAGGCCTTGGAATGTGGTCTTTTAAATCTATCTTTTAAAACAATTATAAAATTTAGACCCGACCCTTGTCCAGCCTTGGAATTATGCTTGGGATAGAAATTCGATCCCTCTCGCTTAGCTATTTCCTTAGATAATGGCGACAACTCAGAGTTGAAAATCAAGCAAAAACCATATTCAGTTTTTTCCAAAATAAAGTATTCACAGCAATTGAATGGCATCTTCCTCCAAAAGCAAGATCCAGGCAACATAATATCCTCGCATCTTAAGACTAAAAACATAGCCAATTCCGTAATATTTAGAAAATCTAAAATCTCCATATTGTGATCCTCCATTTCAGTGATGCTATGCTCAAAATCTCCAAATCTCAAGATTTCTATACGTCCCACCAACAATCTAAAAGATTCAATTAACTCTTCAGAACAATTCGAAGGCAGAAACTTCTCTTGCGCTTTTTGTAATTTACTCCAATTGATGCGATTATCGGTACACAATCCGACAGCTGGAAATTGAACATAAAATACAGGATACTGAGGGTCTTCCACTACAGTCTCAAGCTTTTGGGCCTCGAACCGATTCGATAACAACAAATAAAACATACAGCAAAGTGTGACGCTTATGATAAGCAAGATACTCCAAATTAAACTGTAAAAAATTGGGAAAATATACCATAAAAGAGAGTGAGGAATAACAAAATGATTAATTTGATGTACTCACTTTTCCAACCTGTGAAGATTAGGATCGTAGAGATAACGCACACAATGTATGGTAGAATTTTCACAATAATTCCGAAAATGAATACGCAGCAATTCAATAAAATATTTGCTAGCCTGGACAGGCTTATCGGTTGACTGGTCTTTGGCCATGTTTTGATTTTAAAGCTAGACAAGGTAGTAAGCACTTTTATAGTCATTCTAGGCCATACGAAGTTTCATACCTTCATGCCCAAGTATTCATTATTGCTCACACTGATAGTTGTAATTGAGTTGAGTTGTACCTTGATAAGCCCTTACAAAAAGATAATTTTAGAGCATTTCCCTGATTAGCCTGTCAATTAATGGTGATTTTTTTCGTCAGTTCAACTCATTCAGCGACATAAACAGGATGAGTAAAGCCACTAAATCGACTGATTCGCACTCCACTGATAATGATGATGACTTGGAAAAGGTACCGCCCAAAAAACTCAAGCCGAAGAGCTCAAAGAAGGAGAAGAACACGAACTGTGCCAGTCAGAGGATCCTACGTTGGTTAGTAATTTTAGTCCTCTATAATTTCTGAATAAAAAGTATTTCTCAAAGTATTTTTCACAACCTTTTAGGTTTATACGTTGTCCATTTATCTGCTTAGCCACAGCCATGACTCTTTATGTGGCTTGTAAGTCTTCGGAACGATATTTTAAATACTGGGTTCAGACTTCAATTGACCGCACCGACATGCACATTTCAGAGATTCCTTTTCCAGCAGTTACCATTTGCCCTATGAGATTGACGAACATTAATATAAGTACACCTTCCGACGAAGACTTCAACCGAAATCTTCGACTCTTTAATCTAATCCAATCTGTACACTGGCGAATTCCATTTACAGAGAAGATTTCCGCCGAGGCCATCAATGAATTCTCTGAACCCCAATCTTTACTTTTAGAAAGGTTCCATACCCCTAACAGTTTCAAATGTGAAAATATTTTTGGAAACTGTACTTGGCGACGTAATCCAGTAGCTTGTTGTGAGATTTTTCGCCCCATATTTGAGGGTTCTTGCTTCAGCTTTAATGCAATACATTCTGTGGTACGAATTTACTTTATACAAATCCATTAGCATTTATGTAATCACTTTAATTTCGCAGAATCCTGTATCCACCTGGCCTTGGTCAGTGGCCTCTTCCGGCTCAAACAGTGCTCTACGAGTACAAATAAAAAGGCAATTTCAGCAAATAATGATAGGCAGTATAGCGGTGAGTTTGTCAGCTCCTATTAATATATAGATAAATATTTAACTATTCCTTTCAGATACTTATACACGAGCCCGACCAATATCTGGGCTCGGGCATTATCTATGCCAACGATGATAGGATTGTGGTACCTGTGGAACCTTTGGGATTTACCGCGGATGTCGATATACGGGCACGTCCTGTGTTTATGCGACGTTGTTATTTTACGGTAAGTCTTAATGCGGATTTTATTTATGATATATTTTACACGACTTACCAATGCAGCACGAATTTGGTATCATTGGCAAATCTCGCAGTGAATGTATACGCAATTGCCATATGCGTTATATATCTAAGAAATGTCAATGCAATTATGACTTACCAATGCCCTTAACAGAAGTAGAGAAAACTAATACTTCAGAGAATCGTCACAGCATAAGGAAATGTGATCTAACCGATATACCTTGTTTCATCGAGAATCGACGTGAGTTAAACAAAGAGAAAAAAAAATAGAAACTAAATTGTTTTTTTTTTTTTCTTTCTCAGTTTTCATATTTTCCATGAGCGATGTTATAGAAGATTCAGAGGATTATATTTTCACAACCACCGATTGTGATTGCTATCCCTCCTGCGAGCATACAAGATATCACACTGCTACCTATACGGATCGACTGTATACCCATGCTAGCAATTCTTCTTATGTGGATCTGGATGTCTACTTTCAGGAAGAGATTTTCTTTTCCTATCGTTCGGTTTTACGGGTCACACTTATCGATTTAATTGGTGAGTTTTTGATTCCATCATTTATTAATGTTTATGTCCTTTCACTTTATTATTATTTTCAGTTTCTTATGGTGGCATAGCAGGTCTTTTTTTGGGTCTTTCGGTCCTTGGATTAATAGAAGCCTTTTTAGACCTCTTTCCATGCCTGAGGAACAATCGAAATTAAAGATTTCCACCGGGTCTTCATTCCCATGAATATTTTCTGTAGTCAACAAAGAATATAGAAATTATAAAAAAAACAACAACAAAAACAATCGAGACATGCACATAAATAAAATGAGCTGTAATGGGACAACCTCCAGCTACCTGCTAAGAGTGCAGTGGAAAATTTTCAAGTGATTTTGATTTTACTTTTTGGTTTAGGTTTTCAACGACTTCTTTCTGCCTACACCTGGACCAAGTGCATAGCAGTTTGAAAGATGTTCAAATACCCCATGTAGGGTATCAAAATAAATGCATCAAAATTCTATTGACGCACACGCAAACCCCGAGACTGAGATTTCGAGACCTAAAATCTAATGGCACGCCAAGGGGAGGGGCCACATCTATGTTATCTTAAGGGTTGGCAAGTCCCCATTTGTGACGCTGCCAAGTGTTCAACGACCAGTATGCCTATCTACTATAGACTCAATGATGGCAGTATCAGGTTGCGAACCTTTTCGATTATCAACGCCTTAACTGCGACCTCATTCGGGCACACAAGACCGTCTCAACTGTTGTTGTTCCCTGACAGGTATCAAATCGTGCTTAGGCTTAGATAGCAGCAGCTGTTACTGCCCCGAGGGGTATAAATAGAAGATTGTCTGACAGTGCCAGAATTAGTATACGCTAGATCTTCCAGCCAGCCAGTTCCACTGATAACCAGTTCAGCAAAATGAAAATCTTCGTTGCCATCTGTGTTTTGGTTACTTTGGTAAGTTGATAACATGCACCTTCGCCCTCGAAATGAGCTTGCTATGAATAATTTTTAATTATTCTGAACCCCAAACAGACCTCGGCCGAATATGTTGTCAAGAACCGCGAAAATCTGCTGGCCTATCGTGAGGAGTGTGTCAAGGAATTGAGCATTCCCAACGAGCTGGTGGAGAAGTTCAAGCAGTGGCAGTATCCCAATGACGAAAAGACCCAATGCTATCTGAAGTGTGTGTTCACCAAGTTCGGTCTCTTTGACACCCAGTCCGGCTTCAACGTGGAGTATGTTCATGAGCAACTGGCCCGTGGCAAGGTAGACTCCCATGACGATGAGTTGCATGCCCAGATCACCGCTTGCGTGGACAAAAATGAACAGGGATCCAATGCCTGTGAGTGGGCCTACCGTGGTGCCTCTTGCCTGCTGAAGAACCACCTCCAGCTCATCCAGCAGAGCTTGGTTCCCAAGGCCTAAGTCACAAAACTTAAATCAATATTTTTAGTCTAAGTAAAAACTTTGGAAACATGAATTGAATGCCTTAATTATACTCTTGAATTACATAGAAATTGGCTTTGATTATGGGGCAAACTTTTCCCAATTCTTTCTTCTTCAAAAAATTCCAAGTTCCTGTCAAATTTCAGTCATGTTGCTGTACACCAACGAGTTGGTACAACCACCGGCAAGGCAGCCAAGGGGCTTGCTGCTCTTCAAGCCTGCTCGCCCGCCTCAGATCCCGAAGAGAAATCAAAAAATTATAGACAACTATCTGTCCCACTGTTCCGTTCATGGTATGCGCTATGGCTTCGACCTAAAACAGCCACTTTGGGTGCGCTACTTTTGGCTAGGCATAGTCATAGCTGCGACTGCTGCTTGCTGTGTCATATATTCCATCCTAGCCGAGCGTCACAATCAACAGCACCTGAAGACAGTGGTGGAAACAACGCAACTGCCCGTCTATACAATTGAATTTCCAGCCATAGCCATTTGCCCCTGGAACCATGTCAATTGGTTGCGTGCCAATTCGGCGGCCAAGCGATTCCTTTCTCGTTCGGCCAATGCCAGTCCCGCAGCCTTGCAGACCTTTTACAAGCTGCTCGAGTGTATGGATCATTTGACATTTGAGAGCGTCAATATCTTGGCCAGTCTAATGAGTTATAATCTCTCAGTCCTGGCCGACATCAGCCTAAAGGAGCTTGGCAGCTATTTGGCCTACCGTTGTGATGAACTCTTCCTGGCCGATTCGTGTATGTTTGATGAGACGCCCTATGACTGCTGCAAGCTGTTCGTGCCTGAGCTGACCGAAAAGGGACAGTGTCTCGTATTTAACTCCATGATAACGGAAACATCTAGAAAGAAGAAGGTCATCAATCAACACTATCCCCATAAGTTGAGTACGGCAGGCGAGAATTCTGGTCTCATGTTCACACTACAGCTCAATGATTCCTTTGCAAGAGCACCCAGTGATATTCCTTTTGCCATGAACGTGAGTGCTACCAAAACCAAATCTCTAATGATGTCTATGACTAGATTAAAACTTGCAGCTAATGATCAAGGAGCCGTGGCAGTGGAATCAACCCATCAACTATCACCTGTATGCCAATACTGAAAACTTTCTGGCCATAAATCCCATAACCCTTGAAACTTCGAGGAACACTTATAGAATGAACCCAGAGAAGCGCCACTGTTACTTCAATGTGAGCTCGAAATCTTTAAACTGTTTTCACTTGACTTTGTCTTTTCTGTTCCACAGCATGAGAAGAACCCTGATGTAATATACTCTGATTTGCCCTATAATCAAGAGAATTGTAAATCGATTTGTCTCCAAACAGCCGTAGCGAAAATGTGCAATTGTATTATGTCCTTTTTTATGCCAAATATAGGCAAGTTGACATTTGGTTTTTTTCACATTTAAACTTTTTAAGATTTTCTTATCCATAGGAAAAGTTCGGGAGTGTGGAGTGCTAGACTTTCCCTGCCTGAATCGAAACACCGACATTTTTAGCTATTTTCATATCCATGGCCAAGAGAAGTATATCAACGATACCAGGCGGGGATATCATTGCCACTGCCTGTCTCACTGTGTTTCACGTCAGTATCTGATCAATTTCAATGTCCGCAAGACAAGCTAGTGAGTTCGTTCACTTAAATTTGGCAATTCTCAGCAGCTTATTTCATTTCTTTAGCCTCGAGAAGGAACGACGCTCTAGTAATACCAGCAAACTTATCAGAGGCAACATCTATTATGGCAAGAGAGTGATGATCAAATTTGAGACCAAACTGGAATACACCTATCTGGATTTGTTTGCCAACTTTGGTGGTGTTTTGGGCTTATTTCTAGGAGCTTCAATGTTGAGCTTTGCCGAAATGGCCTGGCTGCTACCCAAGTTGCTTTGGGCACTCTTGAAAGATTTCTATGCAGCACGCCGTACGCAACCTACAATAAAATGAATGTTTATTTTTAGACGTTATGAATACGAGTTTATATTATTTGAAAATTAAGTTATAAATTGTCCTGTGATTTTATTTCTGCTTAGTTTCTTGGTCAGTGGGATAGCGTATGTAAATGGCTGGATTTGGTATATTGGCCGGTGTTTCTGGCAGCTCGTCTAAATAGGAACAGCCAATGGCCAGCACACTGCCATCTGAGCTAAAGTTAAGCGCTGAGATGGAAGTGTCGTATTCGTGGAACTGACAGAGGCGTTTTTTGTTAAAGCCATCCCAGATATTGACAATGCGATCAGAGCCGCCGGTGGCAAATGTGTGATAAACATTATGAAAGCTAAGGGCATTCACCGGATAGATGTGCTCAATGTTGGAGTCCCGTTTACGGTGGCACTTGAATGCAAATTTACGATGTTGGACTTCCGGGTCGTGATCAAGATATTCCACAGCCACACGGCCTTCAATGGAGGACATCACATAGCCTTCTTTGTTGGGGAACAGGCGTATACAGCGTGTTTGGTACTTTAGAGAGGACTCGCGCTTCATTATATAGCTCTCCATTTTGCGTAGATCCCAAATCAACACTTTGCGGTCCGAGGTGGCTACCACAATTTTCTCGTCTATGACTGACATGGAATAGACTTTACCATTATTTTGTTCATAGGTGCCAACACAGCGCTTCTCGCGCATGTCCCACAGCTTCACATTCTTGTCCCAACTCCCAGTGAGTATACCATTTACATATTCCGCATGTTCCACACAGCGAATTGGCTCCTCGTGATTACCCACAATTGACTCGGTTTGTGTGTTCACATCATAAAGACGTAATTGGTTATCCAAGGCACCACTTACGACATGAACAATGTCCTGTTGAAGATTACAAGTCATCAATAACAGTTCTAAGTAAATCTCTAAAGAATAATTACCATAAATGCACAGTCCAGAATAGCAGCATCTTGTGAAAATTTTTGGCGCAATGAATTGGCCGACACATCGTAGAAACGCAGGGTTCCGTCCCAAGATGAAGCCACCAGGTATTGATTTGATTTCGGCCCAAATTTAACAGCCGAGATAAGATCCTCGGGAGGATTTTGTAATTTGAACTCTGGCGGACGCATTTTCTTTTATTTTCAAAATTTAATTCAGGCAAAATTCCAGCACTGGACCGGCGTCACTTGTAGAGTTGCCTAATTAACTTCTGAGCTCAGAGTTGCATGTGGACTTAAAAAAGAATGCACTTAATTATATGAAATAAATCAAAATCAAGTAACTTATTAGTTTCTTTAAGATAAAGATATTTTTTATTTTATTTATAATTATTTGCTTTTTTTGCGGAAAATAAAAACTTTAAATAAGTAAGTAAGGCGCCATCTACCAAGCACATTACAGCCCTGGGTTCTGAGAGTTGCCAACTACATTAGAATAGTATGGTCACTCTAAGTCGTTGTTTTCAGCGGGAATTTTAAAATGTTAGTAAAAAACTCACAACTTTAATAAAATAACACTTAAATTCAAGATTAACATTGATTTTTTTTATACAACATATATTTACTAATACTACTAAAAAGCGTTTTTCTACTCAAACATTGTTTATATGGAAGTACTAATTTTGGTGGTTGCGTTCAACATTACCTGGGTTAACAGCTATGTTTGAGCATATTATTTGGTCTTTTTTCTATTTTTCACAGAATTCTTTACGTGTCCATCGTTAGCCGTGCTCAAGGCAATTGCAAATTGGGCTGCGTAGTAGGTGATCATGATTTGCAGGCGAGGACAAGGGAGTGCCACACCCATAAACATAGTCAACGCAATTAAACCATCAGAAATGACAAATAAAACAGCACCCACCGCACAGAACACCGTCAGGAAGTTTTTCTTGTCCAGAGCACGTGCCAAGGCACGCCAAAGCATGGTCATGATAAGGAAACTATATATCGGCACACCAACAATAAGTATTTCATCCAGGTCCTTGCGTAAAAAGAAGACAACTAGAGAATAGAATAACCTTAACAAATATTCAAATACCTTTTACAAAAACTTTTTTACTTACAAAGACCCACGGCCACATAGAAAACTATGCCGATTGGCAGTTTTAGAGGCCTCCAGCCGAAAGCACTCATATAAAAAATATGAGCCACTCCAAATGAGACCATGCCAAATGGGAACAAGTCCAAATTAAGTAGAGCATCGCCGCCGCAGGAGAAGATCAGTCCAAGCAATATCAACTGAGATCGTCTGTAACTATTTTGGCAGCATTAAGATAACATAACTTGGAGAGTTACAATAACTTATTTACTTCTTGTTGAGGGAGAATCCCTTTGTCAGCACATAAAACATCAACGCCACAATGGGCAAGCACTTCAGCACAGTAGTCCATATTTCTCCCTGAGGATCCTTTCGCACCAAAGCAAAATACAGTATAACGGTATTTAAAAATGGTGCCAACTTAAGACTCTGCGACTTGGCCTAAAAATAAAAAAAGTCCAGATTAGTGAATGAGTCCAAAAATCCATGTACCAAGCGATTAAAAAAAAAAAAAAAAATTGGTGATAAGATTAAACAGGCACACTTGCCAGCATAGCAAAAAAATATCATAAAATACTAACCACCAGGCGGGGGTATTTTTAATTCTTTTGATTAGCATATAAATAGTATAGTTTATGGATGTGCGTGCTGGTTGGCAGAGGCCATAAACTTTCCCTTTCAATTATGCTGTTGAGCTTTTTTCCCACACAAAGGGAGCGAGAGCGAGAGAAGGAGAAAGAAAAACTCAGCAGCATGAGAGCGAGAGAAAGTATTCCTGTGTGCATGGAAAGAAACGAACATGCATATATATATGTAATGTGCAAGGTCAAGGACAAAAGCTTTTTTGCGGTTTCTGTTTGTTTTCATTTTCGGTTTATTTTTTTTTTTTTGTGCCTGGCTTTTGCAGAAAGATAAAGCAAAGCATCTACTCAGTCTACTCGCCAGATACACACACAAACGTACGCACAACGGCATGAACAAAAAAAAAAAAATACATTGAAACAGAAGCAAAGCTTTGAAAATTTCTTTGTGTTTGCTTCGTCAAAATTTAAGTCAAGCCCGATTAGCTTCGAAAAAAATTAAAACAGCACAAATCACCATTCATGAATTGTTTTTGCACTGTACCTGCTCCTCAAATGGTTGGGAACTTACAAGATGTATTAAGTCGGTCATGATTCGCACTGGCAAATTTAAAACAGTCTTTTGTGCTTAAATAATTATTATTATTATTTGTGTGTGACAAACAGATTTGCAGCTGTATTTTCAGGAAACTATTTTCTGCCTGAGTATGCAGTTCTGATTCCAAAGTGCGCGGTGTGGCCACTCCAAGGCTCTAATTACACGTTGCGCACGTTTGACCAGCGACAATAAACTAAAAATTTATTTCAATTTGCTGGCCACTCAATCCCAGAGAGCGTTAGCGCCGGTGCGACATGTGCTACCGCTGCATTGGCAGTAATTCTGCACGCATTCGGTATGAGAATACCAACTGCAGGTGAAGTGATTATAGCGGTACCTCTCTTATCACTCCAGACAGAGAGAGAGGGAGAGCGATAGCGTGGCAGAAAAAGAAAGTCTAGTGCTTTGGTCTGGAGAGAAAAGTTCTCTCTATTTATGTGCTCAGCAAGCAACAGGTTCATTGTTACAGAGGAAATGATTGCCCTACACGGGAGAGCTTATACATTTTTAGTGCGAGCTAACTGAAGCGACGGCACTTCATTTATGTTGTTTCGGTTAGGCCGAACCTTTCTAATGTTCCACTCTCACTCACTCACTCAAAAGCTTCTATTGCTGGCTAGCTGTGAAAGCTGTGGGTGGGCTTTTTGCAGAGCTTTTGACTGTGCCTTCAGCAATTTTTGTGCCGAAAGTTCATTCCGACTTAAGTTGTGGCATTTTTCAGGCGTGTGAAAATATTTGGTGCAAAGAAACAAAAATCCTGATTTCACCCAAGGCAATTTCTGTTGTGTCTTAAAAAGGATACGAACACACTTAATTACAGTTATACAGTGATTAATTGCCGTTAATTTGCACGGTAAGTAAAAAACCTAAAAGTATGCCACAAATAAAATGCCAAGGCATGCACACTGTGTTGAGGCAGGCAAAAAGTTGGTCATTGTGAAAAATTGTGTATCCATTGCGTGTGGAAGGAGGAAGAACACACACACACACATATATATATATAAACAGAATTTCTTTCACTTGTACTCTATTCTTAATATACATATAATTACAACCAGGACGGCTCACAAATAAATTATGCAAATTAAATTAAAGCAAAATTATAAATAAGAAAAATTATTATAAGCCATGGCTGAATATATACTTGACCTCCACACACATACATCCGCCTGCAACCACTCAAGAGATACTGCAGTTAGAGGGTGGGTGCATTCTTTGATATACCCTGGCAAGTGCCCGTTGAACTTGAGACTTGAGCTGACAGAAAAGCCTTCGGCCTAACATTCACCTAAATACCAACAGCGCCATAATCCAGCCTCTAACTAGCTCAACTTATTCAAATTCATTTTTACTTTCAGGCTGAAACCTAAAATGGCATGTCCATTTTTTCGTCGAGCCGATTCGCTGACTCGTCAGCCTTCGGTAGTTACCGAGCACGGAGGCCACTGGACTTTGGAAGACGAAGAACTGTCCGATGATGCCCTGACTCTCACTCATTTGCAAATGGCAATACAACTGCTGACGGCCCCATCGAATGATGATCTCAATACGGCCGTTACTTCCCTGGTGGCCAAGTACCGCCAGAGCTGGCCAAACATACACAAGCTGTGAGTGCCGATCAAAACAAATTCAAGATTTTCTTGATACTATAATTTTTTTTCGTTAGCAAACTGGATCCGAATACCTTTAAGAGCTGTGCCAACTACGACTACTTGGCGGATATACAGGAGCTCTTGCTGGAAATGGATGAGGCCAGCGCCAGTGAGATCCTGGTTTTGCTGGGCGAAGAGCTTATCACTTGTTGCTGTACTGGCATCATAGAGAGAGCTTTTCGCTGCCTGGGCACGGATCTGCAGGAGTTCTTGGGCTCTCTAGATGGAGTGTACGATGTGCTGAAATTGCAGGAAGTAAGACAGAAGCCAAAGTTCTCAAGTTTCAAGTTTTTCTAAAATTCTCTCTGTTTTCTAGGACGATGTCACTGATACTGGTTTTGTTTGCGCCGGCGAGGGTGAACTGATCTTTACTTCTGAGCGTCCAGTGATTGCCTGGCTACTCTTAGGCTCTCTGAAGGCCCTCACCCGTATGCTGTATAAGGTGGATGTTAATATCAAAATCGAACCAGTGGAGGGTGATGCACGACGATATCGCTATCTCTTCTCCCTGGTCAAGGATAATTCCACTGCTCTGGGACGCCCTGGCGTGCCCACCAAAATCCACGAGACCGTGCAGCGTAGTAATTCCAGTAATGCGGCAGACTTGGCTATGAATTCGGCCAGTTTCTGCAAAATGTTTCCTTGGCATTTCATCATGAACGAGAAACTAGAATTGGTCCAACTCGGACGTGGCTTTAGCAAACTCTACAAGCCATATTTGGCGGATTTTGGTTGCTTGGCCACCACTTACTTTGATTTCAAGAGGCCCAAGGGTTTGACCATGAAGTTCCGGGATATAGTGCGACGCACTTACACTCCTTTCCTGATTGGCTTGAACAGTCCGCCGGGGGTGCAGGACTTCTCGGCCATTGGTCTGGAGATCAAGGGCCAGATGGTGCACTGCCCAGAGTCAGAGTCGCTGCTCTTTATAGGATCTCCCTTCCTGGACGGTTTGGATGGGCTGACCTGCAATGGTCTCTTCATTTCAGATATACCTCTGCATGATGCCACGCGAGAGGTGATTCTAGTGGGCGAACAGGCTCGAGCCCAGGATGGTCTGCGTCGACGCATGGACAAGCTGAAGAGCAGCATTGAGGAGGCCAACTCTGCAGTGACCAAGGAGCGTAAGAAGAACGTCAGCCTCTTGCACTTGATCTTTCCGGCTGAGATAGCCGAACGCTTGTGGCTTGCTCAGAGCATTGATGCCAAAACCTATCCGGATGTGACTATTCTATTCAGCGATATTGTTGGCTTCACCAGTATCTGCTCTCGAGCCACACCATTCATGGTGATCAGTATGCTGGAAGGACTCTACAAGGACTTTGATGAGTTCTGCGACTTCTTTGATGTCTACAAAGTGGAGACCATTGGCGATGCTTACTGTGTGGCCAGCGGCTTGCACCGAGCCTCCATCTATGATGCCCATAAGGTGGCATGGATGGCCCTGAAGATGTTGGATGCCTGCTCCAAGCATATCACCCATGATGGAGAACAAATCAAAATGCGTATTGGCCTGCACACGGGCACAGTGCTGGCCGGCGTGGTGGGCCGAAAGATGCCTCGGTACTGCCTTTTCGGACATAATGTGACCATTGCCAACAAGTTCGAATCTGGCAGTGAGGCCTTGAAAATTAATGTGAGCCCCACAACCAAAGAGTAAGTGATACCTTTATATAGTAAATTGTAATCTAAACTGATCGTATCTCTCTCTGCTTGCAGTTGGCTAACCAAGCATGAAGGATTTGAGTTTGACTTGCAGGCACGTGATCCTGCCTTCTTGCCCAAGGAATTCCCCAATTCTAGTGCGCTGGACACTTGCTATTTCCTCGAAGGTTATCGCAATCCGGCTCTGGATATTAAGCTGCCCTTGGTAGAGCACATTAATGCGGCCATGAAGACCATATCGGATGGTGGCGATGCCTAAGAACAACGACATGGACACGCTCAAAAGCTAATACAAATTTTAATTCCTTGCACTTCATATTAATGTATGTAAATCTCTCAGTATTAAAAGATATAACGAGAGAACTAAACCACTAGACAAATTGTGTTACCTTCCTCCTCGTAAACCCACGCTTATAGCCTGATACAGTAAGAGCGAGTAAAAGAGAGAGAGGGAGTATGTGTGTGTTTCGAAAATAAAGTTCTCTCCAAAAAATGTTTGCATTTCAAAGCACAAAAAAAAAAATAAATGTGATTATGTTTATTTTGCACACACATCCAAATATTGAGAGTGCCTTAGGCTGCTGCGTTTTTGGCTGCCTCCTGCTTGGCCCTGATATAGGCCTTGACCTTGTCTCCAATCTTGCTCTGCATCATGCACTTGTGGCCGCGGAAGGCCCAGACATCGGCGGGGCTCTTTTCCTCATTCTTATCAATGCAGCCCTTGGCAATTTCCAAGGCCTCCTCCTCGGTGAGATCCATTTTGAATTGCTTGGCTACACGATCGGCATGATAGCCTTCATGTTTGCAGAAAATGTCGAGCTTCTCAGCCGTGCAGAGCAGATACTGACGCACTTCAGACTCGTCTGGGAACTCCAATTGCTTCAATTTGGCAACTTGCTCTTCGGATAGGGGATGATCTTGCAGGCATTGACCGCGTATTTCCTTGATCTGTTCGCCATTCTTGGGTGTCCATTCTTCATTGGCAAAAGCCTGAATGTTCAAGGATTTCTTTAATATCGAATCGGGGGCTCTGTAATATCTCACTTACCACAGCACAAAGGGTCAAGGCAATAAGCAAATATTTGTACATGTTTTTTTATTTTCCTTTTTTGCGACCGAACACTTTGAAAAATGATGAAAGACTGAGCTACGAAAGCCGTAAGAGCTCTATATATTTTCTAAAACATTAGCTTGGAAATGTGTCAAAAGTTCAGAGATAAGTAGACTCTATATACTGAATGCATTCCATTCCTGATAATGCCAGCGGGCGTTCGACTAATCGCTTAATTTTTAGTCTATTAGATTCCCGCTTGAAGCTCTACGAATTTCTTAAAAAAAAAAACTAAGCTTTACACTTGTCCACTAGTCCAGGTCTTATCGCCTGTTTCACAGATGTGTTGTGACGAGTACACTGATCTGGCACTCCCTGTCACCCTTAATTCGGGTAGACTGATAACAAGAGTGGTAAACAAAAGTCACCAGCAGACAAATAACTAAAAATCTAACCCATCTCAGCGGCTGTCTTTTATATAACAATAAAAACAGTTCCTCTTTTTTTTATTTTTATTAATTTCATCTTATGCTTTTTAATGAAATCAAATAAAACTCACAGCTGGCAATTCCAAATTAAATACTGGCCGCCGGCAATGGCAACCATGATGAGGCCTTCATTATTATCATATATGCATGGAAAGGAGAGTTGAGGGGCTGACCCAGAAACTGTGACAGAGGATAATGCCTCACTCAGGCTGGGAACCACGCACAATTGCATATGTCTACATTGGACTAATAACAGTTGCCTGCTCGAACAGTCTGCCTTCCCAGCTCTCAAAGTGTGCGAGGTGAGAAAAAGGGCGGCAATTTTAGGGCGCGCCCTTAACTGAGGGTTAGATAACCAAACAACCTGGTTACCGTAATATTGGAAGGCAAGAGAGGCAGGGAGAGGAAGAAAGAGAGAGAGAGAGAGCGATCTGTCCCCTCTGATGCAATCGGAAACAGTGTTTATACCAAAACAATGGCTATGATTAGCATCAGTAATTGTAATCGTAATAGCAGTGATAATGCCATTGCCAGTCAAGAGGGCGTTCCCTTGGCCTTGTTCAGAAATTACATTATACAATATTGCATGTTTGAGTTTATTAAAAAAACCAATACGAATACCAATATTATAAAGCAGGAAATAACGAGAGAAGTTTCTAAAATATTAGCTAAAGACATTCAAAAATTAAAGCCGGAATTTTTTGTGAGACTTGTGAGAGTCTGAGACTAGAATCTGAGACTAGAATCTGAGACTAGAATCTGAGACTAGAGTCTGAGGCTAAAGTCTTAGACTAGAGACTACAGTCTGAGTCTAGAGTCTGAGACTAGAGTCTGACTCTAAAATCTGAGACTAGAGTCTGAGACTAGAATCTGAGACTAGAGACCAGAGTCTACAAGCTACAGACTCTGAGACTACAGTCTGAGACTAGAGACAAGAAACTAGAGACTAGAGGCTAGAGATTACAGACTACAGATTTGAGACTAGAGATTAGATATTAGATATTAGAGATCAGAGACTAGATTCTGAGACTAGAGACTTGGGACTTGAGACTAGAGAAGAGAGACTATAGACCGCAATATAGATTTAGAATTAATTAAAACTGAACCATAAATTGGGTGGTATTAATTGCCTCGATCATTCTGATTCATGAGAACTTCCACAAAATTTGTTTCTATTTTGGGTTCATTTGGTTATCATAATTTAATTTATTGGAAGCATTTATGTCATATTTTTACATCAATGAATCCCATTGAGATTTTTCATTAAGACTTTGTTCATGTGAACATGAAGATGAAATACTTACTTATAATAATGACGACAGTTATCGAGGTCTCATTTTTGGAATTAAAAAAAAAAAAAATAAAATTTCTTCTAGATTAGAAATAAAAGTCTTCTCACAAAACAAATTCTTATTCATTTGTAATATTTCAATTATTTATTGAAAAATATCTGAAAAACATCTACTGAAAACTATGGATTATCCCAGCACATACCCAAAAGCCAGAACTTTCTCAACCACCCTCGTTTCTATGTAGTTTCTATTTTTATTAACACCCCAAGCGTGTCAATGGCCAAAGTCAGCTAAAAAATATTAAATTCGGGTTACTCGGATTACCTTCCGTATTTCGAGTATGTAACTAACGATTGAGTAATTTTCGGTGTCAAATGATTTCTTTACTGTTTGAGGAATTCGCAATATTGTATAATTTTTTTTTTTTTTTTTTTTTTGTCATTTCAAAAGTTGAGAAAATGGCTATGGCAAATTGTTTGAAATTCGAGTTTCCGATTTTGTTTGTGAAATCCTTGGCGTGTGTTATGTGACACGGATATTGTTATCGATGTTGATAAGAATTTGGTTTTTTATTTGCAAATGTGACAAATGAAAATCCAAACAAAGGAGATTCCATGAAATGAGTTTGAGTCAAGAGCTGGCAATTTTATCATAGGATTCTGCATATGACAGAAAAAAAAAATTGTTTTCTTTTCTTGATTCACTCAAGGTTAAAAATGGTTTCTCAAAAAAAAAAAAAAAAAGAAAAACAGAAAAAAAGTTTCTATAAACTTTTTAGCAAAATTTTACGTTTCCTTGAGTTTGTTCTACGTTCTGTGAACGTAGAATGTAATTTCAAGCTTGGTTGCATGCCACAAGAAAAAAAAAACAGAAAGAAAGGAAAATGGAAAACACGTTGGAATATTTTGTATTTGTTGTTGTTGATTTTAAAGTTTCAGCTTGTAACCAAAAGTGTATGTGAATCTAGAAGCTCTGAAGCTGTAGTTGGGGAGGAGGGAGGAGGTTAATGCCAGCCACAGCTGAGGGTTGAGTTTACTTGGATTGCTTGGCTGCCCGACTTGAAAGCCCCGCAAAGGAAGTCTCATTTAATGAGATTTCCTTATGTCAAAGATAAGTTCAAGTCGAAGAAGAATTCCATGGCCACCCATAAAGAATGAAATTGTCTTGTAAAAACAAAAAGCCCACACCCACAGGATCCAAGGAGAGCCCGTTTGGTCTGTTGGTGTTTGCTTTTGTTATTGTTGTTGTTCTTGAGTCTATTAACATGATATACTGGCTTTTGTTGAAAGGATGTGCGACCAGCCAACCGTCCAAACACAATTGTTGCACACACTTGAAATTAAATTAACTTTTTTTACACCCCCCTCCCCGCCGCAGAGTGTTGAGTGGCCACATAGACGCCGCCGACGCCAACGCCGTTGCCACCGCCGTGGCCGGAATGGCCGTGATTGTTCTATGTTCTGCCACTGACAGATGCCAAATGGAAGTGGCCAGGAAGGCTCTTCACCCCTCTCCCGGCAAATCTCTTTTCATCTCTTATTTATCCCTTAAAAAATAGAGACAATGTTCGTGGCCAACTACACGGAGTCGATTCAAATTGATTCGCTGGCTTGTTTGCATTTTCAATGATTGCTCAAATATTGTCTTTTGGTCGTGGCAACTAAAAAAAAAAAAACCTGGATATATAAAAAAATAAAACACAAGTTCAACTAGGCAAGGCACCGACATTAACAACAACAACTACAACAACCCGAGAAGAAGACCACAAGGCATCCCAAACATAAAGCAAACAAATTTCCGTAACGCAATCGACAGAGGCGAGACGAGTTAGCGAATGAGTAAATGAATGAGTGAGTGACTGAATGAATAACCAAATGAATGAATGTGGCAATGACTCCAAAAGAAATCTCATTAGCCGCGTTGTCTTGGAAGTTTCATTTTTAATTTTGTATAATATTTTTTTTTTTTTTTTTGTTCCAAAACCAAACGGCGGCCAACTCAGTTCAACATCGTTGAAAAGGCAAACGAATCAACAAAACCAAAGTCAAGAAAAGATTTTTGTATTGTATATTTTTTCGGTGGTCTTGATCAAATAATTTTGCGGCCAATGCAGGGCAAATATTTGTCAACATTTTAAAGGCACTTTTTTTTTTTTATATTTCTTCTTTCTCTCCCCTCCCCATTCCCCTTCTCTCATTCTATCGCAGGTTCTGTTCGGACTGTTCTACCTCGGCTTGCACCTTTCGATTGTCACAATCAGAAGCAGTTCAATAAGTTGGGTTTTCGGAATGGACCAAGCGAGCGAGTGAGCGAGCGACCACCACTCGAATCTGTCGGGAGGCATCAAAAGCAGTCGAGCAGGGCGAGGTGAGCAGCCAACCGAGTGGACAAGTGGACAGACCAACCAGTAAGTAAAGTAGCAATGATCCCAAGTGATTTCAATTTCGACTTTCATCATCGTTGGCGGCCCCTGTTGATGGCAATAAACACTTAAGAATTCAATGACAAACTAACCAAAGGCTACTTATTACACTGTAAACACCGATATACCCATCAAAAGACCCTACACATATACTTGTGAAATATTATATACTCTTTATTGAGACCTCAAAAACAAAAAAAAATTATTTTGAAAAAAATAGTACAAGTTAGATTAATTAAATTATCTCATCAAATTTATTCTATGAACAAAAGATTTTAAGGAATTTCGAAAGTAATAAAAGCCTTCAAAATAGAAAGAAACCGTTAATAATATATTCAACTAAAAATATATAGGAAATATTATCTATAAGATTTGGAGTTTCCTATTTAAGACTTAAAAGACTTGAAAGGAAATTGTCTACCCAAAAAAGAAAGAAATCTGAAATAATTTTCAAAAAACTTTAAAAAGGTATCGATACCTGCTTTAGAAATGAACAAAGAAGGAACTTTGTTATATTATTATTGAAATCTCTGGCAGAAAAGAGTATCTATGGTTTTTATAGTCTTGACGAAAAATGTAGTATTTTAAATAAACTGTTGGCTTTTCAGTCTAACAGTTTGGCTTGAGCCCTGCAGAGCTCGGCTGGAACTCTGCGCTCAGCTCAGCCAGCAAACCATGTAAGTTGCTTTATTATTATTCGTATTGTTTTTCCCTGCCCGGCTAGTGTAAGTAAAGTAAGTGAGTTTATTCATCATTATTGTTTTTTCAAAATGAACAAGAAGAAGAAGAAGAAGACGAAGAGAAAGAAGAAGAGAAACGTGCAAGCATTATTATTATGGTTGCTTGTATTCAACTATGCCGACGCTGAGGGACTCTTTGCCCCGATCATTTGCCCTGGGTTTGGTTACCTTTTTGGCTTCCCCCGTTACTTCTTCTGTGCCACTTGAGTCGCATACGGTAGCTGGGTAACAAGACGACACTGACAACGACCACAGCTATGACATTATAATGGACATGTTTCAGCTTTTGTTGGCTTAAGATGATTTTTTTTTTTCTCTGTTTTTGTTAACTTTTTTTTTTTTTTTTGTGTCTGCGCAAAACGAGTAAACTAATTTGCATATTTCGTTGTCAGTGGGGCGTGGGGAGGCTGGTGGCATACAATTTAAGTGGCCACCCAGAGTCACACACACACACACGCACAGACCGATGCCATGCTTATTCAGTTACACACACACAGATAAACATACATGCCAGCTTATTTATATAGACACATTAAACAAAGTTGAAATGCGAGAAATTGGCCCTGCGCAAAAACCAGTAGCAATAACAGAACCAATAACAACAACAGCAACAACAACAACAAATTCTAGCCATTTACAGTTGCCAACGAGTGTGACCGTGTGGGCCATTTGGGCGTAACTGGCCACTCGCTTGACTGAGAGTGTGAGTTGCCAGGTCCTCTCGCACACACTCACACACAGTCGGGTTCTGCCTGGCCATAGGCGCCGCAGTCGCTGAAGCTGACGCTGTCGTTCTCGTTGTCGTTGTCGTTGTCGCCATGGCCTCTCTTCATTTGGAAACTTGTTTCTTTTGCCAACCAACTTGTACAACATTGTAGCCGCTTATGTTTCATTGTAGGTGAGCTGAAAATATGCGCTTGTGTGCATATATCCGTGTGCAAGTGTATTGGTGACGCTATTTTAGCTCCGCCCAAAGGCGGAGTTTACTCCAGACTAAGAGTGAGTGGGAGAGCAGAGTCAGTCAAGTAAACACAGACGCAACGTGAAAAACGAAAGACAGAGAGCAAGAGATAGCGAGTGCGAAAGAGAGCCAGGAAGCCAAGAGCGAGCGAAGCACGCGCAGCTGTTCAAAAAAAGACTCTTTTCGCTTCGGTCGCACACACGTGATTCTTGTATTGCTGCTGTTGTTGTTGTCGCAGTTTGTTTCAATTGCAAATTGAAAATTTGTAACATTCTAATAGGCCAATGCCACCCACACTGAAAGCTAGCCCAAAGACAGAAAGTTGACTCCTGTATAGAATTTTCCAAGGCGACCCCTAGGGTTTTCACCTTTGGTCTGCTTGAAAATGCATATTTTATGTCATTTAAAGGGTATGGCTTCCAAGTGCTTGGAAATATACACTCCATTCTCGAAACTGTGCCAAAAACAGAAATTCGAACTAGAGAAGCAATTGACCCGCTCCCGCTGGCATTTGTATATAAACAGCACGTTCCGAAAATTAAAGAAAAAAAAAGAAAAAAAAAAGAGAAATATAAAATCCATTGCTACTTCAAGAGCAGAGCACAAGCTGCAACAGCCCGTAAATACAGTAACCGTGGGGGAAGAGTAGGTGTGCCTGGATGTATGTGTGTATGTGTGTGTGTGTGGATGCCAACCAGCCAGGAACGAGGTCGGTAGGCAGCTGAGTGGTAACAACGTTTTTGGTTGGCTGTTCCAATATTGCCAACGGCACAAACACAAACACACACACACACATACACTCGCATTCGCATTCATTTCGAAAAAAAAGAAAAAAATACACATTGTGAAACAAAAGCAATAAAGAAAATGAAAGAAACCTCAAACAACAAAACCAACCACCACCAACACCACCAACACCACAACACAACACAACAACACCCCTCGAGCCAAAGCAAAAGGCAATAGCAATGTTAACGATAAAACTCACGACGGCTAGCCGAACCGACGGGCTTGAGCAGACTTTTGAACATCGCTCATACGCCGCGTTGCCGTCGTCGAGTGCACAATTTTGTATACAGTACCAAATTAGATTTGAAACTTTTTTCTTAATTGCTATGCTGCCGGCGTCAGCAGCTCTGCCAACCACTGCCACTGTCACTGGCCCTCGCCACCAATACACCCGCACTGCGCAAAACGCCAGCTACACACACAAAAGTGGTTGCAACACTCTCTGCTTCAGATTCCCGGAGACTCGTTAATGTCTCGCTTTCTCTATATAATTTCAACCCTCATTTTGCCCGCTGGTATATATGTGTGCGTGTGTGTGTGTGTGAGTAGAGCGGCTTTTGTATTGGTAAATGTTGCCGCTTCAGCCGCCATTTGCCATCACCGCCACCACCATCACCACCACCAACATCACCGCCGCTGGCGTTGTTGCCTCTTCTTTGGCTGCTGCTTCTGTTTCTGCTTCTGCTGCCTTTCGGTTTATCCAGCGACAAAATTCAAGTTGAATCAGTTGCAAACGAGTGCTCTGTGTGTCATGTCGGCAATGCGCGCATTCGTGTCACGTCTACAATTTCGCCATAATTATTATTATTCCTAAGATCGTTGATCTTATGTGATAAAAAAAACAAAGAATCCACAAAAAAATAAACAAAAAGTGACAATAAAATTTTGAACAAAATAAAAAGTGAAGTGTCTTAGCTGTGAGCGTGTGTGTGTGTGTGTGTGGTTAAATTATGAGTCTACCGTCGGGAGTGGATATGCAGAATCTCATGTCACAGCATCCCGTGCTGGGCGCCTTGCCGCCAGCTTTTTTCTTACGCGCCGCCTCCGAGCGGTATCAGAGGACCCCCAAATGTGCACGTTGTCGCAATCATGGCGTGGTCAGTAGCTCAGCCAGAGTTTTCTTCTCGTCCCCAAAAATTAAAGATCCAACGAAATTATCTTTTTTTAGGTGAGCGCCTTGAAGGGACACAAAAGATATTGCCGCTGGCGGGACTGTGTTTGCGCCAAATGCACTTTGATAGCGGAACGCCAGCGTGTGATGGCCGCCCAGGTGGGTAGATCTATTCAGATCAAGAGAACCAGTAGATCTCTGACCTGGCCATTTCCTTTCCTGCTGATATTCCAGGTGGCCCTCAGGCGCCAGCAAGCCCAAGAGGAGAATGAGGCACGCGAGCTGGGACTACTCTACACTTCGGTGCCTGGCTCAGGTCAGCAGAATGGCAGTGAGAGTAGCGTCACTCCCACACCGCACAGTCCCACACATGGCGGAGGGACAGCCAACTCCGCCGCTCAAAATGGTGTTTTCCATGGTGGCATACCTTCGCCACCGAGCGACGGCTTTGAGGCCACCACCACGCCTGCCCACCAACAGCATCAGCATCTCCATCATCACCACCAACAACAACAACAGCAGCAGCAACACCAACAGCAGCAGCAGCAGCAACAACAACAACAACAGCAACGTAACTCTAACCAGCATTACAATGGCAATGAATCTGATACGGATGGACGACCACGTTCGGAGCACCTCAGTGTTGGCTTCTCACCCACACGCACCGAGCTAGACGAGAGTCCTGGTAAGTAAAATGAAATTATTATATTTACGCCCTGATGAGCTACCAAACAAAAACACACACACACAAGCACTTGAGATGCCGTCGGTTTTGGGTTGAGCTATACAAATAAATTTTTCCAACTCGGTAAATGCTTAAAAAGGCTTCAAAGCTTAAAGGTGCGCAAAAGAAATGCAACTGCGAAAAAAAAAACCACAACAACAACAACATTTTCAATTGTATTTCAAAAAGCAACCGCTTGGAAAATGCCACACTTGGTGTGAAATGGACAAAGAAAGCTACCACCAAAGACCTGACTAGGGTCTTCAGATTTTTATTATTCCCCCAATTCCTTAAAGCAACCTTGACTTGCATTTTAGATTTTTTGAGTTAAAAGTTAAAGTCGCCAATTCTATAGTCTCTCAGATCACTCATTAGGCCTATCAAAGTGAAACCTTTGGGCATAGCCCAGCTGAGGCTGTAAGACAATTCTCTGATGGGGGTGTAATCTGAGATATTTTGACTGCAACCAGCTAAAAGGCACAGAGACTTTCCACTTGCCGAACTACCCCGTGAAAGGAAAACATTAAGGAATTCTCACGCGAATCAATCGAACTCACTTGTCAGTTTATTTGCACTGAAATCCAAGACGATTTCATGCTTGATTTGCTATCTAAATATACCACTAGATACCTTTAGATATCCACAGGATACCATCAGATGCTCAGGGAGCAACTTAATTAAATTTGTTTTTTTTTCAAAAAATAAAAGAAAAGGTAAAATTCCAAATTCGGCTTCGTCAAATCAAATAGACAACAAGAAAAACAACAACTGAAAATATCGTATAACTTGTTTCAGTTTTTTTTTCTTCTTTCTATCTTCTGCATTTGCCACCCCTACTGCTCCCTGGGCACGACAGGTTGTCCTGGTAGCCAGGTGCTCAGCTCTGTTTGCAATTCCCGTGATTAAATTTTTTTTTTTTGTATTTTTTCGTGAGCCTTGGGTTTGCTTTGTTTGCTCGCTTCGAGTAGACAATTCGATACTTTTATTTGCTTTCCTTTTTTTTTTGGCTTGGCAAGTGGAAAACCACATAATTTCCCAAGGAGTGGGAGAGTTAATTTTATAGTCTCTTTAGATCGATCATTTTGGGTGGTCTCCAGATTTTATTTCTGAACTTTTGATCTCTTTGCAGTTTCCAAGCGAGGCACTGGTTTGTCTAACGAGACCGATCAGGACACTGGCTCAGAATCCTCTCCCAGCAGTCCCAGACCCAAGGTGGCTGGCCTGTTCAATCTCACCGCCAGCTTGTCGCCAGCCCGTACTGGCCCACCCAGCTCGCCTGAATCCGATTTGGATGTCGACTCAGCCCCCGACGAGGCCACGCCAGAGAATCTCAGTCTCAAAAAAGAAGACTCCACCTCGCCACCAAACACACCCGCCGAAAATCTCCACCTGCTGCGTTCTTTTAGCAATGGTCATGCCCAGGGCTTCATGCCCTACCACCACACACAGTTTCTCGCAGCTGCCGCCGGCATGCCCACCCACCATCCAGCTGCCCATTCACCCCTCCAGCAGCAGCATGCCCAGCAACAGCACTTGGCCGCCCAGCAACAGCAGCAACAGCGCTCGCCCATCGATGTCCTGATGCGAGTGTTTCCCAATCGCCGACGCAGCGATGTGGAGCAGCTGATGCAGCGCTTCCGTGGCGATGTTCTACAGGCTATGGAATGTATGCTTTCTGGTGAGGATTTGGCCCAGACTCTAGGGGCTGCCGGTGCCACGCCTCCCAATGTGCCGCCCTCACCGCCCTTCCCCATGAAGTCCGCCTTCTCACCGCTGGTTCCACCTGCAGTATTCGGTTCGCCCACGCATCGCTATCATCCCTTTATGCAGGCCCATGCCAAGCGTTTCCTATCAGCCCCTTATGCTGGCACGGGCTACCTGCCCGGAGTGCTCAGTGCCGCCGATATTGAACAGTCCGAATCGAATGGGGCGGGCGGCATTGCCGCAGATCGCAGTAGTAATGCGGGTGACTCTCAGGATTGAGGCAGCAGTTACTGCAACGTCGAGGCCGCCGGCGTTGTTGTCTTCAGGCCCTTCGAATAGACCCTCAATCCAATCGGTTCTAAGTTGCTCAAAGATCAAGCAGACATCATTTGTTTGCCTTCCTAAAAAATCTGCCAACCTTAGATCAACCTAGCCATTGCTCGATTCATCTACTGATCAATCGAATAACCCATTGATCTACTATTGTCCGATTCAAACATTAATTGTAAATGTAAATTTAAAAAAACTTGTGGCATTTTTTTAGCAAATATCTTTGGAAGTATTGTAAAATATAAACAAAACAAAAAAAAACAAATCACGCGTACCAGTTAAGAACTTTAGTTCTATAGCCCAAATTACTTAATTATAATTAAAATATTGAGATTATTATGTATAAAAAAAAATAATAAGTAAAATTAAAAGTAAAAAAAAAACAAAACTATATTAATAATATTAAATATTAAACAAGACATATATTGTATGTGTATATCGCATTATGTATAAGTCGATAATACATTTTCAAACACTGTGTTAAAATATTTAATAACTTTAAATAAAAAAAAAAGAAAAACAAATTAAATATAATAAAAAGATTTGCATTTTTTTCTTAAGGGAGATGGATGAGAGTAAAAAAAAAAAACCAAATAAATCTATAAAAAATTACATATTAAATTATTTCTTTTCCAAGTCAAAGGAACTTTTCATACTGAAAAAAAAACACTTCTCAAAAAATCAAGATAAAATTTTGATCGAAAAACCTTTCACTTCATTTGAAGTTTTTGTGGCTTATTCTGAACCTAAATCTGGAAAAATATAACTTGATCTCGTTGGAGTAATAACTAAGCTGGAATCAAGTCGGAAAATTCTAGTTCTGCCGTTTCCCAGAACGAGGTGTTCCTATAGACCGACTCCCAGACAAATAGACGAATAGGTCGACATGGTTTGATTGATTTCCCTAGTCACCCACTTTAATTATCTTTCGGGGGTATACTTTTCTATGTCTCAGTTCTCAGTTAGATGAATACTTTAGGTATACTGTTGAGGTCTCCTTTTCTATGTCATATAACCTTGGAAACCCTTATTAGATCTTCTTTCTATCTGACAATACGAAAATTCTTAAATAGATCGATCGATTAGACTGATGGCATTATTTATTCAAATATTTTAAAACAAATCAGTCCAATTCTATGAGAAGAATTCCAAGTCCAAACATAAAATTAGTTGAGACAAAGTAAAAGAAAAAGGGAAAATCCATTGAGACTCTAATTGCATACGTGCCCCAGAGTTCTTCACGGGTTAGGCACACTTTAGGTCTAAGATTTTCATTAATAATTTTTAGGTGTGGTCTTGATCAAATAAATTCCATGAAATTATTTTGGAATTTGTGTATTGCCAGCTTCGAAAGATTAAATATTGACAAGCTTAGTTGTTTGACTTTTATTATTTATCTAATTCGATTTTAAGTCGATAAGATCAATTGACATATTCTAGGGTTTTCAAAAAGTTATTGGCCTGAGAAATGAAATCAAACAAAAGCCACACGCAAAACTATTTAATAGGGAAACATACGGATTTGCCTATAACAAAAGAGACAATTTCATTAAATTGTTTTGACGTAGGCAGGACAATGGTGGGCAACAATTAAGTGTCCAATTATTTAGAGACGCGTTAATCCATAATCATTATTATCGTCAACTATTTATCAAGAAGTGGGCGGGTGGTAGAGGGTGCGGTCGGTAGTAGAGCGGATATGGGCAACGGGCAAAATTAAAATTAAAACTATAATTCAAATGTCTGTGAAAGTGTGAAATCCTTTTTCACACAAATGGTTTTTAGATATTTGAAAATTTTGGACACACGACACATAAACAAATTATAATGAAATTAAAGCCACAGGGGCAAAAACAGACAATCAGACAAACAGACAACCAAAGTCCAGGCCAAGAGGACAAAGGACCAAAGGACCGGCTAGAGAATGACCAGCATGTTTTAATCCATAGAATCCACACCCACACACGGCACACGCACAGACACAGAATGAGTACCGATTATTTGAGAAATTTACAATAGCAAAAAGGACTCGACTGGATGACTGCCTGACAATAATATCGGTTACACGCACACAGGACGCATATTCTCTGGACAGGCAGTCAGGCAGGCAGGCGAGTGCAAATTACAAAACTATTTGAACACGAACATGAGAAGCAAGCCAGCTAGCCAGCCAGCCAGCCAGCGGTATCAAGAGGACTACAACTACAACAACAACAACAACAACAATAACAAAAACACCAGCAACAAAACACCACAAGCATCACAATGGATAACAAAATTAAATTATTGGATATCAATTTGTCCAATTGGGTTTGTTTGTGTGGCATTGTCCGCTTTGCCAAACTCGAAAAGTCAAAAGCAACAACAACAACCAAAGGCACTGCCAATAGTTAAAGAGAGCCTCTGCCTATATGTATATATGGCCAACAATAGACCTTGTACCATTGTCAGTTTTAACAATGGATTCTGGTCTAACCTCTAACAATTGCAGCAAGAGCCATAGCCACAGCCATAGCCACAGCCATAGCCATAGCCATAGCCGGTCCATCTCATATGTGAGGATGTGTGCGTGTGTGTGTGGACAATGGCTAACAAAAAGCAAGAATTAGAATCAAGCTACCGAAACCACCCAGTCAAAAGCCAACCAGTCGAATGCCAGTCGGCATAGTGAGTCCAGTCAGTTATTTACCCACTTCCTAAGCCACTTTCTTCAGAACAGACAAGAGCAAGAGAGAGCGAGAAGGCAACAAGCCTAAGAGAGAAGGAGAGAAACTGTACTGTTGATAATATCTTAGAGGAGCTGCAGCCAACCATGTTGGCAAAACAATGAACATTGAGCATATGCCAGGAGAACTCTGAAGTGGCACACATAAGCACACACACGCACACACAGACAATACACAAAATGCATACAATATCGGTAAGCATATGGAATTGCCAGATAATGGACAATGAATTAATAACAGACGATTACAAGCAAACCCAGCAAAACCAGTAAGCCAAACAATACCAAAACGCTTCAAACTTCATCAGAGATGTGAATAGTTGCGATAGCTTTGATGGCTGATTTAACCAAAGGAAATAAAAAAAAAAAAAAAATGAGATCCTATTAATGCTAAAGTTGAAACACAATTGGAGCACCCAGTCTGCCTCAGGCAAAAATTATCTGGCCAAAAAAAATCTAAACATATGAAAATATTTTTGAAAATAATTTCAACCAGTTTCGAGTTGAAAATACGAAAATAATCGACTTGAGATAATCTTTGAGCCCAGTAAAATACCAACAGGCAAAAAAACAGCTCTCCCCTCAATTGTCAGCAATTAATACACCAACAAAAGACATAAGCCCATCAGCCCTCAGAACAAGCCTCGTTTCCAAGGAAAAAAAAAAAAAAAAAAAAAACGAACCAGAAGAAATGGCAAACGATGCACGCCCCCAAGGGCTGTTGAAAGTGTTTTTGGTATCTTTGTGTGTTTTTCGCTCCCCCCCTTAGGGGCTGCGGTTGATGGCTAAAGGGTTACTTAAGATTTTAAATACCCAAGCATATGTTGTGCCTTTACTTAACCCCCAACCAGGGTGGTCTATGCCGGCTCACCCACATTGCTGGATAATTTGTCTTGGCATTAGTTTCATTTATTTGTTATTTATTTGCTTTGGTATATTTTGTCTCACCTCCCAACTTTCTCCTCTCTCTGTCTCTCCTAGGCCTTCTCTGAAAGACTGCAAGAGCAAAGGCCCGGGCAATCCAATCTGCGGCTTGTCTATGTGTCAAACGACCACTAATTTGAGCTGTGAGCTGGTAAAATGTATGTTTTTCCAAGGCACAATAAAGGGACGGCGATGGTCTCAACCAACAAGAAAAAAAAAAAAATAACACAATCATCAAAAGAAAAACAAATGCCATTTCAAGTAGCCAACGTGTAAAGTAGGTGGCCCAGGCCCAGGGAAGTGATGCCGGCAACCGTTTAAAAATCATAGCTAATAAGCAAAGAGGAAGACACACACACACACACACACATATACCATACATGTATTCTCAAATATCTCCCTCTAAATTTAGGAAACCTGTGGGTTGGGCAATGTTTTATAAAAAACATTTCGGTATTGGCTCAAAGCAAAGATGAGAAATCAATTTTTTCTTTTTTTTGGTTTACGTGAAACCAGATGAATTAATACAGTAGCTGGTACAGCTGGGCTAATGGGTCTTCGATCTTTGATGCACTCACTCATACAGCCATCTCTTATTTGTTTACAAAAAAATTCATAATTTACATATTGTTTTTCTTCTTTCCATTTCTTCTTTTTGGTTTTATTTTGGTTGGTTTGATTTTTTACATTTGCTGCTATGCTGCTTGCTTTCTTTTTTTTTGGGACTTGGAGGGGAAATCCCTTCGACTTTTGTCTTTTGCCGACAGAAGAGGATCTTGTCAACTTTTCGATAGAATAAATATGTCTTGGGAGTTGAGGGTCTGAGTCTCTCTTTTCTGTTGACCTTTTAAGAATTTGTACTCACAAAAAAAAATTGAAGTCCGACACAACTGTACCTTTTTTTTAAGCATATATTTTTTTATATTCTTTAATATTTTAGAGAAAAGAATTTGTTCAAAATCAAAATAATATTAAATCGCGTGGGTTTTTGTAAGGGGTTGTTGATTTGACAATTGATTTTGATCCATTGGTCTGTTGATTTCCCGGCAGGCGACAACAACCCTGTCACTTTATTGTTTACTCATCAACCTCCTCACTATCCTGTTTTGTGTTTATGCCATTCTTGTTGATTTTCGAACTGCACAAAAGTCACGTGTTGTCTCTGCGGTTGACATTATGCGCCTTGGACCTGGGAATCAAAATAAATAAATAAATATATCGAAATGCAGCAATTTGCTAAACTTGACTTAATTGTTTTGATGTTTATCCAACAGTTTAGAAAGGGTTTCCATTGTATTTTCAAATAATTAGGGAAACATTTCTAGGGAATTTTGACTAATTGACACGCGCTAAGATTTTGCCTGGGAAATACTCGAAACCAAAAATCAAAGAGTTGAGTACCGCCCAGTCGCCCTATATGCAATTTAAAAATAAACGATTTCACTTGACTAACAAAGGCAACAATTAAAACTAAGTGCATATATTTTCAGTTTCTTTTATTTCGACAATAAATTGTAGTGTATAAAATAAGTGCTCAAATAATAAAGAAGGCAAAAGCATAACGAAATGCACACAAAAATAGCAACCCAATTTCAAGGACTACTTCAATAAGGGGTCAAAAAAAAAGCGACCAGTTGTGGTAAAAAATAAAGACCAAAATGTGAGTGGGGAACAATTCAACTGGCAGCCGATTTTTTTTTAAATAAAATAAAATTAAAAAGAAGAACACAAAAATAGCAAAAATTAAAACCAACGAGGACAAAAACTATCCAGCCAGACATTCGCAGAAACCAGGTTGCCTAGCATAAATATTAAAAAATAAAAAATAAAATGAATTGAGACAAAAGCAAATAAATGAAATAAAATAAAATAAAATGTATAAAGGAATAAATACAATTTATTTCAACTGCAGACAAGCATACAGGCAGGCAGGCAGGCAGGCTGGTCCTTTGGCCAGTTGGACAAAACGAGAACTGCCAAACAATTCTCAACAACAACAAGCACAATAAGAGCAACCCTTTCTGAGAGTACAGCCCCTCCAGCCAATGAATTGACAAGCGCGGCTGCAAAAAACAAAAAATGCAAAAAGAAAAAAAAAAGGATTTTTCATAAGTTTGCCTTTGTGTGCTTTGTTGTTTGAGTAGTTTTTGTAGCTGTTGTTTCAGCTCAAAGGAAACACAACCAAACAGAGCAAGAGAATGAGAGAGAGAGATAGATAGAGAGAGAGAGAGAATAAAATGTATTGTATTTTATAGAGCGCAGTGTGGAAATGCAACCAACAAATAAAATTTTAATCAAAATGTAGTTGAGTGCTCAAGGGTTGTTCGCTCTCTCTCTCTCTCACTCGCTCCCTCTTCCTCTCCCGCACGCCGACTTGCTCTCTTTGTCTGTGAGTGTGTATTGGAGTTCAGAGCATACAAATCGAGAATTGTTTCTGTCAATCAGAAGCAGCTCCTTTTGTTGCTGCTGAAGGATACAACTGATATTGATTTCGAGTTGAGCATTGAAATGTCTTCAGTCTTGTACATTGAATAAAATACCAAAAGCTGAGCCACCAACACACAACCAATGGCAAAACTTTTCCAAAGACATACCGGAAACCTACCCACACATACACACACACACACACATACATAAATACATGTAAATTTTATACTGCGTACAAGGCTTCGTTTTATAATTACGGGCAAACTGGGAAGGTCCATTTTTTTTTTTTTTTACCCCCCTCTCCCTTTTTGAGAACACCCTCAAGGAACTCGAGCAACTGTCACTACTGCCCTGTTCGGCTTCGCTTCAAATATCCTGTTAAAGGCAAGCCACATGCTCATCGATTTAGTTGTATGGCTCTGCTGACGCCTCTGTTGGTGGCAAATTTCATTTAAATGCGGTTAAATGCTTGTTGGCATTGCACACCAGCGGGTGGGGGTAAGGAGTTCAAAAATTGCCCACACACTCCCCTGCACAAACTCAATTAAAATGGCAGAAAAGCCATGTGAAATTCCATTCGATATTTTCTTCTTGTCTTGGCTTTCGTTTCCACTCCATAGAATTGTCAATCAGGCAACAATTTCTAAAGTGTAACTTGAATTGGATTTAAATCAATTTATATTTGTTTTATACTGATTTAAAATTGTCTTTCTTTTCCATAAATGTCTGCAATTTATATACTTTTTTATTCAAATTTTTCACTTAACTGCGCTAAATTTCTGTTTCATTTTTTGGAGTATTAAAAAAAAAAATCTTTATATACAAAATAGATGTGTATTGAATTTAAATGTAGAGAGAAATTAAACGGAGAAACCCATATACTCTTTTCCATAAAATATAAATTTATTTTCCAAGCTTTACAGACCTACCGATCCAAACCTACCCAAATAGCCAATGAACTAAATATGAAGACAACAGACAAAAGTTCCTAAAAAGAAAAAAAAAACAATTTTTTTTTTATAATAAAAAAAGAAAACATATTTGCATATTTATCTGTTTTTTTTTCGGTTATATTTTTCGATGGTGTGACAAGGACATTAGCAGTGAGCCTCAAAGGGATAAAAGTCCACATCCGAAAGCAACCCCCAACAACAAATGTTTGAGTTCAAGTCGTTTGGCATTTTTCTACTGACATTTTCACATACTTTTAATGTTAGTCAAGCACGCTGACAACAATTTGCTAGAGGAGGGGGGGCAGGCGAGTGGGTGTGGGCGTGGGCGTGTGGAGTGCACTTAAGAGCCTCGTTAACAAAGTTATTTTGTCCTTTATGGGCGAGTGTGTTTCTCGTAATTTGCCAACTCGCTGCTGACTGACAAGTCAAGAATTCCCGAAAACCAAATTATGAACATAAAATAATCTTTATTACACACACACACCAACACACATATATATGTGAGTTTGAGATCATATGACATAGTTTCAGGCCACAAGCTATACAATTTTATATCATGTATTCAACTTGGTTTCGAACACGCTTTGGCATGCATGGCGTATGAGCAATATTGGATAAACTGCTTTGTCATTCTGTTGCCAATGGCCACTCTACCTCTATAGCAAATACCACAGCATAGTATATAGCAAGACTAAGAGACTAAGAGGAGCAATCATTGTCGACATTATCGACAGCATTTTTATCGAATTTCATTGTTGCACGCCCACACGCACAATTAATCTTTTGTCCGAGCAATTTAATTGAAACGTATACGTTCTGCAAATATCAATTTCATTTATTCAAACGCACTACAATTATCCGACAAAAGAACCCAAAGAAGGAAGTGCCACAAAACTTCTCCACATTTAATTGAATTACAATTTCACAAATTAAGAAAGACAGAGAGAGAGAGAGAGAGAGAGAAAAATTCAATAATAGAACGTCAAAGAAAGAATTTTCGATCTTTCGTATAAGAAGTTGAATAAAATCCTAACATCTTGGGTGCATCAAGGATATGCCAGAGAAATTGTATACCCGTTGCGCATGCTCTCAAAGGCCGCCAAATTAAAGCGACTCTCACCGGGGCAGCGCTTTGAATTGCTTACAACTTTTTAACACATTACACAATGCCAGCGAACAATACCGATCATTCGAATACAATCACAAAAGACAGAGAAACCGAAAGAATAACAGAGAAAGAGAATAAAGTCCCCTTTGTCCCAAATGGGCCACTCGCGTGTTCATTGTATTGTTTTCTGCCCAGGTTGAGTTGCTGCCAACGCCGCCACAATGTCCCGACAGCAACTGTGACGACGGACCCCTTCCAACAAAAAACTGCAAAACCTACACAAAAAAATAATAAAATAATATTGAAATATGCGAACAAAATGAAGTTATGTGTAAAGTATACATAAATTCATATATTCAAGTGATTTGCGTCGGACTTATTGTGTTTTTTTTTTTCTCTTATTCAGTTGGTTTTGATTTCTCAATACCATTTTAAAAGCAGAGAGCTTCTTTTTTTTGTACAGGAAGCACACTTAATTCCAGGAAATTTAGCCTTTAAATGGTGTATAAATTTGAAAGGGAGCAAATGTCTGGCAAAGAATTCGAAATAAACGGATAAATACGTTTCATGTAGCCATTTTGTGTTCACCTCAAAGAACCCAACCGAAGGCTACAAGTCGTTAAAATTATTAAAGTTTGTAAGCTTCCTAGTAATTTCTATAAAGAAAATATTCTTGGGGTATTTAACAACTTAAAAAATGAGTAAAACTTTTCGAATTCAAAGACTTTCAAACAAATTGAAAGAGAATATTTAACTGTTCGTTTCTCCTATGTTCCTTCAAATAGATGTTCCTTCAACTTAGACAATATAGAACAAGATCGGCTCAGAAAATACTTTAAATAATACCGAAGCTTATACATATAGTCATCTAATTTTTGTTTAAGACTTGACATCGATATTATCAAATTTAAGAGTGCTTAACTTGATCGAAAGAATAAACTAAAGCCCTACGTGTAATACCATCTCGGAAATCAAGGGTTTTATTAATATAGAGAAAAAAAAAGCTTAAATAATCTCTGAACATTGTACAAATTCGGAGACGTTGAGCTAAAGTCTTCCAGATGATATCATCTCTGAAATTAAGGGTTTCATTTATATAGTCAAATGAAGCCTAACTAATCTATAAACATTGTACAAATTTGGAAAAAATAAGATAAAGCCTTGTAGGTGATGCCATCTCTGAAATCAAGGGTTTCTTTTATATAGTCAAATGAAAAGCCTAACTAATCTATGAACATTGTAAAAATTCGGAGACGATGAGCTAAAGTCTTCCAGATGATATCATCTCTGAAACTGAGGGTTTCCTTTATATCGAGAAATCGAGAAAAGCTTAACTAATCCATGAACACTGTACAAATTCGGAAAGAATAGGCTAAAGTCCTATATGTTATACCATCTCGGAAATCAAGGGTTTTCTTTATATAGACAAATAAAAAGCCTAACTAATCTATGAACATTCTACAAAATCGGAAAGAATAAGCTAAAGTCTTCCATATGATATCATCTCTGAAATTAAGGGTTTCCTTTATATCGAGAAAAGCTTAACTAATCTATGAACTTTATACAAATTAGGAAAGTAATTTATTTTTAAATAAGCTGACGTTTTCAAGAAGGTTAAAAAAAATTCTTACAAGAAAAAAATTTTTTTTTGAAAAACAAAAGAGTAAAAAAGTTGTGAATTCCATATTTATCGGATTTCCTAGAAGCTATACGTATAATCTTTCTAAAATATAGTTATCTTTAAATACTGTCCTCATCTTCTGGGAAAGGAACTGTTCTATGACTAAGAAATTCTTTGAGTTATGTGAAACAATCAAGCCGATCAAATATAATGAATAAAAGAAAGGGAGCTACGTATGATATATCATTAGATCTATTGCGCCTAACTAATGAGAGATGAGAATATTTTTAAAATATTTTCTAGGCAAGCCCAAAAATATGAGAATATTGAATAGAAGCTTGTGAGATTCAAGAATTAAATATATGATGGTAATTTATTTAAGAATATCTATCCCTTATTATTATTTTTTTCCCAATTATAGGAGAAGTTGGGGCAACAAGTATTTGAGTTGAGAAGTCACACTTTAAAATTATCTGTTGGGAAGACCTTCGATTCGCTTGTTTATTGCCAATAAAAGTTGAGGGTGTTTAATAATTATAACGCCCTTTCTATCCTCCGATCCGACCCAGTTGCTTTGGGGCAAATACACTTTGTAATATTTACCAATGAATTCAAGCAGCGAAGGTGACAGACGCGAATCTGAATAGAGGAGGAGAGGAGAGACTTCAACGCGTGTCAAAAGGCAGCTGACGGCTCTGGCATGCCCATGGCTCACGATTGAGTGTTCCCAAGCTTATGGATATGGCCAACTGGGGTGGGGGAGCGGCGGCATAACCATCGTGCCTGATGTCTGTGGGTGACATTTCAAACACCAAACACAAATTTTTATTTACTGGCAAAACCGCAAAGCACCCTTCCACCCACCACCTTATTTTGCCCCTTGTTGGGTGCTCAATAAAATTTGATTCGGGCAAAATATTTGGGGACCGGCTTGATGGAGTGCCACCAGGTGTATTGTGAATTGTTACAATTGGCAATTAATTTAAACGGCATTTAGAAGCGGAACACCTCAAGAGTAGCCGCTCCGCCGGCTGCCAGATTTTAATTTAATTTGCTTGCTTTGTTTGACTGACTTCTCGAGAGACTGCTGAATTCTAATGAAATCCAAATCCAAATCAAAAACTAGGCCCACCAACTCTTTTGCTGCCCGCTGCCCTGAAGCTGTCCTTAGCCAAGCAAGCGGACACAAATTTCACAAAGCGGGATGCAGCATCATCATCATCAGAATCACCGTCATCGTCATCATTATTATCATCAGATGTCCTTTCACCAATAGGTTTTCGTGTGAGTGTGTGCTTGTTTACGATTGCCCAGGATAAATGTCAGAAGCGTAGAACGCCTGCTTGCCTGCCTGCCTTATCCAGCGACCGGCAAGACAAATGGGGGTGCAAATCGTTTTGGGCAAATGCCACAACAACAATGCAAATTCAATTCAACACTCACTTTGCCTCAATTGTTGTAACGGATGCGTTTAATTTATTATTAGAATTATTTACGGCGAAGGGTGAACTGCCCAGGGGAGTGAAAGAGAGCGTTACAAAATCAGAAAAGAATTGAACCATTGAGAGGGTGAGCCCTACTCCCCGGCCGAGTGATAAAAAAGCGGTTATTGTTAAGTTTATTAAAATAGAACTGCCTGACCCCTTGAAGGGGGTAACTTGGAGGTCAGTAAACCAATTCAAATGATCCTTGGCCAGGACAAAGCGACTGGTATAATAAATGTTGAAAAGAAACTGAATTTGATTTACTTTTTTTTTAGACTTTTTGACTTAAAACTCTCACAGCATCTTTGGAATCTTTCATACTTTTAACCAAAAAAAAAAAGAGAAATCATAAAGAAAATTGGCAAAATGATCAAAAACATACAAAACGCATAATTCATGCATCAGCAACATGCGAAGGAAAATGAAAAAAAAAGAATCGAGGACACAACAGGACACACTTCAAAATAAATTGCTGGCTAGCCAGGCAGTCAACAAAACTGACCGACACACACCAGCACACACACACACATATATATGCAATTTTTATTATCTGCATATCTCATTTGTAATGGTGAACAATTTATCAAAGGAGAGAAAACGTATACAATAGAAAATATTTTTGTAACTCAAAACTCATTCGGTTTTGAAAGGGCAGCGCATTTGATTTGTTTGGAAAATTGAAAGTGAAATATGTTTTGGTGACATTAAGCCGTTGGAATCAGGATTAAAGGATGCGACAAGGGGCAGCATCACCAGCACACCAGAACAATAAACAGTCCGTTGGTGGTTTTCTGGTCCTTTATGTGCGGCACGTGCCCAACGGTGACACTTGAGGTCTGTATTTTTTTTTTTTTTTTCTTTTAATAAGTAGCAATATTTAACTTGAAATTTAAACATTTGAAAATCTTGTTATCCTGGCTGAGCGGGGGAAGTGAGGGAGGGAGTGAGCGAGTGTGTCATTCACATTTGACAATTGCTTTTAAATTGAATTTCAAATATCTTGGTTGCTGGCATATGCCCTAATCCTTTGCGTGTCACCATCATTCCAGCCATTTTGTCAGTATTTTATAGATGCTGGTGTGAAGTTCCATTGGTAAAGTTTTGTCTTCTTTCGGCTACACTGCCACATATTTATGCAAATTTTTCTCATTACGTTTTGCGAGCCTTGATATCTTCATCATTGATCTAGCCAAGGCATCCAACGATTCAAAGGAGCACACGAGTTGTGTGTGTTGCTTTTTCCACTGCTGTTTTCCTGTTGAGCAAAGTGCAAAGTTATTTTCAAAGTGAATTTAATTAAATTAAATATTCACAGCACGCCCAATTCCTGAACTTCTTCACCTTCCGAAACCTCGAAAAAATAAAAATAAAGTACATACACTTTGGCACCTTTTAATTAATATTAATGTGTATTTTTTTATATATATTTCAGACCTATAATTTTTGTCACGTCTGCCACCAAAATTGTATATCAGCCCAAATTAATTGCCAAGCCAGAAAAATTTCTTATTTGAACAAAACCATTTTGATCAATATTCAAAGGTTTTTGATTAAAACTTTATCATGATTTTCTAAGAAATATTTTCACCTTCCTCTGTTAAACTCTTTTAGAAAAAAGAAAATATATTTTGTGCCGATATCAGAAGCACAGAATTGGACTTCCTGGAGTTACCTCCAGATAGGCCAATCGATTGAGTCAAAGCATTTGCAGAGAATCATTTTTCGGAACCGGTCGGATCGGAGCATTTATTCCCATACGGACCCAAATCGGTTATATAGCCCGAGCTCATTTAATGAAACACCTATAGAAGAATATATAGGTTTGAATTTCGATAGGTTTGGACTACTATATCATATAGCTTTGAGGCGAACCAAAATCGGAAATATCTAATCTAATCGGGAAGAAAAACATCGAAAAGAATCTTCGTCAGCCCAAAGAAAGCTTTGGAATTTTTTTTTGTATGAATTTCAAATACAAATTATATATTCTTGGCTGGGTTCAGTCTAAAATTGAATGGTTGGATTTAATTTGGCAAGATCTGTTTTCATTTTCAGCTAGCTCTTTTGTGAATTATAATAAGTTCTCAAAACAATTTACAATTAATAAAATAAATGTTTTAATTAAACTTATTTTTAGCGTTTTTCCATTTTTTTTTTTTTAAATCAAAAAATCTCTTTCATAAACTGAACAACTTCAACGTTTAAGTAAAAAGATCTTAGCACACCTATAAGAGTGGCAAAGTTCTTGAGCAAATGAGCAAGCCTCAAAAACTCACTTCTTGAGAATTTCCTGTGAATTCCAATTCAAAAAAAAAGAAAAAGAAAATTACAAAAAAAAGTAGTGGTACCTTTTAAATACAAATTACAAAGCATGCTTCGTTGGAGGCCAAAGGAAAAAGTATACACAAGGTAGGAGAAAACGAAAAAAGGTGGTAAAGAAAAAGTCGGCCATTTTGATTATGTGGCACGGCACAAAGAAGAAACAACAGCAGCAACAAAGCAACTGGAAAGTCAAGAGGCGCCGGAAAAGCCCAAAGCAAGTGTTCCAAGAGGTGGCGGTAAAATGGCGGCTGGAAAAGCTCCCCCTGGCTGAAGCAAAATAATTGTAAAAATCTTCAGACCAGCTTGACTATGTGTGGGGTTTTTTTTTTTCATTTTGCCTTTATTTGGTATGTGTTTGTGTCTGGCAACACAAAGGCAACAATCGGACGAGAACAATGGCTAAAAAGTAAACGCCTCTTTGGTTGGCGCCTTTGTGCGAATTTGGCTCCCTTTGCGCAATTCACGCGAAATGCGTGTGGTAAAAATAAAAAATAAAAAAAAATTGTAATTTAATTGCAGTTAAATTGCTAACAATTGCTTACAGCGAAAACAGATTACCACAAACAAAGGTAAACAAGGCCAAAAGGATCAAGCAGTTAGGCGAAAGGTGAAACACACAAATAATAACTGCGAAAATAAACTAGGCCGGTAATCGCCCTTAGCAATTTCGCAGGACATTCAGTCAAGTGGAAAAACACAGCTTAGCCCACACACAATAAAGGAGAGCCAGGGGAGAGAGAGGAAAGTGTAACTACTACCAAGGTATTTAAGAGAGATTGAGAGATTCTGTGGGAAGTGCAGGTTGTCCAATTTGTCTGACAATCTGGCATTGGGCTATCTCTGAATTTCAAGTGTATCTCATTATTTGCTAGCCATTTCGGCACTTGGATTTAAACATTCTCATGCGTGTATCTAACCGAGAATGTCAGTCGATCAGAGGTAAATAAATAAACATGTCGACAACAAAATGATAAGTACACAGAAAGATATCCTGGGTACTTTTTTTGGGGGGAGACAATTTCACAGATACAAAAGACCGAAACGAATGGTTGGAGGAGTTCGGGGGTCTCACTGTTAAGTGCGGGTTTGCATTGTTGTTACCGATAAACCACTAAACATACCACAACTTCAGACTCTCGAGACAAATATGACTGTGTGTATTTCTATCTGTATTTGTATTTGTATTTGTATCTGTGGTATAATGAGGTAGCGATAAGTATCTATTAGTTTTGAGTAGGCTGAATTGGCAGGGACCGTGAAACTCAAACTGAATACTTGAACCGCATCTAATTGCCGGTATTATTATTATTATTATAAAAGGCCTTAACCCTTTCATATTGTGGGCATTTTGGCTGACTATTTGGCTGAGAATCGAAACGAACTGGTTAGGCTGCAGGCGACATGTGACTGAGAGATTTATAGAATCCTTCGATTCAGATTGTTTGCCTGACTGCACTTGCATCAACAACAACAACAACAGCAACAACAACCACATTAGCTTTGGAATCACCTAGGTTATTTAATTTGGTTATTGTATTCATTGAGAGACAAAAGCCAGAAAACATTTAAACCAAAGCAGACGCCTGCTGGGAATCCTTCTTTTTTGAAACCTTGCCAACTGCTTGTGCCGCCAGGATGCAAAACAAAAGAGAATTCGACCGGACAGACAGACAGTTAGACTGACAACATGTTCTAGTCGAGTTTATGAATAAAATTATACAGGATTTAACAGTTAGCAGGTCAGGAATTGGTTGGGGTCACATATCAACGCCAACAAAGGATAATAAGCGTATCCACTTAATGGTTGCCACGAGGGTGTGACAACGAGTGCCAAACGCGGTCAATATTGAGTGCACACACAACGAGTACGCAATGAGACTGGTGTGAGCCCACACCATTAGGGGCCACAGGCCAAAGGTGAGTAAATTCAACGTATGCCAAAATCCGTTGCCTTATTGTAATCAAGCGTAAAATACTACAATGAATATCTCCACCACCCGGTGTGGGTGTGGATGTAGATGTGGATGTTTGTATCTACAACAATGCTCAAAGTGGACTGTGGAATGGTGGAGTGGGTTAAGCAGAAATTTTGGCAAACAAAAGGATTGTGCAGCACACGCAGGTTAATGAGCGCGCTGTTTTAATTCAAAGTGTTTGTGCCAGAGAAGGAGGAGTAGGAGTTGGGACTGTGGTATAACTTTCTGCTTACATGCAAAACAGACAAAAGTAACAAGAAGCCATACCAGCCACTCCTTCCATAGATTTCTAAAAAATAAGTCAATAAGTTGCAGATAACTTTGACTTGGCCGCATTGCCCCATCCTGCTAGCATCCTGCTTCCACACATACGAACATTGCTATGGAAATAGGCAATTGTTGCCTTTGATTTAAACAGTCGATTGATTTGCCCAAATGCGGGCAATTTTATCAGCAACTCAACTCGCCCTCTCTCTCTCTCTCTCTATCACACACTCTCTCTTGCTCTGTCTCTTTTATTTACTAATTGCTGCAAGATGCTAATGAGGCAAAAGAAAATGCAAAGCATCGCTTTGCCAAGAAAAATGAAGCTGATGCTGGCCAGCCAACTGCATGCCACGCCCACATCCTTAAGGACCATTAAATTGCCATTTCAGTTCGCCAAAGTACGCAATTCATTAACAGCCCACAATGCGCACTCATTTAACAAAAATGCCAAGAATAGAAAGTAAGTAAAATTGTTAAGCCAGCCAAACCATAGAGACTATCAAATACTCTCCAATTTTTTTTATACAAAAATAAATAAGTGACCCAGTAAATCTTTCAGTCCTGAACTCTGACTGCGAAATTGATTTCATTTGGAAATAGCCAATTTTTGGTTTAGGGTATTTAAGGGAAATTATATAAAATGTACGTGAAATACGCGTATAATGCCCACCTCCCCCCTGGAAAATAAGCTTAATGCTAAATTAATTCCAATTACCACGTTCTGTTGTATGCATTATCAAGACCAAGCCAAGCCCCCAGGCCGGCAAGTGGACAAGCACACTCGAGCGTAAGTTCAGTCCAGTTTACCCAGTCCATCCAGACTACAGCAGAGCCAACCCCTGGCATTTGGCATCATCATCATCATAACTTCTGTGTTTTAATTTAGCCACGCTAATGCGCGGACTGTGGTCAACAAAAGCCGCGGCTCAACTGCTAAGAGTTGGTCTCCCTCTCTTTCTCTCTCTCTCTGGCAAGTGCCACCTGCCTCAAGCCACCCAACACCCTGGGCCGGCTGCACGTCGCACGCGTTGACCTATACTTCTGTCTAACTTGCTTCTACTTTTCCATTCGCCCCACCATCTTTCCCGCTTTCCCAGGGCCGCCTTGTTGCGTAGCATTTGCCATGATGACTGCGTTGCCTTTTATGCAATTTTTTCTGTTTTCCTTTTTTCTACTTTTTTTTTACATAAATTATTTTTTATATACATTTATTCCCCATTGCCAGGGCTTCATAACTCAATTGCTGGTCATATTCCGCACTTGTTTGGCTTTGTGCCCGCTCCGCTAATTAATAATTAATTAAATTGAAGTTTTTAAAAATTTGCCAGCTTTCTTTCTTTCCTAAAAAAAAAAAATGTATATAAAAAATACAAAATTGTAGAAAAAAAAAATTTATATAAAACTTTTGACTTTTGAAAGTATTCCAATTTTCTTTTATTTTTTTTCTTCTTTTGCAGCTGCTCAAATATTTTAGCAAAAACTTTTCAACTCGGTATAAACTTTTGGCACAATGTGTCGCCTAAAACCAGCCATAGCCGCCTCGCTGCCTCTTTTCCATTCCCCCCTCCTTTTCTCTCTCTGCCTCTCTCTTTCTCGCACTCGAAATATGGCTGGCTATGGCAACGCCCATAGGCAAAAGTTTTTACTGTCGCAGTTCCAAAACTCCAGAACACTAAAATGCAGGCACAGGCAGCCCATTTAAAATCATATCCATGTATATGTATTCTATAGAAAGAGAAAGAGAGATGTCGACAGAGTAAAAGAGTGAGAGAGAGGGGCAGAGCAACGATAAAGATTTTGCGGATTTGCTTTTGAATACAATGATGAATGATGCCATACAGAGTTGGAGCCGGCACAGTGGAGCTGACTTAAACAAAGCACACGTGCGAGAGCTTCACTGCTCTGAAAAGGAGCAGAAATGTGAGCGGCCCAGCAACTGACCTTACAATCTACACCCAACACACAAAATATAAACTGTGTATTTTACTAGAGTTAAAAAAAAAAGAAAAGTAAATCTTACATATGTACTTATATTTAATTGGAATATGTATGTGTGCTGGTCCGGGCTAGTCTACCCAATTGAGTTTCAAAGTTGCAATTAGAGCAGCTTCAGTGCACGACTGACCAGAGTGGAGCAGTTTTATTTATTTATGTTTTTTTTTTTTTGGTAAACCTTCTTCAAGTACTTGGCCAGGGTGCGGAGAAAAAAACAGTTGAAAAGAAACAAATCGCAGACCATTAAACTCGAAAGCGATTCCCTTTTTAATCACCGAATGCAATACAAAAGAGCGTTAAATAAACGGTTACGAGTGTGAGAGCGAGAGAGAGGGCTCACCTAAGTAACGAGTAAGAGTTAACGAGACTTGAAAAGAAACAAACGGCTGGACGGGTCATTAGGCTGAATTTAATTTAAGGCAAAATTTAACGATTTTTTTTATATTAATCTGAAATGATTGCATTAATTAATTCCAGATTATTTATAAACTTTTAATCAAAAAAAATCTTATTTGCTATAAAAAAAAAAACTAGCAAGAAACAAAAAAATAAAAACCTATTGAATGCAAGTCTAAATTCAATTTTATTTGGCTTTGACTTGCCAGTTGCCAACCCTGTACACCCAAAGAAGTGTCAAGTGTTTACCGTTGATTCAGAGACACACATAGAATCATACAAATATCCTGAAATATAGAAAGCGTCACTTCGTCGTTGATGTCGTCTACGTCGGCAACGATAACGACCGATTTCTTTGCCTGATTCTTTACATGGCATTTAATTGAGAAATAATTGAATAGGTCGTGTGAAGTGTTTGTTTGGCGTTTACAGATTTTTCACTTGCCACTTCAGTCCCGCCCAGTTGCCACCGTCAAACCCAAAACCAAACCACTCTGCCGCCCAAGCGAAATTAGCTTTGTCAAACGGCCCGTTCGATATGTGCACAAAAATTGAATGATGCGGAAAAATCAAATGCAGCGTGAAAATGCGACAAACCGTTGTCGTATTTGTTTCCCCTCGAACAAACAGTGTAAACTGTACTTAAAGAGAAAGTCAGAGACCAGACGACAGAAGTCATTATGCCTTGAAGAAATCGTATCGTCACAAGCATAGCACAAAAAAATTTTTTAACAAAAGCCTTTCAAAATCACGTCTAATTGCAACGTTCGATAGTAATTGATTTCGGAGCGCAAAGGCGGTGCGTGCCACAAACCAATTCCTGTGAAATCAGCTGTATGCCTTTAATTGCAGTAACAAATACTTGCCTAGATTTATCCTTGTACTAACTTTATAAAAACAAAATCTCCAAGCCAAGATTACAATTCTCCTTGCCTAAATTAGTGGCAAACGGTCATGCTGTGGAAAGAACAGACCGGTAGATGGCGTACTTGTTCTACAGAGCACAATGTCTCGTTGAATTGGAGTAAACAGCCAGGGTTGCCACCTTGTGTGTTGGTTGAATCAAATTTCATTTGTCTTAATTTTTAGTTCCGCAACAATAGATCGTGGTCAGAAGAGTCTTGTTGTAGAAGATATCAATAATCAAACTTCTAAGCTACCATTTAATTATTTTACCTTGTCGCTTAACAGGTAAAATAAAAATAAATAAACTATAAACGGCCAATAAACTCTCTAGGGTAATTAATTCAGTGCAAGCGCACGCAGGCTATAAATTATCAAGTAAAAATAAACAGAAAATAAAAGCAGCAATTATGTGTCAAAGTAGGTTTTGAATAATTATGTTAGTGGGTAGAGTATTGCTGTGAACTCCCCCATCCCATCACGGCAATTAGAACCATGAAATTCTAGGTTAATGTCAATGCCAAGACGTGGACCTATGTCGCAACGTCACACCGGCAATTGTAAACTGGTTTCCACCTCACGCTTCTAAATAAACAAAATCAAAGCCAAAAACTAAATATATAAATAAAACCCGATGACCAAGTGCTGTGAAGTGGAGCTTGTAGTAACAATTCAGGTGCCTCCTAAAAATATGTAATGATTTGTTTTTCTTTTTTTTTTTGCTTTGAGCGTAAATAGAGCTTTCTGGCAATAGTTTTTGGTTTGATTTTTAGAGAGGAGAGTAATAGAAAAACACAAACAAAAAAAAAAAAAAAAAAAAAAAAAGAGAGGAGAAAACACAAAATTGTTTTTTTTGGAAAATGGCGAAATTTTCTCCAAAATAGAAAAAAAATTAAGCAGCGTCGATTAGTCGTTGGCTATAAGTAAAGGCAGTGCGCCGGTAGTCAAGATTATTCGGCGGCAACAGTGTTCCCGGCGGCATTCATTTTCTCCGTTCTTTTTATTTGGGAAAACAAAGTAACCATATTAAGTATTTTAAAACGATAGATAAATAATATAAGTGCACCGAAATTAGTACCAACAAAAAAAAAAAAAAAAGAAAAAAAGTGCAGTGCAGATTACTCTCAGGCGCCAATACCGTAGGGTAAGTTACTTTAGAAAAAAATGATAATAATTGTTTTGTTACTGCTAGAAAAAAGAAACTATATAAAAAAAAAAAAAAAAAAAAATCCCGCCAAAAATTTTGAAAAGAAAAAAAAAAAATCCCGCCAAAAAAATTTTTAAAAGAAAAAAAAATATATATATATTTTTTTCCCATAGGGAATTTGCTGGTCATTGTCAAACAAATAAAATAAACCAAAAATAGGAAAAGAAGTAGACAGACTACTAAAGGAAGACAACGCCAGTCTAGAACCGTCACGTCACCTGAAAAGTTGCAAGCGTCGCGGAGGGCTACCAAGCGCCGCCGAGTGCCTAAATCCAAATTAAAGAAAAAAAAAAAAAAACCAAAAAAAAAAAAAAAAAAAAAAAGAAAAAATAAAATGATCTTAGCATAAGTAGGTTTCTTCTAATTAAATTTTATTTGATTGTTATGATTTTAGTGTGTTAATTTTTCTCAAATGTGTTAATTTTTTTTTATTTTTTTTTGTGGAAGTGCAAGTGTAGTCAATTTTTTTTCTTGCCAACCCAATGGCAATAAATAGTTAAAAAAAAAAAGAAAAAAAAAAGGAAGGAAAAGAAGGAAAAGAAAAAATTTAAAAGAAAAAAAAAAAAAAACATATTTTTATATAAGGTGTTTCAGCATTTACCGGCCCATGGAAGCGCTTTCATCGGTGGAGAAATGAAAAAGTGAGTACCACCATTTACATATAAAAAAAAAAAAAAAAAGAGAAAAAAAAATTATTCTCTAGATATACATATATATGAAGTTTTAGATTTTTTTATTTTTCCCCCCCCCCTTTTTCGTTCCTTGTCTAATTCGTTTTCAATTTAGTTCCCGCTTAAATTTTGCGCGGGCTTAAAAAGACAAGAAAAAAAAAAAACAACAACACTATGCACATCCCTAATACATAAATAGACATAGGTTCCACTTCTATTAATAGATTTAAGTCCCACAAATTATAAATAGACATAGGCCCAATTTAAAAATAATCTAATTCTAATAAGCAACGTATGCCTTGTCCTAAGATTTTCTTTATTAATGTTTTTATTTGTAATTATAATTAAGTTATATGCAAAAATGAGTGCCTATTAATTTATTTATTTTTGAGGGTCATGTAGGTGCAAGTCAGGGAGGAATAGTTGGCCGTTTTCTTTTCTTTTTTTTTTGGGATCACTAGCTTTATTGGTTTAATTTGGGAATTAGTGATCATGGTAGGGTGGGCTTCATCCTGTTGCTACCAATGCATCAGAGAGAAAAAAAAAAAGAAGAAAGAAAACAGCACAACTATAGTTTGATGGATTGCGATTTCTAAATTTCACTTTTCTATCCTTTGTTTTTTTTTGTGTTTCTTTAGCACGCGATTTTTTTTATTTATGTTTTTTTGTCGGCAATTCTAACTCAGCCAATAGACCCCCCCTTTTTCCGACGAGACGAATAGCCGATGCGAGCGCGTGCTACTTATGAGTTACGAATTAATAACAACAGCCGACCCTTTATAGGTAAAATGTTACATAAATAAAAAAAATGGCGCCCAACGTGGGGCCCGAAAATCGGCAGGCCCCTTTTTAATAAAAATTAAAGCCAATACCACCAGTAAACATAATAATTTTTCAATTATACTGTTTCGGCTTACAATTTCACACAAATATTAACCGAAGATCTGTTTTCCTATTACTATTGGTCTGGTAGTATAATTAGATCATATATGTAAGTGATTAATTCTCCCAGTCATGATTGATAATCATGTTGAGTTATTTGTTGGTTAGTTCGTTCTAGTGAATCCGGTGTCCACTGTGATATAGAGTTTTTTTTTATGGACGAGTTCTATGGGCTCTCCCAGTGAGTCACCGATACAATAAATAACATACAATTTTATTCAGCTGTTCCGATTAGTGGTCATTTACAAAGGCCACCTCCAGCTGATATTTTGTTTATATATAAGACCAATAGAAATGCGTTCTTTTTTTCCCCCTTTTATAAGTGTATCTATTTTTAACTATTTTATTTTCTTCTTTCGTCCTCCCTTTTCCACACAGTTGAGTATTAGTAAGATATTAAATTTGATAATGGATTAAAGTGGTAATCACTACTGTCTGTCTTTAATATTATAATAATCAATCCTTTCGAGTTTAAATTAAAATATAAAGGTTGATTTCATCGTATTATTGAAAAATTGTCTCTTTCAAATAAGTGCAATTCTAATCGGCGAAACAATTTTTATTATTGTTTTCTCTCTGTCTCTTTGGGGACTTTCTGACTTTATAGCAACAACACTGGCGCTACGCCCACTTGTTGTTGTTTTAGCAGTTTCCTTGTGGATCTCTTTCTTCTCTCTTCTTTTAATCGCAAACATTCATACCTCATTTACTTGTACTTGCATAGACCCTCATATTAATATGAATTTTGTTGTTTTACGATCGTTTTGTTCGAGAAATTTATTTTGCTTTTGATTATTCTTATTTCCATTTAGTTCTTCGTATTTTATATTTAGTTTTTTTTTACATCATATTTACTCCCCATATAAATCATTATTTTGGATTTTTTTTTTTTTATTTTTTTTTTTAATTTAAGCATTGCTTTAAGTTTTAGTTTCTTCAATTAAGATATTTTTCTCTTGGATTTTATTATAACATGCCTGTAGCCGTAGTTGTGAAGACCTCACTAGCCTTAGTGAAAGTAATACTATTTGTTTCACTTGTTCAGCCCCAATTATACATAAGGCTCAATTATTAACTACTAGCTGCGGTCATACATTCCATCGAATTTGTTTTAGTGGGAGTTCGGCAAATAGCAAAGTTTGTCCCGTTTGTACAACCTCACTACAAACTTCGTCAGATTTATTAGAATCTGGTAGTTCCAGTCAGGCTGTCAAAACCCCTATTAAAGTTCATAACACACGACTGCAATCTAAAAAAGTCGATCAAATACAAACTATGTCTACAGTAGGGCAAGAGGGTTCTAGTTCTTCAGATTCTTCAACCAGCGCACCGGTCACACAAGCCCCCGACTTAATGCGCGTATTAGCTGATGCCATGGCTGCTGCCACCTTGAGACAAACGGAAGTCATGTCCCAAGCTGCAGAAAGACAAACAGAAATGATGGCAAATATATTGGAAGCTGGTTTCCAAAGACTTTCTACCCAAATTTCAAGTCGCGGTTCACCTACTAATATTCAAGTTGAAACACTTCCCCAAATCGAAGCTAATACTTTTCAACAAATGTTTGGATTCCAGCCACAACCAACCACATCAAGTGCGAATACTCAACCAAGTTTTCGCCAAACGGCATCTCAAAGGGATGCGTCGTCACCTGAATTCCGAGCTGATCGTATTATCCAAATTATCTCCAATTGGAAATTACGATTTTCTGGAAAATCTTCCTTATTGGTCGACGACTTCATTTATCGTGCGGAGGCTTTAGCAACTCAAACCTTAGACGGTAACTTCGAGTTATTAGCACTTTATTCCAGCAATCTTTTTGAAGGTGCTGCCGCTGAGTGGTATTGGAGATACCATAAAAGCGTAAAAAGTGTTTCCTGGTATCCTTTATGTGTGGCCTTAAAGAGTCAGTTTAAAGATTGTAGGACTGATTGGGAAATACAAGCCGCTATTAACCAAAGACGGCAAAGGCCAAATGAATCATTTGATGAATTCTATCAACAAATTCAAACAATGTCCGATCAATTGTCACATCCAATGCCAGAATCATCAATGTTGGGGTTGTTGCGAACAAACCTACTTACGGATATTCAATATGAATTACTTCATGTTGATATCCAAACTATTTCCCAATTGCGTCAAGCTGTTAGAAAGCATGAGCAATTCAAAAATAAAATAATAAAACCAGCCATCCCAGTAAACCGGCCTTTTGTTAAACGGCAAATTAATGAAATAGCCGAACCCCTTGAGGAAGAAGTGGAGGAACAGGAATTCATTATAGAAGACGAAATAGCGGCAGTGTCATTGAAGTGTTGGAATTGTGAGGCGACTGGTCATAGATACCATGACTGCACAGCAGCTCGAAGGGTATTTTGCTATGGCTGTGGTCAACCGAACACTTATAGGCCAACGTGTCAAAAATGTCAGGCTTCAAAAAACTCGCTAACTCGGGCACCGTTACACAGTGCCCAGAACAATCCCACCAAACAAAATCAAAGCAAACAATAGAACAAAAAGAAATAACAAAAGAACTTGTCGTAAGCCCTGACCTACCTCAAATTCTTTTGCAGCCTCCGTTATCGCGCGCTCTGCAGAGACTACAAACGTATAGAGAGAAAAGAAAGAAAGAGCATGCTATACTGTTGTCCGCGGTTGTAAATAACGTGCATGACGTCAGACCATATGCGCAAGTGATTATATTAAACAAAGAATTAGAGGGATTATTAGACACTGGCGCATCAATCAGCTGTATAGGCGGTTCATTGGCTTGCGAGATATTAAAAGAAAACAAAAATGTAAAACCCATGAAAATATCAGTGCGAACTGCCGACGGCAAATCTCAAAAAATTGTAGGAAAAATAAAAACAGGCGTCCTATTTTCAAACGAGGAAAAAACTTTAACTCTTTATATTGTGCCGTCCCTCTCGCAAGATTTATATTTAGGTATCGATTTTTGGAATCTTTTCGATTTGCTACCTCCATGTTTTAAGACCAATACTAATAATATCTCCAGTTTGGAAGAACCCGTACTTCGACAACTTTCTGAGTTACAACATAGACAATTACAACTAGTCATACAACAATTTCCATCCTTCTCAAAAAAAGGCTTAGGCCGAACCAACTTGCTTTCTCATTGTATCGACGTTGGTGATTCCGCCCCTATTAAACAAAGACATTTTCCAGTGTCCCCAGCCATTGAAAAATTAATGTATGAGGAAATTGATCGCATGTTGGCTTTAGGGGTAATTGAAGAATCGGAGAGCGCATGGTCGTCGCCAGTAGTGTTAGTGCGCAAGCCCGGGAAAGTCAGATTATGTTTAGATAGTAGGAAAGTAAATTCAGTGACCAAAAAAGATGCCTATCCTATGCCATTTATTGATGGAATATTGAGCCGGCTGCCAAAAGCTGAATTTGTTACAAGCCTAGATCTTAAAGATGCATTTTGGCAGATTCCTCTAGATGAAAAGTCAAGGGACAAAACAGCTTTTACTGTTCCAGGTCGACCCCTGTATCAATTTACCGTTATGCCTTTTGGCTTATGTAATGCACCCCAGACTATGTCAAAACTGATGGACCGAATAATACCAGCTAATCTAAGAAACGAAGTATTTATTTACTTAGATGACCTTCTAATAATTTCCTCATCATTTGATAGACACTTAGAAGTCCTAAGGGAAGTGTCATCGAAGATCGACAAGGCTGGCCTGACTATCAATGTTGAAAAAAGCAAATTCTGTTTAAAAGAGGTTCATTATTTAGGTCATATTGTAGGTAATGGAACTATTTCCACTGACCCGGACAAATTATCTGCAATAAAGGAATTTCCGATACCCAGATCAGTCAAACAGCTTCGCCGCTTTTTAGGCATGACTGGCTGGTATCACAAATTTATTAAAAATTATGCTTCTATCGCTTCGCCTCTCACTGATGCACTTAAAAGGAATCGAAAATTTGAATGGAAAGACGAAGCTCAAAAATCATTTGAACTCTTGAAAGCTCATCTATGCCAAGCCCCAGTTCTACATAGCCCAAATTTTGAGAAACCATTTTTTATTCATTGTGACGCTAGTCATACTGGGGTAGGAGGTGTCCTTATACAACTAAATAGTAATGGCGAAGAAGTTCCAATTTCTTTCATGTCAAAAAAATTAAATCAGTGTCAGCGGAATTACTCTGTCACTGAAAAAGAATGTCTGGCTGCAATATTAGCAATAAAGAAATTTAGAGCATATGTGGAAGGCCATGAATTCACGGTAGTGACTGATCACGCCTCTCTAAAATGGCTTATGTCTCAGACGGACTTGAGTAGTCGATTGGCTCGATGGGCCCTAAAACTTCAAGCTTATACATTTAATATTGTGCATAGGAAAGGAAGCCAAAATATAGTCCCTGATACGCTTTCTAGAGCATTTACTGAGGATCTTTCAGCTCTGGAAATCGATCCATTCATAGATATCGAATCAGACCATTTTAAAACTGAAGAATACGAAATACTGAGGGAAAAAGTTAGTAAGTCTCCGTTGCCTGATATAAAAATAGTAAATAATCTCATTTATCGCCGAACCGAACACGCTTCTGGTGATAAAATCGGCGATGATTCTGTTTGGAAACTGTGGCTACCTAAAAGCTTAATTCCAGTTGCTCTCAAACTGTCACATGATCATCCGTTGTCGTCTCACTGTGGGATTAATAGAACGTTGGAAAAATTGCGACGATACTATTATTGGCCAAATTTAGTTGTTGATGTAAAAGCTTACATAAACAGTTGTGAAACATGCAAGTGTACCAAACATCCAAATCATACGTTAAGACCTAATTTAAATAAAACGGGAGAAACACAGAGATTTTTTCAGAAACTTTATGTCGATTATATAGGTCCTTATCCCCGTTCTAGATCAGGAAATGTGGGTGTCTTTGTGGTCTTAGACCACTTCACAAAATTCCCTTTTTTAAAGCCAATTAAGAAATTCACAGCTGATGCTATATTGCCATACATTGAGAGTGAACTTTTTCATGGTTTTGGCGTACCCGAAGTAGTAGTTTCAGATAATGGGGTTCAGTTTACTTCACATGCTTTTAATAATTTGTTAAAAAAATACGGTGTACGTCACTCTTATACTGCCATTTATGCTCCCCAAGGTAATGCTTCAGAGAGAGTAAATCGAACTTTAATTACAGCAATAAAGGCATATATACATCCGAACCAAAAGAATTGGGATGAACAGCTGAGCAAAATATGCTGTTCATTGCGGTCAAGCTTTCATACTGCCGTTAATTCTTCCCCGTATCAATTAGCGTTTGGACAACATATGATTACTAATGGGTCTACTTATCAACTGTTGCGCCAACTGGAATTGCTTGAGGATCGGTCTGTGTGTTTTAGTCGAAATGACTCTTTTGATATAATAAGAAACAAAGCAGTCGTGTCCATGAGGAACCAGCATAGTCGAAATGAAAAACTCTATAACCTTAGAAGTCGAGATACCTCTTTCGCGGTAGGTCAAGAAATTTACCGTCGAAATTTTCAACAAAGTAAATTTTCGAAAGGATTTAGCGCGAAATTGGCTCCAACTTTTATAAAGGCCAGAGTAAGGCGTAGATTGGGCAATAGTTATTACGAACTCGAAGACTGTCAAGGTCGTCTTATTGGCAAATATCATGCAAAAGATATAAAGCAATAATGGGTTACTCCAAGCTTGAATCCCACTTTCCGAGTTTGACTCAGTAAAGTGTGATTTTGGTGGGGGCGACTTGAAGTGGAGCTTGTAGTAACAATTCAGGTGCCTCCTAAAAATATGTAATGATTTGTTTTTCTTTTTTTTTTTGCTTTGAGCGTAAATAGAGCTTTCTGGCAATAGTTTTTGGTTTGATTTTTAGAGAGGAGAGTAATAGAAAAACACAAACAAAAAAAAAAAAAAAAAAAAAAAAGAGAGGAGAAAACACAAAATTGTTTTTTTTGGAAAATGGCGAAATTTTCTCCAAAATAGAAAAAAAATTAAGCAGCGTCGATTAGTCGTTGGCTATAAGTAAAGGCAGTGCGCCGGTAGTCAAGATTATTCGGCGGCAACAGTGTTCCCGGCGGCATTCATTTTCTCCGTTCTTTTTATTTGGGAAAACAAAGTAACCATATTAAGTATTTTAAAACGATAGATAAATAATATAAGTGCACCGAAATTAGTACCAACAAAAAAAAAAAAAAAAGAAAAAAAGTGCAGTGCAGATTACTCTCAGGCGCCAATACCGTAGGGTAAGTTACTTTAGAAAAAAATGATAATAATTGTTTTGTTACTGCTAGAAAAAAGAAACTATATAAAAAAAAAAAAAAAAAAAATCCCGCCAAAAATTTTGAAAAGAAAAAAAAAAAAATCCCGCCAAAAAAATTTTTAAAAGAAAAAAAAATATATATATATTTTTTTCCCATAGGGAATTTGCTGGTCATTGTCAAACAAATAAAATAAACCAAAAATAGGAAAAGAAGTAGACAGACTACTAAAGGAAGACAACGCCAGTCTAGAACCGTCACGTCACCTGAAAAGTTGCAAGCGTCGCGGAGGGCTACCAAGCGCCGCCGAGTGCCTAAATCCAAATTAAAGAAAAAAAAAAAAAAAACCAAAAAAAAAAAAAAAAAAAAGAAAAAATAAAATGATCTTAGCATAAGTAGGTTTCTTCTAATTAAATTTTATTTGATTGTTATGATTTTAGTGTGTTAATTTTTCTCAAATGTGTTAATTTTTTTTTATTTTTTTTTGTGGAAGTGCAAGTGTAGTCAATTTTTTTTCTTGCCAACCCAATGGCAATAAATAGTTAAAAAAAAAAAAGAAAAAAAAAAAGGAAGGAAAAGAAGGAAAAGAAAAAATTTAAAAGAAAAAAAAAAAAAACATATTTTTATATAAGGTGTTTCAGCATTTACCGGCCCATGGAAGCGCTTTCATCGGTGGAGAAATGAAAAAGTGAGTACCACCATTTACATATAAAAAAAAAAAAAAAAAAGAGAAAAAAAAATTATTCTCTAGATATACATATATATGAAGTTTTAGATTTTTTTATTTTTTCCCCCCCCCCCCTTTTTCGTTCCTTGTCTAATTCGTTTTCAATTTAGTTCCCGCTTAAATTTTGCGCGGGCTTAAAAAGACAAGAAAAAAAAAAAACAACAACACTATGCACATCCCTAATACATAAATAGACATAGGTTCCACTTCTATTAATAGATTTAAGTCCCACAAATTATAAATAGACATAGGCCCAATTTAAAAATAATCTAATTCTAATAAGCAACGTATGCCTTGTCCTAAGATTTTCTTTATTAATGTTTTTATTTGTAATTATAATTAAGTTATATGCAAAAATGAGTGCCTATTAATTTATTTATTTTTGAGGGTCATGTAGGTGCAAGTCAGGGAGGAATAGTTGGCCGTTTTCTTTTCTTTTTTTTTTGGGATCACTAGCTTTATTGGTTTAATTTGGGAATTAGTGATCATGGTAGGGTGGGCTTCATCCTGTTGCTACCAATGCATCAGAGAGAAAAAAAAAAGAAGAAAGAAAACAGCACAACTATAGTTTGATGGATTGCGATTTCTAAATTTCACTTTTCTATCCTTTGTTTTTTTTTGTGTTTCTTTAGCACGCGATTTTTTTTATTTATGTTTTTTTGTCGGCAATTCTAACTCAGCCAATAGACCCCCCCTTTTTCCGACGAGACGAATAGCCGATGCGAGCGCGTGCTACTTATGAGTTACGAATTAATAACAACAGCCGACCCTTTATAGGTAAAATGTTACAGCTGCGAAGCTCACAACTGTCTCCAAAGGCGAAACGTTAACATGTGGAAATCTAGATTATTTCTGCTACTTTTCATTTGTCCGGCCCTACTTCCAGCTGAGTCAGCTGCTTCGATTTGGAAAGTACCCACACCTGCTTTAGTTCAAAATAGTTTGGAGAGATGCCAAAACTTGGAGGATTTAGAGCAAACAGAAGCAACCATCTTAACCTGCGTTATCAGAGATCTGGATATATGGTCGGATCAGAGTGGATACAATGCCAAGCGTATAGCGAAAATGTTTGCCCATCACAACCAAATAGAGGAAACTTTGGTGGTTATTGAACACTGTAATCAGAAGCACAGACAAGTGGATAAGCCGGATATTTGGGCATTAAACGCCTACAAATGTGCCACGGTTGGCCGAATAGCCCAATGGATCAAAGAATATTTAAAAGAAAAGAACAAATAAAAGTTATGCATTTTAATTCGAAAAGAATGTGGGTTGTCATAAATTTTTAAGATTGCACGCTTTTTTTGACCAGCTGCAAGTTCAAGCCCATGAAGCACATGCCACCGCGGTAGGCCCGGCTGCAGGCATCTTTACCTTCCGAGTCGCCCTCGGCGCATTTGGCAATTTTCTGGTGCAACTCGTCGGCATGATCAATGTTGTTATTGTGACCAAGTAACTGTATATGAATCTTGTGGACGTCGAAGCCGTGACGTGCATCAAATAGGCCAAATTGCTCAAATACGCATTTCAGATAGCAGCGAGTGGTTTCATCATCCGGAAATTGCCAGGCCTTGTATTTGGCCACGGTGGCAGCATCGGCCTGGACTTGTTGGACGCAAAGATCACGATATCTGATCAGGTCATCGTGTGTTTTCACCACATAAGAGCTGTGTCCTTCGTGACCCTCGTGTCCAGAGTGACCAGCGTGCCCATCATGGCCGTGATCGTGATGATGGTCGGCCAGAGCCAACGAAATACTCAACAGCAGGAAAAATACTTTCATTGCGGCAGGTCTGTTATATTTGCAACTGCACTTTTTGCTGCGCTCAACAGATTCGCGCTTTTATTTATATGTCTTCTGTTCAAGCAAATGTGGCTGGTTATCAATAGAGAGGTCAGAAACTAAAGTGATTGCAGGTCGATTGATTTGCTTATCAATAAGCTAATAGGAGTAATAAACAAAAGTCTATAGTCAGGCCCTATTGCATTATTATTTAATTATTTGCAAATGATTGATCTGATAACTTGGTAAAAATTATATTCGCCAATTAATGAGCATTTCAATCACTTCACTTGACCTATAGGTATTTCTATTTATAAAGTTAAAAGGTTATTTTTAACGTACCAAGCTTGCCTTTTCCAAAATAAAAATAAAAATTTGACGAATGTAAACTCAATTTCATAAATTGCTGTTCAAGCGGCAAAATTATAGCGCCATCTATCGGCTTAAAACTTCTCTTAGCGTCACGTAGCGGAGGGAAATATATTAAATTTGTTATCGAAAATGCAAGCCTGGTTATGCAGCTGTTAAGTAACCGCATTTAAATTTGAATTTAAAATGAAGTCCATAAAAATTTTATGCGATGTTATGCAGTTGCATTTTATTTCTTCTGTTATATAAACTAAATTTAATGTTCCTTAGCTACTAAGTTTTTAGTGCTTTGAAAAACATAAATAAATGTTAATAAATTATCAATCAAATTTTAACTAAATGTTAAGTAATAGATTTTTTTAATTCCTAAAACTTTCTTGTAATTTCGAATATTGAAGATAGACTTAACCTTTTTTATTGTTTTAAAAAAAAATTTGGAAAAAAAATAAAAGGGAAAGCGAAAGTCAGGTCATAGAAAACTCAACAGGAGGGCCATAATAACAACAATACAAAGCAGTAAATAAATCTAAAATGCTGTTGTTGATTGACCCCAACAACTCTGGGTTGAATGACAGTGACGAGCTTGTAAGCCAGACGCAAGTGTAGGAGTAAATCTCCAAATAACCAAATAGTAAGCCAACACTTTTCTCACCTCTGCAGCGAACGTGACCGCAACTTTTCAGCCAACAAGATTTTTCAGCCAGTCAGACCAGATGTAAAACAAAAAACAACAATAACAATAACAAAAACAAGTACAAAAGTTCTGGCTCTGACTTGTATTGTAACGAAAGTGAAACCGCACCACCCAATTCGTTCTGCCCAAAAACATAATACTTAGAAACTTTTCCACTTTCTTAAATCTTTTTTTTTCTTTTTTTTTTTTTTGAATAGAAAACTGGGCCAAAACAAAACGCAAATGATTCCTGCCTTTGAACCAACCAACCAACCAGCCAGCCAGTCAAAAAACCTCTTTGACTCTTAGACTCGGCAGACATTTGGCAAACCAGCATTACGGCGACGCCAGCTGTGGCGTTGGGGACCACCAAGTGAAGGTAGTATAAAAGGTATGGGAGCGCCCAGCACACGCTTCAATTTCATAAGTAACGCGCATGCGCAACCGTCGTCAAAGTTAGTCGTCCGTCAGCAGCTTCCAACTCAACTGGTCTCTCTCAGACTCAGCTCAGTGTCCAGTCCACCACTATTTCTAACCGTGTCGTGTTTTCAATTTCAAAGTCAAACATTCCACTCCAGACACTCGAACTGCATTGCAAAAAAAAATCACAAAACAGATTAAAAAAAATATATATATAAAGAATAATAATAATTGAAAGTAACTCGTTTTCAAAGTCATTACGTGCGGGTAGCCAGCCACACAGCGTGCTCTACAAATTGTGCATTTTAAAATCAACTGACCAATAAAGAAGAAGAAGAAGAAAAAAAAAACGCAACGCGCAAAAAAAAACAACTGCAGTGGCAAATTTATGTGCAATTGGGATTGTTTCAGTTTTTTTGGGTATTTTTCGTGAAAACTACAAAACCCTCTCAAATCTGTTCTGCATACCAAATAAGCAGCTCGGATTTTTAAAAATATTTTTATTTCTTTGTGAAACATGATAAAGGTAAACGTATTTAAATTGATAATGATTGATTACATATTTCCCACGGCCTCCACTTACTTTTGACCAGCAACACTTTCACTTCCCCCCCCCCCACACTAAATCATCCCATAAGCCAAATATATATTTCTATATGTTTCTGCTAAATAAAAAAAAAAAAAGAATTAATTAACCAAACAATTAAATGATTATTACTGTAGGTAATTTGAAAAGATCATATGAAAATAATAATTACCACTGAATGTGAGCTGACTCATAAGGCAGCCTCTAAGCCAGTTTGGCCAGCGGAAGGCAAGCTCAAATTGGCCAAAGTCGAATTGTTTGCCAGAGCTTCAGAGTAGAAGAAATGTGCATTTCTTTAACTGGGCCAAGTCTAACCCACCCACACAAACAAAAACACACAGATATACTCAGTGTTGACTTTAAGCGGCTTAGCCTTTTGGCTTTGAGTCTTTAGTTTTATGCCTAAACACACCCACGAGCAACGAGCATCACCAGCTGCTGCCCTCGCCGCATGCTCCATTTTCGACTATCACTTTTCATACTCTCAAGGAAAAGATCCAAATGGTTATATTAGACTAGTGAATATGTTTGCCAGAGTTCTTCACAAATGGAAAGCTCTCAGCCAAGAAACGCAAATTTTGAAACCCAAAAAAAAAAAAAAAAAAAAATCATGAGAAATATTTAATTTGGCAAAATCATCTGGTAATTACAGAGTATATATAAAACGGGGTCAAATTTAGCTACAGCGTTCTCACCTATTAAAAATTTGTTATTATTGCCCACTGAGAGTGCTCTTTGATGGCGGCATTTTTTTTTTATTTTTTGGCACTTAATGTGGCCCAATTTCAAAGCTTTTGAAGTGCACTCAGACGTCGTCATGATCGGACATGAATAATACAGACTGTTTGGAACATAACGATTATTGTTTGTTGATTCGATTCAATTCAATTCAATGCGATTCATTTCACTTTGCCTCCCAACCCACCCCAACTCACCGCAACCCCAGCGACCCCCCAAAAAGCAAAGCAAAAGCTATACGAATCATTAAGGAAAAGCGTTGAAAATTACCATGGCTTTTGGGCAAACGAAAGTAAAGAAATATTCAACGAAATGGAGATAAACGTAGACAAAGACGTAGAAGTGAAGAAGTTGGTGGAGGAGGAGGAGGAGGAGGAAGCCAGGGAAATGCAACCAGCCACGTGGGTAGAGAATGTTTTGTTTTATTTTTTATTTTTTTTGTTATGATCGTGGCAAGGAAAGTCAAAGTGAAATGAATGGAAAGCAAATCAAATTGCCAGTCAGAAAGCAGCGTAATTTGAGCAGACAATCTGGGCGGATTATAAAGCAATTAGAGTAACTCCAACTACAGCTTCAAAGAGATCAAGATCAACGTGATAAACTTAGCCAAACTCGGTCACAGCCTGAAAACTTGGGGGTGCCGCGGGTTTCACACCCCGGCGCATTTCCATGTCAACAGAAGAAAGAAAAACCGACTAAACAGGCCAACTTGCTAAACCGGACATGACCACTTAAGCTAATCTTTTTCAAAGGAGTACCCAATCCCCAACCACCCTCCCGACGCCACCCACTTACTGAACACTTTACGATCCGGTCTTGTACATGTTTCGAGATCAGAGTAATCCAATTAAAGGAACACAATCTACAATTCAATTCAAAACTAATCAAGTGTGGCTAATTCACGACAATGGCAACATGTGTTGATTGTATTCAAAACTATTTAAAAATTCTACAATTTTATTATTATTTATTCTTTTTATTTTTGGACTGCACCGAAAGGCTGGCTGGCTGGCTGGCTGTCTGTCTGACTAGTCGTCTGACTTGACTACCACTACTGGTATTTGAAAGTCATGCGGGTTCGATGACGAACAGAAACTTTGCTCTGAAACTTTGCTCATTCATAAGTCATACGCACTTGCTAAACACAAAAGCTTTCGGCTTCCTTATGGGAGTCCCAAGAAAAATTTGAACTTCCGTCAACTTTTAACAATTTCGATAAATATGTCTATGTGTGTGAGAACAATTCATTGATTGATGACGGGGCGTGCAATCAATTAACTGCGTTAAACGAGTCACTACATGTACAAATACCTCCATTGTTGGCTGGAATTTGACATACTATTTTCAAGTTTTTATGAAATTAATTTTAGTTTTGATATAGAATGAAAGGAATTGCAGGATTTATTCAAAGGCAAAACCAAAACAAACGGATTGAAAGCAAAACTCAAATAGGACTAATTCTAACAAAACACAAGGTGGCAGCACTGGCAATAGCAAATAGCATTGTTCACAGAAGATCAAGCGCGCCATCTATCGGACAATTCATTCGGCAGCAAGTCCAACCAGAACAATTGCAATCTTAGCACTGAAATTTTATTTGTCTTTCTTTAGTTCAAGCTGGGTATCAACCGAAAGGTTTTTTATTAGAAATAAATAATATCAACATTTAAAACTTGTAAACATTTTAAAGAGGAGAAATAAAGCTTATACTTGTACAAGTATTCAAGGCATTGGCCTGGCATACGAATTTTTCCATACACCAAAAAGGTTAACTTTGGGGGTCTCTTTTTCGCAGACATATTATACTCTAAGCCTTTGACTGAAAACCTTAACAAAAAAAAAATATTTTTCCAGCCAACAATATTGGTCGTGCTGCTATTGGCTTTGGGGCTATGTGCCGCACCAACGTCTGGAGCTGGTCCCAGGCGTCTTAGGAAAAAACCAAAGGTAATGAACTTCTTCACCTGAATCTAGGTAAACTTTCTTTAATTTGTGGTCTATACTTTAGGTCTACAATGCCTTGATTACAACCGACGATAATCTAACATCAAGTCGCGCTTATCCCGTTATCCAACCGACTATACACGAGCCGGGCTATGCTCCTTTTGGTCCTTATAATCCCTTTGGTTTTTATAGCCCTCCGTTAGTGCGTTTTGGACAGCCACTAGTGCCAGGTCTGCCACCAAATGAAAGGGTGAGTCAAAGAGTCTTTTTATAGATTTTGGGACTCATGACTTTCCTACTTACAGTTGCCTTACCCATTGCCTCCTGCCACGCAGTATCCCATACCTGCCACATACTCGCCATACGAGCCAAATGCCGTAACCCCCGAAAGAGTGCCAGAGGCAGAGCCTCCTCAAACGGAACGAAAGGAAGTGCCCAAAGATCAGCAGTTACCCTTGCCTTTGAACGAGCAAGGCTTACCCCCGGTATTGATACCACTCCCATCGCAATACAACAGTAACCCCGTGCACCTGCCACCCTATCCGTATAGCCAGTACCCTCTGATCTACGATCAAGCAAGCTATCAAGGTCAAGCACGCAGTCCCTACTTGCCGCCCTATGAATATTATCCGAGTCAAGGATATCCTGTGGGTACTCCTCCAAAGGCAGTGGCAACAGCAGTGCCAGAACAAGCACCACTACCTGGACCAGCACAGCAACAACAGGAAATGCAGCCTTTGCTGCGATTGCCTTTGGAAAACTTTGCCCAGACACCAAGCTTTGAAGATATTAAAAACGGCTCCGAGAGCAAAAATCAGGATGTACCAGATGTTCCACCGCCACCGATACCATCGGGTCCGAAGCGCCCTCGACCAGTAGAAAACTAACAGTTAAACTAGGTATTGGGCGTCTATACGCCCATATTCGATTTATGCCCGTATTTATTAATAATTTCTTAAGCGTTTAAAGTACAATAAACAATGTCGGATACAAATACAAATAAAATTATAAAACAAATATTTCCTCTGGCGGTGAATGAACTTGGAGAATGCAATGCGATATGCATGGTTAGGTATAAAATGGGGACTCTTGGGATATAAAAATTTTACTTTCGCTTTGACTGACCCAGGGGATTTGTTTATCAATTTGGCTTGATGGATATAAAAGCTTTGTCTGCAGCTGCAAGGGCACCAATTCTACAATGAAGCTGACTCTCTTCGTAGTGTTGCTTTCTGTCTGCCTTTTCGGCCTGGGTAAGCACATTGGACAAAGTAATCCATTGCATTATTTTAAATACTTCTATTCCTACAGTCTGTAGTTCTCCCATTAATATAACCAGACGTACATTTATACGGAGTCGTTATAGTCTACGATGGCGCAAGACCACACCAAGTCTTCTAAGTACTGTGATGGCCATGGAAGCGGGCACTTCAACACGGAAACCCGATTTACCTAAAGTTGGCACTTCCACAGGCAGTCCGGACTATGATTATTACGGCAATGGTGAAGTTGACAATGTGGTGCATAAGTGATCCGTATTATATTATCAACATATGCAAATTATACTTTCACTTCAATTCAAACTTAACATTAGCCGCCTTTTTTTTTGCAAGCAACACTGAAATGGGCAGCACTCACTTATATCTAAATAAAATATGGCAACACTCCTAACAGCTGTTGCGAACTTCAAAGCAAATGTAAAACCAGTTTAAAAATGTTATTAATAAACAAATGCGCACAGAATGCCCTCTACATTCATAAACATATCAGGTTATTTGCCAATCAGAGCAAAATCTCAGGTCTTTTGCGAAACTCAGCGAGTGACGGGAATGGGGCAAATATTCAACAGAAAATAACCAGATCTGTGGTGGGGCTTCGGTGAGTAGAATTGTTCGGTACTAATTTGGTAGATAATCGAGTTGAGACGAGATTACACGCGCAGCCACAAAAGCAGCGCAAGCTCAGTTCTGTACACGACAGCAGCGAGAAAAGTAATAGCAGCAGCAACTGGTGTTGGTTATACTGGGCATTCGTATTGGAGGTTTCTTAGTGCAACGACATCAACAATTAAAAAACGCAAAATGGTGGTAAGTACAAATAATTTTTAAATCCGGAATGCTAGCCAACACTCCACTTTGAATTCATATACCAAAACTCTTGTTATCTGTACTGGCCCTTTAGTTCAAATATCTGACCTCAAGGCCATCAAGCACTCAACTTGTTGCTTGAATTGCTTTTAGAAAAATTCACTTTCAATTGCATTTTTCCACAGGCCAAACTTACCGAACAAGAACGCTCCGAAAAACTTCAGCCCTTGCTTGATGCCGGATGGAGTTTAGTTAATGGACGAGATGCTATTTACAAGGAGTTTTTGTTCAAGGATTTCAATCAGGCCTTCAGCTTCATGACTGGTGTAGCTTTGCTGGCCGAGAAGATTAACCATCACCCGGAATGGTTCAACTGCTACAACAAGGTGCAAGTTACCCTGGCCACTCACGACGTCGGCGGCCTGAGCAGTCAGGATATTCGTATGGCCACTTATCTTGAGACACAGGCAAAATTGTTGCATTAATTGCTTTTATTTGTATAAATTATGTTATTGTATTAAAATGCTTTTCAATACTCAGTTCAATGTAGACTTACTTAAAATTTGATATTCTGCCTCGGCTAGTACATCGGGCGAGGTTTCATCTTTGCTATAGCCCAAAGCTTTAAAGAAAGATAACGAATTTTCGTTATTATTAAGCACAGTGAGCATTACTTTTTCAAGCTGCCAATGGCGAGCGCAGTCTTCCAACGCCTGCATCATCAGTCTTCCCAGTCCTTTGCGCTGGTGTTCTGGTGATACCTGCATTTCATAACTGATCGTTGTATAAGGTCATTATTAATATTACATTAATCAATTCGAAAAGGTTCTCACCAATATAGTACACTGTCCCCATCATCTAAGTCGAAACGAAACATAGAATATGCCACAGGCTCCTTGTTTTGATTAACCGCCACCAAATAACGCGCCCACTTTTTGTTCAGCTCAGCTTGTTTGATTTTTGGCTGCCAACCCAATTTCAATTTCTTGTAATACGGCCCAACATTCTGTTCTGCCAATTTGAAAACCCACTTGAAGGTTTTTGCGTCCAAATCATTCCTTGCTCGGCAATAAAAGTTATATTCCTCTCCAGATGCGGATTTGTATTTGTAAGTTGAAGCAAGGGGTGTTGCTTCAATTGGATTTTTAGAGCGCATTGCTGCTTCAATATGCTTATGCTTTTCCGCAGCACTTGTATTTACTGTATTTGCCATATTAAAAGTTGTAAAATTAAACTAAAAGTAAATGCCGACAAATCGCGCGTTTTTTCTTTTTGTTCACTGTTTGGTTCCAAAATGAACATTTGACCGGTGGTGTGACCATATTTTAAGGATTTATTCATATTGCAAAAAATTGCACAAAATTCAAGATTGATCTTAAAAAATTAACAATTTTGAGTAACCACAAATTTTACAAATAATCCGTTTATAATTTTTTTTATTATTTTGATATTTTTTTCTAAATCTGCAATTTTTTGTTGAAAAGATTCGCAGTTTTTGGAATTCTGTTAAAAATTACTTTAGAAATGGCAAAGGAACTTCAATTCATCAATGGATGCCTTGATTCAGTATTAAATAATCCATCTCTGGAAAAAAGAACAAGGAGGTGTTAAAAGACGTGGAAGCCGAGTAAGTAAACTAAATTTTGACGGTGCTATGTTCTCATAAGAGCAAAGATTGCATATAAGGGTTTACATTTTAAACGATGTATTTAGTTTTAATCTTAGCATTATAATGGGGAAAAATATATCGTATTAAGGAGGGAGAAATGGGTATCAGTAGTATCAGATAGATTAAGTAGTAATAAGTTAGCTTATTATTAGAGAATTCTAGCTTGAAGGTTCCAATTTTGTTTAATGATATACCGCATGTATTTAGGGATCTTAGAATTAGAGAATGCTTTAATAGTCTTTTAAAATATGAAAAATTAGTTAGTAAGGTATTTAATAACAACAAATCTAAGTATTATTTGTATAAAATATTCAACTTAAATGTAATTATTGGTAGTCTTAAGGAACAAATTCATAGTGACATAAATAAAATGTATAGGATAAGTAAAAAAATTTTTCATTTAAATGTATGTTTCAATTTTAGTTTTATTTTTTACGATAGTTTTAAGGCATAATTATTAATTATATATGTGCCATTACACAATTTTAAAAATATTTAAGAAATTTTAGCCGTAAGTTCCACAGTTATTTAAGCTATTAGATTTAATTGAATAGTTATATTTTTAAATAAAATGATAATTGTATAACCATTTTAAAAATACTGTCTTTTTAACTAGGTGGCAGCGCCTCACTGCCTGGCCAAATGTTGCTTTGAAACATTTGCCAGAGTTGCAACTCGTCGATTTGCTCGAGATTCCGGAGGCTGCCAAGTCGTCACAAACGCAAAATTCCATTTGACCAAAATAAAATTACAAAATCAGCAAAACATATCAACGCTGCGAGTTTTAATGGACCCTTCGCCTCTAATATCTAGCGTCCCAAACCTCTAACAAACGGCGTCCTGTGCACATCGACTCCAGCTTCTGTGACTTCGCCAAAGCAGCATCGAAGACCTCAAAACACTACAGATTTTGTATGGGCATTGCTTTCGGCAGTGGTTTTGTGGCCTTCGACCTACGTCCCAAATCTTTAATAATTTTGTTTGCCATTACTTATATCCCCCGCCTTTCACTATGGTAAGCGAACAGATAGCATAATATGCTTGGGCATAGTTTCCCTTTGAAATTAAGTTTTTAATTTTGGTTTATGCATACGTGTAGGTAAGCCCGCCATCTGAAGAGGAAATGCTTGCCGACTTGGAAACATTTGATATCGTTCAGCCCGTTGCAACAGAAAGCTCTATGAATGCTGAGTTAGAACACGCATTGCTCTCGGATCCCGAAAACGTTACGCTTGCCACTTGGTGGCAGATATTTGATATGTACGAACGAAAACTATCAAAATTGGCTGAAGTAGACGATACAATAAACGAACACAGAGAGAAACTCTTAACATCTCGAACGAGACTAGAAGAAAAGGCTGGAAAGCTTCGTGACGGTCTGCATAGGCAACAGGACTTAATAAAGGATAAAGTGCATTAAATTATAAGACACAAATATGAAATTCTTTATTATTTAACCCTCTATTTCCAAGGCCATCTATACACGGTCAAATTGTAAACAACTTCCAATGTTTTTTTTTTTTTTGTTCGGAGTGTCGAAGATTACAAACTCTTTTCGAAGTTTTCTTTGCCCTAAATCACTTGCACGGGGTTGGTCAGTAAATAGGGCCGACTTAGGTTGGTATTACAGCTATAAAATATATTTGTCAGATTTTTCAACTATATAAAATACACGCATGCCAAATTTGAAAAGGATCGGATAATTAATCTATAAGTTATTCCTTGGACATGGCTATAACGGCTCCTCTAACATGAGAGCAAAATGAAGAGTATAAAAATTATTGATTGAAATTTCAAAATCAAAATCTTTGACAATTGTGTTATATGGAAGTTTTTATTGTTAAACATATTCATAATATCAAATCAACCAGGCGTACACTTTAACTTACTTGATTACCTTGATTATTTTTTATTTAACACAAGAAACTTTAATATTTATTACAAAAAAAAAAAAAAAAAAAAACAAAAAAAAAACAATGCTACATGTCATAAAAGAGGGAACTGTAAATAAACACTTTTCGCATCAGCCGAGCCTAAAGAAGACTCAGCTGCACACATACACACGGCGAAAGTCTACTGCGGAAAACAAGGATTTGCCAAACATAATTATTGGAGGAAAGTACCGCTTGATCAGCCGTATTGGTAACGGTTCCTTTGGCGAGCTTTACAGAGCTGCTGGCATTAACTTTGGTGAAGAAGTCGCCGTCAAATTGGAAAATGCTTCTGTGAGGCACCCACAACTGCCACGAGAAGCTAAGATATATAATAATATATTGCGCGGAGGTATTGGTTTCCCCCGTATACGGTATTACGGTACCGAGGGCCCCTACAACGTATTGGTTTTGGATCTACTTGGGCCTACATTGGAAGACTTACTTAATTTCTGTAACCGTAGCTTTAGCCTGAAAACTACATTGATGCTAGCAGATCAAATATTAGAACGCGTAGAATATGTCCATACGAATTGCTTGCTGCATCGTGATATTAAGCCGGAGAACTTCTTAATGGGCCTTGGTCGACAACGCGTCCGACTGTTTATGATTGACTTTGGATTAGCCAAGAAATTTTTTAGCCCACGGATGAAGCAACATATCTCGTATAATGAGAAACGTAATTTGGTAGGAACCGCACGGTATGCGTCGATCCGTGCCCATTTTGCGGAACAGAGCCGACGTGATGACCTTGAATCGGTAGGATATTTGCTTCTTTATTTAAAGCGTGGCTCTCTACCTTGGCAGGGCGTCAAGGCCGGAACTCGACATCAAAAGTACGAGAAGATATCCGAGGCAAAATCATCAATACCGTTATCTGTCTTATGTGCTGGGGTGCCCATTGAATTCTATATGTACATAAATTATTGCCGTAGCCTGCAGTTTTCCGAAAAACCGGACTATATGTATTTGCGACAGCTTTTCAAAGTGCTATTTCGCAATCGTAATTTACTGCATGACAATGTTTATGATTGGGTAAACATTGAAATTGATCAGAATAAATTAAAGAAAAAACAAGAACGTGAACGAACTAACCCAAAAATAAAATCATCGATGTAACTTGGAATAATCAAATTGCGTATTCTCGAGCATTTATATTTTTATCTTAAATAAAGTTTTACAAATACATAAAAAAATATTCTTTTATAATTTTCGTAATTGGGAAAACCTCAGAAAACTTACCAAAGTTATATCGTGTAACAAAATTTATTACTTTAAAATAATCTTTTGTTATGCTAGCATTTTAAAATATTGACGCGATTCCGCCAAAACTTGGAACTGAACTGGAACATTTATTCGGAACTATAAGGAGCCCTGCTCTTGCTCGCTGTTGTTGTTACTGAATCATTGTAACAGAATATTCGTACGGCTAAAAGTGAAGACAACAAAATATTTATTTTTCATATTTAAATTCGGCCCTAAAATGCAAGTGTTAAGTAAATATAAATTAAAATCAATTAAAGAATGAAAAGAAAATCCAGGGAAGAATATTGAATTTGGGGCCTGCGTGAAGCAAACCACAAAACAGGTTTCAGCCAAGCTAAAGCTGACTTACCATTTACGCCAACAAAAGTGGCTGTGGCGCACCAATGGCAATACAGCAGTGAAAAAAAAACGGAGGTGGAGGTCGTATCAGTGTTATTATTTCATATGTAGCGATTTTTTTGTGGTTTTTCAAGTGAGTTAGTTGAATCCAATTAAAAAAAAGTAAAAGAAAAAAGTGAAAAAGCCTGAAATAAACCAAGTGTTGACAAAAATCAAATAACGAAATTCAATTAGCTTAGAAAACTCTCTCAACAACAAAATCAGTAGCCAACAGCAAAAACAACAACGAGCAGCGAGTAACAAGAGTTTTGGCTCAAAGCTCAGTTCGCCAATGGCAAGAATAAGACGCAGCAAGAACAACAAAATAAAAGCCAATTATTATCCAATTAAACACGGTTGTCAATAGAAAGAAGAAAAATGCATTTAATTTGCTTAGACTCTTTGTAATTGGCAGAAACGGAAATGTGTAAAGAAAACTAACAGTATTTTTCACGGACACACAAACACAAAAGAAGCATTCACGCATGCATATATAAAAGCATTTATGTACATATATATTGTGTCTGTGTGTTTGTGTATATGTGTGTGTGTGTGTGTGTGTACGTTTCAGATGCTGTGCTGCTTCTTACTCGTTACCGTGTTGCTCTTGCTTTTTCCATTTATGCAAAAAGACGTTAAATTTTTCAACAAAAGATTTTTTCCCCCTTCTTTTTTATTGTCTTAAATCTGTGAATCTGCGAATGTGTTGATTTGCGAACTCACGGCAAAAGGTGAAAGCAATATAAATACATTTTTTTTTGTATATTTTTTTGATGTCGATTTGTTTTGCTGTATTTCACAAAGAAGTTTTGAAAAGTTAAAAAATGCAATTCCTTTGTCAGTTTTGATGTGGGTGGGTGGACAGACATAAATCGGAATTCCCATTGCCTCGAAACGTCACTGTAACCAATAAGAGGCAGTCAAACCGATTTCATACGGTCATGCTTTATTTTAATTTTCCCGTTTACTTTTTTCTTTCATTCGGCAATAGCTCTCTGAACGCGTGAGATGTCATACATTAAAGATTTCATTATTGAATCCGTCGTTTCTTAATAGCGAAACGTAGATTTATTTAAATAAATCACAATTTACCCAACAATAAGAATGTAAGTCGACGCGTGAAATCCAGAAGGGTCAACTCAAACCAGCAAGGAGGCCGCCACCTAGAATTAGTTAGGCAAACATACTCACTTACACGATTAATCCAAAGCAATATGATCTGGCGATGGCTGGCCGGGCTACTGATGCTCCTAACGCTGGCTCTCAATGGGCTCATCGCCATACCAACGCCACTCAAACTGCCAGGTAAGTTAATGGATAAAAAATTTGAACTACCCTCAGTACATCTGTTTTTATATACAACAGGTTATACACACAAACTGACTCCATATATCAAACATTGGGAGGCGGCCAATTTCGATCGCTCTGTGCTGGAAGCGGCCCAAATCAGACACATCGAACAGGCGCGAGCACGCCGAAAACGAGACACTGTCCAGTCCAGTGGATTGGCGCATACAATACGACTGAATTTCTCAGCACATGACAGGTGGGTGTTGACCAATTATTAAAATTTTTATATATACTTAAGCTTATTTAATTTTTGTGCCCCGCAGAGACTTTCGCCTGGTGCTGCGTCAGCAACCCAATTCAGTGTTCGCCCACAATGTGGAAATCGAAAATACCCAGGGACCCATAGACTATGACGTCTCACGGATATACACGGGCACACTGGAGGACGACGAGAGCGCCCATATTCAGGCAATACTCACCAGTGATAATCTCTTGGATGGCACCATAGAAACCCAGGCCGAGCACTATTACATTGAGCCATCAGATAGATATTCCAAGCAGCTGTCCGAGAGTGGCGTCCATACCATAGTCTATAAGTTAAGCGATGTAAATATGGAACAGCAGGGTGAGGGTAGAAGTGAGAGCGGTGGTCTAGCCCCGCAATTGCCCAGGCATTGTGCCAGTGAGCATCTACGTCGTAAGCGCTGGCTGCCCGATGAGGTGAGTGCCCTGATATAACACTGAGAATTATGAAATAATTGAATACTCTTATTTAATAGCTTGCCATGGCGGATAGTCCGGCTGCATCGTCGGAAAATCGTAATCCACCATTGCCACTCGATTTGGAGGTGCCCTATAATGATGATTTCCGAGTGCTGGCCTCGGCCGAGGATAATCACAGCGAGGAAGCCACCACACGCTCCACACCAAATCGAAATATACTTGTAAATAATTATAATCCATCCAGTCCATCCGATGGCAGCAGAAGCTACAGCAACAACAATAGCAACAATAACAACAACAACAACAATATACGAAAATTGTACACCAAGCACAAGAACATCATTGTGAGCACTTATAATCGACCTATTGAACCAGAATTCAGCACACCATTCGATGAACGAAATGCGAACACAACTGGCGATGGCAAATTGCCAAGTAACTTTTTCAATGCCAATTGGACAACGCTCTTTCTGGGCGGCGGAAATGGCGGCAGCGGCGGCGGCGGCAGCAGCAGCAACAACGATCGTCCCAGTCACAAGACTCATGTGGAAATTATAACCAAAAATGGTGCCACCAAAAAGCCCAACATAATTGTAAACAACTACAATCCGGAAATTATTTTTGCCCCCAATCCGCATAATCCAAATTTTAATAGTATGCTGATGACGAATTTACTGAGCGGTCGCGGGCATGATGGACTTGGTGGCGATATCCACAGCTCACCTAGACTTCTGTACGATCGCAAAACCACTTGCATGCTGTACTTGCAGGCGGATCACACATTCTTCCAGAAAATGGGTTCAGACGAGGCCTCCATTGAGGCCATCACCCGGCATGTACAGCGCGCCAATACGATTTATAGGAATACCGATTTCAATAATGACGGCAAGCCGGACAATATCACGTTTATGATCAAGCGTATCAAAGTCCACAATATGAATGCCATGAAGGATCCCAACTATCGGTTCCCCGGCAATTATGGTGTGGAAAAATTTCTGGAATTATTTTCAGGTAAGCTCGACCAAAATTTAATAGGCAAGGAATTAATTCATCCCTTTTGCAGAGGAAGACTACGATGCCTTTTGTCTGGCCTATATGTTTACATATCGGGACTTTGAGATGGGCACCTTAGGTCTGGCCTGGACCGGCGATCTCAAGAATGCTGGTGGCGTATGTGAAAAGAACGGTCATTATCGAGGCTCCCTCAAGTCCCTAAACACGGGCATTGTTACCTTGCTCAATTATGGCAAACATGTGCCCCCCGCCGTCTCCCACGTCACACTAGCCCATGAGATTGGCCATAATTTTGGCTCACCGGTAAGCTGACTTTACCTGCTTTGAAAGACAATTTGAATAAGTTTTTGCCCTGCTTACAGCATGATCCGGAACAGTGTACACCCGGCGGAGAGGATGGCAATTTCATAATGTTTGCTCGAGCCACTTCGGGTGATAAGAAGAACAATAACAAATTCAGTGCCTGCTCACTGAAATCGATTGAACCAGTGCTCAATGCCAAGGCTAGAAGTGCCAAAGGTTGTTTCACCGAGCCACAATCCTCCATTTGTGGCAACGGTGTGGTAGAGTCCGGCGAGGAGTGCGACTGTGGCTGGGAAGAAGACTGCAAGGATTCTTGCTGCTTTCCCATGTCACGTCAGCCACGCATCGATGAGACGCCCTGCACGCTGACGCCCCATGCCCGCTGCAGTCCATCCCAGGGACCCTGCTGTACCACCGACTGCAAACTGAAGTTCGGTGACAAGTGCCGTGACGACAACGGCTGTCGGGATCCCTCATTCTGCGATGGTCGTGTGCCGCAATGCCCACCATCGGTGAACAAGCCCAACAAAACCATCTGCAATAAGGAATTCGTCTGCTACATGGGCGACTGCACCGGCAGCATTTGCCTAGCCTATGGCCTAGAGTCCTGCCAATGCATTCCTGGTCCTCAAGACGATCGCATCAAGTCTTGCGAATTGTGCTGCAAGCTGCCCGGTGAGGGTAATCCCTGTCGCAGCTCCTTTGAGTGGAATGACCCGCCCTTTGATGTACCCGATATGTTCTCCAAGCCTGGCACACCCTGCAACGATTACAATGGGTAAAATTTACCCTGAACATTTTCAGAAATCCTTAATTTTAATTGGCTTTCTTTTTTGCAGTTACTGTGATGTCTTTCAGAAGTGCCGGGAAGTGGATCCTTCGGGTCCATTGGCCACGCTGCGGAAGCTCTTGCTTTCCGAAGAAAGCATTGCCACTTTCAAGAAGTGGATGCAACACAACTGGTATACGGTTCTCCTGGCTGGCATTGGCGTGGTAATACTTTTGGTAAGTTGCTTTATTTATATGCAAACATTTCGTTTATATTTTCTTATAAATAACTGTAAAGTTAATGCGCACTGTAACGAAAATGTTAAAAGATGAGCTTGAAGCAAGAGAGGATGCCGTGGGTGAGGCTGAAACACTATCAAAACTAAGCCCAAGTGTTTGCCCCAGTAATTTTGAAATCATAACACATTCTTTTCAGATTTTATAGAAATTTTTGGCTTGGTGATATCAAAAGTATTCGTAAAAGCGTTTAGTTTGGTTGTGATCACTTTGAAATCCTGAAAACTATAGAAAAAAATTATACTATGAAATCCACTAATATCTCGATATATCCCAATCTCTCTCCCTCCAGATATTAACCACAAAACTGTTGGCGAAACGGTCGAATCTGAAGCTTAAGTCAGTTACCATCATACACAGCGCCACCACGGAGACAGTGCGTCTGCCGGAAAATAACAATGGAGTAATTGTCCATACGGCTGTGCGTACCAAGGTGCCCTTCAAGAAGAAGGTGCGTGGCGAGCGTTCCAAAACCAAGAAATCCATCAATTCTGGAGCAACTCGTGCCAAAGTTCCCACCGCCAATACAACAACAGCAGCGGCCACAGCTGAGCCAAAGAAACCCACACGCTCCCAGGCGGCCAACAAGAAAAAATCCAGCCAGCCCAGTGCAACCAATCATGTCTCGAAAGCGGCAGACGACGAAGCGGCCAACAAGTCAAAGACCAAAAAGCTAGGTAAGAATTTTAAAGAAATTATCGACTACTCACATCGGAACAACCCAGAGGATGCCGAGTCGAATATTTCCACCACCAACACCTTTGGCAAGGTACAAAAATGGCTGCTCGAGTCACCGATAGTGGCTCAGCCGCTCTCCCACATCGAGCACAGTTCGAAGGTGCGCAAAGTGATGAGCAAATCCCAATCGGCTCCGGAACGCCTGGTCCAAAAGACACCACAGAAAACCAAATCCATGGGCAATCTATCCAATGAGAAGGTCAAGCTTCAGGTGGTCTACAAGCCACCCTTCAAATTCTCATTGCGACTGTCCAAGAAGCCCAAGGTTAAGACACATGTGGTGGGTGTGACTGGGGCCAATAATCGGCCAAAGCGTAGCCAGAAGAATGCCAGCACACGTGCAGCAGCCCAGACCCATCAGCTGGGCAAGGACCTCAAGAATCTATATGCCGAGCGCACGAAGAGGACAGCCCTGCTCCTGTGCAATGAAAACGAGGATGAGAATCAAATACTAACACTCAACGAACCCAACTATGAGACCCTCAAGCCCGTTCGGGGCACCGAGCATTGCTATGAAAATGTGGAGCTGCCGCCCAATGCTTCTGGCGAACCAGCAGCTCTGGCTGCCTCTGGCGCAGAGCCAGCCACCAGCTCAAAGCCCAGCAGCAATGGGAAAATTGCTCCTAGCAGTAGTCGTGCTAGCCTGGACTCCTCGAAGCCAGCGGGACGCAGTTCCTATCGACGTTCCAATTCATTGTCCACACACAATCCGTTCGCTGTGGCCCCAAGGCGCAGCACCAGCAAGGTAAAGGCTGAGACCCAAGCCGCTGGCGGCTCTGTGAATCTCAACCGCAACTTTGGCAGCACCCAGAACCTCATCAATCTTAGCCAGAATATGGCCAAGTCAAAGAAACGCAGCAGTCTCAATCTCAAGTCCACAGTGTCCAAGAACGGCAAAGATCCGCCTCAGCCGAGCTCCTCCAATGCGCCACACCGTCGCTCCTCCTCCAATGTGAATTTGCGGCGCGACAGCACGGCTTCCAATCAAGCAGCCCCACCCACACTGCCCGTGCCGCCCACCCGTACAGCACGCAATAGTTTCAGCAACATTCCCAGAGCCAGTCTCAATGGCAGTGGAGCCAACCCAACGCCTGGTCCTAGCCAGGCTGCCAGTTTCTCACGTCAATCTTCCAGCAGCAATGGTAGCGGCAGTCCACCAGCCGCTTCAGCAGCCGCTGCAGTCGCCGTCCATCTGCCTCTGCAGCAATCAGCCTCGGCCAGTGCCGTGCCCAGCAACGGCCAACGTCGTCCACCCGCCCAGCCTGTGCGGCGCAGTCTACACAATTTCCGACAGAGATCCGCCACAGGTGCTGCGGGAGGCATCGGATCCACACCCCCCACGGCAGGCACTTCCTCAACAGCGCCCACAAACGACCACGAGCTTCCATCGAACCTGGAGGTGGTGGTTTCCGACATTGAGAACTTGGTTAGCTAAAATCAAGCAATCGCCTGATACTCTCAACGTATCCCTCTGCTCTCTAGCTAACCAACCAAGTGAAAGTGATAAGTCTTAAACTTAGTTATATTTACAAAAAAAAAAAAATAATAATAATAATAAAAAAAAAAAACATAAAAGTCGTCGTATAGGTTAAAGATAATGAATATGCAGATATACGGTTATTTGAATCTATGAATGTATATGTGCTCTACACTGCCTTAAAATTGCCGTTTCTGCTGAATTTGTGAATGCCACGCCCACATCCAAAAGCCCACCCAAATTGAAAGCCCTACCAAGCCAATACACCGCCAAAAACTCCAAAAATCGCTCACTCACTTCAGACACACACACAAACACACACACGCTCACCAAATCACCGCCGCAACCGCCACATATTGTACCTTCTCCAGAGATGGGAAAATTACAATAACAACAAAAAACTAAAAAAAAAGACATTTTAAAAATTCGGAAAAACAAGAAAAATAATGCGATTAAAATTCTGAAAGTCTCGACCATCTCTGGTAAATTTCTACTATTGTTGTTTAGTGTTGTATTGTGTACTATCTGTATAACTTTCGATCTATAACTATATCTATATATATATATATAACTATAGCTGCAAGATTGTTATTTTTTACTCTTATTTCGAAATCAGTATTACGCTTGTCTTAATCAGTATCTCCTTTCACTTTAATAGGAACAAATCCAATCAAAAAAACTTATACTTCTCATAATTATTTTGATTGGATTTGTTTTGCTAAAAATTATTTCCTAGTTTCCTGAGAAAGCCACACTCGATCATCCTAAACAATCTGAACTCTTGACTCTTTTGAAAAAAAAAACAATACAAGGTGCTATTTTCGTAAAAAAAAAAAAAAAACAAAAATAAAAAAAATTATAAACTTTTTGCAAAGAACAAAAATTGAATATGTATATTTTCCGATAAATCAAGCAAGGGCAACAAGATAAATGATTGGATGATTGGAGTATAAAAAAAAAGATAGATATATATATAAATAATTTAGCGAATTAACCAACGATACAACAAATAAAAAAACTGTCAATGAATCAAAAGCGAAATGCATCGAAAGTAAAGCAAAACTTAGAAAATATTTGTAGAAATTTGCAGGTAAACGAAAATCAAATAAACATTTTAAGCACTCCAAAATCACCAGACATAGAACAATTTGTAATTAAAAAAAAAAAAAAAAAATGAAATTGCATTTAGTAGCACGCCCCCTGCCACGCCCACAACAATATCACATAGAATCTATTAGTGTAAATAAAATCAATTTACATAAAAAAAAACTACTATGAAAATAGAAAGCAAAGATAATTTTTGATATGCAATATGCAATTAAGATAAACAAAAAGCTTAAGCAATAAAAACAAAAAAATCTACCACAACACCAAGAATAAAAGAGTATAGAAATTTACATAGATATATCAAATTATATATAGTCATAAACTCTATCGTATCAAATCAAAACAAATCGCAAACGAACAAAGAAAACGGCTAACAAAAACTAACAAACTAAACTCTAAAAACAAACAAAACAAATGCCAATAAAAAAACGTACTTAAATACTAAAAATAAGTCAAGTGAATTAAGGCAAAAAAAAAAAAAGAAAAAAATACCTATTGATATTTGTAGCTATTAATTGTGTAGTGGAAGATATGTCAAGCTTTGGATATATTTTTTAAAATATTCAAAAAAAAAAAAAAAAAACATTTTAAAAACCAGTTAACGCGTAAGAAACAAACAAAAAAAATTTATGCAACGGTAAAAAAAAGAAACGAGAGAGAAAAGGAGTACGCGACAATCGCTTTGAGAAATGCTTATAAAAATTTACACACACACACACGGAATCAATTGAAAAAATTAGTTTTTTAAGCTTAATCACACACACTCACACACACACACACAACACACATACGTATCAAGTATAGGACTAACTATTTCAATATGAAACTATACAAGCCGAGGAAGCCAGCAAGCGCCAAATTCTTTCGTTTTTTTTTTTTTATATTAAATGGCAAAATTCCAAGAAGAAGAGATCAATTGCCAATTGTTTATGTCTTGTAAATAAATGAGAAAAAAAAGTGAACAAATTTAAATAATTATTGTCTAAGCCAAGTAGTAAGAATATGGAAAAAAAGAGCTAATTGAAAAAAAAAATTGCAAAAAAAAAAACAAAAACAATTTAAAGACAATTACAAGTATTTTGAGTGTGCAAAAACAAAAAATTAAGACAAAAGACTATTTAGCCTGAGAACGGAACCACTTTTGTGTAATGTAAATAAAATAATTAACTCAATTGATTTTAAACTAAATGTATGTGTGCAAAAATGTTTAAATGTAAGAATAAAAGCAACAGCAAACAAAATTATTCGCGTACCTCAATTGTAATTATGTAACTATTTTTTTTTTTTATCGAAAATTATAATTTTTTTTTTTTTGTGTGATTTCTTTCGAAACAAGTAATTGTTTATACAATTTAAATGCAGCTTATTTTATAATTTAGCTAAATGAATTTTATAACAAAAATACGTCACTACTACAAATCAAAGCAGACAGAGCCCCTCCTCCCCCCCTAGTTAAATGGCCAGTTTTTAAATGTTGTCCAAAAAAAATAGACGTATCTCTTAAAATAAAAAATAATCTTAACACACGAATATTTCTGTCAATTATAAATTGTCATAATAAGGTCAAAGATAAACGAAATAATGTTTTTAAGCAAAGAAAAAAAAAGTATTCTTATGTAAAAAAAAAATCGAAAACAAATTCAATTGCAAAAAAAAAAAAATATGTAATGTTGAACTTCACTTGATATTGATACTATATTTACCGTGATTATTATATTTTATTTATTAATTAATTAATTGACTAATTTTTAACACATCAGTAAATACACAAAAAAAAATAAAAACAAAAACTACAGTTTTTTTTCTTAACTATGAATGACTTGAGGGAATTAGTCGGCTTTCTGAACGGCGCGCTCTAATTTGGCAGCACGTTTGGCCATTATCCAGAAATAAAGTGTGGGACAGAAGTGGCGTAGGTAATAGGCTATCTTAGCCTGCAGATCGCTGACTATGATGTCGGGCTCTTTTCGCAAAATACACTGCAATATGCGCTCGGCCAATTTATCTGGCGACATGCCCTTGGCAGTCGTATCATCCATTTCTGATAATTGAAAGCAAAATGATTAGCCAAAGAAGTCTGGTGTTAGCATAGGTTTCACTTACTGCCGTAGCTAGTTCCGGCACCGGTGAGGGCATTCATAGAGAGCTGGGTCTTTATATAGCCTGGACTTATGCAGGAGACATATATATTTTTGTTTGCCACTTCGGCGCGCAGGGAGTCGGCAAAGGCTTGCAGAGCATGCTTGGAAGCGGAATAGGCCGCTCTTTGTGGTATGGCAAATTTCCCTTGCACTGAGCTGATGAAACAGATGTGACCATTACGGCGTTTCAACATAGACGGCAATAGAGCTAGAGAAGAAAACTAAAGTTGATAATCTTTCTTGATAAAGAATTGTTTACTTGCCTTTTGTTAAGGCCACAGTGCCGAAGTAGTTGACCACCATCACCTTAAGATCCACATCGACGGCCGTGGAGGCCACATCGGCACGTACACTAATCCCGCCATTGTTTATGAGTATATCTATTTGATTGTGTATGCTTAAGGCGCGTGTAACAAAATCTGGTATGGCATTGAGTTCAGCCAGGTCTAAGGCCAACACACTCGGTGGATAAGCAGGTTGCTAGAAATTGTAGAATTGACTTTATTTTGGGGAAAAGATAATCAGCAGTTAGCTTACCACATCGAGAGATAGTAAATCTTTTTTAACGCGCTCCAATTCCTGGGTCCTACGTGCAGCCAAAATCACTTTACAGCCGGCGCGGTAGAAAACATGGGCCATTGACTCGCCCAAGCCTGAGCTGGCACCTGTTATAAGCACAACCTAACAAACATATTTTTATCAATTGAGTCAAACGTATTTATACTTCAGAGACTTACTTTGCCGGGCAACTGATTACGGTACTTTTGGGCGCGAATTGTTTGCCACAAATTAATCAGGGCCAATGGTAAGGCCACAGGCATTAAAATGCTTCCCAGTATCCAATACAATACATTCCAATCGCTAGAGGCATTGCACTTCTCAGCCTCTTGCAACTTCATGTTTTTAAACTAAACTTGCACCTTGTACTGCTATCAAAATATATTGATTATAAGTGATATAAATGCCATTCGCCCAGAGACGAGTGCATATAACAAATAATTGTGATTTAATTAGTTAGAGCAATCTGTAAAAACGAAAGCATGTTATAATATTTCTATATAAATTATATATAATTTAAATAACTTTTAAAGACCCATGTTTGGTCTGAGCTCAGAATTTAGCCTTCTTTTAATTTTGAAAATAAACCGGTACGGCAACCTTAATTTCTTCACAGCTGATTGTCAGACTTGTTACGTTGCGGCTGCCGCACATATAAATAATAAAAAATACAGATTTTTGAAAAATGCTAAAATGCATAGTTTGTTGAGGCAAATCCAATGCCGTCTGGGCCTGGGTGCACTGGTAACCGGGTCCCAGCATATACACACCACAGCAGTACACAGGACTTTTTGGGAACGAGAGAAAAAATCGGGTTATAAAACAAAATTGCCGGAGCCTTCGAAAAAGCAGCTTATAATCGATGGCCTACAAGAACTCAAACAAGAGATAAAATTATGGCGACAAGAAGTTCATGAGCACCTAACAAGCGATCCCATACTGGTATTTCGGCCCGGCGAAACGGACGTTGTCTTTGATTTCAAGGCGGCAGATGCCCTTGACAAGTGGACAGTCACCTGCGACTCCGATCATGGGGAAGGTAAAAGTAGTGCTGCTCTGGAACTAAGTCCATCGGGAGCAGGTTATTTTCATGGCCAAGTCAGCTCTGAGCACACTAAAGATGGCATCATTAAACGAACTGGTTATGCGAATATACGTACAAAGCGAGTGCGGGTAAGGAAATAGTAAACCTTCTGATTGCCATTTTTGGTTAAATGCGAATGGCCATTTTCAGAAATCCTTTAAACGTGAGACCACCTACGACTGGACGCAATATAACATGCTAATTATGAAGGTGCGCGGCGATGGACGCAGCTATCTAATAAACTTGCACACAGAAGGCTATTTCGATCTTATGTGGAATGATATCTATCATTATGTATTGTTTACTCGCGGTGGTCCGCACTGGCAAATCGCCAAAATACCCTTCTCCAAATTCTTCCTCTCATCTAAGGGACGTGTCCAAGATCGCCAAGGGCCGATTGCCCTAAACCGTGTTACTCATTTCGGTTTCTCTGTGGCCGCCAAAAAGGGAATGGATGGCCCTTTTGGCCTGGAAATTGAATATGTCGGTCTCGAATACGACCCCAGTCATCGTGAGGAATTCGCCTACGAAATGTACAAGACCCAAAACTATATAGCGGCTACGTAGCTAAAATGTTATTTACTTTTAGACCGGAATCAAATAAAATGTAATATTGTTTTTATGAACTCTCTGTGTACGTTGGGCTGTGTGTGTGTGTGTGTAGCTATTCTCTTAGGCGCTGTATCAGCTGTTTAAATGTTTACATTTGTATGCTCTGACATCTGTTGGCAGCGCTGCCTACTCACTTGTCCAATGTCAAAAGTGATATTGCAATTTGCGTATTTTCTCTGGGTAAACGTGTTTCTTGGAGCCGCTAATTGAGCCACGGCGAGTCACGACTTTCGAGCCACCATAGTCTCTTTTGTTCACCAATAAAGGGCGAAGAGTTTCAGTCTCGCTTGGTTGCTGTCCGAATTCATTGATATTGCGGAAAAAACATTCTGATTTGGCTACTTGGGTCTTTTTTGTTTTATCGCGTAAAAAAAAAAATAGATATAAGATAAGGAATTCACCATGGTAAGCAAACAAAAATATGAACTAAAATAGCAAAGAATCTATTAAAAGAAAACGGTTGGCAAATAATGACCTTGAGCGTTTTTAAATCCTGCCTAGACATAGTTTTTGTTTGTCTTTGGAAATCAATAACAGAAACCGCTTACACATTTTACCGGTTTGTTGTTGCCGATAGTGTGGGCGGGGTAGGGGCGCGTCTAGTTTTTATTTTATTTATTTTTTTTAAATATGCATTTATGCGGTTAAACCAGTTCAGTCAGCTGTGGAGAATTCAACGCCAACAGCGCCGTGGCTGCTGAAAGTAACCGAAACTTGTTGGTCGAAATAAAAAACAAATACACAATTGCCTACCAGTTCTGAGACCAATTTAATTCCCATTATCCAAGTTGATTTCTTACAGTTTAGTTGTATTTTCTTTGCCGTCACTTGCTGACGTGTCGGATTCTTTTCGGTTTTTGATTTCCTCCTTTCAAAATGGTGCAATATTCGGTAGTTTGTTTTTTCTTTGGGCAAATGCCAGTCGAAGTCAAAATACTAAAGTGTTCTTTGTATTTCAGGAGGAAACCTATCTTTATGATCCCAATTTGCTACTCAAATTGGACTTTCATCGGAGTCCAGCGAAATTTTCGCCCTTTATATCGGCCGCCAGTCCCGGGGAGACTTGGCTGAAAGTGCGTCCTCTCAAAGACACAGATTACGATCGTGGTTTCTTGCAGTTGCTCTCCCAGCTCACGCACGTAGGCAATGTGTCACGCACACAATTCCTGAGTGAGTAAAATAAATGAATCTATTGTATTCTTATTAACCGAGTCCCATGCCACGCAGCTCGTTTCTCCCAAATGAAAGCCAGTGGAGACTACTTTGTCACTGTTATCGAAGACACACGTAAAGGCGAGATCATAGGGGCTGCTTCACTCGTCATTGAGAAGAAATTCATACACAATTGTTCCGTGGTACGTAACAGAATTTAGCTGAGTTTAATTAAGTAAACTAACCTGGTAACTTGCAGCGTGGACGCCTGGAAGATGTGGTGGTCAATGACACCTATCGAGGCAAACAATTAGGCAAACTGTAAGTAATTCTTTTTACTTGGGTTTCCAACATCTTTAGCCTTTTTTCCCCCTAACAGAATTGTGGTCACTGTCTCCCTGTTGGCCGAAGTGATGGGTTGCTATAAGATGTCTCTGGACTGCAAGGATAAGCTCATCAAATTTTACGAATCATTGGGTTACGTCCTATTGCCGGGCAACTCAAATTCCATGACCATACGCTACGATGAGGGCCCAGCCTTGAAACGAAATGCCACTGCCTTTGATGCTGATGCAGTGGCGGGCAGTGCCGATGCTTGCCAAACTGTGAGCCTCGATTTTGCCTCTTGACAATTAGCCGCCAACGCTGTTTCCAAGTCCAAGCTTTAAATTGCCATCACAATTTAAAGCTCACAATGCGCAAAAGCGCAAATCGCAAAACAATTCTTCCAAAAAAAAAAAAAAATCATACATTTTGTTTGACCCAAAACAATTTGCGCTTGGCGCATGGATTCTGGTACAGCGCTGGCCGGCGGTGGTGCCCTTTACGGGGCATACAATTAATTTAAGCAAATTTGTGCTCTTTTCACAGAATTCTCAATTTCACAATTTTTTCTCTCCCTTCTGCTACTGATTGACTCACAAAGGTAGTTGTTATTTTACCCTTCAAGAGCACCTTCATCAAATAGTTGTTTCCCAAACCCTAACCAAAATACTTCAACAATTTGTGTCCATTAACATTCGATAGACCTAGCAATATATACAATTTATTCTAAATTCATATTTACATTAAAAAAAAAAATGTTCTTAATAATTCACTATTCAACAATTGCACGATCAAATCGTTCCTCCTCGTCTCAGGAGTATGAGCAGAAATGCCCACACTTTGGGCACTTTGAGTGCTTAGCAAAGTATTTCTGCATATGCTCAATGTGGCCGCCATGAGAACATCCCTGGCACCAGGCATACAAACCGCGCACAATTAGGCCACAGACACTGCACTTGGCCGATTGCATGGACTTGCACTTCTCACAATACCAGCCCACAGCACCGGCCATGGGGCGTCCGCAGTCACCGCAATTTGTGGGCATGGTTGTCGAGTGTTGATTCAATTGGCGCACCGAACGCAGCCAAGAGAGATTAATGATTTCACAGGCCTCGTTCCACAGCTCATAGCGATGCAGTTGATCGATGTAAGTGGAGAACCAATGCTCCTGGAAAAGAGAAGAAATTCAAGTCACATCATGTCTAGCATAAATCATAAAACACACTCACAATCAAGGCATCCTCGATGGGTAGCATTTTGCGCGCCTCTCCCAAGACTATTAGCACTGTTAAAGATGTCTGCACATCACCCACATCATTTTGTAGCAGCAGAGCATCAGCCACAAACTGATGTGGCTCCCACATGGGTATGGGTGGTACATGGCTAACTTTTAGTATACTGGGCACATGTGGTGGCTAAAATAACAGTTAAAATTAGAAAGCATCTCATAGCAGGCAAGGGGAAACTCACCGGCGACTTTTCATGATCGGAAATTTTGAGATCCAATTGAGGCCTGGCCGCTTGGACGTTATGATGCAGGGCAGTATCGGGAAAGGTGACATCAGCTTTGGTAACATCGGCAGGTCCCACATAAATAAAACCCGTACGCAATAAATCGAAATTCTCAAATGTTATCTCACTAATAATCTGGGTTTCGGATAAAATCACAGAACTGGTGGGCGGCTGTTGCTTTTCGCTGCCATTTAGTTCGACGCCATCATCATCGAGATTGATGATTTCATGCGAGGTCGGCTGCCCATTGCCATTAACATCCTGGCCCAAATCATTGCGCTGCGGAGCCCAATCACTGGCCACCTGAGTGGGCCGGCGTGAATTGGTGGGATTCTTTTGATTGGAAAAGGAGGCGCGATGCTCAAATGGTTGCTCAAAATGATCACTGCCATAAAACAGTTTAATAAAATTCCACAAAGTTGTGGCCTGAAACGGAAGCAACATTTTAGCCATTTGGCAATCAAATTACTTCTACTCACATTATGCTTGCCATATTTCTTGCAGACCTCGGAATTGTGCTCGCACAGATCGGCCAGTTTCTTGCCAGTCAATTGCAGCTCCCGGGCACAACCAAGGAAACTCTCATGTACATGTAGTTTCGATAGGGCATCTTGCTCGGGATAGCCATCAGTCTAATTACGCAACAGAAATTACAGCAATTGCTAGGTTGAAACTATTTTTATATTCTGGCTTACCGCATCCGTTAGCATGAGCTTGAACATTTTCGAGTGATCCAAGTGAAATTGTACCCCACCACTCACGCTGGACTTAGTGCGACTTCTATATGAAACAAATTATAAAAGTGAAATAAATTGCTTTATCTGCCCCTATGGAAACTTACATAAAATTTGTGGTTTTTGTATTCGAGACTCCACTGGATTTTGGTCCGTATTCGGTTATTTTTTGGGCAAAGGAAATATCACCGCTGCGACCAAATCCACCACCTTGAGCGTTGGCCTTTAGGGCAGGACGTGTGGCATCTTTGAATACATGTTTATAGATGGTGGAATCTTTGCTGGTCGAAAGTAGACAATGCGAATCATGCCCTTGCCAGGCTATGGCAGTGGTGACATTTGTGTGCTCATTGAACGAGGCAAAGGGTATGTAGGGGCGACGTATATCCCAGACATGTACACTGTAGTCCACTACAAGGGCACAACTGGCTATGTGATATCTGAAAGTTTAGAGATTTTACTAGCAGTTCTTACACCGAGCTTTATGCAATGACTTACGTGCGTTCTGGCCGCCATTTGACGCGTCCCACGACGGCAATTGTGTGTATTGTGTATTCCAGGGAGGCACGACCATCCATATTCCACACTTTGATCTGTTTATCTCGGCTGCCAGTGGCCAGCCAATTGCGTGTGGGATGCCAATCACAGGTATAAATTGGTCCACTGTGGGCTGTGAACTGTACCACACATTTGTCCCACTTGCGCATATCCCAAAGCTGAACGGTTCCATTCTCCTTAACTGCCGAAAAAATGTTGGCAGTATGCGGGCTGAACTTCACATCTCGCACAGATTCAAAGTTGCTGGAGTATGTATTAACAGACTTGTCGCATCTTATGTCGAAGCACTTGATAGTCCCATCTTGGGAGCCAGAGATCAGAATATTTGGTTCAGTGCTGTGGAATGTGACGGTATGGGCTGTGCGTTCGTGCTCATTGTAGACCAGTAACTGTTTCTGTCGACCGAATTTGGAGAGGTCCCAAACGGATACTACACCGTTGGTGGCTGCTGTGGCCAGAAGATTGGTGTCCAAAGTACTCCAGGCCACATCGTTGGAAGAGTAGCTAAGATTTTGGTTCTTACCGCCTCGCATGTTGCACACCTCCGTAAAGTTCTCATTGTCAATTGCATAAACCTTAAGCACTGGAATAAATATATTTTGTGAGCAATCTCTTGAAAGTTTTTCTATTTTCTTTGTTCTTACAGCTGCGCCCGGCCACGGCAATATGATTGCTTTCTTTGTTGAGGGCCAAGGCATTTGCGTGTCCTTCTAGGCAGATTCGTAAGGCAATTGTAGAGGGATCTTCCTTGGAGTCGGGCATTTTTAAGTAATCGCGAATCCGCATCTAAATTAGATTCAAAGCGAATTCCAAAAATTTGTTTGACTTGTTACGAACAAAACTTCTTGTTCAACGCGAATATCAGCAGGAGTTCCTTTTCGTGTAATCGTGGCACTATTTTAGAAAACTCATTTATTAGCAGTATAATTGTTTTACTCTTTATTTTTTTATATAAAAAACTCAGGCTTCGCAAATTAAATAATTCAATTCTGCCAGCCAACATAAACATAAATTCACTTAGATCTGGCAACGCCGTGCCAAGCAGATGTTTAGTTTAGAGCTGCCAGAGGTAACAATTCTTAGTAGTGTCCACCGAACAGCTCCGTTTCAGATTGTGTGTATGGAAAATTTTTGGACACCGATCTAATTAAATACAGTGTATTTTGCTTCAGTCATTCTTTGTTCTGCCGTAAGTGTTGCTTCCGTTAACGAAGCAGCATGCCGGACATCAAGATAACACCCCTTGGCGCCGGACAGGATGTAGGCCGCAGTTGCTTGCTCTTGTCGATGGGCGGCAAAAACATAATGCTCGATTGTGGCATGCATATGGGCTACAATGACGAGCGCCGCTTTCCGGACTTCTCATACATTGTGCCAGAAGGACCCATAACTAGTCACATCGACTGCGTGATCATATCGCATTTTCACCTGGGTAAGCCGTTTTTCTTTGAGCCGTAATTGCTTATCAGTAATATTGTGAAATTCTCATTGATAGATCACTGTGGAGCTTTGCCCTACATGTCTGAGATCGTAGGCTACACTGGTCCAATTTACATGACTCATCCCACTAAGGCCATTGCACCTATCTTGCTCGAAGATATGCGCAAAGTGGCTGTGGAACGCAAAGGCGAATCGAATTTCTTCACCACACAGATGATAAAAGATTGCATGAAAAAGGTAATTCCAGTCACCCTGCATCAGAGCATGATGGTCGACACAGATCTGGAAATCAAAGCCTACTATGCTGGCCATGTCTTGGGGGCAGCCATGTTCTGGATCAAGGTGGGCTCCCAAAGTGTGGTATACACTGGCGACTATAACATGACTCCCGATCGTCACTTGGGCGCCGCCTGGATCGACAAGTGCCGGCCAGATCTCTTAATATCGGAGAGCACTTACGCCACCACCATACGAGATTCCAAGCGCTGCCGCGAGCGGGACTTCCTAAAGAAGGTGCACGAGTGTGTGGCCAAAGGTGGCAAGGTGCTCATACCCGTCTTTGCCCTAGGCAGAGCCCAAGAATTGTGTATTTTGCTAGAGACCTACTGGGAGCGCATGAACCTCAAATATCCCATATACTTTGCCCTGGGCCTCACCGAGAAGGCAAATACCTATTACAAAATGTTCATCACCTGGACTAATCAGAAAATACGCAAGACCTTTGTCCATCGCAATATGTTCGACTTTAAGCACATAAAACCCTTCGACAAGGCCTACATAGATAATCCCGGTGCCATGGTAGTCTTTGCCACACCTGGCATGTTGCATGCCGGCCTTTCGCTGCAGATATTCAAGAAGTGGGCTCCGAATGAAAACAATATGGTCATCATGCCTGGTTACTGTGTCCAGGGCACTGTGGGCAACAAAATTCTTGGTGGAGCCAAAAAGGTGGAGTTCGAGAATCGACAGGTTGTCGAGGTGAAAATGGCCGTGGAATACATGAGCTTTTCAGCCCATGCCGATGCCAAAGGTGAGTTTAAAAAAATCCAAAACAGCGATAGGTTAATAAAATATTTGAAATCTCTTGAAGGCATCATGCAACTGATTCAAAACTGCGAGCCAAAGAATGTGATGCTGGTGCATGGCGAGGCGGAGAAAATGAAATTCCTGCGTTCCAAAATACGTGATGAATTTAACTTGGAGACCTACATGCCGGCCAATGGTGAGACCTGTGTGATTACGACGCCAGTAAAGATACCAGTTGATGCCTCCATCTCGCTGCTGAAGGCCGAAGCACGTTCCTATAACGCCCAGCCTCCAGATCCGAAACGCCGACGCCTTATACATGGCGTTCTGGTGATGAAGGACAATAGAATTATGCTGCAGAATTTGACAGAAGCTCTCAAGGAAATTGGCATAAATCGTCATGTAATGCGTTTCACATCCAAGGTCAAGATGGATGATCCCGGTCCAAAGATACGCACTAGCGAAAAACTAAAGTCACTGCTGGAGGAGAAGCTGACCGGCTGGACAGTTACACTACAGGAGAATGGTACCATTACCATAGAATCCGTGGAGGTTACCGTCGAAGAAGACGATAAAGATCCCAAGCAGAAGACAATACTGATTACCTGGACCAATCAAGATGAGGACATTGGTGCCTACATACTCAACGTCTTGCAGAATATGTGCTGAGTCGAGGATCTCGACCCTCGAAAGCCTTAAATGTGTCAAGCACAATTCCATAGTCTCTAAGCGAATAGTTACTAGATTGAATCAAATATATCAATTCTACACAAATCGATTAGTTCGTTCGTTCCACGGTATTTTTTATTTTTTGGATTACTATTAAATATTCAATGAGCTTTGAGAGCATCTTGAAATGTAATTAGATAATTAATAATCAATAATCGATTGGAGCTGTTCGAACTGGGAGTGTGTTACACTTAATTCAAAGCAGCGGCACCAGAGATGATTTCAATCAACTCGCGTGTGATGACAGCCTGTCTGGTGCGGTTAAATGTGAGGGTCAGCTTCTCAATCATCTCACCGGCGTTCTTCGAGGCGTTGTCCATGGCAGTCATACGGGAAGATTGCTCAGAGCAGGCACCTTCCTTCATGGTGTAGAAAATCAAAGAGGCCAAGGAGAACTCCAAGTAGCTTTGCACAACATCGCTATCGAGCGAGTCGTAAACGGCTAGCTTGTCGGATTTCTCCACAGTGGGGCCACTGAAAATGGGCAGAGTAGAGCACTGATACGACACTACGGATTTGAATTTGTTGTAAACGATTTTGCCCTCGGTGAAGGCATAACCGGTCTGGAGAACTTCGTGCGCAATTTTCGACGCATCCAGGAAAGTGGGTGGCAGACGGCCTACCTCGTTGGCAACCATCAAGATGTTCTTGCCGTACAGACGGGCCAGGATGGAGCGTGATTTGTCGCCCACGCAAAACACTTTGGTGTTGCTATCATCCTTGGAGAGCTCGTTACGAATGTGACGGGCCACACCGGTGTGCACAGCGCCGCAAAGACCACGATCGGAAGTCATGGCAATGAGCAGCTTCTTGGGCTCCTCCTTCTCGTCGGCCTGGATTTCGGTTTTCTCGAAAAATTGCTGGGCACCAAGGCCGTAGGGACGAGCTGCCTTTAAGTCACGCTCGGCGCGAGCATACTTGGCTGCGGACACCATTTTCATTGATTGCGTAATTTTCTGGATGTTCTTCACAGACTTTAGACGAATGGAAATCGCCTTTAATGTGGCCATTCCACGTTGTTGCTGGGCCTGTGTGGTGGCTTCAACGGCCATGGGCAACAAGAGCGTAGCGCGTTGCATCATCATCCTGGCGTCGGTTTATTTTCCTAAACGTTAGGATTAGCAAAATTTTCAATATATTAGCGAAAAATCTACCTGCGTGAAGTTGGCGACGAATGTTATAACACAACCAATGATGCCAGATTGCAGAAAATCTCGACCTGCCAACTCTGAATTTGTAGGCAATTTTGACAGCTCGGCGAGACATTGCACAAGCTGCCAACTTATAATAAACATAAATAATTATTAAATAAGTTTTATAATAATAGTTTACAATACTCATAAATTTTCCAAAATTAAATGTAATTACTATTTTTTCTAACACAATATTGTCTTTTAAGAAGTGTAGCAACAAATTTATAATTAAAAATTTTTGAAGTAGTTTTTTGAATTATATGCAAAAAATAGTTAAGTATGTACATTAAAAAATATATATTAATGCTTAATTGCATTTCTTTTATTTGAACTTTGATTTCTCAATGGAATCCCGTGAAATTTTTTACGACATTCACATGTTGAAAATCAACAGGTACAATGCTTAGGCAACACATAATTCTCATATATTTGGTGTTAAACAATAAAGTCTATTCAAATTTTCAATGTGAGCCATTTAATATTGTGTATTTATATGCATAATTGTCAATAGTTATGCCTAGGACAATATGAATTGCTTAACACAAAAATTAAACAAAATATTCTGGGGCGTTTCGCGCGTACTTTTTAAAATATTACAGAGTTGCATTTTCAGTACTTCGAATATGCTTGAAAAACATCGAAAACATATCGAATAGAAAAAATAAAAAAAAAATATTAAATAGAAATTAAAGTTATAACACTGAAACTGAATGCGAGAGCAACAGAAACGAAGAATTAACAAAATTATATTACTAAAGCTACTGCAATTGCAGTGCTTTTCAAACTCATGGCAAGCCATTAAACCTACTAAAATATTGAAAAAAACGTATTTCGCGGCGCGCGATAGGCAAACGCGTTGTGTTCTTTTGAGTGTGTGTGTGTTTGGGTTTTTTTTCCTTTATTATTATTATTTTTTGTATTCGAGACGAAGACTCCTGCGACTCTCGTAGAAGCAACAGCAGCGACCGCGATAATTGGCCAAGCCATGCTTATATGCCAATTAATATCTAAACAGTGATAACGCTTGCAAAAAAAAAAATAATAGAAAACTGAACAGCTGGCAATTCCACCATAACGAAAATTTTTAATGTTAAGAAAAGTCAAATACACGCATTAATTCTGATTCGACAACAGCAACAGCTGTGTGTGTGCGTGTGTGTCTTGCGTGCCTGTGTGTGTGTGTGTGAGTGAGTGGGTCCGCCTCAAAGTGTTGTGGTGGTGTGGGTGCTTGGAGTGTTGGCATTTGGGGACGTTGTGTGACACAACAGTAACAAAATATTGAGCCGACGAGCAAAACACATGATGTGGTCGTTCTTCTCGCGCGACTCCTCCAAAGACTTCCCGTATGACATTGGTGAACCAGTGCCTGGCTTTGACAACTACTCCATATGGACATTACACAAGGCCAAACGCAAAGGCACCCAAGAGGAGGTCTCAGTTTTCGTTTACGACGTACGCAGTGGTTCCGATACAAAATGTGAGCTGGCCCGGGTGGCGCTAAAGCGTCTCAAGACGTTGCGTCACCCCAGCATTTTGCAATACTTGGACTCATTGGAGACCGATAAGATGATTTATGTGGCCACCGAATCTGTCGAGCCTCTTGGTGCCTATTTCACCAAACTGGCCACAGACAATGTACAGAAGGGTCTCTACCTGGCCTGGGGTGTCTTTCAAATCACGGTAAGTTGCTTCAACGAACCCAACAAATCCATAGACACTGACAATGTTCTTCTCTTTCGATCTCCACAGCGTGCTCTATCTTTTTTGAATAACGATGGCAATTTGAGACATAATAATGTCTCGTCCTGGTCAGTCTTTGTGAATGCCTCGGGAGAATGGAAGCTAGGCAGTCTGGAATATGTCTCGGCTGCAGATGGCAATCCCATGCCGCCAGTCAAAATACCCGTCAGCCTTGAAGTCTACGATCCACCGGAAAAGAACGACTCCAGCAAACTCAAGGCGGCCACAAAATGGTAAGCTTTTCACAACTTCCGTTTCAAGATTGACAATAATTTCGAATCGCTTTGTTTGTGTCAGCTCCGTGGATATGTGGGGCCTGGGCTGCCTGGTGTGGGAGGCCTTCAATGGCGTGCTCAGACAACGCTCTAATCTCAAGGATATTGAACACATACCAAAATCTCTGCAATCGCTCTATTGTGAACTGGTCGGCGCATCACCCTCGAATCGTCCTAATCCAGCTGATATTATCACACGTTGTCGCAAGCCGGGAGGCTTTTTTAAAAACGATCTGGTCGATACTTTACTCTTCCTCGAGGAAATCCAAATCAAAGACAAGGCCGAAAAGAACCGCTTCTTCAGTGGACTCACCACACACCTCGATAACTTCCCGGACAATGTTTGCAAGTTAGTCGACCAATTGGAAACTCTCGAATTTCTGTATCAACACTTTTTTTTTCTAGACATAAAATACTTCCGCAATTGATAACAGCTTATGAATACGGAGATGCAGGCTCAGCCGTGCTGGCTCCTATGTTTAAGGTTGGTAAACATTTTATCATGCTCAGAACAGAACTAAACATTTTTCCTTTTATTGAATCAGCTGGGTAAACTTCTCGACGAGACGGAATATCAAAAGCGTATTGTGCCCTGCGTGGTGAAATTATTTGGCTCTACAGATCGTGTGACGCGGTCACGTCTGCTCCAGCAGTTGGATTTGTTTATTGCGCATTTACAGCCTCAGACGGTCAACGATCAGATATTCCCACAGGTGGCTCACGGATTTCTCGACACAAATGCCACAATACGGGAACAGACGGTGAAATCAATAATACACCTGGCTCCCAAGCTGAACTATAACAATCTGAATGTGGAGGTGCTGAGGCATTTTGCCCGGCTACAGGCACGCGATGATCAGGGCGGCATACGCACCAATACCACGGTATGCCTGGGCAAGATAGCACCGCATTTGCATCCGCAGGTCAGGCAGCGTGTCTTGGTCTCGGCCTTTATACGGGCCATGCGAGATCCATTTCCGCCAGCCAGAGTGGCTGGGGTTCTGGCCTTGGCGGCCACTCAACAATATTTTCTGCTCAGCGAAGTGGCGAATCGTGTCTTACCATCATTGTGTTCCCTGACTGTTGATCCGGAGAAAACAGTACGCGATCCGGCTTTCAAAACAATAAGAGGATTTTTGGGCAAGCTCGAGAAAGTCTCTGAAGATCCCAGCCTAAGGGAAACAATGGGTGAGTCTAAATTAAGACTAAGGACTAGCGAATTATTTGTATTTATATTTGCTTACTTTATGACAGAGGCCGATGTACATACCGCTACGCCTTCAATTGGAAATGCTGCAGCCACCTGGGCTGGCTGGGCAGTGACTGCTGTGACGGCCAAGTTTTACCGCAGCCAAAGTGATTCATCCAGACCAAGACCGCCTTTAACGGGACGCAATCTCTCCAAGCCTGCGTCTTTGGGTATGCTTCAACCCAACTTAAATTGATCATCTCATTGAATTTGTTATTTTCTTTTCAATTTAGAACAACCCTCAAGTAGCAGTTTATCAACCACAACCAGTAGCGTCACTTCCATGACATCTTTGGAGCATGAAAGTAACGACACATCCGCCTCGGCCTCAGATTATGGCCAAAACGATTGGGACAATGAGAATTGGGGCGAAATGGATGTAAGTATTTCAAATAGCCCTAAAAAATATTTGACTAAAATCTATGATTTTGACAGACCTCACAGGATCCCAGCAGTCCTTTGGCTGCTAGCTCCAACAATGGCCAACTGATGGCCGCCAATGCCTTGAATGAAGTGCGTGATGGTTGGGACAACGAAGAATGGGGCAGCCTAGAAGAGGATCCGGTAAATTTTGAATTGAGCAAATGTTTTATTTTTTACTCAAACTCATCTCATCTTGTTTCTAGTGCGAAGAGGAAGAGCAGGCGGAGCAGGAACAACAGCAACAACAACTGGCAAGACAATCGATTTCTTCAACGACATCATCCAGTCAGCAGCGACCCCTGCTGCCACATCAGCATCAACAGCAATTGCAACAACACGAACTCAACGAATTAATTGAGCCGCTGGCAAAACTAAACTCTCACGTCACATCACCATCGAAACAACAGTCGACACTGCGACCAAAAGAGCTGCCCAATTTGTCGAGCAGCACCACATCGCCGACCACGCCCGGTGCCCTAACGAATTGCAATAGTATAAGCCCGCCGCCACCCTCATCTCTGCTCCACAACTCGTCGCATAATGCCAATTGGAATAGCGATTCCTGGGCTGATGGCGAATTCGAACCGATCGATGAACCCGGCATTGGTGAGTACGATCTCACCTCTAAGCGAATCGAAATCTTAAACCTTCTTATATTTGCTTTGCTTAGGTCACAGTAAACTGGATGAAGCACGTCGCAAGCGAGAGGAAAAGAAACTGCAACGCCAGCGAGAGCTGGAGGCACGACGCGCCCAGCGTGCCACTGGCCCAATGAAATTGGGCGCCAAAAAGCTTTAAAAGGACATCATCAAAGGCAATGGCAATGGCAACGGCAACTGCTAAATAAAATAACACACGCATATGATAAATTGTATATTATTAGTAATTATTTAAGCCTAAAGTGTATTTGTATGTAAATTTGTATTTGTATGTATTTGGCTTGCGTGTGTGTCAAGATATGTGAGTGTGTACATTTAGGAGGAACTGCATCGAATGCAGTGATAATTGTAAAAGAGATAAAGCCAAAAAAAAAAAAAAATGAACATGGGCGGCTGAGTCGCCAACATTTCCAATTTGTCATACAGCGCACGCTCAGCCATAAATGAATTAAATATGTATAAATATATTTATTAATATTTTTCTATTATCAAGTGTGAATTTAATACCTTTTCAATTCTATAAGAACTCAGAATTGATTTAATTTTTTTTTTCAGTTTTTGTTTTTCTTTTCAAGAAAATAAATTTTGCATTTTGTAAAATAAAAATGGAAACTTGATTATTTTCATCCAAATAAGAAAAAAAAAGAATCTTACTAAACATATTGTAACTAAATGGAAAAGAAATAATAATTAAAAAAATTTTTAATATGGATATGTAATTTTAAAAGAAATTAAAGTAGTTAGTAAATTATTTCAAATTTATACTTTGATAAGCAAGCAACTACATAAAAAGTAAAGAAAACAAAATATTTAATATATGAAAATTTCCAAAACGGCCTGGCTGAATATAATATTGAAAATATTGATTTAATAGGGTGCTTCAAGCTTTAATTTAGAAAAAAAAACAATAGATCTATTCAAAACTCCAAACTCAAATCAAATAAATACAGATTTTCCATATTATATAGAATTCTGACTATATCAACTTTAATTTTTGAAAGCGCCCCAAGCATCTCAGTCTTCTTAAAAAAAAATATATATATACGATAAATGGATATTCCAATCTATTGAAATATGTAACTTTGTGCCTGTATGTGTGTGTGTGTGTGTGTGTGTGTGTGTGATTGTATTTCTAATTTTTGATAGCCTCCCTCCCACTTTGAAAAGTTAGGCAAGTGTTTTTCAAAATTTTGTTGTAAATAAATAAATGAATTTTTTTTCTAGCAGAGAGTTGAAAAGTATTTTCTGATAGATCGAAACCAAGAAACAAAAAAACAAAAACATTGTGAATTTTTAATATTAAATTTAAAGTAAAAGTATTTTTATAGTAACTAATATTGAGATACATGAACAACAAAAGAAATACCAACAATTTCTCAAAAAAAAAAAACAAAAATTGATAAAGAGAATTTTTTGAAGCTATTTGAAAATTGTAGTAGCCAAAGCACCCGTTATTTCCTAAGTTGCATTAGGAGCAGATATTGAAAACAAATAATAACTTGAATATTGCCTACATAATTGATTTCATTTTTTTGATACCTACCAATTAATCAATCAATGTGAATTTTCTCCCACTTAAAAGCACCAAGCGCAAACATTTGTTCTCAGCGCAAATCATTTTTTGCATGTCAAAAATAACTAGTAGATTCAATACAACTACAGCTTCGCATACTCACACACAAAAGCTTTCGTGTATGTGTGTAAGAGTGTGTGTGTGTGTGTGTGGTCTATGTATATATTTGCATAACTAAACATATACATATGCCGATTTTTCCAATACCTCAAATATCAGTGTACAATTGTTTTTATTTCCTCTTAAAAGAAATCTCATTGTTCAAAAAAAACAAAAAAAGAATATATGAAAAAGAATAAACAAATTAGAGAATGAAATATATTAAAAATTGATAAAAAAAAAAAAATAAAACAAATCAAACTATTGTGTTTCATCTTTCAAAAAGGTTTTTTTTTTTTTGTTTTAATTTGGAATTAATTTTTATTGCCAGGGGCTTTGTGTGTCTGGAAAGCCACGTGGTTTGAACAGCTGTTTTGGCCTTTCTATATTCGTGTCTTTGTTGTTGTTGTTGTATTGGCAACAAAACAATTTAGTTGAATTCTGAGACTAATTGTAATTTTCCCGGTTGACTTATAAAAGCTTTTTAATTTTTAAAACTTAATTTTATTATAAATCTTCTAATTCATAGGTTGCGAACTTTGTTTTTCCTATTATATTGTTATTTTTTTTTTTTTAATATAATTTTAACAATTTGGGATAATCCGCACTCAGTAGACGAAATTTCAAAAAAAGGTGGCAGCCCAGATCTGTTGGTAAAAGATCGATAACATCAAAATCAAGCACGCCCTCTATCGGACTGTTCCTTGAACTTTTTGACACCTTGGCAAGGGGAATTTAAAACTTGACTGTGAAATTTTATTTTTCATATATCTCCTGCAAATATGGTCCGATACTGGTCATGTTTGATATTAATCGAAAGATTTTTTGATTTCGGACAACTTTTTAGAAGCAATTTATACTAAAATCTTAAAGCTATGGAAAATACAAAGCTTTAAAAAAGTCATGGGGTGGAAGGAAGTGAGGGGGGAGAATAATAAAATAAATTTGAGCCTTATAAATTAGCAATAGTCCAAATTCCAAGTTTGGCTGTCGTAGCTCTTACCGTCTACAAGATCTAGGCGTTACTTTCTTAACAATATTTTGGGTAACTTCGAGGGTCTCCTAAAACTGCCTCTCTGTGTTACATACATTTCTAAAAACTAATATACCCTTATTTCTAAGGCATAGTGTATAAAAATGCAACAACTTTTTTTTTGGCTTATTTGTCTTGGGTCTATTGTTGGCAGGTCTGTTAGGCTAACAGAAAATGTTAGCATAACATTAACATTATTGAATTTAACATTAACATTTTTCCAACCCCCAAAAGAGCGAGAGAAAATTGCCCGCTTTTCAGTGTCATTTGACAGAAAAATCGATTCTTTGCACACTGGGCCACTTTGGCAGCCAGTTGGCCAGAAATCAAAGTACAAACCAGCCGAGCAACGCGACCGAGATGACCCACTTTTCGGGGTTTTCGCATTAAAAGCCCAACTTCTTAATAAAAAAAAATAAAATTATATATATATATATAAATATATAAAATATAATAAAAATATAAGTAGATACCTACATAGATTTTTTTCTAAATTTTAGTATTTAAATGAAAAGCTCGCGTGTGTGTTTGTATGTATGTGTATAAGTGTAAAACCAAAAAAAAAAAAATATATATAAAAAAAATTTATTAGTCAACAAATTATGTAAAAAGTGTAACGTAGTGTAACTTCTATGCATTTATGTGAGTTTGCCAAAGGCAAAGAGTGAAAAAAAGTAGTAAAAAGAATAGAAAAAAAAGAAAAAATTAAAAAAAAAAGGAAAGTAAGAACAAAACGACAGAAGCAGTAGCACCAGCAGCGCCACCACCGTCAGCAAGGAAAGAAGAAGAAGAAGAAGCAGCAGCAACATCAGCGCTTCAATAAAAAGGTTAGCAATTTAGCTGATTTCTACGTGCATTAAGTTTTCGGGTCACTCAGGCAAATTCCGAGCCCTCCAAAATGTGAATGAAACAAAAAGTTTAGTGGAAAAAAAGATAACTAAAACGGCCCAAATTAGCGCGTTCGCAAAAAAAAAGAATTTTGTGCTCTACACCAAATAGGGAAAAATGTTGTTTTTTTTTTTTTCACCCAGCAGCCGCTGCGTTGGCTTCATTCTTTCGCCTTCGTTTCTTTCGCCGCCGCGATTTGTGTGTCTCTTAGTGTGAGTGTATGTGTGTGTGTGTGTGTGTGTGTTGGGTGAAAATTTTTTCACTAAGCCCGTGTGCGTGCGAATAACGTGCAAATGTATACAGTTAACCCATAAAATGTATTACAAATGTGTAAAGGCAAAAGGCACCGCTATGCCACAAATAACAAATTCCGCAAAGCAATCAAGGTTATCAAATTAAGCTAAAAATAAATAAATACATAATCAGCAACTGGGTGCAAAAAAAAAAAAAACGAAAAAAAGTAAAAGTGTAAGCTTTGCCTACTCCTTCTTCATATCGATAAAGGAAGAAAAGAACAAAAAAATGAAAGGAGAAACACACAAAAAAGAAGAAGAAGAAGAAAAAAAATAGCAAACTAACGTAAAATTACACACACACACGCACATACAATTGTACATATACGCATGTGCATAGTACAACCTACATACACACCTACACACACACACACACACACATACAAGCTCACTGAAATACGCAATGCTCACGCCAGGGCAAATAACAGAGCAACAGAAATTGTTAATGTGAATGAAAATGAAATGCGCGCTTACCACAAAAATGCTGAAATTTCGGTCAAAGCAAAAAAAAAAAAGAAACAGAAACTCATAAATTAAATGATATTCACAACATTGAAAAAAAGGAAGGAAAGAAACTAAGAAAGAAGAAGAAAAATTTACCAAAGCCGATCTAATAAAAAAAAAAAAAAGAAAAAAAATGCATTTGGTTTAAAACGGCGCGAACTCAGACCTAAAATATATTTGATATAAACGCCCACATTGACCCACACATACCTATTAATACATATACATTCGTATATATATATATATGTATGTATGTATGTATGTATGTAGATTTAACATATATGTATTGACATATAAGTAAGTAAACGTTGGAACTGGAGCAGAGTAATGCAGAGCAAAGCAGAGCAGATTGGCGCACCAGTGAACAGAGCACAGTTATGTAGATGTGCGTGTGTGTGTGTGTGTGTATGTCTGTTTCATATTCATAAGCAAAGGCAGCACTGGTAGAAGAAGAAGAATGAGTAGCAGAAGAAGAAGAAGAAGAAGCAGCCACAGCAGCAGCAGCAGCACAAGATAAATGAAAAGTGTCAGTTTTTGCTTTGGGGCGGACGCTTTTGACACTTGGCGCGCAACAACAGCAACAACAACAACAACAGAAAACACACACAACAATAACAGCAAAGCCGCCAAACGTTCAACCCAAAGTCGACGCCACCGTCAGCGTCAGCGCCGTTGGTGTTAAAGTCTTGCCGTTATTTTTTTTTCTGTTTTTTTTTATTCGCTTCTTTTTCGGTGCTGGTGCGTGCGTAGAACAAACGCACACCTTGCTGAGCACCACAATAGCGCTTGGAGTATGTGTATGAGAGAGAGAGAGAGAGAGAGAGTGGGTAAAAAAGCAGAGTCTGAGAGAGGGCAAACTGAATTGGCAGATTGCTGAGTAAGTTGATGAACAGGAAGAGAAGTAGCAGCGAACATATGAGAGTTTGAGGTAAAGTGGGCGGCGCAGGTGTTTGTCATGCGGTTCGCTTGTCTTCTGTCACTGTTGTCCCCCGGACGCTGTTGACGGACAACCATGTAAATATATATATAAAAATATATAAAAATGTTTGGCTTTCTCTGTGTGTGTGTGTGAGTGTGTGTGTGAGTGTGTGTCAACAATTTTCCAATCCAAACAGTAGATGGTTGCAGTTCCTGATGTGGCAACTATTTTTGTCCCACGGTTTCCCACATGATTGTGTGTGCGTGTCTTGATAAGCTTTTGCGTCCCTCTTCTTTTACTTCTTCTTTTTTTGTTATTATTTCCATGGGAAAAAACAGTTTTTTTTCACTCCAATATTATTACTGATGTTGTTGTTGTTTTTATTTTTGCACGCATTTTTTTAGTTATATAGGAGTACAGTGGTCACCATAAAACTAAGCTGATAATGTCCGAATATCTTGTCTATTTAAAATTGAAAAAATCATATATACTCAAATATTATAAGATCAGTTTCAAATTTTATAATAAAAAAAAAAGAAAATGAAGAAGAAAAAGAAAGAATGAAAATAACAAAAATAGCGAAATATGAATAACTTGACAGAAATGAAATTAGAATATAATATAATCTTGCGAGTGTCGACTGTACCATTTATTCTTTTAAGCTTTTTTTTATTTTATTTATGAAACGTTTTAGGAAATGGCAGGGCAAGCACAACAATCAAGCAATGTTCACAAGTCACGCGTTTTTGCGGACAATTTACTTTTGCTTCTGTTTGTCTAACAAAAACAGCAGAAGAAGAAAAAAATCAGCAAAAAAAAAAATTGACAGAAAACGAAGACCGTCAAAAAAAAAAAAAACGCAATGCTAGTTTCTGCTTTTTTTTTGTTGTTTTCGATATTAGCCAACGATTAATCGTTGGCTAGGCCAATTTTGGCATATGGCAATCATTCAATAATTTATAGATGCAAAAAAGCACACACACATACAGGCACAGAGAGATTTTAGTGACAGCCCTTATAAGTATGCTATAGTTTTGTGCATGTGCGAGACCCGCATGAACTTGTGTGGTGCCAACAACGAACCGAAACGAAACAGAATGTTTTCGGCTATAAATAGGCTAGATAGTTTTTTCTTTCTTCCTCTTCTTCTTCCTCGTTTGCTTCATTTTACTTGCCTCGTGTTCTTTATTTTTTTTTTTTTTGAGCCAATCTCTTTACTCTGATTTCCTCTGGCCCAGCCAACTGCCATCTCTTTTTGTATCCACTCAATTGGACATTCTATTCTATTTTCCTCTGCTTCTGCGGCCATTGTAACAGCGATTGAGGTCAGCAGGATAATGAACTTTTTACATTTTAAATTTAATTGCTCGACTTTAACAAAACCGAAAAGGAAAACTTTTCTTAGACACACACGCATGTTCAGGCTTCACCCTCTTTCTTGATTGTACATTTGCTTTACAACTTGATAAACTACTTTTTTTGTATTTTTTTTTATATACTATGAGGAAAACATATGTTTCGAAATGTTTAATTGAAGGACATTCGTTATAAATGCTTTTATGGGTCTCAAGTAATTATTTTGAATGTGACTTTTGTGACCGAAAGTGAAAGGGTTAAATGGGATTTGTTTTTATATACTCTAAAAAATACAAAAACTTTTATACTCTGGAAATATGATGAGAATAGTTCTTTTTCTTTTTTCATTCAATTTACTCAACGTCGGTCATTGTCTCTGAGTTGTTCACTGGGAAAGGTAAGCAAGACAGTTGAAACTTTCCAAGTTAACTCAAAAGCCAAAAGTAGGTAGAAGAAACTTTTAAATTAGTTTGCACTATGCAAGCTAACGAAAATTGACAAGCGTACCAATTTTAACTTGAATCAAAACCAACTAGAAACTGCCAAAAGACACTCAAGAATCAAAGGAAATATTTTTTATATTTGTTCAGTTTTTTCAGTTGGGGAATTTTCCATTTAATTTACTTTGTTGACCACAATGAGAGGCCAAAAAATTAGGTTAATAGAGTGTAAATCGGCTGCAGTAGAGACGATGGCAAAATTGATGGAGATGCCGAACATACACAATCTATTTGGCTCAACGGTAGAGGGCGCTTTGGGTTGGTATGGGTTTGAATGAAAAGATAAAATACTTATAGACTTGGTGAGCTGGTGACTTGGTGCGCAAACCGTTGCTAATCTGCACTTTAAGAACTCATTAAAATTTCAACAGGCAAACGGTGTCGGTTCGTTTAACAGATGCCAAAATAAGCTAAGCTGTTGTTGTTGTTGTTGTAGTCATTTCATTTTAATTTTGTTGTATCCGTTGATGTTTCCATTCTTTTGGCTAAATGTTTAATTGTTGAATGAAATGATGCAATTTACTTTTGCGACCACCCAGACCGCCCAAGCCAGAAAGCCTCTCCCGAACCGGGCAATTCTATAAATATGCATTTGTCTGTGTGTGCGTGTGTGCGTGTGTGTGTGTGTGTGTGTTCGTGTCTGTGACAAAATAAATGGTGCCAAGCTTTTACAACAACACTTGAATAAGAAATGCCCAACATACTCAACTCCTCTGGCTTGCCAGCGGCCAACTAAAAATAGTCTCAAGCCAGAGCACACTACAATCACTCGGGGAAAGCTGATGGAACTACAAAAAGTGATATGCAGCCAGGCAAACAAAGCCAGGAAAAAACATTTCTGACAACGGCTACTTTAATAAATATAAGAGTAAAAAAAGATAAGAAAGAAAGCAAAAAATAAAATGGCAAAATGAAGGCAAAGCAAACACAAACAAGAATAACAAACATCCAAAGAAACGAAACGGATACGCTTTATAATGTCTGCCTCTCTCTCTCTCACTCTCAATCTCTCTTTTTCTAACTTCCACTTCAAATGTGAAATGCTTGTGATGTGCTTCATATAATTAAAAAATGCTGCGGCCCACACACAAACACACTCAGACACTCACGTTCCTTTCTAACTGCCCACCACTCTCACTCCCTCTCTCTCTCTCTCTCTTCCCCTCTGTCTCTCTAGAAAATGTTAACATTTTAAGCTGAGTAGCTTAACATAATCTGTTAACTTGTAACAGTATTTCGAATGCGCCTGCGTTAACAGACCGCTGTTAAGTTTTAACAGAATTACTCTCTCGCGCTCACCGCCTGGACATATTTGGGGATATTTGCTCACGAGTTATTTTTTTTTTTCGGGAGAGCTTGGCGAGAATTATGGCCTGGCTATAGCCAACCCCTTCACACAAATAACTGTCTAGCTGTCATGCTCGCACACTCCATTTGAGCTGCAGCGCGCATATTTTTGCATTTAAATATCGATGTAACATGCCGAACGGCATAGAGCGGCTAACAATAAACATCAAACTTAAATTGGTAGTAGCGTCAATATAGTGTCAGCCAGCGGTAAGCAACGTCAACGACTACGGCGACGACAACTACAACGACGACGACGACGACGATAACGACAACGACAGCAACGGCAGCGGCAACGTCAGCGACGACAGGCAGAGTAACACTCATTTTTTTGACATTGTTGCCGTTGTTGTTGTTGTTGTTGTTGTTCTTGCTGTTTTTGTAATGTATACTCTCGCACACACACTTACACATATACACATATACAGCGCACTTATCCCTTGTGCAACTAGTGGCTATGCGAACCCAAAACCGAAGCTGGTCTGGCATTATTTTTCTCGTGTTATTTCACATTTACAACATGACTGAGCTGCGCTACAGACATGCGGCTAACGGTATTAAGCAATCGAATTGTTTCAAAGTAAAATAATTTCGTTTAAAGCTTTTAGTGAGTGCAAAAAAAAAAAAAAAAAAAAAAATATAACAAAATTAATAGTGACATGTATGCCAAAAGGTAGTGTGAGCCACAAAGTTGATCAACCCAAACAAAATTTTTGTGTTTCTTTGTGAGGCCTAGTCAATCCATGTCCTTTGATATTTTACACAGAGAAATGCAATATTGCTGCCAACATTGAAGTTCATCCAGTGTGGCCATTGTGGGAGTAGTGGGGCGTGGGCGGGGGCAGCGGCCGCGTTGAGTAAATGCCAAAAGCTGGCAGTGCCACCGGCTTTAGTTCTTGTCATTGGATGCTGTCATACACGCCTCCCTATATCGTTTTCATTTAACTGCCACACACACACACACCTGCCCTTTGCCACCCACAATGCCAGGCAGGATAATCGTGGACTCTTTAAATGTCATGCGAATAAATGATGTTCAGTGTTCAGTCAATCAGGCGATGAGGTCTGCAGCGGGGGCGCCATTTAGGCGTGGCATTCAATACTTTGCAACTTTGTTTGCTGCTGCCAGCCCCCCCGCCTAGCCTTGAGCATATTTTCAATCCTCACATGAAATTATTAAGATACTTGAACAAATCATTTTCCAACTAGTTTAATTCAAACAAAAAAAAAAAAAAGAAGAAAAAATTGTTGCCTCCTCTATTTTCTTTTAGACTGTCTAGACAAAGTGGCGCTAGTGACTCGCTGCTGCTGCTGTTGGCAGTGCCAATTCCTTTAACTGAGTAGTCTTTTGTTCACTCAGAGAAAACTGCGTGATGCCATGAGTAATGCAATTGACTGTTTAAGTTGAAAACTACACGCCATTAAAAGTAATTGAATTTAATGCCAGTTTGTGTGAGAGTGTCAGAGTGTGCTACGCTGCGTATGCGTAATGTTTGAATAATACAATTGATGACATTCATTTACACTAATCACTCACACCTTATTCCATATTAACTATTTAATTGAAATTATTTATTTATTTAGTTTTTTGTTTTTTTTTTTTTTATTTAGTAGCGTGTTATTATTTTTTCTTTGTGGTTTTGCGTTTAGCCCAGTTGAGAATGCCTGTAAATTCGGCCACATTGGCAATTAACCTTAAGTTCAAAGTTCAACAGCTATTGCAGACGATATCAAGCATGTGGCAAATAGAGCAACCACAAACACACACACACACAGGCAAAAGGACCAAAGGATTTTGTATACACGTGCTCAGTCAAGTTTGGCCATCTCCCTCTCTCTCTTTCTCTCTCTGTCTATCTCTGTTGTTGGTGTTTTTGTTGACCCATTTTTTTTTTAGATTTTTATATGAAAATCTTTATCTAGAAGTTAGTAAGATCTTGGCTTGGAGTTTGTCCCAAATAAATAGACTGCAATTTATTTGGAACAGTCATTGCGAGTCTTGAGAGAAAAGATTTGCTAGCGCCTCCAGCTGCTTTGGGTCATTAAAGTAATTTATGGCATATTAAAAATGGCTTAAACAACTAACCCAATTGTATCCTCTTTACTCCCTTCCACAGTCTGTACCACCAGCAGCAGCAGCAGCAACACAGTGGCAGAGGCATGCCGTACGAATCGATGCATCATCATCAGTCGGCGGCCGCTGCCATGGCCGCCAGTGTAGCACCCAATAGCATGTTGGATTCACTCAGTTTGCAGCTGCGCGATGCGGAAATGCGTCGCACGGAAATCGAACGTGCACATCAAGTAAGTTTAAAAGAAAGCCATACTTTAACCGTTATCCATTCAATTTGCCTGTTTTGCTCGATAGGAAACTTTGGCACAAATACGCAACCTAAGCAGCAGTGCACGACCCGATGCCGAGGCAGTGGAAAATTTACAATCCCGGGCGCGTGAGCTAGAGAAAAAGGTGAGCAGAAGCCAACAAAAAAACAAACACACTTTTGTTAACAATATAACAATTGAAAGGTGGCACTGGAGAATGTACGCTGCGAGGAGTTACAAATTGAGTTGACAGCAGCCTTAAAGGCGAAGGCAGCACGCTCGGCGGCCAATATGTCCGGCACGGGCATTCAGGGGCCGACGAGTACCACAGCGGCGGCTGCGGCTGCTGCTGCAGCTGCCGGAGGCATGGTGATACCGACCTCAGCGAGCAGTTCCACCGTCACATGGGCACCGACAATCAGTCACCAAGACCAAGGCTCCGAGATTGATATCATAATGGCGAAAATCGAACAGGTAAGCAGACAAATTATTAAAATTTTATTCAGTTTCTTTATCGCAAATCTCGCCGGGCGCCACCTCTGAATACTCTTGAAGAGACTCTTCAATAAATTGGCTAACCTGGGTCGAGCTTATTGAGCTGCTGGGCAGCGACAAGTCATCCAGTTCAGACGAAGTTAAACAAGTCATGAAACTCTCGAAACTGTCCATGCTTTGGCTATCCGAGTTATCCAGTAGCTGATTCAATTGAGTGCCATCATTTCGAACTTCTGGCTTGCCCTGCTGGAAGGCATCGCCCGGTGCCTTGAGGCTAATTTGCAATTGACGACGAATCTCCTCATTCTCATTGGTTAGCTCACTAATGAGACGCTGATTCTCCTGGCTATCAAGCTCATCCCAATTGGCCGTGACCATCATGACTTTGATCATTTCCTGGATACGCTTATCCTGATAGTTCACCATAGACTGCAAGCCATTGATATACTTCTCACGCAAATTATAGGTCTGGCTGAGTATATCAGTGTCGCAGTGCTCGGCATATTTGGCCATTATCTTATCCACACCAGCCTTGTAGTCCTCTACGGTTTGCTTTAGCTCGGCATTCTCAGACAGCAGCTTGAGCTGTTCCGGGCCCTTGACATGCTGGACCAGATGCTTGAGGACCTGATCATCGCGAAATTTGCAGCAATTCAACATTACCTGATCGACATTTTCGGTTTCGTTGAGCAAATGTGTGGTTTGGTTTAGTAAATAACCAAAACTAGTGGCCAATTTGTTTGCCGTTTTGATCAGATCTGCAACTGAAATCTTTGACTTTTCCATTTTGGGCTCGACTCTTTGTTGTTTAACAAGAAAAATTTTGTTTTATTCTTTCGATTCGACGAAGCCTTGAAAGAAAGATCTAAGCCTACTTTTTTCTTGTTTTTCTTTCTAGGATAATCGTGTTTTGGCTGAATTGGAGCAACCACGAACTTCCGCCGCTGGCATGTCAAATCTGCCGCCCAGTTCCATATTGAGCACGGGAAATAGCGAATTTAGAACCATATCAAAGAGTGGTGAGTTTTTTCAAAGACAAAAATTTTGGAAATTTTTGAAAATTTTGTAAATTTTTCAGAACTTGAAGAAGAACTGAATCGTTACAAGAGAGCCGTTTTAGGTGGTGCCAGTGGCACTTCCGGTCTATCCTCCGGCTATTCAAGTTTGCCGCAATCACTGGCCTCGAACTTACCAAATGGAGCCAGCACAAGCTTAAGCGGCACCAGCGTTGGCTCACAGAGCGCCGCCGGCGGCCTCACATCCATATCGGCCTTGGTGCCCAACTCAATTAGCGGCATATCCTCGAGTCTGAGTAGTCACGCCATACAATCACTAAATACGGCCACAGCAGCCTCAGCGTTTGGTGCCGGCGCCGGTGTCGGTGTCGGTGTCGGGCAGACTTCCGTTGAGAAGCTTTTAGCTAGCGGAACTAGTGGAATCACTGGCATTCCACCATTGCCGGTAAATATTCATACGATGAAGGCTATGCCGTCGGCATTAAGTCAGGTAAACCAACTATTTTCAATATCAATGAACTAACAACAACAACAACCAATTTCAAAATCAAGCAATTACAATCTCAAAAAAATTCAAAAAAAAAAAAAGAAAAGCAAATTGCGCCAAAATTTAAGCTTTTTTTTATTTACCAAAAAAAAAAAAAAAAGTTGATCTATTTTTTTTTTTTGCCAGACGCCTGGCCACGCTTGTCGCTTGTCAGTTAATTGGCCTTGTCACCTGTTGTAATTTTGTATTGATCAAATTTGGCAAAGAAAAAAATATATAAATGTATTTAAAGTAGAATATATTGTTAATCTGCTTTAGCATTTTTAGCTTCTGTTCCGGTTCGTTCCGGCGATTGTGCTGTGGCGCGTATTCAGTGTAAATTACATTGAGCTTTGTTGTAGTTTCATTATTGAAAATAATTACATAATCATTAAACACACACATTCAAACATTTTCTTAATTAAAAAAAAAATAATATATATATGGCAAACTTTTCACACTTCACAACACATTAAACATTACAAAAGAGAAATTGTTCACAAAAATTTTACCCTACTGCATGTGACTGGTATATAGTAACAATCTATCACCTTTTTATTTTAAATATATATTTTTTTCTAAATCACACATTATAAAGGTTCTGAAATTTCTAGCTCATTTCCTTTGAAAAAGTTTTTAGATTTCAGAAATAATTTTCAGAACCCAAGTTCTCTTTCATTTCTAAACTAAAAGCATTTGAAGTAATTTAGTATTACTTGGGCTTAGAACCTAGCCTTATATATATTCATAGAAATTCTTGGAAAATAGCATGTTTATTTTAACAAAACCACCATACAAACATACATACATCTGCTGGGCTCAGCTGTGATCTCAAAAATTTTAACTCTTCAAAAAAAAAAAAGAAAAAAAAAAAAAAAAATGATTGATTCCAGCTTTTTTACACTTTATCGAGAGTTGTGTTGGTTTATGTTCGTCTTACTAATTCTTTTTGACTTCATAAAATGCTCTCAAAAGAGTTTTCAATTATTTTCAAAAATATTTGAATCATTTTATTTGTATCCGATTAGTTTGTTGCTTGAATTTTTCTTAAAATACAAAAACTGATCTAACTTCATGTCTCATGTCTCGCCACCAAAAAAAACCAAAAATAAACATTTCGTTAATAAAAATATTTATCATATCTCTATATATTCAATATATATATTTCAATATTAAAGTATTGCAGGCTTTTTGTTGTGACATGAAAAATAAACGTAAACTCTGTGATTTCTCTTTCCGTTTTATGTGCTCTCTCTTTATCTCTTTGTAAAAACTAAAAAAAAAATACCAAAACAAAAACTCTGCAACTCGTCCTATTCTATTCTTTCGATTCTTCTTCTTCTTCTTCTATTTCTACTGATTAAATGATCTGTCGAACCAAAAATGTGGTAAAAAAAAAACAAAAAAAAAAAAAAAATTACGAAAAATATTTTTTACACAACTTTTGTGTGTCTTCTTCTAAATGTATGTGTGTCTGTATCTATCTCTATCAAAAACAAACAAACAAACTAACTAAACTGTATATGTGTATATCTCAAATATGCCTTATCACAACTCTACCAACAATAACAACAACAAAAAACAACCACCAAAAATATATACAAAAAATCGCCATGTAAAAAAAAATTAAATTAAAAAAAAAAAAAAAACAAAATCCCAAATTAATTTGCACAAAACACACAAAAAAAACAAAAAAAATTGATTGAAACTGAATTGAAATTGAATTGAATTTGAATACGAAAAGCGCGGAACAATACAACTGTACAATTTACAGAGCACAACCATGCCCCTCCTGTCACTGAACTCGCATAACATACCGACCGGCGCGAGTAGTTACTCGGCGCTGGGATTAAGCGGTGGCGGCGGTGGTGGAGTCGGTGCCTTGGGCACATCACTGGCACATCATCCCACCATGGGTAATATGCTCGATACGAGCGCCCTCCTGGGTACGGCTGGTCTGAGCGGTCTAGGCGGTGGCGGCGTTACGGGCGCCACATCACTCTACGGCTTGAGTGCCAGTGCCGGTCTACCAAATTCTTATCCACCGCCCTTCCTCGATGTTGCCTCCAGCGCCTCGTATCCATTCACGTCGGCCGCCTTGCGTAATGCCACCAAAATGAAGATGCTCGACGAAATTGAGATACCCCTGGCACGATACGGTAATCGCAGCTCCCCCTGCTCACCCATACCGCCTAGTACCTGGGGCTTGGATGAGTTCACCGACGGTTTGAGTGCCTCCATGATGCACAATCGTAGTGGTCTGGCTCTGGGTGCCTTGGACCTGGACAGTGAGTATTTAGTTTTTACTTTAATTTCAAGTTCTATCTAATATGACCAGTGCTCTCTTTTGCAGCACGCAATCATGCACTGAACGGAGCCAGTGAGCCCCAAGTGGATATGCTGGATATACCGGGCAAAGGTCGCTGTTGTGTGTTCATAGCGCGATTTCCATACGATCCGCCAGAGTAAGTTCTTTTTGAGAAAAATTAAATTCTAGGATTCGGTATACTCTTCACCTTTGTGGACAGACATAAATGAGATCCCATGAGATCCCACTTAACACGTATACTTACTAATGAAAACTTAAGGAATAATCACCAACACGCCATCTAGCGGACTATTCATACTTGGGCAAAGCCCGTATCTCCTATAGTTATGATCCGATTTGTTATATGTCTGAAATCAATCGAAGGATTTTTTAATTAACTGAAACTTAACTTATATCTAAATTGGGGATTTGGAAGGAGTATCGAAATTCGAATACTCCTTTATAGTTTTCAAGTCGGACGTGCTTATATAGATTTATTTGATCACCCTGAACATGCGTTACATAATCTTGCGTAGTTTTCGAGGACCCTTTTTGTGATATATATAATATAAAGATAGAGACATCAGTTGGTTATATTTATAATTATACCCTGTACCTAAAAAGGTACAAGGGTATATTAAGTTTGTGCAAATGTATGTAACATAGAGAAGGAGACGTCGGAGACCCCCCAAAGTTACCCACAATATGATCAGGGTGACTAGAGAAATTGATATAGCCATGTCCGTCCGTCTGTCCGTCTGTCCGCGCGTACGCCTAGATCTTAGAGACTATAAGAGCTAGGATAACCAAACTTGGGATTCGGACTCCTTATGTGTGTACGCTGGTCAAGTTTATTTTTTTTTTCTCCCCCCGCCCCCCCTTTCACCACCTCATTTTTTCAAAGCCATATAATGTCTAAACCTTTCGGATTTAAGTATTAGTTGCTTCTGAAAAGTTGTTAGGAATCTAAAAATCTTTCGATTGATATCAAACATGACTAAAATTGGACCATATTTACTCGAGATATACAAAAAACAAATTTTGAGGGTCAAGATTTTAATTCCCCTTGCCTAACTGGTAAACTGCCGAATGAGCAGTCCGATAGATGGCGTGCTTGCAATATTGTGAACAATGTGTTTTTGGATTCAAAGGAATATTAAGACCAGAAGTTTTATGTGAATGCAGGCGACCAGGGTTACCACCCGACTAGGGTTGCCACCTTTTTTTTTTTTAATTCCGTCTACTAGGTACATGGTATCCCAAACTCGGCCGCGCCCGAGTTTAACGTTCGGCTTCATTTTTTCGATTTTGATTTCGCTTGGAATTCTAATTCTCTATAATTGAAACTTTCAGAGAGGCTGAGGGCGAACTCTCACTCTGCGCTGGAGACTATCTGCTTGTTTGGACCAGCGGGGAGCCTCAGGGTGGCTATCTGGATGCCGAACTTTTGGATGGACGTCGCGGCTTAGTGCCAGCTTCCTTTGTACAGCGTTTAGTTGGTAAGTTTCAATAAGAATTTTTTTTAAATTTTTGCCAAACTCATTTGTTATGTTTGCATAGGCGATGATCTCTTGGAGTTTCATCAGGCCGTGCTGTCGACACTTCGCGATGCCGAGGATGGCTCAATGCAATGCGATACCACTTCTCTACCCTCCTTGCCGCCGCACAACCCATTGCTCACACACACCCACGAGGATTTAGCACGTTTGAGTGAGACGCACACCGATCTGGAACATGATCAGGATGACATTAGCGACAATGGTAAATGATTTATGATAAGTTTATAACTTGAAAGTTTCATTTAATCTTTGGTTTTTGATATCTGGCAACGATCTCTCTCTCTCTCTCTCTCTCTCTCTCTCTGTAAAAGTGAGCATATTTTTGAGTTGAACAAGTTTTTAATCTTTGAGCACTTGAGCACTTCGTAGATCCGCTCGAGCACTTAGCTAGAGTATAGAATTGTCTTAATCTTTAACTAATTCTGTGTCCTTTTGTTGGTTTCCTCTGCAGTTCCAGCCCCCAAGCATTTGACACTGGAGAGGCAATTAAATAAAAGCGTATTGATTGGCTGGTCACCGCCAGAACCAGTTGGTTACAATCTCATAGACAGCTATCATGTCTACGTGGATGGCGTGCTCAAGGTCACAGTCAAGGCCAATGAAAGAACACGCGCTCTGATCGAAGGTGTCGATTCCACGCGGGTAAGTCAATCATTCAACCCAGAGAGATCAAGCTTCATTACCAATGAATATTTCTGTTCTTCCTCGATAGCCTCATCGCATTAGCGTGCGTAGCGTGACTCAGAATCGACAGACATCGCGCGACGCCGCCTGCACAATGATCATTGGTAGGGACACGGCGCATCTGGGTCCGTCGGCGGTGCGCGCCTCACACATAACGTGTTCATCGGCGGTCATCTCCTGGCTGCCGGCCAATTCCAACCACCAGCATGTGGTGTGTGTGAACAATGTGGAGGTGCGCACCGTCAAGCCGGGCATGTATAGGCACACCATCACTGGCCTGGCGCCGAGCACACAATATCGGGTCACGGTAAGGGCCAAACATTTGCGTGCTGTGGGCCAGCATCCGCCAACAACACCCGGTCGGCCAGGGCAAGAGGAGGCTCCCGGAGCCTATGCTGATTTCCGTACACTGACCAAAGGTCTCCCAGATCCGCCACAGGTAACTATCAATTTCCATTTACCATTCGAACAATTGAGAATTCTTACATGTTTTTTTTTTGGATTTTTCAGGAAATCCAACTTGAGGCTGGACCTCAAGATGGTACCATTTTGGTGACATGGCAGCCGGTTAACAGGCCCACTTCCACGGGGCCTGTAACCGGCTATGCTGTGTATGCCGATGGTAAAAAAGTGACGGATATCAATTCACCCACGGGTGATCATGCACTGATCGACATTGGCAAACTGGGTGTCTTCAATCCACGAGCAGTCACCATACGCACCAAATCACGAGATTCACAATCGGCCGACAGTGCCCCCATTTTAATACCAAGTATTACGAAAACTAATTTACCAGATAAGATATATCCACTAATCTGATCTGAACTTATAGATACCGTGCGCAACGCTGTTGCCCGTCGGGGACCAAATCAAATGGGCATGGGTCCACAGCTTCCGCAGGGACCGCACGGTCTGCCCGTTCAACAGCAAATGGGCATGACTGGACAGCCGCAGCCTCCGCACATGATGGGCCAGCAGGATCAGCATCACACCCAATACGATCCCAATCAAATGCACCAACAACAACAACAGCAACAGCCCGGTCAGGGCATGCAACCGGGTCAACAGCCCGGCCAACAGGTGAGTGATTTCCATACCGAAACCCTGCACGTCGACCAGTCGGAAGCCAGACTGCTCGCTTACCCATATACACACACCAAGACTATAAATACACACAAATTCAATGTAAATAATAAAATTCTTTTCAAACAGTTTGAAATTATCTACTTTTTTTTTATAATTTTCAATGAAATTGAGTGTAAAAAAAAACAGAAAAACTTTTATATTCTTCAGCTCAACAACACAACAAACACAATCAAAGATTGTACATAAGTTTTTTTTTGTATAAAAAAAATATAAATATTTATCTCAAACATAATCAAGTCTGAATGTCATGCCATTTGTTAAATCCAATCAAACTGCCAAACTCGAAACAAATTTCCCCAAATTGAACTATCAACTGCTTGTCTATAACTATCCAAAACAAATCGATTCTAGCTATCAGAGAATGTTTATAAACTTTTTCGATACCCAAACATACATTTTCAAATTTCTATTTCTCCAGTTGAAATATTCCTTTCTTAATTGTTTGCAAAAATTTTATTTTTCAAGTTTATTTATTTACTTTCTTTTTTATTTGTAAATGACCTATCCAAGAATTATTTAGTCAATGACTATATATATAGTCTTATATTTTCTGTCAGTCAGATTATTTTTTTTTACTTGACCTAGAACCCATATAAGAATTATATAGCCAGGGAGTAAGTCTTTTAGTTTTTTGATCAGTCAATATTTCAACTCTTTAGTGAGATCTATTGGTTTTCTAACTGGCTTTCAATCTTCAAGGATTGATTCAAGGATTCCTATATAGATATTTTTCTCTAAACTAAAAAATCATATTGGATATGGTATTGGTATCTTTAGAGTAGCGAAGACCATACACTCTTTTTGAGATTTTTATACATTGTACCCAGACCCAGAGTATACTAGAGTATACTATATATGATCAGGGTAATCCAAACCATTTGTCCCTTTATCTGTCTGTCTGTATGAATGCAAGGATCTCGGTAACTACTAAAGGTAGAGGTTTCAAGTTTGGTGTAAAGAATCTATAGGACCTGAATCAGGTTAAGTTTTTTTTATTTCATTCCCTCGGGATCATGAATATCTTAAAAGCAAAAGAGAGCTAGACTCACGAAATATTATACTGTTTATAGGGAAGAGTTTGTGATCCATTGCAAGCGAAGTTTGATCTTAGAACCTTATTTAAATGGGTTTGATCAATTAACAGAGAATTGAAAAAACCTTCACACTTATACAAAATTTTAAATGGAAATTGAATATCAATGAATTTATATTATTGGAAAGGTTATCTCTTAACTTCGGTTAACTGAAGTGATTATTTTTTTAATTTGAAAAGTTTTCGTCTTGGCTCTCTCTCTCTCTATCATTCTCTCTGAATTTCTCTACCTCTCTCTTATTCTCTTTATCTGAAATGTTCCCAAAAACTTGTTCAAATTTTTTTTAAGCCCTTTTTGTTTGTTAAAAAAAAGAAACTGTGTATTTTCTTTGCAAAATAATATAACCACATTATATACATACACGAATATATTTAGACAAACGCACAAAATTCACACAATTCAAATTATATGGAAAATGTTATGAAAAATATTTCACTTATGTCCAAGTACTGCGAGAAAAACAAAAAACAAAAATAAAACCTAAATATTTCCGATTTTAATTATAAGAATCAAAAGCAATTTTAATTGAGACCTGACCCCTAAAAATAAATAAAATATTAACTTGTATGTATATAATTTTTTTAATTTAATTTTATCATTATTATTATTATTATTTTTTTTTATATTTTTTTTGATAAAAATGTCAGAGTATGCATTTTTTCTTAATTTAATTTTTGCTAGTATTGAATTTAGTTTTGATTTAAAAATGAGTTTGGTTTATTTTGTTGTAAAGAGTTCACAATAGCATGTCTTGAATTACAGATGCAAATTATGCAAATTGCAATAGAAATTGCAAATATTTTTTGAAAAATTTGTTCAATTGTTGAGATTTACAAATAGAATTGTTTGACTAAGTCATAACCGGAAATGCAAAAATTTGTCTTAAGGAAAAAAAAAATATTTTAACAAAAAAAAAAAAAAAACCAAATGCAATGCAACGAAACAATTTTAAACAATACAAGTTACATATTCATTTTCATTATATGAAACCAATACCGTTAACCTGTTACCGATACTGATACCGTTACCGATACCGATACCGAATTGAATCGAACAGCCCGATGGCAGCTCCGGCTTGTTAGGTGGCCTGCTCGGTGGCCTCTTCTCGAAACCCACACAGAATCAAGTGAACCAGAATGTAAGTTATACCCACAACATCTCTCACTACACACACAACACACACACATATACACATATATAGACATAAATAATAGTACACCTTTCGTAAGAATATATAAAAATATTTTAAGTGTTCGATGCATTTTTGTTGGCTAGCAAACTAACCGAATAATGCAATTGCCAAATGTAGAACTATCAAAAAAAAAAATATATATAAATTATTTTTTTTTAAACAATATACATAAATATATATAACATATATACATTTTTTTTCTCTCTCTTAGCCTAATAAACAAGTAGTGAAATGAAGCTTTCTTAGAATTTAAGTGCTTTTGGTACATAAAAAAAAAAAAAAATGTTGCATTGAAAACGAAAAAAAAAAGATGAGAGCAGAAAGTAAGAATTTTTGGTTTTAATTTTTTGAAAAGCTTTTAATTTTGGCTTTGAAATTTATTAAATTTTTCATTTAAATTACTAAAACCCTTAAGTGTCTCTAGGGCAGAATGCTTAAACAGATTATAATTTGACTAAGAAGTAGGACAAGTATTAAATCGGAATGTCTTATGAATTTGATTAGTTAGTTCAGTACTTTGACTTTTATTTTACAAAATCTTTCAGCCTCAAAATTTGACTTGCTGAAAAAAAAAATAAACTTTCAATTCATTAACTTCTTTAACTTTCTATAATCCAGCTTAGCTTAGTGTTCATTTAGCATTTCATTTGTACAAATAAATGTTGCGCGCTTCTGTAAAAAAAAAATTAAAAATAAAGGAAAAATTCTACAGATATCCTTAATGTATCTATTTCTGTCAATGTAACTCCTCTTCAATAGAAAAACATTTGTAAACACCACAAAACAACATCCAAACTAACCCAACCAAAGAAAAGACTTTCAGAATACTCAAAAACCTTGTGCTTTATTCTTTTGAAATTAATTTAGCTTCGTACAATGCCTTTGACCCTATATCAGCTATAGATAATTCTACTTCGATTTATCATTTCATTTGTTTTGATCTCTGTATAGCTCATTTATGCGCTTATTCCAAAAGCCAAGTCCACATCATAAACACACAGCTTAACTAAACTTAAAGACCTTTTTACATATACAAAGTATCTTATGCCTCTTCTTAGTTGTATAAAATCGAAAAGCTAACTAACCAACTTAAAAGTGTAACAAAACCTCACTACATTTGCTAAACAAACTAAATACCTTTCTTTAACTAAAAGAATGAAAAACAAAGTACAGATTAAGCAACTATTCTATTCAGCTATGCTAAACAGTTGAAAAAAAAAAACGAAACAGAAATGCTAACAAAATTTTAAATTCATTTAAATTAAATTAAATTCATCCATCGCTCAATTCTGAACAATATTCTGATGCGGCTGCAGGGCTACCAACCTGGAGCAACGCAGCGCGGCATGGTGCCGGGAAGACCGCAGGGTCCGGGGCAGCAGCAGCAGCAGCAACAGCCGTATGGGCCTCAGGGACAGATGGGCGGACCACGTTTTCGAGGACCTGCACCCGGACCGATGCCCGGTCAAATGCAACAGCAAATGCAGGGCCAGATGCAGGGCCAAATGCCGGGTCAGATGCCGGGTCAGATGCAGGGTCAAATACCGGGTCAGATGCCGGGTCAGATGGCTGGGCAGATGCCGGGTCAAATGCCGGGTCAAATGCCTGGTCAAATGCCTGGTCAGATGCCTGGTCAGATGACCGGTCAAATGCCGGGTCAGATGCCTGGTCAGATGGGTCCTCGTGGACCTGGTCCGGTGCCACTCAATCAGCAGCAACAACAACAGCAGCAAATGCAACAGGGCCAACTCATGCCCGGCCAACAACAGCAACAACAACAAATGCCTGGGGCCCAGAAGAAACCACGCTACTTTGTGGCCATGTTCGACTATGATCCAACCACAATGAGTCCTAATCCAGATGGATGTGATGAAGAACTGCCGTTTCAAGAGGGTGATACAATCAAGGTAAGATCGCTGTTTTTAACAATGAAAAAAACCAGAACCACAAAACACTTTCCAGCGACAACAACAACAACAACAAGAACAAGAACAAGAACAATCAACAACAAAGATGAACACTGAACAACAACCACTACGAACGCGATGAAAGAATGGGTAAAAATCATCATTAAAAAAAAAAAAAAAAAATGAAAAAGAAAAAAATAAAATCTGCAACGCCTGAAATGAATTGGATGCCCGAATCGATTGCGCCGAATTGGTTGCGCTTTGCCGCTAATTGAATGATTAAATGAAATGAAATGAAATCAGTGCATGTTTTTCCTTCGTCTTCATGCCCCTCCTTCTCTCCTCCTATCTATGCCCATACAGTTGAGATCGATTTAAGTTATCATAATTATCAAGCTATCCAACAACTTAACTATCAATTAAGTATCGTAATTTAACCACCCACCAAAGTAGAAGTTGTTCTCTCTCTCTATCTATCTATCTCTATCTCTATCTAACTCTAATTCCAACTTCTGTTCTAAACTCTTAATAGTTTCTTAAATAACCAAAAACCAATTAAGTTAGTGTTATGCACAATTTCAACTTAAATGATATCAGTGACACTTTGCATTTACCTCATCTCATAATCTCAAAATTTGTATTTGTTCAATTTTGGGCTAGGTCTATGGTGATAAGGACGCTGATGGCTTCTATTGGGGTGAGCTGAGAGGAAGACGTGGCTATGTGCCGCACAATATGGTCTCTGAGGTGGAAGATAGCACCACTCAGATGGCTGGACAAATGCCCGGAGGCATGCAACCAGCCGGTGGCACCGCACAAGTCATGCCCGGCCAAGGTGGCACTCAGCAGAGCATGCGTAATGTCAGTCGAGATCGCTGGGGTGACATCTATGCGAATATGCCGGTCAAACGGATGATAGCACTCTATGACTACGATCCCCAAGAATTGAGTCCAAATGTGGATGCCGAAGTAAGTTTTTTGATTTCAACGAATAATTTCTATATACTCTTTTCGGAAATAAATCAGAGCTCAAAGGAATTTCAATTATGGGTCTATCTGTCTGTAACTCTATTTATAAGTCTTCGGCTTATATTGTCGGTCGTAAATAATATATCTCCACAGATTTGTCTTAGATCGGCTAGTTATCGCCATATAATCCAAAATTGATAGCCATATTTCCATTACCTATTAGCCTATTTCTCGCTTTCTAAATCTTGAGGATTATGATATATTTAAGTGAGGGTTGATCTAGTATATCACAGAGATTTCATCAAGCTCTGGGTTCTTAATATCCTTCCTTAGAATATTTTATCAGAAAATAAAAACTACAAGTTCGAAAAGAGCACAGAATTTTCGGCAAGTCGATTATAACCTCGATTCTATTTTTATTTTTTTTTTGGGGTATGATTTTGATTTTTGTTTTGAAATTCAAGCGAAAGGCTAGTGTCGGCATTATGGGCGGTCTATTTGGTGGTTTGGTGCCTGGTTTTACCCAAAATTTGGCAGCCTCTAAACAAAGTGAAGTAAGTGGGCATAAAAATTTTGAACAAATAATCTAGAAAGCTAGAAGAGTCGGCATTACCTAGTTAAACTGATAGATTTGGTTCTTACTTTGATTCTAATTAAAATTTATATTAATTTTTGTGTGATTGTAATTTTTTAGCAAGTGGAATTGTGTTTCAAAACGGGCGAAATCATACTCGTTTATGGTGATATGGATGAAGATGGTTTCTATATGGGCGAATTGGATGGCGTTCGAGGACTTGTGCCATCAAACTTCCTGGCTGATGCGCCTGACCAATATAATAACCAAATGGGGCCAGGCGGTGCCGCCGGTCGTGGTGGTCTAAGTCAACGGGGCAGGGGTCAGGGACCCGGGGCAAGAGGACCACCGCCGCCGCCTCGAGATAATATGATGCCTGGTGTGGCCGGGCAACGTGGTCCACAAGGCAAAAGTAAGTAGGCCTTTTGAAAATTTATAAACCAAGATTTGTACCTTTTTTTTTGATTTCCAAAGTTTTCTGATTTTTTATAATTTTTTTAAATATTTTTTTTTTCAATGAAAACAGTCTAACTTAATATTAGAGACTTTTTTTAATCGAGATGAAATTGCAGGCTGTTGAATCTTTTAATTTAGTTTTCGTTTTCGTTTTCATTTTTTAATTATTTCAAATTGAGTAACTCTAAAAAATTTATTTAAAAAAAAATTCTATATTTTAATAATAAAAAAAAAAACATAATTGTGCAGGTTGAAAACTAAACTTTTTTCAGACAACGAAACATAATTTTCATAATTCTAAATATCGGAAAGAAAATCACATCAAATAGGTTTAACAATCTATGTGTTATATTTTATTTATTAAAATCGATTAAAATGTGATGAAAAATATTAAAAAAAAAAAAAAACAAACAAACACAAAATCGAAACAAAACCAAATTCGACGAAGACACAGAAAATTCTTTCACTCTTATTTCTATTTTTCTGTCCAACTCTCTTTCAACAAAAACAAATTCTCCAAAATGAAACAAAAACAAAATGAATAACATTTTATTTTCAATGCCGCCGCTATTAAAAAAAAAAATACCAATTTTATTTTTAATAATTTTTTTTCATATTTTTATATAAAAAAAAGAAGCTTTTGTTAAAGTTTTTCACTTAATTTCTTTGGTTCCGCACAAATTAATTTGTATATTTTTTTTTCGAAATCTTTTTATTTAATTCAAATCAGATGATGTACTTTCTTATAAATAAATAAATATATATATTATATATATAAATATATAGATAGTTGTTGTTCTTGTTGTTGTACTCACACTCTCTTTTTTTTTAATATTGTTATTATTATTATTATTATTATTATTATTATTATTATTTTTTTTTGTTTCAAATCAATCATGAAGTCATCGGCATTTCTAAAATGGATTCTGAGAATTTTTGAGAAATTATAAAAAATATTCCAATCCGACTTTTTCTAAATTAAAAAAAATTTACCTGAATTCTAAAAATTCTCATTCAAAAAAAAAAAAAAAAAAATTAAAACATTTTCATTTGCTTTGTAAAAAGTTGTTCATGCTTTTTCTTGCTTTACTCTTTTCTTCTACTTCTTCTTTTACTCTAAATGTGATTTTTTCTAATATTTATTCTGTCTCTTTTTGTCTTGCGTGATTTTCCATAGCCTTGCAAATCTTATAGATGTCCTCTAATTGCATGAAAAAAAAATGAAAAATATATTTAAGTATTTTTAAGTTCCTTTTTTCTTTTATTTTGAATTTGAACTTTCAGGAAAACTTGAAAAATAAATTAGTTCCTTGCACTCTTGACTGCTGAATGATCATGAATGGTTTAGTTGACCAGCACACTAACCTTAAGTTAAATAGAAAATAAAACCATATAAAAGCTACTCAATAAAGACTGTCCAGGGCTCTGAGGGCCCTGAGATCGGGCTTGGAATTTAAAGATATGAATGCAAGTTCTTTCTACCTTCTGTCCCCAAAGAAAAGAAGAGCTATACAAATCATTTTGCCAAAATCTATAAAATCAGAGTGATCAATTTAACCAAATTCAATTTCATATTAAAGATCGAAATCTACGAAACAAGTCAAAAATAAAAATTATAGTTATTATTTTTTTATATTTGTTAAACTATTTTCCTTCTTTCTTTACAATTTGAAAATATTCTTAGACCTTTCCTATCTATAACGATTTTTGTTGTATTCAAAGTGTTTTATGATTTTCCTTTTTATTTACAAAAAAAAAAAAAAACAACAACAATTTTGAATGTTCGATGTTCATTTGCCAATTTAGCCTATTTAATATTTAATTTTCATGTTATAACAACAAAAACAACAACTACAGCTAATCATAAAAAAAAAAATTATAATAAATAATATTAATAAAAGGGCCTAAAAGCACTACCAGCAAATATCAAATTCTGCCACTCTCGAAGAGCTCCTCTCTTTCTGTATTAAATGTAAATTTCTTATTGTAATATAAATTAATCAATGTTCTATTTTTATTCTCTAACCAATACTTTCAAATACATATTCAAGTTGCCCTTTTTCTCTATATATATTTAACAAATACTACATACTATATATTTATATATATATAAATATTTCATTCAATATATAATTAATAATTTAAACTATGCAAATGGCATTAATCAAATGCTTACAAATCAATATTATTAAGTTTAAAAAGTCTTACAAAAAAAAAAAATTGAATAGGGATAAAAATGCAAAAAAAAAGGTAATATTTTTATGCTTATTTAACAATGCGAAAACAAAATCTATAAAATAATTGTCGGCCAATAAGAAAACATTTCGTATCGAAACCAAGACAATCCTTTTACTTTTTAAGCCTTTCTCTCTTTTCTCTTCTGATTTGATATTTGAGACATCATTTACCAGCGAAAACATGTTTAAAAGACAACAAAATTTCCCCTAAAGCCCCATAAAATATTTGGACATTTTCAAATGATTTCTTTTCAATTATTTCAAAATATTTTTAAACATTTAATTATGATTTCAATTTATTTGTCTATAACTGCGGTTGATTTCTATAAACAAAAGAACAAAGAACAAGCTAACAATGATGGACCCACGCGTTTATTTTCAAGGCTTCAAGAAGAAATGATAAAAACACTTAAACCGAACACAGGCAGCAGTTCAAAAAGAGCGAGAAAAAAAAAACAAAAAAAAAAACAAAGAAATTAAAAAAAAAAAAACGAATAAATTTTTACTCGAATTTAACATAATTTCTTTTATGATTTTGTAAATGATTTTATTGTTTTTGAATTTGGATTTTGATTTGAACTATTTACTACTTACTACTACTACTACTACTACTCTTTCAAAATAATTTTTTGTAATGGTCTGCTGTGGTAAATGTGAAGTCTTTATGTTATATTCGTTGCTATAGATGCTCGCCCTGCTTCCCCTACACTGTTAGACAACACGGGCCACCCTGCCCCCGATCACCAAACGCAGGTAAATACTCTTTCTCTTTTTATTTTTATTTTTTTAGTTTTGTTTTCGAAATAAATAAAAAAAAAATATTAAAAAAAAAACAAATTGCAAATTTTCTTTTGTTTGAAAAAAAAAAAAAAATGCAGAAAAAAAATGTTAAAGAGACAAAGCTTAAAAGAAATACGAAAATCAAAACTACATAACTAAACCCACAACTACTCACCTATATAACCCAAAAACTAAAGCTACAGCTACTACTACTATTTCTACTACTTATAACAACTATATTTACTACTATAACTACAGCTACAATTAATTTTCTAAATCTATCAATCATTTGTTGTTTCGGTTGTCCAAGAATCAAACAAAGTTTACATATAATTTCATCAAGCCAAGCCGTCTCTCCTCATTCCACAATCTCACAACATTCCAAGCAGTACAGTCTGTCCTCACTTTTGCATAAAGAAGCCAAACGCTAGATGGCGCTCTCTCTCTTTCAACTCCCTCTTTAATCATGACATTTCATACTGCATTCGCCAGGTGGCGTGTTTAAAACGCATTCATTTCCCGTTTTCACTGCAGTTGTCAACTCTCATCCAAAATCTCAAGGCTCTCAAAAATCAACTCCAATGCTTTAAACGAACAATCTAAGTCCAAAACAAATCAAATCTATATATATATATATATACGATATTTATAAATATAAATCAAATATATTCTATGTATAGCTAGCAACATGTTTATAGAACTTCTTGTAGCTAAAAAAAAAAAAAAAATAAAATAAACACAGCAAAAAAAAAAAAAATTAAGCAATTACATTATAAATAAATGCATAAACATCAAAATAAAGGAAACAATTTCAAAAGCAAATTGTACGTGTAAATTTTGTATTATGTGTCGTTCAGCAAAAATTAAAAAAAAAAAAAATACCAACTGCCGCACCCTTTGATATTTTAATGTAAATTACAATATAAAAAATAAGTGTGTATAGTCTTGTAAAATGCATAGAAAAGAAGAGTTAAGCTAGCGGCAAAAATTCGAAATACTCTACCAAAACATAGAACATGTCATTAGAACATTCCCAAAAAACACTCACCTTGACGCAAACAAGACAGTCAATATTTATTTCGGTTTCCCTTGGTTACTTCGATAATATTTTTTTTTTTTTAGTTCTTCATCACAGCATTTAATTGTTTATTAATTTTTGTTTATGGTTTCGAAAATTATTTAGTTTAATTTCGAGTAATTTCCAGAGCTGCTGCTGAATTTTTTCAACTCAAGAATTGCGCAGGATAAATTCTCATAAAATCTCACTAGAATCGCTCTATTTTTGTTTTGGTTCTACAAACTCTACTTTCCCCTGTTCTATATTTATTTTTTATTTATTTTTAAAATATATTTCTCTATAAACTAAATATAAAAAAAAAGCAATCAAACATTACATTCCACACTCTGAAAAGGCACGAGGTTTTTTTGTTTTGTTTTTAAGATCCCTACGAACCAGAAAAATGTATAAATACATTTTATAAAAAAAAATTCCTACAAAATCATAAATATTAAATTCAAAAATACTCAATACCAGAAACGAAACGAAACACTCTGAAAAGTCTAACTAATCAAACAAAAAGAAAAAAGAAAAGGAAACAAGAAAATTATAATATGATGAAGAAGATATGATATATCTTTATATATATCTTTAAATATATATAAATAAATTTGTTCTTTTGTTTCTTACTGGTATCTGCTACTAATAATTATAATATTAATTGCTATTACTACTACTACTATATGGAATATTGGATGTAATGTGTAAAAATTTCTATGTGATTCACTGTATGTGGTAATTCTATGATTGAGTCTTTGGTTTAATTAAATTTTTTTGGTTTTTAGTTCATTTAACATTTTTTTCTTCATGTGCTTTTCTATTTTATAATCATTTTTATTTTTAAGAATATATCACCTGGTTTGGCTTATTAGATTTTTGCATTTTGCTTTTGCTTTTAAATTTAACAAAAAAAAAAAAAAATTAAATGAGCAAAAAAAAAATCATCAGCTCAAAAACAAAAAAAAAAAAAAAATCATAAAATCTATTTAGTCACATACACCCACTCTGACCACACATACTTTTAAACATAAATGGTACAGTTCCGCCAAAGGGTAGTGTAAATAAAAAGATACTTTAAAGCCGCCATTATCGCGTTTAGAGTCATAAATAAAAAAGGGCATTTCTTGCGATTAGAAAATGCTAATTTTATTTTATTTTTTCATGTACAAAGCTACACAGAATGTTTATTTTTAATTTCCAAATTTTAAAATATATTTTATTGTATTTTTTATTTGAAAAAAAAAACAATTTTTTATTTTATTTTAGTTAATAAATGCAATTTCAAGGTCTATACTATTCCGTTTTGCGTTCAGTTGAAAGTTTCAAATAATCGTATAGTTCAGAAAAAGTTGCTAGTTCTACATAATTTTATTTATTATTAATTTTAATCAAATACTCTGATGACTTTCAACTCTGCTGTTGAATTATAAATAATTTTTTTAAATCACTTCTAGTTATTTGCTAATCAAATGGGAAATCTCAAAACCAAAGTGCTCAATTATTTGTAAAAGTTAAAATGTTAGAAATCTTGAGCATCCAATGACAATGATGACTTCTCCTCTTTGATCATAGCCAAGTTTCCAAGTTTCCTTTAGCTCACAGTGGAATCTTTTAGAGCACGAAATTGTTTTGGTTTTTGTTTTCAATGTTCTGATTTCGGGCTTTTGTTTTTTGATTAAAAAATAAAGCCAAATAAAAAAATTGTAGTTTTGAAAAATGTAGTTTCCATTCCCCTGGAATTAAATTCAATTTAAAAAATATATATATACCCCCCAAGCCATTTAACTAACATACGAACATAAGGCCTCCTCAGCTAATTAGTAAATCACTTACTAACATTTTTCAATTTAGTTGAAAATATTAAAAAAAAAAAAACTAACCTCATGCAAAATTTCGAATGTCCACTCAAGAAATCAGTATTTTTTTTTTTTTTTTTTTAAATTTCCAATTAACTTTTTGACAAAAGAAAATTGAAAATATTTTCAGAAAAAAAAAATATATATAAATTTATCATAGTTAAATTATCTGAAAACAAAAAAAAAAATAATTTGAATGATTAATTAATTTGTTTTCGTTTTTTGTGTATTTCGAATAATGCAAATTTGCAGGGGATGATCGGTCGCGTTGGTAATGTTGGTATGCAACAACAGCAACAACAACCCTACGGTCAGCAACAGATGCAAATGGGACAACAACAACAGCAACAGCAGCAGCAACAACAACAACAACAAATGGGCATGGGACAAAGTGGAATGATGGGCATGGGTCAGCAGCCACAGCAGATGGGTATGATGGGGCAACAACAACAACAACAACAGCAACAACAACAGCAGCAGCAACCACAGATGGGTCAGATGGGCAACCAAATGGGCGGCATGGGTCAAATGGGTGGCCAGATGGGTCAGATGGGCCAGATGGGCCAAATGAACCAGATGGGTCAGATGGGCCAACAGCAGCAGCAACAACAACCGCCAGTGACGACGCAGGCGCAAACGGGCGGCCTATTCTCGGGTGCGACTAGTTTATTGTCTGGTGCTACTTCGGCTGCCACCGGTGGTCTATTTGGTCCGAAGCAACCACCCAAAACGGATCCAATGCAACCACAAATGGGTGTGCAGCCAACGCAGCAACAAGCCAACGCCTTTGGTGCCCAGCAAATGCAGCCCGGCATGCAGCAGGGCATGCAGCCGGGCATGCAGCCCCAGCAACAACAGCAACAACAACAAATGCCACAGCAAGCCCAGCCGCCGCCCCAGGGACAGGGGCCGGGCGCCGGTCTGCTGGGTGGCCTCAAGGGCATTGCAGCGGCGGCGCCCGGCGGTGATGTACTCTCAAAAGGTAAAGATCTCTTTGGCAAATTCGGGTTCGGCTTTGGCAAATAACCCCGGTCATTCCATAGGGTCCTGTTATATTATTCGTAGATTAGACTATTATTATTATTATTATTATTATGATTATTATTAACTATTATAATTATTGCTAATAATTACGATTATTAAGCAAAAAAAAATTATATATATATATATATATACATATACAAAAATTAAGAAAGAAAAAAAAAATGAAGGAAATTACTAAAACCAAAGTCCCTCGTTCAGTGTGGATGTAAATGTGAATGAAGGAAGATAAAAATACACAAGTTGTTGATATGATATGATAAATGCAACTAATAGTACTAATGGATAATATTTTTTATTAATTAAATTGATAGAAATATTACTGATAATTTATAACAAGAAAACAAAAAAAAGAATCACTACAAAAGAATTGTTGTAAAATTATACAAAAAAAAAAAAAAAATTGTAGTGCTAAAGAGCATAAGAAGAGCACATGAAAAAACTAAACTAATAAAACAAAACAAAAACAAAAAAAAAAAAAAAACATACTGACACCTGCTTGAAGGCATAAGACAAAAGTACAGTTGCGTCAAAAAAGCGTGTGACTCCATTAAAGTTCTTTGTGTATTTCCAAACAAAAACAACAACACACACACACACACATACAAACAAACAAACAATCCATATATATACACATGATAAAGATAATGAAAAAAAAAAATTATAAATAATAAAAAAAAAATTATATTATATTATATACATAAAAAAAAAAAATACATTATATTTACAAATTATTTGTTAACGCACATTGTTAAATTTGCTACTGTTGCTGACCAGTTTATAAATAAAATAAAACTACAAAAATAAATTAAAAAAAAAAAAATTAAAAACAAAAAAAGAAAACCATAAGAAAAACAAAAACATATATTATATATTTAAAATATATATATTAAAACAAAAACATAAATACGATTACATTACCACATTATACACACATTTGAATTACATTTATAAAAATCAAAACCAAAAAAAAAGGAAACTAATAAAAAAAAATCAGCTTAAAAAAAGGAAGAGTTCAAAAAGGGCAAACAAAAAAAATTTATGCAAAAATATACATAAATAAATAAATAATAATAAAAAACAAATTACATAACTACATATATATGCATACGTTACATATACATATTAAAATAAATAATAAAAAAAAAAAATACAAAAAATTATAAGAAATAAAAAAGAAAGAAAAAACAAAAATTCGCAAAAACCTAAAACCGTGGGGCATTTTCAGATATCTTGAAATAATCTTATCTATTTGAAATTATTATTATTTTTCATACATTTCTTCCAAATAAATGAAAATCTATTTGACATCAAAAAAAAAAAAAAATTGTGTTGATTAAATAGTCAAATCATTCCAACCAGAATATAAAAAAAGTTAATCAAAGAATTTTATTTCTACGAGCTTTAAAAATTCCTCCTTTCAACTCGATTTATTCCTTCAAATATTGAGATCAATATTCTTGTAATATTAAATCACATATATATATACATATAAAAATATTACAAATCCTGAAAAAGTCAAACAAAACCAAAGTGCATAGACCAAAAAATTTCAAAACTACACTCACTTCCAGGACTCTCACAAAGATTGTCCTGACAAATAAATAATATATATATGACTTAGCTTAAAAATTGAAAGCTTTCCAAAACCTTTTATTCTTGAAATTTTCAGTATTTGTTTTAATATTTCTAAGAATTAAACTGCCCCTTGCTAAATTGTTATTTGATTCTTAAAAAAAAAAAAAATGAAAAATTAAATTAATTAATTTCTTGCATTTTCTCTGATTGCTTGGTTAGAAGACTTTGCTTTCGTTTCCTATTCGAAAATTTGTAGAAATGAATTTCATATTTGCAATACACTATCTCTCTCCCTCTCTCTTTCTCTCTATCTATCTCTATCTCTCTTAGTCTAAATCGCTTTCTCTCTTAAAAAAAAAAATGGCATTCCAACATTAAAAATTTTATAAATAAAAAAGAAACCTACAAACAAATACATCGCGTACCTCTTGCTTTACAAAACAAACAGAATGTATTAACGAGAATAAAGATAGATTAAAATAAATATTAAAAATACAACAAAAAAAAACACTTAATTTAAAATAAAACTAAAAACAATTAAAACCTAAAAAGATAACACTGAAAATAAAGAAAATGAGTGGAAATTACGAAAGAAATTGATTTGTGAGCAAACCAAAATCACACAAACACACACACACACATAAATACAACAATCAAACAATCACATAAAAAAAAATTAAACTTTGACCACAACAAATAATAAATAAATTCAAATCGACAGCAACTAAAATTGTAAATTGTAAACTGACAAATAGCAAAAGCAAAGAAATGAATATCACTAAATAGAGAAAAGCAAATAAAAATTAAAAAAAAAAAATAAAACATACAATATGAAAAGCAATATGCATTAAAAATAACTAATGATGATAATAAAATTAATAAAAAAAATAAATATATATATACAAATGTAAACTTTTCCCACGTAAAATGATTTCTAACTTACAATCAAATCATTGTATTATTTAGCAAAACAGTAACAAATTTATTAAAACAATACAAAACTATAATTAATAATTAAAAAAAAAAAAAACAACTAATCTGCCTGGTGAAACAAAAAAAAAAAAAAAAGCCTGTTAAACATTTGATTGAACTCACACACACACATACACACACACACACATTCAAAGACACAAAACAAAAAAACGAGTTATATAATTTTATTTGTTGAATATACAAACAAATCCCCTCAACAAAAACAATTAATAAAATTATACAACATAGCAAACAAAACAAAACAAAAAAGTAATAAAAAAAAACACTGCGCAAAAAAAAAAATACATAAAAAAAAAGAAATGATAAAACAAAAACCACAAAAAACAAAAAACCAACTAAATTGTTATACGGTATTATTATACTTTTTCTATAACTTTTAATTTCTTTATTGATAAACAAAATGCGAAAAAATAATAATTAAACAATTAAAAAAAAAAAATAATTACATTTTGATTTTACTGTTAAAACCTCCAACTGGCTGGTAATGGCATTTTTTGCAGATCCTGAGATACACTTTTTATTCTGGTTTCATGAAAGGTTTTAAGGAATCCCAACATTATCTTCGAGGTGTCTGAGATTGCAAACTCAAATGAACTGAATTGATCACTAAGTTGGGCCGATTTAGTTTGGCCTGGCAGCTTTATATAGCTGTCCGATCTTCAGGAAATTCCTTAAGCCGATTTAGGTTGGCATGACAGCTATATTTGAAATTTGACACATGTATCTATCGCTATATAAAAAATACGTATCAATAAATAAGAAACTTATTCCTTTATCCAATTTAGGTTGGTATGACAGTTATATGATATAGTCGTCCGATCCTTACAAATTGCTCTATTGCTATATTAAAAGTACGTCTCAATAAATATGAAAGTTATTCCTTAAACTGATTTAGGTTGGTATGACAGCTATATGATATAGTCGTCCGATCCTCACGAAATTTGACACATGTATCTATTGCTATAAGAAAAGTACGTATCAATAAATATGAAAGTTATTCCTTAAACCGATTTAGGTTGCTGAGACAGCTATATGATATGGTGGTCCTACCCAGTCGGTTTCGACGAACATGAAGCCTTTGTATAAAAGAAGGGAAGTTTCATCAAAGTAGTTTTAAAACTGAGAAACTGACAGACATATCTATATCGCCTCCTCTAGTGATCCTAACTATTTTAGAGTATACAAAAAAAATAGGGCAAACTAGCAAAGGATTAGCTTCAGCTTGCCAAGATGAGTCGTTTCGGGCGACTTATCCGAAATATTATATTTATATGGCTTGATAAACTCACAACTAGAATTCACGTAAGTAAGTTTATGGTTAGGTGGCTCTCTTACGTAAGAAATTGACCCTTATAAAATTAAATCACTTTAGATTAAATTGCTTATGTCATAATTGAATTATTATACCCATTTTAGTCTTTGCCAGAGTGCCCGCTGCCAGAACTTTGTTTAAACACAAAATAAAAAAATATATGAATGCAAATCTAAATACAATAAAAAAAAATATATAAGAATTAAAAATAAAAATGTATTTAAGCAATTAAGTATCAAGTATTTACAGTGTGGAAAACGTGTGTGTGGAGCAATTAGTACAAATTCATATCTAAATATCGTACGTACTTTACTTATCGTGAGAGTGACAGTCGCGCTACCGTAGCCGCTGCAACAATATAAACAATTAACTACAGAGAAACAGAGAAAAACTTAAATCAACAATAATTGGAATTATGAGGAACCGCAAGTCGTCAATAGACTTTTAAGTCTATAGAATGAGAGAGATTGTCTACGTTTTAATCACAATTGCTTCCTGTTCGTGTAGATCTTCGAGAGTCACAGCATCCTCATTGCAGAATCGCACATTATTCGAAACTGGCAGCATTTGTTGATTCCTAAGAGTCATTCGATGGAGTATGAAGATGGTCTTGTGCTCGTTTAGCTCTTTGGCCACGGACTGGAGCATTTCGATAAATGTGGCATCGAATTGCATGAAGCGTGAGCAATCCAAGACTACGGGAAAGTCGTATTTGTAGAGGGAGCAAGCGGCTCGAATTTCGGACCACAAAGTATCGACGCCGGTATAATAGATATCTGAATTGGGCACCAAATGCACATAATAAGAATTATCAGCCTAAAAGTGAGAGAGTATAGGAATTATTCAAAATTGAAGTGGTTTGAAAATTCACCAAGGACTCACCTTCTTGAGGGAGACATCTACTTTGGGATTACTGAGACGTAGGAGTATGCAAAGCATGCTGATCACAATGCCAAAGAGCAGGCCCATTTCCACGCCGGCAACTAAGCAGATTATGAAACTGCCCACCCAACAGAAGAAATCCTTTTTATTTGTACGCCAGAGCTCTTTCACCGGAGTAAAATCAATCTTTAAAATTGAAAGAAACAATTGAAAAAACTATATCGAAAAAGGCTAATTCCGAACTCACCATAAACATCACAGCCGAGATTAAAACTGCGGACAGCGTGGCCTTGGGTATATATTGAAAATAAGGTGTCAAAATACTCAAGGCTGAGAGCACTATGAGACCGGTATAGATGCCAGCCATGGGGGTTCTCACACCAGAGGCCTGACTCACAGCCGACCGGGTGAAGGCACCACAGGTGGGCATGGCACTGAAAAACGAGCCAGCCATATTGCACAGGCCCAGAGTCAGCATTTCCTGTGAGGCATCCAATTGGCCATCCTTGACTAACGGTTAAAAATACAGTCAAGTCTGATCACATTAAAAAATCTCACATTACGTATACGCACCGAAAGCCTTGGCTATGGCCACATTGGCCAAGACAGCCACTATGGGTACCACCACAATGCCACTGCCCAGTTCATGGAGTATATCGGTGAATACATAAGTACGATTGCCCGACTCAAAGGCAAAGGGCGGTAATTTTAAAGTGGGCATGGCTGAATTCACTTTCGAGGTGAGAGCAAAAGGCACAGCCGCCACAGAACTGTTGTGCATCCAAATATAAGTCACAAGGCAACAGAAGAACACTATTAAGGCATTACGCGAAATACTTATGTACCAAAGAACTTTTTTCAGACGCTGATACAGTGGAGTGTTCTGCTTAAACTTCACCTGGGAAAGTTTCTGCAAAGAGAAATGCAAATTTGTAAAATGTTTTTTTTTTGTTTTTTGTTTTCATCTCAAAGATAAACTTACTCTTAATGAAAGTAGCAGGCACATGCAAGTTAGACCCATGCAGGCATCGGAAGGAGTGATATAACTAAAGAAATCACTAATGCTGGGCACACCTTTGATACGCACACCTAACAGGTTTTTGCTCTGGGCCAAAATTACTATCACCGCTGTGCCAGAAGTAAAAGCCTTTGTAACAGGCGTCGGTATAAAGTTAACAATAAAACCTGCCAGCAATATTAATGATAATAAATGATTTGAGAAAAAAACAGAAATTATATAAAATAGCAAACTCACCCAGCTGAAATACACCCATCAGCAGCTCAACCAGTCCGGCCAGAAAAGCCAAAATTATCACTAATTGTACAGGCTTATCGGCACAATATTGCAAGGTCAAAATGGCCATCAGGCTGGTGGGACCAATGGATACCTGGGGTATGGTGCCAAAGAAGACATACACAATGGAGCCCATGAAAGCCGTGTACAAACCGTATTCAGAGGAGAGACCTGCCAGGGCTGCATAGGCAATGCTCTGCGGTATCACAGTTAGACCCAGGGTGATGCCAGCTATGAGATCGGCAAAGGCCGTTTCCCGATCATAGCTCGTTATCCAGCTGAGTATGAAAATTCTGCGCAGCAACCAGTGAGGCTCTTTGGGCTTGCTATATTTGGCTGCCATATCCATGTCCACGGAGTGGGATTGATCGTAGAATTCTTCACCATTTTTCACCGTGTATTTGTCATCACAATTGGCTATAAAATAGTTTGACAAATATATATAAATACATCTGAATGGTAATTATATATGTATAAAAAAAAACCCTACGATTACAAATTGTGGATATGGCAATTTCTGGTTGTTTTTTAGGCCCTTCATTGTCGTTGGTTTTGGGCCAAAACAGACGGAACGTGCGCTTTCGCGGCCAACGCATTTTGTACTGATTTCTACCGTTTGCCAATTCCTATCAATGGACCCAAGCTTCTCGATATTATAATAATTTCGAATCGGGGGGGAATTTTTTTTTTCACTCGTGCTTGTTGACGCCACAGAACAGCCGGAGCCAAGCTCAGCCGAAAACATTAAAGCGAATTTTAATTGTGTGAAATCATGATTTTAAACAGTCATGTACGCGGAGTTTGATAAATATTTACAGGGTGTTACTAGATATTCCAATATGATTAAGTGCTCGTTCAATTTGTAAGAAAAAACCTGTTTCAAACACTTCCCTAATGTTATTTATAATTATGGAAATAAGTAAAAAATTTCTCTATTTTTTTTTCTCTTTTAAATTGGTTCTCCAGTTGGAACAACTTGTATGGACAAGTTATTTCAAAGTACAAGTAAATTGGCACTTTTTTTTTTCTTATGTACTTTCAATTAGCATAGTCTGGAACAAAAACATTTGGTAATATAAAAATAGCTTGTAAACAAAGAGTTATGACCATTGTCATTTGAATATTAAATTTAAATTGTTAAAAAAAACTTTTCCAGTCAGGCAAATCAAATGGATTGCAGATAATTCTAAAAATATGATTTGGAAATTTAGGCTATCACTAAGTCTTTCTCTATTTAATTCGATTAGCACATTATAACCTAAACCTAAGGGTAGGGTAGAGAGAGAAGAGAGATCTTCCAACGTTAACCACAATTGGATCAGTGGGCTTTCAGCTTGATATAGCCTAGATTTTTCAGACTATAAGCTAGGATAATTAAATGTGGAATTCCAACTCCTTATGTTTTCAGTGCCAGCTTATATTTTTTTGTCCCCCCGCACTCCCTTCTACCCACTCACTTTTTCAAAGTCTGGCATTTTCTCTAGCTTTATAATTTAAGTCTCAGTTGGTTCTAAAAAGTTGTTGAAAATCTAAAAATCTTTCGATTGATACCAAAGATGACTTTAATCGAACCATATTTACAGGAGTTATACAAAAATCTAAATGCCAGAGTCCAGATTTTGATTCGCCTTGCCTAAGTGACAAACGGTCGAATAAATAGTCCGATAGATGGCGTGCTTGCCTTGCGAATAAATTCTTGTTGATTTTAACCAATCATGGCAACCATTAGGCCAGGGTTGCCACCTTTTATTTTTATAGAGTATCCCAAGCTCGGCTGCGGTCGAAATTAATTTGTTTGCTAAAATTGTTATGATATTGGCTAGTAAAATTATTTCTTTTTTTTTCTAAAATAGTTAAATTATTATTTCATGAGTCACAGCTGGCCGAGCTGCTAAAATAAAAGTTCTAATTAAGAGAATAAATCATAGAAATTGAACTGCTAATGAATTTAATAAATATACTCGCAAATAAAATAGACTTTTTCCAGCTAAATTTTATGATTGATTAGAAAGATTCTGATTAGTTGGCAAAATAAAAGTATCAGTCATTTCTGACTAAAATTATTAAATTTACACAAATTCTTACTCCAGACACTTTTAATATGATTAATTCGATATTCCTAACATCTGTTAGGATAAGTCAAGAGAAATACTCAAGGCCTTTTCCCCAAATAGAAGTAGTTCAAAGTGTGCCGGAAAAATTACCATCAATTTGAGTGTATCTCACAAATTCTCATTGCACGATCTCAGCTGACCTTCAGCTAAAGTTAGACAAGTACCTGTCAATTATGATCACAAAAATATCTTGTTGCAATTATTTAAATAAAGGTAGCTCAAAAGAAGAAGAAGAACCAAGGAATCCAATCTGCAATTATAGCAAGGAGTTCCGAATATGCAATGGAATTCAATCCGATATCGTGGCACATTCAAATTTATTTAATTTAACACTTTTACTTTTTATTATAAAGAAGAAGAAAAAAAATCAGTTACTCCAACCGCCTCACACATAATTCTTTATTAAATTACTGTGAGTTCCACGGAAAACTTTCCATTTTGTAATCTTTTGTTGGGTTGATTGAATGGAATTTCACATACCATCAAATGATAATTTTTTCACAAAAGTCATTTTGATGGGATCCATTAAATTGCGCGAGTAAAAATATTAATTTAAATAATCCTTTTTAGTTGGGACCACCGGCACAACCGTATCACTTGACAATTTTAAGAAAACTGCCCAAAAGTGAGGCAATTTCTTTATGATAAATATGTGGAACCCACCTTCAAATTTCTGATAAAGAAGAAAAATTAAATAAGTCAAGAAAACGTTGACAATTCTCTGCCCGAGTGATCTACAACAATGAGACACTTAACGCTCTTTCGGCAGGCAGATAGGTAAACAAATGTATCTCAAATGGCACAAGCGGGCATGTGGTATTATGAATGACAGATTGGAGGCTGAAAAAAGGGAGGAAGTGCAAAGTGTGCCATATACGAAAATAAAATCAAGCTGTAAATATAAACACGTCTGATAAAAAAAAAGGTATCAGCATCTTAAGCTTATCATTTGGATGGAAGTGATCTTGGCTGATAGTTGGTAGGATGCCGTGAGAATAACAAGGTAAAGTAAGCTTTACACGATCATGTCTAGTTTTTCGATTGATTACAAGTAATTTTCCATACTTGTATTTACAATTTAATTCAAGAACTCAAGTGTGTTAAATGATACGCTCAATATTTATCCAATAACTTATTCGAAATTCTGCGACAGTCTGTGCCAGCTCTGGAAAAATTCACAAACTTCATCTGTTTCTCAACATTTATTTAGAAGGAATTAGTAGGCCAAACTATTTTAAGGCAAAATTCATGCAACTGCTCCGTTTCGATTTTTATATAACTCAAAAATATATATGAAAGATGGACCAAGGTTTTATCTTAGTCATAAAGATAATGGCAATGAAATGTACTTCCTCACCTTAAAGCTAAGTAAATCTAAATACTACAGTATAGATTTTCTAATCAGTGAATGGGTTAGTTTAAGTTTTCCACATTATTTATGATAGTGCGCAAAAAGTAAGAGGCGGCCTTACAAAAGCATTTCTCAGAAATTTATCTTATTTATTTATTTAGTACTTTCAACAGACGTCTTATCTATAAATTCCAAATATAGATATTTATTTATTTATTCAGTTTCTTTGTTTAATTGTTGAAGAAAATAAAACAAAAATCAAATATATTAGGGTAAGGGATTTTTAAGCTCGCGCTCTAAAATCCATAAAATCTGGTCACACTCCATTTTCTGGACATGTTCATTTGGGTTCACAGTTCATTTCCACGTTCACTTGCATTCTTATAAATATTGAAAATAGAAAAAATGAAACTAGTATTTTCACCTTTAAAGGGACAAAGAAGTAATACAGAGAAAAAGAAATTATTTTTTTGCATTTTTAGGTTACATTAACTCCGATACCACGTTTTCCTTAGTTCACAAGCAGATCTGGTATCGTGAACATTCAAGATTTCTGGTATCGATGGGGCCTTGAGCTACCTGCAGGGGGCGCTTTATTTTTATTATATCGATACGATACCAACATCCCTAGTAATTGTACTGAAAATTAATTAATTTAGCAACAAAAACGCATTCAATAAACGTCTAACGTGTCCCTACACTGACGTTATTGATAAAGGGGTAAAGGCAGCAAGACGAGGCTGTAAATTAGCATGAATGCAAAACAAAACTTCGCAGTGAAAAGCGAATAAAAAAAAGGCCACTTTGCCACTCGTGAAAAAGAGAAGCAGAGGAAAAGCAAAAGCAAAAGCAGAAAGCGACCAGCAGCCACAAAGCACGAAAGGCTAGGCTAACCCCAAACAAAAAGAAGTGCGTGAATATTTAGAAAAATTAACGCCAGACCGCCATTTGTGTTTTTGTTATCGTCATCGTCGTATTGTTGTTGTTGTTGGTGGGTGATAATTAATAAAAATTATAAAAGAAAAACTTCTGTTGCATTACGAAAAATAAATTTAATTCCAAAGCAAAAAGAGAAAAAAAAAGGTTACGTGCAACTAATCAAAAAATCTGTCAAAAATGTGTTGAATGCTGGAGCAGGCTAACAAGAGCGAATAACTCCATTAACCAAACTAAACATATTGTCGTGGTCCCGTTCCCGTTGTGTGCGTCGCGGTCAGCAGAGCGCTATCATCGCTAAGCGAATCGAGCCAGCCAGCCAGCGAGAGACAAAGCGGAGAACGCGATTGACAGAAAGTAAAAATACAATATAACAAAAATAAAAGAAAAGAAACGTAAAGCAAAAAAAAAATCATATTACAAAGAAACAACAACAAAAGAAAATAAATACGATTTGAACCAGAAATAATAGAAAGAAGCAAAGTATCGTTCGTTCGTGCGTGCGTGCATTTGTAGTCTCTTCTGGTGCTGGTTGTTGTGCTGCTCTGCCGCAACTGCAACGGGAAATCTGCAAGAGCAACGAAAATAGTTTCCACAGCGACTACAAAAACAACGGCAATTGGCTTTGCCTATTTATTATGAACAACAATAGTAAGCGGAAAACTCGTGGAGGCGGCGGCGGCGGTGCCAGCGGCGGCTCAAGGTAAGAAGAAGCACTATTGCAAAATTTTCAAAGAGCACAAAAACTACTACGAATCCAAGTGCAAAACGAAAAAAAAAAATTAAACTCAAAAGAAGAAGAAAACTCATATATGCAAGTGCAAGTTGACGATTGCAAGTGTATTAGTGAAAAGTAGAAGGCAAGTGGAGGCAGTTGGGGACTGCCACTGTTGCCGATTGTTGGCTGGCGTTGTTGCCCTGACAAATTGAAAACCCGCAACCAGCTAGCCAGTCGACAGCCAGCTAAATAAAAAAAAAAAAAAAAAAAAACAAAATTTATATATAATTATAAAAAGAGCACACGGCACAGTGCTGCCTGCCTGCTCCGCAACGTAAAAGGTGAAAGCGCGGCTCGCTGATGTTTCGTGAATTTCTTCGAGTGTATTTTTTCATATTTTTTTTTATTTTGTTTTTGTTTGCTTTTGCAAATGCAACGCTTGAACTGGCAATTGTTGTTTCCAAGTAGTGCCTAAAACCGAAACAAAAAAGTAGACGAAAAGCACAAAAAAAATATATAAACGAAACAGAAACAGTAAATGCAAAATGTCTTATATAACATGTGAGCATGTGAAAAGATCTCTCGGTGTGCTGTGAAGAGTTTTCATTTTCAGTATCGAATTGAAGGTTTTGTTTACATTCTCCTCGTTTTTTATTTATGTACAAGGAATCGAAAAAATAATAATAAATTGAAGTTGAGAAATTGAAGAAATTTAAATAGAAAAAATAAAGCCTAATTTGTGTAAATTTTTCCACTTGCATAGTTTGCATTTCACCACCTATCCAAGTCTAGCCTCGTCTCTGTGTGTGTGAGTGTGCCCCTTACCGATTCAATTAAAAGTTCACACATACACACAAGCTCATCCTTAGTTTTGTGGATTTACATAAACGGATGAATGCACAGTTGGCCAGGCCAGTGGAAGATGCCAGCTCAATTTTATTGACCACTTGTTTATGGAAATATGTATATGTATTCAACCTTGTGACTCACACAAACACACACACACTGACATAGACCAGTAGCTTTGTTTGTAGGTATTTTCTTTTTGTATGCACTTTTCTTGCATTGTCAGCAGTTTGCTATTTGATGTGACATACGCTAGACTCATTCTACGAAATAACAAAAAAAAAAAAAAAAAAAAAAAAAATACATAAATATAAAAAAAAAAGTATATATGGTGACACCAAGCTTCGCTCTGCAAGCCCCAATCGAGCGTTTTGGCACACTTCTGCGTCTCGGGCTTCCCGTCTGTCTGTCCGCTGCAAGACAGAAATTTGGGTCATTTTACAATTTTGCTGACCGAGGCAGACCGTTTGTACACGCCGCAATGTTTCATTTTATACATCAAAAGGTGAGCGAGCGGAAGAGCAGAAGAAGAGAGTCTGTTTTGTGTTTTAGTTATTTCTCTATATTTATTCCACATTCTACCATTGCACTTGTGCGTTGTACTTGTTTCGGTTTCAGCCTATTTCATTTGCATTTTGCAGCCACCGAAATGCAAGGGGAAATTATCACACACACATGGAAATGCAAATAACTCTGCAATTGAAGTCTCCATTGCATTGTGACGGTAGCTAATATTTCCTTATTCTGACGGCAGCCCGCAACTGCCCCGTCTATGGAACAATTCATCTGTGCTGTGCTTATCATTCGTAGTGCACTCGCCTTGTTCGTTTCTCTGGTTCGCCACGCATGATTCACTTTAAAGCCAAATCAATTATTTGTTTTCATTCACGAAAATGTGCGCAGTGCAAGTTGTTCCTTCAAATTCGCTCTCGCTCTCCCCATCACTCTCTCTCTCTCTCTTTCTCTGGCACTCTCTTCCTACCCAGCCCACGCAAGAAAGCGCACCACCACTCACTCACACACAGACACACACACACAGACACCAACCCACCCTGCCCCCTTTAATCTTGTTGCTGTTCTGTGGTTGTTGTCGTGCGTGTTTATATTTCTTGTTCGGGTTCATTGAGCGTTGAATATTCACGGTCGTCGATCCTGCACGCAACTCTGAATCCCCCCACCCCCACCCCCATCCCCCAAAAACTGTATCTGAGTAATATCACCCACCCTCGAAATTTTAAGCCAACCAAAAAGAAAAAAAAGAAATTAGTTTGGAGAGCACATATGACACGACATTTTCGCAATGAAGTGGTTTGGCAGGTCTTTCGGTTTTCGGGGTGGAGTGCATTGGCGACGGGGTTGTGACTCGCTGTCCATAAAACTGAATCGATATCGGCACGACCCCGACTATAAGGCGCTTGTTGTTCTTCTGTTCTTTTCGTTTCTCTTTTTTCTTGTTTTTTTTGGATTTATATATTTTTTTTTTTGCTGTCATATTTGAGGTGGGATAAATTGACAACAGCATTGAAGGCTTTCGGTTATTGTTTTGTTCTACTGTCTTTTTTTTTTTTGTTATATACCCTTTCTTTTGAGATGTACCGAATTCGAGTTCTATTCATTTACTGAAGGCTAAAATATTCTGCAGGATTATAAGATTATAAGATTTCAGCCTGTAATACCAAAAAAAAAAAAAACGTATATTGAAAATTACGGAAATTATCAAATCCCAAAATAAATATATATATATATATATATATGGAATAGTATATATTTGTAGAGTATATCAGAGTCAACTTGGGTCGGGCTTATCAGCTACTAATTTCATAACAATTCCATTTCTTTGTCTTATTTATCATGTTTTTCGTATGTATTTGCAGATATAATGCAAACGATAACAATCTGAGGCCAACGAACAACAACAAGTCACGTCCAGTTGGCCAGGGTGTTTATTGCAATACGGTTTTTATGCACAGGGCCACCCAATTGGTTGGACATGTGGTTGAGGTCCATTTGAGATCGGGAAATATTTACGAGGGTGTTTTTCGCACTTTTTCGGCATCTTTTGATATAGCCCTGGACTTGCCGCATTGCTCGAAGGCCAGCAAAAATCCATCCGAAGAGGGAGGCAAATCAATTCCGAAACCCATTATATTCCCCTTAGACACTGTGGTCCAAATTAAGGTCAAGGATTATGATCCTCAATACGCCACTGCTGGAGCCTTTCAAACTGATGGCGCCATTTCTGACAAATGTAATGGTACGTATAATCTTGAATTGATTTATATTTAAAAGAAACAAATGGAATTTATTGATTTTGGTATTTTTTAGGCACGCGTTTAGATGAAAAAGAACTGGAGCCCTGGGACTCGGGCGCCAATGGTGATCTTGATTTAGAATTGGATGGAGCCGCCAATGGCTGGGATGCCAATGAGATGTTCCGCAAAAATGAGAATCAATTCGGGGTTACCTCCACTTTTGATGATTCACTGGCCTCCTATACGGTGCCCCTGGATAAGGGTGATTCATTGGAATACAAAGAGGCCGAGGCCAAGGCCGAGAAGCTAGCAGCAGAGATCGAAAATAATCCCGCCTGCCGTGATCGTTTGGATCTGGAGAATGGCGATGAAGAGGCTCTGTTTGCGGCCGTCGAACGGCCTGCTTCGGAGGCAGAGCAGCATCTACAGAGAGAACAGCGTGGTTCCGACAGAGATCGTGATCGTAACGATCGGGAAGAGCGCGAGCGGGAGCGTGAGCGTGAACGGGATAGAGATCGCGATCGTGGTGGCAATAAGCAACGAGGCGGAGGCGGTGGCTCTGGCGGCGATTACCAGCTGCGCGAGACCATGAGCAGTGACCGGTATATAACCAAGCAGACACGCAGCATCACCGGACCACCACCATCACATGTTGGCATGTCCTCCCAGTCTCATTCGCACTCCTCTCAAACATCATCCGCCGGAGGACCCATGTCGGCTGGAGGCGTGGGTGGCAATTCAGCCCGTGCAGAGCGTGGTCATGATCGTGATCGCGACCGTGATCGTGATAATCTTATGATGGGTGGGGCCACCCATCCTCAGTCCATGGGTCCTGGTGGCGGCGGCGGTCAGGGTGGTGGCTCAATGCAGACGCCGGCCTCCCTACTTTTGGCCGGAACCATGAAGAGTTCGGGACCCGACAATGGCAGCAAGTATGGCGGTGGTTCGATGGTGAAGCGCAAGACTGGACCCCAAGGCAAGCCCATGCGCGGTAATTCGACCAATAATGTCGGTGCCGGCAACAGCGGCAATGTGGCCCAAGGTGGCGGTGGCGGTAACAATACTGTAGGCGGCAAGGGCGGCTATCAGTCGTCCATGAACATGCAGGGTCAGTCCTCTTACCAGGGCTACTCTCAGATCATGCATAAGTAAGTCCTGCCAAACTAAAAAGAATCTCGCGAATATTTGGGTTAATACAACTTTTGTTTTTCTTTTTTTTAACAGCGCCTCGCAATACCGGAATCAATCTCACTTGAGTGGCGGAGTCTCGAAATTGAATGGAGACTCAAACTCAAATCCCGGCAAGCCGCTGCCTCAGCGCCAAATGCGTCCCTACCAGGGATCTCAGTCGGGCTCCTCGCTCAACTACGGAGGTGATAATCAAAGTCAAATGTCAATGGGCAAGCCCATGCATGCACAGCATGGACATGGTGGTGGTGGTGGCGGTGGTGGTGGTGGACACAACAGTAACTCACCACCCCTGCAGGTGGGTGGTGGTCAGCATCAAGGCAATATGCAGGCGGGACCGCCACAGAATCAACCCCAGCAGCAGAGGCCAATGCGCTCGCGCGACATTCAGATACAGGACTTGCGTCAGTTTGGCCAAGACTTTCAGCTGGCCGCAGGCGGCAACAATACTTCGCCGCCGCAGCAACAACAACAGCAGCAGCAGCAGCAACAACAACAATCGCAGGCACAGCAGACACAGCGAGGTGTTGGCGGCGGCGGTGTTATACATCAGCCTCAGCAGTCGGTGTCGCCGCCACAGCCACCGACACCCCAGCAACAGCAGCAGCAGCAGCAACAACATGTGGCCATGCAACATCATGTGCCTCAGCCACATCATGGGCATGTCCCGCAACCACAGCAGATACACTATGTGCCTCAGCAGCAGCAGCAGCCGCCGCCGCAACAGCAACAGCAGCCCCAGCATGTGCCACCGCACTTGCAGCAAAAAGCTCAGCAGCAGCAGCAGCAACAACAACAGCCACCACAAATGGTTGTCGATCATTCGCATGTGCCTAAGCAGCACCCGGGTCCACCACAGCAGCAAGTGCCACAGGCAACCCAAGTGTCTCAGGTTCAACAGGCACCTGTTTTAATCCAGGAGCAGCCACAGACCATGTATCACACCTTGCCGCCTCCAACAGTGGCTGCCCAGCAGCCGCAGACTTCGCCGGTGGTGATCGCATCGCCAGGACTCTTGGATAATGCGTCAGCGCTGCAACAACAACAACAGCAGCAGCAGCAACAACAACAACCACATCCATTGCAAAGTGGCACTCCCAAGCCGGACAACTTGAATCCCTCACCAGCGCCTAGCGCTGGTGGCAATGCCACACCCACTGGCATAGTTGCCACTCCGACGCCAGTTGCCACGGCATCTGCTTCCAGTCTTACTGATAAGTCAACCACACCCGTTGGCACTGCCACGCCAGCCGCTGCATCGAGTACTGCTACAAGTAGCACAAGCAGCACCTCCACCAGCGGCACAACGCCAGTGGTAAAGAAGGCTCACGTGCTAAATCCCCTGGCCAAATCGTTCACACCACGCGGACCCAGCACACCGAATCCCTCGCGGCCCCAAACACCAGTGTCCTTGTACACGACCACCAGCGCTCATGTGCCAGCGACCAGCCAGCAGAATATATTTGTGGTGCCGACACAGCAGCATGCATTCCAGGCCCACCCACAACCTGGCCAACAGCAACGCATACGTCGTAATAATTTTGGTAAATCATCCAACTAAAAGTCCTTGAACAATTTCATTAATATATTCCGTTCTGTTCTGTTTAGGTCCCTTGGGGGCACCATCGATGCATGTGTCGTCGGCAACGGCCGCTGGACCACCCATTATGGCCGCCGGACCTATGCCGCAGTTCATATCGTACCAGCATGCGGCACACCCGGCCACACAATTCCCATCACAGCACTTCGGTCCCATGGTGAGTATAAAAAAAATACGACATTCGATTAATTTGTATGAAAATTGTATTACTTTTATTTTGTTTCTATTTTGATAGTTGCGTATGTATCCGGAACCGCCGCAGCAGCAGTTGCAGTTCCTGACGCAGACAACGCCATCGACCACACCTTCTCCGGGGCAGCCGCATCAGTCGTTCCATCCGCCACCACAGCCCTCCCCTGCCGGCGGGGGACCACAGCCAACTTTCACACCACAGACACAGCCACAGGCATACCCCATGATGTGCCCGGTAGTTCATCAACAGCTCATGCCTGCCTACTTCCCGCCAACGCCACAGCACCCCTCACAGGGCCCATATCAAATTGTGATGCAGCAACATCAGACGCAGTGAGTGGGTGCCTCAGTGGCAAAGGCTGCTCTGACGACAACAACAACAATGACAATGGCACCTGCCAGGAGTCTTCAAGTTCTACCCAAATTGCTGGCTCCTGGTGGTCTGGGTCCCTTTTCTTCGTCTGGTCATTTGGAATAGTCGGCAGATCTTTGCCCGAGCGCATACAAAGGAAGCAGGCATAGTAATCATCCATCTAAACCAGCATCAATAAAATTCAGAAAAGATCATTCGCATTATCAATCTATTCAGCCTAATCACGTGCAAAGAAATTATTTTCAAGGATTTTTTTTGATTTTTGTTTGTTTATTTTTTCTGATAAAAAAAAAAAAATTTCGCCTTTCCCATTTCACCATTTCAAATTCGTTATCACTTGATTTTGGAAACATTAAAAAAAAAAAAATGAAATCATTAAAAACAAAACAAGCTCATCCACTCCCTCAAATTGAAATAGCATGAAAAGAGAAGAAAAATGAATCAACTAGGAAATTTAAAAAACAAAAAGAAAGAATGAAGGAAAAAAAAAACAAGAGGAGAGAATATATTAAATATTAAAAAATACAAAAAAAAAAAAAAAACAAAAGGAAACTAGTAAATTTTCAAATTACAAGACTTCTACAGCGCACGGAAGCGAATCAATCAATAATAAAAAAAAACTTAATTAAAATGTGAGAATTCAATGAAATCGAAACAAAAAGCAATATCCAAAAAAAAAAAAAGGAAAATCTAATTTAACAAATTTAATAAAGCGAAATCAATAAGCGTTTGTGAGAAACTGTTTCCTGCACCGCACAAGTCCTGAGTCCAGATAATTCCAATATAAATTGAATCAATTTAATCGAATTCGCTGATTCCGAATTCTTTGCATAAAATCAAAAAAAAAAAAAAAACAAAATTTTGAAAGAAAAAATATATATTTTTTTTTTTTGAGTCAAACTAACCAAATGAAAAAGGTTAAACTTTTTTTTTTGTAAAATTATTGAGCTATAATTCAATACACACACACACACACCTACACACACGCAAACGCGATAGGACACCCCAGACTAGAAAACCCGAAGCTATCATTCCAATTCAAAAGAGAGATGAAAAAAAAAGGAAAGCAAGTCTGCCATTTATTTTCAAAGATTTCACCTTTTTATTTTTGCGGCAAATCAAACAAAAGTATCCCACACACTCAAGCTCTGTTTTGGCCTTGAAATAAGCTTGTTACCAATTTTTTTTGTTTTTGTTTTCTTCAAATCAAATTGTAAGCTTTGTTTGATTTGCTGGCCAAAAAGTGAGCAATTGGCAAACACAAAATCTGAAGAGCAAGTTAAAATAAAAAAAATTTATTTTTTAGCTAAAATATTTATTTTAATTTTTTTTTTTATAAATTTTTTCTTTTCTTTTTTGATTGAAATCATTGCTTTTCTGTAAAAAAAAAAAAAACAAAAATTTTTTACCAAATTAATCAAGATCACTTGAGTCAAAAGTAAATTAAATTGTTAATATTTTTCCAGATTTTCCTTATTCCATGAAAATTGTATAAAGAATTTATTTATTTATTTTTCTTGTTATCGAGCTAAAGTAAAATTCAAGTTATCTTTTGGGTTTTTAGAGCCTCTGTTGTCTCCTTTAAAATTATCGCCAACCAGCGTTCGATTTATTTTAATCGAAAAAAATACAAATAAAAAAAAAACAATTGAAATGAAAAAAAAGAATATACTCTTTTTTACGTCGAAAAGAGTATAAAAAAGTAAGCATCTGTTGTGGTCTGTTTTGTTTTGTAAACCTTCAAGTTTCCTTAAAATATGAAAATGAAAAAGAATAAAAGTAATACAAAAAACAAAATGATAAATTAAATAAAAAAAAAAAACAACAAAAAAAAAAAAACACAAAAACTAAAAAAAAAAAAAACAAATCTATAAATATTTGCGTTGTTTATTTCTTGTCTTTTTTTCACAGATCAAAAGGACACAATTGAAACGTTGAGATTTCTTTACCCAAACTCGTCAAAATGGCTGTGATATGATATAAAAAACATAAGGTCACAACACATTTTAACGACATGGTATAAGAAAGAAAATGGTTCTCCAACTTAGCCAAAAATATCCTTGATATCCTTCGATAATTTTGGTGATAACAATTCAAATGAAACTCATCAAAATGGCTGTGATATGAGTTTTTAAGGGCAACATTTCACAACCTCTTGATAAGTTACATAAGAATCTCAAATGATCTAGTTCATTTTTGGATCTTTAATTTTTGAACTCGGTCAAAACACTTGTTGGGCTCTTTTCAGACGACTCTCATAGTTTTTATTATTTTTTTCTTGCTCTTCTTAATTTGATTTTCTGAAAAAATAATTATTATTTTATTAATTTTCGACGATATTTGCAATGCCCATCAAAGCTGGCTGTGATACGCTTCCAATGCAAAATATCAACCAGCCCTTTTTGATGACATTGAAAGTAAGACACACACACACACATACACACACGCACACAGAGAGAGAGAGAGAGAGGATACTGGGAGCTCATCATGTAAACGAACTTCAAATCCAATTCACGTAACAACGGCGACTGTGACAGTAACCGCCGGCAGAGGGCGGCAGCAGCGCTGTTCGCAGTCACGCAGACGCCGGCTTTGACGTTAGCGTTTTAGGGCGTAATAACGTCATTTACATACAATAACGTAAAACATAAGCGGCTTTTACTATATCCCTGCGAGTGCGCTTGTATGTGTGCGCTTGTGTGTTTGCATAAGTTAAGTTGGTGTCTGTGTATTTTCCTCAGTAGTTTTCCTATTTCCGGCGTTTCTAATAATTGTTCCCAGAGATTTACGGGTATTAGGCCGGTATGCGCGTGTCCATGTCCGTTTTGACATCCGTACCCGTCAGCATGTCCAGTCTCCTTGCCACTCACCTCCCCTCTCGCTATGCCTTTGGCTTTCTGAGTTATTCATTTCGTTTTATTTCTGTCAACGCATTTTATTCGTTTACATTGTATCCTGTATCCTTTTCTTCAGACTGTTTATGTGCTGTCCCTGGATTCGTTGTTAATGGTTTGATGTTCTGTAGGTTAAGTAGCCGAAATACATTGCATGTTGCATGCATATGTGCATATCATTTTTAGGTGTGTGAGTGCGGGACATAAAATAAAAAAGGACAAATCCGCATCACAACATAATGGAAACGGCGGCTGCGGCGACCACCGCCCTCTGCCGCAGCATAAATGTCTGCCAGCCAGTCTAAGTGTGCGTCTCGCCGTGGCTGTCTGTCTGTCCATCTAGTTCTCCTTCCGTTTCTGCCTGACTCTGCTAGTCTGTCTGCCCTACCCTGCCCTGCCTTGCCTTGCCTTGGCAAGTTCTGCCTATTTTATCTGTGTATTTCTTGGGTATTCCTGTATGTGTGAGTGTGAGTGTGTCTACACCCTTAACTCACCAGCTCCTAGCACCAGGACCAGCAACAACAACCACCATTTTCTCGCTCTTCTTCTTTTCAGTGAGTACGTAGCCAAGTGGGAAAATCGACAAATTTCTTTTTTCAATTGTGACCTACAATTTTGTGGGCATTGCAGTTCTTTCAGCAACAATGTAACATCGATGTAACTAATTTTAAGAGGCATAAAAATGAAAATAAAATCAAGTTATAATTAATAAAATAAATAAAGTAATTTTAAAATTTTAGAATAATCTGGTATTTCCAGAGAAGATTTGATATTTTACGCAACATTAAAAATTAAATAAATGCTTTTTCAATATTTTCTTAAAAAATGGTAAATTAAATTTTTTTTTTTTAATTTTAAATCATAAAAAAATATTTAAAATTGCTATATATGATCTGGAGTAGGGCATTTATAATTCGTCTAGGCTGTTTGTTGCTCCTGTCGGCTCTCTTCAAAAAAATACAATAAAAACTCTCTCTCACACACACACACGCACAAAGTACAAAAGCGGACCAAAGCCGACCCGACCATCCCTTATGTGTGCTTGCTTTTTTGGTTCTCTTCCTTCTTCCTGTTCGTTTTTTTTTTTTTTTGCTTTGTATTCATTTTGTACTGTTTCTCTATACACCAAGGGTTTTTGTGTGTGAGTGCGTCTGTGTTTGTATTACTACAGACGCAGACGAGCTCTGGCTGTGCCACCCACCCTTTCTTTTTTTTTTGTAATATAACGAACAAAACGCAGCAGCAGGAGCAACAACAAGAACGTTCTCATTGCTTTGCCTCTAGCGTTTGCCTGTATCCGCGTCCTCGTCCTCTGCGAAGTAGTCTCTCCTCATTTTCCCTGCCTTGGCTGACCTCGTCGGCGTTTGTCGTGTGTATACTGAAATACGTTAAATTCATTTATGGCTGTTTCTTTGTCGTTGTTGTTGTTGTTGCGGCCACTATGCCGAAGCCGCCTTTGCTGGCGCTGGCGCTGCCGTTACTGCTTTTGTTCCTGTTACAGGGCGACGGCCGCCACTGTTGTCTTGAATTTAATTTAATTTAATTTTCATTTTTATTATTTTTTTTTTAGACATAATCCCATTTTATATTCCGTTTTTTTTTTAGTTAATAAAAATTCTTTTAATTACTTTCACGATTTTCATTTGACGTTTCATCATATAAAAAATTGACAGAGGGTGCTCCGGCAGACATACTACAAATACAACAACAAATACAAATGATGGCCGACGCCACTAGCGCGGGCGCTGTCACTGTCGCTAACGTACAGTGTGTACGTTTACATGTGTGTGTGTGTGTGCGTATGCTTTGTAGTATACTGTGTATCTCTTGTATCCTGCAGGAGCCGCATATTGTTGGCCAAAAAAAAAAAATTGAATACTTTTTAAATGTTCACATAATTTTTACAGTCACTTTTGTATCCTTTTTATAAAAACTGTTAGCTTCTGTCGGCTTCGTCTATGAAAAAGTAATTATCCTGGCTAATTTTGGGCATAGAAATTGCTTTTTGCGCAGTTTAGAAATGGTGTGAAAAAAAATTGGTTGCCTTCATCATTTCCGTACAGAATTTTCACCGATTTCGATTGGTCTTTCTTTCTTCTCACATAAATTTTCACTCAATTATCGCGATTTTTCAAGATTTCTTATATTTATCGATTTTTTTAAATATTTATTTTGTGTATTTCGCACTCAATTTATAATAATTTATTAACCGGTTTTTCTCGTGACGTTTTCGCCTTTTTTACAACCACACACAGAGAACAGAACGGCCAACTGCTTTGGCCGCCACCGTTGCTTGTTGGTTGCCTTTCATTCGTATCATTCGTATTGCTAGTTTTCTACTTCTTCACTGTGTATGCGTGTGAGTTGGTCTGTCTGTGTGTGTTCTGTTGGTGTGTATGTGTTGGGTTTGGGCAGGGATCCTTTTTTCTTCGTGCTTGCTTCGGCTCAGCATTTGGCTTCGTTGTGGTGTAGTTTTCAATTACAGCGGCAAAGGCAGCCGACGATGGTTCTGGTGGTGACGCTGGCGGTGGTGGTGGTGGTGTTGGTGATGGCGGCGGCAATTCTGAGCGCGCGAAAAAAGGGCAAAAAAGGCGTACCAAACACGCGCCCCCACCACCAAAATCTTTCAACTAAATGTATTCTACTTTTTTCCAACATTTTCACTTTCGGCTCAATGCGCAGGCGCCGCTGAGAGGATTACACTAACACATATACACAGGCTCTCTCAGTTACATTTTCACTCTCTCCCTCTCTCTATTACAATCATACTCTCCCTAGCCAGGGCTGCAAAAAATATTCATTCGACAAGGACACACTTTCAGTTACGGGCAAAATCAAAATGCATCACAGAATTCTTTAATTTAATTTTTTAAATTAAATAATTTCGTTTTCTTTAGGCGAGCAACAATTTTATTAAAAATTATTTTTTTTTTAAACTCCCGCTTGATTAAAATGTTTATGCCAACATTCTGTTAATATATTCGCATAGCACAAAATGTTATGTGTACACACTGGAGGGTTAACAGCGTACTGTTCAATTGAAATGAAAAAATAGAACATTTTATTTTTGAATGTGTCGGTTTCTTTATTCATTCATTGATTTCATTTACAAAAAAATATATATATATATTTCAACAGTTAAAAGTATTACACAAAATCCTTTTTATATGTAAACAAATGTTAGAAGAAAAACATTGTTAATTTAAAATATAATTTTTTACTCATAATATAACAAATGTTTTGTTTAAAGTTTCAATTAATTAAATTAAGTAAATGAATGTTTCTCAGGGATAATTTATTTAATTATTGATTTCTGATTTAACTGCTGGGTGGACAAAGATTCAACTTCCGGTCAGTATGTGAAAACAAATAACAAAACTTCTGACCAACTTGGTCTGAATACGAGACAAGGACAAGTCCAGACAAGTTGAAAATGTTAAAAATGTGTTATGCTGAGGTGTCTTGTGTGTTGAGGTGAGGTGAATTGAGTTGAGTTGAGCTCATTCAAAAAAAAAAAAAAAGAAGAAGAAGAAGACTCGGGAGTGTGGCAAGTTAAAACTACAAACGAGATAATTCGAAATGATTTTCGAAAAATTATAAATTATTTCGACAATTCGATCTTTAAATGTAACATGTCAGTGAAGTTTGGATGACTGAACAATGCGTATGCCTTATGCTTATTTATATGTACTCATGAAGAAGAGCTTTATAATATAATTCCTTTTTTTTATTATTATTATTTGATTGTTTGTTTTTAGTGATATAGTGATAATTTATGATATGCATATGTGTGTGCGTGAGTATTTATATATGCTCGATTCGATTGTTATGAATATGTGTTTTGTTTTTTTTTTCTTGTTGATTTACTTGTTCCATATTGAGATACATGTATTGATCATTTTCAGAGTGCATGGGAAAAATGCGAAAAACAATAATATTTGTATTCCGATTTTTAGATTTACTTTTTTTTTTACACATAAGAATGTTTCATAAATGTATTTAATGTTTGTTAAAACTTATTAACTAAATTGTAAATTGCAACAAGGCCATTTGTTTTTCCGAAAATTCTAAATACAATTTCAAATTCTTTAACTTGGAATTTGTTATTTTGCAAAATGTGCTTAATTTTTTTTTTCTGAGTGGATACTTAGCAGCTAATACAAATAATGGGCAACTATTTTTGTTTTTTTATTTATTTAGTTTTTTATTTTTTGCTGGGGCTAGCAAATATTTTGAAACCAATTTCAAATAGTTTTTTTTTTAGTTGCTCATTTTAGATCAATTAAAAAATACACGATATTAAAATGTATAATAAATAACTATAATTAACATATGTGTTTGTGTGTGTGTGTGTAGGTGTATCTTTTTTTGTAATTTTTTTTTTTTTTTTGCCAATTTTTTCTAGATGTATTTTAAGTGTATATAAACTCTCTACAATAAGTCAAATGCATGTGTCGAATAACTCAAGCCCCCAAAATAGCTGGCCTGGCCTGGTTGTCTGTATAACCTTTCATAACCTTCTTGTCACCATCCTTTTCAATATTATTGCCATCAATCGGCATTTTTGATTTCGTTCATATTGCGACAAGCTTCTCGTTCTCGTTCTCTTTCGCGCTCTCTCTCACGCTGCTCCTCTTCCATTTTGAGCACCTTGCTCTTTAGACCGCACAGAATTTCGGCTGTTGCTATATTCTTGATGGTGCTCAGATCCAGGTGGCTGTGGTTGTTGTTGTCATCGTTGTCCTCATTTGGATTGGTGTGATCATTGTTGTTGCTGGCGCTGCCGCTGTGCTCGGCATCGGCAAGGACGTCGTCTGGGCGATTTTGTTGCTCCAGTTCCAGATTCCGATTGATGGCATTGAAGAGGGCAGCGGTGTTGGCATTTCTATGCAATTTGTGCTTCCCGCCGGCGGCGTTGTCTGAGGCATTGTTGCTGCTGTTGTTGTTGTTCGAATCGGTTTCCATGTCGCCGCGATTGTTGTTGTTGTCGTCGTATTTGCGCTCATAGGAGGCCAGTTCCTCGTCGTGGCCGTTGTTGTGCTGCTGCTGCTGCTGGGCTGTCAACTCACCAGACGAGATGGCCGCCGGTGTTGGCTCGTGCAACTCAATTTCTCGCTTCACCAATTGTATGTCAGGCGTGGGCGTTTCGCGTGCTTGCTTGGTTTCCCCTTTGTTGTTGTTGTTGTTGTTATTGTTGTTATTGGCATTCGGTGTCTGTACAAGATTGAGAGCCTCTTCGTCGTCATTGTGGCTGTTCAAGTTGGTGTTGCTGGCGCTGTTGTTGCTGGTGTTGTTCTTGTTGTTGGTGCTGTTGGTCAAAAGATGATTCTCCACTAGTCGGATCTTGAAGTTGTTGTTGTTGTGTGTGGCCGGTGGCATTGGTGGCGGCGTCTGTGGCACAATTGTCGTGATCGGCTCCAATATATCCGCCTGACTGTGAATGTTGCTGCTGTTGTTGTTGTTGACAGCATCGTCATGTTCGGCACCATAGCGCTCCATTTCCTTGAAGCGCTTCTCACCGCCCAGCTCCGAGTTGTAGTGCATCAAGATTTTACGCTTGGCCAAATATTTGTGCTGCTTGCGAGCCGAGTCCAGCATCTTCTTGCTGTTGGCCTGCAATATCGCAAAGTTGTCGGCTCCCAAAGCCTCTGACAAGCTGTTGCTGTTGTTGTTGTTGCTGCTGCCATTGTTGTTGTTGTTGGAGCTGCCGCTGGTGTTGTTGGTGTTGGCAGTGTTGCCGATACTGTTTGAGGGTCCGTTATTGCTGAGATGATTGTAGTTGTTGTTACTGCTATTGTTGTTGTTGCGATTGAGATTCTTCATAAAGGTCTCGGCCAAGGTGGCCTTGGACTTGATGTGCTCACGGAAGCCGGCATAGCTGGCACCCGAGCCCGCCAACGGTGTGGGGCATATATTATTGCCGCTCGGCCCATTCAAAGAGTTCGCCTCCAAATACCCAGCTGCCTGTGGTCCTCCATACCCGCCATGTCCACTGGTGATATTCACACTGTGTGTTCCACGCTCATAACGGCATTCGGTGCTGTCGCTCTCATGTGGCGAGCTTATATCGCTGGCATCGCTGTCCAGGTTTTTCTGCAAAGGCATTCATCATTTTTGAACGAACTAAGCTGGGGAAAGTCCAAGCTAGCAAAGTTACCTCTGTGTGTAGACCCTTGATTTTCATAGCCTCGGCCACTTTTAGAAAGACTGGCAAATCCTCGTATTTGACATTCACCTGACCGCTATACATGAAATCGAGCAGACCAGCCATATGACTAGCCTCGACATCGGCCATCAACAGAATGGGATGACTTGATGGATTCTCCAGAAAGATCTGCTGAAAGTAGGGGCTGCAAACAGATAGGACCTGCAAGGACAAAAGAAACAAAAAAAAAAAAAGAAAAAATTTCTTAAAATCGTAGCAAATTCTGGATCTACTGTAGGAGTAGTGGGGAGGTCGGACTCCCCTCAATTTTGAACAGCGCCAGAGAGTTAAGAGCCGCCAATGGGGCAGATGGTCGAAAGCCAATGCGCTTGTTTAGAATTGAGGGGCTTGTTTACCAATTTGTGGGCTTTAAATATTTTGCCACCGGCTGCTATAGTCACATCGACCATTTTCTCATCCTTCTGCAGGGAGTGAAAGCCACGGCACATATTGCCATGAAAATTGTTCCACGATAACAGGTACTGATCGATTGTGTTGGGATCGGTGAAGGGCTGGTTTTGTTGTTGTTGCTGTTGCTTCTGGTGTTGCTGCTGAGCCGCCTGATGCTGTGTGGCTGTGATGTGGATCTGTTGTGCTGTAGTGGGCGGCGAACTGGGTCGCGGTGTGGGCGGCCCATGCGGATGGGAGTGAAGATGTTGCTGCTGCTGTTGCTGTTGTTGGTGATGATGTTGCTGCAATTGTTGCTGCAAGTGTTGCTGTTGCTGCTGCAGCAAGTGCTGTTGCTGCTGTTGCAGGGCATGCTGCAGACCCGGAGGTGTTGAGGACTGTTGCATGCGATGTGGATGCGGCGACAGCGAAGGCTGTGCTGCCTGTTGATGATGGAAGCGTTGATGTTGCTGCTGCTGTTGATGATGCTGTTGTTGCTGCTGCTGCTGTTGCTGTTGCTGCTGATGCTGGCGTGCATGCTGCTTGATCTTGACCATGTTCTCTTGCTGTTCCTGTTCGCGCTGACGCATTAGCTCCTCCTTGATCTTGTATTGCATGGACAAGTCATCGACACTCTTGGAGAGCTTCATCATTTCGCTGTTGCTGTTGAACTTGTTGCTGCTGTTGTTGGGCAGCATGGGCTTCAGGTCGTACTTGTAGTCAGCGCCCCCAGCTGCGGCCGCACCGGCAGCTGCAGCCCCGCTTTGGGCGGCAAATTTACGTTCGGCTGCCAGGGCAGCCCGCTCCTTTTGTCGGCGTATGAGCTCATCTATGTCCATGTAGGCACCCGAGGTGGCTGCCGCAATGGCCGAGGCTATGATTGGATCATCCTCGAAGACGCTGTCGTCCAAGGTCTCTTTGAGAGTCTTGGTCGAGGAGAAGAGACGCAAAGAGGGATCATTGACCTGATCACTGAAATAGACATCCATCAGGGTGAAGAATGGCCATTCGCGGCGCTTGGGCTCTTCGGACATTTTGATTGCCTTGTATTCCTGCAGCAGATTGTTCCATTTTTTGATAATTTTCGAGAGTGGCAGCGGCACATTGAGTTCACGTTCCACGACACTATTTCGGAATAAAATAATCAAATAATCCAATTAAGTAATACTTAGAAGAAATGGTAAAAGTTTCACTCCACTCGAAACAAAATGGAGTGTTGGTGTATTTATAAAACATTCATACTGATCAGATAAATCATTATGTGACTTAAAAAAAAAAATAAAAAATAAATATTTGTTTGGTTTGTGTCTACTTACGCCCAGGCATATTTTGATGCGTTTCTTTTGCCCGTGAAGAGCGGTGAGAGTTCCGCACGCAATCTGATCAATGATTTTACTTTTTCAGCTTCCCCTAAAAAAATAAATAAATATAAATAATAAGCAAAATTTTGAAATGAGTAATGAAAATCTTATGTAATCAAAATTGTTTGAAGTGGGCGTATAGGTAGCTTTTGGGATCGGATTAGAATACTGATTCGATTTAAATGGAAATTTTAAAGGTTTAACCTATGATCTGGCGTTCATTGACTGCCAACTTTCCACTTGTCTATTCCGACTCTAGTCAAGTTGATGACCAAAAATAATAAAATGATTGCAACAATATTTTATATCAAATCAAAGAAAAACTTAGTGCGAGTTTCAATGAACCCGCGGCAGTGGCTCGGTGCGGTTCGGTTCGTTTTGGCTCGGCTCGATTCGCATCAAGTCAACTGGTAATCATTGCAATCATCTGACAAACGGTGGCAACTTGGCCACAACCCCAACGCCTGCCCATCACACAATTCGTATCGACAGATCGCTCAGCCTAGAGAGTGCGGCAACCAGACAGGCCGAGGCATTCAGGCATTCAGGCATCCAGGCAGATAGTCAGACAGGCCGCCATTTATGCTATACAATATATTGTGGTTAATTGCTATAACGAATCTAAGCAACTTTTACCAGTCAAGTCCAAAACCAAAAGCCAACATTAAAAGTCGAAACCGAAACCAAAAGAAAAACAAAAACAAAAATAACACTAAGAAAGCTAAACAAGTCTACGAACAAAGCTTCAGAGAGTCTCAGAGTCTCAGCTTTACATTCCACTTCAGTCAAGCTTCAATGCTAAGTCGGATCTGTCGGATGCGCCGACTCTTTTATACACATATATATGTATACATATAAATACTATCTACATTTTTGTACATATACATACTACATAAACATCAAGTATACGCCGCGTTCGGCCAACAGCACTCGATGTCCATAATGACCGAAAACTATTCAACGTTGAAGAATTCATTAGCAGATTTCACTTTCGCTCATGACGACGACGTTCGCTTATTTCTTTTCCATTTCTTTCTTTCTTGTCTTTCATTTATTTATTTACCGTAATTTCTACTCGTTCACTTTTTATATATATATCTTTATATATATATATAGATATTTTTTTCTTTCTTTCTTTCTTTCTGTTTTCTACTGCTCTTTGGTGTGACGTTTGTCGAGTATTGAAGTGCCTGGTGCTGTTTTTCCACATTTCTTGACTTTGGGTCTGCGGTGAGTTTCTTGTTTGCAAGTTGCATTAAATTGGTCTTAAGTTTGGTTTTCGGGGCCGGCGGTGTAGATGGGAAGCACTCGAGGGGCATCCAAGAAGCCGCACGCCAGGCCTGACGTTGGGTTTTTGCCTCTTTATTTTCATATACAATTTTTTCTTTTTTTTTCTGTCTTTCTTTTTTTTACAAGAGAAAATTACTTTTTCGAAGCCGGATCTAAAAAAAGTTCAGTGAGCGGCTCTGCTGGGTAAGACAAGATTGGGCAAAGATTATGAGTGCTAAACGAAAATTGTTAGACAGTCTAGAGTGGCATTCTGTTAGCAGCTGGACCTGGACTATGAGGATTGTGGAAAATTTCCTAACCAGCAAATTGGTCATTTACTTTCTAATTGGAGAATCTAAAGTTTAATGGTTTCGAATTCGGGGAAGTAGCAGGAATTTTTAGAGTTTAATATGGTTGAAAGTGATTCATTTTTTCCTCGGAGAAGAATTGAATATTTTTATTATATTATCTTTTAGGAAAGAGAGGCAAAATATTCGTAAGACCTCAAGATGGGTTCTGAAGGAAAAGTCGAAATCTCTAATGGATATGAAAATTTACCTTTAGGAGAAGCTTTTCTATTCAGTCTCAAGAACTCAAGAAAATGATTATAAGTATTACCAGAAATAAAACTTGACTGGGAAGAAATAAAGATAAAGTTTAAAAACTATAAGATACTTCATCAATCAATTTCATCAATTCGTAAGACCTAAAGTCTTGAAGGAAAAGTCAAAATATCTGATGAATATGAAAATTTACCTTATAAGAAGCTTTTCTATTCAGTCTCAAAACGAAATATTACCAGAAATAAAACTTGACTGGGAAAAAAAAGATAAAGTCTAAAAACTTTAGCATATTTCATCAACCAAATTTGGTTGGGTAAGGAAAGAATCTAAAAATCTCGGAAGACAAAAAAAAAAGTCCTAAAACTATGAGTTATTCCTTCAATCAGGTTAGGTTAGGAAAGGATCTAAGTGTAGTTTGTCTGAAAATATTTTTTTTTATTAAAAAATCTTTGAAGACAATAAGATTTAGTTCAGAAACTATCACATATTTTATCGATCAAATTAGGTTAGGCATGGAAAGGACCTAAATAAAGTTTGTCTCAAAAAAAAAATATATTTTTTTTATTGCATGGTAAAAAGATAAGGTCTATGTTATTTCTTTTTTAAATTTTCATCCTGTCAGAAATTTCTTTGATCAGTTTGGATTAGGTTAGCTTTCCTACCTTTCCCAACCTAACTTAACCTGATCAAAGTAATTTCTTATAGGATGAAGATTTGGAAAAGCCTTAAAGTCCGCTCTACATCCTTCTTTCTCCTTTCTCGAGGAATAAAAAAAGCTAACAAGTATCTGCCTACTTGCTACTTCCTCCAGTCGGACAAAAAAACAAATTGGTGAGCACAACTAAAGCCATACAAGAGTAATATTTTTTTTTTTACTTGTGTATAACAAATATTTGCGAACAACTTCAACAAAAAAAAAAAAAGAAAGAAAAAAAATGAAAACAACAACAATTGCAAAACAACCTCAACCTTCCACCACCGCAAAAGACAAGACGCTTGATCGTGACATGTTCAAGATCCACGTTCCTCGCAAGACAGTGCTGCTGACTGGTGACTGGTGCCCAAACGGTAACCACAATAATAACAACCAAGACCAAGAAACATACAATCAAGCATAAATGAGTTGGGCTCTGCCAACGGGAGACTGGGGAATGGAGAGGGTTAACGGGAGAGTAGCGACGGCAGCAGCAAAATCAACGCTCACAAAAATTTCACTTTCTTTGCAACAAGTTTTTTGTGCGTTCACATGTATGTGTGTGTGTGTATGTGTATGTGTGTGCCTACCTCACGGCTCACCACGCACAGGCCATGGCAATCAAAGAAACTGAGACGCATGCGCAGCTTTGAGGCTGCTTGACTGGCTGGTGGGGAGGGGAGGGGCGGCTAGAGTCTGGGGTGATGATGCTTTGGATGCCTTGGATGCTGGTCTGGGCAGTCGTCACTTTCCGCTCTTGCCCTTTTATGTAACCCAAATCCTCAGCCACAGCTTTTGATGAAGCTGGCTTCTTTTGCTCTCATCTCATCTCTCTTTTTTTGTTTCTCAAGACAAACTACGCGTCTGTCTTGGCTTGGGTTGGCTTTCGGTCTAATAGTCCGTCTGGCTGTCTGTCTCTATCTTTCTCTGCTGGTCTCGGCGAGCAAAAGTAGCCAGCAACAACAAGAGCAGCAGCAGTTTACCGTTAGTTTCTCTTTTGACCTATATTTCGCATACGCTTTGTTGTCTTGTTGCATGCTGGCTGGCTTCTCGGCCGTATTCTTTATCTGCCTCTCTATCTCTAAGTTGCTTTGTGTGGGGGTCTCTTCTGTGGCTCACTTCCGTTTGTCTTTCGGTTTTGGGCACTTTCGAGCCGCCGAACCGGTTCTAGGCTCGGAACTGCACACCCATCAAACTCTTTCTCTCTCTGTCTCTGTCTGTGTGTTTCTTCTCTTGCTTTTTAATTGGGCTTAGAATATTGTTAGAATATTTGAGATATATATATTTTTTTTTTGATAGGTTTCTGATTTTCATGAATCCACAAGCAGTCGGATTTCGTTCCACTTACTTTCTTTTTTGTTACGCCTATTTGATTTCTAGCACTTTTCTTTTTCTTTCGGTACTTTTTTTTTCTTCTTCTTCTTTTTGGTATTGTCTACTTGTTTAATTCTTTGTTTGTGGTCTCGCTGGTTTGTTTCTTTATTTGATTAAATGCGGAATTGTATTTTTTCCTGTTCTCTCTTTTTATTTATTTTTTTCATTTTGCTGTTGCTTTTGTCTTTTGGCGTGAGAACTTCTAATTGGGTCAGGATTGATTATTTTTAATGCATTCTATTTTTAAGGTTTTGTGATTTTGATTTTGATTTTTGTTTTTGTTTATTTGTTTATTTTGCCATGCTTTGCAGTCCGTCACACGTTCGATCTGAAACTGATGAAGCGTTTGACGTGTCCCAGTTCCATTTGTTTTTGTGCTTTTCCTTTGATTGCATCTCAGCGACGTGCCCAGAAGAGTTGAAAAAGGTTTAAGAATTTTTAAGCTTTACCCTAACCTAAATATGTCCATCAAGCTTACTGATTATGCTCTAAATACTTTTGATTATTTCCCAAAAAAATATTTTGACTGCCCTTTAGGTAGGCGGTAGGAAAAGTATGGAGTATTTTCTCATATGAAATCCGAAACCAAGGGAAATCTGAAATCTAACAGAAACTGTCTCTCCAGCTGAAATTCGATCTGCCAGTCACACGGGCCAAGATGATGGCTTTCCCATAGCTGCATGCAGCCACCACACAAAGTAAGAGCAGTTTTCTACTTTTTGTTTTTGTTTTTTTTTTTTTTTTACTGCTTCTGTTGCATTTCTTTTCTTGTTCATTTTTCTGGTTTCTCTTTGAGTGGCCAGCCGGCAATACTACTCATACGCCGCTTAGGCCCGAACGCTGCACTTTTCGTGTAAGTCATCGACCAGCCTAGCTTAAGCCAAAGGCTGATTTAGACAGCAACAACAACAACAACACACACACAGAGATAAGTATAAATTCGACGAAAATCCCAGTAAAGCCAGCAGCTCGCATTTTAAAATTCTCGGCTTTTTTTTACTTTCACCCCAAAGATGCAACAGTGAATTTGTCGACCAGACAAAAGATTAACGAAACTGTTGCCAGTTTGAAAAATTGTTGTTATAATTTTTCCAAAGAAAAATTTATTTTTTGTTTTTAGAAGAAGAAAGCCAAAGTCAAGTCAACGTCAAACAAAAGACAAAAGTCAAAGTTGCTAATAAGCAGCAGAAAAAAGAAAAGTACACAGAGATAAAAATTTTAACCGGGCTCAACAACAACAACAACAATGAAAACAACAACAACAACTTGTTGGCCATTTCTTTGCTTTGGGACTTTTCTCTTTCCATTTTCCTTTTTGCAGTTGAATGTACGCGGCAAGCAGAAAAATAAAAAAATAAATCATTTTTACTGTGAAAATTCCACACACACACACACATACACACACACAGTATCGACCACTAAAGTAATACATAGACTAACCATAATCATGACCAACCACATCATCTTGGTGTTTATATACAATTTTAATCATCGACATCGTCAGAAGTAATTTAGGAAAAAATATTTTTTCTACACTCACTTTATACATTTCTCTGTTGTTGTTGTTGTCGGTTTGGGAAAATTGTTGCATTTCATGGGACAATAACACTTTTGCAGTAGAAGCTATGCCAAGCCAAGTCAAGCCATGCCGAGCCGAGCCAAGTCAGGCTGAGCCGACAAACTACCTGACTGACTGTTTTTCTTGTTTTTCTTTTTTCTTTTTTTTTTGAGTATTTTCTTTTACAATACTGTAGCTGTTGTTGTTGTTGCTGTTGTAGATTTTCCTTTGTTGTTTTTCTTTGTTTTGGGAGAAGGTTTATGAACTTTTACAAAGATTTTCTTTCTTTTGAATTTTGTTTTGTATTGTGTTGCCTGCACTTGTGTGCAGCAGCAGCAGCAGCAGCAGCTGCTTTCGCGAAAGTCCCACCAGGCGTATGAGCAACTTCTTTTACCGCTGCCATCTTGACTTTGCCAGAGGCTCTGCTCGTGTTGGCTTGTAAACATTTAACTATTCGCCATTAATTTGTTTGCATTTCTAATCGTTGGCGTTATGATTATGATTTAATGTGCTAATCAAGTCGCATAATTTCCAGCGAAATAAATGCAAATGAAAATGAAGTCGATACAATCGTACTAATGAGCCAACACAAGCCAAATTGACATTTTGAACGGTAAAAATTTCAAATTTTTTTTTTTTTTTTGCTTTCGTTGACCCTGCGAAATAAAAGGGCGGAAACTGGACGTATTTTTTTGAATATCGAACAAGCAATTAAGATTCTCATCAAACTAATTGATTTGCCTTTGCAATAAAAATTTCAAATATATTTATGCAAATCGAATCTTTTATTTCTATTTTAAAAAAGTGTAATATGGATTGAGTATTTCGGTATATTTGTACGATTCGTCAGCACAACAACTTTCACTTTGCTCTGTCAGAAGCAGCAGCAGCAACAACAACAACAACAACAGCAAATGCCAGCCGCAAAAGTAAAGCTCTAATGTTAATGTAAATAACTGTAAGAGCCACACACAAACACACTCACACACACTCACTCACACACACTCACACACACAGGCCAACGCACAGCATTACGTGCCATAGATGCGACTCAAGAGATATGAAATGACTTTGGCGCGGCCAGTCAAAAAAAAAGTTGCAAAAAAAAAACTATGATGAAAAAAATCAAATCATTCATTAAAACTATTGTAGATATTGCGGTTTTTTTTATACTTGTTAAAAAAAAAATCAAATTAAATTTTTGGAGTCTTACATAAAAAAAAAATATTCAACCTCCAAAAATATAAAGTAGAAAAATAATAAAAAAAATAAAGTATGATTTGTTATTTTTGTTTTAATTTTACAATTATCCACTTTGTTAACTTTTGAAAAATCAAAATAATGATTTCTCAAGAAATCTTCAGCAAAATATTTTTTTGAAGCTTTCAAAGATAAAATGACAAATATTTTTAAAAATTAAGAATTGATTGGAATTTTCAAGGATTATTTTTGGGGTTTCCAGAAACTAAAATGAATACATTTTTTTTTTAAATTTAAATTAGGGTTAAATTTTCACGGATTATTTCTAGGGTTTCCAGAAACAAAAATGTAATCAAATAATTTTTTTTTTAATAAGAATTGAGTGGAATATTCCTGAATTATTTTTGAGCTTTCCAGAAACCAAAATGAGAATTTTTTCTTTTTAAATTAAGCATAATTATTTTTTAAGAATTGACTGGAATTTTCCTGAATTATTTTTGAGCTTTCCAGAAGCCAAAGGAATTAAGGATAATTAAATTTTTAAGAATTGACTGGAATTTTCCTGAATTGTTCTTGAGCTCTCCAGAAACCAAAATGAATAACTTTTTTTATTTGAATTAAGGATAATTATTTTTTAAAAATTGACTAAAATTTTCCTGAATTATTTTCGAGCTTTCCAGAAACCAAAATTAATAACTTTATTATTTAAATTAAGGATAATTATTTTTTAAGAATTGACTGGAATTTTCCTGAATTATTTTTGAGCTTTCCAGAAACCAAAATGAATAACTTTTTTTATTTAAATTTAGGATACATTTTCAAGGATTATTTTTGGGGTTTCCAGAAACTAATATGAATACATTTTTTTTTTTTTTTAATTAAGTATAAAATTTTTCAAGGATTATTTTTAGGTTTCCAGAAACTCAAATGAAATTAAATTATTTTTTTTGTTTTGAAAAAATAAGAATTTTCCTGAATTATTTTTAAGCTTTCCAGAAACCAAAATGAATACAATTTTTTTATTTAAATTAAGGATAAATATTTTTTAAGAATTGACTGAAATTTTCTGAATTATTTTTGAGCTTTCCAGCAACCAAAATGAATAACTTTTTTTTTATTTAAATTAAGGATAATTATTTTTTACAGAAATTACTTTCTGGGTCATTTAAATTTTTTTTTATAATTATTTTTATGTTTTATTTTTTTTTTATCTTTCGCTATTATCCAATCCAAAGATGAAGAAAAAGTTGAGCGAAACAAAAAAAGGTCTTTTATTTTTTCTCTTTTTGTTTTTTATTATTCAAATACAATTAAAATTTACCAGATAAAAAGGTACAGAGGTGTGCTTTGTTTAAACAATAATAATAAATATGAAGTGAAGAAGAGGAGAGGCAATCGAGTGTCAATGCGTGTGTATGAGGTTGTGGCCTGCGGTGTGAAGAGCCACACTTGAGCCAACCAATTGAAGTAAACCTAAAGTGAAAGTTCTAATAACCGACGAGCCCAAGCAAAACGAGCCGACCAAAAAAAAAAAAAAATATGCAACCAAGCGGGCCATAAAAAAAAGTAGGGGCACAAAAGAAGTCTCATAGTGTGGTAGGAAGCCCTCTCCAGCCCACCCGCTGTACTGTTTTTGTGGGAGTGTCAAAAGCTACAAAAAAAAGAGCCAACATATTTTTAATGCATATGAAAAAAAGAAAAAAGGGTCGACACAAAAGTATCTCAAGTCAATTCAAATCAAATTAAACATTTCTTTCAATAGTTAACAATTCGGGTAGACGCTTTCTTGGCCACCCATTGTCTTTGGCTGACATTGGGCCAGCTGTGGATCATTTATTTTGGCAAAGCAAAGCAAAGCCGGCATAGACGACTCTTTGTCATTATTCTGAAGATGCTTAGCCCACGCATGGGGGCCCCGAGTGTTTGCCAGTGTTGGCTGATAATTTCAATTTAATTGCAAGCCGAGTCTTGTTGATATGCGTGCGTGTATCCAAGGTATTTGGCTTTGGCAGTCGGCACTTCATATGCGCTATTGGATTTCTACACATACAAAAAACCTTTGGGCTATGCGATTTCATTTCGGGTTTTTAGTTGTTTTTTTTTTTTTTTTTGTTTTTTTCTGCCATTGCCAAGCTTTGAAATCGCATAAAATCGAATGTTTTTTTCTTTCTGGTTTCTTTTGTTTTCTTTTTTTTTTTATGTGCGTTTATTCGTTAGTGGCATATTTTCTATTTGCTACTTCTTTCCCTTCTCAGGCTGTTGGAGATTGCATAAGAAAAGTTTTGCAGACTGGTCATCCATTTAACAAAAACAAAAACAACAAAAATAGCAAAAGTATATTTTTTCTGGCCATCTTTTTTGTTTCTTTTAACGTGAGTTTATCACATTTGATGGCCAATTAAATTTTTCTGCATCGTGTAAAAATATTAAGAAAGCCGCAAAAGCGTACAAAAAAAAAAGAAAAAAATTCAACAAACATTGTAAAAGAATTAATAAGCTTAATTCAAGTTGCATAATTATGCAATGTGTGTGTGTGTGTGTGTGTGACTAGGAAGCGGAAGATTACCTTTTCAAGCCACAAACACACACTTTTTGGCGAAGCTTTTCTTTTTGGCAATCATAGAAAATATTTTTAGGATTTCTAACAGAAAATTTAGAAGAGAAATTGGGGAATTTTCCATGAGGTCTTTTTGGCTGAGAGTTTTATTTAATCGTTTTGGGGCGTTTTAGATTGTTGTGTTTTCTCTTTCACTTCTTATGTTTTGGGTATGAAATTTTGAAAAGTACTTAATGGCGACACATCAGCTTGATTGTGTTTTGTTGTTGTTGTTGTTGTTGTTGTCTAGTAACTTTCCAACATTTGAAGATATAAAATCAAATCACTAACAATTGTTACATAATCACGCATACATTCGAGACGAAAATAGAAATCAGAAATAACAGCAACAACATCATCAGCAACACTAAAGAAATTTATGTCTATGAGTAATATAATTTGTAGCGGTTTATCAGCTAACGGTTTTATTGGGTAACCGTACTTAAGACTGGCCAAAATTTTAACTATTTTCTTGTTATTATTATTTTTTTTTTTATATTTCTCATTTTTGCCAAAATAAATCAATAAATACGTTGAGTCATTCTAAATAATTGCCTTGACCAAAAAAACAGAAAAACAGAAAAAATATTGTGTATACGCAACATGGGCCGCGAGCTTAGGCAGCGCTTTCGAGAGAGATCTACGCTCATCTGTGCTGAGAAACTGTTGCAATCACCCAAAATGCTGGCCACCATGGCCAAGGAGAAGATGTCGAGTCTTGGCTTGCCCGATTGCCTGGCCAAAAGCAAAAGTCTAAAAGACCAACTAGTTGGGACATTGAACTCGAAATGCGAACCTGCATCGCAGCAGCAAAAGCAGTAGCAGTAGCAACGATCGCAGTCACACCATCCGGCTTGGCTTGGCTATACCAGTGGCAGTCATGGCAAAAGTTTGTAAACAAAACTTGATTATGTAAGTTGTTAATTATAATGGAAATGGAAATGCCTCAGCGACAAAAGCCAGCCAAACAAATGCTCGGAAATTATTGTTCAATCTGAATTGACAAGTTGTAAACAATTTTTGAAGGCTAAAAGTCTTGAGCAATTTGTTTGGCCTTAAGATTTTTTTTCTTTCTTCTGATTTCTAGAAAATTTCTGGAAATTTTTAGAAATTACCCGAAAGATCCTTTTTGATTTAAAATTTTTTTTTTTTTAATTTTTGCCAAATACTTAATGAATTCAATTTGTTTGGGGATTTCTTTTTTTTGGTTAGAATTTTTTGTTTTTTAGAATTTTTTTTAAAAAATTTAAGGATTTTTCTTGTCTTTGGAAATTCGTTTTTTTTCTCTCTCAGCTTGCCAGCACCAGCAGAACTGCTGAAACAGTGAAATGAAAGAAAGAAAACAAAAATTGTAAGAAAAAGACGAAGCAACAACTTTCACCTATTAATATTCGAGTCGCAGCAGCAGCGACGCAAGCAGAAGCAGCAGAAACAGCAGAAGCAGCAGAAGCGAGCCGCCAAAGCTTACGAAGTAGAAGCCTCGTTGCAGACGAGACACACTTATTCACTCACTCGCACTTGGATTGGTGGGGAAAGAGAGACAATAAGTAGAAGCAATGTTGCCTGGCCTGGCTTGGCCTGGCTTTGGCCTGGCAGTCGACACAGACGCTCAACAAAAGCAACATCATCGAACTGAAGCTGCCGAGCTGTTGGGTGGCAAACTGGCACGTTGCTTAGCTGAAAGAGACTGTCTCGGCTCTAAGGCAGAGTCTGTGCCATCTTGATGATGCTGGCTGGCTGGCTGGCTGGTTGGCTGGTTGGCCTGAAACTTTCTATAAAAAGTTTTTCATTTTTCTTTGTGAATTTCTTTCTTCTTTCAATATTGGTTGGCTCTGAAAGGGGATTTCGATTTGTTTGTTGGTTTGTTTGTTTGTTGTCTTTGTCAAAAATTAAGCGGGTCTCAAGAACGCAAACAAATTGTTAGATTGGTTAGTTAAGGGCTTATATAAATAAAGTGAGAGTTCTATGCTACTTTTAGAGTTGAGTGAAAACTTACAGCAATATCTGGTTGAATATTGACAATTGGCATTTACTGTGGGTGCCATAATCTCGTTGGCAGCCATATCCAATGTGTTTTTTAGGGAATAAAGCGATTTGTTTGATTATCCAATTTTTGTGATTTGTGGACTTTTTTTTATGATTTGAGTTTTTTTTTAAGTTTTTGTTTTTTTTTTTAGTTTATCTTAAGATGACGTTGGTAGGTGGTGGTGGTGGTGATGGTGGTGGTGGTGGTGGTTTGAGAGTAATCCGAAATTGCTGGTTGAGTTAATTTTCTAATAGTTTCTCTTTGTTTTGTGCTTGATGGTGGTATATGTTGGCTTTTAGGATTTGAACGTTTGTGTTGGATTCATTGTTATGGCTTATACAATATTTGTAATTCAACAGACACTCGAATCGAATCGAAACGAAACGATCCAAACGAATCAGCGAATAAACGAAAATCAGCACGGTAAATCCGAAAAGAAACCAAATCGAAATACGCATACATGCACAGACATATACATACACATGTATACAAATAGACACTCCAAACACTTTCACTTTTTGCTTGATATGCAGAGAACACAAGACAGTTTATGAAATTTTTTTTTTATTTATTTTTTTTTTTTTTTGTTAAATTTATTTCATTACTTTATTTTCAATTTGGGTTTCTGGTTGGCGGTTTTTGATTTTTTTGTTTTTGGAATTTGGAATTTGGGTGAAAATTATATTCCAACCGTTTTACAGTCACAACGAGTCAACATTTCGAAAGCCTTTTTTATTTTAAATTGGTTTTTGGCTAACAAATGAAATATATTTTATTTAATTTTTTGGTAAGCACTTTAATTTTTGTTTTTCCTTCTTCTTCTTCTTAGCACTTTAACATTTTTCCTTAGAATCTTTCTGAGCAGGCTTTTTCTGAGCCGCTAGCCACTCTCCAAAATTCAGCTTAAAGTTTTTATGAAAAAAAACTTAATATTTCAATTTGAGTTCTTTGTTGTTACATATATGTTTATTTTGTTGTTGTTGTTGTCGTTTCTTCCGCGTCAACCGTTTGAATGTAACGTCTGGCTCGAACCACCGAAGACGTCTGTGCGGCAGCGCAGAGTGAAACTATCGCTTATCCTCCAAAAGATCGCCAAGAAATTTCATATGCCATTCCATTTTGTTTCACTGCATGGCGACGCTTTCGCTTACACACACAAACACACACACAGACACAGACACCGAGTTGGAGCAGCCGAGCCAAATGAAGTTAAAGCTCGTTCGCTCAAGCAGCGACTTGGCTTACTGGTTTGTCTGTCGGTTTGGTTCTGTGTGCTTTTACCATTTCTTTCTCTCGCCAAATCGCATGCTCAACGCTCCAAACTTTTACATTGTGAGCTGAGCTGAGCTGAACTGAGCTGCGTTGGGCTGAGCTAAACAATTCACGTTCGGTTCTTCGTTGAAGTCTTTTGTTTTGGTCTTCAGTTTGTTTGCCATGTGCGCATGCTTTTTCGCCTTCACAGGTGTGAGTGAGTGAGTGAGTGCTTGTGTATGTGTATGTGTGTGTGTGGGGAGGGGGTGGGGGAGGGGTGTGCTTTAAGTAAGAGTTTCGCCTTGGGAGTACAACTTCTTCATCAGTGTTTAATTATTTACAGTCCGCCAGTCAGCCAAAGTTTCAATTCCATTCCATTTCATTTCTACAATTTTTTTTTTCTTCTTTCTTTTATTTTGGCTTTTATAACTTTAACTTTCTTTATGGCGAAGGCAACTTAAAACTGACTGCCAACTTCTTCTAAGCTGGTTTCAAATATATTTTTTTTTCTTTCTATCTTTCTATTTTTTTTTGCGCTTTGCCTTTTGCTATTGTGCTTCTGCCATTGTTACTGTAAATTACTACTTTCGTCTATTTTTGTCAAGATTTTTTAATTATATAATTTAAACCTTTTTTTTTTACTTTTTGCCAGCCATTTCTTTCCTTCATTGCCTTAATATTTTCTTTGTCTCTTCAAGACTTCTTCTGCCCAAGTAATTTAATTTGTGTCTCTGTGTGTGTGTGTGTGTGTGTCTCTGGCAGTTTTTACTTTTCTTTCACAAACTAATTACGCATACAACGGGCCAAGCCAGCCCAAGGAGAGTGAAATTTCATTATATTCTTAATTATAATTTAATTGCCTGATGAGTCAAAGCTAACAAGTTGCTGTAACCCAAGTCAATCGAAAGAAGCCACAAGGTGAAGTTGGCGTCTTATTTTTTTTTTTTCGTATGGCTTTCAAGATTTTCGTTGAGATCTTTTAACTTGGATTGTGTGCAGTTTCATTTACTTTTGCCTTTCTAGCCATGAAATGAAAGAAAAACAAACTTTTAAACTCACAGACTCTCGGCCTAAAGTAAATCAGCGTTTGGTAAGCTTTTTGGTGGCTCTTTACACTTACATTTGTTTCTTTTGTCGTTGTGCGCTCCTCTTGTCTTTGGTGTTACTCTCAATCTGTTTGGCTCTTGTTGTTGTTGAAAACTTTCTAATATAGAAGCCGAATGCTGTGGCCGTGTGTAGATTTTCCTGCACTCGCCGGCTTTGTTTTGTCTTTCAATTGAATTGCCCGCTGCACATACAGTAGGTAGGCCTCTATTTTTCTTTTCTCAAAATGGAATAGAAATGCTTTTAAGTTTGAATTTTAAAATTATTCTACAGTCATGGCATTGATTCTGGCTGCAGCGAATGGACAATTTGAGAGGGTTCTCCCATAGGTGAAAGTTGTGTGTTAAAATTAACACGGTAAAGAAAAAAAGGTGATAGAATTATTTTCTCAATCACAGAGCAGCCGCAATATTATTTACTTTATACACCAAGCAAGTTTGGAGGTATTTATGAAAATATGTATAACAATTTCATTAACTTTCATATGCCATCAAATTGGAATTGAAAATTTCTGATTCCGTTACAAAATGTTCAAATATCTCGGAAAGTAGTTAGAAATCAATATGCAAAACTTGATTCGGCATTTCGGAATGATTATTTTATAACAAAACAAAAGAAGCCAATCATGGTCATACCGAACCTTTCTGATTGGCACAACTTTCGATAGGCCTAAGCGGCGATGCAACAAATTTGAATTAACATGCTAATGAGATACGGAATATTTTTCCTATTATTTTTCAAATCGTTTTGAAAATTTCCTAATTGTGGCCTTTCAGACAAAAGACCTGAACAACAAATCTTTAATTACGGATCATTTCATTATGTAAAAGAAGAAAAAGAAGAAAACGAAAGAATCGCGTGCCAATTTTTGGGACACAAAATCAATATATATATATACATATATATATGTATACCTTTATTTTTACAATATGATGGTAATGATTTATACAGCCAAAAGCCGAGACCCCAAAAACTCAAAACCGTAATTTCACTTTTTAATAATTAGCATAAATTTATCAACCAGCTACGTATCTAAGGTACGAAACACATGGTGAAAGAAAAAAAAACAGAACAAGATAAATTAAATACAGAAGAAGAAGAAGAAGAAGAAGAAAATACAGCAGCACCCATAAAAGAGAAGCCAACCAGACGAAGCAATAAAAAAGAAACGAAACCAAATGAAAAAAAAACTACGTCAGAAGCTGAAAAGAATGAATGTAAAAATTGGTGAAATGAGATTTCGGATTTCATGAGATCTTGCAAAGAACAAAGAAAGGCATGACTAACTTGACAGACCGAAAGCGACTAAAGAAGTCGAAAAGAATTTTAAGTGAAATGAGCTTGAAAAGTTTTCCCGAAAGTGGACGCCGCCGCTGCTGCTGCTGCTGCTGACCCAATTACCCATTTAAGCCCAAAGCTCAATTTAATGTTGGAAGCCACAAAGAAATTACCAAAAATAAAAATAACGAAGAAAAAAGAAGAAGAATAAGAAGAACAAGGGGAAAATGAAACAAGCCAGGTAACAGTTATGTGACAGCAGACAATCGAAAGTTTATGTCATGCTGACGCAGAATCGCATAGTCGGCCAACTTGGCCAGAATAAAATGTGTGGTACATGCGTACCGGACCAATTTTGGCCCGGCCGAGTGACTGCAGTTTCTTTTGAAAAGGCCATTTAAGGTTTCACGAAGAATCCGAAAGTAAAAGATTTAAGATCTTCTGATCGGACTACGTTACTTTGGCTGCCATGAGAAATTCATTTTTGGAAAGTCACTGGCAAGAAACTGTTCTTCTATTTGGCCAAAGAGTGTGAGACGCATGTTTTGCTTTTCTCAGATTCATAGGCCTATTAAGAGAAACAATTTAGAAATGTAGCGAAGTGCATGAAAAATTGGAGAGCAATAAAGCCGCTTCAAAAAGAAATGAAAAGAAAAAGTAAAAAGTAACACACAGACAAGCGAACGTCCAGTGGTCGTGCACGTAAGCGTTGGGCATCAAATCGGAAAGAAGTCGCTGCCAAAGATACACAAAAAGCAACTGAAAACAAAATAATAAAATTGAAACATGAAACATTCTGATTGTGCATGGAAGTAGGTCAACCAGCGACGTCAGCGTCAGCGACAACGTCGCTGAGAACGCCAACGCCATCGGAGTTACCGCCAGCACCACTCCCTCGCCATTATCGTGTGGTCTTGGACTTGGCTGTGAGTTTCGGCCTCGCCAGTTGCCAAAGAGTTAAGGCAATAAGCAGAACATAATACAAATCACACTCACACACACATGGACAAACTCATTTACAATCAACAGTTATTGTGAGTTGCGCGGATGGAATACTTAAGCATCCGCGTCCACTTGCACTTTCTTTTTCAAGCGCTGCTGCGTCGCTGCCAGCATTTGTGGTTGTGGCACCCGCCCCCCCCCCCCTCTGCGTTGCCGTTCTTCGAAAACTGGTGTGCCAGACTCGTTCTTCTTCTTCGCGTTTCTTTTGACTTGGCCAGCAAGTTTGTGGCTTAAGTCTTTCGTTTGTTATGCTTCGTTTGGCTTTCGCTTCGTGCCAAGTTTTATGTGTAGATAAATGTTGTTGATTCACCCAATACAAAGAAAGCATATACAAACATAAATGTGTGTGAATTCTTTCTAGCTTTAGGAGGCTCGTTTCTTGGCTATTTGTTTTTCTCACGAACATAAATAATTTGGTCTGGTATACTTTTAGCTGTGAGCTTAAAATCCTTAGCATACTTTTAGGATGACCAAAATAATTGGATTTTTAGGTAGCAAAATTATGGTAGGATTATTAAAATAATAATAAAAAAAAGTCTCCATTTTAAATATTTCAGTGAGTCCTTTTCAAATTCAGAAATTCTGTGATGTTTATCTTAGTCGAAAACTAATCAAATCCATCACTTTCCCCAAATAATCAAATAGTTTACACTGTTATTTTTAGATGCCGCATAAGATGGAAACATTCGGCTTAAAAGGAAAAACCCAAATTGATTGAGAACAAACAGACTAAAGACTAAAATAAAATGCAAACAAAATTAAAAATAAATAGAAAGAAAAAAAAACAACAACTATTTGTCTGCATCAGGCAAATAAATAACAAATGCTTGGCAAATAAGCATGCAAAATGGCCCAACTGATTTTGCTTAATTGCATTGAGTAATGGACGACGGCGACGCCGGCAGCACGGACGGCGAAAAATGTCGCAACTTCACGGCAATTGCTTGTCTGATGGGGCCGCCGGCATCGCCGTTTCTGCTGTTGTTGTTGTTGTTGCATTTGCAGGGTGCTTCCTCGAGCAGAGGGAGAGCGTGGAGATCAACCTTGATGTTGATTTATAGGTGTCGTCGCTGTGGCTTCTATTTTGGTTCTTGATGATGCCGCTGCCTGATTGCAAATCTCTGCGTGTGATTTTCACCCCTTCATGCCCCTTTAATCACGGCGCTCGAAATACTCGGCAATTGTCTTGCCAGCAAATATTTCTGCCTTCAGTCCTTCTAAGGTTCGTTTCTATTTTTTGAATGTGTGTGCCCCGAACCGATCGTGTCGTCGACCACACTTCGGCAAAAAAAGTGCCTCCGTTCTTTTGGGGCAAGCTTTTTTTTTGGCAACTGTGGCAGCCTGCTGAAAGGCAAGCAACTCTCTGATGCCGTCACGCACATTTTGCTTATCAGTTCTGGTCGAAAATTTCTCACATTCTTTTCTGCTCTTAATTGTTTCTCATTGAATGCTGTACTCAATCTATTCTGACGGAGTAGAAATCGTATACCCTACAAAAAGAGAGTGTAATTTAAGATCCCTAAATCTGGCAGGCTCAAAGGATGAAATCTCGATGATTGTCATAGAATATTTTTAACTGATGAATCCGATTGATTCCTTTGAATGAGTCACTAAAGCGTTCTGAATGGTCAACCAGGCCAAGAGTGTTGCCTTCTTCTTTTGCTCGGAATTTTGAATAGCCAAATAAAAAACGGCTTATATGGATCGACGGGCATTAACTGCCTCACTCTCTCACTGATTGCTGCTCTGGCTGATATGCTTGTATTGGTGTCTTCGTGGCATCTTCGACACACTTCGGCTTATCTAACAAAGAATTGAGTCTTTACCTTAATTTGACAACGCCTCCGGCGAGAGCCTTCAATATAAAGGCACGAGATCTTGCTCCGCGTGCCATTTGTTGTTGAGTCTAGCCGTCAACAAGAATCGAACGTGCGATTTCATTTTATTCTTACATCAATTAGTTGGCCTTAAAGGTGTGTGTGTGAGTGTGTGTTTGCCTATGAATACGTGTGAACATTATGAACTTCCATCTAAGAAGGATAATATCCAAGATCCAAAGTGTATAAATTTATTAAAATTATCTTGTCAAAAAAACAAAAAGGATAACTCAATTTTATGGCGACTTCCGAGAACATTTAAATTTAAATAGTTTGCCTGCACTTCTAAAAATAATCGGAATGCAAAGATGAAACCAACAAATTTAATTGAAAATCTAAATATAAATTGACCATTTGAAAAACAGGATTTATGCACTATAAAAGGCAATGAAAAAAAAAATAATAATAATTTCTTTTTATTTGTAGAAAAATAAACAGCCAAAATGTGTGACGATGATGCGGGTGCATTAGTTATCGACAACGGTTCGGGCATGTGCAAAGCTGGCTTTGCTGGTGATGACGCCCCCCGTGCTGTCTTCCCCTCAATTGTGGGTCGTCCACGCCATCAGGGTGTGATGGTGGGTATGGGTCAAAAGGATTCGTACGTCGGTGACGAGGCTCAGAGCAAACGTGGTATCCTAACTCTGAAATATCCCATTGAGCATGGTATTATCACCAACTGGGATGATATGGAGAAGATCTGGCATCATACCTTCTACAATGAATTGCGTGTGGCCCCTGAGGAACATCCAGTATTATTGACAGAGGCCCCACTCAATCCCAAGGCCAATCGCGAGAAGATGACTCAGATTATGTTTGAGACCTTCAATTCACCAGCCATGTATGTGGCCATTCAGGCTGTGCTCTCCCTCTATGCCTCCGGTCGTACCACTGGCATTGTCTTGGACTCTGGTGATGGTGTCTCCCACACTGTGCCCATCTATGAAGGCTTTGCCCTGCCACATGCCATTCTGCGTCTGGATTTGGCCGGTCGCGATTTGACCGACTACTTGATGAAGATTCTCACCGAGCGCGGTTACTCCTTCACCACAACTGCCGAGCGTGAAATTGTCAGAGACATCAAGGAGAAGCTGTGCTATGTGGCCCTGGACTTTGAGCAGGAAATGGCCACCGCTGCTGCTTCCACTTCCCTCGAGAAGTCATATGAATTGCCCGATGGTCAAGTGATCACCATTGGCAATGAGCGTTTCCGCTGCCCCGAGGCCCTCTTCCAGCCCTCGTTCTTGGGCATGGAATCTTGCGGTATTCACGAGACTGTCTACAACTCCATCATGAAGTGCGATGTTGACATCCGCAAGGATCTGTATGCCAACTCTGTACTGTCTGGTGGTACCACCATGTATCCAGGTAAGCGAAAATTCTTATCTATAAGTATCTGAAATTCAAAACTAAAGGTTTGATTTTGCTTTATTTTTATATCTTAATTAGGTATTGCTGATCGTATGCAAAAGGAAATCACTGCCTTGGCTCCATCCACCATTAAAATCAAGATCATTGCTCCACCTGAGAGAAAGTACTCCGTCTGGATTGGTGGTTCTATTTTGGCCTCTCTATCCACCTTCCAACAGATGTGGATCTCCAAACAGGAATACGATGAGTCTGGTCCAGGAATCGTGCACCGCAAATGCTTTTAAGTCTTTCGCTAGTGAAAGATCAGTAAAAGCCATAGCCTTAGCAAATACACGAACCCATGACAGAATGATTTTCAACGAAACGCCCAGTGATATGCAAAACTTACCATCTGAAATGAGAATAAAAGCAACAACAACAACAACAACAATAATCATTCAAATTCACCATCAGGCTAACAATTGGCAGAATGCCAACAAATTCACCATTGAAATCCACATAGAATCTCACGTGTTGTTTTAAATCACAGACAGATTTTTATTTTGAGATACCCAAAATTGAGTTGTCTACTTTTGTGAAAAATCGTCACTATTATTAATCTAATCTTTATATAAAATTTGTATATGATATTTGAATTTGTATTGTATATGAATGAGCTATTCATTTCATAAGTCAGTGGAAAGCCGACTTTAAAACCAAATATATATCTTCCATTATGAAATATGAAAAACTATAAATAAAACCATTTCTTTTCTATATACGATTACGATAGTATATAATTTACCATCACAGCTACTTATTTGAATTTTTAAAATCAAAAACAAATTGGGTTTTCTTTTTTCCCCTATAAAAAAAAATGGGTATTCAATTTTATTTTTGTTTAGTTTTTTTTTTTCAAATATCTTAATCGTTTTACTTAGATTGACAATTTTGTATATAATTTTTTTCTTAAAAAAACTTTATTAGTAATTATATTAGGCTTGCTTAAAATCAATTTAAATTTTCTAATATGAAAAGACCAAAAAAAAAAAAGAGGGTAACAACAATATGTGTTTTATTATAGATTACATACTAGTTTTGGTAGTTTGTGGGGCGCTTTTGATATCTATTCCATATGAGTATTTGTTTTTCATTTTAAACTATTTTACGAGTATAATTTTAAATTTTAAATTGCACTGAACTTAAGTGTAAAAACTTTATAAAATATTCAACAATTTATCTGCTTTTCTTTTAACATTTTTCATAGATATCTGATATTCGGACAATTTAGAATTTTGTTGTGAGAAAAAGTTGCAGTTAGAACTATGATTTTTTGTCAATAGAATGAATATCAATATTATTTTCGCCTTCTCACATTTGCTCACCAACCAAACGAAGGTTAATTAAAATTAACATTTAGCTGGTTACCCAGAGGATACTTGGCTGAAGAACCGGAAGTTTGTGAGCTGCTTGAGTCGTTATTGCCCTCGACTCCATCCTCCATCCTATTGGCACTTTCAGATTTCTATCTTGACATTATTGCAATGAGAAAAAAATTGGTTCAATAAATTAAAAAGTTTTCACAGGATTCGGCCAGCCGAAACGTCTATTGTTTTTTTTTTTACTCTGAGATTCATTAATATGTTATTATTTTTTTTTACATTTAAAATATTAAGATAAAAATTCTCTTCAATTTATATATAGTTCTATGTTTGAAATATACATTAAATCAAATAAATGGCTGCAATTCAAAATGGCTTGAAAAGAGATTCAATTTGAATTCTTAATTTTTGTTTTTTTTTTTTTTTTTTTTTTTTTTTGCTTATAAATTTTTTTCTTAGTATCGAATTAATTATTAAATATATAAATTTTGTTGTTGTTTTTCTTTTTTCATTTTTTTGGTTAATGGGCTTGCAAATATTCTCTAAATTGTATTTCGAGGACGAACACAGAATGTGATTTTATTTTCCTAATTATTTATATTTATGTATGAAAATAATTTTATTCAAGTTTGGAGATTCTTTAATATTTAGATGGGAGATTCTAAAATCAATTAGAATTTTTCAATGCCGGGAATATTTTACAGAAACAAATAAAATGACAATGTGATTTAAAATTTAGTGTTCTTACATAAAAAGAGACATCACAATGAATATTAGTATCTAGCTAAGTATGTGTTTTTATTTTATTTTTATTTTTTGAATACTATTAATTTGTGCAATTCTATTCACCATATAATTTAAAGTATTTGTTTTTCTTTTTTGTTTTATCCAAATATTGGAAATATTTGATAAGCATATATGACGAATTTATCATGTTTACCAACACAATTTTTTAATGGCCTAATTTGGTTGGCAGTGGAAGAATAAAAGAGTAAATGCACATAAGAAGTGATAAGGACCGATGACTATTAAGGTCATATAACATCTAAATAGAGTCCAGATTTCGATGAGATAGCACATCGTCCACAGTAGCCCCCACAACGGGCTCGCCTTGTTAAAACATCTGTATCAAACTTTGGAAAGCAATTTTTTTATGAATTATTAAAAAAGATGTTTTTTTTTTTTTTATTTTAAAATATGTTTACTTACACCATTGCCACGTTGCATAACAACGCTTGGACCGAAGCGATCCCAGACAGTACCCCGACGCATCTTGAAACCAGTGTGCTTAATATTAATGGAGAAATCACCCTGCGGGCAGGCTTGGTTGCGATTATAACAGTCTCCGGCCGATCCATATGCCTGGGGCTCGTTGCCGCGAATATCGGCGAAAGTAAAATCGTTTTCAATCACTCTCATGTCGGTGATGTTCAAGCGTATCTTTCGAAAACTCGTGCGACCCGATTTCTGATTGTTACTATATTCATAATGACGTGATTCGGGTGGACATTGATCCGGATAACGAGTATGGTATTCATAGTAAATGGAATAATTTTCTGTGGGATTCAAAGTAATATACTCTTTGGGGGTCCTTGTATTCATGTCGTGACAGTAAATTCGTAAAGGTCGTGAACGCAGGAAAATCGTATAGTCGCCGTCTTCAAATTTGCGCTGTAGGCGTTGTATGTCGGCACAGGATTTGGGTTTGCAGGTTGGTGGTGGAATGCATTTATGTTTGCGGATTCTTTCTTTGGTCGGACAGGAAATGCGACGGCCCTTGGAGTCATAGCAGAAGACACTGAGTTTTTGGAAGCCCTCACAGTTACACTAAAACAACGAAACGATAAAAATATTTGAGCCATTCAAATTAAATAATTGATAGACTTACAGCATCCAAGACCTTAGCCTTACGTTCCACACAATTGTTACAGATTTTCTCCGTAGACGGTTTCTTTTTCAGATCGCAATAGTGCTCACTCACACTGCGGCCCAAGGAAGACTCACATCTTACAAATCTTGACTGGTAATCATTCACACATTCTGGGTCACAATATGACCAATTTGAGGAAGTCCATTTGCAGGTTATTCTACAAGTTTTCTCTTTCTTTACTTCTGGTCGACGCACTTTTCGTGCCAAACAATAGGAATTATCAATGCGGACACGTGTGTTCTGAGAACCACGTACATGGGCCTTGTACACCCGGGCACAGTACTGTACTTTGTGACGCTTACCATAACCACATTCAACGGAGCACTATGGGGAAAATAAAAATGAGATGATAAAAATACTTTTCAGATTTTATAGTCTTAAGACTCACATTGGACCATTCACTTATGTACTTGATGTTGCAGCAATTGCGTTTCTCTTTGGGTTTCTTATCGAGAGGACAGCCATAGCCAAGTGGATGTGAACAAGTAACTGTACGATTCGTTCGACACCAATCGTTGCATTCGTTCCATTTGCCAATTTTCCAATAAGACACTGATCGTGGTTGCTATACGAAAATGGCATCAGTTAGACAAAAATCAAGGAAAGTCTTTAAAGAGTTTACTTACAGGATGTGGAGGACATGTCTGAATGTTGCAGGATTTCACAGTATCCTTTAAATTCTTTTGGCTTGGATCGCAGAATTCATCAGCAACTTGATTGTTATAATGGAAACAGCGCACATCTCTCCACTGCGACCCCCAGTTACATGTCTTGGAACACTTTAAAAGAGAATTAATATAATGGAATTTTTTTTTAGACTCTTTTAAACTTACGGGAGACCAATCTGTATAGCCCCAGCAATACTCCTGGCAAGTTTCGCTTGTCTCATGCGGCGGCTTTTGGGGACAATGAGCCATATCCACGACATTTGAACTTGAATTACCGTTAAATGTCTGTATGCACCTATATGTCTTACATGGTTTTGAACAGATCGATGAAGTCGTAAAGTTCAGTCTGAAATTCAATTGTACTGGTAAGCGAGTCTTATTTTTGATTAAAATTCTTTACTTACTCTAAAACGCAATTAGTATTGCAGTCACGCTCGCCTATCTCTGGTCTGGTGTTCGGATCGCAAAATTGTGGCGCCACCTTTGAATCTGTTTGGATATGCACACAGGCCGGCTTGCTATATGTTGTACCTCGGCAAAGGGCATTACAATTTTCCCAGGGTTGCATTTGCCACTCATAGATTTCTTCCTTATCCATAGTATAAAAATAGGATATCAGCTCAGTCTTGTTTTCTTTTTCCAAACTCGGATCAATCGATATAACCTTTAAAGAGAGATCAAGTCCCTTAAGAATTGAGGGGTGGATAAGTAATTTTTGCTATTCACCTCTACTCTTAAGTCCTGCTTAAGTTTCCGTGAATACGTTGTGCTGCGGACGAATTCTCTGGGGTTGGTGGATCCACTATATTCAAAGGCCAAGCCCGCAAAGTGTATATTTGAAGGAAATGGTTTTATTATTTTGTTACTATTCAGCAGGGCACTTCCCTTGTCTGACTTTAAAAGTATAAAATTATCAGCCGGATATCCTTCTTGGAATATGCGTATATTAGAAGCTCCTAGAAAGATTGAAACGTAGATTTTATTGAAGAGTTTTGCATTTAATTTTACTTTAATATTTCAGTGTAAGCGAAAAAAAACAGTAGTAGAAGCTTTTCTAGTCTCGATAATTTCGATAAAATAGATATTCATCGATACTCTAAGAAGCTTTTGGAACAAAAAACTAGTTCATCTCGCAACTGCATCATGTAGATAGCAAAATGGAATTTTCTTGAATTTCAATTTAAGAATTATTTTAGATATATTACAACTCTCTATTATTATCTCTATTATAATAATAATAAATTATAGAGAAAAATAATGTTTATTCTATGAACCAATTTAAGCAGATATTTCGATAAAATTCGATATATTTATAATCGAATGATCGTTAAAGTTGATGACAATGATATGCAAAAACTCCATTTCCGCCTTAGAAGTACTTAAATGCACGTGGAATTGTTTAATTGTGTAAAAAAAAGTGAAATATGTACATCAAACAAGTTACAAATAATAAAATATAAGTGTTTGCCTGCAGACTTGGTGGCTTACTATCATTTAAACAAAAGCCGCTGTACATAAATATATATTTTTACATTGGGAAAAAAAGTTTTTGAAATGTTAAAAGTCAAAAGCAAAAGCCGATTTCAAGGAATTAATTATTCATTGATACGATTTCGACCCTAGATAATCTATTTTTTTATATTTTCAGTTTCTTGATTGGGCCCAGCCGGCGCCCGGTTAAATAGTGTGATTCTGTGAAATACTAGGTTATGTATATGGAGGTGTGACTGCACACGTGACGCATAGGCGCCGCCACGTCAGCAAATGCAAAAAATCAGATTAAGCAATGGGAAAATTAGCAAATCTTAATTAGCAATGGTGAGTAGATGTAAATTTAATTTGTTATTTTTAGTTTTTACAATATGCAATTTTTTTTACATTATCACTGTAGCTTCGACTAGGAGATTATTATAAACACTTTGAATTTTCTTGAGGAGCATTAAAAGCTCAAATTGTTGTTGCTTTTTTTTCTCAGTGTATAATGTATAATTTATTTGTTAATTTGTTTCTTGTGAGGGTGCTCAACTGTTCAAAGCATACCAATTGATTTTGAGAACTGGGATTATGATTCACATAAAAAAAAGAGACGCACTAAAGAGCCATGCGAATCATAAAAAAGGAAACTATTTAATTGCACATAAAATCGAATACGTGCTTAATAATTTTACAATCATTTGCCAAATTCATTGACCAAAAAAATAAAAAAAATAAATAATTAAAAATTAAACGGAAGCACAACCGAATTTGGTATACCCTATAATGGGGATAGCGGAAAAGGTTGTGCCAGGAAAACATGAACTATAAGCTGACCAAATTTATGAATATTTTTTTGAAGAAAAGTTGAAAAAGATTCTTAAATCAATATTGGTCAGTTGATTGATACAAAATAGTATTATTTTTTTATAAATAAAAAAAAATCCCATATTGTGATAAAGGTTCACAAGCCCAACTAATTAAGATGCAGTTGATCTGGATTATTAAGATTAAGAGAATGCGTAAAGATCTTGAGTCTAAAATTTCGGCAGAACAAACGGGGCCATAGCGCAAGTCCACCTTCTTAAATTTTGGGAACTGATTAAATTATATATTATATAAATATATGATTAATCTGGGTTAAGCAAGCTTTTTAGATTTTCATTGTTAGAGTTATACATACCTTTTGGTATTGTTGTGACATAATAGGAAGAAGTTGGCGATTTCTTTTGCTTGAACAAGTCGGCCACGTAGAAGTATCCGCTGTGTTCTTCACATGTGTCGTTGCGGCCCTCACAAACACCGCATTTGTCCAGCTTGGCAAGAGAATTGAGCTCATTGTCACAGCCTGCCGGTCGGCAGACGCCATTGACACACTTGTCGAAGTTATCCAGGGAACATGGGGTGCCATCTAGAACCTTCTCCTGAAACTTGAAATAGGCGCTGTCGTCTTCGATTCTACAATACAATTTGCATATATCGGCACTGGGCACTAAAATTGTTTTGATATTTATGAGATAGTTAAAAGTTTGGAATACAATTTGCACTCACATCCATATTTTGGCAGCCATTTTGAATTACTTTTCACGCCCTTGATGTCCAGGTCTCGTCCATTCATGGCCCGACATTGTTGTTCACGTGTATCCATAGTGCCCGAGGGACATGCTTGTGTATTGCAGGATCGATACTTCTTTCGACTGCCCAAACAATATTTGCCACCATTCTGGGGCAAGGGATTATTACATTCTCGAATTGACATTTCCACGCCACCGCCACAGGTCAGGCTGCAAGGTGTAAAGGGGGTCCAACTTCCCCAGCCTCCATTTACAGGCACTGTACTGCTCTTCTTTGCCACACACTTGCCTTTTTGGCACCAATGCCTATCCTTATTACAGGGCGTTCCATCAGCCCAGGGCAGATTGTTGGTTAAGCAGACATCGTTATTTGCTTTGCACCAAAGTTGATGGCAATCGTTATAGCCTCTGCAGTACATTGAGCTGTTGCCATGAATCAGTTGGCATTGTTTATCTAATGAGTACATTTCTCCCGGGAACTTACTGATCATATTGCGCATATATTCGGTTGGTGTGTTCTCCAAACAAGCCTTATCAGCTTTTCTGTTGATAAAAATGATATTCGGCATAGATAAAATATTCATATACATTTAATGTTGAGACTCACTCTAAAAATTCGGAAACATAGTGTCTGGAACACTTTGACCAAGACCAGGGATGCATATTGTCACCTATAGTACTTGCCATAATATGAAGATTGGTACTTTTCGATCCAGATTTGTTATATGGCTTGCAGCGTTCGTCATTATCGTGTGGCATATTCAATCTAAAAGTGGTTTAAAACTTATATGTAAAATAATGGACACCATAGGCACAAGAAGTTAGTAGTGTCTTTAAATTCCCACCTATTGAAACTATAGGTTTTTCATAGATCATATTTTTGTTTAGTTATTGTATATAAGCTTTTCCTAAAGTATTTTGAAGAAAAATACTTTGTTATCCTAGACCTAGAACCACTCATCCTAGACCACCAAATGTACCTTTGGAATACTTAGAATCACTAGAGGAGTCGATATAAAAATGTTTTCAATTTTGAAACTATTTTGATGAAACTTGGTATAGGTATATATCGAAACTGGCCGGATCGGACAACTTTATCATATAGCTGTCATATCAACCTAAAGCGGGCCTATTTACTGACCTACCCCATTCATGTGATGTATGACAGAGAAAGCTTTGCAAACAGTCTGTAATCTTCGGCACCCCGAAGATAAATTCAAATTCCAAATATAACAAAAAAAAAATGTTCTATTTATTTGGGTGATTTTTTCCAGTTAATGTTTACACCCTTAATTAGCCCCTTAGCTAAATGACTACTTACATATGCCCCAATTCATGGGCTATGGTAAAGGCAGCCGGCAGACCGTTGTCCTGCACTACCGAGCATGAACGTGGCTTACACACAGTACCCAGTTCAGCGAGACCCATAGTATGGCACTTGGCATTTCCATGTCCACAAATCGAATCCCTGAAAATTTAAGAAAAAAGCAGAAGTACAGATTTAATTTTCTTTGGGGCCTGTAAAACTAACCTTGTTATGAGCATTGCTGTATCATAATAGTGACCCTCGGTGACCAAAAATGAGCAAAAGTGTTTGAGTAACTCATTGGGGCTTTGGGCGCGCCAGTTACCAATGCGTTCTTTGGTTATATTACTGGGCATGTGCAGCAGTTTGACAACAGATATGTGTATGGAATTGCCTATACTGGCATCGGCAAATATGTTCGATACAATTGACATTAGTGTTAGTATGTAGGTCTCAAGTTCGGACTTGTGAAACTCGGTCATGGTTCCGTCCACGGCAATCAGCACCTCCACGGTGTACACTTGATTGTCAAGGTAATGACGCTTTCGTCGCGTCAGTTTCGGTGGGGCAGTGGGCATGAAGTTGGTTGCCAGCTTTCCTAGTTGTTCAAGCTCCAGATCAAAATCGGAGACAGCATGTCTGGCATGCCGCTGATGATGTCGCCAAACTTTATGCACAATGTTGGTATTGCCATCGTCGTTGGTGTTGCTGCTGGATGTCTGGTTAGCCGGCTGTATAAGTAGAGTGCCGAAACTTGTTTTGATATAACCAGTCTGCAATGGAGGCAGAGAGCTTAATTATTATTCATATTCGCATTGATAAGCAAAAATAAATATTGAATATTTTATTATATATTCTATGCAAAAATGTCAAAAGTTTCGCAGTCATAACAACTGTGTGAGTGGCCAGTGGTCTGAAGGTCGATGTTGGCATTAATTGGGCTTACCATTCCACCACAAAGCGATACAGCAACGGCTGAATTGTTATGACTATCTACATAGCCTTTATAGTAGCAGCCAAGATAGTGTCCTTGCTCCTCATCGTCTACTTCCTCGGTGCGATTGTTTAGAATGCGTAAAACTCGAAAGGTATTTGTTGGTATGAACGAAGTGTCCTGATGCAATAGCAGGTGCAACTGCTTGCCGAATACATTCAATTTGTACTGGGGATGGGGATCCCAAATTTGACTTGATTTGCTACGAAACGTACCCGTCATTTTGAAGGCAGAAAAGTAATCTAGAGATAAGGAAATGTCTTTGAATTTATCTGAAGCACTTAAAACCCGATAGAGTCAAACTTACCTTTTTGGCTGCTGTTACCATCGCTGTTTCGTTTCGATTCATAAAGTAAGTCATCGTCATTTAAACTTAGATTAACTATCTTTACTGGCGTAGCAAAGTCCGTCATATTATCTACGCCGATATCCTCAATATTGCTAAATTCATCATCTTCTTCGACAAGATCATCGTTTTCATTCATTACGGGATCCTCGAAAAACGTATGATTATCTGGATTAATATAGTCGAGAGGCTCGGAAGGAGTATAATTAACATTGACTTTGGGCGTCCGATGATTGCCATGATTTCCCGGACTATGAAAAAATATGTAAATGCCGCATAATAATGCTAGCAAAACTACAATAATCCAGATGTACTGACGCCATTGTGTAGACATGTTGAGGCTGGGGCACTTTATTTTATGGAGCCACCATTCGCAGGTTTTCTTCCACACAAACTGCAAACAAATTGAAAAAGAAAAACAAACTTCATGAGTTTTGCAGTAGCGGTAAAGTGTGTGTATGTGTGTGTGCTAATTAATTAAGTAAATTACAATTCATATCGGATTCACGTTGCCGATGTCGCCAACGCTAGCCAGTGTGAAAGTGGCATTCTCTCACACCTGAGACTGACCCTGATTGTGGGTCTTGTCTTCTCAGATAAATTCTTTGGCTTTGCTTGCACGTTTCAAGATCGTTTGATGATTTTGTGGCGCCTTCTATCTACCCTCCCGCTTCTCACTGAAGGCACGTTTACTTTCACTTTGCCCATCACAGGTCATAGCTCAGAGTTCACTTCGATCAAAAGTTCAAAGAACACATAGATTTTGATTGATTGACTGCGGCTATTTGGGGTCCCTGACAGACAGCCTTACCTCTAATGCCTTGGCCACCTGGTTGAGGTTGAAATTTTGCACATTCTATTGGCAATTGCAAGATGCTGCTACTTGTTGAAAACACTTCCTCGCACAAAAAAATCTCGCACTACTTTTTTTTCTTGTTGTTTAAAAAAAAATGTTTAGCTGTGAAGCCCCGAAAAGGTGTAAAGTGTGCCAAAGGCAATTTACGTACACGTTTGCCAAAGAATACACAAAACAACAATAAACGTGGCAACAACATAAACAAAAAAACAACAAAAAAATGTTAATAATTTAAATGCTTTTAGCTTAAAAATTTATGTATGCGAGTGGTTTTTGTTTGCACCTTTGCAAAACATTGTATTTTATTTTGTGCAGCCCCCTTTGGGTCTTGCTATTTAGATAGTTGTGTCTAGTTTTGTGGGCGGAATAAATTAAAATACCAAATGAAATTAGTTTCATACGGCTTATAAATTGCAAATTAATTAAGTAAATTATGAGACATTTCAAGATTCATGGCAGCTATGTGAACTTTGTGAACGCCGACAAATTTGTTAGTTCCTTTTTATTATCATTGCTCTGCTGTTTTGACCGCAGACTAAAAAAATCATCTGAATTATTTATATATATACATATTTTTGTCGCCTGAAACGTGTTATATATTTATATTAAATTTTTCTACATATTCTTCTGTTTGCTAATAAATTTTGAAAATTGAGCCCATGGCGTGCCGTGTGCTTCTGGTTTCAGTTTTAGTTTGGGTTTCGGAATTTGCTATCGGCGCGTGTGGCCGCATTTCCGTTCAACTATTTTTTCTTCTTCTCATCTGAATGGAACTAAGCTCAGCTTGTTTCGGTTTCGGTTTTGATTTCTTTCTGGTTTTTGTCCATTTTTTTTTTTTATTTAAGACCATAGCTGAACATTTACATAAGCACATTTTAATGGGCACGTAAATCTTCAACCTTGAAGAGCGTGGAACAGCCTGCCACCCAATTGTCAATAGTTATTGACCTTTTTTTCTATTTTCGTATTTAAAGGTATTAAACGAAGCTGAGCTGGGTTTCAACTGACTGAGCTGTAATTAATTGTTTTCTTTTTATTGGAAATTGCCGAAAAATGATGGGGTCATAAAATAACTATTAAATAATCAGACCAGCTGCGCCCTGAAAAGTAAATTCAATAAGCTAGATAAGCTGAAATTGAATTTAAGCCTAGCCTGAATTACTCAAGTCCCCCCAGCCTCGAATCAAAATTCACGTAATTTGAGAAAACAAGCTGGTCTCAGGGTATTCCCTGTATAATTAAATAATTTTAATAATTCATATAATTAAGACTATTTTTATCTTAAATAAGATCTAATTAGATAATAGCAATAATTAAATTTCGACAATCATTTGATTTAGTCATTATCTTGATATAATCGATTTACCAACGATTATCAATGATTATTATCAATTATTATTCATAGGCAAATCCAGATAAAATATCAAATGAATATGAATATTAATTCTTAAATTTAAAATAAGACAATCATATTCTTGTTCACTTAACGACTTAAAGTTATGGTCAAGTGAATCATAAAAATAATTCAATAAAACACTTATGCAAATCATTTAATTTCACGCGGTTCTTAAATCCACATGTTTCAACATTTAAATTCCCCTATTATTCATTTGAGAAAGTATATGGTTAAAATCAAATCGATTTATTTGCCCGATTGCCAAATACCCTGAAATGTTTAAGAAGAAGTGAAAAGGTTCTCTTGTCCTTTCATATTCTAAGAAGTGGAACCATTGAGAAAGCTCTTAAAATGCAATGAAATTTTTATTTGAAATAACTGATTCAAATCTCAAGTAGATGTAATATATTTTGATAAAAATATGTTCTTTGCCTATCAAGTTTATCAAGAAACCCGAACGTGCCAAACCTTGTCAAATAATCAACAATTAGCCTTGAAGTATCCTTTAGATATTATCTATTATTTTTTCACTTTTCAATGCGTAGTTACGTTGAATTAAAAGGATTTATCAGATAAATATATTCATCAGTCCTTGTTTTAAGTCTTGCCATAAATTCAGTGTGCTTTATCTTGCCGAGATTTGTCAGAGTATCTCAAGCATGCTACTTTTGTTCTCCTTCCGCGAACTACCCTGACACCTGCCTTTGTGTGCCAAAAGTTTCAGTGCTTTAGTGTGAGGCTTATCATAAATTTGGTTTAATATTGAAATGCGTGTATTTTGCAATTCAAATGCCAAATGGATAAAGATGAGCCAAAGCGACACACGCGGCTGCCGTTGCGGCTGCTGTGCGATCTCGCTGGCTCTTTATGTCTTTAATTAACGCGCCTTGATTTTGTTGTTGGCCGGCTTATTAACTTGTTTCGAAACTGCTTTATAAATATGCAAACAAAAAGGAATACTAATAATCGTAAAGAAATTCAATGCGTGCCTTCTTCTTGTATAAGAATTTTTTGTTAATAAGCTGACAGCGCTGCCATGAAGGCTGCCACGGTTGAGTTGTCTTAAGCGGCTCCACCGCTTCACCATCCACCTCATTTAATTTATTTCATTTATTATTAAAATCAAGTGGTTGCCTTGCTCTGACTAATTGACCAAATAGATGAACCCACCAGTGCAAAACCGAAAATTTCAAACAAAAAAAAAATCACACAAATGACTAAAAATTGACTAACCAAAAAATTCTCAATATTTTTTACATTCAAACCCGTTTCACACATTTAGCCAAAGTTAGAGACAAATTCGAAATCAGTGTGAGGGCAGCAGGCAGCAGCCAGGCGGGGAGGGGAGACAAGTAACCATCGATGTGGTTGTCGTCGCCGCTGTTAGTTGAAACAAACAAGCGATTTGTATGTCAGCTCGATTGCCTTAGATTGCCGTGTGGTATAATTTATGCCAATGAGTACATTTTTTTTTTTTGGCGCGACTTTTGCCGACAAACTGTCTGTGCCGCCAAGACAGAGAGAGAGAGAGAGAGAGAGTCGCCATTCAGTCTGTCCGAATGCTGCCTTGAAGGCCGCAACTTAAAAATTGATTTTACCCCTCAAGATTCGAAGACATAAACAAATAAAAGTGGCATTGTTGTAAAATGCCAGGCGCATTCTTGACTAGTCGAATTGCTTGCCCGACTGGTTGATTAGTTGATTTTAGCTGTCGGAGGTGTTAAGTGCCCAATACAAGAGCAAAAGAGACAAGACAGAACTGGAAGCATTAGCAGCTGGAAGCGTTAATTAATTTGTTTGACGGTGTACGTGGCGTATGCGCAACATTTATTTAATTACAGCACTCGTGGGCAAAAAGGAGCTAAGTGTAATTCTTATTTAATTTGTATTTAATGACTTAATTGCTGACCGACTGCAAAGCTGAAAAAAAAAACAAACATAAGCAAACAATTTTTGCTTTTAAAGACAGCGCTTGCAATTTTGGTCAACCGAGCGTATACATAATTTCATGCCTGAGATTTGCGCTTGCGCGCCTTTTTCAGGCAAACTGCAAATTAACAAATTAACAGCTACATTTAGCTCTATTTATCTATTCATTTTAATAGCAGCTCATTAAGCATTTGTTATAAATCAATGCACACACACACAGAGACACAGGAATCATGATCACGCTCACAATTCAAATAATGTTTTTGGGGTGTGTTTCCGAGGTTGGCGTAGTTTATAAAAGGCGTTTTGGAATTTGATTTCAAAGACTTTATAGTAGCCAAAAATTGTAATTTCTTAGCTCACAATTAATTATAGCTACCCAATTCGTCCGCATTTGTGCACTTATTTGGATATGCACATATGATTAATAATTTTTTCTTTTTTTTTTTTGAAAAATTTCCAGACTGTATAGAAGAAATGTACTTTATTTTGGAATTATTCGTTTGGCACAGACGCGTGACCTAAGGAAAATACAATTGCGATTTTCTTTCTCTTTAATGCCGAAAATATGTATTTGGCTTTTATTTGGAAAAAGTTTGGAATAAATTATTCGAAAACGTGGCATTGTATATCCGTTCAAGTATCTAATTTGAAATATATGTCAAGCATAACAGGAAAATATTTATTGCAATGTTTGGAAATATTTGAGAAAAATCACCCAAGCGCTTCTTGGGAAATGTTTTTGCTTGCGCTTGATTAAACGGAATTTGTTCTTTAATTAAGTTTTTAAATAATGAGCTGACTCAACGGGCTTTTTAACAACAAAAATAAATGTATGTGGGTAAACAATTATAACGAATCCTGGAAAATGCAAATTTGAACGGAAAAGAGCAGACAAAAAAACAAACATCAAAAATATTTCGAATTCAAGTGGAAGAAAAATTGTATCAAAATAAGCAAGCCGCTTTCAGTTTCAGTCTGAGGGTAAACAAAACAAAAATAAAACGAGAAAATTTTTGTAGTTCGTGGGAAAAAGCAATAAAATTGAATTAAACAACAGAATCAAATATTTGTCATAATGTTTTCCTTTTCTCTTTTATTTGTATAATTTTGTTTTGTTTTTTTTTTTTTTTTGGTGAATCCTCCACAAAAATCACCGAATAATCCAAAACAATTTGCTAGACAAAACAAAAACGGTCATGTTCGACAGTTCAAGCGAATTTGAAGGCGAATAAATAATGACAGCACAATCATAAAAATAAAAATGCATTCAATTTCAATGAATTTCATTACATTTCCATTTAATTTGGCCATTTCTGCTCAATATCTAAATTGAAATCAGCATTGAAAACTGAAGTGCATTGATACAACTTCGACTCAAAGCCAAACCAACCATACCAAACCAAACCAAACAATTGAACAAACAAGCAAACAAATTGGCTTTCATAAATAAATATAAACGCAAAATAAATCAATTAACCTTGGCTAAATCAGCAAATGCATTACTGCTTCCATTTGGTCTAACGAGATTGGCAAATGCATACGCATACACCCGATGACAAAAGCAATCACCACTCGAGATAGCCCAAATGCCACACCCACAAATCCCCTTAACCCCTGACGACCCCTAGTCGGGACAAGAGTCCGAACCAGCATGGACTGCATGCCATGTGTTTCGCATATTCCAGTCGCACCGTCCGATTGTTTACACGCACATCTTCCAGCCGAGCAGCAATTTGACTGAGTTAATTACTGCGTGTTTAACCTTGAAATGTTTATCGTTTGAAAACTATAACATAATCAAATCTGTTTAGATTTTTGAAAAAAAAAAAAACGGAAAAACAGATAGCTAAAAAAATTTTTGCACATTAAAGAAACGCATGCCAGGCACACGTTCAACATTTTTTTTTATCTGTTATAAGTCTTATGCCAAAATTATATACAAAAAAAAATAAAAGATGAAACGAGAAAAATATTTCACAAATTTTTTAAAAATTTCAAATCGATTTATTATCGATAGAAATGTTGCCAATATAAAAGAACTTTATCACCATCCAATCAAATGCCTGATGATTTATTCTATAACGAATTTATTCAAAATTAAATTTATATATGAATGAGCCATAAAAATGCATTTCCCAAAATCATTTCCTTTGCACGTTAATTTTTTTGTTTATGAGTCATTAAATAAACATAATAAAATTTACACTGATTACCGAAGAGCTTGGTTAAAAATTCATGTCATAAACTGAATATAAATATTTTTTGGGGTGGCGGGGTTTTCAATGTGTTCCTGTGCATTTTGATTATTTAAATTGAATTTAATAAAATTTTGTTTTTATTAATTGGTGGTGTTTTTTATAGCTCACGAATTGATTGATTTGTCGCATTTTTATTAGCCTGATTTGTTTTTGTTTTTTTCTATTTATACAGTCCCGTGCAAGCGTAATACGATCGTATGATTAATTCCAAAGATTTTGTTGATTTGCTAGAAAATGAACTAATTTTGTACTTTCAATACTTTTGGCAATCCCCGGTTGAGATAGTTTCTAATTGTAGTCAATGAACTCGGCATACTTGTATAATTGTTAAAATTTTAGAGACTATTTCGGGTTATTCAACCTAATCAAATAAAAAACAGAGCAATCAATTAAGCTAATTATCACAAATTAAATTATAAAAGAAAAAAATTTCGCTATAAATAGAAAGAGAAACCGAATTGTCTGTAATTATTTTCAACTTTGTATTCAAAATGTAATGCGTCTTCGTTTGGAATCTAAACAAATCCGAAAAATATATTCCACGTTTTCCAAGTTTCTAGTTAAATATGTTTCTGCATTACGTCTATGGAGTACATAAATTACAAATTATTTATTTATCCTACACTTACAATGTTTGGTTTATTTGGATAGCCAAATTCGATAAGTGAGATTCCAAAAAGAGAAGACTACCTGCTGCGCCTGTGACTTGGTCGAAGGCTCAATTGAAAAAGCTTAGAACAATTAAAAGGCCATTAAAGTGCCGAAGTTCAAATACTTTTTTAAATAAAATAATTTCCCAGGCTTAGTGTTCCGAATTTTTTGGATGTCTCAAAGTTCACTTCATCTTTTTTTTAATTCAAAAAGTGTATAGCAAAATTCGGCTAATGATTGTTGTTTCTTTTTGTTTTCATTTAATTTCAATACATTTATTTCTAATGTTGTTTTGCTTGAAAAAAAACTGTTGTAAATTAACAGAATTATCTCGAATTTCGCATACTCATTTGCATATTTGGGCAGGCAGTCAAGTGTTCTTGGCCACTTCAAAGGCGGAACTGTTTTTGTGTTATTGTGAAGCCCATGGGTGGTAGAATACTGCACGAGCCATGAATAATCAAACCAAACATGTAGACTAGAACAGATGGCCCCACTTTTGGGCCAGCCTAAACTATAAGTATTAAATAGAAATAAATGTATACAAAGAGTTCAAGCTGCATATTTCAAAAATTGGTATTGGAATTTATGAATAATTCCATCTAAATTTGAATATTTACTTTCACTATTTACTAGCATATTTCAGATATTTCCAGTGTGCTACATTCTCAACCGGGTTGCACATAAAAAAAAGAGCACTTATAAATTAAAAGTTATATGAGTTTAGATAATTATTTTAAATTGTTTTCGGTAAAGTCTAAATAAACAAATAAGTTTATATACAAAACAAAATATGCCAACAATTTCGAATATATTAAACTTATGTTCACTTATTTAGTTAATTGCCCCACACGCAACTTAAAGAAAAAAGAGAAGAATATTGTTTAACACAAATAAACCAAATCCAAAGAATATAAACGAGGAATTTCTGAAGTGCGCCAATGCTGTGTTTCAAAAATATTTTTCACTCATGTCCTTGCGGCAACGTCCTCCACTCAATCTTTGTGTTTGACTCAACAAGCAAACAAAAGTGAAATGAAGTATAAACAATCTCGGTTATATGAAGCAAAAAAGGCATAACAAAGACTTAAGAAAACACAAAAATTAAGACAAAAGGAATTTAATATTTACAAGCGCCTTTTGATATCCAATGATAATCTTGTGCCTGACTGCAGCGAATGACTTGCCCCTGAAAGAGCCAGGCCCAAAGCGAGTGCAAAAGATTCGCATAATATTGAATCAGTTCCGCCAGCTGATAATATTTTAAGAAGAATTTCCTTAGAATTTCTCAAGCCAAGACGTCTGACTAAACAAGCTGTGACTTCGCCAGAACATCAAGCAAACGAACGGTTAGCCTTTTGCTTATTATTGCAGTTCATTTATATGCACAAATGGTTTTTTTCCTCGGCCCATTAACCGTGCAACGCCTGGCTATGTGGATGGGGATGACTGACTGAGTGACTGACTGACTGACTAGCTGCCTTGGCTGTCGTGCCTGATTGCCGGCCGGCCTTTGCTTATGGTCAACACACTCGGACGCCGACAATGCTTTGGCAAACAAACAAACAAATATCGTACCAAAAAAAAAGCAGAAAATCAAAATAATAAATAAACAAAATGCTTACTTTACCGGTCTTAGTTTAGTTCGCAACGGAAAAAAAAAATTCATTGACACGTTTCATATTTATTAGTTTAATTTTTTTTCTTTTGTATTAATAGAATTGTGTGATTCTTTTGTCTCAGTGTGTGTGTGTATAGAATTTTCTTGTTGTTGTTGTTTTATTTTATTCGGTTAAGGCTTGTTGTGTGCCATTTGTCAGTGCATTTTTTAATTGATTATGATTATGCGTTTGAGTTATGCGCTGAAGCGCGTCTGACATTTCAATTGAGCCATCTAAAATGTCTGACAAATAAAGACATACAGAGAGAGAAGGGGAGCATACGCATGCTCTTTCATACCCTAGAAATTTATAAGTCGAGCTAGTTAAGCCGAGAAAAGTGCCAGATATTTATTACTAAGTAAAATTTATAGTCGACTTCAAATAAATCAATTAAATTCTAGTCCTTACAGGCCCCAATCAATTGGTAGAGTATTAAGTAATCAGTTAAGCTGAAAGCTTCAAGCCTTCAAATTAATGTACAATAATGAAGAAAGATCATGATCGAAATGATGAGGATGATGACAATGACCACATTGGCCTGTTGACAAGGCGCTGCAAATTACAGCAAAACAAAACGGCAAAGAGCAATCGAACGAACAGTCAGTCAAGCAGTCATTCAGGCAGCCAGTCAAACAGTCAGTTAATAAAAATACCCAATTGAATGAAATGACAAATTTGATGAATCGCATTTCTAAGAAATAATTAGGAAAACAGAAACGGCAAGAACCGCAACAAAATGGAAAAAAATAATCAGAATGCCCTTAAGATAGACACGTGATTTGAAAAAAGAATTAATAATAATTTGGCATAATCATTTATGAATTATTGCTGTGGCGTAAATAAAATCATTTACCAACTTTTAACTTCATTAAGAAATCGAATTCTTCATAGAACCAAGAAGAATCACAAAAGAGTTGGATCATTTTGTTCCGATGTTTGTGGATCCCTAAAAGTTAACTCTCACATCAGTTTTAAAGCTATCCTGGGGAAGCTCTATTGAAAGGTTTATATTTTTCGGAACCGGGCGGATCAGACAACTATATCTTATAAAGCTAATCTCTTTTTGAAATTACTCCTAAAATTTCATTACCATCAGAGTACTATATCATTCCTTAGGATTATCTACTAACTGTCCCATCAAAAAAAAAAAACTCCTCATAAAGATTCTGTAATCTTTGCCAACCCGATGATATCTTTGGGATTCTTTTGATAAATTTGATTCTCCATTGGAATTCCAATTAGTGGCTAAAACCCTCATAAAGAGTCTGTAATCTTTGCCAACGCGAAGATATCGTTGGGATTCTTTTGATAAATTTGATTCTCCATTGGAATTCCAATTAGTGGCTATTTGCAAAGAGCTTCAAATCGATTTCCAACTACGAATTATAATTTAATTTAATTTCATTATCTGCAACAAAAATAATGAATGTGAGAACATTTATTTTATATAGAGCGAATTTATTTAGAGGTTCCACAGATTACTCACAGGTAGAATCAGACCAATATTATACATATATCGAAATCAAAGAAGGCCAACCAAATTATTGACTCATTTTTGCCTACGCAAAAATAAAAGCAAAAGAAAATATAAATAGCCTTGATTTGATAGTATGGCTAAGGTATTTGTGGAAAAATTGGAAATTGGTTTAAAATTTTTATCTTCACCATGCCAAAACTTATATACTCTCTTTGAGATATTTATTTGTTGAAAAAATTCCTTCAAAAATGATTTGTTAAAAACTCTGGGAATTTTTTAGATTACTCAGCAATTTATAAAGGCTCATAAGACTCGAGATATACTTTAGTTCTTTTGAATCGATAGATTTAGAAATTGACGGATTTCAGGATCAATGTGCTCGTTTTGTTTGCAGAGAAAAGTGTATAATTGGGTAGATTCAAATATAGAAAATACATATAACCACAGGTGAATAGTTTTTATTTATTTACTTATTTCGTACTTTAAAAGAAATGTGTCAGAAAACTGGGCACTTGGCAAGTAAATCTTAAAGAAGAATCCAACATAAAAATTTGTTGCTTGGGCACTTTTTTTTTATTCAGAAATTCAAATGCGAATTTAATGAAGCAAGGCAGGCTGTTCAGTATCCGCACACAAATAAATAAATTAAGTATAATTTTTTTTAGCAACTATTGAGCATCTTTGAAAATCAAAGAGCCTTGAAATGATTTTATATACAAAAAAAAAATCTCAATAATTAACAACCATCTTTATGGTTTGCTGGATTAACTGTCAGTCTGGAGGAAATCAACCCGCTGAATTTGAGGGACTAATCTTCTCTGATCTGCTATGTGCCTTCATATTTCAATGATGTTTCACTCAGTGCATTTTATTTTGTGAATTTGATACGCAATCTTTTGGTAGATTTTTTTTTTTTGTTCATTGTCATTTTATTTTCGAAGGCGCCACATCAATCATCGCATTAAAAGACCATTAAGAATTAAAAATAAAGCCTCTGTTTTTTTTCTGGTTTGAGATGTCATTTGAGTGACTTGCAGGCTTGAGCAAATCAAAAGTTCCACTCAGAAGTATTTCGGATTAAGGAAATGGAAAGGACTAGACTTTTTTTTTTTATTTTGGGAAGCTTCCACCAAAAACTTGTTTCTCAAGCGTGACTTATAAATTAAGAGCCCACCTTGTTTTGTCTGTCCGGCAGAAAAAGCAATTCCACAAAACACTGTGTGATTTCTTTCCCATGAAACTTGGCTCGAATCTATAACCCACTTCCCTGGAAATGGTTCAATAAGAGACCATTTCATATATTTTGCATTAAATTCGTTTCCGGCGAACACATAGCTTCATTCTCATAGGGTATACAAATTGCAAGTCTAAGAAAAGAACAAAAATACAATACAGCAGCAAGAATGCTTCTCATGTTGACAGTGAGAAAGAAATAATTGCACAATAAATTTTAAAATGAATGTAATGAAACTGGTCGTCGGGCCCCTTTTGGCACTTATATGCGGAAAAGTTTTGCAAACGAAAACCTTCACATGGTTTCATTTATTCTAATTATTGTTGAATATAATTTTTTATTTTTATTTTGTTTTTATTTTTACTTTTTTATGTGCAACATTTATTTTGAAAGCTGCAAAAAGAGAGAGAGACAGAACAGGCGGCCCAGTCCAGTGGCTGGTCGGTCTGTCTGGTATTCTGTTCAGCTGTCCCCCTGTCCATTTGGCCGATTGTCTCACTGTCAATTAACCTCAGCGCTTTGCGTTGATAATATAAGTTATGGCTTTTTAATCGCTAAAAATTTGCATGAACATATGTTGAATGGCTGGGTTCATTTGATTGTTGCTGTTGTTGTTGTTGCTTTTGTTTTACTTTTTTTTTATATTCTGTAGCTTGAGTGGAAGTATCTTAAACTCTTGAACATCATGTGCTCTCGTATTTCAGGCAAGGCAGTCTGCGTCTGGTACGCTTGGCGTCATAAGCCCGCGTGCCCATGACTTTGATGGAGTTGAAGTTTTTGTCGGCCCGACCCGTCCCACAATCGAAGCCACAAAATGCACATAAATTATTCATTACGCATTCAAATTGACTGCAATCTCTTTTGCCCAGAGTAGGCAGTTTCAAGTTGTCCATATGATTAATTTGAATGCGCACACATTTTGTATCTGTCGGATGTGTCAACTAAACACACGACACAAACAGACACTGAAAGATCTTTACAGGACGTCAGTGACCTCCTCTGTGTCACTTGCGGCATTTATCTCTTTTTTTCGTTTTGTTTCACTTCTTCGTGGCCAATCATTTTTGGGAATCAGTGACACTTTGGGCAATGCCCTACCAGCATTTATTGTACTCGAGTTCCTACATATAAGTAATTGTTTGTGAGCCAGTTCAGTGTACTCTCAGACAACGGCCGAAATGCTGTGACAATTATTTATATGCTTTCAGTTTGGAAATATCAGACTTTTTAATTAAAAACAAAGCCACGGTTAATGCAAAACATGCACCCCAAAAAAAAAGAAGCAGAACCCAAAAGCCTCGCTCTAAGCTTTGTTTAATCACATTTGCCATGGCTCATTAGGGTCAAAATATGCGGCATATCAGTCAACAGTGTGGTCTCTAACACAAACACATTGAATCTAGAAAAAAATACAAACAGATAGACTGAGAAATAGAGAGAGAGAGAGAGAGGGAGAGGGAGAGAGAGAGAGCTTCCCATATGATAAAAAGAATAATAATAAATAAATAAAAATAAACAAACGACACCGGCACTCTGAACCTTTTGCCACCCAAGGCGCTGAACGAATTTCAGGTTCAGACTGAATTCAGTTTTGGCTCAGTTCAAATCGGCCAGCATCATTAATCTTAATGATACGAAAGTTGGCGGCTGATTAATTTGTACGATAATTAAAATTGATTAGTTTGACCAGAATGAAAAACACCAGAAACAATTCCAAACACACACAAACCCACACTCACAGATACACTAATAAATTATCTTTACAAAGTGCTTTTCACGTGAAACGGAAGCGGCAGCAACTACGCTCAAAAAAAAAACTCACAGACAATAGGCAATAACAAAATAAAAAGGAAGGAAGCACAATTCAGAATTGAGTGATCAAGCGCCATCGAAATGACCAAAAATAAATTAAATTTAACAAAGAATTATCGCAATCTGTCCAGGTAAAGCGTTATTAATAAAAATAATAATAAACAAAAAAATATATTTAAATGGGTGAATATTACGAATCAAGTGAGTTGTTCTCTTTGTTTCTCATTATGTCGACCAACTTCCGACACGATTTTTGCATATATGCAAAATACAAAAAAAAAAAAAAAAAAAATACAACCATTTGACAACCGGCAAAATGTATACTGACAAGTCTATTAACGTAAATTTTTTATCTTCTGTTTTTTATTTGAGATTTTTATTGTTATTGCTGAGCATGCAACAAGCTCACTGGTTTGGCATTTGAAAGCTTAAAAAGATAACAAAAATTCAAAATAAGAGAAAAGAATGCCTAAATATATTTTTTGTAGAAAAAAAAAAAAATTAATTGCAATATAAAAATGTCTTAAATAATTTAACCATAAAATATATAAAATCCATAAGATTTGAGAGTATGCAAAAAAACAAATAATTAACATAAATATATTTCTTAACAGAAAAAAAAAATTTAATGCACTCTTAATGCATATTTATCTAAAATTTAATACCGCTTACTTAGCCAAAGAGAAAGACTAAAAGAGCGCCGAATATTTTTGCTTCAAATATTTTAAATACAAAATGTATATCAACAATAATAATAATAAGACTAAGCTGGCCCCGGGGGGTTGGGGTGTAAGGCAATAACACGAGCAGACGACAACCTACGGATGCTTTTCAAATTCCAAACCGGCAAAAATTATGTCACATTAAAACAACAACAAAGACAAAAGCAAAAAAAAAAAAAACAATATAAAAAATTTTATTTCAAAAAATATATGTAAGCCAAATTGAACATGTCTAGTGGCTACTAATAAATCCACTCAAATATTTCTATATATATATATATATATTTAAGAGGCAAAGCCATATATACTAAATTATATTGTAGTGACATTTAATTTAATATTTTTATTATTATTGTACTTATATTTCATATAATTTATTATCTTGAGTTTAATAGAAATTTCATTTCATTTCATTTTATTTGGTTATGGCTCTCATATTTTGGCAATAATAAATGTACTATATATGGCTTTTATATTTGACTGACTTTCGCTCAATTTGGTTGCTTGTTTTGATAAATTAATTAATTTTTTATTATTTCCTTGTTGTTGGTATTATATCATAGTTTATAGGCCATAACCTGCCCCGAGCTGGCATCAGCGATTCACTGCACACGAGTTCATGTTTTTTTTTTTTTTTCTTCTTTCTGTTTAAACAAATATATCAAAGTTCTGCCACGCTTCCACACACACACACACATACACAGACAGACACTAGCAGACCGCCAAGAAGCTAAAGTAAATATAAAAAATTAACATTTTTTTTAAGACATGTGCTATTTTTACACATAGATTTTTTTTCTTCTGTGTTTCCATGTCTTGCAGTTTTTTTTTTGTTTTTTTTTTTTACTTTTTATATGTGTCTGTACTGTGTTTTTTTTTTTTTTCTTATGGAAATTTTATTTTCACCCATAAATTTAAACCTCAAAGCTTTCCTCACTCATCATTTGTCTAACTTTTTGTTTATTTTCCCTAACGCAAACATTTCTCTTCCTTCTACTTTTTTTTTCTTTTCACTATCGAAAAGCATATTTATTTAATTTTTTTTTTTAATTTTGGGGGCCGAACTTATGTTGCGCTGAATCGTGAATATTACCTATTTTTTTTTTTTTTTATTTGCAAGCCACATCGGTGGTGATCTATTTTTAGTTAAAAAGTTTGTGCATAAACATTGTTTCCATTTCATTTGAACTTAAATTTGCTTTAGACTTAAAACTATAAATAGACAATTTTCCTCAATTCTTTTAGTTTGCACAAATAAAATAATAATAATAGAAATAACAAAAAAAAAAACATTAGTCTATTTTTTTGGATTAAAATTTTTGTATACTCCTTACTTTATAAATTTATCTTTCGGATATCCAAAACTAGAATTTTAGTTGAATTCTTCGCCAGTGGAACACGATAATTTTATTATTATTTTGTTGTATTTTCGCTTGCAATATTAAAAAGATGTCAGACGTTTTAAAATAATCATAAAACACAACATTTCCTTATTGCAAAAAAAAAATGCCGTAAACTTATGCAATTTTTTTTATTTCAAAATTTTGCAAATTATGAGTGCTATTTTCGAATGGGACACTTCCGTTGCATTTTATATTTTTAACGAATGTTTCTGATTGATGATTTTTTCTTTCGTATTTTTTTAATTTCGGACTTTTCGAGTATTTCAGATATGCTCTCCGCTATATTGTTATTAAAAATAAAATTTCTTCGTTCTACTAAGCTATCAGCAATTTTTAGAAACATTTGCCGCACATAAGATGAAACTTGTGCCGAATTCGAAATCAGACTAAATAGTCGATTTTCTGGCAATAGCAGATTTCGCGCGAGATTCATGATTCACGATTTCATTTCATAAACATTTGATTTTTTTCTTTTTCGTTTTCAAAACTTAAGGTGTAAATATTGGATAGATTAGGATTGAAATCTACTACTCAATTAGCTGCTGATGATATCCTGTTTTATATCTTTTAAGTCTTAAAATGAAAATATTAAGTTTTTATATTCGTAAATGTTTAAAAAGAATAGGTGAGATGGGAAATATGGAATTCGGAGAGCTGCGAATTTCAAAAGGTGCTCTTGAGACTCATGAATGATTCTCTTAAATTTATAAATAATGCGTGCGAATCTATGCTATGCTTATGTGTGAGGAATTTTTTCATTAACGCTCTGACAACTCTATAAATTTTGAATTCTAACGGCGCCTGTGTGAGCTTTTTATTTCATTTATCGTTTCTTTCGTATATACAAAATAGATCTCTTTGACTGTGTACTTTCTATTGGGAAAATTTGCAATCCGCATTAGGCCAAAAATAAATTTATATTGTTGCAATTTTTATTTTTAATTTTCTTCATATTTTTATACCCTTTAGTAATAGGGTATATCAGAATATTGGAGAAGCTAAAATTTCAAATAAGTAAAAAGCTCATCCAAAAATAAATTCTTAGGATTAATTATTTGGATAGACTGGGAATTGATTGCTCCAGCTCTTATAGCGTCCAAGATTCAGATGATCCAGACAACAGAAATATTAGGGCTATATCATATATATATATATATATATATATATATATATATATATATATATATATATATATAAACGGTGATTATTTTATATACTCGTACATGTAAAGCTTAATAGTTCCAATGCCTTATAAAGAAAGTAATAATATCAAATGGTGATTATAAGATATGATTATTGGAATCGGAGAGACAGCTTTAAGCCGATTAAATATAATTCTTCGGTAGCATTATTGACCGTTAGCTCTCTTCAGTTTGGCCAATCTGCCCATTCACAACTATTTGCTCAAACCTAATACACCATTGACCATTAAGTAATGGGTATAATTAATCTAAGAGTATAATTTTTTTTTTTTTTTATTGAACTAAGAATCGACCCTCAAAGTGGGTCATAACATATTTTGTAAATTACATGGATAGTATTTTCGCCACACCCCGCTATGGGGATTTACAATTAGAAAGTGTGATCCTTCATCTAGAGGAGATCTAAATATTCTCTCCTTTTCAATCGGCGCAAGGATTCTGGCAAGCCTGCTGACGTGTCTTTTCAATCGCTCATTGTAGCGACTCGTGTGGCGATTTATTTGACGCCAAATCGGTTGGTTTGGGCTGTGTTGGCTTGATAACCCTGGTAACCATATATTCTGGGGGCACCATTGTTCGGAAGCTTCGTCTCACTCAAAAGCATCACGTCGATGTTGTTGACGTGAGCATAGAGCTCGAGCTCCGCAACTCTATCTGAAATGCCATTGGCATTCCAGACAAGGATGCGTAGCTGACTCATTTTGATAAAAGAGCGGTGAGCAAGGTGAGGTCCTGGTTCTGTGTCCCCAACATCTGAGCTTGCATGTCTGCCGTTCTTTCGATCGCTTTGGTCATGTTATTGAAAGCTACCATTAATTCTGAGTGACTTCCCTGAATGTCGAAGCTTTGTTGTTTTTGTTGCTGAGTAAATTGCATTTGATCAACTCGTTGGTAAGCTGCTGCAGGAGCTGTTGCTTTTGTATTAATCCATGAGGAGTTTGTGTGGGGCTGTGTCCCCTGGCGACATCTGAGTATGACATGTGCTGGCTGCACTCAGGGACATTGCGCGTGTGGAGCAGTGGAGAACTTCCTGATAGTTGGCGTGATGACTGTGGTCCTTTCGCTGTCTTGGTTTTTTGGTTTTTCGCGTTATTTTGCCTGCTTTTATGGTTGGGTAGTGGCCAGTTTTTCTCTACTGTAGAGTGTCCCGTTTTTGTTTCCCACACTATGGGATTATGTTTGTCTGCCGGAACAGTGACCCGGTTCGTCTTGTTAGCGGTATTTTCATTCTTTCTTGATCCTCTGGACTTGGCTAGGTATTCCTGGTACCAAAGGCACCCCTTATAGGTGTCGGGGCTCGATAGTAGAGATCAAGTTAATACTGCTTTCAAGAAAATATAATTAAATGTCTTAAGATTTTGTTTTATTTTCACCAGATAGGAGCAAACCATTCGTATGTTCGTTTATTTAAAGATAGATAAAGCACACAATCAGATTACGATCGATTTTAACGGATATATAAAAAATTACTAACAATTTTTACGGGTACCGCGACCGCGTGTCTCCGTGATGTATCCCACATACATTTGACAAACTTAATATACCCTTGTACCTTGTAAGGTGCAGGGTATAAAAATTGCAAATTAAATGTGAAAATTGTTTTGAAACTGCATTGCGTCCCAAGAGATGTTGGTGGAGCCACTCTGGATAGTTGGTTAGTATGTTGAACAATTTGTTAGTTAGCTGATATCTGTGGGTGTGGCTCTACTACGTCCTCTGCGGTGTCTTGGCTCATTACTCTCCATGGGGGACCAACGCCTTCTTCCTAAAAATTTATGTGACAATATGGTAAAGCATAAATGAACCGCACCATTTTTTTGCTTGTCGTATCAAGCGAATTTTCACACAAATATATTGTATTTGGTGTTGCTCAGGCTTTGACTATTTGGTACTAATTGCCAAATGTACACACACCCCCACAACGCCTCCGTTCCTAAAGTTTGGCAGACATGTGGGTGCGTTGATCCCTCCTCCGCTTTAGGTTTTTTTTTGTTCGGTCCGTTTCTGGTCTTCTAGGAAGTGTTGCAATTTATTTTGCTAAACATTTTTAACCAAAATATTGTATATCTTACAGATAGATTTTTGTTGCGATTTTGTCTATTGGATCACTAATGAAATCAAATGTGTGTTATTTGCCATTGAATGTGTGACTTTTATATATCGTTTGTGAAATTTATTGACAATTAAATCTGCTAAACTTGCCGTATCATAACGTCATCTCCATTCTATGGAAATCTAAAATTATTTTTCGCCGTTCGCATACCGTTTCTTTGTCTTGTCGGCTTCACTCTTGATTTGTTCACTGTTATAAAAAAAGTGTGATAAAAAATGACACAAGCCATAGACACATCATTGCTTAATATTTTTGGAGTGTCCAAGATTGTGTATTTTGGTCAAGTATCTTGCATTCTCAAGTGTATGTGTGTGTGTGTGTGTGTGCACTTAACTAGTTTGCCATGAGCATAACTCTTCAGTCAAAAGGTGGGGCTTGATCAGTGGGAGAGTCACCGGCGGCTTAATCCAAATGGTAAACAGATAAACAAAAACAAAAACAAACCATAAGAAAATCTTGTAAGCGATACTGTTGATTGCGATGCAGGACTGCGCCAACCACAGTTTTAATTGTTTTCCCCATTGAAAACAAGTTTATTTGCTTCTTGGTAAGCCAATGTTTTCATTTCCTAATTACAAGCATATCAAACACATCATAAGCAAACATAATGGCCCATTTTTTATGATCGTCATATATATATAAAGTAATAAAATATAAAGCTATTTTATAACAGCAATTTTTACAAATCCGAAAACAAGGCACTAAAATTTATGCTGCCCACTTTGAAAGCATAAATTTTGCCATATTTTTGTGTGATTTTTTCAAAGGCTTTTTCATTCTATAGATCAGACAAATTGTTATGATACACTAATTGTTAAATTGAGGCTACCATTAAATAACTTTGTGTTTTGCAAATAAAGATCACTTTTATTTTTTTTTTTCGATTCTTTAATTACCTTGATATATACGACTAGATAAAAGCCGTTTCCTTGTAACACTTTCCCAGAGGGAGAATTTGAAATAATCACAAACATAATATTTTTAATATTTTTCATCATTTTTTTTAATAAATATTTTCTTTTCCTTTTTTAACACAATTTTCACTTATTCAAAGACATTCGTGTAGTTGGTTGAGCAGGAGAACTTAGAACCGAAATCCAAAAAAGGAGCCTCAAGTCAAACAAGAAACCAGCGATTTTAAGTTCAGTAAACTGAGTCTTGGGGTTTCGTGTTTCGGCCTGCGTTTTATATGCTATAGTGACGTTGGCAAATTTTAAGGCGTATAGGCCAAGCCTTTACGCAAATTGAGCTTGGCAATAAAAAGTAAATTAAATCCACCAGAGTCCCTTTTCTTTTTAATTTTTTTTTTTTTTTTTTTTTTTTTTTTTTGAACGCGCACTTTTAAGCTGGAGAAGCTCCAACCAATATGTTTGATCTTATGTCTAGAGAGCAACTGAACGACCACTAAAACATGTTGCTGCTTTCAGTCAAGATGTTCCGCAGCGACTGTTGCTGATGCCACGGCAACAATTGCTGCTGTTGCTGATGCTGATGCTGCTCTGCAGCAGAGAGACTCAGCTGTTGGTGAGGCCATTGTGATACCCTAAATTTGAAGATGGCGTATTTCTTTTATAAAGTGATACATTCGGAATTACATACAAATTAATCAGTTCGACGAGAATGAAGAACACTTGACTGTGGTGTACTCCCACATGGACAAAGAGCAGCATTGGCAACATCACCGACAAGACCAGCAACCATTGGAAAAGGGCGCAGGCCCTACAATTTATCTGTTTATAATTATCTTTGTCTAGCTGATATTTTTGATACTTGTACGAAATGATTTATTTCAGTATTAAAGATGTTGCTGCCACTGTTGCTGCTGTTGCTGCTGCTGACCATTGACAGTTGCTAGCATGAAGAGTCTGTTTCATAATTTGTAGCAATTTTAGCTTTTAAAAATTAATTTCTTAACGAATGATTATTACAATTTGATGAAAAATGAGTCGGAGACCAAACAATTTGTATATGTGTCTGCTGAATTAAGCAACCATATTTTTAGAAGGCAATCGTCAATTGGAACTCTTTTTGTTAATGACAACAGCAGAGTCTATGGAATGGATTTTAATGATTCTAGAACTTGATAATTAGTGCCCTTTTATTGTAGGGCATTTGTATTTGTCTGCGATATTTAAACATTACTCTTCCTAGTCGGCTAAATAGGCAACATCAATCAGGCCATACTTAGCTCATGAATATGAAAATTAACAAGCTCATGACAAACAAACCTGACAGATTTTTCATCTTATTTTAAGCATTTTTAACGATACATATCAAAAGCTATTTAGTGGCAAATCAGGCCCTTTTATGAAGGGCAGACACATGCAGACACTTATGCTTCATTAACTTTTCGGCTGGAATAAAAAAAAAACAACAACAACAACAAAAATACGAACAAAGTTATAACTTCACTCATAATCAAGATAATGAAGATCATGATGAAAATGTTAAATTATAAACAGGGCATGTAAAACTGGTTTCTTAGAAACTCAAGAAATGGCAGACAGATACAATCTTTTAAAAATTCTATACAAAATACTCTACGAAGGAAAGCCTATTATGAACTTGGAATCAACTCAACAGTTTTAAACATTTTTGATTGACATATTACAAAAAAAAAAAGTTATTAAGATCTAAATTCCTGTTGGCAAATTCCCCAAAAGATACTCTGCCCTAAGAACACCCTTATCTTAAATGACAATTGCGTAGAGTGTACATAAGTAGCCTATATCATATAAGCCTCGATTGTATCTGAGAAAAGCTGTATAAACATATTTTGGGTGCTGTTGGGTAACTTGCAAAACATTTCTTATGAGTAACTAATTGAAAGTCCAGAAAAAAAAATTAATAATTTTGTTTTTTTTAAATATTCTTAAAAAATGGTCCATGAAAACGAATGGGCAAAAAGAAAAAGAAACGAAAGCAAAGTTCATGGCAATGCTGATTCGAAAAGCCGAACTTTGGTTTGGTCTGCTACTGAACTTATTGTTCTTGTACTTTTCTTGTGTCAGAAATTGGGTGTTGCTGGTCTTGGTATTGTAGTTTTAGCTGAGGCCATACAATCCATCAAAAGAGATTATATTCATTAACTGGGTAGAAACACTGACTGTGCCTTTTGGAATTTTTACAATTCTTTTTGGGGAACTGTCAAGTTCTCATGAAAATGTGTTGAAAGTGTTATTATTTTATTATTATTGTTATTATAATTATGTGGAATTTTTACAAGAATCATCACATCAAATAGAGCGGACCATGACGTACCACAATTGCCACCAAAAAAAAAAAAAAAAAAAAAAAAACAAAGAAACAATACATAAAAAACAACTGCTCTGTTTTAATATTTTCTGACAATTAGAAGCTATTTAATTTTTATATCTTTTAATTTTGAATACTATTAAATATGATAGTTCAAGAATAACGTACACACATGTCATTGGCAATGCTTGACATTACAAATTATTGGGCAGAGAATTCAACCTTGTAATGTCACAGGGACAGACAAATATGTCTAGTTCTATATATATGTATAGGAATATCCGGATTTTATTATTATTTTTGCGATTGGGCACAGGTTCTTACAGCTGTTCAATTCTTTCATGTCTTCTTTCGATTGCCTGGCTGAAAACAGCACTTATTTGTTTTGTTTCCAGAAGAAGAGAAAGAAATCAGAGCGAACATTAATCCTACCACAGCTGGTTTCTATCAGGCTTGTCTAGGCTGTTGCAGGAAAAGCATCTTAAATTACGAAACGAACGATGCCAATGTATATTTGTAAAGAAAAATATAACAAACACATAAAAGAGCCAAAGTTTCCGCTTTTTTAATTTTGCCTTTGATGCCTTTTGTTCTTTTTACGTTTTACTTTTCTTTCGTTTTTTTTTTTTTTAACTTATTCTGAAAAACAAAACAAACAGAGATTTTTGAAAACCACAAAAACATATATAGGCATACAATTTGTTATTTATTGCACTTGTGCTGTCTAGAAAATAAAACAAGATTGTAATAAAACAGTTTCCAGTCCAAAAAGGCCCATAAAGCATAAAATATTTAATAATTAAAAATTAAATGATCGATACAAAAAAGGAGTGAATGGTTTGGTTCTCTTAAAATTTGCATTTGGCATGAGGCATCAATTTGGTTGCTTCACTTGACTTGTCTAAGACACAGACTTGGTCTTCCATTTTAGGCAGTGCGCCAACCAGTGCATTGCGCAAAGTACGAACAAAATAATTTACGGCAAGTACGAACGACAAATATGGATTCGAAAACTCATATGAACATTAACTTTAAATTTAATAATTTTAATTACTTACCTTTATTGTGAATAACATTTATTTTGGTTATCTAATGAGTGGTTGTTGAGGTTATTGTACTTATAAAAAAACCCAAATTGTATGCTTCCTTCTTTATGTTTCGAATGACTAATTGAACAGTTCTGCATAAGGCAAGTAATTACATATTTTTATTTCTCAATTTGATCTTGATAAATAAGGAAAATTGCTAAGATGGACTCTTCTGAAAATAATTAGCAGAGAGTATTTGAAACTCATCAAAGTAAAACAAGCTTAATGATAAAATCTAAACATCAAACGACAAACTAACAGTCTGGTAACCTTGTCCTGTATTAAGCTAGAGCGAACAGCTGTTAGAATAGTTCCTTAAACGATCTTGTTCTTTTTCGCTCATCCCTTCTTCATCTTCTTCTTTGTTTGACAAGTGCTGCACTTTGCATAATTACTCCCAAACAGATAAATCTTGTTTAAGAAATTGCTGTGGGATGGTCAAGGTCATTTCTATTAAGATTCTAAAGTATTTATTGTCTAATAATAATTATTTATTTATTCATAATTCAACTTGTTTTGCAAATGTAAAAGTTATTTTTATTTCAATTGGAATTTACAAGCAAATTCTGTAAAATCTGCACATACCTTAGGAAAATATTATAGCTGTCCTCTCTAAATTCTACAGGTGAACAGAGTTAAGAATTAGGTCAAGGTCATAGTTGATTGACTTGGCAAACTATTTATGACTTTAAAGCAACACATGCCGATCATTTCGATTTTATAGTCTTGAAAACTGAGTTATCTTTAAATGCGGAACACACGTAGATCTATAAATTCTATTCATTTATTTTTTAGCTTTTTGCATTCATACTCAATCAATTTCCTATTGATATTTTTATGTTTATTATTATGTCCCCCTCTAAAAAGAGCACAGAAACTTTATGACCTGCGACTATGATTCTTATTCTAATTTATTTTTGCTTTTAAATGTCATTTTATTTTTTATTTTTTTTTTTTAGTTTGTTTGCTTTGTTTTATAGTTTAGCGATTTTATTGTGCCATGACAAGTTCACAACAAAAAAAAAAAGAAAAAAAGTCTTACTTGCTGGTGGGTGGATATGTCTTGTCACTCAATCAAGCATGTGCGAGGTTCGATTTGGCAAAATTGCGAAACGAGTTTGCACAACGCCGAAATTACCAACAACATATTTTTAATTCTTTCATCGATACGAATACGAATACGAATATAATGCGATTTGACCCAATTTCCTTGACAAATGCCTGGCAGGTTTACAAACACAAACTGTTACGGTTAACAATCAATTCTATTTCTTTTGGCTATATCTCTGTATCTCTGCTGATGATGGTAGAGGCAGAGGTAATGGTGGCACTGGTGGTCTCTTTCTTTATTCAAGTTTTTTCGGATCATGCTTAATGCGGCACGGCGTTCACTCAATATTTTGTTTTTACACTTTTTGCAGATTTCATTAAGCAATAATTGACTTTAGTTGTCAGTGAACCCATAAACACGAGCACTGCTCCCCGGGGGCAGCCACACGTTACCACAAAATCAAAATAAAATAAAAAATATAAATAACAAAAAAAAAATGCGCTAAAACGTCAACAATAAAAGTTTTGATAACTTGAATTGTAAAGTTCCCACGCTTGAAATTGTTCACACACAGAACCTCCACAACAAATCTCCTCTATCTGTATTTGTGTTTGTATTTGTATTTGTATATGGATTGTATGTGCTTCCTCTTTATCTTGTCAGCAGTGGGCATACCCCCCTCCCTACCTGTACTACTCTTCGCTTCTTTCTTGCTCTTTTTTTTTTGTAGAACTCGATCGTTGGTGATGACTTGTGATTGATCGTATTCTTTACTTGGGTCTTAGCATCCGATATTAAAATGTTTTAATATTCGTCACCTTGTTAATTACAGCAACGAATGTGCGTATTTTATACGACCTAGCCTATTTGTTTATAAACTTTCGCTTTTTTTGTGTGTTTCTTTACTGTTGATACAATTTGACTGCTTCAAAATTTACTTAAAAATAATTTATGAAGAACAGATGCAGAGAGAGACCCAGAGACCTCACAAATTTATAATATGTCTAGAGATATTATCGTAATATTTTCGTGTATGGCTAGGATACGATCCGAAAACATACAGACAGACTCAGACAGCTAGCAAAACATAGACCACCACCCTTCTCCCTCTTTCCTCCCCCCATCCGAAAAAAAAAGTTGCCAAAACTATAATCATAATAAACATGTCGAAGTCCCAAGCTGTAAAGAGAAGCGGCAGCACGTGTATGTTGCTGTCCGTTGTGGTGTTTTGTCTCTGTCTTATATTTTTGTAGTTGTTTCGGTTTGGTAATGACCCAAATTTTGTTGCTGTGCGTTAAATACGTCTAATGGTCGTTTAATTATATGACAGCCGACACCGTCTATGTGTGCGTATAAATACAACTGTTTAGGAAAAACAACAACAAAAATAATGCATCGCATTGGCAAAAAAAGAAAAAAAAAATAAAGCAAGAAAGAAATATATTTGCCAATATTGAAAAAATATTAATAAGCTAAACAAACCAATACTAAATAAAAAAACATTTCATAATTAGACTTTAAATGTTTATGCAGAAAAAATAAATAAACAGAATTTGCAAACAAAACAATTGTATTCGTTGACGTTCAAATCAGGAATAATCCAAGTGGACTAAACTAGGGCGCTTCCGTATTTGATATACCCTGTCAAATGGGTAAAGACTTTCAGCTAGATTTATCTATGTACAAGGTGTACTGTGCTCGTGGAGGATGGGATTCAGAGCGCTAAAAACAAATATATTCTATTCATGCTTGAAATCAATCAAAAGATTTTTATATTCCGAATCTTAAGGCTAAAATATCAAAGTTGAAGAAAATATAGGACTCCACCCAGTATATCGTCAAATATATCGTCTGGGATATGGAATAATATTAGGAAGAAGATTGGTGATCATTGAGATATTTTAAGACATCCTTGTCCTTCATGGGAGTAAGGTAGTTCGAATCAGTATAAAAGTTTGCCTTTCTCATGTCTTGTCATTAAATGATAGATCCAGCTTTAGTAGTTCCCAAGATTCTTAGACATAGCCAGATCGACTATACTTTTTCACAGATCCCTCTGGTGAGTCTTAGACACACTCAAAGTATAAAGAGAACACGTTTCATAGTCTTATATTATAGATCCCCGATCTCTCTTTCACTCTGTTAATGCCGCTGACTTTGAGTAGCTGCCATGCCCATCAGCGTTTGACAAATTCGCATCAGCTTCGGCAACAGCTGTCAGCCAAAAAAAAAATAAAATAAAAATAAAAAACAATAACAAAGACCTCACAAATTTATTAATAATAGTATTCGAAATCTTTCACGCTTATGTCAGCTACGGACACTGCCACTGCCACTGCCACTGCCGCTGCCGGCGACAATAGTTCAATGGGTTTTCCTATCTGTTTCCTTAGTGTTGCCAACAGCCCATTCAGTCTTCTATGTTAGTTTGCTTTCGTCGCGCTCTTGAAGCCAATGACTTAGTTACCACCATTGAGTATTTATTTAAAAAAAAAAATGCCTAAATACGCAAGACTACGTCAATTCATAAACAATTTCCATTTAAATGTCGAAACGAGTGTAGCACATAATTTCAAGCAATGAGATTTTTTTAGCTTTAGTATTTTTATTTTAAGCAGGCGCCAAATTTTTTTTTATCTCTAATTGATTTCAATTCTCTATATTTTTTCATTTTTTTTCGTTTCTTTCAGACTTAATATTTTACTGGCCATAGATTACCAAATGGCAATGGATTTTTATTGAATCGAGAAATTGTATAATTGAAAATTTTGAATGCTTTTCTCTTGTGTGTAAATAAAATTTCATTTTTCAAAATAAATGCATACTAGATATACACATAAATTATTTTCATATATTTAATAAAATTTTAATGCATATTATATCTTGCACTTGCGTAAATAGAAAAAAAAATACAAAAACAAAATAAGCAAATATATATTGAAAGAAAAAAAAATAGAAAATAATAAATAAGATATATCTATTTGGTAAAGTAAACTATAGATTGTAATTAGAAATATTATTACAATTCTTCCTGGTATGGGAAATGTCTAATTTGTATTTGTCAGAGAGCTTGTTTTGACATAGCAAAAATTTTAGGATTTTCTTGTTTAATCGTTTAATGTTTATAAAAATAAAATGACATCTGTGGGTTTTTCTTTTTTTTTAATTTTGTTAATTTTAAATACGTAACTGCAATGTTTCATATATGAAGTACTTAAAATTTTAACAGCTGAATTAATACAGCTGATGCGGCCTATCAAAGCCTAAAGATATCCATTTTGGCCTCAAGTCTTTTGAGTTAACCGAGAGAAAGTTAAGAGTCTTGAATTATTTAATTTTTTGTTTTTTTATTCTATGATTTCCAAACTTTCTCAGTTTTTGGCTTATCATCAAGTTCGTTTATAAATACAAAAAAATAAATAATCATATTTTTTTCGGCTATTAATAAAAGCAATAAATATATACATACGTTTCTTTAAATTTAATTAACAATCTAAAACAAAAAAGCCACTTGTTTGCAGTTCGCGCTCCCGTTTTCAATTAAAAAAAAAAAAAACCAAAAAAAAAAAAGGAACAGCTGAGTCTGATTCTAAATCTGAATCTGAGACTCGTGTGTGTCTGGCTGCGACCTGACAGCGATCAGGGAACATACAAAATCAACTTGACCAATCCCCAGACATAATTGATAAGAACCAATATGGCCCGGTACCACTGGTACTAAATGCCTAGGCAAACTACTCAGCAGTAATCAGTGATTCTCTTTTTTTTTTTTTTTCTTCCACTCTGAAATTGTATCAAATGAATTGCTGAAGAAGATAAGCAACATTTTTGCTAGGAAGCTAAAAGCAACGACTAGGCACAAATTCAACCCGGTTAAGCCAGAAGTGGCAAATGTTTATACTGACGTATACTTAATGTACACACAATTCGATTGTGTTTGCAAAACTGTAAATTACTCATTTTATTGAAAACATTTATGTACCAACAATTGCGTAAATAGTAACTGACATTTCTAGTATTTGCTCTGGATATTAACGTAGATCAAATGCCATTTTCACTCTGTTGACTGAGCTTGAGTGCTGCTGTTGTCGAACATGACAGATGCCAGTTATTATTGTTGTTGTTGTTTTGATAGTGTTGTTGTTAGATCCCTAAGCTAAGAGCCAGAGAAACGGTGAGGACAGAGACGAGTTGTGTGAAAAGATTTCAAGTGGAAAAAGCTAAAATTATAAAAATATACACGGAAATGTTTGCCACAAACAACAACAGAAATGTAAATAAATAATATATAAAACTGGTAAATTTAATTATGACCAAAATAAAATTCGAAAAAAACTGATATGCAAATTTGCGATTTTGTTTTCTTTTTCCTTTTATTTTCTTTCGTCTAATACTGTGGGCCAGGTCGTTACACAAATGCCCTACGGCTGTGTTAACTTGTCTGCTCGCTTAACCGCTGTCAAATTGAATTTTGTTTTTTTTTTTATCTCAAGATTTCTCTCACTCTTAAGACAATTAATTAAGAGATTTAACTATGTAAGTCTGACAGTTACATAACTCGAAGCAAGTAGCACGAAGACCAGATACTTTTTATTAAAAAAAATAATAATAATCCAAGCTATTTTAAGAATTCGATAAAAAAAAAGAAATACAGAAATTTATCTCACATACTCTGATTTTATTAGCGGAAGTTTTCAGAGTGTCACATATATTTTTTTTTATCTCCTTCTGATTAGTTTGATTAAATTGTTGACAAACTAAATCATAAAGTCGATAAAACTTACTTCGAGAGAATCAGCTGTCAAAGTTGAATGATTTAATTAGGTAAGGTTTTGGCATTGAACTTTCAGCTTATACTTGACTGAATATATTCAGATTCAGGTACCCAAGCCATATAAAGAAATTATTGATTTCAATATTAGCAAAATTTAAAGGGTAATAAAATCAAGCCTGCATAATTTCGCTTCTTCTGATTGCGGTCTATCTTAAAACATAAATCATACTGCAGAAAAAAAATCAAAAATAAAAGAAAACCAAAATGTATAAATAATCTACCAATGTCAGCTGACAACTATGCTTCATAAGTTATTATAGAAACCGCAATGGCTTGTCTAATTCCATGGAACCGCATCGAAAACAAAAGGCTATGCGGTTGTCTGATTTAAGGTACTCAGAATCTCTAAACAAAATTATATGCTTTGCTCCTTTTCAGCTTGAGCTCTTCTGCGGCATCTGGCTCATGGAAGCTGCTGCTGCACCCATTTGTGAATAAAGTGATGATGATTCAAGGTCTTCAAACTACTTTTATTTGCCGAATCTAAATATATATAAAAAAAAAAAATACTCAAAAGATATATGAGTCTAAGGGAGGCGGTTGCGTTGATTCTGGGCTGAAGGCAATAACCGTATATATCCAATTTATATGCAAAGCAAGACCTGCTCAACGACTCGGCCAAGCTCACCTGGGCCTACAAAAGCCAGCCAATATTGGTTGTTGCTAAAAGCTATTGATGATGCCACCAGAATTTTTGGACAAGGGCGGCCAAAGACCGCGGCCAGTGACAACAGTTGAATCGAAAATAATTAAAAGAATATCGTTAAGTATTTGATTCTATTTGAAATTATGTATGTTAAATTATGTTACACGCTTCAACACCACAGTTGGCCAACAAAACGAGATAAGCCATTCACAACAAATAACACCAAATAAATAAAAATAAAAAAAAAATGTTTACAACAAAATTAAAATGCTATTCATTACTTAGATTTTTCTTCAAAAGCCGACAGAATCCAAAACCAATTTCCAATTTGTCTATTGTCTATTAGACACAACAACAACAACAACAACAACAACGAGGAATGAATAAAAAATTCCAAATAAAGCAAAACTGTGGGTCTAAAATTTAGCTCAATGAATAGAAAAAAAAATAAAATAAAAATAAAAAATAAAGATAAAATACAAAACAATAAAACCTGCTGCGGTTGATGCTGTTTGATGTATCTTAGGCCCCATCAACAAACAGAGTTAAATCTGTTAAACAAATTTGTTTCCACCAAAATAATATATAATATATTTTTAATTTTAGTTCTTCCCCCACCCCTCACCACTCCCCTCACCACATTTTATAATGACATACAAATCGGTTTGTTGAAAAATTCATTCACAAACTTAGGACAACAGAGCCCCAAAGGTAGGCACACCAAGAATACAACAACACCACCACCAACAACAACAATAATAATACAATATATAATAGTGTGTAGAAAAATTGGCCATATTATTATTAATTAGCTTAATTTTTGTAAATGTGTGTCTCTTCTTTTTTTTTTGGCTATATTTCTTTGCCTTGAATCAATATTTGTGGGCAATTATGTTAATGCTTTTGCCAAAAATGGCTTGATAAATTCCCATAACTAAATTATGAACATCATTTGGAGACATTTTTCGAAAACGATACCCCATTGACTAACAAGCAAATCGATATACCCAAACATTTAAAATACCATATTTTAAGCCCACATTCGAAGAGATTGAAAATGTTTCCAATTAATAAAAATTATCAATTTCAAATGAAAAATCACTTGAATTATAAATTTCTAGGCTTTTCGATATATAATTTTTCATATTTTTTTTTAGCTTGAAATTATTCAAAGATTCTTTTACAATTTTTTTTTTGTTGGATTTGGCAAAGAGTTAACCGAAACGTGGGTGCGTACAGCTGAGTGGGTTCTTTGCAAACAGATCACGTAAAAAAAACTTCCACTAGAACCCTAAAGTCACGCCCCACTTCAAATTATTTGTCTTTATTTTTGGATGAATTTTTAAGTAATTTTTTGTTTTTTTTTTTTTTTTTTTTTTTGTTAAGAAAAATAAATTACCAACTTGGTTGGCAGAAAAGGGTATTATAATTTTGACAAGTTGTTTGTAACAGAAAAAGGGCGGTGGCTCAAATTGGTCACACCCCAGAAATCCCCAAAAAATACGGCTCAAATAAAGAAATAAATTTTTTCCAAAAAAAAAAAAAAAAAAAAAAAAACAAAGTCTTTTAAATTGGTTAAAAAAGAAAATTTCCTTAAAATTAAAAAATAACATATTTTGTTATTCTGCCTTTTCATTTAGTTGACTTGAAATTCAAAATTTTTGACATCAGACAAATGTTGAATTTCAGACTTGTGCATAATTCTCTTTTTTCATTTCATTTTTTTTTTTTTTTTTAATGTCAATGAACTTAATTTTTTTTCAATTTTTTAACGTATTTTTTGTGTCTCTTTTCTTTTTTATTTTTTTTTTTTTTGTATGTATATAAAGTAGACAAAATAAATAACCAAAAAAGCAACAACAACAACAAAAAAACATACAATAGCGAAAAACGTGTGACACATACATACTTATTTGAATTCTATACAATACCGAAATACAAATTCGAAAGAGAGCTCTCTTTCAAAATTGTCTAGTGTATTTCGAAAATAAGAATAATTGGATTTCAAAACTTTATATGCCCCACAAGCTCAAAGCAAATCAATAATTTCGATTGAAAATTATGAAATCATCAAAGCTAATCTGAATATTTGATACTCTCTCAATTCTGAAAATCTTATCGAAATATTTGAAAGTCTGCAGATTCTTGGAAACCGATGATTCAGTCAGGCTTTATCAGAATCTTAAAATATATGCAGGATGCACCTGAGATCTGACCTTAAATATGGCTAAATAAATATGTCTATGATTCAAGATTTTTTTTTTTTTGTTTTCGGGGAAACTGTTTGATTTTGAGCTTGTCAAGATTTACGCACTTAAGCGGAAATAAGGGCTGCCAAAAAAGATAAGTATAGCCCAAATGTACGCGTAGAATGATGATGCTTCTAGACAAATAGAATATTATGTGTTGGCCAACTGATAAGACACATATGTTTTGCTGTTGTTGTTTACAAATGATTTCACATTAATCTCGGTACGAAATCGGGAACTTGTCAATAATTTACAACTTCCTAATACGCAACTAACATTAAATATGAATTTTTATTTTTATGGGCTTAGGTTTTTTTTTTTGTTTTTTTTTTTGAAAACATTATTACATCGTCAGTTGAATTTGTCATTAGGCGGACAACAACAACAACAAGAACAGAAACGACAGCCAGCCAGCGCCATCAAGTCCGGCAGATCGGCGACTCGACTTTTAAACAATCTTTTCTATTTTATTTTTTGTTTTGTTTTCATTTTTGTTTTAGTTTTGTTTAACTAATTACAAATATGTCACGTCTTACAAGACACAAGCACATACACAATTTTCACACCTTGTTGGAATTTTTTTTTTTCGTTTGTTGTTGTTTCCGAAAAGTTAATTATTTGCAATTACAATACAATGCATGTTTTTTTTTTTGTATTTTTTTTTCTTTAAAAATTTAAAGCAACTTGCATATGACATGTAAAAATTTGCTGCATTTGCATTTAAATATGTTCGCAGTCGGTGAGAAGATGCAGCTGCAGACTTGGCAAATCTTTGAACCCAAAAAAAAAAATAAATAAATAAATATATTTATATACTCTTTTTGTAAATTACTTTGGTAAAATGTGAATAGGTTGAACGTACCATAAATATACAAAATTTACGCTAGGCTTATCGATCTGAAATATGTTGAAAAAATCAGAAGACATTTTTTTCTCGAAAATTGTTTATATTCCGTTTTGTTTGTATCTCAAGATAGGGGAGCAAATGTCAGAAACCAGAAAACAAAGATAATATAATATATGTAGAGTGACTCGAAAAGAAACACATGCCTAGTACCCTGTTAATATTTATATACATATACATATATATTTTTGGTAATTAAAGTCAGTGGTCTTATCACTTTGCCTATGACGTATAAAATAAAAGCTTGTATTATATTAGGAATTAAATTTTTACTATGCAAATTAAATAAATTTTCTAGTTTCTCTCGCAACTACAAAATTCTAAATAATTTTTATACTCTTGTTTTTTTTTTTATTTAATTTGAATCAAATATTTGCCTACAATTTATTTTCTTTTTTTTGCTGTTGTTGCTGTGCAGTGGAGCATTGAATCAAAACCAAACAAACGTAGTCAAACCACGCTTTCTTCAAAACAAAACAAAAAAAAAAAACGAATCAAATCAACCGAAATTTAAAACGAAAAATAAAAAAAACCAAAAAGCGACAAATCGATACAAAATCGAGGCAATAAATTAAGTTGATTTTCGCAAGGCAAGCGGTATTAAAAAAGCTATGTGTATAAATAAATGAAATATCTCCAGCCAGAAACCCAAACACACAAAAGAACGAAATGAAAGAATGAAAGACAACCACGAGTGAGAGGGGCCTCCAAACTACAAAACCAAATGTGCTCACACTGTCTTGGATCATGTGAGTTGGCAGCATTTTATATATGAAATATGAAACGAAGAGACTTAGGCTTTGACTTAGGTTTAGGGTAAATCTGGACTTTATGGCTTATTGGTATTTACCTTGTTTTCAGCGCGGGATGCATTCTTCTTCTTCATCTTCATCTCTGTATATAACTGTGGCGGGTCGCCTTTGTAGACATGACGCTTTTCATCCCGAGCGGCCTCGTCAAGGTCGTTCGTTGGCCATGACTTCGACATCCACTTTGGCTCGAGCGGCTTTTTCAGTTGGGACGTATAGTTGGGACTATCGTCGTAGGCAGTAATTGTTGATTTGGTGGTTTGAACTGAGTTTGTTGAGCGTAAAGTGCTGCTGGCACTGGCTGTTGGTTCATTCTGATATCCCAGCGGCTGTTGATCGTCGTCCAAACAAGTGGCTTCATTGTAGCCCCGGCTGCCGCCCAGGAGATGAACGTGGACTGCCACTTCTTCAGGGGGTATGTTCATGATGACACCGAGGGCACGCGTAGAAGTGGCAGATTGTCAGATTTCTTAATGTCAATGTCTAAGTTTTTTTTTTTATATATTTGTACTTTTTTACTGCGGCAGCCGACGCCAACTTTGATTGTTACCGTCCGGACGCGCTCACAATCGCCCCTGGCTTTTTTTTTTTTTTTTTTTTTTGTTTTTTGGAGTAGTATTGGTGAAAATAAACAAAAAGAACGAAATATGAAGACGAACGTTAAACTCGGGTGCGGCCGACTTTGGTATACCCTGTACCTAATACGCGGAATTGAAAAATAAAAGGTGGCAGCCCTGGCCTGGTGGTGCTAGCCATGATCGGCTATATTCACATATAAGTGATGGGAAAGGGCGGATGTCCGGAGAAGTCCGAATCTCAAATTTGATTGTCCCAACTCTTATAGTCTCTAAGAGTCAGACTTCCGAAAGACAGACAGACGGACATCGATTTCTCTATCCACATTGGGGGGACTCCGATATCTCCCTCTCTATGTTACATACACTTGCACAAACTTAATATACCTGTTACCTTAAGGCAAACGGTATTATTAAGCAAACAAACTTCTATGCGTACATAAATGATAACATCTAATATAAAGAATAAAATCTTGTCCAATAAAGATACTACAGCATCAGTACAAAATTTTTAGAAACCGAAAGTACTGATAATCTGTGGTCTCTCTGGACTCTGAGACTGGGAAGTCGAATCCCTAGCAACACACAACTCTCTTGGTTTAAGTTAATTTACTGTTTTGATATTAATCACTCATAACTTTGGTTTTGTACGCTCTAGAAATCTTCATAATTTTTATTTTTAATTCTTCTATTTCGGCGCCAAAAAAAATAAATTTGCCACAATTCACACGAGTCCACATTTTGTTTTAGCTTAGTTTTGTCGTTTCATTCACATAAATTCGCACTCAAAATAGCAATTTGATTATTTATTTTCGCTATGGCATTTTAATAAAAATATTTATTACAAATTTATTACAAGCTTAAATTTTATTAAAATAAATAAATTTTATTAAGCACAGCGAAACCAAAAAGCGCGCGTCTTACCCTATCGACTTTTTCAATTGAACTAAACTGTAAAAACGCGACGCGTGCGCCATTCTGTCACGATCGTTTTGTGATACGAGAGTTTTGTTGAAAGAGCATAAAAGTCACTCACTCTCTCTCTCTCTCTTCGCCCTCTCTCCGTCTCTCGCATTTGTTTCTGTTCCTGTAAGACTGAAAAAGCGTTTGTTGCTTTTTCGCTTCAACTTTTAAATAGCTTGAAAAATAATCGTAAAGATTTGCAAAACGCTTAGGCTATAAATTCAGGAAGGATTGTCTAATATCAAATCACATTTGATAATGGCAAGAAATTTTGACAGTTTTTTGTCTTTTCTAAAAAGGATTATTATACTCTGTACATTAAGGTAAGGGGTATATTAATTTTGTGCAAAGTATGTAACATAGAGAAGGAGACGTCAGAGTCCCCCCAAAGTTAACCATAACAAGATCAGGATGGCTAGAGAAATCGATATAGCCACGTCCATCCGTCTGTCTGCCCATCTAGATCTTAGAGACTATAAGAGCTAGGATAACCAAGCTTGGGATTCAGACTCCTTATGTGTGTGAGCTGGCCAAGTTTATTTTTTTTTCTCCCCCTCCCCACCCTTCTACCCAGTCACTTTTCCAAAGCCTTCTTATTTCTACACCTTTGGGATTTTAGTATTAGTTTCTTCCCAAAAGTTGTTTGGAATCCAAAAATCTTTCTATTGATACCAAACATGACTGAAATCGGACCAGATTTACATGAATCTCAGGCTAAGATTTTAGTTCCCCTTGCCTAACTGCCAAACAGTCGAATGAACAGGACGAAAGGTGGCGTGCTTGATTTAAGGTGAAAATGTGTTTTTGATATCAAAGGAATATTAAGACCAGAGGTTTTATATACATGTAGCCGATCAGGATTACCACCACACTAGGTTTACCACCTTTTCTTTTAAATTCCGTCTACTAGGTACAGGGTATCCCAAACTTGGACGCGCCCAAGTTTAACGTTTGACTTAGTTTTCCAATAGGATAAATTGGATATTTCGACCTATGAGTATATAAAAAAAGTCAAGTTTATTTGAAATGAATACTGCCAAGCTTTCGCAAAGCTAAGCAATGTAGGTCATGCTGACCACATCAGATACCCAAAAATAATTCTAGATGAGTAGAATGACTTCCACAAAAATTTATATACATTTTGTATGAGTGTTTGTGCTTTCTTTTCTTTTTTTGCGAAATTACCATATGTAGCAATTGACCTTTTGTCCATATTAAATGTTTTCTTTAATCAAGCAGAGCAACAAAATTAATAGTAATGGCAAAAAGAACAATAACAAAAAGCAGAATACTTGGCAAGAATTAATCAATTAAAAACAGAGCGCTCGTTTGTCCTATTAAAATATAGTTGCAAATTAAAAATCCATTTCGCTAGCTTTGCCAATAAAACCAAAAATTCTTTTTCTATTTTGTAATGCTCTATAGGGAATAAGGTATGCTGGAAAGATGTGGGGAGACCTTCATAGGAGACCCTAGTCATGGTCAGTTTGTATCAATGCAAGGAGCTCAAAAGCTTTGAGACATAGAGCACTGAAATTTAGTATATAGAATCTGGAATACATAAAATGGGATTGTACCTAAAATCATCACTAATTTAATTTATATGACTAAGAAAAATAAGTTTCAAAATGCTGTTGGGAAAAGCCGACCATGCACCCTACCAGAAGCAAGTTAGATACGTTGCTTATGTTTTTTTATAAACTGGACTTGATTAGTGTTTTCAATTATAATTATAAGGTAATCATACCAAACCAGGGTTGTCATCTTCATTGAAAGTTCAATCACTTTACAAAGATGCCGACTTGCTAATCAAAAACAAACAGAAACAAATTCAGGCAGTCGTAAAATCTACTGCGAACTATGTGCAATGTATTCTCTGTAATTAACAACAGTTGAGTTGCAACAAGCCCAGAAAATCCACAGTATTTTAAGTTAAGCAAAAGCAGACAAACTACACATTTTGTGTTACTCAATTTGAAAATATCTGTGAGATACTAAGGTATGTCAGAGGCATCCCTAAAAGTATACCAATCTCATTTAATGCTCTCAACAATATTAACATACGAAATAGAAAGAGATAAACCAATTAAATTATACGACTTATATATCAGTTATAGTCCCAAAGAGCCCACAGATGCTATCCATCAACTATTAATTTGTCGGTTTCTGTTGTTGCTACCGAAGTTTAATTTAATAATTGAAAAAATTAAGACTATTAAAACTACATAGACAGCTGAGTAGATATTTCAATAATTAACAATATTAAGCCTATTAACAAAAAAAAAAAAACAAAAAAAAAGAGTGCTCGTGTAGCCGAAACTGTTAAACTTATGTTAATTTATATACAAGTACAAAAAGATATTTTCCTATAAAGATGAAGCGAATATTTCCACCTCACTTATATGGAAATGGTTAGTTGTATCTTTGAAATGCAAAGTCTTGGGGCGTCGATGGCAACATGGAAATTAATTCTTTACGTTCCCATCAATTTTGGATATCCGATGGACTTGTCTGCCGACTTGCGTAGTTTTCTTGTCAGACTCACTGTCTGTCTACCAAAATCGATCTATCCATCTGCCTAACACGCGCTACCTTATTACTCATACGCAGTGTGTCTGTATATGTGCATGTATACTCGTTTATATATATATTTATATATTTCTTTTTTTTGCCAGTCCTTCTACTCTTTTTAAAAAACAAAAGGCATATTCACCTTGTCCGAAAGTTTTCCAAAGATGGAAAAAGTTATCGAAGACCCGCAAGTGTTGTCTTCAGTTTAGTCAGTCCAGATTAAAATCAGGACAATTTTATTTCATATCGTGAAAAAGTACTAAAAGAGTATGTGATGTTCGGTATGATAAAGACTACTTTTATTTGTTGTTTCTTTTTTTATATTTTTTAACGCTTGATAGATAAATATTGATCCTGATTGAATGATGGAAAGCTTAGGCCATGGCAATTCGCCAACTATAATTATTAAGACTTCACTGTTTTGTTGTCATTTTTATTCCCCTCTCAAGTTCATTTGACAGCTGCTCAAACGAATCAAAATTTAGGCTAACTAAACAAACCTTTCTGACATAACCGCCATGGCTCTTTCTGGCTATATTTGATCTTGCCCCTTGACAGCATCTTTTCCAAGCAATCTCATCGCTTACCCTACTCATCGATTTCGTATCGCTAATTTTTTATACTTTTTTTTTATCATTGCTATCGTTGTCTTATATAGGAAGGCATCAAATGAAATTGCCGCACGCACTATGAGTTTGGCATTCGGTGATGTCTTGATCAGAAAAACGAAACACCAGAAATGAACTTTGCTGAAAAATCAAACTCAATTACTTTGCTGTCAATCAAAAAGGAATCGCTTGAGACATGCGTAAGAGCATTTTCTATTGTATTAAATAAAAAAATATAGAGATACATTTATAGATACGGCTATACAGATACTACATATATGTATCTTTGTTTTATGTGCTTAAGTGTGTTTCACATACATACTACTATATCATCAACATCATAGGGCATACAGAGACCGATCTCTATACACAGAAACGATCAGCAATCGACACACGCTTTACCACAGATGTTAAATAATTGGATGAATCCATTGAAACATGGACGGGGACTGGGCTGCTTCTTCTATTTCTGTTGCTTTCTGGCTGTACGTTAACCCTGACAACGCCCACGCCAATGTATATAAGCTCACATATATGTATTTATAGTTCAATAAGAAACAGTTAAAAAAACATATGCAAATAAAATAAAAACTTGCAAAAAAAAAAAAAAAAAAAAAAAAAACACAAACACACATAAAAAAAGAAGAAAAGAATATTATAAAATTAAAACAGCCTCGGCAAGCAAAATAATAATAAAAAATGCTTCAATTAAAATGCTTATACATATGAAAAATAAATATTTCAAATAATAAATGAAAAGTTATTTCATTATATACACAAGAGTCTGCTGAAAGGCAAGATCATAAAATTTATATTTATGGAACTATATTTCCTTTTCAAGAGATTTACATATTTCAAGGTTTAAACTAGTTCGTGTTGTTCGATCATAACAAATAGGTAAGATATATTTATATCAAATTGCAATTCTGATCTGCTTAGAAACTTGGAAAACAATCTAATTGAATTTATTAAAAATTTAATATATTTTTTTTGAACTATTTTAATATTTTTTATTTAAAAGATTAAAAACAAAAAGATCGAATTTTAAAAAATTGTCTTTAATCATTATTAAAATTTGATGTATCCACTTGAATTTCGAAACTGCAACTCAACACGACCTCTTATATGAGCGCGTGTCCGTGTGCTTTTCCAAATTACATAATCATTGAATTAAAATTTTGTATTCAAAAAAAAAAAAAGAGAACAAGAAAAAAATCCATCTTCAATGAATTTTCAAAAAGCTATGTAATCAATTCAGTTGCGTTCATTCGATATGCTTTTTGAAAATCCAAAAAAAAAAAATCAAAAACAATGAATTTTATATTTCTTTCCTTTCAAAATTAGCTTTATTTTCATTGATTCTGAAAACGAAATTGTATGCAACATAAATGAGAACCAAATTATTATAAACCAAATTTATACCAGTGAAATGCTGAAGACTAAATACTTTTGAAGAATCTAAGAAATTAGGTTCGAAATCTTGAAACTTTAAAAATAAAATTAAAATTCCAAATTTAATTCGGAATAAATACGAAAAAGTCTGATATATTTTTAGAGAACCTTTAAACTTTCTGAAGACTCAATAAACTTTGGATTAATTCTTTCCACAGAATATTTTCTGCAAAAAATATGTATGCATAGCTTAACATAAAATTGGATTAGAAAACGAACATACCGAAGAGACCGAAAATCACAACCAAATACTCACACATACAGACAGACCAAAATATAACTCGATCCTCAAAATTTGTCGATTGTGCAAAGTGCAGTCACAGTCAGCAATCTCAGCACGAGTGTCATAGTCTGGGTTGACTTGGTCGGGCCATCACCTATAGTAGAAGCCGATGGCTTGCCCAACTCTGACGACTGCCAAATTGAGCGAAAAAAAACCAAAGCAAAAAAAAAAAAAAAAATAGCCAACTTAAGCTCTCCTATTGCAGAGACTCGAACAGGGCGAACGCGGCTAGCAAGCGTCTCCCATCTTCAGGTTTATAGTCTGAAAATGGGCTTATTCCATTGAATTTATACGTATTTGCATCGTAGCATTCTAACGATTGCACAAACATTTTTTGTTTAGGCTCCAATTGATCCTCGGCTCAGATTGAGGCCCAGCTGGCTGGCTGGCGCATTTGTTGGCCGTCTGCAGCTGCCACTGCTTAAGTCTACATGAATTTTTGAAAAGCTCATTTGCTGGGACTTAGTGTTTTTCTTTTTAATTCTGCTTAAAAGATACAAGATATTTTACTTACAAATGCTTCATGTTTACACCTCGAGAGTCGTTACCGCCTTGAACTCTTGACATTATTTTCCTCATTTTAATTACAATATGAGTTATTGAGTAGCTGTAGTTGTTATTGTTGTTATTATTGCTATGGACAGACATGGATGGAAAGAGTCACAAACTGGTTACAAGAAACACCACTAGCTTTGGCTGCCCCATAGCGCCCAGTAGCCAGCAAATTGTCATAATGATTTATAAACTTAAGCAATTACAAAACAGAACATTAGAACATTAATTATACATTTTCAACCCCTACGAAACGAGCAGGCTATTTAAATTTTTATTTACAACATATTTTTGTCTGCTGTAAGAGTTTTGATATCCGTAAGTTGTCTGAATAGATTGTCAACCGCAATTGACCTTTTTTTCTGCTATGGCAAGAAATACAATAAGCGATCGCTATAATCGACTGGTCATACTATTCAGAGCCTCAAATGAATTATTGTCTTGTAAATTGTTCACGTACTATTAATTTAACGATTTGAAATATTACGGGAGCCAATCTCCCTCTCGACCAGCCATACAAAAAAAAAAAAAAAATAAACAAATAAATCACAAAAAAAAAAAAAAAATGTATATGCGTATTGAAAATATTTTTAGAGGACCTATTTTAACTTAGGAATACCCAGATGAATTACTCGAATAAAAATAAAAGTGATTTATTTTATGATTTTCTTAAGAATCAGCAACAAACTATATGAATGACGTAGTTGCAAAAATAGCAACAAAAAGAATAATATACCAAATTTATAATCAAGGCATGCTTTAATAATTACAGGCTACAATAATAAACAAACCATGTTGTAACACACCTATAGAGTCGTCTAACCAAAACTAGTGGCCAATATAGCCCGGATCTATTAAGACGTGCTATTCGTATAAGTCAACCAAGAGGGACAAATGCCAGACTATCATGGCCTATTCAAAATATTTTCAAGTATCTTTTGAATACTTTAGCCATAAGCAGTTCTTGAGAATATTTTAGTAGAGTTTTTTTTATCAGAAAATACTCATACCATTTTTTAAAGATATACTCTAAGTTCCTTGGAATGACTTCTGTCGTTTTACAACTCTTTACTTTTTTTAACGGCTTACCAACACTTAATTGTCAAAAAAATAATTAAAATCAAACCAAACAAATTCAATTTGAATGTAGCAACCCTCAAGTGAGTTGTGGAAATGAGTGGTTCGGCCAACGATTCAAGCCGTTACCTAGGCAACAGAAAATACAAAAACAATAATAATAATAACAATAACATTGCTTATAACCAGGAACAAACTAAACATAAACAAAGGAAAATGAAAAAGTCTGTCCAAGCCAGAGAAGATTATGACATGGACACAAAGTCAACGGCAAGTTATTTCAGTTTGTGCATAACGGGGCAAATAGTTTCAGCCACATTCCCTTTGGGCCCAGATGCAAATTACGTATTCTGTCGCTATGAACTTGTGGCTGGACCGGATTGGCAATTGGATTCAGGTCCTCAGCATGGACTTACCCAAATGGCCACAAACAAAAATCATAATTTCAATGAGCCCATCGTTTTTAATATACCTGTGGAGGTGACCTACAAAAGTACTTGTCCCTATGGCTGTAAGTGTATTTTGGAAAAATCTAATTCTTTATTGTACCAACTTTAATCATTAAAAGGGCCACAAATTTTGGTGAGTGTATTTGGCAGCAACGGTTCTGGGCGGGAGAAGCTGCTGGGCTATGCCCATGTTCATCTGCCCATATTCGGTAGCACTGAGTCAACTAACAAGTTGTGTGCTCCCATTATTATGCCTAAATGCCCAAATATGATAGCCGATGTGACCAGTTGGCTAATGCGTCGAGATCCTGAACTCAAGGATCCCAAGGTCCTGCTGGATAATCTGAAGTGCAAGGGTAAGTTTTCTTTATAATAAAATAGAACAAAGGATTGAGCTTTGTTTTTTTTAGGCCTATCTTTGGAGTCCTACGGGACTTTGGAATTGCAATTTCACACAATCATGAGAGGAGTCCGTAAACTCGGATATAATTGGCATGCCTAATTATATCTATGGAGTCCTACAGGACTTTGGAATTGCAATTTCACACAATCATGAGAGGAGTCCGCAAACTCGAATATAATTGGCGTGCCTAAAATCAGCAAATAAAACATCGAAATTTATGCTTATCAGTTTGGATTACTGGGAGGGATTAGCTGTTGAAAAGGTGCTGAAATAGGTGGAGGTATATTTAGATTGCCTTTTGTCTTAATCTAATTGTCAGCAAGTGGCAGTAACAGTATAGCAGTGTGGGCGTGGCCATTTCCTCAAACTTGACCTTGAGTTTGTCTACTATTGGACTTGCTAGCAAGTCCACACTAATCCCTCGCAAACAAATTTGTAGCAATTGAAAATTGAAAAGGCCTTTAATTGGATTAGGGCAATTAGTCTAGGAACAGTAAGCAGTTGTCTTGTCTTAAGTGGGCTTGCATATAAAGGTAAGTGCTTCAGCCAATTTCTTCAAAACACTATCGACGCGAGCAGGGCAGACGTGTCCCCAAAAAAACGGACCTCATAATATTCAAACTACTGCAAAACACAAGGGAAATAAAACCAGCCACCTACTATGGGCTTGGATACAGGCAAATAGAGGAAGACAAGAACCAGAACCAACTGAAACTCATAAAATAAATATTACCAAACTCATACCGAAACTATAGAAATGGCTAGTCTCCAGGCTCCGATGTATGCCCATTTGAGGGATGGCCGAAATCTCAGCTTGGCTGAGAGTGTGCCCGCCGAAATTATGCACATGGTGGACCCTTATTGGTATCAATGGCCACCCATGGAGCCCATGTGGTTCGGTGTGATTGGCTTCATTATCACGGTGCTTGGCATTATGTCACTGGGTGGCAACTTCATTGTGATGTACATCTTTACCTCATCGAGATCTCTGCGCACTCCATCCAATATGTTTGTGGTAAATCTGGCCTTCTCCGACTTTATGATGATGTTCACCATGTTCCCACCCGTGGTACTAAACGGCTTCTATGGCACCTGGATAATGGGACCCTTCCTGTGCGAGCTTTATGGCCTGTTCGGTTCTCTGTTCGGTTGCGTATCCATTTGGTCCATGACACTAATTGCTTATGATCGGTATTGTGTGATTGTCAAGGGTATGGCTCGTAAGCCCTTGACTGTGACATCGGCCGTAGTGCGTCTTGTGATTATCTGGCTGATTTGCGGTATTTGGGCTCTGTTGCCTATGTTTGGATGGAATCGATATGTACCTGAAGGTAATATGACAGCTTGCGGCACAGATTACTTTGCCAAGGATTGGTGGAATCGTTCATACATAATTGTCTACTCACTTTGGGTATATTTGACGCCTCTCTTGACCATAATCTTTTCGTATTGGCATATCATGAAGGTACCCTAAATCTGAAATATTTTCGCGAATAAATAAATTATATTCTTCCTCCTAACTAATGCTTAGGCCGTGGCTGCCCATGAGAAGGCAATGCGTGACCAGGCCAAAAAAATGAATGTGGCTTCGCTACGAAATTCCGAAGCCGATAAAAGCAAGGCCATTGAAATCAAATTGGCCAAGGTAGCCTTGACAACCATTTCACTTTGGTTCTTCGCCTGGACCCCATATACTATCATCAATTATTCGGGCATATTCGAGTCCATGCATCTCTCACCATTGAGCACAATTTGTGGTTCAGTCTTTGCCAAGGCAAATGCTGTATGCAACCCCATAGTCTATGGCCTCAGGTGAGTATAAAATAGAACCCGAAATCCGATTTTCTACAATGAGAACTTTTCGTAGCCATCCCAAATACAAGCAAGTGCTCAAGGAGAAGATTCCTTGCTTGGCCTGCGGCAAAGACGAATTTGCCGCAGATTCCAGGACACAAGCCACCACCGAAATCAGCGAATCAGCCGCCTAAAAGAAGCTACCTTAATACTCATACTTACACATTACAACAAAGAAGACGACGACTGCAGCAAAAACAGAATTACGTAGATAATGGAACTGAAAGCTTAGAAGAATAAATATAGTTGCTATGGCATATTTGATACCTTGTGGCGCCAGGATCAAATATCCCATAGTCAACAATAAAAATATTGCAAAAAAGAAAAAGTACAAAAAAAAAGTTAGCATCAAAAAATGTAAAAAAAAAAATATGTGAAAATTTCAGGAAATTAAAAATGGCAATTGATATAAAATCACAAACGAAAAATTGAGAATTTATTAAGCAGAAATGAGATTGCGAATTCGTTTATTTATTTCTTTATTCATGGCTTTTCTTTGTTTGAGAAATGGAATAGTTCCAGAAATTTTACAAAAATAAGAAAAAGCCTAATTAAAATATTTTTATATTTTGCTTTATTAAGCACATTGCCCCAAGGATTTTATTTGCTTTTATTGGAAAACCATACAAAAACTAACATTTCAAACATTTGCCTTGTTATTCATAGTATCAAGTGGATCGGTATAGGAAATCGTTTTCAAAAGTCATATTAGCCGTAATAAGTCTGTAGATCCAAGTCCATAGCTATAGTGCCATTATTTCGCCGTTCCTGAGCCTGGGCACGACTTAGTTCGTTCTGGGTAAAAAGTGCCCGACCTTGTAGCAATATGAAATCAATAAGCCTTTTATTGGAGCTCAACTTGAGAGCCTCAGGATCAGTTCGTTTTCGCAAATAGTTAAAGCAGCATGTACTGCAATAACAACAAATTATGGGTAACGATTTATTTTATTGTTTATGAAGAACTTACCGAAAATGTTTAGTGCCACATGCGCTGGCACACTCCTTGCCACACGAATCACATGGTATGGCTTTGATATTCACAAAACACATTAAACACAAGCCTATAAACAAAAGAATAATAATTATTTTTCAAAGTTCCAAGTCCGAGATTCACTCACATAGTAAAAATAAACGAAAACGCATTGAAAAATGCATTTCGATTTAGCACAGATCACGGTGACAATAATTAGCTCAAGTGCTTTTTTTTTAACTCATAGAAGCAGCAGCACAAAATTTCTGAGCTGTTTTCAAACTGAACTGCAACTGAAGGATTCCCAACCAAAAAAATATCCTTTTATATACCCAATTCAAAGTGGCCACTCAAGCAGAAGACAAAGTAATAAGAAAATATGTGAAATGGACATGCATTGAATAATAAATCACCCAAAGAAAAAGAAACACAAACACACACAGATTGCATCTTACGCAACAAGTATTCTGTGGCATACTTTTTGGTGTTGCCTGGAATATTACTTTTTGCGGCTGAAGGAATTCAAACGGTTGTTGCGTCCAACAGGTAATAAAAGTTTTCTATGACAAGCAGTAAATATTAAAATATATGTTTTGTTCAAAGTGTGTTCATGCAACTAAAAATAAATATATTTAGAAATAATATTATTCCTGAATATTTTAAATGGGAATCGCTTCTAAAAGAGCCGTATGATTTTCCTGCGATTTAGTATTCTTTCTAATTCTGTTAATATAACAATTTTTGCTTATTTGTTATTTGATTTAATTTATAGAAGACAAGCATTTTGAAACTCGTTAAATTGGAATATTTGTCTAAGGGATCTTCATAAATAAATAGGTTTTAAGCTTGAATTGCAAAAATTTGTAAAAAATTAAAGGCTCTTGGTACCTCACGGTAAAAAGAAAGCAAATTAAAAAGTTATTGAAAATTCAATTTATTTGCAGTAAATAAAAATTCAAATCTTTTAAAATAGACATACTGGCAGCACCATACATTTAGTCCCGCGGTCTGGCAGCTCTGTTGTATCAGCTGTCGCCCTGCTGGAAAACGCATACGGCTTTTTAGATTACTAAAATAATATCTTTGTTAAGGTTTTTCTAAGATAAAAAATATTGTTTTTGAACCATGTGGGAACTGCCACGCTTAAGTGCATCTATACGTGTCAGAACCGATCTCGAATGCCGCTTAAAAATAACGAGACGAAATATATCTACGTCAACAATTTCCCCATACGAGTAAGGCCAAGAAAACATTTCACAAGTATATGCAAAGTTTGATGAAAGTTGTTGATTCCTAGGGAAAATAAAGCTCAAATCGAACAGGTGACAATAGCACAGCTGCTAGCTCAATTTCCAACTGAAAAACAGCCGGCAGCCAAGGTGCGACTCCAGAAGCTACGGAACCTCGTACAGGAATGCATGGGCTATGAGGAGCAGCCACAGGTTGTTGAACATGCTGCTCTATATTTATTTTGGTTGCTGCTGGAGCAGCGCGTCATAACCGTAGCCACTAGCAATAAATTACATAGCACCTTTGGAAACGTATTTGATCGAAATCGAGCCCAAATCCACGAATGTGTACTTTCACTATTCGACTCTTTAGAAGATAGTGAAAAAGATGCCCTCAAACATTGGCAACGAACTGCAGCCTATGTTAAGCCGAAGCGACCTTTGTGGGGCGAAGACATTCAAGTCAGTTGTACTCCAGCCAAGTGGCTCGATATCAGTCTGCTCACAGATTTGTCTCCCGACGCACTCCTTAAAAATCGAACTGTAGCTAAGTTTTCTATGAAATACAAAGCGAAAAAAGAAGAACCGCCACTGGATACCCGTTTGAGTAAAGAAGTTGAAGCCTTGTTGCGGATATCCGAGAAACTGGAGGATGAGCACTTGCTACAACGAACGAGCGATATGCTTAGTTCCAAGCGCAGCAATGATGCCTTACAAAACGAGCTAATGGAATTACTAGGATTTGAGCGCTTCGAACTGGTTCTCCAACTGTTGCAGCAGAGACCCAAGATAGCCCTTCAATTAGAACAATATGCAGATAAAAAACGACGAGTGAAAGAAATTAAGCAAAATCGAAATCCTGTTGCTGGAGCAGCCGCAATGGTCAGTGAAAAAAGGCCCACTGTTGCCAGCGCTGTTGTTGTGCAATCCGCCCAGGAAAAGCAACTTAGTAAGCTTCAACGCCGCGAAGAGAAAAAGTTGCAGCGCGTGATGAAACAAGTGAAGGATGATGATAAGGATGAAGATGGTCAGGAATTAATTGTCCACCAAGCCGTACAATTGCGTATGCAGTACCAGCGTAAATTACTGGAGGCTGCTCAACGGGAGCCACTTTTAGCGTCTACTAAAACTGCTAAAACGGAGCACCAGCTCCAGCAATTCATGCGCTCTGCTCCCGTCATTAATTATCCTTATGTTTTCGATAGTCAACTAACGGCCAAACAACACGCTGGCTTCATTGGTGGAAGCCGCATCACTTTGCCCGACAATGCCAAACGAGTAGATAACAAACAATGGGAAGAGGTGAGCATACCGGCAAGTGACCCACCTCCACTGGCAGTGGGCAACAATCGGGTTCAAATAGCTGACCTGGATGATGTTGGTCGCCTAGCTTTTGCCAACTGCAAGGAGTTGAATCGCATTCAGTCTATTGTCTATCCCGTCGCCTACCACAGCAATGAGAATTTACTGGTCTGTGCACCTACTGGAGCAGGTAAAACCAATGTGGCCATGCTGACAATAGTCCATACAATTCGTTCGCATTTGGAAAATGGTGTGATCAACCGCGACGATTTCAAAATAGTCTACATAGCTCCGATGAAGGCCTTGGCAGCCGAAATGGTTGAAAACTTCTCAAAACGCTTAAAATCCTTAAATATTGTGGTACGTGAATTGACTGGAGACATGCAGCTAACCAAGGCAGAAATGACAGCCACTCAGATACTGGTGACCACACCAGAAAAATGGGATGTGGTCACCAGAAAAGGGGCTGGCGATGTGGCCTTAATTAGTCTTGTCAAGCTTCTCATAATCGATGAAGTACATTTGCTACACGGCGAACGTGGCCCTGTTGTAGAGGCTGTAGTGGCACGCACACTACGCCTGGTGGAGTCCTCACAGTCAATGATACGAATTGTGGGCTTGTCAGCCACTCTACCCAACTACATAGACGTGGCTCACTTCCTGCGAGTCAATCCTATGAAAGGACTGTTTTACTTTGACTCGCGATTCAGACCAGTTCCGCTGGACACCAACTTCATAGGTATTAAATCGGTCAAGCCTCTGCAACAATTGGCTGACATGGATCTGTGCTGCTATCAGAAATGTGTGGAAATGGTGCAGCAAGGCCATCAGATCATGGTCTTCGTACATGCCCGAAATGCCACAGTCCGAACGGCCAATATGATACGCGAATTGGCCCAAAAGAACAACACTAGTGCTGTCTTCCAGCCAGCCAATTCAAATGGCTACGGCCTGGCCTGTCGCGCAATACAGAAGAGCCGGAATAAAGAACTTGTTGATCTGTTTTCCTTTGGCATAGCCATGCATCATGCAGGCATGTTGCGCACCGATCGTCAACTAGTGGAAAAGTATTTCGTAGAGGGACACATCACTGTACTCGTCTGTACGGCGACCTTGGCTTGGGGTGTCAATTTGCCAGCTCATGCAGTAATCATACGTGGCACGGACATTTATGATGCCAAGCATGGCTCATTTATTGATCTGGGTATTTTGGATGTGCTGCAGATCTTTGGTCGTGCCGGTCGGCCTCAGTTTGATAAGAGGGGTGTAGGCACCATTATAACCACCTACGACAAGTTAAATCACTATCTGTCCCTGCTGACCAATCAGTTCCCCATTGAGTCCAACTTTGTGCAGTGTCTGGCCGACAATCTGAATGCGGAAATCGCCTTGGGGACCATTTCGAATGTGGAAGAAGCTATCGAATGGCTGAGTTATACGTATCTGTTTGTGCGAATGCGCATCAATCCACATGTTTATGGCATTGAGTATGCAGAGCTTCTTAAAGATCCATCTTTAGAGGCACGTCGACGTGCCTTGATCATGGCAGCTGCGATGAGTCTGGATAAGGCTAAAATGTTACGATTCAATCAGCGCACAATGGATATGAATGTCACGGATCTGGGACGCACAGCTTCGCATTTCTACATCAAATATGACACTGTCGAGACCTTTAATGAGTTAATGAAACCTTTCATGAATGAGGCTGAAATATTGGCCATGATTTCACAGGCACAGGAATTCCAGCAGCTAAAAGTACGTGACGATGAAATGGAAGAACTGGACGATCTGCGCAACTCTTACTGCAAATTGAAGGCTTTTGGTGGTAGTGAAAATGTCTGCGGCAAGGTAAAATTTTTGATAAATTCTCCAAAATTAGTAGAGATTAAAAACTATTATTTTTGCAGGTCAATATACTGATACAAACATACCTCTCGAACGGTTATGTAAAGTCCTTCTCCCTGGCATCAGATATGTCCTATGTTACACAGAACATTGGCCGCATAGCTCGAGCAGTTTTCTCGATTGTCTTGCGGAATAATAATGCCCTACAGGCTGGGCGCATGCTACAAATCTGTAAAATGTTTGAGCGGAGGCAGTGGGACTTTGACAGTCATATGCGTCAATTTCCGGCCATTAATGCGGAAACTATTGACAAGCTGGAGCGTCGCGGTCTCAGCGTATTTCGGTTGCGCGATATGGATCAACGTGAACTGAAGGAGTGGCTGCGTAGTGATCGCTATGCCGAACTAGTGATACAATCCGCCCGTCAGCTACCCATGCTGGATGTAGAGGCCACCTTGCAACCAATTACAAGAACGGTGCTGCGTATTAAGATTGAAATTTGGGCGAATTTCAATTGGAATGATCGAGTTCATGGCAAGACCAGTCAAAGCTTTTGGCTTTGGATTGAAGATCCCGAATCCAATTACATCTACCACTCCGAACTATTTCAGGTCACACGGAAATTTGTTTATAGCGGTCAATCTCAGCAGTTGGTAATGACTATACCACTCAAGGAGCCATTACCACCGCAATATTACATACGTGTGACCAGTGACAGTTGGTTGGGCAGCAGCACCTGTGTACCGCTATCATTCCAACATCTGATCTTGCCTGAACATCATCCGCCACTCACCGAACTGCTGCCCTTGCGACCATTACCGGTGAAATGTCTGGATAATGAGCTCTATGAGTCGCTTTACAATTTCAGCCACTTCAATCCTATACAAACCCAGATCTTTCACTGCTTATACCATACCGATAACAATGTATTGTTGGGAGCACCTACAGGCTCAGGCAAAACAATAGTGGCCGAGATTGCCATCTTCCGAGCACTGAATTTGCAGCCTAAGTCAAAGATCGTTTATATTGCACCCTTGAAGGCGTTGGTGAAGGAACGCATTAGCGATTGGAAACAACGCTTTGAGAATTCACTGCTAGGCATAAAAGTGGTGGAACTCACTGGCGATGTAACACCCGATATCCAGGCCATCCGAGAGTCCCAAGTAATTGTGACAACACCTGAAAAATGGGACGGTATAAGTCGTTCCTGGCAGACCCGTGAATATGTCCAGGATGTAGCACTGATTGTCATCGATGAAATCCATCTACTGGGCGAGGATCGTGGGCCTGTCATCGAAGTGATTGTATCGCGTACAAATTTCATTAGCTCCCATACGGGGCGTTCCATACGTATTGTAGGCCTGTCCACAGCCTTGGCCAATGCGCAAGATCTGGCAAATTGGCTGGGCATCACCAAAATGGGTCTGTACAACTTCAAGCCCTCAGTGCGGCCAGTACCACTGCAAGTTCATATTAATGGATTCCCAGGCAAGCACTACTGTCCCCGCATGGCCACCATGAATCGTCCAACTTTCCAGGCCATTCGCACATACTCGCCCTGTGAGCCAACTATCGTCTTCGTCTCATCACGTCGTCAGACACGTCTCACTGCCCTCGATCTGATCACTTTTGTGGCTGGTGATGCCAATCCCAAACAATTCCTGCACATAGACGAGCACGAAATGGAACTAATTTTACAAAACATACGCGATCAGAACCTGAAATTCTGTCTCGCCTTTGGCATTGGTCTACATCATGCTGGCTTGCAGGAACCTGATCGTAAATGTGTCGAAGAACTCTTTCTTAATCGAAAAATCCAAGTACTGGTGGCCACAGCCACTTTGGCCTGGGGTGTCAACTTACCAGCTCATCTTGTTGTCATCAAAGGCACCGAATACTTTGATGGCAAAGTGAAGAAATATGTGGACATGCCCATCACGGATGTCCTGCAAATGATGGGCCGTGCTGGTCGCCCACAATTCGATAATGAAGGTGTGGCCGTAGTCCTGGTCCACGATGTCAAGAAGAACTTCTATAAAAAGTTCCTTTACGATCCGTTCCCTGTGGAGTCGAGTTTGCTGGATGTTCTGCCCGAACATATAAATGCGGAAATTGTGGCCGGCACTGTGCAGACAAAACAGTCTGCTCTGGATTATCTTACCTGGACATATTTCTTCCGGCGCTTGTTGCGTAATCCCACATACTATCAACTAGAGGGCGTGGAGTCCGACGATGTGAATGCCTTTATGTCGGGTCTGGTGGAACGTGTAGTTTATGAATTATCTTCGGCTGCCTGTTTGGTGGAGAAAGATGGTTTCCTGGTGCCCACATTCCTAGGTCGTATAGCCTCTTTCTACTATCTGTCGTATCGCACAATGAAACATTTTCTGGAAGATCTGGAGCCAGGCATGGGCACAAAAGATGTCTTGTTGGCTATTGCAGACTCCTACGAATTTGATCAACAGCCTGTGCGTCATAATGAAGATAAATATAATGAGTAAGCTCTGATAAAATTTATATTTTCCTCTTGAAATTAATAAGCTTAATATTTTTTCTTATAGACAAATGGCAGAGACCAGTCGCTATAGACCAACTTCAGCCAGTTGGGACTCACCGTATACAAAAACATTCCTCTTACTACAAGCGCATTTTATGCGTAGTCAATTACCGAACTCGGATTATTTAACCGATACTAAATCTGCCTTGGATAATGCCACTCGCGTCATGCAGGCCATGGTGGACTACACGGCCGAGAGGGGTTGGCTTTCCACTACTCTGGTGGTGCAGCAATTAATGCAGTCCGTGATTCAGGCACGCTGGTTTGATGAATGCGAATTTCTAACCCTCCCCCATGTAAATGAGGAAAATGTTGAAGCCTTTTTCAGTATAGAACATACCTACGATCATTTGACCCTGCCCGTGCTAAAGGAGCTCTGCCGCAAAGACTATGAAGTCTTGGCTGGGCCATTGAGAAACGCCTTTGAAGAGCATGAAATCGAATCAATTTATAGGGTGAGTTAAGCAAGCCTTAAAGCAATATGTCATCCTTTTAATTTCGCAATTTTAAAACTTCAGGTTATCCAAGATCTACCCGAAATTTCTGTACAAATTACAGTAGAGGGTAATTATTTAGATGATCAATTTGCCAAGCGTCCCCTACACATTACAGGCGAATCAAATATCTGGACTGAGCTGCATGCCAATGAGAATTATGTTTTAAATATTGAACTACAAAGATTGAATGCCTCTAGAAGGCCAGGTGGCGTATATTCCATACACTGTCCCAAGTATCCCAAGCCTAAAAATGAAGCCTGGTTCCTGACACTCGGCTCCCAGTCGGGTGACGAACTCTTGGCCTTAAAACGAATTTCACTGCGTGGTCAACGTTCCTCAAATCGTATTTGTTTCCAAGCCACGCCACGACGAGGTCGCCTACAGCTCACCCTATATCTGATGTCCGATTGCTTGATAGGTTTCGATCAGCAATACGATCTGCAATTTGAGATTATTGATGCAAAGGCATAAAAACAATCACATGAATTTGGTATAATATTAAATATTGTAATTTTGTGATTTCAAATAATTAAATTTTAAAAGACATCAGAACAAAATGAATATACACTTTTGTTTCTTCTAAAAGAATATAAAAACTGTACATACCAATCCATATAATTTTGTGCTAGTTAAATTTGTGAAATAAAATCGTATTAAAGCAAACATTTTCTAAGAGAATAACAAACATTTTATTAAGAGAGAACTTTTGTTTATTAAACATCGTCTCTCTTTATCTCCCACGAACTTTCATTAATTTCGCAGTAGAATAAAACGCTGAACTTTGATGTGCTTCATTCTATAACTTTAGTATCTCATAGATTCACCGATGAGCAAGACATTTGGTCGGCAAAATGCTCTACTTGTTCATTTTGTTATTGATTATTTTGGCATTAGCCTTCTATTTCGGCAATCAACAATATAAATACTGGCAAAATCACAAGTTTCCTTACGATCGGAACACAAAGATTCCATATGGCTGCCTGGAAAGTGTTATCAAAAGGCAGAAATCTATGGGCATGGCCATTCACGATGTGTATTTGAGTAGTAAAGAACGCTTTGTGGGTGTGTATTTACTTTTCCGACCTGCCCTTGTAGTGCGCAATCCAGAATTGGCACGTCATATATTAGTTCAAGATTTTAGTAGTTTTCATGATCGCGGTATTTATGTTGATGAAGACAACGATCCGCTTTCTGGCAACTTATTTGCCTTGCCTGGACAGAGTTGGCGTAATTTACGTATGAAACTTCTGCCCTGTTTCTCATCGGGTAAGCTTAAGGGTATGTTTGGAGCTTCTGATGTTATAGCAAACAATATGGTCAATTATTTGAATACCATTGTACCGGAGCAGCAAACAGCTGAAGTGGACCTCAAGGAAATTTGCACAACGTAAGGAATCATAACTTGAAGTGTTTTATTTTTACAGACCAAACTACCTTTTAGATATGCCACGGATATAATTTCTTCAACTATATTTGGCCTGGAGTACAATAGTTTCCTGGAGCCGGTTAATCCGTTTACAAGCCTCGTAAGTGAAGTACGGAAAAATAGTATATCCAATGCCATTTTTGGTGTTTTATTGTTTTTACTACCCGGGTAAGTTCAAGATTTAAGATAAGCATTCTTCAGTCTTCATATGTTTCCTCTTCATAGATTGGCTAAATATTAGGTTGTCAAATATCTCCCTTCCGCTTTTTTGCTCTTTATTCAATGCTTTATAAAAAGTGATACAGTGATCGGATTTAGTTCAAATATGCGCCGTTTTGTTCGATAATCTGTTTCCATCTAGACGGCAACTTCATAATACCTCCCTCGAAGAAGCCCCCCTCCTTATTTGCGAAGAACTCGGACAGCCACTTTTCACATGCCTCTTTTGAGTTCAACTTTACACCACCAAGGGCATTCGCCATGGACAGGAACAGGTGGTAATCACTTGGCGCTATGTCCGGGCTATATGGTGGATGCGATAAAACCTCCCATCCGAGCTCCCGTAGCTTCTGACGAGTCATCAACGAAGTGTGTGGTCTGGCGTTGTCCTGGTGGAACACTACACCCTTCCTGTTGGCCAATTCTGGACGCTTCTGGTCGATCGCCTGCTTCAAGCGGTCCAGTTGTTCGCAGTAGATGGTAGAATTAAGCGTCTGGCCATATGGGAGCAGCTCATAGTGGATGATTCCCTTCCAATCCCACCAAACACACAGCAAAACCTTCCTGGCGGTCAATCCCGGCTTGGCCACTGTTTGGGACGATTCACCGGCCTTCGACCACGACCGTTTTCGCTTGATATTGTCGTATGTGATCCATTTTTCGTCGCCAGTCACCATCCGCTTCAAGAATGGGTCGAGTTCGTTCCGTTTCAGCAGCATATCGCAGGCGTTGATTCGGTCCAGAAGGTTTTTTTGCGTCAAATCATGCGGCACCCAAACATCAAACTTTTTTTTGTATCCAGCCTTCTGCAGATGGTTTAAAATGGTTTGGTGACTAACTCCCATCTCCTGGGCGATGTCACGAGATGCCACATGCCGGTTTAACTCGATGTATTCCATGATTTGATCGGTATTTGTCGTCACAGGTCTTCCGCCGGCTGGCTTATCCATGGTGTCGTTTTCACCGGCTCTGAATCGTCGAAACCATTCCTCCGCGGTTCGAAGTGATAGAGTACCATCCCCCAAAACACCATTAATCTCACGGAACGTTTCTCTAGCGGATTTGCCTTTAACGAAGGAAAACTTTAAAATAGCGCGAATTTCGGCGTTAGTGAACTCCATGTTTACACGTCTATAACTGTTGAACGAAATATTCAAACTAACCATGCGTAGCGACGTTTTGTAGGTTATGTCAAGACCTTTCAAATTATGTATAGTGTTGCCAGATACGAGCTCTGTAGCGCTTTGTACATAGCCGCGAAATTCAAAAGACAAAAAGGCGGAAGGGAGATATTTGACAACCTAATATATAACAAAATATTCCAAGTCCTATAGAGAGCGCAAATTCAAAGATTTATCGGATGTTGTAAGAGACAATATTGAGCTTCGCGAGAAAAACAATATAATACGGAGAGATATGTTGCAATTGCTGATGCAGTTGCGCAATCAGGGAGAGGTAGGCGAGGGTGACAACTGGGATGCAAAGGTCACAAGTCAAAAGAAGGGTATTTCCCTGGAATCCATATCAGCTCAGGCTTCCATATTTTTGGTAGCAGGACAGGAGACCACTGCTGCTACGGCTTCCTTTACTATTTTCGAACTGGCCCAATATCCTGAGCTGCTTCAACAAGCCGTAGATGAGATTGACGAAACACTTAAGCTACATGGCGGAACCATTACATATGATACTCTCCAGAAAATGGAATTCCTAGAGTTGTGCATACAGGAGACTCTTCGCAAATATCCCGGTTTGCCCATACTAAATCGGGAGTGCACGGAGGACTATACCATCCCCGATACTGATCTAACGATCAAGAAGGGTACTCCAATCATCATACCAGTTTACGGTATGCAACGCGATCCAGAGAACTTCCCCGAACCCGACAAATATGATCCTGAACGTTTTCGGGAATCCAATCGCAATTTCAATCCTAACGCTTATATGCCTTTTGGCGATGGCCCCCGAATTTGTATTGCCCAACGTATGGGTCGACTAAACTCCAAATTGGCGATTGTAAAAATTTTACAAAATTTTAATGTGGAAACCATGGAAAAACGAGAAATTGAGATTGACAGCCATTCGATTGGTCTCGTACCTAAGGGCGGAGTTAAGATTCGTCTATCAAAGAGAATTTAAGTCGATATAACTACTTTATTATTGAAAAACACTAAATAATAAAATTGTATTTATTAAATTGTATTATTGTATTATTATATCATTCTAAGCCTCAAACTGGCTCTAAAATCTTCTTGTAATAAATTAAAAGCTAATTTAAGCTTGCTCAATATTTGTATTGTTAATAAATATAAGGAGCAAGTTCTCTTGAAATTTATGTTTTCTTCTTATGCTTTTTTTTATAGACAAAAATGTTTCTCTTGCTGCAGGTTCATTTTATGGGTAGTCAATTACCGAACTCAGATTATTCTAAATCTGCCTTGGATAATGCCACTCGTGTCATGCAGGCTTTGGTGGAGAGGGGCTGGCTTTCTATTACTTGTGTGATTCACCAGTTGTTGCAGTCGGTGATGTAAGCACGCTGGCTTAATTAATGTAAATTTGCCACTCTTCCGCATTTGTATGAAGAAAACAAATAAGAGAGAACTTTGGTTTTTGTTTATTAAACATCGTCTCTCTTTATCTCCCACGAACTTTCATTAATTTCGCAGTAGAATAACACGCTGAACTTTGATGTGCTCCATTCTATGACTTTAGTATCTCATAGATTCACCGCTGAGCAAGACATTTGGTCGGCATAATGCTCTACTGGTTCATTTTGTTATTGATTATTTTGGCATTGACCTTCTATTTCGGCAATCAACAATATAAATACTGGCAAAATCTCAAATTTCCTTACGATCAGAACACAAAGATTCCATATGGCTGCCTGGAAAGTGTTGCCAAAAGGCAGAAATCTATGGGCATGGCCATTCACGATGTGTATTTGAGTAGTAAAGAACGCTTTGTGGGTGTGTATTTATTTTTCCGACCAGCTCTTGTAGTGCGCAATCCAGAATTGGCACGTCATATATTAGTTCAAGATTTTGGTAGTTTTCATGATCGCGGTATTTATGTTGATGAAGAGAACGATCCGCTTTCTGGCAACTTATTTGCCTTGCCTGGACAAAGTTGGCGTAATTTACGTATGAAACTTCTGCCCTGTTTCACATCGGGTAAGCTTAAGGGAATGTTTGGAGCTTCTGATGTTATAGCAAACAATATGATCAATTATTTGAATACGATTGTGCCGGAGAAACAAACAGCTGAAGTGGACCTCAAGGAAATTTGCACAACGTAAAGAATCTTAACAAGTGAAGTGTTTCATTTTTAGAGCCCAATCTATCTTATAGATATGCCACGGATATAATTTCTTCAACTATATTTGGCCTGGAGTACAATAGTTTCCTGGAGCCAGTTAATCCGTTTACACGTCTAATAAGCCAAGTACGCGAAAATAATGTAGCGAATGCTATTTTGTTTGTTGTATTCTTTTTACTGCCCGGGTAAGTTTAACATTTGAGATAAGCATTCTTCAGTCTTCAAATGATTCCTCTTCATAGATTGGCAAAATATATAGCAAAATACACCAAGTCTTATAATAAGCGCAAATATAAAGGCTTACTAGACGCTGTTAAGGACAATATTGAGCTTCGCGAGAAGAACAATATAATACGGAGAGATATGTTGCAATTGTTGATGCAGTTGCGCAATCAGGGCGAGGTAGGCGAGGGTAACAACTGGGATGCAAAGGTCACAAGTCAAAAGAAGGGTATTTCCCTGGAATCCATACAAGCTCAGACTTCCATATTTTTTATAGCAGGACAGGAGACCACTGCATCTACGGCTTCCTTTACTATTTTCGAACTGGCCCAATACCCTGAGCTTCTTCAACAAGTCGTAGATGAGATTGACGAAACACTTAAGCTACATGGCGGAACCATTACATATGATGCTCTCCAGAAAATGGAATTCCTAGAGTTGTGCATACAGGAGACCCTCCGCAAATATCCCGGTCTACCCATACTAAATCGGGAGTGCACAGAGGACTATACCATCCCCGATACTGATCTAACGATCAAGAAGGGTACTCCAATCATCATACCAGTTTACGGCATGCAACGCGATCCAGAGAATTTCCCCGAACCCGACAAATATGATCCTGAACGTTTCCGGGAATCCAATCGCAATTTCAATCCTACCGCTTATATGCCTTTCGGCGATGGCCCTCGAATATGTATTGCCCAACGTATGGGTCGACTAAACTCCAAATTGGCAATTGTAAAAATTTTACAAAATTTTAATGTGGAAATCATGGAAAAACGGGAAATTGAGATTGACAATCATTCGATTGGTCTCGTACCCAAGGGCGGAGTTAAAATTCGCCTATCAAAGAGAATTTAAGTAATTTATACAAGTCGAAATAATAATACTTTATTATTGAAAAAGAATAATAATAAAATTATCTCTATGATTATTGTTCCGTTGTGTCGAGAATATCTTACTAAACCTGAAACTACCTCAGAGATATTCTAGTTTTGAATTAAAAATAGATTTAAGCTTTTTCAATATAATTTAATACAAATTATAACATGTTAAGATTTAGAAATAATGAAATGATTTCTTAAGAGAATACATATTAATACAATAAAAAGTTATCTTTCAATTCAAAAACTTTGATTTCATTTAAGTTATTCAATTTTCAGAATTTATATTCAATTTGTTAAAAAAAAAAAATCAAACTGAATTTTAAATTCTATTTGTTTATATATAAATATATGTTACCTCTAACAATTACACAAATTGACAAGACCTTGAGACCTTGTGCCGGGGAATACTCTTTTGTTTATCAGCAAAAGTATTAATAATCGACGATTTTTGTTCTCTTAATTCCAAACTCTCACTTAATAAAGAGAGTACTGGCCCATGTAAATAAAACCAGAAATTATGAAATCATTCATATAAAATCGGCTACCAGCATTGAAAACTCAGTATATTAAAACGAAACGTGGTAGTGAGTAGAACTAAATTTTGAAAATGTTGTCTGTGATTCTGCTAGTGGGCTCGCTCTTAGCTGTGGCTTGGTACTATATCAGACAGAACTATAGCTACTGGGAGCGTCGCGGTTTTCCATATGATAAGAACTCAAACATTCCTTTTGGATGTCTAGGCAGTGTGTGGCGGCGCGAAAAGGCGATGGGAATGGCCGTCTATGAGGTTTATCAGAAAAGTAAAGAGCAGTTTCTGGGTATTTATTTGCTGTTCAGACCGGCTATCTTAGTGAGGAATGCTGAATTAGCGCGTCGAGTCTTGGCTCAGGATTTCTCGCATTTTCATGATCGTGGTGTGTATGTGGATGAAGAAAAGAATCCTCTCTCGGCTTCACTGTTTTCGCAACGCGGTCAAAGCTGGCGCTCCATGCGACATAAGCTGTCGCCTTGTTTCACTTCGGGAAAATTAAAGGGCATGTTTGGGACAGCCGAGGATATTGGAGACAAGCTAGTGCAATATGTGGACTCTCAATTACCTGATCACGGATCCAAGGAAATGGACCTAAAGGAACTATTTCACACCTATGCCGTGGATATTGTGGCTTCGGTAATCTTTGGCCTGGATATAAATAGCTTTGAACAGCCCAAAAATAAATTTAAGCTCATCACTACTCTAGTGCGGAGAAATACAAAGTTTTCAGCCATTTTTGGTATGCTGATATTCCTGGTACCCTCGTAAGTAGTCAATATACTCACAATCTATAGATAGCCTTTAATTTTAATTATTTTTGTCTTTAGGGTAGCTGAATTTTTGTTTAGAATTGGCTTCAAGAATCCCGTGGGCCTGGCCATGTTGGAAATTGTAAAAGAAACTATCGAATACCGTGAGAAACATAATATAGTACGCAAGGATATGCTGCAGCTGCTCATGCAATTGCGCAATACAGGAACGATTAGTGAAGATGATAATAACTGGAATGTTCAAAACACTAAAGAAGGTAAATTTTATAATTTTGTTTATTATTTTTTTGTAAGCAATTCTTCTTGTCCTAGGTCATACTAAGACCCTTTCAATGGAAAATATTGCTGCTCAGGGCTTTATATTTTATATAGCTGGTCAGGAGACGACGGCATCGACGGCTGCTTTCACGCTTTTTGAATTGGCTCAATATCCCAAACATCTTCAGCGCCTCCAACAAGAAGTCGATGAGACTCTTAAGCAAAATGATGGAAAAATTACCTATGAGGTTCTAAATAAAATGCCCTTCCTGGACTTATGCATACAGGAGACTCTCCGCAAATACCCAGGCCTGCCATTACTGAACCGCGAGTGTACCCAAGATTATACCATACCAGACACGAATCTGACTATTTCTAAGGGCACACCTGTGGTCATCTCCCTATATGGCATACATCATGATGCCGAGTATTTCCCTGATCCTGAAACATACAATCCAGATAGATTTTTGGAATCAAATCGGGACTATAATCCCCAAGCCTATATGCCTTTCGGTGAAGGCCCGAGAATTTGCATAGCCCAGCGAATGGGACGAGTAAATTCAAAACTTGCCATTGTGAAAATGTTGGAAAAATTTAATGTAGAAACAATGAGTCGCCGAGAGATCAAATTCGATAATATTTCAATCGCCCTGCTACCCAAAGAGGGTGTCAAAGTGCGCCTATCAAAGCGTCACCCTGATGTGAAATAATTTAGGTAAATGTTTGCTATCTATGAAGAGGTCGTAATTAAACCAGATTAATTTTACCGATGATAACATTATCAGTTAATTTAACAGATACTATGAACTAAATAAAATTGTAATTCCATAAATAAAATAAATAAAAACAAAATTTTAGTTAACAATGCTCGCTAATTTCACTTTATTTGTGTTTTGTAAAATTTTATAGATAATTTTTGTTTTCTATTTACAGAAAGAATTGGTTTTTACTTTGTTTGGGGTACTGTTCATGTTGGGGATTTTTAAATATTTTCACGTTCTCGCTCTTCCAGTTTTTGTTGCTGTTCGTTTTCCATCATTCTTTGTTTATTCTTTTGTCTGAATATTTCCTTGCTGGCTTCTTTAATGGCTTCGAATATTTTTGCCTGTGACATTATTTGTTTTTGAACATTTTCAACAGCAGGTTCGGCATTAATGTCGATGAGATCGCTGAGACCCTCCGAAAGATACTCATTGTTGTATGGTTTCTCTTCGATTTCATTTCGTTTTATAAGTGAAAATGGTGGATAAGAGGGATACGAAGTTCTCTTGCGACCACAGCCTAAAATTTTAACCAATGAAAAAAGCGAAACTTAAAAATATATTTATATATATTTTTTTTTAGTCATTACCAGTAAATGCATTACAAAATGGGCGTTTCTCATATTTCCATTGAATCACTCCGCTAAGCTTATGCTATCAATATAGAAGAAATAGAAAAGTTATACTGACTCTTTAAAAAAATATTTAAGTTTTAAAAATTAGCTTATCATTAATTCCCACATAAAATTTAATCACTTTGAACTCACATTTGACAAGTTATTCACTTCATTATTTTCAATTTCCAATGTGGCATTTGTAGAGAACACGTAAATCACCAAGAAGGTCAGCCACAAACACATTTTCACACAAGTTTTCATAGTTTGAAATTTTTATATTTTATGAAGAGAAAATAAAAATCTTTTACAAATTTTTGAAACTCTTTTTCAGATCCTTCTTTTCGCTTTACACACCCGTTACGCTTAACTAACGAATACCAAATGAAAGTACCATTTATGTGGGCCTTGGTCAACATGTCGGCTACGTAATGTTCCAAGCTCGTCAGATTGCTGCGTGAGACTTGTTGCTTTCAGGATGTGACAGGACGACCCGCTGTGCCAGAGAATGCTACTTTTGGTTTTTGCACCACTTAATAGCTTTTTGTGTTTTGCCGACCTTTTCCAAGCATTTCCTCCCACAGCGTTTATGTTGTGAGCGTGGCACAAGCCAAAATTTAATATGACCTCGCATAATTTTAATTAAGTGAGAAATTAAAGCTTTCGGATTAGTCAGATTTTGTTTATGACTGCAAGCCAATAAATGAAGTTTATAAAAATAATTGAGAAATAAAAACTGATGCCCTTTTTTTTCACAGTGTAGTCGATTGCATTTCCGAAGCATCGGCGTCTTCTCAGGAGCGGCAAAATTGAGAGCATCGTCTGTCTATTTATAAAAGTCATACATACTTGTATATATCTTTGTTTCTAGACGTAATTTTTCGGAATGTTTTCTTCACGCCTCTATGGGAACTTTCGACACCACAGCAACGGCAATTTCAAAACGCTCCTCATTGGAAACGGATCGCGTACGTCTCTCTGATCGGGCAGAATCTTCTAAATATACACAAAGTTGTAAGAACCGAATAAAGACTAAAAAGAAAAATATTCAAAATAAACAAATTAGGCAATTTTGCGTATAAACAAACCTTGAAAAGAAAACTTTAAAAATCATATTCGAAAAAAACATATATTATCAGTTATTTTGATTGGAATTTGTGTCGGAAAAATATCATTTTCTGTGTCACTTCAACCAAAATAGAATGTGAGTAATTAAAAAAAAATTAAATAAATAAAAATGTATATCTATAAGTTATAAATTTAAATTAATAAAAAATTGAACAATGATTATACAATTTAAAATCTCAAAAATTTACCGAAAGACCTAGAGAAAATAATTCAATATTTTGTGAAAATATATTTTCTATATCCAATTGCATTTTGCGTGTGAATTTTGTTTCATACCTTGTGTTTTTTATCTGCGTAAAGTAAAAAACTAAAAATACCCCAGCTATTTTGAGTTCTCTTTTTTTTGTGTTACATTTTCTTTATTTTTCATCCTAGTGTCGCCGGCTGGTAATTGACTGACAAATAGAGCCGAATATTCTTTTAGTTTCATTGGGATTGTTTATGGCAAAAACAACAGCAAAATCAGCAAACTATGAAAAATTCCTTACATATTTTCTGTGTCAAATTAATAAACATCACGAAAATATTATAAACATTTCAGTTTGGCTTCTTCTTTGTTTGCTCTGAATATGCCCATAAATGTTTATTTGAATTGGATAAAAAGAGATCGTTAAAAAAAATGCAACAATTTCGGATAATTTAATGTCTTGAGAAAACAAGGAAAACATTTTTCGAGTGACGTTTTGAAAATGCAAGAAAGCGAGTGGAAATTTGTTATGGCGGCATTTATTTTTATTTAAGTATGAAATTTATTTTATTGAATTTTTCACTCGCTTATTTTTAGCTCAAGATGTCAGAGCCCGCAGCCCAACAGCCACAGCAACAAAATGGCAAAGAACGCTCCAAGTCAACGGAAGAGAAAGAGATACCACGTGAACCAGCATTGGTTTGCAAAGACATTGACGTAAGTGCAGGATAATCATGGCTTATATAGATTTGCTTAGCCTTTAATTCCTATAATATTAGTTCTTATTTTTGAGAAATTAAATTTAAATAAATAGAAATTGTCACTATTTTTCTTTTAGATAAAGACTGAACTAGAGTGCCTGGTAAAGCTGCTGGATGGCAAAATCTACAAAGAGGAGGAGGTGGCAATGGAAGAGCTGCATCAGTATTTAATCGAAGATGATGGTTCTTGGGCCTTAGGAGATAATTTCCTCGTATTTGTTCAAAGAGTACTACGCGATGTCCAAGCCTTTTCCCCAGATACACGGATACATATGATTCGCACATTGGCCTATGCTGCCTTAAAAGACGATGTCATTATAATCTTGCATCAGGATCGTAGAGATCACACACTAATGAATTTTGCACAGGATATCGATAAGCACACACCCGAGGAACAACAGGCCTGGGCCATGTTTGTGAGTCCAATTAAAACTTAAGAACTCATCTTTCATTTAAATAATTATTTCTTTTTAATTTTTAGATGTGTAATCTATTTGAGAATGTGGGTCCTTCGGAATGGCTGCTTTATATTTCAGAATGGGATTATAATGGCCAGACTATATCCAATATCCGTGTGACTACAAAAGTGGCAGTGCACTGTATATTATCGAATTGTCCACAGTTGAAAAATATTGGCTCAATGATCTTGTACAATATAGCCATTAAGGAAGTAAAGACTGTGGTAAGTTTGGTGAATTTTCTGAAAATTCATCTAAAAAAATCTTATATTTTTTTTTAGGTATTTGATGATGTGGCTATTGAATTGGCCATGGCTATACTACAGTTCTTCCAGAGCAGTCCGAATGAAGATCAAATCTTTCGTTCTCTAAAGGCCTTGGCACGGTTCCTTGAGGTAAATATAAACTTGACCTATTTTTTACTGATGCCCAAAATGAGTTCAAGCTCTTGCCCCAATTCCATATAGACAGCTGTCAAAATCTATAATGTGTTTTACTTTTTCACCCATAGGTATCACCGGATGTGGCAGCTATTATTCAAATGATTGGCCCACATCCAAAACAATTTGCCGGCAAGAGCGAACGTGTCGATGAGTTAGTTAAGATCATTAGTCGTAAAGTGCCAGCCTAATTAAATATTGAGCACAAACTTTTATTTTATTAACAACAAATACTTCATAATAATGAAGAATCATGAAACCCTAAAAAGCCCATAATAACACTCATTCACTTTTATTTTTGTATTTCTTTTTTGATTTAAACTTTCACTTTATTCTGTAAAGCATTTTACGTGACACAATAAAAACATTTTTACTTAAAAATCGGAAATTTCTTACATCATTCCATCACCGCAACAGAGTCTTAGAAATGGAAATCCTCCGGCAGAATCACCGGCTCGTAATTGTAACCAATGTTTTTGATTCGAAACAAACATCTCAGAAGGCAGTTGAGTATCTTGACCGGTGCCGTCTTCTAAAAATTATAAATTTTTGCAACGTTTTCAACTACTTTGAAGATATTCAACTCACGTGCTTTCTTGTCATATTTGGGTGACTGTGTAATTGAAATAACATCTTCTGGTTTCCTTAGTAGAATTTTACCTACGCCTTTACACATGCGTAGGACTTCATGGTTGCTCAACTTCTCCAATTGTTCCTCGTCCAGGCAAGGGCAATTCAATATCCATTCACTGACATTATCAAAGTCATTTAAAAGCCTGATGGCACCTTTGACACTGAATCGTATACGTGATTCATAGATAAAGTCTACCCAGGCCTCGCAGATTAATTTTAGAATTTGCTGTAGGATAACCAAATCCTTGGTGGCCTTTATGGTAGGTAAATATATCTGATCCAGAACGTAGCCCACATATAAGGATTTATCTTCGCTGTATGCATTTTTCTGCCAAAATGGGGCAGGGGGAAAGCAGAGTGTAAAATTGGCCAGACTAAAAACACGGCAGACAGCGGATAAAATTTGAACACACTCATCGGTGGTTTTCTAAAATCAAAAAGCAAAAAAAAAAAAAAATTATATATATATATTTTTTTTTCAAAATATTTTGACCAACCTTCAGTTTTCCTATATTAGCATTGACTTCGGTTATAAGTTTTGTGCGTAGAGCTACGCAAACTAACATTAAAATATCGGTTAAATCGGCAGTAAGTGTCGGCAGTTTAAAAGTAATGAAGACATTAAGACATAGTTTCACATCATGTTCGAGGATTTGAAAGAACCGATCCATTTTCCACTCACAGCAAAGTAATTTCGCCTGCTCGGTCACCCATAAACGCATTGAGTGTACTGAGTGATCTAAAAATAGAATCATAAAAGATAAGATATTATAGTTAGGAAGATTATTTATATGCTTGCCTAATCTGTGGAGTATAGGTATCTGTTCGGCCACTGGCAGTAAGCTGGAATTGTTATGGACTTCGGTATTGGAAAAATACTGATTACTTAGGTTGACTAAATTTGAAAAGACACTTATCCAGACAGTTCCAGTGGGAGTACCAAATTCCTAAAAAGTTAAGAATATTCAAACAAATAATCAAACTATTTGTGAGGTTCCACTTGCATTTTTAGGAGAGTCCCGATATTGCTGGACAAATTGTTCAACCAAACGCTGGGGATTGCTGGCCGAGACCAAAGTCAGGCGAAATAGCTGATCCCAGATATTATTGCAAACAAAACCGGTAAGAATTTCACCAATCCCACGTAGAGTAGAGTAGACAGGCTCAGGTATATCTAAAACAATAATAACAGTCATAAATTCTCCAAAGACCCAACAAATCTAAAGCTCACCATTAACAGTCTGATGATATAGCCAGCTGCGAATGGAATCAATATGTGTGAGATCATAACAAGAAATGGGTGTATCAATCCACCAGAGCAATATATGATCCAAAATAATGCCCACATAAGACCACAAGAGACGCAGGCCTCGCACTATATAATTATTTATATCCAGATTACTTTGTTTTTTAGTTTCTAAAAGGAAACAACAGTTTTAGAATTGCAACTGCTTCAAATTTGAGCTGAAACTTACCAAAAATACTTGGACAAATTTCCATGGCCCTGGCAATTAGTTGAGCTATAAACATACGCTCCTTTTGTAGAAAACTTTCGGTATGCTTGAAGCGTAGGCTCTGTTGATCCACGCCTTCGTTTTGTTCCTCCGCCATTAATTGCAAGGCATTATAGTCGGAAGTAGTATCGCAATAGGGTTGATAATCACCACCACCCGCACTGGCACTAAATGAAATATTTAGAGTCCGTAAAATCTCCAAGCTGGAGGAGGTTGACTCATTATTTTGCTGCTCTCGCCAGGCTTCCTGCTCACCCATATTAAAAAGGCCAAAAACTAAATCCAGGGCATTCTGTTCCACTCGTGTTTGGGCAACCAGCTGAAATATTTCACATTATCTATAAATCCTATATTCAAATTATATAGACTTATACCTGTAAGACAAAGCTAAAGTCAATGGGCTTGAGCGGCAGCAAGAGGGCAGGAAACATATTGCTACAGACATTGGCAGGCATTTCTTTGTTGCGTCCTGGCACTTTGGGATCCGGCAAGGCCAGTTCATCATCTTCCATCAGCTTGGGCGGTGTTGGGGGCGGCAGGCTCGGTTCTATCTCAGTGTCTTTGGTGTTGACCTTACGGCATTTGTTGTAAAGCTGAGTGATGTGCAGGGCCCAATTAAGCCACATCTCCGATTGCATAGATTTCCGTAGCAAAAAACTGAGCTATACAAAATGATTTAGTTCTATATGATTTGGGATTTCATTTTAAAAAAACTTACGGTTCGTTTCAAGACAAAAGTCAACTGACAAAATCTTCGATCATTTAGCTCCATGATGTTATTAAATTTGTGCATAAGCAAAGCATTATAGGGACTTCGCTTGATTTTCTTCGACAAGGATTGAAAATCGGAATTCTTCGTCTCATCCTTAAGGCTCCAATAGACCTCGACAATGCGCTCGCATTCCTCCAAAATGGTATCCTAAAAAAAAGAAGATTCCAAATTGTCTTGTCATTTATTTAAAAATTGCATAACTTACATGCTCGCTGAAGATGTCCACCTTGACATCGATTACTATGCGCTTGGTAATGCGGCGCAGCTCTAAGCCCAATTTGGTTATTTCCGTGAATGTGTTGTGCATCGGTTGGGATTTGTTGCGGCAGTACCATTTTGGTGTTGTGCTCATTTTCGGAGTGGCCACAAACACCAGACACGCATATGCAAATAGCTTTTTAATTATTGTGTGATTTAGGCACGCATTTGTCTAGCTTATAAATGAGACTCTGCCCAATTGACTTAGGCACTGTTTTGTTTGATCAATAAAAAAAAGGCATAATCACATTGCCAGGCAACATACGCAATTTTTCGGAGTAAAGTTTGCTGGGGAAACCCGGAAAACTTTACCCACACTCAACCCAAACAAAAAGAAATACACGAAATAATTTATATTTATTTTTATAAGATAAGTTTGATTCTTTTTTTTTTTTTGTATTTTTTTTTTATTTCGGTTTTTGTATTTTGTATCTTGAATAAACGAGCTGTAAATATTCAACATATCCTTTTACATTTCTTTTACTGGTATTTGTAATTTCTCTTGTTTACATTTCAACATTCTGTTTTGTTTTTTGTATTTTTTTTTTAATTTTTTTGCTATCACATTGAATTGTTACATTTATAGTAGTAGTTTCTTGCTGTATGCTTAAAATCTTTAAACAACTGGTTTTTCTTTTGTTTTTTTTTTTTTTTTAATTTCATTTGAAATATCGTATATAGACTTTTTTATATATATATATATTAATATATATATGTGTGTGTTTGTATAGTGTAAGATTATTGTGCGAGTGTGTGTGTGTGTGTGTAAGTGGTAAGGAATTTAAGGAAAAAACGGTCCACAAACATTTCACAATTTCAGTCGAGAAATAAAGACCAATTGAGGAAATTGATTAATTAATTTTTTATCTGAATGTCAAGTTTGTTGAAAAATAATTATTTTGCTCTCCTTGTTGGCGTGTTTTTTGTAATTTGTTTGATTTTGTCTTCTTCTTGTTACAAGTTAAATTTTAGAAAAAAAAATTGCAAGGTTTTCGTATTTATTTTTTTTTAGCTTTCTCACTTATACAAATAATTTAGTTGCTTAGTTCCTTTTTTTCTCTCTCATTTTTTCAAAAATTTTGTCCTTAAATTTTGTTTTTTTTTATAATATAGAAATAATATGTGTGTATACATATATGATTCATCTGTTTCGCGTATATATAGTAAAATATATTTATAATTATTTATATATATATGTATATATATATATATATGTGTATAGATTTGTTTGCATTTTATTGAAAATGCTCTGCTTAATAGTATATATATATATATATATATTTGTTTTTGTTTTTTTTTTTAATTTTTTTCGTTTATTAAACTGTAGTTTTAGTTGTAGTTGTTGTAGTATCTTGCAGCTCTTCGAGAGTTGGAATATCGTCTTGTAGTTTCAGCACTTGTAACCTTGGGTTATAGTGACCGGCTAAATAATATGTATCATTGTTATCGTATATGGATTGATATTGCTTTGAATCGGCACCGAACTTATTAAAATAGCTTGCGAATTGCAGCACCTCGCAACGATGCGAAATTGTCTGTACATCGTTTTCATCCTCATGCGGCGATTCAAAAAGTGCACCCTAAATTTATTTTTAATATTTATCAATAAAAAAAAGATCTCTGAAGGATTAAGAAATAATATTTTACCGGATATTTTAAGTTTGGACAGCCCGTGGTTTCCTCCGGATGATAAAACCAGGCAACACGCACCACCTTATTGCCAGTGGTGGTCTCCCACATTGACTCAATGCGTCCAATATAAGGACGATCTGGTCTACCAGTTGATAGAAATACTGCACAATCCCCAACCTACAAAGATATTTAAAGATTAATTTAATAAGTGAATTGCGAAATAATTTGTCCTGGGGTTAGCTAGAAACTTACCGTAATGGTCTCTTTGCCTCTTTTGATTGTTTTGTGAAATTGCTTTCTGGCACGGCCCTTGACACCGGCCTTACGATAGGCAGTGCCAAACCAACCCCAAAGCTGCCGCTCGGGCAGAAAAGCGGCAATTTTACTGCTACCCTTGGAGTTGTTATGCTCAACCAGTTCATCGCCCTTGGCCTAAACAACAAAGCAAAAAAAAAAAAAAAAACATAGACAGATGGAGAAGGTGAGTTAAGTTTCTGCAGCCGCACAAGCGGAAAAGGAGGCTTGTCTAACTTACCTCATCTGATATCTCAGACATTAAGTTAGAAGTGGTTTCCTCTTCCAAATCCAGTTGTTCGGTCTTCACTTTCATGCCGGCATTCACAGCGCCTTCCATCTTAACCCTTGGCGTTGTCTGGAGCACAGGCGCAACAGCAGCCTCTACTTGCAGTGGGGCTTCCTCCTCAGTCCCAGCAATTTCGGTTTCCATAGACATGCCCGAGACTGAGACTAAGTACTCTTGGTTTGGCGCTACCCCAGCCTCCTCGTTGGCATTTTTGCGATGATGTTTTTTGTGCTTCTTACGCTTCTTGTGCTTATGATGTTTACGGGTTGATTCAGTGGGCTCACTGGTTCCACCACTGACATTGCCATTGGCAGCCACCACCGCCTTATTGAGGTCGGTTTCTTCGGGTTCGGTCTTGGCGATCTTCTTGAGGCTCTTCTTAAGTCGCTTCTTCTCGCTGCGCTGGGTGAGCTCTTGGGTGGCTGCTAAGGAAGTCATGTTGTCACTGGCGAAGCCATGATGGCTGTGGTGATCATCGCCAGACAAGGAGCTGGGATCTTGGGAAGCGGGCCCATCACCGCCACGGAAGGCTCCACGTTTCTGCTTGCCTAGAGAGTAGAGGGGATTATCGTTGTACTCTGTTTGGTTGGTCAGGTCGTGTCAGATCGGGTCAGGTCGGTTCGAGTTAGATCAGCACGCACGAATCGCACAATCACGAACACGAAACGAAACAAAAATACAAAAAAATTTTAAATCAAACAGAAACTCACACACGCACAATACAAAAGTAAAGTAAAACTCAAACAGAGAAAAAGAGGTTCGGTTCTTTGGTCAAACTTTGGCTAAGGCCAGACGCACCTGCTATGGGATAATTGCTGCGGAGGAAACGTATGTTCTGCAAGCGGATCCGGCCGCTATCTCCATCATCGAATTCCACACTAACAAAGTCCTGACTCTTATTCTGGGTTGTGGCTAGGCCCTCATCGGAGTTCTCTGATTCAATGGCACGGCCAGGATAGAGACAACGATACTGTAGACTCCAATAGGCGCACAGTCGTGTGCCCACAGGCACACTTTCCACACTCTTCGGCGCCACTTCCAAAATCTGAAAACAAAGAGAATACAATTTAACCGGAACTTTCTGAAAACTTTTGGGGCTGCGCTCACCGTATCCTTGAGTATATCTTCGCGTGACATCACATGGGACTTGTTGCCGCGCTCGCCGTCTAGGGTGATGGCATAGACATCTGGTGGCCTTAGAGGCTTCATTACACCTGCATAGAAAAGACCACCCATGTCGGTTAGGACACGAGTCTCATCCCGATACAAGTGTTCGCCTGTTAGTTGCAGTTCCCGATCAATGGAGCCCTTGATATTGTCAGCACTGGAACGTCGACTGGACTGGGTTTGCTGGACAGCTGATTGCTGTGGCTGGGCAGCTATGGCCTGGACACTGGATGCGGACAAAAGCTTGCGCTCTTTGCGGGCTGAATGCTTGTGGCCATGACGAGCCACAGCCCCATTGCTGGGCGAGGTAGTTGGGGCAGCAGCTGAGGCTGCAACGGCTGAGGTGGCCGCTTGACGGCTATTGTTGGCCGCATCCAGAGCACTGGGCTCGAGGCGCACAAATGTGGAGGAGCTGCTGCTGCTGGGTAAGGGATTTTCAGTGGGTTCGTTGGCCAATTGAGGTGTGGGTGGCGGTGGAAATGAATGCGTCTTCTCCGGGAAGCGCAAGAAGCTCGAGGTCTGCATGTTGCTGGTCGAGAATTTCGGAAACTTGTAGTCACGCAGAGGTGACGAGGTGCTGCACGAGAATAAATGAATCCTTGTTAAGTTCGAATGTTTTGAAAATATCTTAGCTCTTCGACTTACCACAAGACACTGCTGCTCGTGTGCAGCGATGAGGCCAGCGTCGAGCTCAAAGTCAACGGGGCGGGCTGGTTCTGTGCAAGTATCTGGGGCTGCTGGAGGGTTAGTTTGGAGCACTTCTTCTTCTTCTTGTGTTTGGACAACTCATCCAGTTTGCGCTTCCGTTTGCGATATTGTCGTGAGATTTCCGCCAAACGTTTCTTCATATTGCTATTCATCATATTGAAGACCTCCTGGCCGATGCGCTGGGCGCAACTTTCATCCATGGTGTCCAGGGCACTACGCAACTCTGATTGCAGTTGCTCATCCTGCAGCTCCAGTTCATCTTCCAGGGGATTTGACAAGGCAGCCTTGCTATGCTTGCGCTTCTTCTTGCTCTTCTTGCTGCAGCGTGAGGACTTCTGGCGTGGTTCGGAGGCACTCGATGAGGACTTGGAATGTTTGTGCTTCTTACGCTTCACAGGTGGCGGGCTAGTCAGTGGGTCACTCACACCGGCTCCGGAAGTGGTGGGCAATTCAATGCCCTCCATGGAAGGAAATGTGCTGCCACCCAGCGACATTTGAAAGGATGAGGAAGAGGCCGGCGTGACATTGTCCAGCCGAAAACTGGGCGAAGCAAAACAGGACTTGGTCAATTCCAGGGCAGAAGGCGGCTGCGGCGGCGGCGAGGGAGTGGGTGTACGCGACTTGGGTGTGGCAAATAAACTGCTGCCCTGGACCACTTCTTCTTCATGAATGCGCTGTTCGGCCAGAGCGCACAACAGGTTCAGTCCACCCAGCGGCTCCGAAGGTGCAATATCCAATAGAGTCTGGGTGGGGGCTGACGGTAGTGGCGAAGTCATTGCTGTCGCGGTGGCCATAGCTTGTGGAATAGATTCCAAATGATCCAAGGGCTCCTGCTTGACACGCACCAGGGGCGTGCTATTTGTGCTTATATTGGACAGCAGCTCTAACCCGGTTAGATCCTCGGGTCCTGTTTGTGGCTGATTACTGGCCACGACTTGGCCTTGTGATGGCAACGAATTCTCTTGTTCCGACAGGGCCTCCTGGACCGGAGGACTGCGGCACTGCTGTTGAAAATTGGTTTGGTGGGTTGATCTACTGGGACTGGCTTGATTGGTATGGCACTCGTTTACTATTGTTTCACTGGCTGGTTTGGTCAGCTCCAAGGGCTGCTGCATGGTGGCCAACTCTGTCTCGGACTGGGTCTTGAGGGGGCAAGAGGAATTCTCATCTTCGCTGCACACCGGCGTATCTGTCTGTATGTTTACATCCTGCATTTGAGGCAGCAGTAATGAGGTGGAATTGGGATTGACAGCTGATGCTGTTGTCGCTGCTGCCGTCGCCACAAGCATCCTGGGCGGTGTTTGGGGCGTCAGGGGTGTGTGCAATTTGAAATTCAAGGCCGCATCATCGCAGGCAGCCGGAGTGGGCGGGCCAATTGAAGTTGTGGGCGTGGGTAGAGCGTTGGATGAGTTGCCATGCATTGAGAGATTGAGCAGAGCCGGAGTGGGTGTGCTTGGTGCTGCCTGGAAGAGTATTTGACCGGCCTGTTGGCCCAGACCAGGTTCAATTGTGGCCGAGGTGGGCGGCGTGGGTAACCGCATTAAATTCAAGGCCTGCTGGGCGCTGCTACCCTGAAAGTCCAGCAAATTAGCTGTGCTGGCACAATTAGTTGTGGTCAACTTGTCCCGCACCTCATAGTTCAGGGCCGTGGTCTGGGGAGGCGGAGCCAAGGGCACCAGCGGTGGCACCGGCATGGGCAAGGCCTGAGTGGCCAGAGTGGTGTGCTTGTATTCACTGGCATTGAACTCCTCCATTTTTAAGGCAGCCGGCGGCAACAGGAGTGAGCCCATCGGCAAGGGCTTGCCCGGCTGTGTCAGGGGCATAGAAACGGGCGGCGGAGCCAGGCTGAGGAAGCGGGAGCTGGTGCTACTGCTGCAACTGCTCATACTGCTGCTACTACTGCTACTGGTGGCCGCTCCGCCCAGACTCAAATTGATGGAATTGGTGGTGGTCGTACTGGTCTGTTGATTGGTGTGCTGACAGAGCGTCGAGCTGCCAGTGGCGGTGGCGGCCGCCGCCAGGTACAACTGCAGCGTTGAGGCATACGATGGTGTGGCGCTCAGCGTCGAGTGCGCACCCATCGAGGGGAATATGAAATTGGGCGAAGGCTGTAGGGCGGCGGCGGCCGCAGCAGCTGCAGCCGCCGGACCGGTGGCTGCCGCGGCCTGGGGTATATAGGCCGAGGGCCAGACAAATGTGGCTGCCGCCGCTGCCTGTTGAAATGGATCTGTGGGTGTTAAGATGGGAAAATTTGATATGCCTATGCATTTTTTTTGTTTTTAGCATTTTTAGGTGGCAGACCGTTTGGCAACGTTGGATGGTTTTAAGTTTTTGTTTTTTTTTTTTGTCGTTTTGGTAAAAAAAAATTTAAAAAGAATTTTTTTTTTTTTTGTTTTGGATTGGAAGTTGGTAGTTTTGGTTTTTTGGTTGGAGAGGCGGAATCGTGGAAAAAGCGGCAGTTATAAAAGCATGAATTAGTTTAGTTTTGGCGAATTTATCAATTATCAAAATATATAAATTAATTCAAACAAAATAATTAAAATAAACTAAGATTAAAATAATTAAAAATATTTATTCATTTATTTTTTTTTTTAATTTTGATTCAACTGAGTTTATGAAATGAGCAAAATGTGCAGGCAGGCAAAATGTATTCAAATGATAATGAAAGTTGTTTTGGTGATAATGATAATGATGATGAAGTAGGTGGTGGTGGTTTTTAAAAATGATGATTTTATGAAATTCTCACACTGTGTGAAGACTTACCAAGGGCTGCTGGAGCGGCCGGCAACAGCACCACTTGTCCGCGACTGGCCTCGCGTGAGTATTGTAAGCCCACCGTGGCGGGCGACATGGAAATCACTGATTCAATGGGTAATGGATCTACACGCAACAGAAACAGAAGATGCCATCAAATAACAGGGTAAGTGTAATCAGAGTAAGTGTCTGGATAGTATTTTAAAGGCAGTACATAATAGTTATAGGAAAGGTAGTAGTATTTCTCAATTAATTATGCCAAGTTTAAATTAGTAAGACTGGTGAAATTAGTCGAAAAAAAATAAAGTTGAAAAAAATATGAACTTCTTTATAGACTACAAAGGGTAGTATTTAGTACTATAAGTCGGGTGGGGAGTATCTCAAATGCTCCTACTAATGAAAAGAAATATTAGTAAAGACTCCGAGGTCTTTGGAATAAACTAGAGCCAAAGATTATCTTTTGGAGATTGGAAATCTCTTTGCTGTTATAATATAACTCCAAATATATTGCGTTTCTTTGATTCATTTTTACAATTGCCTATATCTATTCAATACATAAGATATACGAAAACCGAGTTGGTTCTAAAGGAAAAGGATAGTCAGATAAATCTGAATCAATTAGGCATTAAATCGGCTTAAAATCACTCATTAATTTTTGGAGGTATTAAAAAATAAAATTAAGTCGTCTATATGAGAGCTATTTAATATATTATCTTGGTCCAGATAAAACTGAATACACTATATAAATATTTTTAATGTCAATTCTCTTTCGAGTCAGTCAGTTAATCTCGGAGATATCCCAATTTGGGTTTGAAAGACTATATAGAGGTTTGATCAAGGTAAAACTGGTTATATATCTTGATAAATATCTCTAGTAACAATCTATTTTAGAATCAATAAAGTCTTAGGTATACCCAAAGCCGATTTGGATCTGAAAAAGAAGTATATGTATATTGCTTGGATCAAGCTGAAATTTAGTACACTTGTGTACCTCTGTAGAAGTATTCCTAGTATCAAATATCTTCAGGATTGTTCAAGTAATTCATTCTCTCTATTTTTACATTTTTCTAGAAATCTAACTAATGTCAGGGTTATGCAATTTCTTTTCAATTCTAATTTAAAGAAGATTTTTCTTTCCAAAAACTAAAAAAGTAGAAAATTGTAAATTTTAAACAAAAGTCGAGCAATTTATATTTAGAAAAGATATAAGAATCTAGGAAAATGTATTGAAAACGATTGTTGTTCTTGTTGTTGTTATTTTTTGGTACCAACAAAAAAAAAAGTGTTTATTTCTACGGGGTTCGTTGGATTTGGGAAACACTTGGAAAACGGGGATTTGTAACTGACTCAAAGTCGTTAAAAAAAAAAATAAAAAAATAAAGAATAAAATAAACTCACTTGGATACTGCCAAAAAGTGGAAGGGGCACGATTCACACCCGCAGCGCTGAGGGCAAGCTCCTCGGCGGTGGCTGTGCTGGTCATCAAATCACCGTTACCTGCAAAATACAGACTCCCGCAACTGGTGGCACCTGCGAATGACAACAAAGGAAAATTGCAAGAGTGTGAGTATGTAACAAATACATAGCAAACAGCAATAAAATAAAAGAAGTGGAAGAAGAAGAAGTAGCAGAAGCAGAAGCAGAGAGCAAATTTGTGTGCATTAGACGAGTTAATTGCATTTTCTTTGTACCTAAAGCGCGCACCTGTGGCACTGCGAGTGCAGACTCGATTTAAGCAAAAATAAATTACTTGACCCAAGTGAGTTATTTTAATTGAAATTTATTTCAACACATTTTGCCAACTCGTTGTGTATGTTTCAGTTTTTTTCTTTTTATTAGTTTTGCAAAAAAAAAAAAAAAAAACTTTTGTGACCGACTTGATGGACTGGATGGAAGTAGCAGCCAGCCACTCGACTCGACTCTCAATTGTTTAATAAACTTTTTGTTATGCCCAAGTGAAGCTTTACATAGCCCTGAGCTGTGGATGTATCCTAGTGTGTACGCATGCATGTGTATGTGTGTGTGTATGTGTGTTTGTGTGAGAGCAACGCTTTCTGTGTGTATACGAAAAATATTGCAATGTCCTTGAACTATGCATTTGGCGCTTTGCTCACACCCCCGCACGCACCTTCCCAGTCACTACTCAATTTTGCCCTGACACCCTCAATCAAAAAATCACCCTCGTCTTGACTACACCCCTAAAGATGGACCGCCCTTGCACGTCATCATCATCATCATTCTCATCAGTCAGAAAGTACGTCAGTTTCTTTTCTATCTACTTTTCGTTTTCACTTTCCCTGAATCATTTCAATTCGCAAAATGTTCAATTAAATTCGTGTATGCACACTAATTCCTATTTCCTTGATTCCTTTATGCTGAAACAACTCCCTCTGCCCACCGTGGCTCCGGTGAGTCAATCCATCCACCTCATTTCACAATATAACTATTTCCACGATATCGAATCATTCAGCTTAAAATGCAATTAGTGAGACATATTCGTAGTCAAGGAATATTTGAAAAATTTCTCCCCCTCATCTGAATAATAATCATAATAAACGGGCAACAACTAAAAATACAATTTCTATAATGTATGAAATCCTTGCTGCCATTAGGGTCGACTTTACCATATGGTCATATACCCAAACCACTTAAGCGTGTCATATTCCTTGAGCACAACAACAACAACAACAGAGTCAGCCAATGGCGGAACCAGCAAGTCAGGAGCATCCCTTGGCGTAGGTTTTTGGGCTGCTGCCTCGATTTACCACCGGTACAATCAACCGGCTACACACACACACCCACACACACACATCTAAACATACGCAACCCTAGTTGGAAAATTCACTTGCGGAACCAAATGACGCCAAGGCAAAGAATTCTACAACAAGTAAAGCAACAAAAACATAAATAAACCACAACAGCCCGAAAAGCCTGAAAAACACCCACCAATTCGAAGTACACAGACTGCGTATGAGTAATCTCTGGCCGGATCTGGTCGTTAAGGGATATACCCTATAATATTTCAAACTTGAATTATATCCGACGTGATTAATATTTTAAGCATTATTTATATATCAAAAGGTTCTTGAAAGATATTTAGAACGATCTGACAATTTGTTTATATTAGCAACTTTTCAAAGCATAAAGAATTTGTGAAAGTCTTAAGGTAATGAGTAACTGAACAAGTCTTAAATTTCTTATATACCAAAAAATCTGAAACTCTTTATATATTGATAAATTTGAAAATATATATGTATTAGAAATAGAATAAAATCTTTAGGAATTATTTCGTAAGAACTCTCAAATAGAAAGCTTTTAAAACAAACAAGTCCTTGAAAGGACTTGGCATTGGACTTTTTCTTTGCCAAAAAAAAAATTCTTTTAAAGTTTTCCCCCTGTCAAAATGTCTCAGAATTCTAATCAGTCAAATTATCTCAAGGCAGGGTATGCAGCAAAAAAAAGTTATGCCCCTTTCGTAGTATCTTTTGATTCACTTCCGTTTTACTTGCTTGGCTTTGAAACTTTTTATAGGATTCGCCAGGAGCGCCCTTTTGTTCCGTTTGCCTTTAGATTTTCGCTTCATATATTTTTTTTCTTAATTTAAAGTCGCTGCGCATTGAGGCATGGAACCGGCATATTTCCTTATATGGAGGGGGTGGGTTACGGAAAGTTAGAAAAACAACTAACGAGCCGATCGCTTGTCATATGATTTCTTTTTTATCCTGAGTCCTTTTTAATGGGGTGTTTAGTGGCCTGGTCACCCTCTTTCACTCTCTCTAATCAGCACACTAATGGAATTTGTGTACATTTTTTAATACATTTGGAAATCTTATTAGTGTTTTAATTGAACGACGCTCAGAGGCCTGTCTTGTTGGGAATATAAATTTCTTTTCTGTTGCTAATGATGATGTTGCCCCTGGGAATATATACAAGTGGTCGGTGTTCTAAGCAAAGAAATCTCAAACGAAGACTGCCAGGCTTGCTCGTGGGCATAAATCTCTGCTGGCACAACTCACTCACTCACTTATTCACTCGGAGAGGAAGAAAGATAGAGGATATTCTCGATGTTTTTATTAAATTACAACTTACCCAGATCTGCGAAGCGTAAGCCAATGCAGCTCATATCCTTGTTCAATGGTGGCTGTAAAGGCAGAGCTGCCGCTGTGTTCAGGGTGGATGCTGAGGCTTCCTGGGGTCGTTTGCGGGCTACGGCAATACCAATCGGTACGGAATTGCCTAGAATATGGTAAGGTGGTGGAGGGCAAGTTAGGTTAACGGGTTTTTGGGGGGGCGACTAGACGGTGAAAAACTTACTTGTGCTTCCCAGGGGCGGCATTGTGGTGGATAAGCTGCTCACGCCGGTTGACTTTTCCAAATCGGACACTTTGGGTGACGAAGCCTCAATTTTCACCAGGGTGGTGAGTGTGGACGAGGACATCGTTTTGGAAGTGGCCGATGCCGTTACCGATGAGGAAGAGACCGTACCCAGTCCTGTAGCCGTTAAGGATGTGGAGGCGGTCTGATGCTGGTGGTGGTGGTGGTGTTGTTGGTGATGCTGCTGCTGCTGCTGCTGTTGTTGCTGGTGGCAATTATTGGAACTAATCTCAGATACTTGGCAAGGCTCGCGTTTGATTTGCACAAATGTGTAGGAGGAGTTGGTTTGTTGGTGGTGGTGGTGATGCAGTGGCGTGGACACCGCCGCTGCGGCATTCATATATTGTGTGTGACCGGGTATAGCACCAAACTGTTCCAGATGCAGCGGTGTGGCATTTGCCCCACCGGCTGTTGAGTTGGAGGGCACTAGAAATGTTGCCGCTGCAGCAGCGGCAACCGAGGAACTCAAGACATCCGCGGCTGAATTTGTTGTTGGATTTGCATTAAATGTGGCCATTTGTCGGATTTACTGATCTAATAGTTGTTTTTTGTTGTTGTTTTTTTTTTCTTTGTTATTGTTGGTTGGCTATATTGCGGGTGTTTTGTATCTAAATTGGGAGACTTTGTATAAACTCAGTGGTGGTTGGGCCAACTCTGGCATGGGGCATCGCAGCAGCCAAACGGCACGACGTGCTGCGGCGCATATACTTCACATACATATATGTATGTACGTATATATATCTATATATCTATGTGGGTATATTTATATATATATTTATTCAGCTACAACTAAACCATTATCTGCACAAGCACACACACAGTCTACATTTTTACAGGTTTTTTTTTCTTTTATGGTTTTTATTCCCAACTATTTTGTGGAGTATTTACAAAGCATTGTTTTGCATATTTTCAACTTTTAGACGCTTTTTATAAATAAATGACATAATCCACGCGCGACGACGTATGCAACTTGCAATATCTCTCTGTCTATAAACTGGACCTGTGCGTAGGTCCCCCCTACAGCGGTGGAGGCAGGCGAATGTGGTGGCGATCCGCACCACACAATTCTCGAAACACTATAATTTTTATTTAGTCGGTGTTTGCGTTTGCCGTAATGCCGCAATTTACTTTTTTGCCCGCCAGTTAATATTGGAACGAATCGGGTTAGAATTGCACGCTTTTAGCTGCCGCGCGTATTAATAATTCCTGGAAAAAAGTCTATGGAGACAAAAAGTAACTTTTCAAGTTTTCACTTATGTTTGGCAATAGGGCAATTCGTGTGAACAACCGAACGAACTAGCGAACGAACTATCAAAATTTCGACGAAACTGTTCAAGGCGCTCATATATTACCTTAACTGTAAATTTGCCGCATGATTGGAAATTCATTATTTTACTATTATCAAGAGGTTTTTTTACGTTAATCTCTAGAAAATATGTTAAATACTGAAAATGTAACCGAAAAGAATAAGGGTTCTTAAACAAAAACAAGAAAGAATGAACTATCAAGTGAATTAGTTCAGTTCTCTATCGAGTGGATCGATTACCTGTTGCAATCGATGTCGTTCTATTTGTTGGTCGTCCCTGGTATGGGCAAACGTATCTTACATTCAAAACAAAAATAAATATCCGACTCCCTTGATAAAATCAAAAGTAATTTTCTAATGGCTTCAAGTATTTATTGTAAGAGTTACATAATGCTTATTGTTATGTCACGTATATTTTATTCATATCTGCATCTGTATAAATATTATCATCTAAAATTATGCTTAAGGGCGAGGCGTATGTCCTGATGTCTTCTCCTTTATCAAATACACTACAATAACTGAAAAATAATTAAATTAATTTTAAATAAATGCAAGAACGGTCGACCGCGAATACCCATCTAAAGGTAAATCCGTCGTAAATCTTTCGGGGTGGTAATTGAATTGCACTGTGGACAAAGTTTCCGGGCTCCTAGAGTTTGTAGCCAGCATTGTTCACAGTGGACATGCCAGCAGGACACTGAAATGGCGGGGTTTTTATAATCGTCAATACAGATGAGGCACTTCAATTTGCTTTGCGCTTGCTTCTCGTACACACGCAATTTGGCTTTCAGCGACTCGATAATCTGATGTTGGCTCTGAGTAGTTTTACCGGCTCTTGAAGTTGATGGCGTCTGTGCGAGACTTTCACCCTCGTCCACTGTTGCAGCTGCTTGCGAAAGATCCGCTGGCGCCGCTCCTGCGCTTGTGTTAATTGCCTCGTTGGAATGGTTATTCTTTATGCCATCGTTTGAAGAAATCAATCGACGCACGTAACTGGTCACTTCGGCCTCTGAAACATCCGCATCGGTGTCTTCAACCGTTAGTGGTATCACATCGCCCTCGCCGTATTGTGTAGGCCCATAAATATGAGTGTCATCTTCATCCACATTGAGATCTTCATCCGTGTCATCGTTGCCCTGTTGACTGCCGTTGTATTTTATGGTCTGGCTTAAGCTCAGTGCTGAGTAACCACCTTGGACGAGTGTGGATACGCGTATGCGTTTCTGGCCTGCCCACTCGTATTCTTCATATTCTTCGTCCTCGTCGCCGTCTTCATCGGTTGAATGGCCCTCACCATTTGTCAGACCGTTGCTGCGCCTACTGCTTCGGAGACACTGATTGGCATGCTGTTGAATCTCTGCTTGTGGAAAATTCTTGTTGCACACTGGACAGGTTGGATCTGTGTTCTGGGCTGGAGCTGGTGGTGGTGTAGGTCGTTTGCGAGTACGTTGACGCTGACGTGCCTGACGATTGCGTTGGACCCTCTGAAATACCGACCAGGGTCTGCGTCGATTGCCACTCTCGCTGCCGGGCTCTGACGTTGTTGTTGCTGCCGCGTCCACAGCTGTGGTTGTTGTGGCAATCGCGACATCAGCAGAACGTAACTGCATCCTATGCAACCGATCCATTTCGAGCTTGCAGTGGTCAGCTACCTGACTAAGCTTGATTTTTGCATCACAAGTGGGACAAACAACATCCTCGTCACCGTTCGTCAAATGGAAGTTCTCACTTTTGGCTACTGCGTCAGTTGCCATAATTTTCACTTTCCCAGTCGCTCTACCAGCAAATACCCAAGCATAGATTACTTTCACCCTCTTTTATCTAGTAGATGGAGATATTTTATTCTTGCTATTTTGGATTTCTCGGATAAACGTAGATTTAAACAGATACCAAGAATTCCGACTCGGCTAATACAAAAAAAAACAACACAACAAACACGACGCCGAACTAGAGATGTGAGCGAATCTCGTATCGGAGCTATCGAAAAATCAGAGATTGCGAACAAGTTCATTTGTTCGCGAGTATGTAAAATCTGTGGTTCAGTGTTGTGAATGGCGAACGCAGTTGCTTATATTTTTTATCATTTCGATTTTGTTTATTTTTAAAGTGCAATACACATCGTGAAACAATTGAACACGAGAGTGGAAACTAATGTGAGCAGCTAGGTAATTAAACTGTTTTAGTTAGCATACGTGAACAATCTGGAAAAGACTACGCAATTTTTGCCATTTAGTGTCTGCCAACGAGAAGAAAATTAAAAGGTTTCCCAGCCACACAGACACACTGTGAGCTTGCTTGTGTATGCGTGTGTGAGAGTGAGTGCGAGTGTGTTATATACGAAGAAATTTTCATTAAAATATAATACGAATAAAAGCGAATTAATTGAAAAATGTCGTCTACCATGGAAAAGTCCAAAAAGCCACCAGAACAGCAATTACAACAACAACAAAGCAGCACTGACAGCAACAAAATGAATGTCTTTGCTAACTATCCACTAAGTGGAATGAGCTCCTTCGATGCCGAATCTCTTCCAGACTATTCCGAATTTGATTCCGAATCGGTTACTTTGGACTATTTCAAGGAAAGGTATTTAGAGCAAAAAGAAAAAAAAAGCCAAATCAAAAAATTATACAATTATTCTGTATTTGCATTTTGTTTTGCTTCGGTCAGTCCGCACCGCTCTGTATTCGTAAAGAGCGCGCTCTCCCACATTTTGCTGTTGTTGTCGTTCTTCTTCTTCTTCTTGTTATTTCCATATGCCTATGGCTCTTTGGCCTAATTTTTGCTTTGCCTTTCCGTTTCGTTTGGGTTTTGTTTTTATATTGTATATTGTTTTTCCTGCATCTGTATTTGTTTTTTTCTTTATATATATGCTCTTGCAATTAAATGCCGATCCTGTTTTGCATTAGACCATTTGTCGTTTATTTCATATCGTTGAAATGTTTTCATATGCAAATTTGTTAAGCTTTCTCTCTTTAATTTTTTTTTGGGGGGCTCTAAAAATAGCTCCCAGCAAGCACTTCGGTCTGGTTGGCTACGTCTTCATATTCTTCTTGTTGTTGTTGTTGTTGAGACATAATCTTCGAATCGCCGCCAACAATATCAGATTCTCCTCCCATCTCCAAAGCCGCCTTCCTTTCAGCTGCTGTCATTGTCATCTGTCTGTTCCATTGTCAACCAGTCGACTATTATTTTTTTGCGCCCCCCTTTTCTCATCCACATCAATTGCGCACACACACACATATGTTCATATAGAAAGTCACTCTCATATAAATACAATATGTATTTCCTAAACATGGCAGAGGTGCCCGGCTGCCCGGCTGCCCGGCCCTCGCCCAGGCAGCCACAACATCATCGTCATCGCATAATTAATGATGCATTAAGTTGTGTGGTTGGCACTGCATTTCAATGCTTGCTCCCACGTACCACACAAAAGCCGACGCTCCCCCCTGGCCCACCCCCACAAACCGCTTCCGAGTCTTCTTATTTGAATTGAATTCATTTTGCATGAAGCTTCCCTTTTATTTCGTTGGCATTTTTCGCATTTTCTGTTCTATTTTAAACAATTTAATGTCAATGAGTGAATCCAAACTTATTGAAGCGTTGAAAAAAAAAAAAATCATTTTCTATTTTTTCTTTAATTTAGAGCCAATTTTTTTTTAATGCAGCCCTGGCTCATCAAAGAGTTCTCTTTAATTGTTTGTTGCCATTGTTGATGTGTTTGTTTTCTAATTAAAAAAAAAAAGTTTTTCTCCCATACTAATCGAATGTTTTCAATAATTATTGATATATCCTCTCTCAACTCCCGACTCCGACTTAGATGTTGAGCAAGCTGCCGAACGCGAATTATCCAATTAAAAAGTTGCACACGCATGGATCAAACTCAAAAAGAATATAAAAAAAAAGAAAACAAAACAAATTATCGCGCAATTAAAAAGCAATAACAAAAACAACAATTTAAAGCATTTAAGAGTTTAAGTTTTATCCCCTCCCCAAATTAAGAGTTACGAATAACTGACTAACCAAAAGTTATAAAAACAAAAAACGAAAACTTTTTTAAAAAACAAAACAAAAAAAGCTATTCCAATTAGTATTCAGGCATTTTATTTGCCTCTCTTAGCACTTAAGGTAAGTAGAAAACAAAAGAAAAAACAATGAATCACAATTTTTTTAAAGCAAAAATTTCCTTTCCCCTTGGCCAACAGTTTATATCGTCCACCACAGGAGAAAATGGCGCCGACAACAACAATTGAAACCATAACAATCACAAGACCACTTAAGGTGAGTAACTTTTTGAATGAATCCTTGGCTTTCTTTGATTAACTTTTATTTCACTCTCTGCTTTTGGCATAGGTCATTGCATTTATTTGCGGGGTCATTGTGGTGGTGCTGATGATCTTGGCCTTGGCTTCCACAGATTGGCTAATGGCTGAGGGCTGGCGCCAGGGTCTCTTTGTACACTGCATTGAGGATGATGTGATGTCACCACTTCCATTTAATATACAAGATCCACCAGGCTGTTACGAGAGCCGCGATGTTGGTAAGTCTCTCCCATAATGACACACACAATTCATGACTTATTTTAATGAATCCTGTTACTCTTTTAGGTTATATCAAGGCTACAGCCGCTCTGTGTATTATCACATTGATAACCGATGTCATTGCCACGGTCCTGACTGGGCTGGGTCTCAAGTCGCAAAATCAGCACTTTAAATATAAATTCTATCGTATTGCGGTCTTAGTAATGCTTCTTTCATGTAAGAAATCCCAAAGGATATTCCATTTAAATTGTATTTTTAATATTTACTTTTACCTATTCCCGTTAGTGCTGTCTGTCTTATCCGCTTTGATAGTCTATCCAGTTTGCTTTGCCGGCGAACTCAATTTGGGTAAGTTTTTCTTTTTAACATTTTTAAATGTTTTTTATCACTTCCATTTTTTAAATAGCAAATCGACCCATTTGGGAGTTTGGCTGGGCCTATGGTGTGGGCTGGGGAGCTGCCATTTTCTTATTTGGAGCTGTCGTTTTATTACTCTGTGACAAAGAATCTGAGGAGATTTATTATAAGGAAAGAAAAATCGTACATGAAAACCAAATGCGCGCCTAGGCAAGGCCGCACGACCTGCCTGACGTCGTTCTTTAGACTTAAGTATAATAGCAAACAACTACAACAACAATAACAACAACACACATAAACATATATATAGATTTCGAAACAAATCAACCAGCAAATTGCAGACAAAAAAATATGTGTTACCATTTTAACAAAAAAAAAAAAATGAGAAGAAGAAAAATACGTAGCCCAAAAACCTTTAATTCTCATAGAAAACACACACACACATAAATTGTAACAAAGTACTCGAAAATAATTTAGAAAATTTATGTTGTAATCGGTTTTATCATTTTCAACATATTTTTGAAAGGTAATCGCCCCTTCCCCCTCAACCTCAAAGCTCTACATTAATCAACACATACCCAAAACGAACATGTATAAAAATTTCAAAAGAGGCAAACACAAATACCCAAAAAACTAATCGTAATACTATATATAGTTCATACATATATATTTGTATACTGTCGTGTCAGTCATAAACACGAAAATTGTAGCCAACAAAAACTCTTAGTGTGTGTGCTCCTCTTTGGTAGAAAACAAAAAAAAAATAATAATCGACACAAAATTGTATTTTACGCGCATATAAAAAAAAAAAAAACATATTCTTCCAAACTACAAATATACTCTTGCCCAGTTATGTACTCGTCATGTAATCTGAAAAAAAATAATAATAATTAACATAAAAAAAGAGAATCGATGAAAAAGAAAATGTTCACCCCGTTTTTGGAAACCAAAAAAAAAAAAAAAAAGAGTCGAGTTGAGCCGTTTTAGTCCTGAAAAGAAAACATAGAATAATTCCGGGACTAAGGAAGTCAAGTTGACTGATTTGAGTGAAGGCCAAAATTATAAACCAAGAAATCACAAAGCACACAAAACAAAAAAAGAATCCACCCTACCATCCACATCACAAAAAGATCTATACTGAAATTTTGTTAAATCAGTTTTCATTCTCGATTACGCTTTCAAAATATTTTCATTTATATTTTTACTCATATATCCCAACCGTCCAATTATTTTTGATTTGCTTATTTATTTAATTCTTTTTTTTTTATAAATATTTTTGTGTGTGTCGTTTTTACTCGAATATTTTTTATTGACTTTTGTAAAATAATTTAATTTTTTTTTTAACTATTCATAATTTTTTTTTAATATACGCAAATATTTATTTTATATAAAACAGAACCCAGAAAACATATCTTTTAGTTTTAAAAATAATATATATTTTTTGTTAATACCAATAAATTTTTACAAAACACTTTATTTTGTGTTTATTATAAAATAATTTTAGGCATAAAAAATAAATAAGTCTTGCAGGAAAAAAAATCCTTTTTCTTTTTGCTTCTTCTTCTTGCCAAATAAATAAATATTATTTTTTTGTTTAACAAAAAAAAACAAAAAGTCTTCCAAATAGAAAATCTTGTTAAATTTTGAATTTTTCCAATTCTGTTGAGAATCAAAATTTAATTTCTTTCAATTTAAATATTTTTTTCTCACTCAGAATCACAATAGAAACCATCAAACACACACAAGACAAAAAGTATACCAAAAAATAAAAATAAAACCAAATCAACCAACACAGAATAACAAGAAGACAAAACAAAAAAAAAATAAATAATAATAAAACAAAAACAAAAATATATATGCATAAAAAACATATAAGGAGATATTGAACAAATCGTAGGCAGGAACGTGCGGTGAAAAGAAAGAAAAAATAAAAGACGAAAAACAAAAAATTATATAATATAATGAAGAAGAAGAAGAAGAAGACGAAGAGAACAAAACACAATTAACATTTATATTTAAATTGAAAAACAAAAATGGTAAATTATATCAATTAATTGATTTAAACTATATAATCTTAAAAACAAAAGAAAAAAATTGTTGCCATTGAAATTTTTTTAAGCAAGCAACGAATTCTCAATTAAATGAAAAAAAAAACTAAACAATTTTAAATCACCAAAAAAAAAATCATACAAATAGCAAAACAATATTTTAATTGATTAACTCATACACATCAATTAATTAATTAATTAATTATAAATATAATTAAAATATATATTATATATTTCCAATAATTTCTCAAAGACAATTTAAAAAAAATTCAAAAAGCATTCAATTTTTAAATTGGTAAAAACTGAAAGAAAAAATCGAAATTATCAATTAAAAAAAAAAGTATTGCTAGTGATTCATGTAAACATTTGCATCTAGAACGTATTACATAACTAATTAACTAACAAAAGACATGAAACAAAAACTTAGACATACACAACTTTACACCTTTCCCCTCACCCCCCTCCCACACCCACAGGCGATTGGATATAGGATTGACCGTTTTTAATGTAAATATTTCGGACAAATATATCAAAATTACAACAACAAAAACAACCTTAAAGAAAATTTCGATTTTACAGAAATTCAAAACTGAAGCTTGAATAATTCCAAAAAAATTATAAGCCCACTATACCCCCCTATACCCTCCCCTCTATCTATGAACTTAATCTCTCTCATATCGCGATAGACAAAACCAATTTCAAGTAATGCGCAATTTTTATGTAACTTGTAACTATAAACCGAAATTAAGTTCAATTACATAGCAGAATCAAATAATCTTAACTTACCTTATACACGCATATAAAAAAGAATATAAATAATAAGAAAGAAACCAAAAAAAAAAAAAAAAAAAACAAACAAAACAAACTGGTTTTATTCAGGGATTATCAATTACAACTTCTCGATCCTAACAACATCGGGCCAAAATGGACATATACACAAGAAGGAGATATTCAGGTTTGCCCAGGGCATATATGAACGTAGTCTGTCCTAGATCAGTATAGGAGCTTGATAGTTAGGCACCTGCAACACTTGGTCTCACTTCTGTGTATATTCTACAGCCTTCAAAACTTCTTAGAAAGGAATATTCAGGGCTACTCAGGGTATATAGAAATATCCATCCAGCTGTGACAGCTGTCTGTCCTAGATCTCTCATCTTAGAGTATATAGAAATATTGAGCTACCCAGTATCTCTCTTTGTCCTAAATCTTGGAGATTTTAAGAACTTGGAACTCGGATACCTGAAACTGTCACTCTTCCTCTTCTGTCTTTGAGGTTATTAGTGTAGACGGAGAAATTCAGGACTACTCAGGCTATAAAGATATATCGTCTCTCTTCTTAGAGTATATAGATATATATATATATATCTAACCATGACTGCCGTCTGTACCTTCCCTCTCTTTTATACAGCTTGACTTAAGTATAGGATGAGATATACAGGTCTGTTCAGGGTATATGGAAATATCCATCAAGGTATGACGGTCGTCTTAGAGTATATAAGAAAAAAACCGATCTAGTCCTTATCGCCGTTTGTCATTGATCTATGAGATTACTTGGGACTTGGACACCTGCAATTGACCCTTATTTCTTCAGCTTTAAATATTGATCCAAAAGTCGTAGGAGATATTCTGGACTACTTATTATATACAAAAATATATAGATCTAAAAAGTAACTCCGTCTATCCCAGATTCTGAGAATTATGGGAGCTTGGGTCTTACGGACCTGCATCACTCGATCTTCCTTGCCTTCTATCAACCAAGCAGATATTTTAAAATAACATTTATGGTTAATCATTTAATTGCCCTTGCCCATATGCCAGCTGTTGTGTGAGTATTCCGCTAGATGGCGCTGTTTTAGGAGGGACACTGTGTTTGGGTAAGAGAAATTCTTTTCCTTCCTTAGGTACATTTTCGTTTTAATTGATAAACACTTTAATTTTTAATATATATATATTTTTTTTATTTTTTAATACATACAATGCATATATAAATTTCCTTTTTATGTACAATGAGAATGTGCTATCATAATTTGAGTTTCTTTCAAGCCGACGAAATAATTATTTTTCCTTTTATATTTTTAACGGATCACTTTTGATTTAAATTAGAAACACTTTTCACAGAATTCAATTGGAATACCTAAAAGCAAATATCATTTCTACCGCTATTTCCAATTTCATATTATTACACTTAAGATCGTATAATATATATATAAAGTTATGTTTTAAGTCGCAAGACTCGAGGGTTTCAAAATATTGATAAGGTCAGCAATGCTTTTGTGAGAACAAATTTTAATTCTTTTGCTTTTGTGGATAATATCGTGAATTTGCTATAAGGTGAATGGACTTTTACAAACATTTCTTTAACTTTCATCATTTATGATTTGTTAGTTTAAATTAACTTTTGCTCTTTAGGATCTATCACAATGATAATTAAATATTTAATTTTTTTATGTTGTGTGTTTTCTTTTTTTTTTTGCCTAATGACTTTGTTGAGCTGTCTTTTTCATTATATTATTTACTCCTCTCATCATTTACAAAAAAAAAAACTTTTAAAATTTACAATTAATTTAGTTTTTTTTTGTTTACTTTTTTTTTGTAGTTTCTCTTAAATTTTTTCATTTGCTTTAGAACAAAGACAGTCTTTTAACAGCATATTCATGAGATTTATGTTGATTAAGTTTTTGCGATTGTATCCGATTACTCTTTATCTTTTCTTTTTGGCCATTGATGAGTTCTTCTTATTTGTTTTTGTTTTTTTTTTTCATGAATATCGAAAAACATAGGAAAAAATATGAATTATTTTTATGATAAATTTTGTAGACATATCAAATACATAAAGATTAAAAGAAATAATAATAATTACAACAAAGAATTTGATAACTTAGAGGTGAATAAATTATAAGTTGTTTAGTTCATATTGATAACAGTATTTCAACATTGGCCGATTTCAGTTAAGCGTATTATAACGTAAATTGCTATCGACATCACCAACATTTCCACCATACCCGCCGCCATCCGAATGCGATGGTTCGACCAGCAAATCCGTGGTAGACTGCGAATGACGACGCAAACGTGGCCAAGCATCTCGTATGCTATCGAAAAGACGCTGCTGGAATGTTTTATACTCCATATCCACCGACTGATTGCCACCGAAATCAAAGTCAGCCACTTCAACTGTGAAACTAAAAGACAAAAATTTCCCAATTGTTAAAGATAAAATAAAAATACCAGGCTCTGGACTTACCGATTGCGACTTTGTATATAGTAAGAAACGCCGAAAACAATTAAGATAACAGCCACCAAAGTGCAGGTCACTGGCACCACAACCACTGAAAGCTGCGACTGCCGCTTGGCTGTGGAATATTCAAAATTAAGTTTATGTTTTCCACAATTGGAATAGTTTTGGGAATTACCTTCGTATATGTTGACCGTGACCTGATTGACTGTTGAGGATACAGCATTGCGTATAAAGAATAAAATCACTTTGGTATCGGGGAAATACCGATCAAAACTTAATTCACATTTGTCATATTTGGCATAATTATGGCAAGTCTCATTGCCAGTGGCATTATAGGGTCCTATCGAATATAATAAAAAACAAATTAATTTTCGTTCGAAATGAAAAGCTTTTGTGTGAGGAAAGTTTTACCTTCATAGACTCGTATGCAGATTTCAAATGGTGGTGAGCCCTTGCAGGCTACTTGCAAGTTGAGCAGCTCCCAATGTTTCAGCCATGTTTGTCCAGTGGTGGCAAAATTGCTAACAGGGTCTGCAGGGTAAGAAAATAAATTTGATTTAAGGTAAAAGAAATTCGAATATTTTTGCGTACCTTTGGACACAATTTGGCGTCGGAAATAGCCATAGATTTTTTTAGGATCCTGAGCAATTGCGGATTTGTTGGCACAAACAAAGTTGGGCGGTTCGATTTGCTTCATTAATTGACTGATGTGGCGCACGCCCTGCAGCGGTTGCATTAATCTGGGATTAATCAGTGAGACAGAGATTGTGCTATTTTTATTGGAATTCTTGGTTGTGTCATTTTGCTGGTGCAAATTAAAGCCAAGCAAGGCGGCATTGGCATGGATTGTGTCGATTATATCACGTTTCGAACGTGACGCTGGAACTGCTGATTTTGCACTCTCGCTCTGAGGTTTTGGCTTGGGCGTAGTTGTTGTTGTTGTTGTTGTTGTTGTTGAGGTTGTTGGAGTTGTCGATGTGGTGGCTGGCGTGGTTGTGGTAGATGTCGTTGAGGTGGTGGTGGCTGGCGTTGTTGTTGTTGTAGTTGTTGTTGTGGTGGTTGTAGTGGTCGTCGTTGTGGTTGTTGTTGTCGAAGTTGTTGGCTCTGGCAATGGCTCAAATGAGGCTAAGACCAAAACTTCAATATCATAATATTGCTCAGAATCTGGATAGATAGCCAAATAGTCAAATGCATGCGACATTCCCAGGTATGTACAATTTTGGAACCAAAACGTATACACATATTTCGCTTCCTGCCTCAAGTAGGCCAGCTCATCCGGCAGTAAGACTACACTATGATTGACCTTTTCCTTAGTGGACACAAACTCGGTCGGACGCACCACATCCTTTTGTATGAGCTGAAGTTCACCCTGCAGTTCATCCAATATCTTGAAATTGACGCTTTTCGTATCAACCGGATACCAAAAGAACTCCATCCAAATTTGCACTTTCACAGTTACTTCGTAATTATTGGCCTTGGCATCGGTATAGTTCACAATCCAATTGCTATACGGCTCGCTTACCTCGAATTCCTGTGCGAAAAAAAAATAAGAAAAATACAATAGATTTAATTGATTGGCTTTGAAAAGCTTTCGGAGGGAAATTGGTTTTGTTTACAAACTCAATGGAGAGGAAATCTTTTTTGATAACAATAGCGGTCTATTCGTACCTTGGTACCGGAGACGCGACAGATATTGTTATGGGGCGCCTAACAAAAGCGAGTCTTTTGGAATTAGCATTGCAGATTCGATTTGAAAAACGACAAAACTACTTGGCAATTTACAATTGTTACTAAAAATAGATAATAGACTTTGGGGATTTCTGTTATTCTGTTATGGGATTGTGCGATGTGTCTGGCTGGTTTTTCAGCAGCGCAATTTAATTTTTTTTTTTTTTATAAATATTTGCTTGTTATTAACTGGAAACAGGTGAATGTACAGCTGGAAAAAAAATGTATCTAGTATTTTATTTTGCAATTTCGTATTTAAATTGTAATTATTTTAACTACCCTTTTATCATATCGTAGAAAAAGGGAGTAAAAAAATGTGTTCTGAATTTGTAAGAATGGATTTTCCACATACATGTTTATCAACACAACAATTAGTCACAGCAATGAGTATGCAGTGAATTTCTTCTTTCCACCCCGTCAATTTATTTTGCCAAACACTTACCTTGCTATGCGATTTTGGCTGAACATTATCGGTCCAGATGAATTTGTAACTAGATTTTCGTGCAGGCTTGTCATTATTATAAAGTGCTGCTGAAAAGTTTACTGTGGAACCGACCAGAGCAGATTCTGGCGCCGTTATAATAACCTTATCGGCATAGACTAAGGCAAAGGGAGAAAAATATGGTATATTTTGTAAGCTTTTAAAGATTTTTTCATGAGTCGGGATTTCTAATTTACCTGTTTGTACACTAGCCCAGAGAAGTAGAGTTAGTGCCACTGCAGATATAGAACCAATTCTGGACATAGTCGCTGCAGGAACCAATCTAGAAGTGTCTCCTGAAATTTCCGTTCACTGCGCTTACGGAAAATCACTCTGCCTTAAGAAATACAAACACAAAGAAAGTGATCGACTATTTTGGTGTGATACACCCTATTTTATGCGCAATTCATATGGGAGAGACTCTCAAATGTTTTGCATTTACTTATGCCAAATTTAAAATGTATATCACAACATTTAAATGTGTTTTTGTGGAATTTTATTGCGTTTTAAGCAAATTTAGACGGGCGAACTTCTGTGTATTTCACTGGGTGTATGAAATGCAACTCTGCGCGCCAGTGTGCCCAGACATATGCAAATTATTCAAGAAAGAGTCGCTTGGCCACATTATATATGTCAGCTGTGTTTTGTTTACACCTTTTGAAAAATTTAAGCGGTGTTTTAAATTAAAATAATTTAAGCCTTTAGTTTTCATATAAAATTGTTGGAACTGGTAGATTGCTAAATTTTTTCTTCAATAAAACGATGAATGCAAATTAATACTATAACTGTGACGAATTTTCATAAAACATATATTTATGTATGGAATACATAATATCTATCAATATCTTCTTCCATTTTAAAGGGATTTGATAAACTCGATTTTGAGATCACGAAGTAAAACAACAATGCATTATATTCTAGTTCGTTTTATTTGTTAGTTTGTAAATAATCATATATGTATGTATGCATATATTAAAGTGTGTTTATATGTTAATATTTGAATTAAACTTAATAGAGTATGTAAATGAAATACAACGAGATGAAAAAGCAATAATTACTTTGGGATAAGCAAAAAACGCACAAAATACTCATTATTCAATTGCTCGAGGCCAATATAAAATTTGACTGAATCGGTGTTGCTTTTAAGCCTTACTTCTTCTTGCTCTTGCCCAGCGTGAGAGTATGATGTGCCGTAGCCAGCTGCTGTTTGCGTCGCTGGAAATCTAAATAATCCTCCTCAAGGGCCTTCCGAGATTCCTCAAGTTTTCGTTTCTCCTCATTATGATCTCTCTTCAATCTCTCGAATTTGGCATGCAAATCTTTCTCACTCTCTTTGAGCTCTGCCTCCTTCTCCTTAACTCGCTGCACGAACATTTGTCGCACTTCCTCCTCCTTGGCCTGCAATTCGGCCAAATGGTTCGAGCGCTTCGCTTCAAATGTCTGCTGGAATGAAATGGGCTTATTCTCGCTATCCACATCGCTGAAGCCCATCTGCTCTAATCTCTTCTGACGATACAATTCGTAGTGCCGAGTATGGGTCTTCTCACGCATGTCCTCCATGTTAGTCCGTATAAGCATCTCTCGGAGCTTTACAAAATCGCAGTGCGTCTCATTCTCAACCTGGACCGTGCCCCAAGGATACTGACGTGCACGTATTAGCTTATTGCCCACCTTAATGAATTCTGTGCTGCCGACCACAGCGAATGGAATGTGCGCATTCATACCAGTGTTGGTCTCAGCCACAGTCTCATCGTCTGTGGGGAACTGATAGATGTGGACACCATTGCTATTCAACTCCTGTATGATCTTGGCCTTGAAGCGCTGCAGTTCCGCCTTGGAAATCGTGTCGGCCTTAGCAATTATAGGTATGATATTGACCTTGCTATCTAACTTCTTCATGCAGACCAAGTCTAGCGACTTTAGGCCATGTCCCGTGGGACAGATAAAGTACAGACAAATGTGTATTCGACTGTCATGACAAGTGACTAGCGAACGTTTAATTTTCAGCTCTTCCTGCAAATAGTTTTCAAATTGTGCATCAATATAATCGACCACGGCTTTAAAGGAATCATCCTTATTGATCTGGTCGCCATAGCCGACGGTGTCGCAAATGGTTAGCTTGAGCCGTACATTGCTTTCCTGCAGCTCGTAGGTATGCGCCTTCAACTTGACGCTGGGCAGGGTATGGGGACTGGGTGTAGATTCGAAGCTAGTGTTGAACAGGGTGTCCATCAACGTCGACTTTCCCAAGCCGGTCTCGCCTATTGGGGGGAGAAAAGCATAAAAGATACTTATAAATCATTCAAGTGGCTTAAATTGGTCACTCTGAGAATCTATGTCAGGGTGAAATTGTAGAAAGCAGCCTCGTCTGTAGGGAAATCGATAGTGAAACACTCTGCATATTAATTATTTCTTTCCAGCACACACACAGGCACACGCATAAAAAGACCGCTATCAGTTTTGCTCAATTGTTTATACACATTCACATAGCCTGAGTCACAGTATAACCACATTTTATTACGGAGCGGCATGTCCAATGCACTTATATATGTCTCATCGTGTTACCCCGGCCCCCGCAAGCAGAGTACAATTCAAGTGGAGTCTGACAAATTCATGCATACACACAGATACATAATACATGTATACACATTACACACCCACCTATGCACATAACGTTGAAAACATAGCCGTTTTGTACGCTCTTGACATATTGGTCCGGTAGACTATCAAAGCCTACATGTCCTGATTGCTTTAAAGTGCGTAAGTGCACTTCTTTTTTGTTTAAAAAATCGACTTCAGCAGACATGACAAATAAACTGAGAGAGACGCACACGAAATCTGTTAAAAAGTCGCCCTAAATTAGAGCTGCCACTCTTCACTCCAACTATCGATACTCGGCGTATACAAAATATTATCGATATTACCAAGGGCTAGGCAAATACTAATTTCAAAATTAACAATTTAATTTTTTTTTATAAAAATCTATTTTGTCCGGCTCGCTAGCGGTGCAGCATAAGATGACAAAGTAGTTTTAGATAAATATAAGATTTTTACTTAAATCAAATTAAAACCATTTTGTTTTAAGGCCTTCTTAGTTGTAAGAGTTTTTTTTGCGTTATTTTGTTGATACATTTTTTAAATACCGTGCTTGCATAAGAAAAATTATATTATATATTATATTTTATATATTAGTTAAAAATTTGTTTTAATCTGTGCATTTTAAAAATCAAATAATCCACATCTAGACACGAAATGGCCAGTATGGCAGCACTGTTCGTGACAGTTCGAATTATTGACATTTCTTTTATCGCTGTCCGACACGTACACAGGCCCCCGAAGTGCACGCCAAAAATTTGATTCATTTTAAATAAATAAAAAGTCATGTCGAAAGCAACGTCTAAGGACACTAATCCCAAGGAGGCGGTTATTAAAGCCGCCTACGCAGATGTCAACAAATTTGGCAACAATCGCGAGTTTGACAAGGCTGTCAAGGCAGTGAATCGCAGTAAGTTGAAACAGTCCCAGCCATATTTATAGAAAGTTTTCATGACTTTTGCACAATTCGCAGTACTTGGAGTGGCCCCTGATGATCAAACAGCTCTGCACTGCAAAGTTGTGTGCCTGGTGCAATTGTCCAAGTTCGATGAGGCCCACAAGTTTATTGAAAAAAATCGGTTGCAGTCGTTGACCTTTGAGAAGGCGTATTGTGAATACCGTCTCAACAAGCAGATTCAGGCCTTGAAGACAATCGATGAAGCTGGCATTCAACCATTGCCGCCAAACCTCAAGGAACTCCGTACCCAAATACTCTATCGTCTCGAGCGATACGATGAATGCCTCGATTCCTACAAGGATATCATTAAAAATACAAGCGACGAGTATGAAGACGAACGTCGCACCAATCTCAGTGCAGTGGCCGCCAATCTGGCCCTAGACAAGACCAAGGAAGTGCCCGAAGTGCCAGAGGACACATATGAGCAATATTTCAATAGTGCTTGCATCCAGTCCAATCGTCAGAATTATGTCGAGGCCGAGCGCAAGCTACGCACTAGCGAGAAACTCTGCCGAGAGATACTCGAAGAAGAAGGAGCCTCCGAAGAGGAGATTGTGGAGGAGTTGGACGTAATACGCGTGCAACTAGCCTACTGCCTGCAGCAGCAGGGCAAGATCAAGGAAGCCAGCATCATTTACAACGAGTGTCTGCGTCACAAGCCCAAAGATCCAGCCCTGGTGGCTGTGGCCAGCAACAACACTGTGGTCATCAACAAGGACCAAAACGTCTTCGATTCCAAGAAGAAAATACGCGCAGCCATGGCCGATGCCTGTGAGCCGAAACTCACCTCGCGCCAAAAGCAAATGATTGCTCTGAACAACTGCCTCCTGGCTCTGTATACCAATGCCAGCGATCAAGTGCCGCAGCTCTGTCAAAAGCTGGTTCAAAGCTATCCCCAAGTGGAATTCGATGCCCTCCTCATTCGCTGCAGCCAGCTGGCCAAGGACAAGAAACACAAGGAAGCCATTGATCAGCTCCAGAAATTCGCCTCGGCCCACAAAAGCCACGAGTTTATCAGCAAGTTTGCCATCATCCAGTTGCAGCTATTACAGGTGAGCTCTTTGTGGATCTCGGGGACCTGGCTTCAACTAAAGAATTCTTTGCATTTTTACAGGGCAATCGGAAAGATGCCATAGAAACGCTGCTCTCACTTGGCGAAGCCAAATACAAGCCGGGCATTGTCTCAGCCTTGGTCTCCCTCTATCTGGGCACGGATAACAAGCCAGCAGCTTCGGCCCTACTCAAGTCAGCTGTGGATTGGTACAAGCAGAACAATGTGAGCAGTGGTGACCTCTCGGACATGTGGCGCCAGGCTGCTGAGTTCCATCTGCGCGGCGGTGCCTCCGAGACGGCGGCCAGCTCTTTGGAGGAGCTCCTCAAGCTGAAACCCAACGATATGAAGGTGCTGGCCCAATTGGTCATTGCCTATGCCCAGTTCAATCCCAAACGCGCCCTCGAGATTAGCCGTCGCCTGCCCAAGCTGGAGACTTTGACCACAGCCTCGGAAATTGATGCCCTGGAGGCGGCCAACTGGGTGATGTCCACCAAGGCGGCTAAGAAATCTGCCAATGCCAAGATTGAGCCCTCACCCAGCACCCCTATGACCGAGAAGCACAAAAACAAGAACCGCAAGCGCAAAGGTAAACTGCCCAAGAACTACAATGCCGAAGTGGCTCCGGATCCCGAGCGCTGGCTGCCCAAATATGAGCGCACCGGCTTCAGGAAGAAGCGTGGTGGCGCACGTGCCAAGGATATTATCAAGGGATCCCAGGGCATGGCCACCGGAGCAGCAGATCAATAGTAAGATTTTTATTTCCTCCAATTTGTCAAAGATTCCTTTTCACGAATTCTTCTTCCCTCGCAGTGATATGTCCAATCGTGCCAATCTGAGCAAGAATTCACCTGCCACGCCCGTGTATCAAGAGCCCACTCCAGGACCCAGGCAGCAGCATCGCAAGGGTGGCCACAAAAAGAAGAAGGGTGGACGTTTTTAAAAGCATTTCTCATTTTTTTGTTTATTAAAAAAAATAATAAAATTAATTACGATTGTGACTTTTTGCTTATAACAAAAATTGTAATTTTGATTGTTTCTACTCTTCGCCGTCATCATCGTCGGAGTTCTTCTTTTTCCCACTAATAGCCGGTGGTGGCTCATCCCTTCGTGTGTCATAAGAATGATAGTGCAAGGTGCTCAGCCAGTCGAGCATATTGCGCTCTTCGGCTTCGGTTTTGTAGATGTTTGCATAAACGTGGCGTTCGATAAAGTCTTGGACCTGAGACTCCTGGTGCTCCCAGGTGAGGGGAGCATGAATGCCATCTTTGCCATATCTTTCGTTGTATCGTTCATAGTGAACCGTGTCCAAGACCAAGCCGAGACCTGGGGCCATGGGCAGATCGAGACGCTCTTCGGTTAGAGCACGCTCCAGGGTGGTTGCTGTGGTGTTGCCCCGCACAATGGCTATGGCTAGGCCCACCATTTTACGGATCTGATGGAGCATAAAGCTTTGGCCCTTCACCTTGAGTGTGACAAACTCAATATGCTGCGGACTTTGGAATGGCTGCGAGCATGTAAAGGACATGATAAATCTCTTGGAGGAAGGATCCAAATAGTTTCTGAAACAGGGGGTAATCTGGTTATTAAAAGAAAAGCTGGAGAGAATTCTCCTTACTTTTTGCTGGTGAAATTGTGATAATTCTTGGTGCCCTCGTAAAGTTGCAGTGTCTCACGGACTTTGGCTAAGCGGGCTTCGTCCAATTTGAAGGTTTCCATTGAATGATCTGCTCCGGCTTCAGCAAAGGCTACCGTGGGCAGGGTATACGTATAGGTACGAGCATTACACTGATCTTTGGCATTGAAGCCTTTGGTCACACGCTCCACTCCAAAAAGTCGTATCTGCTCGGGCAGATCCGCATTAAAAGCGTCTAGATCCAAGTCATCGGCTGGAGATTAAGTAAAATTCAGTTTGAATAGAGTTACGATTTCAGTGCAGCCCAAACTCACGTAATTTGACCGAGCAGACCTGGCGGGCCGCCGATACGCCCTTGTCCGTGCGTGCGGCACGCTGGAAGCAGGCAATTTGTATCTGATCGAAGCTGTCTTCGGTGATCCACTTGTGCTTGAACATGGTTTTGAAGAGTTCCTCCTCGATGGTCTGCATGCCGGGATTTCGTTGCATGCCAAAGTAGTTGGCACCGCAATAGCTTAAGAGAATGGCATGCTTTCTACGTTTTATGCGATCTGCTGGATCGAAGGGCGCCCGTTTGGCGCCACTTTCAGCATCTTCTTTGTCCTGAGTGTTCCAGTCGACCCATTTACGACGTTTTAGATTCCGTTTAAGACGGTTTGCTTCCTTTACAGATTCGTTTTCAGCCTCTTTTTCTGCCTTCTTAGCGGCAGCCTCTTGCTCCAGCTTGTCCAGGGCTTCTGACATGGCAGCTGCGAATCCCTTACCACGTGTAAATGTTAGGCAAGCTGAATGATCCAAAATCGGATTTTATTATATCCAAAGACACTTTAATTCATAGAAAATTCACCTGCCTTATAAATGCTTAAGTTCAGTTGCAACAGCATTTGTTTTTGTTCAAAATGCGGTATCGTGTCTGATGAAGGCAGCGGCAGCGTTACCACGTGTGTGGGCGCTTCCAGCTGTTGCATGATGCTGCCTGATGTTCACATAATTTCTAACATTTCAGCTAAATAGGGGATTTCTTAAAATTTAACCACACAAATAAAATAAGAGATTTTCTTTTATGAAACAAGCGTATTTCGAAATTATCTCAAATTTTACTTGCTTGAACGTGTCTAGTCTGCCCAATTTTGTCAAATTGTGGCAACGCTGCTGCTCACTTAAATGAAATCAAAATGGCTGCGCGAGCAAAAATATCTGTACAGAAGAAGCGTCCAACGAGAGTAAACGGATTTTCCTCGAATATTATGGCAATAAAAATACAACAAAATTCTTTGAATAACAAATAAACAAACTTGCGATACAAAACCAATTCGTTTACAAAACCAAATTGCAATTACATGTGATAATAAATGAAAAATCGAAAACGTGAACAAATAAATGAAAGTCGCTCTGTGAAGAAGATTGTGCAAAAAGCAGAAGAAGCAAAAAAGCAAAGAGAAAAAAAAATGAGGGATAAATTTGCAACAAAAGTGCAAAATGGCTCTGTTCCGAAGGTGAAATAATATCATCTACCGACAACACATGTTCTATGCAACTTCCTAAATAACTAATAAAAATCAAAAACAATAAATCTAACCAAATATACATTAAATAAAACATTACAATTGCCAGCTAGCCAGCCAGCCAATTTGTTGGTTTTGTGCTCGTTGTTGCTGTCTGTCATACGCGTCTACTTGGTCGCGTTGTGTGCGCGCAGAAATGAAAAACAAGTCAAAATAAATTGAATTATTCCCTATGCAAAAGAAAATTATCAAATAATGTTCAAAAAGTGAAAAACCGCACAAAAAATAGTGTCACATTTTGATTCAAGCCAATCAACCAACTAATCTAAAAATAAAATAACTTAAAAGAAAAATACTCAAAATGGATTTGGACTTGGAGAATTTAAAAAATGATTTCCTGCCCCTAATCAGCGGCATCAAGCAGGAGCAATTGGATTCTGTCACAGCCGATGTAATGCCACAAAATCATTTGCCCAGTGCCACGGCCAGCAGCGGCACAGCAGCCTCAACCTCATCCTCTTCATCATCATCGGTTGGCAACCCCTGCGACAGTGCAGAGAAGCGCGTAAGTGAAATGACCAAGCCCACCTTTTCAAATTCATTCAGGTTATTAACACGTGCTGACTCAATAGAATCAGAACAAATTTTGACTAAGATTTGCCGCCAGTTTAGAAAATTCTTATCGTTGTCGCATTGCAACTTTAAAAGAACAAGCGTTCTTATTTTAGTCGGTCTCGTGCAAAAAAAAATGTTGTTATCTTTTCCCAGGCTAAAACAACAAACAAAGGTACCGAAGCACACCGCAGCAGCATGGGCAAAGCTTGCTGGATGGCGGCACTTCGGCCATAATAACAAATAAAAGCCCCAAGCAATTCACAAACATACATGCACCCACACACAAACACACACACACACAGTGACATACGCTGAGTGAAAATTTGTTTCACTTTCGTATTCACAAGTCTCGTGCCCGGTTTCTGGTTTCTTGTATACAATTTTGCCTCTCCTAGTGTAAGTGCAAAAGGCAAACATAAACACACACACACACGCAATCACACGCAACCCAACACACACACACACATAGAGAGAAAGAAAGAGAGGGCATGCAACTGTGTAAAACATGCTCACCTCACTTACCCAAAGAGGTAAGAAAACAAAATTTAAAAAAAAAATTAAATTTCCAGCTGCTCTTTTTTTTTTTTTTTGTTGATTCGCCCTGAAGAGGCTCTCCATCAAGATCAGCTGCAGCAGCGAGCCAAAATGACTCGCTCTTTGCTTCACTCTCTGTGTGAGTGTGTATGTGTGTGTGTCTCGCTCGAGCGACTTGGGGAAAAAATATTAAATTCGAGCCTCAGACAACATGTGCAAATAAATGTTTGTGCGCCTTTTTATTTCAAGTGTTTCACTGTATTTTGGAGTAGGCAGTGCACACACACACACACACACACACCTGGACAAACAAACACACACACATACATAGACTAGCCGGTGAAGAGCCTCGACTCGTCTGACAAGGGGGTCTGTCATACACCACTCAATCCGCCAATCATTCACCGGCTTGTTCACCATATCTAGGGCACTTCAAAATGAAATTTAAAAAAAAAAAAAAAAAAAATACCAGACCAGATCCGAACCGAACCGACCCGACTCGAGCAGACCCGCTCTACGAGCCCACCTCTCGACTACTCCGGTCCGCTGATCTGTTAGCTGACCTCAGCGTTATTTGACCTTCCCAAGGTGTATATAGCTTTTGGTTTCACTCGACATTATCCCAATTTGATGAGCCAGTTGAAAATTTGTTGAGACAGCAGAACAGGAGCTATCTGAATTTTTTGAATAATTCATAAGTTTTTCTTTTTCTCTGCAAGACTTTTTTTTTAGCTTTCTGGAGAATTTCAAAAACAGGTTTTCTTTTTTCAAATCAAAATGGCAAACCAGTTTGAATATAAAATCAATCCAGGGCCATTCCAAGGTTTCATAGTCAAAATTAAGGATCCTTCTTAACTTTGATCCGATTATCTAAAAATTGAATCATTTTTATTTGGAATTATTTGCTAGGCTCTTTTTTGGTTTGATTTAGAATTTATAAGCCTTTGGCGGATTTAAATTGACGTACTACTCAATTTGGCCATGATGGCGGCGAATCGGCTTAAATTTATGGCAGCCAAGGCAGCCATTTTGTTCGTTACTGTTTTTTTTTTTCGTTTTGTTTTTTGTGCTTTGCTTTTTCGACGAAACGTTAAATTAATTCTAAGAAATTGCTTTTAATGACATACAATTAACTTTAATTTCAAGAGAATATGCAAGCAACAAAAAAAAAGAGAAAAACGAAACAGGCAACTTGGCTCGAATTTCTTTGACGAGAAGAGGAAGTGGGAGAGAGAGAGAGAGGGAGACTGAGAGAGGGACAGAGTTGTAGTGGCTGTCATTAAGTGCACAAAAACAAAACTGAAACATTTAAAGAAAAAAATAAAAAAATAGAAAAAGAAAAAGCAGAAGAAGAAGAAGAAAAAAATAAAGTTACTAATTAACTTTATTGTCTTGCAATCTAAACGAAACGAAAAAGATCTTGGAAAATTCTCATTTTCTTTTTGGTTTATATCATTTTTTGAATGCCCCTTGCACCTGTCATTGTCGTCATGCAGCCCAGGCAATGCATATGTATCTGTTAGATACACATTTTAATTACTTTTCCGAGCTCTAAATAAACGTATGTGCGTGTGTGCAATCCAAGGGTGAAGAGAGGGGGGGGGGGGGGCGCTGTGGAAGTTGGGGAGGTAGGGTGGTCGGATATGCGTCACAGACACCCTAATCCATTTGGATACGATGCGTAATTAAAGTCGACGACGATGGCGACGGCGACGGATCAGTTGGACGTTTGCTGCTCCAAACCCCTCCCTACATTGTCCACGTGATGCTTGCCATTGTGCCTGGGATTAGGCGCAACAGGACTTAATCCGATCACAAAAAGCGGCTTATAACGTGCTATCAAAAACGGAGCAGAAGCCCCACACCTCCCCCAACCCCAACTCGCCACCAACAAGGCTGCTGGCAATATAAATACATACAGAAAATGGCGTAACTTTAAACTGCTCTCATCATCATCATCAACATCATCATCTTGACTCGACTTGATTGGACTAGGCTGAGCTGTACTGTACTGTACTGAATTGGTTTGGGTTGGGCAAGTCAGACAAATAGGAAGAAGAAGAAATCTATAAACTGGGAAGTAGACAATTTCCTTGGACAGGTTGGGCCAGCCTAGCCAGATGATAGCTTAGCTGGAAAAAAAATATGGTTTTGCGGTTGTGGTTATTTTGAGGTTATTTATATATTTGCTTTTAGTTTTTTTTTTTTATTTGGTCAAGTGGTCTTTAGGTTTTTGTATCTTTGCATCTATGAGACGCCATTTTGAAAAATTTGTGTATATCCCCAAAACACACACACACAAATACAGAGTGAGAGAGAGAGAGAAGGAAAAACTCAATTACATATATAAATGCATGAATTTGTATCTGTGTGTGTGTGTGTGTGTGTATTTTCTGTTGATGTCATGGCTTGAAAGCACGAAAAATTGCAACCACAAACCGCAGCAGAGGCAGCAGCATCACCAACAGAAGCAGCACTCGAGGCAGCCCAGCAACGACGGCGGTTAGCTTGGCAATGCCGTGCGGTTAACTCCCGAGATACAAAAATCAAAAAAAAAAAAAAAGAATTACAACCGAAAAAGCCTAGCCCCGAGAGCCGGAAAAATATCCAACCAACCTACCAAACCAACCAACCGACCAAGTCAACCAAGCCAGCTCAGCTGAGCTCAGTCATTGCCTGCCCACGTCATCGTTGACCTGACCATGTCTGAAACTACATTGCTCCCGTTCATTAGTTTGCGGTTTTCATGGTTTCACTTCACTCTGAATCACTCACGACTTTTTTTTTCGGCTAAAATTTTTCCATTATTTTTTTTTGCCCCCCCCCTCCCAGTCACACCTCACGGGAATTTCAGCAAAATTAGGCCTAAAATTAAAAATAATTATTTCAGAAAAAAAAGAAGGCAAAAGAAATCAATAAATTTGGAAAAATTCAAGACACACTCGATGCTCCATCAAAATGAAAGAAGCCATTTCAAAGAACATTTCCAAACTTGGACCAATTTGTTCAATTTAACTCAATTTATGCAACTTTTATTGCCTTAACAAGATTTCGATTTGTTTGGAAAGCTCTTTTCTCAAATAAGTTAAATAAACTTTCTCTCTCTCTCTCTCTGTCACTCTGGTCTCTCTTTTCCACTCAATAAAGTCTAAGAAGAAGACGGACATATTTGCACATCTGTTTAAATATAGAAATTAATGAATATAAAATGCAATTTCAGTTCTCTCCCTTTTTTTTTTTTTTAGACTTTTCCCAAGGTTGAGCATGGAAAAGAAATATTGCTGATTCATAAATTTCACTTTTCCATTATAAATTTCAGTCCTTATCTAATCGAATTTGATTGTTTTTTATTACATCATAAAATTGGAAGCCCTTTTAGGTTTAGATTTCTCTCTGTTGCCAGGAAAGGTTTCAATCGGTTTTATGAGCCAATTTCAAGGTCCTCAAGGGTCTAAAGATTTAATGTTTTGCTTCAAATTCCTTCAAGTAAAATCCTAAAATTAATCTTTTGAAATCTATGCAGATCAAGTTTGAATAACTTGGGAGATATTAGAGGATTTCAAATATATATTATATGGGATACTCAATAGACCATTCCAGTCTTTTTGAAAAGTATATCAGATGTTTAAAGAAATTCCAAATGGTGGAAATGTTGGAGGTATACCCAAAATGTCCTATGACTTTATCAATATTTCATATTTGGAACACCTGCTTGCCTCTTAATAAAGACACCATATAATATTTAATTTGATTGGGCTTGTTGCCTGAATACCCTATATCATTTTATTATGATCCCAGCCTGCATGTTCGTTACAAATTTCCAGCTCAATCAAAATGAAACTTGAGACACTTGTTTCTCTCTTTAAAAATAAATCAAATATTAAATTTGTTTCGGTTCATTCAAGAACTGCCTGGGTTATCCCCAAATATCCTATATCATCAATCAATCCAAGCCGGCTCATTAAGTGGTTCACTATGATGCATTTTGGGACATTTGTTCTTTTCTTTAGAAATCTACCAAATATTAAATTTGATTCGGTTTATTCTAGAACTGCCTGGGTTATACCCAAAAATTCCCTATATCCTATAATAACCCGTGCTTGCTTGTTCCAATGAACGAAGAGAGTTTAGGCTTGGGTTTCATAGACCAAAGGATATGGTATATATTCTTCTCCTCTCTGGAATTATTTCTGTGAAAGACAAAAGTCATTCAGACAATATTTTCTTTGAATTTAGAATTTCTATTTAAAATTCTTATCAGATTATTTTGGACTTGCACGTTTTACTTTTTTTTTGCATATATTTTGGATATTTTATATTTTCTGGGTATTTTGCAAATTAAACAAGTGTTTTTATTAAATTAAATTCTTTGAATTGGGATTTAAAATATTTGGATTGTGTTTGTAGTTGTTTTTTTTTTTTGACTGATTGCACAGTTGTTTGAAATTCCGCCAGCAAGAATTTGGCCGAAACCAATCAAAGGATGACATATCCCATAACACACATCGTTGGCTTTCTGCTATTTTATAATAAATTGCACTGTTGTTGTTGTTGTTGCTGCTGTTGGTGTTTGTTAACCAAAACTCATTAATGTTGCCATGTGATTTCCATATTTATGGCAAGAAAAATATAAATATATTTTTGCCATCGAAAAAAAAAAATATAAAAAAAAAATATTTATGAAAATTTCCGTAATAAAATTTCTGTTGGTTTCGTCCTTTCAGGTTGACTGCGTAAACTTAATAGTCCTATGGATTATTATTATTATTATTTTTTTTTTTTTGTATTTTGGTTTAGCAATACCAAAAAAAAATATATATATATAACATTTTCACTGGGGTACTTTTGCGTACCATTTACGATTTCCATGCAATTAAATCTTTATGACTGTGATGACGAGGGGGGGAGATTTCGATTTGACGAAAATATTGTGCAAGTTTGGAAAAGGAGCATTTCAAAAATGTATTTTGTTTTTGTTTTTTTTTTTTATGGTACTATAATTTTTTTATAGTACGATTTCATGCCACTTGAGAGATCGAACCGGGGAATATTGAAATATAATCGTCTTTATATCGAAGTGATTATCTGTTTCTCTTTATTCAGTATTTTCTTTCCTTTTTTTTATGGGGCCTTGGGGTCATTAGGGGTCTGTCCTGAGTCGTCACCCTGTCTTGTGCGGAAATTACAGAAATTGTGGCCGGATATGGCCGCGATTAGGCCGAATGGCAACGAGCCGACACCGACTAGATGATGTCTAGATATTTGTATTCGCGTTTCGTTGTTGAATATTTATAATTTTATTTTATTTATGCGAAACTCTCTGTGGTTCCGCTATGGATTGCCGCAGCGTAGACTTTGCGCTCTTTCTTGCCCATTAATATTTATCAGTTTCGTGTCGTACTTGGCCATCGGAGTTGCAGCAGCTAAAGCACCCCACCTAGCCAAGCTGTTGGTTTTATTACCAACCTCGACCTCCCCCAATTTGCTGCACCAAAGTTGGGGAAACCTTTTGGGATGCCAACGGATGCGACGGCATCCTATAAATCGTGTGGCACCTTTTGATGATGGTCGCTTTGGCTGGTCGCCGTTCCCTCTCATTCAGGTACAATCAAGTTTCTCTCTGCTTTTATTATAGGAATATAAAATATTTTATATCGGCAACTGCCCTCTTCCTCTCTTTTCTCTTGCTCTTTGTATAATTTATAGCTGCCATTTTGAATGTTATGTCTTTGCAATTTTAGTTTACGGCGAGCATCGTAAATATTTCAAGACCAAGTTTTCTCTTTATTTCCAACTCGAACAAACAAATATACCAGCAATTCGTATGTATTTCTCCATTTACATTTCGAGTTGAGTTGCATTTTTTATTGCGGTTTTCTCACCTGAAAAAAAATTCCCCAAATGACTCATGAAGAACTTTATACTCATAATGTCATTTATCTTATGAAAAGAATTAGAAAGCTGGAGAAATCCCGAGAATTACCGGGATAAAATTAAGTCTCCAAAGTAACAAGAAAACCCTATAAAAATCGATTTCGAATTGTTGAAGTTCCCAAGTAAAATAATATCTGGAGAGCCACATAACTTTATAAAACTAAAATTCTTATCAATGGTATGATTAGAAATAAATTATAACATGATAATAGAAAGGTGAATAACCAATTTAGAACTTCCTAAGACTAATAAGATAATAAATTATTTATTGGGTTCTTCTGGAAGAAATATTTGAGGGTATATATTTTGTAAGGATAGAAGTTGCTTTGAGAGAGTTCTGTATGACTAAATCAGATATATTTCTATGGAAAGCAGTTCCTTAGCTTTGAGGATATCCAATTTCTTAGATTCGAAGAAGAAGACTTCCTAAATGCTACCTTAGCATAGGCCAGGATCTCAGTAATATAACCGGTTTTTATTGGAGATTATTTATTTTATTTTGGATCCCTGAGAAGTACGGCCTTAGCTTTGTAGATAACGAAATAATACAACTCAAAGAACAATCCACACCTATATCATATAAAGGACTAAAGAATATCTCAGGCATTGATTGACAAATTTGAATGTAGCTTTATATTCGATATACTCATATAGGTATACCAAGTCTTAACCGAATCGAATATATCCGATATCTCCGATTAACTCTTTCAGAGAAATTAAATTATGACAGAGTCTTCCATATTCGGTTTAGCAAAATTAAGTTGTTCCTTTTGTATTTGAATTATTCGTATGACACATTAATTAGAAACTTGCCAGTTTAATTATATGCAATATAAATCTAATTAATTTAGGCATTTTTATTACCCAAGGACTATAAAATGAATTAACATCGGACATTGTGTGTTAGAATGAATTCATTCCAACTATAACAAATAAATTCGTCAAGCGAAGGCAAATCAAATTATTTCAATTAATTAAGACTTGTGGGGGGGAAATATGGCCACGCATCGAAATCAAATCAAAATGTTAATGAAAATTTGCGGTGAACCACAAAAAACGAAGGAAATCAATTCCAAACTCAAGTCAAGTGTAAGGCAAGAGACGAAGAGATGAAAGAAAATCAATAAGTTGTAATCGGACCAGCAAAACAATGAAGTAGATTTTTGGTTGATTGAAATGATTTTTGATTTTTTATTTTTGTTGGCTAAAACAAAAGATCAAAGGACATTGCTAAACTGATGAGGATATATATTTAGAGAAAGGCCTGTGAAACGTGAAACGGAGGCTCTACGGGAAGCCTGACAGGTCCAGAACAAAAGCTTTTTCATCTCAGTCTATAATATTAGTGAGGTGGATGGGTGGATGAAAGCCAAAACTACCAGAAACTCTCTCACTCTCTGGTTACTAGGAGAATGAAAACCGAGTCTGCTTGTGTCTGCACAGACCCACACGGAATAGCAAACGGACAGGGACAGGCAGTGGCAGAGGCAGAGGCTCACATGATGCATGCCTCATATTTCTCTGATTTATGAGTACGCTGCTTGGAGCTGACGTGGCTGGTTTGCTGCTTTGCTAGTAGAATTACTTCAGACATTACAAATTTTCCCCCAAAAAGCCACAGAAATGCAACACAAAATAAACTTGCACACACAAACCACTCAGACACACTCACACACACACACACACACACTTTCTGAGTCAATTGCAACATTTTCCACAATATCTATCGATTTTTATATAATTAAAGTATAATTAAATAAGGCACGTAGGAGTAAAGCCAAAGGACTTTTGTCTTGAAAATGCTTTGAACATACACAAAATCAAATTGCTTCAATTACAAGCAAAAATTTTTGCCATATATTTCGGAACCGGGGAACCATGGTAAAAATTCTGTGTAAATTTTCGATATACCCAACATTGTATATGGGCTGACGTGGTCTTGGCTTTCGTACAAATCTAATTGATGGGAAATTTGATTGGCCTTTTTAATGAAGCTATTGTGGGGCTACCACAAAAGCCCTGTTGTCACAATTGCCTCAAAAGAGCCCAAAACATTTCCGAAGGCCAGGAAAATTGTTTTGGTTTTTTATTTTTTCTTTTTACAATTTGAATAAACTTTTATTTAGTCAATCAAAGGAATCGAATCGTCCGATTCAAGGTGAAATTAATTAATAAATAATTGATAAGATTTTGTGGTTTATAAAAAAAAAACTAGAAAATAAATCAGTTGATAACCCCCAAGAACCTCAAGTTATACAAGAGACTAACAGATGATAATGATTGACCTGAATGGTTATCGATATGGCTATTACAGATAGAGTGAATTAGAGAGGAACTTAAAGGTTTAACATCTGCCTATATGGTTATATAAGATCTGATCGAGAGAGGAATTTTGAAATTATTTTTAAATATTTCCGAGGAACTTAAACTGCGAAATCAACCTATATGGTTAAATAACATCTAATCGATCTATCTGATTATGTTAGACAGACAGATTGGAAGTGATTTTTATATATTTCCGAGGAACTTAAAGTCTGCTAAATAGACCTCTATATTCTGATCAATCTAGTTATAATAGAGAAAGAGGGAGATATTTTCAGAGATTTCTATATATGTTTATATAAGATCTGATCAATCTATTTAGTTATGACAGAGAGAGAAAGAGGGAGAGATTTCTATATATTTTCGGGGAACTGAAATACTTCAAGTCTGCTAAATAGACCTATATGTTCTGATCAATCTATTTAGTCATGACAGAGATGGAGAGATTTTCAGAGATTTCTATATATTTCCGGGGAACTGTCTTCAAAATCCAATCGATCTATATGATTATGCCAGAGAGAGTGATTTTGAGTAATTTTAAAATATTTTGTCCAAGGAAAAAGTGAATTTTCCCTTACATTTAGTAGAGTCTGTTAAATGTGAAAAAAGTTTTTGAAAAGTTCAGTAAATGGACATTTGCATTGGCAGCAGCCAGCGACCATCTCAGTTCCAATCACCGTCAATATCGGGTTGAAATGGCTTAACTCGAAATCCATTTTGATGTGCACACGCAAATTAATGGAATTATGCCCCAACTGCTGGCTCAATTTTCCGCCCAACTCTACCCCCCCACGCGGAGTAGAATTTTTCCAAAAACCTCGCACACCCCCCCTCTCCACCCGCCTACATCTACCCACCCTGACTATTGGGTCTACCCTTTTGCCAATATATACAAAAGGCAAATGGATCTGGCTCATGTGAAATGTGTCTGCAACTTGTCATTGGGACTTTTAACCGATTTTGACAGTGTCACTGCCACAGCACACACACACACACACACACATACTAGCAAACACAGATGTATATATATATATATGTATATAGAAATCCAATGAAATACAGTTGTAGAACTTCTTTCATTTTAAGCTTTTTTTCTGTTGAATTCTTTTCATTTTTTTTTTTTTTTTTTTATAAAAAAAGTTTTCCGTATGACTAACGAGAGTCGAGAAGAGAAAGTACTTCTGCCCAAACTTTTTCAGAGAGAGATAGAGAAAGGGGGAGAGGAGGAGGGGGAGAGAGAGAGCAGACAAGCTCATAACTTTATTTGAATTAAAATTGTGAAAAAGCTTTAAGGGGCTTCGCGTATATAATTTTGATTGCAAAATGTTGGAATCGAGCTGGAAATGCTCAAGAGTGATTACATTCATCAAAATTACATCAATCATAAATGCACTCATTCTATCGACATTTGCCAGACCAAAACCAGACCGGCAGCCATTCAATCATGCGCAAACATTTCTAGAGCTTCACTCAGGGACAACGGGGGGAGGCATCCTTTCAACATATTCTAATTGAAATTGATTTAGAGTTATTTTGACGTGGCTCTTTTATTCTTATATATTTCTTTTTTCATAAAACTAACCAAATCGATTGAAAGGCCAGACCAAGTTTAGATAATTTAGTGGGTTGGTTTGGGTGGGAAGTGGTGAAGGGGGGGGGGGGGGGAAGGAGTGTATCTCACATTTCCTGAGTTGAAATTGAAAAATCTATTAATTTGAATTACTTGCAGAAATTCTTGCCACATGTTTCAAAACACTTTTCATTATTGTGTGGGTGCAACAACAACAACAACAACAACAAGGCCAAAGTAAGAAGAAGAAGAAGAAGAGAAAAAACCAGTTTTTGCTACCCGCTTACTTGCGCCAAGTCATTTTAGCGTGATTGAAAACATGGGGGTAGCAGCTGGTTTTTCGCCACAATTTTATGGCCCTAGACATGGACATAGACATCGACATCGACATAGACATGGATATAGACCATAGAGCATAAAACCGAAAAAAACTGTATTTTTGGGAATAACTTTAAGTGGGTTGCGTTGCTTTGCGCCGAATGGGTCGAACGATCCGAAGTTAGAATCCGTTTGCAACGAGCCGAACCGAAGCATATCGAAAAACCTGGCAAAAGAAAAATTCCTAACCCCGCCCAAGCGTCCGCCACCCCACCCACATAGCAGCATGGCAGTGCATGGTGCGGTGGCGTGCTTCAGCATATTATGATGAATGGTTTTCAAGTGGGACGACAATGAGGTAATGCTCCTCCCGACTGCTCTCTCCCTCTAACTTGGTCTAGTCACCTAGACTCTGTCTATGTGTGTGTGTGAGTGTGTAGCTTTCATATAAAATGGCTGGTGTCGGATGATTTATTAGCATTGAGGCATTTCGAAAGTCGGGGAAACACACACATACACACGTACACACAGAGAAAGAGAGACCAAGACAAAGAGAGAGAGTGAGAGAGAAGAGAGAAACTTTCTCTTTGTGTTGGCTAAGCAGGCCTTAGCATGATGGATCGCTGGATCTGTATACCGAGATCCCGAACTTATTTTATGCAGAATGAAGAAGAAGAAGAAAATAAATATGTACAGAAATTTCTAATTTGTTTTGCTGAATTTTTATGAAAATTTGTGTTAGATGCATTTCCTCATTTGTGTTGGGCTTTTTTGCTTAAACTGCAATGCCAGTCGCATTCATCAATGTCCAAGCTGCTTCCGCCGTTGTACTTGCTCAGACCCCAAAACAAACAGACATTTACAGAGTTATAAAACAAGAGAGACAGAGAAAGAGAGAGAGGTGGGTAGAGCATGGCACCTAGGAGGAGGAAGAACGGCAGAGAGAGAGAGAGAGAGCTTAACATGGCCATAGCAATGCCAAAAGAATATCTTTATCGAGGCAACAAACATAATCAATCAATTGGATTTATGTGCTCCAACTCAAGATAAAACTAATCAATCTTCCCTTCTGCGACAGTCAAGAGAAGCCAGCGCGCCAACGAAACCGTCACAGCAGCCCCAATCCCAGTCCCACTCCCCAAAAGCGACGGAACCTCGCACCCAAATGGAGTCGACTCGAGTCGAGCGACTCGAGAGAGACATTCATTTGCAAAACTTGTTCCTCTGAGCTCTTGTTAATTTTATTTATTTTTTATTAAAATTTATGTCTTCCCCCAAATAAAAATAAAGATCAAAAAAGCTGTCAAAGGAATTACTTTGCGAGCTTTAAAAGCTTTTCAACATAATTACCCCCAGTCTCAGTCATATATAAGTAATCTTATCTCTTCTGGTATAAGCCCGAGATAATATTCTAAAAATAATGGTGAAATTTATATAAAAATAGAGGAAATTAAAGTTTTTTTTTTTTTTTGGTGAGATAAAAACCTATTTTAAACTAGTGAGTATATATTTCTTATATGGCATAGTTCAGTTATTAAGTTTATCGATTGTCAAAACCAAAGGTTGTAAATTAATCAATTCGATGGAAATCGATAGATATGATAGAAATATACTAAGCAAATCAAGAAAGCTTAACTTGTATAGAATAATACCTTAAAGCTATTTGAGAAATCTTATGAAATATCAATCAATTGTCTAAAGAGATATAGAAACTAGATCGGTTAATACCAACGGACTTAATTTTTAATTTAAGGAATCTTATGAAATATCAACCAATTGTCAAAAATTTTGGAATGATATATATAAACTAGATCCGCTATTATCTTTAAACTAAATTTTCATTTAATTAGAAATGTTCTGAAATGTCTAGAAACATATCAATTGTCTTGAGATTCCAAGAATTAATTTCTATATTTGAAACTTAATAGGAATTATAGAAATGATCTAGAAACATATCAAATGTCTTGAGATTCCAAGAACTAATTTTTATATTTGATCTAGAAACTTATCAATCGCCTTGGGATTCCAAGAATTAATTTCTAAATTTGAAGAATCGAAAATTAGAAACGATCTATAAAGCTCGACTATATAATATTTCCAGAAACTAATTGTCGAGATAAAGGAAAAATTTAGGCTATTAATATTAATGATGGAAAGAACCCGGAAACCCCATTTATAAGCTTAGAGAGAAACCCTAAATTTATAATTAATAAATAAAATTTTGGCAATCTGCCTTCGACAGAGTCGCTTAGTAATAAATCATTCCCAAAAAAAGACAGAGAGAGAGAGAGAGAAGTGGAAATTTCGATTAATATTCATCTCACGTTTTATGCCGGAAATGAAATTAATTGAAATTCATATCACGCATTTTTATCATCCCTTGGGGCATTTATTCAAGTCTCTAGGCAAATATGGACGAAACCATAATTAATTGACAGCCTTGAAAAGCTTATTTAAACAACAACAACAAAAATGTTTTCAACTTTCCCTAGAAAAATGTTTACATTAATTGATTAATTTGATTCACAATTTTTTTTTCAAAGAATATTTAAATCCTCCTTACCAATTTTCAATTATTCAGAATAAATAAAAAAAAAAAAAAACTGAATATTTTTTGTCATAGAAATGAGTTGTGGTATTTCATTATTCCTTCCTTATCTGGAGTGCTTTGAGTTTCCAGCGAAAAGATAAGATAAGGCGCAGCCCCATACGATAAGATATAATGACAGACAGAGTTTAGCTAAAATGCTCTGATAAATTATCCTGATTAATAATAAAACAATTTTTGATTTCTCCTTTTGCAGTCTGAATCGAATTCATCGGCCTCGGCGAAATTCACATTATTCAAATGCGTCTACTGCTCCCAAATGCTGAGCATCACCGATCGACCTAAATTGCTGGAATGTCTGCATGTGGCCTGCTCTCAGTGCATAAATACAAAATTCTCTGAACTGGATCGATCGCTGCCGCCGCTCATACATTGCCCGGTCTGCGATAATGCCTCCCAGAACGAGTATATAATTGACAACCAGTTCCTGATCGAGCAGTGCGCGGCCGGTGAGAACAGTTTGGGCGGTGTCGATGGCAATGGCAATGGAGGTGATGGTCATAAGATGTCGGCCACAGCCAATATACAATGCAGCAGCTGCTCGGATGGGGCGGTGGCCACCTCTTGGTGTGTGGATTGCTCGGAATATATTTGCGATAGTTGCGTGCAGGCGCATCAGCGCTTGAAGATCACCAAGGATCACACCATTAAGCCAAAGGATGAGGCCAACAGTGAACAGTTGCCGGGCACCGCCGGTGTGGACAAGCTGCACATGTGCCAATTGCATACCCAGGAGAAGCTGTCGCTGTTCTGTGAGACCTGCGACAAGTTGACGTGTCGCGATTGCCAGCTCAGTGATCATCGCGATCACAAGTACAAGTTTGCCCATGAAATTGCCACCGAGTCGCGTCAGGCCTTGTCCACTTTGGTATCGGAAATTAACTACAAGCGTTTCCTCTTGTCCTCGGCCACCAAGGTCATAGACGATCGCCAGCAGTTGATTCATGATAAGAAAAAGGATCTGATCAAGGAGATCACCGCCATGGTGGTGAAGATTACGAATACAGTCAATACCAGGGGCAAGCAGTTGGTGATGCGGCTTAACGAGGTTTGCGATAGCAAACTGAAGGTGCTGGTGGAGAAGAAGGAGACCCTGCAATTGCTATCCGATAATACAGATCATTGTATTGAATTTATGCAGAATGCCCTGGAGAAGGGGAGTGACTATGCCATTTTATCGAGCAAGAAATCCTTGGTCCGTCATTTACAGAAACTAAAGTGCCAGCGAGCGGATATACCAAATCCAGAGATACCTGTACGCATACAGGTACAGTTGAATCAGGTATCGGAATTGCAAAAGGTTATCTCGCAGCTGGGCATTGTTATAGTGGATGGTAAGCCATATCCACCGGCTCCCTCACCAAATGGACCGCCACCGCGTCAGCAGCCACCAAGTCCGAATATGGCTCCGCCCTTGAGGCCCGGTTTGCCGCCAGGCATGCCGGCTGGACTCTCGCCCAATGGACCGCCCGGGGGCTTTGGACCACAGAATGGGCCACCCCTGTATAATAATGCAGCTGCTGCCCAACAACAGTTCAATAATCTGTCCTTGAGTCGTTCTTTTCCAGGTGACGCCTCGGGTGAGTCTGCTGCATATGTCAAATTGTCAAAAGAATTTTTATTCATTTCTCTTGCTTTTCTCTTTTTTTTTTTGGTTAGTTCGTTTTGGGGGCATGCCACCGGTGGGTCTCCAACGTCAGGGTCAGCCCCATGTCAGCTCTTCTACACATCCGCAGAATATGGGTAAGTTGAATGGATTTATTTAATTATTTTATGCTTTCATTTCCGCTCTCTTTCTCTCTCTCTCTCTCACACAGACATAAGTCTCCGTGGGTTATTGAATAACCAGGCAGCCCAAAGTCCCAATGCAGCTCATATGTCATTCAATGGACCACCCAGCTATCCGGGCGGGCCACAGGGTGCACCATCGCCGGCACACCAGCAAATGGGTCCGCAGATGCGTCCGCATTTTATGCCCGGCCAGCAGGGTGGCTTCCCTCAGGGCGGCGGTGGTGGACCTGGTGGTCCCAGCAATAGCAGCTTCATGAGCAACTCGGCCCGTTTCCAATCGCAATATCAGCGCATGGCCAATCATGTCCAGCAGCAGGCGGCTGCAGCTGCCATGGCCAGTGCCGGGGGTGGCGGCGGTGGTCAGATACCTTCGCCTGGAGCCTTGCAGCGTTCTCAAATGATGTCAAATCCCATGCAGAATGTAAGCAAAGCTGGTAAAACTGCCCATGCCCAGCAGTCACCGATTAAATATCAACCGGGTGGTTCTCAATTGCAGAGCTTGGGGTTTCATGGGAGCCAGCCTGGCTATAGTGCTGGGCCACCGCAAACGTCGCCGCAGCTAGGCGGCGGTATGCACAGTCTGGCCAAATGGCACATACCCCAATCGGCACAGGTCTCCAACGGTGAGTTATTTCCACTTTTACTCCACTTCACCGAAATTAATTTTACCTTTTCATATTTTCAGCTTGCCCTCAACAAGGTCCGCTAATGCCATTTGCAAACGGTCGCCAGACTTCGGAAAATTTTAAAATTTCCCTGAAATCTCCAAATACTCTTAAGAATACCACACCGCCCAGTCTGGGCAGCAGCGGTGGACATAGCAGCAGTGGTGGCAGTAGCAGCAGCAGCAGCAGTGGTGGTGGTGGTGGAGGCGGTGGTAGCAATGGTAGTGGCTTAACCGGTGGAGGGCTAACGCAAGCCCAGCAACTCGTAGCCATGGGTTTGGGACCAGCCGTATCGATTCTCTCCAATGTCACCTCGACAAATCCAAAGACCCCAAGTCCCAGTACTCATGAGGTGGGCTTTTATTATTCAATCCCAAATCTATTTGGATGTCTAAAAATAATTTTGTGATTTTCTTGTATAGAATACAAAGGATTTTACGGAACCCATTGATAAGGTGCGAGATGATTCCATAAATGATCTAATTGCCACCATAGCCAAGCTGGACTCGAATGGTGTGCAAGTGCTGCCCGAGGGTCGCACAAAGACCACCTCGCCGCAGGTGCACAGTTCCACGGATCTATCCAATACCCAAGAAGGTCAGTCCAAATTTAAAACAAACCAATTCGAATATTTTTTTTATTATTATTTTGTTATTTACACTGTGCAACAAGGCTTCTTTTTCTTTACACTTTTTTTTATTCATATAAGATCATCTCACCCAAATTTTGTCTTGCCACCTGAGTAACCCTATAAATTTTTTATTTCTTGTTGCACAGTGTAATGTGTATGTATGTGTGTGCGTGTGTGTGCGTGTGTGTGTGTGTGTTTTGCCTGGCTGAGTGTGTTTATTTTTGGTGTTGGTGTTGACCGAAAACACTTTTGCTTTGGTTTACTTTTTCTTTTTATTATTTTTTGCCTTGGTGTTTGCTTTAATTGAAAATAATTAAATAATTTTTTGAGTGTTACAAATTTTTTTCGATTAGACAAATTTTTAAATAAATAAAAAAAAAATTAATTAATCAACTCAAATTCTGATGAAACGTTGCTTTATTTATTTCTATTTTCAAATCGTACCAAACGCGTCTAAACTACAAATAAAAATTATCAAAAAAAAAAAAAAAATTAAATTAAATTACTGGACAAAAATCTATAAAAAATATTTCTTTAAAAATAATAAAAAAAAATTTACTAACTTTTAAAAAATATTAATAAACATTTCATATCTACGCCAAAAAAAAATTACAACAAAAATAAAAAAACACGCCATTACACGCATACAAAACAACAACAACAACAAAATACACCCACACATATACAACAACAACAAACAAAAATATACCAAATAAAATAAATACAAAAAATGATTTTGCAAAAAAAAAAAAAAAATACCTCAACTAATCAAATCAGTTAATAATAAAAATGAACAAAAAGATGATCCAAACGAAGATTGGTGCGCCGTCTGCCTGGATGGTGGCGAGCTAATGTGCTGCGACAAATGCCCCAAAGTATTCCATCAGAATTGTCACATACCCGCGATTAGTTCACTGCCGGACGAAAGCGAAAGCTGGCAATGCCTGCTCTGTGTCAACCTCAAGGAATTGGCCAAAAACGAGGACAACATACACAAACAGCCCGGCGAGCTCAGCCGACTCGAATTGATGATATTGCAGCGTGTCTGCCTGGAGCTCTATTGCCAATACGAGCAGAGCATCAACTTCCGTGAACCCGAATCGCCAGCCAACACAGCCTACTACGACATCATCTGCAAGTAAGTTGGCCCATTCCTCATCATCTTTTTATGTTTTGGAAATTATTAAAATTTATTTTCTCTCTGTTTAGTCCCATGTCTTTGGATGTGATACGCACAAGGCTGGATCCATCCAGTCCGAATCATTACAAGGATATAGCCGGGTTTGTGGCCGATGTGCGTTTGATATTCAAAAACACCTACCTTTTCTATCAGGTGAGTGAAATGCGTTCGATCCGTTGTTGTCAGTTTATATATGCAGTGGCGTGATGCTTTCAGGAGGATTCGAAAACATATACCAATGCCAAGTATCTGGAGAATTTCTTCGAGGAGCAGCTGGCCAAATGGTTGCCCAACTTTGCCAATAAATCCAAGATCGGTTGCAGTAATGGCAGCAGCAACAATACCACCGGTTCCACATCCTCCTCATCGCCGGGCCTGGTCACAGCTGCCGCTGGCTCACCTTCGCCAATCGAGAATGGCCGAAAGAGCTGCGGCTCCGCCTCGTTGGCGGACAGTGAGGACGGCTGCCTGCCCACCAAGCGTGCCCGTCGTGCGGTCGAATAGGAGCAACTCTCGCCCGATCCAAAGAGGTCATCTATGGAGCCACCAAAGCAACAGCAGCTCTTGCCCGAACTCAGCCTGCAGCAGCAACAGCAACAGCAGCAGCTTTCGCGTAGTCTGGGCAGCAATGTCATACAGGAGAGTGCCGACTATGTGCTGCAATTGCTGCATGCCTATGCGGCTGCTTTTGGCCTCTAAGCGGGCAACACCACAAAACCCACACATATCCCACACACAAGCCAGCCGATTTGCATTTTAGAGAATGCTCTGATCCACTCCGCTCCGCGTTGTAAATTAAACTCGATAAGCTTAACACAAACTGGGATTAAGACCCTTGTAGTTCAGATAAGCCTAAATGTCTAATCATAATCAACGATACACTGATCAAATTACCTTGTTTTGCATTAAGTTTCTAACTAACTTTAACTTGTTCAGGACGATTTTGTATGGAGGCATCAATGTCTTTTATCAAAATGATTATCTTTTCTCTCTCTCTCTCTCTCTCTCTCTCTGTTTTTTATATTTCCCATGTAAATAATTGAAACAACAAAGTCATTTGATATGGCTGACACAAAAAAAAAAGAAAAACTAAGGGAAAAAGTTAAAATTATTGGATTAATGAAAATTGAAAATAGAATACTTTTAAATGTAAACATAAGTGTTGAAAGATTTACCAATTAGAGATTAATAACTAATTTTAAGGCAACACAGCAAAACAAACACATACACACACACACACACCCACACTCATATAAATAAATAAATATCTCATCATAAAAAAAATAAAAGAATAAAGAAAATTCCATTTTTGTTGGTCTCTCAAAGAAAATAAAATTAAAAAAAATAAATGACCCAACTCAAAACCCGCTCCACTCCAATCCACTCTCATATACTCACCTAGAATTATAAATTTACTTTTTTGTGATAGCAAACAAACAATAATAAAATGAACAAATTATATTTATGTTATAATGAATCTAAAATTATTATTATTATTATTTTTTTTTCATAAATTCATACATAAATTTCAAGCAAATTTTTTCAAAATTTATTTTTGTCGAATTTTGCATTTTTCAAGACCAGAAAAATATTGTATCCATAGATTAAAAATTAAATAAAAATTTATAAACAATACATATTGTATACGTTTCACACACACACACACATACACACACACACACATATGCACACCATTTTGCTCATTTAGAAAGAAATTGACATTCTTATAAATTTAAGAGACACTCGAAAGTAAGTTGATATAAAAGGTGTACATGTGTATGTATGTGTGTGCCTGTGTGTGTGTGTGTGTGAAGGAAAATATTTCTAAGTTTCCAGAATCAAATGCAGCTTAAGTCTAAATTAGAAACCTTGATTAAAAATTTTCTATCTACGCTAAAAAGGGGAACCCCAGCTCAATATTCTAACTAAATAGCACAGTTAAAAGTAAATCAAGAATTCACACCGATTAGCTAAAGAACAAATACTAATAATATTTTTTTAAAAATCTACATTGACCGGCTAAATCTGTACCGGCAAAATTAAAGCAAATCAGAAAAAAAGAGAAGACGTTGGCAAAAGTATTTTCAGAAGCTGTTTTGAATGACTAACGAAAAAAAAAAAAAGAAAACAAAAAAAATACTACAAAATACAACTCACTATAGCAAGGTAATTGAACTATATATATATTGGATTCGGAATCGTAAGAGTGAATCTAAATAGCCAAGGTAACTGCAAATGGAAGGGAGCCTCCCAAATTCTCCTATTGTTGCCCAAATCCTAGAGGCAGACATAAAAACTATTAAAAGAAAAAAATAAATAAATAAATGGAAAGCTAAATCTCTATCATAGATGATAAATAATATGTAAAGAACTTATCTGGGTGTGCTATGCTAAATAAAAGAAGAAGAAAAAATACTAAAAAAAAAAATTTAAATAACGTAAAATATGTTAAATGTGAATTACATCATAGAAAGAAAATGAATTAACTATGAAATTTATTTTATCTGTTTTTAGGATATAAGTTTTATGATTACAATTAAACAATAACTGCTATAAATGTGTATTACTATTTATCAGATACTACAGATACTATATGAAAATAAAAACAATAAAATACAAAAAATTATAAATATGATTTCAAAAATTTCATATTGATGTAAAAAAAACAAAAACAAGCATTTTCATTTCTGTTAAAATCAAATCTTTGGGAAAAGAAACTTCTTATAGATATTTGGTATGAATTGAGTAAAAGTCATCCTGGAGCAATTGCAGCTCGTCGGTCAGGAAAGGCTACAAGAGGAAACGCTGATCGATGAGGGTTTTGCGGGAGACATTCTTACGCACCCAATACCGAAAGGTATGACCCAATAACTGTAAAACAAAAATTACATTTATTTCAATTCTTTATTGATTAACAAAATAAAGACTCACCAGATTGAAGGCACAAGTGCAGGCAGCAGCCAATAGGAGATTGTGGGTCATCAGAAATATGGAGAGTAGGAGTAATAGTTCCAAGACAAAGATATGGCCATGATTGCCCAGCAAAAGCAGACGTGAGAAGCTCAAGGCATCGTCTATATAGAAAGTGCCTTTATCTTTGAGAAATAAATTAAATTATTCAGTTTTACTAGACAAATCGATTTATCCAAGTCCAAGTCTGTCCTTCTAATTAAGCTATAGTGATTTCTATTAATTCTAACATGATGAAACTTGATGTACAGAATACTTTTGCAGGTAGGTTCCGACCTATATCATATAAGAACCCAAATCGCTACTACGAACAATTTATATATTCTTTGGCTGATCTGATTTAAATTTGGAACATATATTTCTTTATTCCTTGATGTGCTGTGTTTCATTAAAATCAGACCACTATATCATATAGATTTTACACGAATCTAAATCGGTCTAAGCAATACCTCCATTATTTCTTAACCAATCTTAATCTTTGTTTTTAGGATCTCTGTAAGAAAGTTCAAATGTTCAGTCGGATCTGGCGGCACGACCAAGCTAATTTGGACTAAGGAATATCTGTAGTTCTATAGTCGTAAGCACCCGAATATCAACTTACTTTCGGTTTGGTAATTATCAATTTCGCAGCTAAGTAGTTTTTCCAGAAAGGTTTGTTCTTTGATTATATAATCCATATCCTTGATGGCCTGGAGAGTATACGAAAGACTTATAAAAATATCTATTTTCTATGGAATAGACCGAGCAACTTCTCACATGATCAATAAAGGCACAAAAGAATCGATTGACACTGGCATAGGCTATGGTTGTTCTTTCCACATTGCCATCAATAGTGGATATATTGTCCTTCTGATAGAGAGTCTGCGAAATGCTGCAAGAACGCTGATAGGGCAGCAAAAGGCGTTCCAAGTACAGTCTATTCAAAGGGAGAGTGTTAGGTAAGTTTAGATAAGCTAATATTTAGCTTACCTCAAATTACGGGGTGGTAAAATTATATAGGCCTGCTTATCAGAGTCCATAAGCAGACCCCGGCGTCCACACATATTCTGAGCCTCACGTTGCAGTTGCATAATCATCGAGGACATATCCGTATCCGCAAAGCCATGGGGTGACCTTCCATGTATATAATAACCAAAGCCCGATTCCAATAGGGTAAACAGTGAAATATTTGCCAGACTACATAGGTCAATAAATTTCTGCAGAGGTTCACCAAATATCCGATCCAGGAGAACCTGACGAAGCAGGATTTGGAGCATATAAATGGCCAGATAACTGCCAGCCACCAGGCAAGATCGCAGAGTCACATCCTCATGGGTGAGCTGAGGCCGATCCATTAGGTGATAAATGCAAATCAAGGCAAAGCTCTGAAGCACACTGGAGTACTTTTGACTCGAACTCAGGCGAATCCATTCATTGGCCGTGAAGAGTACTCGCCAGGCGGACACATTATTTTCAGCCACATAGGTACGCACACTGGAGCAAACCGACGAAGTCTCCAGATTGCTCTTTAAATTGAAATGATTGGGTTCGCAACTGCGTGGTCGCTCCCAGTCAATGAAAAACAATTCCAACTGGCTGGCCCGTCTCAAATGGACAGACAAATAGGCCAATTGCAAGAGAAAACCCACATAGATGAGAGCTGCCAGGCCGCGCAGATTCTTGATTAGAGGCAGGGTAATTTCCACTTGCTTCTGGGCAACAAATTCCAAGGAGTTGAAGAGCAACAAGAGCCACGCAGTCAGCAGCAAGGCCAAGGCCACATTCGAGGCCAATTGAAGCAAAAGCTCTAACAGGCTGGACACCTCACACAATTCGGTGGGCAGGCGACGTCTTCGTATATTCTGGACACGCAGCAGGGCAGCCACCAGGGCGAAGAGCAGGAAGAGTGGCAGAGCCACTTCCAAGACCACTTGACGCTTAGAGCCCTCTTCAAGCCTCTGGAAATGCACACGCAAACGGAAAGGATACACTTGCTGCAGGGAGGCATTTCCGGTTACTTGAATGTGGCGATAGCGCAACTTGAGCAACGGCACTCCAATTCGATTGCCATCGTGGATGTCGTAGTGTAGCTCAAATTGCTCCACGTAACGCAGAGAGCGATATAATTGCAGCTTATAGCCATCTTCATAGATGGCCTGGTTGGTCCGAGGAGAGCGTTGGCGGATTTGAGCCTCGATAAGCTGGAAACGCTTGACCAGTTGCCATTCCTCGCGATGGGGGCGCTGGTTCTCGGCTGTCAGCGTCTCCACGAGCACAGGTATGGGCTGAAGGTAGACCTGTTTGTCGGTCTGGTTGGTGAAATTCAAATAGACACTTAGGAAATTATCATTGGCCTGGAGGGTGGCCAAGTCAATGAGCTGCTCCAGGCTGAGTTGGCAGCTAATGTCGGGCTGAAGTTGGGCAAAGATCACGGTGTTGCTGATGGAGTCAGTGGCGCCCAACAGCTGGCAGAGATTTATGTGTTGCAGACTAAAGTTACCCCAACGCTTGAGATGCCCATCCAGGCTGTAAACAGTGCTAAACATTTCCAAGCGACTCTAAGGGAAAAGAGAACAAGCGATTAGATTCCGAAGTGTTCGCTGCTTAAGAGGATTTACCTGGGAGTGGAGTTGATAGGGCAGTTGGTCCAGTGGCCTCGCTAAAAGGCGACTCATGGTCTTGCCCTTCTTGTAGAAGAGAAAGGGCTGGAGGGCACGCAACTGCTCGCCGGCATTGGCATATTTCATCACCACATCCGAAACCTGGGTGAGCAGAAAGGCACTACAAGGCGAATGTTTATCCATGGAGTAGTGCGAAAGCACGCACAAGTTAGCCAACTGATTGCAGGCGCTGGCATTACGCAGAGCCAGGCAAAAGAAGGCCACAAATTTGAGTCCCCCAAAATGGAGAGAGCCACCATCGCCACCGCCAATTGGATTTGTATTCGTGGTGCTAATGGTGGTGGTGCTCTGCCAGAAGGCATTGTAATGCAAATACGGACGCAGCAGGGCATTGGCTATGCAGTAGTCTTGGTAACGGAAATTGTATACCAGGTCACAGGTCTGGCAGTCATCGGTTTTATTTCCCGCCGCATTCACTTGGCTGAGCCGTATGCCACTGGGTCCGCTGAACCTACTTTCCTGCTGTGATTGTTGCTGTTGTTGTTGTTGTTGTGGCAAGCTAGTTGTTGCATTGATGTACTGATAATTGCATTTGGTCGTCGACACGATTTGGCCAGACGGTTGGCAAGGGGGCACCCCCTCCACTTGTTCTTCTTTGCCATCGCCAGCGAGGGCCTGAACTTTGGCACAGATTTTCACACAGGTCGGCCAAAATTTACCCTGCTCATAAATAATTATATGGCCAGGGGGGCATTTGCAGGCAAATTCTGAAAGATTGATTAGCAGACGAAATAATTAAACTAGATTAGAGTGAAACGAGAATAGTGAAATAAATGTTTTTTATAGCCTGGGTGACAAGACCATGTCCGTCCGTCTGTCGGTCTGAATGAACCCCTAGATCTTAGAGACTATAAAAGTTGGGAGAAACAAACTTGGAATTCAAAGGTTTATTTTTTTCTCCCCCCCAACCCTTCCCTCTACCACACAACTTTTTCAAAGCCTTGTAATTTCTACAGCTTTAGAATTTTAGTATTAGTTTCTTCCAAAAAAACTTGAAATTGCAAAAACTTTCGATTGATATCAAACATGACTAAAATCACTCCATATTCACATGAGTTATACGAACAAAAAAAATTTCAGAGTCAAAATTTTGATTCTCCTTGCCAAAATGGCAAACGGGCGAATGAACAGTCCGATAGATGGCGTGAAAAAATTGCAGATCATGGATAGACCAGGCCAGGGCTGCCACCATTTCTTTTTCGGCCGCGCCCGAGCTTAACGAGGTAGCACACTTATTAAAATGTCTAGTCTAGTCCAGACGAAACGAACGACCTGAGTTCGATTCCCACAAATTACAGAAGGATAAATTTTTTTTAAACCCCACAGGAGTAATTAAATTTTTACTCTTTAATAAAAACATTCTCATAACTTAAATAAACAAGAAACTTAAAAAAAAAAAACTTTACTATGGACATAAGATGACCTAACTTTTTCCCAGTCGAGGTAACCCTTTATTCCTTATTTATTGACTGCCTTGTCAAATATTTATTTTAGGTTTTGAAATGAGTCTTTTGCTTATTTCATGAAAAGTGTGAGACTTTCTTGGCCAAAAGGCGACACCTTTTGTTAAATCAATAGAAATACTCACTGTCTGCACTTGGCTGCAATTTGCCCTCCATCGATCCATCAATATCGCCAATATCATTTGTGCAGGGCACACAACTGAAATGGTCCAAATCGTAGAACTCATTGCGTCGACATTGTAGGGGACTGTGAAAACGATATGGTGGAGTCGACCCATCGAAACCATTGGATTGACCTATGCTTAGACTAATGCTCCGAGCAAATCTCAAGGAATCGGTTAGCAGAACTAAAAGGAAGAACCAAAGGAAGTACATATTTTCTGTTATTTATTTTGGCTCGCGGAAAGTGTTCTCCCTGCACTGAAATTCAAATGCGAACTGAAGAACTAAGAAAACCTGGAGAGCTTGATTTGGTATTGTCGTAATGCACTTTGGAGGTAGGCAAGTAAACAACTTGGCCATGCCGGCTGCTATGGCATTGGTGGGCATCAGGGCGGGCGCCGAAGTCACCCTTCTCATATCCTTTTACTGTTTGCCGAAAGTTGCTATAGCTACTCAACAAAAGCCACCACTTCCACCTGTCTCAAGTCGGAATCGAGGCATTGTTCTCAATAGTGCCAGACACGCATGCAAAATGCCCCGAATAACACAGAAAGCAATTCGAAATCGCTTAAGGAAAATTGACTTTTAATGGAGCAACGAACTGGTATCATCAAAGTTGATGAAGGCTTTCTTTTTTTCCGAATCTCAAAAATAAGCGATTACGCACAATTTTTACCTCAAATGTTTGCTGGGTAATCATATTTGGGGTGGTAAGTATGAAAGCATTTTTTCTTGCCACAAATGGTGGCACACGGCAACACGGCTTCGTCTGGCGACAGCACATTAATAATTTGGCATTATTTTTAAGCCTACTTTAACTGCGTCTTTCAAGGATTGCGAAAAGTTTACTCAAGCAAAAGGAAATACTTTTGTTCCCGGTCAAAAAGTAAAGTTAAATAAATAAAAAGTCCCTTTCCCTTCTTACTTTTTGCTTGTCTATGAAATAATAAAAACAAATATTTTGTTAGTTGGCAAATGTAAAGAGTTTCTGTGTTCTTTAGTGGGCAGTCTCGTCTTGGTTTTCTTACCCAAGAAGACCTGCCCACTTGTTACGTCTGCGGTCATCGCGTGCCAAGCGAATTTTTCTTTGGCCAAGTACTTTGACTCATACTGCGTGCGTGTTGCAAATTACTATTAGTATAATTATTATTATTTTTTTTTTAGCTTATATACGCAATTCTATATTTATGTGGGCCGTAAATTGTATAATAATAACTGAGCTGGTTGAGTCAGCAAAATGATGAATTATATTTGTATACAATTAATATAATCAAAGAATAGTTTATACCACAAATTGTTTTAGAATTTTCGCAAACAGAAAAGATTCTTAGTGCAATTAATTTAAGCTAATATTATTTCTTAGAGGTCTTCGTATACTTAACGCCTAGATTCACCAAAAATAAGACAAAGTAATAACATTTTTTTGTAATAATAACATTATTATTTTTTTAGGCTTTATATTAATTTAAAATAAAAAAAAAACGTTTTCACTGTTTTTGTCAGATGTGGGGTTCGAACCCACGCTCCCTCTCGGGAACCAGAGCTTAAATCTGGCGCCTTAGACCGCTCGGCCAATCTGACTGTTAAAGAAATGGCGACAAAATGATCAATATAAGCCAATGCCTACTGGTTCTAAAATAAAATTAAGTTCTCATGTTAATGGCAAAATATTTTTGGCAAGTGAATGTCAAGAATAAGTTTGACATATGAATGGCAACTGTGCCTCCTTCGGCTTGTGTCTTTGCTAATGCTGTGCCTTAGCCTAGACACACACCAATTTTCTCATTTTGAGAATTTTTATAAGAATTCTTTTCCGAAATTAAAAGCAGTTTAAGCTTTATCTCAATTTGCTTTTCTTATTGTAAGTGAGCAAAAAAAAGCTCTACAATTCGAATTCAAATTCAAATTTTGCAAAAACGTCTTATACGCTTCTTCCCTGCACTCTTCCTCTTACCTATACGCGAACTAGTTCTGATACGAATCAGGCTCGTTCTCCTATTCGATTTTCTATCGAACCAGAGTGTTTTTTCGCGTGAACTGGTCTTGCTTTATTGTGTTAATATAGAATTTTAATTGAATTTTGAATTTTAATTTTCATAAATAATTTCTAATTAACGCATTAATTAAGCTTAAATTAAATAAATTCAACAAGTTGTGTTTCATTTTATGCAACTAAATTCGATTTCTTTTGTCGTGTCTGCCGCACCGAGTCTAATTATGTTTTAAGTCTGCGGTAAAAAAAGTGAAGCTGCCTGAAAAGTGCATTTTCGTCTATAACAAAATCGACTGTGTGGAAATGCATTTCAATATAAGCAGAGATAGTTTTATTCAAATGTGTGTCCTTTAGTTTTCAAAGTTACTTAAACCCAGCAAAACCGAATGCCATAGTGGAATGTAAGCAGCTCCAAAGAAATGTGCAACAATTAATAAATGCTCCCCATAAAATTGATAGTGGAGAGCGTTTTGAAACAGCAAAATAAATAGTGACAAATTCTGGCTTATATTAATATAATTGGTAAAATCTATTTAATTTGTGAGAGTTAAATTGAACAGCATCCTAAAAACATATGCTCCATACGTCCGAAGTCCACTTGGACACTGATAATCATATTTGTGATTTGTGTGAGTAGATTTTAGACCACATTTTAAGCAATAAACTAAAGTACCGGCAAGGCACGCAAGAACGACGTTTTTACAATTAATATTAATTGGCGCCTTGATAGTCAGCGTGCCTTTTGGGCCATTTCTAACCTGACATGTGTGTGGGTGGAAAAGAAAACCGGCCAAACTAAGGTTTACAGCACCTGTTGCCCAGAATAAATAATATGTAATTTAATTCTAATAAATCGTAGGAAAAATCCGAATTAAACAAAATGGCACCGTTCTGGGTGTGTGAGCGAGACGACACTCGCTCAGAGAGGCGCGAATTGGTATACGGACGGACGAGTGAACGAAGTAGCGAGATCTTGAATTTGTGTGTGTGTTTTTGTGTGGTGGAGTAAAAAAGATGGAGCAAATTTAAAAACAAAATGGGAACTAAATAAAATATTATTGCTTAAGCAGCAGTTTTAGAAATTAACCAAAGTGAAAATAAAATAAATAAAATTCCTTTATTCTAATTTCCACCCCTCCTACAAATAGATCGACGAGATTTAAAAACGGCAGCAGTGAAAATGAGTGTGCATGTGTGTTGGTGTTGAACAAGAGAAATAAAAACTAAAGCAAAGAAATCAAATAAAAACCAAAAGAGAAAAATCATAATACGGAAAAATATTAATTATTGCAAGTGTAAATCATAACTGATGTGCGACGTAAAAATGTTGCAGCTACTGCTGGCACGTCTGGAAAAATGACCGATGAGCGCAACAACGGCAATAAAAATAACAACGCCAGCGCCACCAACAAAATTACAACAAGCAACAATAACAATAATAACAACAATACCAACAATACCACCCACAACGCTCAAAATACAAACGAACGCATAATCGCCGAGGTAGCAGCAGCAGCAGCGGCAGCAAAATTCCTATTAAAGAATGGTTTAAATGGCACCAATGCAGAAGCGGCCGCCACTCTACTCACAGCAGCAGCTGCTGCCACATTTCAATTGCCCCCACCTCCACCGCCGTCGCAGCGCTTTGCCGCAGCTGCCACAACAGCAGCGGAGCTTAGTGTAACGCATTCGGAGGCAAATACATCATCATTATTATCATCAGCATCGAATTCCAATGGCTTTTTGCCGCATGACACGACAACAACCACGACAAGCACCACTACCAGGAGCCACAGCAGCAGCAGCAGCAGCAGCACACCTGGACACCCAATGGCGGCCACAGCAGCGGCGGCCACGGCTGCTACGGCGGCAGCCCCCAAGCCAACACCAGCCGATGTCCACGGCGTCTTGGACTACAGTACACTGAATAATGTTGGCTCCACCGCTGCCGCAGCCTCAGTTACCCTGGGTACAACAACCTCAACGACAGGTGTGAAGGGCAGCAAGTTCAGCAGTGGCAGCGGCAATTGCAGCTATGATATGGGCAGGCTTCCGATATCAGCAAACAGCAGCAACGTGGCAGGATACGGCGGACGGTTGCAGTTCTTCAAAGGTAAGTCTGCCACTAACCAAAGACTCTCCAGAACTTCAGTTTATTTCATTTGCTTTTTTCCTTTTCCATTTTGCAGATGGAAAATTCATATTGGAATTGCAACGTTCGAAGGAGGGCGACAAGGGCGGTTGGGTTTCTGTGCCGCGCAAGACATTTCGCACACCATCGGCAGCCACTTCGGCCACAGTGACGCCCACGTCGGCAGTGACCACAACATATCCAAAGAACGAGAACTCCACTTCGTTGAGCTGTAAGTCTTTCATTTTTCATTTCTCTCCAAATTCCAATTGCAATTTTTCATGCTTCTTAAATTTTTGCAGTTTCGGATGACAACAGCTCCATACAGTCATCTCCGTGGCAACGGGATCAACCGTGGAAACAGTCACGACCACGCCGTGGTATCTCCAAAGAACTGTCACATTTTTACCAACGGCCTAGGCACACTGTGCTGACCAAGGTCGCCATCAAGGCAGCCTGGCGCAAGCGTCGCCGACCCTTCGAGCCCAGCACAGAGCAAAACATATTCAAGCGCCTGGATAGTTCAGGCATCAAAACTGAGAACGGTGATGACACCCTAAAAGCTGAGAATGCCGAAGCTGTGGAGCCAAAAGTTGAGATTAAACTGGAAAAAGATGAATCGAACAAAATCAAATTGGAAGAATCAGATCCCGATGCCGCCGAGCCAAAGTCGCCAAAAAACACGAGCCCAAAAGCAGAGCACCTGGATGAGAAAAACGCTAAGCCATCACCGACGGAGGAGGTGGAGAAAATGAATACCAGCGAAGAGGACGAAGCCATGTCCGTGTCAGTGGAGGAACCCAAAGAGTCATCCGCCACTGTGCTGAACGGCAATGCCAGCGAACTAAACGGCACCGACTCAAAGCCAGACGAAGGCACGGAGCTCAGCAGCGAGACAACGTCGAAACCGGCAGCCACAGAAGCACCCACGGAGGTGGCCGAAAAAAGACTTAAAAAGCATAAACCCAGAGCCAAGCTCAGCAGCATTATACAGAAACTAATTGACAGCGTGCCAGCACGCCTAGAGCAATTGTCCAAGACACCAGTGAACCCACTGACCGCAGCGGCAAACTCGGCTACTGGTGGTGGTGCCGGTGGCGGAGCCATCAGCAGTCTAAGTCACTCCACGGCACACAAGGTCTCGCCCCCCTCATCGTCGGCAGCGGCCAATCGTCTAGTCGAGTACCACCATCAGCATGTATCGCCACGAAAGCGTATTCTCCGGGAATTCGAGAAGGTCTCTCTGGATGACAGCAACGGTATCAACAATAGCGGCAGTGGTTGTGCTGCAGCTGGTGGAGCTGGCGGTAAGCGTAGTCGTGCCAAAGGCAATGCCACCAGCAATGCAAGCGGAAGTGTAATCAGCAAGTCTGCATCTTCACCTATGAACCTGGCCCCACCACAAGCTAAAACCGTGGCCACCAGCACCAACGCCTCCACAGACAAATGTGCCACAACCAGCAGTCAGCCCGTGCGCCTGAATAGCTCCTATAGCATACATTCGCTGCTGGGCGGCAGTAGTGGCAGTTCCTCGTCCTCCAAGAAGGCCAACGATCAGCCGGCCACGATCATTAGCAATGTGCATACGCATGCCCTGTACGCCAATTCAGCCAATTACCCGCGATCGCTACTCACCTCACCGAAGTCCCCGGAAATGGTAGGCAGCAATGGTGGCAGTGTCGGTGGCGGTGGCGGAGGCAAGTCACCCTCGCATATATCAAACAAAAAACGCTCACCGCCGTATGCTGCTGCTGGGTCACCCCTGCAAGAGACGCACACACGCAGTCCCAGTGTGCCCATGGACTATGGAAGACGCACACCGCCAGAGAGCCCGCCCAGTGGCAATTATAAGGTGCCTCTGGCCCATGCCCATCATCATCAGCACCTGTTCTATACACCCTACAGCCTGGGCACGCCGCAATACGGAGCCACCCATGGTTCACCCACACAGCCACCTACACGGCAGCAGCATCCACAGTCCTCGGTAACGAATACGGTCTCTGCCCATTCGCCGCACATTCCACAGGCCTTGGCATCGCGAGATCTGTCACCGCCGCGCTCTTCCACATCCTCGCCCAGGGAACCCGCCACCACGCCTCGTACTGTACCCAAAAAGACTGCTTCGATACGGCGGGAATTTGCTTCGCCCACTGCCAGCAATAGCAGCACTGCCACCAGCTGTCCCTCACCTGGTGAGCGCAGCACGGTCTCTCCAGAAAGGCGCCTGCCTCCAGCCAATTCGGGACTGCATTTGCAGCGTGGTTCACCCAGTGGTGCAGCCAATTCACCCTTGCATTATTACATGTGTCCGCCACAGGTGAACGGCACGACCAGTCCGCATGGCTCGACTCCGGTATCCATTTCGCCTGGGACCAGCAGTAGTGCCGCTGCCGTGGCTGCCGCATACATTCCAGTTTCATCCTCGCTCTACCATCCCTATCTGTCGACCTTGGCAGCGCTCAATCGGAACAATCCCTGGCTGCATTACCAGGCGGGGGCGTCGCCTCTATTGCCGCCTCATGCACAGCCAGTGGCCACCAGTGCAGCAGCAGCTGCTTCCCGTCTATCACCTCCCTCTCCGTTTCATCCTTTCGCCTATAATAATGTGAATCCGGCTGCCATAGCAGCGGCAGCAGCTGCTGCAGCCTTCGGACCAGCCGGAGCCGGTGTCAGCCCACATTTGATGCATCCAGCAGTGCACGGCTTATCACCGCATCATGCACACATGGCAGCCCTAGCCGGTGGCAATGGTGCTTCTGGTAGCGGTGGTGGTGGTGGCAGCGCACATTCTCATCCGCCTAAATTGACTGATAGTAGTACTGACCAAATGTCCGCAGCGTCATCGTCGTCCTCCAATCATTGCCAGTCCAGTTCGCCAGCCACCCAAAATGCAGCCGCAGCCCATGGCTATGCGCGATCCCCAGTCGCAACGACATCGAGTGGTGGTGGTGTCTCTGCCTCCTCAGTACAATCCGCAATCTTTCATAATAGTTGTCTAAGGAATGAACCAAGTTCAGGTGAGATTTTCTAAACCATCCCAAATTATCCAAGGATCTCATCAATAATTTATTCCCTCTTGCAGACTTACCACTGAATCTATCAAAACACTGAGGAGTATAGGCCTACCCGTCTGGTCTGTGCGAGCTTGAATCTTGCAACTGCTCAACCTGCTAACCAATCCTTCCCCCTCTCCCCCCCCCTATCCCTTCCTCACCACTCCTACCATTCGAGTTAAGTACATTACAGCACTAATAGGAATTAAGACGACATTCAAGCAACTACACACACACACACACTCAACACACACACACACACACCCAATTTAAAACTAAGTTAGTTGCTATTTTAGTTGTAATTAAAATGTGTTGCATTAAGCTAAGTTACGTTTTATTTAAGAATCGACAATTTAAGCTAAAAAAAAAAAAAACTGAAAATGAAAAAAAAAAAACGATAAAAAAAAATAAGAAACTCGTTCAACCAGTTGAGAATTGGCTTATCCGATGAAATACTTAAAAAATATTAAAACAAAAACATATTAAATATGCAAAAGAAACAAAAAAAGAAAGGAAACAATTTTTTTTACATTAAGCAAACTTAAAAAAAAAAGAATTAAATGTTTTGATTTATGTTGTCTGTGTAGATGGATATGAATTTGCTCCTCTTGAAGAATCTCAAAAAAAAAAGAAAGAAAAGAAAATTTTTTTTTTATAATTTTTAAATGTTTTTTTTTTATTGTTTGCATCGAAACATTTCCTTGAAACAGACTGAACCTGAACTTTGTTTTTAGACAAACTTTAAATGGTCACTGCAAAAAAAAAACAAAAAACAAAAAAAGAAGAAGAAGAAAAATATTTATAAAGAGAAAAATATATATGAAACAAATGTAACGACGAAACCCTTTGAAATGAACTAAAAGTCCGATTTTTTATATAGAATGCGTGTGCCTTTAAAATTGAAAAACAAAAAGAAAAGATAAAGAAACTATAAATACTGTTAAAACTATATGAAATATGGCTTATTTGTATGGCATAAAATGTGGTCCAAAAAAGAAAAAACTACACAATTTTATTTTTCCGAATTTTGCTTGATTTTGTTTGGAAAGTAAAATTTTACAACTTTGCCTATATTTCAGGCCCACCCAAACTATCAGGCCTGAAATTGAGCCAAAGCTAATGACAAATATATTTTTTATTTATTAAAACTAAAAAAAAAAATTAATTGTTAAAATTTTTCCTGTAAATATTTGAAAAATATTGGTCAAAAATTTTTCCAATTCATTTTGAAAGAATACACAAAATTTCGGAATTTTCAAAATTTTACTTTCTTAACAAAATCCTGGCAAAAAACAGGCCAAACTTGAAACAATTGAAAATGAAGTGTACAAAAAAAAAACAACAACAAAAACATATTTACAAACTCAAAAAGCAGTGAAAAAGTAACTACGAACTTAAAAAAAAAAAAACAAAAACAATTTTTTATATATATTTAAAAATAAAAAAAAAACTATTCCTAAAAAATTAAAAAAAAAGACAAAAAACAAATAATACAAAAAATGCGGTTTCTCATATTTTCTAAAATATTCAATTTAGATTTTAAACAAAAAAACACACAACAAAATGACTATTTATATAAATAATTAAATATAAGTAAAAGAAATAATAAAATTTGAAAAAAAAATATATATATATATAATTTTAACTTTTGTAAATACAGTATTTTTAACTAGGCTTGGCAAGCCAATTCAAGTCAAAACTAAACAATTCCGATAAAAGAAAAAAATTAAAGTTTCCTTTGAATTGGTTTGCTGGTTCCGTTTTTTTTACAAAAAAAAAAAAAAAAAAAAACTATTTTTATAAAGGATTTTAATTAATATGCTGTATATTTTATATATGTATACACACAATAAAAATAAAAAAAAAATAAAAACAAAAGCAAAAACAAATTCCAAGAGAAGAAGAAGAAGAAGAGGAAAATTTATAGCAAAGATTAAAAGTTTATTTTTGAATTAGTTAGAATACAAATAAATAAAAATATTCCAGGCAGTTTTCACTCTTTCTAGTTAGATTTTTTTGTTAGACATTTTTTTTATATTAATTTTAAAATTATTTAAATTTGATTTAGTTTCTCAGAAAATAAAAAAAACTGCTTTTTTTGATATAAAAAAAAAAACAAAAATTAATTTAATGAGAAATAATATATATTTTATATATAAATATATGTATACATATTATATCGACGTTTAACTATTGATGTCAAATAAAAATTTATATAAAATGAAAGAACTTAAAATATTTCTCTCCGCCCCTCCCCTATTCCATTTAATTTAGATTTACATATTTATTTTTTTTTTTTTACTTTATTTTTTTATTTTATTTTTTTTTTTGTATATGATAATAGGACACATTTTTTAATTAACTTAAATTTACCATGCACTTTCGTTTTTTATTTTATTTTTTAAATTTTTTTTTCCATTTCAGTTCGTATATAAAATAAACTTATTTCACTATGTGTGTATTTATATTGTTTTGAATGAGTGTCTCTGTGCGCCGTTTTAGTTTTTCCAATTCGTTTAATATATTTTTTTTTTCTTAATTCGCACAAAATCACAATTGTATTGAACAAAAAAAATATATATATAGATTAGACAAAGTCTCATAAATTTAACAAGCTGATTAACACAATTAACAGAACACATACATTTGGTTTTTTTTTTTATAAAGAATTACAAGAAGAATTAAATAATTTGGGTAGACATTTTATTTTGGGTAAGGGGTAAGGGAGGGTTTTGGCTGTTTGTTTTTTTTTTTTTTTTTTTGAATTTTGCTTTTTTTTTGTATTTTTTTTTTTTTTTTTGGTAATTTTTTTGATATATATTTTTCTCCTAACATAATGAACACATTTATGTTTGAACTTGTTGTTCTTGTTGAATTTGCTGTGGCATAAGAAAAAGAAACAAAAAAAAAAACCAAAACAAAAAGAAGAAGAAAAAATTGTACTATGCAGAAAATGAAGAGAAAGGAGATTTAAGAAAAGTCGCAAGCAACTGGCTTCTTACGTAAGTAAAGCGAGGTGTGTATGTTTTGTGTCAGTGCCGTTATTTCAATGAGACTGTTTGTTTGTGTGTGTGTGTGTCGGTCGGTCGGTCTGCCTTTAAGGATGTTTATCGATATAGTTTTGTTGTTGTTATTGTTGTTGTTGTCTCTACTGCTTGTTATTCTTGGAGAAATTATGTGAGGCCCAGTTGAGTGAAGTCTTCCATGAATTGGCCAAGGCTTCGCTGAATTTAGCACGAAAATGTTCTCTAGCCTTTTCCTCGTTAAAATCCAAAACCTTTGAGAAAATAATATTTAGTTTTATTCTATTTAATCCAAGACTAGTATAAACTCACCAAAGTTTCCCTCAAATATTTGAGATCCTTTTCGGAGGATAATTCTGGCAGTCCAGTTGATATCATCATCGAGAAGAGCGATAGAATAAGGCAGCCATGTTTACGTAGAACTAAAAACGCCTGTAAAGCCAATGGATTCTCGTAAACTTAATTTGTCTTGTTCAGTTTTCTAAAATTTTCAATTTCTTACGCGCTCGCATAAATTCTTAAAGGCCGAGAATTCCTTAGATTCGTGATCGTTGACGCCTCTATTGATGACATAGACAAAATCGTGCGTGAGTACAAAAGGCACACGTTCACGCCGCACACCAAATTTCTCCTTGAAGTGTCCAAGTATATGTCCAAAATCGATATGGAAAAGCTATATGGCAGGATGAGAGAAACTAGATTAACAATCGAAATCAATTTTACATATTTACAAGTGCAAAAGCTCACGATCGAGCTTTGGGTACACTGAACCTAGAACATAAATTATGTTGACAACCCTGGTCGCCTTCACTCACTATAAAAGGCGCCATCTATTGGTTGACAGCATGAACTCGTGTCACTTAGGCAAGGGTTGTATGGTTTCTTTAGGTTAGGTTAAATCTTGGACAATGTAAACATGAATAAATAATAATAATAATAATAAAAAAAATAAGAGGATTATAAAATAAAACTTAATGAGTTTTTTTTCTACGCTCTGCAGGACTCCCGTCAGGTATTAATATGCTCTGCGGGATCGCTGTTTCCTCTCCATAGTTCACTTTTTATTTGCAGATGACAGCTGCCATTGCATTCCAAGCTCCGACTGATTCTATCATATCCTTTATGAGAATCATTACATTGATCACAGATAAAAAACGCATGTTCAGCGTCCTCGACTGCATCATTATAGCTGTGTTCGCATTGATCCGAGTCTTCGTGTCCAAAGTAGGCATTGAAGCAGCCATGTCCACTTTACAACTGAGTCAGGTTGAAATTTATCTAATCATGTTTCCTGCTCATCCAATACACTTGCATAAAATTAGTATTCCCTTAACATACGAACTGCTAGAAAGGGCGCCAACACGCCCTCTGGCGGAATCGTCATGCTTTTGCATGTCTGTCATATACAGAGTTTTGAAATCTTGTCTCTCAAGATAGGCAGATAGGAGTTATGGTTATTGTTAACTTAAATGGTTAATAATAAAACCAATACAAAGCAAAAATAAATAAATAAATACAAAAATTTTACCTTGTATGTGTACATGTCTATATAAAGTTCTCTAGACTTCTAGGGAATATAGTGTACATCGGACAAAGCTCGATATGCTTTTATTGTATTTATTGTAATTTCGAGCAGATATGTTGTTATATATATCAGTCCGATGTAACATAAAATATACGCACTACATGCGCGCCATCTAGCGGAAAATTAGATAGTGCTAGTGGTGTGTAGGAGGAGCTTGCGAATTTGAATTATGCTTGCATGAACAAGATGCAATTAGTTAAATTAGTTAAATTGTAATTGAGATTAAGTACAGCAGGCTCCGAATACTATAGTCGCATCAGTTTCTTGATTGAAGATTAAATATATATCGAGCACTCCAGTGTCCTCCAAGAAGGTGGCTAATAATGATATCATCGATTATTGTAATTCATAAAATCCAATAATTAAATATCATCCACTTATCATCACGGCAATGCCAACACATTGCGTACGAGATTATGTTGTTATTTTTTACGTATTTTCTAAACGTGAAGATAATACGAATTTATTCTACTCTCTTTTAACTTCTTCACATTCCCCTAAATTATTTAGTCGTATTAATGTAATTATAAAAACATTAAACATTCAACAAGACACATGTTAAATCGTAACAAATTTAGTGATGACAATTATAGTGGGAAATTATAAAAAGAAATATTTATATTTATTTTCATAAAATATTTACCTGTCCATTTCGCTTGACCATAATGTTGTCAGAGTGGCGATCGGCCACGCCCAGTACATAGGTGGCCACACAGTAGCCGGCACAGCTGAGTGTGAATTCGTTAATGGCCTTATTAAGTTTTTCAGTTGGCTTATTGTGCTCCTTCAACCAGCTATAGAGTGAGCCCTTCTTGAAGGCCGCCGTAGCCGAAAACATTCCCTTTTCCTTTTGTATATTTGCTATAGTTTCAGCATGCCGTACCACTTCAATCATGCCCAGACGTTGCTCCATACTTATGCAATTGTAAATATTCATACGCAAATCCATGCTAGAATTAAAAAAAAAAAAAAGTTAGCCCAAACTAAAAGAAAAGAAACCAGCCAGACTAACCCTTCCCGTTTCCATAGCTGATCCATAACCCTAAGCATTTGTAGTGTAAGCATGTCCTGGCGCAGATCGTCTCCATTTTTGAATATAACATAAACATCACTCGAACTCTGATTGGCATTTTCCATCACCACCCAGAGCGGTCGCATTTTGGAGTCCATAACCTTGCATTTCTCAGGCGTTACTCCACGACAGCGAAAGCTTGGATTCAAGGGATTCTGCATATTCTTGAAGACTCCGAAGCTATGTGGATCCTTGAGAAATTGTTGCAGTTTATTTCGGACCTTCTCCTTGCTGCCGTCCTTGACTATAATAGAACCCTGCTTGAGTTTCTCCAGCACTTGGAGCTGCTTGCGCAAAGGCTGCACATGATGTTTACAGCTCTTCAGATAGGCCTCCAATAAGAGGCCGAAACGCGTCTGCATTGAGGGCACTTGCATTTCTGAACGCAAATGCCAGAAGAAATAATGACCAATGCGTTGATTTCGCAGGGCTCTTTTCAAAAGAAATTCTACCAAATCGTTTTCCAAATAGGTCTCATGTTTAATGGCTTGGACCAGCTGAAGCAAATACAACAAAAGTTCTTCATCGCTGCAAGATAAAACAAACAATTAGAATTGCTTCGATATAAGCCAGCTTGATAATTTACTTGATGCATTGCAGACATTTGATGGCAAATCTGCGTACAGCTGGATCCGGATAGGCATAGTCTAGTAACTCTAAGGACCTCTCTATGGAAATGAGAGGCCAACGGTTTAGCAAATACCAAATATTGGCCACATCTTCATGATCTTTCCAGTAGACACAATGCAAAAGTATGGATAACTCTTCCGGGTAGTCTCTCAATATTTCATTTCTAACAAAAAAAATTAAATAAATTACACAGTTCTCTTTGTATCGAACAGGATAAATTTCTTACCTGCTATTCCAAATTGCATTGCAATCTTGTGCAGTCATCTCAGATATTTTGTCCAATCCTCTATAGCTAACGAGAATATCCTTAAGAGCCTTTGTCTTTTCTGGCTCATCCCGATTGGTATTTGTCAAATGGGCAGCAAATTCCAAGACTGCCTCCTCGCTCGGATAATGCACATGCTCGGTGCCATTTCTGTAAAAAAAAAAAAAAAATTTCAAAACAAAAATAATATGAAATTCGCTTTGGCTTTGGTAGAGACAACTTACATCTGGAATGTTAAATTCACCACAGCGCACTCATCTCTTCGAGGATTTTGTTCAATTGTGCCCAGTGGATGGAAAGCCTCTTCTGACTGAATGTCATCGGCATAGGTCCAGGTGAATAGCGTTTGACGTCCCATACGCATCTGATGATAATGATCGAATAGTGTGGTATTGGCCCAGGCTAAAGGATTTTTATTGAACGATGACTCCTTGGCCGTGGTATCCTTTGTGTTGGAGGACTTTTTCGAACGTGATATTTTCGTCTGCTCAAAGATGACAATACAGATACGCGTCATACGTGGTAAATTATTCATTTTAATGTCAAATGTTAGATCACTATCGAATATGAAATCATGGGATCCCAAATTGAGAGCATCCACAGTTCTTGTACTACACAATTTGCGCTCGCCATGATAGATACCAACATCAACACCCACGGAAGAGGCACGAACCGTATCGTAGTTGACATTGGTAATCGATTGCAGTCTCAGTGTGAAATATTTGTCAATCTCCCAAACTGAGATTGAGGTGTACGGCATTATAATGGGTGGCTTTTCGCGCTTCGGTGGTCGCTTTAGGGCCAAGGTCTGTTCGTGGTGATGGTTTATATACGATTCAAGGCGCACCACAGATTGCAGCATCACATTTGGCACAGCCGAGTCAGAGAGCACCTCCTGTATGTAGAGGAACTGGATAAGCGGATAGTCGTCAAATAGAAACTCCTCGCGTCCGCTAACTTTGAGTATGTAGTCGGTGGCACGATCGTTGATTTTCATCTGTGAACGATTCATTTTTTGCAGTGTGCTCTCGATCAACGACAGTGGGGTATCCTTTTCGCCCACGGATAAGGTGAAAGTGGATTGGTCGTTTTCATTATTTACAGCGATTAGAAAGGCTCCGGTTGGATAGCGGTGTCGTATTAGTTCGGGCATTTCCTTGGAGCTGGCCAAGCGTAGGGGGTGCTCGTAAAGCAATCTCTGCTGCCAGGTGTAGGTGGAACGCTCCAGTTCGATTTCCTCACTGAGTTCAGTGATTTTTCGCCGGAAGTCGTCCACCTCGGGTGTGGCTTGTGAATTGTGATGATCAATGGATTTGCCAATCATATTGCTAACCAATTTGGTTAGCTCATAGTCGCTGGATAGGGTGCTGGTATCGGTTCGCTCACCCAGGCTTATCAGGCCGAACAGGGGCTGGACTTCCCATAATCGCTTTGTCTCATCCGTGTAGGGTTCTGTGTTGTAGTATGATATGCCATAGACCAGGTAATCGCAAGCATCTTTTATGAGATTACTGAGTGGAAGTCTTTTTGCTCGATAGACCAGTTTGGTTTTGACCTCACGTATTGTGGCCGTCGTTTCAATGTTCATTTCTATGAAGAGTCCATTGGGCAGAAAACACATTAGGTCCACAAATTCGGGGGCGGTGTGCCATAGTTTTATGGAGAATCTGTTGATACGCAGCTTTCTTAGAGGAGTGGCATCTGCTGTCAGGGAGAGCCGTGAAAATGAAGATTGCGCCATGTATTCCGTGTCATAATCAAAGAAGGCTGGTAGGATCGCCATGATTTCGAGATTCTGTTGGCTTTTGGTTTTCCCAGTTTTGTATTGATTTAGTTGCTTCTTTTAGCTTTAAATTCTGTAATTAATTAATTAAGGTTTGCTTTGAACTTTCATATTGGTAACGTTATCATCGGTTTCAACAGCAAATTTCTAGCAATTCCGCTTTCTGTAAATGAAACCGATCTTGTTCAATAGTTTTTTAAAAGAACAAATACTTGCATATAATATATATACACACATATGGCAAATGCTAATGGAAAGTACCCGATAGACGAGCACGGAGTCCGAAAGGCGGGAATGAAACTAATCAGCTTTTCTTCATTAGAATATCCAGTTAATTACGTTTGAAATATGTTTTGCAAATCTTTACGGCTAGGTCGAAGTAAGATTGACTTTAATTTTGGATGAATCACCACATATTATTGAACGAGTTCAAAAACAACAAGTAGTCACTGTTGCTCGACTTTGGAACACCCTACTGTGGTCATAGAACTTGGTTTGGGGTCAAATTAACAATAATGATATTTCTGTTAATGCGAAGCCTTAGCCAATTCAATTTAATGGAATATACAGGCCTTGGACTTTCCCAAATGGTTGAGATATATGAAATCCCAGTCCAATGTTTTTGGGTGAAAGTGGTGCATAGAGGTAGATTAATTTTTGTAAACTGTTTAACACAGAGTTTTATGCGAGTGAATGATTTTAACTTAAATAGATAGCGAAAAATGGACCACCTTGGGGCTGACCTGGCCGACGGCTTGAAGCCTAAGAGTTCCACCACAACAATTTTTATTGGGTGTGTTTAGTCTACGCAGTTATGTGTGCTTACTTCAAGTTAATTGTTTGCCACCCGGATTTGGCATAATTCTGGCGTCTGCACGCACACAACACACTTCAATGCACTCAATTGTTTTGATTTTTTATTGTTATTTATTTTTTCTTCCTAATTTTGGATTTTCTTTTTTTGTTTTTTTTTTTTTTGTTTTCTGTTCACTCCCGGAACAAGAAACTAATTGTGAACCAGTGGTGCTAGCGGCTAAATTAAAAACAAAAATAGCTAGATGGGACCCAAAATCTTAATTTCCCGCTAAAGCTCTCAAAAAACTCACAGTCTATCCGGAAAAAGGCTAAATCTTATGTGCGCCAAACTATCTTCGGAGCAGTGTTGCCAGTGACTCTTAAAAAAAATGCTAGATGGACTTCAAAAAATTGCAAAAAAGTCTAAACACAACTTTTAAAGGTTTAAAAATAGAATATACTATTTTCAATTAAAATATTACACTTTTATACTCCGTACCCGAACTTTAGTAATCCGGATAGCTAGACAAATTTGATCTATCTATATCCGTCTGTATGAACGCATAAATCTGAAAAACTACAAAGGCTAGAGCTATGCAATTTGGAGAAGAGCTTATGCTTATGTTGTTAATTTATCGTCTCCCCAGGGTAACCTAGAAATTAATTAATTGTTAATACCTCAATGATAGAAGAACCAAGATTGGATCGAATATTATTGCATTTACAAAAGGTGGTAAGTGTTGTAAGACCTCCTGCTCATCGAAGGAGCAACCAATTACTTAAATAGAAAAACTTACCTTGATTGATTTCTGTATAATTTTAGTAAAAACTTAAGAAGGACAAAAAGAGCCCCAACAATCAAAAAATATGTTAGATTTCCGGCTAGGGGCTGTTTTATTTTTTTTCCGGCTAACGGACTCAAAAAACTGATAGATCTATCCGCAAAAAGGCTAAATTGGGAACACTGTTTCGGAGTGACAATAACAGTTTTAGAACTAATCTTACACTGAATATTTTTTAACACTTGTACTTGTTTTTAATGCTAATTTCCTTATTTTATATAAATAAGTTTTCGGATTTGCTTAATCATAAGATTTCCACTGACATTGTATTTCTACAACATTTTGTATGGGGCTGACTTCGTGATTGGTGCCAACCTGTATGAATATTTTAAAATCGTTAATACGGAATATAAATTTCTATTATAATTGGGTTCGTTTGGCAAATGGTTCCAGGACTCAACTCCTTCTATCGGGAATAACCTTACGCACATCGGTGTAGTAGTGTAATTTTGCATATCGTAATCTTTGTGAAATAATATTTAAAGAAATAATAAAATATAAATCTTTGTAAAAATAGCTACGAATTTTTTAAATAGTAGTTTTCGGTTAATATTTGTTAATAAAAATTTATTATACTACTTTTAAAAGTAACTGACTATAAATTCTGCGTAAAAGTGGTTCCTCAAAACGATATTTGGTCACATCTTTATTTGCAGTGTGACCGAATCTTCTTAGTGATAAATACCAAATGTGGATTAGACGAAAACAAGGCTCACTTAAAAATCATGAGTGACTCGGACGAAGGTACGTTAAAAACGAAAAATAAATTAAACCCAATTAATTGCAAAATTAAATTTAACGAAAAATGTTTTGCAAAAGTGAAATAGTTTTGTGAACCAAAATTGAACGAAATCTAAATGACTTAAATGCTTGAAAACAAAAAGGAGAATTTCGCATTGACAAATCGATGTAAACAATAAACCACCCACTTACGCGACCACCCCAAGACAGATTCATCGCCCATTCTCCCAACCCACTATTGTTGACTCTAACCATGACCCATGTGCAACAGTTGCGTTGCTCTGATTTGCGTGTCTTGCGCATTGCGTTCGAAGGCTACGGATGAATGAACTGGGGGTCAGGACATGACACATTGGCCGACGAAAGCCGCAATGACGACGACAACTTTGAGCATGGCAACGAACTAAAGACACGAATCGATTTTCCCATGTCAGAGTATAATTTCCATAATCGCTATTTAAGCTCAGTTGTATTTTGAGCACGGTCTGGGTAACATTCGTCTCGTATGGGGCTAGGTTTTATTTAGTTAAATGGCTTAAATTTGCTTGCAAAGGTTGTGGATTGGTTGGTGTCATAGAGGATTATGTAAGCTGGAAAAACAATGGCTTGGAATTTTGTGGAGCAGCCAAAGGCTGGCACCGAGACTGCTTTGGATGCCTGCGACTATTTTATTGATGAGGTCATGGAAGTTGCGCGTGGGCTAGGTACAAGAGTGGGAGTGGTCGGATGTCTATAATCAAACTGCTAGCATATGCCAAAAATTGCCTGACGAAAATTTCTTTTTGACAGATGCCCGGGAGCAGGTGCGTCTGATAAAGCATCGCGAGCTGCGGCAGGCTGTTACGTCTGGGGATGAGCGCACCGTTCGAGTTTTGCTGGAGGCTCTGGCCAATGAGCGCCAGATAATCGTCAACATGGCACCGGCAGGCGCCCACACATTGCTTTTCATGTGAGTATCAGGAAGCCGGAAATTATTTATGATTTTAATATAATATATTCCAGAGCCGCCCAGTCTGGTTATGAGAATATAACGCAGCGTTTGTTGGATGCCGGTGCCGATGGTCGCTCACATGCAGTGACCAAGTATTCACCTCTGTATGCGGCCGTTCATCATGGTCATTTGGGAATTTCGAAGCTACTGCTGGAGCGCTTTCCCGAGCTTATTCAGCAGCCCACCGTGGAACGCTGGCTGCCCCTACATGCAGCCTGCATCAATGGGCATATCAATTTGCTAGAACTGCTCATCAATTTCAAATATCCCGACTACCTCTATCAGACATATCGCGACGAGGAGGGCATTTGGGAATGGTGCTTGCCATTTGATCCCAATGCTCAAGATGTCACGGGGCAAACAAGTCTATACATAGCCAGTATTTTAGGCAATAAATCACTGGTCAGCGTACTTCTCAAATGGCAGTTGAATTGTCGCAAAACTCTGTCCTGCAGCAGTGCTGAAGGATCAGTCCAAAGTACTCCCATTACGCCCACACGGAAACGAATTTCATTTGGCATACAGGCGATTATGTCCAAACTGCATATCTCCGGCGAGGGCGATGGTCTGATCCAGAGCGAAGATGAGGCCTTTGAATCCAAACGTTGTCCCATCAATCTGAATCTCTTGTGTGGGGCTGCCCGAGAGACAGCTCTACTGGCTGCTGTACGTGGCGGCTTCCTCGATGTGGCCCAGACTTTGCTACAGCATGGAGCCAACCCCAATATAGTGGCCAAACCAGTGGAAGATCAGAACGATCCCAAGTGCAGCGAGGAAATCTATGGCCTCAGCAATGTGCCCATCACAGAGGCCTGCAAACAGCGATCTCTGCCCATGGTTGATCTACTGCTAAAGTAAGTCAAGCCAAATCCAATGAACTCAGTTAATCATAATCTTTATCTTATAGATTTGGTGCGCGTAATGACACTGACTCAGCTTTGAGTGTGGCCATTGCCAGTGAAGATGAAGCCATTTTGAACCGCTTACTGGCCCGGCGAGTACATCCCGACTCGGATTACAAGATTAATAAGAAAGGTCTACCCACTCCAGTGGAAGTAAATGTCTTTATTCCCTCCGCCACGAACATATCGTACCGAGCCATGTTTCCCAATGTACCCACCATCATTGACTGGCACAGTAATTTGAATGTTCAGTTGCCTTTTGTCAGGTGAGTCTGAAACCTAATTCTTTTGCGAATCAAATTTAATACATTTTTTTTCCAAACTCTAGAATTGAGTGGATGGTGAATGGTGTTCTGCAGCTCAATCCTAAGCTCAGTGGGCATCCTCGATTAACTGAAGTGGCCTTAACTGCCATAACCAGGATTGATTTCTCTCATAATTTGCTTACTAGTGTGCCATTGGAATTATTCAACCTGATCAGCCTTAAGTGAGTTTTGCTTAATAATTTTACTTTCTGTGCTAATTTTTGAATTTTTTTCAGATATCTCAATTTGGCCCAGAATAAAATCACACAGCTGCCAGAGCCAATGGAAATACCAGGTTCTAAAAAGCCTGCCTACAATTGTCCTGTCTTAGATGAGCTATTCATGCAGGACAATCAGCTGACCAGTATTTCATCGGCTATTTTCCATTTGCCAGCCCTAACCATTTTGGATATTTCCAATAATAAATTGCAAGAGCTACCCTTTGATTTGTGGCGTGCACCCAAGTTGAGGGAATTAAATGTGGCTTTTAATTTGCTTAAGGATTTGCCTGTGCCGCCCATGCAAACCTCAACTTCGCAACTGAGTCTGGATAAGGTGTTGGATACGCAACCATTTGCCAATTTTGAGGGTGGAGAGCAACAGAATAACAAACCTCGCACAATGAGTTATCCGCACTTGACTCATCGGAATATTTGGTCAAATAGTCTCGAGATAACCGATAATGAGATAAAGTGGAATGATGCCAAACCCGAGGATGGAGCTTCCCAGCTAAGCAGTCTTAATATTGCCAATAACTTGTTTACCAGCATACCCGCTGCTCTGCCCTGTCTGGCGGTGAATCTCACACGTCTAAATATGTCCTACAACAGTTTGCGTTCCATGGGTCATGTGACTAGGTTAGTTGTCCCAGTCTAAATGTATTTATTTTTCTAACAAATACTTTTGTTTCCAGCTATCCAGCAACTCTCAAGCAATTAGATTTGAGTCACAATGAGATCTCATGCTGGCCCAGTTTGCCCAGGATAACTGAATCGGATCCACATTTGCTTTGCTATAGTTTTATGCAGCGGCAGAACTTAGAATTGGACGAGCAGACACAGCCCACATTCACCAAGCATCCCAGTCAAGCGGCAAAAATTTCATCTTTTCGTGCTTCGGTCCTGAAAAGTGTTTGCCGTCATCGTCGTCATTTGAGATTGGAAGCTTTGCGTACTCTGATTCTAGCAGATAATCTGCTGACGCGTATTCAGCTGTCCACAGATGATGTCGCCACTCTTTTGAATGAGTCGGATGATGCTGCCGATTGGAGTGTTGTGGGCCTTACCAAGTCCAAGCTCATCTTCCCTAACCTCTCCATGCTGGACATAAGCAATAATTGCCTGAAAGAGATACCCACTTCGCTGCACGAACTAAGCGGTCTCAGTGTGCTCAACATAAGTGGCAATGTACAGGTGACGGATTTGCCTCCGCATTTGGGTCTACTCACACGACTGTGGAATTTAAATACTCGCGGCTGCCTGCTGCAGGATCCTTTGAAGTCCATGATTGATAGTAAAAAATACAAGACCATGGATATTATAGGCTACCTTAAGTCTATTTTCGAGGATGCCCAGCCATATGCTCGTATGAAATTAATGGTAGTCGGTGTCCAGGGCATAGGCAAGACCACATTGCTGGACCTCCTACGGCAGGGAGTGGGTGCCCAAAAGTCTCGGGCCAATGAGAATCACTGGGCCAAGCGCATGGGACACTCCAGGAGTACATCTCGTTCGCAACGCAATGCACCTGCAAATATCTCAACTGTGGGCGTGGACATTGGCACTTGGATTTGTGAGAAGCGTAAAAAGGCACCAGGCTCACATGGACCCGTGGTATTTCGTACCTGGGACTTTGGTGGCCAAAAGGAATACTATGCCACTCATCAATATTTCTTGTCCAAGCGCAGTTTGTATTTGGTATTATGGAAGATCACTGATGGGCATAAAGGCTTGGCAGAACTACTTCAGTGGCTGGGTAATATCCAAGCCAGAGCTCCGAATTCACCAGTGATTATTGTGGGCACTCATTTTGATGCCGTTGGTGAATCCTTTTCACCCCAACAGGCCGAGGAATTGCAGCAAATTATACGTGAGAAATTCATAGCCATACCAGATGCAGAGAAAATCGGTCTACCTCGAGTCATTGACTCTATCGAAATCAGTTGTCGGTGAGTTTGCCAAGTAAAATTATTTTGAGGAAATTATTTTTTAAAATTCTCTTTTCTGCCACAGAACTTTGCACAATATTCGATTGCTGGCCAATATTATTTATGACACGGCATTCATGTTGCGTTCGCCTGGATGTAAGGAGCCGCTTTTGCTGCAAAAGATACCGGCCAGCTATATAGCTCTGGAGGATATAATTAGTGTGATTTCATGTAATCTGCGCGATGCTGGTATGGATCCTGTCTTGGATGCAGCTCAATACAAGCGCCTGGTCACGGAGGAGATGCGGTTGCACAATTACAAGAGTTTCCGAGACGCGGCCGAATTGCAACAGGCCACAATGTTTCTGCATGACAATGGAGTGATTTTGCATTATGATGATGCCACGCTGCGTGATTATTATTTCCTAGATCCACAGTGGCTCTGCGATATGCTGGCCCATGTGGTCACTGTACGCGAGATCAATCCATTCGCTCCGACAGGTGTGATGAAGTTGGATGATCTCCAACTGCTTTTCCGTTCGGTCAATGCTCAGGGCAATAGCAATCGCAGGTGAGTCAATTAGTAAAATAATTTAATTCTTTATTGCAATGTAATCTCATTTCTTTTTTAGTTATATTGTAAGCCTTTTGAACAAATTTGAGGTGGCTTTGACGTGGGACTCGCGAACTTTGCTTATACCTTCGCTGTTGCCGGCAGAAGAAGCCAGCTCACCATTTATGGGCACTACTGTGCGACTCTCGCAGCGTGCTCGTGGTCGCAACTTAAATCTCGGCTGTTCAGTGTCGCATGAGTTAAATTTGAATAATATGATCTATGAACCACGCAGCATACCTTTGTCATCTTCTTCATCCGCGCTGGAAATGGGTCTGCGGCGTATTTTGCTTATGACTTATTTCCCCTCTGGTTTCTGGTCACGTCTCATTACCCGCATTTTGGCTGACGAACAAATTATTGAGGCCATTCGAGGTGTTTATGTGGCCTCGCAGGATGTAAGTCCTTAATGTTTTAATCGTCTAAGAAATTTATATAATTTTTTTTTATTGGTTTTATAGAAATTTCTGGACTTTGATTTACGTACCTCACTTGAGCAGGATACTCAATGGAATCTCTGGCAGACTGGAGTCTCGCTTTATTATGGACCGATTCTGATATTTAAAATCTGGGAGGTTCCTTTTCAGAGCAACGAACGTACTCAACCCTTCCGTACGGGCAGCAATCGTTTCAAATTGAAATTGGATGGCATTTGGAGTGATTTGAATTTGAGTTCCTCGAGCATATTGGAGGTCTACTTTCCATTGCTGCACCTCAGCATATCTCAGGAATTGGATGCTGGCGAAAAGCAATTGTTGGCCGAGGTGGAGCCGTATATGCCCCAGATTTCCAAATTGTTGGCCTTGACAGTAGATCATATTGATTTGTTGCTCGAGGATTGGTATCCCTCGTTGGGCACGCGTTTTGTGCACACCTCAGAGGGACGCTTCTTGATCACCCGACTGGTGATGTGTCCCAAGTGTCTGAAAAAGCTGGTACAAAATGCCAGTAATGGCAAGGACGGGGCAGACGGCGGTGCTCTGGATCGTGATGTGGGTGCTGTCAGCTGTAATCGGCCGAGTCGTAGCAGCAGACGTGGTCCTTTCTTTATGCACGGTGATTATGGTGAGGATGGGGCTCTGAATGTTTTCTCAGCCTATCTGAATGCCACGGCACGGCGTGAGCGCCGTTCGGAAGACTCCCTTGGCGCCTGCTCAGATGCTGACTCTGGAGTGGGCCCCGATTCCACGGGTTCCTCCCGCAATACTTCAGTTGACGGTCATCCGGCTTACAATCTGCCAGATACTTCGAATGTCTGCTATGCCTGGATGATTGAAGAATGCATTTTGTCCGTCTACAATCAAAATAAAATCTCTTGCCCAGTGCACTTCGAGCAGGCAATGTCGCAATTGGCCCCTGATGTGATATTTGCAGATATACCCGATAAATATACAATCAATTCGGAGTGCATTATCAAGGGTTCTTTGCTGGGACGTGGAGCATTTGGCTTCGTTTTCAAAGCCAACTGCAAATTGAAGGGAGCACGCTCGTTCAAGGCGGTGGCCATGAAGATGCTACAACCTGTGCCGCCAGGTGCCAGAGCCAAGGAGGTGAATATAATAATTTTGTGTAGATAATTTTTACTAAAATTCAATTCACATTTTCAGAGCGCCCTGATGGCCTATAAAGTGGCTTTAGGTAAATGGGATCGTGATCCTCTGCAGCACTCTTGCAAGGCGTATTGCACAGCACGCCAGGAACTGGCCGTTTTGCTTACCCTGAAGCACCCCAACATTGTGCCCTTGGTGGGCATTTGCATAAAGCCATTAGCCTTGGTGTTGGAGTTAGCTCCCTTGGGCGGACTTGATACGCTTTTACGCCAATATCGTCGTAGTGGTGCCCATATGGGTCCGCATACATTTCAGATTTTGGTGTTGCAGGCAGCACGCGCCATTGAATATTTACATCGCAGAAGAATTATTTACCGGGATCTCAAGTCGGAGAACGTGCTTGTATGGGACTTTCCGCAGCCCCACACGGAGGATAATCCCAAAAATTCGGTGCATATAAAAATTGCTGACTATGGCATCAGTCGGCAAACAGCTCCAAGTGGTTCCAAAGGTTTTGGCGGTACTGAAGGTTTCATGGCTCCTGAGATCATTCGTTACAATGGGGAAGAAGAGTACACTGAAAAGGTAAAAGAATTCAATTTATCTCTGCTTAATTTATACTGATTTTTTTTTTCGTGCTCAGGTGGATTGCTTCTCCTTTGGCATGTTTATTTATGAGAATATTAGTTTGCGCCAGCCTTTCGAGGGACACGAATCCATCAAGGAATGCATTCTGGAAGGCAGTCGTCCACCGCTTACACAACGAGAAACCCAGTTTCCCACATATTGTTTGGATTTAATGGTGCTTTGCTGGGATGAACTACCCAAAAAGCGTCCCACGGCCAGTCAGATTGTCTCAATACTAACAGCTCCTGAATGCATACATCTCCTGGATGTGGTGGCCTTGCCACATAGTGAAAAAATAGTTTGTGGTGTCTTTAATGCCTTGCCAAGTGCAGATGATGAAACTGCAGGCTTTGAGCTTTGGCTGCCAGCCTTTAACTCACGCATTGATATTCTGGACACCACACCCAGTGGCAGTCTGCTACAGTGCAGCAGTATACTCTGTGCCTCACAGCCCCAAGTAGTGCCACCAAAGACACCGGAAGGAGGCAGTTCAACGAGTCGTGCTCGCTCAGCTACACGTCCGCCCAAAGTGAATATGCTCTGCTGTTGTGTGATTGGCGACACAATCTGGATGGGCGATGTTTCGGGTAACCTGCATGTTTACAGCACTATTCGCTATTCGCATATCTTCTCCTATATGCTTGATCCGGCCATTAAGTCGCCAGTTGTTAGCTTAGTCTATATGCAGCATATTGCTAGAGTGGCTGTGGGACTGCACAATGGACGAGTCTTTTTGGTGGATGCTACCAAAGTGCCCAGTCAAAGTGCCTTTGCCGAGGGCTCATTTGTGTTAACTGAAATCTGTTCGGGTTTTGTTTTGCATGCAGCTTGTGCGGTTTATATTGAAGGGTAAGTGAACAAATCATTTCTAAAATGTAATTTTCTGATTAATCTAAAAATTTAATGATATTTGCAGCAACTATGAGCTTTGGTGCGGCGAAATAGCTGGCAAGATTAATGTATTTCCTTTGAATGAGTCTGGCGTTTGCGGGCATCAGGCCCTCTGCCACAGTGATGAGCCCAATCTAATTGAGGACGTCAAAGTAGCCAGGATGTGTGCCAATGACAATCACGTCTTCACATGCCTTTATCCTGGATTTATGGTCTATCAATGGAAGGCGGCCAGCAAGCAGATAGAAAATAAATTGGATTGCTCGAAGCTGCTGCCGTGTTCGGAATCTCTCAAAAGTATTGCTATTGATGAGCACGTGAGTCTCATCAAGTGCCAGATTTCGGCTTTGGCAGCCTACGAAAATGAACTTTATATTGGCACCACTTGGGGCTGCCTAATCATAGCTGAAGTGCAAACTCTGCGACCTATTAGTGTCTTTCGACCCTATGAAAACGAGGTGTGTTGTTGCCTTTAAATCATAGATTTTTTCAATGATTAAATCTTTCCTTTTTATTATTAGATAAAAACTATAATAACCATGCCTTCGCGGCATTCAAGTGTGCCGCTTATTGCCACAATTGGACGACGTTATCGCTCGTTAATCTCACGTTATATGGACCTCTCCGAGCCGGCTGCTTCGTCTTCACAATCACGCCATGTGGGTACGCCAACACACACTGGAGTCAAGAATATGCCACCAGCCGATGTGGACAACCACATACATTGTCTACTCTGGCGTGCCAAGCACTGGACCTAAATTTCATGATCTCACCTGTATTTAATTGATTGTATATATAGATTGTTTGCTAAAATTATTTATTACCAAAGCTTCGAACTAACAAATTATTAATTAATATGTTTACTAATAACAAAATCCTACTGCTTGCAGCTATTGTAATTACATTCCACATGACAAAGTTTTTAATAAAAACTCAAATTTAACAATTTAATTATCCGCAGCCTGAAGCTGATGGGCCATCGAGCCCAACGATACTGAAGATTGACGACTGCGTGAATAAATTGAAGCAGAACTTTTCAACACTCGCACGTAGTTATTAAAATCAATGACCAATTCGAATTCCTCTTTGAGAGCCTCACGAAAGGGCACCTAAGAGATAAAATATGATTATAGAAAAAAAAAACATTGCTTAGCTAAAACTGGGTCAAACTTACACGATAGTGTCGTGCCTTGTTGGCCACCAAAAGCAACCAACTGATAAAGCCATAAAGCAGGGAACAACAGCTGCCAACAAGTAGAACAAAGAATACGCCCTCCAAGTTGTCCATGGCCAAGGGCGTGGCATCTGGAGTATCCTCTTTTGTCTACAGGTCGAACGACCACCGAAAGAGAACGAAATTAAAGACTAAAAAAGTCAAAGTAAACAAAACTATTCAATTACCGCGCAGATACCAGAACCGATTTCGTTCCACCATTTATTTTTCATCTTTTCCAGCACACCTTGTTCCTGTAGCTCGAGCAGAGCATTATTGAATTTGTCACGATGTGGCCAATCTGAAGAAATGAAATTTCACAATTTTTTTTTTTTTTTTTTTTGATAAAAACGAAACCAAGATATAATCTAGTTTACTTTTTCGCATAGCGATTCCGTAGCCTTTTTCATCGAGAGCTTCGCCAATTTTCTTTAAGTTGCATTCCCGTTTCGTGTTGTACTCAATGGAAGTTGATTCCATGAGGAAAGCATAGTGAGTACTAGTTTTGACTCGATCCACTCCTTCCAGATTAGTCTCGGTTAGATATTCTGGATTATCGATCATAAAGTTATTCATTTTCTTATAACGTTCATCCTCAGAGTTCTTAAAATGCAGGCACATATGAAAATTAATTCAGATGGGAATTGTTATGTTTCTTACCAAAAAGAAATTTCTGGTGGATCCTGTACGCTTGGCGCCATAGACCACGCCTCCCTTATTATCGGCCAAGTCATCAACGCTATCTATCAAACTCTGAGGCTGTTCAATGGTCAAAAAGGCAGCCAAATTAGCCGTGTAGGAAGACACCACAATCAAGGTGAAGAACAACCAAAAGGTAGCCACAATACGGGTGGAAAGTGCTCTGAAAAATTTCAACTACTAAAAAAGAAAGTCTACTATTCTTTCTTTACTCACTTGGGTCCAATTTCCGAGCCTTGTTGCAAAAGAGCTCCAGTTGTAAACCAAATGGAATTGCCTATAGTAAATTGGTTCTCCAACTCTGTGGGTTCTTCTACACAGGGATATGGGTTATCCCATTCACTGGGCGATAGGCGACCGAGCATAAAGAAACTTAATGAAACAGATATAAAAGAAAGACCCAAAAACCACCAGACGTCTTCCGAGAAGGGATCCATGAAGGTAAAGAGTGCAGGTGGTGCCTTTTGTGGTTTTAAGTATAAAATGGCAATGCCTAAAAGAAATAGAAAAATTTACTTCAACTTTAATAAAGGTCTTTCTTTTTCACTTACCTAGATTCATAAATGGTATGGTAAAATCAATGGCCTCTTCCCGCTCTGAAGTGATGGTCAGATCCGTTATAGCCAAATCTGCCCGCTGAATAAAATAAGTTTTTTCTTAGAGAATCTTTCAGATATTAATTGACATATGCCTTACTCCTTGCATGATCTCTCTCAGCATTCCAGTGGATTCATTGGTGCTTTTATTATAGGAACCATAATCATTGCCACCGTTGAGGAAGGTGAAATTGAAGCCCAATTTGTCTGATAGTTCTTTAATGAGATCCACACCATAACCTTCGTACTGGCTATTGCCTTCAAGCTGCTTTTGACTCTCTACTAAACTGGCATACGGTTTATTCTTTCATAGGAAGTTGGGATTCTTAAAAGTTCCACAATTATAAATCATATTTGTATAGTTACCGGAACTGAGAGCAGAACTATAAAAGTTTTGTTAGCCAACGAATTGTCAATATTATCGAATTGTGCAGTCGTGGGTGCCAATCTTTGGGGCCGATAATCGCGCACTTCATCCCAAGTTCCCACCTTGACAATGCCTGAAGGTTGCAGCTCTATTACATCCAAGTGATAGCCCTTACGGATATTGCCCTCAAAGTAAACGGGACCAGTGAGCAGTCGTTTTTTTAAGCGAAGCTAAAAGACGTTTATGAAAAATTAAAAAATATTTCTGTCCATCTTTCACGCTTACCGTTCTCATATAGTTCTTGAAGGAGGACCCATCGTCCCGGACACTTTCGGTGCGTTGAGAGCAATTCTGCGACACGGGCTTAAAGGGTAAATTTTTTAAGGTCTCAGCAAATAGCTGTACTGCATCGTAGGTCAAGGCCATTTCCACGGTGATGGGACAGGAACCTTAATATTTAGAAATTTTATTATTTGTGTGTTAAGCTTGGTATTCCTATACAAGTTTACCATTTCGAAACTCTTCTGGGTCATTGTTGTAGCCCATTTTTACTAGCAACTCTTTGACAGCCATTTTTTCAGGGGAAAAGAGACGTAAGCTGGTGATATTGGCTTCACTATATTTGTATTCCTCCAAGTCAAACGAATGAAAATCCAAATTACCAATAATGAATTTATAATCTTCATTTATAATGCCAACTTGTTGGGCCTGTCAAATAGATTATATAGTCAATTTGCCACAATAAGATAAGTCATTAATATTTTAGAACCTGATTAAGAAATTCCGGCATGGTATCAGTTGAGCCCACAACCACAATTTGATTATCCATTGATTTGCGTACCCGTCTTAAAATAGGCTTGTAGTTGCCATTGAGTTGCATATCATAACGAAGTACCGTAACGACTGGTCCATTCATGCCAAAGAGAGTTGTCAACTCATTTAGGATGCTCAGATATTCGGCTTGAATTACAAAATATGTTAAGTGTGTAATTAATTGGAGCGCAGCCACTTACCTGATTCATAGAGAAATATGAAACGATTCCACTCAAAAGCCGTTATCAAGCTAAACAAGGCTTTTGATAGGTCAACAGGATGAGGATGCAAATTGAAACCTTCGCTGAAATCACCCATGTGTGAGTATATGTGAGGTATATCCATGGCATCGCAAATAGACATCAAGTGTACGGCAGTATGGTGAGAAGAAGGACCAAAGACTCCAGCAATGCCAGTCTAAAATTATTAAAAAATATTGAATTTTAAGCAACCTTGAAGCATTCCCTAACTCACTTCCAGCATTCTGCAGAGTGTGCCATAACTCTGGTAGGCATCGCCGTAATTGACTTCTGACTTGAGGGAGGACAAGGCAGTACCAAGTTCCTGATTAGCCACATCAATGGCATGATCGAAAACAATATTCATTTGCTCCGAATTCTGATCAGTCAGTAGACCTAAGAAAAATACAGTTTTGTTTATGGCATTAATTTAGAGTACTCAAAATAAAACACCATTAAGCCGGTTTGTTTACCAATAATAATAAAAAAAACAAAAAATCATTCGTTTGTGTATGTCTGGCAATTTGCTCAGACCATTTTCCACAAGAAAAACAAACAAATAGTAAACTCATTTTAATGAGCTTTCGGCGTTGATGGAACGAGCAGCTTGTTCTCTTTCCGAAATATTAAAAATAAATCGTCCGTTCAAAAACATTGTGTTTGGAAACTAAGAAATATGTACGAGTACATAAATTTTTTAAGCACATGCGACATACTTTCGAAATAAATTTCTCAAATTGAAAAGAAAATATCTTACCAATCGGCACTGTTCCATAATTTTGATTCTCGTAACCACCATAGCCATCGTATTGTGCTGTTGTGGTTGATATATTTATGAAGATTAAACAAATAATTGGAAGAATTTTTAATTCCATTTTTGTAGATTTTATGAAAGCTTCAGCATATCCAGATTTTATGTATACATTTTTAGGAAAATCAAATTGATGGCAACCAGATTGTACCACTCTCGCTGAGCAGAAAGCACCGACTGAATTTTCCAAAATTTTAAAGAATTAAGAAAATGTAAAATTGACTCTTTGAGTAAAACTTTTAAAAGCTTTGAGTTTTTTATTTGATCAATAAAAAAAGACAATGTGACAAACAAATGCATAAACATATATATTTAGTATTCGTAAAATATATATTAAATATTATTTGGATTGATTGCTTTGTAAATTGTTATCTGAATCAGTTTCCAAGGATTCAATGGATTGGGACGAGTTACGGCTACGTGAGTAGACAGACTGGGCACTCTTCAATGGTCGTTCATTAGTGGAAAAGCTAACGACAATTTTAAATTCTTCCGAAAGAGCAGCCCAGAAGGGTACCTAGAAAAATTTACAAGAAACATGAAATATTTGATTTATTATGTTTTTTTTTTTTCTCGAAAGATTTACCTCATAGAACTTAGATTTTTTGTACACGAACATACACCAGTACATAATGGCAAAGGCAACGGAGAGGCAGACGCCAACTACCAAGACCAAATAAACACCACTGAGATTATCTACACCCAACTCAGAAGGGCCATCATCCTCACTTTTAGCCTACAATTTATAAATGATAGAAGAGATACAAATAATCCTAAATCGAAACTTACACCACAAACTCCAGCTCCAATTTCATTCCACCATTTATTTTTCAAACCAGCCAATACACCTTGCTCTTGTAATTCCAGAAGGGCATTATTGAATTTGTCACGATATGGCCAATCTGGGAAAATATTTGCTTTCATAAAAATTGTTTTCAATAATATTTTAGAAACATACTTTTAACCATTGCAATTCCATAGCCCTTTTCATCTAAGGCATCGCCAATTTTTTTTAGGTTACACTCTCGCACCGTATTGTATTCAATTGAAGTGGATTCCATTAGGAAAGCATAAAACGAGTCTTTCTTCACCTTATCCACACCCTCTTGATTGGTTTCTGTTAACATCTCAGGATGATTTAACATGTACTCATTCATTTTGATGTAGGTCTCGTCTTCAGAGGTCTATCAAATATTTACAATTATTATGAATTAGGATGTTTAGCTTAGTGTAGGAACTTACCAAAAAGAATTTTCGTGTAGAGCCCGTACGTTTGGCCCCGTACTGAACACCACCTTTGTTTTCGGCTAAGTCCTGCACGTTATCAATGAGACCCTGAGGATTTTCAATAGTCAGAAAGGCAGCCAAGTTGGCAGTGTATGAGGAGACCATAATGAGTGTAAAGAACCACCAAATTGAGGCAATAGTACGTGTGGATAAAGCTCTAAGGAAAATAAGAATTTCTCAATTGCATTTCTGCTGAAGAAATATCTGGCTTACTTTGGTGCAATTTCTGAGCCTTGTTGCAACAAAGCACCTGTGGTAAACCACACTGAATTGTTTATAGTAAATTGATTTTCTAGCTCTTCGGGCTCTTCGATACATGGAAAGGGATTGTCCCATTCAGTTGGTGATAGTCTACCCAATAAAAATAAACAAAGAGAGACACCCAAATAAGCTATGCCCAAATAGAGCCACACTTCTCCGGAAAAGGGGTCCATGAAAGAAAAGAGTTGTGGTGGCGCCTTGGTTGGTTTTATATATAAAATAGCAATGCCTAAAAAAATATATATAAAGTTAAATTTTTATATGAATTTGTTATTAATTTTACCCAAATTCATAAAAGGTATAGAAAAATCAATAGCCTCCTCACGCTCCGATGTTATAGTTAGATCTGTTATAGCCAGATCAGCTCTCTGAAAAATGTATTTTAAAAGTTACTATACAATCGATTATTAAGTGGGTTTAATACTTACACCCTCAACTATTTCCTTTAACATGCCTGTAGTTGTATTTGTGGTTTTATTAAAAGAACCATAATCATTGCCACCATTATGAAATGTAAAATTGAAACCAAGTTTGTCTGCCAGCTCTTTAATCAGATCTATACCATAGCCCTCGAACTGGCTATTGCCAATTAAGGTATCTATGCTCTCCACCAAACTGGCATAAGGTTTGTTCTGTTATTAACAAATGAATTAACTGTAGTTCTGATATGATATAAGATTGATCAAACTACTTACGGGAACTGAGATCAAAACCTTGAAAGTCTTGTTCACTAATGAATTGGGATCTATATCGTTTAGATTTGGCATTTGGGGTGGCCGTTCAAATTCAAAATCTTTACCATTTTCCCAAGTACCCACTTTGACAATGCCGATGGACTGTAATTCAATTACATCAAATTTGTAGCCTTTTCTCACATTTCCCTCGAAAAATATACGCCCTGTGATAGTTTTTTCCATGATTTCCAGCTAAAAATAATTGTATTTATAGTTTTTTGACGATTGTCTACTTTGAGAGCATTGCTAACCGATCTCATGTAGTTTCTAAAAGTGGAACCATCAGGTTGTACATTATCATGTCTTTCAGAACAGTTCAATACTTGCGGCTGATAGGGTAGATATTTGGTGGTCTCAGCTATGACTCTGACAGCGTCGTAGGTCAATGCCATTGATATGGTTATAGGTGTGGAGCCTTCAAAGATAAGTTCAAACATTTATTTAGAATTAAAGTTCTATTAATTTTTAGCCTACCATCTCCAACGGGCTCTACTTCACCCAACTCATTTTGGAGTTTAGCTAACAGCTCCTGGGACTCTTCACTGTCGGGTGAAAACATACGTATGCCAGTTATGTTGACCTCACTGTATTTGTACTCCTCTAGGTCAAAGGTATGCAAATCCAGGTTGCCTATGATGTAGTTATAATCTTCGTTTATGATTCCCACTTGTTGGGCCTGGCGCAAAAGTTCAGCAACGCCTTCTGTACTGCCCACGACTACAATGCGATTGTCTTCAGACTTTCGTATACGTCTGAGAACAGCCTTGTAATTACCATTTAAATTGAGATCGTAGCGGACTACCTTAATCACAGGTCCTTTGGTGCCATACAAAGTCATGAGATGGTCCAAAATTGCCAAGTATTCAGCTGCAATTTGATATTACTCACTAAGTGATGGGTCATTGATTTACTAACTTACATGATTCATAGCAAAATATATATCTTGACCAATTGAATTGCTGTATGATATCATAAAGAACACGTGCAATATCCTCGGGGTGAGGATGTAGATTGAAGCCATCCGTTTGCGGACTCCAAGATAAATGTGGGTATATAAATGGTATATCCTTTGAGTCACAAGCATTTAATAAATGTGCCGCTGTGTGCTTCGATGAAGGACCGAAAACAGCACCGATACCATTCTGAAAAAATTCAATGAGGTTTTTTTTTAAATGAATTATTTTTATAGATATTCACCTGCATCAGTCCACATAGTTGGGCAAAGGCGTACACCGAATCTCCATAGTCAACATTCTGAGTTTCACCTACGAGTGGGATGCTCAGTTCATTATTTACCACGGATATGGCATGCTCAAAGGTATGCCGAACTTTATCAGTAGTATCATCGGTGATAAGGCCTGCTCTCAGTAATTGAGTAAAAGAGGCAATGGAAAATTGAGAAAAATGTAGTGTTAGCATTTTTGCTCTTGGAAACTTTCACAGCTTTTTTTGTACTTTACCTATACGTATAGATTGTCCACTGACGGCTCCATAAGACTCAATTCCGAAACCGTGCGATTCATTTGGCAATAATAAAATCATACAAATCAACCAAAAATTCATTTTAAAATACTTTTCAATTAATCTATCTCACATATTTCAACAACCGATCAGTATGTTAAAACTATTTATAATATATACACACATTTATGTGTATATATATATAAATATCTTTTATGTGTTCGTCTACAAGATATTTTTTGGACTTCTACTCACGTTGAGTATGCCGCTATGACTGGATAAAATCTTCTTGGCTTTTTCAGAATTAACTCAAAAAGTTTTCGGTATTTGTTTTGATTTTTAAAAGTGTCTCAAAAACTTTTGGAAGTGTTGGGAAATATTTAAAAATATATTGCCGGTTTATGTTTACTAAGCTTTTATAGATAATTTATTTTCTATCAATAAATCAGAAATTAATGAACACGTAAATATTTTTATTTTTTACCTAATTTATTATAACAGAAATGTTAAAATTTTTATAATATTTAATTGGAATTATCACAAATATAAAATTGTTTAATCTAAATTATTTCAAAATTACAAATTAGTTATTAGCTAAATAAAAATTATTTAAATATAATTGTATACAGGCGCAAATTTGTGGCAATATAATTATTATTTTTTTTTTAATTTTTGTTTTTTGGCACAACATTATATCTCTCGAGCTCTTAGAATATCTCAACTTGAGCCCGACAGATACATTCGACTTGATGGCAGGGAGGCAGTGCAAACTGAAATTAAATAGTTTGAAGTTTAAATAGTTTTATTAATTTGAATTGAAAGTGGAAGTATGGGTAATACAAAAATAGCACAGCACTTTGAAAGAATTGAACAAGTTTGCAAGTTGATTTCACTTGATCTCTCAAGACTTGGCGAGCATAAATCACCATTAATTAAGTGCGACACAATATGCCCAAGTGAAGTGCGTTGTTGGCAAAATACACGACGCCTCACTCAGGGTGTGCCTAATGGAACTAACATGGATGGAAGACAGCTCAGACACCAGCTCAGTTAACTACCGCACTTCGGGAGGCGCCGAACCAGAAACAACAAAACAATAACAAGTAAGCTGACTGTAGACACGCACTCCTCTAATCAAGTGCAGTCGAAAGTGGAGCAATTAATTGAAGATGCCAGTTTGTGCGATGCTGGTGATTATGTGGCAGGGGAAGCAAAGCAATACTTACCGCAAATTTCAACAAGTTAACTGGCAACTGCTTTGCACTGGGATAAGTGTGATGTGTCAACTATTTGTAATACTCTAAGGCTATAGGTAACGAGGTCCTGTATGGTGCACTTGAGCGGCGCAGCTGGAGTCCTCCGACTACCATACACTGCACTTGTGATATGGATTCATGGGGGTACCAGCAGCACAATGAAATTCGCGAGCAAAATCATAGGAATTGGATAGGGTACCAATGACTCGAAAGCGACCAGGACTGTGAATGGCTGTGTTTAGTTTATTTCGTATGGCCTCGGGACGCATGGCCCCACACCAGACCTGACCAAAATTCAGGAAGAACAATTGTGGCCCCGTCATATTAAGGCCTGGTAAAATTTCGTTGCTGGCTTCTTGGGGATGCTCATCCAGCCAGCGTTTGTAGGCATGAAAAGCCTGACGCAACCCGCCATTATCGGCAATGTTTTCACCTGGAAGAAGTGGGGAATTTGTAAAGCATTTATGAAATTACAAAATCTAAAGTGATTACCTTGAGTGCTTTCGCCATTGAGGGCTATGCCCACTTCCTCCACAGTGTAATTGCTGTATTGGGCTATGATACAACGGGCCCGCTCATCGAAGCCTCTAATTGAGGCATCTGTCCACCATTTGTGTATGTTGCCATTCTTATCGAATAATCTGCCCTTGTCATCAAAGCCATGTGTCAGCTCATGACCAATAACCACACCAATTCCGCCAAAATTCAGCGATTTCGGAAAGTGACGATGATAGAAGGGAGGTTGCAGTATACCAGCTGGAAACATGATTTGATTCTTATTCCGACTATAATAGGCATTCACAATTGCAGGAGCTGTTTGCCAATTGGTTTTGTTGACACGTTCGTGCAGTTTGGATTGCTCGGTTTTGGCTGTGTGGAGCAGAACGTTGAGAGTATTTTCAAAATATTTCTCTGGATCAATTTCAATGCCAGCATATTTTTCATTCAGCTCTCCAGAATTCAAGATAAAATCAGGGTAGCCTATTTTCAAAGACATTGCATTTACTTTCTCCTCAGCCAAGTGCTTGGTATTGTGATCTATCCAATCCGTAGTCTTTAGTATATCCCGGAAAGCCTGCTGCAGTTCATGGGTCATACGCAGTGTATCTCTTTTACTATTGTCGTCGAAGTACCGACTGACAAACATGGAACCCACAGCCATACCCATGTTTGTGTTGACCTGTGAAATTAAAACCCATTAGGATTACATTTGGAAAGGTAACTGGATACATTTTAAATCTTTACCCACCTGAGCTATGCAGACCTTCCAACGCTGAGGACTCTCTTCGCGTCCAAACAGAGCATGATAGAAGTTTTGCTTGATATCATCGAAACGATCATCCACATTGTTGATGCGATGCCGTACAAATCTCCACATCATATAGTTGGCCACCGTGCGTGGTTCCGTCTCCACCAATAAGGCCACTAGTTGTTTCATATATTCGACGGCATAGATAACAACTTCCTCGTTGTCATGTACATCTCGGTTCTGTAGGGTGTGCAGGTAGCCAACCCAATTGATCTGCGGCACTGCCGCATGCAGTTGCTGGAGAGTCATCCGCTTGTACAGTTTCGTTACATTCAGTCTCTGCTCGGCTGGCGCCGTAATACCAGCCAGCTGAGTCTCAAAGGCTATTAGTTCTGTGGCTGTACGAAGGGCAATGGGCTTGGGTGCTCCGAGCTTGTGCATAACTTCGGACATGTAGCGCTGATAGGCCAGTAAATATTTGGCATTGCTTGGTTGCAGGAAATACTCTCGGGTGGGTAGTCCCAAGCCAGTCTGGTCGAATTGCACAATGTTTTCTTCTGAGTTTTTGATATCGGCACCGACCCACTGGACGATCAGTATATCGTTATTATAGCGACGTAAGGTGGCTGCCAACTGAAGCCAATTGAAATTAGCATCGGACCAATGCGGGTCTAGGACTGGCCAGCCTCCGAGCTCACGCACCAAGGCATGCAAAGGTTCTATACCTCGTTTAGTTAGTAGATTGCTATTTACGCAGGATTTGTAAAGATTTTTCGCTTTCAATTGGGCATCATGTTTGGTATTTACATATTCCTTGGCTCCTAAATTCTCTGGTTTGTTACTTACAAGGGCTTGCACGATCTCTTTCTCCTTCTCCTTGACTACTTCCTCTTCCTTGGACTTCTCTCGCGTGGTCTCGATAAGGCGTCTTCTTTTATTGTTGTTGCTTCTGCGCTTATAACGAACCAGGATTCGGTTCAGCACATTCCTGCGACGTACAATATGTTTTCTTAACTCTTCGACTTCCTGGTCTTTAGTTGTGGCCGCAGGCTTGTTGTCTACGGCGGCCTCAACGGAGGCTTCCTCGTCCTCATTTAGCTTGAAGAGATCATTACGGATTTGACCCGTTTCTTGTTGAGTCTTTCGGTTTTCTAGTGCCTGTGGTGTTTGTTTTTCCAACAGATTACGTAATACCAAATCTAGACTTTCGCGCAGCATTTCAAAAGTATCAAAGCCGGCCTTGTCCTTGGGTATGGGATGTAGTTTCTCCCAATTACCGCAAGCATACTTATAGAAATCCACACAAGGATCTACCTTGGTATCCATATAACGCTGCATTGTCTTTGCCTGGGCCTGGCGTATGCCCTCCCGCGTTCCCTGTTCGTTCCAGAATGACTGCAAAGCGGCGGTGGTCTCAAGAATCTGTGATTCCAGGGATTCACTATTTTCGTCGGCCTCGGATACATCACGTTGTATGTCCACACCCAAGGCTCTTCGACCACGTTCATGTGCATGCTCCCAATCCTCTAGGCGCCAGGTCCAAAAATGTGGAGCCTCTAAATAATTACGAGCTATAGCCTTTTTATTGTTGGTGTAAAACTCCCGTTTAGTCTCTTCATCATTGCTCACATAACTATCGGCGATGGATTCTTCGCTGTCTTGATTAATTTGATCCTGTGCCTGGGAGGATTCAATGCATTCTCGTGGTATGGAATTCACGCTATGCGGGAGAAAGGATGTACGAGCATCTTTCATCAAATCACGATCTTCCTGCTCCAGGGTCTCACCATTGACATAGCGATAGGGCAGACAACGCTTGGAGAGCTGGGCAGCGTGTTCTTCTAGCTTAGCTCGCTTCGACTCGGGCACCAGAAATTCGTCATTGATTAGCTCATTGTAGGTCTCACCTTCGGGCAACAGGGATTCGTAGTCCTCCAGCAGGCTGGGCACATATCCAGGCGATCGTTGTTCTCTCTGCCGATGTCCGTTCAACTGTAATGCCATAAGCACACTGTCCATGCGCAGGAGCAGGATCAACACCAGCGTCAGTGGCAGCATCACCACTGGAAGCAGAATAAGAAATTTACAACAGGTGAAACCAGGACACCATTGCAATCTTCCTGTCTGCTGGTTTACGCCAAGGCCTAGCTTAACCCGTGAGCTTGTGGGATTGTGTATTCCTGGTTGGGAATAACTTCCGCTGTTTTGTAAGCTTAATTGAGTATGTCGGCTCATTGCCACAAAGACAATGAAACTATGACGTCACGGGCAAGGTTAATACGCAGCCAAAAATTCATGTAAGTCGAGCGCAACTATTTTTATTTTTTTTTGTATTCTATAAATTTTATTTTTATTATTTAGTTGGTCTGGCCTTTATACTTTAATTAAACGCAATTTTCGCGCTACGTAACGCAATCTCTTAGACCGTTTCCTGCAGACTAACGGCTGACCGACCGCACGGGCGCATCAGTCGCGGGCGCATAACATACTGAGAGATCGCTGTCCAAATGGCTCAGCCCGCCATTAGTGGGGGGTTATTGGGCCCCCACGCTGGAGTGGGATCGGAACGAGTGGAATTGTGGCAGAGTGTAGTCGGCAGACGAGACTGAAGATGGGGTTGGACAGGCCGCAATCTCGGTATGCGACAAACGACAATTGAGCAACTAACGCTGGACAAAGGGGCACATGGCCAGAGGGAATGAAGCAGAGCCGGGGTCGGGTCGGTCCGATTCAGTTAATTTTTTGAGCTGAAGCTTTATTAGCTCGTCGTGGTTGCGGCGCTTCGCTAAGTGACGACGACAACGCTGACCACTACAAAGACAACAACAACAACAACTATGATTGTGTTGCCGCCAACATTTTTTTTTTCAGAGCTGTCTTGTTTGCTTCGTCCAGACATTTGATATAAACACATAACAATATATGATCTGATCTAAATTATTTTTAGATTGGATCTTTTTATTTAATTTTTTTTTAGGTTGGTTTATTTGTCTGTTTGAATCAATATTGATACGCTTGATAAACTGGCGTCACTTGTGGGTGCTTGACCCTGCTAGCCAGTGCAACCAGACCGGTTAGAACTAGCCCAGTTGGACAGCCTCAAGCTATGCTAACTTGTGTATATAAATTCTGACCTAATAACCTAATAATCGGTCACAATTTCCGCTTGCATCCATGCAGACTATATGAGAGATATCTCTTTGTTGCTCTCAGTGTAAAGCAGACATCAGCAAAAACAACAAGTGTGTCATTATCACAACGCAGTAACCTGTCGGCACAGATACACATATACATATATACCTATATGTACACAGATACAAATGCAAAGTCAGAATACTGGGTAAAGCACCATTGACCTCCGTTTGGGTTCAACGCTAAATTGAGTTTAAATTCAATCAGTTTAATTCAATTTCACAAAACAATTGTAAAACAAGTTGGTGGGAAAGTTTATTAGATTCAATATGAAATGACTTCTGTGATACCCTTTAAATGAACAATTAAATGAAAAGGTAAATTAGGTCAGCAAAGGAATTAATTACAAATTTTTAACCACACAATTGAAATCAAACTTATGAAACTTGGAATTGAGCAAACGAAAAGATCTGTATTCTTGGGAGAATGGGAATGAAGGCTTCCCCTAATTTTCACACTAAAATATATATATCAAATCGACTAAACTGATGCTGAGGATATCAAGTGAAATACGGCTACGCATTTATCTTTTTTTTTCTTTGTATGAATTAATATTCAGTACTGCATTTATGCTAATTTGCAAATGCTCTCGATGTACGAGAATTTGAATCTGAGCACGAGAACTCATCATATATAACAATTGAAATTGCCTCTGGGCCCACAATTTGGACGACTGCTTGCAATGGCACTATGCTTGTTATTGCTGTTGTTGTTGGTCATTCGGTTAGGTTAGTATTACAAGATTATGTGGGTAATTGTCGGCATGCGTTGGCATCTCTAATACAACACATACCCATGACAGTCTCTGGGACCAAGGGGCAAACCATTGAAATGACAACGGGAGAGAATTGAAATCTCCACAGGCGCTGATGGCGTTGCCTTCGACTTATGGCTTAACAGAAGCCATGAATTTTAGTTTCATCAAAATTATCATTCACCGAGTGTGTGCTTATGTGGCAAGGTCTTGGGTTTCGCTTGTGGCAGGTTTATGTGCAGTACGTTCATCCAGCTTATTGTTGTTGTTGTTGTTGTTCGTCATTTGAAATTATCTTCTATGTTTTATGCAAATTGTAGCCTTAAACCTTTTAATTAGAGGCTCTGACCGAGATTGACAAACAGGTCCATCTACATCTACAGCTCAGCACAATAGAATTATATATAAATTTTGCATTTTTTTCTACGTTCTTAAGTGTTTTATAATTATCAAATTGATGGCAACTAATAAAATTTACTGGCTATTTATTTTTATTTTTTCAATTTGCCTTGCACTTTTTGATCTCCAGTTCAAGAGACCGAATCAAACAGCCCAATAAATTTAATTGATACCCCAGAACTGCAGCATCACATTATTTTTATTTTTATCAAAGGTAAACGAACGTATTCGATGATAAATGTTATGATAAAAAAAAATGTATTACTTTTGTTTTGTTTTGTAACTAATTCCAAATTAAATTGCTTGTTAATTAATTAATGAGTCTCATGTAAATAATGGATTAATTTTGTTCTTTGAATGGAAATGCTTTGTTTTATGAATGAAAGGCTGATTTAATAATTCGAGAGTGCATTGATTTGGGGAAAATGCAAATTGTGTTATATATTCATTTAAACTGTATTCTTTGACATTTGAAAAATAAAATAATAATTAAGTCGAGGTTATCAGGGGTTAAACAAAACACCAGACAATCGGACTAAACAATTTTATAGTGCATTGATTTTTTTTTTTTTTTTGAGGAAACTAACAGAATCCTAGACAACTATTCCGTGTTTTTATACTAAATTCCATTCATATAATTCATTAAATATTTTTCACTATTGCGTTGCATTTCGAAGAGCTTGGTTAATTTTATTAATATTCAATACAAATAATTTAATACTTAATTGTACTTTGTTTAAACAGGTTTCAGCTTGACAATTTACAAGCTCACTTTTATCGATATTGAGTAGTCTAGGTAATATTTTTCATTATTTTTGAAACACTCACAGTTTGTTGATATTTAAAAATTTATTTTAGTTTTGTCGGTTTTTCGAAGCACATTTAGGTTTGGCGTTGCTGAGATTAAAATTGATTTGAAAAATAAAAAATTATTGCGAAACGTTGTGCAGCCGTTGAGAGTCGTTGGCGTTTTGAAACAGATTTGAGATTCTTATTTGAAAAATAATATAAAAACAAAAAAAAATACATGATGCTTTGCTTGTTATCGCGAAACGATGACGACGACTTCGTTATCGTCGTTAATGGGGAAGCACCCTCGGAATTATCTTGGCTTACCACCTGATTTGCCGGTTGTTGTTGTTGCTGTTGTTATTGCTTTTGTACTTACTGTTTATAATCTTTGCTGTTTCGGAGATGTTGCTGTTTGGCTCCTATGATGTCACAAGCTTTTGTTGCCATTAATCAAATGTAGAGAGCAACTGGGCATGTTTCTATAAGCCGTCTGTTTATTTTGCCACAATTACAGACACTTGTGTTTATTTTAATTCTTATAACTATTATTAATTTTTTTTGTAGCCTTGATCAGTTGATTTTTTTGTCAAAGCCTATAAGGGAAAGTATAAAGAGAAGTTGTAGGTTTTGGGTAATTGGTGAAAGACTAATTGATGCTTCATTGACTAATTTAATTAAATACCTTTGAAATGCTTTTGGTACTGATTAAGCTGAATAGACAGCCTACCTGTTTGTATAATTGATTTTCAATTCAATGATACTTAACTCAATTACTTGGACATATGACTGGGATAAGACTTTTACTTTGAGATTTTTAAGAACTTATTCTATTGGGGTTTTTAATTGATTTTGATTCGAAAGTACTTTGAAATATCTTTTATGACCTGAATGCTAAAATAAGAATCAATTATTTGTTTTTTTTTCTGTTTATTTAATTATTTAATTATTCAAGTGTAATAAAATATCGTATCTTTTATATTTTACTTTATAAATCACACAGAGCACATACCCAAGAGGATATGAAGTGTTAGGCTTTTCATGTCAGTTCAGCTTACATTTGTTAATTCTAGAAAGGCAAAACTTTTAGTAAAACCCTCAAGCCAATCAATCATATATTCACAATTTATTGCTGATAATAAATCAATTGTTTGTATTTTGTTATGCGTAAGGCAAAACCGTTCATCAATACATAATTTTTATTTGTTAATTTTCCATTATTATTTTCTATGCGAATCAGTTTCGCCCAGCCATTGCGGGGGAGTTTGACAAGAACATTTCAATTTAAATGGTCTTTGACCACACCTGTAAACTGGCAAAAGACACAAGTCAAGTTATCGACATTTTGTGCTTACAATGTGCGAGCAAATTTAATTTTCTTTTATTTAATTAACACTTGCTCGATATGTGAGCTGTGTGTCAATATATTTTATTATTTATTAATGCCTCCCCTGGGTTCCTTTGGTTATTGCCATTATTATTTAACTATTTGTATTGTTTTTTTTTCTCACAAATTCGATTTAGCAATGAAATGAATAACGACAGCGTTTATTTGCTTATGAGATTAATTGGCTTTGTTTTGTATGATTATTTATTTATTGTTTCATTTTTTTTCTTTCATTGGTTAATTTAATAATTTACTACTTGATTCAGAATGTGTTGGCTTATTTTTGTTTTGCTCTTTTGCAGCTAATTAATTGTGGTATACGGAGCGTATGAGCAATATTAACAATTTTTACTCAAGCAAAATTTGTATTTTATTATTTATTTATTTTTTTTTTGACGATTAAATTGTTATGCAATTCCATTAGAGAGTCTATGAAAATTTCGTAGTGACATTTTCCAATTTGAAAAATTTTACTAATGCACTCAACACATTATGCACACTTCTGGTAACTCATTTATTAGGCTAATTATTGTATAGAAATACAAACTGCTTGCTGTGACAGCCCCAACGAAATTGTTTATTTTCGAAAAATGTTAAACTCAGAAAAGACAAAACAAATAACGCTAAAATCCACTCAGTGTCTGTTGCACGAAATAAACACGGCAGCATTTTATTACACAAATTTACGGCTATAAATTTTCTACTATCGATCATAGTCAAGTTGTGAGATAATTTGCAATAAATCTGTTTGTGTTTGTGTATATGCTTTTGCGGCATTAGAATCGCTTATGGCAAACAGGAATGGCAGTGCCAGCCTGGAATCACAAACGGGATTGGCGGAACTGGCGGTGGGTGGGTGGATTTTTCTAGTGCTTACAAACTCCATTAAAGTTGGCACAAAACATAAATTAGGATAATTACAATTGCACCCACAAGTGCCATTCCAATTGACTTTGCTATTGTTGTTGTTGTGTTGACGATAACCGGAATGGCTGCTCTGGAAGAATTTTGATTGCATAAACAGTCAAGCGGCTTAGAGTTGGTCGGAAAAATAGTTGCCAAAGATTTTTAATAGAAGTAAAAAACTGTCAGCTTTTGGTCGGTAGTCGAAAAATTAGCCAAAAAATGTATAAGCTGCGGCAATTACAAAAGCAGCAAAAACCACCAAAAACTACAGATAACCAAGCCAGGCCAGATTACTAAGCTACCCAAAATGAGAAATCGTGAGCGAGGGTGCCAACTGGGCAATAATAAACGACGCCACCGACCAACACTATAGCCAGTGTCGCCACTAAAATTCAATCTGAGAATGTTTTGCAACTATTTTGATTTCTTTTTAGTTTTGTTTGCTTTCGCATACCACTGATTTTTCAAAAGAGCCGGCGGCCCGTGGTCCGCTTTGCCTTGGTCGGAGTGTCAGTTTTTTTCGTGTCTCAGCCAAATTAGTTGGCCAGTAGTAATGCGATGCCTTTGATGACGGCATTGATGCGTATTAAAAAATTTACCATTCCCTAGATATCCAGCAAGCTGCAAAATCAATTAAAACAAGGCGATGAAGCAAAGTTCCACACGAACTCAACCAGCTTGGAGTTCATTCATACGTGACTTTGCACTTTGCTGTTGGCAGCAGCTTGCAGTATTTTAGCTTTGAAGTGATTTGTTGCGGTACCACGGCCACCCGCCAGTTTTATGCCAAATAGTTGGTCAATTGGACGCCTTTGGCTATCGATGTGTTGCGCAGGCGCAGAGCTTGCTCATATGAGTTTGCCTGCTTGTCTGGGTTCATTTATTTGACTAGGAAAATTGGGCAATAAATCTAAGCATAGGAGAACTGAGTTAGCTTGACAAATTTCCAGTGGTCTTTGTTATCAAAAACTTATTTTGTCTTACAGATTAAATGATCAAACTAAGTATTTTATAAATATATAAATTCAATTGGTAAATTAATTGAACATATCATCATATCATCCTCTTACTTTATTAAATCAAAAATAAATATTTTCAATTATAAAGCGGAACAATTTCAGGTGAATTTTTCAAATAACTCGAACGCAGTTTGGCCCTGACTTTGACATATGAATACATGATTTGCCCACTAAATTTTCCAACAAGTTAAACAAAATCACAGACAACTGGTTTCGCATGGCCAATGCTGTGTGCGCTCACCTACTTTTCCCCCTGTCAATATTGCGTATACGCAATGCGAACCGGATTGGCTCGTGGCACGCATGCGTCATTAGGCAACAACAATAAAAATTGCAGGAAAAACCGCATGCATTTGACACTATTTGTGTCAACAATTTGCCACACTTGTCATTAATGGCGCCAACATGTTGTAAGGCATGCAATCAATTTCATTAAATCCGAATTATTGGATTGCTATCATAATGGACAGGCGAATACTTTCACACTTTTTCAACAAAATCGCATTTGGTGGTTTTACTTTTTAAATGCTTTTATTACTCGCCATCAAAGTAGATTAAACAACAATGTTGTCACCGTGGTTGTTTAACTGATTATGCAAATCGATTAAAGCAATTAGCAATTAATGCAAATGCAACAACATAAAAAAAATTTCTCGATTTTAATTAAGTAGGAAAAAGAAAGAAGAGAAACTTATTGAAGCTTCTTTCATAAAGGATTTGAATGACTCTACTCAGCTGATTTAATAAGTTGGCATCAATTAGACAAATTGAAAGTGGTAGAAGATAAGGCGGACAGCACTCCAGCTATGATTAATTTTCTCTACATTTTCCGCACAAGTTTAGAAAAAATTTGCATCTCGAGTTTCCGTAATGCTTTTGTTCTTGGCAAAGTGTGCTTAATGAGTTTTTGGTTTTATGCAGTTTTGTGACCTTTAGCCAACTGGTCAATTGGCTGCAGCTTATCAGATTTTCCAGAGAAATATTCATCCATCTATCTGTTGTTGGCAGCCCTAATTAACCTTGAAGGCATTATTTGTATCTGATGTCAACCATTTGAGTTTGCCTATTCATTTATCCAATAATTCATTGGGCATTCATTTCGATTCATAAGCGGAGAGTTAAAAGCCTGGATACCGATATTACAGCAGATAGGTAAATAGATTCGATGTGGCAGTGGTGTCGGTGGTTTTGCCCCCGCAATCAATCAATTGAAAAGTTTTATTTTTCTGACACAAATGTGACCTTTGTTATTTTGTGGGCCGATTTTGTTTGTTATTCTACCTTTTGTTGGCATTTTCCGCTCCTGTCATTTTGATGGGCTAGGTGGGCGGGGCAGCAAGCAAGCAAGGGCCCAACAACTTAAGCACATTTGAAAATGAAAGTGGCAGACCAAGGCGTATGGCTGGACAGACATTTTTGACACCCTCACACACATACACACATACATATGTTTGTGTACACGTGCTAGTGATTGAAATAAAACGGTAAGACATTTGAGCGACATATCTAAATTTTCGACTGAGATGAGAAGTGTCATAGCAACGTGACCTTCGCAGGCGTGTGAGTCTCTCTCTCTCTCTGTGTGTGTGTGGCTAATGGAAATGCTTATGGTAAGCATTGCTTTGACAAATTATATAATGCCAAAAGGAGATAAATATATAATATTAAGTGTTCTAGAAATAAACAGGATATTGTCAAAGCCCTTTTCATGGGGAATTGACTAAAATACTTTTACCTTTCATTTTAATAATTGATTGATAAAACCATTTGAATTGTAAATTATTTAAACCAAAATTTAGTACGGGTATATATATGGAAATTTAAAGATCTATTGAATTATGTAATCTTCACAAATTTCCTATTTGATTTTTTTATTTTATTTTTTGCCCTATCATTTCCTTTTTGAAATTCATATTTAACTTGCTGTTAAATCATTTTGAAATACTTCAGTTAATAAAGCAATCGACTTTTGCCAAAATAATAAAAACCGAAAGTCCCCAATTCAAATGCTAAAATCCTCTAGCTTCTTCTTCTTCTTCTTCTCACTGTTGATTTGGTGTTTCCTTCAAAAATTTTTGAGGAGTATGAAAGTGTCCGTGCCAAATACGCCAAATCACCGTATACTATAACATTTTATGGTGTTCAAATTTAATGCCACGTTATGCTTCATTGCTGGTTCCCTCCCCCAGCTTTTGGGAACATGAATGAAATTTTCCTGTTTTTCTTTTTGCTATTTTTTTTGTGGGATTTTTTTTTTTATTTTTTTATTTTGGCTTAGCGATTTTCTTGTTTGCTCTACTGACCAGCGGATTTTTTTTTTTAGGTCTGCAGACTTTGCAGTTGTTTGTTTCGTTGACCAGCAACTTTATTTGCACATGATATGGGCGGTCGTTGTGCCACGGCACGTAGTTGCATATAACGGAGGCCAGGACGGCTGTGATGATGACGACCACGTTTAGGCCGTGTGGGTAGCTGGTTGGCCATTGGAATATGTTTTTTTGGGGTTTTTGAACAGGCGCGAGGTTTGCAGTGTAGCTGCGCTTAGTTGGGTTTGTGCCTTTATTTTTATTTTATTTTTTTTTGGGGTATTTTAATATCAGAGGCCAACTTTGCTGACCGCTATTCATTTCGCTTGTGCGCACTTTATGGACGGTGGTCTGTAGCGATTTGTGTGTCATTTCGGTATGCCAAGTTTGACTGGGGTCTGAGATTGTCATGCCGTGAATATTTTTCTCTGTTTGTTTCTCTGTAAATGTGTTTATTTGTGTGGGTGTGTTTGCCTATGTATTTTGGTGGGTTTTTGTGGATTTTGTCGGCTTGGTTTTTCATGTCATATTTAGAGGGTGGTGGGTTAAAGTTTAATTGACGGTTGCATGCCATTGCGTCCAGATGACTCAAAAGGTAAAAAAACAAATCTATTGACTTTTTGATCATGTTGACTTGATTTATTTTTGTCTTGAGACTTTTCTTGGTAAATTTAAAGGTGGTCATGCGCAGGACTTATAGTTCTTCTTTAAGCAATTTTGATGCTACCAATCAATAGAGCTGGTCAACCTTATTCAAGTGGCGCCACGTGAAGCATTTTCTGGGCTTGGCTAAGACGCAAAAAAAAAAAGAAAAAAACTTTAAAAATTTAATAAAATTGTGGGCCCGCTGTTTGTGAAACTAGATCAGCTGTGGAGACTTCGACTGGCACCTGTAGCGAATCGCCGTTGGTTTACCAAAAACAACCACAACAACAAAAACCAAATCGCTGGTGGCTTAAATGTTGCAAGCTCCGCCAAAAAAAAAAAAATTTACAAAAATGTTGCCTCAAAAATTTAAGCGTGTCAAATTTGTATAAGCCTGATAATTGCATTGACTGTGTTGTAGATTTTTCATCTAAAAATATATATAATATATCCACTACATGTGACTAACTGTTTCAAGATAAACCCACACGGAATCTTGAGCATTCTCAGGCAACACCCAAACAAAATCAAAGACAAATTACCCACTAATATGCGCACAAGTTCAATCAATCATTAAATACCTTAACTTTTCTGCTTGAAAAAAAAAGAGATACGACAATTTATATCACAGATTTGACAGAGAAGTACATATTTAGTTTTTTTTTTCAATTAGGAAAATAAATTAAAGGCCTGATTTATTTTGCTGTACAACAAAAACTCTTCAAGTCTTTTGGAGTGTACTTTAGTTTTCATATCAAGTATTTTTAGACGGTTTGATTAGTTTTAGGCTTGGCCTATCTTGGGTCTCAAGCAGTCATTAAAGTCAGCATATAGGCGTTGGGCTTATCCGCAAAATCTTTAAGAGTATCTCGCAGTCTTGTTTAGAATTAAATTTGAAATTATCTTAATTTAACATGCAATTGCGCCTTTGCTTCGAAGAGCGATTAAAAACAAAATATTCGCAATTAAATTTATGATAGCAACGCCCGCAAAATATCTGGTCTCTGATAATTGGAAATGGCACAGAAGACAAGAATGCCAGCTAAATAAGGCCGACCATATGTGCTGTTTAACCAACAAGATATCACCTTCACCACGACTTCATTTCCATTGCTTGAATATATTTCAGCCAGTTACACCCTAATGACATGTTACCAGGTATCTGCTGGATGCCATAATTTTTGTAATTTTATGTTAGGGTGGCCGTGTTGATTGAATTCAATTGTCTGCCAATCCAGTTGGCAACCATTTTTAAGTTCGACTGCGTGTGCTCTGCACTCTGTGTGCAATTTTATGATTATGGTCGATTACTTAGTTCTATTTTTTTTTTTTTATCGCTTGCAATAATCACTATCAATTAAATTCATAAATTTTAATGATTTATTTTAACCATACACGTTCTGAGAATTTTAATAAATTCTGCCATCAAATACAGGGAGTTGAAGTCGACTGAAAAGGTAAATGACACGATTTATTTTAATTGTTTTGAAATGATTTAAGTGCTCTTAGGGACGACTTAAATAAATAAAAAATGTCAACAAAAATTACAAAAAGCATGCTTACTTAATTAATTAATTATTCATTTGGTAAACACCCTGTCTAGTTGAAATGCATTATTCCCCTACTTCGAAAGGGAAACGAAAAAAAATTAACAATTAGCATTGGTAAATTGTTTGAAATATTTTAAATAATCACAATTCACTTAATTTTGTAAGAACTAAAAAAAAAAAAAAAACAAAGCTAATTGCCAATTATGAAATCAATATTCAATGGGTAATGAAAAGATTTGAACATACATTCACAAATACTGATTCATAGTGGAAGTGAATGCATTGATATTGCTTCCACAAGTGGCACGAAGTAACAAAAGTCCATTGCGGCGAGGAGTGGGCGTGAACGCTTTCAATGATTCCGCTCGACTGCATCGCTAACCAAACTGGAGCATTCAGCTCTACACTGCTAACGGTCTGATCACTAACGGTCTATACCGGGCTGACTAATTAGTTATCGACTGATTCAAAAGGAATTTCAATGTCATCGAATTTTCGTTGAATGATGCCAATTTGCAAATTGTATTTACTTTTATTCTGCCTTCGATTTTGGTTGACTTGTTTGAAATATTAACTGAATAATCATGGTTCAAGTGTTAAAAGAAATTATCTCAAGGTGCGGCAATCAAGATATAAATCATTGGATTTAATATTCTTGATAATTATGTTGTTTAACTACAGTTAAGTGAACATGATTTGCTCATGAATATGTCTGATAATTAATCCAGTTGACACCTGCCGAGTGGCGGGAAACTTTAAATGCAAAATAGCTGGAAATATGTCATAACTGTAATGATAGTAATAACAGTAATTAAATAAATGTTGAAATCGAAAAGGTTTCCACAAACCAACTTTGCCCCATTTGGTTTGGCTTTTTTTTCCATTTTCTTATTCGAAATCAAAAAAAATATACAATATATGTATATATGGAGTATTTCTACAATGTTGAGACACTCGCTTCAATTTGCATATGTTAGCTGATAAAAACTAACAAATTCTTGACAGTCAGCTGAGCTGAACTGAACTCGATGCAGCCAGTTGAGTAGTCAGCCGACGCCCACGCTGGCTGACTCTTGCCTCAACTCGATGTCAAAACCATTTGGGTGGCTCAAGCCAGTCCGTTTTTACTATTTTCGAGTGCAATTCTAGTGAGTTGCACAATTTCAAGAAAATTTGATTTGTGTAAATAAATATATACCTATATATAAATATATTTATTTTGGCAATTTACAGTAGTAAAATTCAAATGAAATAGACAATTTAAATGCAATTAAGCCTTGTTTAATTTGGTTTATTTACTTAAATTAAATACGGGTACTGTCGCTGATTTTATTTACAAATTTTAATTACTTATTGTTGGCTCAGAAATAGTTTCGACTGGGCGTACTAAAATGAAAAGAATTGCCTTGGCTCTTTGGGGTTTTGAAACTTGCGGAAAGGCTGAGACTGTTATTTTTCTTAAACCAAAATAAATATAATCATATGCGGAAATTCCAAGACGGATATTTTTTCTTAACAAAATATATATTATTTTGTCATAATTATAACTTAAAAATTTTGTTGTTGAAGTGTTTCTATTTTTAATTATTTCGCATAGTCAAAGATTGGAAAAAGAATTCTGAAAAGTTCTTCCAGCTTTTTAGATTTAAAAAAATTTTTTTTTTATGTTAAGTTTACCAAGCTAACTTTTTGTCTTTTATCATCTCCATGTTTCTCAAGAAATCCACTTTATATAAATAAATATAATTGAGTGTCTATGGCAGAAAAGTGCGCAAAAAAAAAGAATATGTCAACCCAAATCGGCGTGGCTAGATTGCACTTGAGCGAGACCCCACGTGGGTGTTTATTTGTTGTATTGAAAATAAATAAAACGAAAACAGGGAAAAGATATTGTGCATGTGAGCAATTTAAAAAGTTTGCGCATGTCAGAAGAATGTCAAACACACCCCGCCTGTAAATGTTTATGGGTGTAGAAAAGGCAATTTTGGAGTTTATTTAAATTAATTTTTTTTTTCTATATATTTTTTATTTTATTTTTTGTTAGGTATAGAATAACGAATTGAACAAATTGAGTTGCCGATACTTACATGGGCAATGTTTTGTTGCATGCAACATGCCACACGTTGAAGTTGTTGGCATGGCTTATCGAATGCAAATGATCGGTGCACTCAGTGGGCACTCATTATTATTAAATATGTTTGTGCCGCGAAAGTAAAAACAATAAAAAAAAAAAAACATTTCCAAGCAACAAAATGAAAATATAAAAAAGTGTGGCAAAAACCTAATATCTAGATTTGTTGACTCCTAAGAAATGTGCTGCAACATGTGCCAGAGCTGGGTATTGGTTTGTGTGGCATGCGCCACCACCACCACCATTACCATCGCCAGCTCACTCACCATTAGAGATACTATTTTCTGTGTAGAGTTTTATTTGTAATTTACAGAGTTTTCGTTTCGTTTTCGATGCAGTTCAATGATTAAACAGGCAAACGCCCAGAAATTGGTTTCTGTTGTTATGACTGGGGCAGTGTTGCAACCTTTTGGCTAGGTGGCGCGACGGCTCCCTAAGCATTGGTGCACCAACTCTATAAGAATTCTTTAATATTATTTTGGTGGGCTTTTGTGTTTTGCCAGAAGCGTGGCCAATTTGATTGGGTTTGTTGGGTGGGTAAGCGTATTGGAAAGGAATGGAAGGTCGTTACGCGGCTGGGGTGGCTGCTCATTGGATAAGATCGCTGACAAATAATGATTGCTAATTGTTTAGTGCTTAGCCCAAGAAGTAGTCGAATTGACCACACATCGTTTTGGCCAATAACAGTAATAGTCACAACAGATAAATACCCATAAAAATCCGAATCCAAAGCCAGCAATTAAAATTGTTTCCCATCGAGCAAATCGAAAGCAAGGTCACGGCTTATTGCGTTTGTCACAGAACTCATGCCATTGCTACTTCCATTTCCACGCATTGCCGGAGAGGTGACTGACATGTTGCCAGCAACATGTTGCTGGCAACTCTGCTAATTGCAATGGTAAATGCAATTGACCATTGTTGGAGACACACCTTGGCAACATGTTTTCTGAGCAATTGTTGCCGCTCTCTATCGAATTTCATACTCGTTTTCTTAGTCCACTTTTGTTGTTGTCTTACTCTACATTCATTGATACACATTCATCGGCTTTGGCTTTATGCTATTGCTTTTGTTTTTGGTTTTGCTTGTGCTTTGAGTCTGGCTTAAACTTGCTTCGAGCCGCGATTATCGTTGTAATTTGATTACTCTTGTGCCACATTGTTCTGTTGGTGCTTGTGCTCTCATTGTTGGCGATGGCTGGTATTGTTATTGTTAGAGTTGTTGCTATTTTGTTCGGTTTCTCGGCTTGCCGATGGTGTGTCTCTGGCTGCGGCTTGGCGGTATATATTAGAGCCACAAGCCAAGAGTTAGCACAGTTCGTTAACAGTCCTAGTCGCGATTCTAGGAGGTTCAACCACAACCAGTGTGTGTCGTGTGTGTAGTTAGTTTTCCGTTTTTCCTTTCACACAAAACAGGATCTTATAATTCCTTTTGTGTGTGCACTCAATTGTGATTGTGATTTAATTCCCCCCAAATCCTCCAACTCCACTTGTGATTAACATTTTTTAATTGTGAACAAAAATGAAGCCATTTGTAAGTACATCGGTTTAGTGACTTTAAAGAAAATGTTTGAACTCAAAAATGATATATTGTGTCTAAGGATAATCAAATAACCAACTTAACACCCAATTATCTGTGAGCTGTGTTAAAGTGTAGTTTAAAATGTTAAGTCGAAATTTAGCTTTCAGTAAAGAATTTAAAATTGTTATTTGAGGTCATTAGTTTTTTTTTTTTTATTTGGTGAATTAAAAGTTAATAATTAAAGTCTCAACAACTCAAAACCATTTCAAGAATTAGAATGTTTTTAAAATATTTTTGAGTGGAAATTATATAAATTTTTATCGTTTTCTTGCATTGTCAGAATCAGGCAAGACAATACGAACTAGATTTTTGTTTGCCATACTCTGATTAAAAGCTAATCCTAAATTCTTAAGAGGGTATTGATTTGTTAACTAAATATAAAATTAAAAACTTTATTATTATAATTATATAGGAACTATTTTAATCCGATGGAAATGTAATCTAGGGATTGAGAGATATATCAGATCTGTAATCAAAACTTAAAATTAATATGGTAAGATTAAGAGATCGATGATAGTTAACAGTAATTCAAGAGAGCTTATTAAATATTCAAGGATATTATTTACCCTACTGTCCGATAAATTAAGAATTCCATTACGAGACCTCCAGTTGACTAGACTTTCATGAGTATGTTAATTTGGGTTATTTAATCTCAATCCCCCTGCTTTTTAAACCGTAGTCAACACATAATAATGCAATTGGGTAATAGCTAATATTGTATTTTTCTATCTGAAGTCAAAGCAAATCAGATCGAAAAAAAGTTAACGGTCGAAAGACCAATTATCAACGGTTAGTTGGGGCTAGAGAGATGCAAAGATAGGCGTTTGGATGGGTTGGTCAGCAAGAAAGAAAGAAAGTGAAACATGTCGGCACATGTGCAAAAAAAAAAAAAAAAAAAAAAAACTGGGTTGGCAAAACAAAAAACAAAAAAAGGAGACTGACATTTGCAATTATCTTGCATTTTCGTAGATTGTATAGACTAAGGCCTGCAACGTGACATAACCACCTATTGAAACTTGGCTTAACACCTTTGGTTTTGTGTGTTTTATTTTGTTTTGTTTTTTTAGTTGATTGCTGCAGCTCTGCTCGTCTCGACAGTGTCGGCCACCTGGCATGGGGCTGTCTCCTCACAATACCAGCAACTGGATCCCCATAGTCACACCTATTCGTATGGATATTCTGATCCCAACTCACAGAAGCATGAAACTCGTGGTCATGATGGTACCACACGTGGTTCTTACTCTTATGTGGATGGTCATGGAAAATTGCAGTCTGTGTCTTATATTGCTGATCCCCACCATGGCTTCAATGCTGTAGGCACAAATCTACCACAAGCTACGGCTGTGCACCATGCCGCTCCAGTCTATGCTTCCGCCCACTCCGCCTATGTGCCATACTCGCATCATGCGCACGGCATTCACATCCCGGTGCTGACTCACGGTGGAGTTCCAGTCGATACTCCCGAGGTCCAACATGCCAAGGCCGCTCATGCCGCTGCTCATGCTGCTGCCTCGCACGGTGCTCATCATCTCTACAAGCGTTCGATCTACGGTGGTGGTTGGGGCTATGGAGCTCCAGCTGCTCATGTCCCTCTGACTCATGGTGGTGTGCCCGTTGATACTCCTGATGTCCAGGCTGCCAAGGCTGAACACTACGCTGCCCATGCCAAGGCCTTGGGTCAAGTTGCCCATGGTCATGGTGCTCCCGTTGAGACCCCTGAAGTTCAACATGCCAAGGCTGCTCACTTTGCTGCCCATGCTGCCGCTCGCTCCGGTCATGGTCATGCTATTGCCCCCATTGCTCATGCCGCCCATGGCTATCACGTTCCCGTCATTCACAATGGTGTGCCCGTCGAAACTCCCGAAGTTCAACACGCCAAGGCCGCTCACTACGCTGCCCTGTCTCAGGCCTCGCACAGCAGCTCACACAGCAGCTGGGATGATGGTCATTATGATGGTCGCTGGGATGCCGGTCATGACAGTCATGCCCAGAGCTACTCCAGTGGCTATGCGCATAAGGGTCCCATCCATATTCCAGTGATCCACAATGGTGTGCCCGTTGAGCCCGCAGAGGTCCAGCATGCCCGTGCTGCGCATCTGAATGCCTTGGCTGCTGCTAGTCATGGCAGTGGCGGTCACAGTGCTGGTTACTATGGTGGTCATGGACAGGAGGATGATGGCCAGTACCATGCCCACTACGATCACTATTAAGGTATCTCCAAAGGAGGCCACAAGTTGACGACGGTTATTTGCTTTCTCGGATCACGATGATGAGCACCTTTTTTGTATCACTCTAAAGATTTTGCTCTCCCTCTAACTTCCTCTTTACTCTCTTAAACTATGAAAGGATTGAACTCATTTGAACGGAAAACGAATCTACACAACCGGGAGATGTTAACTTATCTATTTTGTTGACTTGCCCGTTTGCTCTCTCTTTCTCTGTCTGTCTTTGTCTCTTTCTCTATTACTAACTTAACTGAAGCACAGTGACACCATTCTCTAGATAATTTTCCAACTCTATCTTACTTAACTGGCTTCTTTCCACACTTTTCTACTGTTTTATTTCACTCTTAAAACTATACTCTATTTATCTTGAACCCTTTCACACTGATTTTCAAATCTTTATCTTTACTTTAACTATTTGAATCTTGTCACTATGAATCTCTCCCACTGCCAATATCAAGTTGAATCGATTTGATTTCTGTATATACTATTTCAGAATACTTTCCTTTCTAACTTTATTGTCACCTTTTATTACTAACCTAAAACGAACAAAAAAAATCGAACAAAAAAAATAAGCAAAAAATATAATTAAACGCTGTACGATTATGTTGTAAAAACTGTTGTAATGATGTTTATAAGTGTATAAATGTATAAATCTATATATTATAGCAAACTGCAAAACAGACAAATAAACTGCAAAAATGTATTTGATCACACAACTTTTGTATTTAATAAGTCTTTTGTTTTTCTCATTTAAGGTAACATTTTCATAGGAATCCATTCGAATTGTATTTTTTCATATAATTCTCATAAAGCATTGCATTCGAACAATTGGATTAATTGGGCCCATAACCCAATTACAGACAAATTGGAATGCCAGGAAGACAAATAGTTAACAAGTAAATATTCATTAGGCCTCAAAAAGTTCAATTGAATTAATTAGTGAAAGAGTTTTTATATAAAATGAAGCATCAAAGATCCTCCTCCGCTTCATAATGAATCAGAATGTTTTACGGATCTGTCTATATGAATGCTTTACTCCTGGTTTGCGCTTTCTTAGCCTCAAGATTTTGATATAAATTAATGATTTAAAAATCAAAAAATCTATCTATTAAAACCCAAATTGTACAGGAGATAGATGAAAAACAGAACCGATTTCTTTTCCTTAAGCAATAGACCAGCATTTTGTCCTATGAACAGTCCGATAGATGGGGCGCTTGTGTACTATATGGTACTGTAAGCAAATCATGTGTTCTTTGCTTCTTACAAAGTAATACCGGATTCAATCTAATATTTGATAGATTTTCTCCAATTCCTTCGGTTAGGTAAACGGTATTTCAAGTTCGGCGCGTCCGAGCTTGACGTTCTTCTTTTTTCCCTATAGGTTTACTTATAAATGAATGTGAACATTTTTCCAGGGAATCAGAATTGATGGATTCGCTAGAAAGTCTCTTCCATGATCAGAATTGAAAGGTATAACTTGTTAAGTATACCTGGAAGCCATTTCATGCTTTTCCGATTGCTATTTTACCCCACGGTAAATGGCAGATAGTTTGAATGGTGAGCTTGTAGGTGTAGGTGGAAGTCATATGTTGAAAGCTTTCCAAGAAACATAAATATTTGCGGTGCAGCGATTGAATTTTTTTGCATGCTGAATGAAGTGGAGCTGCAGGCGAGCCAGGTCCATACATAAACATACTAAGAGATCCACATATTGACAGTTCTGTGGTTTCCATACAAACAATCAATCAATGAATGGGATGCAATGGAATTCAAGTTTTTTCTATTTTTATTTCCTTTGTGGATGTGTGTGTGTGTGTGTGTGTTGCTTACTTGTCTGATATTGAAATACATCAAAGGATTTTTTTGGAATTTCGTTTATCCTTACAGGGAGTGAAAGAGGGGAAGATAAAGGGTGAATTGGTTTCGACATTTCTATGTATTTCCATTTGTGGTTAAGGAAAGCGATGAGTGGAAAACCTTAGCAATGTAAATATTAAAGAAATACAATAGATTCTTTGGGCAGACCACTTGTCCTTTTCAGCAGTTTGTCAAATAGTTTTTGGCTTGATTATTTCTTAAAATTTCGAAAGCTGAAACTATCAACTTTTGCCCTTGGTCTGGGCAAAATTAATTGTACCGTCATGGCTTTGGGCCATAAATTGAAATGCAACCTTTTGGACCAATCAATAACGTAGTGGGCTGATTTCTAGCCTTTGTACCGAGGCGGTAGGCCGGAAGCAGTAAGAGGTCTTGGGAATGGTAGCAAATTACACGGCTACACTGAACTAATTAAAAATTAACAATTTACGGAGCTTCACACACGCAAAGGTCATGAAGCAAATGAAGGCGGCTAACATTTCCTCTGCCTGGAGGTCATTGGGGGCGACTCAATTTTATCGATGTGGTATGCCACTATAAAAAAAAAGGAACAACTTGAATCGAATTACTCAGATATACTTGGCAAGTGGCTGTGATAAAAATAAACATGAATTAAATGAGCGTTTTCTTAAAGTGTTGTTTGGTCCCTAGAGTTGGTCGAGTTGAATGCACGACCTTCACTACAGGTGTGGTAAAATGGCCTAGAGCGAAATCTGCTTGAGCTTGAGTTGACCGGTAGTTATTTTAATTATCAAGCCAAACAAAATGGCATAAGCAAATCAAGCCAAAACGAATTCGAAATTGAAATTACAAGTATTCAAATTACTAACCAGTTAAATGGTCAGTTAGAATGTGCCACTGTTTAAATACTACTTTTGGTTGTCGGCTCGATAGGTGGTGGTGGTGGTGGTGCTGGCCCACCAACGATCAAAGCCAGACTAGCGGAACGCTTGGACGTTGGATCGATGGCTTGCCTCAAGTGGGTGTGGCGGGCCAGGGGGCAAACAAAAGTGAATGTGCAACGATCCAAGTATTTTTTTTTTGTTTTATTATATTCGAGTTGTTGCAAGGTATGATTGCAAGTTTTCCCCCATTTTTTCTTTATTTTGATTTGCTCAAGTGGCTTACTTCAATTCCGTTTTGTTACATTTTCATATTCCATTAAAGAATTTCAGTCTTCTGTGAGCTAATTTGCATGCTCAATAAATTGGCAATGTTTGCCTGAGGTTTAAGCAAAAAAAAAATTGTGCTTCTTCGTTTTGAGAAATTCCATTGTTGGATTAAAAAAAAAGAAAAACTAATCATTTCCTTCTTTATGTTTTATTCTCTTGTGAAACTTTGTTTTTAAAGGTTTCCATCCCGTTTTGGCCAAAGACTTGCAAATTGATTTGTTGCAATGGGCGTGTTTTTTATTACAGTCTTTTTTTTTAGCCGAGGCTTCGGTTTTTTGGGGGGCGTTAATTTATGGCCTAATTGATCTGATTTGAATATGTTGAAATATGTGTGGAAATGTTTAAATTTATATCAAACAATCTCTCCATGGCCTGCGAATTTATTTATTCGAAATTGTATTCCTTTTTCTTTGAGCTTAGGTAACAATTAGGTTTTAGAGTGAATAATTTATTCATACAACTCCTTTTATTATTTTTATTTTTCTTAAACTGAAAGGTTTAATACGTGTGATGTATCTTTTTGCACTTCAAAATTTTTAAAGTTCACTTAGTGGCGGAGCACTTAAATACTTTCTGGATTACTTTGTCATTGCTAATATGAAAAAAGTTCTTAAATCGAAACTCAACAGTTTAACTGAAACGTGTTGAAAATTTCCAACCAGCTTAAGAATAAAAGAATGAAGCCTGGATTTTTTTTTTTTGCTCAGTTGGGAGCATTTCATTCTATCAAAAATATTAGAGGAAAATTTCAAATTCTGTTCACAAAAATCAACAGACACGACGGCAGCTACAAATTTGAACACGAAACGAAGAAGAATAAAAGAGCTAAAGCGCATCTCAAATTGCAACAACAACAAAAAATACAAAGTCGATAAATATGGTGCCGACAGTTCGAAACAGACTTCGTCTAGCACTGCCACTGCCTCTGCCTCTGCTGCAGATAATGCAACGCAAACGCATTTTATAATGTTGCACGTTGCTTTTTGTTAGTGTTGCCACTCTTCATGTCGTTGCTGTTGTTGTATTTGTTGTTGTTTGGAGCGTTGCTCGCATTTACACAACTAAGTAAGCAAGGCGAATGAAGCTGCTCTACACGTATTTGTTTTTTGTTTTTTTTTTCGTTTTCCTCCCCGTTTTTTCTCATTTTCCGCATGCGAAAATATCAAAGAGCACTTGATGACAGTCGACGTGGTTGATGCCTGACAGTCGTTGGTAATGCTATAGTGGCTCAAACGGCTGCCGTAACCACAAAATGCTGCAACATAATTTGCCGGTTAAATTGATTTGTGTTGCACAAATTTACACCAATTGATTTTTGGCCACCACGAGAGGTCGGGTGTGGGGGGAAGTAAACTAAAGACTGAAACAATATCAAAATGCAAGAGAAAGAAAGGAAGGGTGGTGGTGATGCGTTAGATGGTTTGGCATTGTTGACTCATTAGTTAGTCCAATTTGCGGTTTTCGATTGTTCCAATTGTGGTGGCCATTTAAATTAAGAGTGCAAGCCGTGAAGGGTTTCATCGGACCCTTTTCATTCTAATTAGCCAACAATGTACACAGCAATTTCAAAATTTTTACCACTCTCTCTCTCTCTCTCTCAGTCTACCTCTAAATCTTTCTCTAAATGTGGTTAGCATAATTGACGCTAATGTATTTAATATGCTTTCAAAAGTGGTCAATAAATTTGTTAACAAATTTTATTGCATAATTTTAGGCATATTTTATGCAAATTTCACTCAGCTCGCTGTGGTTAGAGAAAAAGTCAGATGGAGAGAGAACTAGACCAATTTTGAAGCGGTCAAAGCGTTTTGCAATATTAATAAAGCATAAATTTCAGCATAGCAACAGAAAGTTAAATGACACAAAACAAACACAACAATGACAAGCGGTTTGTATAAAATTTGCATAGTGAAAATCTGGATAATCTAAAAGCTCAGTTCCATTGGCAAAGTCCAGTCTTCTATTCCCACTCAATTGCGGTCATACTTGTATGACAAGCTTATTTATTGTAATATGAAAAAGTTTAAATTGTTTGGTCAGCTTGGTACTGTGTGTGTATGTGTGTGTGTGTGTTTGGACGACAATTGTCATAAAAATGACCGAAACAAATTAGAAGCAGAGCAGCTGTTGCCGCATCAAAAACTTTTGTTGACATTGGTTTGGCTTCAGTTCTGCTTAAAGTTGGTGCGAGTCAGTTTGGATACGGAAATGGAATAGCTCAAGGAAATCGAGGCTTGCATGACTGCATTTTCGAATTTTATTATTCGTTTGCTTTCTTAGACAAGAAAATTTACAATTTAACTTTGACTAGACTTAAGGCTAAATGATTTTTTAAATCTAAGTGGCAGAATGAAGTCGACGGAACTCTAGTGCTGGATGGGCCTACAAGGAAAGCATAATTTGAGATGAAAAATATAAATGGAATCAGGTTTGGTTTACTTACACAATCCAAGCTCCTTCTGCTTCGGGCCAGACTGGTGCTGGAACTGCTACTGGAAGAGGAATGGGTGGTGGCTGAGGGGCTGCACCACCGGCACCGCCACCGCCTCCTGCGCCATTGCGGGCACCTTTGCCGCCCTTGCCCCCTTTGCCACCCTTGGAACCATCAGGACCATCGGGTCCGTCAGCACCATCAGCACCGTCTTCGCCGTCTGGTTGAGGCCCAGCTGGGCTGGGTGCTCCAGGCTGGCCCGTTTCACCACTTTGTCCAGAAGTTAAAGTGCCACCGGCACCACCGCCTCCACCGCCGCCACCACCGCCTGCACTACCGCCGCCGCCAGCACCACCGGCTCCACCCAAGCCTCCAAGAAGACCACCGGCTTGACCGGCTGCACCAGCTCCACCAGCTCCGCCAGCTGCACCAGCTCCTCCAGCACCAGCTTCACCAGCGTCTACCACTAAAATACCAGCTTGATTGGCTGAAGCTATGGCAGAGCTGTCACTTTCTAGATTGGCATCGGCAGCCACACTGGCGGCACTATCAGTACTGGCGATATCCTCTTCGCTTGCTGGTGTGACTGGTTCCGGTTCAGGCACATACTCACCCTCTAGACCAGGTTGAGGTTTCCAGAGGCCATTATCCACTCCTAGGAGTGGCTTGTATAATCCATCATCCTCTGGTGGCGGAGCTTGTACAAGCAAGACAACTTGAGGTTGACTTAGTAGATAGGTTCCAGATGCCAAAGGCAAGACATGAGCTTGGCTGATCCTAATATAAGCCAAGAAGGTCACGAGCTAAAGTAGAAAGGACACTTCCATAACTGCAAAGAATATCCAAGAAAGTCCGCTCATCGCTTACCAAAATCCTCAGCATTTTCATATGATTTCTAAATCCCAAAACGGGGTTCTTTATTACCCGTGCAGCATACGCTCTGCCGCAAACAATTGCGAAACTGACTCAACTAACTTGGCCCTCATGCGGTTTTTATACAAAGCCGAAGTATCGATCGTTTATTAATGGAATCTCAAGCCAGACAGAGACTCTCGCTTGGCATAAATCAAATCAAGTGCAAAACAATACTAATTATAAAATATTCTCTACATACATGCCCCGGCACATACGAGACCGCTATTAATGGTAAGACGACTACAATTACAAATGAATTTGCTCGAGTTAATGTCAAACTGAACTATAAGCCCGTCAGATAAAAGACGCAATTTCAGCACAAATTAAGTTTTCAAAAGGCAGCGATGCGCTCAATTCTCATATGAGTCAGCCTAATGGAATGAAAAATATCTAAGAGAACAGTTCTGAGAAATATGAGGACGTCTGGAAAAAGAAAGTATATTTCAATTAGATAGATAAAGATATTTGTGTTATTTCTTAAACCGGGAGTGCAATGAATTTGATAAAACAGACCGAGTCAAATATTTTAAGCTGTTAAATTTATCTACAGTCTGCATTCATAGACTTAATTTAGTCTTTCTTGATTGATTAAATATTGATTTATTTTAGTAGTGAAAGGTTATGTCTGAGTTTCTTAATAACCTTTATTTTTTTATAATTTGATTAAGAAAGTCTTTGGAAGTCTGCTATATATTCAATTTCTAATTCTTATAAATATAGTTTGAATGAGAAAGTCTTGGGAAGTCTGCTATATGTCCAATTTCGAATTATTATAAATATAAATGAAAAAGTCGAGTGCTTATTTTATTGAATAGCCTATAGGTGCTTTAAGCATCTACTTGTATTGATCTAGAAATACTCAAAAAAATTTAGTATTATTTTGAGGATATTTACTCTATATTTTATAAATGTTTTAACTGAAATATCTGTCAATATAAAAGATAAGAAAAGTTGCTGTGAAACATTTTAAGTAATTATATTATATTATGACTATAACTTGATATATAAATATTAAACTTTATCTTCTTTTACAGACTTATATTATCAAAGTAAAATTGAATAAATATATAGAAAAAGATATATAAATCTTTAGCTGAAGGCCATAGAAGCCATGCTAGTTGTAAGTTAGGTCTATAGTTTTAACTGTTACCTTACTATTTAATAAATAAATAAATAAATAGATATATAAATCTGTAAAACAGGATATTATATATATAATATTTATATATCTACCCAATTTATGCATAGATGTCTAGATCTTTTGTTAGATCTTTTATAGATATAAATCTATAATAAAATGGATAAAGATATATATCTATAAAAGAAGATATATATATATTCAATTCTTAATTTGATAGTCTTGATAATCTTGATAGGTCTACAATAGAGTATTTAGTAATTTTTCTTGTGATTCATTATATATTCAATATATTATTTAATCCATATATAGACTTGGTTGATTAAAGAATTCTTGCATTTCTTAATAAATTATCATATTAACTTGCAATTTAAATGGATTGCTGTCCAGAAGCCAGAGCTGAATTGGCGAGCGCCCTGCTTTACTATAGATTAGATTAGAACACGCTACTCCATTCATGGTAATATGCCGGTTTCATTGCTGACCTTAGCGGGCGGCATTGTCGACAGCAGATTGTGGGCTGTGAAAAGCCTGGCAAATGCAAAGTAGAGGAAACTAAACCGGTTTCAGAGGCAGCCGTTGCTTGGCATGTGTCAAAAGTGTAACACACAGCGGTGGCTAAAATAAAATGCTGGCCAAATGAGTGCACTGCTTGGCATACCGATTAGTTTGGGAGTTGGAGAAAAGCTTCTTGCTTGAGGCAGCAGGAGCAGCATAAATTATGAGGCACTATTAAATTCTGTGCAACTGAGAGTAAATCAATTAAGCCAACAAGCTGAAAACAAAACAAAAACAGCGCACACAGTAAGTTAGCGAAAACGACTAACTAAACTAAATGGGAACAAGACTATTATCATTATCATCGTAATCAACGTTTACAAAGGCAACCAACATAACTCAAGCAGCAAGAACAGAAACTAGGAAATCTTTATGCCGTAAGGTTCCTTAATTTTTTGGGTGTGTATGAGTGTATGAGTGTGTGTGTGTGTGTGTGTGTGTGCGTGAATGCAGAGTAACTGATAAAGACTTGATCTTGGGATGGTAAAGTTCCTGGAAATGTTCTGGCCAATTAAGTTCTCGCGCACCAAGAGACATGAAATTATGCCGAGTCGGCGCTTTTTGGTGGGAAACCTCATTGGCCCACTGCTCAACAGAGACAAGTAGATTCATTTTGGTGTCAGGCCAAGATGCTGGACTATGAATTTGGTTGGGAATTTAGATACAAGTAGCCAAGAGCACTAACTGTGTTTGCCGATTAATCAGATGAAACACCGCAATTGACGTGCCACGGACACAATACGATTAAATACGTTCCCCTTAAATGGGAAAAACGACAGCCAGGCTGGCAACACAGACAGACACACAGACAGAAGGATAGTCGAGCCAGAAAGGCAGGCTTCCATTTAACAGGGGGCTAGCGAGAGGGTTGGAGTTGGCAAATAAATAGTTCAGATACCGTTGCGCTGTGATGTTGGTTCATTTGTTAGCCTGACAGGGGCAGAAAACCGAATACAACGATGAACGGGCGAGCCATGTGACTGACTGGCAGGCTGGCAAGTCAGCTCCTCTCTGGAGGTGTTCGGTTTTTGAGTGACAGACATGTGGACACACGTATCTTTTCCAAAGGGAACGGGTTTCGTGACTGCGTGCGTATGTGCAAGAATTTCAAGGCGATGATGAGTGAGTCTACCACAAGTTAAGCAGAGAATGCCACTCGCATAATAAGCTCAACCGCTGACCATTGGAACAGAGTGCGTGCTCATGCATAACAACAGGAATACAATACCCACCGACTGAACCAAAAAAAAAAAAGAAAAGGAAAATAGAAAATAAGAAGAAACAGTTTACAGTTTGATTACACAATTCGATCAATTCGGACAATGGGGCGTATGGGTAATGTGAAAATATGTTGAATTATTTAAAGAAGAAATAATGAAGATTAGCTAAACAAAATTGAACTACTGTTATGCTTAACAATGAGTTGCTTTTTCCCATCAAACAGAGAATTGTTTGCTCAAGAAATGATGGAAGACTTGTGTGGGTAAAGATTGAATGATGGCACATAATTTTCCTAGTTTTATCTCTTGTCAAGGTGAAAAGCTTGAAAAGTTAAAACTCCCCAGCTTTAAGGCTTTGAAAGTTAATGCAAGAAATCAGTAACTGTCTTTTCACCTGTCACAATGCACCAGCACATACCAAGTGTCGGCAGAGTCATCAATAAAGCCAGACCCATATAAATATAGAAGAATAAAAATAGATAGTGTTGGTTGGGCGCTGCGGGACAAATCGCATTAGATTCATAATAAATCACAAGAAAAAGCATAAATAAACAAATAAAAAAAAAACAAAAGCTTACATTTCACAACTTGCTGACCAAAGTTGTGTGTGCTCTCGGTTTATGTGCTGCAATGTAAAATAAAGCTGTGGACAAAGGTTGTTGTTGCTGTTATTTTTTTTTATCCTGATGCTCACTGGGCGTGGGTGCCAACTGCTCGCCCTAGGGGCTCCACTCGCATGTCACATATGGGGGGCATCTCAACTTTTGTCCAGGGCTATTAACACCTAAAACGATTTCCAGGAAAACCAGCATTGTTTCTCGGTATGCTTTGGTCTGAGTCTAGTAATAAGTCATAAAAGTGCTACACACACACACACGCACTCACACTCTGTATTAGCCATAAACCATTATTGCATAGGCAAAAAAAAAACGAAGCTAGGAGGAAACAATGAAATGAAAACCAGCGAATCTTACCACGATTGTGGCCAAGTTTTAGCAGACTTTAATACAAATTGCAATCGTTTTATTGCCAGTTACAAATTCGTGTATTCCCTTCTCCACTTCTGGTCTGGCTTGGTCTGGTCCAGTTAGTCATGTGCAACATGGCTTATTGTTTTTTATTTTTTCATTTTATGATCAATATATAATAATAACATTTGTTTTGTTTTGCAGTTTTCGAATTGATTGCAATTTTTTTCTTTTTTTTTTATTTCTTTTCTCGCTTGTTTATAGACTCGTTTATGGCTATCACAGTATATATTTTTGTTTCTTCCATTGGTTTGTTTGTGGGCGCCTAATGACTAAAGCATTTACGACTCAGACGCTTCACAAACAAACTGACTTTCCCTTGGGCAAAATAGCACTCCTCGTAGACCCAAAATCGGTTGGCCCAGTCACAATGGCCAACAACAGCTGCCAGTTCGATTTAACGCTTCGGTTGATTTTGCTTTGAGCATCGGGACTTACGCAAGTTTTTGGCCTGTCTTAGGCGTGAAAGTTCTTGCCAAATAACCAAGTAACTGACTCTCTCGAGACCGTGGGCGAAGGCAGGCGGGGGCAGGGCGCAGGCAAAATTTCAAGTGCTAAGCCTACAATGTTAGCTTTAAATCCTTTTTGTAAGCAATAATTGGATCTAAGAACAACAGAGCCCTGCTTATCGGCCGTATCAAAATGAAAAGAGAACCACAACTCCAGCCCATGCCCCAATGCAGTGGCAATTGCCAATGTTATTCCCTGATGCCACTGCCACTGCCAATGCCAATGCCAATGCCAGTCAATGGCAATGGAGTTTGCCTGTCGCCAGTTTGTCTGGCGCTCTGTTGCGGCGCCTTTCAATGTCCCTTTTCTTTTTCCTTTGCACATTGTTTGTGGCGGTGTCTACTTAATCGGCCAGTGAAGCGTTCTCGGTGTGATGTTGTGCTCTTGATCCCTTATCATTTTGTTAGTATGTATTAGAGATTCGTTGCTAATATTTTGGCACATTTCTTTTTTTTGCTTTTGGTTGCTGCCACTGCCACTGTTGGTGGTAATGCGTGCAATTTACACACAGACCATTGACGCCAAGGCCAAAGCTGGAAATGGGGCAGCGTTTTCATAAATTCAAGCCGGCAGAGATATGTGAAAAATGCCAAAGTTTAACCAGAATAAATTTGTTAAAAATATGCTGTAAAAAGTCCAATTTCATGGGCCTATTAAAGAAAATAAAATTTATTCATTTTTTGTTACTCTTTCGAAGGCAATTTAAAATTGTGAAAGAAATACAAAATAGTTAAATCTATGCATTCATTTATATGGAAATGTTTTTGTTTAAAAATAAGAAATCAGGGATAAAGTATAAAGTAATTTTATTTTATTATTTATTAAAGTTAAATTGTGAATCTTAGACTTAAATCTTTATAGAAATTTAATAAAATTATATATTTAATTTTTTTGTTTACGTGCTTGCTTACCTTAAACCCAAAATTTTGATTCATTCATTAACACTTTATTCAAGTGGCAGAACCTATTTCAGTTAGCCTGAATGAATTTGTATTCCATTTGCCTATTTCACTTTATATAATTGGTGTTAGTGGCATAGAACAGTCAGTCAAGAGAATTGAAATGGCAGAAAAGTCATTTAAACAAGTCTTGGTTGTGACAGCATCTTGCCATCCAGCCGCTGTCCTTTATAATTGAATGCTTTATTCTCAAGAGAGTCTTGTGTTTCTTGGACTTGGTTAACTTGCCACACATTTACATAGTACTCGACACCACAATGCGAGTCGGGCAGAAAAGCCAGAGCCAACAGGCTGGTCGGCCAACTGGCACCAGCCAAGCCATATCCATAGACAAGCAGACCCTACTATCTTTCTTTGTCAAATTCATTATCTCATTTATGGTTAGTTTTTGTTATTATTGTAGTTTGTTTTTCAAACATATTTGTGTGGCGTTCCGTTTAATGTTTTCTCTTTGTGATGACGCAAATAGCGGCGCCGATTGCTCTTTGCTTTCGTCATCAGTTCCGAGAGAAAGCTTTGGGTTTGTGGTTTTCATAAGAATTGATGTTGCTTTGTGGTGGCTGTCCAATCGAATCAATTGCCTATTTGGTTGGATTAAAATAAATTTGATTAACATTTTAGTAATAGGTAAATCTATTCAGGAGTGTGCTTAGAAAATGATTCAATTTTTAAGTTGCCTGATAAATATGCGGTGGCGTAAGCCACTTAAACATCGAAGCCTCCAACATACAAAAGAATGTGAGCCAATTTGCATGCAGGGCAATTTGCCAAGTCGTGTACCTAAAGCCCCAAAAAATACCATATATATATATATAGATACACACATGCTTACAAATACTTGAATGAAAGCAGCCAAACAGCCACAACAATTGGAACCCGGGGTTATTTTTGGGGTCGATACTGGCAAACACTTTTTGTGTTGACGGCGGCTGTTGACTTTTCACATTACTTGGGGTATTGTTTACAGGACTCTGAATCTCTTCACTAAAAAAAAAGAAGGAAAAGAAAAAAAAAAGAATGAAAACAAATCATCTTTTATTATAACGCATTAATCATACGCACCGTTGTATTGATGCCAGGTCTTTGGCAGCCTGGGCAGTCTGAAAGCAGCGGAAGTGCCAAATTCCAAAAAGAAACAAAACAAAAGAACAGAAAAGAAAAGAATGAAAAAAGCAAAAGCCTGTACATATCAAATAATTTTTCATACTTCTCTCAAGCTGTGTGTTTTGCCTGGTAGAGAATTTCGCTTTGCTTGGGCTTTTGTGCTTTTGGCTCAGCGTTGCCTACTTTTGGGCTGAAACATTATTTATGACCAGGTGTACATTTGGTTAGACTGTGCACATAATTGCGTGATAAGTTTTCACAATGTTTATTTGCCTTTATTATTCTGAGCTATGATGACGTCGGTACATAGCTCCTTCGACTGTTTCTCTGGTGTAACCAATTACCCCATTTCCATTTCGATTGACGTCAATTGATGATGATGTCGGCTACTCTGGTAACGATGATGAGAACGTCTGTAAAACTTGGCCATTTGATGTCCTATGAATTCTATGGGTAACTTATGGCTTTTCAATTTCTTTTGGCTTGCTTGCTTTCATAAAGCTGCTTTAGCTCCCCGCCTTCACCCCTGCTCTTTTCCAATTGATTTATGAGTGACGGTTATGGTTCGTTCGTTAAAATTAAGCTTGCAGTTTCTTTATTTCAAAAGTTTTCTACTGCTGCTGCTGCTGCTGCTGCCAAAACTCAAAGCAACTATGTAGATCTGACAACAATAGAAAACTGTTGGTCCATTGCTCTGTCTGCTCAAAATTCCAAATGGTGTGGTCGGCCAAACGAACAAAGGTGCTGCCAAGAGAGTGCACAGAATTTAGTTCCTTTAGTTGTTCAGAACAACGAAAGAGGAAGACTGCGGGTCATGGCACTACAGGTTACAATTGCAAGTTTCCTGCCATCATCACCGCAAGCTCTTTTCATTCACAGTTGTTGGCAGTCTGCGGGCTCTAAAAAAAAAAAAAAAAAAATAGGTAGCCCAACAGGATAGGCAATCTGACAGCGATTGGAGAGGCTTTGGAAGTGCTGGCTTATCCTTTACCGTTGACAGCCAGTGGCATATAATTCTGTCTCTCCCCCAAATGCAGTTTGACAGTTCAGATAAAACCCCGTGCAGAAAGCACTTTGGGTGGTACCAGAAAGGGGCCACCAAAAGAGTATTTCGCAAAAATAAACATTGTACTTATTCATTTTGTATTCAAATGACATTTTCATGGCATTTGGGCCATTTCATTCCTATTCCTAATGCCTGTCCCATCGGCCTCATCCACTCAACTAGCTACAAAATGCTCAACAAAACAGCCAGGCCAATGCTCAGCAGGGCGTTCTGTTTCCTTTTTTTTTTTGCTTTTTACCCTTAAGCTTAACCATGTGGGCGGGCCTCTCTTCTCAGAGCTATTGACAATGGTTAAAGTTTAAGATATAAATTTTGCACAAATCGTAAGGCTTGCAAAATGTTTTCTTTCAAATTTAATAAGACGTAAGTCACACAATATAAGGCTGAAATTCAGATTCATTTGAAATTCACTTCAGCTCGGCTCTTTCCTGGAATTTCGTTGAAGGCAAGCCAACCATTTGAAAAGCATTTCAATTTGGCAGGGCAAAGACAATGACATAAAATTAATGTGAGCAATGTTCATTTTTATTAAGAACGAATGAAAACAAATGGCAATTTTAAAACTCATGAAAAAATGCATTAAGTTCTTAGAAGGCAATGAAGAATTGTATTTTCCTTTTTTGTTTTTTTTTTGTTTGTCATAATGATTTTCTCAAAGTTTGAAATGGGTTGAGAATCGTTTCCACGAATTGAAATTGTTATGCCAATATAAGCCCAGTTTTCTTTTACTAAAGTTTCTAAACTTTTTAAGATCGATAAACTTACTAAATAATTAATAAAATATTTAAGAAAAAGCTTTAGCTTTATTTAGCTTTTAAGTGTTCTTTCTCAAAACTCTGCGTTGTGACTTACTTTTAGACTATTTGCAGTGAATTTAATTATCAATTTCTATTTTACAAACTATTGTGAAGGTGCACAGCTCTGCATAAATTGTTGCAGAATTCCATTCACACTAAATGTTTATTTATCTAAGATTTTCAAGCAATTAATTTTGATGATTAAACACAGCCAAAGACATTTATATTTGCGCGTCATAAACCGAAGTCATAATGTGCAATATAAAATTTACTCACAGGTAAGTGCCACCACCACCCTCGACAAGCCAGAATGAAAAGCTTAAAGAGAGCGTCATAAATCTGAGCTACGCATATATAAACGGAGGGCAAATCGTTCTAGGTCCTCTGTACCCAGTCACCTCATTCAAATACGCATGCCCTTCTCTTCAAAATAGCAGCCATTTTCTGGCAATAAACTTACAATTAATGCTTACGAAATTGGTTTGAGTGGGGCCAGCTGGGTTGGGGCCATGTGGCTGAAACTGAGAGGTGTGCTTGCTCGCCGCAGGTGTCTGTTTTTGTGGTTCTACGACTTTTCGCCACTGGACTTAATGGGCAATTTTTAGCCATGGATAAAAGTGGTTGTGGTAGGTTTTCAGGTTTCTTGGGTTTTATTTTTGTTTATCTGAAATCTACTTGAAATCCATTCACGTCTTGGCTTTTCTGGTCGAATTTACCTTAAATTCTCCTAATGAGTTCGAGAGAAAATATTCGTTAATTTTTCTAAGAAATATTGGTATATATCGATATGTACCTATACTTATGAATACTTAATTTCTTGGATATAGATTAATTAATCATTCGCTTTGTTCTTTGTAGTTGATTTCGACAAAGCAAGAAAAATACACACTGAATTTTGATTTCATATTTTTCACAATATTCAGAAGGCATTTGAGTTCTTGTCTTATGAAAACATGAATGTGGGGAATAACAAATTTTCAAATTTGCCATTTGGTTTAATTAGATTAGTTTTTTTTTTTAATAAAATAAATTTGGAAATTGTTTTCAGTTTAACCGATCTGGTCATTGAGTCATTTATATTAAATATAAAAAGCAGTAAATGCATAAAAGGGATATCGACTAGCGTTGACAATAAAATGAGTAGCTGAGGAGCAGTCTGCTATCAAATTTCAAGTGATAATGATGTGCAATATATAAACTGCTCGGAAAGTGAAAATATCATGGAAAGACAAAGACTTTTATTTATAATATTTATATATATTCCATAACTAAAATAATTTTGTGACTTTTTTACTAAATGTTAAAAGTGGAGATAAGCTTTGTGAATTTGATATATTTCTTGTTTAATATGATTTAAATATATTTGCCGAAGGTGTAACTCTCAATACTTAATATTTTGATTATCTATTCTCGTTGAGAGTCCTGTGTGCCCAGGAGGTATATTTTATAATATTGCCTTGAATAAAGCCATAAGTAAATACGTAGGCGGCAAGCTACTTAGAGTGCACCTATACGTATATATGAACACAAATATTTATTATAAGCTTGGTGGGCACGTGCTCGCTTCCCAAATATAAATACAAGAAAAAAAAGAAGAGAACCAAATGTGTATACAAATAAATATCCACCTACACGAGAGCATTTCGAAGGGGCGGAAAAGTCTAAAAGTTAAGCGCTCCAGGGTCGTTACGTTAATCAGGGAGACAAAGGAAACGAATCGGAGTAGCCAGCCACGGGATGAAATTCAGTAAGTTTCTCTTTGTTTTGGCAAGTAAACATTTTTTTTTTTTTGTTGGTTTTTATACATTTTTGCATAAATGACCATTGAGCTTTTTGTTTTTCCTTTTTTTTTTTGAGTAGCTTGGCCCGGGGCTACTTAAATTTAAAAGTTTCGCAATTTAAGCCCAAGCTCAGTTAATTTAACTAAGCAAGTTCATTTTTGTTTTGTGCAAAAGAGTGTAAAGCTAAAACAGCGTGAAATCGAGTGTCAAAATTGATAAGCCAAACAATGATAGCAATTATCTAGTTTTTTTTTTTTTTTTTTGAAGAATGAAAAATCTGTGGAACGAGCAAATAAAAATGGAGAAAATTGAAACCATTGAAAGCTGTTATTAAATTGAGCCTAACGTCTGTTTCCGTCAACGAATTACACACAGCTGATAATTTAGTAAAGGCCAAACTACAAAGCCAACAACTAAAATGACAATGACAACGTCAACAACTTTCGTAAAGAAAACAGAGAAAGCTGAAACGACAATAAATTTCTGCAAATATTTTGGACTAGGAGATACACTTTAAATATTTTTTTCTACTTCATTTTAACTTGTCGATATAATTATTCCTTTTTCTTGCGTCCCTAAAAAATGTCTTAATTATTTAATATTTTTTCAAAGCTATTGTGAAACTTAAGTACTCTTAGTGTGTGATCAGTGTAGGGTATAAAAATTGGCAAGCTCTCAAGTACTGTTTGACACAAGACCAGGGCAGCAACAACAAAAAGGATAAAGTAAAATCCAAAATCGAAATGATTGTGAGTGGCTCAGTAGCTCAAGGATATCCGCGTGTTATTTGCTGCCTTTCTTCTTTCTTGGTTTGTTTTTCGTTTAGCCATAAAAATAAATTGTTTGCCATTTCTGGGTCAGGCCTTGACGACTCCCCCGCTCTTTTCTCCACTCAAAAAGTTAAATCTACACCATTTTATTTGGTAACTTTCATAAAAAAAAAAAAAACAAAAACAAAACTTCGAAAAAATGGGTTATTGAACCGCAAAATGGATGATACAGGTATTTGACACAACAAGTCAGAGGTTATGTAAAGCTTTCGGTCTCCCGTCTCGACCACATTCAGTGGCCGTGTAAATGACATTACCACCGGGGCTGCTGTCGCCGGTTAAATGATTGGGAATTGCTGAGGGGCCATACTGGCGTCTGCTTGATTATTGTTTCTTTTTTTTTTTTTTAGAGTTTTCACTTGGGTCAGGGCAGGCTTTTGGGCCCCTTTTTTTGTGTTGCGAATTGAGTGAAACAGTTAGTTGCCAACTTGGTTGGCAATTGTTGCCCTAACTGAATAGCCATTTGGGTGGTCTGTTGAGGGAAAATTGAGAGCTGGGGCATGTCGAAAGTTGCCACTTCAAGGCTTTTGTTTGTTGCATTGATTACACCTCAGGCGGTCATAACAATTAGGCGTAAATTAATGAAATTAACGCCTTGTTCAAATTGCTTGCCAGTCGTTTGGGCTGGCTGTGTTGATTGGACCACCCCAGGATTGCTAAGAAAGTTGCCCTTTTTTGCGTTTCCCACATTCTCCAAGAATATGAAAAACATTTGGTTCATTTTTTGATGCCCATTTCCGTTCTTACGTCATTTCATTCACAAATAACAAATTATTGATAAACAGGAAAAAGTTTCCACGGCTCCTAAAAATAACTTGGTCTTTAAATTTAAGAGCGATTTTTTATTTTTCGTATAGAAAACATTTGACTTTTAACGGCTTCAGAGTTGAAAGAAAATGTATAAACTTTTGCCTTTATATTTTAATACATTTATTCTATAAATTTTTATGGTTTCTTTTCTACCATTGTTATGTTGTTTGCCTTTTTCGCATTATAGTTTGCAGCCTCACTGAGTTCATACAAAAAGTTTTTTTTTTTTTTACGCACCTGAAAACTGAAATATTGTTGTGTGTGCTCTGTATAAGGATACTTTAGAAAGGGTATATGAAGGTATCTAGAATATATAAATAGATAAAATTAATAAAGCTCAAATTTTTTATGTGAAAAATATATAAAATCTTTAAAATTTAAATAAACGAAATAAGATTTGATGAATCTATTGATTTGATAAAAAGAGCATCTGAAGAATTTAGGGTAATCCAAGGTCGTTATCAGCTCTTGGTTATTTTTTTATTGCTGTAAATATTTCTTCTTCACCAATTTCCTATGCATATTCGCAGTTGCTGTCTCATATTGATATTCCTCTTGAATGATGCTGTTGCTATCGATGATTTTGATGTTGTTTTGCTTTTGTGAGCAAGTTGAAAATGTTCATATTTTTATTTCCGCTCCATTTGTCAGCCTGCTTGATAGTTTGCACACTGGTTTAGTTACTGTTTTTGTTTTTTCTAAAGGTTATTATGGCTTGTTGTTCTTGTTGTTGTTGCTGTTGTTAGTTTATGTTAGTCATAGTTTGCCAGTTTGTTTTTATGAGAAGAAAAAGTTCATGTAGACATACTTAAAGCCAGACATTCTGGCTTTCAAGAGCCACAAATAAAATGCGGCTTCATTTCACATACAACCCAGGAATTTGATAGAAAAAGCTTAATAAAACGCATAATGGTGTATTGCTTAACTTCAAAAATATTGTTGTATACATATGAAATTGAAAGGACAGAGCCACCCAAAGCAATTTACGATAATGTATCTAGACTAGTTTTAAAGTTGAAATTTATTTTTACCTTTTTTTTTGTGTATTTTCTTTTTTTTTTTTTTTGCTCTCACTCAGTTCTCTTTCACAAAGCAGACACGCTTGAATGTGGGTGAGTGTTTGTTGATTTGTTTACTTTATCGATTGAATGTGCTTGCTTTTCAGACTTACCAAGCTCTAAGGACCTCTGTCCCCTTGGACTTGCCTGCCTTCCCTGCTGTTCTGTTTTAAAAATACCGACAATTTAACAGGTCAGACAGTACGACTAAGGCACAGTCGAAGCATTTGTGGAATGCTCCAGTTGTGATTTGCTATTTTTGCTCTCTCGTATGTGATTTTTGCACTTAACTGCTTCATAACAACGACAACAATTACGGTATATTCAGGCATTGAATTTCTTTGCTGTTGAAAGAGTTCCCTGATAATTTTTAATAAATCTATAGATAACCAAAATAGTTTGATTTCACAATTTCATAGAGCAATTGTAAATATTTAAAATAATTGACTCTATCTGTTAAATTCCACCTAAAATAAAACTACCTTGAAATTGAATAAATTCATATAGCTTGCAGCTGGTTCTGAGTTTTATGAGCTTAATTAAAGAGTAATAAAATAAGTTTTGCTCGTAAAATTCGTTGGAAAAGTAAATCAAAATTGCTTCAATTTTTTTTTTATTTCAAATATTTTTTATTTTTAGCATTTCGATGAATGAGAACTTTGTCTGTGGATCGCTGCATAAAATATTTAACTCAATTTGATTAATTAAATAAGTAAATTAAGCTAAACAAGTGTCTGATGGAATCGGATAAGACCAAGTTAACTTGCTTAAGTTAACAACACTTATTCTGCGGGCAACGACCGACCCATCAACCAACCAACCAACCAACCGTTCTCCTGGTGATAAACAAGGCTACTCTACATTTTGCCCAAACCCCAAAAACCACCCCACCGTTTTCAAAACGCGAAAAGGTTCTCAAAAAAGGTGCCTACTTCTCAGAGTCGTCGAGTCAAGGCGAGTTCAACTTAAATGAACAATCGATGTTATCCTCAGACGATTCATTCTGTTCCTTCGTCTCCTTATCCACTATTCTCTTGGCCTGTGAATCAATATTGCTCCTTGCGTTTTTACGGCCGATAGTTAAATATACCCGACTTTGGTTGGCGTCTTATTGTGTGCTGTTTGGAAACTTCTAGTGGCAAGTTAATGCGTTTTATCAATTGATTTCCATCAAATAAAACACTTTTTTTTTCTTCCTCCCAAAAAAAAAACAACAACAACAAATAAATTAGATTCCACATGAACAGGCCGAACAATTCTTTACCGGGAAGCCACATTAAGTTTGTTGGTCTCTCAAGTCGAAGGCATAAATTAGTTGCCATTTACCGAGTTCATTTAATTTAAGTGTTTCGATTAAGGCGCCAAAGACTATTTAGCTTGGCTTTGCCAAAGGCGGAGAAGAAGATAAAAAGATTTTTTATTACCGGCTTCTAGGGAATGTAAAATTAGAAGGTATTAAGTGACCCGAGCTCAGTTAATTTAAATAAAATGAAAACAAATCCATTGCAACATTATATGCAGCAAGACCCAGGTGAGTCCTTTGCAGTTTTGTCTTGACTCTCCTACTTCTATTTCTCACAAATCCAATTGAGTTTTGCTGAGAAGAATAAAGGAGAGAGAGAGAGAGAGAGTAGACGAGTAGAAATTCTTTGGCTTTAATTTGGCCTTTGTTACTTAAGCCTTGGCATTTCAACCGGCTTGTCTTTTCTACCCTGTGGCAATTTTTTCAGCTTTGTGTTTTGATTACAATTTCCTAATTAAGCGTTTTTTAGCCTGCACTCTAAGCCTTTGTTTTCCACATTTAGTTTATCCACCTTCTGCCTTGAGCTTTTCACTGTCAAACATTCCAGGGCAAAAAATAAGAAGTGCCAACAAAAATAACAACAAAATGGTAATTAGTTTCTTTCCAATTAATGAAGTTCTTTAATTATTTAAAATATTCCACTTTCTTTATGCACAAAAAAGGTTTATTTAACACACATTATAGATTCTGTTTATGGTAACTTATGGGAACATAGTATTAGTTTCATATATATTTCATATGTATATTGTTTATAAGAATTTATATTTATTAAGAATCTGTATGGATATAAATATGTTTGTTTGCTATAAGCTGTAATTGTTAATATTTTTTTTATGGATTCCATTTATTTATTTTATGACACACATATATATATATATATATATATATCTCAGAAGAAATGTTTAAGAATTAATTTTTTATTTATTTTTACCTTTTTGCACAACATTAACAATTTGTAAGTATTTCGTATTTCGTATATGTAAGCTTTTAAATTTTATTTGCTCTTGGCAACTGATTTTCATTAATCTGATAATATTTCGATTTTAAAGGTACAACTCTCAATTTGTAGTAGTTCTTAGCTTGGATTATCAAAAAAATATATAAAACAAAACGAAACTAAATATAAATATTTTTATATTTATTTGTTAAGTTACTTTAGCTGATTATTTACAAAAAAATTGTGTATAGTTTCAGCAATTTTATAAGTAGGAAATAAAAACACTTAAGAACACGCAGATATAATTTAATTATTACTGAAATAGGTATTTGTATTTATAATATAATTTATCTTGTCTGATTTATTCTATAGCACACTCAATGTTTCTCACCTACACAATCTATTTATCCTAACTATGGAAGAGTCATATCTTTAGACTCTAGCATCACTGTACTCTATGCGTACGGTACGACCCGTTCTCGTATACTGCCGTTGAAGAAGTCCTGATCCTGATCCCGATCCTTGTCCAGGCGGCTGGTGACTTGAACGCAGCGCCACGAGCTCCCGCGGCTACAATTGCGTGCGTTTGGCGGCGGTTCCCAGACCGGAGCCACCACCACTACTTGTGCCCGTTTGGGCCACTGACTCATTGCCTGAATCCACATACGAATAGGCAGGAGTTTCCATTACCAGGGGATGGCAAATTTCATACACTGGAACCTTCAGGCTTGTCTTACGTACCCCGCCCAGGCTGCTGTGTGAGCTTGAGCTGGGCCCAAATGAGCGTCATCTGTGGTCGTTGCTCATCTCAGAATGATGTAGTTCGCTCTCATCGCCAAACGAATGGGCCGCTGCGCTGGGTGTGATGCTGGGTGTACGGGCTCGTATGCGTATGGCCGACATATCCGATCCACGCCGAGAACTCTTCAGCGAGACACTTTGACGGGAGCAGAAGCAACGGCAAATGATGCGCTTAAAAGCAAAGCGAAAGTCTTTGGAGAACAGGGCATAAATCATAGGATTCACGGCCGAATTACAGTAGCCCAGCCAGAAGAGTACCGAGAATAGCAATGGATCAATGCAATCCTGACAAAATGGCCGTATGATATACATCGTAAAGAAGGGGCACCAGCAGAAGATGAACATGCCGACAATGATGGCCAAGGTTTTGGCTGCCTTTGTCTCCATCCGGAAACGTTTCACCTGGGCCTTGATATTGCGTCTGCCCATTTTCTTATTGACCGGTCTCTGTTGACCATGTTGACCAGCGGATACGCCAGTCTCGCTGGTGTTAGACTGCCGCCGTGACATGTCCGGCATAGCCTTGCTTACTTGGAGATAACAAGTGCTACCGCCATGATTATGTCGATAGAGCTGAGATTCAGTGCCCTCCCTTCCATTCGCTCCATTGTAGTGCACCGCATAGAGGGTATTGTTGGAAGGACGTCTTTCATGATGCGAGTCAGCCTGAGCTAACTCATTGATATTTTCACTAGACGGATACGAAACGGAGATCTTGATCTTGTCATGATGATGCAGCCGCCGGGTGGCATATTTGGAGAGTCGTTCCGGCGAAGGAGTGCCCAGAGTAGTGGTTGTGCTTTGAGTGCTGCCATTGCTGTGCATCGAATCATGAGGGTTCGAGCCGCGTCCACGATGTATACGCAAAGTCAGACGTTGTTCTTCGAAACGAGATCCAATGCCCTTGGAACCTAGTCAAGAGGCAGGGAAATAGAAACAAACAAAATAAAAAGACAAAATCTTGGCATTAGTTTTAAGCTATTGGCAACAAGTGTCTACTGACCAAGCACTTAAGCTAATACATTACACACATACACACACACACACACACACTCGAACAAACTATTGAATATCACTCATATGTATAAGGCGTTGCTCATCCCATACGCTTCCGAAAAAACATACGATAGTTTTGCCAGCTGGCTTGGCATTTTCTTTGCCTTGGCATAGTGCCAGCCTGCACTTTAGCAAATTAAACGCGTAATTATGCAAATGTTTTTGCATAAACGCGACAAGCACTTTATGCCCGAACCCTGCTGCCAGCTTTTCTCTCGTCTCATGCCAACCCGGCTTTTCCGCTTCAGTATTCTTCAGTATTAATGTGCTCGACACGACTGTCTCTGTCTTTAACTTGCCTTCAAAGCGTACTTTATTTCATTAACACATACATACATTTGCATAATTTGGCACACACACACACACACGCTTACGCACACTTAGAGGCCTCATACATATGCTGGCTGTGAGCCTGGCATTTTGCATTTATTACTCATACGCACATTTAACATCTGTATAAATTTTCATTATATGCCAAAGTACGACAGACATATAGTAATGAATAATCAACAACAATAATGCAATATTCTTGGCCTGTTGAATTATTGACAGAGACATAACCATAGCAGAGCTCTTAGCTTTAGCCTGGGTCAACTGGGCGTATGAGTGTTTTCGCTTCTGCTGACTTACTTTCGTTTGAGGTGTTAAATTATTGACAAGATGACTATTTTAAAACCCCAAGTAATTTACACTTGCCTGTCTTAAATGTCTACAAGATGCCACTCATTCACACACACAGACAGACAGACCGACAGAGAGACAGACAGACACTCAAGTACACGCACAACTCGTCTGAGTGGGAAATTGAATTTCATTTGTTTCTACCGCTCAGCGCATTGCCTCCCATTGCCTGCTTGCGATTCGTTTTGACTTTGACTTTTATGGCTTTAATAACTAGACCAATGGGAATGTGCGTGTTGGGTCATCAAAGAAATTGTTTTGCTATCATCGATGCCAATAGGCCTAGGCGAAAAGGTCACTAAGACGGACTCTACACGACTGTAAAAGAATTTTGTTTGTTACTTTTTTCGGTGTCAAAATATTTTGTGGCCAAGGCATTTTCGGTCTGTCTATCCATATGTTTGTTTGTCTTTGGCCTTTCTGTTTGTCTCGACGTTTTCTTGTTGTTGTTGTTGTTGTTGTTTTAGTTAGTCTTGTTATTGTTTTTGTTGGTTATTCTGTCGTCTTAAAGCTGCTTAGACGGGCCAGCAATTTCATTTCGTTTTATTATAAATTACCTTTTACGAGTCAGTCGAACCCTGTACGAGTTTCTATACATTTTTATTTATATTTTCTTCTTCTTGTTCTTCTGCTTTTGTTGTTGTTGTTGTTATTGTATATTTTTGTGTGCGTGCGTCTGACTCATTCCATAGCCCCGTTGCTTTGTTTTATTGTATTTAATCTATTTTGGGTTGGTTTGCTTTCATTTTATTTAAAATTTACATATGCAGATCATCTTAACTATATAGAAACACGAACGGCTTACATACATATACAATAAATATAGTTTACGTATGTATGTCCAACATTAAACCTAAACCTGTTTATTTATCAATAAATGAAACGCCTGACAAACACTTGAGATAGAGATAGATTCCGAAACTGAAACTAAAACTAAATTCCTTTCGAATCTTCACCCTGGGGTAAACATTAAATACCTGCTAGCTTAACTATATTTTAATGCCTTTTATACTATATTAATTTAGATGGTTTTAGACTTTCTTTTTTTTACACATACACTTTACTTAGATATATAATGATTTATGATATTGCAGCCGTCAACAAATCTTAATAACTATGTTGGTTATGCTCGATCTTAAATGACTAAGTAAATACATGAAAATTATTGCCATAGAGTTACAATGTCGTTCAATGCAGTGTCTCTTGTAGAGTGATTAAATTACCATTGCCCCCCAATCAAGGCAAGCCAAAACACTTTTTACAAGTAGCGATATTTCTGTGGGAATTTGATGAAATTATGAAATGATTTAATCAAAGTTCCTCTCCGATCTTGGTGAAACATTAAAGAAAATCTTGGGAGATCACCAAAGTTAGTTTACGAGAAAAAGGGGTCTTCATTTTCCGCTTTCCGAAAAAGACTTCCCGATTAGAAAAATCTACAAAAATTATTTGGAAAGTCACGAGACTTCAAATTTTTTTTTTAACAAATCGTGCATGAATATCGCTTCTTGTAAACTCTGCTTAACTGTTAGTACACACTTACAAAAATACAAAAAAAAAAAAAAAAGTAAAAAAAAAATAAATTAACAAAACAAAGAATGAAATGCTTTGAGTAATTTCAATTAAATTCTTTTTGTTGTTTTTGTTGTTGTTGTTGTTGTTGCTTAGAGCACACGTCCTTTGCAGAAGCCGCCTCGACGCACACGTCGGGTGCTGCCTGTATTGTCATTGTCACCACCAGCGCTGCCATCGCCTCCACCTCCGCCTACGCCTACACCATTTTGAGGCAATGAAGATGTACGCTGCAATGGACTTGGCTCATAGCTACCTATTAGTCAACTGAAATCGACAGCATCTCCGTCGTCCGAGCAACCCGAAATAGTTTTGTGAAATGTGGCGGGTGCCATGAGGGCACGTGCCGCTATCATCTGGAAATTCTCAGAAGCACGAAAACCGCTGCGCGTGCACACACACCGGCACACAATCCGCTTGAAGGCAATTCGGAATTCATGCGAGAAAAGGGCATAGATGACGGGATTTATGGCCGAATTGCAATAGCCCAGCCAGAAGAGCACCGAGAAGACTGTCGGCTGTATGCAGCTCTCACAGAAGGCCCGTATTAGATACATGGTAAAGAAGGGCAACCAACACACTATGAAGCCCCCGACAATTATGGCCAGGGTCTTGGCCGCTTTGGTCTCCATGCGAAAGCGTTTCACTTGAATTTTGACACTACGTTTGCCTGCACGTTTCTTGGCCGATGAATTGGCTGAGCTGGAGAATTGGTGACCGGCCTCGAGGTCGGCAGAATGTGTGCCGGTGTTGGCCGCATTGCTGGCATCCAAATTGAATGTGGTCTCGCCAATGTCAAAGAGGCTGCTCTTGAAGGAGGCCCGTCTTCCATTTGTCAGGGTTCCGCCTTTGCCGGTACTGCTGATGACGGCGTAGTGGGGTGAGTGGGGCGGCGAGGACAAGGAATGCGTTGTCTCCAGCACGTTCTCTGACGATGGGAAGGACACTTTGATGGCCACCTTCTCGTGTCGCTGACGGGTCACGCGCATCGATGTGGCTCGCTTTGGTGTACTCAGCTGCGAGCCGGCCTGCTGTAGAGGAAAGTGCTCTTCGCCAGCAGTGCCCGGATTCACGCCGCCACCGCCGCCGTTGCTGTTCACGCTCAGTGTAGAGGACATTGAGTGGACGGAGAGCGGGGTACGCTGCGGCGTGCCACAGGGCCGTCCACGGTGTATGCGGAGGATCAGCTGGGATTCGTCAACGCGATTGTTGCCTGACTCGCGGGGACTGCCTGCAATTAGTCAGTGAATGGTTGGGGGGGAAGTCGTAGTCACGAGGCCAGACAAAAGTTCAACACAAATTGGACACACTTGCTTGATACGAAAATGTGATTATGTTGGTGTTGAGTTTCTGAATTTTGCTTGTTGTTATTGTTGTTGAGGTGTTGGTTAAAAATTGTAAAATGAAACATTCAATTGCTTTGTACATGTGGACTTGGAGACAAATGGATGACATGGTCTGTTAGATTTCAATAAATTGTGGATTTGGTTAGACATTCACCAAGACAATCAAAAAGAGAACAGAAAGAGCTTTTCTCTAATTGCTGGAATAATGGAAATTCGGTTAGCTTAATTAGTTTCAATAAAAACGTGACTAACATTTCACAAAGAGATAGAGAGAAAAAAGAGAGAGCGAAAAAGAGAGAGAGAGAGAGAGAAAGAGAGCAGGAATTCTAACTACAGAACTCGTTACAATCATTTTAGTATTACAATAAATATGTATACTATATTATTATAATAATAGGTAGGAATTTAATTCAAATTTAAAATATACAATTTTGTTTTGTTTTTTTTTTTTGGTTTACAATTCTACAATTATTTTTAAGAAAAGAGTAAGAGTAGAGAATAAAATTGAGGGACGCACGCATAAATAAATTTTCATTAAATTCACAAATTTCAATTATTTGTTTTAATATTTTTTTTTATTGGGGGGGGGGGGAATAATTATTAATTAGGGTTCCGAAAAATGTTTTCTATGCTTTGTTTTGTGTCAGTTATGATTTGCATATTTTTATTCAAATTTTATTAGGTAAAGTTCATTTCCCAAAGAAAATAATAATGAAAAAAAAAAAACAAAACAAAAGGGTTCGTGATAATTTTTTTAATTAGGTCGTCCTTGTCTGTTCTTTTTATGCTCGACGAAAAATGTTCAGTAGATTTTATTATATTTTTATGTGCCCTCTTAAATATGCTATAAAAAATTTTGTTTTACTCTTATTAAAAAAATTATCTTTCCTTTTTTTTGAGGGAGTCTTAAACCAAATAATCAGACACTCGTAATAATATTAAATATTTTAATTCAACCAGGCAATTCCATTGTGTAAAATGAAATCGAATTCAAAAGGGTTTGAGATAAATAACACTCTGCCAAATTAAACTAATAAATATGAATCCTATAAGGCAGACAAAAGTTTGAATGAGATTTAATATAACGGGAATTTATATCAGACAATTTGCATAAGTAATTTTGAAGCTGATTGAAAACAGATTCAACTTGGCCATTCTGGTGCCCTACATCCATTCAAAAATAGAGCATATTAGCAGTGATCTTGAGTATGACCAGGGACTTGGAAAATAGTTGAAAAATAATTGGACCCATAAATATCAAGAAAGAAAGATATTAACAGCTTTTGCCCAAAATATTTTATAGAGCATCTAAAAGTCCGAAAGTCCCAAAGAGCCGAGGAAGCTAAAAATATTAAAAAAAAGGAAAAAAAAACGACACGGAAACGGTTCACCGGTTTACCTCGAAACATATGTAAAGCACTTTTGTATATATGTTAATAATAAAGCTGAATAAAAATAAAAATAAAAAAGTTTCTTCTTCATGGTCGAAACGTGTATTAAAATACAAATTTACATACATGCCATTTGGCAGGGGGCTTATGTACTTTTCCATTCAGATTGGTATGCTTCATTTTTAAGAAACTTTGTAATTTTAATTCAAAGAAAAACTAGATTTTCCAAGAATTGTATTGGTCGAGTTTTTTAAAGCTTTTGTATTTTTTTTTTTGTTTTCATTCTCCACTTTTTATTGGAGATCTAAGAAACAGGAACCAAAAAAAAGTATGCATCCTTTGATAAACTCGCAAACGGTTACTTTGCTTTTGTCTGCTTTTTCTTTTCCTAAGCCTCCGGTTTTCTTTCTTTTATGATTACATCTCGAATATGAATATATTTTTAGTATTTCTGCCTTATTCTGTATGTGAGTTTGGTGTTATCTCATATTCATTCAGCTTTTACCGGACCCACAGGGCTCTTCATTTTAAGAAATATTCTGCTTTATTTCTCTTTATTTCGAGTTGAATATCCGTGCCCAAAATTATGATTAAAAACGGAATATATTATTTTTATAAATAAAAAAAGAAAGTTCTTCACTTTTCCGTAATATGAAAGAGCTTTAAAATTGAACATTTATTGAAATACATTTAAGTGGTAATTAAATATTTGTTGTTTAAGTAGCAGATTGGTATGCAATCGGCGCATATAATGTTTAATTATTTGAAACTGATTGATTGTTTGCATTCATGTCTATCTGCTCCACTGGGAATGCTCAGGTGTGCCGGAGTCGGCTTGAAAAATATTGGTATGTTGACCTTTAAAAGCCAGTACAGTTCACAAGTCGTTAGCCAACTTAAGAAATATATAGAATAGAGAAATCTAGTGAAAGGAAATAAAGCCAAGTGAGCCTTGCTTTTGGCTAGAACTAGAGACTTTCTTTTATACAAGTGAAAGTCAAGGCAAAGGCAACACATAAGAATGCAATTTGTATACACACTGAGAAATCGCGGGAGTGTGGAGGATTATATGGTTTTCTTTTTTTTTTGACATGATGTGCTGCTGTTGACACAGGGCCATGGTCACACTTCTGAAATTTTGAAAAAAAGAGGCAAAGGCCTGATATGCCCGTGTGTGTGTGTGTGTGTGTGTGTGTGCAACAATAACATGCAAAAGTGTTTCGGTCGAGGCACGTTTTAGTGGCAACCGCGTGGTCGGTACCATGAACCTTTCCAAGTTTTTGAACTTGAAACTTGATTACCTTCAAAATAACCACTAACAAAGCCAGAACTACACAGGCAAACTCAAACCCACGCAAACAGAAGCCACCCACAGGAGGCCCAGCCTAGCCAGCCCGGCCCAGACACAAACAAAACAAAACAAAACAAAATCAAAATAATAGCAACTTAATGGAATGAGAATAGAAAGTTTACTTCCCAATTCTCCGGCCCACTCTCCCTCCCATGCCCACGCCCACGCCCATCACTATAAGACACACCCAACACGTTGTGTCACGAGAGCATTTTTAGACTCTTTGCTTTGGCTTTCGTTAGCGCTTCTCTGCCATGTGAAAGGAAAAGATGACACGCATATGGCGGGGCCGTGGCAAGTGGCCCGAACTAAGCTTAACAAAATAAAACTATAACAAGTCCATGGTTCTATTCTTGCCTTTTTCAATGTGTGCTCGAAAGTGGTCGAAAAAAAGAGGTAGTGTCGGCAGGCAGTGGGTCTCCAAGGTTGCCCAAGGGTTGTTGGTAAATCTGAGTTCTTAACAGAAAACAAGAACTGTTAAAAGACAGAGAAGCATTGACAACCAACTATGACATCATAAAGTTGAATTTTGCAAAGAGTTAGTATGCACTTTTGGTAAAAGTGAATTAAATTAATTTATTCGAATGGAATGAAGAAAAGTTTGATTAAAGCAAAAATTGTAAAATGTTTTGGCCTACTTTTTCTTCTATTTCCTTCATTTTATTTTCTTATGTAATTAATCATATCATTTAGAGATTTTTATTTCCTACACTTAAATAGGAATTATGTGCTTTTTGAGTGTGCTCGCATTTAATAGGGACCTGTTTGGCTGGATCATTAAATTGTCATTACCGATTACGACTACGCTTTTTTGTACGAGTCATTCAATTAACAAGGGCATTGACTTTAATTCAAAAAAAAAGTAATAATAAAATAAAAATAATAATATTAAGAATATTAGGGCAAGGGGAAACCTGCCTATTGATTTTTATTATGTAATCAGTTAGTCAGTCAGTCAGTCAACCAGACAAGCCAACCTTTTTGGTCAACGCCGGTGTCCTTGGCTTGTTATTAAAGAGAATGTCCTGGCATGTGGTAGCTGTTTCCTGCCCGGAACACCTCACTTCTAGGAGATTACTTTAATTGGTTGGTGTTTGTCGGAAAAAAAAATAACTAAATGCCACCAAATAGATTGTGCCCAATGAACTGGTCAGCTGGAAAAAAGTACGCATTGCAGCATTTTAAAAATTCTGCTCCTATTCTATTTTATTCTCCATACTTTGGAGAGAGTGTGTAGTCGGTAGGGCTTACATTAATATGTATAAATATTTAATGGCAATTTAATTTGTCACATATTTGGCTAAGGCTCAAAATCAAATCAATCTTCAAACGGAAATATTCTATGGGGATTAAACACTCACTCGCTGGCTCAATGGCTCGAAGGCTCGACAAAATATATATCAGGCCGAATCAGTGAAGCTTAAAACCCACTCACTGACACATCCAATCTACGGGCTTAAAACAAAAGAGAATATAGAGAGCAGGAAAATCAACTTCTCAGAAAATAGAATTTTCATCATTTCTCCGAGAGAACTCACATATTCATGAGTTTGCTTTCATCTGGCTGGTCTCTCTGTTTTGTTGATGAATTCTTGTTTTAAGCTCTACTGGTTGCATTTTACTTTCATTTAATCTGTACTTATTTGCCTAAGCCGATTTGTTTGATGTTTTCTTTATTTATTTCGCTAGAAATTGTCCATTTGTTTTTTGTTTTTTGTTTTTTTTTTTTTAGAAGGAAAAGCAATGCATTTATTATTTCTTTCCAAATGAAATTTATGAATAATAAAATAAAGAATAAGTTAATTTGTTAATTGTCTTATATTTATTCGAATAGAAAGCATTCAGGAATTTTTTAGTTTTGGGGTAATTTAATATTTCTATGGGGTTGAAAAAAAAAACCATACTAAAAATTTGTCTTCCTACGAATTATTTTATGTGCTTTTTTTATTTTTAACTTACAGGGATTTTTTAAACTAAATATATTTGCAGTTCTTTGTTTTTTGTTTTTTTGAGTTCTTGTCTTAAAATTTGTATAATATTTTTTTTTTTTTTGTGGATTTAGTTACAAGGTTTAACAAATATATTTTTTTTTTACAAAATTATTTTTATATGTTCAAGTGGATTTTTTATTTTTGTTTTATAAACTAAATAGCCTTAAGGTAAAAACATTTTTTTTTCGGCTGATGTATTAAAACTAAGGGTTTGCTTCTGTTGTTGTTGTTGTCGTTTTTGGGAAATGTAGGTTCAGTCAAAATTTATTTGCATAAATGTATATAAATTTGTTTTATGTTTACTTTTATGTGTTTTTACTGAGTGCGGAAAACACATAAAAAAAATTGCTGACTGAAATGTTTTCATATTGGTGTATGTGTGTGTGGTTATTTATAAATGTAAATTTTTATTTGTCATTGCATTTTTTTTTTTTTTTTATAATTTTTTACAAATTTTTTTTTTTTTTTACATATTTTGTTGGGCTGAGTTAGAGACAGGCGCACGTTAGAAATGATACACAAACATAAAGGTGAGTTGTTTTTAATATTTTGAAAGGACCACCGGTGAGTTTTTTTCAAGTGTATGTGTAAGGGATTCTTATTATTTTGCTAAGGACCAAAAGTTTGATTCAAATATCTTTATTTTATCACTTGATTAACGTTTTCGTTTTAATTGTTTAGAATAAGAAAATTATAACAAATACGTCACACTATGGCTACACGTTTAGAATTGTTTTGAAATTGATTAGAAAATTTGGAATAAGAAAAAATGGTTACTAACAAACTACAATGAGCGACTTTGGACGCCACTAAAAAATACAAAACGACTTACGATTGAATTGATTTGAAAAGTGTTAAAAAAAATATGTGTGTTGCTGTTTTTACAAAATGCTTACGAGGAAAAAATATTGAAAAACAAATTCTACGCACACAACTTTGTGTCAACTTTTAAGGTAAGGAGAGCGATTAAAAAATATTGTTGTTGTTGCTTTTTGTTTTCAATAATGTGTGGCTTTCTGAATGTGTGTCTGCTTGGTGAGGGAGTAGTCAATGTTTGCTGGATTGTGGAAAGAGACTCACCTTTGGTAGTTTTAAATCCCTGATTGATGGCTCGTGTGGTTCTCACAGCAGCCCGATAGATGCGCCAGTAGAAGAACAGCATCACAAACATGGGTATATAGAAGGAGCCCAGGGCCGAATAGAGTACATAGCCTCGATCATTGGTTAGTTCGCATTTCCAGGGACAGCTCGGTGGTGGTATTTGTACATTGGTATTTTCCGGGGGACCCAGCAAGTCATAATCGAGGGCAGACATCTCTGAGCTGCTCAAGACTGGTGCTGTGGTTGTTGTTGTTGTTGTAGGTGGGGTGCTGCCATCTATTGGCGAAATCCGAATTTCTGCAGAACTATCGAGTGGTGCGAAATTGGGATCGTATGGATTATAGGCATTCCCCGATACTAAAGAGGCAGATGCCATTTGCTGTTTGAAGTGTCTTTGGTTTCGCAGTTGTTGCTGTTGTTGTTCCTTAAAATTATTTAACTGTAGTTCCTTTTCCTCTGTGCTCGACATTGTTGTGGCATAATAAAGCGTATAATTTCCCCTCGTGTAGGTCGGTTGTACCATCGGCTAGAAAAAGTCAAACCAAATTTAATATTTGACATTGAAAAAGGCCAAGCGCTAAAATTCTTAATCTTTTTTACCCACACACACGAATAGTATTCTGTCATATTTGTTGGCAACTTATATTGAGAAAGAGCCTTACATTAAAATTCAACACACTTGCGCACACATTGCTCACAATAAGCCAATAAAAATGCAACTAAAAGCGAGCTATTTTGCAAAAGATATTCCACGACGTGTTGTGCATAAATATGCCTTTTGGGTATACAATCTACTATTACTTCAAGCCACAAACATGTAGCATACTTTCCTCTCTCAATGGGGTAACCCATGAAGATGGTTAATATGCATAAGCAGAACTCTTCCGAAGCCAGCGGGTAGACCTAACCCAGGCTAACCCTAGCCGAAGTATCCAATGCGCAGGCAAAGGTATTAATAACAGCAACCGCATGTGGCACTTTGAAAAGGTGGCAATGATGATGGGTGGTTGACTTAGATTGAGGCTCATAGAGGCTCATGATGTTTGTAAAATTGAATTGAGAGTCGAGGCCAATTGAAGCCACTTACATAAGCCATCCAACAATGGCAGAAAATCCGAATCGATGGCTCAGATATTCTGCTTCACAAAATGGGTTTCCATAAAGTCAGCCAGGCTGCCAATTAGTCAAGTGAATTGAGAAAAACACAAAATATATTTCTATTAATTCATAGAGACATTTCAAACTTGAAATTGCATTTAGACCGAAAATTCTGTGTTTTTCACTATGGACCGGGAGGCAAGTGCATCTTTATCATAAATGCTGATCCATATTTTTTCAGCGGACTGACATCGGTGGTGGTCATTAAAATTGTAGTAGTCGTAAACTTTGGCCAAGTTGTGTGTAACAATCACCTCAGGCAATGTGATTTTTATGAGCACACTTTCTGCCAGAAGTTTATCACCAGACCTTTGCTTTGAAACCACTAACCACTGCCATTGACCTAAGATATGGGATAAAAGTTATGACTTCGTGCTCTCGCCTTGTAAGCTAGATGAAAGATATATATATATATATATATATATATATATATATATATATCAGTTTTTCCACATTATGTTACCATTAGCCACAAAGTTAGACTGTCTAGGCTGCGTAAAAGTTTTGCGAAACAATGTGGTTAGCTAATTTGCTTGGGCCATCTGATGCTGAGAGCCTTGGTAGGGCGTAAAACTTGACCACATTAAATGCTTCGACACATAAACACAAAATTCAATTGTTCTTAGTGGAGAAGGGCAAGGGGAGATACAAAGAAAGCCATATTTTATCTGGCAAATGTCAATCTAATTACATTGCTAACGAGGGTTGATGTAATTAATCTTAAAATAAATCTTCAGAATTTTAATTTTGTAAAACTTTCTAAGGCTTTCATAGTTTCACAATAGTCCCCAAGGGACTATCAAATTATGACAATCTTTAAACTGATAAGCTAACTTCTGACAAATAGTTTCTATAATTTCAAATCTTTCTGAACCTTCTTCTAAGTCTTACATACACTGTTTATTCAAAAAGAGTATTTAATACAAAATAGTATCTATATTTATATCGATTAGAAAAGTATTAATACATTTTTAATTCAAACTTAAATTGTTTCATTATTAATTTAACTAGCCAACCATAAAGTTTCGTAGCAATCAGAGTTCGTTTCGTTGCCAACATGGCAAGAGTGCTTTTATTCGCTGCTCTAATGTTTTTTATCAAGCTCAAAGGAAATGTAGGTATACTAAATAGTTGCATCAGCTATTTAAATAAATAAATATTATGTTCCCCAGGAGATGGCATTCATTAAAGCAACAAATGCAGTTTGTGAGTCACTTAACAAATCGATGATGTTTTTTAATTACTGCCACCTCAGAGTTCCCAAGCGGAATTAAAATGTTTTTGACTTCTTCATGCTACTCTTCCCCACACAGTGGAAGATTTGCATGTTCAAATTCAAATCTTGAAGAAGGCAAATGGATATAAGCCTTGGGTATTTGACTTGAAATTGGATGTCTGTGAGTTTTTAAAAAAATTGAACAATCCTCTGGGTAATTTAGTTTTTAGATTGGTAAAGCCGTATACAAATATTAATCATACATGTCCATTTACTGTGAGTATGCAAGCAATTTCACAAAAAAGTAAAAAACTTTTTTTTTTCAAACACTATTAAAATGTATTCTTTTTTAGGGCGAATGTATTGTAAAAGATTTTCACATCACACCGGAAAGTGTAAAGCTCCCGCTTCCAACTGGGGACTACTTGTTTTCGATAATCGGTACATTTAATAAGTTTTATCCAGCTTATCATATTAAATATTATTTTACATATAATGAAGATTTAATATGACTTGGATACTTAAAGTTCGTGCTCCTAAAACTTCCTAAAACTTCCAGACTTCGACTTTTACTGAACCAAGTTATAAGCTTCAATACAAAATGTATATTCACTGTATTGGCGAATAGTAAAAAAAAGGAAAATGGTATCAATTTATAACGATTAGAAATGTATTGATCAATTTTTAAATCAAGTTTAAATTGCTTCATTATTAATATATCTAGCCAACCATAGAGTTTCGTAGTATTCAGAGTTCGCTTGGTTGCCAAGATGACAAGAGCGCTTTTATTCGTAGTTATAATATTTTTTATAATTATCAAAGAAAATGTAGGTATATTTAAAAGTTGGATCAGTTGTGTTAAATAAATATTATGTTCCCCAGGAGTTGGCATTCATTAAAGCAACAAATGTGGTTTGTGAGTCGCTTAACAAATCGATGATAGTGTTCGATAGCTGTCGCTTCAGAGTTCCTAAACGGAATTTGAATGCTTTATATATAAATGCTACTCTTTTACATTTGGTGACAGAAGTCCACTTTCACATTCAAATCTTTAAGAAGGCAAATGGATATAAGCCTTGGCTGTTTGATTTGAAACTCAATGGCTGTGAGTATTTCAAGAAACTTAACAATCCTTTGGCTAATTTAGTTTTTAGTGCGATTAAGCCATATACAAATGTTAATCATACATGTCCTTATATTGTGAGTATGCCAGTAATTTTACTAAAAAATTACATTAACTTGATATTATTTAAATGCATTCTTTTTTAGGGCGAATGTATTTTTAAAGACTTGCACATCACACCGGAAAGTATAAAGCTGCCGATGCCAACTGGCGACTACATGTTTTCGATAATCGGTAAATTTAATAAGCTTTATCCAGGTTATAGTTTTAAATATTACTTTACATTCAATGAAGATTTAATATGACTAGAATATTTCCATTTCATACTTCTAAAATTGTGTTAAAAATATAAAAAATGGACTATTAAAGTTAGCATACAGAGTGGAAAAGTATCGAGCTGCATCTATTCTAACATGGAATAACAGGCAAGTCGTGATTATGAGTCATGAGTGGAGAAGTCAGAACTCTGGCTCTGGAACCTAGCATTTCAAAAATTTAATTTAAAAAATGTAATTTGAATATATCTGACATACCGATGATAGGCAGTTTAATTGATCCTCAAACTCAGTTATCATGAACAACTTATGACAACTACAAATGTGATAGACTTTCCTAATCTTAATCTAACCTCCCATCATCCTACCTGAGCGATTCCATTTCCTAATATTGTTGAATTCAAGACAAGAGCTTACACATCTGATCTCAATTACGAACAATCAGATATCAATGGGCCTGACCTCTCTTTCTAACCCCAAAAAAAAAAAACAAAAAATTTTCACAATTCTAAAGCTTTTTAAATTAAAATTATAACAATCTAAACACTTTTGACAAATAGTATATATGATTTATATTCACGTATTGGCGAAGAGTATAAAAAAGGAAAATGGTATCAATTTATAACGATTAGAAATGTATTGATCAATTTTTTAATCAAGCTAAAATTGCTTCATTATTAATATAACTAGCCAGCCATAGAATTTCGAAGTATTCAGTGCTCGCTTCGTTGCCAAGATGATAAGAGCGCTTTTATTCGTGGCTCTAATATTTTTTATAATTATCAAAGAAAATGTAGGTATATTTAAAAGCTGGATCAGTTGTGTTAAATAAATATTATGTTCCCTAGGAGTTGGCATTTATTAAAGCAACAAATGCAGTTTGTGAGTCACTTAACACATCGATGATATTTTTTAATTACTGTCGCCTTAGAGTTCCTAAACGGAATTTAAATGTGTTTGACTTCAATGCTACTCTTGTACACACAGTGAAAGATTTGCATATTCATGCTCAAGTCCTTAAGAGGGCAAATGGATATAAGCCATGGCTAGTTAACATTAAATTGGATGCCTGTGAGTATTTAAAAAAACTGAACAATCCTCTGGGTAATTTATTTTTTAGATTGATAAAGCCGTATACAAATGCTAATCATACATGTCCTTTTACTGTGAGTAGCCAGCAGTTTTACAATTTTTTTTTAATAAATATTATGTATTCTTTTTTTTTAGGGCGAATGTATTTTTAAAGATTTTTACATCACACCGGAAAGTATAAGGCTGCCGATGCCCACTGGGGACTACTTGTTTTCGATAATCGCTACATTTAATAAGCTTTATCCAGCTTATCATATTAAATATTATTTTACATTTAATGAAGATTTAATATGACTTGAATACTTCAATTTCATGCTCATAAAATTCTATTAAAAATATAAAATTGGACCATCAATGTTAGTTTACTGAGTGAATAAGTATTGAGCTGCATCTATTCTATCAGAGAATGAAGCCGAACGTTAATCACGGGCGCGGCCGACCTTGGGATACTCTGTACCTTGTTGACAGAATTGAAAATGAAAAGGTGGTATCTTTAGGCTGGTGGTAACTCTGATCAGTTGCATGCACATAAAACCTCTGGTCTTAATAATCCTTTAAAATCAACAACACATTGTTCACAATAATGCAAGCACGCCATCTATCGGATTGTTCATTCGACCTTTTGCCTCTTTGTCTAGGGGAATTAAAATATTCACTCTAAAATTTTGTTTTTCATAAATCTCTTGTAAATATAGTCAGATTATAGTTTTTTTTTTTTTTTTTTTTTTTTTTTTTAATACTAAAATTCTAAAGCTGTAGAAATAACAGGGCTATGGGAAAGTGAGGGGGTAGAAGCAAAGGCTCGGTGAGAAAAAAAAATAAACTGTTAAATCTAGGCGGACAGAGGGACAGCCAGACGTACCGACATGGCTATACAGATATCTCTAGTCACCCTAAAAATATTCTGAATAACTTAGATTGGTCTCCAATATCTCCTTCCCTATGTTATATGTATTTCACAAATTTATTATACCTTTGTTCTTAAGCCACAGCTTTCTTTTGACAAATAGTTTCTATGACTTCGACTCTCACTAAACCAAGTTTTAAGCTTCAATACAAAATCCATATGCATTGTATTGGCGAAAAGAGTATTAAAATTAAAAAAAGTATCTAATACGATTTGAAATGTTTTGATAAACCTTTAATTTCAGCCTAAATTGCTTCATTATTTATTCAACTAGGCAACGAGGTTCGTGGCATTCAAAGTTCACTAAGTTGCCAACATGACAAGAAGAATTTTATTCGTGGCTCTAATATTTTTTTATCAAACTCAAAGAAAGTGTAGGTTTATTGGATCAGTTTTGTTCTGTTTTAAGTCGGCCTTCATTAAGCCGGAAATACTTAAGTTACCAATGCCAAATGGGGACTATATGCTTTCGATAATCGGCACATATAAAAAGTTTTATTTAGGTTTTCAAGGGAAATACTACTTTATATTTAATGAACAATAAATATGAGTTGGAAAATTCATAATTAAGAAAAAACACTTCAATTTTATTCAGTACTTTGATATAAATATTACCTTTTGATCCTTCCACCCGACTAAAGGTGGAAAGCATATAACGAATGAAAGGACCCAAATGCCGGCAATTAAAGACTTGGCCTTTTTGGTTGACATAATGCTTGGATAGGTTACCGGTCGTGTCACTGCCACATATCGATCCAGTGAAATGGCACAAAGATTTAAAATCGATGCCGTGCACATCCAAACATCAACAGCCAACCAAATGCGGCACCAGACGTCTCCAAATATCCAAACCTTCAATGAGAGAAACGCATTAAATTATATTAAAGAAAAAAATTATGTTTATTTTAGGAGAGCTCACCTTGAATACCTCCCAAGTTGCCGAAAATGGTAACACCGCTAGACCCACTAATAAATCAGCTACAGCTAAGTTAACAATAAAAAAATTTGTAACACTACGTAATTTGTTCGAACAGAAGACGGCGGCTATGACAAGACAATTGCCACCGATGACCAAGACATTGATAAACTCGAGTATGGCCAAGGAGATCAGATTCGCTGGTTCCGTCCATTTTACAGATTTGATGAGATTCTCGCACTCGGTCTCATTCATGGCGGTACTCTTATGATGGGTGTATGTGTGTGTTTACCACCTAAAAATAAACAAAACAAAAACTTTATAAAACTAGAATTCCTAATTACTTTTTTTTTGAATACAAAGCAATTACAAAATACTTGACGGCTGCAAGAATAACATAAAAGGTCAAATTAGCCAACCACAACTGGTCCAAAAGAAAATACTATTTAAAATGGAAAATCCTAATGCCACACCAAATGTGGTCGGGCAGATGCCTTGAGGTGTATAAACTGACATAAGCACGAGAACTGCCCGTAGGATTTCACTAATTTTAAACTTCAATGAGCTCTGGTAAATAATTTGAAATAAAAGCAAGCCAAGCCAATGTCAGAGGCCAAGTCAAGCCAAACGTGAATGAACTTTTCCCTTTGCCTTGAACGCTTTCTGCCCAAATGATGGTGATGGTGTTAAAACAGTTTGTCTGCAGCTGCAACTGACAGAGGAAAATCTCATTAAAAAATATGCCATAATTTGTGGCTGCTTACAGACAAAATGGCTGTCGGCATATTTGCCTAATTGTTTTGTAAGACGGTATAAGCCAAATTACTGACTGACAGACCCACGGACTGACGGCTCCACTGAGCTGGACTCTGTGAGCACTGATTCATAGCCCGTGGACCTCCGGGACCGATTCATATTTAAGCGGACGGGAAATGCACAGCAAAACTTAATGGCCGAGAGTGTTGAAATAATTGAAAAATAAATAGCCATCACGCCAATGGAAAGGGAAAGGAAAGCGAAATTCCAGTGAATGTGAAAGTGGACTATAGCGAATACAAAGAGCGTGCGGGAGGAGGAAGAGAACGGAGCCAGATGACATTTTGTGCATTGCGTGCACAATTCAATTGAATGTTTTTTATTTACATTTTTATTTTTTTTTTTACACTTATTAAATAAAACTTTATTGTTCATGCACACGGAATGCGGCTCAATGAATTTGTGAATGAATTTTTGAATGACTGAAATGAGAAAATTACATTTGATCGCTTGCATTTCAATTAGTGTCCAGCCGGGAATGACTTAATAAATTTACTCATAAAGGGTGAAATTAATTGACTGGCTCAAATAAATCCAATAGCAATATTTCAAAATTTAAATTAAAAAAAAAAATAAAATTCTCTTTTGAGAATATTTAATATATTTTCTGCGAATAATTATTAATGCCAGAAGAGCGACAAAGGTGATTTATTATTTTGTTTGTTTGTTTTGGCCTCATACGGACTACAAACTATAAATCTGAAGAGTTCTCTGGGGAAGGTCATATGCATACGAAGATATTCTAAAAACCAATTGAGATTGGTGTATTAAATATATGATAAAGTAGTCACATCCAGATAAAATTTGATATATATAAGAACTAATATATTAAAAATCGTGTTACCAAATTTGAGTGAGTTATGTCAACAAGTCTGGGAGATTTCCACAAAACCAATTTAGACTGGCAGCTATATGATCCGACAAATATGCTGAACATAAATGCTATTTTGATAGCTTTAAATATGGTAGACAAGCTCCGAGGCGTTAATAAAATTTAAAAGATAACTCTAGAACCAAATGAATAGACTCGTTTTCTTTTAAGGGTTTCCAAATTTTATATTTTTTGGCAACTTGGTATGTAAAGGGCTTATAACAAGCTTCGTTTTTGTTCGACTATTTTTGGCTGTTGTTCAATAATTACGCAGCTATAGTTTAAATTATTATAATTTTTTTTTTTTTTGGTTTTAACTTTAATTAGCTTTGAATGATAAATTAATAAATTTTATAATTTTTGCTGTTGTGCTTCAATTCATTTGGAAAGCCATTGTTCTGGCCTAGTTGACATTCAAATCACGCAACAAATCGATTAAAATATATTGTATTTCCTTCAAGTAGTTCTGCGCTCTTGGGTTCCCTTTTCTTCTTCTTCTTCGTCTTCTTTGGATTCTATTTGGGACCTGACTGTTGCTCGACTGTTGCTTTACAACTTTGTCACGTTTTGCATTGTGTATAATAATAGTAATAATATTGTTAGGGGGTCTGGGCAGCTAGGGAGGCAGATATTTCCATCGATTATGAGAGGGGGGGACCAGAATGGGAAGGTGCCGAACATCTGTTGTGGTCGTTTAACCGTGTATTTTCATAGTCAAAATGCAAAATGAATGAGCCATTCCGATTAGTATTGAAATTATAATAAAGGTGCTATAAATGTTTTTGTTTTTCTATTATGCAAAATGAGTCTTGGCTTTTGTTATTTTTATATTGTGGCGTGTTCGGAGCAAAGCTTTAATTATGTACAAGTGACGTCATTCGGTAATAACGAAAGTTTTCTTCAACTCAAAGTATTTTCTTCTTAGTTTTACAGTACAAAGACAAGAGAATTTTATTGAAAGAATTTTCTTAGAATCTTTAATTAAATTTACAAAATAAATAGAGCCATTTTTATGTGTCACTGCAAATAAATAATAAATGCTCTAGTCGAAATCCTCTTTCACAACTGTGATCCAATTTATTTTCATTGCTGCTTTCCTTGGCTTTTATAGGTTTTATTTTGGAACCATGTGTAATATCGATTTATCAATGATTCGAAAATACAATACAAAAATAGAAGGTGAACATTTTGCATGTCAACTGTAATTTTTTGGCCAGCGGACAAAACGGAGAAGAGAAAGCAACCATCAGCAGCTAAAACAGCTAATAATCATGAGAAGATCAAAGCCATATATAATCTAAATTTATAGTACCAACCGGGCATAAAACAAAGAAGACGAAAAGAAACCAGAAAGCGGTCTTTTGTTTTGCGACTAAAAATAAAAAGCTAACATTAAGCCAGCTGCCATAAAGGAGATGGCAAGTCCCAGCTTCGATTCTGGCAGTAGAAAGAAAAGTGTTGTAAAAACAATCTCTTCTCATATAAAATAAAATTTCCAGAAATAAAGAAAAATATAAAGAAAACAAGAAAAAGTATAAAGTTGAGGACAATGAAAACAAAAACAAAAACAAAAAACAGTATAAAGAATTTCTCGTTGGCTTGGGTTGGCGACCCTGATTAAAATTTTTTACTCATTCTCATTTTGACTCCTCGGGTTGCTAAAAATATTCATAACACTTAGTATGCGCATATGTGTGCCTGTGTGTGTGTGTGTGTGTGAGCTTGCGACTTACAATAAAGCCAATCAGTGCCAATAAGTGGCTGTGTGTGTCCGCATAAATTACTCACATGACACATAAACACACACAAAAAGGAAAAGGTTTACGAGCTTCAAGCCGGCGGCACTTTCACAATTGAGAGCCTTGGCTAAAAAAAAGAGTGCTTTTTTATTCCGCTGGCAGAAAAGGCGTTTAAAAGAAATTTTTCCTAGCCTCAGCTTGAGCAGAGTTTTCCAAACTGCCATGTAGAAAATTAAAAAAATTTCTTTTTATATATTTTTCACCGAGACTGCAATTTTGAATAATTTCATTTGGCTTATATAATTTTTTTTTATTCTAGGCCATTTGGTGTGTGTGGAGGCAGGCAGGCTAATAATAAGGAGTTGCCAAATTGATTTATAATGTTGAAAATTTTGTGCCTTTTTTTCCTGAAGGCATTTAATGGCAAGGAAACAGATCGCATAATAAATAAAGAATATAAATTTGAAGACCCTGCTTTGAGTCTTTCAAGATTGAAGCTGAGAGTGAGGGAAAAGTGATTTTATGCCGCTCAACTTTTGCTTACTCCTATTGCTTTTGCTTTCATGTTACTCATACGTCCTGTTGCCGCCATTGGACCTGACAACAATCATAAAGTCTTGAAGTAACTGCCATCTACTACAACAAAAAAAAGAAGCAAAATGAAAAGCAAAAACCCAGGAACTCTTAGTGGTTACCAGAGTGTGTGTATGTGTGGGCGTTAATGGTTTCCGAGTGGGTTATGCCCAGAGATACTGTATTGGCTTGTATTGGGTTAAGCCTAATTGCCTGGCCATGATGAAGTTTACTCAGTCTCACACGGAGACTGTTTGAAAAGCATTTATGGATTTTGGCTCAAAAATTGAATTTATTAGGAGGAAAAGTAAAGGAGTTAAAAAAGGGCTTAAGCTCTGAGACTCAATTGTTTTCACAAGATTCCGAAATCACTTTAAGCTTTATTGATGGGTCAATAAATAGCAAAAGTTAAGTGTTTCGGGATGCTGACTAACTTTTCTATCTTTTAGCACTTCATAACTTTGAAAGTGCTCTTCTCACTTTATTCACCCTGCTCACTCTGACCTCCCCTCCAGGCATTGACATAACTAATGGGCTACTCACTTAACACGCTCAAGAACACAGCAACTAATCCACTCAAGTGAAATCTTATAAAGACTTAAAAATTTAATTAAAACTGCCCACAATTCGTAAATGCAACAGTTGCAAAGACAAACAACAAAATTTGTATATGGTTTAATCCTAACAAGAAACTATCAAGGAAAAGGCATGAACACGAATCACAACTGACCGGTTGATAAAATCGAAAAGTGTGCCAAACCAATCTAACCTCAAATGGCAAAAGTTCATTAACTTTACAGAGGCAACGATATGCGGCATCCAGTCCCAGCTAACCAGAAACTCAGAGAGAGAGGGAGAGAGAGAAGTAGCAAGCTGGTTGAGCGCCACGTGGTTGTTTCAGAATTTAATTAGGAAGACCACAATGGAAAGTATAAAAGTTGAATAATTTTGTAGCCCATGACAGGTGGAAAGCTTGAACTTGTTAATTTGCATGTAAATTAAAGAGCAACAAAGGGCAAAGGGAACCAAAAATAGTTGTCAAAAAGCCCCCCAAAGCAAGCAAAAAAAAATACGAATAAATTTTCATTGGCGAATTACACATTCCAAGAGATTTGAAATTAAACCAATTGGAATTTATATGTAAGCAATAATTACAGATTAAACGGGTACTATTAATTTGTATATTTTTTTCACTTTTTGCTCGATTCAATTTAAGCATTTCCAAATTAAAACCTTGTTAATTTGCTGGCAAAAATATTGAAAATGAAACTAATTCGCTTAAACAGAAGTGTGAATAAATTTAATGAATTGTGAAATATTTGTGAAATTCATTTTCGTCAGTGTCGACCAGGGCCACTCATTTACTCATTAAAATTTTAGCTAAATCCAACTCCTGACACCCACGTCCACAAAACTTTTCATTTCATTTTGATAATTGTGCACACGCGAGAAAGAAAGAAAAAAAAAATGAAAAACGAAACAAGCACAATTACGAAATTGTAAAATTTTCTCTGATTAAAAGTTTAATCAGAAAGTTGAGGAAAAATTCTACCAAAACTATTTGCGGAAAATAAAGTCGAGCTGAGTATTTTCTTTTTTTTTCGGTCTGACATTTCCCAGCTTTATATTTGAGACCGAAAGTCTTTGGTCTTTAAGGAAATTACATCTTTGGTAGTAAAGCCTTTAGGTCTTTAGGCCTGGGATTTATTTGTCACAAGTGTTTATGGCATTGATATTGACAAATACCTAGCGACTCTAACATACGCAGCTGACATAGGGAAATGCCAAATGCCGAATACCAAATGTCAACCCGCAAATTCCAAATTTGGTAGACAGCCGAACCGTATTTAACTTACATTAGCAACCTCTAATTCCTTTAACTGGTTTTTCCTGACGGCTCCTCCGATTGTCTGCCGTGTATTTGAGCGTAAAATCAATGTCAACATTTATTAACTGACTGACGGACTGACGGACTGACTTGACTGTCTGACTGGTTGACTGGTTGACTGCAATAAAAGCTTATTCTGTTGTTAGGGCGACGAGTTGTTGATGTCCTGTATTGTTGGTGCCGGTGGGCGGATGGGCCAGCTAAATTGAAATTGATGCTTAAAATTACTTTAAGTAATTAAAATTGAATTAAAAGCTCAGACTCTCCGGCCCGGACCGCTAAGTAGTATGTCTCTGTTCTGGAGGGTGAGCTCAAAGCTTAAGAGCTTCTCGCAAGTATGTAGTACTCTGAGGTTTTAATGCGTTTTTTACGAGCTGCCTTTGTGCCGTACGTGTGTACGGCCGGAACATCTAGCCAACTCATTCTCAATTCACTCCCACATGGCGTATGAGTAACTTTACGAGCAACTTTTACTTTTGCTTAGACAAGTGAACACAAACAACTAGGGAAAGAGTGAGAAAGAGAAAAAAGAAATCATTGTTGAGAACGACAAGAGAGTCTGCTACTTGTCACAAGTGTCATGTAGATTTATTTTGTGGATTTATGGATACGAATGTCTCAATGGTCACACGGCGGCTATGCCGCATTTAACTAAAGGTAATAGTGATATACTGCGCCATACAAAAGCGACAGCAACAACAATAGCTACACCCATATAATGAACATTAACATCAGGCACACACATCAACATGTCAAAGTTGATTGCAGCATTAGTGAGAAAGCATGAAAGTAACAGGCAGGGAATATGCAAGTTGCACGTGCCACAAACAACAGAGCAGCCGTCACCGTCAGTCTGCCTGCAGCTGACACACATCCATTTGCCTGTGTGTCTGTGTGGGTGAGTGTGTTTTTCCAAAACAGGACTAAGCCAGCCTAGTCCGATGCATTTTGCTTGGCTCATTGGTATGCCGTGTTTAAAGGGCGCGTGCCTTTCATCAGCAACGGAAACGCGCAACGGATATAATAACAGGAAATAGAGCCCACAAATCTTTCAACATCGTGCTTCAGACAAAGTTTGGCTAATTGTTTAGAAGCAATCGTGATTTTCTAGACTTGAGTTAACCAATCTAAATGGTATGCAGCAAGTGGTTCAACAAATTTATAGATTTTTGCGGCTTGATTTTTTCTACTTGAAGAAGAAAATCAAATGAGCTTTGAATTTCCAGTGAATTTGATATGAGTTCTATTACCCAGCTTTTTTGTCTAAAAATATATTTCAAACAATTGCATTGTTGATGGAGAGAATATTAGGAACGAGGGGAATGAGTGACTGCAACTTGTCAAGTAATTTCAGTCTGATGTCGGAAATAAATCTTAAATACTTCGCGCACTCACGGACTTTTGCGAATATGCCAAAGTCGGGTAAAACAAAGTTGCCTGCTTAACTTTATCGAGTTGAAAATTTTATGGTCTCAGTCTTTTACTTCTTGTCCTTTTCTTTTTCCTTCTATACTGTCAATTTATTTGCGCTTGAAACTTGTGAAAAGGAATTACCACGTTTGCCTTCGAATTGCACAAAGCTGACAACACTCACTCTGTGTACACAAGTATTTGAGGCTTTTGCTACTGAAAAATGTCAACCACATATATGATGGAAAATATTCCCTCTCTCTCTCAGAAAATAATAATAAAGAAAGCTTTGCAGCTAGTCCCATCCCTTGTGTCATATGATTGATATTGTATTGGAAACAAGTCACTTGCCAGGGGTACAGTCCACAGATAACGCTAATCTGGATATATGTCAGCTGAAATAAGCCTGTGCAATCTTGAGAGTTGATTCTATTTAGATTGTTTTGTTTCTGGATGATTGATGGATTAACTATTTATTTAAATTCTTTTCAGATTCTTAAAGTGAGATAATTCTGAATTTGGTAAGTCTATTAAATATTTATTATTTATTTGAATCATAATCAAATCGAAGTCAATTCAATTTATCTTATTTTATTGCCAGCAAAGTGAAATCGTTTAATTCTATCAATAACTTAACTTATTGAAATTATTTTCTTGGCTATTAAAGTTTGTTAATTGCCGCAAGGGAAAACAATAATAAAAAACTTTTCTCATCCGTAAAGCACAGGAAATGGCAAATTGACTAAGTTTATTGAAAATTTCTACAAAATGCGTAGCCGACTCTGTGTGAAAATGATTCGAAAAATTACAAAAACAATTATTTTCAAATGCTGCGAACAGAAACATTTTGTCAATACAATAATATTCGAAATGAATTTGATTTTTTTTTTAAATAAACTTTCGGAAGATTCAACTGCATTGCAGATGCTGTGCTTTCGAGTGCACTTTTATTTGCATGTCAATTGAAATTGCGTAAGCTTTGGAGTAAAAGTATGCCAAGAAAAAATTCTAGCAGCTAAAGTAAGCCAAAACTAAACTTTGTTGAAACGGAAACTTTAAGCCATAAGTCAGTTGTCGTTGATTAATTTTGCTTGGTTTCTTAATTCTCTTTTCAGGGTGAGCTTTTTTCTACAGTTTTCTGAAATATTTCTTTTTTTTTTTTTTTGCTTATTTCATGCCATGTCACTTCTCGACTTGGTAATATTTTTCAATATAACAACAACAAACAAATCAACTATTTGTATGCTAGTCTGGTTTGCCCTGCTCTTTGGGAAGACTGAAATGCTTGAAATTCATTGCAAATGCAAATGGAAAAAGAATCAGAAGAAGAAGAAGAAGAATATGAATGAAGGGAGACTGTTAGTCCGAGTGAGAGATTGCATTCCATAAGTTAATTTGAATGCATTGAAAGCAATTTTTTGCTTTCATCTACTATCTACTCCATTTTCAATAAATCAATGACAAATTCTTCATAAATCAAAAGCAAATCAATTTCAAATGAAGGCCTCCTATTCAGGAATTAAGTAAAAAAATGAAAAATTTAACGATGACTCATTTGGCTTGTAATAATTCCTTTGTTTTTTTTTTGGAGGTTTGCCGGACTCAAAAAGGTCAAATCATTGTCATAGCCTGGCTAAACTGACTAATAACCGTAATTTTTATTTAATGGCATTCGACATTTTTCTCTGCGCCGCCGCCGCCGCCATAGTTCTTGTTGTAGTTGCTTATATTTGAGTGGCTCGTGCGACTAATTTTCATTCCAGAAGACGTAGGAAATATCTGCAGAAATGGAAAACAGGCGTTGAAATCTTTTAATATGCGTCATGGCACGCATTTGAAAATTTATCAAAATATTTCTCTTACCCAGGCGAAACCAAATTTTAATGACTATCTGACATGAATACCTAAAACAAAAAGAATGTCCAGAATATATTTAATATTCATTCATTTATATACAATTTAATATTTCGTTTCATTTAACACACCTTGCGTGACTGGATCCTCGACATAAAAAGGATTCACAATTAATTCTATTTAAATAAAACTAAGGTAAATGTCAAAAATTTAATGATAGCACTGAACTGGAATAAATATTCACTTGAATTATAGACAAATTATGCCCAATGCAAATAAAATGTTCCAAGAATAATAATGCTTCAAATAATTAAAATTGAATTTGCGTAAAGGGCTATTAATATCTCTGGAATCACCTTTAACCTACGCTGTTTCTATAGAATTGTAATTTATACAATTTTCAGAAATTCTTTGTTTCCCATTTTAGGCAAGGAACTTGCCTTTCCAGAAAATTCTCACTGGGCTTGTTACCTTGGTTTCTTTCACTGGTAAAATGGAAAATAAAACTCTTTTTTTTTTTTTGAATATATTTTGCTTTGATTTGACATGTAAAATGTGCGTGGCATAATTTAAAATCAAAAATGGCCCATAAACAAGCTGATTCGCTGGGAAAAATTTGTGGCATACTTTTAGGCGCAGCATGTAAATTTCCACTGGACACCTGGGGAAAATAATTTCAGTAGCGTAAAAAGAAATATTTTTAAAGAAAACACCAATCAATAATTTATCTCACATAAATTTTTTAATATTACCAGTCACACTCAGTTGGCTTTCCTCGCCTTATTCATGTGACTCGACGAGAAGAGAAAATAAAGGAAGTCATATATTCAGGGCCACTTAAGTGTCGTTACACGCTGTTTGCAATGATTTTCGTTATTGTGGCTGTCACCATTTTGCATTGCGTAAACACTTTGGCCAGTAAATCACAAGTTACACCTAATTTGCTGGTCGTATTGGTGACTCATCTAGCACCAAGTGCTGCCCACGAGTGTGTGACAATTTTAAAGACGACAATTTTTCCATGTGTGCAAAAAAGGAAGAGGATAGAGTGAAAGCAGACCAGAGAGCATTAAATATGTATGTGTGCATTTCAATGCCATTCACACACTCTTTGCTGTCCTAAATGCAGGCACATTTAAGCACACACACACACGCACACACACTCAAAGTGGACAGCCTCATGGTTGGAGGACAGTTTTTCTGCTAACAAAAGGATTTATGAGCCGTGCTCAACAGAAAATATAAAAGTTTAGTTCCACTGAACTATAGAAACACACACACACACACACATATATATATAGAGCCTAACACCCACACAGTCTAGGCTCTCCGACTGCCGTATACCCCCTTCTGTCCTCACCATCTTTCTGCCTTCTTCATCTTTGGCTTTGCATAAAAAATTGGCTGTGAAAGTGCTTGAGGCAAATTTGTTTTATGTTTACGCGCAATTCTTGTTCTACATATTTTTCCCATTTTGTCTTTTTTTCATACTTATTTCCATTTATTTTTTTTTTATTTTTTCTTTCTACAGAATCTATTTACCGAGGCTTTCTCGTCTTTTGTGTTGTTGATTGCAGTTTAGCAACTGAGCGCATTTTATTTGCAGCTTTCCAAATCAGGTTTCTCTCTCTCTTTTCTTGTCAAGGGTTTTATAAAGGTTTCATAAAAAAGCAAAAACGATTTTATTTATAAAAAATCGATTGCATTGAAATTTTAATTTAAAATTAATTAAATGATGCTAAAAAAAAAAATAAATAAATAAATCAAAATAAAGTCTTTGCAATTGATCATTCTGAAATGTGTGGGATTTAATGAAAAAATACCTCAGCTGGTGAAAGCATTTTATTTTGGGCGAGGCTGTTAATTAGTTTCAGCCAAAATAAATATCATTATATACAAATAAATACTTATTATAAACCGATATACTAAGCTAACATTAAATAAAAAACATTTAATTTTCCTACACGCACGTACGCAAAAAAAATTAATCATGCATAAAAAAATTCAATAACGAAGATTGCAGACTCTTTTTTTTCAATATTTTTTTGGGATAAATTAAATGATGTCATATACAAATAATATTTTAAAATAAACTTAAATATATCGTAGATTCCTAATTCAAATATTGAGTTGAAGAGTATGGGTTATTATTTTTAGGAGATGACTCCAAGATCTTGAATCAGACTAAGAGATATAATGGAAAAATTCGGTAAATTCAGATTATAAAATTGAGTTCGAATTAGTCAAGAATTACTCTCTAAAAGATATGATGGAAAAATTCGGTAAATTCAGATTATAAAACTGAGTTCGAATTAGTCAAGAATTACTCTCTATGGCACCTTTATGTTTCGATCTACTTTGAATTCAATACTCATGTATTTATTTAAATTTAGGTACACCAAACATATCTATTCATAAATGTCAAAGCCATAGTACAAATCGACTAAGATTAATTTTCTTTAAAAAGAGTATAGAGATAGCATAAATCACTCAGCACTCAAATTAGTTTAATAGCGAACTTACTAGGGGGCTGCCTGGCTACCTTCTAAGTTGTTACTCTCCGTATACCGCTTCGATTTACTCTTAATTTTAAGTAATTTAGTCTCTCTTTGATTTTTATGTGAATACGTGGGAAATATCGAACGAATTCGAATGATCTTGTGAAGGAAAAAAACGACTCAGGTTATTTTATTATAGATTTGTTCTGGTCTCCGGCAAGACAAGTTCAAAAGGCAATGACCAAATTATAGGTATTTTCATTTTCAGCTATACGCAAATTAAAACTCATTATGACAACGAATTTGATTTTTTTTCTGAAAACTTGTTGTTGCAAATTTTAATGTCAAGGCAAAAATAATAATAAAAAATAATTGCTGTCGGGAAAAATGAAAATTTGATTTAATTAAAATTCGCTCATATTAAAGACAGGCAAAATTGAGATTTTCTTTAAATTTGATTTTGAAAAAAAAAAACATGAAAACTGTTGAGATTGGCAGAAAATTGCTCAATGAAAATTTGTGAAACTAAACTGTCAATCATGAAATGACAAAATCAATGCACGATTAGAGTCACAAATCGAAAAGTAATTTGAAAAATTGATCAAACTGTGAAACCAAAGCAGGTCTACTCTTTAAGCCAGTTTCAATTTCTGAGAGTATGTAAAAATATATAAAGAAAATAAAAAATAATAAAAGCGAATCAAGAAATTTATTCCGTCTGAGTCAATAAATTCATTGAAGTGTGCAAAATAAAAAGCCTAAAAAGTAAACCCCAAAAAAATAAAGAAGTACTCAAAATAAAAAAAAAAAAAACAGAAAACCTTTTCTAGGTGGTATGCAATTAATTTAAGAGTAGGCAAACACGAAAAAAAAAATCAAGAGAGAGAAGGAAAATAGTACCGTAATTAATTAGCATTTTTATTCAGTGAGTGGCAAAGAAGTTTTGGGAGAAACGAAAAATTTAAGCACTTGAAAAAGTGGGCAAAGCGTTTCCTCTCTCTGTTTGCCTTCATTGCAGTTCATTTGGCACGTTTAGGTGAGGCAAATGAGTGAGGGTATCAGCAACACCTTCAAGTGTGAGCGGCCATAATCCGGGCACATTCATTCGTTAAAAGTCAATGTCGCTGGGAAATAAATTCACACACCGAATGTGCCCGTCCAAAGTTGCTGGAAAAGCTCATTTCCGTTAAATATTTTCTTTTTCTCTTTTTTTTCTATTCTCCACTTGAGGCAGAAATGTTTGTTTTACTATTGCCAGCCAAGCGTGTTTTGACTGAAAAAATAAAAAAAAATAAATCGTTTTGTCAGTGTTTAGTTGGAGTGGGGAGTGCTTAGTAAGTGGATTTTTAAATTAGTTTGCCGACTCTTCGTTTGTCGCTTTGAGAGAAGAAGAACTTTGCTGCCACCTTAGGCCAGTGTCCTTTGCAGACATGTCCTGGTCAATGTAGGGACTCGAATGCTTCTAGCTTTCTCTGTGCTTATTTAAATGAATTAAGTGATTTTTCAAGTGCTTAGCCTGCCACGAGCTGTGAACTCATTTCCGCTGCCACACCCACTTACCTAGATCATTTTCGGTATGCCCAGTACCCATTATTTTGTGTTTTCTTTTCCTATAATTTGTATGTTTTACCCCGAGTTCAACATTTTATTTTATTTTTTTGCCTATCTGGCTTGTCTCTCTACGCTTCATTGCTGCTGACACTTTTGTGGTGTCATTGAAAAAATCTGTTAATTTGTTTGTCTAAGCAAAGAAAGTGAAATCAAAGAGAAGCACAAGGGCAGAACGTTTTCACTTTTTTGTTTAACTTGAGCATAGAAATCATTTGGGATCTAGGCAAATCCGGGGCATTTTAAAATTTTATGACCTATTTGCTTGAACGAGCAGCAGATACACAAAGCAGACACCGATTAAAATAACGAGCCATAAAAATCGCTAGTCTATATGTGTTAAATACAGACAGCAGATACAACCGATACAGACAGATACAACAGATACAGAGATATTAAAATACAGTTACATTTGTAGGATGGCCCAAGCCTTAGTTTGTGCAGTTATGCGTGGGACAAGAAAGCCAAGGAAACCAAGCATTCCTTCGAGACTTTGACTCAAACATGTTGATACTTTCTGCTACCCGCACAGGCCCACACCTCTCTCTCTCACTCTCTTTCTCTGATATAACAAGCAATGTTGTGAGTCTGGCAATCCCTGTCAGGGGCTTACGTTCTTCGATTCTTTATTTTTGTATTTTTTATTTTTTGGCTGTTCCTCCTTTTGCGAACATTGCAATAAATGCCAAGCCCTGCTGAATTCGAAAGGGTTGAGGAATTTTCGGTTTATATTTTGCTTTGTTCTTGTTTACTTTGCTTGCTTTTCTCTCGCCTTAAAAATCTGTTACTTATTTTCGCGCTATTTTATTGCTGAATATGTTACACCTGTACATGATTTTTTTTTCCTTCCACCTCTTTGTTTTTATGGCCATGTTATTGTTATTTAATGCCAACACTTTCAGACACCTTTTTAAACAATTTCCATGCAGTCGTTTTTTTATTTTATTTTCATAAATAAAAATATCTACATAATTTTTTTTTACGTGGTTTTATTCTCTTTTTTTTTGTATACGTGTGTGGGTCTCCTGCCTGGTTGATAATGAGCTAAGCAAAATGGTGCCTGGGTGGTTGGGGCAATCCCTCCCTCTCCGTTCGCTGCCTCATCGACACCTTAGTCAGAGTTTTTTTTTTTTTGTACTTTGTTGCAAATTCAAATGTTTCTGCTTGTTTGTTTTTTTTTTCTTTCGAAATTACTCAAAAGACTCTCGGGTTTCATATATTTATGGCACGTAGGTTGGTGTAACAACAACAAATTGTTTTATTGTGGAATTGTTTTGCCTATATTTAATTACACACACATACATATTTGTGGCTTGTTTCCAATTGTATGAACAAAAAATAAATACAATATGTACTTTATTATTTTAATTAAGCCTGATGACATAGGAATCGGATTCAAAAAAAAAAAAACAGCTCACAATTCCTTTCAAAAACTTTACAAACAAAATCTGAATTCCGTTTAATTAGAATTTAAAATTATAATTATTATTATTTCATTTTCACTTAACTAGTTGACTCTCTTTGAGTGGATTGAGCAAAAAGCAAAGACCACATGTATTTTCTTTAAAGATGAAAAAAGTCGTGAGTATTTATGTTTCTGCTTAGCATAAATTATTTAGCAATTGTATGCAGAATTCAATATTCAATATTCTATGTTCCTCCAGCCAACCACCTGTTGACAAAAGCAAATAAAATGTATTTTAAATTACAATAGAAGCTTCGCTTGAGCTCCACAAGCTCTTCAAATAAATAGCTTCCCGGACTACCAACAATTTTCGAAATTGAAATTGAAATCCATTCAGAAATTTAACAAAACAAAAATGCACAATTGTTGTCATATCAACATTTCTCTCAGTCTCTCCCTTTCTCCCTTCGCACTCCTTCACGTCGTTGCCATATTTTTTATTTTTTTCTCACCTGTCAAAATATCAACGTATCGAACGGTTGTACATTTTTTTTTTCTTCTTATTTTTTTTTATATTGTTTGAGTATCCCCCTAAAAATATCAATAAATAATTTTGCCACTGCTGGGAATTTGTTTTTTTTTTTTTTTTTTTTATGGGCTTTTTTGGCGGAGACCTTACTTAATTAGGCTACCGTTTAATAAGCTTCGAGTTTTTGTTTGCCTCGCAATAAAATCGCCAACAACAAATCTTGCAAAAATTCTAAGCCAATTGTAAGGTATTTTTAATTTTTCTATGGGGCGTTTTAAAAAAATTTGTAAATTGCTTTTCATCTGAGTCTGAGCGACGGCGACGGCGACGGCGACGGAGACAGAGACGCGTCGTGCTAATTAAATCGTGAACTTTGTGGAAAACTTGTCGAGACGTCAGCAGGTTCGATTGTAATTAGCACGAGTCTTCCTACGAGGGGTGGTGGGGAATATGACAATTTGCAATTGCATCCACTCTTTATCTTGACTATTTTTTTTTTTTTCATTTCTGTCTTATTGCATTTGCTTTATCCTTGGCAAACTGTGCAAGCACGCACTCAGTACGGCCTGGTTCTCGACATTTGCATAGCTAAATACCACTTGGTATGATTACAACAAAAATTTATATATATATATTTATATATATCAAGAAATATAGCCTAGGGCAAATGTACTAAGGCACGAAAGACCGAATTACGTACACTTTATACGTAAATTACCCTAATTTAAGTTGAATAAAATGCAACCTTGCTTAATAATTTCCTTTATTCAGGGTTCCAGGAACTTAGCGGAAATCTCACTTTACTCGGAAATAAGTACAAGAAATAACTATATGAATAAAATGGTTGGCATTTTAAAGTTCTGATTTGAGCTGGTATGGGAATGAAAAAAGGAAAATCGCGTAAATACAAATTTCTCGGAATAAAAACAATATAGAGGATTCTAGGATTTTCCTCGTCCCGATGAAATTCTTGATATTTTTTAAATTTAACCAGATAAAATTAAAAAATTCAATTATCAAGGCTTGGAAGACCAATTAAACTCTTTCGATTGAGGCCTAGTTGAGAAGGGTAAGACAATTTCGAATTGCTAAGTAAGAGAGTCTGGCTCACCTGCATAAATCATTGCGAGAGCGGCGAGATAAGCGATGCAAACGTTGCCGAATTGATTGCAAATTCGGTCAAGTTGTTTTTGTTGTTGTGCTTTTTTATTATTATTATTGTTGTTGTAATATTTGTTTTATATAGTTAGAGTTGTTTGTTGTTGTTGTTGTTTTGGGTTTTGTTAGATTTGGAGGCGTGCAACCGGCTCGGGTCGATTCGACTCTCGAATTTTTGAATACACACACAAGTTTTGGTTGGATTTATTATTTGTTTGTTGGCTATTAAGTTGTTTGCCGCTGGTTAAGCTGTCTTTTTGAGTTTTTTTTTTGTGGGGATTTGTTGTTCTCTTTGGCATTTAATTGGTTGTTGCGTTCTCTACGCATTTTTAATCATTTCTATTTTCCTTGGTTGGTGCGGTTGTTTTTGTTTTTGTTGTTGTTGCAATTGATCGGTTTGTAGCTATCTCAAAAATTAAGATTTTGATTGAAATATGCTTTTGAGCTTGTACACTTGACTTGTATGCAATTTGTTGTCGCTTTTCTAATTTATGAATATCGATTTATTTGCTGTCATTTTCTGTTCAATGAATTACTTTTTATTTATTTTTTTATTTTTTTATTATTTATCTAACGAAATTTGTTTATAAATAAAATCAATTTACTTTAGAGATTAAAAGTCGCAATAATTTTTCCAATTTCATGCCTAAAATTGGTCACAAAAATCGATTGCCTTAGATGTGAGAAAAATTAAAATCATTTTAAATGTTATTGGAATAAATAAACGCTTCAAAATCACTTGGGCTTAATTCATAAAGTAATTAAACAATTTATGGCCAAATTCCATCATTAAAAAAAAAACTTTTGAAAAGAACATGACAAATAATTTGTATAATTTGATTGCTTATTCAATAAAAAATAATAAAAAAAAAAAAAATACCAAAAAAATTTTACAAAAATATTTTTATGATGAATTTAAATTTTATATATTTTTTTGTGTAATTTTTTTTTTCTATAAATAAAATTAAATTCGTGAGACCCTGAAAAACAATTTTGCGTATTTGTTGAATGTAAAATGAATTGTAAATTTGAATTGTTAACTCATGAGCTGGCAATTTGTTAAGAATATTTTAAACAACCGGAAAGGAGAACACATCAAAGAGAATGTTTCAGAAAAATTAAATATTTTCACTGCAAGTGCTTGGAATCAAAATGAAAAAATCATAAACTGAAAACAGCTAAAGCAAACAAACAAATAAACAAGCAAACAAACAGACAAATGATTAAATACAATATAAATAAAAATTAAGAATTAAATAAACAAAATATAAACTTTTCGGACGCGCTGCAAACAATTCAAATAAGGCAAATACACAATTAAAGCACATAAAACAAGTTAATATTGTAACACTCACACAAACACACACACACACACACACATACAATGCACATTGGGTTAAAAATAATTTAGTAATTGTTGCTGCATTCGAGGCATACTAGGGGAGCTGAGTTTTGAGCATGGAAATCACGTAGGTCAAAACGCGCGCCAGTTTCAAATTACCAAAGAGTGTGACTATCAGTAAGCAAAAACAACGAGGAACAGAAACAGAAACCTAAGTGACCAAGTCACTGACTAACTGACCAACTAATTGGGTAACCGTAGCCATTAAGAGCCAACTGCTTTGCCTTTCCATTTGCCAAAAATTATTATACAATTCGCACACAAGAAAGGATTACACAATTTAGAAACGTGCACTTTTCAGATGGCTGATGAAATCACAATCCTTTCGATTTGGCGACTCGACGTAAACTATAAACGGAGGATCACGAAATGCACACGAAAAGCGGCCTCGTCACTCACAAACACACACACACACACAGAGACTGTTCAGCTTTGAAATCTCAGAATTGAAAATTTACCGTTAGTGCAGGCGCCAACCGACGCGACAGCATTTTCAACACAAACTGACAGGTCTGGTCTCTGCAAGACAACAGTAGCAGAGACGCTTCAAGTGGAACGTGCTGGCAATGGAACACGCTTCCAATAGAAACGGTAGAACATAGAACTGAAGCAGAACTGAAGCGTCGCGACGTGTCGGAACGTGTCGAAACATGTCGAAATGCCAGCAGAATAATAGCAACAGTCCAGAGCAGCGACGGCGCTGTTGATTTCCATTTTCACTGCCACTTTGGTGGAAGTGAGCAGCGCAGTGTTGCCGGTCGAAGAGTCAAAGAGGACTTTACCATTCTTAGCAGAATTGTTGTTCCATTTTTGAGATTGTTTTACGCGCCAAAATTGCAAATTTTTGGCAATTTGTTGTATTTGTTTAGATTGATTGGGAATAAACAATTTGCCAACGACTCTTTTCTTTTATGTTTTTTTTTTTTTTTTTAGAAAAACTGCAAAACTTTTAAAACGAAAAGTTGTAAAATGCGAACTTTTGTTTCATTACATTTTAACGGGGTTAGGCACGAAAAAAAAGGTATAGCAAAAACAACAACAACAACAAAACAAAAAAAAATCCTGCATAATAAATTTAAAAGGTCTACCAAAAAATTAAAATTTATTATTCTTATATATATAAAATTTTTTTGATTTTAATTTTCCCTTTTCTTTTTTTGGACTCACGAATGAAACAAACAAGGAATATAGATGAAAAAGTTGGGCCCCTCCCCCCACTCGGTTCTATTCTGTTCACTTGTTGTGCATAAAAAGTGCGAATTGAATACCAAATTGTGTTGGGTTTTCCGTTATTTCTCCCAGTCTGCTCGGCCGCCTGTCTTGCCCTTGGGTAATTTTACATTATCACAAAGTTGGTTGCGTTCAATTTGGCAAAGTTTTGCCCGGCCTCTTCCCATTGCTGTTACTTTTGCTTCTGCTGAGGAGTTTTCCATTAGGTGGCGAATGGTTTGATTACTTTTTTTGTGCCTTTTGAATTTTTGGACGTCTGATTTGATTGCATTAGCAAAATAAAAATGGAAAGTCAATAAATGGAAGGAGCTAGCGGAAACCTGTGATCTGCCCTTTAACTTGGCTGTCTGTGGGACAACCTAGGGTAGTCTTAACCGGAAAATAAATGTAGAGCTGACAAGGATACCTCCAGTGCTGAAGGCTTCAATTAGTCATCTCTCTCTTTTATAAAAGTTGAAAAGTGAGAGAATATTGTTTGTCATTCTTTAATCTTTTTATTTATTACATGTAAAATAATCCCTTCTCGCAACATGCAAGTATTGCTATTCCCTTTTCAAGTAAATTCAACAAGTCTTTCAGTTGCGACGCCCTTTTTGGTTATCAAAATTGTTGCATACTTTTAGGCAGCAGCAGAAAAGCCTATTCGCTCCATGAAAAGTGTAATTTCTCTTAATAAACCTTGTCATTTTCCTCATAAAAAGAACATGCCATTACATCATTTAGCCTTGCCCGCACAAGCCATTTTGTTTTTCATTTTAATAATAATAAATGCAAAACTCAACGCCCCAAACAAATCGCTCAACCCACAACACTCATCGACTGTACCGCAATCACAAAACTCAAACACACACATGCTCAAATCCACCCCAGCCAAGTTATTGCCATGTCTAATTAGGATAAACAGCTGTCGGCAACAAAAAAAGAAAATAAATTACAAATCATGAGCATATGAACACGCACATTCAAATGGCCCCAAAATGGTAGAAGATATAAAGAAATTTAAGCCCAATCCTCAGCTATTTCAGCATTAACCTCTCCCATACCGCCCCTCACCCCACACCAGACAACAACAACAATTACAAAATATTCAGGGCCACTTGATGATACTCGTATCTGTGCCTTTCTCACTTCTGCCGCCGCCCCCCCCCCCCCCCCCCCAAATTTCCCTTTCACCTATAATAAATCAAAGAGACCAGAGACACTTTCGCAAGCAACTGCAATGTAGATTTTATTTTCTTTTTTCTTGTTGTTGTTTTTTTTGGAAATTTGCATAACAGCAGCACAAGACGATAGTGTAAAATAGGGAAGAGCTTTCGAGTGGTACAAAAGAAAAAAAAAAAAAAAAGAGCAGGGTCAAACAGAAACCGCTGACTGCGATTTTCCCTCGGCCATATCGAAGTTTCGCACGATCCAGCGCTGGCTTGAAGGTGCAAAAAGTTAACATTTTTGTTGCATATTTTACTTTTGAAGTGAAGTGGTCACGAACAAAATCAACAATACCGGCAGCCAAATAGACCAGCGAGACTAACTTGCCAGCTTCTCGACAGCTTCCACCTAACACTTACCACTCCCTCTCTCTCTCTCACTCTCTGTGAAAGGGGCTTAGTTAAGAGCCATTCAAGCCAAAGAGAGAAAGAGATTATTCTTTTTACCACTTTATATTGCCAGAGTTGAGAAATATTTGTTTAAAACTTCCTCCAACTGGCATTGCAGTTCACAAAAAGTATTCCTGCTCCTCCTTCATTAATCCATTTTGGCAACATTGCTTCTTGCTCTCCAAAACAAAAGTAAGCTGTGCTTCTGGGAATAGTAAACTTTGTGTCTTTCTTAACTCCTAGAAAAAAATCCTCTGCAAACTTAAAGATTCCTCGAATTTAAAATAAAAGAGATCCCAAGGATTTGGTTCAAGACTTTTCCATTTTGGGGATCCGAAAGTCTTTAGTCTGAATCATTTCTTTTTCCTAGCTTCCTTCTCTATTCTTGGTCATAGTTATTGAAGCTTTAACAAATTCATTGTTTTCTTTTCTTCGTCTGGATGGGTCTGTCACTCAAATGCAGACACCTGTAATAAATATTCTATTTCTGTTGATGCTTTTTCGTTTATTGCTTAGTGAGCAGCTTTTTTTTTTTTTTTTTTTTTGTTATTTTTGATGAAGACAACCTTATTTTGGTTAGAGGAAAATGAAAATCCTACTTGGCTTTTTCTGATTGGCAGGCTTGGATTTTGCAATATTTCCTTTATTTGCACTTCAACTATTGTGCAAAAAAAAATGGAAAGCTTAGTGAGGAACATAAACTACCATAGCCTCAAAGTAGCCGCACTCAGCTTCACTTTGTTCCATTCTGCTCTAGTTTTGGCTTGGGTTTGGCATAATATCCAAATGGAGCTCCAGCTGAGGTAGACAACAGAGTTGTTGCCAGGCCAACGGGCCGAAAAAGCGCACGTGTGGTACGCAGCTTATGCCGGAAACATAACGAATAAGTCAAGTGCACGCACACCTCCGCATCCAAAAGATTTTGGGGCTGAGGAGCAGGCAAGAGCACTGCCCAGCTGTGTGGCTGGCAGAACTGCTGTTCCGCTGCTTTGCCCAAAGTGTCGACCTGGTAAAAAGGCGCAAGTGCGGAAACACTGCGATTCACTCAGCCATTTATGATTGCACACACTCGCACTATGAAATTGCCAGCCCTTAGAATTTCAGGTGCTGATGCTTTTATTTCTTAATTTAGCACATGATAGCAAACTTGCAACGGCTGCTGTTACTGTTGGTGTTGTTGTCTTTTTTGCTACCTTGCTTCCTGGTACATAAAGTTTGCAGCAGACCCGAAGATGATGTTGGCCAGGGGCAGCAGGCAGGCGGAGGTGACACTTCCGTTTGGCACCCTTCTTGTTGATAAGTGCTGTTATATTTTGCACCCATCTGAGCGCTCAACGTGTGTTATTAATTGCGTAATTTGTTTATTAATACAAGCTTGCACAGACAGTTAAGGAAAATGAGATGGCAACCCTCAACTAAAAGAATTAAATAGAGCGCAAACGGCAGCAATTCGCTTGAACTGTCTTTAAAGCTTAAATTCAAAAAAAAATTAAAGACTCTTCATTAGAGTTGCTTTGATTAAAGCATTATTATATCTTTGAGTTTTTAATAGTTTATAAAAGCTCTAAAATTTAAATAAGATAAATAAGCAAACGAAATAAAAGTGCTAAGGTTTATTTTTTATATATATTTTTCACGCCCCATTCAGTTGGGTCATAAATTCCACTTGCATATCTTGAACGTTGCGTATACGAAATGCTGGCAAACATAAATCAATTTTCAAGAATGTTGTTATACAAATTCACACACACACACGCACAGATACTTATACAAATATTCACACATCGTTTTCTTTCAGTCTCTCCTGGCTTCCCATAGAAAGTTCTAATGGGAAACACGAGCGAGCAAAGCGAGCATTCACCGGTTTAATTAAATTATAATTACCAGAGGCTTATTAGCACAATTAGAGGCACAGCCACAACCACAGTCACCGCACACCACACACACACACACACACACACACCATACACCACACTTCAGATACCATACTACACTCTGAACAGAGAACGTAGTCCATAGTCACGTGTGACAGTGGATAAGCCACACGTGTTTGCCAAAAGAGGTCATAAAATAATTCACTTGCAGGTCCTTTTGGTGTCTTGTGATATTTTTATGGTTACTTTTAAGATGATGCTCTTAAAAATTCAATTCCATAAGCTTCTTGACTTTAACTTGAGTAGGTACGAGAAATGATTTAAGCATTTGAATTTTTATTTTTAATGCTCAACTTGTGGGGATTTCTGTTTTTTTGAATGTTTCACAAAAGTATTTCAGCTTTAATTTTATTTTAAAAACCATGTGGGTAGTGGGAAAAATCCAAAATACTTGACCTGATTAGCTGTTAGGTTATCATATTTAAAGGGTAATCGTTGCCAAGATTGCGAGTATCTCGTAAAGCTACTAAATAGCGTATACGTCATGTGGGCCACGTACATTTTTAGCCACAAATCTCTTAAATCATTTTTTCATTTTTGGAATTACTCAGCAGCATATGCTGGGTGCACCTTCGGCATATCAATGATTACATTACTAAACTGCACCGAACAGAACAGAAAATAAAAAACTATAAACTACCAACGCAGGTGGACTCCAACCCACACATACGAATTCATCTATCCAGAGTAGAATAGAGTGGGTGGAGAAAAACAGCATCTGCTGTTGGCAGTTGAGACTGGACCACAGCAGGAAAATACAACAATAATATTACATCAGAAAATATTGGCCCAAGGATGAAAGTTGTTTGGAAGGTGCCCAGAAGGGAGTTGGCAAATGGCTCTTGACTGTGATCAGAAAAACAAAAAAAATGAAGGCAATACACTAGCCACGCACACGGTGTTGAATGCATTAGATGAATATTAAAATCTGCACAGTCAAAAACAACAACAACAATGTGGCAGCTGTAACAACAACAACATGAAACACTTGAACTGACTCACTTTGGCCAGAGTTGCTTTTACTGTTGGCTGTTGCTTTTGTGGGTGCTGCTGTTGGTCTTGTTGGTTGGTTAACTGTTCTGGTTGGCTTGACGTTGACTCTTGGGCGGCGTTTTCATCATCATCGTCAGCCTGCCCGTCATTGTCGCCTTCAGAATCCTCATCATCATCATTATTGTCGTTCTGTTTTTGCTGTATTGTGTGGGTCTTTCTAAGCGTTGCATAATTCACCGTTATGCAATAAATCTGCCAAACAAAGTTGAGCATGCCACGCACTTCAGTACCCTGAAATGAACCACCGAATAGCCCCGATTCCCTCAGGGTTGCTTTTGCCTATTCTTTTGGTTTTGAAATAAAATAAATTTAGTGAATGTTTTGCTTTTGAAAAGATTGAGGTTGCCTCGGTTGGCTGTTTCTTTTTTTTTTTTTTTTTTGGGTGACTATGCAGTTTGTGTTGAACTTTAGCATTTTGGTACGCTATTGCCATGCGCCATAAATGATATAAATCACATTTTATTTGCATACGCCAACATAAAGCATTTATTTATTTCACTGCTAAAAGGTTTTTGATTTACCTAAAAATAGATGATTTTTTTCTTTAATTTAAAGAAAATTTAAAATCGAGAGAATTTGAAGATATAAAAGGGAATCTGTGTGACCCAAGTGGAAGTGTCACTGTCAAAATCAGCATAGGACTTAGTGCACAAGCAGCCTCATAACAGCACTGCCAACTGTCAACAACAGAAACTGAAAAGGCAGGATATATCGACAATCAGAATATGTAGGAGAGTTATCAACCAAAGCCACACCTGTGAAACGTCTCTTTTGAGTGCAATTGAAGTACTCAGTTAGGCTGGCCTTGATAATGTTGATAATCTGCCAAAGTGTTGAACACCAAAAACAAATTAGTTGAATTTTGGCAAAGCTTCGTTTTCTCAGAAAGATTATGAATCTAGGGGGAACCCTTTGGATTAGCCTTAGAAGTTTCTTTTATTTCTGAGAAAAATCTATAAATTCCCAATCAAACCAGCTAATGGATTTATACAATAGAGCATTTTTCCATTATAATCCTGTCTAGATTTTGCTCTAATTAGTATGCACTCCTGCTTTGATATTCTAAAAGAAATTTTGTATTTAATGTGCTAGGTTGACTGCTTTGTGGCTTTACTTTTCTTTTAAATAGCCAAAGAACACTAAAAGCTTCCTAGGCAACATACACACAAGAGCTTCGTATATCACTCATGGGTACAATTGACTTTTATTGGGACCACAGACAAAACACCTGTTGCCATTTTGTCATTGGCATTTCCTTTCGTTTGGCTTTGTCCTCTCATTCTGTTCACCCATCCATTCTTAATCAAACGAAATTTATTGAAACACACACACACACACACACACAAGTCACTTAGCAGAAGAGCAGGAAACTTTGGCAGAATGGGCGAGCGGATGCAGTGAAGTATGGCAAAGTTTTAGGCATAGCCAGACTTAAGCCAGTTGGCATTTTGGCTGTGGGTAAACTTCCGGCAAGCAGTTAATGGCGGAAGAATGAAATTAATCCAGTTAAAGGTAAATTAGAAAAGTCGCCCGCCACAACAAGCCCAGAGAAAATAGATATTGACGAAAACGTGACGCATATAATCTTATTGATTTCTTTACTTGCTTCTCTTTTAACCTGCAAAGTAATAAAAATTGATGGTTGCCTGGATTTCCTTATCTGTCTTTGGTCTTCCAAAAATATATTTAATCTTTTCCTTTTTTCCTTTGCGATTTTATTGATACAGATAGCTGTGACCTTGAGTGTGTCTTTTGGTTTTGTTACTCAGATTTAAAGAGAAGCCGTAATCTTTCGAATTGATTCGTTTTTTTTTTTTTTTTTTTTGCCAAACATTACAAGGGTTAGCTCACAATTAGACACACCAGAACCGCCCAAAAACTCCTTGAGCTATTGTTCACGTGTCTGTTTCGGTGTGTGTTTACTTAAATTCAGCACTTGTGCTCTCTCGACTGACTCAAGGCGACATACGGACACTTAAAGTAAACTAACAAGCAGCCCAAAACAACAACAGAAATAAGCAGTAACAGCCCCGCCTCAGCATACCAAGGGGAGGACACACCATCCATTAATAAAAAAAAAAATAATATTATATATACCTATATAAGTATATATATATATATATATATATATATATGCCAGTAAAGAGCAGACAACACCACAGGCCAAATGGAAGAACCACAGGAACCGAACAATGAAGACAAGCCAGCTAGCAAGAGCGAGTCAGCAACTGAGGAGTCCTTAAAATTCTTTAGCTTATCAACGTGCCGCCGAAAGCTGTGAAAACATTCATACATATTTACACGCCTCAATGTCTGTTCTCTGGTTCAACTTGCCACACACTCCCCCGCACGCTCTGGAATGAGTGAAGGAAGCCGAGCGAGCAGCTTGAGCTTGCTAACTGCCTTACTCACTGGCTGTCTGACTGAGTGTCGTTTTGCTTTGCCTGCTCATCAAATTACGTATTCAGCAGACAAACTAACACACTGTCTGCGGATAGATCCGAGGGGTTCAAGGGGACACAACCAGGCAGTTGCTGGTGCAAAAATAAGCAAACAAACAAATAAACAGATGACTAATAAAAATGCCAGTGCATTGAATTTGTTTTGTTTGCTAGTGTTGGTAAAAAAAAAACTTTTAGTACATCTATTTATTTAACCTACCGATGGAATCTGTCGCCCCCACTCCATATTTATCTGGGTCTGTGTTTTTCAGATTCTTCTCCTTTTTTTTTGTTGTTGTTGAATTTCGCAATATAAACTCATTTATTTCCGAGTTTAAGCTGTATGGTATATTTGTTTCTCATCGGTGAGGTCAAAAGTCAAATGAATAGTTGGAGTATGTTTAGCTTTTCCCTATTGTTTGCACACATTTAGTCAATTGTTTAATTACTTAATTACAAAGCTGCACAGCTGCACACTCAGCACTGCTAATGAGCAACCAGTCAACCACATTGGCACACACACACTCACACACACACGGACTCAGCTCAGCTACAATCAAAAAACGGTACTTTTATATCTCTAACTAACAGCATTCGCACAAAGAAACAAACACGGAGAGACAAAGAGAGAATGAGAGAATCAGTGTAAGGGCAACAACATTTACACGAAACTGCAAATTCAATTGTCGCTTGAAATTTCCATTAAAATTCTCAATTAAAATGTTAATAATTTAATGAAATTGGCAACATTTTCTCGGCCTGTCATCTTGACGCTTTTTGCTCTGCCAGTTGCCGTTGGTGCTGGCTTTGGTATTGAGGCAAAAATCGATCATAACTTGATTAAAATCTGCAGCAAAAAAAAAAAAAAGATAAAAATAAAACATTTTACTTGACGTTGAATTCAGTTCTGAAATTCCATTGCTCTCACAAAATAAAAAAAATACAAATTTTTAATTGAAATAAGTTTATTTTCTAGGCGTAGCCAAGGGAAAATAATTGTACAGTTGTGTGTAAAATTTCTTAGGCGGAATCCTTAAAATTTCGACTTCATCGGCGGCGCAGCCATCCAATTCATAAATCTTTGGAATAATGTTCCAACGTGTTGCTATTTTTGGCCTTGTCTGGGCCCATTTAACGAGGAGCCGCAGATTCAGCTTCGTTAGTAAGGCGTGTAATCACAAAATATATATCACAAACTCAAACATCTATCAACGAAATTGGTATCACCCCAAAAGGAACTTACCACTCAGCTGGTCTGCTTCTTCCCTTTTTTGGCTTTGTCAATCCTTTTAATGGCAAACACACTCACACACAGAGAGAGACTTTTTTGCCTTGCCAAATCTAATGTCATATAATAAATAAAGCCCAACATCCAAATGGAGCTGGTGGTAGTGTGATGATGATTTTGATGAAAATCAAGCCAAATGGGGTCTTCAAAAAGTTTCCCTAGAATGTCAAATGATAAACGCGCTGACAGTGCCACAGATACTGCCACCAATTCTGATGTGTTGACATGTCAGTTAGGCAAATGAGGGTAAAAAATTGCCAAGAGTCCTCTTCAGTGTTTGCGCATTGTTTAAGTTTAAAGGCCTTCGTTTTGGGATCTTCAGAGTCTTTAAGTCGGAGCTCTGGTCGACGGTCATTAGCCAGACACTTAATGCGGTTTTTTAAGGTAGGCTAAAGAGTCACCCCGACTTGGCTCAGTTGTTGGCCAATTGGCCATAGAATGCCTGTCAAATAAATGACCCTTGTGGTCGAGCAGACCGGCCTGCAAATCCTCCACTTTCAAAATGTCTACCAATGTTGTTATCCAAACTGAAACGGCTACAGAAATAATAAATGTCGGTGATTTGAGTGGAAGAAGAATTCTGCTGGTTGGAGTGTGCTTAAGAATCTGGTCTCGAATGCAAAAATTAATCAAGAGACTTTCCCCCTAATTCAGGCGGCAGCAACTGTCATTCAAAGTGTGCCTTGACCCCAAAAATGCCGTCGGTCACAAATCCTTAGCAAAAATAAATTTAAAAATATAAATTATATAAAATAAATACCATAGAAGTGCACTCAAAATATGAATTTAATGATTAAAGACAAACTATCTTTCAGATACAAATTATTTACAAAAATCGTATATTTCCTGCAGTTTCACCAGCTGAACTTTGTTAAAAAGTACACGAAACACAAGTCTCATTCTGTTGAATTCTATTGTTAAAAAAAATAAAAATAAAAAACTACAAATACCACCGTTCATTCAGCTGCATTATGTTCCTGATATCTGCTTTTAGCCGGCCAACTTGGCTAGTCCTTAGGTTGCCCATTAAAAAAAAAAAAGAAAAAGTGAAAAATAAAATAAATAACAAGAGAAAATAACTATTCTTCGGAATGGAAAACGATTCTCTAGTTCAATGGAAAAAATTGATATAAAAGACTCACTGAAAATGAATGCAAAATAATAAAAATCGATTTGAAACAGGCTTCAAGTGAAATTGAATAGAGCTCAACCCTTTTGCTGTCCAAGCCACCAGTAAGCCAAACCGAATGACAAACCAACCGACCAGGCCATGCCCAGACATCCATGGGTTCCAGCACTCGACATAGGATGCTCATGCCAACACTTTGTACGTTGTCATTTGATAACCCATTGTGGCAAACGTTTTGACTGCGCGCAAATTGAAAAAGGAATAAAAAAAAAAAAAAAATAACCGACAAAATGTGGCAGCGAGTGTAGCAAGGCAGAAAAAACCGGTGGCAAGGTAGTTATTTCTAGCTACCCAAAGAATGCCAAATGGCAAAGGGAAAAGGATAAACCGAGTGTCGGATGGCGGATGTGTGAAAGCCAACAAAATGGTATTATACCTCAAAATGGAGTAGCTCACACATACGAACTCCCTCTCTCACTAAATGCTGGCCTAGGCCATTTTACTATAGATTTTTTCTTTTTCAGTTTTTGTTTTTTTTTTTTCTAGTGTCGCTCTTTTTCTGCTGACATTGAATAGGAGAACTTTAACAGAGTGTGTTAAGCTGTCAAAAAAATTTGCAAGAGTCTCCTATGCTAAAGGGGTCCATCTAGATAGCTTTTGTGTCAATTAGTATTGATTGAAGCAATTTGGCAGAGCTCTGGCGTCGAGACCTTTGGCATTTCTCTCATAATACCAGTAACAAAGCAATCAGCATAAAACAGCAAATCGAACCAGGACTAAGGAACATTAAAACAAGACAATCCAATCAATGTACATTGCCTGCTAATCGCAAAGTTCAAAGAAGACTCTTTATGAACTTAAAATTAAAAAAAAAAAAGAAAGAAAACTGAAAGACTCAATAAATTCATCAGGGGAGGCTTTAAGCTGGCAGCGTACCAAACTACTGAGACCCTGGCAAATTGAATGCCAGTCAAGTGTAAAGATATGCCAGAAAGTTTCTTTATTCAGCTTTGGCAATGCTTTTCAAGTCACCTGCAACCGCATTAAATTTATTACATTTTTAAACAGCTTATCAGGTGAATAATAAATTCATAAAAATAAATGCTCACGTCCACAGAAATTTGAAGACGATTGAACAGTTTTCCCCGCTCCATTCATCCATTCCGTAGGCAGGGCATGTAAAATTAAACCGAAACATTAAATGAATAAATAAACGCATAAAACATATGTAAAACATGCCCAAAAATTGCCGCCTAGCTTGAGTCAGTCAATGGATTTTGTGGCCAGACAAAGTCAGAGACTCGTTAAAATCTTTTATGAAGCTCGTAAAAGGACACACTCATTTACTTAGTGGCAGATAAACAGGCCATCATTAAAATTAACGCCACGCCCAAGTAAAACAAGAAATTTCAGTGATTAAAATCTCCACGTAAAAGGCCTACGACAGGCCGAAGAGTCAAGGACTTGTTGTCATCCTTGCCTTGGAATTGTTATTTTTGATTACGATGTATATATATATATATAAATATTTTATTTTTTTTTATGATTTAAATAAATGTTAAACAGCAGCTGAGAAAGAAATAACCCTTTTCACTTTTGGAGAATCTCTTAATTTTTTTTGGCTGCTGGAATTATTTGTTTGTTGACTGCTGTATAAAATTAAAGTAACTCACTCAGTGGGGTTAACTTTTTATGATTGGGTTAGACTAAGGCCCTCCAGCTTCGGTGTGCTGTCAGCCACCTAGCCCTTTTCCCTCCATGTTCGAGGGAAAACAACACTTGGAGCTGTTTACCAGCTTGGGCTGGCTGTGTGTTCGACTGCTTTTCTCTTGGCTAAGTTAATAAAATATGCAAACAAAATTCAGCATGAAAATTAAGTTTCATTTCATATTTTAACCTTTTGAGTGGCAAAGTGAATAGAAAGTTTTGTGAAAATTTCTGTTGACTTCGACTGCGAAATCAAAAGTTTTCTATACATCAAAACTCGAAGCATTACACATACGCCCTGTTGCCTCTGGCTTACAATTTCAAAACGATTATTGCTGAAATTAACTAATGGACGGCAATTCAACTAAAACCAAACTTATGTCGCAAAATAATCGTACTTTTAAGTTAATTTGTCTGCTACTCCCTCTCAGCTCCCTAATATTCGAATATAATTAACATGCATGAAGGTAATCAACTAAACGAATGCTGTGTTTTCATTTCGTCTGACTTGGTTTTTCGTATGCAAATTTTACAAAGTGAAATATGTTTTACAGAATATTTAAAATACTTTTTGTTCATTGCTGACATGACAGATGCCAAGATTTTAAGTGCCTCGTCTCACAATTAAATTGAACCAGTTAAGCAGAATTTAAAAAGAAATTTCTTTTTCTTTTTTAATTATTGCAAGACAAAATCGATATTAACTTAATAAAGGCCTCTGTTGTGTTACCACTGTTCAGATTGAATATATTGAATATACACAGACTTATACATCCAAAGAGACTTTCAGAATTTATCGCTTAGCCAAGCATATAAATGTTGGCAAGACAAAAAATGATATAAGCCAGAACAAAGGTGAATAGAGTTGAGCCATCTGGTTCAGTTGGAATCGATTAAGTTCACCCATTTAATCCTTATTGTTTTTATGAAATCTTCAGCTCAAATCAGTCAAAATATTGAGAATATACGCTGATTCAACCAACAAGCCAAGCTAGAGGTCATAATCTAACCATTCAAACAAATATATAGAATGTGTACTCGCCAATAAGTCAATACACCTGAGCACGCAAATAATATTTTATTTGTATTTTGGCCAAAAACCTATAAAGAGAAGGAGACAGAAAATATAGGTATATGTGTGTGTTTATTCCAATAGAAAATCAATTGTTGCTGTTGGTGAGATAAATTTTTGGTTTTGATGATTGTCACAATATATAGTAAATTTACTATATAATAGACTGAAAATAATAAAATAAAAATCGTACGTGTTCTTCTAACAAATGCAGTACTTTACGGCTCAATTATTTGTCAATACAATTCAAAATACAATCAAAATGTATATAAAATAAAAAACAAGTGACAACATTTTCCTCCCCTTTTCTGCAGTCTGAGAATGTCCGAAATTGAAGCAAGTCTTAAGTGGACACAACAGACGCAATTTAGATGTTTTCTTTCTTTCTTTTTTATTCGACAAAACAACAGCAATCAAATTGGCAAAAAGCCATGGCCATCAGAGAATATAATTCATTTTACTTATTTTGTTTCAAATAAAAATAATTGATTGTTTTTATAATACTTTCGATTCTGAGAAAAATGGTATTACATCAAGAATATTTATTATTTACATTGTGTAGACTTTCGCTTCAACTTGAAACAGATTTTAAAAATTGATTAGTGACTATTGACCCAGCTCAATAGATTTGCAAGTAAGCTGGAATAAATATTGGCTCAATCGCAAATATAAAAACAAATCAATCTTGTGTCTACTTACTTTCCCCTGTCTGACAGATATATCTCATCATCTCACAAGCATTGCCGAATTGCTTCATCCGACCTCGGTAGATGCCACTAACAGGCTGGAAAACAGCAGGGCAGATTTCTGGACACTTTGTCTGGCACTCTTCTTTCGTTACCTCAATTAGGGCTTCAAGTATTTATGCTTTAATAATTGGTCTTAGGATCAAGATACTTTATTTACTTACGAGGCTTGCGAGTACAATTCGCCTTAACGAAATAACATCTGTTGCGAAACACCTGGCAGACATTGTGCAAGGCCCAGACCACATCTTCGGTATCGGGACAGTCACCAGAACAATTGGCATTGACACTGCTTAAGATCACAGTAAATACAAACAGAAGTGGAAGAACTCTACCCATTGTCTCTAGCGAATCACACTCAACTATGCACTAAATTAACAATTTAAATTTGTGAACTTTTATACAAAAAATCAGAGAGCTTTTTTAAAGTTTGTTTCTCGAAATGTTTAAAAAAAAATCAACCATATGGAATTTTTTCTTTATTTTATTAATGAGGAAAACTTGTTTTTTAAACAAATTAGATCTACCACTAAATGGGCAGATGGGCTGAAAAGTATATAGAAATTTATAAGTCTATGGAAATCCAATAAAACTTATTTGACTTACTTTCGTCTGTTAGACAGTTGTGACTGTATAGCTCACACTTATTGTTGAAAGCTTTTGTCTTTTCTCTGTACGTTCCAAGAATAGTTTGAAAGAGACGAGGACAAATAACAGGACAATATTTCTGGCATTCCTCTTTAGTTATCTGAGTCAAGGCTAAAATACTTTAAACTGTAACAAATTGATTAATAGAATAGCTTTTGGAGCTTACGAGGCTTGCTATTGCAATCGGCTTTATCGAAATAGCATGAATTGCGATAGGCCTCGCAGAAGACCCCAACAGCTCAGACAACCTCTTCTATATCCGGACATTCGGCAGAACAATTTCTATTACTCTCCGCTTGCCTGAGAGCCAAACTGATTACAAGTAAAAACGTGAGAGTCCACTTCATTGTAATAATCGTATAATGCTAGATTCAAAATTCAATCACACATTAGTAAGTTTTGAGCTTATATAAATCCAAAAAGCTAGCCGATTTTAAGCAGGTTGGAGAGAAAATAAATACGAGCACATCATCGAGTTTATTATCTGCCTAGAAACGTGACTGTGTAGCCAACTAGCCAAGGTCAGCAAAAACAAAAACAAAATAAAATAAAATCATATTTTAAATATTCATTTGAGCTTTATTAAAACAAACATTTTTGGGGTTTCACCGTTTTTTTTTTTTTTTTTTTTTTTTTTTTTAACTTCATCCAGAACGCCAATCTAGAAAATAAATTGAATTGCTTGTCAGTTTTAAATTTTTCAATTAAATCAACTTGTCACTTACTTTCGCCAGTACGACAATTATGACTGGCCAGAGCACACGAGTTGCTGAATTCTCTTCTTTGCCCATTCCAAGTAGCTGTAACCGGGCTATAAACAGCCGGACAGATTTGAGGGCAATTTGCACGCTGACCCATTGCTGGGGTCATCAGCATGGCCAGGCCAAACAAAATCAACAAAGCTAAAAACAATTTCATTGCACTTCGACAAACTTACTAGACCAAAATCTGTTAGTCAACTGAGATTTTCGTTCATAGAAGCTCGCTTATATGCGAAAATAGTAAACTTCCAAATCATGACTTTTTTTATCTGAAGTACGCCTTTGTCACGGCTATGAGAACGGAAAAAAATCGGGTCTTTTTTTTTTAACTCTACCGAAGTGGGCTGAGCATTTTAGTTAAATACCAACCGGTTTTTGCTATTAACTATTTGAACAAATAGGCCAAAAACTTGTAGCTTAAAAAAATGCTCATCTGCTTATATTTAAGCTAATAATCTAATATTATATGTTGAACTGGAATAATATATTTAAAGCTATACTCAGTATCAATTTAATTGGAAAAGTCCGTGACAAAGTCATAGAGAAATGAATAAAATTTTCAAAAATCTCATTCTAAGAAATCAATAATTTCAAATGCCTCAGATCCAAAATATTTTTAGTAAATCGAGAGTATCCCAGAGTCAATATATTTGAGTGTCACTCACACCTTTATGAGTTTAGTAATTAAATGTAAATACCCCAAGTGTGACTCGAATCGTAAAATTTCACATATTGTTGTGAATTTCCACTGTCATGTCATTAATTTTTTTTTATTCTATTTGAATGGTTAGCTTAATTGAAACATGATATACCGTTGATGAGCTTGGTTAAATTTGTTTGCCATATTTAGTTTTGTTTAATACCATATTTGGCTTATCTATTGAATTAAATGATATAATTTCACAATGCCTTTTAAATGCATTTTACCCAGCAAACAGCATCAGCATCAGCATCGGTTTGCATTTAGTGCGGCTGCCCAAATGCCTTGAAGGTGGCAGCCGCAAATCAGATTTGTGGTAAGGCATGAGAGGCTGTGTCTATGTGTACTGTGTTTGCGTGTAACCAAAGGCTGTTTGCATTCATCAGTTGGCTAAATTCATGGCGAGCTACGACCAACATGCCCACAGAGAAATAGAATTGAATTCTGTCTTTCTAGTCCATTGTTTGGTGTAATCCTATCAATTGATTAATGAAGAGTTCTCTACATGTCTTACAAGAGAATTTCTCTTGTTCATTGTACATAACAAATGAATACTCACTTATTTATCATTATTTAATTAATGCAATATCACGACTTTTAGTCAAAGACATTGTAATTTTTCACTTGAAAATTATCCACCAAGTCATTCTCAAGCAATTGGCCCAGGGAATGTGGTTTCCCTTGTTAGAACAGAAAAAAAAGAAAAAGAAAATCAATAGCAATCAGTTGTGTTGGCTTATTTAATGGTGGCAGCAAATCCCTGTTAATACACAAAAGTATGCAATGACCTTGCAATTTACGATATGACACATAAACCATTATCTAATAGTCAAACTGGAGCCAACACAGCCCACCAAATTAGTGCCCACTCCGATTGTCTGAGCCCACGAAATTAGTTAGCTGTAGGGATTTGCCAATTGCTTTATTTTTTTTTTCTCAAAAGGAAAAACGAAATTTTCCCTCTTTTCTAGTCTTTTTTTTTAGACAATAATTTATTTTACTTTCAAAAAGGAAAAGCTCGAAAAAAAGTCGTAATAGTTTGCCACCCCCGATAGACTTGTATGAAAATAATTATCGATTCAAATTAACCAAACTTGACGTCAATGAAAGAAAAGTGACCAAATTAAGCAATCAGACAATTAAAGAATATACCAAAGTCTGAAAGTGTGGGGCTTCCATTACTCTTATATCAAAGGATATTTTTGGAATACTTAGAACTACATTTGGTTAAGTTATTCTAATAAGCTAATGAATGAACTTTTCTCTTGTTAGCAAAGCAGGATTAAACTTGTGCTTCTTCCATTAATTGATCAATTAATTGGGGAAGACAAAGAGCTTTGTTTGGGTCAATTGATGTAAATGTTTGTTTTAGTTTCGGGTAGCATTTGCTGAATAGTCCTCCTAATGAATGGCAATCAAAAGGCTTGGCTAGTAAGTAAATTCAATTACAAGAAAGCAAATTAAATTACAAGCGACTAAATAAATATTGCAAAATGCATTTCAAAAGTTGCAATTTTTAATTTGATTCGAAGAAGGCAGAACTTGTCGTCTCCTCTTTGTATAGAGCAAACTTAGTTGACCAGAAAAATCAGAAGACAGCAACAGAAGCATCGACAAAAAGATGGAAATAAAAAACGGAAGCAATCAGTTGGGTTGGCCAACTTTTGCTTTCACTTACTACTTTCAATTGGCAACTGGCCATGGCACCAAAAAGTTCTTGATTCAATTATAAACGGCAATAAGACAAATTTTAAATGGCATTGACTAAAAATGATTCTATAAAATTTAAGCAGACTTTGGTCTAGAAATTTATTTTCCTCATTCATTAACACCTCATGTATTTTTAATGTAACTGTAATTATATTTGTTTCCCTCGCAGCATCCTAATTCAATTATAGATAAAATCACAAGGACAAACCAGATAGAAAGTGAATTTAACATTTGTAATGCAAACATTTGCCTCAACTTGTCTAAATATTCCGTTTAGCCGATTTAATTGCCCTTTAAATATTTGCCCAAGCTCAGAGAAGTATTTATTGTTATTTATTCAAAGTTAAACAAAAGAAAAAATCTTGAAATAAAGGTCGGGCGCTGCCGAGTTTGGGAAAGGAGAAAGAAGAGGTGGTGACCCTAGTCGGTTGGTAACCCTGTTTGTCTACATTCACATAAAACCTCTGATCTTAATATTCCTTTAAATTCAATAACACATTGTTCACAATAATGCAAGCACGCCATCTATCCGACTGTTCATTGGACCGTTTGGCAGTTTGGCAAGGGGAACGAAGTTGTTGACTCTGAAAATTTGTTTTTTGTATATCTCAGTTAAATATGGTCCGATTTTAGTCATGTTTGATATCAATCGAAAGATTTTTAGATTTTAAACAACTTTTTGGAAGCAATTAATAACAAAATCCTAAAGCTGTAGAAATTACAAGGCTTTGAAAAAGTGATGGGCCGGAAGGAAGGGCGGAGGGAGAAGAACAATATAGCCAACAGCTGGCCAGCAGACAGTTCAAAATCCAACAGTAAATAGACAAAGACTAAAATATAAATATACATATTTCCACAAAGAAACTCAGTCGCATTTAATTAAAATCTTTGCCTAATGCCTACTCTGCCTAGTCGTCTGACTTCGTTAGTCATAACAATGCCAAGTCCTGCTCTCAATTTCCTCCCTCTCTCTCCATCAGCTTATTTATGATGGCAAGCTCTCAACCGTTTTGTATAAAGAGCTCTTTAAATCCACTCTTAAAGAGCATTTTCAATTTTAAATAGAATTTTCGTTTGAAGTCAACTAGCATGACTGAATGCTTTGTCAATGCGGACTGCCTATGCTATGCTATACATAATTAAATTTGCCTTCCATAACCCACAAAAAGAGGTACTTAAAAATACTTATAGCTCCGGGGTATTCCGCAATATAATTATGGGCATTACGTCTACCACCGAACTTCATTTAAATTAACTCGTCGACTGGCTCCTTGTCTGTGGATGTTAGTCCTAGCAAGGTGGCTGTTTAACTAAGAGTTCATTGTTTTCGTTGAACAATAAGCAGATGAATTTTTACCAACAGCAAAGGAATCAATCAATGGTCAAAAACGTTGAGTGAAAAGATCAACAAGTGGACCAGAGAATGCCCGCACGGTTTTCTGATTAGGCCAAAGAGAACACTTAAGTACTTTGATATTCACTCCTTATGCTGTTGTCTTTTCTTTTTTTTTTTTTGCACAAATTGTTTGCGCAAAATTAATGAGGCAGTCTTCATTGATAGACGACACTGGCATCTGCTTTGTCCTCAGGCAGCTCATTAATCAGAATGGGTCAGTCCGATTGCAAACTCAGAAACCTCTACCAATCAACTAAATTTAATAAGCTCTTTTTCGTCTTCAAGAGTCTGGCAAGCGAGTGAGTGTCACAAAAAGTAAATAAATAAAATTAAAAGCTTTCGAGTGTCAACAATCGATTGTGGATCGCAATCAAAAAAAGCACAAATCAATAGCTCAATTGTCAATACTTTTTTTGTAGTCCTAAAAGTATACCTTTTTTAATTCGTATATCAAAATAAAGTCTTCTTCTTTCTGTAGACTTGAAGATATAATTGCCGGTTAAAGCTTTTTATAGGCCTCTCCCCCATGTGTGAGTTTCAAAGGCAAACAAAAAATGTTTGCGGCAAGAATTGTCTTAAAAAGTGTTTCGAGCAAACAAGAGAAAATACAGAAAAATTATTCGCACATGTTGCGGATTTTTGGGGCTTTTATGTTACCAATTCATTGTCTGTCTAGAAAGTCTCTTCGCTTACTTTTTGCCTTCTTTATTTATTTTTAGCTTTGTTTTTTTTTTGTTTTTTTTTTTGTTTTTTATTAAGTTTTTCTTTTCTTTTATGTTGCCCGTGTTGTCAGTAGCGACTTTTGATTGTTGCAGACTGTCGTCTATACTTCTTTTATGATTGTTGTTGTTGTTTTTTTTTTTAATTCATGTTTTATTTTTTAAAATTTCATGAGCAAACACAGCTTAGGGCTAACACAAAAAGTTAGGACAAAGAAATTCCCCATTGATACTTTGCCTCTTCGAACTTCCCACATGAGTGCCATTTGGCTATTGATGTGTCTTTTGGCATTTGACAATTTTGTAGTTATTTTAGAAAAAACAATGCAAAAGGGCAGTTGCACTTCTTCAAGAAGAAGGTTAAGCAAATACGCATAATTTCAGCGGAGGTGGTAATGGCAATTTTTGGCATGCGCAGTGATGCCTGCCTTCTGCCTACAATTTCAAAAGTCAACTGAAAGCAAGTTGGCAACACACACATGCACAGAGGCATGAAACACTTGATGGATTTCCAGGAACGTGGTGGCAAATGAAACACTTCGAAATCGGACTAGAAAATAATTCAAAACAAAAACAATTTTGAAAAAATACACCACACAAATTTTATAAACATTTTTTTAACTAAAAAAATTAAAAAAAAAAACTATTAAAAAAAATTAAAAAAAAATAAATAAATTATTTAATTATTTTATATATATATTTTTTTTCTTGTCCGCAATGCTTGTTTTATTTGTCAGAGTTCACCTGTTGCTTTTAGTTGAACTTTGAAAGGGAATTCGTTGGGGGCCATCAATGGTCTTAATTAAAGTTGCAGTGTCCCCAAGTTGTGTTTGACTTTTGAAAAAGTTTTTTTTTTGTATTTTTTTCTGTCTAGTGAAGTTTGTTTTGATTTGAAGGCATACTGACAGCAAGCAAATGAAATAATAAATTAATCCCCCCAAGTAAGACTTATCCAAGTCGACAGAGTTTTCATCAGCTTTGACATTTTCTGATAGTTAAATATTGAGTCTTGAAAAATATTAAAAGAAGCCTGAACCAGCCAACATGTCAATACAATGCTTTCACCATATTTTTAAGACATTAATCGTCTTATTTAGCAACTATTAAAATGGTTTAATCTGCTTAAAGGCAGAAGCTTCATTTCGAATAAAAAATGCTATGAAAAATAAACGGCAATTTGTATTTTCGATTTAAGAAGGTAAGAAAACGAAAAAATAAAATAAATATGTAAAATCTAATTTAAAAACCTGACACCGGCAATTCGTGCCATTTTTGTATTAAATTATGCAAGCCAAGCAAACGAAAAGCAAATCTGAGAACTCGATAAACAAACTGTCTTTCTTGCTTGAATATGTGAGCATGTGTGTGACTGTGTGAAGGTGTGCCCGTGTGCATGATAGGCATAAATGGACAGACCAGACATCAGGTAGACATCGGGTGGATATAGGTGTTGCTATTTCTCGGTTATTTGAAATTTTTACATTGAAATGCTTTTACTTTAATCACAAAACTTTGGGGCCAGGCATACCCGCAGACTTAATTGGGCGTGAAGAAAAAAACATCAACTAAAAGTGATAAACAAGTTGAGCCCAAGTTCTGCTAATGTGCATAAAAAGGAGAATTAAAACTTAACAACCATTTCACAAGCAGAGTACACAAAGGCTTAATGCAATCGCACATATTCGCACATACTCAAATGTATTCCTTTTCAGAGAAATGAAACTTGAGAAAGACAGTTGTCGCTGAGAATGTCGGCATTTATGCCGCCTCATTGTTAGACCTAATGACACTTTTACAACTTTTTATAGATTTTTCACACTTAATGTGAACTTATGCCATTTAGTGTAAGCCAGAAGCTCGCACAACAGCAAACGGTTTTTGTATTCAGACGCTTATTTTGCTGTTGTCATTTTGCTTCTTTTTTTTTTTTTTTTGAAAACTTATTTGCGACAATGTTGCAAGACGGCACAGGATTTGTGCGCGACCCCAATGCCATTAGGGTGCACACAGACACACTTACAGCTAGTCAGAATAGCAACAACAGCAGCAGCATTGCCCGCAAAACTTATTGCCTGCTTAAAGTCCACGCTGCGTATACGTAACCTAGGGCGCCATACACATGCAGAGCTGAAAAACTCAACTGGAAGAAGCGCAACAACAACAACAGCAACAGCAAAAGCAGTTTCTATAACAATTCGAAATTGCCATGCATGAAAAACTTTTGAAATTCACACACGCACACACACTGCGGCACACGCACACATCTACATGAATACAAATATGTACATATAATATATTTGTTTAGAATTTGGGTTTGCCTGGATTTACCACTCCATGCTAGCGTGAGTGTGTGTAGGAGTGTATGCTTGTGATTTAGCCTTATAAACATTGATGCGTGGCAAGTTAAATTTAGAAGCAGATAAATTGTCTCAGCCAATTTTGTACGTTGATAGGCGAGAGTCACAGATTAAGGCAGCTGGAAAGCCAACGCAAGGCCTAAGAGCAAAAGAAAACGAGTTAATAGCAAAGTATTTGCCGGAACGAGGAAAGAGCTAAGCTAAAAGATAAACAAGTTGATATTTAGGAGACCTTCACTCACATGTCAAAGAAAATATAAAATAAACCACAGTTGGGACATTGATTTTTACTATTTTTACTTGGCCTTTGTCGGTTCTTTGAGAAACAAGTTTATTGCTTCCTTTTTTTAATTGTATATTTTAGGTAAGAAAATTAAAAATCCTTTTTCATCATGGACTTAAAGTTACAAAACTTTGTGTCATATTAAAAATGTTTCAAATATTTACAACGTTTATGATCGTATGTGCCCAAAAGGTATAAAAAGCATTTACCAAATATAAAAGTAAAGGCTGGCTAGTTTTCGTTTTCTCATTAGACATGAACATTGTCTTTTAAGTTAAAGAAAATTTTTTACTTTAATATAGATTCCAGATAACTTTTATATAGATTCTGTGTTTCTAAACTCTTTTTAATGAAACAGGAGTGTATTTATTTTGTTCTGTTCTAGCCCACAAGCTAATGGAACAGTATCACGACAGAAATCGAGCCAAGTCCGTCTGATTTATGTCAGTTAGTAACTTCATTTTAAAGCTATCGTAATAAACCTAGCTATACATAGGTACTTTTTTGTGTGGAGGGTGCACTCTGTTATACATTATTATAGCTGACACTCGAAGTTAAATCGGTTTAAGGAATAACTCTTACATTTATTGGATATACATCTTGGATATACATTTCTTATAAAATGATACACATTTGTACTAAGTTTCATTACGATTAGACAACTATATCACATAGCTATCATAACAAACTAAATCGTACTTAGGAATATCTGTGGCGTTTCCTGACTAATCCCAGTGGTATGATTAATGGCAGAAAGTAGTTCGACAAGAGTCTGTAATCTTTGGCCTCCCAACGTAAAAAGAATATTTATATATATATTCAATATGCTCTGATGCTCAGAACAACTCATTATAGACACCATAAACTTAACTCTAAAACATTTAGAATCACTTGTTTCTATTCAAATTATTTTCTCAGTTTTAAATCTATACTAATGAACCTTGGTGTACAGCCTATATCAGAAAGCTGTCATGTGAATCTAAATCGGTTTTCGAATTAACTCTCAAATTTCTTGATTTCTCGATTTACAGATTTCTTGTATAAAGATATATGATATAGCTGTCATACCAACTTATATCGATTTAAGGAAAATCTTCTGCACTAACGTAATAAAATATAATTAATTTTGAATAGGGAAAAAACATATAACTGCAATCTTTTCAACTTTGATGTATCTTAAATATTTCCTTACAGCTTAAATTCATGGAAAATAAACAAAAATTAGCTAATCTGTTAATTTGTCTCTTTACAGATACTCAAATCTTTTAGATACCCGAAAAAGTACCTATTCATTTTATTTTAGACCGAACCAGATTTTTAGTTAACTGTTTAACATAGCATATCCTTTGGCTTTAGTTTTTACTAACTGGTTTCGCTTATCGCTTATTTATTTTAAAGTTAAATGTAAGTTAACAACAGTTACAAAGGCCGAAACTACACCCATTTAGCCCGCATAGAAAACATGGAGACATTGACAAAAGTGACTTTCTGCATAAGCCGCCATTGGCTTTACACATGATTGCACACACACATATACACATGCACATACACATACACAGTCACAGACACACATTCATGTATATACAAGAGCGCTGAAAGGCGAAATGGTGACCGTTGTTCAGCTCAATTCAATTGGAATTAAATCCGAGCTGGCAGTAGTTTCTGCCTCTTTCTTTCTTTCATTCCATTTTATTTTACAATTACTGCACTCTCCACATTCGTCCACATTCATCCACATTCGCCCACATTCTTTGTTTATCCTGCAATCAGAAAAACAACCACTGGGAATGAATTTGTGGACAGCTGTGTGTGCTTCAAACTTTTGTATCTGGTTTCCGTTTTTGTTCAATTACAAGTTGCACTATATAAAAATACATGTTTCTGTATTTCTTGCTAACTTTGAGGACAAAGCAGCACTGTGTCTTTACTCGAAAGACTGCTCTCTTGAAGCTCTTCTCAAAAAGGAAAGAGCATATTCATTTTGTTGCGATGTTTATAATGCACAGAACCACTCTCTATAGTCCCCCAAAAGGTATCCCCAAAGTCTCACTGCTATCGAGATAAAACTTGGTTTACAGCCTTGATCGGACCACTATTTTTATCACACGGACATAATCACTTTTAGGAACAACTTACACATTTCTTCACTGATCTCTTTCTTGTTTCATTCATAGAGATACACATATGTGACAACTTTCGTTAAAGTCAGAGCAATATATCTTACGAACCTAAATCGGTCCTAGAAATATCTCTAACATTTACTGACCGATTTCAATCAAAATTGATACCTAGGACTTATGTATGTGTGCCAATTTTTAGTTGGATAGAACAACTATATTATATAGCTGCCATCCCAACCTAAATCGGTCGTAGTGCCTCAGATTTTAACCATAAATATTGTCATATATAACTTTGTTAGCAAATCTTTTTGGTTATTTACAGGATAGCCAATTTATCCATTCTTCTTTTGATTTATAATTTTGAGTGTCTCTCAACTTGAACAATCTTAAGACTTTACCGAGAAGTCTTGAGGTAGTTGAAGAAATAAATTATTTAGCCAGTGTCCGGAGTCAGCTTCCGTTTAACTTGCCAAGTTTCGTAAGGAAGGAGCCCAAGAGTATAGAACTTTGTACATTGGTTGCTTCCGTTGCCAATGTCATTGGCAGGACAGTGGTAGTTCGGAGTTCCTGTGAAGCTTCCTTTTGGCAAGAGATAAACGGATATTCCAATGTGCCAATTACAGTTGCCAATTTGAATAAAACGCTTTTGGCAGTGGACAGTTCAGAAAATTACTCAAAATGGCGGGACTCGCAAAAATTGTTTCCTCCGCAATTGTTCATTCTTATAGTAATTAGTTATTTTACCTAACCCCAAAGTCTTTCAGTACTCTTGTCCTTTGGCACCGCAACAAGAAAAATTACAAAAATATTTCACTTAATAAATCAAAGTGTGCCCACCATGTTGGTATCTCTTCTTTTCTTTTTATTCCATATCAGGTAAATTGTTTTTGTCGCCAAACTTTTGTCATTAGCGTAAAAAGATTTCAAGAAAAAAAAGCTTTGTTTTCTTCAAGTTTAAAAAATGAAATCTGCACAATATACACGAAATTTGATTAAAAGTGTTAAAGATTAGGTAATAGGCGCCAGAAAGTTATACCAAGATTTCAGCTAAGAATGATTTTATTTATTTATTTTTTATCCTGTGGTCTCTGTTGCAAAATAAATTGATTAATTTATTGTCTGTGTGAAAATTCCGCTGGGCACTGTTTTAATTGCGCACTGCTTACATTTAATTTCAACAAATTGAAATTTACCTTATTTATTAACACAAAAATGCCTCGAAAAAAAAAGAAAAGGAAAAAGAACTTCTCCATTTTTAATTTTACTTTCACTTGTTCTCATAAATCACACACACACACACACACAGACAACCCGTTGAGCTAGGTTGGCAGCAATCTTGTCCTTGTTGTTGGTAAATTTAATTTCAACGAAAGTGTTTGGCCCATTTCCCCTTTTGGCGGGTGGCGCAACTTTGTTGGCCGAACTTTTGCCATTTTGTGGCAAATTCTGTTTGCCATATAAAAGTATTCGCTGCGCTTCTATTTTGGAAATTTTGTTGTAATTTTTCACCTACTTTGGTAGGAAGTTTTGCAAAGGGGAAGCCCCAATTTAAATACACATCAGCAAGGTATAATTTATGCCACTACTTCAGTCTGCCATAAAACAGAGTTTCCACTCTCTGACTTTATCAATTGCAAGCAGTGCAGAAATAAGTCCCGCCAGAACTGCAAAATATACAAGTACACCAGCCATGGACATAAATTTTCAGCAGCTTTTAACCAATTCCAAATTCCAAAATGAATTCCAGCTGCCACAATTATTTGCATAGCCATGAAGCCGTGTGTGTGTGTGTCTAGACTAGTGTGCTTCATTTTTAGGTAAGGATCCCACAAATATCATACTCAGTACTTAGCAACATTATAAATCATAGTTAATTGTTGTTGTCAGACACCGTGTAGGAACAATACATGTAAATGTAAACTGTACTCACTCACAAGCCCAAATTGAGCTCTCGCATAGAGATGGAGGGTGGCGAAGCATTTAATGAAGCCATTTGTACTGACATCCTGCTGAGCACTTGACATGCTATACGGTTGCCAGTTAACTTGATTACGCATACGCCCCGAGCCACACAGCACTTATGGGTGCTGCTGGTCATGGCTGTGGGCTGCGGGCTGCGGGCTGCTATTGGTATGATTAATGCCCCATAAAACGTGATTTTTAGTGGGGCGAAAACAGAGCGACTAACAAAAAATTTGTCAGCCAGTCAACACGCGAATGTCTGTCAAACATGCATGTAAATTTACACCCGCACACACACAGTCAAAAAGGCTAAGCAAAAAATAAATAAATAAAGCAAAAGCGTTAAAAATGTAATAAGGTTATAAGCTAAGAAACTGCGGTCCCAAACACGTCAAAACATTTTTATAGCATTTTTATTGCAACACGTAAAACGTAAATTGAGTCGAGGCGACTCGAGTCGGCTCAACTCAAGCCGAACCACGGCCAGACACAATCTTTGAGTCCCTTTCAACTGACACACAAGCAAACACACATGCATCTCCACTTGGATAAATAACGGGAATTGAATAACAAAGGACCCAAATGTGTGCGCAAATTACAAGCAATTAAAATTTTAAGTGCTAAGTGCTTCTAATAAAAATGCAACAAATGGTTTTTTAAACGGCTCATCAAAATTTGAAATCAACTTTATTTATAGATAGTGTTATTTTGCATATAAATATAAGACTTCATTTTAGTATGTGCAGTTAGGCATTATATTAGAAAGCTCTTTTAAAAACCGAAAGCCAGCCTTTCAAAATTTCAACCGAATTTTTTTTTTAATTCGAGAAAGGAAGAATACGTCGAAGTTAAGAGAATGTGGAACTATTACGACAACGGGGCCAAGGCCATCGTTATTTGTAAAATTACCTGGCAACAGGACAACAATTAAATATCCTAACTAGCTTAAAAACAATCTGTTCCTTAAATTAATCAATTCGTAGCTCCGAACTCATGGAACTAATCTGATCAACTATTTCTCTATCCAGCACACAACTAATCAAGTATCCTTATTTTAGGTCAACATTCCCCTATTAAAGTATTTCAAAGGATTTCAGAGAGTTCTCTTCTAATCGAAGTTGTGAAATCAATCCGTCACAACTAACTAAAAATATTCATAAATGGCGCAAATAAAAACTCATCTTGAAACGATCTTTGTGACGGAAAAGGTTAGGACAGTATTATGCGTTTCACTATGAAGTAGAGTTTGGGCTCGGGCCCCAAATTCGTGTTTCGTGTTTTTTAAATAAAAACTTGCCATAAATTATGTTTAAAACACTAACACTGTAATAAATAATAAGCTTATTTGTATTAACTAATATAAGAAAACCGACATACTATAAATTAAATAAATTGTATTGGTTTTTTTTTGTTGAAATTTTTTCGTGTTTGGCTTGGTCCGGGCCGGGCTTTGCCAAAAAAAGTCGTGCGGGCCTCGATCTTTTTTTTGGGACTATCAAGCTTAATTCGGTATCTAAGAAATTAAATATCAAGCATATCTGATTCGTCTAATATGTGTATAAGGTATAAAAAGTTGAAATGGTCGCACTCGGAACATCAAAGATTACAAGCAGTCCTATTATATTAAAATTTAAAAAAGAATAATTATAAAATATGTGGCTATTTTAAATATCAATAAACCAATTTTTGAAATATCCTTAAACCAATTTAAGACTATTTAAAAGCCAAAGAATGTACTGGCCTCATCTAGGTGGTGTCGACTTATTATATATTCCGTATGTGTGCAAGGAAACGACACATGAAATTTCAAATAGAAGGCCCAAAAACTGACAGATACGGTTACATCACATATACATATATATTAAATTTTGTCGAAAAGAGCATACAAATGTTATTGCTTTTACCTCATCCCCATTGAGAGGCATAGAGAAAAAAAGCTTGTCCGCTCAAAATCACTATGAATGAATTAATAAAACTAGACTTTCGGGTTATTCAGAACTCAGTTGTCTGAGATTCGTTGCATTAATCAGACATAACCAATTGGCAAGATGTTTTCTGGTTATCGCCTTCTAACAGTAATTTCATTGCAACTACTAAGCTTGCACATGATTACACGTAAGCTTATCTTTTCGCAAAAACAGAATGAGACCATTTTGACTTGACATATTTGAATATTTTTAGCTACCGTGGCTCAATACCTTCCGAACTCCAATATACAATGCGGAAAGTTGAATGAAACGCAACTCTATAATCATAAGTCTCTCGCAGAACTGGATGAGTACCCATGGCTGGGAAAGGTTCTAATGAAAACGGGAAATGTCACTACCCATCTTTGCACTTGTGTGCTATTTACTATGCGTCATGCATTGATGCCTGCACATTGTGCAGAATATTTTTCAGTACAGAACTATGATGAACTCTTTCTGGTGTTGGGCGATTGGTATATTGAGAATTCTCTTACCGAGTCAGACTGCACTGCTGATGGTAGATGTGCGCCCCCGCCTAAGACCTATTTAGTGGAAGAGATTATAGTGCATCCAAACTATGACGCCAACACTTATTCGAGTGATCTTGCTATATTGAAATTATCGACTAAAGTGGAGCTCTCTAAGTACATAGAACCGATATGCTTATTGCCGCCACAGGAAGTCCACAACAACCACATTGCTCAGCGATTGGAGTATGCCGGATTTTCGGAATTTCCCCTTTCCAGGCCGAATAAAAACATACGTTCTAAATCATTTGGTTTTGTGGCGGACTCATCTGCTTGTGACAGGTTGTCTCGAAGTTCCAGAAGAAGGGAGGAATTTATTTGTGCCTATAATGATCAGAAGCACTTGTCTGGATCTCCCTTAATGGGCATAAATGTTGTGGATGGACGTCCTCGTAATTTTTATTTGGTTGGCATTGCGAGTAACGGACTACGTGACCCAAAGGTTGAGCACGCGGCTTACAACTTTGTTAGTATATGGTATTTTAGGGAATGGATTCAACAGAACAGCCTGTGAAGATCTTGAACTTTATTTATTAATGCAATAATGTAACCGCGGTAACCTAAATATAATGATATCAAAATAAAAATTCTCTATTTAGTCTTGTACTTTAACTAACAGGGTACAATAAGTTTGTAAAATGAATGTAACATAGAAAAGGAGATCAGGGTAATTAACCTAGCCATGTCCATCAGTCTGATGGTAAGAGCTATTATATTCTGCAAGTTAGATCAAGTTTATTAAATTTTCATTTTGCTCGGATGCTTGTAAAGCACAGAACCACACATCGTAGACATCCAAAAGTTACCTCTGGAATACTTAGAATCACTAAAGGAGTCGATATAGCCATGTCCGTCTGTCCGTCTGTTTCTATACAAACTAGTCTCTCAGTTTTAAAGCTATTTTGATGAAACTTATTATAAATACTTTTTTTTACCTAGGAAGCAGATTTGTCGGAACCACTGTCGGGATCACTATATCTTATAGCTGTTATACGAACCTAAATCGGTTTAGGGAATAACTCCCACATTTATAAACCGGTCCTTTTCAAATTTGACACGCTTGTGTTTTATTTAGCGATAAATTTATGTACGAAATTTTGTAAGGATCGTACTACTATATCATATAGCTCGCACGCTTATTGACTGATCTCTTCCAAACTCGGTAAACATGTTGTTTACATAATCGGACTACTATATCATATAGCCGTCATACAAACCTAAAACGGTCCTATTAACTGACCAACCCTATTCATGTGATTTATGAGAGAAAAAACTGCGAAACGAGCTTTTAATCTTCGGCACCCCATGGATAACGTTAATATTTTTTTATATCCGATTTAAGTTCGGAATAAAAAACATAAGACCACAGCTAGGGCCGGTCAAAAACCGTTTTAACGTTTCAATTACTTTGTTAGTGAAGATAGGAAAAATCGGTAAAAAAAAAAAAATATCGACTTACAGCCCCTTCAGGTACAGGGTGTCTCAAACTCGGCAGCGCTGGAGCTTGACGTTCCTAATTTTTCTTTTAATATCAATCATAAGATTTTGTATTTATAGTGGGATTTTCAATTTTTATAAGAAAATTAATAATATTAAAAAAAAAAAAAAAAAAACTAATCATTTGAGAATCTGATTTGATTTAATATTTGATTTATCATTTTTAAAACTTCAATTTATTGTACAGAAAATAAGCTCAAATCAACAGCTTTTTAAAGATTTTCACAGTGGCCTTAATCTTTGGATTTAATATTAATTAAAGCTTAAAGCTTAAATCGAAAAGCACATATCAGCTGAGACATATGGAATAATTATGTCGAGATCTGAGTTAGTTTTTGTTTATGCACTGCTTGCACCAGATCGCTTCCGATGGGGTTTTCCTGCCAATCGATTAGTGTTATTTTGGCCTGTGTTATTGCAGGTAAACTAGCTAATTTTATATTTGTTCAAAAACTTATTCTTTATTTCCATATTGTTTTATTAATTGCGAAGTACAAATTTTGGGCCTTAATAATCAGTGTGGCCAGCTAAATGAAACTCAGCTTTATAATGGAGATCGGTACACTGAAGTGGATGAGTATCCTTGGATCGGATTTGTTGTTTATGTGAATGCAGAAAAGATACGAAGCATTCGCTGTACGGCAGTACTATTCAATCGTCGTCATGCCTTTATGACGTCAAACTGTGTGAATAGACGAAATGGAGAATCGTATGAGCCATACTCTGTGGTTTTTGGACAACAAAGCGGTACAGAATATGTCTTACCACCTGCGGAGGAATACATAATCGATGAAATTATTATTCATCCCGATAGCAACAAGTCTGATAAATCTCAAAATTATTTTGTCATTACAAAGCTGACTCAACCGGTAAATTTATCAAGATATATTCAACCCATCTGCATGTTGCCATCAGCAACTATGCCAAATTTCCACATAGGAGAGCACTTGGAAGTGGCCGGATTTTCAAGGTCTTTGGTGAGGACTAAGGCGTTTGCTCAAGTGGTCAGTCTCAGATATTGCTCGGATATATATAAAAGCTACAATTTCAATTTGACGACCAATCACATATGCGGCTACGTAAGGGGAAATACTCTTCCTGGTGCTGCTTTAATGGGCATTAAAGTAGTCAATAACAATCCAAACAATTTCTATCTCATTGGTATAGCCATATTTGGATTAAATAGTAATACTCCTGTTGCCTATTTACGGGTTTTGCCTTTTATGGACTGGATTATAAGAAATAGTAATGATCAAAATTAAAAAAATAAATACAAAAATATTAATTGAAAAAATAAACTAAACCGAACGCTAAACTCGGATCCGCTTATTCACAGCAGAGAGCGCTTTAACGCAACTGTTGTAGAACGCCACCTATCGGTTTTTTTTCGCTTTGAAATATTATGCCAACGTTGGCGGTTGTAGATTTGATTTTATTTACGGACAGACACAAAGTTCTGATCATGTTTGCAAATGAGCTTACTTTAAAGTCCCTGTGGAATACATTCAAAGATTTTATAAAATTTAATTAAAAAGAACAAAATTATAAACTTAAAAACCCGTATACATTCTAATTTTTCGGTTTTTATTTTTTTGACCTGCCAACCGGTGCGCTTAGATAAGGCAGATTAGTATTTCGATAATTATATGTATCGAATGTTATCGTAGTAGATTCGCTTCGATTACTTTCTACGCTTAGCATTTTTACCTCACAATACATATAAAAAAAAAGCCGCCAATTTTATCTTGATGTCAATAATAATAATGATAAAATGAAATCTTTAAATGGAATTTTAAAAGCACAAGTCCTGAACAATTTTCAACAAGCAGAGAAAATAGGCGAAGGAACATACGGCATTGTTTACAAAGCCCGGTGCAATCTAACTGGCAAGGATGTGGCTCTTAAGAAAATACGACTCGAAGGGTTCGTCTATAAACAATAATCATAATATTTACCTTAAAATAATAAAATACTTGCAAGTGTACTTAGAAGGATACAAATCCGAAACTTGCCAGCCAGCGCATAGGTTTCCCAGGTCTTTTTTATTGTCCTTGAGAAATGTCAAATGGTAGAAACGACGCCGACAGCAACTTCCTTCCATGCATTACGCAGCCGGATACTGTGTGTGCTGCGCTGATATTTATAAATGAACCGTAGCACCATATGATTCAGCTTCGTCGCGCATCCACAACATCAAAGAAACTGTTCTATATGCCAAAAAAGTATTTCGTTTATACATTTATTCCTATATTGCAGCGAATCAGAGGGCGTGCCATCGACTGCCATGCGGGAAATAACTTTACTAAAGCGACTGAAACATCCCAATGTGGTAGAACTTATAGATGTGGTAATTGCAGGAAGCAATCTCTACATGATATTTGAATACCTCAATATGGATCTTAAAAAGCTGATGGATAAGAAAAAGGATGTCTTCACACCAGCACTCATCAAAGTGGGTCCACACAAACAAAAAAATAAATAAAATCAATAGACTAATTCAACGGTTTACAACATTTTCAGAGTTATATGCACCAATCATTGGATGCCCTAGCCTTCTGCCACACAAATCGAATTTTGCATCGCGATCTTAAACCACAGAACTTGCTTGTCGATACCAAGGGAAACATCAAGGTGAATGACACTCAAAAATTAAAAAAAAAAAAATTACACCTTTTCAAGGAATTCAGTTGAAACCACTAGAACATTTAGGACTTCACAAGCTCCAATGTTTTTCAGACAAATGGAATCTTCTGCTCGCAAGGGCGGACACTACATTACTTATTTATATATACTAAATAACTGTCACAGCCTTATTTCTATATTAAGATCGCAAGTACGATTTATAAATTGACAATTTTTGTCTTTGCAGTTAGCTGATTTTGGCCTGGCCAGAGGTTTCAATGTACCCATGCAAGCCTATACACATGAGGTAGTTACTCTCTGGTATCGCGCTCCTGAAATCTTACTGGGCACGAAGTTCTATGCAACTGGAGTGGATATCTGGAGCTTAGGATGCATTTTTGCCGAAATGGTTCGTTCCTCATTATTCCCAAATAACGATAGCTGAGTCTTTATGTCTTTTATCAATCGATTTGTCAACATCTCATGAGAATTGATTTAATTAAGAGTTATGTCATTCTTAAGGGATCTTAAATTCCTAAATTATATAATTAATTTATCTTTTGTGTATTGCTTAAAATATCCAGATAATGCGACGTTCGTTGTTTCCCGGAGACTGTGAGATTGATCAGCTATATCGTATTTTTCGTACTCTCGGCACACCCAACGAAACAATATGGCCAGGTGTGACCCAATTACCCGACTTTAAAGGACACTTTCCCAAATGGGAAGATCCCAATATTCCAACATCAATACGTGAACATGAGGCCAATGATTTGATTATGGTAAGTAGGGACGGGTCCTTTTCTCTATTTAAAAACAGCGAGCTCTATAATTCTTTTTCTTCAGTCGATGCTGTGCTATGATCCCAATGTACGTATATCCGCCAAAGATGCTCTGCAGCATTCGTATTTCAACAATGTGGAACATGTATTAAAAGTGGATTTGCCAGGGGACACAATTGAATCAGCACGATCCAGTTTAATGTCAACCCCAATCGACCTCCCCACAAATATGCCTTGTCATTAAATTTATATAATTTAACATTATTAAAATGGTAAGTATTTCAATTCTACCTCAGGTGCTTTGAATTGTTAATGTGTTCAAAATTGTACAACAATAATAATTTTGGAAAACTTGACTATATTAACTGTTTCCGTTCAAAATGACGCAAATCTTTCATATATTTCCAGATTTCACACACTTCATTTAACTCAACTTCACCACAATACAAAATCATTCATATGTTTTATTTCATCATAAGTTCAGCTAGTAGAAACTTAAGCATTTTAATTTTGTAAGTGTCCCAGATATTTTTACATAAAAGTAGAAACTTATCAAATCCTATACACTTACAGATTGTTCAACCATTTCATTGACTTCACCACAAAAACGCATTCTAACTAAAAATATATACGCATTCATTTATTATTCATCAATTACAATGAACTTAGCCAATAATAGCGGTGCTTTTGGCGAGGTGTGCTCTTGTGAGTGGATTGTATTGCTGAACGTTGAGCATTTCGCTGGCGAGAGCGAGTGTGTCGATCATCACGCATATACGAACCGAGAGCGTTTCGCATGGTTTCAGAGAGCGAGGCAGGCGTGTCACCCACAATTTTAATTGGCCTTGCATTAATCGTGTTGCTGCTATCGTCATTGGCCGAGATATTGCTAACGTCTTCGGAAGTTGTCGGTTCAATTTTATCAATTTTTACGGGTCTTTCGGCAGGCAACCTCAGTGGTCTGAGCAAAGTATACTTTTTGGTGTTCACATTGAGCTTCCCTAGGCTTGCATAGCTATTATACTCATCGTTATCCTCTGCTTCTCCACTGGAATCCAAGTAGCTGTCAAAATAATTATCTGAAGGATTGAAGCGCTGAACACCATAATAATTGTCAGATCCTGGATCATAAAAGAACATGGGATGTGACTGCTGGGGTAGAAACTGATATGCATTCTGATTGTAGTAATCCTTTTGAGAATTGTTATCATCGGTGTAATCACTGGCTTCGCTATATTCCTCGGTATCGTAGAGGGGCTGTGTGCGTCTACGTTTAGCCTGATTGCGTTTCTTGGATCCCTGTTTGCGCCTTGAATTGCTTGAACTCGGCTGCACTTCCAACGACGAGTCCGGATCATTCAGATCCACAAGAGTATAGTCTACAACTGGCGGGGTCTCAATGATATTTGCATTGCCATCATTGAAGAAATTCACCAGTGGATTGGTGAGGTTCCTCAGGTTGAAATTGGGACGCATGTTACGCAGTATGCTATTCCAGACACGTATCAGAGGACGTTCTGTAGTGGTGGGTTCTGCCTTGGCCTTAGCCTTAGCCCTGGACTCAGACGACTTGAGTATGCGTCGTTGCTTGTATTCGCCGCGACTGCGCTCTTCAGGTGGATAGTCGTAGTCGAAGGAAGTGCCCATAACATTATTAAAGTCATCATCAATGCTATTAATTTAGAAAGATAAGAATTGTGAATTTCTTTATATTTCACACTGCTTACTAAGAATGCCTTTGCACAGTGCTCAGGGTGTCCACTGCCTGAGTCCAGTAGCAGGAGAGTAACACCAGGGCTGTCAATAACTTGAGCCACATGGTTGAAAAGGATCAGTAAATTCAGGTCTGCTAGTTAGCTCAATCGCCGAGTAAATCAGACTGATTCGAAACTTTATGCGAGATGAAATGTTTTGGCTGCTTTGACTGAGCAGACCGAATGTGTGGTAAGTGGTAAGTTGGTAAGTTCATAATCTATTCTTTTGTCACGAAATTGCTGACATTGTTATGGCCATTTTAGAAATATAAACAAATCAACCCAATTCTCTCGGCTAAGTCTCAAATCATTTAAATATTTATTGTGCTTCTTTCTCCTGATAGATCAATTTAAAAATGTCAGTGAAAGTCCGATGCCAACGGCTCCCATGCCATTCTCCATTTATGATCGTAGCGTTTAAACATTTTTGTGAATTGATTTGCTATGGTTTGGCACTGCGTTGGCTCGGCTTTGTTCTTAAGTCGTTCACATTTGCGATTTATTGCTAACAAGCCAAAGAGAATTATAATTTATGCCCAAATCTCGCGGTTCTAACCCAATTCTTGATGGTCGAAAGCCTCTGCCATTTAACCATTTTACCGAATACGAAAAAAATTTGCTTGCATAAATTAAGACTTATTCTTGTTGAATTTGTATAGATTATTAATTTTTTTTTTTTTTTTTGGTGAAGTCTTTTTGTTAAATTGATTACACAATTAAAATGCCATAGAAGGTGTTGAATGAATTTTTTTTATATTTCAGATAACGAAGACTAGAAGAGGTTAGCACTATGGGCCAGTTATCACATTTCTGTCCACTAATTCCAAAAATGAAGTAATCACTTTGCAATCGATTAGATATTCCCAATATATCTTGCAAAACCAAATTGATCGTATACCAATTTGGATTCTGAGTTGTTAGGGTTTCCCCGTCTTTTGTTCATTTTTAATTGTGTCAAAAAAAGGAGTATTTAAAAATCGTTAATTAAATCGTTTGACTAGTTATGGCAACTTGTTTTATTAGATAAAAATGATCGAAGCATAAAAGGAATTAGGAGCGGTAAAAGATTTTATGTTTCGATTTAAAAAGAAACTCGTCTATTTCTTTAGGTTTATGAATCAAAATAAAGTAGAAGATCTCTCAGATCATTGACCTTTCTAAAGGAAATATACAAAATGAGTTGGACCAACATTGAAAAGAGGATACAAGAATCAGATAAGGGCTACCTTACCTGGATTCTTTTCAAGTTCAAGTTTAATTTAATGAAGGAGAAATAAAATCCTTCGGTATTATCCAACTAGTTACCCAATCAAAGTGATGGCAAATATTTTGAAAATAGCCAAACTGACTGGAACAACTCTTGGCGGAAGAAAGTGTCAAAAGCACAAACAAAATGCAAAGAAAATTCTTAACAAGTGTTTTTCTTTGCTCCCCTCCCCCACCCAAAAAACACACACACAAGCCAAGCCACCCACCAAGAGAACCACAGAGAGAGAGAGAGCATTTCACCAAAAGAGAGAGCAATCCGAATTTGCTGAGAGTTGACTCGGAAAAGCAAAGCTCTGGCCCGACTAACGGTACTCGGAGAGGTCCGCGTTTAGGAAACTAAGCCAGCAGTCAACGTTGAGGTTCCTGGTCAAAAGCGTCCAGTTGCGGGCTTCGCGCTTCGCCTTATTTGAAAACCCTTAATGCTGGTGTGCCAAAAGAGCTGAAAACAAGAAAAAATAAAAAAAACATCATCCGTCAAGTTAACTGTAACAGTTTTTCCTCAATATTTTCATTTTTGTTTTTATTTTTTTTGTGCCTAGGAAAGCCAGTGAAAAAGGCATTTTAAGTGGCAGTTGCGTTGGCTCTTGGCAAAAAAGACGCGTGCGTTTGTATAAGTAATCAAAATATGTCTCTGTGTCTGTGTGTGTACATATCAAGCATTTTCCCTAGTAACGGTGTATGCCTGTGTGTATAGTTTGGCTCTGTGTATATGTGTGTGTGTGTGTGTGCGTGCGCGTTTTGTGTATACGGCAATGTTGGTAGCCGTAATGTTAATTTTTCATTTGGCTCCCACTTGGAAATTTAATAAAAACCAAAAAAAAAATAAAAAGTAACTGTTGTTTTTTTTTTATAAATTTAATTTAGCTTCTGTCGTGGCTAATTTAGTTAGGAATTCGCTTGGATTTATATAAGCGAATCGCATGGGCCTAGCCAAGTCGGTGGAATTGCGTAAAGTTGTGTGTGTACTTTTGGGCCAATGCCATTAAGTGCTTAAGTAAATTATATAAAATCATTTAACACCTGACTGCACATAGAGAATATAATGTGACAAGAAAACAGATTTCGTGGTCGACTGCTGGAAAACTCACACACACACACACACACTCGCTCACGCATAGACAGACAGTTTACAGAATTATGTGTATATAAGGAGAATCACATATGCACATGTGTGTGTGAGTGTGTGTGTTTTTAGAAATAAGCAAAAAAAGAATGAGAAATTGTTTCTACTAGGACTTGGAAATGGCAAAAGCAATTTCCTTCAATTTTGTATTCAGTCAACTCAAGTGGCTGGCTGAGGCAGTAAGTTTCGAGACGAACCTTGCCAAAACTGCCATCTGCCGCCTGCCTCTATTATTTTATTTATTTCTTGATATTGCCTGGTGTACTAAATTCTCCCCACATGCATATCCAAGAGAGAGAGTGAGACAGAGAAATTAGTTAGAAGATGGAGGTGGCCACCTAATGCCGGCGGCAATGGCAAAGTCAAATGGCTGCCAAGGTGTGTGCGCGCTTCAACGTGCGCGACGCAGGGCCGCCTCTCTGTTTGTGTTTTGGCCAAGGCCCCATCTAGATAGGCCCCCTATAGTCTAGGGAGTGACAAAAACAATAAAACCAAAAAAACCCCAGAATAAGGAAAAGAGTTGAAACGACAAAAAAAAAAACATCGACCTGGCCGAATAAACAACAATTTAAATAGTCAACCCCAGACCAGACCAGGACAGACTGAGAGGGCCAAACAAATTGAAACATCTTGGCGGGCGATTTGTTTCAATTTTTCAAGTGCGCGTTTTGTGGTCGCAACCTCGTTGCCAGGCGTCTCACCAGCGCTTATCAAAAATCCCTTGGCCTCTACCAATTGCGCTGTTGTTGTTGTTGTTGTTGTTGTTTTGTGTTGTAGGTGTCTGGCTGTCACGGCTGGCGTCTGCCACGTTCGTTTTGGGGCTGGAATTTGTGTTTGGCTTTTTCATTACACAGAGTGTAGGTGTGTGTGTGTGTGTGTTTAAGCGTTGTGCTTGACCATAACCACTAAAAATGTCACATTGCGTATACGCCGCGTCGTCCTCGACCATTGCTCGCTTTGTTTTCGTTTTGTGAGCTCGCTAACTTTTCTTTTTCGGTGGTGCCCAAGCACTCTCTCTCCCACATACACTCTCACCGCTCTCCCTCTCTCTGTGTATTTCAATTCTCTCATTCTTCAAGCTTCTCCTTTTCTATTATTATTTTTTTTTTTTTAGCACCCTTGGGGCCACACAGCGTGCAGCTGTTTGTTTATTTGGCTTTTTGTTTTGCCTTGCATTTCTTAACAGCCCTCCCCAAACACTCTATCATACAATGTGGTAAACACCTCGAACCGAAACCTCTCCGAGCTCTGGCCCTGCCTCGAACACGTTTTGTTGGGCAATTCAAAATTTTATTGTGATTTTTATTCCGCACATTGTTCAAACAAACAAACAAATAAATGGACAAACCATCTCTTTTTATAGAGCAATTTGCTGGCTAAATGTATGCTCATTCAGTTGGACTCACTGCTATTTTAGCATTTCATTCCAGCCCAGTGCAACACACAATAAACTAAATTGTTGCCTCTCATTTCGTGTGGGAATGTAAAGACTTAACGGATAGTAAAAATATTGGACTTATTGTAGTGAAAATTTTTGTCACTTTTGCTGTTAAATTTTTTTTGTGAAATTTGTTGATTTCCTTTTTGTTTCGCCTTGTTGGCGACTAGCCAAAAATTAGTTACCTCGGGCAAAAAGGATTGAGAGTATCCGTTTCTTCGAAAAGCACAAATAATTCATTGTCGCCTTCCTTGCTGTCTTCTGTCAGCGTTTGTCAAAGCCCCTGAAACGACATTAGGCAGAACAAAAACGAAAAACTTGCCAAAGTGAATTTCCATATTTTCCATATTAACAGACGTGGCCCGTGGCAGAGACAACTCGTCGTCGCCAGCTTATTAAAATCCTATAAATTTATGAACAATTTGCATTTAGCACGAGCGCAATGAGGGGAAAATAAGTAAGCAAATGAAATGAAACTGAATAATTAACGCGCTGTCGTCAGCTTGGGGGGAAACCTGTTGGCAGCGGCGTCGCCTTTAATGTGCTTCGGCTCACTAATTTTTATCGAATATAGCATTATTCATAATCCATTCCCAGTAGGGGCGAACCTCTAGAAAACTGGAAACCAAGCGAGCCCCTCTATCGTAAAACTCCATATCCAGACTTAAGCCTACGAGGTAGAAGTATTTCGGCACATCAGACTCCACATGAATGCCCGCCAGTGCGGCACCGGGATAGAACTTATCCGGGTTTCGCTGATAGGCACAGACGGTCGTACTGGTGACTACCAATTTAGTGTGTTTACTCTGACACCAAGGCCGACTTATGGTCTTTACCCAAGACTTGGTCTTCAAACCCTGATTATCCGCAAATCCAGCAACCACATAGAGTTGACCCACCAAGGTGTCATTGAAGAAGGCCGGCGGTGGCAGGCAAATGGGCATCACGTTTGGCGTTACCTTGACTTCCTTCTCGAGCTTTAAGACTGCCAGGCTGTGCTTCAGTGTCAGGGGATCGTAATCAGGGTAAACTGCTATTTCGGAGAGCCGTATCTCCTGGGCTGGCAGCACACAATATCCTTGCCGGCAGTTAATTTTCAAGGCATCTGCAGTTTTATTCCAAACTCCCAACTGCACTGAATAAGCTTCCGGCCGGGCTTCGAACTGTACAAAACAATGGGCCGGAGCAATGATGCTTTGCTTTGAGATCAGCACTCCCAGGCAATGAAGATTTTTAAATTTTTCTATTAAAACAAAGGATTATAATTTTATCAGGAAATTCCTGAGCTGATCTTATACCTTCATTGTAAACTATCCGGGCCACCCACTGCTGTTCGCTGGGCACTGCAAATGAATCCTGCTTGAGCAATTGTCCCTCATCCAAATAGCCACATTTGGTAGTCTTGAGTGACTGCCCCAGTGTGCTGGCCCAACAAGTGGCCAACACCAATAAAAATACTGCCGCGTTATTGTGCATTCTGTGGCGCAATCGAATTACGACTGAAATGAGAAAAACTTCATAGTCACAATGCAATCGAAATATGCATCACTCGAGGGTTGATTGAATGATTCAGAAGAAGTCAGTGAACAAATTGAGGAAAACAAATTTAAAGTCAATAAATTAGTTTTTCGAAAATATGACAAAGACTCTCTAAGCGAATCATGGAATATTGAGAATATCTTTAATTTTTTAGGGACAGAAATCCTTGGCTAAAACACAAATCAATTTATGTTAGTCATATTGAAAATATCTTTAACTTTTTAGGCACAGAAAGCTTTAGTAAAACCAAAGAAATCTAATTTAAGTTACAACAGCTTTTCCTCGACAACTTTTTGATAGACCCTCGTGTTTATTATATTGCATTTATTCAGTCAATATCTGAGCTTATAATTAAAACAAAAAAGATGTTGTGAAAAACAAGTTTCTGAAAAAAACAATTTTTATTTCCTATCTCTACGTAAGACAGAAACCAGACACGACCTTTTAGTTGGGGAAATTTATTTATACTTTCATAGTGTCTACTATATATTTATTTTCTTCTCAGTAAAGTAATGATTAATCCGAGGTTATGCGGGGATTTAGTTTTATGCCAGCCACATTCTCCCAAATCCAGTGTCTGGATGAACGCAAATCCTGAATCACATAGATGGTTGTGCCGGCCATATTCATTATATGAGTCAGGACCCCAGCCAGATAAAAACTTGTGGGTATATCATTTTCAATATTGAAGCCCATTAGGGCGCTGCCTTCGTAGAAATTGGTGCGCTTCTCTGGATAACCACAGACTTGATTTTCTGGCACTTGGCTGGGCAGAGTATTTCGGGTATTGCAAATCTTCCGTGATATGATCAAGACATCACCTTTACTCTTAATCGCTCCATTACTGAGAAAGCCACCAAATTGGAAATGCCGGTCGGTCAGCGAATCCAACTCCTTTTGGGGCTGCAGACAAATTGGCTGAGTGTATGGCGACATTTCGATGGTGCCAACAACCCGCAAAAGGGCCAGGTTATTGGCGCCAGTATCCTTGTCTGCATATGGATGGATAATAATGTCAGCTACTTTATATTCCACTGGAGCATAGACACAGAAACCCTTTTCATTGCATATGAGCGGTTCGGTCTCATTTTTATGATATTTTTTCCAAACACCCAGCAAAACGGCAGCCGAATGTGGGCCATGGATATAGCGATTCACACATGTGGCAGTGGTCAGAACGTGATCGGAACCCAGAATATTCACATTGCAGGGGGTAATTGAACTCTTATTATCTAAGCCAAACAAAAAATTCATAAATAAAAAAAAAACATTTTGGCACAATTGAATTAAATCGTTTACCCTTCACAGTCAAGAGTAGTCCAATCCAGGGATATTCTGTGGGTTCCGTTTCGAATTTATTATTGTAGACGAGTCGCTCTTCCAAAGAGCCACACTTGACTTCGTCGGAGGCTTTTGAATTTGGAATACTGTAAATACTTTTCACATTATAACAAAAGATTCTGCTTACCTTTTCCCATTAAACTAAAAACTAGAAAAAGTGTCAAAGCCGTAAGAAACTTATTGAACTGTTGCATTCTGAGGTGTTTGTATTTCTGAATTACAAAAAGATTGCAATTCTAATTTACTACAAACTTGAGAAAACTGGTTTCGAAACCTGAGTAATGTAATCTCTCGGATATTCTCTATGAAATTAATTTGCAATCAATTGAATAAAAAATCAGATATCAACTAAGGTTTCCTTTATCAAATTTTATGAATAATTTAGTAGCTTAATTAAAAATCGATATGGTATAAATAAAGTACAGTTTTTCCTCGTCTTCTTCTTCTTTAGTTTTTTTTTTTTTTTTTTTTTGCAAAAGTGTCATTATTCTCATCAAAATGTTGTAATTGCCTTAGACTTGGCTGTCTTTATAATTGACACTCTTTGCCGGTAGTATAGAAATTTTCGTAGATGGCATAATGAAACTTATGTTGTTGGCACCCATTAGGGTCATTAAAAGTATTCTCACCACTTGCACAAAAGTTATGTATTTTACTGAATAATTAATGTTTCAATCAGAATGTCATTATCGGCAGAAAACAAAACGAACACTTTCCCACTACCAAGGCTAAGGACATGGCAAAGGCTAGGCCAGCCCATGCCAGCCCATGCCAGCCCATGCCAAGCCAGGTCGGGCCTATTGGGGTTTATCTTTAGAGTGTGCGCGTGTGTGTGTGTGTGTGGGAGGCTAAGGAGCTTTTTTATTGTATGTGCGTGTAATGTTGCAGGGTCATATTTAATGCTGCAGTAAAAAAGGCAAACAAATTACTTGACTCCTCATTGTCTAAATTGACGTTGACTTTGACCTGACTCAGGCCAGCCAATCATAAGTTGTCCCGTATTGTTAGAATCTTAATGGTTATGACCAACCAAGTAGCTAGCACAGACCCAGTCTTACGCAACTTTGCATAGTCAATGAGAAAAACATTCCAATCAATGTCGACGGGGTGTATCCTTCAAAGGGATCCAAGGGTTACCTCATTTTAAATGAGTAACGAGTTGGTCTAAACTGTTTCGAGTGAAATGGCTTGCTTATTGACCACATGAAGGCAAGTGGAATGGCAGTGGCTTTGGCAGTGGTGGAGGTGATGCCAGCCAATTGAGCGGTCACTCAGCAATGAAACCGTTTGCCTTGAGGCTTAGCCTCATGCAAATTACATTTTGGCCGCGACTGTTGGATGGGTGGGTGGGTTTTTGGTTGGCCAAACTGTGCGTGGAGAGTTTTGGGTGCGCCTTTTGCTTGTTTGTGTGATTGCGTGGCTGGCCATCAGTTTTTAAGGTAGAACATATTTCTTTTTGGTTGTTCGATTGGTTGCCTTGCGTGCCGACCCTCTAATCGCGGTCAGCACGTGAGTATTGCCGCACGTTTCTTGACTAACCCAAGTCTGGCTTGTTCGTTTCTCTCGTTTACTTTCGAATGTAGCCAGGCCTAGGAGTACTTGGATAAAGAGCAAAGGATCTGGGAACGTTGGCTTGTCTGGGCGAGGGATGGTGGGAACTCAATAACAATGAATGCCAGGAAAGTACAACGATAGCATGACGCGAGACGGTGAAATAGCAGCCATCTTCAATCCGAAACGTGTGCGCACGCCATCGGTGGTGGTTACCGGTGATTCCTCAAACGGTCCATATAATAACAATAACAATAGTGGCAGTGGCAATGGCAGCGGTGGTGGAGGGGGCGCTGGCACAAATGTAGGTGGGACAAGTGTCCAGGGCACCGGGAGCAGCAGTTGTGGCTTCAGCAATGTGCTCAATTCGAGTAATCCGCAAATAACCCACCAAGATTCGATATCATCGAGCCAACAGGATCCAAATGAGGTCATCACAATACAGGCGGACACACCGACCGCCCACAATGCACAACAGTTCGGTAGTGGCAACGACTCCTCCGATACTCAGACACAAATTGCCATAGAGCCGCCACAGCAGCCACAGCATGGAGCCAACGAGGAGGCCGAGGTTCGCTTTAAAAAGCTCAAAGCCTGCAAAGAGTCTTGTTGCTCGGAGCTGGCACAGAAGGTGAGTCTAGAGTGGCCACTTCAATCTATGACAATCTCTGGTTAAATTCCAATATATATCTTTCTGACCTGATAGATGTATTATGGTGTGGGGGTGACCATTTTTGTCACTGCCTCCTGGGTAGGTGCCACGCATTGTATCAAGTACTTGTACCTGTATCGAGCGCCCTACGAAGATGAACTGGACGATGACTTTGACACCTCATCCAGTCGTGCTGAATTGAGCACCGAGTTGGAAGACATTTTGGCCATTAGTGATTCATCATTGCATCATGTTGAGGACGCCACCGAAATGTTCAACATACCACCGCGCCAGCCGGTCTATTTTAGTGCACCGTTCTTTGCCGCCTGGTTTTTTACCAATTTCTCTTTGCTATTCTTTCCCATCTACGTGCTGGGCACATCGGCACGTAAATGCGACAAGCTGAGTGAGATTTTGGGTGATGTCTTGCGGGGCTTTCGAGAACGGGGCTTCACCATAGGCAAGTCAAATCCCAGCCGCCTTATCGGGTATCTTTACTCATTTTTTTTTTTTTTACTTTTTCCTAGGTCGTTTCCTTAATCGCTGCCTGTCGTTTTGCATATTATGGCTGGTGACCACCTATCTGTATACCCTGTCACTCCGCGTCCTGTTTGCCACAGATGCTCTGGCTCTCTTTGCCACGAACGTGGCCTGTGTCTACCTGCTCTCCTGGGTTATATTGCATGAGCAATTCGTTGGTGTCCGGGTAAATTGGCTCTGCACCCATTTAAGCCATCTCATAATCATTCTAACTACTCATACTCGTTTCCCCTATTTTTAGATTGTTGCCGTTATACTCTGTGACACGGGCATTGCTCTGCTTGCCTACATGGATGGCATCACGGAGAGCCGAACGTTGAGTGGCGTGGTTTTGGCCACATTAGCAGGAGCTGGCTATGCAGTTTTTAGGGTAAACGCTTTGTAAATATATCGTGCATGTGAATGACCGCAACTCTGCATCCACCCCCATGCCTCCATTGCCTCCATTGCCCCCATTGGAGTCATGTTCAAAGTCTCTACATGTGTTATGTTCATGTTGATTTTAGGTTATGTTCCGCAAGGTAATGGGCGATCCACCGGTGGGCCAAATTGCATTCATATTCACAACTCTGGGCTTTCTCAACGCCGTGCTGCTGTGGCCCGTCGTCCTGGCGCTTTACTTGACTGGCACGGAAAGCCTGTCGTCGGAAAGTATACCATGGCATATTCTGTTTGCGGCAAGCCTCTTACTTCTGGGTAAGTACAATTTCTCTTACTCCCCTTTGCCACTTGGTGTTTGCCTTTTGATGTTGTTTCTCTTTCTTTACTTAAACTTTTATCGTTGTAATTAATTTTGATTGCAGTTTTTCACGTGTTGATGCAATTCAGTGCCGCCGTTACCTACAACATGTTTGTGACATTGGGTCTGATTACAGCTGTGCCCGTTTCTGGTGGTGTGTACATATATAATATAAATTCACTCTATACTTTACCACTTCACTGACTCCATTTTGGACAAATACAGTAAAAGGAGTAGAATATTTCGTGACTATAATTTTGAATTATGTAGATTCGTAAAATGGAAAACATTTACTTGCAAATTTAATTACCTCTTAACTTTTTTAATATTTTCAAAGGCCAGCAAAACTCCGAGTTGGTCTATAATTTAATTAACAGGGGCTTGCAGAAATCTTTGAGAAAGTAATTGAAAAAATTTGAATAACTTTCTTAGAATTAAAAAAAAAAAAATCCCAAAAAAAAATTCCCATTTAATTACAATAATCTTTTGGTTGAGGTTATGAGGTTTATGGTTTTTATACCCTGTACCTAAAAAGGTACAAGGGTATATTAAGTTTGTGCAAATGTATGTAACATAGAGAAGGAGACGTCGGAGACCCCCCAATGTTACCCACAATATGATCAGGGTGACTAGAGAAATTGATATAGCCATGTCCGTTCGTCTGTCCGTCTGTCCGCGCGTACGCCTAGATCTTAGAGACTATAAGAGCTAGGATAACCAAACTTGGGATTCGGACTCCTTATGTGTGTACGCTGGTCAAGTTTATTTTTTTTTCTCCCCCCGCCCCCCCTTCCACCACCTCATTTTTTCAAAGCCACATAATTTCTAAACCTTTCGGATTTAAGTATTAGTTGCTTCTGAAAAGTTGTTAGGAATCTAAAAATCTTTCGATTGATATCAAACATGACTAAAATTGGACCATATTTACTCGAGATATACAAAAAACAAATTTTGAGGGTCAAGATTTTAATTCCCCTTGCCTAACTGGCAAACTGCCGAATGAGCAGTCCGTTAGATGGCGTGCTTGCAATATTGTGAACGATGTGTTTTTGGATTCAAAGGAATAATAAGACCAGAGGATTTATGTGAATGAAGGCGACCAGGGTTACCACCCGACTAGGGTTGCCACCTTTTTTTTTAAATTCCGTCTACTAGGTACAGGGTATCCCAAACTCGGCCGCACCCGAGTTTAACGTTCGGCTTCATTTATAATTAGAATACACAAATTTCCAAATCTTCTTAAGTTTATTTATTTTCCTGGTATTTGAAATATAAAATATGTTTTCTTTCTTTTTTCGATAAAGCTCTGGATGTGATTCTATATAGTGCCACCTTTGCGGGCATGAAACTGGCTGGTGTGATTTTAATTGGTAAAAGAAATCAAATAATGAGAAACTCTTTTTAATTAATTTTGTTCAATAATTAAATAATTAAAATTTCCTTAGGTATTGGTTTCTTCCTTGTTATGTTCCCAGAGAATTGGCCTGATTATATAACCCGATTACTGCGGTAAGTACATTTTATTCCTATCACAATTTTTGTGGTTTGATTTACTTATTTTTTGTCAATAAATTTTTTGCTACAATTTTTCTTTTGTACAATTCAAAGTGCTAATTTTCTTTGTTAGTCCAAAAGTCGTGCGTGTGCTCTTTGATTTTAGTTTCTAGTTTGATAATTTTTGGTTTCAGTTTCGTATATCTTTTGTTCATGCAACGAAATTTCTTAAAAGAAAATTTTTAGATTTTATTTGTTTATTGCTAAAAAAAAAAGAAATTATTTTTAAAAAGTGAAAATAAAAAAGAGTTAAAAAAAAATTAAGCTAAAAAAAAAGAAAATCATCCAAAAATTAATAATTTTTTTCCTCAAAAAAAAAAAAACATTACTGGTTGTCATTTATTTTCTCTATATATATCTGAACATATTATCTATTTAAAAGAAAAAAAATTATATAAATTAATTTTATATATAAACCAACATCTTGCAGAAAGAGCGTTCGTGCCATACTCCGATACCAATGTTGTTGTGAATTAGCTGAAATTCGCTATGCTCATTCGGTAGGCCAAAAAACACACAAAAACCAAAATTCCCCAAAAATTACAATATCCAATATACAATAACCACATATAACCATATATTAAGTCTTTAAAAAGAAAACCAAGAAAAACTAACAAACTAGAACATTTTTAGGCTGCGAAAAGTATAAAAAAAATTTTTGTCTACGATTTTTTACTGAGAGAATAACAAACATACAAACCACATATTTTTGATAACCACAACATTATTTCAATAACAATATCCCAAACATATACAAACATTTCCAATGTATATAAAAAAAAGTTAAACCTGGCTTCAAAATTTGTGCCTTTGCTCTTAAGTCTTTTTTTGTGTCAACCCTTAACAAAGTACCCAATTGTATGATATTACCAAATTGATATAACAATTTTTATATACATACTCTATACTCCAAACATAGATACACCTACAAACCAATCCACACAACTTTATACGAAACATATATGAATATATGCCCGATCAAGTCAAATATATCCAACATATATCCTACCTATATATATACTCTATTTCTATCTATATATATATACCTTTGCTTTTAAAACTATACACACACACACACTTACACACAGAGACTACTCGCTCACCAAGTTACTCACACCTAAATACTTGATATATACTTCAGGCTGTAACTTTTATGCAGTTGGTTGCAAAACTTCTCGTTGTTGTTGTTGTTTTTAATTGTTGTTGATATGATATACAATATATGATATTAATCGATTTTGATTATCGCCGTTGAAAAAAACACACTCGCAACGAAAAAAAAAAAATCTCAAGCCAAAACCAATCCACAAATAATTTGCCCTTGATTGTGTAAAATATTTCCATATACCAAAATATATATAAAAAATTTATTGTTGTTGTTAAAAGAGTTTTTCCGAGGTTCTCATGTTTTAGTTGGCACACCCACCACATTTTAAATATATCACCGCTCTCTCTCTCTCTATATATCTGTCTCTCTGTCTACCCTAATTAGCTGAGTTTTCGCTAATTGCGAAATGGTTTGCAATCATTTGAGTAGAACCAATACCCTCCTCTCTCTCTCTCTCTCTCTTGATCTGTCTAACTCCAGTTGGAAATATTGGATGCCCTTGTTACTCGGCATCCCATCGAGATTCGTTTGGCTGTTTGTTGTTGAACAAATTTTAAAAAGCTTTAATTTGATTTGATTTTATTTTCAATAGATTTAATCGAATACAAAAGAAAAGCATTTCGAATTTTGTAAATAATTTTGTATTGATTCTTTTAATTTTTGGCTGGACTTGTTTGGTTTACTTGCCTGCACTTTGTCAGATAGAAAGGAAAATGCACTTCATCTCGTTCGATCGAAACTTTAGTCATCCAGAGCATGGATGGATTGACCCAAAATAATCATCATCCACAGGTTGTTATATTGTTAAGTTTAAGGTGAAAGCTGTTCCCACAGGTTTAAGGCAAATTCTTAGGCTTAATTAAAAAAAATAAAAACAAACCCCTAAATAAAAACTTAAAACTTATTTGCATTTATAAAAATATAAAAATAAGAAATATCTTATTCAACCGATTGGCATGATTTATTTACATTTGTATATATCTAAAATTGGAATTGTTAAGCGACTTTTCGAAGTTCGTTAAATGTCTTTAAGTGTCGTCACTTTGATTGTTTAAGTTTTCTTTTTTAAGTTTTTTTTTTTACTTAAGTGTTCTGTCTTTTAACGATCTTTGTGTTAATTTTCAAAGAAAAGTCTTTCTCTGTCTATTTATCTCAACCATATTTTATTCTCTTTTCTATGCTATTAACTACTTACAACCTACTTTTGAAATAAAACATGGTGTCGACATTTCTTAATTGTATTTGCAGAAGTATCATAATGCTGGGTCACAACGCGAGGTGAGTTTCGTGAGTTTTTTTTTGCCTAGAGCTGCAAATTATAATAATAAATCATTTATAAAGTCAAATAATTTTGATAATTTAAGTTAACAAAAAGAAAACACTGTGTGCCCCAACTGATTAGGATACTCTTTACTCACCACTCAAAAAAAAAAAAATAATAATAATAATAAGAAATTAATATACAGAAAATTACTCTTTATTACTCCAAAAGTAAGCGACGAATGTTTCCTCGTTCTTTTTGGTTTTTCTTGAATTGTTTTCGCCTTGTTTGATTTTAGTTTCCTGTGTTTTTGGTTTTTGAGTTTGTTTTTCCTAACTCCTCTAGTAGGTACAAAGTTTCGGGTTTGTTTTTATAAATAAATAAAATTTAACTAATATTACTCAATACTCAGTTTTAGACTCGATTAATATGGTGATAAGTACAAAACCTAATTTATTTCATACTAAATTAATTCTAATTTGAAATGCTTTGATAAGGGGTTTTGCAGTTTCCTAAATACTTAATTATCTTGCATCTATCTTAATTAATTAATTAATTTCTTTATGATTTTCATAATTTCATTGGCACTTATTTGAAAAAGTTACTTGTAACTCATTAAGATAGATTTTTCACTCACCAGCTCCGTTTTTTTTTTTTTTGAAAATAATTAGCTCATAGTATCTTCTGTAGGCTTTAAGTAGTTTAAATTTGTACAGTTTAAGAAGAGCTAAGGTAAGTCATTCTAAAGGCTAGACCAGCTAATCCTATTTGGCCACACAAAATAGAAGGAAATGTGAGCGCTTGGCGAAAATGCAATTCAATTGCTTCCACTGAAGCGTTCACATTTGCAGTTAATTGGAACACCTCAGAGCTAAAAAATATATATTCATATTTTCATATTTAGCTTATTGGTTTTATCAAAAACGACACACACACACACCCTCACACAGTTTCTTGTATATTTATTTTGTACGAATCGATTGATGAAATTCTTAGAATTAGCAGCTCTTTAGTAGTAAATAAAAAACATTAAAAATAAAATAAAATATATATAAATAAATTTTGAATTTGTGTATAGTAAAAACACCGCTAATCTGTACTATTGCTTCTTTTTCTTCTTGTTTTTTCTTCTTCACCTTTACCACAATCTTCCTATCTCTCTCTCTCGCTCTCTCTCTCTCTTTCTCTCTCTCCTGTGTTGGAACTCTCTCTCTCTCCCTCTGTCTCTCTCTCTCTCTGTCACAACACTCCACCCACACGATCACACAACCCAACAAATTTGGCAAAACAAAAAAACTTGTAAAAAAAAAATGCAACACTACAAATTCATCAAAAAAAAAAATTAAATACACTGCAAAAAAAAAACACTACACTACCAAAAAAAATTACAACAACAAAAATAACAACATGTAGCGGTAGGCCAGCGCTTTGTAAACGAGATGCTATAGTCACTGGACCGTCCACGAGATATGCGCAAAGACACATCACGCGAACGCACCATATAAGCTAAAAGTTGGAATACAAAAAATAAAAAAAAATTGTACAGTAAAAACAGTAAACAGCTACAAAACCTACAAAACAAGCAGAACAAACAAACAAAAAAATATATTTCTCTATATATTTTGTAAATTATTTTCTCAAAAACTTACAAAAAAAAAAAAAACAAATTTCAAAAAATTAAAAGAAAAAGAAATCCAAACTGAAAGCCACAACCTGAGCCCAGGGTAAGTACCAAAAGACTTTTCAACTATTCATTTAAACAAATAGTTTATGGGTACGTAAAAATAATATATATCCAAAAAGGTACAGTTGCCTACCCTCAGAACTAGTTCGAGTTAACCGTTAGCTGCTAAGTGTAAACCAAAATCATATTTGTATGTAAATTTTCTTATCATTTGATATTCTATTTTTTTGTTATCGCCGCTTTTGGTTCCGTGTATCTTTGATCCTTTATGTGTTCTCTCTTTCTCTCTCTCTCTCTTTCTCTCTCTCTCTCTCTCTTTGTATTTGTTTGATTTTTTTTTTTTTGTATAATTCACAGATCGCAGCATATTTATGCGTCCCATTACAAACATAAACGAAAATATTATGCGGTCAATACGAACTCATATGTTGTTTGAGTCAAATATGTGCTTGCATGTCGAAAAGAGCATCAAATATCACATTAAAAAATGAAATGATGAAAAAACTGAAACAACCATTTGAGTAGCTAAATTCTGCATTGCCTGGGGCCCAAGACTAAAATATTTTTTATATTGTTTGTCTTTTTTTTCTTCGCCCCCACCCCGCCAATCCACAAGCAATGCAACGTTCTTCTAAAAAAACAAAAACAGAAAACGTAAACATTTTTTGTAGAAAAAAAAAATAATAATAATAATAATAAAATATATAGAACGAACGGTGAGCTTTGAACCAATATTTTAGTTGACTTAATTTCACTAGCCACTTTCGCAGCCTAGTTGACCGAATACTCTATACTCTTTCGCTTTCGTTCAATTTTTTGTATATATTTTCTTTCAGCTTTTGAATTATTCTGCACTCTTTGCTTTAATTGTTTGAACACAAAATATTTTGTAAAATAATTAATTTAAAAAAAAAGAATGTAGAATTGAAAACAAAACCAAAAAACCTTTTAAATGTTTTCCCCAAGCCCGCTTAAACCACTCTGAAGCCTCGAACAACACAAACAATTTGAACAATCAACACACACAAAAACACACACACACACACTCAAACACACAAACATGGTATGTCTTGTAAATAAAAAATAAAATAAAACAAATATCCGAGAAAAATTACAAGAAAAGCCATCAGTAAAAAATCTCAAAAAAAAATATATATAAAAATTTAAATTAACTTTTTAATTAGAGCTCTCAAAATTAGTGCCAATTTAGCTGTAAATATTAACTAAAAAAAGAATGCACAGCGGGCTTAGTCAAGCATCGATTTCGTCAGGGGAATCCCCCAAAATTTGCTGTAAAATTTGCTTGGGATTTAGAGAATCTCATAATCCTTTTAAGCTAGCCCGCCGTGCTTCTGTGTCGAAAGAATCGTATCTGCAATTGGCAAATCAAAAACATCAATGTATATAGCATTTTAGAAATGAACACAAAAAATGCCTAGAAAAAAAAAACTGAAATATTGCCAAATCAAATTTAACTTTGCTTTTAATCCGATAATTGTTGAAATAATTCACTAACATATTCAATATTTTCTTTTGCCTAAAAAAAAAAAACCAAATTGTGTGAAACAAATGAATAAAAAAAATGTAGATGGGGTCGCGGCCCTCGGAGCGGTATTTCAACAGGTCAGCATCCCACCATTATAGATTATCGGACGGGATACATAAGGTCCCATCTTCGTTCACCCTCTGGCCGTGTGAGATGACTGATCTATCGCCTACTGGGTTTCTCCATGGAAACGCACACCATCACCAGCAACTCTTACAACAACAACAATCACAACATTTTCGCCATCTCTCGCACCATCAGCAGCAACAACAACAACAACAGCAACAGCACCTACAACGTCAACACTCGCACACCTCGCTAACCATGATCCATCGCCAGAGCAGCAGCCACAGTGCCCACGGCAGTCGGCGCGGCAGTGGCGGCACCCGAGCCCCACCCACCGGCAGTGGCCGTCTCTTCTCCTACTTTGGCAACGAACACGATCACGAACGCAAGAAATCGGAGACCTCCTTCTTCAATCTTGGCTTCCGTCGCAAGTCCACAGTGGTCTACTATGCCGCCACCGATTAAAAGCAAGTCGGAACCAATCGCTCGAGGTCGAGGTCTTCGGCTAGTCGAGTTGCATATCAATTCTATATAAAGTTTCAACCATTAAATACGTACAGTAAACAAGCGTTTGACAAACAATCATTTAAAGAACAATTTTTAGAGTACTTGGCACTTTATAGAGAGATATGATATCATTGTTGTTTATAACAATCGTAATTATTAGTCACATTATTATTATTATTATTATTATATATACAATATACACGGTATCCATTATAAAGGTTGTTGTTGTAAAAGTTTTATTAAAAAAATAGTTAAAAAGAAAGACACATTTTTGCTCAAAATAAACACAATACACAATTTATAATGAAACCAATAAAGTCAAAGTTTTTAAAAAAAATAGAAATTTCAAGAATTAAAACTTCCATGATGACCCAGGCGAAACCCAAAACAAATATAACCACAACTTACTCACGACCCATGAAAAGTAAAAAAAAAAAATTGAAATAAATAAAGAAACGAAAAGATAAGCAATAATTAAAATAAAAGAAAAAAGTATTTCCTTAAAATTAAAATAAAAAACTCATCTTGTTTGAATTATATTTTCTATAGAATTAAACAGAACTTTGGAATTATAAAAGAAATCGAAGCCAATTGTATTTAGCAATTATTTACATACTCATTCACAATAGTCAAAATAAAAACGAAAAAAAAACCAATCTAATTCTAAGGCACTCCAAAAAAAAATATTAAGACACAAATTCAAAGTGAATAGTTGAAAATAGTTTTTAGATTTCATCCTAGGAATATCAAAGAGACCCATTCAAAACTTTTAACCCGAGTCACACAAAATAAGTTTAGTTCTTTTTTTTTTCTTTTATGATTTTGATAGAAAATTTTATGGCAAATAAAAATTAATTATATATATAATTGTCTATGGTCATTGATAAATTGTTGTGTACCGTTATTGTTGTAGATTTGAAACAAGAAACAATGTTGTATTTGAAAATGTTATTCAATTAAATTGTGTGTGCGTGTATGTTTCACAAAAACAAAAAAATATATATATAAATAATAAATCCATAAATTCAGGGATTTGACTCAGATTTGATTTATGGATTTTGTATGAAAGACACAATAACAACTGTTCAAGTATTTAGTTGAAATTGTGTGACCCACATCCAATAATTGATTTGTGATAGTTAAAAAAAAAATGAATATATATAATATGATAAATTTATGAAATTTGAAATAAAGTTTGATAACCAAAAATTTGCATCTTATAAATCTAAATATAGTCCCAGCAAAAGACCACTGAGAAGTGTTTTCTATTCTACGAATAAAAAATCACACTGACAAAACAATTAGATAAATTGAAATGTAAAACTAAATCTAAAAAAAAAAAATTGTTTTATTTTTGGTTGGGAAATGGTATGCCTCGATTTAGCTGTCATTTGAATTGAAAAGTGCCAAAGTGAATGACTTGAGCTTCTAGTGTGAAAATGAAAAATTTCTCAGTATGAAAACATCTTCCATTCAAATTCAATCCTCTTCAAAAATTTGTTAAAATTCTAAAAGGATCAAAAAAAAAAAAACAATATATATATATTTAAAGTCCAAATTACAAATTATTTGAACAAATTCGCGAATAATAAACACCAAACGAATCAAAAAACCAGAATTAAAGTGCGCGTTTAATCCAAATCAAATTGAGAGACAACAAAAAAAAAAAAAAACAGTGGAAAAAAAAAGAATCTCAACTTTGAATTGTGGAGAAAAAAACCGCTCAACGCTCGAGGAGTTCTTCGAGTGGTGGTCGCTCTTTGGTCTCCCCAAAAACTTTCTCTCCCAAGATTATTTTTTTTCTTTTTTTGCACAATTCCAATTATTGCGTTCCTTTTCCTAAATTTATTTGATTCGCGCATTTCGTTCGTGTTAAAAAAAAAAAAATAAGAACCGATTATAAAATTCAAAGCGTAACGAAAAATTTCAACAGAATTTTGATAAGCTGTGAATTCGATCAACGTTTTGGATAGCAAACATATAAGACATTCCCACAAGATGAATAAATTTGGTAAGTTTTTCCATTTTTTTATTTATATAAAAATTTTAATATTATTTCGGGTTACAAGAAATATGAGCTTTGTGAACAATTGTGAACACTTATAGACTATAGAAAAATATATATATGTTGATATTCGAGGTGAGTTTGAATCTACAAAAAAGATTAAAGACACACTTAACTTTAATAATAAAGACTCTATAAAAAATTGGACGGACTTGCAAGTAGTCTATTCGAGGATGTTTAAGGCACAGTTTATATAATTTGAATATTCCCTTTTTCTTTGTACTCTCTCTCTCTCTCTTTCTTCTGTTTTATGGATATGGAAGGGGTTCGGGTTCTGAGACAAAAACAAGACATGAACACTTCAAAGTAGCCAGTCGCTCTCTGCATGTGCTCTCCAGGCCAGGCCATATGGACCAGCCGATCAGACCAGCCAGCCAGCTAGCTAGGCTTCCACACAACTGGAGGAGTTGCCCAAACGCAACATCAGTTACTGCCCACTGGGTTGCTGGCTGCTCTGTCAGCGCTCTGCCGCGGATGCTTGGCTTTCGACTATGAAAAATGTGTGAAAATAATTTTTTCTAATGTCGGGCATTTTTTCCAGTCTCTCGCTCGCTCGCTCTCTCTCTCTCTCTTTTGGCGTATAATTTTTAATGAAAAAAATAGGCAAAAAAAAAAATATAGCGTCCGTTTCATATAATTTTTTTTTTTTTTGGCCCTGGCAGGAGTCCAGAACCAAGTGGCTGCGAGATAAACTGGTTCCTGTGGCGTTTCTCGAGCCAAAAGTTCTCAGGGTACTACCGGCTACGCCAGATAATAAAAATTCAAGCGCATATGATAATCAAAAGGTGCAACATATAAACGACGGCATATTTAATTCATGCAAAAAAAAAAAAATAAAGAAGAAAAAACGACAAAAAAAAAAGACCGATGGACCATCGGCCACGACATTTTAATATATAAGAAAAACACCAAGACGGTATGGTTTTTTCCTGGCCAGTTGGTCACTGAAACACAGGCAAGGCTAGGCAAAGCAAAAAAAGAGGAATCAAAAAAACCAACCAACCCTCTCGGTGTCTTTTTTGGGTCTTGGCTGAGTTGATGGGTGTAGGGTACATCGAGGCTCAGGCAGAGGTGGCAAGAATGCCTAACTGGGTTTTGATGTTAACAGGTTTGCCACACACAAACACACACACACACACAGAAACGGACACGTACATCTGTGCCAACTTCACGGACATTAATGAAACGGCAGAGCAGTCTCTCTGGCACTTCCGTAATCTGAGCGCAGGAGGCGCGGCTGTTTGCGATTTTCTGCTGCGTCTCTGCCGCCAGCACTAACTCTGCTACTGCTGCTACTTCTGCTGCTACCTTTGCCTTTGATAAAAATGACAAATAACCAGATGCATTGTAATAGATTATGTCTACAACTTAATCGCCTTGGAGATAAATGATGACAATGTTAAGAAAAAAAAAAGAACAGAACAGAACAGAGGAAAAAAAGTTGAGGAGAGTAGCGAAGCGCTGGCTGTTCATTTTTTGTCGTTGATGTTTTGTTTTTGTAACGCGTTTTGTCTTTGGGTGTCAATTTTGTGTCTGAGATTCTTAGATTCTTTAGAAAATGTTTACGGTAATTGTCTTTTGAGATTTCTGGATTTCATAAAAAATAAACGAATGTTGTGTATATAAAAATATATAAAAAATTCCTTCTGGACGGAAGTTGGTTGCGTTGCCAAACTCTCTGCCTACTTCTGCTAGTTTGGCGAGTAATTTAACTAAATCTATAAAGCAATACCACTGTCAAGCCAAACAGTGAAATGATGAGGCCCACTGCCGACTGCAGACTGGCTGCCCCGGCCAAGCGGCACTTGAACATGTCATAGCGCGTCTCCTTGTCGGTCACAATATTCTGATACTCAGCCTCGACCAATTGCCCATCATAATAGGTAATAAGATCCTCGAAGGGGTACTCATATCCCTGCAGGCATTCGCACTTATAACCGCCTGTCTCATAGCCACGGCCCATTATGGGCACACACTGAAAACAGAAAAAAAAAATATTTAGCAAATATTTCAACTGATTGATTGGTACTCACATAGGAAGTCTTTTCATCGCACTTGTGGGTATTCTTAAAGGCATTCGGCTCGTAATACCAGTCCGGACACTGATTAATATCCAGCTGAAGCATATCCATGGAGACAGCTACCACACCCCTGGGACAAGAAACAAGAAGTTTTGTACAAAATTGGTCAATTAAATTCAGGACAAAATTAACATGACAATGGACACTGGAGTATTATGGAGTTAACAATGCCACAAGTCACAAGTTATAGGCCATGTCAACACTCCAAAATTAGACAAACAAATTGCCAAAACTACAACACCATTTGCATGAGAATAGAGAAAGAGATGAGACTGAACAGGCCCGCAGAGGGGTTAAATTTGGCACGCAGTCGCTGGACTGGCCCAACAAGTCCTAACCCAAGCTCACCCTATTTTTTCGGTTTTTTTTTTGGGTTGTTCACTCACTTGAATTCCAGTTTGACTTTGAGGCTGTCCCAGCCAAAGAAGGGCACCGCATAGGTCACCAGCCATTTCTTCACATAGCCATGACAGTCAAATTGTGGCTGAGTCCAATAGCCGTGCTTGAGATTGGCAGCCCGGTAGAAGTTGGGATAATGCTCGTACTTTTGCTGGTATTCACCTGTCTCGTTGTGGCGTATCTTGATTTTCATATAGAAGGTCTCGAGATCATCGAAATTGGTGTTCCAGCGCTGCTTGAGGAACTTGAAGTACTTCTTCTCCGTGTAGAGCTCGTGTGTTTTGTTTAGACGCGCCAAATCCTCCACCTTAAATTTACGCGTGTTCAACTCGGTCTTATAGGCATAGGGTGCGAAATATGTGCGGTTGGTGAACTTATTCCGCTCCCAGAGCGTGGTGGCCGACCAGACTTTGCTGTCGCCTAGCACAATGGCCAGGGTCTCGCCAATCATTTGATCTTCGGTGAGCGGTTTGTCGGCCACACGCTTGCCCGAATACACCTCATTGGGATCGGAGACCTGGAAGGAACGAAAATAATTTGAGAAAAAGTAAGAAAATTTTTTTGCCAAAAACTTTCGACTTGATTTAATTAATTCGATTCTAACTGGAACAGAGAAAGTCACTCTTGTTGATTTTAGGGATTTATCCAAACACACACGCACACACATACACAGTCTCACGCATTTGTATGAATGCTAACAACTTGTGCAAATATAGACAGAGGCAAAATGCTTGGACTCAGCTGAGCTTCCTTTTTCTTACTTCTTTTTTTTTTTTTTCTTTTTTGCGCTGCTTTAATGAAGACGATGGTGAGATTTTGGGTGGTGAACTCGTTTTTCGTGTCTTTTGCGCTCAAACTAATGAATTTAGCATTTGGTAATGGTTTGACACTGAATATTTAATTCCTTTGGCGATCGTGGTTGGCCGGGCAAACTGGCAATGCAGGAAATTCGAGGAAGTTGAATTACGCGTGGAAAATTATAATTTACACTTGAGAAGTTTTCAAGAGTTTTTTTGCTCACTCTCTTTTCGTTTCAAAGATGTTTAATAGGTGTCGGTGTCGGGTTATCAATTATTACTTTGAAAGGCTGTGAACTCTTAAAAAAGATAGCAGAACTGATCATGTCATTCATTACCTGTAAAAAGGCGCTAATAAAGTTGGCCAAGCGCACAGCCATTTTGGCTTCGTTCTGGAATTGCTCTTTGGCGCCAAAACTCACATCGCCACGCAAAATCAAATCTTGTGGATGGAAACTAAAAATTTACAAAATTTGATTAAATCAAAAATTCCTTTAAAAAATTCCATATTTTCTACTCACTTCTTGCAAGTGCGATGATTGACACCGTGTATGTATTTCAAGGCCTGATCAATATTTAAATGCTCCGAGTGCAGAGATCGAGAGCCAGTCGTGTAGTTACGATATTCGGGATGCATGTCCAGGTACTTTTCACGTATATGATATGGCGCCTTCTCCCATTGAATAGGCAATTTTTGGATCCCTAAAAAAAAAACAGATTTCTTATAAGAGCCGAATTAAATCAAGAAATTAAATTACTCACAGCCAATTTTGAGGCAGTTGTATTCATTGTAGTATTGTTCCGCTGAGGCGCGTTCAATTATCTCGCCCAAATACGGCCGCCTCACCGTATTGGGCAGTCGATAGCTCGGCTTGCAGCGACATTGATAGCCGCCCCGTCTAAAGCCCCAGCCATGCAAGGGCTCACATTCCGTGGTTTCTTTTTTACAGCGCGCCGTGTCCGCAAAATGATTAGGTCCCTTGTTGCCCTCGCCCAGTGGGCACTGATTGATGTCGATACGCTCAAAGTCCATTTCCAAGACAGAGACGGCTGTGTACCTAAGAACAGCAAAGATATAGTGACTCATTCTATGTTTAATTCGAAATCGAACTTACTTTGGATATTCTATGTGTCGGAATTGAGTGTGGCGTGGGTAGATATCGGCTATGGGTACCACGGCTGCTACCAGCCACTTGTTGGAGCGTCCGCAATCGAAATAGGGTCGTGTGAATTTAATGGGACCAGGATTCTCTTCGGAACCTGGCGGACCGTGGAAGGTAAAGGTTTCGTTGGTATTGTTGGCATATCGAATTTCCACTTGGTAGGTGATCTTGGTGTCGTGCCGTCCAGCCACGTTATCGGGTAGCCAGGCACGGTACCACTCGTTTATTTTGTACAAGTCGTGTGTGTAGTCTTTTGATATGGAGTCTGGATGATGGGCGCCCAAATCGCGCACATCGAAAGTGTTCCAGGTGGAAATCTTTTGCAAGTGTATGGGATCATTGAAGTCGTCTAGACGAAATGTGCGCGGTCCAAAGCGGGGGAATGTCTTGTTGAAGAAGCCACGATACGAGGAGGAGTACGAGCTGTTGGGCGCAAAATATACAGCCGAAGCGTTGATGGAAGGATTGGCCGACACATCGGCCACGGTGGATAGGAAATAGTACATCATACCGGGATCGTAGGTGTCATTGATGGCCGGCCGAATGAAGCGCGATTGCAGAATATAACTCCAAAAGAAGCTTCGACTCAGCGCCATGTTTTGCAGATGCAGCAGAGCCGTTCGATTGGGAAATATGGGATTTACATTCACCTCCTTGATATCGGGCTTGTGAGAAACTGCATCCATGGGCATAAACAGATCCGAGTGATGCTGAATGGGGCAGTTGTCGGCATTTACTTTATCGAATTGAATTTTGATTTCGTCAAAGGCATCGCGGGCCTGCCACTCATGCTGAGCGAACACACCCACCACGAGCACCAGCAGAAAAAGCAGGTAGCTACGCCCTAAAATAGTTCTGTGCAGCATTTTTCGGCCGTTTTTGTGGCGGCTTCGTCTTATTACACAGAAAACGTTTGATTGAGCTGCTCAAACTGCACAGTTTAACTTAAAAATAATGAAATAATTAAACACAAGCTAGAAAACAACACCCCAAACAGATTAGTAATACGAAACACAAAACAAATTGAATGATGCTGCTCTGCACTTGTTGGAACTACGCCCTCAACTTCGAGCTGTCAAATTGACAGCGCTGTCGTAAAAAAACAGTGTTGGTAAACAAATCGATAAGTCGATAGCTTGCCTAGTCGATAACAGAATGCGGTAAAATCAGCTGATTTTGTATTTTGAATTTCTTTTTTGATGGCGCTAAAAGTGTGAGGTGTGGGAGTCTTTAGTTTCAATTCTATTCTCCGCTTATAGTTGCAATTTCAATAATTGTCTGTTTGTTATTTATCATTTTGTTAAAACAGCTGCAGTTGAAGCCTTATGATTTGTGTTTATAGATTTGCTGCCAATTGCACACGTTTCTTTGTTTTTTAGGTTAAAGCCATTTGCAATCGACACTCCATTTGTTAGCTCAAAAATAATAATAATAAAAAAAAAGAAGAGAGAAAAAGGGATGCCAACAAGCATTTGGTAGTTTGCCAGTTTTTGGCAAGGCGCTGAGGTGAGACTGAAAATTACATCAAACAGGCGACACACACAGCATTCCGGCCAGTTTTTCAGTAGGGAACTTAATGGTAAAAGAGGGACCCGTTCTCTGTTGACCACCCCTTTTTATTATTTATACTACATGTGCTTGGGGATGCTTTCCAGACATAAAAAATAAATACACACAGACACACACACACGCACACACTGGAGCTGGACGGCGGCTGCATTACAACCGCAACGAGGTCAACACAGATATTTGGGCAGTGCCCTGCATTGTTGGAGCACCACAGACCGCGTCGGCCATTTAGTGACCCCAACATCATTTCCTGGTCCTATCACTGTATGTCAATCTGATGACCTCGTTGCTGCCTGCAACTCCTCTTCCTCTGTCGCCACCTGCCAAAACGCCGAGAGTCGTCGCCGTCGTCGCTGCGGCACTGCTAAATGACACGAATTAGTGGCGGCGCTGGTGGTAAGAGTCAGTGTGATTGTTCCAGCACAGCACCCCCGCCAGTCCTTAGTTCATTTCGTTATTTATTACACCTGTCGTTTTTGTTTTCTGTTTTGAGTCTGTTTTTGTTGTTTCTCGCTCCGCTCAGTCGGTAATCCAACGACAATGGCATTCGCAATCCTCTGCTGGCCGAAAACTAAAATTTGGCACAAACATAATTTCCAGTTTGTCGACTGACATTTCCGTATGGGTAGGCGTTGAATATCCTCGGGCCTGTCCGGAGTGTGGGGGCCCAGTAATGCAGATAAATCTACGCGCTCTGCATTGTTTTATTTTGCACGTGGGAATCGCAAAAACTGCAACATTTTGCAGACAACTTTGTTGCTTATCCCTGCCCTGTTTTGTGAGTTTTACATTCTCGTCTCTGCCACGTTTTTTCATCCTCCATTGGTTTAGTTTTAGCTTTGTTTTCAGTTCTCTCGCTCTGTAATTGATTGTTTTATGCTGGCGTCCTAAATGGCCCCGGCAATTGCATTGCGTCGGGAGCTGCCGACTTTTGGGTTAGGGATTTTTTTTGTTGAATGTAATTTGCTGATGGACAGCAAAAGCAGAAGTTGGCCGGTCTAAAAGCTCTGCTGATTAGTTGGTATTAAAAAATAATGAACAAACCAACTTTGTGGATTGTAATTTGGCTTTTTAATTGTTCAAATTTTCTAAATACACAAAAATAATTTTTATCAAAATTTTGCTAAATTCCTTCTTTTTTTCAAAAAAAAAATTCATTCTTTGTTCACAATCTAAATTATTGTTTTTTTTTTTTTTTTTAATTTTGAAATGATTTATTTTTGTTTACTGATAAAATTTTATCAACTTGAGAAAGCCAAAGATCTGAATTCCAGTTTGCTAAAGCGCACTTGTATTAAAATTGCTTGAAATTGAGCATATTCAGATTTGCTTAAAAGTTCAAAAAACCACAGTCGCAGGCAAATCAAAAAAAACAGCAAAAAGCAAAAAGCGCAAAGCAAAAAAGAAGAAGAAAAAATACAAAAAAAAAGTACCCAAATTGAAATGCTTTTTGAATACAAAATTCAGACTGTAAACCAAACAATGCACAAAAAAAAAAAAGACAGAGCGAAAGAGAAAGACAGACGAGGGTGTAGCGGGAACAATTTAAATAAAATCAAATAAATAAAAAAAAAATTTTTTTTTCTTTTTTTGACAAATAATAAAACAAAGAGAGATGTGAAATTTTTCGTTTTGAATTGTCAAAAAAATAAAAGAAAGAAAGAACATGAAGCTGGCCGTGGTTTTTTGGCTTTTGCTAGCAGGACTGACCAAGGGCCGAACTCTTCCTTTCTGGACTGCATTCAACAAAGGCAGGCCTCCTCAATTTATAAATTAAGGATCAAACCAAATGAGTACCGAAGTTCAAATACTCTTTTTTAATTGCATAGATATATATACACCATATGATATTCGTTCGATTCTAACCAAATGGCAGGCAGGTAAATTTGGTTCCGTTTTTTATGCTTCTAAGATTTCATTCAATTTGATGGAGGGAAATCCGAGTTATACTTAGATTGATAAAGTGGTTCCAACTAGCCTTGATCTGTGTCTATATCACCCAGACTGCACTTGATAAATAAAGAATCCTATGCAGTTCAAAAGCCCAAGACAGTTGTGATTAGATTGACTTATCAAGCCCTGAAATGCCTATACTCTTTTTGAAAGTGTATGAAAACGGCAAAAATCGCATCGCGTGTACAACAATAAAAACAACAATAAAACACAAAAGACGGCCTAACTCAGAGCACACAAAAATTTTGTCAAGGGTGAATGACCCAGAATCAAAATCCACAAAGTTGTTCGTTGTCGTTTTGGTTGCCTGCCTGGCTGACTAGCTGGCTGGTTGGCTGGCTGGCTGGTTGACTGTTTCTTTGCTCTTCCATGGCTATGCCAAAAACTTCTCCTCCTCCTCCTTCTCCTCCTCTTTTGTCATACCCCCGCTGCACTGTCTTTCTGCTTCTTCTTCTTCTTTATTTTTTGGCTTGGTTTGGTTTGTTTCGTCATTCGATGAGTCCGCCGCATCCGCGTCCGTCTCAACTTTACTGGCTGACTTTACTTGTGCATGTGCATGTGTGTGTGTGTGTGTGTGTTTGCTCTGCTCTCGCTTGCGGACATTTTGTGGTGCGGCGCGACTCTCGGTTCCTAAGGCTGTTATGATTGCCGTGGCCAGACGATAACCCGAACTGCCGCCGCCGCCGCCACCGCCACCACAACAACTATGGCAATGCCAAATGTGCTGCTGCTGCAGAAAAAAAAAAACAAAAAAATTAAATACGAATTTGAAAATTTTGCAGCATTGCACACACACACACACACACACACACATGCACACGCCTCTCGCGAGCTCTTTGCCAGACAGTCTGAGAGATACGGCCCACAAACACTGACGCACACGCTCTGGTGTCTCCTCTCCAGCAGCAGCAGCAGCAGCAGCTCCCCCAGCCCTCCCCCCACAGAGCTGTTTGTGCGCCAAGTGCTTTTTTTTTGTTATGTTTTTTTTTTGTTTTTTTTTTTCTTTGTTGCTTTTGTATTTCAAATGTTATCGCGAGCCAACAAAACAGTGTTAATTGCATTGCTCTGCGTCTGTAGTGTCTGTGGTGTCTGGCTGGGATGTCTTTTGTTGAGTATCTGTTGGATACATTTTATGCCAAGCTTGATTGCATTTCCGAGTTTCAAGTTGACTTGGCTACCCAAGCTACCAAATTAATCTTCATTTGTCTTCAAAATCGCTCTCTATATATATATATGAAGATGAACATGAAGACGATGACGACGACGAAGTAGCAGAAGAAGACAAGTAAAGGCATCAAGGTAATTTGAGCAGCTCCGAAGCTCAAACACACACACACACACACACACACACACACACACACACACACAGAGTCGGGCACACACGTTTTCACCGGCAATTAAAATTGACCCAAGACGTTGACATCGTTTGTTGAGATACACAAAAACAGGTATGCCTGGGCCCTGTCACCTAATTTCCGTTTTAGAAAACGTGTCCTTTACCCAACCAACCAACGAACCAAACCAAACCAACCAGCCAGCCAAAGCCACTTGAAGTTCTCTTTCATTGTTGTTGTTATTGTTGTTTTGGTTGTCTGGCCAAGCTGTCCCAAGTTAAGCCCGACATCTTTTAGTCTGTCAGTCGGATCGGTTGAACATTTCTAGTCTGGTCTGCTCTGGTCTGGTCTGGTTTGGTTTCTGCCTCAGTTCTCTCCTGGCAACTAGTCCATGTTTTCTATTTGCCCTCGACGACAGCAAATAATTTTGTAATTCAATTGTTGTCCTCATCGCATATGTCGTATGTTTCTACTTCTGCTTCTTCTTCTTCTTCTTCATGGCAAAAGTCTCTCTCATTTTATCCTTGTATCCTTTGCAGCAGGTTAGGCTCACTTGTGCCATTGCCGGTGTCCCTGGTTAGATTTAGGGTGCATTTTGCTAGGGGCTGACTCACTGTCTGACGGCGACTGCCCGGTGTTTGCCGTGTTCCCTTTTATTTTATATTTTTTAAGGACCTACGACAATAGTAAAGTTTGTGCTTGGTCCCAACCGGAAAAGGAATGGCCGACCGACAGGCGGCGACCTCATCGACCGACCGACCGACTCGACGGCATTTTTCAACAAATTGCAACGTGTTCTCAACTTTGTCTGCCTTCTTAGGCTCGCTCTCATTTTTTCTTTTTTTTTTTTTGGCTTGTTGGAGTTTTTATTTTTTCTTCTTTTCGGGGTGGTTAGGGACTTAGTTTTGACATTTGTTTGAATCTAAAGTGGCCACGTTTTTTTCCACTTTTTGTTACTTTATTGCCTATTCAATTGCTTAGAATGTTTTTTTTTTTCCACCCAAAGCAAACTCTTTTTTTTCCACTCAGGACTCGGTTCTTTTTTTTTAGATTCCTTTAAAGATGAAAAGTATTCAATTAACTCAATTAAAATGATTCTTAAAACCCAAGGGAAAAACAAACAAACAAATGGACGATACGATTCAATGAAAATATGGTTTTCAAAATTGAAATGAAATCTGAAACGAAGACTTTCTTTATTTGATCACAAAACATATGCAAAAATAAAGCTGTTCTTTTTATTAAAAAAATAATCGGCAAGAATTTCGAAACTGAGAAAAAGCTGAAACAATAAAAGAGTCATTGAGTTATTATAAAAGTCTTTCTGATATACAAAGATATTCGATTTATATCCCGATCTCCCGAACCAGAGAATATCATAGCTCCACAATATCTGACCTATTTAATTTCTCTTTCTGATCCAAAAGATTGCACCATTTTCATACCTGCACTGTGAAAAGAACACAAGGAGTCACAAGGTGAAAAATAAGTGATCCCTCTGCTTAAGTCCTGGATACTCCGAACCTAACATATTAAGAGCCCCAATATTTGTTAGGGAAAGTCTCTAAGACAAGAGGGAAACAGACCTTTATATACTTTCTTTAATTTTAAGGACTCTGGTAAGATTTACAATGAAAGCTCTTCACCCTCGATGTGCACTGTACAGTCACGCAATCAAATTGAAAGGATTAATTTATACCGAAATGAAATATTCAAAATTAAAAAAAGCTTTCAATAGATACCAAAAAATAGAAAAGCTGGAATAAAGCAATCAAAGTTACTGATTGGCGGTTACAACCAGAGGAGACAGGAAAGAATGAAAAAGCATGGGCCAAACAGGTCTCCTTACAAAACTGGTGTATCAGACACTGAACCAAATGAGATAATGTCTTTCATGCGGTATATTGGATTAAAAGGGAAGCTTTGAGCCAAGTAAGGGTGATGGTTCATCAGAACCGCAGTACACTCTCAACCCCAACTTTAATAATAAGAATACCTAAAACAAATTAAATCGGAACCTAATCTCTTATATATAATACAACTAGTCCGCTAGGTGGCGCTTTAATTTGATATTGATAATGTCAATGAGACACTGGACCTTTCAGTTATCCAATGGAATGTTGTACTGTTCCGGTATAGGAATTATTTATTTGATATAGAAAAAGAATATTTTAAAGCTCAACTGGATGCATCACTTCAATTCTTAAAGGAAGACATTCTGCATTGCTAGAGAATGATTCAATGCAATTTTGATATATAATTTTTCATATTTCTGCAATTATCATTGAAATGCATCTCGAAAAGTAAAGTTTTTCCCATGACCAAACAAAAAAGGAGAAAAAAGCCGAGGCAACTTTATCCTTGCAGTTTTTGGTTTGGACTGCATTTAATCCTGTGAGTTTGTGTGAGTGTGTATGTATGTGCGTGTGTGTGTGTGTGTGTGCTTTTGTTGGCAGCCATGTAATTTATGCGTATTAATTTCATTTCTGGCCTATCCTGCTTCCTGCCTGAGCCAGTCTCTCTGTTTATCTGTCTTTCAGTCTGTCTTGTCAGTCATTCATCCTTTTTTCTGGGGAAGGAGCTGCAGGCTGGGGGGGGGGGGGAGAAAAAGAAATGCCTCGTTTCGTTTCATTTTGATTCAATTTGGCTGCGGTCGTCCTTATTGTCCTTTTTCCCTATGCGTTGGCAGCTCCTATTGAAGTTGGAATCGTTGCATTTGCGGTTTGCAAAGGGCCAAAAGTTCTTGTTTTTTTTTATTGCTTTTCTTCTTGATTTCGCACACAAAAGATATATGAGAAAAAAGCAAAGGATTTTCGCAAGTCGAACAAAAAGCAAAAAAAGAAGGAGTGCAAGCAAAAACGACTGACAAAACGGTCGAGCCGTTGCATAAAAATCTCAAGCAGCCCCTTTTCCGTCATTATGGGCATTATAATTCCATTTTGATATGTAAATAAATAAAACGAGTCGTCCAGGCAGTGGAAGGAAAAAAGCATTTGCCTGGACTCTATTCTAATTGCTCTGGACTGGACCTTGGCATTCTTCATAACCGCTGGACAATTGCAATTGCATTTCAGTTTGCTGTGCATTGTTTTGGGCCGGGCGAAACGGCTGCCAATTCAAAACTAGGGTTGAGTTTCAAGTTTTTTGTTTTTTTATTATTCTTCATGTTGTTGTTGTTGGTATTTTGTTGGGGTTATCGCACGATTATAAAAGATTTCCTCTTCTGCATAAAAATAATGCAAAATTAAATTGAAGAAATCGGTGGCAAACTTGCAGCGGAAGTTGCTCAGTTCACCAGCTGCCAGGACATGCTGTGTGCGTGTATCTGTGTCTGTCTGTGTGTGTATGTGTGTGTGTGAGTAAGGATAAGAATCCTTATGCCATTGCTAGTTCAAGTTGAGTGTATATTAAGTTTTATCTATGAGATACTTGGGCAGCTGTTTGCTTGGGAAAAATTGCCATGGACTCTCAGCGTTTGCAACTGGCAGTTCCACTGCCACTGCCATTATCGCCGCTTTCATGTACGTGCAACAGGGGCGGCCACGCTTTAGCTCTTATTTTTAGCTCTCTTTGGCACTCGATTTCCTTTTTCATTATGCTCGTTTGCTAGGGACAGAAATTCCCAAATAGACAGACTACCCCAAGCCACGGCAGGCCGGGACGGGCCAGGCCAGGCCACGATATTAATCACAAAAAGGAGTTCTGCTCCTGCTTGCCTTGGCTAGGCAGAAAAACGTCAGCAGCTGGCTTTGTGTAAAGCCAACTCCCCCCTCTCCGACAAGCTGCTTTACAAACCACCCCCCACCCCCATCCTCCCCTTCTGCTCCTGCTCAATCTCCTCTTGTTTTTTTTTTTTTATATTTTCTAGTGGATTTTTCTATGCAGTTTGCAAAATCGAAGTCATATATCAGCGATATCCTGTGCTCACAAAAAGGATAATGCGGCTAAAATATCGAGCAGAGCAGAGCACCCCTTCCCCTGTGTATGCGTATGTGTGTGTGTGTGTTTGTGTGACCTTCTATGCTGTCATTGAACTCTCTTTTTGCTACCGGCAGAATTGCAGTTGCCATGTCGCTGGCAACTCGTAACTCCGGGTATCTGGCGGGTAGCGGGGTAGCTTTGGCACAGAACGGTCGCTGCACTTATGCACTCATTATACACCAAGTATGTCCGTATATGTTTAATATGCCAAAGTGACTGTGACTGTGACTGCGACTGCGACTGTGAGTGCGAGTGCGAGTGCAACTGTGTGAGTGTTGCAATGGCTCTTCTCTCTGAGCGTTTCTTTTTTGTTTTTTGTTTTAGAGCATAAAAATATAATAATATGTATGCTTGAAACTTAATATGCACACACACACGCACACACACTTGCACACACACAATGGCACACTCGCCTGAACTGACCTATTCCTCTGGATAATTTGTATGGTGTGGCCTGGCAAACAAAACAAAATAGGACAAACCTCTCTTTTCAGAACCAACTCGTGCGTTAACATTTTTAAAGTTGTTTTCTTTACATTCTTCATTTTTTTTTTTTGTTTTTATTTAGCATTATTTTTGTTGGGATTAAAAGTTTTATATAGAGAGGGGGAGTTTGTTGTTAACAGCCGGCGGTCAGTAGCCAAACAGCGGCAGCTGCTAATTATTGAACTAAAAAAAAATCTAGCCAAGAATACATAAAAATAAAAGTAAAGAAAGAAAAAAAAAAAAACAAATCGTATGCCTCATAAAGACCCAGAGGCCTTCTTGTCTTACACTTGCAATTGTTCCATTGTTCTCTTTGTTAGAAAAATATTTTTCTTTAGTTTTTTTTTTTTTTAACTAAAGCCCAAGGCTCTCTTGTATTCCTGAGATTTCTCTATTATTTTCAAAGTTTATTTAAAGTCGAGAAAATAAAATGGAAAATTTCTCGGTTTTTTTTTTTTTTAGAATTATAAATGAGATTTTGTTTTTCTACATTTTAAATAAGGCTGCGGCATTCAAGTCCTTTGAGATTTTAAGATTCCTCAGAGAATACTTTTGAAAATGCTTTGATTTTTTGGTAGAATATTTTTGGTAAATTTAACAAGGAAATAATAAATTCAGCATAGGTGGGAAATAGGGAAATATCTAATTTTATATAAGACAGTTATTCATCAAAAATATTATTGGTTATTTTATAATGATTTATGAGTAGTACAGAAAATGAAATTATTTTATTCCGAAAAAAACATTGCTTATTTTAATAAAAAAAAAATAATTAAATTTTTGTTCTTATAAAAAAAAAAAATAAAAATAAATGAAAAATATATTTTAAAAAATTAATAAAAAATATCTAAAAGAAATATTTTTTTCTAATAAGAGCAAAAAAAAAATTGTTAAATTTTTTAATATTTTATACATAATATACAAAGAACTTTTTTATTTAAAAGAAAAAGCTCTTCAAAAAAATTAATTTAAGGCTTGTTAGAAAAAAACATTTTTAAGTTTAAAATTAAAAAAATTAATAAATAAATGAAAAATATCTAAAGAAAAGAAAAATATTTAAATTTAAAACAAATTAAATAAATGAAAAATATCTAAAAAAAAAAAAAAAATAAAACTAAAATAAATAAATAAATTAGATAATAAATTTAAAACATAAAATAAAAGTAAAAATTGAAATTATCAAAACCTTCCAAATTTAATCTTTAAAACTCTTTAAAAATCAAACTTTTATGAGGGATTTGAGCTTTAGATAAATTTCAGTTTTAGGCTTACTAAGAATTTAGGAATAATTTCAACACTAAGCGGAAATGATAATATTCTTGTTTCTAATAAGCTTAATTTCAGTTCATATTCAAGTCAATTCATTTCCTAAGGATTTCATTCAGTCATTAAGTTTGATAAAATCCATAAATTTTTTTTTTAGTTGAAAAATTGTTTACTTGGTGTCCTTCTGGGTATTCTAAAAATAACGTTTTATCTTTGGCTTATTCAGCCAGTTAGCCCAGCTAATTGTGGTAAAATAAAGTCATCTCTCCCAATTAATAACGCCTCATTGAGTTTTAATGGGAGACTAAAATAAGAAAAAAATTATCACAAAAATACTGAAGCCAATTTACAAAATGTTTTAACACCTCGTTGGGTTTACAATGGATTGTCCAAGTAAATCTCAGATCTCTTGAAAATCGATATTTGGACAGAAGGTTAAAAAGAAAAGAAACACAAAAACAACAACAATAAAGAAAAGAGTAGAAAAATATGAAGGCAACTGACGGTCGACACCTTCGCAGACGAGACATATTGAATGTAATTAAAAGGAGTTGGATTACACGTGTAGACAGAGGTAGGACAAAAGGATCTACAACAAAAATGAAAAAAAAGACAAAGTTCTGCTTTTCAGTTGGAAAAAAAGAAAACACAAAAGTGAAGTGAAGAAGCAGCGCGTGTGCTCAACCAAAATGCTCCTTCACCACATTCAGGCATCAAAGCCTTCTCAGGCGTCCTTCTCAGCGTTGTTGTCGTCTCTCAAAATGCACTTTAAATGGCAGTTTCCGGTAGCACACACACATACAAAAGCACAGAGAAAAAGACACGCACACTTTCACATGCATAAAAATGTTGAAGCATAAAAACACAATGCAAAATGTTAAGTAAACGCTCGGAGTTGGCCTGTACCAGGAGCAGCAATGCACCGCTTGGTACATACTGTACTCACACTCACACTCACACTCACACACAGCCATGCACACGAACACTTAAGCAAGCGCTGCTGTCATGTCCGCCGTCAACGTGGTTGGCTCTTCCACGGCGTCCTCCTTACCAGGGAAAGCAATTCCTTCAACCTCGTCGACGCGTCGACTTCGTCTTTATCGTCATCGTTGCTGCCGTTGTTATCCTCGCCTTTGGTGCAGCCTGCCACCAACCCCTCCGTGTCACCTTTGCCCCTCTCTCTCTCTCTCTCTCTCTCTCTCTCTCTCTCTCTCTCTCTCTCTCTCTCTCTCTGTCTAGGCCAGTGCGTGCCTTTATAAAGTCTTTAAAAGTTCAAATAAAAACGATTTCTTAATGGCTCTGCATGCAGCACTTAAATAATAACTGCATTAATTATTACCAACGATTTTAGTTAACACACCGGGCAGAGTCAAGGTTCCATTGTTAGCTTTTCGTTTTTAAGAACTATGAAATTTGCATATCGTTTTTGTTTAATCTTAGCCAAATAAAAATCCTAGGAAAATTAAAGCGTGATTTTTCCCTTAAAGAAAATAACGTTTGAATCTGCTTCAACTCTTCAACGGTTCAGCAGGATATCCAGAAATTTTAAATATATTTATATTTAAACAAAAAAAAGGAAGCTTTATGGTCTCATTTTAAATTATATTTTTATTGCCTGATATAATATATTTTCAAGGAAAAGTCAGGGTTCTCAAGCTTTAAATATCAAATCAAAAGGTTATTAATCCTTGCGGTCTGAGCCTTCAACCAGAACCTTAAATTAATTCATTAGATTTTAAGAGCTTGCTAGCCTATTTCGCACAAGTTCTATGGAGAATGGAGTTCTAAATAAAATATTCAGCTTTTTATTTTAAAATTTTCCAAAGTGTTTATTAGAAAATTAAAAGCAAATGTATTGAGCTAAATATATATTTTAAAGAAATATTAAATATTTTAACCATCGAGTAAAAATAAATAAATTTCTACTTTAATTTTTAAAAAAGTTCAGCTAGTGATCTTGAGGTATTTATATATTTTTATATCGGCTTGAAGGCCAAATATGCTTTTTATAATTCCTTCAAGCCCAAATCGGTTGAATAAATTTTTTTATTTAGAATTTCAAGAGACCTAGTGATCTGATTTATTTAGAATTTCAAGAGACCTAGTGATCTGTTATTTATTCGGGTAGCTTGATATAGAGCTAAAATATATGGTTGGAGAATTTAGAAAACGTGGATCCATTTCGATCCGTTTTTTTGTTTATATTGAAGGTACTTTACTTTGTTATTTCCAAGAACCCAAAGACAAAGTCTGATTTTGAATTTTTTTTTTTGATAAAGCAAAATTCTGGAGTGCTTAAAATACTTTTTTAACTTAAGGGATTACATATTTCTTAATTATTTCTAAATAAATTTAAGCTCGTTTATGGTTCATAAAATAGTTGATACTGCTTTTTATAAATATGGAGTAAATTTTTAAGCCACAAGATAATATAATAAATTAAGTTATCAGGGAAAAGATATAAAATAAACTTTATCTGAAAGCACTCATATTATTTGTAATACTAATTGGATTTCCTAACTTTTTACCAATATTTTCTTTTATTTTCTATTAACAGTTTCCCACAACATTTCCCGGGACTCTTTCCGTGGCTACAACTCCGAGGTGTATACAGCTATATCCAACTCAATGGGGCAGCATGGCGGTGAGTGAGAATGTCAATTAAATTTAGTTAATATTTAGCTAGCATTTATGGCATTTGGTTCGAGCCAAGGAGAGGCCACTTATAACGACATTTCCACGAGTCACCAATTTGTGGGGGAGCCTTTCGCACAACCGTATCGAAATTAGTTGAAAATTCCCAGAGAAAAGAAAATGTTTGGTGTCATCCTTGTTGTATATGTGTCTGCTAAACTAACGAGCTGTAGCCAGGCTCTGTTTGAGGTTAAGTTGAGTCTTCATACAGATTTCCCCCCCTTGGTGTGTCTGTGGCTGGCACACTTCAAGGACTTTTCTTGCCGTTGGGAGGTGTCTGCCTCGCCGTTTTTGTCACTTGTGCTTGGTTTTGCAGTTTTGTTGACGGTGTTCAACCTGCCAACCTGTCTGTCGTCTAGGTTTCGGATTACCCGCTTAGGCCACCAGAATGAAATGTGGAATGTAGTTGGCCTGCAAAGGTATTGCCTAGCTGAATTAGTTCACAGTTGAGATTCCATTTGGATTGGGAGAACTTCTCTTAATCCTGGTAATAATTTAACACTTTAATGTTGATTTTGAGTTTGACTCCTTAACTTTATTCAGTACAGTTTGATCAAATGACCCATGGATACTTCCGAAGTTAGGGAGGCATCGCCCTACCAGCCGAAAGGCTCTCATGTTTCCAACCTACAAGTCAATGAAAGGAGCAATATTATGCTTAATTTAATTAGCTAAAGGCTAGTAGAAAATATTATTTGGTTCAAGCTGTTACAGAAACTGCCTAGAGGAAGGTAGTTATGTAGAGATCAAAGAACCTTAAAGCTAACTCCTTTGATTGAGCTGCAGGACTCACTCAGATTTTAAATTATATATTTTCAAATCTTGAAGATTTCTTTCATATTTTAAGCCATCTTGGAAAATATTAGATCTAGGTTTTTCTCTATTCAAACTAAATACCATTCGAGTTGACAAAAGAACTTTTAGTTAAATTTTAACCATTTTAAAATAACTTTTCTCCCTTTTCTGAAGAAGTTTTTAAATCTTCGTTCGCTCCCTCTCCCTTTTTATGTTTTTTTCACTCGATTTCTTAACAAGTGTTGGCTTCTGTCACGTTATTTTTTTATTCTTTTTTATTGTCTACTCGAGTTACATGAAACGTCTACGGTTACCAGGCAACATTTGCATTCGCACTTCTGCTTCGACAGAATCCAAAATTCTATGAAATTTCAACGCTGCCAACTCTTTCGTATCCACCAACCCAAAATGATTCATGTTGGTGTAGGTCCGGTCTGTTATGTAAACCGCGTTATGCCCACTTTAAAGACGAGTGTGCTGCTTTTACATAATGCAAATACATAACACTTCAACAAGCTCTTCACGCAAACGCCGCCTGCTCTGCTCGGGTATGGTCTGGTTGGGTCTGGTCTGCTTTCGGCTGCAGTTCATGGTGAACCCGCATGCCAGGCCGGGCCATTTCTGCACCTTTTTTGCCAGTGCTCCTGCCCTATTCTCTGTTCCGACGGCAATAGAATTTAGTGGGTTAAGTAAATGTGCCCCCTACCCCTAGCCATTCCTCTTCAATGGCCATGCCTGACTGCTCGGCGGCACAGCTGCCCGGCCAGGCCCGTGCATGCGAGTGGTTCTGGAAAAGCTACGTAGGTTAGGTTAGTAATTCTTGTTCAAAATGTACACTTATTCAATTTGCATGGAAGCCCAATTAAGTTAAGTTCTTCAAAGGCTTTTCAGTCCGCTCTCAAACAGCACCCCCATTTGGGGTTAGGATCATTTTAAGGGGAATCCTCGAAATTTTCCGTTAAAAGAGCTTTGCTTTAAAAGATTTGCACAATGTGAGGTTAGGATCTGTTTAGAAGAATCCTGGAAGGATTGTTAAAAAAAAGTAACCCAATTTGAGGTTAGAATAGTTCTAGGTAAATCCTGGAACTGGCTTAGCCAGTAGCTTTTCAGTAGCTTAAGCGTATTTCTCTTGGTTTCTCTCTTTCGTCTGTGCAAGTTTCCGACCACACTTAATGCTGATTGCCCATAAATAACCATCTTCCTTTTTGGATATTCCGCTGCTGAAAGCCTCTGGCTAAAGTCGATGAAAATGTAGGTAATGGTACAGTTAGCAAGTTCTTTGTACACGGTCTTATGTAGGTGAAACCATTTTATTTTTTTGCCTTTTGCTTTTTGTTTTTAGTTCTCTCCACTCGACGAGTCAACGCAGTTTGCCGTTAAGCTAAAACAAAGAGCAAAACAGACCAAAAACCAAACCAGACAAACCAGCCGCCATGTGCACAGATTTCATTTCCATTGGGCTGGTTGGCCGGCCGGCAAAAACTGCACCATGTGCAAGCTGCAACCATCACAACAAAAACAACAAAAACAACTAATGCCTTTGCTGCACTGCAAGAGGGCTCGGAATTTCGCTTTTGTTTTTTAAGCAACTCGCCACATGCAACTCACTCATCTCAGCTCGATCGCTGGTGGGTTAGCTCAAAAGTAGGCCAAGTTAAAATTGATTTAATGCGTTGATTGCAAGCAGCGCCTCGCATGCTGCGGTTCCTCATTGCTTGCCGATTCTTTGTGCATTTCGCAATTAAATGCGCGACGAGAACAAGAAATCAGATTTATGCGTTACGTGTTTGCCGCGCAGCTGTGCGGTTTTTCTCTTGTTTTACTTTCAATGGATTTGTTTTTTTTCTTCTTTTTTTTCTATCTCATAAGCAACTGTACTGTGTTCGGTGAGCTTGTCAAGCCAACCAGCAGACTAACCAACATGGCGCATACGCAATTTTTATTTCTAATGCCAACTTTGAAGCCGTGCTTTTTTCTTTGCAGCCAAGCTGGGCCTGCGGCAAGTATTTACAGCACATTGACCCCACACACACAAACACATGGCAATGTAGCTGGCAAATGTTCGTTAAAAATAATTGCCAACCCTTTCGGGCGGGCGGGGCGCGTGTCGTGTGAAAAGTTGCTTCAGGTGCTGCTGTCGCTGCAGTTTACCAGCACCAACACCACCGACACCACCATCAACCACCGGCAACCACGTCCCAGTTTTCCTTGTCTTGTTTGTTGATTTTCCAAACGAACAGGAAAAATGCAAAATGGCGCTCCAACCAGCCCCCAAACCATACTCAAACCCCTTTCAGTCTTTCAGTGCTAGGCACGAAAATTCCCAACCATTTCAAAAAGGAGCACCCTTGTTTTGTTTTTTCTTTTTTTTCTATTTTTTTGTGGGTGTCGTCAAGTGGCAATTTTGACAGCTAATTGGAAAAATGTTTAGTTCTAGATTAGATGTTGCCGGCCTCGTTCTTCTTGCAGTTCTTCAGACTGCCACCATGGCCGGAAATCAACTGGATTGAAAGAAGTTAGACAATAAACAAGACGAAGAAGAAGAAGAAGAAGAAAAAAGTAGAGGAAGAAAACGCTGAACAACAACTCTTTATATTTTAACACCTTCATCCAATTTCATTTTTTGTTCTACATATTTCCACTTTTTTTTTTTGTGTGTTCCTCTTTTTTTATTTAACCGCTTCTATTGCTTTGGCTTGTCATTCCCCCTTTGGCTGGCTTAATTTATGGACTTTTGGCCATTTGCTTGCATCATTTTGAAAAAGTGACGACAAAACATTCCACAATATGACAAAAATCCTTTTTGCAAAGGAATCAAATGCAAAAAAAAAAATATAAAAAAACAAAGAAAAAAATTGAGGAATAAAAAATAGAAAGAAAAAAAAACTCAAATATATTTCCATATATGCCATCGACAATTTAGATAAATTTTCCCACCAGCCACCAGGCCGTGTAAAGACAATGGGTGCAGAGCAGTACCAAGGCAAGGGGTGCTGCTTTGAGGCCTCAGAGTCGCACTGCCAAGCGCCTAGGGGTGTCCTCTGTGTCCAGTGAGGCAGTGTGCGGTCATCTCTGGCCATTCTTTCCTTTACAATAATCAGGCTGCGCCCGCAACTTCCCCCTTCTGCCTCACTCGATATCAAATGATAAAGCCGAGGCCCAATACAGTTGAGGCAGAGCTCTGCCTACTTGGCAACCTTTTCTTGGCGATTTGTGTGTGTACACAAGAGCTCAGTGCCAGCGCATCCTTCAGGTACAACTTACTCATATATCACAAAAGGATATCGCACTCGCTCGCGCTCTGTGTGCTTTTCTGCTTAAGTTTTGTCTTGTCTGTCTCTCGGTGGTCAGCAACTCTTCTCTTCTCCTCTCTCTTCATCTCCCGGCTCTGCCCATTTGAATGTGACACCGTCCACACAAAAGCGGCAATGGTCAGGCAGACAATAAAAGCAAAAAGCAAAAAAAAAATTCTCTATAAAAAAATTAGACAACCTTCTGGATTCGCGAACCAGTCACAAAAAAGAAGACCCCCAAATCAACTCCTAAAAAAAAAACTCTGTCTTATTTTCATATCATAGGATATGCATGCAAATGTCGCCTTGAGTTTCGGATTTTTTTATATAGATTTTTTTTTTTCGTACCTCATATGCAAGGAATACCATACAATATACACCATAGATTATTTTATTTTATTTTTTTTTTCCTTTCCTTACACGACTTCCTTTCCGTTTCATTTCTTTTTTTATTTTTTTGAATTTAAGATTTTGGGTAAACAACTTCTTTTTTTTTATTTTCTGCCTGGCAGATTTGGGATTCAGCTGGAATAACTGATATTGAAAATTGATAGGAAATATGGTTTCTTATTCCGATTGAAATTGATGGGTCTATCAAAGCTTAAAACTGCTTTGCCAAATGGTTTGCTATGACAAGCAATTCATTTCTATAATCATAGAATTTATCAGGCACTTGATTCATTTCAAGGTAAAATTATATTTTTTTATATATGGAAAATTGGTTGGCATTATTTTATAGTTCCAGCTATAAGCCAAATTCTAAGATTAGTCAAAGTTTTATAGAAATTAATTTTCTCTTTTTTTTATAATAATTCAAAAGTAAGAAAATGTTTCTCTTTATCTTTCTATATTCTATAAATTATTTTATTAGTTAAGTCAGTTAAGCTTTAATTTTTAGGTTAGGTTTTAGGTAAATACATAATTGGTACAAAATATTCCAGAAGTATTTCAAAAGCTCAGGCATTCTCCCAAGAAGAAAACGAAAGAGTTTCTAGGTAGTTCTGAAGACCAAATATTTTCAGGGATTTTCTCTTTATCTCTCCCTATTCTATACATTATTTTATTACTGATTTGTCAATCAAGCTTTAATTTTTAGGTTAGGTTTTAGATAAATACATTATTGGTATAAAATAGTCCAGTAGTATTTCAAAAACTCAGGCTTTCTCCAAAGAAGAAAACGGGAGAGTTTCTAGGTAGTTCTGAAGACCAAATATTTTCAAGGATTTCTATATAGTTAGAAAGCTTTCGGATAATTCCAATTTAATTACAATATTATTGATCCCGATTTTTATAAGTCTTGAAACAAATATAAAAATATATATATTTCGAGTTCCGATTCCGATTTCAAAAATTCAAAAAATTCAAACAAAATTAATTCTCAGTCCACACCTAAGATTTCTCTGATATAAAATAACTGTAGATATAATGGAAATATCCCAATTTTTTCTTATATTTTCACAAATAAATTTGAAGAATTTTCAAAAAATATTTTTTAAATATTTCTTTGATAAAATTAATCATCCATTCTGTAATTTCCAGAATAAATTTTTCGATCTCCTTCTATTCTTTTTAAAATAAATAAATCGAGAAGCCAAATAATCAGACCCTGAGAGACCAGTGAGAAAGAGAGAGAGAGAGAATAATGAGAAAAGAAGAAGAGCAAAAAATATCAGATCAGCAGTGCTCAATAAGTTTTGGGCCCTGGACAATGTCCATCCCTTTGGCGAAGAAGAGGTTCAGGTACATTCGAGTACCTCTACCTACATTCATTTGAATGCAGACAAGTCCTTGCCTCACCGCCAGCTTCCGCGACGATCTTGAGCAGCGGCAGCAGTAGCAGCCTTTTGTGTGGCCAAGTGCGCCGTTGTTGTTTTTGCCATCTTGAGGGAAATTAAAAGCGGTGGCGAGAGCAAGCTGAATAATAATATAAAAAAGCAGAGTGATTTTTTATATGAAAAATATTTGGTACGCTGGACTCTGCGGCTGCTTGTTGCTCTGGCTGCAGGGTAGTTGTAGTTGTAGGTAGATCGCCACCACCACCATCACCACCACCAGCAGCACCGCTGCTGCAGTAGCAGCAAAAGCGGCAGCGCATGGGGTAAAATTCGGTCAGGCAGGGCTTTGTGCTGGCTCTGGCAAGAAGTGTTGGATGTCATCTTATTATTTTGAGACCACGACAGAGCAGCGGCTATCGCATTGATGATGACCATGCGCGGATGCCGTCGCTGTTGCCGTTGCCGCCACCGCTAGGCCCTGGCTTGGTCAGCTTACCTTACCCCCGTTCGGTGAGAGGCGCTGGCCGCTGCCCAAAGAAACTGTGGGAATAAAAACAGGATTCAAAAATTGCGTTATCGCCGCAGATACCGATGGTGGACCTCGTTGGCCTGCCCGTTATTATTATTATGGCTCTTGCTCTTCTTCTTCTTCTACTTCATCATCTTCATCTTAGTCTTGTTGCCTTTGGTTTTGAAGATTTTGATGATGCCTCTGATTTTTTATATGTACCACTGAACTTTTTTTCTTATTCTTCTTCTTTTTTTTTTTTTTTTTTTTGATGATGGTCATCATCATCAGGCTGTGGCTCTGTCGTTATCCTCGCGCATGTCCTCGATTCTTTTGCTGTAAGCATTCAGTGGCACGGCTGAGTCTGTTTGCAGTTTCTTATGTTTGGCCAGGCCGCACTACTGCAAGCCACCAAAGTCCAGGAGTATCCAGGGAGACCATCATGGCTTATGAACTTTATTTAACTTTTGTGCTGCGCTGGGTGCAATGTTTATGCGGTTGGCTTAACGTCTCCTGTTAAGTAAACAGAGACAGACCTACGACACCCCCACACCCACCCCCAAACCGCTGGGGATTAAAAAGGGAAAAATTACAGGTCCTAAATATTCCCTTTGATACGTTTACTAAGAGAATTTTTAATCAAAGCTTTTGAGATCACCAGGAACTTTCTCGATCTTTGTTTAATTTTTCATTATTTATTTACTTTTTTCATTGAATTAATTCCTAAAGATCTTTAATGGATAAGTAATATTTTCGTTATTTATAAAATTTTAATTTGTTATCAGATTTTCATGAAATCCTAGAAAAAAAATCTTCATTTTTTTATAATGCCCCACGTATACTTAATATGATTTTGAATGACTTTTCATTTCGAAAAATTCTAGACCAACTTAGCAGATTTATTTGTTTCTTTTTTTCTAAAATAATCGCATGACTCAATTTGAATTTTTTTTGGTCACAAAGAAAGAGCATTGCACCTGCTCAACAAACACAAATTGAGTTGGCAAACATTTTGGGAAGAAGCGCTAACTCGAACAATTCATAAGCTTCTGAAGATCTTATCAGATGATCTTGATAAAATTACTTGTCGCTATGCCGTCAGGCAGAGTCGGAGTAGAGCAGTCTGTCAGTCAGTCAGTCAATCTGTCAGTCTTGAAGTTAATTAAACTTGGAAGCCTCAGCTGGGGTAGGGGAGGGCCTGCCGGCGGGCAGGTAATCAAATCGAGTAGATAGATCATAAAAACGGATTGCCAAACTTATTGCAGCTAATTGAAATGTTCCTCCACATAGAGTGAGAGAGAGAGAGAGAGAGGGAGATAGAGAGGGAAGGCAAATGTAGCTACAAAACGCATCGGCTACAAACTTGCGTGGTCTCCGCTAAACTGAGGGGTCAATCCAAAATGCCAACACAAAAAAAAAAAAAAAAAAAAATTATATATAAAATATATATGGCATATCGAGTAGAATGAACAACAACAAAAAAAAGTGCCCATCGTTTGGCAAACCAAAAAAAATGTGCTACCAAAGCGCGCCCAGAGAATGAGAGTGTCAAATGAACAACTGAGTAAATTTACCAAAAGAGACAGACATAGAGAGAGGGAGAGAGAAAGAGAGAGAGAGAGCGCGAGTGCAGACTGAGCTACAAAATGTTTGACTACAAGCACGGCTGGGTGGTTGGTTGCCTTGCCAGCTTTGATGCTGCTTCGTGTGCAAAAACTACAAAAGCACACATAGTGAGCAGAAGAGGCCGCTGCCTCAGACTCAGACTCTCGCTCTCTCTGTCTCTCTCTGGGTTGGCGTGCATGCAATGCACACCAATACAAATGCAATCTCGCGCTGCCCTCTCACTTCTGGCGAATTTGAAAACAAAACAAAAAGGAAGCACACGTTGCGCTTGTATTGTATCTGTGTGTGTGCGTGTGTGCCTGTGTGAGTGTGAAGCTTTGCCGGCACAGTCAGTCTGTGCTGTGCATGACTGCAAGCTTTTTTTTTCTTCTTCTTCTTTGCCTCTGTTTTTTTTTTTTTTGTAGCCCAACTGGCTGGGTAGCTCTGGCTGAGTGCCTGGCTTTATCTGTGTGTGTGTGTGTGAGTCTTCTACATTCTTATGCATATTGGGAATGCTTGTGTAGCTGCTGCCTCTGTCGACTTTTTGCCGCTGCTGCGACGCTGCCGTATTTTGTGCCACAGCCAAAACGTTGGCTGGCTGAGACTACGACACATTTGCCAAACGCCAGACCTCAGCAACGCCACTCGTCAGTATCGCGGACGCGCACGACCATGCGAAAATATCGCAGATATAAATCTGGAACTTTTTACACTATTTTAAACGGTTAAACAAAAAAGGAAAAACACCAAAATAAAAATCATCGGAACAAATCTTCAAATAATTTCAAAATTTCAAACAATACAAAACGGCTTTATTTCGGTTTCTCAACAACGAAAAATAAAAATAGTTTTTAAAAAAAATCTTTAAAGTTTCTTTTGCAACAAAAAGAAAAAGGAGTCCGCGTATACGTCCCATTGGATAACCACAACAACAGCAACAACAAAAAATAACAACAATAGCAATAACTGTAACAACAATAACAACAATATTATCAAAAGGCAATAACAACAATAAATTTTTGTATTACCATCGGCAAAATAAAATTCTGGCTTCCCGAAAAAAAATAATAATAAAATAGCAGCGAATTTTTTATTAAAACTTGTTAGTGTTAACGATATATTTTTTAGACTTAAATAAAAAAAAGCATTTATTGCCAGTTTTTTTTCTGTTTAAGTTTTTCTTTATTTGCTATAAAAAAAATAAATAAATAAAAATATATTTAATAAAAATTGTGAGTCGACAGCAGAAATACGCTTAATAAATTTAATCCAAATAATAATTAATCGCGCAGTCTTATAAATAATAATAATTATCATATAAATAATAATAAAAAAAAAAATCGCCTGGAAAAACAAGTATCCAACAGATACGAAGTCGACGGGTTTTCTGCATGTATCTATGGCCATTTACTGCAAACTTTAAAGCCCACAAAAATGCAGCGCCATGTCTGGAAATGCATTAAAATTAAATATAAATTTTATAAATTGCTAAAAAGTGAAATAAACACAACCTGATTAAAAACAACAACAACAAAAAGTGAAGGAAAAAAAAACCTATAAAAACCAAAAAGAAGAAGAAATTTGAAAGTGCAAAATACAAAAAATAAAAAAAAAAACTTGAAGAAGAATAAAGATAATTTTTATACAATTTAAATCAAGTGTTCGTGCAAAATAAAAAAAAAAAACAAAAAATATGATCATCAAGTGATTTTTAAAGAATTCAAGAAAATCTCAAATTATAAATAAAAAAAAAAAAATTAAATTATAAAAAAAAATAATACAAAAAGAAACAACGAAGACTGCGTTTACTTTCTAAAATACCAACACACTCTCACACACACACACACACACATAGACTCTCAATTTTCGGCGCGTTTGGCCAAGTGGATTTGGATATTTTCAGTCACCAAGCCAGCCAACCAGACCAGCTAGTTAAACCGTCAACCCAGAAAACGCAGTCCCAAAAAAAAAAAAAAAAAAACGAAAGGAATAAAACTAAAAAAGAAATTCTAATCAAAATTCAATTCTATAATTAGTGTGCCTGACTTTACGTAACTCGAGTTATTTGCACATTCGTCATACTCCAGTGCTTTGCAAGCAAGAGCAAAACTAACAAGAAGAAGAAGAAAACTTTCAATCAAGAAAAGCTTCAAGCGCAGACTGCGACTGCGATCACTGCAAAGCTCCAACCAAACACGCCCCACTCACACACGCACAGGCCGTGTAATTGGTGTAAGTGCAGTGCTGGCAAGCCCACGCCAAGAGAGGCAGAGCACGCACAACGGCATAGCCAAAGAGAGAAAGAGGGAAAGAGAGTGTGAGAGAGAGAGCATAAAATTGCAAACTGCAAGGCGATCGGGGCAGCAGTTCGTAACTTGTTCTCGTTCGTGTGGACTTCCTGCCTCAGTGAGTGATCTGCAGGCGGCCCCCAGCAACAGAGAGCGAGCCGACCACTGACGCTTGCCAGCAGCTTTCGTTGCTGTTCAGTTTACTGCCGAATGCAACGGAGATTGCATTCGCTGCAACGCTAGGCACGGGAGCTCTTCGCTGACATTCATTTGCCGCCGCCACCAACGTCATTCTTGTCACTGCTGCTCTCTACTGTACACCCCAGTGTACACACACTTATATACACACACTGCCGTGTGTGCCGCCGGTCACACCACTCACCAGCATCGCTAGACAACGGATCGTGCATCGGACTGTGTGCGTTTTTCCTCGAATCGGCAACGTGTCGCAAAAAGAAACGTGCAAAAAAAATTTTATAATTTTTAATTAGAAAAAATCATCGCGTGTGCTTTGCCCGTTGGAAAAATAAAAAACAAAAAATTTTAAAATATATTTTACTGAAAATAAAAGATCATAGTGAAGCCTGTCGAAATATAGGCTAAAATAATAATCAAGTTGGTGAAAAGTGAGAAAAGAAAAAAGAGTGAAACGAATCGAAACGCTTTTTTGATAAAAAAAAAAAAAACAAAAAAAATCTTATGAAACTTTAAACATTTTAAGCAAATAAAAATAAGAAATCTTGGATTAAAATCTACACCTGCAGCTATTGGATACTTTTTATACTATCGGATAATCACACACACACACACACACGCGCACACCCAATTGTCAAGGCAACAACCAGGCTAAAGCAACAATTTGTTTTGAGTAAGTACGAATTATACCCATTTTATTGGTTTCAATTTAAGAAAAGTCCAAGTGTGAGTGTGAATGACAGAAAAAAAAATCGAAAAGTTACAAGCCCCATAAACCACGCCCTCACCGCCCTCTACACCTCTTTGGCCATATTGCTATTTTTTTCTGATTACAGAAAAATCTATGAGTAATTCAAGATATTCGATGCGACCGACAAAACACGTTCCGAGTTTTTATCTCAAACTTTATTTAAACAACTAGAGAAAAAATATATAAAAAAAATTTTAGGTAATCCTAAAATTAATTAAAAATTTAAAAAAAGGGGTCTTACTTGTCAGATTCTCGTAAAAGTTTGAAATAAAAAAAAAATATATATATTTTTAATATTAAAAAAAAAATGAAATAAATCAAATTATATATATTATTTCACCAATGAAAAAATGAAATAAAACAAATTAAATATATTTTTTCACCAATGAAAAAAAGGGGTTTTATAAAAAAATCAGGAAATCAAGCTCGAAAAAAATTATTTATATATTTTTGCTACATTTTTGATAAGACAAAATGAATTTTTAAAAATTGTTTGAATAATAAAAATCGGTTCAAGATATTTATAATTTGATATGAGTAATAATTTTTTAATCCTTAAAAAAAAAAAAAAATAGCTTTAATAATTTTTTTTCAACTCGAAATCAAATAAACATTTTAAAGGAAAAATAATTACGAGAAAGAAAGGCTTAATCAGTATTTGTTTGCCAAGAGAAATATTTTATTTTTATTTTTTTAATTAAAAAAAATAATTTTAACTTGGTTTGAGCAGAGAAATATAAAAAAAAAAAAAATTAATTAAAAAAATAATTTTTAATAAAGAAGGGCTCAATCAGTATTTGTTTGACAAGGGAAATATATATATATATATATATATATATATATATATATATATATATATATATATATTTTTTTTTTAAATTAAAAAAATAATTTTATTTTGAAAATAATTCTTGATTTTTTATATATTTCTCCCATACTCTTGTTAGCCCAAGACACTCATACGGTTGTCATAACTTATTCAATCTATTTTTCAAAAAAAAAAAAATAATAATAATAGTAATTATAATAATTCATTTTTTTACTTTTTTTGATCTGGGAAATTTCTATTTAAAAAAAAAATAATAATAAATATTTTTCAATTTCCTGACATTTTCTCATTTTAGTTGGAGCTTTTTCGATTTATAATTTCTAAATAATTTTATTGATTTTTTTTCTGATTTTTTTTTTATTTTGCTTTCAAATAGTCGACAAAAATCGGTTGAAATTAACAGATTTTTGTTTTGAGAATTTGGAATTTTTCCTGCAATTACCAAATCAATATAAAATTTCCGGACTTTAGGTATAGAATTTCCGATTTCCATATTGGTATTACTTATTTAGTTTCTTTCAAGTTTCAAGGCTCTGTGCCGCGGCAATTGCATAAATAAATTCGATCTTGAGTGTTTAAAAATATAACTTGCTGCCGATACTGCAATTCTCAGAATAAAATCTGCGACCCACTCACCACTCGGGGGGAACAAGCTGACCAGTCAGCCAGTCAGTCACACTGTCTGTCACAGTTTGTCAGGACAGAGTTGGGCCGAGCTGAGCAAGTGAAACCCACAAGTTCATGACCAAAACGCCGGACGGTAAGGGCAAACGAAATAACAACGACGCCAACTGTCGACAGCCACGACAATATTGACGACGATGACGATGAGACAGACGACGCCTGCCCTGCCGACCCCCATTGAGCTGAGTAGCTCAGCCTGCCCGGCAACGCAACAAGCCAACGAACGAACGAACCAGTCAAATGGCGTGGGCGCTGTTGCCTTCGTTTAGGCCAGAGGGGCGGGTCGGTGGGTTGGTCAACGGTTTGCATGTTCTCTAGTGCGCTTATCTCTATTATTGTGAATGTATCTGTGACCATCTCTCACGGCGTGCGTGCGTGTGTATGTGTGTGTGCATTATTTTTACTTGAATTTGAGTTTTGGATTTTAATTTAAAGTTTTTGCAAAAGCCCAAAAAAAAAAAAAATTACGAAAAACATTCTCATTCAGTTCAGATTTTACAACAGCCCTTGGCATTTGCTATGCTAGTTGGTTGTTGTTAGTACTCTTGTTGTTGTTTTTGTTGTTTTTTTTGTTTTGTTGTGTACGAAAATGCGCTCATTTAACCCCTGCAGGAATGCTGAGCGAATGTTCAGACAAGCCAAACCAAACCAAAAAAAAAAAAAAAAAATACGATTTTTTTTTCCTTGTTGATTCTTAATTTTTTTTCTGTCGATTAGACGAGACGCGCAAAATTGTGTGAGTGTGTGCGAAGTTCTTTGTATTGGTATTCTTGTGGATGGCATGTGGAACGCAGCCAGTTCAGTGTATCTTGTAGATACTTTTTTTTATTATTATTTAAATTTTTTTTAAACTTTTTTTTTTGGCTTTTTGCGTTTTTTACATATTTGGAAATTTCACTTTTGTTTTGTGGGAATTAAAGCGAAATTTCTGACCTGAGCATTTTCACTTTTTAGGCAAAAATTCCTGTGCTACGCTCAGAACAGAGCAACTTGGCTTCCACACGCTACAAAAAAGTTTGCCGTTGTTGTTGTTGCTTTTTTTTCCAAGTTCTTTTTTTTTTGCAAACCCAGAAACACACACACACACACTCAGGCGCTTAGTTGAAACGATCTTTTCTGCAGCTTGCTCATGCGTTGCTTGCTCTCTTTGCCTGCTCTCTCAGAGAGCAGAAGATACTTTAGCTTGAGTGCGCGTATGTGTGTATGTGTGTGTGAGTTTGTCTGGCAATGTTTTTTCGCCATGCGTTTTGTTGTGCAAATTCTGCCCTCGTCTCGACCAGACTCGCGTTGCTTATCTGTGTAAAAAGCTCAGCAGAAAAAGCCCACGCGCTCTCTCTCTCTTTCTTTCTCTCTCTGGGTCTTACGCTCTGGTTGGGCTGCTGCTGCACAGTGGTTCCCTCCATAGGCCAAAATTCAAAAAATGCATGCAAAAATAATGTTACCAAAAGTAAACAAACTGTCTCTAAAATGTCCAAATTTTTCAATGGCAAACTAGTTTTTTCTGGAAATCTAACGGGACTTTCTAAAAATAGCATTGAATATGTGAACACGTGTTCATTTTCAATGAACAGTTCCGAGCATTGCAAATATGTCACAACAAAAGCGCACTTCAATCAGTTCAGTCACCTAAAAACGTTTATTAATTAGAGTTATTTTAAATGGATTTTAAAGTTGAAGGTATTTATTTTAAGTTTTGCAATTGAAAAAAATGCTAATTTTATTGTAGATATTTTAAAATTAATGTTTTAGTTTACCCTGTTTTTGTACAGTTTGTGTGCGTATTTATTATGTTTACTTAAAGTTTTAGTTGTGTTCCCCCTCGATTCCCCCATTGCGATCTTTTTCAGTGTATTAGTATGTGTCTTAAGGTAATAAGAGAGTTTAAATTAGCTGCGGATATTTGCGGATGTGTGCGTAATCTACAATTTTCTAACGACATCTTTTTATTTTAAGGTTAAATTTTCATTGCAAAGCGGCTGCTTTGCTTCCTTGTGCTTTGTGTGTGTTTTCGTCTTTCGTGTTTTGTGTTCTTATTGAGTTAAAATTATAATTATTAATGCTTTATTTAATTTGGTTTTAAAAGGTGAATCTTATCGCTGTGTCTTTACGCGATTATATTATTAATCTATATCCCTGGTACTATCTTCCTCCCACACTACACAAAGTGTTGGTTCATGCTCCAGATATCATAAATTATGCACTTTTGCCAATTGGGGAGTTATCTGAAGAAGCTGCAGAATCAAAAAATAAGGATATTAAAATGTTTCGAAGACAGAACACTCGGAAGATGTCACGCATTGCTACAAATACAGACTTAATAAATAGATTGCTTCTGAGCTCAGATCCATTTATTACTGGCCAAAGAAAACTCCCTTGCACAAAAAAATCTATATTATTAAAATCAGCATATGATCTTTTAGATAGCACACATTTATTCGATTAAATTTAAATTAAAAGTTTTGTTTTTTTATTTATTATTTTTTTTTTTACCGAATAACATACTACATTTGGGCATACTGAGAATGAACCACGCCCCTCTCGTAAAGTTTCAAGCCAAAAATCTACCACCTAATGTTCTTTGGTCTATATTTTTTGTTATCACAACCAATCGATCATATGACAGCTATATGATATAGTAGTCCGATCCTTACGAAATTTGGTACATATATTAATTGCTATAAAAAACATACGCATGTTAAATTTGAACAGGATCGGATAATAAATGTGGGAGTTATTGCCTAAACCGATTTAGGTTCGTATGACAGCTATAAGATATAGTCATCCGATCCGGGCAAAATTTGGTACAATTATCTATTGTTATATAAAACATACGCATGCCAAATTTGAAAAGGATCGGATAATAAATGTGGAAGTTATTCCCTAAGCCGATTTAGGTTCGTATGACAGCCATATCATATAGTGGTCCGATCCGTCTGATTTTTGTACATTATCCTACTATATTTTAATAAAAATTTTGTGCAAAGTTTCAAGCCTCTACTTCAACCATAAGCATTTATGGCCGCCCTCCCCATACAACTGGAACCAGTGTGTGCTGTTCTCTGTTCTTTGACTTGCTTATGCTCAGGCAAGCGAGTTGTGTGCTTTTTTTTTGCACGTTTTTTGTTTGCAAAATATCTGTGAGTCTGTCGGTGTGTGCGAGTGTGAGTGTATGTGCAATTGCCGCTGCCATCGTGTCTCAGTGCCCTGTCACTGTGTGTGCATTTTTGTAGCTGTCGCTGCTGCTGCGGTGGCTGGTTCTGCCGGCGCTGCCGCTGCTGCTGCTGTTGCTGCTGCTGCTACTGCAGCTTTCGTTTCGAATTGCGCTTGCGACTCCCCAGAGTTGTGTTTGTGGGTTTTGTTGTGCGACGCAAGTGACGACGTGAAGACCAACGACGACACGCCGCCTCTGCCAAAGTTTGCCTGAGACGGAGACTCACTCAGTCACAGTCACAGTCACAGTCATTGCGACCCAAGCAAGCAGAGTAACCAACAACCTCTCTGGCCCCAGCCAGCGTCAGACGTGTGCGAAGAACCGAACCGAACCAAACCGTACCGGTGACGTAGCCGTCCGCCATTATTACACCCGCGGTAGTCTCACTCGCTAAAATCCACATTTATATATCCGAGAGATTCCCATATTCAAATCGAGTAATAGAAATATAACAACAACAAATTCTGAGTGGTAGTTTCGGTGCTCTGTTTATTTGTTTGTTTCTTTGTGTTGGTGTGCGTGCGTGTCTGCGTTGCAATTTCTCCATCCAAAAAAAAAAGAAAAAGGAGAGAATCTAAACACCTCACATAATATTCAATATTCAATTTCAATAAGAATTGTATTGCACGACAACAACAACAAACAACAACAACCAACAAAGTCAACTCAAAGTTATGTAGATAAAAAAAAAGAGAATAAAAAATAAAAAAAATAAATAAATAAAAAGTGTGTGGCAAAGCGCGCGTTAGGCCGACGCAGCAAATGTGATCTCATAAATAAAATAAAACCAATACAACATAATTTTTAATGAAGAAAAAAAAAATAAATAATATGTAAAATAGAAATAAATAAATCATAAAAAAAATGCATAATAAAAAAATAATAAATAAATCAATAGTGCAACACAAATAAAAAAGAGAAAAAAATCTACACCAACAACAAAAAACAAAGCCAACAAAGTGACCAAAATAAATCAAAGTAAAAAAAAAAAAAAAATAAAAATAAAAAAAAAATTTAAATCAAATTTTTTTTTATTTTTTATAATTTTTTTGTTTTAATTCAAAATACCAATACACATAGCAAATAGAAAAGGTAAATGCCAAATGAGAGAACTTTGAGTATTTAAGTGTGTGAGTGTGTGTGTATGCGTCTCTGCGTGTGTTTGTGCCTTCGAGTGTGAATGAATTGAAATGTTGCAAAAATTGCAAGATACTTTTTGTATCTACAAGTAACTTGCCACTTTTGCATGCAACTTAATGTTTCAGAAACTTTTTTTTTTTTGAAAATATGAAAAGACTAAATTCGCAGTGTCGTCTGAACCAGACACACACACACACAAACACATACAGAGAGACACGCAGCGGGGGCTCATTTATCAAGTGCCTAAGTGCGTGAGTGTGCAATTCGACGAGCATGTGTGTGTCTGTGTGAGTGCCTCTGCCTCTGTGTATATGTGTGTGTGTGTGACAACTTGAACAAAAAGCACACGACAATTGACGTTAGCGGCGTCTCCCCAAACTTCTCAACCCCCGCCTTCTCTACATACCCAAATCAAGTGCCAATGTGTTCGTGTATATATGCGTGTGTGTGTCTGTGTGTGTGAACAATTAAGTGCAAAAATTTCTAGCTAGAAAAGTTTGCTTTTAAATAAGCGAAACTTTTTGCGTAAACGGATTTGTGTTTCAGGTGTTTTTTGCATTCCAATTTCGATGCTCGGATTGCCAAGAGTAATCAAAGGCAAATATTTTGCAACAAACCCAACTGAATTCTGAGTTCTGAAGGCGGCGAACGCCCACAACTTTGACGTTGTTCAACACTGTAATCAAGAAAAACACGCACACAAACAAACACAAAGATATCGAATGAAAGAACAGAAGAGCCACAACAAAAGCGCTCCACACACACACACACACACATGCATATACAAGCAGGCACAGTCGGCACGCTCTTCTGCTTTGGTATTTGTGAGTGAATGCATTTAACGTCACAATCGCATTGCAAAATATACAAAAAAAAAAAAAAAAAAAAATAGAAAAAAAAGTTAAAAATAAAAGAAGAAGCAGAGAGGAGGAAAAAAAACTGAAAGAAAAGAAAACCAGAGAACGGCCGCCTGCGTCGTTGACGTCTCGACTTTTGGCTGGGGCAGCGCTGCCACTGCCACTGCCACTGCTGCTGTCCGCTGCCTGCTGCCCGCTGCCTTGGCTGCTGCTTTAGCTCCTCGCTAACACGCCGGCCACCATTTTGATTTTGTTGTATTTCTTTTTGATTTCTTTCTTTCTTTTCATACTTCGCCGACGCTTCAATGATTAAAAAGTGAGAAAAAAAAGCTCACTGAAACCGGCTTGGCTTTTTTTTTTATTTATTTATTATTTTTTTTTTTTCTTAAATTTGTAGGAAGCGCATCCTTTTTTGTTTTAGGCGCGCAATTTCCAAGGCTAGGGAAATTTGAGTTACTGGTTTTGGGTCTGATCCCGACCGCCCCACGTCAGCCACGTGTCAGCCAAATGGCGTTGTGGCCAAACCACCAACACACATGCACACATAAAACCGGCCGGTGCACTGCATGTGGCAAGTAACAAGCCTGGCAGGGTGGAGAAGGAGGAGGGGTGGTGTTGGGGGCAGCAATTTAAATGTCTCGATTGCAATGGCCACGGCAACGGCCCCAAAAAGCTTTCCATCACTCTGACTCTCTCAAAACTCTCTCTCTCTCTCTCTCTCTCTCTCTTTGCTTGGCTCTCTTCCTTCTGGCTTGCTCTCGGGCTCTGCAGTTGAGAGAGATAGAGAGCGAGAGAGCCAACGCATTCGGCCTGCAATTATTTGCAGTTTTGTGAGTTTGCTTCCGTTGTTGTCGTTGCCCTTTCTGTTTCCTCTGGTCTCTTTTGCCCTTTATCTTGCTCGCCTTCAACATTGTTGGGGCTGTATTTTTCTTCTTCTTCTTATTTAAAGCGTTCGCTTGTTTGTGTGTGTGTGAGTGTCTGCCTTGGTCTTGCAACCACCATGGCTGCCACAGTCGCAAATGTTCGGCATGTGTGCATAATTTGGCGCTTCGCCATGTTTTTCCCAATGCATGTGGATATGAGTGTACGTGTGTGTGTGTGTGTTGTGTGTGTGTTTGTGTCTGTTTGTTGTCATGTTGCTTTTGGCTTACGCTTCTTACTTTGTGTGTCTCCTCTTTGTGTCGCTTATGCTGTCTCTGTCAATGCGCCAGGCCACTCAATTTCCATTTTGGGTCTGCCTTCGCCAACGGGTTTGGCCCCGGGCGGACTGGTGGGGCGCAGGGGCCCGGCAACCGGCAAAAACATGTTTTGTCTGAATGCATTTTTACCCTCTCGCTCCCCCCTTTTTTTTACGCCTTTTTACTCTCTTTTTACTCTCTTTTGTTAGGTAATTTTTTTTTTTTTTTTTTTTTTTGTTTTGCCTGGCCAAATCAAGAGCTGATCTGATCTAACCTCACTTAGGATTTCAAATATGGAAAATGCTTAAACGAATTTTTATGAATCAAAATTTAAGGTTGGCAAAATATTCTTTGCATAACCTTTTCCGTTAAAAAAAAAGTGTCACCTCTTTTTCAAAAGGCGCAGCCAAACAGACAGCGGGTGGCCCTGGCAGAGTTGCCACATCTACCATTTGATCCCCCCGTTGATAAAATATTCGACATAAAAAAAAAGAATTTGCAACCTTCTCTAGAGTGTTGTCATTACCAGACCAAGTCGGATGATGGGATGAGATTTGGTGGGGCGCAATTGAGCGGCGCCTGGAGTCAGCACTTTTCTAATTCGCCATAAAAAGGAAGCAAACAACAATTGCAAAAAAAAAAAAAAAAAAAAAAAAAATTGAATGAAATGAATAAAAAAATATAGCAAAATGAAGCTCATGCACCTTGCACCACCAGCCACGACTCACACACACAAACACACACACACACAGAGACAGACACAAAAGCGCATTTCCTTTTCCGGCCTGTGGGCCTCGATATATTTTTTCCAAATTCCTTTTTTTCCATTGGTCTCTGAAGTGGCTGAGGAGGCCCTTTTTGGTGTCTCTTACTTGCCCCATCATTTGCCCGGCCCCTGGCAAAGTTTCATGTAGTTTTGTCGCGTGTTTCTCCCCCCTAACCCACCCCGGGTGCTGGGCTGCATTGTTATGGCTACGTTCCGTTCCATTTCGAAGGCCCCCAAAAATCTTACCGCCCGGCCCCATCGATGGGCGTGTGTGTGTGTGTTGGTGTTGTGTCGTCGACTTTTTCAGGCAATGCACGTTTCGCCATGTTCCTTTGGCCAAATGCACAAACAATGTTTACATATGCCATAGCCCCTTCTCCCTCTCTCGGTGTCTGTCTATTTGTCTACCCGTTTGGCAGTTTTCGCATTGCAGTCAATTTCTTTCGTTTTATCTGGGGTAAGGAAGCGGAGCCTGCAACGCCAGCCAGCCCTAGCCAAATAACACGTGACTGACCCATTTGCCGGCACCACCGGGCCCGGACCAGCCCAGCCCGGCCGGGCCGGGCCGGGCCGGGCCGGGCCTCCGGACCTCCGATTGAGACTGGCAAGTCGTCCTCGACTCGGTTTTGTCATTCCATTTGCTGTTTTGTTACTCTTAAATCCTTTATGGTTGTTGTTCTCATTGCACTGCCGCCATTTTCATTTGTTGATGGCCAAAACTGACTCGGTCTTCTTCTTCTTCTTCTTCTTCTACTACTACTCTTTTTTTTTGGCCACAAAATGTAAGCATAAAATATTGAAAAGTTCGCTCTGCCAGCTTCCAAAGTTTTTCCTATCCACAAAAAGTATAGAAAAAGTAAGCAAAAAAATAAATAAAAATCTAGCAAAATATTTTCGAGTCTTGTCGTTTTCATCGCTTGATTGGTTTCTTGCCAACTCAAGTTGCCAACTTTTGAAAAGGCAAAACTATTTGCCCAGCCTTGTTTGGCAATATTTTTTTTTTTTTTTTATCTTTGATTAATCTAATTTTTTTTTGCCATTCGAAAGATATGAAAATTATTCAAGACCAAAAATTAAACTAGTCACCATTTGATATATAAAAGAAATTGAGGAATTTATGGAATTATAGATTATATAGAATTTATTCTGGAAATCATAACGATCATATTGATAGTGTGGGAAACTAACTGAAAACCTCAAGAGCCCAAATGGCTGGAATCCGCCAAGATTATATAGAATTTGTTCTGGAGTTCACCAAGATTCAAAGACTCAAGAGATATCATATCGATAGGAAGGGAAACTATCTGAAATCCTCAAGAGCCCAAAGGGCTGGAATCCACGAAGATTATATAGAATTTGTTCTACAATTCACCAGGATTCAAAGACTCCAGAGATATCATATCGATAGGGAGGGAAACTATCTGAAATCCTCAAGAGCCCAAAGGGTTCTATTGAAGATTAAAGTTTCAGGAAAAAAAACTTAAAGTTCTTTTAAGCATTTCCTAAATTTCCAATACTATAATTCCTTAATTTCTTTGAAGACCCCAAAAGGGTATGAATGGTGAGTTATCTCTCACAGGCTTCTAAAATTTTCTATATAAACTAAAGAATAAAGCTGAGCTCTTCTTAAACCAAAGAACTTATTGAGCCTTCAAAGCCTGAATTTATTTAGTTCTAGTTTAACAGATATTCCTAATTTCCCTAAGCTGCTTAAAACTCTTTAAGGTTCTTTGCACTCTTAGCCGAGAAGGGAGCCGGAGATCTTGAGGAATGGCCATAAATTACTCAAACTATTTACCATAAATTAGAACAAAAACAAATCATTAAGTAATTTATAAATCCCCATCTCCTTGCTCTCACTCTTTCTCTTTCTCTCTAAAAGGCTTTCTCCGATTCTCCAGTGTGTATGTGTGTGTGTGTCTAATTTTAAAACATTTTCTTGGCCCCTCTGGAGCATGCAAGCCGTTGGCCCTTTTGGTAGGTTGGTGATTGCACTTTGCAGAATTTGTATGTTGTCGCAATGCCATAAATTGTGGACACCACAGTGGCTACCGATGCCAGGCCCCCCGCCTGCCGACTGCCGCCTGCCATCGGATCCATCTCATAGTTGCACGTTAGTGGCTATAAATTACAACAAACATTTGCCACACTTCCGATTGCTTGGCCGTGGTGGTGATGGTGGTGGTGGTGGTGGTGGTGAATGGCGTCTGTCCGACTCTTTAGACAGGCATTTCTGTGCTTTAAATCGGCTTATGACCAACACAATTCCTGCTGGTGTCTAGGCTAGCTGCTTGACTGGCTTATCTTGTAGAGACCGAGACCAAGCCCAAGCCCAGCCCGGACTACTGACTGGCTGGTCTGGCTGAAAGGGTTGGCAGTTTGAATTACTGCAGCCGGTCGACTGGGAAAGCATTAAAGAAAATCGATAACACGGTCGAGACGGTATGACTATGACAACTGCTAGCTGGCGTTGTTGTTAGTCCCCACCGATTCCCTTTAGTCTGGCCGATTTACATTGTATGACACTCTTGTCTATGCTAATTTAAATGGACGACATCCTCCCGTCACTGCCTTTAAAATTCCAAAACTTCAAGTGAGAGTGGGAGAGTGAGGGAAATCATTAAGAAAGAGCTTAGAATTTGAAATCGAAAGATACTAAAAAAATCCTAGAATTCAGATCTGTCATGTTCAACGATTCAGTAACCTAAACTCAATTCATTAAATTTTGTCCACAAAAGACACTGCTGGACTTTGGAAAGAACCCTCGGGAAGTGTTTTATCTGTGTATTCACACACACACACACACACACACACACACATAGGCAACGTCAACAGTAAATTTATTGAGGTAGTTTAACGTATTCAGGACAAAATAAAACCAAACAGAGAACTATAGAACACACAAGCTTACAACAACAACGAAAACAACAATAAAAAAATAACAAAATGAAAAACCCTTTAACATGCAAATTTTTCCGAATATGCACAGGCAGAAGAGCTGGTCTGGCCTGGCCTGGCCTGGTCGGATTGCAGCTAACATGTTGGTTGCCACAACAAATATTGACCAAAAAATTGAAAATTTTTAAATGAAAAAAGTAATACTAGTTTATATGAATAAATAAGCCTGGCAATGCTGTTGTGTCATAAAATGGCATTGCCAGCACTAAATGAACCGAGCACTTGACAAGGCCAAAAAGGCCTTGCCATTTTCTATGGCTTGCCATAAATAATGGAGTAGCCAGCATAGTCAAGGCATTTTAACGTACTCTGTGAACCCTGAAGGCGGCTTCCATAGACTCGTTTGTATACTCTTTTTGACAACTTTTCAACACTATGAAAAAGTGTTGCTCAACTAAATTGAATGTGGAATAAATGTGGAATTCCTCATTTGAAGTAGGCTATATTTTATTTGCCACTTGGATTTCGATGAAAACGAAAAAAGTTTTTCTCAGTTGTGAAAAATTTGCCGTGTGTTAAACAGTTCGGAAAATAAAGACACAAAAATTTTCAAATTTTGCAAACATTAAAAGAACCGAAGGAGAGAACAGTGAAATTTTCAGTAAATCCAAACAAAGTTTACAAAATCTTTGATTTTAATGTTTGCAAACGCTTCACAACGCACCAGCCAAAGCCTCGGCTGCAGCACCTCAGACTTCGATCAAACAGCTGGCAATGACGGTGACGGTAGCGCCGGCAGCAGCTCGCAGTCTCTGCCCAAATTGTTTGAGAAGCGCTCCCATTATGGGGGCCTAAGTGAGTACCAGAATAAATTGAGAGCCTCTCCGATCGCAATCTTCAAATCGCGAATTCATCATTTCGCATACAATAAAAAAAGCGAAAAGTATTTCAATGTCACGACACACATGCAAAAAGAGAGAGAACAAAAAAAACCAACAACAACAACAACAATCAGCTAAATGTAGAACATAAAACAAAATTAGCAAACAGAGCAACAAACAAAAAAAGAATTTTTTTTTTCTAGAATTTTAAGCATTTTTTTTTTTTTTTTTTTGCTTGATAATATTTTTTTTGCCACCCGCTAATGTGGCTATCTCCCTCTCTCTCTGACTCTCTCTTTCTCTTTTTAGCTTGTTATGCAATGTTTCTTTTTTTTCTATTTTGTTCGGGCTGAATTGGCAAACCATATAAACACTCTGGCAAATATATAAAAATAAATAACATTTCGCTGATAATTTCGGCGCTGCTCGATTTCGGTTCGTTTCGTTTGTTTCCACTTGGCAACGGCACTAAATTCATAGGCGATTCTTTTCGATTTTTATCAGGTACAAAATTATCAAACACATATCTTTGCCAAACTTGTCCAAGCCAAAAAAAAAAAAAAAAACATAAAAGAAGAAAAAGAATTTTGCAAAAAAAGAGAAATTATTTGTTTACTTTTTTTTTGTGTGTTTGAATATTTTTTTTGCAAATTCATTATATAATTTATTTAAAATTTGCCCATTCCCAATTGAGTCATTCGGCTATTTCTGAGAGCGAGCAGATGCTGGCCAAAAAGAATTCAACCATTTTGGTTACGCGTGTGCGAATAAGCGACTTCACGTCATTTTTCATATCGCCGCGTGCCGAGTGATTAACACTAAAAAGTGTCTTCGACAAACTATGACCAACCCATCGGATAGGGGGTTGGGGGTGTGCAGGGGCATAATGAAATAATTGACGATGCTACGTCAAAGCTCGCGTGCTCGAACGAACAAACTAAAGAAAAAGAAAGACAAAACGAAATCGGCAAACAAAAACAAAACAAATGCAGACATGACTATGGGATGCCCTACCTTTGGGTCTTAATTAATTTCTGGGAATGTTGAAGGAAATTTTGAGGGAGTTTTTTTTTGAGGTTATATAAAAAATAAATCTAGTTCTAATAGAAAAATTCTTGAATAAAAAAAAAAAAACAATAAATATAAAAATCAAGTTCCAATAGAAAAATTTTAGACTACAAAAATAACAATTCTAATAATTCGATTTATTGCAATTTGATTAATTTATTAAAAACAAAACAATAAAATTCTAACCCAATTTAAAATAAATTAACCTCATTAATTCAGCAAATTTATATAATTGAATAAAAATTCATATCTTAATTATTTGATCTGTTTATAAAAATTTAATTAAAAAAAATAAATTAAAAAAAAAGTATTTTTACAATTTTATTCAAATAAGAATAAAATTAAATACTAAATAAATTCATTATAATTTTTTTAAATAAATTGCAATATATAAATAATTGATTAAATAATGAAATTACTTGCTCTTCAATAAAGTTCTAACTTTAAAAAAACTTGAACTTACTCATTATAGTTCCAAACATTTTCTTCTAACCTCAAAAAAAAACTTGACCTTACTCATTATAATTCCAAAATTTTTCTTCTGGGTGAATAAATACCCAAGTAGAAACATACTCGTAGATGGCTATTGACTCACCTATAGAAATGGGACATAGTTTATATTTTTTTCGGATCGGACAAAAACCACAATGAAAAAAGAATTAAATCAGTCAGGCAAACGTTTCATTTAAATTTATAAATGACTTTGATTTTAAAGAAAAATAATATTATATTTGTCTGGCTTGAGAACCTTAGGATTTTATCTTCTATTTGTTATTTTTTTTTTTTTCTCATCTAAAAAGTCAGAGCCGTTTGGCCTTTTGATTCCCCAAGACCCTGTGTAGGGTATAGCGAAAAAAAAAACTAACGACATTTGTGTGGGTCACTCTGCCTGCGCCTAATCAAACGCACAAAATTCGCAAACCGGCCTCTTTTTCTGGGTTGTTTACATTTTCTTTTGGCTCCCTCGCTCTCTTTACCAGCCGGCGTCTCTCATTTTTTTTTTGCCAAGCTTTCTAGCTGAAGCTTTTACGCACTTTTTTATGCGTGGCGCTCAGCTCTTACCCACAGCGATCATAGAGTTGTTTGGGGTCGTTGAACCAAAGTTTTGTGCGAAACGCACTCGTCCCCCTCACACGGCTCCCCTTTGGCCTAGGGGAAGTCTGTGCGAAATTCTCACACTCTCTGGTTAGGTTGTTGTCTCTCGTGGTTTCTGGCAGACTTTGCGGTGCGTAAGTTTGCGAAATGCTCACGACCTCATTTCTGGGGTATCAGCAAAATTGCCAATTCCGCGTTCATTGAACTTTTCAAGGTAATGTGCGTTTGAATTGGTGCCCCACGCACAAAATGATTGCGAATCTTTGGGATACAGTAGAGATTAAGTTTAATGGAAAAGCTTGGTAAGGCACGTGATTTTTAAAAGTTTTATTTTTGTTTTGTTTTTGCAGAAATGGCGGAAGGTAATGGCGAACTTTTAGATGATGTTAATCAGAAAGCCGATGACCGTGGAGATGGCGAACGTACAGAAGATTATCCCAAACTATTGGAATACGGACTGGATAAAAAGGTAAAATTTGAGATTAGAAAAATTCGTAGAGAGAATATAATTTCAATTGTGGTTGATTAGGTCGCTGGTAAGCTTGATGAAATCTACAAAACTGGTAAACTGGCTCATGCCGAGCTGGACGAGCGCGCCTTGGATGCGCTCAAGGAGTTTCCCGTCGATGGTGCCTTGAATGTGCTTAGTCAGTTCCTTGAATCAAACTTGGAGCATGTGTCAAATAAGTCTGCCTACCTGTGTGGTGTGATGAAGACATACCGGCAAAAGAGTCGCGCCAGCCAACAAGGTGTGCCCACACCAGCCAGCACCATACAGGTGAAGGGACCCGATGAAGACAAAATCAAAAAGATCTTGGAACGCACCGGCTATACATTGGATGTGACCACAGGTAGGTTAATTGGTTAATTATATCCAACTTAACATTTTAATTCTTATAATGGATTTTTTTGTAGGACAACGCAAATATGGAGGGCCACCGCCCAATTGGGAGGGCAATGTGCCTGGCAATGGCTGCGAAGTCTTTTGTGGTAAAATACCCAAGGATATGTTCGAAGATGAGCTCATTCCGCTCTTTGAGAATTGCGGCCAAATCTGGGATCTACGCCTCATGATGGACCCAATGACCGGCACAAATCGTGGTTATGCATTTGTCACATTCACAAATCGCGAGGCCGCCATCAATGCTGTCCGACAGGTATTTACGAAATCTTATTCAATACTTCATCACAACCCTTTCGGCACCCATTCAAAAAAAATATCTCTCTCTCTCTCAATATCAATCTCAATCTCTCTACACATTCTCCCCCACCTCCCCTGAACCTTTCTCTCTCTCTCGTTTTTTTTTTTAAGTATTCTTAAAACTAGTTTATCATAATTAATTTTACAATTATTGCTACATAAATTTAATCACAATTTTATACAAAAAATTTATTTTGTTTTTTAGGTAAAAACAAAAAAAAAAAAAAAAAATTATAAATTTATCACATAATGTTATCTAAAACAGAATTAAATTTCAAATTTTACTTGGTCATCAATAGCGGCGCTTGCGTAAAATTTAATACCGATATTGATAAGTCTGTTTTAAGCATTCGCAAAATTTCGACAACAAATCTGCAATGATTCGGCGCTTCTTTAAGCAAAACAGAAACAAAATAGAACAAGAAAAAAAAAACAACAAATAAAATAAACAAAAAAACAACCGTTTACTTTTAGCTTTAGCCAATTATTTATTCTAGATGTTTTTTCTTATTTTTCTTCATTCAAAAAGTATAAAACTATTTTGTGCTTACTCTCTTACTTTCATTCACTCTTAGTTCGCTTCAAAAGTTTTGCTTAGCCTAGTTAACTAGTTTTCTTCTTGTTCCTACTCTTTTCGAAACAAAAAGAGTGTATTCACTCGCTTCCCTAGACGAATCAATATGGACTTGTCCGTCTGTTAGAAAATCTATTCAATCGGTCATAGGCTGCTATATCATATCTTACCAAATAGCTGTTCTAGCCTTAAAGGCTCTCGAGGCATATTTCCTAAACTTTAAACCCAATAGGGGCACACTTATATGTCAAGTTTAAGCTAGATCGAAGTACTATATCATATTCAGCTGTCAGACCAATACCAGTTGGTCTATTCTATCTACGTATACCAAGCCTCATCTTGATCAGGCTATAACTGATCTATATAACTAAATCGGTATTAAAAATATTAACTGTTCTAGCCTTAAAGGCTCTCGAGGCATATTGCCTATACTTAAAACTGAATATTCGAAAGACTTAAATAGGGACACACTTCTATGCCAAGTTTCAGCTAGATCGAAGTACTATATCATAGACAGCTGTCATACCAATACCAGTTGGTCTGAGGTATTTGCAGTCCGATCAGAATCAATTCTACTTACGTATACCAAGTCTCATCTTGATCAGGCTATAACTGATCTATATGATCTAAATCGATGTTAAAAATATTACCCATATCTGTAGACCGTTCTGATTCAAATTCATTATTGTGATAGAGTCTAAAAAGTTGCATATAAACACCAAGTTTCATTTTGATCGTAACCTAAATCTAAGCCTAAATCGGTATTAGGTTTGTCTTCTGCATTTCGTTCACATATGGAGAACACTTCTAAGGCTAAGCTGGAGTATATAGATCATATAATATTTTGATAGTGTCTAAAAAGTTGGATATATACACCAAGTTTCATTTTGATCATAGCACTATATAACCTAAATCGGTATGAGGGATGCCTTCTGCATTTTGTTCATGCATGGAGAACACTTCTGAGGCTTTTATCTTTACCTGGTTTAAGCTGGAGTATATAGATCATATACCGAGCTCATTTAAAATTTGATATATATTCTTATATTCTTTCGAACCTTATTGGTCTGAGGTACATATGTATCTAGTAATCCTCAATTATTCGGAATAGATGGCGATAGCAGGTAACTTCGAAAAGAGTCTGTATTCTTCGGCAAACCGGAGTCCCTATTTTTTTTTTGTATTTTTATCTTTACGTAAAACTCTTACTATTTTCTTTGTCTTACTCTTTCTCTCTCTGTTTATCACGCTCTGTTTGTCTGTCTGTAAATTTGTTATGTATGCATGTCATTCTGTCTTCTCGACTTGACTTTTAGTTAGTCTAATAAAAATGAAAGTTCTTAGCCTCTCTTTCGGCTTTATACGAAACGAAATGAATTTAATAATTTGCACTTTGAAAAGAGTTCTCAAAATACAAAAAACTGATGCTCTCCTCTCTACCCTCCCGCTTTCTCTGTCTGCCAAAAAAAAAATATGCTTTTTATTTTATTTTTTTTAGTTTGAATTTTTATTCTCTTTTAATTTTATGAAACTATGTAGAAAAAGATTAAGCATTAGGGGTACGTTTAAATTGTCTGGTTTTATTATGGACAAATTCGAGCATGACCCCAACAAAATGAACTAAACACTAACCCAATTGATTAGCAAAACTAAACTAACCGAAATTTTCTCAATAATATATAATTTTTTTTTTTTTTTAACTTAAATAAATGCGGCCGCGTCCCAAACCCACCAAGAATCTCGGCTAAACCATTTCGAAATTGGTAAAACAAAATTAACCATTTTCTTATTTATAATTTTTTTCTGTTTTGTTTAAAAAAAAAAAAGATCACACTTTTTATTCTTATTATTTTATTATTTATTTTATAAAATTGGTAAAAAAAAAAAAAAACAAACAAAAAATCACATTTTAATCGTTCCCATTCCCACCCCAATTATAGCTCGATAATCACGAAATAAAACCCGGCAAGTGTCTGAAAATAAATATAAGCGTACCGAATCTACGCCTTTTCGTGGGCAATATACCCAAGTCAAAGGGCAAAGATGAAATTTTAGAGGAATTTGGTAAACTTACAGGTAAATTTAAACCAAAAAAAAAATTATTTCAAATTTTCCCAAAAAAAAATTAAAGCGAGAGATAATCGAAATCTCTCGTAATCGGCTAAACAATCATCCAATTGGCTAACTTAATTGGCTCACTACGAAAAGAAAAACAAAACAAACTTTTACCAAGCTTTCCCAGGGGTTTTTCCGTTTTTAGGAATTTCATTCAATTATTTATTTGATTTATGCTTAAGTTTTCCACTATTTTGTTCAACCATCTCAACCATCTCATCTCCAAACCATCCAAAAAAAAAAAAAAACCATCACGAGACACGAGACTCTCTTTTCAAACTGACAAAGCCAACAACTGCACCATCTTTCGCCCATATTTTTTAATGCTTACACAAATACAAATATAAATATTTATCATATTTTTAACTAGCTTAATTTAAATTATTCATAAAAAAAAAAAAAAAAATATTACGATATCTCCAGTCATTAACTTTGCGTACAAAATTTGTTTCAAATTCTTACAAAATTTATGCATTTCAACCCACCGAAAAAAAAATTAAGTATCCAAAAAAAAAGGTCATTTAGCTTAAATAACTCAAATTTATTTATTTATTTATTTTTTTGTAAATAAATTAAAAATTCTTTTAGGAGAAGTTAAATTTTTGCTTCCCTTTTTGATAAACCTTTTTCATTTTGGTAGCAACAAATATTTTTTTTAACAATCAATTCATTATTATTTGGCACGCATACAAATGAAACTAAATTTAAAAAAAATGAAAAAAAAAATTAAGTCTAGATTTTATAAATTTTTTTTTTTTTTACTAAAACAAATCAAACCAAACCAACCCCACCCGTCACACCTTGCCAGTTGTGAAAAAAAATCAAAACCAAACAAAAAATTTTGTTTCCAAAAAAACTGAAAAAAAAAATCAAATCAAAAAATATCAAAATTCTTTTTTTTTTTGTTTTGTGTGAACTTTTCAAACAATTGCAGCTAAATGATTTTGAAATTCGGAAAGGCAAAAAGATTGGTGTTACGATATCATTTAACAATCACCGGCTTTTTGTCGGCAATATACCTAAGAATAGAGATCGTGACGAATTAATTGAGGAATTTTCAAAACATGCACGTAAGTGATCCAAACAACAACAAAAACAACAAAAACAAATCAAAATATTAAAAGCAAATCAAATAAATATCAAAACCTAAAAAATAAAATAAATCAAGAGAAATTATTTCAAAATCATAAAAAAAAATATAAAAAAAATAAAAATAAAAACCCCAAACCAGCCCAGCCCTGAATCCCCCTGAATTGGACAATATACATATATATATTTTATTTCAGGCGATATTTGCAGAATTCGAAAATATTTCACAAAATGAGTAACCAATTGGATTATTGTTTTGCAATTTTCGCTTAAAACTAACCAAAAACAAAAAAAAAAAAAAAATTGCCAAAGTCAAAAATCTTTGGTAAGGCTATCGCTCTCTCTGTCTCTCTCTCTCTATCTCTCTCTTTCTCTCTGTCTGATCTGAGAAAATACAACAAAAAATTAATTGTTTAAATTTGAAAAGAAGAAGAAGAAAAAAAAAACTGAAAACCTGTGGCCGCCCAGACAATTCGCAATTAGCAAAAAGTAAAACATTTTGAATATTTTTGAACTACTTTTTTGATTTTGTTTTCGACGCGCTCAACACTGCCACCACTCCTACTCTTAATGACTCATTCTATTGATTCTGTTTAATCAGACTATTCCGGCTCGACGTTTAAAAAGAACAATATGGTAATGACTGGAGAAACCACAAAACTAAATACTCTCTCTCTTTCTATCTCTTTCCTCCCCCCAAACCCCTCGAACCCAATTTCTTTCCCCGAGAAACTCTCACATAAAACAATAACTCTTTTTTGGCCTACTCTTCCCTCTGGTCCGTTCAGCCAAGTCAACATACTCTCTCTCTCTCTATCTGTCTCTCTCTCTCTATCTGTCTCTCTCTGTCTCTCTAAGCATATCAATTTATTTTTAGTTACAAAAAAAAAAACAAAACCAAATACAAACTTTTTGCAACTTGTAAAAAAAAGCAGTTATTTTTGTTATCCATTTTTTTTTTCAATGTTTCTAAGTGTTTTTGATTAATTTTAAAATATTCTCTATACTCGTAATTACTCTATGTGTGTGTGTGTGTGTGTGTTTACCCGCTCTGTCCAAAATACGGAATCGGCGTTTTTAGCTTAGCAGCGCATTTCTTTTTCACATTCAAAAATATTTGAAAAGTTTAACTCAAGCAGCAATTGTTGGCATTGGTTTTCAAAATCACCAAAGAAAAAAAATAAAAATAAAAAAAAAAAAACAAAACAAAAAATTTTCCAAATTTTCCACATTGTTTTACACGCTGTAAAATTCTGTGTTTTTCTATCTAAAATAATTTTTCCAAGCAAAAGTGTGTGTATTTGTGTGTGTGTCCTACACACACAGATACACATGCCTACACCATTCAACTCTTAACCTCAAATCACACACGCCTACAAATACTTTTTTGTTGTATTCAAAAAGAAGAAGAAGAAGACGAAGAAGAGGAAATTACTAATTTAGTTAGAAACCAAAATGATTTTCATAAATGAAATACTAAAATTAATTATTTTTTCTCTGCCTTTTTTTTGGAATTTAAATTTGTCCAAAAAAAAAAAAAAATTAAATAAATTATTAAAAAAAAAAAATATATATAGCTGGGCTTTACGAGGTGATCATCTATAGTTCACCGGATGATAAGAAAAAGAATCGCGGCTTTTGCTTTCTCGAATACGAGTCACATAAGGCGGCCTCTTTGGCCAAGCGAAGACTTGGCACTGGTAGAATTAAGGTACAGTATGCTACAAAACATCTAAAAGAAAGAAAGTATAAGAATTGTTGATTTTTAAGGTTTGGGGATGTGATATAATAGTCGACTGGGCCGATCCACAGGAAGAGCCGGATGAACAAACAATGTCAAAGGTCAAAGTGCTGTATGTGCGAAATCTCACACAAGATGTCTCAGAGGACAAACTCAAGGTAAACTCAACTCTTCATTTTATTCCCAAAAAAAAATTGATATATTTTTTATTTGTCTTTGAAATTCTCAGGAGCAATTCGAGCAATATGGCAAGGTAGAACGTGTTAAGAAAATTAAAGACTATGCCTTCATACACTTTGAGGATCGTGATAGCGCCGTGGAAGCTATGCGTGGCCTTAATGGCAAGGAGATTGGTGCCTCAAATATTGAGGTAAGTCTTACACAATTTTTTATTTAAAAATTTTTGAAGCTAAAAGGGTATGTTTTTGTATAGGTTTCACTCGCCAAACCGCCTTCGGATAAAAAGAAAAAGGAAGAGATTTTACGCGCCCGCGAACGTCGCATGATGCAAATGATGCAGACTCGTCCTGGTCTCGTTGGGTAAGTTGAATCTGGTCAAATTCTTTCATCCTACAACACCCAACCCTTCCCCCATTAATCCTACAACTACTTGTCTAGCATAACATGGACAGTTCATGAAAATTTCGGCGCAAAATTCAAAAGAAAAAAACTTTCTCGATTGATTTTTTTTGGCAAGGTCAAATTTGGTTTATGGTTCAAAATGCCTGTTTCTGCTTTTCAAGTCGCCACTGTCCTGTTTTCTTACCACAGTTTTAATTAATGTTTTTGTTGTCTTTTTTTATATTTTTTTTCTTTCTTCCATTTTTTTTTTTTTAATTTATTGCCAACTTGCCGTGCGTGACATTTCCTCTTTATTTTAATCCAACAACAACGACAACTACACAAAAATCATCATCGTTCTTAACTACTCCAAAAAAAAAAAAAAAAAAAAAAACAACAACATAAAATTTGTTGGTATTTTTTTTTTTGTATTAAAATAGATTTGAACCATTGTCTCCATACAGAAACCTCTCGCCGACACATCCCAGCATGATGCCCCTAGCGCCCATACGTCTGCCAGGGGCACGCATGCCGCCCATACGCACGCCGATGCCTCGAGAATACGGTAAGTTTGCCAAACCTAAAATAAATACAACAAAAAATTCTTAACAAAAAAAAAAAAAAAAATATTACATACATATATGTGTATATATAGACTATATTGGTTGATTAAACAAAAAAAAAAAAAAACTAAATAAGAAAAGATCTACAAGAAGAAGAAGAAGAAGTCGTAAAGGTGTCAATCAAGCAGCGAAAAGTAGTAGTAAATTTTTTTTCTCACTTTTGTGTGCTCGGCGTTCAAACTGGAAAATTATGTTTATTAATTTTGAAAATAATTTTTTTTAATTAATTTATTTGGTTTAGTTTTGGCCGTAGTTAGGAGGTAGTCAGTTCATTTAGGCACACTTCGAACCACACCAAAAAAAAACCACAACTAAAACCTTCATTCTAGCCTTAAGATCTAATTTCAAATTAACCACTAAAAAAAAGAAAAAGAAAAACCTATTTCAAATTGTCTTAATTTTTTAAGTTTGTGTCTCTCTCTATCTCTCTGTCTCTCTATTATTCTATATTATTTCTGTTTAGTTTAGTTTTTAATTATGTTTTACATTTTTTTTTTAAGGTTAGAAAACGCGAAACTTACAAATCAAAATGCTCGTAGCCCTTACCCCCCACACACTCACACACACACACACACTCACACAAGTACACAGCAATCATCTGCAGGTCTCAAATATATCCAGCTAGATTAATTGATTTAAATAAAAAAATCCGAAACTAACCCGCAACAAAAAAAAAAAATAATAATATAAAAGCGACTAATTTTGCACAAAAACATAACCTCACTTTTGTTAAAGCTACTCTCTTTTTTTTTTTTTTGTTTACCACCTATTGCAAGTTTATTCTACTCTCTCTCTCTGTCTCTCTCTCTCTTCTCTTTGTTTGCATGCTCAAAGCATTTTTATTTTGAAATTTTTTTTTTTTTTGAAAATTTCTAATTTCTAATTAAGCCCAATATAATTTTCGATGTTGTTTTGTATAAATGTTGGACCGATTTTATCTATCTATTTATCGATTTCAGTCGATATTTCAATTAGTTACAACAGTTTTTAACCTTGTTCCTAGAGTTGTTTATCATAATTAAATGTTGCAATTGTGTTCTCTGTGTAGCGAATGTTAAGCACCCTGTATACTGTTTGATGTTATACCACCGGTAAGTAACCGACTCATCTTTAATCCAAAAACAAAATATTTTTGAAAAAATAAATCTTGGGCGTATTGGCAAAAGAGTCAAAAAAGAAACCCCCCAACCGCCTGCCCCCACCCCCATTCCAACTCGAATCTCAGTTAGGACAGGAATTTTGCACAAACACATCCCTCACCCAGACAAACACACATATACACACACAAACACAGAGAGACATACTGACATGGCCAAAAGATTTAACCCAAGACATACTCCATTTTCCCCCATTAAATTACCTAGAGCATTTATCTAATTCCCTCCCCCATACCTCCTGCTGGTGTGCAAATTTCTAGATTATGATTACGACTATTTTGGTTTCACCGATTTCCGGGCTGGTTATGGCAATGAATCGTATTACGATGATCTATATCGGAGTTTCGATGGTGATTACAATTATTATGATTATCCGAGCGGTGGTAGCAGCAGCGGCGCAGCCGGCGGCGTTGCTGGCGGCTCTGTGGCCTTGTCAAGCGGCCCGGGCCCCAGTCTACCCTTGGTAGCCTCTCAAAGGGCCTCAAGACCCCAGCCAACTGGCCCAGTCAATCCGCCGAGCGTTATGGTGCGTCTTAAACAACAACAACAACTAAATAAATTCTAAAAAAAAAATTTATATTAGAAAAAGAAACACGCACACAGAACACATGGAAAAGAATTGTTTATTTTTATCATTTTTTTTTTTTTTGGTAGATTTTGCTTATTGTATTTTGATTTTGGTAGCTCTTCTCGTAGAAATTCTTCCAAAATTTATCACAAAATTATTTATGCTTTTTACAAAACAAAACATTTTATTTCTTTTGCTTTTTTTTATAAAAAAAAAATTTTATTTTTTTTTTATTCCTTTGGCTTTTGATTGTCTTGGCGATAAACCAACAAAATTTTGCAATTCCCAAAAAAAACGACAACAACACCAACAACTAACCAATTTCATGCCACGCCCACAACAACTGCTTAAATTCACATACGCCCACACACTCACTCACACAAGCCCACACGCTTTGTAATTATTTTAAGCTCAAGGATTTGCCAACTGGAAAACTTATCATTTATTTATTTTTATGGCTTTTATTTTTAATTTGCAAAAAAAATATAACGCTTATTTTATTTATTTTTTAATCATATATTTTTTTTTTTGAGCTGAATTTCAGTGTGCTTTTTATTGTTAAACAAAATTGTTATTCTTAAGTTTTGTTTGTTTGCTTATTTTTTTTAAGTGTTTTTTTTTATATTAATTTTTAAGTTTTATTTTTTTTGCTTTGTAAAATGTATAATCAATTTACTCATCCATTTGCGCTTTTTATTAATTAATTAATTAATTTAATTTTTTTTGTGTCGAAGAAGAATTTAATTGACCCAGGCTAAGTCAGCGGTTATCCAAAAAATACACTGAGAAAAACGCACACAAAATACAGACAAAATAAAATTAGAAATCATTTCTTTCAGTCGTAATATTTTTATGCAGACTTTTTTTTAATAGAAAAAAAAAAACAAAAAAAAATAATTATTATATAAACACATATCTCTACTACTTCTTATATATATATATTATATATATTGTATGTATTATATATTGTTTGTAAAAAACAGTTTTACAACAAAAAAAAAACAAAACAGTTACAACAACAACCAACAAACAAAACAAATCAATCAACAATAATTTATTTAATCTAACGCGATTATTTCGATTTTTTTCTTTTCTTTCTTTTCTTTTTATGTGTTCTTGTTATCTGAACAAAAAAAAAAAAAAACATATATAAATATCAATATATATTGTATATGAAAAAAAACACTCCAAACAAAAAAAACATCAAATTTACTATAAAAAAAAAAATCTTTAAAAAATTATATATATGTTCGTCAAAAATTACAACAACAAAAAAAAAACCTACCATCTTAAAAATTTTCAAATATTTCTGCAAAAAAAAAAAAAAAAAAAAAAAACAAAAAACCAAACCAATACAAATTCCAAAAACTACCCACCGACCTCGAAAATCATCTGTTATCGACTGCATTTCGATAAAAAAAAAAAAAATCGAAAAAAAATTTATCGTAAAAAAATCATCCTTTTCTCCTGCCCAAAATTTGCTGCCAAAATTCGAAAAATCCAAAAAACAAAAAAAAAAAAAACTTTATCTACCACCTTTTTTTCTGCAAACGGATTCGATTTCAAAATTCAAAAAACAAAAAAAAAATACCACAAAAATACCAAAAATATATTTACTCTTATTTTGCTAATTTTAATTTGATTTAAATGACAACTAAATTTGACAATTATCTTGGCGATCCATATATATATATATAATCCTTTATAATTATATATGCACACACAAACACACCTACACCTAAACACACACACACACATATATACATATACACAAAAATACCTGCGAAACCCCACAATTCGTTTTGATCGAAATCTCTGCTAAATCGAAAAAAAAATAATGAAATTTCTAAATATGAAACAACAACAACAACTACAACGATAACGATAACAACAACAACAACAACAAATCCTGCCTGTGATCCTGTGGAAAATTCCTTGAACGCTCAATCGAATGGAACCGCTCTCGCTCTCTCTCTCTCTCTCACACACACACTCTCTCTGTCTGTCTCGCCCTAATGGATGCTCAAAAATGCAAAAAAAAAACATACACACACACGTCACATTCACACACATACACACATTGAACTTGCATGCCTGATCTGATGATGTGGCCGAATCTCTGAATCAATCAAATTCGAATTGAAATCAAAACCAAAACAATCGAATGAATTTGAAATGTGATCTGAACCAAACTGATGCGATAATTAGGGGGGTGGTCGTGGACATGGAATCACAGTCCCGCGTGGCCGAGTCGTTGGCCAGCGTGGCAGCATCAGTCGTCTGGGGGCCCAACCAGTGCCACAGGCGGCGGCGGCAGCGGCGGTGGCGGGACAGGCGGCGGCGGCGGTAGCTCAACGGGGGGTCACCGCTCAGGGGGCAGCAGCAGCAACCGGGGGGGTCCGTGGGGTGGGACCAATGCGTCCCAGCGCTCGTGGCACCCAGCACGTCAAGCCACTACAAAATTTACCAGGTGAGCTCAAAAAAAAAAAAAAAAAAAAAAAACAATAAATAAATAAAAAAAAAAACACCAATCAACAACAACAAAAATGTTATAACCCCCTAAAAAAAAATAAATTAAAAAAAAACAACAACAACAAAACGCCAAAATGAAATGTACAAATAAATCAACAAAAGCAAACAGAAAAAAAACACACACACACACACATTCTCACCATTCCATCACATACACACACACATACACACTCACCCACTCACGCAGACACAAAGACAATAAATATATTTATTTGTTCAATGTGCTTGGTTGTGATAAAAACAGCAACAACTGCAACAACAACAACAACAACACAAACAAACACGGCGAGAGTAAAAAAAATATTGACAGCCTTTTAGGACTCCGCCAGCGTGGGAGTCTCTTGCTCTCTCTCTTTCTCTCGCTCTCCCACTCTGGCTGTCTGCCTGTCTCAGCTCTCTCTCTCTCTCTCTCGCTCTCTTTCTTTGGCAGACAGTCCCTATGTGATTTAAATGTCGTGTGTGAATCCTAAATGTTGTGATCTATATTAAATTATATTTTGTGTGTATTCTTGTCACTTTTTCTTTTTTTTTTTATTAAAAAACAATTTTTATTTTTTTTTCAATTTTTTTTTTGTCGTAGTAAAATTGACTCTTTACTGCTTTCCATTTTGTGGTCTCGTAAGGGAAATATTTTTGCTATTTTCTTTTACATTTTCTCTGCATTTTGTTGTGTGTGACAGCAGCGCTGAAATGTATGCTACAGTTTTTTTCGACCTTCTGCATGCTTCAGTTTCTCTATTGTTTAAGAACATTGCGATCCACAGAGTCCATAAAGCAGTAAGCAGAAAATTTATCATAAAAAATCAAAGCAATGATATGTATATGGAAAGCCACTATAACAAATTATAAAGCATATATAAAAAAAAAAAATGTATAAATATCGAATCGATTAGTATTAAAAATAAAATAAAATTTTACACTGAAGTTTTTTTTTTTTTTATTCTACCCAAATTAATTTTGAAAGTGCAAAAACAAAAATATTTTGGGCACTGAGAATTTCCTTGGTAGTTTTGTGCTGCAATCCAAATCCTTCAATCCTCTCGCTCACCAAACCTCATTGTACCCCAAACCCTGACCTCAGTTCGAGGCTCGAAAAAAGGAAATCTAAAAAAAAAAAAAAAAACAAAAAAAAAATAAAATCAAAAATAAAATAAATCCATCAAAATTTTGACGTACGTGTATATAATTTTTTAAAGATATCAAAGAAATTTTTTTCTTTCGGGCACTTTTCGTTTAATTTGAATGTTTTTTTTTTTTTTTTTTTTTTTGGTAACACAAACACACACACAAAAATACATACAAGCACATGTGTTGAAAAGAATAAACCATTAAAATAATTAAGAAATTTTGTAAAGAAAACAAAAAAGCGGAGGCATTTTTGCTTTGCTAACCTTGATTTGACCTTCAAACTTATCTAACCTATAAAATTTAATTTGGTTGGAAAATAATTCAATTTTTTTTTTTTTGAACCACAGAAAATACTAATCGATTCGTTTTATGTTGACACACACACACACACACACACGCTTACACTGACACAACTACAACAACTTTTGTTTATATATGCAAATATAATTTGTTTATAAAAAAAAAAAACGAAGAGAGAAATTTAAAAACATATCACGATTTAGCCTTTCTTTTTTAACTGACAAAAATACACAATTTTTATTAAATAATAAAAAAAAATTATATATTATTATATATAAATATATATATAGTTAGCTTATTTGTGTTAATTTTGTAGCTTAGAATTTTTTCGTCCTACAAATTTTTCTTCGAAGCTTTTTTCACACACACACATATACACATTTTGTGCTTCTTACATTTACCCATTAAATATCGCTGCTTTTTTTAAAAAAACACATACACACTCACACACACACACACAAGTGCGCAATTGAGAAAAAAAAGAAAAAAACAAAAACGATAAATCTGTTTCTAGCTGGATCTGCACTCAAATCTTTCATGGAGGGCAATTAAGCGCAGCGCCTCGAGCAGCTCCGAGAGCAGCGCCTGCACTGCTCCGGTGAAAAAGCGCAAGAAACCCCACCAATCCTCGAAACTCAAGACCAAAACACACAAATCCAAGAAGCACTCACGCAAATCAAAAAGCTTACGAACCGAAAAGAGAGCCCGTAGCTCCAGTTAGACTAACCAACCAAAATTGGGAAACAAAACAAGAAAATATCTTTCTTTTTTTTTACCTTTTCAAAAAAAAAAAAAAAAAAAAAAACAAAACACTACTCACAAATATTCAGAACAGATCAGCTCAGTTCAAAAGAAACTTTCCAAAACCAAATTCCAAACAAGTACAACGCTCTCAAAAGCAAACCAAACGACAAGACAACAAAAACCCTGAAAAAAAAACCAGATGAAGGTGAAAATGATGATGATAATGATGAAGAAGAAGAAGACAGCTTAGTCGCCCCCCTCTCTGCCAGCGACGAGCCAGAATTTTTGGAATTTTGTCCCCATTTCATTGTGCTAATTAAACACGCACTCACCCACACACTCACACACACACACACACACATGCTCGCACACGCACGCAAACGAATCGTCCCATTTTAATTGAATATTACTTGTACCTGTGTGCGTGTTCATTCATGTCATCACTTAGGCGGTAATATCATGTGCAATGTTTTATCCACACCGACGAAATCCAATTTCGAAACAGAAACCCAAAACAAGACCAACCAACACAAGTCAAATCATTCAAACCAAACTCGAAGCAAATCAAGTTCATTGGCGAATTTTTGTTAAAAAAACCAAATTGTTACACACACACAAACACATACACATAGACACACGCAAAAAACTCTCACCAGTGTCCTAGACCTTTAAATATTTTTTTCCATTTTTTTTTTTTTTTTTGAAATTGTTCAGATTCCTATTTTTTTTTATTTTGGGCTTTAATCAAAACTATTTGTAAATTTTAAAAGAAAAAAAAATTCCAAAATATGAGCAAAAATGTGTGTAACAAAAAATAAAAAAAAAAATAAAAAACAAATAATAATAATATGTGTGTGTGTACTTTTTCAATTAATTTTCGGGGAAAATAAAAAAATTATAATCTTAATATTTTTGAGGAATATTTTTTGTTATTTTTTGAATGTTTCAATTTTTTTGTGTATTTCCTTTAACAAAAAAAAAAAAAAACAACAAACTTTTTTAACAATTTTTTCAATATTTGTTTTAACCATAAAAATAAAAATTATTAAAAAAAAATTCTCCATAGCCCAGATAATTACAATTGCAAATAAAATTAAAAAAAAAAAAAAATAACAAGAAATGACGAACCATTTTTGTATTAACAAAATTTTTAACTCTTTTTCTCTTTTTTCTCTTTTGAAATCAAAAAAAAAAAAACAAATAAAATGAAAAAATGGCTGCGCAAAATCAACCAACCAACCAACCAACTGAATACTTTTCCACACATACACACACACACACCAACACCAACACCATCACCACCACCAACCCGTTTGAACGAATCAATATTCTTGGGAAACTGCAGTAGTCGGTAAACGTAAGTTCGATGGAGGTCACCAAAATCCGGCAGATGTTAAGCGACGTTACCCGAGCGGTATAATAGGAAATGGCGGCAGTTGGGGCAGTTTACCGCTACCACAACAACCGTTAGGCCAAAATGGTGAACAGTGGTATATGGATACGTTTTCGGCATGGAGTTAAAACAACAACAACAACAAACAAACAAACAGCAAAAGCACTAACAAACCTTCAAATGGAAATTATAAATTTGTACTCAATCTGAGACTTCTTTTTCTCTCCTCTCTAACCAAAAAAAAAAAAAAAATTGATATAAAAAAAAAAAAAACAAATATATATATGAAATATTTATGCATATTTAATTAATTTCAATCGAGCTCAGATCAGATAGTTTTTTGTCATAGCAGAGAGAACAACAACCACAAGCAATAAATTTCAACTTTTAAAAATACAAAAAAAAAAAAAACGAAAAAAAATACTTAGAAAATTTATAAAGGACAAAAAAAAAACCTCTCATAAAATTTACTAAATCTTTTTAATTTCCAAAAATGTTCTTTTCATTTTTCAACCAATAAAAAAAATTATTAGCTGAACCAACCACTAAAAATTAAATATATTTAAAAATATAAACAAACTTGAAGCAGCAGCATTTTTTTCAATATTTCCCACTTTAGTTAAAAAAAAATAAAATAAAATATAAAAAAAATATATATTAGACTCAGAGAATTAGCAGATTTCAAATTGACTTTTTAAAAATGCCTAAAAGAAAAATAATAAAATTTTTAAAAATAAAAATGAAAAGTTTTTAACTCAAAAAAAAAAAAAAATTGAATCAATAATAAGCTTATAAACAAGAAGAAGAAGAAGAAGAAGTAACAAATTTAATTAGATCAGACCTAAAAATTTCCAAAGTAATATAAAAAAAAAAAAATAGCAGCATTGGTTTTAATTTGAATTAAGCAAAAAAAAAAAAAGAAAAAAAAGTAGTAACTTTTTATATAAAAACTAAAAAATCATTAAACAAAAATATTTATAGCAAAAATTCAAGCACACAAAAAAAGCACTGCAAACAAAAAAAAAATCATTTGTAAATAAAAAATGCTGAAAAAAAGGGAAATTGATCAACTTGCAAAATTTAAGCTAAAAAAAAAAAACTCCAATTCAAATACAAAGCAAAGCTTAGTGAGGAAACATTGACTGAGAATTAAAAAATAATAAAAATAAAACACACACAAAAAAAAAAATAAAAAATTGTAAATTAAATTGGTCGAGAGTGGAAGGAAAAATATTAAAAAAAAATAATAAATATATATATTTAAATTAAAAAAAAATACCGCAAGTGGCTGCATTATTATATAATGCTTAGCGGCGGTTCAAGGCAAAGACTTTCTGCAAGAATTGAAAAAGAAAAAGAAAAAAAAAAAAACTATTTTTAAAATTAAGTTTTATAAAAATGCAAAAACAAAATTTCATAAATTGTGTAGAACTAAGTATAAACTGTACCGACACACACACACACAAACACACACACATTCATATATGAGGAAAAAGAAGACGAAGCAGCAGCAGCAGCAAAATTGACTTATTCAAATGCTCTAATCAAAAATTAATAAAAATAATTCAAAAAAGAAAAAATGTAGAAAGTCTTTCAGAATTTTATATTAAATAAAAAAATAAAAATATTTGCTGCAATCAAACAACGAATTAGAAAGACAAAAATATTAAATAAAAAAAAACACATCACGAACCCAAAAAAAAAAAAAACAAAAAAAAATTATAAATTTTACAAAAGAAAAGATAATAATTAAAATTAAACAAGACAAAGGAAAACCTTATAAATCGGATAAACGAATTAATATATAACAAATTTTATTAAAAAAAAAATAATAAGAAGAAAAAATATTTATAAACTTTTAAGCAAAAAAAAAAAAAAAAAAAAGAAGGCAGCCCAATTCAATTAGCCAACGCCTTGAGTGCTCACTGTAGCCACAGTAAAAACTTAACAAACAATTAATTAATTAACTAACCAAGCAACTAAACCATTTAATTTTCTTAAAAAAAAAAAAATAAAAAATAATAATAAATAAATAAAAAAAAAAATATTTAATCAATGCCTGAAGACTCAAAATGGCAAAAACAATTTAATTGCTCTGCGATCATTTCTACCGCACCCTCTACTCCTATATGACATAAATAAAAATACAAAAAAAAAACAAATATATATTTAAAAATATATAATTAAATAGACGAAAATGTTTAATTAACTCCATGCCTATAAACTAATTACAAATTAAGAGAGGAAAACACAAAATCCACTTGCCATTTTTCATTGAATTCAATTTTTGATTTTTTTTTTCTTTCTTTTCGATTTTAATGTTTCTTTTGCTAGATCTCAAGTAAAGCAAACTAAACAATTAATTAAAAAACTAACTAAACTTCCAATTAAGAAAAAACTGTTGGCAAATTAAAAAAGAAAACTTAAGGAAAAATCCGAGGCAGTTCGAAACGTATCCATAAAAATTGTTCACCCATTTAAGCCTAAGTTTAGTTTAAATCATTTTTGTTTCACTTGAAAAATAAAAGAAGAAGAAAATTTAATTAATTATTAATATAAATATATAAAAATAGAGAAAAACAACAACAATAACAATAACAACAATATTTTATTAACACACACACACACACACACACATGCAAGTAAATCTGATATATTTTTTTTTGTGAATTTTTTTGAATTGTTGCAAACACACCAGCAAAGAACTTTAATAAGAAAATACAACAAAAACAACAATAATAATTAAAAAAAAAAAAAATTCTAAATGAAACCATAGTTAAGCTTTTAAATTTAGTAACAAACACAGACACATCTACACACACACACACACACACACATACATTTAATTAAGGCAAAAATACACCACGTGTAAACTGTCGCTGATCAAGAAGAAGAAGAAGAAAAAAGTGTGCGCAAAAAAAAACAAAAATTTTATATTTCACTTTGAACAACCAAATTGTCGCCTTATCAAACCCTTCTTCCCCCGCCCCATAAGCACACACAAGCAATTTTTATCAAAACAAAAAAAACAAAAAAAAATTTATTTAAAAAAAAATATATATATTTTTGAAAATTTCTTAAAAACGCCGCGTTAACTTTTTTTTCGTATTTGTTATATAAAAATTATTATTTTTTTTTTTATCCACGTTTGGTGACTTTGAAGATTATGTCGAAGCAGTAGAAGAAGAAGAAGAAAATTCCCCCTTGTAGGCCCCCGCCCCTGCCCTGCCCCTTCTCCCACACCCCACCACCCACTCCCCAGATAAATCCAATTCAAATTGCAAATATATAAATATAATTAATTTTAAAAGAACGTTTTGTTTAATTCGATTGTACTGATTTTATATTGTTTTAAAAGAAAATTGTAATCTAATTGATAAGTTTTAATTGTTAAAGTGTTTTTTTTCCTCTTATATAAACAATTGTAAACTAAAAAAAAAAAACACACACACATACATACACACATATACACAAATTGGCAACTTGTTACCTTTAATTTTTTTATATTTTCCCATTTTTCGAAAACAAAAAAAAAATGATTCAGATTCTTCTATCTCACTCTCCCTCTCTCTCTCTCCCTGTCTCTTTCTTCCTTTCTTTAAATATTTTATTTTTTTTTTTTTGTCTATTTTCTAAATAATTTTTTGTGTTAAATATTGTAATTTGTAATTGTGTTTAATTTTTTTTCGGGAAAGCAAAAACGTTTGGCAAAATTAGTTTTTAATTTGAATAGTTTTGTTTGTGCGCTTAAGTTTTCAATATTATGTTATATATTATAAAAAAAAAAGAAAATGATTAAACAAAACAAAACAATATGAATATTAATTTTTAGCAAAATATTTGTACTCCTAAAACTTAATAATTAAAAATAATAATGAAAATAATAACAAATTCAAGTTGAAATGACCGAAATCAATTTTGTTTAGATATTTAATTGGTTTGATTAATAATAAAAAAATGTAAATCCGCGCAACACAACTTAAATTTAATATTTGAAAAAAAAAATAAACAACACTTTGAAATAGTTTTGGAAAAAAAATCTCTTCAAAAATTGCGCAAGAAAAAAAAAATACAAAAAAAAAAATTCAAAAGAAAAAAACTTTACATGAATTGTGATGATGCAAAGGCAAGATTTAATCACTATAAATATATTTATATATATATATATGGATATATATATATATGAATATAAAAAATACAAATAAAAAATAAAATAAAATAAATAAATATATATATATATATATATGAGTATATACATTGTATATGTAGGCGTGTATAATCTAACTTTACTTTTAAACAGACTGCGTACGTATTAAAAATTTTTAAAATTAAATTGTGTAAAATGTTTTAAGTTTTTTGAAAAATTGGCAAATAAAGAAAACAATAAAAATTAATAAAAAAAAAAAAACAAGGATTTTTCAAAATTTTTTCCAGCAAAACATTTTTTTCGAAAATAAAAAAAAATTGGCTTTAAACTAAAAAAAACACGCAGATGTTTACAAAGAAAGGTAAAAAAAACAAGAAAGAATTAATTAATCCCCCCCCCCCCCGCACTTAGCTGCTGCCCCGAAAATGCCAACAGTTTTGAAGCAGTTCAACTCTTTTGCTCCCCCCTCCCCTTTCATCACTTTTGCCTAGAATAATTCGAAATTGTCATAAGTCTGTATCAATAGGACAATATCTAAATATACATAAATACACATAAGCACTTATAAACAAGAAGAAGAAGAAGAAGAATATCACATTTTCAGATTTATGAAAATTGAAAAAAAAAAATGTTTTAATTTTTTCTAATTGAAAGAAAATGATTATTTGTATTCTATATTTTTTATTTTTTTTGCTGTGTGTGTTTCCTTTTGCTACTCTTTTTTTTAATTGTTAATTATTATTACAATCTTATTGATAATCACATTTCTTTATTTTTTTATATAATTTTTTTTTTTTTTTTAACTTTGACTTGTAATTTGAGAATTGTTTTTGAGTACACCAACAACGCATTAGAAATACGCATACCAAGGATAATATGCCGTGAAAGTAACGTCGCCAATTACAAAAAACAAAACAAACAAACAAAAAATAAAAATAAGAAAATCTTAAAAAAAAAAATAATACAAAATAAAAAAAAAACACTTAAGCAAAGAAGAAGAAGAAATTTTAAAAATGAGCCAGAGACAAATAGAAGAAATCAAGTCCTTGCAACAATTATTGTTATTGACGAGGAATTATGAGAAAATAAAAATAAAAAAAATAAAAAATAAAATGGAAAACAGAAACAAAATGAGAGAAGAAAGTGAAATATTGTACTAAAAATATTTGATATACATACACATTTGTTATTATTTGTAATACGAAAAATTAAATAAAATTGCATCCAGATAATAAAAGAAAAAAATAAAAAAAAAATAAATAAAAAAACAATAAAAAAAAATCATGAATAAATAAAAATAAAACCGACTCTTTATTGGTTTGGTGAACTCAGGAACAGTTTTGCTGCCTACACTGCTTGCCGAGAACAGTACAGAAGCCTGACAGTGCACTGCTTATCGCGTGGTGTTTGTTATGAAAAGCAGTTCATGTTAAGGTTTTGTCTACTGAAATATAGATGGCGTTTTTGAGAGTTGAATAGTTTCAGTGCAAGCCAATTAAAATTTATGAGATAAGCTTTTTTAAATGAAAACATTTTTTCACCTTAATGTTACTTTAAATTTTGGAATATTTTACCATCTAACAAGGAGGTTTGCTCAATTATCTTATTAGTTTTGCTCAGTTTCATTGATTATGCAAAATTTACTCAATTGATTAATTTCTTTTTAAATGTTTAAAGTGTTCAGCTTTAAGGGTGCATTAGGAGCACACATACACATGCACACAGAGAGATTCTAGACAAATGTAATTTCCTGGACCTAGAAACGAGAAAGCCAACTGACTTAATTATAATTACAAATGGCATGTGCCCATGTGTAGAGTGCCGTGTTTATTTGTGCGACTGTGTGTGTGTGTGTGTGAGTGAGTGAGTATGTGTGTGAAGTGCGTGTATGGGCAGGCCCACGCATAGCCTGAAAATGCAATGCAAATGTCTCGCGTATTGATTGCATTAATTAATTAATTTGTGAATTAATTTCATGGGCTTGTGGCAAACAGCGTTGCAAAAACAACAACAACAACAACAATATTATTAACGACAGTGTGATTTTGCAATATTGAAAGCTGTGAGAAACATATTAATATTGTGGCAACATAGTCTGCCACGGTGAAAAGATGAAAGAGTAGCTGGCTGGGTGTGTGTGTGTGTGTGTGTGTGTGTGCGTTGAGGCTGTTATTAATTGATATTTAATGGCACAAAATATTTTTATTTATTTATTCGACTGCAATTGCATTTATGCGCACTTCCGTCAGCCTCACACCGGCCTGCCACATTGCAACTGCAACTGCAACATCAACGGCAGCAGCGCTACGGCAACATTTCCATTGGCTTTGCTATTCCCCAATGAGGATGATGATGTTGCCGTTGATGCACATCAAAAGTTCGCCATAAGCCACCTGCCCCACATTTCGGCCCTCTACCAATCTCTCTCTCTCTCTCTCTCTCTCTCTCTCTCTCTCTCTTTCTTGTATCTTTGGGGCAACCGCCTCGCTCAACGTGCGCTCGTAATTGATTTCACTTAAAAATTAAATAATGCATGCGGTTTTTACTGCAAAACGAAACGTATTTGTTGTTGCTGAATCGCTGTTGCATTGCCACACACACACACACACACACACACACACATACCTTTGCATTGATTCATTCTTCGTGCATTTTCCCTCCGTTTTACCTTCAGCATTATTTTCTCTCTTTTTTTTGCGTTAAATTAAATATGAAAATTAATATCAACATAATTGAAATGGCAACAGTTTCTGGCCCCGACGGAATGGGTCAGCCATTTGGTCACCCACTCTCAGGACCATCACCATGGCATCACCATGGCCATTGCAATTCTCACCAGACTCTGGAGGTTTTATAGCCAAAACTTTTAATTTCGTTGTTGGCTATCCGGTCTACATGGGCCGGGGTAATTGATGAAATTATTTAAGAATTATTTCACAAATGTGGCATGACAATTATGCGGGGCAATATAAACACTACACTGAGCGAAATTCAATCTGCAAGGCATCATGAGATCAAAGGAAATATTTAAAGGATGGAATATGGTAAGGATCTTCTCATCTCATTCTCGTACTGTCTTAGTCAAAGGTTGGATGCTCATTGTGCAAGGCATCATGAGATCAAAGGAAATATTTAAAGGAAAGTCCATCGTAAGGATCGAAACATCTTTTCATCTCATTCTTGTACTCTCTTAGTCAAAAGTTGGAAGCTCATTTAAAAAAGAAGAGTAGAGCTTTTAGACAAATCTTGTATATATTTCTTGTATATATTCCAATCCAGCTAGACTTTCTGGTCCCCAATTAGTTATAAAAGATTACAGACCCTTTTCTAAGTTCATTTTTTCGTTTGCCGCTGATATGAATAAGATAGTCAGTAACCCAATTTGGTCTATATAGGACGGCTATAATATATTGCGAAGCTATGAAAATCGGTGCTAAGTATCAAAAAATGGGTCAATGACAGATTGGTTTATATGGTAATCACAAGATGTTGTGGTCCTATCCGGCCGGTTCCGATAAATATACTGAAAGACCTTATAGAGAATACCTCATACTTAATGCAAACAATTTATTACAATTGCTTTAAAACTGAGGGGATAGGACAAATAGAAACAGACCGAGATAAGGTTAGATATAGCTCTATCGACTCTACCAATCTAGGGATAAGTATTGATGGCTTGAGATGCTTCGTCTCTTAGATAAAAATTACTATAATTTATCTTTGAAGATTATAAAAATTATAGATAAAAATGATAATGATATCCAATACATTGGAAGATCTCTCAGGATGAGTTCTTTGACATAGGCCTGTCCGTATTTCTGCTGAAATTAATTATAAGTTAAGCTAATATTTAATTCAGATTTTTAAAGATATCGAAAATAAATTTTGATAAAATTGATGGTCTATTTATAGAAGGCATTAACGAGATTCAACAAGTCAAACAAAGTATTTAAATTAAAGTGAATAAATCTTTCATAGGAAAGAAGAATGAAAAGTTTAATCAAACTGAATAGAGCCCAAGCTGAGAAATTTGATGGGAGGGACAATTTGACATATTTTTATTTATTTTTTTTTAGACTCAAGTCTAATCCTAGTCTAGCAAAATATTCTTCCCTTACAGGACTTTTTCAACTTGATCTTACGACTTTTTCAACTCGACCAGGACTGCCAACTTGACTCTTATCCAGCGGATTGGCATGCCCATTTAATAGAGAGTGTTACCACTGCTAATCGTTGCCATTCTTACATCTATTATAATTTCTATATAAATAATTTGGAGCAGTGTATTTATCGTATTGATTGGATCATACATAAATGGCGCAAAACCCTCAACTGGCATATTAAAATGCCAAATATTGTTTTGCAAAAAGTTGAATTTAAATGCTGGCTGCAATTAATTATGCGAATGGCAATTCATCTCTTCCGACCCTCTCCGACCCGCCACGCCCCCTTCCTTGCCCTGCCAGTCTATAAAGAATCTCTCGCTTGGGCATTCATCAAACAGTTTATGCCTCCATAAATAAATGAACCATTCGCAATTATCAAGCTCATCATCGACGTCACCACACGACTCTGATTGTCTCTCTCAGTGTGTATATATGTGTGTGTGTGTGTGTGTGAGCTTCAAATTGGGCTAATTGCACTATGAATTGGCCCGAAAACAAAAATGAATTACCATATGTGGCATTAATATGAAAAACATTTACCAATTTTAATTATATCAAAAAAAAAATATATATATAAATTTAAATTTTCCCTCACAAAAATCCACGAAAAATTCAATTTGAAAAATATACGAATTTTTTTTTATTTATTTTTTTTTTTTTATTTTTAATAATTTTATTTTTTTACCACAATTTGTCGTATGGCTGACAAATGGGCAAATTAAGCACATTAAATACTCATAAATACTAATGGCAATTTGCGATTTGCATTGAAATCATTTCAACGAATTTATGCACATGCTAAAAGCTAACAACAACAATAACAACAACAAACGAATACAATGGCAAAATTATTGTACAATATTGTAATTGTTTACAATTCGTATTAATTTTGGATTTATAAATAATTCCGAAACACAAAAAAAAAAAAAAAAAAAAACAAAAGAAGTAAGCCATTTTCTGCTGACGATAAAAGCGACGGATGAAATTCATGCGAACCAAATAAATGAGCCATTGCCAATGGACAAGGGACAAGAAGAAAGCAACAACAACAATAACAACAACAACAATCACTGGCCAAGCAGAGAAGGCCACAAAGAATAAATGAGAGGGAGAGAGTTGGTTCTGTCGTTGATAAACTAAAAGGGAAAACGAGAAAATACCAAAAGGTGAAGGTGAAGGGGAAGGGGAAGGGGCTTGAAAAGTCAGGGAGCTCAGTGGTGGACACGGCTTAATTAATTTAAAATCATTTACAGTTTATTGCTGTTGTTGTTGTTGTTGCTGGCACTGTCATTTGACATGGCCGACTATGAAATTATTGCAATAACATTAACAGTTTTAATTTCGCATTTTCTTTTGTATTCACAGAGCAGCACTTTTTGCCATATTTCCACGAAACCGAACAGGCGAAAAGAACGAGACCTGGAAAACTGGCGACTTGGCTTTGCTCTCTTGAGCTAAAAAAAAAATAATTTATAAAAAAATGTATAGCGAATTAAGTTATTTTTCATATTTTATGAAAAAATTTCTACAATTAAAAATAAAATATTTATATTTTTCAGAAATGCAGGAAGAAATTATCAAGTCTTTTTAAATAATTAAAAAAAAAATATATATATATATATATATATATATATAAAATAATTAATCTTTTATAATCTAATTTAATTAATTCAAATGCTGAATAATTTTTTTCTATTGTTTTATTTTTAGAATTGTTAGAGAAATCAAAAGAAAAAATAAAATAGTAATTTGAAAATATAAAATATAATAATATGTAATTAAAAATAAAAATAAATAAATAGCAAATAAATTAATTTAAAAATATATATATAAAATAAAAATTAAATAATTTTGAGAAAATAAAAAAAAATAAAATTAAATTAAAAAAAAATAAAATAAATTGCAAGTAAATAAATATAATAAAAAACTAAATAAAACAAAAATTAAATAATTTAAAGAAAATATAACAATAAATTCTAAAAAATAAATGGCAAATTAATAAATACAATAAAAACAAATAGAAAATAAAAATTAAAAAATTTCGAGAAAATATAAAAAAATATAAAAAATAAAATAAATTGCAAAAAAAAATAAATATAATAAAAAAATATATAAAATACAAATTAAATAATTTTAAGAAAATATAAAAATAAATTCAATAAAATAAATATAAAAAAATAATAATAAAAAAAATATTAAAATATAAAATAAACTATGTAAAAAATATAATATCAAAATTAAATAATTTCGAGATAAATCTGATTCAATTTGACAAATAAATGATTAAATAAAAGTTAAATGATTTCGAGAAAAATCTGATTCGATTTAACAAATAAATGATTAAAATTGCGAAATTAAAAATATTTAAAAATCTCAGTTTAATTTCAGAAATGTTTAACAAAATCTTAAAAATTATTTTGATTATTTTGATTTTGAAAATAAAAATATTTAAAAATTTCACAAATGTTTAGCAAAATTTAAAAATTATTTTGACTAAAAAATAAAAAGCAAAAACAACCAGTTTTGATTTTCAAAAATATTCAAAGTATAAAAATCTGCTCAAAATTGTAAAAAAAATAAAGAATTCTCAATTGGATTTTGATTTAAAATTTTTATGTGATTTTTTCTAAATTGAAATGAACTAAGTTTGCAGAAAAAGAGTGTCTGAAATGATGAAAGAAAACAAAGCATAAAAGAAGCATTTCCCATGCCCAGCAAATTGTCATTGACTCGAATGCATTTTTTCTTCTTCTTCGTTTTCTTTGCATTTTGAGTAAGCGCAAAGTAATTCGCATTAAAAATTCTCCACTTTGCTTGACTCTGTCGTTTTGTTTGTATTTTTATTTTTGTCTCATGTGGCATCAGGCATTTGGCAATGTCACCAAAAAGACTCTTTAAGCTAATCACCGGACCGACGGACCGGCGGACTGGCGAACAGACAACAACGCCGTTTGCCGCACGTCAAACGCCCACACAGAAAAATGCTAAAAATCTGCAATGGGAAACCGCCAACGTTGCCATTCTGACACAAAAAAAAGTGATTTTACTTTTGCCAAGATCCCATGGAGAGTATTCAAATAACCACAACAACAACAACAACAACAAGGAGAAATAATGAAATAGGAAGCAAAGAAAAATTGGCGTTGCGACAAATTTTCGCTAAGCTGCAACAACCGCATCGGTCTCGTGGCTTCTTCAGCTTGTAATTTTCTTGGGCCGCCTTTGGGGTAATCGACTGGCTGGTTGCCTGACTGCTTGGTTGGTTGATTGTCTGGCCTGGTTGGTATGGACCTGGGCCTGGCCTTTTTGGCTTCGATGTGCTTCATTTTGTTTGTCGTTTGCCGTGCGCACTTTTAATTGCAATTGAATTTTAATTACTGCCTTGTCAGCAGAGAATGTTGCAGTCGTTTTAAGTGCCGACAGGCAAAACACCAACATCAACAAGAGCCACGCATATTTTCTCGCAACTCAAGGGGCATGCAACAAATGAAACAGTTGCAACAAACTTCTTACCACTTCCCTGTGCCATTTTTGGTTTAGATTTTCCAAGACATGGCAGGCTGCGGTTCCTGTCGTTCGTCGGGTCGGCTCGGCTTGCTCTCTGACTTATTTGCAAATTTGTCGGTAGCTTTAATTAATTAAAAGCCCTCGTCTCAATTAATCAAACGGCAATAAAACTGATAAGCTGATACGGCGCCAGCCCTTTGTGAATGGAAGCGAATAACTATTTCAGAATGAAGGAATACCCTGTGAATTAATGCAATGCCATTTTAATTGAAATAAATAAAGCGCCATCTATTGGACTATTTTTAAAACAGCTTCCCAAAGGAGTATCGAAATCTTCACTTTGAGATTTTGTTCTTCCGATTTTTTATAGACCTTTAAATGGACTGACTTGGCTATATAGATTTTACTATATATCCTGATGGTGGGTGGATTTGAGGGAACTACAACGCCTCCTATATAACCTGCCCTAGCACCAATTTAATATGTCCATAGCCCTTTGTAAAAAGTGTATAAAAACATTATATTTTTTGGAAATTTCAAGAATTATTAGATAAAGATTTTGAGAGAGTATTTCTAATTTAATATAAAACAGAAATTTGATTTAAAAACCATCTAAGACTACCAAAGAATTTTTGAGCTTGCCTTCTTAAAGGAGAAAATAAAACGGATATCTGATTTGAGAATATAAAAACAATTTAGATTTTGTTTCAAAATCAAGTTCTACTTAATTCTTATTTATTCCCAAAAATAAAATAATTTTCTTTGGGATTTTACAAAAAGGGATTAAAGGGTATATTAGATTTGCGTATGTTAGATAGAGAAATCATCGTCGGTGTTACCGATTGATCTAGCTAGGTCTATCCCGTGCTCAGAGATGATAAAAGCTATCAAGTTCAAATTTGGTCCTAATGAGCACATATAGATCCGGCTAGATCAAGCTCCTTAAATTTATTCCAGATTTCGGAAGTTATTCTTTTTTTCGGCTCCTACGTGCTAAAGGGATAGACTTGAATTGGAAATCCTAAAAAAATAAAATAAGATACAGAATTTCAGGAGAATAAAATCAGGACTATATTATTATTATCATTATTATTCTCGTTGAAAAAGGTAGCAATCAAATAATCAAACTTTAATGAGATTTTCCAGAAATAAGATTTTTCAGAATTTCACAATTTTTTTTTTAGGAGATTTCTCAAATTTTTTTGGGTTAAATCTGAGCTTTCCCAAGCTTAAAGCGCCCCCTACACCTATTCGCTTATCTAAGCTGCTTTTATGCCTCTACGGATAGCCCCGACTTTTTTATATGAAAGAAAATTCTTTATGAGTTTATTCATTTGTTGATTGACATGATTGAAGTCTTCAATTTCATTTCAAATTGATTATGCTGGAGATTTTATGGGCATATCAATGATTATCGCAGCTAATTGAGTCGACTGTTTTAATGACCTGACTGATTTTAATTAGCTGATGTAATCAAGTCATTTCGGCTACTGCTCAGCTACTGCTCATGGCTCATGGCTTGGCAATTGCATTAAGATTTCCATAAAAGTAAAATCACAAATTTCCATCAAATTGTAACCTGAGTAGAGAATGATTTTAATGAAAGCCAATGAATACATGATTTATGCCTCAAATCAAACTAAGAAAAGAAAAAGCAAAAAAGATCTTCAAATCCAACTTGTCTCAGACTAAATCGAAATTTTATGTTTTAAACTTTAAAGCATTTATAATTGTGTTTACTTGCCTCTTTAGAAATTTATTTGTTGACAAAAATAATTTTTATTAATTTTTTGGAAACCTCTTTTGACCTGGCAATTAAAATTATTTCATATTTATGGTTTTTATTAATGCATTTTCAAATTCTTTCCAACACAATTCTCAAGATTTATTTGCAGAGCTGGTGTCGTAAATTTAATTTCATTTCCTAGTCAAAAGAAAAAAGAGAGAAGGAGTTGTTAGTCGGATCTGCTCATTTAGTGAACCGCAGGTGCTGGCTAAGGCGTGGGTTGCCCTCGATGAGGGCGCCAAAATGCACAGCATAAATGTGGGAGGGAGCAGGCGAGCGGGTGTGCGGGGGTGGTTGTGAAATTTTAGGGCAACTTCTTCAATCAACAGCAAAAATAACTAAATGTCAAACAGAAGGCATGCAACAATTTATTTAAATACCTCAACCTCATCAAATTTAACTTAACATTTACACAAACACACACACACACACGCATACACACCCAAATAAACTGTTTCGAATTCACCCTAAGAAGACATTGCGACAGATAAAAACGAGTTGAGTGGATTGGAGAGGTGGGAGGATTGAAGCGCACACCAAATGAAAACGAAAATGAAAATGAAAATTCAATTTTCCACCTAAAGGCAGACAGCGCATCAATTTTGTAAATGCGTCTCTCCGTTTGGATAGGAATGAGAGCGATTTGTTGTGTTAGATGAAAAGGCGGCAAACGAGCGCACACAGTCCAACCAGACCAGACAGACGACTCAGCCAGTCCCCGGCCACGGTGGGCCCATCCCATCCCAGCCAACCCAAGCCAAGCCAACCCAAGCAGACGTTAAAAAGATGCAGACACAGAGACTCTAATGTTTGCCTTCTGATTTTGCCATTGCCTTGGTGACACACGCGGCTACATTGTAGACACACAATGCTGTGGATAAATGTGGGTGCCCCCTACCCACCCTCTCCCACCGCCACTCCTGTTTGCGTTGGAGGGGCAAAGTTGGCCAGGCAAATGCCTTGATTTGAGAATACAGACAATTAAAATAATTTTGTGGTGTTGAGTGTCAATTGCCGCCACAAGATGCACCCACACACACACATGCACAGATTTTTTTGATTTCTTCTCTGATTTATGAGAATCTTGTCCCAATTTGAACTATTTAACTAGACAGAGTGTAGATAATAACAGATTAAATTACTGAAAACAAAAAAAAAAAATAAAACCCTAAAAAATTTAATTGCTTTTAATCGATCGTTAAGAATTCCAATCATGTCAACTGACCACTGCTTCCGTAATGCTGACACCCACGAAAATAAAATAACAAAAAAATCAAAAAACTTTCTAAAATTTTCAACAATAAAAAAATAAGAAAAATTATATATTTATTTTATAAGGGAGAGCAATTTTATTACCCACAATAAAGGAGAAATATTTATGATATTTCCAACAAAACTCAGCTCTCGGCCAGAGAAGGCTACAAATTTTTTAAAATCGAAATAAAAACATACAAATTAATTAATGCCAATAAACATACAGAATGGAATGTATGGCCTGCTGGCGAGACTATCGGGCAGGGTAGGGCAGGGCCCATTAATGGGGGCGCCCTAAGCAGTTGGCTACCAACTTGGCTAGGGTCTACCTTCGGAAATTGTCAGAGTCGAGTGTGTGGGGTGGGGGGATGGGGGGTTTAGGGGCACTTCACTGCCAATTTAATGGCATTTTTACAACTTGAAAGATTCGTGCCTGCCACATCATTTGAGCGATGAGCAAGTCTTGGGTCCAGGGCGGGCCACTAAATGCAGCGCAACGAATGTCATTAGAACATAAAAATGATATTAATTGCATTCAACTGAGTGGTGCAGAGTGGAACAACAACAACAACAGTGGAGAGACAGAAAAAAGGCATTGCCTTGCAATAGAAACGTCAACGTTCCGATGATGGAATGACAGAGGCAGAGGCAGTCACAATTCTTGCAAGGCGGCAGCATCCAGTCAACGGGCAACAGCATGTGGCCAATGTGTGCACGGCAGTGATCCACTTAAAATGTGCGTGGTGGTTTCCTTACCACCACAGTGAAGGGAGGGCGAGTGCAGGCACCGAGTTGTTTGCTTTGATGGTGACATTTGTGTGTGTGTGTGTGTGTGAGAAAGATTGCCTCGCCTAGATAAATAATAAAAATTAAAAATAAATTAACACCTAGTAAAACTGAACAGGCCGGGCGGGACAGGCGGACCACGGGCGGGCAAGGGGAGACAGACAAGAGAAGAACTTGAAGAAGAAGTCAATGATGCTGCTGGCCAGGCTGCAGGCAGTTCACATTACTGTCGTTTTGGGTTTGACAAGCCCGCGGCTCGACGCACAAAAATAGCGCAAAAGTAATTAAAAACGAAAATTTTAAAGGCAAAAAAAAAAACACAAAATAAAAGACAAATGCAACCTGTCCCTGTCTGTGTGAATGTGTGTGTGTGTGTGTGTATGCTATAAAAAAAAATTATGCTTGCCTATATTGAATTTAACAAGCGCAACGCAGCAACTGCAAAACACATCAAAGGCGCCCTCAGTCAGTTTCCGTTCCTCTTCCGTTCCTGCCTTCTGCCAGTGCCACTGCCACAGTCATATGATAATGATGATGCTAATGCAGTTGACATTTTATGTGCACTCAGGCCAAATACAAAAACAATAAGAAAAACTAAAAACAACAAGACAGAAAGACAGCAGGCAGGACAGGACAAGTCAGTCCATTGCAAATGAGTAATTAAAATCAATAATATTTCTATTTAATTGGCCGACGGCAGAATCAGTAATAAATTTTCAAGCTAAATGCAATTATTCAAGTCAAACAACATGGAAAATTAAATCAAACTTTTGTGTACATAAACAAAAAAAAAGAATGATATAATTTTATTTTTTTATTAAATTGTGAGAATCTTTTGATATTATTGGATGGCATCATTTATTATGCAACAATTATCAAACTCAAAGCAAACACTTAATTAAGAAATTCACTACCAGAGTTGACAATGTTGTAATCCTATAGCAGACACACACACACACACACACACACACACAGAGAGACACACAGACATACCAACATAGCCACATATCTGTTGAGATTCACCATGAAGCTTTTTCAGGCCAAGCAGACATTTCATTGAATCAATTATCACTGGACAAGGCATAATAATTGCTGTCTACTGCAACCACCCACACAGACAATACACACACACACTTGCACATATATAAAAGTATATATATATAGACAGAGCATGAATCGTTCAGCCAACAAGGTCGAGAGCATCAGGGACACGAAGGGGTACTTGGTTAAGGTGAAGAAGTACACTGAGAAAAGAAAGTGACCAACAAAATATAAATAAAGCCTGAAAATTAAAATATTTTAAATTTATTAAAAGCTTATTTAAATGATCCATTAAATTATAATTATTTATTTAAGAGGTAATCAAATATTCATTATATTATTTTTATTTATTATTTGAAAATAATTTTCAGAGCCTTTAAAAAATTTCCTTATTCCTTTTCGTTCTTTACAATTTGTTCTACAAATATATATAGGACGTATACTTATTAGTTATTAATGATGATCAGGATAACGATAACTTTTAAGGGCAACACAGCATCAACGAGTAAAGAAGAGAGATAACTATAAAGTCCTCAGATCTTTCGAGGAGCAAAGAAAAAAGGCAGAGCAAATTGAAGAAAAATTGAGACAAGTTCAAAAAAATATAAAATAATTTTTTTTTTTAACATAACGGAACAGATAACTTAACAATAAAGAAAACCTAAAAAATATTCTAATCCTCTGAGAATCTTTTGGTTTTATCCCATACAATTCCAGCTTGAAAAGTTAAAAGATTCTTATTCTTTGAATATTTATTATTTTCAGCTAAAATTGAAAGTCTTGTGTGCTTTGTATTTTTGATTAATTATTATTTCATTTGATTTATTTAAAAACTTATTTATCCGGTAAGTGATGCTTCGAGAAGCTATCAAGAGATTCGAAGGAACTGTTGGATTCCATACCAATCTATCTGATTAAGGTTCTTTATTTTTGAGTTCTTCATTTTCTTTTCCCATATTTATAATTCTAAATTGAAGAATTTTAGTATTCATAAGACTTCTTTCGACTCGTCTCGATCTCTGAGAAGTTAGTTTTCGTTCAGTGCCAGTTAAGAAATCTAAGACTTCCACTTGGGAATCCTTGAACTTTTCTCCATGTGTAAGCAGTGACAGAGTGGCCAGGCGTAGTGTATTAAAAAGAAAAAGAGGGTCAATTTTATAAGCATCCTGGCCTCGTTGCCTAACCAAGTGAAGTAAGTGAAGGCAAGTGAAGTGACCAAAGGTAACAGCCAAAGGAAAGCAAAAATGATTAAGACCAACAAGGCAAGCAAAATTAAAAAGACAACAGAGAAGGAGAGTCAGAGAGAGAGAGAGAGAGAGAGACGAAGAAATAAAGAGCTTACGCAAACATGGCCCAGGAAGCAGTCAAAGCAATAAAACAAAATTACCACATATAAAAGCAAAAATAATGAAGTGAAAATGGCAACAATGTGATTACACACAGTGACAGACAATGTGCGCCATAATAAATTGAAACCAGCAGCGACGAGCCTCGGAGAATCAACGAAAGAGATAGAAACAGCAAGAGACAGAAAGAGAGAGAGAGAGAGAGAGAATGAGAGTTATTCAAAGAGCATCTGCGTCGGCGCATTCATCATTTGTCGTTGGCAACATTTTGTTTTTCTTGTTCTTCTTTTTTTTGGCAACAAAGTTGCTAAGCTTTAACTTGTTGGATGCGCCATGTTTGGCTGGATCTGTGTGTGTGGCACGCGCCTCATAGAGCTCTTGTTTATAAGCCCATAATTGACCCGGTCTGTCCTAGTCGGTCTTAGGCTGTCCTATTTCGCCTCGGTCTTTCTGGATCTCCACACTCGGCGCCTCTTCTTCGTATTGTTTATGGTGTGTGTGGCCAAGAGAACCTTTCAAATTGTTTTCAAGTGCTTTTTATTCCCTTCTACTCTCTCTCTCTCTCTCTCTCTATCTCTCTCTGTCTTTATTTTTTTATTTCTCTTTCTTTGAGCAATTGATTGAGTTGTTGCCCCAATCAACAGTGATTTGGTAAACGATTCATTTCATTTCATTTGTGATTTCTTTTCATTTTCTTATTATTTTTTCTTCTTCTTCTTTTGCTTTGTATATATTTTGCAAATTATTTAAACGCATGTCTGTAGTTTATTAATTGCCTGGGAGCCTTTCAATTGACTGCTTTGTGCTGGGTAAATGTTATGTGCGGCGTAATGGACTCATTTACAGTTCATAATGTGCCGTCATTACAAACAGGCGGGCATGACTGCTCCGACTCAGGCTCATACTTCGACATATACATGGAAATGGAAGTGGAATGGCAAGAAAGCTTTAGCGAGTCAAGCCAAACCAGCCCAGCCATCAGGTTTAGTCCAGCTGTGGCGCCGCGTTCACATTGGCAACATTACGACGAGTTAAATTGCTTGTAATGATGATGGCAGCACACAAAAAGTGAGTTGCCATTGGGTTAAATAGGGCTAAATGCGTGTAATCATAGTGGGTGGCTCCGCATTTGCCCGTGTATATCAAGACACGATTGTACTCTATGTCTGTATGTACGTATATGTGTGTGTGTGTGCTTGTGTGTGTTCGGAGAGAGAGAGAGAGAGGGGGCCTTGAGCGGTGGTGGAAGGCCAACAAATGTCAGACAACATTTCTCCATTTGTAGCAGGCAGCCAGGCAATTTTCGACTAGAGGCATGAGGATTGTACCGGACTGCCGGGCTGCCGGGCGGGTCAGCCCCAAACCATGGACAATGGGAATCGCAAACATGACCAACTGTAGCAATTGTGTCGTATACAACGGAACAGTCGGGCAGTCAGGCCAATTGAATTGCTCTTTGTCTATGAAGTAGTCATTTACCATACTCATTGTTGTTGTTGTTGTTGTTGTTGCAAATGTCGATATGTTATGAATTGCGTTTTATTATATACTTTTTGTTTAACCGAGTTGCTTTAGATTATAAATTGACCAAAGGAAATTGAGTTGCTTGAATATTTTAATTTATTAGTAGATTCTGGAAATATTTTTATGCACTTTTGACTGGAGGAAATTTTTAAATAGAACTTGGGAATTAACTGAAAATTATTCGAAAAATAATTATTTATTTGTTCAGTTTTTGCTTTGGATTAGTTTGCTAAGATTAGGACTGAACAATCAGTGAAAATCAGTAAAAGAGTTCCAAAATTATTTTGTGGAGCTCAAGGAATTTTAACTATTAAATATCTTTAGATAAGATCATATATTTTAATAAAAAATCATAATAAATATATAAATTTCTCCAAAATAATATTGAATAAGATAACAAGTTAGAAAAATGTCAAGAACTAGATCGAAATAGCCGGGGTTCTGAAAAACTAAAAAGCCCGATATGGTGACAAGTACAGTCACCACATTGCTTCATCCCTATTTAAAAGCGAAAGTACCAAGAAGATTAAACTAGATCGAAATAGCTGGGGTTCTGAGCTATACAACTTCCTTGAAAACTTAACAAGGCCGATATGGTGTCAAGTACAGTCACCACCTTGCTTCATCCTCATTTAAAAGCGAAAGTACCAAGGTTATTGAATCCATCAAATAAGGAAAATAGTCAGGGAGACTTGGTACTGGAGTTCTCTATTCCTACTTTTGTATAAAAGCCCAGGCTTATCTCATGACAGAGAATGGATCACAAGCCAACAAACCCAGGCTTATCGCATTACTTAGGATAGATCGCAAGTCATAAAAAGCTGATACTTCCTTAGCACTCAATAGAATGTATTTAACAGATTGAATTAAATATTAAAGAAACATAAAAAGTGAGAAGATTATTTAAATCAGTCTAAGAGTATCTTTTGAGCTATTGACATTTTATTTTAAATAGTCAAATCGTATTATTCCAAATCCAGTTCCAATCTGGAAAAGAGCATAGAATTACCATTACATTCGGACTGTAATAATTGTGTGTTGCATGTGTGTATCTAATGGATACACAATTGTAACTTATCGCTTAGAAAATTGTTTGTTAATCTATTTTGGTATTTTCTGGCAAAAGTTAGTTCTCATTTCTGTTGGCACAGACGAGTGCGAGGGACCAGGACAAAGCACACACGGGACGTCGACTATTTAAGCGTTTTTTCCTGTTTCCCTGGCCTGAGGAGACCTAATAGTTTCTGTTTTTCTTACATACTCAGTTATATTGTTTTCCCCCTAGAACGAGAGCAATCGTAACGGCTTGGTCAATGGAAAGTGGAAAGGAAACAAAGTTGGCCAGGCCAAAATACTTTTGATTTGGTAAGTTGTCAAAATAGGTTTCTACTTTTTTTTCACAGTATCCATTAAAAACTCACACTCACACATATTTAAAAAAAAGGAAAACTTTTCACAATATCAGCAGTTTTCTGCCGTGTTATTTGTTTCTTATAATTTTTTGAATTTTGGACCCAAGGATCAGGTGAATCGTACCATGAATCGGAGATTGGAAATACAGGAGGCAGAGATTCTGGATGATAATTTGGAGGTGATTCGTTTGGGTAATCCACTGGCGATGTTGTTGGATGCCCCAAACGAGCCACCGATCAACATGCACCAAATGGTGGGACCGGTATTTGCCCCACAGCGGCCACGTAAAAAGCGCAGTTTCCTCACCATCTCGAAGCCATTTCAAGCCCAACCGGAAATGTGCACTTTAATTAGAAATGGAATGCAGGCCATTAAGCTGGCCAAGCCTCTCAATCAGGTTGAATATTTTGCCAAATACTTGGATGAACATCTAAATAGTCGAAACTATCCAAATGGAGTTGGACTCCCACATAGATGGGGGCAATTCTAAGACGTCTGTCGTCTGGCCAGCAAATCATTAAAAAAATCGAAAAAATCGGAAAATTTGAAAATGCCTCGGATAATTGAAATTGCCAGCTACAAATCAATGGCAATTGGCAAATCTCATATGAACTCGATTAAACAAATAATTGTAACTATTTTCTTCTTTTGGCCCAGTTGCTCTCTAGACAATTGATAATTAATTAATAAAGTTATGAGAGTCCATTCTATGGGTAGAAGACAAATTAGAAAGCAACTGCAATAGATTGTCTTTCATATTTATCTAAAATTGTTTTGGTATATGTAAAGCACATATGGTAACAATGAAGGATTGACAATACAAAAGCCGTTGTCGAACAATTGGCCAAAGTGAGGCGGGCAAATAAATACAAAATGCAAGGAGATAATTGCAATCAAAGCCACAAAATGTAGCCAAAAGGCTTATAAATTGTGGGTGACTTAAACAGAAGGCAAAAGCATCCACTGAGAGTGAGAGAGAGAGAGAGAGAGAAAGAGGGGTAGATTGTTAGTGTAGCTCGGACAGACTGAAAGGCATTCAGATTCAAATGACTGTACACGCATTTAATTACATACACACATACACACACAGACACATACAGACACACAGGCTGGCTATGGCAACAACAAACCAATTGTGCAGTATATGCAACTTGCATGCAATTCCATACAACAAAAACAGCAACAACAACAAGAACAAGAACAAAGCCAGAACATTGGCAATTTACGGCCATTATGGCAACAGACAGCCCAACAATAATAACAACAACAACAGCAACAACAACAACAACAGCAATAAGAACAACAAAGAGAGAGAGCCACATTCATATAATCTGAACTGACTGGCAGCACGAAGCTCAACCTGCAACCTCAAAACAGGAGGCCACAAACAAATTCATATCCGCCACCCACAGGCTATGGCAATTTCATTTGCTAACGTGGTCCTTTTCCTTTTTTTTTTTTTTATGTTCTGTTTTGCTGCATCCTCACAGCATCAGGCCAAAATTGTTGCGGCATTGTGGCAGCCTTTTGGGGCTTAACTGACTGTTTTTTCCAACCACCCTCTCCCCCTCCTCCCCACCTTCTCCTTTTCATCCAGAACAAAAAAAAAAAATAAATAAAAACAGGATTCTGCATGCGTGTGAATGTGTGATTGTGTGCTTGTAATGTAATTGGCAGCCGCATGCAACAATGTTGCCAAACGTTTTTTTTTTTCTAATTGAATTGAATTGAATTGATTTTTACCATTACACCTTTTTAGGCCAATTTCAATTCTGTTATCGACATTTAAAAAGGTACAAAATTTATTTCAATATTTCTTCTTCTATTGCAATCATAAATGTCAGACAACCCGAGCTCAGTTGGCATGCCTTCTGAAAACGTAATTAAGTCCTGAAAGACAATTTTAGACTTACCCCCAAAAATCAAAGGGTTGATTCGATTCGATTTCCACACACACACACACATACACATACCCTCTTATCCTTGTGCTACACTTGCTGTCAATTTGTCTGCTGTCTGCTTGAATCTGCTTGACAAAGCACAATTTGATGGGTGGAAAGCAATCCGAGGAAGGGCAATGATTTCGAGCTTACATCAAATCAACCAACCTAAACAATTTTAGAATGTAAAACAACAATTTTTTTTAAACAGTTATGAAGTAATCAAGTGATTATCTTTTAATATTTAAGCTGTCAAATCCAACAACTTAATCGGACTTATGTATTAATCAAATTGTATATTTGGGAACTCCCTGCTACAAGTTTGTTACGAACTCTATTTTATATAAACCATGTCTGTATCATATAATCAAGCTATATACCAGACCTGGACTTAGGTATAGAACAGATTTCTATCACATTATTTTACTCAGATTTTATGTAGGAAAAAATAAATTAAGCAAGTTATGATACCTTTTGGGATAAATTAAGATTCGGTTTCTTATAATATTTTATCGGGTTTGAATATACATATACATATATATGTTTATATATAGTTATTAGACCCTTACTCCTAAGCTCAACTAAAAATATTTTCTGAGCTAATTTGAATTAAAAGGTAGGAAATGACTTCATATACAAAAGTCATATGAGGCATATAGCTCATAATTTTCCTGTACAAATTCGACTTATAAGGAGTCTCCTTTAAATTATATGATCAATATTTTTTCCTTGCTATTATTTTTGAGAACTGTGAAAAAAGAAGTCAAAATAAATAATTTCTGATCATTTTTTTTTCTGGATCAGGACATATTTCTAGGGATTATTCCCTATCTAAACATGAAGAAATATTTAATATTCAATTCAGTTTAATTATTTATTTATTCTACCCCAAATTATCCCACTGACCGCTCAGACTTTTAATCTTTATTCAAATTTTACAATATTTTCATAGTCATTTTTGCCTTTGTGTAAATTTGAATAATTTTCAATCGAATTAGTAAAATTTGAGTTTGAAATGTCTTCGGAAATATTATTTGTATATTTTCTTTGACCAGCAAAGGTTAATAACTTCAGCTACTTTGTGAAAGTTGTTTCACTTGTTTTTATTGTTATTGTTGTTGTTGTTTTCCCAATGTGAAAAGAATTTTTCCACTTACAAACAATTCACAAGTGAAATACTTTGACTTTGGCAATTGCCTGTTGGGTCAAGAATAAGAAGGACGGAGGGAGGCAAGGAATTGGACAAGTTAGTGGAGCTAATGCAGTTGAAGTCTGATTGCCATTGTGCTTCTGTTTCCGTGTCTCTGTGTGTGTGTGTGTGTGTGTGTGTGCATGACAGGCCCTAAAGCAGATTGTGAATTCACACAAACAAACTGACATACTCAGACAATGCCACACACCTGAGCATGTAACAAATTGTTGGAAAATAAAGTAACCACAGCAGCAACAATGACAACAACAACAACAACAAGAAAACAAGCAATTCATATTGCAAGCAGCATTTAAGCAAGCTTTTCGCCATAAGTAGCGTGGGTGGGCTTTTGGCTTGAACATATTACCTGGAACCCAGAATCCAGAATGCAGAACCCCTAAGTTCTCAGACATCAAAACCTGGTGCCTCAGTCCTCAGGTCTTTGGTCCGGCAGTCAATTTCCTTTCCTGGCCAGGGGACAATACTACCAGAAAGGGAACTAAGCTGAGAGCAGCCAAAGCCGAAGCAGACCCACCAAGACCCAAGTTAACTGTCTAAACACGAGCAGTGTGTCTGTCTCTGTATGTGTGTGTACGTGTGTGTGTGTGTGTGTCTATAAAGACAAGTCAGCTACCAGACTAGTTGGCTGCCACTCTCAGCTGTTGTTTTATGTGTGATTCAAGCCATTGAGCAAGTCTCTGTGTGTGTTAACTTGTCGAGTTCCTTTCATGTTCTTTTGCTCAGCCAAAGCTATTTTGCCATTTTAACAAAAAAAGAAGAAAGAAAAAAAAACAAAAATGAAAGAAATAGTCAAAGTTCTTTTCTACACGGCAAATGCACACACACAAAACTCGAAGTCATTTCACTCATTCAATTTATTAAATAAATATTTTTAGTTCCTAAGAAATCAAAATCGATTGATTTCTTGCTAAAGACAATTAGTGGATAATTCACTTTCAAATAATTTCCAATTATTTTAGGGAAAGTCTATCGAAAATTATTTAAAAAGAAAATAAACCAAATGAATTGTAATGAATTGTTTTAACCGGTTTTAAAAGACCAAGAGAATTAGCAAGTGAATAAAATATTTTTAATAATAAAAAAATTATAAAAAAAATTGTAATTTAAAAAATTGGTTAAAATAAAACAATAAAAAGAAACTTGGAATAAAATAAATAAATAGAAAAAAAAATTATTTGAAATTCATAACCTTTAACTATTAAAAATTAAATATTTTTGATAACAAAAAAAAAATAATAATAATAATAATAAGCTCAATAAAAATTGAAATTTAAAAAATTGGTTAAAATAAAACAATAAAAAAAACTTGGAATAAAATAAATAAATAGAAAAATTTTTATTTATGAGATTCATATTACAATAAAATTTTTAATTATTAAAAAAATAAATTAATTAAAAACAATATAGAAACAAAAATTAATATTATTAAATTGTAAAAATAAAAAAAGTATTTAAAACATGGATTAAAAAAAAAATTAAAATGTCATAAAAAAATAAAACTAAAATAAAAGAAATGGATAAAATAATTTACAAAAACAATAATAATAAAATAAACTTAACAAAAAAAAGAAGCATAACAAAAATTAGAATAATAAGAAAAAACCAATTTGTTAAAATAAATTTAAAAAATAATAATGAAAATATATTTAAAAAATAGATGCATAAAATAAAATTAGTTCAAACTAAAAGAAAAATGTGAATAAAATAAATAATAAAAGAAAAAAAAGAAATATAAAAAAATATATAATAAAAAATATGAAATATAATTAACTAATCAATCATTTCATTTGGTTGATTTAAATGTATTCTTTCCGGAATTTCTTAATCAATAAAAAAAAGAATAAATAAATATTTTTTAAATTTTAGTTCCAATATTTTTTTACAGTGTAATAAGCAGAGTCGTCTGTTATTTGCTTTTATCATTTTTCGTTTTCGTTTTTTTTTTTTTGTTTTTTTTTTTTTCTTTTTGTTATTTGTAACTTATTCATTTCACTGAACTTAACGGCAGGAATTTGATGGAAAATTCTACAGACAGGCAAACAGACAACTTCCTGAGAACAGGAGACATAACAAACAATTTCACACACACTCACACACACAAACACACATGCTCAATCCACATCTAAGATGGCCAGGGAAGACGACAGACTGAGAGAGACCTACAGAGGAAGAGAGCCTGAATGAGTGACTTACTATTGACTGGCTGCTGCTGTGTGTTGTTGTTGTTGTTGTTGTGGCTGCTGATGCTGGCTGGTTAAGCAAACAGAAACAAACGCCACCACAAACAGTCAACGAGGCATTCAACCAAGACAATGCAGCAAGCAAAACCAAATACACATATGAGAGAGACACACACACAGAGAGAGAGAGAGAGAGAGAAAGAGAGAGAGAGAGAGAGTGCCCAAAACTGGATAAATGCTTATAAATATTTGAGCAAATATTCAAAAACTTTAATGTTAAATCATAAATACTTGGATTGTTATTATTATTTCGATTGCTTCTGGGCAGAGAGCAGAGAGCCGAACCAGAGCAGAGTAGAGCAGAGCAGAGAGAAGAAGCTTAAGGGAATTGGTCCTCTGAGAAAATGAAATTATCTTTGATAAAGTTTGGAAAATCGAAAAGTTTCTGTTTCATGCTGATTGTTGAGATTTACACACCGAACAGCAGACAATTGATTTGCATATACAAAATGAATGAAAAGATTTTTCAAAAATACACCCAAAAGAAATGTCAGCACATTTTGTCACAATTTGCTAGATTCTTACATAATTTAATACATATATGTTTAAAGTAAATTGAGAATTTAAAATTTTAATTGATGACAATTTTTGACAGTTGAGATAAACCAAGAAGAAGAAGAGGAAGAGACTGAGAAAATACAAGATTGAGAATATTGAGAATGTGCGCATTGTTAATTGCTGTTCACTCTGTGTGGGGCCATTAACACATTTTAATCTGTGCAATGCCATAGCTCTTGTTCTTATTGTTCTTATTGTTGTTGTTGTTGTTGTTATCGTCAATGTCTGGGGGCACCCGAAAAATACCAAGCCAACCGCCAACGTCGATGCCGCCGTCAGTAAGCCAGATCAGCATTGCCTGCTGCTTTTAATCATCGACATGAGCAATAATGGGAAACAATTGCCACTTGGCAGACGGTGGGGGCAGTGCGGATGGTGAGGCAAGAAGGACAAAAGACAACGACTCTAGAGTTGCCTTTTGCTGCCCGTGCCACACTTTAGCCCGCTACGTTAACAATGCCACACAAACTGCAATTGAAGTTAAGGCAGACACACACACATACACAGGGAGAGAGAGAGAGAGAGAGGGTAGGGGATAGGTATGAGCTGAGCTGGGCTGAGCTGGGGCTTGCAGGCGGAGCTTTTATTGCATTGCCATGTCAACAGCAATCTGTGTGTGCCATTGCACTTAAAATGCGAATGAGAATTGTAGTGCAAAATGAAGCTACTTGTGTGTGCGACACAGATACAAAGATACAGACAGACTGACGGTGAAGACAAACAGACAGACCCTCTGAAATTCTCATATGGTCAGCAAGTACCAAAGCGAGGGCATGAAAAACGGAAAAGACGAGTGAGAGAGAGAGAGAGAGAGAGAGAGAAGGCAAGATTGAAGGCAGGCTGGCGGCACAACTGTGTGCCGCATGCCACATTCAATTAGTGCAACAACATATCCTGCCATCATTTCAGTTGCACTCTGTGTGTGCTATGAACACGGGCACCAACAACAACAACAGCAGCAACAGCAAAGGCAGCAAGCATTGCTGCACTTAATTTTATTCATTTGACAGTTGCAACACAACGTCACTTACTGCCTCACACACATACACTAACCGACTGTGAGATACTACGTGCAACACAAATGTTCACCCATTGGGCGCACTGTTAAGCCGACACACAATAATGACGATGATGATGATGATGACGACTTTGCTGCCACCACGACAACGCAACGACTATGCCAGTTATGCAGAGCAATTAAGGTCATTTTGAGCAGTGACTGCAACAACAACAACAACAACAATTGCAACAACAAAAAACGGCAACACAAATATTTTTTTAATTATGACATTTTATTGAATGAGCACATTTTTATTTGTTTCGGATGGAAATATTTTTAATCAACAATTTTTAAAAAGGCTTCACTCTTCACTGTGTCATTGATTTCAAAATGATTAATTTGATTGGAAGAAGACAAAAAATAAATAACTTCTCATTCATTATGAATATTTTCAAATGGGAATTTAATTATGAGGGAGAATTTGAGGGAAACCTATTTGGTCCTGAAAAAGATATTGAAAAGTCCTTTGGATTCATTCATATCGGTAAATAAAATTATATGGTCATGTCGGCTAGCTCTATATTAATATCAGATCTTGAGCTGGCTTTATATATTCCATATAGGATCATATAGACCCAAATAGGTTTTGGATACATTTCATTTAAGTATTGACCGATCTCAACTAAATTTGCTATTCTGTAAAGTTATACAATGAAGAATATATATACAAGGTTTCACCTTCATGGAACTACTATATCATATAGCTTCACGTAGTATCCAAATTGTGCTTGGGGAAACCTCTAACATTTATTTTACGAACTCAATCAAATGAAAAATGTAATTATTCTTATAGGAAAGCATTGGTGTTCCTAATTAAAACAAAGTACTTCACTTTATATCTACCATACAGACTCAAATAGAGTTTGGAAAAACCTCTGATATTTATGGTTCAACTTTAGTCAAATAAATTACTTAGAATAGTTGTGAGCAGGCAAATATCTGTACCAAGTTTCACCTGAAACGAAATAGCCTATCATATAGCTTCCAACTGAAATGGGTTTTAAGAGTATTCCCTTTATTTATCAACCGATCTAATTCTATAGTTTTCATATAAACCAAAATCGGCTTTGACTATTTATTGATTAATCTGTTCATATAGAGAATTTAATTCAAATTCAGTCTTAAGCATATTTCCATATAATTTCTTAACAGATCTGATCTTTGTTACTCTTTGAAAGACTCAACTGTATACCAAGTTCCAGCTACATTGAACTACTATTTCATGTAACTGACCAAACAGATTCATAAAGATTTTTTAATTAATTAAAATCAAGAATTTTCAATACTTTCTCTTCTGGCCTCGCTTATTTTACCAAGAATTTCATTTACAAAATACAATTTGTTATCTCTTTCGGGGGCCACTGAATATTTCACGCTTTTTAAATGTCACAGTTGTGCAGAAAAATTCCATAAATACGCTAATGAAAGACATGTCCATAACAGAATGCAGAAGCACCAAAAAAAAAAAAAAAGAAAGAGGGAAATAAAAACATTTCAAAATTCGAAATAAAAAGAGAGAAATACGGAAAAAATGTTGGCAGTCGCTAGAGGGCGGCCACCCACAGATCAGATGAAGTAGAGATGGCATGCAACAAGCTCAACACACTCTCAATCATATGCCACTTAATGGAGAGGCACGGGAGACCAGAGGCATGATGCTGATATGATGGCGTTGCTGCCACATTCTTCCTGAATGCCACCCATTCACCCTTTCTATTCATGCAGTTGCACCACTCATTTCCCTCAACTCACTCAGTCGACTTTTTTTTATTTTTTTCCTTCAGCTCCATCGACCGATTTAGGTACGAGTGAATATGGCAAACATAAAAAAGATGAAAAAAAAATGGAAAAGATTTTTCAGTTCATTCCATTTACAGTTGCAGTTATGCTGTGTCTGTAACTCTGCCTGGTTGGACGATGGAAATTCACTTGGGGCACAGAAAGTAAACTCAAAACTTGAAAAACTCTCTCAAATCAAATCAAAAAAAAAAAAAGGGAGAATGATATTTGCCATTTATGAAACCATTTAACAAACACATCATAAAAATTCAATTGAATTTTCTGTTTACGTCTACACAGAGATGATATTGCTTTTTAATTGCGGACACAGGCGGAAATTGCCATCACACACACACACTCACACTCGCACACACATTTGCACCCAAAGAAGCCAACTTGTTTTGGACTAAAGGAACTGCGGAAATGCGTTGATTGAAACAACTCACCTTGGCCTGGACATGGACATGAATTGACCCAAAAAAAACAAAAGAACTTTGACCTTTTCCTATTTTTTTTCTGAAAAAAAAAACAAAAAGAAAACTATTTTTATTATAATTATTAAGTCAATACAACAAGAACATAAATAGGGGGCCAAACAAAACAGTGTGTGAGTGAAGAGCTCATTTAATATGAAAGTCACAGAGTTTGGGCTAATTGAAAACACTTGCAATATTTATAGGGCCAGCAACAGTGTTGCCAAGGCACTTGACTCTCTTTAAATACATACAAATGCGCTTGGCAACAAATGTTGCCCAACTAATAAAAACAACAAAATGATTTTATTATAATGGATTTATAAGTCGACAATGCCACCACCACCAGCACCAGGCGACTGACAAAGAGAGTAGGATGCGACGAGCGAGAGAGACTGACTAACAGAAAGAGAGAGAGCGAAAACAGCGGTTGTGAGGATGAGAGCGAGTGCGGGGAGACGGAGGGTGGTATAAATACTCTTGAAATGTTTAAACTGTTACGTTGAGTGGTCTGTCTGTCTGCCTGTGTGTGTGTGTGTGTGAATGTGTGTGTGCTGCGATAAAATGCACTTTTGAATTGAGACGCGCAGGCGGCAGTCCATTAAGCGCATGTTGCTGTCATCATTTAATGCTTTTCACAAACACACACACACACACATACACTGTCTGTGTAATTGTGAGAGAGAATCAGAATTGAGCATACAATTTAAGTTTGCGTGTGCGCCGTGGCCATTGCCTTTTTGCCAGCGATTCCCCCCCAAACCTTCGTTTCGCCAGCAATTTACGGGCAACATAAAATGTTTACCCCCTCCTCCTCTGGTTGCTCCCCTCTCAGCCCAGGAGTTGCCTTGCCAGAGCATTAAGTGGAAATATTTATAATAAGTTTATTTGCTTTGGCCTGTTCCTTATGTTGCGACGAACAGGGCCGACCATCCTTGAAATTGTCGGGCAACATGTTGCCGGGCTCGTTTAATGCTTTGGGGATTCATGGCTTCGCATTTACAATCACATTCACAGTTGTAAATTGGCGTTTTGCGTTAACGACGTGCCGTTTGCCAGCAATTCAGCAAAACTCAATTCGCTTCGTTTTTTTTGGCATTCCTCAACAAAATCTTTCGATTTTCCGATTTTTCATTCGCGCGCGTAAATTTTGCGTGATTTCAAAAAAAAAAACGTAAGGCAAGAATTTAATTGCATGTTCAAGTTTATTGTAATATTTTGCTATTTTTAGCCAAATTATTAATTTAATTATTATTATTTTTTTTTGTTGTCAGCATCTTTGCTGCTGCCCCCCTTCCCTCCTCGTAAGACACGAGTATTTCTGTGTGTGTGTGTGAGATTTCCTTTCCCTTTTTTTTTTCTTCCGACTTGAATTCAATTTACTTTGGGGTGTTCATTTAAATGAGCAATCAGCGAGCACATTGAGCAATTGTTGTTGTTGTTGCTCTTTGGCTTTATAAGTATTCGTATTGTTGTTATTGTTGGTCTGCTAATGATGTTTGCTGGTTTTTCTTCTTCTTCTCTTTTTAGGTTGAGTTCATTATTGTTGTGTCTTTTCTTTTTGTTTTTTTTTTTTTTTTTTTTTTGAAAGAGTTCATTGAATTTGGTTTCTTTTTCTTGTTCAATCATTAATAAAATTATTGTTTACTGTTAATTAAAAAAAAAAAACTAATTAATTAATTGCCTGAAAAATGTATAGACAAATAATCCTAGAAGTTCTTGAACCCCTATAAAACTTTTTCAAGCTTTTGAAAATAGCAAAAAAAAGCACACATAAACAAATTTTTGCCAATTTTTATATGTTGTTTGTTGTTACGGTGACTAATTCATAAGAATAAAGAAGAAGAAGAAGAAGAAAAACAACCCATAAAATTACGAAAGAAAACAATGAATACATTTGTGTAGACACTTCCCAGGAAATGAATTGAAATTGTACACCATTCTGATTGCAATACCAACTGAAAACTCAAAACTGAAAGCTAAAATCCAAAACACACACACACACACACATACACTAAAATACAAGACAAGTAAACCAATAAAAAGCCAACAAAGCCATTAAAGGTTTTTTCTTTTTTTTTTTTTTGAGTGCCCAAGAAGATAGAAGACAAAACGAAAGAGAGAGAGAGAGAGAGAGAGAGAGAGAGAGCGAGAGAGAGAGAGAAAGGGAGTGGGAAAGAAAACAAAAATTTTTAAACTACCACAAAAACGTTTCATTTCTCAGTGTTGTTGTTGTTGCTGTTTTGGCTTGGAAAATGAAATGAAATCGTTATAATTAATCAAATAATAAATCTCAGTGAAAAGAACCCGCCGAATATGCGCCGCTTAGCAAACAATTAGGAAATAAACAAAAAAAAAATTATACAAAATTACAAAGCCATCGAAAAGACTTGATTTAACGGAGACCTGATACTCTTTTCATAGGTAATAAAATTATAATTATAAAATATATAAAATATGTTTAGTAAAAATAAATATCAAAACAATAATTATTTAAAAAAAAAAATAAAATAATTAAAGCATAAATGATACTGAATTTAAATTAAATAATTGCAAATATTTTAGAAATATAAATACAAAAAAATATATATAAAATTTAAATGAAACAAATTAAATTAAAATGAAGGAAAATAAAAGTAAATAAATTAAATAAAAACTAAGATTAAATTATAAATAAAATAAATAATTAGAAATTTAAAAAAAAAATATATTTCAAATTTAAATAAATTAAATATTAAATAGTTAAATCAATAAGAAAAAAAAATTAAAACTAATTAAAAATTTAACAGAAATAAATATAAATCAATAAAACACAAACTAAATTGAATAAATAAATTAAATAATTAATAAATAAAAATAAAATGATATTAAATTTTATAATAAATTATATATGAATAAATACATAATAAAAAAACACAATTTAATTTTTAGAAAATTAAATCATAATAATAAATAAGTAAAACAAAATTAAATAATGATAATTAATAAATAAAAATAAATGAATAAATAAAAAAAAAATAAATTTAATTTATTTAAATTCCAAATTTAAATAAATTAAATATTAATATTAAATAAATTGAATAAATAAATTAAATAACAAATAATCAAAAATAAAATTATTCAAAATTTAAATAAATTGAATAAAATTTAAATAAAAAATAAAAAAAGAAAAATTTTGTAAATGAAATAATGATTATAAATGAATGAAAAAAAGCATAAATTAATAAAACCAAAAATTAATTTATAAAAACTAAGCGAATCCAATCAAAAGTTAAATTTAACATGAAAGAAAATAAAAATAAAAAAAAAATTGAATTTTTGTTTAGCTATAAAAAATCCTATAAATTGAAATTTTTTGTATAAACCTCGCTTGGAATAGTTTAAGCAATCTATGAGAAAATGTGTATTAAAAAAGAAAAAACCTAAATGAACTCTAAAAATTCGCTCAAATTAAATTAATATTCAGATTTATAATTCCCAAAATACCAGCAAACCAATTCACAAAGCCAACACACTTTCAATATTGTGCAAAACCGCCCAAAAAAAAAAAAAAAAGAAACAGCAAACAAATTAAATACCCAAGCAATGGCAATGGAAAGGAAAGCCAGTGGCTCAGCATTAATTAGCGCTAAACGCCGCAGACGCCCCCTCAGCTCAGACACACACACACACACATAAAGTGAAGGCAGGCAAATCTAAAAAAAAAAAAAAAAAACAACAACAAGAAAAATAACAGAGATCCAAACAAAGGCAGAGAGAAAACCAGAAATAAGCAGCCCAAGTCAAAAGAGGCAGTCATTCATTGCCCAGCAAAGGCCAACGCAGTTGCACAGTCTCGCCTAAAGAAACTCCCTAAAGCCAGGCAGCCGAGGCAGAACAGTCGAGGCATCCGCCGCCAACTTATTAAAGTACATATAACTCAATTATAGAGAATTAAAAACAAACGCGCCACCACCACCACCACCACCACCACCACCAGAGGCAGCAGCAGCAGCACAAGTAGATACAATTTACCAACAACAAAGACAAATAATCAAAGCTATAAAAGACATTTCAGCATTTGATAATCAACAAGCGTTGTGTTGCCGAGCAACCAAGCAACTTGTTTCACAGCAACATGCGAGTTGGGCAACATTGTTGCTAGCACAATATGAAATGAAACGATACAATTAAGCATTACTTGCTTATGAAAATTGCTATTTTATTACCGTGCGATCTGAGCTCACATAATACTACTCTCTCGCTCTCGCTCTCTCTATCAGTGTGTGTGTGTGTGTGTGTGTGGGAGTCTCCCCTTTTGTTTGTGTCTTCGAGCATAATTGTAATTATAGTAATATATGTTTTATGAGCTGAGCAGGCATTCAACAACAACCCCCACAATTGAGAGCAATTCTACGCGCCACAAAATGCCCTCGTCAACAACAACAACAACAGCAGCAGCAGCAGCAACAAAAGCCGAGCCAAGTCGCATCAACAAGACCTAACCAAATGTATCTAGATACATAATTGCCACATTCAGTCATTTCCAACTAAACTCAAATACTCACACACAGCTCTTCTGTTTTCAACAACAACAACAACAACATCGTCGTCGCCGCTAACCTCGTCGTCGTCGTCGTCGTTGTTGTCGTCGTCGTGGTCGTGTGCTTGGCGCTGGTTTATAGTGCTCACACTCAGAAGTTGTTCAGAATCGTTGGCGTCGTGGTCGTGGTCGGTTTTATCGGATTGTCTGTGAAATTGCCAGCGCCGGCAACATTAAGAGCAGCGCACACACGGGCCACACAATTATTAACAGAAGCAATCGTTTTATGCGTAATTGTCGTCAACTCGGTCGACCGAGCAGCAACAGCAGCAGCAGGAGGAGGTGAAGGAGGAAGACCACCGCGGTCTTTGTCGACTCGAAACAAGTCAATTTTTGAAATTACGCGCGTGTTTTCGAAATTAAAACAAAAAAAAAAAAAACAAAAAAGTAATAATAAAAAAAAAAAATGAGTGAATCTTGTTTAAAAATAACCCAGAGGTCAGAGGGTGTTGGGAATAGCCCAAACCTCCCCCCCCCCCCCCCCACACACACACACACACCGCCCCTCTTAATAGGCCTTCTTTCTTCTTGGTTGTAAACTATTTTGATTAAGTGTGTTATTCGTCTGACAAAAACAACAACAACAACAATAATAGGGGCATTAACCAATACCACAAGCAAAGCATAAATTTATCCATGTGCCTGTTTATGTGTATGTGTGTGCTCTTTGTATCCATTAGTCACTCATGAAACTAATTAGCATTTGGCTCTTTGTTGGTGTCGCATTCGCCAAAAAAGTGATTTCTTTCTTAAAGAGAAAAACAACAAACAAAAAAATTAGCGCATAAGCGGCCATAACAACAACAACAACAATAACAATATAATATCTTGTCTATATATTTAGAGATATAGGTTGAGATACTTTTTTGATATGTATCCAAGAAATATTATTCACATTTCATTGGCGCGTTTATGAGTTTATGGAATTTTCATTAATTTGTTTATTTTGGGTTGACAATATTTTCCCCACAGATTTGTTTTTTTTTTTTTTTTTGGCTTTTCGGATCCGTCGGTAATAGGCAGTCGCAATTATCGAGCTCATCATTGGCAAATAAAAAAGTAAAAAAAAAAAAAAAACAGTCGAAAGCAAAGACCAAGAAAAGCACTTTGTCGCTAATTGCTGCCGGGTCGGCAATTGCTGTTGTTGGTATCCATGAGATACATTTGGTTTTACAGTCGTTGTCTATTTGCCCCACTCGATGGCGTTAACGTTATTTTGTCGGCTTGTTTGTTTGTTTGTTTGTCTTCTTGTTTATTTTGCCTTCTATAAGCGCGCACTCTTTGCGAATTTGTCACACCAGACAGATGCAGATACCAATGCCGATTCCGATTCGGTCAGCGGGTAGAAGGCAGCAGGCAGCAGGCAGCGAGCAGCAGTCAGGTTACGCAGCCGCAGTGTGGCCCCAATAATTGATTTGTCTGTTTGCTTATGTAGTTTTATTTATTTGACCGCTCTCATAAAAATATGAACATGAATTGAAATAAATCATAAAATCATTTCAATTACTCAATTAAATTCACTTCTATTCGTATGAATAACTGACAAAGCCAAATAAACTCATATATGCTGGATTAATTGAGCATTTCTCAAAACCATAAAAAGCCTCAAATGTATAAATAAATAAAAAAAAATAATAATATATATAGTATGTATATTGTATAAAATTTCTAATGACTTTTTTATGCCTCAGAAAAAAAAATGAAGAGAGAGAGAAAAAAATTACTGTTCAAGTTTTTAATTGTTGAAACGTGCAAAACGCTAATAAAAGTAAACAATTAAATAAATGTAATTAATTTAAATGGCAAAGGCAAATAATCAACTGAATTACAGAGTGTGTGTATGAGAAAGTGACTGATGCTTTTTGGCCGCCGGGAAAAACTAAATTTTAATTTTTGAATTTTTTCTCCAAATTAATTCATCATTAATAAAATGATAATTTCTGTCTTAGACAGTCAAGTCAATTGGCGTGGGAATGTCTTATATTAATCGATTAATTCTGACACACTTATCGGCTAGCGAAAGATACTCTCAGACTGTACTTAGTCAGGACAAAGACCTGCCAACTTGTTCGCTCTCTCTCTCTCTCTCTCTCTTTCTCTCCGAGTCTGAGACTTTCAATTGGAGTGGGAATGTCTTTTATTAATCGATTAAGTCTGACACACTTATCGGCTAGCGAAAGCAACTCTCAGACTGTACTCAGTCAGGACAAAGACCTGCCAACTTGTTCGCTCGCTCTCTCTCTCTCTCTCCTTCTCTCCGAATCTGAGACTTTCAATTGGCGTGGGAATGTCTTATATTAATCGATTAATCCCGACACACTTATCGGCTAGCGAAAGGAACTCTCAGACTGTACTAAGTCAGGACAAAGACCTGCCAACTTGTTCGCTCGCTCTCTCTCTCTCTCTCTCTCTCTCTCTCTCGCCTTTTTTTTCGCTTAATGAACTTGTAATTTTTGAGTTTTAATTTTCCCATTAAACAATTGATTGTGTGATTTATATACAAACTTGAGTAATCTCTGCCTTCAATTAAAATTAAACAAAACAAAGCAAATACAATAAAAATTGTGTATAAAAATTAAAATAAAAACCAAAAAGTGCCTTTTGGCAAGCTCAAACAATTCACAATCCTCAAATCATTGGCAAACCGAAAATTTTTATTAAAAACAATTTACAACAAAAGCATTTCAGGCCAATTTGGCAATTAAATGAAACTGACATTGTTTCATTTATTTTTTTTTTTTTTAATTTTATTTAATAAATGAAATGATTCTTCTTTTTTTTTGCATATTTTGACAGAAATAATTTTTTTTTTTTTTTTTTTTGATACCAAATTAATTAAAGCAGAAAACAAGCAGACGGCCACTCAAACCAAAAACAAAAAACTATTGCGAATTGTGTGAAATGAAAAGCGACAGATGCATTAATGTTAATTTAAATATAAATAATCAATAATTGTCAAATGACTGAACAATTCCATTTCAAATCGAAATTAATACAAAAAATTTTTACAAAAAATAATAAAATAATAATAAAATAAAAGCAAGCCGAGTTGAGTCGAGTCGAGTCGAGTTTGGTTGGAGGCTAATGAATTAATTACATTTCACATTTTGCCACATTCTCTCTCATTCTCTCTCGCTCTTTCTTTCGTTTAGTCTGTCTCTTTCGTTGGCTGTTATTTTCAGGTTTTATTTTATTTCTTCTCGGGTTTTTGCTTTGGCTTTTGCATTTTATATACAGTCCATTTTTAATTATAATGGCTGTCGGTTACATTTTTATACTTTGTCGCTTTTGTTGTGCAGCAATTTAATTAAGCAAAGTGGATTAATTTGCAACTCGTTAGACTAATTAAGGATTATAATCAACAGCAGCAACAACAACAACAAAGGCAATCGCTGCGGCAGCCCACACACAGAACCTCGAGGAAGAAGAAGAACCTTGCCAATTATAAAAAAAAGGCCTAAAACAACAACAACAACAACAACGGAAAGAACAAAACATAAGTTGGCGTGTGAAACGCCAGGAAAACGCATACCAAAAAGTGTAAAGTGTAGAAAAAGCCAAGAAAAGCACACAAAAGTGTAAAAATAATAAAAAAGAAAATTACAACAACAACAAAAAAAAATTGTGAAAAAAAGTCTCTCAAAATGTGTTTGTGTGTGTGCGTTAAAAGTGCAATTGCAGTTAACAAATAAAAACGTGACCTTTTCATCTTAGCCAAGTCAAGGCAAGGCAAGACAAGGCAAGGCAGCTTTGGCCAGACCAATTTCCCTGCCAACTATAAATAAACAATAAAGCGCAACATTTAATTGGATTTGTGTGGTTGTGTGCTACACACACACACACACACACGCGTACTCACACCCCCACCCACACTCTCATTTGTTTGTTGGATTTACAAAGTAAACAATTTCCAGCCAGAGCCGAACTTTGCCTCAAATCAGGGTAAGTTCGCCAATTTGATTAGAAACAAAAAATTTATATATATTTAATCTGCGATCATCTGGTATTAATTATGTCAACAAAAACAATTTTTAAAAAAATCCCCCATGAGTTTGTTTATTTACTAAAATTCAGTTCACAATTACAGGGCATGATCGATTACAAATTTTTCTAAAAAAAAAAAAAAAAAAAAAAAAAAAAAAAAAAATTTAAACAAACCGGGTTCAGAGACCTTAGATAGTTTTTATATAAATTGTGTCTTTTCTGATTGAAATGAAAATATTTATATTTTTTTATTCGAATTAATTTCAAACATCTTATAGGAACTATCACTGATAGATCCGAGGAATAAGACTTAACATAAAAATATCTTACATTCTTGGTTAAGTCGGGACTGTACTTGATATATATGGGACGAGCTATTAATTTTTTTCGGGGCAGTGGTGGGCTTTGCACTGCCATTCTTCTGGGTCCCACCTTGACTGGGGCTTAAGATTTGAGGATTTGAGAATTTTTAAGCTTAAATAAACAAGAAAAAAATTAATTCATTTTTTTTTTTTTAATTTCAAAATAGTTTTATAGGTTTCGACAAATTTTCAAGAACTCTAAAAATATATAAATAAATAAATTTAATTACTTGAACCAAAATAATCTAATCCAAAACCAAAGAAAATTTTTTAAAATTTTTAAGAAATATTCAAAAACAAAATTTCTTAATTAAAAAAAATTAAAATTTGTAAGTCTTCATTGAAAAGTGCTATGAAAATTTAGAGCTCAAGTGATGAAATATTTTTAAAAAATATTTTAAGCTCAATTTTACTTAACTTTAAAGTCGACTCGATATTTTTTTTTAGCCAGAAATTTTGAGTAATTACAAAATAGTCTATGGATTATTTTGCTCAATTCAATTTATTTTATTTATTTTTATTATTATTTTTTTTTTTGTAATAAATTCTGAGTGAAACCAATGCAATTGACAATTTTATTGGCATATAATTAATTTCAATTACATGTTGATGATGTTGCTTGTTTGCCGAGTGCTTTGCTAGTTGTTGTCGTTGTTGTTGTTTTAGTTGTTGTGGACATTGCTGACGGTGATATTTTCGAGCTGATTTGAACATTGCTCAATATGAGCTCGTCGGTTTTCGTGCTCAAAACCAGACGAGCCAACTGAGGTAACTAAGGCAACTGAGGCAGCCGAGGCAACCATCAGAACTCTTGACATTTATTATGGCACAGAAATTGTGTTTATATATATTTTATACGAATTGGAAATCCGAAACTTCATGGCACATTTGCTAAAAGTATTTCCAAAGTAAACAAATATTGTGTAAATGACAAATGATATAGATTTTTGCTTGCCAAGAAGTCAATAAAAAAAAAAATTCTTGAAAAAAAAATATACTAACTTATCAATGAAATCGCACTCACACTTTTAAACCAAATATGCAATTATGTCACACACACACACACACACACACTAGCAAATACTTTGAGTGACAAGAAGAAAAGCAAATTGTGTTTGAATAGAAAAGATACAGTTGTAGATAAAAATAGGCAACACAAATGGCTACATAAATTGCCAGACCTATGTAGATAACGGAATACACAAACAACAAGCCTATTAGAAAGAACATACCTCGGAACATAAGTAGATTCTGATATGTGAGTACTGAGCACAGAGTCAATTCGTTTTCTCCCAGATAACAAATTACATCTGGTCTCGCCTCTGTCTATCTCACTCTCACTCTCTATTTCTCTCTCTCTCTCTTTCGGTTTGATATGATATCGGTATCTTGACATGACTGACGAAACAATTTAGGTTGTCTCACACACACCTCAAATTTGAGGCACTCAATTGATAGGTTCCAACTCAACTTTGCCGCCTTCCCTGCAATTATGACTGCCCTCAATTTTTTCTTTTTTTTCTTTTCATTTATGAAAACTTATCAGTCGGCAGAGGCTTTTAATAGGCTCAACTATATTTCTTTCATGCATAATTAAATGGCGAAAAAAAAAAAATAGAAATATGCCTCGACTGGAAACTGGTTTTGGATTACATTCTCAATTAGTTAATTAAATTGTTACTTGAAAATGTTTTTCACATTTGATTGACTGACTGAATAACCAACAGCTTGACTCGATTCGAAAAAAAAATAAATAAAAACAAAACTAAATAAATAAATGAAACTATGCGACTGAACAAATAAGCCAGGCCTGGCCTGGCCTAGCCTGGTCTGGTCTGGCCTGGCGCAGTCTGCCTCTCAGTCAGTCAGTCAGTCAGTCAATTGGCGATTACGCAAAATGCAAAATCAAAAAAGCAAGCCATTTGTTTCTCGGATTACAAAAAACCCATTTCACTCAGTTACTCACTCACCCCCGTCGGCATATTTTACGCTAATTTAGCAAATCAATAAAAACAAATCGAAAGCATATGTTTAAAAATATTCAACAATCTGATTAAAAATAACAAAAATTGTGTATGTTTTAAAAATAAATAAACACAAATAAATTAATTAACAAATATAAAAAGTAAAGAACAAAAAACAGAAGGTAAGATTCTCTTCAGTTTACCGCCAATTGCAAACTCTTTTCGAAAATAGAATTTCTGGAAATATCCAAAATAAAACCCGATTTGTGAAATGTAATGGGCTTTCCCATAGTAATTCAGATAGGTAAATAAATGTGAGGGATATGACTTACACCGTTTCGGGTCTGTAGGAGAGAAATAGGAGCGCAATCCAGCTGAAACTCAGTAAGTCACTAAATGGACTTTCCCATTGTAAAGTGCAATTCAGATGGGTTAATAAGTGTCGGCGATATTTACAAGATATGATTCGGGTCTGTACGATTCAGTTGAAACTCAGTATATGTATGAGTCACTATATGGGCTTTTCAAAGTTAAAATCTTATTGAGTCAGAGATATTACCAAGACCGATTCAGGTCTGTAGAAATACTCTGTTGATCTAGGTGAAACTCGGCATAAACAAATTTATGTATTTAATAAAGATTAATCTGATATATTCACAGAACCGATTTTGATCTATATGATAAAGACGTTCAGACCAACTGATTCTGCGTAGCATATGTTTTGCCTGAGGACTCACATGATCATTAAGATTCACCTGGTAATATTGACCAACCAAAATGGATATACTATATTCTCTTTGAAAAGAGTATAAAAACAAGAAACGATAATTTTAGAAAAAATAAAAAATAAATACTGGAATAGTTAAATTCACGTTGTCAAGCCCGACAGAATGGTTGAGGAAGGGGGTAAGGGGGAGAGGGGGCAAGTGGAGACAGGCCAGTAAATTAGCACAAAGCGCCGTTGACAGAAAATGCAAAAGCAACAAAAATAAGCAAGAGCAAACAATTTGCTAAAGACGAAGACACACACACCGTTTCCCTCTCTCTCTCTCTCTTTCTCTCTGTCTTTTTTGCTCTCTTTCTTTCTCTGTTTACACACGGTATTTTAAGTAGAAAAGTAGACATCGTCGCCAGCCAACATAAATACGAGAGTATATAAATATCAAAATATGCGGTAATTATGTTTATACACACTTGAATATACCCAGACACACACACACACACACACACACAGACACATTAAAGTATCTGTTAAATAAAATTATTATTATCATAATTTCGAATCTCATTTCTTTTCTTCTTTTTTTTTTTTTTTGTTGGAAGTACAAATTTTGTTCGAGTCTAATCAAAAGCGAATTTTGGACGCTTTTCAAGTCTGTTTATTGGCAGAGACGATCTCATCAGCACTTATAAATAGATTTCAACATTAGTGGATCAAAGGAACTTGTTGTGAGATCTGCACTGCCTGTTGATCTATTTTTGACAATTTCAAGTAAATATAAACAAGATCAATAGGTTTTCGATAGATCAAATAAAAGAGGACAAGCAATGAAGTGGAACGTAGGCTTGTTTCTCTCTGGGGCTGAGGGTTACTTAAGTTCAAAGGGTTCTTCAAATTCAGAACTCAGTTTTAACGGTTCCTTAAGTTCCCATTAATTGAGAAGGTTATCACGAAGGCTTGTTTCTCTTAGGGGCTGAGGAGTCCTTTAATTGAATGGGTTCTCGAACTTCCCATAGATCAAAAAAACGAGGACAAGCAATGAAGTGAAACGTAGACTTGTTTCTCTCTGGGGCTGAGAGTTCCTTAAGTTCAAAGGGTTCTTCAAATTCAGAACTCAGTCTTAACGGTTCCTTAAGTTCCCGTTAATTGAGAAGGTTAGTTTCTCTCAGGTCTGAGGAGTCCTTAAGTTGAATGGGTTCTCGAACTTCCCATAGATCAAATAAACCAGGACAAGCAATAAGTGAAACGTAGGCTTGTTTCTCTCTGGGGCTGAGGGTTACTTAAGTTGAATGGGTTCTTCGAATTTCGAACTCAGTTTTAACGGTTCCTTAGGTTCCTTATCACCGATTTTTCCATTTAATTTTAATTTTGAGTCTTCTTCGGGGTTCGGTTAAATCGAATTTATTTTATTTTATTTTTTTCTAATCAACTTGGGTTATCTCAGCTTTGGATCGTTTAAATAATGTACTAGGAAATTGCTGATAGTTTTCAATTAGGACCTACACTCCCTCAAGGGTATGGATTCTCTCTTGACTTGAAAACTGCATAGTCAATTTGCCACTAATGTAACTATTTTTGTTGCTTTTGTTGTTGTTAGTGTCAGTGGCAGTGGCCACTGTCGGCAAAGCCAAAGAAGCACACCATGCCACACTCCAAAGAAATGCGCCCCATATCGGCGGGCACACACACACACACACACACACACACGGACAGAAACAGAAACCAGCGGGCTAGTCAAACAACAAGACGAGGGCAAAGCGAAAATGAAATGCAAAACAAACAGAGCAAAAGTACGATGAAAGAGTCAGCAACAGCAGGAGGGGCAGTGGGGCTTGTAGGGGGGGAGGGAAACAGAGACGATGCCGCTGGCAGAGCTTGATGAGTCACGCAATTAAACGGCGCACATTAATATGAAATGCCAACACACACGCACACACTCGGGTCGACTGCACTTATAAGGCAAAATCTTTATAGCGAAATTAGCAGCAGGCCAAAGGGTGCACGGGGGGAGGAGATTTTACTTGGAATGAAAGATGCAATGCAAAAATGGTGCAGTTCGTCAGCCATTAGCAGCATTTCTAATCACAAATGTGCTTTCCGAGAAATCGAGAAATAGCAGCACAAACACTCTATAAACTAGGGGGGACTCAATTAACATATACACACACACACACACACACACACACACACACAGAGGCACACTTGCAGCTCAAGCAAGTTACTCAGTTAGTCTGGTTCACTCAGTCATTGGCAAAGTCAGTGGCACTATTTTTTTTTTTTTTGCTTTTTTTTTTTTTAATAAAACTAATTAGCAGACTCGAACATTTCCAATAGAGTCGGCAGCCAACTGACTTACTGGTAAAACCACAGTCAACCAACTTTGTGTTTGCAATTCAATCAATTGGCAAATTTGCATTTTTTTTTTCTGTAATTTTTTTTTTTTTTTTTTTTTTTGCTAAATGTAACAAGTCTATTTAAAGTGACACAAATACCAAGTAGATGAAATGAAATAAATTAAAAATTAGTCTAAAATTGAAATTGTTATGGCCTGGAATTAAGTGTTTAGGCCATTAGCCTGGCTGGCAAATCAGTTGGTGTGGCGCTCGACCACTTTTTAATAATTAATAATTTATAATTCTTTCAAAGCTGATTCCAGCTGAGTGAAAACCAGTCAATTTGAATACATTTTTTTTTTTTTTTTTCGTTTATCATAAACAAGTTTGGCTTTATAGATTTTATATATGCTATTAAGTGGCCGAAATGCAGTCGAACGGCTTCCGGTCTTTGGCTTTGACTTTATCAGATGTTTTTGCTCGTTTTTTAACAAAAAAAAAAAAAAAAAAAAAATTGTAATTTTAATTGAATCTTGTTTTTGCCTACTTTTTTTTTGGTCTGTTGGGCCAATTGGCTTTTAAAAAGCAATAAATACATGTGCAGATATAATAAATAAATGTATCTATGCGATACGCAAATATAGACTGCTGTTGCTGGCAGACATCAAATCAAATTGAATAAGCGCGGTCCATTACTCTCCCAGTGATTTTGCCAAATGACTTCATTTCATATCAATTAAGTTTATTGTGGTCCGATTCGCCAGAGCTTTAATAAAAAATCAAGCCCAAATCGAAAAGGTAGAGAGAGAGAGAGAGGTAATGCTCGGTCACATATGCCCTGTCTTTTTGTTGTTGTTGTTGCTGTCGAAATGTTTGTATGTCAGTTTGTTTGGTGGAAACGAACCTGATTCATGTGCTTAATTGCTTTGGAGCGTGCGCCTCCATTCCCATAAAGAAGGCCAACGAAAAGGTATGAAAATCGAAATGTACACACAAGCGAGGCAAAAAAAGAAATAAAAAGAATTATAAATATTTTCGAGTGTGCCTTGTCGGGTCGGGTGTGAGTGTGTAACGATTGCAGTCGAATTGGCCCGGCCCAGACAAAAACAGCTCAAAAAAAATAAAAAGCTCAATGCGACAAGCAAATTGGAATATTTGACAGGAATTCATTTATATATATTTTTTTTATTATTATTATTTGTTAAATTTTATTTCAGTTCATTGAATACTTAAATAAATAAAATATTTTCTCAAATATTTCTGCCGTCCCATTATCCCACTTATTTAATTTTTTTTTTATGACAATCAAAGCAATTAAATTTCTTTGCCATATTCGATAAATATAGAACCGAACGGCAATCTCATAATTATTGTGGGTTTTTATCGGAAAAACGTCAACAAAACAGAGCCAAGCACACGCACACAATTAAACACCCCCAACAGTTGAGTCAAGCAATCTATAGATATTCACCAGTGCCACAGCATTTGATAAGGCGACCTGAACGACACTGATAATTAGATAGTTTGGCATGTCGATCTTGTCATTTTTTTTTTTTTTTTTTTTTGCCTAATAAAGTCATAATGAGTTTCAAATTAAATATCATTTATAGCTAATTAGAGAATACAATGATTAATTTCCCTGAACCCAAATCAATTAATATTCAAACATGCTTGCAATTTTAAATTGCCCGCGCATTAAACAAGCCGTATTTCGCTTTCCAACACTGTCGCCCAAGCAGCGCTGTGATCCAAACAGCTGTTTAGTCTTGCCATGCCGTCGCGGCGGCTCAGTCCGCGCTGCTTTTTTTGCCGGTGAATTTTCTAGTTAAAAACAAAAATAAAACAATTATGACGAAATGCGGGAAAGTGCTACCCTATTTGATTGTTAGTCTGACATAAACAATTCAAAATCGTCATAGCAACCATTGCCTTTGTGGGTTTCTCACTTTATTTAATTCCAACATTTTGTTTGCAGCAAGCAGTTTTGAGAGATAAATTCAGAAAAGCTAAATAAAAATGGATATAAATACCCAGGAAATATGCGAGCAACTATCCTCGGCTGATCGCAACGCCAAGATCAAGGCTCTGCAAAAATTGCGTGATCTGTGCAGTTCCACGGAAGCCAATGCCGATGCCATAGCCAAATCGTTTGATGAGCTTTATTTGCATCTACTCAAATGCTATGCCGATCGTTTCGAAAGCGTGCGGGACGGAGCCGTGGAAGTGGTAAATAAGTTTATGGAACGTCTGCCGCCGACCGACTTTCATTTGCTCAATATAATGGCCACACTGACCGAACGCATGGGCCAGGCGGAGACAGTAGAGCCCAGCGAGGAGATTCGTCTACGTTATGTGGAGCAATTACATTTACTGGTGCGTAAATATGCGGCAATTGGAAACATGGATGGATTTCGCGAATGTGGTAATCAATTTGTGCAAGTGCTCATTAAATCGATTAAGGACTCGTATCCTGCCGTGCAGCGTGAGGCCTGCGGAACACTGGTGGACTTTGCCCGAGTGGCCGATACAATGCAACTGCGTGCCTATACCGAGGATTTGGCCAAGGCGCTCTACACAATGCTGAATCACAAACATGCCTCGGCGCGTATTTCGGCCGTTGAGGCTCTGGGCCGCATCACATTGCATATGGATGCCAGCGGTGAGGGTCTGAGGCGACTGATACAGGAAGTCTCGCCACTGCTCATGGATAGCATGCCCTTGGTGCGTCAGGAGTGCGGAAAGATGGGGGTGCTGATGCTAATGGAGCTCCTCGATCGTTATTCATATTTTGAGAGGATTTTGCCTTTGGTCTTGTGTTGCCTCAAAGATGATTCCCCGGAGGTTGTTAACTACATACGACCACTTTGGGTAAAATGCGGTCAACTTTATTACGAAGAGAACGAGTCCGAATTGTCTCAACAGGAAATCGCCGATTTTCCATCCCCAAACTATCCAGAGGGAGTGAATCGCCCAACTCTGGGTTGCCGGGGTCTAGTGCAGCGTTCTCTGCGTTTGATCAAGCTGATTGCCCGCGAGATACACGACTGGAAAGACAATGTTCGTTTGCATGCACTTAAGCTCTTCTATCAGTTCGTCCTGCATGCCGAATCTGCTATGACGGCTAAATTCTTCGAGATATATCCGGACATAGCACGTGCCTGCGCTGATACGGAGTCATCTGTGGCGGCCGAGGCCAAAAAGGTGGCCGATTTAATGGGTCGTCTCCTTAGTTACGATGACTGGATTGATCATGGCTTTGACGGCCTCGAACGCAATGCCCGCGAATCCTTTTTGATATGTTTCTTTTACATGTTCAAGGCATCCACAGGCGGCACTCTGGAGCAGTTGCTCCGCTTGGCCAAACTTCTACGCACCACAGATTACTCTCACACACTCAAACGCAATTTCCAGTTGTACATCATGAAGACACTGAACACACTGTTAGATAAATCAGAACTTGTTACCGCCACCGAAGAGGAGCTGGAACCGCTCTATGAATCTGTCTATGTAGCTGGCATCAAGGTTTTGGCACTGGCCGATTCCTTAACCGAAAGAGAAAAGGATGTGGAGACTGGTAAAGAACTGATTGAACGCTTGGCCAAGCTAAAAAATATCCCAGTGGGTGAGCTACATGGCAAGTATTTTGCTTTAGCCTTGAAGGATGTGGAGAATTTGGATGCCAATTTGGAGGAAAATGCCGAGCCAGTTATGATGCTAAATGGACTGATCAATCTCTGTCACATACGCTCATCCTATGTTTCCCAGCTCATCACCAAGGTTAAGACGGTATTTGAGCATTGCTGTGACAGTGCCCAAGTGCGCACATTCAGTACTATATCCATGTCTGCCCTGATCTGGTCCCAAACTATGCATGAGAAAAGCCCGGAAAATATAGAATGTATCAGGAGTTTCGTGGAAAGCCTGGTAGAACCCTATCTGACCTGGCAGGCTGGCGCCAATGCCGAGGCCATGCGTTCTCTGGCCATGGCCACCCTCTGCTCTTTAGCCCAGGGCTCCGATGGGGCTGCACGTGAGGTCTTGCACTCTCTGGCCAAGCACATGCCCAGTCTGCTGGAAGATCGCTCAGTAACCACTCGTCACTATGCCGTCAAGACTATGTGCTACTTCCAGGGCATGTCAGTCGAGGACCTGAAGCCTTTAGCCTATGCCACACTTCAGCGCATGGATGACCCTTCGGCTGGCATCCGAAGCATGGCCGCCAAGGCTGTATCCAAATTGGAACCAGTCTTTGCCGATGAAGCCAGCGAAGAATTCGAGTGTCAACAGAACACTTGGCAAGTCTTCATCACCCAGGCCATTGACATGATGATTCTTCACTACGAAAGCGCCGAAAAAGACATCCAGAGCGTAGCCGAAAGTACCTTAAGAATTCTAGCGAAAAAGTACCCAAATATCTGGAAGGAACGCTATGCCAAGGCCACCAAATTGTCAAGCAGTGCCAGACTTTCCATGCTGCATTCCATTGACAAAGATCAGAATTCTGAGGACTAAGCAGTTCATTTATTTTATATATTTTCTTGAGTTTATTTATCTTACGATTGAATGTTTCGAAATGATGAAATATTTAAATTGTTTACATTGAATGAAACATTGCAAAGCACAACAAAATTTATTGAAATAATAAACAATCCATTGAAGCTCATAAAATTAACTGATTTATACGATAAAATTGAAATGGAAATTTCTAAGAAATTCAGATCATTAAATTTTCCCAAAATTATACCAAATTCTAGCCAAAAAAAAAATAATCTACAAATTTTTAAATTAAAAATAAAATACGAAGCTTTCCAATAAAATATAATTGTGTAAATAAATAAGCCTTAGGATTTCATTTCATCAGCACCAATTAATTTTCAGTTTTAATCAAAGTAAAAAAAAAAAAAATAAATAAATATCAATATCATTGAAATTCATGTAATTCAAAATTGCATCATCTGCTACTCTGGAATGAACTTTGGATTTCGTATCATTTTGCATATTTAATTTACATTTAAAAGTCCAGGGAATTCCAAGCAAAATCAACACGGCAAAAAAATGGCAAACGCTTAACACGGTTATAACCGATTTGGATATACCCTGATCAATTCGGATTTCACTTATCAATAGCTCTAGGGAAATTTTGTCAAGGCGCCATCTAGCGGACTGCAGCTTGGCTAGAGGTATCAAAGCAAATATCTCCCACAATAATGATCCGATTTTATTCGAGTTTGGTAACAATCGAAAGATTTTTTTATTCCAAACATTTTTAACCCAAAAATTAATAGCGAAATTCGAAAATGGAGGAGAGATTGGGTTTTCTAAGATTTCTTCAAACCTAAAATATTCCTTGCCTTTATATATAGAGTATATAAATCCCAACTAGCGTTATGAAGGGCGGGGTTAAAAAAAGAGAATAAAAATACTACAACAACAACAGTGAGAGCCACCCTGATTGAATTCATACCTCCTCTCCCCGAGCGACTCTTTGAATATGTTTGCCATTCGCGTAGCCGTGTTTTTTTGTATTCAATTTTTATTTGGCTTCAGTTGAGCTTCCATTTCAATTTGTAAAAGCAGTAAACACAACAGCAACAACATGAAGCCTGCACGTATATTTGAGCACATATGCATTTACAGTTCATTGAAAATGAATTGTTTAATTAAACTACAATTTTAATAAACGTGAGTGTATTTTGCCAACCAACCAACCAGACAGTCGGGCAGCCAGCCAGACCAGGGCTTGGTCTGGTTGGTACCAACAGGGCCAACAGCATGCGAAATGGCTATGGTGGCAGTCACATTCACAGTTGGTTGAATACAGTTAACGGCTGGACGGATTCAGATTGTAACAAAATTGGCCAGAGTCAATTGGGTTTGGTTTTGTCATCTCTTATATGTTTTAATCCTTTTCGGCAAATTTATTGCACGCATCACTGAGGCGTAATCGTTATTAGCATTTGTCAAAATACGAAAAAAACAAACAACAAGATAAGAGCTCAAAAGCCAATGAAAAAGGGCTAAAAATATATATTGCATAATTTCTTGGGCCTAATTGGAAGTATTCAAAGTAAAAGCTCTGACCTAGTTTTGATTTGACACAGTCACACCAAAAAAAAAAAAAATAATACCCATGTGTATGTGTAAATAATATTAAAACAATTTGTCAAATAAGGAAAATGTGCAAGCTTCTAATTAAAATAAACACACACACACCTACACACACACATACACATATAGAAAAGCACACATGCTGACAATTCACACAGTTGGCGCCAATTGAAAATGCTGCGAGACAGAGTCAATTTGATGCCCCTTTAATTGCCAGCAAATGAGTGAGCAAATGCCTCAATACTCCAGCCAACATTAGAATGTTGTAAACAAAATGTTAGCAGACAGAGCAGAGCAGAGCAGCTACCCAGATACATTTAACCAAAAACAAATAACACTGCCAGCCTGCCAGCTTGCCTGCCTGCCTGCTGTGCCAAATTGTGGCACTTAAATTTTTGGAGTCGAGTCGACAGTTCGCCCGTTCATTTAATTAATTTTATTCGGCTTTGAGTGTTGTATCTAAATGTTGTCTATTCTGCCATAGTTATTTATTAATAAGCACAATATCTAAAGAATTTTATGGCCCTCCTTGTTGTTGGTGCTGATAATTTCAATTGCCGTCCGACAATTGCAGTTGTAATTAGTATTTTTTATGAGCTACTTCCATGAATAAAACTTCAATTTCAAAACAAAAACAAGCAAAAAAGAAAAAAGACTAGAAACAACAAATACAACAACAAAAATAACACATATAAATTTAATTAACTCGGCTGCGAAAAAAAAAGGCTGCCAATGGAAATGAAATGGAAGCCAAGCCAAGAGCGAAACTCTCAGTTAGGAGGCAGCCAAAAGTGCCAAAGCAAAAGGCCATAACCCAAGGACTGAGAGACAGCACAACTTGGCTTGGTTGGGGTAAGTAACCCCCCTCCTCCCCCTCTCTCTCTTTCTGTACCTCTCTCCATTTGGTATTCATGCTCGTTGTCCCTGCTGACGCCATTGTTGTAGCTGGAGCTCATTAAACTAATTATGCCGAACTCAAACTTCAAAGACAGGCCAAGAGCTGAGCTGGGCGAGGCAGGGTGAGGCAGGATGAGAGGGGAGTAAAGCATACAAGCAACCACCCACAGACGTCAGTTTAATTAATCCTTTGCAAGGATACAAGATACAGCTCGGCCGGTTTGAGTGAGTCGAGCCAGAAAGAGAGCGAACAAATAAACAGTTATAAGCTCAGTCAGCCAGCCAAGCAGACATTCTGACTGCCAGCTAAGGTGCCGTCGGCGGGTTGCAACCAAATGCCAAGAGAATAAAAGAGATAGCAAGCAAGAGATAAATAGAAAGAGAGATAGAGCGAGAGAGAGAGAGTGAGAGAGAAAGTAAGGGGAGAGAGTGAACTGCTTTGCGCACAAATTAAATGCTACAATAATCCAATGCCATTTCAAATCCATTTGGAGTATTCCGGGCCTCCGACTCACCTCACCTGCTATCTTTTGGGTGAAGGACACAATTTACCGCACAAAACTTTTTGCAACCTTGCTTCGACTTTTGCCGCAATTGAATTTTTGTTAGTCCATTCAAAAAAATAAAAAAAGCTTACCCAAACCACAAGTTTTTTTTCCTTTTTTTTCTGCTTCTTCTTCTTCTTCGTTGCCTCTCTTAGGGCAATTTGAAAATTACTTTCATTACATTTAAAAAGTCATTAAAATTTCACATCCAGCTACTTCTTTGGCCTGCCATTTAATTTGGCTCCCCCTCCACCCCGCTCTCATTTATTCACTTATTCATCCACTTGTCGTCAATTTTCATGTTATTCGGTTCATTTTAGTTTTGTGCTAAACAAAAAAAGATCTCGTTTGGTCGACAACAAATTAATGAGCAAAAGGGAAAGTAAAAGGCAAAAAAAAAAAATCTTTCCCATTTTTCTAACAGAAATTTCCGAAATTAAATAGTTTTTCTTAGTTGCAGCAATTTCCATTTGAAACTGGCATGATTAAAAGCTTTTTAAAATTCTCAAGTCACTTGGCTAAATAGCATGCTCAGCTGCAAACTAAAGAGCCACGTAAAATCTATATAAAACGAATAAAATGAAATACGAAAAACAAGGACAATTTGAAGGCAGCCCCAGTCAGCCCCAATCCGTCCCAGTCCGCCCCAGTCACAGCCACATCCTCAGTCTCCATCAGCTTGAGCAAGCCGTGGCACTCGGCAGCATCATTAATTGAGATACTTTCAGTCTTTACCCAAAGTTGTTTGCCAAGTTGAATTGTCGTCAGTCAGAGCAGAGCAGAGCACTTGAGCTCCAGCGGGGGTGCTCGTTAAAGCATTTTAAATTGGACCTTCAACTCCACTTGGCCAGAGTATAGCATCCCTTAATATTTATCGGAAGTCACAGTTTTATCCATGCCCATCGAAAAAAATTAAATAACGTCACAATTAATCTGTCGCCAAGGCAACTTCTGTAACAATATCCTGACAAATGCCAAAGAGAAAAAAAAATATATATATATTAGGTTGTCAAATATCTCCCTTCCGCCTTTTTGTCTTTTGAATTTCGCGGCTATGTACAAAGCGCTACAGAGCTCGTATCTGGCAACACTATACATAATTTGAAAGGTCTTGACATAACCTACAAAACGTCGCTACGCATGGTTAGTTTGAATATTTCGTTCAACAGTTATAGACGTGTAAACATGGAGTTCACTAACGCCGAAATTCGCGCTATTTTAAAGTTTTCCTTCGTTAAAGGCAAATCCGCTAGAGAAACGTTCCGTGAGATTAATGGTGTTTTGGGGGATGGTACTCTATCACTTCGAACCGCGGAGGAATGGTTTCGACGATTCAGAGCCGGTGAAAACGACACCATGGATAAGCCAGCCGGCGGAAGACCTGTGACGACAAATACCGATCAAATCATGGAATACATCGAGTTAAACCGGCATGTGGCATCTCGTGACATCGCCCAGGAGATGGGAGTTAGTCACCAAACCATTTTAAACCATCTGCAGAAGGCTGGATACAAAAAAAAGTTTGATGTTTGGGTGCCGCATGATTTGACGCAAAAAAACCTTCTGGACCGAATCAACGCCTGCGATATGCTGCTGAAACGGAACGAACTCGACCCATTCTTGAAGCGGATGGTGACTGGCGACGAAAAATGGATCACATACGACAATATCAAGCGAAAACGGTCGTGGTCGAAGGCCGGTGAATCGTCCCAAACAGTGGCCAAGCCGGGATTGACCGCCAGGAAGGTTTTGCTGTGTGTTTGGTGGGATTGGAAGGGAATCATCCACTATGAGCTGCTCCCATATGGCCAGACGCTTAATTCTACCATCTACTGCGAACAACTGGACCGCTTGAAGCAGGCGATCGACCAGAAGCGTCCAGAATTGGCCAACAGGAAGGGTGTAGTGTTCCACCAGGACAACGCCAGACCACACACTTCGTTGATGACTCGTCAGAAGCTACGGGAGCTCGGATGGGAGGTTTTATCGCATCCACCATATAGCCCGGACATAGCGCCAAGTGATTACCACCTGTTCCTGTCCATGGCGAATGCCCTTGGTGGTGTAAAGTTGAACTCAAAAGAGGCATGTGAAAAGTGGCTGTCCGAGTTCTTCGCAAATAAGGAGGGGGGCTTCTTCGAGGGAGGTATTATGAAGTTGCCGTCTAGATGGAAACAGATTATCGAACAAAACGGCGCATATTTGAACTAAATCCGATCACTGTATCACTTTTTATAAAGCATTGAATAAAGAGCAAAAAAGCGGAAGGGAGATATTTGACAACCTAATATATACATAATAATAAGAATCGAAGCAATGAACGGTAATTAAATGTTCTCTATGCCAACCTCCCACTCAAGAGTCACTCCCCATTTAAGCAGATTCCGACTCGTTCTCATTCTCTCCTAAAGCTGAGCGCAAAAAAAAGTTTGAGTGCTTCGTTCAGCAATTAGAGTTCCCAGCTACCACTAATAAAACTGGCAAAGCCACCCACTTGACATCACGCCAAGGCTGTGCTGGCTGTCATCACCGTTGCCAGGCTGAGGCCGGTTGAGGGCAGAATTCAGTGCCCGCTTCATTTGCTACAGCGCCGCTTATTTCCACTTAAATGCTTAATTATAATTGAGTTTTACGTACAGAAAGTAAAACTGTCTCACCAAGCCACTTTTACCCTATGCCAGTTTACTATGTTGCCACTTGTCTTTTGCCAGCAGTTCAGTTTGCTGTCTCGAGATATGCCAAAGATAGCTTTGGTGGCATCAACGGCAACGGCATCGGCAACGGCAAGCAGCATCCTTCACTTGGTTTAGTGGCTCAGCACTTGAAATTAAATACAAATAATCTTTTGACTCGTTTTAGTGTTTTTCTTTTGCTTTCAGCCCTGTCGCTGGCAGTGAAAGGGTTTTTTTGTTTTGCCCTCTTTTTTCACTCTTTTAACTGTTTCTTGTTTTGGCGTTGTTTTAATTACGTCTTAATGCTGCCGCTTAAATTGAGTACTGTTTCGCATTTGGCAGTACCTTCATTTGCTCATCCCATTGGTCTAAAGCCGACCAGTTTCCCAGTTTCGACACGTTAACGAAATAAGGTTCAATGCTCTGGGAGCAAGTTGTGCGTATCAATTCAAAGTTAATTGCTCTGCCGTTGTGTGCCGTGTGCCCAACTCTCTCTGCGAATATGAAAGCGGATCAACTTGGAAGGCGCTAAAGCTCGTTTTGGTTAAGACATTTTCCTTTTTTTCTTTTTTTTTTTATTGATTTTTGCACTTGGAAGGCCAAGGCAGATGCTGCTCATCAAAGCTCTCGAGGCTAGACAGACAGGACGACTGCCACAGTGGCTGGAAATCATATATCCTTGGTTTATGAAATAAGCGAAATTCATGATCATTAAAATAATTAATTTGTTTTATTTCGATGAATTAAAGAAAGTTGCAAAAAGTTATTTATTACATTAGAAATACAGAGGAGGTTCAGACTGTCTTAACTTACTGTAGGTATAATTCTGAGGAGCTATTTCTTCTGTCTAATAAAATATCTAGTAAAAATCGTAATAGAGCCACACAGTGAAATATCTTTAGACCCGGCAAATCCAGCTAAGAAACACGGAGAAATAATTGTTGCATATTAATATTTATAGTTAGTTTATTTTATGACTTTAAGTTTAATGAATTTACAAGCTAAAGAGTAACTGAACTTATTCACTAAACTGGATCACTGAATCAGTGTTGCTTTTGTACATAATTATCGATTATTTTATGGTTTATATTTGAGCAAATATTTAAGAATATTTTACAAATGAATCAAAAATAATTTCAATAAGAAGAATACCAAATATCACGATTTAATAAAGGGCAACTTGGATTTATATAGAATGGAAATTGCTATAGCATGAATTTGTTAGAAAAATAATGTATTTATCGAAAAGCATAAAAGTCAAAAAATATATTCTTTCAAAATTAAGTAGAAATATTTGCCCAATATCAAATTTGATCTATTAAATACTTCACATCTTAAGTTATAAACTTATTTAGTTCCAATTAGTTTTTTCAACTTGAAACAGATTACATTATTCGATGACTATGTTAACTTATCGATAACCAATGAACTAGTTATCGGAAAAATCTCTAGCAAATTAGAACAAAAAATAGTAATTGTGCTATTAATAATCTCGAAAAAAACCTAATTGATTTTAAAGAAGTTTTTGTCACTGTGAGTACATTTTTATTCTCATATCTCATAGCTCAATTTGTCTGTCATTTGCGAATGAAATCAATTTGAAGCCATTGTACAAGGCATTCTGAAACGTGCTTAATTATGAAAGCTGAGGGCAGACAACAATGCAAAAAGGATCGAAAACGCTGGGTGTGAGTTTCACAGTGCCACTGACAGAGTAGAGTTCGCGTTCTGGTTATGAGCTGATGAAGATGATGATGTATCATCATTATTATGGGAAGCCTGCGAGTGTTTATTTTTGGCAGCAGTTTTTGTTAATGTTGCCGTTAATGTTGTCATACTTGCATTATCGTTGCTGCTGCTTCTGGCTTTGCTTGATGCTCTTCATGCTGCCTCAACTTTTCTGGGGAAATGTGTAAAAGAGAGAGGGAGAGAGAGATAGGGAATGGCAATGAGACGACATCGTCGTTGGCATTAATTAAGCATGTTTGACTGTGAATGTCAACAGCAGAAATTGTCGTCATCGTAGTTGTTCTTGTTGTTGTCAGAATCAGTAGTTTATGTGTGTGCGCGTTGACAGGCTGTCAAGCAGGCTGGCTGGCTCGCTTGCTGGCTGGCTGGCTGGCTGGGTAGAGACTTTGGAATCGGACGGCTCACAGAGACACACGCTCTTTCGCGCGCCAGCAACGTAATTAAGTGACGCAAGTCAATTTATTTTGCAATTAATCATTAATTTATGCGTACGGTAGTATAATTGACTCATATTTCAGTCAACGCACTCACACACACACACATAGTGTACGAACAAAATAGCAAAAGAAACAGACTCCGCATTATGTTAATCTACCAAATGCGCTGTGGCAACGTGTAAATGGCCCAACCAGTATTCCCATGAGCAGTTCAATTAAATCCAATTTTGTACACACACACACACATTTCACACAATTCCGATTGAGTTACAAAAATTATTCAGAATGTGGAAAAGTGTGGCTAAAAATAGCAAGTTCAGTCCTTTTCAAGAGATTCACCAGGGAATCCGAAACAACCCAAATTCGTTTTAGTCATAACTCCGTTATTCATTGACCGATTTTCATCAAATTTAATAATCAAAAGGATCAGACAGTCACCCATTTGTATACCGAATTTCAATGTAATTGAGCATTTACAAACTTTGAAAAGAAGCGTTTCTAATAATTAAATACAATATAATTTCAATTATATTAAATATTTTGATTGCTTACTGTGTAAGACGAACTTGAACTTCGGTAAGCTATTAAGAATCCGAACCCGTTTGAACTCCTTATCAATTGTGTAATCTGAAATTAATTGTATGATTTATTTATAAGGTGATGAATTCATAATAAAATGACGCTTTCCACTAAAAACTGCGCAGCTAATGCGATCTATTTCATCTAATTAATTTAATTTGAAAATTTTTGAAACCATTCATTCAACGTTTAGAAATCAAACGTAGCGTTTCTCTTATTAATTCAAGTCAACGGATTAACAAGTTCAAAGCAAATCCTTAAAAATCTTCCAAAAAAAAAAGGATACAACTTAAAGGATATAGGATAAAGGATATAAATCTTTTAAGCTCTTGTAAATACCGAGGAGAATTTTCTGTTGACTTTAATAGATTATTCTGGTGAGTTTGTCATTAACCTCAAATTAATCTGGAATCCTACATATCCTACATCAGTCGAAAATATCAATTTATTTTGCTCACGCGGAACAAGTTCAGCGAATCCGCTGCCAGAGTCTCGCAGGCGCCACACTGACTGACAAATCTACTGATAATTTTTATAGTAAAAAAAAAAAAAATTATTTCAAAATTAATACGATTATAATTTATAATTTTGCCAAGTACGACTTGGTACCAGTTTTCCGAGATAAGGAATTGTCGAGGTTAAAGGTAAATCTGAATTGTTTTTTTTTTTTTTTTTTTTTTTTTTGCTAAAAACGAAAGCCACCAAAGCACACACAAAAGTAATTGCTCATTTCTATCGAAAGCATTGAAATGGTCGGAACAAAAGGTCCAGTCACAGCAAATTATGCTGATGGTATTTTATTTTACATTTGGCTTATAAGATTCTGGCTTTTGGAGTGCCTCAAAGATGAAGGAAACGAAATTCTTTTTGGGGTCTGTTGTCGTTGAAGTTTGCCGGCTCTGATGCCTTGGTCATTTAAAAGATCATCAATCATAGCCAGTTAGTTAATTGCGCGCACTTGTGTGTGCCTAAGCGTTGAAATGAAAATAAACGCAAATAAAAACCATCCACACACATTTATAACGACCGAACAAAAAAAAAAAAAAAAAAACAGCAACAACCTCTACGACAAAGGCGCGCCTTTTGCTAATGGCCCAACAACAACAAAAACAGCAATCACAAAATACAAAAAGAAAAATCAATGTCTTGGAACAACGAAATTTAAATACTCTTTTCAAGTTTATAAGAGACCAGAACCTTAAGCCTAAATCAGTGTGAGTGGATTATCCAAATATGCTGAAGGAACTATCCAAATTCCTTTAAAATAGACATGAACCTTTTACAGAATTTGAATACTCTTTTCAAGTTTATAAGAGACTAGAACCTTAAGCCTAAATCAGTGTGAGTGGATTATCCAAATATGCTGAAGGAACTATCCAAATTCCTCTAAAATAGTCCTGAACCTTTTACAGAATTTCAACTGAATCAAACATCTCCAATTGCAAACAGTTTTGGTATTTGAAAGACTTATACAGAGACCCACTCGTATCCCGAATTTCAGTTGGATCAAATCTCTGTATCATATAGCAGTCAAACAGAACTAAATCGGTTTTAATGCTATAGTGCTCTAAAGAGACCAGAACCTTAAGCCACATTCAGTCTCAGTGAACTATCCGACTATGCTGAAAGGACTATCCAATTTGCTTTAAAATAGATTTGAACCTTTTCAAGAATATTTTGCCTTAAGCCTGATTCAGTCTGAATGAACTATCCGACTATGCTGAAAGGACTATCCAATTTGCTTTAAAACAGTTCTGAACCTTTTCAAGAATATTTTGTGAAAGCTTTGTTCTATATCCTGTGAGCTATTTGAGCTGGGTCTTATATATCCTAACATACCCGATCCGATCTTTTTCACTAGGACAATCTTAGATATAGTATCTAAATTAGATATGCTCAGAAATACCTGATATACTCCTCAGCCTATGGCAACTTTATATCTGTTATAAGGATTCGATCCTTATCAAAATTCTTTAGATTCTTCTGCTCATAATCAACTAAAATTACTTAAATTAATAGTTTATTAATCCAATTACGAGCTGAGTGTCTCACAAAGTTGAATAAGTTTTTCTTTTATTCTTTTTCTTTGAGAAGTGTATAAAAACGAAACCCCAGAAACGTTTAAAAATTGCTAGCATAAGAAAATTAAAAATAAAGCTTAAGCACGCCAACTACACTTCACTTACCCACCCAGAGCACACCTCTCCCTCCCTCTTGCTTACTTGTTTGTCCCCCAAAAAAAAAAAAACGGCTTGGCCAAAGTTCAAGTGAAATAAGCCATGACAAACTGCCCCGAAACTTGGGCGCACAAACAGTCCAACAACATGGCTATGGGAATCTAAAGACCCGGGGATCTAGTAAATTAAAGAGAATTCTTATCAAGCTGCAGGAGCTTTAACTAAACTCAAAGTTTTTCTCAGACATTTTGTGTGGCATTTTTCTTTCCATGTCAATGAAAAAAAGGAAAATTATGAGAGGAAGCTTTGCCAGCGGAAATGAAACTGACAGTACTTCCGGCTAGTCATTCAATAACAAGTGAATCTAATTAGCCAAGATATATCCAACGAGCTGGTTTCTATGTGCTAACGACCTGACAAAATCAAACTAACATTAAAAAATAATCCAAATCAAAAGTGTAGAAGACTCAAATCCGAAAAGGTCAAATCAAGGCATTTTGTGAATTTCATTTAGTCAAAATAATAAAGCCAAGTGAGAGAGCACTTGAATAGGAAAAATGTCAACTAAACTAACCCTCTCAAAAATATCCAGAAGCAGCAAAAAAAAAGCAAAAAGAAGAAGAAGAAGAGCACAAGAGAGGCAAAACAAGAAACCCCTAAGCAAATACCAAAAATAACTTGAAAACTGCGCAGCATTTATAATCTGTCTTTGATTTATATAACGATTTCCGTTTAAAGGACACACAGAGTCAGCAACAACAACAACAACAACAACAATGCCAAAAGAAAGAGTAAAGTGGTAAGAAAGTTGGAGGGAGAAAAAGAAAAAAAATAACTAAAATGTTGTATGCCACTGTGAGTCCAAATAGAAATGGCACTGGAAAACGTTTTCGATTTTTTTTTTCTGTGCTTTCCACCCTTCGCCAAATCACCAGGACTGTTTTATATGCTGACTTGACAATAATAGCACAGACACGAACACACACACACACACACATGCAATTATATAGATAGACAGACAAACCGACATATATCTCACTCACTTATAACAAGAAGAAGAAGCAGAAGAAGAAGAAGCAGATCTGCCATTGGCAAATCTGTCTCTACGTCTTTGCGTGTCTCCCTGTCTCTGGTCGTGGCAGCACAATGACATGAATTCGAATTCAATATAATAAATAAAATATAATGCTGTCAATAAAAATAAATAAATACAGCAACAATAAGTATCCAAAACGAAAAAGAAGAAGAAGAAAACGCAGAAGACGAAACACGAAAATTTTTTTAGCATATTTCAGTGAGGTTTTCTTGGGGATTTCTAGTCAAGCGCTTGAATACTTCAGTCAAAATAGCCTTCATGATATTGATGGGCTTTAAAGATTTGGCGGGTTGGCAATACCAAAAGCTACAACAATAACAAAAACAAATACAATAAATATAGAAATGAAAGATTTAACAATTCGTTTCTATGTTCGCATTCTGCCAAAAGCAGAGAAATCACTGTTGTGGTTTTCATCTCCGTTGACATAAGAACTGAATTAGAAGCTTACGCAAATTTATGCAACTCAAATCGTTAAAAATTACTCGAAAATATGAAAGAAATAATCTGGGAAGTTTAAGTAACTTCCAAGAAAAATTGTTATTGAATAAAGCAGAAAAATATGATTGACAAGGAATTTTTTTGGAAATGATAACAATGTTATGATTAAATGGAATGTGAAAACCCTAAGTCTGCGTTATGAATAAGTTCTACATTTATTTAACAATTGCCAATAAATTTGGTAATTGAAGGACTTAAACTAAGACACACTTGTACCCCGAATTTCACCTTGATCGGACATCTCTATCATGTAGTAGGTTATACAACTTATACAAAGACCCATTTGTATCCAGAATTTCACGTGGATTAAACATCTATATCATATAAAAGCCAATTGCCAATAAATTTGGTAATTGAAAGACCCACTTGAAATTTGAAAGACTCAAACTAAGACACACTTGTACCCTTAATTTCACCTTGATCAAACATCTCTATCATATAGTAGCCAATTGCAAATACATTTGATAATTGAAGGACTTATACAAAGACCCACTTGTATACAGAATTTCACGTGGATCGAACATCTATATCATAAATATAGCAGTCCAAGCAGAACCAAATCGTTTTACATAAATCCTTTGCATTAATTTATCAATCCTATTTAAATTAGATATTTTAATGGTTTGTATAGAAAAATATAGCCAAACCAAATCAGTTCTGACGATATCTTCCACATATATTTTCCAATCTCATTTTCATTCCATACATTCTTTATTTATATAGACAGACACTTGTGTCCCAAATTTCAGCTAAATCGGATGACTAGAACATATAGTCACCATAAGTAGTTAAGTCAGCTAACCTTAACAGTCAATTTAAATAAGTAAATTCTTGATTATTTCTTTTCTGGTAATTTGATATGATATTTTGGGGAAAGATATTAAGGCCAATAAGAACTACCCTTAATTTAGCTTTGAGCTAGTCAGTCTCATAAAATAACAAAAGCTTTTATGTCCAAATCCATAAAACTAGTCAAATCTGTTGTATTCAGTTAATAGCCTCAAGTCCACACTTAATTCAGCCAAAGAAGCACAAATCGAACTTCTCAAAGCTCTCCCCAAAAATCCAGCAAAGACGCAATTCAACTTGAACATTTATGATTTATTTATGTTTCCATGATTTCTTGTGCTTCGTTCTTTTTTTTTACCACGTTAGCAGAAAAATAAGTGAGTTGTTTACTGCAACCACCACTGGCATTTTAGATAAATTTCAAAACAACAAAACTCAAAAATACCAAGTGAAAAAGACAAAGAATCTTTTATTTTATTTTTTTTCCTTCCCCCCCCCTCAAAGTTTCAGCACATGACAACCTATCTGGTTGGCTTTGCTGCTAAAGTCAAAATAAAAAAAAAAAAATTTAAGAAAATCGTAAACAGCTTATGAAAAGTTATTCATACTGAGGCTTTTGACTTCAATTCATTCCGAGTGAAATTGTCAGGCAATTCAAATCAAACAATTTTTGACTTGTCTAATCAAAAAATAAAAATAAAATAAATACAATTTAACTTGATTTGATAGTGCTATAAATTTTTGGAAGATTTCCCAAGAAAAGGAGCAAGGTAAGCTAAATTAATTTGAAGCAATTTATTCAAATATTCAAGGCTTTTATTGGCCAACAAGTTGGCAAAAAATAAACACACACACTTTTTAACGCAAAAAGGACAAAAAAAAAAAAAATGTTCAACATTTATGAAAACCACTCGAGAGTCAAGTCGGAAAACTCGTTGCACGGCAAAAGTAAATTCATTAAAATTACCGCACTAACACACACATACACATGCACACACAAGTAGAAGCTCCGGCAAGGCTGTCGATATTGCCACATCATGTAATGTGCCTCCTGGCTGCCTTGTGCCGCAGTGACTCGCCACCTCTGCTTGTGTACGTGTATGTGTGTGTGGCACGTCAATTTAATTAGCGTTCCGCATAACTTTATCAAATATTCAAGTAATTTCAACTGAAATATGTGAGCCAGCTCATGCATATGTGTGTGTGTCTGTGTGTGTGTGTGTGTATGTGCTTAGCTAACCAACCAATTTCGAAAAGGATAAAACGAAAACGAAAAAAACATTAGCCCGCATTTTGTAAACATTCATTAACGCCTCATAAAAATCAATTAACAAGAACTTTGGAGCCCAACAGCAACCTGAGGGCATTTCGCCAAAGACTCAAAGAGTGTCGCCTTTGGCGAAAAATGTTTTTCAAAAGCTTCTTCTTCTTCTTGGTGGGCACCGGTGATTAGCTAGAAAGCCATATCAATTGCCCCGGCAGCAGCTCAACCAATTTTATATTGACAAGGCACAGCCAAGCCGATGATGATGATGATGATGATGGTGGCCATGTCAACAGAGCAAAATGACTGCTCAGGCAGCAAATATGAATGACGAATTGCCAGGTTGACAACATAAATATATATTTCTATATAAATACAGAGAGTGAGAGAGAGAGAGAGGAGAGGTAAAATGAAATGGCACATTAAATTACGCTGATGTTGCAGCCCAAAACGGAGAACAAAATACAAAAAAAAAAAAGCAAGTCTCGTTCGAACGTCAAACTAAATGGAGAAAGCAAAAGGCGAAAGCTGGGCAAAAAAGGACGAGGGTAAAGCAAACAAGGTGGGCCATTCTGGCATTGCCTAGCCTACGGCCAAATGAAACGCTGACGAGTGCTCTCCTTCTTGACTATGATGAAGATTCGACAGTAGCTTGTTAAAATGCCAACTGCCACCCACCCACACAGACAGACAGATGGACAGGCAGGCAGGCAGCGTGTGGCACTGACTGCGAGTCAGTTGAAGTAAGTGGCATGCCGAAAGTGATGTGGAATGTGTTGTCAATGCAATAAAATGATATGAAATGAAATAGAACAAAAAAAGAAAAAAGAATGCAGAGAAACAGAGCAGCACCGGAAGTCCTCTTAAGGATAATAATGGTTATATAAAGAGTCAGGGGAAAGTATCTGAGGGTTGAGTGTGGAAGAGGCACAAAATAAAATCTACACAATGTCTGTGAAAAACACAGCGTTGCTAATATTCCATATAATATATTTGTGTGTGTGTGTGTGTGGGTGGTGGGTTTTATGTGACTGACAAGTCTGGGCGAAACTTAAATGCCATTAGCCAAACTCGCCCCCACTCACGCCTTGCCTAACACAGAATCGTGTCCTGGCCATGCCAAAAGCGTGCCAGGTAACTAACACACACACACACACACACACACAGAAACTAACACACACACACATAAGCCACACTCTGTACGTGCCTCACGTTGCTGGGACTGCTTTTGCTGTTGCTCTCTCGTTCGCTCTCTGCCATTTGCCTGGATTCAAGTTGGGCAGGCAATTGAAATAACTTCTTCCGCTTGCCTGCTTCGTTTCCGCTGCTTGAATGTGCCCAACCCTCCCCCTAAGCCGCACCATTGGACACATAACCTTTTGAAAAGCTTAACTGACTTGAATTGATGTTGCTGGCATTTTTCTTTCTCATTCTTTTTTTTTTTTTGATTATGCCTATCAACTTTGTTGCTTTCAAAAGCTTAGCAACATGTTGCTAAGCCATGTTGAGAGAGTCACTGCTCTGCTGTTTGTTTGGTTGGTTGGGAGGGGGGTAGAGACTATAACTGTAAATGTCGCATTTCATCGTTAGCCGTATCCTTTTATTTGCTACCTTCTGCTCCTTCGTCCTCTTCTTCTTCTTTAGGTTGTTGTTGGCAATAAAAAACATTTAAGCACGCATTACATTATTGAGCGTCATGAAAAGAGCGTGCGCGCTTGTTGAAAATGACATTTCGACTATTTGTGTATGCGTGCCTGTGTGTGATTGCCAGTTTCTATGTATGTGTGTGTGAATGTGTGTTTTAAATGAGTTTGCACTTTGTATTAATTTAAATTGCTTTTAGGGTTGTCAGCTATGAAATATGACACATAACGAAGCATTTAAATGGCATGAAAAAAATTATTGTTGTTTTCTTTTCTTTTGGATTTTTTTTTTTTTTTTTTTTTATTCATTTGGCAACAAATTAAGAGCCAAATGGTGTGAATAAATTTAGAAGAAAAAAATGTATATGTATATAATTGATTCAAGTGTGAAATAATGAAATTAGTTGGCTGAATCAGATTTATTGAAATTTTTCTTTGAGATTTCAAAACGATAAAAAAATAAATAAATAAAAAAAATTACGTAGTTTCTTTTTTCTATATTTTATTTAATTTATTAATTGATTTTATTTAAAAATTTTAGCTAATTTGAATTTCACTAAAAACTTCCTATTGGCTTTTTTTTTTTTTTTTTTTTTTGTTTCTCTAAAATATTTCAATTTATACACATCATTAAGTTCTAGTTAAATGGAAATATTTAAATAGGTCACTTAATTAATTTATCACTTCCATCGTGTTGGTAAATAAGATTTTTAATATTTTCAGAATGCGAAATTATTTACAGAATTCAACTAAAAATTTTAACATAGGCCGCAATTTATGGTTTTATTTATATTTATCATGGGCAAACAAACAAACAAACACCTAAAATGTGTGTTTCAAGTGTGACACTCTCTCTCTTTCTATCTCACTCTATATGTGTGTGTGTGTGTGTATTTTTTTGCATTGAAAATTAAGTTAAATTGTGTCACACTCAAATGTTGGGCCATAAATTTATGCCAACACTCACAGCAGTCAGACACACACACACACACTTACACATACACACTTACACACTAACACTGGACAAATATATAAACAGACAAGGCCAGCCAACGAGCCTGAAACGTGTATGGGCTGGCGGACCGGAATCCTTTGGCGAGGTTACGTCTGTTCCCATTTCCAAGCCCATTTCATTTAGTCTTTCAGTGTCTAAATCCCCTCACCTCCTGCCACAGACTTGTGCAACATTTTGTTATGCAAATCACTACGTACAACGCGAGCAGCGTGCGCCAGGAAATAGGCAACACAACTCGAAACAGAAGCCGAAGCCCAGACCCAGGCCCAGGCCGAGGCCGAGGCAGAAGCAACAGCAGACCCACCAGCCTGCCTGCCTGTCCGTCCGTCCGTCCGTTCGTGTGGTGAGGTGATTGTTGGGTTAAATAAGTTGAACTACATTTTGCATTGGCCTTTGAGGGCCAAGAAGCTGAGGCGACGGACGGGCAGGCCTGCTGTGCTTTATTGCATTACCGAAGCTAGGCAAGGCGAGGCGAGGCGAGTTTGGGGCCGATGGGAAAGAGCAAGACTGGTTGGGGCGTGCGTAAAAAGTTGAAGGTTGGCAAATTACATTACCAGTCTTGGCTCCTGTGTGAGTGAGTTGGCTTTGAAAGGGTCTGCAAAAGAGTCTCGTTTTTTTTTCTCTCTTTTATAAAAGAAGAAAAGTACGACATGTGCTGCCACTTAAGTGTGAGGATAATTTTCTTGAATTTTTCCCAGCTTGCTTATTTCTCTTGGTTTCTAATTTGCTTCTGCTTTTCGTCTCGTTTTAGATAAGCCACCGAGAGGCTTTCCCTTGGACATTGGCTTTACACTAAATGATGCCCGAAACTGGAGACGATTCGTTGGTGGCAGCAGAAATGGTTAGTGGGTCCTTGGCAGCAGCTATTTTGGTCAAAGAACAGCAACAGCAACAACAACAACATCATCAACAGCAACAGCAACATCATCAACTTTTGCAGCAGCAACAACAACAGGCAGAGCTTCTCAACAACAACAACAACACAGCTACAACCACAACAGGCTTCAAAATGGCCACCAGCACATATGTCTACAGCAGCCCCCTGACCATACCGCCCGCTGTCAATGTGCCCGCCAATTGCATCAGTCCCAGCAGCAAGGAGAAGCTACACAATTTGCTACGCGTGCGTGACAACAACAACCAACAACAACAACAACAGCAGCAGCAGCAACAACAACAGGCGCTGAGTGCCAACAGCTCACCCACAACATTTCTGCAAAAGCAGTTGGAGGCCCCGCGTCTAAATTCCGCGGTCCCCGCATCCGCACTCACATATGCCACAAACAGTGACGAACGCTCGCAATCCGTTACACCCACTCCACCCTCCAGACGCTCAATAACACCGCATCCCAGCCGCAGCACACCCATCAGCTGGCATCCCCATGTCTATGCCCGTCCACCCAATCATCCCACCCGACACTTCATAGCCGATATTCTGGGCTGGTCGGTGGCCCTCCAGACAGCCGCCAACACAGTGCTGGAGCAGCAAGATCTACAGGCGATCGGAAAGACTGCCATGGCCGGTGTAACCTCCCTGGACACCCACACAGCCCCCTGTCTGGACAAGTCACCCAAGAGTATCCTACGCAACTTCGAGCAGCAATATGCCCATGATCAGCACGAGCAGCAACGCCAGATACGCAGTGCCTCGCTCAGTGATGCCAGCGAGGAGGATTCCAGCATCCACAACAACAACAACAACAACAATAGCAGCAGCAGCCAGCAGGATACCAAAAGAACAACAACCACACCAGCATTGCCGCCACTCGATCAGCCGCTCAATTTGTGTGTGGCCAAGAAATCACGAGATGCACAAAACTCATCACCCATGTCGGCTGTGAAGCAGACTCTGTCCAAACTTGGTGGCCATCAGAAAAAGAGCGGTAAGTGAGAAGCCAATTTAAATTCAATTTTTAGGTTCTATTTTTTTTTTTTTTTGGGATTTTTTATTTATATTTCTGGTTGTGGTTTTTGGCTTTGGTTCTGCCCTTGCCAAATTGAGCGCACAACGCATACCCAAAACGCTTCAGCGGAGCGTGCCAATGCGGCGTATGCGTGTTAATTTGAGTTTGGCGCTGTTCTGCCATGTTTAATGACGCCAAATATGCTCTTACCGGCCATGCATTCTCCGTCTGAGTCAGCCAGTCAGTCAGTTATTAGCAAGTCAAAATAGAAGCCAATCAATTTTTTTCTTTCTTTATATGCTCTCAATATTCAATAAGGTTCTGTGTGACAACGAAAATCATGTACTCTTTTTCACACAGAGATATATCCTAGGAATATGTGAAATATTACATTTAATTTAGAAAAATTCTAGGGTAAGAAAAACGGGTTATCTTCACCTTCCAAGGGTTTCATTATGGGCTTAGGTCTCTTCAGCTTAAGTTTATAACTTTTAATCGGATTCAGCGTATCAGGATCTATATTCCTGGTGGTGGAATTGTGAATTCGATACCCATGCCCAGCCATATAAATCTCTGATCTTTTGGGGACCATTTTGATATTGATCATAGACTATAGTATAATTTTTTGGAGACCATTTTAATATTACTTATGATATATTTCACCGATCCAAAGTAAACCTTCTCTTACTTTAAAAAATGAATAACGAGATATCAGAGAGATCCCAGAAAATCGGGTTATATATCTGACCCGATGGATTTGAAAGACTATAAGATCGAAATATATTTGAAGAACAAAATAGTAAATGACTTCAGCAGATCATAGACTATAGTATAATAATTTCAATCCTTTACGACTTAAAGAACGAAATATTTTTGAAGAACAAAATCGTAAACGATTTCAGCAGATCAATAATTCCAATCCTTTACGACCTTAAAGCTATTGATCACCTAGTCCCAAACTGGATGAGAATTTCCCACCTTTCATTTCTTGGAAGAGAGTAAAGCAAATGGCAAAATAATTAAATAGAATGAATGAGTGACTGTTTAATAACAAAGCCAAACCATAACAAATATAACAATGCCAAATTTAATTACCTTGCTAAATGGTTAAAAATTTAATTATTTCATTTTTTTTTTTTTTAGTATGCAAATTTTTTTTTAGTTGAGTTTTTGTTTATTTCAATAATTTTCACTTAAGAATGCAATAATTGAATTACGAAAACAAAGAGAGATAGAATTAGCTGGGAGATTCCAGAGACATCTAAGTGGATACAACAAAAAGCAATTAGCTATTAAAAACAACAACAACAAAATAGTCTACAAAACTTGAATAATTCGAAATGAGGAAAAATAGTTTTTTTATTTTTTTCATAACTATTTTTTTTTTTTCCTTTGTTATTGTTCAATGCTGCATACAATTTGAATTGTTATTACACAAATCACGTTTCACTTACAAAAATAACAAAAAGAGAAAAAAAAACAAAAAAAAAAATCAATTGGCAATAGTTTATTTTACCCAATCATATGTAAAATTAAATATATGAATGAATGAATACCAAAAGAAGCAAAACACTCGTCGCCATTTTCATAGCTTTTGTTTTGCTGTTGTTGTTGTTATTGTTGTTGGTCTTTGTCATCATTTTCCATATTCGCCAGCCTCTTTTGAGTTGAAGTTTATTTTTATTTTGATTTTGTTTTGGTTCGATTTGTTTTGTGCTTAATTACTTGTACTCAACTGCCATAAATAGTTTAACAAGTGAATGGGAATTGCTTGACTTGAATGGGGTGGAGGGGGAGAGAATGGGGGGAGGGGGGAGCAGTAAAATGTGTTTTCCGTCTAGAAAATGTAGTCAAGTTGGGGGACCCACTTTGACAAGGCAATTGCCAACTGCCAATTGACGTGGAAAATAAACAAGCAATCTTAAATATTCTCACATTTCAATGAGTCCATAAATACTGAGTACACCCTTTTATTTATTTGCTTCTCAAAATGGTAAAAATTCAATCGGAAAAATGGATTTCTGGTTTTCTTTCCAAAAAGATTTCTCAACAAATTTGATTAAATCTTAATCTTGATTTAACTTTTACTTGGTTTTATCGATACTTATCGAATGTTGATAAGCCAAAGTAGCTCGAAATGCAACGTTGGCAATTTTCACTCAAATCTTAATATCTTTCTCTGTCTCTCTCTCTTTCTCTCTTATATAAAACATATAGATGTTGCTTGTATTTTTTATAATTCACCTTTAGATTTTATTCGTTTAAATATCTATAGATTTTCGATTAGCCAAAGTAACCAGAAGTGCAACGTTGGCAATTTTCACTCAAATCTTAAAGAAATTTTCATCTCTCTCTCTCTCTCTTATTGTTTGAAAACTATAATTTTATTGTTTATATTTTCTTTAATTTACCGTTAGATTTTTACTGAATGCCTGATTGCCTTCGGATTATCGGATTTCGAAATGCAGCGTTGACAATTTTCCCTAAAATCTTAAAGAAATTCTCATCTCTCTCTCTGTCTCTCTCTCTCTCTCTCTCTTATAGTTTTAAAACTATATTTTTAGTGCTTATATTTCCTATAATGTACCGTTAGATTTCTATTGATTGCCTGCTCAAGCTCGATACTTATCGATTTTCGATTAACCAAAGTAGCTGGAAATGCAACGTTGACAATTTTCACTCAAATCTTAAAGAAATTTTCAACTCTCAAACCCTCACCCATATAGTTTCAAAAATATATATAAATTCTCTTTAATTCACCATTAGATTTTTATTGATTGCCTACTCCAGCTCTTAATTTAATTTGAATGTCAACCCTGGCAACCTACGCAATCGAAAAAAAAATAGAAACATTTTCTTCTATTGTTTCTTATGTTTTTTATGAGCAGGAGGAGAGAGTGTGTGGGACGGGTAAGGTGCAAAGATGCAAAATTAGAAAACACTTTTGACCAATGCCAGTCGCCACCATAGACAATCACTGTCATTTAGCGAGGTCGACCCACGCGCCATCGCATTTGCAATGCTTTTTGTGTGTTGGCTTTGCCAAAAGCGTTTACATTTAACTGTCAATTAGATTTCAATTATGCATATGGCCAACTGACAGCAGCCGACAATAACAACAACAACAACAACAGCAGCAACAACAACCAAGTCAGCGTCGGGAATGCTGTCTCTAATGCTAGACACGTTTGGCTACACCTTTGATGGTGTAGCCAATTTAAAAGTGCTGTTAACACTTGTTTTTTTACACACCAATAGACTGCAACAACAACAGCAACAACAACAAGAATAGCAATAACAATTCCAAGAGCTTTGAGAGTGTGACAACAACAAGTAAAAGCAAATCGGGTTAAGGCATCATAACTTATGGCAAATTGAACATTTAAATGCAGTCCAAAGTTTTTTCTTTATTTTTTTTTCTTTTTACACAAACGAGACAATAAAAAAAACAGAGACACTAACAAAGGCAATCAGTCAGTCAGTCAGTCAATCACTCATTCAATCGGTTTGTTGGTCAACACTGGCGGACTGGTTAATTGCACAAAGCATTGTTTGGCAAACAAAACAATTAAAATGAAAATTTCAATAATTTTTCGTCTTACAGAAAACTCGGGCAAGCCGGCAGTCAAAAAGAAAAAACTCTCAAGCCATACGGTGCCCTTGCCGCCCGACATCAGTCCAACCGGCAGCAGTGACAGTCTGATGCGTGACAAATTGCTGCCCGCCAATAGCTCACCAGGTACAACAACTCACAACAACAACAACAACAGTAGCAACAATAATCTGGAGACCACTGAAGATGACTCGGATTCGGGTTCTACGGATGCCCGACGCAAAAAGAAGGCGCGCACCACCTTCACCGGTCGCCAGATCTTTGAATTGGAGAAGCAATTCGAGGTTAAGAAATATCTCAGCTCCAGTGAACGTACTGAAATGGCCAAGCTACTAAATGTCACCGAGACCCAGGTAAATACTTTATTAAAATTTACAAAGAAATCTTTATCGATATTTGACTCTATCAAACGATACTTATCGAGTATCAGGTACCAATTCAGAAAAACCAAAATTAAGACAAGTTTCTTTTTAAAATAATTATCGTTATATGGCTTAAATAACTATTTAACTAATAGAGTAAATCAGACATAAAAATCAAATAATCAAGATTTTTACAATTGCTTAAAAAATCGATCAATTTATGACTGAACAAGTATCGACTTGTCGAAGAAATTAAATCAGAATTCAGAACAAAACAAAATTCATACAAGTTACTTTTTTAAAATTTATCAAAGAAAGTAAATCAGAATTCTAAGAGAGTAAATCAGACATCTAAGTATCTCTCGATATAAGACTCAATCGATACTTGTCAAAAATATTAAATCAAACTTCAGAACAAATCCAAGTTTCTACAGTTTTTTTTTATATTTATCGGTGTTTAGCTTAATTGATCAATATTTATAGGAAATTTATTCAGAATCAGAGACCAATTCAGGAAAAGAAAAATATAGAAGTTGTTCAATATTTATTAATATATGGAGTCACTCCATCAATCGATACTTGTCGAAGAAATTAAATCAGAATTCAGAACAAATCAAAATTTATACTAGTTACTATTTTAATATTTATCAAAGAAAGTAAATCAGAATTCTAAGGAAGTAAATATTACATTATCTATCGATATAAGACTAAATCGATACTTGTCGAAAATATTAAATCAAAATTCAGAACAAATCCAAATTTATACAGGTTTTTTTTTATATTTATCAGTGTATAGCTTAATTGATCAATACTTATGCAGGGAATTTATTCAGAATCAGAAACCAATTTATAAAAAGTCAAATACAGAAGTTGTTTAATATTTATCGATATATGACTCCATCAATCGATACTTGTCGAAGAGATTTAATTATAATTCAGAAAAAATCCAAATTTATAAAAGTTTATTTTATATTTATCGGTGTATAGTTTAATTAAACGATACTTAACCAGGAAATTAATTAGGAATCAAAAACCAATTCAGAAAAAAAGCTTTTCATATACTTATCGATAGATGACTTAATCAATCGATACTAATCGAGGAAACTAAATCAGTGAAATCCAAAATACCTTTAATTATTTTCTATTATTATCGATGTATAGCCCAATCGATACTTGTCTAGAATCATTCATAATTTATACCAGTTTTTTTTTCAATAGAAAAGTGAAACCTTCATTCGATTATAGCCAAATCAATTTGGTTTTAAATTTTAATTATACTCAACTGCATAATTGGGCTGTCTCGAAATTGGATTATGATGGTTTAATTAAACATATTGAAATGATTAAATATGAATTAAAAAGGCTTAAAAATGTTTTATTCAATTGTGTCCAAATCAATTGGTCTCTTTACCAAAAAAAAAAAAAAAAATTATCGCTTAACTTTTTGGCCAAGAAGCTGTAATCTTTGTTTCCTCAATTGATAGATTGATGAAATATTAAACACACACTAAACTTATCAGTTATTCTAAGGCTTTCAGATCAAGAGAAATGCTTCAATTGATTTGTTTCACTTTAATTTTTTGATTTTGCAATTTGATTTAATTAGAGCATAAAATTGGAAACAGCCGGTGAGGTGTGATTTTGCTTAATGCCTCAGTAATTATTATGCCATTTATAATACTAAATTATTATTATTATTATTATTATTCCTGTTTTACTTACACAATGCCAAAGTGCAACAGTGCCGAAAGAATGGGTCAAAATTTTGCTACATGAAACGCCTTTAAGCATAAATAAGCATACAAGAATATATACATACACACACACATGAGTGTGTATATATAGATTTCTCAACATGTGCAAATTAATTGAGATTTATTGACTAATTAGAATAAATTAACTTTCCAACAAGGACAACATACACAAAAGCCCGAAAAGCCCAACGGCCAAAGCGGTCAAAGTACATAAATAAACCTCAGACTGGTAAATACCCGAAAATATACTAAATATATACATATATATGTGTGTGTGTGTGTGTGCGTGTGTGTTTATCTCTGTTATATGCATAGGATTTGAATTATTATTTTACTGTTAGCAAATTTGATTATGTCAAAAGGAGTTGGGCTGAAATAGGCTTGTGGTTTTGACTGGTCTGTTGGCAAAATGATTTAATCAAAATGGTATACTGTATCTGGACTTATTATACACTTTAAAGTCAATATGAATATAAAGTAAATCATATTTCAATTAATAAACCCACAGAGAATCAAAACGAACTGAAAATTGCTCATACGCCTAGTTGGCTCCAAAATGCCATAAGACTAATTGGCCCCACTGCAAACACATTCAGATATAAATCGAAAATAAAGTGAGAGAGACAAAGAAAGAGAGAGATAGAGAGAGAGATAGACAGAGAGAGAGGGAGAAGTGCTCAAGTTAGAGAGTTCTTGATGTGCAAAGTGCAGGCACAGCACTAGCTAAAACGACAGCAACAGTAATAATAATAATAATAATAGAAAATAACAGCTTTGGCAGATGCATTGAAATGTCTGCTTAATTAAATTACATTTTCCATCAAGTCAATTAATTACAAGTACATAAACACTAAGCACACGCCCAAATACTCAGCATAACGCATTCTCTCTGTCTTAGAAGTGAGCTTGTGTGTGTGTGTGTGTGTGTTTGTATCTCTTATTAATATTATAAGCTTAAGAGTAATTTATCATCCAGTCAGCAGAGCACAATGCAATGATCATCATCATTCCGGGGCCAGCCTGTTGGCCAAGTCAAAATAAACCAAACAAGGACCTTGCCACGAACTGTTTTCAAATCCAAATATCTGGGGTGTACTCTATTCTACGTTCTATCTGTATGTGTGTGTGCTTTGACCACAAGCTAGGCAAGGCAAACAGACATTCAACCAAGTATGCCGGGCTTAAGTGCGGCACAGAGACCGCTCAGATTTCGCTTGGCCATTTCCAAAAACAATTCCATAGAGCGAAGAGCACACACACACACACACACACACATATATATATATACTGTTATGCATATAAACATGTATGTGTTAATCACAGCAATAATATCAGCACATTAACTATATCATAAGCCAGACCAACTGCTACGACTGACTGAGCGACTGGCCGGTTTGGCATTAACTAGTTGGTAGGCCGGGGACCTTTGGGCCATTTGCATTGGCACTTGCCAATTTGCATTTTGGTTTAGTGTCTGCCAAAACTATACGCCGCCTCCACCCCTTTGGCCCTGGCTGCAATGATTTCTGAGCCTATGGCAGAAGGCATATTAAATAACTTGTTTGCTTCTAATTCAAAGTCATATTTAATTGTTCCCAGATAAATTTTAGAGCATTAAATTTTTAACAAGTACTTAAGAAATTTAATAGTAATCCCCTTAGGATTCATTATATATAGTTGAGGTGATATATATAGGGTTACTGAGCCCAGATCGGGATACATATAGATAGAGGCGTAAACCATTGAAAAAGGGTTAGGGAATTTTGATATCAATATCTAGTTCAAATCGGATCAAGGTTACCTTAAGCATATATCAAATCCTTATAAATCGGTTGAAAACTAAGCCAAATGGTTATAAGATCAATATATTATTTTTACATGACTGAGTAGCTTCTGGATCTAAGTCAAGATTAGCTAGAATAAGAAATGGAGAGATAAGGTTATATACCTTCTTATAGGTTATAGCTTTTCAATCCAGACAGGAATCAGCTTAAAAAAAGATCTATATATTTCCGATCAAGACCAACCTATACACTATAACAAATCCAACTTAATTTCAAAAATCAATTTTCGATCTAGACATGAAAATTATATAGTGTTTCCCAGGTTGAAAACTAAACCAAATGGATATGAGATCAATATATGATGACTGAGTATATAGCTTCTGGATCTAAGTCAAGATTAGGTTGAATAAGAAATGGAGAAATAAGGTTATATACCTTTTAGATCCAGGCAGGAATCAGCTTAAAAATTCATTTACTGAGAATAAAATCTATACCTTTCTGGTTAAGACCAACCTGTCCAATTTATTTCAAAAATCAATTTTCGAGCTAGACAAGAAAATGATATAGTTCTTTAGCAGTATGTTCAACCGATCCATCTACTAATTCTTGGAGGATATAAAAAAAAATTAAATCAAATTTATTGAACTTGCTAAACTTATTTCTCTTTACTCTGAACTTTGTCCTTTCTTTCTTGTGTAATTTTTTTATTGATTTATATACTTGGTATAAGCTTAATTTTATTTTGGTTTCATAATCCCAGAGAGATGGGCTCTCATTAATTACCAGATATTGTGTATTTCGTATAATAATAAAAGCCGCAGACTCAAGTGTTTACAACAATGTTGCGCATACGCCTCATTAAACTAAGCGACTAGCCAAAGAAAAACATGAAAATAAAAACAACTAAAAGAGTACTTAAAACAAAAATAAAAATAATGCCAAAATCAAAAAGGAAGAAATCAACAAAACAACAACAACAACAAAGTGCCTGCCATAAAATTCACTTTAAATAGACTCGGCAAGGCAAACACACACACACACACACACACACACACACAAACTTGACAAGTCTATGAAGATGATGATAATGATGCCGAGGCCCTAAAGAGCCAACCCATACCAGCCCAAGCCTGCCCAAGTCAGCCAGGCCACCAATGGTTGTGTGTGAGCTTTTGGAGCATTCGATGTACTGGGTCCGGGCTGCGTCGTCTGTCATCAACAAACTGTAAAATAGCCTTAAGCCAGATAAAAATCAATTAATTACGCGTGCATACTGCCACCACTGCCACTGCCACCGCCTCCGTTTCTGTCTCTGCCCTGTCCGAGCCATAATACGAGGCCATGAAGTCCATGTTGCTGGCTTGTTCTCGCCGGAGCCAATGTGCCTTGCACTGTGGCAATGCAATACACACACACACACACACATACATATACACGAACAGACAAGATTGTAATTGTATTGCGATTACGAACGAACGTCACGCGCCAAACGCGGCAAATTACATTTGCATATTAGTGCCGAAGGGGGGGCAGTGTTGGATTGGGCTGGGCTGGGCAAATGGTCGGTGGTCGGTTGGGAGGGGATTACATAAATGTTCGGCTGACTGTTTGTGCCACACAGTGGCAATGTGGCAAATGTGGTTTACGGCCGTCATGGCAACGCTGTCCGGCTGACAATTTGCATTAAACATTTCATTTTAAATGTTTGCCCAGCGTTCATAATCCGGTCAGGTAGGAGTCTCATCAGCCCCAACCCCGCCCCACCACGGCTCGCCCCTCCTCGACCCTACCCAACGTTGTCTCTTATATTTTTGACCTCAACTCGAAATAACCAAACAGTTGCCATATGGGTCTTTGTATTTTAAATAAATGCGTGTTCTGTCCATGTGTGTGTGTGTGTTAGTGTGTGTGTTTGGGGCAGCCAATCAAATTGCTACAATTTTGTCTGTCTCAGGCAAATGTCCTCGTATCTTTTCTGTCTGTTTGTCTCGCTCTGGGGGCGCACACACACATACACACACACAGACACGCATGTAGGAAATTTTTGGCAACTGTCCAAATGGCAAATAATTAAATTAAATTGCTGCCACAAGCAGACAAACAAATCAAATGACAATTCATCTAATTTGCTGCCTACTCTGTGGAATTTTTCGGCTCTCAGCTGAAAATGTTTTCTGGCCTTTATTAACTGTAATTTAAACATTTTATGCCTTCCATGGAATCGATTTTTATTGCTTTCCAAAACCCGAAAAAAATATATGGAAAATATGAAAAGACAAGCAAATTTTTATTTATTTGCAAATGCAAATAAAATTTTTTTTTTTTACCCAAAAAGTAATTGGCTAGTTTCTTCTCTCTTTCTCCTTCTCTCTGTCTCGCTCTCCTTCTTTCTTTGTCTATCAGAATTTATGTCCGTTCAACAGTGCGTATGTGTGATATAAATTTTATTGCATCTCTTCTAAAGTCGGTGAATTTCATTATTAATAATGGTCAAGTCTTGTGTTTATTTCAAAAAAAAAAAAAAAACAAATGGCAAAAACACAATTGATTTTATCAATTTTAAGAAGAATTTTTAATTGAGTTGTTGACATTTATTCCTATTTATTTCTTCTGGTTTTATTTTTATTTAAATAATTCATAAAATTGAAATTTATTTATTAATTATTTAATTCGCTCATATGAAAAAGATTTAATTACAAATCAATTAAAATATCAACTATGCATTATTGAGAGCTTTCAGAAATTGTTAATCACATCTGAATATTTTATTATTCTACAAAAAAATTATAGATTGAATTTCATTTAAAGCATTTGTCATTTTATTGGCTAAAATAAAATGCAAAAAAAAATTAAAAATAAAAAGACCAACTCAACCCGCAAAATAAAACTAGGCAAACAATAAAATACTAATGAGGCTCATAAAATGTCACAATTTGTATATGTGTGTGTAAGTGTGTGTGTGTGTGTATACATAATTTAAAACAATAAATGCAATTTTGTATTTTTGAGAAGCAACTTAATTAAAATGTTTATGCTTTTTGGGCCACACCAAAAGTCCGCCTATCGGCCATCATTGATTAAACCCAAAAGCCTTTTGCAATATTATTTTAACACCAAACAATTTGAATTATGCAGGCATAAATTTTGATTACAACAACAACAACAACAGCAACAGTATTAACAAAAGCTGAAACACAAACCACAATGGCAGTCATGAAAATCTATTAATTATCGCTTTTAGCCATTTTGTGTTGTAGCCAAAAATACCAACAACAGCAACAACAACAACAATAAGAAGAATCTATTTAGCACACAAACAGCCAGAGAGCTGGGGTCATTTTGGAATATTAATTTTAACTACCGAAAATTTGCATAAATTAGTCAACGAATCAGGTTGACTTTAATTTTTTTCTCTTTCTCTCTATTTTTATTATTTTCATAAGCTTTTGTTTCAAACAGGTTCTAATTCTTTTGTTTTTTTTTAAGTTGAAAATTTTATACACTTTTTGAGAAATTTAAAGAATTTAATTTTTTCTTATTAAAAAAAAAAAATTAATTTCTTTTAAAATAATTTATTAAAATAATTTTATTAAGTTTTTTTAATGATAAACAAAAAATATTAAAAAAAATTATTATAAAAAATTAAATAAAAGCATAATAATTTTTTTTATGGTATACAAAAAACTCAATAAATTTATTTAATAAAATATTAAATTTTTTTCTTAGCAATTTTGAATATATAAATAATTTTCTTTTATAAAATATTAACTAAAAATCATTTTATTTCTATTATTTTTTTTATTATCAACAAAACACTAAAAAAATGTACTTTATTAAATGTTAACTAAAAATTTTTTTTTTTTTTTTTTTCAAATTTTTTTAAGCTAATCTGAAATCATTAAATTAAATATATATAAATAATTTTCAATTCAGACATAATCTTTTTTTTCAATTTTTCAACATCCTAATTAAGTTAAAAAAATATATATATATTTATTTATTTTATTTCCTTTTTTTTTAATTTTTGTAAAAAAATCTTAATTTTTTTATTATTATTATTTTTTCTTTACCAAACTTAAGTCAAAAAATCTAAAAATAATTTTATTTATATTAATCTTCTTTTTATCATTTTTTTAAGCTAATCTGAAATCATTAAATTAAATAATAAATAAATAATTTTCGATTCAGATATAATCTTAATTTTCTAAAATCCTAATTAATTTTAAAACAAAGTTATGTATTTATTTTATATCTTTTTTTGTTTTATTTTTTATTTATTCACATATTTTGTTTTTTTTTTTTTAATTAATTTTTGTTTTTTTTATTAATTTTTTTTTGAATTTTTTGCAACTTTTCGATTTTTTTTTAAATTAAGATATAATCAAATAAATCCGGAAATTATATAAATATCACATTAACTGAGTAAAAAAAAAATAAGTCTAGTCAGACCCCGATGTCTGCCATTGTACAAGTTTTTGTTTTGCGAAAGAAAATGAACAACAAAATAAAACAAATGTATACAATTTTATTTAAAATTAAAAGGCGGGGCCACTCTGCTAGATTGGCTGAATGAAGACAGCGAACAAAGCAATCAACGCTCTGCCAGCGCCAGCGGCGACGCTGACGATGCTGCTGACGTTGGCGTTGGCGTTGTTGTTGTCGCTGTCGACGCTTCTTATCGTTTAAGACTTGTTGACTGGTTTAGTCTCTTTGCTGAGGTGGGCGGGCATATTGTGTATGTTTAAATACTTGGCAATTAGCAAATCATCGAGACTTGACAGCTTCATATATTTTTTGGTCTGGTCGAGTTGCGAATTATTAAAAATGATTCGAGAGCATTTTAGCTAAATATTTTTTGGTTCTTTCTTTTTTTTGAAATTCCTGGCATTATGTCAAAAATATTTTTATTTTCTTATTTTTTTGTGAAAAATTACAACTTGCCAATTAAGTTTTAGGCAAGTCAAACAAAATAAAAACAAAAAAAAAAAAAACCTCTCTCAAACAAAATGGCTGCTTTTTTGAGCATTTGAAAATAAACCAATTAAAAGTCAAGAAAGCGTGTTCGCTCTGAACTCAAAGTGAAAGGCAAAAAACAAAAAAAGAAAAACCAGAAAAATTCAAAACTATAAAAACTTGAGACTCTCTCTTACTCTTTCTCTTGAGCAAATAAACATAATTTAGTCTACTTTATGATTTTTTTTTTTTTTCATTAAAAAAATGTCGAATTAATTTAAAAATAAATAAAAAAAATTGGTTCTGGGAATTTCGAAAATATTGAAATCAGCATTTGTTTTTCTTAGCTTTTTTTCTATTTCGGCTTATTGCATTTTGTCTCTGCTGTTGATTTATTTGATTTTACTTGGCCACACCCCTCCGTTCCCCGCCCATTCAGCCCTAGTCTGTGGTCTATTTAATTTTGTTTTCTCCGAATATTTTACAATTATAAATTTGAAGCCATCATAGCCGACGGCCTCAGGACAACACGGCCATAGATTAGGCAGGAGGAAAATAATTTACTTTTTTTTTTTTTAAGAAAAACATTTTTTTTTTTTTTTTGTTTTAATTTTACAAAGATTTTCTATTTACATTTGCACATCACATAAATTTGCATTTCTTGTGCAAGGCGTTGACTTTTTAATTTCACACATCACTGACAAAAAAATGTACATGTGTGTGTGTGTGTGAGTGTGTGTTTGTGTGTTTTATTTTTGTTAGCTAAAATTGAAATTGAATTTGATTTAATTTAAAGTGGTCTTATTTTATCCCCGAGGCAGCAATAAATGTCTATGTAAATACAATAAAATATTGCATTTTTAACAAAGTTAATAAAATCAATTCTATTTAATTATTATACAAAATTTTTTGGGGGAAAATTTTATTTATTTTATTTTATTTTAATATTTTTTTTTTATTATTTTATTATTTTATTTATTTATTTTTTTTTTGAAGAAAATTTGTTTGATTTTTTGAATAAATTTTGCAAAAGTTTTAAATCAAATTTAAAGAGAAAGAGAAAAAATTTATATGATTTAATCTTTTTGAAGTTGATTAGTTTTTTGTTTTTTTGACTTGAATAATTTTTGTTTCTTCTATATAAAATCACTTGAATTTAGAGATATGGAAAGTAACTAATAAAAAACCCTTGAAAAGTCTTAAGTTTTTCCTTTTCAGTTCTCAAGATTTATTGGATAGGTTTAATGATTTTAAAGAGATTGGAATTAGGAGTAGAAATAATTTTTCCACTGCCTTCAAAAGTCTTAGAAATATATTATCAGGGAATATATAGGGTATAAGGTAGAACTGGGGAACCCTCAAGATTTATTGGATAGAATTGATGACTTTAAAGTGATTGGAAAAGGGAAAATAAATATTTATTCCAACCCCCAAAAAAAATTCCTAGAAATGTACTATCAGGGATATATGAAAGGTATAATATATGAGGTATAACTGGGAAACCTAAAAAGTTATCGGGTAGGTTAAATGATTAAAAAAAAAAAAATATTCCAGGCCCCACCAAAAATCGTAGAAAAATATTCTCAGGGAATATATAAGGGATAGCTTGTCGGATAGGATTGACGGTCTTAAGGTGTTTAGAAATGGGAATAAAAATAATTATATTAGGTTTAATTTGAAATACCTTTAAGATTTATCGGATAGGATTGATGGGAAACAAAATAAATATTCCAACCCCCACTGAAAGACCTAGAAATGTTTTATCAGGGTTAATTTGGATCCTCTTAGATTTTGTTGATTCTTTTCTATATTCTTTTCAAACAACTTTAATTCCAAATAACTTTAAAAAGAATGGGAAACTATTTTCCATAATCTCCCCGAAAGTGCTAAACTTTTAAAAAGGAATTCAATACATTTGATGAGGTAATCTAAAACCCTTTGCAAATTAGTCAAAAGAAAACGCACAATTTCTCTTATCTCATAATTAATTTTCAAGTGAAACATTATCAATTTCAGGGTTTATTATTTTATTTTTTTTTTTTTTTGTTTTATTTTGTTTTGTTGCATTTTGCAGACTTGGAAATCAAATCCTGGGTTCATTCATTTAATTAAAAATTAAATGCAGAAAAGTAACCAACTATTTGGATGTTTGCTTGTTTATCCAATCAGATTTATGGTATTTTCAGATAATAACAATGGCAAACAAATAATCCAACAATGACAACAACAACAACATGTAATAATGATGACGATGATAATATAATTATTACACGGAAAATATGTTACATAAAATGCTTGGATAGAATTTTCATACAGAAATGTGCGTGCATTAGTTGAGGGGGAAGGGGGAGGGTGAGGGGGAGTGCAAATGATTGAGGCAACTGTGGCAGGCAGAGAAAGGACGAAGAGATGAGTGAGGGTCCAGAGATGAAGGCCTCATGTTACTTTGGGCGGACTGTTGGACCATTTATTTGTTGCAAATTGTTGTTGTTGTTATTGTTGCAAGCTGTTGTTATTTCTATGACACATGGGGCAGCAGTTGCATTTAAGCCCATTTAATTAATAATCGCATAACAAATTGAAGCAAATATGCCCAGAAAGCCCACAAACACACACCTCATCTAAATGGGCCAATGCTATGTGCATGTGTGCATGTGTGTGTGTGAGTGTGTATGAGCATTTGATTCGAAATATGCAATTATTTACCAAACTCCTCAGTGTCAAATGAAATGTCATCTTCGTATTTGTGTATATTTCTATTTGCCCATGATTCAAATGTGTTTATATTTGTGCAAGAGACCATATGAATGTGTGCGTGTGTGTGCGAGTGTGTGTGTGTGTGTGTTTATGTTGGTGGTTATAATCCTAAATGACAGGCTGTGCAGTGATTATGTTATTAATTACTAATGTCATGGCAATGCGCATATTTGCCAAAGACAAAAACAGCAAAAGCGAATGCAACAAAAATATTGCATTGCCAGTAAATTTTGCCAAAATAGACAGAGGGGGGGAGGGGTAAAGCGAGTGACCAAATTTGGCTTATTATGTGATTATTGTATGAATTGAGACATTCAGGTTACATAATTGCTCTCTGCTTGTTGATGGACTGATTAAAAAGTACTTTCAAATTGACGGATTAAAAGTAAACATTGCCAAATCGAAACCAGATACGAAATCGGCTTGAAATTATCAATTCTGCATTTTTTCTTTTGGTCTGTGAAAATTATAACCTTCTCTCTTCTAAGTTCTTGAAATCTTCCGGCAAGAAATGGTACAGTCTGTCTAAGCAATTCGATAGGTTTGAAGTGGTACAGTCTCTGGTATCTATTCAAAAGGTTTTGGGACCAGTTCTGACGTTTTCAATAAATAAATTTGTTTAAGAAAAAATAATTATATTTCTTTTAGTTTGCTAATAAGAATTATGGCTTTTTCAACTATAAAAAAAATTTCGATTGGTTTGAAGTGGTACAGTCTGTGGTATCTATTCAAAAGGTTTTGGGACCAGGTCTGACTTTTTCAGTAAATCTCTTAGAATAAGGAAAATTAATTATATTTCTTTTAGTTAATAAGAATTATGTCTTTTTGAACTCTAAAAAAAAATCTCTTTCACTAAGGAAAATTAATCCTATAACCTTTTAGTTTCCTGATACGCCTTACGTTTCCAATTGAGTACTCCTTTGAGATCCTTGGGGTCAAAAAGTGATAAAGGAGTCTCTTGAAAACACTTAATCAAATGTATAAATTGGATGAACTATATCATAAAACCCTAGAGAATTTTTTCCCCCAACTCATTCGAGGAGAATAATTCATACACTTTCAGAGATAATCCAACAAAAATTGACTCTTTAAGATATCAAAGAGACCTAAAGAGCTGTACAAAGTTTCATGAAGGTTGATTAATTTAGAACCCATAAGACTAATTAGTCAAAAGTAAAAATTCTTAAAGCGAACCCAGTTCATTCTTTCCTAGCCAACTTGAGTAGTATATATATATATATATATGTCTAGTTCCATTTACCTATTTGTGTAGGTAAGAGTTTACCTCAATTATAATTTCTTTTCTGTTTCAATTTAACCTATTTAATTTGAGATCTTGCCCCCTTCTTGAATACAAAATAAAGAGCGCCGCTAATCAGGCGAGCCAAAGCAATTATCATAATTTTTTCAACAGCCCGAAACGGCGCCGAAAACAAACCAACAAAAATATGCTAAATTACACATTAAAACATAATTTGTAAAAATAATCATAAAAATGAAGTAGAAGAAGAAGAAGAAGAAGAATCTTTCTTGGCACGTACCGAGTTAAAACAACGAAACAACGCAATGAAATTCATAGCAGGAAGCCACAACCAGACCAAGGCGCGTCTATGGAAAGAGACAGAGAATGACAGAGTGAGAGAGAGAGAGGGAGTGTATGTGTGGGGGGGGGAGGTGGGTTGTCTTGACTGGGTCTCATTGTTGGCCATCCGAATTTCATTTGGCGTAGTGGTTTATTTTTGAAAACTACACGCAAAAATATGAAATGAAAATTAATTACACATACACGCAATCCCAGAGCAGACAAACAAACAAATATACATACATAGAGGAATAAAGCCAATCAAGGAATATCATAAACTAAGACTGCCTGCCTATACTCTTTTTGACTCAAAAAAAAGGCAGAGAATTGGCAGACTCTGCCCTAAGGACCTAACCAGAACCGACAGAACCAAATAGGACTTGGGAATATTTTTGGCATCAAATGGGATTTGGGAATATTTTTGACAATTATTTAGCAATCACAGTGAAATGGATCACTAAGCATTTTCCTACATAGACACCCTTTGGTATACAATTTCATTTGGATTGAGACACTATATCATATCATATAGAGCCTTAGATTATCTCCTTTATTGACTAACCAAGCTCAGAGAAACCAGCACGAGTGAGACAATATTTCCATGGTGCTCCCGTTGCAGAACCCCTTCATCTAACCTTTCAATATCTACCTATACTTTTGTTATTCCATTTCCTCTACACTTTACATCTTCATGTAAAATCCCAGTCTTAGTTCTAGTAAATCATATAAATCATCTAAATCCAAACAGTCAATCCTATAGCTATAGACCCAAATCGGTTTTAGGAGCACCTCTGAAACCTCTAACCCAACCGAACTATTTACTGGGAATATTTATATGAAGAGATGGGCATTCCTTAATCAGACCCAAAACGGTCTTAAGAAAAAGGAACCCCTATTGTTCCAATTACTAACATTCGGATCCCCATAAATATTGGGGATATCCCCAGATTCATATAAATCAATCTTCATAAAATCTCTAATAAATATTTTGACCAAATTCATTGGAATCGAAGAACTTTATCAAGCACAAATCATTCTATTTATACCCATCAAAATTTATTAATTAGAACCAAATTGATATTGGAATATATTTCTTGTGTTTCTTGATCAAATTTTCACACTCTGAAATAAGAAAATAAAGCTTAAGTTTCAAAAAAAGAGTTCCCAATCTTCGCTGCCTCGAAGATATCCAAAATTGCAGGCACTCATTAAATAAATAAAAAATAAAATAAAATTATTAAAAAAGAGAAATATTTAAGGATTCATCGCATATCTGAAAATAGAGCTAAGAGTTCTTCTTGTTGATTGAAATATTTTTATTTTCATTTTTAAATAGCGAGGCAAAATTTTCTACTGATGGGGGAGAACTCATAAACCAATTTGGATTTGGAAGTTTCTTTTAACTCTTTGGCCTTTTTCACGTTGGCCGACACCCCCGGGCAATGGAAATTCTTCTATAGTCATTTTCTTTTTTTTTATGCTCGATTCTATTAAGTTTTTCATTTTTCTTCTTGTTGTTTTCGTTTTTATTTTGTCACATTTCATTTCTCTTCTTGTTTCGAGTCGAACGTTTTATGCCACACACACGCCCTCACACACACACACACGCACACACCGGCACATTTAAATGCCAATAAATCATAAAAATGAAAAGAACCAAGCGACGAAGAAGAAGAAGAAGAGAAAAGAAAATATTTTCATTTGATTATTTTTAGAATTCTTAGTGGGGACTTAATGAGATTTAGCTGAGATCACAACAAATAAGCAAGTTCTTTTTATTTATGATAGGAAGTAAATTTCTGAATTTAATTTCCAAAAAAATAAAATTCAAGAAAAATAAATAAAAAAATTTATCCAGCAAAAGATTTGTGCTTTGCTTTTGATGTGGTTTAAGCTTTTCGGAATTTGTAAATTTATTACAAATTTTTTTAATCCCCCCCCCCTCCCCACCCCCGCTCCTACACCCTTTTAAAAATCAATTTAGGACAGATAAGGAAACAGAATAAACGAAAAAAATAATTAACAATTAAAATTTCGCTAAAGATTTGCCCCATGCCAGCCCGTCGGCCCTGTCTGCCCGTATAATAAAACCAATAAAAATAACCCATTTAAACATTTTTGTAGAACCATTAAAATTGTTCATAAGGTAAACAAATCACACACAAAGGCGATTTAAGAATTTTCCTCTTCTTCTTCTTCTTCATAGAGGAGAGAGGTGGTGGAGGGGGGGGGGGGGCAAGTATTGGAATCATAACAGTATGAGTAATTGGCAATTGTATAAACCAAAAATAATGATGAGGAAATTAAGTACAAAATCGATGAACATTCACACACACACACACACACACAGACAGAGGCATACTCAAATTTGTTACAATAAACAAATGAGGCCAAGACGTTGGCATATGTGGCTAAGAATTGTGGGAGATGTTCTGGTTAAATTTGAATGCTCATAATCCATCTTCGTTCGATAAAACAAACAAATTTACACATACATCAAATCCATCGACAAGTCAATTTCATTTGGGCATTTATTTTGAACAGACGGAATATTTGGCAATCAATTAATTGATTTTCAATATTAAAAATTGTTTTTAAAATTTTATTCCTCTGTTTATGTACTTGAGCATTTCCTCTTTCCACACACACACACACAGAAATATATCTACCAAACCAGCACAGCAAGTGGCCAAAAATTCAAGTCATTTCCCTGGGCCCCTCAGTCGTTCGTATGCGCCATTTTCATGTTAATTTCATAATTTTTACGGTTTGAATATTATGCCCTGGCAGAACGATGGCCAAATGAGCATGTCATATGGAGTGGATATGTGTGTGTGTGTGTGTGTGTGTGTGCAGACATGCTGCTGAAATACTAATTATGTGCGCGATTTAAATAGATTTTTCATTTATTTAGCCATCATTTCTAGTGCAGAGAATCTAAACTGGGGAAAGGCAAATGTTTTATGTTGCGCCATTGACGCGGCCTGCCCAACTGTCTGCGGCGCTACTCTTACACACACACACATACACCTATACACCTACAAATGTATTCACTAGCTCACTGGGTGCTCTGCTGGCATGCCAATAGTGATGGGGGTCTTGTGGGCCTTTTTGACAGGCGCCCATCACACTTTGTTTTTAACTTTTGCTTGTTTTTTTTTATGTTTGACGTAGCGGAAGTGTTTGCTGAACGGAATGGAATACTTTTTAATTATTTATGGCACACACAAACACACACACACACGCAAGACTCATAAATTATAAGAAGAAGTCAAGTAGAAAAAGAACGAGGCATTCAAACTTACCTCAATTATAAATTTAAGGTGTTATTAGATTCTGGATTAGTTGGCCTAATATTTTGAGACACCAGTGTAAGTGCTGCCCACTGGCTGCACAGCACAGCACTGCCTTTTTAACGGCAACAACAAAACCACAACAACAAAAATTAAAACAAAACAAAAAAAAGAAAACGCCAACCAATTTACCCGAGCTCGATTTGAATTATTTGCCAGGCATTAAATAATCAATTAAACTATTTATGCACTTGTTTGTTTTAAAATGGTCACCGCGACAAATCGCGCAAATTTTTTCGCCGCCCGCACTTTTTATTCACACAACACAGAATGCCAAACACTAATAAATATATTTAAGCTGCTCTTACCACAACGCTAAATATTAAACAGCCATCGAATTCTTCAACATTGGTTTAAAACGTAATTAATTTTATGAGCCGCGCTTTAGCAACTTTCGCAAGAAGAAACTGAAGAGAAGATCGGTCAGTGTGACCCTATCAAAAATTTGCTAATTTGAGTTGTCAGTGTTGTTGACCTTTCTGGTTTGTCTTTCTCTTTCTAGGTTAAAATTTGGTTTCAAAATCGTCGCACCAAATGGAAAAAGCAGGATAACGTTACCAACAACGAGGCGGCAGAACATAAATCAGCCAATGCAAATAAAACTTCACCAGAAACGCAGGGCAAATCATCAGCGTCCACAACAAATCCTGCAGCCGTTGCTTCGCCCACGGCCAACGGCTCAGAGGCTCCAACCAAAAAACTGCCCAACGGCCAATCGGAGAAGACGCGCTCTGGCAGCAACAACAACAATTCCCTAACAACCAGTAACAACAACAACAATAATAACAATAACGGCGACAACAAATTGCACACAAAGCAGTCGCACGCAAAAATTAAAAAACAATTGAATGCATTGCTGGAGAAGACCACAAAAACCGCAAATGGCACGGCAGTTAGCGCCAGTGAAATTTCAACAGCCTCTGCAACAACTATCCCCAACACCGCTGCCAACAAACTAAGCGAGAAGCGCCCAGTCCACAGCAACAACAACAACAACGTGGGCGAGGGCTCACTTCATCAGCGAATACATCAGCATGCCATACCGCTGACCGTAGAACCGGCGGCCCCCTTGGAGCAGACTGAAAAGTTAGAAATTAAATTAGAAGAGTCACCGCAGCACCGAGAACTGCAATTGAGAGTGCAGCGCGCGGTGGCGGCGGCCGCAGCTCAACAGCATCAGAGCAATGGCGGCGAAATGGATTTCGAAAGCAAATTGGCTGCCTCGACAATATCCATAATAGCCATGGACAATAAATTGCAGTCGGCCAAAGCTAACGATAATCAGGGCAGCAAAAGCGAAAGTGAATCGGATGAGGAGACGCCAAGTGAGCCAACCGACGCCACCATCAAAGGGGAATCTCCACAATCACAGTCTCAGGATGTAGAGATGCGGGAGGATTGAACTAATCTCCTCGTTCCTCTAGCCCCGTCAACCAGTCAAATTATTTAAACTTGTGCCAAAAAAACTAAAGAAAAAATCGAAAAAAAAATAAAATAAAAAAAAATTTTGCTCATAAAAAAAGTTGAGGAAAATTTGAATTCTCTTCATTTTAATTGCTAAACTTGGGGGGGGAACTATTTGACTATTTAAACTGCAATGATGTATGTGTGTAATTAAAGAAAATATATATATATATATTTAGTGTAGTTTTTAATTTATAATTTATTTTTTAACTTTAAAATAAATTTAAGCATTAACATTGAGCTAACTTTAAGTTTTTAGGCTTTAAATGTATAAAAAAAAGAAATGCCATAAGAAACGCATTTAAATGTTTGTGCTAAAAAGAGAGAGAAAAAAAATTAATTATATTCAAATTAAAAGAACAACAAAAACAACAGCAAACAAAATTTGTATGTGATAAAGTATACGAAAGAGAAATAGAAGGAGGAGGAGTAGGAGAAAGTGCGTAAACAACAAGGAAAAGTTAAGGGCATGTTAATTAATAACAATTAATTCTACTACTTGAGCTATTATTTAAACAAATCAAAACAAAAAAACAACTACAAATTCATTTTAAGAAAAAGAAAAAACAAAAAAAATATCCTAAATGTAAATTAAATGAAATGTTTAATGTGAATGTACAAAACAAAAGAAGAAGAAAAATTGATGAAATTCAAGAAGCCAAGCAAAGAAAGAAGAAGAATAAGATGAAACAGGTACACATTTTAAAAATTCAAACAAATAAACAATTACAAAAGTCAAACCAATGGCAGCCTCTTGCCACGATGATCTTTCACTGGGTTACCCACAATGGGCACATCAATCACACCCTCCGAAGTGATCAGGAATTCAGCAAATTCATTCGGTGACTCCGGAGAATACATAACCTAAAAAAAAACGAAATTCAATTACCTTAAAACTATGAGTCAATTTCAAGGGGGAGACAATTTCACACCTCCAATTTCCTCACAGTCAAAAGTTTATCCTCCAGCTTGACCTGCTTAGGTATACGGGCCAGGCGCAGACGTGTACGTCCCAGATGTGACCACTCCGCTTGGCTAGCATCACTCAATTGATTATTACAGATCACGGCACAATTGAATTTCTCTGCATATTCCAACAGATCATTGGCCAAATGTCTCAGATCCCTTGCCCTTTGCTGAGGATCTGTGTACTTCTCAAATATGCTGGCCACCGAATCGATGATTATGAGACCGATGCCTTGCTGGCGCAAGAGATTTGGCAGGCGTTTGCCTATGCAATTGAGCAGTTCTTGCTGGTTAGGATTGATGCTAGGTCAGGGATTTTGTTTAGGGTGCAACTGTTTCTACTTACGCCTTCGGTCATGTGTTCTACGTAAATATTGCCTAGATAGTTGAGTTGACTTTGGGGCAGGCGCTTCTCCAGGGCCTTGGCTATCTGAAGTAGACGACGTGAGGAGAAAAGTTCCTCGGTGTTGATATAGGCCACCCCCCTGCCCAGGCCACCTAGTTCCGGGGGCAGTTGAACGGTCAGCGATAATTGGAGCAGTAACTGGGTTTTACCCGTTTTGGGCTTGCCACAGATTTCGGTTATGCTACGTGTGGCTATGCCACCGGCAGTGCAGCGATCGAGTCCAGAACAGCCGAAGGTGCAACGTGCCCACTTAATCTTGGCCGGTATTCTGAACATCGCATCTGCTAGGCAAACACCAAGACCAATGACAAAGTGGTCCAGCGACCAGCCTGATTGACCTACTCACCGCTAACGGGTGTCTCGGCTAGCCATTTGGCTGCCGCCTCCTTGAGCAGACGCACATCGTGTGGTGTACAGCTACGCACCACGGTATCCAGCTCCCATTGACGTGTATCCAGAAATACAGTCTTGGGTGTAGTCAATATCAACTCCGGATTCTTAACATTAACTAAGTTGGAAACATTTAAAATCACATTAGAACCACTTGAAGAAAAAAGACCTGAAACCTTACTGCGTTCAGCAATTTCTCTAATGCGCTTAGGCAATTGTTCCAAAAAGTTTGCCATAGCGCACCCGCCCAAAGAGTGCTAGGAATATTGCATGCCAAGAGCTTTGCGTGTGGCAGATACTCAAGGTGTTGAAACACCTTTCGGAATTTTTCACCTAGGCAGCGAATGTTATTGATTTAACAAAATCAAAATTGAGTGCTGTCAGTGGGTCATCAGCTGTTTGGTGGCACCACACTAGAACCAAAAAGTCTGGTCTTTTATGTTTTACATAATTTCATTTAATTAAACATAAATTTTGCACAAAACACTTGCAGAGAATGACATGAACTACGCCGGCGGAGTGGCTCCCTTCTCCCTTGACAAGGTTGGTGTTGTTGTTGGTGTCGAATTCCTGGTGTTTTATGGTTTTTTAAAAGCTTGAACTTAAACGAAACTATACACGTTTATGGAGCTTAGTCTACTTTTTCGAAGGCTTTGATAGCTCAGCCAGGGCCCGGGCTTCAGCCTCAGCGCTGCGCTTCTTCTCTTCGGCCAATTTGGCATCACGGACTACCTTCTGTTGTGCCTCGATTTCGCGGACTTTCTCCTCCTTGGCAGACAATCTGCTCTGGTGAGCGGCTCCATAGGCAATACCCACAAGAAGCAGAGACCAACGACCAAGCTTGATCAAAGGCGAGACGCGAACTGGAGCCTGGGACATGGTTATTTTTTGTATTATGTAATGGGCACTTCGAAGCCTGTAGAAGAAATAATTCCATTAGCTAATTGACACAAATGAACGCTCCAGAAGCCGGCAAGTTTTTCCAATAAGTTAAAACACTCACAAATTTGTAATTTTTTGCAAAATTTGTAAAATAAAGCAAAGTTACCTGAAAATCGATGCAGATTCAAGTATAACCTAGAAGCAGCTGACAATTATCAAACAGTGAACTAGTTATCGGAACTTATGTGTTGAAAATTGACATTCGAGAGCGTCTTTTCACATGTAGAGGGCACTTTGTTTTTAATATTCCTATGAATATGAATTCTTTTCAGCAAAACTATTATTTAAATTAGAACAAATAAGGAAGTAGAAACATAACAGCAAATTCTGACTATGAAATCATGACTTGCTTGTAAATTTAATTTCAAGTCTGACGAAAGCGCCATCTCAAGTCGTGCTATCAAATTCTGAAAATCCACTACTCAACACTATTTAACCGTTCACCTGTGAATGTCGAAAAGCAGAAACGGGAGAGAAAATTTTGTTTTGTTAAAAATATGGATAATTCTACATAATAGAACAAGTGCAGCGCTTATTTTAAGACCACAACAATAACTCGACCAATTGTATACGAAAATCAAGGTAACAATTTGCATTTGTTGTGTATCCAATGCAAACACAAAAAAAAATTCCAGCACAGCACAGACCTTGAGTGTCATACACGCATACACAATCGAATCCAACACACACTCAACCACACAATCTTCAACATCTTACACATACACACAAGCGTTCAGACAGTTTTGCAGCTGCTGTGTTAGCCAAATTAACACTCCCAAATAATAACAACAACAACAACTACATCAATATCGAGAAACTGACTCGTGTTACCTACGCAATTTGTATATATAATTTTTAAACAAAGGACTTGCTGCCACGTTGCTACCGTCGCAGCCGTGACAATTTCAAAAAAATGGTTAATGTGCCGCCGCTCTTGAGCAGCACACCTCCGCCGATTGACTTTGGTGAGGACGACGACGATTCTGGCCTACAATCAACGCTCAATTTAGACGACGGTGACGAATATACTGACTTTGGTTTAGTCACCCAAACACATGAAGCTGAGCTCACAGCAAAAGGTAATTATTCTTTTTTGTTTATTTTTTTTGCTCACTTTTATTTTCTAAAGGGTAACTCTTTTTGCTTTGTGTGTGTGTTTAGATTCGGTGGTACCGCACTTTTCAGACACTCCCATATCAGATTACGGTGACCCTCCCCCAAGCTTGAACAATGGATTGATGACGCCACAGACGCCGCCGCCGCCACCACCACGAAGCGAGGCCAAACAAACTGCAGAGGCTTTTAATTACCAAGTTAAGGGTAACCTAACATCAGTGCCAGCAACGCCAACACTTCAGGCCGAGGAGAATAACAATCCACAATTTCTGACAGTCGAAGATGAGCCAGATGAACAGGAGGAGGAGGAGGAGGAAGAGCCCAATGTACCCTCACTAAAATTGGACAGCCTAAGCCTTTACTCCAGTGAAAGCAGCTCCATGGCCTCTACACTATCGCCAGTGGCCGAAGAAGCTTCGCCGCCGGCCCCGGTCCCGGCTAACCAGCCAGAGCAATCAACCAAAGGGCATCCCTTATGCCACCAAGTAACGCTGGAGGATGTCTCCGATGACAGCGACGAGGAGTGTTCGCCAAAGAAACCCAAAGAATTGTATATACGAGAAGGTGCCGCGGACTTTTTTGCCATAGAAATTGTGGGCACACCCACCAAAACAAAAGAGCCCACAACCACTAAGCTAAGCAACGGATTGGAGGAATCTGACAATTGTGATAAACCAAAGGAAATAAATCAACTAGACTTTGCAACATTCCAAAGCGTAATGCCACCACAAGACATTGACTTGGCTGCCCCAGAAGACGATGACGATGATTTCGGTGATTTTGCGGATTTCTCGGCAGCTCCGCCGCCAGCGCCACCGCTGCCAACAGAGCAGGCCAAGACACAGCCGGTGGTTAGTCCAGACGATGGCTTCGATGATTTCCAGGAATTCACAGTGGCCAAGCCAAACGAGGACAATGAAGATGACGATGACTTTGGTGACTTCTCAGAGCCGGCACCGCCGCCGCCCCCAGCAGCAGTAGCAGCAGCAACCACAAATGTCAGTGTACCTCCGCCACCGCCACCAGCAGTCAGCCAGCTCAGCATCACCGAACGCGTAAAACCCGTTTTGGAATTAATGTTTCCTACCCTGGACTCGTGTACCTTGGCAGAGGATCTGAGGCAAAAGTCTCTGCATCAGGCCCAACTTCTGCACTTCAATGCCATTGAGCAGGCTCAGGCCCTGGACTATCAATGGGCCAACTCCGAAATGAGGCACTCTCTCGTCCGCTCCCTGGCCATCGATTCCCGTAATATTGTAAGTATCCATGATCCTATCGAATCCATAAAGAAAATTTAATCCTTGCCACTTCCCTCAGCTCTTCGGTGAGAAATGGCATCCCTCCATGCCGCGTTTTGCAGCCAATTTAAGTGGCGATCCTCTCAAACCACTCAAGCCTCTCTCGGCCACAGCCGCGTCAGGATCAGCTGCCACTAACGTGGATAACCAACCGACCAGTGCCACCTCGCCAGCCATACAAAGTCTCCAGGGTGAGTTCTTAATTCCTTCAAACCTTTCAATTCCTCTTGATCCGCTTAGTTGCAAATTTACCGCTACACACACAAACACACACACACACACAATTTCTGATATTTATCCAAAAAAAAAAAAAAGTAAACCAAATTGTCACAGATTTTTGCGCTATTTTGACCACCCAAAACTATCGCCTTGATTTTTCCTTTTTTTCCCCCCCAAAATTTTTATTGGCTTGAAGGATTTCTGTTTGTATTTATTGGCTGAATATTTTGATTTTGATTTCGATTTTTCTTTTCACAGAAGCAAGTATTTCCTTTTGGGAATTTCGGGGACGAAGATATTTTTCGCCTTGAAGAAAATCAAGAATTTCTATCACTTTCCAAAATCTCTGAAAAATAAATAAATAAAAGTTTAGTTGACTTTCTCAAGTCGCGTCTTTATTTTTGATGAATAGAATTTCTTGAAAGATCAGAGAAGTGATCGATTTTTTTTTCCTTTGAATATTTAAGTCATTTGGAAAGTCGACGTCTCTAATATTTTAGTCAGGATATATAACAAGTCTTAGGGGTATCTAGGGATATCTAGTAATAACTTGCATATTCCTGGATAAATTCAGATAAAATTTTTTATGAGAAAGCTTAACCCAAAAATCAACTGGCATACCAAATTTCAGGGGTCTCGATTTATTTTGGGATCTAGAATTAATTATATAAACTATGGAAAATCTTGGTATCTATAAGAAAATCAAGAAAAAAATATTTATTAGAAAACTTGAAACAGGTTAACGGAGACACCAAATTTCGGAGCTCATGACTTATTTTGAGAACTTGAATTTTATCTACCAGATAATCCTTAAAGTATAGATCAATATTATATGGCCAATGGCGGGGATCCAGATATATTTTGAGATCTTAACTTGTGTATTCCTGGAGAAATCCAGCTAAAATTTTTACCTATTAAGTCAACTGACATACCAAATTTCAGGGTTCCTGATTTATTTTGAGATCTATATTTATTAATTTAAGATTTGGATAGCTTGGGTAATCCTTAGTATATCCAGGTATATTATTTTTTATTGGTCAGCCGATATACCGAATTCCGGGGTTCCTGATCTATTTCGAGACCTCTTTAAACTCTGTATGACTTGGGAATTCCTAGAGAAATCCAGCTAAAATTTTATCTAAGAAAACTTGAAACATATGTCAACCTATGTACCAAATGTCAGGGGTCCTGACTTATTCTAAGGTCAAGAATTGTCTATTTAAACTTGAATAATCCTGTAAGAATCCTGATAATATTTTATATGAGAAAGCTTTATCTATAAGCTAACAAAATTCCAGGGATCCCAACCTATTTAGAAGTCAAGAATTATCTAATGAATCTCTTTATAACTTGGATATTCCTAGAGAAGTCCAGCTAAAATTTTATATGAGAAAACTTGAAACATATATCAACTGATATACCAAATTTCAAGGATTTTCGATGTTCAGACTTATCTATTTAAACCCAGGCTGACTTGGATACTCCTAGGAAAAAAAAAAAATAAATTTTTTATGAGCAATATTTTCTTGACCAAGAATTTTAACTGTCGATAATTTTAGTAGCGACAAAGAGAACTAAAATTTTATAGAAGAATTTATCCAATTTCAAAACAAATCATTTCCTTGCTCTTTTTTTTAAATCTAGAAAAAACTTTGTTTATTTTTATAGCAAACCCAGTCAAATTCTAACCAAGAATTCCTTATGTCTTAGTGGAGATATATTCCAAATTTCAGGGAACCCCACTCATTTTTGAAACTAGAATTTTCCCAGAGTTTCCCAAAAAGGCAAAACTTGCTTAGGCATGATTAATATTTTTTGTTTCCCTTTTTGATTGCTTATTCTCAAAACGAAACAACAAAAAAAGAAAAAAAAATCCTTGAACGGTTTCGAAGGAAACCCAAAAACTTTCAACTGAAATTTATCCCTATGATAAATTTTGTATTTAGAATCACAAGTACAGACTTTACAATTGGAACAACTAGACCAACTAACGATGGTGGCTAATGCTGATAAAATAAATCTTGTTACCTCTAACTACTCCCAAAACATTTACGATGATGATCATCACGATGATGATGATGATGCTGCTTCCACTTCCAACAACAACTACAACAACAACAACAATGATGATGATATCAATGGAAAATCGAAAATGGAAAATATACACGCCATGGAAATTTATGAATATCAAAATGACAATTCTAATCTGACAATCAATGATCAACAACAACAACAACAACAATTGCAACAACAACAACAACAATCACTTAATAATGACAATAAATCGAATAATGTGAATGCCAATGAATTGCATAATTTTGTCAAACATTTTGCCACCATCAATAATCACCCAATAACTGCAACAATAACAACAACAACAACTACAACAATAACAACAACAACAACAACAATTAACACAAATCTCACTGCTCCTCACGTCGCCATTTTGGACCTTAGTAAGTTTTGCTGGCTGTGTGCGTGTGTCTTTCTAGTCTTCTTCTTTTTTCTTTCTTGCCACCACCAAAGAAACCACTGCCAACCTGCACCACCACCACCATCACCCACTGCCTCAAAGATCACAGAAAAGAAAAAAATTATTTTATTTTAGCAATTTGTTGTGTAGTTTTTAGTATTTTTTGTTTAGTTAAGAAATCCTTTGATCCCTTCCCCCTTTATTATCCTTTTTCCTTTTGAAATAAACCCGAAATAATTCTTGACTTTTATGCCTTTCCTAACAGGACTTGAGGAAGAGTCAGCCACCAAAGCGTGTGAAACTGAAGCAGAGTCTGGCCCGTCTGATGGGCCGAGGACGGAGCAACACGAACCCGAGAGACCCGACGAGAACGGTGAGCTGCAGTCTGAACAATGTGAGACCGCAGCTATTGACACCGCAGCAGCATCATCAGCATTTGCTGCTGGAACAGCAGCAGCATCGCTATCGATTGCTCTATCAGCAGACGGCCATGGCCAGTGCCTCGACGGCGGTGAAGAGCAGCCTCAGCCACAGCAGCAACTTGATCTGAGTCGTGGGTCGGGGCTGCTGGAGGATACGACTCTGGTGGTGAGCACATCCAGTTTCGCTGTGCCGCTCAAGGAGACGCACATCTATACGCCCTCCAAGTCGGATACGGCTGTGGCCAGGACCACCACTCTGACACCCCTGGACTTTGAGTTTGAGTTTAATGCCACCACTGTGCTAGCCACGGAGGGCAATGGTGGTGGCATTATCATTGACGAGACGGTTGTGAAAAAGGAGTACCGTGATGTGGAGTACAAACCTCCGGCCATTGGCCGGGACACACCCTCTAAGCTGTCCAATTTGGATGATGACTTTTCCGATTTTCAATCTGTGCCGGCTGTGGTGGCTCCGCCAGCTCAGCCCAGGAATGCCACACCCACCATGATACTCAGCCCGGCCATACTCTTGCCCCAGGCCATACCGCTGGCCAAGCCGAGCATAGAGTGGGGCGATAGTGCTCTGGCCAGCATCAATGCCGAGGAGCTGGCCCGCATCGAAGAGCTCTTTCCTCAGCAGCGTCCCCAGCCTGCCCCCACCATCAGTGCCTCTCTGCAAAACCATCAGCCGGCAGCCAAGGTTTCGGGGGTGGCTTCGTCGACGGCTGAGGAAGATGACTGGTCCGACTTTGTCTCAGTGCCGGTGGTGGCCAACAACAATAATCCGGTGAAGCAACCGGTCACTCCCAAAAGACCCAGCCAGCAGCTGGTCAAAAACGACGATGACTGGTCGGACTTTGTCTCGAGTACACCCATGCCAGCTCAGGCTGCAGCCAAGCGTGCCAGCACCGCCCCTGCCCCACAATTCAATTCGGGGGCCTGGCAGAGCGCCAATTTCTACAACAATCCCATGAGTCTCTATCAGCAGCAGCAGCAGCCCAATCACAGTCAACTGGTGCCCAAATATCACCAGCACCAGGCCACCACCACCACCAACAACAACAATAGCAACAACAACAACAACACACCCCAACAAATACACATCATGCATGATTTCTCCACGGCCCCGGCCGGCCTGAGGGCACTGGGTCATACCGGCGCCGCCACTTACCAGCAACAGCATCATCAACACCATCAGCAGCAACTCCAGCTCCAACAACAACTACAACAACAACAGCAGCAGCAGCATCATCGCCAAATCGGTCATGCCAAAGTGGCGCCACGCATCTCCCTGATACCGGACCTGAGTTTTGTGGCGCCCGCCCTGCCCACCAATGCCGGGGCCTTCATGAGCTCATTGCCCAAGCCGAGTGCCTTCGGTGCCAAGAAATGACAAAGGCTTCGCAATGCCAAGCAATTGCGTGTCGGCCCCACAACTCAGTCCCTACAAAAGCGCCCCCTAGTGGGCGCTAATCATGGAGCCAATCGCAATGGCGCTGGTGAGGCCACTGTTCTCACCTAAAGAAAAGGGCGAGCCAGTCAAAGCGTTAGACAGTCAGTATTATGCATCCGTCTCTGAACCAGGATTGGGTTATGCTCGCCTGGACTGCTTGGACAAACCAAAAAAATATATATCAGCCTCAAATCAAATTTCGAAAGTCTTTCAGGTGGCCAAGCAACTCGAGCATTTCCCACTACAATTGTTATAGTCCGATTAAACAAATATCTATATCTATATATATATATCTTTAGGCAGATATAGCAAACAGTTGTTAGTTGTTGTTGCTGCTGTTGTTGTTGTTGTTTGTAAGAGATAAAGTAAATTATTTAGAATTAGAAATGTTTTGTGTGCTTAGAAATTAGTCTAAATTGTCAACTTGATTTTGTTTTTTTTTATTCGAAAATTTATAGTTTAATTTGAATTTTTCAATTTTTTTTTAATTTCGAAATTGATTTTTTTCGAACCTGTAAAATTAATTTTTTTCAAAATTCCGCTTTTGACGATTCTAAAATTGAATTTGTAAAATTCCATGTCATATTTATGTAATTTCGAAATTGAGTTTTTCGATTTTTTTTTTTTTTATATTTCAAAATTTAATTTTCAAAAATCGTTCAACAATTTTTTCTCCTTAAAAAAAATAATATTTCCTTTTTGAAATTGCTTTAAATTAATTTCGAAATTGAAAATTTACTCTTGATGATTTTAAAATTTAATTTGTAAATTTCCAAGCCTTATGAAAATTGAAGATTGAGTTTTTTAATTCGAAATCCCATTTCGAAAATATTCATTTTAAAAATCATAAATTTTTTTCAATTCGAAATCGCATTTCTTGGATATTCGAAATTTTTATTTTGAAAATCATAAATTTTTTAAATTTCAAAGAATTAATTTTTTCCTCTAAATTATTTTCGAATTCGAAACTTTTAAATTCCACTATGGAATTTTCAAAATCATAAATTTTTTAAATTTCAAAAGTGAATTTCGAAGAAATAATATTTTCCTCTAAATTATTTTCGAACTCGAAACTTTTAAATTCCGATATGGAATTTTCAAAATCATAAATTTTTTAAATTTCAAAAGTGAATTTCGAAGAAATAATATTTTCCTCTAAATTATTTTCGAACTCGAAACTTTTAAATTCCGCTATGGAATTTTCAAAATCATAAATTTTTTAAATTTCAAAAGTGTATTTCAAAAAAGTAATTTTTTCCTTTAATTTTTTTTCGAATTCGAAACTTTTAAATTCCGATATGGAATTTTCAAAATTTGTAGAAATCTATGTATTTTTTCAAATTTATAATTCAAACTTTTTATCGATTTCGAAAAATATTCAATAGTTTTTAATTTCGAAATCTGAACGATTATTTTTGATATAAAATTTGACAAATTTATAGACCAATTTAAATTTTAAAATTCATAGAAACTTTATTTGACAATTTCGAAATTTTTTTTTTTTTAATTTCCAAAAAATTCCCAGCCTTATTTTCTTTAATTTCAAAATTTAAACTGTGCAATATATTTTTTTTATTTTCTAAAAATCTAAAAAAAAAATTATAAATAAAACAAAAAAAAAAATTGTCAAAAAAATTGTGTAAAAAATATTAAATTTTAGTCTGACTTTAGGAAACGCCTAGTCAATTAAGCAAAGAAGTTGGCAAAGTTTTCGAAAAATTATTTATTTTTTAGTTGAAAAAAAAAAAAATACAAACATTCCAAAAGAAATGAAATACTCCAGGCTATTCTGTCCATTTAAACGAGCCCAGAAAAGAACTCAACCCGCCTGAGCATAATTTTTGTACTTAATTATTTTTTAAAAATAAATAAAAAATACCCCCAAAAAATATTGTACATTCCCAGAGAGTATGTATGTATGTATGTGTGTGTTTTTGATCTCCCAAAAAAAAAAAAAAAACTAGATTTATAAATTTTTATTTGTCATTTATTTATTTGATTCTCTTGTGTCGATGTTTGCCTGTTTCAATGTGTGAGTGAAGCGTTAAAAAATAAAACTTGTTAAAAATAAAATAAAAAAAAAAAATGAATTGGATTAATTTGTAAGTGTAAAATTTAGTCTTAACTTGTAAATGATTAAACTTAGTTGCTCCGTTTAGGCAATAAACAAAAACAATTATTATTATCGATAATATTATAATGGTTGCTGCTTAATTAAAAAATTAATCATCTGAGCTGAAAATAAAAAAATTACAAAAAAAAAAAACAAAAAAATACAAATTCTTTCATTTTCAACTTTTTTGAACTCTTCTCAAATTTATGTAAATTTTTCCACATTTTTTGTGCTTGTTTTGAAACCGACTTGAGTTTTGAAGCACAAAAAAAAAAAATTTGGGTAAGCTTAAAAAAGCTTTGCCCTGCGTCAAAGGACGTCACAAAAGCCTCACAAAAGTCTGTGAAAATCTTCTTCATTTTTTCTCTTATATAAACAATGAATCTATGCGTGTGTATGTGTATGGGTGAGCATTTTGGTGTATTTCTTATTAATTTTTTTTTTTATTCTAGTCAAGAAAAGGAGCGAGGTGCTTTAGGGGCGGGCGGTGTATAGCACTATGGCAGTAAATAGTTTTTTTTTTTTTTTTGCTTTAGGTAAATTTTTTTTCATTTTTTTTTTTTATAATAAAATTAATATTAATTAATAATTATTTAGCAATTACACATGTATCTCAATATAAATATCTATATGTATATATATATAAATAGTTTTCTTTTCTTTCGATATTTTTTTTAATGATTTTGTTTTTTTTTTTTAATGAATGCGAATTTTGTCATTTTTGTCTTCCACTTTTTTTTTCTACTTAACTAATTTTTGAAGCTTTTAATTTTGTCTAAAAAAAAAAAAAACATGTTCAATTTTTTTTTGTTAAAAAATTTCTGAACAAAAACTGATCAATGCTTTTTTTTTTGAATATTTAAAGTTTTCTTTTTGAACTAACAATTTTTTTTGCTTTTTCCAAAACTAAATGAAATGATTCATTTGATTTTGTTTTTTATAGACTATGATAATTTTTGTTTTGTGTGGCTTAGAATGCCAGCCAGGGATGATGGAGGAGAGCCTCTTTGGAGCGATCGCCATAGTCATAGGTTAGCTCTTCGCCGGGCTCGATATCATCCTTGGCCAAGAGCACCAGATGCGGTCGCTGTTTGATAACCACAACTTTGGTCATTAGATTACCGGTGCGGGAGTGATTGATAAGGCGTCCCAGCTTGCCCGTATCCACGGTGGCATCGATGCAATACTGCTGATTTTTGTGCTTGAAGTAATACATGTAGCAGCCGGCATTTTCGTCGAGGGCATAGCGGCGCTCACGGTCGGTGGCCTCGCTGATGGGTATGAGATCACCGATGTATTCGACAACGAATTCGTTTCGCTTGAAATGGCGATCGGCCACAACGCCGCGTCCCTTGCCCTCGAAGTGTCGGATCTGGAGGCCATCGCAGCGCTCTTCCAGCACGGCTTGTTCGAGATTGCGCATCATTTCCTCTTTGACGGCGGTTTTGGTTTTGCGTACGCTGCGTCGCACGGGGAAGAAGTCGGTGAGCTCGCGATTGCCATTGGTGGCGGCTAGGGGCAGCGGCTGGGATTTGTTTGGACCGGCCTTGGAGCGGCTATTGGTTTTGGCATTTGTCTTTTTGGGTGCTGCTGTGTTGGTGGGCTTGGTGAAGCCTTTTAGGTTGTTGTTGTTGGTTATGGCTGAGCGCGCTTTGTTCAGATTCTCAAATTCTTCGGCAGCCTTGAGCAGGGCGTTGACGTCATCATCATCTTCCTGCTCGTCATAATCGTCCAAGAGCACCACTTCATCATCGATGGCCACGGAACTGGGTTCGATGACCATGCTGGGCTGATAAGGCGCTTGCGGCTTGGGAGGATTCAGTCTTCGTCGCGATTTGCCAAGGGCGGCGGCATTGGCCAGTTTACGTGGCGATTTGCGTGGTGACAGGGACTCACCCTTGCCGCTAGCGGATTTGCGTGCCCCTGGCATAAGCATGGGATCGCGTGGCAGGGTCTTGATGGGCGAGGGGCAGAGAATGCGATGCGGTGTGGCTGGTTTCCGACGACGCGCATTGCCCACCAATGGGGAATCACCATTCATCATGGCGGTGGTTAGGCCACAGGCCACGCCACTGTCACAAGAACTGCTGTCTGCCAGCTGGTCCAAGTCCAAGTTCAGGCCATTGTGGTGGGGCTGTTGATTGTTTGGTGGTGAGATGTTCAAAGGCTTCGAGTCACTCGGACCATTGAGATTGACGATCTGATTGAAGCGGCCGTTCAGTATACACGAGGCGGAAATGGAAGAGGGCGGGGAGGAGAAGACAGCTGTGGCCAACTCGAAGCTCTTATTGATCTTAATGCTGGAGGCCTTTGTGGGTGTGCGATCAATGTCCAGGCTTAGGACCGGCTCTTGAAGGAAGATGTTATCCGTGGCAGCACTGCTGCTGGATGAGTGGCTGTCACGCAGTGTGGAGCGATGTGTCTGGAAGTCAGGCGACTTGTCTGGGCTGGTCTCGGCGTGACCATTTAGTTGGGGCATTTTCAGCTCATTCAGCGTGCTGGTGGTGGAGCCGGTATTGTCAGTATCCTGATCCTCGTCTTCATCTCTCTCATCCACTTGATATTGCGGCGAACTGGACGAGGCCAGGGAGTTTTCCTCATAGAGTAAAATATCTTCTTGTTGCAGCTCCTCTGTCTCCGGTTCAACTGTTTCGATTGTTGTGGTTGTTGTTGTAGTTAATGATATTGTCTTTTGATCTTCGGTTTGCTTGACGGCAGCATTGGCTTTGAAAAAGTTCTCGATGGTGCGTGTTTGAGAGCGCGTCGCCAATGGAACACCTATGGCGATATGACAAGAAGGGGTTTTCATTTTCATTTTTATATAAACAACAGAATCGAATAAACAAAAGAAGAAAGAAAAATTTTAACCTCAAACTTACCAACAGCGCGTTCAGACTTCGTGGCTTTGCCGTTCATGTGATTGGCTTTGTGGCTTTTGTGGCCACCGCTGGTGGCGCTGGCCGCTGCCGTGGTGCTCGCCATGATGGCCAGATCGGCAGCTTTGAGATTTTCATTGGCTTTCATAAGGCGGCAGTCTTTTCGCTTGGGACTGGCAAAATATTGGTCATCGGTTAGCAGGCTGGCGCCCACATTGAATAGGGTGGCTGTTTCGCCGCTGCCACCTTCGCCAACTGTGGCGGTGTCTGCTACTGCGACAGAGTCTTTTACGGGTCTTCCGCGTCTACGCACCATTTTTATGTGGTTTGGCAGCAATTTTTCAGTGAACTGCGACGTTTTTCAGTTATTGCTAAGTTGGCGCGCGTTTTTTTCCGTGATTTACACTAAGGCAGAAAATTTGTATCGCGCTTTACTAAAGAGACGCACACACATATACAAAATGAAGCTCTCTGCAATTTGGAGAGTGTGGGGAGAGAATTGTAAAGCAGAAACAAAATTATAAAAACATTAAGGCATTTGTACACAATTATGTTTTAACCCCCTTCCCCATTGAAAACACAGCGCGCGTACAGTTTTTTTCACTTAAAAAAATCGTATTGTTGCAGATGTGTGAACGCGTACATGTGTGTATGTGTGTGTGTGAATATGAAGAGGAAGACAGCGAAAGAATAAAATGCCTGCTGCTGCTGATTTGATTGCGCCAGTCTTCCTACCTTTTGTTCGGAATTATTGAGAATCACCGTTGTCATACGCAGTTGCGCATGACTTTGATTTGAGATGGTTTTCCGAACATTTTAATTAGCCAGGCCGCCTTTTCCAATACAAATTTTCACAATTTTCAATAACTTATAATTCCTGCTCCTCTTTTTTTTTGCAGCTATGCAACCAGTGTGACCCTTTGTTACGCCAGCTGCGATGCACTTAAATCAGTGTTACCCTAAGTAAACCAAGTGTTGCTTCGTTCCTGGCGACTATCGAAAATAATCGAAAAGTTTATCAGCAATGATAAATTATTTAAAAAAAAAAGGAAAAATAATAATTCGAAATGCCAATTCAATTCCGAGGTTCCAGATCATAAGTAAAAAAGGGGGTTAGTGGTAATGGTCATTATGATGGCACATCATTCTTAACGAACTCCTGAAAATTTTACAAATGGGAATAAAATAGAGGCAGGGCAGTCTTCAAAATAAATTTGCTTGCCTTAAAAATTGACCAGTTTTCGAGCTTAATAAAAAAATCTTTTCTTCTTCAATTTTTTTGTTTCTGTAAAATTAAATAAAATAAGAATATTTGAAATTGAAATTAAAAAAAAATAATAATAACCCATACATAAGAAAATATGTAGTAAGTTTCAGGGTCCTGCACTTAAGTGCAGATATTATAAATTGAATTTATTTTTCCTTCTTCTTAGGGTAAAAATGTATCTAATATATACAGTAAAGATTTTATTAACAAAAAAATTAAAAACTTTTAAATTAAGCACTATCATTTACAGCATTATCTAATACAAAATTTAAATTTGTTCTTGCAACCAAAACCACTTTTTTTCGCGCCAACCGTAATATATTCGATTCAGTGTCACCCTAAGAGAAGCGAGTGGTGCCTCATTTTTATCGCAATCGAGAGTCGATAGTGCGAAGCATTAATAGCCAAAAAAAAAAGTAATTCGCAAGGCGCGTGAAAAGATTTGGCGTTAGGAAATGCCATTATTAAAAGAAAAGACATCGATGAAATTACATGAAAATAGTGTAAAAAGTAAAATAGTGTTGTTGTTCAACGTTTGAAAGTAGTTTCAAGTTTGATAACAGCGCGCAAAGCGGTGAAAACAAAATTTACATCGGCGGCCAGCAAAAAATTGGGCGCCTTTTGTGTGGCTAAGTGTGTGTGCTTGTGCCACATACACACACACATACGCTCTCGGTTCCCTCCAAATAAATTCGGTTATATTTCAAGAAGCCAAACACTCTGAAAGTACCTTGATTCTGTTAGTTAAGTGAAAACACAAACAAAATGCCTATTTGTAAGCGTGAAGGATTCGATTTGAATGAAACAGAAAACAAAAATGAAACATTCCATGATAACGATTTGGTGTTTTGCTGCTACATCACCAAGCGCATATTTCGTGAATATGAGTAAGTATGCCCCAGGGGCAAATGGGGGGGAACCGTTTACAAAGTAATCAAATGTTGCCTGCATCTGTATACATTGTCCGTTAGTTGACTACGCTAAAGTAAAGATACGCATAAAAGTGCTATCAAAGCAAAGAGCATGCTAAAGTATACAATAAAGCGACGCCAGTCAACGCATGCTTTAGTTTTGTTTATGGGAAAGGGCAGCGGCTTGGGGGTAGCGGAAAACGCGGGAATATTGCACAGCTGCTCAGGTTGGCGTTGCCACCTGGTTATACGATTTTGCAAGCGTATATTTTTAGGCGGGAATTAAAAAAAATTTGAATTTCAATTCAAAAATAACTGATATATTTATATATTTTTTTTAGAAATTATTTCCGACACGTTATGGTCATTAATTCCACTGTCTGGCAGTGCGAGGCAACCGGTCGTGACAGTCTTACCTACGAGGAGGCCGTCAAGAGCGAAAGAGCTGCTCGAAAAAAGATGGAACAATTCAAGCACAGTCTGCGTGCCCCTGTCCTATTGGTAATCGATCATGCGCGTCAATCTTCAGTAAAAACACTGAACGTAATAGTTGCGAAATTCCTGCGCAAACGTTACTTCCTCGGTGAGAAGGTGTCCACCGTTCAAAAGAAAAACACTGTCTACCAAGTGGTGGGCATTGAAAGACCCAAGAACATGCCGGCACCGGTCAATGACATTTACGATGATACAGATGCCCTTCTCTACCGCCTACGTACAAACAAAGATGATGCCAGCACAGAGGTCACAGTACCCTTTGATCAAGTCCGTCGCCAGCGCATCGAATTTACCACGGAGAATCTATCCATGTTCATCAAGAATCATGTAACCCGAGTGGATGGCCTGCTAAGACCTAAGCCAGAGGCTTACAAACAATATGTCACAGATCCAAAGATCACATTCGCCACCATTTTCATTGGCAAAATGCCGCGCTATTCACCAGCTAAAATCAAGCGACCTGATCAGGACACCAAGAAACAATCAACCCTAAACAAATACATAGTAAAGGGCGAGGATGCCAAAGCCAATGATAAAATCAAACAACAGAAAGCCGAAAAATCCAAGGCCGAGGCCGAAGCCAAGGCAAAAAATTTAAAGGAGGAAATGGAACGCCTACGACTCGAAAAGCAAATCCAACTGGCCGAAGAGGAACGGCTTAAGGCCGAGAAAAAGGCCCAGCTCCTAGAACGCGTCGAGGCAGAATGCAAAAATCTCCTAATGAAAACCGATGACCTGGAACGTAACGACCAGTTGATGCTGCCCTCCTTCACACCCATTGTCACACTTTTGCCAGAGAAATTATTGGGCGATGGCTTCATGCTGCGCGAATTTATGCACACCTATGCAGGTCTTCTATCCGGCATTGAGGTGTTCCGTCAAAATTTGAGTTTCTATGACCTGACACGCGCTTTGACAGCCCGTGAAGTGGCTGGCCCACTGTCAGACATCTTGCTGATACTCTTGGGCACTCTGTTCGATCTGCAAAAGGAAGAGGAGGAAGAGTGCCCGGTTAATTACCTACTGGGTCCAAATCATCGGGATCCCTATGATGTCATGGCCAATACAGCTCGTGCCCATGCCTATGCCAAAAGGCATTTCTCCTTCAAGATCAATGAATTGCCACTAGATGCTTTGACCTTAAGTGAGGTACTGCGTCTACATTTCCTCTCCTCTGGGGCCTGTGTGGAGGATCGAGCCGATAAATGGCGTCAAACCTACCGCAATGGCTATGCATCTCGCGAAGACCCTGGCCTGGAGCTCTACCATCGACATGCCCACATCTTGCGTGCCCTCAAAAATTATCCCATTTACCAGTTCAGTTTCCAGGACATAATGCGTGTCATCCGCTGCTTAATGGCCCAAATTCTCACCTACTCCGGCACCATCAATCTCATCGAAGAGCGCATGGAGCAAGTGGCCAAAGCCCGCATTGAGCTACGCAGCCTGGTGGCTGCCGAGAATCGTCGAGCCACCTCCGTGGATGTTCAGAAAAAGAAACTAACCAACGAACACAATCAAATGTTGCAATCCGAAGAAATCAAGAACGACGAGGCCAAGAAACAGAGCCTGGCCAATCGCTTTAACAAGCAAATTGCCGAGGTGATGGCCGTTTCAGATCGCGATCATCGGAAATACGAAACCCAGTTGCTATCCCTGCAGTCGCAGCTCTTCAATTTTCTGGTTTACCTGGGCAGCGATCGCTGCTATCGAAATTATTATGTACTCGAGTCGATGCCTGGCATCTTTGTGGAACATCCGCCGGATAGCCTGGACACTTGTCTGGAAGAACCACCCACCAACAAGACCCCGGCCAGCATACGACAATTTCCCAAGAACCGCAAGGATCTGCGGACTCATTTGCTTAAATTGTATGGCGGCAGCGAGGATAAGCGTCGAAAGCCTCGCACGGTCAAGCAGTCCCAGGAGAACAAAGAAAATCAGGAGCATCGTGTAAACGGTCTGGGCAAAGAGCATGCCAACGGTGAGGAAATGGAGGTGGACACCCCAGCCGACGGAGCTGGTGAGGAAGCCTCGCCCACTCAATACGAATTGATGATGTGCACCGGTGACAAGCGAAATTGCATTGTCCATGATGAACGGAATCGAGATCGCAAGCGTTGGTCGTATCTCTACAAGCCCGAGGAAATTGAGGCTCTCATCCAATCGCTAAATCCCATGGGCTGGCGTGAATCGCAGTTGCGTAGTGAACTGACCAGCTTGAGGGCGCTCATCGAGGAGCATGTGAAGAGTTGTCCGGTCCAAATGCTCGGTCTGAATGATGAGAAGAAACGTCAGCAGTTCCGGATTGGTATGCACCAGGAAACGAATCGCAAATATAATAATGCCAATTTCGGCTTTCCCGACTCTACGGATCTCAATGAGGTGATGGAGTATCATTTGATAGATCGTCTGCTCCAATTTGAGAGCCAAATTTACACGGGTGATCTGGGTCGACTGAAGGTTAAGAATATGGAGAAATGGCGCAAGGATTTGGCCAACAACGAATACGATCCACAGGTGAAGTTGGCTTGGGGTCCAGGTGGTAGCTGTGGACCGCGTCTTTCTGTCAAGCAGGAAGACGATGCTGTCTCTGAAAATGGTTCGGTCAACGAAGAGGATGCCAGTGCCATGGAGAGCAGATATGCCAAAAAACCCTACAGGGATCCGGGAAACTTTTTGGGAGCATCCGCGGAGATTGATTCGGAAGACAGTGCCGATGATGATGTGCCACTCATAGAATCCGAGACCATGGTGGCTAAAATTCGTCAGTTGGCATCAGCCTTGCTTCAGGTGGAACAGGCCATTGAGCCACGTTTCTATAAGCCACCCTTCAACGTTACCAATAAGAAGGATTCCAAGTCCTACACCGGAGCTGATCGGCTGCAGCAGTGGGAGATCTCGCTAATGGAGAGCACCAGCTATGCCCAAGTCTTTTTGCACCTGAATATACTGTACGACTGCATTATGTGGGCCAGGTCCACCAACAAGTCCCTTTGCCAGGTATGCCGGCGGGGCAGTGATCCAGACAAGCTGCTGCTCTGCGATGAGTGCAACGGAGGTACTCACATGTTCTGCATGAAGCCGAAGATGACCAAGGTGCCCGAGGGCAATTGGTATTGCAAGCGTTGTGTCAAACAGTTGGGCCTCAAGAACGAAAGCCAGTCGGAGCAGAAGAAGCGGCCAGCCACAAGGAAACGCAAGTTCCAGGTGGAGGAAGAAGAGGAAGAGGAGGATGATGATGAAGACAATCTGGTCAAATCGGAGATGGAGAGTGAAGCTGAAGCAAACTCGAGTGCAGGCGAGGAAAGCGAGGGGGGCGAGGACTCCGATGAGGCCGAAGACAACAATGACGATGATGAAGAAGAAGATGTTGAAGATGAGAATGAAGAGACGGAGGACACAGTCAAGGATTCCGAAAGCAATGAAGAGTAAGTTTGAATGAGCCAAGCATTTTACCCAGTATTAAATTGACTTTCCCATTTTTCTTTCAGTGGGGAGGAGGAGAAAGTCTGCAAGGTCTGCTGGTACGATGGCAGTGAAGTCCTCTGCTCGCGCTGCAGTGAATGGTATCATCTGGACTGTGTGTACCTCAAGCGCAAGCCACGTGGTGAATTCGTCTGCAAGAAATGCAAGGGCACAGAACCCCGCAAAACAAGACCCAGAAATACAAATGGTCAGTCTGACAATATAAACTGAAAATAAAGACTTATTAAATCTCTTTGATACTTCAGGCGACGGAGATGGCGATAACAACGATGACGACAATGAAGAACCCCTGGCCAAGCGGGCTCGTTCCTCACGTACCTCGGCACGTCTCTCCCTGCAGAATGGCGATGATAACAAATCAGCAAATAACAATAACAATACCACTAACAAAAACAACAATCGAAGATCGGGTCGTCGCACAAATGATAATCTGCCCCTCAATAGTTCGGCTCTCTATGACCTGCTCGAGCAGATATTCAAACACAAAGCCTCCTGGCCATTCTTGCGGCCAGTCTTACCCTCGGAAGTACCCGATTATCATAAGATTATAAAGACGCCCATGGATTTGTCTAAAATCAAATCCAAATTGAATATGGGCGCCTACCAACTAAATGAAGAGCTGCTCAACGACATTCAATTGGTATTTCGGAATTGCGATCTCTACAATGTTCAAGGCAATGAGATTTACGAGTAAGTATAGACAGTATTTCTAAAGGTTTTCATGTCACACATAGCTAAGAGATTTACTTGAAACATTGATAGATACAAAGACTATATAATATCGAACTTGATCATGGTTCTATAATTTTCGAAACCATTTTAACTGAAATCTAAACTTTATGTGTATCGAATTTCTATATTCAAATCCCAAAATTATGTTAAAAAAATAATAATTCTTTATTTAATTTGTCCTTTTCAGTGCTGGCTGCCAATTGGAGCGCTTTGTCATGAACCGCTGCAAGGATATGCATTTACCTTTCAAGCCCAGCGATATGAATGCCGAGGCCATTTGTTGAGTTAGCCCAACGCGTTAGTGTATCATATTAATTCTTTGGTTTAGATTAAAAAAAAAAAAACAAAAACTAACAAAACTAAAAATAAAAAATAATTTTAGGGTTTAAATCTTATTTTCCTAGTTTATGATTATATTTTTTTTATTTAATTGTTAAAAAGCTTATTTCTGTTGGCAAAAAAAATTAAATGCGAATTGTAATTTGTTTACTTTTGCTCTCTTTGAAATTAAACTTTGTAAACTTAAGCATAATTTTATCCCATTCAATGTTTCAAGTTTTAGGATTAAGCAAAATGTATTAATTTAAATTATTTCATTTAAGAGGCATCAACATCAAATAGAAATTTTAAAAACTATCTTTTAAGGCAAATAATAAAAAAGAAGCACACTCGGAAAAAGAAACAAATTGTTCGTTGTTCTTTTATTTATTTATTTGTTTTCTTTAATTTAATATTTGTAATACTAAATGTATTTTCTTTCTTAAATTTAATTATATATGTGGGTTCTTAGTTTTTCGCCTTATTCTTATTCTTTATGAAATTGTTTGATACTTTTCGTATTGCAAAAAAAAAAAAATTGTTTTTTTTTTTCTTTCACCTAAACTAAAATTGTGGTCTTGATTTTGCCAGCGATTTATTTCTGAGTCTGGATTTAAGTTCTTAGATATATCTTCTTTTTTTTTTATCAAATCACATTTAAACTTGCCAGTCAAATTTAAATATTGAATATTTTTTCTGGGATCTTCGGCCGATTGAGCTGCACAAAGGGAAAAGTCTAGCCTAATATTGATTAGGTCTGAGGGCTTGTCGAAGACTTATAGTTTAAGCTATTGATTGATTTCAAGTCTTTATGTTTTTATATTTCCAGATCTCTTTTAAAAATTTGTTCACACATTAAAAGAATTTCAATTTGAGATCTTTTTATTAAATAATTAAATTTTTTCTTTATATTTCCTGAATCGTATTATTTTTTCCAAACAAAACTATGTACATAAAAAAAAGGAGAGCTTCTGCAAAAATTTCAGTTACAATTTAAAAGTTTCCTGTTTTTCTTGCTTAATTTTAAAAAACCAAAATATTTTAAATATATATTATATATTCTTTCCTCGACTTGTAGGAAATTTAGTTTTTGCACAATTTTTGGGGTTATTTTAAATGTTCGATTGGCTGGTATTGGCGGTTTCAGTAGTTTGACTATCGCCATTGCAGGACATGGCCACTCCATTGCTTGGCTTAGACGCAATGCCATTATTATTATTATTATTGTTGTTGTTGTTATTGTTGTTGTTATTATTATTGGCAGCCATTTGGCTATTGTTATTGGTCTCAACAATGCAGCGCCTGGCATTGGAAGTACTTGGTGCCTCCGTTGTTTGTTCCCTGTGCATAAGCTGGAAACGATGCTTCTGGGACAGCATTGGCAATTCCTGGGATGATGCATTGCTGCTAGAATCCGTATCAAGATCACTATCTGTATCGTCATCACCATCCTCATCATCTTCGTCCTCATCGTTATCGATATCCAACCATTCAGGCTCATTCGACACTGGATGTTCAACTTCCTGATCACTGTTCTGGGCTCGTCGACTGCTCACACGACGCTTCTTGGCCGTGGAACGCAAACGCATTTTCAGCTGCCGTTTCAAATCCATCGAACCAACTAGGGATAAAAATAAAATACAAATCAAAATAGTTCTCTTTAGAATCTGCTGACTTCTTAGCCCACCAAGACGGCCACGAGCGAACAAACAAATACACCCCAATTACAACTCCTGATTAAACAAATATGAGAAATACGTTGAGAAAATAATTGTGGGTTTCAGTGATTCCCTGGCACACTCTATAATAATTAAGGATTAGTCTATTGACCTTATGGACAGAGTCCAAGGGAGACTATATAAAATCATCGAATATTTGATTTAGGAAATTTTTGGTATGCATTCTTTTACAAATTTTAAAACTCGAGAAATCGGAAATCTTAAAATTGTTGGATTTATCGTTTTTAAATTCTTATGAGAATTATTGTCTAGTTTCTTTGAATCTCATAATTATTTTCAGCAACTTTCTTCATTTAATTTTGTGGAATCCTTTTCTTTGAAATATTTTTTTCTTATTCGGAAAGGTTTTCAGTTTTAAGCCTCAGCTTAAAATATATCATTAGTCTACTCAGTCTTAAAAATTAATTTAAATATTATATATAAATAATATAAGAGTTTGATGAAACCCCAGATTCCTTTGGAATTAGCAAATTTATTTCGAACCTGATAATTGGATTAGTTGTATTCCTAACGATTTTCAGATTCAATAACTATTCAGACCCATTGTAATATAATTTTGATTTTATGGGTTTTATGTAGAGTATGGAGTATTTTCCATTGAAAATATTTTTGGGCGTACGATTCCTTTGTTAGATCAGCTAGCTGAATAGCCACTGTCAATGAATTTTTGACATTGAATAAACAATGAACAGAATAAGGTGGCTGTCAAGGTGTCAAGTGGTCTATTGTTTGCCTAACAAGATATGGCGGGGTCAGCAAAATCTCAGGCACTTCGTGTCAGTCGTGGGCATAATGTGGTCGAGTCTGCAGCTAATTATGTTGACATTGTTGGGCCTGGGCACGTGTTACCCCCAGATATTGGGAAATGCAAACAATAACATTACTCAGGACTATAGTAAAGACCTGGAACCCATCATGCACGAATTGGATAGCCTGGAAATGCATTTGGTTAGCATGATGGATTTTAGGAATTCGCTAGTGCAATTTTTACTCCAACAAACCAACTGCACTTTGACCCTGAATGTGGGTGAGAATATGCGTGGCTGGATTAGGTCTACATATCCCAGACGCCATCACTTTTGGCTCTTGGCCAGTGGCGAGCAACTGCAGCAGGTGTTTCCCAGACTCAACAATGTGGGCGGCATTTATATTTTGGCCGTGGAACAGGCTGTCAAAAATGATACCCTGCTGAGGTTTATGCAGCAGGTCTGGATCAAACATGGCCACCACCGAGTGTATTACATCTTGCCCCAGAATCGTGTCTGGCTCTATAATCCCTTCCAGCAGATGCTGGTCTCAGGAACTGAGCCCGGTGCCTATGCCCATATTTATCGCAACCTATTTGGTCAGTCCTTGCGTTCTTATATCTTTGATTCGGTGTATTCGGCAGTCTTTGGGAATGCAGAAGCTGAGCGTGTGGAGCTTGTGACCGGAGCTGATGCCAAGATAGCCGAGGCTTTGGCCAAGAAATTAAATTTCACCCTGAACTATATCTGGCCGGATGATGAGTTCTTCGGGTGAGTAGAATAGAAAACAGAGTATATCAGGAATCTGGAAGTTTCCTTCATTTCAGAGGTCGCCTGGAGAATGGCTCTTTCATTGGAGCCATTGGTCGTGTAGTGCGTCGGGAATTGGATGTGGTCTTTGCCGGATTTTTTGTCAAGGATTATCTCACCACCGAAGTCGAATTTACCTCGGCTGTCTACATGGATGAGCTCTGTCTGTTTGTCCAGAAGGCCCAGCGGGTACCCCAATCGATTCTACCTCTGTTTGCCGTTAAGGTGGATGTCTGGCTGTGTTTTCTGTTGGTAGGCTGCCTGGGCGCCTTGACCTGGTTTAGCCTGCGCATCTTCAATCTTTTCTTCAAGATTCAACCTATTCCGGGAGCCAAGGGACTTGGTCGAAAGTCAAGTTTCTTCGGGATGGCCGAGCGTATATTTGTAGACACTTGGGTGGCCTGGGTGCGGGTCAATGTGAGTCAATATCCACCCTATGTGTCGGAGCGGATTTTTCTGGCTTCCCTATGTCTGGTCAGTGTGATCTTTGGCGCCCTCTTAGAGTCCAGCCTGGCCACTGTCTATATACGTCCACTCTACTATCCGGACATCAACACCCTGGCCGAGTTGGATGCCAAGGACTTACCCATCTACATCAAACATCCGGCCTTTCGAGACGATCTCTTTGTGGGACACAGTTCGCCGGTCTATCATAGTCTGAATGCTAAAATGCTACTGGTGGGCGAGGGCGAGGAGCGACTCATACGCATGGCCGCCCATAGGGGAGGCATGGCCGGAGTCACCCGATCCGGCAGTCTAGCCCTCAATGATATACGCTATGTAATGACCCGGCAGGTATACATGATCCCAGAGTGTCCCAAGACCTATCACATTGCCTTCGTGCTGCCCAGTCATTCGCCCTACCAGGAGGCCTTCAATGCTGTGCTGTTGCGCATGCTTGGGGGTGGTCTGGTGAACTTGTGGACAGGCGAAATGAAGGAGCGCGCCAAATGGAGCATACACAATTATCCCGACTACCTGGCTCAATTGAGTGTGGGCAGCTGGAAGATTCTGACCCTGGCCGATGTGCAACTGCCCTTCTATGCCCTCAGCCTAGGCTGTCTATTGGCCAGCTTCGTTCTCTTGGCTGAGCTCCACTGGATGAAAATTTATTGCTTTCTTTTTAAATAAATACTCACATATTTGGAAGGCCTGTGTCTTTCTGGTATGGCTGGCGTTGCCTCCTCCTTGTTCTTCTCGGTCTCCTTCCTCGCTGCTGCAGAGGGCACGTCGACAGCGTTCCCGCGCTGCCGCCACGGCCGATGTGGTGGGAGTTTCGTCATCACCCAGTTCACGAGGTGTCCCCTTCAGCCAAGCGGTCTGTGAGGCTGGCTGGGTATTCTCCCCCAGCAGACTGGCCAGCAACTGCTCTACATTGGCTGTGGTCCCCGGCGACTTGCCGCCGCATACACGGAGTGGCACCTGGCCCCCAGTGCTGGCACTCTTCAAGGCCAAGTGGAGTAGGGCCCTACGCTTTTTGGATATCAAATAGAAAATACGATTGGGGTGTGTCAGCCAGTTGAGCTCGCTGGCCGTGGGCTCCACCGGCTCTGATTGCGTGCTGTTCTCACTGTCCGAGGCCGTGCTAGAGGATTCGCTGCTACTCTGGCCCTTGGGGGCAGCAGTCTGCCAAGTGTCCAGCTCCCTTTGCACCAGCGTATCAAAGAAGGCCAGCATGACGGAATCTTCGTCAGTGTTGCGGGTGCTAAAGTCCTGGTTGACATGATCGGTGGCATTGGTGTGTAAAGGCCTGGAGCAATAGGGTAGCGCGGATTTGTGCAGCAGTGAGCCCTGCCAGCCCTGCTGGCGAAAGGGACTCCAAAACTGAAAAGACAAAACTGTTGAGATTATCAAGCCTTCAGAGGTAAGCAAGCAACTCACCTTGATGATTTTCTCCACGCCCGAAGAGGCTAGGAGGCAGCGTTGTCGATTATATCGCACCTGATTAACTATGGAACGATGACCCGTGAGTATGACCGGAGTCGAGTCCAACCATTGGTGCTTCTCATGGACTGAAAAGGCAAAGCATTTTTCGAAATTATAAAGAAAGTGAATTCGTGTTTCTTAGACTCACCATCAATGCCTTCCAGACGCCAGATGAACATGTTAAAATTATCCGAACCGGAGACTACGAGCTCATCTTCTGGACCGGCAAAAGTGCAGCTTTTCATGGTGCAGGAATTAAAGTACTCGTTATGATAGAAAGTACACAAGGGCTCTGTCGAATTGGGACTATATAGAATGGGCGGTAGACGACGGTGCAAGGTAAGCAGGAGAGTTCCATTGCAATTAAAGCGTACACTCATGCAGCTGGCAGATTCTGGTATAAAATTATACTGACACAAGGCCCTGGACGGAATAGGAAAAAGAAGCTAATAAGTCACATTTGAATTGTTTAAATTGAATCGCCACTCACTGGGCATGATGACGGATATCCCAAAGCATGGCTCCTCTTTTGGCATTGGCAGTGGCCAGAAAATTGCCATTCAGCGGATGAAATTCCACGGCATTGAAGGGTGAACGAAATTTGGCTATGGCCAGAGGATCTGCCTTGCCGGCTCGCAAGTCATAGACCAAAATTTCGCCGTGCTCAGTGGCCACACTAAACAAGTTGGAGCTGGTCTTATCCACACTCAAGCCATAGACCGGGCCGTCATGTGAATAGTCATTGAGTTTTTTTCCTCTACAAAAGGAGGGAGAAGGAGGTGTCAAAAATAGATTTGGTTGTACAGGAATCCTTTCACTCACGTGCCCAGATCATGCTGGATGACTAGGTCATCATTGCCTCCGGAATAGACATACGAATTTTGGGTATCGAAGCCCAGACAGAAAATGTTGCTGGCATGTTCTCCATACATCACATGCGGCTCACCCACATTGGCCAGGGCCTGATCCACATGCCAAAGCAAGACGCGTCGATCATCGCCACCTGTCAAGAGGAAACACTCTATATTTGATCAGGGTAAAATCAACAGGTTTGACTTACCGGAAGCCAGGTACTGTCCCCCGTTGCTGAACTCCAAGGCATTCACACAACCATAGTGACCGATAAGATTGCGCTGGTAAAGATTCTTGGCAGCAAATAAACGCTGCCGGAAAATGCCCGACTCCTGATTGCCCCCCACCAGCTCCCGATTGTCCAGGGCATGATTTAGATTTAAGCTCTGCGCTCTACGACTATTGAAATACATTCTCAGGCTCAGCTGAACTCTTGATTGTTGCTTGAATAAATGGCTGTGGGTCTTGTGGACCCTCTCGAAATACACCTACGCCCTCTCACACAGACATGGAGCCACACATACAGAAACACAACGAAAGAGTCAGACAATCCAAACAGACTTAGAATAATAAACAACTAGAAAAAGAACATCAGCGTTTCTTCAAAAAAAAAAAAAAACACTGACGGAGAAGACCCTTAATGCATCCGTGAGCTGCCGTTCCGTTTGCATTGACAAAAGCAGTTCATCTTTCATAGCGGCTTTGCTACTTTTGCCTTGGACATTTCGCAGCTGTTGACACTTTTCCGATTTACTTTTGCTCGTGAAAAAAATCACTTAATTTGTGTTGTTAAAACTCTATTGGAAATTCGATGCTCTATGGAGTCGCGTTGGCATTTGGTTTTTCTATTCGTTTTCTCTGTTCACTCGCGTCTTTATCGTTTTTATTTTATACACGAACAGTCTTGTCTTTGCTGTTTTAGTTGATTTGCCAACGCCTCAAAGGTTTTCGAGGCTTCAATTTTCTGCTCGTATCAAACTCCTGCGGTTTTTCGTCTCGTCTACTTTATTAATTCATATTTTTCTTTTCACATTCGCATTTGTCGACTGCGACGACGACGGCGACAGCAACTGCGACTGGTTTAATCAAAATGGAATATGCTTCAATCAAAATGAAAACAGAAAGTATACAACTAAAACGTAAAAACAGCTGTTCGCACACTGGTGCGAGCGCAGTGGAAACAGGTTCGAAATGCGAGAATTTTGACGTCTGCTATGTGCGTGTGTGCTGGTGTGTGTGCGCAGCAGCTGTTTGCAGCTGGAAATCAATGGAAAATAAATTCACTTCGCGTTTAATTGTACACAAAAGATAAGCCGGTAAAATAATTAACTATGGTTTTTTTCACTTTTTTAGGTAATAAATTTTTAGAGCAAAGGTAGCCAACTCTATCTTATTTTTTTTTTTAGACTAAATATCAATTTTATGAGAAAGAAAACTCTGACAGAAGTTGCCATTATATGTTTCGATTTCAAATAGGACTTTTTTTATTTTTGAAAATTTGTTTAGAACACTTGTGAAAATTGTAAATATTTTGGAATTTTTCTTTGAATTTTGTTTGAAATTTGCATAAATTTTTAAATTCAAAAAATGCCGAACACTGAAACCAATCAAGCTGAAAATGTTCTACCAAGTAAGCTCCCTAAAAGTTGATTACTCTCATTTAGCTATATTCTATATATATTGGATAGTGAATGAGGAGGGACAAAGTTCCAAGCGCGTCTGCCTATATCTTTTAGATTTGCGCGATCGTCTCAAGAATCTCTGCCAACAGCATGCCACGCTAATACAATCTTCCTTGAACATTATCAAGGAAATCGGAGATGTCACACCCACGTTCAATGCAAAGCCAAATGACACACAGAGTCTACAGAGCATGACCAAGATAAAGCGTCTCATTCAAGAGTTTGAATCTGCCCATACCTTACAGTCCAATATGGGCAAGTCCGAAAATGTTACCGTGGGCAATGAAACCTTTGATCTGCGGCAGCTGCTGAATGACTTTGAGCGTCTCAACGAGACCCATCTTCTACCCGAGAGCGTGTTATTCTTCAATCGAGCCAAGGAGCTCTTCCGGCAGGTTGATATATTTTTGAACCAGCTCGGGAAGACAGATTCAGCTGCAGCCACACAAAACGCCAATGCCCCAACGGCCAACCATTATTTGGCTGCAGCTGGCAGCAACGCTCTCAGCCTTCGCGAAAAGATCCAATTGTTTAATAGGGCTGCCGAGAAGGGTAAGAACACAACTGTAGACTTTGCCTCCTGCTTTAGCAGCAACACTAGTATGGCGGAGCCCTACAAGTCCAGCACCAACATAGCGCCCACTATAGAAGCATCGGCCACTGCCTCCATGGGGCTGTCCGGCTATGAGGGCGATGTCGACAGCGAGTTAGAGCAATTGGCTGAGAAGACAATCATGAGTTAGGCAGTAGGAGTTTTGGTTTCTCTTCGTTTTTTTTTCTTTTTCAAAAGCTCAAGTACCAAATTCATACAAAAATATCAGACTATTAATTCTACATCCATAATAGACAATATGGAAAGGTAAACTAGAAACTAGCAATTTGACTCGGCGGCTTGAAAGAAACGACTGTAGTTGATGGCGAAGAAAATGGCAAGAGCGCCAATGGTGGAGCCCAGTTGGGTAATGCCGCCCACCCAGACCAGGGTCTGGCCGCCCTGGGCACGCATCACAGTGGTAATGCCAAGCTTGGTGTAGCTAACAACTCCCATGACCAGGGTCCAGGCAGTGACCTAGAAAGATATGAGAATGATTTGAATATATTCGGAGGAGATGAGAAGTTATACTGACCACAAGGATTTCACCCATTATGTGATCATAGAGCGGTGGGTGTGGACTCAAAAAGGCGGTGGTAAATACATAGCTGGTCAGGAATGCTCCCACAATGGAGAGTCCGTATATCACACGCAAGGAGGTAAATTGCAGGAACATGGCCATAAAACAGGCCACCGGATTGGCAATCACACTCAGCGTGGCCGCCAAGTGATATGCCCTGGTGCCATAGGGGGCACTGGAATAGGATTGTATACTGCCGAACATGCCATTGCTGAACAAGGAAATGGCTCCAATCAAGAGTAACAACGCCCAGTATTGACCACGACCCAGTTGCTCCACACTACTGTCGTCGCCAGAGCCGGCATTCTGTCCATCGCCATATTCATACTTATTGCCCTCGGAGACTGTGACCTGGGCGTATTCCAGACGCGCCAGCTTTAGACTATTCAGCAGGGTGTAGCCAATATAGCTGACCACCATCAGGGCAAACAGTATAAGAAAGAACACTTGCGTAGAGAAGAGAGGCGGTTGGTTTTGATATTCCCAGACTTGGCCGGATTCAGTCTCGTTGACCAGGACACATTGAGTGGTCTCTCCAATGCCTTGGATCAGGGCCACCACACTGGGCAGCAGGCCACTCAAGCCCTCGCCTATGAAATAGGTGACCATATATTTCTCCTTGAACCGGCCCATGTACGGCATGAAGAGCACGGAACTGGTGCAGGCATTCAGAGCCGTAAACACGGTTAGTATGAACAAGGCCAGGCTGTGTTCTGCTCCGGCCACTTGGGCGGTTTTGTTGTAGAAGAAGGCGGTCAGCACGCAGGAAACTGTGCCCACTGCCAGCACCACATGAATTGTCCAGCCATCATTAAGTTTCCGTGGCGAATATTTCTGGATGAGCGTGTAGAGCAGCGGCCCCAGATTGCCTATTTGTACCATAACACTAAGATAAGACGGCAGGCTCCAGCCCTCGGGCGCCTCGTTCACCAGCAAGGGCAATTGAATGAAGGTACCATTGATGCCTAGCCATGTGCCAATGCCAAAGCAAATGGCCAAGAGATCGACCAGTAGACTCCGATTCCGAAAGACATTACTGTATTTGTGTTCCATCTTTTTCCCAATCGTACGCCAGCTGAGGAAGGCACTCTGCTCGCCAGGTTCGTTTGAGCACCTAAAGAAAGAGAGAGAGAGGGAGAGGGAGGGAGTCTTTATTTATTTATCTATCATTAAGGATGTATACAAAGTTTCCGAAAAGATAAGAAAGAGTTCTTTATAGTTTATCTCTTAAATGGTTCAGTTTTTATCTGAACGATAAACTATTTTATAAAAGTGTCTGATATAACGATATATGTATACTCTACTTTTTGTTTAGTGATTTCTAATTGGAATAAATATATTCTATTCTGGATCTATTTTTGGGTATTCTTGATGGTTTATCCTCAAAGACAGGATCTCTTGATAGTATTTTCTAGATAAAAATAAAACTGGGTTCTTGAATTCATTAAGAATTCAGAATGTCGGGATTATTTACACCTTAGGAACTCTTTCCTCATAATTCCCTGGAGATATTAATGGAACCATTAATTCCCTTTGAAATTCCTTGAATTTTAAAATGGAAACATTTAGTGTATCCACAAGTTTATCCAAATTCTTTTTACAATATTTCAATGGCAAACGGAGTAAGTCAAAACAATCAAAAATTGTCAGTCTATGGGACATATTAATTAATGCTAATAATGATGTGCTATCGCTAAGTATCATCTAATCTGATAAAACGCGTGCCTGTGAAAGGTAATATTGAAAATTAAGTGGATAGATTGTATGGTGGGCTGTATTCCCTCGACTGATAACTGCGATGGAGAAAACATCACGTCGCATTCTGATTTGTTGGGGTAATTAAATTTATTTCTCAATGAAATTAAATTTCGATTATCAATGTTTCACAGTCAAAAACTGTCGACTCATTCTATATAGTTGTGGGCTTTTGCAAAAACCAGTTTCTGTAAATTGACCATTTAGGATTACCTGTCGAATTCCGCCGATGTAGCACTACCGTCGTCCAACGTTGAGATCACGGCGTAGACTGGGGACCTTATATCGTCTGAACCGACCGAATGGCCCAGTCTTCCAACTGGAAGCGCTTGAAAATCGCTCATTTTTATGACAGTCGTCGGTGGAATTCACAAATTTTATTATCCCTACAAATAAATGTTACTCAGAGATTAGATTGGCTTTCCGGTTTTAGTCGACACAAGGCAACGCAACTGTAAGGCAGAAAAATTAATGAGTGCAATGAATCAATCTGAAACAAATCAAAAACTTTTACAAAGCGGCACCAAAACCTTAATTGTTATTGGCAATTGGCAATCAATGAGAGCGTGAAAACAAGTGAGAGAATTATATCAAAGCCAAGTTGCGAGAGCTCAGCTCGATTTGTAAAAAAATTAATAACCAAATGTCGTTTGTCGTACCCACTTGGTATTTCAATTTTACTGTCAAGCCTTAAATAAAAACAAGAACATTTGTGCTATTTTCCTGGTTCGTCACTATATTATGCAATCTTTCAGATTTTTCGAATTTCAATTTGTAATTCCCAAAATGAAGTACACAAATAACGCGTGCTCAGCTTTCAGCTTTTTGAAAGACAATAACTGACACGAAATGAAAGCAGCCACCATAAATTTAATTTCTATAAACTTTGACAGGCAAATTGACTGGCAATCAGCTGTTCTGATTCAAACAGAGAGCGAGTAAGAGAGAGAGATGGAAACAAGCGAGAGAATAGTGCACGTGCTTCATTCGATTTGTTTGAGAGGCCAAAAAGATATTTCATATTGTACTTTGTTTCTTTTTTTTGTATTTTATTTATTTATGTATGTGTATGTGTGACAATGCCAAATGAAATAATAATAAACCAAATTCAATTAACCCAAGACGTAACCAGATTCTAATGTTTATTGCATATGATATGATTGATAAGCTTTGAGCTGAATCACCTAGAAAATATTTAAAATGTCTAGCCAAATGAATTCCACAACTTTGCCATGATTTCGGTGTGTTTGGGCCGTTTTTAGTGTCCGCAGAGCTGTTCATACCAGCGTTTGCTATCCCGGCAGCGGGAATTCACACACATGGGGCAGCGCATGAGAAACTTGGGATTAACCGGCTGATCGGATTTTAAGTGTTCGGCCACAATAGAGCTCAAGGCATCAATAAACAGGGGATGGTCATTGGGAGCAGCAGCACGGCGCATCTCCTCGACGCCCAGATCCTTGGCCAGCTCATCGCAGTACTCAATGTCCAATTCGTGGAGAGTTTCAATGTGCTCGTTGACAAAAGCTATCGGCACCAGGATAAAGTTCTTGAAGCCCTGCTTAACATAGCCCTATGGAAAGTACTTTTAGTTTTGGACTTTGTTAAATAATTCTCCAGATACCTTGATAGCATCATCAGTGGCTGGTGCCAGCCAGGGCAATGGCCCTACTTTGGATTGCCAGGCCAGGCTGTAGGGGTTGGTCTGACCTAATTCTTGCATGACCAAATGGACACTGGCACCAATTTCCGAGGGATAGGGATCACCACGATTGACAGCCTTCAGGGGTAGGGAATGTGCGGTGAAGAGTATGACCACATTGTTGCGTTTGGTTTCCACAAATTTAGACAGTTCTTCGCGTATTCTCTGGGCAAAGGTCTTGACCAGCAAAGGGTGTGTACCCCAACGATCTATGATACTCCATTTGATGTTGTTGGGAAGAGCACTAAAAGGAAAAGATATTAGAATAACAGAGTGAATTTTACATTTTCCACTTACTTATTACGGTAATGAGTAAAAATGGAATTGAAGCTGGATCCGGAAGTAGCACAGCTATACTGTGGATATTGGGAGAAGAGCACAACACGTTCGGGCTTGTCACTGTAAGAGATTACACAAAATTAAATTGCTGATAAGACTCAAAATGCATTTGACCTACTTACCTTTCAATTTTTGCCAATGTATCTTCTGTCAGTGGATTGACATAACGAAAACCCACATAGTGCTTGTGTGGTGCCGTTGAGGGCGATAACTTATCCAACTGCTCGCACATTAATTTGCCCTGTAGTTCTGTCCACTTGAGTATGGGTGAGCCACCACCAATTTCTTTGTATTTCTTTTGGACTTCAGGTGTGCGGCGTTGAGCAATCCAAGGACCCAATCTACTTTGGACTGGTAGTTGAATCATATCCCGATCAGTCATAATGCGCAACAGGTATTCGTGCACTTGATCCGTGTGTTGTGGCCCACCCATGTTCAGCATTAGGATTGCAGTTTTTGGTTGGTGATTTGTGGAGAAATGGGCCAGACTTCCTGTATGCGTAACATTTATATAATTAGTGACTCAATTTTGATTTACCAGCTTACCTGCCAGCTTGCACCATTTTCTACTTTGTAAAAGCATTGTTATTTACATAGACTAGCGAACTGTTAAAAATCTTTGCTCCCCCTACAGCCGGAAAAAGTTTATAACAAAATACAGATGTTGATAACGGGGCGATATTTCGATTAATATTCGATTTTATTATTCAAGTTAAGTTGGTCAAGAAATTCTTAAGAACATTTTTTTTTATATTTATTACATATTTATTATATATTTATTTCTCGTCATAAATACATTTTTCCATCTATTGAAATTCAAATACTATCGATTTGGTTATTTTTAGTACGTTTTCTTAGGCATTATTTGCTATACAATCCGGTCACACTGCTTTGCCGGAAAAGACGTTCGTTCGCAACACTAGTTCATTGCGAGCTGTTCATGTGCGCTGGTTCCCAAAAAACGGAAACTTTTAGTGTTGAAAATATTTGAAATAAAGTGCTTTTGCAGACAAAATTATTATAAAGACACTAAGAAACCAACGCATGAACAAAAACCATTACCAAAAGTGCCGGGCAAAATAAGTGAATACAATTGTAAGACCCCATTCAAATGGGCAGCGAAAAGTGACATGCAGAGTAGCAAAGAATAGAAAAAAAAAATCCCAAACGGTACTGCAGTTTGCCGGGGGTGGGTGCTGTTATCGTTGTCGTTGTTACCCGCAAATTGCCAGCAGCGGCAGCTTGCTCCAAATATACAAAAATACATACATATATACAAAATACAAAGCCTGCGCAGTGTGAATTTTACTCGCACGCTCCGAGATTGCTAGCAGGCAGCAGCCCAAACAGGATATTTTATTATACTGAATTTGAAACTTATACAGACACGCACATTTATACACACACCCACATGCACATACAGATACAGATGTGCGTGGCAGCTTGGCTGCGCTCATAGGCAACAACGTAGGAGTAGCACATAATACCGTTAACGGAAATTCGCATATTCAGGCCAACAGCGTTCAGCGTTTCGGCTATCGTCATCGTTGTTGCCGTCACTGTCGCTGTTGCTGCTGCTGCTGCTGCTGCTGCTACTGCTACTGCCGCTATCGTTTGTCGCTGCCGACGTTAACGTTGGCGTAGTAAAAACGCGTTGCCATTTCAGCTCTCATAAGCAAAAGCTCCGCACTGCCATTCGGACGTATTCGCATTCGCATTCCGTTGCTCGTTCCCTCATGTACCACACACCCACACACACTCAAATTGCATATATACGCGCGTACACACTCGCACACACACACACACACACAAACACGCGCAAAAATCAATTAATGTTAGTTACACACAAAAAATAACATAATAAAATGAAAAAAGTAATGTAATAAATTTCTATACAAAATAGATAAAAAAAAAGAAAAGAAGGAATCGGTATTGCCCAAAAAGAAAATAAAGAAAAAATCAAAGAAAGGAAGAGAAAATTGTGAAAAGTGTATTTTTTATAACAAATTTGCAAACATGCTCAATGAGTCAAGATTTACTGTGCAATGTGCAAAAGCTCAAAAGTTACGCAAAAAATGCCGCAGTCTCCTCCTCGCAGAGAGCAAAATGTGAAAACGAAACGAAAAACGAGCTAAAGTGCAAGCAAGGATGAAGTGCCGTTATGCGTCGTCGTCGTTATCGTTGTCGTTGTCGTCCGTCGTGCCATTGACCACCACCGAGCAGCGAGCAAATTGTCTCTAACGTCAACCGCCACCACCACCACCAACAACAACAACAACAACGCCAACGCCAAAAAAAAAACACACCTCCTCGCAAAGCCTCGCATTTCATCAACGCCAACACAGCCAAATAAATAACCATCTAACTTAACCAACGGATCCAGCCACACGGTCCAACGTTCGTTCAGACTCTGCCTCTGACTCAGGCACCTTCACAAACTGCCGGAAGCACTGCAGCAGCATCAACGGAAATTAAAACAAATCGAAGCCGAAATAAAAGCAGCGAGGCCAGCAAAGCAGTTCGCCACCTGCATTTACGCCATTTACCACCCGTTACCATTTTAAACTCGTCTTGCCGTGGCCACCCTCACCACCTCAGCTCACCTTCTTCACTCACTCAGATTGTTGTTGTTGTTCTCGCCGTTGTCTCTATTTGTGATTTCATATTTTCATAGTTGCCGCCTAGCCATTTCCTGCGGCAACACAAGGCAAAACCAGCAAAACTCAACTCCTCCATTTTCGCAGTGAAAACTGCAGCGGAAGCAAGAACAGTCGACCGACCAGGTTTTTAAAAGCAGGTAAGTCCACTTGACAAATATGCTGGGAAAAATTGCTCTTATCTATTTTGAACTAGGGCAAGCTTTGCTTATCTCTGCCAGTGGGTGAGAGCAGATAAATGAAGTTGCCCATATTAGATTTCCAGGCCCCCTTGGTAAAATGGAATAGAAGTAGGAGTACGAGTATGAGTAGGAGCAGGTCTGTCCTTTCCTTTTAACAATTTAATTAGTTTCCTTCGACTTGAAATGCTCTAAATTATTTTTTTTTTTGAAAATACCACCAAGTCACCCTTAAAGTCAACATCAAAGTCTGGAATCGCTGCAACCCTCGACCATATTTCAGACCCTCTAACAAAGCAATTCACAACAAAATATGAGGCACAAAACAAACCAAAAAAAAAAAAGGCACAAAGCAAAAAAAAAAAAAAAAAAAAAAACATTAACCGCGACATTACAATCACAAATGTTTTTCCTTCTTTCTTTCCCATTTATTCTCAACTCCGCTTGGCTCTCATCTTTCTTTTTGGGGCTGCGTTGGCCTCAAACAAAAAACTACTCCCAACCCATTTGGGCAAATTCTACATGCCAAAACATAGAAAGTTAAAAGCTTTTCTTTTTTTTCCTGAAAAACCTTTGAAAAAGGTTGAAAAATTACAAGAGTATTAAATGAAAAAGTTGCGAAATCAATGTTGAAAAAGTAACAGAATCCAATGCGAAACTAGGGAAAAATTCTCTCATTGTTGGCTAGAATTGGGATTGCCTGCCAAATGGGGGGGAGGGCGGTGGTGATGATGCTAGAACGTTAACATTTATGGGAAACAAAAGCCCCGCTTGGGCTTCATGTGTTTTCATTTCCCGTTGGGGGTTTCATTTCCATTTTTTTTTGTTTTTGTTTTTCTCCAGCTTCTTCTATTTTTATGATGGTGAACAAATTTGCTACCATTTACCGTTTTTTTATGGTTAGCGTGACGTAAAAATCAGAAAAGCAAATTTAACTTTTCGATTGGATCCTTAAAGCTAATATATCGTTGAATCACTTTTAAGGAGTTCCTGCTAATATTTCGGAATTATCCATTTCCTTCCACATTCAATTGATCATATCAGAAAGTTCCGTTCATCCATTGAGTGAACTTTTATCCCAACAGAATTTTGTGAAATTAAAAGATTGCTACAACTTGGCAAAAAATAAATAAATTATTTATTACAACAAGCAAAAAAGAGTGAATCACCCTTTTTAAGTACAGAGATATCGCATATAATTATTAAATATTCATTTAATATTTAAGCGATTCGCTTGTGTCACTTAAATCCCTTAAGTCTTTGGCTATTTTAGGAACAACCTTTCACCTTTAGATCCTTTTTTTAACCTTTTTTTATATGAAAAGAAAAAGAAGAGTATATTCATTTATCCACGTATCAGTATCACTAGGCAATTCGATAGAGTCCTGACCGGAACCGGCTGTCATAGGACCCTAACTTGGTCTTAGGAGCTTTTGAGTTTTACCTTTTTTATGCAAGACTATCATATTTCATACCATATTTCATTAGAATCGAACAACTCTATATTATATCTGTTATACGAACCTATATTGAAAACATCTCAAACATTTATTGACCGAATCCCATCAGATTTGGTATTTGTATTCTTGTATGAAAGTTTAAATACTTACTTGATTTTAGTCGGATCAAACTATTATATCATTTAGCTGCCCCACCGAACCAAATCGGTTTTATAAATATTTCATGTATATACTGACTGATCTGATCTAAATTTGGGATCTAAACTTCTCATATAGAGATACAAAAGAGTGGTTCATTTCATTAAGATCGAATCACTATCGAATCAATATTGAAGATTTTCCTAACGTCACTATAGATTTATATGTGATATAGTGAGCTTAGGAATATCTCAAACATTTATTGACCGACCCCCATCAAATTTGGTATTTGATTTTAGTTGGATCAAACTACTATATCATTTAGCTGCCTCACTGCTGACTGATCTGATCTAAATTTGGGATCTAAACTTCTCAGAGTAGTTCATTTCATTAAGATCAAATCACTATATCAATGACCTTAGGAATATCTCCAATATTTATTGATTGATCTCAATCAAATTTGATACTCGGGATTCTTGTAAGGAAATTGAATTGCTTAATTAATTTCTGTTGAATCGAAACGATTGTGAGATATCTGCCTACTCACCAATCCCATCTTTATGATTTAGGGTAAAATGAAAAAAAAAAAACTTCGTTAAGAGTTTGTATATTTCGTTACCCAGAATTTTTGATTTTCTCTTTTGTCCTTAGAATCTTTGAGGGCACCTTGAGCTTATGGAAGAAAAATCCAAAAGTAAAAAAGAATGAAACAATTCTTGGAAAAAAGGCGACTTAAATTAAAATTTGAAAAGTTTTTCTACAATTTTTTCCGATCAACCCTTTCACCCTATTGTTGCTTGTGTGACAAGCGGGTCTCCCAAAATTTTCAACTTTAAGGTGGCAAACCCCCTGTGGAGCTGTCTGCCTGCCCATATAAATGGGTTTTGGGTATGGGTATATTGGTCTTGGTCTGGGTTTGTTTTCATATGATTGCAAGTCCTCTTTTTGGGGTGTGCCGACGACATTTCCTTTTCTTGATATGCTTGCGGTTGTCATTGTCATTCTGCTTGTTGTTGTTGTTGTTGTTGTTGTTGTATTTGTTGGTGGTGGTTTGTTGCTTTGTTTTTTTTTGGCTGGTGCTAATGCGAGCTACATGCGAGTTAATGTGTGTGCAAGTATGTGTGCGAGTGGGTTTGAATTCCAATTTTTTTTTTTTGGGGGGGGGGGGTGAAAAAAAATACAAAGAACGAATGAAATGGAAAAAGAAAAAAAAACAACACCAACACACTCACGCCACGCAGCCAACTTGGCTTGATAGACTCGAAAACAACAACAAAGCCAATCATGTGCCGAGGGTTAGTAAAAAATAAAAGGGACGTGGTATTTCTTTTTTTTTCCTTTCGGATCGATAAATCGTTTTATAGTCTTATCAAGAGATCGCTTAACTGTTGCCATCGGACTAGAGTTTTTTTTTTTTGAAAAACGGAATTTTTTTTTATTTCCTCTTGCAAATTGCAGAATCGGAACAACTTAATATATAACTTTCATATGACAAATGATTTGTCATATTTCCCTTACGAGTGGGCGGTCAATAGTTTTATCATTTATTTATATATAAGTTTATATATATGTGTAAAAAAAAGAGGGAATCATGGCTTGCAGAATTTATGATGTCATTATAATAAATTTTATGCGTGCGTAGACAACATTCAGCCAACTACACTGTTGTTGTTGTAATTTCATCAAGACTCTGGCGACATTTTTCTTGGCTGATTGCTACACTTTGTTGCCGCTAGTTTCTCGACATAAAGTATCTTGTAGTTGCATGTTGCTGCCACAATTCGCTACGCTCGTAATTCTCTCGCGCACACATGCTCTCCTCTTCCCCTCTCTCCTCTCCCCATGCAGACCAAAAAAAGGGGTCTGTCTGCAGCACAAAAATTATGAATAAAAATTTCCCGTTTGCATGTGTCACAAGTTCATTGAAGGGCGATGCTGCAACGAACAGAAATAAGTACATTGCAGTTGAAGATTTCACAAAAAGAAAAAAGAAAAGAGAGGAAACAGTAGCCCAGTCAGTTGTCACAGGGTACAGTTGCCACACACACACACACACACACATAGATTGCAGCATTTAAATGGTGTACTCACGATTGTAACATTTTTCATTGCAATTACTGTTGGTTTTGGCCCGGCCAACTCCCAGCTGCCAGAGACAAACTCCGAACACCATTTGCAGTCTCGGCCCTGCCAAAGTGTTTTATGGCAACAAAAATCTCAGTGCTCAGCAGGGCTCTGGGCAAATTGCCAACAGGCAGTCAGGCAGTCGTGCAGAGCTAGCCAAGGCATCAACCCGTTTTTGGCCCGTTTACTCCACTGGCATAGTTCGTGTGATGCGGTCGCCACTGACGCTGACAATGATGATAAGGCCTTGGCTAGGTTGTGCCCGAATCCGTGCATGTGATCCCGGATGCACTGTCTTTTCTGTCACTTAATTAAAAATTCCTTAACGTTGATTTTTCCAATACGACTTTAACACTCTCTTGCTGTCTCTTTCTATTTTCTTAAAGCCTAACACGTTTGGTGCTACTCTGAGGCCGAGGGAGTTTATCTAAACAGTTGTATAATTTCTCAGCAACAACTTCAACATTGAAAACTATGTAAGCACACAAAAAAAAAAAGAAGAAAAGAGTAGCCAAACGACACTCAGGCCAAAGTAACTTTTGTCACACTGATGTATTCCATCTCTTTCACTCTGCCAGAAGGGGGAGAGGTAGGGCAAATGCTTTTTAATTAAAAATTATATCAACATTCATTAGAAGTGCTCGACATTGTGCAGACCAGCACTCAGGGCTGCCAGTTGCCAGTTTTACCAGCTTCTAGCTAACTGGGGTAATAATTGCTGCAAGTTGTGGAAGCTGAGGCATTTGGATCATTGAAATGGTGCCATACCAGACACCATAGGGTTTTTCATTATTGTTTATGGCTCAGAACATAATATTAAAATACTCAAACACACACACACACCCACACACACCAATCTGTATAAACATATTTTCCTTTTAAGTGAAACGTTTTTGTATTAAAGAAAAATTTAAATGGAAAATCTTTTCAAAATAAAAAGAGAGTTTCTTTATTTTGTTACGATGCTTGTAACAAGCTGAAATGGCTGCTTTCAAATTGTCTCTTAGAGATATCGATTTAACCAAAGCCCTCTATCATAAAGCCTGCAAATCCGAATAGATTCTAGGATATCGCCGATATTTATTGACCGAACTTTGGCAGATCTGTGCCAAGATTCATCTGAATAGAGTCTCCGCCTTATAGAGTCTCTTATTGCTTTTTGGAATATCTCATATTTGGGATATCTTTCACATTTATTGTATGATCTCAATTGGATTGAAAATATAAAATAATTAGATAAATAAAAATTAGTATACCAAGTTTCCCCTAGATCCAACTACTTTAAGGAGAATATCTCACACACTAATATATAGCAAGAACCATCTAAGTCGATCTACTAATATTATACAGTTGAAGTCCCCTCTAGAGATATATCCTATATTTATCAGACACATAAGGACTTTTAGAAGCTAGAACCTTTCCCAGTTGAACCAGTTGAAGTTCTCTTTAGAGATTAATCCTATATTTATCAAACCCATAAGGCATTTCAAAACCTAGAACCTTTCCCACCAAAACCAGGAAATAAAAAACTTTTGGGCAAAACTAAAGTTTCTCTAAAATTTTATGTTCTCTCATAAAAGTCTGAAAGTTTGTCAGGTTGAGAAAAATATCTTGGCTGATTTCTATTTTTAAGCCTTTTATGAAAGTCAAGATCTCAAAGATAGTTAAAATTTTATTTTATCAGCCTTCTCCTTCTGCCTTCTCCTGGAATATTAACAAAGACTTTTTTAATTAGTTTTGGAATTTATTAAAGATAGTGTATCTGCACTTTTCAAGAACTTCTGTACGTTCTTCCTTAAAGTTTCAAGTAGAGGAAAATATAAAATTGTGAAACCATATAAAATAAATGAAAAATTTCTTTGGCAACGGATAAACCGCAAACAACTAACTTGTCAACTTGCCAAGATTTTACACACACACACACACGCATGGAGAAAATTGAAATGGGAAATGTGAAAAATTTATAGCATAGTTTTAAGGGTTCACAGAAAGTGCAAATCCCAGACAAATTCTGAATACTTTTACGCACGCACAAGACATAATCAAAGCCATAAAATCGGACAGATATACCATATACCTCTTTCGATATAAAAATAACGACAAATCTATATATGTGTGTGTGTGTGTGTGTAAAATTTCGAGTTGAAGTCTGAAGAGTGTGATATTTATTTTTTAGTTGGCAAAAAGGTTGTCAATTTTTTTTTTATGTACACAAATGCCTGTCAGGCAAATGCATATGACACATGTCAGCCAACAGTCTATAATGTAAAGTGTGTCGTCAATATGTGCATGAGTGTGTGTGTGTGTGTGTGTGAAGCTTCATTAAGCTTAATACAAATGGACACGAGCTGAGCTTGTCTTTGCCTGTTGACAATTAAATGACAGCGCAAACACACTTACTGATGAGTCTCATTCTTATTTATTTATTTTTTTTTTTTTTTGTATTTACAGGACAACACTTGATACGAGCAACGAATAAATCGAACTTCAATTTGTACTTTTAACTTTTTTGTATAAAAAAAAACAAAAAAAAAAAAAAAAAAAACCAACATAAAAAAGTGAATGGAAACGAAATATTGAGCATCTTGATCATAAGTGAAAGAGGACACTCTGAACAGACCGGGCCCCAGCCAAATGCCCCAACTGTAGCAATAAGTTTTCCCCCAAAAGGATCCCACTACTAAATGCAGTGGAAGAAGAAATTTACACGATTGAAAGCAGCTACCGGAAATTCGCGTGTGCGTAGAATGCTTTGTTGTGGACGTAGAAAGGTGAGTCTATTTTCACTGATTTATTCAAAAATTTATTAGTTTCCATTTTCTTTTTTTTTTTGTTTAATCAGAGTGCTCTGGTTTAATTGATTTACTTGTTGGTTAGATATTTTTCATTCATCCATGGATGGTGGTCAGGTTGTGTTGGTGTGACCACCACATGAGCTTTCATGACTGCAAAATTCAATTATGTTGGGAGTTGATCTGGCTCTATTCAGCCTTAATTAAGGCTACCTGCAATTTTAATGTAATTTGTAAACATTTTCTATACGCAAAAATAAGAAACTTTTCGCTCTCCCTGCTGGCAAATATATTTTGGTAAACTTTTTCCCACCCTTCGTCTATTATGCTTTTGCCCTTTTTATAGTTTCACTTCACTTTGGGTTAGTGCGGCAAATGCAGCCGCTTCTAAAACTTTGACAAATAAATTTATTTTTAGTTTGTTTTTTTTTTCTTTGTTTTCCTTTCTTTTTATCGTTGAAGATGTTGATCAGGCCACAAGGCTTTGCAGAGAAAGTTATCTGGATTTGCGAGGGTGGCTAGAAAAAATTAGAAAAGCTCAGAGACTTTTAAAAATGAACTCAACATTTTTGTGAAAAAAACTGAACAAATTTTTGGCAAAAAAATTTTTGGCAAAAAAATTTGTTGTCTAATTAAGTAAAATTCTCAAAAACCTTTAAAATTTTGAAGACTTAAAATTTGAGCTCTTTTTTAATACTGTTTTCAAATTTTATTTTAAAAATGCAAACATTTCTATCAATTATAAATTAAAACAATTTTTTATTTTAAATAATTTAATTTTTTTTTTATTTGACATTTTGTTGATTTTAATTTTATTTTTAATTAAAACTATTTTTTTTATTGAAATAATTAAACTTAATTTCTGTTATTTATTTATTTTTTTTATTTTTTTATTGAAATAATTAAACTTTATTTTTTTATTTATTTATTTTTTTTTTGTATTTGAGATTATGTTGATATCCAAATTATAAATTTTTTTATTTTAATTTTTAATTCACATAATTATTTTTATTTTTTTATTGAATGAATTTAACATTATTTTTTTGTGTATTTTCATGTTATATATATATTTTTTTGTGATTTAAATGTCTTAGAATGTTTTAATTATTTAATTTAATTTAATTATTAAAATTTTTATTTTGCCTTATATTTATTTTATTTTCGAATTTGTTATTCATTTAATTTAAATTTATTTTAATTTAATGATTTAAATTTTGATTTTGTTTTTTTTTTTTTTATTCTTAAAAATATTTTTACTTAGACACTTTCTTTAATTATTTAATATTTTTATGTTAACTTTTGTTTTATTCTTGTATTTTATAAATTAATTTATTTTGTTTTAATATTTTTTTATTCTTAATTTTTGTTTTATTCTTATTTTTTATTATTTCTCTGCATTTTTTTAAATTTATTTATAATATTTTTGTGGCTGCGATTTTTTTTTTTTTGCAATTTTAATCATTTTATACCTTTTGAAACTTCTTTACGAGCCCTCGTTTGCCCCCATTTTATTTATTGGTGTCGGCAATTGCCTGCGGGTATAAATAATAAAACAAACAAAAACAAAAAATAAAAAAAGGAAGAAGAAGAAATCCACCAGAAAATGCAATTTACTCTTGCGGCATAATTTGACGGGTGGCAGAAAAAGGTTAACTTGGTTGTTTTTAATAAGTTTTATGTCAGCTAGCTAAATTGATTTGTTAAACAATTTTTAATTGAAAACGAATATGCCAGGAACTTGAACAACTATTAAAGTTAGCCATGTGAAACGCGTGCAAGCATTTTCCAATTGGCAAAATTTACATGCCATACGGATGCTCTGGCATGGCAGGCAGCCAGGCAGCCAGGCGGTGCGGCAGTCATGCAGCCTGGCAATGCAATTTGCCTCTGATCCTGACGACAATCGACAGGGAAAAAACATATTGAATTACAAAAATCAGCAGCCAACTGAAACGGAAGCAGGACCTGACAAGCAGCCAATTGAAAGGATGTGGCGGGGTAGGGTGCCCTGGCAGTCCTGGAATCGATACCATTTGGCTGAATGTTTTTATTTTAATTTTTTTTTTCGCGATAATCTTTACTTGTATTTATTCAAGTGAATAAATATTTTCGAAAAGTTGTTTGCGTAAATTATTTTTCATATGTTTTCTGCAAGAGTCTACACGGCGTATGAGTAATGAGTGACAGTCTGTGGCAAATTTATTAAATGAAATTATAATAAATGCTTGAATATTTTATTTTATTTTTTTTTTTTTAATTTCCATCATAAAATTTCCTGATTCTAACTTGTCACAAAAGCATCAGCAATAAGTCAGCTTGTCTGAGGCAGGGGAAATTCTGGCGCGTGTTGGTTGCCTGATTAGTTGACGTGGGCCGAGAATTGTGCAGGAAACTTCTTCAGGCCTGATGAAAGTTTATGAAAATAGTTTGTCGGTTACTTTTCGTTACATTTTCCCCAGTACCCCATCCCCTTCCGTGCTGCTCATCAGCGTCTTTCTGCTTTATTGTTATTTCTTTGGCTTGGTTAGAGCGAAGCGGTTAAACTTTTCTTGCCTGTTTGCCAGGCAGCGGCACGTTCAAAATGGCGCAGCCACCCAGTTGCCTGGTGAAATTAGGCCGGGACAGTTCTAGCTGGCTGGGGTATGCTTTGGTGTCTCTAAGGTTTTGGGTGTTTGCTTGCTTTTTCGAGTGTCATTCACAAATAAATGGCGGACATTTAGGCGGTGCGCAGGCAAAGTGTACGGCAAAGGAGCCCTTGTCCTGGCTCAGCCCAGTTAGTTGCTTCTCGAGTGTAGTTTCCTCTGCCTCACTTATAACAATTGAACGATGTTGGGGCCGGGTTGCGACGGTCTTGAGAAGCTAGTCTGGCCAGACTCTCTTGCACAATTTTTGCTTCAATGCAGATAAGAATGTTGCCTCAGTCGCGGCTCAGAGCACACGGCCCAACTTGTCTGGTGGGTAAAAACTTTTCTTCACAAAACGCAAAAAAAAAAGAAAAAATACAGACACTTTGGCTTTGTTGTGCTCATTCTTGTTTCCGTTGTTGTTATTGTTGTTGTCTCCTTGGAAAGCCGGAAGACTCCTTTAGTTCTTTTTGTTTTCTCCAGCAATTTATTTATTTTCTTTTGCTTCTTTAATAATGATTTAGCTTTGCTTTCTCTTTTTTGGAATTTGTTGCTACGATTTTTTCTCTTTTTTTTTCTAAATCGCACAAACCAGGTGTGGCAAACATTCTTAATTGGCCCGGGAAAAGTTTATTTTTTTTTTTTTTTGCCCGGTATAATAAGCGCAATTTGGGTGCATTGACTTGGAAAGCTTTCAGATTTGCTCACTACTTTTTCTTTGTACTCGAGTTTTATTCACCTTTGAATTTGAAAAGCAAACACTTTGATCGACTGATTGTCAAACAGAAAGACTTTTCATGATTGACTGGATTTGTTGAGAATGAAATTCTAAAAGGCTTAATTTATTTTTAGACTACAAATTCTTCTCTTAAAAACAGAAACTCCTCTTCATAACTGATTTTGTTTTGATTTACTCTGACAATTTTTTTTTTATAATTCCGAAAATAAACTCATTATTTTTCTGATTCTCTTATTTATTCACCCTCCTTCATTTTTTAATCAGATGAATAATGTTTTTTGTTTCAAGGATATCTTTTTGCTTCCACTTGATTTCCTCTACAATTTAGAAGCCATTCAAGGCCATTGAACATAAATTTGCCACAAATTCCCATTGCTCAATAAAAAATGGAAAATTCTGTTTTTATAAAGACTAAAAGATGGGGTAAATCGATCCAAGATGATCTAAGATCGATCTAAGTGTACCAAGTATTTAAACTGAAAGAGATTGGTATATCTCTCCGGGAAATAATTTCGAAATTTATATATGATATAATTATATAATATATGATATATATAATGATATATGATATGTTATATGATATAATATTCCGATCTGATTAGAACTCATAAATAGTCTTAATATTATATTTCATTGGGTTTCTTCGGAAAATATCAGAGGTATTTTTGTTGAACTCATGACACATTAGTCCGATTGAAAGGAAATTTGGTATATGTATGTATCTATATCTATTTATCCTACATACAAAATTTGATAGCTATGTATGAATCCAAACTAAAGATATACCTAAAACTTGTTTGGTTCTGTTCAAGTTGCTTGAGAAAGTAAGCAAGCAAGATAAAGTTCGGAACAATTATTACTTAATTCCATAAGATTCGATTGATAAATGCTGAACTGGATTAAGCTTTTACGATACATAAGATATAGTAGTTCGATCCAGTTAAGACTTTGATCAAAGAAGGTCAGACCTGTTGTTGACTTTGACTTCTTCTTTATCATCTTTTCTTTGAAAGAAGTCTAAAAACTAATTTCATTTTTCTGAGAACTGAGAAATTCCTTAGCCATCTCGTCAGACTTATTGAAAAGTAAAAGATATTTCACATTTGGTCTGACGGCATACGGCGTATACATATTTCAAATATTTAAAATTTCGCTTCTTTATTATTAACTTTGTTGTATTTGTTTTCATTGTTGTTGTGCGATTTTTCCGTTTTTATTAAAAGAGAATACTTTGGCAGTTGCTTGAAAGCTAACGGAAGCGAAAGATGCGAACGCAAACCTGAATGGCATTTCGAAGTTTGTGGGTTTGCTTCGGAGTATATATCGTTTCTATTTGTTGTTGTTATTTTTGTAAAAAGATTATTTTTTTTATTTTTTGTTCAGTGCACGTAAAACATTTGCCTGTCATTGTTTGGCAACATGACGCATTTTTACCTAAGGGAGACATTTTCCTTTGCCTGGCAGACTTGAAGAATTTTCGTTCGGCTCCATTGAACGTGTTTATAAATTTTCACAAGAACAATTTTTGTGCAGAAGGAGGAGTCAACAATTGAATATACGCATATTTGAACAGCAAAGAGAGATATTTTATTTTATACTTTTGACATTTGACTTATTGGACGGGATCAAAAAAATAAAGCAGCAGCCGAAAAAGTAGAAGGAGAAAAAGTAGCGACATGTCAAACCCAGCCAGGCATGAATAATTTAAATGCAGGTTAAGGACAGCGGAAGTTGGGAGAGGCTTTTAAAAAATATTTTTAATTAGTTCCGGACATCAAGCTTTTCTGAGGTTTCACATTTTTTTATTTTTCTCCTCCATTAAAATTCGTATAAAATTAGCAAGATTAAAAGAGACGAGGTGTCACGAAACGAAAGAGAGCAAATGCCTTAAATGCCTGCGATGCGTTTGACATTAAAAAAAAAAGAAAAGAAGGAAAATCATTCAATGCTCTTAGCTATATTTTAGTTTGGCTTTGTGGGAGTGTGTGTGTGTGTGTGTGTGTGAACTCTTGAGTGTCCTCAATACGAAAGCACACACACACACTTTCAAAAATGCAATGCCGAAACGAAATTAACCTCACAAACTATTTCAGTCAGCAGGCAGCAGCAGCCAGCAGTGCTACCAGTGTACCGTTATAACTTTATAAATGCAGGCATGTGTGTGTGTTGACTGTACTAAAAAGCGGTTTATGCTGTGCCAAACAGCTCAAGTCTCTACACCATTCAACCAGTCAGTTCAGTCAGTCAGTCAGTCAGTCACTCAGTCAGCCTGTCAGTCCTCCCTGCGTCCATTTGTCCACATTGCACTGCCAAGTGTTTTGCCATGTCAAACACACACACACACACACACCCAACCACATACATACATGCACACCTATACACTCACACGCATACAATTGTTGTGTGGATAGGTCGTGGCTTTCATTCTTCATATAAATTCTTTTTTTTTTCCTTTACCCACTTTTCCTCCCACCCCACCCCACCTTCAACGCGGTGAGTCTGGTTAAATTTTTTGTTTGCTTTACTGTTACATTTTTGCTACCAAAAAAAGAAGAAGAAGAGAGAAAGAGAAAAACAACTCTGCTGCCACAATTTAATTCATCTGCTCCTGCTCACACCTTCACTCACTTCCAGTCTTACCAATTTGAATATTTATATTGTGTATATAAAAAAAAAAAATCCGTTTCATTTTTTTTCTTCTTCTTCTTCCTCTTTTTTCCGACTACCTTTTAACGTATTTTGCATTTACTTGAAAGTTTTACTCTCTCACTCGCTGACTTTACACTCGGTTCTCTCTCACAGTTCGCTCTCTCTCTCTCTTTCGCTCGCTCGCTCACTCGCTCTTACTCTCAGGAATTGGGGGAAAAAAAGCTTTTGGAGTAGAGAAAAACGTAGCCTTGCCTTGGCAGGTCTCTGCGGTTTGCCTTCCTTCCTTTTTTTTCTCTTCTTCTTCTTATACTTTTTAGAGTGGCCAGGCCTATGCAAAGTCTTGTTGTATTCGATTTACTCCAAACTACTGGGAAACTTTACCTCCTCCACACACAGCTCTGCCCACATTCTCTGTATATTTTATACTGCTTTTAGCTTTGGGTTTTTGGTTTCGGGTTTGCTTAGCAAATTGTGCAAGAAATTGTTGCGTGGTTTCTCTTTTGGCTAGCGCAAAGCTGGCTTAGTGCCGAAAAGTAGGCATTAAATATGCAGTTTGATTTTGTTATTTTGTTTTGGTTGTTTTTCTATTGTTTTTTTGAGTAGTTTCAAGGTGGCTGAGGTTGACTTTTAAGACGGCTTAGATTCTCTCAATTTGACGGATTTAAAGTTTGAGATTTTCGAGCTTGTGCTTTTTTTTTTTGTCACACCACTCGAATTAATTGAAGAACCATCGAGGCAAATTCCAAAAATGCCAAAAGAGGCCCACCAGCCATCAATTAGCGTTAAAAGGGGGGAAAAAAAAAACAAAAACCAAAACCAAACCAAAGGTAACCCCAGGCCCCGCCAAATTTAGGCGAGCTTGCTGTTTGCTAAGCTCGAGGCCAAAAGCATGCAAATTCACAAAACACACAAACACACACACACACACAGAGACGCACATGTATATGAAATGGTATAGCAATTTGTGTCAAGGTTCATTGTACGCAGACATTGTCACTTACATTTGAAAGGCAACAGCGGCAGCTCTGACAGCCCCACTAACAAAAACAACAACAACAACTACTAACTTGGTTGAGACAAAAGTGGCAACTACAAATTCTGTTTTTTTTTTTCTCTTATTTTTTCACGCCTTTTGCGGTTACCTTTTCACGTCAGCCGCAATTAACTGTAAAAGCAAAATACCTTTTACTCTTTGTTGCCACTTAGAGGGTATATCTATGTGTGTGTGCGAGGTGTTAAGCATTTGAGCCTGCCTGGGTGTATATGTGTGTATTAAGTGTGTGAGCTATTAATTGTCAATGAAACCACTTAAAACGCAATTTGATGGCTGGTCTAAAAAAAAAAAGCTAAGAACTCTTAAGACGAAGAGTATATACTCTTTTTTGATCTAAATAAAATCATTCGAAATATAAAATAAGTGATTGATCCCAAAATTTGATATAAATATGCCAAGGAATTTAATCCAGAAACTGAGTCAAGGCCCTGGTTATATAGGCTATAATGACCCATCTAATTGCCGGTCAGGGCTAACCCTAGGCAGTTCACTTCTTGGACAAATAGATAGTTCTATATTTAGGTCACTTAGGACCGAGCTAATTAAACTCAATTAAAATCAAATTAACCCTCTTCAGGTTCGATCTGAAAGATTTAAGGGTTCGATCTGAGAATCCTAAAGTTTTGATCCAATGTCCATAAACCTGCCACTGGATAAGGACTGTTCTATTCAGATTCTTCTTAAACTAATCTTAGCTTTTGATTAGAATCTTGACTAAATAAAAATGATCCAGGAAAATCTTGGAAAAAAAACCTAATCAGCTTAAAAGGAAACAAAAAGAAAAGCAAATTTTATGCACATAATTTTTGCATTTTCCAAACAGAAATCAAATCCACACAGAAGAGTTCTTTGCCTTTCAACATTTCTTTTTTTATTTTGCAACTTATCGGGTAACCTGGGGAGATGCTTTTGCTGAAATGAAATTTTTTTTTGTCTTCTTTGAGTGAAATCAAGTCTTCTTTGCTTTTTGGTTTATTTAAAGTTTATTTTGCTTGGTCTTTTATTTAGGAAAATTTTGCTGAAAGAAATGGGAACAGATCAAAGTGTATCTCATTTTTTAGGTTTGATAAAAAAAAAATTGCATTAAAAAATATAATGGAAAAACTAAGAGAAAGAAAAAGTAGACCAACTTTTCAAAATGTACTGAAACCCTTATGATCTGGCCAAGCAAGGCCTTAACGTTTTCTCATTTTTTTTGTTAACCAACTTTGACTTTTCATTTAGCCATAAACGGAATGAAACACTTGGCCAAACGGCCAGGCAAAAACATAAACGTTAAAGAAAAGGCAACCAGCAAAAATATGCCCTGTTTGTTGTTGGCTTTTGGTTTTTATAGCTTCACACGCCATTTTCTACGCTCGCATTTTTTTTTTTCTTTTTTGGGAGGGGTGGTGGGGGGGGGGGAAGAGGAGAGTTTCATTCGTATTTCAATTCATGCAATGCCGCTGTTAAGTAAAAACAAAAAAAAAAAAAAAAATAGAAATGAAGAAAGAAATGAAAGAACACGTTGACTGGTGGTCTGTGTACTCAATTTGCTGCGCTTGACAAATTCTAGTGACAAAATTTTTCCTCTCCGGAAGTTTGTTATTAGCCGCGCACATCCGTTGCGTGGCCCAACTTAGGCTCTGAGCGAGCGGATAGATTTCGACATTTGTTTGAATTATGGCGGCCACTGTCAGCGCTGCCTACTTTTTTTCTTTTGGCTACTGCGCAGCTTATCCGCGCATACCAACACACACACAAACACACTGGGGCATAGAGACCGCCATTGGGCTTTCACATTGCGTATACGTCACGTTATCTTGGTTTACGTTTTGTTGCCGTTTCTGGCGGGCACTCGGCCAATGTTTGTCTTGTTCAATCTTAGCAGCTCATTTCGAATGCATTCTTCCGATTACCTCCGATTGCCCCACGCCCAGCTCAAGCAACTTCAGTTTGAACGGTTGGGCTGCACTTGAAGTTGATTGGCTCCTTTGCAAACCGTAAGCATTTCAATTTGTTCAAACTGACCCACATAGGCGCGCAAATGTGTCGATAACTGTCGTTTGCATGTGTGCGCGAGACTTTTTGTGAATGATATGACCCACACACACACACAAACACACACACGCATATACACAGGCGCATATATACAAACACTTCACATGCCATTCATGTCAAACGAACTTTGCATTTGCTGTCACAGTTTTACTCTTTCATACTCCTCTCTCTTTCTATCTCTTTCTCTCACCCTCTTTCATTTCCTTGCCCAACATTTTATCAATTGTAATGCGTTTTTAATGGCTATTTTTTTCCTTTTTTTTACTCTTTTATTTTTATCTGTTTATGTCATCTCGGCCAGGTTATTAAAATTATTCATAATGCCCTTTGGAGTGGCCATCACCGAACTGTGAGCCGCAACCTAGACAAAAACTTGCCAATGTGTTGTTGTTGTTCTCTATGCCCTTTCATTCCGTTTGATTTGGATTGCTTGATAAGCCAACATTTGCACAAAACGTTGCGTTTTATCCTACCCCCCGTGCACCCCTCCCCCTCTCCTAAAACTGTTGAGTGTTTATTATGGTCTATTGTTTGGCTAAACCTTTATCATTTATGTTTGTCTGTCATGCCACTCTCGGTGGCATAGAATATTTTGAGTTGGGTCTACTATAACATTCAGACAAGCACAATCATGATTGGCACTCTGATTTGTTCGATTTTAGATGGAAATATTTATAGATATTTTCGTTGAACTACTCCCATAATTGTTACCTATGTCAATTGCTTTAAATTGGATCGTATTATTTCAACATGTGATCCTATTCCCAGGGAAGTGAAGATTTTTTTTTTGTTTTTTTTTTCTAAATGTCTCTGCCAAATGAAATGGGTGTAATTAAATTAATAAAGGGTAAATTGAGCCAAAGCGCAAAAAAAAAAAAAAAATTGCCTGTGAATATGGAAAAGTTTCAAGTGGTTCCTATTATAATGACGAGTGGAATTTTAAAATATTATATAGAAGGGAACCGATTCTGTTGACTTAAGATTAATATTTAACTAAGGCTTAGCTTGATTTTAAATGTGAAAATAGTTAAGGACTTAATTTACGGAGTCTCAGTTGAATTGAGAGAAATTATATGGAAAATGGAAAGATTGTTCCAAAAAAAAAAAAAATAATAATAATAATAATAATCATCATCATCATCATAGTCATATCTATATTTATTATATCATATTTTATTTGGCTTAGCTTAGATAGAACAAATCATTTATAAAGATTACAGGATCAAAGAGGTTCCGATTTTCTTATAAAAAATTTCTTACAGATTTCTTTATCAATTTTAACAAACCATTTATGAAAACTACAGGATCAAAAAGGTTCTGATTTTCTTATATAAAATTTCTCATAGATTTCTTTATGAATTTTAACAAATCATTTAAAAGGACTACAAGATCAAAAAGGTTCCGATTTTCTTATATAAAATTACTTATAGATTTCCCTATCAAATTTTTGACTAATTGATTTGGATTTTATGTCTTTTTCTTCGGTGATTTGACAAGTTCAAGATCGTTGCCATCAAGCAAAACGAATGAGCTAAAAATATAAAAATCACATCTGGCAATGCCCTTCGATGACTCGGCTTGTCAAAGGCACAATTCCCAAAATCCCGATTGTCAAAAAAAAAAAAAAAGAAAAGTTCTTTTTCTCTTCTTGTCTTGGTTCAAGTTAAATAATTCAAACACACACACACATACACACATACAGAGAGCTCAACTCACGCAAAGCCTGTCGAACTTTTCCCGTAAAAGCTTCTTCTACGAGGAGAGTCGAACTTATAGATGTCCGAGAGCGACAATGAGAGAGAGAGAGAGAGCGAGAGAGTTTGCTCTAATTTCGGGCCGAGTTCGTTGCGGAGTTGAGTTTGGTTTGGCTTCGGCTTGGTCGGCCGCCTAGCCATGCGGTGGCATTTTCATTAGCGGTGCCCCAACACAACTTCAATACGCCGAGTTCAGTTGAGCGCGTCGGACGTTGTCGTTGTCGTTGGCATCGTCTCGTCCATCTTGACGTTTACGTTAAAACCTTATTTCTTCTCCTCGACTCTCGTGCGTGCCTGTATGTGTATTTGTATATGTATATGTGTGTGTTAGTGTGAGTGTATTTGTGTGCGTTGTAGTATTTCCGCCGATTTATATATACCTACACGCAGCGTTCTCTATTGGCGTAGTGGCGTGTAGTAAAAGTCATTAAAAAACGTATTCAATAGAATTTCGGCCGCACACATACAGACACACTTTATCAACTACACGCATACTCTGAGTGAAGAAAGAAAAAGAAGAAGAAAAAAAAAACCGAAGAAAAACGCGCGCACTTTTGTCGGGGGGGAAAAAAATAAAGAAATTATTGCTAAAAATGGGGCAAAAAGAAAGAAAAATAAAATAAATAAACGAAAATTAACCATTAAAATTTAATGTCGCGTAAAATTGGCCAAAGCTCAAAACGTCATCAGCTTTGTTAATATTCTCGTTCTTGTTGTTGTTGTAGCCGCCAATGGATCAATAATCAAACGGCAGTCAATTAAATTACCAATTTTTGTAACCAATTCTTTAGGCCAAAGACAAAAAAAAAAACTAGGTAAAACATAAAAAAAAAATCGTAGAAGAGAAAAGTAGGGTTAGGCCAAAGCCAAATTGAGTTAACCCTGTCTGATCTGTCATTCTCAAAACTGTGCGCGCCACATTTTTGCACAAATCTCTTGAAATTTATAATAAAATAAACCCATTTACATGGCACAGACAATTTACTGGCAGGCGTATACGCAATGTCTGTATATATGATTTTATTTTTGGCAAGACACACTTAAGTGTCTAGTGTGGCAAAAGCCAAAAAAAAAGAGAAGGGAAGAGAAGTGAAACGAGAGAAAGAAAAGAAAAAAAAAAACTCATCATCATTTCTACATTTACGGGCACATGTTGAGGCCAGGCCAAAGGCAATGAGTGCTTTTTTTTGGTATATCTGACGGCCTGACGGGCTGTTTGTTTTACGAGCAAAGCCTTAGACTGTCCCATATAGAGAAAATTTTTGTGATATTGCCAACCTACCAAATCCCCCGACTCAAGTCTATACGCACTCACGTACCAAACCCCCAGACCATCACAGCTTCACAATTTCAGACTTGCACGCACTTAAGGTTCAACAGCCCAGCAAGGCAAGCCAAGGCAATCCAGCCCAACCACCCATACACACACACACACACAAACACACAGCCACCCAGCCAGTCAGTCAGTCAGTCAGGAGGGCCCAAAGCTGCCATTATCTTCGACAACGTAACCCCACGTAACGTTGGCAGGCAGCCTTAATAGTAATATTGCGTATACGCCACCGAAAAATATCTAAACGAAACACACCACCCACATGAAAAGGCTGCCCATCCTGGCCTATTCACTGACTGTCTGTCTGTCTGTCTCATTCTACTGCGTACGCCCTGTCTCACTCACTCGGACTGTTGGCAGTCTCTTGGAGTTTTATCCTCTGTTGTCTGCACAAGTGGTAAAATGTAATTTTTGGCATTTTCTTCTTCTTCATTTGTGCTCTTGCGCCAAAAGTTGCTATTCCACTCGCGGTCTTATTCTTAACTGCCTTGCCAAGCCAACAACTCTTCTCCTCTCTCACTCTTTGCCCCTGGCCTATACGCATTTCATTTTGGGTCGGTTATCTTTGCGTGTGTCTGGGCTGGCCTCCCTGTCTGCCCCTCTCCATGGTGGACCCGATATTGTCTGTTTTGGCTGCGTCCCACTGTGGCCAATCTAACAAAAGCAGGCGGCATTGTTTATGAATTTTAACATTTTATTTTATTATATTTTATTTTTTTTTTTTTGTATTTTTGGACCTGAGGGACACAACTCTTTTTGTCTGGGATTTATTTAAAGAAACTTAAGTGTGATATTAAAAGCTTTCTTCATTTCTTAATTTCAAAAATAAAAAAATGAAGCCGAACGTTAAACTCGGGCGCGGCCGAGTTTGGGATACCCTGTACCTAGTAGACGGAATTAAAAAAAAAAGGTGGCAACCCTAGTCGGGTGGTAACCCTGGTCGCCTGCATTCACATAAAACTTCTGGTCTTAATATTCCTTTGAATCCAAAAACACATTGTTCACAATATTGCAAGCACGCCATCTATCGGACTGCTCATTCGGCAGTTTACCAGTTAGGCAAGGGGAATTAAAATCTTGACCCTCAAAATTTGTTTTTTGTATATCTCGAGTAAATATGGTCCAATTTTAGTCATGTTTGATATCAATCGAAAGATTTTTAGATTCCTAACAACTTTTCAGAAGCAACTAATACTTAAATCCGAAAGGTTTAGAAATTATGTGGCTTTGAAAAAATGAGGGGGTGGAAGGGGGGGCGGGGGGAGAAAAAAAATAAACTTGACCAGCGTACACACATAAGGAGTCCGAATCCCAAGTTTGGTTATCCTAGCTCTTATAGTCTCTAAGATCTAGGCGTACGCGCGGACAGACGGACAGACGGACAGACGGACAGACGGACGGACATGGCTATATCAATTTCTCTAGTCACCCTGATCATATTGTGGGTAACTTTGGGGGGTCTCCGACGTCTCCTTCTCTATGTTACATACATTTGCACAAACTTAATATACCCTTGTACCTTTTTAGGTACAGGGTATAAAAAATCATAATTGCCAAACTGTTTTAATTCCTTAAGTGGCTTATTGGAATATTTGCTTGGGATAAATTTAATTAAATTTTGTGCATTTCTAAATCAAATTAAAAATTCTTTTCAAACTTGAATTTCGTTTCATTCAATTCACTTGAATTTTTAATTTTCTTTACAATGTTGAAAGCAGCAGATTCTCTGACGTTTTTTTTTTAATATTTAAATTATTTTTTCTTCTTTTTTTTAATGAAAGTTTTTTGAGAAAATTATTGAGCTTTTTTCAATCCATTTGAATCAATTGTATAGAAATTTATTTTTAAACAAACATTTGAGTAAAGTGAAAGGGGCCGGAAAGGCCTGTATAGGAATCGAGCCGGTGAAGCATGAAAAGCTAAATGAAATAATATTTGTTGTATAAATCAGAGAGAGAGAGAGAGGCTGAGAAGGGGGGGGGGGGGGGGGGATTTTATATATTCCAAGCAGTTGTCAGAGATTTACGTGTGTGTATTTTATGAAACAGCAGAACAAGTCGAATGAAATGGCAAAACTGAAACGAAGCCATTTGAATTAAGTCCTGAGAACATATCGCAAAAAAAAAAATGCAAACGAAACTCAGACTGTGTAAAGAAAGAGAAACGTATCATATTATGACTTAAGTAAGAGTTACGAAACCACCGAAAAAAAAAACGAAATATATTTCCAATAAAAAAGAAACGAAAGAAAATAAGCGAAATAAATTAACTGCGAAACAAAAATCGAATACAATATCAAAGCTATTGTGTGTGAGAGGGAAGAAGAGCAGCAGAAAGGCAAACGCGCCGTCCAAATCGTCCAATTCCTCAGCTGCCTTTCCATACTGCCCTGTCCTGCCCCGAAGGTGTATGAAACTATCATTTGAATTAGAAATATAACGGCTTGCCAACAATCCAGTGTATCAGTGTATGGGTAACACTCTATTTGTGTGGGAGTGTGCCAAACCGACTTTAACCGCAGCAGCATAAGCAGACCCACGAGGCAAACAAAATTATACCAACGCCCCCACTTGCTCTGTTCGACACGCAATCGTTTATTCCTCATATATATATATTTTTTTGTTTGAATATATAAAAAATAAAAAAGTCTGTGCTGTGCTGTGTGTGTGTAACTTTGACATTTGCGAGACGCGAAGACGTTGCCTGCACCAAAATTAATGTGTGATAGCGCCACCACAGGGTGTTTCCTGACCAGAAGCAGCGGCCGCAAGGTGAGTCAGTTTTGAGGCGTCTCAGCTCAAAGCTTATTAAGATCTTAAATTATTGTGCACTAAGCCTCCGATTAAAGTCGACTATATTATATATCCATACTTATTTTTTATTTACTTTTTTTTTTTTTGCTTTATATTTCAAATCTGCCTTTGTCTGGCATTCCAAAGCGTGAAATTATCAAAGGAATACTTCACACACAAAGAGCTGAATATTTTTGCAATTTCTTTTCCTTTTCTTTTCTTTTTTTCATTTGCTTAGATTTATTTTGTTGTTGCCTTTGTAGCATCATATAATCATATGCAGAGCTAAAATTGTAACAAACAAGAGCAACAGAGAAAGATAGAGTGAGAGAGAGTATGAAAGAGATGAAAAAGATTAAAGGCAACGAGAGCACAGTCGGCTAGAGGCCAGTTCATTCCAGAGATGTCACCTGATAGCTTGTCTGATTGTGTGTGCCAAATTTCACTCTCTCCCCCCCTGAAGCTTATACTCCTTTCGGTATCATAAATTTGGTATAAGTTTTTTTTTTTCCATGGGTATTTTTTTGATGGGAGATCTCTTCCAGAGAATAATTTTCATAAAGAGCATACAATCTTCGGCTTTGTTTCTCTCACCTTTTTTGTTGGATTATTCACTCTGCAATTGTGTAAGCTTTTCATACATTTATTTACATACGCACTCACACATTCGCATACAAGTGCCAAGTCACACACATACACTGGGTTGCTTACATAAAAAGAGATTACCTCTGAGAGTTGCCTTTGGTTAAGCTTTTGTGAGTTTTGCTGTTTATAATCAGCGATTATTGAGTTCAACTTTAATTAGTTTAAACATTTTTATTTTTCGTACATTTTTGGACAGGTAAATAAATAGCGAGAGGAAAAGCTCTAGAGATCGATTATTGACCAAGATAATCCTAGACCCTATCTGGACTAAGAGCTACTTTATACATATATATATATAGCCCTAGACCCTATATGGACTTAGAGCTACTTTATACTCATATCTATTAATCGACTTGATAAATATAAAAGGTTAAATATTGGAGAAATCCTGAAACATCTTTATAATGAAAGGTTAAATATAGGAGATATTATGTAAAACGAGCTAGCTTTGATATAGTATTTCGATCCAGTTCTTAAGTCTTTTATTCATGTTTATTTAAATATTGATTTAAGCTTTATTCAATATCAAAAAAAAAAAAAAAAAATCAGATAAGGCACCTTCATAGCGAGCCTTTCATATAAAATATATATATTTAGATAAACCCCGTAGAAATGGAAGAGGTTACCCAACTTGATTTAGCTATGGTTCAATCGACTTTGTCTACATAAGAACTTTCACATATTTTTCCTTGCCAAATCATTCTTTAATCTTGTTATATAATTTTCATAATTTTCTTACCAACTGGATTAAAGCCCTTTCCCGACTTGAGGGGTTAGTCTTTTTTTTCATGAATGATTCACACATAGTTGAGTGGGACTGTCGGGGCAATCTCGGTAATCATATTTGCCATATACAATATTTAACATAAGCCTTTCCAAATGCCATGACTGTTGCCATTTGTTTAATGCCGAAAAAGGAATCAGACATTCATTCTTGATACCATTCCCCTGCTCTCTCTCTCTCTCTCTCTCTCCCCTCGTTAACGTCAGTGATTCACTCAGCCATATGAAATAAATTCGCTTTTAGCGTTAGCAAATTTACATGCCTTTTTATTTTGGATTTCTGCTTTTATATTTATATTTATATATAGTTGTTTGCAAATATTTTGTTATTCTTTTCAGTTTATTTTTATCCTGGCTTTTGCAGTGGTGACTATTTTGTCTGTGTTGTATTTTTTTCTTTTTTTTGGTGGTTCGTTTCGCAGGTTATTGAAAAGAGTGAATAAAGGTTTGGATGCTTTCAGGTGGGTTTTTATTTATTTATTTATTTATTTGCTTTTTGTTTCAACAGTTTATGCGGATGAATAAATAAATAAATATGCGTAAAAATAAATAAAATTGCATATTTTATATAGAGAAAACCGCTTTGGCACAGCTTCACAAAATTTGCCCGAAAAAAATGAAATGAAAAAGGCAGAAGGACACCTTTTGCCTTTTTGCTCTTTTACGGCAAAAATTTCCATAGCTAAAATTAAAGTATAATCGAGAAGGGTTTCTATTTTTATGTTTCTGTTTTATTCTGCTTTTTTTTTTTAATTTTTGCATCTAGAAAAGCAAAAATTCTTTGAAGGACTACTTGATTTTTCCATCAACTGGCGCAGCTGTCCTGTTGAAGCGTTATTTAAATATTGAAATGAAATTCATTAAGTGCTAAAAATAAAGAAGAGCGTAGAATCATGAAGCGTGAGCGGGGCTCAACCTTTTATTTTAGTATGAAAAATATTTGCCCAGATAATGACAATGGAAAATTGTTTGTTTTACTTGGACGGTCATGACTGTGCAATCGGGTTTCAGCACTTGCCACATTCATTTACCATTGCATACACGCATCTGGCTGCATAATTAAATGTTCCAGACTTCAGCTCCTTGTGTCAATCACAGTTGTCAGCTGGGCCAGAGTGGCTTGCAAATGAGCTCAGGCCCGCAAACAATTGGACTGCCAAACTCTCCGACAGCACTTCTGGCCTGGCTTCGATAATGCCTGATAATAAGCCCGTTGACATTTGTTGCCAAAAAAAAAGTGGGAGACATAAAAGTCTGGTAAAGATTTTATACTCTTCTTAGAATATTTTTCGTTACATTTTCCCCCATAAATAATATTTCTCAAGAAACAATTCAAAAGGTTTCCTAATGGATCAAAGACTGAAACAAAAAATAGTTGGTTCTCTTATCCAATAAATTTCTGTCAAATATTCGAATTAGTAGTAAAAGACTGGAAAGGTGAGCTATATAAAATTAATTGAAGAAAAATTGTGATCTTGATCTCGGACTTTTAGATATAAGAATCAAGTTAAAGTTTCGAAAGATGAGCTATTTAAAATGAATTGAATAAAGATTTTGATCTCGATTGCAGACTTTTATGTAGTTAAGGCTCTGAGGGATGAGCTATATAAAATTACTTAACTAAAACCTTGATACCGATTAAACTAGAATTACTTACAGATATAAGGTTCAGTTTAATATACAAATTACTTATAGATTTCGGTCTGATCTGTCAAATATTGGAATTGATAGTAAAAGACTCGAAAGGTGAGCTATTTAATATTTAAAGGTGAATAAAGATTTTGCTCTTGATCTCGGACTTATATGTAGTTAAAGATCTGAGAGATGAGCTATATAAAATTACTTAAATAAAGATTTTGATCTGATTCGTTACAATCTTCTTATAATATATTTTACCAAGGGGAAAGAGCTCTTTCCGTCTCATATAAATATTTCAAGCCCAATCAAACTGAACTTAGCTTGCATAGAGGGTTTACATTAGGGTCTCCCGATTCGCTATACAAGCGAATATAATTCTTTTCTTCGGAGAGTGTATGAAAATGGTGTGACAGTTCAAAACGTTCAGCTTAAGGAAGGGCAAAGTAAGGGCAAGGCAATCAATCGACTGAAGAAGCTACATTGAATTACCTTTGTTGTTGTAGTTATTGTTGTTGTTGTTGTGGAATGTCTTTGCCCTGGACATTTTTCACATTTTCTTTTGCGCTCGGTGTAGGTTTCTTTTATATAGTATATATAGAATATTTTTTTTTTTCAGCCTATCTTTACGCTTCATTTTGCCACTCGTTGGCATTTACTCTTTCTGGCTTTGGCTGGTGGCGATGATGCTGATGATGATGATGATGATGAAAAGAGTGATGTGTGTGTGTTTTGGGCTTGGGTATTTTTTTTTTTTACCGTTTGCTGAGCTTGTTTGACGTCACGTTTGCGACATCTTGAATGCCAATGGACGACATTCATCTTGCATTGTCGTCTGCATATCAAATGCCTGATAGACTCGGAGAGTGTCCTTCCACAAGCACAATCATTTTCAGCTGGCTTAATTATATAATGTGACACTTAAATTGCCGGGCCATTCGCCTGCCTTTGTTGTTGTGTTAAAATTTAAATTTAATCAATAAATCAAGTATACGTTAGGGTGGCCACCTCATACGCCTGTTGATGTCGGTTGCTTAGCGTCCTGTCACAAGCACACACACACACACACACTCGCATATATAAAACCATAGAACTGTCACTCAAAAGGTCTCTTGTTGTTGCCTTTGTCGTTGCTTAATTTGTGGTTATCTTAAGTTGTCCCACCAACTGTGATACACCCGAAAAGCATTGAGTCTCTCAGTTACTCGTTGGTTCTCGCCCCGTCCTGATGTCAGTGGTCTCTGTTTATTTCGTTTGGTTGTTTTGTGCTGCTTACACTAGGCTACATAATTTGACATTACCAGCAGCTGCAACTGACAACTATTATCAACATTGTTCTGTGGTGTCCTGGCATCGTTTTCGGTCTGACTGCTTGCCTCACTGTTGTTGTCTCATTGTTGTTGTGGTTGCCTTTTGCAATTTGCCTGCCACCAGACCGACTTGGACTTTAAAATCTGATAGCCAACGAGTCAGAAACGGACAGAGATAGGCTATCTCTATGTCTTGATTTAAATGTGCCTTTGTAATTGGCATGAATATTTCAGAATTTGTAAATGGAAATTTTTACTCAGCATGGGTAAGATCCAAATTATAACTTTTCCTGATTTTACTCATAGCTCTTTAAATATTGATTCCTATTAAAGTTTTTACCGTTTCGGTTTTGGGCATCATTAGACAAATAACATGACTTAACATGCTTCTGGGTGAAAATATCGACAATTTATTAATTAAATGTCTGAACAGGACAAACAAAATCAAAGCTATTTAATTCCATTGAGGCCAAAGCCCCGGGGCCAAATACCAATTATTCCATTTATTCGACAATCTGAGTCCTGACAAAAACAAAATACACATACTAAATCAAATGCTCTAACAATTCATCAATAAGCCTGTCTATCGAGTAATCAATCAAACGGCGGTAATGGAAATTCCTCGAACGCCCCCCACCAACGCCACGCACCACATTGTCAGCGAAACAATGATCAAAACAAAGTGAAAACTCTCTGGAAACTTTTAATATTCTAGTTGTCTAGTCTGGTCAAGTAATCATAATAATTACGGCTGGTGAATTATTAAAGATCGAACGATACAAAAACTAGAAATGACGCACAAAATTTCCAAGGTTATTTATCGATATTATTCAATAAGCTTTGATGAGTTATTGGAAAGTAATTTGTCTGAGCAATCTGCTTCCTTCCAATGAACCAAAATATCGAAAATAAGCCAGGAACATTTTTGTTTTTTTTTTGTAACATTTTTTTATGCTCTTCTGGAATAGTTCCTCTAAAAATAAAGGTTTTTTATTTATTTATAACAGTGACCCAGGCATTTTTTTTTTTTGTTACCCTTTACCTAAAGGTTAATGGTATATTAGGTTTGTGTAAATATTTGTGGCATAGCAAAGGAAAAGGCAAAGGCGTATTATTGTGGGGTATATATACAGATCCAGAAGACTATAGGATCTGGAGCTGCCTATCGGATTCCTTATATTTCTCTCCTTCTAAAAATTTAGATATAAGCTTAAGAATCTTTCGATTGTTACGAAATTTGAAGGAAAGCGCTATAAAATTACTGGAGATACTGGCTTTGGTTTACCATGTCAAATTAGCAAGCTGGCACCGTCCGATAGATGGCGCCTTTACAGGAATACAGGGTACATAATTTATTACTGGATATATTGGCTTTGGTTTACCTTGTCAAATAGGCAAGCTGGTACCGTCCGATAGATGGCGCCCTTACATGAATACACGGTACATAATTTAGTGCTGAAGATATTGACTTTGGTTCAACTATTCAAATTAGCCAGCTGGTATCGTCCGATAGATGGCGCCCTTACAGGAATATAGGATGCATAATTTATTGCTGGAGATATTGGCTTTGTTTCACCTAGTCAAATTAGCTAGCTGGTACAGTCCGATAGATGGCGCCCAAAAAAGAATACAGGGTATACAAAGCTCGTTAATGTCCGCTTTCATTGTCATTAAATTTGAGTTAACTTTAATAGGGATAATTGAATATTTTATGAAATTTTTCTTCACCTTTTTTGTTTCAGAAAAATAGCAAAAAAAATATTTTTTTTAAAAGGTTTTTTTTTAGCTCTTACAATATATTATATAATTTTTTTCAATCGACTTAAAGAAGTCAATAAATTTCAACTAGGACCTGAAATTTTTTTTCTGATGACAAGAGAAGTCAACTTTTTTTTGGGACAACCTTAGATGTTCCGAGTGGTAATGGTTTTGCTGGCTTTCCTTATAATTACAGTTTTCCTCAATTTCCTGGAGCTTGTTGTGGCTTTCAAAAATCATTTCGTTTTTCCTTCTTTTTTTTATTGATTTGTGAAGTCACGCAATTTACGCTTATAATGACTTTTTGCCACCAATAAAAATTCTCTTTTCTCACTTTTTGTTTTAGTTTTGCTTATTAGTTTGTCTTATTAAGAAATTCAATAAATCATGTTTTTCTTTTGCCTTTGGCAATTTAATCAAATTGTTGAAAATTTAAATTCTAATTTGGCAATCAGGCAGACTTGGAAGAAATCTGATTTGGCTGCTAAAATAATTACTAGAAATAGTCAATAATTAAAAGTCAAGGCACGTCACCTCACTAAGTTGTCGTTCTTGAGCAGTTGACTATTTTCAATTAGGCACCCCCGACTACGAATTCAAGACGGCAAATAAGAAAATCCATTTGTGTGGGGGTGTGCTTTTGCTCATATATATATACATATATATATATATGTTTGTGTGTGTGAATATGTGTTAATGTGTAGTAGCTGCTGACTAAGCGCAAAGACAACGTAATGAAGTTTAAGTGAGTTTAGAAAAGTTAAATCACTCAAGCAACGTCGGCCGACAACCCCATAAAATGGGTATAGCCATGACTCATATACCACAAAAACTACAGTAAATAAATGCTAAAAAGAACAAAATCTTATAAAGGTCTAAGAAAATAATTTCTAAAGTTTGAGAGATTGATTTAATGGGCTATCCAAGAAGACTTGGAGAACTCTGATTATCTTAAGATTTTTATAATCACAGCTAAGAGAATGGTGACTGTACTTTTAGCACCATACAAGGGTAAATTTGTTAATGTGTGCGTGTGTAGTGAAAAGACAGTTGGCAAGCTCTTTATGTGCAACCATGTTCCTGTCCTCCGCCAAACCAACTCAGAGTGCTGGGCCGAATGGTGTCGACATCAGTGGCGGGTCTGAGCTGTCAGTAATTTGCATTTCTCTTTCTCACAAAGAGGCGTCGAAGAAGTAGGCAGGGCCATGTCATGTAGCAAGATGGGCAAATGGTTAGAGTGATGGTCTGAATGTCGTCGCTCCAATTACGCAATGCCAACGACTTTGCCAGCTATTTGCCGCTACTTAAACTTATTGGATTTTGTGGTTAATAAACTATTTAGGTTTTTAATTAAGTGTAAGTCTCTTCTGAATAATTTATGAGAACTTGTAAACACACACCCATTCACCTATCCAAAACAAAGGAAGTCTAATTACATTGAAACTATACAAAAATATATATATAAAATATTTAGCTAAATTAATGCGTGTTGGGTGTTGGGTTGTAGCGAACCTTTAAAATTTAAATCATTATAAAATCATGAGTGGCTTTTTTCCAACCACTTCCATCTTCGGGCCAAATTGTATATATTTTTTATTTTGGCCACACTCGTTAGTGAGCCATTTTTCAAAAACATGCCGCCCCACTTAAGCTTCAACTTTGTTGGTCAAACACGCCTGCTCTGGTCTCTGGACAAAATGGATCATGAACTGAAGTTAAATGAAACTTTGAAACATTCATTCAACCGACCAACCAACCATCCCACCCCACCCCACTCCGTTCGCCCTTCTCTAGATTGCGGCCATTTGCATTGCATTATTGAATACAGTTGTTCGTTCAATTGTTCAGGCCGGGCACGCCCATTTCATTCGTTTTTTTTTTTAGAGCACACGCAAAGGGGCGGACAAAAACATATATATATATATGTATATGTATATTCAAAGAAATTTCCCCACATTTTCGTAGTGTTAATAATGCCCTGGAAAAAGGGACGAAAACAAGTGCAATGAAAGAATTATACAAATAATTCATAAGAAGAAGAAGAGGAAGTAGCAGAAGAGGGGGAAAAGACATTGGGGTAGGGATTCTGTCAAATGCCATTATGATAAACAGACTTTAATAGTTTAATGCTTGGCCTGAAAGTTGCCAAGGCGGAAATCTCGGTGGAAGCTTCTTGGGCTGCGCCTATTTGACTATAAAATGGGAGTACCGGAAGTGGCAGTTTGAAAAACTTGACAACAGCTGCAAAACTTTGGCAAAGTTCAGGCACAACAACAATAAGCGAAATATGATTCACAAAATAAGAGAGTAGACAGAAAGAGGGAGAGCAAATGAGAGTGAGAGAGAAGATTTTGACGACATATGTCAAAGTTTTGCAATTTCAAAGATTTTTACCAGCAACAAACACAATTTTTGGCAGCAAATCAAAGGAGCCAACATCAGGCCAAAACTATAGTATTAAACGGAAGCTGTGAAGCCTCTGGCAATGAACCAAAACCACTAAGCTGACGGGTTGCCTTTGCCCGAGAGACCGAAGACACTTTGCCCTTGTTGACCACAATTTGCCTGCAGGCTCAACAAATAACAATGATGGTGGCATTGTGTTGGCCCTACCAGAGTCAACTGCCAGCATTAATCCATTAAAAAACTTCACTGGGCTTGGCCGTAGAGTCTCAACTTCATTTGAAACAAATTTCGTGCACGGCCATGAAAATCAAACAAGCCGACACTAAAAACTTCTACATTGTTGCTGTCGGCCATTGAGCCAAGTTAAGTGAGTTTGCTGTACTTTTTTTTTTTTTTGTTCTTTCAGTTTTTAAGGTGGATGGAATTGGGGAAGGTTCGGGGTAGCTGTGACATCATCAACATCACGTGCCCAAGACGTAGTGGACAGGAGTTGGCCAGTGTCGCTTTTGGGAAAGTTGGTCGATGCGGGCGCCTTTGCCTGACGCCGTGCTTGGGTGCACACGAATTTGAGTGACAGAAATTGCAGTTGGCATCGAGTGAGGCTAAGTGAAGTGAAGTGCCCAAGATTGTCCTCAACTCCCATTCTCCTTATCTTGATTAATGGGTTTTCACTAATCAATTTTTATGGGCAGAAATATTTGAATTTTCCCCCGAATATAATCGAAACGAGTCGATGGCAATAGAGAGCCCATTTGGCTTGCTCTGATGGCAAGTTTAGCCAACTGGCTTAATAAATGCAAAGCGAAGGCTTTTTTGGAAAGCTTACATAGTCTGGAAAGAGTGCTGTTGTCCTCTATTAGCTGACAGCTTTTATGTTTTATAATTTATGCAGAGCAGCGTTGGCAACGCTTCAGAGTAATTTGCATGGCATAAATTAAAATCTGAATTAATTTTTTTCCCTTTTTTTTCTTGTTTTTGCAGGAAAATGGAAGATCAGTTCCTGATGTTACCGCCAGCCCGGGCCGTGCACCGCCGGGCCCACTGCCTGCCAATCAGCTGTCTGGCCTGGGCAACCAGCAACCCCATCATCAGCAGCAGCAACAATCGCACCACCAACAGCAACAGCAGCAGCAGCAGCATCATGGAAACCAGCAAAACCGTGGCCAGAATAGCACCGGTGTTGGTGGGGTCAAGGAGCCGGTTCTGCTGCAGGGTGACTTCCGCAAGGTTAGCGGCATCAGTTCGGAGATCTTTCGTCAGATAGAGGCCGTTGAGAATGATCACGATCCGAATACGGCAGCCGCCCTGGAGGCGGTGGAGAGGAGGGGTGAAATGATAGTACGCATACTCGAGCCGCGTTGCATGGGCAGCAAGCAGGCGGTAGATGCGGCCCACAAGCTGCTCAACAAGGGAGATGGTCGGCATACGGTACAGCTGGTGGAGATTGTGAAGCGGCCTGGCCAGACCTTGGGTCTGTACATACGCGAGGGCAATGGAGCCGATCGTACCGATGGTGTGTTCATTTCACGCATTGCCCTCGAGTCGGCGGTCTACAACAGCGGCTGCCTTAGGGTAAGTATCCACTAGAGAGAGTTGGTGCGTAATCCTTTACTGAATTTATTTATTTATTGAATTGCAGGTGGGCGATGAAATTTTGGCCGTCAATTTGGTGGACGTGACTCATATGTCATTGGACGATGTCGTCATTATAATGTCAATTCCCAGGCGCCTCGTCCTGGCCATACGCCAGCGTCGTGGCAATCGAGGCACTGGCTCGCCGGGACCGCCCACACTATCCAGGCCGGAGCAGAAGCCACCGCCGGTGGTGGTGATTAAACGAGATCTCAGAGATGAAGACTTGGACGAAACGGACCGTATGCCCCGCTCCCGTTCATCACGTGAAAGACGTACAGGTAGTTTGAAATTCCGGCTAGTTTTGAAATACTAATCGTGTTCTTGTCTTTCTCCTTCCCCCCGCCTAGGTGATGGCCGTGAAATGACCGAGTCACGCTCGAGGCTGGGCCTGGGCCTCAATAACTACAGTCCGCAGTCGGAGCAGCTGGACATGTACTACAATACACGGGCTGGTGTGGGCGTGAATGCCATGGGCGAGCCACCTAGCTGGGGCTACAAGCCGCCACCACCCCCTTCGGTCATCACAGAGCAGCCCAAGGGTCATGCCTTTGCACCCTCGCATGCGTACTATCAGAATGCCGGCACCCTGGAGAGTCTGGCGGAGAAGGTGCATGCCTTCTACCCAGGCGCCCCGACGGGTCCTAATCGCCGCATGTCCACTGGCACCGGGGTGGGTCTGGCCCAACAGCACTCCCGCTTCCCACGCTCTGGCTCGGATCAGCATCTGCCGCGTGTTGAGTATGCCGACTATTCCAACTCTCTGGGTCGGCACTCCCTGCTACGCTCGAGCCTCAAGCCTGGCTCCATGGGCACTGGCCAGCCCATAGGCGTGGGTGGCACTCTGGGACGCTACAATCGCTATGATCAGCAACGCGCTGGTGTCTCGAAGTACGGTCCACCCAATCCCGGCGCCCAATCCCTGACCCGACGCTCTCGTCCCAATCTGGACTACTCCAGTGACACGGAGGCCACCATTGGACCACGGCCTAGTTACTATTACTACAACCGCCCTGCCATAGGCAGCATGCCCCGAGGAGCCAGTGGCGTGAGTGGGGCCACTGCAGCCATGCTGGCCGGCGGCGCCGCAGATCTCAACAAGTTCAACTCTTTGCCGCGCGAACGACCCGGTGTACGCCTGCAGGGCATCCGCTCGAGAATCAGCGATCGTATACTAGATGAAAGTGATGGCAACATCTCGGCCCCCGAGTTCGATGCTCGACGTGGTCGGGATTTGCGCCAACGGATCACCGCCAGTCCCTCGATTTTCACGGCCGATGAATACCGTGCCTGGCTACGCAGGGCGCCCAGCAGCTCGGCCATAGCTGAGCAAATGCGAATGACCCGGGACATGTTTGCCCAGCCCCGTTCGCATCGATTCTCCTGCAGCGCCGAGAACATACACGATGCACTCAAAAATGTGAGTTCCAAAAAAAAAAAAAAGATGTACTATCTTTAACTTTGCTTCTTCTTTCAGACCGAGAGCATCTACTCTAGTCGCACTGGTATTTTGGGCACAGGCACTCTGGACCGGAATCTGGGTCTGACCCGACCCATTTCTGCTCTACCTGTGCGTTCCATGTCCTCGCAGCACATTGGCGGAGCTTCCTCAATACGCTCGCCCAGCATACGTCGCATGCGCCAGCTGCTGGAGCTCTCGGCCGGACCAGCCAGTCCCAGTGGCAGCATAATGAGCACAGCCGGGCATCAGAGTCCCGCACCCACGCCCAGTGCCACTCTGCCGCGTCAGCACCGCCAGATTGACATCAATCCAGCCGAGTTTGCCAAATACAAACTGGACAAACCCATTGTGGACATCGGTGGGGTTTCGGGCATGCTCTGGATACACTTGCTAGCCGGCCGTGGCCTGCGCACAGCCCCGGATATGGCTGGGGCCGGTCCCGCCCCTCCGGCCCAGACTCGTGATCTCTACTGCGTCATCGAGTGCGATCGCGTGCACAAGGCCCGCACAGTGGTGCGTTCCGGAGATCTGCAATTCGATTGGGATGAGTCCTTCGAACTGGATCTGGTGGGCAATAAGCAGCTGGATGTCTTGGTCTACTCCTGGGATCCCCAGCACCGGCACAAACTTTGCTACCGCGGAGCCATCTCATTATCGGCCATACTCAGGCAGTCGCCCCTGCATCAGCTGGCTCTGAAGGTGGAACCACGTGGCACCATCTACATACGTATGCGGCATACCGATCCTTCGGCCCTCTACAAGCGACGCGGCCTGCCCAGCCTGAGAGCCGGCTATCCCACGCTCTTTGGAGCCGATCTGGAGACGGTGGTGAATCGTGAATCGAAGGGTGCGCCCGGCACCGCTCCAGTGCCAATTGTCTTGCGCCGCTGCGTTGAGGAGGTCGAGAGACGCGGTCTCGATATAATCGGACTGTATCGTCTCTGCGGTTCGGCCACCAAGAAGCGCCTGCTCCGCGAGGCCTTTGAGCGCAATAGCCGTGCTGTGGAATTGAGCCCGGAACATGTTCCTGATATAAATGTTATCACCGGTGTGCTAAAGGACTATCTCAGGGAGCTGCCCGAGCCTCTATTCACACGCTGTCTCTTCCAGATGACGGTGGATGCTTTGGGTATGTCTTAGCCTTTTTTTTTTTAAATAAACCAAAATGTTTGACTAAATTTTTTCGTTTTCCATTAGCTGTTTGTCTGCCAGATGATCCCGAGGGTAATGCAAAACTTATGCTTAGCATACTCGATTGCCTGCCTAGGGCGAATAGGGTGAGTGTTTCTGAACTTTATATGTTTTCTCCAATATTCTTAATAATTGAAATTTTTTTAGGCCACCTTGGTTTTCCTTTTGGATCATTTGTCATTGGTTGTTTCGAATTCGGAACGGAACAAGATGTCGGCACAGGCCCTGGCGACGGTTATGGGTCCACCGCTCATGCTACACTCGGCTAGTGCGCAGCCTGGAGCCGCTGACATTGATCATGCCCAGCCCATTGCTGTGCTGAAGTATTTATTACAGATTTGGCCACAGCCACAGGCCCAACATCATGCGCCAACAGCTCAGCAGTTGGCTCAGCATATTGGTGGGGCAGCTGGTGCGGCATTGATGAGCGGCATGGCCACGGGCGGTAGCATGAGCAATATGGCTGGCGTTGCTTCAGGTAACGTAATCACTATGTGAATAAAAATGCACACACACACACACACACACAGCAGAGACTAGAGTACACACACACACACACAAACAAACAAACACACATTCAATACACTCTTAAAATAGCAAGAGTTTTCTTTCTGCTTTTGAATGAAATGCAGCAACAGCAGCAATCGCCTTCGGGCCGCTCTTTCTCTTTTCAAACTTTCCCAATAAACATTCACACACACACACACACATATATATACACAAACACTTACATCTATACAGACACTTGTTCAATGCGGCACGGAACCCGTTTTAAATGATTCACCGTTTTCAATTGTGGCACTTGGACATATGTCAGCATATCTGAAAACAATTTCTCATAAATTCACACACACTCAAACACTCACACACACACACACACACACCCACACCGTCACATGTCATTTTGTGGCACAAAACATGTGAAAAAATAAAGAATAAACAAGCAACTCCAAGCCAATCGACCTTAAGTCAAAAATCGAAAAAAAGAAAAAACTTGAGAGAGAAAAAAAGTACTCTCAGTCCAAATAAAACCCGCTCTCTTCTATCCCATCACCATCAAATTACGTTCACATTAATATTGATTAATACAGAGTCCTATGTAGACAGGTCGGCGCGGCGAGTCAACAGGGCAGCGTGGAAGCAAAGTCAATGCGTTGCAAGCGGACAGACAACAACTTCTACTGCAGCAGCAGCAGCAGCTCATGGCAGCGGGCAATCTTCTGCGCTCGTCCACTTCGGTAACCAACATACTCTCCCAAGGCCATCATCCGCTCTCAGCCACAGCCAACAGTCATCTGTATCAATCAGTAGTGGGTCAGTTAGCTCAATCGCATCGAGCCTTGCAACAAGCGGTGCAACAGGTAAACAGCAAATACAACAATCACAGCAACTACAACAACAACAACAACAGATACAACAACAAGTACAACATGAACAGCCAATTACAACTACCAACAACAACATCAACACAACCAATCACAACAATAACAACAGCGATACCAACAACAAACAAAGTAAACAAAATTACAAATTCCATTTCGATAACAACAACAAAACTAACAAAACAACACTAACACATTTGCATTTCACCCATACTAACCACGAACAATACACACACACAACACAAACATTCCAGGCAAGCGGGAAAATACAGGGTGTCCCCGAATGGGTTGAAGAGGACTTGATTGATTACATTCTGATTTAATTTAATTTTTTTTGTTTAGAATTCGAATCTTTTTATACTCTTTTCGAAGACAAAAAAATAGAATAGATTTGCATATTTTATACTCTTTAATTTATTTTTTTTTTTTTAAGCAAATCTTTTAATACTCTTTTCGAAGGTGGGAAAAATTGAATAGATTTGCTTTTTTTATACTCTTTAATTTATTTTTTTTATGCGAATCTTTTAATACTCTTTTCGAAGGGGGGGAAAATAGAATAGATTTGCATTTTTTATACTCTTTTCGAAGACAAACAAATAGCCTTTTTTATTTTTTTTTTATATTTCTTTCTTTCTGATTTAATTTAATTTTTTTTAGAATTCGAATCTTTTTATACTCTTTTCGAAGACAAAAAAAATAGATTAGATTTGCATTTTTTATACTCTTTTATTTAATTTTTTTTTTTAATGCGAATCTTTTAATACTCTTTTCGAAGGGGGGAAAATAGAATAGATTTGCATTTTTTATACTCTTTTCGAAGACAAAAAATAACCTTTTTTATTATTTTTTTTTTATTTCTTTCTTTCTGACTTAATTTAATTTTTTTTTTTTAGAATTCGAATCTTTTTATACTCTTTTCGAAGACAAAAAAATAGAATAGATTTGCATTTTTTATACTCTTTATTTTATTTTTTTTTAATGCGAATCTTTTAATACTCTTTTCGAAGGGGGGAAAAATAGAATAGATTTGCATTTTTTATACTCTTTTCGAAGAAAATAGCCTTTTTTTATTTTTTTTATATTTCTTTCTTTCTGATTTAATTTAATTTTTTTTTTATAATTCGAATCTTTTTATACTCTTTTCGAAGACAAAAAAATAGCCTTTTATTTTTTTTTATATTTCTTTCTTTTCAAAAAAATATTTAAGATTTCAAAGAATTCTTTGATTCAATAAGGCTTATTAAATTTGGTTTAAATAAGGCTTATTAAATATTGAATTGTTTATTTGAATTCTAAAATTTATTAAATAATAATTTCATATTTTTTTTTAAAGAATATTTTTTATTATTTTTTCCATAGTTTTTAAAAAATGTTTGAAATAATTAAATTGTTTTTTTTTTTAGATTTAATTTTTATAAATAATTTTAATAGGGTTTTTTTTTTTCGACAAATTAGAAGTTTATCTAATCCCTTCGATTACTCGATCAACCCAATTAAACTGGACAGATCCATATGAATACATTTGCCATCTCTCTCTCTCTCTCTCTCTCATTCACCTTCACACAAAGAACACAGAAATTTCAAACTACAAAAAACTCTCTTCTTGATCTTCTAACTTTTCCTGTTGACCGTTTGTAAAAGCGTAAAAACTTATAACAAATACAAAATATATATTTTATACAAAGCATAATATTCGTAACAATTTACTAAACTATCAATTGAATATGTAAAGTATTTCTCTGTTGTTAATTTGTTTTGTGCTTCTTAAAAAAAAAAGAAAGAAAAAAAAACAAAAAAAAAAAAAAGAAAAATTAAAATTCATAATTTGCCATGAATTCTTTTTGGTCAACGTTGTAATTATGATAATTAATACATACAAAGAACTTGTAATTGTAATCTTAACAATAATTATATAATAACTAATGAATATGATGATTATGATGATGATGATAATTTGAGCGATGTGATGTAATGTAAACGGCGTGTTAAGCATGATTGGCCCACTACTGGTAACAAAATCAAATATAAACAAATCCAAATCATATTGAACATATATATATATATCTTTATATATATATATACTAATTCCATATATATATATTATATATACATACCAACCCAATCTCATATGTACACACATGCCTATGACACCATGTAAAAGCGTTCATAACCGATTTCATTGTACAAAAATTTCATCAATTATCGCCCTGTTGATAATCCCAACAAACCTGAAAATAATAACTAACAATTTGCTTCAAAAAGCCCATACAAGCGCTAATTTAGTGTTAGTGAGAGAACCCAAAAAAATAAATACAACACGGATTTCGTTTAGGTTTTAGCATTTAGAATTTCGAACGAGACAAAATGCACTTAATTATTTGAAAATATCCTCAACCTAGCTGACATCCTTAGAAAGTACTCAAGGCACTGTGGTGAGAAAAGGTCAGATGATGGAGGAATTTTTTGGATCCCCTGGAATTTTTCAAATGAAAAATTAATTTGAAGACAGAAATACTTTTTCAGATTTAACCGAAATTTTTACAAGTATATAGAGGATTTTTTTGGAGTCCCCAGAAATTTCTACTTAAAAATTTATTTTTTTTTTAATTTGAAGACTGATTTGAGATACTTTTTCAGATTTATCCGAAATTTTATTATTGACTAGAGGAGTTTTGAAAACTGATTTGAAAAAACTCAAATACTTATTCAGATTTATCCGAAATTTTTACAATTATATAGAGGAATTTTTAGGAACCCCAGAAATTTTTACTTAACAATTTATTTATACTTAATTTGTCAGATTTGATAAAACAAAAATTCTTCTTGAAATTTATTAAAAATTATATCATGAAATCTTCCTCTTAACATATTCTCAGTTCAGAGTTGCTTTCTATCATGTTCGATTGTTAAGATTGACACAGAGTTCCCATTATGTTTTAATTCATTTTAGACGAGATCGATAGTATTTTCCAAATTCCGTCATTTCTAGAAATATTTTTTTATGATTAGAAATTTACAGATATTTTCCATCTTACTGAAATAGTATTGAAATAGGTTCAGGAATTTTTTCATTAAAATAAATCTTTTCGAGCTCAAAACAATCTTAAATAAAATTCTAGATAAGACTTAAAAATCTCTGGGAATATTTTTTTTTTATGATTTGAAATATGAAAGAAAGTCCTTTTACATTTTTTTTTTAGGATTTCAATAATTTCCTGGCTTATATATTATTTTCTGACTAACCTAAATTAATATGAGACAAAAGCTTTCAGCATCTGACTTACTTGCCACCTAATCAAATCAAAGTAAACCCAAAGCACCCTGTTCTCTCAAGGCACTTTGTTGTTTTGCATGCCGCACCCCACCATTTCCAATCCATCACCATTCTCGATCATTTTTACATAACAAACAAAAAATTGATAAATTAATTGGCCGCAGCACATCGTTACCAGACTTGCACCTAAACTCATTTCCAAGGCTCGAAAGCTTCAAGTCCTGCACAAAAATTAAAAATTATTTTATATGTCAATGTGAACTTTGTCTGTTGAGTGTTTGCCTTGCCTATTGTCTATTGGTTTAACCATTGCCCACAGCACCATAAAAACACGAAACATTTCACAATAACAGAGAAAACCAAACTAAAAAAACTAACCCAAAAAATTAAATTCAAAATTTAAAACCACAAAAAAAAAAAAAATACTAACCAAAACCACCCCACCAAAACAAATAAATTGCACGATTTAGCGACCCCAAAAAAAAAAATTAAATTAAAAAAAAAAAAAAAACAAAATTGATTCTAGACAAGTTCTTTTTTTCTCTTTTTGTTTTTGGTTTTGTTGTTTTATCTCTTGCAGCCTTATCAATTGGCGGCCTCAGCGGTCTCAGCAATTCCCGACCAATCGCCACTGCCACTTCCAGGCACACCCTCCCCAGGCAGTAGCTCGGCCTCGACGGGCTCCGGTTCGGGTTCAGGCAAAAGTAAATCAAATTAAACTATGAAAAAGAGAAAGACTAAGGAATCTCTCTGCCCACAGGTACTGACACCATTAAGCGAGGTGCTTCGCCTGCATCCGTCAAGCAAGTCAAGATCATCGACACTGCCAGCCCCTATTCGATTGTTCAGAAGAAGCCGCCGCTCCAGAAGGATGCACCAGTTGATATCACCACACCACCCACGGGCAAAGAGGATACCTTGAGCTCCACCTTGGGCAGCTCCAGTTCCACCGCACGCAAGGGCGTTGATTTCTATGAACCCCACAAGAGTCAAAGCAAGAACTCCGCATCCGACGACTTGTATGGCTCGAAATACACCAGCAGCCTGGACGCAAAGAAGAACAGTTATGGCTCCAGCAATTATGGGTCGACCAAGTCCACGCTCAGCACCGAGGACTACAAGGCCATGCGAAACAAGTCGAGTGCCACCTCCTCCTCGTCTTCGTCACAGGCCACTGTGTTGAGTGCCGGTTCCACGGCCACCTCGGCGCCCACCACTTCTTCGGATGACTCGGATGATTTGGTTTCATATAAATCATCAGCCTCCACCAATGCCTTGCTTGCTCAATCCCAGGCCATGACCACCAGCCAGCTAATGTCCAAATATCTGAAGCGTGAGCCACGCGTCCAGTTCACACCCATCAAATCGCCGGAATCACCCTCGCCCCCCGGCAATGGCGATGGCCTGCCCAAGGGCACTTACCAAATAGTCACGCCAAACTCCACCAGCAAGCCAAGTGCCACCACCGGAGCCATCAGCAAGTACACCACCTCAGCCTCAGATACCTCGACTGCCACCAGCAATCACAAGGTGTCCTCACCCTCGCGTCAAAAGGAGGCCAAAACTAATGCTGCCACCAGCAGCAATGCCACCACCTCCTCCTCCTCCATAGTATCCACGGGACGGCGACTATTCGACAGCCTGGCCTCATCCTCCTCCTCAGAGACGGAGACCAAGACCTACATCGGCGGCACCACTGCGGCCAGTTCAGCCGGAGGCAGCACCACCACCACAACCTACACAAACGACTCACGGAATGTAGCCGGTAATAGCAATAAGTCACAGTCAAGCTCAGAGCACAGAAGTTTCGGCAGCACCCTCTTCGGCAGCAGTGGCCTCGGCAACGGCAATGGCCACTTGAGCAACAGCCCCTTCTCCAACACCAATGGCAATGGCACTCACAATGCCATGCACCTATACGGCACCTTGCCCAAGAATAACGGCAGTGCCAGTGGGAGTGGCACTGCGGCTGGCCCTAGCGGAGGTAGTGCAGGCGCTGCCCTCTTTGGTGCCAGCACCACTTCATCCTACTACTCGGCCAGCTCCTCTTCCGGCGGCAATACGGCCAGCAGTAGCGGTGTCAGCTCCATGACCGGGTCCACCAATAGCTACGACTTCTATACCAGTAGCGGTGGCAGTCATTCGAGCAGCACCACCAGCTCCCGTCTCTTTGCCAATGGTGGCAACAATTATCACACCCTGGGCACTTATCGAGCCCAATATGCAGCTACCAATCCCTTTCTAGACGCTTTCGACGAGAAGCCGGGCAATGGCTCGGCCAGCTCGGGTAGTAACAATGGCGGCAATAGTAGTCATGGTAGTCAGCTCTTTGGGGGGGAGGATAAGCATTTGGACAAGGGTCATCAGCGTGCCAGTGTCATGGCTGCTTTTCAGTCGGGCGACTCGAAAAACGGCAGTGACGAGTACGATGATCTCAAGTGAGTTGCTCGCCCTCTTCTGGGCAAAGGCAGGTGAAAACCCAAAATGGACAAACACATAGTTTCTCTTTTTTTTCTAATAGAATAGACGATAAAATGCTGAAAGGGATTCTTTTTTGAGTATTTACAGTTTACAAATTTACAACAACCAAAAAAAAAAAAACAAAAATAAAACAAATCAAATACACGAATATATTAAATATTAAAAAAAAAACAACAACAACAACAAAGTGAAACCAATAACAAAAACAAAAATTATTACCAAAAAAAATTAACGAATTTTTAAAAAGAATTTTTCAAATATAAAAAAAAGAAAATCATCATGAAAACGAAATGGCAATCCACTCAAGATATTTAAAAAAAAAATTAAAAATAATAATAAAAAATAAAATAAATAAATAAGTCAATAAATTAAAAGGGCTGCCCAGCTTAGAGAGCTTTCTGTGAAGGCTTTTGGAGTGCGAAAGCTTTTCTGCTAAAGTTTCAACATTTTCTGTTAACAGTTGCAAAGGTCTTAACATTACCGTTAGCAGAGAAAAAACCCAAAACCAAAAGCTAATAATTAACAGTATTTTCGTCTAACAAAAAAACAAAAAAAAATAAAACCGATAACAAACAAAAAGGTTGAACGCCGGCATTTAATTTTTACAAGAGAATCATTAAAACTATTATACATAAAAATATATTAAATAATATTACAAATAAATCTAATTAAATAAATATATATATAAATAAATAAATAAATATATGAATTAACTTAAGCCGCAAAATGCTGAATAAAAAAATATTTTCGAAAACAGCATTCCATATTTCTAAAATACAAAAGAACCCGTACATATTCAACAAATCAATCAAGATAGATTTTTTTCCCGAAATTCCCGTTAATTATATATATATATATATATTTATATGTATATGTAAACCAATGTGTATTTCAATGTGACCAAGAAAACATTCTTAATCTAAAAAAAAAAAAATAAAAAAATAATGAAAGACAATTTTCGAGCAATATATTTGCCTACAATGTTTCTCTAAGCCTCTTATATACTATATATATATATAAACCATATATTTATATATAAACTATATATACATATATGTATACATACGTACTACTAAAACAAAGCTAAATTAATTTTCACCAACACAAACACATACATAAACACACGTTCATCTGGGTAGTACAGCGAACCCTGGACATATACGAAGACAAAGTAAAAGTAAAAGAAGAAGAAGAACATTTAAATACATGAATTTATTGACGAATCGATGTGCTTAATTTTCTTTTTTTATTTTTTTGTATGAAACAAAGTCTGATATACACACTAATATACAAAAATACCGTAATTATATAAATAAAAAAAATAAATAAATAAAAACAACAACATAACTATACAACAATTAAAAAATAATTCTAAAATTAATTAAAAAAAAGAAAAATCGCTTTGCAAAATAAATTCTAAGGTCTACAAATTTTTACAGCAATTTGGTTGGGCAAGCGCCGAAAAAAAATTAATTAATAAAAAAGAATAACTGTAAATAACCAAAAAAAAAAAAGAAACAACTTGTGCTTTAGCTAGTGTGTCAGTCAGTCAATGTTTGCCAGTTCAACTTAGTCTTTAGTCGGGCAGCAGAAAACCCAACCAAACTTAAAAAAAAAAAAAAATTACTTTAAAATAAAAAATTTATTAGTTAATTAAATAATCTATAACACCAGCATAATCATTCGTCTTCATAAAAAGTACAACTTCCTAAAGCAACAAACAACAACAACAACAAGAAAAACTCAAACCCAAAAAGTACATTTCAAATTTCCGATTCAAATTTTGCATCAATTAATTCAAATAGATATTTATAGCCAAGTCAGTGCATTATTTGATTTTTAACAAATTACCTAATAATAATATATATATAAATAAATATTAAAAAAAAATATATATATATATATATTTAAAATATTTAGGCAGCATTACCCAAAAAGCGCAATGCGTTGAGATTTTAAATAGTAAATTATTCGGTTAATTGTTAACAACATTTATTTTATATAAACAAAATGATGAAGAAAGAAGAAGAAGAAAATTTTAATTGTTGAAATACGTTTTTTATAGGAAAACCAAAGAACAACCAAATAAAAATAGTTGCGGTGAATTGATTTTTATATAGTGAATTGTTGATTATATGTTTATATAGCACGTAGTGTTTTTTAAATTAAAAAATACCGAATTTTTCCAATTTGATTTCCACCTACCATTGTTACTACAGCTGAAGCCTTTGAGTTGCTAAATAGATAAAATAATAAATAAAAAGTGAATTTTTCAATTTTCAATTTGTTCACCAAAAGCTTTAATCGTTGAACGACCCATTTAAAAAAAAAAAAGGTAACAAATTTCCAAAATAAATAAATAAAATAATTGTGAGTATGTAAAATGTATGTAAAATGTTGTCAGAATTAGTGAAGGGAATTTTCGAAAAAAAAATTTTTGTTTTGCAAATTCTTGTCTGAGTTCTTTTTAGCTTAGCTAAACTTAAGTGAGCCTCAATCCCATTCCCCTCATACCCCCTCCATACTTGGCAAAGAGATGATTGATTGCGGTGGTGGTAAAGTTGGTGCTGGTTTAGGTGTCTGTTGCATAAGCTGAATCTGCTTAGTTATCTTTGGCCCAAAAAAATACAAAAAAAAAAAATTGCTGCGTATTTATCAAAGAATTTCTCCAAAGTTTTTTTTTTTTTAATCCATTTTGTGCCGAACTAAATGTTCTGAACTTGCTTGATCATAGTTCTTGTAATTCGTAAAATATATTATGGAATATATATCACTGTGTCATATCGTACATTTATACCAGATTAAACAGTAAATTGTTACCATAAAAATATATATATATAGAAATACTAAACAAATTTAATTAAAAAAAAAAACAAAATAGCAGCAAAGCAGCAACTATAGTTAAATAATAATTAAAAAATAATTGGCAAAAAAAAAAAAACAACAATGTACTACAAATTGTATATGCATTTAATTTAGCGTAAATATTTAAACAAATCTAGAGAAAAAGTGTTAGCTGAAACGAAACCAAAATTAAAAAAAAATATGTTGAGCAAATATGAATTGATCGATCTACACACACACACACACACACACACAGACAAACAAACAAAAAAAAAGAAGAAGAAAATTAATGTTAGTTATCGGAAAAGTGAACGAACTAATTTACTGAAACGTCTTGCACAATATCGTAAACTTATAAACATTAGAAAAAAAAAACAACAACAAAAATATATATAAATATACTAAAAAAAAAAAAAAATTTACGCAACACAAAAAAAAAGAAAAGTGGAAAAAAAATGAATAGAACCAAATAAATGAATTATGAGAAATTAACAGCAAAATTATACAAATAAAATAAATAAATTGTTGCTTGGCAGAAATTAAAAAAAAAAAAAAAAAAACGAAGCATAGGGTCCTATTAGATTTATGTTAAAAAAAAATATATATATAAATATATATATAAAAAAAATTAAATCATATTCGCCACAATTGTTGCTTCAAAATATGACACAACCGACCCAGAGAGAATTTCGCACACTACAAAAAAAAAAAAAATGCATTTAATTTTAATTATAATTTTTAATTTTTTTTTTGCTAATTATCAACGAGTAATTGTGTGTATGTATGTGTGTATTAAATGTGCCTAATGTTATGTTTTGTTGAATGTGTTCTAGTCCTTTTCTTAAACTTTTCGGGGATTTACTTTTGGCCTGATTTATTAAATTCTATTTTATAACAAAAAAAAAAAACAACAACAATTTCTTCTGTCGAACTTAACAAGAAAATGGAGACCAAATGCTCAGGGCTTTAGCAAGTTATGATAAGCAAAAGAATATACAAAACAAATAAATATAAAAAAAAAAATAAATAAATAAATAAAAAAAAAATGCATAAAAAGAATTCCATTTGTAATTTAACATGAGCATGCTCCATCAATGTTATAACTCATTTCAATTCGATAAAAAAAAAATCATTCAAAACAGAAGCCACATTCCATACAAGAAGAAGAAGAAGAAGAACAATCCCGCTAAGAAGTTTACAAATCCAAGCAATCAACAAATTTGTTCAAAAAGACTGAATGAAAAAACAAAAAATTTAACACAATTTTTACCAAAAATAAATCCCCAAAATTTTCGTCTTGAAATTTTCTTGTTCTAATATTTTTTTCCGAATCTCTGAAATATCTAAAAATTATATTAAAATTAAAAAGTAATAGCAAACATTTAGCAAAAAGTAAAAAAAAATAATAATAATAATTACATAATTACCACCAGCGTATTGCTAACATACTAAACAATTTTAAAATTATTAAAAACAATTGCAATAATAGTCTAGAAATAAAATAAAATAATAAAAAAAAATCACTCGAAATATTTAAAGTCAAGTCAAATATTTGGAAATAATTTTTGGAACCCACCACAAAACAAATGAAAGAAATACCAACAAATTAAGCATTTCTAAAAAATAAAAAAAAAAAAATAACTAATAAATAAATCATATTTGTCAGCGTTAACATTTTCCTGTTTCTTCCATGACAATTTTTTTTTTTCATATTTTTCATTACTCAAATTTGATTTGCATTTCACAAAACAATAATAAAAAATTAACTAACTAATTCTTTATGTATATACACCATATTATAATCATATGTAGATAACAAATTAAAATACGCAGCAAACAAAATTTAAATTATATTAAAGCTAAAACGAAACGAAAAAGAAAAAGAAGAAGAAAGAAAGAAAAATATGACAAAAATAATACGCGTTTTGAACAGCACCAAGCGAACACGTGTGAAAATGGAGAATAGCAACAGAAAACAGATAATACTCTGATTACCACTGCCACAAAGTAAAATAAATAAAATAAAAACAAAAAACAAAAAAAAAACAAGAAAAAAAAAGGAAAACAAAAATTAAAGTTATTATAGACATAAAGCAACAAATAAATATATACTTTGCATATAGCGTAAAATATATAAATATATATATTAAAAAAAAAAATAAAATAATTTAAAAAATGAATAAATTAAATATGCAAAAAAAAAAACAGAAACAAGACAAAAGTAAAAAGACAAAAAAAAATGAATTCATTACAATTATACAAATGACAGAAGAACTTGAAAAGCCGAAAAGGAAATAGTTAAAATCAAGTAGCTTGTTGCCTAAACAAATTAAATCAATAATAAACAACAAATAACTAATTACAAAATTAACTCGACAATTATTATTTATTCAAAATCATCACTACAATAATGACAGCAACAAGAACAGTTAATCTTGACAGAAAAAAAAGTAAAAATAAAACACAAAATAAAATACTGCAACCGAAATAGTTCTTTGCGTGAGAATAAAACGATGTTACATTATTTAATGAAATATATAAAAATAAATAAAAAGAATATTTATAAATTGTGTTTTCATTCAATTGACTTGGCCTCGCTTGATTGGGGAAAAAACTCTATTTATGTCTCGCTCGCTCTAATTGATTCTGGCTTCGATCGCGGCGGGAACAAGCTTACTCTTCTTATCCTGCTCGCTCTTATTGATTCGGAATTGTGTTTTCTGCGAGCTCCTTCGGCGGACTATCTTGGCTTTCTTCTTTCTCGCTTAAACTAGGCTTAACTAGGAAGTAAGCAACTCTGCATGTCTCGCTCGCTCTTATTGATTCAGAATTCTGCCTTCGAAGGAAGTGACACGGCGGACTGTCTTGGCTTTCTTTTTTTCTGCTTGGTGAACTTTGCGAAATTTTTTACACTCTCCTTTTACCCTACGCTTTGGTTGATTTGGAATTCTAATTCCTGGTAGCTTCGTGGAGTCTAGGAAAATAGCTGGCGGACCTGACTTCTTTCATCTTGGTCTTGCAATGCGAAATTGCTTTGGTGGAGTGAGAAAAAAGGGAGTATGCAGATTCCTTCACCCTCCGCCTTTCGTTCCTACTCATCACATTTTGGTGATCGGACGCTTCGAGAAATTCGACTAGTTAATTTACAAATATTCCGCTGTATACCAGGCAAGCAGAAACCAACAAGGGGATGACATGCACAATTGAACAGACTAAGCAAATTTGCGATAAGCCCAGCGCTCTCAGTAAGACTTTAGCAGGGCAGCCCTCTCGCAGCACAGCGCTCTCCGAACACAGCGTTCTCTCAGCACAGCGCTGGGCTAAGCTGGCTATGCAAAGCCAGCTGCTCTCTCATTCTGTGCGCCTGGTGTCTGGCCGGGTACCTGAATTTTTAGTAACCCAGACAAAAAAAAAAAAATAGAAAAAGTAAATAAAACTCGGCGTGGATGTATTTGTTTTAAAAAATTATATTTTCTTCATTCTGTTGTTGTAGTCAAAATTAAACATAGGCTCGATAAAGGAAGATGACATACACAAATGTATTGTATAAAAAAATTATAAACTTTAAAATTAATTACAATAATGAATAGTAAACAGTAAAAATATTAAAATTAAAAGAGCGTTTGTTGGCGAAACGAAACTAATTTAAAAAGTTTTTTCTTTTTTTTTTTAATTCTAACAAAAAGAAAATATGCTTCATATTTCATAATAATAATAATAATAATAATAATAATTAAAGTATATATAATATATATTTATAAATTTATAAAAACTTAACAATTAAATATTCTGTGTGAAATTATAAAATTAATTGGTCTCAGCGCCATTTTCTCTTTAAGTCCTTCGAGGGTGAAAGAATGTGTGAGAGAGAGAGAGAGAGAGAGTAGAAATACAACAAAATGTACTTTTTTGAATGATTTAAATCATTTTTATTTGAATTTTTATTTTATATTTATTTCTCAAATATTTTCAATAATAATTAATATTATAATAATTAATTAATTAATGCTTGTAACATAACAAATATTTTCTTTTTTCTTCTTTTTTTTTAATTTCTCATTTCACTGATATTTTTTTCATCATTTTCTGCTTCTTCTTCTTCTTCTTTTTGTTTACGCTGCTTTCTACGCTCAATTGAAATTCACAATGCCGAACGCTTAAATTTAGCATTTCTTTTTTTGTTTTTGTTTTTATACATTTTTGATCTGCCATTTTCTTTAACTAGCTTATGTATGTATGTGTGTGTGTGTGTGTGTAAGTGTGTGTGTTAATTTACTTTTAAGTATTGGTTGCTGTCTTTAGCTTTGCGTTGCTCTCAATTCACACAGACATTTTCAGTTACGCATTCAAATTGGAATACGAAAATGTATTTTATTTTTTTTAGTATTTTTTTTTTTAATTAATTCGAGTTGCATAGCTGCGATTCGATTGTTTCGTTTGACGTTCCATACTTTTTTCATAATACATATATATATGTATATATATATATATATATTTTTGTTGTTGTTGTTGTGTTTTATGTACAATACACATAAGAGATTTATAGTAAAATTTGGTGAGAAACTTTTGCATCGCCATTTTGCATTTTCATTTTTATTTTAGAGCATAAAATGATTACTTTTTTTTTTTTGTATTTTATTTATGTAAGTTGTACAATTAGAGAGCACAAAAGTTTAAGACATTTTCATTTGAATTAATTTATATATATTTATTTATTTTTTTATTTTTTTGTTAAGTTTTTCTTTTTTTTTTTTTGATTGATTGATTGATGTACAATTATAAATAAATAATTAAATTTGATTGTTTCACATGTTTTTGTATTGTTTTATTAATTTCATTCTTTTTTTTTTTTAGTAGTGATAAAAAATGTTTGATTAGTTAAGATTTTAGAAAAAGGAAAAAAGCTAAAAATTAAAATGTTTTTTATCATTTTTTTTTTTAAATTTTTTTTTTTAAGTTTTTGTCTGAGTATTGGTAGAATGGTTGGTGGTTGTGTGTGTGACAGTCGAGGTGGGCTTGTGTGCGCATTTTGAAAGAGTTTTGGGTACCAAATTAAAAAGAAAATAAAAGCAAAATAATAATAAAGAATTCAAATGTCGGGTTCAGCCATTTTGTTGTTGTTACTCTCTTTTTTTTTTATTATATATATTTAAAACTTGGACCCTATTTAAAATTGTAGCATAAGCCCGACTTATGACCGCATAAATTTTTTGTTGTTGTTGTTTTTTTCTCACAAGTGACAGACCGACCATAAAACCAAAAAGATTCCTAAGTTCTCAAAAAAAATTAAATATTCGAAAACTTGAAGAAAAGTCTAGGGGAAATAAGGTGGTGTCTCCTTTTATGTGTATGTAATAAATTCACTGCTGCAAAATATTTCTGTTTATTTTATTGTTTTATTACTTTTGTAGTTTTTATATATTTTATTTTTTTTTTTTACTAAAAAGTAGGAACTTTTCTGCCTGTTGTTTTTGTTGTTGCTTGTGTATTCATTTTTCTGTCTTGCTTCAAACTTAACTCAAATGCTTGTCTAAAAACAAACAAAGTATCAGATTTCTCTAACTATATACGACTATATGGTTACCATATAGATCTTTCTTTTTTCTTTTTTTTAAATCAAATAAACAAATTGATGCAAAAACAATTTAATAACAATCACTTCCATTTTGCTTACACTTTTGGCTACCAAATTTATGCTATATAAAAAACAATCAAAACTTGTATTGAGCACACACACACACACTCACACATACAAAAAATTAACACCCTGATGAATCAAGAATCAAATTAACAAATTTTTTTCTGAATCTGAATCCGATCTGAGCAACTCTGTAATTATTGCAAGTGCGTGTGTGTGTTTTTGGAGGCGAGACTGTACTAATTAAAAGCATTTCATTACTGAATTAAAAAAATTTAACTACTCATATGTAAAATGGTTTTGTTTTTGTTTTTTGTGTGTTTTTTGATATGTTTCTGTTAATGTTGTATATGTTGCGCATGTAGTGATTTTTTTTCTCTTCGATTTGGGCAGCATTCATTTTAGGTTTTTTTTTTGTTTTTTACTTTCGAGTTTGTTGGATTAAATATTCTTTTTTTCTTTTTCTTCTTGTTTTTGTTTGGTTTATAACTACAATTACAGTTATATAATTACATACATATATATGCTTCGATTTCCTGTGTGTAAACATGTGGCCTGTCTGCTTTGCTTAAGCTTTAAAGTGTGAGTCACTTTTCACACACACACACACACACACGCACGCACAAGCAGAAGCTCAAGCAAACATGCCTGCTGCCCTGGTAAGTCTTGAAATATTTTCATTTTTATTTATTTTATTTTTTATTTTTTTCAATTGGTTTGCAGCCTTAAGATTTTACAAATTTATCAAGAATTTTAGTGTGTTTATTTTTTTTCTCAATTCTCTATTTTTTTTTTTTTTAAGTCTGTTTGAAGATATCCGATCTCACCAGTTTTATTTTCTGTATTTTTATTTTAATATGGTAAATTATTTTCTTTTTTTCTACTACTTGGTAAATTAATACTTTTATGTTGTTTTTTTTTTCAAATAGCTACGCTGATTTTTTTTATAATTTTTTTTTTCTTTCTTTTCTTTTGATTTGATTTTGATTTAAATTTAAATTGTATTTAATGTGTAATTGTTTTTTTTTTTATCGGTGATTTGCTCAATATTTACACGCTTTAGCGTTGATTTTTGTTTTAATATCCTTTTTTTTTTAATTGTTATCGTTGGGCTAAATATTTGATTCTGCTTCTTTGAACGCCGACGCAGGCCAAGGAAATTCTCTTTCTTTTTTTCTTCTTCTTCGATTGTTTTGCTGTTTTTGTTTCTCAGTGTGTGTGTGTGTGTGTGTGTGTGTGTGGGTTTACCGTTATCATTTACAATAATTAATGCCTCCATTTTATACATTTATTTTTATTTTTAAATACTTGTATGAAATTTTGATTTGTCAAGAGTTCTCATTTGAAATTCTAGCAGTCGTGGGTTTTCCTTTTGTTTTCTTTTTTGATATATATATATAAATATGTATGTATATAATATATATATATATATATAGATTTGATTTTATATGTACCTTGTATCGAGAAGATGCGGTAACAAAAGTTTTTGTGTGTATATGCTTTTCTCTCAATAATATTGTAGACATAGACAAAGGGCATATGCAAGTAAGTTAAATAGTTTAAGTAGTTTAGATTAAGTAAGTTAAGTGAGTGTGCTAGCTTTTCTTTTCTTTTTTATATGAAACACTAGTGTTTTTTTTTTTTTATATTTTTAAAATGATTATAAGCATTTTTTTTTTTTTGTTTTTTTTTTAGTTAAGTTAAAAATGTATTTGTATTTCCTTTTTTTTTTAATTTCAACACACCGGATTTTTTGTCTGTTGTCTTTGTGTATGTGTGTGTGTGTGTGATTTGTTCATTAAATGTAAATACAAATACAATTAATTAATTAACTTTACTCTTATGATTTGATGCAATCATTTTTGTTATGCTTTTTCTTTGCTTTTCGTACACGTATTCCATTTTCATTTTTGTTTTTTTTTTCCATTTTTAAATTGTTTTTAATTTTAAATTACGATCACTGCTACTTATGCTTAAAAACTAAGTCCATATCAAATAATTTATAATTAATTTTGCGTTTCATTAAATCCTTTCCTTTCTCTTTTCTCATTTGTTCATTTGCGCCAACGTATAAATAATTTCATTTCGATTTTTCTTCTTCATTCATATACATATATATATTTATATGTATATATATATATATTCATTTTATATAAACTATTAATTGTCTGTCTGCTTTTGTTTTCATGTGGGCTGAATGGTTGAGATGTTTTGAAATGTGTTTTGTATCGTTTTTCTTTTTGTTTTGAGTTAATGTTCAGTGTGATTTTGATTTGTAAAATTATCAAAAAATCATTAGGGGGTTTGTTTTTTTTTTTTTTTTTTTGCTAAAAACACACACGCATATGTCTTTCATTATTACAATTAACTTACTTACTTAAATAAATATACCATCTTAGTTTGTGTATTTCATTTTTTTTCTTTTTTTTTTTGTTTTGAGATTTTTCATAATAGCTTAAAATTTGTTTAATTTCCTGTTTCATGTTTTGTTGTAGTTCTTCAAATATACATATATATATATTCTATATGTCAATATTTTTATTTATTTTTTCTTATTTATTTATTTATTTAATTTTTAATCTTTTTTTTTTGTTTTGTATATTTTTTGCTAACTTAACAACATTTACATTTTACATTACAATACACACAATGGGATTCATTTTTTTTTGTATTTTTTTTACGTACGCGTTGATTTAACAGTTTTAAATTTAAGGGTTTTTCTCTTCTTCTTCTTAATAATTTTTTTTACTGCTAAACAAACAGACATTTCTTAAAATTTTTCTCTGGAAATTCAATTGAGTTTTTTTCTCTTTTTAATTTTCAAGCTTTTCTCACTAACAAAATGAATATTTCTTTTTTTTTTGCGACAAAAAAAAGTACACATTTAATTTTTATTCGGGTTTTCTTTTGTTTTTGTTTAAACTACATCAAAATTTTGCAAATTTAAGTTCATTTGTTTAATATATATATAAATATAAATTAAGTTGCTTTCATTTAAAAAAAATAACAACGGCAAAAATACATAATAAAATTTCGCTTACTTCATTTTAGTTGGTTTTTGTTTTTTGTTTATTAAACATTAATACATATTTTTTTTCTTCTTCTTTTTTTTATATTTTCGTAATTTTTGACTTATGTTTTTTTAAATTTTAGTTTTTGTTTGTTTTGCTGTTTTTTAAAACCAAAACACAGTAGTGCACTAAAATTAATTTCTAAGTTTTCGTTTTTTGTTTTTTTTTTGCTCTCTTAATTCTTTTTTGTTTTATGCAATGCAACTTATTTATTTTTGTTTTACTTCTTACAAACTATAGTTTTAAATTTAAGCTTAAATTTTAATTTCTGATTGTTTAGTGTTGTTTTTTTTTTTTTGTTTTCTTTTTTGTTTTGTTTTGTTATTCTTTCTATGTGCGATGACCTAAAACTTTGAAATTTAATATTTTATATAATAATTTATTTCTTTTGTTTAATTTAATTTCTTTTCCTTTTGTAATTTTGAGTGTATTTTTTGTTTTTGTAATATATATTTGTTTTTTTTTTTAACATTGAAAACTATTTTTTTAATAAAAATTTGTAATGGAGTTGGGCTTTGTAATTTTTATAGCTCATGCATCGATTGTTGCTGCTGGTTGCTGATGGGTTGGATAGCTTGGATTGGTTGGGTTAGTTCATTTGATTTTTTCTTTCTTTGTTTTAGTATTTTATTTTGTATATTTTCTGGTATTTTCTGGTATTTTTGCGCCAGCCGCCTGCAAGTTGTTTTTAATTAGGTTTGAACCATTTTAGACGGCTTGGAATTTGATTTTGAGATTGTTGCTGTTGCTGTTGTTGTTGTTGTTGTTGTTGTTCGTGATATTGTTTTTGCTGCCAATTAATGCTGTAAAGTCCATAGTTTCGGTTGGCACTTAGTCAGGTTCAATAAACCTGACCACGTGTTGGATTCTAGATGTTCGATTTGGAGAAGCTCACACGCAAATGGTTGGATTCGGAAAGCTGATGATTGTGCATTTTGATTAAAGCCAACACGGCTTCTTCCACCGATGACAACTGCAGCAGCGCCATCTTTCGGTCCTTACTGCAAATGGAATTAAAAATTTATTCATCTTTGATTTCAAATTTTTTTTTTGTATAAGATTTTCTTTTACTTACGGGAAAAATTTGAATGCTTTAACTTCGAAATTGTTGGTGGTGAAGGCTTCTTTAATGTCATCCTCTGTGCAGGATGAGCTGTAAATAGAATAGCATAGATATTGGGGTTGAGAAAAAGAATTAATATCTATCAATTTGGTAGGGCCCATTGTGCCATCGATATGCCTTCACACAGCGGGCATATAAATTCTCAGAGAGAGAGAGAGAGTGGAGCCGGAGCAGTGGGGGGAAACTGGCGGGGCGCTTTGTTGTCTTCGACAGACAAAAGTGTCCTGCTGGGAGGCTGCTCTTTATCATAACGGTAATTGTAACAGAGCTCTCCAGCTGGGCCAATACCTCCAACACCCTCCACTCTCGTCTCCTTGAGCTATACACCTCATGGCAAAGTTGAAGTGAAATTAGTTTTGAGAATACTTACGGAATGTTACTTAAATGCAATGTCGCTGATGGCGGATAGATATTCTGATAGTTCTTGCTGCCTGGCTTCTTAAAACGATGCAAGGGATTTTGGGAATAGTCACGTGTGAGACCCGCATCGGGCTGGCCCTCTTTGGGCAATTGAACGGCCTGATGTTTGCTGGCCATAACACGTATGGGCTTGCCCCATAAACGTAATTTATCCAGGTGAGACATGGCTAAAACGAAAACAAACAACAAAACAATTTTAATGGGCAAGTTTCTCAGGAATTTTATTTGACTTTATATATATACATATGTATAGGATTGTGTGAGACCAGTCTATCTAGTCTTTTCGTGTAAATGCAATTTATATACTTTGCTTTTGGCAATAAAATTGTGGCTCCCACACACACTTTGGGTTTCCACAGCCAAGTCAATTCAACTAACTATAAGTGCATACAAATATTTACATACTAAAATGTAAACTGCAACTTTATCAATGTCGTCTGGCGGCATCGTTTGCTTTCCAGTGATTTACAAGGCAAAATCCACTTGCTCGCCCATAAAAAACCCGAGTCAAGGAGAACTTTTAAAAAACCTAACACCGATTCTGAAATACCCTGTGGTCAGGTCAAGAATTATTTTATATACACAGTAGTTTGATATATCTTCCAAAGGAAGAGTCGAATCGATTAAAAATTCATTCATTGTTTTTTTTTTTTTTTTTTTGAGAAAAACTTAAAATACCCTAGAGACTTTTTAAGGAAAGTGTAAAAAACAAATCCTTTTGCCTTTGATATATAAATTTTTTGTATTCGAACTCATAACACCTGCGGCTTTGAGGTATATGCAATTGATATCTAGTGTGTCGTTGTGGCTCCTTTTCAATTTCAATTTTGTTTCCATTTGTATTTAATTCTTTAGATTTCTACTCAAAAGCATTGCAAGTCATGCCTTGGGGAAGTGCAAAAAAAAAAAAAAAAAGAAGTGGGAACCTCAACTTTTCTTTATTATTTTATAAAAATTCTTTGACATTTTGTCATTATGTCAGGCCGGGTTAAGTTAAATTGAATTAATGTAAAAAGGCTGGGACTGTCTTTTCGGTGTTATTGTAAAATAATAATGCTTACTCAGCCGTTTATTGTTAGCCTAATGGATTAAATGATTTTACTTTTTTTTCCCCCGCACCCCCCTTTTTGCTCTTGAACAATATAATAAATTGTAAAATAAAAGGATGTCGTAGTAGGCAGTGACAAAGGCTGGCATTTTTCGTTTGCCATATGCGTGGCAGGCTACGAAAATGCTGTCATGTATATGGGGAAATATGAGGAAAAACTCTTGTAATAAAGATTAATGTACTTGGACTAGAAAACAGCAACCCCCCAAAGGTGTTTGTGCTGTATTCATTGCAACAGATGCGGCCGGTCGAGCCCTACTCAAAAAGTATCTTAAAGTTTTTAATTACAAGTCTGACCAACAAGCTGAGCAGGCACAAATCATTACGAAGTCATAACCAGAGTTGCAAAGGCAAAGTGTGTGCTCAGCTGTGAGAAAGTAAAAAAAAAAAGAATTGATAAGGCCAAATGACTAGGCTTATCCTTAAGTACAAGTGATTTTTGTAGACATTTTGATATGCTCAGGTGAATCTATTTCAAAACTCTAAATTCGCTTCAAAAAATTCACAATTAATTTTGTTGGTCGAGTGTCAGGCGTTAAGTCACTCAAAGAGTCACTTAGTCTATGACAAAAAATTGTTTCAATAAACTCGCCTGGTCTCAAGTGCAGGGAAAACTTTTTGCCAAAACTCTCACAAAGTCAGACAACAAGTTGCACATGGCGTATACGTAATCGGCCATAATATATATAGTTTGAATTCAGCATATGCTGCTCTCTCTGTGTGTTTGCGTGTGTGTAATATCAGTGGGACTTGTTTTGCTTTTATTGTAAATGCTCTTATGCAAAATATTTTGTGGTAATTTGTATGGCAAAACAGGAAAATTTATTTACGCAAAATTCCCCAATAGAATAGAGAGCCAGCCAACTCTGACTTTCATTTCTCACAACTAAAAACAATTCAGTTAGAGTATCAGGACAGACAGACTAGAACCAGGCCGACCAACACACCAAGTCAGACAGACGACAGCAGCAGCAGCAGCAGCTGGTGTGCGTGTGCCTATAAATAAGTATGGCCTGGCCCATAGAGCGAACATCATGGTAATAGTTTGGGCACTCTCAGAACTGCTATAGTTTGTAATAAGTTGGGCAAAAACTTAATCCCACACACACACAAACAAATGGCTCTAGCAAAAAACAATCAGACCAGAGAGGAAGACTTTTTGAGGGTGTCCAAACATTTGTTGCTCTCTGCTTTTTCAATTTAACCCAGAAAAAATAAGTAAACCATTATAATTTTTCTCAGACTCACTGCTTAGTGATTCACAATCTTTCACTAGGCTTATTCTATTTTTTTTTTTGTCTATTTTTTTGATTGCTGGAGTGAGTCGGTGTGAAAAACTAGAGTTTTTTTTCTTTTGAAAAATAGAAAAATGTGTAGGAAGAGAGTCGCATTCAACCACCGTGTTCTTTGGTAATCGTCTTTGTTTGTTTGTTTGTTTGGAATTGGAGTAAAGTAAGGAATGAATTTGTTAATATTTTATGAGTGTATAAGTGCGCACTCACGCTCTACAGTCAATCTCACACGGTAGCCCGACAAATTTTGCAGGTAAGCTTTTTGGCTTTGAGAAGTTGGCGCGGCTGGGTTGACCAAAGTTTTGTGCAATTTTAGAGCCCTGACGGCACATTAGTAGTCTATATGCTGCCAGAGTGCCATTAATATTTTCTAGAGGGTGGATTTCTGCAGGGTTGTAAAGGTTCGGGGGAATGGGTGACTTTGTTTGTACCCATTTTCATGTTTTGCTCGGCCATGCATTTTTTCAGCACGAATTGTTTGACTGCTACAATAATTTGCTTCCATTGTTTTGGTTGACTGACGGTAGATTTTGTCCAAAAAAAAAAAAGAGATGAGGAATTTCGAAAAACCCGAAAATGTGCTGCAAAATATTTGCGTATTTTTGGATAATTTTTTTTTTGTTTTTGTTTATTTGCTGTGGGTTTTGTTTTGCATTGGTTTGGTTGTGCCAGCAATTTGTTTTGACAGTGGTTTAAATACAGTACACATACAGGAGAAGCCAAAACAGATAAACAGACTGTGGTATTCACATTTTGTGGTTTGTTTGCTGTCAATTTTTCGGTAAATTCAATTAACATTACGCATACGCCGCATGGACAACAACAACAGCAATAAACATGGAGTAGAGCATAGTTCTGTGTGAGAGTATCTCTGTATTTGACACGCAGCAGAAGAGCAGATATATATTTTTGCAAAAACACAAAAAAAAAAAAAATGGAAACATTCATGCATTTCATATAAAGCAGTTGATTAGCTTTGTGGTTACAACAGCAAAGGAATGCAAAAATAATACAAATAAAATGGGTTAGCAAAAAAAAAAAAAAAAAAAAAACAAAAAAACAAATGTCAACTCAAAGCTGGAATGCTTTTGTGACCAAAGTTATGCCAAAGCTATACGTAAAAAAAAAACATACAAAAATTTTACCACGAAAAGAAAAAAAAATTAAATAAATTAATTGAGTGCAGCAGCACAAAGCATATTTTCGCCTTTGCCAGGCAGGACGAACCTGGCCCGTTGGACCATGATAAAGTAAACTCCCATTACGCTTGAGCTCCTGCTGCTGTTGCTGTTGTTGTTATTATTATTATTCTTTTAAATCAATAAACAGTTAACGCAATTTAACTGGCAGCTTTATAGTTGCAGTCACAAGCGAACGCGTGTTGGCAGCGAACGTGTTGCAATTTGCAAGTGATTTCCGGACATGCAGCGCGCAAAAGTTGTCAACACACTTTGCATTTATTGGGCAAATTAAATTTATTTAAACTTTATTATCAACAACTGGCAACCGAGCCAACCAAACAAACAACCGAAAGCTACAAACTGTCAACATCATTCGAATTCAGCCAAATGGGTGTCTCGCTCGACCCGGTCAACTGTTCGGCAACTGTGGCTTCTGCTCTGCGGCAACTGCCATTGATCGACTCTTTCATTTGTAGTTAAAGTCATTATTACAGCTTGTTCTTGTTGTTGTTGTTTTTCACATTTGTTCAGGCATTTATTACACATTGCCCCAGCTGCCCCCCACCCCAAACATTACATTTGTTAGCATGAAGAAACCCAAGCAGAAACCAATCTTTCAGAGCTCCAGGAATTCTCTCTCTCTCTCTCTCTCAGGAATATTATTATTTTTCGTCATAAAAATTGTGGCATACTTTTAACTTGTTGTTTTTTTTTTTTAATAATATTTTTCGTTTTTTTTTTAATCGGTTTACAGCTTAATGAGCCGTTGGGCAATTGGTTTGGAAACGAAAACGAGTTGGCAGTTTTTGTATCTCTGCTGAAACTGTTGGGGGTCAACATAAATGTTTTCATTATGAAACAAATAATAATAATAAGAAGAGGATGAACAAAACCATTGAAAAAATAAGGTTTTTTTTTTTAAATCCGACTATAAGATTATCTGAAGGCATATGAATGCGGCAGTCTCGACAAATATTTTCAATTGAAAACTATTGAATGAGATTTTCTTTCAGACTTTAAAGGAAAACTTATCGACCTGAATTGTTCATTGAAACCTTTAAAATTCCACGAAGAAATATCTAAGAGCAAAATTGTTGGTGTCTTTGGATTTTTTGAATGATTAAATCAAATTTCCCCGATAGATCCTGGAAATGGCATTATCAATTTGAGAGTGATTGAAGTAAGCTGAGTCACCAAATAATTAATTTTATTTTCAGATAAAGATCTTGGTTTAAATTTAAAGATTCTTTCTTGCCAGATATAATGCTGATAAAATACTTTCAAGTCTAAAGAGCTCGGAAAATTTAAAATAAAACAAGGACTTGGCACAGCTTAAGTGCGACTTTTTTTTATAATATCAAAAATAATTTTCAGAGCTTCTTCTTGCTAATAATCCTGAAGCTGACAAAAAATAATTTTTTATTATTTTTTTATTTTTTATTTGGAATTTTATTCAGTGGCAGACACAGCGTTAATCGCTCTTAATTAAGTGCTGCATTTTGGTTGGTAGATTCGTGAGAGATAGGAGTGGGCCGGGGCTGGGGTGGTGTCTGCGAATCGCTGCCAGCCTCACTTTGACAGCTTTTGAGTTATTCTTCAGAATGAATAAATTAAACAAATGCCCAACGGGTGGGCCGAGAAACGGGCCAAACCAGGCCGGTTGGTTCGTTGGTTGCTTGGTGGTCATCTATCTGTCTTTCTCATCAACGAAGTATCGGCGGGGAGGGGGGGGGGGGGTGTGTGTGAGGAGTGAGGAGTGAGCTGTGAGTCGATCAGATGAAGCTGCGTGTTAAATGAAATAATACCAAAATGCGAAATTGAAAAAACTGTACTTGTCGCTTGTCCAGTTTGGTTGCTCTTTTGTTGCCTTTGTTCTTATTGTTGTTGCTGTTGTTGTTGTCACTTGGTGTTTTTGTAATAAAGTGGAATTTGGCACATTGGTCTTAACTGTGACGATGATGGCAGTGGCGCGGCCATTCGCAATGCTATTTGTGCCAGCGACCCTGAAAGTGTGGGCGAATTCATTTCGTTTAATGCGAGCCACACACAAACACACACACACATACACACTCACACACCTTTGCACTGAAAAAGGAAATGCAATAAAATGATTGGCATGTCCAGCTGTGTGCTGACTATCTCTGTGTGTGTGTGTGTGTTTGAAAGCTTACCAAGTCTCTCAGTTGGTTCGTGGTGCCTTCTTTTTTTTTGGTTGCCTGTCAATGAAAGAGAGAGACAGAGAGAAACACCTGGGGGCTCAGCTTTTGTCGCCTCTTTTATGAGGCTGTCAGGAGGGTGGTGGTGAGAATGGCAGTGAGAATGCATTGAGTGGGCGGACCATAACGCCCAGCTGGTAATAAAGCGCTTATGAAATTTCATTTATGCGAGCCGCTTGCCTGCTCGAATGCAGGCGCATTCTTCTTATATTCACGCCATCTCTTTCTGCTTTTTTTCCATTTTGGCATTTCGCTTAACAATTTTTATTATTAATAAATTTTGTTTGCCCATACAATTCTGGAAATTCTACTGTCATTACATTGAAGCCTCAATTTGTTAAACATTCTCTGCCTATTTCTAGCCCTTTCCCTTTCTCTTTCTCTTTTGCTACCCCAACAAGCAAGTTGCAGTGGTTTTAACTTGGAAAGGTATTTGCACTGTTTGGAATTTCATATTGCTGGAATTTTCATTTTAAACAAGCTGCAATTCTCTGCAGTTGTTCCCTTTTGAGTTTTGTACGCTTTTTCATTTCTTTTTTCTTTTTTATTTTTCATTGTTGTATTTTTTTTTTTTTTTGGGTTTTTTTGGTTTTCATTGTTATTCTTGATCATGATGTTGTTTTAAACAAATATTTGGTATTTTCAATTCTTTCTTTGTTTTTGTCCCTCAGATGATTTTTTCATTACCCATACACGCCTCATGTTACTGTACACGAGTGTGTGTGTGTGTGGGTGTGTTTAAATCAGAGGTTTTCTGTTACGTTTGAGAGGATGCCAGAGCAATGGAATTTTTTTTTAATATTTTAATTCCATGAAATTTGGTATTCCTTTTTTTTTTTTTGTGTGTGTGTTTTTTATTTTTATATTTTGTCTCACTGTACTCACCCAAATAAGCTTGTTGCGGCTCTGCCATTTGTATGAGGGCTGAATCCTTTTTGTTGTACAAAATCTTTACACGTTGCACATCGCCATATACACCTGTGAATTGCCAAAAGTGTAGAGCAGAGTTAAACAAAATTAATATTTATTTGGAAAAATTCATTAAATTTCAATCAAAAATGTAATACAAATACTTTTCGATATTTATCAGGGCTAACAATAAAAATTAAATTATACAATAAAAAAAAAATAAAAATAAAATGAAAAATATTTAACTATAATTTTTAAAATTTATTCACAGTTCAAGAACATTGTAGCTTTTGATTTAAAATAGCTAATCATCTATTTGACCTGTTCTCTTTTATTTAAAAATATTTTCAAAAAATTTATTCTCATGATTTCCCTCTTTTTTTTTTATTGGTATACAGTCAAAGCATTCTCTATTTCAATGATATCATCTACAAAGTATTCTCTTTTGCTCACAAAAAAAAAAAAAATAAAATAAAACTTGATTCGTTAGAGGGTTTGCCGGAATTCCGACAGATTTTGCAAAAGTTGTTAAAAAAAAAAAGAGAAGAGGGTATGAGAAAAGTTCTACAAGCCAAAGAACCCCTTCTGAAAACATTTTCCATTGAGCGCTTTGAGCAGGTGAACTAAGAAGACTCTGATCCACATTTATACCACTGCCATATGCCACATATTATTGCCGCCCGTAGCACAGATAGTCCAGGGGACTGGGTGGGTGCGGCCGGGTTAGTATCTTGTAAGAAACTCATAACTAGCTCAATAAGTTTTGCGGTGGTGGCGTGAATTTTTTACGACTGCAACGGCAAAAGGGTAACCAACCAGCAACGTGGCAGCAGACCTGGCAGTCTTGGCAGTCCTTTTTTAATGCTGCCACAAACTATGCACCCCACCAAAAGCCAGCGAAAAGACACGGCTGATTTAACAGCTGTTTGCTGTTGTCAGACAGTCAAAAATTGGTAAGAAGGGGGTGAGAGGATGGGGGATTGCGAAGTTGTGCTGCACGTTTTGGTGCCGTTATTGAATTGAATTTTACGAGTTTACTTACGAGCCACACTATGAACAACATTACTGGCAAGCCATTAAACTGTATTAACTGCCGCAAACTATGCCACCCAACAAAGACAAGCAAGCCCTGAAGATGGCTAGGAAACTTTAAAATAACTTTAAAGACCAAAGAACTATTGACCAACCCTGAGGGGGTATGGAGTAGTATCCAGCTAGTCGAGTTGACAAAGTAGTTGCCATCAGGCAATACGGTTTGCCAGAAGGCAGCAGGGAGGAGCCAAGTCACGTCAAGTCAGTTAAGTTCAATTGTTTGGTCAGTGCACTTTTGGCTTTGACAGGTGGCCATGATGCCCATGTGTAGCCAATCAGCGGCAAATTTGCAGCAAAGCGTAAATTGCCATCAAACATAGAAAGAGAAATACTTTTAAAATCAAGTCAGCCCACCAGCCCGAACAATATGTAAGAAAAGAAGAAGACGAAGAAGGAGAAGTGCAGCAAAGAAGTCCTACAAAAAAAAAAAAAACTCCGCAATGCAAACAATGTAAAGTGGCAGTTTTCTTCCCCCAAGACAACAAATCGAATAATGCGAAAAGTAAATTTTCAACTATCCACATACATTTCCCCTGCCCCACTCTCTCTCTCTCTGTTTTGGTTGGCAGTTGTTGTAAAAAGTCAGTGAGCGCTAACAAGTTACCAAAGTAGCAATAGAAATTGAAATGCAGGTAGTAAATAGTGCCGAGTTCGGTTCAACAGTTGGCAGTAAATCCATTTTATACAGACGACTGGTTGCTGCCTTCTACCATCTGAAAATTGCCAGGATAGTTGTCGGCTCGCTGGTTTTTTCCTACTTGCCTGGCTGCACAAAACTTGACTTATGCCAAACACCGAAAAATTCTTACAAAATACAAAAAATACCAAAAAAATGTCTGCTTTTTTGAAGTCAAGAAATATATACTCTTTTTGCTTTGCACAGAGAGAAAAAAGTGAACTTTTGCTGTGAGTGAGTTTTTCATTTTGGGCAGAGTGGAAAAGTGTATGCCGAATAAAAAAGAAATTGGTTTGCCGACGACGAGCAACAATTGCAGCAATAAACCAAACCAAGCCAAGCGAGCCCCGAGCAGAGTCTCTGCATTATCAGCCAAGAAAAGCATTGGCATTGAAGCATATTGACTGCCAACTTGGGTAGCATGGCAAATGCAATGCCAAGATAGACAGCGCACCAGCAGTCAGACTTTCCTGACCAACGGGGCGTATGAGCAACTCCTTCTTTTGGTTGCTATGCAAAGTGGCTGCCCTCACTCTGTCTCGGTTTCTCTTGTTCCAGCTACTAGACAGACTTGATAATAATTTATTATCGCTAAAAGATTTAGCTATATTTGTACAACAACAACAACAACAGCAACAACAAGAGTAGCGGCTGACTTTGAAAATGTTCGTATGCTTTTTGGCTTGGACTGACGCGACCAACGTCGCCATCACCGCCGTCACCATCATGGTGGGCACTAGCAACATTTTGGCGATTCCCCAGTGCCCCATTAGTTGCATGTTTGAGAATATATTAGATGAAGAAATATGCGCCACAGCATTGTTGGCAGTGCAAAGAATTTCAGCGCTCTTCTGTGCCTGGCGACTTTCAAAATAAAGAGAAATAGAGACAGGCAGACAGAGAGAGTAAGAGAGAGAGACAGAAAGATTTGGCTGTGCTATTTCATGAAAAGTTTCCTATGGCTTAGCTTAGTCGGTGGCTTGCCTAGTCTGCAACTATTTTTGAAATAACCGCAAAATTCCAAATTTAAGAAAACAATTTTGCAATGCAAATTTTGTGATTCTCCATTTAGTTTTAGCTAAGCGCATTTGTTAAATTATTGACAACTATAGAAATAAGAAAGAAAATATCAGAAGAAAAAAAAATGTATTTGGCAATTTGTTGCTCACTTCATGAAATTGCTTATAAAAATTTATGGAATTATTTACTCTCGCTCAATCTAAACAATAATACGAAAAAATCACGCACACACACAAAACGCATAAAAATTCAATTAAACACGTTTTCATAATATTTTCCTTTCGTTTTGGCAATAATATAAATTTTAAGCACGCCATTACAATTACATAACCGGATTACAAATAAAGCCAATACGTGTAAAGGTTATTGAAAGGAAGAGGTCAGGCAAAAAAATATGTATAGTTGGTAATTACAAGGGGGAAAAAATAAAACATATATAGCAATTTGCAAGCTGATTAAGTTTGTATATATTTTTTTTTTATTGTTATGCAAAACATGTTAGTTTGGTGGGGGAAATAAAAAAAAAAAACAGCTGCAATATAGAGCTGTCAAACTGTTGGCAACTTTAACCCGAAGGTGGCCCAAAAAAGTAGGCAACACTTTTGACACTATGCCAGCCAGGGCAGACACAAGCAAGCAGAAGGTCAAAATGGCTCAACAGGGCTCAAAGGACTGAGTTGGCTGACTCAATGGCCACGTTATTGAATGCTTGACAAGCCTAAGCGGCATGTGTCAAGTAGACACTTGACAGAGGGTGAGGGCAGCACTGCCAAAGAAAATTGCCTAAGCAATATGTCCTGGTATGTGTATGTCTGCTATGCGTGTTGGCCCCCGCCTCGCAACAATCGCTCCGTAACACGTTTGACTATTTCTACCATTTTCTAGCCTTGTCTCTTTGTACAACAAAGCGCTGTCAAAACTAATAAAATGTCTTGTTTGTTTGGCAGAGAAAAGGGTTTACTTTCTGCATACTTTAGTAACCCAATTTTTTTTTTTTTTTGGGGAAACTGTCTTGATCTCTTCTGTTGCCTTTTGGGATATTCTCTGATCAATCTAAAGCGCGCTCTTTTGAAGTGCTCTTCTTCTTTTAACTGGTGCCCTGTGTGTGTTCGTTGTGCGTTTTGCCACTTTTATTATTTGATATGCAAACAGCTTTTAGGTGAGCACAATGCCAAAAAAAAAAGGAAAGCAAAAATTCCACCTGCCTTTTGACTGCCTGCCAAACATGACTACACCCCCTTTAAGCCGTCTCCTTGTCATTGTCGTTTGCTAGTTAGCTTAGCACCACTTTCTATAGAAGTTAGGCTGGAGTATCTGCTAGAGTTTGTGTGTGTGTGTGTGTACCTTCTCAAGTGCTAAATTTGCCACCTCAACGTTGTTGCTGTCCGCGTCATGTTGAAATTGTTGTTACGTGCCTTTGCGTGTGGCCATTAACATAACAAAAGGCTCAAGCTTACCAAAACCAGCATATGTATGTAGTATTTGTGTGCGTGTGTGTGTGTGTGTGAATGTGGTTGGCATTCATCTACTTTGTTTGTTGTAGAACTTGGCTTGAGTGTCATCGACACAGTAGCTGTTTTCTCCCACTCTCAGTCTTTTTGTGGGTGTATTTTAAGCCACTTAGAAATTCAAAGGTTATTACATAAAATTTTAGCTTTGCCATTTAGCTGATTGCTCGTTTAGTGTCTGGCCGGTCTGGTTGGTCTGTCCTGTCTGCTAGCTTCCACTCTGTCTTTGGTTCGGTTTATCTGTCTATCTAACTGCTGCTATCTTGACTGCCACAAGCCGGTCTTCAATTATCGAGCGAGCATAAAATGGCGAGACTTCTGAGTTAGCTTATCTAAATCTATTGACACGCAGTTGAGTTTGCCCTTCTTTTTTTCCCGGAGCTGTCAAATAAATGCAATAATAATACGCTTAAAAACGTTTAAGTTATCGACAGCCCTGGACTGTACGCGCTCTAACCAACTCTCCACAGCCAATCCACTCTAGTTTATGTTGGATTTTTTTTTTTCTTTCCTACTCTTTTCTGTCTTGGCTTGGCTTTTGCCCTTTCAAGTCAGTGAGTACCTCAATCGAACACTTGGCTTTCTTGGCTTTCTTGGCTTGCTCAGCCATTGCTTTAAGCTTTATTAGCCTGGCTGGCAGCTGCTTGTTGCAGTTATTTAGCCATTGGCTTAAATCTTCTCTGAGAGGATTTGCTGTGTGTTCTGGCTTAGTTGGTTTAAGCTCTACACAATTTTGCTCTGACGAGCGAGTGAGTTTATTTTGTTGTTTCCCTTTTTAAGCAATTAATGTATTCGGTAATAAACTTGGCCAAGCCTGAGTGAGTTTGCCAATTGAAATATGCTGACAGCTAGCTTAGCCTTTGGCAAATGTAAATCAAAGCCAGACCAAATAAACTACAGTCTGACTCGGGCTCTCCAATTGTGAACTCTCATCAGTGTTTGTCAAAAGTTTATATGCATTTGAGGTATTTAAACTGAAATTAAATGCATTTGTATTGGGGTTTGTTTTGTTGGCTCTGAGTAAGCAAACAAACAAGCCAAACTGACAAAATAAACAGCCAGCCAGAGTGTGTGAGAGCCGAAAGAAGGAAATGAAAATCATTGAGTGAATTTTGACTTGGAATTCTACTGATTTTCTTGTTAGCCTCAAGCTACTCGGAAGCTTCGGACTTGAACCTCAACTCTTTCTCTCCGAAGCAAAAGGAGAAAAAAAATCAAAAAAAAGGAAGCCACAATTGTTGTGGCAACAAATCTATTATGCTGCAATTATGCAAGACACTTGAGGAGGGGAAGGAAGGCACACAAAACCACTGCAGGCGTATTTCACTCACTTTGGCCGTATCGAAGTATTTTGGTAATTAAATCAGGCAAATACAAAAGCCAGCCAGAGGAGCCATTCACATGGGGGTAGTATGAAAAGTCAAGGGCCATAAAATAATAAAACCACACAAGTACACTCACACACACACACACGTACGCTTGGAAAAGACAAGTTAAGCTGAAATGAATGAAACAAGAGACGACAAAATTCCAACAGCAAACCCCATTAACTTTACAAAGTTAGTTAAATTCATTTGGCAAACAGACAAAAGGATCGACCCAAAAACTTACCTACCAAAAAAATAAAACCAAGTACTGACAAATAGAGGGACAGACCGAGACACGGTCGAGTGGTTGAAGCAACTTTGCCTGGGCAACGAAAAGTCACAAGTAAATTTTATTTCAATTGTAAAAACAGCAAAAACTAATAAACGAGTTTATAAAAAGAAAGAGAAATCACACACTCACAGGCACACATATGAGTAACCACAATACAAACACAACAATGACGGTTGCTGGCAAAAGCCTGGCAGGGAGAGATTCTATGGCAGGAAACAGCAACAAGCGCAATGATAACTAAATAAATGGACATTTTTATAGCTATGCACTTCCGCACTCAATCTTTTGTCTGCCAAGCATGAGTGTGCGTGTGAGTGTGTGGGGCAGGATAAGCGCATGTTAAAGCATGTGTTTTGTATATGCTTGTGCATTTGAGTAGATGTCGCCTCAGAGTCTACTCCAGAGCTATGGTGAGGCCAACAATAGAAACCGACCCACACACACACACACAACCACATTGCCAATTCAATGGTGAGAGGAAGACGGGGAAAGCAAAAGAGAGAGAGAGAAAGGCAGACAGAGTGCTTGGCAGAGTCTAAGGACAACTTGGCTTTCCCGGGCAGAAGATGTGTTGGTGCTGCCGGAGCTGGGCGCCACTGGCGTACTTAATTCATGTAATTTTACATGCATATGAGCATGTCGCAGGATGGTAACCCGTAACAGGATAGAATGCTTAAAAGTCTCTCGTTGTCTGTGTGTCTGTGTGTGTGTGAGATTGTGTGGTCTTTCCACTTGTTGCCTGGGAGTTGCAGCCACAGCCACAGCAACAGCAGCAACAGGAACAACAATAGCGGCATTGCCGCCACATGAAATGGTTTTTTAAATATATTTTCATTTTCATTGTTTTACAATTTGTTGTAACAACATAAAGACACAAACACACACATACACACACATATACAACCAACTTATGATAGGATAACCATTTCTAGAGCTTTACTTGTTCACCCTGAATAGGTGCAAGCAAACCGAAAAGATTATATTTATGTTTCCCACTGAAAACTATTTCAATTTCATGTGGCTGATGGAATTATAAATGGAAAACTACATGACCAACAGAAAGGAGTCTTACTTGGCCCTTGAAGTTAGCTTGAGCAAAAAGCTATTAGAAAGTCATTTATATTTCGATATGTTTTTTCATTCTTCTCCTTTTTTTTTCTTCAAGCAATTCAATAAATAGAGAAAAATTATTTCGGAAATAGTTTGTTGATATTATATATTTCCTTTAGAGATAATTTTGAGATACTTATATCATTATTTCAATACAAATCTAACTAGTATAAGCCAACTTAACTTGATTAATTCACAAAGGCCTCTAGTCGAAGCTTAACTAAAATCATTTGACCTTGTTAGCTTTGGCTAAGCTCTTATAATTCAGTTGGAAATTAATTAATATTGATAGGCAATTATTGATTCAATTAAGTTCAAAGCCCTTGAACATGCATTCAAAGGATTCTCTCCAATTTATTTCATATCTTGAAAGCCATTCAAGGTGACTCCATTTTTTCTTCTACTCTCTTAAAAGAAAAAAAGAAGAATACGACCACATGGGCTTTGGTTTTGACGTACTTGGCTTAGTTTCTCCTCCTATTTTTTTTATCATGAGCATTATGGGTTCATTATGCAGTTTGCTGCAAGCTATAAAAACCGCTTTATATGAACTTTTATGTTTATAGGAATTTATGATATAAATTGCCTGAGCGGACTGCTAGTTGGTCCAACTTGGGCTATGGCTTTAAGGTTTGGTTTTGATAGAAATTTGATCACTTGTTTGCTTTACTCAAACAGGACCAGGACCACTTGATCAGTCCTGTATTGGTGTATAAATAATTGATTAAGTATAACTAACTAACTAACAAATTTCCGACACTTGGACCATTTAAAAAAAAAGCCTGTAGGATTCAAGCTACAATGTCATTGAGCCTAATTAAAATTACACTACAATTTCAATAATAAATCAAATTTACTACTTCTTAAAATAGTTGAGGATTATTTAGATATGGTAGATATATTGGATTAAATACGTTTCAGGCAAGGCTCAAAAAGCGGGCAGAAATTACGGGGAAAAAAGTCAAGAACTCCCTCAAGAAAATCTGCCCGAATTTAGTGTTGCCCTTTGGTCAATTAAATAACAAACACAAAATTAAAGTCATAAAAAAATTAAAATAAATACATAAAAAATATCTTGTTTTGTGCAGACGTACCAAAGAGGGTAAAGAGAGCATCAGGCGTGACCATCTACAGAGAAAAAGAGAAAATAGAAGTTGTCGTCAGTTAGCGATAGTTTTGGTTTGGTTTCGTGTTTTTCTGTTTTTTTTTTTTTTTTTTGTAGTAATTGGGGTATAAATAATAAATAAATATAAGAAAAAAAAAATGAAATACAATTAAGTAAAAAAAAAAAGAAAATTAAGTTGCTGTAAAATCGCTGTGGTAGTAGCAAAAATATGGAATTATTTTAGAAAAGCACTGGCAAGCTGGGAGTGCAGTGCAAATTTGCTAACAAATGGTTTCTTTATATTTGATGAAATCCTATCTATTTTTTTTTTTTATTTGTTGACTCATTTTCTCGTCGAAAAACCTATTAAGTTTCAAATTGATTTATGTGGAGAATGTGGGAAATTAAAAATTGAAATCAAAGTCAATAATCGAAAAGAAATGAAACCTGACGTCGAATAAATAAAATTCATTTGTTTGCTCACCACAAAGATAAAAATTGAAATATTTTACAAAAATAAATATGAAAATGTGATTTAAAAAATTATATAAATGGGGTAGAAATTATGTTTGTTTTGGTACTTTTTTTTACGAAACTGAACGGCTTATTCATTTGAGTCTGTGAAATCGCTTAACTAATGAAAGGGGGCAAAAAAAAAAAAAAAAAAAAAATATAGAATGAAAAACAAAAAATATATATTTATATATATAGCTGGAATGCAAACTAATTACAGTTACGAGATACTTTTACGAGGGTTATGTTTACAATATATCAAAGAGTTGGAGTTGGGAAATGAGACAGAGTGAGAGAGCTCAATAGAAAGGTAATCTATAAGGACGGAGTCTAGAGGTTACATTATTTCCAAGGCTCTTCTTTGGTTTTATTTTATTTTTTTTTTTAATATAAATTGTTGGATATTTTTTGAGTAATTTAGAATAATATATAAAAAAATTGACTTACCTCTTCATTTAAATTCGAAACGAGCAAAACATTCGAGTAACCGCGCATGGCGGGCGCTGCTGTTTGCAGGGCTCCACTGTTGGCCAATGAGAAGGCGGCCAAATTTGGCAGGGCACTGCTATAGCCACCGGTGAGCGGTGTGCCCAGGCCGAGGGTGAAGGGCGGCAGCACGCCTGGTGCACCCAAGCCATTGACTGGTTTTCAAGTTGAAGCCGATTTGCATTCATACAGCACGCGACAGACAGACAAGAGCGTAGACAGGCAGCGCGAGTGGGCAAGACAAATAGAAATAGATAGAAAGAGAGAGAGATGGAGATGGAGAGAGAAAGAAAAGAAAATCAGAAATTGCATCATTAGTTTAAATAAAAACATAAATAGCTTTTTTATATTTTCAGCTGGGTGTATACTCTTTGTTTTTTTAATTTCTTTAGCTTCATGCGGCTTAGGAACTAAACGAATCGATAGTAAGTGTAAAGACGAAATAAATATTCATATTTGTATTGTCACATAAGCAAGTTTACAAAGCCAAAAGAAGCCCAATTTGTAATCATAAATATGTCTATGATTTTAATATTTCCATTGAACCTTGGTTTCAAATTTATTTCTTTCATAGTTTGAAAAGTGATATGCTTTAACTGGTTTTAATTAAAATTTATTTAATAAAAAGGAAACTCGATTCTTTTTGGTTAAGTTTGAGTTTTGTGTTTGGGCAGATTCAATGAAAATATGTTTGGGCTTCTTTGTTTTAGTAATCGTGTGTTTGTGTGTGTGTGTTAGGAAAACCAAAAAGACAAAGCACAGCAGAAGTAGGCAAAATAGAGTTAGTCCAGGATAACAAACAAAAAAAAAAAAAAAAGTGGTTTATATCAAAGGCGAAATAATTTATAGAGAAAAAGTAGAAAAATGGGAAATTGTTCCGTTTGTGTTACCTATTTTATCACCTGTTAGTGAGGGACGTTGGCGAGCAGCTATCAAGAGCAGATCATTTGTATTCATAAGACCGCCAGCGGTGGGCATGAGATCCACACCGGGTTCACCGGGCGGCAGCGCAGGATTCGTAAAGTCACGAGATTTATCATTATTGTATTTGACATTGAGAGCGGTCAATTTACTATTATCGATACGTAGAGTACAGCAGCCATTATAAATATTCTGACCATCCAAAATTGATTTGGCTTGCTGGGCTGAATGAGCATCCGGATATTGAATGAGTGCCTACAAATTTCATAAAATATTTGATAAGTAAAACAAAAAAAAAAAAAAAGACGACAATTTTGAATATGTTTTCTCACCTGGAATGAATTGTTTTTGGTGAAGGTAACAATTTTGAGCACCTTGCCAAAGCGTTGGAATATCTGATGTAAAATATCCAATGACACGGGATACATCAACGATTCAACTATGACCCGTAGGACTGTATTGGGCCCGCCAGCGGCATTGGTACTGTTGTTGCCAGTGCCAGCGGTATTTACCGCATTCGTATTATTTTGCAAGACACCCACAGTACTGCTATTACTATCGGCGGAATTGGCATTGTTGCTGGTCACATTGGCCACGGCACAAAGCGGCAAAGGTGAGCCGCCGGCCGGTGATTGTATGCGATAGTCGCTCTGGACAGCGGAGTTCTGCAAAAGAAAAAAAAAATGGACATGGAAAAATAAATCATAAGTCAATTTGTACTCTGCAAACATTTGCCTTTATTAGTTACTTAAAATGTTAAATGTTCTTATGGGCGGAATGGTTGGAATGACTAGAATGCCTGTCCATGTCAAGGATAAACTTTTTGCATTAATCAAGAAAGTATAGAAAAAAAAACTTGCACTCAACAAAAACTCAACTCGCATAAAATTTATGCAGTCAACTAAAGTTTTGAAGGCACTCACACACACATACACACATATATATATACATGTATATCCAAAAGAAAGAAAAACAAAATATGCTAAATATTCTTTTGACAGCACGCCAACAACCAGGCAGATGGGAGCCTGGGGCCGGCAAGCAGCAGCCAACAGCCAACAACCAACGACCGACATAAATCTCAATCAAAATCAATAATATCAAGTATCGTAATAATAAAAGGAAATCAAAAGTAGCAGCGATTGCTTTTGAGGGCCTTTAGGAAATGAGAAGCCAAAGGAGAGCAACGACAACGTCGACAACAGCGACACGAAGCTGATGAGTCTGATGAGGGGTTACCAACACGGCTAGCTAAAGAGGATGCCTGCCTGCCTGCTTGCCTGGCTGGGTTTCCGTCTGTCCTGCCTCCCTCAATAGACCAGAGAGGGCAGAAGCAAAAAAGAAAAAAAAAGTTCTTAGCGTGAAATATACACGTTCTATCGGAAAACAATTTAATGACATTCGGAAGTAAATTTATTCCTATTCGTGCTGAATTTTGATTTCCAAAATCATAACGTAAACACATTCAGGTCGATCTCTTCTCAAACAAACACACACACAGAAATATTTCATTCCCCTTGAGTTGGTTCACCTTTCCCATTTATTTTTCTCTCTTTTTTTTGGCCTAGCCTAGCAATTTCCCTCCACCCCCACTTTCAACGGTATTTTCTTTTTTGGTCTAGATAAATTTTTTCCTTGCCGAAACAAAGATGCTGTCGTTGGCAATGAGAAGCAGAACTTGTGCGTGAGTCTAGCCTGAAAGCTTTTGTTTCTTTTTCTTTCGACTTGCCCACCTTTTTCTTTTTCCTTTAGACTAAGTTTATAAAAATCATAAAAATTGATTAGAATTGCCTGGGCGGAGCCATGTGAATGGCCTAGACGTTAAGATGCGGCTTTTAGTGGCGGTGGCAATGCCCATGCCAATGAAGCTGGTATCGGTGGCGTATGTGTAATGTGTGGGGAGTGAACGATGATGCGTTGGCTCTTCGAACGCCCTGCTCGGCAGGGTGCCATTCTAGACTTTTTTTTGCTGTTCCTGCTCCTTCTATTTTTATTTCCTCTTCCCTGTTTCTCATTTCTATTCCATTTCAATGTGTATGTGTGGTTGTGGCGGTGTGTGTTCGGGTCTGTAATTTGATACTTCACTTTGGCTGATTATTATGACGACGATGACGTTGATTGTGTAAAAATTGTAATGTAATTGTAGAAAAATGCCGAGGCATGCCGTTTCAATGTATGTGTGTCCTTGTGTGTGTGTGTGTGTCTGCGATGACACTTGAAGTGTTTAAACTTGACTAACTGGCTGTCAAATGGCAATTGGTAGACGTTTATATGCGGTCACATAACTTTTAGCTTCTCCTCTTTGAAATTGACTTTTGAGCAAGTCTTTCGCTAACAATTCTCTTTTTTTCTGGTTAGTCAAACCTATTGGAATTGACTTTCATATGTTAATTGCAAAACCGACAGTCAAACATTGTGACAGCTGCCACTATTTATAGCCAGGCCCAGACAAAGTGTGGTATGAGAGAGTTTGTTAACCAGTGCAAGGTTAAATATGTTGTATGTGTGTGCGAGTGCGTGTTTGTGTATATATTTTGGGTAGAATTGTGGGCGTAACTGGGCGATCAGCAGACACGTTAGCTTAGTCTAAGCTATTCTAATTATCTGACATTGGCGAGTTGGACAAGTGGCCGACCAAACTACCGCCGTCATCAACATCATTAAACATAACAAATTGTTTAGTTCTCCTTCCAACTCTCGCCCTCTCTCTTTCTCTCTCTTTCACTCTCGTGCATTGTGTTTGCGTGGGGCTTTGGCATGTCGCGGTTTGGTCTGTTAATGAGTCAATTGTGTATTGTTGTTGTTGCTATTTGCCTTTGCGGTATTGATTAGGCAGCCATACATAAGTACACACACAAACACACACATACACAAATACATGTGCACACATACGAAATATACCCCAGAATTTCACCACATTATTATAATTTAATATGAAACAAACAAGCCAACCCAAACCCAAACAGCTGCCAGGCTAGTAGGGCAGGCAGGCAGGCCGAGCCACTTGAGTTGGTTGGTGTACACACCCCCCTTCAATCACTTCATACTCTATACAACCCAATCCGACTAAGCTCCACTCACTTACTTACACATTCAGGCAAAACAAATCAAACCACTCTGGATTACAATCCCACTAGATAAGACCTTTGATAAACGGCAAAATGCTTTGATAAGCAAAAATAACCATAAATGCTGATAAGCGCATTTATCGATCCACCAGCCACACATCTACCCATTTCAAAGTTCCCCATTCCCCTTGTCCAAGTGTGGACCACCAAGTTGACCATGTTATAATTATTTTGCCTTCCAATCATATGTCAAAAACTTTCAATTCATATGCTTTCCCCGGGTGGCAGCACTCAGGAAAAATATTGAAAATTACAACAAAAAAAAAACTTGACACTTTACTTTGTTTGCATTCGAGGAATATCACATTTATAAAGAAATAAATACATTTTAAGTCGTAACTAAAAAAAAAAAAGAGAAGAGTCCATGGAGACTTTGCCGGAGTCGAAACGGTGACAACTCTGGCAGCCTCGGCATAAAGATGACAAAAGCTTTTAAGCAAACTTTTCAAATATTTACCCAAGAACAAAGAGGAAAACAAGCCGGGAAATACAGGACAAAGGGAGTCGGAAAAAGAGAGAGAGAAAAAAAATGAATCTTTAGTGTGGTTGGCTTTTTTCTATTTTTGCAATTTTTCCAATGGGTTTTCTGCACGAGGTAGCAAAATAGTTTGAGTTTTCTTTTTTTCACAGAATTTTTTCTCAATTCTTGTTTCTTTTTTTTTTTTTTTGTATTTTGCATACAAAATAAAGTCAGCAAAAGGGGAGGCGTGGCCAGAAGCAAACAAGGCGAAAGCTGCGCGACAAGCGTTGCGAGATTTTTCCAGAGTAGAGACAACTGTCGGTGAATGTGCCGATGCTTTCACTTAGAAAACTTGCATAAATATTATTGTTTCATAGATGCAAAAGCCGCAGACTTTTTTCCACAAAAAAGCAGACAAATAAAACGAAAGGATCCAGTCGAAGAATAAGAGGCATAAACTGGTCTCTTTAAGTTCCTCTCGCTTGTAGTTTATTTTCATTGCAATATCACACTTTCTAGGACTTGAATTTTTTTCCCCCGTCCTTCTTTATTTTATTTTTTAAGTCTTAGTGAAAAGTATTACACAGCGACTGCTGCTTGCTCCAGCTGATGGCCCTTTCCACTTACCACACTTTACACGCTTGACAAAAGTGGCTCAAGCACAGCAACTGCCAACTTAAGTGCGCTTGGCAAGTGGAAAAAAAAATGAGTAAAAAAATGTAGAACTATAAGTAAACATATACCAAAAAAACCAGCTCTACCCCAAGAATTCTTACCCTATTTTACTATTTTGTGACCAGGACTTTCCTGGACTTTTCATGCTGCATGCGTGGCCTGCCAATTGCGTCAAGTTTTTCCAAGTGGGCAAAAGAGAAGCTCTTGTTGTTTTTTTGTGCGTAGGTTTTAATTTTTTTTTTTTCTCTTTTTTGACTAAAAAGTTATGAACTTGTGTATTTTTGGAGCAAGTTCTTAAAGCTAAGCCGAGGATTATGTATTACTTTTCCGTGGTTTTATTTAGAATTCCTTTTCTCTTCTTAAAAACTTTCTGCTTTGGTCTCATATTTTATTATTATTTTCATTTTTTTATTTCCCCACTTTACTTAACTTTTTTTTAGCTTGTTTTTTTGTTTTTTTTTTGTTGGTCAACTCAGAGTTTCTGTATGTGGTTTTTCTGGTCAAGCCAACAAACTTTGTATGCTGCGTTTTGAAGTACTTCCTTGGCTTCTCCAAAAAAAAGAAAATATATATAGAAATGCAGTAAGGTTACACTCAAAGTGAACTTGGCCCAACAAGTGGTGGCCACAAAAACAACAACAACCACAGGAGAAATTATTTTTGTTTGTACAAAAAAAAAAAAAAAAAAACCCGAGCCACATTGAAACAAACACAAAATGTGTTAAAAGCTTAGCAAACTTTCTATAAATACGAAAAAAAAGAAACATACGAAATCCGCTTTTAAGAATCTGTTAGAAAACTAAGTAAATAAGTACAACAGAAATAACATGGAGCAATTTGTAGCCAAAGTGAAAAGTCTTTGTCACTTTTCGAAAAGGGCAAAAATAACAAGAAAACAAAATCTAATCAATACAATGAAAATATTGAAAAGGCAATTTTGATTTTTTTTTCTGTAAAAAGGCATTTTGGATTAAGTTCTAACCAAAATACAAATGTGCCAAGGTGGTTATTGTTTCCATTGTTGTTGTTGTTGTTGTAATAAGAAGAGCTCTCAAATTCATGCACGTCGCAGGCAAATAGCAAAATGGCAAAAGCTTATGTAAGGCGGAGTGTGTGAAACATTGTAATTTAAATCCATTTTCAACACGTCACCAATCAAAATGGCAAAAAAGCTTTACAACTCATCTTGTGCATGTGTGTTTGTGTGTGTGTGTGTGTGAGCAAATATGGAGAAAAGGCAACAACACATAACTCAAAGGATCAACAAGCAAGCAAGCAAGGAAAGAACAGCAACAGGAAAAGGCATCTCGTGTGTCTGCTACTTCGCGACGTTGTTGTGAAAACAATAAGATTAGCTTACTTTTCGCTTTTGGTTAGACAAAGGGGGCGGTGGGGGCGTGGGCGGTGTGGCGAGAGTAAGAGCGGAAGGAAGTGGCCTGGCAAAGTGGAATGTAAAAATAAAATGAGAAAACAACAAGCGGTAAAGAAAACAAAAGCCACACATAGAAAAATAAACAAGGCAAAGCCAAACAGACAGACAGACAGACAGCGAGTCTGATAGATAGATAGATAGGGCAGCCAAGAGGAGCGTAGGAGATGAGTGGAAATTGGAATCCTGGCAAGAAATTCACACATTCGCATATACCAAGTTATTAGCCTGGCAAAATCCTTTAACAGCCACTCACACTCCTACACTCGCACACTTCAGCCTAAGAGTTAGACAAATAGTCTCTAACCAAAAGGAAATAAAATAAAATAACAACAAATCAGCCAAAAGGCCAAACTGTCTCTCAGCTAAGCTTCGATTGAACAAAAAAAAAAAAAAAATACCCTGAGTCTTTGGACAAGGTGGAAAAATTTCGACAAGCGAAATTAAATAAGACCACAAATCTTTTTGGCAAACTATTAGAAATGTTTGGTGCCCTGAAATGTGGTTTGAATTTTAAGCCATTTGCTAATCAGCTTGAGCCATTTTGCGGCTTAATCATTTGACATTTACTGTGGCCAGGGATTGAGGTGTTAACTATGATTGGACTTGATTGGTCTTGGCTTAGAGGAAAAAACAAACAAATTACCAAACAATAACAATTACATGTCAAAGTTTTGGGCTGTCGAAAATTAATCTCATTCTTAGGTCTTAGTAAGTCTTTCACAGCTTAACAATCCCTGAGAATAAAATTGGGAAAACTCGAAGAAATCAATGCAATTTGCAGGAGATTCTCTGGTCCGAAGCTATTCAAAAGATTGTGTATTTCACTGTTGCTTGCACTTTAATTTAATCACGAGACAAGTCCTCCCTCATAAAGGAGGACTAGGGAATCCGAACACCTGTGCAACTAACGCCAACGAATCCGAGCAGCGAAACAGCAAAATAGAATATAACAATACCGGAGAGTACAGACCAGACAGCACCATGGGGAGACAAGAACAAACGAGGTCAAAATTTTACTACCCTTTGAAAATGGGATTTAATGTAGGATTAAAATGCCATTTTTTTGAGAGATGGTTTTCATGGCACGCTGACGTCATAGCCTGAAGTTTTGCCTGATGAAAAAGCTTTTTGCAAAAGCCATGAAATTAAAATTGCACAAGAGTCTTAAGAAGAAAACCGATTACTGACTGAGCTTCTTCAGATGGTTCTATTCTTTTGACCTGAGTTGTGTACCTGCGTACTTATCTGGCCAAAGCAGTGCTCGTTGTAATCAGGATGAGAGACCGAAAGTGTGGGGCATTCGCTGTCGGCCATATTAACAGCTACGCTGAGCTCAAGCCTCGTGGTCTGCTTGACCCGCCCGTATATGCTGTGCCACTTGGCTAGCTGTTTTACCTTTGTTGGTTTTGTTATTGCAATTGTAACTGTTTGTTTGTAGCCACACAAGTGCCAATTATGATGATTACGGAAATTAACGCGCATTGCTGCAGAACCAACCCAAAGCCCAAGCCCAAGCCCCACCTCAAGTCCAGACCCATTGACTACACTTTAGTTAGTTGAGCAGCTTTTGGCGGCTTTCGAGGAGTCGCTTTCGTATGAATCATTTGGCCAGAGAGTAATGCCAAAGTGTGGCGATTAATCAATTGTTTAAATCTAATAAACGTATTGCAGGCTCTTAGAGGCCCACAAAGTCCTGGCAAATGTTACACCAGAGACTTTGCTGGGGTTTTCTCTCTGCTTAAATTAAATTTCAATCCATATTCTTCTCGTTTATTTTATTTTTTTTTATTTTTTTTCAGATTTGCCTTGGCTTTTGCTGCGGCATCTGAGTCCCAAGTGCCTGTCAACCCTTTTGTCTGCCAGAGAGCGCAATGGGGCTAGCTCAAAAATTAATTTATCAAAATTACACACACCCACAAATATGGGGAGAGATAGAATCGCTTGTGTTCAGTTGTCTTACTGCTCAAATATACCGACAAAAACAATCACATGTCAAATTTGAGCCGAACCAAGCCGAACAAAAAGAGAATGCATACTTTTCGAATGCCACATTGGGGACACCAACAAAGGGACAACAAAATACGAGGCAGTAGATGGGGCACAACGAAACCCAAAAACTTGATGGGGAGGTGAGGCAAGGATTTGTGGACACCACCATCAATTCACCCAACCAATATCAAGCTGGTTTTCTAGTGGCAACACACTCTTTGCGGTTGTAACCTCAAACAAGCCGACTGAACTTCAAGTGCATTTATCTTCATTTCTTGGCGGCAAGTAACCAGTCAAGGGTGTCCTTTCGCTCTCCTTACTCTCGCTCCGCTCAACCGTGTGACGTGTGTGAGCAACTGTGGGGACACGTGTGGATGTTGGGGAATTCTAAGATGTGCCAAAATAAGACATCAGCGTAGACACCCCCCTCCCTCCTCCCTTCCACCACCGAACAACGAGGAAATAGTCGAAGAAAGCTACTAAAAAAAAAAAGGGAACAGAAATAGAGAAGCCGAAGCAGCCGTAGAAATTCGAAGCAAAAACCAAAAGGAAATAACCATCAGTGAAAGGTGAAAAAGGGCAAAAGCAACGACATGACATATTAGAATCCTGTTACGCAGCAACAGGAGCCGAAGTAGCAGGATCGTTGGTCTCTGGGACATTCAGGCTGCTTGCGAAATTGCCAACAACCTAGGAGGACACAGGCAGAGCGCAAAAGGGGGCGCGTAGAAGCTTGAGCCAAAGTATGCTTGAGGGTTTCATTTTGCCTGTTTGGTTTGATATTCTGTTTTCTTTCTCTCCCTTCTTATTTTTCTTGCTTTGTTTTATTTCTATTTTCTACGTTTATCGTTACGTTTTTTGGTGGCTCTATTGCGTTGGTATGCGACGCAATCACTCAGGCGGCGAAATCTTGAAATGTATGTGAAAGTATCTGCGTAGACACACACATGTGTGTGTGTGTGTGTGTGTGGTTGTGTGTGAGCAGATGATTTGGAAATCCTGTATTGCTGATTTGCCACTGCCACTGCGAGAGTTACATTGCTTTCATTTTGACTGTTGCTGCTGCTCAGGTGATGCGTATGTGTTGAGGGCCAAGTATTCGCCCCGCCTCCTCCTAGAAAATCCCATAAAAGCAGCTGTGGCAGCTACAAAAATTTGTGAGTATATGTTTGATAGTGTGTGTATCTCTGTGTGTGTGTGTGTCTGGCAACATAGTTTGCGGGCATGGCAACATTTTTGCATAAGCACCTCAACAGCTACGGCAAATGTTCATGATTTTTACTTGGCAAACAAGTATAAAAAAAAAAAATCTTATGAAAATTTTGATATTTTCAACCCGAAAAAAAGGGATATAAAAATAAAAGTTGTTGCCCGTATTTCTCTAGTTATTTTCTCCCTTATTTGCTTTATATATTCAATTTCGTAAAGCTATCATTTTACCAACAATTTCAAATGGCCACTAACAAGGACTCTCACAGCATTATTAGCTCCTCAATAAACCTAAAGAAAGTATAAATAAAATTATGACGAAGATTTGGTAGCTTTAAGTTTTGAAAGAGAACTGGAATAAGCAAAGGAGAATTGTGGATTTTTGAAAGGACCCTTTAAGAGGTAAGAGTTTCCGAAACTATTTAAAAAACTAATCTTTTGGGTTCCTCCAGAGACAATATAGTTTTTATTTCTTCTTTCGTAAATCAGACTAAACTTGTCATATGTGAATCCCTTGGAAAAGATTTATGAAGTTTTTTTTTAAATTATTTCCCGAATTGCCAAACTGTTTTAAGGGATTTTTAAAGTTTAGAGATAAATTGTTATTTTAGTTGAGGATGAAGAAGAGTTCTTATCAGAAGCCTTGCACGCTTTTGTTGCAATAAGAAATTTATAACAAATGACAAGCAGACAAACATGACATATCAACAATGACAACAAGGCGAACAACAAATGAAACAAGGGGGAGAAAAAAAAAATATGAAAAAAGCCACAGTCAAGTCAGTTGGCCAATCACGAAAATGACAGCAGCCACTGAGCCAACAATAACAACAACAGCAAAAGCAACAACAGCAACATCAAGTGTGTTACCAGGTGAAGATGTTGGCTGCTGGTAGAACAGATGCCAGCGCTACTGTTATACAAAAAGCCAATGAAGACAGTTGCTAAAATGCGGGGCCAGAAACAACAACAATAACAACAACACCATAGACATGTTGACAATGAGCCAGGATGAGAACAACGTTGGCGTTGGTAAGAAGAAAAAAATAAATAAAAAAAAAAAAAATTATATAAAAGAGAAGAAAAACCCTGAATGAAATGAGAAATTGTATAAATATGTTGGCAGGCAGGCGGCTGACAACAACAGCAACAACAATAACAAATAACAACAACGAGTGGCATATACACAAGATTAAATCCAAACACATACACACACACACACACACTTGTGCATTTCAAGAGATTTTCTTTTTGTAGAAGAAGAAGAAGATGAAGAAGAAGCGTTGACTTTTACCACTCGTCGTTTGTTCGGGGGTAAAAGGCTAGGCAAAAGTAACAAGGCCTTTTACTAGGATTAGTAGTTAACAAGAGAAATCTGCCCAAGCACACACACACACACACACACACACACACAGAGGAGATAGACGCACTCACAAGTAGCACAGGCCTGGCCAAAAGGTAATCAGTGAAATGTAACTTTGTATTGTTTGGTCGAGCTTAGTCCTTGCTCTTGTTGTTGTTGTTGTTGTTTGTTCAAGCCACTGCTCATTGGTGACTTCTTGTAGGGCCTGCTGACTGCTGCAACCTCTTAACCTTTTTCTATGCTTCTTTCCTACTTTGCAGCTAGTTCCTCATTGCTGCTACCCACTCCCACCGACCCTGCCAAAAGGACGATCTCTTTTTAAGTAGTGTTGAGAGGAGGGTGGGGGGCTGTGACAAGCTGTGGCTAATGTGACGCACCATCAGGTGTGCCTAACCAAGGCACACACGGCAAAAGCTGCTCGCTTTGTTGGTTTCGTCGTCTTGTCAAAATTCTCATTCATTTTGGTAATCAAAATATGCTTTTGACTTTTCTGCTAAGCAGATGTCTTTCTGACACAACCACTCACACACACACACACTGTGTGGTTTTCCAAGCAACCCCCAAAACTATATTTTGTCAGATCTGTTTGCCTTATAGAAAACTATTGAATGAATGTTGTCATGTGTATATATGTGCGTGTGTGTGTGTGTGTTGGTGTGGCTTTTTCTGTGGTTCTTTGCTTTGAGAGCCTTTTAAACTTTACCTACTACCAGTGTTTTTATGGCTTAGGAAATTAAAATTAGAAATTGGTTTGCCAGACCAAACCCAACCGAACTCAGCTATAAATCCAAAGGCAAAGCCCAACTTGTCCTCTCCTGACAAATATGAGAGTTGGAATTCTTGAAGCCATCATTTGCTCTGTATTCCCCGAGTCTCTCAGTGTTCACTGAATTTATAACTTTATATATATTTAGTTGATTGCTTTGTGTTGGTGTGCGTTTGTTTTTGTGCTTGTTTTTGTGTTTCGGTTTAGGGTATTAAGTTGCCTAGAAATTGTAATTAATCAGAGCAACGTCTGAGTAGTCGTCGTCGACCCACATAATGACCATAATAGTTTTTAAGCCCCAACATTTGCATATAAATCGTTATTTGTCTGTCTGTCTATCTGACTGTCTGTCTTTCCTTCTCTCTCTCTCTCTTTCTGTACGTGTGTGTGGGTGTATTTGTCTAAACTTAATTGCCGCATTAATAACATTTAAACCATAGTCATAGTCTCATTCAATTCAAATTTATCTCAAATATCCTCTGTCTCTCTCTCTCTTTCATTCTTTGTGATTTCTATATAATTTTACTTACATTATGACTTTGATCCGTTTTTAGTTCACGATGATTGGAGAACTGAACGTAGACCATACGTCCACGCATTTGTGGCGGATTGACTGTATAACAGGAGACCATAGATGTGGCTGCCACCTCATCGGCCATTTCGATAAATGCTTGATTTTTGCCCTTTAATACGAGCACATTTGTCACACGTCCGAATGGTACACCCAATGAAACTACATCTGATTCACCAGACTCATTTGGAATGTTACGCAAGTGTACGACTTTTGATGGTTTGGCTGGAAATAAAAACAAAACAAAATTCTTATTAAAATGATTTTTTTTTTTTTTCATAAATTAATTTAAGTGTGTGTAGAAGACATAAAAGAAAATGGAATAGAAAAACATAAAAGGTTTGCAATAATTATAGTTAATCCTGCCAGAATCTCGAAAATCTCAGCTTAAAGCTCAACATAATCTTCATTCTTTTCTAGCCGCTTCAAATTCCTTTTGAGTTGCACACAAGCACTCAAATATTTATAGACCAGCTGAGGTATGAGCCACTACAATGCCAAAAAAGGTGTCCTTAAAAAATGTGTTGAAAATTGCCACTTAATGGCGGTGGCTATGGCGACGGCTGCCATTTGGCCATTTGCTTTGCTCGCTTTGCTTGTCTGGACTTCCGTTTCCGTCGCTTAATTTGTATTTCTATTTTGGTATTTTTTTTTTTTTTTTTTTTATGGGCCCGAAAATCAGAGATACAACAAGCAAAAGTGAAACAAATAAAATGCTTGATAACATGGCGCAAACGTTGCCACATTTGTATAAATTTTGCACAGTTAAGCGGCAGACAGACAGACAGGCCGGACAGGCTGGGCAGTCTGAGGAGAGAGATCAAAGGCAGCCAACGAATGGCGGACAAAATGGATGGGACAGAGAGCATAAATTCATTCATTGCACACTTTCAACGGCTGTGAATAATCCACACGGCGACAATGTCCGGTAGACAACAACAACAACAACAATGATACTGAGCCTGGTGTGATGTTGGCCAACACAGACAACATTTGAGGCTTTCAGCCTGTTTGCGCTTTTGTTGTTGCCTGTTTTGTTAGCTTCCTTCTGTTTGTTGTTGTTGTTATTTTTGCATAAATAAAGTTGCCCGTGTTGCACTTTTGAGCTCTGTTGGAAAAAAAAAACAAAAAAGTTGTGCAATGAGGCACACACACACACACACACACACATACACATAGAAATAGGATTTTAGGTAACTTCTAGGCAGAGCAGAGCATGGACTGGGCCAACATTTCACGGAATTTCCGTGCTGCTTCTTTACCGAGCTGTCTAAAAGTGCCTTAAATTTTTATAAACAAAGCCAAACAAATTTTGCAGGCAGGCCCATACCTTCTCACACTGAGAGACATACACACACACATGCTTGACTATAACAAAAAAATATTGTTAGCTCAGCTTAGCCAACTGAGCCCCGAATGGACCATCTGGTCTGGAGGCCACCACCTTCATTGGCAGTGGCATTTGTTGCCTGTCTGACTATCTCTTGTTGTGGTTGTTGTTGTTTTAAGTTGGCTCTCAGTCAACACCTGTTAATGTGTTGGCCAGAGTCGCTCTCACTCTCTGCCAGTTGGTTTTAGCCAGGTTACAAAGCTGGCTGGCTGGCTGGCTGCGCTCATATGCAAATGAACTGCTGCCATGCTATTTGGCTTGTTTTTCTTTTCGGTATTTTCCACACTTGCTAAACAAACCCATGAACGAGGATCAGCAGTTGGTTAGGTAGTTGGGCAAAGAGAGATTTGGAAAGGTCGACCAACATTTTTAAAGACCACAAAAATCCTAGGATTCTTTTTCTGGCTACTCTATTTAATTTTAGAAAAGTCTGCTAAGCCTTGAGAATTTGCCATATTTGATTGGAAGTTCCCCCTTTTTTTTCTAGGTACTTTCTCTTTCAATTTTGGAATCCTTCCGCTTAGTCTTTATGGAGGGTAAAAGCCAACGACCGAGACCACAAAATTCGTGCTCCTTGGGTCAATGTGCCAATTTATTAAAATGGAGAGAAAAAGCGAAATAAAATTGAAGAGCTTCATTCAACTCGAGGCTGGAAGTAGCTTTTTTTCTTCTTCCTTCCTCCGCTTGGCAAGAGCAAAGTCGGTCAGCCCAACTCATCTCAACTCAAACCAGCACAGCTCTGTTCTGCTTAGTTCAGTTCAGGTCAGGTCAATATGGCCTGGCTTTTCTTTCAATTGTGAATACAACTAATCGGAAATTACACTTTTTGATTAGTTCGAAACGGAAATGAAGTTGAAACGAAATTATGCAGGCAGCTCGGTCCGAGTTGTGCTCACTCCTTTTTTCTGTTTTTGCTAAACTCAAAAATTTATTAAAAATCAATGAATGTTTTTTGCAGCAGCTGAAAATGTCGAACATTTTAATTTTTTTGCCTGACGATGCTTTTGGCCATGGCAGTTCTGAGTTGCCACTTTTCAGTTACCAGCTTCGACTGCCGATGGACTGTTGGCTATAAATAACAAAACTAAATAAAACTGTACAAAACCGGAAATGCTCTTGGCACAAGACAAACAACAAATCAAGTGCCTTTGAGGGGATTTTACAAAAACAAAAATCCCAAAAAAAATTGGCGACAGTGAAAATATGTAAAACTATCCATCATAAAGCATAAAGGGACGCAAAAAATAAAAAAATAGCAGATAAAAAATATGAAGAAAAAAAAAATAAGAAGCGAGTGACAAAAAAAAAATGTGCAAAACACTGAAAATTTGTGGTTTTTTTGACGTTTGCCATCAACAATTCAATTTGAGTTTGTCAGCTTTTGTTTGCTCTGCTTTCTTCTTTATTTTTCGGTGTGACTGATCTGTTATAGTTTTATTTTCATTCATTTTTTTTTTGGCAGTCATGGCTGCTGTGAAAAAAGAATGGAAGCTCTGCCTGATTGTATGAAAGCGAAAAAAAAATAAGAGAGACGAAATTGGCAGTGGAATGAGCAAATCGACAGAACACAATGAAAAGAATTGCCCAAAGCGACATATTCAATATTGGCAGTCAGTCTGGCAGGTGGGTACAGCTAGAACCAAGTTGACTGCTGGCAACGATAGTGGCATAATTGAAAAGGAAGATGGCGACGACGAGCTGACGACGGAAGCTGCAACGGAAGCCAGCTACAAGCATTCACAGCAAAAGGCCAAACCGAAACAGGCCACTCTCAACGAGGATGACGCAAGAGCCATAGACGAGGACAACATTGATGGTTATCCTGATGACGTCTCAAGACTCAAGGTCCTTTGTTTCGATTAACTTTAATTAATTAGTAAAAGCTTCAATAAATAAAAACCCTTTTTTAGTAAAAAAAATATATATATTGCCATAAAAAATGAACTTTTGTAACAATAAAATTAAAAAGGGCAAAATTAAAAAAAAAGTAATCAAAATATTTACTCATCATTTTGTGTAAACACTATCAGAGCTTGCCTCAACGTAAACAATTTATAACATATTAATTTATGATATAATTAAAAACAAAATAAAAAACATATTTACATTTATGTATTGAGAGAATTATTAAATAATTTTTATAGGTGAATATTAACCAAGAAGATTGAAAATAATTAGCCGAGAAGAGTATTTTAATTTGTAAGAGAAAAAGAGTTTATTTCTTAAACCAAATAATTCAAGGAATTTTATAAAATTCACAAAAGAAAAAGTTTACCAAAAATCAGTTTAAATATATATTTTGATTCCGAGAAATCTTAGATTATAATTATTATTTTTTTTGCTTTTATTTCCTTTAATCATTTAGTGACAAATAATCTTTGCTTCAATAAAATTGAAAGAGTCAAACGAAAGCTTCAACTGTAAGTGATCAGGTGCTCAGAAGCCTTAAAAGAATTCTCCTCACAAGTGAAAATAAACCCAGCTCCTGCTCACCCCTGGATGGCCCAATGAGTTACTCAAAGTGAGTGCTCAAATGTCCTTTTTTTGGGGGGTTCGCATAAAACAACTTCTGCTACCACTGACAAAAGCATTTAACAAAAAAGGAAAAAAAAAGAAGAAAAAAGTCATACATAAGCAGGGGAGAGAAATTTGCATGCGTTAATGATGCTTGTGCTGCTTTTCTTGTTGTTGTTGTTGTTTTTGGGCTGCATATGAATAGCAATCATACGCACTGTTGCGCGTTAAAATGAGCTGCAAAAATTGTGAGACTAAAGTTCAACTGTATTAATGATACGCACGCCTGCACACTCATACACTTACACATGTGTGTGTGTGTGTGTGTTACTCGTACGTGCAGCAGTTTTCAATTAAATGCACTTGCAATGTCATTACCGCTATTTTTGTGGAGCCACCCACCCCCTCTGCGTTTTTTTTTTTTTTTTTTTTTTGAGTTTCGGTCAGTTTTCATTGAGTCTGTTTGCCAAGCTGGCGTTCATTTAAATATTTTCGATGAATTGCATGAAAAATATAAATAAATTATTTATAGCTAATTGAAAAGTTTACAAACTGTAATTGAGTTCACACATACACACACACACACACATGTGAGTCAGCATAATGAATGGTCAGCTGTCCAATATGTTATGAAACAATAAGGGAACAAATAGAGCAGAGGCATCGGCCACACGGCGTATGTGTAATAATTTGCCCATTGTGTATTTTGAGCTTTCCGATGCGCGCGTGCTCCCCACCCCCCTTTCCCCATCTATTGTGCATGGAGTTAATTAATGACAATTTAAATTCATAAAGCAAACAAAAACCGAAAAATGTAAATGAAAATGAATGGTAGAAAGGAATTGTGTGTGTGTGTGTGTGTGTTTGTGTGTGTGGGTGAGTGAGTGATTTTTCGAAGGACTCGAAGGACTCCGTTCCAACGAAAGCTCTGAAAAATGAAACCAAAAAGAAAAATAAAATAAAATTTAAGGTGTGTTGTTGGTTGAACGATTTTGGTAGTGAATTCAGCGCATTTTCCTTTTTTTTTTGTTTTTTTCCTTTTCAGCTGGCAGCCCGATAGGCTGGGCTATAAAATGTGGACATTATTATAGTCTGATTGGCTGGTCTGGGGTGGAATTAAATGCTGATTGTTAATAACAATTAAATTTATGCTTACACGGCTACATTTAATGATTTAATGTGTGCTCGTCTGTGCTCTTCCCGCCCGAGGCAAAGTTGAGGCGTGGCAAGGCAAGTCGAAACGAGACGAGACGACTGCTGTCATTTGTCCCTGAACTGTTGGATTGAAAATGTTCTTGGTGGGTGTGTCAATTGGATAGGAATACGATTGGGTTGATGGCTGCTTTAATTATGCGCCAGTAAATTAGGTTTTTACAAGCTCACACATCATAAATTTTAAATTGTTTTAGCCCAAAAGCTTTTGTGCCAAAAAATTATTCCCCTTCTTGTTTGTATTTCTTTTGTTTGTTTGTTTGTTGGTTTATCTCTAGATTCATTAGTCCTGACTGACTTGACATTATTTGCCAAAGCTAAATAGATTAAAAATGTTTCTTAATTAAAACAAAAATTATAACAATTCTCATCATTAATCAATCATAAAGTCCAGGAAAAAAAATCTGCACTGTGAGAAATGTGAAGTTGTTTTTTTTTTTTTTTTTTAGAAATTTTCAAGTGTCAAAATTGCTTGTGAGTATTTCTCTCAGTGTAAGGGTAAAAATAAAATGTGTGGCATTCATAATTGAAAATAACGATTTTTTCGAAAAAAAAGGAAGAAAAATGTAATTCATTAAAAAAGAGCACACTCATACACTCAGAGGAGGACAGAGAGGAAGGCAGTTGAGTTTGTCTACCAACCGGCTTGGTGGGTTTGTTTGACTCTCCGGCAAGTCAATGCACGACGCTGAGGAAGCAAGCCCCCCGACCATGATACGGGTGCTACTCCTACTCCTTGGCTTACAAATTTTAATTGCATTTCAATTACGCAAATAGTGTGCGTACTTCTTTTTTTTTTTAGTCAGTCAGACTCGACGTCGTTGTCTGCCGCAGTTGTCTGGTTTCTGCTCAGGCTCAGACTCAGACTCAGATTGCATACTGTGTGGCAGAACCGGCAAACAGCCGCTGGCGTGTTATACACAACTCAACTTCAACTTTCACAGATTTTTTACTCGCCTAGAGTAAAGGCAAAGTTTGTTCCGCTTCATTTGTGAGGGAGAATTGCAAGTATTTAGTTGTCTCATAGTTTTCAGCTTAATTAAATGTAAATTCTTTATTTCCAAAAAGGTTGAGTGTGCTGTGGAAAATGTAGACAATTGTTTACCTTGACCATAAAAGTGTGGCAAATGAATGGTATTTATTCGCTATTGATAATTCTGCTCTGATTCAATATTTGGCTGGTAAACAAGTGCCACGGTTTCAGCCACAGAGAGGCCTATGGAGTGGGTAAAAGAGAAAAGATAAAAAAAAAAAAATCTCTCTATATATACATATATGTATGACAATATTATTTTATTGACTGCGAAAATATTTGCACGCAATGGAGACAGACTGACAAGGGCACGTAGCCGGCGATATCAAGGAGTCGGTTGGCAGGATGGTGGGGCGGGACGGGTCGGGGTCGCAAGCTGTAGGCTAGCTGGGGAGCACTTGGTGGAGGTATTGAATGACACTCCAGTTGGTGGCATGCTCCAAACAAAAGCTGTCGAGACCTGACACAATTGCCTGGCGAGGGCAATAAAATGAAACGTTTAAGTGATTCGATTTTTCAGCTTTCTTTCTTTCATTATTTTTTTTTTTTTCAATCATTTGAAGCCTTTAAAAAGTTATTTGAGATATAATCATTCGAAACTATTTTTTTTTTTGTAAAAAATATATTTTTTTTCCGCCAGATAAAATCAACATATGTTGGACTAAAAAAAAAAAAAAAAATAAATTTTTTTTCTGGCTTGAATTTAATCCTACAAATATTTATGAATACTGTCTAGTCAGGGCATTAGCTAAAAAAAAAAAACAGAGAGCTTTATTATTTTATTTTTTTTTTTCTCTAACCAAAACCACACTCAAACATATTTGATTTTTATATATTTTTAATGTATTTTTTATGTAGCTTAGTGTGTGTGTGTGTGTGAGTGTTTTTATTATTTTTTACACTTTTGTTGTTACGCTTTTGACACGACAAAACCGAAAGGACTAAAAGAGTAAAACAAACCAACTTGCCCAAAATCGGTCAATAAACAAACAAACTGAAACAGGGAAAGCTTGTGCAAAACCGAAACGAGTGCAACGATAAAAGGGGCGGTGTACCATAATAATAAACAACAACAATAACAATATAAATACACGCACACCAATACACACACATACACACACATACACACCCAGACAGGTCAGAAGCTTGCCACTTGCGACAGGAACTCTGGCGAGCCAAATTAGTTAGTCCGACCATAAAAGCAATGTGAATTGAATTGAATTTGTTGGCAATGGAAAATATTCAAGACTTTTGCCTCGAGGGCCTAATTTGACTTGAATAAAATATTCATAATAAAACTAAAATAAATCAAATGTAACTATTTATTTATTTATTTATTAAGGCGACGACAAAAAAGTAAAAAGCCAAGCAAAAGGGAAAACATTGACCTGCATGAAAATCGAATTGAATGAGTTTCACTAGCTTTAAGTGCCAACCCTCCACGAGCCAATGCATTAAAGTGTTGGCCAAGCACAAGGTGGTTCCGAAAGGGAAAGGAGAGAAAGTCCGCCCTACTGATTTGCTTTGGTGGTGACGGCGTTGGCGTTGGCAGCGTTGGCGACGCCACTTGCACATGCCAAAGTGTTTTTATTACATTTACGTGAAAAATTTGTTGCATGTGCGTTTGATTTTCCACTCTCATAGTCTATCTTTGTGTGTGTGTGTGTGTTGGACTGGTTTGTGCTGGACAGCATGGTCGCTAATCCTGTGTAACGGAAACGTGTGTTAGTGTATTGGTTTAGTGGCATAAAAATACAATTGACTGGTGGTGGCCAGGCGGGGCTCAGGAGTGGACCGGGCCGGTGCCGGGGCATTCAGTGTTTGTGTTTTGTGTGATTGTTGGCTCACATATTGAGCCAAAATGACAGCCAGACACAGTTGATAGCAAGAAGGCGTGTGACAGGCCTCGCTCTGCCCTCTATTGCCCAAGTTTTGGCCAGGACCACAGAATTACACAAGTGTGAGTGAATTTGGTGGCTTGCTTTTCTCTGTGTGTGTGTCTAGCTTCCTCTTCTTTTTTTGTTTGTTTAAGGCCTCCCCGAAACTAACATTGCTGGTGTTCTCTTTGTTGCTTTTTGGATTTTTGCTATTTACTTGTCTGGCTTTTGTTGCCTTTGTTATTCTTTTTTTCTTTTCTTTGCTCTCCTTGTTGTTGCCGCCATGGAACTTTGTATTGGCATTTGTAGCGCAATAAAATTGTCCTTATACATTTATTTAGCAATTTCTTTTGTTATTATTTTTATGCTGTGGTCGATTTTGTTCTCTTCTCAGTGCTTTGAAAAGTTCTACTTTCTTTTTTTTCGCCTATTGTTTGTCTCTGTTTGTGCGTCAGCTTTAAGTGGTTTCTATTCAAGTTGACCACGCACACTCACATTGACCCCCACAATCTCAAATAAATTCATTGGATTTTGCCTGGCACACACTCACACTCACACACACACAGATACATTCACGTGTTATGCCATAATACGTGTTGTCCAAAATAATAATAAAAATAAAGAAAAGCAAAAACTTTAAGCCACGTTTAGCTTTAATTCCACAGTAGAATTGAATTTGACTGAACCAAAAGTGAGGTTTGCTTCTTCTTCTTCGTCTTTTTCTTGTTGTTCTTCTTCTTCTTGTTTTTGCCTGCTGCCAGTAGCAAATTTTGTGTGTTATGTTTGCGCAAAAACTTTTCGGTTGAAAATTAAAATGGCCGCAGGTGGCAGGTGTCAAGTGGTAAAAGGCGAACTCGAACCCAAAACACACTCACTCCCCCCTCACCATCACCCACTCTTACTCTCTTTGATTGCCGCTCGACTGAGCTGCCACGCGCGTCGTTGTTTCAGGCTTTCTGTATGCATGAGAGCTGCTGGTCCGTGGGCCAGACCGGGCCTCCATAACCAAACCAACCAACCAACCAGGCGACCCCGAGTCAAACATTCTGGAACCTGGCTACCACCTGGCTGGCCTATGCATTCCGTTTGGCTACTGCTGCTGCTGCTGTTGCTTTTTAAGCCTCGGGTATCTCACCAAGAGCAACAACAGCAATGGCAATCAGGCCACCATCGACAACCAAGCAAGCAAACCCAAGCAACATTGAACAATGAATTGCCGACGCCAACGTCGACGCCGAAGCCGACGCCAACGCCAAGCACCACCGTCATTGTGGGCAACTCTTTTGCGGATTTTAACCAACTCAACTGGCCATGGTCGCACCCAATATAATAAGCTGTGTGCGTATCGTCCCCCCCTCTCGCTTTCGTTCTCTCTCTCACTCATACACTCTGCGTTTGTGTGTGTGTGTGTGTAAAGTGTTTGCTAGGTGTGCTTTGTTGTGCGGCAGTGGCTGTGGCTCTTTTCTCTTCTACCTAACGAGTGTGGTTGGGTTTGTTGCTTTTTAATTAATAGAAAAGTCCTTTGTAAAGTAATAAATAAATATTATGCTTTTGCTTTTTGCGTTTATTTTAGCTTTTGCCAGGCCACAATCTATACCTTTCTTTTTTTACCCTTTCGCCTCTCTCGAAATGTATACACACACACACACTGGCCCAGCCTTACTGAAATCAAAAGACTAAAAGACTAGCAGACAGACAGTTTTGAGTGAAACCCGTTGATTGGCATTCAATGTGCTTTATTTTTGTCTGTGTGTGTGTGTGTGTGTGTGTGTGTGTGTGTGTGGCCCTTTTGACAGCCCAAACCTATTCTACCTTGATCGAAACAGACCAAGAGAGAGAGAGGGAGTGGGAGGTAGAGAAACCAATTGACTGGTTCTATTAGCAAAGTGGAGTTATTTGGAAATTTTTTTTTTTTTTTTGGGAAAATTTAAACAAAGATTCTGGATAAATCCTTGGGAATTCAAAAGGAATTTTCAAAAACTTTATTATCTGCGAAGCAGAAAACCCAGTTAATTACGATAAATTCATTTATCTAGCCCAGAAAATAGACTGATTACCTAAACGTCTCTCTCTCTCTATCTTCATCTCTCTTTCTGTCTTATAGGCACTTACGCATACATACATGTGCGTGCCTTTTTAATGAGTGCTAATTGAAAATTCTCAACAACAACAACGAGAGAAGAAGTGAATGTTAATTTCTGAAAAAAAAAAAAAACAAAACAAGGCAACGTCATCTGGACAATCCTCACGCAATCTATGAACCCACGTTGTTGTTGTTGTTGTTTTTTTTTTGTTATGGCCGCCAGCCATGAAAATTACCAACGATGGGCGCATTAATTAAATTTTCGTCCAATAAGCGTTCAATAACGGTAAACATTGTTTATTTTAATAACCTGGCCGGGCAACTGGGCCGGCCGGTTCAGTCAAGCAAACTGCCCTCCAGAAATAATTAACAATGAACAGGACAACAGAACAGGACCAAAAAAAAAGGAGAAGAAGAAAATCGCGATAGGCCATGGAGTAGGTAATCATGACTGAGCTGACCACTTGATGATTTTGGCAAGTGGTTCATCTTTTTTTTTATGGTCTATGATATCCTCAAATTAGCGGAGAGCTCTTTGGGGTATTTCGTTTTTTTTTTTTTTTTTAAGGGGCGAAGGCATTTCGCAGGGAATAGATGAGAATATGAAGTTCGCGGCTTTGGTTTTTGGCAAAGTCAGAGTCAGTATGCTGTTATTGATTTGTTTGCTGTCGAAATCATTTTGTGGTTGTCTGATTTTTGGTTTTGCCAGTTTGCAGTGTAGCGCAGAACTGGTAACGTTTGTCAAATATTTACCCAAGCCTCTTGGTGTGTGCGTGTGTGTGTGTGTGAGTGTGGTTGTTTTGGTTTGTTGGCACGCGGTTTTTGATTAGGTTTATGAATTTCCCACATACACACACACAGACCAAAGCATAGACCATGAGCACTTGCCCAACCAGTCAAGATTCTGTTCATATTTCTGATGAGGGATGCAAAAGAGTGTTCCTTTTTTTTTGAGAGGGGAAGGAGGAGGGGTAAGCCTAATTAATGTTCGAAAAGTGCGTATACAAAACATAACTCATTCTGTTAAAGCCACATAGAGTCCTCTGATGTTTCATACATACCACTGTCTGTCTTTATTATTTTTCTGTCTTTCCCCCTTGGCGGGCCTATGAAAGAGCCGAAAAATTGTTGACTTATTTTCTATGCTAATTAGTAGGTTAATTGGCTATAAGCACAAGGCTGATTGTGGCATGGCTTTTATCGACTTTTATGCCATTTAATTAGGCCTAAGTGCATAAAAACAACACCGCCAGCAACCACAACTGTCTGAATGAATGCCTAAATAAATATATATAGGGAATTAATTTATATAACATTTTTTTTTTGTTTTTTTCTATTTTTTTTTTATGAAGAAAGAGTATAGAAAAGTGTGGGGGAAAAAAATAGTTGAAATATAATGGGGAAAATTAGATAGTTTGTGTGCGCATAAAAAGATGAAAATTGAAATTAGCAAAACTTACCAATTCCGCCAGCCAGCGGTTCCAGTTTGGCTTTCTTTGTGGCCAAATCCTGATTATTATTGTCGGAAGCAGGCGCCATGACTGCAGCTTGACTCAAAAGTTCGTCGCTTCCGCGCTGTTGTCATGCGGCCAAAAATACACACACACACACAGAGAGAGACATAGGCATATGCACAGTTATACAGGATACACAGGATTTCAAGTAATTGGTTAATTGAATATTTTTTTTTGATTTTTGATTCATAGTTTTGTAGTTTTGAAGATTTGCAGAATTGATGGCAGAGTTGGCACAGCAGAGAAAATTTGAAGTTGGTTTTTTTTTTTTTTTTTTGAATTTTTTTTTGATGGTGGTAGGCAAATAGTAGTTGGTAGTTGTGTGTGTAGTAGATGAAGTAGATATATACGGTACATAAAAAGAGAAAAATAAAAGAGAGAGAACAATATAAATATTTTAATATTTACGCAAGTTAAATAAATTACAGCAATTTATTTATTTGGTTCAGTGTGGCCTACAAATCAAGGTGCCTGCTCCCAAATCGAGGCAGAGTCAGAGAGTGAGAGAGAGAGAGTAGGAGAGAGCGGTTTGGTCGTGTTAGTAAATTCGAGGCCTTATGAAATGCAAAGGAACTTGGAAATGAAATGCTTATTTTATTTACTATTTAAAATTAATATAATCTATTTTTTTTTCTAACTATTAAAATGAGTCAGGCGGCGGCAGAGTGATCATATCGATATTTATGTGATTACACAAATGTATGCAACCCTGATTTATCGATAGCAATATTTTCTTAATTCTTATTCAAATAAAATTATTAAGCAATTTAATGGAATTGAAATTTTTCAAGGATTTATGCCTTTGTTGATTGGGCTTTATTTATTTTCGCTTAGATCAAAATTATACTCTAGACCATTTTGCTTACTTTTATCTATTAGTACACCCAACCAAGCCACTTCTGATGTTTCGTTTACTCTTCTAAAGCAAAAAAAAAAAAAAAAAGAAAATAGCAAACAAGCCCACTTGGGCAAATAAAATAATATAATCTGCGGCTCAGTCGAAACCCTTTTCAACAAAATTTTCATCCCCAGCCCTTTTAACCGCTTTTCACATTGAATAAACAAACTTGATTCAGTTTTGTTTTGTTTCTTCTTCATTTTTTTCTATTCATTTCTTTTTTTTTCTTGTATTTTCTGTGCCTTGTGTTATTTTGTGTGGCAGTTTGAATAGCATTTAAAATGCAAATAATTGCACAGTACAAAAACCCATTCGCGCACACAGAATATTCATTTAAATTAGTTACAAAACAACAACAACAAGAAGAAGAACAACAGTAATAATGATACTAATAACAACACGTAGTATAAGAAGAAGAAGAAGAAGAAGAAGAAGAAGTGAAAAGAAGGAGAAGATAAAATGGGTAAAAGCAGAAGCGAAAGCAAACAAAATGAATGAGAAGTTAGAAAGCAACAAAACTCAGTTAGCCACTGAATGGCTGGGCAAATAGTGGCGCTAAAATCTAATTACAAAGCCAAACCAGAAAGACAGAGAGAGAAGGAGAGAGAGAGAAGGAGAGCCATGATGAAGGCCATCGTTGTTGGCTAAAAGTAATGCAGCACATAAGTGTATTGTAATTACTTGTGACACTTAATTACCACACTCGGTACACGGCCAAAGCCAGTTGACTTGCTGAAAATGGCAGTAGAAAAGCCAAAACGAAAAAAACAAAAAATATGTTAAGGAAGAGAGAAGCATATTGTCGGGCAGGCTCATATGTTTTGGGCCGGAAGTAAAAGAGTTTTTGGAGCAAGTTAAGCCAAAAGCATTAAATGTAATGCTGGTCATAAAAATAAAGCTGCTTGCTGACGTTGTTTCTTTTGACTCGAACCAACACAAAATCACATTCATACAGGACTAGAGAGGTATGTGTGTGTGTTGGTGTATGCATTAGCGCAATGACAAAAAGTCAATAAATGTATAGAAACAGATAGAGACTGGCAGACCAAACCAGACCAGACCAGTCCAGAAGTGTAGGAAAAACCAAACAACAATTCAACGTCACTCGTACAAAAGCCAAAAGAGCGCGCGTAAATTGAAAAGGGTAATTTTGTGTGAAGTACCTTAATACACACACACTGACTCATACACACACACACATACAGGCATGCAGAGTTATACCTACTTACCTAACCATGGTAAGGTTTACTCTTCTGGCGCTTTTGTGCTATCAATGCTGACTACGCTTGAATTCGCCACTTGGCTTATCGTATATTTCATGCTACTCCGTTTGACTGGCTTGACTTGCACCCCCACCCCCCCACACTCCACCACCACACCTCTATGGTTTAGTCCTTGCCCTGGTATGCTTTGGTCTATGTTGTATGGCTGTGCTTTGTTATTTGTTGTTTGGTTTTATTTTTATGTGGCTGCCTCACACTCTCTCTCTCTCTCTCACTCTATAGCTCCCGTTTTTATATACATAAAAGAATTAGCTTAAATACAAAAACAACATGTGGTAATAGCAATAATAACAAAGCCAAACGTACGCTCACGCATACATCAACAGATGCCTGAACAAAGCATCAGCCAGGAAAGACAAAGAGAGAGAGAGAGAGAGTGGCCTGGCAACTGTGGGTTTGGTTGGCGTCACTTGTAGATAGACAAAGCAAAAGTAAAAACCGCAAAAGCACTTCACTTGATAATATCAAACACACACACACACATAACCAGAAAGAGAGAGGAAAAAAAAACAAACAAAAACATGTGAGAGCCTTTCAGTTTTATTCAGACGAATTTCAAATGCTCTAAAGATTTTTTTCTTGTATTTATTTAACAATTCTAATTTTATTCCAGATTTCTAAATTGTGATTTAATTGGGATACCAAGAATCATTAAATGGTCTAACCATGTACCAAATTTCAAGGCTCTAATTCTCACACTCGTCAAGATCTGCTGATTTTTTTGAGATAAGCTCAGACAAATTTTAAAATACCAAAAATCATTAAATAGTCTGACCATTTACCAAATTTCAAGGCTCTAAGTGTCACACAAGTCGAGATTTTTTTTGATAGACTCAGAGATCTTGGCTTGTTCTCAAATTCCACTTTAAAGTTGATATACTCCGGTTGCCTTTGTTTTGAGGGTATATAAAAATATGAAAGCTGAGCGCGTCGGCGGAAACTGGCAGATGTGTACGTCTGTGTGACTTGTTGGTTGAGTAATGATATCAGAAGCTGTTGCTTTTCTCTCTGTGTGACCATGTGGCAATAACATATGTTTCTTTTTGGTAGCAAAAAAAAAAAAAAAAAAAAAATTGTAGCCTTCTTTTTTGAATTTCATTTCGGAACAGATTCAACAATTTTATATATCCAGTTTTTTTTTTGTCTATGATTTCGAGCTGACAGAGGAAATAATTAATTTTTGAATTGCCCTGACTGCTCTAGTTGCTCCCTCTCTCTCTATCTCTCTGTCTTCGTCTCTTAGCTGTGTGTCCCTGTTGTTTCTTTTTATTTTATAGCCACTCATTGCCCCTTTCATTTGGTTAGTCCCTAATGGATTCGTTATGGCACATTAAGAAACATCATCACCGAGTCAGTCACCGACCGAGGCAGTGTTAGTTGCTTTCCATATTCCACAAATCCCTTGGGTCTCTATGTATGTTGTATAACTGCCGCGTCATAGAGGATTTCCTTGGGGTTTCACTCATTCTATTTCTCATATACGAGGACTTTGCCTCATTGCCCCTAACATGGCTCATGGGCTGGCTTATGAGGCGGTCATTTGAATTTGAACTGGACTACGAACACGAAAAGCCAACCGAACTGGTCTGGCTAGCTTTGGCCGGACTCGCACTGACCTGGTCTGGTTTCGGCTGGACTGATATCTCTTTTGTGTGCTACGGTCTCTCCCTACCGGAAATGTTATTTTAATATCCCTTTCTCTCTGGACTGGGCTAAAAAGTATGCTAAATATTTGATTAGTATGTAATATGTAGTAACTTTTTGTCATCATCATGTTATTGTGGCACACATGGTGCCTGGAGATCTCGTGATTATCCACTCCCCCCCACCTCTCTCTCCAGCTCTGGCCGCCCATTGTCTCAAGCCCTTTTGGTTATAGTCCATTTCGCTTTGGCCAGTCCAGTCTAGTCCAGTTCTGTCCAGGCTGGTTCGGTTCGTCCTTTTTGGCTATTGTTATAAAAATCCTTTTTCTTTCATTTCTCAGCCCGTTGGTGCTTTTGCTTTTGCTCTATTTTAATGAATTTTTACAGCAGAGCCAGCAGTGAAATGATTTCTTTTTTTTCCTTTCTTGCAGAAAAAGCTTTTTCTCATTTTTTTCTCTCTTCTTCTTCAATACTTTCTTTTTTTTTCATAAGCGCAGACGTTGACGCCGTTGCCGGCGGCTTGGCTGCCCTGCCCGGCCCGTAGTGCCCACTCAGTGATTTCTATGATGACATGTGCCTTTTTATTTTACAAGCCACCTCCCTCCCTCCAACCCCACCGGTCGCCTCACTCTGTCCCAGAACATTCAGCATGCTTCCTTTGCTTCCGTCTTTGTTGCCGGGTAACTGGGTCAGTGCACAATTGTTGAAGGGCTGTTGCCGTTGCTGCTGCCGCTGTTGCTGCTCAGAGGGTTGTATTTGTGTTTGTTGTACTTGTTGTTGTTGTTGCTTTCAGCTGGCCGAGAGATAATCACGCATATGCCTAACGGTTAAGTTTTTTTGTGTGAAGTGCGCGGAAGCAAAGAGTGTCAGCAGCATCATCATCATTGCCAACTGCCAGTCGGATTCTTAGAGTATGTGTGTGCCTCATCATCTGGTCCCTTTCTTTGTAAGGGTTGTTGCCCAGTTCCTTTTACATTTTATTTATTTTTTTTCAAGTCATTTCAACTTTAAGAAAGGAATCCACCAAATTGATTACTGGTTTAGCTCCAAGCAAATTCTATATAATTATTTAGCCCCCCTCCTAAAGTGTTGGCTATTTCTCATAGTATTGCTGTTACCAACAATATTTGCAATTGCATGAATTGAACTGAATAAAAAATTATAGTTTTATATATGTAATTTCCCAGGACTAATGAGTACTCTTCTTGCCCATTGGTTTCGCTTTTGAGGAGTTTTTTTTTTCATACATATTTTATGTAATTTGCCTTTTGCAGATACATGTAATTTTTTTTTCTAGTTTGGTTATGACACATTTGCTGTTGTCCATTTCCTGTGTGCTTTCTTGCCAAGCTGTCATAATTTTTGGATTTTTTCTTTCTCTCTTTCTCGAATAAAAATCAAATGCAACACAGGCAAATCCACAATAGAGAACACAAAACTAGCCAAGGGCCAGCAGGGTGTCCGGGTGGCCGGAGTAAGTTTGGAGTCTGTGGAGGCTGGGCTAGTCATATCATATAAATGTCAGTAACATAAACATGGCCAAAGGCAAGATTTGAGGGAGCTAAAAGGTTAGAGCTAGTTTCAGTTGGTCTGGGCAAAGTAACTTTCACTGTTGACCGGTTGAGTGGCTGCAAAATTGCGTGGTAATTATGTCTAAATGGCTCAGGCAAAGATTAAACAAACCATTAAAAACAAAAAAAAAATACAACTAATTGCCACACATACTCACACACACATACACATACATGACTGCCATACACAAAGGCCAGTCAAATGATACTGATCACTTCTGAAGAGAGAAGAAGAGTAAGAGAGAAAATGGGGAAACGAAATGCAGCTAACGGAAACGCAACTCGGCTCTACTCAACTGAGGTGCATTTATATTTCATAGACTCGTGCACACTCGCTCACACAGGACCCATTCAGTTGAGTATATCAACGCCCTCATATATTCACAATTCGCTTGCCTGTTTTCATTTGCTTTTTTTCTGCTGCTGCTACCGTTGTTGTTGTTGTTGTTGTTATGAATTTATGACAGCATATGAATATTAAAATCGAATATGCTGCTGTCGATTAAAGGCTTTTCGTCAGAGAGACCAGCAGAAAACAACAAAGCTGTGAGCAGACGCGCTGCTGGCCTGTATTGACGGCAATTGTTGTTTGTGGCTCGGCCATTGCGATACAAATATGTATGCCCGGCCAAAAAGATATCAGGCAACATTTCCGGTGTAAACGGCGCCAGGTCAGAACCACGGATGATGCTCATGCTGATGATGGTGGCCTCTTTAAAACGACACTGACTGACTTTTTTTTAAAGAGGAATTTCAAAAATGTCATCATGTTTTCATTTCCTTTCGGATAACTTGTTCTGTCAAAGACTTTTCAACTTGTCTAGAATAAGTCTTTTTTTTTTTTGGACCAAATAATTGAGCTTTAATTCCTCGGCTTTTTATTGCTAGCCAAAGCAAAGTTGCTTATAATTTTTAATTAAAAGCACGACAAATAGACAGGCGAACTAACAAGCCCCAGTCTCTGCGGCCTCCCTTTCTGACCTGGCCTTTGCCTCAGTTTCTATACTCGTTGGCTTCTTTTTTCTAGTCTATTTGTTTGCAAGTTGTCAAATGATAAACGTGGCAAGCATTTCCGCATATTAAGAGCCCGCATAGCAACTTGTAGCTGCGGCCTAGTTACAACCCAGAGACTCCGGCTGCCTCAGCCTCTTCATGTCTCACTCACTCTTCCACTCGGCTGTCAGAGTAGAAACCAAAACCATACCCAACTCAAAGGCGGGCAGGCAGGCAGAGTTGGTGTGTCTAGGCCGGTTCACCTGACGGCATCGTTACCCTCTTTTATTTGCCGCTCTGCACTCTCTTTCACTGTTGTTTGCTTGTTAGGCCAGAAAGCAATAAATTATATGAAAAAGCCGCCAAAGTGTAACAGCTGCGGCTGCTCGGCCTCAGCTCCTCTTGGCAAAACCACAACATAGAAGAGTATACCACACACCTGAGAGAGATAGAGTATGTCTTCCTGGAGTCGCGACGGACGGGAGGAATGAAATAGGCAAGTATCCTAGAAATAACCCAACCAGCAGTGGCAACAACCTCCTTTGCCAATCACACAATAAACGCCACAAGTTTGATATGAAAATGGTAAAGCTTTGCCAACAACAACTACAAGAACAACAACAACAACAACAACAACAGCAAAAGCATTGGCAATAACAAGAATTGAAGTGGTTGAATGAAGTGGGTGTGGGTGTGTAAGCAATTCTGGCGGATGCTATCAACGAATGAATGAACGGTTAGGCAACCAAGTTTATTTACTTTTTATTTAAAGTATTTATCTGGCAAAGTGCTGGAAACGTCAAAATGTTTCAAGGCAAGGCAGCAACAACCCTCCAGCATAGCCAACTTGATTTTTCTCTAGTCTTGGCTATCAGCCTCACCACCCAGCCCGAACCTCCTCTCCATTTGCTAGTATATCTGCTGTGGCCTCTCTACTAAATATTTACGTTTTGGCTTTTATTGCTTTCGAGAGTCAAGAACTCTTTTTATTTCAATTTGTTTGCATAAATATTTCAAGCGCAACTAAATTAGAATGTCGAAAGACCAAAGTCGTGTGAAAATAAAAAAAAAACGAAAAGGAAAAACAAACACACATACACACACACATGCGACTGTCTGTCTGATTGTTTTTCTTTATGTGTGAGCTGCGCCGTGCTCTGCCAACAACAGCAAAATAAACTTCCGCAAGTTTGGCCAAAACGATTTGTAGCAATTTCGCTATTAGTACGCCCTCTAACCAGACCTGTTTCTTTGTCGTTCACCCTCTATTTCTCTCAAGTCTGGCAAGTAAATACAACGAGTCTGGCTTGAGTTTTCCAGGCAGCAAGCCAAAGGAAAAAGACCAGCAAACAGCGTAAAAAACTTTTGCTGCTTATGCATTTATCACCTTTTTTTTTTTTTGGAAAAACTTTGGCCTGGCCTGACTGGGTCTGGCCTAGTGGCATCGACTGGCATTGCCAGAGCCACTGCCACCGTTTCTATCAACTCCTAAAGGGCACATTTCCGAAAGAAACATACACACACACGGGCCGCCTGCCCGCATAAATTATTCAAAACATGTGTTCAAGAGTCTGCCATTCGACATATCAAGAGGTGGAGGGGGCAGAGAAGATGAAGGGGCTCCTGCCTTCTCCCTCTTTGTATCTTTCAAATGCAGTGGCCAAAAAAACACAGGCTTACAGAAACGTCTTCAGTTGGGGCGCTCAAAGGTAGGCAACAGTTTTTTTTTGCTGCTCAATTTTATCTCGGGTCTGGCAATTTTCTTATATGACATTTTCATTGATATTTTTCAAGTTTTCTGTTTTAGCAAAGCTTACGCACGTTTTAAGCAGCAAAACCAAACCAAAAAAGTTTTCAATTTCAGACAAGAGTCTATTAAGATATTCACTCTACTGTAATGTGACATCATATATAAATGGTGTAGGTGTGTTTGAGACAAAATCCGAGAATAAAAAAAAATGAAAGAGAGAAAGAAATGGGAGAAAGACAACGAGTTGTATATGTAAATGACAAGGCATTTGCTGTTTGGCATTCGTAATGAGCCCCCAATCTAGAAACCCTTCTTACTGCACAGTTTGAAAGTCATTGGGTGGTTTATGGGTTTGATTTGAGAACTGCTGCCGGATTTGGGCCTTTGTGAGCCTAACAGCGATTACCTGAACCATAAATCTTAGCATATTGATTTTGCAGAGAGCTCAAGCAAAAAAATGAACTTGTTCTTGGCCTTTTTAAAATAAATTATATGTTTTTAAAGCAAAAACGAAATACACACCCAGAGACCTGGGGGTCAAGACAGACTGTGGGGACCATGGACTGGTCCAAGCTGGGCTAGGTTGCCCTGTTTATTTGTTTGCTAGCTTGTTTGCCTTGGTTCATACAAAATTCAATAGCATTGAAATTTATGGCGGCTGGACAACGGGCAAATAATCCACAAGCTGTGAGCATCACTTTATGTGAAAATGTTAGTCTGCAGCTCCGAAACTGGACTGGGCTTGGATTTGGAATGAGCTCTGAGTTGGCTGTGTTGGCAAAGGTTTTTTTTCTGAATTTTCTTGTTGGTGTTGATATGGCGGCAGCTTCCTATTTTCGGTTTGGTTTTTCTGGTTTGTTACTTTTCTGTGCCTTATTTATTTTTATGTGTTTCTATTTGGTTGTCGTTTTGCGCGCAGTCAAATAAAAAATGCATTAAAAATGTCTGAGTTGTTCATTTTTTTCTTTTCTCTCTCTCTTTTTAGTAGCTCAACTCCCACAGATACACACCTTTATGTATATATTTTTATTTGTCTGAGCTGACTTTAAAAATAACAACGTGACACGTGAACACAAAAAAACCAACGAATTCAAGCCGTATTGCAAGGCATTGAGAACTTAACCCCAAAAGGAGCAACAAACAAACAAACCAACCAGCAAATGACAGGTGTTGGAGAGGGGATGGTGTGGCTAAAAAAAGAAATGTACAAAAAATTCACCTGGCTTGTTTACAAGTCAATGAAAAATAAGAAAAAAGAAAAACAACAAAACAAAACAAGAATGTGAAGTCTCAAATGTCTAATATTCTAATGCTATATAATATATATATATATTTTTTTGTTGGTATCTTCTATATATAATTTGTTGTTGTTCTCGCTGGAAATTACATTGCCAGTGGTATTGTTGTTGTCTATTCAAATTTCTATGCTTAAAATGCCAAAACGCCAAACGCCAACATTGGCCCGGTCTGTCTATTCCGCGTGTCTGACAAGTCACCCACAAGACAGCATTCTCATACTCTCCCCCTCCCCACCCCCACCCCTTATCATACTGTCTTTTCATCTTGCCATTTATACTTGAAGCAGCCTCAACCCGCCCACCTCTCTCTCTCTCTCTTTCTCTAAACTGTGCGTTCTTTCTCTCTTCAGCTTTATTCACATTTCTATGACCTGACAAAGGGAGAGGTGGTGGTTGATTTTTCCGAGGTGAATGGTGACTGACTTTTCAGCCATTTGACGCTCGCTTTGCTTTCGTTAAAAAAAAAATAAAGAGAGCAAAACAAAAAAAAAAAAAGGAATACGAAACATTTTTTAATACCCCGCCATTTTTTATAGCGCCACACTTGAATGCGCTTAAATATTTTATGTAATTTTTCGCAATTTATTTAGCGCATTATTTCATTCAGTCCTCCCTTCTTCCTCTCTCTCTCTCTCTTTAGGTAAAAATAAACAAAAATAGAGAGACCCGAAAAAGGCACAGCAAGAAACAAAAAAAAAAAAAAAAAACAACAACATTTATATCAATTCATGGGAAAAATTGTTGTGACAAATTTGCCCAGTGAAACCTGTTCGAGTGTCAGAAAATGAAATGGAAGCGAATCAAATGGCCGGCGTGGAGGCAGGTGAAAAAGAAGCTGAACAACTCAAATGTGGCCACAAATCGTGTGTCGTTTGGCCGTCAGTTGTTATTTTTCATATTTCATTTTAGCACGTGTCTGCGACGGGGGCAGGGCAAGACAGAGGCCATTTCTGTCTGTCAGTTCAAATAATATGATTTTTGTATTTTCCAATTAAAAGCGACACAGTTCACTTGTCACATTCAATCGAATTTTAAAGATGAATAGCCTAATTAATTATAAATAATTAAGCCTTATTATTATTTACACAAAGTTTTGTTAGCATTTTTTTTTTTTTTTTTTTTGACTTAGTTTTTATCTCTTCACTCTGATATTAATGACTATTTTTAAAGTATTTCCTTTAGCCTTTTGATGTGAAAACTCCCACATTTTGGTTGGGAAAAAAACAGGGAAAGCCACGAAGATAGGACAACAATTCTGAGGCTTCTGGTAACTCCCCAAAGATTGTACACTTGGTGTTTTATAAGTAATTGATTTATATATATAGAAAAACATGTTGCATGCCACTGTTGTGTGATGTGGGCGTTGTTGTTTTTGTTGTTGCTGTTGCACTGTTTGCTTCTAAATTTATACACTTTCCGTAGTTTGGTTTTTTTTTTTTTTTGTATTTTACTTGTTTTTGGTTGCCGGCAACACACACACACACAAGCACACTCACACATACACTTGGCAACATGGCGCGCATGTTTACATATCGATTACGGTTGTTGGCAGGCATCATTTGAGGGGTCTTGGAGGGGTAGGGTAGTCGCTAGCTGGCTGGTTAAATGAAAGGGTGTTGAAGTGGCTGGGTGACTGGAAGGGCCGGGTAATTGCTGCTGTGGCATCGACAACACACAGACGATGTGGCAATAAAAAAAAGCCGGGCGTGCCTGGAAGGCGGTTAAAAACATGTTGCATTTTATTTCATGCAAGCTAAAACACACACATACACTCTCTATTAAAACAATTTTATTCAGCTGTGTTTGGCAGATTTTTTTTCTATTGATTTCGAACTGAAGTTGGCTTATAATTAAAACTTTAAAATTTTCCATAGAAAAGAAAGAAGCCAAAAAAAGGCTTTAATAAGCAAAGCAGCCGTCGTTTTTACAGCTCCCCGAGTAATGATTTTTTTCCCAGACCCACAGAACCACCCCTAAGGATTTGGCCATCTACCCCACTCAAATTTGAGCAATCGTCCTGTGGCCACCGTGTCGCCGGCTCGTTACATTTGCGTTTTACGATGCGACCAAAACAGTTGGACAGACACAAACAACCTATCAAAAAAAAAAAGAAAGAACAAAAAAAAAAATAGCAAAGGCCTAGAAATATACTCCTAGAGACCATAGATTCTCGGCCTTTTTCTGTCTGGTAAGAAAAAAATAATAATAAAAAATTATCTACATTTAATGACGAGCCTTAAAAATTAGCGAGAAATGCTCAAATTAAACATAAAAAGCAGACAACCCAAAATAACAACGACCTAAAGGACACCGAATGAGGATGACGAAACGCCAAACGACAACGGTCACTAAAGAATGTGGGTGGCTCTTTTTCTTTTTTTTTTTTTTTGGAGGGGGCGGGTGTGTCTAGGCCAGGTGGTTGATTGGCAAGAGTTTGGTGGTTAAAGTTTTCACGGTGGCGTTGGCATTCCACTGCGGCGGAAACATCAAAATGACATCCATTAACACACCTATTAATCACAAGAAATAGAAAAGCCACAAACGCACCAAACTGAGCTAAGCCCGAGCCAACTAAGTCAAGCACAAAGGCAAGGTTGCCCAGTTGACCAAAACTGACTGTATCTCACTGACTGACTGACTGACTGGTTGGCTGACAGACCAACCAAGCCATCATTCTTTGGGTGTTGCGGTAGCTTCACTACTTTTCACGGGCTTCGAAAGCCCCTTGGCTAGGCTACGTGTCGGATTTAAAGGGGATATAGAAAAATAGGGGGAAACAAAAATTTTATATATATATTAGGAAGGGGAGAAGCGAGCTGAGCCGGTAGCAGGTGACAGAAACAAAAAGTCGTAATAGAAAATGGAGAGCCACAGCAACAGTCAAAAACAAATAGCAAAGAAAAAACGTAGAATAAAAATGTCAAAAAATGTGACAGTTGCCCACAACAACAACAACATTGAGGAGAGACTTTCAGTTTTGAAGCTACAACAAAACTTGGCCGTCATCATAAAAGCCCGCAAAGTGGGTGGTGATGGCCAATTAAGTTAACGACGGCCCAAAAGCGCTAACTTTGCGGTCGAAGCCGAACGAAGCCACCGAAAGAACCAAACTGAACCACCTAAAACAAAAAAGCACAACAAAATGGCCCACTGGGCTAGGCTAATGTGGGTCTAGAAAAACAAAAAAAAAAAAAAAGAAGAGGAAAAAACCAAACTCTCTCGTTTGTACATTTGGCCTATTGTAATCTAAAACGTTCGTTGGCCAGGCGCCAGCTGTCCGGCTGGAGAAGGGCAAGTGAATGGTGGAGGCCGCCTGCAATTTCCTTCCTATCTTCCTTCCTGCCTGCCAGCCAGCCAGCCTGGCACTGTGGTGTTGTTTCTGTTTCACCAGCCATGGGTCGTGTGCGCTTGACTGGCAGATCAAGAGACAGGTGACTGAACCAATTAACAAAAGAGCACCAAAAATAAAAAATATATAGAAAAAAACCAACCAACAATAACAGCAACAGAAACAACCACAACAGGCATAGCCCAGACGGCCAAGAAAAAATAAAGTAAAATGAGTAAAAGTGAAAATTGCATCAGGTGACAACCGCTGGGAAATTAGCACACACTTTTTTTACTTTGAGCTTTCAAAGTTTCGCATAAACAAAGCAGCTGCGTTTTTACACAACTAAAAAAAAAACTGAGCGATTAGAAGTATGTTTGAGGTGCCGAAGTAGGCATACCCTTTTCTCATAATTTTTTTTGCCAAAGAATTTGATAGATAAATTTTAGGGAAATCATAATGATATTCATTTTGATATGATCGACCGAATCAGAGCACACTTATTGTGTCTATATAATCAAAACATTTAATATGCCCGATTTGATATGAAGGATATAGCAGTTCCATTCGATCTCAGTGATCTTAATTCATTAATCGACAAATATCTAACTAAGCTATAAGGCAAGCTGGAGGACAATCTAACGACCTCTTCGATTTCCAAACTAAGACATATAATTCATTTTTTGTAATTCGAAAAGAGAATAGAATGATGGTAAGACTCTCTTTTGTTACCGCCAGCTCAAATTTGAGCGAACTCAGACTTAGACTTGTTAGGCAAAAGCCAGTGAGGCTTATTGCCGAAACAGACGTAAGTGTGTATGTGTGTGTGTGTTTGTAATGTGTACTATGTAAATAGATGCCATACACCAACAACACGGACGACTGCACAGAAAATGTCTCACAAGTTGCAAATTAATTTCTCCGAGGAGCCCAGACGACCAAACCAGCGAATGTCTGCCTCCGTCTGGCATAGACCAACAAGCGTGTTTTGTGGCCTAAAACAACAACAACAACAACAACAATGAAATTCCAACTACCAACACCAACTCCAAATTCTCTGGCAACAGTAGTGGAAGGTGGCAAATAAACGGCGACAGCTGGCTGGTTGTGCCAGCTAATGCCTCGAATGATGCGATGTCCCAAATATTCTATATGAAATACGAGCGAATCGGACTGGGTAAGGGCCAGACAATGAATAGAGAAAAGGAGAGAGGGAGAGAGGGCAGGGAAAACATAGAAACTCCCAGCCTAGACTGTCATGCCTCCACCCATAAGAAGCAACGTCTGCAAATGGCCGGGACAGGCAGAGGGAGGCCTTTGGGGCCGGCAGGACTTTGACTGAGCCGGTAGCATAATCATCGTCATCGTCGTCGTCGCAGCATATTCCATTAGCAATTATGAATATGGAATGGCCCTGGCTGTTGGTCTGTTTGGCTCCTCAGCTCCTGGCCTGCGTTGGCTTGGCTTTGGTGTTCTGGGAGGCTGCTATTCGGGTGGATTTGGTAAATTTTCCCTTACAATTTTTTTTTTTTTTTTTTGGGAGGGGCTGAACCACAACTAGCAAAACACAGACTATGACGACGTTGTTGACTACTTAAGCTGCTAGAACGAGGCTGCTAAGTGCTTTTGTAACGGTGTTTTCTGTGGCTGCCTCTCCTGTTTGCTAGGCCATGCCACATTTGCTTTGTTTGATGTGAGAGGCGGAAACGCCAGGCGATCACATAAAGGTAAGTTTTTCGTTTGTCCCCTTAAAAGCCTTCACCTTGTGGGCCACCCCTGCCCGTGACAAAATGTTTCATTTTTGGCTGCCTCGTCCGACGATTCGTGTTTCTACATTTGTGGCTCTTGTGTATTTTTATGTAGACTGTAAAAAGCCCTAACTGCCGGCCAGTTGAAGTTGTCTTAAAAAGGTTGTTATTGTGGCATAGCAAATTTTTAAGCGCGCATCGTTTCGGGCAACATGTGACCAGTCTGTGGTGGCATTGCAACCACTATGGAGGTGGCCATTAAATCAACTTTGCCAAAAGTACAATTCGGGCGCGCCAGCCGTAATTCACAACTCAAACTACTAACACAAAATAGAGCAGGTAATAAAAGTAGTTGGGAGAGCGAGTTGGTGGTCACGGTTTTTCCGCTGGCCTAAAAGGAATGCAATATTACCGAATACAAAATGTTATTTTTAAAAATTCACACATTTCGGGTTAATGCGGCCCCAACAAATGCCATGTTCGTGAAAATGGCCAACAAAAGAGCCTGACAATTGCTGCGCCATTTTCATGGGGTATCCTCCTTTTAGCCATAAACTCGTTAGATGGAGCTTGCCATCAAGGACTGAGCCAAGCCTTGTAAGGATCAAAATGAAGTTGTGCTTGTCAAAGAAAGAGCTCGGATTGAATGGACCAGTGTAATCGAAAGGAAGCATTGAAAACCTGACTGTGTTGCTCTCTACATGCCGGAGTAACAACGACCGGAAAATGGGCTTTCAAGCAAATTATCTAGCAGTCAGCTACAATGGAAGTTAGATTGAGCCAATCCAGGCAGCAGGCCAAAACAGTTTCAATTTCAAACTGCCATATGTGACAGGCCTGGCCAAGCCAGACCAGGCCAGGCCAGGCAGTCACAATAGCCAAAGCACCGCCAGCCAAACACAAACAATACGGACTGCAATGGTCCACAGCAGTTGACAAATATGCATAGACATTGTCCATTGTGGCTTTTATGTTGCAACACGCACACACACACACACCTCACTGTTCGGTACATTTTCACTCACGTGCATTGAATGGCAAAAGCAAATTATGGTCTAGTTTTGGAGAAACGCGAAATTTGGTTAGTTTCAGAGTCCTTTCATAGTCTGCATTATCCCTGTGTAGGCAAAGGACCACATGGTTTGCGTTATTGGTCACGTTAATCATGTGACAAATTTGCTCTTGCTTTTGGCCTTGCTCTCTTTCATCTGTTGTATCTTTCCGGTTTCAATGAATGCACACTTGTATTTGTTTTTGTCGTTTTGCTCGTTTTGATTATTCGCATTTATGGGCAGACAAGACAGACAGACAGACAGACAGGCCTTGCCTTCTGATATTGCTGACCAGCTTCTGGTCTGTTTGTCCATCAAACCTCAAACATTTCATCAAGAATGCTGTTTGCATTGGGTTTATTTAGTCAGGACAACAAAGAAACCTTTAAGTCTCTGTAAGCAAACAAAAATTTCAGAATGCCAAAAATGCGATCTGATACGAGCTCAAAAATTCCCTGACGCCACATAAATCTCATAATTAGCGTTATGCGCGCATTTACAAATGCTCTTCCGCTGGTGGCAACATAGCCAGTGACACATATGCTCCAGACATGAAACGGAAGTTACTGTGGAGACTACCCTCGCATTGCCGTCGGTTGTGTGGTGAGTGCATCTGATAAGGCCTGGCGAGTCAGCACGTGCAAACTTACACCTCCCAAAAAAGAAAAAAAAAAAAAATCCCCAACAGCAGCACACTGACCAATGTCCGCCATTGTTGCTGACAGCCATGGCAGCAACAACTGCTGGGGCAACAAGAGTGGGCATAATATCATGACTGGCCTTCCCGGTGCTGATGATGACCCATTGGTACACAGACATAATGTATCATATATGAGAGCCAAAAAAAAAAGAGAAATATATAAGCGGAAATGATGAAGGCGGCTAGGGCCGAAAAAAAAAAATTGTAGACCAGGCAAATGAGCGAGCCATAAAAATGGCCTTAACAACAACAGCAACAATAACCGTGGCTACAAATAATATCACACAGAAAATTGTAAATGCATTTCAATGTAATGACCGCAATGAACAACAACAAACACGGCCACACACACAGGCACACACACTTCCCATTTACTGGCATACCAAGCCAAGCCAGGAGTGACTGAGCAAGACCCCTGTTTTTGTTGTTGTTGTTGGTGCTTTTGGCTACTGTCCTGTAAAGGCATTCGTAACTGCATTTATATTGAAGTGACCGCATCTGTTGCGGTTTTGTTGCATGGAAAAATGCATTTATACACACAGAAAAAGAAGAATTTTTTAACAGCATTTTTTTTTTTTTTTGTACGGTTTATCTCTCTTTTACTCTGTCTCATTCCTTCTCTCTTTAAAATCTCTACTTTGCTTTGCTCTTCGAGAGTGATTTTATTTTTGTGTTTTCAACATTTTGGCGTGCGGAGTTTTTGCTTCATTTCCGGCTGAACTCGTGGCCCGCGCTTCCGGTGTATTAATGTTTTTTTTCAGCAGAAAAGTATGCTATGTTATTTTATCCAGCAATTAAATTATTTAAGAGTAAAATTGTTTGCTGAAAATTCATTAACCCCAAAAAGCAAATGCAACTCAAACTTGATGTGGTAAATGTTCAACGTATAATTGCTGTTGCAGACACTGGCAGTCAATATCGTTGACACATTTAAATGCTTTCAATTTCACAATTAAAAAATTTGCATCAGCGTATCTGTCTTTCCTCATTTCGTTCTCATTCATAAATACCATTAAAAATTATGCTTTATTGATGCTTGTCCAATTAAAAGAAACTGAACAAAAAAATATATACATATATTGATGTATAATTTTCGCTTAATTAATTTAATAATAAAATAAATAAACCTTCTGGAAAAAAACAAAAAAAAAAAAAAAACAAGCCAAGTAGTGATTAATCAACGCCAGAGAAATGAAATGATAATCAACTGTGAAAAAAAAATGCATTAACCTGTCACTTTAGGAATGAAAGAATTAACACATGTTGAAATGATTTATTGATAAGCTTCTGGCTTTGATTCTTGTCAAATTTGGGCCCAGAAAAAAATAAAATTAACAAATCAAAAGAAAAATGTATTTTGTTTTTTGTTTCTGGCTAAGCAAACTGAAGTGGAAATATTTGTATTTCTTATGCATAAATCAAAGTTAAAAGTGTTAAAAATAGCAAAAAGGGCACAAATTGAATTTCACAAATTTTCGGGTGTTTTATCCATTCTTTTTTTTCATGCTTTCATTTACCCTTTTCAGAGTGGTTGTCTCTGTGTTAGTTATTTAACTTGTTGGCCATTCTCCTTTGCTTTAAGCTGCCTTTGTGTGTGTGCGTTCGTTTTGTTTGTTTTTCTGCTTTTCTTTTTTTCTTTCTCGCTCTCTTTGCCCTGCGGGTAAATTTTTGGTTGTTGGTTTTCAAATTTGTGGTAAATCGGAAGCGCGCTTCGTAAGTTAAATGAACTCGTTTGCTTTTTCCTAGCCAAAAGCCCCGGTCTATCATTGTTGGGTTTGTCCGTTTGTTATTATTATTATTTTTTTTTTTTGGCCCCAAAACAACAAGGCTAAAGACCATGAGGTTACGCTGACTTCCTCGTTTGTTTTTTTATTTTTATTTATTTATGTTGTTGTTTTTTCCCCCAGATTTTTTTCATGGTAGCATTCATAGCCAGGTTTGGGATTCCTTTTTTTTCTTGTCTTGCCTTGTTAATCAGTGCCAAAAAATGGCTTTGATTTTATTCTATTTTGTTGTTGAACCCTAGACAAATTTGCTTAATTGCGTAAAATTTGTGTGGGTGACCCGACAGAAAGACTGAAGGAGATAAGCAAATATATTCCACATTGAGTTTGTAAAAGATTAATTAAAATTGATTGAACGGCAATCTTAAAGTGAGGAAATTTCAGTGACTAAATAAATCCTTAGAAAAACCAATTTATATGTGTGGCTTAAATAAAATCATATTTGCTATAGTCAACCAAGCATTGCTTACTTAGAAACCATTTCAGTGACAGAGTCGAGCAGACTAGGAAAAAAGCAAGCTCTAAATTATTATTTGACGATCAGAAAGGCACACACACACACAAAGCTTTCAAACCAGTCAAAGGCAAGCATTTTCTGAATGGCTCTTTTCGAAAAAAAAAAAAATATATATATATGAATGTATCTGTAGAAATAGAATCTATATAACTTGGTTAGGGAATTGAATTGAAGTGAGGATGACGACAAGAACGAAGGTAAGTGAAAAACACACTCTCTCGGCTTTGTGTGGGCCTGCCAATGTGGCGTATGAGCAACCTTTGTGCAAGGCAAGAGAAATTGCAGATAAATTTATTGAAAATGATTGCGAAAGCTCACAAGCATACGCACTCCAAAGAGAGCAGAACAGAACAGACCAGACCAGAGCAGTGAAAAGCAAACCTAAGGCCAAAGTTGAATGAGTGCGCTGGGGGAATGAATGTGAGGTGAGTCTCTCATTGTAGTGCTTAAGGCAAACGAATATGCGGGTGTGTGTGTGTATTGCATGTTGTTCAACCATCTCCCTATTTGGGGTGGCACACGCATCATATAACATGCATGAATTTGCAAAAAAAAAAAATTTAGGCTAGGAAGAGAGAAATAAGAAAACCATATTGATGATTTGGCAAATGTGTATTGAAAAGGTAAAATATGGAATTGCCAGTGCCATTGCAGTAGCAGCAACAACAACAACAACAATAAAGAACCATAATAGCCACAACAACAACAACAATAATAGCCACAACAACCTGGCTGGCTCTTTACATGTTTGCCTGATAAAATTCACTTTTCATCCAGGTTTTTTTCGGGCCACAACCTCGTCTCTCTGCTTTTGTGGATACACACCGAAATTCTATCTTCAATTTCATTTTGAAAGTTGGCATGCATCATGCAATCCGTTCTACCCGTTGCTGTGGTACAATAAAACACGAATAACGTATTAGCAAACAGAAGACCTGAGCGAACAAGTGAGTCTTGTAGCTTTTTCACAAATATGAATTTGGTCTTTAAAAGATAAAACATATTTATTTTTTTTGGTAGAATGAAAAACTATTTTTCTCAAAAATAAAATCAGCGTTTTCGTATGGCATTAAAAATTATGTGAAACACTAAATAAAGTAAATAACATGACTACTGCAAGGAAAATTAAAAGCAACATGAAAGAGAAATAAAAGGCAGGAGAAGAAGACAACGGGAGCGCCACTGAAATTAATCTAAAAAGTTTTTAATGCGCTTTTAAATGATGATGCAAAAAGTTCAACTCCCGGTAGCTGCAAGGGGTACGAACCAAACCAGCCAGCATTCATAACAGACCAAGTCAAAAACACTATCATTGCCGTTGTCGTTGGCCAAGCTTGCCCTTTATTTTCTATATAATTTTTTTTTTTTTTTTTACTTTGTTTTTGGCGTGTTGTTCCTGGGCAAAAAATTACAAGACTTGGCAAGCCAAACAACCAGACAAGCCCACCCACCACTCTGGTTGTTCTATAAATACCCTAAATGAGTTTTTCTGTGTACTGCCACCTGTTGCTTTTTTACCTTCTATGCAAGCCAACTTGAGTTCTCTTCGTAAAAAAAAAAATAGGAGAAAAAAAAAAGAAAACGTTAAACTTGTTACAGAAGGAATAGAAGGAGCCAGTAGAGCAGAGGGAAACCTTTGAATGCTTGGTTGGTTGGGTTGGACGATTGAAGACCCGTAGAACATTGTAAGATTTCCTGGTTGAACTGCAAAATGCACACTGCAGGAAGTGCAGACAATTAAGTTTTAAGTTGGCGAAATTAAATGAAAACAGTGGGTAGAATATTTTATTTTTGAAATTGATGCAAAGTTAATGCAAACGTCCCTTCGGCAACCCGCATTTCAATTATGAAACAGGTAGAAAAGTCTTTCATCCCCTTCCCCTAGCTCTCTCACACTTAGACAAAGGAAACGCTTGATTAAAGTTGGATAAATAGAATCTTTCTCACTCTGCTGTTTACCTTTTCATTTTCAGAGCATAAATCTTGTACAAAAACAACATCAGCACCAGCAATCATGTGAAAGAGTCAGAAACTGTCAGTGAATCCCTCAGTCAGCTAGTCTGCTCTTTACGTCTATCATTTATTTCAGTCATTTAGTCAGTTTACTGACTAAATTCATTAACATTTTTCTTTCTTTTTCTCCTATTTTTTGTCTTGGTTTCATCAAAAAGTTTTTGGCAGATTTCAAAAATTCATTGAAATGTTTTTGGATAACTTTTTTGGTAGCGCAATCGCAACTCTTTCCATGGCCCCAACTTATGCTAATTGTCTATGGGTTTTCTTGCTGGCTTTCTCTGGCATTTGGTAGACCATCACTTGGTAATTGTAACTTGTAAATGATATGCCCAAAAAGGCAAATGAAGCAGACATTTAATTAGCCAGTTTTGTGGCCTCTCAACTCTTTAGAAAAGTGGCGGCAGGACCTCACCAAAATTACACTCTCAATTATGCCGCAAATATTTAACGCTTTTAATGGCTTCTCAGAACTCAATATTTTTTTTTATATTTTATTAATTTAATTAGAGTGACAAGCACTCAGCAAAACTGATAACAACTACTTTTTTGGGCTCATATGGAAAGACTTTAAGTTTTACTTTAAGATAATTGGGGCAAGGTGAAGAGGACAGAGTACTGCCAAGAGCTTCCTGCTCAGTCAGCTATTTTGTAGTCTCCAGAAAAGCAAAACACAAGGCTAGAAAGATGGAAGGGACTTATATGAACCCAGCAAACAAAAGGGCAAGCATCACCTATTCCAGGCTTCATTTGCAAAGATCACAGTTCAGTCCAAACAAAAGAAAACAATATCAAATAATTTTATGAGTAGAATTTCTCGGTTAGAAATCTCAAGCAAAATGCTTGCTGGGTGGCATATGTAGGCTGCTGAAAGTTTTTGCCTTGTTGCTCTTCTAGGCCATGTGCAAGGCAAGAAGCCGCAGTCTCTGCGAATCTCTTCCTATTTCTAAGCACACGTCTCTGCCGCAAGTCTCTGCCTGCTTTATGCTGGTGTACTAAGTAAACGCGCATATTTAACAAAAAGCTTTTAAAATATGCCGACGCAACACCTACAGTAAATTTTATTTGCTACCATCTTCAGGCAAACCAAGGGTGCTTAAATATTTACACACACACATATGCACAGATACAAACACACATAGAACATAAAACGACTGAAAAGTAGAAGCAGCAAATTCAGCAGCTTCAACAGCTTCTTCATTGTCATCATTATGTATGATAATAAAATTTAACAAAAAGCCGAAAAAAAAACATAATAAAAAAAAAAAAATATTACTCTTGATTTAATTGTAAAAATTGTTTGTAGAAAATATCAGAAGCTCTGGTTGAAAACATGGTAACTAAAAATCAACTGAATGCTTGGCCCTGGCCATGCAAAGGAAGCCACTGTGGCGTATGCGTAATAAAAATGAAGTTAATTTTAATTAAAATGCATGAAAAGTGCGTGCGTGTTTTACTCTTTCTCTCTCTGGGTGTGTGTGTGTGTGTGTGTGTGTGTGGGCAAATAAAACAACTGCTGAATCATAAAGCGTGACTCGAAGCTGCTCATATGCTGATGATGGCGATGAGAGTGGCTTTTTAAAAAGGATTGAGTTGCCGGCTCGATGGTAGCAGAATGTTGAATCTACACGATGTGCTTCTTTTTTTAATTGTCAAACAGGCAAGGCAAATCAAGGAAATCATTCAGTTTATATACACTTTCACCCTTCTCTCTCTCTCTGTCTCTCTCTATTTGAAGAGCTTTTTTGTTGGGATTTTGTAGGTGTTATTGTGGCTCTGATGGGTGTCAAATTATAGGCCATAATTGTCAATATTTGCGCATTTTTTTTTTTTATGGCAAGCACACGTACACAAACCCAAAACACAACACACGTGCTGCTTTCGTTTCAGCTTTTGTGGCCCAACACTTTATATGATTCTCTATATGTGTGAGTGTGTGTGTGTGTGAGTGAAATCTAATAATTACTTTAAGCGCATATGCGTCCACGTATGTGGGAGTGTGTGTCTCTGACTGTATTTGAGCAGTTAACGTGGGCATCAAAGTTAATGTCAACCAACCAACCAACCAACCAGCCAGGCAGTCAGCCAGCCAGCCAACCCCTTTCATTTCGCTTGGTATGCTAATCAACACCAAAAAGCGCGAGCGCTTTTATTGCCAGCCAAAGCCTCTAAAGACCCTCTGTCTCTGAAATGAGCAGCCCTTTCAGTCTAACCCTATCACTCTCTTTCTCTTTCTAGATTATGTCCTCCCTCTTGCTCTGACTATTTGGGTAGCAACTCAAATTTCTTTCTCACATATATCTGGTCTATTGCCATGTGCTTGTTCTTGTTGTTGTTGTTGTTGTTGTTGTGCAGGGCTATTTTGTTGTTGTTGCTGCTGCTTTGTTTTATCTAAAAATTTATGACAGCTGCCTGGGTGACTGGTTAATGCGTGCCAGCAGCTGCCAAAGCACGCATAGCTTTGGTTTCATTCCATTGGGTGAGCAAGCAGGGCAGGTAAAGTTGGCTGGATTGGTTCGTGGGTGGGTGTGAGGGCGGGTTTGGCCGACTTGAATGAAATCCTTTTAAAAAACAATTTAGATTTTTTTTTTGTTACCTTTTTTTTCTGTTACTTTCGTGTTGTTTTTGTTGTTTCGTTAGGGTGTTTAACAAAGTGCTAATTTAAAAAGTTGCGCCAAAAAGCAACGAATGCGCGCCAAACGACAATAACAACAACAATGAGGAGGGGGAGGAGGAGGAGGAAAAGTGTTGAGCCAGGTAATTCAGAGAGCACTTTTTCGTAGGTGGCGGTTGGGATTTTTGTGAGGTTGAAAACGGCAGCGCAAAGTAGCAAAATAGCAAAAATTGCTAATTAAAAATTTATATGAAGTTGGCTGTAATAGCATTTTTAATTATGGCCAACTCATGCGCGGGCAGCCATACCTATAGCAACAAGAACAGGAGTAATAATACCAACAACAACAACAATAAATGCTATAATAGCAGCCAGAAAGAATGGAACATCCTCCGCATTACCGGAAGTGTGGAAATGAGGTAACATTTCTGCGGTTCAAAGGCCATCTTTTTTCGCCCACACACACACACACACACGCATGCATGGATAGGCAATAATTCTATAGAAAAGCGCATTAGACAGCTTAAAGCCGCAGGGAATATTCTGGGAAATCAAAGATTCAACAACTCTTTGAGTGATGTGGTCCAAATGGCTCGAGAGTTCGCGAACTCTACGGCCTATAAACTAATGACTCTCCACTTTGGAGAAAAACAAATTGAAATTCTTAGTAAATCGATTAATTCCAGATAAATCTAAATGCACTTCAATTTGCTTTATCAAACTGTACAACTCTAATCTGCTTTTGATTCTAGTTTATGCCACTCTCGACCGACTACTTCAGTCAACTAGCTGGTAAAAATTCTCTCTTCGATCTTCTTTTCTATTTGAATATAAACGAATAATTCCACTTTATTCTCTCACTCTTTCAAATGGCCCCCTCTCCCACCACTCTTTGATGGCTTACACTTCAATGGCATTCATTCAGTTTGATTTGATTTTGATTTGATTTGATTTGCAGTTCAATAAATTGAGTTTGCCACAAAATCAAATATGCATTTAATAAATTCATTATTATTATTATTATTTTTATTCTTTTTTAGAATAAAAGATTTCATGAAATGCTTCAAATACAGGTGAAAAGCATATAAGACCTATCGGAGTGCTTAGAGAAAAAAAGCCAGATTTGTTTTTAATTAAATATGGTGTTCAATTTGTTTATAAATAAAAATAAAAAAAAAACACATAAGAAAAGGCTAATCCAGAATTTTCTAGCTGAGCCTAAAATTTAGGAGATTTTTCTTTCTGCCTCAGTTATTGCCTTTTTAATTATGTAAGAAAATAAACTAAAGAAAAAAAAAAGAAAATAACTTTTGTGATTTGTGAAAATTAAATTCTTTATTTGTTGAATTATTTGTTTATTTTTTGGTTTTCATTATTTGAGTTCAAATCAAAAATATTTGCCCACATATGAGCTTAAGAATTTTCTTAAAGCTTCTCAAATGAAATGAAAATTTAATAAACTTTCAACTGCCTCGACTACCCCGACTTGTTGGTATTGATTTTGTGCTGCCACAGCCAACCAAACCAAGCAAGCAACAAGAAGAACGCCAACAACTTCAATTGAAAACTTTGTCAAATTAATTAATTAAAATACGAAACAGCATTAATAATTGAAAGGCGACGACTGAGTCAGTTTCAACGTCTTCTGGCATCTTTGCGTCCGGTTTTGTGGTGGCCAAACTCCTTAATATCGAACAACCTCAAATAGACTAGCCGAGGCGGGGACGCAGCAAGGCAACTGCTTCTCAAAAGTTCAGCAAGACAAAACAACAAATACAGCAAATACAGAGCAAATAAAAACAGCTTCAGACAAAAGTATTGCGAAAGTTGCAAAGTTCAACTTGCAACTTTGTTTTAGGCCGCTCAACTTATAACTTCCATTTCCGCTTAAAGCCTCACCTTTTCGTCTTTACATACAAAAGAGTTGAAAGAACGAAATCATTTAAAATTGGTTGCTTTTTTTCTTTCAAGGTTAAAGAATTTAAGGTATCTCAGGGATGTCCTGTGAGTGCTTGACTCAACTTTAAATTTTTGTCCTTCGACATTTTCTTTTTTTTTGGTGTAACTAAAAATCAAAGCCATTAGGATGTTGAAAATTTTGTGACGAAATTCCCCAGACTATTTTTGACAACCCCTAATAAAATGGCTGAAAAGTTGTGAAGCTGTAACCGTCGGGGCTATCATTTTCATATTGGCCAGCCTGTCATGAGTTATTAAAGGGGTAGGCAGGACCTTTTGGGTGAGGTTCACTAGGCCGCTCTTAAAGTTGGCAAGTGATAAGCGTATTTTGCTTGTTTGTTTATCAATTCAAGCGAATCGCGTGGCTCGTTAAAACTTTTTGCCCAAAGCTGAAACTAAAATCTGAAAGGCGGAGAATAGAGCAAAGTAAAAGTAAAAGCCTGGAAATTATTTGCGTTGGTGTGGGGACAAGCACTTTAAGTCATTAGGCAGGCAACTAACCTTTTGTTTATGCTTGCTGAATTTCTATAATAACAATTATGAAAATTAGCAAACCAACCGACAGACCAATGAGCACAGCCAGCCCAGCCGACCAACCGACCAACCAAGTCGACCAGCCGACCACAACCGAAAAACTTGGCGGCCCATAGACTTTTAATTTGGCTACCGACCAGCGGTTCCCCTTCTCTCTCTCTCTCTCCCTTTTACTCACTCATTCTTTGTGGTTGTTGCTGTTGGCCATTGTTTTGTCGGCTAATTAAGTTTCGCTAAATAGGCAGAAAAGCCTTGGCGCAAATATGCCTTGAAATTAAATTAGTGTAGCATACTTATCAGGGTGTGCGCGAGATTTTACCCTCAAAGACGGTGCACAGTCAGTTAGCCAGAGTCAGAGTCTGTTGTTAGCCCAGGAGTCATTTAGTCAGGCTAGACAAATCTATTCAAGTGGCCCACATCCCACACCTCCTCCCTCCCCCCGCAGCTCTCATTCTCTTCTCTCTGACGTAGAGTGCTGATTGCGTGTTTGTGACAGGCGTAAAACTTTTGTTTATACCAAAATACTTGTATATATATTTTTTAATATTTCGTGTGCTCATGGTTTCATTGACAACAACAAGAGAAAGAGTTTAGCTTTTACTTACTAATTTGTACGGCATTTGGTAATGGTAATGTTCGATGGGACTCACCTGCAAGAAGGGAAAATAAAGAGAAAATATTCGATTAGTAAATTCCGCAAGGCATTTAAATTTTAGCTTAAAGAATCTTTAGAGAAACAATAAATATTTATAAGATAGTGGATTTGCGTGGTTATGCGTATTTCAAATCTTTTGAGCAATCAAATTTAATTAAAATTCCTAATCAGTTTTAGTGGTCAATTTCGAAGAATTTCGTTACACCAACAACAACCCGAGAACCGCAATAAACTTTATTTAATGTTAACTTAATTAGCATTTTCTGATGTACAACAAAAAAAAAAGATACAATTGAACATTTTAAATCATAAACATATAAATTTTTGGCATACGGTTGAGTTCTTGTTTTCTTCTTCTTCTTCTACTACTTTATTGGAAGTAGTTTATATTTCTATTTGTCATGGTTTGTTTTTGTTGTTGTATTTGTAATTACTGTGGTTATTTGCGTGTAGTTATTGTGCAATTTGGTCAAATAAATCCCTTTTAATTAAGAGATAAACAGAAGCAATTAAATTATTAATTACAAGACCCCCATCCATGCCAGCGAATAAACACTCATTTTGTATACACAAATTCGCATTCATTTGCTCATACTTTTTTTTTTTAAATAATAATTTTTGTTGTTGTTGTTGTTATTTCGTTTTTTGCCCTTCTACGTAAATAGAAAATAATATTAAAGCGTATTTTATGATTGCATATTAAATGTTTTGTGGGTTTTACAGAAGCTGCAAGCACACACACACACACACACACACACACACTCATATTTGCATGTTTATTATCCCCAATATTTGTATAAAAAGACTTTTAATCTGTCATTATTAGAAAATTAAATAAATCAATAGAATAATTTTGTTGATTTTGGCTTTGTTTATTTTATTATTCCTTTTGCAACCTAAGCCATTTTTTATAAACAAATTATTAGCTAATTTTTACTTTTTAGTTTTTTTTCAAGTTATTTCTAATCTTTTCAATGAAATAGATAAGAAATTATTGGTGTTAATTTATCGATCTCTTTATTGCCTTTCATATGTTTTGTGCTAATTGAATTCCTATGCCAGACTTGGCGAACAACTGGGTTTTCCCATGTATGCGTAAGTGGCCAATTTGCTGCTGTCATCACAAAATACGAATATACAATACCAAAAAAAAAGAAAAAGAAAAATGAAACAGAGAATATATTGACCACATGTGGCCAACTGACTGGCACCAACTCAATCTGCTAGCTCACCTAAAATTCTGAATATTTCCTATACAAATTTCTCTCTCCCTGCCTGGTCGGGCTGTCATTGTGACAATTGCATTTGGCAATTTTCGCAACAAAATTTTATATGCACCATTTACCACCTTCCTAATTCATTCCCTTTTATTTCACTGCAGTGTGACAGTCGAAATATGTATACGACACGTAAGCAATGCAAAAGATAATAGATACGTTTAACATATAATTTTTCAGCTGAAATATGCATATGGATTATTGATTTCCATTTAGTCAGCTGTCCACACACACTCCCTCTCTGTCTTTCTGGTTAAAGGCAGATTTTGTGGTCTGACTGACAAATTCGCAACCGAAATTTATTGAAACTATTATTTGGTCTGCCTCTGAAATATTTAGCATAATGATTTGCATCTTTCGTTAACCAAATTGTTTGTCTGGTATTTATTTGGTTGTGTCTATGGTTTTAGGTTAATTTGAGTTTCTTGCTTTAGATTGAATTATATTCGGGATGCAAACAGATTTACAAATCTGAATAGAAAAAAAAGAAGTGATGGCCAGGCCAACAAAGTCAAATGTCATTAAAAGGTGAACAAGCCAACAAAACCATAGAAAGCTTGTTTGTCAGGCAATCCTTTTGGTGTCCCTTGCATAATGAAAGTAACGGTGTGGCTGCTGTTGTGGCAGCCATTTTGTGGTTTGACAAATGTTGTGTCAAATTCGGGCTACTCAACCAAAGCAGCCGCAAACACACACACGCACGCACAAGAGAGCGGGTAGAGCCACCAACACGAGTAGTGAGCTAACCAAGAGAACTTTGTCAAATGCTAATGGAGTGGCACAACCAACGTCCACATGACGAGAGTGTTGCCTGCCATGAAATTAGAAAAAGCAAAGAGGATACCAGCCGACTGGCCACACTTTTTCTCTCTCCGTACCATGGAGTTGCACATGTCAGCAGATCAGCAACAGCATCAACTGAGCCAAAATAGACAGAGAAAGAGAGAAAATGAGAGGGTGAGAAAGAAAACCAAGCCAGGTTGAATTTGACAAGAGCTAAGCAGACAGAGCAGCACACACTGGCCATGGAGAATGTGCTTTGGTCAACTTTGACCAGAGTAACCGCTGCTGTCGACAGCAACAATATCATCATCATCAACAGTAGCAGCAACAGCAGCAGCGGAAGAAGGAAAAACAGAAGCAGAAGGAGTAGCAACAGGAGAAACAACAAAATCCATAGTATCAGCCACTGACAAAATCAGAGAGGTCGAGTGTCTGTCAAGTCGATTGGGAAGGGGGAAGAGTTGCTGGCAACATTAAAAAACATTAGACCAAAAATCACTTGGCTCAAAAAACCACGTCGTTTGTACAAAAAGCAACAGCAACACCAACAAAACAAGAGTCACTCTTTTGTTACACCAAAGGCTAAAAGTGTTGGCTACACATGAGCCGAGGTTGCTGACTCAAATCAGCGCACCAAAAAATCCACAAAATGCGGCTTAGGCGGGCGGACGAACAGACAGACAGACAAACAGGTCAGTAGAAAAACCAGCGAACAACTGATGAGCTTGTTCATGTTGTTGTTGCTGTTAATGATGATGTTGCTGATGTGATGGCTGTTTGCTACTGCCAGTGTTTACTGGTTGCTCTGGCAATGATTTGTTGGCATTTGCTGCGCGACTCTGCTATTTTTGCCAGACCATCACATCAACACCAACAACTGACCGATGGTGCAGACCGACAGACAGACAGGCCATCCGGAACATCATCGTATTACCAAAGGTTGTTTGCTGGTTGCTGCTTGGTTGTGTAAATGTAATCCTTCCATGTTATTCCCTCTTTCTTGTCTCTGCAGTTCATACAGTCCATTTATTTTTCACTCCTTTGGCTTTGTGGGTGGGAGTTACTATTTGTCTCTCTGTGTATGTTGAGGCAAGGATCTCCCATCTTTGCTGAATGCATTTTCGAGTCAAGAGGCAATGCAATTTTAGGCTAATACCGTCTACCGAATCTGTGAAGCCAGCCAGCCAGCCAGCTAGCTAGCCCAGTCAGTTGGGCCAAGTTGTCGCCGGCCAAACTAATTTGCATATTTGAGCGGCAACAACGACGCGGTCTCGACTTTTTGCATTTAGTCTGGTCTAAAGCAGCCCAAAACTTGGCAAAGACTCCCACACACTTTTACTTTAGCTCTCAAACCTTCGGCAACTTTGGCAAATGGAAAGCTAATGCAAAAGTTTTGTTTTTGAGGTTTGAGAATGTTTCTCATTTCTTGTTTTTAAAGCTTTACAAAAATTTGTCTCTAAAATTTGCCTAGATTTTTGGCTAAAAGTCATTCAAAAATTTGTAGAAACTTTGGTGGGCGTAGCAAGAAAATTAGTAGAAATACTTTTTGAAACTTAGTCAGCTGCCACCATGATGATTTCTATGACCTTACATGATAATTATAAACAATTTAACAAGACAAACAATGATAGACAAATCTCTGGGATTCTATGGCAATTAGGAATTTTTGAAGTGGCAATAATTTAGCATAAATTAAGTTTGATTTGTTTGTCGAAAATTGTTAGGCCTTTTGCTCGAACAATAAGAAAAATAAACTAACAATAAAATGCAAATAATAAAGTCTTGTAAAATAAAAATTATTTAAATCAACATTGTAATAAAATAAATAAACTTGCACATGTGTGGGCCGACAAAAAGAGAGAGAGAGAGAGAGAAAGCCAAGTGAGTTGGAAGAGGCAGGCAAGGGAAAAGCCTTAGCTGGTTGGACTCTGATAAATCATCAGAGCAAAAACTTTTCTCCCTTTGCGAGTATGTGTGTGTGTGTGTAGTGAATTTTTGATGTATGCCAAAAAATGCATAAATAACTGTTAATATTTAATATTGTTAACTTGTAAATTTTAAATGAAATATGTGTGTGTGTGTGTGTGTGTGGCAGAAGGACAACTGTCAAAATTGTAGAGCAGCAGCAGCAGTAGCAACAAGAACAATAATAAGTCCGAGTTCAAAAGTTGTCAGGACTGAGCGAAAAAGACCGTGTCCGAGTTCGAGCCAGCTTGATTGCAATTGTTGTTATTGTATATGAATTATGCAATTTTTCACAGTCAGCAGTGAGAGCAGAGTGTGGCAGCTTTTTGTGGGCACTCAGCCATGTCAGTCAGTGTTGTCGGTACTCGGCTTGGCCTTTTGTCAAGCGTAAAGTATGCGTTGATGTATTTTATAAAATTTATAAAATCTCTCTCTCCCTCTCTCTCGCTCTCTATCACTTTCTGCAGTATTTGTTTTTGACCCGGACAAAAATTTTAATTTCATTTCATATGTGTGTATGTTTTTTTTTTTTTGTTTTGTGTAATTCATTTTATTTCATTTATGAATTTTACATGCATGTGCATAAATATTTTCAACTTGAATCCGATTCTCATACCACTCCTGACAAAATTAGAAATAACATTTATCATTCTGTTGGCCTTAGCCCATCAGAACTCGTAACCAACTTTAACGCTTTAGCGTTGACATCATCAGCGACAACATTGATCAACTTTTTTTTTTGCTGAGTAAAAAAAAAAATGTTGCTCCATCTGTTGGTTTATTTGAATTTTCATCTCATAACATATGCAAATCCTTCAATGCATTTATTTGTGTACACTTTAACTTTGTTTTTTTTTTTTATTCGCATATGAGTGTAATTAAAATATATATTTTTTGTATTTGTTTGTTGTTGGCAGTCTGTGATCTCAGGTTGGAACAACTTGAATTAAAAATAAGCATAGCTAAGAACTTAAGTGCTTTTCAATTAAAAACAAAAACCAAATACATCAGCTGATGTTGCATAAATCTTTTCTGCCGTTTTTTTTTTTTAATTGGTTTTCTCGGCATTTTGGTCGCCGTGTTATAAATTTTTATGCGAAACAGCTCAGCCTCCAAAATGGCCGCAGAAATGGCGGTGGCACAACCAAAAGTCGTTCAATTTAAAACGTGTTGTGGAAACTAACAAAAAAAGAGAGGCACAAAAAGAAACACAGAAAAGCAAATGAAAACAAGAGAAATTCAACTAGGCAATAAGCCAGCAAAAAAAGGAAAACAGTTGGCTGACCAGTTTCAACTTTTCTATTTGCCTAACTCACTCTGCCTCTCTCTCTCTGTCACTGGTTTTCAATGTGTGGGAGAAGGCAGAGAATTTTTCACTTTTTTTAGGCAAACATTTGGCCAGTGACTAGCAAATTTAGAACTTATAAACACGCTATGCAAACACAAATAAAAAGGCCTCACTCACACATGCTTGCCCGGAAAAGTATGCAATGGAAATTGCGCGCTTTGAGACGCACGCATAACCCGTTTGACCGCCTTCTCTCTATCATGCCAGTGAAGCCATATTCCCAGCCGCCTACAGTTGAGCCAACTTTTAGAGGAGCTCTATGTATGTGTGATGCCAAAAAACCATAAAGTTTTTATTTATTTGCATTTGCTCACGTGTGCATGTTTAATTAAATTTGAAGCGCCTGAGCAGTCGCCTCGCCGTTGTCGACACAGCGTTGTTGCATTCTCGTCTGTTGGCTTGGGAATTTTTCGAAGCAACTAAAAACAAAAACACACACACACACTCCTACACACACTAACAAACAACCAGCGAATGAACTGCTACGAAAAGTTTATGTCTAAAAAAAAAATGAATATGTTTGTGGAAAAAAGCAAACAGCCAGCGATTCGGTTGAATCCACGGCATATGGAATGTAGTTTACGTAACGAAAATTGAGTTGGACATGACCAAATTGCGGTTAGAATTTTCTTTTTTTGTTTTATTATTTCAGACACTATCGTGGACGTTTTCTTTTATTTTTTTTTAGACAGGATTTCGGTTTAGTTGGAAGTGAATCCAGCATAAATATGAGTGTATGTAATGCAAATTGGAGCGTAACAGAGCAAAAGCTTTTTGATGTAAAAAATAGTAAAAAAAAAAACAAGCCCCTGAAATTGGACCACAAATCTAGTTAAAGTTATCTCAATAGGATAACCACAACTAACAAGCCATATTCTATCATCATTCCCAGCTCCAATTGAAAGTGAATTTACTGCACACTCAAAATCATCGTTAGGCAATAAATCACTTTTGAACTGATGCCAAACTATTTATGAGAATTCAAGTATGTCCTTTTTCAGAAATCAGAAAAATTGCCCAATTAATTTTGTCAAAGAACTAGCAACCTAACCAGTTAAGCCTAGGAAACCAACTGGTTGAAGATTAAGTCCTCAAAATAAACAAAGTGAAAGTAAAATAAAAGCAATTTGACTTTCTTATTTGGTTTGACAAATGACAAACTGACTGCTGTCGCGGCATCAGGCTCAAATACGTTAATTAAATTGTCTTAACTGTTTGAATAAATGCGTAGACAAGCAGCCAGGCTGGTTGACTGGCAGGCAAACACACCAGGGAGAATTTTGGAAAAAAAAAAAAATTCTTAATATTGCCAAAACATATGAGTGAGTGGCAGAGAGGCAGTCGGGCGGTGGAGGGTTGAATAATTTTTTATTGCCTACATTTTCATTTGGTACTTCTTCTAGGACCGATGACAAGTTGCTTTTGCCTGGCTGAGGCTTTTTGTTGTAGTTGTCACCCTGTTGGTGCCTTGGCCTGATGCGGCAGCTCATAAAATTTGCAGATTGTTTTTCTTTTCTTCAACGTTTACTTACTCAGGCATATGTTATTTTCTACATGTGTGAGTTTCTGAGGAATTTATGCGCCTCATTAGTTCACACAAACAAAACTCACATCATCATCATTAGTCACAAGTTCCCAGGGTCACAATTCAAAAACACAAAAAAAAAAAAGTTACAAAAGAATCCAACCCAACAAAACGAGTGGGTAAAAGATGCCATAGTCTATGTAGGATTTTCGACATTTGTATACAATTTGCATTATTCACTTTTGGCATAGCCGAGAGAGATGAGAGCTGAGAGATTGTACAAAATTAAATGGCATCGACGATTTTTGACATATTTCAACACTTTCAACTTTTCAACTCGTATTTTTGTATAAAATGATTTTCTTTTCGCTTCTCAGCGACTTGTTAGCTGTTGGCGCTGACACTCGCACGTGCTGCTAAATTTAACCCGCACATATTCATACACGCACACACACACACATGCAGGCACACGCACATGTACACTTAAGCAAACATGCAAAGATTTTTCATATTTTGTACAACATTTTTCATGACGAGGCGGCTGCGCCGACGAAAGTCGTTGAAAGGGTTGAAGTGCTTCCTCCATCAAAAAGTGAAAGTGAAAGTGCGCCAGCCATAAGCAGGTTTCAAAAGGGTAAAATCTTGGCAAAACTGGGGGCGATAAGCACATAGATAGAGAAGGCCAGAGAGCCAGGGAGCAAGGCTTCGGTAGACACACTAAGAAACCGGGTAAGGCATTGATTTTCTTTTTTCTTTTTTTCGAGCGTTTTTCCCACCGACTATTTTTTCTGACTCTCTTTCATTCGCTTTACCTTTGCTTTTACCCATGCATTCTTTTTTTTTATTTTTATTTTTGCTTTTTTATTTTTATGCCTTGGCATATTCAGTGCTTTTGGTCTTGCCTACTTTTTATGTATTTTTATTTATTTGCGCCGCTTTGCAATTTCAAAAAGTGTTCGTGCGGCAGCAACGCCTCTCCCAGACTCTCCAAGACCAAGACCAGGACCAAACCAAAACGGAATAAACAAAATAGAGTAGACCAGAGACCAGAGACCTGAGACGAGGCCAGTCTGAAAAAGGCTTACTTAGTGTGTCAGAACTGCCCCGCATCAGTCCACCACCCACCCCATCCAAGCAAGCCTCCTGGCCGCGTCCTGTAGATTCTATTTCGTGTGTAGCATTTGCTTGCGTGTTTCACTGCCTTATATTCAAAGCGCGCATAATAAATATTTGACGCTTCATAAATCTTTAAAGAGCTGCCTAAAGGAGCCACAGTCGAACTGAGTCGAGCTCAACTGAGCCTCTGACTGAGCATCCGCAAAATGGCAGCCCATTGCCAACGCCATCATCCACGCCGTCTTCTTGTGTTTCAAGTATTTTCAGCTCAGCTCAGCCTGCCTGAATTTTAGTTCAGTTTAGCTTGGCAATTTTTTTTTCTTTTTTTTCGAGGCAAGTGAGCAGCGCGCTGCTTAATGGATTTGCTACTTTCAGTAGCTCTCTTCAATACACTCTATATCTCTCCTACTCGCACTGAATTTTCTCTTTCTCTCCCTCTCTTAGTATTTATGCTAATGACTTTCGGCTGTTTTGCCTGTTTGGCTGCAATCGGAAACTGCTGCATGAAAATTTGACAACCGAAACTGTTTGTTCAGTGAAGGCCTTGAAAGTTTACGTTTACACTTGGGGGAGACGACCAAAAATCCTTTGCCCACACAAAAAAATAAAGAAAAACGAACCCTTGCAAATTGCATAGAATATTTTGTAGGTTTTTCTTGTTTTTCTTTTTTTTTTTTATTTAGCTAGACTCTTGCATATTGGAAGTTTACCATTTTTGATTTCCCAAAAGATTTCGGCATTAACATTTTAGTACGCATTTTTCAACTCTCACTCTCTCACTCACTCTTTCACACCTTTTCAATGATTTCCAAGCAATTTGGAAAAGCCACACACACACACACACACAGACACACACATGAATAAAGTTTGCGGCTGAGTTGGCAGAGACAGAGGCGATGCCGTAAAGCTTATTATGCGGGTTTGCTTTTGTTTTTAGCTGGGCCCAAAAACACCAAATGAACTATTGTTTATAAACAACCCGGCCTAAATGGTCCAGCCAACCAGAAACGTGTGACAGCCTGATGAATATGTGAAAATTTGCGAACAAGTCTAGAGAATTGCAAGCCCACACTTTTCGCAGGGATAAAGTGTAGAAAGGGTTGAGACTTTAGTTCAACTTTGGAGACTTTGTCAGTTCTTAGGTAATTTAAAATGTTACCAAGTTCCAAGGAACTAAATAAATGACAGCTTTCATGACACAACTTCGGTAAGCCGAAGGGAACTTGCAATTCCCCGAAACGTTTGCTTTTGTTTTTATTCATTGAACTAAATTGTTTTCTTTTATTTTTCTTGTCTAGGGAAATGTATTTAAATTGTTGACAACTAATGCATTTTTCAAGAGTTAAGAATTCAGAAGTCTTTGAAATATTCTCAAATATTTTTTGATATATATTTTAATAATTATAATTATGCCACGAATTATTTGAAAAATCTCCACCAACTAACCAAATGAAATTAGAAACTATTCCAAAGCCAACTTAACCATTAAAAACAACTGTCCAAAACTCAAACCTTATTCAACCCTTTTTGTTTTGGGTAGTTTATATTTTGTTGTTGTTGTTGTTTTTGTTGTTGTCGACCCGGTTCATTTAAATTTGGCACAACGCCAACGGCAATGAGCATTAAAGTTATGCGAGCATCGCTTTTAGTTTTACATATGTTTGGTTTGGTTTGGTCTGGCCTGGTGTGGTGTTGGCTGGTGTGGCTTGGTTTGGTTTGGGTTTTGTCTGGTGTTCGGTTTGGTCTTTAGTTTGCTTTTAATGTGGACTTGACGTATTCTGGTGTGGTCTGCGCAAGTCTTTGGCCAGAATATAAGCTTCGTTGTCTGGCTGATGTGGGGCTGTTTGTCTGTTTGTCTGTGCCTCTGTCCATTTGTTTTGTACCGTCTTGGCTGGTTATTTTGGCTGTGCTGTGCTTTGCTTTGCTTTGGGTTTTGTTTGTTGTTAAGTGTGTTAACAAGGCTTATATTACAACACATATGCACACACACCCAGGCACAAATACACAGTCAACAAAACCCCAGAGTCGACTCGACTCAACTCGGCTGGGCTGTAGTTGCCGCGGCTGCCTGCCTGCCTGGCTGCCTTATTAGCGTTAAACAACGCCAACGTGTTGTTCATTGAGCACACTTGACATGCATGACGAAGGCAAAAAAAAAAAAAAAGAAAACCTGAAGCTCACGACGACGCGTCGACAAGGAAGCTTTAAAATGGCCTCGAATTGTGCTGCTCTCGCCGTTGAGGTTTATTGTTGGCTTTAAGTTGTCCCACAATTGTAGCATACATTTTTTGTTCCGTTTATACGGCTGACAACTTCCGACGAGGGAGACGACTGCACCCATTATTACTTTTTCTGTTTCTTTTTATTTTGGCCTGGGCTGTGAAATAAAAACCGCAATTACCTGCGAGTGAAATTTATATGGCAATGAAGTGAAGCCTCGGCCAAGCCAAAAATACTAGACAGGCAGACCGGGAGTTGGGTTGGTGGTGGGGGCGGCTCTGGCATAAAGCAAACAATACGGCGACACGCGAAACTAAACACACATGGAAGAAAAACGGAACAAGATTTGGCAAGGGCAGGGAGGGAAGTAACAGAAGAGAGGGGGAGAAAAAAAGAAGAAGAAAAGCAAAGCGCTTTGGCTAGTGAGTCAGAAGGGAAATCCTCGAAAAAAGAGAAAGAAAAAAAACGTCAACGACTTTTTCTGTAGAGCCTTCGTCTATTCCTCTCTCTCTTTTGCACACTCTTTCTCTCTCTAAAATGTGTTCTAGTTCTAAAAAAAAAATAACAGAATTTTGCCTCGCGTGCCGTTTAAGCAGTAAAGAACAAGAAAATCACTCATACGATACGTTGCCACTGTCAACCTGACTGCCTTCCTGCCTGCCAAGCTAACTGGCAACAATGTTGCGGCAACAAACACACACACACAAATGAAACAGCTGCTTCTGGCCAGAGTGTGGTGGGAGGGGATGGGCTGGGGTAAGGGGGGCCGGGCGATTTATGTGAAGCGCATTCGTGTGAGTGACTGCCCAAGCGCGTCAACATTAGTTTTAGCTGAGAGCCGTGAAGCAAACAAAGCCAACGACAGCCCCAACAACAACAACAACTACGACGACGATAAAAAGGACGAAAATTAAATTATGCTGAGGCGTCAATGTGTTGGTGCTTTCTTGCTTCTTTTTTTTTTTTTTTGTCTTATTCTGGTGGGTTTGAGTTTGTGGCTTTGTTGTTGTGCTTGTTGCCATTAAGTCGCATTGTTTTTGGTTGCCACTTTTGCTCGTTAAGCTTCGCCGTTTTTTTTTTCTCCGTTGCAACAACAAAGCACAACCAAAATTGAGTAACTGCACGTGAATGAAAAGCGAAAACAAAACGACAAAGCCACTCAGACCTTTTTTCCTCTAGTTTTGCTTTTTTTGTTTTTGGTTCTTTTTCTTCCTTTCTTGGCTGAGCTTGACTGCCTCGAACTTTCACGCTAAAAACTTTCGCATTTCTTAACTAGTTTTTGTTATTGTTTGTTGCTTTGCTTTTCTCTCTCTCTCTTTTTTTTTTTTTGGTGGCATTTTGGTTGGGTCTTCGTCGTCTTCGTCGTCGTCTACACAAAATGCGGAAAATTAAATTGCCCTCACACACAGAGACATTCGCATACAATAATTGAAATAAACACTTAAAAGTTTTGCCGGCTGCACGCTCTCAACTACGATGACTCCGGACCAACCCCACCCCTCTCCCCCTCCGGCCAGATTCCCAAACAATTTTGACTCTGTTTTTTTTTTTTTTTTTGCTTTTGGCTCAATCCGTTTGTTAGTTTGGTTTTTGCTTGTTTCTTTGTGTGTTATTGTTGTGTGCGCTTTGTTGTTCTGCTTAAGTTTTGTGCATTGAAATAGTTTTTCAGTTTTTAATACCGCTGCCTCGACTGCCTTCCTTGCAGTGTTGTTTAAATTTTATTAAGCCGTAAACAAAGAAAAACAAAAGACAGATTTTCACTTGTTCTCTTCGGCATTCATTCATTTTGTGCGTCTCTCACATACTTCTTATAGTATCTACTTTGTTTTTATAACCCAGTTTGCATTTTCAAAAAAACTGAGAGAGCGATGAGATGAGGAAATGCGAATCCCTTTGGACACTTTTGTTGCTTTGTTGCCAGCCTTGTGTGCCCTGTGCCATTTGAAAAGTCTAGATGTTAAACTATTTACATTAAATGAATGAACGGAGCCACAAGCACCACAATAAATGCCAGCGAATAAACCATAAACAAAGAGAGAGAGAAAGAAAAAGAAATTACAATTGTATTGCATACTTTTGTGAGCTTTTGTCTGGGTGTTAAGTGCGTGTGTGCGAGTGTGTGTGGAAATCTAATTATGTGCCGGTTTGTGATTTAAGAGACAATTACGAAAAAATATAATTAAGTTATTCAAGCAAAAGTTAAGTTACCGCAAAATAAGGTAAAGAGCTAAGGACTTTGAGACCATTGAGCCCTGAGGTCAGAGAAGCCAGTAAATCTAAAGTAATAAAACTAGTTTAACTAACTTTCTGGCCACATGGTTATGACATTTCATACATGAGACTGGGAATTAAACTTAAATAATTAAGAGAGAGAGAGAGAGAGAGAGAGAGTCCAAACTATAAGAATTCGGGCCATTTAGTTGGCCAAATAAAATTGAATAGAACTTTAATATTCTTGGTGATATTTCTTATTTGATTAAATCCTGACTAATTTGGGGACTTGTTAATCTTTCATAGCCCGGTCCGTGTCTACGGAAAATATAAATAAATTTCTCTGCCTACTTCAGAGTCACCAAGGCCCCTGGGCCAGGCAAATACAATTTTCATTTTTTTTTTCCTAAAAGCTCAGAAGAAGACGAAAAATAAAAAGAACAAAGCGACCACTAATTAATTTGAATATTTTTCTTTCTCAGAATATTTTCTGCTGCTCCCTGGTACCCTCCCGCATTCGTTGGTATCTCAGGCATTAAATAGCAAAAATTAATACCGAAAAAAAAGAAATGAGAGAGCAACAAAGATGATGAGTGTAAACAGAAGAGGCATCTAGGCCAAAATAGGCGTTGTAAGAAGACGCTAAAAATTGCTCATAAAATTATGTTCTTTGTTCTATTTTTTCTTTCCATTCTTTTTATGGGCATTCCACTTTGAAAGTACACCAAGAACGAAACAAAAAATTAATATTAATTTTTTTCTACCATTTTGTTTTCTTTCTTTTTCTTTTTTTTATCTATGCAATAACAACAACTACAACAACTAGCCATGAAATTCTGAAATTTCCCTATTGGCACTGGCAGAGAGAGAAAGAGAGAGAGAATGGCGCCCGAGGTTAGATTATAATCAAATGTGTTTTTTTGTGCATATTTCTGCGGTTATTTCGTTATATATTTTCTTGTGTTTTTCGTTTTTTTTTTTTTTATATTTTCATTGCGTGCTTTTTGGTGCTATGCACATGACCCTTAAAAAGCAAACTGAACTGGTTTGGAACTGGTCATTCGAGTAGGTTTTCGGTATGACCAGAGCTCGCCGCTTTATTAGATTAATGGCAATTATTCATAATTACACGCAAATGTTCCGTTTGCATTCACTCTCTTATTTTGTGGTAGTCTAGCTCTTTTTCTGTCTAACCCACATTGCAATTAAGTTGATTACAAAAGCAGCAAAAGAACCGCAGTCATAATGAAAAATTTCACGTATTTTTACATTTTGTTGGACAAAATAGCCTTGCCCCTTTCTGGATCTGGCCTACGCATTTCCATATTGTTCTTCCTAAAAACAATGGGTGTCACCAAAGCCCACCCAAGGGGTCCTATGTGACCCATAAAAAGAGAGAGAAAAATAGAAAATGCCCGTTACCACTTTCCTGTTGTCCTTCTTGGTCGTTGGCCTTGATGAACATGTTGATTAGGGCCTGACAGCTGAGAGCCAAATGACTGGACAATTTGTCCCAGGTAGTTTCGAAATAAACAAAACTCTCAATTTAATAAAAGTCAAAGGCTTATACCAAATTCAAATGGCAAATGTGCAAATTATTTAAAAGGTGTCACTTTTATTTTTCACTTAAATTCAGTTAAATGCCTCTGGCTTTGGCTCTGTCTCTGACTATCTAAACGCATCTTTTTCACATCGTTCTGCTTTTCAATATATACCTACATATATATGTATATTTTTTGTTTCCTGCCAACCACTTGAGGATATTATTTTTCGCTTTTCAAAAACACACGCAGGCCCCACAACAATGGCAACGCAACGAATACAGAGAGAGAGAGTGAGCAGGTCTTGATAATAGAACATTTGGCCGCAAGACAAATTACAAGAGTCTCTGCAGATGAGAAAGTGGAGGTGGGTGATGCCTCTGTATGTAATGTGAGACATGCCAGCCCAAAAAAAAAAAAAAAAAAAAAAACAGGCCGACAATCAGTGTCAACAACAGGAAGCGCGACGGCAATGTAAAGTAAACGCAATTGCCAGAGGCAAATTTCTAGAGGGTTAGAAATGCCAGGGAGGGTGGTGATGAATAAAGTGTAGCTGGATCTTTCCAAAAATATAGCTCATGGCATCGGAATAGCGGTAATTGAAAAAACGCCAAAAGTCAAGGCTCAACACAAAAAAAAGAGGAAGAAGAAGACGAACAGCAGCCACAGCCACATCCACATTTACACAGGCAAGCAAACTGTGATTGACAACATATTCAAGTCAAATCGACTAATGTTAGTGATGTGCTAACGAGATTTTTAACACAATTTAATGGCGCAAAGAGGCGTCACCCTACCCCCTCCTCTTGGCTACTGGGAAACATGCGCTAAAATTAATTAACAAAATTGCGATTTTCTTTAGAAAAAAAAAGTCGTCTGTGGCGGTGAGAGAGAATCATAGACGAATGTTGCTGCAGCAGCAGAAACTGCTGGAAAAGTCGGTGGCATCGTCACCGCCACCATTGCCACCACAAACATTTCCATCAAGAAAAAGGTTGCAATTACCGTTAATGAGTTTAATGCCAGAGGCACCCACTCCCACCTTGTCTCTTTGTTGCCTTGCTCTTTAACTTTGTGTCTCAACGTGTCTATTACATTTCTGACTTTTTTTTTTTATAGAATTTATTTTAAGGTGTTTCTTTTTTACTTATCAGCCAACCTTTCCATTCGCAAGTAAGCCACACCTTGGTAAGGAAATGGCTAAACAGACTACAAGAAAAAAAAAAGGGAAATATAAGGAGCAAAAAGAAGCTGCTTGTTTTGTTAATGAGCCGGCGAATTGACTTTCTCCTCATAGTCTCATCCTTCATTTCAATCTTAATTTTTACACTCATTCATCCACTCATCTACAGCTTCTCACATTTATGAAGAAAATAACAAAAACAAACTTTTTCTGTCCCTTTTTTCTTTCAGGAAAATATTTTACTTTTATTTACACTTGACTTCATTTTGGGCAAAGCAACAAGTTTCCCTCTCTCACTCTCTATCTTTTTTTCCAGCAAATTCATCTTGGCTTTGGGTTCCTTCTTCTATGCTAGAAAAACACATTGAACAAAGAAAGAAAGAAAGAAAGAAAGAAAAAATTCTTAGGTTCTTTCCTTGGTTTTTGCTGTCAAAAATTACCCTTTTTACTTGGCACATTAATTTGAGCAGGTTCACTGAGCTTAACCCCGTCTTGACGTATCCTTTGACTTTAAGTTTCCACTAGTTTGTGGAAACTTACCTCTGCTCGAGGCAGGTGAGAAAAATGAGGTAAAACCAAAAAGTCAGGTCAAAGTTAAATCAAGTCATGTCCACTCAGAGAGTGTGGAGGATTACGGTCTGCGGAGGGGCGCCCAGGCCTTAACCACAAATAGCATTAATGACTTGTCTATTTATATATCCGTTTTATGTGGTTGCCACTGGCTTTAGCTTTGATTTGGTCAGACATTCTCACATCTTCATTCCATTTGGTCTTTTTAACTTGATTTTCACGTTTTGTGTTTTGCTTTGCTTTGGCATTTTACTGGCACAGACAAATTATACCAAATTTAGTTGCTTTATTGACTTCATTCATTCATGCAGCTAAGTGCTGCAAAGTGTCGAATTAATTACCTAATGGTCAAAGCTCTTTTTCAAAAATATTGAAAATTTATCCATAAACGAAAAAAAAAAGCAGAATGCAATCCTTGCCCAGTTAATTATATTTGCTTGGTTGTAGAAAGCAAACGGGTGAAAATATCTGAAATTGTGGGTAATCACAGTCAGACAGTTGTTGCAAGTGCTCTACAAATATGTGGACAACAGGCTACTGGAGAACCGAGAGAAAGAGAGAGAGAGAAGGGGAGGCCAGAGAGTTCAGAGACCAAACTGTTGACGTTGACAATGGCAAGCCAAACATTAAGGCCAGACGGACTTGAGCTCCGCATTGCGTGGCTCTCGGTTTGTTTGTGCATTTGAAGTGACAGGATTTTTTTTTTTTTTTCTTTTCTACCAAAATAGAAAAATCCTGTAATAGAAATGGTCAAGCAGCCAAGTAAGCAACTAGACGGCCAACCAGCCAAGATTTCAACAAGAGGACCACTGCCAGAGTAGAGAAAACAAAACAAGACATACTTGGCCCAGCCTAAGCCCAGCTTAGTCGAGACTCTCGAAACTACCACCTGAACAGAGATGTAGACAAGTCCTTGCCAGGCTGCATGGCTTTGTTATAAGATGACTAGCACAAGTGCACGGAGGAAGAGCAGGCCAGTCGAGAGTTCGAGACATGTGCCAAGGTAGTTGGCAGTCTTGATATTCCTTATTTTTTTATATACACACATTCTTTTTTTTTTAGCTTCTTTATTTTCCTGGTATGTGCTGGAGCAATGTAAACTTAAATATTTTATAGCATTAAAGCAACAAGCAAGGCAAGCTGGACAGCCAGAGTCTCAGGGAAGAAAAAGAGGATATAGTGAAACCAGGTAAGTGCTGCAGTTGTACTGAAAATAAAACTGCATACTTTATGGCGCCAAAGTAAACAGCCAACACAGCATACACACACACACACACACACACACACACAGGCTGGTCTTCTTTAGAGGCAAAGCAGCAGCTAGCCAAGAAAATTCGAAGAAATTTATTTACAGTTAAAAAGTAGACAAGTGCCAAACGGCAAAAGCTTTTTCTCTTTGTGTACGAGAATATATATTTATATATATAAATGGGGGAGTGTATGTGTGTGTGTGTGTATTTGCCCGTCAGTTTATTTAAAATTCAATTATGGCGCACACTTCAGCAAAAAATAAAAAAAATATTAAAAAAAAAGGAGAAGTAAACAAACAATTGCTGGCTGACTGGCTTGGCAGACTCTCCTCGGGCAGACTCAGCAAAATGAAACGCACTCTACACGAAAGATCACACACACGCACACATGCATACATACACAGACATATTAAGTTCTTGGAAAGTCCATGCGGTTGCATCGTTGTTCTTTTTTCAGTGGTCAAATAATTTCATTTTGAAAAAGCCAAAAGTTGATTTGATTGCTTACCAAATGATTGAGTTTATAGATAAATTGTTCTTCAAGCCTTACCTGAAAGCAAACATAGAAATATGAAATCAAATTAATGAATTTATTTAAGCAAACAAATATTGAAAATGAAGAGAGAGAGAGAGAGTGAGAAAGAGAGCGAGAGCAACATTTTACTTAAAGCTAAACAAAAAAAAACATTGAGACTTTCGTTTTCTTTTTGTGTATATCAAACAACAACAACAACAATTACAATATTAAGTATACGCTAGAGTTTCGGTTACACTTATTATTACAACATCAAAAATTATATAGATAAAATCATAGGCTTCACAAAATAAAAAAAATATTTGTGTGTGTGTGTGTGTGTTTTTTTTTTTTTTTTTTTTTGAAAATAGAAAAATCATAAAATAAAACATAAATTGGTAATTTGATATTTTGCAAGATGAAAAAGTCAATTTTTATTATTTTGGCTAACAAATTTTTCGATCTTGGGCATATCATCTTGCCGTATTAAAATCTAATTAGAATTTACGACAATCTATTCCTTATCAGTCTATCTATAATTTTAATATCTACCTGCCAGGACACGCAGCAGCCCAGAAGAGACAGAGAGAAAATCTTGTTAAAGAAATCTCAATTATCAATTTTTATTGATTTCCACAAAGGCAAGCGGACAAAGGGGGCAGCGATATTGTAAACACTGAGCCACTGAGCTACAAGACTTGGGGCGTTCTAGGCCAGACGGGGCGAATGTCGAAGGGCCTGGCCTGGCCTTTGATGAGAAATGGAGGCTTATGCTATTTACGCTCCATTTTGCCTGCTTTTCGCTGTATATTTTTCACAATTCTTTTATTTTATATATATATTTTTTTTGTCTTGCCTTTTGCAGAGAAGACGAGACATAGCAAGCAGACAAGGCAAAAATGATGAAAAAATGCACGAAAACAATTATGATAAAATGCGTGGGCCCAAGGACTTCAGCTCAGCTCACCTCAGCTAACCTTTCAGTTTACCGCACTGTTTGGCATGTCAGGGCATGGATAAAAGCAAATTATGATAACAATAAAGATTTAACTAGAAGAACGGAGCGGGCTGCCTGACTGGCTGGCTGGCTGGTAGCCTGGTTGGTAACCGTGAAGTGGCATGCCGCTAGACTTGCTGCCACAGAGTGAGAGAGAGAGCAGGAGAGGCACATAGCGAAACAAGGACAATTTAAATAGACATTTATCTTGCCAAACGACAGGCTGAGAGCCCCCCATACTCAGCATCATCATCATCATCGTCATGCCCAACTTGGCCAGGCTAGCTGTCTGTCTTGGCTGCTAACAAAATTACAGCACAGGTTGCCTTAGCCCAGACATTGCCTGATCCATACAATGATGCTGATAATATCCCAGATTCTCTAGTCCGCATGTGTCTGTATCTGCGTGTGTGTGTGTCAGTGTGTGTGTAATTTTTTATGACAGTGTGTGTTTTCATATTCTCTTGTTCTATTTCGCGTTTTGTTTGATTTTATTTATGCGCTTTTTGGTCTTCTTATTTTATTTTTGTTTTTTGAAGACCGCAAAAGAATTTTTTTTGCTCAACGTGACCTTTTTACTTTCAATTTTAGTGTTTTTTCTTTAAAATATTTTTGAGCAAATGTTTTTCTAAGCATAAAAATACTTTTACATTAACTTGTTTTAACATCTTCGGCACACAATTGCACACGTAAAAGTTGTAGAAGACTGCGGCTTGTTTTTAAGGCTCAACGACTTTTCTACTTGTTGTTTTTCCTACTTTTCTTTTCTTCTTTTTTTTTTTTGCTTTTGTTGTTCTTGCCTACTTTTATGTTGGGCAAAAAAGAATCTAAAAGGAAACGTAAACGAAACCTAAAAAAAAAAAAGTAGCACAAGAAAAACAACAAGTTTTTTTTTTTTTTGTGAACCAAAAAAAGAAAAGGAAGAAGAGAGAGAAAAAAAGAAATCATAGCCAAGTGTGTGTTTATGTGTAAAGAAAAAACTTCCGGGATTTTGCCCAAAACTCTCCTCCTATATAAACATCATTTGCGTTAAGTGAGTTTTTTCTCTGGCAAAAAAAAAAAAAGTTCAACATTTTGATGATGATTTTGATAATGCGTTAAAATATAAAAAAAAAATTCATATATGTATATAAATGATTGAATGAATATGGAAGTTTTAAGCAAATGCGCTGGTTGAGCTATTAAACTGCAATCAGGAAGATGCCTAGAAATTTAGGTCAGAGAAAGAAGGCAGCAATTTGGAGGCGCAAAAATTGAATGAAGATGTTTGAATAACTCAACCAGTTGCACAGTCCCCCCCCCCCCTCCCCCACAGCGCCCACAACTCAAGGAATGCGAATGGTAATTTGCTTGTTCTGTGTGGCTTATTTCTTTTGTGTCTCAGTGTGTGTGTGTGTGTGTGTGTGTGTGTTTGAGTAGGCGCCGTAGGGCATACAAATGACACTCAAGCAAACACGAAAAAGAGAAACTCAAAGGCGCTTTGGTTGGCCGTCATGGCCGCTTAAGTTAATAAAATTTGCTGTGGCTGACAATAAAAAGAATAAAATAAGCAACTGAAATAAAAATGCTCTGACAACGTTGGCATTTTTTTCTTCTTTCCTTTTTCATAGAGCTACGTGCTGTGATTGTAGGCACACACACAGAGAAAGAACCTTCTATATTTTTTTATTATAGATTTTGAATATATCGATGGGATAGACTCGGTTTCTAGGAAAGAGAAAAAAATTGGTTGAGCCCGGTATCTTGATATCATTTTTATGGCTGCTGGCAAAAATTTATGATTTCTTTTTTTACGAAAAAGGATTTACTCTATAAAGAGAGAAAGAGAGGAGGATGTGGGGGGTCTTTACCTTGGCAAGCTTTATTTATGGAGAGGATTTAATATTTTTTTGTTGTGTTGCCAATTAAATTGACAATCAATCAATAAACAATTTAATACATGAAAATTGCGTCAATTAAAATAAATTAACTGTACAAACAAAGGCAAAGACAAAGACAATCGACTTGCTTCATCAGCAGACTTAAAACTTAATAAAATCAAATACTGAATAAGCTCGATGCCAAGGAGACTAATGAACTCTTCAGTTTCAGTGCGGTGCCAACGATTTGCTTTACTCAAAGCAAACAACGTCACAAAACAAATACTAAAACAAGATTAACCTCTTTTAGTGTCCAAAGACCCGCTCTATGCTATTTCTCCTTATCATCATCATCATCATCATCGTTATCGTCATCATCATCATCTTTATCATCTCCATCATCATTGGCAATCAAGACAAATACAAAGTAGACAAATGCTTCGGCAACAAGATGAGGTGGTAAAATAGCAAAAGTGATTTGCATAGCAACCAAAAGGACACCCCACTCCCCCTCACGTAAACAGAAACCCTGACAATCCTATAAAGAGAAAATCAGCATATGGCGGCTCAAGGTGGCCGAGAACTTTTCCCCGAATTCAGTGTAGAAGATGCTGCTACATCACTAAGCAGTTTAACTATCAACAGGCAAGAGGAATATAATAGCCACATTGGCCATGGCAACATCAAATTTAGTATAGGAAATTGCCGCTGGCTGAAGTGTCAAAGACATGACCCCAGTTTAGAGAGCTATACAAATGTTGACAAGCTAATGAAATGTGAGCTACCCCAGCAGCTGCCAGCAAAGTAGAAGCAGGAGGATGACCCAAAATTGATACACTGAAGCAATTTGATGAATACCGAATCTGACAGAGGCAGCCACAGGAGGCACAACTACAACAATTTCTAGCTACCCGGAATAAAGCAACAGAGATGCATAGAGAGGTGGAAATCTCCAAGACTTTCTGTTGTTGATGAGCAACTGTCGCTAGTGGCATAAAATCCCCATTGATTTGGGGTACGAAAGTTGCCGCATCTAGCCAAATTGTTGCTTAGACATTTGTTTATGCAAATTGAAATTATAATGAAATCAACTATAGCAACTCAACTATGAACTATGAAGACAAATACGAAAAACCTATCCCACTCCACTCCACTCTGGGTGAAACATAAATTTTGAGTTGGATAAATTCAAGAGAAATTGTCAATTGCAAGTAGCAAGCAAATTCTATCAGGTGCTGCCACTCTTAGTTGTCAAATGAATAATGCTCTATGTATTACGGGGTTTTTTCATTTTCTTCAATTTAACGAGCACAGAGAGCCTAAGCAATTTGTCACATTTGCCACGCCCCAACAAAATTCATTCCCTTTTGGTTTAATTCAAAACTGAATTCCAAACAATTTGCACAGTAAACTGTAAACAGTTATGTGTATTGGTGTGTGTGCGTGTGAGTGTGTGTGTGAGTGCCCCAAAGACATAAGTGGTAAATCACATCAATATGTAAGGCACAAACACATCTACACTTAAGAAGAGAAATCGAGAGAAGTTGGATCGACTCGGGTAAAGATGTTTATCTAAACTTGGCCAAAAGAGAGACAGAGAGAGAGAGAGAGGTGGTAGGTGGACGCGTTAGCTTGGCCAGTGTAGAGTGAATCTACGATTTGCTATGCAATTTTACACACTTGACCATTAAACGTAGCCATTGGGAGCAGTTTGCATAGCAATGAGGCGAAAAGGCACACGCCACACACACAACCCAACCAAAAAGGGAAAATAAAAATGAAAACCAAAGGAGCATGAGAGCGACGAGAAAGAGAGCAGAGAAAGTCGTCTTCTTCTTCGTTTTGTGGCAGGAAGGAATCAATTCATGACCCGTCCAGTTGAGTCCAGAGGCAAGTCAGTCAACTTGATGAAGTATGAATGATTACAACAAGGCAAAACAAGATGGTCGAATGAAACAGACCAACCGCATTCAAAAGGTGTAGTTGACTGTAAAAACTTCAATGAATAAATTTTTTCTCTCATCTTCTTCTGCTTTTTTTTTTTTTGTCGAAGGAAATCTCCTTCATAAATAAGTCAGACAGTCACACATTTTCTTTGGTAGCTAGGAAATTGATTGAACCAACCCCAAAAGGAGAAGAGAGAAAAAAAAAAGAAAAGATAAATACTCATAAATTGATGTGGACCATTTACATTTTTGGTGATGGTCAAGTAGTACAAATCGAAAAATATTGTAATTGAGTAGCCGTAAATTGTGTGTGTGTGTGTGTGTTTTGGAATGAATTTATGGCAAATAAGATAAAATAAAACATAAACTCTGAATAAAAAAAAAAGAAGGAGGCAGCAAAAAATATGAAAATGGCATATGGAAATTGTGCCGACCATTTAACCCATTAAAAAAAAAAATAGAATCCACTCAAATGAAACTGCCGGGCCCACTTTATTTGATATTCTGACAAACCCCTCCATTCAGACTCTGGCAGACTGTAGTTGTGTCTTTGGCCCTTAGATAAAGTCAAAATTAAATAAAGAAACCTCATGACACTCGACGATTTGTCATGTTGACACAATAAAACGTCACACAGAGACCAGACCAGAGACAGTCAAGTTAAAAAGGCAAAATAAAAAGAACTGAAAGAGAGACAGAGAGAGAGAAAAATAAAACAAGAATTTCTATGAAATTATGACAAACTGTCTCGAATATGCTGAAAATACTGTTAACGTTCTGAGTGAGCAGGCAAACAAAAACTGAATCGACTGAGAAACAATAAGAAGGCTGGGCAGGGGCTTGGGGGGAGAATGGGGGATGGGTAAGCAGATAGACGAGCATATAAAAGTCGCCAGTTTCTTTCTGTTTGCTGGCTTTTTACTTCTCTTCTTTTTTTTTCAATTTTTTTTTTTTTTTTTTAGATTTGGCTTTGGCTACCAAAAGAAAAATGACGTATTAATTAGAGTATGTAAAACTGCCGGCAAATTTGCTTGAAGACGCAGAGCGAGACACTGAGAGAATGAGAAGGCGAAGGCGAAGGCGAGGCGTGCGTTTGATAAAATTAATCAGCCTGCGCGCTGAAAAGTAGACTCTCTACTCAGAATACGACTGGGTTGTTGCCACATGCATATGTTCAACTTCTCGACAACTTATTTTCAACAAATTAATTTTCTACCTCAGACAGGTAATGCATCCACAACAACAACAGCAACAGCAGCAGCAATGGCTTTGGCATACTTGAAAAATAAAAATTTCTGGGTAAAAACGGTTTTTTGCTTTTTAGCCTGAAGTGTTTTAGCCCTTGCCAAGTATGTGTGTGTGTGTGTGTGTGCCTTGTTTGCATACACTCAACTTTTAGTTAATGAAATCAGTTACGCTCATACAATTTTCATGAGTGGTGTAAGTTTTGTTAACTTAAAACTTAAGCGCAAATTACGCCAACTTTTTTTACTTAGCTTTTTTTTTTTTTTGCGAGAGAGAGGCGAAGACAGATAATAGTGTTGTCTAATTTTTCCTAGAATTTATTATTTTAAAAACCAATTTCAAATAGTTTTGGTTTACTCATTAATTTGTTTCTTTTTATATATATATTTTTTTAATGAAGTTGCTGGTTTCTTTTTCTTTGGCTATGCTTGGTTTGCTTGGTTGCATTTCCGGTAGAATGTGAATTTGTGAATTTTTAATGCTTGACTTGATTTGGCTGGCTGGTCGGATTGACTGGGTTGCTTTATTTGTTGGCAAAAGTTCTTTGTTTTTTTTTTCGGTACACACACGCATGCAAACACACACACAGTTTAACAATTTCCAGCTGTCAAGTGCAGAATTTCCTACTAAATGTTTTTTTTTTTTTTTTTTGCAAATGAGTAGAAGCCGGTTAGAAAAGGTAGCAGACTGGCATACAATCACACATGAAGAGTCCGACGTGCTTCACCTGCACATCAGTTAAGTTGGGCTCTGCTCTGTGCTGCTTTGGTCTACTCAGGCTGGTTGGTGGTAATGTAAAACGTACAAAATTGAGTTCATTTGCTGCTGGAAAACTCATCATTAGTATCGCTTTTCAGCGTACACATTCCGCATATGAATGAAGTTCTTGCTGTTGTTCCTATCCCTTTCTACCTCACACACACACACACACACACACACACATGCACACATCTATAAGCTTGTAATAATTACTTTGCGTTAGGTGTTTGAAAACCCCAACTTGTATGGTTGGGCACGCCGGACTCGCAGAGCGTCACACTCACACATTTATAGCTCTCGGGGTACTAAAAGTTTCATACAACTTTACTCACTGACACTTTCTCTCTCTCTCTCTCGCCGTCTCACTATGTTTGTTTTTTTTTATAGCATACTTCGCGGCTGCCATGTGAATGTGAGCGCACGAATGCACACGGTTCAACTTTTGTGTGGCACTGAGTCTGAACTCACTCGCTCGCTGCCGTTTACTCTTTTGTCACCCCTTGTCTCTGGCAAGCGTGTGGCTAAGCATGTATTAGTGGAAATTTAATATTGCAATTAATACAGCAACAAAGTGTGCATTGCATATTAATAAGTTGAGTTTTGCAATCTTTCTCTCTCACTCGCTCTCTGTCTCTGTTTCGGTTTCCTTGGTAGAACTCATTCTGGGCAGGCTAGAATTAGTTTCGTATAGAGTTACAGGCAGCAGCTTGCTTTTCTGCCAGTTTATAGTGAGCCAAAAAGTTGGTCAACATGACCGAGTCGAAAGTGCCGGGTTAACTACTTTGCCATCAACTAAGCTGTAGCCGCATAGTCAAGCGGAAGGGGGTAGGGGGCGTAAAGGTTTGTGTTGCTTGTGCGGTGGATTAGTCTAGTGGATTGGCATGCCGTCACACATACACACACACACACACACACACTCGCAGAGATAAACTCATATAAACTGGCACGCCGACTCAGCGCGTTACTTCAATGCATAATTCTGGTCATATAAAAGGCAGTAGAGAAAAAGTTATGAAAACTGGCTAAAGGCAAGGCTCACAATATAAAGAACGAGTAGGAGAGTGGTGAATGAGAACTCGAAGGAGTGAGCCCGAGCCACGAGTCAAGTTGAGTGAGTCTGGCTGGCTGAGTCTGGGGGTGAATGCGAGTTATGGCTTGTTGGTTTCATTTTAATGGCTTTCAGTGACTTGTCCTCGGCAACATATTCAATACACAGACAAGCCGAGCTATTCTCATATTCATATTCCATCTGGTGCGGCATACTCGTATTCTACACTTTTCTTGATTCCCTTTAATCCTGACCCCATTGAAGCAAAACGATTTTAATGATCTAGGTTCAGAAGAGGACTTAAGAGCTATATAGCTTGCTTGGCTAACAACAAAATAACCAACTCAGCGAATCCAAAATAAAGTTCTACTAAATAACAAAGAAAATACACAAGACAGACAGAGAGAAGAAGAGAGAGATAGAGAGAGATAGAGAGAGAAAAAACAGGAAAAAACTTTTTTAATGCGCTTAGACGTGGCCGTTTAACTGTAAACTTAATTCGCGCCTTTTCGCTGCAGCGCGTGCAACATTTAAAAATATAAAAAAAAACGGAAGAGAAATTTTCATCTTTACAAGATGACAAAAGAGTGTGAAAGTAGATTTATCTTCTTCTTCTTTCTACCTCCACATTTTTTTCCAAAGAACTCTTTTGGAAGCTTGCAACAAAAGCAATTTTTTTCTTTTTTTTTGCCTTCCTTTCTCGTCCAGCTGAGAGCAGAAAATATTCAAGATTAAAATGAATATAACTTTTTTTTTTAGTCATAACTTTTTAATTTGTTTGTTTGTCAGCTGCAGACGAACCCCAGAAAAAATAGATATATATTTTTATAAATATTTAGCAAAATTTCTGAGCAAAGAGAGAAGCTGCCACAGCTGATGCTACTGGATACTCAGTGATTAGCTCAATTGTCTGAAATAGGACTAGGCCCTTTTTTTTTTGTCAAGTCTTTATTATAATTTTCTGTCAAAGGCAAAAATGTAGGCTATGATTGGTATAGATTTGCTGTCTAGCAAACCCAAAATCGATAAGGCCATTTTTTGGTCTTCTCCCACCAAAATTCATAACAATGTTCCCGAATCTATTCTCACATCTCCGACGTCTGCCCAGAAGCTTTTGATCAATGCAAAAAGGAAGAGAAAAAAAATATAAAAATATATATATAATTTGTTTGGTGTACATGTCCCTAGGGTTGATTTATCTATTTAATCGTCAGTGTCGTGGCAGGAAGAGCTTTTCCCTTTTCACTACAATTTAACAATGATGTCGGGCGGGGACGGACTGTTCCGGGTGGGCTGGGATGGGCTGGGCTGGGCAGACTGTGCGTACGCTTAGCTGTCAATATTTAAAACGTTGTCCTTGTTAGACGACAACCTGAAGAAGGAGAGATACTTGCTACGTTTTGTTGCACAGCTGCTGCCTCAAATTGTGCTGCTAGTGCTGCTTTTGGCTGCGTGCTTAACAAGAGTTTATTGAATTTTATTTTCTCATCTCATCTCAATTTGATGTGCTTGTTTCTTTCTAAGACCTAGAAAGATTTCTCATACCACTCTTCTTCTTCTTCTTCATATTTTTTTGAGTTGCCCTTGTTATATGGACTTTCAGCCCTTCGTTTTGGCCAAGGCACCCTCTAATAATATGGACTTTGCTTTTTTCCCCTGGCTTACTTTTTTTTTGGTGCATTTAAATTTCAAATTGTTTTATTTGGCTTCGGCTCAGCCTGTGAAATAATTGAAAAAATTTTGAATTTCTTTTTCTTGTCTTATGTTTTTTTTTTAAGTTTAGTTTAAAAACACTTTGCTTGTAAATCGCTTATTACAAAAGCAAAGCTTCAAAAAAAAATAACTCGGGCATTATAAAAAAAAAGAGAAAACGTATCATAAAGTTTTGCTCCTTTTTTCACTGCCTTCTGCTCTATGCTACATCAAGTTTTTCGATTACGAATTGATGTAATTTTATTTTCATTTTTATTTATTCATTTTTTTTTATATGATTTTGCTTTAAAGTTGCTGAGTACTTGTAATGTTGACCCCGACCCAAGGCAGGTCTCTTTGTGGGTGCTCTTGTTTGTTTTGCTCCTATTTTTTTTTTTCAGATTTTTCCGCTGCTTATTTGTTGCCGTTTTTGATTTGTCTGCCTTGTCAGTTGAAAGTTTGATGAATTTTTAAATTTGAAAAGTTTATTAAAGACAGAAGGAGAGGGAGAGCTGAAGAAGTTATTTGACGCCACTTGTGACCACTTCAAAGCCCACTTTAAATTAATTTTTTAAATATTAAAAACATGTACAAATCTTTCATCTAAATTATTTATTTTTTTTTATGAGAATTTTCTTCTTTTTTTTTTAATAGACCACAAAGTAATTGTCTATTGTGTGTTTCATTTTTGTATTTACTTTTTAGTTTTTGCGGTTTTCACATTCGCTTTCATGTCTGTCAATAAAGCTTGCTTCCTGTTGGCTTATTTATTTGTACAGTCACCAAGCAGATTTTTCTGGCTTTATTAACACCTAAGGGCTTGTTTGTCCTAGGGTTTTCATACTAATTTTAATATGAAAATATATTGTTTTTTTTTTTTTTTTTTGAAAACATATTAAGAATTGCAAGGCTAATTTTGTGGCAAATGTATTCGCTTTGATAATAAGAGAGGGGAAAAGGAAATAAGCCAAATAAAATGTAATTAGAATTAAAAAAAATTTTTTTTTTGTTTCTCACACAAAAAATTTCCATAGAATTTATAAGCCACATTTTGCAGGCTCTTATTGAATTGGTGCCATGTTAAACATTTGCACATTTGTTTGTTCCAAGCCAACCGAAATAACATTACCAATTACAACATGTTTTATGCCTCATTCGTATTTATATCAATTTATGTGTCTGTCTGTCTGTGCGTGTGTGTGTTTCTTTCATGTCAGAATAATTTTATTTTAATAGAAAATCGTTTCCATGTCTGGTTTTATTTTTATTATTTTGATGATATTTTGTTTGTGTAATAAAATTAGCCTATGTATAATTTTGTGTAATTAAATTAAATAAAATCAACAACATTATAGCATAAAAAGGCGGTGAGACAAAAATTGAAAGGTCTGACAAACAAAATCATTTACAGATAATTTAACTAGAAAGGGAAAGAAAATGCCACAAAAAGAGAAAGAAAGCAAAACAAAAAAAAAAGAAGATAAATCGCTTAAATTGCTTGTCTGGACTTTTGATGTGTGTGAGAGTGTGTGTGTGTGTTTGTTTATATGACCAGCTTATAATAGAGTCATTTAAGTGCAGTTTAAACTTTAACGACAGACCGTAATTGCAACAAATAAACCGGCTAGAATGGCCAACAAAATGAAAGGCATTTGCCCGCAAGGCGAACAGGCAGGCAGGCAGCCAGCCAGCCAGCGCATATGGCCAAGTCTGCTCATAAAACAGAGCTGGCCTATGGCATTCAGGACATGGACACATCGTTTCTCTGTGAACCACACATGTCAGACACACACACAGATACACGTACATGTACAAAGGCACAGAGCAACAATAAATCGATAATAAATACGCGGGGTCATATAAAAATTGTGGGTAACAGCAAAAAGGAACCCTGTCACCGCCAACAACAAAAACAATAACAACAACACCAAAGGCTGTCCCCGAGCGAGTGTTAGAAATAACAACCCAAGCACACAAACACCAAAGCACACACACACACACACACACACACACAGACAAACAAACCCACAGAGCCGTTACTTTTGTTTGACTAGGCGAATGTAAGCCCCTCCCTCCTTCCGCCGGGGGAAATACAACTAAAAACGTTGAGCAAACACGACTGCCTGACAGAAGCAGGGGTAAAGGTAGGGGGTGAGGGGGAGGGTAGGGTCAGGCGCTACTGGCCCGTGCAGTTTGCAACAAATTGCAGTGACATTTTCAACGCCAACTAATCAATATGTAGCAGCAATTGGACTAGGACAGCAAAGGTTGAAGGTAGAAAGCTTTGTGCGGTTGGCAGGACTCCGGCTCCGTTGGCATTTGACCAGTGCATGCCAAACAATTGCGCTTGCTGCTCGCATGTGCGATACTTATGACTGATAAAAAATATATATTAAAGGGTGTGGGGGGAGGTGAATATAAATATTAAAGAAACACGAATCAAAACGTCAGTCAAGTCTTTCCAGAGCAACAAACCAAAAGGCTTAATGAAAGACTTCTCTGTATGTGTGTGTGTGTGTTCGAGGGTTCCTTAAACTTTTAAGCTTGCTTCCTTATTTTGTTAGCTTCAAATTAAAAAAGGGCTGCCCCTCATAAATTTGTATTGACTTGTACCAGGAAGAGCAGCAAATAAGAAAAAAGGGATACCAGTCTCATTAGTATGCCAGTCACACGGTCAAGCGGTCGCACATTACTTTATTATGGACAATTGACTCGGCCCCCCCGGACCAGATATAAAATTGGTTTCGAAATATTTCTTAAAGAAAAAAAAAAAAAAAAAAGAGTATAGGATTTTATTCGATTTCACTGAATTTTCCAAACACTTGGGAAAATAATAATTTTACTCGTTTAATTGACCCATTTCGCTTCACTTAATTAAATTTAATAACCTGACAAATACACACACACACACACACATACTCAGATAATAATGGAATTAAAGCATATGAAACTGACAGTGGCAATTTCAATATTTAATCAATCTTAACCTAACTGGTTAAGGAGACAAATCAATTTATAAAAAGAAAAAAGAAAAGATTATTTAAAATTGCTGTAAAAATGTGTAAAACGTAATTTTTAATTGATTTATAATTTTTTTTTACAATTAACTTAAGAGAGAAGGAATATATTATTAGAGACATGCTCTATTTCTAGGACAACAACAACAACAACAACAACTACAAAAATATTGGAAAAACTAGCAAGGAAAATTCTAAGAAAATCTAAGAAACAGAGGAAATTAGTTTTAAAAAAAAGTCTTCCTAAGAGAGAGAGAGTGAAAGAGAGAGAGAGGGGGAGAATATGATTATGTAAATGAGTGATTAATAAAATACCTAAAAGAAAGAGAGAGACTGTGTATATTTGTGTGAAAGAGAAGGCTAGATTAAAAGCAAATTCTACCTACCAAAAAAAAAAATTACGAAAAAGAAAAATATTTTCAAATTGTTTTGTTTAGAAAGAAAATGTTCTAAAGGCGAGTGAAAAATTATTAGTTTTGTTTTTTTTTTTTTTAATGTTTTATGATTTTTTTTTTTTTTTTTTTTTTTTGGTAGCGTTTTTAGTGAAGACACAAACCTTTTTAGGAGAAGATAAGTGTAGTGAAGTTGGCGATGGCATAGAACAATCAGAAGATGCAGAACTGCAGCCGCTACTGCCACTGCTGCAAGCCAGGCCACTGACACTGCCCAACAGGGCCGACGGAGGCGGTGGTCCCAACAGTGAAGCCGTCGCCGTCAATCTGGTGTAGCTGCTGTGCCCCGGCACAAATGCATCCTGGGCCAGCAGCAGATTGCCGACACCAGCTCCACTGAACAAGGCTGGGATCAGAGTGCGCCCCCGAGCCGCCTGGGCCGCGACAGTGCCACCGATTGCAGACGCAGCTCTAGGCTGTGATTTAGTAGTAGATGTGGTAGTAGTAGTAGATGTAGTAGTAGAATAAGTAGTAGAAGTAGTATTGTTGGTGGTGATGGTGGTGGTGGTGGTGGTAGTAGATTTGGTAGTAGGTCTAGTTACGGCTGATAGATTAACTGTATTATTTACATTGTTGGTCGGTGTGGTGGCTGCGGACGTCGGGGTGGCTGCCGTCGCGTACATGGCGGCGGCGGCCACTGCGGCGGCGCCATTGCAAGTCGGTATGATTGTGAGCGGCGTCGTGGGGGCGGCAAAATATTGTGGGGGTGCCGCGCCCGGCGGCAGGCCGGCAGCTGTGGCATATTTGGTCGGGGTGGCCGGTGCAGCAGCTGCCGCTGCCACATTGTTCACCTGCAGTTGCATGTATGTCTGGAGCATGGCCTGTGCCTGGGCCTGGGCCTGATGCTGCTGGTAGTGAAATTGCTGCTGTTGCTGTTGTTGTTGCAATTGAAGTTGCTGCTGCTGCTGTTGTTGTTGCTGCTGCTGCTGTTGGACGGCCACAGCAGCGGCGGCTTGTTGGTGGAGTAGCGCCTGCTGCTGCTGTTGTTGTTGCTGCTGCTGAGCCTGTTGCTGCTGCTGTTGTTGTTGTTGTTGCTGGTGGACGGCTAGAATATTTGTTTGGGGTTGCAACATGGCCGCAGTGGCGGCTGCCGTGGGATATGCCTGGTAGGCGGCGGCGGCGGCAGCAGCAGCGGCAGCGGCCGGATGCTGCATATGATGTGGATGCGTGGGCGGCGGTGCATGCAACAATTGCATTTGCTGTGCGAAGTGGTGTGAAGTTTTGCTCTTTAAGATTATTTATGTTTGAAATTTTGGAGTTTGTGTTTTATTTTTGTACTATTTTTTTTTTTACTCTTTTTTTTTTGGCAGTTTGGCATTGTTAGCTAGTTTTGCAAACAATAAATGAAAACAATAATAAATAAAACAAAACAACCCCCGAAATCAAACAAAACAAAATGTCCCAGAGATTCGTAAAAATATAAAAAAAAAAGTTTTAAGTGTTTTCTTTCCTTATTGGAAGCCCTTCTCAGTTTTTACGCACGTGCAGGCTGCACTTCGCCCCACGCTGCTGTGACCATAAAAAATCCCAACGAAAAAAAATATATAAAAAAATACCAACAGTGCACGAAGTCGTAAATGCAGCAAGAAATTCTCACAAAAAAAAAAAAATAAAAAGGAAAACCAAAACTGAAAAGCAGAAAATTCCACTACAAAAGTGATTAGCAGTAGCAGCAATAAAAAAAGGTAGCAAAAATAGTAGTAGCACTTAAGAAATGTAGTTAGAAAAGGTAGTAGCACAGTGGAGCTTAGGAGTGTAGTTAAAAATAGAATAGCAGTTTAGCAGCTTAGCAAGCCTACAAGTGAAACCTTAAGAAAAGAAAAAACTACATCATTGACTGAAAAGAGCAAAGAGGAAGACACCTGAGAGACAGACAGACAAAGAGTGAGAGAGAGTGAGAGTGAGTGAGTGAGAGATAATAGTTTGAGAATTGTTTGAACAAGTTTTTAGACAATTAAGATAATTCAGAATAGAGTTTTATAAACTAGAAAGGAATTTCAGTATAAATAGAAATAGATTTGGATTTGTATTTGTGCACTTTTTTAGGTTATAAATAAAAAATTCAAAACAAAAACACTTTGGCATTCGCAGTTAACTCAGAGCTTTGCCACTGGAAGAAAAAGAAGATGGAAACGAAAGTCTGGAAGTAAGTGGGTAGGCTCTGATGAAAAAGATTTGCCAAGTCTCAATCGAAATGTCAATGGTTTAAGCAATAAAGTTGGGACTCAAAAAAAGTGTGACCTTATATACAAAGGTGAGATAAATTCTTAAAAAACTTATACAACTTATGGAATCTTCGGATTGGTTAAATCATTTTTATAACTTAAAAATTATGTAGACCATTGACATTTTTATTTTTTTTTTGTGCACAATTCAAATCAAATTAAAAATAATAAAAATAAAAAAAATTATTTTTATAAAAAAAAAAATTGCTTTTTAAATTTGCGCGTTTTTGGTTTCGTGAAAGAATTTCTATTTTGATATATTATGAGATAGTTGGAAAGTTCTTAAAAAAAAAAAAAGAAAAAGTAAAAAAATGTGTAGAGTTCCTTTAAAATGAAATATTTTGTTATATACGATTATGGTTATTATAGTACGAGTGGATAAACTGTACATAATTTGCTCGGTTTATTTTTTTTCGAATTAATTAAAAAAAAAAAATCTTGAAATAAATTTATAAAAAATTAACTCGTAACGCTGCTTAAATTTCGATTATTGATTATCATAATTGTCTCGATAGAATATATTTCATTATTTTCTTTCTTAGGCGTTTTCAAGTGCAATTTTTTTTTTTTTTTTTTTTTTTTTTTTGGTAGAGCGTTTTTTTGGATTTTTGTTTAGGTTGTGAGAGAATGTGGTGGAAGTCGATTGGGCGCTTACCATGATTAAATCTTGTATAGGGGAGGACTCGGCTGTGGTTGAATCAGAGGATGCAACGATTTCGCTCTTTACCGTTAACGGTGGAGTTGTTGGAGTCGGTGTTGGTGTTGTTGTTGTTGTTGGGGCAACAGTGGCGTTGGAATTGGCGTTGGCGTTAGCGGCGGCGGCGGCGGCAACGGCAGTTGTGGAAGTTGGTGTGGCGGCAAGCGTTGCTTGACTGCTGCTGCTGCTGCTGATACTGAGCGCTGCAATCGCTGCTGACGCCGTGGTTTCTGTTAACGCGGCAATGATGACAGTTTTATGGCTAACAAATTTTGATTAAAAAAAATTCGATTTTTTTGTTTTGTTTTTTTCTTAAGCGTTTTGCACTGTTTTCTTTTTTTGGATTTTTCTCTTTTCTTCAGCAAATTCTTTTTCGCTTTTTGGTGTTTTTTTTCTTATTTCAAGCGAGACTTTTGATTTTTGTTGAAACTTTTGTTGTTGTTTTTGTTTTTTGGTATTTTTTTTGTTGTTGTTTGTTTTGTCAGGGGAAATTGCACGGGTTTTGGTTGTTGTGGAAAGAATTTCTAGGCAAGTGTTTTCTTTTTTTTTTTCTTATCGATAAATGATGATAGTGAGCATGAGACTATTTAAATATGCCAATTGTCAAGTTTTAGATTTTTTTCTTTTTCTTTTTTTTTTGTTTTATTTTTTAATTTTTAATGCCAATTTGAAAAGTCTTACACAAGTTGTTGCCAAGTATATGATTTGAATATTTAATAGATTGAATAAGTTTTAGGTAGTTTTTGTTGAAACACTTAAATTGCTTTTGATATTTCTAAAGTTAAAGATATATTTTCTGATTTGAGCGTAGTTTGAAGATTGCCTTTTTATTTATTTTTTTTTTAAGATTGTCTAAAATACACTAAGAACTGCTAATGTTATAAATATTTAAATATTTTATATTTATTTCGACTAAATATCACTACCAAGATATTCCTATATTATTTGAATTAATTAGACATTTATTTATTTTTTTGATTTATATAAAATCGAGTAAAGCTTAAAGATATAAATTGTTGTTGAAAACCGTTTTGAAGATTGTTAAGAGAGATTGTCGTAGATTTTAAGTTAAGATTGTATAGAATCTAGATTTGAGGTTGTTTTGATTGAAAGAGATATTCCGTTTGATTGTAAAGTGTTTGTTTTTTTTTTTTTTTTTTTTGGCAAAAGATTGCCTAGATAAATTGTAGAAAGAGTTATAAATATATTCTATATATTAAAGATGATTGAGATTTTTTGTTACTCTTAGTGACCCTTTCAAATGATTGGCAGGGCCTTTGTCACGCTAATATTTTGCTGATTGTCAAAACGCGTACTCTTGTCAAGTGTCAGATTCAAAAATTTGTTTGAATCCGCCTGCTCTGCTCCTAAGCCTAAAAATAACCTACACAGAATCGTATATATATTTATATATATGCAAATAAAAAAATATTTGCCTTATTTAATTATTATGATTAAAATTCAACAACAAAGAATTTCCATTCGATTGAGATTGACAATTATTTGCTTTTTCGTTTCTTTTTCGATTTCGATTTTCTTTGATAGAAGAATTGACTGTTTTGATTTTTTGTTAAACAACCCGAAATGTATATTTCTATTTTAGCTCTAAGACATTTAGAAATTTCTTAAAAACACTCACACACACATATATATATAATTTTACTTTTGTTTATACAATTAATTTGACTAATTGCTTGCCCGTTCTCACTTTTGATATGTTGCTATTTTTTTTTTTTTTTTGACGGGAAAATTCTTCAATCCGTCCTCACTTGTAAATATCTTTTTAATATATTTTTTGATTTAACAACCTTTTTCCTTATAACCACACCAACACACACACACACACTAATGAGAATATTTTTACTTTAAATTAAAAATAAAAAAATTTTTTCATTAATTCCTTTTTTTATTTTAGTTTTTGCTATCACCCTTTTTATTCTATGCTAAAGCTTCGCTTTCCTTTAAATCTCTTTTGTTTTTTTTTGTTTTTTTTTTTTTTGGTTTGGCTTCAACCTTCTCAAGTTTACCTGTATTTCTCTTATTTAATTGGGCAAAAAAGAAAAAATATTTTTTTGCCAAGTTTTTTTTTCTTTTTATTTCAAATTACGCTCAAAATGAACAACAAAATATAAAATTTATTTTTTTTCCAACAATCTTTTTATTTTTTGCGCTTTTTGTAAATAACTTTCAAAATTTTTCTTTCTAATATTTAAAAAATGTTTGTATGTATTTAATTTATTTAATACTGTTTTTAATTAGCAACAATTTGTGACACGCTTTTTGTGTTAGAGTTTTCTTTGTGCCTCAAATATAATTTTTGTATGGTTTGGTTGAAATGGGTTTTCTTTGGGAGGGGGATTTTCTTTTTGGTTTTGGGAAAATCAGGATTTGGACAAAATACCAGATAAATTTGTTATTTATTTTTTTTTTTCGTTTAAACTTTCAAGTTCAGTTTGGTTGTTTTGGTTTTGCTGAATGATTCTGGTTCAAAATGACAGAGTTAGTTAATTTTGGTTGGTTGGATTAAAATCAAAGAAAATATAATTTGAATTTTTAAAAAATTTTGAAAAATATTTCTTTATGCTTGCCAAACAATGCCAATCTGTTCAAAAAAATATATGGCATAAAAATTTAAAAAAAAATGAAAAATATTAAAAACTTAAGCAATGGGCAGAAATTATTTAAAAAATTTTTATATTAAACAAGTTTTTGCTCTTATTACCAATTAAGTGCCAAGTCAAATTTGCAGAAGTAAAAGGAGTCAAGTTGATTTATTTTGAATGATTTTTGTCACTTTTTAGTTTATGTTTTTTAATTTGTTTTAATTATTACGTCGTTTGTATATTTGTTTGATTCTGAAATTGAAATTATTGTTTGAAAATTTTCGATTTATTTTTCAAGGCATACTTTTTGTTTAAATTATATATTTTTATTTTTTTTTTATATGATCAAATGTGCTGGGCAAAAACACGTTTTCTTTTTGGTTAAGAATTTCTAGTGAATGAGTGAACCTGGCTGGTTCTAACAATTTCTTTGAAGAGCTCTCTTCGATTCTCTCCTATTCTCTAGCCAAATGGGTTTGTCAGTGGCTTTTTTAGTATTTTTTTTTTTTTTTTTTTTTTTTTTTTGATTAACACGCACGAAATTTCTTTACCGGTTTTATGTGCTTTGAGTCACACTTCCCAAACGGCACACAGAACGTCGATTCATGCAAAAACACAAAAACAACAACAACAAAATTAAACCAGCAATCGTAAGCAGTTGCCAAGTAAGAAGACAAAAAAAAATGTATAAAAAAAAAAAGAATTCTACGCTCTTTCTAGCTGGAGAAAACAATTGAAAGAGTACTCGGCCGCGTGGGCTCTTGGCTTGAGTTGAGCTGGGCTGTCAGTCTGGCCGACTGTTGGTCTCACCTTGTTCTCGAGTTTGGCTTTGGCTCGAATCGAATTGAGCGGCGACGTGTAATTACGACCATAAAAATAAACTACGGGAATTATTTCTCTATGCGTACTTAGTACGCGAAGCGACAAGTGAAACGCCTCGAGACCATTCCATTCCATTCCAAGCCCGGCCAAGAAGAAGCGTCGGCCTATTGGAATATGGTTGGTCATAAGGTTTTATGGCTGATAGGCCAGGCCAGCTCATACCGGCCAGGCCACTCAGTATCAAATTAAGTCTTGCCTCACGCTCTCCACAATTTGTTTTTGTCTGTTTTTTTTTTTTGTGTTTTTTTTTTTTGCCTGTTTTTACTTTTGCTTTGGCAAAGACAAAAACGTGTTTCTTTGTTGTGCTCTCATTGAGAGTGTGTTGTGTGTATTTTTTTACCGGCTTTGAAATTTCTTTGCAAGCTGAGCCTATGCCAGCCAGAGGCTCACACTCTGACTGACTGACTGACTAACTGACTAACTGACTGACTGGCAGTCTGCTTAATTCTCGGTTGGCTTGGCTGATAGCTTGTCTGTCTGAGTGACTCTTGGCTGTGCCTGGACGATTCTTGGCTCGAAAACTTGTTGGTGTAAGAATTTTTTTTCTTTTTTTGTATTCAAAGCTTGGCTGAGACGCCTGAGACGGGCTGCTGCTCGCACACGCAACAAATAAAGAAGCAACGAACTTTTGCCAGCAATTTTTTTTCTTTTCTTTTCTTTTTTGTATTATTTTTTTGTTAAGTTATTATTTATTTATTTTGTGATCTTTTTTGCTTACAAGTTTTATTATTTTATTATTAATTTTTTTTGTTTGGTGATTTCTGCTTTAAAATTTATAATTTTTTTTTTTTTTTTTGCAAATGGAATTTTTAAATTCTTAAAGCAAAAATCATGAGGCTTACTTTTTCTTTCTTGTTGATTGATTAATTTTTTTGATATTTTTTTTCGTGAGAAGTTTTAAAAGCGCGAAAAAATTATATAAAATTGCACTGATTAGTTTTGGTGTTGCTTTAAAGTTCAAAAGTTTAAGTTTTATTTAGATTTATTTATTTTTATTTTATTTTAGAACACACGCGTTCGAGTTTTCAAAATAATGAGAACTTGTCAAGAGAGTTAAGCCGGAAGAAGCCGTTTGAGTTTGAAAATGCTTGTTTAAGTTTTGCATAAAAACTATGAAAATTTTTCCTTTTTAGTTAATTTTAATTTAAATTGAAAATTTTTTTAATTCAAGTATTTCTTTTATCTTTTTTGTGGGTGTGTGTGTTTATTATTATTATTTGTTTCTTTTCTTTTTTTTTTTTATTATTTTACTATCCGCGTGCTATTTGCGAGACGTTGTTGCTGGTATTGCGGCCGTTTTCGATTTGAACTCAACTTTGATTTGGATATTGAAATTTCGTGAGTGAGTGAGTGAGTGAATGTGAGTGTTGTTGGCGCTGCTGCTACTGTTATTGTTGTTGTTTGGTGGTGATGTTGAAAGGTGGTGGTGGTGATGGTGGTGTTGTTGTGGAGGTGATGTTGGTGGTGGTTGGTTTCTGATATGTGTGCTGCGACAACAGCGGCGACTGCGACGGCTACGGCTACGACTACGGCGCTACGGCTACGGCTACGGCTGTTGCGATGATGATGATGATAACTGCTGAACTAAACTGAACTGAACCGAACCGCACTTGTACTGGAACGGTTTTGCTTTACTACGGCTGGTGGTGTTGTTGTTGTTGTTGCTGCTGCTGCTCTTCTTTTGCTGCTTTTTGGCTTCTGCTATTTGGGCTCAAAAGTGTGTGTGGCGGCGGCACGCGTGTTTTTCCTTATTTTGCTTTTTGATTTTTTTTTTTTTTTTTTGTATTTGAAAGTGTGTGCGAGTGTGTGTTTGTGTGTGTGAAATTGTTGTGACTACTATAGTTGTTGTTATTGTTGTTGTATATTGGATATATACTATGCGGCTGTTGTTGTTGTTGTTGCTGTTGATATTCTATAGAGCGAACGAGCGAGCGAGCGTACGAACGGCGGACAGAATTGGAACGGGTTAAAGCAAAGACTGTACGAAGACTGAAGTAAGAACGACTGGCATTCTAAGGTAATATACCTTTTTGTTATTCGGAGTGTATGTACGTTGAGTTGAGCGTAGCGTCGCTGCTGCCGCGAGATTGAATCTGTTGCGCTGTCTGCGTCAACGTCGACAGCGCTGCTAGCGTCAAGTGAAGCGCTACCCCGTATACGTGCGTGCATGTGCCTGTGTGTATATGTGTGTGTGTTGACCAAAATAAAGCAACAGTAGAGACAGACAGACCGAAAAGCCAGAACCAGAACCAGAAGAGCCGCCACACAAGACTCAGAAAAATAAAGCAGAAAGAAAAAAAAAACAAACGCACACACACAAAAACCACCGACAAGTCCGAATGCGAAGGCGAGCAAACGAATTTGCTTTTGTATGGGGAATAATGATGATGCTCGTGTGAAGAGACGAAGGTGACGTTGGCAGCGACGACGCAAGAGACGACAACGGCTACGACGACGACGACGACGACAATGAAAACGACGCCGTCGACGCAATCGTTTAGTTCGCTCTTCGTGAGTCTTACCACATTTCTCCTGCCAAATTGGAAACTCCGAAAAATTGTGTAGTCCGCGCGTAGCACACCTTTCGGCCACTCTTGACTGGCTCGCTCTCTCCCTCTCAGCTGTTGTGTTTTTATATTTTACCTGCTGCCGGTTTTAATTTTTGTTCTTCTTCTTCTTCTTATTCTTTACTGCTCTCTTTCTTTCTTTCTGTATTTTTTGGTCTCTCAGATTCATTCTTTCTCGCTGAGGCTCTTCACTTTCAGGCCTTACTTGGCACTTACTTGATTGGTATGTGGCCCGTCTTGGCCTGGCCTGGCCTGGCTTGACTTGGTCTATTGTTATTGTTGTGGCCGGGCCGAGAGCCCGACTGCCTCAGGTGCACAATTATTATTGTATTTTGGTCATTATTTTCATTATGGTTACGCTGTGTGAGAGGGTCCATAAATTGTTGTGACTCGTTTCGAGTTGAATAACAATTTCCAGCACCAGAGACTCCGACCATGACTCAGTTGATTGGGCGTATAAGAGTTTTCTTCTGAGAGCAGTGAACAAGATCCTCCGCGTTTGAGTTTTCAGAACTCTGTCAAGATGATAATGATGCTGTTAACAGTGGCTGGGGCAGTGGTAGCCGCCACGACAAAGGCCATCATGTTGGGGCAAATCTTTGAACGATGTGGCTTTCACCTTCGTGCGGTAAAATCGCATTCGTTACCGAAAGGACCCCAAATGCCACTGTTATTGTTGTAATAGCTGCTATTGTTGCAGTAACAATATTACTGGCACACACACACACACTCGCACACAGGCAAATACACCCACCATCAAATCATGTGAGATAGCAAATGCATGCGCCAAGCGTACGCGTCCCCCCTTCAAATACCCCGTCACTCGACACACACACACAAGCACACACGTGCTGGTAAGTGCGAATGAGTCAGTCTATGGCACTAAAATCCCATGAAAGAAAGTGAGAAAGAGATAGAAAGAGCGAGAGAGAGAGAAAGGGAGAGTATTCGTTCAAAAGAAAAAAACAAAAATGTAGCCAAAACGACGATGAGGACGACGACGTCGTTGGCAGCGCAGCAACAGCGCCGCATGAAAATCAACGAGAAAATAATAATTGTTACACCTGCTTCGGAAATGCGCGCAAGGGGGTGGAATTTGGGGATAACACACACAAACACACACATACACACATTTGCTCGGACGCTCAGGTGAGCTGAACGATACGATTGCTGCCACTGTTAGCCACCCCCGTGTTGGATAAAGTGAAACGACAGCGAAAACGACGTCGTCAGTTTAGGCAGCTCGCGAATGCCGAAGCATGGAAAATCAAACGAACCACCCCGACTGACCGATTATCAAAATGCTCTTGTTGTTGTTGTAACGTCAGCTATTCGTGCCAACTCCGAAAGGTGGTCAGAGCGCATGACGCCAAGGTGCGAATTATGCGTAAGCACTGAGGGAGCCCAGGGAGGGCGCCCACCTTTGCCAGCACCACCCTCTCCATTGAGGGGTAAATATCGTCTACACTCTTTGTTTTTGTAAGGGGAAAGTCGTCTCTCTGGCAAAAGGGGTTGGCAACTGTTATGCAAAAAAAGCTTTGAAAGCTTTTGCCAAACTCTGTTAAGTTAAGGATTCCCTATGTCTGGGGAACTTGGTTGGCTGTGGTGTTGGGCTGTGCAACAGTTTAGAATTTATTAACTTGTTGGCCACTCTCATCAACAGGCTGTCAAAGTTTTGGAAAGCTTTAATTAAGCTAATCAAATGCGAATGAATATGTTAATGAAAGTTTTTATGGGTGGTTTTTGTAGTTTCTTTCTGTTGTTGTTGCTGTTGTTGTTGATGTCTTCCGTTGCTGGAGTGTTGATATGTTTTGATATCCGGATATTTACTCAAGTGTTTATGTGCTGACAGATAAAATGTAGTGAAGCCTTTTATATGTCGTGATATTGTGTCACTGATTTAAGAACTCAAATTATTGGCTAAAAGATCGTAAAATCGTCTTGACTTGACAGAACTGTTTCAGTTTTTCAAACAGTAGCAACCAGAGGAATTAAAAGCAGCACCTTAACTAGTGTTGGATTCTTATTTTGGATTCAATTTTCTAGTTAAATGATAAGATTTTCCAGTGCTCCAGACTAATTAGGTTTACGGGAAACTAAAGTTGTGGGTAAATCATTTTAAAGTATTGGAAAATTTATGGAATTGAGGAACTAAGGTTTCAGCTTGAAGAATTTAATATATTCCAAGCCTAGTCCCACAATTTCTAGGAACAATGAATATCCTAGGTGGTTCCATATACACTTAAGAGTGAGGACTAGATGGAACCCCGAAATAATATATATTTATAAATTTTAAATATATAGTCAAGGGCTCACTGTTACTAACACTATAGGATAGATTTTGCAAAAATAAAATTCCAGTAAAACTAAAAATAGTCAAGAAAAAAAATATATGTATATAACTACATATATTTTCCGATATACTCGGTTCCGATAGACAAGATATATATTTTGCAAAGCTTAGAAAAAAACTGTATAAACTGGTCAGAAGATTTCAGGTATTTCTTGTTAATATCTCCTTTTTTAATTATGAGTCAATAAAGAACATAAGATGATGGAACTCCATTAGGGCTCTTCCCACTAAGGTTTGAGCAAATTTAATCATGTTGAAGGAAGTAAAAAATATATATTTTTTTTCAAAAAGGATTTTAAGTCCATGGCACTGCAACCAATTTAAATCCATCACAGTTGACTAAGCTCTGTTTTTTTAATAAAAAAAATATATATAAGTAAAGGTATATTTTGGTCCATAAACAAACTGATATAAATGAAGCCGATAATAACCAACGATTGTGTGCCATGATTTTTGGCTAATAAAAATAAATTTCATTTACCGTCACTGCTTTTCCCGAATATCATTTTTAGAACTTTGCAGTTTGCTAGGCTCAATGATTTTGCATGTGTACATAACCGGGAGCGTACATTCCTCTTTTGTATTCTGGCCAATAAAATCACCAGCCCTCTGTGCATTGTAAAAGGGTGTGCATAAAAATCGCTTGGCTTGTTGTTATTATTGCAGCAAATGTTGAGAGCTGGAAGGAGTTGGGGGTTAGCAGTCTCAACGAAGCTGCTGGCCCAAAAGCTTTTGCTGTAGTTGTAAACGGTTTATGGGATTTACGCGCAATTTGTTACCAACAGTGTTTTTGTAGCTTCCACTCTACCTCTCTCTCTATCTCTCTCGCTCTGTCTCTTTCTTTCTATATCTCTGATATGATTGTTGTTGTTGTTTTTAGTCTTGCATATAAAACAATATGCTTGACTCTAAGCTGGGCTCGTTAAATGATTTGCGTTTGTTTTTACTCACGCTCTTGATGCCGAATTAACCCGGCTGGCAGTACTTGGCCCCTTCTCTTTCTCTCTCACTTGGTTGTTTGTTGTTGTTTGTGTAGTTTGGGGGAAAAAAAATGTGAAATGGGCTTACCTGCAAAGAGCATAAAAAAAAAATACAATTGGTATTATTTAACTTTTTATGAAACAAATATTGATCAAGTTGTAAAATGGAAAGTATCATCGAAGGGCAAAAATAAATAAAAAGATCCCGAAAAAAAAATCAAGTACATCTCTAGAAACGATTTATAAAATTGTTAAATTGACTGTGCCAAATGCAAATTGAAATAAGGCAATTCCAGCTACCCCGTCGCAGCCCTCTTCTGGTTAGCTGTCGGCTGAAAAGGATTCTTGCAACAATGTTGCAGCAACATGTTGGATTCAGACGGCTAATGGCTAATGGCTAAAATAATAATGCAACAAAAACCAATGGCAACAACAAAAAGTACAGCACCACAACAGCATACAAAATACAAATGGGGGGAGGGGGAAATGGGCAGGTCCAGCAAGACTGTGAGACCAAAAGAATTGTTTATAGAATGTGGCCTGCTGGGAGAGGCGTCCGGCCGGCGTCGGGGTGACCAGGTCCAGCAAGCAACCACATGTATGCCACATTCAAGAAAGATAGCCCAGTAAAGTGTGGGATGCACAGCGGTGGAGAGGGGTAGGCTAGGCTAGATTCATAGGTATGTATTATTTTGCTAGTCGACCGCGACAGGCCAAGTCAACCAAGGCTAAACAAGGGAGAAGAGATAAGTACAATGAAGACAAAAAAAAAAAATATATATATATATGGCAAAACTTGCCACAAGAGGCGGCTGAGGTGTGTCAGACGAAGGCAGCCATGCAACAGGCAATGAATCTCAATCTCGGTAACGTTGTTGTTGTTGTTGTCGTCGCCCAGAGAACCCAAACCGAATCCAGTGACGTTGGCTTTGGCAATTCAAGTGCAACAGCCAAACAAGAAGAAGAAGAAGCAGAAGAAGACGAAGGAAAAGACGAACGAGAAGAGGAAACAACTACTGCCAGACCCACAGAGGGACAGAGTCCAGACGAAGACAACACGAAACGACAATGCCACATTCACAGACACAAGCCACATTTGCTGTTGCAGACAACGACAACATTCAACTTCAACTTGAATGTTTTGGATAGAAAAATGCGGTAACAACATTTACCAGTCAGTCAGCCAAGCACAGCACAACACCAAGACAGGCAGCCCAGCCAACCCACCAACTAACCAACCAACCAACCAACCAGCTAGCAAGTCAAGCTAGCTGAACAGGCGACCCAGCAACCAACCGAAGACACAACACAACACGCACGAAATAGTCAACTTGCCACATTTTAATTCACTTGAATATTTCTTATTTTGCTCTTGGCCAGTTTCTTCTTTTTCTTTGGTCTACACTCTGCTCTGCTCACTGTGTTGGCTTTTTTTTTTATTCTTATTGCAAATGGCATAAACGGCAAAATTGCATGCAACACACACACACATACACGCAGAACAATTTAAACATACAATCCACCAATATAAACAAAGCAAAGAGTATCGCGAATAAGGCAACAACAGAAACAACAACAAGAAGATGCCTTGCACTTGGCCCTGTTTCATTTGTATAGGTAAAAAGCTTGGAATGTCTTCATGCAACAAGCGATTCAGTGGTTCTCTCTTCTATTACTTAGTCTTCTTCTTCTTCTACTTCTACTTTATCTTCTTCTTGCTCCTCATCTTGTCTTGCTTTGGCCTGGCTAAATGGTTGGCTGGCTGGGTCTGCCCGAGGTTGACTCTGTGGCTCTTTGTCTTTGGCTTAACTTGGTTCCTTACCGCCTCGTTGCATTCCTTTAGCCTGGTCTGGTCATAAGTTGTTAGCTGGTATGTTGGCAGGCCAGTAGTGCCTAGTAGGCCCAGAGCCATAGTATGCTTCTCTCTGCACATACCCTTGCATTGGCAATAGAATTATAGCAAGTTGCTGTCTTCTGCTTTATTTTAAGTGAAATTTATCACCCAAATGCTCTCGTACAGTGAGAGGAATGCAGAGCTTCTTGCCAAGCGAAGCCACAAAATAATCATAATTTAAGGCATTTGGCTTGTTGTCTTTTATATTATTTAGGATTTTGTGATCAACAATGAAAAGGCAGCAATTGCTTAAGTCGGTTAAGATAATCCTTTGGATCAAGCAGATTGGATTTCTTTCAGAAAAACTAACGAAGCTCCAATAAAGAATACTGTATAAATTTTGAAGAATTAATTCAGGAACCACAAAAAATCTTAAAAGATTATTAGGATACAGGATTCTATAACCAATCAAATCTTAAAAAATATATTTAAAAAAGTTCAAGGAGTTTCAAGATTGAAACAAATTTTTTATGGGATCACCTGATGTCTTAAGTTTCCCCATAAAAATTCTTTTCTCCTACTCATAAATCCATATGACGGTTAAAACAAATTTGTCAAAGATATAGGATCAGATCTTATCTTAAATTTTCCTATAAAAATTCTTTATTATTATTTTTTCCCCTACTCATTAGATTAAATCCATATGAAAATCAAGTTTAGATATTCTCACTTTTCGTTTCCCCCTTTTCCGCAAATCTTTACTCATCTGGTGTGTTTATTTAAGAGGAAGTTATATTCATTAGGGGGTCCCTCAGACCTGCAATTTGCAAATACCAACAAAATAAGTGCAATCAAAACATTGCCACTTCCCTCACCCCTTGACGAGACACTTAAGAGCCGCACTGGAGCATGCAACATGAAGATGCATGGCCAGAATAGCGATAAGAATACAATAACTTTTGCGTGTTGCCAAGTAAGAAGGAAAAATGTAATCATTTCTTCTTTTTTTTATATCTATTCTGCAGCTTGTTCAAGCAACTTGTTTGACCATGAACCTGCCGCCGCCTCAAAGTTGCACCAGCACTTGAGAGTTGGACTCTTCATGTATCTCTTTTAATTTTTTGGGCAGTTTGGCCACCCGCTATAGCCAATAATAACCGGTTGGGTTATTTGCCACTCGATTATTGTTTACATCGTTAATTATGCAGCGACCTCAACCTGCTCCTTGCCGAGATTTGTTTATGATCGTCAAACATTCCATTGAATCGTTTGTGCCGCAAAATTCAGACAAATGTGACCACCACCTTCAGCAGGATGAAGTAGAAGAAAGAGGCAATGTTGCTAACCCTTGACCCAGTAGGATAGTCAGGGAAGGAACACTTATTTGCACAGCCCTGAAAATTAAAACAAATGCCCAACGGCAGTCACGAACCAAGGCAGGTAAAAAGACTCTCAATCCTGAAAACCAACCAACCTACCAACCAACCTACCGACCGACCGACCGACCTCCAATCGAAACATTTTCAATAACAAAATTCCAATGAAAAAGGGCCGAGTGGACAGTCCTCCACATGGCAACAAAATAAAAAAAAAGAAGAAGAGATGCCGCCACCACCATCACCACCGCAATTATATATCAACCACAAATGAAACAAGTTTGGCAACTTTGCCAGCGACAGGCATTTTGTGGCCAAGGCAGGCAATGCGAAACGGGCAATGCAACAACAGCCGCGCCAAACTCTGCACAGAGCCAACCTCATCATGGCCAAAAGACCGCAACAGCTTCATCATCAATGCCAGCCAAACGAATTGGTGGCTCTACAAACAAGCCAAGCCAAGCCAACCCAAGCCAAGCCAGACCAGGCCAAGTAAAGAGTGGGGTGGAGTTGCCAGTCTGGGCTGCATTTTTGAGATTCCTCTGTCGAGACTCACTCGACTCACTTGGCTCACTTGGTTTGCTTGGCTCGCTTGGCTCACTTTGCATTGATGTGCAACTGACTGCCTGACTGGGGCTGTCTGGATCTTGGGTGTGGGCCTGCCGAGCCTGTTGCAAAAATTTACAATTCCCACCCACCCAAAACCTGCCAGAAAATCGAACAGAATAGCCCGCCATCGAGAGCAACCATTCAAGTCACAGTCGACAAGCCAGAATTGCCAACAATATCGACACCCGCACCACGGGCAAAAAGCTGATGTCGTTGCCAACACCGAAGCCGTTGACGATGACATCAAGCCGTGCCGCGTCCATTAGTTGGAGTGCTTTTGCTATTATCGCCAGCGACCGCGACGCTAATGGCGCGCATAAAGCTCGTTATGATTGCCACCAGTTTACCAGGAGCAGACTTGTACAATGCCAGTAAGTCAGTCAAGTCATTCAAGTCGGCCAAGTCAGCCAAGTCATTCAGTCAGTCAGTCAAGTTAGCCAGTCCATCTTTTGGTCTCTTTCCACTTTCCGCTTTCTCCCCTATCCGTCTGTCAAGGCACGTAATGAAGCATAATCTCATTGTAACCACTTACAACCAATAAGGACACAACGGTAATAACAATCGGGAGTGAGGACACGGAGGACAGAGAGCTCACTACTAAGCGGATTGGTTCAAGGCACGCAAGGAGTAGAATGGACAAGGCGACAACTACTTGGCCGGGCAAAGCGTATCCTGGCCCACTGACAGACTAACTGACTGACTGAAATGCCCAAACTGGTCTGCTTTGCCTTCCTTATGCATCAAGTGGCACTTTTTAAGTTTATTTACTTCCCCACTTGTCCTTTCTTCAATTTCAATTGTGGTGTATGTGTGTGTGCTCGTCTTGGAATTTGGCCATGTATTGGACGCCCAAAGCTTTTCATTAGCGTGATTTGTCGTGGCATTATGTTTTCTATAGGCCGTTGGTATTTCCAGTTTTATTCTGCTACTTCCTCTTTTTACCCGTAGAAGGACCTGCCACTTGTGTGGGTTTTCTAGCAAGGACAAGTGCTTTGCTTGAACACTTCAAAAGGAAATTGCTTGGTAAGCCTAATTTGTGAATCAACATTTTTCATAAAAATATATATATATATCAATAGAAACTAGAGTTCTCAAAATATGACATACTTAAATTATGCTGATTAATTTAATGCCAAAAGTATTATTGAAATTTTCTATACTTTCAAAATGAATGCATCCTTTTATATAACAAATAAGAAAAAGATAAATATTTATACACTTTTTTCAAATAAAAAAGTATGCCCTGATAACGCACAGAACTACTCAGCGTTTGCCCCTAAAACTTACCTCTATGATATTTTAAAACACTAGAGGAATCTACTGAGATATGTCCATCTGTAGTTTCTCAATTTGAAAACTATCGTATGTATATAAGAATATATATTCTTATATATATATATAGATAATTATCAGAACCGTCTGAATCGGACAACTTTATCATAAAGCTGTCTTAGGAACCAAAATCGGTTAGGAATATCTCCCACATTTATTAACTGATCTCTTTCAAAATCGATAGCCAGGTTCCGAATCGAATTAGACTACTATATCATACATCTGCCATTCCGAACCCAAATCGAACCTATCTACTGAAACTTCGAAAAGAGTTTGTAATCTTCGGCATTGAAAAGATAACGTTTGAAATTTTTTAATTATCTTTCTCTCTCTCTCTCTATATCCTTTTAATTCCTCCAAGTTTCAGTTTCTCTCAAGCTTCATTAAAATTGAGTTTGATTAAAAGTATTATTCATTCCATAAATTCATTAGTCAACAAATAAAGGAATCAGCCTTTTAGCTTCTTTTCAGGATCACTTAAGTCTTCATTCCACCAGCAAAGCCAAGCTCATTTTGAACAATCAAAGCTGCAGTAGAGCAACGAATACAACTCAAATCCCAAAATAGATTTTATGAATTTTAATTTCAATTTAGCATAGACTTAAATGGCAAGTCTCTTATCCGGAGAACAACAAGGCAAACTAAATCAAGCCAAGAGTAGAACAAAAGCAAAAAGGAAAAAAAAAAATGCAACCAAAACCAAAAGTCGTTGCAAAATATAATTTGGCTTTTGGTCCTGGGTACACCGTTGAATGCAACAGACAAAAGAGCAACAAAAATATCAAGTTTTTGGCTGGGGCAAGGTTTGGGTGGTAGAGGGATTACCGTAAACAACAATGGCGTAGATAATAAGCTGATGATGTTGCCTTTGCTACTCCTACCAGGGCCAGGGCGTATTTACCTTTCGGCGACCTTCGCGTTGCAAAAACCAGCCCTGAAAATTCCAACTCCTTTTGTACCTGACAAACTTCTCAGAGAAAAGGCAACGGCAACGGCAACAACAATGTTTTGTAGTTGTGGCTTCTGATTGGAATTACTTAGCCTAGACGGCAGCAACAGACAACAGCGAGAATAACAACCTGATTGTGGTTGCTGCTGTCTGATTTCGTTTTCACTATTTAAATTGCGTTTTATAATGTTCAAAAACTTTGCCACCGTCCTTTTCGCTTGAATTAAACGAAAGTTTACAAGCTCATTTTAAATAGAACAAAAACCTAATGAATGTATTGTGCTCAAAACAATGCTAGGATGGTCTGGGTTTTGGTAATGAAATCAGCAGAAAAGAAGAGGAGGGAAATAAAGCTGCGATCTGCACGGCCAGAAAATATTGAAGGCCAATACTTTTGGCCAGAGTCCAGAAGATACAAATAAAAAACAAAATAATAAGAAGAAAGAGAAACTAAAAAACGATACAAGAAATAAAGCAAAGCCTGTCAGCAATCAGATAGTCCGAGACTCCAGCAAAAAAACAGGCTTTTTGGCATAAAAAGAAGAGACCGTCTAAAACAGATTCAGAGCCAGCCATTTAAGGGCCTCAAGGCCAAGGTTTAACGAGCGCCAAAAACACGAACAAAGCGAGCCAATAAAACTACAAAACAAAAAAAAAACTGATCAAAATCAAAAGCCATAAAAAAAAGAACGAGACAAGTCCGTAAAGTTGTCCTCTTGAAAACTAAAATTTTGGCTTACATATCCTACATATCCTGGCCATGTTAACAGTGAAACAGGCCAAGCAACAGCAAAAGTTATCTTTCATTTTTGTCCAATTTTAAGAGAGTGTGTGTGCTTTTTTTGTCGTTTGCCCAACAGGAAGCAGGAAAATACTTGAAACTGGCAATTGGCATGCATAATAAATGCGCAACTGGTGTGACCAAGAAACCGGTTTTAGGACTCATCCAGCCAGGGCCAGCCAACCAAAGAGAGAACAGCCCGTAAGAGAAACTGTTATACACGCCAAAAAGGTGGGGTAAAACCTAACAGAAAAGCTACAATCTCTCTCTCACTCTCACATTATTTAACAGTCTTCGAAAGGACGACGGAGAGACTCCGCAAATAGGGGCAACATCTGTTAGGCAAAGAGCTTTCTAACAGTAGAAGAAGCAGCTCTGTCAAATTGATAGGCTTCGTCTCGGTGCAGGGTGGGAGTCTTCAGCTGAGTGACTGCTTTGAAAACTTCCGGCGGCAAATCAGCGCAGCAGACGAACCACAAACAACTGACGCGCAGCACCACTCTGGTAACCACTTAGAACGACCAGTAGACTGACTGACTCTAGTCTTATTTTTTTCGCTTCTTTTTCTCTGGCAAATCAGCATTTAAATGGCCTCGCAAGAATGCTGATTTTACAGCAACGCATGCCAGTGTCTAACTAAACAGACATTGAGCCAAGAAAGTACACAACAACAACAACAACAGAAGCAGCAACAGTTGCTCAAGACTGGCGACGGCAATTTTCAGCCTAGCTAGACAAGTCAAACCGCCTTAGAAGACAACAATAAGAACAACTTGGCCATTTCCACAGTGAGTACATTGACCATTTTGGCAAAGACTATACAATTTTTTTCTTCTTTCTTTATACGATTATAGCAGTCGTAGTAGGCATGAGAAAATTACAACACTTGTTCTAAAACCATACAAATTCTCATGAATTGCAACTAAATTTGTAACAAAAATCAAGACGCGACTAGACGAAACAACAAAAAAACATCAAGAGAAGAGATCCAAAGTATAAACAATGTTGCATATCTTGGCCAACACAGACCAGGCCAGACCAGAGCAACTGGTTCGAAATGGCGGCAAACATCATCTTCATCCATCGTCACCATCACCATCATTATCATGGTCAGCGTCAGACTCAGCCTCGGCCATAGCCTCAGCCCCAGTCATCAGAGTGTGTGAACTAGACGTGGAAATATATGCACATTTGCAGCGGCTAAATCAAAACGTCGCCAATGGCTTAAACAGCTAGAAAAGTGGTTTATATAAAATCCGAGTAGACAAGATACAGCTGAAAGTGTTAGACTGAAAAATGCTCTCTCAAAATACTTCATCTATGATTTTATTAGCTCAAAATTAAATCATTTAAAATGTTTGCAATTTTGTCATATTTTTAATGGGAAACTTGTTTTCTTAGGGATTTTTTAGGCGAGTCGAAATGAAGAGGCCTTTATCCTATAATGACTTGCTAGATCCTGAGAAATAATGGTTCCAAATATATATTTACAATATCTTTACAATGCCTTCCTTGGAATTTATTTTATAAAAATATTCAAGTATGTCTGGGATAATGCTTGGTTATATTTAAATGTTTTTCAGTTTATAAAAAACTATTCCAAGTTCGATTACTGAGAGAAACCCTATGTATAGTTAAGGACAAATAATTAAATTCTTTTAATTTCTCAACATTCATTTTTTGAGATCTTTGAGAATAAAAGATATAGAAAATAAATATATGGTAGATTTTTTTTTTTTTTTTTTTTTTTTTTTTTTCCTTGTTATTCCACTTGGGAACTTAGGGCCTCAACGAGAGCCTTCCATCGAACCCTATTTAGTGCCGTCTGTTTAGCTCTGTCCCAACTTGTGTCCGACTGGGCCAGTTCTTGGAGTATGGTTCTTCTCCAGGTCGCCTTTGGTCTTCCGACCCGTCTGCTGCCTTGGGGATTCCAGTCCAGTGCCATCCTGACAACGCTGCTTTGGTTTCTTCTGAGCGCGTGCCCTATCCACGTCCATTTTTTCTTCTTTATTTGAAGGTGTATAGGGGGCTCACCTGTAACACGAGAGAGCTCTGCGTTGGATATTCTGTTTGGCCAGAATATCCCACATATAATTCTTAAGCATTTATTGCTAAACACTTGCAGCCTCTGTGTTATTTTTTTGGTGATGAGCCATGTCTCACTACCATATAGCAGAATGGACTTCACGCACGTATTGTATATCCGGAGCTTTGTTCGTCTGCTTACTTGTTTGTTGCTCCAAATGCGGTAGAGTCTCCCAAATGCTGCACGGGCTTTGGCAAGTCGGTTTGTGACGTCGTCATCCACGCCGCCATTGTTGGATATGATGGTGCCAAGGTATGGGAAGCTATTGACGAAATCTATTGCATTCCCGTAGATGGTAATGTTGCCTTGGTTGGAGTGGTTGAGACGCATTGCCTTGGTCTTGGCTATGTTTATTTCCAGTCCGACTTTGCTTGCTAGTCTGGCAAGGTCATCCGTTTTACTTTGGATGTCACAGAGTCTGTGGGAGATCAGAACGATGTCGTCTGCGTAATCCAAGTCCTCAAGGTGTCTGGTGAGGCTCCACGTGATTCCACGCTTGGTTTTGCACACTTCTTCCATTAACTCGTCAACCACGATGTTGAAGAGTAGCGGGGACAATGGGCATCCTTGCCGAATTCCAGTATTCGTCTGGAAAGGTGCACTTGTTTTCCCGTTGTGCAGTACCGCCAAGTTGGCATTGTCATACATCGACTTGATGATGCTTATGACATTGATTGGTACTCCTTTCCTTACAAGAGCGCTCCATATTGCTGTTCTGTCTACTGAGTCGAAAGCCTTCTTGAAATCTATGAACAGTAGGTAAAGCGGGGCTCTCCATTCCACAGCTTGTTCCGTGATTATGCGTAGTGTGTTTGCCTGGTCTACGCAGCACCTGTGTGGTCTGAAACCTGCCTGTTCATCGCGGATTGTAGGTTCGATCTTTTCTTGAAGGCGCTCGTTCAGTAGAGTGGCCAGTACTTTGTAGCTGGTGTTAAGAAGTGTGATTCCTCTCCAATTTTTGCAGTCACTAAGGTCCCCTTTCTTGGCAAGCTTAACAATGATTCCGTTCTTCCAGGAGTCTGGTACTGTCTCGGTTCTCCATATGCGGGAGAAGTGCGGGTGCAATGTTTCAGCTATTAACTGGGCATCAACTTGTAGAAGTTCAGCTGGTATGTTGTCTTCTCCAGCTGCCCTGTTACTCTTCAGCTTCTTAATTGCATTCACGATTTCTCTTATAGATGGAGGCGAGGGTGGTATCCTAATACTCCCGCTTGGTGGAACAATACTTCGGAAATCTGGAGTCACAGTTGCTGTTGTGGTGTGGCTGATTTCCATGAAATGTTGTCGCCATCTCCGAAGTTGTGCGTCATCATTGGATATGAGGTTTCCTGTCAGATCTCTGATGGGGTGGGACTGTTTGTTGAGTCTTCCGGTGATCCGTGCAATCTGCTGGTATAGCGAGCGCATGTTGTTCTGCCCTGCAGCTCGTTCCGCGTTATCCGCAAATCTATCCAGGAGTGCTCTCTTATCGTCTCTGGCGGAGCGTTTCACAGCTCTGCACAACGCCCGATATTCGGCATGATTTTGTGCGAGCTGATCCGCCTGGGGCTTAAGAACGTTTCTCCGTCTGATCAGTTCCCATGTCCTCTCAGATATCCAGCCAGTCCTTCCGCGTTGTTGTGTGCCAAGTATTTGTTCCGCGGAGACCCTTAGTGTCCTGCAAGTATGTTCCCATGGGCGGTCTTCGTCTGGGATCAGCTGTTCTCGCAATGTGGATGTCATCCTTGCAACCATGTTGTTGTCCCTCAGTAGGTGCAGGTTTAGGGGGGGTGATCTACGATGTTGGCTGTTGGGAGTGGTCCTCGAGTGGTTGCTGTTCAACTTTATTGAAAGTTCTCCAATGACCAGCTCGTGGTCGCTGTCTATAGATGCTGCCCTTTTGTTCCGCACGTTGAGCAATGATTGTCTCCATTTTCTGCTGATGCATATATGGTCGATCTGGTTGCGCGTGTTACCACTTGGGGATGTCCATGTATATTTATGGATGTCCTTGTGTGGGAACAGCGTGCCACCAATGACTAGTTGGAAAAGTTGGCAAATTTCAACTAGTCTCTCACCATTGTCATTGCGAGTCCCTGTTCCGTGCTGTCCCATTACTGATCTGAGTCCGGTGTTGTTGGATCCTATCTTAGCGTTGAAGTCACCCATGAGAATGGTGATGTCTCCTTGCCGCTGCTTAGTGAGGGTCGCTGTGAGGGCAGTGTAGAAGTCGTCCTTAAGGTCTTCGGTGGCGTCTTCCGTCGGGGCATAGCATTGGATGATGTTTATATGTCTGGCCTTGCACTTAAATCTGGCGGTGATGAGTCTGTCAGATACAGGTTCCCAGGAGTGGAGTGCCTTTTTGATCTTTTTGGCTACGAATATTCCCACACCATGTCTGCCGCCTTCACTACTGCCACTGTGCAGGACTAGGTTGCTACTGGCTGTTGTTGTTTCCCCACTGCCAGGCCACCTCACCTCGCTTATGCCAGCTATCACTACCTGCAGTTTCTCCATTTCAACCTCAAACTGTGCTAATCTAGATGGTTCTCTAAGGGTTCTAACGTTCCATTGTCCAATTCGTGTCCGTTTTGAAATGCCTATGGTCGTTATCGAATTTGGGGAGCCGTTCATGTTCAATTCTCTTGTTGTGGTTTCAGTAATCATTTTTGATTTTTCAGCCGAAGTGGTGATTGGCCAGATGCGGCTTATCCCAGTGGTGGGGCTGCCACCTGACGCCTTCTGGGAGTGGCGTCTACGAATACCATTGTTTTTTGGTGTCCTTGTGGGGTAACACGTAGATTTTTTGGTATTCGTGAGAAGGCGATACAGTCTTAATTTTTGGCATCATTCAAAGCTGGTGTTGTTGTTGCTGTACGCGGAAAAGCGATGAAAGGTGCTTGGTGCTATTGTTGCCGCCCACCACCTGATGTGGAGGGGGGGTGAGGGGTGTGGCAAGGGGAGTTGCCGAAGTTGTGGAATGGCATTATGCAACGGAAAAATGCTTACTATTAAGTAGAAAGCATCTTTTAAGAGGGACGTTAGAGTGGTCATGCCTCTTTACCATGAGTGGGATTTGAACCCACGACCTCTCGCTTAGTAGGCGAATGCATTACCCACTAGGCTACGAGGCCCCCATGGTAGATTATTCTGATTTAAAATTGAAATTCTAGAAATTGTTTAAAAATCTATGGACTCTATTGAAATTCTTTTAATTCCTCAACATTCACTTTTTGAGATCTCTGAGAATCAAAATATACTAATATATACAATATACAATCTTTTGATTCCAAATTGAAATTATAGAAATATCTATGGACTCATCTAAGGAGACCTATCTAATCATCTTTTCTAAATACATGGCCCGGCCAATTATATTTATTTTCAAACTATTGGATTGGCATTGTTTTGATGGGAAATCTGATAACTATGATCTATCTGTCTTGGCCATTAATACTCTATAAAATTCAAGTTAGCAGCTCGTTGGTTGGCTGGCTGTGGCGCACTTCTTGCTGTCTGCTCTGTGCGGAAATCAACGTCACGATCATGGTCATGGCCAGAGAATCAAGCCAACTGAAGCCAAGTCGGCTTGGCGAATGCATTGCCTGACTGGCTACCCAGACCGTGCTTGCTTCTCTAGAGTGTTGGCGTTTATTGACCCTAATGAAGTTGCAGCGCCATGTGCTGGGCAAACAATTCTCTAGCTCTCTTGATATACATCTAGACAGAATCGAGTATCTGCCAGCCAGCACAGCAGACAGAAATGAACGAATTCAAATGGCAAAATCAACGAAAAATGGAAATGGGCAAAAGAGCAGGCAAAACAAATCAGCCAAGCTTAAATTTCTTCTTTTACTTCCAAGTCAAGTTCAAGAAGAAGAAGAAGAAGTCAGAAGAATTCTTCCTCTGTCTGTTTATTACGAAAATATTTGCTTTTAGAGTTAGTAGCTTACGGCCAGACCCGCAGACTCTCGGCAGCTTGTGTGGTTATTGAAAATTTTTAATGTTCCTTTTGCTGTTGCTGTTGTTGTTGTGGCAAATCATAAACCAGTTTCGGTTTCTGCTGCTTGGCTGCATTTGCTGCAAATATTCTTATGCCTCTGCCTGTTGTTGTTGTTGTTGTTGTTGTATTTGACTTTTTACTTTGTGGCGCAACCACAAAAACGTTTAAGCTTTGAGAATCTACTCCATAAAATTCTGTTGCCGCCTGCCTACAGCGCGCTGCCTTTTGCCATTTGCCATTTGCCTTTTGCGGTTGATATGAAAATTTATGCTGCTTTGAGTCTTTGACGTATTCAATTGCATTTCATTTTTGGTATTTTAATTGAAATGCTTTATGCCACACGGGCTCTATTAAAGCCGAGACAGGCAGTCAGCCAAATTTAATGCATATCGCATATCAATCGAGGGGGTTGCTCTGCAAGTAGCAAAAGTCTGCCAAAGTCAAAGCCATTGAAATTGTTTTTCCTTCTTCTGTCATGTTTCGACTTCCTCTGCCGTGTTGTTATTTATTATTATTATTATTCTTTTTTTTTATGTAAGAGGGCCGGGCCAAACCGGGCCAGGCCAAGCTAATAATAAAGTTTACAAAATATTCCAAAGTTTTCAAAGAGCTAGCAAAGAGCCAATGTAGTCTCAAAGTTTAACATAATAAATAAACAAAGGGCAATTATTCAATGGCAAAAGATGAGCCTCCTTCGAAGCAAAATATACCAAACAATTTAATGAAAATAGATTTATTATTATTTTTTTTGGGGCCAGAGATTTTAGTAAATAATAATTCCGACTGGTCAAATAATTTATCATAATTATGGTAAAGAAGAAATTGGTTATTTATTACTTACAACATTTCGACAGACACTTTGGCAAAAATTAAATCAAACTCACCTGAAAGAGAAGAGACAAAAATACAAATTATTTTTAATTGTTTAGTTTTTGATTATTTCACTAAAATTAATTTAAGCTACTAATAAATTTGTCGAGAATTTCAATCAATTTTTTTTTTCTTTTTTCTTTGATTAAATCCCTTGCCAATCTTTTTTTTTGTTTTCTTGCCTGCACTCCACCACTCGGTACGAGCAATTCGAAAAACATGTGCCAAATGGCAGCGCCAAAGCATTTTAATAATTAATGCGCTTTTGTTCATTGCATACTTTGGGGCTGGCAATGTGAAATCAAAGCACACACACACACACATGCACACGCGTGTACAAAATCCCTTTGATTTTTTGCTCACTTACTCTCTCATTCTTTGGCACACCCTCTGTGAAGCTTTTAATACCCAAATGCTTGGCTGTGTGTGTGAGTGTGTGTGTGTGTGAGTGTGTGTGTGTGTGTGTGTGTGTATTTACAGGCCTGTGCATACATTTAGGCGCAGTGTATTTTATTTTCTTGTCATTTCGCTTGAAGTCTTACTTTCGTTTTACCTTGAGTGAAAACCCAAGCCAATTTATAAATGCCGCACTTACTGACTGACTTGTCAGCTGTCTTTCCGGCTTGCATGAGTTTCACATTTCAATTTAGTGCCACTCAGACAAACCAGACCGACAGACACCCTAATGTCTTGGGTGTTTTAACAAACAAATTACTTTTAATTTTCAATGACTTTGATTTTTTTTGTTTTTTTGCCAATGGTATCAAGCATTTCCATTAACTGACTTGGCATATCTTCATTATCGTGTGTAGTTTTTTTGTTTTTTTGTCTTCTGTTCTAAGAAAATAAAAAAAATAAGCCTACCAGAAATCATCCACTCCGGCGAGTGACTTTTGAGTGACAAATTGTTTTAAAATTTTCATTCATTCTTTCGTTCATTTATTTGGGATTGTTTTTGTTGCTGTTTGTTGTTGTTGGGTTCTTTTTGCTTATTTGTGTTAATGGCATAAATTTGCATAAAAGCATTAACTGTTTATTTGCTTTACCGCTTGCCAAGACTAAGCAAGAAAGTATGAAAGAAAAGGCAGGAAAAAAACCCGGCGGCTTCTCATCCCTTTTGTGTGTGCAAATTTGCAAATTGGCCAAAAAAAAAGAAGGAACAAGAAAAACAAGCAAACATTCAAATCACTTTTACTCTTCACACACACACGCACACACACACACACACATACTCAAAAATGAAATGACTTTTTCATTTTATCGAGAGTAGGCCAATCCTAGGGGTGAGTTGGCTAAACTTAGCTTGGCTCTGCTTGGCTCTTCCTGTTTCCCCTCTTCTATGGAAAATGTAATTTTATATTTATTTATTACCGCCTTAAACAAAAATAAGAAAAAAAATAAGCAGGGAGAAAAAGTTTGACTTGATTGAATTGTGACAAAGTCCTCCTAAAAATAGCAAATATAAAAAAAAAAAATTAAAATAAAAATGCAGAACTCAGTAGTCTGTTCAGGGAGTCACTGAGCAAATACAAGAAGAAGAAGAAGAAAATACACATGCATAAAAAATTAACACTAATAGCCAAAACAAAAAAAAAAGGAAGAACAGCAAAAACAAAATCATCAAGGGGATGGCTTGGCATTTTCTTTTTCTTTCAGGCTCGCCTTGTTTTTCATTTGGTTTTTTTTTTTTTTATATAAAAGCCGTAAAATTGACTGCTGCAAATTGGAAAATCTCACGAGAAAATGCCATAAAAAATTACAGAAATGAAGAGACGAAAAATGGTTTGTGAGCATAAATTATTGAAAGCGATTTGCTGCTGAGAATACCACCACTCTTCTTCTTTCTTATTAGACCAAAAGTAGAAATTGCTGGCAAAAGGAAATTAACACACAACTGACCAAGGACACGCGCTACTGGAAAGGAAGAGCAGAATTTCCTTTTTTTCTTCTTTTTTTTTTAGTGAAAACAAAAGGCTTAAAAAGCTTACACGCAAACAAATTCCAAACTGAGCCGAGCCTCAGGGCCAATGAAAGTGGCATTAAAGCGGCTTAAAGGCGTAATATGTTGCGGCCTGAAATTACATAATAACTGACACAACAACAACAATAAATGCCAAAGCCAAACAATAACCCGAAAAAAATGAACAAATTTAAGCGAACCAGAAAAAGAAATTACCGGCCAAAAGGAGCGGGGGCGAAGACGCGGAAGGCTCACAAATTTTTAGCCAGCTTCTTGTTTGCTCGATGAGCGTGTTGCTTCTTTTTTAATTATATGCAAAGAAATGTTTTGCCAAAGACAAGGCGCTGAGGCCCGTTAAAAGGCTTAAAGCAGACCAAGTTTCAGACAAGGCGGCAGCGACGACGGCGGTGGCTGCGTCTCCGACCAAGCCAAGAATGCAGCCAAGGCCCAAGCCGAAAGCCTTTGTTGGCTTTTGTCATTAACATGTCTTCAAATTAAAGGAAAAAACACACAGCCAGTCGGCTGAGCTGACGAACCGGTAAGTAAGCCAGACAAGAGACACGGCAGACAAACAGAAGGCCAAAGAGTGGAAACTAAGGCAACAGCAGTGGAGCCCAGCGGACAGGACAGTAGTCGCTCACTCTCTCTCTCTTTCTCTCTCTCTCTCTCTCTCTCTCACTGTTTGGGGAATTAAAAATGTTTCACACTTTTGTGAAGCCAGCGAGCGGCACGTGGCAAGCAAAAGCGTTGCAACAACTTGGGCCAGCAGGGCGTCGTCACTTTTGCCGTTGACATTTTGAGAAAACCGGCAGCGAAAAAGTTTTTCCTCTTTGCCATTCAAGTCATCAAAAGGCTCGTACGTTGCACTCCTCCCTCTCCCCCTCTCCACCCCACTACACTGTCTCGCTATTTTCCCTTGTCTCTCATGAAAAATGCATGAATATCAAATTAGGTTGGAAAGTGTTAATTTCAGGGCGTTGGGTAATGTTTCCCATGTTTCGTTTTTAAATGGCTTGAGACGACGAAAATTGAGCTCCTGTTTGTTTCGGCTCCTTTGAGCTGCCAGACAAATTAGCCAAGAGGTGAGCAAAATATGCTCAAATGCTTGTAAAGCCATCAAAACTTTGTTTCTTCTCTTTTTTTTTTTTTGTGGTCTTTCTGTGATGTGTTGAACTTTCAGTGCAATTAACAAATTTGCTAAAGCAATTAATTAATTCAAGCACTTGATTGATTGGCAAAAACAAAAATAAATCAACAAGTTTTTCAATTTATTATTAATTAAATAAATAGTATACTTAATGTTTAATCAAACAGTTATGAAAGACTTGCAAATTTTGAGTGAAAGATTTAATGAATTTATTAGTTAATTTGCTCAAATAAATAATTGATTTAAATAAGGAGAATAAACCTATTGAAATAAATAGCAGAAAGTTTTAAGAATTTCACATTTTTTCAGGGATAGTTTGAAGTCTGTCAAGGACCAGAAATAAAGATCACGTAGTCTAGGGGTCCCTTTGGTCTGGCACATTAGCCACATACGTTGGCAACACACCGTTAAACGTGTCCTGTAATTTGGCCAACATTTCTTCTTTTTCTCTTGTACCGAGTATGATAGGAGAAGGTGAAGTAGGAGGGTGAAGTTTGTATGTTGGTTGGTGTATATGCAAATTCCTTGGTGGCCAACATCAGAACGTATTTATTTTTGAGATTTGTTCAAGTTTCCCTTTTCTTTTTTTTTTTTTTTGTTATTTGAGAATAGCGTTACAGTTTGTTGTCATTGTCACGTGTGAAGTGCCATCGAGTGACACAAATGAAGTGGCTGTGCTATTAGCTTTAAACTCACACACACACACACAAACACACACGCACTTGAAGTGGAAAACTTTACGAGTGGCTTTTGCCTGGCGCTTAGCTAGTCTTTGAATGAGGGAATGTATAGTAGTATGTGTGTGTACCTTAAAGACAAGGATACTCAAGTGGCGAAACGACTTGCGTTCGGAGTGCTTTGGCCTATTGCCTTTGGTTTGCTTGGCTGCTTTTATGTGCACAAATTAGCTTATCTTATCCATCAGAATGTTGCTGCATAATTTAGCAACATTTTTTCTGTTACTTTCATTCAATTTGCACCCAACAAATCTTTGCCAAAAAAAAAAACAAAAACAAATCTCCTTCTGTCACTCTCAGTTTTGGTAGTTTCTCCAAGTGTGTGGATAAAAGATTCTTGACTTTTGACTTTAGTTTGCTGGCATTAAGAAGCTTGTAGAGAGAACTGAAAAAGGGCTAAAGCAACTTATATTCTCTCTGTTGTCTTTGGCAACACTATGAAAAATTCACTCGAATTGTAATTTACTTTCCACACAGCCAAACCCCTTCTGTTTTTTTTTTCTTTTGCTCTGTCTGAGAAGGCCACCCAACAATCTCATTGATGATGGTTGCCTTTACAGTTACTTTGGTTGCTCAAAAATTCCTTTTGAGAAATTGAATCCCTGGCATTTTCAATGGCAGAGAAGTAGGATAAGTGGGCCGAGAGACTGGCATGTTTGTTTATGTGTGTGTGTGTGTGTGTGTGTGTAGGTTCCAATGGGATTTTACGCTGCTTATCTCATTTTTAGCATATTTTATCTAATATAAAAAAGAAGAAAAATAATGTAAGAGTATTTCGTCAGACACTCGTCCATCAGAATCTCTCTCTCTCTCTCTCTCTTTCTTGTTGTCTTGCTCACCCCCAAATCTGTTTGACTTTTGATAGTCCTCAAGGATTACTCATCATCTGAAGCAATGATTTCTTTTTGACTTATGCTGTCAGTCCAAATATCTCTCTCTCTCTCTCTCTCTCGCTTTGTCTTGAGGACTTTTAAGCTGTTTGATTGACTTGAAATATTTGACTTTGTTTCGCCAAAGACCCCGATGAATTACGCTGATCTGACTTGGAGCTAAGTGGTCGTTGGAGATTTCCAAAGCGAAGCACTCACCTGGGGCCTTATTTGCTAAATATTTGAAATGCTATGAAAATTCAAAAAATTAAAAAAACTAAACTTGATTTTAAATGTCAAAGTTTTTGCCTTGAAAAAAATCGATTAACCAAAACTTATTGGCTTAAAAAAGTTACATGCTTTTGAGGTTAGTTTCTTCTCTTTTTTTTCGGAAAGCTCAAAAGCTGCTTAGAAAATTGCAAAAGTCAATTCACTGAGTGTGTGTGTGTTTTTGTGATTTAAAGTCACTTAAGCTCACAATATGTCAGCCATTTGACCAATTAAAACTTTTGGCTCTAATACGCTTCATTTGATAAAGTTTCGCACACAAACACAGACAGACTGCTTGGGGGTTGTAAAGGGAGAAGGTGGAGTGTAAAACTGCACTCAAAGTGCACAAATAAAAAGCAAAGGCATTAAAAAGTTTTATGCAAAAAAATAAAAAAATAAGAAACTACCAACATCTGAGAGATCAACTTTAGCGATTTTCCCTCTCCCTCTATCACTTCCACTCTCTCTCTCACTCTGTTTTCTTTTTCTCAGAAACTTTTCTTCATTTTCAGCTTCAACATTTACTAGTTACTCTGTATGTGTGTGTGTGTGTGTGTTCAATTAAATTTGGCCCACCAAAATAAACATAAAAAAAATAAAAAAAACTTTCGAGCTTCTTTTAGCCGGCAAACATTTCACTTTGTTGGCTTATTGAAATTTATGGAAATTTATGTATAATCTGTTAGGCGAAATAAAAGAAGAAGAAAACTTGGCCATCTGTCAATCACAGACACAGGAAGACGGGTCTTAGAAAGTGGCCCTCCCCCCGCCTCGCCTCCGTCATTTCCACGAAACGCTACTCCCTTTTTTTTATATCCTGTGTGCTTTCTTCACTCTCCAGTGACCAATAAAAGTGACAGGACAGGAGGACTGGGCAGATTTGATGAAATGCGTCGGCAGCTGTCCAGGAAATAAGCGCCAATTATGCCACCAGTAAAATGTAACCATCCATATGCCCGGACCGCCAGGCCGCCCAATTCGGATGGCCCTCTTTTAGGACAGGAAGCCGGCGTCAGTCAAGCAAGCAAGCGGGCGGCCAGTCAGGCAGTCAGCTGCTTCTTCTACTTCTTATTCTTCAATTCCAATTTCAATTTGGCACTGCACATGCTGAAGTCTCACTGTCGTCATCCAGAGATTCCCAGAGCCAGGTTGGGGCTTCAAAGGCCTTTTGGCTGATTTTCAGCCAGCAAAGACGGCGCATCTGCTTGACCAAGCGCACACGCCGAGAACGTCCCAAAAGTGACCCCTGCAGACTAAAGAGATATCAGCACACGGCACGGCACGGCACAGCACGTCAGTCCGTCTTGGTTGTCATCAAGGCTTTGCTCTTCCTCTTGTTGTGTTTCATTTTGTACGCACTTCCTGTACTTTTCCCCGTTGTTGGCTCGTAAAGGGATTCTCTCTCTCACACTCACTCTCACTCACTCACTTTTTTTTTTGTCTGTATTTTTTTTTTCGTTTCCATTGCCATGGCTGTCATCTTGCGCCATTGGGTCATCCATCTCTTTCGGTTTTGGCTTGATTTTTTCTTGTTTCCTTGCTTATCCTTGTGGCGGCCGAAAAAAAATGTTTTATTTATATGTGAGGAGCTGTGGAAATGACTGCACTTGGTTCACATTCTACTTAAATATGCGTGGCAGGAATGAGCCAACTTGCCATGAAAAAGACCAAGCCATTTCAACTCAGGTGTGCCTGTATATGTGTTTGTGTGTGTGTGTGTGTGTGTATTGACATGTGCTATCTTTATATTGCGGTTTCCTTGGCTTCACATACTTTTAGGCGCAAGTTTCTCTTTGATTGAGTGGACCACGTACGAGCATAGCATCTGTTCACTTTTACTCCCTTTCCTATTTACACCTTTTACTTATTGACCAACGTAATTTCACCTGGTTTTCCTTGAGAAACTAGATTTCCCAATTGACACATATTTCTGGTACTTTGATTGGACAAGAAAAAAAAAAAGTCTGTAACCTAATTTAATTCCAATATTTATGAGATTGCATAAAAGTGATTTTAAGAATTTAATTGAAAATTAATCTGAAATCATTTTCGGCCATTCAAAATAGACAAATAAATTAGTTTTAAAAAATAAAGCAAATTAATTTATTTTCAACACTTAAAAGTGACGCAGAAACCGCCTTCACTTTACTTTTTCTTATTCAATTTTTTTTTCTAAAAACACTCGAATAAATTTTTTCTTTCTTTACTTTTTCGGTAGGCCTGGGCCTTCGTTTTGGGGTCACAATAATTTCGCCTACTTTATTTGCTTTGTTGATTGTCAACATCAATTATTTAACTTTTGCTGGGCAATCTCTTACTCCCTCCTTCCTCTCTATTTGGAAGACCCTTTGGTCTATTTAAAAACAGTCAAATAAGCGCACATAAAACTTATCACGCCTGAATTTGTCAGCACAAAAGCTGAAGGCAGATAAAAAAAAAAAAGAAAATACACGAGCAGCTTTCTTTTTTTTTCTTCTTACCGAAGAGGTAACCCTTTTTTTACTACTTCTACTTTGTCGTCGTGGGTTGTTGTTTTTTTTTTTTTCTTGATTCCCCAGCGCGCATCCTTCTTATTGAGCTGGCAAAGTTGCGAGGGTTTTCTTTTTGGAGGAATTTGTCGCGGCTTCGGCTGCTTCGCACTTCATTTTGTGTTTGTCTTGTTGAATGCTAAATGCAAATGCTTTGCATACTTTATGGCGTTTTGTACGCTTTTTTCACACTTTTTTAAGCAGCCGCACGCGATGCCGCCACCACCACCACCGTCGCCGCCGCCGCACAATGAATGGAAAATCGCTCGAGTTTTTCCAACACAAATTTCTGCCTTGGTTTATAAGTAGAGCAAAAGAATATATACAGAAAGGAGTGGCAAAGGGGCATGGGTTCCTTTCTGCCACTTAAGACAAATTGTGGGTAACAACAACGCCAGGCATCGGTAAGAAGAGCTTTCCTAAATAGGCAAAATAAATACAAGCAAACACTGACAGAGTGGGAGATTTGGGTTTGAGTTGGAGAGAAAAATATATAAATAAATACAAAATTGAAAGTTGAAGAAAGCCAACACAACACAGACCAGACGCGGCAGCTTCTTATGCCACAGACACAATGGGTAATGAGCGACAAGAGCGCGATAGCAGGAAATTTGCCGCGTTGGAAAAATCTGCATACAACTTTTCCATTCTATTCTATTTTTTTCTCAATTTCATTGTTGTTTATGTTGTTGTTGCAAAAAAGGGGTTAAATAATAATATGAAAAAAGTATGCAAAAAGTTTTCAATAATAGCAAGTGGCTGGCCGGGTTGGTGGAGGCTGGGGGGAGTTGGCCTGCCTGCGCCTTTGCGCCACTTGAAGCTCAAGTATTTCACGCCGATTTCTGGCAGCTTGGGCTCCGTGATTTTCCTGGCCTCACACACTTTTCAGAAATTTCAATTTCCAAGGCACTTTGGAAAAAAAAAGAAGAAAATTCAAGATAGACAAACCGTCACGGGGCGGAAGACTCTCAAAGACAGACAAACAGTCAGACAGACAGATAGACGAACAGACGGACAGACACTTGCCAAGTTCATATTCTTTACATATTTTTTTTTACTTTTGGTTTGGATGAGGCTTTTGAATTTTTCAGCACCGTTTGCCGCCCCATTTGGCTTATGGCTAATTTGGTATTTTTTTTTCTTTTTTAGGCAAACAGGCTGCCTGCCTTTCAGGTTCTCACAACTCACTGCTGACGTTATGGAAAAGTTTCTCAAGTAGCGAAAAACTTTTTCCACAAGGCTCTCAGTAATTAAGCAATTATATTAAAAAAGCCAAGCCACGCCTGCCGATTGTCTTACTAACAAAAAAGAAAAAAAAAACAATTCTCATTCACTAGAATATTAAGCATACGCCATGTGGTGCCATTTGAAATTTTTTCCTATTTTTTTTTTTTTCTTGCAATAAACTTGTCTGATTTATAGATACAAACTATAATTTGAAACCAACCTTTTCTTCTGCCACCCCCTCCTCCTAACTGTTTCCTCCATGCATTATATGATTTTATAGGCCAAATGACAAACATTATGTTCGCTTAGAGGAGGGGGAGGTGGAACCAAAAGCCACGAGGTCGTAAAGTGGCAAAGTCGCCTTCCAATTCGACTGGCATTGCTGCCACATTGCAATAATCCCACGCGTTGCCCTGCTGCATGCAGCGACACTAAAAAGGGTTTAGCAAAAAGAAAAGGCCCGATCGGTTCAATGGGCGTTTTGTTTTAGCCCGGTTGTTTGGTTCGAGCCTGTCATGCGGTTTTATTAGAAATTGTTATCGCACCGCCTGTTGCTCGGCTAACGTAGCAAGTGCATTTGCCAGCACGTAGGCATGGCTAACTCCATCAGCTCCTCTCCTCTGCCATCCTCTCTTGATGATGCCCCATTGCGCTTAAGTTTGATGTTTATCTGTGCCAAGAGAAAGACAGAACGAGGGAGAGGCGGAGGCGGAGGCAGAGGGCTGCTAAGAGCAAAGCGGAATAGTTTCATTTTTGCTTCAGCCACACGGCTTATTGGCGCACGATGGTGGCCCTACTATTTGCTACTTTGGTTGAGCCTTTCTGGCTGAGCTTTTGCCACAAGTGCTTTGTTATCTGTGGAATTAAAAACGTCGCCATATTGCCTGCCAGTTTCTCCCAGCATTTGGTCGAGTGTTCGAGTGCACTTTTAGCGCCATAAATCAGAAATTGTTTCCCTCTGTTATTATTGGCGGGAGGCATATGAATAAGGCAATGTTATGGTATGCGTGCATCTGTGCATGTATGGAATCAAGCGCAGCTCTGTTCGGCATTTGTCTTTTTATTATTGTAATGTAAATACAAATTTATATTGACATCGTAAAGGTAAAAATCTTTAGCGTAACTCCTTATGCGCTCCATTTCAACATTTACACATACACACCCTGTTGACCTCTGAAACCTTTCGTCTTGAAACGCACACAGACACACACACACCACTCCAAGAATCAAAAGCAATCCAAGTATACTTGGGGCATCAAAGCTTAGAAAAGAGGCAAACCAAAGGGAAGCCAAGCAACCAACCAAAGCAGCTCAACTCGCATATGCAATGTCAATATTTATATTGGATTTCTATGACAGTATGTGTATATGTGTGAGTGTAAGAGTGAGTGTGCGGTCGATTGGAGAACCGTTTTATGATTTTGATTTTTATGGTAGTATCAAAAGTTAGATCAAAACCGTGGTTGGTTACTCAACAAAGAAGCCAGCAAATTCTGAAGTAAATTAAAAATCTTTTCCAAGAAATCAAATAGTGCTTGTTTCAAGGGTTAACTATATATTATATATCTTTCGATTTTCTATATCTAAAAAAAAAAAAAATTATATTTTTCTAAACTTGTTCAAGACTTTTTGTACATTTTCAAGGTTGGAGACGTGACTTTTCTCTATTATTTCAAAAGGTCATAGAGGTCTGACAGAAATTATCCGAAGCCCGAAAGTTCGTAGTTCCAAGGAACCCTCTATATTTTCTGTATATCTTAAAGACTAGAGAACTGAGTCCATGAGAACATATGAAGATTTTTTGCCTAAATGATATCTTGCTATAGTATCTTTCTTTGGTCTATCTCAAGACAAATATTATGAAAGACCTTAAACCTTTTCCGAATGCCTACAGCCACTTGAATCAATTATTTAACCACTGTGATGAAGCTAAGCTCGAACCCTGGCAGGGACTTCTCCAATGACCATTTTCCATTATTACTTTTCGTATTTATTTTATTGTTATATTTACTTAGACTCATCGCTTGTATCACTTCTAAATGGGCGGGCGGTGAGGTGAGGTGAGGTGAGGTGATGGAGAAATGGAAATGGTTAAAGTCTCGCCATAAATGTCACAACTTGCTGGCTGTTTGCTTGGAGCCCTTTTCCAATTGCCTGGGTGGGCCAAGTCAGGCAGCCGCTTGGTTATTTGCTTTGTGTTTCTCTTACACTCAAGCTAACTAGCTCAATCAGGGTAAATGAGTGAGGAGAGGCGGGTGAGGGGCCTCGGCTATCGAGCGGCTTGGCACTGCAGATTTGAGGCTTTTGTTATGGCCGAGAGGCAAAAAGTCAACATGAAAAGCGCATTAACTATTCGAAGCGCATAAAATCTTGGGCAATAAAATATTTGTGTGAGCGAGCTTTTTTTGGTGCTCAAAAGTAGGCCACACACACACCAACAGACACGCACACGTAAATCAGGTTTAAAAAATATATATATATGTATGTATGTTTTTATGCCAACAAGAAACACCTTTTGGCCAGGCAGAGGCATGGCCAGGGTCATAAGGTGTATCAAACCGAATATGAGAGTATAATAAACAAAATTCTAAAGATGCCACAAAAATCCTCCAAGTGCGCTGGCAATCATAAACCAAAATAATAATTACCAGCAGCTTTGCGAGGACTTTACAACAAAAGCCAACCCACTATGAAAGCCTGGCGAATTCATAGCCCAAAAACAGAAAGAGCACCTCCGCCACTGAGGTGAGGACGAAACGAAATTCTCAATCCCGCAAAAAAAAAAAAAAAATAAAAGAAAACCATATACTTTGGAAATTTATTGATGTGCTTGTGAGATGTGTGTTCTTCTCCTCTCTGTCTACCTAGTGTGTGTACGAGTGTGTGTGTGTGCTCACGTCAGGCCTAAGAAGCCATAAAAGCGCCCATAATAATGTCAAATGAGTTACAACAAAAGCCCTCCCCGCCCGCAACTCTCAGTGTCACCACACATGCGGTCTGGCCTAACAGAGTCTTTCGTTGGTGGAATGGGGTGAGCTGTGCTTGTCTGGTATACCGAAGGCATACCCTTTCGCTGATGACTATATTAGAGTCAGCGTAGCAGTCATTTATCTAACTACGTCTCGAGACGACTTTGGCAGACCCAACCTCTCGCCCTGGCTACACCTTTTCTCCGCATTTTCGGTCGTTTGCAGTTTTTATTACAAATTTATAGGCGCACATGCAAATAAATCGCACAGAGAGGGGATGACACGGTGGTTGACATTGTCTCAAGGTGCCTGCCCAGCCAGTCCGCCTCTCATAAAGACGGCGCGACGTGACCGAACCAACAGACACGGTTTGCCCAAAATAAGGGTGACTAACAGGAAACCCAACAAAAAAATAAAATAATAAAGTAAAATCCAAAGGACTTTTTTTTTGTTACAGTTTTACTTTCATTTGAAAACTTTAATGTTGGCAAAGAAAAAAATTAGTTTATCGTTTTTTTTTTTTTTTAACAAAATTTTATAATGCTTATTCAGGCCTTAAAACTTTTGGCACAAGTGCCCTGAAAATTGTACCCCTGGCGTAGGGAAAGTTTGTGTGTTTATCTTTCAGTTTGGTCAACAAGTTTTGCTGCACCTGTCGAAAGGATTGTCAGCGAGATGGTGAGAGCAGGCAAGAGAACTTGGGAAATTTTTTTGGTGCAGACAAAGCCAAATCATTGATAAAAACCCAAGCAAGATACATTTAAGCTCGACTAATGCATGTGTCCTTCTGTTTGTTTGTTTGTTTGTTGTGTCCACACAAGAAGCTTTCAATGGCTTGACAAGATTCTTTCAGTCTTGCTCCTTTTCTGGTTTTTTTTCGGAAAAGTAATCGCTTTTGTTATTTCCCCGTCACCGTGTGTGTTTGTGAGAAAATCGCGAAAATAAATATTGAACTGTGAGGCCAAAGTCAACAATAAGCAAGCCGGTGCTCCCGGGGCTATGAATGTCCTGCTTGGGTTGAAATGGCTTTGGCTTTTGTTTGTATTTGAGTGTGGCTGACAGCCAAGTGAAAATGCTGCCAGCTGTGTGCCGTTTGACACCCAAGCTGGACCAACTCTTTCTTTCTTTTCGACTTTGGGTAGAGCCTAATTATTTGTTTTGCCAGCAAGAAGCAAACAGCTTATAACATTCTCAACAAATTTGCTTATAATAAATTAGTCAAAATGTCAAATGAATAATATCAAGAAAAGGATACAATATGTCTCGTTAGCCGTAACTATTCTTGTGATACTTATTGAAGACCTTCGGGATGCTCCTTAATTTCAGCGCATTACAACATTTTCAAAATTTTTAACGAGACATTTGAGAATTGCAACATTTCATGTAATCAACCCAAGCCCAACCCAACTCCACTCTTGGAGTGTCCAAAGTATATAATAAATAATGCGCTAGTTGATCTTCCATTTGTCTGTTCGTGTGTGCTCTTGCTTGACATACACGCAAGCCAAAATAGTAAACAAAACGCATTCTTAAGAGGACAACAACACCCAACAAGAGGGACACATAATACAACATACAAAACAAGTCAGAGAGAAAGAAAGGAAAGGGTAAGGTGGGGGGATGAGGAAGGGGAATCAAGCACACTTGAATGCTGCTGGGCAAACAGAAGACAACGACAGGACAGGCAAGGACAATGAGGACAATGCCAGTTCAGGGATCTGCTTTGGCTGTCTTTTGTCTTCCGATATGCCTTCCTTATTCTTCTTCATCTTAGTTTTCGAAGAAGCCAGTGGGCGTTATATGTGAGCGTTACGCCTTAATTGAAATTAATGTCTATCCCTTTTCAATAGCCCAGAGAGTGCAATGCAACTCGACCAGGCCAACCATGACTCTTGTATCACCATCTCCTTCTTCGTCGCTCCTTAAGTGTACAAGGTTCCTTTTTCTTAATATATATATATATATATATATTTCTTTTTGGGGGCCAAATTGTTTGACTCCAGCAGCTTGTTAACTAAACTAAAAGTAGTTTTATTTTTTTTAACAGCTAATTCCTTGAACATGCACAAGAGTCAATTCGATACACTTTGAATTGTGGGTGAAAAACCTTTGTGTATATGAAAATGTTGTGTACATTTTCAAAAGTCTAGTTTTGATATTATAAAAATCAAAGAACCACAAAGTAAGATCTAGGCAAATCTATTTCTCAGAAGTCTGAAGAAAGCAAATTCTTGGAATTTCCCAAGGATCTTTTAGAATTTTTTTTAGAGTATAAAAAAGTCCAATTAGCAGATACTCAAAGTGTACATTTAATCCAATTCCTCCCCCCCCCCCCCACAACCTTCTTAGAAGCTGCCTTTCCTTCTTTGCTTCTTTGTTGTGTTGTTGGTTTGCTTAAGGGAACCGTAACCAAGCATGTTTCTTTCTTATTTATGCCCAACGCATGTTTCCAACGCATTATACACCAAGTTCTCAATGTTTTCTCACTCAAACTCTCATTCGATTCTCCTTTCACTGCCAGGGCAATCTTTCTTTACTTTCAAGCATGTCGTGCTGTGTCATGGATAGTTTGGGCACGCTCTTTATTTTCCTGCACGCACAAAAGTATGCTATAATATTTTCGTTTAATGATTGTTTTGTGTCCGTCGCACTCCTGTTGCCTCAACACAACAACAACAACAGCAACAGCAACAGCAGAAAAAAAACCTGGCCACGGTCTTCTACAACCTTGGGAATAATTAGCTGCCATTGGCATTAAGCTCACTCTTTCTTTGGCTTGTTATTGTACGATGGCTTTTATATATTTTAATTTTAAAAACTTGTGAATTCGAGCTTTATACGTTGCGTGCTGTTGCTTGCACAACCAAAGCAAATTAATGCTAACAATCAAACTAAATAACTATAATTTGTAACGCTAGCCAAGAACACCAAAGAAAACCAGACAAAATCAAAGCACACAAAAGGCAGCAAAATAAAATCAAGCTGATGAGGATGAATTTCGGAGAAATGGTGCTTCTGGAGAGGGTATGACAACCCATCCAAAAAGCCATTGCCAAAAAAAAAGAAAAGAAAAACTAAAATTGCACAGTGTACGCAATTCAATCCGTGGCCACAAATTGTGCGGCTCAGACGACTCGGCATGGATTTTTATTCTTTCATTTCGGTTTTTTTTTTCACCAGCATTTTTTTTTTTTAATTTCTCCAAAAGGTTTTTATTATTACGCAGTAGAGGAGGGTAGGGTAGGGTAGGGTAGGTTCTGTGCACTACTTTTCTTTTTGCGAGTATTACAAGAATAATAAAATATAAAACCGAGGGACGGAAGAGAGAAAGGCAAGCAAGTGAAACAAACGAGAGAAAAGCATATCAAAAGTTGAAGTAAGGAAAAATAAAATGAGCAGAAATAAAATCATAAAAATTACAAAAGGTAAGAAATAAAAAAAAGCATACAAAAAAACGAACAAAAAAAAGGAGAGATGAAAAAGGCGTTCAAGAAAAATCGCTGTAATAAACTGTACCCCAGCTGGGCGTATGTGTGTGTGTGTGGTTGTCCGTGCTGCAAATAAAACAATTTTAGTGAAATAAAGAAAGCAACACAACAACAGACAGAAAATGGCAATGGAAAATAAGCGCTTAACACAAGGGCAAAAGTAAAGCGGACCAGCCCTCTTGCCCTCCCGGCAAACACTTTTACACACACACACACAAACACACAGAGTCAAATAAATGAAACGCAATCCTTTGTGAGAACAGGGAGCCCAGGACACCCCAACAAATGAGACAAGACAGACAAACAATGCGTTCATCTTTTTCTTCTTCTTCTTCTTCTTGCTTCGATGTCTTTTCACGTTTGTGGCGCAAAAGCGCAACTTAAATTATTAATAATAAGAGTAAGAAACAGAAAGATAAAAAAAAAAACGGAAAGAAGAGATTTATAAAAACAAAAGCGAATAAGGTGCAGGTGAGCCAAGAAAAGCAGCAACCGGGACAGATTTAACCAAAGGCAAAAAAAATCGAGGCGTTTCTGCTTTCTCGGCAACCGGAAGCCGGTCAAGTTAGACACGGGAAAGTCTGATTTATCCGCTTTGACCTAGGTATATGTCTAAAAGATCTTAAAAATATACAAACTATCTTCTTACCTCAAAGGTGGCAGAACAAATTTACTAACCTAAAAATAAATATTATATATATTTTTAGTCTGTTTGGGGCCATCATAAAATAAGGCCAGTTCCTATTGTCTTATTAAATTTTTAAAAGACCCGAAATGATTCCTTTGAGTTGCCATTTTGATCTTTTGGATTGGGTGAGGTGAGACGCACCTTTACACTTTTTTTTACAACTAAAAAACGAGTATTTTTAAATGTTTCTTCTTCTTTTGTTGGCTCCTTGTCGTTTTATGTTTCCTTACATTTTTATGGCTTAGAGAGATTTCGTTGGCGCCGTCCCCCCAAAAAACCATCCTGGCATGATTTATATGGCAAGGTGGCCTATTCGGCTTGGACCCCCATTGACCAATGTCTATTTTTTGGGGGATGGGCAGGGTGGAGGCGACGGAATTGGGTTTAACAGCTGACTGGCAGCTCGTTAAATTTGAGGCTGGAAAATTCTTTGTTTTCTGTTTTTTTTTTTTTGCATTATTAAAATTAAATTGTTTTTCTTTTCTTTTATGGACTGGCCAAAAGGCAGGCAGTTTGTTATCACTTGCTAGACAGGCCATCCACCACTCGGCCAGACCACAATTTGGCCTGCTGTGATTTGCCTTAATTAGTCCATGTCGACCTCGACCATGATGAGAGTCTACAAGAATATATCTAAAATAGAAAGGGGTCTCTGACTGTAAATAAAACAATCAGGCTTATTTGCCAACCCGTTGAATTTTTCGATTCTTTCTTTTTTTTTTAATTTTAAATAAAAAATCGTTAAATTTATTGCTTGCTCATTAGCCTTTGTGCAGTTGAAACCTTTGTCATAAAACCAAACAAAGGAAAGATTAAAATAAAATAACAAAAACAAAACGGAATAAAAGGAAAATTATAGATTATTTATTTTTACACTTGCGTTGAGTTTAATTAGTTTTTAATTGTACGCTAATTTGTTATTGATGAAAAAAAAAGAACAACAAAAATTTAACACAGAACAGAAAAAGTGAATGGACAATTTATTAATTTTTGCTGTTGAGAGAATTTCAAATAAATAAGGGAAAGGGACACACAGAGAGAGAAAGAGAGGGAGAGAGGAGTCGAGAGAATTGCTTAAATTAATTAACTGAAGGCCCAATGATAATTTACCATCACAATTGAAATGCATAAATCATAGACCATTCGGATTGTTCATTTTTCGGTAAATTCCCCAGACTGTAAACAACAACAACAACAACAACAACAAGAATGAAATTGTGCAAACCAAAATGTGCATTTGATAAATGCCTTTTCAATTGGGCGTAAAACTATTTGCTATAAATTGCTGGAAAATTCTGACTAAAAACCAAAAACTACCAAAATCGAAAATTCTGACTTCTTGTCGGCTAGGCAGGCGCATCCAATAGATAATGGGAGAAAAGTCTCCTTTAAAAATAATTATAAAATTTCTTCGAAACAATTTACAAGGTAAAATATATTTAGGTTCGGATGACAGATATATAATATATAGAATTCTGATCTGACTGGAATAAATAGACCCTCGTTTGTAATCCCAAATAAGAGACTTCTATCACCGTCAAAAAAGTTGCGGTCATACTTCAGACCGATTTATGTTCGTATGACAGATATATGATTTATAGAGTTCCGTTCAAACTGGTTCCGATAAATCTGAATGATCCTGATATTTGAGCGAAATGAATAGAGCCTCTTTTGTATATCCAAAAAAGAAATTTGTATACCCGTCAAAAAGAGTTAGTGACCGATTTATGTTCGTATGACAGATATATGATATATAATATGATATAATACATGATATATAATATAATATGATGATATATAATATAATATGATGATATATAATATGATCCGATTTGCCCGGTTCCTATAAATAATTGAAATGAATACTCTTTTTCCTTAAAACAAAAAAAAAAGTGTAAGCAAAAAAATCACGAATATAAAACCCAAGAAGCCCTTAAAGTACAGTCAAATCAAAAGGCTATTCATAGATTCCTTAAGCGGATTTCAAATATGAGAAGCTGTTATTTTAAACATTAAATGGAAACCCTAAAACAAGCAACATTTTGAAGGCATGAAAATATGATTTTCGATCGACCAATCAGAAAATGTTTGCTGGGTGCAATTACAAAATAAAGATTTATATATTTGTTCCTATTTGGAACATCACAAACAGCAGCAACAAGTTTTTATGGTCAAAGGCTGGTCACTCGGAAACACACACACACACACACATCCACACACCAACAGTTTGGGGAAAATTTATCTCTTACTCTTTGAGTCCTCTTTTTGGCTTTTAGTGTTGCTGCTGCTGGTGGTGACATGACTTGACTGGTTGTGTTTTTAGTTTAGTGTTTTTGGTTTGGCTGCCTTCGAGGAGAAAAGAAAAATTAAATTTTTGTGCCGGCGTGTTGACTGGGGTGGTGGGGGATGCGGATCAGTAGAAAGCTATGTGGTTTGGTCAGCAAATGGTTGGCCACATTGTCGCCCTGCTTTTGTTCAATCAACACGTACAGCTGTGTCAGGCCATTCGAGCTGCTCCCCTAAGGATAATACTTTTATATGTCAAAGCGGGGCAGGCAGGCAACTCAGCAACAGGAAATCATTTATAATACGCCAAACTGACAAAACAAACGCAACTCCCCAGCGGGACACACACACACACACACTCGGAGCACTGAAAACAAATTAAAAACGCATTTATATTGGTTAAGCCCATGTTACTCAGCCGGCTCGAGTTATTTAAAGTGCAGTGAAAATAAATTTCAAGACGAGAAAAAGTTTCAAGCAAACCCTTTTTCATTGGCTCTTCCCTCCCAAATCAACCTGAAGTTCGTGTCAACCCACACAGACGCTAACGAGCGTCCATTATGCAAACAATAAGCGCAGTTTCCTACGCAATCCAAGATAAAAAAAAACACACCAGAGAGACAGAGAGAAGCAAGGAAGAAATATTACGCATACGCAACGTTCATTCAAAGTTTTGAGGATATTCTTCTGACCGTCTGGTTTTCATTCAAAAATAGATTTATGTGCGGCATTTAAACTGGAAAGGACAACGCAAACAAAATAAAGAAATATACGCTGACATTTATCAAAAAAAAATAAAAATATGAGGCGAACAAGTCGCGACATTTCACCATCAAAAGGAAGGTAGTATCTTCTGTGGGTTCAACCCCATTTTGATGTGGCAAGGTAGGAGGAGTTTGTTTTCCACTTGACATCATTATTCTTGAGGCGGAAAAGGGGAGCACAACAACAATGTGCACTGCATTTTAGTGTCATTAAAATGTGATCACTGCGTATTAAAGCGGTAGTCAAATGAAGCTGTGTGGAGCGCCGCCATAGAAAATAGCATGGATGAGTTGTTGGGGAAACCGCCATCTTGGTTACAATTTGATTTAGTGGTTCACATTATTTTCCGCAAAAATTTCCTAGCATGTTGTGCTCCTGTGTGTATGCCCACGTCTGCATGTGTATGTGTGTGTGTGTGTGGTTGTAATAATGTCAACAATGAAAGAGGGCAGAACTGGCCGGGTATGACTTTGGCGCCTTTTTAGCATGTGTGTCAGTTGTTGGATTTACATTTAGTATTTCTGTCATTGGGTTGGCTCCAACTTGTTGACTCGTATTTTGCTAAATACATTTGCATGATTTACACATTTCTACGCTTAATTCTATTTTAATAATGTAATATCAAAACAAACTAGGAATAAAAAGAGAGAGAGAGAGAATTTCTAGGACTTACCTTAACTCCAATGTGTACTGGCGAGAATCTAGATTTGTGTATCGAAGGTATCGGTATTGGCAATGGCATAGGTAGGGGGCAGGACATCATGGTCGCTACCTGTGAATAAAAATTCAAGTGTTAAGAAGAAAACATGAGTAATGGGTAAATTAATTTGGGAATAAGGAAAATGATAGTCTATGTGGCAGATTTTATCGATAAAACTAAAGATTAATTGAATAATAATGTGGTGGTCTTTTTAAAATTGAAAAAAATAGAGTATTGTTAGTCTGGGAAGTTTGGAGATATAAATTTCTTGAGATATTTAACGATTGTTTCGGAGCAAGCGGATCATTCATTTAAGAATATAATCTGGGGAAAACAAGGAAAAATTTCTATATTAGATAATAGGTTAGCTGAAAGACCAAAGCTATTAGTATTCCAACCGTTCTCTAAATATTTTGAATTTGACATTAACAATAATGAACAATATTTGAAAATGATATCGTATCTATTTATAGATTTCTTGTTATATTGATATACCCATACTTTTATATAGTATATCGGATTATAAGTATGTTACTTTTATATATATAAAGCTCTATCTAAAAGAATATAAATTAATCCATTCAATTCAAATTAAATTTCTAAATTTTATAAGCCATGAAATAAAATTCTATGCTTTGAGAGGTTAGGATATATTGAACATATTAACACCCTAACTAGATGAATAATATCATATTTAAATACCAACACTCTTTATTAAACTTTAAGCAAATACCTATCGATTCAAATATATATTTATTTATGGAAAGTCAAATATATTTATCACGATATTAATAAAATATGATATGATATGACACCTATCCGATTGAAAATATTTATATCGATAAAAGTGAAAAGACCAAATTTCATCCATCATTTAACAAATGGAATACAAGTCTTCAATGAACTGTTAAATTGCAGTCATCTCAAACTCGAATCGATATCTTTCGATTTTAGCCCTCAGGCAATTATGTTTCAATTTAATACCCTTTCAAGCTCGACACATAACAAAGTTTGTGACAAATTCATCTTCAGCAGGGATTCCATTAATATGAAAACATCCAATTGATAAGCAAATGTCAGGGTAGTTTCATTTTTTTTTTTTTATGTTTTCCTCCCCCAACTTTTTAGTGTTTCAATCCAATGGAATGCGCATCATTCAATTGAGAGGACCGACCAAAAAAAAAAAAAAAACAGAAAAAGAAAAAATGAAACTTAAATCAACCAAATGGTTGGCAGCTGCTCAATCAGTGTAGAAACATCAAACCGTTGACAGTTTTTCAGTTGGCAAAACTAACGGTCTCTCCTGCCTGTTGGCGCTGGTGCCGTTTCCGTTTCCGTTTTTACAGCACCGTTGGCCTGATGTAGTTTCGACTGCAACTGTTGATGATTTCGGCAGCACATAAAGTTTACATCATATGTCCCAAAAAGTTGACCCTCCACACTGGCAGAGGGCAGACGGGGTGACGGGCAGAGGGAGCAACGCCCATCCACTTTGTTGATATTGCAATTTTTCGCCTTTTCAATTTCACGCTTTTTAATGGGAACAATCCGAAATCACCACCCCCACAGACTGCAACAAATCACGACTGCATTGCACTTCTTTCTTTCCAAGCATTTCACTGCCATTCACCAAAATAAAAATAAAAAAAAAAATTTCATCTCACACCAACATCATCATCATTGTCATTTCCGTTTGCGTAACGATGTCAACGGTTTTGATGGCTTCATTTCAGTTTGGCAATTGCCTGGGCAACAAAGGCAGCCGCGCCCCCACCTCCACAGCCAAATAAATCATAATGCTTCGTGACTTCAAGCGGAGTGCAGCACCAGAAACCAATAAAAAAAAAAAAATTCACAAGAAACCAAAACTCTCGCAAAACTACAAAGTTGAAGGAGAGAAAAAAATCACACACACATTCACAACATTTGGAATTAAAATTGCATGACAAAGTGGCAAATGCTGTCAAAACTTTGCATTACCAAAAGGAAGCCATCACACAAAGATAACAACAACAACAATAACAAGAAGAAGAAGAAGAGAGTGTCAAGAATATGTGGCAAGCCGCTACAACGAAATACTGGGGCACATAAAACATTTCCGGGTTTACTTTCCTTCAACCAAAAAAAAAAAAACAAAACAAAAAGAAAGAAAGAAATGTTTCGTCTCACTTTCCGATTCTAAAATTCCCAAAGGTGGTCCCACTCAAATTAAACACTTGATTTGAAATTTTTCAAGAAATTTTCGGAAAAAAAAGAGGAGAGGAAAAACTAAAACAAAAAGTCTCGATTACCATTTCCCAAGGGTAGATCGACTCGTGCTGTCAAAAGGAAAGTGAAACTATTTTGACAGGCCCAAAAATATCACACAATTCCCCTCGTTCCCCCCACCATCAGTCTGCCCGTTCGCTTTGGCTGTCAGTTGGCTGAGTTGACTTGAGTTTTTAAAAAATTTCACAGCAAATTGCTTTAAGTGCTCAAAAGTGTCAGTTGCCTATATTTTACTCTATGTGCCGCACTCGGCAAACTAATTAATATAATTTATACATATGAAATGAGTAGATATATTCTCTATCTCTCTCTCTCTCTCTTTCACTCTTTGACTTTGGATAATTTAGCAAGCAACGGTTGCCTTATATTTCTTCGTTGGCTTTCACAATGTATGTGCGTGTGTGTGTGTAAAATTATCATCATCATTATCGTCCAGCAAGAACAAAAATAAAAAGTAGCACCAAAGTGCAACGAGCTGTGGCGCTTGCATTTTAATGACGACAACAAACGGAAATTGACGTTGCCTGACTTTTTGCGGCAGCCAGGAGAATAAAAGAGAGTATTCGGCAGAAGAGGCGGGTGCGGGTAGAAGTAGTCAAATGAAATGTTCGAACATTGTTGCTGTTTTTATTGTGACACGCGACTGTGAGCCAGTCAGGCAGTGAACTGCCACTCGGTCATATAAACAGCTAGCCGGGACAGCTCTGGCCGGAACAGAGTAAGGCTGAGAGAGGGGTAAGTGCGAGTGCCACAGGAGGTAGAGGTAGTCAGTGAAACAGACAAGCACATGTGGCAAGCATATGGAGAAAGGCAAGTGCATTTGTAATTCATGCTCAACTCGACTCAGTCTGTGTGTGTGTGTATGTATGGCGGCCAGCTACGACATTGATGCATGACCCCAAATGGCCACCCACTTATTCGACAGCCTCGTCTCTTTGGCCCCCCCTTTTGGCACACCCAATTCAGGCACGCCTCAATTTGTCCAGCTTTTGTGGCCATGTTATAAATGTTCCCACAATGAAAACAAGCCAAACTGAGCATTGGCTTCTAACGGTTTTTGCCACAATTAGGCCTTGCAATAACGGTATCCACCTACAACCAGGCCAGACTAAATACCATGATTAATGTGCCGTTTTAGGCGAAATGCAATAGTGCAGTTTCTCAAACGCATTGTTGACATGGCTAATTCATGGGAATCCGGCCCACTTCAACGGCAGCAAGGAAACAAAACTATAAATACCCAGTTTGTCAGAGCTTTGTCATTGCAACAAGTTCATGACATCTAGTCAACTATAACTGCCAGAGACAACAGAAACGAAGGGAGTCGTCATCATATTCAGCCCATTCAGCCCCAGCGGCCATTGCATTTTCCAATTGACTAAGCATGCGCAGCGTTTGACAGCTGCATACACTTCAGATACCCCCAAAGCACTGCACAGCCGCAAGGCCAGGTTGCTACAATCTCAAAACAGCTACAAAGCGAGAGCTACACAACACAGCTGGCCTGCCAAATCAAGCGCATGAAAATTGCAACGGGAGCAAAACTCAACGCCACTCCACTCCGCCACTGACTCAACGAAATGGTGAGACGCCCCTGGCACTGATATTGCTCAGATTTAATGAACAGGTGGTGCCAACGGTGATGATGATGATGATGATGGTGCTGGTTAGCACGGTTGAGGTGGCTCACTTCACGACAATTGTCAAGTATCGGTTCATTGAACTTGACGGAATTGCCAGCTTGGGCCAAAAGCAAATTCATTTCCAAAACAGCGCAATCTGTTTTAGGCAAACACTATTTGAATATTACTGATGAAGCATGAACTTGGATGTGATTAACAAATGAAAATCTCAAGATCTTTCGAATCCACAGATTTTGAGCTTGCTGAAATTGGGAAACTGCCTAATCATTTTCATAGTTTTGAAAAAACCAAAAGTAAAGAGTTAGAATAAATTATTGGAGAAGCCCAAATATTACCTTCCGATTGAAAATTGCCAGCAAAACCCTATAAGCCGAAGAATCAGTCTATCTTTCAGTCCATAGACCATCGAAATGAAATTAGTCTTATAGATTTATTTTGTATTTTCTCAACACATTCTTGGCAGAATCTGATTACTATATCATATATCTTTCAGACAAACCTGAGACAGGAATTTTCAACAGCAATTTTATTTAAATTTTGTCTGCTAATTTCCACTTGAAACCCTATACTATATCATATAACTATCCCTCAAACGTTGATAAGTTATAGATATAGATATAGATATAGATATAGATATAGATATAGATATAGATATAGATTTCTGGAACAATTTCAATTATATCAAGTTTCAATTGGAATCGTTTCCTCTATCATATAGCTAACCCTCAAACGTTGATAAGTTATAGATATATCTTCGACATTTCTGGAACAATTTCAATTAAATCAAGTTTTACTTGAAATCCTTTCCTCTATCATATAGCTATCCCTAAAATGTTTATAAGTTTTAAAGATATCTTCGACATTTCTGGAAAAGTTTCAATTTAATCTGGTATGGATTGGGCTTATATGGAGACACATAGGTATACCAAGTTGGAATCTTGGGACCTTGATGAGCGGAAATCGTTAGATAAAATATGTTTCGAAATTTTGTTCATAGGAAAGGCATTTTCTCTAGATTTAAATTTAATCTGCATAAATTTTATTGATTTTGTAAAACTAAAGACCATCTCATATCTAAATTTATTTGTTAAGTTTAAGTATTCAATATGAATTGCAATGATAAATCGATTGGTAAAAAGAAAATCGATTTGAATGATTGAATCATCCTTGTCGCCAGCTGCATTTGCATTGATTTGGGCAAGCCCCAAATAAATCGCATTATAAATCCGAAATCGTTTAGATCTCTGACACTCTGAGCCACCAGAGTACCACCAGCTAAAGGCAACATGGAATAGACAAACAACTCAAAGGAGATTGAGATAGACGAGGGAGAGAATAGCGGCGGCTAGAGAAAGTTGAAAGAAATGCAAGAAAAATTTGGAAGATTTTGCATAACAAGTGAAAGTAAATAGATGAAAATATTGAAAGGACTTGAGAGAGATGACGCCAAAGCAGAAGCTCAAAAGGAGAAATGCAAACCGTTATTCAAGAAATACTTGCCATATTATTCACAACTGTTGGCTTAATACGCTGCGAAAACACGGCCAGAAGTTGCCGCTAGAACTTGTTGCAACCAAGAAGCACAGAACAGAACACAGAATGAAAAAAAAAAAAAATGGGGAATTGCAAAGTGAAATTGAAAAGCAAAATGCGGAATTTGCATAAATTTATTTTATCACGAAGCAAAGTCAGGTCGTTGTTGGTGTAGAGATTTCTGGAAGCAGGACATTGGCGATGGTGTTGGCCATTGAACGGAAGCCCTCTGATAATGATAACGGTGAACACGCAAAGGCTCTGACTATAAGAAAACTGTTTTCTTTTTATACTCAGCCGATTGGGGGAGATGTGAAATGTGTGTGTGTGTGTGTGGGTCTCTGTGTAAGCTCCTCTGTGATGTGTGGAAAGCAACTCATGCTTTATGCATTTTTGATACAATACAACAAAGTGGTGAGTGGTGTGGCTTGGCTTAACTTGGCCGGGTTTGAGTTGGTAAGTGGCTGGCTTAGTGGCACTGGCAATGGCGTTGGTGTTAGCGTTGGCATTGGTGGTGTTGGTGTTGGCGAAAGCGGAGGCGGCAACAGGAGAAAGTGTTAAATTCATGCAACGCCTAAAACTATGCAAGACACACCGTGGCTGGGGCGAATGTGTTGAAAATCCCTTTTTCTGTTCGGGATTTACTCAGAGCCGCCACCATCTTGTCATACGAGAGACCGGATTTTCTATACAGCAACAAACATAGAAAACAGTCACTAGACAAAACCCAGCGAGAGTAGGCAAAATAGTTGCTCCAACTTTGGAGGGAGAAATATTACCACAAAATATTTATACATTTTTTCTAGTTTTATTCAACTTTTATCTTTTTGGTCAAATAAAAATATTTATGTAATTTTCATTATAATTATTATATTATTATTAATAATTATTATGTTAGTCATATTATTATATGAAATGACTCTACCTATTTTTAATAAAATCAAAATAACCAGTGAAATTTCTAATATAAATAAAAATTAATCAAATCAAACTCGAAAAGGAGTTCCAAAATTAAATAGAAAAAATAAAATAAAATTCTTCTGCTTGTTTAGAGACTTTTGTGGGAGCCCTCGCTGATATGAGAAAGTGAAATTGTGCCTTTTGGTGTTGGTTTATTTGTGTGCCTGAGTGCGTGTGTGTGTGTGTGTATGCGGCTTTGTACTGCTTGAAATTGTATTAGTGTTAAAAGCTAGCCGTGCTCGTGCTCGTTGCCAAAGAAAAAGACACCAGTTTGGAGGCAGCTTTGTTTGCTTTACATCAGACAAGCTAGACGGACGACTGGTGGATGGCAGCCATGGTGGGGAAACTGCAATCAGCAGAGAAGATTGTTTGTCTGGTCGGGCCGCCCGCCCAGCTCATAGTTCTATTTGGTGGCTCGGCTTTGGTTTTAAGCTTTGACGTTGCATTCTCATTTGTTGTTGGCCGAGAGCACACACAATCTTGATGGAGTGTCGCCGTTGGTACACAGGGCGTATGCGTGTTGCATGTTGCAGGTGAGCCGGCAGGCTAGGCTGCTATCATTTATCATTTAGCAGTATGCCTGCCAGAGCAGACCTCCTCCTGCGACTAGAAAATGGTAGTTGGGTGGCCAAAGGGGGTGGGGGGAATGATGCTGTCTGTTTGTGTGTAATTAAAAACGTCAACGCACAATGGTTTAGGTGACAATGCAATCACGTTCCGCACAAGTTTTTTTTTTTTTTTGAGAGGGGGGAGGGGGAACTACCAAAAACCGCAAAATCCCTTAGATGTTGGCAATGAGAAGGCAAAGTTAACCACAGAAAAGAGCCTTGCACTGGGACTTTGCTTGGCATTCTTCTTGTTGTTGCATTTCGAAATTAATGATCTGAGTCTGTATGACATTAGATTTGGCAAGTCTCTGCATTCATTTATTTTTTTTTTTAGTTGTTCTAATTAAATGGAACTTAAATTCTACAAAACTTTGTCAGTGTTTCTTGGAATTGGTTTTGTTGTTTTCTTTTTCCTTGCCAAGCTAACTGAACGAATTCATCATTTTAAAAAGTGCTGCTTCTTTCTTTCTTTCTTCTTTTTTTTTTTTAGACAAACATTTTTCGCAAATTAAATGAAAACACGTGATGATATTTGGTAGAATGTGAAATTTTGCATGCTTCATTCTCTCCTTTCTTCTTGGCCGCCCATCTTCTTTGCCCATCTGCATATGTGAATGGTACAGTTTTTTTTTTCTTTTCTTTGTTTTTTTCCCCCTCAATGCCGATGCCGTCATGTCTTATGGCGAAAAAAAGAATAAACATAGCCAACAATTGTACTTTGTGGGCTGTTGGCAAATAATAAAAAAAAGACGAAGAACAAATGAAAGGAAAGAAAGGAATATGAGGGGGAAAAAAGATGATGTATGGCTTAATAGAGTTTGAATACTCTTCTGTTCATTCTAGAAAAAATAAAATAGAAAAGTGCAGCATTGCTATTTGTCTTGGAAGAGGGCAAAATCTTGCTTATTGAAATAAGAAAAATATTTCAAGATATTAATTTCTTTTTTTATTCGAACCTTTCTAGAAAATCAAGAAAATTGTAAAAATTGAAAAAATAATCGCCTCCCAATCAGAAGCTCACAATGAAAAGAGACACAGATTGGCTTGTATTGGTGAGAGACCCTAGGAGACTAAAGCCTCTATTATAGGGAAAAGTATATGCAAGTTTTATAATTAATTTTAAATATTTTGAAAAAATTTTGGCAAGATTTTTTATGAGCTTCTCAAAATAGTTTGGGATTAATTGAAAAATTATAAGCCCATATTAAAGAAGTCCGAGAAGACTTAGAAAATTTCATAATTAGTTTTAAATATTTTGAAAAATTTTGGCAAGATTTTTGATGAGTTCACATCCTCCTGGAAATGCATCTCCTTTCTAGCGCAAAGAAAAAAAGAGTATTTCAAATTTCTCTAGTTTCCCGAAGTATTTAAAGAACGAGAAACAAATAATAAAAAAAAAGAAGCGAAATGACCACACGTTTCACCAAAACGAATATCGAATGCCAAGGGAGCCTTTGTTTGTTTGTTTGCTGGTTCGGTTGGCTGTTTGTTTGCATTGCTGTTTTATGCTGTTTTGCACAAAACTACACACATGGTTACACAAGTTGCAAAGAGAGTGAAAAATATTAGCAGACAGGAATAAAAAAAAAAAAAACAAAATAAAAAACATTTTAACTAAATTAGTTTGCAAGTTGTACACGCGCTTTTGTTCGATTGGAGAAAACAGAAACTCTGACACTGACTCAGTGTCGCTCTGGCCAATCGATAGTAAATAATAAAGAAGTGAACAAACTAATTGGCAATGCTGTGGATGGCTTATGTGTTTTATATTTTTTTTTACAGTCTCTTCAATGCCACAATTTGAATGCTTGAATGGGTAAAAGTCACGGTTGGCCTTGAACTGAGGTCTGGCTGGAGCGGCTGCGCCAAAGGCTCAGAGGCAACTGTCAGAGGCATGGAGACGTCATCGTTTGTATTTGGTTTTGATTTTCATTTCACGGCTTCGACTTTGGCTTCAATTGGCACTGAAACAGAACGCGACTGACATGCACAAAAGGGCATGAATGACAATAAATGCTTTTCATTATTTCAAAAAAAATAAATAAAATAAATAAACGCAAAAGTGAGTAGCTCTTTTTTTTGTCAAACTGGCGTCTCCAACTACATGAAAATTGCTTTAAAAATTTAATAATTAAAGCTTGTCCATCAGGCAGGCAGTCAAATCAAATAAGGCAAACCGGTTGGGTGATACACAGTGTGAGTTATTCTTGGCCAATCCTTATTTGTGCCTGATGTACAAAACTTTATTAATAATTTTGTAAGGCCTTTGCCAGAAAAGTTTACAATCTAGTACAGTCTGTTCACTCAAACAAAAACAAAAAAAATAATCAACTTGATTATACACACAATTTGCCTACTCTTTTTGAATAGAATTTATAATTAATTTTTCAGACCGACTCTCGAAATCGATAGACTATTTGGGTAGTTCAAAAAGTGTATTAAAGCTAGCCAAAAATGAAGCCTGCGTAATGAGCCGCAACTCAAGCTGAGCCGAGTCGTAATATTTTTTGTTTGTTTGGGCTTTTTTTTTCATAAATTTTTGGTCATGACAGAGACGAGTGTTAATGACATTTGTATTTCAGTTTTGTGGAAACAACTCAGAACGAGTTGATGATGTTGTCTTATTCAGTTTTTTTTTTTTTTTGTTTCTCTCTTTCAGGGTAAATATGGACTGTGTCCCAATGGTTGTGCCAATGTGTCGTCTCTGTCATGTTTGGTGAAAAATGTTCGAGCATGAGAAATTGCTTTGCAAAAGTTCTGCCGCTGCAACAGACACATAAATTCTCATTTAGCATGTCAAATTAATGACTTAAAAATGCCTCATCAAAGGCCAGAAAAGGAACTGACAACACACACTTTACCCCAGGGTCCTATACTCGTCCAAATAAAACTGGACACACCGAGGCAGATTTCAAAACTTCTCGAAATTAATTTTTTTTTTTTATTTTTAAGAATTTCCATTTTCTGCTTAAAGTTTTTTTTTATAGTTTTTCGTATTTTTATTTTAAAGTGCACAGCTGATCGGTGCGTTGTGATGATGAGCTCATACAAGTGGAAAAACTTGTCAAACAACTTAACCGGCTGCCGGCCGGCAACACTTACAACAATGACAAACTTGCCAGCAACAACAACAACAACAGCAACAACAACAGCAACAACAATGGCAAGAAAGATTGAATGAAATTATATAATATAGCCAACCATATAGTCATAATGTAACTTGACTGAACTGACTGTTTGCCCTAGAGCCCCCAGACATTTATCTGCTGAGCCAAACAACAATTACTTTGCTCTCTCTCTCTCTTTCGCTCTCACTGGCCTCTTTGAACTCAAGAGGTTAGGGAAGATCCGGATTTGTGAGTACGACTCGTAAAACATGTGAAAAACCAACATTTTTTTTTATACTTCAAAAGAAGCAGCAGCAATCCAAGTGGAAAGTGCTAGCCAAGGCAACCATACTTGTTGCTCGGGGGGTTTAGTCTAACTAAACCGAAGAGCACATACTCTTTTTTTGTTGGCGAGGACCATATTATATTCAAGTGATCCAAAGATAATAAAATTTCATTAGAAATACAGCTTTGAGCAGATATGAACAGAACCCAATCAGTTTGGCAGTTGGCCTCGACATAAAAAGATTCTAAAATATATAGAATATGTTTATCATAAATCCATCCGATTAAGTCCAAAAGAAAGACCCTCTTCTTCTTTGTGAAGAGTATACTTTTGATAGCTTCACATAGCTTGATTTTCAAGGAAAAAACAAAATCAAACAAAACAAAGTATTTAGTCAGCTTAGAAAAAAATCATAAGCTTGTTTTCTATAATTAATCAAAGGCCATACAATTTATTTTTTCCACTTTTGTGGTGTCAAGAGTCATGAGTATCTTCAATTGTATTCTAAAAGGCGGCTCTGACTCGTTTTGAAGAGTTTATCGTGCAATTGTCTTTGACACATGTGTTTGATTTGGCAAGACAAAAACAAAAAAAGTAATAATAAGAAGAAGAAGAAGAAACTAAGTGCCTGATGACGGATTAGCGTGCTTGGCCAATTGAATTGAGTAATGTAAGTGACATCAACCAAATTAAACAGACAGACCCGAGACTCAAACCTTTCAGCCAGACTTCTATTGACAGTCACGAGATTTTGTGGTTGTGCAATTGCATAAATTAGTTTCTTTGTGGCAAGAAGAAAAAAAAAACTATATATATAAATATAGATAGAAAACCTTCAGCAGACACGTAGCAAAACCACACACAAGTGACACTTTACTGAGTCACAAACACATACACACAGAGATTGATAGAGAGGGGAGGAGGAGTGAGTGAATCTACAGCATCATCATTAGCCAAATAATTAGCAATGAAATCACGTGCAATTTAGCATACTTGGCACCTTGGCTGACCCAGCCCCCTCCACCCATTGCCCAGACGGTGGCATTACCGGCTGCCAATTTCAATTAAAGAAAATCTAGCAGATTCTGCTGGACCAGCCAGAGCTCTCTCAGAGGTCTTTTCCTGGCCATCTCCTGTGGCCAGAAGTTTTGGCATCTTTCAGGGCGGGCATGACTAATTTGAAATTAAATTGACAGAAAACGTGCTTAACCTGAGCTCTCAACATCGACCGGCTAAAAAGACACCTAAATCTTTTCTGCATAATTTATGAGAATAATTTTTGAAAAAAAATATATATAAAATTTTGCCTTCCAAGTCAAAAGGACTTGGCAGTTTGGCAGCTTAACTAAGCCAGCCTGAATGGAGGAAGCACTTTTTTTTAGCATTTCTATTTTCCTTCTTTTTTTTTGAATGAACTTTGTGCAACAAGTTAAGCCTGTGTCGACGTGTTGAATGGTCAACGGTTTAGTGGCTGCACTTTTGACATGTGTAGCTCTCACACAAAGTATTCAGATACATATAGTATATATGTATATATATATATATACATATAGTCAGAAATAGATAGTTGACTTTATCCCAGCAGCTTAGAGTGACTAGCTAGCCCCTGCCTCTCTCTCTCGTCTCGCTCGCTGGAGCTCTTCACAATAAAGCTCTCCGAACTTTGACTACAAAAGCTGACCATTTAGTTCTTTGAGTGCAGATTTTGTGCCATTTAAAGTTCAACTAGGGTCGGCTTAAGTTTAAACAAATATACATGCATATGGGTACTCTCTCTATAGTGCTATAGCATCGACATACGCCTGGCTGGAAATCTAATCTGGTTTATTAGCAGTCTGGAAAAAGCGCTTTTCCAAATTGCACAAATTCTATTAGTTCAGAGCCATGACGTATGAAATATGAAGCCCTGTTGAATGTAGTGAAGTGTTTTACAATGGAGACAATACTCTAATTTCTGGGAAAAAAATATATGTATAAGTTTAGCAGGATCAAGAGAACAGGAATTGAAGCATTCAACAATAAATTTTTAGGATACATTTCTATGGGAATGAACCGATTTGCTTAAGTGAAAATTAAGCTATCTTTTGGGATGTTAGTACAGTCAATTAGGAGCTTTAGGTTTAAAGGCATATCGGAATCTATCGATAAATCACTTATCATTTATCAAAAAGTTACCATGACTTACAGAATTTTGTCCAAGCTTTTTTTTACTATCGATATATCTTGCATTTATCGATAACTCGTGTGTCCTCTTTAAAAATTACGCAGCCTTCTGTCTCCATTGTAATGGGTTTTATTCTTGGCCCCTTATTGCATTGAATAACTTTAATGCATACGAACATGGCAACTAAGCTATACGGACTAAAACGCACAAAAACTCATTGCCATGGCTGAAGGCATCAAACTGTATAAAGCTTTGCCCACACACGCACACCCACACAATTTACAGCGCACACAAAGGCTGCCATTAGCCTGGGCAGCCAACTAGCCGGGTAGACAATAAACACACACAAACACACATTTACGTCAACTCTGATGCTGAGACAGGATCGACTGGGGCACAATGCGCGTGTTTGTTTGTGTATGTGTATGTGTGTGTGTGACAGTGAAATGCAAGAGAGCTTCTCGCCGTAGCCCGAGAAAAACTAGTGGAAAATCAGGGCAACTGTTGGCAGACAGTAAAGGCAACTACAAATAACCTGAGCATGAAATTGGTTACGTCAGGGTTTGCAACGCCCCCAAAAACTCCACAAAACGAAAAGATGTTTGAGGCAGCAGCATGCCATATCGTGTAGTTTTAATTAATTTAATTTCACGCTTATAAAATGCCGAACAATGTGAAAAACTCATACGCAATCGTGGCCTGGCTAAAGTTAGGTAGGTAGCTCTATTCCCTTGAAAGCAGCTTCGTCAACAAGCATAAATTTGGTGTAGCTAATTTGATATAATTCAATTGCAAAAGTAAATGCAGTAAAATTGGCACAAAAGTGCAAGTGATCGCCTCTGCGATCTCATCCAACTAAACTGATTAGTTGATTGACTGACTGACTGGGTGACTGAGTGACTGCTTGACCGACTGGTTAGACCACAACAAGGGGAGGCCTACTGAATGATTTTGTTTCTCTTTTTTTACTATGCGGTCTGGTCTGTCATTGGCCCAGCCATATAATTGAAAGCGTCATAAAGGCGAGTGGCATGGGTTGAACGACAGCAATTGAAGTAGTCAGTTGGCGTGCAAGTTATCGGTTGTGTCTGTCGGCTTGTCTAGGCACAATTACCCACATTCCGTTTAATTTTTATGCTATACGGATTTGTGGGTTACCAGAGCTTCCGCACAGTTGAAGAGAATGGACAATATCGAACACGCCATTGCCACATTTTTTGAAGTTCAGCGTTTCTTTTTTTTTTTTTTTTAACTTAAAAAAAAAAAAAATGAGCAGCTGGTTGGCTGGCTGGCTGGCTGGTAACACGCAATCGGCATCAAAGGCTAAATGGCAAATCATAAAGTATCTCAAAGATACACAACTTGCTTCGCGTATATATTTATTTATTTACATTCATTTATAGTTTTTGTGTGAATCAGCTCTCTCAGCTTTGGCTATCGTTGATTGTTTTTGTCTGCAATTAATTGTTGACTTCCCTTTTCAGTTGTTTTTGTTTTTGGTGTTTTTTTTTTTTTCTTTTTTCGTTTTCTACAAATGCTGCCACATGTTGGGAAATTGTTTAGATTTCGGTTTCGATCAGCTTTGCCACTATTCTGTTTCAGTTTTTTTTTTTTTTTTTGCTGACTTTGCAGCCTGCATGAAACACCCGCATAAATTCAGCAATTTCCTCAACTCACCTCGCCCCAACGCCCCTCTCATATTCACCCTCTCTCTCAATCTCTCTCTCTCTCTCTCTCTCTCTCTCTCTCTCTTACTCACCACAGACGTTGAGTGTTTAATGATCTGCTCTGCTGCGTCGCATAATAAACACGAGAAATGTTGAGCTGAATAAATAAAAAAAAAAACGAACCTAGCAAAAACAGACAAGCAAATTGCCGAAAAAAAAATAATAATAATATAGATTGAGCTAGCCCACCTGGTTAAATCATTCACTTTGGAGAAACTGGTTACGAAATATCCATGAATAATTTCTTAGAATGAAATTTGATTTGCGTAAAACCAAATGTTGCTGTCAAGTTTTCCAAAAACATTCACTTTTAGATTGACTACAGAAGATATTATGCACAAGTTTATATAAATCAAATCTAAGGCAAATGCCACAACACTTTGAAGGTTGGAGCCCGCCAATTCCAAGGAATATCAAATTTGGATTTCATTCGTATGCGGCATTTTATTTCCATTCCCATGCATAAATATTTAGCTGCCGTTTTCATTTGACTTTATCTCCTCCTCTTCTGAACCATCTGAAACTCTATTGAAAGTAAAATGATCTGATTCTTATTTTTTTTTCGGATACACTATAAATCATAGAATGAAAAGGAATAACGAATTAATGAGGACGGAAACTATTAAAATCTTTTTTAATGGGATTCTGGATTTCTTTTTTTTTTGTTCCACTGTCAATTTCAGGGTGACTAAATCAACAAATGTCTTTGGGCTACCAAATTGAAAGCCTCTTTCAGAGGGCATCTAATAATCTGAGCACTCTTCTTCTCAACTTGAATCTTTTCTTATTTAACGATTTTATTTTTTTTTTATTATTATTTCCTATGAAGTGTTGCTCAGACTGTCTCACTCTTTTTTTGGTGAGTGGGTCGCGTCGCTTCTGAGTTGCTGTGCTCGTCTCATCGTCTTGTTTTGTTTATTTTTGCACAAAAGTCTTTGGCAAAATCAAAAGCAACTACAAAATCAACAACAACAACAAGGAAGACCAAGCAGAATGGGTATGGTGACGGAGACGGGAACGGAAACGAGTGCAAAATGTTTCATTTGTGTTTATCTTGAGCAAATTGCTGGAATCATGAAATTTTCATTTTCATTTAGAGATCTGCTCCCTAGGAATTAAGCATCCAACTAAAGGCAATGATCTGTTTGCTTGTTAAGGTGTAAATTAGTTATGCTACTTAAAATCTTTTACATGCCTTTCAGTTGGCTGTCTTGGCCAAGTCGAGTGTATCTCATTAAAATAAGAGAAAAATTCAAAGTTCTTGAAGGAATATCAAATCGTCACTGACATATAATTTATAGTCTCTATATGCGGTCAATTAAGCATTTTAGCAATGCTTCAAGCTTGCCACATCAGATTTATGCGGCACATAGCCTGCCTGGTCTGCTACTCCAACGATGATGAGGCGAATCAGAAAGACAATGCAACTGAGCTGATGCTGACTGTGATGAGAGCGACGAGTACTTCAAAATGATTGACAGGCTGCCTGGGTATGCCAACCAACAGGCTGGCAGGCATTCAGGATGAACTTAGCCTGGCAAGCATCATGCAACATGCAACATGCTAAAAGATCTGGCTAGTCAGTCAACAACAATGGCTTGGTAGTGTGTATATTTTACAAGCATTTGGCAAATTGCCAAAAAGCACAAATCAAGCAAACACAAACTAAAGACAGCTCAACAAACTAAGTAGCTGCAACAACCTGTTGCAAGACCAACACAAAGCCAGCCACACAGGCCAGAAATCATATACATAGCTGCTCTTGTTGGTGGGGGTTTGGGATCAGCTCGTCACTCACAGAGCAGACATTATCTTCAAACTCATCATGGCTATGCTTCCTCCAACTAAGACACAAGATGGAAGAGTACAAAAAAAAGAGACAAAAAATGGTGGCAAATCACGCAAATGAAATGCACAAAATATGCACCATTTATAAAACCAAAGCAGACTAGACCAAAAAAGCAAAGAAAAACAAAATCCTGCCTGCCCTGGCCGAGTCTGGTCTGGTCTGGTCTGCCGTGGGTATGTGTGGCAGGCATACTCTAGAAATATGGCAAAAAAAAAAAAAAAAATTCAGGCAAATTTTGTGGCAAGACGTGGCAATTCATGAAAAAATTCTATCTCCTCTCTGACCGACCATTCCTGCCTGAGTTACCTTCTCGCCCCGACCTCAGGCACAGTCAATTGCGCGCTAATTTAGCGCAACTCACACTTAATAATTTCTTTTCATAATTGAGTAAAAAAAAAAGTAATAAATAAATAAATAATAAAAACTGAGCACTGGCGGTAGAGGCAAAAGCACCGATACGAATAAAAAACCCCAAGTGAATCTGACTTTTCTCTACGATGTCAAGTGGATGATAGCTGTCTACATAGCTGACTGCAATCACGAGGGCTACTCAATATATATCTGAACAGATATTAGGTTAGTTTAATAATTTTTAATTACAAAGATTTTAAAAAAAAATCTTAAGAAATCAATTGGTTGCCTAGGGAACCCACATCACAGGGTCTTCTGATTAAGTTAGAATTAGTAGTTTAATGAAATCTGTTCATGCCTTTGTTACTGTGTCAGCTTTATATAAATCATTCAACTTGGAACTATATAAATTTCAAGGAACTCAAGAATTCTTTCCAAATATAAATCATATATCTCAGAAATTTCTTGAAAATTTTACAGCTTGAAACCATTTAAATTTCAAGGAACTCAAGACTTCTAGAAGAGAAGAAAAAAGCCAGTTCAGTCTTGCCATAATCGAAATAACTTTTCTTGGTAAACTTTGACAATTCTCGATTCTCTTTCTATTTACCTTTCCGAGAACTAAGTCTTGTGGGTTCCATGAATTGTAGAAGCACCACTCGGTCACTTTAATTTAAATTGGCCACGCTGCCATGGGCTGTGGCAAGTTGATTGAGCTGAAAGCTACAGACCACCTCAAAGAGATTTATGAGAGTGAAAGACCAAGCCAGGCGACACCGTATTGTGGACAAACTGTCAGCGTGCGTTGAGGCGGGTATGGCACTGCCAATTGAGGCGGTAGTGATAGTTTGGCTAATTTACAGTGCCACAGCATCAACACTTTGAAGTTGCTACCAAACAGCAGAAGGTGCAACAATTAGCCGGCCCACAATTAATTGGCCAGCTTCAGGCCACCACAAAACAAAAAAAAGCTTTAACAAGATCAAACTTAAAGACAAACAAGCTTACAGAACCAACAAAAAAAAAAAAAAAACATACAGAATACAAAATAAAGTGGTAATTAATTTTCAATTGTGGGCAAGGCGGCATATTGATGGCACCTCGGTAGAACAGGGGCAAACAAAAAGCAATGGCTTAATTGGCTTATGCTTCACCACACAAACGATAACACCATCGGAGATAAAGAGCTCAGCATATACTGCGAAAACCAAGGGCATAAGGCGATTAATCAACTGTACAAATTAGCAGGTTGACTGACTGAGCAACAGCAGCAGCAGCAGCAGCGTGGGAGAAGAAGAGGGTGGAGTGGGTGGATGGATTTTGGTCTTTAACTAATTTATAAGATTTTATCATGGCACATTTTGCAATGACCCCCCAAACCGAATCCATCAGCACCACACCAATCCCTCCCCCTCCCCCTCCAACCCAACTGACGACAAACTAGCTAAAATCCCATTCAACAAGCCCGTTAATTGCACTATAAAAATACACAACTTGGCCAAAATAAATTAGTTGATATGTAAAAGAGAAAGTGTGTGTATGGGTGTGTGTGTGTATATTTTCTTTTTTATAATACGAGTTCTTTTGTGCTTTGGGTGAAGCAACCAAATAAATCTTAATTTATATGAAAATCGATTACGTTGGGTATTATTAATTATTTAATAGGGCCAACGCCATACGGAAATGAACAGGAAGTGCCTCTGGAGGATATACAACAACAACAACAACAACGACAACAAGAATACCCCCCAAAATATAAGGTATACCAGAAAAGGTATGATTCGTGTTATTTTTACCCCACTCTCCACTTTTACTCAAACTTACTGCGTATTTATTTGTCGTCATGCGAAACTTACCTGAAAGAAATTAAAAAGAAAGAAATGTTTAATTTAATTTTAGGCAAATAAAAATTGAAAAAAAATACAATAATTAGAATAATTTTGATGAAATGGGACAGAATATTTCCGGGCAAATTCAAGAACCTTTTTGAAGTTCTTTTTCAAATTTGTATCGAATTAGGATTCAGTACACGAGATGAACTCTGGAACCTCGGATCTGTATATATCATATAGCCGATCTGTGTGAAACCGTTTCGGATCTGTAAATATCATATAGTCAATCTGTGTGAATCCGCTTCGGATCTGTATACATCATTTAGTCGATCCGAGTGAAACTTGAGAGGCAGATGAGTTTCTACAAAAATATTTCAAATCTTAGATTGGATTTATGTTGTTCAAGTTTTGGCTGAAATATTCCTAAAATAGATTTGGATTGGTATTGGAAAAGAACCTGACAATCCCTTAACCGATTTAGGTATATGATAGAAGTAGTCCGATTTAATCGGTTTCTTTGAAAGCTTAAATGTTTAAGCAGAGAAGTTCTTTGGCTAAGTTGGATATATCAATTCATCTAGTATAATCTGCTTTATTCCTTTCATTCCATTGTATATAGAATAAGGATCTCAATAAATTAAATTTGGCTTGGAAAATGTAGCAAAAAGTTAACATAAATTATATTTAATCAAAAGCATATAAAAAGTTGTTCATTCACATAAATCACACAAAAGGGGAACCTGATTGAAAAAGATTTTGTAAAATATATTAATTTTTATTATTGAAATAATTTTTTATACTATTAATTTATGAGCCAACCAGCCAGTCACAAATTATAAGAAATCCTTCTCGGCTTCTTCTTTCTTTTTTTTTTTTTAAGTCAAAAATAACAAAGAGTTTGGCTCACGCAGCATAATTCAGATGAAGATAATTTATCATGAGACCCCGAAGGGTTTTGAAGAACAAGAGGCAGGGATAACAATAACACTGATAACATGCCGACGACATGACCAGTTTTATCTATATATGTGTGTGTGGCTGTGTGTTTGTGTGGGAGCTGCCAACGCTGGTTGATTTCGTCGTCACCGCAGAGTCTCATAAGTCATTTTTCTAACTCAAATAATTCATAATCGATTTTCAACGTTGGCAGCAAGCAGCCAGCAGCGAGCAGCGAGCAATACCATCAACATTGTTGCCCAGCGGAAATGATAAAAACGTGCACCTTGCCACCTCTCCTGGTGCCACCAATCACAAAGTCCCCAAAGTGTGCCCAGCAGCTTTGTCGGCTGATAGATACGCTTAGTGCTTTCTTAGTGTTTGTCTGGGGCAAACAAAATTGTTCGCGTTTTTGGGCCGGCAGGATGGCGTAAGGATGAGGAAGCTGCCGTAACGGGAATCACGAGGCAGACTAAAAGACCGCGTCTACTTTGGCTGGCCCAGGAAGTTTGTTAGTCTCCGCAAATTGACTAGGCGAAAAAAAGTTTTCTTATGTTTTCCATTTTCCCCAGCTAAAATTTGCTTATGAAATTCAAACATCAAGAAGAAGGACAAAGACAGAGAGAGAGAGACAGAGACAGAGAAACAGAGAGAGAGAGAGAGAGACAGAGAGACTGCGAGACAGAGAGAGAGAGGGAGACAGAGAGCAAGATCATTTTTATTACTCATATGCAATAAGAAATAAAGGAACTCTCTCTCTCTCTCTCTCTCTCCCTTTATATAATCTTTCCATCTCATACTTGGTAGATTTTAGCTTGGTTCGTCAGTTCGTTGCGGTCATCAATATTTGCACGTTAATGGATGCTTAAATAAATAATAAGTTGAAATTGTGCGCTGGACAGAGAATACAGAGCTCACGTACAACTAAATACATTACACTCAACTGCATTTGTGCAAAAGTATTTACACGTGATTCCCCGAAACTTACAAGCTCAGGGAAAGGCTAGACAGACCCATTGGTTATTTGTATACTCTTTTTTTTTGGTAAGATGAAGCAAAATATTTTTAATATTCCGAGATTCTGTAATACATTAGGATTCCTTGGAATCTTTCAAATTCCCTCAAAAATAGTATCCCGACTTCGGTGTGTCGGAGTTGATCTATCCTGGCTTGTTGGTTTTTTTGGCCTTTTTGTTATGCTACACTAACCGCAGGCGGCCAAAAAGCATCAGTTTTAGTCACCTTGGTTTGGGTGAAGGAGATAGATAGATAGAGAAAGAGAGCGAACAAGTCAGGGGAGTTGGGATAATGTGCTCAAAAACCGCAGCAGCCAAATCGGTATCAAACAACAACAACAACGAAAACAACGACCATAGGGCAAGCCAAGTCGGCAGCAGATCATTAATTTTTAATTTTAACATTTTGTTGCACACTTAAGCGAATTTCCTGGGCATTCGTGCTTAGAAAAGGGAAACAGCTTCACCATATTTGCCATTTTCAGGAATATCCTCATCATCCCCCCCTGCCACCCCACCCACTGTTTATATGGCTTTAGTAAGTCAGCGGGGCAATCAAATTAAAAATGCATTGATGTATAAGTTTTGCTTGTCGGTTGAGAAAAATCTAACCAAAACAAATAAACAAAATTCTAGTCCTTCCCGAAAACCAAATAATTAGATGAACACAATTATCCAGCAGGGTCACTAAATTCCTGCAATTGACATGCGTGGCCAAATCTTGCCCATTAGATGCTCTTTAGCAGGCGAAACACTTTGGGATTGAGCTGGGGCCACAAGACAGAACAGACCCGGACCAGGTCTTTAACGAGGTTAACACGCACAGGCACACAACACTAAGCAGCTGCCAGCCAAAGCCAAGACCACATAAAAGGAGAAACAGAGAGAGAGAGAGAGAGAGAAGGTCAGCGGAGTGCACTCCAGAGAGAGCGCAATCGTTCAGCGAGTACAGCAGTTGCATACAAATTACCACACACACACACACTCACACAAACACACAGCGGAATAATGTGGCACAAAGTGCGAGAGTCGTGTGCTGCACATGCCAAACGCCATCAAGACAAAATTGCTGAAAGGCTAGAAGCCCGGCACCAAAAAAAAAACAGGTAACACCGAATGCCACACACACACACACACCAACACACATGCCAAGAGGGTAATGCTAGTCCCACTGACATGCTTGGAACGTGTGCCTTTCAAATGCTAAATGGACATTGCTTAATTCCATATTCTATGGCACACGGGGCGTATGCCATGACTGCTCCCTGGCCTCTCTAACTGAATACGGAATTCTCTGGCTCACCGAGTCTTTCTTGGCATGTTGATTTTATGCAACTCAGGCGTCATAATAGCTCATTATGTTTGTGCAAACTTTTTCTCTCTCTCTCGCTGGCAGATAAATCAACAAGACCGACTGACCAGAAACTTCATTAGCTAAAAGGTATCAAAAAAAAAAAACATAGAAAAAAACAAAAGGAAAGTCGAAGCAATGTCAATAAGCTTTCAATGAAAACAAATAAGATGGGCGACTTTAGTTTTTCATTCAGGAAAATTAAGCAGTTTTCGGCACACTTTTGAGCTAATTGAAAACTCGCAAACGTGACGTTTATTTTTGAGAAAGAAAAAAATAACAAAAAATCATTATGAGAAATCAGGTAAATCAGGCACACGTCGCATGCCTCATTTTCGGTCACATAAAAAAATCAACGTAAATTAATTAAGAAATTCGCTCTTGCTCTTTTGATGACGTCGTTCTTAAGTCTCTCAGACATGTTTCGAAATACGCCATTCAGCGTCTTCCACCGCCCACTCAGATAACTGCATAACTTGGCCAGACTCCAAAACGGCCGGCAACTCGTCCCACGCAAATCAAACAAAACCAAAATAACAAAAAAAAAAAATAAATAATAAAAATTTAATTTTCTATCAAAAAAAAAAAAAAAAATTCTCTAGTTCTAACGAAAATATAATAATAATAAAAATAAATATTAAAAACACATTTTTTATGCGCGGCAACTGGTCAAATTTAAATAAATTTTTGTAAGAGAAAAACCAAATCTCTTTGCCGCACTTTGCAGACCACAACAAATTGGGCCTGGCCAAATGGTTAGAACTATTTTAATGGCAGCGGCGCTTATTTTTTGTTTCTTCTTATTTTTAGTTTAAAAATGTCAGACAACAACAGGCATTTTGTTTGGCTGCCACATAAATCACCAAATGGATTAACAAAATATGGCTTTGTTAATCTGGCCGACCAAAAGCTCCTCATAAATATTTTCGATAATTTTTGGCAAAAGAAAATTTTGCTTCTTTGTTTCCGGTGATTCCGAAAGAAATACATAATAATTCTAAAGGAAATTATATTGGGAAAATACTTTATGGAGCTCATTAGGTACGTTTTATTTATTGTTTTGATCTTAAGAATATCTCAGAATTTCAGGTGTTTCTTTGTTGAAAAAATAATCATGAATTTTGAAAAGAAAAATAAAGGATTTCTTTCAAGAATTTTTCAAGTTATTTTTACAGGTTTCAAAAATAAATTTTTTTTTTTTTGCAAATTTCCGCAAAATAAAAATATATTTTAGAAAAAAAAAATTAATAAAAAATATTTTTCTTTTTGCAATTTTTAAATTTTCAACATAAAAATAAAAAAAAAAAACGTTGAATTAAAAATAATACAAATTAAAATATTTACAAAAAAAAAAAAAAAAACAAATAAATAAAAAAACAAATAAATAAAAAAATAAATTATTTAAACATAAATTAAATAGATAGAAAAATAGTATAAATTAAATAAAAAATTGTAAAAAAAAAATATATAAAAATATTTATAATTGTATAAAAAAAAACAAATTTTACAAAAAATATAAAAGTATGAATCATTTATGAATGATAAATAAAAATAATTGAGAGAAAAAAAAATAAAAACCTAATAAATAAATAAATAAAATAAATGCATAAACCAAAACCTAATAAATAAAATAAATTCAATTTTCTAAATAATTATAAAAAAATTGTTAATTTCAAATTTAAAAAATCGTTAAAAATAAAATAACTAATTTTTCTAAATAATAAAAAAATTATATATTTGTTAATTTCAAATTGAAATAAAACCCTCAAAAAAAAAACAATCAGTGATCGTTAAAAATAAAAATAACAAATTTAAAAAAAATAATACAATAAAAAAAAATGAGGATAATAAAATATATTACATTCCCCAGTTTATTTGTTCTTTTCAGCTTCCAAAAGTCATTTCCCAACAATTTAGCGTGGCAACATAAAACTAAAAAAAAAAGATAATAAAATAAACTCAAGGAAACTAAAACTAAGCAAAACTGTTGTTTCGAAAAAAAAATCGAAAATATTTTTAATAAAAACCTCAAGCATAGCGACGGAATGCTTCTTAAAATTTTCATACCATTCAATTAATTAAACATTACCCACTAGAATAGTAAACAGGCAACAAATACAGCCCATAAAAACTGAACGATAAAAACATTTAATAGACAACACTGACTGAGTGACTGACTGACTACGGCGACCACGAGAAGACGAGTGCCACCGCTGCATGCCACATAATTTAGTCAAGGCGCTGGTGGGGCGCGGAGGGAACGAGAAAAGCTGTGTAGGCCAGGGTGGCGGCAGTGGTGCTTTTAATGATGCATATGCCAACAATCGGACGGCAGGGCAATAAACATGAATTATATTTTAATACATGACTGACTAAATGGACGAATGAGTAAGTATCTATAGCAGGTCTGGCGGACGGGACAGCTGGGACTTGTCGGCTGCATAAATTCATAATTTTTCATTAGCGCCAAGATTTACTGGCCCAGCGAGTAGTGAGATGTTCGGAGGCAGCAGCACACGCCATTAAAGTGTCGCCAACTATTGACTTATGACCAGAAGAGACTAGAGCCACTTGAAAGGAAATCAACTGAAGAAGTAGACAAAAATTAAGAGAGACGAAAAGTGGAATCAACAAAGTGGCTAATTATAAGCAATGTTGTCTAGGAACATGAAAAAAGAAAAACATAAACAAAAACCAAAACATGACCACAGCACCTTTCACACACACACTCACACACACTGGCTGAGATACACCCACACCTTGGATACCATCAAAAAATGCAACAACAACAAAGACAAGGAAAAGAACTTACAAAGCGCCAACATGAAAATCAAATAAAAACGTAAATATTATTTTTAGACAAACGCAGAAAAAAATAAATAAAAAAAAAAAGTTCCAAAAAGAAACATTTTTTTCTTAGAAGTTGGCTTTATTTTATATTTGTTTTCTTTTTTTTTTTTTGTTATTATTATTTTCTTTTTGGGCTTGGTCAATCTAAAGATACTTTTAATGCCCTGGCTGAGAGGGGCAGCACTGCGTATACGCTATATCTCAAATCTATTTATTCTAGTTTGTAAATTGAAACTTTATTTACTGTTTATTTGTTCACTAATAAAATACAATAGAATTTCATTTATTTATCTGGTGCGTCAGGCCAAGCCAAAAACCAAAATCAACAATAAAATAAAATAGCAAAAATAATACAAAACAGTAGGAAAAAAATATTTGCAATTCAATTGCAAACGACAAAAAAAAAAAAAACGAGTAAATAAAATAAATACAAAATATAAACAAATAAATATATATTGTGAGAATGATTCCACAGTTTTAGAAAAACATAAAAAAAAACACGCATAAAATTTTAACAATTCTTTTTTTTTTTTTGCTTTTGCTTTGTCATTGTGAAATGGCACGAAAAATATGCAGGATATTGGATCAGCAGCAGCAACAACAACAACTAGAATATTTAGAATTTTTCATTGTTATTGTAAAGTTTATTGTTGTTGTAGCCTCTGTATGACACTCGAAAAGTATCTGGCTTATGCATAATAAACCGAACAAATCTAAACCACAACACTTCCAGTTCAAATGGGGCATCCAAGGTTTTTAGCAGACAACCAAAACAAGTCAACAATAAAAACTGTATTTTTCGATTGCCACATAAATATAGCTAAACATTTCAAATAAATAATTTCATTTAATTTATTGTTTATCCAATTGGCAAAGCATTCATTTCGTTTAACTTAATTCAAAACTAATAAATATTATCTGGGGCCATTTAGTTGGAGAGTTGATGTCTCTGGGAGGCGGAAGATACCAGATTTAAAATTTCATAATATAAAAATAAATTAATTTATGAATCTCCCATGGGATCATTACATGAAATATTTCAATCTTTGAGTATATCAGAATATTTGACTAAATTTTTAACCCAAATTAATACATCTAAACAAAAATAAATATCAAAGAACGGAACTGTTTATCTTTTCATTTTGGCACCAATTAAGGACATCCTTAACTTATTTGAAGCCAAAGTTACCTACATAAATAAGTACACAAATTTTTATTTGCCAAACATTTGCCATTTAAGCCAAACTAGCCCAGAACCCAAACTGCCATAGAACAAGAACTGAAAGTCCATCGAGAGTATCTTTGGAACATGCAAGCTTCCGTTGGTTTTGTCGGCCAAATGGCCAAACCGTTTTCCATCCTTCTCTTTGCATGCATTTTTGTTTACTTTATAGTTGTTGTTGTTGTTGTTGTTGTTTTCGTCTGAGTGTGTTGTTGCTTTTGCTTTTGGTTATTTGAAGCAAGAAAATACATAAAATACAAGGCACGCAAAGAGAAATTATTGTTATTTAACTCGAATGGCATTGGGACCAATGAATTGGAGTGGAAAAAATAAAACAAATAAAAAGAAATAAAAATAATAATTAAAAATAAATTAAATAATTCATTTAAGTAAAGAAACTGGCTAGAAAAATTCGTAAAATAAATAATTAAATTAGGATAAACAAATATTAAATAAATTAGTTTATAAAACAAAAATAAAAAAATGGTAAAAATGTAAAAAACAAAAAAAAAAAATAAATAAAAATATAATTAACAAAATTAATTTAATTTGAACAACTTAATTAATTAAAAAAAGAAAGAATCCTTAATTTAATTTAATAAAAACTAAAATTAATTTCCTTAAAAAAATCAGCCCTTCAAATTATTAAAAAAAAAACTATGATTAATTAAAAATGTTCTTCATTTTGCTTAATTTAAATAAGAAACAATCCGTAAAATTATTAATAAAAAAAAAATAATTTAATTTAAAAAAATATGAAATTAATTTACTTAAAAAAATCAACCCTTCAAATTATTAAAAAAAAAAAAAACAAGGATTAATTAAAAATGTTCTTAATTTTGCTTAATTTAAATAAGAAACAATCCTTAAAACTATTTATAAAAAAATTAATTTATTTTAAAAAAATATGAAATTAATTTATTTTAAAAAAATATGAAATTAATTTACTTAAAAAAAATCAACCCTTCAAATTATTACAAAAAAACGATGATCAGTTAAAAAAATTTTAAATTTTGTTTAATTAAAAAAAAAAAAAAACAATACTTAAAATTAAGTAAAAAAAAAATAATTTAATTAAAAAAAACTTAAATTAATTTTCTTAAAAAGAAATTAACCAAAAAAAATATTTTCACAAAAAAAAAAGAATGATTAGCTAAAAATTTGCTTAATTTTGTTGTCATGATTTAGAAATGATTAGAAAGTCTTGAAAAGCTTTATCAAAATTTAATTTTCAAACAGAGCAATTTCTTCAAGTGTTTCCCTACGTAGGAAACTCCAATTAAATAAGCTTTGTCAGTCATTGCCGACGTCTAAAAAAAAATATATAAGAAATCAAGCGGAAGAGATTATTTTCGGGGTGCCAAAAATGATAAACTCTTTTTGGAATTCTTATTATACCAAATATCGGATTTAAAAAACCGATTTTCACCGGTAAGAAAGTTATAAGTTTAAGGAATTCGATCAAAGTTAAAGTTCTTTATTTAAATAATCTCATCATATTATATTGATTTTGTTCCATAAAGAAAGCAGGTGTAGCTAGCAGATCCATATGAATGAGGGTCAATATGAAACCATTTATGTATTTAGATTTCCAAAACATTAAATTTTCTTAAGATCGGTCAAGACATCTAAATGATTTACTATATCTAAATGACAGACGTCTCCATGATATAGTATGTCGATTTAGGGCAAAGAAACCGTCATGGTCATATCGCCTCGTCTGGTGACATCGGCCAAATTAAATGTTAAAAAAGCTCCTTCTTTTCACTACAAGTTTCACAACAAAGTGACTATGCTGTCTTCTTAAAAAAAAGTATTAAAAAAAATCAACTCATTGTACAAAATAGCAATCTTATCAATTTCCAAATGTGGCTTCTATTGTTGCTCTTGGTAATTATTATTATTATTTTTTTTTTCTTTCTTATCTAAATTTGATATAATTGTTAATACCGCGGCGGTTATTTAACACGGCGGCCAAAGCAAATATAAATCATCTACTGGGTTATCTATAGTTCTACCTTTCACTCTTTGGCACTGTACTTATATAGATTTTATGGCACTAATTTAAAAAAAAAAAGAGTTAAAAAAAAGAAACATTAAATAAATCTGTGAAACTTATTAGTTTTTTATGGGCCAACGGGTAATCGCAAATATAATATTGATCATTAAGTGAGCTTAATGAGCGTGACACACTCCACAAAATCATAAGCAATTTATTAGTTAAAATTGATAAAAAAAAAAAATAATATGAAAAAGTGAACGGTTAGTCAAAAGACAATGATGAAGAAGGCAATTTAAAAAATAAAAATAAAAAAAATAATGATCAAATTGATGATATCATCAGAGCGTCTTGGCTTTGGCTTGGGTTCAGTTCATTGTCTGTTCGAGTGTGCCAGCCAAGTCAGAACCACTTCAGCCGCAAAGTAGTGGCAACAAGTACAACCACAAACCAAGTGGCTTTTTACAAAAAAAACTTGTGTGTGTTTAGTAAATATTTATCTGGTTAAATTTGCTGAATCAAGAAATTTTCTTTTGTTTTTCCTTGTCTTGGTTTTTAGCGCAAATTTTGCATAATATCAATTAAGCCGAGGCGGCAAATTACCAAAACAACAGCCCCAAGTACATTGACACTTGACTTGTCAGATCTTTTCGAAGGAGACCACCCAGGCAGCTTAGCTAGTTCATCAGAGAGATTTCCAAAGCTTAGTTGAATTATTAAATAAAAAAAAAAGACATGAAAGGGCCCCAAACTAAACGGCTGGCCAATGTCTGCTGGCGTTTAATCTTTTACATTTTTTTTCAATTCTCTTGGCGATTTGCCAGAAATCAAAATTTCAAAAAAAATAGAGAAAAACTTTCGACACAATATCAAAATTAGAAATATGCTAAAAACGTAGCGGGCACTGGGGCTGCGCTTCTTCTGTTTGAGAAATCTCAATTATTTTGGCTAACACATGTAGCCTGTAGCTATGTTGCATGTTCGGCAATCCGTCAGATACGCGTGTGATGGGGTCTTGACAGCCCCCAACCAACCAGCCAACCCACCCATCAGCCCGCTAGCCAGACGGCCATGTCTTTGGATATTTAACTTGTTAAGGACAGATGAGTTGAGATTCTAACAATTTCTCTTGTTTTTTCTTTAGGGTGCATTGCCTGCATAGACAGAAGAAGAGAATTGAAATCTTGTCATCAGACCAAGAAATGGATATGTCAGCTAAAAAAGAAAATTTATAAAATAAAATCAAATACAAATGAAAAGTGCAATTCATATGGGTGCAGCAATTTTCCAACAGACTTTGCGCTTTTCTCTAAGCAAATTTCTTTCTTCTTCTTCTACTTTATGTTTTCTATATTCTATTTCATTTAAATTGAAATTAAATTGAAGAGAACAAAAAAAAATAGAAAGCTATTTAAAATAAATTGCAAATGGCAAAAAGAAATAGAATTCACTCGACAAGCCAAAGAAAAAAACAGAAAACAACTTTTGCGCTAAGAAAATTCAAATCGAATAAAATGAATTCAATGATTTATGTTTTCCTCTTTTTTTTTTTGAAAATAATTTAAAACTATTTCAAACAATATAAAGAATAAAGCCGAACGTTAAACTCGGGCACGGCCGAGTTTGGGATACCCTGCAGGTAGTAGATGGAATTGAAAAATAACCCTAGTTGGGTGGTAACCCTAATCGCCTGGTAACCCTAGTCGGCTGGTAACCCTAGTCGGGTGATAACCCTGGTCGTCTATATTCTGTTCTTCATATTTCTTTGAATTCAACAAACATTATTCAGCTTAAAGCAAGCACGCCATCTATCGGACTGTTCGTTCAACCGTTTGGCAATTAGGCAAGGGGAATCGATTTCTTGATTCTAAAAATTTGTTTTTTTAAAAACTCATGGAAATATGGTTCGATTTTAGTCATGTTTGATATCAATCGAAAGATTTTTGGATTTCTAGCAACTTTTTGAAAGCAACCAATACCGAAATTTTAAAGCTGTAGAATATAAAAGGCTTTGAAAAACTGAGGGGGTGGAAGACGGGGCTAGGAGAGAAAAATAAATAAAACTCGACCAGCGTACGCACGTAAGGAGCCCGAATCCCAAGTTTGGTTATCCTAGCTCTTATAGTCTCTAAGATCTAGGAATTCGATTTCTCTAGTCACCCTGATCATATTGTGGGTAACTTTCTCTAGTCACCCCGATCATATTGTGGGAAACTTTGGGAGGTCTACGACGTTTCCTTCTCTATGTTACATACAATTGCACAAACTTAATATACCCTCATCCTTAAGTTACAGGGTATAATAATTTTTTAGACTTGCCAAATACTAATTCGATTTATTTCTGATAACTTGTTTCTTAACTTAAAAATAAGAAAAAATAAAAAACTTTTGTGATTTAATTTTTTATTTTAAAAGAAAAAGAAATGATTTGCATATTTTGTAGAATTTTTCATTGCATTTTTTGCCACACATTTTCTTATTTATCGCACATGCCAAAAGTGCTAAGAAAAAGAAGGAAAAAATAAATAAAATAAAAAAGGAGAATGCAAAAATCAAAATCTAAAGTCTTGGCCGGCAGACAGTTTTGCTTCTTGGCCAAAACGCCACTACATTATGCAAGAGCTGAGCAAGAAAAGTCCAACAAAATAAATAAAGAATAAAATTAACTTTAACTTAATTTAAAAGTGCCACCGAGTGGAGGCAGCAGCAGCATAAAATCTCTGACAACAAAGCCAAGCCAAGGCAAGATTGAATGCCTTGCCAAATTCCTTAACAAGCTAAAGCAACAACAACAACAACAAGAATGGACCCCTTTCAAAAATGCAGAAGGAAATGTTCAACACACAAAAACGTCAATCCTTGGAAAATCCAGACTGTAGGAAAACCAGCTCTAGGATGCTTGCCTCGGTTTCCCAGTGGCCAAAGACAAATGTGGGTCAAAAGCGCACAAGGGCAAACGCAGCAGCCCACAACAACAACAGCAACAATAGTCCCGGAAATGCCGGTTAAAGTTTCGGTAGACCGTATAAGAGGGGTAGGGGGATATGGGGGGTTCTACAAATTTACCACAGAGTATGCAATGCGGCACACGCGCCAAGCCAAAATGCGAAAAACGCACAACAAAAACTAAGCCACTTTTTTAGCACTTTAACCCACCCCCTCCCCCGCAACTCGACAAGGTAACGAAAACTGCAATGGAACTAATAGTATATGCTACCAAAGCCTTGACCCTGAAATTTTGCCCTGGAGTTGGTGTGAAAATATCTGCGCCAACAAGTGGCCCAAAATGCACTGAGAGCTGCTGGCTAATTTGTCGAGTTGAACTTTTGAATTGCACAATTTTGGTAGAGTGCCAAAGCCCAACAGAATCTGTCAACGTATTAGCCCAAAAAAATAAATTATTTAATTGTAATTAATTTCTTGTGTAAAATATTCTCCAATAATTATCAGCTAAATAATTTCCTTAGCTTTTGTGTGGGCGTTGCCAAATGGCCGGGAGAACAACTAGGTGTAGATAGTATGTGTAGCCAAAAGTATCTAGAACTAAGCTAGGTGAGCAGTACGCCCACACAAGCTTTGAGATACACCGAGTATCTCACAGATACACAGTGTGTCTTTCGATTAAAGTCAATTGAAATAAATTTTCTAGCAAAATAGCCTCTTTCTTTTTGGGCAGGAAATATTTAAAGTCGTTGTCATTGTCGGCACTTATGGGTATTTCAGTTTTATATCTTGTATCTTGTATCTCAACTGCTTAATGTCTGAATGCACTTAAAAATGGCTCGACAGACAACGGGTTGCTTGCTCGTGTAAATGAGTCTTTGGTTGCCCATTCAAACTAGATGAAATGTTTCACACTCTCTCACTGGAGAGCCAACACCATCTCTTCCTCTTCCCCCTCCCCCCAACACGCACAATCTCTCCGTTTGAATTTAGAACTGTGTGGGATCAGAGATGTTTTTTTTTTTTATTTATCAACAGTGATAAAAATAAAAGAGCACAACAAAGAATGAAATAAAAATAGAATTGTATCTGGCAGATACAAGCCAAATTATTATTATTTTTTGCTATTGTTTATTCATTCATTTAAAAAATATTTAATGGTTAATTGCCTAAGAAATTAAATTAACCAAGTGAAGAACTTAAATTTCATTGAAATGTAATCAAAGCCTCGGCAATGTCGTGGGAATCACTTTTTTCTTTCGAATTCGTATGAAAAATGCCAGGCCAAGCACTTCCAAATGATTTCATAGAGTTTTTTCTAAGAATTCAAGATATTAGATACTTTTTGTATCTTAAGTGAGCAGAGCTTTGTTCTTGTATATTTTCAAGTTACTTTTTATCTTTTTGCTCATTTCGCATGAGGGGGGAATTGTGATGTTAATTAGTGTGATTTTAGCCCCGGCTGATAAAATCGAACATTACAATTGCATTAGTCATTTTACTTTTAATATATCAAGTGACACTCTTCGCCCCCGCCCAGCCAAGTGGCTTACCCACTCACCCACACACCGTCTCATTGCTGGGTACACCAAACAAGTCAATTACAAATGCATTTAACTCACACACACACACACACATCAGCGGCAGCCACAATTGGCAACAGCTGTTGGCCCGGTCTTAAGTAAATTCAAAATATAACTACCGCAACGGTACTCGACTTGTTCTGCAACTAAAATTCAGCAACTACTACAACAACTGCTAAACTGTAGTTACCATAATGATGATGATGACGATGACGATGACTTTGAGGATGTTGGGCTCTCTCAGTCAGTGTCGCCAAGCACAGCACGAGGCAAGTGTGGCAAGGTTAAACTGCTACTTTTTTTTTTTTTTTGGTATGAGTAAGACAACTCTAAAAGAGTGGGGGGGGGGGGGGAGGAACCCTGACTTGGTGTCTATTTAGCATGCAGAAAACGTGGCCCAAACTGCCAGTCCAACTTTATGGGGAGGACTGAAACTTGGACTGTCATAACAAATATTCAAGAAATTGCAGTGTGAATAGACAAAAGCCGACTTGGCGTACTCAACAAATGAACAATACCCTAATTGAAGTCACTCAAACCTACAGAGGAATTGTTCATATCAAATAATTTTATTTTATAATTGAAATATAAGTTTTCTTTTAAAAAATTCGTATACTCTCTTGAGAATATAAATTATATCAAATATTTTTAATACTAATTAAAAATCTCAGAAATAGAGAAATTAATATAAGAAAAATTCAGGGACAGGCTATCTTCGAGAAGCCAAAGTCTATAGGCACTTTCCAAAGATCATACAGAATATATTCCCAAAATAAATTCGGATCTCACAGTTATATAATATAGTTAACCCCAGCGTGCCGAAGGTAAGAGATTTCTTTTTAAAGTTCTTTATAATTTTTATTCCTCGGCAATCCTAGGCATTGGACTCACTAAGGACCACTTGGGTCTATGTGGAACCTCCAAACCTATAACTTTTATTTTCGTTCCCCTCTTAATTTTGACAAATATTGAATTTCACTGAGATTGGGTAACAGGATTTTTGGATCTTTGTTCCTGCTTTATGATAAAGCAGCTTAATCCAGGTGAAATTTGGTACTTAGGTTTACTCATTTAGGAGTATTCTAAGTGTATAATTGAAATGTAAAATACCAGTTTGAACCAGGTTAACTTTTATATGATTAGTCTAAATACTTAGTTAAAATGAGATTGGTCAATAAATTGTGAAGATATTCTTAAAACCGATGAAGGGTTTGTATGACAAGAGTATGAAATGATATAAAATTTCAAAATAGTTGAAACTTGATATTTCTTTCAACGCTTGATTATGGGAAACTTCATCAAGATGGGGCAATCATATTCGATCCAACTTATCAAAGATAAAATCGGACCAACAGACTGACTAAAATTTATAGATATATATGTAAATTCATTCTGTTGAAATTGGAATATCTAACTTGAGTTGTCACCTCCTCCGAAATGTTTCCAACATTCGGATAAAATGAATATACTTTTTTCCTTCGTAAAGAGTATGATGGGGCATATTTTATGAATTTTTGCAATAAAAAAAATGTCATATTTTTTATGTTTAAAATGAGTCTTTTTTGATGATGGTTAAATGACTTAAATTATGGTTAAAGTAAATGTTATGCCGCCGCTTCTTACTCACCCACTTTTAGAGAAACCCACACATGTAGGCGCACGTTCCTTTTCGCAGTTTTCCCAAGTAGTTTTCAAATTTGAATTAAATTTTTTTTTTTTTTAATACTAACAAAATTAAAATTGTAAAATTCTCGTAAAACTCTTTTGAAAGAGTGTAGTTTTGTATTTATTTTGTAGTTGATTTTAATTATCACAATTAAGAATTGATTTAATTTATTTACTTTTTCCTTTCATAAGACAAAGCAGCACAAGGGCAAATTCAAAAATGAAAATAAACCAATTTAAAATTTCTAAAATGAGAAAAAACAAAACTTAAGAAGAAATTATATATTTCTGATTCCATTTAGACAAAGAAGAGGAAGAGGCAAGTAAAAATGCCAAGAATTTTTTGTTCAAATTTTCCTTCGGTTTGCAATTTATGTTTGTCGTCTGAGACTAAAAGCAAATAATTTGCCTAGAATTGATGAGTTTTCAAATTCATTTGCATGGAAATGCTCAATCCGAAGGATTAAATAAATTGGCTGAGATATGTGTGCATATCGCCTGTTGCTTATCATAAATAAGGAAAAGTAAAATTTTCTATTTTCATTTTTGGTTTTTTTAATTTAAGTTTTTTTTTTTTATTTTATGCGCTGTTGTTTGTGTGGGGCTAAGCGACACACACACACACACATGTATATATATATATCTACACACACGGAGAGGGGAGGGCCTGAAAGAATCGAAAGAGAACAAAACAATTTCGATATGAGACGACATTAGGAAATTTCTTAAATATTTTTTAAAAAATTTATTAATTTGAAAGTGGGCAGGCAAAGTTAAAAAAGTGAGAAAGAGAGAGAGAGAGAGAAGAGAAAGGGGGTAAGCATAGCGAAGCTCAAGACAGACAGAGAGAGAGTGAAGAAGAGTTTTGAAAATTGTCAGGAAAAATAGAGGGAAATGAGCAACAAACAAACAGAAAAACTTTAGCTTGCAGAAGTGGGAAAAAGGAAAGAAAGAGAAGAAGAAATGTGTTGAAAGTTGAAAGCGTGCAACATGTGCCACGCTGACGCAGGCCTGGTGGAAAATGAGGTGAAAAATGCATATTCAGTCGAAAGAAATTCTTTGTGTAAGTAGCTGTGTGTCTGTGTGTGTGTGTATCTGTGTGCGTTAAATAAATGGAAACGATTTATTTTTTATAAACACTTTTAGATTGTTTCAATTTTTTTTCTTCACGGCATTTTTTCTTTAGTGGACCAGCAAGCAGATAAATTTTATTTGTTGTTGTTTTTATTGTAATTTGTGTAGGCATTTTCACAGAATAAGGACAGAGGAAATATGCATTCGATTTAGAGGAAATAAAGAGCGAGAGAAAGATAAATCGATTTAGGATTATTTTCAAATATATCAAGAATTGCCAAAAATAATTCATTAATGGGGCAAGTGTGCGACAGAGATAGAAATATATATAGCACAACTAGAAAGTTGTGTAGGTGGAGTGAGAAATAGACAGACAGAGAGAGAGAGAGAGAGAGAGAGAGATAGGGGAAGGGTAAAAGTAGAACAAAAATTCACAGCACAACAAGCGCATAAAATAAGAATACATAAATATAAATATATATATATAAATTTTTATTATTATTTTTTTTTATTTATATAAAACTATAGACATACAGACAATTTGTGTATGTATATTTTCGTGTGTTGATTTTGTTGGAAATTTATCAAAAGAATTGTTATTTTTATATCGAAAGAAAAATAAACAATTTAAGTTGATTATTTTAGTTTCTGATTCGCATGTTTTTATGTTTTTATAATTATAAAGATTGATTGCTTTTATTTCGGAAGAGAAAGAGAGAGAGAGAGAGAGAGTGGGAGAAAGAGCGGCATAAACAAAACAAACAAAATGTAGGTGGAATGAAAAATGAAAATATTAAATATTATTTTGGTTAATATTTTCTTAGTTCTAAAATTATAAAAATAATTTACCCAAAACAAAAAAAAAAAAAAAATCAAACATTATTTTCGGAGTTCCGAAGATTACAAAGTAGTCGATTAGATTCGTCTGACAACTAGATGGTATAGCAGTCTGATCCTTAGGATATTTGGTATATATATTTAACTCTATTTAAAGCACAAGCTAACCAAATTTCAAAGAGTTTGCCTTATAAATATGAAAGTTATTCCTTAAACCGATTGTGGTTCGTGTATGATATAATGGTTCGATCCGGGCAATTCGAATAAGTGTTCTACCTAAAAACAAAAGTAGGCTGTCTACCAAGTTTCATTGCGATAGCTTTTAAGCTGAGCAAGTAAATAGCAAAAAAAAAAAAAGACAGACAGTCAGACAGACATGGCCAATGTTCTGGAGTTAACTTGGAGAGCTCTACAAACATCAGAACAAAATGTATATACTCTTTTTTCCTTCGAAAAGAGTATAAAAGTTCACCCCTTTTCATTTGGCCAAGCGACTACACCCTTTGTAAATCAAAACATCTGTTAAATTTTTTCTTATCAATCAAAACAATAATTATTTGCCGTTGTCAGTTTTATATGATTTACTGGGTTTTTAGTTCTGACAGTTACGTGAGCAACCCCAACTTTGCTATCTCAACCCATTCTCTGGTTGATATCATTTTCGAAATTATTTTAAGACTCACCGAAACCCCCTCCTATCTATTTTGATAAGTAGTCCTAATGGTTATGTATTAGGGGATGGGGGAGCGGGTGAGATTTGTCGGAGGATTTGGTCTGAGATGATTGGTGTGTCCATTAACCCCAACACAAATCATTCGGTCTGTCGAAAATTTCTTTTCCCACTTGCCAGGGGGCCTCATAATTTCTCATAATTTGACAGGGGAAAATCAACAAGAATCAAATAAGGCTCATTTGCATATTTCAGCACCTCAACAAATTGCCTCATCAGCTGCCCAAAAAATATTTCTCACATTTCTCCCCGAAATAATCGATCATGTCAGATATCAATAAATGTAAGCAATTTTCTGCCCTTTTTTTATTTGTTCGGTTCTATTTTTATCCACAGATTTTCTATATTTATATTTCTATATAAATAAACAGTTATGTACTTTTTTTTTTTTGTTTGGTATTTTTCTGGTCTTCAGTTTCTCAATGGAAATTTTTAGATTTTATTTTTAATAGCTTTTTCAATTAACTTTGTCTGTTACTTTCAAGGCAAAATAGGCTTTTGAAATTAGTTTGTAGGCGTCGGTAGAAATCCAAAATGACCTTAAAGAAACTAAACTCAGCTCATACAAAAAGGTAGCCAAGCAATAACAACAACAACAACAACATAATTTGTAAATTTGAGGGGAGAAAAACAAAAATAGTGAACATCATTAATCATTTTCCAACCGAGGAAGCGAAACCTTTCCGAAAAAAAAAAACAAAAATCTTGCCCGTGGAGTTTTTTTTTTATTTTTGAGAGTTACGCATGTGCGTTAGTTAATTTGTGTGGTTACGTTAATTAACCATAAAGCAAAAACAAAAAACCTGAGCACTTGTCAAAATGCTGGGAAACAGAGTGTAACTATTTTTCATCCGATGATTTTCTTTTTTGGCAAAAGACGACACAAGGCAACTCAACTCGACTCGGGTAATTTTCAAACAATCAGACAATTAGATAAATAGACCCAATATGAGAGAGACAGAGACAGAGAGAAGATAGACAATCAACAAGTCTGTCCGTCTGTCAGTCAGTCAGTCAGTCAGCCAAGACAGACCAAAGCGCCGAAATTTGCGTTCAAGGTCGAACATGTTGAAATTTTCAAACTGGGCATTCAACTTGATAATTTATTAAACGCGTTTCTGAAGTACAATACTTTAGGTAGAGAAGGGTAACAACAAATACAACAACAACAACAACAAGAGCAACAAAAGCTTAAGCAAGACAGCGACGCTGCGCAAGCGTAGAACCCGAAAATAAATCGCGTAGAATTTTTTTTTCCCCCCAAACACAAAAATACAGACAAATGTTCGCCTAGAGTGGAGCTTCGGTTGAATGGTCAGGTTGGTATTTTAAATTATTCATCGAGTTCAAAAATTCAAAAAAAACCTAATAAATTTTTTTATAAAAAAAAAATAATAATCTGAGAATTGAACTTTTTCATTAATGGAAAAAAAAATAATAGAAATAAAATTTAAAAATAATTAGAATAGAATAAATTGAATTAAAAAAAAAATAAAAAAAAGTATTAAATTAATATTATAATAAATATCTAAAAATATATTAATTTAGGTAGAAAAAATCATTAAAATTTTATGAAAAACTAAAAAAAAAAAATTATTATTTGAAAAAAAAAAAAAATTTTAAATAAATATTTACATATCTAAAAATATCTTAATTTGGAAAGGCCAAAAAATCATTGATCTTTTTTTTTTTTTGAAAAATTATAAATATTAAATAAAAATCTAAAAATATATAAAGAATTATGTACATGAGAAATTTATTGGAATTTTATGAAAATTTTTTATATATAAATATTTTAATTTTATGAAAAAAAAATTATTTATTTGCAGAGATTAAATTTTATAAATGAACAATTAATTCTTATAAGATCAAAAACTCATAAATAAATTCCAAAAAAATTAAACTTTTTGTAAATGTTTCAAAATTAAGAAATATTTTAAGGATCTCTAAAGTATAGAGAAAATTACAATTTTATAATAATTTTGAAGACAAAAATTTTAAGAATTATTTGATTTTTTTTATGACTTATAAAAACAGAAATTATAAAAATTATTTTATTTTATTTAAAAGTGAAAGAAAATAAATACATATATATTAATTTTCTTAGTTTTGAATAAAAATAACTAATACCAAAAATTCTTGGAAATCTGAGAAATCGGTTTAATAATAAATTTGAAGATAAAAATTGTAAGAATCATTATTTTTTTATTCTAGGAAATCTGAGAAATCGGTTAAATAATAAATTTGAAGCTAAAAATTGTAAGAATTATTTTTTTATTTAAAAGTTTAAAAGAAAGTTTTTCCATCAGTTTCGAATAAAAACCTAAGTAATCCTTTAAAATTCTCGACAATCCCTACTCAGTTAGTTATATTTGGTGACTACTGTAGTGGCATATGTAGGTAGACATGAAGTTATCACAATTTATCTTGTCTTTCGAACATATGTTGGATTGCCCAAATATGGAGCAAACATTGAAAATCACTCTTCAGGCTTCCCAGTTCGCCTGAGAAACTGTATTTAACGCTTTTTTGTATTTTTGGGGTTGGATGGATGACGAGCGGTTAGCAACCTCATAAATTCATTTACATACACACAATGCATACAATCAATTTCATATGTGTGTGTGTGTGTGTGAGTGATTTTTTTTTTCTTTGGGGTTGAATTGTTTTGGGCTTTAATTTGTGGCGACAAAACTGGATATGCATGTGGCTGTAGTGGTGAGACAACTCTGGGCTATTGGCTAGTCTAATATTCACCAAAAGCAGACAAAAGTTCTTTCAACCCGAATTTAGTGACTCAGTTTGTATTTGACGACTCGTCGAAGTGAAACGTGTTTTTTTTTGTATTTTATTTCAATTGAGTGCAAAAAAAAAAATACACATTTCAGGTAAAAGGTATGCCTCTTCCGATCCTCGTCTGTGACCACCGCCTTCGGCTACAGTGGAGCAAATGAGTATGGCATGTAAATTTTCTTATCTACAGAAAAAAAATATACATATATTTATTTTTTTGCGTAGACTTTTTTTTCTCCATTTAATGTGATAAGAAGCAAAGCACCCACCGCTACACAATGTTTTAGATAAATATTAGAAAATGAATAATTTTTGGGGACTATTTTGGAGGCGCAAATTATCGCACCAAAGAATTCTAGAGCCGAGAGAAATACCCAATCATTATGAGGGCTTTGCTAAATTTTTAACTTTCGTTTTTTTTTTTTTTTTTTGCTCAACTCAAACGTGTAATTTCCACTTATTACCATGATGTATGTGTGATAAAGAGAGAGAGAAAGAGAGAGGGAGAGACTGTGAGAGTCAAGGCAATATGAAGCGGTTATTGATGATGACGCGCAGTTGGCGGGTTAAGGGCGAGAGAGGCGAGGGTGTGCAAAAGGGTGACGCTGGCGGTGCCGGTCTGGCTTCAATAACAATTGGAGACTCACTAAATCTGAATGCCAGACGTTAATTTGATATTTTAATGGCTTTTTTGTTTGCAAATTACACGTTTTTCAGTTTTTTTGTTTTGTTTTCGTTTATTTTCTTACCACTGCTGGCGTCGATGTTGACGTCGCCTTCTGTAAAAATAACGGACTCTGCTTGGCCAAATGAGAGCAACAGGGAGAGCTTTCAATTAGACGAGAATGGCTCTCATCTAAGATAAACTGTGAAACCCTAGCTGACCTTGAAAAGACCACACCGAAAAAACGTTGACTTGGACAAATGTCACCGACTCACTCACACACACACGCACACACACATACACTCACGCATGCACAGAGCTTCAATAAATCACGTTAGACCGACTCAGGCACAAACATGCACTCAAATAAATTTTCAGTCTGGGCTTGAACAATAAAAAGAACAAGAAGAAGAAGAATAAGAAAAAACTCACTTATTAAAATTTCATATGGCATATGTACAAATGAGTCAGCGAAAAAAAGGAAGCAATGGTAATGAAGTTGAGCAAATGGAAACCGAGAAGTAAGCAGAATCAAGAAGGAGAAAACGAAAACACACACTCGCACGCAAAGAAGGGCACAAGAACAAAAAAAACCACAAGTAGGCTAGGGTGACAATGCGGTGCAGCGCGGGCACTTTGCTAGTGGTGGTTTTTACTTTAAGAAAACAACAACGCCAGCAATAAGGAAAGGTAAAAATTAAAACAGCAAAGCGCAAAACAAAAAGAAAACACATATAACCGCTGACAATGAGAGTGAATGCAGCAAACATGATGGTGCAAAAGAGACAGACAGACAGAGAGCGGGAGAGAGAGAGGGAGTTACGTGAGCCTGGAAGACAAAAGGCAACAGGTAGTAAGCCGAGCAGCATATGGCAATGCGTGTGTTTGTGTATGTATAAAAATAAAGTAGGCAAAGACAGTCGAGGTTAAAAATATACAAAATATAAATAAATAAATAAAAAAGATATTAATAAACAAAGGATTTGCGGAAAGTAAAAAATAAATAAATAAAAGAAAAACAAAAAAAAATCGAGACTTACAAATAAATGAAGAAGCAAATAGGTTCGCTTTTGCCGTTGTTGTTGTTGCAGTTGGGCTTGGCCTTGTGTTCCTGAGTGGCAGAGCAACCAGCAGCGCGATGACGAATTGAAGTAGAACAAACACGTAAAATTTTGATTTTAGAATTTTTTCTTTTGTTTTGTTTTAGTTATTTTGATTTGACTGCCTTATTTTGTTTTGTTGCACTTGAAAACAATTTGGTAACGTTCACAGAGACGCTGATAAGGCGTATGCAAAAATTTATTAAACACTGCAAAAATTGCAATAAGAGAGTGAGCAGGGCGCGAAATTACGTTTGAATTTATATCGAAACTCAAACACTCACACGCACACATACACACTCACAAAATACCGGTAGACTTACATACGCGCCGAGCTGCGAACTGCGCTGCGCTGACACGGGCAAACACAGTTAAGTGGGAGTGTAAAACAAAGATAGCAAAAAGAACACACAAGACCGACGCGCCGTTAACAATTTGAAATTGCCAAAAACAAAAAAAAGAATCGAGTGAATTTCTCTACGGTCTCGGCTTTTATTTCTAATAGGAAATGCAATACGGTAGCAATCGACGCGACGGCGGGTGTCGGCGACAAACAGCACAGTAAATGTTACGCAGAATTTAGACAAAAGGAATGGGGGGAGCGAGCAAAAGCTGATTGTACGAATAAAGGCACGCGAAAATTATACAGAAAAGAAGGATACACAAAAAATTAACACAAACGAAACGGGGACGAAACACTGCGAAGGGCACAAAAATTATGTCGAAAAATTGAAACGAAACTGAAACTCAGAAATCGTCACAATTGACACACCAACACAATGAAACAAGTCCGATTGACATTAAAATCAAATTGAACTAATTTTCTGGCGTAATTATAACAAATATATTTTTGTTTACCCGAACACACAATTATTTCTTCATAAATATAGCGGTTCTTTTTTTAATTTCTTTGAATTTTTTTTTTGGCTTGGCTAGCTTCACTTTTTTTGTAATTTGCTGAGTGACTTACTTTGTTATTGTTTAGATTTAAATTTGTTGCAATTGTGGGCTTTTTTTTTTACTTGCACGCACGTAAATTGACTTTTATTATTTGTTTAACAATTGAAAAAAGCACACGACAATTTTACGCGGTTTATGGCGCGCATTATTTTTATCAACCGATCGTTACCGAACCAAAACTCGTCCGCCGCGTCTGAAGAGTCGTAAGAGAATGAGAGCGAGCGAGAGAGCAATAAAGCAGTTTCCAGCTTTTTTCCTTTTCAGCTATTTTAACGAAAAGTGTACGGTAACAGCTGATCGCGCTACAGTTGAGTGGGTTGGTGCAACTTTTAAACTCAAAGCAGAAGCGTCGGATGAGATCTTCATGACGAAGGGCAGCTGGGTGAGACACTTAAGAATAGGTAGAAAACCTAAAGGGTAGAGAGAAACCCTAATGAAGAGAGAGAAATGCTTAAGAGCACAGTTGCGCTCAGTTCGGTTGAGTGAGTTGATTACTTTGAGTGAGACTTAACAGCTGATCATGCTACACTAACGCCTTCTAGGGGTTATTTTCAGAAACTCAAAGATGTGACTCAATGAGCATAGCAACCAGCTTCTGTAAGGCCCACCAAAGCACGTTTATTTTTAAAACCAAATTCTGATCGAGTTGTATTGTGTGGCGGCCTCAATCTCATAGCAAGCAGCATTTGTGAATAGGCTGGGCGCACGTTAATTTTAAAACCAAACAAGACGCCTACTTTTTCGTGGAATTTTGTTTAGCTCGAAATTAATAGGAATTTTGTTTGTTTGCTGGCTTATTGATCACGCGTGAGTCACTGGATTGGTGCCGCCACTAGGGCAGCTTGAAAAACGAGTATTCAATGAGAAATTAATTGTTAGAAAAAATTAATTGAAAACACAAACCAATTGCAACAAAGCGTCGAGTGAAGCGAGAGTGTTGAATTCATGAGAACTCAAAAAACAAAAAAAAATCACGTGCAAAATTTTCGTAAATATTTTAATTAAAATAAGTGCAACTCTTTTAGTTATTACAAAATCAAAATGAATTCATTTGCTTCGAAAAATCAATTGTTATTTTACAAATGAATTAAAAGGTGTGCGTATGTGTGTGCGTGTGTGTGCGTGTGTGTGTGTTTGAGACTATTTGCTTTTAATAAATGCAAGTAAATTTCGAATGCATTATTTGCTCAACATATTCTTTTTTTTCTAGTTTAGCCAAAAAGAAATCTATTTGTGATGGTGTCTGCGGAGGGGGGGGGGGGGGGGGCATCTGCTGTCTGCTCAAAGTTATTTGCAAAATTTGCACTAAAATGTAAACAAAAATGCGATTGTGCAAATATTTGCATGGGCCCAAAAAATATGCTCCAACATTTTTGTTGATTGTATTGTTTTCTTTTTTTTTCTGTTTTATATTCGAAAGGCCATGCCCACCCGCGCCCCGCCCCCTCCCTAACCCAGCAGCAGTGGGGCAGTCATCGGCACACTTTTTGGTTATTCTAAAACTTTGCGCAAAACAATTGAACACAAATCGCACAACTCACACACACACACACACACACACACACAGAGGACCAAGTGAGCATGACATTTGTGTGTGTGTGTGTGCGTGTGTGTGTCTGGCATCGAAAAGTATCTTGTTAGCAGCGCAGATACAATTGTAAATGCTGAGATTTGAATTTTCTATGTTTTCTTTTTATTTTGTTTGATTTTCTTTTTTTTTGTTTTTTTTTTAGTTATTTATTTTGTTTCTTGCGTTGATATTATCGATAAAATTTGCACACTCACACCGAGTGCCGAAGTGCCGAATCCGGGCTAAAATAACAAACAACTAAATTCCAGCCAAAGTCTGTTCTATCTGACTAGCCCACTTCTTACCCCTTGCCCCCTCTCTCTCTCTCTCTCTCTCACTCTCTTTACATCTTAGCATGATGCCAGACGCAGACAAAAAAAGCATGTCTTGATTTTGTCTGCTGGACCAGAAACACAAATTGCTGCAATGCAACTTTGAGATACTTTTATATCAGAATGCAAATATATGCAAATGCATCGAAGAGCTGAGAATAAGTGAATTATTGAAAAAGCATCTCACTCTAATTGACAAACCCAAGATGTTCCGGGTACTCTCTCTCTTTTTTTTTTATAGATATTTGAAGAGTGGGAAAGTATCTTTGAAATTGATTTTCGAATTCTTGAAATAAGCCAAGCAAATAATTTTATATATAGAATTATTCTTGGGATTTCCAAAAATTTAAAGACCTCTTAGGATGAGTCTTGCCTAGATATTTTAGAGATAAATTTGGAACCAATATTTAAGAGCCCCTCAGACCTTTGAAATAAAAGGTTTAGTAAAAAACTTCATAGATAAAAATATGGTGGAAAATCTTGTAAAATCTTTATAAAAATCCGAAAAACTTTGAACAAACCAAAAAAACTCTTTCCATTTCGATAAAGATTTGAAACTGCTTCGTTCAACAAATTTGAAGAGCTTCAATATTTTCAGTAAAACTTTTAGGCCATCCCTGATGACGTGAAGCTTTCAGGGTTCACGAGACATCTTAGAATGAATATAGTTTCAGAGATCCCTAGTTTCAAGATTTCACTAGACTTCTTAGTATGAATATAGTTTAGATAATTTATAGAAATAATTTGAAGAGCCCCAGGCAATCCTCAGACCTTTTAAATTAAAGATATATCAAAAGATTCCATAGATAAAAAAATCTTGGAAAATCTAGTAAAATCTTTAAATTAAAAATAAAAATTTCAGAAATTCCCAAAAGATTTGAACAAACCAAAAAATTGTTACCACTCTGAAAAAAATTTCCAAAATGCTTCGTTCATAAAATTTAAAGAGTTTCAATATTTCCATTAAAACTTGAAGTCATCACTTAAAAACTGAAGCTTTAAGAGGTTCACTGAACCACTCACAAAATTACCAACTTTGACAAATTTGTTATCCCGATAGGAGAGAATCACTAACCGCTAATTACACTAACAAACAACAACAAACAACAACAACAACGCCAATTATCTCTAGCAATTATCGTGGCAAACTATTAACTATCAACGGCTAGCTAGCTAGCCAACAACAACAACAACAGCAACAACTACAATATAATTGACCCGACTCAAAAAACAAAAAAAAAAGTAGAAAAAATAGAAAATTAAATGAGTGCGATAAACAGCAAAACATGAAAGTAATCTATTCAGATTTGTTTCAGAGGCGGCGAGGCTTGGTCAACTTTGAACGAGCCAAAATGTTTAACAAAACGGCCACAACAAAGCAGCACTATCAACTACAACAACAATAACAAATCGAAAACAACAACAACGAGTAGAACAAAACTTTTTTTTGGATACTCCACAAGCCATGGCAGAGTTCATCGAAGAGGAGCCAACTCAAAAAGGTAAATTGACACTTTGGGTTTGAAAATTTGCCTTGCCAATTGAGCCATGTTCGTCCTTCTTTTGTTAAAGTCGGCAATTGTGGCCTGCGTCATTTACAGAGCCTGTTGCTCTTCCTCAATCTAACGGTCAACTCGATACTCCAATATAATGTGAGCGTGGCTGTGGTAGCTCTGACTAGCTCCACCTCCGCCGATGCGGATGTACCGGTAAGTCAAATTGAACAGGTTCCAGGGAACCCCAAATCAGATTTATGTCAGATTTATTTCAGACATATTCTTTCTATACACTAATAGGGGATCCCAAGATTGGTTAGGAATCACTGTAATCTGGTTCCAGGCATCCCCAGATTCCAGGGAACTCCAAAAAGATAATTCTAGCTAGAACTTATAAGACTGATCCATTCAAGACTTTGCAGAGATCAGATTTATTTCAGACATTCTATCCATAGGGGATCCCTAAATGTAAGCCCAAGTGTGGTTAGGAATCACTGTAATCAGCATGAAAATAAAAAGATAGATCACAGATTATACAGACCCATAAAGATCAGATATATTTCAGTATGATCTCTTTATTGGCCGATTTTAATCAAATGTTATGGATACTTGGGACTCTTGAATATCAAAATATAATCAGCAGGAATCAACTATCTATTATAAAGATCCCTTAAGATCAGATCTATGGTAGGGTGATCTCATTTATTCATTAACCGATCTTATTATTGTTTTAATGAGATCTATTCTTTTTCGACCTTTCAGGGATTCCTGATCATTAATTTAACTTTATTTAGGAGTGCATATAGCCTTCCTGAAAGTATCAGCCTTTTGGACTAGAGAGATTCAACTAATATATTATGTATGTATAGATTACACCTCTTTCTATATCTCTATCAATCTTTATAGTTTTTGAACTTGATATACATATCAATTCTTATAGCTATGAAAATTGGTCAGTATCAAACTAATATATTAAGAAATCCCTAAATAGATAGAGTTCCATCTTAGGCTTATCAATCCAAGCTCCTGTTAAGATCTTTAAAGGATTATAGACAGAAACAAAATACTTAATTATTTCTGTACAACTAACTCTTACCTTCTTTTTTTACAGTTCTATGACTGGTCGGAGGGGGAGAAGTCGTACATACTATCTAGCTTCTATTGGGGCTCCACCTTGACTCAATTTCTGGGCGGCTACCTGTGCAAAAGGTTTGGCGTGAAAGCAGTCTTACTGGGCGGAAGCTTTGGCTCGGCCTTCCTGAGTGCCTGCACCCCGACGGCTATCTATGCGGCCGGCTGGCAGGCCTACTGCGGCATACGACTGATGCAGGGTCTCTGCCAGGGCGTAACCCTGCCCTGCATACACCAGCACCTGGCCAATTGGTCACCCTTGAAGGAGCGAACCCGTCTGGGGGCCTTTGCCTACACCGGCTTTGACTGCGGCAATGTCCTGGCCATGTATGTAACGGGCATGCTGGCCTCCAGCAGGCTGGGCTGGCCCAGCATCAGCTATGTATCGGGCGGCCTGGGCTTTGGCTGGTGTCTGCTCTGGCTGGTGCTGGGTGCCAGTCGACCTAGTGACAGCCGCTGTATAGGAAAGGCTGAGCTGGAGTTTATAACCAAAGATCTGAAGCACTCGGAGCAGCAGCAACGAGAGCTGGCCATACCCTGGCGAGCCATTTTCACCTCGCCGCCTTTTTATGCCCTGCTAGCAGCACGCTGTGCCGATTTCTGGGGACTCACCACCATGCAGGCTGAGCTGCCCGCCTATTTAAAGGGCGTGCTTCAGCTAGACCTTGCCAGCAACGCCTTCTATTCGGCCCTGCCCTTTATAGTTATGTGGGGCATGTGCTATCTCTACCTGGCTGTGGCCGATGTGTTGCTCCAGCGGAATTGGCTCAGCCTGACAGCCCTGCGCAAGACCTACAACAGCATAGCACTGTGGACTCCGGCAGGGATAATGGTGGTGCTGGGCTTTCTGGATGCAAGTCAGAGACCCTGGGTCCTGACTCTGGTCACTCTGAGTGTGGGCGTGAGCAGTGCGGCCACAATTGGCAGCGAGCTGAATACAATTGACCTGTCCCCCACACATGCCAGCATATTGATGGGGATTGTGAGCACATTTACCAATGTGGTGGCCCTGGTCACACCGCTGGTGGTGGGCGTGATTGTGGAAGATCAGAGTAATCGGGGACAATGGCAGGTTGTGTTTGGCCTGGCCAGTTTGGTGCTCTTTGTGGGCAATTGGATCTATTTGATTTGGGGCACAGCCCAGCTGCAGGACTGGGACAGTCCGGAGGCCAAGGATGCGCCCGAGTCGAGATCTCTCAGGGCGAACCAGGAGGGCACAGATTTGTAGTGTTATTCGAATTTAAATATGTGTGCAATAAAGAATTAGGAATACACAATTTATGACCTCTTCTTTTTATATTTTAGAGTTATTTTAGAGAATTTATCTCACAGATACTTTTCGTATCTTCTAGTCGAATTTGAGGCTTAAGCTGGCTAATGTTGGCCGCACCTGGTCCATAACTACAGCAACAGCAACAACCATAATAGAAACATTCATAAGGAAGCGAAATGCTGGCATAAAGAAGACATTAAATGTAAAGACAACAAAAGAAAGAAAGCACAATTTATAATAGCCAACAGAGGAGGAAGAGTGAAGACCAAGATACTGGAGATATATAAATAAATAAAATATAAAATAAAATAACAGCTGCTCGCTTTCCGTTACAAGTCATTTTTGTTGCATATTTATAGGCGCATAAAATATTGTCGTTTATTTTTAATTTAATGACAAGAAATTTGTACATACTTCCGTCGCTCTCTCCCCGTCATCGCCCCTGCTGCCACAGCTCCAACGAGCCTTTGTTATTTCCATTTGGTAATGGCCTGTAACAATTGCAATCTATCTTCGCATTTACGACAAAACAAAACAATTACACTAACAAATATCACATGGACATGGCTTGGGAAAATAAAACCGACTGAAAAAAAGAAATGTACCAACCACCATTGCCTCGGTGGGGTCTACCCAGCAGGTCACGCTGTTTTCGTACGTGTTTGGACATGTTCAAAACATGGCGAGAATTCGCTTTTTTTTCTTTGATAAAACATTTCATTACGCAACATTTATATTGGAGCTCAGTTTGGTCAGACTGTGGCATCATCATCATCATCAGCAGCCGCAGCAGTAGAATAGATGGCGGCCAAGTTTTCCTCCTCAGCTCATTTGAATTAAATGCAATAATTTTGGGTCATTACTGGAAATGTTCTGCGTGCCGATGGACACTAAATGAGACGCAACGTGAGCCCACCTGGGTGGGTAGTCGGGTCCCCCGCCCCCCTTCAACTTCCTCAGACAAAAGAAAAAAAAAAAAAACCATTAGCATATTTGGCTTCAAGTTACGTGCGTGAAGATTTCGTTTATTTATAACTAAACTGATGGTCTCAACTCCTCATATGTTTACCTTTACACTTTTAAAATGTTCTTTCGGGGAGGCGGCTGAGTCGGCTTGGAGTGGTGTAATTTTCATCCGAATTAAATGCTACGTTGAAAAGTTAACGCCGTGCAACTCTGCTAATGACGCCCAAGTTGAGTGAAGCGGTAGAGCATAATGCAGCCACTCACATCGACTCGATTCCAATCCCAGCTCATCCTGCCAACCTGCCCTACCCACCCTGCCCAGGCCGCATGACGGTAGCCTTAATTAAAACCAACTCAAGCGCCATTCGACGACTGCCAAAAATATACAAGAACCCAGAGAGAAACCAGCGGTAACCAGGAAAGGATCAGAGGAAATCTTACATTTGGGATAGAGTAAATACTCTTTTTGAAGGTTATTGGAAATTTTAGAAATTACTTAAACCTAACAAAAAAGAATCAAGGAAACTTAGGAATCTAAGTCTAAAGTTGATCAGTTCCTAAATCAAATATTCCTAGGATTCTGTGAGACAGAGAAAATGGAAATAAAGTAAATTGACTTGGTCAGAAATTCCTAGGTTTATGAAAGACAAAGAAGGGAAATAAAGTAAATTCCACTATAGTTTTGACTTGGGAAAAACTGAAAGTAATCATTTTATAAACTTAGCGAAACTCAAGAACAACGAATCTGAACAATCTAAATCAAATTTATTCTTGTCTTATGTTTTCCTTATTAAAATGAGAAAATAACATTTCTCTCAGAAAATATTGTTTTCCAAATACTTCAGATATATCTGTAGAACTGATAAGTACCATACAACTTAATGATATGGAGCTAATGGTTTTAGCTTAGCTTGACTACAAAGGCCCACGTATTCTCCCTGAATTCAGGCAGTACTCTTTTCTTTCTTGAGAAAAAAAAGTTCTAAAAATAGTCGGTGAAAAAAAATTAAAGCCCTTAAATGGAAAGACTAAGGTGTGTGTTTCTTATTCTTCGGCCTTAAATTTCTGTGCTTTCCCCGGCGCCATGACTACACTGAAAAGTTTCCAGCGTACATGCTGCACTTTTCCGTTGGTAATTTTCCAAGGCATGAAAGTGCACTCGGCGTGGCGGAGGGGGCTGGGGTCTGCACATGTATGGCAAGCAGCTTCTAATTAATGTGCAGACCGAAAAGTTTTTACAACTTCGGCTTGAAAAAAAAAAAACATTTACACAATCCACACTAGCGGCAACTAAAAATGCATTTAAGAAGAAAACAAAAAAATTAAATATAACAAAAAAAAAAATGTCTCAAAAAAATATATAAAATCAGAGGCTGAATTTTTAGTGTGGCCAAGAAAGCAACAGCTAATCTCATTTCTACATTCTCACCTGGACTTTCACCTGTCTATTAGGTTTTTGGCAAATGTGATTTCTGAAATGTGCTCGAAATGAAATTGGTCAAAGCTTCGACTTCAAGTGGCAAAGATAAAGCTGTTGGAAAACTTTTAAATTAAATTTAATTTAAATGGAAGATTTTTCATGCTCACAAACTAACTCTTTCCAATTGGTTTTAAATTGAATTAAAATATTTAGAAATTAAATTCCTGACTGGCTGCACTCGACTTGAGGTTGAATGAGGCCGAAAAGTAAATTAAATAATTTCAAGAAATTATTCAATTTGGAGGACCGCTTGGGCATATCAAATATTATTTATGATTTAAGAGCTCGCAATGCATTTAAAATAAATCAATTAAAACAGTAATCAGAAATATATTTAATGTATTAAATTATATGTAAAAGATAGCAGATTTTTTTTTTTGTTTTTTGTGGTGGAAAAATTCAGATTTATGAAAAATGAAAATTTATAAAATTTTATGAAACTTTTAATCTTGGCTTAACCTTTAAAACTTTAAGTTTGTTTTAAATCCCTCTTGAAGTTTTCAATTTCTTTCTCAGTAGCAAAAATATAGAAAAATTCTTTGTCTATTCTTTTAATTTCTTCCTACTTTTTGTAACTCTCTAATTGGCCCAAAAATACTTTACAATAAGCCAACTGATAGTTTGTTATTGGAATTTTTCAGTCAATTTATTTCTGGGTTTGGGTTTCTCTGGCATATTGAAAATGTTCTAAAAAGAAAACATCAAAAATTCTGCAACACAAAAAAAAAAAAAAAAAAGAAGAAGAAGCATCAACAGAAAAAATCCAAAGTCTTTTGTTGTCTAGATGAATATTTTATGAATATTTGGCTTTGTGTATTTTGGCAAGAGGAGCGGCGACTGCCAATTGGCAGCATTGTCAGTGTCACTCAAAAGGCATCAATGGAGACCACGCACCCAGAAAGAAAGAAAAAAAAAAAAAAATATATATATATACTAACCCTTTGGGCCCATATTATCAGCCTTCGAGTTGTTTGAAATTCGAGCAAAATGGGGTTGAGGGGGGATGGCGTTGGGTTGGCTGTCGGTGGAGGCGCGAACATCAACAATGAATGTAATTCAATATGCAAATTGGCGACAACAATTTTCTACTTTTTCAGCTGTTTTCCATATAAATTTGCAATGCCGTTTTGCCCTGCCTGTTGTTCAGCTCTTCCTCTTCTTCATTTCTCATATATTTCAGTGTGTGAGCCAGTTGGAGTGCGCTGATTATAATCACTTCCAGCCTTGCCATATGATGGTGTTTCAGTTTGGTTTTTCCTTTTTTTTTTTTTTTGGTGGAGAGGAAGGGGTAAAGATTTTGGGACAGAGTGAAAATTCATTTGAAAATATTTAACCGCTAACCAAAATTCATTTTAACATCAACATATTTTGTCATTAGGCAGCAATTCAAGTCCACCAAAAGTTGTCACGACAACGGGACAGAAGCTGGTTGGGCTTTGAATGAAATTGTGGTCAATAGTTGATAATGATGTTGTTGATAATGTGAAACTGACCACAAATACTGCCAGACAAAGACAGAGCGTGGGGCTGGGGTGGGGATGGGGTAAACCGGCCAATTGACAAGGCAAAAGGAAGCCAAGCCATGGCCAAAATCTCATAGAGACGTGTAGTAATTAATTAGACTCGCAGGGCATTTTATATGAACAAAGCGCAACAGGAACTGCAATTGCAATACCAAATTGTCAACCACAACAACAACAACAACAACAAAAGAGGCAACGACAACAGCAACAGCATCCAGTTTATCAGGACATAACTGCAATTTGGCCTAGTCTGGTAAGACACAGGCGGAAGGCAACAGTGGCACACACCCAGCCACTAATTGAACATGAAATGGCAAACGTATCTATGTATGTATCTTTGTATTTGCAGCTCAGAGACTCGAGCTACATTTTGTATCTATTTCTATTGCCAATGCATTTCAATGCCACTTGTCATCCTGCAGCGCTTTCTGGCTACTTCTACTCATCAGGCCTAACAACTCACTCAAAGCATTGCCACTTCTGTTCTCCTTCAGATACACTGAATTTATCGGCATTGATGTTCTCCTATAAGTGCAGCTGACAGGATTCGAGAAATGCGCCTTTGGCTGCCCGAAAACGACTGACCAAATGGTCAAATCGAACCAAGATTTCCATTTTCACAAGCATCCAACACTACAGTTTGGCACCCACACAAACTTATTGGCAAATATTTGCAGAAATGTTGAAATCTTAGTAGCCAATGTCGGTCCTTGATATGTGTGGCCTGTGGTCTTGATTTCTATCCAAACTGGACCAACTTTTCCTATTTCTTCTATTAAATTAAAAAAGAAAAGGAAAAACTAGTAGTCATCTTTGGCCTGACTAATCAACAGTTCCACACAAAGTAGGCGAAAATCAAATATTTTAAAATTTCTGTCACTAACCTTGACCAATCACGCCAAATGAGTTGAATCTTTAAAAGAGTTGGCCAGTGTCAGGAGGTATTTATAATTTTTACATCATTGATTTGGCTTGGGACCCTCACATGGTAAATAGTTAGTAAATACTTGGAGCATTGTTTATGATTGTGAAATTTGATAAAGGTTTAACTTGTTCTTGAAGTGCTTGATACTTTTTCTTGAGGCAATGTTAGAGCCAAGTACACCGCTTCAGCCTGTTTTGAGATAGGTATAGGTTTGTTAGAGCTAGACAGATCGGGACCCAGTATATCATATAGCTTTCTCATCAACTTAAGTCGGTCGAAGTTTGTTAATCATACACATAAATCGGCTTAAGGAACCTCTGAATCTGGAATCTTCAGCGCTCCAAAAAATACCAAAACTTTTTTTGAGACTCTTATTATTTCCTTGGATTTTGATTGTCATAGTCCTCAGATCTAAGAATATAAATCTGTGTTTAAGCAGAAGTCCCCCCCCCCCCTCCCCCACACAAGAGACTAGAATTCCAGAAAAGGTCTATTCAGCAATATTTGCATCTTTCGGTAGAGTTCCTTTTATGTTTTACTGATTTTTGGTCTTATATTTCTAACCTTATTATATTACTTGAGTTTAATTCACAAAGTTTCCTCAATCCATATAAACAATTCTTGTGTATTTTAGCTTCTCAAAAGTGTCAACCTCTGCTTAAATTTTCTAAATAAATAATTATTCCTCTGATTTCGCTTTGTTTTGTGTCATATCCCTTTTCGTGTTGTTTATTTATTTGTTTGTATTTGTTATTTTAAAGAATTAAGACAAATGAGATTTCATAGAATCGACAATAGTTCTGTGTGCCTTAAGAGTGTAAGTCAGACCAATTTGCTGCTCAGTTGCATAAAAGATTTCAGCCAAGCAAGGTAAACATTTGATTTGTCCAGTTGGGAGCGAAGGGGCAAAGTCTCAGAGCTCAATTGAAGAAATACTTTGTACGACATGCAAGCCTCTGGGGCAGCTGGTGAGTGTTTTTGTTTTTGCTATACTAATTAATTTTTTAGAGACTCTCATGGCAGAGGGGCAGTAAGAGTGCTTAACAAAAAGATTATGACAGATTGAAAAACTGAGTCAGTAGCTGAAAAAGGTATCCAAATGAAAAAAACACATACGAAAGTAATTAACAGGGCAATTCCATGGAGTGGCCGAGGCCCTCAACTTTCTTGATGAGCAATTTTCAATGGTCCTTCTCTCGGTGGTTGCCATGGGTGCTGCCTGCAAGCTTGCGGCTCATTGGGTCGACGGGCAATGGTAGAGGCAATTTTTCACGATTCCCGCCACTTTTGGTGACCCCCCAGTAGCCCCCACACCCCCCGTACACAATAAATTAACCGAAACGTATTAATTCTTTTTATTTAACATCCCTTCGACTGACTGCCGGCCCAGGATGTGGCTGCCCTTTTTATATGCGTGCAAAAATTTATGCTTGAATTAAATATGATGACCAAAAAAAAAAAAAACAAGAAAGAAGAGGAAGAACAATGGCAAGAAAGCCCAAGAGTTCAGGCCTTTTTGTTGTTGGCATTGCCATTCTCGTGTCGTGGAGCCAAATGTTGTGTCCTTATTTACACATGTACAACACGGCGTATACGCGCTGTAATATACCACATAGCCACCGACAATTAATCTTGAGCATCGGGGCACGTGTTTTATGTGCGCGAGTTTCTTTAAGCAGTCGTTCTCGTCAGCGCGGCTGTGGTCGTTTGTGGTCTTCTTGTCCACAGTGAAAGCCACTCTCCCCACCCTGCACAGCCCATCATATGGCCGGGTTATAATTGAATTTTCATAGCCATATTACCGCAGACATAGCCAAAGGAACCAAAGGCAGAGCGAGACGACATGAACAAGATGACACAACAAGGAAACATCAAACTTGGTTTTGGCCTGTGTCCTATTCGGTCCCCTTTTTGGGCCATTATTTAAATGTAATGTTGCTTTATTATTATGGCAATCGAAAGCAAATGATTACGACTTTATAAATATAAATCAAATTAGAAGCACAGATTGTGACTGCCTCTCTTGTTTATCTGGTTATTCCTGCCACATGCTGCACAGCCATTCCCTTAAGACGAAGACACTTTCTTTTTTCTTTTTTTTTTTTTGACTACACTAAAAAGACATTTGAAACATTTTAATGAAGCGACTTCATGCTCAGCCGTTAAATTTAAAATAAATTATAGAGTAGGTTGAAAGAAATGATAGATAGATTTGAAGTGATGTAAAATTGAAAAGGCAATCTTGTTTGGGCTATTTAATAATCACATTTAGATTTGAGAGCCAATTACTTACCGTTTAACAATTATTCCAATTTAAGCTGTAAAGAAATAAAAGGGTAGAATTGTTTTATTAGAACTGTTAATAAAGTCAGCTGGGAGCCAAGGGAACAAGTTCCGATAAATAAAAAACGATAACTCATTTCCACTTGCAAATGAACTCTTATTTTCGAAACTAGTTCCGATAAAAAAGCCGATCCAATTGTCTAAAATAAACTAAAATTTTTTATACTGGAATTGTCAACTCATTTTAAAGGATCAAAGCACTAAAATAGCTTCATTTGTGATTTAAAGAAGAAGGAATAAATTGAAAATGAGTAGGAACTGAAAGGTATTTTTTCAAGAAATTAAACTCATTTCTTTTCATTTTTGGTCTTGCAGATTCAATGAAAGAGGGCGATCTTGTATTTGCCCAAAAGCCCGGCTATACACCCACGCCAGGAAAATTGCTGTCCAGCCGCGGCGGCAACGCTTGGGTCAAATTTATTCACACCAATGACACTCACCGCATTCGCTTTTCCAAAATCTGGCCGTACAACGAGGAGACCAAGAAGAAGTTCATTACACAGCAAACATTGGAGTATGAAAGCTTTTGCGAGACAATTCTCATAACCGAACGCTCTCTCGGAGTCAAGGATGATACGATTATTGACTATGTCTATCGAATCCTTAAGCCCAACGAAAAGTCCTCGTATACTCCAGAGTCCAAGGCTGAGCCTCACTTGGAGGAACTGAAGTTTCTGCACGAAGTGCGCAGTCAACGCTATACACTTGAGGCAGAGGCCCAATTCATTTGCCAAGTCAATATTCTGCGCAAAAATATCACCGTCACCCATCAAAATTTTCCAGCTGCTGAGACAGCCTTCTTGGAGTTGCTACGCTTGCCAGTCAGTCAATTGCTCCTAGTGCGCAATTACGAGGCCGTCAAATGCATTAAGCAACTTCGTGACTACTTTATTAGCCTAACCGAATTCGATGTTATAGTTGGTGATTCCACAGATCTGCTTCACGAATCACAAATGGTGCGCAACTACGCTGACCAATTATTTGAGCGTTTTGCCAAAGCTTTCAATTTATATAATAATCCCAATTTTTGGGCGGAATATGGCAAGTTAACTGAAATTTATATGAAGTACACGTTGAAGAAGTCACCAGTTGGAGAGGTGAAAGCCCAAACTAATTCAAACGACGAAGACAAAGAGAATCAAGTGGATGGAGTCCAGAAGGACCTGAAGTAACAGCAAAATGCAAAAAAGTGCAAAAAAAAACCAAAGACTTGAAGAGAACAATAAAAACAATATTCATAAGAATTTCAAGAATTCTATTGAAAATTTCTCAAAAAAAAAAAAAAGGAAAACCGCATTTATATAGAAATATATATCAATATATCACAAATATGTGCATACAAATAAATACCATACGCTTGTATAAATAACCAAGAATGTCCAAGGTTTTTATGTGATTTCTTGGCACCAACCCCCAGAATATTTGAAAAAGTCAAATCAGAAAAGCACTTGTAAAAAAAAAGAAATGACAAATATGCTTTGCGTGTGTGTGTGTGTAAAGTGGTCAGAGAAGCACACGCAATGCCTGCCAAGATGTTGACGTGAGGCAAACAAAACAACAAACTAGGGAGCAAGGTTAGCCAGTCCCTAAGTCAGGCAGGTTCTGGTTTATCCTAGACTTGACTAGTTGCTGTGCCCGTTGAGATAAATAATCGATCAAAATGTGAGACAAATCGTCATGCGGCGGACTTACGGCATAAGCAAAAGCCAAAATGTGTTCACACCTTGACAGCTGGACAAGCCCACTAAGTCCGGCGGATCTCACCTCATGCCTGCCTCAATTTTTGGCTGGCAAATAGCAATTCACACATACCTGCTGGTCCGTGCGTCCGTCTGCTTGGCTTAGTTTGGTTTTTGAGAGGCTCAGTTTGTTCGGTTCGGTTCTGTTCTGTTTGATTGAGGCTGGTAAAAGTCGTAAGGCAAATTCAATTTGTGCTGTCAAAAATCTAACCAATATTGGTGGCCAATGCACTCGTAGCGCGGGGTACGGTGCTGAAGCTCAACAAATCGATTGAAAACGTAAATGAAATTGACAGCCAGCCTGCCAGGCAGCCAACTGAAATAGAATAGCATTAAGCCGAGTATGTGAGTGGGAGGGGTGCTGGCCGACTGCGCGTATCCTTGTTTCGGGTTAAGCAGTTTGACATTTTGTTCTGGAGTCAGGGGGGCAAGGTGGTCGGGGGGTGGTGGATGCCGCAGTCCTGCAACCACAAACGAAGCGCAAGGCCACGTTTAGTTATATCCAACAGAGCGTCGAGCCTGGTCAGCCTTGCAGGTGTTCGGGCTTAAGCAAAGCATCAAATTAATTTGACATTTGCTTTGTCACTGTCAACGGCAGGCGTAATTGTAGATATAACAGCTCTGGCAGGTCGAAGGTGTCTGTGTCTTTTAACCTAAACCGTTGCCTGTTTCCGGCCATCAAAGCCAATGGCCAATAGCCTGTTCGGCCACAATTGATGATGATATATGGCCGGGCTTTGATTGGAACTATAACTGGGTGAATTCTCGCACTCCCGTGGCCTATTGATATTCTTATTAGGCTCAGATCCAAGTTACATATTAGATCAGGGCAGAGGTGTGCTTTAAAATGCTTAAAAGGCCAATTAACTTGAAGCTTTTAAGGAAATTAACCTGCATTTGATTTTTTTATATAAAGTAAGTCTAAATAATTGAAAATGTTTTTGTTGCCCAGCCCATAATATTATAACGAAAAACAACAGACTTTCCAGATTGAAGCATGTAAAATAAATAAACAAAAACAAACAAGTTTGGCTTGCGGTATTTTGTTTCTTTTTTTGGGGAAAAACGCACTGCGTACGCCCTGAAAATATGCCATAAAAATAATAATGTTGTTTTTTAATTTACCTAAAATGCTTCCTTACCTCCACAAAGCACTCGGACCCATTCACATTCTCAAAAAAAAAAAAATAATAATAATGCCCACCTATATCAGAAGCAACTCTGAAAGCTTGATAAGAGGAAGAGCCGAGAAACCAGTGTTGCCTTGTCGTTGTTGTTTTTGGTGTGTAAGAAACAAATAAGGAGGCAATTTACAGTGGTAAAAAAATATATACAAACGGTAAAGACACAGGAAATTAATTATTTAATTTTAATATTGAAAAAAAAAACATATAGCCAAAATGATGATACGATATCTTGTCCTTTCAGCGAAGTTCGTTCATCGGAACAATCGATTGAGCGGATTTCCCTAGAAAGTTTGAGAGATTGCAAGGATCTTGTAAAGTATTAAAATTTGTTATTTCAAAATTGCGATAAAAATTTAAAAATTGTCTTGGGATAATCTTGATTCCTTTTCTCGGTGATTTTAGCCGATTTTAGTGGATTAAAAAAAAATGTGATCTGATTTAACCATCACAACCTTGCATCAAGCAATTCCAGAAACTGATTGGAATTATACAGAAAATTCTTTTATTCTTTTCAATTTTATATTTTTATAATAATATAGAACTGGTTTGGTATAATCTTTATTCCTTTTCTCGGTATAGGAAGCTGATTTTAGGCAGAAATTGGTGGAGTAAAAAAAATGTGATCGGATTGATCATATAAAATTTAATTTATTTACTCATCAAGCAATTCAAGTAACTCATTGGAATTAACCTGAAAAATCTTTAATATATTTTAAATTTTTATTTTGGTGTGAAGCCAGAGAGAATCTTTTCCGAATGTTTTCTATATTTTCTTAAAAATATACCTTGAATTAATTCTTTGAAATCGGAAATATATATGACTTTTTTTTTGAGCCGAAACGTCACGTTTGTGCAATTGCCCAACCAATTAATTGTCTGTCTCTATTTGGCCACCTTTGACCATGGTGTCACTGTCACTGCCACTGCCACTGCCACACGTAAAGCGTACGGGCTATTATGTCATAAGCGGAGCTACTTAGTGGCGGATTTTTTTTTTATGGCAAACTACCAGGAGAACTCTGCACACACAGGAATGGTGGTTGGTGCGTTTTGTTATTTTTATTATATATTTTTTGTTATTTCCTTTTTTTTTTTTCTTCCTGTTTTTGTAGGCACTGAATCTGTTTGAAGTTCATTGTGGCATGCGGAGCAATTGCCTACTTAGTGGTGGCTTGTCGTAAGCCTGACAACAACTACCAACAAGTGGCTCTGTGGCAACTTCTCCATCTATCAAGTTCTTTTGGCTCTTCAGTTACTAATTTCATTAAATTTTGCACTTAATGCGGCCTAATGAATTGATTTTGTGGCCGGACTCGCTGGACGCGCCAAGCATCAAATAACCTGGATGTCAATTTTGGTGGGGCCGTGTTGACTTCTGTGTGATTTATGAACCGGCGGCGTCTGATGGCAATCACCATACTACATTCACACACACACAGGCCCACCTGAACATGGCCCAAAATGAATGCTTATCAGGTCGCATCATGTTTTTCATGCCAAACAGAAACAAAAAAAAAAACAAAACCTTTTCGATAAGGCAAAAACCAAACAGCAGTCCTGGGGTCTCTGGTGGTGATTTATTTTGGTTTTTAAATCGCAATTTAAAGTGAGCTCCCATAAAAAGAAGGCATGAAAAATTCAGCAAATTTTATAAACTGTTTTTCTCTTTGGAGCTTTTAATATTTTTGTAATTTTTTTTTTTTTATGTCCAATCGTAAAAAGTTAGAGCACAGTTTAGTTTTTAGCGACCTGGTCGCTCATATCTGCTTTGGATTTGCATTTGTTCTGTTGGATTTTGTTTTTGTTATTGTTGTTGTTTTTTTTTTCGTACTAATTAAAATTTTTATATTTATCAAAGTTGCAGGCCAAAACTCGGCAAAGCAATTTACCATGCAGTCGACAACCACAACAACAACAACAACAAGAACAACAAGCGAGGCGCAAATGGCAACATGTGTGGCATTCCACAGACTCACACCGACTATATGTATATATATTTTAGTGTGGCAAAAAAGATTTTTGTTGACAGAACTTTACAATAAAACGAAAGTTTAATGCACAAGTTTTTACCATTGCTGCTGTCATTTGTCGGCTGTTGTGGCCTGGCCAAAAGAGGCACCGGCACCGGCAGGAGCATGGGCACGGGCATGGGCACCCTCAACCGGTGGCACGTTAGTTGAGGAAGTTGATGATGGTTATGCGTATGCCAAGCTAAGCTTTGTGGGTGCGGCATTGCCCTCGGTTTGTTTGCGTAACTTACAACTAAAGTAAACTCATTACCAATGCAAACAAACACACACACACACACACACACACATAAATGAAACACACGAGGTATTTTGCTAGTGGCCTGGCATGGCAGGCAGAAAACTTTTAAAAATCCCATACAAAAAAAGAAAAATCCATAAAAAGAAAACAACAAAATAACCAAAAAATATTTATAAAATAAAAGGAAAGCAAAGCAAACTATTTGCACGCCACCGCATGAAATGAAAATCATTATAAAGTGTATAAAAATAATTAAGTGCTCGCATATCGCATGCAAAAGGGTCAAAAATGAAATACAAAAAAAAAAAAAAAAAAAAAAAAACAGCTGAGCCACAAAAATAAAATCATTTAAATTTTGCTTTTGCCCAAGGCCTTCCAATATAGCTTTGAACTCTAACTAATCTCTCAGATATTTTCATTCCCAGTCTTATTTATTGAGTTGCCCTGTAAAGGGAGGACTTAAAATTAAATCCAACTATTTGAACCATATTAGAAAAAAAACACCAGCAATCTTTCAGGACAAATCTTAAGGATCATTTTAACTTTTTTCAAAAGTTTCAAAGTCCTTCAATGATTCTAACACTTTTCCTTTTCCAAGGCATTAAACTAGTTTACAAACATCTTCATTTTATTAGAGAATTTTCAAAGTTTAAAATATGGCAAACTTGTTTTGAAATTATTTTAAATCAATTAAGAGTTTTATTTCATTTAAATATACTCTGAAAAAATGAATAGCATCATAGACTTTTTGTCACAGCCAATAAAATGAAAAGAAATTTCTGAAAAATTAAGAGCATCTCAGACTTTTTGTCAAAGCCAATAAAATGAAAAGAAATTTATGAAAATATTTATCAATATTTATGTAATATTTATTTCTTTTATTGCTAATTTTATCAATCAGGCAAAAATTCTTAAAAATAATAAATCAATAAATTTCTTACTCAATAAATCAAAGAAAGTTTTCATAGACAAGCGGAATAGTTTAGACTGCATTTGTCTTGGTTTTATTATGCAATTGGTCAAAGTATTTATATATATAATTAAGATGATTTAAGACCCACAAAATCTCAAAACTCGAACCTACCGAGAAAAGATTTTTATAATAATTTTTTTTTTGCGTCGGAATTGTTCAGGATCTTCTAAACTTAACAGGACGTAGAAAACTTGTAAAGGAAAATTTAGGGACCATTTTTAATATTATTCTATTTTAAAGCAAGGAATAACATGGGTGCTGAGATCTGTGGGTTGGGTTCTCTTCAGACCTTGAAGGGTTAAGGAGTCAGCCAATGAGCTACTGAGAAAAGAGTTTAAAAAGAGTCCACCCAAATATTAACAAGGATTAAAAAAGTATCTCAAAAATAATTTAAGCAATAAAAAAAACACAAAGAAAAAATTTTGCTTCCTAAATAAAATAATCTATTTCGAAACAGAAAGGCTTCCTAATTTTTGGGGTATTTTTTTACTGGCCATCATTTTGACAGTAACAATAAATTTTGTCTTGATAAAGTTGCCAAATTTTGGGTTGTTGTTGATGAGTCTGAATTGTGAATTGCATTGTGTGCAAATATTTGCAGTTAGAGTCAAAATGTCAGCGTGACCGCAGCAGTGCAAACCACTGGCAAAATGCAGCAAAAACATTAAAACAAATAAATAAATAAATATAAACAAAACACTAATAGTTCAATTTGTAGTCATCAAACTCAATTTGATGGAATGGACTTGTTTTTGGCATATTAATTTTAATTAGTTTTCATTCTGTTTGTGTATATCATTCAGTTGGGAATTTCATATAAAATTTTATATATTTTTTGGTCAGTGCGAATGTTGCTGTTAATTAACAAGAATTTTGTATGTTATTTTTGCTCTTTTTTTTTCTTCTTTTTTGTAACAAACAATGAATTACAGAAATTATAAAATTTATTTGTATAGCCCGGTGGAAAAAAAATGTGTCGAGCTTGGTTGCACTAATAAATGGAAATGTTGAAAAGACTCTCTTTTATTTGAAATATTAAAATGGCTGTCGAAAAACCGCAAACAATAAAATGTTAGTTTATTTATAACCAGAACCAGTGCTGTTCATTTGCCAGGTGCTTCTGCCTGGCATATTAAAGTGTAATTAAAATATATCAGCGAATGACAACAACAACAGCAGCAGCAAACTTAATGAAATTAACATCTGCCCGGGCCAAGAGGAAGTCCCCAGAATTGGCTGGCTCTGGCAATTTGTAAAAGCCACATCCTGTCTGCAGGCCTTAATTATTAATTATGAAATTACAAGCGGGCGAGTCGATCTGGCTGGACTTGGAAACTTGTGATTCATATGACTTCTGAGCCTGGTTAAGCACATAAGACTGTCTTGGTCAATTTGATGTCGTATTAAAATCAAAATATGTACAAAATTTTCATTTTCATTTCCAGTTGATTGATAATCATATTAGATTTATTGCTTTTTAAGCGAAACGCTTGGTAAGGCAATTAGAACAGTTGCAGACTTTTCTAATTTCACCGACTTAATCCTAATTGGTTTTTGGTCGAGGGCAGTGCAAGTTCCCACTTTATAATAGACTTAAAATAAAGTCTGGCCAATGACCACAAAAAACTCCCCTTACTAGCTAAATTCAAAGATCAGAGACTTAGTAACCCAGGGTGACCTTTCTCCTTCCCCCTTACCCTACTCTGCCCTACGGTTTGCGCTGCTCTTCGCCCACTCAGTTATCTAACCAATTAAGCACGTATTTCATGGTAATCGCTGGCATTTCCTTTTCCTCTGCACTCGAGTGCATTTCATTTAAATGAATTACAAGCGAAATATGAGTGCCCAACTGGGCGCTCCAACAACAACAGCAACAACAAAGTAACAACAGCTGGCAATGGCGTTCGTGGTGCTCATTAAGCGCACCAAACGGTTTTGTTGCGTTTTGACCGTGGACGCCAAATGTTAATCAGTTTTGGTTTACTATTTGCACTCTTTACCCGAACCCTTCCCCCACTCCCCCCACCCTTCTGTCCAGCACTAAGCAGAAAGCGAAAGTCTGAGAAAGCAAATCACAAAACACAACAAAGCACAAAAATTGGTAATTAACGCTTTTCAATGCAAAACGAGGGATAAAACCGACTGTTGGAAAACCAACGGCAAAAGTAAAACCAAATGAATAGCCACTCAAAGTTTGTAGTGGAGGAAATTGTCGAGGGGGGGGGGGAGGAAGGAGGGAAGGCTATATGATTGAATTGGCAGCCATTTGGTTTCTCCTACAACTCCGACTACGTCTCCGTCTCCGCCTCTGCCAGTGGCGTCGTCGTCGTTGGGCGCCATGTTAATTTGAATGAATTTAATTAATTAGCGTTAAAACAAAGCTGACGTCAATTGCTATCACAATATCCGGAGCGCAGAGTCTTACAGTTTTGATGGTTGCTGGGCAGCAGCAGCAGCAGCAGCAGCAACCCCTGTAATCAGCTGATGACTCTACCACAACTCACGGCCAGCGCTTCTTATCCTCCGCATAATCATGCAAGTCACCTTCACTCCCCCTTGGGTTTTGGGGGGGAAAATTTGATAGCTTTTAGTGACGCTCTCATCATTCCAGCCAATACCAAGGCCGCTGCCTGCGTCCGCCTGGTTAGCCGCTTAATAAGCCACCGTGGCCAGCAGCAGGCTGGAATGGCAGTTGGCTTGGCTTGGCTTTGGTTGGCGTAGCCAATTTGCGACCAAAGCCAAAGAGCTTTCAATATTGAAACAATTATGCCGCATCTTAACAACACACAAGCCCTGCTGGCTGCCTTGACAAATACATTGGCAAATGGCGATGACGAGATTGGCCCATAATGACGTTGATTTGTAATCTGTTAAGCGGATATTCGAGGAAATCGGAAGAGGGCACAGTATTCGCCATATTAGTGGCATATCAATTAGACATTAAAATGAATTCAATTTTGCTTCTCAAATATTTAATTAAAAAATTAATAAACGCTGACCAAGAATGACACAGTTGTGGGTAATCCGAACTTTTCGAGGTTAAATTCAGAATTAAATGAATCCAAATAATCAGCTTTAAATTTCTGGTTTTAATTATTGAAGATTTTTTTTTTTGACTTCTTATTTTGAGTTATTTAACACCTTTGCAATTATTTCCAATTAGAGCAACAAAAGTTTCTATAAAATATTGACACGTTTGAAGTGTCACCACCAGAACAACTCAACTTACACCAGCGGAAACTCTATACACACACACACACACATATATATATATATATATATATAAGGATAAATACGCTTAGCCATAGGCAATCGCATATAGTAATACGCAATCTATACTATTGTATAGATGCTGGCTGCATAACAAGTGTTGATATCTGACTGACAAGTAAAAACAATAAAGGTAAAAATCGATGGCAAATAATATGGGTATGTACACATACATAGCGAATACAAATGAATATGTGAAGCGAACCGAATCGATATACTAAAGCATTATATGTTACTTGCAAATTCCAGATACATTTGTAGCTATGTCTGTGTGCACTCAGATATCGTAACATTGTGGCAAACAAAAACGTACCTATGGAATATATTTTCAAAACTGTAAATGCACCGTACACAAAATAAACAATAGCAAAATCGACACAAAAAAAAAAAAAAATAAAAGCTATCTATATATATCAAAACATATAGCGTAGCATACAATGCGGTGTACGTTTTAATACTCTTTAATCCTGATATCGATTATAGAATGGGGAGTATTAATATAATGGACTGAAAAGTTTTAATAATTTTATATTGCTTTATCCTCTCTAACTAAGCTCTAGAATTCTTCTTTGAATAATTCGAAATATTTAATATTAAATAAGATTAAATTAATTCAATGAAAATCTAAAGTTAATATAAAATTTTTCAAAAGCCATAAATCTCTTTGCAATTTATTATAAATTTTAATTTTATCTTTTGCTCTAGAATATTTCATTTAATATAAATTATATTTTTAAAGCCTCTGAATCCTTTGAGTCAATAAATGTAAATAAAAATGGATTTCAAGTGGTAAAGGAATAATCTATTTGAAAGGCAGATTTTGTCAGATTAGGCCAGATTATATTGTGATGACCGAGAGCTTTCTGCTGGCATAAAAATATCTTATACAGAATATAGTGGATATATGCAAAGATATCAGTGGAATATTTCTCTCTCTCTTTCTAAACAGAGTTGTATTGAATATGGAAAAGAAGAGGTGAGAAAGCGAAGCCAATAATGGAGTAAGACAGATCGAAAGACCGAGAGCTTTCTGCTGGCATAGGATATAGTGGATATATTCAAAACTTTTAAAGAAAAATATATTCATGCTAGTTTTCTGCTGGCATAAAAACATCTTATATAGAATATAGTGGATATATGCGCAGATATCAGCTAATCAGGGTTGTATTGAATATGAAAAAGAAGAGGTGAGGAAGCGAAACCAATAATGGGCAGATCGAAAGACCGAAAGCTTTCTGGTGGCATAGGATATAGTGGATATATTCAAAACTTAAAAAAAATAATATATTTTTTTATTAAATAAAAAATCATCCGATTAATCAGGATTCTATAACCACAAAGTAAATAAAAGGGTATTCCGTGGTTGAGCTACTTCCTTAATTTTTTATTACTTGATATTATTGTTCAAAGCGTCCTTCCGTGTAGTACAAAAATAGAATGTGCTTGTGTGACTATTTCTATATATGTGTGTGTGTGTTAGATTGGGTGGCTTTTGGTGCACGTGATGAAAGCAGCTGCAAATATGGCAAAGCCACAGCCATTGGCAATGGCAACAGAATATGCATGTTGCCACAAAATAAAGCCATCAAAATACACACTACTAGTGTGGCAGGGGTGAGGAAAAAAAATATACATACCACATATAATATATATCGTATGAGGGGATAGAAAACAAAAAAATCACTATGAAAATAGCAATTTCAAATGTTATTTTAGCTAAGAGCGCTTAGCGCAAAGTAAACACAAAACAAAAAAAAAAAAAACTGATAAAGATGAGGAGTCAAGAGGGTGTACAGGTGAATGTTTGCAATCCTGAATAATGACGGATATAATCAGTGTTTAATCAATGGTATGCAGCATTAGGCAATAATAAAATGCAATATATAGCTTAATTGAATTAACAGAGTAGAAAAGAAAAAGACAAGAGAAAAGAGCAAAGAGCAATATTAGTCCCAAAATAAATGAGTTTCAGTATGACAAACCGAGCAGATAATTGATTTAACCATCACATATTCAGCCAACTTGACAGATGGAAGGCTGCTAGACAGTTACAAAGGTAGAGTAGGACAAAGACACCCTTGAGAGAAAGAGAGAGAGAGAGAGAGAGAATGAATAGACAGATACGCAGAATGGGAAACCATAAGTCAATCAGCCAATGTCGTTTGCCTGACACAAAATTGATTTCCAATAAGCAGCGTACGTTATATTGTGTTAATTTTACGCTAAATCTGTTTTAGCCCAAAACGTCATGGCACATAGGCGGCAGACGTCACGACATTGAAGACCGAAGCCAGGGAGAGACATCTTTGATAAACTTTGACATTGATGAGTTAATGATGATGAGCTGAGCTGAGCTGAGCTCAATCGCTCCAGGCCCAAGAACCAAAGGAAACAAAAACGAAGAAGAAGAAGAAAAAAAGAAACCCAAACAAATTGTCACCAACCACTCGGAGTGTTGATGAGAGATGTGGGGGCGTCCCCGCCTGAACTCACTGAGTTGCTCCTTTGGGGGCGTTTGTTTTATGGCCAAAAGTTATCATCCCTGTCGCTGTTTCAGTCATCTCAGCCATCTCAGCCACTCAAACGCTTAGCCCACTCAGCCACTCTTGCCAGTTTCGCAGCCTGTGCGGTGTCGTTTGTCATGGGCACAAAAATGCCAAAAATGAAGACAAGCAAAGTTTTTCTGCAAACTTTTCTTTTATATTAAGTAGTCTAGGATTTTTGCGTGTCTTTTGTATTTGCGGAAATGACAATTTCGAGGCCTTTCGAGGCATTTTATTATAGGCCGCAACAAGTCATCGCTAATGCCTCATAAAAATCATATTTGATAAACCAAGTTCGCCCAGAGGCTAACATAACTGCCTGTATTTGTGATTTGCTCACAAAAGATTGAAATAATAATTATGATAAATGTATTATGGTTAATTGATATTGAGTTTGTTGGTCTGAGAGGATTGATAAATGAATCGATCGAATTGAGTATACAACTATTCCTTTAAGCCAAGTTAGAGTGGAAACTTTTATTAATTTTTGTGTTTTATTTTTTTGTATTCATTTAAACAAAAATACAGATTGTGAAATAAACAAGCAAAAACTCAATTTCCGTTTCAAAAACTCATTTCAGACTTTGGTTGCTTTAAGTCAACAGCATTCGAATGCTATTGGTTTTAGCCTTCAAACAACAATAACAATAACAACAACAACAACGAAAAAATACTCAAAAATTTTGGGAAACCATATGACCCCATTGCCAAACAATTCTGATTGCGTAAAAACAATAAACAATAAACAACCGTTGAATAACAAGAAGCAAACGGTCGAATGGCTGGGCAAGAACAACATTGCTCATGTCCATGCCCCACAATTAATTCACAATAAAACAATCAATTGATTACCATTACTTCCGGCCGCGTAACGGAAATTGCTCGCAATATCCTATTGTTCGCACGGTATTCCATTGAATCGCTATGGACAGTACAGGGTCGGGCCGGGCCGGGCCGGGCAGGCGGACATTGAGCAGAGGCATGCAAAAATTTAAATCCAAATTGACAGGCGAACGGTTAAATTGTTTTTGATAGGACAACAACGATATCGGCCTACCCCCTACTTCCCTAGCCCCTAGCCCCTACCCTCATCCCGGTTGTACGGTTTCAATGGTTCACGCCTTTCACGCACTGCAACTGATTAGTGTCCGGAATGGGTTTGCGTGTCGACCGCCTCGTTTGTCTAGGGTCGTTAGTCGTTAGCTTGTGGTGGATGTGGTGTGGGGGGCTTTGTTTTTGTTTGTGACGCCTTGAGGTTTAATAAATTCATTAAAAAAAGTAACAACATCAACAAAAGCAAACCGGGACAAAGTTGACCAACTGTCGCGACAGAAAGCGTGAGCCGTCCCAGTCATGAAATTTTTATGATTAAATGCGACAAACAAATGACAACAAATTAATTACGCGGCGGTAATTGTGGTTTAAACTCAAAGCCAGTAAATGTCACCAACAGACACATTGCTCGGTAAAAAAAAAACACGCCTAATTGACATGGCTGCCAAGGTCTGCCAAGCCTGGGCGGAAGCAAAGAGTCTACAAAGTTGGTGGCATTGCTGCTTTGGGCCACATAAACTTACCTCAATGTCAATTTCGTTATGCAAAACATAAGTTAAACTTTTAAAACAACACCACAAGCAATAATAACACTTTACATTGCCACGCAGGCATTTAAAAAGTTAACATTAGCAAAAAAAAAAAATGCGTTGCATACTTTGTGGCGCCCACATATGTCAGAGCAGCCTGGCTGGGCGGTAGGCAAGGGAACGCAGCTCTCTCATGCATAAAATGCTGAAGGCTAACCGGTTGTTGATATTTGGGGGAACTTGACTGAATAGATGACTGAACAGAATTAGAATTCAAATGCCAAAAAGGGGGGAAAATATGCAGCGAGGCATACGAATTATTTAATAATTAAAATTAATTACGAATAAGTGTGAAAAATTTACCCTTCTGACCTTAAATTTTTTTTATCATTTTTTTTTTTAATAAATTTTTTTTTTATTTTGATATAAAAATACATAATTTTTTTCCATAAAAACTTATAATTTTTTAATAAAAGTTTTCATAAGTTGAGCTTTTTTTTTGCACAAAAAAAGTAAAAGTTTCTTTTTTCAATTTATTTCTTATTTTGAGCTTGCGAATTTGATCAAGTTTTCGGTCCACTGTAATTTTCTCATTTCCTGCCGTTTTAGCTCAAGGCCAAGTTTATTGGCTTGCCACCCGTTGGCCGATAACAGCAGAGAAATACATGGCTTATCCATATGCGTGTAAGTGTTTTTCCTAGGTGCCAAAATACTTTTATCAACATTTTCCCAAGCCGAGCAGTAACTCAATTAACTCATAGCTGACGTCAGCGTCTCAACGAGAAAAGAGTCTGAAAAACTAAGAAAAAGAAACGAGATGGAAGATGCATAGAAAATCGGCCTAATAAACTGAACTGGCGCTGTGCAGCTGTCAGAACAGTCGAGCCACGACAGAAGGAGTAGACGTCTCAACTCGAGTGCCAATGGCGCCGAAAAAATATGACCCACTTCCATTTACATGCCGCCAACAAAACTAAAACTTGAGCCCATTTGCCAGACCCGCCTGACGGGCTCATTGGGCCAACCATATCACCCACATCAGCCCAAGCCAGCCATTGCATGCCGCCTGGCACTTAACTCAATTTGCAATGACGCTTGCCAACAAAAACAACAACAACAACAGTAGCAGAAGAATGACGGCTGCCATTCCTGCCATCATCATTGTCGTGGCTGTGGCGGGCAACTGCAACACAACAAAATTGCTGTCATATTACCAACGACACCAGCAGATTGTTATTATTATTATGGTTGTACGAGTTGTTTTTGTTGTTGTTGTTGTTGTTGTAGTTGTTGAATGGCTGGCCTGGTGGAAATGGCAGAAAAAGGAGCAGGCTGAAGGCGTCTTGGCTGTGTCATCAAAATCGAATTGAAATGAAACCACAATTGAAATGTCAGACAAACGCAATGGAAGTTTGTTTTTTTTTTAAACATTTTCTTGGCCTGAGAGAGGTACAAAAATGGCGACCCAAATAAAATTCAATTGGAATTGAGAGACAGTAAAGCAAAAAACAAAAAAACTACAACTACAAAAACAAAAAGCAGCGAAACAAAAACAATGAAAAGCTTGTTGCGCGCGCCATTTTTGTATGGCGACGCCTACAGTAATGTGCCTGTGAGTCCGCGTATATGTGTGTGTGTATGTGCTTATGTGTGTGTGTTTATATCCTAGGCCAAGCATTGAACCGTGTGGCAATCTTGGCTGTCGCTGACGCCGTTTGTCAGCCAGCGGGGTGTGCAGACACTACGCAACAGGAGGCGACGCCATGACTGCCACACACACTCACACACAATGGCCGGAACATGTATGGTATAAAAAAAAAACAAGAACAAAAAAAAAATAAAACAATGGCACACATTGATGGGATAGGCTCTGGCATCAACATGCTGCTACCTTCCTGCCTCGCACAGCTGGGCTTTGGCGGCCACCAGCCGCAACCAGGAGTGGAAAGCTCAACAGGACAAAAACCGGCAGAAAGGCAGCGTGCTTGGCATGCAACAGTCGCTGCTGCTGCTGCTGGGGTCTGGCAGAAAAAGGAGAAGGCTAGGGGCAGAACTTGCCTGGGTAGCCAAAGGCTTAGCCTGTGTGCAGAGCCTTCTCTGTTGGAGGCCAGAAGCGATGCGTGCCCCGAAACGAGTTGGCCGTTTCTCGCCCTTTCTCTTTTTGGCCATTGTCATCAGTGTTTTTTCTCCTATCAATTTCTGGCTGCTCTTAAACAATTTCAGACTAAATTGTTTGGCATAAATTAAGAAGGCCGACATAAAATGTTTGTTGAACTTTTTAAATGTTTGTTCGACTGGCTCAAAATATTCAAGTTCTTTTGGTAGGGTGCGAAATGTGTCACGACTTACAAATGCCAAATTAAATTCCAGTCACGTGCAGCAAATGACATACTAATCACACTGTAAAAACAAAAACAAAAACCAAAAAAAAAAACTGAAAATAAGAAACACACAATGCCAGACAAATGTCAACCACAAGAGCATAACAATCAGCCAAAAACAGCAAAAGCAATGCCATCATGATGAGGCCATTAGCCAGGGCAATGCCAGCTGCAAGTCACATTATCAAATGGCAGGAAAAAGGGAATCAAAAATTTTCCAACTTTCTCTTGGTGAAACCAGAATGCTTAAGCAAGAAATCAAAATTGAATTTTCTATGCAATCGCCCAACAACAAACCGAAAGCAAAACAGAGCGGAATAAACCAGAGCATGGCAATCCCCACGACTGTGGTGAATTTCCCAGCTACAAAATTACAAGACCAACAACACCATAAAAGAAACTACTTTACAGTGGATTTTTAAGATACGGACAGACTGTTTCCGGACACACACACACACACATACACACACTCATACAGCCATAGATAATAGGAAAGAAAAGAACGAACGAGTCGATATCAAAACAAAGACTATAAAAATTGTAGGATCCTGTGTCCTAGGGTCGTGAGTGAAAGAATGAGTGGTTGAATCAGTCAAGCATAAATTGGTGTTGCTCTCGCCAAAATTGGTAGCAGAAGAAGAAATATAAGAATGAAAAAAATTTAGCCCAATATGAATGGGGTGAGATTCAACAAATGACAAAATCCTCGACTTTCGTGTTCACGTCCAACGACAACCGACGGCCGACACTCTGGCCATATTCCCAGCGACTTTGGTTCTGGTTAAAAGAATGGCTGACAGAAGCATCAGAACAAAAACAACAAAAGCAACAACAACAAGAGCAAGAACATCTACTAAAGATGCCTCGACATAGTCAGTCAAGCAAAAAGCGTAAGCGTTTTGTGCCTCAGTGGATGTGGATGTGGATGTGAATGTGTAAGTGCTTTCGGTTCAGAATTTACTTGTGCCTTGGCTTCTGGTCTCTCGCTGTGTGTGCGCCTTCTCACAGAGTGTGTGGCTGAGTGTATTTGTATTTGTGTTTGTGCTGGTGAGCGCAAATTACAGACTAACAAGTGGTCGTTGACTGGCAAACCAGCGAGGCAGACAGCCCAGCCACGACAGTTGATTTGATTTGACAGCACGACATGACATTTCGGGTCGTCCTCAAATAAAGAATACGCTAAAGTGAAGCTAAAGAAAATTTTCTGCTGATGACGTTGCCATGGCTGCCTCAGATGGCTTTTGACGTTGCTGATACTGATGATGACGATGATGAAGATGAAAATGAAGATGATGATGTTGCCAGCTATGCCACGAGTGATGTTGCCAACTGCAAGAAACCGCAAGCCTACAAAAATAAACTATTCCAGCGCTTTCTCTCTTTCAACTAATGAAGATGGATCTGCAATTCGTCGACTCACACAATCACCCACACACACACACACACACACACAAACACAAATAGCAATAAAAATATACAAAACAAAAACAAGAGTAAGGAAATGAAGAGAGCAAGAAAATCTAGAAAAAAAAGGATATATAGGAAACGGAAATGAATGGCACCCGCAGTACGTCAAGACCTTGGCTATGTAATACTTTGTTCATATGCTCTGTATTGTGCTAAACCGAATGCAGCTTATGTATGTCACTAGAATAGATAGTTGGCTATTTTCAGATACATTTTACCAAACACAAAAAAAGCAAGAAGAAAACTAACGTTCACATGGCCAGCAACAACCGTCATTGTCACCATCGAGGCTTATAATAAAAAGAAATGCCCACAGTGTTGGGGAAAATTTATGAAACAGTAAAGTTAAAAATATACAAGGCGAAAATAGGACATCTTTATTGCAGTTAGGCTAGCATTATTCAGGTTAAATAGTTTCAGGAAGAATTCAATTAATTTCTGAGCTAATATAGATGGAGCACATTCTAGATTTCAAAAATTCTTGGGAGATCACCAAGGTTAGTCTTTTTATAAAGAATGGAACCTTGAAAAAAATAATTATCCTTCCAATTCAACATTGAAAGCATTCGATTTAGATTTCCTCGAATTTATCTATCTCTCAAATAATCAAGCTATTTTTTAGTCAAAGTCAATTTCTTAGACTTTTTTTATAGAGATTTCATTCATAGCGATTGTATTCTTTGAAATTTAATCTAATATAAATACTGATAAAGGCAATCAGATTCGATATTATATATATATATTTCAGGACTAAAATAAGATTTGTTTGAATATAGTAAATCTTCATGAAGATTTTTAAGATTTACTAATTTGAATATAATTTATTTCCAAATTTATTCAAGAAAACTTACTAACTTCAGACTCAAGAGTCTTTAAAGGTAAATGATCCATTCAGAGATCCTCAAAATCTAGTTCTATCTAAGCTAAGATGATATCTGTGTTATCAAATCTTTAAGAAATCCTTGAATGTTTCTATTTGGGTTAATATCTTCTTCTTTGATCATGTGATTAGATCACTTTAATATTTTGAAGCTTTATCCTTTAAGTTCCGAGAATTCAATTACTTTTTACTCTTTTCCAAATGAAAAAGTTTTTATACTTTCGGAGCTAAGTATATTTTAAGCTGGCTTGCCAAAACTTTTCGCAGTAACTGTTTTCATATGTAGGTTTATCAATATTTTGCCTAACAGCTGAAAATGCTTACCTCTTTGTTTGTCTCGCTATAAAGCTGTGCGCATTGTTGTTGTTGGTGTTGTATTAACAGGCTGGCAGGCCTGCACGTGCAACTTATGCAGCAGGCTTTAGTTAGAGGTTAATAGAGACTGGGTTAGGTGGGCGGTTGAGTCGACCAGGTGGGATGAACTGGGCAGGACTGGTAGGTGGGTTGTATGTAGTGTTTCGAAGGCTTGCGCTTGTCTGCCTTTGGTAGCTTAGTAGTTTAGGTTGATTGGTGGCAATGTCGTTGGCCGTGTAAGGATAGTTCCTGACGTTTCTGGCTTTAGCGTCGTGGCTTACCCACGCTTGACTAGGCAGCCTGACGTGCTGAAAAGTCACTTTCGAGTGTTTTCACTTTCCTCGACGATTGTGCGTTCCCTGTGTATGTAAGTAGCAGTAAGCGTGCCTGTGTGTGAGTGTGCGCAAGTTGCACGTGCGCCTTACTTTGGCGTTGACGTTGGCGTTGGTGTTGACGTTGATGTTGGTGTTGGTCGGTTGCTTCGTTGCTTGGTTGGTTCGTTGGTTGCCTGCCAAGTGCCACTTGGCTGTGGCGTTGTTAGTATGAAATTTTGTTCGCAGGTGTGCTCACACAGACATACACATACACAGGCACAGATATAACCGCACTAGCCCGTCACAGCCTTGAAACAATGTGCAAACAGTTGACAAACAGCAACGGCTACGGCTTTGGCTACGGCTTTGAGGTTGAGACAAATGGTCTAGATGATGTTGGAATACGACAACAACAACAATAACGAAAGCGACAACAACTCATTGAGCCACTCGACCAAAAGTTGTTTTATTCTCGAAGAAACCAAAAACAAACAAAACAAAATAGTTTTTCGCGTTGTTAAAGTTGCAGTTTCCGCGAGCTTATTTACATGAAATTGAGTTAAGTAATTAGGTTTTTTGTTTTTCTTTTTGTTCTTAAGACTTGATATATTTCCTGAGGTCTTTCCCAGGGTGTTTGTTATGCATTTGGGCAGGCACACATTAGCATGTCAGAGGCTTGTGTGGTATTAATATGCTAAATTATGCATTGCATACTAAAAGTGAGAGCGAAACATTTCAGGCATATGTTATGGCCAAGTAAACTGAACTAAACTGGTGTTGATACTGCTTCGCGCCAGTTTTTAACCACAATTCAAATACAGAGCATTAGGCCCAACTGACAACAACAGAGACGACGCCACATGCTAACATTTCGTCACAGTGCGGTCGCGGCGGCGTATGAGTAATGTCGGTGGCTGGTTTTGGGGGGGACGGCGGAGGGAATTAGGATTCGACCGCTACCACTGCACGTTTCTGGTTAGAACTGGCCACAGTTTAATTAAATTTTTTATTTATTTAGCAGAGAAACACCAGCAAATTATTTACTCTTAACTTGATTATTCAGGTAGGTCATATAATTTTCTTTTTCTACTTTTTTTTTTATTTTTATTTTTCCTTTGAAATTTGATTTTTTAATCGAATTATTTGTGAATTTTAGCTAGGTAAATTGAATGTTTTGCTTAGCCACGTTGCCGCACATTGTTGGCTTGCACCCATACACTTGCAATTTTTTATTTTTTTTTCTAGCTTTTTTGACTCTCACGCGCGCGCTCTTTCGTCACTCAACTCACACTCACGCACACAGTCAAAGCTTGACTCTCCATATATTTTGAACTGTCTGTCTGTGTGTGCGCGCCAGTGTGTGTGTGTGTGTGTGTGTGTGTGAATGAGTGAGTGAATGTGGCATAGGACGCGTTTACCGTATGTCCTGCTGGTGCTGCTGCTGCTCCTGATGCCGTAATTTTCGATGCTTGTCCACGTTTTTTACACTGAACGTTACCAAATTTTGGCCATGCCTTTGAATGCAGTCGACTTTTAGGCGAGACGATAATCAATTTTCACACTTTTCGATCGTAATTTGTTAATTTTTTCAATTTATTTTCTATCACACGCAGCGTGCAGCGTGCAAACCGTGTTGATTTGTTCGCACCTTCGGTATTCGTTACTAAAATCAACTCACAGCGAGTTGCCAAAGCCGTTTTCTTTTTTATTATTTTTTTCTTGTTTTTTTTTTTTGTTTCTTTGTTGTTCTCACAGCCTGGGAGCGAACGCGCAGAGACTACTCGCTTCTTTGCCAGAGTGTTCCAAACGCGTGGTGAGTTAACTTCAGCCAGACCAGATGTCTTCATGGCTGAGAGAGAGACAGCTCTCATCGAATCCCTGCGTGAGAGAGCCTGCGCAAGACCAACAGCTGTTGGCGGCACATTCAAAACAATAGCAAAATTTTAATTCTCTAAAAGTTAAATTATTTCTTTTTCCCTTATTTAAAAACTAAATTTTAGAATTATTAATATATTTTTTATTTTGGATAATTAATTCTTTTTTTATTTTTCTTAAATATAAAAATAAAGTCCTCCGATGACGTAGGTCTTCACTCAGTGGGCCACTCATTCACTCGTTCGCTAAGGCTCTCTCTCTCTTTGTCTTGGTTTTCTCTCAAGCTCTCAATTTTCGAAATTTTTGATGAGACAGTCTCAGCTGTCTCATGTGTATGTGTGTGTGTGTGTGTGTGTGGGTGGCCAGTGGCTGTGGCGTTTTTGCATGGAAATCTGTTGCATGAGCGCAATTTGTTATCCTCTTTATCTGAGCTGAGTGTCGCCCAAGTGTCAGTAGTGCTTCTCGCTACATAAATTACTCCATGGCTTCTTGAGCAATACCATTACAGCAACAACAATAAAATTTGAGCATATAAAAACAATAAAACGGCATAAGGCGCCAGGGGAATCAAATCTTCTCTACTTTTCTTCTATTTTTTTTTTTGCTTTCTTTTTGGCTAAAGAAAAGTAAAAGTGGCAAACAAAAAAAAATTGACACACATATAGAAAAACCAAAAACAAAGCCACACAATGCCAAGCAATAAAGACAACAACAACTACAATAACAAATATCCTGGACAGTCGAAAAACAAACAAAAACACTCACACACACACATTCGCATGGGGAAAACTGCTTAGAAGTTCAGAGAGATAGTCTAAGACTTTGGTTGTCTGGCAGACGGTTTTGTGGATTTACGTGACAAGACTGTTGCTTGGCTTGCCAATTCGCCTGACTGTTCTTGTTGTTGTTGTTAGTGTTGCTTTTATTATTGTAGTTTTGCTGTTTTTCATAGACTTTGGACTTTTGGCCCATTCTAAGTAAAACTACCAACTACGATAAATTTGAATTGAGCGTTTGCGTTTGTATTTGCTGATTGTATTGGCTTACTGGATTCTCGCTGTTTATGACCAAAAAAAAGGCATTTTCAAAAATCGCTTATCAACAGGGCTTCGTTATTTTCCAGCACACTCTTATTTTCCCATTTTACCTTTATTAAAAAATACCTGGCCAATTCTCGTTTTTCATTAAATCTGCAATTTTCTTTTTGCTTTTAATTGAAATGCAAATATCACCCGTTGTGCTTCATCAATGGAATCCCAAAAGAAAGAAACAAAGAACTCTGTGAATTTTGCCAGAACTTTTGCATATGCCCCCAATTTCGTTTGACTTACGATACCCTGGCATTCCATATAAAAGCCCAAATATATCACATACCTGTAGGGGGCACACACACACACGAATGCTTTTCGAAAGACTTTTATTAATATACCAAAATACTACCCAAGTTGCTCAGCATGCAAATGCAATCAATTGCATTTCTATGGCTCAAAAAAAAAATATATATATATTTTATTTTCGAATATATTTTTTCCATAGATCAAAAGGCATTGAAGCAGCAATCCCTTGACTTTTGGTTGCACATACTGAACATTGCAGGGAATATTGAAATTCACAGTCAATTTGCAAAAAAAAAAAAGAAATTGCTTGACAAAAAGAGAAACCAAAGAGTGCGTAATAATTTAATAAAATTATATTTGAAATTCTCATTATTCCTGACGAAATGCAACTCAACTTTTAAGCTTTCTCAGTGCCTGTGCCAATTTAGGAAAACTTTTACATCAAACGAAATGTCCTTCAGGGCGAATATTTTTGGGGAAATGTGCAACCAGCAATTAGCTGGAAAATTCATTAGTCCGCAAGGGGATTACAACAAAGAAAAAAAATGGATAATTCAGACAAGAGGCTTGCGGTGAAAATACTCTTTTCGCAGAGAAAAAAAATCTTGAACTGTTAAATTCCCAAATAGTCATTTTTATTTGAGAAACAAATCAAATTATTCAGCAATTCAATCAAATAAAATTTAATTATTTTCCAATATATTGAAGAGACTTTTGTCATGAATTAAGTAAATTGCCTTAGCCATTTATCCTTCAGCTATATTAATCTGGTCATCGGTTATTGACTCAGGATGAACCTACAATTTAATAAATTTATATAAAAGGATTTTAAAAGTAAAAAGTATTAAATTTTCTCAATATCCTAATGGAACAGTCTTTCTTTGTTTTTTTTTTCAAGTCAATTTTTTTTAATTTCAATTATTTTGTGAAACTGGCATTCAATTGTCAAGCTGCCATCGCATCGCCCTCGGTACAATTTCATTTGATGCTCGCACAGTTCGTAGTCAAACAATTGTAATTTCCAATATCATTAGCAAAATGGTGGGTGGCCGGGCAAAAACCAATTTGTAGCGCACTCGAACTTGGCTTTTTATGCACTTTGTCATATAAATTAACAGAGTTTGGCATAGCCCTGCGACAAGCCCCTCCGCCCGCAGCTGCAGGAGCGTTTGGTAATTTTTGCAACTTTGTCAACGTTTTTACCCTGAGCCAAAGTAAACGCAATTAACTTTTTGCTGCAGTTGGCAACAATAAACAATTTTTTCTCATTTTTTCTGACTCACTACCTCTGCTTTCCTTATTTTCCTTCCTTCTTTTTTTTTTTGGCTTCCTTGTATTCGAGAGCCTAAGAGGAGACCACAAGAAAAAAGAAGCGTAATTACGCAAGATAATAGTGCTCGCGGTGGGCGGGGAGGGGAGGGGAGGGAGGGGGGATGAATAAAGTGTTGTCCTGCTCACAATAAATTGCTTAGAAAATGTTAAGTGCAAGTGAAAATGGTCTATGTATTTGTCATTTAGTTGGAAAAGCTGCAACTCGCGATTCTCGGCTACTCCGGGTGAAAGTGTCCACCGACATTAACAAAGATTTGTTACAGCTTATGCCGAGACATTTGTCAAGGTGTGCAATTTTAATTAAAATAAAAAAAATATAAAGAAAAAAGAAAAAAGTTTGAAAAGAAATCGCCCAACAGCTCGACAAAAGTTGTTGAATTATGAGGCACGTTGAGTAAAGTTGAAAGAAATGAAATTATTGCAAAATGCCTGTTCTAATTTGTGTAACAAAAGATTTGCTTGAAAATGTTTAATATTTTTGCACAAATGAATTTATAATTCCATTGAATTTTACAAATGTTTTGTGATTGCAAACACAGGCATTAGGAAAACCTAATTGTTTTTATTTGGACAACAAATTCTTTATACTAAAACAAAGGCAAGGCTGGCGGGTATAGGGTGGCAAATACAACTTATTCAAATTTAATTTAGTTACCCAAGAGTGGTTTGGTCCACACAAGGTGAATTCTCATAAATTCCTACACCTTTCTTTCTCCTAAGCTCAGAATCAACTTGAATAAGAAAAGCCTAGTGGCATTTTCTGCATACTTGAGCCTCAGGGATAATAAACTAAATGCAAAAACAATGTAGATGTAGTTCTCGTTATTGTTGTTGTTGTTGCTGTTGCTGTTGTTTCTGTTGTCATAGTTGAAATAATGTAAAGAAAAACAAAGAAAACTACTATATTAAAATTGCAATACTTTGTTGCCTGTACACGTAGCGTATACGTAATATGGATACTGCTGCTGCTGCTGCTGCTGTTGATTCTTTGTTTTATGCAAAAAAGGATAAATAGCATCAAGGACAGTGTGGAAGTCGACAACTTTAGAGATGCTGATATTTTTCTTCTTGTTTTTTTATTCTATTTTATTTTTATTGTATTTTTTTTCGACCTGTTTTAAATATGCAAAGAAAAGCTCTACGCACTAGTCAAAGGACAGAGTGGCGTGGGTTGGACCGGTTGGTGGTGCATAAAGATTGGCAAAGAGATCTGCTAGAGATAACACCTATGCATAAATAATGAACACTCACACGTATGCACTCATACACCCAAGTGGCCAAAGCTATTGTTTTTTCCTGTTTTTCTTTTTTTTTACGTTAAAAGCGTCAGTGTAATAGCCAAAGTAATGGCAAAAGTGCAATTGTGAGTTGAAGTAAATAAAAACTATTCAAATATGCAAAACATGCTGCTCTACTTGACGCGTGCGTGGGTGTAATGTGTGCACTCGCTTAGAGCTCAAGTGCATAAATTTGCTTGTTAAATCCTGATTGATACGTCAACCCATCTTGGGAGCCAGAGCTATGCCATTGAGCTTTTATTCCTTTCAGCACAAGTCCTGCCAGACATTCTAGCAACGGAAATAGAAAGGCTTTACTTTGCTTTCCTTTCCTATCCCAATAGAATATATGTATAAAATGAATCTGTATTTTGCCTTAAACGGAAGTTGAGTGCCGCGTGCGCATCAAATTGAACTAGGAAATCATGTCCTACTCTAAGCTCTTCAAACTTAATACGGATGCTGGGATAATAAAATAAAACTAAATGTTTGCTATTTAGGAAAACAGAATGGAAAATTTATAGGGAAGTCTGTTTGCAATTTGATTTTATATATTTCTTTTATTAAATAAATTTTTTTCTAATTTTATTTTCAAATTCTAAGAAAGTTATATTCTCAAATTAAACAGAAATTATTTGTATGTGATTGACTATTTTTTTTCTTGACAAAATCAAAGCACAAAAGATAACAATCAATAAAATAATAATATAAAGATAAAGAGTCCAAATGATACTACGTGGAAGCCTGTTGGTCGCCTTTCCCCTAAGCTAGCATTAGGTTGTTCTACCAATTGAGATATAAAAACTATGTTTTTGTAAATTAATGAAAGGACAAGGCTTTCAAGTATCCTTTGAAGCGAAAGTGGTGGTACAATGTTATAAAAATGTATTCATTTGAGTAATCTATAATCTATTAAAAACTACTATAAGACTATATAGTTCAAGACATTCTCGATATAGTCTCGATATAGTCTCGACAGTCTTGTACATTCAGGCATTGAGAAACTAAGAGTAGACCAACCAATTGTTAATGAAAGAAAGTTACGTAGAAATATACAAGGAACTCAAGACTCATCAACCCCAGGAAATTGACAAAATGTTAGGATTTAATGCAAATATAGAATAAGGAAAGTTTTTTTTCGTTTTATCAAAAACAGTCAGCTAATAAGCTTTAGAGTTTTGTGGAAGTCTTTTTCTGACTAATACGTCAATCCATCTTGGGACCTTTTATTACTTTCAGCACAAGTCCTACCAGCACATGCCAGCAAAATTCTAATCTATTAGAGTTTTGTGGAAATCTTTTTTTTTTAGTAGTTTGATTCCAAAGATGTAACCTAAAAGACAGGGAACAGTTCAGATAAAGGAAAACAATTATTGAGACTTTCAAAATATTCCCGAAATTATTTAAAAAATTGAAAATCACTGAAAAAAACTTCAAATTCAATGAAATCATCATTTATTTTATTGTTAAAGTTGCCTTCTTCTTTAAGGCCTTCGTGTTTTTGTTAGAGAATATAAGGCATTACCAACTCTATCTGTTGATGGAATCGGCCTGGGTTTGTATTTGGCTAGCTTAGTCACGAGAATACGGCTCAATTGAATCGCATGCCAAACAACCACAAAGGCGTTGACAAACAACAAAAAAAAACATCAACAATGCTAGAAATGAACAACATTGAAGCCACAATTGAATACTTTTTGTCTGTTGTCTATGAAAAAAGGCTTGATGGAGTCGGCAACCTGGCTGAGGCGCAGGGACCACGACACTTGCAAGGGTGCAATTATTATAGAATTTCTGTTGTTGCTTTTCACAGGCTTCACAATTTTTTTTTTTTTGTATTTTCCGTGAAGAATGAAAGCCGCTTATTACCTCTAAAGTAAGAAAAACTAAAATGACAGCGTCAAAAGGACATGTTATCCAGTGCAATGGCAGAAGGAAAATAATTTGAAAAAATCGAGGCAGAAGAACGCAAAGCGCTGCATTTTCTGGGCATTGTTGCCTACTGTGAGGCATGTCAAAGGTTGGTTTGTGGGCAGGATTGAAGGATTCAATACTGGCTGAAATGATTATAAAGTAACATCGAAAAACGGCAGCTAAGAGCAATAGGAAAAAAATGAGGACATGTGTTCGTAAGGTGTATGACATGTGGCAGTCTGGTTGGTTGGTTGGCTGGCAGGACATATATGGTATGTGGCTGGGGTTAGGGGGTGAGACTGGATATGCGTGTGGGTGTGGGTGTGGTTGTCGATGTGTTTGTGTTGGCAGTTGTAGCCACTTTGCGGATGCTCGTGAATTGAACGTTTATTGACACACAAAAGCTGGAAAATTGAAAAATTCTGCACCACCTCTGCCAATGCCAGTCCTGTCTTTTCATTTTTTCTCTCTCTCTCTCTCTTTCATTTTTTTTTTTAATGCGCATCACACCTTTTCGTATGCTTTTTGTAATTTTGTTCTCCTCCTATTCAGCCTCTTGGCCTGCGGCATTTGTGGCTGATGTGCGAGCTCAAAAGGGCCGCTTTGTGTGTGCTCGCGAAGGCGTGTATTAGTATTCAATAGTTTGCCAAGACCTAATAACAACCACACACACAGAACAGCTACAACAACAACAACAACAGCTGTAGTAGCATCAACAAAATTATATTTTCACCCGCTTTTTATGTGTTATTGCATATTTGAGCATAACAGCCGCCATTGCTTATTATTGCCCGCTCAACCATAATGGGTTAATGGCAAATTGAATTCAATTGAATTGGGGTAGCCAGAAGAGCAGACTTTCTTTGCACTTTTCAAATTTTTCATATGAAATTGTAATTGAATTAAATTTAATGGCATATTTCAAATACCTTAACTGTGGGCGTGTCGTGTCACTTCACAATGTTCAATTCATTTTCTCTTTTCTTTTTTTTTTTTTTTTTTTTAATTTTCTTTAAGTGCCTTCAATTTCACATATGAAAGACATCATCACCAACTTGGCTAAAAGTGTCGTAAAGTTTGCACAAATTCAATTTCATTTTAATAAAGGATACATAACAGAAAAAAATAAAAGAAGAAGAACAAAAATGGAATTTTTTTTATATAAAAATGCTTTGTTGTATGTTAAGTAATTGCCTGCCAGATGGTGTCATTAAATATTTGGCCAAGTGAAACGAAATGCACAAAGAAGAGAAATCAATCTCATCAAAATTTCGAGTGACTAAGACCAAGTCAAGAGTTGACAGATTTCTTAGTTTGAAATAATATATTATTCATCAAGACTTTTGCTATAAATATAAGCAAATAACTAAAACTAATTAATTGAGACTGGACTAAAAAAAAGGAAGATATTCACAACTTCTGACAGTAATTTCCCATTTAAAAAAAAACACATTATTTTTCATTTTTCTTGTGAATTTCCGAGACTTAACAACAACAAATTAATTGAGACTGGACTAAAAAAAGGAAAGAAAATAAAATATTTGCACCTTCTGACAATATTTTCCCCCTTTAAAAATAAACAAAAAATATTTAAATTTTCTTAGGATTTTCCGAGACTCTGTTAATCCAGTTATATATTTTTATTTATTTTTTTTAGTTATAAAATTAAGTTTCCTAATTATAATAATGTTCTTTAAGTCAATTAAAGAGACTCTCGAGTCTGGAAAATTCCAATGACTTGGCGAAAAGTCAGCTTAAAATCAACATGACTATATATTCGTAGCATGTCAGATGAAGCCTCAAATATGGCAGAGAAAAATCAAGTAAAAAGTGGAAAAAAATGGTAACCATTTCCACAAACCAAATGAAACTATGTACAAAAGAATCGTAAAATACCGAGCAGAAGTTGTAAAACGAGAAGCCTGTTCCCCACTCTCTGTGGCTGCGGGTCAGTATTCTACAAAAGTTTTCTCTCCTTCCCCAAACTCTTCGCTCTTCATTATTTTCTCTGCTGATAATTAGAATAATATTTGATTTAAAACATTTTATTTCAATTATACAAAGCGCCACACTAAACTAAATAGTGAGAAGTTCTCCATCGTCGTCTGCCCTACCCTTTTCTACCAACAGATTTTATTTTAGCCCTAAGCAACGTGTCCAAATGAAGTAGTAGCTGGAGCTGTAACAGCTGCTCAAGTTTGGTGAAGCATGAAAATGCACAGGAATTTTCCGCAAAGCATCATGGATAACTACAAAAAAAAGAACAAGAAGAAAGAGAATCCATGCTAAAGAAGTAGAAAATATTATTAAAACTCTTGCAGAAAATTAAAATAAAAATAAATAAATAAAAAATTCATGATTACAAGATGACATCAGAATCTAATATTTTTATAAAATTTAAAAAAAGAGACTCAAGTAAAATCAACATAACATATTATTAACAAGCTTAACGATGATATGAAAAAACTCTTTCCGAAGTTTTTTTCTGCATTAAACCCGTAAGTAGGTTGGTATGAAAGCTAAGCGATATAGTCATCCAATCCTTATGAAATTCGGTACATATATTTACGTTTATATAAAAAGTACGTATACCAAGTTTAAAAGAGATTGATCAATAAATGTGGGAGTTATTTATTAAACCTATTTAGGTTCCAGTGATAGCTATGTGATATAGATAAGAAGGCTAAATAACAAGTTTCATCAAAATAGCTTTAAAACTGAGAAACTAGTCTGCAAAGAAACAGACGCACCGACGGAGAGGCAGACACGTCTATATCGACTCCTTTAGTGATTCTAATGCGATTCTAGAGGTAACTTTTGGGGGTCTACGATGTGTAGTTCAGAGAAAAATGAATATACTCTTTTTGATTCGAAAATAAATTTAGCTGAGTCCATTCTTAATAGAGAGATATTTGTCAGTTTCCTACTGTTTGAGTCTATAAATAATTGTGAAAACGCAATAAATTTTCTACTTGAATAGAATGAATGATGTTCTCAACTAAACTAAGCTAATAAAATAATATATCTGAAATCAAAATATCATTCCTTTCTAATTAATTTTATTTAATCAAATAATTCCAGAGTCATTAATTCATTTCTCTTCAAAAATACTGCATCACTTATTAGCATTTTTCAGCATTTTAAGCTAATTTGAAAGTCTGTGAAACTATCTCGATGCCGTTAATCACTTTACATTGTATATGATAATTATTTGAAATAATTTTGCAAGTCATTTATTATAAATATTTAAGAGAGTTGTTAAACTTGAATAATTCACAGTGGGCCGAAGTGGGTTAAAAATTAGTCGTATATTTTGAGCATATCCATTTGAGTTCGAGTTGCCATTGCATTTCGAAAGCGTTGAGTTATGAATACCCAAGCAGACCACAGACTCACATTGGCAAATAGGCAGACCCATACAGGCACACCAGTTATGTGTGTGTGTGTGTGTGTGTGCTTGATGCGTAATTAATCCTTGAAGTCTCCTTTAGATTGAGACTTGTGAGAGAGGGCCTGGACAAAACTGTTATGCTTTTGAATTTGCCTGTTGTTCTGTTGATTATCGGTTTTGGCATATTAGGGCTTTTATATGGAAACAATAACACTCACTGGGCTGGAGGTAAATGCATATGTCTTTATAATATGCAATTAATTAATGTTGAATTGAAATTACAATTTGCATATATTGTGCAATGCATAATACCCACAAATAGATAGAAATATTGAGTTGGAGACACAATTTTAAGCCCACCCACAAAATTTGATAATCTAGTTTTTATGCTCATACATACTTTATATATATATTTATTGTATATATGTGTTTGTATTTGTATATTTATTTATGCATGCATAATTTCTAATTCTTAAGCGCCTCAAATACTCTAATTGTTCAATGCCGCATCCACAAATATGGCGACAACAACAACAGCAACAAAAATAAAAGCCACATTCAAATATTTTGCCTAATCTTTCTTATTGATTTGCTTTATTTTCGGCTTGTATGCAAGTCAGATTTTCAGTTAGTTATTTCCACAATTCATATTGATTGGAGTGCAGATAGGAGTTCGCATTGAATTTGATTTTCAACCAAAATTTTGCTTGCATTAATTAATAACATTTCCATTCTTTTTCTTTGTGGTATTTCCAAGTTTGTAGGCTTCGCAAGCCTTCAACTGTCTAGAAGGACTAAAGAGTCAGGGAAATCAATGTGCATTATGAATATGCAAATTATAGTAAGTAAATTTCAGTTTTACATTTGAATGAATTAGGGCAGATCAAATGCGAAATTGAGTTGCTGGCAAAGTCAACCAAAAAGCAAAGGGAGAAAGGTGTGAAAGTAGTTGGAACTTGTAAGAATAATTTTATGATTCCTTGAATACTCTGTTGAATAGAATTTTGGATCTTAACTTGGTTCTTCTTTCCCCTCAAGCAAATACCACAAAATTGTAAATTATTTAAAATAAATATATGTTTTAATCCCAAATTAATCCCTAGAAACCTTAGAAAACATCTCAATTAACTCAAGTCTAATTAATATAAGAAATCAATTGCCAGAGATAAAGAAATATTTCAACTGGTCATAAACTTCTTAATAAACTAAATTACATAACTTCACGTCATAAGCACATATGAACAATTCACAAAACACCGACTAAAAACAAGTTACAAACCAAGGCCCGAAGAAGTAAAAGATTAGCCTATCAACTAGTTTGGCATTCACCAACTTTTCTTATGCAAAAAAAAAAACAAAAAAAAAAAACATGCAAGTGGAAGTAACACTGTATAAAAACTAAAGGATAAAGAATCGGAAGTCTAGAAGAGCAGAGCCAAAAATAAACGACTGAATGCACCAAGAAAACTTTAAGTGGAAAATATTTTAAAATTATGTTGCCTTCAAACTTGCTGGCAAAGTCTTGTATCGTACGTTATATATATTTTTTTTGTATGCCACCAGCAGAAAAACTCACACACACACACTCGCAAGTTGCAACAACTGAAATGGCTTTGGGGCCTCCTGACAAGACAAGACAAGACACGACAAAGGAAAACAGAAAATCCGAGACAAGTGATCTGAGTAAAACTTGAAGAAGGAGAGAAGAAGAAGAGGAACTAATTGTCGGCGCTGGGGAATTGGGTGGGTTACTTTAGATAAGCCAAGGCAGATTCAACAATAATTATTAAGTAGGCTTAAGGTAATTTTTTGTAGCCATTTGATAATGCTCAGGACAAGGAATATTATTTTGTTTGTTAACAAATCAACTAAGCCATCTCATCCGGCCGCACTCTTTCAAGTTTGCACTATTCAAACTTTTTCAACTTTTTCAAGAGGTGAGGCCCTCTACGCCCTCGACCCGCCCAATTTGTTGGCAACATCAATGTTGTCGACGACTCGGTTGGTTTTTGCTTGTTTTAGGTTTTCCGTATAACTTTTATGCCAAATTCATCCAACCCGCAACCAAATTTTTCCCCAACTACACTCACTTCCAGAGTCCTTTCCAACTGGTTTCACATAGTGAACTGTCTGCTTCTGTTGTTGTTGTTGTTGTTATTGTTATTATTATTTTGGTTTTTGTTTTTTGTTTTTTTCTTTGGTTACAAACAGTAAAATTATATAAACGACGTCGACTGGAATTGAACGCCTTCGGTTATTTGCGCGAAGTTTAATGGAATTTTCAACAGTTTTTGCCCAACTCTGATTTGACTCAATACCCCTGACCCCTTCCCCCCTTTGGTTGTTTATTTGGTTTGTGTGTGTTATTTTTTTTTTTTTAGTATTTTCTTATATTTCTTCTCTTGATATGAAATGAATTTCGAAATTTTTTTTTAGTTACTTAAAGAGCTTTTCTTTTCCCTATAAGCTATCTAACATAGAATTATGATTTTAATTAAGAATACATTTAAGTGTATCCACTTCAAAAATTTTGACACCTTCACAAGAATCTTATTATTATTATTATTTGTTGCCAATGAATTAAAATGTCAAAAAAAGCACAAGAAGAAGAAGAAAAATTAACACATAAAGAGATTCAAAACTGAGTGAATGGAAAAGTACAAAGCTGAAATGTTTTTCACTTTGTAGCATTTTAATGAACTGACACAGAAATTAGCATAAAATGTGCTCAGCATTCCATTTGCATTAAAGTGATGGACAGACAAGGTAACAGTGAGTTCCTAAGTGGATATATGTGAGTCGAGTCGAGTCGAGTCTGATGGGTAGACTGGGCCCACTCATTTTGCCTGCCATTTAATTTGTCAAATATGCCAGGAGGTTTTTAAACTATAAGCAAAGCGGCACTGCGGGCACTTTTGGGATTTTACTGGGTTGAAATTGTGTCCGTGTGCCAGGACTTAACCCAACCAGTTTTGGGCGACTGCTGAACTACTTTGAAGTTTTCTCCTTTTTTTTTCTTTCTAAAGAGAGAGAGAGAGAGAGAGAGGGGACCTCTTGTTAGGCTATATTATCTTTGTGAAGGGGAGAGAGTATTTATTTTAATTTTTCATATGTTTCAAAATAAGAAGACCCGACTTTTGGCTACCCTAGAAAAAGGAACTCCGAGAAAATGAAAGGTCACCAGTCACACGTTTGCTAAAGACAAATTTTTTGGTCAAAGTTATATTGATATATGTATGTATTGGATAAATGTAAAGAGCTTAGTCAGTCATACAGTCCACTCCAGCCAAAGTAGAGATAACTTAAAAGTCATGAGGCGTACTAAGCGGATACCCTTTACCAAGGGTTTCCCACTGACACACACACACACCCATACACGCTTCTGGCCTGAGAGCATGGAAAATACCTATGTTGTGAGTTGAACAACCCTTATCAAAATATTTTTATATGACTTCGCATATGTTGAATGCAGAAATTGTTTGAAACGCAAACGAGCTACTTCTTTCCATCATGCCCCCATAAACAGACCCTAAAAGCCTGGACAAATTATTTATATATGGGAATAAAAAAAAAAAAAAAAAACCAAAAAAAAAAAGAATGCTTAATGGTTTGTAATCTGCTTAAAATTTGGACACGAGTTCAATTTGCAAAATGTCTGCTCACCGCCTCAACAGGGTGAGGGCAGTCGCAGGCTCGGGCATTTAAGCTGGCCTGCTGACCCACACTACGCTGGCGGCGTTACCAAGCATCCCCCCCCCCCTGCCCAACCTGCCCCACACACATACAGGCATATACAAATACATTCCTCTCAATATGTGTATTTACTTTTAAATTTTGTGGATGCGTTCGCTTTTTTATTTATGAACTTTCATTTATATCAAAAACCCACACAAACACACACACACACACTGGCAAGCATACCGGTTGGTTTATAATAAAAACCCAGTTTTTCCATTTTATAATTTTCATTTTAATTAGTGTGCACACACACACGTGTGTGTGTGTGTGTGTGACCTTAACGTATGTTGGGGGTATTTAAGGAAACGTCCGGTTCCAACGAAAAAAAAGGGCATCTGCCCAGCTCGGAATTCAATTTACATTGTTTTACCGTTTGAATTTTTCTTCCTTTTTGTTGCCCTCGGTATGTGTTAGCATATGTGTATGTGTGTGTGTGTGTTCATTTCTTTGGAAATTGAAAGTAGAGGACTTTTTCCAGCCCTCTATACACAATTAATTTATTTATTTTTATTTTTACTTGTTTTTTTTGTGAAAGGAATTCTTTTTTTTATTTTATTTTTATTTTAAGCTCCCGGACCTGCCGTCTTCATACAATATTAATTATTATGGCCACTTTCTGTGATGAAAATTAATTGAAGCATAAATTCTACAGTTTTCTACAGATGATATGTATTTTTTCAGTTTTAATGGATATGTAATTAATTCAGTCAGGAAAACATTTATTTACTCACCCACTTAAGTGTCGTAAGAAATGTGCAAGCTCGAATTTCACATATCGACCGTACTCAAGAGTTATAAAAAAGATAATTGGGGTTTTTTTTTTTTAATAAAATCAAATAAAAAGAGAAAGTAGAAAGAGAAGTAGTAAGTAGTTGAAATATTTTGTTATTTCTTTCCTCTTTAAAATGAAAGGTTCTACTCAGTATTTAATTAAAGGATCAATACATTTCTTTGGTTAAAGGAATAACAATTTCTTTCCGAATTCCATAAGAACTTACAGCTTATATTTTAGGGCCTAAGCATTTCATCAACTTCCAGTCAATTTGCCACCGATTTTTCTCTGCTTTTCCAGCTCTCTTCATGTCTCTGGGCTTTCTGCCTGGCTACGGATTAGGCAGCGCACATTACCACCGCTCATCAATAAAACATTGCAAAACCAAAGGCGTAACTAATATGATTGCACACACACACACACACACACACACTTTGGTATACAACAAAACAATAAAGCTTTGCCCATATAATTGACTTGAATGCTATTCGGACAACTAAAAAATGAGATGAAATAAATCAGTTTACATTGTAGATGTAATCAACACCCGAATAATAATTACAACAGCACCAACAACAACCAGGATGAGAGCAAAAACTGCAAGATTAATTAGAATTTAACAAACGTAACGCAAAACGAATGTCAGTGGGATTTTGCAGGGAGCATGGGCCATTCGTGGCTGGAAAGCCACACGATATTTGAATTAAGTCCATCAAGCAACCATCTAACCTGCAACGTATATATACTCCCACATACTGCCACATTACATCATCTATATGAAACATAATAACATCAATGTGAAATGGCAGAAACTAGCGAAACTGGCGAGCCGGCAAAGTTGGGCTTCTGAAGACTCTGGGATTTTGGCAGTGCAAACCGTGGATAATGTACATAATTGTTACAGTCGAGCGCCGCAAAACACATTCATTAAAAGACCACAGCTGAAACACACACAGACTCACACACACACACACACACACACACACCATCGCGCTTTTAGCTGAAGCGCATATGTAGCCACTCATCTCGTAATGCTAAAGATATCCAAATTGGTGAGGAAAACCAGACAGCAGCAAACAGTAGCTAGAAAACTGATATGATGCCAAAATTTGCACACACCACCCGATGTGCTCTTGTCTACAGCTGGATTTATGTTTGCTTATAGCCTCCTAAGCTTTGATCTCTGGTTTAAGCAAGGACCAAAAGTTAACTAAATTAAAACTAAATTTGCAAGATTTTACATTTGCATTGAAGTACAAAAGAATGAGTTATTAGTCAGAAATAAGAATACTGAACTATAAGCAACTTTCTTTCTGAAATCAAAGAATGATATTTGGGAGAGACTCAAGAATTTATTTAAGAAGTTAGGAAGCTGCCCGATGTTACCCTTCACTTTGCTTTTAGTATCAGACTGACTGTACTCTCAGTGCTTATATCTATTTTTCCCATATTTAAGGGACGATAGGGTAAGAGTTTCAGCCGATCAATATGCTATATCCTAGGCCGATTCAAGAATGCTGATATAGTCAAATTAGGTATCCTTCTATCCTTAACTTAAATCTTAAAATTGAATGAAATCGAACAGGAAACCTAAGATTCATGCTCGTTGGACGGATATATGATATAATAATACGACCCAGTCGACAAATATACAGTCTACATATATACAAACGATCCTAGATTTTCACTACAATAGCCTTCAAATGGAGAGTCTTGTTTGAACGGAAACATGCGGCCAGATTGAAGGACAAGGCTCAAGAGATTTGTCAAGAATATTGACCAGTTTGGGAATACCTTTTGAGGGCCCACAATGTCAGATTTCTTTGTCTTCGAATAGAGTATAATCCTTTAAAAAATCATAAGTTAATTTAAGGAACTATAATCTTAGGAGCTCGTAATGACTTCAACAAAATGTAGACAATTAATTTTTCCCAAAGATAACAATCTACTGGCTATAAATAAATAATTTCTTCCTAGAACAAATGCCATCACCTTAAATATACTTACATGTTGAGGTCGGAAAAGCCGGGAAAACAATAAGCCCCGGCAAAGGTTGTGACTTCGAAATTTTGTTGGCTCAGAACTTGTCTGAAGCCTGCGGTTATTCTGCACATTTCTTTCTGTCTTGGCAGCAAATGAAAAATTAACAACATAAACTAAATTAAAATACAATTCCAAAAGAGCACAGGAAAAGAGAGAAAGAGGGAGAGAGAGAGAAAGAGATTCGAGTGAAATGGAATCCAGAATCTGGGCAATTGCCAACCCTCAGTCATAAAATGCAAAAGAAATCTCAAAATATTAAAGAAACATAAAAACAATTTTTTTACTTTATATATATATTTTTTTTTTGTTTTGTTGCTTCGCATGCAAAATTAGCGGAAAGTACAACATGCGTATTAATAAAGCACAAGAAAACACACACACAGATGGAGAAAAAAAAAAAACACAGAGAGACCGGAGGTGGAAAAGGAAAGCAGTAAAGCAAAATGCTGGTAGCAATATTTCTAATCTAATTTTGCCAAAAGACCTCGTGGAGGTTAGCAAGGGTCAGAGGCGGCAACAGCGGCACACAAGAAGAAGAAGAAGACGAAGCAGAAGGAGAAAAAAAAATTAAAAGAAAATACTAAAGATGCCGAATGCAAAAGCTTTGAATGAAATAAGGAAATGACAACAAAAACAACAACAACAACAACAACAGCAGCGGGGGGAAAATGAATAAAAAGAAAAGTAAAGAATAAAAGAAAGAAAAAAGCAGAAGAAAATAATAAACAACAATGCAGGGCAACCAACAGGCAAAGGCAATGAAATGTTTATCAAAGTTGCCACCATTCGGCTTGGGAATTTGCCTACCTGCACGGCCGGGAATGTCGCTAAATGAAATTAGAAACGCATAAAAGAATAACACAAGACCCCCAGAAAGAAGAGTGAAGGAAAGTAAAAACCTTCAAAAGGGATAGTAGAGTGAGTTTTGAATTCAAAATCTACTTAAGGGTGGTACAAATCAGAGGGAGAACTTTTCGGCCTGAACTCTGACGTTTTGCAGTGCAGTCACCGTAAATGGCCCCGACCCAGCCGAGACAGCTGGGCCAGGGGAACTTACAAACAAATAACACAATTCGAGCAATGTTGACAAACGGTATTCGCATACTTGCCGCCAGGCTTTGATTTTGGCCAGGCAACAGGAGCAGTGGCATCAGAATTGGAAAGGTGTGGCTAAGCAAGCAAATACGCAAAATTCTTTTTCATTCTAATAATAAAAAATAATCAACATTATTATTATTTTTATTTTTTTTTTTTTGCCCTTTGTCCTTTGTGTTGAGTTGAGTTTGTTCATTCTTTGGTTTCATTCTTAGCACAAAATGCTTTGAATTTAATTAAAAGTTATGTTTTCTTTTTTCGGCATATTCAAGCCGGCGGGCATCTTTCCATATTCTCAGTACATAGCTGCTGTGCTTTGTTTCTTATTTCTTCTTTTATTTCATCTCTTAAACATGCATAATCAAAGTTTTTTAATGACTGCGACGACACACGACAAACGACGAGCCTTGACATTTCTGGGCTCTTGAGGCAACCGAGAATGAAATTAACAAGCAGCCAAAACAAAACCAGAACACAAGAGCCAACCAGATATCACAGAGAGCAGAGCAGAGAACAGACACTCAATAAGCTGACAAACAACAAACAAAAGCCCGCCTGACCAATTACCTGAAATGACACTTGCCGCAGGTGTACACTCAACAGTGCACGGTTCACCAATGCTAACAAAACTAAATGCTAATTTTACCGTTGCTGCCTACTATTTCTCGGACCCCTCCAGCACCCTTGCATCTCTTAGTTTCTCAGCTGGAAAAGCCTTTGATGGCACCAGGCCAGCCACAAACAAGAGAAACATGTTTGACAACTGACAGGAATTGAAATAGAAATGCGAATAAAAAGTGGAATAGAAATAGAAATATCCAGCGTATTCAAAGACAGAGTCCTACCCAGAGTCATTTACACAGTTGAAATTGTGGGCGAAACAGGGCTAGTCAAAGGGGGCGTGTGAATCAGGCGTGGCAAGCTAAGGAATTCCAAATTCCAAAGGTATGATTTGGTGGTCCTTAAAACGAAGAGTTAATAAATCGGAATTGCGAATTACAACAAATTAGTTTTGACAAAGAAGAAGAAACTTTTTGCAATAATTGCAAAGACTTAATGACCCATTGGACGATATAATATAATATAAATAATAAATGATATAGTAAATTGTCAGGCGATTATGGCACAAGTGTAAATTTTCCAAAGACTTTCTATCATTCGATACTATAGCCGATATATAGACATACATAGCAGTAGTCATACTTATTAAGCTGAATATAATATATATACTATGGAATATTTTAGATTCTGGCTTAAGAGGAAAGACCAACTTTCCTCTTGGTGGGTTCCGAAGCCTTTTTATTTTTCGATACTATAGAAGATATATTGGCATACCTAGTAGTACTCATAAGAAATGAATTGGATATAAGATACATACTATGGAATATCTTAGATTAATAGATCAATAACACATTCTAGTTTTAGCAGAAAGACCAACTTGCTTAATACTTATTTGCGAAGCCTTCTTATATTTCGATACTATCGAAAAAATATACCTAGTAGTACTCATAAGTAATGAACTGAATATAATATATATACTATGGAATAGGAATAATCAATATCACATTCTCGATTTAACAGAGAGACCAACTTGCTTAGTACTGATTTACTTGTCTTTTTCTGGAATTTTGTGTTTGTCTCAATTTTCCTCAATTTATTCATTTTGATTTTCTAAAAGGTCAAACTCTTTTTCAAACACAAAATTACCTAACCAACAATATAGAAAAGTAATTATTTAATCCTGAATAAATTCGTATTTCACCCAACTTAATTGAAGTTCAATAGGATTGTAGGCTTGAAATAATTTTCTTAATATTTTCTGACCAAATATTTCGTCCATTTAAAGGATCTAAAATTTGTGTATTTTTATTTGCTGGCAGCTCTCTGTGTGGATTCGTTTTTGTGTTTTGTTGCTTTGTTTCCTTGGAAATTGCAAATTAAAATTTGAAATTCAATAAATTGTATTGTAACGCATTCATTCATTCTCAGTCCAGTATTCAGCTCAGTCTTCAATATGCAATGATGGTCATGGCGGCGGTGGAGACCCGACACATTAAAATGCAACAATTTGTTTTACTTGTTGGTACCAAAGGAGAGTCCTCCCCAGCCAACAGTAGCCAGTGTATTGCGCTGTAGTATATACTCTATGCTTTCTTTTTGTTTTCTTTATGTTTTCAGTTGTCTTTTTTTTTTGAGCACTAGAGAAACAGAGCAGTCGGAATACATTTTACGAGAGCATTTCAACTGTAACAAATGTCCCTGGGCCATATTGTGAACGCAATGCATACACTCACACATAGACACACACACACACACACAAACACACACACACACATAGAGAAGTAGAAATCTATGGACAATGGAAAGCATTGAGGAGCCGGATTGGAAAGCTCTGTTCAATCGCAAACCAACCCACCAGCTGGCCAAATTCAAAAGCCGACCTCATGCACCAAATTCAAAGCCAGCAAAAGAGGTAATGGCTACGTGGTAAACTGATGTAGAAAGGTGGAGAAGTTGCTTCGCAGCAAGGGGTGCAAAAGTTAGGGTACATTAAGGGGCGATTGCGCCAGACGGCATAAGCTTGGTGGATTCACTCGCTTTGCTCGACCGCATCACGAATGCTAACTTAGGTATGGGTTGGGCCGGCGGCTGGTCGGGTCGTTTGGGGGTTAGATGTGTGGGCTTCTGTTGAGGGATATATGTGTGTGCGTGTGTGTCTTTAGTATGGCTCTGGGTGCAATTACCAATGAACGTAACAGGTGATCAATTGTAATAAAACTCCCAGGGTGCTTTTGCTTTTCATTATTTTCATTGCACTGTCGCATGTCCTTTGCTGTCCTATCCTGTCTATCTGCCCATGCTTAACCCTGCCGCCATCGCCGCATGCAGTCCCCACCAATACCACAGCGCTGCCAATACTCCCATATGCAATTGTGTGGCTACCTTTGTGAATTCCTCTCGTCCAGACCAGACTCGACCAGATCAGGTTGTATGCTGTGTCGTATACTCAATTCTCAGTGCACTGAGTGCTTTCAGTTTTGTAGGATTTTTGTGTTGTCGTTGGCGCCTGATAAAGTTACAACCAATGCATAGAATTATGTGTATATGGGGCGTATACTTGATGTGCCCGTACCAGCACTGCCAGCCAGGCGATTAAGCGTGACCAATTGCTCTGCTCGTTGCCACTTGTCAGTGGAGTCAGTCAAGTCCATGAGTACCATTCTCCGGCTGTGTTATTCTTGCTAACATAAAATGTAAGCTCTAACATTTAATCACGTCACTCGGCTAAAATACATACGCCATTTCTCCACTCCGATTCCAGATACTTTAGGAAAATCTCAACGCTTTGTATTTTTTACTCTTTCCCATTCATTCTGACTTGGCCTTGTTGGACAGTTGCATAAATTTCAAGCTTCCAACGCTTTAGTTTTACTGAAACGTATCGTTATTTGTCTTGATACAGGTTGACTACCAAAGCCTTTGGTGTCATGAAAATTCACCTGAAATCAGGTAGAAGTTTAATTTAACGATTTTTAGTAGCTCATTCAATCTTGATTAGGTGGAAATGTGTAAATACTTGGACATATATTTGGAATCATTTGGAAAACCTTCAGTCACAAAATTCATGGGTTAATTAATCCCTTCTATTGGCGTTGGAAATATGTTCGGTACATTTTCAATTTGACACTTTATTTTGGCAATTTGAAAACCCAGATACTTACATTTCTCCATTAGTTTCAAATAGACAAATCACTGAAAAAGTACCAGCAACACGACTATACAGTCATCATTATCATCAATCAGCCAAACACTTTTTAACACTCAACTTAACGCATTATCCCAGGAGCAATCAACCGACACACTTGCTGAGCAAACAGCATAGAACGAGAGAGAGAGAGAGAGTGAGAGCGAGAGGGTGGGCAACTTCACACACATGAATTCGAGTTAGAAAAACCGCTAATTCAATTAGAGTCACTTGGAAAAGTTTTTAACAGCAACGGCCATGGCATCGGCCAATGTTGAAAGTTGTTTGGAGGGCTTGAATTGTGCTGATTTAGTTTCGGGCCGAGGACTGCTAGTTTCCGATGCTTCTCTCAGATCAGAGCACTCACTACACCAACAACAACAACAACAACAACAACAATAATTACGCTTTAAAATGCTAATACATCAGCGTACGCGTAATTACTTCAAACACCTTGCCACAAGGCTGGGAAAAACAAGCTTAATCCCACAAGCGCGTGTATCCCAGCCAACCGAACAACCGAACGACCGAAAGACCAAACGACCGACCGACTTTGCTCATTAGCACTCTCAGCTTGAAAGTACCCATTCTAATCGGGCAACCCGTTGGGGCTAAAAGACCAAGCAGAGCGTTGCCAAAACCAAACCAAACCAAACCAAACCAAACCAAGCCAAGCCAAGCTAAAAGCCAACTTGACTCTAAGTACAACTCAATGGAGCCGGAGGAGGAGCAGGGCGAGTTGGTTGGAGGTGTGTTTATTTGAGGACGTGCGTGTGTTTGTGTGCACGCTGCACTAATGTGTCATGTTAAATTAACACTTTAATTTATTCCGCGTTTTCCACACTGCAAAGTGCATATTTAATCAGTTTGTATTTGCGTTTGTCGCTGCCAAAACCGCCCTCACCAGCTTCAGTCCTTTTCTGTCTGTTTCTCTGCCAAAGTAAAGCTCTATTTCTTACTCACTCGCACGCCTACTCTATCTCTATCTCTCGCATGCACAAAGGCTGCCGCTTGGCAGCTGTTACTTCATTTGTATATACATATATTTTTGGAGTGTGTAAGCCATTTTAATTCATGCTCGTATTTTTAATTGCCGCATTTAACACACACAAAGAGCATTTTTAAATACTTTTATGGTTCAACAACAAATTTGAAAAAAGAAAAAACGAACACACACACACAATAACACCATAAATAATAACCTGAATAAAAAGATAGAATTTAATATTACACGAAATTGTTGAATAATTAAGCAACATTTTCTAATACATTTACATATGCTGAATTGGTTACTTGATTAGACGGAATAAAATTTGTGCAATTATGAACATTTTATTATATTTCATTTCATTTGAATTCGAAACACCTGCTATATTCTAGAATTTATAACAGAATTCAGAAACCTTTAAAAATAAATATTTATAAATCAGAGTGAACTCAAAAATAATTCCTAGTTTTCTGACCTGTTTTTGCCACAATTGAAATGCTGGGCAGCTGATATATACGAATGTGGTTAAGAAAGAGTCAATTGTTGGCATTAGACTTGAATCATGGCTATCAATGTGGCTGCACTTTATTTTCTACACCATGTGGCAGGAACTGACCAACCATAGCCTCTGGGCCACTGAGACCATCCGGCGGCACTCTGAAGTGGCCAAGCGCAGTTAATTCAAAGCACGCGCTCCCAAAAGACCCAGACAGAGAAATGAGTGAAAGAAGTCAGATAGTCAACCAGCAAGTCAACTTGTCAACATCATTATGATCGCATCGACATTGACAGAGGAGCTTTCTGAAATTACCCGAGTAGTTGTGTTAGTGAGGCGTGCACTGAGTACGTTGATGATGATGTTGAGACCCCTGAGGTCGGCAGATTGCCAGGGCACAAAGTGCAATGATGTCCAGCTTCTGCTTCTGCTGCTACTGCTGCTACTGCTGCTATCGAGTTTTATAAATAAAATAACCTTTTGACAGACTCAGTCCCTTCGCTTCTGCTTCTCTTCAGCCAGAGACCTAACACATGTTGACTATCTTCATTTTTGTAAGCTTTCATTTAATCCTCTTCATACACACTAACAGAACTTTCCATAGAAAAAGAAAAGCCGTACAGGATCAGGACATACGCCAAGCTCCGCACAGACAAAGGTTAAGCTAATTGTGTGCAATGACCATTCTGAGTCGAGAGACACAAGCCTGATGAACCATTGAATTTACCAAACCCAACTGGACTGTTGCATCTGCAGTCATTACAGTTAATGCCGATTAAATTTAGTTGTACAAACCAAACCCCAAGGTCTGCTGACACCATCGAGCTCTCTTTGTCAGCCTACTCGAACTCCACAGGCCAATAGTTCTGTCAAAGCCCAGCAGGCGGTAGCATATAAAAGAGAGTGGCCTCAAAAAGGCACAATGGTTACACGGAGCAACTGTACTTTTGTATATCTCGACAATGTGCATTCAATTTAATTTTAATTCACTGGCTTCGGGCTGCCGAATATTACATACTCTCATTTATATTTATTTTCACTTAAATCATATTTTACATTACCATTCTTACATTCTTTATCTGACAAATGTATAAAATTCGTAAAGGACAACTCAGTTGTAGAGTAATATATTTATATTTATATATTTCCTTTTCTCCATTGTTTATTTTATTAATACCTTTACGAATATTATTTCATGGAGTTGTTTTGAGCAAAGAAATATCTGAATTATTAAAGCTTTTGAGCTCACGAAACAATGAAATCTTAAACAAAGACAGCTAATTGCATTTTATCAAAAAACAACAGGTGGAGATATCATTCAAAGACTTCGAATCTTTTGAAATATTGTCTTAATAAAATTATTTGTAGTATTAAAGAAGAATGCATTTCTTACGCTTTCTTCTTTCTACCTCAACTCCCTTGGCTCCTGACGGAAATATCCTGCACTTGCTCTTTCCAGCAACCATAATTGGGCGAAAGATTTTCATAACAAAAAGAAATTGAGACTGCTTTTCGTTGGTTGTTAATAATCAAAAAACAGGGCAGGTACAGTCTCGCACAGAACTAATTTGGTCTGTCGAATTGTCAATTGACCAAGACCAAACCTTCAGCCGTATACGGCATGGCTGTTTGAACCGATCAGATTGAAATACTCCAAGAATCAATATCGAATCGGTATAATTCTATCTTATCTTTCTCAAATCTTCTTGAAATTAAAGTGAAGAAGTCGCCTGACAAGCTGTCACGTCTTTTTGAACTTCGTTTAAAAACAGAAAGTTATGAAAGGTCAATTCCGGCTTTCAGTTGTAAGTTAAATTAATTAGCCTTCACCTCTGTCAACTAGAAATCAAACCTACTTTAAAACGGAACCAGAACAAAGACCCCGCCTTGTGATATCGATTCTATACTGGGGAATAAACACAAACGGGACACTTTACAAAAGTTCACATGGGAAAAGGGAAAAATTGAAAACGCCTACACCAAAGCGTAGGTGTGCCCGCAATGTCCACCTTTCTTGGCTTGCAAATCAAGCACAAGAATGACTCTCTAGCACATCCCCATCCACACAGACACACCCACACACACCAACACACACAAACACTCTAGGAAAATACACCCTTTTCAAGTGTGGCAGCAAGTTTCAATTAAGCTCGCCACTCACACATAAAGTGAAAATCACCTGAGGTAACTTCGAGTAATTTACGCACTTGAATTAATTTTCCAAGTGAGAGCCCAGTTAAAAAGTGTGGAATGAGTTAACCGCTTGCAAGACAACCTTGCCACAAAAGGTCGGGGGCACCGCCAAAGGCAGCAGCACCAGCGCGACTACCAGTCGCGCCAGGTTCAGCGTTGTGGTCTTGGTTAGGTCTTTACTTTATTTAATGAAATTTACACTTGAATGTTGCCATATCAATCACAAATATCGCAAAGGACTTGGCCCGACTGTAGAGAATCTACTAAACTAATTAGAAAATAAATTGTGTCCATTAATTAAATTCCAACAAGCGAAGCACCTTTTGTGTCCTCATTTGGCCGACAAACAGAATGCGAATGCCAATCAAATTGCAAGTTTCCATTGTGGCTTTTCAGGATAATTTCCCATTTCTTTTTCGGCATATTTTCCACAGTTTCCTCGTTAATCAAATGTGGTCGTCTTATTCTGCATAACTGGAAAGATGGGAGAGACTCAAGACTTTGTACCTTGATTTAACTTTGATAAGTTTATTAAAAGGTGAACAGATGAGCCGGCTGAACAGCTGAGTCCGATTTGGAAATGGGATTGCCAAGGGCAACTGAAACGCATAATTTGCCGACCATCAACGCCTTTGCATGGGCACATTTAACGCCTCACTGCCTACAGGAGATTGTTGGAGAATAATTTATCTAATCAGATGAGTTGGAAAAGTGAGAAGGAAACCATTTCTGCTTACACGAATTTTGAATACTCAAAAGAAAGAGAATCTTAATAGGAAGGCAAAGGAATAAGTAAAATCATATTTTCGTTCTTTTAATTGTCATATTTTTTTTTAAGTGAAAAAATATAAATATTTAATTTTAGAACTGGTTCTACTCATTGTTATAATAAGTCTCTATATCACTCTTCAAATCTCTGAAAAAATTCCTAAGTTTATTTTATCATACTTTCCAAAGGAATAAGTATTAGTCAGGATTGATTTGAATATATAATAGTTTCTATCAAATTCTATATTACTCGATTTGTTTGGAGAGTGTATAAATATGATGCATTTATGTTATAACACAGTTTGATGTGCAATTTCATGCACCTGTGCCAACACGTTCCCCACTGCTAATTGCCAATTATACCGAAGGATACTCTTGGTGTCCTACCCCCTTCCTGTCAATATGAGTGTGTGGCATGCGAGAAGCACTTGTCATATTTTTTACCCTGTCCTTCGGTATATCAGTTTAGCGGCTTTGTGTTCTGTCCTTTGCATAGCCAGCTTTGTAATCAGCCGAGCTGTCCATTTCATAAAAACACTTCAAAAGTCAAATGGAATACAACACCAAAAGTGTCAAAGAGTTGCCCACCCAGTTTTTTTCAAGTGCGACCACAATGAAAGGCAAAGGATATGGGAACAGAAGGCGGTAAAGGAAGCGGTCCCGTAATGGCAACGTAGATGCCTTCATTGTTGACAAGTCCATACACATTTGCCATGATTCCGAGTGGGTTGAAGAGGTGACTTCGTTCATTTGGTTTGGCTGAAAAAATGGGGGTACGTGCACTCAGTCATGTGCATAAAATGAGCAATTTTAAAAACAACAAACGGCGCAAAAAGTCAATATCCAATAACCTAAAAAAGCACACACCCACACACACATACACACACCCACTCGCTCGCAACACAGCAAAAATGATACAGGAAGAAGGGGGGGAGGAAAAAAAGGCAAACATAATATGTGGAGAAAATTGTAAATACAAAATACGAAGAGTGTTTGTGTGTCTTTTTGAGTGTTTCAGTGTATAAGTGAAAGAGTTGTGGATGTGGAAAATTTGCGGCTTGGCTGGGTAAATATGATCCTGGCTGCCAATGTTAAAGGTGAAGGTGGTAAAATGCTTGTTGGCTCCGGTTTGGTTTGCTTTACCTTTAGCTTTCGCTTTGGCTTTGGCCAAGTGTGTGAATATTGTGCGATGACGAAATGGCCATGACTCAACTTGGCAGTTGAATGCCTTTTAGCTCAAGAGAAATGGTTAGAGCAAAAAGGGGTACATAAAAAAATGTGAAAGCAATAAATTAGCTGGTTTAATTGTGTTGCTTTGCATATTCCCAACAAGGTGAAAGCCAAGTTTATTTTAACCAAATAAATTTCCAGCTTTTAATAAGCAAAAATATATATAAGAAATTTTCACATACCTTTTCCCACCATTCTCAGAGAAGGTCCAAGTGGAAAGCAAAAGAATGAAAACCAAACTCGCTCATGTGTGCAATTGTAAATGGCAGGAGGAGAAAAAAAAGAACTGCAAATAGCGATTTGACGCTACTATCGGAACATTTGGATTATGCATCTACCCGGAGGGCCCCGTCCCTCCTCTCACACATTATACACACACCAAGGTGCCTGGCAAATAGAATTGCATGAGCACGAGGAAATTCTCAGCAGGCGTCCATTTGGCTGGGAGCCATACTTCAATGACTAAATTAAGCGCAATTTGCCACTGGTTTATGTGGACTTTGCTTAGTCAATATTTAAAAATATCAATTTGTGGTCCTTTTGTTAGCTATTACAGGGCCCTGTCCTTCTGTTATATCTAGGAACCAGCACAAATTTAATATCTGTTTCAAATCACACAAACACAATAAGCCAACCAACCAAAACACATATAAATAAATTGTAGATTTGTAGAGAAATGTATATATATATATATATTGAGTCCGTAAGCGATTTCAATTATTTTGCCTATGGCAATAGTTGGATAATTTCCGGTACAAATTGTGGAAACATGTCCACACTTCCTAAGCGGCTTGTTTTTGGGATCTGAGTGGGGGGTTGGGTGGTTAAATGGTTGCTGGTCAAACTACTTTTCACTCAATTTAAAGGACACAGGCCATGAGGCCAAGTCAAGGGAATAGGATTTCACAATAAAGAGGTCCTAAACTGACAATTCACCCAACCCGAAATAGATTGCTTTGTCGTTGTTGTTGTTGTTGTTGTTTTTAGAGTGGAGTGGATGGTTGATGCAGAAGTGGATGCTCACTAAATAAAACATAACGGAAATTATTAATTCTCACGCACGAATTCGCTCGATTTGATTTTGATTTTTATCACAATTGATGAGGTTTCGTATTTGCCAGATAAAATAATTGAAATGGATATGTGCACACATATACACCGACACAAAAAAAAGAAGCATACATTTTTGTTTATCCATTGAAGCGAATTTTTGTGTACTATGAATTTTTATCATCAAATGCCCAAAAATTTCAACAGACAACAGACAACAAAACTAAATAATAATAATATATTTGATGTTTGGTATTTTCGAAAAAATAAAATTTGTATAAAATAAAACTAAGTCTGGCCAGCAATTTCTGATATGAAAAATAAAATATGTATATTTTTTTTTATATAAAAATATAACATTATCAATCACGGGTCTAAAATTAAGGAATATTTTTTGGGTGAGCTCAACAATTTTTAAAAAGTGTAGACCAAAAAAATGATGCAATTTCAAAAGTTATTTAATATTAAATGCATTTGTAGTAAATTGCGCATAATTAAACATAGCAGAATGCCAGAATTTACAAAATTTACAAAATTGGAATATGAACTGGTGTGGTCAGCAAGAGAAACAGCAGCATTCCCATGTCATGTCAAGTGGTTGTTGCACATAGCACACTAAATTATTCGCATACTAAACGAAAATTGCAAGCGTAACCCGAGAGCAGCCAATTTGCCCGGCGAACAGGCAGAGAGGAGGGACCGAATGCTACCCTGGATCAGCTTACGTACTCGCTCACCTCTTTTCAACTGACACTCTCATAATTAAATCAAGCGCAGAGAAAATATAAACGAAACGTGAGTCAAAAAAAAATGGAAAACAGGAAAAATATATAGAATTAGGAACCCGCAGGAGGCCCCGCCCACCCTCGGGTTAGTTAATGTTGGTTGCGTGAATTTTGTATTTTTCATTTGGGACCCTAAATGAGATTAACTCATTTCTCTATTTACAAGTTTTTATTTTACTGTTTACGAAAAAAATAGAGAATATGAATGTTGCTCTCTTGTTTGAACCATTCAAAGAAGATCCCAAAAGTAACCTATAGAATAGTCAATATCAGTCAAATCGATTGAGACATATACGTCTATTTCTCTCAAATTTAAAGTTTTTGAAATAAAACTTGATATACAGCCTTATCATATATATAATCTGGACATTTAGTAGCATCAAACGGATCGCACCATTATATCATAAAGCTGTCATATAGCGATAAAAATCTCCAACACTTATTTGACTGATATATTTCAAACTCGGAAATCACATTGCTTAAAAAGATATGCATACCTATACATATGTTCATAATTTTATCGAATCTGATTACTATGTCTTATATATGTGTCAGTCTTAGGAATATCTGAGGTGCTTACTGACCAATCAGACTCATATGATTTAGCTCTGAAAAAAATCTACGAAAAGAGTCTATAAACTTCGGCAACTCGAAGATAACGTTTGGAATTTTTTTGAATTTTTTAAGTTTGTCTAAAATTTCTGGATGAAATAAAAAATTTTAATTTGAGGGAACGAATTCTTTTGATTATATATTTATTTTAATTAAAACTTAGCTGAGATGTACATCATATGTCCTTACGGTAATTTGAGAAATTAAAATAAGGGTTATTAGATAAATTTTAAATATAAAAAATGATATGCCTTTAATTGAATTTCGCCGAGTGTATATTAGATATAATTGCCTTTTGTGATTAATGTTTCGGCAATAAATAAAAAAATTTATTTGTTATTTGGACCACAAAATACTTGATTTATTTTAATTTGAATTGAATAGTTTCGATTGCAGTATTCAAAAAGTTTTCAATTGTCGAAATCAACTTAACTATTAAAAAGTTAATTATTTCAAGATTAATAACTTAACTCGAACAACTTCACAGTCGCACTCCATTCAGTTATCCTTTCAAAAAAATATATGTATATATAAATTGAAATTAATTTATCTGAATAAAGTGCTTGAAACTCTTGAAAGATTGAATTTCAAGGTATGCAGAATATTCAATTAAGCTGATACCTGACTTAGGTTCAGTTGGGTATATAAGGCGCAGATAAGTGCTTCACCCTTTATTGTATTTGATAAGGCAATTGATATCAATTAATTTCAACCCAAACTCAATTCACATACTTTGCAATTTTGCCACAAACATATTGAATTCAAAAACAATTTAATTAATTAGAAGTCTCTTCAGAATTACCATGGAAATTACCCGAGACAAACCAGAGAGTATGACTTTTGGGTATGGAGTCCAGTGAGGACAGCAAATTTTATTTCATATGAAATATACACAAAATTAAATTACTTAAAAATATTTAAAACCAAACAATATTGTGGGTGTTATTGTTAAATATTCTATATACACGTACAGCAGCTTTCCAAGCAATTAAAATAATGGCAGCAATCAAGTTGACCATTTATAACCAATTTATATGAGAGAACCAGAGAGGCCAGCCCAGGAGAGGACAGCAGTTCTGCTAGTTACATTTAATTGACTTTATATATATGTATATAAAAAAAAATCAGAATTTATGTATATTTAACAAAATAATACGCAGAAAATTGAAGCAGGGAAAAGAAAATGTGAATCATGAAAACGTCAGAAGTGAAAGCCCTTAACTGCAGCCCGGACGAGGACAATTGTGGATATAAAATGGATGCCAATTTCGCACACCTAGACACACACATACATGCACACATGCACAAGCTCAGCTAAATGGCCAACATTAAAATTTAGAAAATCCCCATGTAAAATGGACAGCACGTAGTATGGCTCTCATGGCCAGCCTTGGTAATGGTAACAGGTTAAACACTGGGCCACGTTAATTGCGGCGCTTAATTGCGCGGCAGTTGCAACTGTTGCGCTTGCCGTACGTGTGTATGTGTCAGCCATTTTTATGCAATAACAATAACGTTGCATAACAATGAAACTGGCTAAAGAGAAATGTCCTTCTTTCTTTTTTTTTTATTCCGTTTTTGTTAAAAATTACACGCATACACTTTAGATTCCCACACCGGCGGCCAACTGGCCAGCACTAGTAGGCCATTTGTACTCTAGCTACCACAAAATGTTGCCAAATGAACTGCACACAAACATGAAGCCAACGGAGCCAGAGAGCCAGGGCTGCCTGTCGAGTATATTGCAGTCTAATAGTTTGCCGGGTTGGTCTGCAAGCTTCAGGCCCAATGGTCGGGACACAATGGCCACTCTAATTGCCATACATTTTCGGCCATTCAATGGGTTAGGCAAGTCAGGACGCGCCAGGACAGACAACCCAGTCGGCCAGCTACTCTAAAGCTGGCCGTCGAGCAGTTGGCCACTCGCCCGTTATTTGTGGTTTTGCCTACACTTTTCATTTTTTTTGGCCTGTCGTTGTAATCATTGTTGCCATTCTTATTGTTGTTGTTGTTGTTGTTGTTGCAAGTGTTGGTATGCAATTGCCCAGGGTTTTTGTTTCTCGAAACTTTTGTCGTCCAGTTTTCAGTTTCTTGTTCACCCATTTCATTTTTTTTTTTTTTTTTTTTTGTGTGTTTGGGTTTGGGTTGACCGGAATAATTACGCATTCAAAAAACGAACATTTAAGTTAATTTTTGGCTACGAAAATTGCACAATTTTGTCAAGTGATTAATTTTATAGACAATTTTGTGGTCAAACCACACACACACACACGCACACACACAGAAGTGGAGCACTTAATTCCCAACAATAATAGGAAACAATTATAGTGAGGGATTTGGCAATTATTCAGCCTATATGGCTTACATTATTTTATTCAAGTATTTTTTTTTTTTTTCAAATAAAAATAACTCCAAAGAATAATAATAAAGGCCAGTATCTTTGGGCTATCGAATTTACAATGACTTTTTTCAGAGGTAAGTCAAATGAATCCAATTGGTCAGTTGACCCGCCGCAGTTGGTCTCAAGACTGATTTAGTTTGGTATTATAGATTTATGATATAGTCCCATGATCTAAATGAAATTTAACTTATATGTGCATCTCTGAAGACCGATTTAGTTTGGTACAACAGATATATAATATAGTCACACAACCTTAATAAAACTCAGGAAATATGTGTATCTCTATGTACAAAATGGGTATTCCGATTTTGAAAGAGATCGGCTAATAAATATAGGAGTTATTTCTAAAATCGTAACGATAAACTTAAAACTAGTTTGCTTGGAAATATCATAGACGGACATACAGACAGAAAGAGAGATATGGCTCTATAGATTTATCTAGTTTTACTGACCAACTGAACCATCTTATGGGGTCTACAATGTCTGATTGTATGTGTTTAATAATGATACTCTTATTTTTTGGAAAGATTATAAATGACAGGGTATCCCCAACTCGGCCGCGCCCGATTTTAACGTTCGACTTCATTTTCCTTGCTAAAGTGTTAAAATAAAAACTGTCAGATTTAAAATCACATAAAGGCATGAGTAAATATCTTTAATTTTTTTATATAAAATAAAAAAAAAAAATTAATTGAGCTTTTGAATAATTTTAATAAAATTTTGCCTCTTAAATACACTTAGGATTTCAAAGGAATTGATAAAATATGTTGCCATCGAAAAAATACCTTTCGGTCTTGTCATTCTGGTCCTTGTCTCTCTTGTTGATATTGCTCTGGCTATGGTAGTTTTTGTAATTTATGGTATCTTAGGCAAACAATTTCATCAGGCTCAAAAATGTTGTAGCCTGATAGTGAGTTGGCCTGCTGTTTTCCCCTCTCTCTCACTCTCATTCTGATAAAACAACTAAAATGATAAAGTCAATTTTAATTAGCTAATGAAAAGCGCTTTTAGCAAGCAAGAGGAACACACAACACCAACAACAACATTTTAGCATAAACATAATATCATTTTGTTGCCACTAATTTGAAAAGCATTTCGGCCAATTAGGCAAAAAAAAATTTCATAGCACAGCATGAGGCCAGACCTCTACTGTCACTGGGCTACTGCCTGTCTATTAGCCAGCAGCGTTAAATTCAATTTTTATTTTAATGTAATTTCCCGAAGACTGGCAATTTGATGTAACTGGCAGGCAGCAAACCCGAAGAAACAAAACAATTTCATTAGGATTTGAAACAAACAAACAAAAAAACTCACAAAAAAAAAAATACAAACAGCTGTCAAGATTTGTTGTAATTTTTTTTTTCATTGTTTTCAAAAAAAAAAAAAAAAACAAAATAATAAAAGTTACTGCTATTCATTTACTTAGTCTTGAGCCTTGGGGCCTCAGTTTTGATTGTATTTGTTGGATACTTTTTTCTTACTCTTTTTCACTCGCTCCTGGTCTGGCTTGCCTGTGCTTGGCAGTTACATAAATTGCTTTATCTTTCTTGGCAAATAAACAAAAATAAATAAGACAAACAAATAAAATAAAAATCGCGAAAAATAAAAGCACAACAACAAAAGCAACTAATTTTCCACATGTCAAGCGGCTTGCCACAAAATATTCCAGCTTAAGGCTAAGAGCATCCAACAAAAAAAGAAAAAAAAAAGAGGTTGGCCAAAAGGTTAGGTGAAGAGTATGTGTAATGGAAATCACCTCATCTTCAAAGTAAAATCAATGCTGAATGTTTACTAGTGGCATATTAAAAATCCCGTCAAGATTTTTGGCAAAAAAAAAATAAATAAATAAATGAAAAAGCCGACGGCAATGGGAGCTACTTAAATTTAATAATGTGCATTCATGCAGACAGGCGGAGACACACAAATATGAGGCTCAGTGTGTGCGAGTCCGGGTTGCTGTCACGCCCCATATGCCATAGGAAGGACTTGGGCCTTTCATTATTTTTGCTTCACTGACCCTCAACCCAAATCAAAGCCAGCTAGTGAGTTGGCCTGCTTCGGTTGTCGTTTTGGTCAGCTCGATGGCTCTTTTGATTTTGAACTCAGAACCCAAAAAGTCTTACCCCCGGGCCAAATCAAAATCAAGCTAAGACCCCACACTCTTCACCCACACACACCCACATGGCTTAAAAATTAATAATTCAAAAGTTCATTGGTCAAAGGGAAGGATTTTGCTTTCTTTGGGGTGGTTTAAAAAAAAATATACAATTTAAGCTTTACTGAAATACATTAAATATATATATATACAGATATATATATTTTTATCAATTTTATTTTCATGCTTAACTATTTGACTAAACATTTGCTAAATTGATTAGCTTTAATTGAATTCGAATTTAAGAAATTTAAGAGCTAGGATCGGCGGACTGCCGTTGCCTACCGATTTGCATATGTCAATCAAGAAGCGCACACAATTTCAGATATGCTTACACAAAACTATCAACAACAACAACAACAATAATAATAACAAGAGCAATTAAAACAACAAACAGAACTTTGACGTTTGGCAAAAGTTTATACAAAGTCATTATTCATAAGTAAGTCAAGGCGGGCGGAGTAAACGAAACCAAGGAAATCAGTTTGGCAAGTGGAAGTGTGTGTGCCTATGTGTTTATGTGTGTGTGGGTCTGTCATCAACAAGATTGAACATGTAAATTGAAATCATTACACGGTAATTAGAAGTTTACGACAGCCAACCCAACCCTTCATTGTTAAAGCCACCAAAACACTCAAAACTATTTGCAAAGTACAAAAAAGAAAGAGACAGAAATATAGAAAGGGTAAGTGTATTGCATTGGCAAATTCAGGCTTAAATCTATATTTTAAATTATTAAAAAATTTTTAGCAAAGAATTTGAGAGTATAAAGAAGAAGAGGAAGAAAAAATGCTCTATCGAATGCTTTGTAAAAATCGGTTTTAATTTATTTATAAACTGCACATCAATCTTATGCAGGCTGTAAAAGCTGGCAGATGGCAGCTGGCAACGGTTAAGGTATTTCGGAATTCTCTGGATATATGTATTTGCCACAGATGCCTGGAGTCATCTCTGTATGTGTGCTTTGGTTTTGCGGCTGTAACATACGCCGCTATGGTTTGTTGAATTTGAGTTTAATGACGTGTAAAAATGTTTTCACGGCTTTTGATTATATTTTACCTTAAGCGGCAGCTCACTTGCCGTCGCCAAGAACAGCAGCCAACTAAAGTTTTCACCCACACACACACACACACACAGACACAGATACATCCAAAGTTTTACCTCATCCTACAGACATAGCTATAGATCCCTTCCGTTTGCCATTTGCAATGAATAATGTCAACGTCGACATTGTTAGCAACGTCGACTCTTTTGCATATGAATACATTTTAGCAATGTCGCTGATTAGCAGCGGCGACTGACAATGATGATAGAGGTGGCGCTGCCAACACCAACAACAACGCAAATAACAACAACAGCAAAAAGCAGCGATGCCAGCGGAAACATTTTAATGCCATTGCCACCGAACACACACACACACACACCTATAGCCCGATCTAAGCTGCTGCCACCAACTGAACCCCAATCCCTTTCATTTACCATTTGGCTGTCAGTTATCGTTTTCAAAATATTGTCATGTGTTTTTTGGGGACGCTTCCGTTTACGCTACGTTTAACATATTGTTTAAGGGCAAAAAGTGTTGAACGAATTTGGGGCGGCGGCGGCGGTGGTGGTGATGTGATGCTGGGGTCCTGCGAGGCTTTTGGTATCCATTATGTGCTTAATTAAAGTTTCAGATTTGATGATACATTAATTTTGATTGTCTCATAACGGAAGTTATGATTATTTCAAACTCAAATTTGTTGCAGTCAATTGTTTGCGATAAAGTAACGCAAAAGTTATTAAAACAATAAATTGGGTTCATTTTTAATTTGAGTAATTTTTATTTAAAAATCTAAAGCATAGCTAAAGCATAAAGAAAGAAAATAAATAAATTGATGATGATGAATTAAAAGTCATATTTTTGCTTAAACTTTTTAGAATTGGCTTGACCCTCGCAGACTCACTTTTTGAAACAGAGTTGTATTTGATGAACATAATTTAAAATTTCAAAAACAGAGTTGCATTTCTTTCAATAATCGAACTGTGATTCTTTCAATAATCGATTAGGAAAAATTAATACGTTTCTTGGCTAATTAATGTAGTTTTCAAAATATCTGAACTTCATTAGTAAGTTTAACCGTTTCTTATGTGAATTGTTTATTTTTAATTCTAAACAAACGGCAAAAAAGTAGATTAAGTGTAAATCAACGCACAAAAAAAAACAGAATCGAGCTATCATTTATTAATTTACCTTTGTGAATTTATAACAAATACAAATACAGCTATTATTTTATGATTCAACTTGGTCCATCAAATCTAAGACGAGTCTATAACAAATGCAACAAGTTAACACACACAAATGAAATAATTTAAATTGTAATGACTTTTTTTTTGTTTTGTTTTGTTTGGTTTTATTTGCTTTTGTGAATTTATTTTTCAGGCTGTGACAAGAAATTATTTTTAATACGAATGACAAAGTCAAAGTTAAGCACAAAAGTTTTACAATGTAAACAATGCGCACTGTTGACAATTGTTGCAAAAATTCCCCCAAAGACGTTAGATGGGAGAAAGTAGAAAAGAACTGAGCCCTGTTCTGAGTCTGAGCTTGCCTAGTAAATGGCCACGGTTTACTTACCGACCACACAATTCTCTCTCAAAGAGCTGGATGGTTTTGTGTGGGTGTGGGTGTTTATGTTTTGACTTATTTAATGCTCGAGTAAACCTCTAAAAACCAACGAGCAGCTCCCGACTTTTCGCACTGCTCACAATAAAAACAGCGCAGCACAATCCAAGAAACAATGGCACAAACTCACAGAAATACTTGTTAAATAAGAAATACGTGCAATTTTACTTGTTGCTTTTAAGCTATTTTTGTCTCGACTTTTGCCAGAATCTTTTTTGCCATTTCTACTTTGGCATTTGTAAAGGTTGTTGTGCCTTGTTGGCCATTGTCTGAGTGTTGCTTGGTTAAATGTTGTTTCGTTTAGTTGGCTGGCTGGCTGGCTGGTTAGTTCGGTCTTTCTCTTATTCGATCTCTCACTTCTCAGTTTCTCGCTGCCCTCGATTCGTTCTCATGACTCAGGTGATTCTATTGACCAAACTAAAACAATTGCAAACAGTTACAAGTTGCAACAATTGCGACACTTTTTTGTTTTCCACACCGCTGGATTGCCTCACTACTGGATTAACTTACTGCAGTTGCACTGACTTGTTTTTTGCTATTCTGTTTGTATAAATTATAAATAAAGATGTCAGTAGATTTTATAGTTTGCTTGTGTTTTTCTTTCTTATTTTGACACGTAGACAATTTCTTGTTATTAAATTTGATTTGATTTTTCACTAGAATTTCGAATTGAACAATTATTTTATTTTCAATTATTTACATGACTTGTGAACAAAGTGAATTTCTGATTACTCATTAGTTGAAATGTTGGAGCACATTCTAGATTACAATTACGTAATTTCACACTAAACTAAATTTTTGTTTGCTTATTGTGAAAATAAACAAAAACATTTTCTTAGTAATTAATTAGTTAAGGAATCGATTAGGCAAGATCTTGGATAATATATTGTATGTATTAAAATAATATGACAATTTGGCTTAATGGATTCATTTAATTTCAGACAATTTCTCAAATTGAAAATGACCAAGAAGAATTTTCTTATCATATCAAGTTTGGGATCATATGAAAGCTTAATAAAATCATTCAATACTCTTCTTCAGATTTGTCAGAAAAGACTTGGCTTATTTTATTTTCTTTGAAATCATTCAATACTCTCCTTCAGATTTATTAGAAAATACTTAGCTTGGTTTATATAATTTTTGTCATAATTAAATTTTATTGATTTTTAATAAAAAATATGCCATTCCGTTGCTTTCATAAGACTCATACTAATCCAATTCCATTGTTGGTCTAATGGAAATTACAATTTTTGACGAGGTAATTAAAGTAAGGTACCTTGCCTACCCATACAATGAGATATTGTATTGCATCAAGACCAGCTAACAAAAACTAACAAATCCCATAAAAATGTCACAGAGGATACATTTCCAAGCTAGAAGGGGGAAAAAAATATATATAGAGTAAATGCAAAATTACATTTGGCAAAAACCCGAAGCTATTCCAAATGTCTACTTCAATATCAAAGTTTTTTGTGTTGCTTCTGTTGTTGTTGGTGTGGCAAGTTCCACTGACTGACAACAACAACAGCAACAACAACGTATTGTGGTTACAAATTGCGGTAAAAGCTATCAATGATATTATCAACGCAATGCAATGTCCTATACGACGAGCTGGGACATTGTGGACAGTCGTAGACCTTTCGGTTCCAAAGCCAAGGCAAACCATATGCAGGCAACCCAATTACATCCGGTTGCAGTTTCAATTTCAATTTGCACAATGGGAACCAAACTGAATATGCTATGTCGGCGCCAACAATGAGCACAATGGAAATTGAACTGCCCAGTACTCTCATGTGTGTGTTTGGATGTCAATGATTTTGGCTCTCTGGTTGGCATAATATTAATTTAAATTAGGCAAAAATGCCAAGCTGAAAATCCCAAATGGTAGGACGCGGGCACGCTGAATACCAATTTGTGGCCAGAACATGAGACAGACACGTTAGTTTGTGGCAAGCAATATGCGGTGGAACAATAGGACTAATGAGCAATGCGGGCCTCCTCTATCTATCTAGTTGAATATCTTTTTCTCCTCTTTACCTAAACCAAATTACCCTTCAAGCCTTTTTTTTTTTGGTCTAATCATTTTACAATCGAACTTTCTGGACAATTGGGCACGATCGGGACTGTAGGCTGTCCATTTTACCGTAAAATTTTCAATTTGCCAAAAGTAGACAGTAGACGGAAACGGAAATGCATGAAGCCCAAAAAAATAATGCCAACACAGTTAAAATCGATAGACTAATGCATTTCTAAGTGGATGTGCCTGTACCTGTGTCTGTGTCTGTGTGGGTGTCTGTGTGAATGCAACTAATTAACCATAAAATCCTGTTAATACATTTGCTTTATGCTACATAATTCATAAATATAACCGCTTTGTTTAGCATTTTTAACGCTTCGATTGGCATGCAAATTTTTGGGCATACATTTTTTGATGCTTTTGGCCATCATAAATGATTAATCAATTTTGATATAACAAACAAAAAAAATTGTTTAAACTATTCAATATTTGTGTGCTGCCTTCTTTGACTACCAATTAAAACAAATGAATAGGATAATACACACTCTCACACTCACACACACTGAGCAGGAGCCAGGCACACATTCAGACAAGGTGAAGCCTGGCAGAGGTTGCCGCGCGTCAGCCACACATATTTCCGTTTCCGTTTTGCATTAGAGTCACTCATTTGTGCAACCACTGTCTACCGCTTCCTCTTCCACCTTCTCACTCTTCCTTAGCCCTACTCCAGGACTCAGCACCCAGCTCACAGCTTCCAGCTTCCAGCTCCTTCACGGGCTGGCTTGTTGTTGCCCATAAATTATGCCAAATTGTTTGCATTTAATTGTAGGTATTGTGGCAGGCATACACACACTCATACATATGCATTCAAACATATAGAGTCGCACTTGTCCGGCAGATTGTTGTTACTACTACATACATATTTATGCATACATATTTCATTTATGTATTTGTCTTGTCCATTTGTCCAATTGTGGATTTGATGTAGTTGCATTTATTTGCCTGCTAATTAACTGCAACTCGTCAGCTCGTTTATATTGTGGTCGAGGCTTAATGAAAGATGTGCGATTTAGTTAATGAGATCTACTAATTTCTAGATCTTTAAGCCTTTAAATCACAACATTATGAACTTCAATATTCAAGGCAAATTATATTTTAAAAGTACTCGCAAGACGTCTTCTCCACTTTTAGAAAAAACAAAAACTCTAAGAATTTTTTATACCAAAGAACTTTGGGTTCATGAAACCTCAAGGTTAAAGGGATACTTATTTTATGCAAATATATATAATATGGTGAAGGAAACATCAGAGACCTCAAAGGTTGCCTTATTTGATATTCAAGGCAAATTATATTTTGAAGGTACTAGCAAGATGTCGTCTCCACTCTTAACAAAAAAAAAAAATGCTCTAAATATTTTTTATGCCAAAGAACTTTGGGTAGTCGAAATCCCAAGTCAAAAAAATATTTATCCTATGGAAATATATATAACGTAGTGAATAAAACATCGGGGATCCCTAGAATCGACAAAGCTATATCTGTTCGTCTGTCCGATTGTCCAGCTTGGGGCTTCTCTACAGCCTTACCTGCTTAAGTTCAATCTTTTTTTAATGGAAAGCTTATAATCTTAAGTACGGAATAGTACGGAAGATATAGGAAAAGTCAAATCCCAGTTGCTTTTCTAAGAATATTTAGTTTTTAATTCTCAGAATTATTTATTTCCAAGAATATTTACTTTTATTAAACACTTAAAAGAAGTGCAAAATATATTGATACGCGGAAATACCTTTTGACGCATTAAACCGGAGATGTCAACTTGCTCAAAGGATAAAGTGCCAGGGCTGCTTAAGTATCGAAAATCAAGGTTGTTTTTTAAATCAGGCAAAAACTTACTTTTTTTTAATTTTCATATTTTAAAATATTTTATGAAGAATTCCAAGAAAGTTATAATTTCTTAAGAGGATTTCAGGTTCACTAAAATAATTAATTGCAGGTTCTTGGAATATTTTGTTTTCTGAAAATAGCTTTAACATTTTCAAACATTAAAATATGTAAATATTTCTAAAAAAAAAAAAAAAAACATTCATTTGATTTAATTTCATTTGATATAAGTTCAACTATGAAAATGGTTTACTTTGAAACCTGAAAGTTAACTTAGTAGGCTTTTGTGTCGTTGTCAGTTGGTGACTTTCATTCTAATTTGAAGTTAGAATATGTGCAGCAAAAAATCGAAAATGATTTTGGAAACTGAATGCATTGAAAGATGGATTGCTGATCTTTGCAATAAGGACAATCGTGGTTTGGCAATGCGTGAGTTAAACGAGCGTCGTGGCTTTGTGGATGGCATGGGTCCACTTATCTGGAATGCATTCGGAGCTGTGGCTGGATTGCTGCAGGAACTCATCAGTGTCTATCCCTCGGTCTTGGCCAACAATTTGAGTCAGCAACAGTCGCAGAGATTGTGCTCGGCCATTGGTCTATTCCAGGCCATAGGATCCCATCCGCAAACTGGACTGTTGCTTCTGCGCTCTCAGTTCATGGCCTATTTGCTGCCTTTGATGAAGATGACCAGGCAGTCGCCGTCCATAGAGCATGTGAGAATTGCTGTGCTGGGTGTGATTTGCGGTTTGCTCAAGCTGGAGTCCCTGGAAGTGGTGCGTTTCTTCCTGGGCACAGACCTAATGCCCCTGGTGCTCAACCAGCTAGAGCTCGGCTCCTGCATGAGTAAGACACTATCGAGCTACGTCCTACAGCGTCTGCTGGAGAACGAAGTGGGCCTGGAATTTGTGTGCCGCCAGCAGGCTCGGCTCAATCATTTGATCTTTACCTTGGCTCGTGTGATTCACCAATTAACACTGGAACCAGAGCCACGTATACTCAAGCATGTGGTGTCTGTGTATATTCGACTCACAGACAATCAGCAGGCCAGTCAACTTCTGTATGACCATTTGCCCGTGCAATTGCGTAATGGATATTTTAATGATGAGTATCTGGCGGGCTACGATGAGGCTCCAATTGCTTTAGATGAACTCAATCGGAAAGTGGATCATTTCTTTTGTGGTAGCTCCACCAGCAGCCTGGAGAACGATATCTTTACCGAAGACACAAAGTTATGAGTCGACCCAAACTTTAATTGCCTACCAATTTCAATTCACACTTCGCCAGATATTTCCAAACAGAAAATATAGTCTGGTTATATTTTTTTTCCAACTATTTCATGAGTATTTCTTATGGCTGGGATAGGTGGTTCTCGTTTATCGGTTGGTCGCATAAACATGTAAATTGCATTACCTTTTATTGAATGGAAGTGGGAGCAGAGGGAAATCTTCTACGGCCGCCTCATATATAAACTTTGGGTAAATGCAATAAACAGCTCGTAAATATTTTGATACCAATTTTGCAGCGTAATTGACTCAACGGTACTTTAAATGTCAAACAATAAATTCAATTACCAATACACGCACACATCCTCACACATCCTCGCACACACGCTGTCAAAGTTTTTGTTGTACACATGTCAGTGTTGCCGGCTCGTCTCTGTGTCTCTCTGACTTATTGGCTGGCTGGCTGACTGGCTGGCTGATACGTATTCTTCTTGGTAGCACCAGCAGCTTCATGGCTTCCCATTTAACCCCTTTCATTTTGCACTTGCATAACCGAGACCGAGGCTCTTTTTCCTTTTTTTTCCTACAAGCTTGATTCTTATACCGTGTAAAAGCAAAGCAAGCGGAAAATCAACGCACAATTCGATAAACATTTGTATGAACAGCAAACAGCAAAACAAAAATGAAAGCGTGCAGAAGGGAGAAAGTATATATAAGATAACTTCTCCCAAAAAGAATTTCTGAAACAAAAAAAAAAAAAAAATCCAATGAGTTTGTGTTTGCGTTTGTGGAAGGAGCAAGTGGGGGGGTCGGAATAAATGTGGCAACCGTCCAGTCCAGGAGAGAGAAAAAAAAGGGTGAACACAACGAAGCGAAGCTCACTGGGCTCCTTGGCTTTTGCTGGTAGCACAAACCGTGCCCCATAAAACAATTTCAAATAAAATCAAATGATTTTTAGGTCGTTTATAAACAAAGCGTAAAAAGGTTTTCTCTCTGCCATCTCCAGACGGATTGAGGTTGCCAGAATTTTGGGGTCGTCATTGTCGGGCTCTTGGTTTCTTATAGGCAACAGAGATCATGAGGGCCTGCGTGATTTGGGCCTAAATGGGGTCATGTCTTCGGGGGTTTGACTGTCGTGTCTTTTGAAACAAACTTAAGCCTGAGTAGCTGGTGACACGGAAAATGGTATTAAACTAAATTGCAAACTTATCGCAAAACTTTTTTCTAGACAATTCGATGATATTTTAAATTCAACCTAGGACAGAATGGTCTCTATCAAATTATAATGATATACGCTCTTTGAAGAAAAATGGTATATGCCATTTGCTCTGATGTTTGTAGAGAAAGGAACCACTAATCTTAGACCCCCAAAAGTTACCTCTAGAAAAGTCGGCATGATTAGACAAATCGATTGGGATACATCCATCCCTTTCTATGCAAACTTGTCACGGAAGTTCAAGTGTGTTTTAAATTGGGCTACTATATCATATAGCTTTGATACCAACCCAAGTCGGTCTTAGCAATATGTTCCAGGTAAAGAAAGGAACCACTAATCGTAGACCCCCAAAAATTACCTCTACAAAAGTCGGTATGATTAGACAAATCGATTGAGATATATCCATCCCTTTCTATGCAAACTTGCCTCGGAAGTTCAAGTCTGTTTTAAATTGGGCTACTATGTCATATAGCTTTGATACCAACCCAAGTCGGTCTTAGTAATATGTGCCAGGTTAATTGACCAGCCCCATGATTCACGGGATAAAAGAACCTTGAAAAGAGCATGTCAGCTTCGTCATTCCAAAAATAATGTTGGGATTTTTCTATATATTTTTATTATTTTTCATGTTATTATTTTTCAAACGCAAAAATGATTTTAGTCTATTTTTAATTATTTACCAAATTTAAATCTGACTTAATCTGATCTTTTAGTCATTCCGATTATTTTATGTATTTTGCAATTTTAAATAATAACAAAAAAATACAAAACTGATTTAATTATTGAACTATTTTTTTTTTTTTTTTTGCAAATTCAAAATGTCATTAATAAAATCAATTGTATTGAGTTCTGAGTAAAAATAATAATTTATTTAATTGTATTTAGAATAATTTTTCAAAACTTATTTTCTGATAATGAAATAATAAATAATTTGGTAAATATTTTATAACTTTATCTAAAAAAAATTAATAAAAATAAATAACAAATTTTTTGAGGTAAAAATAAATAAAATTTTCTGAATTCCCCTGAAATTCTTAGTTTCAAATTAGAACAAAATAAAAATCTAGGCAGAAAAATCTCTTTTGCCTGATACAAATTGAAATTTATAATAATTTCATTTATGTGTGTGCGCTTGTGTGTGCGTGTGTGTGTGTATGAAACAGTTTATCAGGCCACAAGAACAACAGCAACCACCGAATAGCACCATCAAAATGATGGTAACAAAAGCAACAACAATGACACTCAAACAATGCAAAATCAATTTAAATTTTCATCTCACACACACGCGCCCACCACACACGCACACACGCATAGACATCCCTTGCAAATACATCTACGCTGAGCGAAATAAAAAATGGAAAATGGGTGAGAAAATCAGTAAAGCAACCGCAATCTTTTACCAAATTGTTCTGCTTGAGTGTGTGAGTGTGTCTTTGATATGGGGAAGGCTGTGTGTGTGTGTGTGTGTATTGCTGCCGTAACGCAACTCCATCATAAGTAAATATCAGCCAGGCACACCACACCTTCCCTGGCATGAGGCCGGCGAGAAAAAAATATATAAAAAGGGCATAGGAAAGTTAAGTCAGGGGGGGCAGGCAGGCAAGCAGGCAGGCAGGCAGACAGGCAGTTGCAGGCTTATTATGCCCTCGGGTAAAATATAAGAAAGACGGCAGTGGCATTTTTTGGCTTGGCTTGCCTGGTTGGGTGGGTGTTTGGCAAGCGAAACACGTTCTAATAGATTTCCAGAATTTCGCCACCTTTTTTTTTGTATTCATTTTTTTTTTTTTTATTTTTTATTTTCAGTGAGCCAAGTTGACGTTGACGGCGGCGGCAGGCCGTACAAGTTACACATGTTGCTTTTGTTTGGCTTCCTGTCACACACACATACACACGCACGCATACACGGATAGAGACTCACACATACAGTCTCAAACATGACATTTGCGTTTTCTTGTTGTTTTTAGTATTTCACTCGCGCATCAATTTAAGACCCTAAATCCTTTATTCAATTTTTAGTCATGATAAATTTTCCCGCTCCGCTTTCTGACACCAAAAATCCAAACCTGCTTTGCCTTCGGATCTGCTTAGTGAGACCTAAAAGTATGCCGCAAAGACCTGAAACTGTACGTATGTGTGTGGCTCTGCCTGGGCGATAAGCACGTCACAATCTTGGGCAATCAAAGCCCAAGGATTCTAAAAGTCTGCGAAGCATTTCAAGCATAAATAAGCATTGATTAGTTAGGCTACCCCAACCTCACACGCCTGCCAAAAGCGCATATAAATAGGAAGCCCCACAACAGTCATATGGCCTACCCCAGCACAGCCCTCCCCATCGACCAACCATTTCCCAAAAGCTTTGCTTTGAAAGCATCCTTAGAAAATATATCACAAATCGAACTGATAAATTTGCCAGAAAATGTAGTCAGACTTTATGCAAATCACTCATCAATTTGATGTGCAACAAAATATGAGAATTATGCCAGTGGCCAAAATGTTGGCTTAACAATGAGATTAAGGCTTTGGACCACGAATCCACCAAGCAATTCTGTATAATGAATAGAAATCGAATCGCTGCAATTGACAGACAAACCTTGATAATGACAAGGAACTGAAAGGTTGCTGCCGCTGAGAATGATGACGACGACGCTAACGCTGACGCTGACGATGACGATGATGATGATGCCGGAAGCCTGGCATTCAACTAATTGGACTTCCGCACTTCCGTACGATTATCGTCAAGTCTCAGGATATTTTATTTTACACTTTTGCCAGGTTGAAGGAACATTTTGCTACCGTTATTAACGCCAGTCTAAGTGTACGGCATGCTGCGTGCCACACCAACGCAACAATGACTCTGTCCGGTCTCTGATATAATAACAAAAAAAAAAAAAAACACACAGAAAGAAAAGGACACTCCACTCCACTGCAGTACAGTCAGACAGACGTCAGCCCAGTTAGACCAACCTGTGAACACTTCCGCTGTCTCGGCTAACGCAACAAGATGAACCTGAGCAATTGGGCTTTATTTAATTGAAGTCAATTACACAGTTGGATTTGGCCAGACAGACATTGCCGCCAGCTGGCAGCCTCATTAGATCGATGCCTGGCCAGCTAAAGACCAAGTAAAATGAGCCTCGAAGCTTTCAACTTGGTCCGAATGGTCCTGGGCTTCAACTTAATAAACGACACCCGCGGTGACAGCCAGTCTCTGCCATTTAGTCAGGCTTTTCTGATTACCTTCTTCTCTAGTATTCTCTTTATTCGTACAGAGGCTTCTAGTTCCTTTCAATTTCATTTCATGTCAATTTCTTTCACATTTTGCTGTTACTTAAAAGCGTTTAAATCGCATGTGTTAAACTTTTAAGTGGCTGCATTACTGCGGCTGCCTCTAACCTTCCATTTAAGCCGATTAGCCCCCAAGCCTTAGACGCTCAACTGCGTTTCATTTACACAAACACACACACACACACACACATAGCAGGCACTTTAAAAGTTCTTTGATTTTTTTGTATGTGTTTTGTTGGTTAGCTTTTTAATTGTGGCCCACAGAAAATGAAACTCCTAAGCTTGTTGCCCATGCATTCAAAGTCACCTCAAACCTTGGTCTTTTGTTAATCATTACAAAGACATCGAGATCAATGGGCTTTAACACCACGGCAAGACGGTAAAACGGTGTCAAAAGTTTCTCGCAAACCACTTCAAAAGAAGCTTTCCAAAAAATCCACCTCCTTCCGCCCTGCCTCCCTTCCAAATGATTATTGTTTGCCACCTGAGTGGAAGCCATTTATTCAGACATTCATTAGCAAAAGGTGGAAGGCTGTGCAAACTTATCAGAGAAAACAACCCATTGTCCAACCCACCAGTGCTTCCTTTTAAAAGCAAACTTAAGCTAAATTAAGTTTTGATAATTCCTAATAATCTATTCAACTAAGTTTTCAAAAATGTTTGTTCACTTCACTGTCAAATCAGTTCGAGTCGTGTGCCTGAAAAGGAAGAAGGAAACTGGATGGTTGGGTGAATATGGAGTGCTACCCTGGGTCTGGTATTGGCTTTGTGTTGTTTTCCCAGAGCAAATTGAATTTTCAAATTTTCTAAGATTGCAAATCTTAGATATCTTGTGGCGCTTTCATTATCACCGGCCAAGGATGGGGGGAATATAAAGCAAGGTAAAATACATCCCAACAATAGTTGAAAAGTTTCTGTGGTTTGTTTCCTCAAACACTGAAAAAATTCGAAAAAAAATCTAAAAATTTTAGAATCTTCCAATTTGTTGGAGTAAGAAATTAATGCCTGCATATAAATCATCTTTCTGGAATTGAAGCCAGATTATACACAAAAGTGATTCGAATGTGCCAACATTATTTTTAATTAGCACCTCAAACTTTCTGTTTATCCACAAATCAAAAGTAATTTTCCGTACTTTGAGCAAACAATTCAGCCCGCATCTTTCTCTCAGTGTAATGGCTTTGCAAACTTGCCACACTCTGAAACTCACAACTATTGTTAAAAAGTTTTCAATTGAGAATATTAATTTAGTCAATACATGAGGGCCGGCAGAGTAGGTACAATCATTGCCACAAGTCCCACCCAGCTTCGCCTTATTGAATAAATACCAAAAGTTTTGCGGTTAGGCGGATCTCTTCATCAGGTACAAAGGAGAAAGGCAAAAAATAAGAGGCGTGTGAGTTGGATTAGAAGGTGGCCAGGGATTTCGAGCCCAGAACAGATGCGGTTTTGTGGTCCTCGCACTTCTATCAGGGCCCTAAGCAATGCTGATTATAGAAGCTGGCAAGCAACCAACTGGGACAACACACAAACACAGATACACGCAAACCCACTAACTTATCGGTTTGGCCCAATTAGCATGGGTGTACAGTCAAAATTAGCTGAGGGCCATGAGAGTGTCTTTGTTGTGGTACACATAAGGAGATTTTGGAAGTCTTGGTCTTTGGGCATCTGAAGTACCTTCAATTAAGGTCAAATGGTAGCCCATAATTAGCTATACAACGAATAAAAGAAATGTTGTAAAATAAGGCAGTTGGTTGTCACTTTGATGTAAACAGAAAAAGCCTACCCGGCCACGTTTGTTTGGCCTCCAGTAAAGTCCAGAGTACATCCGGTGAGTCCATCAGTACACGCATTCGGGCTCATATACATTTATATCCTAAAGGAATTAACAGGAACTAAGAGTGGGTCCTCTTTATGAGCACGCCTCACTGGCATTTTCCGCTCATCATCAACAGCCCCGGGCAATCAGCAGCTGTTCTTGCCTCCCTGGAATACCGTGCCATAGAGGGTAGCTGGATTTGTGTCCGAAAAATGTTTTTGCCGGCATTTGCATACCAAAAACGACAACGTCGCCACGGTCAACATCATGACCATCGGTCCATTCAATGCCGCACCAGCCAACAACCCACTCAATCAAAAGCAAACAGAATCAAACCACCAAGAACCCAGACTCTTGATTTTACCTGAACTCCGGTTAGGTCTCTCTGGTCTATGGTATTCAAAGTCGACGTCTTTTGCCCAGCGGTAATAACTGTCCAACGCATGTAGTAGCCGCTGATGCCATCACTCCCAAGCCCCCCGCCCCTGTTCGCATTGCCTCCTCAATGCCTCACTAACTTTATCTGGCTTTGTTTTTGCTGGACAACTACGCAGCTCGTTTCCGGTGCCGGAGCCGGAGCTGGAGCCGGAGACTTTGGCACCCAAAACAACGTGTACAAAAAGAGAGAAAGCAAATGGCGCCTGCAGTGAATTGAACTTTTGCATTTCAAGTGAAATGTTCAAACGTATCCCGAGCACAGGTACTTACAACTGCGGCGTTCTCCCCCACCCCTCCTTCTAAGCACAAGCTCAATGCACACGCTGGCAAGCAGTGAAATTGTTGAAACAAAAGCAGTCAACTAATACAAGCAGAGTAAGAAAAAACAAAAACCTAAAAGAAAGAAATTCCAACTACCCAAATGGAGAGGCACAAAAGTGGAAGCTGCAAAGACTGCAAAAAAAAAAAAATCGAAAACAAATTTTCACTTTTCTGTGTTCTATTCCTTTAACTAACAAGAGCTATTATGCTGAAGGATACAGAAAGGAAGGCAGAAAGAGAAAAAAAAGAGGAATTGAGATCCCCTTCACATTCACAAATATTCGCATGGGATTCTAATGCGTCCTAGAATCAAAACAAAAACTCAATGCACTCGATTCCTCATCGACCAAAAGAAAATAAAACAACAAGAAAAAAAAAAAAAACAAAAATCAATTCCCCAAAAACTTGTTAAGCTTCGACAACATTTCAGATCCTGTACAAAATGAAAGGAAAGCAGCAAACCCAAATGAAATATTTTGCTGGAATTAATAGACAAATCTATTCGTCTCGATTGTGTTTGAAACCAAAAGTGACAGAGATAATTGCTAACGAGTATTTAAGATTTAAATTGGAAAAAAAAGAAAAATTTCATCCAACCAATTAGACAGGAATAATAGGAAATCAGAACAAAGAGTTAAGAGGAATAATGAGGAATTAGGAAAACCCAAAAACCTAAAAGTAGAAAGCATATATATTTTTTTTCAGCCCTTCCTCATCCATATAACTTTGGGAAAAAGTCCTACGGTCATTTGAGAACAAATTCAATAGAAATTTGAGCTCCATACAGTCCAACCTGGATAAGCGAGAGTTCAAGGGACCACAATCTGTTTCTAGATTTAAAAGGCTTCTCACTAACCCGAGTTATTCGCTAATGCAGGTTCATGGGTAGCGCTTCTCTCTTATAGAGGTACAAAGCAATAAGTCAAATTAAAATACATGCAACAATGATAGGAAGTTCCACGAAAGTTAAGAATGAGTAATTATATAAAAGAAGCTCGACTGTCGCTTAGAGAGTTATAGAAATGTAGCAGTCTTACTTACTTACTGTACTTTTTATTTCCTTGTCCGACTTTTTCCCTTTTTATTTCAAGTACAATTTCCATTTTTTTCTTATGAATTTAAAATGTTTGTAGGTTTGAAGTGTCTTGAAGTGTCCCAAGAACTGAAAATATTCATAATGTAAAGCAATTATTAATTACAAAGATATACGTTTTGCTTGTCACTTACAAGTGAGTCATTCATTAAGCCAAATACTTGAAGGCACGCATGACTTGATAAGAGCCGCATGGCCGAAAGCCCATTGATTAAAATATAATCCATCAAAATACCGCTTTTGAATAGATACATAGATAAAAGGTACTTCACATCTCAACTATAAAAGGGCAAAAATTTCAATACAACTTAATTAGTTGAGATTGTTTCTGCTATTCGAATCAACATGCAATTGAAGGTATTTCTTTTGGCTCTCGTGGCTGTGGGTGCCCTGGCCTCACCCACCAAAACCGACGGGCAGGTCAACTATGGTGAGGCCGTGCTTCAATTCTTTAATGCCTTTAAGAAAATTATACCCTGTGGCTATGCACCAGAGAATATCCCAGTGCTGGATCCTTTAACCACCAACTTTTATTCGTTTAACTATACTGGCAAGGAGTACAGCTTTGTGGGTAATGTCAGTAACTTTATGATGACTGGACTCAGTGGTATGCGTCATTTGGCTGGCAGCTGGAATCAGACCATTCAACAGGCCTCCTTCGATATCATTATTCCGGAGATTCAAATGCTGGGTGAAATTGAAGTCGACAGTTATGTTTCCATTGGAGGCTTTCCAATGCGCTCCCAGACACGCGGCTTGCTTAATGAGAAATTTGAAGACTTCAGACTTCTAGGTCGGTATACTTTGGCCTCAAGCAAATCCAATCCAAATGGCTTGGCCATTAGCGATCTTAAGATGAACTTCTACTTTGGCGATATCGAAATGAGTAACTGGAACTATCTCTGGAACATTGACGCAAACAACTTTGCCAACAAGATTTCTCGGGAGCTGTTTTTATTTGCTGCTCAGCAAATTCAACCCGAGTACTCTCAACTGTACAGTGAATACGTTTTGCCCTTAGTCAATGAAGATTTGAATAACCTCAATATGAACCAATTGATTAACTTTTTCCTGAGCCAAGCTAAATTATTCAATTCGGCTGATTGCAATGCTTAACATATTTCAAATAGATAGTTAACTTTTTGATTTACACTAATAAAGTCAAACATTCACAGAGTATATATACAAAGAATAAAATAAAATTAATAAATAGAAGCAATAAATAAAAAATAGTTTTGTATTCTTCTGACAAGATCTTCTCAAGGTTTATAAGTGTCTTTCAAGACGCCGTTTGTGAATGCAACCCTGGGCATATAGGCTCTGACTGAACCTATAAGCTCTGACTGAATAATTAAGCAAAGCCAGTGGCGCCAACTAATGGTCCATTAGTGCAATTGGCTTAACACCTTTTCTGCTGAAAGTTCCCCGTAAGATTTTTCCATTTCGTAGATTTTACTATAACTAACCAAGTATGTTAGATTTCTGATTCGAATCTGGTGGTTCTAGTCCTTATATTTTTTGGAATCTTGACTTATATTCAAATCGTAGCCCATATCTCTTCCAGAATGGAAGAAAAGTTGCATCAAAAATATTAAGAAATTTGTAATTTCATACATCTTTGAACAGTTTCCATAATCCTTGTGTCCGAGCTTGGCTAAACACCCTGGGAATAGGGTAGCTATGGTAAGTTGGAGGAGTCTACGACGCCACCTTTCGGGTGTTACAGACAATATAAAGGGATTTTTTTTTTTTCGTAATATCAATTTATCAACTTCATCGATATCAACAAAATGCTTAAGAGTTAGATAGAAATATCATTTTATGTTTATGAAAAGCATTCTCAGAATTCGTTCGTTGATATTTTCGATTATTTTGTTTACTTTGAGCATGCAATTTTTATTAAATTTGCCATTATTCATTTAATTTTAAAAATCAATAAATCTTAATAAACAGCTTAAAATAATGTATATACTCTGGTAAAAAAAATAAATAAATAAATAAATCTAAATAAATAAGAAGCTCAAAACGTGAGTCACACAAAGTCACATTGGGTCACAATGATTCATCAATAAAACTAAATATCTGAACATAAAAACAAACACTGTATTAACTGATAAAAGCTAAAGCGAAAATCCTTTATGGGCAATTGAATTCAAATGTAATCGATCACAATGCTGTCTCAAACAAAAGATAAAGGGTTCTTCACACCTGACCAACCATTTGGAACTATAAAAGAGACCAAGCTATCAACCCAATTCATTCAGTTCCAACAGTTCCTACAATCCAAATCGTCATGCAGCTAAGCCTCTTCCTTCTGGCCGTCCTGGCTGTGGGTGTCCTGGGCTCACCCACCATCAATGGCAAGTCAGCCGAAGCAGTCACCTATGGAGATGCCATAATGCAATTCTTTAATGCCTTCAAGAAAATGATACCTTGCGGCTATGCACCGGAGAACATTCCTGTCCTGGATCCCCTTAGCACCGACTTCTTTCCTTTCAGCTTGACTGGCAGCGAGTACAGCATTGTGGGTAATGTCAGCAACTTCTATCTGACCGGTTTGTCTGGCATTCGTCATCTGAGCGGCAGCTGGGATCAGAGCACTCAACGAGCCACCTTCGATATCATCCTTCCCCAGATTCAGATGCTTGGTGAATATGAGACCGATATATACGTCTCCGTTGGAGGTTTTCCCGTACGCACCCAAGGACGCGGGCTAATCAATGAGAAATATGAAGATCTCAGATTCATTGCCGCCTATACTCTGGCCGCTAGTGAATCCAATCCCAATGCTCTGGAATTAAGCGATGCCAAGATCAACTTTTACTTCGGTGACATCGAAATAAGTGACTGGAACAATCTCTGGAACATCGACTCCAACAATTTTGGCAACAAATGGGCTCGCGACTTTCTTTTATTTGTGGCTGAGCAAATACAGCCCTACAATGACGAACTATTCAACCAATATTTATTGCCCGTAATCAATGAACAATTGGGTGAAATCAGTATGGAAGAGATGATTGACTTCTTTGTCAGCCAAGCTCAGATGTTCAACTCGGCTGATTGTACTGTTCAGGCTTAAGTAGAACTTAATAAAATCTTCAAAGATTTCGAGCATGAAAAAATAAATTACATTTGTTTTATTCTCCACTCTCAAAAATTAAGTGAAACAAAAAAAAACTCAAGCTGGAAAAGATAAAGGTAAGAGCAAATAGCTAATCAAATGATAAGAAAATAAACAAAAAAAAATAAATAAATAACAAGATTTAACAATGTTCAAAAAATATTCAAATTGAAAAAAAAAATCCAAACAAAATATTTATCATACCGATACAGCAAGTTTCACTTATCACTTGGCAAAAACTTTCGATAAAAAATGGTTAATTTAATTAAATAGTAATCCATCATTTGGGCAATGTTTCAGCATAGATATAGATAAGAATAGATATAAAAAAGAGTACAAGTCATATAAATATTCAGTTTTTTCCATATTTCATTTAGTAATAGAAAATCGAGAAATGCGTTATATATTTTTTGCTTTGACTCTATTGGTCATAAACGCAACGGCCACGCCCACATATAGTAGCGATGCCAATCCCGCCAATCAGATTACCTATGGTCAAGCCCTTTTCATGTTCATCGAGGCCTTTCAGCAGATTATGCCCTGCGGTTTCCCCTTGGAAAATATACCCGTCTTGGCTCCATTGAGTACCGACTTTTATGCCTTTCATTGGACCAAAGAGAAGTATAGCCTAGTGGGCAATGTGAGCAACTTTCTTTTGAGTGGACTAAACAACTTTCGATTCCTAGACGGTAGCTGGAATAACAAGATCCAGAAGGCCACTTTTGATGTTATATTTCCGGAGATACAGATACTTGGTGAATATGAGCTGGATGCTCATATCTCCATAGGAGGATTTCCAGTATATTTCCAGGGCCGAGGTTTGCTCAATAATCGGTTCACTGACCTAAGAATTGTCATCTCTTATACTTTATCGACGAGTGTGTATAATCCCCAGGGCCTGGAGGTAACCGATTATAAGTTGAACTTTTATTTTACAAATATTGAAATGGATAATTGGAATCACCTTTGGAATAATGCCGCCAATAATTTTGCCAATAAATGGGGACGGGAATTGCTATTATTTGCCACACAACAAATACAGCCCGAAGTGGCTAATCTGTATTCTCAGGTGGTCTTACCCAATGTAAATGGTATACTGGTATACTAATTGACTTTTATGTAAGCCAAGCTCAATTATTCAATATGGCCAATTGTGAGGTTTGAGGCTTAAAATTTCAAATAAATAACACCAAGGCAAGCAGCATTTGAAGTGTAACGAAATTACTCATACGACATGTTCAACCCAAACGAGAAGGGGGCCAAAAGAGGGTCCTGACCGTATTACTGAAAGTGTTAAAATAACAAACAAAATGCATTATTTGCTTATGGGTTAATTGCCTTAATGAGAGAGCAAGTTGTTTGGATTGAAACAAAAGCAATTTTTAATGCTTTGCCCCATAAATCTCAATTAAAATTGAAAATAGCCCATGTCGTATATATTGGAAGTACACAATAAACAAACCTACTCACTCGCACAAGTCAGAACCAGCCAAACAAGTAAGTCCGCATATACTGATCCGCTGGCAGTGGCAGTGGCAGTGGCAGTGGCAGTGGCAGTGGCACTTTAGTGGCTGGTCATATCCTCGTCCTCTTGGTTGTCTTCTTGTCTTACGTTTTGTTGAGTCTGTTGATGTTTTTGTTGTTATCTTGCTGTTGTTGTTGAAATCCGCTTAAGTAACTCGACGGGCAACGGAAACCGGAAATGAAAACCATACAGTGTGTAAAGCGGTGAAACACGAGACAAGAGACGGACCCCAGGGAAACACAGAGAGAGGGAGAGAATGAGAGAGAGCTGGCATATGGTATGGTTTGGTTGACGGGTTTGGGGGCGATTCAGTTGAATCGGGTAACTTCCGCTTTGTGTAGTTACCATTGCTCACTTCTTTGGTTTTTTTCTTCTCTTGTCCTTCTTGCTGGCCCAGCTAAAAACAGCAACAGCTAAAAACCAAAGGCTACACCAAAAGTGGCAACAGTAAAATGCTAAGAAGAGGCAATGGGAAAGGAAGCACGGCTTTTAAGCTGGACCGGAAATGAAGAATTGTTGCTCGAGTTCTTCAATGTCGTCGGACCCGCCCCTCTGTACATGACGACAATTTCAATGCTTATAAGTGCCCTGAATCAAACTAGCCAAATATATAGCCAATATTTTTTTTTTTCACCAGTTTAGTTTTAAGTGCTCCATAATGGTAAGCGGCAAATGGCTTTTTTGCATTGCGGTTTTCCGCTGAAAAACCTTTTGCCCAACCACAAAGTTCCTCACTGGCCATTAAAAGCTATGGCAGAAACCATCACAACAGCCACCTTCCACGGGGCCATCGTTCAGGTCGACAGTTGTCTACTTCCGTTGCACAGTCTAAACCGCAAGGACCTCGACTCGGCGACCTCAGCACAATCACTCATATTTCTATCATCCTTCTCTCTCCGACCCTCCCTCTATCTCTCTGTCTATCTCTTATTTTACCTAGGAATTTCTGGCTCAATCCCAAGTCCATTGTGTAACAATAAATTATTTATGTTTATGTAAAATGCATAAATTATAATCTTGGTAGAAATTCATCTTGTATATCGTTTTGAGTTGCTATTTGCCTTTTTGACTCTTCTACATATAAATTAATGAACTTGCCGAGGTTAACTCAAGACAATTCATATTCCATTTCAAATTAGAAATTTTGACCAAGCAGCTTGAAAATATGAATTCTATTTTGATTTATAAGTAATCAGATATTCGAATCTTTTTCAGAAAATGTTGAATTTGTTTTACATATTATAAACTCAGATTTTGCTTTAAATCGTTTGATATTCAGCTAAGCCTAAATAATCTCACGCTGTTTATTTCAATTATTAACTTTTGGATATAATCCCCAATTTTGCTGTTTGTCTTTAATTTTACTTGAGAATAAACCAAAATATAATTCTAGTTTTAAGACTAAATAATTTCCTCCTGCTTCTTTAAATTTTTATTTATCGAATATAAAGCCAGATTTTACTGGATGAGAACGTATCAAAAATTAATTATATTTTAAGCCTAAATAATCCCATGTTGCTTATTTCAATTAACCTTTGGATATATCCTCAGATTTTGCTGGGGAAATACTTGAGAAATAACCAAAAATTAATTCTATTTTTAAGCCTAAATAATTTCAAGTTGAATCTCTAAATTGTTCACTAACTGATATAATCTATCCGATATATCTGATCTGATAGATTTTTATTTTGAATGCTGTTTTCTTCAATCAGCTATCTCTAAATTGTTCTGATATAATCTATCTGATACATATATCTGATCTGATAGATTTTTATTTTGAAGCCAGTTTTCTTCAATTAAGTTATAGATTTTGCTGGTCTACTAATCACTTGAGAATAAACTAAAACTAGTTCTATTTTCAAGCCTAAAAAATTTCAAATGTCTGCTTAAATTGTTAACTATCTGATATATCCCCAGATTTTTCTATATATTTTCAAATTGCTTGAGAACAAAATCCATAAAGATTTCTATTTATTTCATTTATTTTCCTATTTTTTTATTTTTTTCTTTGATTTCATAAAAGTATAGCTTTAACTTTGTTAATCTCAACCAAAATCTAAAACACAAAAAATGTAATAACAAATTAGCTGATCAAAATTTCCAAATGCCAATTCAGTGAATTTTAATTGAATCAATTGGTTAGTTTCCCATAATATGCATATGATTTCCCATGATTTTATTTTCATCAAATTATTTTATTTGTATTTTTTTTCTTGTTCGTTTTACTGCATAATTTTTGTTACTTAATAGGTTTTTATTTGTAAGGTTTTTTTTTTTGTTCACATAAAATTATTTATGCAAAAGAAATGCATATTTATAATATATTTTCCAACCTCGTTCTCAACTCAGGGCGACATCAACGCCTCATCAATATTTCATAATTTAATAATTTATTCTAAAAGGTGCAACAATGATGACAGTCCAAAACAATTACATATTTATATAAATATTTATCAATTATTACTTTTTTCATAGATATTCTCATAGTTCTCCTCTGTCTTTGTCATTTGTTATGCAATTGATTATTTCGATATTTATTTATTTATTTTTATGTTTTATGCGAATTTTAATTGCATGCAATATATTTATTTGCTTTTTTTCTGAATTATTTTATAGACACATTGGTAGTGGGCTTATTTATGGGTGGGGCATATTTTAAAAACCAAATCAAAAAAAAAAAGAAAAGAGAAATTCTTATTAATAATTCAAAATGTAATTATTTGAATAGCTTTTTTTTATAAAAAATAAAGAAAATGATGACCCGATTAATTTCATAATTAATTAGTTGTTAATATTTTTATCAATTGCTAATTAATTTACTAAAGCTTTGTGGGCATGGCAAAGACATTCATTCATACTCTTTTTCTTTTCACAAGCGTTCCTTATATTAATTTTTTTATACTCTTTTCTTTATGATTGCTAACAATTTCTGGTTTAAAACTGTGCAAAATATTCTTCTGCTCTTCTGGCCTCGATTTGTGAAAGATTAGATATTTGTTTAGCTTTTAACATTTAAACGAACAACATTCAGTGAGTGTATACTCTTTTCGAAGAAAAAAGAGTATATTCCTTTTATTTTAGGTAGGTCAAATTTCTTTATACTTTTGATTTTGTTCTAGATCATTTCCATAGAGTTTTCATACGAGTGGGTTAGGTTTTTTCTTTTTTAACTTTTCATTTGTTAACCTTTTTCTTTTAATATTTTCATTTCACATAATTTACTTTAACTAGGTACATATATCTATATATATTTGCATATACATATTTATATAATTTTAATAAATATTATTTTTGGATTAGATTTTTCTTTCTTGTTTCTTCTAGCTTTTCTGACAGTCATAAGTTTTGTGGGCTTTAATGGGTTAACTGCTGGTAATACTTATTATTTTTTTTTTTTCGAACAAAACAATTTGCTTGTACAGAATAATTATTTCTATATCCAATATTTTACACATATAAAATCTGATTATAAAAATTTCTTGTTTTTAAAAAAATGTGAAAAAATATTTTTTATATATATATATTTATTTTTTTTTTATTTTAGTACAATAAATATCAGAACATTTTAAGCGATCTGCGTGTACTATATACTAGCTCTTTCACATATATATATATATATTTTTTTTATTTTATTTTATGCGTGGGTCATTTCAATTAAAATTTTATTTTATTTATTTTTTTTTTTTTTTTGGTTAAGTTTTTTAATTTTTTTTTTGATATATTTACCATAAATGCTTAATTGTTTTACTATAAACTAACATACTCATTTATATCCAATAATGTACATAGACTAAGACTATATAAATATACATATACAGATGCATAAATTATTAAACAATTTACATTTAAATAAATACATTTTTATTTTATTTTATTTTTTTGTCTAAAAACACTATTTTTTTTTTTTTTTAGATACAAATATACGCGTTATAAAAATTGAATACTAAATAATTATTTTAATATAGTTTGTAAAATTTCAAATATATATTTTCATTGTTATCATGGGGGGCATTTTATTCAGTGTTTTCAATAATTCATAATTTATTTATCAACAAAACAAATCATTCATTCTAATCTTTATGGCAAATCTATTTTGGTTTTCTCTTATCTTGGCTAAACAAGTATGTGTGAAGTGTTATGGCTTCTATTTTTTATATTATATATAATCTTTCCAGCTTATTAGTTTTTAGAGTATATTCCGGTAATCAAGTCGATAACAGATTGTACATATTTGAAATTGGACAAAGTAAATATTGATAGGAAAATCTCTAAGCTTCTCCTTAAGTGCCACAAATTTTTATTTACACAATTTTTTTTTTCGTTTTATTAAAAGTTTATTTTTTTCGTTTCATCAATTTCGATTCATAAAGCCAAATTAAATAGTCAATATTTTTCTGCCTTTCGAGGGAAATTCACAAAAAAATTAATTTGTTAAAACAAAATTATTTTTATAAAAAAAGAAACATGATCAACATGTTTTTTTCGAATTTCTCCTTTTTGTTTTTTATTATTTTCTTTAAATTTATAAATAAGTTTTACTCTAAGAATTTTCTTAATTTTTTTTTCGTAAAGAAATGCCAAGCATTTGTGTGTTTTTGTTTTTAAGCTTAAATTTAATTACACAAATTACAAAAAGAATGAAAATGTATTAATTAATTTAAAGCTTATCAAAACGCTGCACCATCAAAACTAGGCGGCAGTCATTCTTAACTTATTTAAATAAACAATTTTTTATTTTAAATAATTAAAGAAAGAAAAAAACTTATTTTTTCAGAATGTGCGTTTTCTCTTAATTTTCATCTTTGTCTTATCTCTTTTGTTTACTTGAGCATTTAAAGCATTTAACAAAATGGCAAATGAGTCAAAAAAAATTATAACAAAAAAAAACAATTTTTTTTTAATTAAATTTTTTTTGTGCCATAATTTTTTTTTTTTTTTTGGATTGCAAGAATTAATTCTATCTATGGAATTAAATCGGTTGTGTGTATTTTGCATTAATTATTTGTGTATTTTGTTAAACAAATTTCACATTTAAAAATTCGTACATTTAGCTTTTCTTTTTTTAGTTTTTTTTTTTGTTTTTCGATTTTTACTTTACCATTCTAAAGATACTAGAACGTATGGCCTACGTACTTGATAGCTACTTTACATATACATATAATTATTTATAAAGTATTTTTGTTTTTTTTTTTTTCTATTTATAAATCGCGCGACTAAATATATATAGATATATTTATATATATATAAAATTTTACATTCAGAAGTGAACCCAATTCAAATGCGATGATATATTTTTTTTTTTCGAAATCGACAGAAAAAAAATATAAACAGATTATCTAAATATAATTTAACAAATAATATACAATTTTGTTCACCTTGATTAGAAAAGTTGTAATCGTTTTGTTGCGGTTTTTAAATAACAAAATAATTGATTTAAATTGATTGCTCTCTAGGCTTCCGTTTCGGCGCCCTTGAGACGCAAACGTGCGAAATCTTCGAAAATAATATCATCATCCTGCGCCTCGTCGTCGTCGAGTTGGATTAGATTTGTGGTGGTGGGCACATCTGTGGACAATTGCGAGGAGCCAACGTCGCCGCCCTCGCCGCCGCCTTCGGTGAGATTGACCAGCGGGGCAGCCAGACTGGCACGTGGTGAACGTTCGGATAGCAACGGATGCTCCTCCTCCTCCGGTTTTGGATGCATCAACGTGAAGGGCAGTTCGGCCACCAAATCACCGCCGAGCAGCGGTGAGCTAATCAATAATTTCACTTTCACCTTGTAGTGGACCATAATGCCCAGGCTTTCGCGCTGGGCAGGATTGGTAATCAACGTGCTGGACGCCAGATTTGTATCCTCGTGCTTGAGCTGGCCATCGAGCGCCAGACCCCACTTGTCCTTGTTGTTGGCGAGCAGTGGACACAGCTCGAACACCTTGGACAGGGTAAAGCCCGGCGCCACCTGGCAGCCATCCTCCGACTCGGTCTCAGCCACCACCGACTTGTATTGGGCCGTCGAGAATAGGCATATATCGGCAAATTGTCTCACACAGACCTTTATCTTTTTGACTGTACGATTCGAGTTGTTTGCCACATGAACATTGACAGATATCTTCTCGCCATGATGATACAGCTCCTTATCCAGACTGGCCTCCAAATGGATTTTGTTGGGCTTCATCATAAACTCTTTGCTAACCTCAATCGATGGCTGCTCCCCGGCCTTGGACGGAGCATACATCACCTTCCTAATGGTCAAACGTACTGAATTCCTTTTATGTGGCTTATCCTCGATATGTTCCCCTGATCCGGCCATGAAAATTAAAAAAGGTTTTTTTTTGGTATTAGTAATCAATTTGTATACTGAATAGGGGCGTATTTTTTTTTCAAATTATTTATGTGTATGTATGTGTGTGTGTGTGTGAGATTCATTGTGAGATGAGAAATGAGTCAGTCTATTCGAGTGGGTCGAGTCTTGTGTAATTTTCCAAGAATTAAAATGAAATATCTGAAATTCCATTCGAATAAGGAATTTCTTTTGCCTCTGTCTCTGTCTCTTCCGCTCTTTCCGCTGTTTTATTATTATTTTGCTGATTCGGGCCGGCATTTTTATCTGAATCGTGTTGAAATTAATGAAACCGGCCGGTTGAATTCGCTGGCCACTTGAGGCGCAGCTCTTTTTTTTTTTCTTCCATCCCATTTTCAATTTAGTAAATTAAAATTAAATATTTTCCATTTCAGTTCATAAATTCATCTGCTCCAAATGTACAGATCCAAATATATATATACATATATATATATACAGACAGTTGGGCTAATTGTTTATGCAAAATAAACACAAAACGAAGAAAAAGACCATTCAGAACACATAAAATAAACAAAATGAGTCTGAAAAGTGTGCTTCCCTCAGCAGTTTCCATAATTATACACTTTTCTTTATAATTTCAAAAACTCAAGAATTCGAGACTCCCTCAAATTAGGATCTTGATTCTGAACCCAAATAGGATGGAAATAGATCCTGTAATTTTTGGATTATATCGAAAGGATCGAGAGTTTTTGAGTCAGACTAGATGGAGAAAGATCCTCTGATTTTTGGATTACATCGAAAGGATCGAGAGTTCTTGAGTCCTTAAAATTATATTGATCAGAGTAGGTCGTTAATTTTCTCATAAATAAGATAAGACAAAAGGACCCTTAAATAGGACTTTCTGGTAACGATATTTAAAAAACCAATTTCGGATTTAATTCTGGGGTTCCTCATATTATATAAACCCGACAAGGTCTTGATTTTGAATTTAAATAGGATGGGCATACATTCCTTAGATAAGATTTTCTAGGGTCGGTATTAAGGACCCCAACTTTGGGATTCTTTCAAAGACCTCCAAAGTTCTTGGTTCCATAAAATTATGTTAACCAGATAGGGCCTTTATTTTGAGCCCAAAAAATATAGAAAGAGAAACCTTAAATAGCACATCTGGGCGTATGAATTTAAGACCCTAATTTTGGGATTATTTCAGAGCCCAGAGAAAGTCTTCATTCTTTAAAGAAATGGAATATAAATATATTTCCTGGAACCTTATTTAAGATCCAAATTTTTGGATTATTTTAAGGACCTCCAGAGTTTTTGGGTCTCTCAGACAAGCCCACAAAAAGATCTCTTAGATAAAACTTCCCGTTGTTGGGTTCTGATACCTAAATTTGGGGATTATTTAAGAGCAAAAAGAAGCTAAAATTCCTGGCTAATTAAGCTAAAAAAGGGTCTCAAATATTTTCAAAAAAGAGTATTCCAACTTCCCCTTATCAATCCTACAATTTCCTCTTTCACATCATCTTTGACTTACAGTTCAGGCAGTGAGCAAATTGACGTGGGTGAAAGAGAGATTTTCGAGAAATTTGAAATGGAATATATGTATGTATATATTTTTGGCAAATCTTAATTACCGAAAACGTGCTGAAATGTTTATACTTTGAAGGCAATATGTATTTACTTTACATATAAACAAAAAATCGAGCTAGACGCAACTTAGTGAATCAATTGAGAATTCAAAAAGGTAAAAATCCCAATCCGAATACAACTACAAAATCTATAAACAAATTACACGTCAAGACCACCCAAGTGATAAATTTTGGGGTAATAAAATAAATAAAAAAAAAAAAAAAAACAAATTATAATAATAAATAACCGAAAAAAATATATATACATATATATGTATGACAGTTTTGGCATTGGTTTCGAATAATCTTTTTATGACTGCAAAATTGGTAGTAGTTGATTTTGTTAGAAACTACACAAAAACAAAAGCGAGAACACAAGGGGCAGGGCAATTGAAAGCGGCGTAGCAACGCCGGGCAGATAAGAACAGAGCCATAAAACCAACAGAAATAAAACGATTCGCAATAACAACAACAACAACAAGAACAACAAAAACTGTTAAAGAAGACACACAGCAGACCAAATTGATAGGAAAGTTTGTATGTATAAAAATAAATACAACAACAATTCATGCTTTGGAATTAATAAGCAAAGCAGTAGAAACACAGAGAGAAAGAGAGAGAGCGAGCGAGAGAGTCAGAGTGAATGTGGGAGCGAGCAGACGGCAGCGACGCTGAGTTTGCGCGTGCGAAAGTCAAATATGCGCGCGTAACTCCCCAATAAATCCCAGCACACACATACACACATACACAAACGTACAAATGAAACAAAATTAAAACAACAAAAAAAAAAAAAAAGTGTAAGCTTGCTAAATTGCAAAAAGGAAAAACTTAAAACGAAATAAAAAAAAAAACCCAAAGGGGTAATTACGCTTATTTATTTTTATTTTTTGTAAATAAATTTTGGCCGGCTTTTTTTTGTAGTTGTTTTTGTTGTAGCATTTTAAGCTGACAAGCATAGTTGCCTTATGTACTCAACGAAAGAAAACACCAAAAAAAGTCAAGTGAACTTGTTCTTCCAAGAATCGTGTTTCATTATTTGCAATGGCAGTTGGAAAAAAATAAACGAATTTTTTTGTTTTTATTAAGTAAATAAAACAACGACACAATGGAAATAACAAGCATATCTGGCAAGTATGTATGTAACTTCACACAGGCACACACACACATACAGATAGACAGACAGAAGCAGGCTTGGATAATGCAAACGTCAAACAGCCAACAACGTTGCCTAATTAAAGCAACAACAAAACAAACAACAGTAGAAGCAGCAGCAGCAACAACAATAACACAGATAGTCGAATTCCAATTAGAAACGTTGAATTCCAATTAGGTGGACGCTGCGTCATCAACAACTACAACAACAACAACAACAAACAAAAATAAAGTATACAATGACATTTTTTGCGCAGTCGACGCAACAACGTAGCTGGATTAATTAACCCCGCGTGACACATGCGCCAACGTAACGACAAACTGGGACTGGGAACAGCCCATCATCATCACAATGATTTTGACTTTGACACACCCACACACACATATATATATATATATGTCCTTTACTCACCCACAAATGCTTTTAGCTCGTAATCGACACCGCAGGATTTGCCTACATCACCTGGTGCTGGCTGTAGAGAAACTGAGGCGGGGCAATAGGGTGGCACTTCGAAATAAAAAGGATGTGCATTGGGTCCCAGTTTTTTGATAAGACGCTCCTGTAATCGCGTCAGTGGTCTGTCCATTTGCATGGGTGGATAGATTTGTTCGTGCGCCAAATATAAATCCTTGCGGAATGTCAAGCCTAAGACATCCAGATCCTCGCGTCCATATCGAAAGGCAGCCAATACCTGGCCATAGACTTTCCTTTCCTTAACATATTCGGGATCAATGAAGACCACACCATCGATGGGATCGACATGTGTGACATGGTCGACAAAGTCCCGTTTCCCCAGATAGACTGTGATTTTTCCATTGGACGAACTTTTTTTGAAAACGCGTGTGGCCTGCCTTCGTGAACTGGCATCGCCACCAGCTTCATCGAGGCCAGCGACGCCGCTGTTGCTGCCATTCCCTAATGTTGCAGCTGCGCTTGTAGAATTGCCGGATATGGCACCTGATGTGGTGGCTGTGAGGCTGCCAACTCCGCCACTGGCAGCTCCATTTGTGTTTGCGCTTAGTGTGTTCATTATCGCGGCCGTCGTTGTCACTGGTCTGTCCGTCTCGTCGTCGTCGTCGTTGTTGTTGTTGGTAGTGGTTGTGGTGGTGGTGGTGGTGCTGTTGCTGTTACTACTATTGCGGATGTCTTGCTGTTGCCGTTCGTGAAATCTTCTTGCTGTCTGCCGCCACTGGTGTTGGGTTCGTTGCGCGACTTGTTGTTTACCCGCACTGTTTTACTTTCAAGCACTTTTAATAATAAATATGTGTGGTGCAAGCAATTTAGTTTTTTTTATGTATATAGGCAGAAAGAAGAAGACAGCAGCAACAGCAATCGGTTCTTGCGCCATCTGGCGTTTCCATTGGTGAATTTAACACATGGGGAACTGGTCTCGCCAGAAAATATTTTACAGCACTGAAAAAAATACCAAACAAAAAATACCAAAATAAGTCTAACAAATATATAATTAAAATTTAAACCGTTTGGACTATGAAAGTGTTAAGATATTATTATTAAAGTGTTAAAAAAAAATCTAGACTGTGACATTTTCTTTATTTGTTTTATAGCAGAAATCTGTATGTCTTATAAGCACATAAACAAAAAACCAAAAACTTAAACCAAGATATTTTTTAAATTATATTACCGGCAAATATTTAATTATGCAAATTCCATGCCTCTCTAAATGTTTGCACTTATTTATTTAATATAGGTAAATTAAAATAAATGAAAATACCGGCTTATTCCGCCCTGGCCATTAAATAGTTCTTTATTCGCTCCGTTTTAGTTCGCCCCTTCCGAAATTGGTCGAGTTGAACTCGTCTTCAAGACACTCACGATTATCAGCACTGGCATTTTTGTTTTCCAATATTCAAAATGCAACTCTGCATGAAAATTGCGCAAGTATTTAAATTAAACCATACGCTGGTATTTATTTATTAAGTTTTAAAAAGTAGAATGGTCTTACAAAGGCAATCATTTTGTAAAGATATTTAATATTAATTTGGCAAAGTCCGATTTAATTGGCATCCATTTCGTCTGGCAAGCTCTTGATATAGTTTATAGCTTTCTCCATGTTATCGTACACCTTTTCCTGCCAAAGTGTCGGAGGTCCCGGTGGTTGTGGCAATACCTTGCCATCTAACGCGTTAGTCATCTCCCGATTTTTTTTCAATTTCACCGACATTTTAAACGTATTAAGGCTTATCAATTCCCTACCATACAATTTGGATATATTCAACTGGCGTATCAAATAATCGCTAAAACGGAAATATATAACTTATTTTAGGTCAAAAAATAGGCATTACAATAACTCACATGAAGCAATACTGATTACTTGATAGTTGCAAGGGCTTCAGTATATTTAAGAGACTATCCAATATCAACTTCAAATTACGATCTTCCTGAACCTGATCCACATATAATTTCCTTTCCATTAACTCCAAAGTTGTACAGAACATATACAACCTTATGAACCAAGCATCCATGGTACTGGTATTATTTTCCAGTTCTGTAAGATGAGCGTTTAAAGCCGTCTAAAAAAGTTCAAAAGTTTTATAATTGTTTTTTTGCTCTAGATTCTTGAAAATATTTGCTTACTTTCATATTGGCCTTGTTAGCACCGATAGTAGCAATGTTGAAATGAATTGCTGGCATAGAACGAGCGTATATCTCGGGTTGGTGCCTAATTATGGTGGATACCAAAGAGTTTAAACCCTTTTCAATTCCCTCTGGAAGGGAGTCGTGCTGTGTTTTATATTAAAAATCATAAAAATATTGAGGTTACTCTTTTTCTCTTTAATTATTAAAAAGCTTACCATTTTGAAGTGGACTAGAATTTTCCAAATTTTATTATTGGGCAACGTCACCTCGGTCTTCGTATGGAGTAAAGAAAAGTAGAAAAACATTTCCAATAAGAAATTCATGCTCAGCCTCTCCCGCACAACACGTGACGAGAGGGTGAAGTCCACCAGAATTTCCACCAGTAAACAATAGGTATCACCATCCAAGGGTATTAAATCTGGGAACTCCATAAAGATCATAAGAGCGGAACCAAATATGGAACGCAAATGTGCCGTGCTCCCCATGGGTGAGCACTGTACCAAATTCTCCACAAGATTCTTACGCAATAGGGTGGCCAACTCTTTAGTTTTGGCCGGGCTCAGCAGAGATGGCTTCTGCCTGGACAGGGTGCAAAGCATAAAAGTAACGGCCTCCAGGCCATTGATCACTATACAATTGGATAAAGCAATTCGATCGTTCATTTCAGTTAATTACATTTCTATCAAAAATAATTACCCAGATTTTTGTTATTTAGAGGACGCTTGAGGACATCTTTTACCAGTATGTCGAAGACTTCGCGTATACTGCTAATGGGCAGTACGGAGTCCTTTATCCAACAGCTGTAGCGTCTCACGCAAAGATAATAGGAATGAAGGGCACTTGGGGTTTTCTAGAAAACAGAAAAACCAAATCCAATTCGAATAATCCCAGTTATATCCGCTTGAAAAGTCGTATTCTAATCTTACTAATCGAATCTAATCTGACCATCTAATGGACTTTTCAGCCAACTATTTAAGTTTCAGCTATTTATATCTTGATTAAATTGGGATTGGGCCTATCAAGGTGATCACTCAAACCCAGCTATACTATATAGTAGTCCGATTGTAATGCAATTTGTATAACTCTTTTTCAGAAATTTAAATCTTGAATTTGTAAGAGATTAGTCAAGAATTGTAGGAGTTAGTCGTAAAACCGATTTAGGAAGAATCTTAAGTCGAGGCTTATTTGCTTCAGCTGATCTGGATAGACCGGAACGGACCGACATGGCTAACCTAGGGGAGCTACATATAATAGCATCTATGCCAGTGGGCAGAATCAACTTCAAACCTGTCGAGCCAATCGTCTTTGACAAGTGTCAAACTGATCCTTGAGAATTTGAATGGCCATATCACGATGATCTTGATTTTCTGAGGCCGTTAACGATCTGGCCAGACTCGAATGCAAAGCATATATCTCCATATCCATCAGCGTGTCATCTTCCAGAAACGCATGCAAGCCAAATGCCTCCATATTATACAAAATCTTCAAGCAAAATGTTAGAATTAATTAAACAAAAAAAATCAAATTGAAAGAGGCAAACAATTTACCCGCTTACTCTTCTTGGAACCACTGGCCAAGATTTCAAAATTGGTCACTTCGTATATGCTATATAGCACAGCACGTATATGCAAATTTGTGGTATCTTTAATTAGTTTCGGCCACTTATCGAGAAAGTTGAGTACCTCCTTTCTGGCATATGTACTGGTGATATAATTCGACATATGCTTGGCAAACAAAATGCGCAGTCCGTGGGTAGCCACCAAGGGCAGTTCGTTGTGTAAATTCAGAGATTCCGATGGTTGAATTAATTTCAAATAATTATCGATTAAGTCGAGGGGCTCGTAGTGTTTATTTAATTGATAGATATAGTTGTGGAAGGTATCCATCAGTCGGTTAAAGTTAAATTTAGAGTTGTTAATTTGATCGGACTTGTAGAAGGTCGCGAAAATATGGATAATCATTTCCAGTGTTTTGTATTTTTTCTGGGCTAATGCCACATATAGTCTGGCAGCTGCATCGGCTACACGCGACATTTTAAAATTCTGGCGTATCACCACCGATAGGATGTGCTCCAGAAAATGCTCATTAAAGCATTCAGCGCTCTGAGTGTACCTGTAATTATTAATTATTTAACTAGTCTGACTAGACTGATTAATTTAGAAGAAGAAGCTTACTTCTGAAGGACCAATAGATATCTGATGGTGGACATCATAGCCTTGGCACAATACTTGGGCTTCAGGCCTTCATATTGTACGCTCAGGAATCTCTCTTGGGTCAACTGATTGGTTAGAATGCTCAAATATGTTTGACCATCTGGGGCGATCTTGCCATTCTTGTCAAAATACTTCAAGAGCTCAATCAAAAATTCATAGACCAATGCGGTGGTCTTCATCTCTTCATTGGCCATCTAAAGAGTTCCAATAAATGAAATGAAAATGACTACAAACGAATTCGGACAGATCTGCTTACCGAAAAGCTAAAGACGCAAATGATATATTGCAGGGCGCTCTCTTCGGCGGTGAAGAAGATGCAATACTGGCGACGAAATATTTCCAGCATGGGTTCCACGGTGGCCGTATTGGAATCCTTGTACCTGGGGAATCAAAATCAATATATATATATTGTAAAATGCTTTGGAATTTGGATTATCAGAGAGCTTACAAGATGCCAAAGCGCACATAAACGGTGAGAGTTCGACAGAGATCGGCTATCATGGGAAACACTCCGGCATAGCGCTTTGCAATCTTTTCCAGACCGCTTAAAATGGCAAAAGCTTTGGAAATATACAATTTTTTTTTGTTTTATATTTGATAAAAGGTTAACGTGGCAATTTACTTACAAATTCTGGATATGGGCTCGCGTATGTATTTATCTGTGGCATTATCGTCACTGTTTTCGGATTTGAAAAACGTTTGGACCACCTTGCACCAGACCTCGACCACCTGCAGGTAGCAAGGCAATGGATTGGTCAAATCAAAGAATTCCTTGGCGTCTGGCAATTCTTTGCATTCTTTACGCCAGATTTGACAGCAGTCCACAAACATGGTTGGCAAAGATGCCAAAAAAAATTCCACGCCTTTCAAAACGAAATCAACCGGCATAAAGATATATGCCGTATTGTCATCACGATAGGGATAATTTTGGGGTTCGATGAAGTCCTCCTCGGTGGCATTAAAGGTTAGCCCCACAGATTCGAAGCAATTCCTTACAAATTGATATGAAAGCCCAGTCAGCCAGTTATCCGGTCTATCAAGAATTGCTGAGACAAAGGTGTACGTGTACTTATGGACAGTGTCCTGGAAATTCAAAAGAATTTATCGATATTCTTCAATTTGAATTAGCTTACCAACCTCTGGATTCTCACCCACAGCGATGGCTGTTGCGAAATCCATTGTTTTTAGCCTTCGACGCAAGTGACTTTGCAGAAATGTTCCGTTACACTTAAAATGTGAACCGGCCGGAACGGAACTATTAGCCGGGAACAGCCTTGCGAATGCCTGAAAACTGTACACAAAACTTCAAAAACTTGCATGAAAATTCATGAATTTTTCAGATTTTGTGATTGGCGAAAAAAAAAAAATGGTTGCTTTGGCGAATTTTGCCGACGACAAAATAAGGCTGCCCAGAAAAAAATGTGTCTTTTTGAAAGGATGAATTATGAAAAGTTTAACACGCCGAAATCAGAAAAATTGGCTATAGCGTAAACTCTAAAATTTGATTTTTTTTTTGTCACAGTTTGAATTACTTTAGATTTTTATACACATGTGTGCATTTTTATTTCACTGTTATTTTAATTACTTAAAGTAGACGAATTAAATCAAAACTCACCTTTTTTTTATGGGGCAAATCAAATCAAATCTCCACTTAAAAAATGTGAATTTAATTTAATAAAGAAATATATAAAACACTGTATATTTCTTTCAATATAAAAATATTCTATTTTTTGGTTTCCTCTTACCTTATATTAATACCACAACACTTGATATTCACTGGAAGACTAATTTCAAAGCGCAACAATGGCCGGCAAAATTAACACTGGCAAACAATGACACAAAATCGACGAGTGACTTCGTTAATGTTTTCGACTCGGCTTTTTTTGCCCTTCAGTGTACACTTCGTGTCGACTGTTACTCACACAGACGTATCACAGTCCTAGGAATTAGATTTCCGGCTCATTTTTTATGCTTCTGTTTTTTATTCGAAACTACCAGAAGATGGCCAAAAAAATTTTAAAGACTAGAGTTGACTTTAATATTTATGTTGAGGGCAAATTGAAACCAGAGTAGCGGTACTGTGAAAGACATAATGGTTAATAAATGCGTTTGTAGCAAGGAAATTTCTTACCAACTTGATACAACAGTCTGATCTTAATGCTTTTATACAAATTTCTTTTTTTTAGAATTTACCAAAACGTTCTTATTGATAGTTACAAAGTTGTCCGCTTGCGCAGTCCGACTAAACTTCACAAGCTGCCAACTCGACTTAATCAATTTTGCCACTCATTTTTCATTTGAATTTTGACAACAGCGCCACACAGCTACAGTTATCGAATTATATTCAATTTCTTATATTCGTTCCTTGGCTGGTTCCGTTCAGTTCAGAACCAGAACAGCCCAGTTCCAAGTCCCTTTTGCCGAACAATCAAGTTGAACTCAACGAGTTCTCTATCCACGTGCGTTCAAAAAAAAAACACGCATTTTACTTACCGCATTGAGAAAATTGTAATTTACTTGAAGATTTGTGATAAGTTCAAAGTAATTTTATAAAAATGGTACAAAATAAACGAGCCGCTGCTAAAGCAAATGGCGTGGGTAAAAAAAACCAAAAACAACCAGTGAAGCAAGTTGAAGAAGAAGTTGAAGATTCCAGTGAGGACGAGACCAACGGCATCAACTTTGATGATGGCAGTGATTCTGAGGTCTGTATAATAAAAAAAATAAAATAAATTAAACTAGCTAATTATATACTAATCCAAATTATAAATACCTCATGGCTCTCAGGCAGAAAATGGAATGGTCGATAGTGAAGCTGAGGAGGACTCTGATGCTGGAGAAAGCTCTGATGAAGAGGAGCCTGGCGAGGTGTCTCTTAAGAATGCTGCCCAAGACTCAGACGAAGAAGAGGGCGATTCTGATGACTCCGATGAGCCCGGTGAAGTTCTACAGTCAAAAGAATCCTCCAACGACACTGACGACGATTCCGATGACGACGAGGCCCCAGAAGAGACTCCCATTAAGAAAAATGGAAAAAGCAAGGAAGGTATTCCCCGTTTCCAGCAAGGCAGAATACCCCACACCACACCAAACAACCAAGTAATCCACGTGACCAATTTGCCCGAAAAATACAAACTCTTGGATATCCTGGGTGTCTTCACCAAATTTGGAAAAATTTCTGTATTCGACCGCCTTAATACATTAAATGCCAAAGGTCTGTTCATTGCTTTCGAGACAGCCGAAGCAGCTGCTGCCGCCCTAGCCGCCAATCCAAAGGCTCTAACCATAAACGACACAACTCTAGTAGTCACACCACGCCGCGAAAGAGACGAACTTAACAAGCGTACAGTGGTCGTGGGACTCATTGGAAGTCAGTCCACCAAGGAACAATTGGAAAGTCACTTTTCCTCCTGTGGCAAGGTTGAACAGGTCAGCCTTTCCAAGAACCGTTCCCATCCCACCGCCTTCATTCGTTTCGCCACGGATAATTCGTTCAAAGCTGCGCTAAAACTAAATGGCAGCAACTTTAATTCGCGTTTCATTACTGTCCGAAAATTCGAAACCAAATCTGAGAAAAATCCACAGCTTACCGTTATTCTTCGAAACAACGCGGCCGTCGAATCCTACAAATATCAAACCATTGAGGAAATTTTCAAAAAATGCGGTGAAATCAAAGGCATTGAACTGGCCTGCACTCGCTCAGTTCTGGCTTTCATCACTTTTGCCAATCAATCATCAGTTGAAAAAGCCTTGCAGTTGAATGGCAAAGTGTTCGGTGATTTGACTTTAAAAGTGGAACCCTTCGATCCCAGCACCACGCAGCGCATCGTTCGTATCACCAACTTGCACGCCGGTAAAGCAGTTCACTCAATTTGAGTCTTCTTTCAATATTAATTGTGTATTTTGTTTTCACAGATGCCACCGAAGAAGATCTGAAGAATCTGTTCGGCAAGAATGGGCCCATTGAGCACATCATAATGCTAAAAGGCGTAGCCCTTATTAAATTTACGACCGATGAGGATTTCTGCAAAGCTTTCCTTTTGAATGAAACTGAAGTCTGCGGCTGGCCCATTTTCCTGCAGCCAAACTCCTTGCTGAAACACAAGCTTAAGCAGAAGAAACTCCAGGCAGCTGGCTTTAAAAAAGGATTCAAACCTTTTCCAGCAAACAAATCAAATGGTCCCCAAAATGGAAAATTCCAAAAATTCAACAAACGTCCTGCCCAGGACAATGGCGTACCACATTTTTATAAGCGTACCAAAAGGGCTTAAAGAAATATTTCACGTTTTTCAATGCTAATTAAAAGAGCATTGATACAAATATCTATTTAGCTTTTAAGACAATAATTGTATTCAATGGATTCAATTTGAATATTTTAACTGCTGTTGTTTTTAGTCAATAAAACAACGAAAATTACAAATGCAAATAAAAGAGAATGTAAACAGAGATCAGTGGCATTTTCGCCAGAGACTCCTCTTGCCTAAAAAAAGAAAACAACAACAACAAAAATTTCGCCTTTTTTTTTTTTTCTTTTTTATGGCCCAATGAATACACCCAACAGCGCCACAACCATCTCATCACATGGCCTGTCATCAGCGTCGCCATCAGCCGTCTCATTTTGTTTGTTGCGCTTACCATTTCTGGGCAAACAACACACACACACACACATACACCATCGCAGCAGTCGTCGACAAAATTCAAATTTGTAAAAGTTGGCAAGAGAACCAATTGCAAATTTGCGGCACGTACACTCGCCCAATATACTCGTAGACGTGTGTACGTGTGTATGCCACTTTGTAGCCCTAACCCTAACCGTCCCTGGTTGGTCCAGACAAATGATTCATTACACTTTGCACACGTTATACCCTTTCCGCCGTCACCCGAGCATGATTCATACAAAAAAAAAAAAAAAAAAAAAACGCAACGACATTACCACGCCAATGGCCCAAGTATTCCAACACGCAAACTTTTAATTTCTCCAATGTGCTTAGCGACGCTCCCATTGCCAGTGCAAAGGCGGCGCTAGTGAGCCCATTGCACTCGACTTCTTTGTTGCCGGTCTGCGTGGGTGGGTAGGCTGGCTTTTGTGAATTACGAGTACTTTGTTTAGAATACGAATTGTTGGCCCAGAAAGGGTCACTGCCTCGAGTGCCGTGGTGAAGAGTGTACTTGGATCGGTAAATATAATGAGCTGCTTTGTGTCATCCTTGGAGGATATTCTATACTGGATACTGCATAAGTGCAGTGTGTCATTAGGTGGTTTTCTGGTCTTTGTTTTTCTATATTACGTTTAGGACAGCATAAAACTCTTCATGTTTAAGAGTGAAGAAGGCAAAGTTGTGTAATTTACCAGGGTGGCAGGCAAAAAGTGGCAGCCCCACCTGAGCCATTTACTTGATGAAAAGAGGAACAGATAGACAAATAATAATATACTTTGTAAGCCAGACCATAAATTAAATAAGCGATCCAGCCCTGGTTAAAAAGGTAAGGGAAATATTCCTAAAGAATTGAACAAAAGTAAAACGACAATTGAAAATCAGCAAGATTACCCAATAAAATGCAACCAATTTAAATCAATTTGAAGTCTATTGTGAACTATAAAAAGTTGGAGAAATAGTTAAAATCCAAGTTGAGACCAGCAGCCACAAGCGATTCGATTCCATGGCAAATTGACAAAGGCCAAAAGTTAATGGCAAAACCTATTGAAGATGGACAAGAAAAGTGATCAGGCTTTAAATACAAAATTCCTATTGTGAATGGCAGTACAATAACCATTAAAATTCAATGTGAATAAAGTTAATTAAAATAAAGCCGAATAATGGAGTCTCCTGTAAAAGAATCCAATACCATGTTAGCTATGGACTTTCACAACCACATAAAAAGTCTAATTCTATTATTAAGCAGTTAAAACAGCATCAAGCGCAATTTACTGGACTGCTTAAACGACAGCAAGCAGGCAAGCTGGCTTGAATTATTGACACTTAGATTTTCGTTTGATTTTTGTCATGTTTGTCATTTTAAACATTGTAACTGAACGTTAGGAAATATAGGTGTTAAAACAAGTGAAGAGTTAGAAGGAAGCGGAGGCGAGAGAACTTGTCCAGACGGCAAGCAGTAGGACTCCAAGCAAATTGGGTTATTCTAATAGGTTTAAAGATCTAGTTCGCTTCTTCCTGTCAAATGAATCAAATGAGTGATCTGCCCAGCTTAGTAAAATTAAATAAGATCAGTTTTTTTTATTATATTCAACATTTATTTACTCATAAATATGCATCTGCAAATGTAATTCTTTAATTTGTTTTTATTATATTTGTTTAGTTTCAATTGATTTACTACACTTTCACAATATGTTTTGTTTGACTGATATAGAATATGTTCCTTTTTTAATTTGAATAATTATGTACGTATTTGTGTAGTTAATTTATTTTTTTGTTTAATTTGATAAATGTGTTTTTTATTTTTTTTATTTTGCTGATACACATTCAATATTTTTGTAATGGAATAATTTGAATATATTTTTGTTTTTTTTTTAATTCTTCAATTTATTTTTTTTTCATATAAATATAAATACTATTTATGTATAATAAATGTATATAAAAATGTTAATTTTTTTTTAGCCGAAAATATTTTCATTAATGGCCTAAATGCAAAAAATACAAATGCAAAACCAACGAAGCCAGCTGATTCACCAGGCACCAAGAAGGCCGTGGGGGGGCAGTGGTAGTTTTTGGTTAATCGTGAATCACTTTTCAGTCTCTATCTTGGTTGGTTGGTTGGTCGGCCCGTTAGTCTGGCGGGGGGCGGGGGCGCCTGTTAAGTGAAGTGAAGCAAAACTAATTGTGACTCTGAAGGTTTCCTCCGTCTACTCTGCTCTGCTTTGGTAGGTTTTCAATTTTTCCTTTTGACTTAATTTTCTATTTACGAGACTCGGTTTTTTTTTTCTTTTTAATAATTATAATTTTGTTTTGCCAAGCTTTGTGTATTTTTTTTTTATATTTAAGCTAGCAAATTATTAATAATATAGTAAGTATATTTTATATAAGTAGGCATTATGCGTGTGTGTGTGTGAGAGAGTGTATGTGTGTGTTTAAGGCAAACGAAAGTGAAGGGCACTGGGGTGAGGGGAGAAATGGGTTGAAGGCTAAGCTAAATGAAAGAGCACAAAGACTACGTAACTAGGCTTGGTAGACATATTTTTTGTATATTTGATTTAATTAATAATTTTTTTTTTTGTTTTAATCAACTCTAGCAACTTAATTTCTAAATTTATTTTTTTTTTTTTTATAAAAAAGCAGGCAAAATTGGCTTTCATCAATTACAATAAATTCGAGTCGTTGACGCTTTGGTATTTTTTTTAAGCACTTTTTTTTTGTAAGCTAAAAAAAAATAAATCAAATAAAAAATAAAAGAAATAAAAAAACGAAACACAAAATTTTTTAAATTTTACTTTTTTTTCGTATTTTTTTTTTGTTGGTGTTTTAATTTTTAATTGGTAATATCGTTTTAAACATATAGTATAAATTGGATTTATGTGTGTATTGAGTGTGTGTGTAAATGTTTCTTTTTTTTTTGTTTTTGTTTTGCGAAAAATAAATTAAGAAATAATAATACATAAAAAAACATTTAAATTTAAATATATTTAAAAAAAAAAACTTGGACTCCATTTTTTTTTTTTAAGTTTCACAATCAGTTTTTTTTTTAGTTTTTTAATTTAAATAATACACTGGGGTAAAAATTCTATAACCAATATTATTAATTATAAATGTAAGATTTTATTTTTTTTTTTTCTCTTTGCCGATTAATTTTTCTTCTCCTTTTTTTTTTAAGTAAATTTGAGGAACGTTTGAATGAATGTGTCTGTCTGTCTGTCTGTGTGTGTTTGGGTGTGTGTGTGTGTGTGTTAAGAACAATTTAATAAAACATTTGAAATTTTCAGCATTTCTTCTTCTTCCCTTTTTCTTTCTCTCAGTTTTAATGCTGCACAGTGGTCTACTGCAATTTGTTTTGCTTTTGACTACAGACTACAATTTTTTTTTTTCCTTTTTAATTATTTCTCATACACATACAACATTTTCCATATTTTTGCATAATTTATAATTTTTTTATTTTATTTTTAATTTAATTTTTTTTTGTGTGCTTTTGAAAGAATTCTTTTTTTTTTATAAAAATCAGTTTTTTTTTTTGTTTTCGAAAATTGAGCAAAATACAGTGCTGAGGATAGCCAGATTTCCACACCCTTTTGCGTAGGGGTGGGCGGGGAGGGTGTAGTGGATAATTAAACAACTTAGAAAATAGCTGCAAAATAGCAAAAAAAACGAGTACAAAAAGAAAAATACAAAAATAAACTTTTTATAAAAAATAGCACAAAAAACTGTTCACTTTTTTCCCTCTTCTTCTTCTTCTTTTTATTTTTTTGATATTTTCTCTTCTTCTTCGTTATGTTTTGTTTTTTTTTTGCCTAATTGAGGCAACGCGACTTTAGTGCGACTCAACTTTTCCTATAGAAATCGGGGGCTCTTGAAAAAAATCGACGCTCCACTGAACGCTTCCAACTTTGTTCGCCGTTTTCGTAGTTTACTTTCCCTTCCTTTCCACTTCTCTCTCTTCCCTTCCTTACTTAGTTTCTTTTTTTTTTCTTTGTTTCTTTTTTTTTGTGATTTTTTTTGTTTTTGTTTTTGCAAAAAATACTTTTTCTTAATATGTTTATAATATTAGTAAAGTACGATAGTGTTTTTCTTTTCTTTTCTTTTCCTTTCTGTCCACCTACTTTTTTTTAGTTTAGTTTAGTTTTTTTCTTTCAAGTGGTGATGGGAAGGAGGGTGGTGGGGGGATGGGATGCCCCCCACCATTTTAGAAATCAAGCAAAGAGACCTCAGCAACTGGAGCCGATACTGGGGCTGGGATTGTGGAGGCCACATCTAGCGCCACTTCGGGATTGGCCAGAGACTCCTCCTCATGGAGCTGACCATTGCCATTCTGATTGAGGATCTGGTTGAGGGTTTCAGTTTCCGGCTTGGCCACACCGTTGGCAGTCACTGCCGGGGCTGCCTTGTTGGGCGTGGTGCCAGCACTGCCGGGCTTGCGGATGGGCTTGGCACCGGGCGATGTCTTGGTAGCGGGTTCTTTGGCTTTCGCTTTAAGTGAAGTGGTGAAGGGAGCCCTTGGTGCGGCTGGAGAGCCCTTGGTGGCGGCAGCACCACTTGCTGGGGGTTTCAGGGGCGATGGCTTGCGTTGTGTGGGACTGGTACTGCTGGTCGGGGCCAGGGGAGTGCGGCGAGTGGCTGTGGTGGTCGTTGCCGAGTGTGTGAACTTCGGAGCCGGTCTTGCTGTGAAGGTCCTTGTGGTCGTTGTTGTTGTGGTGGTGTTGGTTGTGGTGGAGCTGGCACTACCATTGGCCGGGGCCGACCTGACACGTGTGGTTGTGGTGGTAGTGCTGCTGGCACCAGTCTTGGCCAAGCCATTGGATAGGGGCTTGGCAGGGCCACCGGCTGTTGTGGTGGTGGTGGTGGTAGTGCCAGCCTTGCGTAGCTGGGAGGCCAGGGTGCTGCGTGGTGAGAGCACCTTTGGCTTAGTTGCTGCAGTGCCCACACTGAGGGTGCTGGGCTTGCTGGCCGCCATCCGTGGCTTGACTTGGGCAGCTGCCGGGCCATTGGTGGTGGCTGTGCTCGAGAGGGGTTTGCGAGCAGCTCCTGGGCCAGCAGTGCGTGTTGTGGTCGTTGTGGTTGTAGTAGTTTTGGTGTGGCTGGCGGAGGCCGGGGCCTTGCTAGCCGGAGCCGTGGCTGGACGAGCACTGCTCGTGGTTGTAGTCCTGGGTGCAGCAGGCTTGGCTGCAGTCACACTGCTGGCCAAGGGCTTGCGTGCTGTGGTAGGTGCCGGCTTGGTTGTGGGGGAAGCCGAGGGCTTGGTTGCTCCGGTGGCCGGGGCCGTGCGGGGTCGTGCCGCTGCCGTGGTTGTGGTGGTCTTCTTAATGGCCGACACCTTGCTTGTGGTTGAAGTCTTGGCTGCTGGGGCTGTGGTCGATGATTTGGGCTTGGCTCCTGCAGCAGCCTTGGGAGCTGGCGAGGGCTTCTTGGCCGCCGGTTCAGTGCTGGAAGTCTTGGGCTTGCCAATGACGGCAGCGGCAGCAGCCGCTGTGGCAGCTCCCACAACTGCTGCAGCAGCCACAGCAGCCGGTGTGGCATCCTCGACCACAGGCTCCACGGGTGCTACCACCACTGGCTCCTCAATGGCCGCCGCCGCCACCAAGGGTTCTGCCACAGTTTCCTTGGGCTCTGAGGAAGCAGCCTCAAGGCCATTGGTGTAGGGTACAGAGCTCTCTGGTTCGATGGTGGTGGTGGTGGTGCTGGTGCTAATCACCAATTCCTCTGGTAGGATTTGCTCCTGTTGCTCTTGCTGGGTTGGTAGTGTTTCCGAGGGAAGTAATTCGTTGTCGTTTGGTTGTGTCTCCTGTTCCTGTTTCGCTGGTGCGGCTTCGGCAAAAGGGTTATCAAATTGCTGGTCAATCTGGAAGTCCTGGTGGCCAGTAGCTTTATCCAAGTCAGCAAACTCCGCCTGAAAGATTAAAGAAGACAGAGAAATTAATATAAAAATAAAAAAATCACAGCTGAGCTCATAAAACAAATACCAAAATGACTCTATAAATAAACATTTTAAGCATTTGCCTGAGGGTGGAGAGTGGAAGGGGTAAGGGAAGTGGAGAGGGGAGGGGGTAGTGACAAAGGTTGAGGCAATCTTTTTAAGCAGCACTTAACATTTGTTTTTTTTCTTCTCGGAAATTTTAATCTTCACCCTCTCTTTCTCTTTCGGTCCTTCGCCAACCGACTAAGCGTTGCCAGATGACTAAAAATAACAACAACGACAAAGTGAGTGGCAACAGACTCACAGCATTTGGATTGTGTCTCAGCAACACCCAAAGTGTGATGCTACCAAATTCTTATTCTTTCCCTCCTCCCCCCAACAAGAATATAGACATTTTGTATGTGTCTGTGTGTGTGTGTGAGTGACTGCCGCATGTTAAATCGATAAATGCAATGAGTCGTTGCCTGGCCGCAACGTTGGCAAAGTCTGTGGAAAAAATATATGGGAAAAATAATTTTCTCATTTTTTTTTCGTCTTCTTCTTCTTCTTCTTCTTATTTGTTTTATTGTGTTTTACAAATTTTGTTGCTTTGCAAATGGTGCGTTCTTCGCTATGGATTTTCCCTGATTGCGGCTTGCTTATTTATTTGTCTTCGTTGTTGTTGTTGTTGTTGTTTTTGGGTGATCGCTTCGCAAGTGAAGACTTTGAGGAGTTGTAAAAATAACCTCATGTCTTATGGCTATGCAAGAGTGAGGGAGGAGGGAGGGGGACATGACAGGCCACAAGCCGTAGAAATCAAAATAAATCACAGCGAACAGACAAATTTCCAGCTAAATAAATAATCGCTTGAAATAAACTGAGTGCCCCATAAAAATATAAAATATTCTAGGCTTTGCTATAAAACCAGGGGGAAGGAAGGGAGGGTGTGTTGTGTGTTTCACCGAACGCCTTGAAGCAGGCTATGCGATATTGTCAAATGAAAAGGGGAGTGTCTGGCCTTTGAGTCGATGCCAGCATTGCCAGCATAGATAAATATTTGTGTACACACACACAAGCATGCAGACACATAAATAAATGCGTACATTTCTAATGCAGACAGACAAATTATAATAATGACATCAGCCACAAATACAACAACAATGACAATAAGAGAGCCCTGAAGGAAAAGAAAGACAAAAAAAAAAAAAAAAATTACTGTGTGAAAGTGAGAAAGCCAGCGTGGCCATTGCCGTAGCACAATGTCAAGTCAGCTGGGCAGAAGGGGGCAGGCAGAGAGAGGCAGACTAATTCTTTAGACATTCAGACGGCCAGCCAGCCAGCCAGCCTGTCCAGAGCGTTGACATAGACGCCGCTGTGGCCTGGCGGAGCGCTAAGTTAGATGACAGGAAACGTGTCACTGACTTAGTGACTTGGCGTTATTTTTTGGCATACTCACACACACACACACATACACCAGCAACTACAACAACAACAACAACAAATGTTAACACATTTTTTTTTTCCGGCACTAACTCAACACACTCTGACACTTTTCCTCGTAGCACGCAAAGATGCGGCCGCGGTGAGCCAGCGCACGACAGACAGAGCAAAGCTGAACGGCACAACACGGCGCAGAGCAGAGCAGCGCAGTGCGGTGCGGCGCAGCGCGGAAAGCTTTAAAATGTCATTGACCAGTAAATGCCAACCAAGCAACCAAGCAAGGCAGCCGACAGTTGGCAGTCGGTTGGCCGGGCGGTCTGTCCCGCTTGTTGCCCACTTTTTAGCCCACTCGCTAGCAATTGTATTGCCGGTTGGTTGGTGGGGGTTTCGGCTCTTTCTTTCCTTCTTTCTTTCTTTCTTTCTTTACTGTGTGACTGTTGCTCAAGCGTAATGGGGTTAAAAGTGAGCTGAAGCCGAAAAAAAAGAAAAGGAAAAAAATTGAAAAAAAAAATAAAGTTTAAAACGCGGCTTAGTCAGCCGACTTCATCTGTCCAATATTGCTTATTGCTCTAAATATGCTTTCCCCTTTGCCGCTGCCTTTCAAAAAGCTCCTTGCTCTGACACCCCTAAAATTGCCCGCTGATCGAACAATTAATCATAGAAAAGACTAAAAATGAAAAGGAAACAATACCAAATTTTTTACTAATTTTGTTAAAAAATTGCGTAATTTTTAATCAGTTTGGTTTAAAATTAGAAAAATAATAAATTGTTTATGCATTAGTGGAGTATTTTTTTTTAATCTCTGCGGCTTTTCTTTCGATATACACCGGCCGGCAAAAATTGGTGATTTCATTTATTTATTTTTTTTTTTTGCAAATTTTTTGTGCAAATAATAAAGCGCGTGAGTTGGCCAAAAAGTCAAGAGCTATGATACATCATGATTTATTTTATTATTGACAAATCATTTTGGCACTTGAGCAAGAAAAGAACAGCAGACCTTGTCTGTTGACTAAGCAACAAAAAAAAAAAAGAAAAAAGAGTAGCAAAAACCGCAAAACAAAAGCAGCGCAGGCGGCAATCGCGCTCTCACCCAAAACAACAAAAGTCAAATTCATTGACAGCAAAGCAAAGCAAAGCAGAGCAGAGCAGCGCAGCGCAGCAACAAAGTGAATTCTTCCCCTCTGTTCTGATTGCGGGTGGTTGCGGCGCTTATGTGTGTGTGTGCATGTGTGTATTTGCTTTGCCGAAAAATAAAGAAGAGAAATAAATAAATAAAACCACACACAATTTGGACGATGATGACATCAACTTTTGTGTGTTGAGCTCACAGCGCAAACTCAGGCGATTTTTGTTTTTACACTTTTAATGAATGTGAAAAGAAAAAGTGCGCAGCAGCAGTCAAGGCAAAGGAAATTGCAAGAACGCTGCTGTTGACGTCAACTGAGGAGTGGGAGTGGTGATTCTAGTGAGAATTTTTACAAGAGAAACGAAAGGTAATTTGTACACGTTTGGTAAATTAAAAATCCCAAAATAAATAAAATCCACAAAAACTCAACAGATGGCGCTCAATTTGATTTTTGCCATAATTTGCATTTTTTTGCTTCTTCTTATTTTGTGTGGACATAAATTGTACTTTTTTTTTGGCAAACACACACACACATACACAATTGACGACAATTTATTGAGTCGCAAAATTTGTGTACATTAAATCACTTGTTTATTGAGCTGTCTTTTGGGTTAGCTTTGTTGTTGTTGTTTTTGTTAGTTTCCTTGTTGTAGCTGCTGGCTCGTTAGGCAACCAAACTGGGTAAATCGAAAGATGGGTTCAATTGGTAGTGGGCCATTAAGCCATACCAAATTCGCATTGCATTAGAATACCCAAAAAACTGCTTTTGGTCAAACACACAACCAAACCCAGCGCACATAATAATATCAATAAAATTGCTTTAATGTTTAATAATGCGTAGAGCAGCAAATAACATAAGGCAACACAATGCCTATGACAGCGCTGCCGCTGTCGGCGTCGCTGTTGGCATTCATTACGCATAGTTTAAACTTTCAAAGACTTTGCCGGCCGGTCGGTCCGGCGAATGACTAAGCAACAGCATTGAGTTGGGCGGTGGCAGTAAGCAAAAAAAAAAAATAATAAAGAGAAAAAAAATTCACAGCCAAATTAAGAAGCAAACTCGACGACACCGACAAAATACTGCACATATTTGTACGTGTGTCTGTGTGTGAGTGTGTGTGTGTGAGGCCATATAATATCTATTTTTAAATGAGTGAACATTTGGTTTTCACTGGGAGTTGAAATAGTTTTGCCTTTGACAAAAAAAATCTTAAAAACTGCCAAAACAAAAACAATTGCATTTCTTTTTTTTTTTTTAGTCTGGCAATGCTGCTGGCTAGCTATCCTTCTCGCTCACACTCCAGTGATGTATGGGTGTCTTCATATAACTGTGCCGTGGCCTGTAGCAACAATGGCAATAACAATAACAACAACAACAACAGCTATAATCATGTCTGTAATGGTGATCATGTTGAAATTGTGTGGTAAACTGAATTATATAGTTTTTTTTTTTTTTGTTTTGTTTTGTTTCTGCCCCAGCAACAAAGCAACATCCAACCGAGGCAAAAACAGACTAATAAAACACGCAACAACTACCAGCCTAAAAAATGTTGCCAACATTGTACATATGTTTATAGCCCAACATATGTACCAACATATGTAATTTTTTTACACTTATTTAACCAAATTTTTGAATACTCTTTTTTATGGTGAAATATATTTTTTCTCATATAAATTTTTTTTTTTTATTCTTAAAAATATAATTTTTTTTTTAATTTTATATATTTTCTTAAAAATTATATTTTTTTTATTTTCTTTTTTTTTAGAATTAATTTAAGCCTTTCCTGGGTTAAAGAGCAACTTTTTCAGAGAGTGTATTCAGGAGTTGCCTTGTTGGCGCTGACCAACCTTTTTCTAGGCTTTTCTCTTTGCTTGCTTGTCTCATTTTTTTCTTCTTCGTCTTTTTGTTTTTTTGGTAGTTGTTACTGGTTTGGTATTGCACCGAGCACGGTGCACATCATTAATCTTTCAATGATGATTAATGTAAAATTTTCAGCTATTTTAATTATGATTCTTGATCATGCGGCGTTGCGGCTGGCCCTGCCTGAGATTCTAAGACAAAGTTGCACTGATCTGCTGGTGCATGAAACCAACACCAGGGGGCGCACCTATTTTTTCTTTTATGATTTAATTATTTTCTTGTTCGTTTTTTTTTTTTTGTTTTGTTAAGCAAAGCGGAAATGACATAAAACTAAGAAACTGCAGGGCTGGCTAATAAAAACAACAAGAATAATAATAAAAAATAAATTAATAATCAAAAAATTAATAAAAATAGAACGATGACTGAAAAAAATGAAAGCTTAGTCAGCTTGAAAGTTTCGAGGCGCTCCAAACTGTGAGAAAGAAGCCAAAATAAATTTGGTAATTAAAAATAAAAAAACCTTATTTGAAATAGAACAAAAAGCCAAGTTGATGAAAATCTTGTCAAGGCTAACTTGGGAGGCAGTATGAAATATGGCAATATAAATAATAATAAAAAAATTAATAAACAATAAAAACAAAGCAAAAATTTTGTGTGTATAGGAAAACCGACAAAATGGCCCTGGCAAAAAAAAAGAAAAAATACATAAAAAAAAAAATATTTTTTTTGCAAGCGTAAAAATAAAAAAAAAAATTTATTTTTGGTTCTGTTAAAGAAAAACAAGACAAGACAAGGCGATAATGATGAAGTTGGCTGTCTGAAGTGTCTTGTCTTGGCCAACATGCCACGCAGCTCCAGACGGCTTACACCACCACAAAAAAAAAGAAGAGGAAAAAATGGCAAAGAATAGAAAGTTAATTATGTTTTATTTTACGCTTTTGCTTTATTTTCTGCGCCACACAAAAATGGCGAATCTACAAAAAATCCCAACAAAAATTCCCTCTAAGAAAAAACCCAAAGGGAAGGCAGGCCAAGACAGAGACGAAGCATTGGAACATTTTTGCCGTTGTGAAAAATTTTTGTGAAAGGTTTTGAAAAGCAGACAGAATAAATATGAGAAAAAAAATAAAGATTTTTTTTTGTTTCAGAATGAAAACCGCAAAAAAAAAAAAAAAAAAATTGAACTAGTCAGGCCCGGCAGGTGAAAGGCTTTTGTGGTAGCAACTAATTGATTAAGCCAAAAAAAATTTACTGTGGGAGGCAACAGACCAAACCAAACTTCCTGTAAAAAAGAAAAGAAGAAGAAGAAAAAAAATCCACTAGCCAAGATGCACAACTAAGAGATACCTAAAAATATATATATATACCAAAATAGCAATAATAATAAAAAAAAAATGGGCAGCAAAATGGAAGACATGAAATAGATTTAACTGCGCTTTGTTGTGAAAGTATTCAATGGATACTCGCCAGCAGGCTCACGAAAGAACCCAAACAGATACAATTACAAAAAAATGAACAAGAAGAAGAACAACAAGTCGAAGAAGAAGAACAACAAGTCGAAGTAGAAGAGGAAGAAGTAGAGACAATTGGTCAGGTTGGCCGCGGCACATTGCAGCCAGATAGATAGTTAGTTAGATAGATACATTAGAATGGCAGTGGCTCTCTGTGGCTGCCATGAAATTGACTGCTTTTGTTGGCCAACAAGTGGCCAGTTGGCCAGTCTTGACTCAATGACTAACTGGCATGGCGTGCTGAATTGGCTTTGGCGTGGCCATAAACCAAAAACTGTAGAAAAACTCGAAGCCTAATCAAAGCTCTAGCTCAAACAGTAAGGAGAGACAGAGTGAGTGAGTGAGAGAAAGAGATAGAATGAAATTCATAATAGTGCAAAAAAAAAAAATGAGATAGAAACTCTTTGTTCTGACTAAAAAGAAATTGTTAATAGCACAAGCAAAATGGTAATAAAACACCTGGCCAGTTTTGGCCTCACTAAAAGAAAAAAAAAAAAAAAAAATACACTGAAAAAAATTATCAGTAAAAATTTTTTTTTTTATAAAATTCATTTTTGTCATAATTTTTTTTTTTAGACAAAAATCTTTAATAAAAAAAATTATTTAATATTTTATAAAATTCATTTTTCTCTTGATTTTTTTCAGTGTAGTCAAAAGTCTTAGACAAAAATCTTCAATAAAAACAAATTTAATTTTTTATAAAATTCCTTTTTGTCTTGATTTTTTTTCAGTGTAGTCAAAAGTCTTAGACAAGCCCAGAGTTGTTGATTCTTTTGTAGACACCAGAATTGTGTGGTTGGTTGGTTGGTTGGTAGGTTCGTTGCCTGCTTTCTTGGCCAAAGAAGTTAGTTGTTGTTTTTGGTTTTTGTTTTTTTTTTTTTTTTTTTTTTTTTATGAGTTCTTTAGCATTTTGCCCAGGGGTATTAGCAAGTGTAAGTGTGTCTTCTTCTTCTTCTTCTTGGCTCTGGCCGACTCTTTCCCTAGATAGTAAGGCCCAGCCTGGTCCCCACTCCCAGACCCAATTGCATTCTCTGGGCAAATGCCTCACACTTTTAGCGGATATGCTGTCTCATTCTTTTTTTTTTAAGAAAAAATGTGAAAAAATGCAATCAACACAAAAACGGTTTATGGAGTAAAAAGCCATTGGCTATTTGCCGTTTGTTCCAGCCCCCCCCCCCCCCCCCCTCCCCCTCTCTGTGACGACTGTCATTCGCTTGGACAATGTGAATGCACCTTTTTCTCTTCTTCTTCTTTTTTTGGGCTGTAATCGATGCTAGTTGGCTTGGTCTGTTTGGGGCGCGTCTGTTATTAAATTTGACGGATTTTTTTTTTTTTTTATGATTAATTAAAGTAAATTGACCTGCAGGTTGAATGGTTTCCACAGCGAACCGGTTGAGCTGTTCTAGGTTTTTTCAATTCCAGGCAAAGTGCAAGGGACTGAAAATTAGTTCTGCTTACTCAGTTGACAATTTTTTTTTCTTCTTTATCTTTACAGTTAGATTTGATAAGAACGGAATTTAATATTTTTTAAAGAAAATATTTTAATTTATTGTATAATTTTTATTTAAATAATTTTCATATTTATAACCAGATAAAATTATTTATTTTTTTTATACTATAAAATATTATGACAAATATCTTGACATAAGCCAAATGAATCAAAATAAAATATAAAAAATGTGGGCTTAATGAAATTATAAAATTATTAAAAAAAAAAAACAACAACTTCATTGATAAAAGTTTTTATAAATGTGGTCATACAATGACTTCACTCCTATTGTTTTTTTCTGATAGCGTAAAAATGATTTATCGAAAAATGCACATTAGAAATCAAAGCTAAAGCTTGAAATTATTAATTCAATATTTTGATTTTGTTTTTAAGAAAACAAATAAACTGGTGAAGGATAAGCAGAATCCAGTCTTAGCCGGTAGAGTGCGCTTGGCTGTTAAATGAGTTGGCAGGCCTGGAACTTGTTCTTTTGTTCTTTTTTTATTAAGAATTTCTTTTAATTTCTTTATTAAGCCAAACTATTTTTAGCTTTATTAATTGACTATTTAAATATTTTTTTCTCCGTTACCAACCAAAAAAATGCTGCAATCTTTTTGTCTTACCATTTTTTCTTAGGGCCAAAATGGATTTGGTAATTAACTGTCTGCATAGCCGCTAACTCTAAGAGCTGATATAAATATATATTTTTTTGTCTCTCTCTTATTTTTTACCCTTAAACTAATTAATTAATTATGTTTGCCAAAACTAACAAATAAACGAATATTTTATGCATTCCATTTTGGATGCAAAATGATTTTTTTTTGCACAAAAATTTATGGTTGCCTTTTGGGTATTTTTTTTTTTTTTTTGGCTGTGATTCATTAACTGGCTTTAATTAAAACGGCGTTTTAAAAAATTTTGTTTGCCGGGGCGTCGTTTTTTTTTTTTGCCCGCTGGCCAGGTCAAATTTAATTTTTTAACTAGGCTAAGCAAATTTAAATATTTCAATCCGGCGTGTTTTTTTTTTTTTCGTTGTTGTTGTATTTTGTGTGTCGCTAAATGGATAGCATATCAAGTGTTATACAAAGACTAAACAAATTATAGATGCATTTACCAATATTCAGTTTATACAAAAAATATTTGGCATTTATTTATTTTTTTTTGCCTTGATCAATTTGGCAAGCTGTGTATTTATTTTTTTCCTATTTATCAAGGGCAAAAGCCTTTGAGATTTCCAGAAAAAAGTAACAATAAATCTTGCAAGCCTTTTGTTATGCCAACACAGCCAGGGTAATAAAATAAAACAGGTCCTCAGCTCCAATATAAATGAAAAAATGCAAACTAATGCAAAAGATTGAGCAAAAAAAAAAAAAAAAATAAATAAAAAAATCAAAGCTTTCAACATAAAAAGTCTGCCAAAAAAGTGTTGAAAACTTTTCAAAAAAATAAACTGTCAAAAAAAAATAATTTCTCCATTGATCTCTTCATTGTGAACCCAACCCAGCTCAGCCCTGCCCAGCTCAGTTCAGCTCAGCTGAGCTCAGTTCAGTTCATTCCAATTGGTAATCTTGTCCGCCCTAAGTCAAACTTAGTATTCAAATGAATTTAATGTCTTCATTTTGGGATTATTATTTATTCATTATTTTCACGATACATCATTAGTTACAAGTTCAATGCCAACGCTGGCAGATAAATCAAAATATGAAAACTGTTCGAACCATCCTTGAATTCGGCTATCTACTCTGACCAAATAAATAGATTATGAAACAGTTGTTCCATTAGCACTCCATAGACCCAACAAACAAGCCAAAGTAAAAAAAAAAAAATCATTAATTTATTTGCCATCTAATAAATGTAACGACCTCTCCAAGCCAGCCTCAGAGATTTGTGGTAACAAAAACTTAAAACAAAAAAAAACAATAAATAAAAAATTAAATTATTATGAATATGCAAGTGAGTTGGCGTGTCGCGGTCGGAATTGGATTCACCGACGTGTCGGAGTTTGCCCTATTGACATTGCCAAACCGTATGGGCCGAACGAGCTTGCATTGAGGCTGGCCAGCTCTCTTGGCGGACATCAAAGATAACGAGACCAGCAACGTGCGTTGTCCAACTGCTAACCAAGGTGAGAGCAGCGCATCGATAGTCTGCTTTTTTTTCGGTTTTTTTTTTTTTTTTTGAAGCTTTTAATGATTGCATGAAGCAAAAGAAAAAAAAAAAAAACAAAAAACCTTTCAAATGATTTGGTTTAGTTTTGGTCGGAGAGCTTGGTTGGCTGGTGACTTTTTGCTTTTGGTATAAAAACGCTGGCACATCTGCCTTTGGACATCATTCAACTTTTGTGTTTTCGGCCAAAGAGTCAAACACTTTGAAAATCCAACGAACTTTACATTTACCCCCCACCAACACCAACAACCACAACAAAATCAACAATGGTAAGTTCATTTCTCGATTTGGTTGAACTTATCGATAAACGATAATTATTTCGATTACAGAAACTCTTTGTGTTTGCTGTATGCGCCATTGCTGCTGTGGCTGCTGATGTGTCGCATCTGAACTTGGGCGGTGGTGGCAGTGGATACAATTATAACAGGCCATCACCCTCGTTCGATGCCCCAGCTGGCCCAGGCCCTATCTACTCCGCCCCAGCACCAGCCCCTGTTTACTCCGCCCCAGCTCCAGCTCCAGTCTACTCGGCCCCGGCTCCAGCTCCAGTCTACTCGGCCCCAGCTCCGGCACCAGCTCCAGAATATCTGCCACCTGTTCAGGATATTCCAGCTCCTGCCCCAGCACCAGTTTACTCGGCACCAGCCCCGGCTCCAGTTTACTCCGCACCAGCTCCAGCTCCAGTCTACTCGGCACCTGCCCCAGCTCCAGTCTACTCGGCTCCAGCACCAGCTCCAGTCTACTCGGCTCCAGCACCAGCTCCCTCTAACGAGTACCTGCCACCCTCTAATGATATCGCAGCTCCTGCTCCCGCCCCAGTGTATTCTGCTCCTGCACCAGCTCCAGTCTACTCGGCACCAGCACCAGCTCCAGTGTACTCAGCACCAGCTCCAGCTCCTGCCCCAGTCTACTCGGCACCAGCCCCAGCTCCAATCTTCTCCGCTCCTGCCCCAGCTCCTGCCAATGAATACCTGCCCCCTGTTCAGGATATCCCAGCCCCAGCCCCTGCTCCAGTCTACTCAGCACCAGCTCCTGCTCCAGTCTACTCTGCCCCAGCTCCTGCTCCAGTCTACTCTGCCCCAGCTCCTGCTCCTGCACCAGTCTACTCGGCTCCAGCCCCAGCTCCAGTCTTCTCAGCTCCTGCCCCAGCTCCATCTAACGAGTACCTGCCCCCTGTTCAGGATATCCCAGCTCCAGCTCCCGCTCCAGTCTACTCAGCTCCCGCTCCTGCCCCAGTTTACTCGGCTCCTGCTCCTGCCCCAGTCTACTCGGCACCAGCTCCCGCCCCCGCTCCCATCATCACCAGCCAGCCGGAATACACCTCAGTGGAGCAGACAAATGGCTACCAATACAATGCCCCAGCCAAGCGCTTCCGCTCCAAGTAGATACGTTGACGTATCCTCTTGCATCCTAGGGATCTCAATTGATTTCACCGGATTTGGAGGCTTGTTAAATTAACAAGAGACTCACATTGAAATTGTTGTTGATATTTTGTTGTTATGCAAAGTTTTTGTTGAGATTTTCAATTAGCTAATAAATTTTTAAAATTAAACCAAAACTAAAATCTTTTTTTTTATTCCAAAAAATATATAAAAAAAAGGTGATCACAGTTTAAAAACCATAAAAAAAACAATAACGACTAAAAAATGCAAAAACTTAAAAAAAAATCGTAAGTTTGTCAAGGTTGTCCCAAAAAGAAGAAGACAAAAGCCAAATTGGATTTACGTAAAAATGCATATTAAAATCTTGAAGATTTGCACGACAAAAGAGAGAGAAAAAAATAATTAAAAAAGATTTACAAAGAGCAAATAAAAATTGAGAATATTACAATGAATCAGGAATATATATATAGTTGGACTATATCTTAGTCAATCTTATAAAAATAGCAAATCTTTTTCCCTAAAAAAATACTCAAGAAATTTGTCGAAGAACCCCAGCAAAAGATCTTCCCAGATCTTTTACTCTTTCGATGATTAAAGTGAGTCAGGTGATCAGAGATTATTAACCAGAGAAGTAAGAATCTGGAAATTGCCCCCATTAAATTTGATGCTTTTGGTAAACAAAAGAAGATCCATTAAAGTGACCTCATTGACTCGGAATAATCGCAAAATTTATGAATGGATTTCGGACTCAACTAATCAGTATAATTTTCTCATAATATATAAAATATTTCCGGAATGAAATAAACCCAAAAAACAACAGTTCAAAAATTAAATAGATTATTCAAGTTTATTTAAAAAATATAAAGAAAAAAGGTAATTGACTTAAGCTAATATTAAAAGTTTAAATAAATAGAAAATCATTTAAAAAGTACTTCAAAATTTCAGACATCAAATTTGATTTAGTTAGATCAATAGGATAACCTAGGATAACCATTTTTGACCAATCTGGATAATCATTCAAATATTTAGGGTAATTTACTTGATATATAGTAGTTCGATCTAGGTGAAACTTGGTAGACATTTTCATTTTTATATTAAGTTGGCAAATATTTAATTTAATTGAAATCGTTCAATAAATTTTGGAATTATCATTGAAAGTGTTTCGGGTATGCCTGCCATGGAATCTGCCTTTCTCATAAATCTCAAATCAGAGATCAATGAAATATATAAAGGAAGAGATATATCTAAAACAGATTTGGTTAGGCAAGACAACTAAATATTCTGGTTAGGCCGACACCATCGAATGTGCTGGTTAAGCTGAGGAACTAGTTCATTTAGACAAGCCTTGAAATGATAGTTTTAGGACTGAGCAACTCTCCCGTTTAAATACAAATACCTAAGGCTTTATTCTCTAGTGAGAATGACTAAACCATCGAATGTGCTGGTCAAGTTAGCTACAAATCTGAGGAACTAGACAAGCCTTTATCTATCGAATAATAAAGATAGTTTTAAGACTGAGCAACTCTCTCGATAAAATACAAATACCTAAGGCTTTATTCCCTAGTGGGAATGACTAATCTGGAGATAACACTTCCCACTCCACTCGACTCTTGCTTTCATCGTGAGACATTTCACCAAAGATAAATTTCTTTTTTTTTTTGCATATTCTCACGTTTATATCAAGTCCGACGTCTGTGTTATCTTTGAACAGATTACTTAAAATTATAGAGATAAATGATGGCAGTTAAGTCAAGTGTTTAGCATCTTTTTTTCAGCTACCAATAAAATCATTTACATATTTTGCATATGCTCACATTCATCTTCCAGACAGTTTTCTCTATAACAACAACAACAACAACAACATGATATGCTTATTAGATACTAAAAAATATATATCTGGAGAGAAGAGAAGACCAAAGACAAAGACTTTCAATTAACAACACTTTTAGAGTACTTGGCTGTGACACCCCAAAACGATTATAAAATAAGGAAAAAATATATAGGAAACTATTTTTAAATAAATTTTACAAGCAGTTTGCTATGCAAAGTCCTAAGGCGGCCAAACAAACTGGATGAGTCGGTTGGTTCGACCAAGTTGGCTGGCTGGCTGTCTGGTTGACTTGTGGATCGTCTTGTCTCTCATTATTTTTATATATCAGCAGAGCAGAAGACAAAAACTCAAAAGCTATTGAACTTGGCACTTGGCAGCATTTGCTTTTTAAAAATACACAGGAAACTGGCAAAGACAGATACATTTCATTTCTTTTTTTGCAAGAAGGCGAAAGTGCAAGGCATTCAGAAATGTCGCCTACTACGAATGCAAAGCAGAAGGCCCACCCCAACTTGGCATGTGATGGGCTTTGGAAATGTAAATTTAGATAAGGCCAAGAGAAGCAGTAGAGACAGGGCCTCTAAGATGATATTGTGTATCTTTTGCCACAAAGAAGCCAGCAATCATTTTTCTTTTGAACTTTTGCTTCTTGCTCAACTCAACTCAACTCGACTCTAGTCGACTCCAACTCAAAATGTAAAATGCTGCAATTAATCGTCGTCTACTGGAAAATGCCCTCTGATGATGAGGAAGATGGTTTTGGCTCCAGCCAGTCGTCAAGTGGTGCAGAGTCGTGTAACTGCAGCAACTGCTTTTTGGCAATCAACTCAACTCAACCCACTCACACTCACACACACACATACACACTGACACAAAACTACAAGAATAAGAAGAAGAAGAAAAAAAAGTCTGCTTTGCCGGTTTGGCAGATACAAGCTACTCCAGCTTCTCAGCTTAGGCCTCCTTTTGAGCCGCCCACTCCTACTCTCGACTCATATCGCCGAGATTGTTCTGCTTTTTGGCTTTTTTGGGTCTGCGCTTGGCTGCTTCAGACAACTCTGCCGACTCAAAATGAAACTTGTTTTACACACACACACATACACAAGCACACCACGCAATTGGTATACATTATTTAGTTTTTTTTCTCTCTCTTTTCTTGTTTTATTCTTTTCTTCTTCTTGTTCATTTTTTTGCATTTAGGCTGATTTTGGGCGTCAGTCAGTCAGTCAGAGAGTTTGGCACAGTGGAGGCGCCTTATTTATTTTTATGGTGGGCAGTTTTCTGTATTGACAGTCTTGACTAACTGACTGAATGAGACACAATCTCTGGGGCATGTGGGTAGACAGGCTGGCTAGCTAACTGGCTGGCTGGCTGGTTGGCTGGTTGGGTTACTTGGCTGCCTGGCTTGTTGCAAGGTTGGTTTTTGTGGTTTACCTGACGCTGTCTGGGTAATTGAGTAGGATTGGCGACGCCAAATCTTTTTTTTTTTTTTTTGTTTTTCTTCTTTAAATGAGACCACCCGTTGCCAAATACCCAGTGAACGGCGCTTAAATATTTACAAAAAAAAAAAAATAATAATAAAAAACCTAAGCCCACTATCGCTTCTTAGGCATCTGGCCAAGCTCTATGAAAAATAAAGCAATTATATAAAAAAAAATATATATATTACAATTTGGCAAAATAATTGTCACAGATTGTTAAACATAATTACAAAATAGTCTTAAAGAATTTAAGTTGGCTGAAGCCAGACAAAAGCTAGCAGATTTATGGCAAATTCTTGAACTAAGACGAGCTGGGCTATTTTTTAGGGGGGAAAAACATTGTTCCTTTCTGTCAGATTTTGAATTTTATTTTTTACTTTATTTTATGTTTTTTTTTTTTTTTTTGCAAAATTTCAAAGCTTTATGAAAATTGAGAAGAATAAAAATAATTCAGAGTAAAATGTAAAATACACCAGGGTAAAAAGGAAATAGGGAGACTGCCGAAGCCAGTCAAAAGCTGGCAGCTCTATAGCAATTCAAAGTTCTTGAACTAAGACGATATGATCTAGTCCCAGTGAATATGGGGATATTTTCTTCGAGTATAGGGATTTTTTCTGCGAATATAGGGATATTTTCATTATTCACTTAATTTTAATGATTCTTATGGCAATTTCGAAGTCTTTTTTAAAAATATTATAAAAAATTCGTAAAAAAAAAAAAATTAAATTCAGAACTCTGTGCTAAATTTAAAATACTCCAAAACTGCCGAAGCCAGACAAAAGCTCGCAGCTCTATAGCAATTCAAAGTTCTTCAACTAAGACGACCTGATCTAGTCCCAGTGAATACGGGGACATTTTCAGCGAATATAGGGATATTTTCTTTATTCACTTAATTTTAATGATTTTTATGGAAATTTCAAAGTCTTAATTAAAAATAATATAAAAAAATTCGTACAAAAAAAATAAAATTCAGAAATCTGTGCTAAATTTAAAATACTCCAAAACTGCCGAAGCCAGACAAAAGCTGCCAGCCTTGTAGCAATTCAAAGTTCTTGAACTGAGACAAGATGATCTAGTCCCAGTGAATACAGGGAAATTTTCAGCGTATATAAGGATATTTTCATATTCACTTAATTTGAATGATGTTTATGCATTTTTATGATTTTAATAAAAAAAAAAAAATAAAATTCATAACTCTGTGCTAAATTTAAATTATCCCAAGGCGAATTAAAAAAGGAATTATTAAAAGAGTGCCAAAGCCAGACAAAAGCTGGCAGCTTTGAGGCAAGGAAATTTTAAAGCAGTTTGAAAGTTCCTAAACTCTGGTCGCTCTGACATAAGGTCAAGTTCCAGGGAATAGGAATTTTTAAGGCTCTTTCAATTATCCTTTTCCCTCCAAAGGGAAATTTATTCTCCAGTGTATACGAAATTCGACTAGGCCCGAAATATTTTGAAATAATTTCTTCATGATTTTCATCTATTGTCTTCTCGCTGTCTTTATGTGTTTGTGCTCCAAATTACACACAAAAAAAAATAGAGAAGTGAAGAAGCTAGCAATTTTAATTGAGTTAATAATCTTAATGGATTTTCAGACTTAATTACGAAAGCAGCAGCGCTCGACACCAAATTTTTCTAAAGCCTTATTTTTTTTTGCAAAACTATTACTGAGTCATGCAAGATTGCAATAAAAGAAAATGGTTGGAAAAACTGGGAAAGGTTTGAAGAAAAAAAAATGAACACTTTTGGGAATGGCGAAAGTTATGAGTTTTGTAAATTCTTGAATAATCAAATTATAAAAACAAAAAGAATAATTTCCAAATAATTTCCCTCGCCTTAACCTTTTCACCCCTCTAAGCCGGGCTTAACACTTTTCTATGAATTTTAATTGAGTCAGAATGTAGACCCTATATGATACCTCTTTGCGCAATTCCAGATGTCTATTTTTTTTTTATGATTCCAGTTTTTTTTTTTCATATTTTTTGGGGTCGCTCAGTTGCCGTTTTACACTCTAGTTTTATGACTGAGAGCTCAATTACGGGCACAATTTTTTTTTTTTTTTTGACATTTGCCAGAGTCACTCATTCGGTTTAATGTAAAAAAAGAGAACAAAAAAAAGAATTTGCATTAAAACAAAACAACAAAAAAGAAAAAGGTTAGAAATACCAAAGTGGAAATGAAAATGATTATGAAATGTGTGAGCACTTTGATGATGACATGACGAATTCAAACTAGGAAAAAAAAAATAGTAATAATAATTTAAACCAAATGCTAATTTATGTAAATTACAAAAAACAACAACAACAACAACATCAATAAGAGCAAAAGCAAAAGCAACTATTTTAATTGAACAAAAGTTGAAACAAATGTCATGCGAATTGTGGCGAAAGTTGGCAGAATTTGAATTGGAATTATTCAAAAATGTATTTTGTGTGGGAATTGGCACAATGATTCATACGATCCAAAAATTCGTCAAGCTTATCGTTCATATATATCTGACATATTTCTTTTTTCTCAATTTCATTGAAGAAAGAAGAAGAAATTCGAAGAAACTGGCAGTCAAAAGTTTAGCTAAAATTCGGACCTCCTCTAACCTCATCTATTCAAATATTAAAAAAGTCGGGAAATAAAAATATCTGGGAATTTTTATATATTTGACAGGACTGAATGAGTTCTTTTCTACGTCTGACCTAATCTATTCAAAAATATTGAACTAAATAATTTAAATATTTAAAAAGTCGGGAAAATGAAAATACAAGGGAAATTTTTTCTAGGACCTCCAGGACCTATTCAATTCAAAATTTAAATATCTAAAAAGTCGGGAAAATAAAAATTCTTGGGAAATTAATCGGGACCTCCTGGAACTTCTCACCTGCTAAAATTAAAATTACAATATTTAAAAAGTCGGGAAAATATAAATTCCTGGGAAATTCTCCAAATGACTTGCTGTAACCTCTAACCCACTCAAATAAAACTTTAAATATTTAAAAAGTTGGGAAAATAATAATTCCTGGGAAATTCTCCTAGGACTTCCTAGAGCTATTCAATTTAAAATGTCGGGAAAATAAAAAAATCCTGGGAAATTCTTCTTGGACCTCTAACCTATTCAAATTAAAATTTAAATATTTAAGAAGTCGGGAAAATAATAATTCTTGGGAAATTCTCCCAGGACCTCCTGGAGCTATTCAGTTTAAAATGTCGGGAAAATATAATTATCTGGGATATTCTTCTAGGACCTCCTGTAACCTCTTACCTATTCAAGTAAAAATTTAAAAAGTCGGGAAATAAAAATATCTGGGAAATTCCATAGATACGACGGCATGCACTGAGATCTCCACCTTTTCACGGAGCCTTAATTATTCAAATAAACATTTAAATAATTAAAAATCCCAATAAAGATTAAAAAGTCGGGCAAAGTCTTACGATTCACTGAGTATCAAAGATCTCGTTTGATTGTTAAAAATAATAATTCTAAAAATTTCTATTTATAAATAAAACTGATAAGATTTTACTCATAGAAATAATAAAGTATGCATGTGTGTGTGTGTGTGTAGACAAAACAAGAAAAATGTTGAATCAGCGAATTGTTGAGACTAATTAGAAATTGAGGCGGACTGAAAGACAAAACAGGTGAATCGACTTTGGCGCCAGGGGGAATTTTTTTATCTCTATAATAAATCAATCAAATCAACAAGCGTAGAACAACAACAACAAGAAAAGTAAAGGCCAATTTAAAAACGCACAAACTGGCCAATTAGGTGCACATAAAAAATTAAAAAAAAAAAAAAATTATGCTGATAAAAAAATATTTCTTTGTTGGCCTGGCCTAGCGGCATTTTAAACATTTCTGTTATGCTTTTGCCATTGTTGTTGTTGTTGTTGTTGTTTTTGGTTTAAACTTGTTGTTATTGCCACTGTTTTTGTATTGTTTACAAGCCGAAATGGTCGGCGGCACAGTCGGCGGTGACACGCTGTCTGCCGGTTTGATCAAAATGTTGTTGTTGTTTTTTTTTTTTATAAACAAAAAAAAAAGCGGCACAACAAAAACAGACAAAGTCGGGCAAATCATGATAATGATGGAATCGAGTGACTCTCAAGAAAAATGATAAATGTTAAAAAAAAAAGAACAAAATGCAAAACTGATAAATATGCAAAGCCTTTTCAAAGGCAGACAAAGAAAGTTGATTGTTGTTGCTTTTGTTGTTGTTGTTGTATGTAAAGTGTAAAGAATCCAAAGCAACAAAACTCCCACAGGAAATACCGATAGCCTAGAGTAGACTTGAGACCTTCTCATATGGTGAAAGAAACAAATAACAACAACAACAAATTCAAAAGAAAGAACAATAACAAAAAAAAAATAACAACAACAAAAAAAAAAGCTGCGAAAGTCGCATACACATTTGTAAATGACCCAATTAAGTGAACCCAAACGAATGTGATTATGCATGTGTCTGTGTGTCTGCATGTGTCTGTGTGTGTATGTTAGTTGCAGCTGTTATTGTTCTTGTAATTATAAAGGCAAGTGTATGTATGTATGTGTGTGTGTGTGCATTGAAGCTGGAATTTGCAACGAAGCGAAAAAAGGTTGCACACTTGCAGCCGCTTTGGCTGCTGCCCTGGTTCATGCAGACCAACCAGCCCAAAGAGAGCCTAACCCAAACAGAGAGAGAGTGAGACAGAGAGAGCGAGAGAGTGCGAGAGCAGCACTTGAAGTACACACACAAAATGCATTGACCGCAGCAGCGGAATAAAGAAACGAAATAAGTATGCAAATTTGGAACGGAAATCAAAAAAAAAAAAAAAAAAAAAATTCTAAAAAAAATAAAAAATGTAACCAAAAAAAAAAAAAAAGAAAATAAAAATATTGTTGACAATAATATTTTGGTTCAAGCCAAAGCCGGCTCGAGTCCAAAGCCACCGCCCCATGGGTCAACAACTTAAAGTGCTATAAAGAATAAAAAAAAAAAAAGAAATAAAAAAAAAGAAGAAAAAAATAGGCATAAAAAATGTTGAAAGAGGAAGTTGAAAGGAAGGCCAGAAATGAGCCACCCCTAAAATTGGAATCTTTAATTGTTAAAAAATGAAATTTAAAGCACTCACACACACACAAATAAAAACCCCACCCAAAAACGCATACACCACCACGAACAAGACGTAAGCACACACACACACACACACATGCACACAAAGGATAAGCAGGCAGACACACTTACTTGTCCTGTTGAGTGTAAAAATTGAGTGGCAAAAGGGCAGCAGAGGCTCAGTCAGGCTGAAGCCAAAACGATTGTTAAAGCAAAAAGGAGAAAAAAAAATGAAAACAACAACAGGGCAAGGTTTTGGGGGGGAGCAAGTGTGCGGCGCGCCTGAGCGAGTCATAACGGAACACACCCCAGCCCTCTCACACTCTTTCTCTCTCTCTTTTGCTCTTCGTCTTATAATATATAAAATGCAATAAACACAAACACACACACAGACACACATACACACAGACAGAGACAGAGTGCTTTTATATACTTGGTCTCTATGCAGCTGGAATTTACACTGAGAGACAAAGAAGAAGTATACCAACAAATTTAATGATTTCTCCATAGTTCAGGTGAGGCCATAAGGACATGGTCTCGTCCAGTGCAAGAAAGAGAGAGAGAGGAGAGGAGAGGGAGAGTGAGTGAGTGAGGAAACCAGAGAGACAAATCGACAGAGTGACTGACAGGCCAGCCGAGCCGACATTTTCATGACAAACAACCGGCAAGTCAGCATTGACACTTTTTCCTTTCTTTTCTCTTTCCTTTTCTATTTTTTTAATGAGTCATTGAAATTGTGAACTTACCTGCAGCGGAGCACTGGCCATGAATTGGTTGGATTCATTGTAATTGTCCGACAATAGAGGCGTCTGCTGATCCTCTGGCTGCTGTTCCTTTGTCTCCTCGACAAGGTGTTTCTCCTCGGTGGAGGAGAGCGGCGATGGTGTTATATCCACCACAGCAGCTGTTTCAGGCGCCACCAAATCTAGCCTGGCGGCAGTGGTGGTGCTGGTGGTGGTGGTTGTTTCCACTTCCACTTCACCATCGAGCGTCTTATCGAAGGGAATGAAGGGTGGTGCACTGGTGTTTAGTATCAAACTCTGATCGGCCATATCCAGATTGAAGACATTCTGATTCTGCTGGGCCTCGCTGGATGTGTGCTCCAGATAGAATGAAGCCTGCATGGGATCTTCATTGCTGGCCAAATTGGGCCTATCGAAGAGTTCAGCTGGATTCTGCGACTCCATTTGCAACTCCTCGGTGGAGGGTGACTGGGAGACATGCTCCTTCTCCTCCACATTGAGCCATTCCTTTTCAAAGTCTATTTGCTGGCCCTCCTGATGCTGTGGCAGCTCCTCATCATTGTTGGGCAAAGGCTGGACCGAGTTGAGTATATCCTCGATGGAAGAATTGTGATCGCCGTAGATGGACTGCTTCATAATATCGGCCACACCATCGGCAGTGGCCAAGGCGGCTTTGACTTCAGCCTGAGGCAATAAGTCCAAGTCAGTATCCAAATCCACGCTGGTCTCTGGACCGTGATCAAGGCGTTGATAGTCCAAGACATCGGACACACCGGCGGCAGAGTCTGCATTCGTGGTCAAGTCGGCGCCAGCACCGTTCGGCAGAAGCTGCTCAAGCGGCAAGACTTGAGCAGCGTCTTGAGCTGGCGGCTGCACGCCATCACCGAACATGTCGTCTTCTTGCTCCAATTCATGGGGACGCTTGGCTGCCTCGTTGTCAAACTCGTGCTGGTCGGGTACGGGCATGATGGTCAAGTCACGTATACCCTTGCGTGGGCTCTCGGCTACCAGATCGTCAACGGCATCGGCCATTAGATGACGGGCAGTAAGACCACCAGCTGGCTGGGCTTCGCGTTCAATAGGTGATGTGGGCTGGGAGCCAAAGTTGGGCACAAACTCCGTGGCATTGGGATTTAGCTGGGAGTGCGACTCTTCCAGACCATCCAAATCGGATACCAAATTTAATGGCTGTGTAAAGGCAATCGGTTTTGCATTCTCCTTGTCATCGAAAGGTTCAAAGCCCAAATTCTGGGAGGCTTCTTGGCCTGCTTCTAGTGGCTCCGGTATAAGCTCATCTTGTTGTTGTGGTTGTTGTAGTTGGTCATTGGCCAGGTCAGGCTCCTGGTCGAGGGGTGTGACATTGTTGTCGCTAAGACTGCTAGTGCCATAGGTGGTGGCCACCGAGCTGGGCTCGTCTTCATCCTCCTGTTGTTGTTGTTGTGCCAGGGTCTGCTGCTCCTGACCCGGCTGTTGCTGCTGCAGCTCTGCCGGCAGGACAAAGTCTTCGGCCTCATTATTCATAACCAGCTGTGTGGCAGCCACAACGGCCGGTTCGACCTCACCTGTCGATGTGGTGGTGTTGGAATTTGTTGAAAAGTCGCCGTCATTCTTAATCACCTCGACTTCTTCCTCTTCGTATGTGTCCAGGCCGGCACCGCGTCCACCGTTGCCAAATGACAAGTAGGCGTCGCTGCCGACGTTGCCGTTACCATTGCCGTTGCCATTGCCAACAACCATATTTAGGTCTGCAGCCCCAAAACCATTGCCGCTGTTGCCAACGCCAAAGGCGATGCCAACTTCGCCAACTTCGTTGCTGCTGAAGTGCTCACCGAAGAGTTGATGTTGTTGTTGTTGTTGGTGCTGCTGTTGCTTTTCGCTCTGCTGCACTTCTTTTATATACTTCCATTCTTCGTCGTCGTCATCGTGCTCTCCAGACTTTGCCCCAATGTTGGGCACCAATTCCCCAGCAACGTCTGCAACGTCACCGGCACCGCCAGCGATTTGCAGACTCTCAGTCAGCGGCAAGCGATTTTGCAAATAATTGTCGAACTGCGCGTTATCCTCGTGCTCCATTTCGATTGCTTTTGCTTCGTTTGTGCTGCTGCTGCTACTGCTGCTGCTTATATATATATATATATAAAATTATATATATATATTATTTAAAAAATGCGCTTGACTGTGCTTAATTTACGCGCTACCTTTTTGCAATAAACAATTCTCGAAAATGCTTTTACTTGATCGTATTTTATTTAATTTGGCAGATAGAAATGAATCAGCGTGGGTTTTGGTGTGCTTGTGATTCACGGAACACTGATGCGGCTTGTCGCTTCTTTGCTTTTATTTCTTGCAAATTCTCCTTTTTACTCTCGCGCCAAACGCACGCTCACTCACACATAGGCACAGTCACGAAATTCTTGATTTTTTCAGTCTCTTTATTTGCGCAATCCTTGTATATACAGAGCTTCACAAATATAGATATATATTTATTTTTTTGTTTAACGCACACGAACACTTATTAATTTGATCAACAGTTTGGCCACAATTAATGTTTAAATAATTTGCAAATAAACTTTGTATATTCAGTTATTTTTGAATTTCCTTTTGCCGACCGATTTTTGCGCACACACGACCTTCCAGCTACAAAACAGAATTCACAATGACTGGACTGTTCCGGAACGAATAAATAAGCAATTGGGTGGAAAGAATGAACCAACTAAATTATTGCACTAGATTGGCAGCTCAATTGTTTGAGCAAACAAATTTAAATTAGTTGTAGAACACTTGAAAGTATATCCGAAATATTAAAGCAATTTGGAAATACCCAATGAACATGTGCACATCATTTATTTTATTTTTTAAAACAAACAAACAAACAAACAATTGTTTTTGTCAATGTTTTTGTTTTCAGAAATTAAAAAAAAAACAACAATATTTTTATAATTTTTGACAGGGGTTATTTAACTTTATTTATTCCATTAGAATTAATAAGTTTAGTATTTTCTATATTTAAAAATTGATTTTTAATAATACGCGGCCTTTAAATAAAATATTTACATTTTCATACAAGCTATCTTATCATCTACAGCAATTGGATTATTTTGAAATCTGGCGTTTGCCATTTTTCGAATATACAACAAAATTATAAATAATAGTATTGCTATCATGCCAAATAAAACTGTGGAAATCATGCTCGACCAACGTAAAATTACATCAGTTTTCCAAGTGGCATCCAGGTTAAATATAGCTCCATCCCAAAATCTTTGTTCAGCCAATTGAACTGTGCCTTTATCCTTATTATCTTCACCACGAAGTTTATCATTCTTTTTATCATCTATTTTAAAATATTTTTTAGTGAAATACATTTATTATTTTAAAAACTGCTTACCCAAATCATCATCGACGGACTCAGAATAAGCAGATCCTGAATATTGTCTCATACCTTTACCATTCATTTTAATTTGCCCCGAAGTGCCACTTAACATTGGACTTGCATCCGCCGATACTAGAGCGAATAACCCTGCCGCCAGCAAAACACTCAAAATTACATATCCCATTTCGTAAATTTTTAAAACTGAATTTACAGTGCAGTTTTCTGTCTTTTATACCTTTCCTTCGAATGCTCATTGTATACTCTAAACCACCTGCATAAATGAACACAAATAACACAATTTTCCTAAAATAAGTAAATATTTAACATTTTGCTGCATATTTAAAATATTTTATTAATATATAAATAAACGATTAATATAGACTAAGAGTCTAGAAACACAGTCCCATTGTCTGAAATTAATTAAAGTAATTGATCAGATATCAAATCAAATGTTTTAAAGTATTTGCATTTTAAGTGAATCGGCTAATAGAACTTTTTACTGCATGTTTATTTGCAAGGCGTACATAATTCTAATATTTTATTTATTAATATTTTAAACCGAATTTTTTAAAGAATTTCAAAATTTTGCCTGCAATAATAATTTGAAATTTTGCGATATTCTGGCATCGCCATACCTCAAATAAGAGCATTTTTCCTCACATCTGGTCACACTTTTTAGCTACTCTGAATTAAAGTTCAAAGTTCTAAAACAACAAACCTTATCGGTAAAATCAAATTTTCTACTTCTAAGCGTAACATCCGACAGTTTTCAACATGGCAACGGACAGGTTAGACGTAATCATTTTTGGAGCCACCGGTTTTACCGGCAAGCATACCGTATTCGAAGCAGTCTCGGTGCTTCAAAATTTACGCTGGGGTGTAGCTGGCCGAAGCCGCGAGAAATTGGAATCGGTGCTTCAGGAAATGGGCAAAAAGGCCAACAAGGATCTCTCGCAGACACCAATCATTATAGCCGATGTGAGTGACGAAGCATCTCTTTCGGAAATGGCAAAACGGTAAGCAATTCTTCACCTGTTCATCTCGTCAATTTAACAATTGTCCGTTTCGGCTTGCAGATGCCGCGTTGTGGTCAACACTGTGGGTCCCTATCGTTTTTATGGCGAGAAAGTTGTGAATGCCTGCATTGAAGCCGGCACACACCATGTAGATGTCAGCGGCGAGCCACAGTATATGGAGACCATGCAATTGCGATACAACGAACGCGCCAAGGAACGCGGCGTATATGTGGTGAGCGCCTGTGGATTTGATTCTATACCCGCTGACATGGGCATTGTCTTTGTGGAAAAGAACTTCGATGGCGTCGTAAATTCAGTGGAAACCTTTTTGGAGAGCAGTGTCAAGGGTGGCCGCGTCAAGGGCAGTGCTGCCCTCAACTTTGGCACCTGGGAGAGTGCCGTCTACGGTCTGGCCCATGCTGACGAACTACGCAATATACGCCAGCAACTCTTCCCAGAGCGCTTGCCCAAATTCTTTCCACTTCTAAAGCATCGTCCCCTCATTTTCCGCTCCGAGGAAATCGATAAAATCTGTTTGCCCTTCCCTGGCTCGGATCGTTCAGTGGTGATGCGCTCACAGCGCTTCCTCTACGACAACGACAAGAAGCGTCCCGTCCAGATGCATGCCTACATAGGCTTCCCCTCTTGGATAGCAGCCGGAGCTGTTATCTTATTTGCCACCATTTTCGGCCTCCTCTCCAAATTCCAGTTCGGGCGTCAGCTACTCCTGAAATATCCCTGCTTCTTCTCAGGCGGCATGGCCTCTCGCCAGGGTCCCAGCGAAGAGCAAATGTCGCGCACCTACTTCAAAATGACCATGAAAGCCTTGGGCTGGCCCAAATCCGAAGCCAACACCACTCAATTCAACGATCCCCCCACCAAAACCCTAATGGTACGCGTAACCGGCCCCAATCCCGGCTATGGTTCCACCTGTGTGGCCCTGCTCTCCACAGCTGTGACTATCCTAAAGGAAAGCCACAAAATGCCCGGCAATGGTGGCGTCCTGCCCCCCGGGGCCGCCTTCGCCAAGACCAGCCTCATCTCCGAGCTCGAAAAACACGAGCATGGCATGAAATTCGAGATTCTGGCCAACAAATAAGAAGCTTCTTACCTAGACTAAGTTCAATTATTCCATTTGTTTTTTCTTTACTCGATTATATATCTATTAAAAAGAAATGTGTGTACCTTTACTCCAAGGTCAATTAGTCAATCATTCTCAGGTAATTTCATAATTTGCTTACGTCACCAAAGCAATTAAATCCCCACCCGACTTGACCTGCCATAAAAGTCAATACCTCAATTTGTTTTGGCCGCCAATTGTTTGCGCAGTTTCGCTTGAGCTTCAACTGGCATCGAATTGAGCTCAGCCTTGCCGCAGGCCAGGCAAAAGGTGCGGGTATAGTAGAAGCTACATTTGGAATCTTTGCAAACCGGTTTGGAGCAGCGGGCACAGTTTGCTCCGAGGCTGACAAAATGCTCTGGTTTTAGTTGCCAACGCGGTGGTGGGGCCTGGAATGGATCTTGCATCACATAGTTGTCCTCCTGATAGATCACGCCCAGGGCAAAGGGCGGACTGCGCCCGTAATAGTGAACCATTTCATGCATGTCACATTCAGAGCAATGAAATTCGATTTTTGGTATGCGTTCGTCGGCATTGTTATCTTTATCAGTCGGCGCTGTGGATTCGATTGGCAATTGTAGACGGGCTATCTCGGCTGCTTCGTTGTCCAAATTCAGCTCGTCATCCATTTTGTTAGTTGGCTGGAAACGAAAGAAGGGTAGCCGAAATTGTTCGAAACAAATAACTCTTATCTAATTTTTAAGTGAAGAAGGAAAAAATATTAACAAAACTAAATTAATGATGATCAGTCCGATTTGGTTGGAGGATCAACCGGTTGAGGTCATTCGACGTTGGTGAGGCGCCGCCTATTGGACATGTTGTTGGGCCACCAATTGGGTCTTTCGGCATAGCAGCGTTCACCGTCTAGCACCATTTCCAGGTCCGAATTTAAGGCCTGCTCTACGCGCAGCAGGGCCACGCCACGGTCTTGGGAGTGACCAAAGACGCGTCCCAGATTTGCACCGGTTAGGGAGGTGACTGTGTAGGAATTGAGGGGAGCTGAGAGGCGTATGGGCATATAACGTTTGCGTATGACACCCGAGTGATGGACTCGAGCAGTTAGTTCCTGGCCGATATAGCAGCCCTTGTTGAAGCTGACGCCATTGAGGAAGTCTGCATTGGCTTCGAGGGGGAAGCATTTGGCTGGTGGCAGCTCGGCGATGCCCTCGCCGACGCCTTGCTTGTAACGCAGCAGTTTGTAGTTGCTTTCTGGGGTGGCCGCTTTGGGAATAAATTTATTGCCAAAACTCTTGACCAGCTGGCTCCAGGAGACGCCGGTGGGGGCCAGGACGCGGGTGCCGAGACTTTTGATGCGTGGATCGGGTGAGACAAATAGTTCCGGGGTCAAAGCAGTACATTGGACTGCCTCATTGTTGTTCTCATTGAAAATCACCCATGGTGTGTACTCATCATCCAAGGAGTCTATATCGATGCGCTTGCGAACACGATAGGTGCGCAGGTGTCGGCGAAATTCCGTGGAAGCTTCACGGTCGCATTCAAGTAGAAATGTATCTGGATCGCTGGTGCGATAGATAATTGTATCATACAAAACTCGGCCACCACGATTCAGGAAAAACGCATATATGGATGGGTTTGTGTCGGGTTCTTGCAGATTGGACACGTCAGTCGTGACCAGACCTTGTAGAAACGGTAGGGCTTCATTGCCACTAACACGTATCAGCTCACGATGTTTTAGTGGCTCTAAGATGTAAGTTTTTTTGCCATGGCCCGCGCTCATTTCAGCCAGGGTTCGCCGGTTTATGGGCATCAAAGAGTGCCTGTACATTGAACATGCCAGGCGTAATAACTTGAAATTTTTACATATATTCATGCTACGGAAGAGAGCTTTGGAACTACGCTGGACAAAATAAATTAATTGTGTTTTTTTACCTGATATTCAGTACTTTTATTTGTAGCCAAAGATAAACTATATAATTTTCAACGAAGTAAAACAGCTGATTTTGAAATAGACAAAAACACAATTCACAATGCCACCTTGCCTGACAGTAAGCTCAGGGCTATGACGTTCTGGAATAATGTTCAGCGGGAAATTCAAAAATTTGGTTAAATCAGTAAAATTTTATTTATTTACAATTTTTATTGAAATTGAGTTTAGTTTTTTTCTTTAGGTGCTATTTTCTTTGCCAACATTTGCATTTGACTGGTGATTTTCTTTTTTGGTTTCTTGGCCTTTTTAATTGCATCCACTTTGACACCGCGGTATTCGGATTTCTTTCTTTCCCCGCCGCCAACACCATTCTGTTTTGTATTCTCCTGGCGCTGTTTCTTATCCAGACGTTTTTGGGCACCCTTGGCATTTAGCTTGGCCTTTGATTTATCCGGTTTTGGGTTGGCCGCGGCGGCTGCGTCTCGAGCCTGTTTGGCACCCAATTTTTTGACCGAATAGCGCTCAACATGTATGGGTCTTTCGTCTAGCATGGTCTCGTTCAGCTCTAGGGCTAAGCCCACAGCATCAGCCTTTTGGAAACAAACATATGCCACGCCCTTGCAGCCTTTGGCTCCATCTTGTAGGCAGCGTATGTAATCAATTTCTCCACAGCTAGAGAAGATTTCACGCAACTTTTCCTCATTGGCCGCTGGAATATTGAAAGTTAGATGATAATGCCGATTGGTTTTAATATTTTAAATACTTACAATATTTTAGGTTACCCACAAAGACGGTTCTCTTTGTATCGCCCTCATTGGGTTCTTGTGTTGCACTTGTTGCCAGTGTGACGCGCAGGTGTTGATCCTTGAACTCAGTACCATTTAAGGCCAAGGCAGTTGCTGCTATTTCGGGACTTTCAAGGACCACATAGGCATTCAAAGACCCTGCTCCTTTACGTTGCTTATGTTTAAACAAGAATTTGCCACCAGCTGTGCGTAGTCTGATGGATTTGACTGTTCCGTACGGCTGGAAAAGACGGATTATCTGAACGCGTTTCGTGTTGATTGGCAAATTGCCCACGAATACCGTGGCGGCCTCATCAGCTGGATTGCGCACAATTTTAACTCGTTCTAAAATACAAACAATGAAAAGGTTGTCTGTTGATATAGGATTTGAGTTTCTTACCTTCTTCATTTTTCGTGGATTTTTTAGTTTTTTTCTGTTTTTGTTCGGACTTTTGTTTGGCGGTTTGAGTTTTATTATTTTCACTAATTTTGTCGGATGGCGTTGGTTTGCCTTCATCGGGGTTTTGCTTTTTTAACTCGGCCGCTGCTAATTTATTTTGTTGTTTTTTCAGTTTTTGGGCTAGTTTTTTGGCCTTTTTCTTTTCAATTTTGGCTATGTCTTGGACTTTCAATGGCTTTGGGATTGCTGCAGTGGCTCCATTCTCTTGTGAAACTGTTTTCTCAGGCTTGGGCTTTTTGACCTTTGCTGGCTTTTTTATAGTTTTACTTTTTTCAGCCACTTGTAATTCATTATTTTTATTTTCCTTAAGGTTTTTGTTTTCCGCCTTCATTTTAGTCGAATCGATTTACGTTCCTTACACGTGCGAAGTCAATTATCGAAAAGTCCCAGAGTTGTACAACAATTTCATCGATATTGATTTTCCCCATAATCCTATCGCTAATATAAATATTGAAAGAAAATAAAACAATGAAACAACAAAGAGAACTGCCATTAATATTAAACGGTTTATTTTTTAATAAAAATGGACGATGTATGCTGTGCCCAAACGAAAATTATATTAAATTCGACAGTAAATCTACTGGTAATTTGCACAAACATTTAAAAGTAAGCAAATTTTTCTTCTCATTATTCTGATGAGTTCAATTAATTTTATAATTTTTTTTTTTTTTTTTATAGAGAATACACCCACTTAGCTATTCTAAATACGAAGATATGAAAAAATTTAAGCCTGAATTGAAACTAAAAAGTACAAAGAAAATCAAAATGGAATCAAAAATGGAAAACGAATGCATATCAGTGAACGGAAAAGATGAAAAAGCTTGCAGTATTTTAGTGTCTACCGACGAAGAAGTGGATTCGGTTGAATCTTTAACAAATAAACATTGCCGTCCTGGCTTTGGTAAAGATTCAGCACAAATTTTCGGAGATTTTGTTGCCGACAGATTGAGGTACTTATCGCAAAGTAAAGCGGAATGGTCAAAAAATAAAATGATATATATTCTTCTAAAGGCAACTGAGAATGATATTGCTTGAAAAAAAAAGTATTTAATTTTTTATTATTATTATTATGTGATTATTATTCTACTTATGTATATAAATTTAAAAGTTTCAATAATCGCGGTAACATCGATGATGACCTAGGTCAACATAAATTTTTTTGAAATTAAGGCGATAAGATTTTAGAGCTTAAATAAATATAAATAAAATATTATTAAATAATTGTAGTTGATTTCGTCTTATTTATTTTCTTAAGTTTGGTTTTTTTTTATAAATAAATACGTACAAGTTTAAAAATATAAATTCGCGCCTAAGCAAGCAATCGATAATATTCAAATTAATATCGATTGCAGCGATATCTCCCACCTCTTCATTGTGAAATTAAAAAAGCGTTGCTTGCTTAATTCCAAAATTATGGACGATAATAATAAAACAGCTCTCAAAAGAAAAATTGATGAAGACACCGGAATGGGTGAGAAACGTTCAGTGCAAGAAGACAACAATGGCAATTTATTGGGTGTCGTTGTAAAAATTGAACCAGGCATTAATAATGACGCACCCGAGCAATCGGTCTCCGTTGCTTCAGGAATTGAACGCGATCCTGATAAGATTGAGCCTAATAATGCCATAAAAATTGAACCAAATCAAGATGAAGGTGCAAGTAGTAACAACGGAGACGCCACAAATGACGCAGTGGAACCTGATGCCACCATTAAAATGGAAACAAATCAATGTGATGCTGAAAGTAGTTCCAACGGTAATACAAGCGGCAATGACGTACTAGATAACGGTGCCACCATTAAAATAGAACAAAATCAAGATGATGCTGCGAGTAGCTCCAGCAACAGCACAAACGTCAGCCCCAGAGGCAAAGGACAATCAGCCAGCGATTGTGGCGTCACCTCGACCACCACACGTACATCTTGTCGTTTTGGAATACGTTGTTACAGGTAAGAACTTCTGTTAATTGGAAAATCTAAGCCAATCAATTACAAACCGAACCCATTTCAGACGCAATGTGGCCCACCGTCAAGCTGAAGCGCATCCTGGTGACACGGACTACAGACGTCCAAATTATCCAGCACCGCCCTTGGGAACGCCGCCCTGTACCTTTGGAAATCTATGTTACCGAAGGAATCCCACGCATTTTCAAATGTTCTCCCATCCACCAGATTGTAAGTAGGTCGTCGCATTGAGAAAATCAGCAGCTAAAAGCTTCTCCAGTTGATTCTGCCCAGAATATATCTAATCGGTTACGCCAACGCCGTGCCCTGAAGCAAACGCGCAAAGCTGACAATAATGATTCCGGAACCTCGGATTCAGATCCGGAAGATTTTAGCGATGATGAAGACAAAGATTACGACCCAAATCTAAATGACGACGATGATGAAGAAGATGAGTTGGAATTTGATAGCCAACGCATAGGTTGTACTATAGACGATTAATAAGTATTAAATGTATTAATAGATTTATATAAAAATGTTGAACAAAAAAAATCAAGGAATATTTAATAATAACCCTCATCGACATCGTCGGTTGGCTTTTGATCAAAAACAGCTCCCCATTTGGCTGCCTCGCCGCCTCTGACTTTCACATTATAACAAACATTTTCGGCCTTGAGTACACTTTGTCTCATTGTTGTGATTTTGCGCCACAATTCCCGGGCACGCTGACAATTCAGGCTGATGTATCTATTAAAGGAGAGAAGAGTACTTATAGTTTGTGTATAGTCTGAGAAAATGGTTAATTCTTACCCGGTATAAAATTGCTGCAGCACTTTGCAGGTCTCCATACAGGTATCTGTGTCGCCACTGCCCAGGGAATTGATGCAGCGTCGCATCAGCTCTCCAGTCAAGTCGGAGACTCCCAAGATGTATTCTGTGGGATCCACAACAAACTGAAACTTCTCCGGCTCGCTGGTTTCTGATGCTTCTTCATTTTTCTCAGGGCCATCACCGCTGTCGGGTTTGTACTCATATTGCATGATGGCTTGCAGGGCCTCCCAGTCGGATACGGTTTTCGGGTTGGCGTTTTTGTCCTCGCTGCATAAGTATTCCATGTAGGTGTAAGCTTCGATAAACTCCTGTAGTCCTGCCGAATAAGCCGTGCGGAACTGATAGATATCTTGTCCACGTAACTCCAGGGCGACGGCCCGGAAATTTACTTCAATAAGTTTAGTTAAGCGCTGTTGGGCTTCTTCCAGCACCTTGGCCTGGTTTTGTTTGCGTGGATCAATGGAGTGCAAAAGAAAAATAATACGTTTCGACTCAATGGTGATATCTCGGCTTAGTTTGACTAGACGTTCATGTCGGTCATGTTTGGCATCCAGTTCGGTGGCGTAGGCACGAAAAGCCAGACTTATGGGACTCTGTTCGTCCATTTGGACTTGGCGCCGGCGAGGCGCATTATTGTTGCGGTAGGCACCACCTTGAGCTCGTGGCATCTTTTTTGGTTATTCTTTTCTGTTTCTAACAAATTTTAAACAAATGCAGCAGCTTTGTTCCTTTTAAGACGCCGGCGAATCAGCTGATACTGTGTTATCGATATTTTGGGTTATCGGAATAAAGAGCTATCGCCAACACTTAAATTTTAGCCTTTCGTCGAAATAAAATTTGGTGGCATATTTCTTAAGAAAATTAATTGACACGAACTATGCTTGAGCCTGTGAAGAAGCCCTTGCTGCCCCCCGCTTCTAGTGGCACCACAAGCACTGCGGAAAAACTCTGCTTTGATAAAACTGAATTTATGAAGGTAACAATAATTTTCACCAACATACGTAAACAAATATTGTTTATTTTTGGATTTCTTGCAGGCAAATTTCTCAGTGGATGAATTTCTGCACAAGAACCGCAATGCCCCAAGTCTAGAGCTGCTTCGTGACAATCTAGGGCTTTACCTCAAAGGCCTACGAGCCTCCATGATTGATTTGATAAACGAAGATTATGCAGATTTCGTCAGTCTCAGTGCTAATCTGGTGGGTCTCGACCAAACCATTGATGCCATACAAAGCCCACTCGAACAATTCCGTAGCGAAATCGAGGGCATCCACAGTCTTATCGATGAAAATGTGGCCGATCTAAGTTCCCACTTGGAACAGAAACAAAAACTAAGGGAAGCCAAACGCAATCTCCAGAGCCTAAAGAAAGTATTCGAGACCGTTACAAAACTACAGGACTTATTGGCTAGAAAACTGAGTGGTGAACACCCAGCCCAGGCAGTAGACTTGGAACGCGCTTCCCTAGACCTAATCCAATTGAAATTCCATGAAAAATATTGCGGTTCCTATCTCAAAGAGGATCAAAAGGCACAAATCAAACAGATTGAACAGCAACTGCACCAGCAGCTCCGTCGTTTCTTCAACGATGCCCTCCAACAGGCCAGCAGCAAACAGCAAACCGAAGCCCTGGAACGTTGTCTGCGCATCTACATAACTCTGGATGCCTGCGAAGCAGCCGAGCGGGCCTTCCGTGAGGATGTGGTTGCTCCCTACATGAGCGGCATAATCAGCGAGCAGCAGCTACAAAACTCCCCTCAAGGCTTGGCTGGCATCTATAGCAAAATCCTGAATTTCATCTCCCTGCATATGACCGACTTGCTCCGCCTCACACTCTATTCGGATAAATTCAACGGCTTCAATTTTGTGGTGAACAGCTTTTGGGCTGATGTGGAAATGAGACTGGAACTGCATATGAATTCCATATTTGCTCCTGGCAACTCTGAGGTCTTTTATGTCAAATACAAATGCACCCGAGATTTCCTAAATAAAATTGAAGAGCTGCTAACCAGCAGTGGCTCCGAGGCAGTGGCTGCCTATCGGACGCACAAGCAAACCAAAAGTTTCGAGGCACGCTGGAACTTACCCGTCTACTTTCAAATTTGCTTTCAGGTGGGTTTCCTCTTGCTCTTGAAAAATTCCCTTTGATAATCCCACTTTCTCCACAGGAAATTGCCGGTCAATTCGAGGCGAAATTAGAGCCTCTGCTCACCGATGAGACTCTGAATCAAAAAGCCGAAGGTGATCTTTATCAATTGGCCCCCTTCAATGCAGCCCAGGTGGCCATCACACGCTGCTGGGCTGAGGGTGTCTACTTGTCGGAAGTCTTTCCCAAATTTTACAAATTAAATATGCAAATTGTGTTGCGTCTTTCGCGCTGGATAAAAGATGCCATACAAGCATCCAAGGATCCAGCATTTAAAGCTTCATATACCCGTCACCAGCTCTTGATTGCCCTGCATGCAGACATACAAAAGCTGGACACGTATTTGCTGGAATTGCAGCAGCAGATTGTCCAGGCTGTGCCCAAAGAGCAGCGCTCAATGCTTTTCCTGGAAACATTGGCTAAATCCATTTCCTGCTTGGCTGACATACTGGCCAGTCACTTGGCCAGCATCCAGCAGACTTTGGTGCAATTGCTCATAGCTGAGTGTGGGGCAGAGAATGTGCGTCAGGTGAATGATCTGCCACGTTTATATCGCAAGACCAATCGGGAAGTGCCCACTCGCAGTTCTGCCTACGTGGAGCAAATGCTCCGGCCCCTCAAAGCCTTTGCTTCACAGCATGAAACCCAGCTGGGCACTTTAATAGTCCAGCAGATCCTAGCAGAAGTTAGCAGCAATATAACCAAGTCGTATGTAGTCCAAACATTCGATTGAAGAAATATTAATTACTCTGTTATTTTTGTTTCAGTTATTTCACTGTGGTCAGCGAAGTTCTGACTTCGGTGGAAAAGACCGAGAAAACCTTAAGACGTCTGCGTAACCTGAAGAGCGCCTCGGAGGCAATAGCAACCAATTCGGCCACCATTTCCGATGATGACAAAATACGTATGCAACTAAAGGTGGATGTGGCCCATTGGACCAGTGAATTGTCCAAGCTTAATTTCCAGTCCAAACAAATTGAAAAGCTATTCGAACTGAATGATCTGGTCGAGGATAGTCTTAAGCAAAAGGAACGTCAATTTTGAATTAATTTTATTTTGTTATAACTTTTTTTTTCACTTTCAGTTGTATAATTATGTTAATCGTATATATATATATATCTACATATATAAATTGTATATAAATGCATCAAAATTTCAAGTGGATTTCAAAAATTCCTGGATCATTTTGTTTATAGTTTTTCTTTAGTCGCTGTTGGAAAAAGATAAACGAGATTATCAAAGGTTAGCAAAGATTGATTTTTCTTTGAACTATTTTAACTAAATCAATCAATCAATCAAAAAAAGAAGAGAACATGACAAAATGCAAAAAAATCAATCATGCATAAAACAAACAAAATTATGCAAATTCAAACCAAAATCAAATCAAAGCCAATCAAATCAAAGAGCAAAAAACAATCAAACTATTTGTGGCGGCTACATTACAATTTGAGTTCCTCGGTGTCGGGTAATTTGCGGAAAAATGATTGCACATGCTCCTCGGTGACTTCAGCCAGTGTGGCTGGCTTCCATTTGGGCTGTTGATCCTTATCAATAAGCAAGGCACGTACGCCTTCCTTGAAATCAGCCCTGGGGTCCAAATGCCTAACGGCCAGGCGATATTCCATGATGAGGCATTGCGGCAAAGACAACTGAGATCCCAGCTCCAGTTGACGGAAGGTAACCTTCATCGAAGTCGGCGACATTTTGCACATAATCTGTGAAATAAACAATTGGATTTGGTTTAGTTTAAAACATTGTTTGTCTGTGAAAATCGTGCCAACAAAATCTTTAAAGTGTTAAAACGAGTTGCAAATTAGTAGAGGGGTGGGGTGGTTGGTCTAAGGTTCGAAATTAGCTAATGTGTCGTGTTGTTTGCTATTTTGTTCTTATCACTTTGAACTACTTGCCTCCACTTGTTTTTTGGCCCACTCGCTGCCATCGTTCTTTAGATTCTCAAAAATGCCCTCTACCGAGTCGGCAGAGAAGCACTTGTTGATCTGCTCGAGTGCGGGTTCCAGGGAAAAGGGCTTATCTGGTTTTGTGTGGAATTTTTCCAGCAATTCGGGCACATCATCGGCATCTGGGCAATTGAGCAAGGCTGCCTCCAGATCTGGTACTTTACTGCTATCGCAGTAGTGAGTGGCAATGCCGGCATGGTAGACGTCGGCGCCACGCAGGCGATGTCCCGTCAGTCCCAAGTAGAGGCCGAGCTTGCCCTGCAGACGTGGCAGAAAATAGGAGCCACCCACATCGGGAAAGAGGCCAATTGCGGTCTCCGGCATGGCAAAGAGTGTGCGTTCTGTGGCCATGCGATATTTACCGTGTACACTGAGACCGACACCGCCGCCCATGGTGATGCCATCGATTATCGCAATATAGGGAATTTTATAATTGCCAATTAAGGCATTCGTGGTGTATTCTTCGCGGAAGAAGCTTTTTGATTCATCTGTGGGTCCGGCTTCGACGAGGGCGCGCACATCACCGCCAGCACAAAAGGCCTTACCGCCAGTGCCTTTGATAATCATTAGTGATTTGGACTTTTCACATTTTTTCAGATGCTTATAGATTTTGCGCACCATCTCCAGGTTGATGGCGTTCAAGGCCTTTGGCCGGTTAATGATAATCATGCCTTTGGATGAGGATTCTGTGGCCAGCACAGAGGACGATGACGAGGAGGAGCTGTTGCGTGTTTGATACGCCATTGTTGCTGTTGTTGCGGGTGATTTAATATTGTAGACTGCCGCGCGCAGGTGGTAGGTTCGATGTAGGTTGAGGGCCAACCTTTGAATTGGGGTTTGCTATAAACATTTTTAATTATGTATTGCTTTTAATTAATTTAATGCATTGAGGGGTGGCTCTTTTCTTTTGGATTTCGCTTCGCATTACTTACCATTTTGCGTGTGTGTGTTTAACGTATTCTACTACTTCTAAATAGAAGACCTGGTCTCTGCCAAGTTCAATGAGTTGCGCAATAATAAATAAAACAACAAAAACTTAACTATCGAAGTACTTATACTAACTATATCGATCGTTTTATATATCGTTTCTAGCTGAGCGGGTAATTTAAATCTAGTGATCCCATAGGTTTGCTTTAACTTAATCACTTAGACTTTTATTAAGCTTTGAGGGTTAGTTTTTGCTAGCCCAACTGCAGAACCAAACTTACTATATGATATACTTGTCAGATGATTTACTTTTAGCCTTGCCAAATAAGTATAACTAATTTCCTAATTTTCAAAGTTCGCGCGCAGTCCGACAACAAGACTAGTTCCGATAACTTAGTCAATTTCGAATGAGCTAATGCTTTAAAGCTATCGAGATTATTGTATTATTGTTATCGTAATAAAGCACGTAATTTTTGTAGTTAACAAGATACCCGTTATCTGTAAACAAATAAAAAAAAATTAAAAAACGGTGAGTAAACATTCTTAATTAGCACGCACGGAAACCCAATGCCATGATTCAGTATTGTCAGGGCCAAGAAGAGGCTCACATTACTATTGTTTTAATCATGCCCGTGCACTTTAAGTTTCCCAAATTACGAACAAAGCGCCGCCGTTCTTCGGCCATTACCATTTCTAATCACAAACAGATGAACTATGATGGCCTGCTTTCTCAGTTGACGAGCGACAAGCTAGTGGTCTCTGACAACCACTACGGTGAAATCGATGGTGCCGTTGAAGAGGAACAGGCAGCACCTATACAAACAGTACCGCGAACAAAGGTAGCAGCGACGCCAGCAGCGAAACTAACAGCTGAGTCGACAATACAAGCAACACTCAAAAATGCAACTGCCTCCAGTTCAACAGCAGCAACAACAACAAGTGCTAATGTTAACTCAAGAGCCGAAAATATTTCGACACCTCAGCGCAAAATATCAACGTCATCGCGTTTCATGAATGCCTTTACCCAACTCTATGGTGGAAGCGCTAGCAGTAGTTATGGCAACACCGAGCCTGCAGAAGATCCAGAAATAGCAGCCAGTCGCACACCCACCAAAGGCATGGAGTCCAAATTGGTGGCCATGTGGCACAATGTCAAATACGGTTGGAGTGGCAAAATCAGGCAGACCAGCTTCTCAAAGGAGCAGCCCGTATGGCTACTGGGTCGCTGCTATCATCGGCGCTACACACCACCTGTGAGTATGGAGAACTCCACGACAGAGCTGCCAGGCGGTGGCTCCACAGATGCCTCACCAGACAATGCCACATCGGCCTACGACAGCATACAAGCAGTGGCCACAACAACAACAGCAATGTATCCCTCTCTGCATGCCCAGCAAATTGATGAAATTGTGGTACCCCAAGAACTGGGCATGGATGCAGCCGAGAATCAGATAACCGAAAATCCCTGGGAAGAGGGCATCGAAGGTTTTCGTCGTGACTTTTACAGTCGCATCTGGATGACATATCGCCGTGAATTCCCCACCATGAATGGCTCCAACTACACCTCTGACTGTGGCTGGGGTTGCATGCTAAGAAGCGGCCAAATGCTGTTTGCCCAAGGCTTAATCTGCCATTTCCTAGGACGCACCTGGCGCTACGATGCAGACTCTCAGCTGCATTCCACCTACGAGGATAATATGCATAAGAAAATTATCAAATGGTTCGGCGATAGTTCCTCCAAGAGTAGTCCCTTCTCCATACACGCCCTGGTTCGTCTAGGCGAGCAGCTGGGCAAGAAACCTGGCGATTGGTATGGTCCTGCTTCGGTTTCCTATCTACTAAAGTAAGTGCAAATTGTTTTGTTATCCTGGAAAACCCAATTCATTCAACCTACTCATAGACACGCCTTGGAGCATGCTGCCCAAGAAAATGCAGATTTCGACAATATTTGCGTTTACGTGGCCAAGGATTGCACAAGTAAGTGAAATCAAAAACAATTGGAGAACTCTTCTTACCAGCCATTTGTCCCTTTCCAGTTTACATGCAAGATGTCGAGGATCTGTGCGGTGTGCCAGAACCGGCGCCCAAACCTCAAATGCCTTGGCAGCAACACAAACGTTCGATCACAAATGTGCCACAACAGGCCCACTGGAAATCTCTGATTGTGCTTATACCCCTGCGCTTGGGCACCGATAAATTGAATCCCGTCTATGCGCATTGCCTGAAATTGCTACTTAGCACCGAGCACTGCCTGGGCATAATCGGTGGCAAGCCCAAACATTCATTATATTTTGTTGGCTTTCAAGAGGACAAACTGATCCATTTGGATCCGCACTATTGCCAGGAAATGGTCGATGTCAATCAAGAGCAATTCCCTCTGCATTCTTTTCATTGCAAATCACCGCGTAAAATCAAATCAAACAAAATGGATCCCAGCTGCTGCATAGGATTCTATTGTGCCACCAAAACTGATTTCGATAGTTTTGTAGAAAGCGTACAATTGGTGAGTAAAAGTTTCTAGCAATTCTGAAATCGAAAGTAATGCTCTATGTTTCCCCTTTAGTATTTGCATCCCATGAGATGTGCTTCAGGTGCCACCAGCGCTGATAAGCCACCAACTTCGAGTGCCTCGCAGACCCAACAGCAAACCCAAGCCTCTTCAGACTACATTGAAATGAACTATCCGCTTTTCACCTTCTCCCGTGGGCGTTGCCTGGATCATGCTCGGGATGAGATGAGCGATTCCCTATACAAGCCACTCATACGCCAGGTAGCTTCTTTGGCCCAAGAGCTGAGTGCTGCTCAGCCAATGTCTCAGTTGACTGCCAGCGCCTACGACAATGATGATGACAGCGAAAGCGAGGAGTTTGTTCTACTCTGAACTATCACAATTCGCGTATATTTTCATCCAACAAACCCTTCCTATTCGTTATTGATTGTAGTAACACTTAGGTTACCTGCCAGAATCGCGACCCCATGTCAACTGTGTTATTTGTGTTTATTGTTTAATTTTAATTAATTAGTCTAGTCTAGTGTAGCCCGTCATTCGCTTCAGAAACCAACTGATTGATAATCAAAAGACTTTTGTTTTGTTCCATTTACATTTTTTTTTTTAGACCATTAATAATTTCGATTATTTTTCTTTCTCTTTTTTTTTGCAATTAATTATTTTTTTTTCTTTCATTTATGCATTTGCATATTCCTAAAATAAATAAAAAAAAGAAAATAATAAATAGTTTATATAATTTAATTGTGGTATTATTAATTTTAAATGCAAAAACTGTTATGGAATTGAATTCTCATTTTGTCATTTTGTCAAAGTCTCGAAAGTATATTCGCTTGTATGTTAGTCTTTAAAATTGATCTTGTAAATCCCCATAAATAATTATATATTAATTAGTTATAAATTACACAATTGTATATAGAACACTTTTCGGTTAAAAAATAAAAAATACAAAAAATAAAACCAAAATAATAAATCAATCTACAACATAAATAAATTGTGAGCATTTTCAAAAGTTTATACAAAAATATTATTCATATAGGACTGGTGTGGATTCATTCTTAAGTCTAAAGATCTTAAAATGGAGTATTCGGGTCTTAAATTATCAAACTCTTTTCGAAGTTAAAGGGCATCGTCGGAGATAACTCTAGATTGAGTATTACCTCTAGACTATAGATCGATCTTAGGAATTCCTCTCACATTAATTGCCCAATCTTTGGAAGGTATGATATGATCTGTATATTTTTCGATATAGCTCAATTTCAAAGCTATTGTCTATTTCGATGTCTATATCATCTAATTGTTATAAAGAGTTTCATCGACCTTTTATATACCTTCTACATTTATTGAGATAATTTTATAAGCTTTGACATCACCTCTAGACTTACTGATGCAACTGTTTCATAGCTATCCTTAAGCCTTCCTTTAGATCGGAGATCTATATCATATAGGTAATTTACAGTCCTATATCGGTGGATTTAGGATATACCCTAAATTTAATGAGTAATCTTTTTTAAGTTGGTCATTTTGTCTAGAGTTTTTGAGATAGTTTTAAAGCTAAGACTCGGCCAACTTTTGGATCGGAGGTCTTTATGATATATTTGTTATACATAATTAAATCGTTGGTAAGAATATCACCTGTTTCCACCTATTTTCAAGATTCACATTACCACCAGACTCTAGACTTTCCGATATAACACTATTTTAAAGCTATCATAATGAAAAGTCTATTTTAAGATCGAATCAGTAGCTGCTATATAAAAATATATCAATCCTAAGTATATAAGGAGATACCCAGCCAAACCAAAGTTTATCAAAAAGATCCACCTTATTAGAGATATGGAATATCTAGAATTTTGATTTATATAACTCGAAAATCCTCTACAAATTTCTAATTAAATTAAGAACAACTTCGAAAAGAGTCTGTGATCTTCGGTAGACCGAAGATGATCTCGTTTGCTTATGATCATTTTAAGGATATGAAGTAGTTTCTTTTAAAGTTCGAGAGATCATTTAGAGTTAGGAGAGTTTCACTTAATATGTAATTGGTTAATTCCTAGGACTATGAACACACTTAAAATCTACTTTCTAATGTGAAGTAAATCTTTGTGAGCAAGACTTGAATACATTTGTCTGAATGTCTTGAGTTATTGCACTAACTATAAATAATTTAATTAAGATCTAAACTATATTTTGGATATATATTTTTAGGTGCTTTTCGTTGCCCAACTGAATCACAACCAAAAAGCGTAGATCAAGTTTCTGAAGGGAACTTAAAATGAGATTCTCATTGCGTTTATCTAACTTAATTTGACTTTTTCGGAAGCCTCACGTTCCAGACGCTTCATCAGCTTGATGAGGTGATCGCGGGCGGTGGTGGCTCTTGTGGCATTTATGCTTATGGCCGCCTGATATGCTTCAATAGCCTCGGTCAACTTATCCCAGCGGTGATAGAGTACACCCAAATTTGTGTAGTATAGCAAATTCCTTGGATCCAATTGTATGACCCGTTTGTACAGGACTTCTGCCTCCATATAGCGTTTCAGCTTGCCCAAGACATTGGCTCGTATGAACATAATGCTGGGCTCATTGGGCAAATATTCCAGGGCACGAGCCGAAAGTAGCACGGCATCTTCGTATTGGGCGCGGTTGTCCAGCATGGTGAGTATGTTAGCCCAAGCCTTGGGCTGGCGGGGATTGAGAGCCACAGCATGCTGCCAGTGATGCAGGGCCTCTGCAAAGCGTTGCTGCTCCAAGTACAGATTGCCCATGTTATAATAGCAGACGGCATAGTCGGCGCGATATTTCAGGGCCATCTCATAGCTGGCTAGGGCGTCGGTGTATTTCTTTTGAGCAGATTGCACTATGCCGAGGTTCATCCAGGCCACAGGGAAGGCGGGGAACACACGCAGAGCTGAGCGTATGTATTGCTCGGCAGTTTCGAGTTGTCCATGCTCTCGGTAGAGATTGCCCAAATTCATTAGAGCTGACTCATAATCGGGATACAGATCGATGGCCTTGTGATAGTGCCTAAAGGCTTTGGTATTCTCTCCCTTATCGGTGGCCAGTCGGGCTATGTTGTAATGGACCTTGGCATTGTTGGGACAGACTTGCAGGGCGGAGCTAAAGAGACGCTCCTCGTCCAGCCATTCCGTGGCACGTTGTCGTGTGCGCAGAATCATCACAGCAAATAGAAACATCAGAAGAATTTGTAGCACTGTGCGTCGATTTGGTTGACTCATGTGATGGTCATAGCAATAGATGAAGCCATAAATGGATAGTAGACAGAAGCCAATGGAGGGCACATAGAGTACCCGTTCGGCTATGACGAAACCCACACGTATGATGCCAGAAGCTGGTAGGAAGGGTATGACCATAAGTCCCAGACTCAGCATGAGTCCAGCTAAGCGACGAAAGTTGAGAAAGGATACCAATATGAAGGAGTAGAAGCCGATTACCGCCTGCAAGCGCAAGTCCCAAATGGTGGAGACCAGGCTGAGACAGCCCAGAGCCCAGTCAAAGCACAGCCATTGGGGGCAAAACATTAGCCAGAGATTGATGATATAGACATAATGCTGAGAGAGTACACGGACCAATGGCTGGTCATGGTGGGCAATTGGGTTATCAACTGGTTTGAATTGGGGGGCTTCAAAATTTTGCCACCAGAGTCGGAGTAGTAAAATGATTGCTGTACCCACAGCGAGTATGCCGTAACGGATTTGTGTTCTTATCACTGACCATTGCTCCCTCCAGGGCAGCAGGTAGTAGGCGTTTTGAAAGTAGTCTAGCAGGATACAGGCCAGAGGAATGGTAATTGCGGTCTCTTTGAAGAGAATTCCAATTGATGTGAGTGCCAAGACGAGAGCTAGATTGCTGCCGCGTTGTTTACTCTCATTGGTAACGGTCAGGAGTAGGCACAGCAAGTAGATCAGTCCAAACATGAGCTCCGCCCGACCCACAATGCCGGAAACGGCTTCCGTGTGTATGGGATGAACGGCAAATAAAGCAGCTGAAATTGTGGCCCAGCGCTCGGTGTCGATTTCCTCGATATAGATGGAGCGAACCAGGCGCCATAAGAGCAAAGTATTCACACAATGCAGCAGTAGATTCAGAAATTTCATATGGGCGGGACTCAGGCCAAGCAGGGCATACTCACAGTGAAACATCAGAGTTGTAAGTGGACGAAAGGATTTATGCGAATCGGCACTCAAAAGCGGAGCCCCCCAGAAATCATGGGTAAAAATTGCTGTCCAATTGGTGGGTACTGTGATCACATCTTTGTTCTTAACGGCCACAGTGTCGTCGAAAACAAATTGGGAGCCGGCTAAGGCGTGCAAATAGCAGATTAGGCAAAGTAACACCAGCATAGCCTGGCAGGCCAGACTGTACAGATTTGAATTGTGCACAGCCTGGTTGAGGCTTAGCATTTTGTTCAACATCAATGCACTATTAATTGTAAATTTTCAAAAACCGCGATTAGACATTTTCACATTTCTGTTTGGTGGTTGTTTTGTCATTCACCTGACTACGTTATAAGAACAGCTGTGTGGTTTTCACTAACAATTAGATATGGCCGTTCTCATGTCAACGTAAACAATCAGCTGTTCTATTCATACAAAAAAAAAAACAAAATTTATTTATATCTAAAATTGTGTGCAAGAAAATGACCGAGGAAATTGTATTTGATTGCTTGCACGCAGAAATTGTAAATTATTGTTTGGACAGCAATAAGGTGAGACCGGTTAAATTAGCAAGTATTTATTTTGAATGATGAGAGCCTCTGCCTGCAGGAACACGACTTGGCCACTTTGGAATACATTGGCTTCAGCACCGGCTATCGATTGATTGAGCGACTTACCCGAGATGTGGCACGCTTTAAAGATGAATTGGAAGTAATGAAATTCATTTGCACAGACTTCTGGACACTAATTTACAAAAAGCAAGTGGATAATTTACGAACCAACAATCATGGCATTTATGTGGTTCAGGACACAGCATTCCGTTTCCTAACGCGTATATCACCGGGCGCCAAGCAGCTTGAACATGCACCCAAATTTGTGGCCTTCACATGTGGCCTAGTTCGTGGGGCCCTCAGTAATTTAGGCATTAATAGCACCGTCACCGCCGAGGTACAAAGTATACCAGCCTGTCGATTCCACATTGAAGTAAATAGGAATTAACTTGTATTTATTATATTCTAAATATATATATATATATATATTCATAACACTAAGCTTAAGCTATTTTCTCATAGAAAGCCACAATATTGTTCTCAGTCCAATTAAGTAAATTGCGCAACATCCACCGATCTGCCTGGGGTAATTGTGGTTGCGCAGGATTCGGATCGGTATGTATACCTGCTGAAGTCTCTGGACCAATTAGTATAAGCCATTTGCCCTCAAAGATGCTTAGGTAATCTAGAAATGCCTTGCGATTATTAAAATAGCAAAAGAGCAGAGCACACGGCTGCCTATCAGCACGACCACAACACAGCTTAAGAAAGTCACCAGTCAAACCCGGTTCCTTGGCATCCTCCACATAATTTAGATGTATGAAACTCTGCACGGCATATTTGCTGCACCACCAATTTCTATCAATTTCCAGACCGTGTATTTCGACCGAATATTCCGCCGAGACGGTAAGTAGCCATTCCAGCAGACCACTGCCACAGCCTATGCTCAGGATGTACTGAATGCTGTGCTTGGCCAGAATTTCGTTGAAAGCTGACAAATTTTCTTGCGTGGGCCAAATCCAAAGTAGTTTCCGTTTCAGTGACTGATCAAGTCTTTCACCCAGAGCCAAAAGTTTCCGCCAATCTTGTAATTTTCCTTCAGTTGCCAGATGATGGGCCTCACGCAAAGCCTCAATTTCGGTTTGCTCGTCGAACATATTCAAAAGATACTGACTAAACAAGATCGATGTTGGTAGATGTTGCGATTATAGTTCCCAATAAACTTGACCTTGAGACCCCGGCAAGTGTGTGGTGACGTATTCATGGCACTTGGCCAACAAACTGCCGACGCGTTCTGTCGCATCCATCAAAAATTCATAGTTCGATTGCCAAAAAGGGCGGCGTATTTTCGATTTATAAATGTTCGTTTTCATAGGAATATTTGAAATTTTTACGCCAATGCATTTCAGTAAAGTTGGAGGGGGTGTGAAAGAGGTGACGATTATGTTGCTGAATACTGATCGCATCGCCCATATGAGGATCATTCTCATGATCCAAAGCCACTGTTTCATTTGAATATTCCTCATTGTCCAAGTCTAAAATGATTTTCCTATAGAGTTTAACATTTTCGCTGGGAATTTCCTGAACTGCTACTGGCTGAGTGGGCAAGAGAATAGGCGTTGGCGGCAGTGGCAGCTCCGTTTCGGGCAAGTCCATTATTACAGGCTCCACATTGCCCACACATTTGATGACGCTGCTGTAGCGCAGAGCAGACTGATTGGTCTGCTGGTCGCCAGCTGTAACAGCAGCCTCCGGAGAGGCTTTGATATTGATCAATTCAACTCCGGCCGCAAAGTCTAGACCTGGATGTATGCTCCGCATATGGCGAAGCATGTTGTCTCGTCTTTTGACTGTGATATCGCATTTGATGCAACGGTATTGTACAGTGGCCGAATGCTCCTTTATATGCCGGGCTAGGGCATCGACATCGCTGAAGTATTTATCACATTTGGTGCAGTTAAAGCGCTCGCGTTTGTTGTGACGTTTCTGGTGCAATTTGAGCGTGGAGAGCCGCACAAAGGTCTTTTGGCAAATGGGGCAATTGTGTCTGGGCGTGTTGTTGTCGTGTTTGCGCTGGTGTTGTTTTAAATTTGCTTTGGTTAGGTAATGATTGCCACAGGTATCGCATTTGTAGGGCAATTCGAAGCCAGAGTGGACGGCTGAATGGGCTTTCAAGGCATCGGGAGTGCGGAATTCTTTTTGGCAGTCCGGGCAGGTGAAACGTTCGTTTCTGTGGGTGCGAAGATGTCGCTTTAAAATGGTCTCTTGCCTGAAGGTTTTGTTGCAGATTTGGCAAGTGTGGCTAGTTTTCTGACCAATTCCATGATTGTTGAGGTGATACCTCAAATGCGACAATGTGGCGAAACGCTGGAAACAAAGCGAATATTAATTTGCACAGGAATTTCATTCATTTCGAAACTCACTCTGTTGCATTGACTGCAATGATACTTCTTGAGTTGCTCGTTGCCACAGCCTCGATGGTAGTATTGTTGAGAGCGACTACGAAATGACTTGTTGCACACAGTGCAGAGGTATCCCTGATCTATCATCCGTATATGACTGTGTTTGGTGGCAAGAGTTGTGGCGCTTCTAGTGGTTATTGTATTGGCGCTTATGTTTAGAGGAGGCAGAATTTCTATAGTCTGTATTCCCAAAAGTTCTGGCTCTGCTTCGCTAGCCTTTGTTGCCAGCTCATTTTTGCATTCCAAGCAGTCCGATACATCGTCTAGCAGGCATAGACGGCATTTGATATGACCACAGGTATCAGTGACCAGACGATTCCGACCAGTTGCTGCATTCGTGCATCTGGGACAGATGCTCATTTTAAACGCAATTTAAGACAACAATTAAATTTGTTGCTTTTTTTCAGTGAGTCAGTCTGTAAAGATTAGAAAACAAAAGAACCGAACCAGCGTGCAGTGCAAATGCAGCGTGCTTCTTTTTTTTTTATAACTGTCATTCACAGTGATGCTAGAACACAAAGTAAATAACATTCACAGCGAAGCGCAAACTACATGAACGCTTGCTTAAATATGTCTATGCCAATTCAATACAATCTTTATTATTTCTGTAAATCACATAATAATGTCATGTTCTTAAATTGTTGAATTCGCAAAAAGTCACCTCTTTTTTTCATTTGATTTCTTGAATTCGTTCAATTTTGAAGGCGATATTTGATTAGATAATATAACGTATCCCAAATCCAGACCAGCCATATAGCTAAAAAATAGAGCTTAGACAATAAATGGGAAAAACCATAGAATGCATGAACTTACTATGTGCTTGTCAGTGACCATCAAATTCACTAGAAACATACAATAATTTTTATTGTTTTCTATTCTTTTTTTTTATACAAAAATTTTAGAATTAAGTTTCTAAAAACTAGTAAGACTCATATGAGCTGCGACACTTACTCGTTCAAATTTAATTCTAGACCAGCAATATGACCTGGAAACAAGTTGGCTTTCACCATCGGGACTTGTACAAAATAACGATTACAGTATTTGGGATTACGATTCATCAATACTTCATGCAGAATAGTTTCCGTACTAATTATCTTAGTGATCAGTAGACGACGCTCATTGCCCACTCCATAACTTGCTGACTTCAAGCCAAAGCGTCTGGCAATTCTGTTACACCAAAAAATCGTTCTATTACGTGTCTTGAGTAAATTTCAAATACGTACTGATGCAGTCGGGCACGCTCTTCCTTGGAGAAGGTCGGCTCAAATTGTAAGTCGCGTATATCATCCGAGTTCAAATAGTTTTTCAAAAGCGAACTATGACTCCTTATATTCGACTTTTTCGAACCGAGGCCTTCACGATCGTTCTTGAAGAGATAGCCAACTGGCTCCTCACGACCTTGATTCATACGGCCCAGACCTCCACCTGTCCAGCCCATACGGCGCATTATGCGATATCCCACGTTGGTCTCATCCAATTTGCTACCACTCGCATTGTCGGCCGACTCTTTGACTATTTGTATGTTTACACCAGTCTTGTTCTTCTCAACTTTGATAGTATCACGTGTAGGATTCAGCTATAGCCCGAAAATATATTAAACAAAATGACAACATACGTTTCGCTCTGCAGAACCAACCTTAATACTGTAGCAGTGTTCTTGCAGATATAATAGCGCCTGTTGGAACATCATCCGCTTGGCCTCCTTTGATGTTCCACTAATGGAAGTTGGTATGATATCATTATTCACAAGTATTTCCATTACACCCTCCGAATTTAAGCGCTCGTCGTATTTCATTTTGACCAACATACAGGAGCTACGCAGGCAGTTGCGGCCACCCCTCAGATAAAGCACTAGGTTGCCAAATGGTAAATCAGAGAAGAAATCAATTGGTTCACCGCCGCCAAAACAAAGACGATTCGGACCGATTTCCTTATTTTCATCCGAGTCTGATTTTTTTCGGCTTCTACGCTTCCGGTTTTTGTACGCTATTTATTTGAGAAGAGTAGAATTTGTGTGTGTGGTCAAGATGGTGTCGCTTGGCTCATAATCATGTTTGTACTAGTTAAAAGAATCAGGCTATAGAATTTAATTCTTTAATCGTCTACCTTTGGCCCGCTGTTCGGCGGCATCTGATGCTGAGACAAATGTTCGTTTTAAACGATCTGCGCGTTTTTCCCGGTATTCTTTGACGATTTCCTCTGAAAGTTCCGCCACGAGTTCCATGGTTTCGGGTGGATATTTGCAGCCCATAAATTCCATATTGACAAATGTTTGAGCAAGACATACTAGCCGCTCCTCGTCAAAACGGTCTTTATGGGTCAGCATAAATTTGCGCCGCAGGTCCCAATGCTCCTTGCTTTCATAGTTTGTCTTATAAGCATTTACGTTCCAGCCTTTGTCAGATTTTTCATTTTCTAATTCGGAGCCGCTTTCTTCCTTAGGTGTTTTTTCGTCAGCAGCCATTTTGGTATTGCCATGGCTGTTTATAGAGTTGTCAATTTTTGTTCGCTTTGATTTAGTTGCCATTTTCAATAATCTTACGTTCTTTTTCCTTTGAAATGATTCCTTTTTTTCCGCAGAAGAAGCCTTGTCGTGTGTGTTTCGGTGGAGGGTGAATGTTCGTCTGATGCACGCTGTTTATGTCAAAAATTGCCATTCACAGTTCGGCAACAATCGATGTGTGCGCTATCGATGAGGGAAATCTGCTCATCACCACTGGGCTCTCTCTGCCAGCCCTCTTTTTGTCGTGTACCGTGTGTGTTTTTAATTTCTTGGTTCGATTTATGATTTTTTGATAGTTTAATTTTGATTTTAAGGAATAAAGTGACTAAAGGTGCAAGCTCCAGAGGTGTTAAGTGAGTTCGCCCAAACCAAATTTACAATACGACGCGACCAATAATTAAAAAACATCAAAAAAACTGCCAACATGAACATACCCAACGAATATATTGCAAAAACAGAAGATGTGGCGGATCAGGTAATGTTCAAAATATCACAAAAAATATTATGAAAACGCCTTGAACTTAGCTACCAAAATGGGACTAGAGCTGCAAATAGTCTTAATCCAAATACACCTACAACTTTAATCGAGTTTTCAAATGTTTTAAAGCGATTTGAAAGCAGCAAAAACTGCCAACGTCATCCAAACGCGGCAAAGTCCGCAGCGCTTTCAAGTGCAGTGAAATTTATTGGCCCCTAAACGCCGCTGGTCAGTCAGTTGGGCAAATGCAAGGATTTTTAGATTATATACAAAATGAATATAAATTTCTATATGAGCTGTATTATCAAAATTTAAAAATATCCCAATTGGCAATTGTTGCGTCTTTGCCAGGCATATGTATTTATGCATGAATGTTTGTGTGCGTGTGCGAGAGTGCGAGTGTGTGCGTTTGAATAGTATAAGTGAAAGTGGTGAGAGTATGCAGTGATTATGAGCGGCTGCTTAGGTCTGGTGGCATCTTCCATTATTATGCCAGTCCCAATCAAATTCCGTAATACGTTTCGAGAAAGGGAAAATGTCATAACATAAATTTTTCGAGACCTTTTTTTTATAAAAAAAAAAAAAAAACATGTAAGCAAGTGGACAGCAACACATGAACACATGTAGATAGTCTAGGAAAACCCGTTAGACGCTTTAAGAAAAGAAAAAAAAAGAGCGCTCGAAAGGCAAAGCACAAGCACAGATAACGAGCGATTATAGAGAGCATTGAGAGACACGTCATGACAAGTGAAGTTGTTCTACCGATTGTCTTTTGTAATTTTTTTTTTTGTTCCCTCATTTTTGAGCTTCTCTTGCTAAATCAGCATATGTTGTGCGTGTGTGCGTATGTGTGTGTGTGAAGGTTACATGCATTTCAAGTTCTTATCATTGTGGGTATTTGTGTGTCTGTGTGTGTGTTTCTACGTGCTACAATGTGAAGATTTCTTATCGTGATTGACAAAACATATTTTAGAAGTAAATTAACTAATTTTTTTTTTGTTTATTTGTTTAGGTTATAAGGCGTGGTAAAAATGTTTTACCCACGGTAGCACGTCTCTGCCTTATTGCCACCTTCTTTGAGGATGGCCTGCGTATGTACTTCCAATGGAATGAGCAGCGGGAGTATATGGATATGAGCTGGGGCTGTGGCAAAATCCTGGCCACTATTTTCGTTCTGGTCAATCTGTTTGGACAACTGGGCGGCTGTGTTATGGTTATAGCTAGATTCAAAGTTGACATTGCCGTGGGTCTGCTCTTCTTTATAGTTGTGCTTCAGGTAAGCCGAATCAATAATTAATTAATTCAATTATATATATATATATGTTTATTGATTTCCAGACAATAGCTTACTCCATACTGTGGGATTTCCAGTTTTTGCTGCGAAACTTTGCTTTGATTGGCGCCCTTTTGTTAGTGTTGGCCGAGGCCAGGATTGAGGGACGCAGCTTATTTGCTGGGGTGCCATCTCTAGGTGATAATAAGCCCAAGAATTTCATGCAGCTGGCTGGTCGAATTCTCTTGGCCTTCATGTTCATCACATTGATACGTTTTGAGCTTAGCGCTTGGAATATTATACAGGATATTATTGGCTCAATTCTGATGGTACTCGTCGTGTTGGGCTATAAGACAAAATTGTCGGCTCTTATTCTGGTGGCTTTGCTGACAGTGCTGAATTTGTACCACAATGCTTGGTGGACCATTCCATCCTATAAGCCACTTAGAGATTTCTTGAAATACGACTTTTTCCAGGTGAGTCAATTGGTTTAATTAATTTGAACCTTTTCGTATATTGATTTAATAATTCTCTTTGTAGACACTATCGGTCATTGGTGGCTTACTTATGATTGTGTCTTTGGGCCCTGGTGGCGTTTCCATGGACGAACACAAAAAGAAGTGGTAGAATTTGCAAATTACTCGACGATTTGACCTTCATACGCGTTTAACTCTTTCCAAGAAAACAAAAAATTTAGTTAGGATAGCCATGAAATGGAGCAACTACAGCAGTAACAATACCAGGAGGGGAGGCGCATAATGATAAAACAAATCATATAATTAATGGATAAAAGTTGACTAAATACAAATAAATTATAATTAGAAAAGGGACTTCCGCAATACCCTCCAAGCTCATCCAAGGCCCTCCACCCCCACCTTACCATTCGCACACATTCAATGACAACAAACTTTCGCATATAAGAGACATTTGTGTTTTTGTACATAAAAGAAAAAAAAAGAAGAAAAACAACAAAACAAAAAACTTAAAGTAATTTTAAAAAGATCCATAAGAAAGGTATAAAAGGAGATTAAGAGAATTTAATCAACACATCATCTCCGTCGTAAGAACTCTATTCAATTTGTATTTTTTTTTTTATATAATCTTATGTGTACGATCCATTTTTCTTTTAGTTGTAATTTGGTAATTGCGTTTGTTGTCTGAGATAAAAATTTGATTATGATACCGATGTAAAAAAATATGATGATTGTACCAATTGACGATGATTTGTTTCTTTCGTTTATAAGCAAAAGTGTAATAGATTTAAATTGTAACGTTTTAATAAAACTCAAAAATATAAAATTTGTAATAAATTACCGCCTTTTAAAATTTTATGCAGCTGAATTAATCGATAGTCTGTGAGAAATTTATCGAAACATTTGTTTGCGGCGGCCCTGACTAGCGCATACATGTGAATGGCAATAAATTTTGTTTGGGAAGCGTTTCGAAATGGCAAAGGGTGTAGAGCTTAAAATGAATTCGCTAAAATCTCAACATGAAGTCGTAATAAAAGAAAACAAAAAACCGTCGGAATCATTTGTGGCTCCTTTGGTCAAGAATACCGGTACATCAACCCGACATTCGCTTCGCCGAGACCGCGGAACCCAAACGGACCCTTTGGAAGCAACTGATACCGGCTTGCACTGCAGCGTAGACGATGAATTTGGAGAATGCAGTACAACAGAAACTATTACGAAAGAGAGAAGCGACTTAGAAGAAGCTCAGTTCCTTAAATATGCCGGTAATTATACCAATATGTTTCAAAATGGAATGCTGAGTTGCATTTTGTGCGGCGAAGTTGCTGCGACCCTCAAAGAGCATCACAGTCACATGAGCTATCACTATGGCCCGGAAGCTCTATGCTGGCAATGCGGAACAACAGTGCCTCATCAGGATTTATTAAACCAGCATTTGTTCGAGTGTCCATGTCGGAAAAGACCAGTACCACCGATGCTTTTCAAGTGTCCCCAAGTTGACTGCAATGCAACAGCCCAGTCAAAGCAACAATTGCGACTGCATTTAAAACTACACAGTAATGGACATTACTACCATTGCCACAAATGTAGCCTAACGTATTCGTATGTAGATGACTTTCTGTTGCATCTGAAAAGCAATCCGGATTGCGGCAAGGATAGCATGCCAAGTTTCATTCCTCCCGTTCCCAAATACAAAGGCCTACATCGCTGCACCGTTTGCTTCAAAACATTCAAAGTTTATTGGCTGGCTCGTGTGCATTTTTCCAGATGCCTGCGTTCTCATTACAGACGCGTGGGAAAGATGCTGAATTTCCCCAAAGCAAAAACAAAAATTTCTAAGTAATTTAAAAATTACATACAAATTTATTTAACAATAAAAACGAAAGCATTTATGAAGCCTGCACACCATGAGCCTTTTTCAAGCCCTTGTATAATTGCAGTTTCTCCAGATTGACTTCCTTTAGAGTCTGGACGGCCAGCTCTAGCTGAACCTTTTTCAGGGCATGCTCACTGGCTATATAGGCTTCAATGAACTTGAGGCATATCTCATCGGCGGCAAAATCCTGCTCGGTTTTGCCTATGGCTAATTGAATTTCCTTTTCGATGCCATCCTTCTCGGAGTCGGTCTTCAGGCAGCTACGCAGCTCCTCCAGGGCACGCTGATCTGGTGTGGGCAGTAGAGCAGCCAGATCATTTATAGTCTTCTGGTAATCGATAGGTATTTTGTGAATCTTATAGCTCAAAGCAATCAATTCCACTGCATTCTGGAGGTAGTCCCGACGGATCATGTCATAGAGCAGATCGTCTATGCAGCGGTGCCAGGCATAAAAGAATGCCATGGGGCCAAAGTGGCGAGTCGAACGCAACATATCAAATTGTTTGGATTCATTGATGTGTTGGAAAACCTTGGCGGATATATTATGGAAATCAGCTTCATAGGGCTCGTATTGCACTGTCAGGCGGTCCAAGATGAATTCGTACTTGTGCTCATCGAGGCAACGTTGTAGGTGCTGCTCCTGGGCAAACATACGAGGTGTGTGCGTTTTACGGCCTTCTAGAGGCGAATATAATTGATTCATACGCTTTGTGGTTTCCAGAGAGGCATAAGAGAGAGTGCCGTCCATATCTCTGACTACCACCTTGCGCTCTGATTGCCGCAAGCCGAAGGTTATGTCTGTGAAGACGTAATTTGTGTCGGAGAAATTTTTGAGGGCTGGATCCCTGGAAATAATGCGTTCCGTGTCCACTTTTACCTTGACTATCGGTGGCATTTGTAATTGATGTTTGGCTCGTTCTACGGTTTTTGCAAACTCCTTTTCCAGCTGATCAGTGGTCATGAATTTTGTCTCATTTGTATTGTCCGGGACAGTGCGCTTCCTGAACACTTTATCCAGCTGAAGTTGCGTCATGGACTGCAGTAGCCGCTGAGTCTCTGAATCTGTGAACAGTGGTTGCGGGTCTTCTTCATATTGCAGAATGGCCGGTCCTCGTTTCACCATGGCTGTGGAGAGTCCTCTCTGTCCAGACTCTGTGGCATGTTGCAAGCATTGAAATGTAATTTTTTGACGCACGTGCCGCAGCAGAAACATTTTTCTAATTTCCGAAAACCAGCTGGAACTGATTGGACTTGTTCCCGGAACTGAACCGTTCTATTTTGGTTCGTCCACAATGCACTAGTTCATTTTAGCTAGTTCGCCGTGAACCAACTAATTCTGCTGTAGCATTTAAGAAAAAAGTGTTATTCCTAATTACCCTTAAATAGTTTGTAAGTTAAGAAAGTATGAATCCTGCCGATATGGCCAAACACTTGGCCACAGCAAAAAAGCGGCGCCTATCAGAAACCGACACACTCTCAACGCCAGACAACGAGTGCAATTTGGCTGCGACAGAGCCAAAGCAACGCAAGAAAGACCTATCGTTTTTGTACGACTTGCAAAGCTTTTGCGATGAGTTGCTCTACGAAATATTTAAGTACCTGGATACGTCCTCAATATTGGCAGTCATGAAGTTGGTGGCTTACTATAGCTCCCGTATACTCCTATAAACTAATTCGCCTATTTGATTGCAGTTGTTCCACTCGCTTTGAGAACTTGTTATTGGACCATCGGTTTTGGCATAACATTGACCTCAGTAATGGACCGCTGCCTTTGGGCATCCTAGAGGAGATACTTGGCCGGGCGACTGAAAGGACTCATACTATTAAAATCTGTGGACCGCCCTCCTCTCAGCATGTTTCCGGGGAGTTTAAGCAGTTCACCTGCACTCTCACCTCTGTTTTTCCTAAAGTGGCCACACATCTGCAGGTGCTCGAACTAGAGGGCGTCAGCCTGGACTTCGAATATGTAAGTAGACTTCCTTCGTTACTTGTGGTCCTTTCGAAACTTCCAATTCTTCTCCCCAGATTCATATATCAGAGTTTCCTGCCTCTTTGAAACGTCTCAAACTGAAGGACTGCAGCGTCAAAGTTAGCGATCAAAAGAGCATATTTCATACAATTGAAAAACAATTGGTTGTTTTGGAGGTGAGTTAGCTGCCTAGCCATTGGTCTGAGCCATTAAATCAATGACTTTCTTGCAGGATCTCAGCATTGAAGATAACAACTGGTTTGAGCCATTTTATATAATGGCTCTTTCGAAGTTGCCCGCCCTGCGGCGTTTGAGCCTGAAAGGCTGCCAATTGCTGTGCAAGTTTGTTCCCTATGGCAGCATGGCAGCCAGATTTGGATTTCAGCAGTTGGAAGTCTTGGACTTGCGTCTCACACCCATCAATAATTCGGATCTCCAGTGTTTTGGGGCCATTAAAAGTTTGAAAGAGCTGCTCCTGGAATCGCCTTCTAATCAGGATTCGATATCTGAGAGTTCCAGCTCTAGCTCCAGCAACGGGGAGGCATGTGTAGAAGCTCCAAGTTCTCAGCCCGTGATTCATTTACGCGATGACGAGCCGTCCACCTCACGCGCTGCCTTGGAACACCTACGCGCCTGTCAGAATGGCATGTGCAGCGATGCCCATGGCAGTGTGAAAAGCAAATCAGCAATTTCGATGCCAAACGATACATTTAATTCCGACAATTGCAATGAAAGAAAGGATGAGGCATATCAATCTATTTCAGGCTCACCAGCAGCATCGACGATTAAGAAATTTACCAAGAATTCGGTGAGTCTGCCACTAGTTGCGGGTGATGCTGAGGAAGACGACGATGACGATGGCTCCTCCAATGAATCAGTGAAGATAAAGCCGACCAGTGAAGAGGCCAATCCTGGTGTACTCGGCTCACCCGTGGTGGTAATTTCATTGCCCGGCCTAGCCAACGTGCAAGAAGCTGATGGCAGACCTGCAGAGCCCGTTGTGCCTACGATTCGACGTGCTTATGTCTACGAGGGAGCCGGCAATTTGCAGAGCTTCAATGCCATGCCAGCTGGAGAGGAAGGTGACTTGTCTTCCGTACAAATGATAGAATTCATACGTGGCAATAATCCAGCACGCAGTCGCTTTCTTCCACGCCCGGATCATGTCATCTACATGAATCCCAGTGCTACACGGGAACCTCTGCTGGTGATGCATTCACGTCAGGCTCGTGTCCAGCCGCGCGACAATTTCGGCCAGGTGGTACGGCATCCTTTGTTCTGGGATATGTTGGATCCCCTCAATCAGGAGTCGGCGCGTCGTCTTCGAAGTCGCGGCCTGAGTCCCCAACGACTTCAGAACAATGTCTCCGATCGTGCCATTTACAGTTTCGGTCGGGCCCCCAATCCTGTCCAGCCCGATGTTATCTGGATACGCAACATAAACCGTTCCCCCAACAACCAACTGGAAAGAATACTGCTGCGCAATTATCACCATATTACGAACCACACCCTAGAGCACCTAGTCCAATGCTCTCCCAATCTACGCTATATCGATGTCAGCGGCACCAGCGTCACCATATCGGGTGTACGAAATTTCAAAAATATCAAGCCAAATTGTGAAGTAGTAGCCGAACACTTGACATCCGAAGATGTGTCCGATGATCTGAATGCTCTGTCCAATGATCCGGATACAGCCACCACAACAACAACAACCACAACCACATCCAATAATAATGGCAATGTCGAAGTCGAACCGAAAAGGGAATCCACACCACCACTGCCAACCCACGAAATGGAACCTTAAAATTGATTTTAATTCAATAATTATTATTTTTATCTCAGCTTGTTTTTATTCCCCATTATTTAAATTTCGAGTATTGTTTATCGCTTGATTGATCTATCCATTTTCTTGTACTTCCGCGTCTACACAAAAATTGCTGTAGCGCCCCTCTTCTCTAAGTATTATAGTAAAAAGTTGAATATACGACGTTTTATAATTTTTATTCTGTGTTTGTACGTATTGTATAGTCTTTATATATATGTATCTATTTTTTCTTTAGATTTACCATAAAAAAAAAAGAAAGAAAATTATAAACCAATATGGAATTGATGAAGCTTTTGGGTTTTGATATGATGAAATGTTTATTTGGTAGCTTGTCAAATGTTACAGATTGTTCAGTTGCGGTTTTTTGTTTTGCGGATATATTAAATATCAATGAAGGTGTTATGTGTCTATGTATGAGGTTAAATATGTTTAAGGTTTATTTTTCATTTTCTGTATCATTTGCTGAAGATTCTTCTTCCTCTTCGGCATCGGACTCATCCTCACTTTCTTCAGATTCGGTCTCTGATTCATCGGAGCTTTGGCAATCGGCAATTTCACCCGTAAAGAAAATAATTGCCTTGGGTATGACACGCTCTTTCAAATAGAAGCCCAATTCGAAATCATTTTGCAAGATCGCCTAGACCAATAAGTCCATCATATATACTGATTTGATCCGAATCATATGAAATACTTACATTTATATCACAATAATTTGGATCTTCGGTATCCTCTGGCAAAATTGGTGGCGTAAAGAAATCAAAAAAGGATGTGGGATCTGTAAAATAAAAACAAAACACTCAAGTATATCTCAAGACATTTCGAGTTGCACCTCACCCTTCTTCTGGCAATCTCTTGGCTGATTCCATTCAATGTGACAACCTTCACATTTATAGATCTCAGCCCCGTCATACGATAAAGGATCCTCTGGATCTGGTAGGCAATTTAAATAGTATGTTTTGGTGAGTATGCGATTCGAGAAGAATTCATTTGGTTCGAAAACAAATTCAATGATAAATTTAACTGTTGGATCGTTAAATAATTTCGCCCTTATATCACTCAGATGCTGGGAATATATGATCACATAAGGTTTTATGGATAGATCAAATATTTTGAGTTCTCTCTTACCGCCAAAATCTTTTCATCCTTCTTACTTATAAACTCGGTGTACGAGGCCTTCAGAACTCGGAGCCAAAAATTGGTGACATTCTCATTATCATTGGCATCTCCATGATTTTGCTTACGAAATTCACTGTAAAAGAATTACGAATTTTGGAAAAAATAATACGGACTAGTTAAACCTGAAAAGCCCTGTCTCCGATTTACGAAATTTTACGAAAAAGAAAGAACTTTTTCCTCCTAAAATTTTTATTGTTATACAAGACTAAATCAAGCTGTCAAAGATCTAGGTAAAATGGAGTTGGAAGGACTTAAAGACCCTTGAAAGTTATCAAGAAATTATTGGAATTGATTGAGAGTATGGATAATATGGAACTCTGATTTAGACTAGTTAAACCTGAAAAGCCATGTCTCCGATTCTCATAATTTTAAGAAAGAAAGAACTTTTTCTCCTATTCAAATTTTTGTTGTTATACAAGACTAAATCAAGCTGTCAAAGATCTAGGTAAAGTGGATTTGGAAAGACTTAAAGACCCTTGAAAGTTATCAAGAAATTATTGGAATTGATTGAGAGTATGGATAATATGGAACTCTGATTAAGTATTTAGACTAGTTAAGCCTGAAAAGCCCGGTCTTCGATTCTCATAATTTTAAAAAAGAAAAATCTTTTTTCCTCCTCAAATTTTTATTGTTATACAAGAGTAAATAAAGCTGTCAAAGATCTAGATAAAGTGGAGTTGGAAGACCCTTGAAAGTTATCAAGAAATTATTGGAATTGATTGAGAGTATGGAAGAATGATATGGATAATATGGAACTCTTTAGAATGTCTTAGGAAAACTGAGACCACTCTGGTTCTATTTTTGACTTACTCTAGAATTTTTTTGCGCTTATCAAAGATTTCATTATGCTTGATTTCGTAGGATTTTTCCATATTATATATATCACGTTGCAAGTCCACATCGAGCTTTATGGTCTCCATATATAATTGCTTCAACTCACCAATGGTTTTCTTCTCATCTTCAGTGAACTTAAGTTCCTTTATAATTTGAGATTGAAGATTAAAAGAGAGTGAGAGTAATTATATAATTTTTATACACTTACATCCTTTTCGTATTTGGTTGCCTGTTGGGGAAGGCTGCATTTCATTTTGGTAGCGTTACGGGTGCGCATAGAGTCCATTTTATATTATTTTTTTGGAGTTTATTAAGAATCGAAAGTTATATTTTATATATATTTATTTTTTATGAGTATGTTATGATTCTGTAGATATTAAGTATTGCTTTGACTGAGTTTATATAAATGATTTCAACCAGAATGCCAGACTTGATTCCCAGAGACTACTAAATCGAAAATGTTTTACGCAAAACTTGAAAATCGAATTTAAAATTTTTATAGAATGAATTGTTTTCGGTTTTGTGCTGGCCCCTTCCAAAATAACTAATCCATTTTTATCGCCATTATTGTCTTTGTTTTCATTAAAATTCGCATCGTGTTTGGTGTCAATTTAACGGTCATTTAATTTTTTGGCTTTTTCAAATTTCCAATGTTTCTGGATTCTTTCTTTCAACTCTCCCGTCTTATTTATATATGTATATAGATTTCTTTTTTTTGTTCTCTGGTTCTCTGCTCATTTTGTGTGTAATTAAGTTTTAGGGTTGACTTTTGGCTTGGACTTGAGTTCAATGTATGCAAATCACGTGCCTCTACGATTCGTCCAAGGGATGGAAGAAGCTCAAAAAGTGTAGCAGAAGCCATCGCCACTTTGCTCAATGAGCCTTTCAATTTTTCATTTTGTTTTATTTTTATTTTTTAATAACTGTCTAAATTGAGGGCCTAAGCCAATTAAAGGAAAAGTAATCATATTGATCGAACTGAGGAAGCATTTTTGTCTTTATTTTGATAGAAATAATTTGTATTTAACAGGAAGTCAAACATCTTGAAGAATTGATTTATTTTTATAAGCTTTATAGGCCTTAAAGGCTAACTTAAGTAAATGCAAATGTGTCTTGGTTAAGGAGACGTAGGAGAACCACCCGGGCTAGCCAAAGTGATCAGGGTAATCAGAGAGATCTATCGTGTTTTGTTCTTATTTCTCCCGATCTGTTCCTATTCCCAGAGCAATCTCTAAAGGGTAGAGAGTTCAGAGAGCTCTAATAATAATAATTCTAAAGAGTCGTAGGAGAATCTTCAAGGCTAGCTAAATTAAGACCAGGGTGACCAGAAAAATAGATCGTGCCTGGTTTTCCTGTCGCTTGAACTGCTCTCGTTCTTCGAGATTTTAAGAGGTAGAAAGTTCCGATTTATTTCTAATTTTATTTAACACATATTCAAAGGGTCATATCAAGCTTATTATATATTATTCATATTGGATTTAGGTTTGGAATATAAAGTATAAAATCATAATTTTCTCTAGGTCATAAGACTTTATAAAAATAATGCCAAGTCCCAGCAAGATCAGACTACTATATAGTTTCCACAAGGCCGTTGGGGATTGCCAAAAGTATTACACATTTTTTTTTCTATAATTCTTACATATCAGAGGGTTTTCAAACTTATAAAAGAAGATAAAATATTTTAAAAAATTTTTCTTAAATTTGGATTTTTTTTTTTTTTTTATAAAAATCAAAAGACCGCAAGACAAAATGGAGAGAGTATAAGGAAAACACTCAACGCTAAAAGTGTAAACAAATTTAGTCAAGCGGAAATGAAAACACGGACATTCACACACACACACACACACACACACATACCCATACACTCGCATATGGAGAGGAGCTGCTATTCTTGGCCGGAATGTGGGCTTGCATTGTTCCAGTGTTGCTGTGTCCCAGTGTCCTCACTGTTTGCTTACAAATATAAAATTACATGTACACCCACTCTCTCTCTCTCTGTGTGTGTGTGTGAGTGTGTTTGTTGTGTCCAGTCGCCGTCATCATATTTGATATTATTAATTTTTTTTTTTTTTACTCTCCTTGGGGAAATTAAAAAGAAATCATCAAATAAATTTATGTACAATATGGTTAGACTGGACTGGACTGGACTGGACTGACAGATGAATGAAATGGTAGACTTTTGGATTTGGATGAAGCACGTTGGGCCCAAAAAGATTTTGAAATTCACAAATCTTTAAGAAGAAGAAGAAGACGGCGAAGGGATAACGCTTCCCTAATCCTTTCAATTTAATGCAATTTGTGCCATTTTCAATTTATATTTCGGCACTCAATTAGAAAGCTGCATGAGAATTTTCGCTACATAAGTAATACAAGGAGGCACCACCAACGTCAGCCTTGGAGGTGGATCCGAGGCATTTTGGGCTGCGCCAGTGTCGGCAGCATCAGCATAGTTTGAATTTAATTAAAACCAAAATTAGTAAGACCCAAGCAGTTGGCTGTCTACTTGATCATTATGATGATAAAGATGATAATGATGTAAGTCAGGGCAGGTGTGATGGCAACAGCAACAGTTGCGTACTCCGGCGCCAGGGATTAGAATTCAGGGCAGCTTGCCTGCCGCTGGCAAAAGTGCATGTCTGCAGAAAATCGAATCAGTTTAGACCCTAGAAAGAGCTGGAATGAAAACCCTCCAACCTCCCACAAAAAAAAATCACCAACCCACACATTCAAGGCAATCTTCTAAGCTCTCCAACACACATAGACACACAGAGGCAGTATCTTCGGTTTGGGCCATCCAGTTTGGCTTGCACATTTTCTATGCCAAAAATTGTACAACAAAAGCATAAAATGTGTAGAGCAATGGATGATGAAACGACGTGTTAATTAAGGTCATAATAATTCAACTTAAATTGAAAACTTGCCTCGGCTCTTACTCTTACTCTGGCTCTCACTCTGTCTCTGAATTCCGGCCAGCCAATCTCTTTCGGTTGCTGGGGCTGCTGAGGCTGCTGGGGCTGCTCCAGCTAAGCTGATTGCAACAAATTATTTTGCACCTTGAGTGAACTTTCCTTACGCTGCCAGACAGCAATGGCGTTGATAAACGAATTTTGTTGGCTTACTTTGGTTTGCTTTGCTTATTTTAATGCGGCCATTCAAAAGTGGTTCGGGGGCCCTGGACTTCTTTCAGCCCTTTGCCTGACTTTGTCTACGTTTTCTTTAGCTTTTTTTTTTAGGGCTCAGAGTTTTCTCAGTTAGTTTTGCTGGACCGACGTCATTCGGGGTTGGAGTGTTGCTTTTGGTTTTGCATAAAATAGACGCATCTAATAAGTTGCAGCTGTTCTCTGCTCTGCTGTTTTCTTTTTAACTAGAAATCTTTTTTAAATATCATATTCACTTGGTTAGAAAGTGAACTTTGTCCCTGAGATATAGTCAAAAGATTTCGTCTTTTGAGGAAAGTTGAAAATTCTTATAGGAAAGCCTTGAAGTTTTCAGGATCTTTGGGATATATATATATCATTTAAAGGACTATATAATTTAGCTTATAATATAAATGTGAAGTAGAGCTTTTCAAGAGCCACCTGAATCTTTGGAAAAATTATATAATTTAGTTGGAATATCTTGAGAATTTTTGGAGGTTTTGAGTTGTCAATTTTGGTTGATTTATATAAGGTAGAAAGGATTTGTTTATAAGATTTCTTTATGCTTTCAGAAACTCTATACCTTTAGACTTAAAGAGCATAGGAAAAACATATGGAAATTGGATGTTCTTGGGATTTTTCTTATAGTCTTAGGGACCTCTTTGTAACCTAAAGATAGAACCATCTGAGAATTTAACTTTTCTCTTTCGATAAACCTGATATTATTTAGGGATTATGTAGTTTTGTCTTTTAAGGATCTACGGAATCTTAGAGCGTAGAAAATACATATGAAAATATATGATATTCTTGGAATTTTTCTTAAGGTTTCAGGGACCATTTTATATCCCAAAGAAAAACCATTTTGGGGTTTCCCTTTTATATTAAACTCTTTTAACCCGTCTGATCATATTTGAGGATGGTACAATTTTGTTGGTAAGTTGATTTTTGAGGGATCTACGGAATCTTAGACTTTTCAAAGTGAAAAAGTTGGACATTCTCTTAGATCTCCAAGTCAGACCAAATTCTATTCAAAAGACCTCAAAACTTACTTTAACAAAATACATTTAAACATTTCTAGGTGCTTTCTTTAGACTCTCAAAATTATACTAATTGCATAACTTATTTCAGGAACCTAATAGATTTGCTTAGAACCTCGCTAGATCAAGTCAAATCTTAAACTCCAATCAAAAAGTATATCTTTTCTTCTACTTTCTGAGGTTAAGTTTTCGCTTCCCCCCACAGTTTTTTTTTTTTTGTTTGTATTACTTTTTTTTTTATTTTTGCATTTGTTTCCTTATCTGCTATAAGTTTTACTTAAAGTTTTGCTTAGACTGTCCTGTCTCTTTTCACTCTTTCCACCGACTCCAACTTTGGTTTGAGCTCTTTTCCCACTTTCTCTTCCCCTCATTGTTTCTATCACTATTTTTCTGTTTGTCTGTCACTTTGGCTTCTCCTGTCTTCCTCGAATCAGGCAATGCCTCAAGAGTGCAAAATTGTGTTTGGCCATTACGTTTTATTAGTTAAAGCGCCAAATTAACTGTTATAAAAGTTGCAAAATGCCTCAACTAATTTGCATTTCTACTAATTGGTAGCCATTATATTTGATCGTAAATACTTAAGCCAAAAGTACTAAAGACCTCCAGAGAGCAGGTGATGTAAGGAAAAAATACATAGTTTCTATTACTTAATTTTATGTGAAATTAAAATGTGATAGTCTTTCAAGATTTTAATTTAAGAACTTGACATGCGACAAAATGATACAGGTTTTTTTTTTTAGATTAGGCCAAGTGTTCTTTTCTGGTGTTTGTTCCTTATAAGATTTCAATAGTTGCTATAAAATCTCATAATTAACAAGCTCACAAAGATAGTTAAAAGCGTGTATATACAGTGCCTTGGATAGAGATAGCTTTACATAGAAATCAGCAGATATTATAGTCATGTTCAGAATATTAGAACTTGATTCTCATTATTAAATCTCTGAATTTTTTGATTTCATTAATTTTTCATGAGGAATTTCCCTGCTCATTTTCAAATCCAAAAAAAAACTTGCTCTTACTTGATGCATTCTTTATTATTTTGACCGATGTTGTCTTTTCAAACATTCATATATTTCACCTGTATAGCATTTTGTCTGCTGACTTGCCAATTGGAACGCCATTCATATGCTCACACACACACACACACACACGCATATAGACACATATTTTTAGAGTAAGAAAGCAGAGCAGAACTGAACTCAACTGAACTGAACAAGCCGAGCCGCCTTAGGTTATGCGCTTCCTTTTCACATATTACATAGAAACTTTTTACTAATTTACATTCATTACACACATTTGCAATAAAACTAGTACAACTGCGGTGCAATCAGAGAGCTAGATGCAAAGACTGTAGGCGGTAGAGGGCGTTGAGGCTGGGCAGAGCGAGGCAGAGAGAAGTTTGCATATTCCAACTACAACATTGACATTTTACATGCTTCATTAGCGTGTAAGCGCGGTAATAATGAAATTTCCTTGTGGCTGCGTTTCCAAACTGCATTCTGGGGGGTGGGGAGGTGTGAGATGTCTAGGCAGACAATTGGGGAATTAAGGTGTGTGTGTGTGTGTGTGAGTGTATAATTCGTATTAGGTGTGCCGGCCTTTACTGACTACATATGGTTGTGTGTGTGTGGGCATTCATATTGATTCAAAGTTTTCTAGTAGTTTTGAAAGTTGGTGGAAAACTCCATAAAAGAAAACCAAGAACTCATAATTCAGATTAATTTTTGCTCGGTCCTTTTTCACTACTTTATTTAAACAAGTTGGCAGGCGGCCAGTGTTTACCCCTCTTTTTTTTTTGCATATTAAAATGCAGCCCTGACAGTCAGCTGATCAATGCGATCGCTTATTTTTGAGAAAATCTTTTAGCAAATATACAAAAGTTCATTGACATTTTTTTTTGGTAATTTTATTTTATCTTCCTCGATTTTTGTTTTTTTTTTTTGAAAAGCACAACAAAAGGCATAGAAATCAATCAGTGAGCTAAACAAATTGTCTTGAATTTCCGTCGAGCTGATTTCTGCATATGTGATTGTGACAAACAAAACGAAACAATAACTACAAAGCAAAACCAGATGAGCACGTTCCCTTAAAAAGGAGACTCACAGACAATTGAAATAAAAGGCAAACATAGAGAGACAAGCCCACACAAATTCTAAATCCATACAAATTTTGTCAGCAGTCAGTCAAAAATGAGCAACGGAAATGATGGCGTAGCAAACGGAAATGTCAAAAATATACAAAAAAAAAAAAAAAAAAAAAGAAGAGAAATGGAAAAAATGGTGCTCGGTTGGGCCCTACTCAGCTGGTTTCTAGATGCCAATGATGCTGATGCCTTTAGGATTGCCGCCTGCTGTGCCGGGAGAAATTAAAATTGCATTACAGGTCGTGAGAGTGCAAATAAACGAGTGGGCGTTTGGGGCGGTGTGTTGGATGGGGCTTGGAATATATATATATTTGTTTGGCATACGTCTCCCTTTTAATCATCATCGGTAGCTTGCTGGCTTTCTTTCTTTCTTTCAAGTTGGAATCGTTTGCGTATACCGAGTCGGAGGTCAGGTCAGGAAATAGTTTAATTAAAATGCCAGTAAAGTCATTAAGGAAAAGGTATTTTAGGCTAAACAATTGCTCAAGGGTTTTTGCCATTTTGCTGGCCAAGTTTCAATAAACCGAAAAGCAGAGAAAACTTTTAACTGACCATGCTCATTATTTGTATATGTTAATTGAAGGGTGGCAACCAAACCCAACTCCAAGCCCAACCCCAAGACCATTTCCATGTCCAGTTCAGTTCAAGTCCGGCAGGGTAAAAGATGGGATGGTAAATGGTTAGGTCGGTTGGCGCCTTTAAAAACCCATAACAAATACATATAAAACATGCAAATTTCATCATTCAAATAATAAGAAGAAGAACAAGAAGAATAAAGAGAAGAGTAATACAATACACACGCCCCATGATCCAACTCTGGTTAAGGTCGAAAACAAGACTATAAAAAGTAAATGCAAATGGCCAAAACAGAGAAAGCAACCAGTCAAAACAAAACAAAAAAAATAGAATGAGAATGAAAATTTTACCAATGCATAAATAAAAAAGAAGAAGAAGAGAAAAAAGTGATAGAACATAAAAAGAAGGCAAGGAACCAAACAACAAGATTAAAATGAAAACAATCATGACAATCAGAAACCGCAAATGTCAAATTAAATTATCAATAAATTTTCACCCAACAGAAGTTGAAACAACAACAACAACGACAACAAAATCCGCACCAGCACCAAAACCAACATACCAACCACAACAACATCATGAAAAAGCCACAGCAGCTGGACACGGCCCCGATGCTCATGCTCCTGCTCCTGCTCCTGCTCCTGCTCCTGCTGATGCTGATTCAGATTCAGATTCTGATGCCTTCGAGTCCACAAAGTCCGGACGCTAAAATTCGTTGACGGAACAGGCAATATCAGGCCCAGCAGGACTAGCTAGGGGATGTGGGGGTATGTTTCTTTTACTCTCTCTCACTCTGTGTTTCGCCATAATGAAATCATTTACAAAATGAAAACAGCGACGACAAAACAGCCCGAAAGACGAATGGACTAAGCGCAAGAGAAAAGAAACAAAAAAAAAGGAGATAGAAAATACAAAGAGACAGTTAGACAGAAGGGACAGATAAGAGGACGGACAACGTGCTGGACAGAAGTACAGTCAAGCTGACAGACCGACAGATGGACAGATGGACAGACACACGTATTTAAAAATGTTTTTCTTTTGGCTGTTTCTTTTTTTTATTTCTCCTCCAAGTGGTAAATGGAGAGCTAAAGGAAGTTGATGTTGCCTGGTCCAGAATACAGAAAAACAGAAAACTTTGCACACCATTGACGATGATGATGATGATGATGATGATGGCACTGGAAAAAGGCACACTTGCAAATCATAAAACAACAGACGCGAAGAAAATGTTTTTTAAATCTTCATAAATATTCATTTTGAAGCATGGCAAATAGTTTGGAAGCCTTGGTCAGTCCGTTCAAATGTATGTGTGTCTGTGTGTGCTTAGGGGAGCCCTTGGAGTTGGGGGAGGGTGGGGTTGCCTAAGTGGGCAGCTGTTTTAAGTAAGTTTTCTCATATAAACACTTCGCTTCTTTTTAGATGTGGCGATTCCTTATTTGAGTCTAAAAAGAACCGCTACAACAACAACAACAACAAGGGAGGATGAAATAAAAAACAACAGTGTAGGCATTTCAAATATCCTATGGTGTCCGGTGTTTGTTGGATGGCCTTGAATAAGTAAGAGAATCAGATTAAATTGGTAATTCATGTGGCATTAGAGAAGTTTAATTCATTGAAAAAGTAGGTCCTATTTTGATGAAAGAGAAAATAATACTGGTAAGAGAGTCTTTTGCAATCGATGAAATCGTTTGAAAATCAACAATTTCTAAAATTACTTAGCGCTTTCAAATGTAACGGTTGTAGCAAAGTAAAAGCTTTCAGAGCACAAAAGCTTTACAAGGGGAAATTTTTATGTGGAACAAAATGTGAACAATTGTGGAACGTAATAAGATTTGACTAACTAAGACTATTTTAATCTTAAATTTTGTTTTTTTTTTTATCTGCAATTACATTTGAGTTCAATTTATAATAAATTCAGTTGAACACATTTAAATTTAAATGTTAACAGGAAGCGGCCAGCTGATCGTTTCAGTCAGTTGATGAGCAGCGTTGATCGGCGAGCAACCCTGCAAGCTTGGTTATCGAAATCAAGGCTGAAGCCCAAGAGAAGGAAACATTTAAGAGCGTTAAAAGGAAAGAGCCAAAAATTAAAATTTGTAGAAATGTTGATTTTAAAAATTTAAAAAAAAATAAATAAATAAATAAATAAATAAAGACTGAAGATAAAATCTAAATGTGGGTTCTTTTTGTCCCTAAATTAGACTTGAGAAGTAAGTAAACACGAAATCTATGATTCATTTGAGTCCACTGGGAACTAATAAGCCTTTTCTCCATTATTACTCCAACTTCTCAGAACTTATAAATGTCTTCTAATTTGAACCCGGTCGACTCAGTTTTTAAACCCGGCTAAAATGACAAATTAAAAAAAAAAAAAAAAAAATTGTTTCTTAATTCTTTTATGTTAATTTTTATCAAAACTTTTTATAAGCTAAAAATTTTTACCCAAATACTTCCAAACTTTTTTAATTTTTTAAAATACTAAAATTAAAATGTTTCTTAGTTGTTTTTATTGAAGCAGAGCAACTTCTCTTTTGTTGTTTGTTGTTCCACAAAACAAGGCTTTCTTTTTTCCCTTTATAAAGTTCAGGGGAAATTTTCTCTTTCATACACAACAAATCGGCGTAACATAATCACACCGCAGAAAGTAGTAATACCAATTATGTTGAGTAAGTCTCAATCGGCAAAAACTCGAACTCTCTTCTGAACATGAACCAAAAGGGGTTAGGAGTAATCTCTGGCGGGGGTGGGTGGTGTCGATTCGTGTGCTGCCCTGACTCGTGCACAAACTGTTGAATTCAATTCAGACCGAGTGGTGGCCTGGCCGAACACGAGCAAAACGAGGTTTACCGCCGCCTTGTCGCTTTTTTTCAGTTTCTATCGAAACGCGTAACGGGACGGTTGTGCACGCACGTGGATTTTTCCGACAACTTGGAATTTTTCGCGTAAAGTCAACAAGTAAATTGACAAAGAATTGTGTAATTTTACAGGAATACTCCAGTAATAGCTCGCAATTTTAAATTCGATTGAGTCGAACTGCAAATACTAGATTTGTGTATATTTTGTGAAAGTGAGTGGCCGGTTAACTGTAATCTGCCGATTAACACATTTTGCACAAACAAAATTAAACGGATTTTCTTGAGCGCCTGTTTAGGTGTTGCCGAGAGGTGTTCGTATAAAAGACGCTTCGTTTGGCTTTGCTTTTGAATCGGAGGAGTCTGATTGAATTCTCTCTTTCGTGGGACGACTCTCTTGCGGTAATTTCTCTCTTTATTTGTGTGCACCGGCACTCTCTTGAGTTTGCGTTGTTTGTGTCGTCCTTTTGACATAGAAAATCGGAGGAAAATCGGGAAAATCGGGAAAATCGTGTGCAAATTGTCTCGCACGACTGCCAACCAACGTCAGTCGCTGATTCAAGTCGCAGCTTTGCGTTTACACCTCGTCTACGGCCGCATCGTAGTCGAAACAAGAAAAAACCCACATAAATCGGTAACAACAACAACAAAAACAACATCCAAAAAATTCTTTACGCGTTTTAGAAAAATTCAACAAATTTAAAAAACCAAACAATAAATTAATAAAACCAAATCAAGAATAAGTAAAAGTGTTGACAACCAGCTTTTGCCAGAAAAGAAAGAACGAAGAGAATAAAATCACTGCCAAGTAAATAAGCACAATAAAACACCAAGCAAAAAGAAACAACAAAAAAATTGGGTAGCCCAAAAGGAGGAAGCAAAAAATATATAAAAGTGCTCCTCGCGCTTTTTTAAAATTAGAACACTCATTTGGGAGAGTGTGTGAGTGTGTGTGTGTGTGCCCGTATGCGTTTGCTTATCGCAAGACGCGCCGTGTGTGTGTTATTTTGTGTAAAAAGTACAAGTTGAAACGTGTCGTCGTCGTCGTCTTCGTCGGCTTCTTTGCTGAGTAACTGTGCAGGTGAAGGTGGAGTGCGTACAAATTTTTCGGTAAACCATAAAATAAAGAAGAAAGAAAAAACAACTAAGAAAAAAAATAAATAAATAAATTCTTCTAGCTTGTCGACAGATTGCTTAAGACAACCAACTTCTTCCGCACACTCACACTGTCACACTGTGCTCTTTCAAACAAACGAAAAGAAAAATTCTTGTGCAAGAAAAACGCAAAAAGCAAAATAACAGAAAAAGGGTAAGTTTCACCTGTTGAAAATATTTCATGTATGAAATATATGCAAATAATCTTAATTTATTATTCAGCATTATTTGTTGTTTATTTATTTATACATGAGAGATAGTGAGTTCGTTTTTGAAAGATTTATTTTAAAACAATTTAATGCATGAATTGCCAATCGCTCAACTGTATAATTAATACAAAACTATAAAAATAAAAGTCAAGCGATTGCCTTGCCGCAATCACTTCATTTTGTTGATTTTTTTTTTATCAAAAACAATTAATTAAAATTATGATGAACGCAATTCAGTATTTCTGCATTGGAAATAAATTGCCATTTTGATGGACGAAAAAAATCAATTCGAGCGAATAAGTTGAAACAGTTGTAAAAAAAAGAAGGCAAATGTTTTCAAAAATTAACTGCAAATAAAATGAATTTAAATGTAAAAAGACAACAACAACAACTACAAGAGTGATAAATGTATTAAAAAAAATAAAAAATTAAAATCTCGCATTCATTAAAATCACTTGATTTTTTATTTTTATTGTTGTTCTTGTTGTTGTTGTTGTTATTGTTGATAATAAAAAATGTTAATGGATATATGCATAAGGTATGTGAGAAAAATTAATAAACAATAGGAGACAACATGAAAAGCATAATTATATCCGCTGAAGATGGCAAAAGAGAAAAATACACTTCAAAAATCCATTAGCCAAGTTGAGTTTTGTTTAATTGGCAAAAACAATTGAATACCTTTTTACACTGTTAACAATTAATTCGAAAATTACACATTCAATAATTAAAACATGAAAAGAACAATATATTTTTGGTCGAGTGGCTTTTTATCAGCAATTATTTTCCCAAATTTACACTTTTCAATTTTTCAAAAAAAAAAAAAAAAAAAAAAATTTCAATTTTATTTTTATCAGTATGAAAAAGTGGACCCCTTAATTCCTGATTAAATATTTTTGTATATATAAATAAATATAGGCAATTATGTGGGTAAATTGAATGGGGATAAGCCAAAGTGAACTGAATAATTAAGCCAAAAGTCAAGAGCTTAGTGGATCCGACACTTATATTTTCATCGGAATAATAAAGAAGTCAAAGTCATATATGATTTTTTAAATTAAATCAGAGTTAATTTATTTTTATAATTTTAAGGTTTTAATTTTTTCAAGCAGATCGGCACATGGATTTATGGAGTATAGAAAAGTGGAACTCTGAAATCCTGGTTGTTTTAAGGATAAATAAATATAGGAAAAGTGAACTGAATAATTAAACCAGAAGTTATCAGCTTAGGGGAACTCATGTCCTCTTTTTTATGGGAAAATTGAAGAAACTAAGGATAAAATTATCTATAAGAATTGGAGAGGGCTAAGAACTATCAATTTTTATTTAATCTTAAGATTTTTTCTTAAGCAGATCGGAGGGTAGGTTTCCATTTTTACCAATTATATTAAAGTATGGAAAAGTAGATCTCTTAATTGTGCAAAGGACATATAAATAAAAAATTATAGTGAATAAGTCAAAGTGAACTGAATAGTCAAGGCCTTAGACACTTATAATTTTATCGGAATACTGAAGGGCCCAAATATATAACTCTCTATAAGGATAATGGAACTCTGGATTTATTTATTTAGAACATTTTTTAAATTAAATCAGAAATAATTTCCATAATCTTCTTTCCTATCAGGAGTATATATTTTTATAAAATTTTTATAGAATATTTTGCTAAAAATTATTTATAAATTCCGAAAAATACAAGTCAATCAATTGATTGAGTTAATTTTCATTTAATCGATTGTTTGGACCAACCAAATTCATTTATAATTTCGAAATTGTAGAAATACTTAGGGAACAATTGATTTTAAATGCCCCCCGAAAATATTTAATTAAGTTGGAAATTATGTTTGAATGCACATAATTTTACATTTCGGGCCAATTGATCAAAATGCCCAAAATTTCTATTAAGCGTGAGTAAAACGTGAATGCAATTGTTTTGGCCCAAAAACAAACATAAATTTAGCTAATTAAACATGGCCACAAAATGACTATATAGATTATATATAATATAATTCCATTCCATTCCATTCATAACGCTGCCAAACAAACAAACAAACACACAGACACACCGACAGATACATTTGTATATAAATGGAATAAAATTTAGTTTAAGACAGAAACAACTGGCTGAGTCAATGATTCGAGTCGTATGGCAAATGCAACAAAACATTTTCAAAATTTTGGTTTGCCGCAGCACTGAGCAATTGGCCAACTCATAACCACCACGAATCTGCATACAATGAATGCGTATGTTTGCATACTTCTATCCCCAGTAATAACAATAAAATGTGAAAAACACACACGCACACACAGACACACAGATAGACAGAAGCAGGGAAAATGCAATTCAAATTGGTATTTGGCATTAAATTCAATTGGCAATGCAAAACACGCAGCATACAAAATTTGAGCAGAAGAACACAATAAAGACCCGAAAGAGTTTTCAAACGAATCCAACAGACATCCTAATGATTTTCCAGAGAGGCAGAGAGAGAGAGAGAGAGAGAGGGAGAGGAAGTAAAATATTTGGGCCAAATTTTCATTTTGCTGTAAAAGGTTGTTGTTGTTCGATTATTTTTGGAAAATTCAATTGTCGTTGGCATTGGCAATTAATAAAATCGAATGAATGAAAAGGTTTTTGTTGATGAAGCCGAAAATATCCTTTCAAGTCTTTAACTCACGATTAATAGTAACCTAGTTAGTGCATAATTAATCGATACTTTTATGTAAATGGGAAATTTCACTTTTATTTCTTGAGACTTTTCAATTTATTTGTTAGTTTCCTTGGTTACGTTTCCTTGGTGAAAAATTGAAATGGAAGCGTGGGAACTCTTTGAATTTGATACCCCTTTGAATGTTTTTGAGCTTAATCAAGAATAGAACAAAAGTCTTTCACAATGGGTCCAGCTGATCAACCCACTCGCTCTGAACAGAGTTGCATTTTGGATACTTATCGACCTGCTACAACGGTACAGTTTTAGTAGAGTTGAATAAACTAAATGAAGCCTGGCGTTTTCTTGGTGAAAAATTCCTTTTTTTTTGGAGTTACAAATGGAGGCGTCGGAAATCTAGGAATTTAATACCCATTCGAATATTCTTGAGCTTAAAATAGAACAAGAGCCTTTTAGAATTGATCCAAGCGATCTTATTTGTCGGCTGGTCAACCTTTTCGCTCTGTCCAAATGAAAGCGTCGGAAATTAAAGAATTTGATTCCTGAGCTCAATTTAAAATATGACAAATTTGATTTTGATTCCTAAGCTTAATTTAAAGTGTGACAAAAGTCTTTTAGAATTGGTCAAAGTGATCTTATTTGTCCCCTGATCAATCCTCTCGCTCTACCCAGAGTTGCATCTTCGACACTTATCGACCTACTGAGACGGCACAGTTGTATTTTCGGAAGCTTAATTTTCGACTGTCTTTGAAAATAAAACTAAATGAAATGTATTTATATTCAAGTTGACTTGAATGATTAAAAAGTGACCTGGAGTTTCCTTGGTGAAAATTATTATTTTTTTTTAACTCCAAAAGGAAGCTTCGGAAATTTAAGAATTTCATTCCTGAGGTTAATTCAAAGTATGACAAATTTAAATTTGATTCGAGATTTTAATTTAAAGGTGTCCCAGCTAACATATTGGTCAAGATGATCTACCCTCTCGGTCTGCCCAGAGTTGCATTTTGGTTACTTATCGACCTGCTAAAACGGTACAGTTTTGTTTTGAAAAGAATACTAAAACAAATGCAATTTCATTTGGGTTGAACTGAAAATATTGCCAGCTGTCATTTAAGTGGCCATCATAATTATAAACAAGATTATTTTTTTATTTTCCTTGGCCTTTTCTCTGTGTGTTTGTTTGTTTGTTTCTTTCACAGCTCATTTTAATTTCAATGCTCGTAATGTTGTAAAAACATTGAGACTCGACTCCATTCTGTATGGTTTAGGGCTTCTCTGGTTTCCTTCTGCATTATGCGGCAATTGCCTTTTGGGCGGGGTATTGACTAATTAAAAATAGCAAATGAAGATGAAGGAAAGCAGAAGGAAGTAACCAGAATGCCATAGTAAGCAATGGACTATTTATTTTACTATTGCTTTCTTTCTTTCATTCTTTGGTTGGGTAGGATTTCTCTTTCTTACATTTGCAGTCGTTCCTTCTCTTTCCGCCTGTGTTTATCATTTGTTGTAAGAACGTAGGAATAACAGCAAAAGTAGATTTTTTCGCATTTTCCAAATGACCCAATAAATTTTCGCTCATTATGACGCCAAGCCACGCTCATTGTATTTTTCTGCAAAAGCGAAGGCTTGGTTTGAGTTGAGTTGGGTAAGTGCGATTGCCCGGGGATGATGGGTGGAGAACCCAAACCAAGCGACGTTTCGGAAGTGAAGCAAGTTTCAGCTGAAATAGCAAAAAAAAAAAAAAAAAAAAAATATTACATATTTTTGGCTGGTTTGCTCGTTCCTACGTTGCGAACATTTCCTCTTTTTTCTTTTTTTCTTTCGTTCTTTTCATTTCGTTTACGTTTCATATCGTTTGTTTGCTCAAACAGTAAGTGAAATAAATGTGTAAAGTAGAAGAAAGAAAAAAAATATACATAACAAATAAAAATTAAGTACACAGAAGACCGACAGGTAATTACATTGCCCAGTGTATAATGAGCATCAAAATGGTACTAAAAAAAATTATGAATTAAAATGAGAAAAAAAAAAAAAACAAAAACTTATTTATTGGATTACGAATTTCACTAGCTTACTTGCTAAGATTTTAATTGGTTGATTTGTTCTCCAAATGTCTTTGTGGTGTGCGCTGAATTGTATGCTAAGCTTTTTTTTTTTTTAGAAAAATGAAGAAATCCACAAATCTAAAGAATTTTGCGAATTTTGAAAAAATTGATGAATTATATTTGGCTGATCCTATTCAAATAAAAGAAGAAGATATTCAGAAAGCTATAGAGAAGTCATTGGCATACCAGACTGTAAAATTGGGTTATATTCAAGATAAAATCATAAGCTAGCTTAAATCGGATAACAATATTATCGAGAATTAATAATTCGGTCTTCCTGAACCATTTGGATGGAGCAGCTATACCATAGAGAAGTCCCAAAGCCTGATATAATCGGCAAACTAGAAATCATATATATCAGATTATGTTTCAATCATTTATGCCCTGATAATTCATAGAGAAGAGCCTTTTATAATTGGGAGACTATTGTATAACTCAGAAATCATATATACCAGATTAGGTTTAACTAATTATGTACTGATAATTCATAGAGAAGCCCCTTAGCTTTCCATAATTGACAGACCATTTTATTCCATAAAAATCATATATATCTTATTACCAGATTTATTCACTGATCAAATAATTCATTATATAAAAATATAATAATAAATATGAACCGATGCAAGGAGTGGGGTCACCTTACCATATAAATTCCATAGGATTCGATCGAGACTACACAGACTAGACGATTTGGAGTCATATGTCCTATATCTGTATATATGTTATATGATTCTGATGTTGTTTCAGCCTTGAGCAAATTTGATATTTGTGTTGATTAAACATAAAGTTATTCATGGTTTGGGATTACCTTACCATATAAACCACATAGTGTCCGATCGAGATATATACACATATAGAATTGTATAATTTGGATTTTCTCTCAGCCTTGATGATTGGAAATTTCAAGCAAATTTGATATTTGTGATGATTAAACATAAAAGTTATTCATGCATCAAGTTTGATTTGGATAGAACTATCGTATCTTCAGCACCCATAAAACCCCCAATGGAATTCAATATTTGCAATATGTAAATGTATGCAAATGACCTGAGTAAAGCCCCCAAAATTATTTCAGAACGGAATTCAAACTGTCCGAAAACAGTATGCTTTAAATATTTCCCTTGCAAATTGGTTCGAATAATAAAATCAAAAAGAGAATTTTATGAAAGACCCAGTATAACCTTTTCTTATTGTTGTTTTCGAAATTTTTTCGACTTATCAAAGCTAATGCAAATCCTTTTGAATTTTAACACTTTTCCAGTGTAGAATCAAAATAATTAAGCAAATTTTGTGTGAAGCCCCAAAAGATCTCAAATCTACACACACTCATTTAAAATCCTTCTGCCTTTCTCACTTGCTCAGACTCTCTCTCTCTCTCTCTCTCTCTCTCTGTCTCTCTTTGGCTCCTTCCTATATATGTGTATTTCCTGCTTAACTCTCTGGCCTTGTTTAGACTGTTTAGCCATTCAAGTGCGCACATTTGAATAATTAATTTGTGCACTGCTAATTTACACTCTGCCTAGTTGGCTGACTGGCTGACTGGCTGGCTGGTTGGCTGGCTGGCTTTTTGGTTGGCATTTGGCAGAAAATTTGACTTTCAGGATTGTGGGTTAGTTAAGGGGCCCAACGGCTACGCATAGAGTGTGAAAGAGAATGCATTTTCCTAGGCCACATTATTTGATTATATTTTGGAAATGTTACTGTTGCTGATGCTGATGCTGCTGCTTCTCTCTGATTTAGTTACAGGCTTGGCTTTGGTCCTTTGTTTTTGCCTTGACTGACCAGCTAACCTGGCCAAATTATGTAAATATCCAGTTAGAGCCTAAAGCTACAACAATATGAACCAGGTACATATCATAAATGACACACACACACAGACACAGAGACACATAGATAGGTGCAGACGGGAAAGTGTTTGTGCGTATTTACCGAAACTGCATTTGCTGTGCATCCATCTCCGTCCGTGTGTCACTTTATGTGTGTTGTGAGTGCTCGACTGTCTAGCATATTTATGACACTGGTAATTAAATTTAATTGTTGCACTTTTAGACCTGCCCACGCACATGAGCATCTCTCTTACTCCCACTGGCCCACTCACTCTGTTTTTAGCCATTTCATTCACGCCACGCTCGGTTCTCGTTACGTTGCGGTCATTTGGCTGGCGAACTGTTTGGTCTGTTGGCTTGCGGCCTCATAATTTAACCCACTAACGCCTGCCACACACGCACACACACACACACATACACACTTGTATTGCACCCTACCTCCCCCTGCCTATCCGTTTTTACACACTCTTGTTACTTACTTAACCTTTTGTGTCTCTGGCACCTTTTTGCTTTTGTGTTTCAGTTTTTTTCCACTCTCTTCTTTTGTTGTTGTTTTAGTTTTTTATTGTCGCATTATTTTCATTATAATTTGACACACTCCCGCGACTCGTGCCCCTAAATTAAAGTGACTGCCAACTTGCGTGCAACTTCTGATATGATAAGCAGCTGGCCCAGCTGGTCTGAACAAATTCCCTTCAAACCGCACCTTGGAATAAATTCCCCTTTGGCTAACTAAAATTTAATTGCAATGCTAAACGCGCCGTGTCACGTGCACCACATAATTAGCTTAAATTGTGAGAACCCATTATTATAGAAATTATTCCATATATATATTTATATATCCACTATTTTCCTAACAAATAAATATATATGTATATAAATTTTCTATTCCGGATAAATAAATATTTATTTCATATTTATTATTTAGCCAAATTAATTTAATTTTGGTCTAAAGAAACTCAATACTAAATACACACACACAAATCTCTCTCTAAATTATAGTTTATTAAGTAACAATAAATAATTACTTAATGAACAATCAAATATATACAAACCCGATTTAATTTACATCCAACTCTCTGTTTACTTGCAAATTCTGTTGATTTTACTTGAAATTGCTCAATGGTGTTGGACAAATACGACAAATTATCTAAGCCATTTTTGCCAACAACAACTACGTAAAATATTTCTCTGCTCATTCAATTTATTATTACTATGGTTTCTTTTTTTTCAATAAATATTAGTATCTTTTGATATGTGAAATGTTATTATCCTAACCTGTCACTAAAAATATTTCAATAATATTTTCACTCATGCAAATGCATACTAGTTTTGCCATTTTTTGAATATGTAATTAAAATGCTTGGCGTAATTTAAATGGTTAAATTAACTTATACAGGGTGTTCTAAAAAGAAAATGAATTTCATAGGGTATTTTGTCAAATTCGAATGTTTTGTTCAAATTCCAAAATTTTCAAAAAAGAACATTGGAATGATTGGAGAATTTCATTGGATTGATCTGAAGAACTAGATCCGAAGATAATGGAATTGAGTGAACCGAAGAATAAATAATTGAACCAGGAAACTTTAACAAAAAACTTTAATATAATTTTGATCAATTTTAGTTAAAAATGGGAAAAGAATCTAATTCATTTTTTGTTTGAATCGAAAGTATCTTAAGGTTCTGAGTTAGGAGTTCCCAATGGAACCTATAAGCTTTATATAACTTCTTATTCTTCTTTAAAACATACGGAAAAAAGTTATTCTTTTTCTTCTTCTTCTTCTTTTTATATTCTTACCCACCTCTTATCGACCTTAGTAAGACTCACGTATCTTATCGTAATATCTTAAGGTTATTAAGGTTCTGTTAGAAGTTCCCAATGAAACCCAGAAGCTTTAAATATCTTATTCTTCTTCTTTAGAATATTAGGAATCAATATTTAGGACTTTAAAGAATTTATTTATTTTTCTTCTTCTTCTTTCTGTCTTTCCCACCAAGTCCAGCTTGAAATCTTATTCGACCTCAGTAAGACTCCACAATCTTATCGAGGAATCTTACGGTTCTGAGTTAGAAGTTCGCAATGGAACCTAGAAGCTTTATATAACTTCTTTTCCTGCCTCAAAACATACAGAAAATAAGTTCTTCTTTGTCTTCTTTTTATTTTTCCTCTCTCTCTCTCTCTTATCGACCTTAGTAAGACTGAGTTAGAGGTTCCCAATGGAACCTAGAAGCTTTATGTAGCTTCTTCTTCTTTAAAATATTCGGATAAAATGATAAGGCTTAAAAAATTTTCTTCTTCTTACTGCCTATCCCACCAAGCCCAGCTCGAAATCTCTTCCAACCTTGGTAAGACTGGAGATTTTTTTGTTCAGGTCTATTTAATTGTCTAAAGGGCTGTAAAATATTTTCCACTACATTGTTAAATTCCCTTTGCAAACCATTTTTCCTTTCTTTTGTAATTTTTCTGGCAATTGTTAACTCTTCGTCTAGACGGGAATATAAAGCTGTTTTTTTTTTGTTTTTTTTTTTTTTTACTTTTTTATTTATATTTTGCCTTAATTTTATTTTTGGGCATTGTCTGTTCTATTGTGGCCTCAACTTAAGTTATAATATAAAATGTCTTCACATTCAAAACGATTGCGGCTTATTAAATTTTAAAGTCTCTTGGTTTTTTTGGGATAATGTAACACCCTGTATTAAATTTGTTTTCCCTTAAAAAGAAGAACACAAACAATTTTGAATAGTTTTGAAAGGTTTTGTTTATGCCATGATATAGTCCATTACTATTATTATATATATATATATTTATTTATTTATTTTATTTGCGAAACATGATGATGTGGGTCAATGGAGCCTTTCAATGAAAAGAAAGGTAGTGTGTCAATTTTCATTTCAATTTTTATTTTTTTGCAAAAAGAGCAAACAAAATAAACAAAAAAAAAAGGGTCTAAATAGAAATACAAATAAAAGTGACAACACTTTTTTTTTTTGTTTTTGTATAACAACAACAAGAACAACAACAAGAGTCAGAATCATAGCAATAAGAATGGCAAACATTGCCGCTAAAGGGAAAGTGAAAGGAAATGCCCGCCAGCAGTTTTTAACAGTATCCTTGACTTTTGTTACTTTTACTTGGCCATTTTTTGGAACGACTTGAACTCTAACCAACAACAATAACAACAACAACAACAACAAATAGCAACGGTAATGAAAAACGCGCCTTTTGTGGGGTCCCTTAATGGGCGCGGGCGTTTTGCCAGAAAATGTTGTCGTGCCGTTTGTCCGCCAACACCCCCGTCACCCTCTCCTGCACTTACCGCACCCACACCAACCTACACATTCTCCTTATTTCAGAAATTCAACCCCCCCCTTTCCCCTGCCTACTTGATTCGGTATTGCCACATGCCGTGTTGCCTCTTTCATTTCATTTTTTTTTGTATTTTGCGCCGACAAACTTTTTGAGTAAATGTCTTTGTCAGCAGGTGTAGCGGAATGGCCGAGGGTGCTACAGGGGCCCGGCTGAGCTCGCTTTTTTTGGGTACAGGGGAATACCCTAACCGTATGCAGTAGACCTTTGCGCTGCTCTTACTTTTTACAGTTTCATTACCTTGAAAAGAGATTTTAATTTTTTTTTTTGTGTTTGCTTTGGCCTGGGTTTTTTTTTTTTTTATTTTAACTTGTTGGTGAAATGCTTTGTAGCATTTATGCGGTCTTTTACTTAGTATTTGTTTTTGTTGTTGTTGTTGCTGGTTTAATGTTGAAAGTTTTGGTCGCCCTTTGGCATTGCCTGGGCGCTTTCAAAAATTTTCTTAAATATTTTTTGTGCTAAGCTTTTTTGTTGCTTGTTGCTCTTGGCTTCTTTTCTTTTTTTGTTTGGACTGATTTGGTGCTGCTTTTAATGTTATTTGTGGCAATGTGTTTATTTAAACACTTGAATTATTTAAATACGCTCATTTTGGCTTTGCCATTACGACTGATACAAAAAAAAAACCAAGTGCTTAAAAAAAATAAAAACACAGCCAACCGAATTAGGGCCAAGAAATTTGTAGAGAGATGTGTCCTGAGTAAGTCGTGGCGAACTTTTGCGACATTTCGCATATTAAAATATTCCATGCATTCATAAAATATCGCCACTTAGACAGAAACAATTTCTGTTTACATACACGCCGAATGGTTTGATGGTTTCTTTTTTTTTTTTTTTTGGTATTTTTATGGGAATTTTGCAGACGTGGCAAAGAGAAATTTTTAACACACAATTACTTAAACGAAACCGCATCGGTTGTGGCTGCTTAGATAATCTAAGTGGATTTGAGTAGAGTAAAGTCGAATCGAGTCGAATCGAGTAGAGTTGAGCTGAAATCAAGTGGGCCAAATTTGTTGTCTGTTGTTGTGGCTTTTTGGCCATTAATGAAATGAAGCTCATTAAAATGCAACGAAAATGTCACTTATCTGAAATTGAACTTACCCACAAATTTACTCACACACACACACACCAACCAATTGGAGAAAATTTGGCCAATTATTGTCACAAGACTTTGGGAGATAAAATGCTTGGTGTTATTGCGTATACGCCATGTGGGCCTTTTGGTTGGGGAGGAGAGCGGTAGGCGTAAATTCGCTTACCGATAACCATCGCAGAGATGCAGCAATAACAACAACAACAAAATGATGTGCTAAATTAGAGTGCAAGCTTGTTAACGACAAGACGTGTGAATTTTGATTACCTTGGCCGCAGCACATTCAAATGACTGAGATATTTCAGATAAAGGTCAACCGAAAATGAATGGCCTCTTCTCAAATCCAAAATAAAAGCGGGTCTCATGAAAAAGGGAATTGGTGAGAGCCTAGTAAATTTGTAGGGGGACTCTGAAGCCGTTGGCCACAAGGTTTTATGGGTCAGTTTTGTTGCATAATATCTATGGACTTGTTCATGTTCACCAGAGTGTATATATAGTCTTACTGTAAAGATATATAATAAAGATCCAGTGAATTGTCTCTTAGATTGTCACATTTGCCGCTAAGTAAAGTCGTATAAAACGCTTGACATACATAAAAACCGAAGGCGTGGGATGAAGTAGCACAAGAAATCTGAGCAAAGCCAAATCAAGTAGCCAACAATTTACTAAGGTTAACAATAACAACAACAAGAATAATGTGGAAAAATATTACCAATAACAGTCTAAAGTCTCAACGTCAGCGACAAATAATATGAAAGAAGAGCGAAGCTATTAAATATTTTGGCCACAAAGATTTTAATCAGAACCTAAGTCGGCTAACCAGTTTCTTCATACAAGCTCGATCTTTCTAGACAGATATGGACTATTCGATCAGGACATTCTGGAAGAGAAGAAAATACCCCAGTTATGGTTAAAGACGTTTAGCTATAAAGCTATTATTCAGAACCTAAATCAGCTAACCAGTTTAGCTTGTCGATAAAGGATCTATTTTTCCAGGCAAGTATGTCTATATAGACGACTTACTCAGGACACTCTAGAAGCCAAGAAAATACATAAGTTAAGGTTAATGAGTTTTAGCTATAAAGATTTTATTCAGAACCTAAATCGGCTAACCAGCTTAGCTTGTCGATACAAGCTTGATCTCTCTAGACGGGTATGTCTATATGGACTACTCGATCAGGACACTCTGGAAGAGAAGAAAATACCCAAGTCAAGGTTAAAGAATTTTAGCTATAAAGTTTTTATTCAGAACCTAAATCGGCTAACCAGTTGGTCTTGCGATCTTCCTAGACAGATATGTCTATGTGGACTATTCGATAAGGGAGACTAGATCACACTAGGAGGGTCTCCCAGGATATATAGTTTCTCGATTTGTATTTATATTGAGGCAGACTGCTTTTTTTGAGTGAGATAGAATTTCATCTGGCTAAATTTAATTATGTTGAAGGACAAGTTTATTAGTGAAGTAAACAACTATTTAATTGTTATAAGAAAATAATCAAGTAATTGTTGTTGGAATATAAATACTATTTATATGGTCGGGGTGAGTTCTCCTGCTTATTTGCTCTTCCTTTAATATAATTTTTTTTTCTTTTGGTCAAGGATTTTCCGGCTAGCAGTTAACTGCAGAATATAAGCTTGGCTGTATATTCCGGCTACCCCTCTTGGCACATATATATGGACTATTTACTTGTATATTGTTTTTCTTGTTTTTTTTTTTTTTATTCTTTTGGCTTTTTCTTTCTGAACTGGCGTTCATGGAGAGCGATAAAAATGGCCCGGCTATTGTGTTTCGCATAGGATGTTATGGTCGTATTGCCTGCCATATTGTTAAGTTCCTCGGCGTTTGCACTTTAGCCCGTATTGGGGGGTGTCTCTCTGTCTGTCTGTAGAGTAAAGCCTGCGTAAAGTGAAGAAAAATTGTAGGAAATTACATTTCGAGGTGGTATACACAGCCACTCAGGATAGGATACATTGGGATATATTCAACCAACCCACCCACCCGCTCAATGATTTTTAGCCTTCATCACAGACTCCTTCTTTGGGGGACACAAAACAAAAAAATCCAGACTTAGCCTATTAGCATTCATATTAAAACGAAAGTGGAGCCATATTGTGTACAACATGGCGTATGCGTATTGTCCGTGTGACTGTATGAGAAAGATCTGGATTCTCTAACTGTGAATGTAAATGTGAATGTGAATGTGCTTGTGGCATTCAATGTGAATGACACAGGACACTTACGTTCTGCCCAGTAACTAGGAACTGCCGATAAGTTTGGACCAGGCCCAGTGAAAGCAAAAGTATCTGTGTGTGAGGGTGTATGTGTGTGTGAGATTTTTGGGATGCGTAAGGCACACACAATCTGTTTTTAGTTGCTAGCCAGCCAGCCAGCACTTGGGCAGATTTTGGGGATTAACGTGGGCTCATCTAAGCAGACTGGCTAGCTGGCCTAGCCTGGCCATCAGGCACTACCAGTCACAACAACAATGACAATATGAACAACAACAACAAGAACAACAACAACAATAAATGCCATAAGTCTTGGGCTCCTTTTTGATTTGGTTGCGTCGTTTTCGGTTGCTCGTTTGTTGGCTTTTCTCTTTTGCTATGGCTCACTCTCTTTATGCGTGTGTGCGTTTGTGTGTGTGTGTGTGTACACAGTTAATTCCTTTTTGAGTAATACGCGTGTCCTTTCAATAGACAAGAAAATTGCATTTTCAGTGTACTTTTTGTTGTTGTTGTTGTTTTTGTTTTGGCTTTAGCTTTGGCTACTTTGACTGCTTTTGGCCATTTCATTTCATGTTATTTCATTTTATGTTTATGTTTAATTTAGGCTTGAAGCTTAGTCAAGTCGGTACAGAATGTGGGCCTTAAAAAAAAAAAATGTTTGTTATACACAAACTGGCCAACTTACAAGCGTATACACAAAATTAATTACCCGCAAAAGAGCTTAAGGCAAATTTACCTGGTCCAAAAAAAAAGCATAAAAAAAAAACACTAACCAAGTGACTGTTAAGCTGGCCTGGGTATATTCATTCCCACAAAGAAGCTGGAGTGAAAATAGGCTAAAGCAGATTGAGGATAATATTAAAATAGGATAACCAGGATTTTTGGGTACCAGCTTAGCCATACCAAAGGACAATTCCTAATCGAGCATGTGAATTAATGTGCGATGAAAACAAAAAAAAGAAAGAATTTTGGGTTCTCTCCTCTTGAAAATTAACAAACAGGCCACAGAATGACCACAGCAGCAAAATTGTCTAATTTTCACTTTGGGTTTTTTTTTGTGATCCTTTATCTGTGCGATGGCCAGCAAGTTTTTAGCAACATTTCGATTTGTTGGCTCATCGTTTGTTTGTTTGTCTTTGAATCGATTAAATTAAAGCGTCCGCTAATGCGGTCAGCTTTTCCACTTGCAATTGAAGTTTCACAAAATGACCACGTGCTTGTGGCCAAGTTTGTTGTGTTTTCTATTGTTTTGCTTTGTTTCTCTTTCTCTTTTTTTTTTTTTTGCTTTTGCCTTTGTCTGTGTGTGTGTGTGTGTGAAGCAGTCTGGTTGTTTGCGTGTTTTGTAGGTGTTACCGTTTATGTGGCTTTGTCAATGCCTCTCTGACTGTGTGCCTGCCCACAGATCCCCAAGCACTTAAGGGCACTTTAGACGTGAACGAAGCTCACACTCACGCACACATACACACACATTTTTGGTCTAACAGTGCAGCATTTGGCCCATTATAGCACCAAAAGTGCTTATCTATACAATTCCCCGTCTCTCTCTCTCTCTCTCTCTCTGTGTGTGAGTGTGTGTGAGTGTGCCTGGCCACGATCAGGCTAGCGACAGCAGAAACTTAATAATGTGCTTAATAGCGCGCAACAGCAAGCCAAGTCCAATGGGCAACAACAGCCGCAACAAAAACAATAGAATCGCTTTTACGTTTTAGCCATTTGCTTACCAAAGCTCCTGTCTTTGTCCCTAAACAAGCAGAGGAACTGGAGCAGGAGTACATAGGTCAAACACAAAAACAAGAAAATAAAATTGAAAAAAAAGAAGAAGAAGAAGAAGAAATGTGCCACGTACTCGGACGTTTTCTACACACACGTGAGTGTGTGTGTGAGTGTGTGAGTGTGTCTAAGGCCTGGCCAGCACGTCCTCCGATTAGCATATCAATATGCTGCATACACCCACCGCACACATGCACATTCACACTCACAGTCACACTTACAGTCACACACGCACTTGCGCGGCCATTTGCCAGGCATTTTTGCTAGCGTTTCGCTCTGTTGCGCCCGTCAATGTTGGTAGGTAATAATGGCAAAAGTGACACATCGTTATGTGGTTTGATAAACATACAGGCAACAATATCAACGACAACAACAACAACAATAGCAACAATAGCAATAACAACTTTGTATGCCACAACGAATAAGTAACACGAACCCATGCAGAGAGCTAGACAAAATCATTGATGGGCACGTGAGCTGATCGTGAGTGCTTCGATATTGGAAAAATATACATTTCCAAATTAAAATAAATGAAAATTTAAAGTCAGCTAGCCAGGGTTGTATTTTTATATCAATTAAACAGGGTTGCATTTTGATATTTAGTACACAGGGTTGTATTTTTATATCAATTAAACAGGGTTGCATTTCGATATTAAGTTAACAGGGTCGTATTTTTGAGGAGCAAAAAAATTGTAAATAAATTCAAAAGGAATGGGAAAAATGATATAAAAGAGGAGGAGCAAAAAAATTGTAAATAAATTCAAAAGGAATGGGAAATATGAAATAGGAGATAAATTAAAATATTTATTAAAATAAAATTCAATTAAAAAAAATCTTTTAAATATTTGAAGAAAAGAAAACCATTTAATATTACAAAATGAAAATATTCAAAGGAAATTTTTTTTTTGAATTTGAGAATTTTGGAAAAATATATATAGAATACCTAAAATATCTTATAGAAAGAAATTTGAAATATTTCTGTAATTGTTCTGTAGGTATTTATTTACCTTTAAAAAAAGAGCATTTCTTTTGTCTTTTCATTTAGTTTCATCTCTAATGTTGGCTATGTATTTGATTATACTATATGCATGCACATTGACAACAAGCAGTCAGTTGATTGCGTATACGCCTCGTTGTCATATGCGGCTGTCAAGTGCTCAGAATAGTTTGCCAACGGTGCGAGAGAAGATGCCTTTGTGCGGGATGCTAACAAACTTAATGAAATGAGCGGATTGAATAGTTTGCTTTTTGCATATTCAACACACACCAACACACTCACACGAGGGGGGGTGTAGGGCAAAATAGATAAATACATACATACAAACACTCGCACAAGATATTGAATTTTATTTTATTATTTTTCTTTTCTCTTCGTATTGGCAAAGCAAAGAATAGAGCCAGGCGGCAACACATGCCGCCATTTGAATGGCTTTTTTGCTCGACGATATTGTCGCAGCATAATATCAAATTACCCAAGTAGTACCAAGCCACTCCATCACCACCGTCGCCACCGAAGCCAGCAACTTGAACATTTTCTGTTCCATCAATTGCTTTTGCTAGCTTGGCTTTCGAACAAGCTGGGAGGACAACAAGGACAATTGCTGCCAGCTCGAGACCAAGACTGTTTGGTATGAGACTTATGTGGGTTTTTCAAGGGTTCGAGAGGAGCCCCTTTGGCTTCTATCCACATTTATTGCTTTACTTGCGCATTATGTGCCAGTCAACCAGCCACACCTTGCCACCTGCCCGACTCTTTGTAAACTACTTAATGGTGTGTAAATTTGTTGCCGGGGGGGAGGAGAGATTGCTGGGGGCTGGCTGGAAAGCTGCTGAGGTAACTTGCTCTGCCATCAATGGCAACACTCGTTGGTTTCAATTTTGTGGCAGAGAAAAATTAATTTTGTTTCTCTTACTGTTGCTTTCGTTGTTGTTGTTGTTTGTTTGCTTGGCTCTACCAATTTTCAATTTGGTTCGGTGCCATAAACTGCATTTTGGAAGCCAAGCTGGAGCCCAACGGTGCGTATGCTTAATGGTTTTGTGCAATTAGACAGATAACAATTCTACAATAGCAACAACAATACTAAAGATAAATAGATGAAGACAGAGAAAGAGAGAGAGAGAGAAAGAGAGAGAGGGAAATACAAATAGCAATAAAGGTACAAAGGTACACACAAATTTTAATAAACCAAAGATGTGCAAACATTTCAATTCAATTGAACAGTTAGATTAGAAATTTTTAAACCTGTTGATGGCTTTACAGTTTCCTCCTCAAAACCAAATTCAATCGAATTTATTTTTAAAGCCAAAATTAACCAGCTCTAGCTGAGGCATTCACACAGACAGAAATGCAACTTGCTGACTCTTTGCGGCCACAATCAATGGCTTAGTCAATCGAGACGTAACTGTACCATAGAATAGTCTATGAGCAAATGTCTGAGTAAAATCAGTGGAAAGTTTCCGAGACAAATGCCAAGTAGAAAAGAAGCCAAGAAACGACAAGTCAGACCAAAACCAAAAACCTGACATGATTCAGCTGACAGAAACTTGGAATTGTGTGAGTGTGAATTTAAGATTTTTCCCAACACGATCCAGCTGGCAATGGTCTGGTTTATATAGCGAAAGATGTTTATGTATCAAATAAATTTACCATTAGACAAGAAATTTACACGCCGTCGAGGTTTGAGCACATAAACAATGTTGTTCAGAACAAGAAGTTAAGTTCTTTCCAGTTAACCAGAGAAAAGGAAGAAAAGAGCAAAGCTTGACATGACTGGGCAGACAGTTGCATCGATAACGTAGCGAGAATTTACGATGGTCCAACATTAAAATTGCCATATTGACTGACTTTTGTGCGGCACGAGTACGAGTATACTGGAACAGCTTGTGTGTGTGTGGGGACTTAAAGTACCCTGAAAATACAACCTCTTTGGCTTTGTCTCTTGGCCATTTCAAGGCTTGCAATTGAAATTGAAACTATCCCAGTTTCTTCTCTTGCTATTCCATTTTGTGTTTTGGTCTCATATTGACTATAAATTTTCACTTGCAACTATTTGTGTCCCCACGACATTTTGCCTATAAGAAATTTATAAAAGTAAATAGAAAAGATTCCTACCAAAAAAAAAAAAAAATGTGTCCAGCTTGAGGTCAAAAATTTTTAAATGCCCACATAAATTTTTCGTTGTATATTCCAGCAGGCTAGGATTGCAAGTGTTTGTGGCTCTGCTCTCAGACAATCGTTTATAATCAGAAAACCAGAAAATTGTAGGTTCTAGAGAGAAGAAGAGACTGGGTAGTCTTTGACATTATTTTTGTTCAGCTTTGGTTTTTTTTTTCTCTTGCCATTTTCCTTTTTAGAAAAATCTTTGAACTATGAAAAATTGATATTAGCTAAAAATACTTTTAGTCCTTTGCTTATGTCAAGTGTAATATGTGAGTATCTCAAAGACCCGCTCAAACTCACACTCCCCCCGATTGTGGCTGAGTAGCTCGATTCTGTTTGTGTTTGATTCTTTTGTATTTGTGCGTTCAGTAGCCTTCCTTTTCTGGATTTTCTATTCTCTGATTTTTTATTTTTTTTACTTTTTTTTTTTGGATTTTGAAGAGTGTGTGCACAATGATTAGACCAATGTTGGTGACCAGCTGACTAGGTTTTTGACTCGATTCTTTTATTCCCTCTCTGTTTTTTTTTTCTATGCGCTAACATTTTGTACACATTGTACAATTTACTGTGATTCTTTTTTTTTTTTTTTTGCCTTTGGCATCCTTGGGGATTTGTCATCTGAGCATGTGTGTGTGTGTCCTTTTGGGCATTTTATTTTGGTTATTTTGGCTGGGGTTTTTATTTAATAAAGCAATTTGTGCTTGGTTGACATAAGTTATTGTTGGGATCCCACTTATTTTCATTGGACATTGGATAGACCAACTCAAAGAGATATTGTGAAAGACTACGGTGTGGAAGTGGGGATGGCAAGTAGGGTGTGTCATTCTGCTGGTGGTGGTGGGACATCATGTCACGTAATTACTGCGCTACATGTGGCCCGACTGGTCGACAAAGATAATGTAACCCATAACTAAGTAGCCAAATATGTGTGAGTGTATTTGTGTATATCCATCGGTATACCTATATGTGAGAGGTGTTTGTTTGGTGCTTGAGTGCTAATTAAGGTTATACATTTTAGGCCACACTAGTCTCACTTCCTTGGCAATTAAATTAAATTTGCATAATAAAAACTTAATTGAGTTTGCCATGTTTTTCTTTTTTCTGTTTTTTTTTTGGTTTGTTTTTGGCTGTGCTTTTATTTATATAATAAAAGTATAGGTTGTCCCTTAAAATAGAGTCACATTATTATAAATAAATATTTAGCTTTATAAATATAGATTCGGTTTGACAGCTGTTTTATATTATCTAATGACCTAATTATATAAATATGAGACACTAAATTACCTGGAAATTCATGGAGACTGTCTCAAAAAGTGGAGAAGAGGCCAACACGGCAAACGGAACAAGGCTTGTTTGGTAATTTCTTGGAAATTGTCAAGGCCATTAGTTAATATTTATTTACTGGGAATATCTCTCATGTAATCGAAATCGTAGAAAAATTTCTGGATTCCTCAAGTCGTTATTTAGGATACAGGTTCTACATATAAAATCGATCTGGGATATAACTCTGTTCATAGAAAAAAGTCGTAAAATTATATGGATCCAGATAGGTGGACATATTAACCTAGTACATATATGGATAACGATCAGATCAAAATATATATCAGATAGTTGTCATGAAACTCTATTAGTTAGGATTGACAGGAACATACCTTGAAGGCAGGCGGGAATATTTATAATTTTAAAGCTCTAGAGCTCTTTAGTTATAAAACTCTATAGGATTATATCTCTATATTTCTATAGCTCTAGGCCTCTACAGCTACATAGTTATATAGTTCTATAACCCTACAGCTCTATATCTCTATATCTCTATATCTCTATATCTCTATATCTTATATATATCTTATAGCTCGATAACTCTATAATGCTATAACTCTAGGCTAACATGGCTTTTAGCTTTTAGTTTTAAAGAAGCCCTCAAAAAATAAACCTTCAAACCTATAACCCGATAAAGTATTAACTAGCTTAAATTTAATCCTTTTATAGAAAAGAGTATGCGATTTCCGTAATCCTTAGATAATCTTTAATATTGCAGAAAAAAAAGAGAATAAAAAAAATAAATAATTGAATAAAAATAAATAAATAAAGGTTTGACATAGTTCAGCAATGTAATTGAATGTGGCTATCTCTGTGGTTGATTTAAAGTTGCACCAATACAGAGAGAAAGAGCGGAGAGGGGAAGCAAGAGGCAGATTGTAAAAATCATGCTCAAGTCAATTAGTTAGACCACAACAATGCCGTCGCGTTGTTTTTACTCAATTCGCTTTAATACTTTTCATCAATACATTTGTATTTCGCTTACATATACATATATATATGTACCTGTGTAACTGTGTCTGTGTGAGTTTTTTTTTTTAATTTATCCTTTGCTGGTGCTCTGTTATTTTCATGGTTTTACCGCACACACCACATTTCAGTGATTTTCTATCAGATTCGCAGTCAACCGCTGCCGTCAACGCCGTCGGCCACTCTTGCACCTTTTTGCATTACAAATCAACATGGCTGAGCACATACAAAAAAAAAGAGAGCCAATTTTTTGTTCACGCTTAGCTGCCAATCCTACCTTTATTTTTTGTTGGCTGACACTCCCCTGTCCGCGTGCCGCACCGCCCCATCGGTATTGTTTTTTTTCGCAAGGCAACGATTTTTGCGTTTTTAAGCGAACATCCGCAACGGTTACGGTAACGGTAACGCCTGCAGCGGTACACGTACTTTTTACTTTGTACTCTTTTCTTTTTGTTTTATCCTACTTTCTTTATTTCTTTTTTTTTCTTGTTTCGTAACGATAGTAGTTTTTTTTTTTGTTTTGTTTTGGTTTGTTTCGTTGCAGTTTCTTGCTATATTTTTTGTTGTTTGATGCGTTTGCCCAAAAACTGTCAATCAATAGAATTGTGCGGTTTTTTTCATAGTCAACTGGGTAACAGGGCGCCACTGCTGCCACCGCTGCCGCCACAAGTGGCCAAGGTTCTGAGCAGGCTTCAGTAAAGCCTCCTCGGGGCCTTTTTTTTTTTTGTTTTCTCTGAATGGGCGGCAAGCTTGTCGGTGAGTGTTGGCCTTGCATGTGGTCCACAGCTCAGAATACATGTCGTTGCTGCTTTCACGGCCTGTCAAAGTCAACGTGACTGGGCCTTTCTCATGTCACAGCCAAAAGAGAAGGAAGAGCAAGACTGAGGGGCTGGGGGAGAGCTTGGCAAAAGTGCTTCAATGTTATTTTTGGCTTTGTGGGTGTGTGACATGTTTTGCCTGCATGCCACGGCATTTACATGGCTCAGCTGCAGGTCCCCCTACCCTCTCTATCGTTTGCCTACAAGTTATTGCCGAACGACAAAAACCTGCCCAGTTAGTGGCATTGATGAATGAATGAGCGGGAGGTGTGTTGTGCGGTGTGCGGTGTGCCCGAGGTTTGAGGATTTGACAGCTGCCGGAACATAGTGCACATTAAATGTGTAACTCTGTAAAACATTTTGGGCAATAATTTAAATGGCAACCGCTTTCTTTTTTTTCCTTTCTTTTTCAACAATTTTCAATGGAGAAAAACCTCAACTCAAAAGTCACAAATTGCTCAGAAATGCTTACCAATGCCCAACCAGCCCAGCCAGTCAGTAACTTAGCAAGTTAGCGTATTAGCAATTTATGAGCCACGAAAAAAAAACCGTGGAAATCTAAGCTAGAAAAAACGGTTTTAAAATTTGACTTTTGCCTTGAAGGTTGAAGCTGAATTTTTGTATACTCTTTTAGGTCAAATTCTCAACTTCTCAAATTATTTTTTTTTTCATAAAATTAAAGCAATTTTTAATTAAAAGTTTAGAAAATTTTTTTTATTTTTATTAGTCGTTTTTTGCTGACTTTAGCCAAGATTTCCATTTATAAATAATTTCCATTTTTATTTGTTATTTTTGGTAGGTTTCAAGGTTAATTTGCAAATCTGTTGAATATATAAATTATCTTAGTTTTTAGATTTTTTTTTCTAAAAAAAAAAGAAATAAATAATTTCCTCGAAATAGAAAAAACTCCTTGGCTTTTGTCCTTGGGATAAAAGTAAGCGTATTTTAAGTTTCGCTATGCCAAAGATAAGGAAAATTCCTGTGATTTTCCTTTTAGGTTTTTTTGTTTTTTTTTTTTTCCTTTTGCTCGTTAGACAGGCAAAGGCAAAGGCAATGGCAAGTCAATGTGCTTGAATGGTTGAACGGTTTGGCTGGTTGGCTGGCAAGTTTGGCTTGCAGGCTGCAATTTGCATGTGGCTTTGATTTTGTCAGGACTTGGGTTTCATCGTCCTTGGTACAAAAACTGACTGCCCCCAGAGCGAAATCAATATATCTTTCGGATTCGCTTCTCTATGTTTCTCTCTGTGTGTGTGTGTGCTTTTTTTTTGGTGCTCTTTCCTATCCGGCAAGCCTTTTTTTTTGTTGTCTGCTTTTGAGTAAATTTTAACCGACTTTGTCGGCGGCCAAAGGCGAAGGCAATGATGGTGAGTCGACCAAGCGACTGACAGCAGTTGTCTGCCTGCTTGCTTAAGCATGCAACGAGATATGCTGGCACAGGCAAATACACTTACACTCACAGTCACACACATATACAGATTCAGATACCCCGTACCATTGGGTCGACGTATATTGACATTGCACTCAAGTGTAAATGGCCTGGCGCCACGTCTGCCTGGGCCACAGCGACGGGCCCTGCCACTATCGCTTTGGGCTTCTTTGGCCATGATTATGTCTAATAGATGTCCAAGTCAATCGCTTTCAAAACACTTGACACTTATACACTTTGCCATTTCTGTGTGTGTGTGTGTGGGTGTGTGTGTGCGGCACACTAATCTGCAGTTGCCCCCTTTTGTTCAAAGAAAAAAGAAATGCCAGGATAAAGGTCATCAAGCGGTATTTTTGGTAGTTTTTAGTATTTGTGTGTGTGTGTGTGTGTGTGGAACGGATGTTGGGAGGTAACCGGAAAATTATTTTTGGTCATCAGTGCGGATACACTTCGGAACAAGGTTACTTTCATTGTGTGGTTTTTATGTAAATAATAAATGGACTAAACACTTGACTTAATTATATAATAATAACTTAAGTAATGCCCAAAAATAAATACCTAATGAGCTGAAACAGTTAATTTCGAGCCAAAAATCATTGGAGTGGGCTGAGTGGTGTATGTGGGCGTGGCTGAAACTAACAAACGGTAGAATAACAACAGAAATCATAGAAAAAAAATAATAAATAGAGAGAAGGCATTCTACAAATGCGCCATTTGCGACAATCAAAATGATTAAGTGCTCCTGCAGAGCAGAAAAGCAAGCAAAACAATAACAACAAAAAATATATAAATTCATTGCGTATACGCGCCGTTGGCACACAAACAAAGCCAGGCAAGTGAGAGAGAGAGAATGGAAATTTGTAGTCGTGCCAAGAAATATGGGACACTCGCGTTGTCGCTTGAACCAATTTAAAGTCTATGGCAACCACATTTTAGATATATATTTTCTTCTATTTTTTTTTTTTTTTTATTTGCACAGTTTGGTTTTTATTTTTGGGCAATTTAAACGAATAAGATTTTTTCATTTTTTTTTTTTTTTTTGGTTTGTATAGCTCAGCGTCTTTTGGCGACTCACATGACGGCGCTTAAAAATATGCCTTAACGCTTTAACAACCCAATGGGGAGTGATTAAAATATAATAAATTTTCCTTGAAAAAGCAACGCACTCAACGTTTTGGCGTTGCCAACCAAAAGAGATTAAGTGGTTGGCCAGTAAAAAAAAAACACACACACAAAACCACACAAGTAGGAGAGGCATATAAAGTCACTGGCCTACACCAACACACACACTTACACGGGTATTTTCTCCCACACGTTTTTGGAAGGAAAAACTTGGCGGCGCCAGACTCGGACCGAAGTGTGAACATAATTTAACATGCAGCCAAACCAAAAACTGTTTCGGTTGTGGTCCCGCCCGTCCAACTGTGTTAGCTTAAATCTGAAATAAAGGTTTTACCCTCACCCCTCCCCCTGTGTTTGAGCGAGAGAGAGAGAGAGAGAGATCGAGCGAGTTAGACAATGTTTGAGTGTCAGACTGCCACGCCTGCCAAGTCCAAGTCGGACTGCCTTAGTTTGGCTCATGAATGACTGTCTAACCGGTTTGTCTGACCAGCCATTCAAATTGTCTGTCAGTTCTGTCCTATATGTCTGTCAGTTTGTTGGCCTGACTGCTCTTCGCGTGTGTATGTGTGTGTGTGTGTGTGTGTTTGGTTGTTATTTTTTGAAGTCTTATGCGAATTTGATTTGCGGCATTTTAATTTATGAACATGTGTGTGTGTGTGGCGCCTGCGAGTTGCCAAACATTTAGCCCAACATTTCCTGTCGAGGGGCGCTGGCAGTGAATTTTCATGCTTTTCTGGCGCAACGTAAATTCCACGCTTTTGGCTTGCTCTTTACATGAGTCGCAGCTGTCGTTGTTGTTCTCTCTTTCTCTTTCTTTTTTTTTGAATGCCAAATCAAGCGAAATTTCTTTTTGCAACTTCTTGCCATTGCTATTTAATTTGTATAACTGTAAAAGTCTGATGTATTTTATAAAATCTTTTTCATTTTGTGGTTGTATTTCTGTTTATATCAAAGTGTAAAATTGACTAAGCTATACTAACAGAAGGCCCAACAACATATGAGCCTGGTCTGGTGGGCGTTTTGGCCGGGTTATCCGAGCGTACTGGCATAAATCTTTTATCTGCTTGGGAGCAGGAGTTTAACATTTCACCAAACCCCTACCCCTTTGGGGGCCCATTCGATTCAGCTGCGCCCCGCCTCGAATGTCTTGTCTGCCAGCTGCGTAATGAATACGCAAAAAGTTTCTAATGAACCAAACACACACACACACACGCACACGCACATGCACTCAGACACAGGCATACACCCTGAAGCCAACATGAATAGATCCAAAAATATCTACACATATGAATTTTCATTTTATTGTATTTCTATATGCATATACTCAGATATTGCGGAGTGTAAATTTTAGCTGAGAAAATCTGTTTTATTTTGTTTTGAGATTATTTTTTATATTTTTCTTTGAATGCATAGAAAATTAAGCAGAATTTAATTAAGTGCTTTTGGGTTGGGAAAGCTTTCCGTTTCGTCTCGCAAACAAAATTTAAATGCCAAACGAGACTTTGATTATACAATTTTGGCTTTTACCCTGCATAAAAGGAAATCTTCTTCGTAAAACGAAAAACCACCAAATTGTAATTGTAATTGTAGGTAAATTGATTTTTGTTTCTTTCTTTTTGTTTTCCATTTGGTTTAGTCTTGTTTTTCTTTTTTTCTTGTTCTTGACTTGCCTTTGGTTATGCTTATCGCTTTTATTTCGGTTTTCCCACTTAACTAGAAAGGAAAAACAAATGAAAATTCGGTCGAGTGGAACTTTTCGTATACTCTTTTATTAAGTAGAAAATTAGAGATTAAATTTTCCCAAATAAATTAAGTATTTCATTTATTATAATTGAGTTGAGATTTTACATTTATTTTTGTACAAATAAATTCAGGTTTTATTTTTATGAATTTGAATTTTGATTTCAAGGACTTTTTCAAGTAATTCACAAAAGGTTCAAACATCAAATAAATTCGACAGAATTAATTAATTAAACTTTTTGAACTTTTTAAAAACTTAAAGAAATATTAAAAAATTCTACTGGTTTTCCTAAATGAGATTTTTTCTTGTAACAGCAAAAGGTGGCTAAGCATTTATCTAGTCTATATAAAATTCTAGAACTAACAGTCATTATCTCAAGTGCAAAAAGGATTGAGAACCGTGGTCGACTAATAGCAAATAACGATAAATATATATATAAAGAGAAGAAGAAGAAGTAAAAATTGTAGAAAATGGCAACCAGGCAAAGGCAAAGCCAAGTCAATGACGTTTACACACTGGCCAACGATGCTTTTGCAACTGGCCTCCAGCCACTTCACAGTATTCGTAGCAATCACAGCAATAACAAAAAATAACAACAACAACAATAACAACAATAAGAATGAGAACATCAAGGATTCGTCTAGTGTGCTTAAAGCGTAAAATTGTTTGTTATAAAATTCAATTGCTGCCTTTGCCGTGTTGCCTTGACTGTGGCTATGGCAGTGGCTAAATGCGCTAAAGGAATCAACTCCTGGCTCTGCCAACTCTTGACTTTAGCTCTAAATGTCGGAACACAAAATCAAAACAAAAACAAAACAAAACAAACCAAAGAAACTTTGCTTAAAAAGTTCCAACAAACAACTGAGATTTCTATTCTTCTCTAGTTTCTCAGAGTTTTTATAATTTTTCTTTTTTTTTTTTTTTTTTTTTTTGGTGCATCATTCAGATTTGCTTGGCCATTTTGATCGCTCCCCCCTTAAATTTGTTTTTATGATTTCAAGCTATTTTTGAGTTTGTTGCTTGCCTCTGACAGTGGACAATTTCCTAGTCATCATAGGCAGCCAAGGCCTGCTCTCTTTTATCAAAAAGGGAGACCAAATTATGCTGTTAGTTTAAATCAGCTAAGTCTATATCAATTTGCACACAGCCGGAGAAATATGACCATTATTATAGCAGTCAGAGGGCAAGCCCGGACTAGGAAAACACTGAGGATTACTCACTTTGCTGTCCTCGCAATTTTTCACATTTTCTCATGTTGATTATGCTGTGAATGTCTTGGCTGAGGACACATAACCTGGTCCTACCATTACCTTTTATGATACGCAAGCGATGGGTAAATATTTGACAAAGTACTGTGGTCCAAGGGTTAAGGAATTTCAAAAAACCGATAAGTCTTATATCGGATTTTGCTTTGATTTTTTTTTGTAAAAAACATCGTAGTTTAATTTCCCAAAGTCCTATACATTACTTCATTTTTTTCCATATATTTTTTTTCATAAGTCCCGAACCACTGTGCATTGCGTAGGCGTGCAACAGGTTACCTTCAAGTAGCTTCTTAACTCTCAGTTTGTCAGTAGTTACGGCCAAGTTCACAGTTGTGTGTCAGCATCGTTTTACCCCATCTTCCTGGTAATCATTCTAGTCTCTGGATTCACATTTTTTTTTCGCGAAGGCTTGGCAATGCTTCTGCCAACAAATTGCGCATATCAAATTTACGAAAATTGTCTCAACTGTGCGACGTCAATTTTTGCTGCCGCCAAGCTCGAGCAAACTAATAGATTTTTCTTTGCCAGGAATAAAAGAGGTTTGGCTGGGGGAATGTGTGTCGAGAGTGTTGGGTAATGGTTTTAAATTGTAGGCGGCTCTAGTTATTTTCGGGCAATTCGGAGGCGTGGGGTAATGCCGCAATTTGGCGCTTTATACGCGGTTTGCGTGACAAACTCTCACACATTAGACAAGCCGACAAACACATGAGCATAGACAAAGCCAGCTAGGAGCCAACAACAATAACATTTCCAGCCTTAAACAAAAAGAGATTGGGGTAAATGTACATAATAAGCCTAATGTGCATAAAGTTGACAAAGTCTGTATGCCTATCTGCGGTCTCTTGGTCTCTCTGGAACTGGGTTGGGTTTCCTTTTTCATAGTCTAGAAGGTTTCTATTTCGTAGCTTTTGGAGTTTTCTTCAGTTTTTTTTTTTTTTTTTGCTTGCATTTACATATTTACGCCATTTGACAGTCATATTAATGATTTTATAGTGTAATAACGCGTTATCACGCCGTCACATTGGCAAACACACACTTACACACTCCCCCCACACATACACATATACTGAATTAGTTATATGAATAGGCAATCCATTGAGATGTGTCTAATTCATTTGTTTTTATATTTAGTTAATGTGAGGCTCTCGAAAAATTATTAAGATATTCGGTGAATGTTTATGGCTTTTTTTGAGGGAATAAAAAAGAGTATAAAAATGGGATCCTTATTTTTATTATTTTAAGGAAAGGCCTTGATTCATTGTGCTTTCCTAGAGCGTCTAAGTTCTTCAGCGTTCAATATAATCTCATGGGATATCTTTATCAACGACTCTCAATGGGTTCTGTGAAACTCGCTTTAGTTGCCTAGGCTTGTCATTAGAAGCTCACCACGAACCATTTAAATAATATTCTGGAATTGGGTGAACATATTCCTGAAGGGAATATTTCAATTGACATCTCCATCTACTCTCTCTCTCTCTCTCTCAGCTCTATGGAACGTGCTTAAGTATCCTAGGATTCTCATTCATAGTTCACCACGTACCATTTAAATAATATTCTGGAATTTGGAATAGACAGGCCTTAGCTCTGGGTACCACATTCCTGGAGCGATCAACTTATCAGGATTATTTGTCTGAAAAAAAACTGGGATCGATTTGCTTTCCTAGGCCGTCTATCCTCATCATCGATCGATATCATCTCAATTGATATCTCCATCAACAACCTCTCAATCGGTTCTCTGAAACTCTTTTTAATTGCCTAGGATTGTCATTCTTAGCTCATCACAAACCATTTAAATAATATTCTGGAATTGGGTGAACATATTCCTGATGGGAATATTTCAATCGACATCTCCATCAACTCTCCCTCTCTCTCTCAGCTCTATGGAACTTGCTTTAGTTGCCTAGGATTGTCATTCATAGTTCACCACGAACCATTTAAATAATATTCTGGAATTTGGAATAGATAGGCCTTAGCTCTGGGGACCATAGTCCTGGAGGAATCAGCTTATCAAGATTATTTCCTGAAAGAACTTGGATCGTTTTGTTTTCCTAGGCCGTCTATCCTCTTTATCGATCGAAATCATCTCAATTGATATCTCCATCAACGAACTCTTAATCGGTTCTCTGAAAATCGCTTTAGTTACCTAGGGTTGTCATTATAAGCTCACCACGAACCATTTAAATAATATTCTGGAATTGGGTAAGCATATTCCTGAAGGGAATATCTCAATCGACATCTCCATCAACTCTCTCTCTCAGCTCTATGGAACTTGCTTTAGTTGCCTAGGATTATCATTCATAGTTCACCACGAACCATTAGGAGGGATTAGCCTATCAAGATTATTTTCCTGAAAAATAGATATCATCTCAATTGATATCTCCATCAACGAACTCTCCCTCAGCTCTTCAGTTTCTGTATCAGAGTATTCCATATTTGATTCACTTATATCGGTAAAATATTTTTGAGCATTTGGTTTTTGCAGCTATCAAAATATTTTTAGCCTGTCATTCGAATACAGATTTAGCAAAATTTTGATTGAGTTGTTGCACATAATTTATACGAGTAATGTCAGAGGCAGACAAGTAAACTGATAGACAGACAGTCAGACAAACAGACGATGACTCACAGTCATATGCATACATAAAAGCCAGACAAGTACAAAATCAGCAAATTTTAATTAGACAGACAGTAAAGACAATCAGAGTGGCAGCCATTGGAGCGTGTGTGCTTTGTTTTTGTGGTTTCTGTTTTTTTTTTTTTTTTTTTTTTTGGTAAACTCAAAAACTGATATGAGTTTTAATGATATGCATTATACATACATTAATAGGCATTTCAGATATGATTTGTGTTTCTAAATTATGCAAATGATGTGTGGGTGATTGAAGGCTTTTGCCTGGGATGTGTGTGTCTGTCTCAATCGAGTGGGTAAAATGTCGAAAAATTATTTTTGCTAAACTCAATTAAAAAGCTGGAAAATAGAGTTTCATTCGGAAATATGATATGAAAATTTCAAAAGATTGGTTTTAGCTTGGGCATATTAAATGAATGGATTGAATTGATTTCATATAAATGAGCTTATCCCATTTGACCATTTTAAGCCAAATAAATTTTTAGATTACGAAAAAAAATAAATGAGCAAGAATTAAATTCCATTTAAATGGATTTAAAATATTTGATCAGATTTTTTTTTTTTTAATGTTTTATTTCATAACTAGTCAATAATTGACCTCTATTTGGTTTCCTTTGCTTTTGCAGCCAATAGAGTAATTACAGATATTATTCGTTCCAGATCGAAATCTAGTGGTAGTTTTATGTTTCTAGCCCCAAATAGAACCTCTAATCGGAGCTCATAAATTATATCCGCTTTTTGTCTAGCCAATTCCACTCCACTCCACTCTAGTCCAGTCTCTCCGAGCTATCTATTTATTGCATCAGCCTGGTTAGAAGCAACCGAAGCATTTGGCTATAAGTGAGTCAGTTAAGCTCACTAATTGCCATAATACCAGCACGCGATATATTTCTACCCATTTTCAGGTGTCTGTGATGATTTGAGTTCAAGTTGGGGAAAATTTAGCCAAGAACGCAGGTTTTTAGAGAGAATTAATTTCCTATTTTTTTTTTTTTTTGAATTATTTTCCTTTATTTATTTATTAAAAGGATTCCGATTTTGACTTCATCATTTGGCATTATGCAGATTATGTAAGTCGGGCTTTTCTCTTGTAATTTAACGTGCATTTTTCTAGTACTTTTTTTCCTGGCTTTTAATCAGAAATGATAAATGTTTTTGGCAAAGTCGACAGGCCCAAGGCAACCAGAGAGAGAAAGAGAGAGAGAGAGAGACTGCTTCTGGCTTAACCAGAAAAGAAATATTCATAATTCAATGCTCAAACCACTATTCATGTTTTTGGTTGATTTCTTTTATATTTTATATCCAGTCTTCTGCTTTCCATTTTTTTTTTTTTTCGTTTGTTTGAGGTGAGTTGGTTGGAATTAAAATTGAGGTTAAATCTGCTGCCATTTTAGCTTTTGTTTTTTTGTTTTTTGCTGGTTTGCTATTCACATTAATATAGTTTGGCACAAGTGCTTTTGTTGTTGCAACTTACCTGGGGTAAACCTTAAAAACGCTTTGCATTTTCATAAATTGTTCTCTGGCCTGCTTGTTGCTTCCCCCGAGACGATCTCTGTTCACCTTTGTTTGCATATTTTAGCGCTCTACTTTCGACCCCTGGTTTTGGTCTCGCTTAGCACATCCTCTTTGGACTGAATCACCCGGCCATTTCATCCCAAAAAGACAGAGTGAGATAGATAGAAAGAGAGAGAAAGGTTGAGCTCTGAGTCGAGAGAGTTTGAGTCAGAGTCACTTTATGTTTTTACCATTTTTGATGGTTTTACAACATTGCGGTATGGCAAATGCTGTTGGCATTGTAGCAGAAGATTTGCTGGTTGTTGTTTTGTTGGCCACCGGCATTGCTCTAGTTGTTGCTGTTGCTCTGCGGTGTTGCTCATAGTTCCGCTTTTTATGCAATAAAATTGAAATTAATTTTTAGTGATTGCGGATGCGGTTCGGCGCGCTCTGTTACAATGACAAGCGCCCTCCCAAGCGCTGGCCAAGTGCCAGCCAGTCTATACATTTTACCTTAGTTTATAAACAACAACAACAACAACAACTCCCCAGAGTGGTCAGGCCGTCACTTTGCAGCTCATTATTCTCCGGAACCGAGCGTTTTTTGAACCCCTTTTACTGAGTTTGACACTGCCTCCAACTGAATTGAGTTGAAATTTACTTTAAATGGCCTTCAATTTGTTGACACACTCATTAAAACTATAATCATTAATAATTATATATATGCATTTTTGTATTTATTTATAGGACAGACCGAAAACCTGAAACACCAAAAAATCGGCACAAATTAATTTGTTTAACTTTCTGGCTGTGCGTGTGTGTGTGTGTGTTTGTGTGACCGAAAACCGCCGAATAAACCAACAGGTAATTAAATTTTATTTATTTATTTATTCGCTTGAAGAAAATGCACATAATTTTTGGGGCAAACAAAATTTTAATCGAGATGAAATATATATTAATTTATACTGACATTAAATATGCGCAAAATGAGAGTGCAATCAAAAAAAAAAAAAAAGGAAAAAGAAACTCTGGCCGAGGGGGGCGTGTGTCAAGGAATAGAGATCTGTTTGAGGGGGGTGAGTGGGTGGTGCGAAAGATAATAAAAAGAGAGTGAAATAAATTTTTAATGGATATGCGACGGCTAAATGAATAATTTTAAATGCAAGCATACACAAAAGTAAATTAAATGTTTGCCACACTCACACACACACACACACACACACACACACACACAGACACGAAGAGATGTGAGTATGTGAATTTATTTAATGGAAAAGTGAAAATCCATGTCCCATTTGTCATTAGCTGCTGTCAGTTTACAAGAAAATATCATTTAATAAATGCCAAAATGTCATTGGCATAAATTGTTATAACAACGCATCTAAAACGAATTGAGTTTGACTAATTGGTTCAACTAAAGTGTTTTGGGCCAATTTCAAGCCAAAAAGAAATGTTTAAACTTGAAAACCTTAATTTCAGTTTTTGAGTTTTGAGTCGACGTGAGTTTTTCAGTTTGCCATAAGTAGCCAGCAGCTTAGCCTAAATCTCTCAGCAATTAACTCAATTAGTTAGCCACAAAATAGGGCCACAAATTTGCCAAACTCAAGACAGACGGGCCAACTGAAGGGCCAAGAAAATGCAAAGAAATTCAACCCAATCGAACGGGTTTGGAATATATCTACTGGATTCTTGCCAGTAAACACACACACACACACACACACTGTCTCCCCACCTTTTTTTTTGGTCCATTATTCATGAACAGAAATTGAAATGTTTTCTTTTTGGGTTGCTTTTTTTTTGAGAGAGAGAGAGAGTTACTTGGCTGGCTTAGTTGGTTTGGTTGGTTTGCTTAGTTAGCCCTGTTTGTTTGTTAACTCCATTTACTTTGACATTGGTAAAGTAGAGTAGTCGCTTGAGCATTATGGTCACCCCACCTCAAGCAATTTAGATGGCTACATCTCTCGACAACGAAAGAGTACACAGAATCAGTAGCAAAGGGTTATGCGACTCAACTCATATAAATTATCAAAAGTGTCGTTTATCTTACGAATGCTGCAGTGTCATCCCATAAAATTGAAAGAGATGAAAAGTGGAGGCAGTTGGAGCGAATGGAAGCTGCCGGAGCTCTGAGCATATTTGGTTGGTTCACTGGGCAAGATTTTGTAGATTTAATTAGCCACAGCTGCTGCTACTCCCTTTTACTCTCTGCTTCTTTGGCCACTTGTTAAATGGTCCTTCACTTTATGTGTGTGTCTCTGTGTGTGTTTGTGTGTGTGAATGTGTTTGCTCCTCTTATCGTTGAACTTTGACCAAGTTTTTTTTTTTTTTTTTGGTACAAGGTTTCCCAAAGGGTTTTCACTTACCATTTGTCTATTTTTTTTTTGCTCTGTCAGTTTGGAAATTTTGTCCAATGTCTGGTTTTTTCGGCTAATTGAAAACTTTTATTTATACTCTTGGCAAAGGCAGTTCAGAAATGAAATGAATACCCTGTCCTTTTTTTCAGTTTACTCAACTCGTCTGTTTGGTCACTTCGAGAAGAAGAACAAATTAAAATATTGGAGAAAAATTGTTTTCTGAATCAAAGATTTTAATTATTTCGAATTTTGCGAACTTAAGACCTTGAAAGCTTTTCGGAAATGTCCAGAAAAATTATTTTTATTTATTTGCTTCCCTAGAAAATTGACAGTCCCTTTGCTTTTGATAGGAACTTTTTTTATGGTTCACCTTTCAGGATCAGGGAATACCGTTGTGTTTGAGTTAAGATATATGATCTAGGGACTTTGGATCTAAAGTCACTAGATACTATTTATATTGTTTAAGGATCTAAGGTCCACAGATTCTTTCTATTCCCTTATGATATAAAAGGCCCTAGATCCTATCTTTTTCTTTAGAATTTAAAGTACTTGGATCTTATCTATTCCTTTAGAAGCTTAAGTCTATAGATTATATCTAGGAACGAAAGTCCCTAAACTGTTTTTTATCCTTACTCAAACTGTCAAGAATACGAGTATATATTGAGCTCCCTACCATTTTCTGTTTGACCACTCAATGAAAGGTTCACCTTCCTCTTAGATCCTAAGTCCCTAAATCATTTCTATATCTAACTCAAACTTCGAAGACTAAAAATATTTCCTGATCTTCCTATCATTTTCTGTTTGACCATTCACTCAAAGGTCCACCCTTCTCTCGATCCAGAGTCCCTAGATCATTTCTATATCTTCACTCATACTTTCAAGAATAAGAATAATCCTTGATCTTCCTATCATTTTTTGTTTCTCCACTCAATTAAAGGTTCACCCCTCTCTTAGATTCTGATTCCCTAGATCCTTTCTATATCTTCACTAATACTTTCAATAAGAAGAGTATTCCCTGATCTTCCTAAGATTTTCTGTTGGACCACTCAATTATGGTGGTATACATTTTGTTTGCTCTTCAACTTTAACTACTTATGAGCTTGTCTCAAAAATATAATAAAAAAAAAATGAAAAGAATTACCAAAAATTTGTTTAACTCTGAAAGTTTATATGAATGTTGATCTATGTGTCTGTGTGTGTGTGTGTGTGTGTATTTTGTAATTATCCTTTTGTCATTTCTGGTTAGATTGTCACGTAGCACGCACACAAGCAACTTAACTTTTAAGAACCTCTTGGGCACTCTCAATTGTTATCTATTGAGCCAAAAAGCAAACAATTTATTTTAAGACTTATTGTATTTTCCAGAATATATGTATATCTATTTTTAGCTAGAAATAATAAAACTAAAATACTTGGGCAAAATGATAAATTGTGTAGTTTGTGATGTATTCGAATCTTTGTTGAGAAGACTTAAGTGTTTTTTCTGGTTGGCTATTTTCATGGGTCATTCAATTTAATTTAGTGAGAAAAACCACAGACCACATTTGTCAAACAATTAGTTAAAGGAATGTAAATATTTAAATGGTGCAAACTAAACAATGAATCAATCATTGAAATACACCATCAATCAATCAAATTTACGTGGGCGTCTCTAAAAATATCTTTTTGTTTCTTTTCATTTCAATGGTAAAGGTAAATACCAATGGGGGAAAGAGGGGAATGAGTGGGTATGGGAGAAAATTGTTTTGGGTCAAAGACATGTCTCAATTTCGAATCCATTCGATCTAAGGAACTCGATTCTTTGGCCTTGTCTTAGCCACACGACTTGAGTTGGCTTTGTAAATGACCGGTAACTTTTTGCAGTCGAGTTAACAGGCAAACCGAAACTAATGTGAAATGTCACCTGCAATAATTAAAGTTTCTCTTCCTAGAAAAACTTCCCCTATTTCCATTTTTTCCTTTCATTTTTCTTTTTGGTTTTTACCTTTTGCGTTCTGTTTTCCGCTTGATTTACTGGTCCGCTATGTTTTTATTATTTGAAAAATATTTTCAGCTTTGGCCCAAAACACGCCTCAACGAATTTCACCTCACCTACATTTTTTTCTTCTTCTTTCTATTTATGCTACCTTCTCTTTTATTACTTATTCCTTGTCCCTGAATATTTTTCTTTATTTGTTTTTTTTTTCTTTTTGCTTTTGGAATTTTTTTTTTGTTTTGTTTTTGTCGTGCGGCCAAGTCAACTGCGACTTTGCTTGTCCGTTTACTTCCGTTTCATCGGTAAATTTTTTGTTTTTTTTCTTTCTACATTTTTTCGGCTTTTGTGGCCCAATTATTTGTTATTTTTATTTATTTATTTAATGGGCTTTGGTAGTGTGTGTGTGTGTTCTCTACCATTTTTACTATGTTTGCTGTTGTAGTTGTTGTTGTTGCTTTGCTAATTAAGCACAACGTTTTTCCATTAATCAAATTACTTTCTCTCATTTTCACTTCTGTTGTTGTGCTCCTCATTTGTGGCCGTTTAACGTTTTTATTTGGGCTTCGTCATTTCCTTTGTCTCCTGTTGCGCTTATAATTTTGTTTTTTACTTTTTTCCTTGGGAGTTGGTAGCAAAGCCTTTGTTGGTTTGGGGTTGTTGACTTGGTTGAGGGTGGTTTTCTTTTATTTTTTTGTTTTATCTGAATGGGAATTTTGTGGGGGTTGAGGAAGTTGCTTTGGCACTTAATTAAAAGATTACTTCTAAAAACTTTTCGCACAAAACTTAATGTCAACAAAAAATTTGTTTGTTGCTAGGCTTCTCTCCTCTTGTTCTCCTCTTCTTCTTCTTCTTCTACCTTATTCTTGGCGCTTCTCTGGCTCACAATTTATACTACTTTTCTGGGCATTCTTCTAAGCGCTTTGCCAATGTAATGTAATGTTTGCTAAAAGAACTTAAAATAAATAAAAGGAAATTGCAAAGCAAACACATTTGGATACACACACACACTCACACACATAGAGATACCAATACCAAGACTCTTGGTAAACTATTCCTCTTGATGGAGGCAAAAAGTAACAACTCTTAGACTAGACAAAAATGGCTAACGTTGAACTTTGATGATTTATAACCGGAGCCATGCCCAACCAAGTTAAGCTCAGAGCCAAAGGACTCGCCTCGAATCGAGTGTGGAGCGATCATATCCCTCACTCTATAAATGTGAAGGTATTTGTTAAAGCTCAAGTGTATATGTGTGTGAGTGTTTGAGTGTGTGTTGCCTTTAGGAGCCATTGCCATTCTAGCATCTACCCATTTAATTTAGTACGTGTCACGCATACGTTTGCAATTTTGCACTTGACAAATACAAAAAAAAGAGAGAAAAAAAAACAAGGGGAAATATAAAAACAACCAAATCAAAAGTTGTACAACACAAAAGTTGTCGTCTGGCTTGTCAATAGCTCTCACTCAGCGAAGGCAATTTTGCCTTCGCCTCCAACTTTCTCTTCAAACCTTTTGCCCCTTTGTGGTTTTTCAAAAGTCTCTCGGAAGGCAGAAATATTCAGAAACATATAAATAAAATTTCACCTGGCCAAGGCTAAAAGATCTGCTTCAATTTTACTTAGAAATAAAGGTTCAATTGAGCTTATAAGGTCTTAAGTTTTCATTCATAAGACTTGGGGGACTTAATTGTTTTGGTAAAATGAATATAATTTGATTAAATTTATTACTGATTTTAGATATTGTAATAATCATTTCGAAAAATCAATCAATTGAAATAAATAACTAACTCAAAATAAAAGAGTTGATTTTGGTATTTCAATTTTTTACCGGGGGGAAAAATTCTCCATGGGATTTAAATAACTTGTGAAATTTTGCTTGAAAATTAATTTCTATTCAATTAGGAATTTCTGCTTTCAGTTTGATTAATTCTACAATTTTTATTTTCCCAGTTAATTCGGAAAACTTTTCCTGTTTCTTTCTTTTAATTGGCTAACGAAATTATTTTTTTTTTCCCCCGACTTATTTATTTGTTTGTTCCTGTCAACGCTTTTAGATTGCCAAGGCATAGGTAAACAGTTTTTAAAAGTTTAATTTAACGTCAATAATGACATTTGCATATATATATTTTTTTTTACCAACACTGAGTGTGTGTGTGGGAGGGGGGGGGGGGATGGTTGGTCTGACATATGTGTTGATGTGGCTGACGGGTAAAGGTTATTGCTCTCCCAGCCCTCTTTTTGCCTACTCTTTTATTTTTGTTATAATTATTTAACTTTCTTTTTTTTTATTTTTATTTTGAAAGAGTTTTGGGCAAAAGGGGAGAGTTGAATTGGTGTGGCTTTGGCTGTTATTAAAGTTAACTTTATGCTCAAAGGCAAAGCTTTCATATTTCATTATCAAGTTGACTTTGCTGCTTGTAAAAGTGAGTATGTTGCTATGCGAGTGTGTATCTGTGTGTGCGTGTGTGTGTGTGCTAATGCGCTTTATGTTAGCTAAACTCACTTTTTACAATTTATTTGCCTTTTGAAAAAGTTTAACAAGCCATGCTAATTACTTCATTTTTGGTTTTAAACTTCCGCTTTGATTTTATTTTCAACTTGTTTCCCCGCACACCTTCAGCCCAACCACTCAGCTCAATTTCATTTCAGTGTCTAGGATATGCATTACTGAAATAATAAATAGATGATTATGGGGTTGGACGGGGGCCGGTTTGGCAAAAGTTCACAAATGAAAAAATATTCATTGCGTAAACATTTCCAACGTTAAATATCTTAAGCAAAAAAAAAAAAAGAGAAGCAGAAAGCAACAACAACAGCGCAAAACAGCAAACAAAAAACAACGTCAATACTTAAATAAATACTTTTCAAATCAAATAAAAATCCAAACAAAATGTGCTTAACAAAACATAAACATAAATGAAGTTTCAACCGAAACGAATGAAATTATGTGTGTCGGAATGGCAAAAAAAAAAAAAAATAGAAAGAAAGAAGAAAATCCACAGAATCAGTAGCAAGAGAAGGACAAAAAAAAAAAAAATAAAGACACAATGACAGCAGCAACACAAACACCAAAGCGCACAGCAAGAGGAAGACAAAACTAAAAGAAAAAAAAATCTTGAGCAAAAAAAATCAGAAGAAAAATAAATAAATGTGAAAATATTTTGCGGTTCATACGGCGCAGCTGGAAAAAAAATAAAACTTTTGCCAAGGCTTGGTTTGGACTGTTTAAAAGAAGTCGCTGAAACGGGGTATTCCGGGGTACCAAGTGTAGCCAAGTTGAGCTGTGAACTGTGAGCGACGAGTTGTTGTGTTGAGTTGCTTTCTTTTTGTATTTGTTGCTTTCGTGTTGTGCCGTCTTAAATAATAAATTGTTTTGGCTACATTAAGTATACGCAGTGTGTGCAGTAGTGTCACCATTTTGGCATAAAAGAGTACAGTCATCAGGACTTTGCAAGGACATTGTGAAGAAATATCCACCATATTTGTTTTGGACCAAGTTAATATATATGCGATTTTCTATTGTCTCAAATGTGCAAAAAAATATGTGGCCGCCCCGCATGGCCAACTCCCTGTGGCAAGTAATTAAATACATGCCCAAACTAAAAACTTTATGTCTGACAGAGAATCAAGGGAGTTGGGGCTCAACCCAGGCTTTTCAATCCAATACATTTCGCCCGAGTGTCTTACTAATTTCATGCAAATATTGTTCTCAAGTGCGTGTGTGTGTGTGTGCGTGTGTGTTTGATGGCATAAAAAGTTATGCCTTCAACTTATTGCCGCTTTCCGCTGGTGCTTTGTATGGATTTTGTTGTTGTTGTTGTTTTAGTTGTGTTGGTTTTTCTTGTACTTTTTGCTTGGGACTACTGCTGGGAATTATTTCATTTTATTATTGTTGTTGTTGGTGTGGTTGTTGTTGTGTTGCTTGCAGTTTTCTTGCACATACCGGAAGGAAATGAGCAAAAATGACAAAGTTAACGGATGTACAGAAAACACTACACAAAACACACTCACACACACACACACACCAACGCATGGACACCAAACCGGTGTATGTGTGTGTGTGTGTGTGTGACACTGCTCAATGCACTTGCACAGGATATGTGAGCGGAAAGCACAAAATTTTACATGCATTTGATTTATGTTCCGAGCACTCAAGTCAAACCTCTATAGAGACTCATTCCCTTTAGCCTCTTCTTCTTCTTCATCTTTTCGTATTTCTTGTTCTTGTTATGAGCACTCAGGGTTTGGAGCCATAAATGGGATTTATTTATTTGACTCTGGCGTAGGCAAGCCACTCGCCAGCAACAGTTCAAAAATCCGTATGGCCTGCCATTTTCAAAATTCACTTTTCAGTCTTTAACTCGCTGGGTTTTTCTCTTCTTTTTGCCTCTATCTTCTCGTTTCTCTCTTTTTCCCTTTCCGATGCTTACCTGCCTTTTAGCATGTGATTTCAGCTGGCTCGGTGGGCAACTAAGCAAATCATAGCCTACATTTCCGCTGTTCAGGCAGCACACACACACACACGGGCACACAGAGGCGCAGGCAAGCACAGCGAATCAATGCAGTCTTCTCTTTCGTTTTTGTGCTGAAAACTGTTAACATCTGCAGTGATTTCTTTGTCTCTTTTCTACCAAGTTCAAAAAGGGTTTAAGTCCTACGCCTTTTTACCGGTCGCTGGATTTTTATTTATTTTCTTTTGCATTCACTACCTCTGAGCCAACCAGCAAGAAAGCAAAAAAAAAAAATGAAATAAAAAAGAAAAGAAAAAGATAAACAATGTTAAGGCAGGGGCAGAACGAGCTGGGCAGAAAAATGAAATTTGTCTCAAACAGAAACAGGTAGTGAAATACTCAAGGGCTTAAAGTTTATTTTCCATGCAAATGTTTGCCCATAAATCTTGAATGCTTCAAAGAGAAAAGAAACTTGTCATATTGGCTTAATATGTAAAAATTGAGCAAATTTAAAAAAAAAAAAAAAAAAAAAAATGAAAACAAATAAAGAAAGACAGAGAACAGAAGGGGTGGTTAAAATAAAATCGATCATAATATTATGGAATGTCGACAGAGTCTAATAAAAATACCAGAGCCCTAATGAAGTAAGTCCTTGTTGTTGTCCGCCTTGTTTTGGCCAAATGAATCCTCCTTTTATTTTTTTTTTTTAAATTGAGTCCAAGCCAAGAGACGAAGTGTATCCCTGTGTTCTCTACAAAAGGCAGCGAAAAATATGCTTGCTCCTTTTTAGTTGTTGTTGTTGTTGTGGCTTCCTTTTGCCTACCTTTCCCCTTCGATGACCCTCGACTTTGGCTTGTTCGTTTTGAAATTTCATTTATCAGAGCCATAAAATGTTACCCATTTTTACTTAGACGGGTTTTTCTTTACGCGTAAAAGGAGTTGGTATTCCCCGAACTCGCTCTCCTCTAAACTTGCTACAGTTATCCCGTGTCAACAGGCAATTATTATAAAAGCCAGGCTATGCGAAAAGGTGGTGGAGGCGGGTAGTTTGAGCTTGTATTCTACTCAGACCATTAGAGTTGAGCTGTTTTAAGCTGGCAAAACCTATGCGGAGAAAGTCGTCAAGACTCTTTCCAGCCATTTAGGGCGTTTCTTCTTCTTGTTGTTGTTGTTGGTGTTGGCCAAGTCTAGAACTGAAAAATGTTGCTTTAAATTGCATGAAATCATCGCTACATTCCGCCAGTAATGAAATTAGCTCAAATGTACATAAAGGAAATGCGTGTAGGTAGCGCTGTTAGCCGGGCCAGGATAGAAAACAACAAAAAATTGTATATATGTATGTGTGTGTGTTTGTCAGTGTGAGCTAACAATTGAGGCCAATAATATGGAAGACGCAAAAAGTAATAAAATGTCGCGGCTTCTTGGCCATTTTGCCAGTTCCTGATGGGGTCAAGTCACCCAAATAAATTAGGACCAGTTTGACCCTTTTCACTCTGCTCACCATAGTTAGCTGTAAATTTGATGACAGTCGAGTTTTTATTTGGGCCTAGCCATTTACCCTATCTCTTTTCAATCTGATAAGTCGTAGTAAAATTTGTTTACAATGTCAGTGAAAAGGGAAAATTCTCAGTATGTTTCATATACGTGTCACAAATTTCATATTATTTATCTTAACCGCGGTAAAGTGTTTCATTTCATAATTAAAAGAAAAAGAAACTTTTAAGTTTTCTCTTTTTTCGCCTCCAGAATAGATTTTGGAAATTGTTGCCCTGTATTTTATTAACAAATTACTGGAATCTCATTGCATCAGAGGTGGTGAATATGGTCTATCAGTCCTGCCCCTTCTATATTTTCTACCCGCCATGACTGTACAATCGGTTCTATTTGCCATCTATCGTATTTGCTTTATCACTGTGGGCCTGGATCCAATTGTGGGTATTGCTAAGCATTTCACCAATTGTTCTTTTATTGACTATCAAATTTGTATTTAGGCCGTCATGTTTAACTTTATCAGCGGCATTTTGTGTATAACATTTTCGTTAATCCTTCTGGTGTCCATGCTTGCTCATTGCGAAAATGAATGGGCCTATATGTTTTATATTGCTGGTGGCTGTGGGCTAGTTGCTGGCGTTGTACATATTTTAAACGCCCTTTTATGCTTTTGGTTCCTGCCCAAATCCGAGGCCCTGTTCTCCTTACGCCCAGAGACAGACGCAAGTATCTCCTCTCTCTCCGATAGTTGAGCTGCTCTAATTGGCTTGCTAAACGATTAAAACAGGAAATATGTAGCAGTCATTTTATCCGGTCATTGGTATTTGATGTGAGCAGTATAATCGATCAGAATATAGTAAAAATAAAAATCAAAGTGTGGCAGTTTTATTTATATCAATTTTTTGAATTGCTTAAATTGTATTTGACCTTTTTGTACTTGATCATAATTTTGAACAAATTAAAGCTCACTTAAGAGAAATTATTTTTTTTTTGAGTTATTGAATATCCTTTCTTACATGCTAGCTGGATACAGTCAAGCCTGAATAAGCTATGGTTCAAGGGACCACAATCTCATTCTTACTTATAGAGGATTCTCACTAACCCGAGTTTCCCCCTAATACAGGTAAATAGGTGGCGTTTGCTTTGTAAAGAGAAAAGCATAAATTCAAAAATCAAAAAACCATTCACTATATAATTTTAATTTGTAATTTTTCACTTATTTACTCTTTAAATGAAGCCGAACGTTAAACTCGGGCGCGGCCGAGTTTGGGATACCCTGTACCTAGTAGACGGAATTAAAAAAAAAAAGGTGGCAACCCTAGTCGGGTGGTAACCCTGGTCGCCTGCATTCACATAAAACCTCTGGTCTTAATATTCCTTTGAATCCAAAAACACATTGTTCACAATATTGCAAGCACGCCTTCTATCGGACTGCTCATTCGGCAGTTTGCCAGTTAGGCAAGGGGAATTAAAATCTTGACCCTCAAAATTTGTTTTTTGTATATCTCGAGTAAATATGGTCCAATTTTAGTCATGTTTGATATCAATCGAAAGATTTTTAGATTCCTAACAACTTTTCAGAAGCAACTAATACTTAAATCCGAAAGGTTTAGAAATTATGTGGCTTTGAAAAAATGAGGGGGTGGAAGGGGGGGCGGGGGGAGAAAAAAAATAAACTTGACCAGCGTACACACATAAGGAGTCCGAATCCCAAGTTTGGTTATCCTATCTCTTATAGTCTCTAAGATCTAGGCGTACGCGCGGACAGACGGACAGACGGACGGACATGGCTATATCAATTTCTCTAGTCACCCTGATCATATTGTGGGTAACTTTGGGGGGTCTCCGACGTCTCCTTCTCTATGTTACATACATTTGCACAAACTTAATATACCCTTGTACCTTTTTAGGTACAGGGTATAAAAATACCTCGATTCGTTTGGTTTTCTTTTTTATATTTTGACTGATGGTAGAAAGTTCCACAAAAGTTAAGAATGAGTCATGAAATAGGAAAAGCTAGACTACCGCTTATAGAGGTGGTAAACTCACGTAGGTCCATGAGGGATAAAGACTCTCTTTTATAGAGGGTTGTGGCTCTTGCTAATAGAGGATATGGGACCTTAAATAAGGGGTCCCGTTTATTACTCTCACTTAGAGAGTTTTCTGATTTATCCAGTTTTCACTTACTCAGGTTTCATTGTAGTTCAAATAAATAAGAATAAGAACTAAATTCCATTCTTTAGTCTTTAAGATCTAGGCGTTCACACGGAGAGACGGAGGGACATGGCTATATCAATAACTCTAGCCACCCTGATTATATTGTGGGTAGCTTGGGGGTCTCTAACGTCTCCTTCTCTATGTTCTATACATTTGCACAAATTTATTGTATCCTTGCCCTTCAGATGCAGGGTATAAAAAACAGAAACATACCCTGGAAAAATTCACAATTAGTTTGATTTGCTTATAATGTCGGTAAACAAAAAATTCACAGTATGTTTCGAATACGTTTTACAAATTTCTTTTTATTAATCCTGACAGCGGTAACTTTAAGAAGCATTTCCCATATTGACTGATTTTATAGATATTTCGTCTGGAATAGATTTCGGAAATTATTGCCTGGCGTTATGGTTACACATTATTGGAATCACATTGTATGGCTGGCAAGGAATTTAGCTATACGGTGTTGCCATTGTTATTTTTCATACCCGCCATGACTATGCAAACTGTGGTCTTTGCTTTTCTTCGAATATTTTTTAGTACAGTTGGTCTGGATCCAATTGTGGGTATTTTCAAGAACTTTTGAATTATAATTATATATAATTACTTTAGGCCTTGATGTTCAATTTTGTCAGTGGCTTTGTGTGTATTGTGCTGTCTATAGTATTTTTGCTGGCCATGCTTTACCATTGTCAAAATCAATGGATCTATATGTTTTATCTGACTGGTGGCTTTGGTTTGTTTGCGGGCGTTTTGCATTTGATCAATGCCATTTTATGCAATTGCTTTATGCCTAAGTCTGAAAAGTGTGTATACCAAGACTACTTTGAATTTGAAATTATTTAAATAATACTTTATTTTCAGGGATTATATGGTCTCGGAGGTAAACAGTGATAGGACATTGCGATATCCTTCTCGTACTATGTAGTTCGGATTTAATACCTGCTAAATCTGTAAAATTAAATGTTGTAAATTGTTTTCAAAATTTATTGTTAGCTTATCCAAATAAAGGCCGTAAAGCTTAGGCAATAGCCAAGCTTTTTGGGAGACAGCCTAAGCCAAGTATTTGCAGCTTTGCTAATAAAATGAATTAAAAGTAAATAGTGTCTCTGGATCGTAAAAGACAAACAACAAACAATCTGCTTAATTTAACATTGAGTACAGTTTTATGGATTGTAAAAACATGTCTGGACGTGCTTAGACATGTCCAAACGTGCCTGACATACAATTGTTTATGACTGTACCGTTCTTCTCACATAAAGAATAAGGCACTTTTCCAACTATTAAAAGAAATTGAATATCATTTAATCTGTATTTTTATTTCCATTCAAAATGTTTTTTTATTTATTGGCTTTTGTCATCTATCCAAAAATGATATATCTAATGAAGATCCATTCTCATTGGTAAACTGAAATATTAGAATTAGCTTAAGAAACTGCTTGTACCAGCCAAAAAAATGCCCCTTAATTTGGAGTAGCTTTAGAAGTGGAAGCCTCTGGTCCCTTCCTCTTTAAATTGCATTTTTCCTCTCTTCAAATAAGGTTTCCCTCTTTTAATTTGTATTCCGAATTCCTCAATTTAAATATGGCTCTTCAATTAAAGCGCCTGTCTGGCAATTGCAAATTGTTTGCTATTGGGCACTCTTTTTATTTTCTATTTGTTAAGCACTTAAGGAGCTACTGACCTTGAAGAAGAGTCTCTCATTGTAGTGTAGTCTTGGTGAGTTAAAGGGCGTGGATTTCGTAAACAAATAGTTCAGCCAAGCCCTTCGATTGTACATAATCGAGACTAGTCTAGTCTGGTCTGGTCTGGTCTGGTCTTAATAAAGGAATACACAAATCAATATTAGTTTGTGACCTTTGCGTGCGTTTCGTACTTAAATGTTTAACAATCAGTTGTGCGATATTTTATTTATATATTCTTTTCTTTTGGTCGCTTGGTATGAAATCAATAAATATAATTTAGTGCGGCAATTGTGACCGCATTGCTAGTTATTCATTTCATTTAAATTATTGAAAGGTATTCATAAATATTATAGTTGATATGTTTGACTGAAAGGTGTGACAGATCTGGTGGGGTTTGCACAAAAAGAGAAGTGAAAGCACTTCAATCAAAACGAGTGACGAGTGGCAAGCGCATATTCATAAGCATAAAAGATAAAAGAGCTTTGCTTTGCTGGCAATCAAATAGACAGTAAGATAGAATAGCTTCAATAATAGAAGATGTAGACAAGTCAAACAGTCAGTTAGAACGAAAGATCGACAATCAGACAATCAGACATTTGTACACTAATACAAGCAATCAGCTCCACACAAAGTATCAAATGAATGAGAACGAACCAAACTTGCAGCATACATATAAGTAAATCTCTGACTCCACCAACCAGCCAGCAGTCAGTTCTGATGCCTTGCAAGTGCTGTTGATGTTGTTGTTGTTGTTGCTGGTGTTGTTGATGATGCTGTCACTCAATTGCCGTTGCTGATGATGAATGCAAACAAGGCAACAACTACACAGCAACAACTGCACCAGCATAGCCCCCCCTACCCCACGGCATTGGGTGGCAGCAGCAGAACCCTCATTATCATCATCATCATCAGTATCCGCAGATCTACCCACTCATAGACACTTTGAAGCTTTCGACTGAGCTGATGGTGAGCAGAACTCGCGCTTTTAACTGCTATAAAATGCATATGCTTGTCGTTACAATGCTGCCTGGGTATAGATAGATATTTACCCAGATTTATCCAGAATCTGAATCAGAAACAGAATCAAAATCAGAGAATGGCTTTCCGTAAGAGTGGGTGTGAATTGCTGGCTTGCTTGCTTGCTTGGTAAGTGGATGTTGTTTCTATGATTGTATGGCTGGCATTATGGCTTTGGCATTTTGTTTCTCAATTTGCTGACTTTGATGTACCATAAAATCGTATAAATGTTAAAGAGCTTGGTCAAATACTCATTTACACTTGTCCTTGTTCAAGCTAACAAGGTTTTCATAGCTTGTTTGTTTGTTTTTTTTTTTTTTTTTTTGATACTTTGATGGCCGCGTAATAAGGCACTTGCCATGCATTTCGAGTTGAGGGCGGTCGGTTCATTTAATTATACAGATAGAGTTCGTATGCGTGGACTTTTGTAGCAATTTCAGTTGGCAGATGATTAACCAAGTTTTTCCTACAATTCTCAAATCTCTGGGCATTAAAATATATGACTTGTTTTGTGGGCCGACTTGGGTTTAATTAGTGTAGTGCCAGTGTCATAAATTTGATAGCACCACTTGGTAAACTTTTCTCTCTCTCTCTCTTTCTCTCTCTGGGAACAACACACATAGGGTTACGCATAAAATACCTACGGGGTTAGACATTTTGTTGATGCGGTTGGTTGCTTTTGCTGTTTCAGTTGTTTTTAAATAGTAGAAAATATTTTTGCCAAAGAACTAACAAAACATGCGTCATTTGTCAAACAAAAAATAGAGTACATGACAAAAGCCAACGACAGCAGCAGCAACAACAATAACAGAAACAAAGCAAAGCTAAAACTAAAATGCACCAGAACCAACAGTAGTTTCAGTAGAAAACATCAACAACAAGCCAAAGCAGTAAACAAATGTAAAAATATTTGGCACTCAAAGTGCTGCCAGACAAATACGACAAACGTTGAAGAGTCATTTACTACGAGTGCGCATCACCAGCAATTCCAACAGCAACACCAACACCAACACCAACACCAAAAGCATCAGCAATCCCAGCAGCAGCAACAGCAACAAATTTAGAAGGCAGCTCTAAAAAGGGTTTCAAGTCAAGCGTCTGTTTGAAAAATAGCGAATAATGCAGGCAAAACAACAGCAGACAACCTACATCTTTTTGATTCAAACAAAGTGACTTTGTTGTTGCTGTTGCTGTTGCTTTTGACGAAGCTGCTGATGAGTAAGTAGACGACACACAACGTACTAAGAGACCAGGCTAAAATTGGGAAAACAGGAGAACCAGGCGAAAGCAGAGGCTGTTATCTAGGGGGCGATATTCCCCGTCATTCAGTCAGTTGTTTAGACAACGGAAAAGGCAAAAGAGACTCGCGCGTTGGCGTTGACGACAATTGCACAATTCATAATAGGCAACATGACACCCAGCACAGCAGCACAGACAAATAAACAAACTCGCATACTCACTCCGGTCCTACGTTCATGCCACGCATGTTAACTATTTAGTGTAAGAGCCTGACTGTGTAACAGCCCAACCCAGCCCTGCCCTAACCTGCTCTGTCTTGCCATTTTCTTTGCCTCGCCTTCCTGTTAAATATCAAGTTGCAAAACAGAAACTGTTGCATACTTGGTGGGGCAGGATGAATTTCTGTTCGTTTTGTTTTTTTTTTTTTTAACCGGTTGTTTTGTATTGTTTTTGCTACTGCTGTTGTACTGCCAACAGTCATTGTCATTCACAAAGTTCAAAAGCGCTGTCATGTTGTTTATTTACACACACACACATACATACGCTTGCCTGGAAGGGAGCTGAGCAACACTTTCTCTAATGTGCGGGTGCCAAGAGCTGTGTCGGACTAGCTAACTGAAAGTCTGACTAGCCAACTGACTGACTGCGTAACTGATTGTCTGTTTTATTATCTGGCAAAATAGCCCATTGCCCACTGGCTGAGCCAAATGAATAAGCAGGCAGTCAAGCCGTCAGTCAGGCCCAGCCAGGCCACACCAGGCCATGCCGGGCCGGGTCGGGCCAGGCCAACTGCATTCTAGTGCAAAATTATTGTGGTAATAAGCATTAAGCATAGGGCAAGACTGAATGTCAGATCACAAAATGGCACAACATTCTGAAGTCTATCAAATTAGGGAAAATACCACAAAAGACTTTGGCATTGTCAAGGCTTCAAATTAACTATTCAAACATTTTGGAAACTATTTTCTTTATTGAAGTCTGAAAGAAACTTGAAAAGATTTTTTTTGTTCTTTTATTTTTATTTTATTTTTTTCAACATCTTTGAAGTCTTAAGTTTGCCATGTTTTGATTGAGAAAACCAATGAACTGTTGTGGATTAAGTTAAGCACAAAATCACTCAAGTGTATTTAATTCAACAAAATGGGTAATAAGGGGTTAATATCAAGACAATTTTTCTTTTTGATTCACTCAAGTGTATGTGGGTGTGTGTGTGTGTGTGTGTGAGTCTGACTAGATGAGTGCCTGAATTATATATTTTCGATAAAATAATTTCCACACGCAAACACACACACACACACACCTAACCAACCAACCAACAAGTAAAATATAATTAAAATTACTCGCATTAAGTATACGCCCCTTTAGACAGTGTGTGGGGTGAAACTAACCAATCCCTAGTTCAAATTAGTGCAGTTAAGTTATAAAAATGAAACAAATTTGTAAAGAAGCTCATGAAAACTGAAAATAAAAGTATGAGCTATGCGGAAGGGAGGTAAAATCGTTTTGGCATAGTATTTTTCAGAGGCCTACCAAGTGCCGGACCACTTGCTAGAGCATAAAAATGCTATAAAAATGGGCTATAAAAAGCAGTACGAAAACAGCATTAAAACACAAGGAGTAACAAACGACAAAAACAACAACAACAAGAACAATATGAGAACAACTTAAATATTAGCTTAAATGCAATACACATTAAATTACTCGTGCCAACAATAAAATTTCTAATAAAACAGATTTTCTGCTAGTAAAATAATAAAAAAAAAAAAAACGAAGTAGCAAAATAAATAAACAAAAAGAAAACTTTTGCACACACAACTAACTGGGTCAAAACAGGCAAGGTATATGAAACAAATTGAGCTAATATGAGCTTTTAATTTATACTTGTGCAACATGAGAGAAATCCAACCAATTCTCAGACTTTTTTTTTCAAAATCTCAAGTCGGTCACGTTTTGTGCGGCAAAAGTCCAAGTAAAATAACTCAAGAAAAAAAACAAACTTACTTCCTATCCAAAAAAGCTGGACAGTGTCCTGGGGCCAGTGCACGTTTTTTCAAATTTTATGGGAATATTTATAAGATGAAAAATTTATTTCTACATGTCCACGTTCGTTTGGCTCCTTCTATTTTTGGAGACAAGTGGCCTCATAAACATATTTTCGGATATCGTGTCAGTTATCTTTTGATGCAAAAAAATAACAAGTCGACCATTCCCTGTCAACGGTATGGAAAATTTGTGTGTGTATGTGGGTTTTGTTATCAAAATGAAATTCAATTTACGAAAAGGGCAACTAGAGGAAATGTAAAAAGACGAGGAAAAAAAAGAAAATGATTTGGAGGCTTGCTCAAAATGCTTTTTGGCAGTGGCTCAGTGGCACTCTGAGCCAAAAGTACCACTCGCTAGCCGAGTCCAATGACAAGACCGAGTTTCACTACTTCAATTCGAACCGAGTTGGAAAGCTCATTGAAATTGGTTCAAATTAAAATTATTTCAAACTTTCTTTGATTCAATGAACTTATTCCTGTTCCCCAAGAACTCGATTGCCCAACTCTAAGTTGGCTATATATATAAATTTTTTTCTTTTGGAAAATGTGTATGAGGGGCATTTTTTCTTTTTTGTATTTTCGGTAAAAGTTTAGTTAACAAAATGAGCTTGAACCTGAGCGTGTCAGTCGTTGTCGGCGTTACTGCCAAGCCGCAATGACGTTAATGTTGTTCGTGATGAAGACCGAAGATGATGACGACGACGACGACGATGAAGAAGAAGAGGACGACAAGTATAAGGACAACAAGCTGAATAAGGAATATGATGCCTGTCTATCTGTCTGGGTTTTGGGGATAGCCATGCGAACGTGGTGGCCCGATGGACTCTGCGTGGGTTTTGCGGAGCATTTTGTTTGGTGTGGAAATGAAATATGAAGAACTCTTAATTAAATTCGAGTTCATTTATAATAAATGCCATAGCAAGCAAAACAGCAAGTAAAATAACATTAAAATTAGCCAAAGACGAAGTTCAAGTCCTCTACAATTGTGACTACGACTCTCTGGATGATTTTCATGCTAACAAATTGTCTAGAAATTCTAAACTTATTTAATGTTTCCGGTAAGCTCTTGTTTCGATAAATTAAAGTGGTCCTCTATTTTTTTCCAACCCGTCTTTGGTAATTGTTTCATTTCCGGAATTTAAATTGTAAATACTTGTTTTGGGTGACATAGATCAGTTGGTCCCCAACTCAGTCACATATGCGGCCAAGGCCCCAAGACCGGCATCACAGAATTGCCGGCTGGGACTCTGACTCTAACTCTTACGTCATTCAAAATATTACGAAACCCTTTCTGTATGCGTGTGTGTATGTGTGTGTGACACTGACACAGTAGATTTAACCTAATTAAGAATGTTGAACAGGACACAATGTTCGAATACAAATGAAATGCCAAGCATTCTATGCTAGTTAATCGAGTAAAGGTACTGTCGGGTTGTCCTGTGGTCTGGGTGGGTCCTTAAATTTGGTAAGTGGCAGATGTCTGGTAAATTTACTGAAGCTGCCGGAACGACTAGCATTTGTTTGTATTGCAATTGTTATTGTAAGAGAGAGAGAGAGAGAGAGAGAGAGAGAGAGAGGTTCCCTTGGCAATGCTGAAGCGGCTGCCGTTGCTTCATTCATAGTTGTTGCCAGCTTGACCCGTGAGGTTGCTAAGTATTATGTTCTTAGTTATTTGTAATATCAGATTTTTTTATTTATTTTTTTTCACTTATATTTTTTTCCCACCATTTTTAGCTTGCGTTAAGAGATAGTTATGTTGTTGCCAAGTCTGAGCAAGCTGCTTATTTTCTTTGTCAACACTGGCTTGTTATTAGTGCCTGTGATTGCCTGATTACCACATGCTAATGCTTTTGTTGTTGTTGTTGTTGTTATTTCCTGATGACAGTGTTGCTGTTGCTCTCTTTGCGCACAGCAAAAAGGCTTCATTCAAAGTGGGACAAGGTAATCGCCTAGCTGGAGGGCTACACTTTTGTTTTACCTTTGCTGCCCCAAAGACGAATGTTAATTCTATTTGAACATACACACATACATACATACACACATAGAGAGAGAGAGACAGAGAGAGAGAGAGATATCCTCAGTCACTCATTTTGCTGTCCCTGGATTTGACATTTCTCATGTATTTCATTTTATTTTATTTCATTTTCGTTTCGCTTTTTTATTTGCTTGGCATTCAAAGTCACAAAGATTGTCAACGTTTTCATTTTAATTCAAACAAATGTTACTAATGTTTTCATTGTTGTTTGCCATGTTCTTCTACACTCTAGATTTGTTGTTGTTGTTGTTGTTATTGCCAGCGAAAGGATTCAGTTTTTGGTAACTTTAGCTTGGTCGCTTGTTGAATATTTTATCGTTTGACTTGGCATGGTAACATTTGGTGACATAATTTTACCCTAAATCCCTTTTTGCTCTGCCTGTTTTCTAAACAAGCTTAAGGGTTTCAACCAAAACAAACAGCCAGACACTTTGTCTTCATTATGTCCCTTTGCTTTTATTTTATCCCCCTTTTCTGTTACCACTCGATGATGTTCTTAATGTTGAATTTCAGGCGGAAATATTACGTGAAAGGATGTTCGCTATTTAAGTACTTTAATTACAAAATCTTTACCAATAAAAAAATTAAGGTTTCACTAATCAAATAGGGCAAAATAAGTCTTCTAATGGGTTTACTTAGTTCTTTCAATGAATACTAGTTTTGATCTCACAACTAAGAAATAACGAAAGCTCAGGACTGTCTCAATAGGGAAGTATCTAGTATATACCAATCATGTAGTGATCAGTTCTCACTCCTATCCTAATAAGAAAGTATATAGTATATATCAATCATATAGGGATGAAAAAACTGTCTTCTTAGTCCTTTTAATGAATAATATGTGTGATCTCGTAACTAAGAAATAAGGAAAGCTCAGTCCTTTCCCAATAGGAATGAATATATTGTATCCCAATTATGAGGTGATCAGTACTCAGTCCTGTTCCAATAGAAAAGAATATGGTATATATATCAAACATGTAGCGGTCGGTAATTACTCCTATACGAATAAGAACGTATATAGTATATATCAATCATATGGGGCTAAAAAAAAATGTCTTCTAATGGGTTCAATTATGATCTCACAACTTAGAAATAAGGAAAGCTCAGTCTTGTCCTAATAGGGAAGTATCTCGTATATACCAACTATGTGGTGATCAGTACTTACTCCTATCCTAATAGGAAAGCATCTAGTATACACCAATCATATAATGCTCAAATTCCTTCTTAGCCCTTTCAATGAGCAATATTTTTGATCTCACAACTAAGAATTAAGGAAAGCTCAGTCCTGTCTTAATAGGAAAGAATATGGTATATATTATTTTTGTTTCATTTATTATTTCAAGGCCCTGAATGGTTGTATTTATTTTTTGGTATATTTTCACAGATTGTTTGTGCGCACCTGTGGCCGTATGTTGTGTTTTTTTTTTCCTCCCTTTCTTTGTCTTTTGTGAAAATGAAAAAGTTTTGTGACAATTGTTGCTGCCATTGGCATGGGTATTTCAGTGTTGCTTGGCTTTTTTGTTTGTTTTTTCGTTACGTGGAAATTTTGGTTGTTTTCTTGGGTAACATTTGCTTACAGAAAACGCGTCAACAATTTGCAGACAATTGTCAACTGGCACAGATAGCTACGATTCCCATAAATTTTCAACAGTTTTAAAGTCTCAAATTCCTTTGGGAATTCGAGAGTGTATTTAAGGTAACCAACAATTTTCAATGGAATTCAATTAACTGTTTGCGTGCTTATCAACACGTTTACAGTATTCGGTCCGAACAGAAACCAAAACAATTTTGATGCCGTGAAAAATTCTGGGCCCCAGCTGACATTTGATTGTCTCAGAGGCAGAGGCCTCTTTGTTCAACCCAACTACCTGTCAAGCTGACATGTGATGAACTCAGCTTGTATGAAATGGAGGAAAAAAAAAGGAAATATATATTTATATATATGAGACACCGTTCTGGTCACTCGTGCTGGCCAGCCTAGTAGAGGCTATCCGAAAAAATCGTGTGAAAAAACCTAGTCCATGATAGCCTCATTTTACGTAGGTTTCTGCTGTTGTGGTTAAGCAGTGGTGGTGTTGGCATGGGTGGGGAGGGGAGGTGCGATGGCTTTTGTGAGAGTGTGTGTGTTTGTGTGCATTGTTTATGTCTCTGGCTATCGGAATGACCGTGTGCTGTATCTGCAGTCGTGTATCTCTCTGGCTTTGTGAATGTGCGTTGTTTCGCATCCTGTTGCTGTTGCTGTTGTTGTTGTTGTCGCATATCTCTTACGCTTCGTTTATTTAATTTTGCGCACAATTTTTTTCAACAGTGCCAAAACCCAAACCCAAACTAAAAAAAAGAGGAGAAAGTACAATGAAATTCTCTTGCTTTGCTTCCGTATCTGTATCTGTAGCTTTTACAATATTTGTATCTGTATCTTTATTTCGCTTTTGGCACACGCAATGTTTGTGTTGAGCATTTTTTTTTTTGTGAGTACCAAGGGGAGCGGAAAACAAAGCTGAATGCATTTTGTTGGCTTTAGTTTATTTATTTATTTATTTATTTATATTTTTTTTATTGTAAAGTTTTTTGCTGGAATAATCAGTAAGAGCTGAGTTAGCTGTGGGCCATGAGAGTTTGGTCAACTTTCAAACGACATTAACAAGTCAAACAAAAATGGTATTTGCCAACATCTGGCAAAAAAAAAATAACCTAGAAAATTATTTGAAGCAAATTTTAATTAATGCCTCCCTCCGACCAAAAAGAACGTGGAAGAAGCAAATTCAACCTTCTAGCTCAACTCGAAGCTAACCTAAATTACAACCACCATCGTCATTACAAGCACAGCTCCCCCTGCCTTCCTGCCCCATCCTATTCTTTTTGGGACACTAGAATGAAAGAATTTGACAGCAGGCAGGATGCTAAGGGAATGGATGGCCAACAATGTTGGAAATGTCGGTGATGCCGGTGATGCCGGTGATGCCGGTGAGGCTGTTGATGGAAATGATGGCGTAGGTGGTGGTTGGTGATGATGTTGGCTTTAAACCACAGAGCAACATTTGGTCAGAGTCAGCGACATCAGCGCTCGGGCATTACAACTGAACATTGGCGCCAGACCGCAACGCGGTGTAAATCCCTTTATCAAATTAATGAGCTCATTAAAATTCGTTTAGCAATTACAGTTTTAACAATTTCCGTCCATACCAACACAGACTCACAGACGCACAGACTCAAAATGAAGCAGGAAGCAAGGCACTGCCAGCAGTTGGTGTTGTGGAGTGTGAAGCTTGGCAGGCATCCTGGCAATTCACGGGCGTTGCCTTTCATTACGTTTGCTGCATAAAATATGCTGAGTATGGCAAATGTCCTGACCATCATCGAATCTTACAGGTGGCTCTGCCAGAAATACAAAACCAGCAAATGAACCTGCACGTGCGCACAATGTCCTTGTAATTTTTCTGCTTGTGCGAGAGAGTGCGGGGGCAAAAGAAAGAGGGAAAGAGAGAGTGGCTTGGGAAGCCTATATAATATCCATAAAAATCATAATAAACTCCGCACTCAGTAAATTTTCGACAAGGGCTGGGCGAGATGAAAGGGGAGTAAAACAGTTTGTCAGTCAGTTCAGTTTGGTTCAGCTTCCTGTTAATAGGAAAATTGTGGCATTAGATTCGGGTCTCTGCCATCTCTTTCCAATTTCTTTTGCCACTGTGCTAGTGTGTGTGTGTGTGTGTGTATGCGTATGGAAAACAAAAAGGCATAAAAATGCTTTAAAAGTAATAATAATTGCGTTTACCAAAAGCGCCCTTAGCGCTGAATTTTTACTTTGGTTCAGTTCGGTTCGGTTTGGTTTGGTTGGGCTGGCTTTTGCTCAATCGCGGGTGAAACAATAAAAATGGAATAGCAATGTAATAATTTATGATGGCATCATTAAAGAACCAAGCTTTGAACGTATAAGACCAAGGCAGATCCCTTACCTTGGATGGAGGTAAAAACAAAGAAGCCCAAAAAAGCAACAAAAAAAAAAGGAAAAAAAAGAAACGAAAAAGTTTTGCCATTTGAAAGTATTACGCGTTGAATGGTTGATGGTTTGTCGGCAGGGAGAGGGTGAGGGTGAGGGTGAGGGGGTACTTTGTTTCGTTTACTTGTGCCCTTTGATTGGTAGTAGGCAGTGGCAACAACAACAACAACAACAGCGAACCACATTGAGATCGACTATACATTTTCGATAACTTCAAGAACTCTCTTCTTCTTCTTTTTTTTTCTTTTTGGGATACGCCTGGTCGACTTCTCAATGTAATAAAAACGTTATTATTTCATTTTATTTATTATGCTTTTTAGGAAATTTATGACGCTACCGTGTTCAGATTCATTTTTCAAAAAAGTAAAGCATAAAAAAGAGAAAAAAGTAGAGGAAAAATTATATGAAAACAGTTTTGTATTCCTCTTTCTGTTTTATTTTTTTTATATTTTGAGTGCCTCACAATTCTTGAGCATGAGCAAATAAAATGAGTGGACTCCGTAGTTATTGGCATATTCTGAAGTGGATAAGTCTGTCTCATATTTTTTTTATTCACAAATAAAATGCCTGCCACAGGCAGCCGGCAAAACAAAACATGACAAAAAAAATTTAAGAAAAAACCACTTTGCTTTGCTTCTTTTGAATATTTCGATTTTGTTAAAAACTAACTAAGGAAAAGTGAAATTCCTTTGGTCTCAAAAGCTATGCTCTACCCTCTCCAATCGCATAATCATAACTGACAAATTTATATTTTATTTGACATCCGGCTTAGCGTCAGAATATTTGCAACACCCGGTGGTTTATTGTGTGTGTGTGTGTGTGTGTGATTGAGTGTCCCTTTTTCTTTGTGCCATTTGCCTTTTTGCTCAAAGCCACATATTGATTTTTCATGTCTTTGTCATGGCAGAGATCCTTTTGCCTTTTCTGCCTATGGCAAGCCTCCATCCTACTCCTCCTCCTCCACCAACTCTACTCCTCTTCTCTTTGTCCATATTTCTCTCTGTTTGATTTCCTTTATATTGTCCCGCGTGCGCGCGTCTTTTGTATTATTTTGCCATTTATTGTACATTATGCAAGCGACTAATATTGACATTATCTGTTCTCTTTATTTTTTATTATCGTCCTCCCTTTTCGACACGCTGTCATTTAAGGCAAAGGCGTAAATCCTTTTTAGCACTTGTTCTGCACTGCACAGTGGTTCATATATAGGCAAAAATTTTATAGAAAAATTACCCCAAAAAAAATAAAAAACTTTTTCTTTTAATTTTCTGTTTGTGAATTCATTTAAAGTCGAATTTAAATTAATTTTGATTTTTTTTGTTGTATTTTGCACCACTGTTTCCCTATAGAAAGGGAGAGGGAGAGAGTGTTTTTTTTTTGTCAATTAATTTCAAGTTTAATTCAAAATAATTTTGAAATGATTTTTTTGGTTTTGTTTGATTTTGCTCCACTGTTTTCCTACAGAAAGATAGAGAGAGAGAGAGAGAGAGAGAGAGAGAGAGAGTGTGTGTGTGTGTGTGTGAGTGAGTGAAAATAATGATTGGGGATTCGATTGTGATTGTTTAGAATTGAGCCGAGCAAATGCTTTAAGTATTTGTTTCGCTTTCTTTTCTTGCTTCCTACTTGAGACCTAAGACCTGCAAAGAAGGCAATTTCTGTTCAAGAAAAGTTGATTGTTTTTACATATATTTTTTTTTGTGATTCCTTTTTTTTTTGCCTTGAAAAAGGTTATTTGGTTATTTCAAGTCTTAAATTTAAATTGCTTAAGGCCAAAAATTGTTTGCTCCAATTTAAGCGCCTTGTGTGCATAAATAATTCAAATTAATTCCAGCATCAAACAGTTTGGCTTGACATTACCAGATAAGCCACAGGAATTCGATACAACTAAAGTATTCCATTGGCTACTTAACCGCAAGAACTCTCTAGCCAAGTGGAAGATTCAAATGTGGTTGCTTGCTTTTAATATTGGAGCAACCAGTTGAGCTACGCCTACCACGATTGTGGTAAAGTAGTCATGCCATTGCTATCCTTTAACTGTCACAACTGTCCGCAAATGTTGGCCCGGTTAACAAATCAGCCCAGTTAAGTGCTTGGGTTCAGCCCATCGCTATCATCTTGAATTATAATTTTATTTATATTTTTTTCTCTGTTAGCTTGAAGTATTGTCTAGTGGATTCTAGATGCTGACAGTGCTTGTTATTTTTCTGCAATTTATGTTATTTATTTTATACGTTGACACATGGCCAGCATTTTGTATGCTCATTTTTCTAACAATTCCGTGCTGTTGACCTGGGCGGTGGCTGAGTAAAACCATCATTCATCAGTCCATACCAAAATGGATGTCCAATCTGATTCCATGTGTGTGTGTGAGTGGGCTTGAGCAGATTGCATCAGGACATGGTGTTGATGTCAAAAATATTGCGTTATTTGTTCGGCAGGGATCTGCTACGTATTGCATGACTATGCATTTCATTTGAATTGACGTCGGCATTGGCGGCGCCACACATTCAGCAACATCACCGGCACTATCACCACCACCACCACTGTGGCTTTCCAGCTCAAACAAATACACAGACACTGCTGCCACACATACTTTCGCATACACAATGATGAATTATTATGCCAAAGGTGACTTTCATTATTCCTTTGCATTTTTCATATGCGAGAATTTTACGCGTGCTTTTTCCCCACCCACCCGATTTGTTGTTGTTGTTGTTGTTGCTGTTGTTGTTTTTGTTTTTGTCTTTCCCTGTCATGTTCTGCCCTGTGCTATTCTATACAATACAGTTTTGTTGGATTTTTATTTGGCTTGGTCTGCCTATCCTCTGGTGTCCTGTCCTCTCTGCTGTGAGAGACTTATCTATGCAGAAAATTGAATTCCTGATATGTGCTCTTGTCTATGGAATTGTTGCTGGCTGTTGTTGTTGTTGTTGTTGACAATGCTTTCTCCTTGTTGGTGGTGGTTCTGTTGATGTGCCTCAGCCATTTGCCATTTTTCGCAATAATAATGCGCTGTCACGCGTTGCTTGGTAGCAAGCGCCCTTTCTATCGACCTTCTCCACTCCCTTTTGTCTCCTGCTTGGTATATATATATTTTTTTTTGAAATGCTGCAAATTGATTGTATAGATTTAATATTAAGGATTAGACATCACACTCTCACACATACATATTCAGGCAGCTGCGCATTTACCACAATAATTCTGAATGTGGTCTCGAGTCTTTGCTCCTCTCTCTCTCTCTCTCTTTCGCTCTCTCTCCCTCTTTGTCTAGTTATTTGAGGATTTGCGCTTCATTGAGGTTATGCATCATACAATTTCATTGTTTTTTATATGGCTGATGGTGTTGTTGATGGTAATGTTGTAAATGTTGCTATTTGGGTTCCTTGCTGGGCTTCGTTCTTTGGAGGACGATGAAGTCTTGGTTATACGTAATATAAATTGGTTTCAATGTGTCTCATTCGTTTGTGCTCTTTTTTTTTTATCTTATAATATTTTCCTGTTTTTTCCATCAGCTTTGTCTATTCTCTGGTTTTGTTCTATCGAATATCAGGGTCTCGTTTACTTTTGACAAAATGTATCTCAATCTTCAAGCCATGAGGCTGGCTAGAAAAAAACTACACAATTGCATTTTGTGCAATTTTCTCTTCTTCTTTTCTGAAGCCTAAGAGAAAAATATTTATATATAAACACTTTTAAATAAGCTTGGTTATTTGGCAAACAATTTGATGATATGTGTTGTACTCTTTTTTTTTTTTTTGATTACAAATTATAAGACAGTGCCTAAGGCGAAGTCAGTAAGGACCTAAAATATAGTAGAATGGACTCTTAGATCTTGTGGTTTGATGACAATGATCAGTCTATATATTTTCGCCTGATCAGGATTGTATTAATTATGGAAAGCATTGTCAAGCCAAAAGAGCATAGTTTGGTTGCTGATCTAAGGCGGTTATTTCTGATCTCTTCCTGAGATTTTGTTTCAAAATAAATACTGGGATATAGTTATTTTCTCTTTGAGAACTAATATAATTTCTGAATAAATTTTAATAATATATTTTTCTTTTATCTTTTCAGGTAAGCCGACCGCTTGATTTTCAGGTAAATTAGTAGAGCATTTCCTATTCGTTATTCTCATGTTATTTTCTCTGCAGTTTATTTTTAGTAATATAATTTTACTTTATTTTTTGTAAGCTTCTTGTTTTTGTATATTTGTTTTTATGCCTCACCCTGGCTGGCAACACGCCCTTTTACAATTTTGGTTTGAAAATACACTGCAACTCTGGGGCAGGCAGACAGGCAGCCAGGCCAAAAAGGCAAGGCCAAAAAAAGTCAGAGAATAGCTACTCAGACCAAACCAGTCTTGGGCCAAGACCGAACCAGGCCAAGTGCAGAAGGCACCGACTATTGCTTGCATGAGGACAACATGAGCCGCAAAAGGCAATTTCATTGCAGAATCTTTTATAGGAAAGACACCAACATATACACACGTACACTAGCCAGCTTTCTTGTAGCAAAAGGAATATGAAACCAAACCGCTTAGATGTACAAGAAAATTGAATTTTTAAAAATTGTCCTGCCAAGCAAGCGGACCACTCCAAGATGCAGCCGGAAATATGAAAGAGGGGGGAGGGGGGGGGGGATTGGCTTGCCAATCGACATGGTACACTGCACTACACTACACTCGAATAGATTTTGAAGCTCCAACTAGTCCCCTCCCCTATTCCCTTCTTACTTGCCACACATCATCAACATCTTATTTTCGGCAGAGTCTCTCCATGTGTTCTGTCTGAAGTTTCACATAAAAATCGATGTTATTTTGTTCATATTTTTTATCTTTATCTTTTTAGCTTTCACTTCATTGCATTTGCTGTATATATATGTTTTTTTTTTCAAAATAGACAAACACCCACATATATAAACTGTCCTAAGCAAAACGGTATATCCACTTGGATTTTGTTTAATTCATTGTCAGAAATATGGTGGAAAATAGTTTTCTACTCGGGACATATTTTTTTACCCTGTACATTAAGGGTAAGGGTATATTAAAATTGTGCAAATGTATGTAACATAGAGAAGGAAATGTCGTTACCCACAATATGATCAGGGTGACTAGAGAAATCGATATAGCCATGTTCGTCTTTTCTTATATCTCAGAGACTTTAAAAGCTAGGACAACCAAACTGGGGATCTGGACTCCTTATGTGTATACGCTGGTCAAGTTAATTTTTTTCTTCTCCCCTTGCCCCTCCTTCCACCCCCTCACTTTTCAAAGTCTTGTAATTTCTACAGCATTAGGATTTTGGCATAAGTTCCTTCCAAAAAATTATTAGAAATCTAAAAATCTTTCGATTGATATCAAACATGACTAAAATCGGACCATATTTACATGAGATATACAAAAAACAAATTTTCAGAGTCAAGATTTTCATTCCCCTTGCCTAACTGGCAAACGGTCGACTGAACAGTCCGATAGATGGCGTGCTTGCATTATTGTCAACAATGTGTTTTTGGATTCAAAGGAATATTAAGACCACAGGTTTTATGTGACTGTAGCCGAAAAGGGTTACAACACGACTAGGGTTACCACCTTTTCTCTTTCAATTCCGTCTACTAGGCATAGGGTATCCCAAATTCGGCCGCGCCCGAGTTCAACGTTCGGCTTTATTTTATTTCTGTTTTTCCATTTTTCTATATATTTTTTTGTAGTATTTTTTCAGTCCATTGCTTTGGACTTCGTTTCTAATATGCAGTGCAATTTGTTAACCGGATTCGTCTTTTCTCCTTTTTGTATTGTTTTTGCTGTTGTTGTTGCCATCGCTTTATGTTTGTCTATTTATTTACTTTTATATATTTTGTTTTTTTTTTTTTTTTGTATTTTGCTTATATTGTATTTACACATGTTGAGCGTTTTGTTTTTACCATTTGTTGCTTTGTTTTTCAATTTATTTTCAGGCAATGCATCGCTATATTTTATGTTCTTTTGTTGCATATTTCATTTCATTTTTTTTTTTTTTTTAGTAGTTTAGTTTTTTAGCTGTCGCTATTTTGTACCATTTTTCCGTTTCGTTCTATTTTTTTTTTTTTATTGAGTGTTGTAAAATATGCAACATATTTTGTATGCATATTTTGCACTTGTTGTTCTTTGCTTTTTCCAGGGCCAAACGATAATGAATGGTGGCTGAAATAGATAGAGAGAGAGAGAGAGAGAATGACAAAAAAAAAACCTGAACAATATAAAATGCAAATGCTTTGAGCTTTGGGTGTATTCGAAAAACAAAATATTCGACAGATGGAATAATAGTTTTTGACAATGTTTTTAAATGCAATGTGTGTGAGTGTGTGTGTGGGTGTGTTTGCTTTTAAAGCAAAATCAACAATGGCCAAAAATAAAAATATCATTGTACTTAAAACCAAAATAATAAATTGCAATGGGCTAATCGAAAGGTAGCGATTTCCCCTATAGAATTTTTATTATACGAAATCATAGAATCGTGCAACAATGAATTATATGTTTATCGACCAAAATTGTAAATGGATGCATAGAGTTTTATAACTTATTTATATATAAAATTAAGCAAAAAGCATAAATAACAAACTCTCTCGAAATTGGCTTAAAATGGTGCAATGTGTGCCAATAAGCACGCCATATTGAATTGTACAGTTAAGTGTTCTCCAACTAACTAAAGTTGGCAGGCTCCATTTAATCAATTATGCATTAACTTCCGTTTCATTAAATTTCGCTTTACACGCACACATAGACAAGTGTGTAGTATATGGTCAAGCCCGCACATGTTCCTTCATACCGAACCGCACTCTCTCTTTCATATGTATGTATTTCCGAGTCTCATTCTCATACGAAAACTTTCGCAGCATACATAACAGGCAACGAAATGGCCTTGAGCTATGGCATATAATCTCTCTTGTGTATGTGTGGCTGCATTGGTATCAGCCAACTAAAGTTGGTAGCCAACTTGTGCCTAACAGATGCCGCCGGCCAGTTAAGTTGCTGGTTCTGTTGGTTCTGCTGAAAGGCTGTATATTCTGAAAGCGCTCAGATGTAAAATTTTAATTGAGCCTCCCCCATAAGTATGCTATGATTTTTATTAGTTTTATACAAGCAAGTGGGTATCGTATGTGTACGTATGTATGTATGTATGCATGTGTGTAGGAGGGACACAATTAGAGAACAGCTTGTGGTTGGCAGCCTTGAAAATTTTCTGCACAAACACCGACATAAGGTGGCCTAAATGTATGTGAACTCAATAGAAACCAATTGAAGCCGTAATAATGAAAAACAAAAACAGCAAAAGCACATCAATCAGCGCATATGTGTGTGAATTTTGCTGGATATTGGAAAAGAAAAAAGCAGAAAAAAACAACCAACGTATGCAAAACTGTTTTGCTGCACAGCTGCAGTCATTGCCATTGTTGTTGTTGTTGTTGTTGTTGTTGTTGTCCTCGTTGGAACGCCTTTTCGTTATTGTTGGCCACCTGCACACACACACACTCACACAGCCTGCACATATGGGCATACGCTACGTATACGTACTGTTGACATTGTTGTGAATAAAAAGTGTGCATCAATTATTTATATTCAATATTTTGTTTTCGATTAGACTACTTGCATATGCCCCATTCAAGGTAGAACTTGGCATTGCCTTGTGCACAAATACAATACGAATTGAGGGTCTGCCATTGGCAGGCTTTGGCACTTTGTTGTTGTGTCAGTTGATCGGTTGTTTGCTTGGCTGGTCTATGGTTTTGCGGAGCTTTTACTAAATGAATGACTGACAAAGAGTTGCCACCATAGCAACAGCAACAATAACAACAAAAACAGATGGCGCACTTTCGCTTTTGTGTGACTCTTGAATGGCACTCGAGTTGCGCTTCACAAATATTTGCACTTATGCGAGAATGTTTGATGGTGGAGGAATTTAGAAGGTGTTTGTCGGTGGTTCTGGTTTGCCATAAAAACATTTCTTGAGTTGCTTTTTTTTCAAGCATGAATATCATTTTGGTTTTCACAACACAAAGAGCATTTCTACACTCTCATCTACCTTTGTTGGCATAAATAAAATATAATAAACAGTGAAATGGACTTTATTGTCGTTTGGCAAAACTATATGCTTTCCATGTGTCCTTGTTGAATCAGCAAAGAGATTTCAAATTGCTGCAGGCGTAATTTCAACAATTTGTTGAGCGAATTTAATTTGTTGACACGCAAGCTTAAATATATTAATTTTATTTGATGAATCATTTCGAATTTTTCGTCAAAGCTTAACTCAATTAAACTTTCCAAATAATTTGGTAATCTTAGCAAAAGGTTCTCTTTGTTTTAGTCAATTCGCTGTCTTTGCCAGCTTTTAACTTATTGATAGCTCTGAAATTAGTTATTTATTACGGTCTTTATAAATTTTGCAAATTTCAATTTTGAAAATTTCCATTTCGTCTACGTTTAAAGTGAGGCAAAATTTAGGTATGCATTTTTCATTTTACCTTGTGCCGGCCAGGTCCGATCTGGCCCGTTCGGAAACTTAGACATTGCGAGTGCTGCATTCAATCTGATAGTGTATTAAGTTTTCAAGCTTCAGCTTGAAACTTGATAAATAAATTACTTGCTAGCCAAGTCAAGGCAGTCAGTCGGGCAGACTTCGCATTCGCATTCGCACTTGCACTTTACACTTTTCTTAGAATTATTGCAGTCAATTGAAACGCGCGAGCTCAGACTTTTCGCAGACAGATGGACAGTTGGACATTACTTGCCGAGCTTTTCTTTTTCTCTTATTTATTTAATGTGAGTGTGTTTGGGAGTCTTTTCTATTATTTATTTTTTTCTTTTTTTTTTTTTTTTTTGCTTCAATCTTGCCAAGCAAAATGGAAGAAAATATTTTCATTTCGCAGCGACAACGTAAATAGCCAAGCAAGTCCAGTCCAGTGCAGTCCAGTGCAGTCGGATGGTTTGATTCCTCTGTGATAAGGAATGAAGTCAAGGGCTTCCAGTTTCAAGCTCTCAAAGCACTTTATTGGCTTGAACAAAGTTTTGTGATCTGAAGAGTATGCAATTTAGAGAGTCTGGCTTAGTTGAGGGCAGGTTTGCCATTAGCATGGCTGACTTTGACTGACGGCAGAGTTAATGGCGAGTGGAGAGTCAGGAAGCAGTTTCTATTGATTTTACCCCATAAATTGATTTTGTGCCATAAATTCAAGGCATCAGGCAACCAGGCAGCCAGGCAACGAGGCAACGAGGCAACCAACGGCTTGGCTGCTAAAATGTGTGAACTGACTTTCAATCAATTTAACGCATAATTCCTGATGGATTTAATCGTAATTGATGATTGATTACAGCTGGAAAGCGTCGGCCTGGGAGTCATGCGTCAGTCAAACACAGCAGGAAGTGTTTTCCAGTCTCAAAGGATGCCCTAAGCATAACTGGTTCAATGTGTGAGTGAATGTGAAAGTGAATGAATGCGAAAGTTTTTGGCGTAAAATTAAAAGGACCTCACAACAAATTGCCAACCCAAATTCTGTATGCGGCAGCATAGCCAAACATTTGCAAAGTCTCCAAAAAAAAAAAAAAGATACCAAGGGGTAAGCAGAAAATGAGCGAAAGTGAGTCAGCCGGATAGAAGGTAAGGTAAGAGCCATTTGGCCTAATACCCAGTAATTTATTTAAGCTTAATCGAACTTAACGGTACGGTTAGCGAGAACCGTCCATTCTACCTGCCCGGCTTGCTCAAAGCTATTCAGGGACTCGCCATGGCATGGCTTGGCCTGTTCTGTAGCTAGTCCGGATTCTGGCCACTAATGACGGTTGTTAGTTAGCACACAGCTGATGCGACGACAATGGCAATGGGCTTTTCATTATGTCGGTCACATAAATCAATGTCAGCCCCGAAGAAATGCATAGCCAGAACCACCCCGCAAAACCCATCTCTGCCGTTCAATGCATCTTCTGGCCTTTGTAGTCACAGTTGGTGCTCATACGAACATCAAAGCAGTTAGTCGATTTTAATCAAATATGCCATATACTTTATTTCCTCAACTTGAGCCCTCACCGTCTGGTATATTTTTATTTGGTCTGCTTGTCAGCATAATTTCAATTCCCGAGCAATTTCTTAATGCTCCGACTTGTCACACAGAAGAGCAGGGCCATGGGCAGGGGGAGAAAATATAAGTAATGGGGTAAAAAAAAAAAATAAAAAAATATTGCTATCTTTTTGCCATTTCTTTTGGTACTTCTTCTCTACCCTTAAATTTTCCTTAAAATGTAAATGAAATGAAATTCAGTGCAGTGGCGTTTTGTTATCCCCTTTCCTCTTGGCCATCTAGACTAGGCAAACATTTTTACGTAACTCATTTCAGCTTTCAACTGAAATTACTGAGAGTTTTGCTGGAATTGCTACTGCTTCTTTTTTTTCTTCTTCTTCTTCTTCTTTTTGTTAGGGGAAAATCCCCTTTGTGCCTCGACTCGCTTACGTTTTATAATTTTAAGCTTTTCACTTTAGCTGAGAGCGAAAAAGAAAAAAAAAACTGGACTCTTCTGTGGAAATTTACAGAGAAAGAGAGTTGGCTTCATTTCTGCAACCGGCGGCCATATTTTTATATTTTTTATTTTTTAATTTTTCTCTATTTAAATCAATGTCCCTTGCACTTGTCTAGGCAGAAAGAGATACTATTTTTTTTTTTTTGAATTTAAATTCATTCAGAGTTGAAAGTATCTGTAGGGGAATAGGTGTGAGCATGTGTCAGCGCTGCCAGGTAAACCGAGATGGTTTAAATCTGCTTGTCCAAATGCGCCACAGTGTATTTAAGTATGTATTTGTGTCAGCGAAAAAAAAAAAACAAAAACAGAAGAGAGAGAACAGGTTAAAAAAAATATTAAAAAACAGCAAATAAACACACACACACATACACACGGAGAAATGTGAAAAGGAGGAAACACAGCTTTTATATGCTGCGAATAAAATAAATATACTGGTCTGGGTTGGTTGCCTTGGCTCGGTTTGGTTCGGTTTGGCTTGGTTAGTTGTGTGGGTGTCTCTCTGCGTAGAATTGGGTTGTATCTGTTTGGTTTTTATTGAAATGGTCTTGGCTGGAATGCAGTGGCCTGATCAGGGCAGGAGACTGGCAAACGCAAAAGTGTCCACGCTTCAATGGTTTGAATCTCGGACTATCAGATCCAGGGTGCATTATCAATGGACACGCCCTCCGCTCAGCTGTCATCAGGCTGAAAAATGTTTTCAAAAGTGATTTCCACAGGCCAAATAAATAGCGTATGTTGGCCATGTTTCTCTGTATATGTGTGTGTGTGTGGGTGTGTAAATCTCTGTGCCTGTTTGTTTGTGCAAAGCGTATATAAATAAAGTGGTAAGCGCTCAGTATTTCGTTTATATATTTTTTTTCTTCCGTCCACTTTCAGGCTATCGTAAAATACACTCTCGCATCACCTTACTCATTTGAAATAAACCAGTAAAAAACCAAAAAAAAAAAAATCATCTGAAATTTTCGTGCCTGAATAGGCAATCCGGCTGTGGCAAGTCCATGCACCTTTTCAGTACCCGTTTAGCTGCTGTGGTTGTGGGCTTTGCCAGTCTTAAAGAAAAGCTAAATACCCTATATAGCCAGTGTTTAAGCTTTTTCTATAGCTGCAGAGCATTTGTAAGTCGGCTTAATTTGGTCCTCCAGCCACGAACTTATTTATTTTTTTCGTTAAAGCGTTTCAGTTAATGAATGAGCTGGAGCTGTTTGTGTGAAAGCTTTAGCCTTTCTTTTATTCAACCATCTACTTTGTCCTTTGTTCCTCTTTTGAGTTAGTCCTTGCTTTGTTGCTGTTTTTGTTGTTTCGTTTTTTCATTTTTTTTTTCGGATTCTTGGCGTTTGCCTTTGTGCAAACGGCTGTTCCCGCTGCCGCTGCTGCTGCGGCTGCCTTTGCCACCAACGCCATCGCTGCCTCCGTTGCAGCTGCTGCAATTGATGTTGATTGATTTTTCTTGTTGTTTTTGTTGTTGTAGTTGTTGTTGCTGTGATTTGGCAATTGATTGATTGATTGAGTTGAAGTGCAGTTGTTTGCTTAGTGAGTGAGCAGTGAACAGTGAACAGTTTCTCTCTTTACTCAACCGCCGCATCACCGGCCAAACTGTTAAAAACTAATAAAAATTGTGGCCTGCTTAATTGAAATAGGCCAAATGGTTTGCCCTGGCCAAGCTGCTGGGAAATATTTCTTGCAAGTTTGTTCAATTTTTTTTTTTTTTTTTTTTAGGCCTAGAAATATGCCAACCCTGCTATTTTATTTTTTTTTTTTTTTGCCAGCAATCTTTTGTTTCGGTATGTTTGTGTGAGTGTGTGTGTGTTTCGGTGTTTGTGAATGTTTTTACCAACCACAATGCTGAGCCATAAAGTGAGCCGCTAGTGTTTGCGCCTTCACATGTGGGAATTGTTGCAATTACGTTAAAAGCAATTTTCAAAGGAAAAAAAAATTCCCAACCAAAAAAAAAAGATTTTTTTTTTCAAAATATAAAAGAGCAGGCAGTAGAGTAAGTAGAGCATCTTTATATACACACACACACACACACATGCACACAAAGAGTTGAGTTGAGAAAAAAAAGCAAAACCCCACACACACATAGAAACATTTAGCATGGCTTACAAATTTTTATTTAAAGCGTTTTACGGTTGCCCGTATTTTCTGATTTTGAATTTGTCTCTAACTGACTGGCTGGCTGGCTGACTGTCTGACGGTGTGTTCTACAATCAACTTAAACTAAGATTACAACCGCCGAGGGCACTAAGCTCTAAAAAAAGACACACACACACACACACTTATACACCCCCTAAAAAAAAAAAAAAAATCTAACCAAAATGTGAGGGCGGCATTTTTTCTAACCGCTGTGAATGGCAATGGCGCCATTTTGCCACAACACCAAAAGCAACAACAGGCAACGCCCACCCATGTAGTTGGTTGGTTGGCGGGGCACGCATTTTGCTATTTGTATTTAAAATGAGATTTACCTGGGGTTTTGTCACTTCTTTTGGCGCGCTTTTAATTTGATTTAATGCGTCTATGCGTGCCTTTGAATGCTGAAGTGGTTTCCAACCGATTCTCCAACTACCTTTTCCAGTCTTTATAAAGGTTTGAAAAAGCCTTCTCTCTATTTTTTTTTGGTTTTTTTTTTTGTTTTGGTTGACTGAAGCAAAATTATTTTCAACAGCTTGCAATGCCCAGATGATTTGGCCAAGTGTAAACTTATGTAAGCCCAAAAAACTTGTCCACTAGTATAAAATTGAATTCAAAACAGGTTTGCCATTGTGGCCGGCGAATCTGCTGTTGTTGTTTTTGATGAACAAAAAAAAAAAAAAAAAAAAATGTAAATTAATTTTCCGCAGGCTTTTTCCAGTGTTGTTTGCATTAAATATGAGTGTTTTGCCTGTTTATATGGCAAACAGCTGAAATCCTTGTCCTGAAAATCTTCTTCGCCCACAGACGCAGAGACCAGCTCAGTTGGTCTAGTCAAAAAAAAGAAAGTAAAGGAAAGGGGAGAAGAAAGTCAACCTTAGTGGCCTTGTTGGCAACGTTTTTGCTGTCAGAGTTGTGTCGGTCTCAGTTTATGCTAATATTGTTTTTGCTCTCACGGCCTTAGAGGCCAAGACGTACTTGTCCTGTGGTTTCTTGCTTAGCTATTTTGAGTACAGTGTCCAGGATCTGTTTGCCTGGATTGCTTAGACTGACAAAGTCAGTGAACATCAAAGCCGAATAATATTTTTGTTTGTGGCCCTTGGGCAAAACTTTGAACTTATCTTTGGCCGGGGTTGTCTCGGCGTGGCCGCAATTAAGACAGATTTGCAGGATCTGTCTTTAATGAATTTGTAAATCAATTGTATGGGTAGTTTAAGCAATTAATTTTGTCGAATTTTAATTAGTTTTGCTTGTTGTTTTCTCTGTGCCCAAATCGGTCCATGCCAGTCTTGACTTATCTACTTTTGACCTTGATTGGTCGTGCCTGGTTTCAGCTTTGCTTTAACTTGGAGAAATCTTAAAGTCCTTGCCATATTCATATTAATATTCAACAATATAAATGGTAATATAGGTTTTTATCTTTGAATCTTGATTAATATGCCGTTAACATATCATAATGCCGAGTTGGTTAGGGCTTTCGCGAGTTCCTCCATTTTAGCTTCATATCTTGGGCAAGTTAATTTATAGACTTATCAACACTTAATCACCGGAAAAATGGTGTAACGCATGTGTAAAATGCACACTGGCTACGCATTTTGATTATATGCTCTGTCTTCACCCCAAGATGTCGCTGTAATTCACTCACCCACACCGACTCAGCGAGAAGGACACGCACACATATTCACTCGGAGAGTCACAGGCTTAATAGTTGTTAGTTTGTTGTCGAGCCTGCATGGAAAGGAGAGGAGAGGAGAGGAGAGCTGAGGAGATGGTAGCTTGGTGGCCAACACATTTGCCGTAATTTATACTTTATAGCCTTGGCAGATATGAAAAGTCGTGCAATATACCAAAAGCCCACACACACCGAAGACAGAGAGACAATCACAAACACTATACGCATAACACATCTTTGGTTATATTCTGTTAGTATTGATACTCTTTTTGAAGCCTAATAGTTGATTATTTGTAACATGCAGTTCGTATATTATAGAAAGCAACTTAGAAAACTTGAGGGGTATAAATAACTCAGGTATTTTTCATTGGGTCTGAGGCTTATCCAGGATTTAATTTATATAAAAAAAATATATATATTTAAAAGGAGTATGCGGTCTTCCACAATTCGATTTGATTTTGTTCTTAGCTTTTTTTTTCCAACATGTTGACTTTAATGCCATTCACTGCGGTTGCCGCCGGGCTCACTATGATGATGTTGATGGTTGTTTGAGGCGGAGGGAGGCGGCTAAAGTTGGTGGCTTAGTGGCATAGGTCGGTGGTTAGTCTTGTTTGTGGTGGTGGTGATGGTCAAAGCCTCCATCTGTGGTGGCGTGTTGGCGTACCAAATTTGCTGTTGATATTTATGCGTGCATATAAATAACAGCGCCTGCTGTGGGTTCCATTCCATTCACTCTACTCTGTCTCTTTATACATATGTGAGGTTATGTGGTCATGCGTATATCCTTGTAAATATGCGAATGTCTGTGGATGTGTCTTTGTGGTCCTGGTGTTATTAGATTTACAACGCGCGCGGCCTTTATTGCTACAACATAAAAATGCGGACATGTTGGAAAAATATTTAAATAACTTGAAAGAGTTGACTGCATATTTAAACCGGACCGATTCAACCAATCTACCAGTTAACCCAACCAACTAGCAAACTAGCAAAAAAAATTGTCCAAAGGTCATCTCTTCTATGTGTCTTTGGTATTTGATGATTTAACATAAACGTTGATGACCAGTTGACCAAAGCACGTGGGCAAATGCCAAATGGTCAGTGACAAAGCCACTAGAATGGTCAAAAGAGAATTGAATTATGAATTCCGTCTCATTGCCTTCGGGACAGATATTGGTAATACTCTTTTCCAAATGGCCAGGACCATCAATAAAGAAAAATGCAATGTGCCCTTATCAAAAGAAAATGTTGTCCAGCTTGGCAAAGGCATCACACAAATAAGCGGCTTAACTTATTTATATTTTGATTTGACTGTACCTTTGATTTATTCGGCACGCCTGTCTGCAAAGATTATTGCTTTAAGGATTTTAATAATAGATGCTTTGCTTTTTGATTGGAGCAAATTTGATTTGATATTGTCTGGAGTGTTCACTTAAGATGAGGCTGTCAAAATGTCTGAAAATATATATATTTTTTTTTTCCTAAGCTTTCGACCAATAACTCGAGCCATATAAAGGTAATTTTCAAAGGTTCTTGGCTAAAAATAAATACAAATTCTTATGAATTTGCTTGGGAAGTTCTTTTTTAAAAAGAGGCTTGAGTTTGAAAAGAGTATCTCAGCTTTGACTACCATTCTGGTTGATTGCTGTACTCTTTTTTTTTTTTGTTTTATTTGGCTTCGCTTGTCTGTCAATTGAATCGCATATGTGCGTCATATTTGCCAATTCTAAACATGCACGCACTCTTATGTGCTTCTTCTTACCCCAACCCTCTCAACCAATTTTTTGATTGCTCTTCCTCTCTTCTCCTCCTATCTTATTTATCTGTCTCTTTCTGGCTGTCCATCTGCCTGATCCCTGTGTGCGTAAGCTTTCATTTGTATTTGTGTGCCTAATGATTGCAACAACGTGACGTTTAAGGATTTTCTCCTTTTTGGGGTCCTTGTCTATATTTTTTTTTGCCTGTTTCTCTTCAGTATGTTTCGAATATGTTGCAGTTGTTGGCTTGGCCGGTTGTTTGTTTGTTGGGTTTGCGTTTGAGCTTTACTGTTGGCCGTTTCATTTTATGTGCACTAGCTGGAATATGTGTGTGCGTGTGTGAGTGTGTGTGAGTATGGGTGATGGCAACTTGATGAAGTATTGTTTATGATTCATAAACTTATTTCGTTAAAAGCGTTGAAAGCGTTTGCCATATTCTCCCCTGAAACTTGTCTGTCTTCAAGTGATTTTCACGTATTTGCCACGGCTGGCAAAAAATTTACGTGTTTAGCATACGGCCAAATCAATTTAGGCCCGGCTGTCAGTAGCTTTTCCTAAGACCTTCACTAGCTGCCACCTACTCCACTCGACTTGTCTCTTTCTCTTCTGGCTTATTGAATTTTCGTAAGGCCTTATTTATATTTTTCCACATTCTGGGAAATGATTATAATGTATCACAATAATAACAATATTGAACGATATTTGTTACTCTTTTGCATGTGGCATGGAGGGAAATTGATGGGCATGCAAAACTGTATCCACGAAATACTAATTGCTTTTTTAGAAAGTCCAGATGAGATTGTGGGCAAGTTGTTTTTAGGACGCACAAACTCTTCGACTTTGTAGGCCATTAAAAATTTGATTTATTTTTAATTATCAATGACGTGCGGTAAAATAATAAATAAACGTTGAAATTTATTGCAACGTCAAAAGTGTCGGACGTTTCAATGTAACCAACAATGCAGCAAGACATGGACTTTCGGTGTGTTGGGGTAAAGAGCACAAAGACCTCGCATGAAATATCGTGGCGTGCCGCTTGCCATAGCGGGTGTATATGTATATGTGTGTGTGTGTGTGTGTGTTTGGTTAGGCATTTTGCGTGGCTCACATATGCCAACACCCTTGCCAGCAACATACTGTCAAACTGAGCGACCCCCCCAGTTTTTCGAAAGTGGAACAACAGCAAATCGAGTTTTTGGCAAATTTTCCAAAATACTTTGCTAATTTTTGCCGCCTGAGTAAACCTAAAACCAGTAAAACCCCTCTAACCTTGTTGTTTTAGCATTGTGATTGTCCCTTTTTTTTTTTTTTTTGTTTCATTTTTGCTTTTCTGATGTTATTTTTCCTGTAGTGTAGACTGCAGCAGCTGTCACACCCAACAGAGATTGATGACGTTACCCAGAAAGCTGAACACAAATGTAAACAGAAATTTCCCCAGAAAAAAAAAAAAAAAATGAAAGCAGAAAAATATCCGCAAAACTTTGAAGCCTGCTAAAAATTATATTATCATAGCTGTTGTCGCTTGGTCATGTGTCGCTAATTTATTAACTAAACCAAACAAAGCCACACACACACACATACAAGTTGGAACACGAAGCAACTGTCGTTTTCAGAAGCCCAAATATTTGTCAAAGTATGTGTGTGTTTTGGCCAACCAGCTGGTGGGGGGCTTTCCCCTTCTTCATTTTTTTTTTATTTAGTATGGAACATTGCGTTGGTGTTTTAACCACACAAATCAACGGCAATTGTTGTTAAATTTGCTGCTTTTGTTTTAGCCTGGGCAATTTTGGTGTCTCATTTGCTTGTTTTGAAAATTACAAACACACACACACACACTCACATATGGGCCACACCCATTTTCAATTTCTTTTTTGCGGTATTACACGTTTAATGAATTTTTCATATGCTCGGTCTGCCGGCTTGGTTTGGGCTAGTTTTAAAATATTCACTATTCAACTTTACTTACCGCATCGCAATTCAAATCAATTTTTGATTTGGCAGATTTGCATTGCTCTGTGCAAATTTGTATGTGCGTGTTGTTTTTTTTTTTTTTTTTTGATTTTGTGTAACATTTATAAAAATTGTAAATTTTATTTGCCAGTAGTCATCAGTTTTATTGCCACCACTGAATTGGGGAAACTCATAAACGAATAAAAACTGTAGAATTTACTTTTTTAAACGGATTTCATTCTGGGTTTTTTGTTTAAAGCTATTTTTTTAGCATATTTTTTTTTTTGCCCCATCATATTTTATTTACATACAACGTTTTTGCCTCTCTTCATTTTTTTTTATAATTTTTTGATAAACATTTTTGTTTTTTTGGTCTACTGCATTGCAGTGTAATTGATACGCAAAACCAACAAGATCATTATTTTGTTTACCCCAAAAATGTATAAAGTTTTTATATAGAGTATTAAACTCATTTAATATTTAGAAATTTTAGAAACGAAATAAATGAATTAATAAAAAAAAAGAAATGAACAAAGCTATTTTTTATTTTAATTGAGAATTCCTAGCAAATATATTTTTGATAACTATTTGTTTATTTGTTTGATATTTTTTTTTACTGTATTAAAGGGGCTTACAATATTCCACAATATTTAATACATTTAAAAGAGCTACAGAATTCTGTTCCCTAGAAATTTTGTTATTTGGTTTTTATAATGAATTCCTATGCGTTGCATGGATCAGTGTGAGTGAATATGAATGAATGAATGAATGGACCGCTGGCAATCTTCTGTGCTTCGATTATGCATAAATGGATATGCACAAAAGGAAACACAACGAATAACAAAAGGTGCATTTAAATATTGTATTTGACAATGTATTAAAAAATACATATTAAGCCATATATACATATGTACCATACAATTTTCATATATTACAATATTAAATTTTGTATTCACCGACACGAAATTGTGCGAAATTAAAGGGAATTTGGCATTAGTAATTCACGTAACTTCATTTCGCTATGGATTGCATATCGCGTGTTTAATAATTTATATGAACAACTAATTTATTTATAAACACTTCTCTTTCATTGAATTACTTTGGTTGCGATTATTAATTTTAAAGCAAACAAACAATTTTTTTTAAAGCTTCGCAAAGCGGTGAAAAGAAAAAGAAAAAAAAATGTGTCAGGGAAAAGAAAATATGAGGAGCAATTCGAAAAGCAATTTAAGCTAAGAAATTTATGAGTTTGTGCATAAAATGCAAACGCAAAATGTCTTTAAAATGTAATTAGAATTCATGACACGATTATGAAATATCACACATACGCACTGTGGGTAAGCCGCAAACAAAACCAGTTCACCCCAATCTGCTGCTAGTGAGCTAGGTGTAAGTGTGTGTGTGATAAGTTGATTTACGATTTACAAATACAGACACACACACACACACATACAAAGACAAATTCATTCAAATATGGCTTTTAAAATGGCCCATTTCTTGAGTAGAAAAGAAAAGAAAAGCAAAGGCCAAGTAATTTATAGCAATGCCAGTGATACAGCAAGAACAATAATGGCCCTAGAATATAAAGGAATAAAAAGCAAAGGGCAATCAAAGCCCAGCGAAGCCCAGCCAAGCAAAAACATCATATAAATGTCAAAAACCTAAGCAAAACTACCGACTACTCCATTTGAACTGCATTGGTAAGAAAAAGTCGAAAAGAAATATGTAGGAGACCCCACCATAGACTAGCTGGATGTGTCACCCACACGCATACAATCGTACATCCTCTTTAAGCCATACTCCCCCTAGCCAAGGCTTCCTCAATATTCGTTGTATTTTGTAGTGTCAACTCGGCTGACGCTGTTGCTGTGGTGAAAATTTATGCAGCTTTTGCATGTAAAACGTATTTCGTTTTTTTTCTACTCTGTCCTAGTAGGTTCCTTTAGGAGAGACAAGGAGGCGTAACTTGGCTGAGGGTGGAACTTTGGTGGGGGCTTAATGGCGTGAAGTCAGCGACGCGTAAAAAAGTCATGAAGCATCTTAATAAATTACTTTGGGGATTTTGGTGCACAATTTTTAATATTGTGTGCGCGCTTGAAACATTGGAAAGGAGGTTAAAACCAGCAACAAAAAAAAAAAAAAAGAAATAAAATAGAAGAAGTACAACCAACCAGACCAGGCCCACTCAGGCCAACCGGGCTTACACTTGCATCATCAGCACCATTTGAAGATTCCCCATACCCTGCATACCTTTTTCTATTAGCTTAGAAAATGCATGGGCCATGTTGGATATATATATAAATATGTATATATATATGTATAACCAGGCGCGACAGTCACTTGGCATTTCCTGTTAAATGAAATTTATGCAATTTTTCTTATTGGCCAAATGGACTGCGGTTAACCACCGCAACCATCGCAGTCAACGATATGTCACAATGCAAGGCAATGCATCATCTTTTACCTGGCATATTGGGCTTGTTGGCTTATGCATTTGATAGGTTGTGCATTTTGAAATATATATTTTCGAGAAGAGAAAACCAGGCAAACCAAAAGAAATACACCACCGTAAAAGAAGTCAAAGTTATAAATTTATAACTTTATTTTTTTATATAGAAAAAACTAGACAGCGACATGCCCTCATAAATCTGATTGATTGAAGAAACACAAATGCATTATGATAAAGTGCAAATGCCAACATCATCAACATAAAATACTTAAAAGTGATATATATTGTTGATATAATAAAAACTATAAAAGACTTTTTTAAATAAATATGAGAGTTGCATTTGCAAAATGAACACTTTAGATAGAGAAGGATTTAAAACTAGGCAGGTTGGTCAGGAGACTGCAAACTTGCTTGTGTTTGTGTCAGGAAGACATGAGAAATAAGTCATTAAATTTATGATTTACTCCTTAAAATTTGAGTAGAATTGTGGAATATGATTATAAAATAAATAAATGGATAAATCTAAAATATTCTTCGTAAAAAACATATAATCTCGTTTGGTTACATTTATGAAAATCCATTTATACTCTTTTCTCAGAAAAAGAGCACATTCATTTTGCTCTGATGTTTGTAATGCACAGAACCACTCATCGTAGACCCCCAAAAGTTACCTCTAGAATATTTTAAGTCACTAGACAAGTCCATATAGACTTGTGCACCTGTCGGTCTGGCAGTCTGTGCGTCTGTTCGTCTGTGTCTATGCAAACTAGTCTTCAGTTTTATAGTTATTATGATGAGACCTGGTATATAGTGTTTTTCGGAACCAGCCGGATCGGACCACTATGTCATATAGCTGGAATTCTTTTTTCGAAGGAAAAATAATATAAATCATTTTGCTCTCAAACATACCTTCACATTGGTCAGTATCACTTGACAAATTGATTGAGTCATGACCTTCTAGTCCTATGTTACTATAGGAACTATTTATTGGAACCATCCGGAACGGACGACTCTATCACACAACTGTCATACGAAGCTAATCGGTCCTAGAAAAATTTCCTACACTAGTTAACGGATCTCTTTCATTATCAGAATACTCATTTCTTATGGGGCGATACAAATATCATCGATGCTCAAAATCTTATAGTTGTTGGTTTTAGGAATAACTCCCGCATTTATTACCCGACTTCGCATACGTGTGCTCTATATAGAGATAGATATATGTACCAAATTCCATAAAGATCGGATAGCTATATCATATTGCTATACTACGAACCTAAATCGGTTTTAAAAATAACTCCCACAAATATTAACTGATCTCTTCCAAACTAGGCATACACGTTTCTTACTGAATTTGTGCTGAACTTTATTAGCACCGGACTACTTTATAGCTGTCATACCAACCTAAATCAGCACCCCAAAGTTAACGTTAGGATTATATTTATTTTTATTATATTGGTGTATATTTTATTAAAGCAAAGAAAGAAGATTATAATTAGTTAAGCTTCAATTAATTTTCTGGATAGTGTTTACTCATATTTATTAACTGAAATTTAATACTATTCTGCGTTTAATGATTTCAAAGTGTTGGCAAAATGTGATAAAAATTGCAAAAAAAAAGTTCCTGGAATGGAAATGACAATTTTCCCAAAGTAATATGATTCCATTGCAACAGTTTTTTTTTACTAGCAATCACAAATAGACTCTATAATTTTAATTAATTAAAGAAAAGCATTATTGGGGTTAAGTGATTTTTTATATTATATAAATATTCCAATAGAAACCATTTAAATCATTTCTTCAAAGAGAAACTTTCAAGAAGCTTTATTCTAACAATATTTCCTTAAAACCTTTCCGAGCTTTCCAAATAAAATTCATATATTTTCAGCATAACCAAGCCTTAAAAGGTCACCTATCAAGGACCGAGTGGGCTAAAAAACATAAGAGATCTTTGTTTAGCGTTTCATTACCCTCGAATAATTATTGGATACACCTTCTCATAATGGTGAAAAGGTATTTTTGGTAGTTAGCTGGTAGCATTGTTGGATGAAAGTTGAGTGTTTTGCCACTTGTTGCTCGGATATAGCCAGTAATTTGCTCTTTAAAAAAAAATGAAAAGAAAAGAAAAAAGAAAAAATATAATAAGAAAGTTTGCCCACTCGTCGTCATTTTCGTTTGTTGTCGCTGTCGTTTTTGTCGTCTAATGATGATTATTTCTACTCCATTTTCATTTAGCACCATTCTTTGTAGTTTTGGCTTGAGCTTTTGTTTTTGTTCTTGTTGCTTTTGCTGCCATTGTGGCACTCTGGCAGGACATTATATTTTCATTGTTGGTCAGCCAAGCGCAACGGCTTCGCCTTTGCCTTTGCCATTGCCTTTGCCTTTGCCCGGTTGCCTTTCGTATCTTGGGTAACCCTCTGGCTACACCCTCGCTGGTATCGCTCTCTCCTGGCATTGTATTTTTTGGCTTATGCTTTCAACGGATTTTGGCTTGGCTGCTACACAAAATGAAACAAAATGTCGTCACGGTGTCATTTGGCTTCGACACACACAATCACACACACACACATATACCTATACAGACACATATACAAACAAAAGAAAAAAAAAGTCCCAAAAAAAAATGAAAAAATAAAGCTCAGAAAAAAAATTGCAGCTTAGTTCATCAGCGCCTTTGGTCAACAGTTGCGGATGTAAGCGGATGACAACGAAAGACGAAGACTGACCGGGCGAAGGACATGGACGGATGGCTACTGGGTTGTTTGGCTAATGTTCTCGTAGCTGCTAAAGACTCAAGCGGAGTTAATGAAACCAATAAATTAATTTTAATGATTGCAAATACATACACACAAACACACACACACAGACACAGACACTCACACAATGAGCTATCCAAACTCTGCTCTGGGATACTGATACACATACAAATAAAGATATATAGTTGGTCTGTCTTGTCGTTTTTCGTCTTTTCTCTTTGGTTGCATTTTTACTTGCTTAATATTGGTATTGACTTGTATTTTGTCTTTGCCTTAGTCTCCAGAAAGTAATTTGGGTGTGGCCCTGACCATAAGTAATTGACAAAATCTTAATTAGTACTTGGATTGGCCTGACTATATTGTGTATTGAATGGCTTCTGAAAATTGTCGAGCTTAATTATCATTAAATATTTGCCCCGATTAAAGATCTTCACTTTACTCAAATTAAAAAACCAACTCAAAATTAGGGAATTGCTTGAGTGTGGGGAAAAATCAAGTGCAATTTCGACCGCCAATTACTCAAATTAAATCAAGTTTTAATTAACAAAGCCGACATGCCAATTAGTTGCTTGCTCATTGCTAAATTGGAATTGTTTTCTTACACTCGGAAAGCACAAAGCAACTCATCACATCTTATTTCATTTCTCTCGCTTTGCCTCTTCCAAACAAGTGAGTGTCAGCTTAATCATTTTAACGCTTCCCCAGAGACTATTGTCCTGTCCTGTCGATATGCTTATGCCATGGCTGTGGTGTGTATGTGTATATGTGGAGTTGATTGCATAGAAAACAAACCGTAATCAGTTGAAGTAAAGTGCGCTCAAGAATTTTCCACTTACCATCTGCCACTTGGAGCTATAAACTTTGAAGTGCACTTGGTAGAAACTGCAGCCAATGGGGGCGGACTACCATTAAGTGTCCTTGAAATTGACTACACACTCACACAACGCAGCCAGCCTCAACTCTCATTGTTCGTCCAGCGTTTTGGCCTTGTATTGGTGGTAGAGAGCAGTATAGTAGTAAGTCGATAGGTTCTACTGGGAGTTGTGATGTGAGTCAGAGCGCTTATATTCAATAGTCAGCAAAAATGTGCATAATACCCAGACAAAGTGTATCGAAAGCATCGATGGCCACATCACATTGAGTTTTATGTTCATAATGGTCAGTGCGGTGAGCCTGAGCCTAGTGATTCAGTCTGGACTTAATTGAATGGAATACAATTAATTTTCTTGCCGGGTCAAAGCTTAAGCGCTTACAGACAGATATTAAACTAAAAACGTTTCGCCAGATAACACTCAGAATATCGAGAATCGCATCCTCTTTTTGATTTTTTTTTCCCCGATTTTTATAGAATTGAACTTTAATTCCGACTTGGATATATAAAGGTCCTCATGAAGAGAACAAAGTAAATTCGATTCATATCCGAGTTGCCCTGATTTGATACTATCTATGTGGTGAAGCCATTCGGAAGTCCTGGTAGTATGAGAGTCTGCGTTGTCTGATTTTCATGAGTGGCGGTTTTGGCTTACTGTCAAAGTGTCAAAGTAATCATGAGTCCTTTGTTGTGAGGGCTTAAATTAAATTAATTGACGGCCACTTGAAGTAAATTAAAATGGCCCCAAAATGCTTTCGTTTCAGTTGCCTTCGCTCTTTTCTACACAGCTCGGCTCGCCTCTCTCATAAAAGCGATTACAAAGGGTCAAAGGGTTACCAAGGATTGCTCATAATTGCGCGGTACTTGAATGACAAGCCTTTGGCAATTGTGTTTTTTTTTTGTTTTTTTGGTATTGTTTTTCTTCGTTTCTGTTTTCTTTATTCTTTTCTTGTTGCTTGGACTTCAATACTTTTGTATTGTATTCCTCCTGTTCCTTTACTCGTTTTCTTTTGAAGCAAAAAAAAAGGTTGTTAAATTTTTAGAAATGATAAGAAAATAGAACCTTTTTAAAGTTCCTAAAAGCTTAATAATAATTTTCAGATACCCTTTGATACAATACAAATTTTGGAAAAATACCCAATCATACTTATTACCGAGGATTTAATTCGATCTATCAAGCCAATCTGCTCTGATGGAAATAATTAATAGTAATTCGAATCTGATGACGAATGAGGATAAGACAAGAAACAGAGAATCTGTGAAATAGTTCGAAAATTGATTTTGACTCGATATAATATCAAGATTTAATTTCATTACCTCAGTTTTCCACCCACGTTCCAACTTTGAATATGAATAATATATCAGATCCAGGGATCTATTCATAGTTGCTCCTTTCATTCCTGACTAACTACGCTCAATATTTGTTCTATTCTATTCTTGTACCCTTTAATTTGATGGTCTTCAATTTTGGGGCCAACTGAGTTAACAATACTTGACACTTTTGTACCGGCAAGAGAGAATGCGAGAGGCAAGGACATTACGAAAGGCTTGAGCGAGATGGTGCGTCAAATTAATTAAATTTTATACGCCCACACCTACCGGATATGGTCAACCAAATTGGCGGCCCAAATTGGTAATTACCCAGTGCAGAAAGTGCATGTCAAACATGGCAAGCACAATAAAGAAAGCAAAAGAAAATAACCAAAGGAAACACAAAAAAAAATAATCCAGAGCAAGACAAGGCAAGCTCGAAGGATTGACTGTGGGACGAGCCATTGTGCAATTAGGTAACACCAATTTCATCTGACAATCAAGGCAAGCCATGTTGGCGACGACGGACACCGCAACGACATATCCACGCAAAGCAGCTGACGAAGCGTGTGCCCCCGAGTAGTCAGTGATGAAAAGGTTATGGGTTTTGGGGGTGGGAGTGGGGGTTGGGTAAGTGTCAACATTGCAGCTATTCTGAGTCTGTGTGGCTGTTGATGGCCTCTTTGGTGGCAGTGCAGTTGAGTTGGCTAATTACTTGTAAGTTGGCGAATTTGTGGCTGATGCCAAGGACTCAGGGACTTGTGGACGCAACTAAATTGAATTTGACGTGCTGCAATGAAGGCGGGCCGCCTTTTTGGGGCACATGTCATACGCCTACAGTTGGCACTTTTCTCTCTCTCTCTCGCTCTCTCGCTCTCTCTTTTTGTACTTCCTGTTCTTCTTTGTGGCAAATTGCAAAACCGTCAACGGTCAATTGTTAACGAGACTTTGCCATACACGCCCACAAACGGATGCAGGCATCGCGTGTACATCGTTTCCTGTTTCCTGTGTATGTGTGTGTGTGAGAGAGGAAACGGAAAGAGAGCTAAGAGAACGCGTGGCCCAGCGATTCTTCTTGATTGCTAACCGAGTTAAGCGCGTAATTATTTTTTAAGGACTTTTGTCTACCACACGAAATTAGACTTAACTAAGCCAGTTTCATTTTTTCGCTCCCCTTTTCAATTTCGTGTCACGGTGACGACGCAGTGAATTTGAATAGCAACAGTAAAGTTTCAGGTTTTCTCTTTTTTGTTAAGAAGTTTTTTTTTTCTTTTTTTGGCGCGCATATCTCTTACCAGAAAATAAGGGAGAGGAGGACAATGTCCTTGTTGATGGTTTAGTTGAATTTGGGTTCGTTTTCGTTTCAGTTTTTTTTCTTGTATTTTTTTTTTGCTTTTGCACGTTTTTTTTTGCTGCTGCTTTCATTTTTTCGGTTGCTTTGTCCAATTAGTAACAGTTTGGGTTACGATTTCATTTCTTTTATTATGCTCGTTATCCTTTCTATTTTCTCGGCTCTGCTATCTGCTCTAGTCTGCTTGTGTGTATGTGTGTGTGTGTGTTTTTTATTGTTGTTGTCTGCGTGGCTGGCAGGGTGTAAGCGCAAATTTGATATCCTTGTTACAGAAAATTGTTGTACAATTATTTTTGCTGGGTTTCATTCCTTATGCCCTGCCTCTGTGTCGCACTTTCATATCTCTGAAAGACTCAAACAATTTTTTTCTTTTTTCCCTTGCTGTCTATTTCTGTCCACTCATCGATGTTGATATATTGAAGAAAGAAAAAAAAAGAGAATATGCTCGGTACTTAGAGGCCACACTGGCATGTCAAAGCACTTGGCTAGCGCAGTACTTTCTCTCCAGATCCCAGCTCTGGTCTGCTGGGTTTATACTTTGCTCATTGTCCTGCGCCAATATTGTCGCCCTTTCGATTATTTATGATGCTTGCAGCGTTCTCCATGGGCCTGTGGCCAAGTTTTAGTAGTCATCGTCTACCGAGTAATAAATTTATGCTTTTTTATTTCCTGCTGTCATAATTTTACCCTCAAATACACACAAGCCGACCAGCACGTACCATACTACACATATTTGTGTGCTTGTGTGTGCGTGTGTGTGTGTGTGTGGAAGGATATTTTCCTTTTCAGCAGTCGCCAACTTTGTCGGTTCCTTGGTTTTTCACTTGACTCTTTCTTTTTTTTTTGCCCAGCCTGTCGAAAAATTTTCCAATTGATAAATTATTTTATGGCAAATACACAAATTTTCTCATACGCACACTCATGCAAACAGGCACATGAAAATTGCGTAGGGCTTGTGGTTTTTGTTGTGGCAGGGCACCCTCTCTCTCTCTCTCTCGATGTTTCCGTCTCTGTTTTATTTTGGTGCTCTTTCTATTTCCTTTTGGTTCATAAAAAATGCCTCTACGCAACTAAGTAATATCCTTGTGTATTTTTGCATATTTCCGGTCTTATCCTTTATGCTGGCTTGACCAATTCCTTGGGTCAATTTACCCAGCCCTTTGCCTTTGCTATCTCCTTTTGACCTCTCGCCTGCCTCTCTCCTCATTTGAAAGATCCATCAGACCAGGACAATCATCGTGTGCTTCATTGCTCTTTAGCTCAAACGCAAACTCAAACTTACATAAAATCAATCATATTTGTTTTTTTTTCTTCTTCTTCATCTTCATCTTTTTCTTTTCCTTTTCTTATTTCTTGTTTATTTTAGCTGATATTTGCTGCTCGTCATGCATTAGGGTATGCGAAGTCTTAACTGCTTATTGCTTACCAGCCCACGATTTTTAAAGATTTTTCTTCCCCTCCCCATACAAGTATATATGCATGTATGTGTGAGTGAGTGTGTGTGTGTGTGTGTGGCTAGCAAATTTGAGACCATTTATTCGGCATTTAAAATGTTCAGTCTCCTTAGATTCTGAGCTCTCCAATGCTTCCCTCCTTCCAGCTATTTGCTTGGCCCTTATAAATATGCTACATTTATTTTAATAGAATTGTTTATGAGTTGCTCCTCTGGGGCGCCCATGCCAGAATCACAGCACAGAATTTCTGCTCTGACAGGGCTTGTCAGAGAGAGGGAAGGCAGAGCTGATGTGGGGTTCTGGCCTTCTTTAGCCGTAAACAAGCGCAAATTATGCACATTTAGTTTGCCTTGTTGTTGTTGCTGTTTTTATATTTTTGTTTCAGCTGCTCTGGTCCGATTTTTGTTTTTGTTGCAGATCGAGTCTAGGCAAGTATGTGTGTGTGTGTGTTTGTCATGCATGTCTAAACATGCACAGCTCCATGTGCAACTGCCAAAACATGTTAAATAGAAAAGTTATAAAAATAGCATTGCGATAAACGAGTATGCGGCGCGCCAAATCAAAGCCAACAAAAACATTAAAAAAAAACGCAAGAGCCCTAAACAAGTTCCACACAATATTTTTCAAGATTATTTCAGTTGGCTTGACAATCCAAAAAAAAAAAAAAAAACATGGAGCAGAAAAAAAGAGTAGGTTAAGGAACCCAGCGGTGGGGCTTGCCAAAGACACAGTTTTTGTGGCTCGAAATGTTCCAAAAATTTTGTTAATTTGGCAGCCTTCTCTGCTCAGAGTCTTTCTTATTTTTAGCTTTTGTTTTTGTTTACATTTTTTATTAGGGTGAGCCAAGGCTATCGGATATGGTGAGGGCTGCTGGAAAATCGTTTATATTCCAACTTTATACATATTTTTTTTTTCTTACGCTAAGCTGGAGTTTTATTTGCACAGCAAGAGAATATAAGCAAAATAAAAACAAAAATAGAAAAACAGTTTTTTTCGGTTTTTTTCTCTTTATTTTTTTGGGAGCGAAGAGATTGGGTAAACTAACCGTGGCTTGTGTGTAGATATGCAAAATGCTGTGAGTCGAGCAAGACCATAAATTTTCGCAACCAGCAACGCACTCCTCTGCCTCCCTTGAATCCCACCTATTTGCATAGGAATTATGTATTTGGCCAAGACGACTTTGCTGCAATACAAAAACAATACTCTCTCACTCTCTCTCTCACTCTCTCTTTGAATATTTCTCACTCTCTTTAGCTTATTTATAGGTATTTGTAAGTTTTGTCTATGTATGTGGTTTTACACAAAAACTAACGCATATCGTTTGCTTATTTATATTTTGCAGCTATAAATTTCATGAGGAGCCACAACAACAACAGCAGCAACAACACTATCGCGGGCCCCACCCTCCCCCTCTGCAGCAAACTTTAAACATGCAGTGCTGCAGTGAAACAAGCAATTAAAGAAGGACCAGCAAAATTTCCATGTGCAACAGAGATAGATAGAAAGTCTTTCTGTCTCTTTTTCTCTCTGTGTATGTTTGTATGTGTACGGGCTAAAAACCTATTTTGAATAATTAAAATACCGTAAGTGCAGCAAGTAGTGAAGTAAAAGAGCCAAAACAGTGAAGAAAGAAAGAAAGAAGAAGCAAAACTTCTTTGTTTTTTTATTTTGTTGTGCAAAATTCCACGAGTTCGTGTCTTTCTCTGAGAAAATGAAATAATTAATTCAATGCACTTGAGTAGGTCACTTGCTAGCTTGGAGAGATTCACAGACTTTTAAAAAAGAAAAGTACGAAAAAGAAAAAAGAAAAAGAAAACAACAAAAATAAAAACCAAAGTGTATAAAAATTAAAAATGACGCCGTTTATTAGAAAAAGTGTGGAAATGGCGAAAAGTTGTGTTGCCCACAACAACAACAACAACGACGACAATCAGCACAACAAAAGCCACAGTAAGGCCAACAACTACCACAATGACAGATTTTGCAACAACAAGAAGAAACATATCCCACTGGCTGCCATGAGGAAATCCGGACAGAATCAATTCGAGGGCATTGGACGACTGCTGCTGTTGGTCGTTGTTTTCATGATATCGCAGCACTTGGAGTCTGGTAAGTTTATTTTTCTTTTTATTCCTATTTGACTGGAACTATTTTGAAATGCAATAAGTTGGGAGAAGGGGGTAAGTTGCACAACTCTCAAATCAGCAAGTCTAAGTGAGTTGTGGTCGCCAAGCCATTCAATTGACAAGCCCACAAATTGCCAAAGAACAAGCTTCTAAGGACCAGATTGGAGATACTTTTGGGGGAAGGGAGGGGAAGGGAATAGAATAGGAATGGCCACGTCAAGCGAATTAATCTCACAGATGAATATTTCAAAGCGAAACTTAAGCAATTAATTTCGCTAATTGCTTTTCTTCGCTTCGTTTTTGTTGCAAGGCAGCAGGAACAGAGAGACCAAAGATGCCAAAGCACCAGAAGTAGACTGAACCAAAGGCCGACTGGTAATGGAGACGGCCAAGAGTGTGGCGGTTTTTTTGGTTTTGACGGCGGTGGCGGCAATGGCGGCAATGGCGGCATTGCAAGCCATTTTGCATTTAAATGTCGAGCTGCTCGGGGCTGCACAATTTTCAAGGACTTAACTTTGCTTGTGCATAAAACTCAATCTGACATTTATGCGAATGTCCACGGAATCAAATAAGAGTAATGACATTCTTAGGGCATGGGGCATGGGCAAGACGAATACCAAGAAATAAAAGACAAACGCAGTAAATGTCTTGGGAAAAACGTCATCGTCTTTTGCTTCTTCTTCTTATTCATCTTCATCGTCTCTGTCTGCTTGTTCTTTGGCTACTCAAACATTCCAGTGGCTATTAGTATTCATATCTTGACTGAACTAAACTGAAAGCTTAAATTTTCTACTCACACCCACACACACACACACACACGCACATTGTAAAGGCGCCTTGGATTTCATTTTTGACTCTTCATTTTTCTAGTTTCTCTTTTTATTTGGCTCAACGTTTGCATGAATTTTCATTTCTTGCTGGAATTGCTGAAAAAGATGCAATTAAATTTTTTCGACCCAGCCAAGACTGCGGACGGCCTGAAGCACAGTTAACAAGCTAACAAAAAAAAATTCTATATATAATTTGGGAAGCGGCAAAGCGCGAGTAAAAGTCTAAGAAGAATAAGAAAGAGAGAGAGAGAGAGGGAAAGCAGGTAGAAAAAAGAAATAAGTAAAGCAAACTCTCAAGCATTTCATTTCTAAGTCGCCAGCTACTTGCCTCACTCACTCCCATTCACCCCTTTCTTTTATTTACTCTGGCCCCCTTTCCGCTTTCGGCCTTTCTATGTGCGGTTGCAGCTGCTGTCAGTGGCAGGAACGCATTATTAATTTATTTTTCAACTTGCAAGATGAATAAGCAAAGAGCAAAAATTCTTTTTCGAGCTACCCAAATATTTTTTTCTTTTTATTTTATTCTTCTTTTTGCTTTACCCATTTCACTGACTAAAAAATTTCTATTTAAACGAAACAAGACAAGACTGGACAACGTTGCTCTGTAATGCATTCGAGTCCATCAACTCTGCTCATTTTGCATGCCATGCATTCGCTGATGTCCGACGTGTTTCGACTGCCTTCAATCCCTGTGGCTGTCGTTGGATTCGACATACTTTCCAATCGCCAAAAGCAAAAAAAAAAAAAAAAAAAAAAACAAAAAGTGAAGGAAAGGAAAGGAAAGCCCCAAGTGAATAATGAACCGCAAATAACTTTGCATTGTACACTTGGGTAAACGTTGCTGTCAAATGTTCTGTGTACTTTTTCCATCTCCCCCCTCTCCTCTTGGTCAGCTTCAATTCAAATCAAATGCATCCAGTTGAGCTTTTTAGTTGATCCCGATGAAGGCGAGTGTCAGTAACAATTAATTCTGTTTGCAATCAAATTAAATGGCGAGGATGGTGAGAGAGGAGCAAAAAAAACCTAAACAAATTTTTAAACAAAACATTTCTTTGTTAAAGTTAATTTGATAAAATGAACATATTTGATAGGAAAAAAAGAAGATATGTTAGTAAGTCTCTGTGGTATATTTGCAAACTAAATGATATCGGTAAAATGTCGACCGCAACTAATCAAGTTGACAAAGGTAAAGGAAAAACTTGTGGTTCATTTGAAAGTTTTCAGTTTTACAAAACAAAAAAATAGAAAACTTTTCCAAGATATTATTTTCGTTTTATCTAAATAAAAATATATACAAAACTAACCGAAAATATATTAACTGCATACTCTAGGTCAAAAATAAATCAGGTAACGAAAAACTGCAAAAGTTTTGGTTTCTTGGGGCAAGGCAAAAAACCAGACCAACGATAAGCCTGTCGGAGGCCTAACTTGAAGTTGTTTACTCGGAAACATAATCAAATATATGTGCACAAGGGGTGAGATGAGGTGAAATGCCAAAGTTCATATACTCTTTTCGAAGGTGCTGCTTGTTGTCGCCATAAATCAAACTTGCCTAAGCTTGGTGGATAAAAACCTTGAGATATATTCGAATGGATGGTGTATCAGTTTGTTCGTTTCGGATTGAATCAGAGAAAGTGTATAAAATGGAGAACCACAAAAGGGATATTGACATATGACGCACTTAAACCGAACGCGCCTACCAACAAGTTGGCCAAGCCCAGTGAGAAACTCTTGACAGATGACATGGCAGGAAAAGTGCCGGGCAGGTGGGCTGCTTGCCAGGCTAACCAAGTGGAAAAGAGAGAGAGAGAGAGAGAGAGCGGTGGGTGGGTCGGGGTAGAGAGTCAAGTATTTGCCGTTGAATTGCGCGCTAAGCAAAAATTTGCGCACATTTGTTTGTGCGACTCCAGAGAATTGCTTGGGTTTTGGATTGGTTTGGGTTTTGGGTTGATTTTGCCCAGTTGCTGAGGAGTTTGTGTTGAGCTTGAGCTCAAGTGAAAATCGATGAGGTGGTGGTTGTCAGCATTGTTGGCCTGGCCACAATGTTTTCTTTTCTATGCTTTCTTTCTTCTTTTTTTCCCATCGCTTTTTATTGGTTTCATTTTGGGTGTGTGTGTGTGTGTGTGTGGGGACTGCCTGTTCTCTATCACAAGACCGTCGGTGTCATGAGCAAACGAGCAGCATTTGAGCAAACAAACTAGACCTGCCACACAACCACACACTTATCATCTCCTTTCATGTGTGCGTGTGTAGCAACATCAAAACTGTCGACATCGACAGCAATGACAACATAGCAACAACACCCTCGGCCAACCTCGGCTCAATGGGGTCTGCTGGGCTTTGCTTAGGTTTTTTGATGACTTGGGTTGTATGTAGACCTGGCAACTCTGACTCGGGCTCATCATTATCGCTTTGGCTGCCACTTCACAAAGTGCACACAAAATCTTCAACTTTATCTCGTCAATAACTTGAAGAGCTGCGGTTCAAAAAGTTCTCTCGCTCTCCATCTCTCTCACTCTAACCATCTAAATAATTTGATCTCTCTCTTTTACTTCACACTTTTTCCTCTCTCCCTTTCACTCTGTTATTCCATCTCACTTGCTCGGAACTGCCTGAGAGTGCCCCTTTTCAAGTTTTTCATTTTGTTTATTTTGCTGCCACCAGAAGCAAGTTTTACTTCCGTCTTTGCGGTTGACGTTGATGATGCTACGGCTTGAAGCTCAAAGCTTACGGATTTCACTTCATTTATTGATAAAAAGAAAACGAAAACGAAAAAAAAAGAACGAACAAGAAAATAAGGAAAAGCATATAGGAAACATTTTGAGGAATCTTTAGATTTCTTGTATTTTGGCACGTGCTGCGGTTGCACTGCCAAAATGTTTGTAAATGATTATTTTATTGACAATTAAACCATAAGCATAAAATGAAGCCACAAATACTTACAAGCACACTCACACTCGAACACACACACACACACTTGAAAAGAGCAAGCAGCTGGCAATCATCTGCCAAAAGCAGTGGCAAGGCAGGAATTTTAAAGGCTGGAAAAATTCTTCCTACACAATGTAAGACGTAAAATTTTATTGCCAAATCCTGGCGTTCGTGTGTGTGTGTGTGTGTGTGTAGAAAGAGTGATTCAAGTTTATGGCCAAATTGCACAGAGCAAACAAATTAAGCTGGGCAAGAAAAAATTTTTGTTTTGAAAAAAAAGTGTTACTTTTTCAATCCACCTCAAACACTCTCTCTCTCTCTCTCTCTCTCTTTAACCTGACCAGTCTCAAAATGAACATTTCAGACAGAGGACAATGGTATAGAGTCCTATCAACTTTTTGACTTTTTCCTGGCATACAGAAAACCAATTGATTGCATACTTTAGTGTGCCAAATGAAGAAATTGTGTTTTTGTGGTCAATATCAACAGTACCAAAAACAAAAACAAAAATTGACACAATAGTCAAAAAAAAAATAAAAATAAAAATACAGATTGAAAGAAAATAATACAAAGCACGAAAGAGAAGAAACAAATATTCGATTAATGCGTCTGAAGTCTGCAAAGTTTAATGCCAAAGGCATGTACAGTGTCGGTCTCTTCAACTGGTTCTCCATCAATCTGTCTAAGCTTTCGTCCTATTCTCAGTCTTCATCTTCTTCTTCTTTTCTGTTTTCTCAAATCGTATGTTATAAGCATAGATTTTTGTCTGTCTCGCCAGGGCCAAGTTGATTGAATTTTCATCTAAAGTTTTTTTTTTTTTTTTTTTTTTTTTTTTTTTTTGGTTAATAGTTTGTGGTTGAAGTGAACTTAATTTCTATATAGCCGAACATTTTCCAGGCAACTTCATAACAAATTCAGAATGGGCACTGGAAATTTCGTTATGTTTGGGGAAGAAGCGGGTTAGTCAAAGGATGTGGTTGGAATGAAAGTTAATCGGTTTGGTTGGACAATTCAGAAATCCATTTTATGGTTCAACATGACAAACATTTTCAGCCTAATTCGAATGATGTTGATGTTGGTAATGTTTTTGTTGGCTGACAGGACAGTGGCTGCCATTTTCTGCTGCCAATTGCCAACGGCACAGCAGAGCAGAGCACAGCAGAGCAGTAATTTTAATTTGGCATTTGGTTTGGCTAGTGAAAATGGCAACAAAGCCAGCCAAAACTAGCCAAGCTGGCCAGCATTACCGGCAGCAAATACATACAACAGCGAAGCATTCAACAAAAATTGTGGCTAATTTTTGCAGCTCTATGATTTTCTCTCTCTCTCTCTCTCTCTCTCTCTCTTTCTCTTTGTCTGTCTCACTCTTTGGGCCACAGATAAAATATGATAATTTCACACACAAAGAGTTTGTTTTGTGAAGGTATCCGGGCCCACTTCTAGCAACAAAAACAACAACAACAACACCATCTGTAATGGCTGCCCCGGACTGTTGTGTGGTTTAGTTGCAAACCAACCGCACGCCGCTAAACTCTGTTGGCCTGGTCCACTCATTGCTCAGAGGTATAAGCTGAGGAGAGATGGGGGTAACAGGCATACTGCCAAAGGATGTTAAAATATTTTTGCAGCTTTATTCTCAGACATTTGTCGGGCGGTGACGTGGACAGGGTATTGTACAGGAAGGGCGCTGGGAAAAAGGTGAACGGCAGGCAGCACACAAAAAGGTTGTCGTAATGCAGCGTCGGGATTTAACTGACATTGAGTGCAAGTGCACTGCCCACAGAGCAACCATCTAACCGGCCAGCAAACCAGCCATTCACTTTGCTACCCCCTACCGCACCCTCCGTCTTGTATCCATCTCCTTTCCTTCATTTTTTTTTTTTTTGTGCACCCGCATCCGTGCTCTGACCAAACAGGCAAACAGATTACCTCCATTTTGGGCTTGCTATGCTCTACAGAGCTCTGAAAAGAATAGAATAGAACAGAGCAGAGCCAGGAGGAGATCAGTCGAATATTCTGGCTGGGGAACCCAAGAGACATTGCCATTTTACAGCTTCTGTTTCCGAGTAGTTTTACCATTTTAAAGATGCCACAGGACACGGCACTGGACACACGATGGCACAGCACAGCACAGCACAGAACATAGAAAGAGCAGAGCAAGAGGGAAAGATTGACACCTGGCAACACACAATAAAATAAAAGTGCAAATGTATTAAATTAATTTCGCCGCATGTGAAAATTCTCTGGCAAAAGTATTACGTTTTGAGAATGAGCAAGAAGGAGCTTAGTTATGCTTAAAGGACATGAATCATTTGAAAGAGTAAACCGGTTCTATTCAGGTATTCAAATATTACAATGAATTAAATTTAGGCAAAAGAAGTGTATTTTAATTCAAGATTTTAATGTTGACTAAAAAAATCTCAAAGCTATTTTTAGGTTACCGAAGAATACAGACTCTTTTCAAATATGGCTGGTAAGCGACACAAACATATATTTGTTTTAGATTGCTGTGACAGTTATAAGATAAAGTAGACCGATTTGCTTCAATCAGTCTATAAGAATTGATCCTATATGTATCCACATCCCATTAAGGTTTATATGACAGCTACATGATATAACTGTTCTACCCTCAAGAAATTTTGGACATATATCTTTCCCATACATATAAGAAATTCTATCAACAAATGTTGGAAGTTCCTAAGCCCCATATATATATTTATATATAAACACTATATGTACCAAATGTGATCAGTTTATAAATGTAGAAGTTATTTCTTAAGCCGGTTCGAGATTCGTATTGATTTAAAGCTCCGATACTACATATAACAGAAGGCTGTATAGCAAGTTCTATTAAGATCATTTTTTAGCTGATAGACTACTTTGCTTAGAATGAGACGAACAGACAGATATGTCTCAATGGATTCGTCTGCTCATAGCCAAGTCAGCAGGGCAAAATCACTTTATTCCTTCTACTTCGAAAAACGAAAATGTATTCAAAAAATCGTATAAATTTGTTTCGGAAAAATTTCGAAACGTATTAATCACAACCTAACATGGCCAGGCCCCTTAAGTATGTTTACCTCAGTGCATTTGTGTGGTTGTCTATCAGCACTTAATCTCTTTATGATAAAATGTTTATATTTGTTTTGGGTTCCCTGCTTTGGTCTATCATTGTATTTAAGAGAGGGCGACAATATCAAAACACTTAGCGGAACTTCACCCTGAATTTTTCTTTATATATTTTGTCGGTGCTTGCCATAAATTCGAAATGCAAAAACTCGCCAACAAACTCAGCACTCGAAAATGAGACTGGCTGGCCTTGCGATCGAGATTTGGGATAGGAATCAGGAGTGTCCTTCTGGTTGCAGGGTATGGCGAAACTTTCACGTTGTGGTTTCCATATGAAAGATAAATTCACAGATAAGAACTTTGAATGGGCGAGCTGTGCGCGTAAAGCGGATTGTGTGTACAAGCTAATTTAAGTTCGACGGCAGCTGGCATTCCGGAGAAGGCACCCACAAAGCCGGCCAAATGGTATGGGTGACTTTTTGTCATGCAGCTGTTGCTGCGATGCTAGGCATCTACCACAAGCGACTTTATTATTATTATGCCGGCGCAAAGTGGCAATGGAGTGCGGCTGGGCAGTTGGTCAGGTTTCTCAGGCCGCACGGAAGGAGTGATGAAGTGATGGCGGGGAATGGAAATGGAGAGTGAGACGGCGACATTTGTCCAGCTGCTTCATTTGATATTCAGGAGATACTTTTTTCATCATTACATTCTTTTTTTTTTTAGGATTTTTTCTCTTTTTATTTTTGCAAGAAGTAAAAAGAAATCAGAAAAGTGCGTTTTTTGTTTTTTGTTTCTTCAGTTTAGTCAACTCTCGTATGAATTTTTTTTTTGGTCTTGGTATATGGATTTGACTTTTTGCTTATTTTTTGTGGTCCGTTATTTTTCATCTTCGTTATGGCAGCCAAGTTGAGGCTTGTGGCAAGGAAAACAAAAAAGGGCGCTTACAAAGTTTCGACAGGCCAACAGACTCGGCTGGCTTGACAGACTGGCTTATGGAGACGTAGAGAATACTTGATGGCCTGAGTGATGCTGAAATTGCGGGCTGACTAACTGACACTCTCGAGGAGCAGCTGACAGTCCTACGCGTGCCTCATCACCAGCTCATCAACGGGAGTGCCGAGAAAGTCGACTAAAAAAAAAATATATATATTTTTTACAATTTTTATTGTTTTCTTCTTTTTTTTTTTGTTCATCTTTGCTTCCACTTTACCAGCTACTCAGCCACACTTTCCATAAATGACTTTAAAAATGCCTAACAAAGTTTTGAAATTATTTCCTAAGTGGCAAAACGAGTAAAGAGAGAAATGCTAAAGAAAAGACGAAAACTTGCCAAGAAAATGAGAGAAAATTGGAATTATGAGAAGATTTTTCTCGCCAACTGCAGCTGTCGTTCAACTTGACTCGACTTATTATTAACATTGAAAACTCATTATCTTTGCCCTCAACTTTAACTCGCTCAAATATTGAAGAAAAGTAGAAAAGTTGTTTGAATCTCATTTTATTAATTCTCACTGAGCGCAGGTGTCCTTTCGCACCCGCTCGGTGTTGTGGACACAAAAAGTGTCAAATAAATCAAATAGTTTATGGGTCGAGAGTTCCAACCCTGCCAGCATGTGTAATGAGCCGAAAATTCGCACGCACAGAAACGACGAATGAAATAGATAGAACAGCTTAGACAGTGGTGGACTGAGCGAGATAGAGCTAGTTGTTTTGGTTTGAGCACAATTGCAACAGATTTGACAAATACGCTGAATGTTTTATTTATATTTTGCTGCTCCCCGAGGTCCTTTTTCTGCCAATGTCTGGGCTGAAATATGTCAGGGCCAAGGGACATACTCTCTCGTTTACCCTCTAACTAACCTGGCTGCCCTGGCTACCTAGCTGCTATTCTGTGAGTCAGTCTGGCCGTGTTTAGTTTACTAATTTGCTCTGGCCAATGTTTGCCGAATGCCGTTTAGCTCACTGCAATTGGGTGACAATTGTTTTGGGCTGGCTCACGTTCAAGTGGTGGCCAGAGCCACAGAGCCGCAGAGTCTGTCGATCTGGGGGTAGGTTAATCGTTGTTCAATGCAGCCATATGGCTGCACACTTAATGATATCAACATTAAGTGCAATATTTGTGCACGTCGGCTTAAGAGGGCTCTGAGCTCAGAACAACCCTTCTTAGTGTGTGCCTATAAAATGTTAGCAGCAACCCTTAAGTCTCGGCGTAGGTGCTCCGGCCTTACTTGACTGACTTAATGTTGGGCCGTTGATGTGACAAAAATCCCATAAAATGAAATACAGATCAATTCTAAACTCGGCTCAACGCTATTGTCATCTCCCAACTGCCTCAACTCTTCTTCGCCCTACACTCTTGAGTTGTCCTCCCCGTTGCCCGTGTGGCTCTTCGTTTCATTTTGTACACCTAATGAACCATAACGGTTTATCGTCGTTTGTCGTCGCTTATGGCCATGTCTAGTGTCTAAGTGTGCGATTGGGATTTAATTTGATTGCCTCGATGCCAGCCGAGTCCTTCTCTGTTTTTATATGTATTCGATTGTGTGTGTGTATGTGTGTGTGTGTGTGGTATTAGCCTGTGATTTACTGTATTATTTAGTCTTACTTTGTTTTACCGATTATTACTTTTTTGTGCTTGTTCGTAGTCTGCCTTCCTCCCTGCCTCTACCCATCTCTCTTTCGCTCTGATATTCGCATGGCTTTATGCTTTGTCATGCCTCATGAACGGCGATGACAACGCCACCAACAACTGTGACAAAAAATAAAGAAGAGAGAAAATAAAAAAAAGGAAACTCATACTAAATCCTTTCTGCATTGATTGATAAAGTGCCTTATGTGCGGATTATTACGACATTGATTTACTATACTTTCGATTTTGATTTTCTTTTTTCTTTATTCACGTTGCACTCGCTTTAACAACGCATTAAGCCGTTACTAAGGCTTTTGGGCATTCCATATGTGACATTGCCTTTTTTCAACTAATTGCCATCTCCTTCTGGAGAATAAGCAAATGGCCATTTGCCAGCTGAAAAACATAGGACAAAACAAATAGAAACTCTTGCCTGGGCTCATTAACTTTGGACCCCGAAAAATACAAAAAAAGAAAGTTTTAGCTCAACTTTCATACCGCACGGCTGACCTCCCGTGGCTTATGAAAGTGTTTAAAAAGTTTCCCAAAATCGTAGTACCCCAAAAAGGTGTTAAATTTTATTTGCAAAGTTGCTTTCGTTTCGGCTTGTAATGCAACAGAGTTGCAAAAATATTCCACCCAGAGTGAAATCTCATTCAACACTCAAGAAGGACCAAAGACTACATCATCAGGTAACTGAGAGCTAACCAATTGTGAAAGCCCCAAAAGGTGGTTTCTCTTTTGGTGATTGTTATAGTTTCTCCCAGGGAAATTATATTGTAATTTTATGCGGTTACTGAAGCAGCCAAAGTGTGGAAAGGAAGTAAACGAGCAAGTTTTTATAAATTGTTTGATAGTCTCTGAAGGCAAATGTTTTTATTTATTTATTTTTTTCTTTCTTTGAATTTGATTTTTAATTCTTAAAGGGATTAAATATATTTGGCCATATTGGAATTGAAAGAAAAATATATCCATTTAAATATTTTCCATAATTTCTTTAACATTTCTTTTAAATCGCTTAATCTTGCTTAAATCGGTTGAAAAATATCTTCTACCGATTTAAGCTCAAAGCATGAGGTTCTCTTTTGCCTTACCTGGTTACTTACTGGTTGCTATACTTGTTTCCAGAATTGCTGTCTTTGTTGTCTTAATTAACGCCTAAGTTGTAAGCAAATTTTGGCCAGTTGCTTTGGTTTGTTTAACTTTGGAAGCTTTTGGCTTGCTCTTCATTGGGTGCACTCATAAATTGCACTTGGCTGTCAGGTTTGGCTGACTGACTGACTGGTTTGGGTTTATACGAAGTTTTCTTCAGTCAGTGCCAGCCACTTGCCCGAACTAACTTGAATTTTGAAGTATTTTTAGCTAAATATTTTGCCGAAACAAAAAGCAGACGAAAGTTAGAAGCACCATAACTAAGGCATAAGGTGAGGGTTAAATGAGTTTCTCTGTTGACTTTTCCAGAGTTTCTGGGTGTGTGGGTGTGTGTGTGTGATTAATTAGTCCCAAGCTCTGACAAATTTTCAGTGAGCTTAAATGAAGTGGATTTTAATGAATATGGCAGCATATGTGAATATTCTCGAATATTAAAAAAAAAGAAAAAGAGAGAAAAACTTCATCAAAAAGGTTTTCACAGAAATGGCCCACGTAGGTGGCCTATTTAAAAATTTTCTTGTCTGTTTCATTTTTATGACAGCTCATCAATTCAATTTTTCACAGTCTATGAAAAAATATCTCAATTAATTTAAGAAAACTAATCTACTTCAGGGGGTCAAAAGGAAAATACCAAATTTCCTCTACACGTACAAGTCGAGTTAAAAGTTTGATCAAAACTTTACGCAACGTTTTCAGCTCGCAGTTGTTGTTATTTTTAAATCAAATTGGACAAGCCTGATGTAACAAATATCATACTTATGAACTTATTATCTTGTTTTGGAACCACTTCTATATACTTTCTCTCACAGCCCACCCCAGCCTGGTCCGCCCAGACAGTTTCTTATTGACTACGCAGTGGGCTGACTTGGGTAACTGGCAGAATTGGGACTGAGCCGGGCATTGTTGCCACATTTGTTGGTGCGGTCGCTTAGCATGCAAAACACGAGTCCGCAACTGCAAAGAGTACCGCATATGCACAGGGGATAGAAATTTGAGCCATAACTTATCGAACGTTTTGTCTACGAGTTGGCCAACAACAGCAATGACAACGCAAACAATGAACAACCAGCCAACACCAACACCAACATCATCATCCTCATGATCGTTTATCCAAAGCCAATCCTCCGAGTATTGGTCCTTGGATTTTTGATTTTGCTTATGGCATGGGGACAGAAAAAGTTTGGGGCAGCGCGTTTAAGCTGAGGAGCGCTTGTGGTTTTTCTGACTGGTTGGCATTGTGTGCCAAGTTCAATGTTTATTTTGTGTGGTATAAAACTCTGTAAATAAATTTCAACAAAATTGTGTAACAATACGCCAAACAGACCCCTGGGGCAGATACGTTTTATTTTTTTACAGCTCTAAACTTGGGCGGCCACGGCTTAGCAGCGAGAAGAGATTGGCTACAAAATATAATCCAAAAATATAAAAAAATAACAATCCTATTGCCCAAGTTCTTGGGCAGACGTGAAAATTCTAAGAACAAAAACAAAAAAAATCAAAACACACGAATTGGCAAACAATTCAACAAGCAAAAACTTGGCCAACTCAAAATACTTTAAAGCCCAGAAAAATTAAGCCAAAACGTTTTAAATACACAAAAGCGTGGACTGTACTGGCCTGGCCTGGCTAAGGAATGTGAGGGGGGTGGGCACGTGCAAAGTTGAAGAAATTATAAAACAGCCGCTGGTAATTGTGCGTTGAAAGATCTAAAACTGTTCACTCGTTTTCTCTTTGTGTGTACTTAATCCAATAAGGCAAAAAACAGTTTGCCTAAGTAATTTGTTACCCCGTTTTGGGTTTCTGCTCGGTCTGGTCTGGTCGGGGCTCGTTCTGAGTGCTCTCACAACTTTGTTGTGTACCGTTTTGTCTGGACCAAATGGACAACAATGTTGCCGTTCAAGCTCCCACAGTCGATAGGGAATGGTGGAATGGAAAATCGGGAGTAGACTAGGAGAGTTCAGGGAATTGGCTGGCTAGCTGGCTGGCTGGCTGGCTGGGGCATAGTTAGTTCAAGTATTTTGAAGCTTTTGTTTGCATGCCCAACGGCTTACCCAGTGCGTGGGTGAGTGGAATTAAAATGACTAACGGCTTGGGGAAAGTGTTGGCTTGCCTGCGTCTTGAGCAAGCCTAAGCCAAGGCAGCATTGGAGCACACTGTTCCATAGGGTAAGTAGTATTCTATTGTTAGGTCATCTTGGCTCTGTTCGTTCGTTGTTGCTGAACCATGTGACCACAAATAATGCCCAAGCTGCAGCCGAGGCAGCCAGAGTTAAGTCAGGAAGCAATTTCCTTCTCATTTTTCTTTATATTATATATTGTATTTCCCTGCCCTGATTTAAGTGAATCAATCCAATGTCGGTTTTAATATCAAAATTTTAATTGGAAAATTTTCAAGTTGAAACTTTTAGACCCCCCCTCCAACACAAACTCTGCGACTTGCTTGCCTCCCCTTTGGCATATTTTCAATTTTGTGCTCATTAAGAAATTATTTGATTTTTTCATTGCCCTTGTTTTTGTTGTTGTTGTTGTTTCTTAAGCTTTTAATTTGCGTTTTTTGTTTCATTCTGATTTAAACTTTTTCTTCTTTTATTTTATTATTTTGTTTTTTTTTTTTCGATAAACTTGAAAGTGAAGTGAATTTAAGTAGAAGAAAGTAAAGTGCAAGACAAAAGACCAACTCGAAAATTCTTCATCTATTTGACTGGCGTTTTCCATAGCTACGCTTCTCGGTATTATTTGGGCGATTTTCGCGGGAGTGAAGAGCTTTTATTATTGCCTTTTTATTGCGTATTAATTTTGCCTGCTTAATTTGCCAACGCTGAAATGCGTGGGCACTCGCCCATCGAACCGTTCGTCAGTCTATCTCCAGCAACCCCTCTCCATTGCCTTTGTTCTGGCATCTGAATGCTTTGGCAGTTTTACGAATCCGTTGTCTGTATCCGGTGCTCTGTCACCGTGGCAGCCCAGGGAGTTGGACCAGCGGCCTGCCAATGTAATTGGTACTGTTTGCCATGTTGTTTTTGTTCCTGCTCGCTGTTCGGTTTAATGGCAAGAAATTGAATTTTAATTAGTAACGAGGAATCTGTTACGCATCAGTTTGTATTTAATTTAATTTCTTAATTAAAATGCAAGGGCATGTCCTCCGCGCAAGGCTGGCATAAAAAATCAACATTTCGTGGCAACCAGTTATCCGGCCATCCACAAAACTGTCCAGCCCTGGCATTTCGTATTGAACTGAGCAGTCAGTTTTAAAAATACATATTGCCTTTTTATTTTATTTAAATATGACAAGACAAGAAGAAATGTATTATGTTTTTTTTGTTTATGTCGATTTTACTACCAACACTTTTCCGCTTCCTCTTGTTGTGAGTTGGTTGACCTCAATTTGAGGTGAGCCCCTGGGTTGGAAAAATGGATTTTCAGTCCCTGAATTCTTTCATACGCTTTGACAGGCAACTGAAAATGCTTTGTCATGACAGCTAATTGTGTATTTAATTAAGCAAGCACAGCAGGTAATTGATTTGTTTTAGCCAAAAGCATTACTTTGGCATTTCGGACTGCACATGATGTTTCGGTTGAAGTTTTATTTCTTTGATTTTAAGAATGAAATTGTTTAGTTTTTTTGCTTGTTTTCTTTTTTTCCCCCAGATTGAAATGCTGTAAAAATTGTCTAAAATGAATTAGTATTTTGACAACTCTCTGACTGCTTCCTATGATTTTTATGAAATTATTTTTCTAATCAACAATTTTGAGATTTCTTCTGGCTTTGTTTAATCAACTTTTAAATTTTAAATTGTATATGAAATTGCTTTAGTTTTTCTTCTCATAATTTAATAATAGCTTTATCTTGGATATTTTTAGATCTCTTATTCAGAGCTTTATTTCCAGCCTTCCAAATGAAAACTTTTGTTGGTTTGGATTTAAAAGAATCCATAAAAAAAATTATAAATTTGTATTTATCTAATTCGGATTTGAATAAAATTTTAATAGGGCAGTCCAAAGTCCAGTCAAAGCTCGTTGCTACTGACTTGGTTTTAACTTTATGTAGAATTTATATTTATAAACTTCTCTAACCTTAAAGACTTTTGTGAAAATGCACTTTCGAATAATAATAATGAAGACTTGGCGTTGGTGTAGCCCAAATTCTCTTGGCCTGGCAAGGTCTGCTAATATTTTATTCTGGCATACATATACTCTTGCCATATAGCCCAGTCGCTGATTTGGGCTTCAGATTTATACCTGACCCAATCTCAGCCAAGCCTCAGCCTGCCCGACTCATCCAGCAGACCCTCCAGACACAGCTTCTTTGTAGCCAAAGCTGCTTTGGGCCAACTCAAGTGCCTGCTTTCTTTTACATTGCTCAACCACTTTACCTACTTTAAGTGTCTCTGTGTGGTTGTGTGCTTCAAAAAAAGGACGAAAAGACAAAATATATATATAGAGAGAGCTTTAAAAAAAAAGAAAACAGTTCAACCAAAAAAAAACCCCACGAGCCTGTGCCTGACTCGACTTGGCTGCATGCTTCTGACTGCTAACTGCTTATGCAGTCCACTACGTAGGCAGAGGGAGAGGTGGGCGAAGGTGGTAAACAAGAAATGGCAAAACTGCCAGGCAACCCTACAGTTTCAGGGGCCACATACATAATACACGTATCTTAGTGTCTACCGCAGCAGCAGAGTGTTATGCACATTCTAGTCCCGGTTTTCCTGCCATTTTAACTCCCGACTCTACGTCGGCATCTTCTTCTTCTTTTTTTATGTGGTTTACATAGAATGCATAAATTATACAACATTTATGCAGCGTCGAGCTTGGTCGAGAGGGCAGGCGATGTGAAGGGGCTTTCCTGATTCGGATCTGGTGCGGTTTGCTCTGGTTTTGGGTTGATTTCGTCGGTTGAGTGTGTGACAGGTGAAATGCGCATTTCAACGGCAGTGCCGCTCTTTTTAAGCTTAACTTGTAGTATTTCTATAGATTGAACTCCCCGCCACACTGATTCTACCACTGCGAACGAACAAATTAGGGTTAATTAACTCGTTTTTTCAGAGCTGCCTCCAACTGGATGGGAAATCGGCTTACTTATAAGCGACTTTAACACAGTTTTCCGCTCGACCAATGTGCCACCCGAAACTGTAGTTGCACCAACCCAATTTTAAAACGTGCCACAAAAAAACGTTTTGGCGCTGGGCATACGGCGGCATACGGCACTAATTTTTGGCCCTTCTGCTGCCATTGTCAATGCTACCCTGGTTGGAGTTTTTTTTTTTTGCTGCTGTTGTTGTTGCGCGCTGCAGTGTGTTACACTTTTGTGACGCCAACTTTGTTTGCCAAACTTTTTATTGGCACACATTCTCACAGACGCACGCACACAAAAACGGAGTGCCCCGAAAAACCCAGGCAAATCAGGAGTCCCCCGGGCAGCTGGCTCCTAGCTTTATATCAAGCCCTCCTCTGTCAGTCAGTTTTTGGCTCGTCAACATTGTATTCTCCTCTAACAGACAAACTCAAACTAGGCTAAAATTAAAATGTGCATTGTTGTTTAATTTTTTACTATAGTTTTTTTTTTGTTCTTCCTATATCGAGTTTTATGAAAAAAAAGCATTTGCATATCAGACAAGCCAACACCGACTCTTTTTTATGATGTTTAATTTTGTGTTTTATTTTGTTATTTATGTGTTTTCGTTCTAAAACAAAGTTGAAATTGAATTTCAGGCGAACTTTTGCATTTTTTTTTTGTTTTTTGCACTCGTTTTATTTTTATTTTATAGATGAGTCCAGATTTTTATCACTCAAATGAACCATGCATAAAGTAAGATTTAATTAAATTTAATTTAAAAATTTACTAAATATTAAATTGATGTCAAATGAAATTTTTTGCACATACTTTCTGGCTGGTTGAATAGCTCATAAAGAGTGGGCAGTCGTGTATAAAAGAATAAAATTTAATTAATATTATCTCTATTTACATATTCTGAAATTATTACAAAAATGCTTATCTCATTTTTTTTAAACATAGTTTAATAGTTTTAAATGATATCTTAATATAATTTCTATTCTGTCATGAAAAAGTGATAGTCTACTGCAGCCTTGAACTAGTTCAAAGAGAACAAGTTCACTTGAGGAGATCGCTTGTTATTTTAATAGTGATAGTCAACTGCAGCCCTGAGCTAGTTGAAAGAGAAGAACTCTTGATATTTTAAAATTAAGATGATTCCTTCTTTTTTTTTTTGAGTGAAACAGTTTCCTTTTGGAAAATCCATGCCAAGGTAGTCACCCTGCCAGCATAAATGTTAAGTGTTTGAGCGTTTGCTGAAGCGTTGCGAAAATTTATAAAAAAAAAAGTGGAATAAAGTGCATAACGGTGGCAAAATATTTTAGACACTCCATGGTGCCATATTCTCCTGCTTCATGCGTTTTTATGCGCATTTCCGCCACAGACAACGATAGCAGAAAGATGACTGAAAATACTGCTGCCACTTTGGATGCAGCACTTGTTTTTGTTGTTGCTGTTGTTGTTGTTGATGTTGGTTCAACGGAAATCATGCAACTTTGCTGCGCCCGCATCGAAGGTCGCTGCATTTTGATGTTGCCTTTGCCAGAAATTATTTTCCTTAGCTACTTTTTCGCAGTAGCTGTTTGGCAATTTGTAAGCACATTAGTGGCTGTATGTGTGTGTGTGTGTGTGTGCAGGCGAATTATACTCTCGAGCATCATTTAACATAAAAAACAATAAATTAAATTACATGAACCTGGCCAAGAACCAACCAACAGCCAAGCCAACAAATTTGGCTTTTCCTACGGAACAGAATTTGCCCACCGACTGAGAGGCTGGGTCGATTTGGCTGTTTGGCTGTCTGGCTCTGACCGTAAAACTCATAAGTAAGATCTACACACTTGATAAGCGTTTGAACTCAACATCCGAGCCGAATTTATAAAACACTAACTCACACAAATAGACACGTACTTTCCACTCACACGTGGCCAATGTACACGCTTGAATTCAACACACTCAGAAAGAGACTGAAAAAGAATGAGAGTAAGAGAGAGAGAGAGAGAATGTAAGGTTCTCACATATATTTCCGGTAGCATTTCCGCAACTCGACCACTTGCTGTGAACGTATTCCAATTCATTTGTTTTCTATGTGCCTTTTAACTGCTTTCACCCGCCCTCCCTACTAAGCTGCCACCCACATGGCCTGGAGAGAGAGAGACAGTGAGAGAGGGAAAGTGAGAATGCCAAAACGAGAGATGGTGAGAATTGTTGCGGTCCTTTGGTTTCTTTTCCTTGTGTTTTGGCATAAAAAATTTATAACTTCGATTATTTCCTTTTACACTAAATACTAATAAATTAAATTGTTTTTTATTTCTCAATAAATTTTTATTATTTTGCTACTTTTATACTTCATTTCGTATTGTCGTGAATGCTTCTGGTCTTTCCAGAGAGTTGGGCGGAGAGAGAGAATGGAGAGGGAACAGTTTGGTTTTGACGCCCTTTTTTGATTTTCTGGTTAGGTGTCGATTTAATGGCCCAGACATTTGCTAGTCTCTCATTCCACCCAGCACTCTCACACACATACACAATTACACTTCTCTTCGTTATTTCGTAGATTTTGGATTAAGGTCAATTTTTGATTTCCGCTTTCAAATTGCTCAACGCACACGTATCCGTTTCCGCGTCTCTCAAGTAAGTTTGGGTGATTCCAGCTCTGTAGGTGTGTGTGTTTGTATGTGTGAATGTATTGAGCGAATGAAACTTTGATTTGTTTTTCGTGCTTCATTTGATTTGAGTTACTATAGTTTCTGAAGAGCTTCTCCCCCTCCCCCACCATCACTCACTCTCTCCAGCTCTTTTCTGGTAGTTTAATGAGTTGACGCTTTGAATATGAAAAGTTTCCTCTTTTTGATCCATGAAAGTGTGTGTATGTGTGTATCGCTGGAGGATTTATTGTGCCAGTTTTAGTGTGATTGCTAATTTGTAATTTACGTAGTCTACCCACGGGCGCTTTTTGCTGTTTTTACTACTAAAACGTTGCAAACATTTCCTGTGCGATTTGCTTCACAGCATTCAACATTATGAACCTTTCTTTGTTTTTTTCTGTTGTTTTTTTTTTTTTGCTTCTTGATATCCTCATTGGTGTTTTTGTTGTATTGTTTGGCAAATGACCGTAAGTGATTCATGCTTATTTAGCCGCCTCCGCCACTACAATTTTCTTACAGTTTCCTTACCCAAATTCGTGTGATCTGGACCGTAGAAATGCGCCTGTTTTTCTTGCTATTTTAGGTGCACGTAGGTCATCAGCAAATAATAAACATAAACAGTTTATTGTCTGCGCTGCTAATAAAAGTGAAAAGGGCTCATAAAATTGCGCACTCAAGTGCTGAGCATAAAATACACGTCCTTCATTCACAGACCAATGGCTGGACTAACTAACTAACTGACTGACTGACTGACTTGGCTCAGAGCCTTGAGTCCTTGCCTATGTTGTGCCATCTTTCCCCTCTGGAGCCGTTTCGAATTTCGGTGCATCAAATGGCTTGGTTCGTTTTAGGCATGCTTAACTTTGAATTGTTGGTAATTGTCTGTTGACTTGACTGTATGTGATTTGCTTAAGAGAGGTGGGAACAATAAGCAATCTTGCTAAGTTGCCGTCCATCAATATTTCAATAGCTGGAAAGCCTTTAAAATAAATATACAAAATTTGCATAAAATTTGTTTTTATTTTATGTTAAAAGCAAAGGCTCTCTTCTTTTGTTTTCTTTTTTTCAGCATGATTTTGTTTGGCATATTTACCTCCTTTTTTTTTTGTATATTTTTTCCTTTGTATTCCCTTTTCTCATTTTAACATTATTTTGGAATATATTTTGCAAGTGAATTTTACGCTGTTTACACAGCGAACTGTGCATAAAACTGACGCTTATGAACAAGTTGACAGGGCCAAGAGGCAGAGCTCTCTCTCTCCCACACACACACACACATAGACGTACTTAAACGCAGGCGCTTATTCGCTTTTGCATACTCTTGTGTTCTCTGTCTTTTTTACAATTTCTCTCTTTTTCATTGGGCTTAAGTCCCTGCTCGCTTACCGGCTTAAAAAGTCGTAAACATGCACAACTAACAGATTTATTTATATGCGACATAAAAATGCACAACAACCACACACATACACACACACGCACAGTGCTTGTTAAAAGGGCAGCAACAAAAGTCGCTGAAAAAAAAAGCACAGAAAGAAAACTGAAAACTGAATGAAACCGAAACGTAACGAAAACGACAGAACCAAAGTGTGAGTCAGTGAGTGAACCCTACGAAACGAATCAACAAACAAACAAACAAACAGCAGCAAACATACCAACAAACAACGAAAGAACGCATAATAAAATTGGCTGTGAAAGTGTTTTTTTTTCGCTTCTGCTTTGAGTACAAAAAAAATAAGAAGAAGTAGAAGTAAGCTGGGAAAGGCAAGGCGAAATGGCCAAACAAAAAATGAAAAAGGCGTTAGCGTAAATTCAACAACAACAACAACAAAAGCCAAGCCAAACCGAAACGAAATAACGAACGAACGAACAAGCCAAGGCAACATGGTTGACACGAGGTGAGAGTTGGCCTGACAAAAGGGCTAAAAGTGTATGACATGTGCCAATGTGGCTGCCCTCCCTCCACAGTCAGTTTGGCCAGAGTTGTTGACTCAACTCTTCTCACTCTTTTTGTGTTGCTGCTGGCATTGTTGTTGTTGTTGTTGTTGTTGTTGTTAGTGTCAGTCACTTGGCTTACAAAATTCTTAAAGTGACTTAAAAGCATAAAATTTCGAAAGTAAAAAATAAAAATAAAAATCAATCCAATCCTGGCAAGTCAGGCAGAGACTTACAGGCTTGTCAACTGGCATTGATGGAATTTAAAGTCCGGGCCCTTTGAGTAAATCAAGGCAATGCAATCTAAGCGGAGACTCTCAGTCCCCCTATCTCCTTGGCAGTTAAGTTAATGTTGACAAGTGTCAAAATAGCTAACAGAAATTCAGCAATCCCCAATCTTTTTTTTTTTGGCAGCCTGGCGATTCTGGGCCTCCCATTAAATTGGGTACGAGTTTTCGCCTTTTCGGCACATTGAGTAAATCGCTTCAAATCGCACATTTCAATCTTTTTTAACGAACTTTATCGATATTTCTGTATAGGCAACTGCCACGCAATATGCTAATGAGACAATTCTCTGTTCGTGGAAAGGAATTGACAGTCCCACCGAAAGTAGGCGGATTGGGCTTGGCTACGTTTGGCTGGGTCTGGGATTTCACTCTTAATCTTTATGTTCTCTTGTTTTTTTTTTGCGTATAAAATCGAAATAAAATTTTTAACATTGATCATCGCTTGAACTAAAAAAAAAATAATATACATATATAAAGGAAAAACTGTGAAAATATCATAAAAATTGAATGTGAATTTGTCCTTTTGTTGTTGGCCTGTTTCTGTTTTGAAAACACGCACACGACGTTTATATTATTGAATGAATATGGCAAGAATTTTTATGCTACCAAACTAAAAGGAATACGAAAGTAAACTTGTTTCATTTTTTTTAGCTTTTTTTTTATTTTTTAGTTGAACGAAAAATTTATGACATAACAAAGCAAACAATTCGCCAAATGAAATTCCACAACACAAAATGAACACAACAACTATAAAAAAATGGCAACCAGTACGGCATCTGTTATTGTAATTTATGCACACACACACAATCACTCTCTCACACACACACGCCCCTATAATAAATGTTTATTATTTTTTATAAAATATAAAAATTGCTTCACACTCACGCAGTGGTCAAAAGTTTTCTGTTTCAGAAATGAACGAAAAAAAAGAAAAAAAAAAAAACTAGAATAAATAAATTACTCGTATTTTCTCTTTGTGAAAAAAAGATTGAAATGCTTGATTTGATATTATAAAATTGATTTGCATACATGTAAATCCGTCAATTGGCCTAAATCAAGTTGAAAATTGATGGCCGTCGAAACAAAAATCAGCCATTTTAATTTAGAAAAGGCGGCCATCTTGTTTCGAGTTGTACTGCAAATGGAGTGGATGTGGGTGTTGGTTTTCAATAAGTGGCCATCATCAGAACGGATATGTGGATTCTGGCGTTTCTGATTTGCTGGGTCGATCCTTTGCACGATTGAGCTCTTTTGTGGTCGCTCCCAACTAATGAGACTTTGCTGTTTGTCCGCACGTGCTAGGCCACAGGGCAGGAGGAAGAGGAGGAGGAGGAGGAGGTCGAGGGAAGGCAGCCTATGGTTTTGTATTTGTGGTCGTCTGTGTGGGCTGGGAGATTCTTGTAATTGCCACATGTGGTAATAGCCGTAATTGGTTTTGCTTTTTAGATTTAGTGACTTGCCGGATTGGCCAAAAGCGATGTCACCATGTGTGTTTAATGTTACAACTTCTCTTGTTTCTTTCTTGTTGTTACTGTTAAATTTTCTTGGTCTTGAATTGCCGTTTTAGAGTGAGCATGCATGTAATTCGTTTTAGTCATTACCAGCGCCCTCCTGCCATCAGGCAGCTCAGCTAACAAGCGCCAAAGTCGCAAATTCTTACACGTGACTTCGTGTCATTTGCAGCATTTAAGTAAGGCGAAAAGCGCGGGACAATCAAGCTCCACCTTCAACAGTCTTAGCCTTACCAGTCTTACCAGCCCCCCGGCCATATAGCTCAAGAGTAGCCAGTCAGCCAGGAAGGCAGAAGAGTCAGTCAGGCAGCCAAGAAGGAAGGCGCGTCGACTACAGGAAAGCAGCTGTTTCAGAGTCGACTGGCTTTTGAAGGCCCACGGGTGAAATGCCAATGGCTCACAGACCAAATTGAGTGGTGTTGGTGCAGGATTATGTCATGAAGAAAACACACACACACATGCGGGCTTGGGAAATTTTATAATTAGATGAAATATTTGAATGTCACTGAAATGTTAAATGAAAATTACTGAAACCATAAATCTAAATAAAAATCTGGTAAAATTTTGTCTGAACAGAATGAAAAATGGCCAGAAGAAAATGAAATGATAAAGAAAAGATTTTAAAATATTTTGTTAAAAAAAAAAACAAAATGTTTTTTTCAATAAAATCATTATTTCTTTTAAGAGTATTTTGAATTAAGTATATAGAAAAGTCTAAAGTAGCTTAAGGCGGTAGTCTTTTCGAGGGCAAAAGAGTATATTCATTTTCGGAACTACTCATTGGAGACCTCTAAAATTTAGCGGGTCAGGATCACTAGACTAGTTGAGACATGTTGCCTGTTAACTAGTCTCTCAGTTTAAGGCTATCATAATTAGACTCATTAAGCACTTAGTATACAGAAGAGCCTGGGTAAGTGCGAACTGGATAAATGAGACTCAGATTTTGCTACCTCAACTTCTCGCTTTGTCGGAAACTGCCAGATCGGATCACTATATTATATAGATGTCATATGAACCTAAGTCGGTATTGGGAGGTACTTCTGAGACAGTTATAGACCAGATGTTATGATAGAAGAAAACCTGGAAAAGAGTCAGAAATCTTCTTCCTTGATTTCCAAAGGAAAACCTAATTTGAGAAACATTATATTAATTAAAACATTTGTACAAATTTCAGACCCAAAAACTTGGCCTCAGCAATTGCAATTGTCGGTTTTGCTACTTGACTTGTGGCAATTCCTTCTTATTCATAATTCTATTTCTAGCCCATTTTCATTGCCGGTTTTGTAATTGTTTTATATATCCAGCCCTTTCTCTTTTCATATCTTTTGAAAGTGGAAGTGGAGGTCAAATTAATTGCCAAAGTTATAGAGAATTTTCAGAATTAATTCATAAATTATGCCACTTGAACAAATTGTTGGCTAGGACAGCCACAATAATGAAAACAAGAAATTGAATTAAAACCACTCCGAAAAGTACAATAGAATTTAAATAAATGAAAAAAGGTAAAGACACTTGATCTGGCTCAAAACTAAAAATCATTCTTTATATATATATGAAATGAAATTTAACTTAACAATTTCATAGCAATATTGTAACAATTACGAAAGCAACAAAGAGATGCTTGAAATGCCTTTGAGTGTTGTCATTGAAGTCTGTGACAAAAATCTAATAAAATTCAATGCAATTAATTTAATTTCCTCGGTGTTTTCTTTTGATACTTTGCAGCTTCCTTTGTTTTATACAATTTTGTTTTCTTTTTGTATTTATTTTTATTTTTTTTTTTTTTTGTTATTTTTATTACTGAGACAAGTCAAGTGCAGCAAGTAAGTGTTGAGTGGTTCGAAGAAGATGGCTGACAAAAAAGAGCCGTTTATTTGTTTCCCTTTCTCTCATTCCGTGGCTTGCCTTTTATATGCATCGAATACGTGCCTGTGTGATTGCTTTTATTTTTTTGTTTTTCATTTCTTACATATTCTATGATTTAAATTCCATGTGGCAAAATTTTCATTCTTCTTCTTTTTTTTTGGAGCACAAAAAAAAACCAACTTAATTGTATGCCAGCAAATCAAAAGAAAAGAAAAAGGATGGCGAGGCAGACCACAGGCCTTGGGCATTTTTACACACTCACACATACTCACAGAGAGTTTGAGAGGGTGGAACATTTGCCAAAAGCCCACACACTTCAGTTTGGTGTATTCCACCAGCAGGAGACACTCTAGATAAAGAAGTTTAACTGTCTGATTCTGTCTCTTTTCCACGCAGACACACTTGGTCTGTGTTTTAATCTCTGTGTGGCCTACACACATTCTGTCTTTTTTTCTGTCTATCCATTGTGGCAATACCGGCATTACTGCTAGAGCAAATTGAAAATTTAACCTCAGGTTAAAAGCGTAAACGACAGTTGAGTTTTAACGGTATTAAGGCCGTGCTAAGCTCTTGGCAAGACTCACAGACAGACATCACAAGGTTGTGCACATGTGAGCGGCATTTCTGATTTTCCAGCCAGTCATGCCTACCTCTGCTGTCTTGTCTGTGCCTTCCTCCCACCCCCACCCTACCAGAAGCCTATAGGGGAAGAAGTTCTTTTCGGTTGTCTTTAAGATCTTGCAGCTTTAATGTCGCAAAAGCTCTAGCTTAGGGACTTCATTATCACTTCGGCACAGATGTGTAGAACTTTTAAAGACATTGAAACAGATTCTGGCATTCGCTGGAAACTTATGTGGGACGGAAAAATACACTATAAATTTGAAAAAGCCATCAAGATGATTACTTCCTGTCATGTAGAGCAAACATAAAATAAAGCAAAATAAAAGAAGTAGAATAAGTAGAAGCAACATAAAAAGCAATACGAACATACTTGCAACAGAAATGTTGACGGCCAAAAGACGCACGCAAAATAAACACTAAAAACGAAACCAAGGCAGCAGTTAAAGTTACTCATATCCTGAGCACATCCTTACAGCCAAACAGCATATGAGTAGCAGACAACAACTGAAATTAACACATAAATCAGTCGGCTTGAGGAAGCCCTGGCAAGGGGATTTGCAAAGGACAATGCAAGGCCAACTACTGCGCCAGTTTCAATACCGCCGTCGACGCCCCGGCCAACTTACAAAAGAACAACATTAAAAAGTTTTACAATCGCGTAATGAGAATCTGTTTTAAAAACTTGAGACAGACAACAGACAAAAACAAAAACAAAAAGTCGGCTTTATATAAACTTAAAGAGTGAAATGCATGAGAGACCGCGGAGCAGAGTCTCTCCAGAGTGGAAACTTAAATGAGGTAAAATTTGTGGAAGACTCTCTGTCTATCGTTTTACCCCCAACTCAACGGCAACAAACTTACGCACGTTTTACCTTGCAATTAAGAAAAGCGGGGGCATGTCTGCGTGCCGGTGAGCCAACTTCCTCGAGTCTCTCTCTGAGCCACTAAATAACTCACGTAAACCAGGGAAGGCCGATGGAAACGTGTAGCCCAATGTAATCACCCAATGTTGCAAGCAACCAAGTTTTCTATAACTTTTTTCCTCTCAAGTGAAATTCAATTTTTTGTATACCCTAAAAGTTCTTTTTTTGAAAATTAAGTCAACTGGCCACTGTCAGTAATTTTGTGATAATTAAATGCAAAATATTTTATATTTAATTCAAGGATTATGTAAATAAAGTTTTGTCGCCCGGCCAGTGTCAGTTTGGTTTGTGTCCCTCTAAAAGCTTGGCAATGCCAAATCTTCTTGCTTTGCCGTAGATGTCCTTTAACTTGGCAGTTGCAGTTTAGAGATAATGAAAGTTGCAGGCATTTTCTGAAACTACAATTTACTTGAGCTAAACATTATCTTGCATACAATTTAAGTGCAAGCTGAGAAATACAAAATAGCAATTCACGTTTAATTTGCCAATGCCATTTGGGTTGGGTTGTCAGGAAATGTAAGAGCCCGTTTTATTTGTTCCTTTTGTTTTTTGTTGCTGAAAATATCAATAAAAATCACACTTTGCAACTTGAGCGATAAATTCAAAGTGCCATTCCGATACTTTAATCCCAGGACATAATGTCAACTTGATGACGACGTGATTTTATGCAAAGCATGTAACAAAAAGTCTTTTGCTTCTGCAGTCTTCGTCTTTTTTTTTTTTTTTGTGTCAGCCCAAGGGTGTGGAACTGAGCTGGACTAAGAAGTGTGAAACCCAAAGACTGTAAACAATGGGCTGGCTCGACTAAACAATGCCCAGCAGGCCACAGACTCTAACAAAATACGCACTCACAGATGCCCGCTCTCTCGTTCAAAATGGAAAGTGAAACCAACCAACCAGGCTGGCAGTCAAGCAGTCAGTCAGGCAGTTGAAGAACCTCTCTTTGGAAATAAAAAAACTGGACAGACTGAAGGCAAAACAGGCAATGAAATGAAACGAAACAGAAAGCAAAAGAAAAGAAAAAAAAAAAGAAAAATCGGAGAATGTTAGGGCAAACGGAATGTGGCTCAATAAAATCAAACAACAAACGTGATATCGAAGTGGCCGAGCTGGCTATAACGGGCTTGGCAAGTGCGAGAATCAATTGTGTGTTGACATTTTTATCAGTGCTGAGAATAGCACAGAAGACACAGAAGAGGTAGAACGAGATAGGCTGAGAGGGTTGAATATGCTTGGAAGGACTTTTTGGTGATATAAACAATGGGCGGCTTGCACGCATAGGCATGAGCCGTGTGCTAAAATTTTAATAGAACAGAAATCAGTGCCAAGGCGGTCATGACAATTTTGACCCTTTTTTTTTCTTCTGTTTTTGGGGAGATGTCGTATGCTGTTTGGCCTATGCGACACGCATGTAAACTGACTGGGCGACTAAAAGGGAGAGACTATTGAGTTTTTAGGTGGCTAAAGTGGTGTGTGGGTGAGTGGTGGGTGAACTGGAAAGGTGCGTTGCGCTAAATTAAATATGTAAACAGCGGCTGTTGCAAGTTGTTGTTTATGGGTTTACGGGTCGGGCCAGTGCCTTTTATGTTAATGCGTGGCACACGCGGCGTATACGTGTCCTGGCAGACGGTGCCAAAGCCAGAGTTAGGCAAATTCACAAACAAGCACACTCATTCGCTCAGACATATAAAAGCTTTAAAACTTTAATGCCTGAATGTTGTTGTTGTTAATGTTGTAGGTGGATTCGTTTGGCAATGATTGATAAAATTTTACAATCTACAATTGTCAATTGTCGGCTAGGGGCTGAGAGGATAGAGTAACAGTTTAATTGCGCATCATAAGCCGCTTACTTAATTACTTCCACCTACTCAGGGCCAGCCCAAATGACTGACGGAATAAGGAATACGAAGAAAAACACTTTGATTGCTGTGTTTCTGCTGTCAACTGCCAAAAATATAAGAAAATGAAATGAATAAAATTACATGACAAGCATTCAACTGTGCTCATGAGGCTATGTGTGAGTGGTTGTATGTGTGTGTATGTGTGTAGGCATCGATAAGTGTTGTTGTCGACAAGCAGTCGGGGGGAGCAGTGAACACCAACTGAGACTGACAACTACTTCGTTGGCTCAATGCCATGACAGCAGCCATAATGAGCAGATATAGGCGCAGGTAGATGATTGAAACAGCCGCTCTCTTACCCTGCCACTTGTCTTTATAGCTACTGGCTTGTATATATCTTCATATGACTGGCATTAGTGTCACTGGCAACCATTGACATGACTACAAGGGTGAAATATCTGCCACTGTTTAAGCTCAGTCTCATACTCAGCTATTACTTCTTCTTTTGCTGATGCGGTGGGAAAGTCAAACGCTGCCGATTGTTGGCTGTCGTGGTTGCCGTAAATTTAATAGCAAACAATTATTCTGCCTGCCAACAACTATAAATGTGCATTTCTTCCACACACACACTCACACACACGCACCCACACAGACAGACTTAAAAGAGCCGCAGGATATGTTGTTTCGTAACGCAATTCGCAAATGAGACTGGCTGGCAGGTTTCGAGGCAACTCACATTTCAGTTGCTGTCACCATTTGCTGTCTTTCATTCGCCTGGCAGACACATTAACTGGCTCACATATGCAATTGTATGTGTCTATGTGTGTGTGTCTGTGTGTGTCTTACTTGTTGTCCTTGTAACACTTAAAATTTAACACCAAGGCTGTTTTGTTTGTTTATCTCACTTTGCATCTCTACACACAGCCTACAGTCTTGCTTAGTCTCCTGCCTTCTGTCTTTGTTGCTCAACATACTTGTGGTTTGACATATTCCTGTTCTACTTTGTGAAAGTATTTGTGTCTGCGTATGCGTGTGTATGGGATTTGTTGATATATGTTGGGGTTTTAAGCCCTGCCAACTATTTTATTGACAGTGCGTAATTAATTCGTAGCATCAAATCTGATCGAATCAAATGAGTTTCCAAGCAATTTTACGTTTGATGTCTTAGAAAATAAAAATATTTATACACAGAGAAGAAATAATTGATTATTCGAAATTCTTTGGAGCTTTTGATTTGAGAAGTATAACTATTCGGGACTTCTTGGGCGTAGCTATATCGATAGGTTTAGTCACCAGTATCTGGAATTTCGTTAGCCAAAATCCGAGTCTTTTCAATTCAATTTAATTTGAAATAATTCAAAAAAATAATGAGAAAATCTATGAGGTACAAAAATTGGAAGGACTTTCATCCTTTGCATGAGTATAGAGTTAAAGATCGTACTTAACCTTAAATTTCCTAATGGAAAATGAATTTCATATCGTGAATTTCATATCATTCTTGGAAATCTAGCTGAAGCCAAATTTTCTAGATTTTTTTCTCTTTGTGTACTTTCTTATTATTGGAGTGGAAATATTGTTTGCCTAATTGAAATCATATTAAATTTTCTAAGCACAGAAAATCAGGGTAGCTCCAAAAAATTTGCATAGAACGTTTTAGTTTGAATTCGAAGCCTCAAGCGATTTCGTTGAAAAGTCTCATCAATTCCGTTTCTTATATGAATTTAAAAATAAATTCACTTGTAAAGTTACTTTCACTTTAGTTAGAATATTCTTCAACACATGCGTAATTTTTTTTGTTGTCATTTTTATTTTCTTTGCGCATTACAAGGTTAATTTTCAACTTAACGTCAGAAAAGCGGAGAAGAACAAGTTATGCAGTCACTTAAATTCTCTACAGCATCAAATTTCTCTTTTCTTTTAGGTATTTTTTTTTATAAATTTTTGCTTTGTGGAAGACCACACGGGTTTCCTCTCTCTCTCTCTCTCTCTCTCTCTCTGTGGCTCTGGCCCACTTTTATTTTTTGTTGTTTTTCGTTTGCCTGGCTTTTTCACCTTTAAGCATCGCACAAAAGCATTTAAACGACCACACATCAAAAATTTAACTTGCACTTACCCCATCACTCCATGTCGTCGGGTCCTGTGCATACTTTCTAGACTCTTGCCAACAAAGACACCTTTGGGCAGACCAAGCATAAGAGAAAAGACATACTGAGCTTTTTTTTTGCATACTACCAAGCTCACATTTTTTTTTTCATGCACTTTGGTATGCTTGAGCTCTGAAGGGCAGATTGTCATATATGAAGAAGTGGGTGGCGCTTACAGTTTTTATGGAATAGGTAAATTGTTATCATCTTTTGTTTGGCTCAAGTATGCCACTTGACGTTGGCCTTAAATTAAATACCTTTCAGACAATACAGTGTCATGTGAAGCATTTTAGTCACCTTTTAAATTGTTTGATCATGGATATAATCAAGTTTGAGGATAGGCTGGGATTGCAGTTGGCTTTACCATAAAATGCAAAACTCTGACTTAGAACATATTTATGCAACGGATCGCAACAGGAGACCCCAAAAATGACCTGAACCTGCCATCGTTTTGAAATCTAGGAGATGAGTTTCTATGTCGACTTACATCAGATTCGAAGAGAGAGAGAGAGAGAGAAATGTGCACTTCATGCAACACGTAACACATTTTGGCCGCAATTCCGCTTCCGTAATCCGATTTTATTGTCTGCGCCTGTTTCATAGCACTGTTGCTGTTGTTGTTGTTGGTTTGTGTGTGAGTGTGTTTTTTTTCACACTCTATGCATTCTATTTACCACAAAGCGCACATGTATTCACATCATCCAGTTGATGGGCAAACAAATGCTAGGCTAAAATACAGAGTGAAAAGTTTTGAAATTCTTTTTGTTGACATTTCTGTTGAATATAACAATGAAGCTGAAATCTCTGCTACTTCCCCAATTCGGGCCAAAACCTTTTCTCATTGTATTTCAGAACATTTTTCTGACCAAAATCGAATTTACTCGATCAGAAAATCACCTAATTAGATTGCTACTCAGGAGGCTAAATGAATTCCCAAAGTATTCTCAAAGAATAAAAAAAAAAAAAAAAAATCCCAACGTTATCTTCGGGGTGCCGAAGATTACAGACTCTTTTCGAAGTTGTTTCTGCCGTAAATCACATGAACGGGGTTGGTCAGTTAATAGGGCAAATTTCGATTTGTATGACAGCTATATGATATAGTAGTCCGATTTTAATAAAATTCAGCACAAACGCGTATAATTATGTAAAAAACGTGTTTGCTGAGTTTTGAAGAGATCAGTCAATAAATGTGCGAGTTTTGTGCGAGTTTCTCTTAAAACCGATTTAGGTTCGTATGGCAGCTATATGATATAGTCGTCCGATCCGTACAAAATTTGGTACATATATTAATTGCTATAAAAAACATATGCATATTAAATTTCAACAGGATCGGATAATAAATGTGTGAGTTATTCGCTAAACCGATTTAGGTTCGTATGACAGCTATATGATATAGTGATCCGATCCAGGCGAAATTTGGCACAATTATCTATCGTTATATAAAAAACACGCATGCCAAATTTGAAAAGAATCGGATAATAAATGTGGAAGTTATTGCCTAAACCGATTTAGGTTCGTATGACAGCTATATGATATAGTGGTCCGATCCGACCGATTCAAACTAGTGTACTACCTAGGTAAAAAAGAAGGCTATATACCAAGTTTCAGCAAAATAGCTTTTAAACTGACGGAGTAAATCTGATATGTACAGACGGACAGACGGACAGACGGACAGACGGACAGACGGACATGGCTATATCGACTCCTCTAGTGATTCTAAGTATTCTAGATGTAACTTTTGTGGGTCTACGATGTTTGGTTCTGTGCGTTACAAACATCAGAGCAAAGTGAATAGACTCCTTCTTCTTCGAAAAGAGTCTAACAAAGCCCTGGACACACACATAAGACTGTTTTATATTTTCAAATAGTTGGACACTATTTACCAACAGGTCGTATACTTGATGCTTTAAAATTTAAAATTGTTCTACAGAATTAAAAAAAAAATAGCCAAGTGGCTTGTCACAAAAATTTTCTTGGATACTTTCTAGTATTTTACATTGTCTCAGGCAACTTTTTGCCTTACTTTAGTTTTTGTGTTTGCCGCAAGTTTTTCTTATTTATATTTCAAGTTTTGTTTTACAGTTTTCATATTGCCCAGCTTGTCTTGTTTTTGGGAATTATAAGGAAATTGTGAATTTTCCAAATAAATATCTTTATTGTAAAATCTCTGAAGCCATAATTTTGTTTTTTTTTCCCACAAAAAGGTCTATCAATTATTTACTTGGGAGCGTAGGAAGACTCATGGATCTCGACACTTCCATTTCTTGGCGGTATATAAAAAAGTGCGAACTATTTTTTAAGCTCGTCTGTATGTAAAGTGGATTTTACATATACGCATTTTTCAAATTCATGTTGCTCTCTAAATTGTTTGACTAAAGTTGGTGAGTGTTTGCAGGGGAATTGACAGGGGCAAAACGAACGTGCTTGTACTTCGTGTCCGGCGTTTATCCAGCAGCAAACAAATTTTTTCCTGCATTTTTAGACTCTTTTCGAAGAAAAAGGAGTCTATTCACTTTGCTCTGATGTTTGTAACGCACAGAACCAAACATCGTAGACCCACAAAAGTTACATCTAGAATACTTAGAATCACTAGAGGAGTCGATATAGCCATGTCCGTCTGTCCGTCTGTCCGTCTGTCAGTCTGTCCGTCTGTCCGTCTGTTTCTATGCGATTTACTCCGTCGTCTTAAAAGCTATTTTGCTGAAACTTGGTATATAGCCTTCTTTTTTACCTAGGTAGTACACTAGTTTGAATCGGTCGGATCGGACCACTATATCATATAGCTGTCATACGAACCTAAATCGGTTTAGGCAATAACTTCCACATTTATTATCCGATCCTTTTGAAATTTGGCATGCGTGTGTTTTATATAACGATAGATAATTGTACCAAATTTTGCCCGGATCGGATCACTATATCTTATAGCTGTCATACGAACCTAAATCGGTTTAGGCAATAACTCCCACATTTATTATCCGATCCTGTTCAAATTTAGCACACATATGTTTTTTATAGCAATAATTATAAATACCAAATTTCGTAAGGATCGGACTACTATATCATATAGCTGCCATACGAACCTAAATCGGTTTAGGAAATAACTCGCACATTTATTGACTGATCTTTTCAAAACTTGTCTAACACGTTTTCTACATAAATATACGCGTTTGTACTCAATTTTATTAAAATCGGACTACTATATCATATAGCTGTCATACAAATCGAAATCGGCCCTATTAACTGACCAACCCCGTTCATGTGATTTTCGGCAGAAACAACTTCGAAAAGAGTCTGTAATCTTCGGCACCCCGAAGATAACGTTGGGATTTTTTTTTTTAGCTCTGCTTCGAGTGAGTGTGCAAAGTTGTTGTTACTGCTCTCAGCTCTTTTGCTTAGTAATTTTTTACGCAATTTATTTTTCATTTTACGGGCGAAATGGGATAAGCCTTTCGCGTTTCGCCCACCTTGACGGTCGTTGAGGATTGCAGAACTATTCAGGAACTACTCCAACTCATGTCCCCAGGCCCATGGCAAGGGCTGAAACAATGCAATGTGAACCAGTGAAAATTAGTTTGGAAGCTAGAAGGTCTCATTTTTTGTTTGCCTTTTGTTGGTGGTGGAGTTGTCTGGACGCGGCTGAACGTGCAACATTATGTGCCGTTTGCCTGCGCCTGGCGCATTTGTGAATTAAATAAAAAGTTAAAGTGGATTTGACTAAGCGAACCAAAAAAAAAAAATAAAAATGAACAGCACTGAAAACAGTCTAAAAATGAAGTCAAATGTAAGCTGCTGGTTTGGGTTTCTCTGTGGTTTCTGTGTGTGTGCTCAGTGCACAAATTGTGTGAATTTCATTTGGCGCTACCTCGGAAATTACGAAAATTTCATTTGACACGCAAAAATATTTAATATTTACAATGGCAGACAGAGAGACAGAGAAAGAGAGAGAGAGCAACCAACACAAAAAGAGAATCCATTGAAATAAGGAGTGTGACAAGTGAACGAAATGATTTTGGGCCCCTAGCATACTTTTGTGTTATTTGGGTTGTCAGCATGGGCGGCAGCTTAGGCCGAAAAAATGTCCTTGTCTGAATGTCATGCCACATTCAAATTCATTTTGTTTCGCATTAAATGCCAACAAATAGCATGAATTTGCATCATTTGACTGTCCCAGGATGTCCTGCTGCTGCTGTCCTCTGTTTGCCACTGCCTCCTTTGTTTCCGCTCTCTCTCTATCGCTCTCACTCTCTCTCTCTCTGTGTTTCAGTCTGTTGTTGTTCTCGTTTTGCTGAATAAATAATCATGATTTTTATCTGTTTGTTTACCGATTTCAATTTCGTTTTTATCGTGTGCAATTTACATGCCCTCACGTCCCAATGAGAGATGGACGGAACCGGCGTCGCCGGCGTTTTGCTTTGACGTCATGATTGATGTCTCATGCTGGCGACAGTCAATTATCGTCAATCACTGGCCAAGCCAAGCCCAAGACGCACCTCCTTCCACTTTTCTCACTCTTTCCCAAAACGCAAGCGGAAAAACTGCACACATTACTCATACGCACCGTATTTCACTCATACCGAAAGACAAATTCGTTTCAACATAAAAAAAAACAAATAAAATGGAACAAGAGAAAACTGTTTTTTTCTTTTTTTTTGTCGACAAGATAAGGACTCGACAGTAGGCGTGGCGGAATTCCATAATAAATTCTATGGCTCAATTGTAGGACAGCAGCCATAAAAAAAGAGAACAAACAAAACAAGAAAAACCTTCAAGTCTTAAAGTCATTTCAGTGAAATGAAAAAAAGAAATCACTTTGCTCCCTTGCCACTTGCCACTTGCCACAGTTTCTATCATGAATTTGGAATCATTGCTGTCATTTGAAAACCATTATATATGATATATGCGCTAATCTGATATGCACACAAAATGTACGAAAGGTAAAATACCTTTTGCCACTCTACTCCAACGGCCATACAAATCGAGTGAATAAAAATGTCACCAAAAGCGGCAACAACAATCAAATAATACAATTTATACACGAAGGGGTCGGAAAAAAAAGCGAAAAGCGCACGCAAAAAGAGGCAAAGGCCAAAATGAACAAAAAAAAAAAAGAAGAAAAAAAACTAAAAATGCCGGCCTAAAATCACACCTACACTCGCGCCACATTTCGGGTTGATGTGATGTGCTTGTAAGCACTTCCACCCTTGAAGTCAAAGAGCGCGCCGCGATGTATGCAACACATTCGTTAAGTAGCTGACACTACCAAGGAGCGAAACGGCTGGGTAAATCTACCGCGAATGCGAAAGCGGAAGTGAGGTGGTGGGTGTGTGCGAGAAAGTGTATGGGTCTGGCTAACGTTTGAGAGTTTGGAAAGTGTCGCGCGTGATCCTGTTAAAAGGTTGCCAGGCAATTGAGTGTGAAAAATGTTGAAAGTCAGACGAGTCCGGGCGAGTGTGGGCGGCCATTTTACCGCTGATGTTTTATGCTGGCGCGCCTAAAGGCAACGCTTGGCTAATTCACCGTAGTGAGCTGAGAGTTCAGCTGCACGAGTAAACAGTCAAATGCCTTGGCCATGATACCGACTCCTCGTTCTGCGCCATCTCCTCCTCCTCCTCCTGCTGCTGCTGCTGGCTTTTTTGATGATGTTGGCGGCGGGCGATGCTAAAAGTAGCTTTCGTGCGCGCTGGAAGCACTTGTGACGTGCTGGACCGGTCCAAAATGTGTTACCGTCGACAACAGAATGACAAGTCAATAAATATGCCTTGAGATATATATTCATATGCGTTGACAGTGGGGCTTCGGCATATGTGGCTGTCATCCACGTGGACGTCAAGCACCTTGGTATGGCGCAGGTTATTGTCGATGTCAATGGCCCCTTTCGAAAATAAAAAAAAAAAAAACAACAACATATTGACATTGATTTGTTTCTGTTTCTGTTGTTGTGGACCGTTTTTTTTTTTTTTGTCCAGAACTTTACGCCATTGCGTCTCACTTATTTGGGTTTGTAATACGCTTTTGATTTGCCGAAATTCCATTTTTCACAATTTAATGCGCATTTCGGTACGTGTCGGAGTCAAAGTCGTCGAGGTCTTTGTTCTCGTTCTCATTCTCGTTGTCGTCTTCAGCATCTTCAGAGTCTAACATGAACGTGCCTGCTCGCAGGACGCACAGGACACACAGGACCAACACACACACAGCCATAAATACACAAAGAGAGACACGCGCACACATCTATCATTACATTTGTCACGTGAAGGACAACGTGATTTCATTTTCCTGTCGCCATAAAGGTGACACATTGCATTTGTGTTGTCCTGAATCTACGTACGTGAGCTTGTATGCGTGTGTGTGTGTGTTTGTGTGTGCGTATTTGCTTTGTCTGTTCTCAAGCTCGAACCGAAAATTTGCTTGTTTGTATTTGTAAGTGAGCTCTTCGAATTACACATGCTCGCATAGAAACTTTTGCGTTCTGGCCATATTGATTCACCCATTCTTATGCTCCGGACCTCTCGCATTTACCTTTATCATGCCCAACATGTCGTATACGTAATCTCGGATCTCAATATTTAGCATAAATTGCCCGGAAATCGGTCTATAAAAAAGAAAAAAGTGAAGCACACAAACTGCCACCAAAACCGCTTAAAATGCTTAAAATTTATTTACTTGGAACCGCAAACAAGCCATGAAAAAATATTCAATCGATTTTCATCCAAAAAAAAAAAAAAAACAACTGAAAATGGCAACAAAACAATACAAAAACTATAAAATGCCCGAGGCCATGGAACTCCTACCAAGCCACGCCTACTACCAATACTTTTTCCTGGCCCATTGCTTACTTTGGAGCAAACAAATTTTCCTCCTCAACAACAGTTGCAAAGGGCTTTAAAATTTACCAACATAACTTTAGATTTTATGTTGAAAAACACATGGACTCTCTCTGTGTGTGTGTGTAAGTTTGGTAGAAGTCTGCGTGGGTGTTTTCGCGTAAGTTTACTATCAATTTTGCGCTGTCTATTCGGTTGGTGTGCTCGGTTCTGAAATTAGCGGTCTGCAGTTTTGCTGTTGCCACTGCTACTGCCACTACATGCCACGTGGCAGACCATGCATTGAAATAAACAAAAACAACAACAAGAACAGCAACACCTATGCTAGCTAGCTGGTTGGCTGACTGGCTGGTTGGCCAGCATGCTCTATCGTTCTCTGAGGCTAGGAAGCCAGACTTGTGCCAATTCCAGTTTACTCTCTTCACTTGCGATTTTCAAGTTTCATGTCAAAAGTGCACTTCATGAATATTTCACTTGCAATCACATTGTTTTCCCGCTAACTTTTAAGATTGTTTTAACATGTGGCGGAAATGCTCGCCTAGGTGACTGAGATGGAGAAGTTGCCGACCACACGTAAAGTTACAACAAACTTTGCTTTTCACTCACTTCTTCTCGTACATGTTGTGCCGTCTCCGGAAAAACCAGTTTGAAAGCTTAAAGACATGACGAGTTGGTCTCTGCGTTTGCTTGTATGTGTGTGTGTGTGTGTGTGTGTGTGGGCTGAGTGAACCTTGATTTCGGTTTGGAGCTGCTTGCATTCGAATGCATTGACTGAAGGTGGAGTAAAATTTCATTCGGCTGGTCGATGCAACGTTCGCGAAGCCATTTGCGCCAAGCTTAATAGTTTATGCAGCTTTTGGCTTTTCATTCGAGTTTCAACTCTCAACCCAAAAATTGCCTTAGTTTTGGCAGATTTATGCACAAAGAACTGGCAACTGAAAAAGTGGTGAGGCAGCAAGCGTTGCTGCATTTGAAGCATCCAGGCAAATTGTGTTGGCCAGCAAAGTCAACCATCCGCTGGCCAGTCCAGAGTTAGTTGAAAAGTCTGATCTCACCTTAAGCGATATATAAGAGGCAAGGCGGCAGCAGGGTGTGGTCCAAAAAATAAGTAGCCGCTCAAAGCATATTACGTGTTGGTTTTGCAAGTGGCATGAAATGCACTTGTGCGGAACCTTTCTAACATTTTTTCTTGGCTCACTTTTCTTAATATCTTTGAAGAGTTCAAATTTTTTTTCTTCTTCGTTTTTTTTTTGTTTGTAAAAGGAGCTGGTGGATTAAAGTTTGCCATAGTTTTTAGTTAGTCTTCCAACTCGCCGCCACATTTAATGAAAAATTTTTTTCCCTTTATCTTTCTCTTTCTGCAATTTAGCACAGCTCTTGGGGGATTCCCAGGGCAAATAATAATAATAAAAAATAAAAAAAAGAAGAAGGAAGATATTCACTCAACGTTGCAGCAGTCCAACATTTTTGCTGTTTACCAGCGCTTTTTTGGTTGGCTCTGATGAGTTAAGTTGCATTCGCCCTGCTTCATGTTTTTGGGGTGTCTCTTGGGTGTCAGCAGTCTCAAGGGTTTGAAAGTGGAAATGGTGTAGATTCCGCAGGTGTTGACTGTGTGTGCTCACTTGAAATTACAACTGCTGTGCAGAAGTTTGAAGTTATTCGTTGCCTCGGTTTTCTTTTTTTTTATGTTTTATGCACTTTGCGTGCCTGAAAATGTTTGTAATTTTCAGTGTTTGAAATGGTTTCTTGCTTTTTATTTTGAAAGACTTTTCTCTTTGTTTTTTTTTTTTTTTGTTCCATTTAGGGGGCGTCATTTCATTTCTATGAAGGTCACTTTGCTCAAATGGGTTGTGCTGAAGAAAGAACTCAATAGGTTTGCTTTCCCAAAAAAAAAAGTAAGAACTGCTCTGATGGTTTCAGTCTAAACTTGTTTGATAATTTTCAGCTTCAAATTGAATATCTGCAAATGGATTTTTTGGTGTGTGTGTCTGTGTGTGTGTGCGTGCGTGTGTATGAGAAACTTTTCTTATTCACTACGAATAACTTTAATGGAAAAACTTTGAATATCAAACCGCAAAAACAAAAAATCACCGAGCAAAAAACCCAAAAACCAACGGCCAGCAAACTTGACTACCAATTGAAAATTGAAATTGAAAATTGAATTGTAAAGACAAAAAGGGAAAAAGTATTTTAGAAATAAAAAAAAGAAAACCAAAAAACTAAAGAAACTCTACCCAAGTAAATGACCGAAAACTGCATCTTTGCAATCCTCTACTCTCTCTCTCCATTCACCAGGACACATTGAGTACATGGCCTAAATATGTTTTATTTACCTTGGGACTACAATTGAATTGGACCCCACTTGGGAAGCTTGGCAAAAGCCCAATTAGTCTATATTTTGTGTGTTGTTGTTTCTCTTGATGAATTGTAGCTCACGTAGTTAGTTGAGTGGCAGTCGGCATATCAGTGCCCAAGTGACAAAAAGTCATTTACTTTATTAGCACTCGAGAGTCGAACTGCGGGATTAAAGACGTGCAAAACCCCTTCAACAAGAACAACAACAACAATAATAAGAAGAAGAAGAAAGAAGCATAGAAAAAGAAACGAGACAAAATGCCATTGGAAATAAGTTTCCCTCTGACTGACATTATTTCGTTATTATCCGCATCAAGGATTCGATTGACAGCAAAGCAAAGGCAAAAGCAAGGCATGTGCTGCCAATGCCTTTATCCTTGTGAAAATATTGTCACAAATAGCAAAAACAACGCACAGAAGGGCAAGCCAAAAGTAGAGAGAGACCAAACAGACAGGCAGACAGAGAGACACAAGGACAGACACAGTCTGACAGAGCGGCCAGAGTTGTAGAGAGTCAGTTCATTCTGAGGCTGACAGAAAATACAAAAGAAATTATATTTACACGCAGCAACGAATCTATTGATAGTCAGACAGTTTGGGGCAGTTCGGTGGCATCATCAAGTGAAAACAAAACAACAGTAAAAATATGTACCCAACCAGATCCAAAAAAAAAAAGAAAAGAGAAAAAGAAAACTGAAGAAATCCAAAAAAAAAAGTGTGGCCAAGACAGTTTGCCCTTGTGTCTCTGACAGAGAGGAATCAAATAAAATGCCGGAAACACGAAAACATGAGAGGGGACAGCAAGGGGAATACTGGTTGTCTGGGAGTTCAGTGAGTCAGGCAGTCGGTGAACCCTCAATGTGTCCAAAGTGTCCTGTCTTCGGCGCAAGGGCATTTCATTTTTTTTTTTTTTTTTACCTATCGATATTTCTTCTTTTTGTTTGTGCGTGTCATTGTTGTTGTTTTTGGCTCTCTCAGATAAATACAACATTTGACACTTCATTATTGTGCCCGCAGCGTAATCGAATCAATTCAATTCCAACGGCCTCGTCAGGCCAAGTCTTGTCATGGTGTCAAAAGTGCTTGGCTTCTTTTGGCTTGGCCAAAGAACAGGGCCCAGCAAGGCTGGCCTCTCTCATTCTCATTTCACTCTGGCACCCGCTTATCGCCTTAGTCTTTGGCCATTTCGGCAGAGAGAAAGAGGATTGGAACAGCTTGGCAGCAACAAAAGTAGAAAGTAGAAAGCTCAAGGCGGCTTGGCCTGTTGACACATTCGCTTAAACGCATTAAATTGTTTGCCATCGCCTTTTGCCTTCGTTGTTGTTGCCTTGACTTTTTATTTATACACACACACAGAGACAGAGTTTTTTTTTTTCTGCTGAGTTTCCTTTTATTTTCGTTGTTATTCTTTGGCACTTCAGTTGTCGTTTTTCGGCCGTTTTTCCTTTTTTTGTTTGCGTGCGGAAGTGAGTAAGACCAAAAAAGTCCAAGTATATCCTCCTTGTCGCCATTCTACACTGTCACAAAAAAAAAAAAATGCCGCACGCACACACACACACACTAAAAATAATCGATTGCAGGCCAAGAGTTCTTCAGCTAACCGGATGGGCTCATTTCCGTTTGGCATCTTGCGGCATGTCTCCTTGTTTCCTTCAGTCCACCATTAAAGGTACAAATGATGCGTGTCCGATTACACCAGAACAGTGACTTGAAACCGTCTTACACCCTGTGGGTGTGCGAGTGGGTGTGGGTGTGAAACGGAATAATTGAGATTCAACTGAATTGTCCAGCTGTTATGTAATTATTATTTTCTAATTACAAAACCGAATAAATATTCAAATGTGGCTGACATAGAACTAAAAGGGCAGGGAGACAAAGTAAGGCGTGCCCAGCCTAACCCAGAGAGAGAGAGAGAGAGAGAGAAATCGTCGTGTGTGGTAAGCTGCGTAAGCTTTGGGCTTTTGTGGCTTTGATGTTGAGTCCATTGGGGGCCATTACATTATGCATGACACGAATTGTCACCAGTCATAGGCCAGCCCACAATGAATATACAAATGCTCACTCAAAGTACTCACACTAATTCCCCAACAAAATGCTCCAGCAAATGTATGTACATATAAATCTGCAATTGAATTAATGCAAAGCCGAAAGAGAGAAAGAATTTGATCTAGCCACACCCACACACAGACACACACACACACACACAGCAAAGAAATAAAAGGGGTTCCTTTAATATTTAAATACTTTGCAACACTTGCCAAAAACTCATACTCGACCAGAGGTAAGAACTCCGACATGTTGTCATGTTGACAAGCATTTTGGGCTTACATATTCACACGTACAACCAGGCACGACACGCTCTCATGCATTGGCATTTAAAATTGATTAGCAAATCAACAGCAGCAAGTGTTCTAAATTATTCGCATGTGTCAAGACTGAGAACTCAAAATTCCGAAAATAAAGTTTCTTGGCCTGCCAGAGAATGTTAAGTAAATTTGGCAATTTTCATTATTTTGGGCATAATAAAATGCACTTTATGAACTTTATGACATTTGACAAATTTTCTCAAATGCACTAAATCAATTATGAGCGAGTGGGAAAGGGAGGGGGGCAGGGAAAGGGGAACGGTAAGCAAAGACTATGACTTTCATCTGAAGAGACCAAAAATTTTGATGCTTTTGATAATGGTAATGATGATGTGGATAAACATGATTATGATTATGATATATATGTATATATTAGGTTGTCAAATATCTCCCTTCCGCTTTTTTGCTCTTTATTCAATGCTTTATAAAAAGTGATACAGTGATCGGATTTAGTTCAAATATGCGCCGTTTTGTTCGATAATCTGTTTCCATCTAGACGGCAACTTCATAATACCTCCCTCGAAGAAGCCCCCCTCCTTATTTGCGAAGAACTCGGACAGCCACTTTTCACATGCCTCTTTTGAGTTCAACTTTACACCACCAAGGGCATTCGCCATGGACAGGAACAGGTGGTAATCACTTGGCGCTATGTCCGGGCTATATGGTGGATGCGATAAAACCTCCCATCCGAGCTCCCGTAGCTTCTGACGAGTCATCAACGAAGTGTGTGGTCTGGCGTTGTCCTGGTGGAACACTACACCCTTCCTGTTGGCCAATTCTGGACGCTTCTGGTCGATCGCCTGCTTCAAGCGGTCCAGTTGTTCGCAGTAGATGGTAGAATTAAGCGTCTGGCCATATGGGAGCAGCTCATAGTGGATGATTCCCTTCCAATCCCACCAAACACACAGCAAAACCTTCCTGGCGGTCAATCCCGGCTTGGCCACTGTTTGGGACGATTCACCGGCCTTCGACCACGACCGTTTTCGCTTGATATTGTCGTATGTGATCCATTTTTCGTCGCCAGTCACCATCCGCTTCAAGAATGGGTCGAGTTCGTTCCGTTTCAGCAGCATATCGCAGGCGTTGATTCGGTCCAGAAGGTTTTTTTGCGTCAAATCATGCGGCACCCAAACATCAAACTTTTTTTTGTATCCAGCCTTCTGCAGATGGTTTAAAATGGTTTGGTGACTAACTCCCATCTCCTGGGCGATGTCACGAGATGCCACATGCCGGTTTAACTCGATGTATTCCATGATTTGATCGGTATTTGTCGTCACAGGTCTTCCGCCGGCTGGCTTATCCATGGTGTCGTTTTCACCGGCTCTGAATCGTCGAAACCATTCCTCCGCGGTTCGAAGTGATAGAGTACCATCCCCCAAAACACCATTAATCTCACGGAACGTTTCTCTAGCGGATTTGCCTTTAACGAAGGAAAACTTTAAAATAGCGCGAATTTCGGCGTTAGTGAACTCCATGTTTACACGTCTATAACTGTTGAACGAAATATTCAAACTAACCATGCGTAGCGACGTTTTGTAGGTTATGTCAAGACCTTTCAAATTATGTATAGTGTTGCCAGATACGAGCTCTGTAGCGCTTTGTACATAGCCGCGAAATTCAAAAGACAAAAAGGCGGAAGGGAGATATTTGACAACCTAATATGTGCCGGTTTGGATTTTATGCCTTGGACATAAACTCATAAATGCGTAAGGCCTCACATGTGTGTGTGTGTGTGTGTGTTTCTTATTCATATTCATGTTTCTGCCAAAATGCCTGTCTGTCTTTGGGTAATAATATTTTGAGTAATTTACTTGATATTTCATTTACTGTCTATGTGTGCGTGCGTGTGTGTGTGTTTGGCTCATTTTGGCATTTTTGTATTAAATATTTTGTATTTATTTGCCACATTTGTTGGCTCGTTTCATTTTTATATATTTTACAGTTTCGGCCCAAGGACTGATGCCCAAGCACGAGCCCATGTTTATATCACGTTCGGAGACTTTTAAATTCATTGCCGGCGATACAATAGTCCTGCCCTGTGAAGTAGCCAATACGGGTAAGTTTTTCATTTTATTTTAGACCCACTTTTTTTTTTTTTTTTTTTGGTCGTTTTGAGTAGTTGAAGAAGTAAGCTTTTATTTCAATTTACTTGCGCGTGGCATACTTGGAATTCTTTGCTCCCACACAGTTTTCATTTCAAGTTGAATGTTGGCCTTATCCTTCTCCTTACTTTATGTGCATATTATTTTGTTTCTCTGTATGTATTTTGTATATAATTAACCCAACATGATATGTCTGCTGACCACAAATATGCAGGACCAAAATGTCTTTGACCAAACCATTTCAGACTAGCCCCAGCCAAGAGCTTAGGTATATAAGCCTTATGGGTTCTGGAAAGTCCTAAAAAAAAAAAAAAAAATAAAATAATAATAACGAATACATGGAGAAAGGAAACTCTGATAAGTGTTGACGTCGTTGTTATTCTTATACCCGTTGCCAGTCCTGGTCGCTGCTCTTGTCATCTGCCCTTTCGAGACATTTTCAGTTGCTTGTTTTTTGTTATTTTGGATTGGTCCTCTTGCATTTGAGTAGTGTCGTGTACGTTTTTCAATTTAAATGCGGTCGTGTGTGCGAGATTATTTGTATATAACAAGGATTTAGCGTAAGCAACATGACGACTACCAACCAAGAAATAAAAAAGACAAAAAAAAGACAGACAGAGAGTGCGAAGGGCAGAGCTGGCATAAGAATGGTCAGAACTTAAAATACAAATGTTGCCATATAAAAATTCAAATACACCCACACAAGCTTAGAAAACCCCAAAAACTGAAGCACTTAAAAAAGACAAGTGGTTTCGAGCTTGTGTCTCTGTCTCTCTCTCTCTCTCTCTCTTTCCTTCTGTCTGTGTGGGTGTACATTTGGTCATATGTTATTTTGTGAGATACTGAACAAAGAATCTCATTTGCGTTTCTCATGCACTTCATTGGCTCAACAGAAAATATTTTTTTACAAGCGTATAAAAACGATACAGGAACCAAAAAAAAAAAAAAAAAATGATATAGAAAAAATTATAACTGTTAGCCCTTGGGGTAGTAATAAGAAAACAACACAGACAACAAGAGAAGAAAGAAAAATGGAAGGCGAAAGGAAGCAAAAGCAACTGCAAAAAGATGCCAGGAAAGCGCTTGGAAGGAGCTGCCGGATGCTGTGAGCGAGACGATTTGGCATGAAACAGAAGGAAATAAATATTTCAGGGCCGCCCAAAACTGAAAAGAAATGGAAGTGAAATTGGCCCTACTGTCCCTGACCGATTTGCTTGCCGACTGCTCCTATATTTTTTTGAATGCTAATAAACCGGTCATACGACAATTTCATTAGGAAAATTGCCATCTCTGCTCGAACCGTACTCGGCGATCTGAAAAAGCCTCTGCTGCCTGGGCTTTTATCGAGTGGTTGATTCAAGCTGTTAAAAACAATAATTAAAACCAAACTGCGTTACCAAATGCATTCTTCTGCTTCGCTTTTAATAACACATGCTTTTTTATGACTCTCATCATTGCCGGGAGCCACCCGCCTCAAATATGATTAGGCATGAATTGTTTGCCAACAGTTTGATTTCTTTTTTTCCATCCGCTTTTCTTTTTTATGCCTTTCGATGGCTTAAGGTATTTTCCTGGAGAGGTAGGCGAACAATGGAAATGCCTGGATGGCGTGAATTTTTATGAGCTCACTCAGACCATAAAATGTGTAAAAAATAATTGATAGAATTTTTAAAACCGCACTAAAAACAACAAAGCAACAAAGATGCGCCTCACAGAGAGAGACAGAGAGAGTGGGAGACGAGTTTAGATTATTGGACCCTGGGAGCGGGGCTTGACACTTAAATTATGTGTTTGTATTTCCTGCGAGTCTGAGTTTGAGTGCGCATTTTCATTTCGTTTTATGACGAAAACTCATAAAATTGAAAGAAAATCACTTGAAAATGAGTCGAAGTGGGAGTTCCCTTTCAAGATGCTTGCTTCCCTCAGAATCTCAGAGATACCAAAAGAGAAAAAGAGTGAGAGGTAACAGAAGTGTTTGCACATTTGCATATTATATGAAAATTCCTTCCTAATGCATATGGCTGAATGGTTGTATGTGAATACCGAGTGGCAAGTGGTTAGGTTTTTGTTGTTGCCTGTGGCAAGTATTGCGGCCTTACGCAGTTTTAAAAAGTAATTTTATGTCTTTTCAGTACACACACACACACACACATACACACAAGTACGACCATTTTATAGACAAGTCTGTGCATGTCTAAGCAAATACTGAAACATTTCATCATTATCATTTTATTTGCATTTTTATGTGTCTTCCTCTAGCTCAGAACTTGCAAAAGAGATAGAAAATATATATATGTATATAACAGACTCACGCACCTATTCAAAACTGTCAACCCGAAACCTAGATTCCTTCTCCTTGTGCTTACTTTCTTCAGATCTAATTCTTAGCCCAAGGTTAGTCAATCCAAAAATGTGATGGGCTAGACAAACATATGCCAGGGCAACTTCCCATAGAGTTTCGTCCCTCTTCACTCTGCTCCTTTTTGCCTTTCTTATGCACTGATTTTCACATATATTTTTAATCTACAAAATTGAATAAATTTGAGTGTATGAGTGTGTGTGTGTGTGTGTATCTTTGAAAAAGCAAATAAACAGCAAAGCGACAGAGCGTTGAAAGTACTCAGCAGCTGAACTGCTGGCGGCTCAGTTACTTAAAGCAAAATGGGTTGCTTACAAAAATCCCCTCTCTTTTTCGTTTTTCCTATTTGCCATTCTATATTTTCTAATTCAACTTCATTTTCATCTGTCAATTTTCTTGACGAAGGACTTGCAATTTTCTAGCTACTCTGCCTTATTTAATATGAAATCTCTATATTTTTCTGAGATATTTTCTTCTGCATATATATATATATATGTGTGTGTGTGTGTGTGTAAATGTTTGTGAGTGGTAAATATTATTAAATAATTTAGGCTAGAGCTGTTTTCATTTTTGACTCTCATAAAATTTGAATACTTGCGGTTTGCCTGCTTAACATCTTCTTCCATATTCTTTTGTATGTTTTCTTAGTTGAGTTTATTTATTTATTTTTGTTTGTTGCCTATTTTTTGGTTTACATATATTAAAAGTTTTTGGTTGATTTGTTATTCTTTGGGGCTTTTCTCGGCCTGTTTATTTATTTGTTTTAAATAATTTGCCCAGGCATTTACCATATTCTAAGCACTTTTAATAGCCATTCTGGCAAATCGATTTAATTAATTGTTTTTGATTGTATTTGCTGGTCTATCTACTTGCATATTCATTGTATAAATTCCCCAGCCAACTAGCTACAAGAAGCTTACAAGCTTAACTTCGCTTCACACTGACAACTCGCATAAACAATTTACCAATTCCATGGTGCCAAGAGTTCACAGAGAGTTGATTTTGAGTGTATGCGTGTGCATTTCTCATTGCGGCTATCAACAACAACAAGAACAACTGTGGGAACTGTAAAAACCTCGAAACCCAAATGCAATAAAATTTCGAGCAAAAAAAAAAAAAAAAAAAAGAAAGAAAAGGAAACCAACTCCGTCACTCTGCGGTAATAGAAACGCTCATTACGCTTTGATGGAGCACCGTTTGCCAACTATTACTGAGCTAAACAACAACAGCAACAACAAAATAAAGAGAACCGGAAATGAAATCGTGCCGCAAAAGTTAAAGTTGTGCAAACAGCAGGGCAAACCGCTCCACCAATTGCACTGCCACTGGCAGCAACAAAGTTTCAATATTAACGCCATTTTCAGTTCTAATTTTACTTTTTACGTAAACCCCTCCTCCCCAACCCACCACCACCCCGCATGGAAGCTAAACTTGCATATGTATGTATGTAAAAAAAAAAAAAAAAATTGTATGTGTATTTTAACATGAACTACACCGACAAGTGGCTAAAACTTGTACAAGAAGTTGCGAATAATAGCCCAGCCAAAAGACCAAGACTCCGACATGCCCTTAGCCGCAACATCGTTTATCTTCGGGGGTCATCATCTTATAATATTGGCCTTTCCGACATGCAATAAATTGCGCTCAGACAAACAACATGTCGGCGACGGTAGTGGAAGCCAGTCGGGTCAGTCTTCCCTCTTGCTGGCAGCCGACTACTAAATTCTGGACAAGTTGGGCCAGAGAAAATTGCGCATACGCACAGTATGTCCAAAGCTAAATAAACATTGCGTTTTATTTGTGGCCTGACCGTCTGCATTGCTCCGGCTGAGTGTTTATATGCCTATGTCGGCTGAGAGGCTTGTATGTTTAAAGTGTAGAAAACCAAAAGTTCGTTTAAGCCTTAAAACAAAGAAGCAATCGCTCGGCACAACGTGTGGTCATTTGTCCAGGGCACTCTCAGGCCCGAGCTTGTCCATCTCTTAGATGGTCCTACTGCCCTGACATACAATATACAAAAACTGAAATGCTTTTACTCTGTTTCCGCCTTAGCGCGAATCACTTCATTCCCTTTCCAACCCATCCTGTCCTGACCTGTCCTGACCAAACCAGACCATACCAGTTTAGTTCAGTTCAGTTCAGCTCAGCTTAGTTCAGTTCAGTTGTTTGGTTGGCCCACTCGCTCGTTTAACGGCGCAATTGTTTGCATGTATTGTTTGTCTCTAATACCCTGCTTCCTCTCTTGTCCTATCCTCTCATATGTACACTTTTCTATTTAGTTTAGAACACTTAAACCGGAAATTAAGGCGTTTCGTGTTTTGCTTGTTTCTCTTAGATTGTTGTTATTTTAGTTAACAATTTATTTAGTTGCAACACACATACACACAGACACAGACAAACGGCCCTAATCTATATGTACTTGTGCATTATTTGTGCTTTTGATATGCCTGTGTGAGCTCACGTCAAGTGCCCGAGCCACACTTTTAGTGTAAACCAAATGGCTTTCTGTCAGAATGCTCAAGACATGCACTCAAGTTAATATTGACTTGCTCTGTCCAAGCAGCCACAGACTCAAGCCCAGCTATGGACACATTCAAATACACCCAATTTGCTGCCTGTGAACAGCAATGTTATTAATTTTTCAACCAATCCGATTCAGTTTGACTCGAGTTCATAAAAAGCCCAGAGATTTCCGACTATAGAAACTACGTACTTTCTTTGTTTGCTTATAGAGAGAGGGTGCATCAATTTGTGGCATTTCTGAAGAGTGCATTCAATGGGTAAACTATTGTTATGTTGCCTATTCCAACCATTTCAAACCATTATGCTTGCACGAACAATGCTCTGTCAGTAGACCCAATTATGAATGTGGCCAATGCAATGATATCATATTCTTTGTGCTTCTAGGTATTTTGCGGGGATTCAGTAACCATTGTTGTAATTTGCTTCGCATTAACGATCATTAAATTCAAATGTATTGTTACTTTCTGATTCTCGTTTATTAATGAATAGATCATATTAGAGAAGCCTAATCAAGTCATATAGAAAGAAATCCATATTGACATGAGAGTCGAATTTCGAAAATTTCATGTTCAATTTGATAATGTCTCAATTTGTCTTTCCCCATTCAGATAGAGAGAGTAGCATTCTTAACCTGCCACATCCACTCAAGTCAATGTTCAATTCCTTTAGTTCACTCATAACTCAATCAGCTGGCGGAGGAATTTTTTCTAACTCCGTTAGCCCACGAAATGTACGTTGATTTGCACTTACCGTTCTCAGGTATTTCAAGGTATGCTTCCTATTTACCCTTCATTCTGGCAATACTATCAGCATTGGATTTTCGGCACGCCCAAGTCAGGCTCCGTATGTTGCCTAATTCTAGAGCACCCGGCCGCAGAGCAAAATTGTTAGGCAACTTTATGCGCCCCGCCCCACGCCCAACGCCCATCGAACTGCAAGGAAAAGTATGCAGAACTTACTACTCACCGCCCCATCCACCAAGTAGGAGCGCCCATGTCTGTGTCTATGCCAAAGTTGGTTGCATTTGCCAACGTCATGTTTGCGTTGCACGCTAACGACAGCAGGTGGCGCTCGTTTATTTATTTGTTTTCGTGGACGGCGTATGTATGCGTGGAGTTTACTTGAATACTAGCTTCCCCTCTCCACAAACTCTTCACCTTGTCTACAGAACTGGCTTGTTGATGTTGTTGAACTCATTGCAAATAAATACGCTTTTTGAATGCGCATGTAAATGACTTCATAAGCATTTTATTACTGGTGCTTGCAACGGTGATGATGATGATGATGATGATGTTGGTGGGCTCCCACTCGTTGGCTGGCTGGTTGACTTGTGAAGGTGTCTCTGATGCTTTTCATATGCTTTTGTTGCTTCTGTATTTGGGGAAATCAATTGCAGTCTTATGTCTCCTGAGCCTCTCGCACATCATTTGCCTCAATAAAAGAGCCAGCCATTTGTAATGATTAGACAAGGTAGAAGGGGAATTCACCCAGGGCAAGCCAAGCCCTCGGCTATTTGGTTGTCGGTAACGAGCGCCGCAAAATTGTTTTAATTTTTAATGAGCTCTGCTCTGAATACACATACACACACACACAGACACACACGGAAGTCATACATCATTAGTAGCAAATCTCAAATAAACGAAAGAAAAAAAGAACCAATATAAAACCGTGAATCGCCCGCATTTGAAAATCAAGAACGCCAGACTTTTAGGCTTGCGGAAATTTACATCTTTTCGTAGCCGTGGCAGAGCCCGCACAAATTGAAAATTGAAAAAGGAATCACAATTAATGAGTTCGATGAATGAGCGCCCATTGAGTGGAGCTGTTGTGTTTGTTGGCAGCCGGCGGGCAGGAACGCAACCAGCCAGCCTGTTGAAAGAACATGAATGCTTTGGCTGACTGGAATTAGAAGCGAGACAGCATGGCAGCATGGCATGGAGGCTTTGCCATCTGCCTGGCTATGGTCTGTTGCCGGTTGCTGACGTTGTATTTGTGGGTTTTCAGCTCTCTGGCGCTGCCATATGATTGCAAATGCCGCACATTAGCGGATATCAAGTGGGTGTTACCGAGTGGTTGTCTATGTGTGTTCGTTCTCCATCTACTGGCTTACCAGCACAGAGCTCTTTTATCTACCCGGCCACCTCGGTTAGCCCATCAACCATGTCTTCTTGCTGGCTTGCGTGAGCTGTTTTGCCGTGTTTAGCTGAACTTGGCTCGATGCCCGCCCGAAGCAGATCAACTCAATGCTAAATTGAATTTCTAGCTTGTTTTTTTTTCGTACATTTTTTTTATAAGATATTCTGAAAGGCTCTATAATTGAGTCATTTGAATTTTGACTTTTCAATTTACTTGTACTTTTTGATGTGCTCTGCTTTTAGACTTTGAGTGCTCGGTCCCGAACCCATTTAGCAATTAAGACTTCCTTAGGGCTAAGTAATTTCCATAAGATTCTAAGCCTAATACTCATCTTAAAAAAACTCTTTTCCAGAACCTTATGTTGTGGCCTGGAAACGTGGAATTGCCATTTTAACGGCTGGCTCAGTGAAAGTAACACCCGATCCACGTGTGCGACTGGTCAATGGATTTAATCTACAAATACGTGAGGCTGTGCCACAGGATGCCGGTGATTACATTTGCCAAATTGCCACAATGGAGCCCCGTGAAATCACACACACTGTCGAAATTTTGGGTAAGTTATAAAAAAAAACATTCTTAAAAAATGCAATAACAAATTTTCAGTGAAATTTTTTCCTTCCATTGTTATGCAAAAAGCAAATATCTGAACACCCCTTACTTATCATCACATATATCAGCAACACTCAAATCAGCAGCACTCCAAAACTCCACCTCTGAGTGCCACTACCATCGGCAGACATTGATGAAACCCACATGACAATAGCCTGCTATCTCGTAGATTTTAACGGCCTGACACCGACAAAATTTATGCGATGGCTCTTCTCCTACAAAATATACTGGGACACACACACACACACACTCACACACACAATACACAAATCACTGGGGTCCCATTGTTGGTTTCGTGGGTTCATCATTTCGCTACCTAAAGCCTTGATAATATTATGATGCTGGAATTGGAGGAACTACTCTTTATAAATAGTATTTACTCTAAGACAGAGCCTATATGAAACTAGGAGAAAAAAGAAAAAAAATATATAGAACAATCCTAAATTTAAGTAATTCTTTGAAAGTAATTAAGGGACTATGATGATGCTGGAATTAAAGGAACTACTCTTTATAAATAGTATTTTGAAATAGAGCCTATATAATTATGAAACTAGAAGAGCAAGGAAAAAAAATACAGTCCAGGAACCAAATTTTTTTCATTGAAAACAATATGAGCTCAGGGTTTTTCTCTTATCTGGAAAAGAGTATTTCATATTTGAAATTTTATAAATAACAATTTCTTTCTTTTCATTTCTGTTGTTTTTCACGTTATTCTTGTTGCTTTTGTTGTTGCAAAAAAATTAACATATCCTTACAACTTCATGAGCTTAAGCACTCAAATATGCAAATTAACCCAAAATTTTCTATATATTTATATATGTATATGGGGCTGGCGATTTTGTTGGATTATAGCATCAAATTCAATAGGACTGAAATTTTTCAAGCACCTTAAAATCAAAACTAATCTGCCATTTGCCAAAAGAATATATTCTATATATACAACAAGGGACAAAAAAAAAATAGAAAGCCTTGGCAAGTAGTAAAAAGCTAGAAATGTTTCTCCTCTAAAAGGCACTTTAGCCGGCAGCGGATGTAAATTTCAGTTGCCTTTTGTTGCGTGCCCCTTAAATTGAGGAGACTCCCGAACTGCTTCCTGACTAGCGTCAAAGTCGTAACCACCGATGATTCTTTTGCTGCTGCTGATTCTGTTGAGGATGCCAACGTGTCTCTCTAACAAGCGTTGGCTTTTGTTTCTATACTATTTTGTTGAACTGTCTATTTGTACTATTTGCACCATTTGTATTTGTATTTGCCTTTGCTTTTCTTTCTGGCCTTTGCCTTGCCATTGCCTTTGCCATTTCCATAACCAATCCCATTCCTATTTACATCGCCTCGTTTTGACTTGACTTGATTCGGCCTGGCATGCGTTTGAGCTGCTCTGGTCTGGGCTGGAGTTTTGGCATCGGCTTCTAATCAGCAATGATGAATAATTTACATATATTTCCCCAATTACAATGTTTCCTTTTATTTGCATACGGTTGGCTGGCAGGCGTGCGCGTCCTAGAATCAACTTTAGTTCCCCATACATTTTGGCAACCTTTCTCCCTTTAGGCTGCTCCAGGCTTGTTCTGGCTTGCTTCAAAAATCCGTTACTGTTTCTCTTTCTTTCTATCTTCTTCTTCTTCATTTTACTGTTACAGACTATTTCCTTCTTGATTCAATGCCAGTCTTGCATTGCTAAACTCTTTTCTCGCTTCTGCTTTGCGTTTTGTGTGAGTCGCATGCAAATTGCGATACAATTCCCAAAATCTCTCAAGTGCGCCACGCTTATCGGCCTCCCAGTACCCGATTTCCCCTGTCCGAATTCCCCACTTCCGTTCTCGTTTACTCGATTCTTTTTTTTATGCTTTTTCAGAAACTCTTCTCTTTTTCGTAGGACAAGAAAAAAATGCTTGAAATGCCTATGAGAAAAGATTGAAAAATAGTTTTACAATGGCCTTTAAATTTTGGTTTGTCTTAAAGTCACATTCTCAGCTTTCAGTTTTGACAATTGCCGAGACATTTGGTCTCTCAATAGGGTCATATTTTTCAGCATTAAATGACCCGCACTGTATTCGAGAGCCTATAAAAAATGCGTATTTATTTTAGCGGCATTCGAGGCAAAAAAAAGAGAAAAAATTTCCGGCCCCTAGAACTTTTTTCATTTGTCATTGAAACTTGGTCCTGACCGTCGCCTTTTCTGCTGTTGTCTACTTCGCCGTCGTCGTCGTCGTCGCCATCATCATGGCCGCAAACAAACATTAATGTAGACAGGGTGAGCACCAACAAAAAAAAAAGAGAAAAAAAAGTCGATTATTGAAAAGTTTTGTTTATTTTATGTGTTTATTATGCGCTCCGTTTGCCAAATAATGATCATGGCCAGAAATATTTCGTTTATTGAACTTTTTTCCAGCGCACGTAAATTTTTCGCCGGTTTTGTTTGCACTTGTCTGCTACCAGAAGCAGAAGAACAAGAAAAAGAAAAACTCCGACCCTAGCCAAAGAGAAAGAGCCCCCTCTTCCAAGCCACCTTCTTTGGCATTTGGTCCGGTGGCGAAGCTGTTGTCAAAGGCGAAACAAGCGAAAATAATGCCCTGTCGAAGTTTTTATAGGCCCAACAGCAGACACCACCAGCCAGGCTGTCAACTCGACCCTACCGCTTTCAATATTTTGTCCCATACCCCACGACTTTTACATTCTTTACATTCCCAGGCTCAACGTTCTCTGATTTTTCTTTTTGGCCGCCATTCGGCTCATGTGTATATAAAACTTCATAAAGTTTGACTCGGATATTTTGGCTCGGCAGCCTTTACGAGCGTAAATTACTTTCAGTTTGGCTCACTAAAGATGAAAAAATAATGTGCGCTCGGAAAAGTTTTGCACTTGTCTTGGTACGCACTTACAAAGACATTAGCCCACGTCCACCCCAAAGAAAAAGCCCTGGCCCATTTTCTCTTAAACTGATGGCCAAAAAATGGATCCAACACTCATGCCCCCACACCGTCCCCCCAGGCAAGACTGCCCATCTTTCTCAATCTCAGAGTCTCCCCCACTTCCTCCCCACCACCTCTCTGCCAGCAAGTAAAAACAATGTTGTCAAACTTTGGCCGTTGACAAATCTTGTAATGTTTGTACATTAATATCGTTTGTGTGCCCCAGCACAAATAATTACAATGAAAAACATTTTTTGTTGCACTTATTCACTGATTTTCTGAGTGCCACAGTAAAAGTACGGCAGTGTGTGGGTAAACTTTTAATATTTTATTTTGCTGGCCAGGACACGACAGGACAGGACAGGACAAGGTATACAATTTTTGTTTAGTGCCTGTTTGCCCTTTCAAGGTGACGGCGCGAACTCGGTGACTGCCAATTCCAATTACCCGTTTCGGTTACAGATTTGGTTACAGATCAACTATGCGGACCACCATTTATTTGACAGAATCGTTCTTGCTGTTATTGTTGAGCCAGTTAGGCAGCTGGGCAGGCCAACAAATTTGTGGCAATTGTGTCAAGGATTCGGCGTTTATTATTTAAGTTTCCATTTGACCAAATGAAAATATATTTTTTTCTTTTTTTTATTCTATTATGTATTTTTTAGCTTAAAAGCATTTTATTTTAATGCATCAATGACTCTGGCCTGCCATTGTTTATACCCTTTTCAAGTGATTATGAGCCTATCAAGTTGTTTTCATCCATTTTAAAAGAGCTGCTTATGAGCACTTTTTTTGGAATTTGAAAATGAAAATAAGTAAATATAATTGTTGCACTAAACTTTTCTTTTTATTTTGATTTATTTAATCAAGGTTATAATTAAAGAGAATTTCTCAGTTAAGTGTTCTTACTGTGACTGCATTAATTTTTTTTTATTTATTATTTTTTGCGCATTTTAATGGCGTTGGCTGTGTGATGACGGCATATTGCACATTATTCAAATTTTATTAAATAAAAACCAATTTGGCGTTGATACGAGAAGAGGCTATTGGTGCCGTAAAAATGCATCCATTAGCCAAGAGTGGCTGGAACTCCCGGGGTTACCATAGGACACCGTAATACCGCATGGCATACCGAAATTCAACCACAAAACATTAAGTTATGTGGTGGCCTGTGTGGCTTCATTGCGGCCTGTTGGCAATTTTTGTATTATTGTTTAATACACATACACACATACACGTCAATAAATTCTTTGAAAATATAAATAAATATGTATGTATGTATTTTTCTTTTTTTTTCTTTGCATATTTTTTCTCATTGATTTTAAATGCATTATAAACATGATGGTTGACTATGTTTTTCCAGGCGATAAAACATTTTTCCATATATAAATATATATTTTTTTTTAAATGCATTTACAAATTTAAAGCATTTATTTTATGGCAATTTCATAATGTTTTGTATTATACGGTTTTGTGGTTTTCAGCCACAAGATTTCAGCTGAGCATATTCGTTTTGGAAAGGGGAGACGTAATCGATATCAAATTACCTGGGCAGGTAAACCAAAAGCCACACAATTAACAATTTAATTGCATTGCCTATAATTTCTGATGCCGACTTATCTACTGGCATATTTTTAGGGCTTTCGACTTTGCGGCTTAATGAAGGATCAGGTGTTCAAGAATACTGCTACCAGGGCCTTGAGCACCACAATGAGAATGTCGATGGGCATGTGTGAAGTTATTGAACCAAAAGCCATAATTATTTACGGTACTTGCCAGCCATATGCTTCAAGACATAAGAACCTAGTGATTTGGATTATATTCAAAGAACATGCATAAACCCACACACACACACACAGACACACACAATTAGAGCTATAAGCAAACAAGTGTTGAGCACTTAACTATGGGGTTGGAGACTTTTCAAAACAATAGTTGACCAGCAATTGCAACAATGAGAGAAATGGCTGAGCACAAAAGAGTCGGAGGCAAGAGGGCAACCAGGGAGGAGGCTCTTGTTTGGAAGGAAATCGTGACCATAATTATATGCCGTATATTGTATAAACAATTTCCTGCAAACAAAGGCAAAACATCTACAGGCAAGCACTTTATCTTTCTCCAGTATCCTTTTGACTCCTTGGTTTCTGCATACCAAGTTTCTTGAAATTCTTGAGACAAATTACCAACCCACTCGAAGAACAAATTGCAGACATGCAAGCGACCAGCCAACAGACAATTAAACGCAAGCAAATACCAAACACTGGGCAACCGTTTAAGTTTTAGCACTAAACTTTTCCAGCTCTCACAACTTTGTAGGCCAACTCAAGCATACCAACAGAGACGAGACGGCTCTACTCGTGTGTGTATACTTGGATTTAAATTACTTAACAGACATTGAGCATAGAACATTACGGCAATGCAGCTAAAACTTTTAAAATTCAAAACCCCAAACTCCAATTTCGATATCTTCTCCTAGCCTAGCCGAATTTCCCTTCTTAAAGTTGAAGCTTTGAAGTTGAAACTTTGAATACCGCCGCAGGCCAGAACAAAAAATTACTTCAAGTAGTTTCTATGACCAAATAAAGCAAATAATCAATATGTATTTCGTCTAACCCTTCAATCTCATGTCCTGAGCACTTGCTAGATTGCGGTTAGAGCGTTTCTTATTAAAATTTTTGCTAGCCACACTTGCCTTCCTTTGGCCAAGAACACTTGTGCTGTTGGTTTTTGGTTTTGTCCATCGCACTTGTCGTCAGCTGTCTGACATTATAAGCCGCAATCCACGCATTACAACCACACAGAAATACAGTGTCGAAACGATGGGGGAGGGGATTACAAAAATGTAGAAAGACTCCCAATCGCTTAGACAGACAAGTCAAGCCAAGCCAAAATCAATTTCTGTCTGTCCCAGTCAGCTCAATATTTTGGTATTAAAAAATTCTCTTTCTAGTGAAATGCCGTTATGGCCAGATCTTTGGATATTTATTATATTCAATATATGTTGTAGTTGGCATAAAGTCTCACTAAAGCGTGAAATTATTGAAAATATTCTGCCACCAATGCTGGTAGAATTATGCGATTTCCAACCCACCCAGCCAGCCAGCCAACCAGAGCTGCCAGCCAAGTCGAGAAGAGTACACTGAATGATATAAATTTATAGACGGAGTGGGCAGATTGCAGGGGCTTGCTACAGAGTGAGTCCAACTGTAGAGCTAGTTTCACTGGCTATAATATCAGCATACGACTTCATTGTGAGTCTTTCTGTCTGTCTTTCCATCTCAAGGGATCTATGGAGTCTGTTGGCTCTGTCTTGGCTGACAGTCTAGCATACATGCAGACCAACAACCACAAAAGCATTTTCAATATACATATAGATATTCTATATATATATATGACATTCTGAATGTGAACCACATGATTTATTATAGTCTAATGCATATTTTGTGGCTGCAGACATTTCAATGCATACTGAGAATAATGTAGCTGGTTGCTTTTTCTATATGTAAGACATTTCGAATGGAGAACCTAGATATGTGTATTTGTTTGTCGCTATATTGGCGAGGCAAGCCATCAAGCCCCTCCAGTGATCAATTGTAATTTTCTTTCAAATGCAAATATTCCATCTCTTGTTTTTTTTTTTCTTCCCTCAGCGAAAGGATTCCGTCTCTCTCTCTCTCTATTTTATATGTCTTTGTGTTTTTGCTTGCTTATTTGTTTTGGCCAAGAGTAAAACATTTTGTTAGATTGAAAATCTGATATACATATTTGTGTACAAATTGCATCAATAATATATATGCTCTTTTTTATTTGTACAAATTTCATTCGAGTTTTCAGAAAAAAAAAATTTCGATTTAAAAAAATATTCAAACATAAAGAAATTCGGTTATAAATTTTATGAAAAGAAAAAAATCTGTTATCCAATTTTTTTCTTAAATAAAATATTCAATATACTTTCAATCTGTTGGTGTTAATTTTTTGTCATGGCCTAGAAAATTGATACAATATATTGAAAAATTAATTTCCAGTTTTCCCCAAAGTGAACGAGGAATGGCAAACATTTCTTTTCATGGCAAAAATTTGTGTAAATTTCAACTTAAACTGGCCTTTTGAGTTTTCTTATGTTTCTTTGTTATTTGCCTGATATTCAACTTAATTTAAGTGCGTTGGGTATGTTTCTTGACATTTGTGAACCCAGAGTGACCTATTCCATTTGCACAGGCTGCGTCGGTGTTGAGGCCGTTTCGTGAAAGGACATGACTTGACAAAATCAAAAATCCCCAAAGCTTTTAAAATAAAACAAAACAAATGAAAAAAAAGAATGAAATCAAGAAAAAATAAAGCAATAACCTACAGAATAAAAAAAAAGAAGAGAAAAGTCAAACAGACAGGCAAATCACTGGCTGCCCCGACCAAAGCTTAACCACCAATCTTCGGCCTCTAACCCAGAGCCCAAGACCCCCAAGCCCAGCAGACAAGAAGATGAAGCGACCGCCTCGGCAATCACAATAACAACTGCCCTTTTTACTGTCCCCAAAAATATAATAATGCATAAGAAATGCTAATAAAATAGAATGAAGGCATTGCGTTGTCCTTGATTTCGCCGACTCACCAGTCGACCCGGACCGGTCCAGCTCCACCTCCAGTCCAGCTCCCCTTAAGGATGAGCCCTTTTTGGTGGTCCAAAAAAATGAGGCACACGCAGCAGACATAATTTTTAACAGCTGTAAAATAATGCTGCCGCAAATATAAATAAATACCACCCACACACGCACACACACACACAAATAATATATATATATATATATATATATATATATATATATATATATATATATATTCTGGCTAGAATGGGGGACTATTGAGTCTGCAGAATTAAATCAAACTGCTCGCCTCTAGGCAGCAAACAGTCCAACAGGCAAGACCCCAGACGCACATGGCAAACATGAGCCTCGTTGGCTTAAGCACACTCACAAACACACTCGCACACACATACATAAATACAGAAACTCGTGGAAGACGCGTAAACGCCATTTTCGCTCATTCAATTTGCATTCGTGCGCATATTTATTCAAATTGTTCGGTGTCCTTGCCCCGCCGGCAAGTGCGGTTGTGGCGGCGGCGACTTTTGACAGCGGTGTGGCTCTCAGAACTTTGCATACATTTCATGGCAAGTGGACATTCGGTTGCTTGGTCCAACATTGAAGTCCGAACCACAACAAAAGCAGTCATTTTTGACATTTCATCTCTTTGGACATTTTAGACTGGTTCATTTCAGAATGAGCTCTTTTGGAAGCAAAAGAAAAAAATCATGAAATATTCTACTTATTTTTCTATGTGGGGTGAGGATAATTTAAAGAAGATCATGATTACTGAAATTAATTAGATTATGAAAAATTTTGTAAACTAAAAATAAAAATATAAAAATTATTTTCACAACAAAAAATAATGAATAAATATCCTTAGTCAATTGATGAAAAACAAAGAAGATGAGTAAGTGTATTCAGAATTTGATCTAAAAAGCTGATGACTCTATCATAATTCCCTTACCATTTGCTGGCTTTTGGTTGTGTTGTCTTGTTGCCTATTTCTAATGTGTTTTTCTGTTTGTTTTGTTTTGGCTTTTACAGTGCCACCGAGGATTCATCACATTAGCACCGGCGGACATTTGCAAGTCAAAAAAGGTTCATCAGTGCGCATTGAGTGCTCGGCCTCTGGTAATCCAACGCCAAATGTGACTTGGAGCCGCAAAAATAATATTTTGCCCAATGGTAAGATTTTGCATAAATAGAAAACTGCCCAAAAAAAAAAAAAAAAAAAAAAAACTGAGTGAGTCCGAAAAAAATTATGTATAAAAAAAAGAACAAAAATTGAAAGGACAAACCACGCAAATTAAAAGTATAAAGAAAAACAAGACAGAAAACAAAAGCAAAAGGACACCCAACAGAGTCAGCCAGAACAAGGCTCAGGAAAATTCTTCTCTTCTGTTAAGAACAACAAAAGCTAGAAGAAAAGAGAAATCATTGGCCTCGTTGGGCTGGCTGGTTCATCGTTTGTTTGATGGGTTGTTCGGCCATTCAACGGGGATGACTGCTCTGAGGACAACAACAAAAAGCGCAAAAATAAATGAATATAAAAACTTTAAACAATTTCCATAAAAATGAAAAGTCAAAGAAATTATTTTGTGCACTGTTCGTTGTTGTCGTCCCCTCCCTTCCCCTTCCCACCATAGTCGCGTTTCCTTTGGCGCTTCTTTATTATTAAATATAATGGCCAATGCTGGTGGTAGGAACTTTGGCTTACATACTTGGTTATTTTTCTTTTTTTTTGTTTTGTCCAGCCCTAGCAGATATTGCCACCAAAGTTGAGTTCTCGTAATTGGCTGTGTCATTTTTTCAATGCTCAGTCGCTCACTTGATGGCTCCCTGAGTCTGCTGGTCAGTCAGTGAGTCAGTCAGGCAGTCTGTTGATTCGTTACAACCGTGAGCACTTTTATTGACTTGCTGCATTTTTCATGGACTTCTTTCAGGCGAGGAGAAACTACACTCACACGTCCTGTCAATTGAGAATGTGGATCGTCATAAGGGAGGCGTCTACATATGCACGGCCAACAATGGCGTCGGCCAGCCCGCTTCAAGCCAAGTTGTCTTGCACGTCTTGTGTAAGTATTCCGAACACTTATCAATGCCAACTCACACACACACACACGCACACAGATACAGATAAAGGCAGACATTGCTTAACTTTCCTCTACTTTACTTTACGAAACAAATTAAATTTTTGTATATACTTTTATTTGCGGATGGGTATGGAATCATTTCAGCCATTTCCAATTTATGTCCGAAACTGATTTCAGTTGCTGCCACATTTCGATTTCAATGGGTATTGACTTTTAATGCCACCAACACCACCACTGCCACCACCTCTTTTCGAGGGTTGAGTAAATGTATTTGTTCTATATTCCCACACACATGACGAAGGAGCGAAGGCAAGTCTGAAGTCCTTGGCATATTTTTACTGACATTTAATGCCCTGAAAACATACAAAAGCCACAAACATTTTTCCCGTTCGCTGATTAACAATTATGAAAGTGCTTTATGCCAACCAGTTCTGACATTTATTTAAAATTTATAACTAATTTCGATAAAATTGACTGTGGCAACAAACAATCCGTAAGTCTTCCAGGCAAGTCAAAGCTGCCCTTTGTAGCGATAAGTCGGTGAATTGTTTTCTAAACCAAGACCATAATGTCCTGCTGTTTGTAATTCTCTTACTTCTAATTAGTTGACCTATATATACACACACATAGTTCTTTATCGAAAGCTGCGGGCACTATTTCCTTATTTGCACTTTTGCAATGTTATTAACCAACAACACAAAACATACATACATATACATATATATATATATATATACAAATTGAAAATATACATTTACAATTTATATACTAAATGAAAAATATTCACAGATCCACCAGAAATCTCCGTGGAGCGTCCCGTTGTCTTTTCGGGCGAAGGGCATGAGGCCATGCTGGTTTGTATCGTGCATGGTGAAACACAGCCTGAGGTATGTTTTAATTAAATTTTGTACATAAATTTTCATTACCGAGTTTGCTCATTTGGAAACATTGTGAATATTTGCACATATATATATATATATATACACACACACACACTCATATAGATTTAAGTCTAACCTACCAAATAGCCTCGAACTAGCTTCGCCATCATTTCAACTGAAAACAAAAGTAAAGAAAAAAAAAATTTACAAAATAGCAAACGATTTGTTTGTTGTACAACCAATACAGGAAATATATACACATAAAATATATTATGCATAACAAAAAAAAAAAAAAAAAAAAAAAGAAAAAAAGCGAAGCAGAAAATAAAATTAATAATAATATTCAAATTATTGCGTATACGACCTGGTGGCCACCAGATGGCTAGCTAACAGCTGCCCAATCTGCCCGGAGTGATAAATTCTGGCTAGAATAAAAGTACTCCTCCTAAGTATTAAAAACAGAACCAAACAATCTCCACTAATTAAAAATCCACAAAAGCAAAAAATTGAAGTGGTTCCACAAAGGCAAGAGAAATTATAAGTGTGCGATATAGCAGAAGTTCTGCCACTGAAAGCATACAGATAAAGAACCAAAAAAAAAAGAAAAGGAAAGTAGGGGTAACTCGTAATTTTAATCAAACATTGCATACTCAAAATTCAAAGGACCAGAAAAAAAATGAAGGCAACGCCAAATCACAATGCATTTGGTGTAGTTCCTTTTGTGAACTCAGTTCTCAGTCATTCTTGTGGTATTTATTTTGCTGGCTGCTCTTGCTTTGTCGACATTTAAATTAATACGCTTGGCTATAATTCAAAGCAAAAATTGCGGATGTGGCCAGAGCGGAAGTGAGTAGCAAAACCAGAAAAGCAGAAGCAATGACTGCCCAGCCCCAAAAAAGGAGAAAAAGAAAAACTGAAATATAGCATGCCAAAAAAGAAAATGACAGATATACACAAAAAAAAAAAAAAGAAAGGAACCAGGGGAAAGAGCCAATAATGACTGACGACCGCAAATGTCAATGCTTAAAATTATATAGGGTGCCGCTTTGTGCTTCTATGTGTGTGTGTGTTTTAGTACTTTATTTTTTGGTTAGTTGGCTGAGAGTGCAAAACTTACGGACAAAGTGAAGCAAACTGTGCATTCCGCGGCAGTTCCGCGAATTTTTGGCGGCGCATTAAGTTCGTTTTTGTTTTTACTTTTTGTGCCATTTAATTTTTAATATTTCTCGCTTGCACTTTGTTCTCTCTGTTCGGGTTGCTTTTTTGTATTTTATTTTATGTTTTTCTTCTTTTTTTCTGTTTGCTATGAGTTAACTACTTTTTCCCATGAAAAACGTAACTATTTATTTGCCAGCTCTTCAGTCAATTTAATTTTTTTTTTTTTTTGTTATTGTAGTTGTTGTTGTTGTTTGCCGTTTTATTTGTGCTGTTCAACACATTTCATTATAGTCTGTCCATCATGCTCTTAGCCACTATACTCATTTTATTTTCTTACTTATTTCCATTTGTATTTGCAGTATGCCCAAACGAATGGTTTTAAGTAGAAAGCGGGGCGGAATGGTTTGTAGTCTTTGAAAATGGCATTTCCGCATGCAATTTTTACATTTGAGCAGAGCCAACGTCAGAGACGTCCTGCCCCTTGTCAAAGCCATTCTGCGTGGCATTCCATGCACTTCGTCATTTTATGAGGCGCCAGCACCACCCCCCCACCCCACCCTGTACAGCACTGGCGCTTTCATTTGCTCCTGTTGCTATTTTCTTTTGTTTCTTCGGTTTTTGTTTTTGTTTTTATGACTTTGGGTTAAATGTATACAATTTAACGCTTTCCAGACGTCAGTCGTCAGTCAGTTGTCGCTATCGTTATTCCATGTTTATTATTATTATTTTTTTTTTTCGTCCTTCCTTCAACCCAATTCTCTCATATTCTGTGCAGTTTGGCATGTCAGCTAACGAGCCTGATAGTTTTTGTTTACCCAAGTGGCTGACATTGCGTCGGCAGCTTTCAATGTTTTTCTTTTTTTTTTCCTCGTATCACACTTTTTTTTCCATAACATACAAAAATTTCAAGTGTTTTTCCCGTCGCAAAAGTTTTTTTTGTCTTGTTCAGTTTTTTGTGTGTTTGTTTAAATTGGTTTTTATTTGAATGGTTAGCATCTCTCGTTTCGATGTGGGAGTTGGGAAAACTTTTGTTTTCGCTTAAATGTTAATTAAAGAATTCATTCGCATGTAAAAATGTGTTTGTTATTTTTATCAAAACCACAAAGGTCAGTTTGATTAGTCTGTCTGTGTGTGTGTGTGTGTGTGTGTGTGTGCATGTTTTGGGAGTGTGAAATTTCACAGCTACAATTTTCTGATTGCCTTTGGTCATTAAGATGTCCAGGCATTACGAAAACAATATTTTAATTGTTGCAAAATTTTAATTGGAAAAAAATAACACATAAAATAAAGAAAAAAAATAAGCGCACAAAATCACAAATAAGACAATTCATTCAATTCATTTGGTGCAATCGACACGTTTGAATTATTCATGTGTAAATTGACTGATTGAGCAGGTGTGGGTGTGTGTGTGTGTATTTGTGTTAATTATGAGCAAATTTACAAGCCCGAAATGGCGGTGGACTCAAATTAGGCGAAAATTTTGTACATAAATTGTAGCAAGCTTTTAAAAGGCAGACAAGAGAGACGAGTGATTGAAAAGTCCTCCTAAAAGTAGACTCCAAAATTTTGATGTGTGCGGTGGAATTGAAAAAGAAAAAAAAATGAGTGAAGCGATGATGATGGGAAGAACCAGTCAGCTCAAAGCAGACGATGCTTGGCGACAACTTGGCACTCAAATTAAAATGCAAATGCATTGATGAACGTTTGATGGATTGGTTGAATGCATTTATGCACGTGCATGCGGTTCAATCTGTGGGCAGGCGAGGAGGGTGTTGGTCTGAATATTTGAATATATGAGTTTTGCATTGAATTGGCTTTGGCATTCAAATTGCGGCATCGCAATTGCTCGGGCGCGCATTTTTAATTATGCTTTGACAATAACCATTAGCACTCTCTAAAGTTTCAGGGTAGAAAGAGACACAACGACAGCAACATAAAAAAAAGAAACAAAGCCGCAAAACTATGCATTGCCGTTTATTAATTATGCAGCCCGAATTGAAAGCAATTGAAATGCCTCAATTTATAACATGGATATTTACATATTAATCACATGGTATACCACCAGTCGACAGCAACAATATCCCCTTTCACCATATTTCATAATCCATTGATATTGCATAATATACATATGTATGTATGTATATGCCATAGCCAAGCAAAGGTAGTTCAATACAGTTCAGTTTAGTAGCCTGTCTGTCATGCCAATGATTCAACGACAACAACAACAAGGCTGTCAGCGAAGACCCCTTGACAATGAAGGCAACGATGAGGCATAAGTTTATGTCACCATTAACGACAGGAGTAACATACTCATTATAGCAATTGTCATTAACATCTACAACAATATTGAGAGCAGCTATACCAATACCAACAGCAACAGCAACAGCCACATCATCATCCTTATCATCATCGTCATTGTCAACAACATGATGGGCCTGGGTATTGTCAAATGCTGTCGTCAGCGTCATCGATGTACGGATGCATTTAGTATGCACCAGCATTTGACAGACCCATCAACAACTAACAACATTAATGGGCATTCCATTCTCAACAGCAGCAGCAGCATCAGCAGCATCAGCAGCAGTAACAAATGATAGTGAGAGGGGTGTGGGTATATAGTGACAATTGGCAAAGTTGTCATCACTCAGCATGATGGTTGCATGGCAGGCTAAGAGATATGGCCGGGGCGTGGCCCTCTTAGCAGCATGGCCTACTGCTTTTAATTATTTTGCAAATTAATTTCTCAATTGGTAATTTTGTTCACATTTACACCGCCTCTCCCCTGCTAACCCTGCTCCCATCACTCATTTCATCTATTCTGTAATTAGACGCTGATGAGAGTAGAATTGAGTTTTTATGTTATCATTGTTGCAGGCTTGGATTGGCTTGAAAGAGAGAGGCTAGGGTGAAGTAAAAACGTTAAACTGTCGTAATTGATTGATAGTTTGCCTGTTTGACAGTAAGTGCCTTAGGTTGTTTATGGGCTCTGTAAAATGTGATTCTTTGGCTTGTTGTTTGTGATTCTATTCGCCCACTTAAATTGTCAAGTAAATTGCAAATTTATGTATCTTCTGATAGAATTTTGATTTGACATCAAATATTATTTGATTTTTCTTTCAATTTGCCTGACAGAAGTTTGTGATTTAAATGGCAGGCATATTGAGAGAAACATATATATTCAACAGCTTTAAAGGCCATTTTATGAATATCCTGTTAGCTTGGAATAAACATGCCGACAGTCTGTCAGGTCATCTTTATTAACTTGACATAAATTCAGCTTTATCATGGACAATAAGTGTTGACTTTCGATGGCGTTAATTGCTGATGTCTCTCCTGATGATGGGCACTTCAGGGAGAGGCACTTGATTTCCTCGCCGACAGTTATTGTTTGATTTTTAATTAGAGCATAGTCGGAAACATTTGGATTCAGTTCAATTATGCGGCTATTGATTGACTATTGACGGATGAATCTACTGATTGCCATTGAATTGTAAACTGTTGACGTCCAATTAATTACGAGAAAAAGTTATTTATTACGTAATTTTTATTTCTATTAGCATTAGCAAAATGTAGGCAACCGCCACAAGTGCAAAAAGCAAAAACAGGCAAAACAAAAAAAAAAAAGAATAAAAATAAAACCAAAACTCAAGTGAGCAGCTTGAGTGGGCCAAGTGAAAGGCAGAGAACGTTGAAAGGACTAAAGGCAACCGCAATAGCTTAAGTCAAACTGTGGCCATTAGCGGCGACACCAGCACTCATACAAGCACGCAACTAGCCCACCATACCGAGGATGTGTATGCGTGCTAACGCGGCGTATGCGTAATTCCCACATGGTCTTTGCAATTATTTGTTTTGGCAGGCAACTCTTGGGCTCAACACGCAGCTGTGCTGTGCAGGATTGTCCTCGCCCCTCGCCCGCTCCCTTGTCCTGTCCCTCTCTCGTCTCTCGTCCAACAAGCCTAACAACACTTTTCCGCAAACAATTTCCGCTTTGCCACCCATGCCATTTACACCAACCCGATGTTGGTAGTCTAAGTAGATGGCGGGGGCGTGCAGAGCCAGTGGAAGTAAATCCAAAAAAGAAACACAGGCCAAAGCTGAAAAGCACGCAAATTTCTATTCTTCTTACATTTTCACTTTCTGTTCAATTCAATTCTTTTCTGTTCTTTTCTTTGTGCCTGATTAGTGTTGATTGGTATTTTTCGCTTTGCTGCTCATCAATGCTAATTTTTTTCTTTCTTTCTTTTTTTCTTCTACTTATTATTTTCTTTTTGTTTTATTTTCTTTCGTCTTATTTGTTGTGCACCTCCTTACTTCAGCTGCTCGAGAAAAAGTTTCTACCCCCACGAATATTTTTTTCTTTCGGTTCGGCCACATTTCAAAGTGACTAGGCGATAGAAAAAGAAGAGATTGATTGGCGCAACACATTTGTGAGGATATTGATGAGCTGCTGCACTGACTGTTCGAGCACTTAGCAGGTGTGCTTGGGGAGTACGCAATCAATTCAATGTCAGAACTTTATGTTTACGCCAGCAATCAATGCCACGCAAGTTTCTTTAATAACTCAAATGACAAAGCTAGCAACATCAATACAATAATGAGTGCCAATTAATATGCCTAAAAGAAATGTATCGAAATACCCATAAAATGAATGAAAAATTTCCACGACAAGTCAATTTAGACAATGTAAATGAATACACAAGAAATGGGATCGAATTTCTCCCAAATTAAAATTGTCTGTATCGAAACTTTGTTGAACAAAAAATCAATAGAAACCAATTATATTTTATAACAAATTAAATATTCCTATTGGACTGAAGGACTACACAAAAATTTCCATTGCAATAGAGTAGAAAACTTTTCTCGATATTTTCCTAAGCCTTCATAAATAAAACTATAAATTTTATGACTTAGCAAATTCAGCTTTAAATTTCCATGGAATAAATTCATATTGAGAAATTTTTTTGTTGTTTCCTTTCTCTTTTAATTTCAATTCAATTTTTTTTTTTTTTTTTTTTTTTTTTGATTTTGTGCCATGTCAACACTTATGCCTGGTTACGCACGGTTGGCATGACAGGCTCTAACGGACTTAGGATCTGAAAAGAGCAGCAAAAAATCATAAAGATGATGATGATGATGTTATTTTCGATGTTATTATTGTTGTTGCCGCCCTGTCGCTCTTCTTGATGAGTGCTGGGCATGAGGCTTTAATAAAAAAAAAGGAAATGCGTAAAATCAACAACTACAACAATAATGCTAACAAGTAGGCCAGCAACAGCAATAACAAAAACAACACACGAAGCCAACCAAAGCACCAAAGAGCATGAAAAACGCAAGCATCAACAATTTGGACAAATAACAGCAAACATTTATGAAGGTCCGCATAGATCTTTCTATTTTCTATAACTAAGACTATGTGTGTGTCAGAGAGAGAGAGAGAGAGAGAGAGAGAGAAAGGGAGAGAGTGTGAGGGAAAAATATGACAACACATATGCAACGCTGACAGCAATTTTAATGGGATATGCGCCAAAGCAGCCACGTTAACTAATCTCGCATGCAGCCCAGCCAAAGAGACAACAGTACAAAAAAAAAATAGAAAAAAAGGAAACTACAAAATAGCAGTCCCAAGCTCAGTTAGGTGGAAATAAATAAAAAGAACAGCAAAAGACAAAAAAAGGAAAAGATGAGTTTTTCAGTTATCCCCGAAATTTCATACTCTTTTTAGGAAAACTTGAACAAAAAATTCAGCTAGAAAAAAATTAAAAAATTAACGCGAACATTAAACTCAGGCGAAGCCGAGCTTGGAATACCCTGTACCTAGTGGAAAGAATAGAGAAAGAAAAGGTGGTAACCCTAGTCGAGTGGTAATCCTGTTCGGCTACATTCACATAAGATTTCTGGTCTTAATATTCCTTTGAATCCAACAACACATTGTTCACAATAATGCAAGCACGCCATCTATCGGACTCTTCATTCGACCGTTTGCCAGTTGGGCAAAGGCAACTAAAATCTTGACTCCGAAAATTTGTTTTTTAAATATGTAAATATGGTCCGATCTGAAACATGTTTGATATTAATCGAAAGATTTTTAGATTTCTAATAATTTTTTGAAAACAAAATTCGAAAGCTGTAGAAATTACAAGGCTTTGAAAAAGAGACGATGAAGAAGGTAGGGCTGGCGGACCAGCGGGGTATTTTTTATATAATTTCTTAAATAATAAGGACACTAAAAAAAGAGTATGATAAAGCTTGGTTAACCGAAATGGACTTTGGCATGAAAGGAAGTCAGCCTAGTCTGTATGTGTCGGTCTATTTACCCCTACAGTTTTGGGATCCCGCGGGTCCTACACTTTTCTCTCTGCACACCAGAATTATTCTTTCATTTATTTGTTTTAATATTTCAGCCATTGTTGGCAATAGAAGCTGCTGCCACTAACTTCATTGCACTTGTTGTTGGCCATTTTGGTATGTTTGTCATGCGTGGCGCACCTGCTGCCACTCATTCTCTGTGATAATTCGTGCGTTTTGTCCTTGCCCAAATATCTCTCAGCGGCTGACTGGTTCTGTCCCCCGATAGCAACAACTCCGTTTTCACTGACTGTGAAGGGCGGCAAATGTCCAGCTTGCAGCGTTTGCGAATTTTTATCAATGTCTGTGAGTCGGCTTCGGAGAGCTTTTCCTGATGGTAATGGTGGTAGTTTGCCGTTCGGGATACTGCTGTGACCATTGTCCGATTCATTTCCAAAACACGCACAGACGCCTGTCAGCACAGCATAGTTAGGCAGTCACCCATGAGCATCCCCGACGTGTTTCCTTCTCCTACATTTTTTTTTTTTTAGCCCTTTCCTATTTACTCGCACCACCTCAGTTTGACAAGTGAAACATGGACGTTGAGCTTGTCAGCTGTAAAAAGCATGGTAGCAGCGATATTTTTAAGCCTTTAATAATGCATTCGGATTCCACCGACCCACCGACTGACTGACAGAGAGGTAACAGTTTCAAGAGCATAACTCTAATTTAATTCAATTTCAAACTCAAATTGCTGACCTTAATTGACGCTGTGACAGTGACAGCGTCAATAGAAAAGCAAAGTGAGTCAATCAACGACTTTTGATATGGTTAATTCAGTTTCGAGTATTTAGTGACCCCTGTGGAAAACTAAGAATATCAATTCCAGTCAATTTCACCTTTAGAAAATCTTGAATATTTCAGTTGAGTTTCAAAGTTCACGAAGCAATTGTTTGAATTGACAAAAACTTTTCAATTATTTACAGGTAATTTGGTTCAAAGACACCATGCAATTGGATACCACGGAAAGGCACATCATGGAAAATCGTGGTTCACGGCACACGCTGATTATACGCAAAGTGCATCCGCAGGACTTTGGCAACTATTCTTGCGTGGCGGAAAACCAACTTGGCAAATCACGGAAAACTTTGCAGCTGAGCGGAAAACCGAATGTTGCCGTTTTTAATTCACCGCCAATCAGTCAATACAAGGACAGGTAAGAGTTGTGGCCCATTTCAATCTTAACGAAACGATACCAAAGACTGACAGAAGGACAGCCCCAACAAACAGCGCCGCTGACTAGAAAATTGCCAGCCCGAAACAAGTTGCAGGTCGGACATGTGTGCACGTGCTCAAGTGATTCGAACAATTGCAGAGAATGTTTTTCTATTTCCAGTTTGATTCTTATTTCTGTGGCTTGGTTGACCAACGCGAAAAGGTGCTTAATTAGAGCACTTGTAGTTGTAGCTCTGCAATATTCCATGTAATTGGACATTAAATTGAAAATCACAAGTAGAATCACAAAATAACTGTCAGTTTTATGGGTCGATTTGGAATTAAATAATATACTCTATTTCCGTGGCTGTGTTTGTGTCTGTGCCTGTCTGAATGAGGGTGTGCGGAAGTGCTCTCAAAACGCATCGAGAGTTTTATACGATAGACTGGCACGCCAGTTTTATTAGATTAATTTCATTGAATGACACACAACGCCAGCAGGCCCAAAGAAACTGGATCGACAGAGAGACATAGAGAGAGAGAGAGGGGGGAGAGAGTGAAACAGAAAGTCATAAGCCCACATGACCACCCAAAGCAGACACACACTTCGTATACGTAACAAATAAAACTTTTAATTGGATTAGCTGTCATCAGACTCACGCACACAGTCATATATCGGCTTGAAGTGAAGTGGAGTAGATGGCAGCAAAGAAAGGGCCATGTAGTATAAGGGGACAGTCAGCAAGCCGACAAACAGACTCACATATCAATGCCAAGCGCTTGTCAAGCTCACAAGCAGACCAAAACAACCATTTAAACGTGGATAGCTTTACATTCATTTCTATCTTTACAAATTGCAAGTGAGTGGCATTGGCACCTTTCAATAATTCAACTTGAATTAAATCCAATAACGCAGAGACTACAAAAACATATATATCTATTAAAAATAAGCACGTTTAGAATTGAAAATTGGGAGGGAGCAAAAAGTCAAAAACATACTCGCCCAGTCAGAGCTATGGAAATCCATTATAATTCTAGAAGAGTGTGGGTTGTGCGGAACTTATACAACTAACTGTAAAACTAACTAACCAGCAACAAACGATGCTGTTAACTTTTGCGCGCTTTAGTTCACCAGGAGACCGTTGGCAAGTTTGCCGTGGCTTTCGATTCCAGAGAAGTTGACTCTGATTCAGATTTTGGCTGTCGAGGTCTCGGTTCTCGGTTCTCGATTCCCGGTTCACCCCAATCTTTTTTTGGGGGCAGTTGGCTTGACTGGTTGAGCAGCCGGAAACCGCTGTCGGCAATTAAGGCTCGCTGTCGGCAATCGTTTGGAATCATTTCGCTGGCATTTGCCGGCATCGTTGGCTGGCGCCAGACTTTGGGCATTTTCCATATAGAGCGCTGCTCTTCAATTGTTAATAATCATTTTTATTGCTTACTTTACTTTTATGCTATATGCGAAAAGTTTTTTGATTGGTATTTTATGTTTTATTGTGCGTTTCGAATCGGCTCGACTCGACCAGACTCGACTCGACTTGACTGTAAGTCGCAGTTATTAGTTCACATGGCCCAATAATCATGCAAAATAGAAATATAAACCCAAAAACAAATACAAAGCTTTCTCCCAATCTTTCTGTCTCTGTCACTCTCTTTCTCTTTCGCTTGGTTTAGAGTTACTACAAAAATAACAAACAAAGGCAAAAGCATTCTTATTAGTTGGCTTGTTTATGCCAAAAGCGGCGGGAAAGCCAAGCGACGTCGTTTTCGCCATTCTGCTCTCTGATTAGCATTCAAATTGTGTGCCGAGTTTATCGCAAAGCAATGAACAGAACCAAGTACCTAAAATATCCCTCTCACCGACCCGCACCCATAACTGAAGTCTTTTGTAAAAGGTCCTTGTAACTTTTGGCGACAGCTGGCGCGTGGACGGTAAATGGGTTTGGTTCGGTGGCGTATGAGTAACGAGCAAGGCCATGTAATTAGTTGTTTACTTGGAAAGCGCTGCTTTGATAGTTATTTTTTGCATTTATGTATTTCTATTATTTTGAAATTGTTGGTGGCACTTGTTATAAATAACTTAGTGCTATCTACTTTTGATTTTAATGAGCTTTTACGTTAAGCAGCCGGAACAAAGGCGCAAAAAGCATGGCGAATAGAAGGGGAGGTTACTCCATAATCAACTTAAAGCTTTTGCTCCAGCTAACTTTAAAGTGCGAGGCCAATGGCCAAAAATGCATTCCACACACAAACATACAGAGACACTGACTCACTGAAACACAACTACAGCTTCATTTACACTTGAGTCTGGGGTGTGGCAACTGTTGGCTTTTCGGTTGAATGGACGCATTGTGTGCAGGACTCGTGCAAACAAGGAGCCAATAACAAAAGCAGAAGCTAAAGCATGTATTATGTTAAGAACAACAACGGCTCGGAAAGCCAAGCAAGCAGTCAGTGTGAGGGTAACCCAGACAGAAGGGTAGAACAACAAGCAGGATTCGCTAGACCCTCGAAGCAGCTGCAGTCAGAAATATTGAGCAACTCACACGCTGTGTCTTAACTTTGCCATTGTCGTCGAAGACGTTGTCGTCATTGATTATGTTGTCCGCGTTGTGGGGCGGTTGTTGGTTTATACATTTTCTTTTTTGTCGACTGGTCTGCTACTTTTATTATTGCTTATACTTCTTGTATGGCATAACTGGCTGATATAAAATTTAACAATTACATATTGATTTGGTTTGGGTCTTAAAATAAATCCCATACCAACTGTTGCACAGGATAAGAGGAAGAGGGATCACACTACTAAATGGCTTTCTTTTGTGTCGCCCTTTCAGATATAACATCTCCTGGGCCGTGGACTCACATACACCCATCGAAGAGTACAAGTTGTCCTTCCGCAAGCTGCCACAAGGACATGAGGTCGTTGACAATGCCATTGACTCGCAGTCGGGACTCTCGTCTTCGTCGTCATTGTCCTCCTCCTCCTCCTCGTCGTCATCGTCATCCTCTTCGCATTTATATAGTGGATTGCACAATCATCGCATTGGCAACGGCGGTGGCATTGGCAGCGGCAACTATGCCGGCTATGGCAACCTTGTGCATTGGGGACGCAACGATTGGCGCGACGTTGTCCTGGCGGCCGTACCCATGTCACATCATTACACACAGGGCATGAGCTACATGATTCGGGGACTCGAGTCCGACCAGCACTATGAGGCCACTGTGCAATCGAGGTGAGTAGACACAAAGTCTTTTCCTCCCCAATTATGCCCAGCTCAGCTAAGCTAAGCAAATGCAAATTCAACTCCTTGTTTGTGGCCATAAACAGTTGGCTTCAAAAGACCCACACTGAGTGAGAGAGGCAGATCAGCATATGCCTGATATAACAAGCCAATTGAATGACTTTTATTATTGTTATGATACGCGCGCCTTTTGCTTGGCTTATGGTTGAGTTGGGCTCATTAATAGACATTTGCATATTAATAACGGCTTATTTAGTTTTGAGCCGTGTCTTATCTGTAAGCCAAATGCTCTCACTCTCTCTCGGTCTCTATTGGTATATCTCAGGGCATATTGTACTTAATGTTTGCTGTTTTAATCCACAGAAATCGTTATGGCTGGAGCGATTTGACCAACAATTTTGTCTTCTCCACATCATCCAATGGTGCGTATACTTATTTTCTCAATTATAAAATTCACTCTCGCTTACAGATTTCACATTGCCCGTTTGCTTGGGTGTTCTTGTGTTTGTGTGTGTGACGAAACCTGCAAGGCAAAAGCTTTTTTAACGCTCATAATTTGTTGATGCGAGAATCCATTTGAAAAATAAAAAAAAATATATATATATATAAACATATATGTATATATTTTAAGAGAGAGATAAAATCCACACACAGACACACTCATACAAAATCGGTCATCTGTGCCCGTGGCCTTTTATACATTTATATTTGTATTTTTTGTTTTTTTGTCCTTTATTTTGCCGTTGGTTACTGGTTGCATGCATAATAATTTGGTATTAAGCGCTGCTTTCACTGATAATCCACAAAAATCACAATGCAGGCAAAAGCCCACACACACACACACACACACAAAGGTAAACATCCACAGGCACATAAAAAAGAGCTTTACATGTGTCAAAGCTTGCATGCCTCGTGGCAGACGACTCTGTCTCTGCCTCTGCGTGTGTGTGTGTGTGTGTGTGTGTGAGAAGAAGAAAATCTCCTGAAAATGTCACAATTTAAATGCATTAAAATATTACGCGACAACTGGAGCGTGCAATTGAGTTCGTTTATTTTCGTCGGAAAATTGCAACAATAAATTCACTCACACACACACACACACACACATACACACAAGCGCGTAAGAAAATGTCACGACAGCAAAGTTATCTACAAGTTTCAAGCGCACACATACACATGCACATATTCAAAATGGCTTTTAGTTTTTATACTCTGTTGGCAATTTGTAAAATCTTGACTATCTGCGGACCTCTAAATTAACTGATAAAACTAAATCCCTTTTCTATGATAAATCTCCATAATTTTTTAGAAAGAAAATCACCAATTTGTTTTTTAATGGATTTTTAAGAATTTTCAAATTAATTCTTTCAATTTTTCAGAGATAAAACATTCGAATCGCAATTATTTGAGATTTCTTCTGCCTGATTAATTTGCCAAAAAAAAAAAATGAAATTGATGAACAAGCTTAGGCAGTGTTTTCACATGAGTTAGTCTAATTTTAAATTAAGCAATTCTTAAGCTCCTTGGAACCCTGAAAACCCCCCTGCTGATTAATTCTATTTATTTCAGCTCTTTCATAAAATTGAATGAAAATTTCATTGTGAATATTTTTCTTAGACTTTTAAAAAGCGACGACATCGTATTACCAAATAAAGCTCTACTAATTGGACGCTCCCGCCTGTCCAAAAATAGAAGTGCCCTTGTAACTTGAAAGCCGTATATATATATATTTTTTTTGTAGACAAATAAAGAAAGATGCCAGGCGTCGATAGTGAGGCAGGATACGAGTAGGAACACCAGCAGGTGGATAGCTTTAAATGCGCAAACGAAAACCATTTATATGCAAAACTATTGTTGCATTGCATACAAAATGAATGCCGCAATGGCAGTGGCAAATATAGAATGGGCAAGCGGTGGGCATGCGTAACGGCAAAGGCGGCAGCAAAGGCGAGCTAGCGGTAACGACAACGGCAGCAACAGCGACAGCGACAGCGACAACATAAAATGTTCAACGCGGAAAAGCGATTTTCCATGCAAATGACGCATATTTTTCTGGTGCGGCTATGAAGCGGAAAGCGTGCCTGCTCCATCTTTTGACTGCCATGCGAAATGCATGCAAATGCAAATAGTCTACAGTTCAATGTGCAATGTCTGTTGTGCCGACTACGCTGCTGTTGCTTCGCGTCTGGTGAATGTGCTTTTGATAGCAAGGGGAGGGGTCGAGCAGCACAAGTCTTGCAAACAATCGCATAAATATACAAAGCCAACAAAAAGCTACCATCAAAAAGAAAGAAATGTGCAATAAACACGCGCTCACACATACACACATACATAGTCACATTGAAAAGCACTCTTACCTCTCACGCCGGTTTCATGCGACAAAGCAATACAACAAAATTTAATAAAGCAAAACGTGCTGGCCGCACATATAAACACATTGCAACAGATACACCGGCAAAAACTAGAAAGGATGCCTTGGTATCTCAAATACTCAAAGCCCTGAAAGATGTTTTCACTCAGAGCAAAAGAGAGAGTGCGAGAGAGAAGAGAAGGGGGGAAAACGCACATAGCATCCGGCATCGATGTCACTTATGCAAGACGTGTTGCGTTTGGCAGGTGCAGCAGCGACCGACACTTCATTACGCGCCATTGAAATGCTCACTGAATCCATAAAACTATCTATACCCTTCAGACCGAAGTACTTAACAATTCCGGCAAAAAGAGGCAAACAGAAGGAGAGAGTTTGCGGTCAAAGGAAAGCTTTGCTTGGCCCGCAACGGCCCGGCCAACTTTTGCAGTGGTTGTGTTAATGAAAATGACTTCGTTATATTTCTGAAACCTAAACAATTTACGCAATTAGTGACCAGCTATGAAACACAAAGCTTACACTCCTGTCAAGCGCCCAACTAATGAGCCCAAAGTGTCATAACTACAAAAGCAACAATATTATCAACAATAAGAATAGCAAAGGCAAGCAGAAACCACATCTAGAGGGTCCTGGCATCTGAATAGAAATGAAGCTCTAAATGGAGAAAGCTGCCAATGGGGTGTGGAAACGAGACGAGGGAGTTAAAGGACAGCCAGCGTACTTGGCAATGGCTCTCTTGCCACACACACACACATTACCAGTTCATTTACCTGTGAGACGTGCACCGCAAGTGGACCGAGTTGGCCAGGCTGTTGGCTCTGCCACCACCAAAGAAAATGCCAATTGAGTGGCATTTCAGACGAAACAAACAAAAAAAAAAAAAAAAAAGACACCAAGTACAAGAACAGTTCACATGTGCACTTGAAACTCATGCTGGCGGCAAAGAGCGTTGCAATTTGTGGCTACCATAGCCTGATTCAGCCAGACAGACTTGGACAGACTTGGACTTACAGACGCAGTGCAAATGACATTTTACCAACAAAAGCTTAAAGTTCAGACATCAGAGAAGAAGGCAGAGTTTCTGGCAACCAGTTTCCATTGAAGACTGGAAAATTAATGCGAAATTAATGAGAACTTCCAAAGAGGCTTATGCCTTCAAAAGATAGAAACAGAGTTTGAAAAAATTTAAATTGGGTTCAGGAAATTGGGAAAATTTTTGAAGAAGTTTTAGTCTTCAAATAAAAGAAAGTGTTGATTAGATTCGAGAAGATATTTCATATATAAACATTTTTTAGATTCCTACCAATTTTAACATGAAACCACATGAAAATTAAGATGCCTTAAAGTTCCCTGTAGACGAATAAATATAGCCGAGTCTGTCTCTTTGTCTCTGTTTGTTCCTAAGCGAATTAAAGCCTTCGTTTGGTATTTGGAAAGTCGGTTTCGAAAGCTTTTTTGGTTTCTATTGCATAGGCACCGCATTCTTGGAAATCGGGCAGGGAAATATCATATAGTTTTTTAGTTCTTACCTTCACCTCGATCTGCTTATGAGCCATAAGGCGTCATATTGATTTGGCACGTTCTAACTTTTACTAAGTCGTCATAAAGTTTTAAGAAATTTCGAACAGTTCGCTGTCAAATAAAGAATTGTTAAAATAATTATTTATATCATTTTAAGTGCCGTATGATTCCGATAGATGACGTTGAGCAACCCTACTTACGATTGCCCAAAAGATCGACTATATTCCAATATCTTCCGCAATATTTTAAATATTAAAATCAACAATGAAGTGAAGACAGAAAAGAAACTCTTAAAAAGAATCGCATATTTCTCTATTCAGATATTTAAAATCCCTTAAGTTGATTGTCTTGGTTAAGCTTTTCAAGTTATGAATTATTTTATTCGAATTATATTTTCTGTTGCAACTTTTCTGAGGGGCAGTTGCCATTGCTTTTGTTGTGGCCTTCGCCTTAACTGTTATTGTTGCTGGGGGTCAGAGCATCGTCGTTACCTTTGTTGCCAGCGGTCCGGTCGTTGTCATTGTCATTGGTAGTTGCCAGTTGGCAGTTTGGTGCGTGCAGACATTTAAGAGAGTCCAACTGAGGTGGTATGCAATTATTTACATCATATACACATAGTTAACGACAGACGTGCACGCGAACAACGGAAGGACGCCCAGACAGCGGCACACACACTTCCACACTTCCACACCCATAGACTTGCAGATATAAAAAATAATGCATTTTGTGGAAACGAAAAAAAAACGAAAGAAAGAAAGAAAAACTAAAACTGCGAGGAGAAAGCGAGAGAAAAACATAAAAGAAGTTAAATAAAATTACAACATAAAGTAGAAGCTACATATAAGACGGGGCAAGAGAGTGCTGGGAGAGAGGAGAAGAAATGTGTATTCGAAAAGAATGAAATTCTGTAAGCAGCTAGAATGCTTGACTAGAAGAAATATCAGAAAATGAAAGACTCGTTGAAACTTGACTAAAACTTGCTGAAACTGCCAACTGAGGACCATCACCAAAGCGGCGGCAGCAAGAATACAAAAATAAAAAAAAAGACAATAGCAACAAGAAAACGCCACATTCAAACGATGACAAAGTGGACCCTTTGCAGTAACATGCCAGAGCTGCCCCTTAGAGCCGCTCAACGCCAGCGCCACCTACCGCCAACCGCTGCAAGATAGAAGCACCGCTAAGTTAGCCCACAACGCTGGCGGCTGTGAGCGTCTGCGTTGCTCAAACTTTCAATTTACTCGTCGTCGCAGTCATAGTCGACATATCCTTCCACTTCTTGGTCTCTTCTTCTCCTCATCTTTTCTCTTTTTCGTTTTTCTCGTTTGCTCTGTGCGTTTGATGCTTTTGTGTAGCCGCTGGGAATACTTTAGCAAAGGTCTTCTCAACACACTCCATCCGCATTTTTTCCTTCTCAACTTGCTTATATTTTCCTCCTCCCCCCACCTTCTCTGCAAACATGTAAGTTGCAAAGTTTACCAAGGCTCGCACAACAGCACAAATTTTTATATATTTATCCGTACATATACAAAATAAACAAGTATGTGTGTGTGTGTTATGGGAACGGGACCATCATAATAAGCAAAAGTAAAAATAGCACAAGGCGCACTTGCAAAATGTGTAATATGAATTCATTCAAGTTATATAACGAGTGCAAGACAAGGACTGCACCATCTGCAGAAAGAGTAAGGGAGATGGGAAGATATTCCTCCAGACTGTTGCTGAAATTTTTGTTACGTAAGCCACAAGTGCCCAAACCAAGGAAAGCTCTCAACAGCTTTAAAATAATCTCAGGAAAAATCCTTAAATCTGAATCATAGAAAAATACGCTCCAGCTTAAGCAAAGTGAATAAAACCAAGATCCATCTTTTAGAACAGGCAAAATCAATTTTAATAAAAGTGAGGATATTTTATTCCCCTAAAATAATTAAGCTAGCCATTTCAAAACTTTCTTCGTTGCTCAAAAAAAAAAAAAAATATATTGCCCAAATTTTTGCCAACTCAGAATAAGCATCGTTGAGACCTTGCAACAGAAACCTGCCTGAAACTTTGAATTCGCGGTATAACAAGTTTAACAGACTGTCAAAAAAAAAGAAAGAAGTAGAGAAAGGAATCAAAAACGCCAACAGACTCTCTCTCGCTCTTGAAGCCCTTGTTGATGTAGAGTGATGTGAATGTAAGCCGGGATGAGACCAGCATGCCGAGTCCTGCGTATAAACAAGAGTAGCCTAACCAGAAGGTAACTTTTGCTGAATGCGTAATAAACTCAAGTGTGTGTGTGTGTGTGTGTGTGTGTGTGTGTGTGTAGAGGCTAAAATTCCGAATGTGAAGCGGTCGAGGCAAAAATACAAAATAGCAACAACCAAATAAAAGTGAACAAACAAAAAAAGGATTTGGCAAAAACAACAAATTTTGTGCGCACTTTGCACTAAAAATCGGATTTGTCTGTGGGTCATTCACATAGAGGAGGCTTTACTGCCTGAAACTGAATGCCTCAGAGGCGGTGTAAGTGTGAGTGTGTTTGTGCATTTGTCGCACCGCAATGCTATTATGGAAAAGCATGGAGCCCATCAGGTGGCGAAAGCTGTGCGTTGTGCGGCAATTGTGGCAATTCCTGTTGCACCCTTACCCACTGCCCCCGGCCCCTCCCCACAACCCCCCCATCCATCAGGCTATTTTCTCTTGCCAATTCTGGTGCACCTATTTAGGTAGACAAACGAGAAATCACAAGTGACGTTACGGTTTTGTATGTGCCGCCAACCGCAAGCAATAAAAGACGCAGCTACAACGACGGTGGTGGTGGTGACACACTGATCATTGGTGGCACGGTGCAGTGGGGGGGTTGTAGAGCATTGATTCACAGTGGCGACATTAGCCGATTGTGACTGTAGAATTGTGCAACTAACCCCTTGTCCATTTGTGTGTGGTATCTGTCGATTTTGATTACAAAATCGTTGGCATTGCATTCGCCATAGGAGACGAGTGGTTTTGGTTGTTGCCGGTCATTTGGTGGCAAAGCAATTGACAGTTTGCTTTTATTTTATGTTGACAGTTTTGGAATTTATATGGTAATACCAGAGCAACATTTTCTGCTAGGCCATTTTTCTTAGTCGGCGATTGCGTGTGGCTTGTGGCTAACGTCGGTGCTCGCCAAATAGCCAAATGAATGAAGAAATATGACCCGGCCCAGCAAAATCATTTCCAGATAAAACGTGCCCCATGTTTGAGATACAAATTCAATGACTCATTCACTGGCCTAGATGCTTTTCCAGATAAGCTTGTCAGTTTAGTCCGTCTTTCTCTCTCTATCTCCGGTCATTTCTGGGCTGTCTATAAAAAGTGTCAGCCATAAGTTGAACACGTGCTTCAAGGTATTCCTCTGTAAAATATACAGCATCAGATACACCGAGTATGAGTAGCAAATGGAAAAAGTGTCCGCAGCGGATGCTCCTGTTTTGACAGCAACTGAAAACTGTCTCTTCTTGCCCGAGATTTGTATGTTTAAGATAATGCCGAGAACTAGTTACCCTTCTCAGCAAGCCGAGTGTGCAATGAGCATAAAATATTTACAAGTCTTGAGTTGGCAAGCCAGTTTTGAAATTTATCGACAGCTGTCATGTTGCATGGCAACAGTTCCATTTTTTTTTAATGCGACATAAGAAACCGTTTCCACCTTAAAAGCCAATTCATTAAAAAGAAATCCGAGCGGAGCGGCAAGCCAAAACCCGCAGTGTAGCCTTGACTATTGCTGGTGCTGGTCCTTTTTGTTATATAACGGTGATATTTGTCCAGACTCAAGAACCACCCGCAGATACACACATCAAACAGAGACGCAAATATTCAAAGAAGGATGTTTTTTACATCGCCCACACCCACACCCACACACACACACACAGAGACACACAAACAGCCACTTCGGTCATTATGGGCCTTTACCTTTGGCATTTCATTTACTTACGCTCGAGTTGCTTTCAATTGGTGAACAGGTTATTTTCTCAGCATCCTTGTCATTATCTTCATCATGATGATTATTATTTTTGTGGGGTTCCTGTTGCTAGGCCTTTTTGCCAACCGTGCGCATTGAATGGTTGGTAAAATGCACATTTGTCATTATTGACAGATGTCGCACGTTTGCCATTTTAATTGGCGGCTTAAATGCATTGCCCAGACACTACAGGATATGACCTCATCAGCCAACCAACCACTCAGCCAAGCAACCAGTCAGCCAGGCAGATAGTCAGTCAGTCAGCCAATCGTCCAGTAAACCCTCCTGATTGGCCTCCTGCTCGCTTCTTTGCCTGAATGGCCAGGGAATATTTTATTTCTTCTGATTGCATATTTGCCGTTTAAGCGTTAATGATTTATTTACGCGAACAGATTTGATTTGTGCTGTGAATGTATTTTTTTTTTTTTTAAATATATATTTTGCTGCACATTTATATATTTTAGTGGTTCTGTTTGTGGATGAAAAAGAGCACTTTAAATTAAGAAAATTTATCACAAACAAGACAAAGTTTTTTTTTGTAGTCAAATAAAGTAAATTTTCCTTTCCTTAAAAAAAATGCTCCTACTTCACGTTAATTGCAGATGGACTTGTCGATCTGTCAACATATTTAAATCATGGTCTGTCAGGTTAGTTTACTTTCACTCTTTCTCTCTCTCTCTCTCTTTCTCTCTCTCACTCTGTCTTTCTCTTTCTCTCTCTCTCTCTTTCACTATGTCAGTTATTTCAATCTTACTCTGTCTGCCTTAAATCAGTACATCATATCTTTATTACTCTCTTGCCCAAACCACACTCTCGCTCTCCTTATCTGTGTGAAGATTTTTGCATGTTTATTTCAATATATTTTTTATATAGATCATACAAGTATGCTAAGGTATCTGCCGTTTTGCATGTCCTCCACATCAACTATCTAGTTTTACAACTTTATATCCGCACACACACACACACCAGCACACCCACACAATTTACTATTTGAGCTTAGCCCACAGTCCAAATATAAATAAATATATATTGTATAGACTCCAACCGAACCACCCAAGCCCACGAAAGTTCCCCAAAAAAAAAAAAAAAAAAAAAAAAAAATGTATCTCACAGCTTTCATAAAAACAACAACAAACAGAATCAGAGATGTGTACCTTTTTTACATACGAATGTGGTGGTATGTGAACAAAAAGAGACAGAGATGGAGAAAGAGAAAGAGATGGAAGGAGTAAGAATAAATGTGTGTTTGTGTGGTATGCGTATTTGCAGTTTACCAACTATTTTACGTACCAAATTCAGTTGAATGGATTGGTTTATAGGTTTTTCCTTTTATTTTATTTTATTTTTTTTATACTTTTCAATCAATAAAAATAAAATAAAAAATAAAAAAATAAAAAATATAAAAAGCAACAGTAGAAGCGCTTTAAATGGATCACACGAGTAGTCCGCTTAGTTGCTCTGTTTTACCCCCCAATCCGTCTCTCTCTCTCTCTCTCTATGTCTTACTCTGTCTCTGTCACTCTTTCTCTGTGAATTTAGTTTTTTTTCTGAAAAGCAGGAGCTTTGGCATATTTGCTTTGTGTATGTGTCACCATCTGTATTAGTGTGTATCTGTGTGTATTTGTATTTTTATAGCCGCTGGCAGCAATTCAATCTGTGCAACTTGCATGACCAAGCAATTTGTTTTATGGCCGGGGAGACAGTAGACGGCTCTTCTGCCTAATGAATATTGATATATGGCATATATCTCGATAGATTTGTTATGCATATTTTCTATTTATTTCATGCCTACTACTATCCATATTTTTTATAGACAATTCGTATTTTATTTTTTTTTTTATTTAAAGCGAAAAAAACAATTAAAAGAAGACTTATTAAAAATTCTATTAATCATTGAATATATTTTCTTCTTCTTCATCTCTCTCTCACTCTTTAGATAATGAGATGCGTGATTTGAGCGTGACATTTTATGGCGGTAATGGAGCCAATCAGAAAACTCAATTCAGTCTTCTCACATTAGGTGCAGCAGCTCTGGCATTTAGTATAATTTTCACCTAAAAAGTAAGTTTAAGTTAATTGCATATTTTTTCTGTGTTCTTTAATTTAAGTAACGAAAGTCACCGCCAATTGCATCAATACTCAAAATGAGTGTTTGCGTATTTTAGGAATTTATTTCAAAAACTACTTTTCTTTTTTTTTTTCTTGGCTGATTTTGTTTTAATTGCCATTCCAAATCGCTGTACGATGTGCCGCAAAAAGACACAAAAATCTAGTATCTAGTCGAAAATTAGTTTAAGCCAGTGTGTATAGAATAAAAAAATGAAATAAAAATGAAAACTTTTCAATATAAAATTAAAGCCATCTTCGATTAACCCTTTTAAAATCAAATTTTCTTAAAACAAAAATAAAAAATAAAAACAAAGTTTAATCAAATCACACATAATCCAAAACAAAAATGAGAAACAAAAAAAAAATGGAACCATAAATGTAACAATCAATCTAGAATTGTTTTCTATTAGGAGAAACTCAAATACCCACACACAAATACACACTCACTCACACACAACCATTCCGAAAGCATTTCAGCACTCGAAACTCCAATGTAAATAGAATTTTATCGCATACTGTTTAGGTATAAAATGCACCAAAGAATTAAATATAAAAAAAACAAAACAAAAAAAAAAAATACATTTATTGAGATATATAAAAGCAGAGGAAAACTCATATAGAATAATAAGATAAATATATATAAATAAATAAATAAATTGCTTTAGTCTGTGTATGCAAACAACCGTCAGATAAATGTATTATTATGATTATCATTATGCCAATAGATAATTTAATTTAAATTTAATTAATAATGATAATAAATTTCGCAACTAACAAAAACTGAACAAAAATACATTTTCATACACAAAAAAAACAAAGTGGAAATAATGCAGAAAAATTCAGAGAACCGTAAATAATTATGAAATCTAGTCAAATTCTCAATCGCTAAATAAACCAAAAACTGAACTCATTTGTGTCATTGAAAAATATAAAAAAAAAGTATTTAAATGCTTAAAGCGAGCCACGTTTTTCTAGCTTTTTGCAATTTTTATATTAAACTAAGTAGCTTAATTAATAATATAAACCGAATGCGCAAAAAGTGGCAAGTCTTGATTTCCTTGATAAATGTAAATTAATACAATTATAAACACATAAATAAACGGATATTCAATACTTCCAGTGTATGTGTTTCGAATTAAAAAATATATATAGATTAAGTGTAAATAAAATCATAAAGAAAAAATATTTAAATGGGGTTTTGGTTTAGTAAAAAAAAGGAAAGAGCTCAAGCCTCTTGGTGGGTCTCTGGGTAAAGTTTGCGGACTTAGAAATTAAAATAGATATTTAAAGTAATTGCTAGTCTAATTCTGGTCCAGGCAATTTAATTTATGTAAATATATTGCACTCCAGGAAATATAATATATATATATATATATATATATAAATACAGAATTCGCTTCAATATTGCCGAAATACCGAGGGCAAATATTATTGCACATTTTACGTTTTGTGTTTTAAATAATTGGCCAAAAAGAATTTGGTCAATTTATGCACCATAAATTTTGAAAAAAAAAAAAAACAAATTGAAAAATAAATAAGCAAAATAGTTCAATATCACAGACTCGGCCAGAGGGATATTATATTCTATTTCGTATAAGGAAACAAAAAAAAATCTAAAGTAAAAAAAAAAAAAAAATGTGGAAGTTTTGTGACAAAAAGCATTAATCACTTGATTTTTTTAAATAAAAAAGAAATAAAGACAACAATGCTTTTTAAAAGATTTAATTAAAACTCCAATGATGTGGAAAATATTTCAAGAAAAAAACCAAAAAAAAAAAATAACAAAAACATGAAATTAAAATAAGTAATAAAAGCAACTCAATATTGAATATATGTAATTGTATGTGTAATTAAATGGGCGGCCAAGCGAACAAATTTGCGCCTGCAGGAAGAAGCCAAGAAAATTAAATTAAATTTAAATAACTAGAGCGACATAAAAATTATTGTATATGTAATTGTATCAGTATGTGTGTATTGCTACAAAAAAAAAACAACAAAAATTAAAAAAGATATATTACATTTACAACAACAACAACAAGAAGACACGCTGGCCAACGTTGGAGCAACGCGCCAAATGAAAAAATTATACCAATTTGCAAAATTTTTAAATCGAAATAATTTCAATTTTTTCCATTTTGTTTGAAAAACATTTGAAACTTCTCCCTCAACACACTCTAACGATTAAATTAGTGAAATTAGTATTTAAAAGTAACTCCTCTCCACCGTCCGATCCCCCCTCCCCACCTAGCTATAATGGTAGATAAATTGATTTTAAATTATCCTTCGCCTTATTTACAATTTAATCGTTTGGTTTGTTTAAAAAATTTTCATTTTACTTATTTCTTTTATGAAGAAAAATTTAAAGAAAAAACCACAGCAAAAAATAAATAACCTCCAAAAGAAAGAAAAAGGCAAAGAAAATTAAGAAAACATTTAAATGTATGTATATGTGACTAGAAATGTATGTGTATGTATATTTGATTATTTTGTAAAATTTTTCAAAAACTATAAATAAAGTCTATATTAACATATAAATCAAATAATCCTGCGTCGTTGTCTTTTATTTTGAAAGTAAATTTTGGCCCCGCCCTTCACAAGTAAGTACAATCAGGATGTCCTGCAGTCATAATAAATACCAATATAGACAGAGAATAACCAAGATAAACAGGAGCCACAGTGTTCAAGGCAAATTGGTAGGAAAAATAATTCAAGCTGTTTTGCAGCAATAAACTTGCTTTATTTTTATTTAGTCAACAACTTCCTGGCCCTTTTTCAATTTGCATTGCCCAAGCACAATTTTTCGGAGACTGCATTCTTTGCTTAAAATAACTTTATTACCTGTCTTCTCTTTATTACAATATCCCAAGGAAAACAGTAAATATAAAAATATTTAAAATATGTCCTTTTACTGGACTTTATAATTTATGTGATTTTTTAGATTTTATAAAATATTTATATAGATTTAATAAAACCAGAAGTTGTGGTTGAATTTGTAGGTGACAAGTTAGAAATAAGCTTTGCTCTAAAATAGAAATTTACATTAAAGGAAGCACGCCATCTAGCGGACGAATCCTTTTAATATTAGGGGAATTAAAATATTTGTTCTAAGGAGTTTTAGATGGGAACCAACTTTACCTTTAAGCTTTTTAAAATTTAAAACTTCGAAATGAAAACAGTAATCAAAGAAAGGGAGACCAGAGAAGAAAAAAGAAACTTGCCTAGCGTGGAAGCATAAGCTCTCCGAGTCTCAAGTTTGGTTATCCTTGATCTTATTGTCTCTAAATTATTACTATACAATATTTACAATATTTATTTTCATTATTTCTTTGCCTTTCATAGAAGCTCTGCACAAAATGCACTGCCTCATCGATATGGGCAGAAACTATTGTTCCCAAACAATTCTGCAAAATTCTTTTAATAGGTGGCGCTTTGTGTCAACACAAAAAATATCTCAAGCTTATGAAAAAATAAAAATTTGGATTTTATTATTTCTTTCTGCCACTCAATTTTTTCAAGTTTTAGTTTCACTTTGTTCTCCATTCTTCTTTTCATATGTTACCATTAGATTAGATTCTTTCATTTTTCTTGATTCAGTTCAGTATTCAATTCAATTACATTTAGCTTACATTTACACTCCAAAGTTACAGGCCACAAATTCAGATGACGTGACAATCTCCAATGCTCAGTACTTTTCACTCGCAGTGTGTGCCTCAGTCACAGTCAGCGCGTATGCAAAAAAAAAAGAAAGTGCCCAACTCTATGCAAAAACTTTAAATGGGAAATTTGACAAGGAAGCATAACGGTTATTTAAATATTGCATAACTACAGATACACAGACACACTTGTATACAATTTGTTGACAAGAGCAGTTTGTATGCGTGCTTAGTTTGTTATGCGCAAAAGTTTTGGGGCAAAAATATTTTTTGGGACTTTGGATTATTATGCTTATAAATGGAGACCCACAACAACCCGTACGCACCCGCATACATTTACCTGTGGCAGTCGGCGTGTGTGTGTTGAATTATTTGCATATTGCATAATAGCTAAATTCGTTGGAAGAAAAAAAAAAAGAAAAAAACTAAAAGTACCTCAGGCAAATTGAAAAGTTTTCAAACAGCCACCACAAAAAAGTTAAACTCTTTCTGCGAGAATATCTTAAACAGATTCATTGTTTATGCCAGAATTAAATTTCAATGTCAATCCAATATTCTAATCAAATTTCTTAATTCGCCGAAAATTGTTTCGACACTTTAGAAATTTTTGGAAAAGCTTAAGCAACTTGAAGATCAGACGCATTGAGTCACAAGTCTTATGGCAATTTGCAATTGCATTTCCAGTTTCCATGAAACAAAAAAACTCACAAAGAGACGAGCCAAAAGAGAAAGGGGGAGCGACTCAGCAGCACAAAGAAAATTCATCATCGAAAAAGAAAATGCATTTTCCAAATTATTTGTCCAATGCCCAAGCAGCTTTGGTAGCTTGTGCAATGCAATTCCAAAGTGCAAAACGGCATGAAAGTGGACCGAAGGCAGATGAATTAATACGAACAAGATGAGGTTGAGGTTGGGAATATGGATTAGAATAAAGGAATAGAGATACTGAGCTTCAATCGGGGGGGAATTGCACTCTAATGAAAGCGAGTGTGACCGTGTCGGTTTCAAGTATCCTTTGCTCTTCAAAACAAGCCAGGTCATGTTAACTATCTCTCTGTCTTTATCTTTGAGTGTGTTTGTGTGTGGAAAAACCTCATTTTCCAGTTTTGTTTTTGGCTTGCACCGAGAATGGGATGCCAATGTGGCTGTTATTGTGGCTTACTTGTACGAGCTACTTGTTGTCCTATTGCACAGCCATACAAATAGATTCACACACATACTAATTCTTCCAAGCCTGGTTGCTAGTTGCCTGACTGGCTAGTTGCCTGGGTGGCTGGTTGGCTGGCCTGCGTGTAAGTATGCATACGTGTGCGTATGACATGTTTGCCAAAAGTCCTTTGCTGCTGCTGCTTCTAATGCATTATAGCCAGACCGACATCAACGGATGCGAAGCTCACTCTCGACGGCTTGTATTTATCGTATGTGCATGCCGAAACCGAGCCAACACAAATAGCAACAACAACAACACTAAGAATACGGCAATGGGCACAGGTTGAAATATCACCAAGAAAACCAAACACACTCTCACACATATCCAAGCGCATTGAAACGGCCGGTGCATAAATATTTGCATATGCAATTTATTATGCTAAAAATAAGCCAAGATTTAAACCAGCACGCGTTTCTGCTTTTTGGGCCAACTTTTCAGACAGAGCAGCGCACTCTCTGCTCCTGCCGACCAGAACAGCCAAACAGCCAACCCAATCCTACTAAATATAGTGATGCCGGGCACAACAGATGCGACAGCTGCTCACACAACAACAACAACAACAGCAAAAAATGCCATGACAACTCATTCACGCCTACTAAGCCACTGCCAACCTAGCCAGTCCGCACCCGCCTCTTCACATCATATTGCCTATTTTGTGAGGGTGCACGTGTAGTAAAATGTTTTCTTCTTTTTCCGATTTCGCGACTGGAAATTTTCACCCTTTGTGGCACCGGAAGTGGGTCACGTATAATGCACACACTCACACACACATACACACATACACTTATATGTGAGTGCACCTAAATCAGCCAAGCAGGCAATGCTGCTCGTCAGGACAAAAGAAAAGGAGAGAGCCTGTAATTAAGCCAACGAAGCTTTGCATGGTTTTTCTTTTTTGCCCAAGTAAAAGACAGAGGCTGGGAATAGAGTAGGCAAAAAAAAAAATGTGTAAGTTGTATTTTCTATTATGTCTTTGAATATGGCTTATCCTGACGGCGGCATATGTATGTTAACTTAAATTAACTTAAATTTTTAAGTAGAAGCAACAGCCTAGAAATAGTTTCGGTGCAGTAGTCTCGGCTTTTGTATTGCCAGCTAGGTCGAGTGGCTTACAATCTAAAAGCTTAATTTGCTGCCAGCCTACTAAGCGACAGTTAAGTCGTCTGTAATGCGTTTAAGAAAAAGCCATTTGCATACTTTTTAAGAGCAAAGACCTAAGGCAAAAACAAAATTCTACAATAAGAAAAAAAAACGAATCATCCAAAAAGAGAAATTCTAGGAATTTTCATTAGAACCCAAGAAAGAGGGTAATCTGGGGGGAGCCAAAACACACACACTCTTTTTTGGGCATATATTCTCTTTATAAAAATTTATTTCTGGCCATATATTTCTAATATATAATATCTTCGATATTTCGTAAGAACACTGTGACTTTTTTAATTTAGAAATAAATGAATTTACTCAAATTTCTCAGAAAAGAGCATACAATGTAAAAATGAAATTGTGAGCAGTTAAATCCATTTTACAAGTACAATAATAACAATGCCAACAACAAAACAATTGAAGCTTTAAGCAGTATAAAAAAAACGCGTTGTTTTTTTCGCAACGTTCATACGCCCCGTGGGGTGTCTTCAGCTTGTTGCCTTCTCAAAGCCTATAGACTGTGAGTATGGGGAAGAAATATATGTCTGTGTGTGTGTATGTGTCATAAGTGCCACTTAAGAGCCGAGAAGCCTATACACGCGCTCAGTCCTCAAAAAGCTAAGAAAACAATAAAGCGTAAAGCACTTAATAGGCTGCCAGTGTGTCTACCAGAAAAAAAGAAATGCATAGAGTCTGATCAGAGGAGAGCAGAGAAATGAGGGTAACTGCTGATCCATATGACTTGGCAGCATTTTTAATTCATAATGCACATCGTGGGGCCAGCAAAAGGACAAGTGCTGAAATGCCCACTCCTAGAATGTATCGTAGATCTTTGTAGGCAAAGAACCAATACACTTGCCCACAATAATGACAAACAAGGCCTGGCAAATGGGAAAGGACTCGACGAAGGGTGCCTGTCGAGTGTTGGCGACAGCCGAGCGATAACAACGACAACAGAGTGAAGCCATCAAGGATGTGACTGAAGTCAACTGCTGGCGGCAAAGCTTAAAAACTTTGCAACACCCACCACAATGGTGGTGGGGCATATGTGGGAAAGTATATGTATTTGTGCAGGTCCTGGAAACGTTACTGATATTTCTGGCCAAGCTCAGCCATTGCCAGTGCCAACAAGACCCGATAACATCTGGCAAAGAGAGGGACTTATGTTTTCACTACTCTGACTTGTTGGCTAAAGTGTTGCGTCGTTTAACGCGACTCGGATCGTAAAGTGTGAAAAATTGATTCTATTTTTAATCCCGAAAGTATCCTCGGTTAACCCATGAACTTCAAGTAGGAAACGAAAAGTTGTCATAGACATTTTATGCATCATTTGGCCGTTATAACTGCGGCAAATTCTAGACTCAATTCCTTGTTACGGCCACATTTCTTCAACTAAATTAAACAGCCAAAATGCGAGTGAGAAAGATGGTACAAATCGATCTGGGTGTGAGGCAGAAAATAGCAATGCTTAATCGCCTTTTCCAAGAACGAATCATCAAATAGAAAATAATGATGCTTCCAACTAAAAAGGTCGTGGAAAGTGGCTTAATTAATTTTCAATTCAATATAATTTGTATAACTCTTCGTTGTCAGTGTTTGTAATCATTTTCGCGCAATTAGCAAAATTTATTCAAAACCTTATTTAAATTGACTTATTTGATTCAATTGGAGTGTTCTTTAAGCCCGGCAGGTTTTTTGTTTGCCTTAAAAATTAGAGCAACGTTACGTATACGTAATATCATTTATAAACAACAATTTTACAAGCTTTGGAAAACAAACACACACACACACACACACATTGAAATTCTCCTTCATTTTTATTTGCCTTCTCTTCGTCCATATCATTCTCAAATGTATTGATGTGCAGCTAATGCGACCCCAGAGGCCGACTGGGCCAAGAGTTTCAGCTCAGTTTTGGCCTGGGCGCGCTAACGAGCTGTGCCTTGGAGAGGACATTCCCTGCAATTGTTGCCAATGCCTGAGTGCCAAAGCAAATAGCACAACAGGGCCATCGACAACTGGCCAAAGCGAAGCTTTTTTTGGAGGGAGTGGGGTGGCCTCAGGGCAGTGCTAAAACTAAAGTAAAATGCAAAAAAAAATACAAAAAATAAATAAATAAAAAAAGAAGGCATAAAGAAGATGCAAAGGAGAAATCTATACAGAACAACCAGACTAACAATAGTTCATAGAAGGCAGCCCAGGACCAGGCCAAGCCAAAGTTGGGCTAAAAAGAATAAGCAAACAAGCATAAAAAAAATCTATATGCATATATACATATATATGGGAAAGGAGTACGATGAAAACAGCAGCCAAATCACAAAATCCGATTTGCATGGATTTGTTGGTTTCTTTTGTTGCCCTAGTATCCTTCCCGTTAACGCCAATGCTACTTGCTCGTCTTGTTATTGTTGTTGTTGTTGTTGTTGTTGTTGTTGTTGTTGTTGTTGTTGTTACTGTTGACTTTGTTATTTTTTCTTAATGTCTGCTCAATAAAAACTGTTGCCACTGCCAGTGCCAGTGCCGCTATTGCTGACTCTACTGCTTCTTCTAGTTGTTGTTGCATTTTATTTGTTTGTTTGTTTGTTTGTTTCTGCTAAATTGTGTTTTCCCTTGTTCATTCGTTCGTTCGCGTTTTCTATGGTGCCCCCTTTTCATGACATTTTGATTTTTGTGGAATTTTTCAGTGATTTTACATGTAAGCATCCTTGTGAGTTGTGGCATGTCTGCAATTGTAGCTGCTGCCACTTGGTTTCTCTGATTCTGATTCTGAATCTGATTCTGATTCCGCCTCTGGTTCTTTCAATTGTCCACTTGGTCCAAGCTTCTGTCTCCTCGTTCTCCACACAGTTCACATGTCTGCCTAACTGTCCTTCGGTCTGTCTTGCTGGCTCTCAGTCATTCCCTTCTTGGCTGTCTATCTTGCTGATTGTCCCTTTACCGTTTCACATTCGCCTTTTTCCCTTCCTTCTCTTTTTTAGTTGTTTTCGATTTTCTTGGTCATTCGTTTTGTTTCTTTATCCTTTTTTTTATGCACACGGTCTATTCCCGTGGAGTCAGCGTCAACGAAGTTGTCGTTTTCGACTGGTACATCTGCCACCAAATGTCACTGAGTCTACCTCCACCATCTTTCCCATACACCCACACCCACATACATTCTCCCATCCACACATACTTGTAAATTGTTCAATTTCATTGCACATTGTTGCGCATTTCTTTCCATAGAAAAGGGAATGCTCTTTTTTTACACATACACACACGCACACACATATATGCTATATATATATATTTGTGGGTGCCTGTATATGTTTTACAAAAATTTCTCATGTACAATAACGTAATCTACATAATTTTCTTTTTAGTTTAGTTTCTTGGTGTGTTTGGCCATGTTTCAGGCACGGATTGCTGTCCTCTTTTTCAATTTTGTGGTTGGTTTTCTCATGTCAATAGAGGAGGGAAACCAGGCAACCCAACAAAACACGAAAATAAATTTCAGTTAAAATGTAACTGGAATATAAGCAAGACTGACTTGTTGCCCATTGTCAGCAGTGCATTGAAGTGGTACCTCCATTAATGAGTCCAGCTGGACTCAGAGATCAACAGAATGCAGTCGAGATACGTTGGAGTCTGTATAAAGGAAATTAAATCCATAGAACTTAAAGGCTTTTGGATCTTAAAAAATGGAACTCTAAATAAAAAAGCGGGAGTGTACTTAATTTCAAGCAAGCTTAAGAGTAATATTGGCTTAAAAGTTTAATTGATTTCTATCCATCTCTTGAACTTATCATAAAAGGTTTTGTCTGAGATATCCAATTAGTTAGAAACCTTTCAGGTTTGAGGTCAATTCATCTTATATTCCTTTTATTAAATCCGGAGTTATCCGATATCCATGACAGTATAATTAAGTTCTTTCTTGGTCTCATCAGAACATTTTTCTTTTGAAAGTCCCAAAACCTTTGGAAATTAACTTAAAATTCCATTTGAGCTGCATTTTTCTTCTGAGCCTTTTAAAATTCCAAGGGCAATCCAGTACCTTTAGAAATGACTTGATGAATTGTCTTTTGGAAAAGCCTTTGCTAAGAGATGATAATATCTGGAAAGTCTAATTAATGCTTGACTTTCAATTAAAAGCACTTAAATTGAGATACGCCCTTATGTGGCTTAATAGCTATCCTCATGACTTTGACTTATGTGGCCTAGGCTGTAATGCCAGGTTATTAATATGCAACGCATACTGTCCGACTATCCGACACGGAACATGCAGCACCAATAGCAGCTCCAGGAAAAACAACAAGAACTACAATAGCAACAACAACAACAAGGACAACAACAAGAACAACAACTTCAGTCAACACAGCCAGAAGAACAATAAGAATCGGATTGCAGTATGGTCATAATCCATCATAAGTTGAACTGCCTAACTCATTTGCACCAAGAACTGACCAGTTTGTGCCAAGCTTTTGTGTTTGCCAATGCCCTCGGAACTGGGCCTCATATGGGTACAAAGAATGGCTGGATTGTTATATCGCTGGTAAGTGCTGAGCTTGCATTTCTCCCACAACAATTGGAAAAGTGAGTGGTGAATGTGCATTTGTGTGTTTGTATATGTGTGTGCGTGTGTGTGTGTGTGTGTGTTTGGTAAGCCAATTGTTGAATGGAAATCCATTTCATTTTAACATGCTGGCCACAATTAGTACACATCCAGCGCCGCTTACTTAACCATATGGTTGCCCGCATCAGCCATTGTCCTCCCGTATTCCCAGACTTTGGTAGTTTGTTTGCCAACAGCTCGGACTCTCTCCAAGCCAAACTGGCTGTCAAGCGCTTGTTTTTCTCCTTGTTGTAGACCATAACTGAACGATGGCGGCAATAGCAGAAGAAGAAGTACAAGCCCAACCAGCAAACCAGTAAAACTGACCAAACCAGCAGACCAACACACCGGCAGATCAAGTGGGCAATGCTGAGAAAGACTAAGCTGACCCGGTCTGAGTGACCACCCCAGGGCGGCACCGGGCATGTGTATATGTGTACATGCAACGTCGTCGCTGTGTCGTGCTACTTGTCGGTATCAGGACGTTGTCAGGCAGCTGCCAGCTGAAGTGGCATTAAAGTCATTGCACGGCCGTCCGAGCAACTCATCCCCTTGACCTCCTGCAGCTCAGCCATTGTGACAGTGAAGAGCCGAACTGATTCGCGTACGGATTTAAGAGACAGGGCTTGGGTGAGGCTCTTTCCTTTTATTGCATTTCCACAAGCATTCTGATGAGGACATCTCTCTGGCTTGCTGGCCCCTGAAGCGGTCTTGTTTTGGGTCTGGTCCCCTTTATTTCTTTTATTATTATTATTTTTTGTATTTCCTCCCTTTCTCACTCTCCTTTTATTCGGTTTGGACTCATACATATTTAGCAGTTTTATTTTCGCTTAAACTCCTCACGGTTGGTACATGACAGACTGGTCAGCCCCTGGGTAAATCGCTTAATTTAGCAACTTTTGAAAGTTCCTGGTGAAAATTGCACACTTGGCCCCACTTTGATTCCCTGACTTGTTCCAGATATTGCTTACTTTGATATAGGTAAGTATGTGTGTGTGTGTATGTGGAAGTATAAACAAAGTGCAACAATTTTCTAATTACAGTGCATGCGTGCGTGAGTGCACGGCAGTCACGCGCGTTTTGGGTCACGCAATCAAACAGAAAGTACAACTCCACCCAAAAGTATGCAGTTCGCAGTGCGACAAGCGCAAAACTGGCGCATTAAATTAATTAAAAAATAAATAATAAAAAAAAATATTATATATTAAGAAAGGGAAGAAACCACCAATAAGAACTTCCAGGGAAATACTCTTTTTGAAATTTGACAGAGACAATTAAAAGTTACCAAACAAACGAAAATTGGTTGAGATGGTTTCCTAATTGGCTTGGTTCTTACTTTGTCAGGACTTAATTATTTACTAAAGCATGAAACTGACTAAAGTATTTCAACTGATCGAAGTGAATTTACCAAGCGGTACACTCAGCTTCTAGAAGAAGGGTCACATAGGGATTGTAAGTCGCGTGCAAATTAAGAAACTGCAGCACGACAAAATCGAATAAACTCTGCGCGAATAAACACTCGCAGAGACTTGGAGCAGGGCGACAGAGGAAGGGGTTTGAGTGTAAAACCGTTAGCAGTTGGCAAGCCAGGCGTAAAGTCGGCCAACTGTAAATTGAAACGAAGTTGTGACCTGTCGCTTGTCGCCTCTGCCAGCGGCCCGCACACACACGTGAGGTCAGGCAAATGTTCATTAATCAAAACAATTAACGAGGCCGCATTGCATTTGCAAGACTTCACAATATTTTTAGCAAACACTGCACCCCCACACCGGGGATAGGTCAGGTCTTTTGGGCCTGCACTCTGTTCGTAAATTCGTTATTATTTTCTGGTTTTCTTTTTGGAGTGTTGTCGACAGCGACACGTACCACAAAAATAATGAGCAAAAATATTTAGCACTCGGCTACGCCTCATGACCAAATCAAATGGAATTATGGAAGACTTAAAGTCCAACCGAAAGTAAGGCAAAACAGAAAAAGAGAGTAAACAGCCATAACAATAAGCAATTTGTCAAGAACATTGACCACACACCCAAATCTGCCCCGGTGCCGCTTATGGCAGGAAAATATAAATTTTCCAGCGAAGGGCGAAAGTCGAAAAGGAGTTTCATTGTCGTAGTACATGGCACCTCCCAAGCGTAAAGCCCTACGCCAAGGTTTATGTTGATAGCCAAAGCCAATACACAGTCTGAACCCTCCAACCAGAAGCCACGGATTGCCTGCCAACTCTGGACTTGCTGCTGTCTCAATACGCAAGAGAAATGACTTTAGTTTCTGCTGCCCCAACTCCCAGCATGAAGAGAGTATTGCACTTTCCGTTCATCTTAATTCCTTACTCCCTTTCTTTTTCTGTTGATGATGGATCCTTTAAGAATGCTCCCCAGACTGCCAATTCCGAAATTGGAACAATGGGTGAATTTTGATAAAAACGTTGAAATTATTTGATTTCAAATTGTAATTAAATTAATAATTTTAAATATATCCTTATTTCCTTACAAGATTTATGGAATTTTTGAGGGACTCACAGAAGTAATAAAAATGAAAAACCTTTCAATCTTTTCACATGCTCAGACAGAAATACGCATGAAGTGATTCAACAGTCCCTTGGATCTCATTCAGTATGCAGAGAGCATAAATTAAATAAAGATCTTTTTTATTTTCAAAAACAATATTTCAGTATATGCGTTTTTATTCGTACACCAACTGAGGGCTTGATTGCCGTTGATAATCAAAGAAAGCCAGGGGGTACCACTGCAAAGACAGAGTCGCGAACTGGATACTGCTAGACTGGATACTCTGGATAGTGAATTCATGTCGCTGCATGTCCTTTCGTGTTATTTTGTGTTTTTTTTTCTTTTTGTTTTTTTTTTTTTTATTCTCTGCCTGTCTCTCCTTGTTCCAGATGTGGCTGTCTGTTTCGTTTATGCAACAATTAAAATTCGCAATGAGCGTGATTGTAAATTAAAAAAGATAAAAACAAAAGTGTGAGTACAGAAGAGGGTGTATTAAAATATGAAAAAAATAAAAATTAAAAAAATAAAAAAATAAAATCTTCCTGGGTTATATGAAAAATTCGCTGCATTTTATTTATGATTTCCGTTGATAAATGCGCCCGTCGAGGATGTCAAGCTTGTGTGAGAGTGTATGTGTGTGTGTGTGTGTGAATCCGTAATTAAAAGCAAAAATAATGTATAAAAATTTATCGAAATCATGCAACATGAGAGTCACTTCCGGCCCAAATGCCCAGCTCACTCTTACTGGGAAGTTTATTCTCCAACCCTGCCTATGCGGCCATAACTTAGAAATTCGCCTAGACTTTAAGTGCAAAATGTAAAAGTCCTAGAATCTGCCAGAGCACCTGATGCAGCCTTGACACCTGGTCACTAAAAGGAAACTTTGCAATTAACTGCCCCACTGCACTTTAATGCGCCACAACCAAAAAAAAAAAAAAACAAAAAAAAGAAGACCATGTCAGTTGCTCTGCCAGTAAGAATCTCTCTGTTTGTCTGGCCTGGGGCAAATCGTCTTTTGGTCGTTTCTTTAACTTTTAATTATTTTTTGAAAATGTGAAAAACGAAAATTGCATTTCATCGCTTGGCAAAACTCGCACACGGCATTCGCAACGGGGCCAGTTGTAGATTTGGCCAGGCATACGCTTATTTTATTTACACAACGCCATGCAATCTCAACTAGCAACCTTGTAAATCAGTCAGTACCCCAGTCAGTCAAATCGTCATTCCCTACACCAGTATGCCGTGTATATACCATGTTTTTCGCTCCGAATATGCCAAAGCAAGGTAAGCGCCGGCCACTGCCGCCATTGCCTACATACATATTTGTTTTGTTGTAAATCACTGGGAGCTGCAACAGCAACACCGCCAGCAAACAACACAAAAACTACTGCAAGAGCAGAAAAGAGTATATGCAACAAGAAGAAGCAGAAGAACGAAAATGTAAAAATTCGTTCACTCTTACAAGGCGAGTTTCACCACTGCACATGCCACTTTACACCCAACGTAAACACGACTTTCATTTGTATTGCATACCGAACGCCATTTCTGCGTTATTTATACAACCCGCCCACCGCATTCACTGCCTCTCATCAACTCACTCCCCGTTCACTCTCTTCCCTTTTCATACTAGCAACAGCCGAGCTGAGCCGGAGTGGCCCGAACCGAGCTGGGACTGAGCTGGGGTTGGTCTTCTACGAGGCCCAGATTGTCAAGGGGCCAAGCCAGCACCAAATGTTTATTTTTTATTTTTATAAAATATACTCTCCTTTAACCAAAAATGGTATGCTTAATTTTATAGTATGAGTCTTAAGAAAAGTCTTGAAAAATATCCATTATAATATTGACCAACTGAGTCATACGAAAATTAATAGATTATATATCTTATATATACTAACTAATACTTTGATTTCACTAAATACAAATTATTCTATATAATTTCTTGCTAAGAGTTCAGATTAAAATGTTCTTAAGATATGAGCAATATATCAATAAATCTGTTAATCCTGAACCAAACCGAAAGACCTTGGAACCTAATTTTCAAGTATGCCAGATTTCTCCTTTTTATTGCAAGAGAGTATAAGAACTTTGTCATATCAAAGATCTTTCTTTAGTTTCTTGTTTTTGTTTTTTGTTTTTTTTTTTTTTTTGTAACATATTTTTTTCGTTTAAAATTTGTTGCTGTTTTTGCTTGTACCACTGGCAGGGCTGCTGGTTCTGCTGGTGCTGCGGATGCCGTGGCTGTTGTTGCTGTTTAACAAAGCGCATAAATTCGCTAGCAACTGTGTCCTCGGAGCGGCACTGACCTACCCCCAGCTTGGCAATAGTAAATGGTAAATACAATAACAACAGCAACAATAATAACAATAGAAAAAGCAAGAGCTTCAGATTCAAGCAATTTTCCCAGCAGGTCTCTGTCTCCCAGAATCACCATCTGCCATCAGTAATCTTCGCCCTATGCATTTCTTTTTTTTTGTATTTTTTTTTTACCCGTTGTACATCTTCAAAGTGTTCGTTTCGGCTTGCTGCGCTTTCTCATTTGGTTTATTTGTGTTTGTGAACTGGTCAAAACGGTTTCACTGCTCTGCCCTTGCCACTATTCTGTAAATGCCCTTCAAACGACCACCTCCGCCAGCTTGCTTCGCCTTGCTTACTTTCCGTTTGCGTTTCCTGCTCAACTTTTGGACGCCCCAGTAAAAACGCATAAGCATATGCAAAATGCTATATATATTTGTTGTTATTATCGTTGTTGTTGCCTCTTATCTGGGCCGACATTGTCGCTGGCAAAGCGACCCACCCAATGTCCGCCCCGATTTCGGACCTTCATCAGTCTCTGCTGGTGCTGCTGGTGCTGGTGCTGGTGGCGTCGCTGCTGCCGCCCTGCAAATATAATAAAAAATAACGTTTGCAACTTAATCTCTGACAGCTCGTTACCCGTTTGCATGAGCACGATATTCATGAGCTGCTAAGCTCAAGTTACAGTTACTTTGGCTAAGCAAGAGGCAAGCCACCCATTTAACCAAGCCAAACCTCAACCTCAGCAATGGTGGTGTCTTTGCACGTCGAGTTGGTCACACCAGTGCCAATGGCCACAAGGATTCGGTGTTGGTTGCTATTGCCTTTGTGCTATTATTTCACCTGATGCTTAAAATTTATTTATGCATTTCCACAATTTTCCAGCTTTGACATTTCGATTGAATTACCCGAGCGCCAAATAAACATACAAATTTATTTGTGGCACTGAGTGTGCGCATCTGTGTGTGTCTGTGTGTGTGTTTGCTTGTGTATGTGAAAATAATACGCTTACCCCCATGCGCATTTAATTTGTATAATTATCAGCGTTAAGCATGCCAAGGGGTCAAAATGCTGCGGCTGATAAGCAAGCAAACAGCGAGCAAGGCCGCCACACGGACTGACCGTCTGACCAACAGAACATCGGTTTCAGACGGTTTGTCAGAGTAGTCAAAAAAAAAAAAAAAAAAACACAGAAAAAAAAATCAACTGACGCAAAGCGTCACACAGTTTTGCTGATAAGCAATGACACACCCACAAGCACGAAACCAACACACACACACACACACACACACACAGACTCACATAATTAGCGCAGGCTAATGCCCAAAATGGCCCACATCAGGCATTTGCCAAATGGTACACATACAGAGAGACAATCAGCTTTGCTTGTGTTTGTGTGCTTGTGTGTGTGCGAATGTGGCTATGTGTGCTCACTGAGAGCCGCCATTAAGCATTCATTGGTCACCAGGGAGTATGTTGCGGGCAACAGCTGCGTGCTGCCAAAACCAAATGAGCAATTGACTGCGTCTACCGCCGAGCGCATTTGCCTCTTCTTTGGATCCACTGATCCATTGTATCTTTTTCGCCCACAAATTCGCTGCTCTCCCCCTCCGCGACTTTCTCTGCGCCTATCTCTCTCTCTCTCTGTTTCTGGTTGCTTGTGTGTGATTGCCTGCGGCAATGACCGTGTTGGCCTTTTTGTATTATCTTTTACGTTTTAATGTGTCGGTTTATAAATAATTGCAAAGGCACATAAATTATGCATTTTAATTTACATTCGTTTTACGCATTTTTCAATAAAAAATATTGTTGCCTACGCACAGGCGCATTTTCCACAGCTTGAGCCACAGCCGCAAGCCTTTTGGCCCCAATGTGGTGTTGGCTCGCTTTACTGTTAATTTATTGTTTCAGAAAAGCGAGAGATAGAGAGAGATTCTTGACATTAAATAATTGTGCATTTATATGATTTAATTTGTGGCCACTCAGCCAAAAATTGCCGGTCATAAATAGAGGCCACGCGCTCTTTATATGCATAAGTAAAATGTATTTTCACCTAATTGCAATTCTAGCAATGATGTTGAATATATATTTTGTAATCCCTGTTAATTCCGAATATTTCTCTCTGACCACAAACAGAACCAAGCTGTTTGCTATTTACCTTTCGGATAGATGAAGAATCATGAACGAAATTGAAACCCAAGTGGAAGGAGCATCGACCAGCAATTTGGGTTAGTGGGCTATGAGGCAGGTCTGTTACTGGTGTTGCTTGCTGCCCAGAACAGTTTGCACAGCAATGCAGATGTTTATAGTTTTGTTAGTGTGTGTATGTGTGTTTCAGATTTTGTGAGTGTGAGTGTGTGTTGATATATAAAACGCACCGGAAACAAACTGAAACCAGAGAAGCAAACAAGTAAGAGTTCCGAGCTGGGCAAGCCCAGAAAGAGTTACCAAGTCTATGGAAAAGAGACAGAGTGTGTGAGAGAGAGAGAGCGAGAGAAGACGAGGCGACTGTATAAATAGATGATGAATGTGTGACCGCACTGGCATTTCCGTTTTGTTGAGTGTATGCGTTCATGCTTGCTTGTGTGGATCTTAGAAAGGTTTTGCTTACACACACATACACGCACGCACGCACGCAATTGTGTGTATATATTTACATTTATGTGTGCGAAATTGTGTCAAAATTTAAATTGAAATATTTTTGAAAATTGCGGAAATGTTTGAGTTTATTTTGGATGACAAAACTAACTGAGAGGACTTACGCTACTGGAAATCGAATGAAATTGCAATTGATACGACTTATTTGGTGCAGAAATTCAATGTTGGTTCATTCAATCGAATGAGTCAGCAAACTAGCCAAAAAATGAACTGAAATATCAAAGACTCTGGCTAAAAATATCGAAAAACTTAGACGACTTATGAAAACAACAACAAATAAGCGGAGTCGAAGAAACTGTCTCCCATTCTGATGAAAATAAAAGAATGAGAGTAGAAAGAGTATAAAATTACTTATAAGTAAAAAGTTGTTGAAGAATTGTTTACTCCCCTAGATGACACCAGGCAGCAAGTTAACCAAACTTCATTCCACCCATTTTGGTTGGCTTTGGCATGCCACTCGAGCGTTTTGCACATGTAAGACATTTTGAGCCCCGACACAGCCGTCGAGCCAAAAGTCGTTAAAACTTTATGAAAGTCAAACAAGAAAAAAAAAATAAAATAAAGCCAAGAATTGAGCGAAGTTCACTTCACAAAAAAAGCTCAAAAAAAAAATGAAATAAAATATTACAACAACTAAAAGTGAAGAATTAAATAAATAAGCGTAGCGAGACACAACGAATTGGTGACCCCAAGCTTTCAAGGCATTGGCTTTTCCCCCAGATCAACAGAAGCAACGGAAACCTACCACACTCTGCCAAAATCCTTGCTAGAACAAGTGCAAGCCACCGAATGACCAACAGGATACCTACACTCCGGGCTCTCATTTCAATCCGTTTGTCCTTGCTTATGTAGAGAAATATGGCTTTGGTTTTGTTTGAACGAGAGTGGATTTTAGAATTACACAGCTGAAGATATATTTGAAAGGATCTCCTTAGCTAGAAGAGAAACCCAAGTTCCCAAGATTATTATAAACAATATTTAGCTCAAGACTAAATAAAAGTACACAACCAATTTTATAGGCTGAGAACTAAGTTTTTTTTGAAAATAAAACCAAATGAAAATCAATCTCAACAATATGGAAATAAAAGTCGGGCTTGGTATTCATAATATAATATTTAGTTCTAAAGCCAGGAAATAAATATATAATATGAAATTTTAATATTTTCTGAAGATTACAAATTTTTTGAGAATTATTTTTCTAACTTGAATGGGATTGGCCAGCACTGCAGATATTCCTAAGATCGATTTGATATGACATAGTAACTAGTCCGAATCGAACTTAACCCAGATGGAAATTGAGATCGGTCAATAAAAGTTGAAGACCGATTTTGATTGGTATGTCAGCAATATATTTGACTATAGATCTGATTAAAATTTATTTATTCCTTTATGAATTATTTCTTGAGTCACCCTCGTCCCTTTTTTATTATATTTGTCATTTCCTTGATTTTTGTTTTGTGTACTTTATGTGCTTCATTCATTTTTTTCTTTCTTTACTTTTTTTTTTTGCTTGTTGCTTTTCTGCGCATTATATCATTTAAATTTCCATGTTTTTCTTTTTTTTATTTTTTGTTTATATAATTTTTTCATTTCTTCCCCCATTATTTTTGTTTGTTTTCTATGCTTTACATTCATTTTTTCTTAGCACCAGAAATGCTGCCAATGACTCTCTGGCCTCGCGCTGGTTTTCATTAGGATTCCGCTTCTGACCAGCTTGAAACTCAAACTGCCAACAACAATGACAATGACTCGGACAAACTTCCGCGAAACGCCCACCTAGGCAGCCTCACACCCAGCTACTCTTTCATACTTTACCGCTGCTGTCAACCGCTTTTTCCGCTTGCAAAATGATTTGATGGCGGCATATCCGGTTGAAGTGCTCAGCTCCGTTTGGCTTCACTCGGTTCAGCTTGGCTTGACTTGGCTTGGGTTGGATTGGGTTGACTTAGGTTGAGTGGACTGGTCTCGGGACGACCAATACAAAACGGATCCGGACAGCCGTTCTGCACTGTTTGCGCTTGCATATAATCTTTCATATTCTTCAGTTTGCTGTGTCATTTTTTGTATTATGGATTGCCGAGGGTGGATTGAAGTTGGTAGGTGGCATTTTTCTACTTGTCCGAGCTCGTTGAGCACAACAGCACTGATGACTATGCCGGGGTCCGTTTTTTGCTCCCTTTGGTCCTATGGGTTCACCGCCAACGTTATCAATTTGTGCGCTAAAGTTTTTTATTTAACTTTTGACTTTCAACTTTTTTGTAATTTTCTGTTTTCTTCTTTTTTGCTGCTGTTGTTTCATTCTTATCCAGTAACTTTTTACTAAATACAGTTTTTCAAGCATAAAACTCTCGAGGCTCTGCGAGCTGGCCAAGAGATCGCCATAGTCTCCGTCACCTGCAGCAGACAATTCAACTAAATAGAAAGAGGATAGAAGCAGCAAAAGATGAAAAAGGAGAACAAGAAGAAGAAGAAGAAGCGGAGAGGCGAGAAGGCTGAACCCATTTTAATTTTAACTGTCAAAGCCGTGCGTTCAAAATCATAAATTTTATTAACCGCAACCAGGCAGCCATTTTGGAAATTGACCTCCTCAAACTCTGAACTGGTAGAAAACCTTTAGCCCACACACCGAGGCCCCATATCTTTACATCTATTAGCCGCAGTGCTCAGTTTAATAAAAAAGTTTTTCTCTCCTCCTTCAGCCGTTTACCGTTTAAACCAAATGATTAAAAGAAAGAGTGGGTAATGTGGAGTACAATAAGTGGCAGAGAATGGAAATGGTTAATGGAGACTGACACTGAAACGAAGTAGCCAAGTCTCTGACTCAGACCTCAACGGTAAATATACCTCGAGAAAAAAAAATAAATATATATCCACCTCTATATACAATATTTTTCGGTAGATTTTTTTTACATTTTTTTTTTTTTTTTTGACAAACTTTTTTAATGCGTTTTTGCTCGGCATTTTTATGATGTGCCTTTTCGTCAAGCCTGTGGCGGGGGCTACCCGTTTTTCTTTTTGTTATTGGTCTGTTGCTGATGCTTCTAATAAAGTCATAATAACTTCATCATTATTGACGCATAAAACAAAATTTATTTATGCTTGCTCTTTTCCCTGCTTCTTCTTTTATTTTTTTTTTGTATACCCTGTACGTCAAGGGTAGGGTACATTAAGTATGTGCAAGTGTATGTAACATAGAGAAGGAGACATCGTAGAGCCACCAAAGTTACCCACAATCTGATCAGGTTGACTAGAGAAATCCATATAGCCATGTCCGCCTGTCTGTCCGACTGTCTTTAGATCTTAGAGACTATAAGAGCTATGATAACCAAGCCCGGGACTCGAACTGCTTATGTGTGTACGCTGGTCAAGTTTATTTTTCTTCCCTCCTTTCACCCCCTCCGTTTGTCAAAACCTTGAAATTACTACAGCTTTAGGATTTTGTTATTAATTGCTTCCAAAAAGTTGTTAGAAATTTAAAAATCTTTCGATTGATATCAAACATGATTAAAATCGGACCAAATTTACTTAAGATATACAAAAAACAAATTTTTAGAGTCAAGATTTTAGTTCCCCTTGCGTAACTGGCAAACGGTCGAATGAACAGTCCGATAGATGGCGTGCTTGCAATATTGTGAAAAATGTGTTTTTGGATTCAAAGGAATATTAAGACCAGAGGTGTTATGTGACTGTAGATGACCAGGGTTACCACTCGGCTTTTCTTTTTTAATTCCCTCACCTAGGTACAGGGTATCCCGAAATCGGCTGCGCCCTATTTTAACATTCGCCTTTCTTTTTTTTTTTTTTGTAAACACACAAATATACACACTTTTGAGAAGTAAGAACAAAAAGATATATATTTATATATAAATGCTTTTATATGCTGAAAGTTTTGCTTGATGTTATCGGTTTCAAAAACAAAAAATGGGTCCAGCAAAATCTCTCTCATCCAAAGGAAAAAATAAACGCATCAATATGCTCTGGCCGAAAAGGGGACCCCTTTAGATTGACCCCCATCCTCCCACAGAGCAGATTTCTGATCCTTGGTTTTATGTTTCACCTTCTCTTTGAAGCGGTCCGGCGACCGCATTATTTCGTATGATTCCTGGGTATTGACTGCTTTTGAATTTTATTTCTTTCCGCATTTAATGAACTATGATGAGGGTAGGCGTAGGCCAGGGGCCGACAGACACTCCAAGCGACCGCTCAACTGACCGTGTGGGCAGACACACTCTCTTATCCTCCCGCTCTCTACTTTCGTTATCCCCTTGGTATCGAAATCAGCACCCTTTTCGATTTTTATTGAACTTTTTTATTAACTTTCTCTTCAGACGCAATTTATTACTTTTTTGGGCTTTCGGCCTCCCCTTTTCAAAGAGGCGGAGCTTTTCCAGACCATTCCATTCACATCATAATCTTCAAGTTATGTGTGTGGAATTGAGGTGTGTTTAAATTTTAAACTCTTTATGGAATACAATTTTTTTTCCAAACAGTTTATTTTTATACCAAAAAAAAAAAAAAAAAAAAAACAGAAATAATAATAATGAAGTAAAAATATTTTTTTCTTGGTAATTGAAAATGCCAAAAGGAGAGAAATTTTCCCATTTATTTATGCATATTTGTTTAATGAACAAAACTCATCCACAGACACACACACACACACGCGCACACAGAGAGATACATCCACGCCCACAGAGGTAAATTTCCACACAGAAACTATGGCCTGGCTCAGAGTTGTCAGCAAAGGTGCACTAGCAGGAAAAATAAATTGCTACCTGAAAGATGCCGCAGCAGCCCGAGGAGCTATAGAAATAGGTGAATATATGGACACTCCAAGAGTGGCAGGACGAGAGGCTCCAGGTGCGGGCCTTGCTGCAACCAAAACCCAACAAGACAAACTTAACTAACTGTGAAATTTCTTATTGTGATTGCGTTTGTCATTGCGTTAGTTTACAACTCTGCCAACACACACTCCCATATATAGCCAAGAATACAATATACTCTCCCACACACACACACACACACACACAAATACACTCGCAGGCACACATTCATACAAATAGTGCAGAGCTTAAGCTTACCAGTTAACTTTGAAAGCTCTGGTTTTGTGATGCTGATGCCGCAACCATTGAATAGAGTATGAAAGAGATAGAGATAGATAGATGAAGGGAGGTAGGGGAAGGTAAAGAAAGACGCACTCGCTAAAAGACATTGACTGCACATCTTAGTTATGAAAATCTGTGTGAAAATTCTTGCAGCTAAAGCGCATTGAACTGTGCAAATTGCAAGCAATTTAATTTTTTTAGAAATCACATATACCCAAAGCGAAACAGAGACAGAAAGACAGAGCGAGAGAACTAGTAAGAATGAGAGCATTGGAAATTGTTAGAGTGTACCGAGGTAGACGGACATGAGTAGGACACCCGGCGGGCGTAAAACTTTTGCGTAATACCAAAAAGTGCTGGCAGCACATTTCGAGTGCAAACTTTATATTAGAGTTGAAGTGCCACACACACACACACACAATGCTAGAGAAGAAGACGGAATAACTTAGAGAAAAGGAGAGCAAGCGAGAGAGAGTCAGTCACATACCTCTCCAAATACAACGAGCAAGAAAGTATAAAAGTGGCAAAAGTGCATGTACGTGGCCTGGTTGAATTTCGCTGGCGCCCTCGTTGAAGCCCTGCCCTCGCCAGCACCCCCGCCCGCAGTCACCAGCTTCAAGTTATTTATGAGTTGCGTATGTTATAACGAACGGCAGCGGACAAAAGAGCAAAGCAAAGCAGAGCAAAGCTCCGCGACAGCACACAAAACACAAAGAACGAATGTGCTAGTTTTTTTTTTCTTCTTCTTCTTGCCAAACTTGCGACAATTACCCAGTCAGTGGAAGGGGAAGAGGAAGAAGTGCAGGAATTGACTAGTGCAATATTTGCAAGTCATTGCAATTATAAAGTAGATAACTTAGGGTTGAGTGGCATTGAGGGTCAAAGTGAATGTCATTGTCCGGATTATATCGAGTGCATATTTTTGCCCTATTGCATCTTCATTCAATATTAAATTTTATTGCCTGACAAACATACATATTTCCATGTAATATTGCATACCCTTGAGACTCAGGCTGCACACAAAAAAAAAAAAAATATGTATTTCAATAATTCACTTCACCCATAGGCGAGGAGTAAATTTGAGGCCTTCCTCTGACGTGCCGAGGAAATAGCATGACAACTAGAAAGCTCTTGCCTCTCTTTCTCACAATCTGACAAAGCCCATTCCATATGTCACTTGTATTGCAGTTTACACAAAACTTTGAGCAGTGCGGAGTAGCAAAGCTTCACGCTTTTTCACCTACTTCAGTTCACCTTTATATCCCGGCAAATCCCCTGCCGCGAACTACAAACTCTGCCATATCTTGCTTACAATTGTAATACGTTTTTACCGTTACTTTTCCTTCACTTGTTTGCCTGCCTGAGCCACCCTGCCTAGCTTGCACAGACACGCAAGACTGCGCATTGCAAAAAAAAAAAAAAAAAAAAAAAAAATTAATACACATTCAGGCTCCCTAACAACTGCGCTGAAATATAACGACAGAGTGAATCGAGTAATATCAAACTTAAACTTATTTCATTATCCAACCGCATGACGCTTGTTAGTTTTTCCTCGCATTTTCAGTGTTATTATTTTCTTTATTGTTTATCACTTTACTCAGGTGCTCACACTCTCACACACACAGACAGGGACGCATTGACTAAAAAAGTATAAATTTAATAGTAATTATTATTTCAGATTTATTTACATATTTTTTAATTCAACTAACAAATGTGTTATTGGTGTTGTTTCATTCGTGTTTCTTGTTATTTCAATATGGAAAAATATGGAATACGATAAAAGCGCACAGTTGCCATAATAATAGCGTATGAGCAGTCAATAAAAATAAAAAATAATTTTGCAAATTGCAAACATTTAATGAGTTACCCATATGTGCAAATTTTATGTTTTTAATTATTATAAATATTCACGCAGAAAGTGAACAAAAGCTGGCACCGTGAAAAGGGTATGAGCAAAATTTTGCCTTGAAATTTATAAATAATTTTTAAGCGAGATTAGCTTCTGCTTTTTATCCTATTAAGATTTAATTCTATTCACAATAGAAAATGCTTTTTGTTTTGATTAAAAATCTTTTATTTCAACAATTAAAAATAAAATTTTAACAAAGCTTTTTTCTAACAAATTTGAAATTTTTTCTTTATTTTATTTTCAAAGTAAACTTAAAAAACCATGCAAATTTACTTTAAATAATTTCTAGAAATTTATTTGCTTTTTAAAGAAATCTTTCCCCTTTCATAAGTGGTAAATCTAAGCTAACTTTTCAAAGCTTCTAAGCCACTGTGCCAGTTTTTTTTTTTTTTTGCGTCAAATGTTATTTGCTTTGGTATTTACTTTCATGCGGCATTTATTTATATTTTTAATTAAAGCAACCGAGCCAGCTACCGTTTATTCTCATAGTGAATGCCACTCCCCCTCAGGCCTACTTGGTCTACGCTCTCTCCTTAATTTCTTGCTGTTCGGTGATGTTTTGAATTTTTATATGCTTTGCATTTCCCCATTGTGTATTATGCGGCAAAGGTTGCAAAATCAAAACTAATTTAATCATGTTAATATAATTACAAAAATTAAGCCATAATCAACGCACACACACACACACACACACACACATAAGCACAGACAGTCAGTCGGTTAGTCGGGCAGTAGCAACACCTGCTGGCGACGGCAGCAGCAACAACAACAACAACAGCAAAGACAAACATACAACAAAACGACCCAAATAATTTTTAATTCCCCATAGGATATGAGCCCGCGAAATGAGTAAAACAACGGTATCTGTGGAGGCAATGGTGATGCCTCTGATGATGGCGAAGCTGGCACACACATTGCCAACGGCTGCGGCAATATATTTCAAAAAAAGGCTGAGTCCTCCGAAAGGGAATAGCCTGGCATAGGGTAGACATGGGAACGCCGACAACATCGCGTGCTGCGCATATTAACCAAATGATTATGAAATTCATAATTACACACCCTATATGAGCTCCCTCTCGTCCGTCACCGTGCAATCTCTGTGAATTTGTCTGTTTGCCTGAGAGTCTCGGTCCTATGTGTAATGTAAAATGCGTCAACACATTTGCCAGCCGTTACCGTCACCAAAACAGATTCCCCGGCACGTCAACCAATTGGAGCACTGGGCAGCTGCCTCTCTCTCTCTCTCGCTCTCTCTCTCTCTTTCTCTGTGTCTCTCTAAACTAGGGGCCTTCGTCAAGAGCCTGCCTCAACTTACACATTGCGTATACGCAATTTTTGATGCCAATGCCAGAAGTTTATAAGTACACAAAGGTTTTTTTCGTTTTTTGTTTTTGTTTTTTTTTTGTGTTTGTCTCCTTCTCTGCAGGCATTTATGCCACGTGATTAAATTAAACGCCAAGCGACACAACTAATTAAAAATGAGATGCCAAACTGATGCCGGCGCCCCTCTTGCCGGATTACCGCATTACCGCCGCCACCCGCACACAAAACATTTTGCAATGCGATAATTTACGTGACATGAAGCCTAAAAATATATTTTTGTACTAAATTCAATCAAATTTCGTAGCGAGCACTACAGCAACAATACATTAAATTCCCCACTCTGTTCGCTCTGATATCGAAAGTGCATAAAGTACGTGAATATATGAAGTGTTCTGGAGTATGTTGGTGCGTATATTTCAGTATATTGCGTTGTGTAATAAACTCTCATGTTAAAGGGCATAATGCGGTTATTGTCTGCCTAACGGTTTTGGTGTTCCTGTCGCTGGCATATAATCCAATAAATTGCAATTTACCTATGCATGTGACGCCAGTTAACTTGCCTCGAGGGGACCTCTGATAGACAGGTCAAATTACAGGTACATAAATGTCAATTCACATACCATCACACACACACACACACAAGTACAAAGCCAAGCATACCTACACATTTACGGGGAAAATCAAATGCACTTAGCTAAATGCTCTGGCCGCTCTCGAATGTATGCTATAGAAAATTTTCACATAAATTTCATTTTAAAAATGGTTTAAAATGCTCTTCTTTAAAATGCCCACAAACCCACTTTAGAATGAACAAAAAAAAAAATAAAAATAATTTGATATTGAAAGCAAAAATAAAGAGAATCGTTTGCCGCAGCCATCGAGCCATATTTGACCACTTGGACTGGCTTTACTTTTTGGCCCAACCAATAAACGACACAGCCAAAAGGTTTTATCTCACTCTATTTGGGGGAAAAAGGAAGCAATGCAAAACACCAAAAACGTTAAAACTTTTTTAAGTTAATTGAAAAGTGGCAAAGGCAAAAACGAGAACAAAAAAAAGGCACATGAGAAAAGGTTGCGACTAGGCAATTTTTGAGTTGATATTTATGACTCTGCGTATGCCCGAACAAAAAAAAAATCGAGGAGCTGGTAAAAGGGAGGAAAAAAACGTTCCAAACTGTACTTGTTGAACACACACAAACACACCCTCATATGGAGAAGTAAGCTTGCCAAAGCCAAAGAAGATTCGCCAGCACCCAAAAATAGTTAAGATTGAAAGGGAGCAAAGTTGAGAAAGTCAGTTGAGGCGGGATTGGGTAGAACTGAAAAGTACACTGGCCAGTTCAGGTAAATGCCTTGCAATGCGCTTAAGCCTCATTTATTTTTCATGACTTGGCCTATAAAAATTGTAATTTCATTACCACTGACAAGGCAGGGGCAGCCAAGACGGTGAGTGTGGCCAGGCGGAGAAGCGTCAGCCAGTCATTCGGTTAGTCTGAAATGGTAAAGTGCAAAAATTGAAACACTCTTGAAAAATGAAGGCACAGGTTTGTAGCCCGGCCACCACCTCCACCAGCACATCAGTAGTGTACGAGACCAAAGATAGCTGGGGAAACAGCACCATCAGTACAGGTTTGGTGGTCGGCACCTTTTTTATGAATTTTTAAAATTGTTGCCGAAGCTGTTTAAGCGCGTTGGTGGGTCTTGTTTTTTCCGGCTGCTACGATGCTTCCTTCCTTTTTTTTTTTTTTTGGTAATGTGGTTGAGGGCGTTTTTGGTTGTTGGCGCTGATTTGGCAGTCATGGACAGTAGACCCAAACGTAAATGCCCGGCCACTTGTTAGCTATTTTACGTGGCCACAAACACTGCCAACTGGTGGTATACTTGTCGTTTTTTTTTTCTCTCTCTCATTTTATTTCTTTTCTGCACTGTTTATATAGAAACACACGGCGTCCTTGTATGTATGTGTGTAGCCAAGGTACTTAACTTAAATGGCATATACTTGGCTTTGGCGCTTAACTGCTGCTCTCCCAAGCTGAGGCTACTGCTGCCGCCTCGGCGACGTCAATTTAAATTGAATTTTCACTTACCTGCCATCGGAGCCCTCCGCTATCAAACTAAAAAAAAAAAAGAATAGAAATAATACTTGAACTTGCCGAAGATTCTACACTTTTTTCTTCCTCCAACTTTCAAGGTTTAATTTAGGTTTTTATTTCATTCAAATCTTATTGATTAACTATTTTTTTAATCAACTATTTGTGTCAAATATTTATGGACAAGAGTTGATTAACTTTAAGTGAGTCCAATGATATCATTGACTGAATTCAATTTATCATAAAAATTAAAATTATTTTATATAATTTCGGTTGCAAATGGGAAAGAAAACTTCGGTTTTAATACAAAGAATTGAAGACTTTCTCTTGGATGAACTAGTTTTACACAGTTTTCGAATTTCCTGAAACTTTAATGGGTAGGAAAAACTAAAAATCTGGGAATTTTTGAATTTAAACTGATACCCCCTTTAAAAAGGCAGAGAAAATCAAAAAACCTGGACGGAAAAGCTGGAAGGAATAGAATAATCAAAGATCCTCCCTGGACTGCGTTCAGGGTGTAAAACTGAGTAAGAATAATGACTCAATTAATAAATTAATAAATTAAATTTGTCTACAACTGATTATGACTTCTTTAAAATAATAGTAAGATCCGGCCAACTCCGGCAGAAAAAAACCTTTAAGATCAAACTTATTCCAGTTCCCCAGGGGCTTCAGAATAGCACCGATATGTCCGTATCGACTAATTTAATCAACAAATTGGGCTTCTAGGTGTTACAAGCTTTAAGACAAAATGAAAGTACTATTTTTTCTTGGAGGGCAATAAAAAAAAAACCAATACTTTGGTATGCAAGGCATGCCGACTGGCATACCAACACCATCTACCATTCTACCCCGAAACTTGCTACCCCCTAGCATATTAAAGCCAGACCCGGGTCTTGCCATGTTGTATCGAAACCAGTCCGCTTAGAAATTTATGTTCTAAATTAGACTAATGTAAAATTTAGACTTCAATTTTCTGGGCCGCGTGCCTAAAACATTGGAAGGAAAACAAAAAAATAAAACTTAATTGATTAGGCAGCCACGTTTAATTAGCAGGGAGGAAATATTTCTTGCTAGCAAAAAACAATACATTGAAAATAACTAATATGCCCACTCACTCCTTAATATTCATTATGGAATGGTTGGTTGGTTAGTTGCTTGGATTGGGTTTAGGTTTGGGTTTGGGCCTGGGTTGATTGGGTGGGCTTTGTCGTTGGGTTGTTGTTCGGCTTGGTCAGAGTCACCAATTATGCTAATTAAAAACATCAACAAAGTTCAACAATGCGCATTATTATATAGATTCGTTCCTGCTTTCTTTTTTTTCTGTGCTTTAGCTTTTTGGCTATATTTAAAATTAAAATCAAATTGGCAGGCCAACCAGGAATTAGTTAAAGGCAAAAGGCCGAAAGCTGCCTCACAACATAATTGACAACCGAAGCGTAATTATCAAAATTTCACAGCAGTTGAGCTTAAGACGTTGACCGGGCTGCCAAGCTGTAAAGATGAGAAGGGGGCACAAGGTGGAAGGAAGCTGATTGTGATGAGGTGAAGGTTAGCGCAGGACCAAATGCCAGAGACTCTGCCAGAAAATGCCTGCCTGCCTGCCTGCCAGTCTGCCTGCAATTGACAAATTAACATAAGAATAGCCAAACCAAAAAAGGAATGCGACAAGACAAGAAGAGGCCTGTTTATGTGCCTGGCTTGTTTTTTCTAACAGGACCTTTGATAAAAGGTGTAACTGAGCATGGATTAACAAAGGGCAACCCACTAATTTACGCATATTTTTCAGCTCTGTTGCTTAGACTTAAACGTTTCCTACCTAACCATATCTGGTCGTCGTATCTTAACGAGCCTGCACCCAGGCTCTACCCTTCAAATCCTTCCATATTCACCAGAACCTGTTGATGAATCAAACACAATATTCAAATTTTCATTAAATGCCCAAGGAGTCGGAGAGAAGAGGACCAGAATCAGCGGGTCTGATATTGCATTGTCTGCTTAACAGTAGCTGCACTAATTCAATTAAATATTTGTCTTTGTAGTTTTTGAGAAGGTAGAAGGGCGAAGGTAGAGCTAAGATATATACCCCGGAATAAGCCAAACGAGCACATGGTTAAAAGACAAAGACACTGCCTCACGAATACATTCTAGTGGGTGTGCTGGCTAAGGATAAGCAGCTTGCTGAATGTTGGCATTGTGACAGGAAGGGCTTGACTGTAAGCTATAATGCAAATATTGTAGGAACGTAAGCAATATAAAGCTTTCACTCAAAAAGTGAGAGCACCCAGAGGCATTACAAAGACATAGAGAAACGGACAGAAAGAGACAAAGAGAGAGAGGGAGAGAGAGAGAGAGAACAGAGGCATGTTGATGGACTGTGCAGCAGAAACGAATTTATTGCTTTTGGGAATTTTCCACTTGATGGCATTTAATGCGATTTAGTATTTAAATGAAGCAAAGCGTCCGCGCTCAAGCACTACTACAAGAATAAAGATGGACAAAATAGTATGCCTCTCCCTTCTCGTTTTCCTCCGCCCAACCGAGATGCCATTGAAGAATGAAAACAACAACAATAAGGAAATAAAATTCATTCGAGCGCATTAAAACCATCTTAGACCAGGACAAAAAAAACGAAAAAAAAAGATCTCTGGCAGCTCACAAAAACGCATCCCTATCTTTAGTCGTATAAACTTCCAATATACGAACATTCATAAATCCATAAAACTTGCACATGAGTTACGAACTTGCTTGTATTTGCTGAAATTGGATAAGCTTGGACTCAAATGAGTCGAATGCTAAAGCCGGAGCTGGGAGTCGGGGCTGCAGGTAATAATTCCAAAGGCAGACCAAATAAACTATCGTTTCGATATTGCCAGTCAGGCCCTCGGTCTTTCTACATATTGATTCCCTCTATTTATTTTACAGAATATCCATTCACACACACACACACACAGATACATACGCCCCAAATCCCCCTCCCAGCATTTTGAATGGAACCACTACCTGACCATTGTAGCAACACCAAATAGTTTTCGTTGATTGAAATTGCGCACTGGCAAAGTGAAATCCGCCCCAGACACGGTCACAGACGACTGCAGATTCTGTGCAGACCCAGCCTGTCTGCCTAACTGGCTGACTGACAAGCCAATCTAACAGGGGACAACTGGTTAAAGAAGTTGTTGCCTCGATTGACATCTAAACTAAAGTCATGCAAGAACAAACTCTATATTTAAAGATTCAAAGGTGCTTTTAAAGTATCAGTAACTCAGTCATAAGTCAAATCAATATTGAAATATAGTAAGTAAAAAATGAAAAGAACAAATATACGTTAGGAATTAAAAAGAAATGCCATAGGAGTGTCAAAACAACACAAAGAACTCAGTAATGGTAAAACTTAGTTCCGAATTTCTTTTTGCTTGAATAAGCGGATTGAGCACATAAATATACACACATGGTATTAAATAACCTAATTATTTTATGAATTTTTGAAAAGTCTTAACTATTGGAAAAGGCCATGATTCGTATACTCTTTACCTTAAGGTACAAGGGGTATATGAAATTTGTGCTAATGTATGTAATCTAGAGAAAAAGACATTGCCTAAGGTATGATTACGGCGATTCCAGAAATCCATCTAGCCATGCCTGTCTGTCTGTCTGTGTGTCCATCTGTATGAATACGTCGTTCTCAGAAACGCTCAGATACGGACTAGATTAATCTTATTAAACTCTGTCTATATCGAAATAAAAGCCTATATGTATCCATAAGTTTCTTAACATACCTAATAATAAGTTTCAACAAGATCAGACTAATATATCATATATTAGGCCGATCGGAAAGATATAACCTTTTAGCATCGTAATTGGCTTGGTTTTTCTTATTTTAAATTGATTTGGAAGTTTGGTGGGATTAATTATTAAAAGGTTGCTCATAAACTTAAAAGAAATCAGATAGCCATATCATATATCTTCCACAGTACTAATCGATCAAATAATACGATTTTATTAATTTATGTTCAGAAACTCAAATATATATTAATCATGTCACTAATATCAGATAAGTATATTTTAAAGATAGGAACAGGGTATCTCAGGCTCGACTGTACCCGAATTCAATGTTTGCTTTGCTATTGTTGAGTTCTTTGTGAAAGTCAAAAAAAAAAAAACAAAAATTAAAAACAAAAATAGAGGAAGATGTTTTCACCTTATTTGCAGTTACCATGGTTTTTAATATCAGCAAAAACAAAACTATGGACTTGTTTGTAGAGTTAAGTTGCTTATGTAAATAAAGTATATAAATAATTTGTTTTGATTTTATTATGATAACGGTAAAATTATATGCATGATTGATTTGGTCTTAAAAGAAAATTAAATTCTTTTTGTCATAAATATTTTTATGACTTCTGTTGAGTAACGATTAGTTCTCTTGTGGAATTCAAAATATTTAACAAGTCTCTATGTTTCAGATATTAATTGACTTTAATTCGGAACGAAAATTTGTTTTCGAATAGAGTAAACAATTGGTTTTTTTTCTTGGCTTTTATTTTATCAAACATTAAATCATGACAATATGTTAGTTAAATAAATAAATAAATGATTTGCATTCAATAAATATATATTTTATATTGTATTTTGTGTATCGCATAACTATGCTCGTATGGACAGACATATAAGAATTTATTGTTTAACAAACGAACATAACAATCTCTTAATTATCTATCGAGAGCAGTTATCTCAATTTTTTTATTTTTTTTATTATGATTATTATTGTTTATGTTATCAACAAGATGAAATTAATAAAACCAACTATGCCCACTGGCAGTTGTATAATTCAATTGAAAACTGCAGAAATTTAATTCCGCATGCGTTAAAAAAAAAAAAAACAGAAATATTAAATGTGTAAAACAATTGACTTGTGTAATCAAATTTCATTTTGCGGCTTACTTGTTTGCCTATTTGGCCATTTAAAAATAAATATTTAAAATAACTTACATTTTTTACCCAACACTCAAAACACTATAAACGAATGATTAAAACAACTTTAACTTTTAACCCACACCAGCAAAATAAATACAAATAATATACGCTTCGACATTTAAATGATTAAGTTAATTATAAAAAAAAAAAAATTTTCAAAATAGTTTAAAATAAAAAGGAAGACGTCAAAAATTTTTTAACTTCAAATTTTGAGAGTGAAAAAATTTTCAAGGAAAAAATTTAAAAAAAACTTATAGTTTAGATAGACTTGGACAAAGCCATTTAAAATAAGACTTATAAGCTTATGATAATGTGTATTTGAATTGTTTTTGTTGTTGTTCATAGAACTTACTTTTGATATATCATAGATATATGGTTCCTAAAATTACCGCAACACCTTCATGCCATCCACAAGTTCATAACAATTAACTCTGTTTTCGTTTTGTATTCCTTCTTTTGGTATTTGCCAGAGCTGACCCTTTCAAGCCAATTTCGCCCAGGGCTACTAATGGAGGTCACCATCGGCTTATACAAAAGACAAAAAGATTAAACAATTTAATTGAAGAACCCGCCCAATTTGATGGCATTTGAATAAAGATGTTGCCGGTAAATAAAATATGTGCTCATGGACTGACTTATCAGGCCCACTCGCAACAAGAAAAAAAAAAGATCAAAAGTTGAATTCTTTTGCTTCTTTTTTTTGTGAGCTTACTTAAAACCCAAATTGCTTGACGAACTTACCTTCGACAGGGGCAAGGGTTCTACTAGATTCTTATAGACTACAAAAAATGAACTTAACAGACTCTAAGCGAAATCGTATCGAATGCGAACCTAAGCAAAGCTCAAGCTCAGGCGCCGAGGGGGGCTAGCACACGAACTTACCTTCGTGCCTAGGCAAATGTTATTTACAGAGAACTATCAACTCGCTAGACCTTGTGCTGGCTAGCCGAGCCTAGTCGATTGTTAAGGTTAAGGTGGGTGCGGAGGGAGATTCTGGTAGATTCTGTGCTGACTTACGGCTACAATAAATATCTTAGAACTAGCCAACTGAATAGTTCGTCTGGGCCTACTGAGCGTATGGCTGACAGAACTGATAGACCAGGCGCTGAGAGCGTTCGGTTTTCTTCATGATGCCCTTCTTGTAGTACTGCCGAATGGAACGGGAGAGCTTATCATAGTTCATGGCCGGACGATTTTTGCGACGACCCCAAAGCTTGGCCACACGCACGGAATCCTCTATCTTGAAGATGCCTTTGCTGCGATCGATCCAACGTATGGCGGTTCCGTTTACTTGGGGAGCTGCCAAGAGTTCCTTGAGAAACTGCCAGAGATGTATGTGGGAACCACCGCCAGTGCGTCCATTTGTCGAGCGCTTGGCTTGACTGGCTGCGGGCGGGGCACTACCAGTGGGCTGGACCGAGACTGTGGCAATTTGTGGCAATTGGTTCGTTTCCATGTCTTCGTCATCTAATTTGTTGGCAGAGGAAACAGGATTTTAAGAAATATGTTTTTTTTTTTTTTTTGTTTTCCTTCTGATTTATACGCACCTTCACTGTCCTCATTGTAGTCATCCATATTCTGCAGCTGATAATCCGTTGACCACATTTCAGTTGTCTGTGGAGGTACAGAAATTGTTGTTGCTGCTGTTGTTGTTGTTGGGATGGTGGGGGCTGGGGTATTAGTGGAAGCCATCAATTGATTGGCTTGGCCAGAGGCCTGGACCTGAGCCTGATAGCTGCTATCAGCATAGGCCATCTTCCAGATTTCCAATTGAGCATGCAAGGTGCTGCCACTCTGAGAGAAATAGAAATGAAAAAAGTACCAAGATAAATTTCAATGAACAAATGCTTATCTGGCATTAAATCTCAATCTAGGCGGCATATCGAATCAAATTCTTATCGTATCTTTTGGCCCAGACCAAGCCACAATGAGTGCAGCCCGATGTTGTTGTTGCTGTTGTTGTCTCGGCGCATAAATTATGCTGTGGCATGCGAAGCCTTCCTGCCTTCAAACAGGCAGGCAAGCAGGCAGGCAGGCAGGCAGGCCGGGCCAGACAATTCTGCAATTGCCATTTGTCTGCTTTATAAAAACCACGACAGCAGCAGCAGCAGCAACAACAACAACAAAAATATACAGGCCATCCAAGCACCCAAGCAGCAACTAGATAGCAAAGACGACAACGACTTACTTTCACCTTGCAATGTCGTTGCTGGTCGTTGGCTCAATTTGAGTACTCTTGTTGCTGTTGCCGCGGCATTTGCTACTTTTTCATTTACAACATCACAAGCAATCACACACACACACATACAGACACAGACACAAGCGAACATGCATCAACCACCCCAGCAATCGAGCCGTCGGACAAGTTAGCAAGCAATCTACCAATTCCACACAAACTACCAACGTCTCCCACTGTCATTTGAGCAGACCCACAACAACTTGGCGAGTCGTAATAATCGAAATGATTTCTTCCACTGGAGTAGAGTAGAGTGGTGTACAGTGGAGTGGAGTAGTGTGGAGTGGAGTGGAGTGGTGTGGTGTGGAGTGCATTTTGCAGGCAGTTTCACCAAACAACCTTCACACATTCTTTCACCTTTATAAAAGCCATGACCACGGTTACTAATTTTTGTTTCTCTTTGCTTTTATATTTCAACTGCCACTGATTCTCTCTCACTCACTCTTTCTCTTTCTCTGATTTCATTATGTTTATTTGTCATTGAGTTTGAGTTTTTTTCTTTCTTTCTTTCTTTTTTTGGGTGATCGTGCGCGCTTGTTGCTTAAGTCTTTTGTTTTCTTTAATGTTGCACTGCACGTTGCTTTGGATTTTGTTGTTTTGTTTGGCGTCTCCAAAGCAAATGTAATCATTGGTATATTTTTGGCAAAGTGCCTGCCCCGGCTCACCTACTCCGTTGGGTCTCAAGACCCGTGGCATGTGGAGTAGTTTTTTTTCTTTTTCTTTTTTTTTTTGTGGCGAACAGCTTTGCCTAATTGTTGGCAACAGGTTTGAGAGTTTTTTTTTTTCATTTGCTTTTGCATTGATTTGATTTGCTTTAGTTTGGTTTGGTTTGTATTTTATTTTTTTTAAGGTTTTGCTTTTGGCTTGTAAGCTTGTTGGCGCGCGAACGAGCGCGGTTTTCGTATGAAAATGACGTCAACGTCAGTTACGAAACTTGTTTCATTTTGTTTTGGCTTTTAATTTTATTTTATTTGTTGTTGTTGTTGTGTTTTTTTTTTCGTTGATTTTGTACGCAAAATTCAATTCATATTGATTGGTATTGATGGCCACTCTTTCTTTCGCTCTTTCCTTCTCTCTCTCTCTCACTTTTGTATCATTATTGATTTTTTTTCTTTAATTTCATTTAATTTCTTCGTTTTTTAATGAACGCTTTTCTTTTCAAGCCAATGATTTTGTAATATGTTTACAACTATTTCAGTTTGCCTAGCCAATCAAAATTAACGAGAAATACAACAAAAAATAACCCAAAAAAATATAATAAATAAAACCAAGAGCTAGTTAAGTCATAAGCCAAACAAGGCTAACCGAATGAGTCTCTTTTACGCTTACCTCGGGCAGACGACGTGCAAATTCCTCTTCGCTGAGTAATGCCAGGGCAGCGCCGTCTTCGCAAAACTGCAATTCCAAATCGTCAATTTGGGGCAATTTAAACTGATCCAAGGTGGATCGTAGCCATGCATGTACCTGAGCGGGTGTCCAAGCATTCGGATCTGTTTGAATTTAAAATAGAATTACTTAGTCTTAGAATATTGATAGGTGGCTTTGTCTTGGACTTACCCTGGGATATGTGGAGCTCGGCGCAAATGGCCTCGGCCTCGCGCTTGACATGCTCTAGGGCCAGTGAAATGACGGGTTCAAAGTCTCCGCGTACCTCGGCCAAGCCACCGATGAACGACTCCAGAGCCAGCGGCTTGAGGTTGTGTTTCTTCTGGAATGTGGTATCCTCTAGGCACTCGCGGAGCACCTGATGATCGGGCTTGGTGTCCTGTTGCTGCTGTTGCAGTAGTGTATTTAGGTCAATGAAATTCTCGACTTCGGCATCCAAGGGCTCGCTCTTGATATTCTCACTGCAGGCCGATCGCGGCGATGGTGTCTCACAATTCGATTCGGGTGGAGAGGGTGGCAAAATGTGCAGCTCTTGTTTGATGCAAGTGGCATCTAGTGAGGGGCAAGGCGAGGAGGCATACAGAGAGGTGCAAGAGGAGCTCAGAGAATCGTAGGCGTTGTTGGAGAATTTGCCATAGGCAAAAGTTTGAAACTCCGACTGCAATGGGCTGGACTGTGGCGAAGGGTAGGCACTGTGTGGATAGGCGGGTGGCGGTGGAATCAATAGATTTCTGGATTGTGTCAACGGCTCGGCTTGTTGGACTGAGCAGGCATACGAGGGCGGTAGCTCCTGTTTAATTTGCTGCTCGCTCAGGCAATCCCAGGCACTCTCGATTTTGATCTGTGGGGCGGCCGGTGGGCTGTTGTACTGGTAGACTGTGGTGGGTATGCTGGCGTCCTGCGGCAACAATGACAAATCAAAGCTGGCGGCATAGGCAGCGTACTGATCTTGCGGCGTCACAAACTGCTGTGTGCTATTGACCGCGGCGCCAAGTTTGAATTGAAGCTGGGCTTGGGCTGTGTTGGTTGTGTTGTGCGGCATCTGCGTTTCGCGAAGAACAAGAAAGTCTTCAGATTAGAATTAAGGCCACAAAGGGGTGTGTATGAGTGCGAGTGTGTGTGTGTGTGAGTGTGAGTGTGTATAATGTTTGATAGTGTATTTTATGTGTGTCTGTTAATTAAAAATGGTCACGACCATGTCGCAGCCACAATCAGTTTTTCCTTAATGCTTACTAATTAAGTCAAATTGAAAACACTTTTAATTAGCACACGCGCCAAGACAGTTTCACCTTTCTAATTTCGTTAGTCTGTTTATGTGTGTTTGATTATTTATTTGTTTCCTTTTATTGATTTGTCTTGATTAAAAAAAAATATATATATATTTGCAAAAAGTTTTTAACCTTAAATTTCCACGAGAATTTTCAACAGCACAAAACAAAAAATAAAAATAAATAAATTATAAAAATAAATCGAAATCGCACTCAACGCGAAGCCGGCAGAATGTGTACTAAACTCAAAATGCCATTGATTTTCTCATTTATCACAAACTATTTACAAGCCTGGCTTAAGTGACGTCACGAATAACTAATCTATACGGGATCGAATCTAAATACACAAGAAAAAACCCCAAAGCCCCAGATGCAAAACTGATCATCAGAGCCGCACAGCTGGAACTTTGGTCAGGGCTTCTGATAAAAAAAAGTACTAAAAAGGTACAACAACAACAAAAATCAGAGCCAGGCAATGACGATATTGCTGGCTGGTCGTGTTTATTTTTTATTTTTTTTGCTGTTGAAAGGCAAACAATGACTAGATCGAAATCAAGCTGTTCTCAGCTTTTCGCATAGTGATGTGCCTTTTTTAATTTTGTATTTTTACAACCCTATGTCGGCAGTTTTAGTGTAGCTGTGGTTGTTGTTATTAATTTCTCGGCATCATAAAAAAAAAAACAAAAATACTTCATATATTACGACTATAAGAGCCAGAAAGAGAGGGAGGGAATAAAAGAAATTAATGACATATGCATACTCTTTTTTAAAAAAAATTATAGTACCAGCTTAAAGATTTAGATTCAAATCTCAGGAAAAATATATAATTAAAACTTTGAGGTTGGGCTCAAAATAAAATTAAGAGTTCTTTGGACATTTAAAATAACAAAAAAAGAAATAAAATTTTCAAAATTATAAACAAAAAATTAAACACAAAAAAATAAAGATTAAAATTAATTATAAACAAATAAAAAAAGTATTTCAATTAATTACAAAACAGGTAAGCTCAAAATTTATTAAGTCAAGGGAATATGTAAAAGACTTTCTCTTTTTTTGAGTTATTTTAATTTCAAGAACCTTTCCATTATCTTAGGCTATATCTGATATTTATATGACTATCTAAAAAGAGTATTAAAAGCATTCATAAAATAGATTTTGCAAATTTTGTAGTGTACGTAAAGTTTTTTTTTTTTATTTTATTATCCACAATTTGTGTCTTTGAGCAACTGTGAGAAACTGGTTTTCCATTAAGCCTAATACTGGGGCTAGTCAATTGACTGGGGGTATTAGTGGGTAGACAGTCATGGGAGGCGGGCAGTTAGTCAAGAGTTCATACCACTGTGTCACTAATATCCCAGGAGGAGGTGAGCCGAGGTGGGCGTGCTAACTTGACTGTATAGATAGTTGTGTGTATGCATTGCTTATTATTAATATAACAACTCATTCTGGGTTTTCCAATAAACAATTTTGACTCAAAATTGCTTGAGAACACCAAGTCAAAGATAGTGGTGTTGGCAGTGGTGGTGTGAAGGGGGAAAAACTGCCACTGGGCTGGTGCAATTGTTGTCTGTGGTGTCATTAGAAAAGCGTTTGCTAATGTAAAGCAGGCCCACGATAAAAATAATAATAATAATAATAAAAATAAAATCGAAGGTAAGTCAAACTTGAGCAGCTAAGCGTCAGCAACTGTGCCATAATTCTGACTAGTCACGATGTTAGAGCAGAAACTTTTATGTTTTAATTGTTATTGATTTGACCACAGGGCGTATGAGTATTAAATCTATATTTTCTATATATTTTGCATCTATTTTATTTCTCGCTTAAGTGTTAATTGCTCGGCTGAAATCTTTGTAGATCTTATTCATATCGAAAATGGGTACTTTTTATTGTCTCCTCAAGGTACTTTACATTTTCAGGCCTCTAAAGTTGAGTGTGAATTTCTAAACATTTTTTTTTCTTTCTTTCTTTTTTGGGGAAATAATATTGATTTGGTTGATTTGCATTTTAGAGCTTAATAGATATATCCTTTAGGTAATATTTTTTTAAAAAAGATACAGGCATAACTTATGAGTCAACTGTATGCACAGCTGCACAGTGACTCAATAAAAATTACCAATTTATATGTGATTCCATGGAATTATTTAAAGAGCTTCAATCGATACCTTCGACTATTGGCACATACAAAAAAACAGCAACAACATTTTTTGCTTACATTTATAGGCTATAAACAATGACAAGCACATTATGACTGACCCCATAGAATATTGAGAAATGTCGGCAAAGACTTTGTCCAGTGGCTAAAATGTCAACTTATTGCTGGCCATTAGAAGCTGATGGAAGTAATGGAAAAATAGTAGCCTGGCACATTTCCATAAACTTGAAAACTATTTTCACATTACATTTTATGACTCTTCTTGGGCCCTTCGGCTGGCCTATCATAAATTACCAAAAAGGGTCTTAAAAACCAATTTCTTTGTGCCATTAAAGAGTAAGAAACTTTTACTAAGTGCACCGACCCCTCCAACCTTAAAATTGAACTAACATTTATGGCTTTGACTTTTTTCTCTGTCCTGTAATGATGTGAAAAATTTTCCACTGTGAATTCAAATTTGCATTTGGTAGCTCAGACAATTGATTTATTTGCTTGTTGTCTTACTGAATTTATTGATACTTTTTTTTTTTGTATTTTCAATTGGCTTTAGTTAGCTCACATCCTCTCAACTGTACAAATTAGATCACTTGGGTATTTCCACCTTATATACTCGGCTATAAATGTTTATATTTCCTGCTGTTCAGTTTTGTTCAAAATTAACAAAGCCAACAAAAACAACAAACCGTAACCAGGCAGGCAAATACAATAATAAGAACAGAGCTAAAAAATAAAAAAAAAAATCTATACAGCAACAAAGTAAACCCAAGAACAGAACAGAAAAGAAACAAACACAATAAAAATAAATACAAATAAATATAAAAAAAAGAACCGAATCATGTGTACTCGTATAATTTTTAATTAAATGTTGTTATACAAAATCCTCAAACAAGCTCACTTTCTGATGGCTGTAGATGTATGTGAAATGGACTGGAGTTTCCAAACAGAACAGACAATACTGCGGACAGTCCGTCAGAGTTGGACAATAGCTGTTTTTGTTGTTGTTACTCACAAAGCGCCGTGTTTAGCTAAATATTTGCTACGTTGGTAATTTTTCATGGCTTGACTGTCAGAAGTGCCGAGACAAAGGGAGAGATGACTGTCAATAAATATGGCAATGGCTGCTCACTCTGTCACTCTGTCAGTCAGTCAGTCAGTCGATCAGACAGTTAACATGCCATATAAATAGCACCCACAATAAACGTCACAAACTGTTAATTCTAAAAAAAAAAAAAAAAAATTCAAACTCACAAATAAACCGGCAAAAGGTAGAAATTTTTGATTTTATTTCAGCCTCGTCGACAATTGTAAAGCTCAGAATGCCAAACAACACGATCACGGCTCGTATGTCAAACCAATTGGTTTTTCTATGCTTTCAAATTAAAAATAATAATAATAATAAGTTTTTTTGAAAACCCACTTTTTTTCTGATAATAGAAACATTTAAAAATGACAGGTCTATTAATAAAAAAGTATCTGTAATTGTTTCTAAAAATAGTTACAAAAATATTACAAGTGCCGGGATACCAGATTCTATTTCAAGTGGCCAGAGTCAATTGTTTGGCTCATTGGTCGATGTAAATAAAAACCAGAAACTCTCTCTGACTCTGACTCTGAATCAGATTAATTTTTGATATTAAGAAAATCAAGCAATAATTTAAATATAAATGTAATCTAGTTTAATTCTAAAATTCATGAGTAAAATATATTTTCTTTCTTTCAATGTTGAAAAATTTAACTCTGCCCATGAATGCTAAGAGTTCTGAGAAATCTATATTCAAGCAAAGAACTTAAAATAATTCAAATTCTATAAAGGAAAATAATTTGAATTTATTAAAGTCTCAAACGAAATCGTTCAAAATTTGCTTAGGCATTACAATCTACTCTTTTAGGCATTTAATTCCGAGAATTATGAATTCCTTTTATGTTTAATTTTCAGTATCAAAATTCAATGATTTAATTATATAATTACGTATCACATGTCAGAGACAATGGATTTATCATATAAGCTTAACTGTAAAGCCAAATCTTTCAATTTCCTATTCAAATGAATTTTGGTCTTCTTAGAAACTTAAAGTGCCCTTCATTTCGTAACTGGTACAGAATATCTTCAAGCTTTTCTGATGAGTCTTGCTGACTGTAAAATCCAAATCTCTTAAAATATGAAAATTTATTATAAAAACACAGGCTGATTGAATTAAACAGAAACACATAAAGAATTCAGCTTGAAATCAATTTAAAATTTAACCAACTGACTCATTTAGCCACGCACACACACACACACAAGCACACACAAAAATATTCAATAAAATTATTTAAATTCATAACAGAAATTTTCAAATCTCTTTTTATTTTATTTTATTTTTTTTTTTTTGGCAAAAATAATAAAGCCAAAGCCAAAGCAAATCTGATCAGAGAGACTGTCAGGCTAAATTGAATCCATGAACTATGATACACAAATTACCAGCCAATTGCTGAAAAATTTAACTTCCTTTTTACGTCAATGAAATATTGAAAATTCTTACCAAATATTCGGATTTCTATGCATCTGTGTGTGTGTTTGTGTGTGTGAGTTTTACTATTCAGAAGAGTTTTTATATTGTTATATTCGTTGGGGCAAAAAGAAGTTCGGCCAATAAATTGAAAATATGTTGTAGAACAAAAAACAAGTTTGATTGTTTTTTTCCTTTGCCTTTGCTTTGAGAGAGTTTCTTTTTGTGATTGTGTGTGTGTATTTTTTTTTTTTTTTTTTTTTTTTGGTTATTTTATTGTGTTGTTGTTGTTCGTCTGAGACTAGCAAAATTCATTAGAACAAGTCAAGAATGTAGTGTATTGTCCGTCCCTCAACAGGGACAGAGAGGCGGTTGAAGAGAAGAGGGCATATACTATATTCTTTTTTTTTGTGGGGAATTTTTGTTTTTGTTTAATAAAATCAAGTTTAAGAACGTTCTTTTTAGCAGCGATATAATAACAAACACGTTAATAAAGCGACGATCAGATAAGAAAACGTGGCCCGAACAGCTCGCGCGAGCCAAAAGGGAACGGACTGAAAAGAATCGCTGACAAACCCAAGACATGTGTTGGTGTGGGGCCTGCCAAGATAATAAATGAAAAAGCCAACGCCTAAGGCAACGCCGCACCGAGCTGCTCGACCACTCGAGCTCTCAACCGGCCGATCTATATAAATAAATTAAGCGTGTCTTTACATGGGGAGCCAAACCCACTTCATGACGTTCTTAGTGCTGCCTGGCACATGGCAAACAAAGAAATCGTTTAGCATACAGCCTTGGTCGATCAGCCAGTGGCACTTCAAATTGCGCATACGCCGCATGGGCGCCTCAACTCAAAAAGGTTGCAAGGCGCGCCTCCAGGCCAGCCCCACTCCAAACGGCTCCAAACTAAAGGCCGATTTGTCCAAGCGCTTGGTTAGTGCAAAGTGAAGGGTAGCACTGGCCACTAAGTGTTGCCATTGCAGCAACCTTGAAACCTGACATGACCATGTTGAATGCTGAGTTATTGTTAAGTGCTATTTAAATTAATTTATATGTATCTTTTGAACTAAATAAATAAACATAAGTAAGAATAAAAAAAAAAAAAATAGAATCAGAATGAAAAAAGCAAAAACCAAATAAACTATGCAAATTGCTTAAAGTCTCAGGTGTTTCACACGATATACTCTGCTGGTCCATATACTAACTCAATGTGTGTGCGTGCTTGTATGTGTGTGTGTGTGTTTGAGCTTGTGACCGTTCACGGCGACAATTGTCAATGGCACGTTTCTAGCTTGGTAATCTGTTCTAATCGCATTATGCTGGCCAAGCGGTGCTGGTGAGCTTGGCAGCACAAAGCTCAGAAACTTGAAGCGCCAAGCATTCCAAGGTGCCAAGAGGCTGGTAGGAACAGTCAACCAAGCCGAGTAAACTTGAGTTTGGCTAGGGAAGTAGGGTTGGGCGGGGAGGGGGGGTCTGTTTGAGGCTTACAAGAAATGTCGGTGTCTGTGCAAAATGTTTGTTTAATTAAGGCGCTCAAAGGTTTGTCAGCTTTGAAATGCTGCAGCTGTCAGAACCAAATCTACACACACACACACACACAGAGTCACAGTCACATAGACAGTTAGTCTTGCTTACATTTTAGTGAGTCCCTCAGTCGCGTCTTTGTTATAAGCAAGAGCGCATACATATGCGTGGGTTAAGCTGTCAAAGTAACAAGAGTTATTTCTGCTTATTTTTACATCGTGTGGTTGCTGTTTTTTTTATAGCTCAGCTGAATTCGTGACAATACAAAATGCTTGCAATTTGCTGTTGGCTGTTCTTTTTGCTACTTTTCAGTTCTTTTATAAAATGCATTTAATTGTCGACATTTAATGCAAAAAGACAGAAATAAATTGTTTTCCTTCTCAGCGGCTTGGTAAAATTTAAATGACATTTTATTTATTTATTTTAGTTTTTTTCTAGCTTAGCACAACATTTAAATTTCAATTATGCTGTTGACAAGTTTATCTACATTGTGGCTGAGATTTCTTTCCGTCAACAAAATGTGAGCAATGAAAACTTTTTTGCACCCAACAGGTCTTAGGCCAAGGCAAATATTCATTTTATTATTTTTATTGCATTTTATTAAATTCAAGTAGATAAACCAAATAAAACTAATTGAAAATCTTGAAAGTAACTGGTTTCACTTTTGTTGTTCTATACAAAAAATGAGTCAACGGAATTGTATCACTTTGCTAGAAAATATATATATATATATATTTTTTTTAGTATGTTGGAAATACCGCGATTTGGTATGCCAAAGAGGAAGTCGATCTAATTTAGAAGGAAATTCCTAAATATTTGTTAACCTAGAATAACTTTGCCAACTTCAAGGCAAACCTTTTAGCATTCAAAGTGAGAGAAAAAAAAACAGTCGATGAAAACTTCTCTGGCTATTTTGCTCTTGGCCTTATTCCCAGCTCATTATCTTGGATTTCTAAGAAAAAAATCTCCTCTATATATGATGAGAAATTGAATCCATAAGGGAACAGAATATTTTCATTCAAACTCTTCCTCTTTGGAGTCTGACAGTATATTTTTTTCTAAGGTATTTATAGAGTTCATAAGGGAACATAATATTTTCCTTCCGAAAGCCTAGGAAACTCTTCCTTTTTGGAGTCAGACAATTTTTTATAAAATTTATAGAACTCGATTTATATAGTCCATTGAAATTGCCCATTATTAAGCCCAAGATATCTTAGATTTCTAAGAAAAACTCATCTATGTATAATAAGAAATTGAATTCATAAGGGAACAGAATATTTTCATTCAAACTCTTCCTCTTTGGAGTCTGACAATATATTTTTTTCTAAGGTATTTATAGAGTTCATAAGGGAACATAATATTTTCATTCCGAAAGCCTAGGAGACTCTTCCTCTTTGGAGTCAGAGAATTTTTGTATAATATTTATAGAACTCGATTTATATAGTCCATTGAAATTGCTCATTATAAAACCCAAGATATTTTAGATTTCTAAGAAAAAACTCATCTATGTATAATAAGAAATTGAATTCATAAGGGAACATTTTTATTTTCATTTCTAAAGCCTAGGAAAGTCTTCTTCTTCTTAGGAGTAAGGCAATTCTTATATATTTCTTTTTTATAAAATTTCTAATATTTATAGAACTCGATTTATATAGTCCATTAAAAATGATTGGATTTCTAAGAAAAAACTCATCTATGTATGAGGAGAAATTGAATTCATAAGGAAACATTTTTATTTTATTCCTAAAGCCTAGTAAGCTCTTCTTCTTCTTGGGAGTAAGTTAATTCTTATATATACTATATATATTTTTTTATGGTATTTATAGAATTCGATTTATAAAGTCCATTAAAATTGCAGTTGCTCTGGTTCATTTTTTGTAGTTGTTGTTGCCTTATTTCTTAAGCAGTCTGAAATGTTGGGTCTGTTCTGGCTGGCTCATTTGATAAGTATGCATTGCTCATTCTACTTATGTCTAGGCACTGAACTTTGGCAGACTTTAGACACTCATTATGCACTGCACGCACTGACAATTATTCTGTATAAAAGTCGGGCTGGAACGATGGAACGCAGCAAAAGCCTTAGCCATAGCAAAAAGCCAACTCATTTCAATTTGCATAAAAGCCCATGATGGCGACATCAACAGTACCACGGTAGTTGACAGTAGCAAAAGGTGGCAGTGGCGGTGGCATTTGGAAATGTGCGATTTGCAAGACTCAAAAGCCGCAAGCAACAACTTTGAGGGTACCTGAGTGTACCTGGCCATAAGCAAGGGGCAAAAGGGGGGTGAAAAAATGAAGAAAAAAAATCAAATAATACAATAACAAAAGCACCATGGTTACCACACCCAAATCAAGCCGACAACTACGCATACGACGACTGATTACATTGTATAATTGATTTGATTGATTTTCAGCATTATTAGAAAATAGCCAAAAGGGACAGTTACGCAGTGGTTGGCCAATGGCTTGACTGGTAATACTAGAAGTGGTAATTTAGATGTGGTGGTGTCAATTGGCTTTTGGACTTTGAGTAACACACCCTTTGGCTAAGAAGTCGGTGGCCGCAATCGCATTGGTCATGTCAATTCATTTATTCCCGTGAAAAGCCGAGAGGAAAATCTAACCAGGAAAAGCGAGGAAAGCTAAAGAAGAAGAAAAAAAATACCGCCACAATGAAGCCTCAAGTTGAAATATTTATGTCATGTTGTTGAGAGTTTTCTTTTTCTTGTTTCTAATTTTGTATGATATTTTTTTTTTCTCTGCTTTTTACCAAGTCGAGTCGACAGTGCGAAAGCGGCAAAATGTGCTTGCATTTATAATTGTTGGCAGTAGTATTTATTTTATTATGTCCATAAATATAATGAGGCATGGCAAGAGAGTCTTTGCAACGGTCGGGAGGCAGCAGCAGTAGCAGCAGCAGCAAGAGTAGGCTGTCAGTTAGATAGTAAGTCGGTAGTCGATGCAGCTAAACGTAAATTTCTAAACGCTGGCAGTGTCACCAATTGGAAAAGCGACAAGACAAGAAGACGACGTGCAAAATCGCAGCAGACACATTTCCATCAAATCAATCAAAAATGGTAAATACAAGTTTTTTTTTCTTCTTTCTTCTTTCTTCGATTTCTGCTTCTGTGTCTTTTTTCTTCTTCTTCTTCTTTATTATGGCAACAACAATATGGTAGAGAAGACAAGATAGATGATGAGCAGGATGACTGCCAAGATGATTATGATGCTTGCTGTTGCTGGGCTTTTGGATGATGTTGCTGTTTGATGATAATGAAGGCAGCCAATTCGAATTGGCAAAATACATATGTGCTTTATATATATAGAAATGCCAATGTCATATATATATATATATATAGATCTTAAGTAGGTCCAACCAAAGTAGTTGCTTTGGAATGCACTTTCCGAGTGAAATGGCTCAAGACAACAACACTACCATTTCTATTATTATTGTTGTTGTTGTCATGCCATAGTTGACAATCATTTAGAATCACTTCTTGCAAAATGAAAGCATCTTTTGAAAGTTGCTGGCATCAACATGGCCAAGGCTTTTGATGTGGCTGCCACGGCGGTAGCAACATCTGCTTTGATTGCTCTTGTGTGCTATTCTGACTGGCATTGTTGTTGTTGTTGCTGTTGTTGTAATTAAAACGCAATACCATAAGACAAATGGGAAAATGTAACTGGCAAGTAAGTGTTACCTGCAACTATAACAGACAATGGTGGCAACAATGCGAATTTGCCACAAAATATGCGCTCTCACCTGTAGGCCAACATTTGTTGCCTCTTTTTTTTATCCCCCGTCTCTCTGTCACTGGCTTTGTCTTTGTATTGCTGTTTCTGTGTTTGATCTGCCACAATCTGAGTCACCTAGTGACACTTATTTAGCTGCCGTTTGAACTACTGCAACTTTTTGTTTTGCTAATTAAAACTCATAAGATTTTCTCTCTTTAACCAAAAAATAATTACTGCGCATATTTCTCGGTTCTTATATATCTCCTACATAATAAACCTAGCTATTTTGTTTGTCTGAGAGCAAAAAAAAAAAAAAGAAAAAAACAGTATTTTAATTTGCTTCTGTTTCTTGATACGTGTGACCTGCCCGCATAAAAGGTTATCAACTGCCCCTTGTTGCCTTTTAGTTTCGTTATCAATAACAGTAAAATAAATAAACAAATAAAAATGTGGCCCACAAAGAGAGAAAACACCCACAAGACAAAGTCAAGTCAAGGCTGACTTTTTTTTTTTAAAAAAAAAAAAAATTAATTTTCAAACCAAATGATTTTTTTTTTTATATTTTATTTATCAAAAGTTTTTTGCTTAATAAATTTAATGAGACCCATGCCACTCAAGCCAAACTTACCTCACTGTTAGCCGTATACATCATTTTCTCATACTCCATTTTTTTTTTTTTTTTTTTTTTTGCTTTTAAATTGTTTTTTTTTTTTTGTGGTTTTCAATTGTTTGTAATGATTATGACAATAATGATTTTTAATAATTTATAATAATATTTAAATTGGAATTTGCTTTAAGCTAGTTTTAGCAACTCTTATCTCTGAGTTTGTTAGTTTGTCGTGTGCATGCCAAAATCACGGCTGCGAAAGTGTTGCTGCTCGACGGCGACGACGACGACGACGTCGACAACAACAACGCTGGAGATGATGATGCTTGTGATATTGCTATCTCTTTTGCACGGCTTTGGTTTTAGTTTCGCCGCAGACACTTTGAACACTCACTCCCTCGACTTGGTCTTCTCTTTTTGCTTTCTATCTCGCTCTTTCACTTTTGGTTTATTTGTTGGTTTTTCGAAATATTAAACTAGCGAATTTGTTGTTTTTGTTGTGTCTGTTGCTGCTGTTGTTGTTATTATACATGAGCACAACTCGTTAATTTTCTTGCCTTGCTTTTGGTTTCTTTAATTTATTTTTTTTTTTAGCGGCACCGTCAGCCACACTCACAGAAATAATAATTTTTTTTTTTTGATAGACTGTGAAGAATTTTGCAATAATTTCCCTGAAAGTGTTCATGAAAACAACTTATAACTTCACTTTAATGTTGTTGTAAAAATCTTTTATGATATTGCCTTGTCGTTGTTGTTATATTTTGAAGTTTATTATGTTGCATATTTTATTGAAATTAATTGCGTTTAAAATTTCCACTTGAAAACTAGTTGTAAACTTGCTGGCTCTCTTTGTTTATTATTCTGGATTTTAATTTTTTTTTTCATTCATTTATTTTTTGTTTTGGTTTGCAGTTGCTTTTTTTATGATTACTTAAATTTTTTTTTTTTGTTGAAGAAACCCACTGGGGTAAATCGTCCGCTGTGTAAATAAATCTCGTACCGTTCACAAAGTCATTACGCTCAATTCTGTGAGTTGATTTTGCCACGATCGTCTGGGCTGAGCTCAAAAAGTAAAGCTTTTGGAGCCGTAAAACTGGTTTGCGCTAACTAAGCTTTGCTCAGCTTCGCTTTGCCAGCGAGAGCAAGAAAGGGAAAGAGCGACATGCCAAAGCTAAGCTCGGTCAGCCTTAATACTATTATCGTAGCTTTTGTTCTTGTTGTTGTTGTTGCTGCTGTGTTGTGTTGTGTTGACCGGTCTTGCAAGTTGTGGCAAAGCTTTTGCACAAAACAAGAAAGCAAGAAAACAAAAAGTACAAGCTAAGCTGAGCCGTATCGAATGCAAGAGCGAGAAAGCCAGAGAGTGCGAGGTGAAGGGCAAGTGAGAGTGATTGAGTGGTAGGGGGACAGAGTGGGACAGCCAGTGGCACTGCATATTTATGCCTTGCAGTTATCAATCTGTCACAACTGCGAATGCAGTAAAAACAATTCCAACAACAACAGCAACAACAACTCGAGCAATAAAAGTCTTTCAATTTCGTTAAAGGTAAAATTGATTGTTTCGCATAAAATGGCAAAAAGCTACTAGTTATCCCAACCTCAAGATGTAGCCGGAGCCAGAGGTTTTGGTAGGTGGAGTGGAGTTGTGAGAATTTTGACTATGCCACTGTTGTCTTTACGAGCAGTAAGTGAGTGAGTGAGTGGCGTCGACTGGCAGCCTGTGGCATTTTGGAAACTGTGCAACTGATTGAATCGCTTTGCTGAATGATGTGGGCGACCAACAGCCAAAACCACCCCACCCAAGGCTCTGACAATCCTCGGCAGTCATGAATAACACTTGTGCATGTGGTGTGTGAGTGTGTTTGTGTGCGTGTGTAGTTGACATTCAGAAATGGCCAGAGATAGTAGTCGAAGTGGTTGCCGGCGCCACGGATTGCGAGCCACAGACTTGGCAGCCACTGACTCGGCAAGTTGCTAGCTTCATTTTGATATAGCATATAGAAGTACAGTTGTCTCATTCACACTCCTTAGCCTCCTTAGCTGAGTATGTTTGTGCGTCTGTCTGGTTGGTATTATCATTTCCGCTTCCGCTGCACAAGACTCACTGACAATGCCAGCAGCATCAGAAGCTACCACCACATTGAGAGAGCTCCAATTGAAGCGGTTGCAGTTTTTGTTGCCTTTGTAATAAAGCGACAACATAAAATTTGCAAAGTCGGTTTGACATTTATATTTCATTGCACAATGACAATTTCTGCAATTTTTTTATACTTGTTTTTTTTTTTTTTTTTTTTGACAAGTCATAAAAAGCGCATGACAGGCCACAGACTCGACAACTTTCCTTTAGCTGTTGTAAAAGTTTTGGCCAGCAGACACCGTACTCTTCCTAACTTTGTCATCAGGCTCTACACTTATTCAATCTTCTTGGAAAAGGAGTCAAAAGTCTTCCACATTTTCTACTCCATTTTTTATTGTAACGGCATGAAAATGAAATTAAAATGTCCTTTCCTTTTTTTTGTAGTGTGTGTTTTATTTTTAAGCCCTTCTTAAATTAGCAATCATTGTGATTATTTAAACGGCTTGGCTAAAACTGAACTATTCACCTTTAGCTGATATGCTTAATATGGCCAAAGGCTGAAAAACTGAAATTTTGTGCAAGGTTGGTCTAATTTGGGTCAGCTGACTAAAATGAAACACATATCAACAGTGAATGCCACTGAAGCCGGGGCAAAGAGAGTACCAGAACAGGTATGAAAACCATCACAACGGAGCTCACAGAAGGTCACTTCTAATGAAGAGTTTCAGTCCAGCATATCCTGAAGCATCAGACTAATGAATAGAAGAAGGTTTCAGCGAAAGGACATAAAAAAGAACTCACAATACTCGCGAGTCCTACAACCGGCCCAGGTGAATCTCGTTCCGAACAATGCCAGATGTCGAACGGCTGCTTTCGAACATAATGCCCAGACAGACTATTGGAAAGCCCACATGTCTCTTCAGTCTGCCGCATATCGGCCACTAAGCATCATTTAATCAAACTCTGATGCATGATAAATCAGAAGCCAAACCAGAAAACCAGGATAGTAGAAGAGCAGGCGTCAATAGCATATGAACAGTCAGATAGAGACACGGCAGAGAGAAGGCTGGGATTTGGGCTAGTTCGATAGGCGCTGGCCGGACTGTTGAATTAAGAGCATTAAATGCTCATTGCCACTTGGACGATACCAGTGCAACACCCACACCCACACACACACAAACAGCCTGCCCAGCCAACCGACCATGCAGTGCACTTGTTCTATATGTTTGCTATATGACTTCAAGCACGTACCACACAAAATTGGTCCTAAATCAAAGCATGGATTAATACGCTAGTCTGGGCAAAGGCACACTGGGAGGAATAACCAACAACATAAAGTGAAAGAGAAGAGAGGGCGAGAGCGAGAACGAGAACGAGAAAGCAGATGAAGTAGAATCAAATCAGTCAGAAGCAAACATATCCATGTATTTGGCAATAGGTAAAATGCAGTCCAGGAAACTGACCAGAGACATGCTATTCCCTAAAGGGAAAGGATTGAAAATCAAACACCCAACTCAACCAAATCAGTCTCCTTAATGCTGCAATACTCTGCATATGGCAAAGCAACCAAGCTCACACAAAACCATTCACATTCACAGTCATCGCACTAAGTCGGCAACAACATGCGTTACACAATTTCCGACACGCTGCAAGAAATCCATGTTCTCTGGGAAGGTCATGATGACGTTGTCGACAATTCTCTTGATCTTGGGATAAGGGGTACAGTTGTGTACGAAACGAAACGAAACGAAACTAAACGAAACAGTGGGAGGGTGTATTTCATTCAGGCAGTAAAGATCTGAGGCGTCACAGCATACGCAAACGGATTGCCGGGCAACGAGTCACTTCCGGTGTAGAAGTCGAACCATATTGATGTAAATGAATGACGCCCGAGCATTGACACACCGGAAATGCAATGTCCACAATGGACTAAGCCAGAGCAAGTAAAATGGGTTGAATAGATGACGCGTGCCTCAAACAGCCTGGGTAAACTGTTGCTGAAATGCTTTGACTAATAATAGTCATCCCAGAACCAACTGAGAATTTAGATAACACTCCACTCTACACGCATTAAGCTTGAAATTCTGGACTATTTTATACTCTTGTCAAGGTTATGTACAGAAGAAAATCGAAAACCCTGAAACCCTTAAGATTGTTCAGAATAGTCTCTCTAAATATCTGTCTCAATTTGATGGAACTATATAGACTTCCTAAATATCTGTCGGATCTGGGCGGGTGATAAAGCTTACAGATGAAGAATCTATATATATATAATCTTTCTACATGGCTGTTGGAACTATTTATAGATATCTGTCTGAACTAGGTGAATAATGACATCTAGAGAACTTACATGAGCCAAATGAAAATAAGTTTTAAGAAAAGAGTATTCGAGATTTCAACATCGTGAGGTAGTTATTTATTTATTTAGTCTTCTTTCAGTCACTATCTAAAGCTACCTCAATTGGATATCGAATAGCTTAAGTGGTCAAATGGGTTTCATCATGTCTCTGTCTTTCTTTCTCATCTCACGAGGCGGCCCACAGCAAATCCCAATTTGTATGTGTGCCCGTTTTGTATGAAACTAAAAGGCTTTGGCCTATCACCTCAAATGCTCACTGTCCACGTGGAAATCCATTTGAAAGGCCATTCTCGAATGTAACATGATGGCCGCCATGCGTCCACGGATCAAAGTTACTACGACAATAAAAGGACTCTTTCATTCCATTCTTTCTCGCATTCTACCCGCAAAAACAGAAACGACTACACTTATGCAACACTTACCATACAAACGTACCTCGTCAATGGCGCTCTTGGCGAATAAATGCCCAGTTGGGTATTTGGTGCGATTTTGTGCCCGGCAATCATCAGGGTAAGTTTTGTATTGTTGCCAGGGCGAGTGGAGTCCATTGGACGACCCAAATGGTTGCTTCAGGTTACACATCGATGACAGTTGTTGTAGTTAGTTCTTGTCGTCGTAGTTGTTGTTGTTGTTGTTGTTGTTATGTTGAGCCCAATGAGCCAAGAGACAATTTGAATGCCTTTTCTCACAGTTCAGTTTTTCCAAATAAATAAAAATGTTAATTTTAAAATTTTGCCTTCCAACCGGAGAGTGGCCCGTAAAAGTCAGTCTGCCTGATTCTGTGTGTGTGTGTGTGTGTATGTGTGTGTTTGTGTGTGTGAGTCGAAATTACAGTTATTCGTTGTACGTGTTTAATTATTTTTAAATCACACGCAAACACCAAGTCGAGCTATTCTCAAAAACAAGTCACGTCCCGATTGCCAGCTATTTTTACAAAGCCATTCCCCTTACTGTTTGATTCCACCCATTCTCGGTTGTTTACGCATTTGTCCTGTCGTGAGGCTGAACCATCACTCTCAGGTGGATGGGTGTGGTGGTGCTATGGTGGCTTGGTGAGCTGAGCCTGCCTTGATTGTTCGCTGTGCGTGTGTTTTTTTTAATTCTGGTATATTTGTACCACCTGCATAACTGCCCACTTAAAGTGTTATTTCCGTGGCGAGATTCTTAATTACATGGTTGATATTTCTATGGCTTGATGTACATATATATATATAATGGTATATCAAGCCAATTCAAGCCATGAAATAGCTAAATTTAAAAGTCTTCATTTTTGTGGTCCGTACTTAAAGTTGGTAAATCCCCAAAAAGTCAAAAGGTTATAGCACACAAGCAATAGCTGTCAGTTGGTAAGACGGTCGTAATTCCATCAATTTGTCCTGGCAAATGTCTGACCTGTCTGCCTGTTGCTTTGTTTATTCAAGCCAAAATTTATAACTGAGCCAATAAACCAAAAAACAAAAAAAAAAGGGCGGCCCACAGGCAAAGGAGGCAAAAGTTATGTAAATTCACAAAATTCACTGGCCATGTCCATTTTGTATGTCCGGTTCGGTTGGGCGATCAGCCATGTCCGGCATATGGAAGCCCACACACAAGTTGATTAATTTGTTGCAATTCCTTCAATTTGTACTTTCCTCGAGGACACACAAAAAGCCTGCAACACATACAATGATGAATGGCCTATAAAATTCAAATCGAATCAATCGATAAGAATGTTTTACATAATCTAACTAAAGGCACTTTTCATTACATATCTAAAAATAAAGAGATACTAATTGAATACTCAAAAGCAAAACACTTTATTGACTTAACAACTCAAAGATATTCATCGATTTGGCTAAAGAAGTATTCGAATTTTAAAGGCTTCCACAAACTCATTGATCCAGAAATTAACAAACAACATAAACAAATTTATTTATTTCCAGAGCATCAAAAAGTCGTATATATCTTTTTAGCCAATTTCAACTTTCAAATTTCTTACTGATTTCTGTTTGTGTTTTAGGCAACTTCAAAAGCCTTTGTACAGTTATTAGCATTTTCTTGTTTCAAATTATTAATTAAAATGTTGGTAAGAAAAAATATTTATTTATTTATTTTTATTTTTTTCTTTTTCTTTTTTGCCTCCTAAAATGTAAGCAAAAGTAAAAGTTTTACCATATATAAATTTGTTTTTGGCTTTGTTTTGGGGCAAATGAATTTTGTGGGCTCATCTTAAAGGAGTCAAGAATCTTAATATTCATTTTGCGGTAAAAATGATTAGGAAACTTTTAAATTTTCATTCGAAAAAAAAAATACGATTGCACAACAATTTAATATTGTCACAGCATGAAAGCTTCTGGTAAAAAGAAATATTAATGGAAATATTTCAAATATAATAAATTCAGTTTGAAAAGGTCACTTAAGCTAATTAAAATGCTTGGCCATTTTTAGTTAGAAATTTCTAAAATTTTATTTACCAAAAACTTACGCAAAATGCTCCTTTCAATTATTTATTTCATACATAAGATGATAAAGACCTTATATATATATATATATATATATATTTTTTTTGAATAGATATTAAAAAATTTCATAAAATTTAAATTAATTGTGAGTAGCGTAATATGCAAATGCACGCCAAGTGGAAAAGCAAGAGAACAACAGAGAAAAGAAAAAAAATCCAAAATAATAACATGTCAAGGAGCTTTACCTAAGCCAATGGCAAGCTCATAAGTAATACTTGATATAAAACGCAATAATGTAGAGCTCATTTTCCTTTGATTCGATTCTATGCAATACGAAAAGGCTTATGACAATAACGAGGTTGTATGTGTGTGTGTGTGTGAGTGTGTGACACAGGTGTATGACAAGTGCCATAAATAGGAACTTCAAAGATACAAGGCCTGACAAGCTGATGATTATTGGCATTGCCTGAGCACCGAGCAGTCAAGATGCGAGATGAAAGATGAGTGGAGAAATGTTGAGAAACTGAAATGAATGTATTCGCTGTCAAGCCGAAAGTCAATTGAGTTAGGGAGCTGCTCAAGCGCATCTCAAGTGGCAGCAGCAGTAGCAGCAGCAGTGGCAGGATTGGTAGACGGAGCAGCGAAAGGCACATTGAGAGAAGTAGCGTCGGTGACCCAGACGCTTTCAACAGGGAGTCAATACAATTGAGCAGCAAATTTGTCGAGCACAAAAAGGAATAACAAATATGATTGGTTGCCTGCTTGACTGGATGGTCATTATCTTATTATATTGCAGGTATTTTTGTTTCTGTTTTTTTTTTTGTAGAAAAAAAGGAGCACACTCAGCTGCAAGCTTAAAATTCAAATATAAAAATATTTTATTCTAAAAATAAGAAAAAAATATAATTTGAAGAGACTTAAAAGGAGAATGAAGAAGAACTTTTGAAATATAAAAAATTGAATTACGAAATTCATGAAAAGTTAAAGCAAAATTAAAGAAATAATAAGAGAGAATTTATTTGACTACAGTGTATCTTAAAGTCAATGTATCTTTGGATTGAGAGCATTGAGGACCTAAGAGCCTTTGCTTTTTATCAAAATGCTACATTTCTGGTATTTACCTCATTTTCCAATCTTGCAAATGTACGTTCCTTTCATTCAGTTGAGAAAGCTTCTAGTATATATTCGATTTGAGGGAGTTTGCTTCAGTGACTATATCAATGGCATTGAGTGTATTTAAATCCTTTACGTGCAAATTCAATTGTACATTTTTTCGATTGATAACTGATACTTAGGGCGAGCTCCTGGTATGGACCAGGTTGGTAGAAAGCGCCAGCACAATTGTATTTCATACGAATGCGATTATAAAAAATGCCTGATTGCACCTTTTGAGAGCAGACACAAATAAAAGAATGAAATCAATAGAAAATGGCATTCAAAATGAAAGAGCCCATGCTGGTCGAATCGCGTAGTCACATAAGACATAAAATATATATACACCAACTGATGATATTAATGAGCCTGACTGCTCCTAAATAATGGCATTAAGGATTATTTGTTTCAGATTTTAAAGTCTCACTCGGAAGATTTGGTAATACCACATTGGTTGTGAGTGTGTGACCAATGGTGGATATGCTTGTTTGCACTCTTCCTGCTGATTGACTGCATCACATTCTTGCGAAAAAAAAACTTTAACATTTTACTTGCACTTAGCAAACAAACTTAAGCGCACAGCAGGCGGCTAAAGGATTTCACTTACACACACACATACACATATAGACTGGCACACGTACAGACAGCTGTAACTCACCAGCAAGCACGCGTGTGAATTTCTGCCAACTTAGCTACAGTCAATTAAACTTCAAGTATAAAAGTATAAAAGAATCAGTGGAAAATGAGGAAAATAAGAAAAATGAAGACGACTGAAAATCAGGGAAAAATATAAGAAGCTCGAATTATAATCGGCTTGATGAAATTTAAAATACTCTCTTGATAATCTTAAACTCATATGAAAAATTGAAATAATAATAATTAATTTATTTTTAACAAACAAGAAGCCACTTTAAAAAAGAAAGAAGAAGAAACAAGAAAAATCAGAAAAACTTAAAAAATTGGAAAATTGGAAACATTTTATAAAGCTCAAAGTAAACCTGCAAATTAGTCAAGAAAACTTATTCGTTTTTAAATTAAAAAAAAAAAGTAAATGAACTAAAAATTTAATAAAAAAAAAAAGGTAAAAATATAGGCTTCAACTTTATTCAAGGAAAACATTTATCAACCTAAGAATAAAAAAAATTTTCAATTAAATTCATAAATAATTTCGATTTATTTTTTCTTAGATTAAAAATACCTCCGACGATGCAAATGAGAAAAGTGTATATTAAACTTAAAGCTTTGCGGTAAAAAAAAAAAAAGTAAGATCAAATTGGGGGAAAGGGTAGAGATAGCGTGAGAGGGGTTTGCCATTTCACCCGCAAGCAAATAAAATAAAATCTAAATAAATAGCAAAAGTAACAGCTCAACATGAAACTAATACAAAAGTGTAGAGCTAACCAAGAAAGTGGTTGAGGCGAGAAATGGATAGGGGCTAGCGGTGGGCTAGATTGCTTGCTTGGCCAGAACTCTCTCACGCACACATGCACTGCTTGACGGGGGAATTGTCTTCAAGTTGCTGCGGCGCTGTTTCACTCTCCTGCGGCATGTCATTGTACGCGTTATCCTTCAAGCCAAGCAACAGCATCAGCTGCTGGCAACACACCAACAACAAAGGGGAAAAACGGAGCAAAACTAGTAGAAGCAGCAATGCCAGCATGAAAATTAAATAGAAAAATTCTATATACTAAAAGTATAGTTGGATAGTTTCTATATAAACCAACCAACTGCTTGCTTGCTACTTATGCATGTAACGGATTGTATATAAATATTTTTGCAAGTGTGTGTGTGTGTGTGAGCTCACTGGGTGCTTTGAGTGGCTCAATGGTTATACGAAGGTCTTTCCAAAGGCAAAGGGACATTGCTCTGCACATTGAACTAGAGGCTAAGTAGCTCGGCTTCAGTTGCTTGGGGTACGCTTAGGTCCTTGGGTATGCCAATGTATCTGTGTGCGTGAGTGTGAGTGTGAGTGTGAGTGTGTGTGTGACCATTTCCTTTACTATTTTGCAAGTTATGAAAATGACAAATACTCTCCCATGCTTTGGTCTGTATTGCTGGTATTGCATTTTGTTTTTGCCGCTCTACTTATAATTAAAATATGCAAATGTTGCCGTTATGTCAGCGCCAGTGTTGCCACATGTAAATATTTATGTCTACCATGTGGCTAAGATGGCGTTGGCAAAGGCAATGGTAACGGTAACGGTAAATGCGGCAGCGGCAATGGCCAGCCAACTGCTTCCACTGCTGCACATCATTTGCATGTAGAAGCGCCATTTTTCTTTAGCCACCGCCAACCACATTTACTGCAGTTCTACAATTTTCAGTTTTACTTTTCTCTTTTCAGTTTCAGTTTTTTTTTTTTTTTTTTTTTTTTTGTAGTGAAAACAGTTTAATTATTTTGTTTGCCAAGTCACTCGCTCACTTGCTTGCTATTTATGCAAATAATATTCTCTATCTCACTCACTCTCTCTCTCACCCCTCTGTCTCTGTTAGTATATCTTTGCCATCAATTTTATAGTTGCTTGTGCTTTGCTCATTAACTTGCCCTGCCATTTGGAGTTTGCCAGTTTTGTTAGTCCTTGCAACACGGCCACTAAAATAATGTCTTTGATTTAATTATAATTGAGTTCAGTAAACTATTTTGCGCTCAATTGATTGCTCAAATGCACAGGCAACAATCATTTCACTTGCCTGATTGTCTTGCTTGAATGGCAGAAATTACGTATACGACCTGTATTCCACCCCCTCCGCCATATCCATTATCATCGCACACGTCCAACATTTGCTTTATTACGAAAAAGATTTTTATTTATTTATTTTTTTATTTTTTGCGGTATCCCTGTTATTTTTTAATAAATTTACATTAATCACGCAATTTGGTTGGACCGGCTTTAATCAAATTAACCAATACACATGTAAATTAACTCTGTATATCAATTGCAATGCAATACAATTAATTAGTGTTTTCACAGTATTGCCGACATTGTTTATTCTGCAAATGCATAAGTGTGGGTGCGTTTTGTGTCTGTGTGCGTGTGTGTGTGTGGATAAGAATTTAAATTCACTTTAAAGCAACCGTTATGGCCACGCTCATTAACAGAGGACAAAATGTGAAAGCAAATGGCGTAAAGAAATATAACAACAATAATAGTATAAGAGAAGAGCATAAGAGGAGAAAAAAAATCGTACAACAACAACAAGGACAAAGCGAGCACTGCTGTGCCGCGTATTTTATTGCACATACCGAGCTGATCTTACAGCGGCACAACAAGAAATGTGAGCAAAGGAAAAAAAAAAAAATGCCAACGTTATCTTCGGGGTGCCGAAGATTATCGACTCTTTTCGCAGTTGTTTCTGCCGCGTATATTTATGTAGAAAACGTCTTGGCCGGGTTTTGAAAAGATCAGTCAATAAATGTGCGAGTTATTCCCTAAACCGATTTAGGTTCGTATGGCAGCTATATGATATAGTAGTCCGATCCTTACGAAATTTGGTATATATTTTAACTGCTATAAAAAAAATATGCGTGCTAAATTTGAATAGAATCGGATAATAAATGTGGGAGTTATTCGCTAAACCGATTTAGGTTCGTATGACAGCTATAAGATATAGTGATCCGATCCGAGCAAAAATTAGTACAATTATCAATCGTTATATAAAACACACGCATGCCAAATTTCAAAAGGATCGGATAATAAATGTGGAAGTTATTGCCTAAACCGATTTAGGTTCGTATGACAGCTATGTGAAAGAGTGGTCCTATCTGGCCGATTCAAACTAGTGTACTACCTAGGTAAAAAAGAAGGCTATATACCAAGTTTCAGCAAAATAGCTTTTAAACTGACGGAGTAAATCTGATATGTACAGACGGACAGACGGACAGACGGACAGACGGACATGGCTATATCGACTCCTCTAGTGATTCTAAGTATTCTAGATGTAACTTTTGTGGGTCTACGATGTTTGGTTCTGTGCGTTACAAACATCAGAGCAAAGTGAATAGACTCCTTTTTCTTCGAAAAGAGTCTAAAAAGCAGAAAAATAAAATAAGATGAAAACGAGTAAGCAAGTAACCAACGAAGCGACCAACACACACACACACAAACAAACACCTTGCCCAGTGAGAAAGAGAAGCAACGGAACGTAAATTACAATTAATTACATTTTAATGACGCTTGTTTAATTCAACGTTTACAATTACATATACAATTATGGGTGGCAAAAAGGATTGAGGTGAAGTACAAGCAAAAAAAACAGAAAACTGAAAACGTTTAAACTGATGTGCCAGGTGTATGTATGGCGAAGGGAGGGAGTGTGAGAGATGCTGGGCTGCTCTCATTACCAGGTCGCACTCTATGCAGTTTTTCGCCTCAATCTCAAGCTGGCAGCTGGATGCTTCGATGCTTACCGAATACCTTGCTCATGCACTAGTTAGGCACTAGGCACACTCAAAAGAAAATACTAAATAAAATTCCACCATCCCCGCCTTTGACTTTAACAAATTTTAGTAACTAAATAGTATTTTATTTTAAGAATGCTTACTTTCGTTTGGACTTGGCCTCGGGCCTCGGGTCTGGTCTGGTCTAGTTGGTCGTTCCTTGCTATTAATGAGCTGCATTTTCAAGTAGTTGGTGGGGTAATTAACAGAACAGTCCAAGGCGACTGACACAGACACACAGCTAAGAGAAGAGTGGGGCCAGGCCAAGAGCATTTCTTTCCTTCCACTATTGCTCAACTTTTAATTAAAGTGAATTTCAGGCCCACAATCAAAGGCGTCCTGCACAAAAAAAAAATACTATAAAATAAAATGTGGCAAATGAATGTCAGACTTCAGAACTCTGACAGCGCATTGTTTCGGTCGTTTCGTTGAAATATAAGAACATTAATTCCGTCAGAGAAAAATTTAATGCCCAACCGCTTCGGCAAACGTGGCAAGATTTAAGCTCAATTGTTTAAGCATACGAAAAAGTATAGCTGGACTCTTGCACAGAAAAAAATTTATTGGCTAAAAATTAGTTACAAATTTTGAAATATTAGAAAACCAAGAGCCAAGTCATTTGGGATTGGGAACAGAAAACATGAGCTTTAAATTATCAGGACAAAAATTCTGATTCTGAAGAAGGCTTTCTAAAATCCTAAAATTAGATATATATAAATATTTTCTTAGAAGTCTGACAATCACATAATTTCCTCAGAAAAAAAGAATAAACTTTTAGATTTTCACAATTTAAATTGAAAACTTTATTTTTCTCACTGTGTTTGTGTGTGTTGTTATTTTCACACTGTGAATTTTTGTGTGTGTGTTGTTAAAGCTTGCAGAAAACAAAAAAATCAGACAAAGAAGCGAATTAAGGTGCGAATCCATAAACACACAATTGAGAAGCTATAAAATTAAACAGCTCTTTCCCACTCACACCCTCTCCCTCCTTCTCACTCTCTCCGTCTCTATCTTGCACACTCTTTTTTTTCTTTCAGTCCTGACTGACTGCTGGCTTGATGGCCAGTGGTAAAATATGCTTTGCCCTGGTCTTGCAGTCTGTTGCTGCTATGGCCAGCGGGTCGTATACGCAATACAACGAGCGCAGTGTTGATAAAACGTGCTGCAGACAGCCAACGAATGCAATTCCATCCGCAGACCCCATTCTCTCTGAGTCGTTTCTGTCTCATTCTTTCAGTGTGAATTGTGGTAGAATTTTCGTATTTCTTGGACTCTTTCGACTTTGGCATTGCCAAAGTGCGGGCAGCAATAAATACGTTTCAACTATTTGGCAGCAAGCAAATTTTAAATGAGTCTGCTTTAGCATCAACAACAACAACAACAACAACAACAGCAGCAGCATTAACAATGTACGAGTGGCGGCTTGTAAATTGGTATTATGAAACGAGTCGGAAACGGGGTCGAGGCCGTTTCTGTTTCACTGTACGCGGCCGCATTCAAGTAACAGACATTAAATTGCAATTTATGCCAATGAGTTCTTAATGTACAGCTCCAACAAAAACAACAACAAGTAGAAGAAGAAGAGCATTTCACAAAACGCTTAAAAGGGCAAACAAAAATAAAAGCGAAAAAGAAGAAGAAGAAGAAGAAGAAGAAGCAGAAGCCCGGAGTGGCAAACAATTTTGCCAGCCTTCTAACGGCCGCAAAGCGTGCGCTTCCTAACTTGGCTGTAATTTATTTGCAAATTATTATTAAAACTTTTGCTGGCCAGGCAGGCAAACAGCAACACCAGGCGCAGCAACAAAGGAAGCGGTAGCTGCGGCAAAGACTGCGGCGTTGATGGTGCCCAAGAAGATTCACTGCGAGAAGGGGGAGAGGTGGGAGCTGTGGCATTGGCAGCAGTTGCTCTGCTGCTTTGGCGAATGCTTAAATGATTCGCACTTAGTTTGCTGTCAGCCAACTCAAACACACACACACACACACACACATGCCCACAAAGAGGCAAGTCGTAAAGTCGCGCCTATAAATCAACTGGTTGGATTCTTGTTTTGGCAGTCCTTTAGCAGCTGTTTAATATCTAAAATTCTGTATAACTTTTTTCTTTAATTTTTTTTTTTCATTTTTATTATTGTCTGAGGTCACTTAATTTATGGAGTTTTTTATATTAACACTCGCTCAATTAGTTGGCAATTATTTTGGTCAGATTTCAAACTGGTCCAACCCAACTAAGCCAGTTGAAAGAATTGAGAATTCCAATTGGGCTGTATCGATATTTGCGCTGATAACTGCCATTCCAGCTTATTCAATTAAATTTGTGTGCAACTGCGTATTACTCTATCTGTGTGTGTGTGTGTGACAAACTCAATTCCAAAATCGCATTTATCAAGCCATTAGAGTCAAATAATCAGGCCACATACCTCAGCAGAGACTCAGAGATCCAATGAAAGAGAGAGAGAAGCACATTAGAAACAGCGGCAAGTCCCAAATCCATTGGCAAGACGAAAAGTCAGTGCCACCGTTGCCAGCGTCTGTCCCAGTCGACCGACCGCGTTTGCTGATAACGAAATTTGCCTACCATTATAAGCAGAGTAGGTTGCATGAACCACTTCAGTCGAAAAGTGTTGAGAGCCCGAGAGGGGCGAAAGGCAATATGAAGTGCACTTGAGGCGCCCAGACAAGCATCTCCCGGCATCGACAGCGAGGAAGTCTAAGCCAGCCAAGCAACTAAGCAGTTAGGTGGCATAAGATGATGACAAAACCAATTGTTCCTCACACACACACACATACACCTATACATACACAGATATATAGACAGATAGATAGGCAGACAGACAGAAGTCAAGATGAGAAAGATGGTTGAATAAAATAGAGTGCAGCAATCGCATTAGAAATAGTTGAGAAATCAAAAAGATTATCAGACGAGAAAGTACGACGGCACAATGGATTTTATACAATGGAAGAAGAAATAGAATGGAATAGAATAAAAACAGAGACATTCATGCATAAGGACAGTAGTAAAAATTCAAATATTTCAATTTATTTGATTACTTTATCATTTTGCCCACAACTAAGTTATTATTATTATTATTGTTGTGATTCCAAAAAAAACAAAAATGTTTAAAAAGTAATAAATTGTTATTAAATGTAAAAGAAGAGTAATGGAATTTTGTAGATAAATAATCAAATTTTCAAATTTATAGTTACATAATTTATTAAACTAAAAAAAAAAAAAAGCTTAAACTTTTAAAGAATTTTTATTTTTAAAAGAAGAAGATCACACTGGAGACTGGGAAAATCCTCTTAAGGCGAAAGAAATAAAAAAGTCATTCAACTCTTAAGTGCTTAAGATCTTTTCTCAAGTTCGATTCGGTCAATCCAGTACAAGATTAGAGTCTCTGGCCCACACTAAATTTAAATCAAATCAAAATCAATCAATGAATAATTCGGTGTCTTCTAATAAACTTACTCGCAATAAATACTAATAATAATAAAGCCTAGCAAAGACGAATGAAAAAGCCAGCTTACATCAAAATGAAACAGTAAAAAACAGAAAGCAGAAAACAGAAAAAAAAATTGTTGTTTTGATAGGATAAAATCCCATTAGGACCCATTGTGCTCAGCTGCCATTATGATAAATGCAGACCAAATCAAATGAAGCTGAAAAGTATGCGTTGGTTTATAAGGCAAACCGACAGTGGCACCACCGCAGCTCCACCGCATCATTCAATTGCCAGAGTCTGTTTGGTCGGGCTGCGTGCCGCCGTTACCAATGTGTACGTCCCCCGTAGCCCCCGTACCCCCCGTGCGCTAACCTAGCCATTGCCAGCAAACGAATTAGCGCCGTAAATCGCATTTAAATCGTGAAATTTTGCAGTCAAACCAACTAAGAAGAGGGCCTATAAAAGATGGCAAAGACCGAATGAGTGAGAGAGAGAAGGAGCAAGGAGCAAGGAGCAAGAAGCTTGGGCTTTGACAAAGGCACTCCACTTTGCATAGAGAGAGAGAGAGAGAGAGCGGCGACAACCACACGAAGAGCAGGAGATGGCAGTCGTAAGATTTTGATCCTATCAAGTAAATTGCATTTGGCAGTTTGAGAAAAACTTTTTCTTTTCGTCTTTCTGGCCAACATAATTTTTAGCCCAAGATTTTTACCTTTTGTATGCACTGTCTGGCGGGGCCAGTGAATCACTCCCACTCTATCTGCTCCGTTCAAATATACAACCTGATGTGCTGTGTTCCTGCTGCAATTTCCAATCGATTGCTTCATGTTCGCACTTCATACGAAAATGTTGAAGTTTTGCAATTTGCGGCATTGGAAAGTTTTCGTCGGTCGATCGGTTGTTGAGTTATCCTCTTCTCCATCTTTTGGAATTTTTTATTATTATTTTTTCTTTTTTTTTTCTTCTCTCTTATTCTTATAATTTTCTTGGGTAGTTTCATCTCACTCTCTCTCTTTCAGATTTTCAGTTTTTTTTTTTCTGAACATTTTTCAACTTGGCCAAGATTTATGCGGCAAAGTCATTGCGAGCTTAAGTGTGTGCTTCGCTGCTCTGCATGTTTCGATAATTTGCGTGATTTTTTCACATTTTCATTCCAACACACTCAAACACAAGCTAACATGGCAACAAATCAGTTGCCAGGGGAATCTGTGGCAAATGTGGCTGCCAAAAGAGCAGCCACAGTCGCAGTCGCAGCATCATTAAAACTTGTAATGCCACTACAAAATTTGGGCCAACATTCGAAGTATGTGCGTGTGTGTGTGTGTGTATTGAGATGACTAGTTTGTAATTTCCCCGCAATTCTTAATTCATATGTTTATTTTATTTATAATGATTTCATACTAAGCATACAAAATTTATTCTACCTAGCAATTAAAAATATGCCCAGGCATCTTATGAAATCCTATAAAATATTTACCTGCAATTAGAATAAAACATCGAGCCAACTCAAATTGGGGTACGAAGGACTCAAGCTTCTACTCAATTACAAAGATTAAGGTTTGAGGGAATGCAGAATGAGAGAGAGAGAGAGAGTGAGAGAGCTGGGGAGTCGTGGGTAGGTTATATCTTCTAGCAACCTCAGTGTCCAATGGCATCCACTAATTATGGATTTACAATTTGCGACTTGCAGCAAACCACAAGACATGCCAGCGACACGGCCACACACCGCGTTGGCATTTTGTGGTTAAAGCGTCTAAGTTTATATTTCAAAGTCCTGGAGCGGGGGATATGCTATATATAGAGGATGAGCTGGTAGTTGGTTCATAGTGCGAGTAAAATTGATGGTGCTGCCTGTTGTTGCTAGGTGGGGCATGGACTGGGTCGGAATTCTTTCTTTAACTTCCACAGACACACAGACACACACACATGAACAGAGAGCCAACCTGACATCAAAATTAAAACTTTTTTGGAGTGTTATCAACAGACACACTCACGTTCCAAGTGCATGTGTGAGTGTGTGAGTCCCGTTGCGTTTTGGTTGCCTGCAATCGCCGTCATTAATAAGAAAGTTTGCCACACCGAAGTCAAAGCCGCCATTGCCACAGCCACACAGATCCCAGGCCATTCTTGTTGTTGTTGTTGTTGTTGCTGTTGTAGCCCCAACTTCTGTTGTTGCCTCAGCAACTGCCACTTCCGTCTTACGCTGCTTGAAGTCGACTTATACAAGGCACGGGCCACTCTCCTCGCTCTGCTCCTATCCGCTGGTAATAAGCACATTGAGATGACAAAGTTTATTGTTGATTTTATATGACTACACACACACTCACACATGGACACCTCACACCCCACAGATACACTGACTTAGGCACTTTGATCCAGGAGATGAAATTCTTTGTAAAAAAAAAAAAAACATATCAACAAACTAACTTAAAAAGGAAGAGCTTAAAAGCTTTCCAAAGGCCTCAAGCATATGAAAGAAATTCAGCAGCCAATTATAACCGGCTTGTTTAATTTTCTATATTTTTTAAGAAAGTAGATTCTTAAATTTTTCTAATTTTTCAATAATTCTATATTTAATTATTTTAATTATCATTTTTTTTTTATTTAAAAAATACCAAAAATAAATTCTCTTTAGTTAAATGTTTATTTCAATTAAACTTAAAAATTATAATAATTATTTCCGAATAAACCCTTTAAAATTTCTTAAAAGATAATTTATTTTATTACAATTGAAACCAATGTGAGAGTGCAGGCACAAGGATATATAATATCCATATACTTTATGTATGGGTAAATGTTTGTATAGAATTTTGTGTGTCCTTCGTACTTCAGGGATCAGTCGACCTAAATGAGTTATTTAAGTAGCACTCGCGCCCCAGTTTAAATGCGCTCGTAATTTGCCTTTGTGCTATTAAACTTTTCGTGGTGTGAAACCCAAGCCAGCTCAATCTCTGTCCACCTAACTAATACCCTCGGCTTGCATGGGAAAGTGTATATATCTCTGTCTTTGGGTAAATGTGTATATTTCTGTGTGTATGTGTGTGTGTGTATCTTGCTGCTACTTAAGCTATTAATGTGCAACTTCTTAATGGTAGCGCCTTCAACGTTCCCTATCAGATTCATCCCGCTGTGGTACATATTACAAAGCACACCCGCCCCCCCCCCCCCCCAACACACACACATACATGGGCGCAAGTATTCACTCATTCATTTGTATATTTAAGCATGTAAATGTGTGTACAAGATTGTCTGTATTCGTATAGATTTTTTGGAAAATGTGTAGCATATTTTTAGAAGCTATTTGAGGCTTGTCGCTTGTGCCGGGTTCCACTTCCACATTTCGAGAGGATTGCTTGTGCTGTTACTGCGTACTTTTGGCGTATTTAACTTGACTAAGTACGTGATTTGATTAGTGCCGAAAATCATGTTGTCGTGCCTGGGCTTAGGCTGTGCTGCCTTCTTCAGCCACTTATCAAGTATACGCAACGTTGCACAGCTGGCAATGCCAGAAAGTTGCTACACACACACACAAACAAAGAGTGAAAATTTAAATTTTCATTTTTTTTTTATTTTCTTCCTTCTTTTATTTTTTAAATTGGTTATAACAGTGTGTGTGCGCAAATTGAAAAAGTCAACCAGTCAATGGAAAAATTTAATGAGAAATTCTCACTTAACTAATCAAAAATATGTGTAAAAAGTCAAATGAGTTTTTTTTCTCTCTCTGATATTTGTCGACTAGTTGGCCGAGACTCACGCTTGCGAGCCAAACAAAATCCAAGAAAATCGCCTGTTGATGCTGCAAATTATTGCAAACATTTTTCATTTTATTCCGGCGATTCCGATTGCCATTGGACGGAGTCGCCAAGTTGCCAGGAATGTCAACAGCAAAATACGTGCACAAACATAGAAATGGCTGCCATTGACAAACTACGAATGAGTCCCCCTACACACACACACCCACACACACACATGAGGGAAGAACACAGAACACCCTAAAGACTTAGAAAGCAAGAGAGGGAGAGAAAGAGAGAGAGAGAGAGAGAGAGAACGGAAGCCAGACATTAATGCTATTATGCGTGGGTGTATGTGAAAGTACGTTGGTGTTGGCGTACTTGTGTAAAAAGCAACTAATGAAAACGGAAATAAAAACCGCTTGAGGAATGCTGATGACTCTCCAAGGATGGTATTTAATATACACATATACATATATACTTATGTACATGTGTGTTTGTGAAGGCTTAGCTTGAATTGTATGGCAGGGGGTCAAGTTTTTCGAAAGAATGAGAAGGCAGAGAGAGGATGATCAACCCATTTTAGCCAACTCGCCTCAGCACTTAGCATCAATTTGGCGGCTCGTACATAACCAGGACAGTCATCCAGCCAGCAGCTATTCAGCCACTGAGGCAGCCAGGCAGTGAGCCGCAGACAACTAAGTAAAAGCATAAGTAAAGCACATAAATCAAAAATTCAGTGCCCCAGTCGACGCCGTTGCTGCTGCTGCTCCTGCTGCTGCTACTGCTGCTACGGCTGCTTTTCCTTCTGTTCCTGCTGTCAGAATGGCACGCACAAATACTCAGTCACCTCACTTATACATACTTGGATATTACACCATCGCACGCTCACTATAACATTTGGAGTAACAGCCTCCCGACCTTTTCAATGTGGACGCGTGAAATTCTTAACAGCGTCCAGTCCAGTCAAACAGGCCGACCAGACTGTCTGCTTCCTTCAAGTGTGGAGTTTACCCGTTGTAGTGGGTGCAATTACCGGCAAGTGCCTAGAAACCATCGAGCCAGGCAATAGCAACGGCCGCCTTACCTCTACAGGCCCAGCACAATCAAAAACTCAGGCTACCGTAAAATATTATACCGGGCGAAGGCATGCGTTTCAAGAAAAGAAATAAAAGACGAGCAATAGAAAATAACGCAGCAATATCAACAACAACAATAACAACAACAACAGCACCAAGAAGTGCCACCTTTTGTCAAGGTGGCATCGAAATTGCTAGGGCAGTTCGAGAAGCCGAATAAAAATCGAGAAATTCGAATTCCTTTGGTTTCAAAAAATCAGATCAGATCATTGGAAACTTTCTACTCCTGATAGCTTACTTCATTCGTAATCTCTGCATCTTTGCTATTTGGTCTGAGTTGGGAAGCTATACAACTTTGGATATCTTGTGTTATTCCTGATGGAAACATATAGCAAAGCTATATAAATTTTAGGCCATATCCCCCCGGAAGACTAAGGGTCGGACTAAAATATAAGACTAAACTTTCTCTATAAGAAATTTAATGACTTTAGCTTTTATATATTTTGAGATCCTAGCATTCACATAGACAGACATAGCTGCTTTTCTTGTGACTCTGATCTAGTCACCTTTTTTTTCTTTAGAAAATCGAAATTAATTATTATCAAGCTACCCTCGCTTGAATGTATATATATAATGACCAAGAATCTGAGCTTCAACGACTCCAAGCTGGACTACCGAACTCGACTGGCACCTGCGGAATGCGCTGTTGGAATCTTTGGTAAAAATATTTCTATGTCCTCGTTTCCTTGGTGGCTGGGAGAAGCGAGCCCAAGTCACCAGCCATAACTCTATGCCGGGTTTATATGTATATATATATAAATTTGCTGTGGCCAGACAGATGTGTAATTTATTGATTATTCCGCTAGATATGCCAGCACCCACGTAGCCAAGCAGCAGCAGCAGCAGCAGCAACTTCATCGTTCCTATCAGAGGCAGACGGAAATGCCCATACCTTCCTTCGCTTTCAAAAGCATTCCCAATCTAAGAGCAATCCCTCGTATTGCTTGGCACTCTGCCTGCACTCTTGTTTAGACATTTTGTCATCTTCAATTTGTGGCTGTCATGCTTTCTGCTTGAATATGCTGGGTCTGTGGCTGGGAGCTGGAAGCTGGCAGTTGAGCCAACGCTGGAGCTGCAGTTTCCGAAAGTGGATTACACGCTGAAGGCACTTGTAATCGCTGTGATAAGCAATGGAGGAATCAAGAAGGAGCGACAAGACGAAGAGGACCAAAACCGAACGCAAGTCGAGAGGCCACAAGCACACAAGTATCTCACAACTCCTTTCGCTCTTCACACCACTCATATGGCTTGACTTGAATAGAGAAGATTTCGAGCTCCCTTGAATTTTTTATTTCATCTTGTAGATTTTTATCTATATGTTTGTGTGTTTCTCCTGCCACAGAACTTATGTAAGCGCGTTTATTGAGTTTTAATTGGATAAGTTATAGACGTTCATGTTTTATAAATTCAGGCATAAGCTATGAAGCTCTTTGTTTTGACAGTGAACGGCCGAGCTGGGCTGGGCCGGGCCGGGCCAGGTGACTTGTCAATTAGTTACTCCTAGCCCCAACCTCAACCTCAACCCCAGATATCCCAGTTGGCCACTCAATTGCACTAAAGTCGACTTTGAACTTTTTCGTTGGGCATTCGTGCGGCAAAGGTCCATAAAGTCCACCTTCAAAGCCATGACCAAAGGCAAACGAAACCAAAAACCCGTTGACAGCCCGAGCATATTTATTACGTGCAGCCTCATTACGCCACCAGTCATTCGACTTGCCTCTTCCTGGGGCACAATCAATAAAAGTTCATTAAGAATTTCGTTTAATTAACGCCACTGCGGCAATATCAACACAATACTGGACGCCCAACTGTCGGCAATATTATTCAAAAGTTGCTCATGCTGCTGGTTAGGGCCGGAGGATTAATTTTGTTGCAAGGAGCATTCTTAACTTTTCTTCATTATCATGCAATTTTCATTGTTTCTCCCATTTTGCCGCTGAGTTGAACAAAATGTGGACAACGTTCATTGCCACTTTGATAAAAAAAAAAAACAACAACAACAAATTTAAAAGAAATTAAATAATGAAAACTTTAAAACTCTATAATATTAAGAGGAACAAATTATTTGCTTTTATTAAGTATGACTTTGGTTATTCTGTTAGAAGTTTATCCCGCTTCTAAGGTAAGACCTGAAAGCCTTTGGTACCTATTCAATTTATATGATAGCACCGAAAGGGGTCTGTCTTCTGATAAGTTTTAAGCTGAGTGATAATTGAAACTTGAAACTTTTTCTTTCGGAAAATATACAAATAGATTTGAGGTACTTATAAATAATTTACACTAAATATATTACTACCTGAACTAGTCCAAACATGGGTTTGAACGGAATTTGAAAGAATCTGAGTTGTATTAAATGAGACTTGTTAGATTAAATTCCCAGATTTGTTATGGAAATAACGGTCCAATAATTTAATTCATTTGGTTATATTTCTTTAAAGAAATTCCTTAAATTTAAAAATGATTTTCTTATATTTTTAATATGTACACTTCTCAAGATTTTCACTTTAAATTTCGGAACTCTTTTCGAATGAAATTCACAGAACCAGACAACGTCGTCCCTTAAAAGCTCATACCACATTGGACAGTAAAAAAAATGGATAGAGCCATATCTGTCTCTTTGTTATTCGATCCATCTATAACTATGAGAACTAGTCCCTCATAATGATGAAACTTGTTATATGGGCTTACTTTTTTTCGCAGGAAGCACAGGAAGCTAGATATCTTTCCAACCATTAATGAGCAATCTTAATCAAATTAAACCTTTAGGATTTGTGTATAAAAGTTTAAATGTCTGCCAAATTTTATTCGGATCCATCAACTATATCATATAGCTGCCGTAGTAACCTCAATTATTTTATCCCTGAGCGACAAAAATTTGCCAGAACAGTATTGAATGAATTATTTAATATTTATGTAAAGAATTGAAGGATTATCTTTAATTATAAGTTAAATTAATATTAAGAATAGAGGTTTAAGTATCAATATATATCGGATGATTCACCATTCGGTTTTATTTGTTCTGCGACTTTTCAACTTGATCTTGAGACTTTTTCAACTCGACTCCGACTGCCAACTTGACTCTTATCCAGCGGGTTGGCATGCTCATTTCATAGAGGTGCTGCCACTGTTAAACGTTGCCATTCTTACATTTATTTTCTTATTTCTTACTCAGACTTCTTACAGCCTTAAGTCATTTGAAGAGGCTCAGGATCTTAAATTCCATTTGAGTGCAAAGATCTGCTATTTCAATACTTGACAGAGTATTACGATAACCAAGTATTTGAGTACTTGAGTTTTCTGTTATTCCATTGATTTTATTGCCTAATCGCCAATAGACAAGACGTTCTTGTCAATGACCATAAGTTTCTCACCAAACTCATACAAAAAACGGAATGGAATCCTTTCTTTGTTTTTGTTGTTTCTTTTGTTTGGAGTCCTTTTTTTCTCCTTTGAACATACTCTGAGTAACTAACAACTTAAAGGTTCGCTTCAGCTCGTTCTGTGCAATAAGGCAGCATCATCAGTCATGCTACTTCATTATTATTGCTCTATGGAGAAGAGGGGAAGAGTAGGAGGGTTGGGTGTGGGAAACCTCTTTGTGGTGAACAGAGAGAGAGATAGAGAGAGAGAGAGGAAGAGGAGTGGCAAAGCTGCACTCGACTGCCGTCTGTTGTCGCGCTTATAATTCATTTTCATTGTACCACGCTGAAAGTCCTTTTTGATCCTGCAGACTTATTTGTCTTGAGGAAACTCCCAGTAAAATTGCTTTTCCTTACTACGCTCTCACTTCCTGTTTCGCAGCTTGTTGCGCATACCCCCGTCAATCTCTATTCTCTGTCGCCATTTTGACGATGCCACTGCCGCAGTTTCTTATATTGTTTTGTCTTGACGCTTTTGTTGTGTGCGCTTTTCGCATAATGCACAAAAGTCCAGGGATCGGTGTTAATAGCCGCCGCTATCGTAGTCTACAAGCATTCCGCTCAGTCATCGCCAGCATCGACCGCTTCAATTCTTACCCTGCCTCTCTCCTCCCCCATTCCTTCGCAGTCCTGTTAGACCGGCGCTTCATTTGTCGCTTTGTGCTTATTGTCCTTGCGCTTGGCTTGACTTGGCTTGGCTTGGTATGGCTTGGCATGGCTTGTCCTGTCTTGTGTTGTCTCCCGCCTGGCTTCATTTTCTTGTGATTAATGTCGTCATTAACTGCAATTAACTTTTTTAGTTGCTGGCCATGACAAATCTTGCACGACTGCTCATAAAACATTTTTCTGCCGAGTTCTTTTCGCAATTGTCCCCATCTTTCTCTATATTTTTTTCTTTCCTTCTTTTTTTTTTTTGTTTTTGGCGCAAGTCCTGAACTTTTAGCCACTTTTTGACTTGATGCCTTGAATGATGTCAACTGGGGTGGCGGTGAGCCTTCGATTGCTCTCATCATTCAAGTGTCAACTGACAACTTAATAGTTTTTGGCTGTTACAATATCAAAATAGAAGTGGAAGGGCGGAAATCCGTAGCTGCTTATTCATCACTTAGCTGTCCTCCATGAATGTCCTTGCCGTAGCTGGGCTTTCTAATTATTTGTCAGACATGTGGCTAATGGCCGAGGTGGGCTTATATAAATGGCAACTTTATACATATATGAGTGGGTGGACTAAAACTAGGAGACTTTTCTTAACACGCGCTCTTAGCAAGTTGACAAAACTTTTAACAGCATTTTATATATCCGCCTACAATGACAACAACAACAAAAACAGAAGTATACAGCAAAAACAAAAGGACAACTAAAAATGCTTTGCTAAGTACAAAATAAAAGCATTACGTGTGCTGCAGGTCAGCGGCGTTTTTAGAGTTGTCATAAACTGGTAGTGTGGGCCACCAAGTCCTTCCAGGATTTCTGTCTATGTGTGTCAGTGTGTGTGTGTGTGTCCCACTAAAATTATTTACAACTCGCACGTGTTTTGTACGGTAGTTTGCAGCGTGGTGGCAGCCTCGTGCGCCCTTCAGTTCAGGCTGCTTCCCAGGCAACTAACAAGTTGCAAGTTGCGCCCAGTATTATGGTACAAATTTTATTTTATAATTTTCCTTTTTTTTTTTTGTTGTTTTTACTTTGAGCATAGTTTCACACCTAAAGCCGCCGTCTTCATCCCCGCTGAATCAAAAACGGAAATGGCTCGTAAAACAACAGCAAACGACATCGAAAAGTTTTACACACCAAGTCGTTCATTTCTTTATTCTTCTTCTTTTTCTTTTTTTTCCTTGGCTTGTTTTCTTGACTTTTACTTTTTTTTTTGTTTTTGGTCGTAGCCCAAGTGTGTGCATTCTCTGTTTTAAGTTCCTTACAATAAAGTGATGTTATCTCAGGGCAATGCCAAAAGCTTCCAGTCATCCCATCCCATGGTATATACCATTCCCAATTTTCCACAAAACATATTCAGCTACTTTTGCGGCTTAGGCAACAGGCAACCAATCCGGGGGGCTGGTTGCGGCGACAGGATCTACGGGAAATTACTCTGTGCTTTATCGTGCATATAAATCTATTTGCTCAGGTGTTTTTCGCAGCTAATATGTTTGTGATGACTTTATTTTGCGTTTACTGCTGACTTTCTCCTCCTTCCTATTTCTTTATTTTTTTTTTTTATCATTTTCGCCTCATATTGGTGCTGCGGCTTTTCTGTGCTCCCAGTCTTATTTATATAGGCGGGGGCTTAACAGTTTTCTTGTCTTTTGTCTTGATGCCAAAAGCAAAAAACAAAAAGCAAAAACAAATTGCGTCTATATTTTGGAAAAGCTGAAAAAGTTGTAAAAAGGTTTTCGTTTGGATTTTAGCAACAATCCAGCTGGGCTGGGCCAAGCTCCAAGTTCCAAGGACTTGAGAGTTAGTTGCAGTTTTGGCCAAACCTGAAATTACTGTAATGACCAATCGGCTGGCTTTAATATTTGCACCGCAAATCCCTAAAAAAAAATTCTCTTACCTCAAATAATTTCATATCTAAGTTGGACACGTTGCGTATACGCAATTTTAAGAAAATGTGCTCTACACTTGAGGAATTAAAAGCCAAAGCGTTAAGCTAATAGCTTCAAGTGCTTAACCCACACGCAAGTGTCCTGGCCATTTCTAGTTTTCTTGGCCTACTGCTGAAATATTCATTGGGCCAAAACATTAGAAAAAAAAACAACAACAACAACAACCAGAAGATAAGTAAAAGTGCACATTAAAGGCTGCCCAGGCATCCAGGCGCAGCATATGCAGATCCAAACCACACACACACAGAGAGAGAGACACAGTCACTCACACGGCCAACCCAAAAATGTTTGCAAAAAGCTTTTAAGCCTTTTTTTAATGCCTTAACCACAATGACATAGAAATGAGCTAGTGTGTGTGTGTGTGTGTGTGAGTGTTGAAAAACAACAACGACAACGAAAAAGACAACGGCAAAACAGACAAACAGACAGACGGACCAAGCAACCGACCAAGCAAGCAACCACACAGAGAACATTTACTCAAGGGATTAACTGTAAAGATCTTAATGCCTCTATTTCGACGGTCTTAAGTAAACTTCCGGTTAGTGTATGCCAGACCCAACCCCGCCCAAAAAAACATATGACAAGTCAAGCAGCACTGACTCTTGCCTACATTTACCCCACCACCTCCACACCATCACCTACAAATGTCTGTGTGTGTGTGTGTGTTTTTTTATCTTCTTCTTCTTCTTCTTTTTTTTATTATTTGTATTTGTGTTTGTATTTGGGGCTTGTGTTTGCCTTGCCACTAGCCATTGGTGCGGCCTCAAGCACCACTTTCGTATGTGACTGTTGCCTCAGCCCATTGTCATTGCGGTTATTTAAACTGTGCGTGTGTGTGTGTGTGTGTGTGTGTTAGTGGGCGGGTGTAGATTTTCCCGGGTGTCAGTTTGTTTGGCAGCCACATATGCACATTGTCATTTGCCAAGTACCACTAATATTGTTTACATTTCGTTAAGGTTTTCTTCCTAAGACCCTTGACTGTTTTGCTCCCTCCCACCCAACCCCGCCATCACCAAACACAGCACCTTTTATTTGTGCTCTCTCTAGACCCCCCCCCCCCCCCAGGCTTTTCTCATTCATCATTTAAGCGGCAGTATTGAATATTTCCAAATGAAAAACTTTCAGGTTGCAATTGTTTTGTGCACCTTTTCAATTTAACGCCGAATAAAACAAAACGATAGAAACTCTGCCATTTGCAACATAATGAAACAGAAATTATAAAATATTAAAATTGAAAAACCGCTGTGGTTGTTCTTGTTGTTTTTGTTACTGTTATGCGCATCGTGTTTTTCCAAAAAAAAAAGACACCGAATCGGGCAGATGACGCTTGCGAAGAGAGAGAAGAAGGTGGGCGGGATGGGGAGGGGTGCGTGGGGGTGCCGCAAGCCAAATTGGACGGCAACAGCAGGCATGCCATGTAATTGAAAAATATAAAGTATCGCCCAACGCCGCAATCTGATTAAAATTACATTTAAATAATAACAGCAACAACAAACAACGGCGAAAAATATTCAACCAACATGGTAGAAAGAAAAGCCAAGCCAACAACAACAACAACAACAACAGCAACAGCAACCGCTACAACCACAACAACGGCCACGATAACTCCAAATAACAACAACAACTGCGGTAACTTTACGCCAAGGATATTTTGATGTACGTGAAGCACGAAACTTACAATTACATTTTTAGTCAAAAACAAAACAAAAAAAAAAAAAAGAGCAACACAAAACTTGTTCAAAAAAAAATAAGGAAACCTGAGACAAAAAAAAATTAAAGCTCAAAATGAAGGTAGATAAAAATATAAAATAAAAAAAAAATTATCAACAACTTTTCTATTGCTTTAAGCAAAAAAAATAAAAAATAAAAATAAATTAATAAGCAAAAATTTTGAGTCTCTCGGAGAAATTAAGAGCAAAACGAATACATTCAAATTTGAAATCAAATATTTAAGCCTTTATAAAACGTATTCAGCCCAAATAAAATGACTCCTCTCTTATTTAATCAATCCAAGTATTTTTCCCAAAGACCTTGAAGAAAAGTCCAAGGGCAACTATTTCTTTAGCCTTTACCTAAAGCTAAGATGGAAAAAAAGACGGAGATCTCACAAAGTTCCCATAAAATCATAAAATCCCATAGAGCCTTGTCCGTCTTAAAGCTAGAAATTTCTAGGTATTATTATGATTTATATATCAGGCTTACTTTATTATTTCACCCAAACAAAAACTTCACCTAAAAGTCTTTCTGAGTAACTCTTAGCTATTTTCAATTTCAACAAGATTACAGAATAGAAATCTATAGATCCCATAAAGCCTTTTTTCATATGAAAATTGAGTTTTAAAGTCCTCATTTTTTTCAGATATCTTAAGAATATTTAGAGAAGTCTGCGGACATTTTTTTTTTGCAAAATCGGACTACCTTGTGGCGTCCATAGGAATAATCTTTCAATAATTGAATTTTTGTGTTTTTTAATTGCATTAAACACAGATTTTTATTATACTTTCTCTGCTTCAAATTTATATAAAGCTAATGTCCATTTTACGGAGATATATCATGTAGCTCCAATATTTTGTAGCCCCCAAAAACTCATTTGTATTGGGTTATTCGCACATTTCTTAAAATATTGTCAAAAATTTGATAGTAGTTTCTATAAAAAATTACAGAACCAATCAAGCTCCATAGGAACGAAATGAAATGGGAAAATATTGCATCCTGCGTGAACAATTTGGAACCAGTTCACAAATCAACAGGGTATCACCAACTCAGCCCGGTTTGAGTTTGACATTCGCCTTAATTAAAAATAAAAAATGCTTCAATTAAATATTAATATTAATATCCAAGAAATGGAAATTCCAATAAAATTGAAATTAAATAACTTCAACAAAATATTCCAGAAAACTAATCTCTGACACAATCAATGTAACCCGTGATGAAACTGTCAAAGAAAATTGCCATATGCAAACTGCTCCCTGCAGGGCTTTTCAGGCTTTAAGAAAATTTAATAGATTCAATTAAAAGGGTTAGGCTTAAAATACCGAAAAGGCTACAGGGTGGGATCTTTGCACTAGTCAACCTTTAAAGATTTGCATATAAATAGTTTTACGACAAAGGACATGGCGTCGGGTGTGTACACACTGGCCAAAATGACAGTTGAGGCCGAACAAAAGTCTAGCAGAGGAGAATTAGACAGAGTCCCGTTGATCCTTCAAAATGTTGTACTTTATAATTAAATTTATCAAGCTTTGGATTAAAAATCCGGGAAAAAATATTGAGAACTTTAATATTGTGCGCAAGGAGTGGATTGATAGTAATATCGGCAAGCAAGTGAATGACATCATTTATGTGGCCCCCATCAGTTTCCAATATTGCACTGGCCCACATAGAACGCCCAATATTTGCAACGATGTTAATTGTTTTAATCAGCACGTTGGACGCATTATTGAATATTTGAAGAATGCCAAATACACAGTGGATCTGGCCATCTATGCCATGAGCTCGGATCACATTGGCAGGACTCTACGCCAGGCGTACAAGCGTGGAGTTCGAATTCGTGTGATTTGCGATAAGAATTTGATACATCTGAATTCAAAATATTCAGATTGTGTGGAACTCAGGAAGTTGCCACCCTACATACAAGTGCCAAATAAAGAAATTATGATGCACCACAAGTTCTGCGTTATTGATGGCTATGAAAATCTTAACAAGCTGGGTGTACCCCCAGAAAATCGTCCTTTGAGTATCTGCATGTCGGGATCCTTAAACTGGGTTTCCCAAGCCAAGAGCTGCGATGATATGCTCATAACGAGCAGTCCAAAGATTGCCAAGCGTCTGGAGCAAGAATTCGAGCGCTTGTGGCACTTCATCATCACGGCCCAAAATACAAAAACCAATCCCATCAACTTGAAATTAGAATTGAATTAATTTCTTCTTTTTTTTTTTTAAGCCGGTGGACTTTCAGTACAATTAAATTGAATTGAGTTTTTAAATTAAATGAATTGGTTCCATTACATCTCCAAATTGTAATAGGACTGAGAAAAAAATAAAATAAATGTTTTGGTTTTATTTGCGGGCACAGCAGCAGCAGCAGCAGCAGCAGCTCAACTGATTTTCTGACGTAAGTAAAATTTGATGAGTCGAATGCAAACTTCAGCATCTTCGGCACTGTCATGTCCCGACTCTGTGGAAAAATAAAAAGGAATTTAATAAAATATGCGATTTATTTCAAGAGAAAATAAAGCTGACCATTCTCCTGTATGATTAGCTTCAGGTTCTCAATGCAAAGAGTCTTCAGGGCACGCTTCTTGGGCGGTCCCATTTTGTGTGGAAAGAGAACGGAAGTGTCCACCACCACATCATGTATTAGCTTGAGAGCCTTTAGATCACTTTCCAGACTATGACCAACCAGTATAGTCTTGGCATGAAACATGGACATAAGAACGGCCTGAACATCCCGTAGAGTACGCGACTCATTTGCAAGCATTTCCTCTGAAATGCCCGAATAGCTGAGAAGTTAATTCCAAATTAGTGAAATCATCGACTTGATTCAACTGATATACACTTACACGGTATTGTAGTCTACAATTTGATTGTCCGGCTTGACGAGAGCATCGTATACAGTCTGCCCATCGATATTCACCACAGTCACACGAGTCAGTTCGATACCCATTGTGGTGTAGCACATTTCGCAGTCCAAAGCAAAAATGTCCTTTTTGTTGGGCACATAGCCCGATGTCTTTTCAATTGTTTTCACAAAGCAGGTCAAATTGTTCGGATCAAAATAGTCGGAAACATGGTAATTGGCATAGGTGCAGCCGGGAGTACCAGCAGGTTGTTGGCAGCAACGATGTTGATTGTCTGTGAATCCACGTCGATAGCCGGTGCTCTTGGGATGGTAGTTGCACATATCGTTGCCACTTTTCTCGTAAATGTTTAGGTTGAAGACCAGGCCGCAGCGGCAACAGTAGCGTTCGGTATTATTGGGACGTCGATTGGGACGGCAGGCACGTATCACAGCTGTGCCGCGACCCTGGCCTGGACGTGGATAGCCATTTTCCACCAACTGCTCCTCAGTCAAGCGTAGATCGAAGACCATTTCGTAAGCTCTTTCCGAAGTTAGACCATCAAATGGCTCACCACTAGCAGCTGAGGAGGCGCGACTGGTATATGAAAGGAAGAAGGGTATGATTATTTGCTTGTCTCACTCAAGTAAAATTTAATTACTCACTCTTTCTTCTCCACACTCCAGGAGGTGGTGAGAGCCCGTTTGCCGCCCAAAATCACCTCGTGGGAGACAGTGCGATTTGCCACACTTGATTGATTGCCCGCCTCGACAGCTTCTTTGCGCAATTTATTTATGGTTAGCATACAACTGTTCTTGTAGATCTGAGGAGTGCTGCACTTCTTGAATACTGCTATTTCCTCCACTTGAGCCCGTTCCCAGGCATCGGCAAAATTCGGATAGATGACGGCGCACTGTTTCACCATCATCTCATAATACTGCATGCGAATATTGTATGAAATTTTCGTGCTCTGTGGCTCTAGCACTGGTGGCTTTTCAGTTTGGGCTGATGAAGCCTTCTCCAGAGCTTTGGAAGGCTGATGAGCTACGCGGGTTGTGCCCTTGAAGGACTGGGCTGGTGTGAAGGCTGGCTTCTTTTCCGCTTGGAGTTCTTGGACTTTTTTCTTGGCTCGTGCAATAGCCATCAAATTGGCCACTGGGGCAATTAGACGACCTATGAAAAGAGTACAGAGACAGTTAAAAAAGATCAATAAAATTCAAAGTAAAAGAGCTCACCTGAACGCACTGGTGGCGTCAAGGCACTTTTTGGTATCAGAGGTGTCAAATTCTTAGCTTCGACCTGCCGCAATTCCTCTTGGGCCACACGAACGCGTTCCTGGGCCAAGCGCAATTGCTCAGCAGCAGCCTCGGCCCGCAAGTTTTCCTGGCGACGCAACTCAGCGCGACGATCAAAAATTGCCTGCATAGCGTTCCGGATATGATGTGGCTTCTTAACAGAGTTGAGAGCTGGAACATTGCGCTTGTCTGCATTTTCGTGAGCCACGCGCTTCTTTTGGAGAGCAGCTGTAGCGGCCTTGGTGTATGTGTCGATGTCTGGCGAGCCCTTGCGTTTACGTGTAGCATCAGCAGCTGAATTGGCTGCTGCGTCTTCACCTTTATGCATTTGGGCAAATTCTTGTTCCAATTGATCATAAATCATTTCGCACTGGCGTAGAACTTCGGCTTCTGAGGCGTCGGTATCCACATCTAAATCAAATTCTGTATCCAACGATGCATTCAAGGACATTGATGCTGGTTGCTCGCTATCGGGTTTGGATTCAGTTTCACTGGAACTTGTTGATTCCTTTGATTTAGTCTTGGATGAGGTGTGCTTGGAGGAACTGGATGAGGAGCTGTGATGTCGACTTTTTGATGAACTACTGCTTTTGTGTTTACTAGAACTACTGGAGCTTTTTTCATTCCGATGCTTATCACTACTGGATGACTTTTTATGTGATGATGACGATGATGATGATGATTTGTGTTTTGAGCTTGAACTGGAACTGCTACTGCTCTCTGACTTGGCCTTGTCCTTGTGGGACGAGCTTTTTCTGTCCTTGTCGTGATGCTTATGCTTACTGGATTTATGCTCACGGGAACGGCCATCGCTTCGGTTAGTTGTTTTTGTTTTTGGCTCTACCGGAGGCTCATCTGGTTCCTTGAAAATCTCTTTGTCTTCTTTTTCTTCCTTCTCTTCTGTTTGCGCAGAGGCTAGTGGACTAGTTACGTCGATTGAGTCGAATTCTTTGTCAATTTCTTTGTCTAAGTCATAGAGATCCTTATCCCAATCTGCGCTGTCGTCCTTTACCTGGTTTGTGGTGCGCGACGGTACATACCCGGGTGCGTTGACGGGAGATTTTTGTCTTCCGGACGGTGCATCCAGAGCAGGCGTTTCCGGATGATATTCCAAATTCGTTTTCTTCTTTGACGCATGCAGCGTTAGTTTTGGCATAGGAAGCAATAACAATTTTGGTGCTGGCCTGTATTCCGGTGCCTTTACCGGCTCAGCGGGTGGTATTGCTTCTGTTTCATCTACAATTTATGGACTTTTGAGTTTTGTTTTTTATTTAAAACACTTGAGTACCTACCTTTTCGTGCATGCTTAAAATGACAAAAAGGACGCTTGCAGGTCACGTCTTCGCCCGTTTCATCGTCTTTGCATCCGCTATTGAAGTAGGGACAATTAAAGCTCTTAAACAGTCCAGTTGATGGCAGCATTGTTTTCAAATAATATTATGATCATACGCGTTGCTTTCAAAGCAAGCGGTTTTAGTTTAATTGTACTTCTTTTCCGCTTGTGGTACCTTGTAATTTCTCATTTTAATGAAATGTCAGCTGCCAAATAAAAGTGCTGCCAGACTTTTGCTTAAGGCTTCGTCTACTACACTGTTCCATACAAATGTGGTTGAATATATCTACGATTATAAAATTAAAGAAAAAAGAACAAATAAATTTAACATTTAGTATAAAAAATGTTTAAGTATTAATTGACAAATGTCTATGAACAAAATTGGCATTAAAATTTCCAAATCTGGCAGCTCCCGCAACAGCTGTTCAGAAAGTAAACAAACTAACAACCCAGTGGTAAATTTGAATCAGTGCATTTGAGTGCCCACATTCAATAAAAGTAAAACCATTTGAATTTCAAAACAAATACCAATCTTTAATTGAGGTTTTTAAAATTTAAATTGAAAATGTTTCTTAGCCCAGTACAATTTCAAATATTTCAACAGTCCTATCCAATTTGGCATTGGGCATGCTGGCGCCCACGCCAGTTAAAAACAATAGTAGCTACTTGCAATGTAAAAGGTGGAGCGTTGAACTTTACTCATTCAACGAAAAATGCTATAATCAGAAACACTTCAGCCACACAACTTAAAAATATAAGAACGTAAGCAAATACGGGCCCATAAAGTAAACAATAACTTTTACTATTGACCAATGCGATAGCAGCGAAAGTGCAATTAAAAATTCACACAGTTTCAATCCTTATCGGCTTTTGCAAATTATGAGACTGACACTGACAAAAACACAGCAAAATTAGCCTGCTCTACTATATCCATATCTCTCATATTGCACGAATTTCAATATTGATTCATGCATAAACAAAATAAAAATACCCTGCCCTCTTCGTTGCCTTAGATTATCCAAGTGTCGTTTGATAAGCGTGATCCGGTTAGCTGGGGACGAGTGAAGCCAGAACCGCTTAGTCGTCTACCGGTGCTCTGAGGAATCGGCTGCAATTTCTACCACACTTCGACTAAAACGCAAACTCACTTTCATTCATTTGCCTTGGGTCCAAAGGTCAGCCAAGCCAGACAATACCAAATTTGTTGAGCTAAAGAAAGCGAACAAAGTTCACCAACCACCACTAACATTCTAACATTCTCTTGATAAATTAGCAAAATGTAAATATACCTTGGCACTTCGCCCTCGCCCCATTGGACTTGCCATAGAGACTACCAAAAGATTCGCACTACATACTTAGTCCATTAATCTACTTTGATTTGCAGATAACCTAATTAATCGATAAAATGGATCGTGCCAGTATTTACTTTATGGATGAAAATGACAAAAGCACATTCGACTACGATGAATCATTGCCAGACTTGCCGCTGCCCGAACTGAAAGATACCCTGCAGCGCTATTTGGCCTGCATTCAACCTTTCGGCACTCCAGAGGAAATCGAGCAGGCTCGAAAGGTCATCAATGACTTTGAACAGGGCATTGGAGCTGAGTTGCAGGCCAAGCTGCAGCAAAGGGCATCGAAAATGAAGAATTGGTTGGGTAATTGGTGGGAAGACTATGCATACCACTTGTTGCGCCTGCCCCTGATGCCCTATCAAGTGATGGCCATGGCTTCGCAGGTTGAGCTTGTGGGTGTGCCAGAGACACGCGACTATATGCTCAAGGTACGTTAAGAATGACCTTTAGACTCTCAAAATTTATCAATTATTTCTCACTGCCTTCAGAACTTGGCGCGTCAGACCTATCACACTATGGAATACTGGGATCTGACACGCAAGGCCACACTAAAGCCGCTAACGTCGAATGGAGGCAAGATCAGGTATTCCTCTGCTCTCCAGAAACAATTCTTCTCCACCTCTCGGCTGCCTGGCGAAGAGCAGGATCGGATTGAAAAGCATTTTCTGACCGTGCAGGAGGGGCGCACCCCCACTCACATCTTGGTCTCCGGGAGGGGCAGGCAGTTCATATTCAATAGTGTGCACGAGGATGACACTCTCCTGACACCGCCGGAACTGTTGGTCATATTCCAGCGCTTACGCTGCATGTTGGACTATGAGCCGGAGGGCGATGGTGTGCCCGTGCTCACCCATGATGATCGCACCACTTGGGCCAAAGTGAGTGGCGGCAGCTTTCCTAAAGTAAAAAATTTCATTGAATTGTCTGCTTGCAGAACCGTAGCCGCCTTCTGGAAGTGTCGGCGGAGAACAAGGAAACCCTGCGTCTAGTTGAGAGTTCTTCGATCAGCATTTGCTGGGATGAGCACGAGCCCAGGGACTATGAAGAGGCTTCCCAGCTGACTCTCTTTGGCGATTATCATTCTCGTTGGGGCGATCGGAGCAGCACCTTCACGGCCTTCAAGAACGGACGCTGCAGCCTGATAGGTGAGCACAGCTGCTATGACGGCACCGTCAGTGTGAGCTTTGCCACTTTCCTGCAACTCAGCCTGCTGGAGTCGTCTGAGCCAGACTGGGCCCAGGCGGAAACACACAAGGTGGTGCCCATTCAAGAGCTCAAATTTGACTTGGACGATGAGCTACGCTCTGAGATACAGCGTGTGCGCCAGGAGACCGAGCAACGCGTAAGAGGAATTCTCAAAATTTTGCCAAGCTTTCTTTGACTTCTTGGCTTATATATTTCAGGGCTTGGATGTGATTGTGACCTTTGAAGTATTCGATGATTTTGGCAAGGACTTTATCAAGACGCTCAAGCTGCATCCCGACTCATTTATACAGGTGGCTATGCAGTGGGCCTACCACCAGTTGCACGGAGAGTAAGTCGTGGAATCTCACCGAGAGTGCTGAGTATATTTTCTTGATTTGTCTACACAGGATAGCTCCCACCTATGAGACCGCCCTGATGCGTCACTATTACAATGGTCGCACTGAGACCTTGCGTTCCTGCACAAATTTAGTACACGAATTCCTCAAGTTGTCTGCCAAACCAGAGACCAGTAAGGAGGTCTTGGCCAAGGCTTTCCGGGCCGCTGTGGACGATCATTTGCATATGATGAATGAGGCCCGCAAGGGCAAGGGCATCGATCGCCATCTGTTTGGCCTCTGGTGCATTGCCTATGACAATAACATGGACATACCCGCCTTCTACGATGATCCGCTCTATGCCAAGAGTGGGGGTGGCGGCAATTTTGTCCTATCCACCAGCACCTTGGGCTATACGGCCAATGTGGGCTTTGTGGCGCCCATGGTCATCGATGGCTACGGTGTCTTCTATTCCATCACCTCAAATGCGTAGGTTGAGAAGAGTATCAAAAATTCTCAGACATTAATTTGTGCTCTCTCTTTTTTAGGCTCTTTATAAATACGACTGCCTATAGGGATAGTCCAAAGACGAGTGCCCGGAAATTCAATGAAGTCTTCAAGGATACCTTCCGACTGGCCCGTGCCTTGTTTGAGGATCTGCCCAAGGAATCCAAGCTTTAAGTTTATCTCTCTTTTTTTTTTAGTCCTTAAGAATTTCATTGTCTTGTTAGTGTTTCTTCTTTCATTTTATTAATTTTTGTTAAAACTTTTTATTTAAATTCAATGAGCTCGCTTATACAATTCTAAATATATTTCAATTTCATAATAAATCTTTAACTTTGTTTTTTTATTTTTTATTTTAAAATGCGACTACACATTGCTAAGCATATTCTAACTTTTCATTCATTTTCATTTTTCTTTTCGATAATTTCATTTTTTGAAGAAGCCGAGCCGTACAGTCGCTCTGACTGTTCCTAGAAAAAGATCTACATTAATTAGGTTTAGATTAATTCTTATATATGCTTGCTTGATTATTTCCATTATATTAGTTCATTTCATATCTATATATATATATTTATATATATATATATGCATGCATGGGTGTGTGTGTATGTGTGTATATTTGTTGAGTTGTTCAATTCAATTCGATTATTTTGGATGGCAGGCAGCAATCTTCTTCTTATTATTTCCGCCATAATTTTTCAGTATTTTTTCAACTTTTTTCTTTTTTTTTTTGGCCTTAATTAATAATGAATATGTGTAAGCTTAGTTCGTTTCTAGAAAAAAAAAATGGTAATAAACAAAAGTCACAGGAATCGACTAAGAAAATAAAAAAAAAAAACAACAAAAATTAAGAAGAGAACACAGCGCGTCTACCAACACGTCTCTCGGGTGTTGCTATCGAGGATTCCGGCAATTACGAGCATTTCTAGACCTGGTTAGTTGGCCGGATAGTAGCCAAGGTGTGGGTGTGGGGGCGTCGGCGGTGCCGGCAAAAGTGCGTAGGGTGGCGGGGCCAAAGGAACTGAGACAAGACCGCCGGAGTTGGGTGTAGAGGTTCGTAGGGGCATTGGTCGTGCTTGGTTTGGATTGTTGGACTGACTGAGGTAAATGACTCTATCTCATTCTGGCCCACCACCGCTGGTCCCAGTTTGAACAGTCTGTTGGCTCTGGTCAACGGCTGTGGGAGTTGTCTCATCGGATGAGGATTTGACGGTGCTGGTGCTGGTGCCAGCCTCAGTGCTGGTGGGTGGCGGCGGCTGGAAGGCCGGTCGCTGGACAAACATATTGTCAATGATGTGGTCAATGTTCTCGGCACTGCCGATGGGCGCCTCATCAGCCTTGGACATGGTCTGCGACTGGCCTCCAGCCGCCGCCGACGCCGCAGCCACCGTACGCGACTTGTGCTTTTCGGATGGTGGCAGTATGGGAATCGCATTGGTGGGTCGCCGCTGTGGCAAGACAGCGGGACGTGTGGAAGCCTGCGTCGGTGGAACAAAGTATGTGGTCCCGCCGACAGTGTTGTAATTCTGATGATAGTTAAGTGATGGTGGTGGCTGGGCCGCCTGCGGTGGTGGTTGGGCCTGAGGCGGTGGCTGTGGTGGTTGGGTCACAGCTGACTGTGCCTGGGCATAGGCCACGGCAGCCGGTGTGGCCGGTATGTAGGCTGCTGGGGCTGGATTGCCATAGGTTGGCTGGGGCACAGGCTCGCCACTTGTTACATAATAGGGACCAGCCTGGGCCTGAGGGTAGGCCGTCGGCTGGGGATGCTGTTTGGGTGGCTGCGCCACCGGATTGGGGGGTGCTGGGCCCAGTTGAAGGGTCTGCAGCTGAGCTTGAAGCTCTTGCTGCTGGTAAATCTGCAGCAGCACGTGTGGATCCTGGAGTATTAGCTGCGATTGCTGCTGTTGCTGCTGCTGCTGTTGTTGCTGTTGCAGCTGCAATTGCTGTTGGATTTGCTGTTGCTCGGCCAGATGCTGCTGTTGCTGACTAGCCTCCTGTTGGGAGCGCCTCAGACTGGAGTAGCGCTTGGGCGCGTTTCGTTGTTCGGCTGGCACGGGCTGTACCGGTTGCTGCTGCTGCTGCTGTTGTTGCTGATGAGGCAACTGTTGCTGCTGAGTCAAGTGCAACTGTTGTTGCTGCTGTTGTTGGTTTTGAGCGGCCAATGAGTGCATTTGGACACTGCCCACATGGCTCGGATCATTGCGCTGCTGGACTTGCTGGAGACGCTGCGAGAGGTTTGATTGTGCTATGGGTTGCTGGTGCTGTTGCTGCTGCTGCTGGTGGGAGGACACCAATTGCTGAGGCTGCTGTTGTTGTTGCTGTTGAAGCTGTTGCTGCTGTTGGCTTTGGGCCTGAGTGAGCTGCTGAGCTGAGGATGGCTGGTGCAGCTTGGGCTGCTGATGGGACTGAGAATGTGGGCTTTCGACTGGCTGTTTAGCCTGGCCAGTGTGGGAGTTGGCTCGCACATTTGGTTGCCTTTGGTGGTCTCGCTCGGCGGCGCGATGATCGTTGTAGTCACGATCACGATCTCGGTCGCGATGCTCTCCACGCTGGTGGTGACCACGATTGGACTTTTGTTTGAACTCCATGGCATTTTGACGGGCATTTGGCAGGGGGCCACCATTGACACGTCCATAGCGACGGTTTTTGGATTCTCGATCGTGTGAGTCTTGTGATTTTGCCGGCAGATTGTTGCCACTGGGGCCGCTGCTGGACCCGGTGTTGTTTACATGTGGCCGGTCGCCGGCAGAACTGGCTGCGTGAGCCGCACGGCGGTCACTTCGATTTTCCTTCTCCTCTTTGGATGAAGATGTTCGAGGACGTCGTGATTTGGGGCGCTCATTGAGGGCTGGGAAGTCTTGTGGGCGTGGCGGTTTGCGCTCTTTATTGCTGGCTTTTAGATAGGCCTGTTCGTCCTCCCAGTTGCGTGAGTATTTCATGGGACCACGGCCGTAACGTCGACGTCGTCGTGCTCTTGGTGGAGCATCTTCGTTGCGTATGTCATAGCCGTAGGCCTGGAGCAGCTCGGAGCGTGATTTGGGTGCTTGTTCGCTGGCATCGAACCGATCGTGAGACCAACGGTCTACACCCGAGGCGGGCTGCCACTTTTTCATTGTTTTGGAGGCCTGCGAAACTGTAGGAGTCGATACTCCTGGTGTAGCACCTATGGCCAGGACTCCATTTGCTTCGCTGCTGGCCTCTGCCACTCCTGGAGTGGTTACGGGCTCGACAACAACGTCGCCTTCGGTCTCGGCTGTACGATCGTCGTGCTCATAGAAAGTTCCACGTTTTGGTATATACTGTGGATTACTTCTATCCTCGTCAACCTTTTTCTGAGCCTCGCTGTCCGCAGACCTGTCCAAGGCATTGTCGTTGCCACTTACAGTCTCGCTACCTACATCGTCTTCCTCAGTCTCACTGCCGGCATCGTCATCGTCGGTCTCAGTCTCTTCGTCACTTGGACTCTCGTCATCGTCATCATCATCATCGTAGTCTTCGCCACCCTCTAGATCACTGGCCGTATCGTACTCTGAATCGTGTGGATGGGAATTGCTGGAAGGCTCTTGTGTTGGTGAAGCCCCCAATTCGGTTGTGCTGCTGCCACCGCCCGTTTCACTGACATTTGGTGATGACACAGGTATATGTATATCGGTCGGTGGAGCCGCTGCTGTCATTTTTTCAATTTCAGCCATCGCAAAGTGATTCTTCGATTTTTTTCTCTTTGCGACTGCAAATGTTTATCACAGAAAAGCGCGTTTAACCCACAACACTAGCTCAATTCACACTTGAATCGTCAACTGTGCTTTAGTCAGGTGTATTTTAATAGAAATTCCCGGTTTTTCTATGCCAAGTATATGCAAAAATATATATTTCACTTAACTCACTTTCTCCTCAACAACGCAATCAAGAATTTCCATCAGAGTTGATTTTAGCGAATAAGAACTACCGGCCAGCCCTGGTATGTGAACGAGAACTACCTCATCAGCCCTGGTAAGGGAAATTTTGATTTGAAAATGAACATGTACTGCTAATTTCCCATTGCCGAATAAAAGGAATTTACTGTTCGCCAGAACAATTATCGAACTTTTGCCAAACTCATTCAACGCACTGTAGGTGGCGCTTCACTATTTTCAAAAATCGAAAATGCGACTCCGAACCCTTGAAAAAAGACTCAGAAAAGAACTCTTGCATACAAGCTCCGTTTTTTTAAATAAATATTTATTAATCTATTAAATATACCGTGCTGAATCTAGTCTTATTCACTCAAAACACTAAGGTGCAATAAATTTTATTTATTATCGACGATGAACGAGGAATTTAAACTGCCCAAGCGCTCGCGAAAGCGCACACGTGATGTCAAGCGAAAGGCTCGCCCGGAATTAGACGGCGAGGGAGCCTGGTTTGCCTTACGCTATTACGAGCGATTCGAACCATTCTGGGATTTTGTAGACAATTTGGAACGAATCGACGACGCCACCGTCTCCTGTGAGGAGTTCATCGAAAAATACGAACGCCCTTACAAGCCGGTCGTCATCACAGGCTGCACCGATGGTTGGCAAGCCCAGGAGAAATGGACCCTGCCACGCCTCGCCAAGAAGTACCGCAACCAGAAGTTCAAGTGTGGCGAGGATAACGAGGGCTACAGCGTCAAGATGAAAATGAAATACTATGTTCAATACATGGAAAATACTCTGGACGACAGCCCCTTGTACATATTCGACAGCAGTTTCGGAGAGCACCATCGCCGCCGAAAACTCCTGGAGGACTACAAGGTGCCAAAATATTTCTGCGATGATCTCTTCAAGTACTGCGGTGAGGAGCGCCGCCCCCCCTACCGCTGGTTTGTCATGGGCCCCGCCCGATCCGGCACTGGCATACACATCGACCCCCTGGGCACCAGTGCCTGGAATGCCCTAATACGTGGACACAAACGATGGTGTCTCTTCCCCACCGACACTCCCAAGGACTTGCTGAAGGTCACCAGCGCCCTAGGCGGCAAGCAGCGCGACGAGGCCATCACCTGGTTTAGCACAATTTATCCGCGCACAAAGCTACCCACATGGCCCCAACAATTCAAGCCAATCGAAATTCTCCAAGGTCCCGGAGAAACTGTTTTCGTTCCAGGTGGCTGGTGGCACGTTGTTCTAAATTTAGACGACACAATCGCGATAACACAAAACTTTAGCAGCTGTACAAACTTTCCCATTGTCTGGCATAAAACAGTACGTGGGCGTCCCAAATTATCACGAAAGTGGCTGCGAGTTCTCCGCGAAAAACGACCCGAACTGGCCCAAATAGCCGATAGTATTAATATCAACGAAAGCACCGGCTTCGCCTCCGACAGCTCAAGCAACTCCAGCTCCTCCTCCTCCTCGAGCAGTTCCTCATCCTCCTCCGAGAGTGAGAACGAAGCCGAAAATGCCGACTCCAACACCGACAGCGGACAGGAAAGTCTCACCGCCAAGAAGAAGAAAAAGCGACGAATGGCCGCCAGCAGCAGCACCAGCAATACCACAGATCGTTCCCGGCTCAGCTCATCGCGTTCATGATGTCGGCTCTCAGCTGAGCGGAGCAGCCTCCTAGCGCGCCTATTCTACCGGCAACTGCTCGTCTGGCAAAGAATTCGCCGCCTAAGCTCCACCCTGCCCTGCCACAGTTAACAAAAGGTTTTCCTTGCAATATTTTCTTTGTTTTTTCTTTAGCAACAAATTCTGTAAGATCAATAAAAACTTCCTCTTTTTGTATTCTGTAAAATAATTTCGAATTGAAGCAGGCTTAAAGACAAATCAAGGAAAAGTCACAGCCACCCTTTTCAGAACACCCGAAATCGCCCACTCTGACTCAGAGGCAGACAGTTCTGGCCGGATTCTATCCCCCAGCGAACTTGACTGCCCGCCAATTGCGGTGACAATTTTTAGCTTATTTTTTATGCTTTGCAAATCAAATGCAGCAAAAAACTAAATAAATTATATTTGTAAAAACTAAAAAAAAGAAAGAATTCTTTGTCTTTCGATGGAAGATTGCGTTCTGGGAAATATTAAATATTTTAGCAATCAAGCAATTTCGTAGGGAGTCTCGGAAAAGATTACAAAATTGAGTTCCGAAATTAGTTTCATAATTGTTACCTTCAAACTTGATAAGGCCTTGTTTGTTCGAGTTTAATGAAGTCCCAAGAAATGCCTTAGACTCAGACGATCGTAGTGAGACTCGGGGCACTTGTTTGTCTGAGATGGATCGTTGAATTTGGGAGATATACCCAAGATCGATTTTAACTTGTATGCCTGCTATATAATACAGTCTCTCTAACGCTTTGAAACTCGACAGAATCTAATTTGAAAGAGATTGTTCAATAAGTGTAAAATAGATTTCCAAGACCTATTTTGATTGATGTACCTATGTTATAGTCCCTCGATCGCAGTGAAACTCGACACAGCTGTGTGGCTCTGTCTAAGTAATATAAGTATTTAATTTAATTGAGATTGATCAAAAGGCTTGAGAGTTACACCCAAGAGGGATTTTGGCTGGTATACCTGCTAAATGAAATAGTCTCTCGATCACAGGGAAACTCAGGGCAGCTTGAGTATCTAATTTGACCCAGGTTAATTAGTAAGTGTCGGAGTTATCCTCCAGACTGACCTTGGTTTCTAGACCTGCTATATAGTCCTCGATCGCAATGAAACTCTTCACACTTTTGTCTCTCTTTATGAGTAGCTTAGGTTATCAATTTGAATGAGATTGATCAGTAAGTTTGAGAGATATTCCAAGGTCGATTTGGCCTGGTGAAACTCGAAACACTTGTGTCTATTTAACTAGATCAAATATCTTATTTGATTGTTTAATTGGTGTGAGGTTGCTTAATCTTGAAGATATTCTTTAAAACGATTCAAGATTCTATAAAAAACAGCAAATATTCTTAAGCCGATTTGGTTTATATAAATGATAAATTGTTTCGAACCGATCAGGAATGCGCAAAAAAAAAAGTATTCAGCCAAAGCAAAGCAAGTATGAAATTAATATAAGCATTTTGTGTCAGGCGGAGGGGTGGGTAGGTTAGGGTGGAGGAATTAGCTACAAACTAAGAGAAAAAGCCATATCGATAATCAATTTAAAAATGTTGGAAAAATTAATTTTTATTTAATGTGTGTGGAACAGCATTGTTGCAAGCACATGCTCTCTTTTCTTGTTGTTGTTTTCTTTATCTTTTCTTTTTTGTTTTGTTTGTTTTTTTTTTTTAATAAATCACCTTTAATTTGCTACAATTTGTTTTACATACATAATATTAAATTTAAAAAGTTCTTTATTTTTTTTATTTTCTCATACCATTTTTTTATCTTATTTTATTTTTCTTTTTTATATATCATATATAAGGTTTTTCATTTGTTTTATTTTGCGACTGATATTATAAATTGTAGGTTTTTTATTTATTTAATTTTTTTTTGTTTGGTTGGAAAAATGTTGATGCGCGATGTTTTGAACTTTTTCTTTATTTTATTTATAAATTTTTTTTTTCTCTGGTTTATTTTAATTTTTCTTTATGTATATTAATTGTGTATAAATTAGAAACTGAGCACAGCACACAGCTTCTCTTTTTGCTCTATCTCGTCCGTTCGAAAAAAAAAAAATTAAATTGCCTTGCCGAATTGATTTGTATTTTTTATTATTGTTGTTGTTGTGGTTTCTATTGTTGGTGTGGTATTTGTTGGTGATTATGACTTAATCAATATACTGTGCTAGCCAACGGAAACCCTCACCATAGCCTTGTCGCTTTAGCACGGAGCACATGAACAGTTCCAACGGGCGGCCAGGCAGTTCGGCACGTGCAACTTTTCCCTAAAAAAAATTTAGATCATTTGTTTTAAATTTGAATATTGAACTTTGGAAATAGTTCGTACCTTGCCAGTCGTCACCTGGTAGAGACCAAAGACATTTCTCAGTTCATCTTCGCTGGCTGCGCCGGGCTTATCAATTTTGTTGCCCAATATAAGCACCGGACAATTCGAGAGCGCCTCATCTGTGAGCAGCGAATCCAGTTCGTTTTTGCTCTCCTGGAATCGGCCACGATCCCAGGCATCTATCAAGAAGACAATGGCATCCACAGCGGGGAAATAGTCCTTCCACACGCGGCGTGCTGAAATGAAGAAATTATAAAATTTTTATTTACTTTTTTTGCTTCAAATCTATTTCTGGTCTACGTTTAAAGTACTAAAAATTTTCTTATCATAAAACGTGTGATACGTAATGTCAAGAAATTAAATGTAATGATGACAACGCCTTTGCATGTGTGTGTGTGTGTGTGTGTGCCGACCCACTTATCAGAATATTTTTATAAAATGTTTTGGATTGCCTTGTCATACATGAATTAATTTCTAGCTAAAAACCGCTTGATAAACTCTGATAGGTTATGTATGTGTTGGCCCTGAATTGACCTTGATGAATCAGTATCTATATCTGATCTAAATAAACTAGTTTTTCTCATTATAATCATTTTTTTTTTCTTACTTTCTTTGTGGCAAAAATTTTGGTTTTCATAAATTTAAATAATTTTGTTTTTTTGCCGAATGTCAAAAAGTACAAAAGCTCTCATATATACATGGATGTGTGTCTGTGCGTGTGTTTGTGTGTGTGTGTGTGCAAGTACGTGCCGCCTTGAGCTCCCTCTTGCCTATGTTCTCTTCTGCTGTTTTATACTCTATAAGCTGAACTAATTTTAGATGATGGTGAACATTTTGATTTGCGCATTTTTTTAAAGGCATAAATGAAAATAAATATGAGAAAATTAAATATTTTAAATGATATACTCACCCTGAGTGTGGCCACCCAAATCGAATGTTGTAAAACGCATATTGCCAATGGATAATTCTTCGGACGCTGTGGATAATTAGCAAATTGTCAGAATTGATCAATTGGAATTTTGTTTTGTTTGATTTGACTTACTTGGATGCAATGTGGGTACATGCTGCGCTAGCTTGTCATCTTTGAGCATGTGCAATAATGTGGTCTTACCAGCATTATCCAAGCCAAGGAACAATAATTTGCCAGACTTTTTCCACAGACCTTTTTGAACGAAACAAAATTACATATTAGCCATACCGGTCGAAGGTCAAACTTCACAAAGCACAATACAAATACAAACACACACACACATGTATGGTTTTGTTGTTTGTATTTGTTTGCTTCCTCAGACTCGACGACGTCGATCGGTTGCTTTGTTGGCAAATGACCAAGAAATTCATATGCCAAAGTCAAGTCTAATTGATTTGCATATGTCAGGGGGAAGGGGAGGGGAATGGGGATGGGGGGAGGTGCGTTCAAGACTTACCTAAATATCCTAAGACACCAGTGAACCAATCCCAGATGAACATCTTGACTTGTGTTGAGTTTGTTTTGTTTGTTTTTTTAGCGGGAGTTAGTAGACGAAAAGTTCCTAAATATATTTCTCTTTTCCTTTATATGTGTGTGTACGTGTGTGTGTGTGAAAATAGAGGGGAAGGGTGTTGCGATTGGACTGTAATAGATAAGAAAAGATTTGTTGCAATTAGTGCGCAAAAAGATGAAATAAAAATGCACGCAAAAGCACCACAACGACACGGAAACCATTAAGTTCAATGTCCACTGAGCACAATAACAACAACAATAACAACAACAACAAAGCAGGAATTGAGTTCATTGAGTTAGGCGCGAGTAGCTAAACATTTGTGGTTGTTATTGAAAATCAATTTCCATATTAAACTAGACTCGAGCGGGTATTTCAAATTTCGACAAGACCGCCGCATTTTGCTTCCGGCCTAGGTCGAAGCGTCAATCAGCTGCGCGCAGCCTTGACACCAATATGACTGGTACACATTAAGGCGGCCATTCGGGCCGGGTTGTCGCTTGGCTGTCCAGACGGGAAAACTCTGACTTGGGCTGGCTTGCAGGTAATTAATTAGGTTAAAAACCAGATTTTTTTTTTCTTTCAGCTGGGCAACACTTTCTTTTCAGATTTGAATGTGTGTTGGTGTTGGTTGGTTGCTGCCGTTGTAGTTGTATGCATAGTTGTATTGGTATGAGTGCGTCTGGTGAACTACGTGGTCGCACGCATTTCGAGCTGAGCGTTTCATTGAAATTTTTTGTTTTTTAATTTTGTAATCTTGCACTTTGGAGCTCTTTGTGTGCCCCATTCAATTTATTAGAGTCACCGCACCCTTAGCGCTCCGTATGTGTAAAAAAAAATTCACCAGACAATTGTCGTCGTTGCTTCTTAGCTTTTTGCACTACGTGGACGCATTTTTTTTTTTTTAACCGTCTAATTTGTGTTTTTTTCATAATTGTTTGGCGTACTTAATTCACTGCTTTGTTGTTGTGTATTTTGTGACACTGTCTAGGTTTATTTAAATTATACCGCAGTGTTTTGATTATAAATTACTTAAAATATATATTAATTTACTTTTTCTGTCGAGTGTCACGGAAAATCCTCACACGCTTATAAAGCAGATGAAAAACAGTTGGCAGTTCGACGGCTCCGATGAACGAAGGTTGGGCTTGTAGTGCTGCCAACCTAGATGTTTTCACAAACAGCTGTGAAGAGACTGTAAAATTATTAGTGTAGATGGCGCACGAAATTATCTTGCGGCTATGGCAATTGGATGCTAGATGGCGCTGTACTTCACTCGATTCCTTCCTCAATTTATTAAATTCAAATACACTTTGGACCTACAGTTTAGAAGCAAACAAGGCCTTTTATTTATTTAGTTATTCATTGCAAAAAGTTATTACATTTGAAATAATTTTATAATATTCACAATATATTGGACAACTGCTCATTTAGATTATTAAAATGTACGCATTTGCTGCAAAATAATATCCTCCACCTGCATACCTTCGGGTGTCTCAAGTGCATAAAGCACTGCATTGGCCACATCCTGAGGCTGCAGTTTGGGGAGCTCTGCCACCGCCTGTGAGTAAACATTCAGAAAATCTGTGTCCACCATGCCCGGACAAATGCTCTGCATATGTTGACAAAAGAAGAAAAATCAACGCACAATTTGTGTTTATATGCAAATTGCAAGAACCGCTGTTGTCTATCGCAAGCCTGTATGGCTTGCCTTAAACTTACCGTTAATTTAATATTTAATTTGAGAAAATGTATTTCCTGACGTATCGTTTGGCAAAGTGCTGTAATTGCATGCTTCGTGGCCGGATAAACGCTGAATAAGGGCACCGGCACTTCCGGTATGCGATGACCAAGAACACTGTTTTCAAATTGTAAATGACAATGAGTTTGGCGTATAAGTAAAGTCAATGGTATGCAAATGCATTGTAAAGGGTTTAAGCACTTAAGCACAACGGCGGCAGCCGCCGCAACAGCAACAACAACAACAAAAACATATCAACAACAACAACACAGGATGTTCATTTACGTGCTGTGACGGTAAACAGCTGATGACGCAGTCCCCAACTGCGCCGCAATTTCCACCAATAATGCCAGGAATCGTTGGTTTTTTGAGTGTGAAACAGGCGCCAAGAATGTTTACCTTTACCTTTACCAGGAGTTTCTCTCTCTTTCATATATGCTTATAGCCGGCCTGCATGTCGTTCTGCATTTTATGCAAACATTGCGTAAACTTCTTTTAAATTAATGCCCATTCGGTTGGGTGCATCAAAGGCAAACATACGCACAGATATGCAGGCTGGACCAAACCATGAAATGGCCTACACCGCATAACCACCCTCGGACTGGTTACTGGTTTTCCACCGACATTGGCATTGGGCTTGGCCATTCGTCTCCTTTTAGTTCAGTTTAAATTAATGAAGTTTTAATATTATTGAATTGACATTAAATGAAATGCATATTGATGTGCACTTGGCCTCTTCTTCATTGGACTTTTGTTTTGTCCAAACGTCATCATCTTTCAATGGATAGTGGGAAACAATGAACGAGTACCAGTCCGTAAAGTTATTTTCTCAACAAAAAGACAAATTCATTAATTAACATTTAAATCAGATTTTCCTTTGTTTGTCCACCCATTCTGTATTTCATGAATTGCTCAATTGCATTTTGTTGCACTGCGAACAAAATTCGTTGAACTATTTTTTCAAATCTAAATTCCTATTGAAGTTAGTAAATTTACACAAGCATTTTTAATATCCTTATGTAACCTCTAAGTTTCTTAAACTTTTATTTTTTTTTTAATTAGTTCAGACACAACTTTTTCTCTCTCTGTATGTGTGCCCGTGGGTGTATGTTTTATGTGGCTGTGCCAATCTGTTTGACGCTATATTTTCAGTTTTGTGGTTACAAAAAAAAAATATCGACGACCAGGGCTATCTTTACGAGATATTTAAATAATTTTTCAATAAATGTAAGTCTAGATTCATTTTGTAAACAATTAATCCCAAATCGACATAGTGGCAACGCTATGTGAATTAAATTGTAAAAACTATCGAAAGTTATCGATAACTATGCAGATCACTTTTAAATATAACCGTGAACGGAGCATCAGAAGAAATAAAATGAAAATTAAAATTTTATAAATGTCTGCGCATTTGGCAAGCATTTCGATTTGTTTATCAATTTATCTGTGAGTGTAGTGTGATTTTTTGAGCAAATTTCATTAAAATTAAATCAATGCAATGCAAATTTTAAATTGAAGCCATCACGGCCAATGCATATAAAGTAAGTGGTAAAAACATTAAATCAAACATTGCCGTTTAAAAATGTAACATCATTTGGTGTTTTGTTTTTGTGATGAAATAAAAATCAGCATACAACACCGTTCAGCTTATGGCAAAATACTTAATTATGTTAAATAAATGAATTGTTGTTGTTGTTGTTGTTTTTGGTGTTGGTTTTGCTTTGCCTTGCTTTCGCTGTCACTGTGCAGCTTCATTGGTCATACAAAGCTTTTAATGCTCATGTACGCGTCTGTGCGTGCATGAGAATGTAAGCCGAAAAACAACAACAACAACAGCAGCAGCAAAAAGATCTGTGGATGGGTTTGATATCGCTCTATTATAAAATTTAAATATCCAATAAATGTTTGCATTGCCTACGCAATTTTCCTATTTGGTCGGTCGGCTGTATGTGCCTGGCTTTTAATTTAATTTTAATAACGTTCAGTGAGAAGTTGCCTGCCACACTCTCTCTCTGTGGGTGGCTTTCTTGTTTGGCTGTGGCATTTGCTTTTACCCACCAGTCAAATTATTTGCACTTTCATTAAATTTGCCAACAGACGTTGCACACTCACAAACGCACACATTTACATGCACATGCACTTGCAACTGCATTTACTCATACTTAAAGGGGACAACATAATTCTCTGCAAATATTGTGACACTCAAGGCAGCATAGGCAGCTGCAGCGGTAACGGTAACGGCAAAGGCAACGGTAACTTTGGTCAGCTGTTTGCCAATTGGAAGTACATAAAGCAAATATGTAAATTGATTTACCGTTATGTACGGTTTGAAAGTAATTGTCTGTTCTGCTGCGCGAAATAATTTCCATTTAGCCTAATTCTGCTTTTATAATCTCAATCAACAAGCCAAAAGTGTATGCATATTGATTTTAGGATTTTGCATGTACAGTTTGTTCCACTTCGCTAAAGCTGAGCTTTAGTTGTAATAATTTAATTTTTGTCGCAAACTCACCTATTCATGACGACAATATGACCCCGTACCTTAGAAGCTGCCATTTGCTTTAGGGTCTCACGTAAACAGCAAGCAGTGGACACAACATTTACATCAAAAAGTTCTTTGATATCCTTAGTGGGCGATTCTGTGGGATTTAATAGAAAAGGGTATTCCGAAAAAAAGGAACTATGAACTTTACTTACCACTCACGAAATTGGCCTTTAAAATGCCAGCATTGCAGACCAGAACGTGTATGCAATGGAAACGCTCCCGAATCCAGGCAAATGTCGATGTCAGTTGATCTTCCTTGGTAAGATCGCAGGCACGAGCAAAGATTTTACCCTCACCTTTAATTTGGTCTGAGAGAGCCTAGAAATTTTGTTTTATTGCTTTTTTTTAATAAAATATTTTTAATTTTAGTTTGCCTACCTCAATAAGCTCTGGTCGCCTGGCCAGGCCCACCACGATCATGCCAGCATTGGCCAGACTTACTGCTGTACTGGCTCCAATGCCCACAGAGGCACCCGTGACCACAGCCACCTTATTACGCCAATAAGACTCACTCATCATGGATCTACAACAATAAAAATGTTTTACAAAACTTCCAGGGAAACATAAACCGCTTGCTTTGCTGTTCCAAAAGCAACTGACAACTGCAACTGCAACTGGATAATTATTTGCACAATACGATCTGCAGCAGAGCCACTGTCTGTCTGAATTTCCAGACCACAGACTGTCGGCGGCTTTGCCCTATTGACTGATCCAGGGGCTCCCTTCTGTTCGACTCATTATGCATGGGTTGATTAATAAGTTTCTAACAAAAGACAAGCTTGGAAGAGCTCTAGGAACAAGATCAGCAATTCTTTACCTCTTGACAATAAACATTTAGAAGCAATGATGTCACTAAATTTATGATCTTGTGAGACTTTTTATTCCATAGCAAAGAAAAAGAAGAAGAAGGAAAAAGCCCAGTGGACATAAAAAAGAACAAACACAATTCCCGACGTCTTCCAGCTGATTTATTTTTACAATCTTTATATTTACCTAGATTCGAATTCAAGGAATTTCAATACGCATACTTTAGTACTGATGAATCCAAGGTTGAGACTGACACAAGTCAACTTGTATGACATTTTGTAATACAGGAATAACCAAGCTTTCAACAATTTGGACGTTACTAAATCAGAAATACAGGTGACAACATTTTTTAATTTTTTTAGTAAAGAATATAAATTGTCTAGGTTATTACTGAACTGATCAACTGTTTAGCTTGAACAGTGTTACCCTAACTAATTTTTTGGACAAAACTTATTGTACTCTTTTTTTTATAATTTTAATACTTTTGAATTAAAAGTGACTTACTTTTTGAGCCACCCACTCGATGGCAGTTATATTTATAATAATTCCCCTTCAATTAAAAGCAATTGAATTTTTTTTAAGCTTGTCTAAAACAGTTGAGATTTTCCATTTGCATTTTACTCTATGTCAACTTGGTTGTTGACTTTTATCTGTCACTTTTTTTTGTTTGCTTTGTGCAAAGTCAAAGCAAAGTCTCATCTTATTTTGTGGCTTTTGTCGTTGTCACTAATCTCAATTTCAGTATATCTTGTTTTATTTTCCAAAGCTAGGCTCATATTAAAAGTTATGCATATCTTTTTTTTTGATGAAAAAGAGAAGCTTCAAATATGTTGGTGTGGTTATAGAAAGTGCATTGACTCGTAAGTAAATTTTACTTTTCGTAATGAAATTGAAATTGCATTCCTTTTGTATCAAGCCACAAAAAAATATTATTCAACCATTACCGATTGTCATATATTCTGTCATAAATTTCTCAATGACATTTGAGGCAAGATAAAATTCTACCTGATAAAATGAACCTGCAGTCCTATGGCCTCTTCAAACTAGTTGCCATCCTAGGCTACAGCTCAGAAAACTTGCTGACTACAAAAACAATAACAGCTAACATTTGATTTGGTATAAAATGCTCTGACAGAAACAAAAAAAAAAAAAAAATTAATTAATTTTTGAAATTTTATTTCGACCTTATCTATTCTATTCGAGATGCTCTTCCAAATCTGAAATTGTAGAGGATAAAAAAAAAGAGAAGAAGGTAACATCAAATTCAGAAAAACAAAACAGTCAAACGACACTTCAATTGCATTCGATTGGCATTCCAGTTGAAAGATTTGTCAGAAAATCGTTGCACTTGTCGTTGACAGCTATGAAATGCCGGTGAGCTTATCGAACCGATACCAATGATGCACACACACATTCGACAACTACGAGTACAGTTGGAAATTTTATCTCATATTTGTGTAGAAAAAATGCAAGAGATTAGTTCAATTTGTTTTCTCATCTGTGTGTTAGTGTGTGTGTGCTTGTGATTGTGAATATGCAATCAAACTTAGTAAAGTAGAACCGATGAATGGGCTGTTGAATGCCAAAAGCTGACCAGGCACTTCTTAATGAGTGAGATGAACCAGTTTGAGGAATTTGTTAATCTACAGAGAAGCCAGCCCATAGATCTCCCAAACATCTATTTATATATTATATAATTTAATATATGTAATGAATTATAATATTGAATAATTAGAATGTGTTTTAAATTAAGGTTTAATGAGCAACTTAAATAACGGTATGTTCATTCCGCGCCGATCGTTCAGTGTGATCAGTCCATCCACAGGGGTCTGCCATCTCTTCACTCGCATGAGAGATGCCCCTTACATATATAGTCTAACTGAGGTCCTCATACACCATATTTCCCCTTCCAATTGTCATGAAATAAAAAAAAAGAGAGTGCCAGCAAATTCTTTTAAATTCTAAAAAGAGTCAAAGTAAATTTTGTTTGGAGTCCCAGTTGTTGATTCGGGGAATTTTGGCAAGCTTTATTTTAATCCGTCATTGTTAAATTGTTTTGGGGGACTATAGTAGCCCATTAAAAGAATACGAAAATCCAATTGTACACTTTTTAACACACCCACACATATGAGAATCAACCGGCAGACTTGCAAAATTGATTGAAAATTGGCAGTCAAACTGCTTTTGGCTTTGTAACAATTTATATGAATATATATATTTATATATATATAGATATATATTTCTTTGTTTTATTTACCAGCCATTTTAGGCATTCCTTTTGCTGGCCGCAAATAATGAAAAGCGTAACGAAAGCGCAGCAAAGGGAAATTTATTGTTGCATACTTTTCGGCTCACTGCGCCGGTGAACAAACAAAAATGCATTAAACAAAGTGGGAATACATATATATATATATATATATGTGTGTGTGTGTGTGTGTGTGTGTGTGCTTGTGTAAGGTTGTCCCTTTTGTGTGTTGTATTTTTTATGGGCTTGTTTATTTTTCGGTTAAGGCCAGAAATGCATTTTTCATGGCCTCGCGCCAAAATTTCATTGCTCTGTTTTTTTTTTGTTTTTCTACCCTCTCGATTGGTATTTCTATTTTATTTTTATTATTTCTTGTAATAACATTTTTGGCTGGCTGCAACTTAAATTGCATTTATATTTGCCAATTGGCTTTTAACCCAACCTGTGACAGACTAATAGCCATGTGGCCATGGCTTTAACTACGAAAATTCTCTCCACATTTAAGCCAAATTCAAATGAAATTCAATAAACTATTTGAGCTTTGCCCATTCTTCTCTGTATTGTGAAACTAAATTTGGTTTTATCTGGCTGCCTGATGAGCTGCCATTTAAATGCAGTTGTGTCCGCATAGTGACCAGAAGGCTAGAATCTCATCAGCGTCAAGTCTAAAATGCCAAATTTGTAAGATTTTTTCCAGTCGAGTCTTTCTACTTAAAAGCGCTCGTGCTTGGCGTCAGCCGGAGACACAGCACTGCCCCCCTGGCCCCTCTGGCCACAACTTGTTGGGCATCTTTTCTTGGCTTTGCTGCAAGCATAAATCACGTGCGCACACAAGAAAGTTTTGATTTGTGAAATCAAAAGCTATTTGCTACACTGCAATCAGCACAAACATTGTATGCATTTTGCATTCAGTCCAACAGACCAGCGCAGCTTTGTGAAACTTTTGCTTTTTTGGATTCGTCAGATATGGCCGGTCTGTCTCGTGCACAACAACAACAAATATTACAATAAAAATGGCAATGCAAACGACTTAGTTTCTGGTCCGAGATTCTTTCATTTCTTTCTGCTTAAGTTTTTCTCTATTTTCCATTTCATTTTTCTTTTCTTGTTGTGAAGTTTTTAATAGTTTGTTGGCGCTTTCGCTGATTTTCTACGAAAAAAGTTTTTTCCTCGGACTTTGTTCAACTTCCGTAACACCTCATACCCCAAGTCTGGCTAATGGAAACCCACTTTGTAATTTCAGTCGAATATTTTAGCAAATTTGCAATCAGGAATTGCCCGAGCTTGTAGTTGATGGAATCTTTTCCTTTACTCGACCATTTGGATAGACCCCATAAGCCATAAAGCTTAACAAATATTTAAGTTAAGATATACTAATATATATGGAATATTTCCTTTATCAAGCATAAGCTCAGAATTAATCAACATTCACATTACCTTATTCCCTTTCCTTTGTTCCAAGGAGCGAGACAGGCTGTCTTGTGAGTCCTAGATTTTAAATGGATCAGCCTTATGCTTAAGGTTTTCTTAAATTCACAAAAGGCATAGGAGAATATCAAGAGATTTGCGAGTATGTCTGACCGACCAACTTGTCTTACTTTATATTTAAATGTCGACTATTTCAAGTGGATGCGCCAACATGCAGTTGACTTTTTGTGCTGTGTGCCAATTTAAGGCTCTTTTTTTCTATTTTTGTGTGTGTCCTGGTAGAACCCTCAAGGCGGTGAAGACTAAAAAGAAATGAGAAAAAGAAAAAAAAAACGACACATACCCATTTCAGACAGTTGGGCAATTTTGCGCGTGTCCACAATAATTTGGGGCTTTTCTTTTTTCGTAATTTTCTTTTTTAGACTGCAGTGCGTCTTAAAGTGGGCTAAAATGTTGCTGTGATTTTATTTTTATGGTTTCCTTTTTTTTTTTTGTTTCAAATTACGAGCTTTTCATACGCGTTGCTAGAGTGCACTAAAATTTGTTCAAGTGGTCGTTCCTTTTCACTAACATTTATAATTTTTATGTGGGCCAACATATTTTAAAGCAGAAATTAAATAAGTCAAAAATTATATAATTCTGGCAACTCTTGGAATGCTGGGTTGAACACGGAAGTTATCGATTAATCGAGTTCAGCTTAGACTACAAAGAAAGATCTTGAATATATAATATTATTTACGAGTCTCCTTTTATCTCATTTATTTTGGACTATATCATCACCTGAGGTATAGATTTCTTGGGTATGCAGAGGAGTGAGTTTCGTCACGTCCTTCTTGGATTCATCTCAGTCAAAGGCAGCAGCAGCAGTTAACCATTTTTTCCGTTTTAAAATGAGAAAAAATTGTGTAAAATTTGTAACCGACCGTTTTGTTTGTTGCTATTTGCCGGCTCTTTTGTTATTATTGTTGTAAAACTGACTGGTCACGAGCTGTTTGCGTAAAAATTCAAAGCTACCCGAATCAAGTCAGGAAAACATGACGTGCAGTGTCTAATATATCTTCTCTCCGCTCTCCCAGCTTGGTCCTAACCGAATGTTACTTTTTGGATTTTTTATTTTGTTTCACATTATATGAAATAGGGTACAGGTACAGTTGCGTTGAAAATAATAGATACTTTTCTCTAAATAAAGAAGACTTTAAAGGGGTAAAGGTACAGTTGCCTTTGAACCGATTGAAAATGCTACTGATTAGATTGTTTTAGCTCACATGAAACAGAGATAAGTACAGTTGCGTTTGAAATAAAAAAACTACTTTCTCTTATTAGATCAGATCAAATTATTAGCAGAATTGACTTAAAATCTTAACCGGAATTGTGTCTTTCGTCATATATAGAGTCTCACAATATTTTACATTTTCATGCATGACGCGTTTAATCACGTGATGCATATGATTTTAGCCTGGCTGCCTCGAGTTGAGAACATTCTGCCAACCCAAACCCTTTTCCTGGCCCCAGCAGTGACTGACTCTCCAACGTGTCGTCGGCTGCTGTTGATGTTGACGTCAACTAGTCAGCCAAGCAGCCAGACCAATCCAGCCTCCCTCCCCACCTCCTTCCATCCAAAAAGAGTGGGCTTCATATATTCATGCATACAATTCCATCAGAATGAATTACGAGTGAATTCAGAGCGCGTGTGTGTGTTGCATTCTTTTTCTTTCGTCTATTTTTTTTTAGACTGTGTGTGTTTCGTTTTTCTTATTTTTTACGATTTGAGTTTAGAACTCTTTGGACTGTCTGGGGCGGTTTTTTTTTTTTAAGCAAGCCGTTATCATCGCTCTGAGTAAAGAAGTCGGCCGCTGCGGTTTGTTTGTTACGAAATGTCGCCTTTCATCCGCAAGCCCAAGAGTTTTTCGCATTCTTTTTTTTCAGTGGTTTTGGTGAATTGTAAAGCCCACAAGTCCTCTTAAAAAACAAATTGTAGATTAGAGCGTAAAATCTCACTAAAAAAGGGGAGGAATCACAGCCACCATCAGCATCATCATTGTCGATGTCTGGGATACTCCAAAGGACGTGGTACCAATGCGTCGAGTCGGTTACTAACAATTGCGGGAAAAATAATGTAGATCATTTTAAAAGCAAATATTATTCAAGACTCTTACCTTGTTCAATTCATATAAATTACTAATCTTAATATTTCCATTTTTGGAAAAGCTCTCAAAGCAAATTCTGGGTGGAATTTGTATTTTTGTGGCCCGAGGTGTCTCTGAAAGCCAAGTTGGCTTGACTGCCATATATTAAGTGTTTTGGTTTTGCAATGTGCTTTTAATTTCTCTCTAGCAAATTCGTATGTAATTTATGTGCTCATTCGCATACAAAAGGCCAGTGGAACCGCACAGGCCACCAAAACAGGAACCAGCATTTGGGGAGTTGAAAATAGGAGGAGAAGAGTTCACAGTCCGTTGGCCGCAGTCACGAAAAATAGTCATAAAAGTGGCTGACGTATTTAACACCCTAGAAAACCACACACGTATGAACACGAATAAACAGGCAAAAGTTTCACTGTGTGGGTGAATATTTTGGGGGTCTTTTCACACTTTTGCGCCTTCTACGTAAAATTGAAAATGAAAGCTAAAGAGATGTGAATAAAAGAGTGAGAGGGAGCGAGAAGGGGAGACAGAGAGATGGTGAGATCTTTTGGAAAATATATTCAAGTGAATATTTATGAGCGACAAAAGTAGCATTTGCGTTGTGCATTTTTGGTGTCTTGTTTTTGCTGTTGCTCTTATTGTCATTATTACTAAAAGCAACAAAGGATTTGAGACTGGTGGAGAGAGTTGGTCAGGCTGTTAGCTCAACCATGGTGTCCTGACACCATCAACTATGGCCGGAACGGGCTAGTTTTGTTTTAGCCATTCGAAATGCTGTTGTCCTTTTTTGATTCTTGTCCCAGTTTCCAACCCTTGGCCAGGGCTTTTAGTTTTCCCCAGCATCCTTTTTGGTCGCTCCAGTTACTGCTGTTGATGCTTTTGTTGCTGTTGTTGTTGTTGTCATTCTTGTCAGCATTTCCGACGCTGATGAGTTTATGCTTTCGGGCTATATTACTTTATTGGTGGGTTGTGTGTGCGTAGAAGTTTCCCTGTCGGATCCTGGGTCTGCGGTTTTTTTGGTCACATGGTCTGCTCATTCATGACTGTCATGAATTCGCCGCAATTGATGGTCTAATTATGCCGCCAACACTAAATTTCATGACTTTTGTGGCAGTTGCCAACACATTCAGCCAAAGTTGCCAAGTTGGAGTGGCAGAAGTAAAATAGACGAATGTAATTTAATGGCAAAACATTTGCCATTTGGCCTGGCCTCTGTATACTAATGTTTCTTTTTTTCCTCTCACTCTCTCCTTTCAGAGAGAAAGTAGTCTTGAGTGAAATCATTAAATCAGCTTTGTGGGACTTTGCCAAGTGACAGCTGATTACATTTTGAAAACAACTGTTGAGCTCAAATCAATATAAGCAATAAAAAAGTTTAAATATCTAATTTTTTTTTTTAATTTTCTGCGAAAAAAAAATTAAGCCACAAAATATTTTTTCCCAAGAAAAAAGAAACCAAAAAACCAAACTTGAAATATCTCTTGAAGACACTTAAAATTGAGGCAACTCTCAAAATCAGTCAATTCATTCCTAGCTCAAGAATAATCGAAATATTCATAAATCATGCTAACAATCTAGTCAAATAAATACAAAGGCGCAGATTAATTTCATTTGTTTTGTTTATTTATGTATACAATTAATAACAAGTTTCGGATGATTCGGTTTTTCTGGGTGGCCAATTGGATTTTTTCGAATTTATTTTGATTTAGTTGCTTTTTCGGCTTCCGATAGAACGGTTGTCCTACCTAACCAGTTATGCTCTTTAAACTCATCTATACTCTTGCTTTAGTTTGTGGCTTTTACATATGCCAAATATCAACCGATAATGCTATACCCCAGCCCAAGTAAGACAAAATTCTACTTAAAGCGATCTGTTTACTTAATTTAAAACCTTATTTGTTAAGTGTCGTTCATACAACAATAACAAGTTTTGTTCAGAATGGTACATCCTGGGAACCATTCCGGTCAAATATTTTGAGCTTTGGGGTGGAGGATCCACATATACAAGAGCAAATACAGCTTGAATTGGAGCAAATCATACGAGAGGAAACTGTGCCAAATTTAAAACAAAGACAGCAGCATCAGCAACAGCTACCCCAGCAGTCATATCATCCCCAGCAACAACAATTTCCACAGACCCAGCAACATTATATTGTTCAGCCAAACTCACAGAGACCAATAGAGGGCCAACAACCTCAAATAGTGTTTGGGTTCAATGGCGTTCACGTGCAACAACAGCAACAACAGCAGCAACAACAGCAGCCGCAGCAGTTGGCAGAACCACAGCAGCAATATATAATACAGCCGGTACAACAGCAACAACATCTTCAACAATTTGAGCCAAATATTCGATATGAAGAGGGGGCGCCGTCAACTTCAATAATTCCGAATGGTTTGCCAATTTCATCTACTGATTTTGCCAGGGCTCCGTCGACAGCACCAAAACCGGAGACTGGCTTGGTCCGCCCTTTGCTGCCGAACTATATTCTGTAAGGCTGTGCCCATTCAACCAATGCAATTTTTAAAAATATTTTCCTTTTTATTACAATTTTATTAATTAGCTCACCAAAGGTGAAGATTGATATGCCAACGAATACGACGAGTGGAGAGAGCTATGGCAAACCATTGCTGAGTTCTGCGGCACTTAAGTCAACAGCTGGCTAAAACTACAGAAACTTTTACAGGCAGTCTTTTTTTTTTAATTATTAATGAGGGCAAGTGCTGAAGAAGAAGAATTCTTACTCCATTTAAGATAAAAAAAAAAAAACTGGTTTTTTGACATTCAAAACAAATTTTGTTGTTTGTCTAAGGTTGTGAGAATTACCGGTTTGCTGGGAAATTAATAAATTAGATTAGTTGGCTAACTAGAAATATTTATATTCTTATCAATACAAAAAACATAATAAACACAATTTATAAATTCATAAAATATTTCAGAGCAAGCGATTTATCACAATCAAAAAGAAGCAAAAAAAAAAAAAAATTTATGAATATTTGTGAGCACTGCACACAATTTATATTCATTTATTTATTTTTGTTATTTTTTTATTGAATGATTTTTCAAGTTCCAGCTTATAATTTTTGTGGACTGCCCACTCGTTGATAAAAACGATCACTTTTGAAATACAACTCTGATTCCGTTTGCTTAAGGCGAAAGCAGAATGTTGAGATTATAAATCTATTTTTTGGTTCAATATTCTTAATGGTTCTCTTGGCAGGGTTTTTTGAGCTTCTGTGCTCAATGTGAATGTGCTTCAGTTGGGTTTCAGAAAAATGAAAGTGTTGAAGTGCTTACCATTGTTTGATGTCAACGCTGGCCCAGGCTTTAGCTCTTTCTCTCCGCATATAAAATATTTATAGAAAATGCTGAGATATAGAAATCTCAAGCACAAAAAACATGCATTCATGTGTATCATTAAAAGCATTTTGCATTGAGTTTTGAAGGGACAAAGTAAGGCAGATAAAGAAAAAAAAAGTATTTTAAGCAAAGCTTTATTCTACTAAGTGCAAAGACGGTGAAAGAAATTATAAATACTAAGTGTTTTTTATGTAAAACTACAACTTTTTTTGTTTATATTGTGATACTGCTTGTGCTCATAGACTTGCTACGATTTGCAGCCCTGGGCATTTACTTGCTTGCCAGTGTGTACATATCATAATGTGTATATTTTAGAGCAATCAATTCATTTTAAATTTAAATGTCATTTGTCAATTTATTTTGTGTATTTGAAATTATAACAATAAGAAGTTTATTATTTTAGCAAAGACTATATCTCAGCTGAAAGGTATGTAGAGCCATTTTTGCCTTGCATTGCAATTGTCTACGTATTTTTGTTTTTTACGACGACAAATTCGCTTAAAACGCAACTCTAATTTCATGCACACTGCCAAAATGGACCATAATCAGCAAGCGTTGCTAATTAAATTCTAAACATTTGCCAGCAGTAAAAACAGAGACAGCCGCACCAGCAGAGCACAAATAAAAGCACTAAAAAATGTTTTACTATATAGCCTCAGTCTCAAGCCAGCAGAATCTTCTGGCCCTTTTATGTGTGTGGGTATGCAAATGGCTGTGGAATCAAAAAGAGTTGATAGAACAGCTGGAGTGATGGGGGGGTAGTCCCATTCTTGTCTTTTGCCTGACGGCTTTTACAATTCATTTTGTTGTTGTTGTTAGAGTTGTGTTGCTATTTTGTATTCTAAATTAACCGTTTCTGCATTCACTTGGTTGACTGCTGGTGTCTTTGTGCGTTGACAGTTGGTAGAGCTGGAGAAGCCTGTAAAGGCTGAGGAGGATACCGAGTTGAGATGATACTGAGAGATGCTGCGAAATGTCGGCGTTTGTTGTTCAGCTTCAAGTTTGTATAAGTCAGTCGTGCGTGTTTGGGGGCGCTTGGCAATTGGCACAATCAGCCAGTCACCCAGCCCAGTTAGTGACAACAGAAATGGCAACAGCAACAGCAACATTCAATGTGCAGGATGAAAACAAGAGCAGCAATAGCAATCCTCTTGCCAGTCGTCAGTCGCCTGTCACCTTACCCTTTTGTCTTATACTTGAAACTCCCGTCTATTTTACACGAACGAAACTCTCTGTCACTGCCACTGCTACTGCCGACGACCGCCTTACTTACTCGCCCTGATTGGCATTTACAATTAGTGCGCGGGTAAATAGAAAATCGTATGCCGTTTGTTTTAGCCTTTGGCTTAAGTGCTTCAGTGCTTCAGTGCTGATGGCAGCCGTCTAATGAAGCTGGTGGGAAGGTAGGCAGGTGGGTAGGGCAGAAATGCTGGTATCTTATTCGAGGGATGAGCGTTTTTGGTTGGCTATTTTTGGCGCGCTGCCCAAGAGTATGCAACATTTCCCCACTCAAGTCTGGGGTTAATTATCTTAATTTGTTCAACATTTTATTTTATTTACATATGAGTCTTGTGTTGTTCTTTTGTTGCTGTAATTGTGTAATTTGATACATGATTAATGAGCCGCAGCCTTTGACTCGAATTTTCATTGCTTGCTCTACTGATTTATGACTGTCAATGAAGCTGTCAACGGGTGGTCCTCCTCTGCCCAAATACGCAGATGCTCATTCATGCAAGCGACGAACTACTACGAGTACAGTCGTGTATTCAATTCGCTTATCGAGATTATTACCGCTTAATCATTATACAATTAGTTGACTGTGTCAAACAGCACTCTTATTGTATTATTAACTCATTTTTTGATTTATTTATGAGGCAATCTCAGATTGTTTTTGTTTTTTTTTTTTTTTTACTGTTTATTGCATGTCAAGCCGAATCGATGACTCCCAATTTCCGATTCCTTGTCAGGTATTTTTATAAACTTTTTTTCTTTTTTTGTCTTTCCTTAAATATTTCAACGATTCAGCTGTTTCTTTTTTTCTCTCTCTCTCTCTCTCTCTTTCTGCATTGAAAAATGACATACCAATTTGAAAGACTGAAGCCTGAAATTTGTAGTCAAGCGATTGGAAAATTTGCAATTAATTATGCTCGATTTGTTGGTTACTCACACTTGGTTACAGGTTTTATTTACTTGTTTTCTGCTACTTTGTTACTTTAGTGTGAAAAATTGTGAACAGTCAGCAATATTGTAAAATGAAGTTAATTAATGATAATCAAGCGAGTATTTTTACCTTTTGAAATTCCACGTTTACCTTTTTGCTTTTGCTCAGCTCGACCAAATGACCCATATTACAAGGGATTTTATTATAGAATTATTTAACTTTAACCTTTCCTTTTATCACAGATCAATGAGTCCACAACATGGCTATGTTTTTCTGGTTCTCTTCATATGCCTGATTGCCGCAACGATTCGACCCAAACTAAAAATTTCTGTCTTGGTGGATAGCCTATTTTTTAACGCCAACCATTCCACCTTCGTGCAATTAGGCTGCCGTTGTGATTTTATTTCAATGCTAATCGGAGGAATACTCCTTGCCATCATGATGTACTCGTATGCAACTGGACGTGGGTGGCGCTTTTGGGCACTTATCTATACGCTCTTCATATTGACCAATATCATCTCGAATGGATTGGTGATGCAATATACCTTGGTTAATTTCAAACAGGGCGCTGCCAAAGCCTGGATGATGTATTTGTCCCTATTGCTAGCACTACCGGGGCAAATCGGGAATTTATGCGGAGATCGACCGGCGAGAAATGAGTTAATGTTTGTACTGTCCAAAGCTAACTAGTTTTAAATTTTCTGTTATTAAATTAAATGTAATAATTCAGTAAAATGTCAGTTGAAGTGAAACCTAAGATTCCATGAGACTTTCTCAAGTGGTTCGGGGCCCGAGATTACTTTGATTTTGTTGGAGCTGACCAATTATGCGCACAGTTTGTTGCGGTTCATTTGGAATATTAAATCAAATGCAATTTAAATTTGGCATCACACCAGTCTCACAGATACAACAATCATACATAAATCTATCTGTCTATTTATCTGAGCAAGTTGGCAGACAAGACCGAAGGCAGACAACGCAATCTGTGAATCATGGAAATGGCGCCTGAACAGAGATTTGAGGTTTTCTTACCAAGACCAAATCCAACCGCAGCGGATATTGAATGTGTATGGGTCTGGTGTATATATGTTGTGTCTGTGTGTAGCAAGTAATTTTGCGGTTAAATTTCGAGGCACGTTGCTCTGCGGTGCCCGGCAAACAAGGGCAAATTCAAATAGTTAACGGACCGTTTTCAAACGCTTTGAAATAACCACAAAAAAAAAAAAAAAAACAACAAAAAGATAAAGAAAAAATTAAAATCTAATTTGAATTTTATTTTTTATTTTATTACAAAACTTTTTGCACTGCCAGCAAAGTGAAATACGCAATGCTCTTTTCTCAAATGATTTGAATGTCTACTTTTCTTTTTTGAGCTTTTGCAATTCAAAAATAATCTAATTAATCAGATTTGCCGAGTTCTCATAAATTCTCATCAAAATTAATAAACTCGTGCTCCTTGTCAAACAAAGAGTACAATAAATTATTTTCTGATGTCCCTTCCAGAATGTCTGTACTTAATATTTGTTGTTCCGACGGAATTTCCAGCCGGTAAAATATTTCAGTAATTTTTTTTTTCTGCTCTGCTCTGCTCTGGTTAGCAGCTCCTCAGAAAAATTAAAAACATGTCTTTGATCTTAAACATGCGCGCACGCGATAAAAATGACAACAAAAACAAACAGCAATCCAGAAGCTTTGTAAAAATCACAAAAACAATTTAAAATAAAATAATAAAAAAAATAAAAAATATTCATAATATGCAAAACAAATGAATAAACCATAAAAATTAACAAAATACTGAAAAGTAATAAAGTTGTAAACTGATACGAAGCCTCAGGCGAGTAGAAATACTTCAAGTACGCATTTCTTTCCAGTATTTTTATTTATAGAATTAGGAGAAAACACACATTAGAAAATAACTGTGAGACTCTGAGATTTCAAAACTGGTTTCGTACATTCCAGAATATCGGATAAACTTATTTTTCAGGCAAGAGGAAAATAAATCTTTATGAGTCAGGGGTATTTTTTTTCGCTGATGATGATGCTCAAGTCTTAGCTGGTCTATTAAATGGCCGGATTCTTGGTATATAAAAAGTAGATAACATATCGTCTAACTCAAATTCCTCACATTTTATTAGGTGAATAAAATGAGTCATTTCTGTGTTGGCGTCTAGTTTTGCGAAAAATTCTAATTTAGGTTGACATTTTGGTTTCGCAACAATTAAAAATTTATTTTCGAAATTAACATATATTGGGAATTCCATTTATTGATAGGCAATGCTCGGAATTCAAAACCAATTATATTTAAAAATTAATTAGATGCCATCTAATAAGGATTTTGAATCATGAACAGCATTTGGTATTCCTTTTTTGATAGGCTCAACAAAAATATAATTAATGTGATAAATACTTAAATTATTTAATTTGCTGACGTCAAAATTTGAGTGGAAAATATATTTCATTTAAAACGCTTGACCCAAAAGATTTTTAAAATTTAATTCAATTTCAAAAGTTACTTTCTGAACGTGAATTATTGTTTTAGTTAATTAAAAAAAAACTCCCTCAATAAACATATTTATTTCAAATTATATGTTAATTCAATAATTCAGTACAATAACTTAAATCGCTGTTTGTTTTCTCAAGATTTGATGGGTTTTTCCGAGGATTAATTGCTGCTAAATGATATAAAAAAAAAATACATATATACTTATATATAAGTTGGTTATATTGTACAAAGGTATATGAGATTTTATTGCCCCATTTAATTGGGCCTGTCAGAATGCCAATGAACTAAAATGAAACGGATGTGGGTTCTTAATTTCCAAGCGCTTGAAAGGGGCAGGCTAAAATGCGTGAGATACGATTACCCAAATTGAAATGTCCATAAAAGCTTTTTGATTTTGCTCGTCCATTTAATAATTAAAATGGTTTATTATCAGATTGAAAACAGGTCAAGAAAGATTTTTTATTGCTGATTAAAAGAACCAGATGAAAATGTAAATATTCCGACTAAAAGAGAACAATCAAAAGCCACCTGAAAATTCGCAAACCCCTTTTGAAAAATTTAGGAACCTGGGCCATAAAAAAAAATATAATAATAATTATTATTATAAAGATAATAAAACAAAAGCCATTAAAATGACAATTAAAATAAACGAATATACGCATAAATAATAAGATTCAACAGATTGGAAATATTTTAATTTAATTTTTTCATTTGTTTTGCTTTTGTTTTTTCGTTTTGGATGTAGGTCAAAAAAGTCACCGAAGTAAGCGAAATATTATTGTCCTATATAAAAAGAAAAAGTGGCAAAGCATCAAAGAAAATAAATAATGCAAAATATTTAGTTGATATATTGGATAAGTTGAAAGTAAATACTATTTTTAAAAGTATACCAATCGATTCGTTATTGAGTCAATTGAATATTTGATTTTGACTTAAAGTTGTGCTGGAGTCCCCAGACCATTTTAATCCGAGCCAAATATACTTGTTTTCTTTGAAAACAGTATTAGCTTTTTATCAAAACGCATTTGCATTTATTACGTTTCGCTCGCCGTGTTGACGCAATGAACTTGACGACGACAAAGTGTGGTTCGATTGTGGGGAAACTCGCTGGTTGACTTGAATGATTTGGGATTTTGCTTTGGCTTGTGCCATGTGTTTGACCCGAAGTGTTTGTCACTCAAAAGACGTCTCCCATCTCAGAGCATCTCAGAGTCAATCAGAGTCAGTTAGAAAGCGACGTTCACACTTGGCAGAGTTGAGAGCAAAATCTCATCAATATTTTTTTTGGGTTCTTTTTCGTTTTGTTTTAATCCAATTTCATTAGGTTTACTGTTTCGTAATACAACAACAGAAACGCTTTAATAAATAAAGAAATAAAAATAAAAATAAAAAGAAGCCAAACAATCTGAGAGAACCGGAATTTTTTATTTTTGCAAACTCTCAGCTACCGATACATACAAACATCGATTGCTTTTCGGGGAACTTGCACTTAAAATATAAAACCGCCACACTCAGAACCTTAGAAGTATTAAAGAGCTCAAGCTAAACGGTCAGCGAATTAACAACAATTAAATAAACAAAACCACCAAAAATAATTCCGAGAAATTCGACCCTGAAATCATTTTGAAAAAACCTAACGAATTTCACTGAGGATTACCCGAAATGTTTGGAATGCGTCCTACAAATATGGTAAGCTCGAAAGTCTGAATATTTTTAAACTCAAAAAAAAAAATTCTCAACTCGAAATTGTCACCTTTTATAGTCACTTTTGTGTTGCTGCTTTGGCATCTTGTTGGCAACTACCCAAGCTCGTCCACGTTCCTTTTATGGCCATGATCTGCAGAAATTTTATGGCAAATCATTTGGTCTCTCCAACGATCTGCAGGCTGAGGCCAGTTTTCCTAGTTATGCCTACGCTCCCAGACCACAGCTGCCCATGCAACTGACTGGAAATTATAACCTCATCATGCCCGATTACTATGATCATCATCCAGCCGAATCTGTGCAGTTGCAAAATTTTGCCAATTTCCATGATGCACAAATCGCCGTCGGAGCAGACTTGGGCATGGAAGAGTCCCAGCATGATCAGTTCCTACAACAAAGCACACCCGTTCGGGCTCCTCAGCCACTCAGTCCGGATGAGCTGCGCATACGTCAGCAAGTGGATCCTGTGGATATCAAGAGACAGAAGAAGGCTCTTCTGAAACTGAAGAAAGGCACCACCGAGCCACGTGGAGCGGGCTACCAGCAATGGGATCAATTCGACTATGATCTTTATAGCGTCAATCCGGGTGAGGATAAAAAATCCAAGTATTACGGATAAGAATCAAAACAAACTGTATTTCGTTTGTGTTTCCAATTTACGAGTCTGTTTTGATTTCGAATTTGTTCTTGTTTTTGTTCTTAATTTTAAATGGCTTATAAAATTTGTGATATGTGACGCAGATTTTTTGTCTGTTGTGAGCTAAAAAAATAAAATAAATTATTTATTTATTATAACTTGCAGATGTCTTTTCAATTTTGTTCGATTTCAGCATTTCGGAATTTCACATATTTTTTGGAATGCGGTTGAAGCGACAACTTTCAAGTCAAAAAAAAAATTAGACAAAACAAAAAAAATGTATTGGCGCCTATTTTTTTGTTTTGAAGTTTATATAGAAAAAAAAATATCTTAGTTGGCTAATTGCTGGTCATAATTCGTATAATTGCCGAGGCAATTAAAGCTTTTAGCCAATGTGGCTAGACTAGTCACACATCCCAACATACTTTCGGAGGAACTTGCTATTTTTGTTTTGAAAAATCTTAAGAAAAAATGTGTTGAAAAAAAAAACCCCAACATTCATTAGCCATTTTCGATTTAATGGGATTTTGTTATACTCTATGAAAAAACAGGAGTATATTGCGTTTGTTCTATAGACCTAACCGGACAGAACCAAAAGTTACCCCCAGATTGGTCGGTTTGTTTACCTGTCTACTTTTATGGGACTAACACCATCAGCTTATAAGGTATTGTAATGAATCATTGTGGGTCACACAGTATCGTAATCGGCATGATGTGATACCAATTTCTACCATAAAGAAGTTGCAGTCATTCATTGATAAATTTCATAATAATCAGACCACAATATCTTAGGACCTTAAATATATATTTTATTCATTAACTGATGATTAAAATGCCTTTATGGTAGTACAAATGTGTACCGAATCGGACTGGAATATTTAAAGACCACACTTGGCTTAAGATATATATCCGTTACTTATTACCCAAATCGGATCGAAATATCTTAGGATTACATTTGATTTCCGAGATATATCCCTTATTCACTAAACGTTTTCATTCGAAGTTGGTACCTAGAAGGTCTTTTGGTTGTACATAATTAGGTTTGGTATATCTTAGGACCCCATTTGGTTTGAGAGATATATCCGTTATTCGTATACCGATTTCATTGAAATTTGACACTCAGAATGTTTATATAGTAAAGCATATGTTTTCCAAAAGTCGCTTGGATTGGATGTCAATATCTTACAGATTGCATAACTTGATTTATCTGACTTTCATATTCGAAAAGAGTTTGCAATTTTCGGCATGTTGACATTTCTTTTTTATCTTAATTTTCTCATTTTTTAAGTTTGCCAAGCTGCTGCGCTAATTTTAGCCATTCAACAATACGTATCAATATGAATAGCAAAACTAACTAACCAAAACAAACGGAGTCCAAAGCAACATAAAAGAAAAAACTACCAATTTTGGCTGGCTACGAAGAGATTAATTAATCTGCTTTTATTGGCTCAACTCGTTTGACTGGCTGAGAGGTTCGCGTCACTACCTTCGGCCAACACTTTTTTGATATAGTCCAATGTGTCATCGCCTGCCTCAAAGTATTCACTGTCCACCTCATTCGCGGAATACGAATTCAAACGCCTCGGGAGGGGCCTTATCTGTCTTTGCGCCTCGAGGAAATTAGCATAGGCTTCAGGGTCATGGATTCCATCATGGCAGTACGAATAGCCATCTAAAGGACTGGGTTGCTTGGGTTTTATTTCAAAGCGTGGCTTGAACCCCTTTACCGGACCACGTCGACGTGGCACAGAAGAGGTGGTCACACGTTGGTAAGGTCTTGCCGTGGTCGTTGTTGTTCTTCTCGTTGTCGAGCGTCTCGTTGTTGTTCTAATGGGCAATACAAAGGCTCTTGTGGGTGCAGGTTTTATCACTGTTGTCTTTCTTTGGGCAGACACTGGTTGCTCATGAAACTCTTTTGTAGGCGCTTGATACTCATAGCCGTTCGGAACTGCGGCCTTTGTGGCCACCGTGAGGACTGCCAACACAACCTAAGCCATAAATATTAGAATTATTTGTTATTTCAAGCCACATGGGCATGTAGACTTTGTTTCTTACTAAAATTAGGCAAATTTTCATTTTGGTTCTACTTGACTCGAGTTCTCAATTCAGACTAAGATTCGATTTAATTTTTAGGCAGTTTTTAATAGGGTTTTTTCGATCTGTCGTTAATCAAATTATTTTTTGTATTTCTACTTCTAGTTACGTCATAATCTAACAGCATAAAACAAAAACTATCTCGCTTGAAAATGATCAAGACACACTGTAAAACCATAGAAGTTTGGGAACAGGTTCTCTCTCCATCTGTTTATAGTGCTAGAATGAGGCCTACAAATCTTCTTTGAAGACTTGAAAATTTAGCATTCAAAGTTTATTGGCTCTTACGATTAATTAAGTAAAAATATTATGTAAGTAGCAATTGAATAAAATATTCTAGTTTTGAAAAATGGAATTGTACATTTTTATTGTTTTGGAAAAACATTTCAACCTTATTTTCACACTTTTTTTTAATTTCTAAATTTTATTTTGATGCCCTCAAAATTATATACCTTTTCTTATATTTCAGTAAATATATTATATTAATGCCTATATCCTTAAATTTAATACAAAATATTCCATTTCTGATATATCAAAATTTTAATTTTTATTACTTTGGAGTAACATTTTTTCCCCCTGATTTATTTCCACACGATTTTATTTTTGAAAGTATATTTAAATTTCACATTTGCATACGTTTAAAAAAAGATTTATTATATTGACAAAATCAAATGCGAATAAAGATGAAATTGTTTGGCAACAAAAGTTGCCGTTTTTCAATTTTGCAAATGTTGCGCAACTTTTAATTTAAACAAACGCAAAGTACGAACATACTTTTGGGCTTACGATTTAAGAAATTCGATAATTATTTAAAACAAATCAACAAAATAAGTTCAAACTAAATAAATTCGTCAACTAAAAAATAAGGGAATTTGTATTAATTGAAAGGATCACGGCTGAATTTGGCGTCGCTGTAGGTATTTTCCTTTGGGCGTCTGGACTTGGGTTGCAGTTTACCCTGGGAGTCGCGCTGGGCTCCGGGTGGGGTGTATAAAGCAGCGATGGCAGCAGCTGCGCCACCACGATGGTAGGAGCCACCGGCATAAGTGGCAAGTTCAGTAATCTGTCTGCATTCATTATGGCCGGGATTTGTCTGACTGCGAGCCTCTTTCAGAACCTGCTGATGTTGGAGCTCAATTTGACCAGGCCCAAGGGTGAATTGCTGGCATTGCGAATTGGGCTGGCAACTGGTTACGAAGCGTTGATAGTTTCTTAGATCCCCAAGAGGGACTTGTTTGAAGCTATCGGCGTCCAGTTGGGAACTTTGGGACTGTGCTGTGTAGTCACCCAGGTGGACATTAGGCACCTGCCCGGCATTTATTAACTGTATCACCTGAGTGCTTGGTCCAGAACCATGGCCGCCATCTTGAACTTGCTGGCCATTGGGCAGTCGGACTATGGCATAGGGCATTGAATTCCTTGGAACTTCAACTTGTGGGACTACGGCAGGTTGAGGTTTTCTGTAGTAAGCAACGGGTTGCACCGTAGAAGTAGTTGAATGATAATTTGTGCCAGGGTTCAGCAGAGGATTGACTTGATAGCTTATGTTTGAAGTTACGTGTTGGATTCGCTGAGGCTGAGGCTGCAAGGCCTGGGATGCGGTGGCTTGATAGTTAACCAGCTGTTGTGCTGCCTGATAGGTGGGCTGTGGTTGAGGCGATTGATAGATCGGCTGGCTTTGAGCACCAGGTTGGAGGATGGCCTGTGGTTGCTGAGGCGATTGGTAGATCACTTGACCTTGAGCAGCAGGTTGTGGGACAGCGTGTCGCTGCTGAGGCGATGAATAGATCACCTGACCTTGGGCAGCGGCTTGGAGGGTAGCCTGTGGCGCCTGGTAGATTGCCTGGCCTTGAGCACTATGTTGGAGGGTAACTTGTGGCGGAAGAGGCAAATATGTATGGCGTGGTGCTACTGGCACTTGCTGGACTCTTGTTTCTCCATGTGTCAACTGATTGGTATTCAAAACATCCGTCTGATGACCGTTGTAGATTGATTGAGATTTCAGGGTCTGAACTTCATAAGTGCGCCCTTGCGGTCCCAAGGTGCGGATTAACAAAGTCTGAGGCGCCCGATGTTGTTCCGCCTGGAAAGGTGTTTGTGGACGGTTATAGTGATACTGCTGTCCATGACTGGGCCACGAATGAAGAACACTAACTAACTGTTAAAATGAAAAGAAATTAAAATATAATTCATTTTTTTTTTTTAACTAAAAATTACAAAAACTTACCAATAGAAGTAGAATAAACATTTTGCTAGCTTTTTCCTAACCCTTTTGTTTTTCCAAACCGACTAGTCTAACTTATGAGGTGCTAACTCTTTGCCAGCCAGCAAGTTAGTGAAACGGGCCCAGCTCTCATTAAGCCATCGGAGTCTGCATTGTCTGTACCAGCATTCAGCGTAAAAGACAAACGTCACGGCAGAGACATAAGCAGAACCCGTTTTGAGGTCTCATGAATTGGGGATTTGATTTATGTACTCTGTTTTTAAAGCTGCATATATATCGTAGGTGTATTGCATATCTAAGAGAAAAGTTTATAAAAATATTAAAAAAAAAGGCAGTTGGAAAAATACAAAATACCACAGACAAGTTCAGAGAGATACAAAGATTAATAGGTTATTTTGGATAGAATTACAATTTTGGTTATTTCAATATCAAACAATAAATAAATAAATATATAAATAATAGAATTGAGGAAATGTACCCAAGAAGTTAGAGTATTCAAAAGTCAGCGTGGCTAAAAATCTTGCTGGTTTCAAATATTACTGCAATCGTTCGTCGAATTTCATAATTTCTTTCATTTCATTTGAGTTGTTTATGCTGTTTTGTTGTTTTTGTTTGTTTGTTGTCTATTTGTCTGCCTATTGGCCACTTCATAGTGCGTTGGCTTATCGTTCAAATTGATTCCAAAACTCAAATATGCTTTTTAATAAAATTAAAATAATTTAAATGTTTTATGAAAATCAATCAAAATAAATGCTTTGGAGTTATAAAATTTTCTTAGCCGTTTTCATGAAACCTTTGAAATTTTGTCTAACCAAAAAGGGTAAAGAGTCTTCGGTATTCCGAAGTCTTCATTTGATTTGTTATGTTTCAGTTTCGTTCGTTTTAATGACTTTTTCCATGTGCGTTTTTTTTTTTTTGTTTGGCGGCAATTTTAATGTCCAAAATCTCATCAATGTCTTTTGCCTGTGTCTCCCCCCCTTTTTGTTTCATCCATCTATTTTGCATTGATAATTTGATTTACAGCGCTTGAATTTTTTTGTTTTTGTTAACAATTTATTTAATTTTTTGTAGTTTTTGGGCTTGGGTTTCCAGTGTAAAAAGTAAAAGTAATATATATATATTTTTTCAGGGCTACAAATAATTGCGGATGCATTAACTTGTTAATGATTTTTTATGAATTACTTCAGAGTTTAAATGGGATTTTGCGGAATTGTAAATTGAGCACAAAATAAACTAAAATAAAATTTCCTATTGTTTTTTTACAACTGCAAAATTTTGTGACATAAAGAAACGTGGAATAAAAAATGCTATCTATAATAAATAAAATCAAAGAGAAAGTCTTTTTAGTATGAATTAAAAGCTTCTCCTATCTTTCTTTAAAAGACCATAAAATTGAATCTTAACGATTTGTGAAAATAAACAAGTTACAAATTAAAGGGTCGACTTAATGGCTTAAATGTCTCTCAAGCGTGTTTCAATCAATTTATGATTTAATCGGTAAAGTCATCTTTTAAGTTGGGTAAGTCAAGTTGGTTTTTAAGTTAAATTTTATTCGATGGAATATTTCAGCATTTATTCTATTTACAATGAAATTGTTGAGGCATGGTTAATTACCTATAACCAATCGATTTACATTTCAGCCAGTTGATTTTCTTTTATTTCGTAAATTATGCTGATTGTGATTAAATTGTGATATGAAAAGAAAGTGATTGCTTTTATATTTCAAAAGACTTAGATATCAAATGTTAGACTAAAAGATTACAATGAAAGCTTACTCGGAACAATACAAATTGTTACAATTTCTTAGAGTTCTTTGATGTTCTGTTGAGTCTTTCATTGTGAGCCGTAAGCAAAACGTGTGCGTTCTCTAAGCAATCAGAGCCCGTCAAGTAAAATGCACTTGAATGACAAGCCACTTGACAAGCCCATAAAAGCATCCACACTTAACATTCAGATTCGCAGCCACAATCAGAGAGCAGTCATGAGCATAAGAAAACACCACGCACGGCGAGCTTATCACACATGCTAACACACAGCGCGAGTGCACGCTTAATAATGCAAGTGGCCAATGTTGCGTATACGCAATGTGACTTCTGATTCAGCTTTAGTTGGCAGTCGAGCTTACTCTAGTAGTCAGTCGGTTTCTGTTTGCTTCGTTTGCATTTTGCATTCCCATTGGATATGAAATATGGGTGTGAGTCTGTCTGCTCGTTGTCTGTTGTATACGTTTTTTTCCGACCAACGCTGCGAGGGGTTAAAGTCATCACGAGTCTGAGATGAGATAGCGCACGGTGTACGTAATTTTTTTTCACTCATTCATAGGTTGCATCTGAAGCCAGACTGTGCTGTAGTTTGTTTTTGTAATTCAACGCATAAAGCGTTGCGTTCCACACCTATTTAGTGGATTAAGACTGCTGCTGGCAGGAAGCGGAAGTTGAAGGGGTTGGAAGGAGTTGAGGCTGCGCCCCTCTTTTGGGCATTCATTGCTGTGGTTAATTAGACTGCAAAGGCCACAAATTAGTGTACTGAATATAGCAAGCCAACTGTTGGGGTTGAATGACCTCAGCGTTGAACTCCTGATATGCTAAGCTCTCAAGTCAGCCGCCCTCACACACACACACACACACACAACTGCGGATGCCCCAAAAAATAAAAAATACACGAAAATACCAGAAAAAGAATCAGAAAGCCTGGCAGTCAGTGCTGTGAAGAGGCAAAGAGGCGTTAACAAAAAATACAAAAAAGGAGTAAAAAATCAATTGCATAATGGCGCATGTGTTGCGCTCTACAACAACAAATTGCAACTTTTCTTCTTCTTCTTCTTCTTTTTTTTGATGGTTTTTTTGTTTTTATTTTCACGTTGAGAAAAAAACAACCACCGCTAGCAGAGCGACTGCCACTCGACTTGCACTGGTTTTTTGTTGTCGTTACTGCTGCTGCACCCGTTGGAGACAAACAAACATGTGTGTGTGTGTGTGAGTGTTTGTGTGTGTGGAGAAAACCTGGTAGCCAGCTTTTGTTTGTACCGCGCACAGGAAGCCATTTAAGTGCGGGATTCTTGAGAAAATTGCTGGCGCAGATGGGCAGAAAGAACGAGAAGAGACCAGACGTGTTGAGACGCGCTACATCGTCCAGCCTGATAGAAGCTTTCCTAACGAGCTCTGGCTTAATTATTAACAGAAAGGCAGACAAGACGGAGGGACGTACGTACGGACGGACGGACGGACCGAAAGCATATCTCGTACGTAGATATACTAGAACACCCTTGCTATCTCCGCCATCGGTGGCCTGGTAGCTGTGAAAGAGCTTAACTTTGTTTTGGTTCTATCGTTGAACTGCACTTAAAACGGTGAAAAGAAGAAACCTAGAATGTGCTCTAAAAAGAAACTGAGCTTGTCAAACATTTTAATAGGCTTAGAGCCTGCCACTCTGCCTGCACACCCACTGGACAAGTTAGAAGTAACCGTCTGAACTGATTCCTGCGTCTCTAAACACAAACGCCGATAAAACTTTTCAAGTCGCTGAATCAGCACAAAAATTCAATGCTTTGCGTTGAATGCATATGAATGAATTTAGTTGTACCATATTATAAAACTCTTACCATTCTTCTCCATACCAATTTAAGATAGTCATGCTCTACTTGCAGCACAAAAAGCTTTGTCAAATAAAACAGTTATAATCATTTGCATGACGAAGATCATACACTTTTTATTTCTAATAAATTCTTTCTCTTTTTTTCACAACTCGATCACTTTTTCTTTAAAACCAACGTCTCAAGGGTTGCCAGACTAAATATAGAAGATGTTGTAGTTATCGATAAGTTTTCGATTACACAAAAAGAGAAATGAACCGACTGTTCGCAACATCAAAACGGATTAAAATCATCATGAGTGTCCTTAACAGCTCAAATTATGGCCTAAAAGCCTTGCGGCTAAAAATAACTTCAAGATGAAAAGAACTACATTTTTTTTTGAAATTGCAAGCGGCATAACTAGGCTCTACATTATGCGACTGACTGAATCTGTTTGTCTCTCTTGCTCCTGCTATTCAGACTCGGTTGTAGGCTTTCAGTATTTACTGCAGCATTCACTTACTATCTCCGCATTGCTCTCATTTTAACTCTAGTTGACTTTCATGTGGGTGTATTTGTGTTTTTCTTTTGATTAATTTTTGTATTTTTTTTTTTTTTTGATCACATAATATGAGCTACCATTTCATTTGCATATACAGGGTGTCGCCTATTTAGTTCACTTGCAGCTCTTCAAGGTCGTTGCCTGCAATCGTGTTCTCAATTTCTCAATTTCTTTCCCCCCCTGTATGACAGACAGACAAAAGAGCCTTGCTGATTCTCCACCTTCCAGTCACAAGAGAGACAGAAATTGCTGATGACAGCAATAATAACAACAACCTGCTAGACTGGACGGGTAGCAATTTTGCATGTGAGATGTAAATGATGAAGCACAAAATATGCCTGCCTGCTTCGCTTGTCTGTCTGAACAGCCTAAACAGCCCAGAGGTACCATTGCTGGGCCGGTCTCGGCAAAGTTGCAGCCAAAAAAAGAAATTTAAAAAAAGAAAAAGCAGACAGCAACAAACGCTGAAACGAAACAAATGAACACGGTGGTGACATGATAGCCCTGAACGTATTCGTCTGCTCTGGTCGCCACCGCAGCCACCAGCACTGCTCAGAGTCCTTATTGTGACTTCTGCTGCTTCGGATGTTGCTGACGGTGCTACTGCGCTGGCGAGTGCACCTCTGACGACTGCATTTGCTGCATTTTTACGGTACTTTTTTCATTCCTCTTTTGCTTTTGTTGTTGATTTTTATTCTATATTTAAATACAGTGGGCTGCAGACGCTCTCGGTAGTCGGTAGCTGTTGTTTCTGTACTGCCTGGCTACTGGCAGGCAGCTCGTCAACCGTAGCACTTCATTTGCTTCACAACTCATTCACGTTTTGTGTCTTGCTATCTGTGTTAAGCGGGGTGCTGGGGGTGGCGGGGGCAAGAAGCCAGGGAGTGAAGGACCAACCGATCGGTGGTCCTACACTTTCAGTAGTCAGCCGGCAAGTCGACCCAGACAGTCACACCGTCACACAGTCTGCCACTAAGCTGAGGTAAACAACACACTCGACTGTCACTTGTCTCGCTTCGCCTTGTATGGCTGACTGGCGGGCTGGCTGGCTCACTGTCTGGCCGACTGACTGGGTGCCTGCAAACAGTTTGCGCCGCACCAGCCGCTCACCTACTTTTCACTGGCTGCACTTAGACATGTTGGTGGCTGATGGCTGACTGACTGGCTGGCTGCAGAGAGAAAAAAAAACCCTCCCCAACTGTGCTTTGGCTGGGACTGTTCCCTCGCGGCGGTGGCTGTGGTAGTCATGGTGGTGGTGGCAAGAGCAAGGATTGAGCGCGGGTATCGCTTACAACAAACACTTGCAACGTTTGCAAAGCTTCTGCTCCGCTGCGCTGCACTGCACTGCGCGCTCGTTGCTCGGTCGTTGGCTGTGTGTGAACTGGGCCTGTGGTAATGGCAGCAGCAACAGAAGCAGCAACTGTGGTGGTGTTGGTGGCGGCGGCGGCGGCGGCTGGTTTCCTCGAGAAGCTTGCCGAGTTCTCGGCTAAATATGTTGGATACCATGCTCAGTACGTTCGCGTGCTTTGCATACTTTGGTTGCGTTTTTTCGTATTATATGCGCGGCGGAGACGCAGACGAGCTGACTTAAATAAGCACGAGTTGAGGCTTAACTAGCGTTGCCATTGCCGTTGCTGTTGCCCTCTCATAGAGCGACTGAGGCCTACGGTGAATTTTGATTTTTTTAGTGCGACGCGCTTCGCTTCGTTTAGTTAGCTTATTTTTCCTTTTGGATTTTTCGGTTGCAATCAATTCGTTTCGGCTGATTTATACAACGTGTCGATCCTGCGGGTGTGTTTCCAAATCGTGACCTCGTCGAACTTTCCCGAAAAATAAAGGAAACCCTTCACCGGTGTGCTCAATGCTTTGCATTTTCTGTTTCCTTTAGTCAAACTCGCAATTTGTGCGCCATTTTGCTTCGGGTTGCATTTCCGGCCGTTTTTGGTCATTTTGCGCGCCATTTTTCGGCTCACATTGGTCGCCATTGTTTCGGTTTTAGCCACAATAGCCGCAGCCTCTATTACCGGCTCGTCGCTTGTACTGTTCATTGGTGCATGTTGCGTGTTGCCATCACCATCAACATAGCCAGTGTCGTCGCGAGGCGCCGTTACCATAAATCAAATGGTATAATTGTGCGTGTATGACCGCCGACTAGCCCAGCGGGTCTACAATAATAAATTGCCCAACGCCATTTGTTTGCGTGTTTGTATTATGGTCTCCTTGTGTCACCCGAATCACGCAGCAATCCCAACAAGTTGCTAGGCCTGTAATGATAATGTCTTAATAGTGTTGCTATCCGTTTTTCAAAATCTTACAAATGAAGTGCCAAATCGCATCTTAGCTGGGACTCCGGTTGATTGTGCTTCCTGCTGTTGTTGATTGTGGGTGTTTGGAGTAGGATTAACAGTTATTACACAAGACCAGATACGGTGATTGGCATTTAGTCAATCCTGGAAAGGCAAAGCGTAAGTATAATTTAATTTTTCTGTTTTTAATTGAACAGGTTCAACTCTAATAGCTGGTTCATTTTTCGGAACGAACCTGTTCATGATCGTTTAATTGTTTTGTAAAGTTGTTATTTTTACTTCAACTTTGTAATTGAGTCCAAGGTAAATCTTAAATTCTTTTGAATAAAAACCTTTTTAAATATTCTTCTTTTAATATTTTCATAAGGCAGGCCACAAAAACCGCATAAGCATAAAGACGCTTTCTTTGATGCAATCTTAAATTTACATAATACGAAACATAATTTCTGCGCAAAATCGCATTGGTATGCAAACAAACGTGACAAATTTAATTTCAATTAAACGAAAAAGAAACCCGAACCATTGAAAAAAAAACCAACAAACCCACCACCTTGACAAGAAAAAAGTGAAATCGAAGCCGTCAACGTCTCATATGCGTGGCTGGGCAGCAGCCGGCACAGCAAGGAACCAGTCCGCTTAGAGGGCTTCCCAGTGTCAGTGCGTAAGAGGGTCTGAGGCTGGTATTGCGTGTGTGACGTGACGTAAAGTACGTAGAATTGTCAAGTGCAGTTGCATTTACAGCGACATTGGTACGCTTACTAAAAACCACCCGCACACACACTACACACTCTAGGGCTGTGTGTGCAGCAACCAGACGGAGCTGCCAGCTGTTCGAAGTGGCTTCATCTGTATGTGCATATAATTTTGTAGCCAACCTTGAGCCAGACTGTCTACTTACTCAACAAGGGGGCCTGCACTGGTTGGTGCTGGTGCTGCTCCTGCTGTGGTTTTCTGTATTATTCTTCCTTTTCCGTATGCCTGTTTGCCAGTTGGGTAGACTTTAAGCCAGACCAATTTACCTCCGTACCTCCCCTTCCGATGGCAACTCTTTTGTCGGAGCGTGTGCATTTGCGAGTGTATTTTGTGTTTTGTCAACATGCCCGCTCCGCTCTACTCGCTTGTGCATTGTGAGCCTTTTTGTTGGCTCGCATTGTTTTTAATACTGCCCCAGCGAAGTTGCAGTTAATTGAAAATACTAAATTTTCAATGTCTAGACGGTAAATTGTATGACAATTGTGTGAGTGTATTTTGTATGTTTGGATTTTGTATTAAAATTAATTACTCGTGATGTTTGCATACAAAAAAAGTCACACCCGAACATCCAAACAAATTCACAATAGACTGCCACTGTGGCAAGGGAGAAGTGTCTACCGAATATGATAATTTTAATATGTTTAGGCTCAGATTAGGCGGCTGTTTAGTTCATAAATTTCAACACCTCAATAGCGTTAGCAAACTAATAACAAGCTATATAAAATTCAATCCTTAATTGCAAACAGACACGCACGCACTTACACCGGCTTTTATTTTATGTATATTTGGGATAACATGTGAAAATCTTATATCTCGTATAAGGCCAACAAGCGGAAATTGCACTAAATTTTCACAATATGTAATTACAAACGAAAATCGTGTGAGCATGGGAATCACCAAAGCAAATCAAATATACATATAGCAATCACAGATACCCAGAAAGCACTGTTTATTCAATTATTGCAATTTAATTTGAATTAACCGTAAAACTTATTTAGTTTAGTTTTCAAAGAAATATCGTTGTAACGTTCATTCAAAAGGGAGCTGCCAACTTGCCAGTCCTTCAGAGTTGCTTCTAGATCGCGTTGCGTAAGTGGCCAGGGCTGCATATATTATTATTTGTTGCTATCAAAGTTATATTAAAATATTAATTTTATAAAGATGACCCCTGAATGTGCGCCTTGAATTATTTTTTACTTGCTGGGATAGTATCATGTATGTAGATATACTTCTTTGGCTTTTCTTTAGGAATGTGTAAATAATGTGAGTTTATGTTAATTTTTGGCAAGCCTTGGTCTCTGGAGAGTTCTTTGCAAATTGCAACATTTTATGTATTTTTGAACACCTAATTTGAAATACTTGGCAGGTATAGATAAGATTTTCATTTATTCATTTTGCAAATAAGTGCATATATTAATTTGCTTGGGTTGAGTGGGTTTTTGAGATGATTACTAAGGTGTTTATTCATTTGATTTGAAATTCGAGGTATTTTAATTGACTTTAATTAATAGGAAAAGCTTCATAAAAAAGGTGTTGATTGTTATGTGATTTGAAAGTCGCTCATGTAAATGAAAGTAAATTTCTTTGCTTCACTCGTAGAGGAATTCCAGAAGGCGAAGCTCACTGGTATGAGGAAGGACTTTCATTAACATAGCCGAGACATAAATCAAGACCCGAAAACTGTCCTCGAATATACCATTTACTCCTCCTTCTATCACTTAAAAATGTAGACTCTTAATTTTCCTTTTCACATCGTTTATTTGTCTGAATTTTATGTAGCTAGTGGCTGGAGAATTTTGCTTTTAAGAGACAAGGATTCTAGGCCTGAGCTGGGGAGTGAGTGAATCAGCCTACAATACACTCAGAAAAAAATATGTTTCGGTACTGAACCGTTATTCCCCATCTAAAAGCCCCAATAATGAAAATGTCCTTTCCCTGAAAGATATAAACATTATTTTATTACTTCCCATTTTGTCGAGTGTATAAATTCGAGAGCCTAGTGAGAGAAGCCAAGCCAAGCATTTGTATTTAATTTTTGTACAAGAAATATTTTTCGTTATGTTTTCACATTCAGGAAAATTGTCAGTCCAGACGGTGCAAATTGAAAATTTCAATGCTCCAGTTAGTTTTTGTTGGTTCTGTCATTGCTGCTTTTGATATTGACTGCCTGTCGGCCATTGAAAATAGTTAGACGACTTCCTTTTGTTTTCCATCTTTTGTCTTTTGACCGGGGGCGCAATGTCTAAGTCTGCCAGAAAGTCCAAGCTTTCAGTCAGGGTGTCCTGGACCCCAGTGATGCCTATTCCATTTCTAGAGTCTATGTGTGCCCATCTGTCACTTTAAGTGGCTTATTCATATGCAAGTGGCTTCCGGGGCTAAACATATTCAAGTGTTTTAGTATCTCGTGTACATGACCGGGCATTATCATTAAGTGCTTATAGGCGACAATCTTTCGGGTGGGAGTGGAATGAACAATGGCTGTTTATTACCAGAAATTCATAAGCCTGCCACTGCTGCTGCCCACTGAGTAAGAAAGTAATAAATGCGTTTTATACCTGTCTAGGCATAAAGTACTATGGTGGTGGGTCCTTTCTACGGAAAACACTTAAGCATAAGCAGGCGTTGACTCTTTTTCATTTCTTGTTTCCGTAATTCTTTTCGTTGCAGATTTCCCACCTAGAATTTACCTTGAGCCCCGAAGAACTCTGAGACAAATAAATCGCTGCTATGAAGGCAAGCGTTTCATCCCACGTCGCCGGCTCCAGCAGCAACTCAACCATCACCACCACAACAGCCACCGCCGTCACAACTAGCAGCGCCAGCAATCTGCTTCAGCCGCCAACGTATCCAAGTACAGTTGGCGGCACTCCAGGCTCAAGTGCCGCAAACTGCAGTAAACCTATTAAGCCTGCTCTAAAGTTGCCAAAAGTATCATTCGCTCCGTTGGATATAACCGCGCCACCGTCTACGGTTCTGCCGATAGCCACGTGATACGCGAACATGCCACAAAACAACATTGTCTGCGAGTGGCTGCGGACAATTGGTCTGGCGATCTATGCTGAGAGCTTCCTGGAGAACGGCTATGATGAGCTCGAAATATGCAAGCAGATCGGTGAGATAGATTTGGATGCCATTGGTGTGGAGAGTTCTGCTCATCGTAATAAATTGTTGAAGAGCGTGCGTACTCTCAGAGAAAAGGGAGCAGCCATTGTGTACGTGCTTATTAACGATCCGAAGGCTCTGAGCAATAGCAACGAAATTCTTGCCTCCGACTGTGATACACCGGTGACCATGAAGGAACTGGAGGCTGTGATGAAGCGGCATTTGGAAGCGGATGGCATACGCTTGACGGCTCATCCCTATTCGACTCCGGTGAGTCTGGCCAAATGGTCAATGGCGACCACTGTAGTCTGCATTTCGCTTATCGCCGTTATTTTGTTTAGCGGTTGCCATGGTAATTTGCATGTATTCCTGGGCTTCTCGCCATCAGCCAATTATCAAGGGGCTGCCTTTGGAGCATGGCTGGTGTTCTCGCTGTTAGTGTGACAATCTACTGCGACCCGTTGCGACGGTCGTTTGTAATGACCAATGTTTGGGGATTTCCAGCAGTGTGTGTGCGCTCTAATGTGAAATTAACACGATTTTAATTTAGTTAAACCGAGTGGCCGACCAGTGACCACTTACCAAGCTCTTCTCTTTCCTGTCCTCTGGGTGATGGTTTTGTCCATGCTGTGGGTTGACCAACTCAGTTAGATGTAAAGTTTATTTTATTATATAGTATGCCCGTCCAGTCCGGTTTGGCTTTTTTCTTGCTGCACCAGAAAATGTTTTTGGCATGCCCTTAATTTTGTTTATTTTCTGTGTGGCAGTTTAGATAACTGTGTGGCGGCAATCAGCTTAAAGTTCTATTGCAACCACTGTAGCCAAAAAGTTTGCACAATTTAATGGCTGTTATGTCAATAGAGCTCTAATGGGTCAGCAAAATTCGGAAGTGTGTCAGTATCAAAATAAAAAATCTCCACTATGGTTATTCAAGCCATAATGCAGTTCTGTAGTTAGCAGCGCATCTGAAAGAAAGAAAATTTAGTAACTTTGTAAACCCAAGAAAATGCGGACAGAAATTTGGCTCTTGTAAATATTTAAAATCGCTGCGGCTTTGCTTTCGGAACGTGTTCTTCGATTAGCACGATTTCGATAGCTTGCAGCTGGTGCAAAATAAATCGAATGAGTATGTTCGATAACTTCGTTAGGCGATGTCTATCGATCATTTGTTCTCCGTTTTTTATTGTTTAGAAATTTTGCTGAGAAATCAGCCTAAAGCCACTTAAATCGGGTGAAAAGCGTGTAGCGTGTGCTTTTCAGTGCATCCGCCTATTGAGCACGTGTTGTGTTGACACTTTGCTTGTTTCCTTCTCCTCCAGACTGCCTAAATCAATTCACTCGGCTGCTGCTGTTCGACATAAGTTGGTTTGACACACTTAGATGAGAGCAGCTGCTGACGTTTATTATGCAGGCGGGCCAACACTTTGGCACACACAGGCACATATGCTTACCAAGTGATAAAGTAGTTTGATAAAGTAACTGAAAGACAGAAGCAGGAGTACGAGGATGTTGGTAGTCGGCTTTGCATTTTAATTAGCAATTGTGTTTTTTTTTCTCCCTTTTTGGTACAGTTCTCAGCACTTTACACAGTTTCTCTGGCAAATGTAGTCAAATATTTACAAATGTCGATGGCTTCTCTTGTGAGTTGCCACATGACGTATACGCAATATCACGTTCTATCCCGGCAAATTGAAATGTAACAACTTTAATGCAAGTAAATGTATATAAAATTATATGAAATGAAAATGCAGTCAACTAAAAATATGCCAAGTCTATGCCCGACAGATGTCTGAACTCGTGCGTAGAGCCACAAAGCTCCAGCGAAGGCCAAATGGGAGATTGAAGAGTCTTGCAAAAAGTTATGTCTGAGACAGGAATTGGGTAGAGGGCGCGTGTGCGGGGGCTGAGTTTGCCACTACCAGCCTGGAGAGAAGGAGTCAGAGCTGGCGCTGGCATTATTTGTAGCTTTACATTGAGGCTTGTGGAAACGCATATGCAGGTTGAAGCGTGCAACTTCAACTAATTGCACTTTGCGCTGATGAGGCAGACGTGTATCTGTGCGAGTGTTTGCAAGTCTGCCACCACAAACGACAACTTGACAGAGCAACTGACTGACTGGAAAGCGGACTGGCGGCATTCAGACAACTGCAGACAAGTTGCATTTCAGCACAAATGTTTGCCAGGGCATTGCATGAATGCGACGCTAAATGAATTTGCACCCACACCCAGGCAGAGAGATACGCACACACACATAGTAGAGCATCCAAAGGGTGAGGCACAGATAAAGTCGCAAGGCTGCAAGGATGCAGAAAGGCAGGTGGCTTCAGTGGCTGCTTTGAATGTCAAGCTGTGTGCCCAGGAATATAGAATAGAGCAGAGCAGGGTGAGAGCTTAGAGTGGCAACCTTACGCTAATTACCGGAAGATATTAACACTTGTGCGCCACAAAAGAGAAGACCCAAGGTGGCCAACTTGGTTGGGTTTTCTGCCTATCATTTTGTTTAGAGGGCAATTGCCTATGCATAAAATATGATAAGGTGGTAAACATAGTCTGAAATCTCTTCTTTAGGAAGGCAAGCGGGGCTATTTGGAAGGCCTGGCCGCCCACTACAGCAAGCAGATTAATATGCCATATGAGGATGTCCTGGATGCCATCGAGCAGGTACGTGTTTCCAAATGGAAGGAACGCCATGTGCGTATATCCACGGGCCACACACTCACACGCAGGGCGGCCGGGCAGAGTAGTGCCAGCGGATCTGGGGGCCTCATGGGCTCCTCGGTCCTGCCCACAAGTCACAGCCAGCCGCTTTATGTTCCCGGCAAGTATTTGGTAAGCATGGCCGATTTTATGACCCAGTTGAACTTTGACTTTATGGTCGAATGACTGAACCTGACCAGCCTGAGTAGTCGGCTTTTACGACAGATTCGCGTGGTTGCATGGTTAATCAGTTTGACCAGGCCACTCTAACGAAATTCACCTCTCTAATACGTTTTTTGTATTTCATTTTTTATTCATGTGCCTATGCCTGTGCCTGGGCCTTGTGCAGCCATCCAGTTGCCTATCCAATCGCGAGGAGAATGAAATCTACAGCTATACGCAAAATGACCTAGCCAATCGTATGGCCCGGAATGCAATCGACTCCAAGTCGGCCCTCAATTTGAATGGCATGAACATGCAGCACAGCTATCCGGGGGCGCGCACCAATTTCTTTTACGACTTTTCGGCAACAGGTAGGTTAAATTGAAGTAATCGACAGCCAAGACAGGCGGCAGGCAGGACTGTCTGCTAGCAGGATGTGCAATCGGTTAGCCACTTTGGTGGCTCTTTGGTTTTTATGGCTTTTAATTCAATTAAATTGGTTGGGATTCTCTTTCAGTCTAACCACTTTTACCTTACCAACTATCAACTGATTTTTCCTATTTGTTTGTTTGCTTGTCTCGTTTATTTGATTTTCTAACCTAGCTTTTTATCCTTCTCCTTTCTTTTTTGTATTTTTTTAGAGGGTCGTAACAAGAACAAACAACGTCGAACGGTCTTTGCTCGCTTTCTGCAAGGACTGCGACAAAGTGGCGATGAGCTCAATGCAGCCGATGGAATGCAATTAAAGGTGAGTTGATTGAAAACTTAGACATGTAATTGGAATCACAAATGATGGTAATACCGTGCCCAACATCACTTTAAGATCCCTTAAAAATTTTTAACTCGCATAAAGCATAACTTTGACAGAAGAGATTTGAACTGATAAAAGGCAATTGTCATTGATTGCATAAAGCTCAAGCTGAAATGAATTATGGACAGCATCAAACCTTTGGTTGATTCCTTCTGAATAAATTCACCCACTCATTTGCACTTTGTCGCTTTTTCTCTTATTCAGAGATAGTGCTGCTTTTTTGCCATCGCATTTGTTTTTATGATTTCAGGCGTGCAGATTGTCTTGTAGGTGGACTTTTGTGTAGTGAAGTGAGGTGGTAAACATCCTGTCACTGCCTCAGAGAGTTTATAACTTTTTCCTATTTTACGGCTGTTGTCGGACCTCGGGCATTTGGTTTTGTCAGTTTTTTTTTTTTTTTTTTTTTTTTTTTGTGTACTCCGGTGTTCATTGAATATTTAAGCGCCATTTGCTTGTCTCCAATTCTGGCCACATTTTCATACTGTTCTCTGGTGCTTCGCCTTTGTTTTGTGGTCAATTTCCAAAATGACTTCAAATAAGCATTCGCTCGACTTCTGGCAACAACTGTTGGCGACAAATTCAGAGTGAGTGTGCGTGCCTGTTTCTTTTCCTCTTTTTTTTATGGAGTTTTTCTCTTTGAATAAGCAAGGTCCAGTCTTTTCGTGCTTTTGTGCTTAAACCATTTTGTCCTTTGGCACTCATTACCTTTTTGTTCACTCCCACCTCATCCTCTCTCTCTGTGTGCTTGAGTCTGCTGGACAACAGCTGCTCCACAAATGACATTTGGTTGACTTTGGTGGCTGAGCCAAAACAAACAATTGGGGGAAAGATTTTAGGACTTTGCCAAAACATAAAAAGTCGAAATTGATTTTGAAATAGACTTCGAGAACGGCTCTATTATTTTGGCCTATGCTGTTTGAGATCACACAAAAAAAAAGGTTATCAAAATACGTACGGTCTTTTACGTTGAAACTTATGGCAAACTTGGCCTGACTGCGACTGGAAACCAGCTGCTGATTCTGCTCTGGATCCGCTCATTCCTATGTCTGTCTCATTATGCGGTCTGTGGCGGAAATGTTGCTTTAGGGAAATTTCTCTGCTCTCAAATTTTACTGGTCTCTTATTATGTTTTCTTGCTTGTTTGCAGCTTTTCATTTGACATTTTCATTTGGGGTTTTGGCATCGTTTGAACTTTTGTTATTTGTAGTTTTCAACTTATTTAAACTTAACGGCTTTTTATTTTCCCAAATTAATGAACTAATTAATTTTTTTTTTCTTAAATCAAATACAAAAAAAAAAAAAAAAAAACAATAGACCAATGAACGCCTGAAGAGCTGTGGCACTATGAAACGACCCGAACCCCATCAGGACTTTGAAAAGACCATACAACGTGTAAATATTGAAGACCCCGAATATATCTCCCAAACCATTTGGAATTTCAAAACAGAATGTTTCCAAATTCATTTAATCATCTTTTAATTGACAGCTGAAGACACAGAAGGCAGCACAAAAGAAGCCAGCCAATGCGCCTATGGACATCTGCCTGCATGAACGCGCCAAGGAGGTGGCCCATACGCATGTCAATGAAATGCCACTGAATAATTACACCAAGCATCCCTAGGATACGGATACCAGCATAGATGCTGCATAAGTCTTACTACACATATAAGCAATGGTCCCGATTCCTTTCGGGAACCTTGTCAAGGAATCAGCAAAGCAGATATATAAATGAATAGTTATCGATAACTTAGCTTTTTAAGACTGTAAAAAAAAATCACGCAATCATAATTAGGGAATAATTAAGACCGTGATACAAAGAGTAACAGAATTAACGAATTTAAGCCTTTAGAACAATAATGGATAGTCTAGTGTATAAGAGAATTATTTCTAAGTTATCAAACAGAAAGAAGAGTGGAGAGATTATCTGTATCAAAGAACTTACCCAAACTCAAATTGCCCTAAATCAATCAGAGGAACCGTTCGAAAATTGTTGACAACACAGCCAAAAATTCCGACACAAAATTAAACAAGCTCAACACCAAAACGCAATTCACACAAACTGACATACACACACAGACACACACGCACACGCACAACGCGCACTCTGATAGACAAAATGGCGGCCCTGAGTGTTGAATAGTTTGCCAAACTTCCGTTAACCGCAGACAACGCAGACACGCGCATAGTCCAGACAAACGGGATTCAAACGACCAAACGATGAAACTGCAGCAGCTTTGGCATTGGCATTTCCGTTTCAACTTTGAATTTGCACTGTCGAAAACCAGGAAAGGGGTCGATGGAAAGCTAAATAAATTCGTAGGGAGTCAGTCGAATTGGGTAGGATGGGAGTGGCCATGGGAGTGGGTGGTTTGGTTAGTTGGCGTCGGTGATGAGCCAGGCCACCAATTTCGAGTCGAGATCCAACATCTAAAGCTGGTGTTGGTCGCCGAGTCTGGGGCAGCAGCATCGATTTTGGTTCTTTGGTTTTGAGGCTGGCATTTGGCGCGACTCATTCAGCCAGCCAGCCAGGCAGTCAGTCTGTTTTGCTGGTGGCTAGAGACTGTTTTTGCATTTTAATTGCATGTTTTGCCCCGAAAGTATGCAACGAACTTTGACAGTGGCCATCATCGTCAACACTATCAACAGAATCTCGAGAATCATCGTTATCATCATTATTGTAGAATTGGTCTCTCCTGGTTGGACCATTTTCGCAATCGACCCCTTTGGTTGTCCCCAGCGAAAGCGATTTGCATTTGCATTCCTGACCAGAATCAACAAAGCAAAGTATTTTAAATTCCCTTTTAGTAAGCCTTGGGCATGGGGCGAATTCTTTGTCAATTTGAATGAGCCAATATAGATATGATTTTACTCAAATAATTTCTTTGTTTTTGTGTTTTTTTTTTTTGCAATTATATTATGGGATTTTGCAATTCGAGCAACTCAAATATTAGACAGAGCAGTAAAGTCGGAACAAAAGGGTGGCAGCTCTGTACTTTTGAACGTGCTTGTGCGTGTCTCCTTCCGCTTCCGCTATTTTCGCCAGTTTTGGCAACACAGACAACCGCGTATTAAAGTGTGGCAAAACAGCAATTAGCCAAAGTAGTTTCGTCTGTTGTGAGCCAACCAAAAGAAATACGGAAAACAAAACTTTCTACATCTGGCAAGCCAGCCAAAATATATATATACAATATATTCCTTACCTTTCTCTCTCTCTCTCTTTCTGTGCTAGATTTTATTTAAATGTTGATAAGAATTACATTTGAAATACATGTATTTTTTTTTTTTTTGAGTAGTCTTAAAACGTGCAATTAATTTTGAATGACATTTTGTGCAAGCCTCAATTATCATTTTATTGAAATTTAATTAAATGCAATATAAATAACAATTTAAAATTAAAAAATAAAATATAAAAAAAAACAAACCATCAAACCAGCAATAGTGCAATATAAATAGTATTCAGTTAATGCGACAACAGCAACAATAAAAATAGCAACAACAACATACAAACAAACAAACAAATAGTATACAAACAAAATGCAAACAGTGAAAAAAGGTGAAATTAACTATAGGCAAAAAGTAAAATAATATTATAAAAAAAAGAAACCGTAAAATAAAGAAACAGGCAATGAAGTGTAAAATTATATGCCTCTCTTTAATATACCATAACTCTTCTATTCTTCTTCTTCTTCTTTTTTTTTAACTACATATATAAAATACACGGACACTTTTCAATGCAATAATTAAATGGCAAAATGTACAAAACCAACAAAATTTCACAACAAAATCAAAAAAAAATTAATAAAAATTTGTTGCACGCTCGTTTTAATTTTTAGGAAATAGGTAAACTTTGTTGAAATCTATTTATAATGAATAAAATAATAATATAGATTTATATAGAATATATATATATATATATAGAAATAGTTGTACATATATATTCATAAAAAAAATATATTGAAATGTTGGAAGCCCAACGCAGTTCATTTTACATAAACCAGAAAAAGCATTTTACATAATTTATAAAAATATTTAACTCGACTCTCTTTCTAAATTGAAATACTCTTTTGCTAAAAATATTCAAGAGCCTAGAAGAGCTTTTGTCAGGCAGTTTAATCATCTTAATGCTTGATTGAATTGTTCTACTTTTCTACTTTTAAATTAATTAGGAAATTTCATTCAAATCATATTTTATTTGACTAGAATAACCTTTCCAACTTTACAGGGCATTAAGATTGCTAAACAAATATCAAATTGACTGCACAAAAATATGCAAAATGGCAAAAATTATTAAAACAAAAAATAAATGAATTAAAATTGCTCTACATTTTCCTGTGCATATTGAAACGTGTTTGTAATTTATATTTTATGAAAGCTCTGAACTTCGCCTCAATTTGAATGTTAAATTTTTATTTTCAAAGTTCTGTTGGATTTATTTGGGTCATCTGTTCAATATTGAATAAGAAGTGAAGCCTTAAATCAATATGCTTATTTCTATAATTTAAGGCAAATAGAATATGGAATTCAGTTATGTTTGTAAAGCCCAAGTCAACTTGCCAATCAGATTAGGGCGAATCAATTTCAGACTCATAGTTTCTGCTCGAGAGTGGAGGCGGGGCAAATGTGTTAAGCTTAAGCTAGATTCTTCCCTCAGTCTCAATTGTTAAGTAATAAGATTATTATTATTTTCAGCTTAAGGATTACTCTACTTATACATAAGAAAGTTTTAAAATTTAAAATAAAAAGAAAAACAATTTTGTGCATTTAGCAATCAAATAAAGAATGAATGTGTTATGTGAATATCAATAAATATGTTAAAATTTACTGACAAAAAATTTATATATTTACACTTATATGATTCCATATGTATATTCATTAAATTTATATGGACATTGCTGAATCATAATATTTACAATTAAACTAGAGCAGTATGAAAAAAAATTTAAGAAAAAAAAAAGGAAACCAAATTTGCATTTACACAATGAAAAAAGAGAATAAAATTTATATGAATTTAAAATTTAATTTAATTTACATGTTTAAGTGTTCAAAAGCATTTAAATTGCAACAAGAAAACTCTAAAAAAAAAAAAGAAACATAAACATATTTCAAATAAAATCAATTGAAAAAAGTCAAACCGATATATTTACGAAAAATAAATTAAAACTAACAATTTGTAAGCCTAAAAAAAAAAATATGGCTTAAAATATTATCAGTCTGAAGACAAAAAAAAAAAGAAGCGCAAAAACATATTTACTCATATTTTAAATAAATATTTAGTGAAACGATTATTTTGTTTGTCACATGTCAAAGAATCAACAATCCAAAAATCAACGTACAAGAGCGTTTCAGATTTTATTGACAAGTGTCAATACAACTCAACCAAAAAATCAAAAAAAAATTATATATATATAAAAATTGAAAATAAGATAAATAAACAATTAAATTAAATATAAACAAGACAAAAATTACGAAACTAAAAAACAAAAATGTATTTTGTGCACTTTCGCAGCAAATTAAATCAAAATTGTATTTATTTACATTTCTAAATTCATATGGAAATTTAATAAAGTTATTTCAAAATGTAGACCAGTGGGCTCTTCTTCTTTTAATTAAACTAATATTTATTTATATATTTTCGTGAGGTCAACCAATTTCACAGCTGCCCCACTCTACATATAAAGTCAGCGTTTCTTTGAGATGACATGGATTGTAATACTCGAGAACGGACATTACGTGAGACTCTGGAGCTCCATGGTAATTCCTAGTATCTCCTACAACTTCCAATACGTGCCGATCAAGTTGGTCTTTATGTGACTTCTCTTACCTAAAAATTAGACGGTTCACCCTAACCTAGCTTTTTCTATTATGTATTTCGGTTTGGATAACTAGAATTCGCAGTGACATTTCATTTGTGCCAGCAAACCAAAGTTAATGAAAGCAATTTGCACAACTTCTCACAAAAACAACGAAATATTTCCCATCATTAAAACCGAACCAATTCCTATCGAATATATGTAAAATCATATTTTAGCATATGCTCCTCTTTAGTCGAACGTGTCATTGTAAGTTCAAGTGTGACCACAAAATGCAATGAGGACGGCGGAACTTCGACTGTCAAGTCTACTGGTTCATCGAGAGAGGAGCCAAGCTGAGAAGCACTTGCCCCCTTGGTGATGACTGCTGGGAGGGGAGGGGAGGGGGTGGGTTAAAACACAAATGATGAAGGATAATAAAAGTTTCTGGCAGACCGGGAGGCTGCTCTGATACATATGTAGTGGGAGGTTTTTGGGCATAAAAACCAGGCACCTTATGAAAAATTCATGTTACCTCATATGTTTTATGGCTTGTTGAATTTGGTTGTTGCTGTGGCTGTATCCTTGCTTCCCATGCCCTTTGCCTGCTGTACATCCGGCTATGGCAAGGGCTTAGCCTGTTAACTTTATAACCGACTAGCGGCACCAAGGAGTACCGTGACCAGCGCGAGGGCGATGCCTGACAAACATTGTTGTGGCGTGTTTTTTTTTTTTTTTTTTTTGTCCTGGACTTTCATCGGTTCTTTGCTTTGCTAAGCCAGGGCTGAAGCTTGTCTACTCTCAGAGATGAGTCCTTTTTTTGTTTGGTAATGTGTTTAATTTGTTTTCATGTTGGCTTAATTTTTCCATTGTTTTGCTTGATTTCCATTTCCAAACGAGATATGAATTTTATTTTAGGTCTGAGTGGTAGGTATGTGCGGTTTGGACTTTTCTTTTTTTTTTTTTTTTTTGATAAATTTTAATTTCCGTTTGCAATTTTTATGTGCTTTCATAATTCATGCCTTCAAGTAACTAGATTGATGAGGGGCCTTTATATTTGTGGAGCCCACTACGGCCTAGTGGGAGTTTCACCCTCTGCAGTCTCAAACACACACATACATATACATATGCCATATAATCGAGCGGAAATGCCAGACACACTAAGCTGACCTTCTTCCTTGGTATGAGTTTCAGCTCATTCCCCCAACGTCAGGGATAAAGTATACAGATGAGCTAACATATATATAAATAAATACTCCGCATATATTGTAGGGATGTATTATATTATATATATATCTATCGAATCGCCTCTGCACAATATAGGTAAAAAAAATAATAAATAGTTGTTAGCTTTTGATTTCAGAATTTAAAAACTCAAAATCAAATATAATGTAATGATATATGATGATGAGAATATGCTATAGATAGAACAAGATATAATTTTAATAAAGTAATTCGATACTTTTTGCTATACGGATGAATTTTCATATTGAATGTTTAGTTTAAGTTTTAAAGAATTTAAAGGAAATTTCTTTAATTTTCTTATTCGGTAGAATTAAAATTGAATTATTATTTTGTCCTGAAATGTAGGAATAGCCCTTTCCTATGAATACAACCACAGCCTGGCCACATTTACAGCCCTTGCACTTGGTCGAACAGCTGCCGTGAGTTGTTGTTGTTGTTGTTGCCACTCTTGCTGATGGTAGTGATTCTGGTGATGCTGCTTCTGATGCTGATGCTGATGCCTTGTAGCCCCATAGGGCCATTGACTAATAGGATTTGAAGAGCGTAAAATTGGTTCGTTGTGAACATGAAATATGCAGTAAATCCTTTTGCTCGCCCCACCCATTCCCCTGTCTTCGTGCCTCCCTTTCAGCTCAGATTCGTTTTTGGGGCCTTTGGCAAGAGTGCAACGCGTTATCTTTTTATTTTCACATGTTTTTCTTTAATATTTGACCGAAAGTTTGCTACAGCATCGAAGCTTAAATATTTTTGCAGCTTGCCATATTTCTCGTTTGGCGCCCCACTTGCCACAGTCTTTGGCCCAGGCAGTCAGGCAGGCAGGCAGGCAGGCATCTTGCTGCCACTTCTGGTGGTTGACTTTTGCCTCGGTGTCGCAATGCGAAGAGGCCAGGCCAATGCACGCTGAGTTTGTTGCAATTTCGCGGTTCGATTTCGCAGCGAAGCCAATGCAACATTTGGTGGCAACCATATGGGAATGGGAGGCTGCTGTAACTGGAGTCTTTCGAGGTCTTGTCTTGCCGTACACTTTTACCCTTGACTCTTCCGGCCGCTGTTGCTGTCCTCGCACGAAGTTCGAAGCTCGATGGTGTGTTTTATTATTGCAAATAAAGCGCAATCACTGTTGTGGCACAAGCACACAAGCCGGAAACCCTCAGTCAGCTACCAATTCCATCCCCTCTTTATTTTCACTCCCTTGTCAGCTACCAATTTGGCCTCTATTTTTTTTTTTTTTTTTTTTTTATAGACTCTTTTGCTTGATGTATGTGGGTGTGTGTATTGCACATGGTGGAGTGAGTAACATGAAATATTGCAAATAGTTTTATTCATAGTCAATTGTGTGAAATATGAAAAATGCAAGGGAATTTGCTACAGAATGTAAAAAGAAAAAAGATTCCTGGTTTTAATATTCTCATTTCGCTGTCCTTCCATCTTACACAGTTGCAAGCCCTCCTTTTTCAGGGCATTTGAATCTTTACTTGAGGCAAATCAGATTTACTTTTCATTCGGTTGCATTTTATGCATTTTCATGTACCCGCCAGATTGATGTCATTTTGGCAGTTTTTGTTATACTTTTTTGCTTGTGCAAATGTGTTTGCATTTATTTTCATTATTGTTAAGTTGCTCGAGTCTTGAAAAAGAAACATTACCAAAACAAACGCGCATCTACTTTCGCCCCCAAAAATTTCTTTGGATCCGCAACCCAGACTGTGATAATTGCTAACAATATTTATTAAGTTTTACACTTGGCATCCAGCAGGAACTTCCTCGAACTATTTTTATTTGAAAATATAATTTTGGTTTGTTAACTTTCTCAGTAAAAATTTCCGAGCTCACCTAAGAATAAATTCAAGTGTTTTCTTGAGAATAGAAAGAAGGCAGTTGCAATTTCAAAAATAGTATTTTCAGCTCGGAATAGCGAAATACTCTAATTTTTTGTGGCTGCTTCTGTTTCTGCGTCTTCTTCTTGTTGCAGTAATTGTTGTTGATTAAACTTGTGGCAATTGTGCTTATTATGCGTCGTCTGCTGGCATAAAGAGACAACAGAGCGCTGGCAACAACGCGTCATTTGGCAATGAGACCCTGGAGTACAACTAAGCCAGCTTTAAGCCTTTTTGCTGATGCCAGACGAATTCAGCTACTTCAGTTGTTCAGATCTTAGATTAGTTTTCGCTGCGGCTTAGGCAAGACAACTCCACTAGACAATTTCATTTAAAGCTAGGGAAAATTTGGTTTGGTGAAATTTAATTTTGGTATCTTGCAGCAGCTTTGTGTCGACGTGCTTTCTTGGCCTGGCTATAACTTGACTTCCGCTGACTTCCGTTAGAGCTTTTTATGATAAATTGAAACAAATAGCTAAACAGCCAAACACACACTGTGGCAGGAGCAGGAGCAGAGGCAGACTCCAACTACAATGCAACTTTGTGCCCGAGAGAAGGATCCTTTGTGGCCGTGTGAGTGTGTGTGTGTGTGTGTGTTTATCAGTAAAATTGCGCTCAGCTGTTTATGAAAGGTTAGGAAGTGTGGAAAGCGGACGGCTTGGCCATTACAGCACAAAGAAGTCATCAACAGGATCATCAAACTGAATAGCTTGACTGGTGCTGGGGCACCACTCTCCAGTTGGCTGCTGCCCAGCTCAGTGGTAAGTTGGCGACTTTACCATTCACATAATTCACAAGTAGGATAAACAATTTACTTATCGCTGCAGCCAAGCCTGGCACACAGACAGGCCCCATCAGTTTGCCACATTGGCAAATAAATCATAATAAATAAGTTGAGCAACGAAACACCTTTTGGCGCATAAAAGTTGCACAAGTTGCCAGCGAGCTGGCTCCCACCTGCTCGTTGCCACTCGCCCACTTGCCACCGGGTGGAAACTGCCTTCTTCGACATTGTTCGGTGATTGTGGCAAACAAGTTTTTGTGCAAGTAATTTTATCAGACTTTACTGCCTTCGTCTTGGTCTGCTCTCGGTTGATGGTGTTAGTGTCTGCTTACAATTTTAACACTTTGGCAAAACTGTGAGCGCGGCTCATTTTTGTGACTGGTGGTGATAAAAATTGATACATAACTTGCATAAATCAGTGCGGCAAGGTGTCTGCCAAAAGCATACTTACCAGGTACGGGGCAAGCACATATATAAGCAAGGTATCTGAGTGAGGGATTTATCAGCAGCGACCGCTTTGGCGTACATTACGCATACGCAGCGTGTGCTCTTAGCACTCGGCGTATGCGTGTATGTGTGCCATTTATTAAATTGCCACCACGTTAAATTAACCACATACCCACTCGCCCCCGCTATGTGTGCCACAACAATGAGGGAAGCAGAAAAAAAAACCGCCAGAGAGAGAGAGAGAGAGTGAGAGTGAGAGGGTGGGAGCTGCCAAACGACACACACCCGCGGCGTCATGATAATTTGTAAATTTTCTGACAGACACACTGATAAACTCATTTCAGAGATTTCTTTTCAGTCGCAGCTACTTTTGTTTGTGGTTAGGTGAGTTGAGGATTTATGACATCAAATTTAGTGCTGGCTTATTACAATACAACTGATTTTATGTTTACCTTTTTTTTCTTTTATTCCGCTCATAAATGAAGTATCCGTGTTTCGACGCAAAGCTCGTGTAGCTCATCAAACTCTGAGTCTGTCTATGCCATAAATGAAGCTGTATATTAGTATTTATTTTTTTTAAGTTCTTCTTATCTAATCTTTGTTTAAGGCATGAGAAAACGTGGTCTTTCAAGTTCTCCGAATTGGAAGTACATGTAAAGAGTATTCAGCTTGCTTGGCATTATTCTTTCATTTAATTCACATAACATAATACTTAAAACGTAACATCACAAGGTAGATTAACTTGTACCATCCAAAAGAATAAGCATAACGAGGTTCCATATTGTAAAATGCCTATTTTTGTTAAAATTGCCAACTGGTTGCTTTAAGGCGCATATGCCGGCTGATTCAGTTTCGTCAATTCTGGAGTCGCATTAGCCAGGCTCGTTTCAATGACTGGAGGCGGTTTTGGCAGACTGAAGAATTTCTGTAAATTAAATTTATGAAAAATCAAATTAGGTGTACCGGCTGCTTTGCATAATTTAGATTATAAATTAGGTGCAGCTTCAGTTGCTCCACGCAAACTTACGTCGTGTCTGCCAAAGTGTTCGGCCTCCTCGAGGGTGTCTGGCAGTTTTTTATGCAGAGTTTCGGGTAAAAAGAGTGCACCAATGCCGCCCAGAAGAAAAAGTGTGGCTAAAATATAATAAGGAGCCCGTATATCCACAGTGGTGCCCAGATAAACCAAATACGGGGCCAAAACACCAATGGCATTGGCCAAAATTGTGCCCAATGCATAGCCCGTTTGGCGCATGCAAGTGGGATAAATCTCTAGGCACTGCAGGCTGGCCGTGAAGAAGGTGACGGCATTGAGGAATTTAATAAAGGCTGCCAAGTAGATCATCAATGATTCATATTTGGCATCAGTGGCATAAAAAATAATTGGCAGGCAGGTAGCAAATGATATAAGAAAAGAGACTGCATTGGTAAAGCGACGTCCGTACTTGTCACCTATGAACGGAGAGACTTTGGTGAGTGGTTGTGGTTTCTTTAAAGTGTTTCATTTGAAATACTTGCCTATGTATTTGCCGACCACATAGGCGGGTATTTCGACAATGCTTTGAAACAAAAAGTTCAAAAAGGGATTGCCCGCCATCCGTGAACTGAAGAGGACCAAAGTGAAATAGGAAACAGCGACAACGCACCTAAAATAGTTGGATTTGACAAAAGCCAACGTCCAGTTAGAAATGCAAATTGCTTTTTGTTCCACACAACAATCCGAATGACCCACCAACTGAATCCCATGATGATGGTGTTACGTGCCAGTCGCCAGCCAGAAAACAGCGATGCCATTCCATAGGTCACTTCCTGTGTGTCCGTTTTATAGATTTCCGCCAGTTCTTTCTCAGTCACATCGAATGTCCGCCCATTAATTTTGGCAATCTTCTTGAACTGGACAATGGCGGCACCAAAGCGTCGTTTGCTAATCAACCAGCGTGGCGATTCAATGGAGTATCTAAAGAAGATTGAACCAGTAAGGAATTAAATCTATCCCATGTGTCTCAAACTTAAAATACGCTTTTTATGTTTTGCAAACGTTTAACAGCGTCTTTTTCAATTTTGAACTACGTTCCATTCTTTTGCGGAACTGTGTCGATCGATTGAACCAGTGCAATCGATTCTTATCGTGAACCAATCGATTAGTTATTTTTATCGCGAGAGTCATCTGTTTCGTTCGGGAAATTTTGTTACTTCTAAAAATTCAATGTACCAATCAATTTGTGAAATACGAAAAGTGTAAAGATTGTTGATTGCGATTGTGATTGAGATTAAGAGGCCTATTCAATTTGCTGGACAACGAATGCCGGAGTGTATGACCAACTTTTTCAACGCGGCCACCAGTACCACCGCCAAGTTATTGAATTTGCTCGAGTCTTGTTACTTACTTGGAGAAAATTAAAATAAACGCTGTGGGCACCGATGTCAGCCACATAAAAGAATACCAATCGCGCAGCCACCAGAACAGCAACGGCATCAATGTGGTGCCAATGGACCAGCCACAGCTTTGGAAGAAGGCAATATGACTACGATCCTTCCTATTTGCCCAAGTGCAAACATGTGTGCATGTAAGTTAGTTGAAAAACTTTTTTCGTTATTGAGAGCTACAAAACTTACTCTCGTGAGATTTCCATGCCAATAATTTGGGGCGATTGAAACAAACTATTGACGGTGAGGCCAACCAGGCCGGTCATGATGAGGAACCATGTGTACGAGTTGGTACACAGAATCGACCACAAACGTCCCACTGAGCAAAAAATTACGCTTATATAGAAAACCACACGCCGGCCAAAACTAAATTCGTTTCGTAGAAGTAGGAAAAAGAAAAATTCAATTATCATTTCTCAAATGGACTTTCTTCCGGTCTCTTGCTCAAATTGGAGTGGACGTTTTCATAATTTAGTTTAATGTTACTTTCAACTTACGCATCGCCCATTTGTCCAAATATAAATGAACCAACCACTTCGGTAATGCGGCCCACAACAAAGATATTAGTCACGAACAAATCCTTTTCGCAGACCCAATGCTGGTCCGTTGGTATGGTCCTGTCATACCATGTCTGGTCATAGCTCCAGCTGTTCTGGCAAGCTGAAGGAACAAAGGACATACCATAATTGAGAAAGGGAGGGCAAGTTGCGCAAGTGGAATTGCTCCGCGATAAAGTTGCAAAAAATTTATAAGTCAGAAAGCAAATAGCAAGGAAAACCATTCAAAGCTTTGTCAGCTTGTATAAATTTGCACTAAGCTGCCTGACTGGCTAGAATGATGGAGTAGGGCTCGGACCTCGCCTTACCTGTTGTTTGATTCAGACGCTGGGTGACATTCCAATTCGACCAGTCGAGGATTTCGGTGAAATTCATATCGTACATCTCGCAGGTACTGTGAGTATCCCTGCCACGATTGTCCTTTTGCCTATTCAATGATATCACAAAGGTCATCAATAAGTCAAGCTTGAAATCTCACCATCCTGCTCCTCCCCTCAAACTCACGTGGGCAAGGTGATGTGGCGCCATTCGTCTAACGTGAAATTCGTGTTCTCTCGCCCGGGCACGGTGCACCAATGGTCCGGTATATTCAATGCCAATATGATATTCATGTAGACCATCGCCCCGGCAAAGGCCAAGCCACCGACGAATACATAATTGTTCAGTGTCTGATACCTTCCATGATTGCCGGCCTTTTCCATAAGCGCCTGAAACGGATCATTCAATTCCGATTCGTCCAGGTCCATTTCAAACGAAGCCCTCGTCGAATTGGCCATGGTCATCGATGATTTTCTATTGTTCGCATTTGAATCCCCGTTGTTTTTCATTCTGCTCTCTAGTCTGGATCCGAATCGGTTACCGACTATCTCTATCCACTCGACGGCTCTGTTTGCTTTACGTCTTCCTACACGCATTCATACATGGAAATAAAATTCAATAAGGTATTTGCATTAGCCAGCAGTCAGCCAGATGGCTTTGTTTCGTTTTCTTTTTTTATCTTTACAATAAAAAGATATGAACAGCTACGGGCAAACAATTGAGAGGCCCTTAGCTATACATATTATTTCTAAGCAGCTTCTCTAGCTTGAGGCGAAAAATAAAAATATTTGCAAGTTCTTCTTGGCGCCTTTGACGATAGGTATTGACGTAACCATAAAGATGGTTTATTGCTATCGCAAAATACATATAAATGTTTTCAGCTTACCTTTATGACCTGATAAGCCTTTTTATGATATAATTTTGATGTTCTTCATTTGGCTGGCTAATTTTCAATTATTTGCAATTGATACCGATCTTGCAAGTTGTGGTGAAATTATTTGTATATTCAGTCAGTTTGACTTACCTTTAAAAATGTGATAAATATTTGTTTGTTTTATGGGATAAACCTCATGTATTCACTCTCAGATCTACGCTCGATTTTCACGAAACTATTTAATTAAATTACATATTTTCGTACATATATATTTTTTTTTACCGACTGATAAGATTCGAAAGCAATTCTGATTGATTTTTAATTGCATTTGATAAGCAGCAAATAAAAAAATTGGATTTTTTATATTCTGTTTTTATATATTTTCTGTGCCAGTTGATCTGTTGAACTGCTTTGAGAATTTGCGCTTATTAATTCCGACGCTGTGGGCTGCTGGGCCCATGGAAGATCCGATAAGGAATCGTTGTGACTCTCACACTTTTCTGTAACGCTCTGAACACTTTGCCCAACGAAACCCGACATAAGAAGCCAAATGCAGCTCCTCAGCTTTTCGGCTTATCAGCAGAGTGTAAACAAATACTAGCCAGATATAAGACAGCAGGCATAAGAGGTATTATAAAAAAAAGTTAATTACTACTGACAAGGGGTTTTTGTAGATTAAGACAGTCCAAATAGTTAGGAATTAATTTTTGTTTTTTTGTGTTTTCACTGTCAAAGAGAGTATACAGTTGTCGTGGCTGTACATAAAACCAAATGAATACTGGGTTTATTTGGCCACAATTGACTAGGTTAATTCAAATGGTTGGAACAAAAAAGAAATCAGCTGTTTTGTGTTATCTGTTCGGCAGGCCTAGAATTTTTGTGGTTCAACGCCTTCCCTGACATCAGCAAAACAATTTCGGGTATAAGAACACCAGATAATTCTCTATCGCCAAGCCAATGCAATAGCCTTTAAATTGGTCTGCTTTGGCAAAGAGGGCATTACTTTTTATAGGGTTTATCAGGCAACAAATAATCATTATTCTGAAAATTAACTGATTATATATCTATTTTTTTTTGGTCCAATGGATTTCATTACTTATAATGAGAATATAATTCGGTAGACTATTAAATATAATTTCCAGGACTTTAGATATATATTTTTGATATCAAAAAAGGTCTACAGGGTGTGCCCAAGTCGATAATATCTACCAAGTTGATTTTAAATACAGAATTTTCCATAAATCTCTGGGGTATTTGCTTTTAACTTAGAATTTTACTTATATAGTCTGATTTTTTAATTGCTTGCATTTGTTTTATTGTCGAATTGTAAAGCCTTCCTTTGTGTCTGTGCCTGTACATATCTTTTTTTTAGATTTATTAACTGAGAATGCAACCAGAAAAGTTGATGCCGTCTGTATTAGATAAGTTAATTTTGACTTATAATTCCAAAGATAATTGCATTCCCTTAATAAAGCACTGACTAGACTAGAAAATAAACCATTTATGTCAATATTTTATCCAAACACACACACACACACACTCTCACACACACAAACTTACTTACAAGACTTTACATTTTCCAAGCCACCTTTCACAACTTTAATTTGACAGAATAACTTTTATTTCCTTGACTTTATAGTTTGAGATACTTTCATGACTGCAGCGAAGAATTTAAATGGAATAATAGAAAATGTTTTCTTTCGTCTTTTTTTTTATTATTTAATTATAGAATTTCTTATTTATTCGCTTTGTCTTTGCTAGTTTATTATTTTTTATTTTTTTTTTTTATAAATTTTATATTATAATTTTTTTTTTCTTTTTGCTGTCTTGTCTCTTTGGCTAGAGCAGTGAATGCTTTGAAAAACACGCGAAAACTGAGCAAAAGGCATAGCAGAAAATGAGATAAGCTCAAACGTAGTTTGTGTAAATGCAATAATATCAATTTTCATATTTTCATTTACTTACTCGACCGAAGACAAAGGCAATTTAACAATTTACTAAAGCACTTAAGCGCAAATTTACTCGTTGTACTCGCCCAAAGAGTCGACCCCGAGTCGACTGTGTTTGATGTTTCTTCTTGACACTCAGATGCTCAGATGAAACCGTATTAAGTATGAATATTCCCAGATGACAAATGTTATAAAAAAAAAAATGAAAAAATCCAATTACGATTACAAGTGGACCATTTGCTTATTCTTTATTTAAAGTAGGTGTTTACCTATTCATTTAAGCTTACGACCTATCTGTCTGACTGTGTGTGTTTGCATCCAAAAAAGTATACAATTCATAATTCTTTGGCTTGTAAGACTCATGCGAATTTAGATTAGCTCTAAACTTGTATGTGTAAATTAAGGCTTATCATTCTTTCTTGTACACTTAAGGGAAAGGCTGGACACAAAATATTATATAGCCTATGATGAAAATAAACAGAGAAGTCGATCTAGTCCTGAACCTCCAATGCTATTAAAACTAGAGTCATTTTTTTAATTTTATCCATCACATTCTTGGATTTAGTTTGTTTCTGTAAAAAAAACTTTGCGAATGAAGAAAATCTGTCTATAAATAAGACGGTTTCGGTTTCACCAGATGGCGTAACTGTACCTTTTTTTTCAATCGTTTGAAACTCTGTGGTCTTACCATACCAAGGCTGACATCTTGCTTGTTTGTAAATGGAATCGTATTTCTTTTGTCTACACCTCTAAGAGTATAGAGAATCCCAAATTATAGAGCTATCCAGCTTAAGGGTTCATAGTTTTCAAATCAAATAAAAATTTATAAAGACTATACCAATTTTCTGTTTCTTTACAAAATTGTAGAGAAAATTCTGATCCATCCAAAATTTTTTAAGAGGGTATTTGCAGGTCGCATAGACCAGTTTTTTTTTTTTTTAATTTTCTCACACTTACATATGTTGGCGCTGATTTGTATTTGATGGATTACAATTTTTTTTTATACAATTGTTTTTATGTAGCTAATCAGTTATTTGCTTAAGCTGAGAAGGTGAATTCAATTGGTTCCTCAAGTCGGACAATTTAAACAAGTTTTATTTGGAAGAGGGGGAAAGGCACTACCAGATGACAATGACAATGAAATAAAATAAGTTTTGAAAGTTAATTTTAGCTTAATGAAGACAGATGTGTGACTCGTACCGTCTGGAGGTGGTGTTTAATCAGAGATAGGGCAGCAATTGTTCCACTTTAAAAAATATTGCCACCAATAAAAATAAAATATAAAAAAATGTTTATATATATATTTAGAACCTAAAATATTATTAGGTGCCCAGAAATTAATAGAAAGTTGACGCATGCCTAAGAAAAAGAAGTAATAAACAATAAAAATAAATAAATTTAAAATACTTTTAGGATGTTGTCAAATTTTCAATATTCAATTCGTTTGAGCTTAGCCCAAGACCAGCTGAATTAGGCTTCCAAGAGCTCTCAAACTGTGCTGCTGCTGCCCAAAAGTATGCAATGGAAAATTGAAACAAGAGTTTTAATTTTTTAGATATGTTCATTTTTATTTTCGAAAAATTTGATTCGATTTTTATGCATAAACATTTCATTTATTTAGTTGTTGAAATTTGTTCTAAACTTTGCTGAGAACTTTGAATAATTTTTAAGTGGCCTCCACTAATTTTGTATGTGTATGTTTGTGTGTGAGAGTGTGTGCGCCCATTGATTGGTGTCATCTTTTTTCTTTTTTTTTTTAATTGTTAAACTTTAATATTGCTTACATATTCGTTTTATTCATGATTTTTTTATTAATTATTTAATTACATTAGCTTACACTGTTTGATTTGAAAAAATGCTAGCAGATGAATTTATTCATTTTGGAGTTTTGGGTTTTGTGTCGTTGGTTTTTGTTTATTTATATTTATATAATTTACAGTTGAAAAACACTTAAATATATTTTGTTGTTGTTTTCTTCTTTAAAATAATTTAATTTTTATTAAAAAGCCTACATAATTCATACAGTATTTTTACTCTCTGGCATAACACGTGCACTCCATACTCCCTTCGATTCTCTCTCGCTTCTTCACTAACTTTTTTTAAATTTCATTTAAGTATTTGGATTAAAATAAATTGTATTTCATATATATATATATATATATTTAGTTCTTTTCGATTTCCTTATCTATATATGTAACTTTAATGCTTAAAAGTGATGTTCAGGTTTATGAATAATTAAGACTAAAGTAAATAATTTGGAAAATTTACATATTTAAAGTCAATTGATATTTTCGATAGAAATTTATAATAATAAATTTTTTTAAGCATATTTCCATGCGTGCTTTGTGCTTGAAATTATCGAATTTTTGTATAATGATTTACCTAACAATTCTATAGTAAAAAAAAAAAAATAGAAAGAAAAAATTAAAATAAATTAAAAATTGCCTGACTAATTTCATTGTCTGTTTTGATTATCGCTAAGTAGCTGGCCACTGGCTAGTCTAACTAAAATAATTCATATCTTTAACGCATTTGTTAGATGGCTTGACCAAAATGTATCTGGCTCTATATACAAAATTTCTTTGATTACTTCCATTTTTTTCTTTTTTTTTTACATACAATTATCAACTAGAATTTAACTTGATTTTTGTCTTCGATTCGTTTAAAATATTGCTTAGCATACATTCTGATTTCGTTAGATATATTTGGAAAATTTTTACATATTTTTGACGGATACGATTGTGATCTTCATTGTGGTTTTATTTAATTCTACATTTGTTTTTTTTTTTTTGTTTGTTTTAAGAATTACTTTTCAAATGGCAGTTTCGGTTGGCTTGTTAAAATTTAAATTGGTCTATTGCTTGCACTATATTAAATGCCTTCAAAATAGGAATCAACTTGAGTCTGAGGTCTTTCGCCTCGCAATTATAAGCAAAATCAAATCAAACTTGTACAAATTGTAAAAATTTATTCAAGCTTTTTTTTTTTTTAGACATAATTTACAAATGTTTGGACGTCTTATAATATCACGTTTAAAGTATAAGAAAAAAAAAAAAAACAGAAAATAAAATTAAGTTTTAGTTAAATTTTCACAGGCTAACTTAAAAATATAGATTAGATTAATTAGATTTAATTACGTTCACTAGGTTGATATATAGCTCTTTATATTTCTACCCTTTTGCTTTGTTTGTTTTGCGTTCTTTTTTTTTTTTTGTTTTTTGATTCTCTTTTTTTCTTTTAATTTATTAAATGCCAAGATTATCGGAGGAAGGATTGACTGTCTGACTCTTTCTCTTTCTTTCGAGTTCAAAGCTCTCTCTATATATCTCTCTCTCTCTCTCTCTCTCTCTCTCTCTTCCTCTTTCATTCTGTCTGTTTTTGCTAAGATTGCTTTATTCGATTTATACACTATTTATATCAGATAAATTTGAACTCGAAAAATGCTTTCCCCTTTTCCTGTTTCCCTACAATCGTCATCGTCGGTTTAACGAATTACATCACAGCAATTGAAATATACTAAACACAAAACATAAATTCAGTTATAAACTAAGAATTGTATGTAATAAATGGGTTATTGATCCTTGTCATCGTGGAGGAGGGCCGGCGAGGCTGGATTTGTATTGATGTTTTTGCGCAAATGATTGCGCAACATGACCATATTACGATTCAAGGGTAAATTATTGGCTAGGCCGGCCAGACCACTGGAGGAGGAGCTGGCCGTGGCGGAGGAGGGCGCATGCGGCAGGGTGTGACAGATGTTCCCTAGAGGGGCTGTGGCATTCATTATGCTGCCACTGGCTGTGGTGCTGCCGCTGCCGCTGCAGCCGACCAGGCTAGCCGAGGCCACCGAAGTTGTGGGGGACGTGGCGCCACCACAACCGTTGCTGCCCAGGCCAGAATTGACGCCGAGCAGCAACTCGTGGGCCAGGATGGTTGGCAAATGTTAAGTGCTGCTCTTTAGCGGACCCGATGATAGCGAACTGCTGCTGACGCCCGAATCGCTCGACTTCTCACTGAGGCCGCCACGTGTGAGCGTATCGTCGCCCATAAGTCCGCCACCGCCAAGAAAGGACTTCTTGCCGATACGCGTGGGCAGGGTGGCCTTGAAGGGGTTGTCCTTCTGGCGGCGGGCGCTTTCCACGCGCTTCATGATCTCACTGGAGCACTTGGAGACCACATCGTCCAGGCTGTTGGATTCGTCGGTGGAGTTGATGGCCTGGGTGGGTGTCTGAGAGCTTGGCAAGGGGCTGCCCTCGTAGCAGCCGGAGTCGCGGGGAAAGTGCCGTCTGCCAAAGGGTGAGGCTCCATGCTTCTTGTTGATGTTGTTGAGGCGTGCTTCATCATTCTCGGAACTCGAGCCGGCAATGTCCACGTCGGAGCCTGTACGGGGAAAAGCTGTAGCTGTGAGTGTACCAGGTGTGGGTGGGCGTGCGATTGGATAGTTGGGCAAGAGTGTTTGTTGTGAGTAAGGCGAGAAGGGTCTGAATTGGGTTAGTAGGTGGATTTCACTTACATTCAATGTCATGCAGCAGCTGCACTGCGGTCAAGAGCTTGGCTCTATGCTCCTGGTTCACAATGCCCAGATAGTCGAGATCGGCTGGTTCCAGTTCCTTGAACAGTTCGAGATCTTCGTACCTGCAAATGGAACGATAGGTGAAACAATCCAACAAAAAAATTTGTTGAGAAATTTGTTTCATCTACACCACTTACCCGTTGAGGACAAAGACCGAGGTGTATTCCTTTAATCCGATCCGTATGAGCAGGTCCTCCACTGAACTGGGTCCATTGCTGTTGTTGGTGGCCAGTCGAGAGCCTGGGGCCAGAGTTTTGCTGCTTGAGCTCTTGAGGCGTTGCTCGGGCAGAACCTCAACATTGATGAACTTGAAGTGACCCACACGTCCATGGCAACGTCCTTTCCAAATGCCAGAGGCATTCATTGACAGCACATCGATGAGTTCGCCCTTCTATAAAATCCGAGTAAAAGCAAAAAAAGTAAAGGGAAAATAAGTTTGAGTACTCTGGTGTTTTTCGAGAATCTCCTTGTATTATTTTACATGTCGTGTATGAGCTTGTCTTGGTTTTACCAAAGTTGCTCCTTTATGTTGGCTTACCTTGAATTTAAGGGATTCTTTGTCGTATGGATTTGGCAGGCTATCGACAAGTGCTTTGGCTTTGCAAATTGTTGCTAACGATGTGCGATCTTCTGTTGAGATGGAGCTATGCGGACTGCCAGGACGCACGAGAGCTTGGGTACCTACAAGATTGGGAATGGTAAATTTTTTTTTTATTTTTGTAAACAATTTAGTGTTGAGATATTTTCATGTGCTTGATGCTTGGAAATTTCCAATTAATGCACCCGCAGGCAATTAGAACCCAAAGGACCAAAAGAATTTTATATACACACACACATACAGACACTTACCATTCGTTTGGTTAATTAAGAACTTTTCAAATTTTTAGCCTCACACATACACAAACACATTGACTCACACACACACGCATAAAAAAGCTCTACCAAAAATATTCAAATATTCAGTTGAAGTTTTAGAGCAAAAGCTCTGGCTAATCCTTGCTTTGTCCTGCTACATGAAAATCAAGTATTTTTTCTTGCACTTTTCAAAGTTGGTGTTGTTGTTTCATTTATTTTTTTTCCTGCTCCTTTTTGGTGGCTTCTCTTACTCTGGTTTCGGCCAGAAAGAAGAGAGACTTGTTGTTTATTTTATTTTGTTTTTTATTTACTCGAGAATTTGTGCATATAGCCAAAGTTTTGTTCATTAAAACTGAGCAACACAAGCAAAGGCACAAGCTAGAAGAGCAAGACGAAGAAGAAGAAGTAGAAGGTGGAGGTAGTATGGCTGCGGCGGTAAGCACTTTAGCCTTTTATTCAACCACGCCCCAGACATTGAGCCACAACAGCAAAGGCCAAACCAAGCCAGAAGGCAGGCGCAGTGGCGGTGGCGATGGTGGCATTGGTTGCACTTGCCACTTGACTGCAGCCAAACCAAAAAAAAAAGAAGCAGGTTAAAAAAACTTTCTCATTGCTAAAGTGCATTAAAAATTCATTAAGTTTTGCAAAAATTTCAAGTTATTGTGTGCGCGCTTACAAAAACAAAAAAAAAAAAAATAAACCACAGCAGCTACAACTGGCAGGGGGGAATTCGGACCGCAAGAAGCGCAACAGCCTGCAAATTTGTATTGGAATCAGCAGGATGACATGAATATTCACAACTCTTTTAACTGATTTATATATTTTTTAATTATTTAAAAGTATTAAAAAACAGTTAAATTAAACGAGCGAATATGTTATCGATATCTTTAGAGATCGGAACCTGTGCAAAGTTCATTGCAGGGTTGCTTCTCCAAAGGGCATCATAAAAAAAGAGTATTAAAATGAAGTAACTCGGATTTACCAGTTAAATCGAAAACTTCAAATAACCTCACACACACACTAACACACACACCTACACAAATATATATATAAAAACTGCAGAGATAGACATACACAGACTTGTTAACATTGGCAATATTTTACTTACTTGAACCGGATGCACTGGGTAAACTTTCCACAGAGCTGGCGGAACATGCAAACGCCTGATCACTCATGCTGCCACGGTCGGTATTATCTTGGGAATTGCTGAAATCCCTTGATGTATCCTTTGTGGCAACAAAGTTTCGTCCATTCTCATTAAATGCGCCAATTTCCTTTGGTGAGCCACGCATTTCACCCGGCTGCAAGTACGTGATGACGAATAGTCGACGTTGTTGTTGTTGTTATTGTTGTTGTCGTAGTGAAAGTTATTTTGTTGCACAGACACAACATACGCCCACACCCATGCCAACACATAGACGTGACATGTACAGTGCAATAAATTGTTTGGCCAGGCGAAGGCAAGAAAATAAAGAGCATGGAATGAAACAAAGCGAAAGTTTTGTTAGTTAAATCATTAAAAAGTTGTTTACTACACACAAACACACAAAAACACACACACACAGCATCAATACACCAATAGACAAAAAGGGAACTCCGCCAAGGCGAATGAAGGTGGCGAAATTTTCTCATTTTGAATTTAGTTTTGGGGGCTTTTATTTTCGGCTGCTTTGCTTCCGGTTTTGACTTGAGCTGTCCCCTGTGGGGGATTCTGCTTTCGGTCTGTCTGTCTGTCTGACTGTCTGTTTGGCCACAAAATGGAAATTGAGCCTTCCCGTGGGTTTTTTCGTCTTTATTTTTTTTTTTTTTTGGCTGCAACAGCCAAATAATTTCGGACAGGGTGGCATGCGTCATGCACTTTTTCTTTGACGTTGAATAAAATTCTGCAACAAGGCAACATCAAAGTTGTGTCTGCAACAATTTGGCTGATGGATCAACCACAATCCCAACAGCAAATCCCTTTCATAAAAAAGGCTCAAGTGTGTGCAATTTTTCAAAGTCAAAATGAACTTTCACTTTTTCCTACTTCAGACGCATCCGACCCTGACGACTTCGCCCCCCCTCGCCGGCCATTGTCGAGCCGAAAAACTCATTAAACTGGAATTTGCATTTAGAGTGCATGTCCAGAAATCTAAACGCCAAGGGGACTTGGTTGTGGTTTAAAACGGTCTCGACTTGATTGGGTTTTGGTTGGTTTGATGGCAAAAAAAAAAAAAAAAAAAAAAAAAAAATGAAAAAAAAAACAAAAATTATTTTTAGGCATTTTCCGCCTTTGGAACTGTTTTCGCAGTCCGGCCACCCACTTCCCCAAGTTGAAATTGGAAAGTTGACGTTCCAAAAACCAATCAGGCGCATATGTAAATGGTGTAGCATTTAGCCGGGCTAATTACATTTTGGACGGACCTCGGTCACATGATGTGGCACATTGTGCTTTGGTTACTGTTGCTCTTGTAGTCATTGTTGTTGTTGTTGTTGTTTTTGGCTAAGTGCATGAATTGCTCTTGAGCAAAGCTAGCATAGAGATTTGCATCCCCCTAAGTTGGCAACGTCAACAAAATGGCTTCAATCGTCCAGCCGATTAGCCAAGTTGTCCAAGCTGTCCTTGCTGAGGCTTCTCCAGTTGCTGTTCTTGTTGTTGTTGCTCAAAATGCATTTACTGGCATACACAAAAACCCACACACATACACACACACAGACACACATGTGTATAGCATCTATTTAAGGATTAATTAACTTACATGATGCACCGTGGCTTTCTGGCAAATCGTATTCGCCTTGCCATGTGGCAATCCATTCTTTTTGGCTTTGGCCGCCAGACTTGGCGGCAGACCGCGGGTGGCGCCAATATCCTCGTAATCAGATGAAGGACTAGGCGACAACGATGGCGACTCACCGATACCACCGCTTAAGGTTCGATACCGTGCCGTGCAATTGTTGGTTCCAATCTATCAAAAACAAGAGAAAGAGAAAGAGAGAGAGACAAAAGAGAGAAAGAGACATCAAATTAGTAAGCCAGTCGAGAGATAGAAAAAGAAGAAGTAGAACTTTGGCAAATGAAATCGCCCTTGTCGGTTGTCGTTTAGTTGGCTTAAGTGCTGTTCGTTGCCAAATCAGCAAAATACGAAAAGGGCACAAACACAACTACAAATAAAGTTGTGCTAAAAAGCTTTTTAAGTTTTTATGCGTCCGCATTATCATCATCATCATCATCGTCATCATCATTCCCATTCTTATCTCACGGAAAATCTAAAGCCAATCCGTTTGCATTTGTTCCGACTGCCTTTTTCATCCGATTCCGTTCTGCTCCATGCTTCTATTTCTTTTATGTTTTCCCATTCCCCTTTTTTTTTTTTTTTTCTAGACAATTTCAAAGTTTGTTTGTCACAAAGTGCACTTAATCAATTTAGACACACAAATGCACGCATCTAAGCAAACTTTGAGATGAGTAGAGAAGGCGAGACTAGAAGGCATGGAACAGACCGCCGATTGTCTGTCAAACCGAGTCAAGCCCCAAAACTTTGGTTCAAACTTACCGATACGGCGCTGAGACGTGAGGTAACACTTTGTAAGTCCGATATGGAACCCGCATAGTCACCACTCTCGCGATCATGGGATCTGAAAGGCAATAGAATTTATAAGCATTTCAAGAAACAATTATTTAAAAAAGAAAGTACAGTTTCGTCCAAATAATTGTGCCACCTATTTTTTCTTCTTTTTTTTGCCACTTACATCATATTTCATATGCGATTATTTAATAAGTCACTTTGGGTCACTTTGAGTATCCCTCAACCTTGACCGCAAAATATATTTGAGTTCAACCTTGACAATGAATAAAATAAAGCTCTGCCACATCAGCATGACAAGCCGAACTTGAAGAGTGTCAAGTGTTTGAGGCAGGAGAAACTTTGATTTCCAAGAAGCACATTATTTCCTATGTAAATATTTTTATTTGTTTGGCTCTAAACACACAAACACATTCACACATCCCCAGAGAAATTGAGGTGCTGGTCCCAAATAAATAAAGCCAAAGCATACAAATATCCAAATTGTTTTTACTTTTTTTTTAACCCTTTGGAAATTTGTTGGAACTGAAATTGATACCAAGGAGTCGAAACAGTTTCTGTTTACTCAATTTTTTAAGGTTCTTCAAACAAAATCTGATTCTGATTCAATATTAAAAGGAGCTATTCGTTTGGTATATTTTTTTGCTTTGACTTTTTCGAGAAATTTTAGAATTCCTGTCTCTTTCTTTACTTGCAAATCTCAACTAAATCAAGTTCACCTGATTTTAAGGTATCTCCCAGTCGTCTTGGTTCAATCTTCACTCATTTTGTTTGCCTTTGTTTATTTATTTGTTCATATGACCGTTTGACTTTCAACATTGTAGAGATTTTGCTGTCGCCGAAATTTCAAAGCTTATACATCGGCTGCCAAGGACTGCCAAGGGAATTTGAAGTACTACAGGGCGTATGAGTTATTACCGCATTTCTTTTTCTACTTTGTCTGCCTTTGTGCAGTGCGTACGTGTGGAAAAAGGCTGGCCGTGTACAGGAAAGTTCGTGAAAGGAAGCTCCACTTTGGTGCTGTCTGATTGACGAGACTGAAAGGACCGGACCGTGTAGAAGGTTGACTGGCATTGAAGTAGCAATAATGCCATTTTATTTTGGAGTGCCGATATCACTTTGGCAATTGTCTGCTTTTCACTGAGTCTGAGTGTGGGTCTGACAAGGCCAATGTTGTGGTGGGTGGCCCACTCAGTACCAAAGATGTCCTTGCCAATGTCTTCTTATTAGTTTGGCCCGCCAACACCTTTGGCTGTCAATTTCGGTTGTCTTCCTGTATTTTCAGTTGGCCTCTTGGCTTGTCTCCTTTTTCTTTTTCGAGCTTGACGCATAACAATATGAAATTGATGACTTTCGATCGAATGGCTTTTCGATAGGTCGGGACACTCCACTCAGTCAGCTTCTCTTGAGTCTGTTCACATACTCAGTCACTCAGTCACTTCGTCATTCGCTTCTTGTGTCTTCAGTCCCTTTTTTATTCATGTGGCTGCAAAACGTTGATAACAACGCTAATGAAGTGAGGCCACCTTTTTTGACTTGGTCAATCCTTTAACGTCTGTTGCTGTCTATCCTTGGGTGTTTGTTGTCATCACCTTTTTGAATTGACAAATAAATTTTGGCGAAACTGAGCCTGGGCTCGAATCGATTGTTTGATTGCTTTGCTTTGCTTTGGTCATTTTATTGTGCTGACCCAAACCAAACGAACTATTAGGGCTGAACTCTTTTTGCTATTGTTGTTGTTATTGGTTGTTTGTTAAATCACATGTTTGGGCCTTTTTTATGGTTTGCTGCACACATTTGTGGCACATTTTTATAGTTCAATGAGCAGCTGAGCCGACCCTTTCTTGTTTCTTCCCTGCCCATCCAACTTTTAGATTAGGAGCTCGGCTCCGATTTGCAAACTGTGCCTTTAAAAAGCCTCCAGCTTTCAATTACGATTTCTTTTTAAAAATAAACTCAACGAAACCCGAAGCGAAGAAAAAGAGAAAAGAATTAAATAAATGTTTTCCTTTTTTTATTACGGAGACTAAATCCTATATTGGCTGCCGTCCAGCCAGTCTCAAACCGCTTCTACTGCGGCTGGGACTACAATCCCCCCGCCCTACCTTCCCCCGCTCGCACGCTTGGGCATTTATTATTAATGCGCGTGCCTCTTGCCATTTGCCATAACCTCAAACTCGGCTCGGCTCTCGGCAAATAATAACGGGCAATCAACAAGGCTACCAGCCAGCCAGTCAGCCAACCCAAGTACTTTCTCATCACCTCATCCACTTACATAGGGTCACACTCACCTGGCATGCGTTAACGGTATTATTGTCGGTGGATTTGGCGGCTGCTGGGGCACGATAAGCCCACGTCGTGGTGGACCACGCTGCGGCAGTGAAATATCTCCGGCGGATCTTAATGAAATTACACCGGTACTTTCGCGATTCGTTGAGAACCGCACTCGTCCACCCTGCAAAGAAAAAGAATGGAAACGTAAAAAAAAAAATACTTCCGGATTAGCGAATTGAGAGTGGTGAAAGGCGAAACGGGGCAAAAAATTATGAAAAATTAACAAAGTTATAAAAGTTTATTTGCAATTTGTCGAGTCTTGCGGTAGTCAAAAAAAAATATATATACCCACGCATGGAGCATTTTAAATAGGATTGAAGGATTTTTCATAAAATTTTATATTATCCTTTCTCAGTCAATTAAAACTAAGCATTTCTGGCTATTTGAATTGTTGGATATTTTTTCGGCTTTTTCGTTTGTTTATTTAAACAGTGATTCGTTTTCAACTCATAAAACAGTTTCTCAGTTTAGTGTTTTTATTTTTAGAATTTTTAATTTAGTTTTTAGCTTGCAGACAGGAAATTGTAAAGTTTTGATTTTAATTTCGCGTAACTTGTTGCGCATATTTAAGCAACTCAGCTTTTTACAAATTGAAAAGTTTTTCAGCTCTTCGCAAGGCAAACATTCATTTTGGAAATTTCCAGGGCTTCGCTAACTTTTTAAAGGTACGCAGCAGAGCTTTAACTAGGGAGGGGATGAGAAATTAGAAGAAAAAAAGCCAGTAGTAGGTCGGGGTGGATTGACTTTGAGGACTTGGAGTAATACAAGTCACTTGGGTTTGCCTATCATATCAATTTGGCTTGTGTGTGGCTCGTTAAACAAATACAAGTGCCTAACCTTTTTTATTTGTTGATTTTTATGGGCTCAGGAAAGTAGGGGGGAGATGGGGAGGAACCAAATAGAATAAGTCCAAGTGCAGTGGAAACTTTTTTTTATGGGTCTTTCGAAATAAATTTGCCTTTCCTCAGTTGGCAAAGGGAGCAGCACATCAAAGTGAAACATAAATTGAAAGACCGCAAAAAGAACAGAAAGGCCCCCAAAGAGGAAGTAGGCGAAAATGGCATTAGAAGGCGGCCCGGAGGACCTCTCAAGTATAAAGTAAGGCCGAGAATGTTGAGTGATTTGATTTTGACTAAGAAAACAAATTTTGCCATTACAAAACGGAACCCAAAACGGCCCGTCAATCGATGCCTGCAATTCACAATCAAGAATCGACGACTTCTTCAGTCTGTTTTTTTTTTATTTTTCTGCCTGCTCGAGAATTTGCTGAGAATTGAGTGAAAGGGGGTGGCGGAATGTGGGTGAGTAAAGTCGGTTTGCTTTCGCTTTAATGCACTGACAAAAGCGCAACTTATGACAAAATTATGCAGTAACCAGGCAAAAGTAAGCAAGGCAGCTCCAAAAGGAGTCCTCGTCAAGTTTTTCTCTACCCCTTCCCGCGCAATGGTTGAGGCAAGTAAGTCAACAAGAATTATGCTCTTTTTGGACTGTCAATAAAAATAAAGTGAGTTCGAGAGTTGCCGAGTTCTCTGGCAAGCTAGGAAAAAATGCCAAAGGACATAAAAATCGAAGTTGGAAATCAATGCGCAAGCAAAATATATTCAGCGTATAATTTAATAAAGCAAATAAAAAGTAAAGCCCACCCTACCCCCCCACCCAATCGAGCTACAAAGGATAGCAACCAACTTTGTTTGGCACAGATGGAGTAGGTTGTGGGTTTCGGCAGAAGCTTTCAGCAATGCCAAAGAATGAACAAGGTTTCACAAATCCGCAGAGAAATCAAAGTTGCAGTTGCCTTAGTTTGTCTCCCCCTCTCTGTGTGTGTGTGTAAGAAAAAGATATGGCTAAAGAGGGGTGGGGCTAAAAGCAGAAGTCAACGAGCCTTGGCCTCGCCTACGCAGCGGGCTTGGGATTAACACTGAAAGACGGATGTGCCGCATAAATTCAAAAAGTGATTGCAAGGCAGTCAACGACTAAGACGACGACAAGACAACCACAAGCCAAGAGAATGAGTCGATAACAGCCCTGCTCGTATTGGGAAGTGTGCAGACAAAGTATATTTGAGTTTGCCTGGCCGCCCACTTAGATAGCTTTGGCAACTCAATTGCCAGTTGTCATCATTGTCTGCTGCCATTTGTATAGATAAAATGCAAGCCAATAAGTGGGCGGCCGCAAATGTTTGGTAAACCGCGGGCATAAATCAGAAATGATTTAATCGATTGTTTTTTTTCATTCGATAACATCGATTGTCTAGTTTAGCTTGGTGGGAAATTTCAGTAAAATTAAATGAGTAGGACTTGAAGTCATTGAAAGCTTACCTGTATTGTGGCTGCCGGACCACAATTTAGGCCCGACATGAGAAAATCGTCGGGATCACTTTCATAGGGCGGCTCGTCATACCAATGTCCTTGATGGTGTAGGGCACTAACCGCATAGTGCGGTCCTCGGATGGCATCATCATACATGTACGTGTCATCTGCAAAGGGATACACTGTGTGAGAAGGTGTGGAAAAGTGTGTGTTAGTACGGAGAGTTAGTAAGCTAGGCTAAATATAATTGGCTTTAAGCGAAAACTTGCCAAAAAAAAAAAAAAAAAAAAACAGCCGAAGAGAGAAAGAAATGCTTTACAAACCAGCTAGAAAGTTTCTTAAAAAAAAAAATACGAGAAAAAAAAAATGCCACAACAACAGAGGCAGCAACAAAATGGCTACACAATATTATTATACGGAACGTTGCACACACAAAACTTGGGGAAAATAGAATTTTTCCCACATATTCCAAATTCCACATACGCTGGCAAAAACGTTCCTATTCTCTTCTTTTTGTTGCTGCTGTTGTTGTTGTTGGAGTTGTTCTTGGTGCAGTATTGCAGCTGCCGGAGTTGTTGGAGCAGCCGGAAACGGACATAAGATTTTATGCTCGCTTATGCATGTGACGCTTGTGCATGTGAATTCAGTCTGCACAGCCTAAGCCAACTCAGACCAGTCTGCTCCTACTCCTCTCCGCACCGTCATTTTGTCGTCAGTGGTAGTGGTGGCATTTGGCTTATTTCAAATGTAAAATTTTTCATAGCATACTTTTTTGGTTGCTCACGTTTCCTTTTCCTTTCTCTCTTCTTTATTTTACTTTGCTTGTGTGTGTTTTCAGTTTTAAAAAGCTTCAAATTTTCTGCCTTGTTTTTAGCTGAATTTTTAATTGAAATAGTTTTGAAAAAAAATGAATGGAAAACTCACCCATGCGTCCTTCGCCACGGCTCATTTGTAACAGGCCCTGGCGTATATCGCGCAAGATCTGCAAAAGAGAAAGAGAGAAAAAATATATATTACAAAAATAAGAAAACAAATATTCTGAGCATTAAATATTTTTCTTTATTTCTCTCTCATAAAAGTCCAACTTAGATAACCACAATAAAAATAACCTGACTCCCAAAAAGGAATAAGAGAATTTACCCTACAAACTAGTTTATTAAAGTTGCCTTTATCATGGTTGTTGCAGTGTCAGTTGTTGTTGCTGTTGTTGTCGTTGTAGTTGCAGAAGTCATTTGTATATTTGGGCACTTTGTCTGCTTGGGTCTCCCCAGGCAGGACGTGACTGTTTTGCCCAATGCCAGCGACCAGGCCAACTTGGAAGTGGTTTTTGGTCACTGCCAGCAGAGCGACAAGAGAGTTGACATCAACACAGATAGACAGACAAACAGACAGACAGACAAACTCATCAACTCGGAGACTCAGTCCAGCACTCTTTGTTGGCAGACGCCTCATCTTATTAGCCGGGCCAAAAGACATCTCAGGCCAACTAACTCACTGACTCGCCTGGCTGCTGCACTGACTTTTTCCTGGGCGGAATTGCCTTCCTGGTTAGCTACTTTTGGTTGCCTGTCTTTTATCGACATTTTTATTATTTCTTTTTTTTTTTTTTTTTGCTGGTTGGGAGGGTGGCTGTGTAGCCCAATGCATTTTATTTTTCGACAGCCGGCAAAGGCGTTAAAATTACAAAATTCCATTTGAGCAAAAGAGAAGAACTAAAAAAAAAAAGAAAACTAAAACAATTTCAAAGCTGGCAAAACCAACGGTAACCGTCTCAGTCAGGACTGAAGTGAGCTTGCCAGCTAGCTTGCAACATAATAGTGCAGCATGTGCTGCATACAAATTAAGTCTACGCCAACTTCTCAGCCCGTCCTACTCCCTCTTCCTCCACATTTTCCTCCTCCTTAGTCCTTATCTTATGCTCAGTGTATTTTTGAGTGGCTAAAAAGCATGCCAGGGCCAAGGCGTGAAAGGCAACGCTAAAAAATTAGCTAAAAGCTTTTAGTACACATTCGCTCCATCTCGCTCTAGCTGGCTCACTGTCTCCTTCTCATACAGAGTAACACATTAAAAATGCATTCAAATAACATTTTAGTGCAGCAGAGCAGTAAAAATAACAACAACACACACACACGCACACTCATACCTGCCCACATAAATAGAAATAGAAGAAAAACACAAACTAAGCAATTGACTTGCAATGGAAATTAACATGGCCAAAATGAAAACCTTTAGCAAAATGTTACCACTAACCAAAAATTCTATTGTACCTTGAAGATCTTCCCAAGCAAATGTATCTACATATATTTGTATCTGTATCTGTGTAGGTGTATTTGTGTTTATTTATTTTGGATTTGTTGTATGCTTCTTCTTCTTGGCTCTGCTTAATTACCAGGCAAAGAAAATGCAAACACTTGTTTCTTGGTTCTCAGAGTTTATGCTGCCTCCAAACCTCCCCCCTGCCCTGTTGTACCCTCTAGCCTTGCCTGGTTGACTACATAGCTCATCATAAATATTTCATGTGCACGAAAACATTTATCGGTTTCTATTCTGAGAGTTTTCCAGCGAAACAAATGTGGCCAAAATGGAAAACAAGCAAAGAACATACACACACACATACACGAGCAGAGTTTGCCAAGAGCATAAAGTGAGAATGGATGTGATGGACGATGGTAGATGGCGTTGACTACCAGCAACAACAACAGCAAGAAGAAGAAGAAGAACAGCAATTACAATTAGGCAAACAGAAAGTTGTTTGCACAAGCTAAGCAGTAGCAGAAACGACAACTACAATAAGCAAGTATATGTATGTGTGTGTGTGTGTAACGGTATATCCTGTGTGCTTTTCATTTATGCACAAAAATTATGGCCACAGTCGAGCTTTCCCTTCAAAGGTCTCCACATTTATTGCAATTTGTGTGCTGCCCCAGAGTGCAAGTGTGTGCGTGTGTGTGTGTGTCTGCCTAACCATGATAGATACTTTGGAATGTTAACTTCTGATTAGCTTCCTTAGAATCTACTGAATCACAGGTGCTGAGAATGTGAGAATAAAAATGGCCTGTCGAATTGTGAAATTGCATTAAACAGATTACAAAATCTTTGAATTTTCATCTAACAGTTTGTAGATACTTTTTGGTTTTTGTATAAGAAAAATTCTCACAATGGTGTATCAATTTCAGCTCTAAAATAATGCCAGAGCAAAAAACAATCTTTCTTAGAATCTGAAATGTGAAATAATAAAAATTTTAAGATCCATTTTAAAAGTAATCTTTTCAATCTGACATTTTCTTTATAGACACAATCCTTCACAGCCACTTAAAATGGACTCGAAATTGTTTGCTCTGAACTAAATTTTTAACCACACATTTATATTTTTACAACTTTACAAAACACACACACACACATACACAGGCACACAGAGATACACATAAAGAAGAAGACAAAAGATAGATAGATAGGACACACCCAATTATTTTTAGCACCTTCTGACATAAAAAGTTGTTGTTTCAATTGTTTTGCTTACTTATTTTTCCCTTCTTCTTCTTCTTCATTTTGGATTTTTTTTTTGGGAGGGGTGCGGGGATTTACTGGTGAAAAATGTTCAAGTGTAGAAAATAATTTCAATGACAGACAAAAAGTTTATCATTTGCCATGATGCACACTTTATTGTCCTTGGTTGTACGTGTATTTGCCGAGTCTATTTGGTCCTTGTTTTTCTTGTTATTTTATTATTTAAATATATAACAGAGAGAGAGAGTTCATAACCTGTGAGCACCTGCATCTACTGAGCTAGCCAAAATAATTGCTGTTTTTATTTGAAATATTTTAATAGCTTTTTTAATTGCCTTACACGGCGATGGAGACGCTGGCAGGAGGAGCCAGCAGATAAACAGACACGATGACTAGATAAATATAAACACTGGGAAAACTGTAGACCATTTAAATTACCAACCGAGGAAAGGAAAGTGAAAATTACTTTGAAACAAAATGAGAGAGAAATAGAAACAGAAAGAGAGAGACAGCTTCTCTTTTTGGTTTATTTATGCAAACAGTCGAAGGCCGAAAGACCTGATGAAATTTTGAAAAAAAAAACAATTTTTGCATTTTCAAAGAGTGTTGAAAATTCGTTTTTGGCTATGCAAATTACTTGCATGTTTATTTCATTTGCTAAAATATGCAAAACAATAAGCATGCTTGATTTATTTTTGAAATTGCACAATTTGTAGTCTTCGATTTTACGGCCCAATCTCTGCCAGATAAACTGTCTCTAATTTCTCGATTGATCTGAGAGAAATGAATAAATTTTTTATGCACTTACCTCTTCGTGTTCACGTTGGAATTTCTCCTTTTTTCGCATGGCTTCTTGTACTTTTAACTAAAAAAATAAAGAGAGAAAAAAAATATATAAAATAAAATGAAAAATTAAAGTTGCTTGCAAATTCATAGCCTATTAGTTTTCACATATGCAAAGTGATTTTTAATTTATTATTCAAGAATTTGAATTTGTATTTTCCTTTTCCAACGGCAAATCAAATCATTCGTTGTCCTGCGAAGGCTTTAAGCAAAACGAAAATAGTTTCAATTTTAAATTATTCTGTTTGTTGTTCTAAAAGAAAAAAATAAAATAATAATATGCTGATGATGGCCAGCATTTTATTGGCTGTGGCTTTTTCAGGTGTTGCCAACTGATTTTCTTGTTGTTTTCCTTTTTGTCACCTGCCAGTTTGTCAGTTTGTTTGTTGTCTCTGTTGATTGCTTTTTGTTATCCTGCCTCTTTACCACTTTGCTCACTTTGTCCTCCCTGCTCAGTCCTAGCTTTTTCAGTTGTTTGCCTATTGTTGTAAATGTTGTTGTTGTTAGTGCGGCATTGCGTTGTTGCCAGCGCTGTCATTAATAATGAATGTCGACGGCAATGAACTTTTAAATGTTGCATGCAACCACTTTTTTGTTTTTCCTTTTGCCACCCTCCCCTCCTTTCTCCTAGATGCCTTTCTGTAGTGCTTGTGATTATTTGAGGTAAACGTAAACGTGCTCAAAAGCAACAAGCGCAGCTTTTCCCGTGGAAAATTGCATTGCAAATGTGAAATCGGCGACGGGTGGGTTTTTTACTCCTCTTTTTCTTGTTGTTGTTGTAATTTGTTGCTGCTGCAAACTTGAAGAGCTTGTCAAATGCATTCTCCATTAATATTTATAAAACTGTTTGGCTGCCTTGCCTTGCCCCACCACTCCGCATGGCACCGCGTGAAGCCAAGTAAATGCATATTTATTACGTATACGCGCCGTTGGCAGCCGCATAATTGACAAGGCGCAAATTTGCATATGTTGAGATAAATTGTGGTTTCACTTACTCTATGGATTGTCTCCTCGAAACTTTGTTGGGGCGCTCCCGCTCCACCGTTTATCATTTGAAAGTGTCGCAAGCGATCGTTGGCCGCCTAAAAAAAAAGGAGCAAAAACCAAATTAATAAAGGTCAAGTTAATAATAATTAGACACAAAATTGCCAATCAAATTAGATGGAAACTTTTAAATAAGCTTCAACAGGCCATGGACTCATTAAGAAGCCCTCCAATTGAATTTCAAAATCGAGGCAAACTCATTTATGCAGCCAGCAAAACACAAAGGAGTAGGGCAAAGAAAATAAAGAAAGCCAATAAGCCAGGTAGAGATAGGCCAAAAAGGAGTCTGCCTGCCTACCCTTGAGTGGACTGACTTATGGCTATGGCAAACAGACTCATAAATCAAAGGATGCCTCTCAGCCAAACTGACTGACAAACGAATAAACAAAAAGAAACCCACCAACGAAGGCAGCAGCAGAAGCAGCCGAAGAACCAGCAAGAAGGTTCACCTTCTTGAATGTTTTTTAACGTGCTTTATCGTTGTTGCTACTTACGCGCCATTTTATATTTCACACCTTTCAAGCGGGTTTTAATTTTTAATTAATAACAAGTCAAGCAACGAGGGTCGCCAAGGCAGGCGCATGGACATGGATAGGAGGGCGATGGCAGAGGCCATGGACGACTACAACTGACCTTTCTCGCTCTTTTACGAGACCCATCGACCGACCGTAATTCCAACTCTAATGCGTTTGTTTTCTTATCATAAATAACAAATCAGCAAGTGAGTAACAAAATGAGGGACTCAACTAGAAGACCTCGAGACTCAAACCGAATTGCAAATACTCTTTCAATTGAGTTCACCAAAAGGAGTAAGAAAGAGAATAACTTCGGACATAATCTAAGACTACGAAAAAGAAAGACGGAAGAGTAGCAGGAAAAAAAATGGTCAGGTTGGGTTTAAATGGGCCATAAAACCAGCACATGGGTTTCGGCCAGGTGAGCACCTGTTTAATTATATTTTGAAAATGCAACAACTAAAAAATGGTAGGCAATATCAAGGCTAAGACAAGGGGCCAAAACCAGCGGTTGGGGAAGCAGAGAAGATACTGCTGAAAGGCAACTCACGCCAAGTAAAGTCAACAACATTTTTATTCGCCTTTCTCTTGTATATGCTTTTTTTTTTTGAAAAAAGGATACTGCTACTTAGGCGCATATCCTTAGTCATTTCCTGCGCTTATCTGGCCCCAGCATACTGGAGTCGTTCGGACTGAGCAGGAAGGGGTGGAAAAGGCCAGGGGCTACCGTTTTATATTTATCCCTTTTTTTTCTGTCTTTTTCGCTTTATTATTTATTTTTTATTTATTTTCACTTTTTTTTTTGCGCGCCCTCTCTCTCTCTCTCTCTCTCTCTCTCTCTCTGTGTCTCTGTGTCCTGGCAAGCATCTTTTATTTCCAGCTTGGATGGTTCCGTGTGCTTTTGAAAAATTTATGCATGTCTTTGCTTATTTATGAGCGTCGTCGTCGTCGTCAGGCTCATTGCCAGGGCCATTGCCGCTGTCGTCGATTGGGTGGAGTAGGAAGCCGGTTCTGCCAGGACTTGCTTGGTGCTTGCTTAGCGTTATCTTTGGCCACAGTTTCATTGCCACTGCCTTTTGTAATATGTTGGAGAATAGTCGGCGGCGAAGAAAGGCACAAAAAAGCAAAGAGACCCAAGAATATGCAAAAGGCTGTTGTTCCCCAAAGGTTCCTTGGTCTCTCTAATCAAAGAAGCTCAACGCGCTCATACTATAAAACTCAAAATGAATCCTTTGTGTCTTTCTCCTCTGCGTATATGTGTATGTGTGTGTGTGTGGGTGTCTTGTAGAACTCGCGCAGATAAAATAAGTACAACATTACAGGACCCAAGAAGTAGGAGAAACTGAAGAAGAACTGGCTATGTAGACAGGCCTGCAAGGCATCTTTGAAGGAAGCGGAAAAGAGACAGAAAGAGTAACAGAGAGAGAAAGAGTGGCCCACACATTTTTAACCTTTTTTTTTTATTCTTCTCTTCAGTTGCATTCAGTAGCAACAATGGGAGCTGTGGTTGGTAGCCTGGTTGGCTCGTGGAGCAGCAGCTGCCTTTTGGCCAAGTTGGTGTGCGCGCATAAAAATTTACATGTCCCTAGGGCCAAGATTAAGTACGGCAGTACAACAGCAGGGCACAAAAAAAAAAAGAAAAGGAAAAACGAAATAGCAGAAAGTAGTCAACGCAATGGCCAAGTCAGTTAGGAAAACCGCTTTGGTCCCACCACCACTCTCTCTGGGTAAAAGGAAAAAAAAATTACTATATAAAAAGTATAAGAAACGAGAGAGAAACAAAGTCATAAAAGACAAACGGGTGCCAAGAACAAGAAATAAGATGGCAAACTCTATAGTCAGTGCCGGTGACAGAGAGGGGGTGTGGGGCAGTCATGGGCACGGAACGGCGAGCAAATAAATTGAAAGAATTACCGCAGTTGATTTAAATGAAAAGTGCGACAGAAATTGCAGAAAGGACAAACAATTTGCTTGCGGTCATAAAACCAAGCGCGAAAATTACTTCAGAGTTTAAGTGTGGGGCCATGGGACGATGGCGAAGGGTCGGGGTAGTTGCAAGTTGGATAGTAGACAGACTCACCCTGGCCTGGGCACCGTTCTGTTGATTGTTGCGATCCCGTCGATTGACAGTTTTCAAGCCCTTCAGCAAACGAGCCAAAGTTGTGCGCTTTTTGGTCTCACGGCCCTCTGGAAGGAGCAAAAGGAAAATAACGGAAATTAAAATCGACCAAATTAGGTAGAAGGCTGTCGACTTTTTGACTTACCTGCCGTCGGTGGAAATTCATAAAAATAAGCAGAGCGGGGACTCAGACAGCTAAGTTGTGGAAAAAAATAGGCATTAAGTTCACTGGAACTAGTTCTTTATGCGTGCAATCAATTCTTGGTTATTTACTCACTTTTGTTGCACGAAATTCAAATGCGCCATATTGGGTGGCAGTGTTTGATGCAATTGCGCACCACTCACTCCTGCGGGCCCTTGTCCTGGCACAATTGGTAACTGTTGCTGCTGCTGTTGTTGTTGTTGTTGTTGTTGCTGCTGGTGTAATTGCTGTTGCTGTATGGTCTGTTGGGTTTGGAGTGTCTGTTGTTGCAGCAGCTGCTGCTGTTGGGTCAACTGACCACGTCCTACACGGGGCGCAAACACTCCATAACCAAAGCCATAAATTTCATCCTCTTCCTTGTCCGATAGGCAACTGGAGGGCTAAGAAAATAGATACGAGATCCAAGTTGTTAATATGTGAAACAGTTGATACTTTAAGGAAACACACAAAAAATTAAGCATTCAACGTGCTGAAACATGCCAAAGAAATGAGACAACAATCACAAATCGAGTGGGAGTATCAAAGAAGCAGGCAAAAATCAAATTAAAAATTTGAAATAAAAAAATTTAATATTTTTTTTGTTCTATTTTGCCAAATTAAAACCAAATATAGGGAAAATGTGTGAAAATATTTTGCCAATTTTAAAATTTTTCCTTTTTTTTGTGCTTTGCGTGGGTGTTTAGTTTTTTTGGTATCTAAAATTTGCTGCATCTTCAACTTGTTGTTGTTGCTTTTGTTGTTGTTTTTTTTTTGTTTGTTGGTGTTTTAATACATACCGAATATTTTCCTGGCACATAAATTGGCTGACTATGACTATTGGGCAGGCCGGCACCATGTGTGGAATGACCACGATGGCCATGCTGCTGGCGTTGGTGGGCCGCAATGATGCCGCTGACACCGCTACCGCTGCCGCCCGAACCGCCGCTGCCACCAGAGCCGCCGGCGGGATTGAGCGGACTGCGTTCCGCCCAGGCTGCTTGTCTAGCATTTTCTAAAGCACTTAAAATATCTCCAAAGGGAGCCATTAACAATTCACAATAGACGGATGCTAGACCCTCTAAATGACCGCGTTGTCCATCCTGCAACAAAAACACAGTAAGCACCGAAAAATCAAAAAACAGTCTTTTTCATTTCTCTTCTTCTTCTTCTTCATCTAGTTTCATTCTCTTCATCATCATCTTCGTATTTCTTGGTCTGCTTTTACATATTATTTGCAGTTAAGAATCGAAAAGGGTGTAGAAAAATACTTTTTGGGTGGAAGTGGAATGGTATGATTTTTGTGAATTTCTAATGCATTTTTCAAATGGAAATATTTGTGGTGCACATCTGTTTATTCATTTTTTGTGGTTTTATTTGTAAAATTTATTTTCTTTTGGCTTCCAAACATTGCTAGTCTTTGAAATGAGCAGTTAGTAGTTGGTTGCATGGATGGATAAATTCATGATGGGTTGGATGAATTGGTTTACATGAATATATATGAATTATTAACTGGTTTATAGCTGATTTTGAAATATTCATAAAATGGCTTTTTCTAAACTACTTGAGAATTCGTATATTTACTTAAATGGTTGTCTAAATGGGATTAAAAAAATTTTTTTTGGACAAGCGGTTAGTAAATTTTAATAGTCGATTCGAAATAATTAATAGCCTTTGCCATGCACTACTTGGCATTAAAATGATTGTTAATATTTGTTTGTATAGGTTTTATCTTAAAAGTTAAATCATGATTAATGTTGTTTGAAAATATTTCTAATAAATATTTAAAAAGTTCACAAAAAAAAAAAGAAAAAAAGGAGAACGAGTTTCTTGGTTTCCCCCAAGTTTTGTCTGGAACTAGTTCAACTCTTTGCTTTAATTGAATCACTTAGAAACTAAGACTCTCAGGTTTCCCATTCTCAGGCTTGGAGACCGTTGACTAGTTTAGTGCTTAGAGTAGCTTAGAGCTCTCAGGCTTTGTAGTTTTGGGTAATTTGCGCTTAACTCAAATTAGTTTGCCGCTCAACGACAATTACCGACAAATTATTAATTCCATGCCTCTGAGTTTCGAGTGGCAGTTGGTGGCGTAGAAAATTGGAGGCGTTCGCGCGGGGCACTTAAGACAGCGCCTAATGCATTTAGAGCCCCAACGAGCTGAGCCGTTTGTCTTGGCATAAATCATGGCCTAAAAGTTTGTTTGCCACCAACTCAGCCTGTGCTTGTGTGTATGTGTGTGTGTGTGTGTGTGTGTTTGTGTTGCCATAAAAGCTGAATATGTGGGCCAAGGCAAGAAAAGCATATAGAAATAGAACACCAGCGAATTTCGCTAGTGCTACTAAATTGCCTAAAACAAGACGGTGATAAAATTGTTAACAAAACAACGGGCCTAAATTACATGCACACAGCCAACACATACATTTAAATAAGACACGCACAACACAAAAGATAGAGAAAGAGAGGCAGGGTCTGGGCTGTAAAAGAATCGACCTGGTTTGGGTGAGTAGATGGCGCCATAAAGAGACACCTTCAACGAAAATGATATGGAAAAATAAAGCCAGTGAAAATGTTGCTGGAAAAATAGGCAAACATTTTCGCCTGACACAGCGGTAAGCAAAGGTAAAGTAAATTACAATTTTAGTCTCACTTGTTCTCTTTAGTCGTGATCGAACACTCATTGAGTTTAGACGTGCCTGAGTCTGCGCAAAGTTTTTTCGCTAAATTGTCAAACTTTCAACAAAAAACAGTGAATCTTGGTTTTGCTCTTTTAGTTGTGCTTCTCTCTAAAGCATAACAAGGGCCTTCAGCTGGTAATAAACTCCAAAAGTTGACGCTTTGCCGTCAACATGAGTGACGACGAGGATGATTTGCACGTGTTCAGTTGGCAGAATGTGAAGCCAAAGGCAACCAAACGATTAAACGGTTCCTCTCCACTGGTTCCGAAAAAGAGAGTTGCATCGGATATCTTAGCAAGCACAAGCAACAACAAGTTCGCTCTTCTGAGCGAGAACAATGGAATGGAACATGAAGACAAAGAAACAATCGAAATAAGGACTGATGACAACGATATTAATTTTGCCAAGCCGCCACCTATATTCATGTCGAACGTGACTAACATTGGGGAAATGCTCGCCTACCTTGGTACCAAAATAGAAAAGAACAAATTCTACTACAAATCTCAACGCGATGGACATGTAAGAATTATGGTTAAGTCTATTGAAGAGTATAGAAAACTAGCTAAATCTCTTAGTGACGAAGGTGTCAATTATCACACATACCAATTGAAGCAAGAGAGGGCATTCAGGGTTGTCATTAAGAATTTACACTTTTCCACCAGTACACAAATAATCAAAAATGATGTGGAGTCCAAAGGCCATATTGTCAGAAATATAAGTAACATAAAAAGTCGCATTACAAAAAAACCACTGAATATGTTTTACCTTGACATTGAACCTGATAATAAAAATGCAGATATATATAACGTAAAATTTATTGGCAACGCTGTTGTAAATATTGAGCCACCTCGCAAAACCAACGACATTGTTCAATGCTACCGCTGTCAAGAATACGGACACACAAAATCGTACTGCACCAAGCCCTATAGATGTGTAAAATGCTCTCTAAGGCACCCAAGCAATTCTTGCCCTAAGGATAAGGAGCTTCCTGCCAAATGCGCTAATTGCCTAGAGGAACACGCTGCCAGCTACAAAGGGTGTAGAGTATATCAAGAACTTATGTCTAAAAAATCTGTAAATCTTCGCCAAAATCATAACAACTCAAAAAATCAACATAACAGCCACGGAACACCACAATCTTTTGCCCCACCCCATACGTTTTCACCCAGTCAAAAACCAAATGAATACCCATCCTATGCACAAGTCACGTCAGAAAATAACACAGATAAGTCACTCAAAAAAATTGAGCAACTACTAGAAAAACAATTTGAGCTCACTAATAATCTACTTACCATGCTCATGTCCGTAGTAAACAAATTATGCAAATAAATCTTAACTTAGGAATATGGAACGCCAACGGTCTTTCCAACCATGAAAACGAAATAAAAATATTCTTGCAAATAAATGAAATAGACATCATGTTAATTTCTGAAACTCATTTCACTAATAAATCATATATTAAAATAGCTGGATACGATATTATCAGAGCTGACCATCCGGCAGGCAGAGGTCACGGTGGAGCAGCTATCATCATTAAAAACAATATGAAGTTTAAAGTGATGGACAGCATCAGAGAAAATGCCATCCAGGCAGCTACAATAGAAATCAAATGCATGCACACAGACATATCGATAACTGCCATTTACCTACCTCCAAGATTCGTGCTCAAAGAAAACGATTTCAAGAGAGTGTTTCAAAACCTCGGACCAAAATTCATTGTTGGTGGTGACTTCAATGCCAAACACCCGTGGTGGGGCTCCAGATTAGCAAACCCAAAGGGAAATGAGCTATACAAATGTATACGAAACAACAATATAAAAACTCTTTCAACTGGTAAGCCTACATACTGGCCCACTGATAACCGAAAAATACCCGATTTGATGGATTTCATAGCCTTCTTTGGAATCCCACAATCGCACTTGCACATTACGGAAAGTTTTGACCTGAGTTCGGATCACTCACCATTTATTGTGACATATAGTGCAATAGCTCAAACCTTGGTTAGACCATACAAGGTCATAACTAACAGCACAAACATACATGACTTCAAATGTTATTTGGAGGCACACACCAGTCTGGAAATCCCACTTAAGACAAAGGATGAAATCGACTCTGCTGTGGAAATTTTGACCAGCCAAATTCACAAAGCAAGCTTGATATGCACGAAAAACGATCCCAATCAACAACCGTTAAAGCAGCTTTATCTCCCAGCTGAAATCCGGCGACAAATACAAAATAAGCGGAATCTCAGAAAAAGATGGCAGGAAACACGTTACCCTGGTGACAAAAGAATATACAACAAGGCGGTATCTGACCTTAAGATAATGTTATCAGATTTAAGAAACGAATCCTTAGCTGCTTATCTCAAAGGACTTGATCCACGTTCTAACAACCATGAATACAACCTGTGGAGGGCTACAAAATACCTAAAACGACCCACAAGAAGAAACACAATAGTTCGCAAAAGCAATGGCGCATGGTGCAGGTCTGACGACGAACAAGCTGAAGCATTTGCCCAGCATTTACATTCTGTATTTCAACCAAATGATATTGCTAACCATTCAGCAGAGGATATAGATAACTTCCTTGACTCACCCTGTCAAATGAGCTTACCAATTCGCAAAATCAGTATTAATGAAGTCAAGCTACAAATAAAAGAGCTGAACAACAAAAAAGCACCAGGCCCAGACAAAATTGATGCCGCAACTTTGAAAAATCTTCCAATGAAATGTATCCGCTTTTTAACGTTCGTATTTAATGCAATACTCAGGTTAGACCATTTTCCAAGACAATGGAAATGTGCAGAGATTATCATGATCCTTAAGCCACATAAATCAGATAACGAGCTAACATCATACCGTCCCATCAGTTTACTGTCAATATTCTCTAAAGTATTTGAAAAAATACTTTTAAAGAGAATGTTGACAGTCTTAGAAGAACTTATGATCATACCCGAACATCAGTTTGGATTTAGAAGGGGCCACGGAACTCCTGAGCAATGTCATAGAGTTATTAATACAATTACGTCAGCTTTTGAAAGTAAACAGTACTGTACTGCAGCATTTCTTGATGTTCAACAAGCCTTCGACCGTGTTTGGCATAATGGGCTAAATTATAAGATAAAGAAGTGGCTGCCTGCACCATATTTTCTTCTACTGAAATCCTACTTGAGCGAAAGATCTTTTTATGTGCAACAAAGGAATGAGTCGTCGGCATTTTATCCCATCAATGCAGGTGTCCCACAAGGAAGCGTGCTGGGACCAGTTTTATACACTTTGTACACGGCTGATATGCCAACGACCAATGATTGTGTTGTTGCTACATATGCTGATGACACAGCCATCCTAGCAACGAGTACATGTAGAGAGGAAGCTTCCCGGCTGCTGCAAGCAGAACTCACAGCGATTGAAGAATGGCTGATAGCCTGGAAAATAAAAGTCAACACTGGCAAGTCCGTCCACATCACATTTGCACTACGTCAGGGTGACTGCCCAGAAGTTTTCCTAAATGGTTCAGCAATCCCAAAAAGTATTTGCGTAAAGTACCTAGGCCTACATATCGACCGCAGACTTACATGGAAAAACCATATTGTAGCTAAACGTCAGCAATTAAAACTAAAAACTATGAAAATGACATGGCTACTAAGTCGAAACAGCGCATTATCTCTTGAAAACAAAGTTAGATTGTACAAAGCAATATTAAAACCAGTGTGGACCTATTCAATACAGATATGGGGAACTGCTAGCAACTCGACTGTCGAGATCATTCAGCGTTACCAGTCCATAATTTTACGGAAATTAGTAAATGCACCATTTTATGTAACTAATGCAAACATACATAAGGATCTCAATATCCCTCTAGTTAAGGAAGAAATAAAAAAACATAGTAAAAACTATACTGAAAGACTATACAACCATGATAATAATCTAGCCTTAAGTTTATTAGATAACAGCCTTACAATAAGAAGATTAAAGCGACTACATATCCTTGATCTCCTAGATAGGTAATTAACTGTAACCAAATGTGATATGAATACAACAATGGATTTCAATGGGAATTTATTGTTCCCGTTAGTTTCTTAAGTTTTGTTATTAATTTACGCATTGTCTACAGACAGAATGTAAATAAAGAAATGTAAAAAAAAAAAAAAAAAAAAAAAAAACTTGTTCTCTTTATTTTTTTCAAGTTACGCACTTTTTCATTGCATACCTGAAGGGGCAATTTTTTTTTTCTTTATACTAAACAGAACGAGGCCCCAGACTCGCTACCTAGAGCCACACCCGTCTACCATGACATTTTGAGTGCCGCTTGGGGCAAAGTTAAAACTCTTGACATTGTGCCACGGTTAACAGTTACACGGCTGCCAGGCTACCAGGCTAGCTGACTGCCGTTAACCGACTGCCTTTTATATGCCCCGTCGAGCTGGGCTGGGATTGGCTTGGCTGGCTTGGTTGGCTCCTGGCATCAATCAAATATGACACGCATTAAATTCAGGCTCACACCAATTCAGCGAAAAGGTGTGTATGTATGTGTGTGTGTGCGGCCTGAAATTGACAGCTTCGTCGTTGGCTCAGAGAGGCTCTAACCTGCTGTTGATTCCTGACGGTTGCCACTGGGCTGAGAGAGTATGATTCCGTTTTTCCAGTCTTGTGACGCTTTGTGCATTATAAAATTGCGTATATTTTGCTCCTTTTTATTTATAGTTGAATTTTATGCCCGGCCTAGCCAAAAGACACCTACTCACTCAGCCATCCACGGACTTGGCTGTTTTCGTATTTGTGCAATTTGCTGGGAAATTGCTGCGTTTAGCGTAATTTTTGCTACTTATTGCCTTTTTTACTTTATCTACTCCCCTTGTACCGTTTCTTTTCATGCTTCTCTTGATTCTGTCTCTTTACATTCGCCACCTCTCGAGGGCTGTTCGCCTGAGCATGTTGTGGGTAATTTTTTGTACGTTGTGGAAATTTCACAATTGAGTGCCCCGGGAAGGTGTTCTTTTGATTGCTGTTTGGGGCAAAGGAATTTAACAAAAGAAAGTGTCAAATTTAATGGGGCTCAAGACAAAGAAACAAAGCACAAAATTTTAGGCAAAGATTTCTAGCAAGGGAAAAAGGGTAAATCAAAGCTTGGGAAATGTTTATTTTAAATATTTTTCGTCAGTGCCCTTTAAACATGTTTAAAATATTTTGTTGGGCCATTTGATGTGTACTTTTCTTATTTATTTTCTCAGGCTCAATTTATATGCTGTTCATATTCATTCGCCTCAATAAACTTGTCGATTTGATTATCTTTCTTTATGCACTGGAATTCCTCAAGCTCGACTATGGGACGCATAATTTGGCATTCTGATTACGCCTTTTTGCACAAATTTATTATGCAATTTCAAGTTTATTTAGGTATCGAGAAATAGAATCAATTTCTCTCTGCTGTCAACGATCCCTCGATTCGCTCAAAGAGACAAACAAACAAACAGCAACAACAACAACAGATATAGAAAAAGTCATTTGCAATTTGTGATGATGCAAAAAAATAACTAAGCTAAACTGAAATGCTGCTTGACAGCAGCAACAGAGCAGCTCGGAATAGAAAATGGAAAAAGAACACCGAGAGCAATAAGATACAAAAACTTTCATCAATATAAAAATTACCAGAGATATGAGAGTAGCCCGGCATGCTAGTGAGTGTTGGTGACTCAGTCTATCTCTGTGTGTGTGTGTGTGTGGGTATTGATGGTTGTTGGAACAAATTCATAAAAACGTATAGCGAAAATGGCAGAAGCAAAATAACTGTCGCAATAAAATAATTTATTGAAGTTTTGCAATGCCAGCGACAAATGCAATAAACTGAGACTTCAATCCGTCTCTCAGACTCACTACCACCACCACCGTCACCATCTTCAAAATACACGCACACTTAGCCACACTCCTGGGCCCACATGACGTATGCGTTATAAATTTATTTTCTGGGGTGTTGGCTTTAGCAGAGGTTGGTCGCTGGTGGCTCAGGCGTGATATTGGCAACTCTTGACACACATCCTTTAAAACTGGAAGGCACCAACCACAGCAGCAGCCACGAAAGCAAAAACAAATACAAAAAAAAAAAAAGCAGATGCCAAAGCAGCTCTAATAACGGAAACGGCGACACTGACGGCGCCAACAGAAGAAGAAGAATAAGACGAAGGAAAAAAATGGCAGCCAAAAAAACATGGAAGACAAACAACAAACAGAAGCAGCTGAGAAAAGATGAGCCAGCAAAGAGTCCTGCGATAGAGTGATGTATGAGTTTAACGCCCTCACGTATCACCATCATTTGCCGTTTTCCCACATCACCGTCAACACATCAGAGCAGATCAGAACTGAGGCGTATATGCGAAGAGGACAAAACGGCTAGATGGCTGGGCATATCCGGTATACTAACTGCAAAAGTTTATGTGCTAAGCAAAGTATTAAGCGCAAATATGTTGCCAGAATATTGACACGGCCGAACGCAAGTGTTATTTTTTTCTAAATATTTATCAATATGTTTACAAACTGTCTCATATTTAATGCAGCTGCGGTGGCCATAAAGTCTACATTAAATTTAAAAACACCAGACTAAAGGAAGTTATTTGTATTCGGATGAGCATTCTAGTTCCGCTTTGGAACCATTTAGCTGCAATTTTATCGGAATCACTCATCTTATTATATCGAATGCCTGGCTTATGTAATCGATAGCTTGCCTATTAAAATATTTCAAAATGTTTGAATGAGGCCAAGTTTTTTTTGTTTCTAGCAACTTTAATACCTTTTATTTGATTTAAGTATTTTGAGAATTTTGGCAATGTTTTGCTTCTCTTACCAAAACTTTTTACTTATTTTGTAAGAAACTTTTTGGCAAGATTCTTTAGCCATTTAGCTAAAAGCTGAATAAGTTGGAACTCACCCTTGGTTTTCACCTCTGAATTGAGCTTGTGTTATTTGTGTTATTTTCGTTAAGCAATCAGCTTTTTGGCAAAACAAATTCTTTGATCGTGACAAGAAGCTGAAAACTTGAGTTACTCAAGCTGCCATAGACACACGCACTCTGGTTTAATAACTTTTGACATGAGATTGTAAGTGGCATTAAGAGGCAACTATTCTGACAGTTCCACTATTTGTGGCAGAAACAAAGTATTGCTGGCCAGTTTCGTTTGCTCATTAAGACTGCAAATGCCAGACTTCAGACTCCATGGAAAAATCATTCGAGCTTGTTAATTTTGCTTATTTTTTTTTTTCTTTCCAAATGTGAAGGCGGATTGCTAATTGATGAGACTGCGTGGTTTGCCTTTTTTTTTTTGTATGCATGTATTATTGTCTTTGCTTTGTCGTGAGCATTGTGGGTGAGCAAATTTAATGAGCAAACAAAACGCACGCAAAATTACAAAGAAGAAAGCAAACCAACTGTGTCCAACAAACGGCAGACGCAGCTGCCCTCAACTGGAATGACAAAATAGTCGGAGGAGATGAGGAGCCGAAGAGGCAGACACTGAGTTGGGCAGTTTGTTAGCCTTTATTTACATAAGGCTTAAAAAGGTAGACAGACGGCAGGCAATAAAGACCAGATGAAGAAGAAGAAGACGAAGCACTAGAACAAGAGGCTTACCAATATGGTTGGGCCGCAATGCAAACACAAACACCAATTAGAGTGACCGCAATGCAAATACAAAAAAAAAAAGAAATATCGAGTGGCTTACTGGGCGTAACAATTAAATAGGCATGACTGAAGACAACAAAAACAGCAGCTTAGGGTTTTGAGTGGTCTGAAACTGAGTTGATTGGAAATCACAACAGGCAGAAATACTTCACATGTTAATCGCAAATCTGTTTGATTAGCAGACAAACAGTGGCCATTTCCCACGCTTTCAGAGCAAGCTGGTTAGTTTCTTGTAATCAGCGTATCAGCCGGTTTGTAGTCGAAACATTAATTATAACAATTCCTAATCATCGAGGCATTCAGTCAGTTTAGAGTGCATCCGTTTCCTTTGAATCTTTTAATCAGGAAACAGAAATCAAGTTGAAGTGAGCTCAGGGCGCGAGTTCACTCAACCAAAGCCAGAAAAACCAGAAAGTCGAAACCAGTGGAAAATCAACACACATGCACCCTCCGCACTCCACCCAACCCAGACTGTCTCATCGTCACTTAAGGGTTAATTTTATAAATTGTAGATCAAAGCATTTTTGCCAAAATAAAAACTGAACTCAACAATTTGTTGGCGTTTCAAAACACGAAATAAGCAATTTCGTTAGATATGTTGGGAAATTTTCAAAGAGGAAATGGTTAGAGTTCCGGCCTTGTGACTTTTTGCCCTGCAGTTGACAATTTCTCTGCCTCTTTTCCCTTTTTTTTTTTGTTCTTGTTTAAAAAATCAGTGATTTGTAAATAATCCTTTTATAAACACAATACCCATTCGTTAACGGCCCAAAAATGTGAATTCTGACATGTTCAACGACTCTCTCGCTATTCCCCATTGTTAGACGCCCCCACTTCACTTACCCAAAAAAGTGGCTGCCTTTTCCCCTAACCAAAACGCTTGAAATTATCACCGTGACAATCGCAAAAATGAGGCCCTAAATAAGGCGTGGTCATTAACATAAAAGTGAATATAGAATACACAAACACACACACGTATGTTATTTTGTATCCTTATTTGTTCAAATTGTTGTTGTAATTATAACCACAATCATTGTTGTTGTTTTTCTATTTCATTGCCAACTATTTTGAGGCCGTACATTTCTGCGAAATTGTTGCTTTTTTTTTGTACTCATTCCACCTAGGCGAAAATGTTTTATAAATTTATGTAGAACTGTTGTAGTTTTCACTTGACTATGTTTGGTGTTTCTTTTTTTCTTTTGGTGTTAATATGCGGCATACATGCAAACTTTTTAGTTAAAAGCAATTCTGAGTGGTTTTCGGGCCCATAAAAGTATGCTAGGCTCTTTGGCCAACCTGCTGAGCGCGGTCCTGAAAAGCCTGCCGGGACTTGCGGAACGCATTAAGGAAAAAGGTATTTTGTAGCCCACAAAACGACACACGGCTGCGAAGCCTGCAAAATGTGTTAACACAAAAGTAAGCAAAAAACATGAGCGACATATGAGAAAAAGGTGACTGAGTCTCAGGCAAGAAAAGTTATATGAGCAGTGTGGGTGATGGCCTAAAAATTCATTAGCGAGGCACTTGGCACTATCGACATCGGTTACCCCGGGCTGGGGAGACAAGCTGTTTGCAAGAGCAGAGCAGAAGACGAGTTAACGGAAATGTCGCCGAAAATGTTAGAAATGTTCTTCTTCTTGTTGCTTTGGTTGCCTCGTAAACCTAACGATAGATTTTCTAATTAAATGCTCTCATGTTTTACAATATGATGCCTGACAATTTTGCGGAAATGCCCTTTTAATTTTCCAAATGTTTTGAAGAAGATGCGCTTTCACACATGTGTGAATTGCTGCCTCATTCTCCAAGTCAGCTTCGCCCCCTTTTTTTCCAACAAATTTTGTGTGCGGCACACTTTGAGTTTAATTTGGCAGAAATGAGTTTTAGTTTTTTTTTTTTTTCATCTTTCTCTGTTCCTGAGGGCGGAACAGGGTTAAAAACATACGGCACACAATTTTGAGCTTGGTGATTTTCCGAGTCTCAGACTGGCAAAGTCTTTTGCCAGTGTATGAGTGCCATTTGCTGTTATTTTACTTTTTGCTGTATCATTTCCGTTTCACATTTCAAGCACACACTCAACTCTTTTTCAGTCTCTTTCTCCTTTACCCCTTCGACTCGACAAAAGTTTGCTAGCATGTTTTCGACATTAGCAGCAAATAACTTAATTTCTCATTTTAAATTTTTAGTGGTGAAGGAAGCAGATTATGAAGAAGACTTGCGCCATCAACCCCTTGATTTAGTTTTGTCAGCTTTTGTTGGAATTTATTCCCCATACTGCGTCATTTATTGTAAATTTTGACTTGTATTTTTTTTTCTGTCTTTGCTAATGCGCTTAAGATGATTTCAGAGTAACTGAAAAGAGTTGTTCCTGAGCAAATTACGCATACGCCATGTTTGACAGTTTGTGACTTTGTAGGAAGTTCGCGTGCAAGTGATTCAGACAGGCGGGTGAACAAAGGGTATGGCTTTATTTTTACATTTCAATTTTAATTTTTTCATTTAATTGTAATTCATTTGCATTTATTTGCCTTTTGTTCATCAGCTCATTCCATGGCTTTCACTGCCACTTGGGTATGCTTTCTTTGTCTCGCTGCCAAATGAAATCAGTCGTAATTAGCATAATATTTCATATTTAATGTAATTTAAGTTGGCGGAAAATGAAAAAATATATATGAATTGCATAACAAGCTTTTTCCACATTTTCTCTTCTCTTCTCTTTTTCTTTTTTTTTTTGCCATTTTTCTCTGCTCTACCTTTTATGGGCAAACGTGTAGTGACAGCTCAGGCAATGCACCGTGACATGGCAGGTTGCCTCATTGCTCCAGCGCTCTACTGAAGCTTGAAAACAATGCAAAAAGGCAGGTGGCATTGGGTCTGGTGAGGTGAGGTCGGACCAGGCCGTACTGAGTGTGGCAGTCAGACAATCAACCATTTGGTTGACATGTGGAGTACCGGCAAAAGTGCAAGCGGCAATGGCGGCTTCGGTGTCGCCAAATGCACGTCGAATTTGATTGTCAGGGCGGCCTCGCTCTTCCAACCCAAAAAAGAGTCAACGTTTGACTGCCTGTCACTTTTCTATGGCTTCGGCGTGTGGTCCCTTCCTACTCTCCTCTCACTCTCTCTGTCGAGTATACAAGTGGCCCCGGGGCTGCTGTCTTTGGCAATTTATGCGCTCGCTGACGCAATTATGCGAAATTTTCACACACACACAAACACACACGCACACAGCCTCCCATAGACCAACTCATTTGTTGGGCGTGTCTAAACGTTTTTGCATTGGTGGCATTTGCTGAAAAACGTTTTAAGTTACGGGTTTTTGCTTGTTCGCCGTTTGTAATTTAATTACCTTTTTGTGGCCTTGTGTATTGTGTATTTATGAGTTGATTTTCCAGCACATTTTGCCATTTATGTGAATCTCGAAAATATTCGAGGGAAATTTTCGTGTAGCCCAAAATAGCTTGAGGTCATTTTAACATAAATTAATGTGGTTTTAATTGTGGAAATCAGTCAACTAACTGGCTAGCTGTCTGTTGGAGCAAAAAATAATCTAAGTCTGTCTAGACACGAGAGCCAGCAGGCAGACTGGGATGAATGGCTGAATTTACTGACCAGATTGTTGAGAATTTTCTGGTAATAAAAACATTTAAAATGCATTTTTAATTAGACCAACATTTGGATAGAAATCTATTAGCAGCTGTCATCTGTTTGTAGAGTTTTGTTAAATTTACTTTGATTTTCAGCAAACAATTTCGGCTCCGAGGAATAACAAGTTCATTGACAATGAAGTAAGACTAAAATGATCTGGCTTACACGCAAAAGGAATGAAGCGATTCATTTGAATCTTTAGTTTGTTTTGCTCAATACAGAAAACATATTGATGAAAAATAATTCCAATACTTTTTGTTTTTAGCCAATTTAAAAGAATACTGAACTGTTTGCTCTAATCTCCCTTGAGACAACAGCAATAATAAAAACAACAACAAACGCGGTGTGGAAGAGTAAAACAAAACCCGATAGGCGTTGTTGTCTGAACGAGTCGAAATGACAGGCAGACATGAGAAAGTGCCAAAATGACTAACGTGGTGTCCTGTCAGCAAGAGGATGAAGTCGAGTGCGGAGGGCTGACCTGGCCGGAATGCTTGAATGACTGGCAGGCAGACAGATTGAGTTTCATTTTTGTAAGCCTCAAAAAAAAAAAGAAAACCAAATGAAACGAAAGAGAACAACACCAAATAAAAAAGTAGCAAACTGTTTGCCAAATTACATTTCAACAGCCTTTTCTTTCAGTCCGGTTCACTCCCTCTCTATGGCTCTATGGTCAACCTTGATGACTATTGCCTGAAAGTAGAAGAAGCTGGAAACAACAACATTTACACATTTGCCACATCAATGTCAAATTGAGGCATTGACCAGACGGCTGACCACACGAATGAGACTGGCCAGGAAATTGCAAAGAGAAAAAAATGATAGCAAACGGCCAAAAACAAAAATGAAATATGTATCGAGTGGTATGTGGCATGTGTGTTTGTGTGTGTGTGGCACGAAGCACGAAAGTAGACATAAAATGAAATGAACAAAAAAGATTTCTATCTCTTGGACTACTCGAAAAAGAAAGGAAAAAAAAGTTGCTTAATATGACGGGCCGAGTCTCAGCCTGGTTTGTTTGGACTTTTTTTACTTTCTCTCTCTGTTTTCGCTTTGGCCATTCAATGGCCAAAAACAAATGACTGTGTAATAAACGTGGCCATCGTGGCCGCCATCGTCATTGCTGCTTTCCGGTCTTCTCTGAATGGCCGACAAGTGTAGGCCAAAAGTTTAGGCATAAACTGCAATTGCCACCAAACTAACAAGGCAACTGACCGGCTTAAGACAAAAAAAAATCCGAAGAGAGTGTGGGAACGAGCTTGAGAGGGTTGGTAATTTAATAGGCCTTGCTTCAGAGTTTTTGGAGCAAAAAAGTTTCAGGGCAGTTTGGGAGAGGGCATGAGTCTTCTTTATCATTTTCTAGAACCAAACAGCTGCCATCAACAGCCTCATACCCCTCTGGCCTCATCTTTATCATGACTATTTGAGCATTTGGCTTATCAGATTTTACCCGATTCCTGGTTGCTGCCGCTTCACTGACCAACGACTCTCTGTCTACCTAGACCGGCTGAGGCCGCACTCAAAACTAAGCTGATGCTAATCTGGCAGAATGTGCGTGACTCTCTCTCTCTCTCTCTCTCTCTCCCTTACTCCTTGTGAGAACTGGCAGGGCTGGAAAACAATTTACTTTGATGCGGCAAACGCCCACACAAGTCTTGGCAGGATTCGCCCCCTTTGGACAAGGCAAATCCAATTGACTTCATTTGCTAAACTAAAAACCAAAAAGACAAAATGATAATATGCTTTCTTTTTCTTCTTCTTCTTCTGCTTTCTCTTCTGTGTGATCTCTCCTTTTCCATTTTAGTTCATTTATATAATGCGTTAGGTTTTGGTCCCCTTCTGCTCACACTATTTCCGGCGACCTTACCGCTAAACCGGGCCAGAACAATGGGTCCATTTGTAGACACACTCACTCACACACACACACATATACACACTCAATTGTCAAAGTCACAGTCCCATTCAACGAGAGTTTTGATGAATTCATAAGGCTACGCTGTTTTTTGGGTGGGCCCAGCCTGGCCCGGCATATGAATTGATTTGCTAGAGGGCAGTCCAACCAAATAAAAAAAAAGAAAGAAAATAAAGAAGGGAACATTGGACTGTATGCACGACTTGGCTTCACAGTCGAGCTTGGTTGGGTTGCCTTCTGCGGCGTTATTTCTGCGCTTCTGGTTTTATTCCGTTTGTCATTATGCCGCACATATGCCAATTGTGTTGCCATTTGCCAAAACGCCATTTTCCATCTACATCTTCATCATCTTGCAGCTTTCATTTCCCATTTCCCGCCCCATGGAGACTTGATTCTTGGGTTGCCCACTTAATATGCGCAAGCATGTGGTGAGCTTTGGTGGCTTCGGGGTTGGTTGCTGGCTGGCTTCTCAGCCTTCCTTTGTCTCAGTCTCAGTCACAGAGTTCCCTTTCTCGTTTTGATATTTGCTCAATTTTGCGCATTTGCCTTTTATTTGATTATGTTTATTTTACCACTCCACCCCCTGGGAACCCCTCACTTACTCCCATTTTCTCAACATCCTCTTTAATCATTCATTTTGTTATAATGAATTTATGGTTTTTGTTTTGTTCTTTGATTATTGGGAATATTTCTTGAGGTTTTCATGCATCAATTAGCAAGAGATTTTCTTTCTTTGCTTCTGTCAACATGTTTTTCTGTACACAATTTAATGAAAGAATATTCAAAAAGTTCTGCACTCACTTGGCCAATAAAAGTTTCTCCATTAGCTCTAATAGAAACTCTAAAAACTAGGCTTTAATTTTTTATCAGAGCCCGAAACAGGCGTCAACGAAGACTTAACCCAAAGAGCAATTTCAAAGGAGACCAGAGGGGAAGCTGAAGAGTGGGGGCTGACAGGTCGTTGCCGTAACTTTTTATGCGGCTAAAAGCCGTGGAAAATGAGAAAAAACCGAGAGAGAGGCAAATGACACTGAAGATGCTGAAGAAAACTTGGCTGCCAAGTGGCTGACTGGTATGACTGAGCTGACTGGCAGAGGGCCACATTTGGCCTACAAAACGTACAAACGCAAAACACACAGCACAGTTTAGTTTGGGAGACAAAAGCCTTCGCAATCTAGGCAAAACGAAAGCACGAAGGACATACCCAACCACTGAGTGGGGAGGTCGGAGTGGGACAAGGCAGTCCGCGATCGAGCAATGAACTTTGAAAATGAAACGTAAAAAAAAAACCCTAAAGGGAAGGACCTAAAACGGGGGTCCCAGTAAGTGTGTGTAGCGAAGCAGAAATAGTTGCAGAAGCAGAAGAAAAAGAAGAAGACGAAGAAGAGTACACTAAAAAGTGGCAAAAGTGGGCGTGTATGCCTAAAAACGTAAACAGTTCTCACCGCCTCGCCCCCCAGCCAATAGTGAAATTGCCGGCAACAGTGCAATCAACCAGCTAGCCAACTGGGCAGACAGGCAGCCAGTCGGCTAGTGAGCTAGTCAGCCAGCCAAGTAACCAACCCACCAAACATGCAGACAGACAGACAGACGCCAAACAACTAAAAAGACACAACGACTTGGCAACATTTTAGTCCATTTTAAAATGCACAGGGCAGTCACGGTAGACTGAACAAAGTACTTTTCCCCTTTCTTTCTTTCTCTGCCTTTCATTTAGCCACGCAAATTTATCACTTTGTTTTCCAGTCAAATTTTAACAACAATGAGGCTTTACTGTATTGTTGTCTCAGCACTAATGAAGACTGCCTACACGAAGTCTACAACAAGTTAACCCAGCAAGCAAATCTGGTTTAATAATGCAAATAAAAACGAGATTAATTTCATTTCAAATAAAAGCACAAAACTATTTGACAATTTCCATTACTAAGTTTGAATTTTTTTTAAATTGCTTCCGAAAGAAGTTATGACATCGGAAAAAAAGAACTTACTGGGTTATTCGGTTTGTAAATAAAACCTGAAAAATGCAGGCCATCCAGGACAGACACACATTGTCTGCCAAAAAGTGCATGCAACTGTCGTCAACTGACAGAAAGGCCGTGTGCGAGTCAATTCGATTCTCTCGACTGTACCGGCCTCCCCGATGGCATCTGGGTAGGCGTAGGCGTCGTATACACTTGTCAGCTTGCTCATGTCTTGTTGACAGCGAGCCACCCATTTTGGCATAGCTCACCTGATGTTGACAGGCAGGCGGGTGGGCGGTTCGATTTGGTTCAGTCCTACTGACAAGTGGACTGCCCTTTAGTCTGGGGAATCTTCTGTCGATTGCCATGTTTTTTTTTTCTTCTTTTTTTTTTTTTGTTTTTCTTTTTGTGTTTTGTTTTCAGGTTTTAGTGCATTTTTGGAACTTTTTGGCAAACCTGCAATTGGCAATGGGCAATTGTTTCATTCAAAAAAACTACACCACCAACGAAATAGATTGTCTATTTTTATGGGGCTTTTCGGTAGCGGAATTGGTTAGGGCAGAGAGTCTGGTTTGTTGTAATTTTGTGTTGTTGCTTTATTTTGCAGGTTTCGTTTTGTATTTTTAGACAGCTTTTGTATGGTAAATCTGTTAAGCTGTTGAGTGCCCGATTTGGTTGACTATTTTTTTTTTTTTTTTTTTTTGCTGTCGATGTAACTGAAAATTAATAAAATTTTATGAAGCGTTGCAAACGATTATTATGCTAATTTCCATTCCACTGGCTCTGTCCCATTCCGCACTTCGCAACCTCGCACTCCCCAGTAATGTTGATTACAGCTTATCAAAGCTATTGTCATTCGCCGGGGACTATTGAAATTTTATATTTCATATATATGAAAATGCGCGTTTGGCATTAAAAATGCAAAAGTGATTATCTCTTATGGCAACAAAGCATATATAGGGGAAAATGCAGAGCGATGCGACGAGGAGTGCAGATGAATGCAGACACAGTTCCTGACCGCTGCCTGCCGAACCAGTTTGCTGGCATTTTGTGCGGTTTATAATGGAGTTTTGATTCAAGCGATTAGTTGGCAAAAGGGACTAAAAAAAAAGGTGACTATTAAAAATGTACATATTCATAAGATTAGCAGATGCCGAAGGCAATCAAGGCAAAGAGAGGAACATTGAGGCGAGGCGTGAAAAATATCATTCTTTGTATTGGATTGAGTTTGTTTCACGTTCTCTAGAAATATATTTGAATTTAAGGAAAAGCTCTGTCTATTTTTACTTGTCCATAAAAACTGTCTATATGTCTATGCCGTTTCGGTTATTGTTTTCTACATTGACACTTTTCATTAAGGGTTTGCAAGACCCCAGCACTCTCACTCTGTGGTCTGGCTGGGCCAGGTTCCCTGGCAGAAGGGTTATTTGAAGTACTGCCTTTTCAACTGCTCGGTCTTTGTTGTTTATCAGCGCTGACAAATCTTTATTCGTTCATTTCATTTTCATTGTGGTTTTCCTACTTTCAGTTAGGGCACCATTCCATGGTGCGGTTGACTGCATTGTATTGGGAATTGTTTGGGTTTGTTGGGGTGAGTTGGAGGGGCTCTTTTTAAAATTTATTTAAATGCTTATCACGGCCGGCTTAAATGTTGTTTTGCTTGTCGCGGCGTCGGTTTTAAAGCGGCTTATGAAAAAAAAATTGTTAACCAAATCAAAACAAAACATGAAAGGCGAGTAGAGAGATGGGGCTGCTTTGCGGTAAGCATTTCACTCTGTTGTGGGTGGAAAAATACGAGTCGGCGGGGTTGTGGTGAGGAGGTGGACGAAACTAATTGCAACAAAAGGGGGTCAGCTGAAAATGTATTTCTTAATTAAACGCAGCCCATTACAAAACCCGAAAGCGGTTGGTCAGCTGTGACGCCGACCGCCACAGGACAAGCCACTCTGATCTAAGTTGGGACACTAAAACAAACACATACACACACATATGAGGTCAGAACCCTGGGCAAATAAATGAAGAGCTAACCGAATATTTTCCAACCGCAACAAGACAAAATCAACAAGGACCAAAAAATGATGCCCAGCAAGCAGCCGAACCAAAAGCAAAAGCCTTGAACAGCCTGAAGTTGGGAGTTCTCGTTGGAAGGGTAATGGCGAGGGGGTGTTTTGGGAAAGGGTTGCTTACTCAATTAATTATTCAAGTGAAAATTTTCATATCCTCTGCCATACATACAAAATAAGTCTGGCTCTGAAGGGGAGACCGAATGGAGAGACTCTCAACAGCTGTTATCGCCATTGACCTTTCCTCAGATTGGTCGCTGCCCACACCAGACAATGGTGCTCTAGGAGTCGCAAGGAGTTTAAACAATTGAAGTCTCAGCCTTTGGAGAGGTCGTGTTGGACTGGCTGTCTCGCTTCTTATTTGCTTTGGCAAATTTATGGTTGCAAATTGTTTTGCATCCGTTTGAGGTGGCCAAGAGTGTAGAAAAATAAGGTTAACAATTTCGTAGAACTATTGGGAAAGCACTTGATCCCATCACGATTCCATGGGTTCTCTCCGCCAACGCTCTAGTCGATTAGATTTCCTCTTTGCATGCCAAAAATCAAGCAGACAGAGCGAGAGTACCAAGAGCTTCAGAAGGTGCCGTGAAAAAGGTCCAAGGAGACTGGCCCAGCCATCACTTTTCTAGTCCTTCTTGCTGTTGCTCTTGTTGCTGTTGCTGTTGATGATGATGATTGTAATCCGGTTTGTAAGTTATGTGCTGCTTAATTGAGTTCACATGCACATGACCTGAATTCTTGATTGGGCGGCGTCGGGACAACCGAACCCAACAGACCTCCAACCAGGCCACCAACTTCTACTTTGGCAACTAACAGACACGTGTATGAGTGCCGTACATGTGTGGCCTGTTATCCTGCCAGCTAGATAGAGAGAGAGTGAGTTCCCGGCGGAAGTAGGAGGAGCACGCCGAGGATATCTAAAAACAAGGCAAAACCCCATTTAAGCTTAAATGTGTGGCGTGCGCGTCAGGTGTGCTGACTGCTGATGAGCTTGCCTAGACCTAGAGAAAGCCAGAGAGCTAGAGAGGGTGCCTGAGAGACAGCACAGGGTGTCTTTTTATACTTTAGCTTCCATAAACCCTTGCAGTATGCCTTGCCGGCGGGGTTAACTTGCAAGTTGATTTCACTTATCCTTTATCTTTTTGCTTTTATTATATAATTTTTAGTGTCTTAGGCTTCCCCCCTGCTGCTCTTTGCTCGCTCTTGTTTGTTAGTTTTTACTTTGCCCGACTCTAGTTTTTTTTTTCCTTCTTTTTTTATTGAAGTGAAAAACAATCTCAAAATTTTCGTAAATCTGCACATCATAATTTATTTTAATTGCTGCCAAGGAACAGGCAAGCCAAACAAAGGGAAAAGTTGTGGGAAAAACGCAGAGCATAAAATGAACTAATGGAAAAGAGGAAGAATGAAAAATACTGGGGGAAAAAAAACAAGGCGAGAGAAATAGCTCAAATAAATCCATTAAATTTTGAGAAAACAGAAACTCCTAACCAATTTGAGGTAAATTAAATTTATGTTAGTTGTTTAGTTTGTTTATGATTTTAGCCAAGCTAAAATATATTCAAGTTGCTGGCTAAAAATTTGATCGGGTTGCTGGAATTTCAAATTTATAATTTCTGAGACAGAATACATTTTAAGCTCTCCTTAAGGTTATTAGAATTCGAGTCTATTTTCTGAACAGAATCTAAAATAAAAGGCTTAAGTTTACTTAACCACTGTGGAAATTTATTAAAAAAATATATATACATATATACCAGGGTAAGACAAGACAACAAAATATGCAAATATGCACCTGGTGCCAAAAAATTTTGTTACTCTAAACGAAATACACTTAAAGTTTTCTACAAAAAAAATAGGAGCAAAAAAAAAAAAAACAAGGATAGAGAAAACCAAAACACACTCACTCATCTAGAGCAAGGATCGAAATGGAGGAGACGAGGAGGTGGAATCCTGGTTTCGCTTGCGTATGTTGCGGTAAGTTTTGCTGCGGCCACCCAACAAAACTGTGAAAGTTTTTGCCACTGACACTGTTGCTATTTTACCCCAGACATGGTTGCCTTTTTTTATGTAAGAATATCCTGGCAAAGAGTATTTAGGGGTAGAGGATATGTGAAGCCTCGAAACATTTGACAAATGTTGGCAACACTGCCCAGCGCCACCACACACGCTGAGCTGCCTTGGCATTGGAGTCCTTCCCTGGAGGCTTTGCCCTGAGGCTTTTAATAGTTTGATAGATGTGACTCAGTCGTTTCTCTCACTCTCTCTCTTTCCCTGTCTTTCTCTGTTTTATGTATATTGAAACCACACATATGCAAATTTCAAAATTTCATAAGGGATGTTGTTGATGATGATGGCATGTGAATAAGGAGTAAATGGAAAGGTGGGCCAACCCACAACTTTAAGCCTTTTTATGTAGCTTAGATTGTGTGAGTTTTGCTTGTTTTTAGTCTTTAGTTTTATGCTTTTATAGTTTAAGAAACTTGTATAATTAAATAATGTGGCAAGGCTGGCACAAGGCTTGTTTTAGCTGCCTAACTTTTAATCAGAGCCATAAGGCGTATACGTAATATTTTTGAAACCCAACCAGTTTGAATTTATCAATACTTTACTCACTCAATTCTTATTCCTATTCCGTTATTATTCTTTACTGATGCGCGCAAATAATGAACACGAAACAGTTCAAAGTAAACATAAATAAAATTGTTCGAATTTTTATGGCAAAGACACACCCTTTCTATATTTTTCTTGGTGGCTGGGTTTTTTGTGTCTCTGTTTCTTTTGGGCCTCCGACAAGCAATTGAATTTGCTTGGAAAATCTACAAAAGTCCTTTTTTTATTATCTGTGTTATTTATTGTTGTTTCTTTCAGAAAGTTGAGTTGCGTTTAGCACTGCAAATTAAATTCTCGTTTGATGTGCTCACGTTCCTTGTTTTTTGTAACATCGACTTTCACTTGCCTGCTTCTTTTATTTCTATAAATTTTACTTCTACATTTTTCTCTGGCTTTCATGTTGTTGTTGTTGTTGTATTTGCCTTTTTTTGCAATTGTTTGAATACTTTTGCAGCGCATTAAATTAGTTTCGTTTGAGTTAACCATGCCACACCCACATCCACACCCGCTTCAAACCAAATAGCGAAACGCCTTCGTAAACTTATAATCATGTCAGCCAAACAAGCAACAACAACAACAACTACAACGATATCAAGGATGCCTTTGCCTTCGACTTTGCCTTTGCCTTTGCTTTTGCCGCTGATGATGACGAGTGGAAGAAGAAAAATTCCTTCAAACAGGAAAATTGTTGTAAGCATGTTTGTCTGCTCTTTTGTTGCGTCTTTGTTTCAATTTTTTTTCTCTCACTCTTCTTCAGGCAAGGAGCTAGATGGAGCTTCGGCAACTCATATATTTTCGAGCAGATAGACAGAAGGACCAAGCGACATTGTTGCATGTCTTTGCCTGTTCAGTCTTGTCAAAAAGAAAACTTTTCCACTGTTGTTTTTTTGTATATATATTTTTCCTTTTTTTTTTTTGCTGCTTGCCAAAGTTTTTCTATGAAACATTGTCAACCCACACACACTCGGAGCAAATTTAATAAATACATGACTAGAAACCTAGTGAGAATGAGAGAAACTTCCATCGACTGCGTGCCGAGTCCTTTAAGATCAACAAGCTCAGACAAGTCAAACGTGCCAAAGATGATCCAAAATTTCTGACACTTTAAGTTGCACGAAACAACAAATTTCGCCACTTGTTAACTAAGAAAAACCAATTGAAAAGCCAAGACTGCTGAAAATATATATATATTTACTTGATTTCGCAACAACCAAAGTGTCGACCAAAATAAGCTCATAATTTTTAGCAGGTCTTTCCCTTCGCGGCTTAATCTTCCACAACAATAAATGTCAAATGTTCAATGAAGTTGAAAGCCAAAGAAAGGAGTACTGGACGAAGACGGCAATCAATAAAGCCAAAGCCAAAAAAGGAAGAGTTCGAATGAACCCAAAAGCTTGAATGGTGTTTCCATTTGGCCAAAGGCAGACGGTGAGAAAAAATGAAAAATCCAGCCATTTGCCAACAGATTTCTTACATTATTGTTGTGTAGTTATTGAAAAGCTGTCAATGCTGCGACAACAACAGAAAAGTGCAACTATTTTCTTCCGTCTTTTGGCAGTAAAGATTTGCGCCAAGGATTTGGCCAAAAAGAAAAGTGGCAACAAAATGCGTTGACTTGTCAGAAGCTATTGACAGCGTAATTGAAAGCACAAGTAGCACAAAGCAGAGCACACAAAACAGAGAACGAGAGAGAGAAGAGAGCAACCAGTCCTGTCCTGTGAATGAAAGGACATTAAAGCTAGCAGACTTCCAGCTGTTGACATTTTTCACACCCTGAGAGTCGTTAAGAAGTTGAGGTGTTTCTTTTTATTTTTTATTTGGCCAGAAGGTTTACCAAGCCAACCAGCAATTCATTTAAGCCGCTTAAGCAGTTTTCTTTTCGCTTTTAGGGTTGCTCTGAGAAAAAGCTTAGCTAATTGCCAAGTAGTAAGTTGGTTAAAAAATTCAAAAGACGAAACTCCCCTCTCCTCGCCATTTCCTTCGTCTCTGTTCAATTCCCCTTCTATTTACATTTGGATATGTTTATTTAAATTTCTATTTAAAGCCAGTGCCAGGATGAGTCAACAACCCTTCTATTTGGGGGGAAGCTTCTTCAAATTATGCAATTTTCATAATGCAAATCATGATTGAGATCATCAAATTAGTGATAGACAAAAGGGGAAAGGGTCGAGCTAAAAGAGACCAAAAGGGGGTGAGTCAACCCTTTTGCAATTTTGGCACACGCCAAGCTACCATAACTCTATTTATATCAAAATCTAAAAAATATTTGAGCAGGGACTTGCCAGACTGCCAATAACACTGAAATTTTTCGAGCTGTGAATTTCATTTTTCTGGTCTGCTTGAAATGACGCATGTCAACATGAAATAAATCACTAAATGCTGTGACAATGTCAAAAAATTTGCCAGTTCAAAACAAAAAAATCAAAAATAAAAGAGAATAGTCTGTATTTTTTAGAATTAAAGTATCTATGACTCTATAATACTGTTTTTCGATGTCTTAATTAAGCTTAAAAGAAAATTTTGTTAATCTCATTCAAAAGTGCTTTAGATTTTTCAAAGAAAACTTGAAGAAATCAAGGAAACTTTTAAAGACCTGATCAGAACTTTTGAAAACTGAAAATCCAAAAGTGCTTTAAAAGCTGAAAGTCGATATAACGAATACTTCCAAGTTACTCTGACAAAAGAAAGGCATGTGAAATTTTTTAACTGGAATTGAAATTTTGTTGTCCTTGTTTTTGCGCCTGCTGCAATGACAACATCACCGGCTGGATGACTGGCTGTCTGGGTGTCCGGCTGGGTGGATTTTACCATATAGGCGCAAATATTTTGGCCAGGGACAATGACCGGTTTGTTACCCCTTCTCTGTTGAGAGGCACAGGCTCAAGCCCAGCCAGTCTGTTTGGGGGCACCGGCGGCGTGTCACTTCATTGTTGACATTTAACGTGTTCGTGTTTGGCGTGACAAGTGACATGCCAGGCACGAGGCAGGACAACACCAACAACAACAACAACAACTCGTCCTGATGGCGGCGACCAACTGTTGAGGGTGGCAAAGCTTGCCTGAATCGCCTGGCAGGAGACCGATAGGGGTGCGTACAAAATCGTTACCACGCCGGCAACGACGGAACAAAAGGTAGCGTATAATTGCATAAATATGCAAATTAGTGAGAGAGAACCGAGGCAGACACGGAAGGAGGAAAGTAAAAGGTGACTCTGAAGGGTTGTCAGGTTATGGGTGCGCGCCTCCGTGTCTATGTGCCTGAATGCCTCTGTGTATGTGTGTGTGTGTGTGTCAGCAACTTGACGCATTGTCGCCCCAATGTCAACGAGTGTCGCCCACACATGGCGGTAGCAAAGGGGTAGACAGGTTCGAGGCGAGCAAAACCCTTTAAAGCTTGAGCCCAAGCAATGAAGATTGCTATAGCAGCTGGAGAAGGGGGAGATAGAATTCAGAGAGTGTATCACGGTTTTCAGTATTTGCTGCCTTTGGCATTTTGCATAACGGAAATGTGTCTAATTTCAATACAAAATGACTTTGATGGTTTAACGCGAGAATGGCATGGCCAGAGTAGGAGAACTGAGTTTGCTTATCAAATCAAAAATAAAAAAAGAAAGAAATAAAAAATTATTCCCTCCCAGGTTTACGAAATTCTCTTATTTCTTGGCTGCCTTTAAGCAGATTCTTATTTATTGAAAAATTTCATGGACTTTCTTCCCTGCGCTTGGCTTCCCAAAAAGTTTGCTTTGTACTTTCAAAGTTCGTTTCATTTTTTTTTTTTTTTTGGTGGCTTTTTTCGCCAGAAATTCCGCCAGCAAGGGGGGTGTTAGGGGGCGCTGCTGGAGACTTAAGGAGACTTGCCACATTATGACAAAATGTGTATTTAAGTGCAACATTTATGTAAAATGTGCGTCTGGCAAGTTTCCGTCTTTAAAATATGCAGAATACCGACAGCAGCCCCATGGCGGTGGCATGCAACAATGTTGACTGGTTGGCTGACTTCAAGGATAAGGTAGCAGAGTCAGGCCAAAATGGGGCGTTGCCATTTGAAAAAGCGCAAAAGTTGGTGACGAACATTTTGTAAACGGTAAATTTGGCAGGAGTTTTCAGCCACTTCCACTTCTTGGGGCAAAGTTGGCCAAACTTGTGGGCGTGGGTGGCTGCCACATTTGCCTGAGAAAGTTCAGAAATTAAGTTTACTGACAAACGTTTGCCAGCCAAAGCAACTTTTCCCAGGCACTTTCTAAGCTTCAAGGGGAACGGAAAGTGAGCCGGCAAGGCTAAAGGACTCACTCAGTCAACTCAGCTGTGTGGAGTTTTTCGAGGCACATGTGTGCGCGCGACCAGGCAAAGCCGTGAACAACTTTTCTAATGCAATTAATTTTTGCACTCAGCAATGTTTCACACACACAAACACACGCACACAGACATACACAAAGTAAAGAAAGTTCTGCTTCTCCTTATTCTTTTCTGGCAGTTTTTCTTCATCTTTACTGCTCTCAGCTCTCTTCTGGTATGTTCTGGCGTCTCGGCACACAAATTAGTGGCAATGACGACGCCAGTCACCAGTCTCGGGCAGCATGTGGCGCCCTCTAGAACAAAGAAAAGCTCTACCATAATGCATGTGCCATAATGGCAGCTCCTTTCTACTGCTCCTGACCTCGTCTCTGGGAGTCCTCGTTCCCTATGCTTCATCTTTGTGACAGTTGTTTTAAATTTGTCACACACAAATTGCGGGATTTTTGGGTGTTTAGAGTGAATTTGCCGTCTGGTCAGGGACATGACCAGGGCTGGCACGGCTTTCCTCTCTGCTATTTGATGTAATTTAAATTTTTAATTAAGCACACAAATTGTTTTCAGCGGTTTTGCAAATCTCTGACAGATTTTGTGCGTGTGCTTTGTGAGCGAAATAATTTGAAAATTGTACAGATAGAAACACCAGAGGTCAATCAAATAGAAACGGTATAAATTTTAAATAAATTAAGGGAGCTCAGTTATAAATTCTGATGTTAAATGAAAAGTAAAATATTTCAAGCCTATGAAAAATGTTCTTATCTTTTGTGGGAATAAATAAAATAAATATTCTCTAGAATTCAAATTAAAAAGTTTGCCTTATTTGGAAAAGTGAAAGAGAGCTAGATTCTTTCAACCAAAAAAATCATTTCTAAAAGTTTGATTTTGACTGTTTTTGGAGAAATGCTAAAAACATAAAAATTACAGTTTGACAGATTAAAAAATTTACCACAACCACTAAATACACTCTCACACAGGCACACACACACACACACACACAAATAGACACCAATATATTGAAATTAGTATTTTTAATTTGAAAATTTTTTTTTTGTTATTTTAGAAAATGAGAACAAAATAGAAACCAAAACAAAAAAAATACTACATATATACATACAGTATTTAGTATATTATTTTAGTATTTTTTTTTTTTTTTACTTAAAAATAAAATAAACTTTTACAAACACTTTCGGTGAGGTTATGACGATTTTGAGGTGCACAAAGTTGGATGTTTTGTGAAAAGATTTAAGATCCAAAGTAGACTTCAAACTTACCTAAAAAGAGAAGAAAGAAAGAAAAGTTTAAAATTTAATAATATTTGCTTAAAATAATTAATAAAAATATTTGATTTTTTCATCAAGCAAAATCGAGCACCCATATTATTTTTCGTCAAATTAAAAATAAGCAAATCAGGGAAACCATAATAATAACAAAAATAACGCGTCTAAAGAAAATTCGGAGCGAAATCATTGAAATCACGAAAATTACATACTCTATGACAAAATCTAGACAAAAATATTTGCATTGCATTTCGATAACGGATATTTCCCCGTGCCTTATATTCTTTTTCCCCCTTTACTCTACAGGAAGGGTCGGGTATATTCGCTTTTGAGATGAAAGATTTAAGATTGAATATGAAAACTGAAATATAAGAATAAAAGATTTTTATCTCTAAAATTATTTTTAGAACTCTTGAGGTTTCTATAAAAAAGTTCCTGATCGATTTAGATAATATTTAGGATAGACTTTTAAATAAAATATTCACTGACTTGAAACTTTCAGGGAGAATTTTATACATTCATGAATATGAAACCGATATACGGTTGCATTCGATTTGAGAATTAAGTATCCATATCTAATATATAGAGATATATATTTTCGATCCTGAGGATCATTCCAAAGTTCGTCTCCCAATTCAGGCATAGGGTAATCATTCGTCTATCATATTTCAAATCCACTTTGGCATTCACTCAACAATTTTTATTGTTTTAAATTTTTTTTTTTTGCGAATTTTATTTTTTTTTTTTCATTTTTGTTGTTATTACCGTTACGGTTACTTTTGTTGTTGTTCAGTCTGCCTCGCTTTGGCTGTGCAAATTTGTATGTGTTATTTGTTTGGTTTGTGGTTTTGCGGCATTTATACCATTTCTTTTATGGCATAAACTACGTGACATGGACATGGACAGGGACAGAAATCAGCGAGTATGTAAAGCAGGAAAAGAGAGAGAGAGAGAGACAGTGAGCAAAAGAGAGAGGGCTATAGGTGACTCGAACGGCGGCAGGAAATGCGCTCATGGCGATACAGTTTCAATTCATGAATGTTAATATTTATGTTTTGATTTCAAACAACGCCACCTCTGAAATATTAATGAAATGCAAACAAAATGTTAGCGCGACTGTCTTGAATACACACTCTCACACATTAAGGCAGGCAAACACAGTCAGCCATACATAGTTGAAATGCAAATAAAGCCGATGGTTTCTCGTGGGCAGAAGGAATTCTTGAGGGAGAGCTCGCCTCATATTTGCAACATTTAAAGGCAAAAGTAAAAAGTCTAGAAAAGAAAAAAGACGAAGCCCCAAAAAATCAAACAACCAAACAAGAATGCGCCGGAGTATAAGGAGAGCTTAGAAAAGTAGCCAAGGTAAAAGATACCGAAAACATTTCAGGACTTGTGGAAAGCGGAAAGTTTTCCACGGTTTTGCATTTGCCTAAGTCTGATGACTCGGAGTGTAGCGAGTCTTCTTTAGCCAAGTGTACGAAGTAGATAATCAAAATGCTGCCAACGGAACTCAACTCAGCGCAGCGCCTAAAAGTATGCAATATTTGAAGACTTGAAAACAAGAGAGAGAGATAGACTTAGAGAGAAAGAGGAATGCGAGACCAGGAATCAGGAGGGTAGAGCAAAGTTACTTCCTAAAGTTACTTTGCCTGTTTACCATGCGTTTTGTGCTTGTGTTTGTATATGGAGTATTTTTTTCCTTCGTTTTTCTTCTTTTTTTTTTTTGGTGGTTGAATTCAAATTCGCTTGGCATAACAAATATTTTATTCGAGATTAACGCTTGTCAGTCAGCTCGGTAGCGCTGCTAACAAGCAACCAAGTTAACCACCCTTGGTTTCCAGACAGAACAAGTGCCAACCTGATGAAACTCTGTCTCACCGACTAAGGAACACTCTGATATATGGTTAAATTTTATAGATCTATTTTTAGAATCTTCTGGAATTCTTCAAGATTTATTTTAATGGTTCTAGATGCACAATATCCCAGAACTTTCTAGGAAAACCTATGTATAACTCTTTGATATTTAAGAGTTTCGAAATATCATAGAATAAATCGATACCTCAAATTTCTATAAAAATTCCTATGAGCTCCCTTTAATCAGTTAAACTATTTTTGGATTCCTCGAATTGTTTTTAATAATCTCTCCAATATTTGATTATTCTAATCTGAGCACCTTCTCTCTCACGCTTGATTGCTTTGTCTGCTTATTTTTGCAGGTGTCACACCCATTCTTTCTGGGGCCTTGAATGTATAAAGTCAATATTCTCATTTTAAAATAACCTCTTTATAGTTACAGAGTAGCTAGGGCAACCCAACAAGCTGCTATGCTTTCAGACGTTTCATAAAAATGCATAAATTTTACGCTGCGTACATTTTCAATTTGGTTTGTTGCACTTTCCGAGCCAAGTGGGTTCACGACGACAGGAACAGAAAGGAAACATTTGGCTGAAACAGCTGCCATGTGCCACACCTAAAAGTCAAAGCCAGTGGGAGGCTGAGTGTGAGTGAGCGGAACACATGAGCAACGCACAAAGGACACCACGAGCTGTGGAGGCAGCAACAACACAGCCGGAGACATTAGAGTTGTTCAGAGAACACAGACAGACAGATACGCCAATTTAGCTAGAGGGCAACAAAATTTACACACACACACACACACACAGGCACACACGGGACAAGGCAGCCAAACAAACGACAAAGCTTCCAAGTTCAGCTACAAGGTCCGTTGTTGGCTGTTGCTGAAGCCGATGCTGCGGAAGCAGCTTGTCGAGCCATCACACAAAATGTTACGGCTGCTTTCACCTCCTTTCCGCTGCTCCAGCTCATCTCACTTTCCATTCGGCAGGATATTCTTGTCTTTCTTTGGCTGCAAAAAGTAAAAGTGCCAGCCGAACTTAACCAACCGCTCCGCCCTATCCGACGGAGACGGTAATGCCTCACACCTCCCAGCCTTCTTGAGGTTCCTTCGGAGTCTGCCCAGTCGCACATTTTATTGATTTTCTCAATGTGGTCGCCATCGCCAACTCCGTTGTCAACTCCATTCGCCATTCTCTTTGCCACTGGCTTTCTCAATTCTTTTTGTGTCTCTCACTCACGCCCTTGTTTCGGGTGTGCGATTTCGTTGATCCTGGCCATGGCATCCTTTCGTTTTTGTCGCCTCTAAAGCTTCTCATGTTGTTGGTGTCGCCTCTATTGCTGGTTGGTGTGGTTGATGTTCTCTGGTGTGGCTGCTGATTCTGCCTTTACTTTTTTGCATATTTCCGGCGATTAAGCTTACACCCTCGCCGCGTCTGATTCCGACTCGGATTCCCTTCTAAGCTCTCCACTCTCTCTATGGCAGCTTAGTTGCCTTTTATGCCATAGAAAGCGTATCGAAACGATACACAACGAGACGAGACATTTGTTTGTAAATTATTTAATGTAACGCTTTAATTTTCCGGTATACCTTTTTATCTACTTATATACCCTACTCAAAAAGGGCATATACGAATTGTGATACGATTTGTAACGGTCTCAAAAAGAGGAAGCTCTAAAGTTGGAAAAACTTGTTTGGTTGATAAGAATTTCGATAGGGTACAGCTTCAAATCGGTTTAGATATTTACATATCTTCTGACACTAGTAAGACTAATTTTTTAAAATTATTCTTTGAACAGTTTAATTTTCTTAATTTTGAGGCGGTAATATATCTTCTTGAGTATTCCACACGTGACACCCTACGTAGTGTAGGGAATTAAAAGAACCATTAAGGTTGACTCAAAGCTCACTGAGGACCTCCTAGTCAGTTTTCGTGTTTCACCACTTTACAATTTGCCTCTTTCTCTATTTTTCCAGGAGGGTTGAGACGACTTAGTCTTTTTGCTTTGTTTTTGTTTTTTCTTTTTTTGCCTTCTCATTCAGACTGTCTCTGGCAGAGACCAAGCGAGCAAGCAAGCGGCCAAAACCGAAACGGCCATCGCCCAGTTTTGCTTTTGGCTGCGTTTTTTGGGTGCTTGACTTGCTTTGCCTTGTCTTTGTGTCTTTCAACATTTGTTTCCTGTCTTTGTGTGTGTGTGTGTATTAGAGTGTGTTTGTGGCTGCTTTCTCCTCTTTGTGCTGGCTTGGTTGCCACTGCCATTTCTGCTGTTTCGTTGCTGCTTTCAGTTTCGTTTTTCACTGGTCTCATCCTCGGACCATACACAGAGAGATGCACACTTTCTGGAATCTCTCCATGTCCTTTGGTGGTGTCCTTTTTAACTGTTTTGCTAGCCAAACACAGTCCGAATTGAAGTTGCTCGACGCGTTTATTCCTTTTGTTGTGCCCTGGATTTGCTGCTTCCTTTTTACTGGCATTTTCTGCTGCTACTACTGCTGCTGCTGCTGCTCCTGCGGACTCGAGTGGTATTTAACATTATCTGCTTGAGTACATGTTGCGGTATTTGCAGCAGACAACAGCCAAGCGACTCCCTCGCTTTCTCCATTTCCTCTTGGAGCTTTCCCCTTTGCCGGCTCATTGCTGGGTTCTCTTTTTTTTTGACGTTATGTTTTTATTGTTGTTGTCCTTCTGTCCCTGCGTTTCCGTTTACAAGGCTGTCGCCATCTTTTTTCTTTCCTTTTTGCCATGCCAGCTTTGTTTCCCCAGCCTCCCACTACACCCCTTCAACCATCCTGACCATTCGCTGTGGCTTTTGGTAAGTTGGAAGCCGCTTATCTTTGGTTATGTTTTTCTTACATTTTTGTTCATTGTTTGCTTTTGATTTGATTGTTGGCAGTCCACGAGAATGCCAAGTTCTCTCGTTACACCATTTCCCTCCCCCCTCTTATTTTTCCCTACGCCAGCGCTCTTGTTGGATTTGTTGCTGTTGTTTCCTCTTTTAGTTGCTGCCTTTAAGTTATAACGAAATGTCTACAAAGGATCAAGCATTTTGTCTGTCCTGTTGGCAAATATGTGAGGAACTTGGTACTGGGGTGCGTGTGTGTGTATGTGTCTATGTATGTGTGCATCCTGACATTGTCTGGGATGCCTTGTAAATCTGCGCTTGTCACAAACACAGAGGAGAAAAAAATCGCTGCATTCTTCAACATCATTTTCCGTTTGACTAAATGCACTCAAACTGCCAAGGGCGTTTCTGCGTGTCTCTGTTCAGCTCAGAATATTTCTCACTCCCCACGATTGCAGAGAGAAAGACATGGCAAGGACAACCAGGACTTTGGTAGAGTATAGCCAGCAGCAGTGAGCTGAGGCAGCATTAAAAGCTAATTAATTATGTTTTCAGTCAGTCAGTCATTTGGCTTACAAGATTTAGCCAAAGACGAGACAACAACCAGACTGACAGTTGGACAGAATAAGCGCGGGAGAGGGGGAAATCCAGTAAGCCAGTCAAGGAGTCAGCAAGTCCTCAGTAGTTGGCTAGTCCTGCCAACTTCTCCAACCATTTGCCAGTACGCGTCTCGTCTTTCTTGTGGTGTGATTTATGAAACCGAGCCAAAGCAACAGTTTGCTGATTGAAAAATCTACACAATTCTGATTTACAAGCAATGCCAAATAGAAAGTGCTACTTGAAGGATCCATTTCAATAAACATAAATTATTTTGGAAATTTTGATACATTAGAAAAAAAAAGAGAAGAGAGAAGGGAGCACTTGACACCTTCAATAAAACAGGACAATGATAGAAAGTCTGAGTCTCTTACATGGCGCACAATAAATATTCTTTGGTTACCATTCAAATGCAGACAGATTGCTGGGATTTCTGTATATCAAAGCAGGCAGCAGGTGGAAAGGTGAAGGCAAGGACTGAGTCAGCCAGGCAAGACAATCCTGGGAGTGACTGGCAGACTCGTGTCACATTTCATGAAAGCTAAGCCAAAACAAAAAAAGCATTAAAAAAGTAGAGAATAGAAGAGGGTGTAGTCAGGCCAAATAAAAAATAAATGGCCATCTATGCAGAATCTAAGGAAGTTTAAAGGATTTGACTAGAATTTTCGAAGAGCAAAAAATTGCCAAATTGTTTTTAGCATATTTTATTACCAAAATAAATCGGGTAAGTAAAAGATGTATAAGTAACAAGACTTTATTGAGAAGAGCTCAGCTAGTCTGGCTCTCGAAATAATACTGAGGGAATCTTGAAAGATTCTTAAGGTTTTCAGAGTTTCCTCGACTCTAAATTATTATTTGTCTGATTCTGATTGTCCTGATTCCTTTCAAGTTATCCTACTTATTCATTGTCGGTCATCAAGGGCCAGAGTTTTACCATAAATCTCCTTAAACTTTTTAATCCCTGCTTTAATTTCCAGCAAAACGTATGGGTAAAAAAAAGAAGGAATATCCCGGACCGGAAGAGAAAAGGTTTTGTTGAAACATCCTGACAAATATCATGACTCAGAAAATGCCTGAAATGTTGATGAAAAAGTTAACGAATTTATGTTTTTAGCCTGACTAAACAGTTTTGCCTAAGTTGGCTTTTCCTTTCATCATTCCCACCCACTCTACCACAACAACAATTTTTGTACCTTTTTCGCTTTTAATTTCTTTGTTGTCAACATTTGCCAAGAGTGTTGACATTTGCAACATTTTCATTTTGACTTGCTTGTTTTTATTACTTTATTTGCAGTCACATAACAAAGGCATAAAAAAAAACCTGAACAGACATTAAAAATAAAAATAAAAACAACAATAATAAATGCGAGAAAGAAAGCTTTGTTGGCACTTCTCTTGGGTTAAGGGAAAATTGTCGTGTCAATTGTCAATAAATGCGAGCAAATGAAATGAAATGAAAATATTATTTGCTTTGCTTTGCGTATATGAATTTTTGTTGCTTTTCTCCAGATCCTTTTTCTTCTTCTTCTGCTTCTTACTTTTCTTAGTGGTCTTGTTTTGCCTTCTTGTTGCATGCATACAGTATTTACTTGTGAGAACAACAATAAGAATAGCGTAAAACATTCTGGAATTTATGCATATTTTATGTTGGCAAAAACAAAAAAGAAAATTCCATACAAAAAGTGTAAGGAAGATAGGCAGGAAGAGGGCGTAACAACACGCATGCCAAACATGTGACGCAGCCAAATTAAAGAGCGAGAAATCGGTGAGAATTCGAGGACCTCTGTGCTTTTGGTAGAGGCGTGACTGACTCACCGACTGACTGACTGACTGACGATCAAATAAAAGGTGTAAAACAATAGCAGCTGCGTCAACAATGACAAAATCCTGTCGTGTCCTCGTCATGTCTTCTTCGTGTCGTCGCTGATGACTCAAGTGTGTGGGTAAATATCAACAATAAATTTGCTACAATGTGTCCCCCAAAATTGAAATGGGAGTGATGGAAACAAAATCATCACTATTCCTGAGACCTCTTGAAAATTCCTAAATATAGAAAGATTACTATGAAATTTCCTACTCATTTTGAGTAGGCAAATTTATTGAGATGGCTTTGTCAACAGAGAAGATATGGAGGAGTTGGTCCTACGGATTTCAGTGAAATTCACTATGACATTTGCTGGGTGATGCAAGATTTATTTAGGGAAATCAGTCGATTCCTTTTTATAAGAAGAAATACTTCAAGCTTAGTTTGATTAGTTTCTCAGAAGAAAAACTCCCACTGGATAGCTCAAATACCGACCTATTTTATATTTATAGAAAAAGAAGCTTTTACTGCGTCGACACTCACCCAAAAGAGCTATAAAAAAAGAAGGAAAAAACTTAAAACTTAGAGACAGGCATTTCGATAGGCCAAAGAGAAGGGGAAAGTAAGAGGAGCAGCAGGTGAAGAGACATGTCGCTTCATGCACCATTTGGCTGGGAAAGAAAGAAAGTCAAACGGTATATAGAATACAGAATAACCAACAAGGAGCTCAGCAGATACACTCCAGAGATGAGATACCAAGAGCCTGGGATTTGAGAGACGAGATGAAAGCCAGAGAGTCGAGACACATTTTTATTTTGCCATTTAGAATCTCTTATTTTCACTCGTTCTATTTCTTTTCTATAGACAAAGTCTTATCCACTGAGTCTCTGCACTAATGAAGTCTCAAAGGCGCGATTAAAAATGGAACTTCTTCTTGGCCAAAAGAAGAACAAAAACAAAAGAATAAAAAACAAATGTAGCCGATGGAGAGGCAGGCGGTAATTGCTGGGTAGACACAAGTGGCATGCAAAACTCTGATAAAAAGCAAACATGTTGGTGGCCACCAGACAGGGTCTGACTTTGGTGACTCTGTTGGAGAGGTTGGGGCGGCAGAGGGAGGATGGGGATTCGCGTTGATGCGATACCAAAGTGCTGCTTCAACACTTTCGAAAACTAAACGTTTTGGGAGGCTTAGTGGAAAAAGTGGAGGTGAGTTCGAGACAGAAGAGAACCGAACAGAATAGAACAGAACAGAAAATAAAAATCGGACTTCAATGGAGTAAAGACAAAAAGCTATAGCACATTTATCACAAAGTCGGCAGTCGACATAGATGAACAGGGTAAAGATGGGTGAGGGCTTGCTGAGGGTTTGAAGGAGGAGAAATAGAAGCGTTAAGTCATTTCAAATCGTAGTGGGTCCATGGCTGATTGGAAGTTTGTTTTGCTCTCTTGGTGGCTTTCTATGGGTGTATGTGTCCCTGTAACTTTCCCTTCCTCTTCTCTGGTTGTTGTTGTTATTGTTGTTTTTCTTTTTTATAGATTGCGCGCACGAGACACTTGACATTGAAAAATTTATTGCACGCTGGTGAGTTCAGTTGAGTTGAACTGAGCCAAAGTTCAGCTTGGTTGAGAGGGTAGAAAATAGAGGGTTGGACTTGAAAGTCAATGAGGGGAAAGAAGGGTGGAGCTCTGTCTGTCTTCTCCAGATAACAACAACAGCAACAGCAAGCCGTAGCTTTGTTTTCTTTTTGCCTTTATTTAGCTGACTCAAGGTTTGCAAGGAAGACCCACGAGACCTCTCAAGAAATCTTGACCAAAAATGCTGAGTCTCTTCTACTCCCCTACAAACCACTCCACTCCACTCCACTCCAGCCTGTCCATCAAGTGTCATTCGAAATGCAATTAAAAAGCATTTTTGTATGTTTTACCACTTTGCCGCCTCCCGCTTGTCCAGCCAAATCGCGTGATAAATGAAACCAACATTTGCACCCCTCTTATCACTCGACTCATACCCAGCCCAACTTAGAGTTGCCAACCCCTCAGCCACGCCAACTCATTGATGGTACAAATTTTTATTATTGTTCCAACTCATGCGAATTTCGCTGCTGTCCAGGGCCAACGCCACCCTAGCCCATACTCTGTTGTTTCTGACGTGGAAAATTTCCAATCCTTTGGCACCAGCATCTCCCTTTAGCTTTTTTTTCGGCATTTAAACCGTTACTGCCATCATGGCCGTCCTTGCATTTTACCGCTATTTATCTGTCTATCTCTCTCTCTCACACTTTTCTCTGTCTGTTTGCTCTACCCTCTTGAGTGTGTTTTAATTGCGTTTGTATTACACGCACAAGGCAACCATGAAAATTTTCACCATTTACAATTCCTTGCCCACCTTCACCTCCACCGTTCTCCACCCCCTCTTTCTGTCAACTCAGAATTGTCTGTCTGTCTGGCTGACTGGTTGAGTTTAACTACTCGTGGAATTCTGTGCAAAAGTTTATTATAAATTTCATTTTGAATGATTTTTATGTTGCAATTTCTCTCGCCTCCTCTCCTTTGCATTTTTTCTTCTTGCCTGTTTTTTTGTGCTAAATTAACTTAATTGTTTTTGCCTGAAATTAATTTTAGCGCATAAATTTTCAATTCAGAACCGAAAAAGTAGCCCCTGCTCAGCCCAATCCTTTCAATTGCCGCCTTTCTCTGTCTCGTTTCCTGTCACCTTAAAGCGTGAAATGTAATGCCTTCTTTTTCGCCTCCCCTTTCCGACAATTCAGAGTATTTTCTTTCAACAACAACAAGAACAAGAACTCCGGGTAATTAATTATGTGCGTAGAGAGCATTTTCAGCATTTCTTCAATTTCAGTTTTTAGCTGGCTTTCCCTTTCCCCTTCCATTTTATTTCATCTTCATTTCCCTTGGCATCTTTGCTCGGTAAATGTTTTCATTTCATAGAAAAAAAAATTGTTATTTTTTTCTGTTTTCATTTATGCTTTAAATTATGAAATTTTAATTAAAAGTAAATTTTTAAATTGCAAATTTGTCCTTCAATGAAGCCAAAACATAAATATTTTTTCAGTCTGTCACAATCCACATTCATTCATTCATTCATTCTCTCGTCCTTTCTATCCTCTTTATAATGAGTTAATTTATATGCTTTATTTTTTTTTTTTGGTGTTGTTGCTTCTTTGGCTATTCTTTTTTTTTTTATATTTAGTTATCCACGAAGTTTCTTCACTTGACATTTGAGTGGCTCGTAAAATAAAAAAGAGAAAGAGGAATGAGAGCCGGTTGACCATTGACAGTTGCATTTCATTTGGTTTTTTTTTTTTGTCGACTCCTTTGAAGTTCTTAATCCTGCGGGCGTGAAGCCGCTAACTATTTTTTAAATGACTGATAATCGGATCTAGAATATTCTTCTTCTTTTTTGTTTTTTAAGCCGCTGACTAATTTGCATAGTTGGGACCGAAAGAGCTGGGAAAACTGGTTGAGAATTCCAGAAGTTGAGAGAATATCGATCTGACTTTTAAAGAGCTTAAGCTCGTGTCAACTTAGACTCTGCGTAAGCTCGTTTGATTATTTTCCTTTTAGCCACCCTCGGACAAAAAAAGCAACAATGAAGAGAGCGAAATGAAAAAGAGAATGTGCCTCCTTTATTTTTTTTTTGTTAGATACTCGTGCGAATTTGCACATATTTTTCACTTAAATGCAAAACAGATTTTCATTTTCCCCATTTTCCATTTGTTTCAAAGAAGAAAATTTAAAGAAAAAATTCCGCCTACACACGCAATGGGGCCTCCAAGCGGTAGTCTTCTGCGGCTGCTGGCTGGTTGACGGGGGATGTGGTGAGGTGGGGCAGAGTTGCAGCATCAACTCTCATATACAACAATCAGCATAATTTCAGTTTATTTCCAAAGCCAAAGGCAAATGCTAAAACGGTAAATGCTTTCAATTTATTTTTCCAGCTTTCTTTTTTTTCCATTTTCCACGTTTTTCCTTTTTTTTTTTTTTTTGATGCCACAAATGCTACTGCTGCCTATGACATAAAGAGCCACCGAATAAAAAAAACACACACACACACACAGATATATATATATATGTAAAAGTTTGTAGATGTGAGTTGGCCCAAGTGCGTGTGTGTGTGTAAAAATGAATGAGTGCCGAAAAACCTGAGCATTTAGACAAGTTAACAAGGATTTAAAAGGTTTTTGCTGTCAAACACAAACACACACACACACACACACATGCTCCCGCACACTCTAAAAACCTGCATTGCGACTGACAATAAAAATAAAAAAGCATAAAATGAAAATAAATAATAAAAAAAAAAGAAAAAAATGAAAAGATGGGAATTCGCGTTTGCAAATTGTGATAAAAATATACACAAACACACGGCACACTCGACAAACTGAACCACATGATTAAAATGCTTGAAGAGCTCAGCCAAAAAGTACAGTTGGCTCAGTCAAACCTTAAAATGCTCTGCTTGTATAACTCGGCAAACCAAATCAAAAGAGAAGGTAGGAAATTTCTCACTCAATTAAATCAGTTTTCAAAATTTTTTCTTTTCCCTTCAAAATCCAACTTGTCTCAAAAAGTCTGAGGATTTCGAAAGGCTCAGTCTGTAGGGTAACCAACCATATATGCATAGCCGAATGGAGGTGTCTGTCATGAAATTTACTTTATATTCACGAAGATTTGTTGACGTTACTTTTTTCTACCCTCTTTTAGTAAATTTTCATTTTGTAAATGACATTTTTTTTTTCAGGCATTACCACCATCATCACCATCTTTGTCATTACAGTGGATTTTCACTTTCTCTATTTGCGTCATTTTTTTTTTATCAAATGTCTTTGGCAGCTGTGAAAAAAGAACAGATTTACCAAAGGCAGTTTAATTTTATTTCAATCATGTTAAAATGAAAGTATAATAATTTATAAACTGTCAAGGACATCAAGAGCAGCAGAAGCCAGGATCAGCTTTAGCAACAAAGTGAAAATTAATAAACCAATAGAGTATTCTGCTGGCTCTGCCATGTGAGTGTCCTGATTTCAGTTTCAATTTCTTTGTGCAAACAAAACGTATTTCATTTCATTTCATTTCATTTTCTTTCCTTTCTTTTTTTTTTAGTTCGGGTCTAACATAAATCACAAACTGGATTTATTTAGCTAGAACCTTTAATTTAATCGTCTACCTTTTTTTTTTTTAGTTCAACAAAAGAAAAAGACAATTTGCAAAGTGAATAATGAATTTTTGTTTCTAATTTTTATTGTTTTCAAGAATTTTGCTCTACTCGATTAAATCACTCAGTTTGCCTCTTGGCTAGTTTAATTTTAGAGTATTTTCTAGTCAATCTTGCCGAGTTTTCTTGTTTGCTTACCTTTTTCTATTTTATTTGGTTAAAATGCTTTGAATGAATTGAAAACAAGCCGCAGGGCTGACTGGCTACCAAAACAGTATCCTCCTCCTTCCAAAATTTGCTACATTTTTGGTATAGTTTCGAGGAGGAAAGAAAAGGTTCGGCCATGGACTGTTGAATTATTAATGAATGAACCTCAGCCTGTGCCTGTGTGGGCAACCTTACAGGTTCCCACCTTTAGTGTTGAAATTCAACAGAGTTGCCTGAAAATTTCTATATGGACCAAGGGGACCAATTCGTTAAAGTCTGAAACCGTGGCAGAGTGAGGCAGAGAGCTCGAAAAATAAAGCAATTTTATTTAGTTTGAGGTTAGGAAACCTCAGCTACTTGGGCATATTTGTTTATTACGAAATCTGCTATTGTGTAGCCTGGCAGAGGCCTGAAAATGACCTTGAAAGTTTCAGCCTTAACTGTGATTTAAAATGGAAAAATAAGTATAAAGATTTCGTTGAAAATTCTTTTCAATTAATTTACTGATTTCTGGCTTTAATAAAACTTGCTTTTTTCACCACTCACAAACAATAATCAACCGTGTTTGTGGCTTTAATTAAATTAACACACACCAGCAGAGTCAAACACAGCAAGCAATTTTAACTCTTCTCCTTTCTCGCTCTCTCTCGCTCTCGCTCTGTCTTTTTTGTTCTTTTTTGCTTGCCTGCCTGATTTTCATATAATTGCACAACGTGTCGGAACTGCAAAGCTCTCCAACGTCGACGACGACGTCAGCAGAGGCGTCAACGTCAAAGCCATATGCTTTTCAATTTGTTAGTGTTTGCGTTGATTTGCCGTTATGCTGCTTTTGCTGCTGCTTTTGCTTCTGCAGTTGCCTTCGAAATTGTTGCTTTTGTTTTGTTTTATTTTCCCATATGGTTTTTTGCCATTGACTGCGCCTGCTGTGTGTGTGTGTGTGTCTGCATTAAAAAAGCCACTTTGTGGCTTCCTGTGGCCTGCCTGCTCTGCCTGGTCTGCCTGGACTTAAGTGTGTGTAAATTTGTGGGCGTGGCTCGCACGCTCAAGCCCAGGCAAAATACTTTAAAAACAGTAAATTTGAAATTGTTCAGCTTGGTGCTGAGCCTGGGTAGGTCTGGGGGGGAGGCGAGGGGCGGTGGTCAAATGCATAAACATAAAATTAAGTTTACAGGGCCAAGCCAAATATTCCAGCCCATCTAATCCTTTATGAAGTTGGCCAAATGCCTTTCCACCTTAAGCCAACTTCCTGTTGTTCTTGTTGTTGTTTCAGCTGCTGCTGTTTCTTATTATTGGCTTATTGTTGACTTGGGCTTTTTATGAGGACGATCGTAAAAACTTTCAAAAACGAAAAAAAAAATAAAGTTGGGAGTCTTCCAACTCTACTCCCGCTGGTGGCAGTTGGGAAACGTGCCCGACTAGAAATATGCTAAGCATACAATTTTAATGTCCTGTTCGTGGCCGCCGCCCCCCCCCCCCCCATCCCCCTCTCTCTGTCCTATTCCAGTAACGAAAAAGTAAAGTTTATATTGTCGACGTTTTTATTGAAATCGTAAAATGACAACGAGCGCACGAAACAAACTCTCCCAACTCTTCACTCGCTCCACTCTCACTCTCTTTCTCTCTCTCTCTCTCTCGCGTCCTTTTCTTCTTGCGCTTTGTTTTGCGGTCTCCGTTGAACAAAATTTGCATACTAAATTTATGAGACAATTACCGAGCATTTTTGATTTAATGACAATTATTGTCATAATTTTTAGGAAAAATTGCCCGTTGTATTTTTTTGGAGAGAATCCCATTCTCTGTCTCATGGAGAAGCTTAAATATCTGCCTCAATTTTTGGCCACTTTCAAAACAAACACACACCAAGAAGAAGTCAGACAACAGACTGAAAGAAAATGCCGAAAAAAACATAACAAAAACAAGTTTATATTTATGCGTTTTTGTGGCTCATGAATTTCGGAGTACGCTTCACTCACTCTCGGCAGACACGAGAGGACATGTTTTTTGCCCCACTGCGGTTTATTTCATTTTTTCGTTTGTCTTTTCGGCTTTGCATGTCCTCGTAAAAATATGCTGCTCTATTCCCCTCGTCATTGTCCTTGGTCCGACTGAAGTCGCCCGACTCCGAAATACCCTGAACAAGTTGGCAAGCCTGGCTTGACTCAAACAAGCGCGCCATCTATCGGATTTAATTGTGACTCAAATTTTCATTTGTCTGATTTGAATCAAGTTTGGCTTCGATTGAGAGATCTTTTTATTCAAACCAAAAATTTAATTATTGCAAAACTCAAAGCTACTCTTTTGCTCCTTAGTTGGCAAGCCTGGCGCGCCATCTATCGGATTTAATTTTGACTCACAAATTTTCATTTGTAAATATCTCCAGTAAAAAGGGTCCGATTTGACTGAAGTTTGGCTTCGATTGAGAGATTTTTTTATTCAAACCAAAAATTTAATAATTACAAAGATCAAAGCTACTCTTTTTCTTTTCACTTAGAGTGTATACGAATTCCCCTAGTTCACTTCAAGTGGACTTTTTTAGCTTTTTGTTATTTGCATTTTTTTATGCCTCAAGTTCTCATCACTCGTTCGCTTATTTCAATTAATCAGTCACGCAATTTCCTTATAAAGTTTTCCCTCTTTCCCAGAAAAATAAACCATAAGCTTGTCTGCCATGCCGACATAAATCAACGATTTTCACTATTTCGGTTTCTTGTTTAACTATTTTTTTTTTTTCGTTTTTATTTTGGTCATTACAATTCAATTTCGTGACCTCCTCCAGAGCAGAACTTTTTTGGGGAAAATAAACGCGTAAAATAGTTCAACACTGATAGAAATCGAACTGCTGTGAAAGGGGTTAAAAGGGTTGGCGATGTCGCCGGGAATGTCCCGGTTTGAATGGCTCCATTGATTCAATTCCAGTTTAGTTTTCCTACCCAATTTTTGTCAGGCAATTTGTGTGTTCAGACCCTCCCCTTTTTTATACCCGCCCCCCTCCTGTTTTAATAGTGGGTTTGCCTGGTGTCTCAAAGACGGTGGCAACACCCCTTTTAGTTTTATTCTATTTATTTTTTCGAATTGGAATATAAATTATTATTATTATATTCCCAAGTGGAATTACCAAAATGAAATATTTAGCTAATTGATTTTTTTATTTTTATTATTATTTCTCATCAAGTAAGTAATTTTTGCTTCTCGGAAAAACTTAAATTTAATTTATTTTGTTTTATTAAATTAAATTTTTTTTTTAGATTTCTTTCCCTATTGAAATGATACGAAAAGGAAATGAAGGCAAAGCGGAAATTTCGCACACCGTGAGCTCGGTGTTTTCTCTCTTTTGTTGTTTACCATTTTGTGGTTAAAGCTGTCATATAGGAAATAAGAGAAAACAACAATCTGGCCCTGTCAGCCCGAGGAGACCCCTGTTGTCCTAAGCCTTTGCCCTGAGCCGGGTCGGACTCGACTGGGTGGGATGGATTTACGCTTATAAAAATGCAAACAAATTTGTGTATGCACCTGGACCAGAAACAGGATCACCAGCATTCCTCGTGGAGTGCGATGGGTGCCACTCAATTTGCCACATTTGAATTACGATGGCGAGGTTGAAACAAAACTGACAGACAGCCCGAGAGAAAGGCGGAGACAGACAGACTGGCTGACAGATAAAGAGACAAATATTCTGGTGAATAGAAAACGAAATAAAAAAGCGAAATCAAATTGAATTTTTATTTACAAATACTTTGCACTTCAGCAAACGTGACAGAGATAAAGCTCAAAGGAATCGGAGAAAAAAAATGAGAAAACAAATAAAACTTCAAAGGGTGCAATCAGGGTTGTATTTTTTTTTTCGTTAAAGATAAAAACGAAACAGAGTATAAAATTTAAAAATGGAATGCACTGGAAATTGATTAAACATATATAAAATTATAATTTCAACCCAGGCTAGGCAGGGGAAAGGGGGGAAAAAGAAATAACAAGAAAATCAACTTAGAAATTACGAGTCCTTTGTGAGCGGCCATTGAAATAAAAACAAGGCAACAACAAAAATCAAATAAAAGTACAACGAAAATGAAAATTAAACACACACACACAGGCACACACACATGCTGAAACACACAAAAAAGTAAAATCATAAAAAAGTGTATAAGAAAAAAAGAAAACAGAAAACAACAAAAACAAAAGCATAATAATATAAAATAAATAAAAGTAATAAAAAAAGGCAAACAATGCAATTTTCTAAGGCTCACTTATGAAGCACTCACCCCGCTCCTCCTCTCACTCCCTCACCATGGAACACCCACTCTCTCTCTCTCTCTCTGTCTCTGCGTATGCTGCTGCCTGGGAGAGTGTAACAGGCCACAAAGGTCATAAAACCATATCAACGCCATTAACTCTACAACAACAACAACAGCAATGAAGAGGGCGGAATTGGCAACCAAAAAGAAAACAACGAAAAGTGAACCTCACATTCGAAAGGGCCAGAGAGAGTGTGTGTGTGTGTGTGTGCATATGTGAGTGTGTTTGTGAAAATCATAAAAAAGTGCGCAACAAAAAGTTGCCAACACACAAAAATATAAAACAAAAAACAAGCTCCCCGGGAAAGGTAGTAAATCGAGCCACCTTCCTTTTTTTTCTTTGCCAACTTTGCCAAAGCAAATGAGACCCGTGCGGTTTTTCCGTTTATTTTTTTTTATTTTTTTTTTTACTTGTATTTTACACCGTCCGTCTGTCTAATCGTCCGTGTGTGGAAAGTATGTGCCGCTTGTGGCTGCTGCCTCAGCTTCACTTGTTTAGACAATGTAAACGTTTTGGTTGTCGAAAAAAAATATAAAAATAAAAGAGAAAAGGATGAGGAAAAAAAACATGGAAGATGGCAGCACTGGCTCAGGTGAGTTTGGTCAAGTGTGAAGAGACAAACAAAATTATATTTGTTTTCGTCGGTCTAGCAATTTTTGCTGAAGAACAGAATTTTTATAGCTTTAAAAATGCACTAAAAAATACCCAAAAACTAAAAGACAAGGCACACTGAATTGAAAGCTTAGAGAGAGAAAGCTTTTAAAAGCTGCGATCAATTGTCTCACTGATCGGCCAACAAATGTGTAGAATGCCAGCTTAGATTGAATGTTGCTTTCTTAGTCCAACAGGTGGCGGCAGCAGTCATTGAAACCTATACAAAACAAGACCATTTGAACGACTTAGCTCTTTACTTTCCCACTCTTTCATTTTGTCTTAGTCACACCCCCGTTTTCCTGCCACCATTTTCTCCAGCCCTTTCAGCTTAAAAAAAAGGTTTTACCCAAACCACTTTAGTTAATGCCACTTGGCAATTGGGCGGCTCACTTAATTTTATGTAAGAGCTTTTCTCTCCTCCATTTTTATTTTTCGTGCTATCTTTCTTCATTTTGATAGCTACTTCAGTGAGTTGCTTTTGCACTCTACTTCTCTGTCTCTGTCTCTGCTGGCGTCTGGTCCCAGCCCCTCTGGCCTGTATAAATTTCATGTTTAATCTCGCATAACGTAACGATATAAACATTAAGGCGTTGGCGGCGCCTTGCCAACATTACGTTAACGCTAACGTTAACGTAAACGACTCTGGTAACTTCTCTGGGAATGGCAACAATTAGCTTTTAATGCACTTTCATTTTTGGCCATTTTCAACTTAATTAACGTGTCTTTGGGGCCAAGTTGCCGAAATATAAAAGCCACTACACTTCGGTTCCCAGTGTGACACGGACTCAGACAAGCCTGGAAAAGAAGGGGAGTATGTGTGTGTGTGAGTAGGATACCTGAAGTACTTTGTGTTCATTTTTAGTTGTTTAGACGCTTTTGTACTCGTACATAAAAATGCAATTAAAATGGCAGTTCACATGTACCCACAATTTTCAGTTGGAAAACATAAACACAAACGCACTCACATTCACATAGTCTAAATTTTATACACAAAAAGTCTGACATATGCTGAAAAAATAAACGGATTATGGAAAGCGGAAAGAGCTGAAATGATTAAAGACCAGGAAAATGGAGAGGGCTACACACGATGGAAGCTGGATTTGGCATTAATCTTAAAAGATGATTGGATTTTTTTTTTTTTTTTTTTGGAAAGACTTTTCAAGGACCTTGCTAAACAAGAATCGATCTTGTGATTATGGAAACTTGAATATATTCAACCTAACCTCAAAATAGAATAGGAATATTGAGTCAAAAAAGTAGTTCAGAACTTGTTGAGATTTTTAATTTTCCTAGTTAATTTCTAATTGAAAAGAGTTTAGATAAATTTATTGACTGCGTTGGGAAGATAAGAATTTGTTTGCTGGGTTAATTTTGCAACTATATAGAGTACTTCCGTGTATGTGTGTGTGTGAAGTTAAGCTTATGTTGGAAAATAAAATTCATTCATATACGCACACGCATACTTTTGGGTAGACAATAATTTATGCTTTATTTTATGGAAAATTTTTAAATGGCAGGTCAAAGTTCTCTTCGGCTTTAAGCGCATTAAACAAAATGGAGAAAACCACCCAGACAGAGAGCGAAAGAGAGAGAGATGTATAGGAAAAGGAAAAGCCAGGCGAGCCAAGGCAAGCGGGCGAGATAGAGCGAGCGAGAAAAAATAAGTGCAGAAATAAGCAGGCCAAAACGAGGGAGGCAATTTCATTTTGCACTTAATAAAAATTTAATGGGCTTACAATGCTGCTGCTGCTTACCATGGCTCCTCCTGCCTCCGTTGGGCGTCGAACACGTCTACATTCCTGACAGGGTAAATGAGTGTGAAATTGTTGCCGCAAGTGGCTTTAAATTCCAAGAGGTAGCAACCGACACAAAAATAAAAAGTAAAGCAAATAAATTTTTCAAGATTTGCCACACACACACACACGCACACTCATAAAAACATCTGATCCTTGGCAGCTACGTCCTGTGAGCTCCTGCCAAAGATAGCACACAATTGGTTGGCTTTAAAAACCAGAGCCAGGGCTATAAAAACAAAAACCAAGGCTAACAACAGAATAAACAGAAAAATACAAAATTGCCATAATTTTTATGATGCCCACAAAAACAAAAAAGCTGAGAAACAAAACCATTGACATCTCAGAAAATCTTATTAGAAATCATAAATAAAAATGCATAAAAATCTTTGTTTTTATTCTTTTTTTTCGGTTTGGTTTTGGTTTTCTCTCTTTTTCGTGTTGCCACGCAGCTTAGCAGTAAATCAAAAGCAATAAATAAACGAGACCATCGAGGAACAAAAAAAAGCAAGAATTTATAAACACGCGAGAACAGCAACAAATTTTTATTATCCCCTCCAGGCTGAAGTTTAGCCAAATTTTTCGAGGTGGCCGGCGAAGTGTGTGGAAGATGAGAAAGCATAAAAGCAGAAGCGTGAAATATGTCAAAAAGAAAAAGTCAAAGAAAAACTTGCCAACATAAACTGTTTACAAAAGATCCAGAAAACAGCAGGATAAGCCAAAAAAAGAATAAAAAGAAACTTTGAGTTTCACCAAAAAAAAAAAATAAAATAAATAAAAAATTAAAAGAAACCTTTACACCAAGTTTAAGAACTATTCCAGAGGCCCATAAAAAATGAAATCACAAAAAATTATGGCAGTGGGAAAAAAGTTCACCAACAATATGGCAAACTGGCCAACAAAATCGGCCCATAAAAAAAGAAACAAAGCTCCACTCAACTCCCGTTGCTTTGTCAGATTTATAGAGGCCAATGGAAATTTCATCACCAAATGGAAACAAGAAGAAACTAACTACGAAAATAAAAACGAACAGTTATTAAGCGTTTATTAAGGCCTTGGTCAGGCCAGGCCAGAAATGACAGATTACACAGGTGGCACACGGGGCGTATGAGCAACCAAAACAAATTGACACATTAAAACAAATGAGGCCAATGTGGCCAGGCCGGAGCAAGGACAGGACTGCCCAGACAAGGACAAGCCCACAAAGCCGGCAACTGTCGAAGACCCAACTAATGATGCTTGTTAGACTCGCTCCGAGGCCAACGGAATGGTCAGCCAAGCAGGGTAAACCTCTGACCAGGTTAGCCCAGCAATGGCTCTGGAATTTGTAGCTGAAATATTTTCAGTACTTTTTTTTTTTGTTTGCTGTTGTTTTTGTTTTCGTTTTCCTGAGAAATTAACGCCTTTCTGCCAAGGTGCCAAAACACCTGCCAGTTCAAGTTAATGGCTTTAAGCCGAAGCAAAAGTGGCTGTAATGGGCTGGTGGGAGCTTTGAAACTTTGTCGCCACACGCATAAATCAAGTTAATCATTTTGGTTGCAGAAAAGCAACAAAAACCAAAACCAGAAAACAAAAAAATACAAAAACATCAGCCAAACAAAGTTTACCAAAGGCTCGAGCAGAAAGGTGTTGCCTTCTGGCTGCTACTTCTGCTTAAATTGGACATTTATATTTTTGCTGGCTACAACAACAACAACAACAATGGCAACAAACACTTGGCATTCCATTCTTTGTGGTACTTTGCTGAATTATGAAGCCGCGTCAGAAGGCATTTTGTTCTTTTCTCACTTTCACATTTAGTTGAGTTTCTTGTTGCTTTTCCTCAGCTTTTTCCGGCTGTGCGGGTGTCTGGATATGTATGTATGTGTGTGTGTGTGTGTGTGTGTGTGTGTGTCTTGAAGATTTATGAGTTTTGGCCTTGTACTTGACATTTTCTTGTTGCTTACCCACAAGTGAAATATTTCTGGGCTGGCAAATTATGTTGGTCCGCCCGATGGGTTTATTAGTTTTGCGTTTCAAATTAAAATGATGCCAATATGGCCAAAAACCAGGAGGGATTTGACTTACCTGCAAAGAAAAAGAAACAGAAGAAAAGTTTAAAAATTTATTCATAAACAAAAGTTTTCTGATAGTTGAAAATACATTTGAAATATACCAAAAAAGTTTATTTGCTAAAAAAAATATATGTTCCCATCAAAGTTCGCTAAAGGTGAGATTAATTTAAGTTTCTGGTGAACCTGGAGAAAAGACCTGCCAAACTATGGTTCTCTATTTCTGAGCTATTGTATTGATTAGCTTAGAATATACCAAAGAAGTTATGATTAAAGTTCGCTGACTTGGATGAAACTCGAAAAAATTATTGTTAAAATTTTGCTCTTCTTTTGAGATATTGTATGATGTTCTTCTCAAGGTTCTTTGATTTGCCTTGATAGACCAATCACGTTAAATTTCTGAAAACCATGTTCCCATCGAAATTCGTTGTATGTCATAATTATTTTAGATTTAGCTAAGTCTGGAGAAAATACCTGCCAAAATTCGTCTCTCTAGTTTGAGTAGTTCTTGAGATCCGTTGAGGAAAATAGCCGTAGACTTTTTCTCAGAATGATGTCTTCTTTATACAGCAAATGAAATCTTTGTATACAGATTTATATTAATTGAACACTATACCTAAAATTCCTGAATTGCTTAGGAATCTGAAATATCTCAGCTCTCATGAAACGACATAATCAAATTTGATTTCCTAGACTTTATTTTATAATTTCTCCAGAGAAATGCAAAAGGTGTATAAAGATTTGAGCTGGAGTGACTTAGGTGAACAAACTGAGGTGCGGAGTCGGGGATCAAATGAAATTGGGAGTGCCTCATAAATAACAAAAAGGTAAGAAAAAACTTCGGAGAAGAAGGAATCAACAAAAGCGCAATGATGATAGTCAAAGTCAGAGCTTAGAGCAGTCAAGTTCCGAAAAAAAAGAGATCAAATCAGGAACTTTGTGTAAACTTTTAGCAAGCCAATGTTGAATGAAGGAAAAGGCTGCCTCAAATACAAATGAAATCAAATTGAGAAAAAGAGTTGCAGTTTGAAGAGCAATTCAGTTTCAATTCTGGCAGCTTAGCCAGCTCAACCACACGGTCTGCCAGGGTGACGAGATGGAAGAGAGAATTATTGAACTTTTATTTGGGGAGTTGTGGGCGTGGCCGAATTTGACAAGCCAAACGAGTCCTCGTGCTCACATGTGCGTGACGTGACATCGGTCAGGGTCCGAAAATATTTGAAAGAAGAGCAAAGGAGTCCAGCGCAGAGCAGACTGACTATGTGACAGGAACAAGCAAAAGCGCAGGTAATCCTTTGGGGACTACAAGCAGACCGGGCGCAGACTTTGGACCAAACCAGGGAGCAGAACAGTTGGCTCGTTTTGTGAGTTCTGAGGGGTTGTGGTTTTTATTTTTGGCAGCATTTTATGCAAAAATCTACAGTTTTACAGGTGGCAGGACGAAGACAGGATAACCACAATTCCATGACCAAACAACCACACCCACAATCGACAGTTGCTTGGTTATTTTTGTGGTCCTCCGGTGGAAGCAAATAAAACTGAAAGACAGAGAGAGGCACATAGAGCAAGAGGGGTGTGGGTGTGTGAGGTTGTGTGTGTGCCTGTGCGTGTCCAGGCTTGTTTGCATTTGATGTGGTGTATTGTTTGTGCGCCTCAAGGAATGCTTCATTATTTTTGCAAACTTTTACCTTATAAAGCTGGCAATTTTGTTGCTGCCCTCGGAGAGTCTATCAACATTTTTAGCCCCACCTCTCTCTTTGGCTCTCTTTCTTTTTTTTTTTGGCTAACTTTATTTCTCTGTTTTTTATTGTTTTAGCAACACCTGAACAGCTTCGGGCTTTCATACCATTAGACATACATTGCAGGAGCTAGTGAAAAGCGTAAGAGCGAAAGAGACAGAGCCTCGCTGTCATATGCAAAAAGCAAATTTGGCAGCCCTGCCATTTTATTTGGCCACAGTGGGAAAAGTCCAGAGCAATAGAATAGTTTTTTTCTTCTTCTTATTTTTTAGTATTTCAACTATTTTATTTTATTTTCTAACCATGCTAGTTGTGTTTGTTTGGTTTCGTCCATTGATAAATTAGTTTTGGACATTTGTGGACAGGCAGTTTTCTGGCATATGAAATGCAATTATTGTTAATAAATGTTTGCCAAAGACAGGCAAAAAAAAGAGAGAGAAACAACTCGAGTTGGCTTAAAGGAGAATTCAATTAAATTTCAAATATACACGTACACACACACACACATGCAGCCGGCCTGTCATTTGCTAAATGGTGCACAAAAGTATGCAATGATTTTCTTTATTTACAATAGACATCATGACAACAAAAACAACAACAACAACAGCGGCAATAAAGCTAGGCAAAACGCCACTTAAAGGCTAAGGGAGGGACCCACTTAATTTTCTAGTTGATATGACAAACAAATGCCACTCCCACACACACGCACACTAAGAAGTAGGGGGACGAAAAATCCGCTTAGCTCAGCTTTGTTGCAATTTTACAAAGTGCCACAACAACAAAGAAAGAAGCAACGCTCGCCAATCAACTTTGAAAATGGCATCGAGACAACCCATAAGGTTGGCCGCCTTTGTCGGCAACTAATTTTCAAGAAGAACACTCCAACCACCAATCACAGCCACCTCCACCATGCCACTAGTCCACCTGATGCCACCTGCAGTTCTGCTGGCCCGACTCAATTTAGTTTGTCTAGCACTTTTCCAAACGATAGAAAAGCAATTCACTTTGAAATTTGCACCTGTAAACATTGTCAAACAATGGACAACCCTGGACATACGGGGACAGAGACGGACACTCACAAGACAATGACAATGGCATAACGGCACATCGAGTGCAGCAGCAGCAGCGAACTAGAAAGCTCTCCTATACTGCTATTATTTTGCTAGACTGTAATGTAGTCTTATTGTTGTTTTTGTTGTCCTCTCGTTTTTGCAAATCGCCTTAGCTGGTAATTGTGTATATGAACAAACAAGTCCGGGCACACGACAAGCCAAAGCACACAACAAAAGTACAACGCAAGACAACACAAGACAAGACCAAGCCCAAGGCAAGCAGCTTTCAGACCCACAAAAGGAGCGAAAGAGACGACGAGGGCAAGCAAAGCCAGGTGGCCTAGGCAGAGCACACAGCAAAATTCTACTGCGCTGTGCTCGTTAACATCTCCGACTAAATCTACCTCTCTCACTCTGTCGCCTGCCTGGATACCGGCACTGCTGGTCATTCAAAGTGCTGACATTGCTTATACAATTTTATGCCTGCAGCGCTGCTTCCACTGACCGCTCTGCGCATCTACACACACACTCTCCCTCTCTCTTTGTATCTTCTTTCTCCCTTCAAGTACAGCTGTGATCTGCAGTTTGGTACTTCTTGTTTTTGTACGTGTGATTGACCAGCTGCACGTACACTTGCCAAATGCAAAGACATAAAATTTGCCGTTATATTAAACATACTCTTAACCCCCTGTTGCCTACTGCTTCTATTTATGTTTATTGAAAAATTCCGCCTACCCTGCCAAAAACTCAAATGAAACTTGAATAAGTTTGGCGAAAAACGAAAACAAGTGCAGCTGAAATCTATGCTACATTTTTTTTTATTTCTTCTTTCTTTGAAAAATATCGATCTTTTAGTGCCGCCAGCTATTCGAGAGTATTCAATTTAAGTAGCAACTTAACCTGATGGCTTTGCAAAAGGTGTGTCTCCCTCAAAGCAGGCGGCAGTCACAAGCTTGACAAAAGTAAATTGAAAATCGAAAGTTGTAAAATTTTACGACCTTCCTTTTCCTGCTGACTGCCTACGCACACACACAGGACAACTGTCTCGAGTTTTAAAGCTCTTGGCAATTTTTTCCTTCTCTTTCTTTTCTTTTCTTTTCTGTTTTTTTTTTATTTAATTTTCCATTTAAAATTTCTGCCCTATTGAAAGCTTCTAATGTCTGCAATAGTCAACGGAAATCGCCAAAGCCGCAATCACAGTCTTCATTATTTCTCTCTTCCTTTGCTTATCATATTTGCCATATTCGACTTTCACTTCTGAAGCCGGCTTCCTGCCATTTTTTTCTGGCTTCTTCTTTTAGTCCACCTCTCCCCCAACTTTTAGCAATTGCATTTCCCATGTTCTTCGCTATTGAAATGTGTTCCCCGATTCTTTTTTTGCTGACTTCGTTTCGCTTTGTAATTGATTTTCAACATTCATTAGTCTCGCTTACTTTTGTCCAGACTTTTTTCTTTTGTCTAAACTCTCTTTCAATTTTACTGCCCCAAAAAAGTCATTTTGTCTTTTGTTTTGCATTTTTTTTTTTTCGTTTTTGTTGGTGCAAATATCATTTCACTTCCACTTACTCTGACACTCCCACTCAACTGAACTTAAACTCTCTCTGCCTCTGCTCATGCCTTGGGTTAAATGTTGCAGAATTTCACTTTAAATATGCTTCCTGGGTTGTGGGTGAAGTTGGCTGCGGTGGGTTTCTTTTTTTTTTTTTTTTGACTGGCTGTTGATTTTTATGCTTTTTAGGGAGAAGAAGAAAGGTTCTGTTTTCATCTTCCTCTTTTTTTTTGCAATTGTTTGAATTTTTACTTTCGCATGTGCGACTTGATTTCCGTTGCAAATGGGCTGGACCCCACCCCACCCTGCCCCGTATTGGTGGCACGCAGTTGACTGCTTCTGCTGAATCGGAGGTGAGCATTATAAGTGATATTGAAATCGTTGTTGTTGCCATTGTATTGGTTGCTGCTTTTTACTGTTAAATGGAGCGTATGATTTATATTTTATTTTATATTTTATATTTCTTTCTTTTTTTCGCATTGAATGGCATTTTATGTACACAAAGGAGGCATTAGCATTGCTTTTAGAGAAAAGGAAACCGAGGTCAACTGAATTTCTCTAATTAAAGGACATGGGACATATGTAAGCCTCTCTTATAAATTATGAAGAGCTTACGACTAAATCCACCAGACAAACCAAAGAACTAAAAAAAAAATAAATAATATAGACCACAACCACTTGAGATAATATACATAAAATATGTCAAAAATGCTTAGAAGCCAAGCAGAAAATATAAAAAAATAAAAAGCTCAGACAGACAGACCGAACAGAAAAAATGTTTGGGATATTAAGGGCGAACCAAAATGTTTGCATGTTTGGGGCAAATAAACTGAATGAATTTAAGTAAATCTAAGCGAGAAAGACCGAGGCCAGACAGACACATAGAAAAAGCCCAGAGAGGATACAATAAAAGAGAGAAATAAAGGAAACACACACAAAGTAATAAACCCAAAAGGAATGCGTCGCTATAAAAAATCAAGACACAAAACTTAAAAAAAAAAAAGCGAAAACCAAAAGACATTTCAAGCCAGATAAACAGTAGAAGAAGAAGAAGCAACTGTGCAAAAAAAAATTACAACGAATATGGCAAGACACACAGGGAAAATAATAAAGGCACCAAGCAAAAAAAAAAAAAAAAAAACAGAAGGGAACAAATTGTTTTGCAGCCACCAGAACAACAACAACAACAAAAACAACAGCAAAATAAACGTCGCCATCGAAGCGAAAGCGCAGAGAAAGAAAAATAATAAAAAATACAAATAGATTTTAAGCAATTTCACTTGTGAACGAACGCAATAAAAATCAAGAATATTTGCAATGAATTTTGCCGCAATTTCAAAGGAAACCAGCAGCACCAACAACAGCAACAACAACAACAACAGGAACAGTGAAGGGTGAAGAGAAATGCACGATTGAGTGCGCTGGCAAAAATAACGGTGAAAACGTAAATTGTTGACTGGGCTGGCTGGCGTATGCGTCTGTGTGTGTGTGTGTGTGTGTGTTGATAAACATTCCCGTTGGAAAATACAAAAGGGAAGAGATCGATGCCTAAAAAGTGAGGTTATATACGAAACGATTAAGCTACATTTTTATTCCTTTGCAAAAGTCTCCCTGACATTTCACTTGAATTGCCCAAGAATGGATATATTGATATCTGCACTTTTTCGTAAAATCTTTATCAACTTCTTTTTTTCCCTGATAGGCACGATTGCCACACGCGATTCAGTCCAAGCAAAGCTAGCGGTTTGAGAAATTCAATTTCATGTAAAACGAAAACGAAATCTAACAACTTTTTTATTTTGGCTCTCTGCCACCGCCCAGTTTCTTCCACCTGAGATAAAAAAAATAATGTTTAAAAGGAAAAAATTCAAAAAGTAGCTGGAAAAAAAAATATGATAAAAAAAAAGTTTAGTTCAAAGTTGGAGACGTGCTACTCACGTGAAAAAAAGAAAAGAAATGAAAATGGAAATCGAAAGCAATAAAAGCGAGTCACAATATGTGAGCACGCGACAGGTACAAAAGGACTCAGGCCAGGTCTCCGTCGAACCTAACCTCACTCAGTTGCTTTAGCCGTCAAGACGAACAATGTTGCATACTTTTTGGGGCGCCTGGGAAACCAGAAAAAAACGATTTTCCCTAACCCAACTGCGGAAGCGGTAGCGGCAGTGGCAGAAAAACCAAGGGAAATCCATTCTGTCCTGGCAAATCAGAGGACATTTCGAAAATCAAGTGTAAATATGAAAATTGACAGGCCAACTCAAGAAAATCTGACTAATCCAACTGACTGACTGACTGACTGACTGAATGAATGACTGACTGACTAACTGAGTGATTGTAATGGGGATGCCAAGAATTTTTCAATTTATTTTCATGTGCATTTTTATGCATACAAAAGCAACAAAACACTGGCTAAAAGAATAAGAATAAAAATGAGTAGAATAAGAATGACAGCAAATCACATGAATAAACTCACAACAGCCTCGAATGAAAGCAATTCAAGTGAAATGAATGCCCAGGCGTGAGTCTCAAGTGAAAATAATCATAATGAAATGCTTAAGCAGTCACAGCCAAACCCAATGATGAAGTTCAACATAAGGCAAACAAACAGGGGGAGAGACAGAAGGACGAAGTGGAAAAAGAAAAACTGTTGACATTGCTTGAAATCCCAAACACTTGAATTCACACCACGGACCCGAACGATGAAGACAAATCATTCACAGTCTCTTCGTATAGGCAGACAGTCTATAAAAAAGTATAAGAAAGGCTCTCAAGTTGCTTGATGGAAAGCCGAACTAAGGGAATAGATGCGTCTTTACACTCAAAGGAAAGAAAATTAAAAAATATTTTATTGAATTGGTCGAGCCAAAAGTCTCAATGAATCCTGTAATTATAAAGTCACTTAGTCCATCTCAAATTTGAATTCCAAAAGTTAATTTATGTATCGACTAATTTCTGCTATTTGGAGACTTTAATTCTTTCAGTCTGTCATGCAGTCATTCAATATTTCTTATGGCTTTCTTAAAAATCTCTTGTCGCTGCTCAGATCTCTCCATTACTCATTCAGTTTTTATTTGTCTCATTTCGTTTTTGATTGGACCACTCAAAAAATTACTTATTTACCACTTTTCAGTTCATTTCTTTGCCGGGAGTTTTGTTGAAAACTTAAAGCGGTTTGCAGAACTTCTGGATGATTTTTGAGGCCCTTCCCCCTAAGTCTCATTTAACCTACTTTAAGGCTGTGCAGGTTGGCAGTCCAGAACTCTCCACAGCTGTGAGTTTGTCTGTCTTTCTGTATTTATTTTTGTGGTTGCGTGAGCAAAGCCGAAAGAAATTTGCATTTTTAATTCCTCTGGCAGCAGAATTTTGCATAATGCTGTGACGTGTGTCATTTGGTACGCTCTCCACATGCTGTTTCACAGTCTCTCTCTCTCTCTTTCTCTTCTTGAGTTTTGTTTAATTTGTTGCTTCTCCTGTCAAATACAAAAGTAGCTGAAAAGGTGGAGAGTAGAAGTATATGCCTTGCCACAACTTTTGCTACAACTAAGTTAAGTCAGGGATAGAAAGACAAGGAGAGAGAGAGTAAACAGAAGTCGATCAGAATATCAACAAAAGTAAGCAAGAATTTTCTTGTCAGCTTTCTGCATTTGTCGCCGGACTATTCCCGTTAAATTTTAGCCCCCTCAACTACCCCTTAGAGTTTTCAGAATTGCAACTTTTCCACCACTTTTCCCTTCACGCAAAACTCACCAAGAAAATCGCCTCCGGACACATTTAAATAAACAAACTAAACATGTGACGCCTGACGTTTCTTCCCCCTCGGCCAGAGTCACCCTACTGTAAGAAACTTTTTTAAGCTTTCTTTTTTTGTTGTTGTGGTTGTTGTTGTTGTTGTTTGGTATTCATAAATATTCATAAAATATAAGAAAGCATATTTTCCATTTGATTGCGTGGTTACTCTGGGCCAGTTACTCTGGGCCGAGTCAAGTTTGCTTGATTTTCGTTATGGTTTGTCTTGTTTGTCTTCTTATTATTTGGCTTGGGGAGTTTGGCAGTCAATTTTGGTGTTTCTAGGGACTTTGCAACTGTCAAAGTAGCGAGATAAAACTCATTAAACTGTGCTGAGAGTTCTTTAAAAAAAAAAAACTCACACACAAAGTTTGAGACAACAGAAATCCACAACGAGTTGATAAGAAATTGTAGAGAATTCATTTGCGGTTCATTTAAAGTCACTTCCGTTGGTTCTCACTACTCCCTAATGAAGCACAACCCTGTTGATCCTTCTTATATGAGTTGCCTCTGAAGCCATTTTCTCCTCAACCAAAATAAGGCCAAGCGACTTCTTCGTCTTCTTCTGGTAGGCGCAGCTGTCCAAGCCAACAACTAAATTAAAATTTACAGCACTTAAAATGGAAACGTGCCTGTTTTATGAAATCAATTTTACGACAACGCGGCTCAGCAGGACAAGACCACTCCACACCACTAAATTCTGAAATGGAAAAATCTTTCGTTGTATAAAAAATAAAAAAAAAAATAAATAAAGAAGAAGGCGAAGGAAATTTGCTTCAGTTTTCACTCTCACTCATCAAGAGTTTTTCCGTCTTGGTTTTTCTTGCTGTTGTTTGAAAATAAATTAGACATTTAATGATGACCGCAGGCTGTTTCTTGATTGCTCTTTCTTTCCCTCTCTGACTCACTTTTGCCCAGCTTTGCTCATTTTTTACAGTGATTTATTTAATTTAATTGAAGTTTTATTGAAACTGGCGCACCAAATCTTGTTACAAGGTAAGCAATTTTTATATAAAATATATATATATTTCTTTTTAATTAAATCCAGGAATAATTAAATTTCAGATACTTTGAGTGAAAAAATATCCATTAAATAGTTTTCCGCTTTGAAAGAGTTTGACTGCTCCTAATAGCGTTCGGCTGGCCTGTGCTCTTTGTCTAATTTTCTAGGCAAGGCAGAGGCACCTTGCTGGCCAGACAATTACTTTCACTTGAGTACTTTGCTCGGAAGTTGGACAAGTCCAGGGAATAGGGAAAATGAACTGCAGAATTCCATGGGGAGACAGACAGACCGAGGCTAATGAAAATCATAAGAAGGCACACATAACAATAAAAAGCAAGCACTTCAGAGTTAGGTGAATCAAAAGAGAAACAGAGAAGAAATAGAGTAAGAAGAAAGAGAGACAAACTAAAGAGAGCACCGCATTGCGCACATTTGCATATGAATTTCAATTTATGCAGAGGTTTGTGTTTTGCCTAAACGGCAAGTGGCCCCAAGGACATGACTCGCACACATACACACGCATCTTGAGGGTCGTCCTACCCGGCCGCTGACTGTCTGGGGGCAAACAAATTGCAGCAGTCAACAACCTTTTTAGAATTTGCTTCGCCTTGACTTGGCTTGAGCTGACTTGGCCTGTCTTAGTTATCCTGCTCTTTTGTCCTGTATTTACCCGCATCTCTGCTCTGGCTAACTGAATGCCAAGGTTTACAGGCATAGAGGCACACACACGAGACAGGCAGACACCTTTTGGCTAGTTCCCTACACACATGCGGGCAGCTTAGGCAGAAAACTATTAAACATTCAAAACAAAACAACGAGGGGGGACAAAAAAGGAATATGGAAAGCCTTTCTTACTACCTTTTGAGCTTTTCATAAATTTCTTAAGGCCTACACACACTTTGCTTACAGATATGCATAAGTTATAAGCCAGAGAGAGGAGTGAGCCAGACCTGTGAGGCTAAAGGACTTTGCGAGTTCAAGTAACTCGGAGGGGAAAAAGTTCATAAGACTGTTTGGCTCTTTAAAAAGAAATCGAAATAGTTTGGGGGTCTTGACTTTAATTATTTCGCTTATACCATGATGAGGCTAGCCCCTCATGACTGAGTCTCAAATCATATTAAAACTTTTATATTTGTTGTCTTCTGTTTTGTCTTCGAAAAAAACAAAAACGAAAAAGAAGAAAAAAAAGGGAGAAAATTAAGAAACTTTCTTTACCACAAAATGAACTGTTTCATCCCAAGCTGACATGCGCTTTGTCCTGACTGACTTTTACATTAACAGCCGAGTAGGAAAATAAAAATGGAGCAGCAAAGGCAACGGGGGTACGGAGAAATACCACCGGGCTTGGGGTAGTCTAGAGGACACCCTCCTAATTATTATGCTGTATGCGTAGAGGCACAAAACAAATGCACACACACACACACACACACACACACACACACACACATCTAAGCCGAAAAGCAACAACAGAAAGCCAGAAAAGAGAAGCAAAAAAAAAATAAAAAAAAGGGACCAGACTTACGACAAGGAATGCGCAAAAAAGAATAAGCTGGACGGCTCTAACTCTGGTAGAAACTACGACTCCTCCTTAGACTTTTGCAATCCTTGGCTGGTGGTTCCGTCTGGCTCGTTATTTGTTGGTTAGTTGGCTTGACTGGTAAGCATATCCTTCTTATTCCCAGTTCAGTTGCCTCGGCACGCATTTTCGATTTCAATACAAATAAAGAAAGCAGCTAGAAATTGGCAAAAGGCAGCAAGCCAGGCCAAATGCCAAGTGGAATAAGAATGAAAAAAGTAAAAAGTAATGGAGAAAATAAAGAAAAAACTTTTGCTTTCACATGGCGACCACAGAATGGGGCAAGCCGAGACTTGGTGGCATAAAACCAGGCAGACTGAGAAAGGAAGAAGGAGAGCAGCCAGGAAGAAGAAGCTCTGAACGGAAGGTTGAGAAAGTAAGAAGTGAAACACGGTAGGCTTAGAAGAAGAAGAAGAAGCTGGGAGAAGGCAAGAAGAAAGAATCTGATATAAGACGGGGAGCCCTGAGAGAAGAAAGAGAGAGTAGGGGAAAAGCTAACAAGAAGAATGCTAGAATCAAGAAGTAGAATTCATCCAGAAAAAACTCGGAGCAGGGAGGAAAGAGAGCAGTGGTAATGTAGATTTGACCAGAACGGTCAAAGACAAATGAAGAAAGAAGAAGAATATTCAGGATAAGGAATATAGGAAAAAAGAGAGCAGCGATGAAAACTTTAAGAAAGCTTGAATAAAAAAAATCTTCAAAGAAGAAAAGATTCGTCGTCAGAAGTTAAAGAGAAAATCTATTTAAAAAAACTTTGAGCTAAGCCAGGCTGAAAGAGTTAGAATTTTGACAGGTTTGAGAATACAAAACTTGCAAATTGAGTGAAAAGAAGCGCCGTAAAAAATTCACAATGAAAAAACAAATTTAAGAAGTAACCAAGGGATCCATAAACCGTAGAGACAATTTAGACGGGGTCGAGGTATCCAAGAAATAATTCTGTCAGACAGTCAGTTAGTCAAACCAGTCAGGTGAATTGCCTAGCCACAAATCTTCAATTGCAATTAAATTGCAAAGCTTAAGAGAAACGAGGAGTTGGTGGAAAAATCTAGAAGTTTTTAGATTCTTCTCATTTACTCTACTTTCACTTAGTTTGAAACTTAATGAAAAGGGTAAATGCAAAAGGGGAGCAACAAAGAAAAAGCATTAAAATTCTGCTGCATTCCGATTGCGCCGCATTAAAAATACTCAAAGAAGAAAATAATATAAAGTATAAAATAAAAATCACAAAAAAGTGCGGAAAGCGTTGCGGCGGGGGTGGCAAGGAAAAGCAGTAAAAATTATTATTTCACATTTAGCACGTAACGCACATAAATCCTTTTAAATAAACGTTTGGCACGTTTTTTGTAATCATTTTTTTTCTTCTTTAGCAATTTTTTTCACCTTGCCAGGCGAACGAAAAAGGAGCTTTCCGAAGGACGATGACGTTGACCATGTCCATGTCCGTCTCGTGGTGTGCTTTATTTCCTTATTGTAATTGTTGTTGCTGTTGTCTGGTTTGGCTGCTACCTTTTCTGCTTTATCCTGATGCAGTCCCGGCAACCACGACGATTTTAATTTTTCTCTTGCGTTTTCTTGGTTTCTCTTTTCGTTTTTTTTTTCTTTGCGCTTCGCTTGTGTTGTTGTGATTGTTGCCGCTTTGGTTGTCGTCTTAAAAAATTACTTAAAACAGCACACGGCAGCAAGGCAGGGTTTGCGAAAAGGAAGAAAAGTGTGCGATAGACAGGAGCATTGCGATACTGAGGATTAAGTCCGAGCCGAAGAGGAATGTGAGATTCATTTTGCCCGGCTTCAAGTGTATATGCAAATGGCAGGCAACAGCAAAAATAACCAAAACAATACAGCTGACACAACATGAGCAGTAACAACAACAACAACATGTGGCAACATCTTCCAAAAAAACAAGCTTCACATTCCCAGGCAGAAATGAGTTGCATTTGTAATTAATTGTGAGCTCGTCTCATGCCCCGGTCCACGCCCCCCAGGCACTTTTGGGAAGGATATTGGTGTATGTGTGGGGCGTAGCCCAACTGGGCGTGGCAATCGCTGATGTAACTAACTTTTAATTGATCATTCAAACATCATGAATCCTCTCTACACCACTTGCTGAGCTTTTAATGAGGCTTTCGCTCTCTCTGTCTCTTGGATTTTCGTTTCTGTGTTTTTCACATGAATTTCTATTTTGGTTTATTTTTCATAGCATACTTATGAGGGTTCAAGTTATGCGAAAGGCTACCCAGCCAGCATTTTCGACTCTTGTTTTCGGCCATATTTGTTAGCATTTCCATGTAATAAAATTTCTATACGGACTTGGAAATTTCTAAAAAAAAATTATTTAGATTCAACAATGTTTGCTGGGCTTGCGCAATTTTCGGCAGCTCAAGTCATCAGCAGCATCATCTTTGGTGTCGCAAACTACTTGAGTTTTCTTCAGCAGCACTTGACATGCAGCCCAGTCTGGCTGTCTGCCCACCTTGCTAGCCGTGAAATGCATAAAATTGTCGGCACTAATTGCAAACTGAGTGAACACGAGCCTCAGAGTCAAAAGGTCCCCAAATGGCTGAGTATATTTTTAAAAGCTCTCCCTAGCACCGTCACCGTCTTCATCTGAATTCATAATAATCGCTCAAGAAAATGGAAATTAAATGGGTCTTGAAGAAATATCTTTGCAATTGGAGCTGCTGCAATGCAGATAAACTTTGGCAGTGTCCACTCGGGAAGCAACCGTGAATGAAATGAGTTAAGATCTGAGAGGATTTCTTGAAAACGGGGTTTCATTTTGGGGGGGGGGGGGGGGGGGACAAACTTCGCTAACCATAACGACTGACACGTGAGAAGTTTTTAACACGTACACATAAAAATTTACGAGCTGCTTACCTCTTCCCTTCTTCAGAGGCAGAGCTCTACGCCTTTGTTCATGGCTGCCTTTGTCCTGGCCCAGAGACCAGACTTTGTGATTTATTTGCCTTGCTGCTGCTGTTGCTGCTGTTTCTGGCTCTAGTGATGGTTACTTGCCAGCATTGAAGGTGGATATAGTTTATTTGTTGCTTTAATATGGCCACCTTCAAGACTGGAAACACTTGGCTAGCTGGTGGAAGGTGCAATGTTGTAGCACGCGATAACGCGCACTTGACGGCGCCGCCAAATGAACTCAAACCCAACCTCAGACCAGAGCGGGCCAGGCTAGCAACTCAAGACCTCTGCCAGACTGAATAAGCCGAAAGCAATGCACAAGGAAATGCAAAAAATGACACGAAATCGTTAAGTAAGAGAGAGAGAGAGAGAGAGAGAGAGAGTCAGTTAGTTCAACTCCCAATTCTGCGGGTCTAACAAGCTGACGGGTTTGCCAGGCACGGTTAACGGAAATGCCTGGTGCCTTCAACCTGCCAGCTGCTCCTACAAGCCGACCGAGGCAGTGGCAAGTGTCGCACTGGCGATAAGCAGGCAACAGTAGCAAGAAAGGAGCAGCAAAAGTCGTGGTATTCCTGACACTCAGGACTGTCGTAGATCCCCCAATGGCCAAATGATATGCAAATTTGTGAAAAAAAAGAAAATGAACCGACTCACAAAGTACGAGGGCGAATTTTTCTTGGTCCTTAAGTAATGCGATAGGTAACAAGTATACGCTTCTTGGTAGGGTGAAAACTTCCACTTGGATTTGTTTGTATTTTTTTTTTTCCTTATTTTCTCTTTTGTCCGGGGCGGAGATTTCCAACACTCGACGCCACTAAATCGAAAATTTGATAGAGCTCTACTTGACACAAAGAAGGATCCATTACAGATCTTGTAAATATGAAATCAAAGCTGAATCAGAAACCCTTTTAAAATTCGAATAGTCTTCAGAAAGTAATTTATAAGATTCGAGATATGACTCAATAATTCTTAGCAGGGCTTGAGCTTTTCTATTCAAATCAAAAGTTTCGACAGAGGAATCCTTTCATAGCTTCAACAATGTTTTTTTTTCTCAATTTTCTATTTAATTTTTTGTACTTTTCTTATGTTTTTTTTTTTTTTGTTTACGGCCAACAATTTGGTGTATTAAATATGAATTTAAAATGTATACACTTATCCGCATTGTTGTTGGCGCTTTTATATAAATCAATAAACTGACTTTTATCAGGCAGGACACAAGATGAGTAGGTCCATGGGCAAGGGGTTATCCCTGGTGTGTGTTTGAGTGCGTGAATTTACAGTAGATGTGTGGCAGTGATGACAGCGATATAACAGGGATCAGTGCGACAGATATGGACAGATATAGTAGGGCAGATGCAGGATAGAGAGCTGAGTTGAGTGAGTCAGCTGACGAGATGGTGGCAAAATGTCGATGGCGCAGCGCATAAATTTCAATTTTCAATAAAAATGCTCATAAAAAAAAAACTGCGGGTAATTTGCGTAGTCTCTTTTTTTCACACACACACACGCACACATATAAATTTCTGCTCTCACATATGGAGGAACGTCAGTCATGTGTAGACACAAAGGCTGCGGCATGGCAATCGTATGAAATGTCCCTTCCATTTACTCATGTCCTTTTCACTACCCTCCGACTTCACTTCCCTTCCGACACTGACTGACACTGTGTGCTCGGGCATTTTATCTCTGCCAGGGAGCATTGATACTTTTTTATGCGGTTGATTTTAAATTGTCTACTTTGGCAATTGTAAAAAGAGCCAAAAGAATCATTACAAAAGCTGTTAAAAAATTGTCATATGAAAAATGCATAATAAATTCCCTTGATTGCTATGGAATGCAATGGGCGTACTCACACGCCCCTTCAATTCATATCCAAAAGTATTCAATTTTAGTCAAGTTGGCGGCAAAAACCTTGAAAATGATTGATATTGAGTGGGCCCACTCCAAGTTCCACAAAACTATCAACGCTCTTAGCCAGAATTGTTATGGTCTTTAAGTTTCTTGCTTCATGGAATTTTGGCTAATTAATAAATGAAATATTTATTTTGGAATTGTCTAACCAAAAAACATAGCAAAGCATTTCAAATTCCACCAATAATTACCATAAATACTTCGGCCAGGTGTTGCCACAGAGATTTTGTCCAGGCAGTCGGGTCAACCCTTTAAATATTTAATGCAATTATAATTGTGTGGCCGGGACAAGCAGACAGGCGTGTATAAATAACAATGTTCAATTTATTTGCCCAAAAATTATGCAGTCAAACATTTTTCAGCCCGTTTATCGGGAGTTTTCTGGCCACCCTGGCCGACGCCATTTCGTTTCCACAGTCCTTGAGGCCAAAATAATCGCATACATTTTGTGCATATGATTTATTGTTTTAAAATTAAAATTGCATTTTGTATGCGTTGAATTATTTTAAGTGCACAGCTGGAAAAACCACAACATGTGCCACAAAATATTCAACCAAAAATAGAAAAAACAACTACAAAATAAATAAACATACATTAAAATGAATTCGAAAGCAATTAAAATTATAAACAGACACACTTACGATATCACCACTTCAGGTATTTTCTATTTTGTGCGTGTGTGTGTGTGTGTGGAATTAGTGAAAGTACATTTCAAATAGGCTTACCTGAAATTAAAAGAAAAATACACAAGTTTGTAATTAGTTAAAGTCAAAGGGAAAGGCAGTCAATGGGCTTAAATTAATGTTAAAATTTAAGGATTTCACCTACGATTTTCTCAATTATTTTGATACGAATTAAACTAGATAATTTCTTGCAATAGAATTAGTTCGATATTTTTGAAAAAATTCAATCAAATGCTAGCCGTAACCTAAAATATTGCAGAGTCTGGGAAAAAGAATAGAAAATATCAGAAACTTTGCAAATTCATTTGCCTGCCAAAGATATGTCCGATTGCAACAATTAAAGTCACTCCAACATGGTTATGGAGTACACCACTTTACTTCTGATTTTTATTGCACTCTTTTTCTTCTTCCTCTACATTTTTATTTTTTGCGTTCTGTTAACAAACAAACTGCTGACTGCACTTGTTCACATGCCGCAGGTAATTTGTTACTCATGACCAACGCACAATGTGCCAAGTTCAAGGAGAGTGTGGGAGGGACGGGAGGTCACTGAAAGAAAAGCTGTAAAAATAGAAAATGCTCACATAAAAAATAGAAGAAGCAGAAGAAAAAATACACACACACACACACACACATATACCAAACAAACAAACAAACAACAATCTCATGGCACGTCAACAGAACCCCAAAGGCACAGACTCTATAAAAAAGAAAGACAGAGAGAGAGGGAGACAGAGTGAGAGGGATGAGACAGCTGTGGAAATGAGTGATAGAGTCAAGCCAAAAAAAGGGCACTTCCACAGTGGAATAGTTGTTATTCTCCATTGTTGTTGTTGTTGTAGCTACTGCATCTTTCAATTTAACCCTTTTTTCCGTTCAATTCATTTTCGTTGTTGCATCTCTGAAAACCAAAACAAAGTTAACAAGCAGCAAAAAGGCAGCAGCACAAACTGAAATGACATCAAAAGTGCAGACAGACAAGAGAACTCTAACAAAGCCATACTAAAAGAGTGAGAGAGAGAGAGAGAAGGATATGGGGATAAAGTCCCTTAGATTGCTCCCTGTCCTTGGGGACATGTGAAAAGGAAACTAATGAAAAAACTTCACTCCATAAGCAAAGGACAAAACTCATCTGTGTAGGCATAAAGATTTCTACAAATCGAATTCTTTAAAACAAAAACCCAAAGAGTATCCAGACTTGGTTCAGCCCATTGAAGCCTGAATGGTTTTATGATTTCATTTAGCAGACGCTCACGCCAATTATCATGACAATGAATAATTATTTAAATAATAGACAGAGAGGAGTAGGGGAAGGTCGATAGACAAAATCCAGGGAGATATACATTTTTCTTGCCATTTAATGGCCATGGCTGCAGCTGTGACAAAAAAATAAAAGGGAAAAGCCAGACAATTTTCCCCGACTGCACACAAAATTACTGGCAGATTAATGATTCCTTCTTCTTTTTTTTTTTGCACCTAATGAATAGACTCAGTGAAAAGAATATTTAAAGCAATCAGTCAAGCCTTTGTTAAGATGCAGGAATTTCTTGTAAACTCTAACAAAAGAGCTCTTAATTTTCTAAATCGAGAAATTCACGATTCGTAAAGTCGTTCATTTAAAATGCTTAAATCTGAAATGCCAATGACGATTAAGGCCAGGACACAAATGAAATTTCAGAGTGGGAGCGATTTGCCATTGAATTAATCTTGCTCGTTTTAATTGCCAAAAATTTCCACATATGTAACAAAAATTTGTGCGACAATTGTTGGCAACACCCTCGAAAATGTGAATGGAAACTAACAATCAACCACCGCCATTGTCACTCTATCAATGCTTCAAATAATGGTAATGATGATTATGGCCAATGGCTCGATATTACAAGCATATGAATCAGTTTCAGACTGGAATGTTCGACCTTCCTTTAGTCACTAATCCCGATGACAATTTCGCATAACAGTTCTCTCACCCTCTACCAGTCTCCCTGTTTCTCTCAATTTGAATGTGTGCTCGGTATGCTGCTGACATTATATCAATTACTCAACAGCATCAAAATGACACACTGATAGACGGATAGAGAGCAGAGCAATCTAACGAAAACCACCACCACCACCACCACTGCCACTTTGCAATTGCAGCTCATCACCTATATGACTATACAATCATAAAGGCAGCTCGGTCCAGACTGTCCAGCCTGTGCCTGTCAAGGTGGCAATCTACCCCCCAACTTGTAAAAATACGAGCACTCTCCCCCATGTCAGTGCATTTTGTGGTATTGAAATTGAGCATTGAAATTGATGAAATAATTTTCACAGTGACATTTTTGGTTTTGCAATGTCGAAAATTGCTTACTGGACACGCACAGACAGGCAGATGCAGGCAACAAAGTGTCGCGCGCCACGCCCACCCATTCCCCGAACCGGAGTAACTCAACCCTCAACAGTTGTGCAATCTACAATTTGATTTTCTCGATAATTTCCAATACAACAGATGCTCAAACCAATTCTCATTAGATGATAGACAAAGGGATCTTAAAATATGAGTTTGGATTAAATTGGAACAAGAGTTGATAGGTAGAATTTCCATAGTTTGGCAAACTAAAGAGACTGAAAGATTGGGAGAATTGAAACAGATTTAATGATCTTCAAATCTAAGAACTTTGAAATCAAAAAATTTAGAACTGAAAGGGATAAGGTAAGAGTGAAATTTAAAATAAAATCAGAGAAAATAGTATGCTCTCTTGTAACTGATTATATATACTGGTAATATTTCAAATCGAGAAATCCTGATAATTTTTAGACTCTTTTCGAAGAAAAAGGAGTCTATTCACTTTGCTCTGATGTTTGTAACGCACAGAACCAAACATCGTAGACCCACAAAAGTTACATCTAGAATACTTAGAATCACTAGAGGAGTCGATATAGCCATGTCCGTCTGTCCGTCTGTTTCTATGCGATTTACTCCGTCGTCTATATCATATATATATCACTATATCATATAGCTGTCATACGAACCTAAATCGGTTTAGGGAATAACTCGCACATTTATTGACTGATCTTTTCAAAACTCGGCTAACACGTTTTCTACACAAATATACGCGTTTGTGCTAAATTTTATTAAAATCGGACTACTATATCATATAGCTGTCATACAAATCGAAATCGGCCCTATTAACTGACTAACCCCGTTCATGTGATTTTCGGCAGAAACAACTTCGAAAAGAGTTTGTAATCTTCGGCACCCCGAAGATAACGTTGGGATTTTTTTTTTTCTTTAAAATAAATCATCATTTGTATACCAACTGGATAGAATAGATCACTACGAGGGGACCACAGAAAGATAAATCTTGCTGCTCTTAGGTAAGGCCTCAAACATAGGGGAGGCTCGTCTCTCATCAATCAACATTTAGACTGACTATATAGATTACTAAAATTATTACAGAAAGATAAGTCAACCTTGGATTCGGAAATAAATTCTGACCTGAGAAGGGAAGTCAAGCAGTTTTTGGACCCCAAACTCCCAGGTTAATAAATAATTTTATATATGTTTCTTTTTAAAAAAGCAAAGATTTTTAAGTTATTTTTGATTTGGATTTTATTGCAGCGCAGTCTTAAATAAATTTGCTTCAATATTATGGCATTTTTTTCTTGTTCGATGAAAAAAAGGCTCCAGCAATTATTGAATGTTTCTTTCTGCGCATTTTTTTTTTACAATTAAGTTTTTTATAAAAGTGTATAAAATATTTTTGTGTGATTTTTTTTGTTTTGTTTTTTTTTTTTTTTTTTTTTACAAAATTCTGTATATTTTTTTTTTGTTTTGTTTTGTTTTTTATATAAAATGTGCAAAAGTGTGTTTTTTTTTGCTTTAGAAGCTTGAAGTTTATGAAATACTGCTTTTTTGTAAGCTTTATATACAAGTATATATAATTTTTTTTTTTTTTTTTGAATTTTTATATGCGTGATTAATTTTTTTTTTTTTTGTTTTTTTTTTTAGAATTTATTTTTTTGGCTAAATTTAAATTTGATTATTTGGAGGCAAATATTTTTATTGTTTTAAATCCATGCGGTAAACGTAATTTAATATATAACTAGAATCTTGATTCTAGAGATCTTTATGCATTTGCAGCTTTTCGTGCTTTTTTTTGCGACCGATTATTTTTTTTTTTTTTTTTGGATTTATTTTGATTTTTATAGTTGTCGTTCAGTGTTTGGTCATCTTGGTGTATTACTAAATCCTAAAACTGTCAAGAATCTAAAGATAAATTTTCATTTTCAATGTTATTCAATTATCCAACGTAAAATTTAAAAAAAGTGCAAGTTACGGCGCAATCTGAGCAACTGCGTTCATCAACTGCTTTGAAAACATGAAGGCTTTTTTTTCCATTAAAAAATAAGAACTATTTTCAAATATTTAAATACGACAGTAAGCGTTTTTCTTTCTTTTTTTCATTTATATAGCTTTTTTTGCATTAAAATTCTCAGTTCATAAAAATCATTTTGGTCTTTCAACTCGAGCATCAAAGATCTCTAGAGATCATACAAGTTGGGCTAGTTATTTGTCACATAACCCTACACTTATTTTCTCTTTCCTGCTCTCTAAGTGTGCTGATGAAGACCTACGCTCTCGAGTGGCTCAGCCACCGACTCAACATTGTGTTGTGCTGTTGGTGTTGTTATAGCTTGTAATATTGTGGTTGTGGCTGTGGTTGTGGGTGTGATGGTGTGTGTGGTATTTTGAATATTATCGGCCAATTCGGCATCAATGGAAACGCATTTCTCGGTCTCTAAAGCTGCTGGTTTCACCTGGGAAATGTTCTCACCGGCATTGAGTAGCTCCAGTGAGGGCTCTTTCAGGGTTTCGGTTTCCGAGTGCATTTCGATTGATGAGGACTCTTCTTTTTCCAATTCTTGGGATTGCTGTGTCGAGACAAATTCATTGGCCTTGTCCCCTATATCATTCCAAACAGCCACTACCGATTTATCTACCATCACTTTGGAGTTTCGTGGCGAGGCAAAGAGGTTGTTCGATTTGGTGGAACGATTTTTGTCCGCCCTTCGTTCAATATCAATATCTGAATCCACTAAGAGGTGATGCATCATGATCGTGGGACCATCATAGTCCTCGAATATGGAATTCAAATTCCGGGTAGACTCCAGGCGACGATAGGAGGCCTGAAAAATAGCTCTCACCCGCTCAAAGGTTTCGGGATCATAGACCGATCTGGCCGTATTAGTCTGATCGAAAGGCTCTTCAATGCACAGCTCATTCCACTGGTGTATATCGTTCTTTGGGGCCTTCGAGGTACGACAAACCTCAACGGGCAACACTCCACCCACACGTATCGAGATGGCATATTTACCGTACTCAAAGACGCTGTAGTAATGCAAAAAGCTTAACAGCAACTCACCCAAAGTCTGGCTATTCTCCGATTGATACGGATCCATCACTTCATTCATATCTACATAGCCAAAATCTGTTGGTTGCATAAAACTAAACTTATCCGGGTGCAGCTTATGCAAGCATGGCAGTACCGGCGGACTTACTCCGGCCTGCAGAAAGTGTATGACCATCAGCATGAGCGAGTAGCTCGAAATGGTCATGTTCTTGGCATTATTGATATTGTGATACTGAGCCCATTGCTTGACAGTCATAGCCATGGGACGCACACGCCACTCCAATTGCGAATAGCAGTAGAGCAGGTGGGTATTTCGTATGCCTACCGAGTTGTTGAAATTTATGTCCACTTCCACTTTGCAGCGACGATCAGTGAAGCGCAGGATGGGCACCCGAGCCTCTATTAAATTAAAGTCCTGAAAGACATCCGTGGACTTAAGTAAATCTTGCATCAACTGCAAGTGGTAGACGGCTTCCATGCGTGGATCAATATTAGGATTGGTGCAGGCCAACATACAAATATCCATATCAGAGCATTTGGTGCCAAAGTAGGATATCGATGAGCCCACCAAATAGAGACCATATCGTGGATACATGGCCTAAGATGAAAGTGTCAAGATTACACCGAAATCGGAGAAACAATCTCTAACCCAAAACTTACCATTGTCACAGTGTATATGAAGCGCCAAAGACGCATTTTAGCTTTAAAAATACCCTTCGACTGCTGAGAGTCCAGAAATTTCTTCCAAATCGCCAATGTTAGGGGCTCCCACTTGGAACGGCTGGGCACCGTGCGTGGCGGTCGCTTCATTTCTACTAGGTGAGCTCTCAAGAGAAAGCGATCTGCTGGCGTATATCCAAAAAACTCATGCCAATACCGATTGTGCATGGCCTGGGGCATTTCATGTTCCGGTGTCCCGTCCTAAGGAAGGCGGGAAATACTTTTATCTTGGGAAGTCGATTAGAAGGTATTGAACCTACCATAATAATGTTGGCATTTGTCGAGGCTAAGTTGATTTTAAAAGAGCTGGTGGAAGCTGAAATAGATACAAGCGAAGATTCCGATGCGTTTTCATTACTGGACTCTTGAACTATTTGCTGTGCTGTCAGATTCTCCGGTTTGTTGGCAATCAAGGTACTATTTTGATTTCCTATGGCATTGTTAAAGGCAGGGAAAGTTGCTTCAGTAAAAATGTATTCCTCCAAAGAATTTTTGTAACCGTTCTTAGTTCCATGTTTAATCTTGCGCTCCATTTCCTTAAGGTTCTGCATGTCTCCGTAAGGCACCATATTGGGACCGCACAAATCAGGAAGCTTAGCTCCTGTGGCTCCCGCCAGGCACTCCACTGAAATTTGACGAGCCACCGATTCCACAGAAGCTTGACTCAGCTCACTATCGGAACTTTCGGTAGTAGAGCTTGGAGCTAAGCTCATATACGACTGGCCATCGTCGTAGTCCCCACAAATGGAAACAGCGTGAGAATTTGTTTCATAATCGAGGGCATCTGTCTCAGAGGTCTCCACTTTATAACTGGGTGTTTCCAGCTCAGAGGAGAACTCGCAATGCATGCCTTGTCCAGGGTCTAGAGACTCAACGTAATCATAGTCCAGTTCAAAATTCTGATCAGCTTCTGAAGTGGCCGCACTGCTGGCGCCATGGTTGCAGTTAACAAGCTGTTGAGGTTCCATAGACCCAGCTAGGGACTGTTGATAGGCCAAAAAGCTTTGGTAATTGAAACTTTCCATGTGCCGGGATTGGTAATAGCGTGACTGCTGTCTAGGTTGCTTGTTATACTCTAATGTAAAAGCTCCATGATTCTGGTAATTTGAGACGCGGGCATCCGCGTATTTGGTCGCACGACGCATTTGATTCGGTGTGGCCGCAGGCTGATAAGTAGCTCCAGCGCACATGGAGTTCTGTTGACCCTTAAACGGAATGCCCATTTGAATCGACTCGATTTCTCCAGCATTATTGACTCCGCTATAACGCACACGATTCCTATAGGTGCGCTGGGGATGATGGGATGGTGAATTATTCCGAGTGTCCTGCTTCTGAGCCGACATTGAAGTCGTAGAGCTCTCGTCATTCAGAGGACGTGCAATACGTTCAAACTGCGATTTAGATGAAGACGTGGAAAGCGAACCTGAAGATATGGATGCGCGATCCTTATTGGTATTGGCCTTGTGCCGCTTTCCTCCCCTTGTATGCTTGCCTGGAAAATTCCCACCAGCATTAGGCAACGTTCTCTCCATGTTGTTGGTAGGCTGGTTAGGTTGAACAACTGTGACGCTTTGATTAGCGGCTGCCTGGTGGGGTGAATAACGCGCATTGGCAGCTCGCGGTTCGAATTGCTTATAGCGCATCGAACTATATGATCCATTAGTAGCCGAACCGCTATTGTAGTATGTTTTCGATTCGCGATGTGCAGTAGCTCCACTCATAGGCGACGCCGGGGTTCTCGACGTAACGAAACGATCTCTAGGCCCCACTGGGCGTCCAAAGCGCCAAGTGCCGCCATTATTCGGATGGGCTTGGTGACCGTTGCCACCACCATTGTGATAGGGTTCTTGGGCCTGCTGCTCTTGCTCAGTCAACACCTGACTTGCGCCAGTTGACTGCGGTGAAGTACGCCGATTTGAATGTGACATACCTGCTGCTGGGGCATGCATGGCTCCGCCCTGGTGATTGTAAAAGCCTGGATACATGAATCTTTGGGGTCCGTAGGCATGTTCAAAGCCCATCGGCATTATGGGTATGCCATATTGGGAAGCATACGTCTGATTGTAGGGATAGTTCCGATCAAACTGCCAGACTGTGTTCTCGGGATGCCAAAGCCGTCGTTGAGGTCCACCCGGCAGATAGCCCGGGTATATAAACTGACCAGGAACACCGCCACTGCCAGGGAGACTGCACGGTGAGTTCGCTCCTGAGGCACCAGATCCACTCCCTACTAGATTGGAGGCATTCCCCAGCAAGGGCAAATGCGTGGGAGGTGGCGGTGCTGCGGTTCGCAAAGTACGCGGGGTTATGGAGTTAGGCGTGGGTATATTCAGGGTTATTCCAGCCAGATCCCGGCCAATACTATAGAGGAATTCCATTGAGTATTTATAGCCACCCGGCGGACGCGGATAGGTCTGAATAATTGATTTGCGCTGCATCTTAGTCTGCTCCAGACAGGTCCTTGGATTCGTATGATTTGCTTCCGTCGCAAGATCATCTGAGTGGATTTCATCGATGTGAAAGTTGTGCGACTCGCCTGGCTGCTCCATTATACAAGCCAACGAAGAGTTCGGGGCACTATAGCCAACAGTTTTTATCATCGGATAAGCCAAAGAATCCGCCTCCCGCGAAATTCCTGGAGAGAAAATTTGCAAGGTAGTGGCTGGACAAGGCTGGGATATAGGAGTCACTGTACCCACAGACCTGAGGGCCACAGAGCCTCCAACTTCATTGCAGGGCATGGATACTGGTACAGTCGCGGTCACCGAAGCTGTTGCTGAAGAATTTGCCGTTAGGTTTGCTGCTGCTGCATTTGTTGTTGTCGCTTGTTGTATCGTTGATGCTGCTGTTGTTGCTGTTGTTGATGATGATGATGAAGCTTGTGCAGTGGTATTAACTGCTGCTGTTGTTGCTGTTGCTGCTGTTTTTGTTGTTGCCGTGCTAGCTGCACTTGCTGCCGCTGCTAGCGCAGTTGACATTGCTAATTGCGGCCAACTACGAAAATCAATAAATCAGACATATGATTCTATATCGTATGTACACGCAAATACAGAATTTAAAAACCAAACTATTCTGTATTAACGAAATGGGCGTGTGGTTAACCAAATTGACTTTTACTTGTGTGTTCCTATTTGTGGCTTCGAAAAGCAAATACTTGTCAAAATTACTCAACGCTTGCTACGCTCAATCGGTTTTGCCTTGCCTTTTTCTGCTTTGGATTTGACAAACGTTACATAAGAAAGGAAATAAATAAAATAAATACATTTCATTTTAAATTAAATAATTTTCTTTAATTGATTTTAATTTTGAAAAAGGTTTTACCATTTCTTTAGATTTGTTTTTGGCGTTGCACTCATTTCCCACTATTTGTTCAATTTAATTTGTCTTTTTTCGAATTGATTTATTTTAGTAAAATTTTTTGGTTTATGGCTTTCCACTTTTTTTTGTTTTAACTTTCGAATTTTCGTACTTCACGAACGTTTCTCTTTTATTGATGAAAAAATGTTGCACTGAAAATTTCGTTGGTATCGGAGCAGCAGGGTTGCCTTGGAATTTATCGTTTCAATTGATTCGAAAGCTTAAATTTTTTTTTGCAAAATTTTGATGTATCAGAATTCCATTTCCAGTTGAGAACTCTGTCTTCATTTTGGTATGAAATCAGATCTAAAAGACAACAAAGCCGTCGGCCACTTCATTCGGCATTTACTTTGTTCTCCATTCTGTAATGCTCTTTGCTTTGTTCACTTGATTTACTTGCTTGCAACACTTTCACTCACAAACACTTGAGCCAAATTCTTTGCCGCATTGCATGCTGTTAACATAAAAGAAAGTCGATCTAAGCCAGGACAATAAACTTTCTTTGATATACCAAAAGTTAAATACTCTTTTTGTTGAAACTTGAGAGAGAGCTTTATCCTTTTTCTTTCAAAATGTTGACACAATTCAGAAAATGAATGGTTTGAGCTTTGCTGCCTTTTCAACACTCGACTTGGTTTTATTTTGGTAACCAGAAACCAGCTAACACTATTCTGCAGGGGTGGTTGGCTCAATGGAAAAATAACATTTTAAGATTTGATTTGCCTTATTTAAATTATGAAAATTGCCCACAGGAAAAATGTAAAAAAAAAAGTAACCACAAATGTAATTCGATTTGGCGGCTTAACAAAAAAATGCTACAGAGACCAAAGGAAATCATAATAATCAAGACAAAATGAAAGCCTTCTTCATTGCCCTGCAACCATCGTCATTTGAAACAAATCAAATTTATTATCCAGCCAGAAGGACTCCAGGACTGAGGTAATTGTACTCTGGCAATTTTCAGTTGAGCAGATGCGGCAAGCATATGAAATGAGTTGCAACAGACTTAAAGCACACAAACACACACACGCACATTCTAATTAGATTTATTTGGTTGCCCAAAAAATCGAGTAGAGATTTTCGTATTTTAAAATTTGTTTGCGTGAATTATGATCAGCAGCCCAGACCACACTTCACTCTTCAGCAAAAGGGTGGATTTTTGTGTACCCAGTGCACTTTTTTTTTGCCTGGGATATAGATCCCTGCGGTAGATAAATCCACAAGCCAGCAAACCAGGCAGTCGGGCAGCCACGTGAAAAATCAGTGAGTCATGGTGTATTAGAGGGTCCAGAACTGGAACAGACCAAGGAGTGAGAGCCTTGGGATTTGGACAAAGGGTATGGAATGCAGAGGCGAGTCGACATGCGGGTTGAAATGTGTGACGCGTGTTTCAGATTTTCGATTTAGCACACACTTTCCACAGCTGACTCATTGGTAAACTAAAAATAAAAAAAAAAATTAGCCAATTTGGCTTCCGGCAAAAGAAAATTCTCGTATCAAAGATACACTGCAGCTGGCAGAGCCTATGAAATTTTTGGGAAAAATATTAAACCTAAAAGTATTTGATTGAATTTAAATATATTTTACTCCCTCTGTCATATAGTTTCCCACAAATTAAGGAGCTCCAGCAGATTTTAGTGTATTTTGAAAGGCCAAAAAAAAAAAAACTGAACTCATACCGAACATAAAAGTTTCATATTACAATATTCGTACATCCAAGCAATTTGCCAAATAAACTGTCAGCAAAGCAGTCAGTGGCATTTGGTCTGGTTGTTGTTGCTTTTGTTGTATCTATTGTCATCTGGGAGCTTAGGCTCAAACCCAGGCCGAATAGAAAGATGCCATTGGTTTTAGCAACGGCTTCATCGATTGAAGGCTGAATAATTCACAGGGGCACAGTGACACCATAAAGAAAGAGATAGAAAGGCAGTGAGAGTGGGAGAAAAAATAGCAAGAGCAAAAGCATTCACAGTCTGTCGTATTCCCCTGGGCAAGCACAATAAATAAGCAGTGGCAGGAACAGGGCAGAGAATCAGTCTGGCGTGGGCTCGGGCACGGGCTCGGGTTCAGCCCCAGTTCCTTTGGGGTTGCTTGGATAAAATAACTACCCGAGAATTGTTTTGCTACCTCTCGGCTCACATTCCTCTTACCTATCCAGACTGGGCAGACTGAGGGTGCAAGAGCTTCTCGAAACTAACCAACCAAGCCAAAAAACCCAAAAAAAATTGAAATGAAATAGGAAAAATTGAGCAGACTGAATTATTTTCAAAGCATTTGCTTTTAATTTTTATCAAGGATTCAACAAATAATGCGTGACGCAGGCCAGGCAGTCACTCACTCTGAGTTTCTTTCTCTCTTTGAGTGTAATTAGATTAGGTTAATTTTGCTTTTATTAGCAATCACTATGAATGATGTAAGAGCAGAGAATGGAATGGAACGAAGCGTGTCAGAAGATAAAATATTGCTGCATTAAATGAAATACAATTTTTTTTTTTGAGTTTTCCAGTTTTGGTTAATAAATTTATTAGGGAATGAATAAAATTTCAAGCCCACTTGGGAATTTCATTCACCCATAACGGTCAAATTGAATGAGTACAGTGCTGCCCTCAGTCTGTCCAGTGTGACACAATCTTTTTTGTTTTCTTCTTCTTTTTTTTTTAATTTTTGCCGCAATGCAACACTGCGTAAGTATGACAGGCAAGAATGGCAAGTGTGTGTGTATGTGTATGTGTGAGCAAATAATTAATAATTCATGCCCATATACGATTGACAGTTGGGTGCTTTCAGTTCAACTCTTTTTGCCCTTCTGCTGGCCCTTCCCCTCTTCCTCATTCCTCTCATTCCTTTTTGCCAGGCTTGTTTTATTTTTCTTTTTATAAATTTTTCAATTACACATACGCTACCGCGTTGAGCAACCAATTGCGCTGATGCAGCCTTTTTATGCCATCTTTCTTGTTTTCCATTTTTTTTTTTTACCTTTACCTTTTCCTTTTTTATTTTTTTGTTTTTAATTTAATAAATTAATAAAACAGCAACGTGACAACACTGACAACACAGCATCAAAGTGGCAAAGTGTTGCCATTTGCATTTTTAATGGAGTTGCCGTCGTACTCGTTGTTTGGCATTGCCCTCTTTACACACACACTCTCTCTCTCTCTCACTCTTGCCCTCTCTCACACTCACAGTTGTGCCGCGCAAAAATAATTATCAACTGAATTGATGATGAGCTGAACGAGCTGAGCAAACACCAAAGACACAGAGTATGAGAGAGAGAGAGACGGAATGAGTCTGCTGGGAGTCAAAGAGAGAGTCAAACTGAATTGGTTCACCACGTGTGTTCTTAGTGCTAGCTTCTTTTAATTGAATTGCTTAATTTGTTATCCCTTTGCCCTGCCCTGCTCTGTGCCAATTTACCTAACATTTTTATATTTCCTTTTTTTTTTTGTTTGATTCTCTCAAATTTCCCTTTCAATTGAGTGGAAAGACCAAAAAAAGAAAAGCTTTTAATTACTTTCCCAACAGAAAAAAATATGAAATGGACTGATTAATTAAAGAATAAAAAAAAAACATACATAAAATTCCTTTGAATTTTTTCTTTTTCCTTTAAAATGAATTTCAATTGTATATTTAAATTTTTGGTCTGCCATAAAAATTCAGAAAAAGTAAATCCCATAAATGTAGTCGCGATAAAAAAAAAGTAAAGAAAATATAAAAACTAAGTACTTTTCCTTTTGGCACAGTTTGTTGGGACAATAGGCTGACGTAGCAGGTACTTCCTGCTGGGTGCACCTGAGCCCACCAGCTCCAGCCCCAGTTAACCCCAATTAAGGTAGACACAGGCAGACTAGACAGAGACAGAAAGACAACACCAAAGTAGTTAAAATATTTAAGCAAGTCAAACCAGCGGCCAAAATAGGCAGGAACGACTATAAAATGCAACAAGAAAATCTAGCAAAAAAATAAACGAGGAAGTAGTGAAAGCAGAATAAGAGACAAAGCATGCAAAAAAAAGGGAATGCAAGAAAAGTAAGTAAGATGAAATGTGGCCGGCGGCCTTAAAATAATAAGGATAAGGAAGCGGTTGTTAACCACGAAACCGCTCAGAAAATAAAAATAAATGAATGAAAAGCGTACAGCGCACTAGACTAGCTGACAGCAGCTCAGGGGGGAGACGGGCGGTGTCGGTTAGGGAGGGGCAGGAATCTGGCAGAACGGACTCTGGACATTTGGCTAGAACTGTTGAGCTTTTCTGTTCATTATGCGTTTCCTGTGTTTGCACAAGTCAACTTCAGGAACTACAGAGACCCCTCCTTGCCTCACTCTGCCTTCCCCGCCTGGGGAGTCCTTTTTTTTTGCTAGCTAGTTGTAATTGTTCTGCGTTGTTGTTATTTTGCGGCTACCAAGAAAGAGAGGGGTGGGGAGTGAAAAAAAAGAAAATGAATAATAAGAAAATATAGCTTGAAAATGAAAATGGTGGCAAGCCATGGCGCCTGACACGGACAGGGACATGGTCCGCCATTGTGTCAGCCTCAAAGTCGACGTTCGTTGTTGCGTTAAATTTGGAAAGTTTTCTAGCCTTGCGGCTATTGACAAAATATGAGGCTAAAAAGTGAATTTACAGTCTTTCCTTTCTTGCCTTCCGTTTTTGCCTTTTGCTAGCTGTAAAATAACAGGATTTTTAATTATGCAACAAAAAAAAATCTCGTCCTACCGCAACTTAAGTAAATAACGTCAACTATCCAATTACTCTATTTATTTTTTTTTGTAGTTGTTGTTGGTTTTTTCTTCATTTTTAATTATGACTTTCGGAGGCTTCTTCGGTCTGAAATAAAATTTTCCATATGAATGAATTTCGCACAATTAAAATTTGTAGACAGACAGAGCACACAATCACATGTCAACACTTGGCCAGCATTGACGAGGGCCGCAAGTAACTTCATTCACAATTAAACTAAAAATAAGCCGAAGTCATACACAAGCTGCCTGGCTGACTGAGAAAAAAAAAAATTGAGGAACACACCAGACAGACTCCTCCGGTTGTCTGTCTTTCTTGGGCCTATCAGTGGGCGACCAGGCACAGTGGGATTATGTGAAAAAAAATTTAAAAAAATTAAATATACATCTACCAAAATATCATTATTCTGCTGGTTACCATGTTCCAGGTACAGTCGATTAAAAAGGTACAGTCAGACCAAACATTAAATAGCTCAACTCAAAATTAGGCCAGAGTGTAGAAGTAAAATGTGCCTGAAGCTTAATATAATATATTCAAAGATATATAGTATATATTATATAGTGATACATATATATTTTATTCATTGTACAGATCTTGATTTAAGTAGGAGAAAGAAAAAATTCGAATGATTAGGCTGACATATAACTTGCATACGGAAATCCTCATTCATTGTCAAACAATTTTTAGACTTGAGAAAAAATAATCTAGTATTAAGATTTAGTTCGGATTGAAGTATATAAAATATTGAATATTTAATTTCTTTCCGGTTTTGTGATTCCTTAAATCAAACTTTGGAACATCTGCTTTATTTTGTTAAAGAATTTATAATTTTAAGATACTTTTTCATAAGAAAAATCTCGAAAAGGTGCCACTGTTTCGACTTTATAGAAAAGGAAAAAAAAAGAAGACTCCATTTGTCTCTATCTCTCTGAGACGCTGTGTTCCCATTTAGGTGCGTAGGTCTAATAAAATTTATTGTCAAGTGCAGTCACAGCGTTTGCCAGATTGCCAGATAGACTTTCAGGTGGCTACCCGGCCGGGTAGGGCCAGAGATTCTGATGGTTGTGGTGGGGTGGATCTGAAACTGGGGAAGCGTGACGACTGAAAAGTTGACGCTGTCGCTCAACAGAACAACAGCGCCAGGCAGCAAAGGAAAGTAACAAAATATGTAGAAAAAATAAAAACAAAATAAATAAAATCAACAACGCAATCTTAATGACGGCAATAATTCAAATAAAATGCAAAAATTCCCTCAACAAAAGTGAAGGAAGTGAAGTGAAGTGAAGTCCACAGCCACTCCACTCCACTCCACACTTACTCACACCCGACCCGGAGTCACTCACTCAGTTACTCGGGCCCTGGGCTGTCTCATTCATTTCAGTCAGTCAAATTGTCCGCCCAGCCAAGTCAGCCAGTCACTCAAATCCATCGTTGGCAGATCTCTCACAACAGCATTGAGAAATATTTACCGCCTAGTGAGATTTGCATTGTTGTTGTTGTTGTTGTTGTTGCTGTTGTTGTCTCTGAGAATTTCTTTTGTTGAAAATTAAATTTTCTTTTTTTTTTAGAAAAAAATCAAATAAATGCCAAGCTGGCCATATGGTGGGCCAAGTTAACTATTCCCTCTTGGTTAATTTAATTCTGGCCTTGTCTTATTAATTAGTTTGTATTTTTTATTTTTATTTTTCGGGCTGGAAGCTGCCGAGCATTTTGGCATCTTCTTGTTTTGTGTCGGCCAAATTAAGTGGCTACATTTGTCAAATTGTCGTTTGACCCAAGTCAATTCGTTCCCCCACCCCCCCACGCCATTCTGGCCAAGTGTAGTTAATGGGCAAACATTTGCCTAAATAATGAGGCACCGGTGTGTATTGCCATGAATTCGATTTTGGCTTGATTAAAAATATATTTCATTTGTTTCTTTGTCAGTTCAACTGGGAGAAGTTTGTTTGGTCTTGTGCCTGCTGGAAGACTGATTGCCTAAGCAGCTTGTAAAGCTAATCAACATAATCGTTGGAGGGGGGCGGCGGGGGGGTGGGTTGTGGTTGTTAACTTACTCTGTCAGTTGAATTACTTTCCTAGATTTATGATATTTTTGTGGATTATTTTAGTTTGCATTTTCACAATTTCTCGAGTGGCACTTTTAAGCCAAAAGAGTTGGCCATTAAGCCACTCATAACCTAGATATTCGCTCAGCAACAACAACAACAATAGCAACCAAATCAAATAATAAAAAGGGAAAATATGAGAAAATAGAAGAAAATGTAAAATAGCGAGGAATATTTCCAAAGCAGCCAGCAGCTTCTTGTTGGCCAAATGCTTATTCCAAATGCGTTTGCGATTTGTGTCAATAAATGCAATGACAGTGAGGAAGGCAAAGGGGAAAGGGCGAAAGGGGAAGGCACTCTAAACGTGCATCAAAGCAAGAGAGAAATTTCTATTATCTGTGCAAAATGTGCGCGAAATTGAAAACTGCAGGCTGTCAGTATGGGCTCCCTCGAGACCCGCCACATCCTCTCGCTCCACATTTTCATGGCCCAGCTAGTTGATAAACTCTAATATGACATTGTCGAGTCGGGTCGGAGAGGGAATGATGCAATTCTTGCCCCTTTTAGACAGACAGCTGCCACAGAAACGCGTCATGTTGTCAATGCGCCTTGGCTTATGCTAGCATTTTGCGAAAATTGCATTGCAGCTTCTCAGAGCTCCGAGCCGAGGGGGCTGACTTTGCTGATAGAGCGCATTTTACAACACAAGAGCATAAATGAAATGGCAACGACGACAACCATTTCAAATGTATGAGCGCACGCTTCCTCTTCACCCCACCCTCCTCCCCCTCACGAAGCTCATTCCTTTCCACCCACCATTTCGTTTGAGGTTTTTGTATGGCAACTTTTGTGGCCGCAACAAGTTTGCAAACATATTGCGGTCTGGGGCGCAAAGTCAATTACCGTTTTAACTGGTACATCCCTTTCTAGACTCCTTTGCCAGCTACTGCTGCTTCTCTCTTTTGGAGTCTCTACGCAGTCACTCAATCAGTTGGTAATCGATTTTGTCTGACTGGCTGGCTGGTCTGGTCGGACTGGTTGGATACACCGATCTGTCTATTTGTCCGCTGCTTGAGGTTAACAAATATTATAGACCAACTCCAACCAATTCCCTCACTCCCAGTCACTTCCATTTTTTTTTTTTTTGCTTATGTTGAAAAGTTGCAAAACATTTTTACGCACAATTTTCCTTTACTGCAAAGTTGCGCGTTGCGAAATTGAATGTAAATATTTATTTTTATTTGTAACGCGCAATTCCAGAATTGTAACTGTTTCTTCCCATCAACGTCATCGTCAGCAACATTATCGTTATCATCATACTCATCATGACATGTGGCATGCAAAATTTTGTTTGCCACTCGAATCGGTTTTCGATTCGAAATGAAACTCTGCCACGTTCTCGATATAATTAGACGTCTATGGTTTTGATTGCTTTGGCCCTCTCCTCTCTCTCTCTCTCTCTCTCTCTCGCTCTCTCGCTTTCTACAATTGATAACTAAGTTTGCTGGGATTTACATTTCAGTTCCATCGTCTCACTCTCTCTCTATCTATTTCTCTCTTTTAATATTTACACATGCAAATTGCAACGAGCCTTGAGGCAAGTCAAGTTAAGCCAAAGAACCTTTGCCTTGATTTCGAGAAATTATAAATTTGTAGTCAAAAGTGGAAGCAGTGGCGCCATCTATCGCTCAACAAATATATATGAGGGTAAGAACTGTACCAATTGAGAATTTCTCTGAACTTTGAAGTCTTTTAATTCTGTTTCAGATTTTTATGAAAAACTCTTTGCACTTTGGTAAAAGTTTTTAATATTCATTTCCATAAATATCTGCTTTCAGTGCCACTAAGTGCCATTTGGGGGCGTCAACCTAGTCATAATTGAATTTCCATGTTTTCTGCGGTTAGTTTTTTATTTTCAGATTGAAATAAAAATAAAATGATTTTTTTCTTTTTAAATAAAAAAAAGAAATATGATGTGCATCAACAAAACAAAACACGCAACGCTTGCAGGGAGTGACAGAAAGAGAGGTCAGGGCACTTGGCTCTAGAATTCTTAACCACACAAATCACCCTGCCATTTGCACCACCACCCTTTTAGCTGCTTTTTGCCACTTGCCACTTGCCACTTTGCTTTAAAGTTTGTGGCCGCGTCAGAGCCAGGCCAGGCCAGGCCAGGCCAGGACTAGCCTTGTTTTAATAACATAATTGAAAAATGACTGCATACACAATGGAAATGGAATGCAGGCGAATCGGGCAGCTGGTCGTGATTACCCAGTAAACATATAGAAGGGGGTTGGCCCAACCGGAGGCGGAGGGTGTGGATGGCGTGTAACGCCTTGTTAACATGCGTTTGTCCTTTTTAGCTGGCCGTTTTTACCGTTAAATGTGACGTTGAACACGGCGTACAACAAAACACCGAGCCAACAACAACAACAGAGCACACTTTATAATGACTACGTTGCTATAACGGTAAATCAATAAGCACACACCACCAGCACAGAGAGAAAGAGAGAGAGAGATAAAGAGAAAGTGAGATAGAGAGAGAGTCTCTTCTATAATCACGTGCAGTTCAATTGAAAAATGTTGCCCCGTAATTAACTGCAATTTTCGAAATCGTTGGCAGGACTTTTGAGTGCAGGCAAATGGCTGAGGAATATCACAATGTCTTTATTTGCTATTCAAAAATTCCCATTATTGGTGGCTTAGTCCGGTCTGTCCGAGGAGTTCGAGTTGATTGCTTGGCAGGTTGGTTGGCTCACTTTTTCTTTGCCTTTGCTTTGCCTTGGCTTGCTTTGCTTTGCTTTGCTAGTCTGTCATTTGGTTGTGTGTCTGTTTTATTTTTGTTCGAAATTATCGTGCGTTGGCCAGGCAAAAAGTTCTTCTTTCACCCCAAGACTGGTGAATAATGAGCATTCCAGGGAGCCAGGCAGGCACAAAATTGAAACTATTTTGCATACCATTTCAAGCATTTTAATTTGAATTTCTTTGCAAGTGATCAGCTCGGGCTTCACCATCGTCCAATCTGGCACAATACCGGCTCAGCCAAAGAGCAACTCTGTGTCCCCGCCACAACCTACCCTCCAAAATAGCTTCAACTTATTTTTCTTCATCTTCTTCTTCTTCTGCTGCTTGCTGCTAGATGCTGCTACTACTCTTCTGCCACCTCGGAAAGCAATAAAAAGCGCGTCCTTTAGTTGCCTCGTCTGCTGCTCCTGGCAACATTAACGATAATTGTTGTAGTTAGTACTTTTGAATTTATAATGTGCATCATTTATTTTTTTTCCACCAACATTTTCTCGGTCTTTGGTAAATTTTTGCCTTTGGCCTGACATAATGAAATATTTTTACATATTTCAAATGAAAATGATAAGACAAAAAGGACAACAAAACGAAAAAAACGACTGTCTGCTGATTATGCATTTCTCTCTCATTATTATTGCTCTGTGGTAACTCAAATTATGGTTGATTGGACATTTTCTAGCAGAGATCAGAAAAGTCAGAAAAAAAATCAAAAATTAAAGACAATTGCTGCAATTGGAATATTTTCAAGCTTTGAATAGTTTTGAGTTCAGAATTAATTCAAGAATCAACTGATAACTGTTCCTTTTAGATATTCTATCTTTCCTAATAAATTTATATATAATATTTGAGTAAGCTGGGGTACCTCGATCTTGAGATTTGTCCTCAACCTTTTCGGGCTACTTTGGTAATTATATGATATGAAATATAATCCGGTTCGGACTTGGTAAATATGTTTGTGTTTGTTATTTAAGATGGATCAAAAAATATCCCAAAAATAGATAGCTATAAGATATGATGGTTCCATCATAATCAAACTCGGTACATATATGTATTTATCTATAGACATTATATAGAATTTATTTGAGTATAATCAATTGTCAAATATTGAGGGAATGGAATTGGGTTCCTAAGAGTTTGAATAGAAACAAGCCGCCAGATAGACGGACATAGACAGGTCAGCTCGTCAGGTAGTTCAATCCATTTGATCTCTTAGAAGTTACCATCTGTATTTTTTTTTTTTTTTGGAACCAATTTTGAAAACCCTTAATTTAATAAAGGGTTCTCAATTCTTCACTCAATTCCAGTTGTTTTTTTTTTTTCGACCATCAATTAAAACGAATTTAACAATTTGTTGGCTTCCCATTTCTGATCATTTGGTTGGAAATCTCTTTTCTAATTGCTCGCAATTCAAAAATGAAATATAAATGCAAAAATTGACGGAGACAAGTGGATTATCCGATTGCTCATTCAAAACCGCACCATTTGATAATTTCAACAACTTCAACAACTTTCGAGCAGACAAACAAATTTGATATGCCCCAAACATGATGATGGCTAATGGACCAACTAAATTTTCAACACCAACAAAGCCAAACAATAAACACACCAACACCACCACCAACAACAACAAACACATGGGCACAAATAACAAAATTTGTAAACTAGCGTCAAAATGATAGACAAATGCCAGGAAAAAAAACAAACAAAAATAGACGAGAGAAAAAGGTTTGGAAGAGTCTGCGAGTGCAGGCATTTCGAAGAGTTTAATGGTAAAAATTGCATAAATAAATCATGTTCTAATATTCCACTTGCCAGCAGAACGAACCCCACAAACAATCTGTCAAAAACCAAAACAGAGAACGAGGAATTACGAAGAGAACAATGGCCAAAATGTTTGGGGGCTTTAAGCCTTTCACTGCCAGAATGAGCTTCGGGTGGTCAGACAATGCAACCAACATGGCGTGAATGAGCTCGCACAAAAATGGCATTTAAAGTCATAAGAGCAACAGCGCCAGCTCTAACAGAGGAAACCATCAATAGACTGGGCCCAAATATAAAACTGTAAAAGAGTCCTGGACGGCGGCAGGACCGAGCAGACAGACCAAACTAATCGATAGCTTTCGCTTAGCTACCAAAAAGGGATACGAGTGACTGGTGAATTAACCCTCTAACTACCAAGGACTGGCTGGTATTAAGCATTGACATTGTATCAAGCCTCTAGGTGACTAGGGCTGACTGGGGCCATAGCTCTGCTCTTTTCACTGTATGAAGACTGTAGATACCTAAGGATTCTAGGAGAAAGTTTCTCTAAAAGAAGTTTCTAGGATATTCTAAGAAATTCCGGGGTTCTTGAAAATCATATAATAATTATAATATAAGATCTACTCAAAGATGAATTTATTGGATAAAAAATCAAAAATTCCGAGGTTCTTGAAAATAATACAATAATTATAATATCAGATCTACTCAAGAGTTAATTTATTGGATCAAAATAAAAATTCTAAAAAAAATTCGGCGATTCTTGAAAATAATAAAGGCATTATTAGGTAAGATCTACTTAAAAATTAATTTATGGAATTATTCCTGAATTTTTTAGATCTTTAGAAAATTAAGGTTTCCTTGAAAAAGTTCTTTAAAATTATTTTGGAAATAATCTTAAAAATAGAAATTGAATTGAACCAAAAATAAAATCGTATATTTTCCTTAGATATTTCAATTTAAATTGGCTACTCAGAGGGTTAAGCTAGTCTAGTGTAGTTTGCTGTCTGGTCGAAGCTGGTCTGGCTACTGTTCCCAAGCTCTTCCTATAGTTCAATTGCTGCGTTTATGGTGCTTCATCGGTGTTGATGTCGATGGCCATTTCCACCAGATCTCTGGGAGTCTGAGGCTCAGGCCGCGGCCTCTAACGCTCTCAGTTCAATTTGGTCCGGTCCGGTCCGGTCTAGCCTGATGGCAAAGCCTCTACTCCTGGCCACCATGTCATGTCTAACGCTTGTCTGACAAACTGAATCGCCTGTCTGTTTTTGGTGCTTAATTCGTCACTAAATGAGATTTTTTTCTTTTCTCCCCCCCAAACTACTTTTGGTCTATTCTGTGTGTGTGTGTTGCTGCATTTTTTGGTTATTGTTTGTTGTTGGCGGCCAAAGATGGCCGGCAGTTTCACTTGCTTTTGTTGCTCTTGGCCAAAAAAAAAATTTTTTTTTTTTTTTTTTGTTTATATGCGAGATTGTTTGGCACTGGCTGCCTGTTGCCTGCAGATGTTGTTGTTGTTATTGCCCTGGCGCCGACAGTTGCAGCCACTTTGCAATAACACAGCGTGAAATTGCAACGCCAAATCGAATCAGTCCGCACGGGAAATTCGATTCCGTTTTTTTCGTTTTCGTTTTTGTTGTTGTTTTTACTTTTTCATTTGTTCCTGTTGCTAAATTGCTCCTGTTGTTGTTGTTGGTGTTTTTCAGTTTTGTTACCATTTCAGAATTTTTCGACTGACTTTGTCTCTTCTTGTTTTTTGTTTTTGGCAATCAGACAGCAACAAATGGCGGACAATGTCCCTCTATCGCCCGTCATCTATCTTGCTATCTAAAAACCCTCTGGATTTCCCTATTCTATTCTAGGTTTTTTTCCCCTCCCCCAGCACATCCACTCAATGCAAATTTGCCATGCAATATACAATCGACTTTGGAGTGTTTTATTTGTATTATTTTTTTTTTTTTTTTTGGTCAAACCGCTTTTGCCTTGCAGTTAAAGGGGGTAGAGTACTGCGGTTCTTTGGGGAACTGTAACTCATCCACGTTATCCTTTCATCTAGGATCCCTGCCAAATCCATCTAACCAGAAAAAAAAGGAAAACACTGCACATCACACATAATGAAATGAAATTACAAATTTGTCGCTTTTCAAGTGTCTGCTTACACTTGTGTTTCATCAATTCCCACTCTCACTCTCTCTGTTTCTATCGATTCTTTGGCTATGCCGAAATTGGTTTGGTTATTTATTGTGTAATCGTTTCGTTGCTAACGACAAATTTGCCAATTCTTTGTCGTCTCCTCTTTGCTGTCAAACTGTTTTTCGATTGAGAGTTAAACAGGTGATTGGGTTACAATTGCCATTTAAAATGAAATGGAAATCTGAAACAATTAGGAGAAAGAGAGTGACTAAAAAGTATTTGTGACGTCATCATGATTGCACCATCTCCCCATTGGAAGAAGAAAACTGCTTTATTATAATAAACAGGCAACAGGTTAAGACACAAACAACAACAACAACAACAACAACAACACTAACTAAATCACCCTTTGTGAAAAGAAACAATCACTAATTCAGTATTCAGCTTTCAGCTTCCATCAAAAGTCCCAACTACCAGGGCAGGCTCACCTCCATAACGATATGCAAAATATGCAACGGCTGTCGTTCAGATTTCCAACTACGTCCAAGTAAGCACAAACAACAATAACAGCAACAACAACAAGAACAAGTACCGCCACCTACCGTTGTTGGCACGACCGTCGGTTGACTGTCGTTTTGCGCCCAATTACGCCTTCAAATTGAGTGATAAATGTCTAGAAGATGGCACATAAATAAACTTGAGTAAAATTTATTACACAACCCACACAAAAGACTTCATAAAAATGCAAACTAAATGAACTATTAAAGCGTCGGCAAACATGAGAAAAGCGCTACGAAAAATTTTTGCCCAGCAAAATCCGACCACAAGAAGAAACCAAACAAACACACTCCGAAATCGAAGCGAGATGGAGTAGTCTCAAAACGAAAGAGCAAGCTCAGACAATTGAATTGAATTACAGTGCAGAAAAAAAAGAAAAACAAACAAATGAAAGAAAGCAAAAAAGAGACAGACAAGTTGAAACCAACGAAGAAGCAGGAGGAGGAGGAGGTTTGGCAGATCGCGCGACATTGCGATTGCGCTGCCGTGTTGTGTGAGAAAAAATGCAAATAAATGTGCAAATAAAATGTGCAATCAACTGTGGAGGGAGTAAGAAGAAGAAAAAAAAAACAAAAAGAAAGACAAACACACACACATATAGAAAGACGGAGATGACGAGAGAGTTGAAGCGCAGTAACGAAGCAGCGAAGACAACGAAGTGCAGCGACCACAAACGAAGGTAGACCGAAACGATCGGGCCACGCAACGCAAAGTGTGAATGTTGCGCATGCTTAGCAGCGACAGAAGCAATTGCAGCCGACAGAGGCAGAGAGAGAGAGAGAGCGAGAGAGTCGAACAGAAACTGCGCATCAATTAGGCCGCCAGCACACGGCAGCCAAAGCGGTGGCGGCAGCAGCACGAACTGCCCCATGCTCAACTAAGATAAGCCCAGCCAAAGAGCAAGCCAGGCAAGGCAAGCCACGGCAAAGCAAGGCAATTCCAGCCCGAGGTTTTGGGTGGACCAATGCAAACGGCAAATGAATAAAACGTTTAGATAAACAAATCCAAGAATGCTGAAATGCTGTTAAAAGGTACAAAATGAAGTGGCCAAGTGGCTGCAAGGCAAGCTAAGCTAAAGAAAGACAGAAAGAAAGAGAGAGAGAGAGACTCCCATAACATCGTCACCATCTCAAGGCACCATCAGCCAGACTCCAGTCAAAGGAAGCCAGAGCTTGGTATTCAGTGCAAGAGGAGGAGCAGCGCTGAGGCCCGTGGTGGGGGCAAGGGCAGCATTCAACAATTTCAATGAACATGCGCGCGCACAGTTGAAGAGCAAACAAATTTATTACGCGCCGTTTGAACAGCGCATAAATTTAAGGAAAGCGCAGGCGCAACAACAACTAAAACAAAAGACGAAAAAAATATACACAAGACAGATGAAAAAACAACAGTCCAAGTCACGCGGCTTAAGATTAACATACTCAGCGTTTTAGCCCACAGTGAGACCGAGAGACCAAGAGAGAGAGAGAGAGGTAGAGAGGAGTCTGGACCAGGCAATCGATCGTCTTCAATATGTACCCCAGTCTGCCTCCCCTACGCCACTTATTCTTTCTCTGTGTAGATTGCGTGCAGCGTGCGTGATTTACAAACAGCGCCACATTTGGCAAAACATTACGAGAACTTGTCTTGGTAACGATTTAAGGCTGAACACGAGCAATTTGTGGCTAGTTTGGGCTTTAAAGTAGACGCACAGTCAGTCCAATCGAATGGAGAGGGAGGAGGCTATTCGGAGCAGTTTGTTTTTTGTAGCTTGCCATCTCTTTTGCTTTGGTGCCCACCCGCTGCTTTTGACACGATGCTGCGCCACATTTTTCATTTATTTTTATTTGTTTTGTTTTTTTTTTCGAAAATTTATTTTATGCTTTCAATTGATTTTGTAATTTTGTGATCCCCACCACTTTGCTCTGCCCTCAACTCATTCAGAGCTTATTAATTTTAACATAACCTGATGACTTTGGTATTTCTTATTTTATTTTTTTTTTTTTTGGGAATCGATAAAATTTTGAGGTAATTTAATATTTTGTCTACTAAACTGTCAAAGCGTTTAAAATTTTTTAATTATATTCAAAACAAGTTGAGCTCTGTCCACACTATAATTTACACTTTGACCACTTTTCGTCTCCTAACCTCACCTGGCTTTTACCTTTTTCAGAGTTTTTTTTTTAACTTTTTTTTTGTCATTTATTTACCGATTAAACATGCAACTTGTAGCTGCGGGACCCCACACTTATTAAAAATCAAACAAGCAGTGAGGGCAGCGAAGCTCTTTGTGACATTTCGATTTATTTTTATTGATATACCCAGGCCGGTGAAGAAGAAGAAGCAGAGGAGGGAGAGAAGGAAGAGGCGGAGGTAAAGAATCTTAAATGACTCGGCCGGGAGAGGCTCTTGGAAATGCAAGTCAGGCGCCGCTGGCACGCAAGTGATCATCACACCTTGATAAGTCCTACCCCCCTCTCCCCCCCTCGTGCACACAAGAAAAGATCAAAACCACAGGGGGAGAAAGAGATGGCAATAGAGAATGAAAGAAAAAAAATGTAAAAACAGTTGGGGGGGCAGTCGAGGTGAGGCATGTGAGGGCGGCAGTCCCTGACCAAAACATATCGAATTTTATTGAATTCCCAAGTCAAATATACCCATCCTCCCTCTCTCTCTCTCTCTCTCTTCGTTATCTTCCTGTCTTGCTTGCTGCATTTTCAGACATTGCTTGGTTTTTGTTTTTTTGGTGGGTTGATTTATTGACCTTATTTTATAGCCGCTTGATTGGACACTAAATGAGTTTTTAAAGCTGCTTGGCTGCTTCGTTGATTTCTCTTATCAATTTTTATTTTGTATCCAAAGTTGGAGAGTTTTGTTCCGAGGCACTTACACGATATGAGTTCATTTTTGTCGTACAAAACGATTCGATTCGTTTCGAGTTCGAGTTTTATGTGGACATCGCATGTGACTTACCTGTAATGAAATTGAAAATGGAAACGAAAATTGGTTAATTAAATTGTCTTTCACAATAAAGTTCACTTAAATTGAAATTGTAATGAAATTTTTTTTGGTTTAATGTTGACCATTTCGGTTTCTTCTTCTTATTTTATGTGGGTGTGTATCATTAAAAAAAAAGAAGAAGTAGAGAGGAAGAGCATTAAAGGGTCTCTTGAAAGCATGACTAATTTTATGTGCCCAAAGTTTTTTTTTTAACAAATTTTAAACATCGAGCACATAAAGCTTGAGTGATTCATTGGAACTTATACCGTTATTATACCGAAACTGAGCCAAAAGCTAAAAAGAAAATTGTCTTAAAATTCCTCTTTAACCCTTTGAAACTCTTCTCACTTCTTGAAGGAACCATCATATACCCATCCCCTCTCGAATGTAAGGTTAAGAAAAGAGTGGTGACTGTACTTGATACGAACGATCGTCCTAAGCTAGCAACAAGCAGGTTGAACTCTTAAATCGGTCGTTGCCACCGTATAAGTTCTGAAGGGTCTATATCGACTTTCATTTGAACAAACGTAGGAACCCAAATAGTTCATTCCAATCTGAGAGTATTTTGGAATATTCTACTCAAACTTTCCTCATTTTTAGCTTAAGTAATCTATAAACTTACTCTCTCCTCAATTAATTAGGCACTATTATTCTCTGATCTGACTAATTTGAAAAGCTTAAAAGACTTTCAAATAAACATTAACTAAGGCTGGAAAAATTGTTTCAACATTTATTGATGACTTGATTTATGGCTACATGTTTTTAAAATGTTCCCCCAAGGTATTAACTGGCCAGACATTCCCCGACATACACAAACATACTCACACACATGCACACACACACACCATAACCTTCTGGTAGGAAAAGCCTATACGATTGAATTAGGGCCCACTCAGGCGAGCTGGCCCAACCACTACAACATCTTTTAGACAAGCAAATGCCTTTTTAAGCTCTCGAGAGTCATTCAATCCCAATCGCATTTCGTTGAATGTGAAATAGTTTATACACCTTAAGCTCAGGGCTCATTTAAATATGCCCACGCATAATAATTACAAACCGAACATCGAAGTCGTGCTCATGCCTAGGCATCAGCATCATCAACATCAACATCAAAAACAACAACAACAACAACAACAACAACAACAACGGCAACAACACTGAAGAGACTCAATTTAATGGGGTGGCAAGGGAAGGAAAGAGAGCCTCCATCAACTTCTCCTCCTCGGAGAGCAACCCACACCTACCCACTCGAGGAATCAGCACACTTGGAACATGTTAACTTATAATTAAACAGACGATAAATATCACAACAGGCTACAGAGCAACAACAACAACAGCAACAACAGATATCAGAGAGGCAACAACAACTCCAATAATCGGCAAAGAAAAAAAACAGAGAATCATGAATAGCAAAAATGTCTATCAGAGTGTGTATGTGTGTGTGTGTGTGAGTGTGTGCGTTTATGCCCCACACAAATGACGCAGAATTTTTTAATTAAACATAAAATGACTTTGACTTGCTGGCCGGAGGGAAGGGGAGCAACGACTCATATGACTAGACAGTGGGCCAGACTAGACCAACATTTCAATAGTTTCTGGCCAAAAGCATTTTAATTATTAATAGAAATGAAGAGAAAGAGCATACGTATCCCTGACGTCAGACTGACGGAATCAGGAAGCTGATTTAAGAGCGTAAGCCACTGTGACGTCAAAAAGATTTAATGCTCCTCTAGAAAAGATTACTCTCATAGAGATTAAGTCAGTCACAAGACTGAGAGAGCAAGACAACCTGACGTCACAGGAGAACACCAAAGAATCTAAGAGAGAGAGAGAGATAGAACGCACTTCTTGAAGACTTCCTTTATCTATCAGCAACAATCTTGAAAGAGAGCAAGGCAACCTGACGTCACAGGAGAACACCAAAGAGTCCAAGTGAGAGATAGCACTTCTCGAAGACTTCCTTTATCTATCACCACAATCTTGAAAGAGAGCAAGACAACCTGATGTCCCAGGAGAACACCAAAGAGTCCAAGAGAGAGATAGCACTTCTTGAAGACTTCCTTTATCTATCAGCAACAATCTTGAAAGAGAGCAAGACAACCTGACGTCACAGGAGTACACCAAAGAGTCCAAGAGAGAGAGAGAACACTTCTTGAAGACTTGCCCCATCTCATAGCAAATTAGAATATTCCAACGAAGACATATCAAATAAAATTGATTAGTCACTTGGCTACTATAATTTTGAACGCAATTGTGCGCAATGTTAAATGAATATCATCCAGCTAAATGAAAAGCAAAGTCATAAATCATGACCAAGCCAACTCCAAGCACTCCGGCTAAATTGCAAAATGCAAAAACAAACAAACAACTTAAACTTTTAAACGAGCTCCATCAGCTCGATGAGTCTGATGAGAGAAGATCTACCAGACTAAACTTGATGGGGGAAACGGGTCAAAGGGGGAAATCGACCAAGAGAATTATGAAGTATATAAAAATCATTTACATTAAATACACATTCACATAAAAAAGTGTCACGTTGTGGCGACTTACAAAAAAAAAAATTAGTGTTTTGCCGAAACAAAAATAAAACTAGAAGAAGATGATAAAATGTAAAAACTGATGAGGGGAATGAGTTGGTTTGGTTGGTTGGTTTGGGTCCGAGTATGTTTTCAATTCGTTTGGACCAATGGAGCTGAGTGCTCGGCTGCCTTTGGCAGTCATAAATTAATGAATTTTTATTTGCTTATGCAATGGAAAATTGCAATGTTGCCAGCCAGTCAGACTCGTCCTCCACCTCCTCCTCGGCTTTCTATCTGTATTTTAATAATGAAAGCATATCCTGCTTAAAAGCGCGCCTGGGCCACGCCAGGTGGAAAAATTCAATTTCCAAAGCAATATGACTGAGGCAAGACCGAGAGACCGAGCCACCACTGCCACAGCCACTGCCACTGCCACCGCCATAGTCATCACTGGCAGATTGCTTTGCTGTTGCTGCCGCTGCCGCTGCCGTTGGAAAACAAGTTGCATCCGCAATTAAGTCATCAAGTTGCAATTATTGCCATAAAAACGAACAAAATGCAGTGGTAGCGGGCAGAGGCACTAGCAGAGGTTTGGCGGTGGCAACAACAGTGGCTACAACAACAGCACAACAGCGGCTACAAAAAATGTGGCCACGCATGACTCGTGAGGCTGAGACTCTTTTCGATTCCTCTGAGGGTATGTGTATGTATGTGTGTGTGTGTGGCTTGGGTGCGAGGCAACTCAACGGGAGGCTAGTCGTGAGAGCGTCACCGTCCTTCAGTCCAGGGCAGACTAACGCGCCTTAAACAAACAAAACATAAAAAGATACAGATACAAAAAAAAAAACAGAAGATACAGATACAGATACACTCACACGGCTAAACTTGCAGATAAATTATTTTTTTGCTTTTATTTATTTTTTTTTTTCTTATTTATATTGAAAATAAATAAGTATGAATGTTTGTAAGAGCAATCAGCAAAAGAAGAAGACCACAAAAAGAAAGAAAAATCGTTGCCCCGCTGGGGATGGGGAAGAAGGTGGCAGCCCCAACCAGTTGCTCTTTCCTTAATTAAAAGGCTGCCAAGACTTTTGGGATTGTTACACGCGCGCCAGCCAACCAAGCAAATAAGCAGGCCCAAGCCATCAGTGAGAAAGAGACAAAACTCTTAAAGAAGGAGAGAGAGAGGGGAGGGGGAAGAATAAGCAGAGAGAACCTCAACAATTGTTGCTCTTCTGTTGTTTATTATTTTTATTTACTCTTCGGGCTGCGGTCGGCTGGACAAGTCAACTGCTGCTGCTGCTGCTGAAATGACACTATGAAAGTCTTGAGAATAAAAAATTAATCTAGAGAGAAGTCTTGATACTCTCTATGATCGAAACATTATATAATATATCTCCAAAGCAAAAAAAAAAAAGATTGATTGATGAAGAGGCAGAGGTGGACCTGGAATACCTTGAGCAACGAGTCAGAGACCTCCCTCCCATTCAAGATCAAGTAGAGCCCAATGAATATAGTATTCCGTTAAAATCGGTTCTAACTTTTCGAAAGAGTGTATAAAAATGATAACCAGAGAATTCGAAGCAAGTGTATCCTCTTTTGCAGACCCTGACTTGACTGCATGTTACATATCAAAACGACCGAACATTGCAATCCGAGAAAACTTGCTCCATTTTTGTGTGCTTCTTTTTATCTCATTTTGCCTGAGAATGACTTTGCTTTTATTTTTTTTGTATCTTCTCTGTTGTTGGTGTTGTTGTTGTTGTGACCAAAGTCATCTTTCTGTCTCGCTCGGCGGCACAGACAGTTTGTGTTTTATAAATCTGATTTCAAGAGGATTTGTGTGCCTGTCAAAATGTTGATGTTTCACAAAACACTTGGCAAGCCAAGAGACGAGACGTTCCAGGCCAGAGCGGCCAACAAGTCAACCAAGTCAGGGAATGACTCGGTGTGATTTTGTTTTGTATGCTTTGCTCTTCTGATTCTTTTTCTTCTTCTACTTTTGTTTTGTTGGGTTTACTCTGCTCGATTTCAATCATGATCGATTTCAGTTTTATGTGGCTCTTTGCAACGGCTTTCAAGTTGGCAAACCGAAACAGCGGCAATGATCACAAGAGTTGTCCCGACTTTGGCTTTGCCTTTCGTTTCAACTCATTCGCACTGAGCAGACACTTTACAGATTCATAAAATCTCTTTAACTTAACCACAAATCACTCATTCCGATTTTAGTTTTGTGAAAATTTTAATTTTTTTTTTGCTCCTTTTCTCGATCGAACCTGAGACGTTTCGGTTGAAGATTATTTTGGGGTATTCCAGGATCTATTCTGGTCTTTGTCTTAAGATTATTTTACTTAGACAATCTAAAGACAAGATCTTGACACTTTCTGGAGTTGATTCTTTAGTTTCTTATAGACAAGAAGAAGACCCAGCCAGATCCATTTTCAGATTCTTTATTCTTCCTTTACCGGAAGTTTGTAAAACTTACCAACCGAAATAATTCCTTAAGTCTTGAGAGTTTCTGAAGATCTTTTCAGAAACTTCTCGGAATCGAATCAATTTGGCGAAATCCCAAGACATTTAAGATAAATAAATTTAAACAAATTACCCCATCAAACAATTTGTCAGACTTTGGCTTAAATTTGATTCTTCATTCTTATTTTCTTGTTCTTCCTCATTTTGTGTGGCATGATAAATGCCTGAAAATAAAGATAATACCCAGAGAGAAAGGAGATGCCACAACAAAAGGCAAACAGACAATCATCATTATCGAAATGTCATAAAACCAAATGAGCGGCACATTATTCAATTTTTAAACGGCAGCAACAATAACAACAATAACAATAAATTGACTTGGCCATAAGGCGCCAATAGCAAAGCATTTCAAAGCCAAGAAGAAGAAAACGACGACGAAGAAAATAAGGAGAAAAAAAAATAAAACGACTGAAGAGCAATTTTGAAAAACGTTGGAGGGGGAGTTGATTTGTTGGAAGAATTGAAAGATTCTTCGCAACAGCTGCCAAAACAACTTAATACAAACAACAACAACTACAACAAGCAGCACCAGGCAAGAAGACAAGGCCCAAACAAGAGCAACAAATGCTGAAGGAGATGTTGCACAAAAGGAATGCGATTTCTTTCAGGCCAAAAATGAGGTAAATAAAATGATGAGGATTTTTGCTTGCAACTCTGCCCTTTCACTTGAATTGCACCGGCACAAAAACCAACAACACACACACACATACACATGTGCCTTGAAATTAAGCATAATTACACTGACAAAAGGCCACACACACAGAAGCTGAGGAGGAGCAGAACTGAAAACGATCGGGCCCAGAGAAATAAAGACGCGGTGGACCGACGCGGCACTGCCAGACCTGAGTAGGAGTCTGAGGGGAGTGACGGGCCAGGACAGTGGGAGAGTCTCAGATGCCGATCGCCGACGTGCTTGGCAGTTTTGTGAACTTGGCTCAGGCCAACTTAATTTTTTTTTTATTTTGTTTTGACTTGGCCGAAGCAACGTTTTCATTAAAATTGCTGGTCGATTTGGTGGATCTGGCGCTGCAATTTTTGTTGGTCTGGAGTGAGACAATTATAAGCATGACAAATGAATTTCACTGAGGCAGACAAGCCACACAGCAAATGTCAGTCAATGGCAAAAATAATTTCATTTCATTCCAGACAAGCCAACCAAAAGACAAGGAAGTTGGCCAGTAAATGGGGGAGGGAATCGGTGCCACAATTTGTGGGAAGGGCCCAAACTGGCGCAGAGGACTAAGAGGTGCTGGCAGCTGTTGGTCTCAACCAAATGAGTGTCTCTTTCCAAGTATATGAATAATTACATCAAGATTTTTGCGACTCCTTTGTTGTTGTTGTTGTTGTTAAACTGACAGCCAAAAGCAGATGCTGTTGTTGTTGTTGTTGTTGTTGCTGTTAGCCTGGCCTGTCATTGTTGCACTTGCCACAACGTTCAAGGCAATTTCAAGGTGAAATTTTAACCGCAGTTGCAAAGGCAACAAAAACCCCAGGGACCACCGTGAAGCCAACAACAGCAACAACAGAACCAATACAAATGAGTTTTAATTTGTTTTGCTGCAATTCATTTTATATTATTTTTTCCCCAAAATATCTCAGCTCTTTAAAGAGTTTTTGTGGTAGCCAAAAAAAATTCAGACAAAAAGAGTTTTTGCTTTTGTTTTTGTTTGGCCCGCAGCGGGGGCACACCCGAAATTGTATAAGGCAAATTTGCCACAGCTTCTGTATTTTTTTTTTTTTTTATGGAGCATTTATGAAATTACCAAATATTCATATATGACCCCTTTCCAGCCACAAATAGCGGCATTATTTTTTATTTCATTTTTGCTGCCACAGCAGCCTGTCTGCCTGTCTGTCTCACAGCGCGTATACTTGATTTTTTTCCACGGATGTTGACTGCCTTTTTGAGCATATTTATATGTGGGTGGTGTGTGCATGTGTGTTTCCTTTATGTTTTGTGGCGAAAACTTTGTAGAATTACAAAAAAAAAAAAAAAAAAACAAATTCCCTGACAAAGCAAAATTTTTTACATATTTTTGGCATTGAACTTCCACTTCAAGCCTGCCCACAAAAGCCGAATGAAAAGCAAACAAATAAAATGGAAATAGAAAAAAATATAAAGCTTTGGGCGTGGGCAAAACTGATTTGAGCTGCGTTTTAGACAATTTAAAAATGCTGATGGAATTTTTGGAAAATTATTAAAGAAATTTTGGCAATATTCTCAATTTTAAATTGAAATAAGTCAAGCATTTATTTTTTGAGTTAAAAGAAAAGTAGAAATATGTAAGATATATCAACAAAAGATTTGCATAGAAATATTCATAAAAACTACCAGAAAAAATATCTTTAACAAAATAAAGAAAACAATCTCTGAAAATATTTTGAAAGCATTCAAAAAATTCCTTTAAAATAAAGAAAAAAAAATGAAAATAAATTCCACCAATTTTTACAAACTGTCTAAATGAAAATATTTTTATTTACTTTACTTAAAGCGAATAACCCCAAAAACTTGTTTTGCTGAAAATATCAAAAACAGTAACCAAAAAAAAAAAGGGGTTTCACTCCCCTCCCCAACCCAAACACGCATATTTTTGGCAACCCGAGAAATTTTTCGAGGGAAAACAAAAAGCAAAAGGCTGAAGCATATGAAATTGTTTTCTACATAACGAGAATAACAAACAAATAAATGCAAAAAAAAAATAAAAATAAAAACAAACTCAATCAAATATGCGCAAAACGAGGAAAGGCCCAAACAAAAAGACAGAAGTCTTTAGGCCAAGAAGAATAGTTGAAAAAAAAACGCATTGCAGTGCGACTAGAAAATTAAAGTGCAAACTTTTTAATGTAATGAAATTAGAAAGAGATAGAATAAAAGAGTGAGACTCGTATGAAAAAAAAAACTGACAAATAAGAAGAATAAAAATATTATGATTTTTTTTCTATATTTTCTCTCTATTTTTGGAGTGTCAAAAATTGTGTTGGTAATTTAATTTTTATGCCCTGTTACACTTTTTCCGACAGACTGAATTGGCTTAGGCCGTTGGCAAGTTGACTGCGTTGACTGAGTTGTCTGACTTGACTCGGTTTGGCTTGGTTGGCCCATTTGACGGTCTCTCAGTTTTTGGCACCCTGCTGAATTTTTTATGCGTTTTGCACGTGTTTGTGTTTTAATTAACAAAGGATCCAGACGAAAAGACAGAGAGAGAGAGAGAGAGAGGCTGGCAGAAATTGTTTGGATAGGCAACAATAAAAATGGCATATTAAATTGCGTATACGCGGTGTGTGCCAACACCAACGCCACCAACACCCACAGTAAAAAGTTGTTTCATTAATTGTATAGAAGAACCCCAAGCAGACTGAAGTGTTCGAGAGAAGCTTTGAACGAAAATCACCTTGGTGCTCGTAAAAATGTAACAAAATGCTTACCAATTAAGTAAACAAAAATGTAACAATAACAACAACAACAGCAACAGCAGCAACAGCAGCAAGAAGATGTATGAAAAATACGGCCATCGTCAAATGTTGAATTAATTGCGTGGGAACATTTTAGTGCGTTTTTATGCATTGCGGGGAAAGTCAGAGAATTTAGGATATGAAACCAAGGAGCGCGCAGGAGTGGCGTATGCGAGGAGGCAAATTCTCAACACTCGTTAAATGTTAGTTTATTACTTGCAACTGAAGAAGGTTTTTCCAGCCTATAAAAATGTTCTCACCCCTCCAAAACGGGGCAGGGCAACCAAATTTATTTTTCATTTAAGGGAGAAAATTTTTTTGCCCAAACACCTTAGAAGTGAGAAAGATTTGACCTGATTGTATATATGTGTGTGTGTTGACTCATAAATCAAGTCACATAAAAACTGGCTACCCGGGAAGGTGTTGCATTGTGGACAAGTTTAATTTGCTTTCGTATTTAATTTTTCTTTTTTTTTTTGCGTGTGTTAAAGAAATTAAAATCTTTTTGTTCCTCTTGTTGCCTACTTTTTGGCCTTGGTCATTAAAACTCATTAACATCAAGACTAACAAATAATTTTCCTTCAAGGGCTTTCCCATTCTTCTCCTCTTCTTAGCTCTGTCAACCCAAGGCATTGATGGATGGTGAGCCAGTTAACACAGCAAAAAAAAAAAAAAAAATCTAACCATTTATCTTCGAAAGACTCATTTAAGCCTTGTTATTTTTCTCTGGGATTTACATAAGCAAAGGCGACAACGCAAAAATTTACGCTCAATAAAATGCCAATTGAACATGAGAGGGGAAAAAAAAGAAGAAGCAAATCAATAAAATTAATTATTAGTTGATGCCACACTTAGATTATTGATAGCATTATCATTCATATCAATTACATTGGAAAAAGGGGGAAGGCACATTCAATTGGTCCATTCAAGAAGCAAGCCAAAGGAAGTCCAAGTGGCCTTTCAGGAAATAAGCCATTTGTTATGCAACAACACGTTTCATTCCATAGTCGAAGGGAGAGAGAAGTGACTGGAATGGCAAAGGCTCTGTAAATTACAAGATAAATTCACAAATGCCCAAGCAAATTGATTAATAACATTTGAACTTATTCCATTGCCTTCAAATTAATTGATAAAAAAATTTAAATAAAATCATCTTGACATTTTCTTTTTCAAAGATTTTTTTTGACATTTTAAGGGTCTTGAAAAGAAAGTTCTTTTAAAGGAGCCATGGACATTTGTGGCAATGATCAGATAAGACTGAGAAACGGAAGTTCTTTTAAAGGAGCCCTGGAAATAATTAGGACATTTGTGGGAATGATCAGATAAGACTTTAAAAAATATCCTCAAAAGGGCTTCAATCCCAAGCAAATTGATTGAATGCAAAATGAATATAAAATATGCCAATATTAATTTAATAAAAAAAATTTTTAAAATATATATAAATCCATTACTTTCTCATTATAAATAAATTTTGGAAAATTAAAAGAACTTGTCAAATGGCCCGAAACAAAATTTTTGAATTCAACTATTCCGATAAATAAATAAATAAAAAAAATAATATTAAACTTAATAACAATTTAATTCCAGCTCATTAACTAAATAAATGAATTATTAAAATATGAATTCAAAAATTTCTATCAGAATAAACAAGTCAATTTTTTTTTGTCTTTCTAAAAATCTAAAATAATTTTATGCACTCCAGCAAAATTTTTGCAACAAGTCAATTTTTTTAATCTTTCTAAAAATCTAAAATAATTTAATGCACCTCATCAAAATTTTTGCAAAATTATTTTAGATTAATTTCAAATAAATTAATACATTTCAATAAATTATTCAAGCAGATTTAACCAAAGCCTGCCAACATTTTAAATTTTAAATTTATATCCATACTCGGCTTTTTAATAATTAAAAGTTATATATATATTTAAATATATTTTTTTTTGTTCTATTTCAATTTGAATGGGCAAAGTTTTAGTTCATTTGGGTGGATTTTTAAGCCTGCTGGTAATTTGCACATTTTATTAATCAGCTTAAATCGAATGAAATCGAACGTTTGCTTTCTTTCCCATTTTTTTTTTTTATTTGTGAAAAAGCAATTTTAATACAAATTTGTGGTCATGCATGCTTAATTATAAAGGTAATTTTTTCAACACGTTAATAATAAAAATAATTATTATAATTGTTGAATTTCATGTTTTCGGCATAGGCAAAAAAAAGAAGGCCTCATTTTTTTTTGGGATAAATAAAAAACAATCCATGGTTAATTAGCTCTTTGTTTCGCTTTAAAAAAAAAAATGTTAATTGGAATTTATAAAAATTAAATACATTGCTCGAATCAATCAGGCATTAATTAACCGGGCTTAGGCAATTCCAAAATTCCTCTTCAAATTTTATGGAAAAAGGAAAAATTGAAAAATTAAAATTCCTTTCATTTTCTTTTTTTTTCTAAGGAAAAAAATATAGAAATTATTTTCAATTACGTAAATAAAAATATTTCAATTCAAACAGCTCATTGCACTTGAAATGTCTATGCAAATTAAAATGTAACTTTTGCCTTCACCACCAGGGCTGCCCTTGTCCCCACTGTATGCCCTTTTCCCCTTGGGCAATCAAACATTTTCCAGTTGATGAAGGCTCATCATTTTATTTGTTTAGGCCATTGAGTGTGTAAATCAATAATAAAAAAAAATATATAGAAAAAAAACTCCTCACTCTCAGTTTTCATTTTGAAAAAGTTGGCAAACCACATTTTCATCTATTTTTATTTATTCCGTTCCTATTTCTTTTTTCTTTTTTTTTTTTGCCACTTGTAATGAAAATGGCTTTTTCGAGTGGGGAAAAATAAAAATAGAAATAAAATAAAATGTTGATATTTGGCCAAATAATATCCGCTTAACGCTCAAATACTCTATCAATTGTCCAAATTTTTTTCCAAACTGAAACTGATGGATTTTTATTTTCACAAAAGATAAAATTGTGCAGTTGATTTAGGCGGTGGCGGGGAGTCAGAAATCAGAAGCCCCGTACAGTCAAGTGGCCGATTTAAAAACAAAAAAAAAAAAAGTTTATATATTTTTTTGGTTCCTCTTTTTTTTTTTGAGCAGTTTCAAGTAGTCTGTGTGGCTTGGTTTTTGTAAAGGAAATTTTTAATTTCCAGCTAGGAAAAATTACGTAGAAGCAGGCTTAAAATCTGTGTTGCCTTTTTTTTAATTTTTAATTTTTTGGCTTTGTTAAGCTTTTTCATATGAAATCCAATGAAATTGTGAATTTCCTGGCGGCCCTTTCAACTCTGCCCGACTCTTGACTTGAGTTGTAGGTGTTTTCATTGGAGTCTCATTTTTTATGCGCCATAATTATGTCATTTAAATGCAACAAGCTTTTGGCAAAGCAGACACAAGAGAATCAACGATAATTTATAATTAAAAACATGCGAGATGAGCCATCGAAATGAGCCGGCAAAGCGGCCAACACTCACGATATGAATAAACAAAGCTCAAGAAAAAAAAAAAAAAAATATATATATATATATATATATAGACTGCAACAACAACAAGAGCATCATATGCAACTGTAACTATAAAGGGCAAGTGAAGAAGAAGAAGAAGAAGCTCCAAGGATGACGGCTGACGGAATGGGAATGGCGTGGCGCGCGGCTGTTAATTAAATAAGCGAGCCAGCGAGCTGAGCAGGCAAACGAACCAAGCTCAGTTCTCTGGATGGAAATGATGAAAGAGTAACAGGAAAAATGAAGAAGTACGCTTCATCCAGAGTAGGAGACGGCGGTGGTGTGGGAGCCGGTGGAGTAGGAGTAGACAAAGGTGGAGTCAATTGTAAAAGAAGGAGGACAAGCCTGGACTGTGGGTGTGCGACTAAATTGCTAAATGAGATTTGCCGACACACACACACAAACACACATACACATACACACACTGACTGTGTGGCACATATGATACCCAGCAAAAGAGAATGAAGTGCAAAAAGGGTTAATAGTGCAAACTCTAAAGTGCCACTGACTTTCGGATGGCGTTAACTAACTTAGCCGTCTAATTAAGCCAGGCAAGCAGACACACTCGATCCTAGAGACAGAGAATATCCAAAATCAAAGAGGTAGGGAGAAGACTGCGACTCTGCCCAGTAAAATGTGAGAAAAATAAGGTGGCGCATATAGTTTCATTTTCTCTTTTGGAGTTCTTGAAAAAAAAATAAATTAAAATAAAAGAAATAAATAAAAATAAATATATAATCAAAATAAAAATTTAATTAATTTCAAATAAATATAAAGAAATTTGGAATTATGTAAAAAAAAAGTTTTCTTGAAAAAATAAAAAAATAAATACTTAAAAGAAAAATTAAATTAATTTCGAATAAATATAAAAAACATTTGGAATTATGTTAAAAATTTGATTAAAAAAAATTTGTATTGAAAAAAATAATAATAATTAATCAAAATAAAAATTAAATTAATTTAAAATAAATATAAAACAATTTGGAATTATGTCAAAAATTTAATTCTCCTAAAAATATAATAAAATAAATAATCATAATAAAAATTAAATTGATTAAATTGAAAAATTGTCAAATTAATTTAAATGGAAGTGAACAAGAATATTGCAGTGAAAAAAATCATATCTTTCTAATCCTATAAAAAAGATATAGAAAAAATATTTGAATAAATTTGTCAGAAATAAAAATATCAAAATTCATGAGAACAAATTTTCGCTACCTTCTTTTTCTCACCCAAGTGTGAAGCTGTCTCGCCTCTATAGTTGCTTGTGCTGAATATCTGCCTGTGTTCTTTCTCTTCTCCTCCTCTTTTCTCCCACTTTGTCGCTCATTAGTTTATTACCGAAAAAACACAAAAGATCGCACACACACACACATACACACTTTCCGGGCAGAGGCAAAATCAGAAGCTAAAAAGTTCAACTACCCGAGTGTCAAAGCTGGAGAGGAGATTGACTTGGAGTCTGCCATAGTCCATAGAATATGTGCCAACAACAACAACAGCAACAAGAACAACACAATTGGTAAAATAAAAAAAATGCATTTGCAAAAGGAACTTCCTTTAGTTCTTTGCATTTACTGAAAGCCTTTGTATCATTTAAGCAAGTCTCCGACGTGGTTGTTGTCTGCCAGCCGGTCTACTTGGCCGTCTAGCTCGCTAACTAACTAACTAACCAACTAACTAACTAACCTCTGAGGCCGCCTCTGTTGACGCCTGTAAGCGTGGAGTAGGTTAATTGCGAATTGCCAGCCAAGTCAAACCCAGCCCATTTTGGCCCAACCCAAAGTAACCCGGGCCGAGTTAGTCGCAGTCGCAGTCGCAGTGGCAGTGGCAGTGGCAGCATTCAAATGCAATTTCCACTGCAGTTTTCATGCTTTTCCAATTAGAAACACTCGACGCGCCCACCCACTACAAAAAAACGGCAGTCACAACACAACATTTCAGACTCGCAGCCACATCGAAGAATCTTTGCGGAAGTTGCCGTTTAGGACGATGGAAAATTGATTTTCCATGGAGCAGAAGAGTAACGGGCTTTGTATATGTTTTCTGTCTGCTTTGGTGAAAAGTCAAAAGCGACTTTCAAATAAAAGTTTAAAGACGTGACAACAATAAGATCAAATTACGCATACGCCGTGATGTCTTGCTGTCTTTACTGTCTTGCCATTTGCCAATCAAAATAAAAAGTATAGTTTGCTTGCTTCCTCTTCCTTTTACCCTCTCTCTCTCTCTCTCCCACTCAATGTTTTAGCTGCCTGTGGCAGAATTGTCAATCTGGCTTTGGTACGGCTGCTGTGGACAGCCGCACCATGGGTGTCTTGGTCGCGTTGACAGGCCTTGAGCTCTGACTCCGCCGCCCCCATCTGCCCCGGCCAGGCGTTGATGCACATATGTCACATGATAACAACATGGGGCCTGATCTCCGGCCAAACTTGTCGCTCAGCCAATATAAATTTTGCAAAAATCAGCAATCTTTGTGGGAGGAAACGAGCCACACAAAAGAAACTAAAACACACACACACAGGAGGGGGAAAAAAATAAACAAACCAAGACAAAAATTCAAAGCCACCAGGCTTCAGGTTTGTGTTCGGATTCAGCGACAACAAGGACAGACGACACCGAAAGACATCAGACTCTACTCAATAACCACAAACGATGTGAATGAGGATGAGGTTGTTGTTAATGCTGTATGTAGTTGTTGTTGTTGTTGTTGGAATTGAGACAGTGGCTGTTGTTGCTGCCAGAGAGTGAGTGAATGACTGAAAGGTGTTTCAAAATGTTGCAAGTGAAATGAAGGCATGTCCAATGTAATGCCAAGCTCAGCGCCACACCAAACTCAGAAGCATCAAGAAAATAAAAAAAAAAAAAAAAAAATGAAACAGAATAGATTCAAACTGAAATTGTAGTCTTGAGGTGGGTGAGGAGTAAAGTGGTGGCAAGTGGAAGAAAAAAAAAAGAAGGAATAAAGCTCATAGCTGGTCTGTTAGTGTTTTGGCATGTGTTGAACCGTTCCAGGTTGCTTTTGCTACTCCTGACTAAAATTGCTTCCACTGCCAAAGGCATGTCCATCAACAGGCCAACATTGTTGGCGACCAAGTCTCGTTCTCTCTCTCTCTCTCTCTCTTTCACTCTCTTTGTGTTGGTTAGCGTGTGTGAGTATGTTAGGTTTTTGCAATTATTTTCTAATTAAAGACGTGCCCTGCAACCACAACGGGCAGACAGGCCAACCACCGACTCGGCCACATTTCATTGGCCACGAATATTTTTGCCATCTTCACTTCAAGTTGAAAGAAAAAAGCAAAGAAAAAAATCTATGAAAATGATTTAAAACAAACGAAAAGATTTCCATATGAGACAGGAGAAACTAAAAAAAACAAAAAAAAAAAAAATGGGTCAATTGGGCAGGTGAAGTGGACTGAGTGGCTGCTTGGCTGATTATGCAGGCGTGCCACTCTGCGATTCGGGGAAAATTTAAAAAACAAAAATTGTGAAAAATGAAAATGAAACCGAAAAAAGGCTTGTAAAAAAAAAACTGTTACATGTTCCATTTTAAAAAGTAGTCAAGCCGTTTCAGTTGAGAGGGGGAGGGGCAGGGCAAGTGGCAAGTTTTCAGAGACACCAACAGATAAAGGAAGAGCAGCAGCAACAACAACAACAACAACAGCAACGGCGACACAGCACTTCATTAAATATTTAAATGAGCATCCTGTTTTTTGTGTGTGCCACAAACCAACCGACCGACCGACCAACGCAACAACCCAGCAGGCAAGCGCACCTACACACACACACACATACAAGCACAAGCATAAAAGTGAAGATGCCCTGGGAGTGGAAGCGGGGGCGGTCCAAGGGGAAAGCTGCAGCAAAACACAGACAAACGACACTGACAGAAACTAAAGTGAGAGATTGAGATACTGAAACTCTGGGGCTGTGAACTGACTCTGGGTCTGCTCTGCTTGTTTTTTTGCTGCTGCTGCTGCTGCTTCTTCTTCTTCGCTTTCTTGTTGCTGTTGTTGTTGTTGTTGTTGTTGTGTTTGTCTCTTGCCGTTTGTGCGGCTGCTGCATATGCAGATTCATAAGCAGTTAATTAAGGCCGAACTCGGTGCCGTGCCGGGCCCCAAAACAACAAGCTATATGAGAAATGCAAAACAGAAAAGGAACTCCGAAAAAAACGGAATTTTCGAAAATAAAAACGAATATTTTATACTCTTTTTTTGGAGTGACTTTTTGTTTTAATTTTTGAGAAAATTGAACTAAAAATCTAAAATCTGTTTCAACATTTTATATTTTCCATTCTTTTGTTTTTTCAAATAAATGGTAAGAATTTTTAATAAACGAGATATTTTTTTTATGTGAAAAAAAAAAAAATCGGAATTCTTAAAGTTCTCAAAATATAAAAATATTTCAATAATTGTGAAAAAATTCAGAATTCTTGAAGATCTTAAAAAATAAAATTTTTTCAATAATAAAAAAATATTCTTAAAGTGAGATTCCGAAAAAATAAATTTTTGGAATTTCTGAAAAAAAAAAAAATTATTAATTTTGTTTTTATTTTCGAATTGAAACCTGAAACTTAAAGTTCTGTAAATATTAAAATTTAATTTTTTTAAATTTTAAAAAATATATAGATTTTTTTATATATATTTTCTTACAAATAAAAAAAAAAACGGAATTTTTCAATATTTTTTTTTACTCAAAAATATATATTTTTTTACGAAAAAAACTCCTGAAGTTTTCAGTATTTTAATTTTTTTTCTTTTCAAAACTTTTCGAATCAAGCTCTCTCTTAAAGTTGCAACAAAGTTGAGCCACATTTTGATAGACCTTTATTTTTAGGAAAAAGCATGACTGAGTCTGCATGGCCAGGAAAACATATTTTACACATTTCATTTTCGCTGCTGCACGAATTTATTTGGCAATAAGAGCAGTCAAGTCAAGCCAAAGCGAATGGAGGCAAGCCCAGTCAACTTGCAGCATACAAAGCAAATTGTCAGAGGAAGAGGAAGAAACCTCCAACAAAAGGGAAGAGGAAGAGCCAGAAACAGCAGAAGCGGACCGAATTGCGTGTAGCAAACGAAGCAATGAATACGAATGACTACGAAGTCGTCGTTGTTTATGTTTCTCTTTATGAGCCAGAGCATGTGAGTGTGTGGATATTTGCATGCGTATGTACTTGCATGGGTGTGTGTGTGTTGGTAATTTCGCACAAGTGAAATATTATTTATAATTTTTAGTGGCAGTTGGGTGGGCGTAACGGGCGCTTGGCATTGCCGTAAATTATGTCATTTTAGACAAGTGCGCGCCAAAGCGGGCGCAAATTCCACAAGGCGTTGGCCCGCCTCGTTCCAGCCCGCCACTGGTTCCACTCCTACTCCTGATCTAGTTCTCTTTCTCTCTCAGATGCGGACTCTTTCGATTTGGGTTGAGAGCACACAAATAAAGCACTTTGAAATTCGTATGGGAAATGTTTTGAATGTTGGGGGAATATTTTGTTTTTTTATTCATTTTTTTTTTTTTTTTGGTTTTTTGTTCTCTTGTTATATATGTGGGAGTGTGGGGAAATGAGTGGCATGCAAAATTAGTTGGCGTTGAGTGAAGGAGTGTATGTGTGGAAATGTGTCGAGTGGGTTGTGGCGGCTGAAAAGTACATGGAAATTGATATGAATTGGGCTCGTTCAGTTTGCCAAAGGGTTGGGGGTCGCCAAAGAGGGTAGGGGAAACAGGAAAAGAGACTGCGAACTTTGTCGAGCACATGTCAAGTCAAATGAATTATTTATACAATAAGGAATAGCGATAGTTAATTGCTATGGATTCCTCAGACAGAGACTGTGAATCTCTGGCTTTTTGCTTTCAGTTGCTATGATCTGTGGCAATGAGAAGATTATTTTAAAAATCGTAGAGATGAGAGAGTCAGGATATAGTGACGTCACAAATTGAACTCTCTCTCTCTCTCTCTCTCTCTGAAGTCAACGCACTCTAGAAGAGCCACCACTTATGACATCATTGAGAGCTGAGAGAAAGAAGTATTAGTTAGAGGAAGCCTCTTTAAATGTTCACTTTGGTCCAGGCATCGATTAGATTACACAATGACATTAAAGCTGATAGGAGATTACATATTATTTTGACTGCAACTGTCTCTCCCATCAGGCTTGTAGCCATCCTCACACCTTGGTCAACTCCTTCTGCCCTCTCTCTCTCTCTCTCTCTCTCTCTCTCTCTTTCACTCTGTATCTCTTTCAGATCTGAGTGTATAAAATTTCAACCACAAGTTGTGCTGTATACGACAAAAAAAAGTCAGTCTCATAAACAACAAACAAAACTGCAACAAATGCAGCAACTGCAACAACTGCAGCCCGTAGCAATGTCAACCAATTCATTTCTTTGATGCCGGGCAGTTTGGGGCGAGAACAGACTCCACGACTCTCTGGGACGGTCTGTCTGGCATTTAAGACTCATGTTTTCTTTTTCCTTTTTTATTTTATTTTTTTTTTTTTTGCTTTAGCCTCAGGGTCAAGTTCAGCTGAGGTAGACAGCGTCGTCTTTGTTGGCAAAACACACTACAAGTAAGTTGAGATAAACAGAAGTGGCTGGGCGGGTGGGGCAAAAGTAGTAAAGAGAAGTAAAGCGCAACCAAAGCTTTTGCATATCGCATATCTAAATGAGGTGATGATGCTGCACATATCAGCAAAGATACAAACGACCAGAGTAGAGAGAGACCGATTCACTCGACAGACACGCATGCAAGCAACCTACCAGAGGGCTCACACATACACACACACACACACAGACAAAGGATGAGCTCAAATGTCCACTTGAGTGGGAAGCAGAGGCTATGTCGGTAGGTCTCCCGGTCTGGTCTTTTGGTCTGTCAGTCTGAACATGAAATGTTTGCCCGACGACCGAACGACAACGCGTATGGGCAGTGCCAATTATGAAAACTGATATGCTTGTGAAAACCCGTTGATGAGCAGGCTTCAAAGTGCAAGCCGTGTCCGTGTCTCTGCACTGGGTAGGGGAGATAAGGAAGTGGCGAGCAAAAAGGAAGGTGGAGCTTCCATTGAGATTGGCAGGCGCTTAAGCACGAACGGCTGCAGTGATTCTGTGATTGTGTGATTGCGAATATTGAAGACTTACGCGTGGCACTGGCATAGTTGCATTCAAATTAATTAACCATCTAGAAAAGCACCAGCACTATTGGCCATTAAATTCATATCCGTATCTAAAAGAGACAAGCACACAGGCACATATGCTAAGCTTGAGTTCAAGTCGGGAGGACTAATGAAATTGTAACATTGATAAGACCGATTGAATGACAGCCAGGCAAAGGGCTTGAAATTGACAAAGAGATACCAATTCAAGCTTATGCAAATGATAGTCATTTGCAATAATTAAGATATCTTAACAGCTTTCGAATGCCAAGCGAACTTTGTGAATTCCAATTTTTATTCTGATCAAATGAGGTGTGAAATCCAATAATTAAGATATCCAAAGAGCTTGAAATTATTAAACACTCTTTCATTCTTATAAAATCTGAGGAAACAGGAGATATCGTAAATTGAAGAATTAAGATTGCAAAAAGTGTTGAAGGTTCCCAAAATCCAATAAAATAATTCAGATAACCAAACAGTTTTGAAGGAGTTTTTTATGGGAGACGAAATCACAAATCCAAGCTCAATGAGGTCTTCAAAATCACCAATGATTTGATTCAAGATTTTAACTTTCGCCAGAGTCGTGAAAATGACCGGAGCTATCTGAATGGGTTCATGGTGTCTGAACGGCATAATTCACTGAACTGGCCGAGAGCTGCTGGTGTGAGATTGAGAGAGGTCCATTTCGGTGACAGTTTCATTGCAAAGCCACAAAATACGTACCTGCCATGTTATTTGTTAATGTTGTTTGAGGCTGTTGCGACTCTTAGTGTTTCTGTTTGTTTGCCGTAAAATGCTCAAAATGCCGAAATGTCGCAATGATGAAATTTATGACCCGGCAGACCGAGCCAACCAACCCAACCAGTGCATAACAGCAAAAAAAAAAAAAAAAATCGAAAAAGGGGAGCAGCCTGGCCAGAGAGTGGCTGCAACTGGAAAATGTTGCAGCCGTTGCATTTGACTGCGGTATCGACAATGTCAAAAAGTGTTGGCGTTGATTCCAGCTAAGAGTGGAAAATAGTCTACTCGGAGAGTAAAGGATCCATAGCAAGATTCAAATTTATGCGCAGAAATATTGTTGAAATTGTTTCGACTTTAACAACTAAATTTCCAAGTGTTGCCAATTCTAGTTTACGGTCATTGTTGTTGTTGCTGTTGTTGTCACACCTCCGCAAACATTTTCACAATCGCATTGTTTGCCTGGCAAGACAAAAGTGCTCTAAATTGGTTTTTGTGTGAAGCAAAGGTGATAAAAATGGCAGTGAGCGTTTGTCACAGGTGCTGGCCAGACTCTGAAACCTTAACCCATACAAATTCATATGTACTTGCACTTGAACCTCAACGACACTGAACAGTCTCGACCCACTCGAACAAGGCCAGAGACATTTGGTTAATGGCTTTTTGGGCCTGATGATTTGTGGCCTTCTAATGGCCACAAGTATTTAGTGAGACCAGCCTGGACTGTATGTGTGTTTAGGCAGGGCTCCAGACTCTGCCTACTGTTTGACTTAACTGGAATTGCTTTATGACTGGACCACCATCCAGCCAAGATCAGCAACGTGCCGGCTGAATAGTTGGATTGGCTTAAAGGGCACACCTTACCCTAGAATCTGTAATCTTTTTCACTTCCAAGATGTAGTAGACCCTAGAGAATACCGCAAACCAACTGAAAAAGTACCAAAAGACTCAAGAGTATAGCCCAGACTAGCTAGCTCAAAAAAGTACAGTTGTGCTTTTTTTTTGTTGCTTTAAATTTGCGTATGTTGTGGTTCAAATAATAAGTTTAAATATTTCTAAAGTGAATTAAATAAATATTTATTGAAATATATTTTTTGGTTCCTTTTTAATAAAATCATCAGAGCTCTGTAAAATTAGATTTAGCTTTGATTTGTTTGAGGCAAAAAGTCTTTGATTTTTATCTTCAGTGAGATAAATAAGTTGACTTCTGAAATTTATTTTCAGCTACTTATTCTCCCTACACAAACCACTTAATTGCTGTCTCAAGGTATGGAAACTTGGGTAGCTCAACTATTACCTAATCTCTGGCCCAGAAGGGTGGCTCATCTATTTGGCTAGGTCGGTCCTTCGGCAGAGCCAAGCCCCAAAGTTTGGCTAGGGCCTACAAAATATTGCAGAGGCTTAAGCTGGCCTGGAGACTGCAGCTTCAATCACTCAGCCTTTTTAAATGATTACCATTTATATGAAATGTCAACTGGCTTGGCAATTCTTCAAATTACTTAAGTCATAATAAGAAGACCACCAGGGTAACCAGGGAAAGCCTGAGAAGACCAGAGCCAGGCAAATAGAGGCGGGGCTGGATTCATAGCTGCAGTCAGTCAAAAGTACGTGTGGAAAACAGGAAATAAACATAAAATCCAACAACTGGCAAACAACCTACACAATCCCGATGAGGGGAAGAGCATGGAGGGCAATAAGCAAAAAAGAGGTACGCCTACACACGGCGACACAGACAGACAAGAGGGCGTCGTCATCAGGCAAAAATAAAAATGTGAATCTCTCTACTCTACTACTCTTTCTCTCTGTTTGAGACACCCACAGACATGTTTGAAACCTCTGCGTCTGGCCAACTGTTCAGAGTGGACAGGCTGACCAACATAAATGGCGCAAAGTTGAAATGTTGACAGGCTCACATTCGTTATGAGAGTGTGTGGCATGAGGATGATGTATGTGATGGCCAAAACTGGACAAGAATTGCAACGTCTCTCTCCTACACCTCAGACTTGCAGACTCCCAGTCAAAATCCATTTTCATGGCTCAGCCCTTGGCTTGGCTTGGCTTGACTTGACTCGGTCTGGCTTGGATCGACTTGGCTCGGTTTTGGTAGGTAAGTAAATCAAGTTGTTGGTAAGTGAGATTTATGCTTATGTCGTTTATGAGGGACCCGGTCGGGTTTGAATATATGACAAGCAAGTGGGTAGGAAAAAGTAGAATTCAAAATTGCATTGAGGAGTCTAAAACACGGCTTGGCTCATCATTAAATGGCAACTCTTCTGCCCAGGCTGGAGGCCATTTCAGAAAGTCTATTTGACCAGCATTTCACAGTTTGCCATTTCAGTCATTTTCATTTTGTTTTTTTGTATTTTTTTTTTTTTGGCTACTATTTTTTAGAGGAGGTAACACGTCTCTAATCGTTCCAGTTTCTGACTTTTCTAGCTACTCGTTAATTACAGCAAACAAGACATACACAGAGTTCCCTCTCACCTGTGTGTATGCTTGGTATGTTTGATTTATGCACTCTGCCCTAATTACCAGAACCAGGGAGTAGCCAAATAAGCCTGGCTAACGAGTCCAAAAGCGGTTGACTGGAGAGTGCCAAGTGAAATTCTAAAGCTAGCCTAGATTTACAAAGAGAAAAAGAGAAACAGAGAGAGAGAGAGAGAGAGAGATAGATAGAGAGACACTTACACCCACGCGCTTCTTTTCTGGGTTAGGAATGAAAAGTACAAAAAGAAAATTCTGTCGTGAGTAAACAGAAACTTTCACTTTTAGTCGGCCTCAAAACTGGTAAGTGATTTGCCTGGCCAGGCCAGGAGTCAAGGGGAGTCAAGAGCAGCTGAGACACCCACAAATAAAAAAAAAAATACCATTCATACTATATATCTAAGCAGGTAGAGTTGGGAGTGCTTTAGAGCTGAAGGCAGGTCCCGGCCCAGGTCGATTGGTTCGCCTTCCTCGGGCTGGCTTGTACGCCAATTAAAAGCGAAAACTTTTGACTTGTATTGCAAAAATAGTTGATGACATTAATTGACATTTAACGGCGACGGCCATATCAAGCCACTGGACAGCACAATCACCCCAAACAAAGAGAGAGTGAGAGAGAGAGAGAAGGAGAAGGAGAGAAAGACAGAGGGAGGAAGTAAAAGAGAGCGTGTTTTCTTGGGCCGCCTTTCACGCACTTTTGTGTGTCCAAGCGTAATTTTTGTTGTATCGAAAAAATCTAGTTGGCAGGCAGTTGTCAACTTGTTGTTGGTTTCTTTTTTTTTTTTTTGTTGGCTCGGACTTTTCTGACTCCCATCATTAGCGTTGGCACAATTGTGAAAATGTGTAATTGCTGCTACTGCCAGCTAGGCAGGCCGGCAGTCAGGGTACAAAGTCCTGGTTAAAACTATGAGACGATCTGTGGACATATTGACAGCGAGTTATGTCAAGTAGCGTACTCAACTGGCAACTAAACTGTCAGGGAGAATCAAGCCAACAAACCAACCAACAAACCGACAGACCAGACCAGACCAACCGACCAACCGACCTACCAGCCAGTCCAGCTAGCCAGTCAGCCAGTTTACCTGGACAATGGTTAAAGCCAAAGACGATTTGTTTAGCCTTCCAGCGTAGGCCGTAAATTTCCTTAGAGTCTTGCTTACTGCTTGCTGCCTCGGTTTCAGTCTATCTTAAATGATAAATAACCAATGAGAATTTTCCAAACATAAATAAGCAAAAGTTGGCAACAAATTGAAAAAAAGTATAAGCATAGGAGGGGTTCTTCAAAATGAGTCTAAAAAGACTAAAAAGAAACGCTATAATTGGTTACACGAAACTTTATACAAACAGTGAGACAAGGAGACAGATTCTTTCAAGGTGGAAGTTACTTACTCGAACAGACACCGAAGACAAGCCGAAATGTGGAGGACTCCAAAATAGCCCAGGCCAAAGATATGGCCAAGCCAGTAGAAGTCAACTCAATGCTTGCCTGAAAGTCGGGCCGAAAAAGATTTATAAGCGGCTGTCAGCGAGCAGCAAGTTCAACTGCAACCGACGGCGGCGAAAACCACGACAACGAAGATGGCACACAAACTGAAACCCAAAGACTCTGAAAGAGAGAGAGAGAGAGAGAAGGGGGGAGACAGAGAAGGGAAACTCGCTGGCCAATTTTTTGATTTATAAGCAAAATGTTGCCGCACCAAACTATTTATGAAACATTTCAAGGCAAAGTCCGCCGGCCGGGGTAAGCCAAAGCAACCTCGGCTACTTGTGTAGGCAGTTGACACTATGAAAGGATGAAGAGGGTGGGAGAGAGGGACCAGACCAGCAAGTAGCCTCAGTCTGGTTAGTAATTGCAGTGGCATGTGAAATATTAGATAAAAAAAATTATATATATAATTGCCAGAAAAGTCGAAGATTATATGCTCCTTTCGAAATCTTAATCTTATGGAATATAGTAGTTCGATCCGAACTAAATTTGATTTACATATTGTTTGACAACTACTGGAGTTGAAATTCTGTTCCATTTCTGGGATATAGTAGTTCGATCCCAAATCAATTTGATTTACATTGCTTGACAAATACTCGAATTGAAATTCTGTTCCATTTCTGGGATATAGTAGTTCGATCCTAACTAAATTTGATCTACATTGTTTCACAAATACTCGAGTTAATATTCTGGTCCATATCGGTCAGGAAGATTTAGAAACCTATATCTATATCCTATATCTTTACGCTATAGATCTTTAAAATGGATATGTATGATAGCTTAAGGATTCGACTCTTTGCACTCCAACTTGTATCTATCTTTTGATTTTGAGAGATATATTATCTTGTGCTCTCTGGCTACGTTTGTATGGTTTAATAGTTTTTCCTGAAAAAGAGTATCGAAAGAAGTAAGCCTTTGACCACAAACGCACTGAACAATGTGGAGGGAGAAATGGCCAAGAGTGCTGGCTAGCAAGTTTTGAAACTTTCAAGCATGTGGCAAGTTGTTTAAAAATCTCCCCCCTAGCCCAGCTCCCCAGTTCGACCAAAAAAGCCTGACTTTATCCACTCTCCAAGAGTATATTCTAGGCAGGCCCGAATAGTCTTGGTGGCTAGGCGACAACAGCATTTTGGTGGCACTTCGCGGCATTCGAAATAACTTCGCACAATTGAGAATGCCGCCGGACTCCATTCGCAAGTCGGTGGGTTTGTCGGTATTGACAAAGTCTTAAGCCAGAAGAAGACAGTAGAAGACTGAACCAAACTTGGGCATTCTATTAAATTAATCGTCAATTATCAACGGACCAAGAGACAAGAAGAACGTAGACGCCGCCGCCATTGCCATCGCCATAGCCAACGCCGCCGACATCACTTTTGGTTTGTCTTGACTTCCTCGGGTCTCTTCTCTTGTCAGCTCTTTTGGTTGCTTCTGATGCGACCAAAGAGTCTCCATGTGTCAAGAAGCACTCCTGTGGGAGCTGGAGACTTGACTGCTCGAGCTGTCAAAGCTCAAAAGAATCTGCGGCTACCTTGACAGGTGATAAACTCTGCGACTGTGTGTGTGTGTGAGAGTCTCTCGGATGAAATTCATCTACACTTTAATTTATAGTCGATGCTTTCCAACCTCAAACAATGGCTAACCTAACGGCAAATCAATTAAAATTCATGTCTAATTAAGTCATGGCCAACCAACCAACCAACCAGTCAACCACTTTTGTTGTTAGTCAACGAAAAAAAAAAAAGAAAACCTCGTAGAGAAGGGAAGAGAGGATGATGTAGGTGAAGCTCGGAGGCATTTGGCAGTTGAACTATTTTGTTGACTTTTCACCAAACCTCCACCATTTGGGGGAAAAACTAAAATTGGCTGGCTGAAACTTTGCATGCGATTTCAATCCAAACTCGCTCTGCCGGGGCTCTTTTACTTTTAAATGTGTTTAATTAAATAGCAAGGGTAATTAAATTGCAATTAAATTAATTAAAAGGGACGTGAAGCCAGTCCACAATGCGTGTGCAATTTTTTCTATTCATTTTTTTTTTTTTTGTTCTTTTCTTGGGGTTGATATACATCCGTTTAGGGGCGATTCCTTGGCGCCAGATCCTTTCTCTCCCTTTTGTTTCCAATTCTTCTATTTTTTTTTATGAGCACAGGCACACTTTTTTCTTTTTTTGGTGTTAAATGCTTGATTAAGTTTTATGGCAGCCATTGGAGGGCTATGCAAATATTCCGGGCAGAGAATAGTGTGTGTGTGTGTGTGTGTGTTGCCCGGCCACGCCCACTTACCTAGTGAAAATCAGCAGTGGAGTTTGGGAGAGAAAATTGACTGCTTTGAAGTTGTTCAGTGGGGCGTGGAAATGGTTATGTTTTAATTAGGGACTCGAAGTTGTGGCATCCTGACTGGATTGGAGGGCACAAAATCATGGGAGAGGGCATAAGTCAAGAGGTTATGTTTTCAATGGTCTCCAATTCGATATAAATCTGGGCCTGCTTTTTTTTCATTTATTTATTTTTGAAATTTGGGTAAATGGTAAAAGGAGTTCTCCTCACAGAATTCAGTTTAATTGAGATTTAAAATGGCTGGAATATTTTTTAAAAATTGAATTAATTTTGAAATAGATTTGATTTGATTTATTTTGATTAAATTATTATAATTAAATTATTATTATTATTTATATTCATAATTTACATTGATTTTTTTTTTATTTTTTCAGAATATTTTTTCTTTTGATTAAAAAATTTTCAAATTTTTTTTTCTTTTTTTTCTTTTTTTTCATTAATCAAAGCAAGAATTAAATGAAATTATCATTAAAGGCGATTACATGCCCGAAGACAAATTAATCCTCAAAATCGGCTCTCCAATGCAATTCTCAATTTATCTCTCTCCCCTACCCCGCTCGTTGGCTTGAAACTGCGCTAAATTTATTCCAATCATAATAACAATAATAAGGCCACATTGCACGTAGACTAAATCTACAAATTGAATTGAGGCAATTACTTGCCACGATACGCAAAATTAAAACCAAAAAGCGGATAAGCCGACAACAACAATAATAACAATAACAACAACAACAACAATGATAATAAAGACAAAGCGGGCAGGCAAAGGAAGGCAGAAGGAAGAAGCTGAATTGATTGTGCCGCAATGAAATGAGAAGAGAAAAAAGTCAAGTTCATAAAAATGAAATCATGCCACAGCTCAAGCAGAAGATCAAAGAGGACAAATCAATAAAATAAAATTCAGACAGCCAAAGAAGCAGAAAGGAAGGCAGAAAGGCAGGCTCAATGCCCGGCGTGGAGTAGTCAAAGAATAAGAAGAAATAACTTAAAGTCAGTCAGGCTAGAAAATAAAGCGAAAGACAACATGGGCGACCCCAAAAACAACTTGACCTGGTCAAGGCTAAAAGCACATAAAATAAAATTATACCAACAACAGCAGGAGGAAAACTAAAGCAAACTGTCTTTTGATCTAGGGACAACAGAGGCATACGCGAACAAGAGAGAAAGAGTGAGAGAGAGAGAGAGGAGGGTGAGGGCAGGAAGCCCCAGCAGAAGGATGATCCAAAGAGGAACAAGTAGAGCAGAGCAGGTCCAACTAAAATTGGCATAAGAAATCAGAAATCACAGAAGATTTCTGCAGTCTGCCAGTGCCTTTAGCTCGGCCTGCCAAGCTGTCCGCAGATAAATGGCAAAACTGCCAGACTGCTCCTTCTATCTCTCTCTCTCTCTGTCTGTATCTGTCTCTGTCTCTTTGGCTGGGCGAACAGAGCAAATATTAAGTAAATATACAAAATGTTGTCGGCGCACAGCACAAAACTAATGATGTCGATGTTGACCAAAGAGTTGTGAGAAGCTGCTGACTGAGTCTCCACTGATAATGATGCGGGAACTTGGACCATTCTGTCTGCCTCATCATCATCATCGTCATCATCATCATTATCATCATGATGATTAGCTTTGTTTTCATTGGCCAAGCTCATTATGAGGTACTCCGTCAGTGTGGCAAGGCGAGCCAGGTAATAAATTTCATTTCCCAGCTGATATGGGCAATTAAGGAACAATTTTGCAGCTGAATGAGTAATAAATAAAAATTGTATGCCACAAGAGAAGCAAACATGCCCAAGCCAAAACAGATACAAAAGAAAGACAGGCTAAAGCAGAAGCAGAAGCCAACCAACACACTGGTTGAGTTAGTTTTTCAAAGGGATAAGGCGTAGCTTACTGAATGAATTGTAAGACTCAGAAGAAGAAGAGGAAGAAGAAGAATAAGATTGACCAAACTCATCATCAGCATCTATGAGAAATCAGAGCCGAAGACAAAACAGGCAAACTTAATGCTTGCCCTTTTGATGAAAACAACTCAATGACGTGATGCCCAGGCAACCGCCAACGAAGGTTTCCAAAGCCAGACCAACCAACTCAGCCCCAAATCAAGCAACTCAGTTTCGATTTCAATTTCAAGCTCTTCAGGCTCAACCTCGGCATCTCCGGCTCGGTTTCACAATCAATCCGCTCATTCTCTCTGCTTTGTCTTGCCTCAAATAAATCACATTTTCTGAGATTGACGTGCAAATTCTTCCCTCCACCCCTTCTCAGCTCCTCATATGCCTTGGCAGTGTCAGTTTAAAAGCTGATGGCCAGTTATAATTTTCTGTTTGCGAAATGTTTTTGCATAATAAATCAAGAGAGGCTTAAACTAAAAAAAGAAGAAGCCGTTTCTTCTTTGGCCTTAAAGACTGAATCACCAACTTATAAAATTGGCTTTTTTTTTGGTAGCTTCAAAATTTTAGTTTTTGGGTCTTTATTTTAATTACAGAAACTGACAGACTTGGTGAGACTGTGAAAGGAATTTTTTAAATGCTTTCATCCGCCGGTTTAACCAACAATTGTTTGGCGTTGGCGGTTAGTGCTTTTGGGCGACAATGGTTTTTTTTTTTTTTTGGTTTCTTTTCTTTTTGGCATATGCGATATCGTCTGCCTGGTTATATTGGACCAAGGTGAAAACAATGGCACAAACTTGACCAGCAACATGACGACACTCGAGACATGTAACCAAAGGCTTCTCCTTTTCTCACCCTCTCTGTCTCACTCACTCTTTGTCCTGGTGTCTCTGTCAGAGCATACAAAAGCTGTTACCGTTTGCATTTGAAGGTGGGTTGGTTTGCTCGATTGTCCGCTTGTCTCGGACCGTTTAAATGTACTCCATTTTACTGTCAAGTGTGGCTGGGTTGACATTTTGGTTGCCTGCCGCCTCTTCTTCACACTCTCTCGCCTCTCCTGCCCCGTCTCCTTTAGCTTTCTACAAACACATTCTCTTTATCTCTTTATACCTTCTGCTACCTGTCGTTGTTGCCGGTAGTTGTTAGTCTGAATCGTCTGAGTGCTTGTTGAGAATTTTAATTTAAGTATGTAAACTGACATTGAATAGTTTCTTTTATGCTTGGAGAAAGAATCGGAGACTGAGTGTTTGAGACTGTGCGATATTTAAATAGTTTTTAGTTTGCTGGAAACTTTTCATATTGAACGAGTTCTTCAAATTGAAACTCTTTTTGGAATTTTGTATGGCAAATTCTTTATAAGCCAAATCATTTAATCCTTGTGAAATTCAAGAGGCTTCTGGAGTCTAGTAAGACACATTCTCCTATTTATTTTACGAGGAAAATTCTTTATAAGCCAAACCATTTAATCCTTGTGAAATTCAAGAGGCGGTTTCATTAGGAATTTTAGTATTCTTTTTATGATTAAAGAATTTTAGACTAAACCTTAAAGTTCTTATGAAACTTTATTATATCTATATAGCCTAAGCCGATGTACAAAACTCTTCTCTCTAGTGTTAAAGAGGCTCCAAGCTTAGAGATTATAGCATTATATATATATTCCTGAACAGTTCCATAGCAACCACCGATATGACAGCTGGCTTATACCTATCTCACTGTTTGTCTACTTATTCTTAGAATTCCATCAAATAAAAAAATGCTGATTAAGAAATTATTTTCCCAGCTGGTTTGGCAGTCTCAGGCAAAGCCCGTGGGTGGTCTCTATAACAAGGAAACTCATTAAAGTGAAACCAATTTTAGCAACAACCACAAAAAAAAGAAGGAATCTGTCACTAGACAAAATATCCTGCCAACTTGGCAGTACTTTGCAGTAAATGCCTTTCCCGCTGATTCGATGGAAATATTTCAATTGAATGCTTACTTACCGGTGTCGAATATGGATGCGCTGTCAAACGCACTCCGTCCGTCTCCAGCTGTTCCCGTAGCACCAATTCCAATTCATTGCTGGGCGGTGTTTCGCATAGAATCTCCATACTGCCGGACAATGAGTTGGGATCATTCAGCATGAAATAGACCGAGGCAGCACCCTTCTCTCTCAGCGAACGTACACTTTTCAATAGCTTGTGCCGATGCACCGGATTCTCCACACCGATGGCATCCAAATCCGGATCGCCAACTTGTTTGCAAATTTCCAAATCATCATAACCATTGTCGAGAAAACTTTCAGCATACTGGGCCAGGCCCAAAGCTCTTAGCCACTCGCAGACAATGTTACTCACGGCCATAATGATGATAGGATAAATGTGTGTGTGCTTTTGTGTGTGTGTGTGTGTATGTGTGGAAGTGAGTTTGACTGGCTCACGTGTACGTTGCCAATTACCGTTACAAAATGGCGTCTATTAGTGTTAAGTTCACGCGAATTCCGCTTTGCCCCGTCACGTGCCAAGGGCGTTTAAACAAGCTGCTGCTTCAGGTTCAATTTTTGCTACTGCTTTCGCTGCTGCTGTTGCTGCTGCTGTTGCTGCTGCGGCTACTCTGGGGTGCCCCTGGCTTTGCATTTACTGTTAAACATGCAATTTCCGTTACTCAGGCGTGGCACACTTAATTCCACTGAAGCTTGTTGGCCCTCTTGTTTTCTAGTCAAAGCTTTGCCACACACAATCTCCTTGCTGCTTGCTGCTTGCTGCTTACTGCTTGCCTCGCGCGTATTGTTTTAAATGACTTGGCATATACACTCATAAAAATTGAATGCTCCTGCTGACGTTTCCGTTGCGTCTGCTTCTCCTTCTTCTATTTCAATGTACATACTCGTAAAAATTTATAATCCACATTTTTGTTTTGCCTCATTACTTTTTTCCCACAGTATCTGTTGTCTTAGGAGAGATTCTCTTCTCGGGCCTTCATAGTGCAGCCCTTGTGCCTGGGATTGCCTCTTGATAGCATCTGAAAAAAAATGAAAACAAAATACAAGAAAATGAGCAAATACTTAGTTATAATTTTAAATAATTCAAGTCGGACAAAATTGCATAAATTTTATATAGCCCGCATTTCTCACACTCGCCACAGCAAATCAAAGAATGCAAACTGGCGGAAGCAACCCACTCAATCCGCTTCCTTTTCACTAATTCGAAATAAATTCTAAAATGCTACAAAATTAATTAAAGCATTTCACAAAGAGAAACCACAAACTAAAAGACTAACAGATCAAAATATTGTTGACCAGGGAATGGGCTAAAAAATATTTTTGGGGCTTTTGTGGCTGACCAAAAGCTTCTAATTAAAGGTCAATTTAGCAATATGAATTATACTCAAGAGCTTCTTATCAAATTTAATCAAATTAAAATAAAACTCAAACCCATAAATCACTCAATCAAACCAATTCAAATTTAAGGCCTTTTTTCCCTCCCTCTCCTTTTGCGGTTTTTGCCTCTCACCCAAGCTTTGATTTTATCGTTGACAACTTCAACCATAAAAATGAAATTTTCACGCTTTACAAAATCCATGAGGCATTTAAAAGATTCACACACAGAGAAAGGTGTGCTTGGTCTTTTTCATTGATAAATGATTGATTATCAGCGTGTGTCTATTCGATGAAGAAGAAGAAGAAGAGGGAACAAAAGTTAGTTTAGTTTGTTTGGTCTTAGTTAAGCTTTAATGGATTATTTTAGTGGCGGTGGTGGAAAAAAATAACAACAAGCCACACACATATATATATATATATCAAATGCCATAATCCAAAAAGACCCCCAACTGCAGCGGTTTTTCGCCCCAACCTGCAACTGTCCGAAGCATTTTTCATAGATTTCCCATATAATTTATGTGGTGCCACCGCATGACCAAGTTAAACCCACCCATGGCGTGTGTGGTTCTTATTTTGGGCCAGCTGTTTAGTTTCTCTTCACACACACATACACAGACAAAAGTATATGAATGAATCAATCATTTTCCAGGCAATCAGAACTTCAAGCAATGCCCCAAGTGATGGCCAATTATTTACCAATAAAAGTGTCGAATCAAATGTCATGAATTGCAATATTCCAGTTCTTAAGTCTCTTGCTGCCACCTCGCTCTTGATCTTGTAGAAAAATATGTCGCCTAACCTCTGATTTGTGGGTCAGAATTCGAAGTGCTCGTGTAGAGCGGATGAGCACTTTGTTGTGCTTTGGATGATCCGCCTACGCGGCAAGGGAAGGGCCACGCCGATCAGAGGAGAGTCAAAGAGCAAATTAACTGCAACATCATTTGGCTGGCACACAAATAAAATAAAAAATAAAAAAATACAAATGATTTGAATGAAGGCAACAACTGCAACAACAAAGATACAGCAAGAGCAACAACAACAAATGAAATGCTACGGAAATGGTTGTGGGCGTTTTTTGGAGATTTGAGAGAGGGACCAGCCAAATGGAATTATAAATTGGTTAAGTTTAATTTGTTTATGGCGCGTCGTTTATTTTAAAAGCTGTTCCGTTCCATTTTGTATTGTTTTGTTTTTTTTTTTTTTTTTTTATTTGAGCTGTGTCACCCTCTTTCTCACCCTTCAAACCGACAACTCTCGCGCCTATATTCGTGTTTGACTTTTAGCCTTTTCAGGGTACACAAAAAAAAAAAAATCACAGAGGTAGGCAGAGCCAAGACAACAGACCACATCAAATTAAGCGTCAATAAACCAATTGTTTTTTTGTTTGTATTTTTTAAAAATTGTTAATCGTGCTGTTGCTGTTGTTGTTGTTGTTGTTGTTGCTTATGCAACACACACTCTTGCCTTTCTGAATCTCTGTACAGCTGTCATTTGGCACTTGTGGCTGGTTTATTTTTTATCTTTGCCATTCCATCGCCCAGCCGGCCGAATGTTGTTGAATTGCTTGGCACACACGGCGTATGCGCAATTGGCATTTAATTAAAATTATTTGCACAGCCAAAACAATTTCGAGTCGTTTAAGTTTTTTTTTTTTTTTGCTCTCTCTCTCTTTTCCTTTCAGATATTTATTTATTTATTATTTAATTTTGTCTTACAGTTGTTGAGCCAAGCAGCTCGCAGGTGCGCTTCGGGCCAAGACAATAAGAAATATTCACACGTTGCGTTTCTGCCAGTCCGGCCAATCGGCTAATTAACATACAGAGCATACAACAACAACAACAACAGCGGCGGCAGCAATATGAACAGCAAATAAAGCCGGCAACATGAACGAACGGCCAAGCCATGAAGAAGATTGCTTACTTTGGGCGAAACAACTTGACTCGATTCGGAATCGCCAAGGAAGTGAGGCACTGACTGTCAATTTAATTATTGTCATTAGTTGAAGAGCAAACAAAACAGGCAGAAATTTGCGGTCCGCTTCGCTGCCTCAACCAGACAGAGGCAACCAAGGTAATTACAATTAAGGAGACACCAACTTTTTTATACTCTTTTATAGGTTCGCTTCGTTTATAAATTTTTATAGGTTTTTTAAAACTTTAATTTTTTTATTCGCAAATAATAATAATAATTGAATTATAGTTCATTATTTTTTTTTTAAGTTCTAAATAATTTTTTTTATTTTCTATTATTAATTTTTGTTTTACTTATTTTACTTTTCATACTTTTGGTATCTTTTTAATTTAATTTAATTTAATTTAATTAAAGGAAATAATTATTTATTATTTCATTTTATTATTTATCAACTTATTATAATTTTATTTATATTTTTATATATAATTAATTTTTTTTTATTTATGTAATTATTATTTTTATTCCGATATCATTTTTTTCTTTATTTTAAAATTTATTATTATTTAATTATTTATTTATTTTTTTTTTTGTTGCTCATCTGAATATTTTTTTTATTATTTAACACGTATATTATTAAAATTTATTTTGATTCATTAATATTAAGTTTAAGGAGCATTTATACAAATATTATTTTAATATTATTAATATTATTATTATTTTTCTATAATTTAGAACTATTTATTTTTGTCAATTTAATTAAAGAAAATTATTATTTATTATTTTATTTGATTATTTATCAATTTTTTAAATTTTATTTTTATAATTTTATTTACTTAATTTTCTTTAATTTTTTTGATATTTTTTTTAATTTATTTTTTATTACTCATCTGAATATTTTATTATTATTCAAAAAATCAATTATTAAAATTTATTTTGTTTCTTAAATATTTTCAATATTTTTTCCCAGCATTTTTCAAAGTACTTTAAAATTTTAGAGACTGCCTGTTTAAAGTGTATGAGAAATGTAAATAACCAAATCAAATGAAATAACGTTAAGCAAATAAAGCAACAGCGGCAGCTCGAACAAGAACATAGAAGCATCTTCATCAGGCATTTGACAACATGAAATTTTCTAAAGTCGCAGGCAACTGTCATGAAGGAGCGACCGTCGAGTCGGTTGACTTTCAATAAAACCAACGGCTAATTAACTTGTTGTTGAGCTCGTAAAATAGTTTGGGCGCTCATCAAGATAATAAAGGCCAAATTAAAAAAAAGGCCAACCTAAAAAATAAAACATATGCTGGCGGGTTGAGTATTTTTTTGTTTTTTGTTTTTGTCTTTTTGGCCATACTTTAATTGTGGCTTAGCACATGTGAGACAAGTAAGCCGCAGAGCGATAGTCAGACAGACTGAGTCAATCGAGCCAATGCAGTTTAGCAGTCACTTTTGGTAATTAGATTTTGAAATGAAGATAATGAAGTGGACATTAAAATTTTACAGATTCCCCCTCTCTCTCTCTCTCTCACACGGCCTAGAAAGAGACTCGAGTCGAGTTAGTGGCTCAATAAATTAATTACAAAACGCTTTTGAAAATGACTTGAATGTCAGGCAAGTCAAACGTTTATTTGAACTGAAACTATGGTCGAGTATTTACTTTCGGTTTTAAGCCCAACTCAAGAGGTGCGGCTGCCAATGGAAGTGGTTGTGGTCTCAGGCTATTTTGACAGACTATAAAAAAGAAATCTGTCTAGCTGTCTGGTTGTCTGGTTGTCTGTCTTTCTGTGTTTGGTCAACTGCCTGTTGGTCCCTTGTGTGTTTACGTATTTAAAATGTTAGTCATTGCCACTTGAGTTGATCGAACAAAACTCTAATTAAAACCGCAATTCTTGTGTAAATCGACAAGCATTTTCAAGAAAATTAATTACCAGGCAAATTAAACAAATAACTTGAAAATTAAAAGGGACAGTTGGGAGCTGGCAAATACATCTCTTGCCTTGTCAAGTTGAGAACAATTAAAATCCATCTCAAATATGGCTTAATTCTTGGCCACTCAACCAGCTTGATTGATTTCAAAGATCTTCTCTTCTTCTTCTTCATCAACATTTTCTGACTTGTGGCCGGTTTCTTGTGCATCAGCAATTCAAGTTAAATTGAAGTCAAGCAGGCCAAGCCTCACATGCAAATTGGGCCCAACCTCGTTTGCCTATGAGAAAACTTCAAAAAAAGGTTTCAAGCTGCGTTGAACTTTTGGCATTTTTATTGCCAGAAAAACCAGAAAAAAATAAAAATTATTTAAATATAAATTTATATCATATATACAATTTTTTCATATGTAAAAAAAAAAGCCGCGGGTGACTTTTGGCAAAACTGCGCAGGTGGTGGAACAAAAAAATATTTAATAATAAAAAATAAATTTTTCATTTGTTTCAAGCCCAACTAATTTCTTGTATCCGTTTAAAGCCGAATAATTTGGACATTTGTTTTGCTTAAATGGAAGAACAAAATAAATGGCGCTACAGTTCAACCAACAGATGCTTATAAATCATCATCAGAGAAAGAAACCCGAATGGAAACAAAAAATTGATTATTATCTTTAATAAACAAGCCAACCCAGTCAGTCAGTTCGGCTATCGAACTAACCAAACAATAAAAGTGTTGTTGTTGCTTTTGTGGTTTCGCTTTGTGTAAACAATGAAAAATGTGTGATATGCCCTCATAATATTTGGCAGCTACCATGTCATCATCATTATCAAGCCAAACAAAGCGCAAATCAACACCACAATGACAAGAGTTCAGTGGAAATGGTAGAGGAGTCGTGGGGGGGAATATTAAAGAAGTTGACTGAGTTCTTGCAAGAATAATGTGGGCTTTGATTTCCATATTCATATATTGATTTATTCGATCTGTCATTGGTTTCAATTAAATGCGACAAGTATTGGAGAGGCATCGAAGCCACCAGACTCTTTTCGGGGCTCTCTCTTTTTGGTTCCTTATGATCTAGCCGTTCGATCCAAGTGAAATTTGGCATAATTATTTCTCATCCTATAGGAACTCCTTGTACCCAATTTCAATGAGATTGATCCAGAAATTCTGGAGCTATGCTTAAAACCGATTAGAATTTTCAAGAACCGATCCCAACTGATCTGATAATTTTTTCTGACTTATTATTTATTATAATTTTTTTTTTCCGAGTATCAAATCCATCGGCAAATCCAAATCAAGCTCATTACCAAAATCACCCCCCAGGAAAAATAAGAAAAAATGAAGTGCAATAAATTCACATTAAGTCGACTCACATAAAATGGCTGATTGAACACAGACACACACACACACGTATACAGAGATACATACATATATATGGGAAAGCCCAGGCCAAAGGGGGCTGCATTAGCAGTCATAATAAAACGCGCTGGAGCCAACATCCGTTGCCAATTCAACTGGCCCCGGCAGGGTACATTCCCTTGGCCTGAAGTCGGCTGCCCTGCTCAGTTGATGCTGTTATTGCTGTTGTTGTTGTTGTTGTTGACAGAAAGTCGGTAAAAGTCGTAAGGTTGCAGCTATCAATATTAAAAGCGCTTATTTGACAGAAATATGACAAATGCTTGACAGCAAAGCTGGAAATAATCGCACAGTGCACACAGGTTGGCAATACTGCCTGCCATATGCCATTTGCCACTTGCGCCGCAATGTGGATGGTTGCTGCCACCAAGCAAACCAGCCGGGCTCACAGTCAGTGGTGTTGGCGTTGTACCCTCTCTCTTTTAATTCGTGATTCCTCTGGAAGTGCCAAGTCATTAGTAACAGGCGAAAGCAAATGTCAGAAATGCTTTTTGGATTAGTCAATTCAAATTGCGTGTGAGTATTGAGGAATCGAACTGTAGCGATGGCGATGACGATGGCTGTGGCAGTGGCAGTGACACTGTTGGAGGGTAAAGATTTTGGCAGCTGCAAGTGCGAAACTGCGGCAGCCCTGATCCCTGGCATCGATTGGCCATCGACTGGGGCAACTGGTCGAATTGGTCGCCTGCTGGGCGAAAAGCTTTTAGCTAACTCGGCTGCTGCTGCCGCTGTCGTTGACAACTCACGACACGTGCAACACTCACGCAATTTTGTGGATCACCATGCCATGCCCCTCAAACCTCATTAATTCCCTCTTGCCTCTATGTGTGTGTGCGTGAAATGAAATAAGCGTCAAAAATGCGTTCAACTGTCAAAAAGTGTTCTAAAAGGGCGTGATTATTGCTGCCGGTGTGTGTGTGCCTGTGCGTGTGCCTGTGCCGGTGTGTGTAATTTCGGGTATCGCTCTATTCAACTACCATATATTGACATCATGAAGCAATGACTCAATGAAGCGTGTCGCGGTTACAAAGTAATCAAAAAAATTATATACAAAATTTCCCAGCCAAAAAATAAATTAAACAAAAATGCTAGGCTATCAATGTTGCCTTTCAGTCCAGCCCCTGCACTCACACAATCAATTGATATATTCCCAGATTTATATAGATTTATTAAGGGCTGGTATTAAGGGCGTGGCCCAAATCAATTACATAGTGTCGAAAGATGACACAGCCATGACACATTGATGCTTTCGGCAATTGTCTTGAAATAGAATTGAGTATTTTTCTTTTTTATATATATTTCTAAATATCTGAATAATATGAATCAGAAATAGCTTAAAAATAATTGATCTGAACTCTGGGGAATTTTGCTCTTATTTATCTTCCTTATTATATAGATATATCATTCCATATAGATGACACAGTTCCAAGAATATGCCCAAGTCAAATTAGAGTCTATATGATCAGATTTATCATCTTCGATTTGTCAATTCTATAACGAATAGGTATATTTCCTTAATCAGCAAAAAATCATCGGAGCTCTGAGGAAATACGCTCTTATATTCCCTCTTTATTATATAGATATATCATTCCATATAGAAAAAAAATAGCTCCAAAAATATGCCCAAGTCAAATTAGTTTCTATATGATCAGATTTATCATATTCGATTTGTCAAGTCTATGGTTTATTTCCTGAATCAGCAAAAAAATCTTAGGAAATAAACTCTTATTTTCCTTCTCTATCATATAGATATATCAATCCATATAGACGACAGAGTTTCATACAGATAACCAAGACCAAGACCAAGTCTATATGATCAGATTTATCATATTCAATTTGTCAAGTCTATATCGAGTAGGATTATTTCCTGAATCAGAAAAAAATGTTTTCATTATTTCCGATCCAAAAAAAAATTCTTAAAATCTTTTTTTAATTTTTTCATAATTATTCTATTAAATTTATCTTAATTTATCTTGCAATAATTTTATAGTTATTTCAGCATTTAAATTAACAGGCGCAAATTAAAATTGTTGAATTTTCCCATTAAAACAATAAAACTGTGTAAAAAAAAAAATAAATAAATTGCAATCATTTTCAACAATTTACAAAACCAGAAATATGTAAATATTTATACCAAATACAAAGTGAAGTCCGGGGTGATGGCAATGTCTCGTATTATCGGCCACTTTTATTGTGTAATTTGAGCGAAAATGACCAGGCAATAGACTGAGTGTGAAATAATCGCACGCTTTCTGCCAATTTCATAAATATTTTTATGGTGTTTAATAAAATTTTATAGTCCTTCATTTACCAAGCCTGAGAGCGTTCCGGCCGGCAGGTACTCCAATTTGCTGCTACGCCTTCTTTTGAGTCTCATTGGCTCTGTGAAAATTCTGTGAAAAATTCTGAAATTCCATTGCTGTTGTCTGCCATATTTTTTTTCTTTTTTGTGCATTTTAATGCTTTATTGTCAATGCAAGTGACAGCTCAGCGCGTTGTGGCGTTGTCAACAGTTGCAACAATTACTTAAATGCAGCCATAATTTCCATGCAACCAAAGGCAGATGGCTTTGCAAAAGGGCAGGGCGGGGCAGGGCAGGGCAATTTGCGAACGAGTGAAGCGACCACTTCTGGCTATTTTCACAATTTTATTTTTATTATTATTATTATTATAACGATGACGGCAACAACAACAGTCTTGTTTTTGTTATTATTAAAAATATTGCCTGGCAGATTCGAATGAGTATGCGTCATACAAAATATGTGGCATGAAATAAACGAGTAAACTTCAACCAGCCAGACAATGCCTCTTTCAATTCTTTTTCTAATAATTTTAGCTACTTGATCTGTGCCTCCATTGTGGGCCTGAGAAGTCTCCAATTTAAATTGAAAATCCCAAGAATTATATAAATTTTTTATTGACACATTTAAGTGCCATCAATTGTGTTGCAAGTCTGCGTCCAACTCTCATTAATTAAAACTTTTTTTTTATTTTATTTTTAGTTGACTAACTGCCCCATAAATATTAATTTGGCATTCAATTTGGCAGCAAGAAGACAGCGCTGCCAATTTAGTTCACTCATAAAAAAAAGAGAGCGAAGTGGAGTGGAGTGAAACGATAAGAAACGAGTAAGATGAGAAGTTTCCATTGATTAATTTACCATTTTGTCAATTTGTCATATTGTCTCTGCTTTTTCTCTTCATAAATCACAGCACAGTCAGTCGATTCGAAATATTCAAAATACACTGAGGAGGGGGGGAATGAAAATAAACATTTATTACAGCTTCAAGTTGATTCTCTTTGTAGTTTTTTTTATTATTTATTCTTCGACATTGCCTGCCAACTTTGATTGCCAAACAATGGCAATTAACCCATAAAAATGAAAATGCCCACATTTTGACTTGGACTCGCCACCCATTTTATCAATCAAGTCGACCAGTGAGTCAGTCAGTCAAAAAGACCAAGAGAAGAGACAATAAATTTAATTGAAATTCAAAGCTTTGATTTTGTGCCCCACTCTTCCTCTTATTCAGTATTTTATGAGTTGTTGTTGTTGTTGTTTTTTGCATTTCTTAAGTTTAATTTTATTTCACTCTCGTTTCAGTTTGATTGTTTGCCAGAAACCCTCCTCCAGCAGCTTCCACTTCTTCAGCGTCAGCGTCACCGACACCGACAGCATCATCATCATCATCATCGTGGAGAGCTTTTTCCAATGAATAATAAAGTTGAGCGAAATAAAGTGTAAAGGAACCCCCCACCCTCACCCCCATCACCCGTCTCCCGTTGGGCTCCTTGGACAAAACGAAGAGATATAAATCAATTCCAGAGAAGCCACAAAATTTACATGCTGATTTTGCGTGGTTGCCGCCGCGGCTGCCCGATTGTCTTCGGACTGATCTGGAGCGGAGCTGATCTGCTCGTGCCTTTTTGGCCCGGCCTATTGAGATTTCATCGCAGGTCTTTGTGTTAAAAGAGACGCATGCGTATATTGTCGATATCGGGAGGATAGAAAATTTATGGCAACGGTAAAAATAAAACGGCATTGTATTTAATAAAATCGTCTCTTTATCGTCTCCGAACATCGTGCCCTGGCCAGGGCCAGCCGCATACATACAATTCGTAAGCGTTTAGGTACATTTAAGTGGGTCTTGATTAATGACTTTTATTTTTATTATTTTTGGTTTTTGCTTCTACCATTCTGTTTTTGGGGAGCAACCTTGTTCACTCTCTGGGGGGCATTGTGAGTACAACAAGAATTTTTGTGGAGCATGAGCAATCAAATGGAGCAGAGGTATCAAGCTGTGCTAGAGACAGAGATAAACACACGACTCTAACCAAAGGAACAAACAAAAACTTGATCGTGTCTAGTGATCTTGACTAATTCTACAAAGAATACTGAACAAAAAAAAAAAAAGAGTAAATAAAATATTTCAATCACCACATCATATTTACGATCTAGACAAGTGATCGAGCTATTTGGAAATTTCAAACCCAATTTTTTTGGGAATTCATTTCTGAGAATCCATACTGAACTGATCGGTTGGAAAAATATGTTACCAAAATTTCAGAAAATTCCTGAGTCCCAACAACTTTCAAAGGCAACGATAATATAAAAAAGATTCATAAAGATCTAACGATCTTCAAATCTAGTCAGAGCTATAAAGACTTTCAGAAGCAGAATATAAAATAGCTTTAAGCTTTGAAAATCTAAAATTATAAGATCCACAGTTCCATTTTATTTTAATAAAGATCTAACGATTTTCAGTTCAGATCTTAAGTTCTGTAGTTCCTAAATCATATCCATTAGACTTTCCTAAAGATTTAACGATCTTCAAATCTGGTCAGAGCTTTATAGATATTTAGAATCAGAATATTTTGAAGGAGCTCTTCAGTTCTAAAATTCTATAAGCATAAAACCCACAGTTCCATTTGACTTTCCTAAAGATCTAACGATCTTCAAATCTAATCAGAGCTTTTAAGACTTTTAAAGTCACAATATTTTTAAAGAGTTCTTAAATTTACAATTTCTATAAGCATAAAACCCACCATTCCATTTGACTTCCATAAAGATCTAACAATCTTCAAGTCGTGCTTTATTAGATAATTCCAGAGCCTTTCAAATGTGATCTTTAACTTTTCTGATATCAAAATCTTAATGACTCTGGACTTAACTCTTTCCAGGGATTCAATGAAAAAACTTAATTTCCTTATAATTTGTCTACACTGCTGTCAGTCAAATGGAGGCCATTAGTGATCTTGAAATTGTCTACCTGTCAGTCTTTATTTTACCCCAAGAAAATAAATATGTGTTTTACCACGAATATTCTGAAAAGTGGCTCAAATTTCATATCAAAACACATGAAATAAACTAAAAATAAAATAAAACTGAAATTTCATCATTCTGATTAGCCTGTCCGCACCGTCTCTCCTGCTCTTCTCTCTGACATCTTCGCTGCTGCTGCTGCTATTGTTGTTGTTGTCAATAATTTTCATATACGACAAGCCCAAAGGAACATTAAAAAGAAGAAAAAAAAATACCTCAAAACCATTAATGAAAATTATTTCAAAGAACCTTTTTTTTTGCCACATAAAAATTTTCCAACTGACTGCAAATGACGCACGATCAGATAAAAAAAAAAATATATAAAAAGAAAAAAAAGAAGAAGAAAAAAACTTCAAAAATGTCATGTCAAAATGTGGCGCTGGGAAGACCTCGACAATATGACAAGCGGTGATCGGGGCCGACCAGCACGACAGTCTTCTTCTTTGGCTTGGTCCTTTTGTCTGAATGGCCCGAGGGTTCGATACCCACGCGACTCTGGTCATGTAAACCGATCCTCTCTCTCCCCCTCTCTCTCTCTCTTTCACTCTTTTCCTCTCTTGTCTTTTCAACAAAAGACAATGAAATTTCAGTACGAAAATGAAAAATTGAAAAAGGAAAGTGAGGCAGGCCAAAGCGGAATGTCAAAAAAAAAAAAAACGCGGACAGGACGGGACAGGCCAGGACAACGTTGACAACCGGGCACACAATTACACAACTAAAATGCACAATATTAAATGAAATTATACTCAATGTCTCCCCACCACACCCGCTGCCATCTCTCTCTCTCTCTGCCTCAAACGCTTTTGGCCAGCTATCAAACTCTGCCTGGCAGACACAACAAAAGACCAGCGGCGGCATAAAACAAAAGGGCCTCAAGGCATAAGGCAAGCCAAGCCAAAAAAGAAGTCGGGACAACAAACAGCCCCGAAAGAAAGAGACAGACAGACAGAGCAGGAGAAAGAGAGAGAGGGAGATGGCAAGGCAATCCCGTCCAGTGAGGCGGGCAGCTGCCCCGACTTCTACCTACAGTTTTGTGTATCATTTTTCATGACAGACAGACAAGAGCTAACGCATTGGCTTGCTTTGACATTTCCCTGCCGGCAGAGGAGCCCCTCGGTAGCCACCGACCTTATCCGGCACACACTTGGCAGCCACTTCAAAGTGCAATTGCACATGAGAGCTAATTAGTGTTTAATATGTTCATTTTTGAGGTCTCTCTTAAAATACACACCAACACACACACACACACATGCACATTCCCCGGTGACACATTCGCTCCGACTTAAAAATAATCGAATTTTATGTGTCCCGATCTTCCGGCTGGCGCCTGGGCTGTGAGACTAAAAAAAAGACACACATAAACCGTAATTAATTTTTGGAAAGTCGACTCTCTCTCAGAATCTTGGCAATATTTTCAAGCTTTTTAAATTTTTACTCAATTTAAATTGGTTTAATTTTTCAGTTAACTCTAAAAGGCTTTGGATTTGCTTGATTTAAGCATTTGCGATTTTTATTTCAATTTAAATAGGAATTAATTGGAAATAGTTTGAATAAAATTTCGAAGAATTTATTTGAATTTTAATAATTTATTTCTGAAGAAAATTATTATTTTTTTTAAATAATTTTTGATAATATTTTAAAATAATTTTTGTTATTTTTTCCCCTGATTTTTGGGTAGTTTTTTTTTATTTTTTCCCCCTCTGATTTTGTGGACAATTTCATTTTCTTTATCTTTGCAATTAGTCTAATTTTGTATGAAGACATTAATCAGGACGGAAACATGTTAATGGGTCTACCTTTGGCTCCTTTATCGCTTGCCCATTCTATGGCTGCTTAATATTTATCACTTAATCCATATCTTAATCAACTGGTCTGGTAGTCCAGCGTCCTCACCTTCTCATGTTCTTCTTCTTGCTCTGTCTGCAGCCTATAAATTTTGATTTAATGCAGCCACCCAAAAACGGCTACGAATACATAACTCATTATTTGCAAAGAGTGGTCCAGGGCACGAGTCCTTCTCTGCGTGTGTGTGTGTGTGTGTGTATCTTGTCCATTGAAGAAGACTTCATCATTTAACGATTATTTCTAGCAATTTCAATGCACTCACTCAAACAACGCTAAAGAGACAGACAGTATGTGCGAGAGAGATGGCAGCAGCGAGACTCGGTTGACCTAAACCTAACCCCAAATATTCTTCCAACAGAATTTCTTTCCCCTGCCCTTAGCGGTGCCAAACAAATGGCGATGGCATTGGCTATTCCAATCCAGCATTCATTGAGGCTCTTCTTCTTCTTCATCAGACTCCTTCCGACTGCAAACGTTGCAAAATTTACGATGCCTGTGACACAGTTAACTCATGCTCGACACCAAAACATATATCAAATGTGTGTCTGTGTGAGTGTCTATGTGTTTGTGTGTGTGTGTTTGTGTCTGTGTTGGCACGACTTTGTGGGGCTCCACATCGTCAGCTCTCCTGGTGTGGCTACCGCGCCAGCCTTACCTGCCCAGGCCAGGCCAGACCAGACCAAACCATACCAGACCCGGCCAGACCAGCCCAGTCAACCCGACCAAGCGGCAAACAATAACGTGAAATATGTGCGGCGTTTTGCAATTCATACGCAAAAATGGTTGAGAGCGGCTTGTTTGAATGGTTCGGCAGAAAAAAAAGAATACAAAAAAAAAAAAGAAAAATGTAACCCTGGCCTGATGCCACTCTGACTTTCTGTTTCCATTTTATACCTCCAACTCTGACTACCTTTTGTGTAGGCATTGCTACCGTGAGCCAGAGTCATCTCCACTCGACCCGGTGTAGTGGGGAGGCATCCAGAACTCAGCAATGTTGCTCACAAGGACAGTGCGAAATGCCATCCACACACTATTCTATGCGAGGCGATGACCCAACAAATGAAACCAAAAAAAAATTAATAACTCATTAAGCGAATAAGGCATACTCTTTTTTTTTTGAAACTTGAAAAGCTTGAAGAAAAATCTAAAAATAATAAAATACAAAAATATCCAATCAAATAAAGATTTGAATTAACTTTATAGATCCTCAGTTATAGTTTTATGATTCCATACAAAAATACTGAAGGAATCTAGAAATATAAAAAAGATCTATAATCTGCCTGACCTTCTTCGAATCAAGTTTGCAGATTTACAAATTATTGAAGAACTATTGAATTATATGGAAGACTGGTTCATTGATAATAATTTTCAAATTTCTTTTTACGATTTTAAGGAACCTTTAAAGAGAACCTATTGAAGAACTATCGAATTATATGGAAGAGTGGTTCATTCATTATAATTTTCCAGTTTCTTTTCACGATTTTAAGGAACCTATTGAAGAACTATCGAATTATATGAAAGAGTGGTTCATTGATTATAATCTTCCAGTTTCTTTTCAGGATTTTAAGGAACCTATTGAAGAACTATCGAATTATATGAAAGAGTGGTTCATTGATTATAATTTTCCAGTTCCTTTTCAGGATTTTAAGGAACCTATTGAAGAACTATCAAATTATATGAAAGAGTGGTTCATTGATTATAATTTTCAGGCTTTTAAGAAACCTATAAAGAGAATTTTCTTCCCTATAAAATAATGTCTGAACTTCCACTAAGTACATAAAATAATGTCTGTCCACTAAGTCCAGAGATAATGAATTTAGCAATGACTATATCAATTCTAAGTTACTCAGACCTCAGGAATCGAAGGACTCATTTTTTATAAAAATCAATGTGTTGAGGTGTAGCAAGTGAATGTGAAATGAAGTTGTGCCAAAAACTTGGTGTGGTTGGTTCTTCTTCTTTTATTTTTTTTTTTCAGGGAAAGAACTGACAGTTTTTTTATATAGAGAAAAGAGGGCTGAGAAGTGGGCAGAGCATTTAATCTTCCAATTGAGTGCGTGAGTGCGAAACTGACATAGATAAACTGGCTAGAGTCTGTCATATCCTTGAAATGATTCCGAGAAGTCTTTCAAATCTCTCTCCATCTCTCTCACTCTGCCTTTAAAAGACAATTAATCTTTATTAGTTATGTTGGCACTCTCGATATGACTGGAAAACCAATTAAAAGTATTTTGCGTATTTTCTGCTCTTCAATCAGAAATTCCCCCCTACCAACACTTTTGCCTTCAATCTTTTCCTCTTTATATTTTTTATTTTTTTGATAATTAATCATTTTTTTTTCTAGCTGGGTTGGTTTTGTGTGCATTAAAAGTCAACGCTTTACCGGGCTCATAAAAAACAAAAAAAAAATAACACAAAAAATTTCCAGTTGGAGAAAAGCGAGAAGGCGTGAGTGAGTCAAAAAAAAAGAGAAAAGAGGAGTCGAAGAAAATTGTGCAATATCCGTAAAATGCGCAAAACTTGCCATCAATATGCTACGCTCGGATACGTCCATCAAAAATGCACTGAAGCGTAGATCCTTTCGTTCCTTCTTTGGTACTTTGCTGCTGCCAGTTTTCTTGTTGTTGTTGTTGTTGTTTTTGTTGTTGTCGGCAAAAGGATTCGTTACGGATTTATGGCCACAGTTTTTTCGGGGCTTTGCCTTTGAATGTTTAGTTTTGCCGTTGTTCTTGTTGTTGTTGTTGTCCCTTTGGTTCGACCCTTTTTTATTCTGCCGGCTCGTGGCCGTGCAAATTGACTTTTTTTTTGCTTGTTGTTGTTGTTATTTTTTTGACCGTGATTTCGTTTTTTTTTAACCTTTCCATTGTTTCTTCTCAAAAAGAATTGCTTATTTTCTTTTGTGTTGCCTCAAATTTGTGGCCAAATCAAAATCAAATTGTCGACTTTCAAATTCAACAAATTTAAGAAGAAGAAGAAGAAGACAAGCTAAAAAAAAATAACCCAAAAGACTCGAAAATCTCCAAACAAATAGCAAAGAAAATTTATATAAAAATGATTAACCGAATGTTTCATATATAAGCGACTTATTTCCCCTCACACCCCTCGACCAGTTATGGGGTGAAACTGGAATCGAGCAACGCATGGAAAGATTGAAAGGCCCGAAAATCCTTAAATGCTGTTAAACAGAAAATAAATGAAGTCGAATTTGGCAAACACACGCATGCAGGACAATTCTCTGACAAATCCCTTTTCGTTCTGGCCAAGGGAGTGAGAGGGATGATTTGGACGGCTTGGAGGGAGGATTGGCAGGCTTGGGCAAAAAAAAAAAAATATTTTATCGGCGCCACTAATGAAAAAATTTTGACGTGAGTCCTTGCAGTTTTTCATCTGCTCAGAGGGTTGAAACTGACAGGCTGCATTGGTGGTGGTGGTGGTGGTGGTGATGATCCTGTTGCAGTTTGCTGGATCCTGGGGGGGGTGAGTTTTTCGTGTTTTCTTGGACTGCTTTCTGGCTTGTTTGTCCACTTAGGACACCCTTGAGAGTGTGCCTTGTCATAGCAAATTAGCAGTGAAATTTGTCCAGCTTCTTTCGGCACTTTTCCATTACTTTTCCGTTTGTTTTGTTTTTGTTTGGGTGGCAAATTCTTTAATTTTCTTTTTTTTTGTTTTACCATCAAATTCGAATTGAGTTTTTTGTGATTCAAAATTGCTAAAAGTTTTGTTTGCCCAACCAAAACAGAAACAAAAGCGAAAAAAAAGGAATAAAACGAATCAGGTCAACTGGACAAGCCTTTTTTCCATTCCGAGGAAAGCAGTGAAAATTCATGTAACTGAAATGTGTAAAACATGTGAACAAAAAAACATCAACAAAAATATGCAAGTTTCTCAAAAAAAATCAAACTAAGACAATGCATCTCATCAAATTCATACGAACTCTGGATACTCTCTCTCTTCTTTCTATTTTTGAAGCTTCAATTTGAAAAGAACTCAAAGACTCTGAAATTGTCTCCTTGAATAAAAAAATAAAAATACAAAAATATTTACCCCCGATTTTGTTTTTTTTTACAATTTTTTTTTTAGGTTATTCCGGTTTGTAGTTTCTATTTCACGTTTTTCTATTATTTTTATTATTATGATTTTTGCCAAAGGCCGGCAAAAAGTTTATTCAACTCTTTTTTTTTTTTTGTTTGTTCCTCCCTCCCTTCCCCTTTGGGTTTTTATTTTATTTCTCCTCTATATTTGATACGTTTACATGGCCAGAAGCCTTTTCGATTTGTGTGCTATGCTGCAAAAAACCAGTTGCATGAATAAAACAACAACAACAACAGCAACTAAGAGTAAACATGGTGTGGCATTTCCCTATTTTATACAAGTGCATTCGTTCATATTTTCAATGCTGTTGTTTGTGGGTGGCTACCAGGGGATGGTTGGGGGTAAAAAACCCCGAGTTCTGACCATTATTTTTTGTTCCAACTTTGTTCTATTCTATGGCATAATTTTCTCTCTCTCGCTCTTACTCTCTTTCTCTCTCTAAGCGAAATTGTGTCAAAAACTGAGAAAAGCTCATTTTAGTTTTCACCGAACAATGCAGAAAAATGTTGAACTATATTCATTCTTGACTAGTAAAAATTCTAGGTTATGTGTTCCATTTATATTGGTTCTCCTAACTTTCTAATATGATATAGGGGAGATAACTTATTCAATGTCTTTTCCTAACATTACTGAAAGCCTATACAAATATTCCGATTTCTACTCAAATCGAAATGAAATAGAAGAGAGAACTTATGCTGTGACGTCACACTACTCTTGAGATTTATTCTATCATTCGAAATGATATAGAAGAGAGAACTTATTCTGTAACGTCACACCGCTTTAGATTTATTCTATCATTACTTAAAGTCCAGACAAATATTTCAATTTGTTGTTAATCTAATGAAATCTGGATGTTCAAATATATTACCAATAACTGTCTTTAACATTTCATTATAGATCAAGAAATTGAGTGGGAGGTTTATATTTTTCTGGTTACCAGTAAATCAAACACTTCTAAGGTGATCAATATTGGGAAATTCTTTTTAATCTTGAGAAGAATTCCTTAGCTTAATCAGATACGGTAGACATAATTCTCTTTCTCTAAGGTAAAGACTGGGCTTATCATTTTCCAAAATTCAAGAAAGAGCCTCAGAAAAATATAGTAGAGAATAAACTCTAAGTTAAGACAATCTTGTTTAGCTACGAGAAGGAAAATATTAATCTCATTCGATGGGTTTATCGTTTTCCAAAAAAGACCTCGAAAAAATAAAAGTATTGGAATAAATTCAACACACATCTTATTTTAATACTCTTCATTAACTACTTTATCTCATAAGAAGAAGAAGGTCAAACCTTATACCAGATTCGGAAGGACTTCGGAAGGCATTCCCCTGAGCAGAGTATACAATTGGCACTTTGACTTAACCCGTTTCTTCGAGCACTTTTCTTTTTCTCTTTAAGCATCATAATTGTTATTTATTTAGTTTTTGCAATTTATTATCCCAAGAGACAGATAGAGAGAGGGAGAGAATGAGAGAGAGACGAAGAGGTTGGATGAATCGGGCTAGTCTGGGTAATTTTGTTATTTAACGGTAAAGTGTAAATTTCATTTAATTTGACAGAGCGTTGATTGTGGCCCACTGGACTAGCCGGCATTGGCATCCAGGTAATAAAGCTATTCTTTCGACGAAAGCGTACCAAACTAATTAGATGAGGGTTCCCAGATAGTATGGCAAGCAGAGCAAGCCTCATAATAAACTCACTCATAAATGCGCGGTTGACTTGGCCGAGGCATATTTTATTCCTTTTGGACTTACCTAGAACGAAAGAAGAGAAGAGAAATATTAATAAAACAAAAAAAAAATATATGAATAAGATGAGCGAGGAGTGGAAGCAAAAAAAAAAAAACAAGAAAGAAAGCCGTAAGAAAGATGATTTAATAAGCAATTAAATTATTTTAATAACAGCAACACAACAGAGGCAGGGCAACACAACTTAAGGAAGCCGAGGGAACTGCACACATAAAATTGCAATTTTCCAGCAAATTCATAACAAAAAATTATACAAAATTCAGGCCGCAGGGGCCGAGCAGAAAATCAAGCAGCAGCCTACAAAGATCCAAAGAGGGTCTCGGGTAGCTGCCATAAAAATAGAGGTCTTTTTTGGAGAAGAGGCCCAAGAAAGTTTTGCTCTAAGCCAGACTGAAAAAAAATTAAGGCCTTTTCATACTCTCTCTCGCTCTTGCACTGTCTGTCTCTTTCTGCTGGAGCTATGAAAGTAATTCCTATTCGCAGAGTTCAAGTTTGGTATGGCCCATCAGCTTGGTCAGAGAAGATGAGCGCTTAGCCTGTTGAGTTGAAGTTGGAGCCAAGTTGGTTTGGTAGTGATGAAACTGCCCAACTAATGCCATCAAGCTTGATGCTTAAAGTGATTAGAGTGGACAGACCAACTTCTGAAAATGCTCTACTCCAACGGGGCCAGTTTGACTTCACCCTTTTTGCCCAAGTCCCCGTTCTCTTGGGTTGATGCCTTCCAGATGACGATGATAAGTGCAGCTTGGCAGCGTAATAGAAAAGTTGCAGCAGTTGCACACATGTTGTTGTTGTTGTTGTTACTGATGATAATGATAGATAAGTGTGCGCCAAGTGTACGCCACGTAACTTTAGTCTAACTTCAAAAGCTATCAGCAGTTAAATCGAAAAAAGCCAGTCTCAGCTCAGCTCACTTGGTTACACTTCAGAGTCACAGTGGCAGTGGCAGTGGCAGTGGCAATGGCAAGTCTTGGGCAACTGTAAATGTTGCACAGTGCTTCCTAATGACAAGCAAGCGCTGAGGAGCCTGGGAGTCCAAAGATAGCCAGAAAGCGTAATCAACAACAACATCTCTCTAGTTCTGGGCCCCTTGTCTACCCCCTTCTAGCCCTGACTTCTGCAGCATCTTCATCTTAAGTCATCTGTGCATCATTAGCAATTGTGGGGCAGTTGCTGCCTGCCTGGTTGGCTGACTGGCTGGTTGGCTGGCATAGTGGCAGCTTTCCTGGACATGGGAAATATTTGCTATAAATGCATGCCACATTAAGTAGAACGCATTTTTCTTGCCTTTGTTGTTGTTGTTGTTTTTGTTGTTGGAGCAACCTGCCAATATATTGTTGTTGCCGCCAACGCTTGGGCCTCTGCTGCCACACGCCACCACACTTGGCTGCATTTTGTTTATTGTTGTTGTAGTTGTTGTTGTTGTTGTTGCTTTTTTTCACAGCTCAACGCTTAAATGCAAGGGATCGCAGACGCCGCCATCGCCATAGCCAGCGCCTTTTGAGTCTGCTTCTTCCTCGCCAGACTTGGTCACCGTGGTGCTTTATTTTTTTATTTATTTTTTTTTTTGCTTTTCCAAGAATCTTCAAGAGCTATTAAGAATGAGCATAAAAACTACAACAACAGCAACAACAAAATTCAAGCTCGCCTGTGCTTGGCCAGCCAAAAGGAAGTGGTAAAATGTAGCAGACCAAAGAGTCGAGGTGCCGCCTGAGAGTCTTTAAAGGCCTCGCAGGGGGAGGGTCTGGGTGTGGGAGTGGGTGTGAGGGAGACAGAGTCTGCCTTCATTGGTTATAAAATAAAATTATTTTCATTTCGTGCTCATAATTTCTTTTAACATTTCTTTTCATCTCTCTCTCTCTCTGCGCCCCCTAGCTAACTCTCTCCCACACTCTCTCTCTCTCTTCAATTAGTGAAAGACTTTTTTCTTTTTATTGTCATATTTCATTTTTTACTTATGCTATATTTTTTTTATTATATATATTTTTGTTAATATTATTACAATGCCTGAGAAAGGGGGGAAAAAGAAACTTGGGTTAACTGGAAGAAAGAATTTAAAAAGAATTTCTACCATTTCTATTTTTTTTTTCTCGCCAAGTCATGATTCATTCGGAATTGCCTTTAACATTTGCTATCACCATTTTATTCCTTTTTCCTTCTATTGCCTTTTTGCTATTTGCTTTTATGACTTAAATCTTTAATTTTTTTGTGACTCAATCTGTTGCACATACTTTCTAGATTGGATGCCCTTTTCGAAAACTTAAAACTGCAAAAAAATGTATGATCTCAAAATATTTTGAATATATCGAAATGATCGTAAGACTCAGAATAGCTAGAATATCCTGAGAAATTAGATATAAGTTATAGCTAATCAAATAAGAGAATCTTTTATATGGAATATATATTCCTTATCTATAAGGTTTAGTTTGGAATGGGAATACAAACAATGAATTGTAGATCTGAAGAGACTCAGCCATATAATATGAACCTTTTAGAGGTAGGTCAAAGTCTTATAAATATAGCAAATATATTTATTTCTATTAAGATTTCAGAGTTCGGACAAGTTAAAGATACCCAATTGATATATATTCCTAGTCTATGAAGCCCTAGAATTGATTGAGCTCCTCCAAAAATGCCTTGATGAATATATTCATGAACTATAAAGCTATCCAAAAATTGCTCAAGCTAGAAGTACCTGATACATATGCTATATATACATGATCTATCAAGATCTTAAATAGGCATGGATTGTTAATATGGTACATAAGCTATATATACATGTTCTATCAAGATCTTAAAAAAAACTTGCGTTTGCCAAAAATTCAAAAGTCTCAAAGATGACACAAAATTGTTAACAAAAATTCTATATTATATATTCTCGAACCCTCTTGATATTCATTCGATCCCAGAGATTGTTAAATTCACTAAAATCCCCATTTCCATTTTGAACTTGAGAAAGAGTATCTTTTCGATCAGAAATCTCATCTGTTTTTGCTTATTTTTATTTATTTTTTTTTTTTTTTAATAAAAATGACCATTTTGTGGAGATTTTTTATGCGACGCCCACTCGACTCTTATTTATTGACTATTTATTTTATTTAACAGTACACACAGAGCCATCAAACAAAAAAAAAAAATACTCAGGAAAAGAGAGAGAGGAAAATGTTGCATAGAAATAGACCGCAAGTTGATTTTGGTTTTGGCTTTACTGCTTTGCTGGTTGCGTATTATGGCCATTTAGTTGCGATAAAAACCAAATTTATGCAGCTAAATCTTTTTACACATAAATGCAGCAGCAAAAAAAAAAGAAGAAGAAAAAATGTTGAGAAAAAAAATTCTATTTTCTCAGGCAATAAAAATGTCAACAGCCGCCCAGGCAAAACTGCAGTACCAGCTGGGTGAGGGGAATGGGGAACGGGGAAGTGGGGAGCTAATAAGGGACTCGTTTCGAGCGAGTCGAGGCTGCTGGGAGCTATTCTTATGGTAGCTGCTCGGGGAGTTGCCCGAGAGTGGCAACATCAACGGGTGATTTATGCATTTCGCATGCAAAACGCTAATCAGTGGCAACCCTAGCCGTCCCCACTGTCACGCCCCGGACAACAAAGCACCATGGATTCGACAAGTGAGACCAATAAAAAATATATAAAAAAAAACTGGACTGGTTCGGTTGTAGAGGGCAGCGTTTAGCCAAAGATGACTAATGGCCCACCAACTGACCAAGTGGACTGCCCACAGAGGATCACGACCAAAGAGGCGGGGCAAAACAAGAGCAATTTTTATTTGCTTTATAAAAATTAAAAGTATTTCAACATTTAATTTAAAAATCTGCAAAAGGGTTGCTTTTCACTGCATTTTTAAAGAGCCCCGAAAAAGTGAAATTGAATTCCCAAAAGTATGGGTAGAAACATTTTCTACTTGAATAAGTTAAAAGTGTATAAAAAAAAAAATAACCAATTTCAGGGTGGCAGCTTGTTCGGCCTCGAAGGCAAAGAAAAGATACAATATTGAAAAGTTTCGGTAGTTGTGTTGTTCTGGTTGAAATATTTTCATAATTAAAATAAAAAAAAAATATGGGAAAAATATAATTACAAGTTAAAATTGTTAACTTTTGAGTGCTTCATCAATTATGAGAGGAAGAGAGAGAGGGAATAGAGAACAGAGAATTACTGAGTGCACTTTGAACAAAAAGGCTTCAATATTTCCATGCCAATTGAGTACAAAATAATAACTGATATATACCGAAATATTGGTCAGGCCAAAAAGGCAATGTTGGCCAATGAGGGGAAGATAGAGAAATCGAAAACCACAAGGCCTAATCATTGGGCACCACAGACTCTCATATGGTAATGCAATTTACAAGGCTTTCTCAATTTCTTCTTCTTCATCGTCTTCTTGATATTGTTTATCTGCCTTCTCAGGCTGCCACAAAATTTCAATTGAAATACTTAAAAAGCCAAAACATACCAAGGCAGCCAAATTGGATTATTTCCATTTTGATGAGCCTTCAATTCAAAAAGTCGATTCTATTGTTTTCTCAAACATTTGATAGCCAATTGATGAGAATCGATCCCAAAGACCACAAAATTAATTAACTAAAATATTTGCCCAATGATAAGTATGTTCAAATTCAAACACACACACACTCACACACACACACACACACATACAGAGTAAATTCCTACAAAATGGGCAAAAACAAAATTTTGCCAAATGTTATGCAAAACTAAAATTTGTTTTGGCCACTAGTCCGTGTCAATCCTCTTGAGTCCCCCCACCCCATCCCTGCTCAAGCTTTCAAGCTCTGACACAAGCTTTTACTTCATTCTACCGATTACATAACAAAGTTATCAAAAACCGAGAAATACGAGACCAGAAACACATGTGGCCCTCTTCTGCCTGGGCAACAACTGCGGCAAATGTCACTTAAGCGACATGTTTTGTGTTCCATACAAAACGACCTAAAATGTGTGAGTGTGGGTGTGGGTGTGGGTAGAGTGCAAGTTATATGTGTGTGTGTTTCATATATTTTAGGTAAAATACATTCACGCAATGTAGGAATGAAGAAGCCTAAGGAAATACCCAGTAAACATTGATGACTCATGCTCAAGGAACTACTTCGGAACTGCTTCATTTTGAAGCATTTTAAAGTAAAATGTAGCTTAAGATTTGAGCTTTGTTAAATGCATAATGCTGGCCACAGCAAGAAAGACTTATCAACTTGAAAGTAATCTCCAAGTAATTGACATTTTTTTGCTATGAATTTATAAGATAGATGGCGCCACTATACACTTCTAAGAACGCTTAGACTTATCACATTTATTCAAGACCTAAGGCCTTAAAAAATATATATCCAAGCCTGGTTGTCTGATCACAATAGTATAAACTTGGTTCAGGAACAATCGGAGACTATATTCTTTAATTATTTTGTTGACACTTTGGTTTCATTTTTGTAGTTCAAATGCAGAACTCTTCCCACAACATAAAAAACTCTAACCTATGCAAAAATTGTACTACAGACTGTGAACATAGTTCTTCTTTCTATAAGGCTGAGCCATTGGCTTAGTCTATGCTTGCTGGGTTTTATTTGGCAACAATTTAGCTTAGGCTTAGGCAAAATGTTCGAAATATGTCCTGTCCATGTCCTGCTGCCACAATTAACTAAATGCGCGCATCAAATTACAAACAAACAAATAGAAAACATAGACAGAATGAGAGAAGGACAGAAGGCGGAATACAGACGGAGGAGACGAAGGAGGAAGCTAGAAGCAAGAAGAAGAAGAAGAAGCCAAGGCGACAGAAGCGACATTTCAGACATTCAAACGGCAAAAGGCAACGGCCGAGTGACAACAACACAAAGCGGAAGCAACAAGAAAGATGGACAAGGAGGAAGACGGTGAGAGACAGAGATAGATAGACTCTTCGTGTGTGTGTGTGTGTGTCAAGTGTATTATTGTCATTTCACTCGAATGCTTGTAGATTTGTCGCCAACAGCTGTGCCAGCTTGTTGCCTCAGGACTAGGCAAATGAGTTTTGACAAGGCTCATCTAACAAAAGGCTAGAGGAAGGACTTCCTAGAAAAGCCAGAAAGAACAAGCAAGACAGTGAAAAGAGAAAGAGAGGGGGGGCTATGTGCCTGCTGCAATTTATGTATATTTCAGGCCGAGTCTTACCTCTCTCTCTCTCTCTCTTTCTGTTTTTGTTTATCTTCCTATATCCCTATCCTTATCTAAATCTTACAGTGCTCTCCAGCATCATCACCATCATCATCAAGATTTGCCGTTGTTGTTGTTGTAGTTTCCGTTCTGTATTCGATAGATGGTCATTGCGACAGCTGCATATATGAGGCCTCTGCTTTGGTTTTGTATCCGACCAACCTATTTGGCCAAACCGATTTTACCCCAGCAGGCGGCAGTCGCCAGTCGCCAGTTGCCAGCTAAGATTGCCTCCTCCCATCAATCCCCTCATTGTAAGCTACTTAAGATTTTGCACAAGATTATATTATATATGCTAAAATAGACGCGCAAATTGAGTGTGAGTTTTCCAAAGATAATCTTTACAAGCAATTTAAACCTAGACAAGTGCTAATATAACAAGCCAGCACAAGTCTAACCACAAGTGGTAAGAAGAGACAAAGACCTGGTGAAGGTGCTGGCCAAGGTGGCTGCCAATGGCCCTTGGGCCTGGAAAAAGTCGAAGCAGTTGCAATCTGGAAAAATTGTATAGAGTCGAGTCAGGCCGACAAGGTGCAGGTAACTTAAATTCCAGCCACAAAATTAAAACCTTAAGTACTTCACTGTGAAATAGATAGATAGAGTAAGGGAGAGACGTTCAACCTCTCTCTCTAGGCCATATCACGTGCGATCAACTAATTAAAGCAAAAACAAAACAAAAAAAAATCCCAAAGGAAAAAAAAACAAAAACAAAAATACCGTAAAACAGGAAGCCGCACATTAGCCTACAACAGCAACTCAAACTCAAAAAAAAGAAGAACAGAAGAGCTCAAGAAGTTATAGAAAAAGCAAATACCAAGTTAAGCCTTGAGTGATTGCAGCTACACTCGAGAGTTTTGCCTGAAAAATTAATGAGCAGAGCGGAGAGAGAGTGGAAGTTGGAAAATAACAACAAGTGAAAAACAAAAAACTACAAAAGAGTTTCCGTTTGGACTTATTCTCTTGTCAGTCTCACACCCTCTTCCTATGGATTTCCTCACTAACTCACTGACCTATTCAATTATGAATGAGCTTAAAATTACAGTTACAAAGAGAATGATTACGGGCTTAATATACACGTCGCCCCGATGCTTCCAAACATTTCGAGCCCAATACAAGCGAGGCCAAGAAACTAGTAGACTTTTTTGCTCTCTTTGAATTCGTTATGCCATCTGATTTGGGTCTTCTCATACTCAGCTCAGGAAGTTTGAAAAGTTACTAGTTACTCCTCAAATTAATTTGTCTTGAAATCCCCAAGAAAAGTTCTTGATTTAGCTTCTTCTCTTTTATGGAATCATCAAATCAATAGATCCTTCCTCTTTTTATTTCGAAATATTGATCACTTCTTTTAACTCCCTTCGAATTCCTGACTTTACTTTATTTGGATCTATCTCTCTTTATCTTAGTAGATAAGGAGAATTCCCTGAGTTCTCTGAGGTCCTCTTGGCTTGATTTTTTTTTACACAATAAGGAATACCTTTCTGTAATTTTTAAATAATTTTCTGTATATTTTTTTACTCCCTATGAATTCGTGATGCCACACTATTTAGCTCTTGCTCTTTATTGCAGCAGGTTAGCAGAGTTACCTGAGTTCTCTGAGGTCCTCTTGGCTTGCTCTATTTTATGAAATCCCTAATCCCTTCCTTTCCCCTTCTTTTTTTCACTCTTTAGTCTCTCTGAATTCGTGAAGTCATTTTATTTAGCTCTCTTCCTCTTTATCGTAGCAAGCAGGATAGCTGAGTTCTCTGAAGGCTAGCAGAGGCCTGAAATATCTCTCACGTTTTCCTCCTTTTACCACATTTTTGTATATTCTCATAGCACTCGATAATAATTTCCTTTAAAGTCTGCAAATATTCTTGAAGTATTCTAGAACTTTTTCAGATTGTTTTCTTTGAATTTGAAGTTATCAAATGAAATACTTCTTCATTTATTTTATTCCATTTTCTACCGAGCAAGTGACTATTTTATTGACCTCGGGTGTGCTGATAGGCAAAATGCCAAAGAGCCTGGCACGTACATTTCAGCCTGACTTGTAGGCCAGAAATTGAGAATTAAGTCAAAAGCAACACGAACGCACTTAATAGATAAACAACAACAACAACAAGAAGAAGAGCAAGTAGAAAGATATGCCGAGTTGATGTCAATGATGATGATGGCTCTGGAGGTTAAAGGGCACAGCAGAACTTCAGAACTTCAGAACATAAAAACTGAAAATGAAATGAAATGAAATCAAATTCCAAGGCAGCAGCCATCAAACTAAGACAAATTTTTAGAAAGAGAATTAAGGTGTTGCGGGTGTGGCAATCTAGGTGTGCGCTTGAGCCTGTGTGTGTGTGTGTTAGCGGTAATATAAAAGATAAAGCAAAGAAAAGTGAGTTGGCTGAGGTAAAAGTCGCTTCATCGAAAAACGCCAAGACCCACCAGCTGACTGACAGACAGACAGAGAGACAGACTGACATTTACCAGTTCTTTGGGTCTCACGCCTTCCCTGAGTTGGTTTGGTATGCGTTGATAAATTGAGTTGAATGAAGCGCTACTGATTGGTTAGCCAGTCAACCAGATACTAGACAATCTCTTGTCAGTGGCTTCCACTTCTACTTAGGTGGCTGGCTTGAGCATTTTTCAATTATGGTTAATCAAGCAAATGTTTGTCGTCGCCCAGGAAAAAATGTTTTACATAATTCAAACTGAATCGAATCGACTTGGGAATAAAAGAAAATTCTCTCCATCTCTCTCATACTCTCTCCATCTTCTTTTTTTGGTTACTTAGAGACAGATGGATTTCTTTACTCTCCCAGGTAGATAAGACCAATTTTTTTTTTCCTGCTTCATTGCACATGTTCTTGCAAATCTGAAGATATTCTTCTACCTAGATTGGCAGGCTTAAAATGGAAACGTGTCATCTGACCAGAGAATCTTGGCAAGATTTCTTTGGCGAAATTCGAAATTCATTAGGTTAGTTCTCAGAATCGAAAACCTTTTTCTAATGAGTTTTCAAGGTGATTTTTGTAATTTCAAAAAAGGCTTAGAAGGGATTTCACAGGATTTTCGAAAATGTACACATTTGATTATTGAAATGTGATGGATGATGCGCTCTTGGCATTAGACTCTCTAGGCAATTACAATTTGCCAGCCAAAACACTCACTCACTCGCTCACTTTGTGGTCCAACCTGATTTCGTTTCCTACCTTTTCAGTTTGTTTGCCTCTGCCATACGGTCGGTCATAAATTCAAAAAGCTGCCCAGCTTAAATTTTGGTTTTTCAATTTTTGAATACTCACACACACACACACACACCCATATATACACACGTACATGCTGCCTCCCTGGCTGGTGGCCATAAAATGTGTTGGCAAATGTAAACGAAGCTGTTCCCGTATTCCTGTGGCCCAGACCCACACCCTTCGGGCTGGACCCACTGGACCAAACACAAAAACCCTGAGATTTCATTTAATTAAAGCTCTTTTTTTTTGGGAATACAAGCAGGAAAGCCTGGTGGGTGAGGAAGACGGGGCTTCCACTACACTCACGCACAATGTTTAATACCCTATGAATACCGAGCAGGCAGCTCTATGTAATTTATGAATGAAACATAAAAAAAATACCAGAAAATTATAAAATTAAACTGAAAAAATCCTAGGAAATCTTTAAAAAAATTAAATTCATAGTTGAAGAAATTTTAAAGAATGAAAGAAAATTCTGATACTGAATAAATACCACAATTGTATAGAAAAATAAATTAAGTTAAATTATGCCAAACATTTTAAGATAAAAAAAAAAAACAATATTTAAATGAATGCAAATAATCCAACAAGAAAGGGCGGAATTAAATATATATTTTATATATATTTTAAGAACTCATATTATATTAAAATTTAATAAAAACCTAACAAGGAAAAATACTAAAAAATACCAAAGCTGAAAAATTAATAGAAGACTATTTAAATCCATCGAAGAATATATCAAGTATAGGGAAAATCAGTTGATAAAATAATGCTTTTAAAATGTATCATAAATAGACTAGATAAATACTGAAATACCATTAAAATTCTGTTAAAATTTCTCTTCAAATAATCAAAAAGAAAATGTATATATAAAATAAAGCAAACTAATCTATCAAAAAAAAAAAAAAAACAATAACCGATCAAGAGCAAACCTAAACAAATACTAAAATACTAATACTAAAATACTATAAATGCTATAAAAATTACTGAAATAATCTCAAGACTTTCATTTAAAAGTCAATCGAAAAATACTAAAGGACAAACGATCAAGAGCTAGTCAAAAAATACCGAACACCTATTAAACTATAAAAATACTGAATTAGTCCCAAGACTCTCATTTAAAAGTCAATCACAAATTTCTAAAAAAAAAAAATTATTAAGAGCAACTCTAAACAAATATTAAAATAAGACCAAACATATATTTAACTAAGAAAATGCTGAAATAATCTCAAGACTCTCATTTATAAGTCAACCAAAAATGATTACAAAAAATACCAAAAAATTTGGAGTAAGCCCAGACAAATACTAAATTAATATCGAAAACCTATTAAAATAGAAAAATACTGAAATAATCTCAAAGCTGTACTTTTATGAGTTCAATCGAAAAACCCCTCAAAAACTAAAACAAAAAAAATGTTTGGCAGAGCATTCAAAAGTCGATGAAGCCTCCCTTCAGTAACTTCACCCGGGTGGGTTTGGTGTGTCAAATATTTGTCGCCATATGTGTGTGGAATTTATTAAATACACAAAATTTATTAAATAGAAAATAAATACACAAGAACAAAGACGCCAATCAAAAGGCTTTAAAGCTTTTGAAAAAAATGCTTAAAAATATTCCTTTTGACCCTAAATAAATAAAGCCTAAGCTGTGACAAGGAAATAGTTTCAATATTTCGGCAGCCCCTCCCCTTGCTCTTTAGCCTAGATTATGTGTTATTAGCTAAGCCTGACCAAAAATAAAAAATAAATAAAATACCTGTTTGGCTTGTCAAATATAAAATTGGTCCTTGGCAGAAATCTGCCTACTCCAACCCAAATGAAAAAAAAGGTTAGACAAAGGTTAAGCCTCTTCGAAAAGGTTTAAGCCCAAAGTAGTCGTCAAAGTTATTTAGTTAAAATTAGTCTTGGTGATGACGGCGCAGCAGTTGACAAAAGAGGACACCCCAGCATGTTTGGTCTTTTCAATAAGCACAAAGCCAACTACAACAACAACGACAACAACAACAACGACAACAACGAGAGCAAGCGCAAGTCAAGACTGAGACAACACCAGGCAACAAAACATGCCCTGGGGGCCAAGACAGCAAAGGACAAGTTAACAGCAAGAAGCCCAAACATGGCCAATGCGAATGTGGCAAATAGCGACAGCGTGTCGTTGACAAGTGCCATCAGGAGTAGTGGAGCAAAGCCACAGACCGAGAGAGAATAGCTCCAGGCGGGGACACACAGCATCAGACCAAAAGGAAGCTTGGGAAAAAGGCTCAAGCTCTGGCCAAATCCGGTCTCAAGTTGGCCACCCAAAAAGCCAGACCAGGCCAGACCAGAGTCGACCCCACCAGGCCAGGTCTGCAAATCATAAACTCTTTAATTACGCCTCACGACTTGAGAAGACACGCAAGCTGGAAAATTATGCAAAATGCAGCCAAGCAGACAAAGAGTCGTAGCTGGTGAGGGAGGGGCGGGGAGGTGTGTCGAAGGGTAGGGGAAAAGTCTTTGGCTACTGAAAAAATGCAAGTAAAAATTATAAAATCTTTGGCACGATGTTGGGTTTTTTTCTTCTTCTTCTTCTTTGAGGTGGAAGACGACAAAACTGCAAATTACCAAATTACAAACAAGAAAAGGCTTGAGGAAGAAGAAGAGATAAGGAAAATCTAAGCAATTTGAAGCCAATAAAAAATTGAATAAACAGAAAATTTATTTTGAAATTCATATAAAATTAATATATTTTTTTTAATTATTTAAAAATATTTTTATTAAAAAAAAACATTTTTAATTTCAGAATTATTTATTTTTATTTTATAAAAATTTACTTAAGCTAGATTGCAAAATTTAAAAAATGAAAGATCTAAAAAAAAATATCCAAAAATGCAAAATAAAAAAATATACATGATGAAAAAAATTAATAAAAAAAAAATAAATAAAAATAATAAATTAAAAATAAAAAAGAATAATAAATAAAAATTAAAAAATTAATAATAATAAATTAAAAATAAAAAAAATGTAATCAAAAACTAAAATAAAAATATATAAAAAAAAAATTAAAAAAAAAATCAAAAATAAAAATAAATATAATTTAAAAAAAAATTACCAAAAATAAAATTGAGAATTAAATAAAATATTAATAAAAAAAAAATTCACCAAACACTAAAAAAAAATATATAAAAATGTTAAAAAAAATAAAAATGAAAAAATAAAATTAAAAAAAAATTTAACCAAAAATTAAAAAAAAAAATAATATTATATAAAAATTATTAAAATAAACCAAAGTTGATTTTAAGCTCAGAAGCAAAATTTGAGGAAACCACAAAAAAATATCTAAAAAAAATATTACAATTCCAAGAATTTCGCACACAAGCACTTTCCACCAGGTTAACTCAAAAAATTTTACCTCACCAACAGCAACAGCAAAAACAACAACAAAACGACAGTCCCAAAAATTCAGTGAGACCGCCCGCCTGGCACCCACTCGATTATTATCTCAAGGGAGTTTAGGAAGTAGAAGGGGGGTCGCCCAAACGATTGACCTCACGATTTTGTAATTAATTTTCACCAAAAAAAAAAAGACGAACAAAAAAAAAGAGCAAATAAAAGTTTTTACCATTCGAAAGACAAAACTTCAAACAAAGGCAAACACACACACACACACACAGAGAGAGAGAAGTGCCACAAGACAAAGTTTGCCAAAGGCAGTGGTGGGGGCAGGGGGGAGGAGGTAAGGAACAAGTGTTTGTTGGAAAGGAGTGTGTAGATTTTGTTTAAACATTTTTCTTTTTGGAGTGCTCAGCGCGATTGTTTAAACTGTTGAAACTGCTCACAAAACCTGCCCAGACTGCCTGACTCGCAGTGGGGGGGCCCATGACGGTCGCTTGCCTGCAATCCACTTTGGCTGTGAAACAATGTTGCAAGTTGTAAGCAACAACAACAACAACAAAGACAACAACAACAGGCAATGCCAATGACGACAGTTAAATGCAACAGCCTCGCTTGTCTTTTGGCCAAAATAAAGTAAGTGTTTTGGGTTGTGTTTTTGTGCCGAGAAAAGAGCAAGTTTTCGAGTGAGAAGATACACGAATCAGCCAGGCCAGACAGCGCCACCAACAAAAGATACACGTACTAGCAGATACAAAAAAAAATTGTCACAATGTAAAAGGCCAAAACCATCACTCAAAGTCAAAATTGCAAATATTCAAATCTAACCAAATTTTTCTTTTTTTTTTTGCCTTAATTTGACTAGGTCATTTTGATATTACCAGGCAGTTAGAAGAAGAAGAAGAAGTCAAATTTGGCCAGGGGCTGTGTGTGTGTGTGTGTGTGTGGCATTTTAAGCTTGATTGGACTCTGGCCTATACTGTTCCAATCATGCCAGCCCTGGTCTGGCCTGTGGGCTGCTTGTGGTTTGCCAGCTCTCTTTCTCTCTCTCTCTATCTATCTCCCTCGCTCCTCCTGTTGAGCTCATTGCTTTTGGCAGGCAGAAAATGACTTGGCAAAAAATTAAAAAATTACTGCTCTAGTCCCAATTTAGTTTTACTTTCTGTATGTGTGTGTGTGTGTGTGTGACTTTAGTTTATTTCTTGTCAAAATGTGTGTAAAGTGTAAATAAAAGCTAAAAGGTGCAAAAAACTTTAAGCGCAGCTGCAAAAATAAACCAAGAAAGAGTTACTATAAGCTTCTTCTTCTTCTTCTGCTTCTTCTTATTTTTTTTTGTTATAGTGAAATTAATTTTGTTTGCCACTTGGCCTTAAGTTGTTGCTTAAACAAAAAAAAAAGAAAAAGCGAAGAGAGACGATTAAAAATGTCCTCCACACCCCCGCTCGACTTGTTCCACTTGAAGCCGAAGCCAAAGCCAAAGCATAAGTAAGCCTTGGTAAGACTGGCGTTTATTTTGTGACTTGTAACTTTTTGTCTGGCACTTGAAGCATTTTGCTAGCTGGCTAAAACTTTAATTTCAACGCTTTTGACTTTGAAAAAGTTTCCAAACAGAGCCCAACAGAGTCTGTCATTGTCACTGTCACAATTGCAGTCACCGTGACAGCATCTTCTCGACAGTCTTTTGCCAGCCCGTCGACGCTGCCAGAGAAATTCGAAACTGCTACGAATTAATCAGAAAAAAAAAAACTTGCAGCTGCTTTGTCTTCACTTGACTTGGCGGCGTCAAGTGTGGGTCAACTAGGCAGTCCAGGCCCGGCTCCAAACACAGGCGTAGGCAGAACGGGGGCTCATTTCAGGAAAATGTCTTTATTCCATTTGGGGCCACCCTCTTTTTCCTTCTATTTATACGCCCTTGGACGACCACAAATCTTGACAAACAGTGGCGACAGCGGCAGCGACGCGGCCGAGGCGCTAGTTTTCGAGGCGTTCTCTCAACTCAATCAATTTAAAGTGCTCACCGCAAAGTCAACAGTTCAAACTAACCGCAAGTTGGATAAGCACACCCACACACATAAGCACTTGCAAAACACACACACACACGGGCAGGCAAGCAGAGTAACAGACACCAGTATTTCCGTCCCTTTCGGGCGCGCGATCTTTTCAGTTGGGTTGATTAGGCAAATTGCTGCATTTAAGTTATTCCCAGCAGGTCTCTGCCCTTGGTGTCCAACAAGTTGACCATCACCAACAACAACAACAACAACAAAGACAACTATAATAACAACAACAACTACCCCCCATTGTCCGGCAGACCAGAGCAGAGCAAAGTAGAGCACACATTTTAAGCCAAAGTATCCTTTTCATTTTCACAGTTTTTCCCCAAAGTTCTTCATGCTCTTCTTCTTCTTCTTTTTTCTTTCGTTTTTTTTCCGGTTACCTCAAACATGCTGCGACGCTGTCAACATTGTCAACGACCGTCTGACCTCAGCACAGTGAGGCCCCTTCCCCCAGCCCCGGCGAGCTCGCTTCCATTCAGCTAGGTTTGCCTGCTCCCTCCCCGACCGTCTCTCTGTTTTTCTTTGCCTTTCGGCTTGTTTGCTTACGTGTATTTATATTTACACTGCTGTCAACATTGGAAAATTATGAAAATTAATATGAATATTGTTGCTATTTATGGCTGCTTGACAGTGTCCTCAGCGAGCCATTCTGTGTGTGTGTGTCTGAGTAAGTGTTTGAGTGTGCGTGCCTGGGTTTGGAGTTTTGTGTCGCCGCCTTTGGTTACACGAGTTAATTGTTGGTTTTAGATTTAATTACTTGAGTCAACTTCAGCATTAATTTGATTGAGTATTATTTGACATTGAGACCCACACAAAAAGAAAAGGGGTTGAACCTAAGAGGTAAAGCAAAACGCACTACTTGATTGATTCCTGCAGAGAGAAGAAAGAAAGCAAAAAAAAAAGGAACTCTTCCATTAACCCATTTTTTTTTTTTTATTTAAATCACACACACACACACGCACAAATAAGCACACTTCAATCGGTGGCAAGCAGGTTGTTGGCGATTTAAATTAAAGTCGGTTCAATTGTTGTCGCCTTGTTTGCATTATGCAAAAGCAAACACTCCCGCTCTCTTTTGCTCTCTTTCCAGAACACGCACAATACACACACACACGTTCGCATGAAATATGCAAAGCGAGCAGCGGGCAGCGACAGAGGCAGCGACAAAGTCAGCGCCAGCAGAGCCGCTTGCTTAAGGTGAATAGGCAAAAAAAAGGGGGAAACAGAGAAGAGAACATATGCAAAATACGGCAAACAAGTTGAGTAAAAGAGCATATGAAATGGGACAGAGGAAATTTCCACTTCGCTGTCTGAGGGCCAGCTTCCGTTAGTTTTAGAGATGACAATGTGATTATATCGGATTATCGGCAGTCTTTTTTTGAAATAAAAATTGAGAGAGAGAGAGAGAGGTTAATTTATGAAACCCCATAAAACATCAAATTCAATCAGCGAGCGATTCAATGAAAAGGAAGTCAAATACACAAACAAAATGATGCGCAACTCTTTGTGTGAGGCCATAAAAATATCAATTAACTGGCTGCTTAAAAATTACATTCAACTGTTTAAATAGCTGCTGCCCATAAAATTGACTCAATTATAAAATTCTCTTTTATTTAATTTTTATAATGCCTATCGGGAGGCAGAGTTACGCACATTTAAAACCAAATTGCCCGGCACTTTTCCAATACTCTGCACTTTGGCACTCCAATTTTCATATTGTGTCTAACCAGCTGCACAAATGCTTGCCTCCGTTGGGTCTTCCCCCTGTCTCTCTCGTCTGACATACAAATATGCGCTATAATTCATACGCGTTTATGACCGGCGAATGCGCCGCCGCCTTCGCCTCCATCTCCGTCTCCTCTGCTGTTGCCAACTACCAACCGAACCGGCAGCCATGACAGTTTTTATGCCATTTTTATTTCCTGTAGGCAAATAAAGCAGCAGCAGTCGCATTTCCCCCCCCCCCCCCCCCCACCTCCACCATTTTTCTGAACTTCTCCCTGCAAACCGAAATCGAAACTGCAGTCAAACTTCAAAACTCAACTTCATTATCGCTGGTAACCCAGCACAGTACTTTGGGCACTATAGTATGTGGTATGTGGTATGTGCCATATGCATTGCCCCCAAGTTGCATTATCGTGATTGTTGTATTAAATTGTTTATTTATTATTATTTACACAGAATAAAAACGAAAGACAGAATGAATAAAAACATTAAACACCATATTTAATTGCGTCATAAAAAAGTGCATTAAAAAGTAACTCAGCCATAGGCAAGCAGCCAGACAGACAGACTAAATGTCTGCTATTCTAGATTTAGTGGGTGGGAGTGAGATGACTCTAGTGAACGCAGCTCAGCTCACATTGACCCTTGTTCAAATTTTAATAGTGAGTTTATTACTCTTCCCCCAAGTGCAGTGCATGTGTGTATGTGTATGTGTGTATGTGTGTCTAGGTAATAAATTTTCTGCTCTGGACTAAAGAGTGTGCCTAGGTTTGCTTATCTCCTTTTGCTCTGCTCTCCCACTCCCACTCCTGCTACTTGCACTCTCACTGGCATGTGATATTCTTATTTCTTTTTTCGTCAGTCCCTCTCGCTAAAACAGAAAAGAAAAAAAGGAGAAGGAGACAAAAAAAAACAGTTTTGATTTCGTTTGCTGCTTGGCGTGTCTCTGCTGCTGCATTTTTGTTTGCTGTTCACAGTTTTTTTTTTTTTTTCGTTATTATTTACACAATTGACCCTTTCACACCAAAAAAAAAAAAAAAAAAAAATCGAACTCATTGAACTTCGGTAATGCACCACCAATGGTAACACTAAGCAACAAAATAAATATGGTAAAAAAAATAGAAAAAAAAAAAACTAAAACGATAGTCAACTCACGTAGTTGGCTTGGGCAGTTTAGAGGCTTCGCGGCTTCCCGTTCTTCACCTCTGCTGCTGATCAACGTAAATAGTCATAAATGTTTTGTTAATGTTTACAATTTAGCTTCATGTTGTTGGTTTTGTTGTTGTTAGCAGTCTTGTTACTGTTGTTGTTGTTGTTATTGTTTTTGTTGTTCTGTGCTCTCTGCTGTTGCAGTTCGTGACTCTTCTAATGTAGTCGATGTTGTTGCGCGGCATGTTCCTGCCTGTTTGCCTTTGCCTAGACTGCCCTGCGCCTACCTGCGCTCAGCCACAGGCTCTGTGCTCGAGCAAGATTTCTGAATTTGTAATGCAGGCAGAAACGACAACAACAACAACAGCAATAGCAATAGCAGAAGCAGTAGACAGTCTGAAGCATGTGCACTTCATTGAGTTGAGAGCGCCTTGCTTTTTGTTTTTATTGCTATCTAAATCGTTTTCAGTGGGCTTTTGCGGTGGGGAGGGGGGGAAGCGAGTGGGGCAAAAGTTGTCATGGATTTTTATTTGCTTTTAATTTGACTTAAAACGAGCTTAAATGTCAGCGCACAAAGCTTTAATCTACATAAAAATCTACATATGCTCAAAGGAGAACAACAACAACAACAACAGCGACAACAACAACAATAACAACAACGATAAAAGCGACAAGTATTGAAACGAGAGGCTTATAACCTATTTAGTTGGCGAGCTCATAAATCTCTCAATGCCTAAAAATAAATAACCATATTATTTATGCATTCAATTATGTGAGCCAAAGCAACAATTAAACTCATTATGAGGCATAAAAACTACAAAAAAAAAACCCTCACACACTAAGCAGTCGTAACAGAGCGTAAGAGAGAGAGAGAGCAATAGACAAAGTTCGCTTATTTCGTCAGTGTTGCTAATTATGGGCGAGTGAAAGAGAGGGCAAGAGGGCAAGCCTCACCTAACTGATGATTGCCCATAATTATGGGCAAACTATAAAAAGCAGAGAGTATGGGAGAGAACACGACATTAAAAGCATCATTAAATAAATTACAATTATGCATAAAAGCTGTTTTTAACCAAAAAAAAAAAATACTTAAATTAACAACAACAACAAAAATAAACATAGATTTTTCTAATGTAAGCAAAAAAAAAAATATATTATTATTGTTGTTGTTGTTGCTAATGTTGTTCTGTGGTCAAGTGTGAATTCTAAATCACACACATACGCACACACACACTGAAAAATATGTTTGTCTAAATTCAACAAGACTGAAAACTAATAAATAATTACAATTTTATTGATTTATTATTATTATTTTTTTTTGTTTTGTTTGAATTTATGAGTAAAGTCATAAACTAAATTAAATTGTCTTGATCGGGAATTAAATTTGAATTTATTCAAAACAAATAAAACTAAGCCTAAATTGATCAGATTAGTTTCAAAGGGTCTAAAAACATTTTAAAAACAATTTATCATTAAATTGATGAGTTATAAAAAAAAGAAGAAATGTAAAACAAAAACAAACAAAAAAGAAGAAAAAAAAATGACTTAATAAAATGTTGAAAACTTTGGTTTCGATTGTGTGTTTAGTCAGACTTTTGTATAAATGAAATACAATTTAGCATAAATTATGCAAAACATAAAATTAAATAATAAAATCACACACACACACGCACACACACACACACACATGCCGAGCCAACTAAACAGAAATGCAAAAATAAGTTAATTATTTAATTTATGAGCCACAACAACAAGAGGGGTGTCGGGGTGGGGGTGTGCGGGGGGAAGGAGACAACTTTTGTTCAAATAATTTCAAACTGCAATTAAAAATGCGCATAAATTACAAAACACAACAATGCCAACAACAACAACAACAGCAACAACGGAATGAGAGCATTTTCGAACATGACTTCACTTGATTCGACATGACACGCACACACGCACACACACACACACATACACATACACGCACACGCGCGTACATACACACAGGTGACAATATTAGTTTTTAATTGCCATATAAATTATAAATTTCCCTTTACCCATCGAAATGGAAGAAGAAGAAGAAGAAAAAATCTAACTTTGAAAATTTGTCAACGCCAACAGAGAATCTCAAAGTTGGCTTGGTTTGTCTCTGGAGAACTTGAGATTTCCTAGAGAATTTTTAAGGAATTTTGTCATTAATTTTCTCATCAAAATTTAGCTGGAAAAATTTCATAAAGTTTTTCCTAAATACATTTAAGATATTCCTGAGAAACTAAACTTGAGAAATTCTGGAAATTCCCCAGGGGAGTTTTTGGGAATTTCAAAGAATTTTTAAATATTTTTCAAACAGGTTTTAACAGTCTTCTAGGACTTGCAAAAAATTTCACAATAATGTTGGAGTCCCCGGATTTCGTGAAGATTCTAGAAATGCCTAGGAAATGGGATAAGGGTTAGGAGGGACCGGCTGTCATCCTAAGGTTGCAGAGAAAAGGTAGAAACTTTATAATAATACTGGAACTTTCGGACTTCTTTTAATCTCCAATAAAATTTCAATTCCATATAAATGAACTCGTCTATATTATATCCAATATTATATTGATTATTAAGTCCGAAACAAAATTCAAAAAATACTTAAAACTCCAAAATTTCAGTTTCTTATAAAAGAACTCACAGGCTTTACTCTATATTATATCAAAGATTATATTGATTATTAACTCACTGGCCTTAGTCTATATTATATCCAAGATTATATTGATTATTAAATCCGAAACAAAATTGGGTTAAGAATTTAAACAGAGAAAGCTTTTCGAGATCCCAGAAAGATTCCCCTGGGTGGCCTGGCAGTTAGCCCATTCTCTTAGTATGTTCTGAAAATGTTGGCCAACGTGTTCAGCTAATTGACCGTTAAATGTCAAATGGATATTTGGTTAGAACCGGGAAAGGGGACCCCGGACAAATCAACAAACCATGACTGCTTTGGGAAAAGAGAAGCAGCCAACCTGCGAAAGGGTTGACCAGTTTTTCATTTTAATTAAAAATTAACAACAAAACTAACACCGAAATGAAAACAGAAACGACAAAAACTATTACATTAGTTCTGGAAGAGAGTAGGATAGGTGAGTGTGGAGGGGGGTACAAGTTCTTGGTCATTGGCATCACTTCCTGTGAGTTGAGCAATTTGTCGATGGAACATTGAGAGACCCTCGGGGGCCTACCAGTTTTAGCCTTGTTGCATATTAATTTAAATATAATTATGATAATTTTTATGATTGTCAGTTGGGTCGAAGTGAGTCGCAGACAGTTGCGAGTGAGTCAGTTAGAAAGAGTCTGTCTTGCTGTCTTCTTTGACCACATGTTCCCTTTGGGCAAACATCAAACTGAATGGGCCAAAAATACCATTTTGACCGAAAGAGTTAAGTCAAGAGAGCGTCAAAAGGGATTAGTTATTGAGTTATTTTAACAACTGACGTCTCTGCCTTCTGCTTAGCCAAAGAAGAAGAAGAAGAAGTTTTGGGGAAGAATGTCTCAAATTAAGTGAAACTCTTTCGGCACATGGTCAATGTTTCCTGGCTGCTGCCACTTTTCTTCGGCTCTTCAACCCTCTCACCACTTCAAGTTGAGTCTTATTTTGCCCCTTTTTGATATGGTTTTTTTCAAAATAACCGAGTATACTGAATTTGTGGCGGAAGTTATAAGGGTGATAGTCTGCTAGTTTTAGAGCTATCAAGCTGAAATTTCAGACATAGCTTCCATTGATTCATAGCTTGCATTATAGCTAAAATAGATCAGATTACTATAACTTAAAGCTATCATATGGGTAGAAGTCAGTTTGAAGGAATCATGTGTTTTTATCTCAGTTGTGATCTGCTCTGAGTTTGATTATGAACAATATAGGTATAGGGTTAGGATCTCGGTTATTTCTTAAGCAATTTTGAAGAAATTTGGTAACAAGGTAGCATAGCTAAAATAGTTCGGATCAGATCCCTATATCTTATAGCTGTCATATAGGTGAAATTCGTTTTTAAAGAAATCTTTTGTTTTTATCCGAGATCTGATCTGATCTGATCTAATCTGCTCTGAGTTTGTTCAAGATCAATAGGTCTGGATCTTGAGTATTTCTTAAGCAAATTTGAGGAAATTTGGTAACAAGGTTGCCATAGCTTTTCTTTATTCATGAAGGCATTGAAGCTAAAATAGATCGGATCAGATCCCTATATCTTATAGCTGCCACAAATCTTTTATTTTTATCTGAGATCTGATCTAATCTGCTCTGAGTTTGTTCAAGTTCAATAGGGTCTGGATCTTGGGTATTTCTTGTAGAATTTCGATGAAATTTAGAATCTGGATTGCCTATCTATAAATATTTGACTATGCCCAGTTTCGACAAGATCGTACAATTATATCGTGCAGATTGGTTTGGAGAAATCTCGGGAATTTCTCAAGCCATCTTGATCAAAATCAGCTCTTTTATATAAAATATTAAAATCACATTTTTCCGAGTGTATGGAAGCTTCGTATAGCCAGAAATTTTGTGTTTCCCTCACTGGTTGCTCGTTGTCTTCAGTCGGATTCTCTGGGTCTTGGCGTAAACTATAATTAATAACAAAACATGTTCATGGTCATGGTTTCTTCTGCTGCTGCTTCTTCTTCTTCTTCGTCTTCTTTTTCTTTTGAGCAAAAGAGTGTTCTTTGAAAATTGTTTTTGTGGCCTCAGCCGCGCCTGCGGCCTGAAAAAGGGTTTCGTTTACACAAAACTCAAGTCGGATCAGTTTGGCCAAAGAATGGTTTGAATAAGTCTCTGACGAGGCGACTTCTTCTCTCTTTGTGGAACATATGTTATGCATTTTTTAGCTGTCTTCGGCATTCAAAAAATTATGTAGCATTTAATTAGCGGGATAATTGCAGCCACCATCAGTGGGGAGGAGTGGAGGAATGGGAAGAAGGAAGTGGAGATGTCTGGGGACAGCATTTAATGCCACATCTCGTTAGCTCTGACAGAGTGAGAGTCGAATAATTTTGTGGAAAATATTGACTGACAGAGAGACTGTGCCGGCAATATTGTCTTCATTTGATTAGAGCAGACGAGAAATGGCAGAAACGGCTCAGGCCTAACTCAGACCAGAAAGTAGATGGAGTTGTCTTTTCTACCCCCTTGGCCGAGTCAAGTGAAGAAGCCGGGAAAGCTCTCCTGTGAAAAGGTTGTCAACATCTTCTTCTTCTTCTTTTTCTCTCTTTCTCTCTGTTACAGGCCACGCCTGTTCTTGGCTGAGTCTTTCAGAGGCTTCGTTGTGGTTTGGCAAATATTCAACAAACCATGAAAGTAAATAAATGTTTTGCAACGTTGCAGAAATAAAATGCAATTTAAGTCACAAAATATATATAAAAAAAAAAGATGGCCAACACAAAACTCCGACTTGAGAGGAGTCGAAAGAAACCCAGCAACAACAACAACAACAAGAAAAACAGTCGGAAACATTGCATTTTTTTTTAGGGGGTCAAAGAGAATCTGCTTCAAATATTTTTGTAGTATTTCTTTTTTTTTTTTTAAGTCAGCAAACAAAGCTCAGGGATTAACAGTTGCTGGGGAGGGTGGTGGTGGGGGGAGGGGGGCAGTCAAAGGGGAATTTATCCTAGTACATCGAACTTTTGCTTATATAAAAGGAAAGTGAAATGCTCTCAGGGTTGGGGGTGGCTCAGGCAGGCTTTCTTCTTTTTCTATTTTCTTTTTCTCTTTCTTTTTTTTGCTTGCTTTCTTTCTTGCCTGGTTGCATTTGCATTTCCAGGTTGCAATTGCATAAAAGGACAAGCAAAAAAAAAACACAGAAGTAAAGTGTAATGGCAAACAAATTAAGAACAGAAAAGCAGAAGCAAAAAAAAAAATGCTACAAGCAAAATGACAAGAAATCATTCACAGTTTTGACTGCTTATCAAGATGGTGACAGTGGGGCAAAATTGAATTTTTCTTATCAAATTTCTTTTAACTAGCGGAATCCTTTTTAAAATTATTTTAATCGTCTGGGAGAAATCTTTAAAGACCATAAAAAAATTATTGGAAAGAAATTGGAATAGAAAAAAAATTTAATTAATTAAAAATATTTAAAAAAAAATTAATTAATTAAAATTTTTAATTTTTTTTTTTAATTAATTAAAATTTAAAATTTTTAATTTTTTTAATTAATTAAATTTTTTTGGGGTCTACAAATTATTTTATTTAAAATTATGATTTGATTTTTTTTTTTTTTTTTATTTATTTATTATTTTTTATTTATTTTTTTTTTTTTAATTTTTTTATTTATTTTTTCTTAATTTTTTTATTTATTTTTTTTTTCTTTAGTTTTGAGGAACTTTTAAAAAATATATAAAAAGTTTATTCCTTTTCTTTCAGGTGATTCATTTTAATATTAAAAGTATTAACAAACTCTGGGGCATTGCCATTCTCCCTCTCTCATTCTCTCTCTCCCTCTCCCTCTAACTTTTAATCTTTGACTTTTTTTTTGCCCCGATTTGAACGATTCTGAATGATTGAAAACCTGACTCTATTCCGATTGTTGCTGGACCCATTGTGACCATGATGAGTGCTTGCCTGTCAACAAAAACAACAAAAACGAATTGAAAACCAAAACAAAACAAAAAAAAAAACACAAAAACAAAAAACATGAAGACGACAGCAAAAAAAAAAACAAGTGCAGCAAATGGCAAAAGCAGACGAAACGGAGCAATAATTAAAGCAAAAGCAAAACAAAAACAGCGAGAGTCGACTAGCAAAGAAAAAAAAAGGTGAAAGAAGAAGAGGAGGAACAAAAAAACAACAGAATGAAGGAAATGAATAACAGGGAAACCTTAGCAAAAAAGAGAAAAAAAAAAACAAATGCAGCAGCCTCCGAAACATTTAAAGCATTTTTGAATGGAGGCGGTGGCCGTCGGTTCATTCTGTTTGAGATTGGATGATGCGTCTGTCTAGTATTTCGAGCAGGCGACGAAGGAAGGGGAGCAGGGACAAGGGCAGGGGGACACTGCTCCACAAATGATGTCGTCTTTGGCTTCCCATTTTTGTTGCCGTTGTCACTTTGCGGCGCAGCTGCTTTTCTATGCTTTTTGCTGTTGTTTCTGTTTTTGTTGTTTTAGATTTTGTTGCCTTTGCTGATGAGCCGAGCCGAGCCAAGCCAGGCCAAGGCGCAAAATCAAAGCAAACAACAACAACAACAAATGCAAAAATATGAGAAGCAAAAATGGCAAAAGGCAGCAGACCACTTGAGTGAATTGCAGACAACAAGGATGATGAACGGAGAGGGGAAAGGGCGTGTAGGGGGGTGAAAAGATGCTACAGATTTTTCTGCTTATGCATTTTTAGACTCGCATTGACAGTCATGCCAACAACAACAACAACAACTACAACAGAGGCCTTGCCACACACGCAGCCAGAGCAACAACAACAACAACAAGAGCCACCCCACCCGTCGGCTGGCCAGGTAAGCAGGTGGCAAAAAGAGTTGCCAAGCAAAACAACAACAAGTGAAACAACAACAACATGGAGAAGAAGAGACAACAAGAGGAATTGATTTGGCCCCACAGTAGCAGCGTTAATTGCAGCAGCCTCTTCCTTCCTCTCTACTTGACTTTTGTCTCCTCTCCCACTTTTTTTTTCTTTTTGGTCAGCATGCAAATTCTTTGACTTCTCATTTCTTATTCTTTCATATTTTTTTCTTGCATTGTCTTCTTTTTTTATTTTAGCCTCTTTTCTGATTTTCTTCTACTCCAGCTTCTTTCTTAGCTTATCTCTTTCTTCCTATTTCTCCCTCTTTTACACCCACTTTCCATGGAGTCTTTTTTTAGTCCATCTTTCTGCTCTCCTTCTTTTCCTTCCTCTTTAAATTCTTCTTTCTTCTAATCTTGTTTCCTTTTACATCCACTTTCTTCGAGTCTTTCTTTTAATCCCTCTTCCTTGTCGTCTTCCTTTCCTTCCTTTTCAAACGCTTTTTTCTACTAATCTTTTTTCCTTTTACACCGACTTTCTTCGAGTCTTTCTTTCAGTTCCATTTCTAGCTGTCCTTCTTTTCCTTCGTCTTTAAATTCTTCTTTCTCCTCTCTTTTAGTTCCTCTTCCCTATCTCTTTCTTTTCCTTCCTCTTCAAATTCTTCTTTCTTCTAGATTTTTTCCTTTTCTACTTCCTTTCTCCATTTTATTCTTAGCTCCTCCTTTGTCTTTCTTTTACATAATCTTCTCTTCTTCCTTATTTTCTTTTCACTTGCATTTTCAGTTTGTCTTCCATTTCTTTTTACTCAATATTTCTCTCTTTTTTCTTTCTTATATTTTCACCTTTTCTTTTCCCCCCATTTTAGTTTTCTTCTTCGTCCTTTCTCCGTCTTATTCTTCTTTTTCTCTATCATTTTTGCTTTCTTCTTCACCTCCTTTTTCCTTAGGTCCTCCTTTATTGTCCACTTGTCTTCCCGCCTCCTTTTGCCCATCTCTTCATCTGTTTTCTTCTAGGCCTTCTTTCCACCTCCTCCCCCACCCCTCCACCCTTTGTTGGCTCTCCTCCTTCTTGTTTGCCATAATTTTTTCTTGATGGCCTTAAAATTTGTTTAGGCCAATCTTTCAATCATTTTTGGCCTTACTTTTCATTTGGGCTTGGCCAAGTTAGCTGATGTTGTTGTCGTTGTTGTTGTTGTTGTTGTTGTTGTAGATGATGATTTCAATTAGTGATAAATCAGCGCAACAGGCCAAAAGAATCTCGAACCAAGCCCAAACGAACCCAACTAACAATTTCCAATTTTTTTCTTTTTCATGCAAATTTTTTTTTTCCTCTTTTCTTTCGACTAAATGAAAATTGTTGTTAATTTTCATTTGGACCAAAAAGAATTATGGGCTTATCAAATTTATTTATAACCGAAATTAAACTATAAAAATCTGTAGTACAGATTCGAATCCAGTGGCCAGTGGCTAGCCAAGATTTACTCAGTCCAGAATCAACTAAGCTGAGATTTACTTTGACAGACTCGAGATCTTCGGCCGACTTGGAAATTGGGAGGAGCGGCCAAGTGAAGAGTTGGCTAGAGCAGAAAATCCCAAAATTGCCTTTACAATTTACCCAGGGCAACAAATCGGCCGACTGAGAATGGCACCACCACCACCACCACCGCCCTGGCCAAACAAAGCCGACAGACAAAAAGCGACGACAGTTTGACTTGGCCAAATGGAAACGCCTTACTCTTCCTTGTTGCCATCACCCGGCTGCCTGCTGCCTGCTGCCTCATCATCATCATCATCAAAAAACCGCGTATCCATTACACCATACCAACAGTATATATATATGTATGTATGTGTTAGTGTGTGTGTGTGTGTGTGTCTCCCTTGCTTGCCCTAGGGCTGACTAAAGTTTTTTTTTTTGCGAAAATCGATTTCAGTTTTCTGTGGTCCAAAAAGGCCTGAAAGCTGTTGCTCAGCCTCTTCTTCTTGCTCTCCCTCTCTCTCTCTCTCTCTCTCTCTCTTTCTCTCTCTGTTCCCTGCATTGTTTATGGCTGTTGGGGCCTCGTTTCGATCCTTCACTTTTTTTTTTTTTTGGCTTGGCTTGGCCCGGGTTGGCCTGGACTTGGTTTGGTTTGTTTGTTTGTCGCTTTTAATGTGCTCAACATTCGCGGCAAACTCTTGACTGATTTTTATGCTTTTGGCTGGCCCAATTGAGGGCCGCAGTAGCTGCCACAGCGTCCCGGCAATCCAGCGTGCAGCGTGCAACGTGCAACTTGCTGCAGCCTGTGCGGCCCCACCAACTCAGCGAAGAAGAAGAAGAAAACTGAAGAGGTGGCTTGAGTCCCGGGGACCGGTTCTCCGATCTGGCTGCGTTCTCAGGCGTGCGCCGTTTGAAAGCCTTGCCCCGCTCACCATCCGCCCCAGCTGGCTGGACCACTGAGAGTTCCTGGACTCGCTGACCAGTCATCACCCCTTGGTGCCCCCCTCTGCCCCCCCCCTGCCCCTGCTTGTCATTAATAGCGGCCCTTTGTTTGAGCTGCTCCTCCTGCAGTTGCAATTTAAGGTCATTCTACCTTGGGTGTGTGTGTCTGTGTGTGTGTGTTTGTTGTTGTTGTTTTGGCCCTGTCTGCACGCTTTTCGTTTCGTTTGATGGCAGCGCGCATTTCTTTTTTTTTTATTTGCTTTGGGTTCTCTTTTTGGCTCGGGGCCTTTGTTAGTTTTTCCGGCCTTCCCAAAAAAAAAAATAAAATAAAAAAAATTATTTTATTTATTACAAAAAAAAAGAATTCTCCTCTGCTCTGTTTTTATTTTTTTTGGTTCCGTAAAAAAAAAACTAAGCCAATCAAATCTTTTTTTTCGCAATTCCCTTTTTTTCCAATGTTGCCTTATTTTTTTTTTTTTTTTTTGTGCTTATCGCATAATTGGTAGCAATGTTGGCCTGCTGCCTTCTGCGCATTCCGGGCATGCCGGCAAAACACTTGTCCATCGACTTAAATGGCGTGCAGCGCTGCCCCAGCTGTCCACTGGCGAGGCGAGGCCAAGCCAAGCCAAGCTGGAGCTGGCCAGAAGCTGCGACAGCCAGGACAGACAAGGTGTTGCTACCTTGTTGGGTGTATGTGTGTGTGTCAGTGTGTGTGTGTGTGTGTGTGTGATTATGGAGTTATGCCCTCGGGTAAGTGCGTGGCATTTTTCTCGTAATTTTTTGATTAAGTTATTTTTTTTCACTTGCCGTTTTTTTTTCTTATTTTATTCTTTTTTTTCAGAGGAAAATTTTTGGGAAAAAATTTATCAATGGTTTGAAATATTTCAAGCTAGTTCAGAGTTTAATTTTTATCTAAAGAAACTTGAAATAAATAAATAAATTTAGAAAAAAAAGAGCAAAATTTAAATTTATTTTGTTCCTCCTTTTCTTTCTTTTCCTTGGCACTTTTCTATTTGAAAAATTTATTTATTAAAATAAATTTTTTTCGGCCTCTTTTTATTTCTTAAAAAATTATTTGAATTTTTTTTTTTTATTAAAATTAAATTTATTTTTTTCCTCCTTTCTTTTCATTTGCAGTTTTCTATTTGAAATTTTCAATAAAATTTTAATTAATTTTGTTTCTCTTCTTCTTTCGCATTTTTCTATTTGAAAAATAATTTTATTTAAAATTAAAATTACTAATTAAGAATTTTGCACTTTTTATTTAATTTTTTTTTTTCCTTTTAAAATCAAAAACTTTAATAAATTATTTTCATTAAATTTTTTTTCAATTTTTCCTTAGCAATTTTCGATTCGAGGTTAAAATTAAAATTATTAAATTATTATCTTTAATTAAAATTTTTCACTTTTTATTTCTTTTTCCTTTGGACCTTTTTAATTAAAATGAAAATTATTAAAATTTTAATGCAATTATTTTTATTAAATTTTTCAATTTTTCCTTAGCACTTTTCGATTTGCAATTTAATTAATAAATTTAAAATTATTATTTTTAATTAAAATTTTTCCCATTTTTTATTTATTTTCCTTAGTTTTTTATTTAAATGTTTTCATTTTCAAATAGTTTTTGGAATAATTTTTCTTTTCACTTTCTCAACTTTTAATCCGAGAATTAAAAAAAAATATATATCAATTCCAAATAATTTCCTGTTCGTATCAAAAAATTCGTTGCTTCTGCCGCAAATTTCTTTTCAATTAAAAAATTTATGAATTCTCTGAAACATTCATAAAAATTTCCCACACTTATTGAATTTTTCCCATAAATTACAAATCAATTTGGTAATCATTTAAATATTTTATTTCAGCAATTTTTTTTTTTTTTTTTCAAAAAATGTGTTGAAATTTTTTAAGAAATTTGAAAAAATGAAGGAATAAATTCGACAAAGTAAAAACAAGAGAAATTCAATATTTACAATCGACTTGTGTTGGTTTAAATTTAGAAATGTTCCAATTCTTTGAAAAGCCATAATTTTTGCCTTGACAAGAAGGAAATTTTTTTTTTATAAATTTTTAAACAGCAAAATTATTATCACTTGATTTATTTCGGATTCTTAAAAAAACTGATTGAATTTCATACACTTTGGTCAGAAATGGCAGATTTATTTATTCAGCGAGAATCAAGCAAAAAAAAAAAGGGGAAAGAAAAAATAGCGGCAAAATTGTGACAATAACAATTTCGAGCTGACGAAATGAGCAATTTGCAATTAAGGCGAGGGCGAGGGCGAAGGCGAAGGCAGCGTCGACAGTTACGGCGACGGCTTAAGAGGACAACAACAACAGCAAAATGAATGAATGGAAAGAAGAGAGAGAATGACCAAAGCAGCTGATAAAGACAATAAAAATAAGAGAAACATTTCATTCGAAATGTAAAGGGAAACCGAAAAAAGCAAAAGGAAAAGTCAGAGCAGAAACCAAAACAGCAGCAGGCACATTTTTTACAAGGCAAAAACAAAAAAACACACCCGAAATAAAAAAGGAGAAAAAGACGTAAAAAAAAACACAAAGCAGCAGAGCATCGCACAGATTGCCAAACTCTCACACACACACAAACACATTCGCAACAAGAAGAATAATAAGGAACAACAACCACAGGAGAGCCCGGCACGGCCCTGGCAGGCCAGAGAACTCTCGGAGCTCTCCAGCTGTGTGCCTGCAATCAATAAAACGGATTAGAAATATCCTTAAATACGCAGCCTAGCCTGGCCCGGTGGAGGCTAGCGCCTTGGCTTGTGTGTGCGAAAGAGAGAGAGTGAGAAACGAAGAGCAAATCTTTTACAATAACAACCCAGCAACAACAAAAAAAAAAAGAAAGAAAAGGGCATGGAAAAAAAATTCAAACGCACTTACATTTTCGAGGCTGTGGCCGGTGCGGAGGCGGGGGCGCTGAGGTGTTTGGCAATTTGACAATTTCTTTTACTCTCTTTTGTCGTAAAAACGAAACGGAAATTTAAAACCGCACACACAAAAACAATACACGCGAATTAAGACAAGACAGACAAAAACGGAGCACGCACATTTGCACAAGCACTTCTTCTTTTTTTTGTATATTTTCGGTGAGCTTCTCTTTTTTGCTTTTCTATTCCTTTTATGCTTTTTTTTTTGTTTTGTTTTACTGTTAGGCAGACGCTTAGACGACGACGGTGTCGGCAGATTTAGCAATATTTGTTTTTGTGCTGAGCGCACTTTTTTTCTTTTGCTTGCACTTTGTTGTTGTTGTTGTTTCGAACGAAATTTCACAATGTGACCTTAACGGCAACGACCTTTGAAGGGAGGACCACGGTAATGCAGACGAGTGCGTTGACGCTGCCTCGGCGTTTATTTGTATTTTTTTTTATTTATGAAAAAACTGTTGCTGTTATTTATTAATTGCAAGGCAGGTTGGGAACAGCTCCTGCTTTATGCTTTCCGCTCTTTCGGCTTTTCGTCATTTACCTCTTCTTTGCTTTTCTCTTGCACATAATTGCCGGCAGCACAAAACAGAACACACACGACGCGTTTGCGACAAGCAAGAAGAGGCTGGCTGATTTTGATTGTGTGCTCTGTCTTTCTGTCCAACTGTCTGCTTGTCTCTAAAACACTAAAATCACGCTTGTCATTAATTTCTTAATTTTTTATTATTATTACTATTATTTTTTTGTTGTTGTTAAGTGTCTAGAGTGCAGCTTCTTCTATTTGTTATTTTATTGTAAAGATGCAACCGCGCACGCAACTGTAAAACTCAGCGGTCGAAATTCGAAAAAATCCGCTACCGAAACAACCGACGCGTTCGCTTTCCCTCTTTTTCTTGACTGAAAAAAACACCCCGGTTCCAACGGATTTTCTCGCCGTCACGTCTCGGGCTCACGACGTTTTAGTTTTTCAACAGTTCTCGGCTTTTGTTCCACTGTGAACAAGCGCAAGACTCCGCGCACAAAAAAACACGTCTTCACCCGCGGCGGTTACTTTTCAAAGTCACAAAAATTTTGGTTTTATCCCCAGAGAGAGAGAGGCCAGTACTTTCTAATTCGTGCTCAATTTGCTCTCTTAAAAAGTATCCTCTACTCTCTTAAAAAGTATCCTCTACTTTTTTCTAGCTAGGAAGAGAGAAAATGTCAAAATCGAGTTGGCAGCACCCGCAAACGGTTTCAAAATTTGAAATGCCGCCACCGAGTTGGCAGCCACAAGGAATTCGAACTCGGTGTTTTTCGGAGATTCTGCCTTTTTATAGCCTTTTCTAGCTTCTTGAGCGAGTTCGAATGTATCTCTTCGGGAGAGTCGGCCAGCTGCGTGGCCATCGGAACTCACCACCCTTGAATGGTGAAATTCTGCTAATTTGGCGCACAAAGCAAAAATTTAAATTTCCTTGTTGGTTTTGTTAAAAAGATTTCTTTATTTATTTACAGTTATTCGTTTATTAGGTTTTTCAAACCAAATTCTCTTGAAATGTTTTACAATTTTTTTGTTTTAGTTTTTGCATGTTTTCAACAACAAACGCCCAAACGGTTGAGGGAAAATACGAAACCCTCCCTCGACCCTTGCTCTCTAACTTTTTTCGAGTGCTTAGAATAGTGCGAGTATTTAACAGCCAAGTAAAACCTCGTTCCTCCTCCTGCTTCACACAGCCGTAATCATATGGGCATCGTCTTCGCTAACTCCTCCGTGCTTGCCATTCACCTCGACGGTGTGATTCGATTCGGTATCGCTGGGTTCTTGGTCCCCGTTCTCCTCCTCGTTGGACTCGCTCAGCTCGTTGGCCTCCTGCTCGGGAGACTCCCTTTCCTCGTTCTCCTCGTAGATGACATCACAGCTGGTGGGTAAGGTCTTGGGCGGTGGCTTCTTCACCGTCTTTCCGGCCACCTTCCGAGTCTGCCCCTCCTCTCCCTGACCATTCTGCTGCATCTCGGACATTTGGATTTGCATTTCGCGCAGCCGATCCGTGAGCACATACAGATCTCTCTCCTGGCTCTCGCATCGCGTACGCAGCTCAGAAATCTCCCTCAGATCCTCGGGCCTTGGATCACGTCGTTCGTAACGCATTCTCATCTCCTCGAAACTGAAAGGATTAAGCAAAGTCAAAGAGGAAGACCAAAGCAAAGGCAACGGCTCAGGCCCGGCACATGCTCAGACAAAAGAGGGACGAACACCACGACAAGGCTAAGCGAGGGGGCAAGAGTGATACTTACAGATTTGTGAGACAGCGACACTTGCGATGCAGTTGCTCAATCTCGTTGGCATTGCTGATGTCACGCTTGTCCAGGGCCGCCTTTTCGGCATCGTAGGCCGCCTTCAAATCCTTCAGATTGCGCTGATGCCGAAGTTCTATATCGCTGTGGGTAATTCGGTAAATTTGGTTTTGATTTTTCTTCTTCTTCTTCTTTTTTTTAGCAGAGCAAACAAATTCGAAATCGTTTCGGTTAGTCAATCAAAATTCTCATACGTCATCTTTGATGATTTTTTTTTTAAATTAATAAATGAAAATAAATCCTAAATCTATCTTCGGTGTGCCGAAAGTTTTGAGACTCTTTTCGAAGTTCTTTTAGCCGTAAATTAGATCAGATTGAAGTTGATTTAGAAGTCCGATTTCCCTTAAGACGACTCGAGTAGGTGCCCTATGATAGAGTAGTCCGATCCAGATGAAATTTGGAATTTTAGAATCTCGGAATTAATCTCAAATAATCTTAATTAGATTGCTTAGTTATTGGGAGAGATATATGATTTTTGTCCAGAAGTTATAGAGGTCCGTTCAAGGTGAAATTATATGTCCATATAAAATAATCGTATACCAATTTTAAATGAGATTCTTAAATAAAATTTGGAGGCTTTCTTAAGATGGATTTGAGTTTGTTTGACAACTATAAGATATATCAATCCGATCAAGGTAAAATTTGGTACAAATGTTTATTACAATATAATAATTTATTGTACTCGAATTGAATAGAATAGCTTAATAATTGACGGAGGTATCTCTAATCTCTCTAATCTCAAGGAATAAAGGAATATTTAGTATTAACACTGACAGACCTCACTTTATCTATCGCTTAGTGATACTGACCTATCTGAAGATAACTTCTGAGGACCTCAGATGTCCGCTTATTTCTTCGAATAGAGTTTTCAGAACCCTAAAACCCTCCTGAGCAATCTCTGAATTTATTTTGAAATTTTAACCCGAATTTTACTAAAAATCTGTTAAATTTAAAATGTAATTTTAATATTTCAAGCAAAACTGTGTCTTTTCTTAGGCATTAACAATTAATTCCTCAAGAGATGACGATATTTGATATAGAGCACAGCGATAATATTAAACACTAAGCATGCCAGGGCAATCAATGGCGACATTGTCAGATAAAGCACATAGAATGTGGGCATATATGGACAGGCACCCCTGGCCAGCAGGCAGAAGACGTAGGAGGCTGTTGTATTGAGATGATTTGATGAGGTTGAAGGCTGAGTGCTGAGCGATTTGATGGCGAAAGAGAGTTCGATAAATAACGAGCGAACATAATGAAAGAGAAACAAAAGACATTGAGATCAATCAGTCAATCAATCAATCAATCAGGCAAACTCAATTTAACCAAATTGCTAAAGATGCTACAAGTACAGTCAAGACAAAAGGTGCCACAGAATTCAAGACAGAACTGGTTCAGTTCGCGACATGCTTAACTCACTTGATGCGTTCTTCGGCTGCAGCCATTTTGGCTCGATGCCGGTCGACGAGATCCTGTAGGGCCTCCTCCTTTTCGGCTTGCAATTTGGATTTTTGTGTTTCTAAAAGTTAAGAAATAACTAAGCTTTTGGGTCTCTGAATCCATTTGCCTTCAACTCACCCAATTCCTTGCGGTGTGTTTCGACCATATCCTGTGTGGATAATTGCAGCTCTTTGGCAAATTCATCCTTGACCTGACCCAGGCGTTCGCGGAATTTTTCTTCCATTTCCTGTTTTTCAGCTTCGAATTCTTTTTTCAGTTTCTCCTCCAAGTCGGCGCGACGATCCTCCTCCCGGCACATGGCATTCTGGAACTCACGATCGGCCCGATCCAAATGCATACGAGTCTGCAGCAAAGCGTTGTCCGAGCGCTCCCGCAGGGCCAGGAAATCCTGTTTCTTCAGCTCCAAGTTCTCATGGAGCTCATCGATCTGAAAGGGATCACAAAATCAAATTAGACGATTCCATTCGATTCGGTTTGAATTGAGGCTTACCTCGGCCCTTAGCTCCTCCTCATTGGCCGTATATCGATTGGTCAGAGCTCGTAGTTCTTCTATATGCTCTGCCTGCAGCTTGTCCAAGGCTTCGCGCCTTTCATCCACATAAACGGATTCCAGCTCATTTGTCAGTCTTGTCATCTCTGTGCTGTATTTTAGATATATCAATCAATATATTCGATTAATTCCAAATAAAATAAAAAAATTTTTTCTTACTAAAGTTTGTTTTCCCAAAAGGCAGCAGCTTCGTTGCGCACCTCATCGATGCGATAGATCATTTGGCGTTCTTTGTCATAAATAGCACTGTAATGATCCCAAAAAAAAATATATCGATTAATCGAATGTTCGATAAACTCAGCTACCAATTAGATTTGTTCAATTTGAAACTTTAATTTAATATGGATTTAACTCAATTCGATTACTCGATAATTCGATAGGATTAACAGTGCAATTGATTCATTGTCTTTCCTTTTGCTTAATTTATCGATTAATCGATTGGTTGACTTACTTATCACACTGATATTTAATTTTGCGCACAGCTTCAATCTGCTGCTCCAGATTGTCATTGGCCGACTCCAGGTCCGCCTTCAGCTCGTCTATGCGATCCATTAGAGTCTGTATGGAGGTCTCCTGTTCGGTTACCACACCCCTCAGCGAATTCACTTGGGCCTGATAGACACGCAAATGCTCAGATTCCTTGCGTCGCGACTGCAGCTCCTGTTCCAATTCCTCCGCCTTGGCCGTGGCCTGCTTGCGCTCATAGGCGGACTTGTCGATTTTATCCTTACAGACGCGTTGCATCTGTCGCAGTTGCCATTCGCAGTCGGTCATCAGGGTCTCCTCGCGCTCTAAGGAATCCATGGATTCATTTAAATATTTTTGGAAAATACTCTGGATCCAACCTACCTCGATTGTGGGTTCTCAGCATTTCGAATTCTTTTTGCCATCTGTCCTCGCAGATTTTACGCTCCGCCTCGGAATTGTCCAAGGCATTTTTCAGTATTCGAATCTGCTCCTCCAATTCTGCACGGATCTTGCCAACCTCTTGGCGCCACTCCTCGGCCTCCACTTGAGCGGCAGCCAGCTGAGTCTGCAGACTGCTGGCCAGACTCTGCGTTTCTTTGTACTTTTCGGTTAATTCGTTGTACCGAGCCTCCAATTCATCTGGAAAAGTCAAAGGCTACACAATGAGATCGCCAGAAACTTATTAGCCTTTTCAGGGACCCACCATATTTACGCCTGAATTCATCTTCGCTTTCGTTATACTTGTGCCTCAAATGGGTCTTCTCATCTTCTAGAACCTTGAGCTTCTGACGCACATATTCATCATCCTTATGGGCAGCTTTCAGTTCACCTTGAAGTCCTGCAAAACTCACAAGTCTTAAAAGGATTCTCTTATCAAATCAAAATAGACTTTCTCACTTTCCACATTCCACTGCTTGTCGGCGAGCTCCTGTTCCAGTTTCTTAATCTTGGCCTGCATATCCTCCACCTTCCCCTCCAGGCTATGCACATTCTTGCTGGCATCATCGAGCTGAGTATTAAATCGCACCTTTTGTTGTTTGAGTTCTTGTCTAGAAAAAAAAAAGAAAGAAATACTCATTTCTCAGTGGGGAAAAGACCAAACTATTTGTTTTGTTATTTTTAAAGCTCTCCCAGACGCAATATTTTTTTTTTAGGCATTTAATCTACCACATCAAAATGATCTCGTGTGTGACAATTCATCAAAACTTTCTCAACGGAAAAATACAAAACAAATGTGAATCATCTTGGCTGGCTTTTCATTCATTCAAATAAAAAAATAAAGGAAAAAAGAAAAATATATAAATAAAAATTCTGTAGAACCAAAAATTCAGAGTTGTAATTTTCCAAAAAAAGTCTTTGGCCTTTTAATTTTTTCCTATTTAAATTAAATTTGTTTTTTTTTTTCTTTTCTACGTAAAATAAAATGAGCTGACAAGCGATTTACGCCTTCTGAAAAAAAAGTATCGAAAGATATTTCAACTATTTTGGCAGAAGAGAAGAAATAAGAAAAAATTTAACAAATTGTTTTGAAAAATGTTCTTAGATTTTTCTCGATATTCTTTGTTTGTCTGCCCTGAGGGGGGGCTTAATTGTTTGCCTAAACAAATGAGTTGCCTAAGGAAAATTACGCATACGCCCTGTGCACACAATTCAATGCTAAGTTTCTACGGCCATCTGGTCTGCCTTAATCAAATTCAAAAATGAAAAAATGAATCAAGTGCAAAAAGAACTTTCAAAAATGCTGATCAAATTTTAAAACTTGTTCTAATTACTTAATTCACCAAAATATTTTTCAAGCAAATTCAAAACGAAAATAAACCGGAAAATGTAGAACAAACTTGCAAGTTTTTCTCTCTCTCACTCTCTCTTGATATATTCAACTTATCCATCCATCTATATATTCAGTTTCATGTTTATTTTTTTTTTTTTGAAATAAAATTTTCGTGTTCAGATTTGACGCATGAAAGTTTGTTTTTTCTTCACTTGTTGTGGTTTCCTTTTTGCCTAAATTATGCCAAACAACCGTGGGAATTGCGTATAAACAAAAACAACAAGAGGTGTGTATCGGGGTAAAGGGGGGTGGGACTTCTGCAACTGTGCCAAAAAATGACGAAGTGAATTTATTTTTAAGCCGATTCAAAAAATTGCTCAAATGCAAATTGCAATATCTGTTGAACTCTTTTAATAATTCATTTATACATTTACAAATATTTGCAATTCTTGGATAATATATTTATATATATATATATATATATATATCTTTGATTTTTAGAGACGACACAGTCGTGTCGCACAACTGTCACAATCTGTCATTTCGCCGAAGGCCATCGAGACAATGGGCGGACAATTAGGCAAGTCTTTATTTTCATATCCGTTTAAGTGTAAAGAATTAAATAGAAATCCGTCTGTTTATTTTCAAATCAAAGTCTTTGAGCTTAGGACCATGACATTGTGAATATACAAAAAGAAATGAATAAGCAGCCAGAAAGATTAAAACAAAATGCCTGGAAAATGGCACAGGAAATGAGTAATCAAATTCTTTTCAATTTCACAAACTAATCAATTTCTCGTTAATCAATGAAATCTCTTTAGGTCTCATAAGCTCTGAAGAATTTCTATATATTCCAGAGATATGGTATGGTCACCTTTTGTCTGGAGAAAGATGTGGGAAGATTCGAACTCTTGCGGAATTCAAAATACTTTGAGTCTATCCTGGCTGGGAATATTCTCAAGGAAACTAAGAATAAAATTCCAGAAATTAATAGGAAATACTTGAAGTGCTCTATAATGAGGCAAGAGCGCCATCTAGTGGGCTGTTCAGGGAAAAATCAACCTAAATCCTATATCGCTGAGACATCCTCTCTTCTCGGACCCTAAAAGTCCGAGTTCGCTTATGATAGGAATCCAACGAAAGATCTTTTTTATTTCCTTTTATTTTTGTGAACTAATGAGAAATATATTCCTAAGAAAGGACTTTAAATGATGATGGTATCAAAGTGGAAAAAAAAATTTGTATAATTTGTGATCAGTCTGGTTCCTCCAGCTCTCCCAGATCTAGACAATCGGACGATAAGACAGACAGACTAAGACGTTTTAGTTGATCACTCTGTCAAGTTTTAGGTGAGAGGATGAATAAAGAGGAAGCAAAAGCTGAAATATCTAAGAATTTCTCATTGACAAAGCGTGATTTCCTATTGACAAAACCCAGGAAAAATTAATAAAAAAAAAATAGAGTCTGACAAATTAAAATTGCTTTGTTAGAAACACAGAATTTCTTTGTCACGCGCACAATCAGATGGGCACATTAATTTTCACACAAGACAACAAAACATTTAGTAATTATTTCATTACTCATACGCAGCGTTGTCTGAGACAAGCTCTCTTTCTTACAGATCTTTTGTTAGATTACACTTTCACCACAAAATAAACAGAGCAAGCAACTATTGGTCAGCTTTGGTTAATTTGTTGAAGCCAACATGGCGTATACTTTACTTGAGCATTTCGGTCTCGTAGCCGTTTGTATGAGAATGAGACTGATGTGACGGCGTCGTGTTATTCAAGATACTGCCATCCTCGATGATCTCAATGGAGGCCGAGCCACGACCAATACAACTGTCGTCCAGGCTACGCTGTTTGGGACTATTGCTCCGACTGCGGTGATTGGCACCACCACCAACGCCGCCGCCTCCCCCACTGCCACCCTCGATATGGATGGGTATGAAATGCACGTTGCCAATGCTGTTGCCAGTGGCGCCATTGATATTGATATTGATCTGTGGATCGGCAGCGGAAGTGGCAGTGGACTGGCCCGAGGCTCCGCTGCTGGTGGCGGTCGTTGACTCCACCACCACATCGGGCAGGCTAATGCTCTCGATGCAGACCAAACGCTCATTGAATGGCCCGGCGAGCTCATCAAGTTCGTCAAGTTCGTCGTACTGCAGCAGGGTCTCGTCGCAGTCCGTTGAGTTGCCATCGCGCACGAAGGGTGTTCGTAGACCGGCTGCATGGCTGCTGCGTGGCGGGGGCAGGGGAGGCTCACAGACTCCAATGCCCGAATCGGCATAGCTGCTGCTTAAATTGGAATCACTTTTCAGGGCGCTGCGTTCGCTGCTGGCAGACTGGCGGGCTGGATGGCCTGGGCTGTGCGGTGGCCTTGAGTCAAGGTCATCCGAGTCCAGATCGACGGCCTCGTCCTCTTCCTCCTGGACATTCTCTAGCTTGACATGACTGAGACGGGTCCAGGGACGGCCAGAACCCAGACCGTTCTGATAGATGGTAGTGGGTATTTCCGGCTCGAAGACCTCATCTTCCAGGGTCTCGATATGAGCCTCTTGCAGGTCATTGTACGCAGGCAGATCCTGTCGAGACTCGGCCTTGGGCGGTTCAAAGTCGTAGAAGACCTCCTGGGTGGGGCTGGCTTCCTCGCTGCTTTCGCTGTCGAAACTGTAGTCGGAGACGGTGATTTTGGGCACTTCTCTGGACTTGCGCGGCGGGGGCAAAGGCAACGAACTATCGTTCGGTATTATCGACTCACGAAACTCACGCGGCGTACTGGCACGCGAGGAATTCCGCGATGTTGACGTTGGCGTTGTTGTTGTCGTTGAATTCTGTTCATTTGGCTTGGCACTCGTCTGTCCCATTGTTATGTCACTGTTGTTGTTGTTGTTATAGCTGATGCTGTATTGGATGCCGCAGATCTTTGTTGTTGGTGTTGTTGTTGTTGTTTGGTCGGCTATAGTGCAACTCTTGGCATTCTCGATATGATGGGGCTCCCTGGCTGCCGGCTGGCGATCTTCCGCGTTTCGATAGCCAACGTGCCGCTCAACGTTTGCCGCCTGAATGAAATCTCTTGGCTCACAGCTGTGGGCGCGTGGTAGCCAATCGCCCGAGGAGACTCTCTTGCCAGCGCCATTTTCTATTTGTATTCCAGTGCTGCGTAAATCACACTCTGCTGAATTACTGCGTCGATTGTTGAGCGGCGAACGGCCAGCGCTCATCATCATCGAATGGCTCCTCTCTTCATTTTGGCCGTGTTGCTGTCGCGTTCGATTGAGAAAATTCTCCAAGTTATTTTTAGACTCAGTCATTTGATAACTATTTTCAGAATCTTTTACACTCTTGCTGTTGTTGTTGTTGTGGTTGTTGTTGTTGTTTTGTCGATTTGGTTGGGGGTCGGAGTTCGTTGTTGTTTCAAGGTGTGCTGGGGCCGCCGCTAGCGTTGCTGGCCCCTTGGCCAATGCTTTGCTGATTACGTCTACAGCAGCCTGTTTGGCCAATTGAGACTGTTGTGGTTGTTGTGTTTGTTGTGTTTGTTGGATATGATTATTTTTATGACGAGTGTGTTGGTTACGTCCACGCGCCATGAAAATTTCACTTAGAAAATTGCGACTTTTTTGCAAGGTTTTATTTTCTGCATTTGATTTTGCCCCTGAAAATTCACTCGGTGTTTTGGCTCGCACCAAATTGGTAAACGATAGTCGTGAATGTCGTTTGGTTTCGTTGAAATTTGTATTCTGATTTTGATTTGATTGTGGATATTGATTTTGATATTGATTTGATTCGATTGTGCGCGTTTGCCGATATTTGACTGGCTGATTAGTTTTGTTAATTACCGTGCCAGCTGAAGATTTGTGTTGGGCATGGCCATCAATTGGGTCCGGCCCGATATCTATAATGCCTTTGCCAATTAAATTCTGCGCGCTCACGCTCACTCGGGCTGACTCGTTTAGACTAGCCGCCTGTCTATGATCTTCATCATTTTCACCAACAGTCGTTGTCCTCGTTGCCGCTGCCTCTGCCGTTGCCACTGCCTTTGCCGTTGTCGTTCTCAACGTTGGGTTTGTTGTTGCTTTGCTTGTCTCGGCATTGCCTTTGCCTATGTTATTTATATTTCTATTGGCCACACCGGCCCCCTCGTCCACATTGTGCTTGCCAGAGCGGCAAGAGTTGGCTGAATTGTTGCCATTCGAAGTGGATGAAGCAGCTGTTTTTGCTAATTTTACACTTGCCCACTCTTCTGTCGAAACATCGGCACTCCTCCCGCCCACTCCGGGGCTCTCTTCACTGTTGCTTTCTTCTTCTTCGCTGGCAAAGTCCTCCAACTCTTCGATGACTGCCTTGCCAGCTACTCTTCTCGTTTGCTCTTCATTGCGTTCGCTCTTCGCCGTACTCAATTGACTGGGCAGTGGCTCTCTTTTGATCCCGTTATTACTGATGCTCTCGGCGGCACTGCTGCCGCTGCCTTTACTAGTAAAAGATGGCCAAGCCGTCGACGCTGGCTGAGCTGTCGACTGCTTTGTTCTTGTTGTTGTTGTTGTGGGTTCCTCTTCATCACTTGTGTCGTACTTTTTATTCGCTTTTCTGTGACGCGTACGTCGCAGCAGATTAAACATTTTTGTCAATTTCACTTTGTATGTGTGTGTATGTGTGTGTGTGCGTATTTTTATTTTAGTTTTAATTTTTTTCTAATTGCATTTTGCTATATCTGCCAATTCTTTTCGTTCGTTATATTCTCTCTCTCTCTCCCTCACTCTCTCGCTCGCTGTCTGTCTTTGTTGCTTAGAGCGCTATTATTTTCGTTTATTTTGTTTTTATTTTATTAAGCATATAAACAAATCTCGTTTATACATTGAATATAATTTTCGTTTATACAAAGTTTTTGTTTGCTTAAAAAAAAAAAACTGTTTAAATAATAAGAAAATTAATTAGCGAATTAATTAATTAAAACGAAGAAAAAAAAGAAACTCACTCGTTGTTTATTATTGGGATTGCTAGTTTCTTCTATCGACTCCTCCTTCTCAGTTTCCGTAGCGACTTCTTGGGCAGTTTAACTGCGACTGAAGCGTCACTGCGGCTTCAGCTTCAGCTTCGCTTGTCAAAAGTGAAACAGTCAGGCAATTTGCACTCAACATGGACGATGACAACGTTCTACAAATATGAGCAAAGCACACACACACACGCACACACACATGCCGATTTATACACTTGAAGAAAATAATGAAAACCACAAACAAAAACACGTGACATAATTAATTTTAATTGTCGACTTGGGTAAGCAACAAAAATGTAATACAGAAAGTCTTGAAGAATTAGCAAAGCATATGAGTAGAGTGTTGACAATTTGGGCAAGCAAAAGAGAGACTGTATTGCCGACTCTGGACATGGGCGTTAATTTCGAAAGCCACTTTAAGTGAGTCACGAAGCAAATCGGCTCTGAATATTAATTGATCTTAGACAGCTTAGCTGATGAATGTGCTTATGACTAAATAGGATTTGCAATAATTATATATCCACAATATAATTAAATTCAATTAAATGGGAATATATAAAAACCTTGGTGGCAAGCCTTCAGCAATTGCCTTAGGGATTAATCATAATTTAACTAATGATTCACACTCAGAGAAGCTTAACTATTTCTGTCAAATCCAATTCAATTAAAAGTTGCCAGTTAATTTTTTTGTTTACTTATAAACTAAATAAATTAAATGAGTTTTGTACAATTAATTCAATTAGTTTAAACAAATTTAAAATAAAAATCAACTTGGAAAAGTGAAGAAAATAAATTTTTAATAAAGAGCAAAATAATCCAAAACTAATTTATTCAAAATAATAATGAAAAAAAAATTCAAATAAATTAATAAAAACAAATATATAATAATTAAAATAAATAAATACAAAATATATTAAAGAGCAAATAATTATAATTAATTAATTGGATATTAAATAATTGAAATAAAATTAATTTGATTAACTTGATTAAAATCAAAATGAATAAAGATTATTAATAATAAATTGAAAAAAAAAAAATAAAATAAATATAATGAAATAATTTAATATAATAATATATTAAAGGAATAAATCAATTTAAATATTTTATATAAATAAATTGAACAAAGTCAAAATTTAAAATTTATTTAATTAATCAAAATATATATATGAATCATGACGAAGCATAAAATAATGCAGATAAGATAATTAAATGTAATCCATTTGAATAACAAATTCAATAAATCTGATGAAATTTGATTGATCAAATTTATAAAATAATTTGAAAAAAAGAAAAATGAATAATTCGGGAAATTTAATTAAATTGAAAATTTTTTTTTCATAAAATTAAAAAATAATAATAATAATACAGATCAAATATGTAAATTTAATTAAATGAAATAAAATTTGTTTAGTTAATATAAACTTGATTATATTGGACTAATTTTAATAACATAATAAAATATACTAAATATTAAAACAAAATAAAATAAGAAAAAAGAATGATAAATGAATAAATTAAAATTATTTAAAATCTCAATTAAACGAAAAAAATTTTTTTAAATAAAATAATTCAAATAAACCTAATTTAAAAAAAATTGAATCAACCTAAATGAAATTAAAACAAAAATTATAAAAAAAAAGGTTCAACATAATTGATCAAATGAAAATTGAAAATAATTAAAATAAAAATATATATGCATAAAATTAAAAAAAAAAATAATATAATAAAAAAAAAAATAAATAAAATAAATAAATAGGGAAGCACCAGCTAAATTTTATCCTATCATCCTTCCAAGCGAGTGGAATAGAATTTTCTCTCATTTTTCGCTTCAAGCCTAACAGAATTTTTTAAAATTTTGTTTTTCAGTAGAATCTGAAAAAAAAATTTATTTTTTAAGTGTAGACAAAGCGCTTTGCAATTAGTTTCAGTGCAACAACTTCCAAACTCTCCCGACTCTGCTCTGGCCTTTCCCGACCCTCTCTGAATGTGCCTTTCTCTCGATTACTCACTGCTGCCAACCAAAACAAAGTTCAAATTGCACAAGATGCCAAAAATAAACTAATCACTTTTGCCCAAGACCAGGCGGCAAATAAACAAGCAACATCATCATAATCCCCCCCATTCCCCACCCAGCGGTAAAGTGCAGTGGCCGAGGTGGCAGCAACTTCGAATTGATGGAAGCAGCAAGCTCAGCACATCCGCATCACTTTGGTTTGGTTTCAAGTTCAGGGCGAGAACCCAATTATAGCCGCCTCTAAACTAAACTAAATGAAACTAACAAAAACAAAAAAAAAAAAAAAACAAAGAGACCAGGGGCAAGTTTTTCCAAAGAGCAATAAAAACCGCTAAGGCGGTCTAAAAATACTGTTAAGGCATACGCAGTATCGCAGGTCTCATTGTGACGAAGAACTAGTCGGGAGGGGTGGGGAGGCGGGGTAATTTAATTATTTTGAATACTGCGCCATTGTCAATTGGACTGGAGGAGAGCGAGGCAGAAAACGCTGAAATAAATATCAAATTGACGTCACCATAAATGAGGCGAAAATGCTGCGCGTGTTATAAGTAGAATCCAAGAGAGAAACAGAGAATCCGAGAGAGAGTTGGGGAATGGTCGGACTTCACACATGGCCCAAAAAAAAAGAAAAGACAAGTCTTGTCTGCTTCTTCTTCTTATTGCAGCGAATGCGTTGATTGTTAAGGCACACGGAAAATTGGCGCCGGGGATTTTCAGCCAAAAAAATTAACTTGAGACGCAATTTTCTTCTTCTTCTTCTTTTTACTGTTCAATTGAATTAAATTTATTTGTGCATACAGATAAAAATCGGCCACAAAAATTGGCAAATATTTGGAATTTTTCTTTCCTTTCCCCTTTCACTTCTTTTTGGGTTAGAAAGTATTTTTTGGTCAAGCCAAAACGGAAATGATGCGGCATAAAAAGAACAACCAATTTTATGGCCAAGAAAATAATAAAAAGTGAAATTCATGAATGGTTTTTTCTTTTCGTTTTCCCCAAGAATCTTAATTAAATTTCTCACATTTGTTTTTCTTAAATTATCTTCCAAAGTGGAGAATATATAATTTTGATTTTTTATTACAATTTCCTGTCATTCGAAATGGTTAGTAATCTGTTTCCAGCACCTTTGAAAATCACGCCCACACTTTATCAATTTTACCCCTGAAATGCCACTAAATCAACTTTTAACCCACACACAAACACACACACACGCACACACACTCACAGCCTTTCATAATGACCCAAATTACAAATCGTTCAAGTTTACAGCCTTCGCCATCTGCCTTCCTTCGATTTTGTAAACTTTTTGAAATCACATCGCATGGGTCGATTGCGAATCGTTTTATTGTGTATTTTTCATGCCAATTATTACACAAGTCATGAAAGTCAAAAGAATTAATATATTGTCTGTTTGATACAAATAAAATACCTCAAAAATTATATGGATAAACTTGAAAAATTTTACCAGAAAATAAAAAAGAAAACAAAATAAGATAGACCCAACTCGAGGTATACAGACTCTTGTACACTCTATTGGAATCTAGGGATATGTTATGATATTTGTTAAATTGATCTTGGAATATAAAAAAATAAACTTGTCCTTTTTCATGTCCTTCATAACTCTATCTTTTGTAGTTTCTGAGATCCTTGCGTTCATACAGACGGACAGACAGATGGAGATGGCCCAATCGATTTCTCTAGTCGCCCTGACCATATAGTGGGCAACTTTGAGGGGTCTACGACGTCTCCTTCTGCAAAGCTTTCCAGTATACCCTTTCCTTTTGGGTTCAGGGATTAAAAAGTGATTCCCATAGAGTGATTCCTTATAGCTCAAATGTATCTTTTGGCTGCTTTTTGATCTGATATAGAATCTTAAGTTCTTCAAACCGAAATGCCGGATTAACTGAGCACTCAGAAAGCCATAATGAGTACGACTTGATAATGTTTGTTTTGAGAGATAAGTGAATATTCAAGGTTATAAAATACTTAAGACCCTCGTAATCGTTAGCTAACCTTTTGAGTCTCCGGCTGGACTAGAAAAATAATGGGTTAAGGACTTATCGGCCTCATCTTAGCTGAGCCGTTGGATGAATAAGTTTCTGGCGAAATAATGAGGTAAAATGAGGACCAACAAAAATTGGATAACAAGATCAACTTGGAATCACTTGTATCGATAAATCTATAAGGCAGATCGATGAGTTGCCTAGAGAAATAATCGGTTCAGGAACTATCATCTTAGTCTAAGTTGAACCTATAAAAGAAAACGAAAAGTTATCAAATTTCCAACAGATTCTCTTAAGAAAAATTCCTTAAATTTTTCCACTCTTCAAATTGACATGCTCGATTTTTTTTGTCTTAATCTGAATAGAGTATAGAGAAAAAGAACAGCAGCCTCCTAACGAATTTCAAATACGTCTACACATGATCTATGATAAACTGAACAATAAATTTCCTGCACTTGACCAGATCTGCCCAGCTCGAAATATTTATTTTCGCTGAAACCATTAAAAGATATACAGAAAAAGAAGAAGAATTTTAATTTTCTCTAGGAATTCATATAAAATATGAAAAAAATAAGAATCATTAAATTTTATACAATTTAAATAAAATAGAAAAAAGCTGTGGCAGACAAAAATATTTAACGTAATTCTGAGAGAATGAAAATGGGTCTATGGTATGGTTGGGGGGAGGGGGGGGGGGTGCTAGATATTTTGCAGACACACTTTTGAACTCAGGGTCTCTGTGCTACTTGATACTTGACATGAAGGCAAAATAAGAAACGGAAAGATCTGGAAAATTACTTTGGTTTGTGTTGAGATTTGAGTTGGATTTGGTGCAGGGGGCAACTCAAAGAGTGTTGATGTTTCTAGAACAGAGAGGTAGATGTTTTTGGTGTTGTTGTTGTTGTTGCAGCTGCATTGACTTTCCCTTTTGGTGCCCACCCACTGGCTGGGTAAAATTCCCTTTCCCTCTGGCCAAGAGCCAACTGACATTGACTGATGCCCACAGACTAGATCAGCCCGAAAGAAAGAAAAAAGTCTCTAGTCATCTGGCGACTTTGTGTGTTTTATTCCAAAATGTTCCCAATTCATAATTTTGTTTTTGTGCCGTTGACATTTTGTTAAGCTTTTTTGCTTTTTAGCTTCTTCTCAAAATTATAAACAATATGTTTTTCCCAACTAATCCAAACCAAACTGATCTGATGCTTTCACCCTCCCTGAATATTTTTTTTAGAAGCAAACAAATGTCGCATGTATAAAAAAATATATATTCACTTTTAAATAACTTTTAAAGTTTTCACGAGCCAGAAATATTTCCATTTGACTTATGTCTGCTTATAAAATAATTTGGTGTAAAGAATTTATTAAGAATAATGGCGCGAGCGTTAGGATGAGGCAAAGGCATAAATTATGAAACGGATTTGGTCATAATTGAAAAATTTGACATTTTGTTAAATTTTTTATTGCAACACGATCAAAAGTGTGGAGAAAATTAATTGGGCATTTAATGATGACAGACTGGTTTTGGTCTAACAAATTTGTGGCTAAGCAAAGTTGGCTATAAAGCATGCCGAGTGATTAAGTTATTAAAAATTAATTACAACTCACAGTTTGAAATATTTATTTAATTTTTTAGATAACACGTTTTAGTTATAATAAATTTTTAAACACTTTGTTTCAATTAAGAAATTAATTAATTTTTTTTCACAGATTTTTTTTATTGATTAACACATTTCTTTTTAAGTCACTCTGATTATATTTAATTTATTAAAATAATTGAATAGATTTTTAATCATTCTGGTTAGTTACTAAGTTCTGGCCACTCGGGCACATGCGGCGTATGCGCAATCAATTTAGTTATGATCATTTCACAGCTTTCACTTTACGCTTGCTTTCTTAATTTTCGCCTGGCGCACGTTCCAAACGGCGCTACAAACAATCACCGACTAAAAAGCCAAAAGCTTCAATATCCGGAGCACCACCAGCAACGCCGGCGTCACCAGACTCGTTTGTCGAGCAAAATTATCTGTCTCGACGAGCTCAGGCGACGAAGGCCGATCGATACTCAGACTGACTGGACTGACTTTTTCACTATTTCATTTCATTATTTCACTATTGCCTTGGTGTCGATCACACCGAGTGAATGTGGCCAAAATATCCAGTCAGGTCTTTCTTTCTCTCATCTTCTGATAAATGAAATGAAATTGATTTCTAAATGCTTAAGCAAATAAATAATGAAAAAAAAAATGGATAGAAAAATAAAGCGCACAAAGAACTCTGGCAGCTGACCTATAAATATGCTTTTATTTTTCGCTAAATGATTTAAGATTTTTAATAGACTCAAGATTTGTTTTAAAATCGATTCAAGAATAACAAAATAAATTGAAAGCATATTTTTTTTTTAAATGTTTATTTTCTTATTCCAACAAAAGGATGTTTATTTTGAAAAGATTAAAGCTAATTATTTCTTAGTAATCGGAGAATGATCTAATTATCATTTGATTCTGGAAATTCTGTCTCAAGAGAAACAAATAAATTTTTTTTTATTATTTCATTTGAAATGGACTTGTTTTTCTTTCGGCAAAAAAATGTAAATAACAATTTTGGATAGGCTTTAGATTTCGTTTGTTTTATATTTTATTTGATGACATATTTAATGAGTTAAATTAAACAAAGATGATTGAAAAATTACCTGTAACTTCTCAAGTAAGTGAAAATAACTTGAACCCAGTATTGAACCTAGTATGGACCAACTGGTTCAGATTAAAGATTCAAATGAAAATCTTTTAAAATCTTAAGAACAGAATAATCATTTTTTACAATTTCTTTATAATCAATTATTACTTCAAGAATAAGAATTAAATAGTTAGATTAAGTATTAAATAGATCATAATAATATTTCTGGATAGAAAAAAACCTCCCTTCGTGGAGTTGTGCATTTGCCCTTGCCCAGCTTTTGACTCTGCTTGAGCACTTACTGCTTACCGGATTACCTTTTAATTGAGAGAATTGTGGGGTCTCAAACCTTGATCCTCTAGGCTTATTCTGTACTCAATCAAGGAGTCCAGAAAACTTGAGAGGCCTGAGAGAATTGTGGAGTCTCAAAGCTCGATCCACCAGGTATTTTCTGTACTCAACAAAAGAGTCCACAAGTCATGACTTAATATTAGTCTTAGAGGCCTGACTAATCCATTTATTATATGGAACCTTTAACCTTTAAGGAACCCTTGAAGTCACTCTTGGACTCCTTTAACTATATTTTCGATTTTCTAAACATTTCAAGAACCAATTAAATTAGAATTATTTTCTTTTCAGATTAAGTTATTAGTGTGGCTCAACATTTTCACCAAGGCCGAATGAATTAAATTGGCTGGGGAGTTATTATGTTATGCCAAAAAGGGCTGTCTAATTCCTGGCTTAGCATTGTTTGATGATATCGTGTCTAGGATAGAAAAGCCGCAGACTGGCATTAATCAAGCGCCAAATTGTCACAATTTGTTGCATTGTTCGCGGCTGTTTATTTAGTTTTGTTTGGTTGACTAATTATGACAATTTATTCAGCCATATAATTATTATTTTTGCTTTCATGTTCCACTTGTTACGGCTGGGGGAAATTGAAAAGTTTGGGCATTTATCCATTATACATTTACATGGAACCGTTTATATCGCTTACATTCGTTTGACTTTGTGTGCGCCTTTCACACGTCTCGGCTTAACGATGCTAATTTGATTAATTTAACACACAAACAAACAAACAAACAGACAGACAGACAGACAGACACATTCACAAATTGTCTAAAATGGCAAACGGGCCAAACAGTTTATGAAACATTAATTAAGGCCTATAATTGTCAACGAGGCATGTTAATTGCACGATGAGCTTTCAATTATGCTGATTGAGGCTGACAGGTCAGGCATGTCACACATCCTTGAAGTCAAGGAATCAGCGAAAATTTTTCCCCATTTTCAAAGCTGAGATATTCCGAAACACTTTAAATTAATAAGCTGCCAAAAATGTGTATGGCTCAAACAGCTGCATAAGTAAATAAAAAAAAAAAAATAAGAACCATCACGAAACCACAAAAAACTCTCACGAAATATTTAATAAATAAATCTGATTATGTGTCGTTTGCAGTGAAGGCTCGTTTCGGATGGCTTCATTCGCGTTTCACTATTTCAATTTTCAATTTTTGGAAAACCGCAATTTGTATTTCAGATTTTGTCTAACCCAAATAACGTTTTCCATTTTGTGACAGAAAGCGTTTATTATTATTATTTACTTTCTTTCCTTTCGAAAAGCTATTCGTCCGACTGGCTTGTTCAGTTCGTTATGAGGTTAATTCATTTTGTGGATAAGAAGAATTTCATTGGTTCCAGTCAAGTCTGTTTTGGAATTCAAATTAATTGTGGTTGAGGTTAGCTTGAGTTGAGGTCAAATTTAATTGGGTTTTCCATGTAAATATAAATAAAGTGAGGTTATGTCTAACATTCTACGATTATTTCAAATGAAAAGAATAAAGAGAGAGACAAATTTGAGAAATCTGATTGTAGTGAAAATTGCCCAATAAGTCAAACTCTCTCAAGTTGGTACAGTTGAGCTTGAAGAACTACTTTCCTATATAAAGCTTCATGGCATATCATTTCCATTCAGTCTTCTCCCTGAAACACTCCAGTAGCTTCTAGACTTTTGAAAAAGAGTATACGATTAGTGGATTGCCATTTTCATAATCTTTGGAATTTTTTCTTTAATTTTTGTATATTTTTGCCTCAATTTCTATGGCTGACAGTTGCAAAATACGCCGAGCTAAGCCCACACATACATATTCAGTTTCAGGGATTTATTCGCTAAACATTATTTATAATACAATTTATGCCTGTGAATTTGTAGACTTGTATTGGTATTTGGCTATGCAACACACACACACACACACTCACGTAGATATACAAATTCATATGTATCATTTTGTGTAGGTTGGTTGGTTGGTTGGAAAAGACCACAACCGAATTCAACAGCAGCAGCATCGACATCATCAACAACATCGACAATATCAACATCAGCAATGGTGAAGATATCTGAGATGGCGGTCAATGGCGACTGCGGCACAAAATGCCGTTTATAATGAACCATTTTGTGGTGTAGAAAATGCAGAAATATTTCCCAGCCAAAACTGGCCAAAAACGAAAGCCAGGCTGAGGGGGGAGCGAAGATAGACAGCGAAACGAGTCTATTCGGTCTATGAATATTTCATAAATTGAAAACGAAATTGAAAATGGCATTGGCCTCCCAAAAAATACACACACACACACACACATACACATAAAAATATTTTTGCATTATATTTAAATTAAGTCATAAATTGGGCTAACCAGTCAGTTGAAGAGGCCAACCGAAAAAATCTAAAAAAAAAAAAAATAGCCAATGCCTGGCTGGTCAACATGGGTCAATGGGGAGTATCAATATTCATGCTTGTGGGTTGGGGAAGAGTGAGTGTGAGAATGTGTCAGAATTTGTATGTGTGTTCCCTCAGGCATTAAAATTTCATGGCAAATCTCGATGGCATTTGTTTCAACGCGTGTATTTTCACAGCTAACGCGGTTTACTTAACAAAAGAGAGCAAGTGAGAAATAAAATCAAGCGAGAGAAAGAGAGCGAGCGAGAGAGGCGGAGAGAGGAAGAGTAAACTGAAGAGTCAATGAATGGGCCCCGCGCTTTGTTTCCCTTGTTAGAGGCTGTCAATGAAAAGCCATAAAATGGCCGCTGGCAGCAAGTGTCAACAGTTGTACGTACGCATGTATGTGTGTGTGTGTGTCACATAATATTTGACAGTTGGTTTTTGGTGCACTTGCCCCTCCATCCACTCTTGAAAAATGTTTGAACACAAAGCCGTAACCCTCGAAAATAGTCAATTTAATTACAACACGCATATTAAAATTTAAATCAGCTTGCTTGTTTCGGCTTTTACAGTCTGTTCGGGCATGAGCTTTGTGCGTGGACATGTTTGTGCCTGACTGCCTATGTGTGTGTATGTGTATAATTTACAATGTCAGCCACGGAAGGCCATAATGGAAAGTTTTAAATTTGCACAAAAATTTCCACTTTAAATGACTCATTTTTTCTTTTTTTTTCTCTCTGTTTCTATCATACCTTAAGTGTGCCAATAAAAGCAGTAGTGTGGGCAAAGCAGTGCCCCTCCGCCAAAGTATGCAATACGGAAAAATTTCTGTTTCATAGAAACTGCCTCGTCTTCTTCGTTCTCTGTTGAACATTTATTACAATGGGAACACTGTCCTTGCCAGGGCCGCACAACTTGTATAACCACAATTCTCTTTGCCTTGGCCACGCCCTGCCCTGGCTAGCCGCCTTTCGCCTCGAGGACGAAAAAAAAAAACGAATGTACTAAAATGGAATTGTTTATTTGCTTTCGCCTTTCTTATTTAAAACTATTTTATGTGCCCCTTTGCCAACACAAAGTTTGCCAAACTATCTGCCGCTCGGCCTTCCCTTCACACTTTCTCCGACTTGTGTTTTTTTTTTTTACTCCACCAGCAGCAATGGTCCAGCAATTGGAGTGTAAAACGTTTTCACTTCCGTGTGTTGGCTGCTGATGCCTTTGCCTGCCTGCTTCTTCCATGGCTTCTGCCTTCTTTTTTTTTTTTTTTTACTCTTCACTTCTGCCGGGTGTGCAGCATTTTCCTTAACATGCACATAAAGTTTAGTCGATTTGGTGTCTACTATTTTGATACCCTCTTCTATTGAACGGAGTATATCCAAATGGTAGAAGAGGTCAGATGGAGCCAGCCAGTTTCCAGTTTCTGAGCTTTCAAAATGGTTTGAAATTATTGCAATTTCCATTCTTCATTTATATATTATTAGTTCCGATATAAAGGATCTGATATATTTAATCGAGCTAAACTAAATTTTAAAAAGTATTCCAAATCCAAGAGAATTTTTTACTACTTCAGAACAGGTTTCTCGGTTCAGAAAAAAAAGTTCCATGAAAAAGAATTTAGAATCAAATTTATAAAAAATTAAAAAAGAGCATCAACACTTTAGTTTCGATCCTGTTTAAGGTGAACCTCTCAGTTTGTTTACTCTACCTTTTTTTCAGAATTTTTTTTTTTATTTTTATTTTTATATAGGTTGCTGGTTTTAAAAAGTGTTTGTTGTTATTGTTGTAAAAGTATTTTCGTTGCACTACTAGCCCAAATCCCATTTGGCAGTGAATTGTGTGTGCACATTGAATTTGTAAGCTTACGAAAAAAATAAAAAATATATAATAAAATTCTCACAAAAATACAATAAATGTAAAGGAATATTTATAGATAGAATAGAGAAGAGGAAACCGATGCATTTCGAGTCTTGGAATTGTTTTGAAAACTCGGTGGATTTTGCCACGGTACATGGGCTTTAAGATGGCCAGAAAATAACTTTTGGGGATAAGTGAGAAATGCTGATGACGTGTTTATTTGTGGCTTGTCCAAGTCCGGGCCTCTCCATAGTTTTCCACAACAATTGTGACACAATTATGCCACATGCAGTGACATTTATGTGACCAAGTAACAGCGGTCGACAGTCGGCAGTGGCCGTGGCAACAGCAACCAGCAGCCACAAAATACTTCTCTCAAGTGGGCCAGAGTTGGACTGGTTCGGTGGCTGGTTTGAGTTGGTTTGTCTATATGAGTTATGGCCAAGTCAAGCAGTCCGCCGCATTGCATGCAACGTTGACACATTTAAATTGTGTGATAAATGAAGCAAGTGGAGAAGACGGAAAATATAAAGGCGGACACAACCGACCAGGGTCCAGTTTCGCCCTTTAGGAGAAGAAGAAGAAAATAGAAGCTTCTCACCCTTAGGGTCCTTTGGGAAAAGCTCCTGTTTTCAAATGAAATAAAATGCAATAAAATAACAACTTAACACCTTAACGCAAAAAATAGCAGCATAAAAGAAGCTCTAAACAAATGCTCAGGCAGAATGTAAAACAAAAAATGAAAAGGAGAAACCAAAGGCAAAGGCAGAAGAAACCGTAAGCGTAGACTAAGCCGATTATAACACGAAAGTAACTCATGCCAGCCAAGATTGGAAGGAAAGCAAAGGAGAACTCTCCCCCCGGGTTAGCTAGACAGGAAGTGCGTGGCAGACAGACACGCAGACAGGCCATGAATTATCGCACTACCAAAGGCATAGCAAATCCAGCAATAGCAGCCCGGACAGGGAAAGGCCCAACACATGCGAGTCGAAAATTTATTACTCTTTTTGGTGGCCATAAAATTTTATAAATATCTTTTGAGTCATATGATATAGAGTGTTGATCAGAATCAAGTTAGGAAGAGCAAGACTCGGATAGGTCAGTGTATACCAAAGGTACTGGCAGAACAGATATGGAGAGGACGATTTTCGATCATTTCAGATACAAGAGAGTAATTCAATCCAGACGAAACTTGGAATGCCTTCTTATTATTTAATATTTAATTCATATATCAAGCTAGTCTTGGATGGTTCAATACATACCAAAGATACTGACAGAACAGATATGGAAAGGACGGTTTTCGATAGTTTCAGATGCAAAAGAGTAATTAAATACAGACGAAACTTGGAACACATTTTAATATTATAATATTTATTCCATATATCAAGCTAGACTCGGATAGGTCAGTGTATACCAAAGATACTGGCAGAACAGATATGGAAAGGACGGTTTTCGATCATTTCAGATATAAAAGAGTAATCCAAACGAAACATGGAACACATTTTTATTATATAATATTTAATTCATATATCAAGGTAGACTTGGATGGCTCCTTACATACCAAAGATACTGACAGAACAGATATGGAAAGGACGGTTTCGATAGTTTCAGATTTGATAGTGATTCAATCCAGACGAAACTTGGAATACATTTTTATTATTCTATATTTAATTCATATATCAAGCTAGGCTTGGATAGGTCAGCATATACCAAAGCTACTGACAGAACAGATATGGAAACGACGGTTTTCGATAATTTCAGATACGAAAGAGTAACTCAATCCAGACGAAACTTGGAGGTCTTTTTTATCAATCTATATTTAATTCATATTTCAAGCTAGTCTTGGATAGCTCAATACATACCAAAGATACTGACAGAACAGATATGGAAAGGACGGTTTTCGATAATTTCAAATACGAAAGAGTAACTCAATCCAGACGAAACTTGGAACACATTTTTATTACTTAACATTTAATTCATATTTAAACCTAGACTTGGATAGCTCAATACATACCAAAGATACTGACAGAACAGATATGGAAAGATATGATAAAGTAATTATTCATATATCAAGCTAGGATTGGATGGATTTTGATTCCCCAAAATCTTGTCTCGAAATTCAATGTACTCTTTTGCTTCCTAACAAAAAGAGTGTAATAATGAAAAATCAAGATCTGGTTTGGGTGGAAAGTGTCAGGAAAAATACTAGTTGAAAGTGGAAGAAGAAAACGCAGCAATCGTTTTGAGACAAAAGTGTTGGTAAAAAATGCGAGTACTATTAATTTTCTAGCATATCTTGTTTTGTATCTTCATAAACACTCACACACTTGAGCCAGTCTATACACAATTTGACTGCCTTACACTCTCCCTTCTCTATCGCTCTGTTTATCTCAGGCTTGCCTTTTCTATAGAGAAACTGCTTTTGGTGTTGGCTTAGTGCTGAGAGATTTCTAATTCAGTTGAGCAGAAATAAATTACTTACCGTAATTGTTTGCCATATAAAATTCTCCAACCAAAGACTGAGGACTGTGCATAAGAATCTTGTTGCTTAGTTTTCTGTGTATGTGTGTGTGTGTGTGTGTGTGTCCTCTGTAAAAAGGATTAAGCCGAACAAACAAAGTCCTTTGAGTAAATAAAGAATTTAAATATGCAAAGCCATCCCTTCGCCCCGACACCTCCTTCTCCTTTCATTGGTTTCTGTTTACCAAAATTACACTTTAATAATTCAGTTTGGCATTTTTGTTTTCTTTTTTATTTACATGTTTATTTTTAATTTATCTACTTGTACACTTATAGTTGACAGAATGAAATTAATGCCTTTTAATTTTGTGTTTTCTGCAAGCAAGAGAAAAAAAAAAGAATATAAAACAATTTATTAAATTTTTGTGCAGAAAAAAATTCGTCATGTTGGCAGATTTTAATTATTTTTTAATAAACTACCAAAGGCATTAAAAATTGTAAACGCTTAAAATATTTTGTGTTTTTTTTTTATTATTATTTTTTCTGTCTTTTCAAATGAAATTTATATACAATTTAAATGAATTTATTATTCTGATAAATGTAATTTGACAGAGCATTTAATGTGGTTTTGCTTGGCAAAAAGTATATCCAATTTCACTTTCACAAAGTGATTTCGATAAAACTTCTCACCGAGCGGCAATTAATTGTAAATTATCTGAAAATTAACACCACAAATATTTCACACAAAAAAAATCATTCCAAATAGTTTATTTAAATTGTTTTAATCGAAAAAAAAGCTTGATTAGGCATATTAAAATATGTTAAAATGAAAAAGGAATTTTAACCAAAAAATAATTAAAATAAAATGATGGTTTTTTATTTAATTAAAATTGTTATTTATTATTTCATAATTTGCTATTTCTTTTTTTTTATTGGTTAAATTTATTTGGTTCAAATATTTCAGGCTCTGCCAAAAATTTAGTTCAGATCATTTTCAACTTGCTTGGCCCTCAGCCTCTGTGCTCAGAATCCAGCCACACAGAAGCCACAAGTCACGTCTTCACGTGTGCCACCAGCGCGGGAGCCAGGGGTAAGCAAAGCCGGACCTTTCAGGGAGCACCTCGTTAAATTTCAAAAATCACGCATTAGCTGCCAGTTTGCACTCAAAGTCATAAATTTATTTAAATACAAAAAAAAAACACACACACACACACACATACGCAAAATGAAAAGCCTCACGGGTAGCGAGAGAGGGAAGGCTGTATATGTGTGTGGGAGAACATTAAGGCAAATTTATATTAACTTCATTTTACACAAATGTGCACACACAATCGCACTCAACTCACTCAACTCTGAGCTCTGCCGTACAGGCATCTTGCCAGCTGTGGCATAATTCATACGCACCGTGTGCAGGCACCACAACAACAGCAAGAGCAACCACAACTGCTGTGTATGCTGTGCGTGTCGTATCGGCAGCTGCAGCAACAATGCAATTTGAACGGCTTCAATGCAATGCAAGGAGTCGCTGGCATATCAGCTATGCAAAGGCAGTCGAAGCAGCAGCAGAGAAGAATGGCAGCCAAGAGAATTTTAAATTATGCAATTTTTTTTATCTTTCTTTCTTTTATTTTTTTTTTTTGTGTTGTCGCGAAGCGTCATGCCGAAAAGCTGCCACATGGGGAAAATGGTGTAGATTTTTTGGGAGGAAAAAAATAAAAATAAAAATGCCGCCTGCACTTTTACCTCCCATGCATTTAATTGCAAATGAAGCAACAGCCAAGGCAGTGGATTGCAATGACTGCAATATTGTTGTTGTTGCTGTTGTTGTTGTTGTTGACAACATTGATGGCATAAAACGCTGACAATGCCAATTTCAGTTAAACTCAAACTTGGATGCTGATGCCGTCTGTTTATTTTGGTGTCTCGCCCACTTTGTCCTTTTCAGTTTTTTTTTTTTTTTTTTTTTTTGGTTGTTCTGCAAATGACGTTTAATCAAACTTGTTGAAATTGATATCATTGTCTGTTCCTTTTTGCTTGCTTTAAAAAATAAATTTAAAATTTTTGTGAAAATTAACAAAGTGTTAATTGAAGAAAAGAGCCAAAAGTCTGTTGTCTTACAAGGATTTGCTTTCAAAAGGATTCAATTATTCATTGTAAGCCGCAGCCAAATGCATTCATAAAAAATTCATGATTGATTTGCAAAAACTTTTCTTTTAAGCTGGAAACTTCATAAAAAAAAATTATTAAAAAATTTAAAAAACACAAAATTCCGAAATAAATAAGCCAAACTGGGCAAGCTAAAATTTTCTAGTTTTGTTGTTGGATTTTTGGGAAAGTGGAGCATTGGAAAATCTTTCCTTTGCTTGAAGGTAACAAGATGAAATAGTTGGAAAACAGGAAAGGACACACACACACACACACCAGCACACTAATTATGGGTTACCAACTTAAGCAGACAGAATGAGCAAAACAAAACAAAACAAAACAGTCTGAGAGGACATGGAGAAAGACATGGAGAAAAACGATTGCAACTTGGTTTGTGGCAAGTAATAAACTAGGGTCTTAGTAAGCATAATTTGGTCTTATTTATTTGCATTTTCCCAACACTCTTTTTGGCTTAAAATTTTCCTTCAAGTAAAAAAAATTTTCATCTCAAATCGAAAAGAAGAAGAAAAAAAGATTTGCTTTTAATTTGATTCCACAAAAATGATAAGTCTTTTTTATTGGAAGTCTTATAAAATTTCTCCTATTTAATTAATTTATTCCTAATTTTTCAAATTTTATTTCTCAGGAAATTGAATTTTGAAATTTTTCTCAGAATTAAAAAAAGGCAAGCTTAAAAAAAAAAACAACGATCAGTGTGAATATATATTTTTTCCACCTAAAAAAAGAGTATTTCAACTAGGTAAGTCTTTCACATAACCAAGGTAGTTAGTCCTTTCTCTTCTCCCACCCCGCCTTTACTCAACTTGTCTAGAGCTTTAGTGCCACATTCATTTAATTTGTTGTGGAACAAATTAGCATTTATTTTCATTAAGGATTTTAAACTTGCTGCGCATTTGTGGCGCGAAGTTTTTTATATAGTTTTTTGTCTCCCAAAACAACCAAAGCAAACATACATGCAAGCACACACACACACACAAGCACACACACAAATGACCATTTAGGTGTGTTGTTTGCTTTTAATTATATAAATTTATAGTAAGTTTTGTTTTTGTTCTTTTATTTTCAAAACTTTAAAGCAAACAAGTAGAGAATCAAGCAAAACAGAAATGCACGCACACACACACATGCAGGCAAGGTATTAAAAAAAAATATAGCATACAATTCAGCGCAAAAAGGAAATAAAAGAGAGAGTGAGTGCTGAGCCAAACGAGAGCAGTGAAAGAGAGTGGCGAGGAGTGAGTGAGAGTGAGAGTAAATGAGTGAAGAAGTGGTTAAGTGATTATATGCTTTTTCTACTCCTGTCGGTGTGGATGTGTGTGTGTGGCTAAGCATTCAATTAATGCGTGTGTAGAAAGCAGAGCCAGCGTCTCTGACGCTGCTATCGCTGCCGCTGCCACTGCCTTGGCGATTCAACTGGTCAACACGGCTATCGGCTATGTCCGCTGCATCATTATCACCGTCCATGCGCTGCCGCACATTATCCAAGTAAGAGCTCACGCCCGACTGAGCGCCCAACGAAGCCGAAGACCACGGTGCGGATGAGTAACGTTTGTTGTGGCCGTTCTTGTTGTATTTGTTGTACTCGTTGTTTGTTATTGCGGCTGCATTGGCGCCGTAAGACCAGGGATAACCAGTATCCGTGTAATGATGCCTATCGGGATTGTAGTTGTTGTTGTTGTTGCTGCTGCTGCTGCTTTGTGGGTAATAGTATTCGGGCTCAGGTTGTGTGTGATTAGGATAGAAGCTCAAGTCAGGGCTGGCTGGTGGTGGTGGGCGGGATCCGTAATTGTAGTTATCTTGGAAGTGGTAGGTGGTTGGCTTATGGACAACACCGCTGCTGTAGGGGGTATGGAGCGTCACAGCGGGCGTCACAATGGCCACCACCGGAGCACTGGTGGCCAGAGCAGCCATCTGCCAAGACGCGGCCCCCGATGCTGTGGAGGAGGCAGGCGAAGAGGTTTGCTCGCGTGAGTTCATCTCGGCTAATTTATTGTAACGATTGCGAGAACCGCTGGCCGTGAGCACCATGACGGTGGGATTCATGGTGGCCATGTGATCCTTGATGCAATTCTGCAGCATATTCACAAAAAAGAAGAACGAAAGCAACGTCAGCGCCGACATCACAGAGGAGCCGCCCTTTTTCTTCTTGGACATGGACTTGCCACTGGAATGATGGACAGCCGGCGGAGGATGCGGCGGTGGCCCGGGATGATGATATGCTGGTGCACTCCCAGCCGCCGAATGGTATGATGAGTGACTTCCGGAAGGTGGTAACTCATATTCCACCGATGGTTCAATCCTGCAAATTTAACTTTATATTAGCTGCGAGTTGGCATTTCGGGGAAGAGGGCAAAGACTCACCCAAAGCTAGAATGGTCACCGCTGGCAGTGGCGTAAGCACCGTTATGACTGCTGCCGGCTGCCACCAAAGGACGACCGTAGGGGTAATGGTAATGAGACTGCAAATGCCACGGGTAATGCGGCCGTTGCAATTGAGCTGGAGACGAACTGTTCACAGAGAAATGAGAGTGGAGGTGTTTGAATTTGTTGAGTAAACCAAAACCAAATGCGCCGGCCATCTTTGAGGTGGCAACTCTACTCTAAAAGGCTAAGTAACTGAGCGGTGGTGGCCACTTCCGGTGGTGGCCGCGGTCCTTCAAATATGCTTTGCTTTTTGTTTATGAATTTTATATGAACCAACTCACCTCACCCAGAGAAAGTAACTGAATCTGAGCCGGGGACAAGGACAAAAGAGAGAGCACTTACGCGAGGGTTAATCGAGAAATTTCCAGGTAAACTTAAAGATATATAGAAAGCTAACTCAATTGAAGGACATTTACAAAATTATGCCTGAATCAATAATCTGGATGTTCCAGCTTAGCTGTCAAATCTGAGTAGTTCTTAAACCACCCTCGTCTAGATTTCGCTGAAATTTTATGAGCTGAGTTTATGTTGTGTCCTCTGTTTTGCTTACGCATAATTATTTCCGGCCATCGAGGACAACAGCGGATGCTGCTGTTGTTGTTGTTGTTGTTGTTGAAAATTGCGCTGATATTGCATTTCGCCCAGAGTCCAGGGAATAGAATATTTTTATTTGTTTGATTTTGTCTCGAGATAATTGATTTCCGCAAAGCTTTCAAAGCAATTCGTCTGGTCGATTTAATTTTTTGCCTAAATTTAACACGGTAAATGTGAGAAGCGTTTTGGCCCAGAACAGCCAAAAACCGCAAGTGACAATGTCGCTTAGGCAACTGGCCGAGTCTAGCGCAGACATTTCACCAGGTTTGTTGGCAGCTATTAACCGTGATAAAAGCGGTTTTACCAAAATCTCCAACGTTAAACATTTCTCTCCCACTCTCTGCCATTGTCATTGTCACTTCGGCCAAGATACTAAGTGAATTTACCGCGAGAGACAGAGTGAGAGTGAGAGAGAGAGAGTGAGAGAGAATGAGAACACTTACAAATTGACAATTGCCTGTAAAGTGTTTTTGCGTGCCAGCAACTTGGCCAACTGACACACACACCCAAACACCGTGGCAGCCATGGAAATGCCACCACTCAGCTGGTTGCACCTGAGGCACCTAAATTGCAACTGCAACTGAAGCTGCAACAGCGAGAGAGAGACAGAGAGAGATAGAGAAACATTTTGTCCAGACAATTAGTGCATGACAAAGGTAGAGAGAATATTCTGCCATGCCTCTTGCCACCGCTTGCACTAGCCTTGTTATGAGACCAAAACGTTGAGTGTTAATGACTTTGCTGCCTTAGCCAGCGTCAACGGTTGCCTTCCTTTTGGCATTTCCCCCCACCCCCTCCCCGCCTTCATGAAATTGTCAGTGAAAATGGCTGGAAAATTCTCTGTCTTGCTGTCACGACTACACACACAGTGTCCCCTCTAAAGCGGCCTCTGTTCTTGACTCTCTCATCTCTCTTTGGCTCTGTTCTGCTGCTGTTGCCATGGCTTTATTGGATTAAAATCGCTGCAACATGTTATGCACCAGAAATTGTCATAATTGTGCCAAGTCTGGGCCAACCAGACCAGTGGTTGTGGCGCGGGTGTTAAAGCCCCCCCGTTGCCCGCCATTGTCAGAATCTCCATTGGTGTCTTCGTTGTTATCTTTGGTGTTGTTGTTTTTGTTGTTGGCTGTATTATTGCTTCTTGCAATTGTAGTTGTTGCTGCTGTCATCACTTCTTGTTTTATTGAATCTGTTCAGCTGCTTCAGCCAAAATTTACCACTAGCTTCTGTGGTTTTCTTTGGCCGCAGCCCCATCAGGCTGCGAGTCGCTTTCAACAAAAAAAAAAAAAGACTCCTTTAAGATTTGATCTCGCTTTAAGATTTATGAGCCTGGCTAATAGTTTTGGACATATAGACTACAAAAAAAAAACATACCCGAAAAAATACTAAAATAAATACGAAAAAAATAAAAAAATAAAGACGCAGTGCAAAAATGTTTGTCTTAAAAGGCAAACAGGAAAGCATTAGACTGCAATAACAAATATTTAACATTTCCGCAGTTAGTCAGACAATAATAACAACAGCAACAACAACAGCTACAACAACTCTTTTGACAGACACAATTGTAATAAATTTTATAAACTTGCTGACTGCAACATGAGAAGTCTTGAAACCAAAAAAAAAACGACTCGTTCGACTCTTTAGCAAAGTTGCCGAGGCTTTGTGATTTGTCTGTTATGCCATCCCTGTCGGTTCGATAGCAAAGAGGAAATGTCGGTAGACACAAAAAGAAATACAACAACAACAAGCAAAAGAGAAACCAAAAATATGCCAGCGATAAAGAAGTGGAAAATAAAAAGTCAAATGCCTTCAGAGGGTTGCCAAAAGTCAAACACTGAGACAATTTTGATGGGAGAATGAATTTTAGATAATTGAGGGTAGTTGAGCAATTCCATATCTGTTTTGGTTTTGGTTTGAATTCTTAAGCTTTTTGTTGCTGGCGCCATTGTCAACATATTTCAAGTTGCCGCCAAGAGACTCAATAATACGAAGCTGTGAATTTTCTTTTAGTTAGTTTTTATTTTTATACACTCGCCATTTGCTTTCGTCTGCCCATTTAACAAAATGGCAATTCTTTTTATTTTATTTTATTTTTTTTTTTTGTCGACTTCTCCGTCTTGCGGTTTTGGCCGATTTGGTCAGTGACCAAAAATGTAATGACTGGAAAATGAGGCATTTAAGTTGAAGTGAAATGGTAAAGTTTCTTCTCAGTTAGACAGGGAAATATTTATGGTGGAGCGTAAAGACTTTGAGAATCATGGACCGCCTGTTGACTGACTCGGATTGTGGTGTGGACACACATTAATTGCTGTGATTAACACGTACAGGCATTAAATTATCCTTAGACTCCAACTCCAAAAAAGAAAAAAAGACAACACGTATTGGCACATCAATTAAATATGAAAGTGAACACAATGCATATGTAATTGTCATTAAAGCTGAAATAAATAGGGTGATTGTTGTATTTATTAATATAATTCAAAAAAAAAAATCACCAAGTTTTGAGCTATTTCTTCCAAGACACATAATTAGCTTATAAGCTAAAACGAATTTAAAAAAAAAAAAAAATTTAATATTTAACCACCTTTTTTGCTATCAATCTGAATCTATGGGAGCATGCCTACAAATCATATTTCTTCTCAAACCATAATTATAATTTTATACTATTTGAGCGCCTTGAGCGGCGGACAAATAATCTAGCATACTTTTAGGCTGGCACAAAAAATTTCTGCTGGCTACTTGCAGGTGGGGCAATCAAATAATGGAGCCTACACTAAGAATTGCCTTGAATTTAGCAAGTCCAAGTCCCAGGCATAAATTAATGGGCATAAATCATTGGTAACATTTAAGGCCAAAAGCCTGGCCAACCAACAAAAACTTTGTTATACAAACCCAAATGAAATGAAACAAAAATAAAAACCTCTGGCGCTCTCTCGTACTAAAAGCCAATGCTGCCAGCCCCCTCCCCTCCCCCTTCCACCCACCCATTTCTTAGTCCACCCACTGTCTGTGCTCTTCTTTTGAGTTAGACAGCTACGTGCTTTGACTTGACTTGGCCCCTAAGGCAGTCAACAGAACCAAAACTTGCTCAGCCCTCGTCCCGGCTGTCTGTACACTAGACCAGTGTCAAGTGTAAAGAAGAACTACTAATCAGCAGTTAATTCTTATCTTTAATTAAGTGCGCGTTTCATCCTCCCCGCGCAGCCAGGGTGTTTGGTCCTTTGGTCCGCCATCTTCATGGTTACTTCATGTTTAACACTTTTGTTTGCCTTTGTTTTCGGTCTCCTTGTTCGCTTTTGGACAAAGGCTATTCGCCGACAAAGCCCCTCAGACACCCCTCCATTTTGTCCTTTCTCCTCTTGTGTGCCCTGGATTCCTCCCCAGCTTTTTGGTTGCTGGTCAATTTAATGAAATAATCTAAGCAAACATTGTTGAAAATTAAGCAGTTCGGGCACTCTTTCCGCTGCATCCTACGGAATTAAAAATGTAATGCGTTTTTGCTCACATAATTAAACGGCTAAAAGAGTAGGAGTATGGCAAATTTCCGGCCAATTAAAAAGGGCACGCAACAATGGCCAAGGCGCTCATGCATATTCGGCTTATCTCCTAAGAACCGAAACCAAAAAGAAATATACAAAATAATCAAAAAAAATAAAGAAATTAAAGGCTCATTATGACTATCAAAAGGAAGTGGGCGGGGTGTACCATATATATGTGTTTCTGTTTATATTTGTGGCAGTGGCATGTGAGCTACCCGCAAAGACATTTCTCAAGTGGTTACCAAAAACAAAATATACAAAAAAATATGATGAGCTGCCTTTCAAGTCAAGTGCAGAGTAAACGGAGAGAGGCTTTTGCTCCAGCAAGACTCATCGGCTGACTGGCTGGCTTGGGTTTGGCCAAAAGTCATTACCCCCGTTTAAAAGGCCCAGAGGCAAGGCAGGTGGGCATCTGCGAGTCGACTCGCTCAGCCAGGTGGCCGTTACTTTTGCGTCAAGTTGTTTGCCAAACAATACACAACATAACCGGCAAGCCCAATAGTGGGCGAGATAGAGAGCGAGAGAGTGGGGGGCGTGGCTGCACTCAAGCGTACCCGTCACATTTTTGCGCTTTTATATAGGAAAGCCCCAAACCCAAGACCGACTGGGAGACCAAAAGAATCGAGTCCCCGAAAGTGAACGCGCCACATCACATCAGATACATGAAAAGCATTTTTCAAAAGCTTCACTAAAAATAAATAAAAATAAAATAAAGTGAGTATTAAAAAATAAAAGACAATTTTTATTTTTTATTCTGAAATTTCTCTTTCGTTGTTCGTTTTGGTTCGTTTTATTCAGCATATATTGAAGTGCCACACCGTGTCAACCAGAAACAGCAAAGGAGTGATGGGTTCGAGCAACTCACAACCACACAAATTAATTATGCATCGCAAAATGCTAAACCAGGTAGCCAGGAGCAGTCAACGGTACCAATGTATCCCAAAAAGGGAAGCACAAACATGACTAAAAAGCCAAGTACAAGCCACATGAAATAAAATAAAATGATACAAAAAAAAAATAGAATATGTAGAACATGAAATATTCAAACAGGAAACAAGCGAATTATTCAAACTAAATGCCGACGAGTTGATACTCTGAACAAATGAAAAAAAAAATTATTTAAAAAAAATAATTACTACCCTGAACAAATAAGTCGAGAAAAAAAATATATTTAAAAAAAAATTAATATATAATTTAACAAAATTTAAATTCATAATCTGAGCAAAAAAAAAAAAAAAATACTACCCTGAATAGTTAAGCCGAGGAAAGGAATAAAAAAAACTATATTATTAAAAAATATATATATATTTTTAATTAGTTACAAAATCTAAATTCATAATCTGAACAAATAAAAAAAAATTATAAAAAACAATTACTATCCTGAACAGATAAGACGAGGGAAGGAATAAAAAAAAATATATTTTTAATTAATTACAAAAATTAAATTCATACCCTGAACAAATGACTTGAGAAATAAAAAATAAAATTAAATTAAAAAATAATTTTTTATTTATAATAATAAAAATATATATTTAAGTTTATTGATATAATATTTAATAATTAGAAGTTTATTGAATTAGGGTTTAATGTAAAACTTAAAGAACGGTGGTGCTCCATGCCACTACGCTTCCGTTCGATCTTTCAGTGTGACCAGTCCATCAACAGGGGACTGCCATCTCGTCACTCTCACTAGGAATGCCACCTTACATATTTCTTTTAGTACTAAAAGTCTGCAGTCTCAAAGTTTTTTGGTCTTTATTGAAAGCTTGCTTGAAAAAAAATATTTAATGCTTCTGATGATTCTTTCGAGTTCAATAAAAATAAACAATTTAATTAATGTTAATAGAAACATATAAATAAAATTTAAAAAAATATATATAAAAATATAGGAATCAAAAATATTGAATCAATTTAGCTAAATATTTTTCTGAAAGGAAATACTAAAATAAAGTGGACGTCTTATAAATATCTCAAAAAAACTTGAATAAATTGATTTTACTATTTAACTGAAAATATATCTTTAAAACTGAAAACAAAAATTTGATTTTTAATAACTTGGAAAAAACTCAAATCAAAATTTTATCAAATAGTTTCGATAATATATTATTTTACATTATTCCAATAATAATAAACCTATGTAAAATTTGTTACTGATGTGTCCAGTGAACGAATATAACCTCAATCCGGATGACACACAAAAAAAAAAGCATATAAAAAATTAAAACAAAAATTAAAAGCTGCTAAAATCAAGCGGCAAAGCCAACGTCACAGTCAAAGCCAAAAAGCGAGCGGTCCAACTGTCGTTGCTATATTCCCCCATCCAACCCCTTCCCCCATCCCCACCAACTTTGTCGTCCTGCTCAAAATCATCATCACCGTGTCACTGCACCCGGCACCGGCGACATCAACACATGAGGTGTTTTCTACATCATGAAAGGAGCGCGACATCCACACGCGAAGGGTATCCACTAGAGACACACACACACACATACACACAGACACATGTTGGAGCCGACAACAACAACAACAATGGCAAGAACCACAGCGAAGAGAAACTCGACGGCGACGACATTCATAGTACCCACTTGAAATGCTTTTTTAACAAAAATTCTTTTAATTTTTTACGCTTTCGGTTATTTTTTTTATTTTTTTTTTTTTTGGCTGTGAGAAAAAATTAAGAAAAATCCGAGAGTCAATGTTCGGCTGGGTTCAGTGTGGGCGCAAAAGGGGTGGGGCCGCATTGTAAATTTGCACAACCCTCGCAGAAAACGAAATTTTCAACGACAGGAGGGAAGCGACAACAACAACAACTACAACAACAAAATACAAAAAACAACAACAATTCACATTGTTGATGAACAAGCAAGCAGAAGCATGCTAACAAGTCGCCAAAGCAGACGTCGACGTAGACGTCAACGCCAGCCATCCCGTTACTTTTCCTCAACTCTCTGCTGCTTACACGCTTTGGATTTGCTCTTACTTTTTTTTCACCTTTCAGCTTTGGCGTTGGTACGTGTATGCATACATTGTTGTTGTTTGGAATGCCTTTTGGTATTGTTGTTGTTTTTGTTGTTTTTGCATATGCCCGCTATTGTTGTAGTTGTTGTTTCATTTTATTTTGCTGACTGCATTCATTTTAATTTTCAACCGTTTTCGTTTTCCTTGTTTTCTTTTCTTTCTTTACTTTTTTTTTGGCTTTGAAAATTACAACAACAACAAAAACAACCAAAAAAAAAAAGCAAAAAAGAAAACATTAAAACTGTTAGGAAAATAGGAAAATTCAAGTGCATTTTTCACTTCACTTTACGGTGCATTCACATTTCCGTTGCATTGCAGCTGAGCCTGAGATGCCACCGAAATTGAGAGAGACTGGGATTCTGAGGTATCTGAGGGAATGAAGGACCCAGGACTCTGGTCTGGCTGAGACTAACTTGGGTCTGAGTCTGCTGTCGTTGGTTCGGCAGGCCCGCAGAGGCTTCCTTTGTTTCCGGACTCAACCCAAGCCGAAACTCCTTCACCACTCAAAACGTCACCCCTTAAGTTATTTTTACCTATGCCATATAAATATTTTTTTTCCTTGTTCTTGTTGTTGTTGTTGTTTTGTGATTGTCATCGTTTATCCATCAAACAGGCCGTGCGGCAGATAGGCACTCTCGGGGGTGTTGTTGGGTCAAACCATTGCGGTCGTCAACGTTGTTGGCCCGACCAGGTCTGTCCTAGCCTGGTCTGGCTTTTTAGGCATTTTGCTAGAGTTGCACATTTTTGCGGCTTGCATTTTGGCCGACCCTTTGTGGTTCTTGTTTTTCTTGTTGTTATTGTTGTTGTTGTTAAATAATTTTATAAAATTTTGCATGCACCAAAGTGCACAACTCTTTTTGTCTGCCTCTTTCACTCTCTGTCTGGGCTGGGCTGAGCGCGGAGGGGGGAGGGGGGAAGCTTTTTGCATTTTTATTTTAATTTCTTAATTAGTTGCTTTTGTGCATTTTTGTGCCTGCATTGCATGAAAGCAAAAGTTAAGGGTGCATTTCGGTCGGCCACGCCACCCCCACCCCACCCCGAGGGAGCCCTTGAAGTTGCATGTTTTCCTACTCTCTCTCTCTTTCTCTCTCGGTCGCAAATTAATCGCTGCAGTTTCAGTTAAATTAGTGAAATTGAAATGCTTCTTTTGATCTGAGAATTGTTGGTCTTTTTGTTGGCTGTTGGTTTTTGTCTGGATAAAGGATAGCTTCGGCTTAGCTTCCTTAGACAAACAGAAGAACCAAAAATCGCACAATCTGCTGCGCCCACAAAAACTATTTAAAATCTAATTTGAATTTAAAGTTTCTACTGCCACTCTCTACTCTCCCCTCGGCCGCTTTCGAAAATCAAACAAATGCAGCAACTTATTTTAACAAGTCCTTGCCAGCCCCGCGCCAGGACAAACTCACAACTGCATAATCATAAAATTTGTCATAAAACTTGGGCAGACGCTAAACTTCTTTTTTGGGCACAAAGTCAAGCAGACCCACCCCCCCCCCCCCATGCAGAAAGAAAAATCAGTATGCAAAATTAGCCAAAAATCAAGGATATAGAAAGGACAACCCCAGTTGGCTAGCAATTTGCCAGGCACTTCCGTTTGCCATTTGCACAAACTGCTTGCGCAAACAAGTCAAGCCCAACTGTCTTATTTATGAGCCAACAGCAGATATTTTTCACTTTTTTTAGCCTGACTTGTCAATTTCTCCAGCAAATTTTCACAATTTCCAACTCAAACCCGAGCCGACCAATTTTTGACTTGCACTTTTGCCTGTTGAAAATTTGGTGACGCGAAGAGCAAAGAAGCAGTTGGGAAAACTTTTTAATTACCCTCATCAGCGAATTGCAATGCGCTCAGAGCTCTGAGCAACTCGCCGCAATGGAGACTGATTGCCAGCTGGTAACAGAGTCCTGCGACTTACAAAGAATCAAAAGAAGATGAAGAAGAAGAAGAGAAAGGCTGAGAGATCTGGCTTGGCATACAAAATATTCAACTTTCTGAAGAAGAACAACTTTAAATTTTTTTTCATCATTTTTTATGCGGTTGATTTGAATGTGTTCGGAAGGGAAGGAGTAAGTGTGTAATGATAATTAGATTTATAAAACTACACACACCATCCGAACAAACTATAATTAATATTAATGAAGTGAATTCGACATTCGAGACAAATATAAAGTTGGGCCAATTTATCGAAAAGCTTTCAGATTTAAAATACCTAAAATCCAATTTTTCCCAGAATTATTTGGACTAAAAAGAACTTTAAGACTCTAAGCCACTTGCAAGTTATTTTTTGTGGAGTGCAACGACTTCTGGCACCTTGAGACTTCCTGTTTGCCAATCAAGCCAACAAACCTTCAGGATACTCTTTGGGAGCGGATGTTGCTCAAGAATTAAGACGCAAATTGCCAGCTATCGCTGAGTTATGATCTGTGAAACTGTGTCACCGAATATTAAAAAGAAGAAAGCGAAACTCAAAGGCTTCCAGCTAAAGATTTCTATCTGAATAAATAAATAAGAAGAAGAAGAAGGAGAAAGAACCATGGGACAGCGGCCAAAAGCATCTTTGGCCAAAGTGTGAAAAGTATAAATTTATGCTCAGCTCAGTTTAGCTCAACTTGGCAAACACTGACCACACATGAATAAGACAGTTAGAAAGAGATAGAAACAGAGACAAAATGAGACAGAGTGAGAGCTGTGAAAGCTGTTAATGCAACAGCTACTGAAATGAGACGATCTTTATCTGTAATTGCTTTTTTAAAAAGCGAAAATCTCTTTTTCTTAAGAACTTTTTTTTCGGGGTCTCAGCCCGCTGGCCCCCTCACGCTGAAATCTTTAAGGAAATGACCCAAATTAGCTTGGCCCACAAAAACAAAAAACACAGAGATGAGTTGGACTTGTCAGGTAGTTTGTGGAGTGGATGGCGGAATGGGGGGGGCTACAGTTAGTGATAAAAGTTTTTGCATTAGCATGCGGCAAGCAGAGCGAAATGCTTGCCATTTTGTCTTTAGTTTCTTGAAGAAATCGACATTTACTGTCATATTTTTGTATATAAAAGCATCACGTGCCACCTCCTTTTCAGGTATATAAAAAAAAAACAAAAAACTCAACTGCAGTGGCAGCTAACCGAGTGAGACAAAAGGGGAGGTGATAGGGGAATTTCTTATGCTTTTATCTGCAAACAGATCTCACACACACACACATATACCGGCAAAAGGGATAATGACACCCATGCCACTCAAACTCGAATACAAACACACACATGCACACACACACACTTATACAAATACAAAGACAACTGCAGTTGAATTTTTGTACTTCCGCTTTTGCCTCCGGCGAGAAAATCAGTTTTTTGTTCCACTCTACCCTTCCGATTCGCTCCTCGGTGTGCTGATTTGTCGCACGACTTGAATTTCTGATTACGCCTTTGAAAGCAACTTAAAACATACGAGTATATAAATATATATTTATGGTATAAATAAAAAAAAAAATCTGTTAAAAATTTGTTTAACACAAATAAAAAGGAATGAAGGCGGAGAGTCCGGTAGATTGGAGTGGCATTAATTATGCGTAAATGAGCTTAATGCATCAATTACTCAAATCAAAGGACTTTCCAGGTAACCTAGGCACCCAGCATCCAGCCGGAGGCACTCCCATAACCGGCTATTAGAAGTAGTCGTCTCTATTACCTGGACTTAGCTGACCAGGGCCTTTCGCGAATTTATCCCCTCCCTAAAAAGCTTTTGTCATGTCACACAAAAGCGCGAACTCGCGCTTCAAAATGCAAATTGAAAAAAAAAACGGAACTCAATTAATTAAACATTCTCATGCGTTAGAGTCTAATTACTCATTCCTGTTCAAGCTTAGTTATTAACTTTAAGTCTCTTATAATTCGAGTTTATTAAAAAAAAATGAGTACAGTATCTTAAGGGAGGTACAATATCATATTTATATTATTACTATATATGTGATTGATCAATAATGGACAGAGTTATTACCATGATATAGAATTATATAAATTTACTAAATTTATTTATAAGGTTTTTAAGTATTTAATTTGACGAAGTTTGGTTAGAGATATTCCGATGCAATTTTTGAAATTTATTTATAAACTTTTCCGTGTATTTATTTTAAAAAAGATCGATCATTGATTGACAAAAATATTCTCAAATCCAAATATGGTTACTAAACAGTCTTGTCCAAGCTAAGTAAAATTCGATTAAAAATTTTAATAAAATCAAATTAATGAAAGAAATATTTTATGAGACCAAATGTCTCTCTCTCTCTCTCGTAGTTTTATGAGACATTGTGGTCCGATCAGATTGGTTCCGTTTAAAAAAAGAACTTGTACAAAAAGTTTCATTCACTTTAATTTCAAAATGAGAGCCATTTTAAAACTTCATAAAAACACACGGAAGCCAGGACACACGGAAGAACATGGCTCAGTCAACTCTTTATTGATACTTATAAATCTAGATTATAATTTTTGGGGGTCTGCCATATTTGATTCTGAGCATTACGGCTTGGGAGCAACAAATACCCTTTTGCCTCATTTGTTAAATGAAATGGAAAAATCAAGGTCCAATATAGCCACATGGCTGTCTTAAACTAAATTGCTTAAATAAGATCTAATTAAATTCAAAAACAGGTAGCAGCTCAAAATTAAAGACCTTTTTCAAGAACAAAGATCCAATAATATAAATTTATAAAAAAAAAGTAAATAAAAATTAGTCCACATTTTTAATATTTAAAAATAAAAATTCTGAGACTACCTTCCAACATTTTAAAAATTTAAGGCGCCACCTATATTTGGTTGACTTATGTGAAAGCTTTGAATTAAAGCTTACCTCAATTGCAAGTAAGACATAGATGGCAATGCTTTCACTTTATGGCGCTCTCATTAGTTCATTCAAGCAAACTTAAATTTTATCCTACCATTCTGTCTGGATAAGAAAAACAATTACCTTTCAATTCGAAATAAATAAAATTCAGGATAGCAAAAGCAGTTTTGTCAGGAGTTATATTATATTATATTCTGAAAACAGTATAATTTGGACTAAAATTGGTTGTTTTAAGAATTTAATTGAAATTAAAATTTCTAATAAGCTAATCATATTCATGAATAATGATTTCATTCTCAGGAAAAAAAATGTCTGACTTATTCCATTGAATTTCAAATTATACGCAGGAGATTGCTGTGGTTAATTATACACCAAAAAAATTTTGTTTTATCTACTAAAATTCCCATACCGTGCATAATCTATATAATAAATTTCAGTTTTTCTAGCAAAAATCAACGAGAGCTTAAAACTTTTGCCACGAAACTTGAAACTCTATCTAATGAGTCTGTTGGTATTCCAAAACAACTGTTCGATGTGGTCAAGAAAGAAAAATCTACGAATAGCCTTGAGTAAGAACCAGGCCATGTTAATAATAGCCATAATCAAGGGCAAGTGTAGGGAAAGCTGTTAATGAACAGACGCCAGAATTATGGATTAATCCGTTCAATATGGCTTGGGCAATTTACCTGAATCAGCTAAAATACAGTGATGGCTTATTTAATATGCTTAGGACGTAGGCAAAAAGGCATTGACTTTGATATATTAAAGACCTAACGAGATTGGACAGAAGCAGCAGATTTCCATTGCCGTTTGCCAATTTTGGCATTCGACTCACATGGTCACGATTAAACTTTAATTGGATGCCCAACGAGAAGGTACAAATTATTTATGCCATCAAAAATGATCAGTTCAGTTTGACCCATTCAAGTGTCTGCTTAATAAGCTGTTTTTCTCCTCAAAACTTTGAACTAGGCAATAGTTGCCCAGGAGATAAAGCTTTTGTCGACCAACAATCTGGTCTACCAAATAGGCTACATTCTTGACAATCCTCGAGTGCCAGGATGAAGTGCTGAGCCGGTTACCTCGTGTTAAACTGTAGTGAGTCACCTGCTCTGGCCAAAGCAAACAAAAGAGGAAAACTTTCATTCAACTTTAATAAGGCCTCCCACCAATCTTAACCTGAAATCTTTATTTTTAAACAGACCTTTTCTTTTCAAAAAAAAATACAATACAATTCAATACAATAAAATAAAATATGTTTCTGTTTATTTAGTATATATTTGAAAAGGGTTAGATTTATTTTTACTTTCCACTCAAATAGAGCAGACAAGTACTAAATATAAGTACTTACCCAAAAAAATAATAAAGAAAAAGAGGAAAAGAAAATATTGTATAACATAAAGGAAAATGAAATTATTATTTTTTTTTCTTATTTTTACAAAACAGATTGGGTTTGAAATTTTCAGAACTGTCAATCGCTGTAAATTTCCCATGCACGTTGATTGATTTTTGCTTTTTTTTCTCATCTACTCTGAAACATCAATCATACCACCTGTTGTCTGCATCATGAATGGCACGAGCAATTTTCATTTAAAACAAAACGGTTATCCTTGAAAGTCTTCAAAATTCTCTCTATTGAAATATCGCAAAAGGGCAAGGTTGAGTTTACCTAAAATTCTAAAAAAAAAGCCAAACCTTTAGAAAAAGCTGAAAATATTTTTTTTATTGGAAAATTTAATTTTATGATTTCTTACAATATTTTTATGGTTAGTTTTAATTAAAATTTTCACTTTGAAATATGGTAAGTTTTATAGGAATTTTTCATTTCTAACCAAAAGAGCCAAAATAAATATTTCTTTTCCGAAAAACTGTGAACTTTAAAGGCAACAAAAAAACTCGTAGATAGTTGTTTATACAGAATCTAAATTCTATGAATGTTGCAAGGGCTCAAGGCTATTCTTTTGAATAAGTAAATAGAGAATTTGTTGATTTTTGTTAATTTTATTATTATTTTAATATTTTACTGAGTTCCCATTGAATTTGCTTTGTGCCTAACATTTTCATGATTTGCTCTTTAAAGCGTAAAGAGTACTTTTGAGTCTGTGGAATATGGAGAAGGATTCATCGATAAACCTCCAAAGTTACCGATAGTATGATCAGGCTAACTAGCCATGTCTACATCAAGTTTATTAAATTCTTTCGATATTGGTCTCAGGTTCAGAATTAACAAGATAAAACCACAACTATCTCAAAAAAAATATATATATGAATCAAGCCTTTCTTGAGTTTAATTTTATATACCTAAACCCAAAGTTTAGTTTCCATAAGATCGGACTACTATAACATATTGTTTCCGAGTCTACAGTTCTAAATAATTTTGTGAAATTTTACTGAAATTGGACAGCTATAGCATATAGCTTCAATAGGGCTAATCGGTCAAAAAATCGGATATTTAAAGTTGTAGTTAAAAAACGGATTGCTTATACACATTTCGCAACTAAATCAGGACAATACAGGTTTTTGTACTACATAAATTACCACGTCTTCACATTTGATTAAAATCAGTAATCAAGTAGCCCCCACACAACTGTTACCCCAAAGAAACAATTAAGAAGGATTTTACAAATATTAAAAAAAAAAAATTTCACTAGATTTTGAATTTATAAGGAGAACTAAGAAGATTAAAAAAATTTCCTGTTAAGTATAGCTCAAGATACAGATTGAGCGGCCCTACAGGTAAAGGATATCTTAGACTTAAACTTAAATCAAAATAAATATTTTAAAATCTAAATAAAAAAAATCAAGTTAACAATCAAAGTCGCCCTAACATTCTGAAGGCAAAGGTTAAGGTAATGCTTTAATTTATTACAAGTAAAGCCTTTAAAAACAAAATCCAAACAACTTTACAAAAGTCGTTCTTTTATTTTTTTCAATTTTATTGCCCTAGAAATAAATTCACAATGTGCATACAAATTACACAGATGATTTCGTCTAGCAAATAAATAACAAGGATGTTTCTACTGCCGAAGCCATAAAATGAATAAAATTCAACCTACTGAATTGTTTTTGTGTGGGCGAAATATATTTTGCACCCTCGAAGCTTAACTGAGAGACTAAACAAGATTTTTATATTTATCAGCAAAATAAATCCATTAAAATGTCACATCAAAAATTTGTAATTAAAGTCAAGCAATCGGGGCCGTTTAAGACGAAATCGGTCAATTATATAGATTTGCGTATAATTTAATATGAAAAAGTCAAGGCAAATGTGTTTACTTAATCGCTTGATTAATTCTACCTTTCGTTTACAGAAAAAAAAAAAAAAATAAACAAACATAATTAAGCGAGTAAAAATTAACAGTTGACTTGGCCAGCTACGTAGACATCGGTAAGTCTTGAGATAACAAGATAAACTAAAAAGGAGAAGAAGAAGAAGTCAGCGCTTGGGCTTTTGATTTTAATAATTGCGTCTGCCTTAGTCATCCTTTACTCGGCGATAAGCAAAACCAAATGAAATTACAGTGCTTTGCACTTTTCTTGGCCTCTTTTTCGGGGTCAGTGTGAAGTGATAAATTCTGAAACCTGGACAAAGCCTTATCTCGTTCTCTGGTGACAGTGAAAAGTGCGAGGTAATCAAATTAAATTATGCGTAAAATATTGGACTGCACAGAACCAGAGACATTCCGAAATTCAATGCATTTTGTTTGGGCTACTTTAACAAAATATTCATAGAATTTCGAGCCCCAAAATGGGTTCGGGTAATCCTGTCAATGAACGAACAATGCCAATGCAAATGTATTTGTGATAATTTACTAAAGTTGGCTTGTTGTTTAGGAACCAAAATAAGAAAATGAAATGGTACAACTCAGACAAAAGATTTGGTCTGATATCTGAAACCAAAGTCGGACAAAGTCGGACAAATAATTTGAGCTGCAGAAACTCTTTTGAATTGGCTTGTGGAAAATTCCTCAAATGACTAGTCAAATATAAAATGAAAAATAAACAGAAGCATAACCCAAAAGGATTGCCAAAAATGTTCCCAATCTCAAAAAAAGTAAAAAAGAGAGAGAAAAGTAATACGATTATAAAGGGGAAACTCTTTCAGCACTCCCAAGGTTGGTATTCCTTTTGTGGTTTCCCTTCTTTTAAAGCCTATAAAAATCGAAATGACACTCTTTGGTCTTATAAAAGTAGGAGAAATATATATACTCTGGACAACTTAAGCGTCAAGTCATAAAGCTGAAAAATTTCAACATACCAATTTTTGGCTCAGTACAGTCATAAATTTGTTCTTACCTGAGCTAAAGCTATAAAGCATAGAGGCCTCTGCTGATTATTCTGTTGTCCGATTCACCCACACTGAAATCTCACTGTCTCACTGTTATTATCTCAATGCTAAAAACATGCAGCACATGTCACATGGCGCATATAAATATAAATCAGGCCATGATGCAGTTAATCTAATAGTCACATATAATATAATAACAAAGACAAAAATGGCTTTGTTTAATTGTCTTCTAATATTAAATATAAAGGAAGAGCTACCGGAAAAAGCAAATACGTCATTCAGAAAGTAAGCCGCAATATCACGTGTAAATTATATAGACCAACTTTTATAACCCATCAATTGTGCAACAAAAATAAATTATTGCCTGGCTCTGGAGTAATCAATATTTATTATGAATAAAGCAAAAGCTCGACAACAAATGAAAAGCATTATTAGAATTTTTAAGAGCAACTGATGCTCCTTAATTACCAGGCTCAGGCCAGACCAGGTCGGTCCGTTCGGCTGGTTGGCTAGAACATCTTTCATATTAAAAGAGACTTAATGGCCAAATGCTTTAAGCCCTCAAAATTAAAATTAAATGAAAATCAAACTCTCAATAATTTAAGTATGTGTAAGCAGGAGTCAATTAAGCCTCAGAGCCCTGTAATCTGAATAAGTGAGGAAAAAAAATATGTTGTGATTTTTTTTTATTGAAACAATTAATTAGTAATGCTAATTATATTGTTCTGCACAATTAATTGTCCTTGTCATGAGTTCGTCATACCGGGGTGTGTTCTCTGTAGAAAATAATCATTCAACCTAGTTGAAAGCGCTTTCGAGCCCTTAAGCCTTTGCTCTTTAAGTATTGCAAAACTGCGGCTAATGAGCATAGACCATCCGGCTAGGCCACCATCCCTTCGATTTTGGTACTAATTGCACTCATTCCAGGCTGTTGACCTTGTCTGGCAATGTGACCACAACACAAAAACGGCACATAAGTTAATGCGAGCATGAAATTGGGACGAAATAGGCCACAGAGAAATGGCAACAAATGTAGCTTGTTTACTTTTATCTCCTTTAAATTGGACAAAAAAAAAACACACACACTTCTCTTGAATAAATCCAAATAAAAGGAGTCTTTCCAGCGAAAATTCTTGAGGTCCCTCTGAAGTACGCAAAACAACTCTCAATTTTTCCCGATAAGGGATTTATTTCGGTTTGGTAATTGCTATGGAAAACGGAATTCAAATTAAATTTTTCCCCTCAACCAGCAAAGTCTGAGGTGATATTTTGCAGTTGTCAAGAGCCTCTTGAATTCCTGGTATATGACCCTTCACCCTATCATTCACATTTTGGCTATTACAATCATTTAGCTAGCTGAATAATAAAGTGAGATTTTAGACACTTTGAAAACCGCATTGTAAATGTGGCTTGTCCAAAAGAGTCGTGGGCGGTGAGTTAAGTTTGTACAAAAGTTCAAAGTTACTCGGTTCTGTCTTGCCAGCTGTGGCTGGAAAGTTTTTTAGCTTGGAAAAATATTTCAATCAAAATTTTCTTATGCACGCACAAAGTTATTTTTCGTTTCGACTTGAAACATTCCCTCATGTTCAGGCGAGTCAACATATTTATGTACATTTATTAAAAAGTTAAACAGCTCAAAGAAAATTTGCAAAATTAATTAATGGAGTCTCCATGGTGACATTCTGAGCAATTAACCCATCGTTATTTAGGATTACCACCAAATCCAAAAAAATTGGAGTACTTCACTAGAAGGGCAATTTTAATTTTTCCAACGAAGTTGTTGTTTTCATTTTTTTTTCTAAAATCATCTTCAGCCATTCATTCAATGATTAAAACGTACTCAAATGTCACAAACAAACAAAACGGCTTCCTTTTCGAGACGCAAAAATAAACAAATTCGAGTTTATAAATAGAAACTGCGCATTGATAAAAGGAAAAGGCTTTATTTATTTCACATGTGACATTGGGATTCGCAGAATTCAATTAAGCCTTACGGAAAATCAACTATTTAACGCGATGCGACTTAAATTCCTTCCGGAAGGAAATACTGAACTTCCTCATGACATCATCCAGACTTACTTTTGTGAAGAACTCGAAAGACTTTTGAGTTTCCTTTTAAAAATTGGGGAGTCCATTAATCAGTCTCCTTTTTAAAATCAATTTGCCGTGACTTGTATAATTTTCCACATATGTACAAAATAAAATTAAATAGAGCCGATTCCTCTGCCCGTATAATCATTTATTTCATTTAATTAAACGCCAACGGCAAATATTCAGATTGTAAGACTTGTTGTTGTCATTGTTGTTTAAAACTCATTCAATTTGTCAGAATTATGTACGACACATGCTGCTCTCAATTAAATTCTAAATAATTCGACCACAACAAAAAGCACAACCAAAAAAGTTAATTACTTATTCTCACACTACCGAATTCAAAATGCATTTAATTATATTTAAAAAAGAGTATTTACTGTTTGGCAAAAATATAATAAAAGTCACAGTGATATCTTCGGGATGCCAAAGATTGGAAACTCTTTTCGAAATTATTTCTGCCGAAAATCACATGAACGGAAATTGTCATAAGTAGAACCGATTTGGGTTGGTATGGCAGATATATGATATAGTAGTCCGATGCTTATGAAAGTCTGCACCTATATGAGTACCTACATAATACGCCTCTGTGCTGAATATGAAAGAAATCGGTCAATAAATGTAGAAGTTATTCCTAAAACCGATTTAGCTATATGATATAGCGGTCCGGAAATTCGGTACATATATGGTATATATCTATAAAAGACGAGTCTATGCCAAATTTAAAGAAGTCGGTCAATAAATGTGGAAGTCATTCCTTAAACCGACTTAGGTTCTTATTGCATCTATATGATATAGTGGTCCGATCCGGCCAGTTCCGACAAATGTGGAGCCTATAAATATAAGGAGCGTATATACCAAGTTTCAAGACGGACAGAAGGAGATGTCTTTATCAACTTCTCTTGTGATTCTAAGTATTCTAGAGGTAACTTCTTCGGGGTCTCCAAAGAGTGGTTCCTTTACAAACTTCAGAGCAAAATGAGTACACTCTGTTTTGATTAAAAAGAGTATAAAAATGCATAGAATCAATGTTTTTGTTCATCTTCGCGATTCTATTGAAAATGCTAAACACGTGACGGTATTAAGCAAATTATTTGTGGCTGTAGACCTCTTGGCACAAAAGGCGCCAGTCAACAATAAATCAATTGAATGTCGGTAACAGTCAAATTCAGTATTCAGTCTTACCACAAAAGCCGGGCCAAAACAAAATCCATTCAAGCCAGAGAGGCAAAAAAAAAAACAAAAAGAAAAAATACAAACAGAACTCTCAATATATATTTTGGGATGGTTAAACACTTTAATACAGCTCGAATAGCTTCGAGCCTTGCGGCGGAATAAACACTTAGCCAATTTGCCAAAATCATGTGGATTTGTGGATCGAAATGGTGTGCTTAATATTAATTGTGTATTTAGTAAACACATTTTGTCTGGGCTTATCAAAACAAAAGGCAACTTTTCACAACTGATAAGGAGCTCAATGACTTTGGAGCTACAATAGTTTGTTTTTGTGGAAGAGCTCAAAAAAGGATTTAAATCAAAAATTTTCTATTTATGACTTGTATTTCTTTGCAAATGAAATCACTAAAACAATCTGAAATAATTGAGGTAGTTTTAAGGCTTTTCTGTTCTTTGCTTATTGTCTGAGCAGAATTTCTATCATTTTTAATTGAACTTGAGTAGGTTTAAGAGAAGCTTTTATAAATTTCAAAAAGAGATAACTAAAAATATGAAAACTAAAAGCAAATAAACCAAATTCACAAATAAAGCTGCCCATATATGAAAAGCTAAAATGCAGACAACTTTTTTCCTATTTATTTATTGTATTTGTCAATGCCAGAACCATTGCTATCTTCTTTGACCTTTAGTCTGATATCCAAGCTGGTCGTTCGATTATTTGGACACCATGGCAATTGCCTTGTCACTTCACCTAAATGCCTTTGGGTGTCTTTGTTCTGTTCAGCCATATCTATTTACATGCTGACAACCATTTTCATTTTCATCTATTTGCCAGATGCCAAAAAAAATGATTTTCATGTTTCTTTCTCTGATGGAATAATTACCTGAAAATTACCTTGTTTTGCACACCATCCTCTCACTCTATTTAAATGGGATTAAACAATTGATATAAAAACATAAATAATCACAATTCCACCGAATAGCCAGGAATTTAATATTCAATCAATAATGGAGATTAATTTTTAGGCATTTCTTTGAAAATTATTAAAATTTTATTATTTAAAGCTAATTAAGTTTTAATTTCAGTTAATTTCAATTATTTAAACTTTTTCAAGGAAATCTGTTGTACCAATTATCCGATGGAAAATACATTTTAAAAATATGTCAATAATGTTTTCCTACAAACTCAAATAATAATCTATGTTTTCAGTAAATTTAAATGTTTTATTTTTTTTACTTTGAATAGTTAGTTGATTTAATATGGATCAACATTACAATATTGACATCTGCCATTTATAACAGTATTCCCACCTTGTCTTATGATGGTGCCCCTTCCGTCGTAACCATTTCGATTTCCTGGACGACTCACAACCACGTTGCCATCGCCGTTAGAGAAGCTGCGATATTCCTGTCCATCAATGTACACAGGATTACCATCCGGATTGCCACCTGCAATGTTGTTACCTTGAGACTTAAGAGCTTCCTTATTTATTTATTTATTTATTTGCAATACTAACAAGTCAAACACCTTCCATTTATGACCACAGTATTCGGAAAAGCTAACCATTAGATTGAAAGCATCTGTTGATTAAGTCTATTAGCAATTAAATGGCAATAACTCACCGTCGATTAAGATCGCCAGCAAGACAACAAACAAAAGGAATGAACACTTTAAGCACTTCATGTTTTCCGTAGCTGTCCGGACTGGTGGCAGGGTAGAAATGTCAAGATTAGAATACATCTAGATTTTTATATGAGAGACTCTAGAGAGACCCGATTTGCATAATGCGTACTAAATCTTATCGCAACGTATAAGCTATGCTCTTGAGAGTGCAGAGAATTGCTTTGAATTTGAATTCCATAATTAAAAAATAATAATAATAATAACACGGGATTGTCGTAGCGGGCAGGCGGGTCCATTAGACTTTTGGGATTTTCGATTTCTTTAGAATTGGTTAATGGTTGAAGTCTTACCTCTTTGTTATTATGGCAACAGTGTTATATTAAATTTATAATTAATGACAGAATATATTGCGCATGATTCAGTTCCAGCGGCAGTAGCTGAAACAACACTGGACCGGCTCAGTCTTTGCTGGTTGACTGGTCGAGACAATCGACTCACCTCAATTGAAGAGGATCACAGCGACTTTTGCATACACTCTCAAAAGGAGATTTCAAATAAATATATATAGTATATATATTTTGTATAATCGCAAAATCTTACAAGTGTTCTCTTTAGTTATCAGTGGGTTTGTAGTTTACACGAAATATCAATTGCTGATGCGGTTGGAAAAAGCCCAATGTGATAAGCAGATTTGACCTTCATAAGAATACCCTACAATTAAATTATTTTTTTTTATTTATTTATTTTATTTACACAAGTCTTGAGGTTGTAATTTGTATGTTGAAAACATATCCAGTCATAATTCCAGTTAAATTGGCAATTCCCTGGCAATTCATTCATTGTAAGTTATGTTCTCAACCAAAATCGTGACTTGCCAAGTTCGTTTATCTTTAAACTATCTAAAGTACTGTCCGTTTAGATTTACCCACCCACAAATTGTAGTGAGCCTGGATGAGAAGCTTTGCCGAAGCTCTGCTGTCGTCGAGCTGGGTAATTCCACCTTTTGATTAATATTTGTTATTTGTTGGTATACAAAATCGACGATAACACGTTTTTTTTTATTGCAAAACAAAAAAACCTTTATTAAAAAGTTTAAATACTCTTTTTATAGATTGCGTCAATTATTTTTGTTTTATTTTATGACAAGCTCAGAGCTAATGAAAACAAGCTTCAAAAGCTTCTCCGATCATAATAAAGTCAAAGATTTAAAAAAAAAAAATGCATAATTCTTTTTATATTAAGACCAGCTCATGCCTAGTCGGTTATACTCGATCCGTGGAAAACTGTATGGAATGAAAGCATTTACATTTTTGTGTGAATTCTGCCAGATTGTCTGTATAAAAGTAGTCAGTGAATGCGAAATCTTGCCACATTAATTCAACACTTCACACAAACAAAATGAGACATTTGGCGGTTGCATTTGCGGTTTTCGCTCTTGGCGCTTTGGCGTCAATCGAGGCGGCTGTTTATATCGGCGGAACTTGTCAAAACTGTGAGGAAGCAAACAAATAGTTCAACCTAAATAAATAATATTAATGGCTTTTCAATTTGCTCGCCTTGGACAGGTAATCCACCAAGCAGCCAAGGCCCAGGAGTCTACTATGGCAACAACGGCGGGGCTAGTCCCGGACGTCCCGTATTTAGCGGCAATTTCGGACCCTCGTCAGGAGGTGGAGGAGCTCAATATGGCGGAGCTCCTACTGGCGGTGCTGGCTACTACAATAATGGAGGTGGTGGCTATGGCGGTGGTGGCTATGGCGGTGGTTATGTTAGTCGCGGTGGTGGTGTGAGACAAGTCTATGTGCCCGGTGGTCCGGATGGAGGTGCCATCAATGCTATACGTTACAATTGATATTTAATTAAAAAGAAACCAAGTTAAAAACCTAACAAATTAATTATTTTCTTCTGTTTGTTTTACGACTGTGAAATTATTCGGCTCGTGTAAATATAAAATTCTCACCTGTTTATTCGAGTGTCATTCAAGTCCGCAATTGACTTTATCTGACACGAATCTTGTTTTTATTTTGGTAGACGCCTTGCGGATTTAAAAAATATATATATATATATATATATTTATATATAATAGAATCCACATTCGTTGACTCGGCTTTAATTTTTCTGATGCTTTGTATTTCGCAGCAATAAAGCTTTTGAATAGGCTTATAAATTCAAAGAGAGTAAAATTTGCTTTGAAATAAGAATTTTCATAATTCATATGAAAATTGAGGAAATTCTTTATTGTTTTTTTTTTTATAAATGATCAAAAAAGGTACCTTTTATTTGTGGCTTTGTCTTTCCATTTCAGCTTTCAAATTTTGCCCTGTGCATTTCAAATTCAATACCTGAGCGAGCTTAAGTCTTATTGGCCATTAATATATAATGAATTAGAAACTGTAAAAATTATTTGAATATTCAATATGGTAAGACCCAAAGTTCTCCATAATGGTTACTCTACAACATCAATATTTCATGTATTAAAAAAAATATATATTTTCCTTTAAATATTTAATTTTGATGCCGTATTTATTTACCTCACCCACCTTCTCCTGCCTTTGGCTCTATTCGTTTTCAATTCAAAGTTTTCAAGTTCCCTAAATCCTAATTGCATGACGACGCCGGCATTTTCAACAAGAAGGCGAGGCAGGGCGAGGCAAAACTCTATAATTGTGGCTCAAGCCTTTTGCGTAAGATAAAAAAAAAATGAAGAACACAAGAAGAAAATACTTAATTGGCTTCATTATAAGTTAATAGAACTGGTCGATTTCCTTGGAATTATGAATGAGTAGAATGTATTAAAGACTGCATGCTAAAATTCATAAAAATCAATTACCTGAGTGAATTTAAAGAGCCGCCTAAAAGTAGACTATGAATTTCGCAATATTAAGTATTTACCCTTTCTTTAAATTATTAAATATACCCACCCTGTGATGTTAAGATACAATATTATGATGTACGGAATCTTCACTTAATAAATAATAAAAATAAAAAAAAATTAAATATCTCTCTATTAATATTTAATCCAAATGATATATTAGTTTTATCAGCAGCTTAAAAATTGTTTAATCCTTTTGTGCCGCAAATACCACATTTTTATTTTAATCCTTTAAATAATCTCCTGCCAGCTAATTTGCATAAAAAATAACAATAATACTGTCTGTGCGTCTCTGAAATGAAAAGACCCCCCCAGCGCGTGTGCGCTATCTCAGTCATTTGCAAAAGTTTTATGTTCCGCTTGGCTTTTTTATTTTGTTGACCGTGCATGTAATTTGATTACCCACTATAGTGTCAACACTTTTAAAAGGTTGAAAGAGGAAAGCTTAAAGAGCTGCACTTTGTCATAAAATACCTTTAGTGTTGCAATATGAAAGCAGACTTTTTTCCGAGAAATTTATTACGCTGCTTTCTGCTTGAGAAGCAAACTTACCACTTAAGGCGATTTATCACTGAAATAGTTTCAATAATCTTTCAGCTTGCCTTGGCTCATCAATCAATAATCAAGTTTTTCAGGAAATGTCCTTATCAGTTGGCTTCATAAATTTATGAAAGTTTTGCGGTTTCCTCAAGCTTCAGTTTTCTTAGACCAAAAGCCAGAAAGCAAAGTTAGAAAAGTAGGATCATGTGTTGGGAAAGAAACGGAGGGAGAGTAAGAATGTTTTATTTTTATTCTGTCAAAAGCTGAAAGCACTTTCATAGCTTAATGCTAAAATTCTTTCACAACTTCGCGGATTCCAGGAATTCAGCTCAAAACTTGAGAAAACAGTATGCCTAATAAAAATAAAAACTTGAAGGAAAGGAGAGACACATATTTGTCGAGATGTATTTTAGATTAGTTCATGGAAAAATGCAGAGATTCTTGAGGGATTAAAACCACTATTTTGCTGTACTCTAATGCCTTCATTGCCATAAATACATGGCATGTTGAAATCTTCCAAAAACCACCTCTGCCAAGAAAATAATCAGCAGCTTTAAATTTAGAGGAAATTCCAAAAAAATTATTATTTGAATATATTTTCTCGAACTTCTCAAAGAAAAAGATTTCACATTTATTTTTAGTTAGTTATCGATTTATCGAATAACAAATTTATTAGCTTAAAAAGTAATGTCACTCGTTCACTTAGAATTCAAAGCCCATAGCAGCACAAAGAATCACACAAACACTCCATACACTCTTCTCATAATTAATTTTTTTGGTTTTCCATCGAAATGCTATGCATTTTCGTTTAAATTAAATTTCGTATACGCCACACATAACGCTCTTAAAATAAAGACACCGACAGTTCCCACACATTTTCAGGCCCCAACAGAACCACCCCCCTACTTAAAATTAATCACGCACAAATAAGACGAGGAACAACAACACCAACAACAGATCTATGGGCATCCAGAGCAAGTTCGATTTCCAGGCAATGCGAGGAGCACCCGCACAAATAACCTCCTCGTAGTGGCGACAGTTGGTAAAATGTTTCTCATCGGAAAGCATTTTGGCGGTCTCCCTGGCGAATTCAGCCGAATGCCTATAACATTTGTACCGGGCACTATTGTAGATGCAATTCTCGTAAGCATATCGAGCACTGAAATAGATTTGGAAATTGTGTGTGAAAACCACAATTGAGTCTAGTTGCTTCAGTTGCACTGCTTACCAACAGAATTCCATAAATTTATCTGTAGCATTTCGATTTGCATTGTGCAGCTCATCACTTAGAATGTTCTGAAATTCCTTTGTGCAGCGTACCCAATCTACTTGAATGTAACCAAAGCAGTCCTTGTGACGCAAATAATCTGAAGAGATTTTCACAATCAAAATGTCATCCGAATTCATTTCATGTACATCAATAATTTTTGATGAGATTAGATTCTATGATAACGGTACTTTTCTTTAAAGTCTTGGGTACCTATAGCGTACTGCCTAATCCGTAAGCTGGCAATGATTGAATGAAATTTTCTATTTCGTAAATTATGGGAATCTATTCAAAGTTCTATTTTAAGCTTTATTAGTCTATAGCTTTTATCAGATATTAGAGAAGCTGGTCTGTCTGGATTTTCCCTTCTTATTCGAAGCTTTAAAAATTTACTTAGTTTAATCGGTATCTTTAACAGATCCGAAAGAGATGTCCTACAATGAAAGATCTATACAAAAATTTAGCCAATTTAATATAAAAAATTTAAGGAAATTATTTAAATTCTTTAGTTTCTAAGCCACAAAGTGTGGTGGGATCACCAATCCATTGCCTTTAAGTTTCAATGGAAATTTAATTCCCTCAATCTCAAATGCAATTTTAAATTTGCTTTGATTGGATTGAAACTTACTCGTATATGTTCTGGGAATTAAAAATTATTCAATATTCAAGAACAGTCTAGTCGCATTGATTTTTGAAATTTTTCGCTTGCCTCGATTTTGACAGATTTGTCAGAAATTTCCGAAGACAAGTAAAATACATTAAAGTCGAATATGAAATTCAGTTTCGCTTTTCGATGCTGTCAAAAAAATTAAATGTAATCTAAATAATCTTACCACGCTGAAAGTCCAAATCGGTGCAGAATTTAATAAAAAATTTACGTGCTCCTTCCACATTATTTTTGAACATGTTGAGCTTTCGATTTTGTAAGCAACGAGCTGAATAGGCATCAAAACATTTCATTCCACGATTGAAAACACTATGGAAATAAATAATGCAAAAGAAAAAAATCATAAGAATAATAATATTTGTAAGCCATAAAGTATGTATTCTCATTCATTCCAATGACGTTGCAATTTTTTTTTTTTTTTTTTTTGGCCTCATAAGGTTTCTGTTTTGGAATCCTTGCCTTACTTTCTTCGGTAATCAAAGAAAGCTTTTATTGTTATTTGTTATTTGATTCCGATTTCACTTTTGTGTAGCATTCAAGGCACGATATTCCAGCTGCACATAACTGGCAAACTAATTAATTGTCCATACTTGAGGCATTGAGCTCAAAATTTAATTAAATCGATGCTATAATCTTACTTGCATTTGGCCACAATATCTTTCTTGTTAATGGCCACCTTTGAATTCTGAAGAAATTCCATTAGATGCGGTGGTAAATCCCTGAAACACTCATCCACCATTTCTTGCGTGGTGCCGCATCTCTCCCCATTTGAGAATTGATTCAATTCGGTTTCATTTTGAGCCGCCACCAACGTAGTCCCTAGCAATATAACACAATAGAAACTCCAAAAAGCCAAAAAACCATTTGGCACAAGCATTTTCAAGCACTCAAACGAATTTAAAGCACCAACAAATCGTTTATCACTTGTTGCCACGTCGCGTTGATAATTTGGGCCGGAGGATATCGAATAGTCCTTGCGTTGCGCCTGCCAAAAACGAACTGAACTCAACAGGATATCAGCTAGACTACTTATACACCTATATGATTGGCTAATACAAGCTCTGTTAATGCTCTGTTAGATAAATGTTAAATGTATCTGATAGATAAATTTTGGGGTCATGCGCCTTGCTGGTGTGGCAAATGCACGTGGCTAGCCGCTTTGTTTACAAAATAAGCATGGCACTGCTGGGAAGTCCAAGAATTTCTTCTGGTAACTTTAACATTTGTTTTTCTCGACTATACAGGAGAATGAATGGCAACTGTTGACACCGAGACTCGAGACATGAGTAGCAAGAACAAAAAGCATTTGCATAAATTAAAGCTGCAATATAAGAAAAGCAAGAGAAACTTAATGCTCAAGAAGGAATGCTCTTTTTGAATTTCAGCAATTCTTGAGAACACTCGATTTAAATTTAACAAATTTTCATGGCCTTTTGACTATCTCAAATTGGTCAATTGTACTTGAGATTATTATCCCTGCTTGTCTCTCTAATTCTAAGTCATAAGTGCTAAGGACAAAATTTGAGCCAGCTTCTTCTAAAAAGAGCATCTACCTAACATCAGACTTGCCCTTGATCGACAGTGTAGTCACTTAGGTGTCTGATTTATGCCTGTGGCTTTCTATCTTCTTATGTTTTAGAATTCACTTAAAGTCACTGTCGACGCGAAGGAAGACCAATACTTTCCAAGAACTAACAAACTTGTACATAATAAAAGAATAGATTCAAGTGTTCTTTAAATTTTCTTGAATACACCCAGCTCAAACCGCTTTCACTTAAATAAAATGAAGATGAAACTCGGAAGTAACCGAGGTTAGGATACACTGTAGCCAATAGACAGAACTAGTGGTAACCATGATCGCATTTATCCAGTTCGAATAGTACGTTAAGATCGGCAACACAATGCTCCTAGAAAAGCCATTCGCTGGCTTACCAATGTTCGAATTTTTGGATTTCGAAACCAACTGATACTAAAATCTTTAAGCTGAAAAACTGTGAAATAAAATCTTGAAGTAAGGAGTCCCGGAACCCAAAAATCTGCGAGTTGATACAGACCCAAGGACATGGTTATATCGATCATATTCTGGTTAAGTTTCAGGGGTCTCCAGAGACACCTTCATCGGCACAAACTTAATATGGCCATACCCTTAAGGTAGAGAGTATAAAAGAAATAAAAACAGTAAATTATAATGAAATTAATTTACGAACTAAATTGTCGGCAACAAAAATACAAAGGATGCTTTATTAGTTTATGCTGGAAAATATGGGAAAGCTCTACATTGCAATTCTTTTGGTGGCAGCTTCCTCTCTTTATACGTGCTCTGACTCTGTACCAGTATCTAGGGCAATTTGCAGGACCATTTGTTTCCTAGACAGACAATTGGGATGAAATTAGCCAAAGGCACATGTTGTCCTTTGCCAACTTGTTGGATTCTTGGAAAATTTTACACAATTTTCTCTCACTCTGAAGTCCAGAGACCCCCTTCCCAAGTTTTAGCTGCCTTTCATTGGCAAACCATATTAATGGCAACCAGGTAAGGTAAACAAATTAAAATGCTTTGATTCGCCAGGACAAAACCGGTAATTAATTAAAAAAAAAAAAAACGCTTTATTTATTATTTTTTTTATAAACATTTATTTTTGCAAAAAAAATTTTGAAATTGTTGATCTGTTTTCATTTCACACTCGCAGATTAATAATTTTTAAATATTATTTTTTATTATATTTAATGAACATGATTTGTTAACTCCATTAATTGTTTTTAAACATTTCTATGCATTTATAGAAAATTTAAATAAAACACTGCCATTCACAAAAGAATTACATATAACATTGATATTCATGGAGATGATGAAGCTTAAGATTAATATTTATATTCATACGATATAATTTTTTTTTTTTTAATTTTTATTTATAGACAGTACAGCATAATTATATAATTTACGAAATTAATTCCATTAAGTTACTCACAATTTAGTATAGAGTTAGATTCTTGATACGCTTGCATGTGTAAAAAAAAAACAAAAAATTTTTTTTAAAACAATTTTCATTTGAAAACTATTAAGAAGCCCAAAGCCATTTTGGGTGCACTTTTTTTTGTTATTTTTTTTTTTTACGATTGCACAATTGCACGATTGCCGTTGATTAGGTTTATAATAAATTGTTATAGAAATTTTTTCTTCTCTTCTTCTTTCTTTTTTTTTACATATATATTTTATAATATTTTTAATTGTTTAGCTTGATGACATTAAGAGTAGTGAGTATGCGTGTGCTGTTTCGCCTTGCCATTTGATATTCTGTTTTGATTTGCTCAATTAAATTAACGATTTAGTTTTAGCAAATTGCAGATTCATTTACATTTGTTTAAACACTTAACTAAGATGCAATTTAAAGGCACTCTAATTACGTTCTTCATTTTCTTCAAAATCTCTTCAAGCTGGTCCCAAATTCAGACCCAACAAAAATTCTTTAATTTAAAAAAAATATAATTTTTTTTTTCTATGACAAATTTTGTTTTATTTTTTGTACCATTTTTTAAATGCATTTTTAAAAAAATATAATTTTATTTTTTTTTTTTAACAATTAAAATGAAGAACATGAATATTTAATTTAAATTAAAGAATTTTCTTTCAATTTTTTTTTATTGTGTATAAACATGTTTTGTTTGTGTTTGTGTTTTTTTTATAAAAATTATTAAACGCTTTTATTTGTGTGTGTATGTGTGTGTATATAATACATTTATATTTTTTTTTTTGTTTTATATAGAAAAAAATTACAAACTTTAATAATTTATATATGTAATTGTACATTGTTTATTATATTTGTTTTTAATGTATTTAACATAAAATATGTTATGCATGATTTATTTTTTTTTTTAATATTATTTATTTCCTTTATTTTATTATTAACTAGATATGGCTTTGTTATATGTGTGTGTGTGTGTTTTGTTTGGAAATATTTCGAATGCATTCCAAATTGGCATTTAAATATTTCGAAATACTTTTTAATTAACAAAAAAAAAAGTGTTTGTCATATTAACAAAATATTATTTATTATTGGCTCAAACTTATCGAGATATATATATGTATATGCATATATGTAAATACAACAAACAACAATAATTTTGTTGCCTAATGAGTGTTTGTGTGTGTGTCTGACAGAGTTTTTTTTTTAACCTTAAAAATTATTAATAAAATAAAAATTAGATATTTGTTTTCCAAGTTTTTTTTTTAGTTTTTTCTTTTTGTTGAATTTTTGAGATTCATTAGAGATTCTTAAAGAAAAATTTTGAAATATTTATTGCTCACATAATATTGTGTGTGTGTTTGTATTTTAAATATTTATTGAGGATTTTAAGTAAGTTTTTGTTCGTCGAACTTTTTATTTAAACTATGCGTAATTAGATCTAAGTGCTCGATTTGATTGTTTCCCATCATTCTAATATTTTCTTATTTTTTATTTTAATTTTATTCTGTGCAGTTTTGATTTAATTATTATTATGTTTTGTTATCATAACAGAAATGGCCACAAATTCAATTTATACTGTTAACCGCCTAAGTTGAGAAAATGTAGACAGATTTTGCTTTGAAACCTCGAAGACGTTCAGGCTGGCAGCTGCCAACAAAATAAAAAAAAAAAAAAAACAAGGACAACACTGGCGAAAAAGCAGCTGGAGTTGAATTGTTTTTAGATTGGCTTAGCAGACTTGTTGTTGATTTTTTTTTTAATTGCAGAGCAGCTTGTAGTTTGAGGAGAGGCTTGTGTGATGATGAGGCTGCTTTCCCCAGATCTTCGGGCTGGCACAGGCGGCTGTTTCAGCTCTTCTTCTTCTTCGTCGAACAGATGAAGTTGTTGTCGATTTTGTATGTGTGTGTATTTGAGAGTGTGTGTGTGTGTTTTTTTTTATTATAATTTTTTTTTTTTTTTGGTTAGCATGTAAATAGAAGAGTATATAAAGAAGTAGAAATTGAGTTAATTAAAATGGTTAGCAGTTAGTTTATTTTCTTTCTTTTTTTTAATATACTTAAAATAAGAAACACTGAAAGGCATGAGATGCGGAACAAAAAAGTTACTAAATGAAAGCAAACACAGAATCCGTTTTTTTTTCTCTCTTTAAAAAGTTGAATAGTGACATGGTACAGAAAGGACTTGACATGCAACACAGGGGGAGAGGGGTGTGTGGGTGGGGGAGGCGTAGCTAACTTTTAGTAACTTTTTATGCTCGTTGAAATCATTTCCTTTTTTGGCTATGACTTTAATGGGAAGAGGGGGGAGTGGTATGGGTAAAGACAAACACATACATTATTTATTTGCTCATTTTGATTAGAATTGAAAATTTTATATTGATTCAATTTTACAAGGAGAAACATGAACAAAAGGAATAAATTTGATTTGTGCAAACATTTTTTTTTAAGTGTAAGAAATTTTTTTTTTAATAATTTAAAATTTATTTGTTTTTGTTAATTTTTGTTTCTCGAATCAATATAATTTTGAAGTAAAAATTGAGAAGGTCATTTACAAGAACATGAATTTATTTTTATTTAATTTAATATTTTTTTTTTTTTTGGTATTTGTTTATGTTTTTTCTTTGTTTTTTTTTTTTTATGTTAACTTGGCCTTTGGTTAGTTAAAATTAGCAATAATATTACATCACATATTTGTTTATTTTATTTCATTTATATATATAAATTTTTTTTATGATTATTTTTTTTTGTACCTTTCAAAATGCTCTAAAATTATTTAAATATATTTAATTTATTTTTATTAGAGTGTAAAAAAAAATAATAAATAAAATTGCAAGTGCACTCGGCTAACAAAAAATTTATATATATTTTTTTATAATTTTTACTTTTTAATAATGCCAAAGAAAATAAAAGCGTTATTTACATTTCGAAGATTTGACTAATTTATTTTTTTCACTAAAAAAATTTCTTAAAATTGTTATTAGCATTTTTGTGGCAAAAGAAAAAAAAATGGATAAAACTTTTGTGCATTTATCAACAAGCACGAGAGGGTTACAGATATTTATTTTTTTTTATTTTAATTTAATTTTATCATACATTTTGGCATAGGCAAATTAGAGAAATTATTAGAATTAGAAAGTTGTTGTTTCTTGGAAATGAAATTTTTTTATTTTTATAAAAATGTGTAGGTGAATTTTTTTTGGTGTACAGACAATTACGGTTTTTATTTTATTTTTTTTAATTATGTGAGGCAAATGCAAATGCAATTTTATTAAAATTAAAAAAAAATATATATATATATATTTATAGTTATATAAGAGTGGAGATTGTCACTTATCAGACTAAGAAAGTAAAAAGTATTAAATAAATAATTTGATTTAATTTTAATTTAATTTTTTTTTCCAGAACCATAAGCTTAGAACGTAAATCTGTTAAATACACATACAAGAGTTTCAAGTTATAATTTTAATAATGGCATATCTATTTTTTTTTTTATTAGACTTTTTTTATGGTGTGGGAAAGCTTTTCTTCCACTTTGAGGGTTTCTACATTGCCAGCATCAGGCATTCATTTTTGGAATGACGTCATGCTGATTTCGGAGAGAGACGTCAGGACGTTAGAAGAAAGCTCTAACTGTGGTGACTGTACTTTTTTGATTGTGCATTAATTTTGTTGATTTAATTAGTTTTACTTTGATTGTGGTGAAATAGATTGAAGCATTTAGTTAGACGATATCTGACATGTTTACCCATTAAGCGGATGGTTTGTTGCTAGTAGATTTGATAGTAGTTATATAATTTGGTAGGTAGTAGTGGTGGTAGTAGTAGTTCAAGGCCCCAATCGTAATCTCCTCTAGGTGAGCTGCTAACATGGCTAATATACTATTATGTGGGTATGTGTGTGGCGAGTGTGTGTGTGTGACTTATAGGACTAAAGTTAAGAGAGCTTAAATTTCTAGGAGTTGCAAACAAAAGTTAAGTGTTTCTTTTTTTTTTTGGATACTTTAAGTGATCAATGAGTTATGTATGAGGACAAAGAAGAGACAAAAAGACGATTGAAAAGTTTTTTTGGGTTAAAGCGTTAGAATTTTTGTTTGATTTTTAATTGACTGGAATTATAGAACTTATTGGTGGATAAGATAGAAGAACACTTGGTGTGGATTTTTGTTTTGTTCTTTGTTGGTTGGTTTTGATTCTTTTTTTTTATTTATTTATTTTTTTTTTTTTTTGTGTTTCCACTTCAACAAAAGTCATTGATCTTTATTTCGGTTACACTTTCAATTCAATTGCAACATACATTTATAATGGATGTACATAAAATCAATATATAGATAGATATATATAAAATCATTATAATCTAACAAAAAGAGGGGACTTCTCTTACAAGCTAAATACACATGTAAAATTCATTATCATTCTGAAGACTCATTTAAAATATGGCTTAAGACAATAAAATTGTAATACAAAAACAAACATGGTTTTCTTTCTTTTTATCAATTTTAGAATAAATCTGGAGATATACCATCTCTTCTTTTTTTCTTTCTGATTATATATATTTAACATCAAAGGCACAAGTCAACTTGGTACAAAGGAAAAAGTAATAAACAAATTTTCTTTCAAATAATCGATATAGATTTTTTTGTTTCTCTTCTTCTTTCTTTTTTATTTTTTTACTGTACAATTTTGCATGTGTCTGTGTGGGTAGAATTTTTTGTTTCTTTCAAGACTCATTAAAATATGAAATACAATAGCAAAAAATATTCGCATAAATTGATATTGCATTTCATAGTAAATAGAAAAAAAAAATTAAAATAATAATAAATGGGTAATATAAAATAAGTAAAAAAAAAGTTTATATAAAATGAGAGTAGAGAAACACAACTAACCTGTGAGGCGCGCTGTTTAATTTGCTTGAGTTTTACTCTCAGTGTACGAGAAACCAGAGAACATTTAGCGAAATCGGTTGGCCTGACCAGCTCGGTAGGGTTTCATTGAAAGAATTTTATTATTTTTTAATATTAATTTTAACAAGAAATAAATAAAAGTAAAAAAAAATGAACTAAATGAAGGATTGCATAATAAATTTTCTTTGAACATAATGGCGAAAACGATAAGCAATTCATATAAATTGTTTATCACGTTTTTTTTTTTTTTTTAATTAATTAAAACAAAAATTAAATTAAATCATTTTGATAGGCTGGTCGGTACTTTGATTTTTTGTTTGTTTTTTTTTAGAAATATATAAAAAATATATATCTTTTTAATAAGATGCTTTTAATTAGATTTCAATGAAACCCGCCGGCTTGGCTGGGACTCCAACTGTGGCACGCTGATAGGGATGTTCTCTGTTAGCCGCCAATCGACGTTGCTGCTTAATGGCGCCTACTAAAATATACGATACGATACATGTAGTTTTATAGTCATAAATATTTATATGGATAGATAGATTTTTATAATTTTATAATAATTCGGTTTTTTTTGTTTTTTTTTTTTTTAAGGCAATAAATATAGATTTGTATATACTTTTCAAATATTCTCTACTTGGTATAGCCTACTTATGGTCTAAGAAAAAAAGAAATATATATATATATATATTTGCTTGCTTTGTGGGTACAGTTGCGTGCAAAATGAAAGCTCTTTCTCTTTGATTTTGTACGCTGCTGACAAAGTTACTCAAAAGTTTTGTTGTTTGCGCTGTGATTTGTTTTTTTTTTCGAATATTTTTGTTTGTTTTATTTTAAATTCTTAATTTTCATTTGTTTTTTTAAAAGCAAATTTGTTTCACATTAAATTCTGCGTTTCTTTGGAATGAGTCGTATTTTATGCCATTTCACAGACGAAATGTTTCAACTTTTACACAAAAAACAAAAACTAAAAAAAAAAAACGTAATAAAAATAAAAAATTATTTAAATTAGGAAAGAAAAAAAAAGCTACTTTGATTTATTTGAGTTGCGCGCGCTGCTCGACAATTTAAGTGATTTTTAAGCAGTTCCTTAAAAAATCTAAATAATTGATTTGCCTTGTGCGATTCTTTAGCATTTCAGCTGTCTTCAATTTGTCGAAACAAAATCCTTTTAAGTATTTAATCCTTCCTATTGCTGACTAGTTGTGCAAAATTAGACATTCTCAGCCATGAATCTTAAAAACTATTTTAAGCACCAAATTGATTCACGGCTCACATTCTCTTACCAACTAAAAGAAATTCATTCTCTTAACCAAAAATAAAATTTATGTAAAAAAAAAATTAAATCAGAAATGCAAACTATTTGAGAGGTTGCTGCTACTTTTTGTTTTTCAACTATGCAAAATGGCACTGACTGGAAAAATCAAACGGTATATTTTTTTTGTTACGAGAATTTTCTATTCTTTTCCAGATTATTTTTCAGTACTTTCTTTTTTTTTTTGTAATTATTTAAAGAAAAATAAGCTTGTCGTTAGGTACACTTGTGCATAAATACTCTGGCGTCTATTTTAACTTAAAACCTACAAAATAAACTTAAAGTTGCCTACACCGTTTAAAAGAAATAAAAAGAAGAATGAAAAAAATACTAAGCTAGATTAACTTAGCAACTTTAGTTGAAAGCTTTAAACACAGAATACTCATGGTTTCAAACAACAAACAACTTAAAAAAAAAAGAACTCAAAGGAAATTGCCCTGCCTTTTCCCTTCTATAAAAATGGTTGTTGTTGTTGTTGTTGTTGCTGTTGTTGTTAACTAGAATATACTCATTATAAAATTCAAGAAGTATACATTCTGAAAAAGTAAATTTAAATTTTTTTAAATCATTGCACTTAAATTAGAGAATAAAACAAAAATTCTGCTTAAAAATCACTTAGTTGCCTCTTAATTTTTTTTTTAAATTTTTAAAATTTTTATTTGCCCTAAAATATAACCTCGAAGAGCAATAATATATAAATAATTCCTTTAAATTTTATTTATAAATATTTAATTGATGTTTGCTGTCAATTTTGAGTATTTTTTTTTTTTTTAAATTTGTTGCTTGTTTTTTTTTTTTTAATTTAAAACTAAATCATATTCATGGGTTTTTTGTGTGTTGTCTGCTCTTTAACTTCTAAAATTCTCTCTTGCTGTATTCAAAACAAAAAAAGTTCAAAAGACGGAGCCGGCATGCATATATCGACCAACTGTAAATATTTTTTGTTTTTTTATATCAAAAATAATTCAAAACAATATTAAACAATATAAGTTTAGTTAAATAAATTAATTAATTAATTGAATAAAAAAAAAGAATTAAAATAAATGAAACAAAAACAACAGAAATTTGTTAACTTTGGTAAGTTGATGATAAAAGCGTTAATAAGAAAAAAGCCTTGAAAAAAAAAATAATATTAAAAAAAAATAATTTTTATAAAAAACAAAATTTAAGCAGACGCAAAGGGTTAAAAAGGCGTGCTGAAAGAATTTTTCTATAGCATATTTTATGGCACAACGAATAATAAAAAAATTAAATAAACAAAAGGCTCCGTAAACTCAAAAAATTTAAATGCTCTTCTAATCTGAATTTGAATATTGTAAAAAAAATAATAAATATTTTTATATAAATAAAATAACATAAATAATACTTTTTTATTGCGTTTGCTGTGAATTGAATATTGCACTTTTGTTATCTAAAAACTAAATAAAAAAAAAATTGACCCTGTGGAACTAAGCTGCCTGGCGTTGCTGTACAGTTGTGTTTAAATTGTTATAGCAAGTACAGTTGTGCTCAAATTTATAGTCTGCCTGAAGAGAGCCTGCTTTCTTGAACTCTTAAGAGTTCTCCTTTTACAACTCTCTCACTCTTTGTGTTTTTCAGAAAATTATATTTAGTCTTGTTAGAATATTGCTGAAATCTTTTGAATCGTTTAAAATTCTTTTGATTATGACGTCAGTGTGCCTTCTTAGTGCTTAATTTGCCCACAACTGTTAATGAGTTTCAATGTTTATTCTATTATTGCTCGCAGATAGCTAAAATCAGCAATTATCTTTTATCTATTTATTATGGACCTAAACTAACATGTATTAAGTTGTTTTTTTTTTATTTTTATTTATGGCATATTAAATAGTGATTTGATTATCGTTCGATTTGATGTTGTTGTGTTTTTGTTGTTGTTGTTTTTGTTTATGACGACGTAATTATAATTTATTTTTGATTCATAATTTTTTCTTTGATCGAAAATTCATCTTCTTCAAAAAAAAAAAAAAATAATAATAATAATAATAAATAAATAAAGTGTATATGATAAAGGTGTGTGTGTGTGTGTGTGTGTTTGTTAATTAAAAAGTTTATCTAGCAAATAACCCACCGCTATGATCTGCATATTCCGTGAGCAGAGGGCTGCCGGCTGCCAGGGCTGCATAATTCGCATAGTCATTGTAGGGGGCAAACATAATGCCATGGGCGGCCTGATCGAAGGCAGCTGTGGGCGCAGCCTGGGCGGACAATATACTAGCGGCCGTGGTGGGCACGGTCATGCGTGGATTAAGTATCAATGGAGCACCCAATGGTGCGGTGGCGGGTGCGCGTATCTGTGCAGCCAAACCAGAGAGGGCGGGTGTCATTAGGCGATTATCCGATGTTGCAACCAGACGCCGCCAGTCCTCATCGCAAACTGCGGGATACAGAAGAGAAGGAGAACCAACGCATGAAAAAGCTGGCCGCAAGAAAATCGAAATTTTTATAAACTGTGAATGCCATTTGGTTTTGTTGTTGTTTGTTTGTTTGTTTGGTTTTTTTTATTGATTTGTTTTAATTATTATTTTGTTAGACTCATTAGGAAATCATTTAATTCGACAGCGTCTCGTTTTGATTAGAGTGTTGTTTTTTTTTTTTATTTTTTTATTTTGTGTTTGGCAGAAATTGTTAGGCATTTCGATTAGGCACTCGATTAAAATATTAAAAAGAATTACAAGAAAAAAATTTAAAAGAGAAAGTGATTATTTCTGCTGTTAAATAAAATAAAATTGCTGATTAAATTGTTTAATTTTTTTCTTAGTAGTTTAGAAAAAAGAATTTATAGATTTTTCTTTTGGACATACCTGCAACAGATTTCGTTGTTGTGTCCCTATAAGTGCCGTTAATTATGGCCAATTCCATAAGTTGACGTTTCTTTAGTTCATCTTCGCCTTCGGCCTGCTGTTAGTACAAGTAAATGTGTGTGTGTGTGTTTGTATGTGTGTAAAATACATTTAAGCGGATTAATAGAAACAAAAATAAATATTAAAAAAATTGGTTAAAAAAAATAATTAAAATTATTTTCTTTTTTTTTTTAGACAAAAGGAAAAAACTTTACTATTTTTTGAAGCACAAAATTAATTTTTTTTTATTTTTTAACTTTTTAGCGTTGGGGGGAAAAACTCTTGTTTTTTTTTTTGGCATCTTTATTAAAAATGCAGAGATTACTTACCGGCACTAAAAGCTTTTGAACTTCAGCCACGGCCTGGGCCAATTTGACTTTGGCTCGATTCTCGGTATCCTCGACAGTAATCAGGACATGCAGATCATCAGACAAATGCTCCCAATTGGGTTTGCCGCGATTTGCATCCTCCTAAAATTAAAAAAATATATATATAAATTATAAATAAAAAATTTGCTCATTTTGCAACATTTTATTAGTGATGCATTTAATATGAGCGAAACAAACAAATCCACCCACCTAGAAGATGCCAAAAAGAATTTAAGACTTTCACAAAATTTATTACACAATTTTTGTGTGTGTTTCTTTTGTTTCAATTTTAATGGGCGCGACGACAAAATAATTTCATGGCATTTTCTTGGCTTTACACAAAAATATATTCTCAAAAAGTGACGAGCCATTTTCAAGGCAGGGAAAGCCCCCCCACACACTCACACACAATAAAGACAATTTTTAATCAATTAATTTGTGTTTTTGAAATGCTTAAAGTGTTAATTTTTTTAGATGGATTGTTAAATTGCTCAACTGCTGGTTTCACTCTGACAGACCAATTTATCTGCAATTGCGTTCATCTGTCAAATTAGGAGAGCCTCTAAACTGGCAATGAGCCGCATCGCAGCAAATATGCGTCTTTTGTCTTCTCCTGTCTTCTCTTGACAATTGAAATTTAGGCCAAAGCAACCGCAAAATGCTTATGCCAGGCAATAGCAACCACAACCACACACATACACACACACACACACACACACACACAACCACCCAACGTTCTCATCCAAAACCACCAGACAGATACGCCTCTGTTAGTAATTTTTTGGTGGGTGTGCCAAAAAATCTGCTCGAAATGTAAAGGTGAAACTAAAGTGTGAAAATTTACTAATTCAAATGGCTTGTCTCTTGAAATTCTCAAGCAATCAAAATGAAATTTGATATACTCAAAATTGGTATCATTCTTAGGTTTCCTAAGAGATTCCACCTTCCACCTACTCGAAGGAACCAAATCAGCTAGGCCATTCCAAAGATAATTCTTTTTTTTTCAAAGACAATTCTTTTTTTTTAAGTAAAAAGAATAAATGCAAGTAGCTAAAATTTTCAAAAGAAAATATTTTTTAGACTCTTTTTCTTGGTGTCTAAGCGAATGAGTCAGTCAAAGCACTGCGTGGGTGGACTTCGGGTGGTTGTCCCGTGATTGCTTTGCTTAGCCACTGCAAAACAAAAAATTATGAAAATAATGCATTGAAAATGAAAATAAAGAAAAATATTTAAATGTCTTGTTCAAGTATCTGTGCCTCGGTCTCTGTCTCTAATGATCAAAATGCGCACCCAAAAAAAAAGTCGATTATTTTTTTTTGTTTTTTGCAAAAACGCCAAAGGAAATTAAATCATCAGTGTGTTTGAGTGACAAAAAAAAATATATGAGCTACAGGATAGGGGCAAAGCCAGAGGAAACTCATTTACCTTAGAACAAAAATTATGAGAAGCAAAAAAAAAATAAGAATAAAAAAAATTATATATAGCGCAATAAAAAAATTCATTTTTGGCTTATGCACAAAATTTTTTTGGTCGTTGGTTTGTTGGTTTTTATAATTGACTATAATTTTCATTTGGCACGGAAACCGACTGTCAACAGAAATCTTATATTCATGAATTTTGAATTCATTCGAGATGCAAATATTTACACACACACACACACACTTGGGACACCCACATATTTGTGTATTTAGATTCAATAAATTTTACTACCAACTGAGATTTGTATATTTTAGAATTTAATTTTAATTAAAACCGAAGACTTTGCAATGAATATTTGAGTCACAGAGAAAGGACGCGGGGAGGGTGGGGGAAGGAAGTCTAATGAATTGTTTGAACATTTTGGTTTATAGCTCGAAAATTTTGGCATTCAAATTATGCAGAAGAAATTACCACGAAAATTGTGATGTCATCGAATTGGCATTGCAGAGTAAGCGAAAATTAAGTAGGAGGCAACCGGGTAATTTTCAAATAAATTTTATCCACTTTTATTTGAAAATGCTTTTGGGTAAATTCTTTATTTTTTTGTTTTTACTTACCTTCTTTTTGTCTCGCATGGAGCCCTTGCCGCGTACCATAATTTTACAACCAGTCTCTTGTTCTAACTGTTTGGCGGTCATGCCGCGTGGTCCCAAAATGCGGCCAACGAAATTAAACTGAAAATATAAATCAAAAGGAAATGATAACCAATTAAATTATAAGAAACAAACAAACAAAAAATTATGTATATAATAAATATATAACAAAAATAAATTAACTTATTTAGAGCTAAGATACATTTTAATTTGGCTCAATGCCACAGGAGGTCGAGCAGAATTAATTTAAAACTCATTAATAAATTTTTAGAAAATATCAAAATGTCAAAAACAAAAGGAAAAAAACACACTTTCAAAGTCACAAAAATAAAAAAGAAAAGAAAAAAAAATTAATCAGAAAATCGATTCAGAGTTGACTCAAGATTCTGTCAGGGCAGGGAAACTATTAGCCAAACTTCAAGGCGTATACGTAATTTGACCTACGGCGACACGCCTGAATTTAGCACGATAAAGCAATCAAGAAATGCAGCGAACTCAACAACAACAACAACATTGTAAGGAATAAAAATTTACGGCTAAGTGAACCAAGACAATCAAAGCTAAAAGAGCGTGCAAAATTGAACGCCAACATTGTGAATAGAAGCTGTCGATAGCGTCAAAGTTGTTGTTGTTATTGTTGGTGAGGCATGGAAAATGATTTGCATGCAAGTTGGAAGCCTCTTCAACAGCTGAACAAAACAGCATAGCATAGCCACTTGCTGCATCAATTACCTCTTGTTGGCCCCCTTGACAATTTGCCGAATGAGTTGGCTTAAATGTGGCATTTAGTTAGAATACCAAAGCCGGCCACAACAGCAACAATCAAGGCGCCAGACGGCTAACAATATTTTTTTTTTTTTTTAGGCAAATCAGTTGACCAACTTAAAAGTATCTATGAGATATTTTTAATAATAATTTTTAAGCCAGGGCCACCAGGCGGCCTGCGGCCAACTTTTTTAGTTTTAGATTTATTAGACCAATTTGACATATCAACAGATTTTGCCAATATGAAATATATGAACCGCATTTCTGAAAAGTAGCTCAGACCCACAGGGCAACCGCAGCCACCACCCACCCAGCCAGCCAAACACATTTGTAAATTTTTTTTTTTTTTCTTGCTATCTCATTGAGAATCTCTAACAAATCTATTCTCAAACGATGATGTGATGGTTGAGTAAATTGGCTGACAGAAATTGCTGAAGCGTCATCGGCAGCGCGTTTTGCCGCCGGCAAATTTGCTGCGCGAAGCTGTTAGCTCAACTCATCAAAAGCCGAGAGCTTTGTGGTTGTTGTTGTTGTTGTTATAGCATTCTTTATCGCGGCATTAATATCTGCAACAGTCGACAGAGTCAGTCAGCCAGATCAAAATCAATTGAAAATTGCAACCGAAGAGAAACAGAAAGAAAAAGAATGCAGTTAATGCGCGATGGTTGCGGACTTTAATTAAATTTTGAAATCATTTTAAGTGCCGCCGCCTCATGGTCACTTAATGAAAGATTTATTGAGCTGACTTTACCGATATCAGAATATTTTCGAATAGTGAAAATAAGCAAGGCAAAGAAGAGCTGAAATTTTCTAGGAAAATTTCACATTCTCCCTGATTAAATTCCAATTGCATTTGCCCTTGCCCAGGAATATGAAATTTTCCATCAAGTCAGTCACTGGGTTTGCTCCAGCCCTGGTCATTGTCTTTATCTTTGAAGATTTAATTAAAAAATAAGAACTGCAACAACAAATAAAAGATCATTTGTCGATTTTTCAGAGTTTACGTAAATGAAAAAGAATCTTAAGTGGCTCAGAAACGGAAATTAAAGCACACAATCAAATATTTACAAAGATTAAGTACAATAAATAAATTATCAATGATTGCACTATAATGGAAGACATTATCCAGTGAGATCATTGAAAATCAAAAGAGCTATGGACAATTATGCGTCTCAAGTGGCCAAGACCAACCGAAATTTTTTTTTTCTATTTACAAAAGCACTTGAGTAAAAAATGTTGTAAAACAAATCAAACAAAACAAAGAGAAACACCACCAAGGCTATCTTCAACTTGCTGAAGATAATAGACCCTTTTCTAAAGGTTATAATTATATGAGATAGTTGTCTGATTTAGGAGAAATTTGGTATACATTTGTATTACTATGTGAACATGTTAGAGACCTTATATAAGTGAGATCGGTAAATGAATGTGAGAGATATCTCTGCAAACAAAGTTGGGTCTATATCAGAACTGCATGATCAAAACCTAAGAGAAATGGATGCAGGGGATATGTCTGAATCCAGAGATATATGATATAGTCGAAAAAGACCCAGAAGAAATAAGATCGGTTAATGAATGTGGGAGATATGTCTGAAACCAGAGATATATGATATAGTGAAAACAGGTTAAAGACCCCGAAGAAATAAGCTCGGTTCATGAATGTGAAAGATAGCTCTGAAATCAAGTTGGTTCTATATAGGAGCTACATGATATAGCGGTCGGATTTAAGTGAAAGTGGATACATATGTCTACTACTCTTTGGGCATTAAAGACAAATACTACCAGACACTTTTAAACAAATTTTGATATGCAAGTCAGCTGCAGAATATAGTGAAACGAGCTGGCCGTGCCTAGGAGAGCTTGTCTAACTTTTAGCACTATCCCATTCAGATCTCTATGATTTACAAACCTCAGAGCCAAATGAATATACTATTTTCACTTCGAAAAGTGTATACAAAGGTACACTTATGAAGGGCAAATAAAATTATTCATTTAGGTAAACACACAATCACAGAGATTATGGGGCCTGTTGATAAGAAGATGAACTCGCGCCAAAGCCAGACCAACTTTTCAGAAATTCATTTATATAAATTTTTGAGCAAAAACTAGGAAAAGTCAAAACATGTCTGCTCAAAACTATTTCGAAAATAAAAGCTGATTTGCCTACCTGACTAAGCTTTTAAATCTATTTTAATTTTTTTTTTTTAATTTCTATGCAAATTTTCCAAATATTTCTACCAAGAATAAATAGAAACATCTTTTCAAATTAGCCGCTATTTTTACAGCTAATTAGAAAAATGACACTCAAATGTACTCAGTGGCTTTTTTTGTTGTTATTGTATTTATTTATTTTTTTATGTCTGTCGAGCCTTAGATCAAATAGATTAAGCCGCCAATAAATAAAATTCATTATATTTATTTCGCTCTACTCGTTTCCACATTATCTGTGCTTAGGTATGCATGTTATTTATACAGATTGTAAATTGCACATAATTAGTTGTGCGCAACTCAACAAAAAAAAAAGAAACGAAAAAAAAATTTTAAAGGAAAAAATAAATCAAACTTTGACAGAAACACTCACATAAATACCGAAAAAAAAATTAATTATACATTTTTTTTTTCAAAGAAAATCGATACAATTATTTTAACAAAAAATTATCAATTGAAAATTAAAGGAAAAAAAATAATAATAAAAAAAATATTAAAAAAAAAATTAATATAATAAATTTTTCTTCTTTAAAATTGTTTTCATTTTAACAGAAAATATTTTAAAATCGAAATTCCTTTCTTTTGACTTTAATTTTAATTAAATTTCTCCAAATCAAAGAGAGAGAGAAAAAACCTGAAGTATTTCAAAGATTTCACAATCACTTAGAGGCCAAAAGTATTTCATCTGAGTGACTGACTAAATCATCTGTGTTTATGTCACTTAGTTGACCGAATTGCTGTCCGATGCGCTCAACGGGGCGTATGAGCAATGCGGCATAGAGAACATTTCAGTCCCAGCACTTTTAATCGTTTGCCATAATTAATTGTAAACTGTTTAAATGCCTTTTTTTCTTTGTATATGTGTGTGTGTGTGAGTGTGCATGTGTGAGTGTTTTTTTGTATCTACTTTGGTGTTGGTCTGTTTTTGGTTTTGTTGTTGGTGGTGTGACTCTGCCTTTGTTGTCGTCATTAATTGTTGACTCTTAATTAAGTTGTTTTTATGTTTTGGACATTGAGGCGGCAATTTGAAGCATTCGTTGCTGCAGCAAAAGCAAACAAATGTTGCAGGCATTGTTGCTGACTCTGTTGACAAATTGTCATCTATTTAGATGGCCATGTCAACCGGCCAGACTAGCTGACAAATCACTATTTATTTTTTTCAAAAAAAAAAAAAAACTATATTTATGACATAAATAATTTAATACCATTATTTCTTGCTGCTCGTATTTACTTACAAGTTTTCCTTGCCTTGCCATGGGACAATAAAAATTGATATATATTTTTTATTTTTATATTTTTTCATTTCTGATTTGAATTAAGCAGGAGATTTATCGCCTGACTCGGAAAATAGCCCACACAAAAAAGTATCTTTTCTAGATAAAGATACAGCGAACACCTGAACAAATTTCGGGCCTCTTAATAAATCTTTTTATTTTTTTTGTCTGTCCGATCAGACAGAAAACACCAGAGAAATGTCAGCGAAATCAAAGAAAATCGACTTGAAATAAAAAAAAGAGACATGGAGACATTTCTCAAAAATTATGTATTTTTTTTTTTAGAATCATAAAATCAGAATTTTTATGTGAATGGTTTTTTTTATTTTTCTAGGATTTATAGCATCGGCCCTGGAGTCGTCAAAATGATGAAATACTTTTTTTTCTTTAATTTGTAAGACTTGCTGATTTTTTTGAAAGATGTAAAATCAATGAAGGATTAAAATTTTAAAGACCTTTTGTCAAAATGATGAAATACTTTTTTTTTCTTTAATTTGTAAGACTTGCTGATTTTTTTGAAAGATGTAAAATCAATGAAGGATTAAAATTTGTAAGACCTTTCAACATTTAAAGGATTTGATGGAATCATTAAGTTTCACTTTCAATTTTTTTTTTTAACAAAATAGAAAAGAAAAAAAATAAACATGACTCAACTGTCAGTTTTAATTGTTGGCGCCATTTGGCATGGAAAATATTTAAACAGCCGGGACCAGCATCAGGCCAATGGGAGCGGAGAGAGAGAGAGGAAAAGAGTCAAAGTTTCCTGCCACTGTTAATTTGCCAGTTTCTTGTCTGGCTTCTGCTGCCTTGTGGCTCATTAATGGTATTTAAATTTATGCATCAAACTGAAGCACATTTTCAGCCACTCAATATTTTGGATAGAAAAAAAAAACAGAGACCGTCTCTGCCTTTTGGCCCCGCCTCAGCCGCTCTCGTTAAGTGTGTCATGAAATAAAATAAATTTCCATGTTATTTTCAGTTCGATGCTGTCGGCCATAAATAAACTAAAAGAAAAAAAACACACACACAAAAACTACGCCCAAACAATTTCCAAAATTAAATGGGAGAAACAAATAAAATTAAAAAGCATTTAAATTGCATAAAATTAAATCAAATTCTAATTTGCCAAGACAAAACGAAAAAAAAAAACACCAAAACTGATTACCCAAAACGCTTCACTGATTTTACGTCAAAAAATAAAGAAGACAAAAAAAGAGAACATCAAAATTAGGCTTGGTCGGAGATTTCGAAGGGAAGTCTCACTCACACGCATTTTGCATTTAAAAAAAAGAAAAAAAAAATGCTTAAGTAGTTTTTGTTTTTTTTCTAACACAAATGATTCGGCTGACTTGGCCTGAGCTTGGAGACTTGAACAATCTCTGTTACATAATTTTCCCCCGCCATTGCAGTCTTCAGTCTGTCAGTTTGTTTGGGGCACACCTTAAAGCGATTTCCGGTGTACCAGTTGCTCATTGAGCTTCATTGAGCAGCCCACCTATACCTCCTCCGCCCTCTGTTGTCAATTCTAATTAGCGGAAGCAAACAGCACTCGAACGTGCCCTGGATTCTTCATAGTTTTTTTTATGTTCTTTTCATAAATTAGATCATCTCATTCATTTCGGTTTCATTTGATTATTGGTTATTTCGAAAAATACAAAAATTTATACTCACATCTGGATGCTCACGAACTGGCACATAAACCTTCTCATTCAATGTGACCACGGCGCCCTCAGGCTCTGGCAGAGTCAGGGGTTCCTTCTTCACGCCGTTGATCTGAAATAGTGAGGCGCGTACACGGGCAATTTCTGAAAACACAAAGAAAAAATTAGATTAGTAAGAAATATAGAAAAATTACGGATCGGACCACTATATCATATAGCTGTCGTACGAACTTAAATCGGTTTTAAGGAATAACTCTCATATTCATTTACCGATCTCTTTCAAATTTAGTATGATTATTTCGTAAGGATCAAACGACTATATCATATAGCTTCATACCAAGCTAAATCGGTTTAAGGAATAACTCCCACAATAATTCACTAATCTCTTTTAAGCTTAGCATACACTTTTTATGTTTTGAAGTACAGTAATGTGCCAATTTTCTAAAAGATAGAACTACTATATCATATAGCTATCATACCAAGCTAAATCGGCCCTGTTAACTGACTGATTATTAACTTCGGCATCCCGAAGATAACGTTAGCATTTCTTCAATCTGCAAGCCTGAGCAGTGGAACCAGAGTTGCATTTCCAGGGAACTAGTTCCCTGAGTCTGAGCATTCTTGAGCTGGAATCAGGAATGCCAGAATAAGACTGAATTTCTTTGCTTTAAGTTTATATAAAAAATAGATTTTACCCATTGTTTAATTAATTAATTTTCTTCATAACTCATTGAGAATTTTACTTAAATTGCTAAGCTTTTTTTCATATTCATTAAGTCAATAATTTTTGAACTCTCAAGAGAATAAAGTAAACCAAGCCAACTTCAAAGTGTTGAGAGCATTCCGATTGCTTGATCAAGTTTTTTAATTGTCATTCACTTGAACTCTTCGCAACTCCACAGTCTGATGGGAATTTCAAATTCTGAATTGTAATTTGTCATTCAAGTTAAATGCGCGTATTAAATTACCTCTAATATGGTCATTTATTTGTATGATTAACACTCACATTATAAATGGATGCTTAATAAAATCAACAATATTAAAGAACAACAACAGCAACATTGAAGACTAGCATTATTTATTCGATCGTCTAAGATTATTTTTAATATTGTTAATTTATACAATTTTTGCAAAAACACTTACAAAAACCTAATGAAATCATTTGTGTAATTTTTAGTCTAAAAATAAATAAAATTCTAGCTTTGACCTCAGCTTGGACCGAAAAAAAAATATATTCACCCATAAGTCACACTCTTGTGGTCGCTGAGACCACCACCCGCCCGCCTCTTCGGGGACCTCATGGAAGGCCCAGGCAACATGCTGTTTCAGTTGACATGATGGAAATGATATGATCAATTGTTTTTGCATTATTTTTTTTCTACTGGTTTTTTGCTTTCTGTTTGGTTTGCTTTGTTGTTGTTAGTTTTTTGGTATTGCTTGCTTTTTGTATGCATTTGACAATTTTTACAGGACTGCTTGGGGTTTTGGCAGAATTGTAAACAAGATTTATTCAACTAGTCGTTTTTTTTTGTCTGTTTTTTTTTTGTATTGGGTGGGTGTTTGTCTCATGGAGATGACTTAAGAGACTGGCCACTGGCATGACATCAACTTTAATTAATATTTAAAACAGAGAGAGAGAGAAGAGAAAACTAATTATTGCCCACATGGAAATGATTAAATACCTATTTTTTTTTTTAATGCTTTCATATTAATTTCAAATCTTTATTCTTGCAATTTTTTTGTCTGAGAGAAAGAGGAAAAAAAAAGTTATGTAAAATTGAAAGCTGCCAAAACAAAAAGTCACTAGGCATAAAATTTGACAATTTATTGACAGTCAGTTGCTCAGCCCATAAAATATACAACAGCAACACTTGCATATGAAATAAAAAATAAAAAATCTATTTTTAAATGTTGCAAAATATGGCAGCCGACCAACGAAGCCAGAAGAAGGGCGCCAATTTCCGTGATTTTTGTGCAACATTTTCTTTTCACGCTTGCCCACAAAACCGTAAAATTATGCAAAAAAAAAAAAAAATTAAAAAAGAAAAATTTATATGGCCAGAAGTTTATTTTTGACAGGGGAACCTGCGAAAACCCACAATCGCACGTACATCTGCCTGACTGTCCATGCCAAAAATTTTATGAACCGTCAACCAAAAAAAAAAAAAAATACATAAAGAAAAAGTGCTAAGAAAAAAAGGCCTAAAGAAAGAAAAGTTAAGCCAAATAAGAATTAAAAAAATATATAAAATTATTTTCAAAATATTAAGAGAAAGTTCAAAAAATAATTGCCAAGCAATCAAATTTTAGAATATTAAAAAGAACCTTAAAGATTGAAGAAAAAAAAAAAAGAATTCTGTATTTCATTAGAGTATAAAAAAAATGAATTCGAAAACCAGCAAAACAGCCAACGCAGGCCAAGCAAATTTGAGGGGGTTAAGTCAATAACAAAGACAACAGCAACAGCAACAACAACAAAAACAGCAACTATTAAATTATACAAAATAATAATAATCGAAAAAAATACTTGATGAACATTTGCCTACACAAAAATAAACACACACATACACACACACACATAGATATACATTGTGTCTCCAGTTTGAAGAGTTATGGGCGGTTAGAGCCAAATTGGGATAGTTGCCTGTCAGGCCTTTTAAGGTGTTGAGTTGTCTGTCTATTTCAGCCTTCAGAGAGTTTAGCCAAGCAAACAAATATTTGAATTTAGAGAGAAATACAAAAAAATTGTTCAAAACTTTTATATAGATATTATTTATAGATACATGTTTCAGAAATTATGGCCTTAATAACTCGACTTGCATTAGGAACGACCCGAATGGGAGATAGAAATCTAAACGCCGAGTTGTCAAGTTGCCAAGTCAACCACTTGTCTTTGCCTTTTTCAGTCAGTTGGGTGGTCGGCGGCTTGAAGTTGTTAATGAATCAAAAGATCTTTCATTGATAATAATTACTTAGAATGGTTCTCTCAACTTTACCGCTTTGCACACCTACACCAACCAGACCAACCAAAGCAGCAGTAGTGGAAAGTCCACTTTAAACGCCAACAGATTTTTGCCCCAAAAAGGCAACAAACTCAATGGCTTAATTATAGATTCGTTGACTCACAAGATTATGCCCGATCAGGTTGAGAAACTCACTCGCTTTAATTAAAGTCTTCTGATCTGCTCACGTCTTCCATTTTTTTTTTAATTTATCATTTGCCTTAATTATTGTAATTTATCTAAAGACTGGCTGACTAATTTAATTCTACTTCAGATGTTTAAGTTTAGAGGCTTATTCAGTACCCCTGGCATAGTCATATTCTGCCCGATTAGAATTGACAGCTGTCATGATTGCAGAGAGAAATATTTCAATTAATTTGAACTACTTTTGCCGAGAGAATCAATTTTATTTCATTTTATTCTTAATGGGTTCTTTGCTTTCCTGAATCTGGATTCTACCAAAGAATTTCGCCAGAGTAAAAATTAAATTTTATGCAATTTAAAAATAGCAAAAAATTTTCACTTTGTTTGCTTTTCTCAGTAAATAAAATTGCGATGATTTTTTTCTGTGTCTTCTGTGCTTTTATTAATTTGTTAATGTCGCTACTTTTTTTTCGAGACAACATAAAATATTAATTTAAATGTCAACTCGAACACGTAGACACATGCAATGAAAGAGACAGTTGAAAAAAATAAGAACAATAAACAAACAACTGAATAAAGAAATGAAAATGATTTTCCATTTCCAAAATAAGAGAAAAGATGAACATTAAAATTAAGTTAAAAAAAAAAGAAAAGAAAATGCATTTCATTTAAATAACTCAGGCAATTTTGTTCACAGTATTTCATTTGGCTTGAAGGAGTCCTAGGAGGCACATTAATACTTTTTGAGGGGACTGTACCACTAGGTGAATCCATATCGTTAAACTGGCAGCTTTATACCCGCTTCGAAACCATTTGGTTTCTGGACACGGAACCATCCGGTTCCTGGATTCATTTGTGCAAACGGAACCATTCAGATCGAGCCACTATATCATAGGGACATCTCTGATATTTTCAGACTAATCTCATCTATATACACCTAATTCTGTTTTACACGAATTATTTTTACACGAATTTGAAATAACACGAGTAAATACGAAAAAATATTTCTATTTTTACACGACATAATTTGAAATAGCACGAATACAAAAAAAAAAAATACTTTTTTTACATGAATTATTGGATTTAACACGTTTTTTTTCAATGAATTTTTTTCTACTTAAAATAATTCTGGTGTGTATTCTGAGTTATGTCTATGTATGCGTAATTTCTGTTTTACGGGAAATGCGGGATTCCCCGAATTATTGAAAAAGTAAAAATGTACATAATGTATTGTACACACAATTTAGTTCCTATTTGACAATTATAATTGAAAGATCGTTAGTTTTTGCTGATTTTTAACAAGTGCTAAGTAAAATAAAGTAGAAGCTCATATAATTTTGGTAGACCAATAACTACAACTATATTTTTTTTATATTATTTAGTCTAATTTTAACTTATTTTTGAGGTCTAGAACCAATCTATTATTTTTGTACTTGGCCAGTATCTTTTTTACACGATTTTTTTTTACACGAATTTCTCGGGAACCATTCTATCGTGTAAAAACAGAATTAGGTGTAATTGGATTACTCATCTTTATACAATTTGATATTTGAAAGATCTTTAAAAAAAAACAGACTATAATCTTTGATGCTCCAAAGCTAACCTGTCTGAAATACAATTTCGAGTTGTCAATCTCATTAACAATTCCAAACGATAACTTGAATAAAATAGAAAGAAAATATGTATAAAAAAAAGAAAAAACCAAGACACCCCCACCAAAAGCCTCAGCTGATTGATGTTTACGGCGATGAGATGTCAAAGAAAGATATCTGAGGTGGGGTAATGGGATCTGTGGGGCAATTTGCATTAGCTCACGATTCTGTTACGAATGCGACACATAAGAGAAACACACACACATATATATATATATATATATATATATATATATATATATATATATATATATATATATAGAACCACCTCCACTCATTCACTTACTCACTCCTGGTTAATTTATGAATGCAAAACGATTCAGTTACTTTAGATGATGACGCGTTCCTACTCATTCAGTCAGTCGACCCGCTGCCCCTAACATTTTGTGTGTGGGTGTTGCCAATATGCCACCAACACTGCCAATAACAACAATGTCAAAAAGTTAAGTGTGTGTGTGTTGTTTTTTTCTGTGCGGGTGACAAGATTTTTCAAGCCAAGTTTAAACAAATTGTGGTTGACAATTAACCCAAAAAGGCGCCAAAGAAAATAGCATTTAAACTGAGATTAAGCTGACAATGTGGCCTGGCCAATTGTGCAATACGAAAAAAAAAAAAATACAACAGCAACCTTGCCAGCTCAAATGGCCAAACAGAAAAATTTTGATTTCAGGCAATTTATATTTTTTTTTTTTTTAGTTTTATTTTTTTTTTTCGCAATTTATTTGCCACTTGATTTGCATTTTTAAGTACGCAAAGCGCCATTTAATTTTTTATGGTCACAACATGAACTCCAAAAAAAAAACAAAAAAATAATTCAAACAAACGAAATATTTTATACGACCTTGAAAAAGCTTTGCAAATTATTTCAGACCATACAGAATCTCGCATAAATAAACTATGATTTTTGGCCAAGGTGAATCCAGCTCTTTCAAGCCAGAAAGTTCTTAATCAACCCTCTCAACGTATACGCAATTTTTTTCTCAAGGTTCTTGTGAATTTTGTTAGAACAATCATAAAATAAAAATCCAAACACGAAATGACTAAGAACAACAAATTTCAGAGATTTCTGATTTTTCAGGCCAGTGCAATTTTTTTTTTAGGTTAATAAAAATGTCATTAGCATATTAGTTCGCACACAAAACAAACGAGAGAAAATATATATAAATACTTTTATTTATTATTTCAGGCGCACGTCGAAAATTTTTCTTTTACAAAAAAAAAAACAGCGCATAAAATTTAAAAAGAAAAGAAAAATAAAGAATACACATTGTCGAACATAAACGTGGACGGGGCAATAAAAACAAAGTCGTCCAGAAAATGGGTCACTCGGAGCCACAAAAAAAAAGAAGCATACGAAGAGCTCAGCCATGTTAACTGAAACGAAGATCAAAACAAAAGAAAAAGACAACAAAGCAAAATGTATCTCAACTCGTAAAAAAAAGGTAAATAATCCAAACAAGTGAGAAAGACCAAAGTTTTTTATTTTTTGGCTACCGAAAGATACTTTTTATTCTGAAGAATAAAAATTCGAAAAAAAACTGTTGTGAATCACAAAATCAATTTCTAAAATAAATAAAAAATGCACTCAACGGATTTGTCACAAAAATATTCTGAAAATCTCTTAACCCACCTGACTGATTAAATGAGTCAATCAAAATATATACCAAAATCCGTCTAAGCCAAAAAAAGAAAAATCTTCTTTTTGTTTCACAGGTTCATAAACCAAATTGTGTCAGCTGTCAAGACCAAAGGAAAACAATAGCAGCAAAATGGGAAAAGTGAAGGTGCTTAGGAAAAGAGAAGACAGAAAAAAAAAAGATATAGTATCTATTTGTTGGACACGCTAGAATGCCTTGGGTTTTGCCAAAAACAAGTGCGAGTGGCTTCAAAAAAAAAAAAAAAAAACACATAAACAAAAAGGAAATGAAATGCCAACAAGACAAACGCAAAGTGTAAACTTTCAATTTTAGCAACAATAGTGAAAAAGAAAAAAAAAACAAAAACACACAAAACTTAAGGCAATGGAAAGTTGTCGCATTTGGTTGCGGCCCTCAACTAACGGTATAAATAAAGACAGACAGAGAGAGAGAGAGACATATGTGGCAAACTGTTGAAAATTTAAATGTGGGTGGCAAGGGAATTACAAAAGATTTTCACACGCACACAATAAAACCTCAAAAATAGCCTTGCAACTTGACATTAAGCTCGCAGCTTACTCAGACACTGAGGGACTTAAAAAAACAACAACAACAAGAAAATAGCAAGGGGTCTGGGTATGTAGGAATTAGGGGCGTCATCAGCATCGGCTGGGAAGTGTGTGAAGTGGCCAACCAGTTTTGTTTGGCATATCAACAAAAATCAAATTAATGTCAAAACCAAAGGCAAACACACACTCAGACCCAACCAGCCAGCCAGCCAGAGCAATGCAAATAATCGTACATGATTCACATTTACCACACTAAGATGATTAGACTTGTACGAGTGAAAGAAGTGAAGGCATATAAAACTACTTACAAACAATTTCAAATATAATTTCCTCGAGCGAAATGGTGAAACCGAAATCAATTAAATACCATTCCAAAATAAATTTTAATCAAAATATTTTCACACAAAACTGTAAAAGGCAAGATTATAAAATATTTCAATCCTTTAACAGATTTAAACAAGTCAAAGGAAACTTGAAAAGTTGAAAGAATAAAATTGAAAATGCCTCAAGTCAAAAGCAGATGAAATCATTCTTACCCAAAATAATTTAAATATTCAAATAAACAAATTTATTAATCTTTTATCAAAGAATTATTTTTAGAAATAAATTAAAGAGAGTTATCCATTTTAGGGCTTATCGAAGAGTGTAGACTCTTTTGGAAATATTTTATTTACCGAATAAAATATAATTTATTTGGGTAATAAAATATGCCTAAAAGTTATTGGAATCTAGGGGCAATGGGTATCCTAGATATGCCTAAAGGTAATATGGAACTATTGTCCAGGTCTCTGAATCTAGGTGAAATTTGGCAGACCTTTTTGCCGCTAGGCAATTCATTTAAATATCTTATTTAATGGATCTAGGGGCAATGAGTATCCAATATATGTATGCCTAAAAGCAATTTGGATCTATAGTTCGGATCCCTGAATCTACTGGTTCCATCCAGGTGAAATTTGGCAGACCTTTTTCCCTCTAGGCAATTCATCTAAATGTCTTATATAATTAATATTGGATAATAGATGTCGGAGATATCCCTGAGATTAACTAAGAACTGTGCACTACATATATTAAATAGTAGGTTGCTTTTACTAAAATTCGGTGCACATGTGTAACTTTATGTAGGTAATTTAATTAAAATTGATCAATAGATCTCATATCCCTAAAACCAAATAGGATCTGTATGGCATATAAAACTCCCATCCAGAATTATGTTTCAAAAGCATAAGCCAATATTTTATGAGACAGAACTCAAAGCAAAATCCTTTTTATAAAATATACTACGCCTATACAACTGGTTCTGCCCTTTAGAAAAAAAATAAGGAACACTCCTCTAATATATAACAAAAACTTGAAAATATAATAATAAAAAATATATATAATTTTCACAAAAAAAAAAAAAAAAAAATTGAATAAAATAAAAAATTTTCAATTTTACAACTCGTTGCAGTTGTTGCTGTCGATTTGTTGAAAACATGTTCAGCATTCAGCCAAATGTAGAAAATCTTTGAAAACAAGTTCGAAAATTGTACGCCAATTTTTCCAAACAGCAAAAGGACAGACAGACAGACAGACACCAGAAAACATTATCTATTTATTTATTTTTGCTATGGCAAAATTCAACTTGTCATTGCCAAAAAATCTTGCAAATATCTATTTATACATGTGGTTGTTGTTGCAGTTGTGTGTTCCTCCACTTGTTGCCAATGTAGTGCAAGGCAGGCAAAGAGCCAAGCCATGGCTCAAATCAATCAGTTCCCATGAGCACAATTTACCAAAAAATAAAAAAAAAAGCCAACTAAACTGTAACCCACGTAAAAACCGGACAAGTGACTAAATAAATATGCAATAAATGCGTAAATTAAAGTTGAAAAATTATACACTTGGCAAAGTTAAATAAAAAGTGAAAATCCGACTAATGACTCAAAAAAAAGAAAAACACACACAAAAGCAGGAACCGAATTTGCGGAAAAAAATTTGTTAGGGAAGCCACACCCAATTTTTACTCTGGCTGCTTCGCTCTGACGCATTCTGTCAATATTTAGAAATTAATTAAAATTCATGTAATGAAGGTCGCACTTAAAAGAAACAAAGCTCAAGGGACCCGAGAATCCGGGAACCCGTAGGGTTCTCAACAAAAAAAGAAAAGTACCAAAATTGTTGTCGTTGTTTCTGCTCAAAGGTTCGTTCGCCATTAGAAAACAAAACAAAATAAAGAAAAGAGCCCACAGGCAAATTCCTCATAGATGACAAGAGAAAACAAGCAGTGCATAAACATTTCAAAGAAACCTTCAGCCCCAATCTCACGGATTCTCGGTACTGGCTCGGAGCAACTCAGTCAATTGTCGAGTTACTCACCAAACAAATTATCAGCACTTAATACACCGCATGATGGCGACCATTTTTAATTCTCTTTAATTCTCTACAACCAAAACCTGCCCAGAATAAAGCAGTGCGAACTTAAAGGCAAGATATTTTGATTCGCGTATCTTCATCAAAAAGTCACGAATTAATTCAAAAGCCAACTCAAACAAAATCTTTGAAAGGATACAAGAAGTACCCACCTCCCTTAGGGGAGTAATATAAAAAAATAAATAATCTTAAGAAAAAATACATTAATTAAAAAATATTAAAAAAAAAAAAAAAAAAAAAAAAAATTAAAAAAAACAAATAAATAAAATAAACATATATAAAAAAATAATAAAAACATAAAAAAAAGTTACAAAAATATAAATATTATTGAATATAATAAATAAAAAAATAAATATATAAAAGATTAAAAACAATATATATATTAAAATGAGTAAATAAAAATAATTAAAAAAAAAATAAAATAAAAAAAGAATATAATATAATTAAAGAAGAAAAAATTAATTAAAAATCAACTTCGAAAAAATAAAAAATATTTTTAAACAAAAATAAAATTTGTAGAATAAATAAGAAATAAATAGAAAATTGGATAATAATTATAATAATAGTTTGTAGAATAAATAAAAAACAAAATATTATAAAAAAAATAATAATAGTAGTTAAAAAAAGTCATCAAATGAATAAAAAGGAAATATATAAAAATAAAAAATATATATTTTTATATAAGAAGAAAATAAATAAAAAAAAATAGTATGATAAATAAAAATATAAAAAAAAAATTGTAGACTTAATAAATAATAATAATAATAATTAATATAAGTCATCAAATGAATAAAAAAGAAATATATGTGTATATTTTTTGAGTATGATTGAATATGATTCTAAAATGAAAAATGTTAATTCAAAATTATTTCGAATATTTCGCTTTGAAAATTTCAAGGTTTTTCTTTTGCGCTTTCATCAAGGCAATCATTTTAAAATATCGATCATTCGAAAAATATATGAAAAACAAAAAAAAATTCAAATCATTCAAATCTATCATTAATGAGATTTTTCAAAAATAAACACAAACAGTCTGTTTTATTTTTAGAAGAAAAAAAATGCATTCCATGCTTTCCCAAGCCCAATCAAAGGGCATACAAAAGTCAGCCACAACCTACACTGTTGAGGTTTATGGGTTTTCTAAAATAATAAAAAAAAAATATATATATATATATTTTTTTTATATATAAAACAAGCAAACCCAGTCGGCAATTGGCTACTTAAGCCAATTAAAATTAACAGTATCTAGTATATCGAACTGAATGACTCGTGTGTGCTCAGCCAATCAGATTGGCTTGTGGATTTTCTTACTATAATATTTGTTCTTGTTAGTGCTTTGTTGTTGCTGTTGTTGTTGTTGTTGACATTATCAATAATAGAGAATGGCGTCGGCCAGCAGTCAAGTCAAGCAGACAGGTAGTTGGCTACTGTGCTATCAGCTATCAGTCCTGATAACTGCTTAAATAAACTCACCTGAAACGAGCAGACAAAAGACGAAATAGATAAGATTATTTATTGTTTTTTTTTTTTTTTAATAAAATTTATTACACTACACACACATACAGGTGAAGTGAAAAATGTAAAAAAAAAATGAGCACAAAAATAATTCTGACAGACAGGTTAGATTTTAGAATTTTCTAAAACTTGCCTAAACGATTAACACATAAAACTATGTAGAATTTATTTATTATAATTTTTTTAATATTTAATCTTTCTCTTTGTACTGTACAGAATTTTCTAAAAATATATTCCAACGAGCCAAAACTCTCTCTCTTTCTCTCTCTCTGGCAGTTTGTTTATTTCTGGAGCGACTTTTCGCCGTGTCTGTGAAGTGAGTTTTCCGGCCATGCAGGCCGCATAAAAATAACAAGAAAATTTTTTTGAGAGAAAAACAAAAAAAAAATCCAATTGAGACAGAAACCGGCCAACCGCAGAGTTCACGACCCGAAAATCTTTGGAGCATTTTGTTTTGTTGCTCTTTTTCTTTTTAGTTGAATTGTGCAATTCGTTTTGATTTATAATTTGGCGGCCATTTTGTTTTCGAAAATTTCTATACGTGTATCGTTGGCCATGTTTATTGTTGAAAACATGTAAACAAATCGGCCCGAAAAAATGTTGAACAAGCTGTGTTCCATCAACAAGGAATATTTTCACAATTTCGAGATATTTATTTTTGAACCTTTTTTTCTTTCCATTCGACGGGCTGATGTATTTTTATTACAGAAACAAAGAAAAAATAATAATAATTTTTTTTTTCGGCTTTCTGTGTTTTGTTTTTGAAAATTCGCAGCCGTTGAATTTTTATGGAAATTGCCTGGTTGGCGCGTGTTCTGGCGGAAATTCAAAAAAACAAAAAAAAAAAAAAAAAAAAAACACTTCATAAATTCCAAAACGATGAAAAGTTTAGTTTTGAAATTAATTTTTTTTTTTCGAAACTTTTGGCTAAAATGCACAATCCATTTCAACAGGCCAGCTGTCCGCCTCCTCAGGTGAAAGTTGCCCCAAGCCAAATCAGAGAGCCACCTGACCATTTGGTCTGCTTATGTCATATGAAATATTTTTTAAAAAATATAAAACTGAGCAAAGTTAATTATTTGTCTCTGTTTTTGGTCGACTTTTAATTCATTTTGATTATCACAGCTGGCGTCGCCATATTGTTTAGTTAATTTTTTTAACCTCCATAACCCACACAAATTACAAAAAAAAAAGATACAAAAAAAAATCAGGTAATTGGAAAAGAGACAGAGTATGGGCCAACCAGACCACCCGCCTACAAATTTTTAGGGCTTTTAAGTGGCCAGAAATAGTTGAAATTGCTAACTACAAAATTGTTTAGGCCATCAAAAGTGCGTTAAGATGTTGGCACACCCACACAGACACATGTAAGCCAACAAATAAAGTAAGTCATTTGTTTGCTATGTAAATTTGATACAATCATGAACATACAATCGAGGTTAACTAAATAAGACCGAAAGATCGAAAAATGGAAATGGATTACGAAAAGATCGAAAATTTTTGAGAATACCTGAAGAAACTGTACCAAGCTTGTTATTAAATTTTAAAGTAGAAAAATTGGGAAATTAAAGAATTCTTCAACAAAAATTTGAAAATACCTTAAAATAAAAATATTCCGTCTCAAAAAAAATTGAGTAATAAAAAAAAAATTAATTTTAAAATTGAGAAAATTAAATTAAAATAAATTTAATAATCCCTCAAATTGCAGAAGCTAATATCATCTTGATAACTAAAAAAATTTCTTAAAAAGTCTCAGAAATTAAAAAGAATAAAAAAAAAACAAAAAATTATCATCTTGATAGTTAAAATAAATCTTGAAAAATTTTAGAAATTAAAAATATATTCATAATTTCATCTTGTAAACTAAAATTAATCGTTCAAAATATTAGAAATTCGAAATATATAGAAAAGGAAATTTGAAATAAAAAAAAGGATCTACAAAATTTGAAATAAAAAATTTAGACAAAAAGATTTTACCCCAATAAAAAAAATGTAATTAAAAATATTTTCAAATAATTTGCTCAACTTTTAAAATTCAATTGTCTGGATTTCTCTGGAATATTACAAATTCAAAAAATATATCGAAAAATAATTTAAAATTAAAAAGAAAAATCATCTACAAAATTTTAAATAAAAAATTTAAATTTTTTTCACAATTAAAAAATATTTTCAAATTGCTCAACTATTAAATTTCAATTGATTTGAGTTCTCTAGAATTTTTGAGATCTTTCAGGCATTAAGAGTGACCATATTTGGCTGACCTCTGCTGTATATGAAATTTATGAAATTTCCATAATTATACAATAAAGCATGTGTACTTGATACGTGGCGTTGTTGTTGTTGTTGCTTTTTGACCAAAGAAATATTCAAGTGCCTAACTCGTTTCATATAAAATTTTTTTTTTGGTAAGACAAAAACAACAACAAAAAAGAAGAAAAAGACAAGATTGCCGCTTTTTCTTCTTCTTCTTTGTTGGTATTTTTTTTCTGTTTTGTTTGTTTGTTTTATTTATTGCGTTTTGGATTTATTCATTATTATTATTTTTGGTATGTATGTGTGTGTGTGTGTGTGTTAATTCTTTTTAGCTGCTGGTGGTGCGGCTAAAAAAAAAAAATGTCGGTGTATGCAACCAATTCTTAGCACCTTTTCGAACGCGCCCACGTTGGTGTTTATTTTTAAATGTTGCGACAACGTCAAAAAAAAAGAGTATAACAAACCAGGGAGAGGAGGAGGGGGGAAAGGGTGCAGGCCCAAGGGAAAGGTAAAGAAAAAGGAGACGACCATCGCCGCCGCAACAAAACAGCCGACGACAAACTTGTCAATGTGCCACTTTTTCTTTTTTTGTTTTTGTTTTTGTTATTTTTTTTTTTTATTTGCTTTTATGTTTCTGTCTTTGCTCTTTTTTTTGGTTTGACAAATATTTTCATGTGGGTTTGTGTTCGTTGGGTTGGATTATTTTGCGTGGAAAACCGGAAAAGCCTACGTACATTTTTGGCTTTCAAAGATTGCTTGAAAGAATCTCGGCGAGTTTGACTTGGGTTTTGTTTTTTATTTATTTTATTTTTTTAGAAAATGCAAGTGGATATGCCAATGACATTCATTGAGCCAACCAGCCAGCGTCCTTGGAAATACTTTGAGTGGGCTGAAATGGAGATTGAGTCCAGCGAATCTTGAGGGAATTGGATTTTAAAGGGTTTCCAAAAAAAAAAAAAAAAATTTATCAATCAATAAGAAGAAAAACTTTTTCGACCAGAACAAAAATAAATTCTTCAAAATTTTATTTGTAGAATTTCTTTTTTTTGCCAGGTTATTTGATCTTTTAATTGGTTGAAGAAATTCACAAAAAAAAATTGTCTGGAAAAACCAGCCCAAGTTTTTGGATTGAAACTTTTTTCACATGCTCAAATTTCGAGTTTTCCCAGAGAAGTGGAAAACACATGGTAATTTCGAAAGAATGGCCGGCACGCGTCTTGCCACCAGCAGAGGCATGCAACAGGGTTAGCTTTCGATTGACTGTGGCCATGTGGCAAATTAGACAATTGCCAACAGAACCAAAAACCAGCAACGCCCAACAAGTCGGGAATATTTATAAATTAAAAGATTTGATAAGATCGCCCACCACTTCGCCCCTCCCCCTTTTCTTCAGCCAACCCGCTTCTATTTCCCCCGTCGACATCCTTGAAAAAGTAAACTTTTGTGGTTGAACTCTGAACAGTTTCGCTTTGAAGTTGTTGTTATTGTTGTTGTTGTTGTTGTTGTGGCAAATGCACGCCATATGGTCACCCGCTGGCTTGAAAACGACAACTCTTGAGACTTTATATGGGCAGTCGACTGGTAGTCGGGTTTATTCTTGTTGTTGTGGATGCCACTTGTGTGAGCAAGTGAATCACTTTTATTGTGCAATGTTTGCTCAATTTTTATCGTTAATCAATTTAATTTTTCAATTGCTCAAACAGCGGCCAATTTCAGGCCAAAAATATAAAAGTGAAAACCATTGGGAAAAGCGGGTTGGGAAAATGTGAGAAATGCGGGTAAACGCAACCCCATTTTACCAAAATGAAAATAGCAAAACAATCGCATAAAATCACAAAAAAAAAGGAAAAAAAAAATTCTAACAAAAACAAATTGTATCTAACAATAATCATAAAGTAATCTCAAAGATACGAAAAAAGACAAAAAAAACAACAACAAACATTCTGGCAAGCCAAATGACAACATGAAAAAATATTTGCCGCTTTATGCGTCATTTGCCTTAAATCCAAACAACGAAAGTCGGATGAGCAGAGCCAAATTCATTTCGGTCTCAATTCTCGAGAGCCCCCAGAAACGTGCTAAAAGATACTCAAAAAAAAAAATATATATATATGTATATTTATTTTGAGAGAGAGAAAAAGAACAATGCGCTAGATTGTTTGCCCCATCCCAAAAAGATACTTTACATTAGACAAAATATCTATGAGTGCGTGTGTGCGTGTGTGTGTTTGCCTATCGCTGTCGTCATCGTCATCTGTTTAGGTTTTGTTTTGTTTTTTTTTTTATAGTTAAAAAGTAGCTTGTTTAATGCATTAACAAGCTCAGTGTCATTTGAGACAATTAACAGCGACGTAATGCGCAGTTAAGAGATACAGATACATTGGATATATGCATAGATTCACTGGCTGAGATACAGAAGCCACCAAAGTAACGACAAACATGCAAATGTCTATTATTTTTCTGTCTTTTTTTTTTTTTTGTTTTGTCCAAACAGGCAATTAAAACTTTCAGCGTGGAAAACTAAAACTAAAACGCTTTAGATTTCGTTGAGAAAATAAACCATGTATCTCACAGATACACTTTGCCGCTGACACATTTGTGCATAGACAATTAAAGGTAAAATAATAAAACCAGCCACAAGTTAGTATTCTAAGGCCTTGTGACGTCAGTGAAAATAAAAAGATTTTGAAAAAAAAAATCTTAAAAAAATAAAAAAAATTAAAAATAAAAAAAAATCGTAAAAAAAAATTAAAAAAAAATCTTTGAAAAAATTTTTGTTTAATGAGAATAAATTCCTGTGACGTCATCAAATTGAGCTTTATATTTTTGTAAATTTAGAAAATCATTAAAAAGATAAAAAAAATCTTAAAAAAAAAAAAAAAATTTTAATTAAAAAAAAAAAAAAAATTTTAATTAAAAAAAAATAAAAAAAATATTTATATAAAAAATAAGAGTAAATTCCTGTGACGTCATCAAATTGAGTTTTATATTTTTGTAATTTTAGCAATTTCTGGAAACATTTTCAAAGAGAGCCAATCAAAATGACGTCACCAAATGCCAAGGAATCTTAAGAGTCTGTAGAAAAATTTTAATAGTTAAATTATAAAAAAAAAAGAAAAATTAATAACAATTCTATTAAGTTTCCCGCTACTGTTTCAACTTTTCATGTGTGAGAATTTTTATTTTTTATCTTTTTGTTTTCGATTTTTTGGTCAATTTTGCGTGCAACTGGTCGACATAGTTTGAGTATCTTACAGTCGCATGAATGAATGTCGCAAGTCTCCAAATGGCCAAGTCAAACCAAAACAACAAAAACAACGACGAATAACGACAAATGTCGTGCGTATTGGCGGACAACTTTGGGCGCCTTTTGTCACGTCTTTTTTACTTTAACTGTAAGTGGGATAGTGCATGTGTGTGTGTGTGTGTGTGTGTGTGGCATTTTGGCATTTCTTATAAGCCACCGACACCGCCAACACCAACAACAACATCAGACAAGACGATGCCACCGGCACCACCCGTTTTAGTTTTGAGCTATTTTCGCCGTTGTATTTGCCATAAATCTGTTCACTTTGCTGGCAGTCAACCATTTCGATTGAAATGATACGAAATTCCCTAAAAACCCGGCTTCAACAATTTATAAAAGTCGTTTAAATGCTGACTTTGCCATCAGCTGTTCAATCCTCCGCAGTTGAGTCCCCATTGTATCTGTATCTGTATGTGTGTGTGTGTATCTGTGACTGTGTAGGTGTCTGCTTGATACAAGTTTTATGTTGTTTTTGCATTGACTTGGCTTGTTTATTTTATTTATTTCATTTGGTTTCTTTTTTTTCTCTTTTTTTTTTTTGGTATAAAAAATTTTTTGAAAGCTTTTTTTTTTTGCTCAACTTTGGTTAGCCCAGTTAACTCAGCTTAAGCATTTGTTTATTTATTTGAGTTAAATATCAATTTTTTATGAGATGTTTAGCTGAATTGATTTGGTCAACTTAAAACGTGGGTGCCAAAGACAAATAAAACCTTAAAGTATCTGACGGATCGTTTGGTAAAATAAAAGATATTTTTTGCCAGATTTTCTCCGATTTTTTTCTTGAAAAGAGCTGACAATTTTCGCCTCATCAAGGAGACAGTTTAAGCCAACCAAAACCCAGAAAGGCCAAAGACTCCCGAAGAGACCAGAAAAACGATCACATCAAATTATAATTTTCCAACATGCTCGAGGGAGGGCTGGGAGGGGGGTGCAGAGGGGTAGGCGTTTGTTTAGATTGCTTCATTCCGGCAAAAAGAGGGCTAAAAACGACCATTCAATCAGAAATACTTCCGTAGAGTTGGAACGCTTCGTTGCTTTTCTTTGTTATTTGACTTTTCCTATTTGTTTTTTTGGGCAAGCCAACACACACACACATACACACACATACAACACAATCAAATCAAAACAGTCATGACAAACTGAATTTAATTAAATTTGAAAACGCAATGAAACGTGTAGACCACTGGCCAATACGTCAATAAGAAAGCCAGACACAAAATGCCCAGTCAATTGGGTAATCTAACTGACCAAGGGGAAGCAGAGTAGAGAAGGGCGGAGCAGGGGGGATGGAGGGGGATGGGAGGCTTGTCGTGTGCGCGGGTGCAGCTTTTCAGCACACGCCTCACGCATAACAATTGTCAATAAATTTATGAGCACGTCATCCATCTGGCCCCAACGCTCCAACGAGCCAGCCAACCAGCCAGCCAATCCATCCCAACCAAACCAGGTTTCATTATGCATTAAATTTTATTTAAGTTTTTTTTTTTCTCTCTCTCTTCTTCTTTTTCATTTTAGCATTGATTATTTAAGTCTCGTCGTTTGGAAAGAGAAAAAAATAAAAGGGCTTTGGAAAATAATTGTCAAGCACAAAATTGAATGTAAATTTAACATTTGCCAAATGAATTTACGAGCATTTCGGTTTGTATTCATTTCGAGGCTTGTTTGAGTTCCGTTTTTTCGAATTGAGTAAGCCAAAGCTAATCAGAGTATCTATAATAATAATACTTGGGCGTATCAATTGACATCAATTAATTTTAAATAAAAAAAAAACAATGGAGAGAACAAAAAAGTACTGTAAATTCCTTCATGTTTTCATTTTTTTTTTTTTTTTAAGATTTTCCAATATTCTAAATTTAGACGAAATGAAACACATTTCAAATTTTCATGAAAAATGTCGAGCAAAACTCGAGTGTGTGTGTATCTGAGAAATACCAAAAATATATATATCATCACTTTTCTATTTAGTTGTTGTTGTTGTTGTTTATATATATATCTATATATCTGACCCAGCCGATGTTTTAGGTATACAAAAAAAGAAAAGAAAATATATATATACATATATTCTCATAGTATCTGTATCTATAAGTGATTGTGTATGTGTGTGTGTGTGTGTTTCGGCCAAATAAACAAAATTATAGCGGGTGTAGGAGCCAACCAACTGGCCCGCTTGGCCAAACGTAATTTGATTTTTTTTTTTGTTTTTTGAATGCACACCATGAGATACATTCACACACACACAGACACACACTCGAGCAGCGATCAACGATTTAGTTACGTGTTTCTTGTATCTTTAAGATGGCCGCTTTCAGTGTGTTCGGTGTGTTCTGTGTGCGTTGACACGTACCTATAAGATACAAAATTAAATCAAGACAACACAACTAGAGAAGAGCATAAAAGTTGCTAGGTAAAAAAAAAGAAAAAAATGTGGGCGGCACAACGCTCTAAATTCTTAAACAATCAAATCAAAGGTGATCAAAGTTGATTTTTCAAAAATTAATTCTGTCAAGATACAAAATGTATCTCAAGAATAATATAAAACAGAATGCATAGTTATTTGAGTGGCTTGCATAATAAGACCCACAAAGACGTCACACGGAAGGCACACAAGTGTATGTGTGTTGGTGTCTCCCCCCTCCCCCTCCCACTCCCTTCCAGAGAAAAAAGCTGGTGGAGGGCGAGGGGGAGTGGAAAAGATACGTTGACTTGATATCAAAGTGCCAGGGTGGTACGTGCAGTTATGCTTCGTCTGTTACGCGCTTTGTAATCTGAGAATATATTGACGTTCATATGTTTCACAGACAACAAAGTATCTTTGAGATGCAAAAAAAAAACTATCATAAAATGGCAAGTAAAAACAATTCTTCTTATTGGCCAAAAGCAGGCAAGCCAGTAGACAGACGTGCTTCGTTTTGTCGCGTGTATCTTAGAGATACAAAAAAATAAAAATTGAATTAAGAAATTCTGATAAACGTAGCATGAGTCAGTCAAAAAAATAAAGAACAACAAAATTTATGTCACCAGTGCCAAAATAAAAATATACAAAACAGCTTCACACATACCAACAGACCAAAGAATACTCTTTCCTATATCTCATGAAGATCAAAGATATTTTCAAACTATCTGAGATAGCCAAGAGACTCAACTCATCAAAGTAAGAAATTATTTTTGAAATTGTAATATTTTTTTTTTGCATTTGAAATGATCAAAGCCAACAGGTAGGAAATCCCCGGTTCTTGGATCTTTTGTTTCGCAATTGCCACACCCCGAACCTAATTAGAAACCCTCGAAAAAAAGATACAATTTTAAGCTACTTAATTTTTTTTTTTTTTTTTTTTGGCAACATTGAAAAGCGAAATCAATTTGACTTTTGTCAACACACACACAAATGCAGCACAAGGTTAAAAAGTGAGGCACCCAAAAAAACAAAAAAAAATTTCACAGCTTAATTGCCTCAGGCAAAGCTCATACAGATGTGAACTTCAGACCCGCATGGCAGAACTTGAAATTGAAGTCGACATAAACAAAAGAGAAAGTTGAAAACCTTTTTTTTTTTTTTTTTCTTAACCAAAAAAAAAGCCACACCCACCGCCGCCATCACCCACCAAAAACAGAAACTGTTCCTAAGAATAAAAGTTAATATTTTTTTTTAAGGGTTACAAATTTTTTTTTTTATAAATAATCCAGAAGTTAGGGCCGATTTGACCGTTATCGAAGAGCTGTCTTTACCGGCTTAACAAGTTTTTTACAAATTGTCAACGGTTTTAGCAAATAAATTTCGGCTTAGACAGAAACTAGTTTCAAACTAGTTAAAGTCTCTCATATTATTCTGCCATCCCTCCCTCCCTCCCTTCCACAAGTCTCTGGCTAATTATTGTCAACAGTTCTCCGGGGCATATGGCAAACAGATGTTAGGCAAACAAGCGATCATAATCACAATTGTTTTGTGAAAAATGCAAGAGGAGCGAGCGCGCGCACACTCTCAGAGCTCAGCCAGGTAGTTGTCTTTGCTCTGGAGTGATTCCGTCTCTCAAGTGACCAGCAAAGTCAACTGAAACTGTGCGTGAGTCGGCATGTTTGTTTAGTGAATTTTGCCAGTCCTGCGCCTGGGCCTGGGCGTGGGTGTGGTGGGCCTAACAGCCTCAGGTCAAAATATATAACATAATTAAAAAAAATAACAAGAAGATGAAGAAGAAGAAGGAAAACCCAATCATGAGGGCAACGCGCCACAAGCAAACAAACAAAATCAGAGAAAAGTAGGCAGACACATTTTTTTTTTAGTCTTTTTCTGTGGCTTTGGGAGACTGAGCAAAGACAACAACAAAGAGAAGAAAGAAAAAACACAGAAAATGCAACTGGCAACCCCCAAACGAGTAAAGAAAGATGTTGACTCTGTGTGAGAGAGTGAAAGAGAGAGAGAGAGAGAGTAAAAGCAGAGATCTGTTTCGAGCGCTCTCGGCACGAAGTGGCGCACAAAAAGGAAGTCAACTAAAAATAACAAACAAACTGAAAAGGCAGCCAGCATTTTTAGAAGACGAAGAAGAAGTTAGGAGAGAAAATAAGCAGGGGTATCCAATAAAAGGTGGAATGAACTCTCAGACCGTAAGACATTCCGACAGTTAGAAGATGCAAACATGCGCCCACCACCACCACAACCAAAGCATGGAAGGGGGCGGGGGGAGCAAATTGGAATTGAGAAGTACTAAGTGAAAGAGGAGACCTCAACTAATTGAAGTTGCCAAGGAAAAATGGAATTCCGGGAGAGGAATTGATAACAGTAAATGGTTTTTTTTTATTGTTGTGGAACTCACCTTCATCGAGTAGACGCTCCACATGGGTGAAGACATTTGGAAAGGCAGCCAATTGCTTGCGATCCTTGAGCAATTGGGCCAAATAATCGGCAATACTCTGTGTGCTCTGTTGTTGTTGTTGGGGCGTTATGTGCTGCGGCTGTGGCACCACTTGCGGGGGCTGTTGCTGCTGTTGTTGTTGTTGCTGTTGCTGTTGGACCACAGCAGCGGCTGCCGCAGCTGCGGCGGCCGTGGCAGCAGCTTGTTGCAATTGCAATTGCACAACATTTTTGTTCTCACAGACACTCATTATTTTGTTGTATGTGTGTGTTTTTTGTTGTAGTTGTTTTTAATTTGTTTAAGATTGTTTACTTTGTTTTGAATTTCTACTTTTGTTCCACAATAAAAATATATATATATTTTTTTTTTAATATGAGTTTATTTAAATTATTGCAACTTCTTTTTTTTTTTTGTCTGGCACAGCTGGTTTAATTTTATGTTTTTTTTTTGATTTTCAATTGATCAACTAGAAAAATTCGACTTTTAATTTATTTGAAACATATGTAATTGTATGCAACACGCGGGCCCTGGTGGCAAATTATTAGGAATAACAAGAAATTCATTTTAAAATATTTCTGACTTTTTCACAAGTAGCAACGAAATGAAAACAAAACTCCACCCAAAAACAACAACAACAACAAAAAATAAAAGACTGAGAAAACAGAGAAAGAGAAACAGAAATGAAAACGACTCGGCGAGCAACGGCGGCGGCAGCCAAGTCAAAATGTGAAGACAAAAATTCCTGATCAAAAACCAGCAACAACAACAGCAAAATACTGAGAGCAATGTACACTCTCTCTTTGGACCACGTTACACACACGCACACATGGACGAGCAATGTGAGAGCGAAATTACGGAGATGAATGAAAAACGGAATGTCAAAATAGCTGCTCGTTTCGGTTTTGGCTGCTGCAGCTCGAGATTTACAATAAAGAAGAAAAATAAATTCAGACGCAAATTACTTTTAAACGTATTAAACGCCTATTTCATAAGAATCGAAATATATTTTTTTATATTGAAAACTCGCTGTAACTAGAAATACTTTAGCAATTTCGCACTAAATATGCTGAATATATATTTTCATTTGAATTGTTGTTGTTGTTTCTGCTGCTGTCAGAAAGAGGTACACTAGGCTTGGCTGAATTGTTGCTCTCATTTCGTTACTGCGTTGCTTTGTCACATACATTTGCATATACTGCCCACTACTTTTGTTGAGAATTCCTTATTTTGTTGATTTTATTTTTTTTTACAAATTATTCGAGTCGGGAAACGCACGATCTCTCTCTCTCTCTCACTCTCTTCACTTCACTGACGATCCCTTAAAAGATTTTTCAAATTCCGCATAGACACGAACGTGTGTTCACCCGGCCACTAACAATTTTCGACTGATCGAAAAAAAACGATCAAAATCGGCCAGGTTTCTGAGCCACTATCGATTGTTTTGAGCCGCTATCGATGGTGCTGTGAAAAATTTTCAAAAAATGCGATTTTTAGATTTTTTCCACCTTTTGCAGCGTTTTTTCGACTTTTTCTAGCGGTTTTTACTTTCACTTATCCGTTCCCTCCTTTCGCAAAGACGAAAAACGGCTACATCGATTTCTTTTTGATGGCAGAAAAAATCGATGTCTACTTTAGCAAGTTTTAAGATACAAAATCAACGAATATGTTTTTGTTCGAATCCACAAATCTGCGCAAAGAACTATCCACAAATAGAAATAACAAATCAAAAATAGGGAATTTATTTTAAAACTAATTTAAGAACAAATAACTAGGCAAATTCAAATCAGTCTCTCCCAAATCCACTCCAGTCGAAGATCGCTCTAAGCGTTGCCACTTAGTGGACCAGACAAACAGTGTTGCGCAGCTGTTTGGCTTAAGTTAAAATAAACGCTTAAAATCACAAAATTAATCAAAAAAACATTATTCGTATACATAAATTAGCTAAACAATGTCTATTGATGTAGTTTAGTAAGTCTAAAGAGTCATTTTTTGGTAGACACCTTTAAACTGACTAGCTCGCCTAGCAAGTGGCAACGCTGGGTTGTCAAGCATGCTTACGTTCTGGCAGCTGGTCAGGCCTGTTTGGCGCGTTGGCGTTAATTTGAATTATGGCATACTAAACGAAGGCATTAATTACGCACGGAAATTGCTTGCGACTTTGTAGTGCGCATTTATTAGAACCAAAAGCATGGCTGCCACGCAAATTTTGCTTTTGCTTGCCATAGGTAGGTCGTGGCAAGCCAAAATTCAATGCAAATTATACGTAGGCCACATCAAATCGAATGTTGTGAGTGCTGGCAAGTATTATATAGAAATGGTGTTGACTTGAAGTTGATTTTTGGCTAACTTTAAGCAAAATGTATGTGGGAAAATTGGAATTCGCACGTCGATGGTCAAGACGGCGACACACCATAACTGGCTGGAGACAGTTACAACTTTTACTTTCCATTGACCAAAAGGCACATTGCAATGCTTTCCGTATGTTACCTGAATTGACCAAAATGCCTACACCGCTTGGCCAGCAACTGGCCAACTGTCAACCGCCTCCACACACCCGCATGGACAAATACACACACACACACACACACACACTAGAGTCGCCAACTGTGACGTGAAAGTTTCAATCTTGCACTTTGTATTTCTTGCTTTTTGGTACGAGCTTCCATTATATTTTTTATTGGTTTTTTTATTTTGTATTTTTTTTATGAAAATGTGTCAAAGATTTAGGCATTGTTTGAGGTTTTAAGCCGTTTCGATTTAAGCTGCTAAAGCCCATTTTCATGTTTACACCCACTGTCATGATAAATTCATCGTAGGCCGATGATTTGCTTCACTGTATTCGAAAGGAACCTCTTAAAGGGCTACGATTGCGTGTGGGCTGGCCCGATTTCTGTTACTCACTTGATTTTGGTTTTGTTTCGAAATCTCTTGCCACACTGAATAACAAAGGCCTTAAAGAGGCTGCCAAACTGTCGCCGCACAAAAGCTCCCAAAACTGTGAAAATCTGCTCTAGCCTATGGTCTATGGTCTACCCTTTGCCTTTTTAGTTCTCTCTATAGAATGAAAGTTTTCCCCAAGTTTTCTTCATAGTGTGTCAGACGCATTAAGGCATAGATTTTTGTATTGGACGAGACACAAACACACACACACACACAAACTGCCTGCAGGAAGCAAACAAGTTGCCAACAGCCTTGCCATTTCTCTATAAATTTTTTAATTAAAATTTCAGTTTTTATTTGATGTAAAAGTAATCAAGAAATGCAGAAAAAACCCTTTCAAATAATTTGAGGTTAGGTTTGTGAAACGAAAAAGAATCAAAGCCATCAAATAGATTTTAATGTGGGCGTATAAAATCAGCTACCTGATTTTCATTCATGAGACAACAAAACACATTGCCCGCATGAATGAAACATTGATTTCATATTCATTCAAAGAAAAATTGTGAATAAAACTAAAACGCAAATTAGTATTGGCCCGCTTGATTATTAGGCTAACAAGTGCGCGCGCAGCTCTTTAAGCTAAAAAAAATTTTGAGTGGGCCACAAACTGACAAGGTGCGGTGGAACGTGTGTGTGTGTGTGTGTGGAGGGGGGGACGACTTCAAAACCAAATATCATTTTGGAGGCAGAACGCCCACGACCTTTTACTAATTTGTTACTAGATCTTGTTTGTGTTGGATAAGTGGGTGTCATATTTTATTTGTTTTTGTCAGCTAAACTGGTTTTTTATTAGAAAATTGTTGGCCACACTCATTGCCATTTCAATTGAAATGGCCTGGCTAAATGCATGAGTCTTTTATTTGTGGGCGCCAATCACTCATTGAGCATTTTTTCAAATTAAATGCAGGTTTCCAAAAGGCTTGTCAAACTGTGCCAGCAGTTTGACAATCACTGAGAACAAGCCAGTTCATGAAAACGTGGGCAAATAATAAAGAGAAAAAAAAACTGGCACAGTTCATAATGAAAGACATTTTGCCAATTTTGGTGAAACTCGCTTAATAATATATTTTGTTATTTTTTTTCCAAATCGTTGGCGGCTATAAAAATTTGAAACAAACAACCCACAAATATGGTCAAACGGGCAAAGCCGTGTGGGTGTGCACTTTTGGTGTTCATGGAGAGCAAACGATGATGAGTCCATTATTTTTGTATTTTTTTGGTTACGTGAATTAGTGAAATGCACACAAGCAATTTGATGTCAACATTTTTTTTTTTTTTTATTGTGAAAATTATGAACAATATAAAAAAAAGAAGAATTGATTAACGCATAAACTTCTTTTTGATGGCCTGATCCCGATTGATTTGCTTGAACTTGCGCTGTTTGGGGGTATTATCATTCATATTCTTATAGTAACCGAAACCGCCGCCACCAACACGCTTTTCGGGGCGTTCACGCTTGGCCGAGCCCACCTTCAGGTCCACCACGGGCGGCACCAGGAAGCCAAAGCTCTTGGCCACTGCCTGCAAGTCCAGGGTGTTCACATTGAAAATGGTTTTCAGCTGATGAGAATCGTAGGCTCGCACATACGACTTGAAGGCCTCCTTGGCCGATTGATTCAGGAAATAATTCTTGGCTATGAGTTTCTCCAGCTTTGAAAAAAAAAGACTATGATTAACTAGAAGATCCAAGTTGAGTGAAGTCTGAAATATACCTGGAGCTGTATATCAGCTATTTTTTGCCAAGAGAATTCGAACTCATTGAGTGGAACCTTGGCTGCCTTGAGGTAACGCAAGAAACCCAGCTCCTCGGGCCTGAGCATGAGCAAGGCGTGTCCGGAAGTGCCAGAGCCGCGAGCGGTACGACCCACTCGATGTATATACTCGCGGGGATCATCTGGTGGATCATATTGAACAATCCAATCCACCTGTGGTATATCCAAACCACGAGCTGCCACATCTGTGCAGAGCAAAATCCCGGATTCGGCATTACAGAATTGGAAGAATGTGGTGGTGCGTTTGGTTTGCTTCTGCTTGCCATGAATGGAGGTCACGGGCAGATCGATATAGTTGAAGAGTTCGTGGTGATACTTGACAGACATGCAGGAGGAGAAGAAGACCATCACCTTCTTCTTGCGGTTTTTCTTGAGGAATGTGAAAAGCACAAGAAGCCGCTTCTCTGAGGGGCAGACAATATAACCCTGCTCGAGGCCCTCCACAGTGGCAGTCTCTTGGTTATCATGCACACCCACATAGTGGGGCTCCTTCTTCAGGGCAAGCTTAGACAGAGCATCTATGCGTGCGGTCTGCGTGGCCGAGAACAACATGGTCTGACGGCGTTCTGGAAGACACAAATGGTTACAATTTACTATAAAAAGACTCTTGAAAGTGAACACTTACTTGGCAATAGATTTATGATCTGTTTGAGTTCCTCTTCGAAACCGATTTCCAGTATTCTGTCGACCTCATCGATAATCAGACACTGCAAGTTCTTGTAGAGAAAATCTGGGGAATTCTGGAGGTGATCCAATAGGCGACCTGGTGTGGCCACGAGTATATTTATGCCCTTGCCTAGTTTCTCACTCTCCACCTGGCGATTGGAGCCACCCATTACCAGGCCGTATGTGTGGTGGTGATGAGCCATCAGTTCCTTGAGCACACCAAAGGTCTGCATGGACAATTCACGCGTGGGCGAAATGATGATCACTCCGGTGCCATTGCGTGGCATGAAGCGCAATTTATTGATCAGCTCCACAGCGGGGATTAGAAAGGCCAAAGTCTTGCCGGAGCCTGTCTGGGCAGCGCCCACCAGATCACGTCCCTTCAGCAGAGGTGTGATGGATTTGGCCTGAATCTCGGTCATTTCGGTGAAACCCATTTCGGCAACAGCACGCAATGTGGCCTCGGAAACAGCTCCCTCAAGGGAGCTGAAAGAGCGATCATTCTCATCACGATTGTCCAGGGCAGCCAACGAAGATTCAACAGTGAAAGGCTCGTCACCGGCGGTAGCTTTACCATTTGTGGTACCAGCCTTTTTGGTGGTTTGTTTAACACCATTTGTCAGCTGCTTGGATTTTTTTGGCGCAGGATCTTCCACGGCTATGTCCTCATCATCATCAACTTCATCGGAGTCGTCAGCTGAAAATTAGACAAGTGAGTTTTGTTATATTTTGAAGAACTCATAAAATTTTTGGAGAATGTCTAAAATTTCAGTTAGTTTTTAAACACATCTCAAGCCAGTAGAACGCAGCCTTAACTTGCTGGTAGAACCTATCAAATTCGCCTTTAAATCATCAGATTGGTAGAAACTTCCCAGTTAATCCATATACCAACCTTCATCAGAATCCACTTCTTCTTCCTCATTGGATTCATTTTCCTCGGACTGCTCTTCTTCAACATCAGATGCCATTTCAGCATCCTCTTCAGACTCTGAATCTGAATTTGCCACTTGGATTTGCTTTTTCTGTTTCTTTTTGGGTTGTGGACTTTCCTGGAATTCCTCCTCAATGTCTTCTACAAAATAAATACATTATTATATATGAACCAAGCTATTGAATTGCCTTCATTACCGTCAGAATCCTCTGGTGGCGGGGGTGCTAAGCGATTTTGTTGCTTTTTATTGCCTTTGCCTCGTTTTTTAGCGGGCGCCTCAATCGGAGCTTGTTTCTTCTGTCCTTTCTTTTGTGCCAACTCCTTTTTCATCTTCTCTCGCTTGACGATTTTCTTCATCAATAGTTTCTCCCTTATTGACATATTTGCAATTTTTCTATTTAATTAAAGGTAAAATATTTTAATAAAAAATAAAACACCCGCACACACGTGTTGCCAAACGACATTCACACAAATCAAATACACGATTTGCCATTCAAACGTATACGTCGACATATGTTTATTTTCCTCGGACATATATTTACCCCAAAATGGGGCTTAAAATCCCTTTAACACAATTTGGACTGTCTTAGGTATTAAAATAAATCCTGTTTAAGCACATAATATTTTATACTAATTTTTGTGCCGGCTTAAAATTTCCGGAGCCCTGAACGGGCTTATTCTTTTTTGTTCGTTCCGGAACTTTTCAGCTGGTTTTGGTTTTTTCTTAATGGAGATCTCGATAAACCTTTTTGTTTTTGTGCTGTATACTTTAGTTGTTTCATATTTGCAATACTTTGTCAATAAATACACACAATTCGTGCGCAGTCTCTAGCACAGGAGTTGGCCATGTTGGGTTTGCAGACGTACGGCAGCTCGTCGGAGAACGAATCAGATGGAGAACAAAGCGCAACCACCTCTGTGCCCGCGCATTTGCAGCCTGTAGACAAAACGCATTCGCTGTCCAAGGAACTTGCAATATGCGCAGCACCCGAAGTAGTGCCCATTGGGGCCAAAGCAGTGCCTCGCACCCTAGACCCCACCCTAAAAGAGGTGGTATATAATCCCAAATTTGATGAAATGTATGCGCCTGTCCAGGGACCAGAACATCCAAATATGACCATGCAACAACGCGCCCCGCGCAACACACTAGCCGGCTATGTGGAGAAAGCTCATATAAATGCCTTCGAATTTGAAAACCAACGCCGAACCTTTCACACTTATGGCTATGCCCTGGATCCTTCAGTCGACGAGAGCGCCGATGGTCAGTCCTATGTGGGCGACTTGCAATCAGCCTACGATGACAATGGAAAAACTGTATTCGAATCGCCCAAACCAAAGAAAATGAGAAAACAGGAAAAGAACGACAAGCCAGAGGATATCGAAGGCTTCCTGGGACCCTGGGGCAGATACGAGAACGAGGTACGTGTGGCCAAGCCAAACGAACAGGAGCGAGCTGAACTGGACGAGCTATTATCCAAGCGTCACAAACGTGGTCGCATACCCGAAGAAAAACCACTCGAGGAAAAGTCCACTCTGCACAGTAAGTATATCAATAACCCCAACCGGACTTGTCTCATTCAAACCAAATCTCTTACAGTCAAAGATGCCTACGACTACCAGGGTCGTTCCTACCTACATGCTCCACACGATCTGGGCGTCAATTTACGCTCGAGCGCACCGCCATCGAAATGCTTCCTGCCAAAGGCCCACATCCACACCTGGACAGGACACAACAAGGGCATCTCATCCATACGCTGGTTCCCCAAAACCGCTCACCTGCTACTCTCCGGCTCCATGGACTGCCGTGTCAAACTCTGGGAAGTCTATGGCGAGCGTCGCTGCGTACGAACCTTCTCCGGCCACCGGCAGGCCATCAAGGATATTGCCTGGAACAACAAAGGCTCACAGTTTCTCTCCGCCTCCTATGATCGCTACATAAAACTCTGGGATGCCGAAACCGGCGAGGTGGTCTCTCGCTTCACCACACGCAAGATGCCCTTCTGCGTGAAATTCCATCCTGACAACAACAAGCAGAATCTGTTTGTGGCTGGAACATCGGACAAGAAAATCATTTGCGTAAGTCACCAGAATCCTTTTCATTTTGGATTATAAAAAATTATTTTCTCTCTTTCTAGTGGGATATACGATCGGGTGATGTGGTGCAGGAATATGATCGCCATTTGGGTTCGGTGAGCACCATTACCTTTGTGGATGATAATCGACGCTTTGTGACCACCTCGGATGACAAGTCCATGCGCATCTGGGAATGGGATATACCGGTGGATATGAAATATATAGCTGATCCCACCATGCATTCCATGCCGGCTGTGACCTTGGCACCCAATGGCAAGTGGATGGCCTGCCAATCCCTGGACAACAAGATTGTCATCTTCTCAGCCATGAATCGCTTCAAAATGAACCGAAAGAAATCCTTTAGCGGGCACATGGTCTCTGGCTATGCCTGCCAGCTGGACTTTTCCCCGGACATGAGTTATCTGGTCTCTGGTGATGGCGATGGCAAATGCTACATTTGGGACTGGAAGACAACGAAAATGTACAAGAAATGGCAGGCGCACGAGGGCGTCTGCATTAGTGCCCTCTGGCATCCGCATGAGGCCAGCAAAGTTGTCACCGCTGGCTGGGATGGCCTAATCAAATATTGGGATTAATCCACCCAATCCCCCAATCCCTCTCCCCCGATAGTTTAAGTTTTTCCATAAATAAATTAAATTTACCTTGAACCCTTTTGTTTACATTCTCTACCGCCTCCGCCTCTGGGTGAGGCAGGCTGATAAGAAGGCTCATGCGCAGTGGTTTTGCACCCACCCCGGTTCAGAGTTAATGGAGTGGGCGAACAGAGACAAAAACATATGTGCCATTCTCGGCCAAAATCGATATTTTCTCCCAAATCATAAACTGCGCAAAATTCTTGTCTAGCAAATAAAATCAAATCCTCTTTCAATCCGAAGTCAATCAAAGAGTCAGTGAATCCTTTGGGGAAATTATGTGAAAAGTGCTGGAAAGATTGGAAGAAAAAGCGCACCCTACAGTTATCCATTTGCCATGGCCAAGCCACCCTCGGAGAGCGCTGGTCTCGGCTATGCCTACCATCTGCCATCCGGAGGACTTCTGCTACGCCTGAAGAACTCGCTCTCCCAGTTCAGCGATTTGTTTAGCGAATTCAATAAATATATAGCGCCCGCCTATCATCATGACCGATGCGAGCGGTCCGTGCATATGCGACTGTACTCGATGCACAAGCGAGAGTTTGTGATGGTCTTCCTGGGCTTCTTCACCTGCTTTGGCCTGGGCATTATAATTGGTTTGACGGGGCCGCCCATAACGAGCACCTCGGCTCTGACGGCCAAGGAAATCCTGGCCAATACAACGCTGGCCCAGAGCAAGACAGTGCTGGCCACGGGACCCTTTGCCATGAAGTCCCCCCTGATGACCACCTATTCGCAGCAGCTCTGGCTCATAGCCAAGCTGGTCACCGACAACAATGACGGTGAGTACTTTTTGCCAAGGCCAAGTCAAGTCGAGTCTTTCTATAAGTTTTCTTTTATTCTTTCCCAGATGAGCGGTATGACAAAAGTTTCCAGGTGAGCGTGAGCATCGATGGGATTAATGAACAGCACAAGCCGTTGAGTGTCCTGGGCTCAGGATTTCAGCACAATCGCACCAGACACTTGGTCTGCGTGAGAAATGACTGCGAGGAGTTTACCCTGCTCCATTTGGGCTTTCTCGACTATGCCCACTACATAATCACCGTGCGCTTCTATGGCCTGGAATCCTTCCAGCAAAAATACAACATACGCGGCATCACCTTCTACGTAAGCGATTCGACTTGATATTTTGAGTTCTCCCATTCCTAATCTCTTGGTTTCCTTTCACAGTTCAAAACGTACAGTCCCGAATTTACACAAATTGAGATTTGGTTCCGATTCATTTTCCTTTTGTTTACGTTCATTGTGATCTGCTGGTATGCTCATACGCTGAGGAAATATCCCATTTATGATTGGTCCATAGAGCAAAAATGGTTATCGCTGTTGCTGCCTTTGCTTCTGCTCTATGATAATCCCTTCTTTCCGCTCATCTTTCTGATGAATTCCTGGTTGCCGGGCATGTTGGATGCCATACTCCAGGCCAGCTTTCTCTGTGCTCTTTTAATGTTCTGGCTCTGCATTTACCATGGTCTGCGCCAGAATGAGAGACGCTTTGTGCGTTTCTATTTGCCCAAGGTGATTGTGGTGCTGCCCATCTGGCTCTGTGCCATTGTCCTGGCCTCCTGGGAGAAGTGCAACGAACTGAGAGATCCAACCTACAGTCACTTTGTCGACACCAAAAACTACAATGTGAGTAATCTTTACCCAGTTCCAAGATCTTTTGATTAACTTTATTCGGCAACCCTTTTCCAGGGATTCAAGCTATTTTTCTTTATAGCCTGCGGCATGTATGTGCTCTATTTGTCCCTGCTCCTGCTGCGTGCCTACACCGAGCTACGCTCTATGCCATATTTTGGTGAGTTCTTAGCAATACCCCAGACTTCACTCACCACAGGATTAACCAAGTTGTTCCCTTTCAGATATGCGTCTAAAGTTTCTCACCTTGCTGATGCTCTTTGTCCTGGCCATTTCGATAACGGTGACCACTTGCCGGTTTGGTTTCGGCATACTTGAGGATAATTTTGTGGCCACTTTGAATACCACCTACCGGAGTTCGGCCCAGTTTATGTGCTTCTATGGCCTGTTAAACTTTTATCTGTACACCATGGCGTATGTGTATTCGCCAAATGGCAGATTCGCCCAGTCTGAGCTGGGCGTTACCAAGGATAATCCTGCCTTTTCCATGATCAATGACTCCGATGAGGAGGTGGTCTATGGCTCGGATGAGGAATCTAGGCGACCCCTAACAGCTGTGGGCACTGGTGCCGGCAAGAATGACTACGACAGCGATTAGGCTGGCTGGCTGGTCACTCCTCACTGGCTTTGAGGTTCCTCTTAGTGTTTTAACAAAAATAAAAAAAAACGCCCGATTTGAGCGAATCAATGGAAATAGTTAAATTTTTACTAGATTGTTTTTTTTAGTTTTATAAGATAATTAACACATTTCGCGGGCATAAATAGGCGAGCTTAGATTGATTCGTTTAGACCAATTTTGGTTTTGGTCAAAAGGCCAGTGTCACCGGCATCCTCGTTATAGCCAGCTCGGAATTGCATGCCAGGAGCCTAAAAGAAAGAGATAGCTTACATTTGAGAAAGCTAAAAAAAAAGATTGGAATCTTTGGACTCACATTATACCAGACATCGCGCCAGACTTTGCTGTCGTCGGCGCTGCGTAACAGTTCGGGCACATCGAAACGTGGCACGTTGAAGTAGTTCATCAGGTCGGGCTTGTCATTGCAGTATTTGACGCGAGCCTCGCACCAGTCGCTCTCCAGGCCGAAACGCCAGTCCAGCATCTTCTTGTTGTGGGGATCAGCCTCGTATTGGTCGAAGTCGATGCGTTCAATGTCCTCGACGACCACTTCGGTCTCGCCGCCGGCAGACCAATCGTATATGAGGAGCTCGGCATGGACAGAGATATCCTTAAGGTATTGCTGTTTGTACATGGTCTCTATGTCGCGCAAATAGGCATCACTGAAGACCTTGGAGGCCACCTCGTAGTCCACATTGCGGGCCTTGATCTGTTTCTTGACAGCTTCCACGGGCAAGTCCAGATAGATGACCAAGTGGGGCTTTAGCAGCTCACCGATGGTGTTCTGGCGCAGCTCGGTGTAGACTGAACGAGCGCCACGGGATAGATAGCCCTGACGGAACATGGCTTCCATGAAGACAAAGTCGGAGAAGGGACTGCGTTCGAGTACCACACCCTGGCCGGTGGACAGAATGTGCTGCAAGGCATCGATGTACTGAGAGTAGCGCAGCATGTACATGCGGATCTGGAATTGAGCGGCCAGGTCGTGACCGGGATCGCAGCAGAAGTTGCGTACATCGTAGCTGCGGCAGCTGGGCGGCAATTGGGGATCCAGTTTGCGCATGTCAAAGCCATAGGGATTGATGTAGATTAGATCTAAATCAACAGCTGGATAGTAGAGCATGTCCAGCTCTTCGGCTAGCTCTTTGGCAAATTTGGTTTTGCCAGCGGCGATGGGGCCCTCTACGCAGATCACCTTGGAGTTTTCATCGAAACGTTTGGAGGTGCCGTCCAAAAAGGTATTAAAGATGCTGTACTTTTTGGTCTTGTAGGGATAGGGAGCTGCCTTGGGTACTCGAGGTCCGCCACGCATAGTCTTGCCGGAAATATTGCACTTTTGCATGAAGGCGGCGGGTAGGGCGTTTGTCTGTGCCTGCAGAAGGTTGGGTTGAGCAGCGGCCACGCCGCCGCGGCTACATAGCCGCAACACACCAATACGGAATACGGCAGTCATACTGCAAGGAAGAGTTTATATCAATATTTTGCAGAAATATAAACAATAAGAATAACAGTTTGGTGGAAGTTCCGCTCGAAACGGTTACATCACAGGAGGTATTGAAAGACAGGCAAATATTGGATTTAAAAACTTTTTAACTTTCGTTGTTGGTAATCCTTTGGGTGGAAAAGCTTTTTAACTATATAGCTTTTCTTTATACTACATATTTAGGCAGTTTAATAACGATTTACCTACTTTTTAATGCGACATAAAATGCCCAAAAACAATTTTGGTTGAGTAGATTAGTTCCCGAACGAACAGGACAAGGGAACCGGTTCACTAAGCCAGTGTTTCAAAGCACTTTGCTGAATTTGGTTGATAATTCCGTAACTCGACGCTGCCTTGACGCATATAAAATTTATTTTTTGAACTAGTTCAGCTGCCAAGCTGAATCGTTTGGGGTATTTTTGAAATGTTTTTAAATCAGCGTTCGCAGCCACTAATTCTAGATTCTAGCAAAATATATCAGGATTGGGAGCAGGTAAGTTTAAATTTATATATCTTGGATAAATTTTATTTAGTTGCGCATTATTTAAATCAGCACAATGGCCCGCTTTTATTATCTCAGACGGCATTCAAAGAACACACCGTGCCCGCCAATTGGCAGAAAATTGTTGTGGGTTCCTCAAATGATATACGAAAATTTCTAAAGCAGTTTACGGTAAATAAATATACTTAAAAGGGTCTTCAAACCATAAACCAATTATTGCATTTTCAGATATTTTCCATCGATAGCATTGTTTTCAGAGTATTAAAACCAAACATGCCTACCAACATCACCCATGATGAAAATATTGTGGAGGTGACTTTGATACCAGCTGGACTTGATTTTGACGGAGTAGAAACATGCATTTATTTGCTAAAACGCCAGTTTAGCAGCAATGGTAGTGTCAAATCCTTGATTGCGGATAGCTTGGGCTTCCTAGATTTCCTCCCGAAAGCTGGAAGTTACTTTCACAATGCTCTACAAGAAGGCATTGATGTTGTTTATATAAATGACACCGAATACCTTAACACCGAGCCAGGAACATCATTTGATTCAAAAAATCACCAAGTGATCTACACCTTTTTACAGTTAATAAAACCGAAAAAGGTCTTTGGTTTGAGAGCAGCAAAATTACCAAAATGTCTCTTGGACTTGTGCGAACGACCCGATATACATGGACCACTTACCTAACAAAACACCCTTGGTGTATAATGCAAACAAATAAATTCCGTATAAAAGAGCATATATTAAGTCGGACCAAACAAAAGCTAAAATCTTTACTAAATCTCATTTAGGCCTCGCCCTTTATCCCTTCGTTGCTTTAGTTTTGCTTTTCACTTTCTTCACACGCTTCAGTCCGTCCATTTTGCTTCTCATGAACTGCGCATACATGGACATCATAGTAGGCACGTCTTCCTGGCGTATAACTGTGGAAATCTGTGCAAAACGATAAAATACTTTCCACAAATCATTTTTAAAGCGAAATTCCAAACTCACCTTTTGTGATTTGCTTTGAGCTCGCATCAGACACATGTAGGTGCTAGGTTTGGCTAGTGGTGGTCGACCCTCGCGCGGCTGAGGGCGGTCGTGTCCATCGTCTGCCAAAAAAAAGGTATAGTCATTGTTATTGGTTTGGGTGTCTTTCGTGACAAAATCTCACTCACAGCGTTTGAATGTTAAAGTGAACGAAGAATCCTTCCGTGCAGAATTGGCTATCTTCTCCAATCGGAGTATGAACTATAAATACACATAAAATATGTTATATTTTGGTTAAATGAATTCTAATTGAGAATATTTACATTTGAATTATCTAGTAAAACCATTTCGTGGCAGGTTGTTAAGTTCAGCGAAGGCAACGACAGCTGTGTGCGTATTTTATTAGTGCTACCAGACTGTGCTTAGGCTGGGCACGCTTAGACCGACAAGGCCTGACAAACGTTATGCAACACTGGAAAAATTTAAGCGAATTTGGGTCCGTTCGTTCATTGTGGCGAACTGTTCGCGAACACCCCTCTACATTTTCCTGAGGCGAAAAAAATAGCTAGACAAATTTAAACATAAAGAAAGAAACATAAACATAAGAAAAGCGAAAACCTAAAAGTGCAGGCGACCCAGAAGGCTCCCGCACGCAGAACACTCGCAAAACAACATAGTCGCCGCAGTCACAGCCCTACGCCCGATTGAGTGAACAGCGGCCTATGCTGGTGGTGGTGTAAGCAGAACTAGAATATATAAGCTAAGACGATTGACCGCCAAAGGAAGCGCCGAACCGATCGCCCACGCCAGCAAAACTACATAAACGACAATAGCCAAACCACACCAAGTGTCTTCTTCAATAACCTTCACGTTTGCAGTGGTAAACAAAAGGAGCAAACCAAAACAAACTTGGCAACATGGTAAGCCGGCGGCTCCAACATTATAGGCAGTAACTGCAACAAGCAGCGGGAACAACAGTAACCATCAAGGCAACTACAACGCCAGTCTACTCACGCACGCTTCCCCTTTGTATGGGGTGCGGTGAATAAGCATTTACTCATTTCCAATTTGGCGTTGTCGTTGTCATCGCTGCCTGTGGCCAGTGTGAACTTTGACCGAAGCATTTTTATTTTAGTGTGTATTAAAATGATTAATTAGCACTTTCGACTTTTGCAGGACGTATTCTTAATGATCCGAAGACAAAAGACAACAATCTTTACGGATGCAAAGGAGAACACAACAGTCATTGAATTGAAACGAATGATTGAAGGTGAATTCTTATTGTTGTTGTTCTTATTTGGCGCATATAAAAATGTATTTTTTTTTTTTTTGTTGCTATTTTTAGCACAGATATTAAGAATCATATGTTTCGCTTTCTTTTGGCGATTAAGTAATTTATTTGATTTTTGTTTTATTTACCATTCCATAGGCATTCTAAAAGTCCAGCCTTGCGATCAACGGCTATACAATCAGGACAACGATATTATGGAAGACGATAATACGCTACAGGATTATGGCGTGACAGTCTCCACAGCCAAGGCGCAGGCTCCAGCGCAATTGGGTTTGACATTCAGGTAGGGTAGACAACCAGCAAATGCCTCAATTTTGTATAAACTGATAAGCGGCATCCCGCCAATGTTATCGGACCTACCCTACACGTGCTCAGGCCGAGCGCCAAGCCATGCTTCGAAGGGGTTACAAAATGAACCCAAATTTTTCCCTCAAGGTCAAAAGTGTATATTAAACTGATTTGTGTGTGTGTGTGTGTTTTTTTTTTTTTAGGAATGACGTGGGCGACTTTGAGACGCTTGATATCACACCATTCTCATCACCACCCGATTTACCTGAAGTTATGAAAAATCAAGAGGCCTCAAACGGACAAGAGCAAGTTGCATAGATAAAGCTTAGACAAGTGAGAAAACGAAGCAAACACAAAATCATCATCTCTACCCCAACAGAAATTAAACCAACAACTACAACAACAACAACAATGGATATTGCCGGTTTCACCGGCTTAAAAATATACAAAACAAAAATAAATTAACAAAAAAAAAACAACTAATAAGCAACTCATTACAACAGCAGAGTCAAATTTGTCGTCATCATGGCTACTCCCAAAAAAAAAACAAGAGTTCAACAAACAAACTATTATTAATGAAAGCAAAAAAAACAACAAATATTTTTTTTTTTTTTAATTAATTAACACTCTGCTTGGTCGGTCACTCATCAGCAACTACACATATGCATTTTTTCGTTGTTTAAAGCGAGGAACAATGTTATGTTTCTTATAAAAGAAGAAGAAAGATGAATGTAATTTTGAAATGGAAATTTATACAATTCAACATTACACTTTTTTGCCACTAATTGTTTTTGTTTCGTTTATGAAAAAAAAAAATTATTTTTTACGAATTTGTGTAAATGAAAAAAAAAATTAATGCACCATGAAAAAAGAAGAAAATGGGAATTTTTTGAATAAGGCCGACACACATTGAATTAAATATTGAAAGTTATAAAAGAAAAGAAAAAAACACACTGAGAAAATATCTAAATAGCCTTAAAAAATGAATTGAATTGCAATTGAAAGATTATTGTGCTAAACGGTGAATATTGAAAATATTGGGTTTTAATTTTATCATAATTTATAATCAAATTATTATGATTATTGTAATAATAAGATTTAATTATTATTATTAAAAACAAAAGAAAAAAAAAAACGGAAATTGTTAATCACTATCATCGTCGGAATCAACGCCAGCCGTCATGGCAGCCACTTCGGCATCGTTGGCATCAGTGCCGCCATCGGCTTCGTCGTCTTCGCCGCTATCGATGAAGGAGGCATTGCTACTTTGCTGCAGCTCCAGGTGCTCTAGGTACTCTTGCAGGCGATCTTGGAAAAAGTTAATATAGGTTTGTTTTTGTTGGGCCGTGGCTGGGAAGTAATGTCCACCGGGGTGTTCGAGTATTTCGACATTTTTGAAATTCGCTGCTAAGGATTCGCTCATGTCCTTTGGTATGATGTCATCGGTGAGACCGTAGATGTGTAGGGTTGGTATGGTGATGGGCTCTTCGTAGGCGCTCATATGTACCAGGCTGCCGGAAATGAAGCCAGACGAGAGCACAGCAAATTCTGGTCGAATTGAAGTCACTAAAAAGAAAAAAATAGTTCAATAAATTTCTTGGCTAATAAGAAAATTCATTTACATTTCTTTTTGGCCAGACCGCAGAGTAAGCCCACAAAGCAGGCACCTTGGGAGAAGCCCAGTAGACCTTGGAATGGTCCCTGCGATTTCCAAGCTTCTTCCACAACTTTTAGGCTCTGCTGAAAACCTATAGCCGGGCCGGACTTGTTGGTGCCCTTAAAAGTGCCATCATCTTTGTTGGCCCACCAGCTGCGCTGATCCGGCACTGGCTCCGCCGAAGATTCCAGAGGTGCTGCTATGTGTGGAGCCGTTATAAACACAAACTCGGCATATTTCCCAGCAAATTTACGAAAGGAACCCAATTTATTTTTAAAACTATCGCCGTTCTGTCGGTATCCATGCAGACACAAAACCCGCACTTTTTCTGTAATCTCCATATGATTGTGTTGTCCCGCCGAGGCCGAGGCAGAGGCACCACTTGAACTTGGCGCATCGTTATTAGTCATTTTTATTTTGTATTTGTATGTGTGTTTATACAAAAATAAAAAATTGCCAAAAACACGGTTATGTCTGAACCAGAACACAGCTGTGGCCGGCATTCGGCAGTGTTGCCAGAAAGACCTGGCATTTTGCGGAAAACTACTTTTCCCATAATAATAGCTTCAGACATATATTCTAAATATTTTTTTTTAATTAACAGGAACTTTTTCTTCGACTTATCCGAGTTTTTTTTTTTAATACGCAATTAGTTAGTAAATAATAAGAGACCAAAGCAACTCTAGCTCTGTGTGATTAGGTGGCAACGCCATATTTTTGCCGCATTTTATTTTACGTAAATTCTTTTTAATTTCATATAAGATTCTAAAATTGTCGAAACTAATCACAAAAACTGAGAAAAATCTAGAGACTGCTTTGAAAATGATTTATACCACTACGATGCTGTCGCGTGGATCGCTCTTCGCCTCCATGATCAACAAAGTCAGGCAAGTTGTAAAAAAACAACCCACTGCATCTACAAACGAAATCAACAAAAATTTTACACCTACGTCCATGCCCACAATTACCACATCCACCAACGCGACTGCCACTGCAACTGCTGTTGTTTCCACAAATTCCCACAGGCCGCCAATGGGTGCTGCCAGCATCAGCAACAGCATGCCCCTTCAACAGCCCAAGACCCTCGAAGAGCAAGTTGGCCTGCCACCCCGACCAAAGAAGCCGCTGACACCGTACTTCCGTTTCATGCGCGAAATGCGCCCCAAACTTATAGCTAAGAACCCAAATATATCCACCATAGACATAGTGCGACAGCTCTCCAAGAACTGGTCGGATGCCGATCCCAAGCTCAAGGAACGTCTGCTAGTTGAATACAAAAAAGACCAGCAAGTCTATGTGGAAGAGCGCTCCAAGTATGATGCCAAACTAACGGATGAGCAGCGTGCCGAAATCAAACAGCTTAAACAGGACATTTCCGATGCCAAAGAGCGCAAGCAACTGCGCAAACGTGTCAAAGAGCTCGGACGTCCCAAGAAGCCGGCCTCTGCCTTTCTGCGTTTCGTGGCCACTGAACGTGTAAACACACCACAGGGAGCCCAGCAGACCTACCGCGATTGGCACCAACGAGCCACAGCCAAGTGGTCTCGCCTCTCAGACGCCGAAAAGGCCGTCTACCTGCAAGACTCTCGCAAGGAACTTGATCAGTACAAGTATGCCAACAAATCCACCCAGCTAAGCAGCTCAATTCTCAATACATGATTTTCTCTTTATTACAGAAAAGCCATCTCAGTGTGGGAGGAGAAAATGATACGCCTGGGCCATATCGATGTGGTACGCTCGGGCAATCTCATAGAGCCACCAGAGCCAAAGCCCCGCAAGTCGCTGGGCCTTAAGGAAAAATAGTATACGGCCAAGACTTATCAAATGCCATCACAACATTTATTCTTACACATTTTCATAAAAGTTTTTGAAAAATTTTCGTTTCTTTATATTAAACCAAAAAGTTCAGCGCATGTTCTAAGCCCTCATAAAAATGTTAATTTTGTTAAATTCAACGTGGTTTTAATTGAAAAACTTTTTCGAATTAAATAATAAGCGAAAAAAGTTCCTTCTGCTTGGATCTTATATAAAGTAAAAATAAGTTATGCCTGAGATAATGAAAATCTCAAAAAAAAAAAATATTTTTATTTGAAAAATAAAAAAAAAATGAGTTTTCTTTATCGATTTAGATGTGGCTAAAGTGCTTACTCAGGCCAAATAGAAGTTTGGCATTTTCAACACGTGTTTGAGTCTTACGGGGTTAAAATCACAATTAATTTCTTCAGTTGATTTAACACGGTAATCGACACAATTTCAATCTATCTGCGTAGATCACGGTGTACAAATATCATATTAATTTGCCACCTCAAATGCACAGAATATATCAGAGATCAAAATAAATTTTTCATAGTACAGTCAGACAACTGATGTAATCTTTCTGGAAGATTTGCTAGGTGGCAAGTCAACAAGTCAACCGCACGTTTCTGGTCTCAGTTTCGAAATGAACCGAGCTGTGCCCGTCTTAGAAACGTTTGCCTTCTACCTGATTATCGGTCGAGTTCTCAATTTTTGGAATTCGTTTTTGTCTGACTTTTTCACTCAACGTTATCTGAGTGCAGAGGAATGGGAGAGACACCGAAAAACCCGATTGAGCATTAACATTTTTTTTTTTGAAACGTTTCTTGGTCGACTTGGAAATACGCTGAGCCCAAATAAACATAATTCGAATTTTTCTTATTTGTTTAAAAAAAGAAGAAGAAGAAATCAGCTCAAATGTCTTCAAATTTAGCCTAAGAAAAAATAAATCGTTTATTTAAAAATCAAATTTTATTAATCTAATCAAATCTTCCGGTTCTAACAAACTTTACTGGTTTTTTATTAAATACATATATATATATATATATATATTTACATCGAGCTGTTAAGTTGGTGTAGACAAATTACGCAACCAGAATTGCCAAAACCTTGAGCTACTCCGAAAGCCAGAAACATACCAAACCAACCAGCAAACAACACCGCCAACCGAAAAGAAACTTTTCGTAATCAAAAATGCCGAATTATAAACAACTAAACAAATGTCTTGGTGTATGTGTGTGTAAGTGTGTGTGTGTCTTATATATTTATGTATATATACTTGGTATCTTGTTTACTGGTTTGGCCAATACAAAATTCGCAAATCTGCAGAATTCAAAAGCGGCGAATGACAATTTTGTAAATGCCAAGCAATACAGTAGAGACTGCCTATGACTGCAGCTGCAATAATTCGGAGTTTTTCTATTCTGGGCTATCCCAACATAAACGGACTTTGTACCCGGATCGGACTGTCTTTGTATTCTCAACGAAGTGGAACCATTTTCTGAGACTGGCCTGGTCTGGCCTGACTTGAGCTGGCCTGCTCTATGCACTAACTACTTATTAGCCACTTTATTGTTGTTGTTGTTGTTTTATGTCTTGACAGGGGTCTTTTCAGTTGTTAATGTGGTTCTTATGTATTCAAAATTAACCATTTGGGTTCTTTATTACGACTCACAAAAAATTCAAGAAGGAAAAACTAAAAAAAAATTTTTTCTTTTTAATTTTTTTTTTTTTTTATTGAAAAAAATCGCTCGCTCACATTTCTTGGTCGTTTGTTTTGGCATAAAGAAACTAAATACTTAAATTCTAGACGAATATTTACATAGGTTTTTTTTTCTGTTTTTGTTTTTTTGTGTTTTTCTTAAAAATATAAACAAATTTTGTAATCTGGGAAATATTCTGAGATGTCCAAAGGTGGAGAAAATAATTTAAACAAAAATGAATGAAAAATGATTTTCAAAAAATTTCAATTTAATTTTGAAAAAAAAATGTGATGTGTTTTTTTTGCTTAAACCAAATAAAATAAAATAATAAAAAATAAATCGATTAATCGATTAACGATAAAATCCAACAAAAATTCACTAGAAACAATTAACATTTATTTTTTTATTTGTTTTATTTGTTACTCTCTTCCTCTTCTTCATTTTATACGTATGTTTTGAAAAATCACGCAAATTCAAAGATCTTCAGGGCCAGGGGGGAGGGTGGGGGTGTGAAGGGATTTCAGCGTTCACTACGCTTGCCTGAGTGACTATCCTCCGAGGGCGGACGAACCCAGCCACCATAGCGGCGTTCCATTTCACGAGCCACAGCTAGGCAAAGATGATCCTGGCCTGGATTGGCCACCACCTGTATGCCCATGGGCAGATTGCGACGATCCAGACCGATCATGCAATTGGTGACTGGCAGGCCGAGGGTATTGAAAATGGCCATATACATGGGCTCCAAAAGCTTATGATAGATCTGATAATGCTGGTGGGCCGTGTTCGGGAAAGTGGGATAGAGGAAAACTCCATCGGTGCCGAGCAACTCTTTGAATTCAGTCTTGAGGGCCTCGATAATGGAGGCCAAGTGTTTGTGGCGTGAGTTCGGTATGAGCTTCATGAAGTTCTGGAGATGACCAATGATGACCGATGGCAGGATGGAGTCGGAGCAGCCGAAAAAGTATTTCACAGTCTCCTTGCAAACGGTCTTGGGCGGCTCACCCTCCTCGGTCTTGTGGTAAATGGTCTCGATGTTCTTCATGTTCAGCATGGCCGATACCATGAAGAGAGACCATTTCATTTTTCGTATGTTGACTCGCTTGGCATTGAAGTCGCTGGCCACACGGTTGATGGCGGCATGGAGATCGCGACTCAGGGGCCGCATCATGCCCGAGGGTCCGTCGTTATCCATGAAGAAGAAGCGAATGCCGTGTACGCTGATCTCCTTGTCGAGGGTTAGCTTGGGTCCTGTGGGATCGGCCATGCACTTGAGCAGGAGTGGCAAGTCCTTGGCATACCTGGTCATGGGGGCAATGGTGAAGAAGTCGCCCCACTGGGGAAAGTCGCTGGTTGGATGGTGACCTCGGAAGGAGACTGCATAGGGTGTGGGCTTGTGACCCCAAATGCCGCTGAACATGGCCGGCAGACGCGAGGAGCCACCAATATCCGAGGTCAGGCCCAGTAGAGAGGCACCGCTGGCTAAGAGGGCCGCCTCACCGCCCGAGGAGCCACCCGGTGTGCGCTTCAGGTCATAGGGATTCTTTGTCTGACCCGTCACATTGTTGTAGGTCTCCCAGAGCAGACAGAGCTCCGGAGTGTTGGACACCAGCAATATGATTCCACCGAAGCGCTTTATCTGCTCCACCACTGGGGCATCCGATTTGGCAATCTGCGGGGTCTTAAAGACGCGACCCGCCTGATTGGTCAGACCCTTGACCGCAATGCTCTCCTTCACGGTCACCGGAATGCCAAGCAGCGGTGTGTGCTCTTCCATCGACTCCACACTGTTGATGCCCATGGCAATGACATTGTCAATTTGTCGGGCCTCCTCTAGGGCCTCATCGAAACGATCCTGGACAATGGCATTGATCAGGGGATTCACCTGCCGGCAACGTTCGATATATGCCTCGACCACCTCTTCGCTTTTTATCTAAAAAACAGAGAAAGAAAGAAAACTTTTATTTCCGCATTTTCGCTCAGAAATATGAATATTTTCAATTGATAACTGAATCAATTTACAATAAATTAAAATCAATAAATCAAAAGAAATTAATTTTCCGTCGTTGCCCAACTCTCACAGTGAGCGGTCATAGTGTCCACATTTTAAGTGAAGTAAAGCTACGTTACATCGAGTAAACTCTTATCTCGCTTTACGATCAGTAAAGAAAACAACCCAAAACAAAATAACAAATCAAAATTAAACGTCGATTGACGCCCCCCTCGTTTGGCGGTGCTGAAGCACCGACCTCACATAAAATGGTACGAACACGCGATGGACCGCGCTCCTCTCAAAGCGCATACAACAATTACTACCGTCCACTACAAACGATAGATGACAATGATGAAGATAGCAGCAGTGATATTGATGATAAGAATGATGAGTCGACAGCCAAGGCCTCCGTTAAAATGCCACCAATAACGGTTATTAAGCAAAACCCTTCCTACGTTCACAATATTCTTACTGAGTGCAATATCTCTGATTACTATATAAAAACAATATCTATTGGTATTAAGATATTTGTAAAAACACAGGAAATCTTTGACAAGATACGCTTAAAGCTTACAGCACTCAAATGTGAATTCTATTCATATGAAACTAAAACAACCAAACCTTACAAAGCGGTTCTTTCCGGACTAGACAAATTTTCAAATCCTGAAGTTATGCAGATGCTCATCAACCTGGGATTAAACTGCATTGATGTGAAAACCATTGAAAAAACCACTCGCAATGGTAACAATCTGTTATTATACATTGTTTACTTTGCAAACAAAAGTACTACCTTAAGCGAACTTCGTAAAAACTACTCTTATCTTAATCACACTAAAGTACGATGGGAGTACAAGACAAAATCACCAAATAAATTGACACAGTGCTATAATTGCCAATTGTTCGGTCACGGTTCCAATAAGTGCTCTGTTAAAACATCTTGCGCCTACTGTGCCGGCCCCCACTTAACATCAGGTTGTAAAGACAACACAAAGAAGAAATGCGCAAATTGTAACGGTGATCACCCTTCCACTGATGTAAGTTGCCCATGCCGTCTTTCTTATCAGGCACTACTGATGAAGCGCACAAGCAGAGGCAAACAATTCAACAGTAAAAATGAAGAAATCAACAACAGGGAAATCTCGCAAAATGGAAAGAGAGTTCGTAATAATTATCAATACACAGCTAGCGGTCCTATTCCGCAAAAAACCACATACAATATGTATAATAACGGCAGTCCTAGTTACAGTCAGATGCTCACAAATTCATATTATCAGAAAACAACAACACAAGCGGTACCAAAAAACTCAGAAAAATCTGATCTCTTTACTTTTGAAGAAATGACAACCCTTCTGACAGAGCTTATAAGTAAGTTAGATGAATGCAAAACAAAAGGTGACCAATTTAACGTCATAACTAATTTAGCACTCAAATATGTTTACTCTAAATAATAAATGTATAGATCATCTGACTATTATGGCATGGAATGCGCGTGCCGTTCATTGTAAACGACTAGAATTAATTAATTTTCTTATTGAAAACAAAATTCATGTACTACTTGTTAGTGAAACCTGGCTAACGCAAAATATGAAATTCTATATACCCAATTACACAGTTTATAGAAACGACCGCACTTCTACCAGAGGTGGTGGAGTCTCTATAATAGTTCATAACTCAATTAAACATAAACAAATCGCAAGTTTAAATACCCATTTCATTGAAAATGTCGGAATAGAGATGAAAGTTGATAACTCAACATCACTAAAAATCTTTTCAGCATACTTTCCTGGTTCTTCGGCAAAGTGCCTCACAAACTGTAACCAAATAATTTCAACAAAACATAGGAAAGAATTATTTAAATGCGATCTGCTTAAAATTTCACGTATCACTGGCTGTTTTGTTGTTGGAGGTGACCTAAATTGCCGAAACAGACTATGGAATTGTTCTCGGGCAAATAGTTATGGTAATACATTACAAGAACTCTCGTCCACTGGAAAATTCGCCATTATTTTTCCTCACGAGCCAACTTACATTCCGGCAAATTACAAAAGTAAACCATCCACTCTTGATATATTTCTTTCAAATATCCCAAAAAATATATCTGACCCCGTTGTCCATACTAATCTTTCATCGGATCACCTCCCAGTTATATGCAAGTTTATTTCGCAAATTAAAACTGTCGATTCAAAATATCAATTACAATACTCCAAAACAAACTGGCAAGCTTATAGCCGCTCTTTAGATAACAAATTTCATATCAAATTATTGCATGATTCAAATAATTGTAGAAATCGCGATGAAATTGATAAGATGGCGGACTTTCTACAATCAGCTATAAGTGAATCCATTGATAAGTTTGTACCAAAAAAGCGAATAAAAGAACATGTTAAAAAACTCCCTACCTACATTAGGGAAAAAATCTCAGAAAGAAACGTAGCGCAAAGACAATGGATTAGAACCAGACAACCAATCTTCAAAGCCAGGGTAAACCACCTAAACACAATTATACGCCAGAAATTATTTGATCACAACAATATTTCATGGAATCAGAAACTGTGTAGTCTAGAAAACAGCTCAAATTCATTTTGGAAATTGACTAAAGTCATTAAAAATAAAAAACAGTTTATCCCAAGTTTTAGTCATAATAACAAAATGTATCTAACCGCCCTCGAAAAAGCCAATTTACTTGCCGAAATCTTCGAATCGAAGCATCATACAACTGATACCTTTGCGGATCCACCTACATCTAACATTGTACAACTTACCCGAAACCAGCTTGTTTGCCAAAATAATCCGATTGTAGATAAGCAGATAACAATAAAAGAACTAAAAGCAGTTGTAAACTCTCTAAAAAACAACAAAGCACCCGGAACTGATAATATTCCGAATATTTGCTTAAAAAATCTACCAAAAAACGCACTTAAATTTTTGTCCATTCTGCTCAATAGTTGCATGGAACTTTGCTATTTTCCTTCTCAATGGAAAATAGCTAAAGTTATCCCGATTCCCAAGCCTGGGAAACCACCCGACTGTCCGTTGAGCTACCGCCCTATAAGCCTGCTTTGTGGGTTTTCAAAAATTTTTGAACGCCTTATCAAAGCCAGGTTAAATCTTCACTTTGAGGAAAACAACATCTTACCTTCAATTCAATTCGGATTCAGATCCTCTCTAAGCTGCATCCACCCACTAAAGAAAATTGCGTCGTTTATCAAAGATAATTTCACACGAAAGAAATCTATTGGCTTGGTAACTCTTGATATTGAGGCTGCTTTTGATACAGTATGGCACCATGGCCTAATTCATAAGCTAGTGCAATATAACACTCCACTATATCTAACTAAACTCTTGTCAAGTTTTCTTTCGGACAGGAGCTTCTTTGTTTGCTTATTAGGTTGCAATTCCAAAAATAAACAAATAACAGCTGGAGTCCCCCAGGGCTCTGTACTAGGTCCAATACTCTACAATGCCTACACCAGTGATATTCCAAATTTTGAAAATTGCAAAACATTAATGTTTGCTGATGACACAGCGTTATATTGCTCCAACGTAGAGTTTAATGTTATATATCAAGAGCTTGAAAAATCTTTAAAATTGTTATCAAATTATTTTTATAAATGGAAAATAAAATTAAACGCTTCCAAAACAAAAGCAATTTATTTTACCAAAAAGCGAAAGACAGACTTCTTACCTAACAAGAATCTGCAACTAAACAACACAGTTGTCAAGTGGGAAAGTAGCGTACGCTATCTTGGCATTTGCCTGGACAAAAAACTTATTTTTAGCGAACACATCGGTAAAACCATAGATAAAATTAATAAAACCACGCGTATACTATATCCCTTTATAAATCGTAAGTCAAATCTATCATTGCACAACAAAATAATTATATATAAATCAATATTCTTACCAAAAATGTTATATGGATGCCAGATATGGGGTAGCTGTGCAAAAACACACCTTAAAAAAATCCAAACTGCCCAAAATAAGTTGCTAAAAATGATTCTTAATAAGCCATTCTATTACGCAACGATAAATCTACATAATGAAGCTAAAGTCAAAATGATAAATACTCACATCTCAAATGCTACTTATAAATTTAATCTTAATAACAACAATTAATTACTATATGTATCAGTAGTCAGTAAGTTAATATTTAAGTCCAAGCTAAAGGTTTTTTTCTCAGCCAAATTTTTCCTTAGTCATTTAATATAAATAAAATATAACAATAAATTAAATATAATTCATAAATTATATCTCAGCTGTAAAGATACTATATCTAAACTCTGACTCCTAAATGTAAAGCTAGCTTTAAGCAAAATGTACATTTCGGCAATAAAGCAAATTATTATTATTATTATTAATTAATTTTCCTGACATGCACAATTCATTTTATTGACAGCTTGGGAGGGGGCGTTGGCTGAATAATCCAAAAATGCTCAGGCTTTTTTTTCGGGAGTCTTGGAAAATTCTAGTCTGATTTTTTTTTTTTTTTTGGGAGTTTCGAAAATTCTAGTCGGACTTTTTTTTCCCCTATAAAAATGAGGCCAAGCCAGTCAGAGTGAGAGGTCGTTTAATTAGACTTAATTACGTTCTAGAAATATGAGAGCTTTATTGCGGTCGAAATTATATAATTTTTATTATTTTCTATACCATACGAAAAAAAGTTAGACCTATTTAGTTGAACGCGATTGTACGAAAATTATATATTAATGCGTACAGTAGAGATCTTTTCACTCAAATAAAAACAAAATCACCGCAATCACACACACACATGCACACATGCACAATTTTGCATACCACATGTAAAAATTTGTTGATCTGCGCTTACAACAACACCAATAAAGATATAATTAAAATTAAGGCTACTTGACTTTTTCAATGACTTCCACTGTAATAATAAATCAACAGCAAAAGTTTACAACAACAACAAAAACAACAGAAGCAACAACAACTTCGGTAGCAGCGCAATCATGTAAAGCTGACTAGTTGCAAGCAACCCTGTAAAAGAGGAGAAACCGAAAGAGACCCAAACTGACACACACACACACGCACGCACATTTGTACATAAAAGCCACTGGCAAGCGTGTAAGAGAAAAAAAAAGAACAACACAAAAAAAAGAAGAAGAAGAAGAAGAGAAGGAGCAGTGATATTGACAGCCAAATAGACGGCAAATTCAGCAAGTGGAAAACCAGCGAAGCGATTTGTATAAAAATTATAAAAAAAAAAACATGTTGCCGATGCATTCGCTGCTTTTTGTTTATGAAATAATAATAAACCGAGACACACACTCACACACACACACATGAACCCATCTTGTCTTATTTTGTGGGCTAACCAAAATATGTGATCTCTCTCGGATTTTTATATGTCGTCTGAGTCTGAGTACGTGCTATAAAACTAAAAAAGCTTCAACCGTGGCAAATTTAAAAAAAAAAATAATAAAAAAAATTATATTTTCTTAATTCAAGTACGAATTTGTTTAATTTTATATAATTTATATAAAGAATACTGACCCACAGCCTCGACACTGACCGACCCGACCCATTTATAATTTTCAAAGATTCTTTCAAGATTAATTGAAATAATCATTTAGCCTTTTTTTTCAAATCTCAAAAAATTGCGCATTTAAAAATTTTTTAGAGAGACAAGAAGACAATTGGCAAAACGGACCAATGCAACTTTTAATGACAATGAAACCGAGAGTAATTAAATATATATTATAATATGTAGGTAAAATCTAAATTATATATATGTGTACGTGTATGTGTGTGTGTGGTGTTATGAAAACTAATAAAAAAAAGTTTATACACACTTGAAATAAAAATATTGTTATTATTATTAAAACAGTGTGAAACGTGCATAAATAAATTTTGACATGACAAAAAAAAAATAAAAATAAAAATATATATACAAAATATATTTTATTAAAACCAGAAATTTTTTAGAATCTACTATATTGGTTTGAAAACCCAATGACCTTAGCTTTCTTGTTTTGGTGTACGAAGGCAATGAATATTTCGGTCCTAAAATTTTTTTTTTTTTTTTGAAGCTTCAAAAGAAGCCGTCCGAGTGGCTTGATTTTTAGGGCGGTTCCTATTAAAAACAATAAAGATAATAGAGATAATACTTTTAGCTTTTCCTTGAAGATCAGCTTAATTGGGCTTTGATTTGATCGGGTCTTCAGAGAGTTTTACTTGGAAACTAATGATGAGGCATTCTGGGTTGGTCTGACCATTTTGATTTGGGCCAGTTCCTAAGACAGATAATAGATATAGCTTTTTCTTGAAGAACAGCTCGGATGTTCAGAGAGTTTTAATGGGAAATGATGATGCATTCTGGGTTGGTCTGACAAGTTTTTATGGGGAAGTTCCTAAGAGATTTAGCTTTTCCTTGAAGATCAGCTTAATTGGGTTTAGATTTGTTTGGGATCTTCAGAGAGTTTTAATGGGAAACTAATGATGATGCATTCTGGGTTGATTCGATCTGGTTTTTAAAAGGTAATGCCTGGCTCAATGAAATACCAGGTTGGCCTGACAATTTTTCGTAGTTCCTAAGAGAGTTAATCACGGGGATAATAGGCTTTAATTTGATCAGATCTTTAGAGTTCTGGCTTGGTCTGTTTGTCACTTCTAAAGAGACAAAAATGCATTTTACTTTTCTTTGAGGAACAGCTTAATTAGGCTTTCATGCAATTCCCTTAACACTCCGATTTGATCTGCGATGCTTAAAAGGTTTTAATTGGGAGCTCTGATGTTGCCTGACTCAATGAATTACTGGGTTTGCCTGACAATTTTTTTTGTTTTTTTTTTGCTAAATGGACTTGATGTTTTGATTTTATCTGGCAAATTGCTTAAAAAATATATATGTATATACACTTTAGGCACTTAAGTCGGAGAACTTGAAAAAGTGCGGATTTTTGAACAAAGCCAAGTCAGAGAGTATACCCAAGTCGGTGACTCATTTTTTTAAATTTTTACTGGTTTTTATTGCTCTTGCCTAATTGAAATGTGAGTGAGAAATATGTGCGAGTATGGGTAGATAGGTATATCTTTCGGTCGGGGCAATTGACTACTACACTTTGCCTTTCCAGCTCAATAAAACAAAAATATTTTTGGGCAATTTCTTACATTGCTCGACTCTTTTTCAAGTCATCAAATGTTTCTCCATTGTTCAAAATAAAATAAAAGGTTTCAAAGATCCCAAAAAAACCGTATGAAAGTGACCCACTAACGGTGTGCTTGGAATTTAAAAAGGCCCCCAAACATTTTAGCTTCGGTCTCGACTTGCTAACTAAAGAGCCACGCGTCCGAAGCGTCTCCCGAGTATCTAATAAATTGAGCAATAATTGACAGAGTCGAACAAAGAAAATCGGGAAAATATATGTATATAGACTTACCTTTCTCGTGCGAATCAGTTTGGCCAAATCCACGGCTGGTATTTCCAACAGATGGCTCCGTATGGGTGGGAGCTTGCGCCGTAATACCTTGATATTGGTATAACGGCTATAGGGGACCACAAACCAACTGAAGACAATCATAGCCGAACGCAAAAAGCGCCGCATGATATATCCCAGTATTCTGGAACAAAGTAGCACAGCAATTTTGATGCTTTTATTATTTAAACCAATGAAAATAATTATTTCTTTTTTTTTATAAAAACAACACAAAAAGGCTAGAGAAAAGTTTGGTAAACTTTTATTATTTTGGTAGCGATGCGTTTATTTATTTTTTTTATATTTGCGAAATGAGTTGCGACGAACCGGTTCACGCGGTGGCAATCAGGATTGTGCAATATGCAGCTGGGGTAGCTGGCTGCAGCAATGGCTGCTGCACTGCTTCAGAATTGCACAATTTTATTTATATATATATATATAAATTTATATATATATATTTTGTTGATTTACTGCTCTTTTTGAATACTGTTTTTTTTTTTTTTGGTCAGTTAGCTAAGATTTAAAATACTTTTTTGTTTTGTTTTGGCTTTTGGATTTTGAGATTGCATCGTTTTGGCAAGCAATTGATGAAAGAACTTAATAACATCACAGTCTACTTTAATTGAGTTTTCGATTAGTTTTGATAAATGTGAACACTTTTTAAGTACATTTCCCTATGGACATTATCCAGGCCATCTGAGCACTGGCCAAAAGTTTTTCTGCCTTTCATTTTTGTAGTCAATTCGGATTTGTCCCACTGCCAGAAACTAATGTTATTTTGTTTGTGTTTTGTTCAGGCAAAGAAACTTTAAGCTTTGATTTTTTTTTCTTTTTCGTTTTCGGTATATTTTGTTTTTTCTTTTCCGTTATTAAAGACGCGCTCACGCCCGAGTCAGTTAAACAAATAAGCTCTCTGAGCATGCGGGCCGTTTTATTTAAACCCAGCTTGAAACTCTCTCTCTTGCTTTGGCTCTGAGTCGATAGCTCTCGCGCTCTCTCTCGCTTTGGCTTTGAGTCGATAGCGCTCTCGCGCTATCGCTCTCTCTTGAAAGCTGCGCGTCTCTTTGGTTTGCTCTCTTCTTGGGCTGACACTCTCTTGCATTTGGGAATCCCATAAACGCAGACTTGGACTTCCTTAAGGAAATGACCTAGGCACCTCGTAACTGACTAATTAGTTAAAACGACGTCAGCATTTGATTTGTTTACTTTAAAAAATTAATAACTAAAACAAAGAATATATAGCCTACAATTATTTGTTGGCTGAACTTTTAAACTGGACTGTTGGCAGTACCTAGAATTCCATTTGGTTTTTTTTTTTTGTTTTCTTTATTTGTATGATTTGCTCAGCCTCAGTCTTGGGTAAATGTCATTAGATAAAATTACTTTAGATGAGTCCAGGTAAGCAAATAATTACAGATAATAAACATTAAATACCAGTAATAAATAATCTGAACGAATCTACAAAAATAGAGTGCTGAACTAGAAACATGGGAAACAAGGTTTCATAATACATTTATGAGGTAATCAAAGTGTAGACTGTACTTTCAAAATGAGCTTGATCTAATATTTGTTTAAATAGTTTATAATTTCTTTTGATAAACATCTATTTTATTATGTTTAAATGTCGTTTTAGATTGTTTACCAAAAAAAAAAAAAACGAAAATTATTTTTTAATTATTTCGCTGGTCATTAGTTCAACCACCGATAAATTAAGAACGACTATCCAAATGGACTTCAGAATTTCTTTACATAATCCAAGCCTTTTTGGGTTTTATTATCTCACAGAAAATGATCTTATCTTAGGATCTTCGAGACCAGGTTTGAAATTATTTTGAGACTGGAAAATTAATCACTTGTTCTTTTAGGAACTATGGAAATTTCCATTTTTGTCTATAGCATAAAAGTATTAGCCTGTCTCTCTCTCTCCCCAAATGTTTTGAGTTCTTTTCTTTCTTATCGCTGAAATGCCACTGATTTTAAGAGAACTAAGGTGTTCATGAAAATCGATACGATTTTGATATACCCTACACCCTGGTTCCGGAAGGTGAATTTAAAGATTCTTGACTTCTCTAATTATGATCCGACTTAATACATACTTGATCTAAATATTATCTGAACGAATATCTAAAGAAGAGGGAGTGAGGGGATCCCCGACATCACCTTTCCCCCAGCCAATAGGCCCCTTGGATACAGAGTATAGAAACTAAACACTATGCATAATTTGTCTAGAAGAGAAGAGCACTACGAAGAGATAACTGGAAGTGAACTTTGGCTATGAAAAGCCAGTAGAGCAGATATCAGTTAACTGGGTTCTTTTCTTGAGAGCGGTCGGCACTTCAACCAGTTCGAGACGCGTCATCACTTCAATTAAAACAACGACAACAAAAGCAAATAAACATAAAAAAAAAAAAACAACAAAAAATTAGATAATAGAATAGAAGAAAAAATATATAACAAATGTGGTCGGCAGGAATTTATCGGAGAGTTGCAACCATAGTTACTGATAATTGGACACCACATCAAATCTTGAGAAATTTTACAGCCGGTGTTGGCTCGAGTGGCACCAACAACAACGACAACAACAACGAAAATAGCAATAATAATAATGAGAATAATAAAGAGTTGGGTTCAAGCTCAGTCGACGACCGGCACCCCTTGAGGGGGGTGCGGGTTTTGGACCTCACTCGGATTATTGCTGGCCCCTATTGCACTATGGTGCTAGCTGATCTGGGAGCCGAGGTAATCAAGGTAGAAAGACCAAATTTTGGTGACGAGGCCAGAAAATGGGGTCCACCATTTTTGCAAAATAGCCGAGATGCCACATATTTTTTGGCCCCCAATCGGAATAAGCAAAGTATCTGCATTGATATGAAGCGTGGTCAGTCGATATTCTATGAGCTGGCCAAGTGCAGCGATGTCCTTGTTGAGAACTATGTGCCAGGCACTCTGGACAAGTATGGACTGGGCTATGAGCAGGTCAAGAAAATTAATCCCAAACTTATCTACTGTTCGGTCACGGGCTATGGCTCGGTCGGTCCTTATGCCAAGCGTCCTGGCTACGATGTGATTGCCGCCTCTATGGGCGGTCTGATGCATATAACAGGAGAGCGTGAGGGACCGCCTTGTAAGGTGGGCGTGGCTGTGACAGATGTGGCCACCGGTCTCTATGCCCATGGTGCTATTCTGGCTGCCCTCTACCAGCGCGAGCGCACTCAGCGGGGTCAGAAGATCGATGTAAATCTCTTGTCCACTCAAGTCTCGATGCTTATAAATGTGGCCAGCAATTATCTCAATGCCGGCACTGAGGCTCGTCGCTGGGGCACAGCTCACTCCAGCATTGTGCCATACGAGAGCTTCAAGACAGCCGATGGCTATTTGACCTTGGGAGCCGGCAGCGATGCACAGTTTGTGGAATTGTGTAGACTCTTGGAGGTGCCCCAATTGGCAGCTGATGTCAAGTTCAAGACCAACGAGAAACGTGTGGAAAACAGAGTCGAATTGATTGATCTCTTGTCTGGCATTTTGAGTTGTGATACTTCAAAAAATTGGATGACCTTGTTTGCGGGAGCTTCGTTCCCGGTGGGTCCAGTCAACAATATAAGAGAAGTCTTCGACGATGAGCATATACAGGGCATTGGCCTGGTCAAAGAGTTGCCACATCGAAAAGATGGCTCTGTGAAGGTGGTGGGACCACCCGTGGTCTATAGTGAGGCTAGAAATGATGCTCGTACAGCGCCACCTATGCTTGGCGAGCACACAGACGCAGTGTTGCAATCCCTACTGGGCTATAGTGTAGAGGAAATTGCCAAACTCCGAGAAACTGGTATTATCCAGTAGGCTGGGCTTCTCACAAACAAAGTTAATAAATATTTTTTGTAAATTTTAGTTTATCCATAAAATCCATCTTGTATAGTTTTCGAATCATTGCAGTCATTGTAATGGGTTGGGAATATCATATGATTTGGAACACAAACAAAGATAACGCCAAAGGGGACATGCCGGTAAAGAGCACCTCAAAGGAAGCAGCAATAGTTTTTAATTGAAAAATTTTATAGCTTTACAGTGATCACAGGCCCTGGAGTGAACGCAACCGACGCGAAAAATGTATTATTATAACGTTTTATAGTCTTATATTTGCAATACTCCTAAACTTGGTTTGTCTCATAATATATGTCTGCATTTACATACAAAACGAAAGATACAAATGCACTCTGAAAGAATGCAGTAAGCCATAACCTCACAAAACACACGCTAGGTTTAACCAGCTGACCTTCTTAATTGGAGCGAGAAAGAGATGAAACATCTTAAGACTCACTTATAACGTAACGCAATAAACAGCTGACTCCCTCAAAAGGAGCGAGAAAGAGATGAAACATAAAACAAGACTTACGTTATGCTCAAGTCACTCAGGCGCTCGCGCACAGAGGCGATTATTGATTTTAACAATTCCAAGTCCACTTTCCGAGGCGCACCAAATAAAAGTTGTAAATAAAGCAAGAGCCAAGCCATGCAAACATAATAAATAAAAAAGAAAAAAAGGAAATAAATTAATTAACTCAAATCGAAAATGAATTCAAAGTAAATTATAAAGAGCCGAAATTTTCCAAAAATAACTGTTAAACTTTCACTATTAAATATTCTTTGATTTATTGAAAATAGTATTTAATTCTTTTTGAAAACTTTCGTCTGAACTGGAGAAAACTTACTTTCGAACTGAATTCTCGTTTCCAAATAATTATTGAAAATATGTTTTATTCATACGAAAGACTCTTGTTCATTTGTGTGTTTTGCAAATAGTTCTGCGGCCCAACTTCTGTCTCTGCCGCTGCCTCTGCTTGCGTTACTTTGATGACAGCAACAATTTCCCAGAGTTGGCGGCACGGCACTGACGTAGGCAGCGCTAGTAACATTGGCGGTTTGACAATTTTTTGTTTGTTTATTTTGTGTTTATTTATTTAGCTATAGGTATATATGTATTTGTGCAAAGTGCATAAACCAAAAACTGACAATGTATGCGCTGTGGCTCTTCAACTCGTACTTTTGATTGCAAGTGAGCAATCAAAACTTTTGTCTGACTGTTAAATAAAAATGTACAATAATAATCAATGAGTGGACTTTGATACTTTAACCAAAATCAGGCTTATCGCTGAGTGGGAACATGCCGATGAAAATGTAAATTCAACACCCACAACCTTAGGAAAATTCTACTAAATTTGATATCCATATTCCTCTGCAACCGCAACGAATTGTTTCGCTATGAGCCTAAACATTTTTGCTTTATACATATATACATATACAACAGTATATAATATTGCGGTTTTTATTGCCAGAATAGGCAAAAATTTTTATCTTGCTAATAATAATAAAAATTATTAAATTAAAAATTGAGCTTTTTAAATTTTGCGCCAGTCGATCTGATAAAATGACCAGAAGTTTCGATGATGGTCTCAGCTGGCAGTGTTGCCAGAAACAAATTATTTTATAGTCCGGCAGCCCCGTACTTCTTAAGCGCAGCCAACTTCGCGTAAGACGCACATAAGAAAGGTTTACAAATTAAGCAAAAGAAAACATGAATATGGCAAATTTAAATGACTTGAGGTCGTATTCGCGGCACTGGCTATCAGAATTCATAGACCAGTACCAGGAGGAAGAGTGCTTGTGGCAGTCAAAGCACCACGACTACAGTAATCATGCTGCGCGCAACAAGGCCTACGACAAATTAGTAGAGAAGCTAAAAGAGGTTGAGCCGAATCCGGACCGCGCAATGGTGGTAAGAAAAATAAACTCCCTACGCTCGGCATTTCGGCGGGAGTTCCGCAAAACTTCCAGCAAAAGTGACTATGAAACGCGCTTGTGGTACTACGACAAGTTGTTATTCATTGCGGAACACAAGCCCAAGCGGCATTCGAACGAATTGGGATCCAAGCCCAAGCGGGAACTCCAACTGCACTTCGACGAAGACGACTCTATGGACTACGAAGAGGAATCCCATCACACAGCACAGTCACAACCGCAAATTGAGGCCATAGTGCCCACATCCACAGAGGAAGTCGAAACGGAAGCTGCCACCAACAATGTTGTTGTCAGCAGTCAAGGCGCCACCTTAAGTACGATTTCAGTTGCCCCTGCAGATTGTGTCACACTCGTCAAAAGCGAAGAGCAGCAGCAACACGAAGCAGCAGCTCAGGCCCACCACCAACTAGTGGCACAGGCAGCTGCTGCACAGAACTCCATTGCGGCGGCTGCAGCCCAGGGGCATGCAGTAAAAGTTTTGGAAATTACTTCCCTAGACTCGAATTCTCAGCGGGAAATACAACAGGTAAGTCTGTTTGTGTTTTGTACTGATGAAATGATTAGCATTTTTCTCCTTGAAGGCCGTCAATTCCCTGGAACAACACCAGCAGCAGCTCCAACATCTACAACACCAGGCCAATGGTCATGCCCAGCCTGTGCCCACAATACAAATAGCACGCGAACACTATCAACCGCTTTTTGGAAATCCAGCCACAACTGCCTACACCACAGCAGGACCCGGAACAACACATCGCCATGACGACGAATACGATGCCATTGGGATTAACGTGGCCAGCAAATTACGGGCCATAAATCACACACAGCGAATAATTGCTGAGAAACTCATTAGCGACGTCCTCTTCAATGCTCAGCTGGACAATCTCACTGTTAACTCGACGTTAACGCAATAATTTAAGTTTCTTTTAAATTTTAAACTTATGCAAAAGTTTTAATTCGGTTCATCTTTAAACCGACTTAGGATTTATTATGTATGTTCTATGTGTCGTGTTTGTATGCATGTGGAAGCACATGCGTTCTATGTATTGTACGTATTTTTAATTATTGCATTATACCTATGCATTAGTTTTTTAAATCAAATCTGCATATATGAATAGTTCTAATTACAGCCAAAACACTTTTCATCTAATTTAATTTTTTTTTTTTGTTATTTTGCATTTATAACTGCCGGCGGTGATTGTTGTTCTCGCTTGCTGCCTTCTCCGGTTAGCTGACGCCACAAGTAATTTGCAAACTACAAAAGAATATTGAAAAGATTATTTAATTCACTTAACACTTCTTTCATAAATTCAGCAATCCTACCGCCAGCGGAGGTATTTCGCCATGTGAATTCTGCTCGTCTTGTGACACTAATTTTCTGTTATTCTGCATGTAACTCCAGCCCACATGTATGCCAATTAATGTGGGAATCATTACAATTGTAACCAAATTGCGTGAAAAGAACGAAGGTGTTTTCTTCGACATTTTATGTAGTTAAATTTCCAACTTGAAGTGATGTAAAACAATCTTTGTAGCAATGCTGCCAGACTACGTTAATCAAAATTGTTTAGAAAATCCCAAGACAGAAAATGTTATTAACACAACCTATTCAATTCAGAAATAGATGGCGCTTTTCATTATTATTATTATTGAGAAATTGTATTTCTGGGTTTCCAATTAAATAGAAAATATTTTTAAAAATTTAGTTTCAAAAATGAAATTATAGTTGTTCAAAAGTGGAAAAAAGTGTCTTAATCTAAATATATTAAATTGCTAACGACATTTTATATAATTTAAGCAAATTTTCTACAAAGATTTTGAGAGATATTGCAAAATTAAAAAAAAGGGGAAAAGGCAAGGAAAAAGTTAGTATATGTTTGATTAATTGGGAAGAAACTAACGACAGAGGAAAATTTTGGGCTGAGCTTCTTCGATATAAAGACGCCGGAGACGACCACCAGTTTCTTGAAATGTCTACCTTTACAATTCAGCTATTATCCCTACTTTGATCCAACGACTAGGCCGAGCGTGTGTTCAGTCCAATGAACATTATAAAAAGAAATCTGTGAAACAAAATGAATATAAAAACTTTGAATGCAATGAGGTTTGAATTTCATTAATTTTATATTTATATTTTATATAATTATATATATATAGATTCATTGCAAGAAGAAAATAAACCATTTTGTGCGTTATTTTTTATTTAGCTTATTTTAGCATATTCTTATGAAAGAATCTAGCTTCTTTTTTTTGTATGGATAAGTGGCAACACTGGCCTCATCACAAATCAACATTCAGTTCCCATCACTAATCAGCGGGTCGCGCGGAAAATGTAACGCAAATATTGTTATTATTTTCATCCTTGATTAATAATAACTAAAACGGAGTGTTAAATCAGTGCCTCGCAAGCACGGACTTTAAATGTTAACAAGGTGGGAATTTCTAAATAGCACAAACAAAGGTGTCAGCGCGAAAATTCGAATAATTGACAGTGTCGCAATATAAAAATATATAAAAAGAAAGATCTGAACAAACAAAAACAAGTGCTCAAAAGAATAATACATAATTTATTGCTGTCTGCCTTTCTGTTATATAATGTATTTGCTTATGCAGCAATCCGAATAATTTGTTAACAAGAATTTGTTACTGGCAGGGCAGGGAAACTTAAAGAATTTGACAGCCCTTTCTAGAAATAAGAAAAAAAACTGCTTCAACAGCTGTAGGAAAAGCTTAATCCAATCAAATTTGATTGACCAATGAAATTGTTGTTGCTGTTTATTTCTTTGTCTATTGTAAACTTTTGTAAACAAAGCAATTCTTATTTGATATAAATGCGCTTTAAAAGTCTTGCCGGGTGCAAAGTCCACACATTTTTAAGGTGCCCCTCACCCCATCTCCAGTGCTTTTCCATGACAAAACTGTTTTCCGTACCTCTAAAAATAGACTTGTTTTGAATAACAACAACAACAACAACAGAATAGCTGCAGAAAACGCAACTGGTTTTCATATAGAATTTTCCTAGCTATTTGCTATGCTAATCAGCCTTGATTGCGTTCAAAAATAACAAACAAACAACAATTTGCTCTCATCAGCGACAACAACAAGAAGAAAAAGAGAATAACAAAAATCAAAGTGAACTTGTTTCTATGTACAATTGTGCCTGTTGTGTGTGTATGTGTGTGTTTGTGTGAATGTGTGAACCGCAAGCCGGGAACTTGAGCTGAGCAAAGCTTTGTGGACTTTTCACTAAGTTTTTTTTTTAAATCTTTTTGAAAATATTGTCGAGATATTTTTGAGATAAAAACAAAATTTAGATAATCTCGGACTCTCTCTCTCCCTCGCTCTGATTTTTGCCTGGGGCCTACGCAAATCATTCAAGGCCAAGAGCACAATTCTTGGCACATTTTGCAAAGCTCATTTTTTTTCTGCTTTCAATATTTTTAAATTTAATTCATAACCTTTGATTTAAAATTTCATAACAAAACATATTTTTATGCATATATAAGTTGTTTTTTTTTTTTTAGCAACACGTGTTCCTCTTTGAGCAATTTATTTGGAGGTGTGTGCGATTTTTTAATTAAATCAAATTGATAAAAAAAAACTTGTTTTTGCCTTTTCGTTTGGCAAGAGCATGTTTAATTTTTGGAAAAACTTTGTGAAATTTAAATTTTTCATACCCTTTCCTTTTTTTTTTTTTTTTGATAATATGATAAGCTTTTCAGTGGGTGTAAAGTTGAATCCAGTAGCAGAGTGCCATGCTATCAGTTAACTGATTACGTATCACTGAATTTATTTTTACACTACATATTTAAGCCCTGATATATGTATATATAGTATATAGAATATTATCAAAATTTTTTAATATGTACAAAATTATTTTAAAGATCTTTTTAATTGTCCTAGGAGTGTGTTATCTTTTTGGTATGAAAAGCAAAAAAAAATATTCCCCGTTCTTTATTTATTTAATTGAATTGATTATGCAAATTAAATTGTTTTTGTTTTCTATTTTTTTTTTTTTTAGTCTGCAATGAGCCGCCTTTTGGAGAAGCCCAACATTGCCATGTCCATTACGTCAACGGGTAGTCAATTATCAAATTCAGTTGCCCCAGCCACCGCCACCGCCACTGCCACAAGCAATAGCAATGTCATAAGGGAGACGGCAACAGAATTGTCCACAACAGAGGATGAGCCAGGCCCCCCTGCCCAAATGACATCAGCCATCGCCACGCCTCATATCACCCTTGACGAGAGGCATAAAAGTAGAGCTTCCCAGGGTAAGCTTAAAATTTTTTAGCTGGAATTTTAATAAAAGCATCGCATCAATTTTAGTTCGAAACAAAATCGATGAGGTCTTGATTAGCTTGGTTGCGGGAGCAGCGGCCGGAGCTGTGGCCAAGACCACAATTGCTCCTTTGGATCGCACAAAAATCAACTTTCAAATACGGAAGGATGTGCCGTTCTCCTTTCGTGCCTCGCTCAATTACCTGCAGCAGACCTATGCCAAGGAAGGCGTACTGGCTCTTTGGCGCGGCAACTCTGCCACTATGGCCAGGATAGTTCCTTATGCGGCCATACAATTCACCGCCCATGAGCAGTGGCGTCGCATACTCCAGGTGGATCAAAATGGTTCAGAGTGAGTGTGTTTTGGTTAGATTCAAAATGGAATTGATTTGATTGTTTTGAAATTTTTCGCGGCAGCACCAAGGGTCGTCGATTTGTGGCCGGCTCTCTGGCGGGCATCACTTCGCAGTCACTGACGTATCCACTGGACTTGGCTCGCGCTCGGATGGCTGTCACGGATCGTTATACGGGTTATAGGACATTGCGTCAGGTGTTTGCCAAGATTTGGGTTGAGGAAGGACCGCGTACATTGTATCGTGGCTACTGGGCCACAGTCCTCGGCGTTATACCATATGCGGGCACCTCGTTTTTCACCTACGAAACGCTTAAACGGAAATACCACGGTAGGATTGATCACTCCCTGAGAGTCAGTTTATTAAATGGCTTTTTTTGTTTACAGAGCGAGTGGGAAACATGAAACCAAATACTCTAGTCTCACTGGCTTTCGGAGCTGCCGCAGGCGCTGCAGGGCAAACGGCTAGCTATCCTCTGGATATTGTGCGAAGGCGTATGCAAACCATGCGTATTAATACCGCGGTCAATGAGCGCTGTCCCACGATCATAGAGATACTTGTGAAGATCTATCGGTATGGATATTATTTGTATTTCTTGAAAAATATTGAAACTCTTGTTTTCAGTGAGGAGGGCATTAAGAATGGATTTTATAAAGGCCTCAGCATGAACTGGATTAAAGGACCGATTGCCGTGGGCATCAGCTTCTCCACATATGACCTTATTAAGGAGCTACTTAGGGAACTGTTTCATTTAAAGCGGGGACGGCAATAGTTTAAGTTTTGCTTAAATGTAAACACTTCTACACAAACTCCACTTAAACGATTTTCGAAAAGTAGCAGTTAACTAAATTGTTCATGTTTTAATTTTACGCTTACATTTGTTATTAATATAAAGCAAATTGATTTATTACGTGTTTAAGCGAAAAGTGTAATATAGCAAATGTAAACAAGAATAAATTGTACAGAGTTATTTGTAATTTAGCATAATGCGAATGCTAAAATTTATTAATTACTTTATAAAAATGCATATATTTGTTAAATACTCTGACAATAACTGATTATTTCAGCCTAAAACCAAAGAAAGCTAAACAATATTTGAAAACCATCTCGTACGTGTAATATTTCTTGTTGGGAAACTAATTTGTTAAAAGAAAAACAAAATATAATTTAAAATACTCCCTAAAATTGTACTAGTCAATCAGCTGTTAGAGCTGCTATTGTTTCAACAGCACTCTGGCAACACTGAAAACAAATTGGTTCATTTGTGGAACTACTGGAACGTTCATTGTTCAAAGCAGAACAGCCGAGCCGAATTCTCTAGTGCGCAAATAAAAAGAAGTACTTATTAATTCGCGTTTGATGTTATGTTAATCGAATTTGACGGTACTAGCACAAACTTGTAAAAAAGTACGGCCGCGTCGCGTGCTCTTTAGCAAAAGTTGTCGCTTTTCAAATTATTTGTATTGTTACGCGTTTGATGTTTTTGTTGTTTTTTGTTTTAATCGGTGGATAAACGGTAAGTTGAACCAGCTTACTTCGTGAGTTATATAGGTGGGCATATTCGAGCAATTAAGTTATTGATTTTGTTGGGGAAACATATCAATCCCAGTGTAGGTGGTGGAGGAGGAGGCTGGCCCTGTTGCTGCGTACAACAGGTGCAAGCAAGGTCTGTTGAAATCAAGTTTACAATTGCGCCCAGAACATTAGTTTTTCGCATCGGCGTTTTTAATTTTCAATTTTCATGTGCCTGTACATAAATTAAATTCTGCTTAATTATTTGTCTTCCTATCGCAAATTGTTGCACACACAATCTCCCTCTCTCTCTCTCTGTCTCAGGCGCACACACACACACTCACGCTTGTTTGTTGTGCGTCACTCGAATCATATGTGAGCTGCTCGTAACAGCCTTCGTAACACTGTTAACTCTGCAACTACCATGGCAACAGGGCGCTGTTAGCAGGCCCTGCTCTCTCGCCTTTTACGCTTGTTCTTGAAAATTTCTGGTTTATTGCTCGAGTTCGATTCAACCTAAACGGTATATTTCGTGCAGCGTGCTCCGTTCATTTGGAATTAAAAAAAATAAAAAAGTTAGTGCATATGAAATTAATTGCTTTTAATGTTTGATACATTTGGAAAATTTAAAGCTCTCAAATCGAATGCAAATTAATTTTTACCGCGCTTAAGAAAAAGAAAAGAAACCCACTCCTCCGAAACGAGTATAGTTATCGAGAGAGCTCCATAACTTGTTGGTGTGCATGTGTATAAGTGTGTACGATTTAAAAATAAAACAGCCAATACATAAGAGAGAGCAAGAGGAAGCAACGGCTGTGTCTGAGCTGAGGAGCGCCAGTCAGTGAAAAAAAAGAAAGAAAAAAGAACAACAAAACCTGCGCGTGTGTGTAGTGACTTGTTCTGAAATAATTGTTGTTCGTGTTATTGTGGCTGTGTTTTATTTTATTTTTTTCTTGTGTTTTTCTTCTGCGTCTGAGAGTTGGGAGCCAATCGACAGGCGAATACAAATTTATATGTACACAAGTACGTGTTTACACTTTTCGTTCGTATGTATTAAAGGTAAATAGAATAGAACCAAACACAAACAATGTAGCTGCGTTGTTGGATTCTTTTTTTTTTTTCATTTTCCTTTTCCTCGATTGTACAAATCCAAATATTATTGGCCTGACCGGGCCTGCAGTTTAGGCGTAGGTGGCCTGTCGCTGCTGCCGGCATACCGCAGCGTTGCAATTCTGTGCTCTCTTCCCACACAGTTTCATATGCTTGCTTGAGACTTTGTTTGTATGTATTTGTGTCTGTCTGCTAATTACAGGGTGCTGTAGTCTATAAAAATATTTACAGAAATTAAATGCCTAGTTTTTGTTGGGAGTTATTGATACTTTGTACTAGTTTTTCATTTAATAGTTGAAGAAAATTTTATACAAAAAATTTCCACAAAATTAGAACGTAAAATCTTTTTTTTTATATACAAATAAAAAATTTCTTAGTCAGCTTTATTTTTGTTTTAAATTTTCATTCTGCTAGAAACAAAAACAAAAAAAGAAAGAAAGAAAAAATCAAACTGATTAGAATTAATTTTTACAATTGTAAATTATTTTTGGGGATTCCCAGAACTCAAATAAAAGAAAGGAAAACGTGATAATTCTGCCTTTTCAAACATATCTAAAAATATATATTCATATATATGTATATAGTATATATATGTATTTGTTTATTTTTAAATATTTTGTTGATTGATGGCACTCATATGAACATTTGTTTGTTTAGTTTGCAAAAAAAAAGTAATATTTTTATTTGACTGACTTCTTGTTGCTTGATTTTTGCTGCTGACCCTGCGCTCCTCATTCTTATTGTTGTTGTTGTTGGTCTTGTTGCTGTTCATGTTGTCTTTGTTTTTGCTGTCGATTCCGGGAAATGTAAAGACAAAAAAAAAAATATAAAAAGAACTTCGAGTGCAATGGCACAAACAACAACAACGTCAGCCACACACACACACACACATGCGCATACAAACAGAGAGCACACATATGACTCTTTGGTTGTTGGTGTATTGGAGGTTAGAGAGGGGCTACCACGGTTACGTCTGTCCTCGCATTTTGCCTTGCTCAACACTTTTAGCTTGGCCTTTCTTTCAATGTGTTCTTTTTGTTTTTCTTATGCACACACGCTTGCCTGCCTGCCCACCAATCCAGACCAGACCAGACCGACTGACTGATCATAAAAAAAAATATAACGCTCTGCCTTTTTCTTAGCCGGCGCAACAGAAGCAAGGGAAAAATACCGGCTATGAATTGTCCGAGTTATCTATTGTCTTTGAAGAGCCTTTTAATCATATGAATCAATGTTTAAATTGATAAGATAATTAACCAACTTTCTACGTCTCGAAAATCCAAAAAAACCACCCGTACAATCAATAAAAATAATTTGACATTTGCCAAGTTTAAAAATAACCATAAACTTTCCTATTATAATCTCCAAGTCATTAGTCATCTAATCTAAGAAAAAGTTGTAGAGAAATGTTTATAATTGAAAGAATTTCTTAGCCATATGTGACACCTGGTTTTGGCCGGGTTTATCATATCAATTTTGCAAATCGGACGATATCAATACCAAACACACAAATTGATATGGCGACAAGTCTGCCAGGGCATATAATAACTATATACTCTACTCTCTTAACAAAAGTAACCACATAAAGAAGAAGAAAAAAAAAATAATATGCCTACCTATATAAATTCGGCGCCATAAAGGGACGAGACAATTTTCATTGAAATCAAAAGTTTACAAAAATTTTAATTGTAATTTTTCTAGTTTCCAAATAATTTGAAAGAATTCTTAGACAATTTGCTTAGCGCTAATCTCTCTCACCCTATTCTTTCCAGTTTATTTGGCAGCATTCATTCTTCTTCTTATTCATGTGGTCGCCAGGCAGGCGTCTGTTTAATTTCTGCAAAAATTTGTTTATCTCGGTCATATGCCACATTCTGAGATAACTTTAAACTTGGTGCAATTTTTTTTATTTTTGTTTGTCGAGAGCAGAGAGAGGAGAGGATTTTGCAAATTGTGAAAAATCTAAAAATATCGTGTGATAATGTCAACCGAATTGGTAAAAAAAAAGGAAAAGAAAAAAAATTGATTTTCAAATTGCACAAATGATTCAAATGGATCGTTAGGAAATCAGATAAGGTGTGCAATTCTCGGAAATCACAAAATAAGCAATTATGGAATTTTTCATCACCCTGAATAACCCCAAATATTTTGTAATGAAAACTATTTTTGAATATAAAATACTGATTTATAATTAATTGTTCAAATATTTGATTAATTTGCAAAAATAAAAAAAGTATTAATATTTTTACATCGCTTCTCAAAGCAATCATTTTAAATTTCTTCAAAATAGTTGATATATTTTTTATTCGAGATTGAGAGAGAGAGAGGGCGAGTGACGTCATTCTGATATTGTATAAATATTTATGTGTAGGTGTAAATTTATACTTTTTCCGAATAAGAAATAGCATAGACATTCTGTAGACAATCAAAAGTTATCTCCTCCAACAACGATTGATAAAAAAGCTTTATATAGCTTCTACTTTAGCTTCTACAGTCGATTAGACCCTCTCTTAGTTTTTAGGCATATTTTTGATATTTTTGATTATGATAAAATAGAACTTTGAAAGGCTTATATAAAGGTTCCAACTTCTATATCTATCTTGATCCAAATCGATCTCTGTGTGTAGAAAAATGCCATTAAAATTAAATATAGAGAACACTCCTATAAAGACGAATAAACTTAATTTAAACATTTATGTTATACAGATCCAAGTTGGTTTTAGGCATATATCCGATATCGATTGATTAAATCCATTTAAATTAGATATTTGGAAGACTTTTATAAAGACATATATATATTCCAAATTTCACCTGGATCTAACTACTATATCATACAGATCCAAATCAGCTTCGGGTATATATTCTATATTAATTGATCAATCCCTTAGATATTTGACTTATAGATGTACTGGATATAACTACGATATCATACAGATCCAAATCGGCTTCGGGTATATTTTCTATATTAATTGATCAATCCCTTACAAATTAATTATTTGGAACCCTTATATAAAGACATAGATGTACTGGATATAACTACTATATCGTACAGATCCAAATTGGTTTTTGAAATAAGCAAATCGATAAATAAATATTAACAAAAAGAGTGTTCAATCTTCAGCACCCTCGAAAATTACCCAGTCTACACTGGTTTCTGATTGCCAAAGAGAGTGCGCGAAAGAGAGAGAGAGAGCGATGCAGGGAGAAAAGCTTTGTCTGTCTATTGTTTTGTTGATTGTTTTTATTGCCTTTTGTTATTGTTTATTTTGTGATTCGCTGAAGCCAACGTATCGACACCTTTTATTTTTTTCGCATCTATGCTTTTGCCATATTCTCGCCGAGATGTCGGATGTCGACACATTTTTTCAACCTATTAGCGATTTAACCGCTTAAGGTCAGTCGGTTTGCTTCCCTTTTTCTATATATTTATTTTTTTTTGCTGATTTGGATTATATCAAAAAGGTGTAATTTTGTTTAAAATTTTAATTTTTAATATTTTGATTTTAATTTTTTTCCCGTTCCAAACTCTGGTTCTATGCAAATATAATTATTAATTTTTTTTTGTCTGCTCTTCTTAATTATTATTTATATTTTTTTAATAGGAAAAGCAAACATTTTGGAGCATTGTGTTGACTGTAGTTTGTCTCTCTTATTAATTCAGTTGATTTGCATAGTTTTCGCATTCATACAAGTTCGCAGAATTTTCATAATTGTAGTGGTGAAAAATTTTGTAGGAACTGGAATTGTCTACTCTGGTTTGGGCAAAGTCCTTGGAATTTGTGTTTCGAAATAAGTACAAATTTTGATTTAATATTTCTGGGAAATAATATTTTGGTGTGTTCTCGAAAAATCGCTGGAGAAAGGAATAAAATTAAAGGTCTGGAAAAGCTTTGGCCAGTTGATGTGAAAATTTGCACTTTGCTGCCAAACAAATAAACTTTTGCAGTCGTTGAAATTCGACTTTCAAGTTTGAAAGGATTTTTTTTTTGTGTTTCGTTTTTTGTCGAGTCGTTCGGAGAGTTTCTATGTTGGTCAAGATTTACCTGAGTAAAAATCTCGCGCTCTCTCCTTCTCTTTCTCTCTCTCTGTTGTCTCCACTGTCTGTCTTGCTGGTCTTTAGTGAGGCGCACATCCGATCTGAATCATTGGTTCCTGTGACAGGTCACGCCAGCAGCAGGTACCGAGTTCTTCGAATTGGGACTGTTTTCCCTTTTTGTCTGACTTTGACCTGGACTTTTGTATGCCCTGTAAACATTTAATTAAATACTTCTTTAATAAAACTGAATCGAGTGTATTCAAAAGTCTTTAAAGAAAAAAAAGAAAGAAATTTATCTCTCACCGTGTGTGTGTGTGTGTGTGTGTGTGTCTGTTTTGGACCCTTTGTTACCTCTTTCTGTGTGTCGTCGTCCCCACCCGGGCGGGAACACGGTGTATGTTTTTAGTCATTAGATTCTTATCAGGTTTCGTTGCGCCATTTTTTATATGGCTTAGATTAACTGGTTTTTCTTGTCATTGCATCGGTCATGAATATGCATTCATATCTGTGTTAGTCTATTCCCAAGAATTACTAAACATTTGAAACATTCATCTAAAAATAAAAGCAAAACTAATAAATTTTTCATTCAACCCATATTTTTTTTTATCACCTTAAATAAATATTTAATTTTATTAATATAATTTTTTTTTCATAAGGTAAAATATTATTTTTAGTCTAAAAAAAAAAAACAAACCATTCTAACCAGCATCATTAATTTGTAATTTGTATTTTTCCTTATGTGTGTGTGTTGTATATTTTTTTCATAGTTTTGCTAATCATTAAACTTGCCAACAACTACAACAACTACTACAACAACAACTACTACTAGTACTACTCCATACTCATATCCATCAAACGTGAGGCCTTTGTGAGCAACCGTGTCATACATGTGGAAGTCAGGCGGACCTGAGACCAGACCATAAGGTTCACATCTGCCCAACACATAAATCACAAGTACCCCCGCATACAACCACAGTTTTTGCAGCTTCAGTGCCAACCACCACCATCACTACCACTCATAAAACCAATACCAATACAGAAAAAAAAAAACAATCTATAAACAAATTAAAAATGCTTTGATTACATTGAAAACAAATTGGCCTGATCGCAAATAAGTCAAAAAAAAAAAAAAAAAAAAACTAATCAAATAAAAGAAAAAAAAAAGTCATCCACATTAAGAATCAAGTATATATTGAACGATCCAGTCCAGACTGACCACGATCGCCACAAACCCAGTTAAATATGAGTCTGTGGAAGCGTATTTCCAGTCATGCCGATTGCGAGCAGCGCATGATGGCCTACTATGATGAGAAGGGGCTGCTTGACTTGCGTCTCTGCCTAGCGCCTTGGATCGAAGACAGAATACTGTGAGTAGCATTGACAGAAAAGAGAGAGAGAGAGAGATCCAAATAGGGAGAGAGTGAGAGAGTTGGTTTGGGTTGTAAAGAAATCATACCAATCCATTTACTAATAACCTTCCCCAGTAGCTTTTTTGAATTTGATATTGGCGTTTGGTTTCCATTGAACTCATTAGGCATGCAAATTATTGACAACGGCAACGACGTGATTTTCTCGCTTAGAAACAAACTGGTAATGCAAATTCTAAGCTCCATCGAAGAAGAAGACAAACAACAACAAAATTAAAGAAAACAAAACAAAATAAATCAAATGACCCCATTTAATGTTGGATATATATTTTTTTTATTCTCATGTCCTTCCTCAGGTCAGAGCAGATTACACCGAATTCATCAGAGCAATATCAGTGTGTGGCTATTAAATTCAACGAGGATTTGCAACAGAAACTTTTATCAACTAGGACAGTCAGTGATCAGGATTTAAAATATCGCATTGTCGATCTTTGCGGATTGATCCAAAGAATTCCAGCCACCGATCTCTATACGCAATTGCGTAACGGCATACAAAGGGAATTGCAGTTGGCCGCGGAAAAGAGTGTGGCTGCCATCGGTGGTGGTCAATCGATGCCGCTCAATTCGTATAATATGAATACCGCCGTGTTAACGGGTGGCATGCTCTCCCACTATATGGACTCCAGTGAGATGATGGGCAATGAGGTCAAGGTGGAACTCTTTGATCTTGTTCACAAAATCCAAGTGACCTTCAATGAGTTCCTCTTGTCCATGGGCAACCTGAAGTCCCTATTGAATAGCTATCAGTATGCTATCAGTCAGCCTAGCTCGCCAAATACAAAGACCCTCTGGCAGAATATAATGACAGAGAGAAATTCGATTTGCCTCAATTTGCAGAAATACTACACAATCTATAAGGACTTTCATGACACTGTTATAAGGGAGCTGCAGAATTGGCGCCATCAGCAGGCCCTGGCCGGCAATGGGGCTCCGTTCAATGAGAATGTCTTGGACGATATACAGCGCTGTTTTGAACTGCTCGAGGGTTTCGTGTCAAATCTTTTGGCAGCCATTAAGGAGATGATGACTATGGAATTTAATAATTTCGGTGGTCCAGAGTTGAGGGATCTGCTGGTTACAGTGCAGGATGCCCAGAAGGATCTTGTCTGTTCGGGTTTTATTGTAGAAAAGCAGCCACCGCAGGTGATGAAAACAAATACACGTTTTGCCACATCCGTACGCTGGCTCCTTGGCTCCCAATTGGGCATACACAATCATCCGCCCACCGTTGAGTGCATCATCATGTCAGGTAAGTCTTCCTCTGGATTTATTATTGCAATTTAAATATTTCATTCAATACACTTGTTTTTTTTTTGCAGAGGGTCAGGCCCAACGTTTTGTGAATCAACGCATCCAAACGGATATAAGTAGCATGGCTGGGCAATCTTCGGGCGAAATTCAACCTTCGAACAGCACAATGGAGTTCCAGCCGAATAATCGGGTCTTCTCGGCCAGCTTTAGAAATATGACATTAAAGAAGATAAAACGCGCCGAGAAAAAGGGCACAGAAAGTGTGATGGATGAGAAATTTGCCCTGTTCTTTTATGCCACCACCACGGTGAATGATTACCAAATTCGTGTTTGGACTTTGTCGTTGCCGGTTGTGGTCATTGTGCATGGCAACCAGGAGCCGCAATCTTGGGCCACCATCACCTGGGACAATGCCTTTGCGGAAATAGTTCGTGAACCATTTTTTGTGGTCAGCAGCATCAACTGGTGTAAATTAGCCGTTGCTTTGGATACGAAATTTGGCTCGGCCACACAGCGCTCACTCACCGCCAACAATTTGGATTTCCTTTGTATGCTACACATATTTTATTTTAATTTTGAAAATTATCTAAATCGCATTTTTTTTGGTTTCGTTAAATTAGATGAGAAACTTGTTTGTGGTTCGTTGGCGGATCCCCATAAGGAAATTACTTGGGATCAGTTCTGTAAACAGCCCTTGCCAGATCGTAATTTTACATTCTGGGAATGGTTCTTTGCCATCATGAAGCTAACCAAAGATCACTTGCTAAATATGTGGAAGGCAGGACGCATTGTTGGCTTTATAAACAAGTCGAAAGCGCAGGACGATCTCATTCGTTCCAGCACTGGCATCGGCACATTTCTCTTGCGATTCTCAGACAGTGAAATGGGTAAACATTTAGTCACACATTAAATCAAATCAAATCAAATCTGTTAATTTTTGTTATTATTATTTATAGGTGGAGTCTCCATTGCCTATGTGAATGAATTCAATTGTGTTACCATGCTGCAGCCATGGACAGCTCGGGACTTTCAGTTTATGAATCTAGCCGATCGCATACGTGATTTAAGTGTCCTGCGTACTCTGCATCCCACCGATGTATCCATGCTGCCCATGACCCGCGACGATGCATTCGAACAGTTTTACTCAAAACAAAATGGTATAGTTTTATGGACTATGATAAACCAAAGATATTTGATTTTTAAAACTTTGGAAATCATGCAAAGATCTTGTATTAATTTACAAACTTTCCAGTTACCAACAAAGGAACGAATGATGGCTATGCCAGAAGTACGCTACGCGTACATGTGGATTCCAATGATGAGCTAAAGTCAATGAATGGAACTCCCCATCATCCCATGCAGTCGCCACCCCAAGATAGTATGATGGGCAAGTAAGTGTCCCCCCTTATTTTTTTGTTCATCTTTTTTTTTTTATTGTTTTTATTTTTCCACCATAACCCAAATTCCATTTTCCAATTTACTCCTTGCCTTCCTAAACAAATTGGTTACAGTTGCTTTCCCCCAACAATTTGCGAATCTTTTGTATTAAATTTGTTTTGTTTTATTCGTTAGATTGTGATCCGCTTGCTTAATTTGTTATTATTTATTTTTTGATTTGTTTATGGCAGCGGATCATTTTGATTACTAAAAAAAAAAGTTTAATTAGATTGCAATACTTTGACGAAATAATAAATAAATAAACACCAAAGGCAAAAAAAAAAAAAAAAAACACATGAATAATTCAACTAATTTGCTGATAATTTTTCTTAATATTAACAAAATTGTTTTTCTTTTTTTTTTGGCTTAAAAAAAAAAATTGTTTTGTGTTTATTTTTTTATAGAAAAACAAAAAAAAAAGTAATAATCCAAATTTTCTATTTAAGTATATTTGTATTGATTTTAGTTTATTCTTATGTGTATTTGTTTTTATTTATTTTTGATTATTGTGTGTGAAGTGAGACACCACCGTTTGACGATTTGGTTGATTCTGAAATGAACTTTGCCGACTGTGATGCAGTATCTGTGTTGGATGCCGCCAGTAATTATGTTTTGAATAATGCGCCAAACGATCCGATTGTCAAACAAATTAGTGATTCGGTGTTTAGTGCCACTACCAAAAGCCCCTTTTATGATTATAATTATGCCGGAAATGTCATGCCTTCGCCAATTTTCAATCAGTAGGAGGCAAAAGAAGAAGAACAAGAAGAAGAAGAAGAGAAGAAAAAGTTAATGTGAAGAATTTAGGGTGCGCGCTTGGGCTGTGTGCGACCTTGCGAAAGGTACCTATATAAATATATATCTATTTGTATATTTTGTACGCATCAAATCAATCATACAACAACTACAAAAACAACAACGCAATTTGCTCTGTCAGTATGCGCGCTTATCCACCTTCACCACACGTGTCGACACATGGAATTATTTTTTTATTTTTATTTTTTTTTTTTTCTAACATAAACTGTCTCAAGTCGTGGCTCATTGTACAATTTGAAAATAATAATTAAAAAAAAAAAAAAAACATACCATGTCACCCCGTCTCACCCTGGCTCATTCGACAATAATACAAAAAATAAATAATTTACTAACCCAAACAAATATAGAAACCAAACAATTTATTCGGCCACCAAAACTTTTTATTTTATTTTATTTTTTTTAAATTTTATTTTAAATCAAAGTATTGCCATCTTCTTGAACTTGTTCTTAATTTTATTTAAATTTTTTTTTGAATTCTTAAATATTTTTATCTAATTCTGAAAAGCTGCTAACCCACTCTGAAATATATTTTATGTATTTTTTTTATAGCTTACAAAATAGCACCATTATGCATCTGTAAAGAGTCGTGATGCAAAAAAAAAAAAAAAAAAAACCAACCCAGACGAGAACATTTTCAAAAAAAAAAAAATTAGAATTAAAAAAGAAAAATATTGTGTGCACTTTGATTGGTGTTGTTTGCTTTCTTATTTGTTGCTTGTTGTTCGAATAAAATTTTAAATGTTCCTTAATGTTGTGAAATTCGAAATGAATTACTTTATAGAAAGTTTACAAAATACAACGGTACTTTTAATTGTTTTTGTTGTACTTAGAAATATATTCGCTTGTGATTAAAAAACAGAAAAAGTACAGTTTCACTTAGAAAGTTGGCCAATCATTTACATTCCATTGCTTTTACTAACGCCATTCATCTTTCTCTCTCTATATCCTTTTTTTTCCTAACATTTTGAATTGTTTATTTCTTTATTTATTTATTGATTTGTTTTATTTTTTTTTTAGTGCTAGTGATTTTCAAATGGCGGACTTCGACACGATGCAAACCTTTGGAAGCTACAATAATTTTGATTAAAACTAATTAAACGACAAAACAAAACAAAAAGAAAATATATATATATTTAAATATATATATGAAATATATAATTCTATGTTATAGATCATAAATGAATGCCTACTTTACAGCCATCTAATGTTATTTATATATAACATGCAAATTATATAGTTATATAAAAACAACAACAACAAAAAAATGCCGCTATAAACGTCCAAAAAAAAAAAGGAGATACAGAGACATTTACTGAATTGATGATCGTCTTAATTTTTTGTTTTATTTCTGAGAAAATCTGAAATCTTATTTTTCCCTATGGAATGCATCTTTTTGGCATGTTTTGTGGTATGTATTTTTTTCATAATTTTTATTTGATTTAATTATTTAATTTTTATGTGTGTGAAAGCATGAAGGTAATCTTGGAGGTTGTTTTTATTTTTTTACTTTATTCATGGTTGTAATTTTATCAATTTAGCTAAATTAAAAAATATAAAATTTGCAAAAAAGACTTATCCTATTCATAGGGTAATTAACTAGCACAATTAGATTTTATAAGAAAATTTTCTTTTGGACAGTTTTTAAACCTTTTTCTCGTCATATTGGGGCATCTGTGACTTTCTTTTATGGGAAGTTAGTTAAACTTTTCATCGGATTGAACTACTTTATCATATTGGGATATATTCTAATTTCTTAAACCTGCTAGGGAAAATTTAGGAAACATTTTCATCGGATCGAACTTACTATATCATATTGGTATATCTCCAACATTTATCCAGCTCCGTAAGAAATTCGGAGTACTTGGATTGAATTTGATGTAGGAATTCTTATGGGTAGTTAGTTGACCTTTTCATCGTATGGAACCTACTATATAGATATAATGGATTGATATCTCCCATTCTTATTTACCCAGCTCGGGAGAATTTTAAATAGTTGGATCGAATCACCATACCATTTTTGAGTGTCTTCAGCAAATCTTCAGAATTTATCAACCGATCTCAGTGGACTTTGATATTTAGAGTTTGTTGATACTATAGATAAATATATTGATATATGTATTTTACAAGAATCAGAAAAGAATCAGAATATGGATATCGATTAGGCTTTGCTAAGAAAGCAATAAATAGTTAGTAAAATATGAAAATTCGGCAAAGGGGGAAACTGAAGAAATTCAAAAAAAAAAAAAAGAAGCTTCTTATTTTGATCATCTCGGAGCACCTTTCTGTATTGGTTAGTGCAAATTGAAATTGATGTAGCTTGTAGTGGAATTTATACCAATTTAGGTAATAAAAAAAATAAAAGAAATTTAAATGGAAAGCATTTTTTAAATGTATTCAATGTGTTATTGTTAATTGTGTCAATTTTAATAAGAAAGAAAAAAAAATTTGATTTAAGTAAAAAAAAGGAGATATTTATTGTATACAAGAAAGCTAAGTTAATGCGGGTTTCATTGTCAAGGACTATATAAAGTTAGAGACTAGATATGTGGGAACTGAAAGTAAAAGAAGAAACAGGGAAAAGTTATTTGTAAAAAGCGAATTTACCTTAAAACTGGCACACTCACACAGAAACATCGATGTTTTTTTTTTAAGAAAAAAAAAAAGAAAAAATGAAATACGTATTTTTAAATAACTGAATAGGATTCAGTAATATTAATATTAAATGTTTAATGTTTTTATTGCAGAATTGAATGTGTTTATCGAAGAAGGCATGGGCAGTGCATGATCCACTTCACTCCTCCTCTCCACCTACAACACACGAAAACAAGGAAACCACACAACATCCAATTTGATCAATGTTTTTTTTTTTTTTTATATATAAATTTTAATTTTTATATATGTTTAATCTGTGTTTGCCCCGGCATGCTGAAGGCGTTGTGACAATGTATTTTTTTTTTTTTTTGAAATTCTTAACCTTTCGATGTGTGTATTTCTTTTTAGTTAAAACAAAAAAAAAAAAAAACAAGAAAATTAAATTTCAAATGAAAAATATTCAGTTTAGTTTTAAGTTAAATTTAGCTATTTTTTATTGTGTATGTATTTAGTTTTAGTTTTAAAAATCGATAAATTGCGCATGTGAAAAATTGTTGCAATAGAATTTAATTTTGTTTTGTTTTTCATTTTTTTTTTTTTTTAATTTGCTTTTAAGTTTATTTTAATATAAAAAATATATATAAATATAAAAGCAATTCTCTTCATTTGGCTTCCATGTTAAACAAAAAAAGAAAAGATAATTTTTGTATATTTCTTAAATTTTAGTGGATTCAGTTAAACATTTTGCAATGCATTAGAAATGCTACAAAAAAAAAAAAAAAAGAAAGAGAAGAAGAAGAAATTAAATGCCTTGCTTTATCTTAGTCACTGTTTTTTTGTAAGCATTGAAAAATAAAAAAAAATACCACTTGCACTTTAATTTTAAGTATGAATATTTGAGGAATTTAAGCCTGCAGGAGAAATGGAAATTTTTTATCTAGATATTAAAGCAAATTCAATTTGATTAAAAAGTTAATTAGAATGTGTACGTGTAAAAAAAAAAAACAAAAATAAATCGATAAACTTTGAAAACTTTTTAAATGTTAAAATAATTCACGGCCACATTCCCAAAGCTATTTGATGTACATGTTAATACATATGTGTGTATGTGTGCATGTGTGTGCGAAAGAACTTATTGATTATCATCAAAAACATAGATAAAACAAACCGTTGATAAGAACTTTTGAAATGTTTTTTGATTGAATTGATTTGAAATGTTTTTTTTTTATTTTTCAAATGAAATAACGATGCATACATAATTGAAATTGCTTAAAATAATTAAATGAAAATATAAATGTTTTAATTCCACACTTAAGTTATGGAACAACTCAACTATTCTTGTCAAAATGGCCAATAAAGATTTGATTTTAAAAATGTCTTCCATTTTAATTTGATTTCAATGTAAGTATGACTTGCCTGTCCACTTTATCCCAGCCCAGAGTCGTCGTGCATTTGTCTGTTGCGAGTGAAGAGGACTAAAATAAAGGACCATCTCTCACACGCCCCTAAGAGGCACTCGCCTTGCCACATACTCGTGGGCTGGCAACAGTGTAGCCTGCGTCTTAGTCTTTTAATGTGCAGCAAGGAGTAAGTGTGCCGCCAAGTGGCTCTACTGAGTTACTGAGCGTGTCTTAAGTGGGCCCGCCCAAATGGAATAGCTGGGGTGGCGCACCTCATAATTTACCATATAAGTTTAATTTTAATGTACTGCACTATTTTCTAACGACTGCACTTTTTTATACCCTATACACCTCAAGGCACAAGGGGTATACTAGGCTTGTGAAAAGGAGGAGGAGACGTCGGAGACCGATCTGGGTGACCAAAGAAAAAGTGCTAGCCATGTTAGTCTGTCTGTTTTAGAGATAATGAGAACTATTAGTCACATATTCAGCAGGCTAGATTAGACCTTTTAAATTTTGTCTATGCCGGATTTAGGTTTGGAATAAAAGGTATAAAGCCATAGCTACCTCGAGAAAAGTGAAAAGCTTATAGGTCACACCTTTTCTAATTACGAGGGTCGTTTGATAAGTCCGTGACTTTTTGTATTTGCCGCGCACCTGCTCTAAATACAACACTGCTCCTGTCAGCAGTTATCGATTAACAGCTGACTGTAAAATTTTGAGAAAGCTGCGTTTTTTGGTTTGCGTTTTATAGGCATTGAAAGCAGACGATCTCGTGAATTTTAACGAAAATGGAAAAAAGTGAATTTCGTGTGCTAATTAAGCATTATTTTTTGCGTAAAAAATCCATCACCGAAACCAAGGAAAGACTTGATAAATATTATGGGGACTCTGCACCATCAATTTCAATGGTTAAGAAATGGTTTACTGAGTTCCGTTGTGGTCGTACCAGTACAAGTGATGCCGAACGTTCAGGTCGCCCAAAAGAGGTCGTCATGCCAGAAATCGTCGACAAAATCCATGGAATGATATTGGATGATCGGAGAATGAAAGTGCGTGAGGTAGCTGAGGCTGTAGGCATCTCAACTGAACGGGTACATCACATTTTACATGAATATTTGGACATGAGAAAGCTTTCCGCGCGATGGGTGCCGCGATTGCTCACACACGACCATAAGCGCAACCGTGTGACCATTTCAAAGGAGTGTTTGGCGATGTTCAACCGCAATCCAAACGAATTTTTGCGCCGTTTCGTTACCGTAGACGAAACATGGATCCACCACACCACACCAGAGACCAAAGAACAATCAAGACAGTGGGTTTCTCCGGGTGAACGTGCACCAAAGAAGGCCAAGGTGGGTCTGTCGGCCAACAAGGTCATGGCCACAGTTTTTTGGGATGCACAAGGTATCATTCACATCGATTACCTTGAAAAGGGTAAAACGATCACCGGCGAATATTATTCAGAGCTTTTGGACAGATTCGATATTGATTTGAAGCAGAAACGACCGCATTTGGCGAAAAAAAAAGTGCTGTTCCATCAGGACAATGCACGGGTGCACACGTGTGTAGTCAGCATGGCAAAATTTCATAAATTGGGCTACGAACTGCTACCCCATCCAGCATATTCTCCAGATTTAGCCCCCTGTGACTATTTTTTGTTTCCAAACATGAAGAAATGGCTCGGCGGTAAGAGATTCGGGTCAAATGAAGAGGTCATCACAGAAACAAACGACTATTTTGAGGGCCTTGAGAAAACCTATTATTTGGAAGGAATAAAAAAATTGGAAAAACGCTGGACTAAATGTATAGAGCTAAAAGGAGATTATGTTGAGAAATAAAACGCTTCTTTGACGAAAAAAATATATTTTATTCAAAAAGTCACGGACTTATCAAACGACCCTCGTACCATGATATGGCAATCATATTTGATACTTAGTTTACTTATGTACCATAAAAGATTGCTAAGATCCAATGGGACTGCTATATCACATAACTCCAATAGGCTTTTAAGAGTTGTAATTTATTTATTTGAAAAAATAATTCAACTAAATTTAGGAATTGGATAAGCTTTGAGGTATTTAAACAAAATCGGATAGCTACATCATATAGCTTCCATAGAGGTAGTCGGCCCAAATATCCGATTTTTTTGCTCTTTAGTCAGAAATCGTTCATTCACGTATTATAGCTTTCTATAATAATTTTTCACGGCACCCAATTTAAATGAAATCAGCTTACTATATATGATATAAATTTAAATAAAATCGGATGACCAATAACATTTAGCTCATATACAAGGGTTATCCAAATTTATAGAGCTATTTTACAGAATTTGAGAGGTTTAACTATATATGAAAATAGGTTGAGAAATACCGTTATACCGCTATTCCCTGTACAGAGTATTTCAGACTGGGTTTAACGGTATTTTTTTCCCCAAGTCGTTGAAAACTTTAGTCGTTATTTTTGATAAAGAAATAAAAATTATATTTTTTTTTAATTAATTGAGATTATTCTTGAAAGGTTTTTGAAGTTCTCACTTTTTTTTAATTTCTTTTTTTTTTGCTAAAAGCGTATTTTGAAACAACTGCAAATATGTGAATTTCTGAGTGCAAAACGGAATCTAATTAAAAAGGCATTCCTTTTTCTTACAGAAAACAAAAGCCTTTATAATTTGATAGAAAGTCTAAACGATTTACCAAGACTTTAGCATTAGTTCCATAGACAGTTATCGTGCCTAAGCAAAGCTTTTCGATTTCCTTTTTTCAGACAACAACTTTTGGGATGACTAATGTTAGTTATTAATTGCTGAGAAAATTTAAGAACAGCCCGAGTTTCGTTTATGACTTGGCAAATAGTATTTCAATTTGAGCTTTTTTAATGTGATTATCCAACGGAAATGAAATCGCGTCAAGGCAGCACCTACTCACTGGCTTTGAATGCTTTCAATTCGGTTGAATCGCTCAGTCATCATCAATGTAGGAAATTCGAATTCAAATGTTTTTACAGTCATTTCCTGAACAAAATAGACGAAATGCCAAAGCCTTCCATTTTGTTTTTGCCTTAACAACGGAAACTAGTGTCACGGCATTCTAGATTTGCCCTGCGGATAAGGTGGAAATGTCCAAACTTTTTTTTTTTGGTTTTTCTTTTTGTTGATTTCTAGGTGCTCTTGAATTTCACTTGGCACTGCCAGCGGTGGCCCGCCGAAAGTAGGTCACGGAATTTGGTTTAAATCGCCTCGTAACCCACTCGCCTCGCACAAATTACGTATACGCCCCGGTCAAACAGTTAATTACAGTATTAAGTTTTCATGTGGCATTAAAGCACAATGGCCGTGATAAATGCAAGACAGAGACCAACCAGATAGACAAAGCATCAAAAAGAGACGGAAAGCACTAAAAACAACTGCAATGCAGAGAGTTCGTGAACGTGTGAGTTTGTAACGCAACATCACTTATGCATAAGAACATTTTAACTTTTCGTTAGCCACTTACGAACTGGGCACGTTCCAAGCAGCTTGCCAAAGTCTGAGAACTTCTTCTGCTGATGCTGCTGCTGCTGATGACATTGCAGTTGTCTGACTTTCCCAAACTTAAGCAATGTTGCGTGTTCAAGGAAACGAATCAAATCACTGCGACAATGAAGCCCAATGATGCTCGGCCCGAGTGAGTCATCAAGTGTTAAAGTTTAACTTTAAGGCCAACCAGGCTTTGTGTACTTTGAACTTAGTTTGTTAGGTCAGTCAAAACTATTTGCTACAATTAATGAAAATTGCAAAAGATATTATTCAATGGGTCTGGCCCTGGCCTGGCCTGGCCTGACCCTACCTCTGGTCTATTGTTATCTTTTGGTTTATTTTCACAGCTTTGTGCGAATATTCTTAATAATTTATTGCATTTTATTTTGCTAAGCGCTTCAGAATTTGCTAAACTTTTACACATAAATTAAAAGAGATTAGAGCGAGAGGCCGATGTCATTACCAACTCTGCTGCCACTGCAAATCCTCAGAGTTTGCTAACTTTTTAGCAGGTGCTTTTGCCCTCTCAAAAAAAAAAAAAAGGCAAGGAAAAAAAAAACTAAAAACCTGACTGAATCTGGATACAAATTTAGTATTTATTTTACAGATTTTCCGGGTTGAGACTTTAATTTTCAATGAATTGGCTTGAAAGACTGAGCAAAATACCAGACTGGCCAAAACTTTTATTCGGCACGCACAAAAAAAAAAAAAAAAAAAACAGAAACTCTGAAATGTATACTAAATACGTTGGAGGGTTACCAAACTAACCAGCAAGTTGGGCAACTATAAATCTTGTCTATTTGTGTAGAAATTTGCAAATCTTTTAGGCTGAAGACCCAACGATATGTTAACCACTCCAACAAGCCAACAAATCTGACCTTTTAAAGTTTGTAATTTACTTACAACAAAATTTTCTTAGTTTTCCATGAAGTTTTAAATTGCTGAGTGGTTTCGATTAATAAGCAAACGTGAGGCAAGGCCAAAGAAAAAAAATGTGTGTGTGTGTGATTTGGTGGAAATTGGATTTTTTTTTACACATTTTCCTTTAGCACTCCCAGGTGTGCAATCACAGTTAGACATTTTGGCAATCATCAAAAACCGAAAGACATTGTCAAAAGTCTCTGCCAAACGAGCCGCTTGTGTGTTTATCAATTTTTGTGGTTTTTTGTTAACAAGAAAAAACAAAAAAACACACAGCTCATGTCACTTGCTGTTTTAACGCTGATTTCCCAAAACGTTTTAAAGGAAGCAAAAAAAAAAAGAAAGACACACAAACACACACCTGAAAATGATAGTCTGGAGTTTTACACCTTAAAAGAGGGAAGAGATTTTTTTCTGTGCCAAGTAAACACATTAGAAGTAACGATCGTTTAAATTGACTGTGTCTGTGTGTGTGTGTGTGTGTGTCTTTTCTAATTGCCGTTAAACAGGTTCACGGCACACACACAGCCAAAAAGGCCGGAAGTGCCAGCCAAGTTAGCCAAGTTAGTTAGACAAGCTGGCTCACTCACTGGCCTCACTCATTGCCCTCTGTTCCTGTGTCTTTGTCTTTCACTTGGTCTGTAGCCTGACCCAAGGGTCAACTTTGCATGCACTTTGTTGACGACAATTTCATATGCACGAATGCACCGGCAAACGATGTGAACCCAAGGCAATCCCAAGACAAAAGGACAAAATGGTCAAAGTTTAACCCCAACCCCCACTTTACCTCTTCGCTCTCGCTTTAATCTGTCGCTTTAGCTGCTCTGCCAGACAAGCATGAAATAGGTTTTTTTTTTCATTTTTTTGTTGTTCTTCTTTCTTTCATTGCCCATTAGATTTATTATTTTAAACTTAATGCTGATTCCGCAAAGGTTCGTTCACTCCGCATTGTTGTGTGTTAAAATCGTAATACGGTTAATTGCAAAATGGTCGGGGAATCCTTACCAAACCAAAGTGTCAGCTGCACAGTAACCGCAAGCGGAATGCATATCTGTCATTTCGGGGAGGGTTTGTGGTTTCAGCCATGTTTTTTTTGTTATTTTTTTTTTGGTTGTCTAACAAAAGTCAACAATAATTTCAAGTTTCTAAATTCACCACACCCGCAGGCACACACTGTGTGTGTTTTGGTAATGACGAGTAGAGCACGAAAAAAGAAAAAGATTATATAATACTAGGATTCAGTTTTTTTTTTTTAGATTTTGACGTGACATCTTTGAACTTTGGCTCGGTGGTCTCTGTGGATGGGTTCAGATTCTCATTAGTTCGCCGCGCACGTGCACAAATCAATTTAGCCAAAGTCAGTCAAGATAATTCAACCCAACAGACCTCGGCGAGTGTCTCAGTTCGTTTTATGGCCATAAGCTTCATAGAGCGTAGTAACCAAGAAATCCAGCAAATAACAAGGAGTTTTCCTTGGCCAGTTTTTGTTGCCCTCGCGAGGGTAGCAAAAGCAATCAAAGAAAATGGCTTGGCTTAGTAAGACAATTCCAAAACACTTGGACTTATTTAAATGTTTTATTAAACAATTTCAAAGGGATATTTTTCTAGGCGTTGGAAAAAGTTTTAAGCTAGATTAGGCAACAAAAAGATTTATTTTATTTTCAATTAGAACATGAACAAAATAATCACTTTGAAAGTCTCAGGAAATTTTAATGGAAATTAATAATATAGAGCTTTGTTTTGAGTTCTCAAAAAGAAGAAAGAAAAATTAACAAAGAGAAGAAAGAAATAATTAAAATAGATAAGGATATTGATTATATTAATGGTTAAGAAAACTTGTTTTAATTAAGGGTTTCGATTCGAGACAGACTTGGTATAAGAACTTAGAGTAAAAGTTGGGAACTTAATTATTAATTAGCTTTCTGAAATAAACAGCAGACTTATTGATGTCGAAATTCCTGAGAATTATGTAGGTCTGATTGACTTGGGCAGACATATTTGTATCTACTTTGTTGTAATATTTGTGTGGAACCCAATCAGACAACGTAGAACATAGAATCGATTGAGACATGTCTAAGCAAACTAAGTGTTAGATTAAAGCTTTTCTATATGGATAAGGGACGAGTCGACCTACTTTATCATATAACTCCTTCTTTTGATAACTGTCTTCTAAGATCTATATTGAGATCCAACTACTAAATCATATAGTATCATATTGGTTTTCGAACTAACTCTGATACATATTGACTGATCTCGATTTAAATTTAATATTTGAAATTCTTATAAGGAAGGGGTTAAGATGTATATGGAAATTTTTTCTATCAACCTTTCTTGATCAACCTTAATCATATAATTTACTGTTGAGAAAGAGTGGGGCTCAGATGTAGGTAGAAATTCTTTAGGTTTTCTATCAAGCTTTCTTGATCAACCTTAATCATATAATTTACTGTTGAGAAAGAGTGGGGCTCAGATGTATGTAGAAATTCTTTAGGTTTTCTATCAATCTTTCTTGATCAACCTTAATTTACTGTTGAGAAAGAGTTTGTAATTTTCGGCTGCCGTATATTTTCTTTATTAAGTCCAGACCCATAGCTATAGATTGCTATAGATCGAGATAGGTTGAAGAATTTAATTCAGAATGAAATTTATAAATTCTATCCACTGTGCTCTTGTGTCATTATCATTGAGGTTGTTTTTGCTTTTGTTGTAATAATGATTTCACGTACTCATACATATAAGTAGCACACTCACACATTTGACGCTGTGCTTACTGATGCGTCACTTAGTGCAGACTTTGCGTGACAAAGGCGGGTTGGCAGGGGAATGCAGTTAATGCAGTTTGTCTGCAACTCTCGTCCTCTGCTTTTCGCGTCCCTTTTTAGAGGTTTATGTTTATTTATATGGAGTTGGTGTATAGACTTTTGGTGTATGCGGTCCTTACCCAAAACAACTGCACTGATAAGTGCACTTCATGATGTTCAAATTATATGGCTTTTGTCGCATCTGACGACACACACACACACAAACATGTGCATACTTGTTGGTTGATTGTTGCATGGGCTATTAAACAAGTGATTGGAAAATGCATTTTTAATGCATTACGCGTGCTTTTCCAATATGAACTTTTTTTCAGCAAAGAGGTTTAGATATGACAATAAATTGAAAGGGTACGAGGGAAATTGGAAAATGTAAGGTAATTTTTCATAAACTCAGCTCACTGATTGAGGAAATCACACTGAACTATTTAAGGGCGAATGTGTAGTTAGAGAACTTTTGGCGCTCTTTTGTGTGTCCTTTGCTAGTTGTCCTCTTGCAGTCGAAACTTAATTACAAGCCAATTAGCGCAGGAAAAAAAAACTTTGTGCCTGTTGGGAAACTTTTTGCCAGCCGGGAGAACTTTCAATGTTGGCGTCTGCCATACACGAGAAAGATGTGTATTTGGTGTGCTTGTGTGTGTGCAGCAATTTAATAAAGTTGATGGCACTTTTTTCTACATGAAATAGCGAAACGCGTAGCACTTGTGCCTCGCTCCTCCAATTGTGGGTATTGATTGCCACTTGATGATGGCAGACATTGCAACTTGTGTGTATTCGAATGCCTGAATTGTGTCGTTCGAGTAATTGTAACTGACTCTTGCTGACTGTGTCCCTTTTCAGGCCCCTGCTCGGGCCGGCCAGACGGCAAAATTAAATCAGTGACAACCACACTAATGTGGTTGGAAACAATAACGTGACTTGGTTGCCCAAGTTAGGCAAATATACACGTAATGTCATTGTCATAAATTAACCTTGCCACAGTTTAACACAGGCCCAGCATCTGCCTTACACCCTCGAATATCCCGACCCCGGTCAAAGCCTATACCATATCTTTCCGTTTGCTATCAACAGCCTTGGAGTCAAGCTGTTGATTAGGTGCGCAAATAGCATAGCCAGGCCAAGAGCGGAGCTGGTGTCTTTGTGGTCTAAGGATATTTTTAAGCAGCTTGTGGGCTTGTCTTCTAAGCTTTTATATTTAATTGTTGGCTCTTATGTTGGTGGCATTGAATTGAGTATTTGTTTGTCTGGTTGTTTCTTCGAGTTTGTTTAATTGCCACAACATTGGGCACGTTGGCTAAACCAAATGACAGCCAGCTGGGTTCGGCATACAAATTGTGTTGTTCAAGATTTTTTTTGCCTAATACAAAATTTCACTAGCCAATCAAATTAAACGGTGGCTCCGATTTTTTTTTTTCAGCCTTTTTTTTATTTTTTTTTTTTTGTGTAGTTTGTTTAGTTTTATTTTTGTGGTTTTTCAGCTGACAGAATATCTAGACCAAGTCTACCTAATCAGGAGAGAGAGAGAGCTGAGTCTAAGGCCAAATCAAATCAAAACTAGAGAGCCAGGCAAATCACGTATCGGGGATTGGGACTCGCCGGTTTGGTAGCACTGAAACAAAGCAAAATCATTGCAATTTGGGCTGTATCAACAGCAACTTTGGTGGCTGTGGCAGTGGCGTGGCAGTGGCTGCAATAAAAAGTAACTCTTCAAATCGGCATACAAATTCAAATACATAGACAGATGCACGTAGATACCAAAAGGTGTATGGTATCTGTGAGATAACTTAAAAATCAAGCCCAATTCGCCAGGCATTTCGAATGCAGCTCACACCGAGGCAGCCACACAGAAACAGCAATAAGAATTTTTGTTTCTATGTATGTGTGTGTGTGTGCTCGAAAGCCTTTTCGGTTGATATTTGGATATATATATATATATATATTTTTTTTTATATGGCTTAGTCCTCTGCGGTCTGTGTGGCCACAGCCGGCACAGCGGCACATTTCCTTCATATACTTTTTGATATGGCACAGCGTGTTCCAGCTTGGCAGGCAGAGTCACTGCGGTGAAGCCTAATATAAGCTAAAGTATTGCCTACTTTTAGTTTTCCCCAAAAGATTTATAAAGTGCAATATTTGAGACAAATATATATATAGGGGCGTCATAATATCTTTTTCACCGCTAACCACCTCTTTGGTCTGTTCTTTTGGAAGCATTTTTTTTTCTGTCATTCCTTGAATGTGATCCCATAAAGCAAAATTTCATATTCATTTGGCAAGACCTCTTCAATAATTTAACATATGCAAACGATTTTTCTCCCGACGGTGGTGTAAGATAACCGGAAAATAGAGAAATCAACCATAAAAAAAAGAAGGTAGTAAACAAAATAAAAAAAGTACTCACTATAAGCCTGGGAATGATACTCCGTTTGCTTCGTTTTATTCTCTGAAAAATTCATATGAAAAAAACACTCGAGTTCTCTTTGAGTACCGAGAGGGTTTTAAAAAATCTGAACTAAAGTTAGCCCCTCCTTTCTTGACACTGACTAAGTGAATTAATTTGATTGAGGCAAAACGCTAATGAAGAAAGATATAAAAGAATTCATTATGCCTGCCTGAAGCTCAAATTCGAAGAGCTGTCAATTATTACCTTTTTTTTTTTCTCGGCCAGACCAACCGACTACCAACTTTCGAATGAGGAGAGAGAAATTCCCATTCTCCGGTGGCTAGCAACTTTGAGGTTATAAGGTAATGGCGAATACCATTCCATTTTATTCCATGGCATATTGCCTGCTGCTCTTTTAGTGTGTCGGTTTCAATGAAATGAAAATATAAAATATGCATTTACAGCCGTCAGATTCGCCACCTCGAAACCGGCAGTTGCAGCCCGAACTGAACCAGTCAAACTTGGTGCTTCGACTGGGAGCCTCGGGCCAGACAAGAGCATCGAATGGCTTGAAATACTTTTGTGGGTGCATTCAAAAAATGGCAAGTGTACAAATTGCAAATGGCAAACTTGCTTTCATATGGCTAAAAATTGTAAATTTAATTCACCACTGCCAGTATTGTGGGATTTCCTGTAATAATTTTTTCTTCTTTTTGTGTTTGCCTTCGGGGCACTGCCTGGGCTCATCAAGACTTCTGCTTGCCACCTCTTTCACCTGTCTGTTTGCTTCTCAATCAACAATTTAACGAGCGTCTGGCAAGCAAGTAAGAAAGAAAATAAAAAAAAAAAAACAACGAAAAAGAAAAACACTTGTGGCAACTTTAAAGTGGCAGAGCTGAGACCAAGAAGCGTTTGTGCCAAGTTTGTTCGACTGGCAGTTTACTTTTTACTGCCAGCTGCCTAAGACTCTGCAATTGTCCTTTTTCACTCTGGCAAAACTATCCACATCACATAATAGCAAAAGAATCACTTGCAAATAAAACAGAAATAAACCAACCAACTTGCCCATCAGTTTCCGAGAGTGTGTGGGTGTCTGAGTATGTGTGTGTGTGTGCCATGTAAGTTTTATATTGTGGCAGGTGGCACTGCTTTTTGCACTTGAAGTGGCAAAAAAAAAAAAAATCGAAAAGTTTTGCTGCACTTTGGCTGACAAAAAAAAAAAAAAAAAATTGGTAAAATAAAAAGCAAAAGTTTTCCATCAAAACGAAAGTTTAGAGTAACAGAAAATAATTCTATACCCCCAACTGATCCCAGGGGATAGGGACTTCGCCCCGTTCGTTACTTAAATCTTAAAAAAAAAAGGATTTATTTCAATATTTTTTTTTTCTATTTTATTTTGGTTTTTCGAAATCAAAACGACAACAAAATCGCTTGCAACCGAAATAGAAATCATGCCACAAAATCACACTTCACTGAATATACACAAAACGAAAATGTTAAAAAAATAGAACAAAATCCACAAGCTAACTTCGTGTGGCAGCCAGCACTAGAGGGGAGGTGTGGAGTGATCCTACCCAGCAAGTGGCATGGAATTTTTGCACAATTGGCAATCGAAAATTGGAAAACTTTTACCCGTTATTTGTTTTGGCTTCATTGACTTACCTTTCACTGGGATATATACACACACACAGACACATGGAATAATAGCCTCACTCAGCATACATGGATATATATATAGACAAATTGAGCTATATAAAAAAACACACAGACACATTTAAGCGTGCCTTACAGATACATTCAAATGCCCAGAACCGCGCAGATGTTTTTTTTGTTTTTTTTTCTTCCTATTAGTAAAAAGTTTTGTGTTCTCGGCTTTAACCTAACAACTTGGTAGCCAAAACTTTAATAAATGCGGCAATAACAACAGCAACAATACCGGCGCATCGAGGGTATGCACGATATCAGTTGTGGCACGGAAATGGGCGGGCGTTGAAACTGGGCTACCCAGCGCCTTTAATTGCAACTGGCAAACACTGCCACCACTGCCACAAAAACCATTTGAACTTTTTTTGTTGTTGTTGTTGTTCGTCTCTGTTTCTGCTCTGCTGCTGCAGTTTCAATTTGTTTGTATTGGGAAGTTTATGCCAATTGCAATTGGTGGCAGCCTTTAATTAACACACACACGCAAAGCACACCAAAACACAAAAACTGTATACATATTTGTATATGCTCAAAGGGCTGATAGTCAAGTTAAAGAAAGTAAAAGGCCATATGAAAGTTGACCGTATTAAAATAGGCCAGCCAACTGCCAGTTGGCTTTTTCTGGCCAGTTGTCGATTGGCAAGCAAGTCTCAATCTTTGCGAGCCGGCAATTAGTTTGCATATATTTAACATACAAGTAATTTGACAGTTTATGGACCAATGTAATTTTTCAGTTCTTCCTTTGTCCACCTATTTGGTTAATGTGGACGATGTGAATCGATGGAAGGCAGCAAAATGGCACCAGCCACATCTACTCTCTTACCGTATTAATTATTATGCAAAAGAGCAACTGACCACATTTCCGCTGCCTTCGAGGTAGTCAACGAAGCAGGTCGAGCAAGCTCAATTAATGCCTGCCTGCTTGCCTGCCTGCCTGCTGGGTTGATTGGCAAATATACGGTAGCAAATGAATTTGAATATCGGGGGGCTGGAAGGTAGGGCTTGCACTAATGAGTCCCCACTCGGTCAGGTCAAGTTATATGATAAAATGGCCAACGCAGTCTCTCATAAATTTTCAACGTTAACTGAAACCTTAATCAATTCTGTGAAATAATAATAAAAATAATAATGTGAAGCCTTCATTGAGGAACTGGAACGCAGGAGAGTCTAGAAGTTAAATAATATTTAATATATCGGAATTTTGGCTTCGAATTTCGGATTTCGGTTTTCTAATTTCAAGCAGATTTCCAGGTAATTTTGTGGAGTTGTTATGTGATTCCTATTAAGACTTACATCATTATATCAGGTCAATTGAAATTAGTGAAATAATAATATAAAATAATATGAAGCCTTCATTGAGCAGGAGAGTCTGGAATTTAATATTACATTAAAGATTTTTCGGATTTCCGTCTTTGACTTTTGGGTTTATAATTTCTAATTTCGAGCAGATGCCCAGGCAATTTTGTGGTGCTGTTAAGTTGCTTTTAATTCTATTTGATTCCTATTTACACTTATATCACTGGCGATTAGCTCAGCACCAAAATACTGGGCGTGGCTCACAGAAGGATTACACACACATACACACACACACACACAGACATACACTCATGCGAATGAACTGCCCGGGTCCATTTCGTTTCAAATGTCGCTGATTTCCCCAAGCAACTCGACGCATTTATCGATATGAAAGTGTCAATATGTTTGTATGTCTGAATAGTAGGTGGTGGCCAAATATGATTTAGGTATGCGCCCAGAGACAACCGCGTCACAACAAAACACAAAATGACAGGACAGGGGACTAGGCAACACAGTATGCCTCGGCATAGCATAGCATAGAATAATAACTTGAGCGGAGCGGGGGTCAGAGATGAGTGTATAGGAGTAGATAGACACGTGCCCGACACATATGCGAGGGCGACCCGTAACATAGTCGGAATTCTGTGAGGTGGCTTTCTGGTTATAATTTTATTATTTATTGCTTTGCGTCGCTTACATTGGACGACCGCAAGCGCAGTCTGGGAAAATAATAAAAAAAAGATTTACCACATAAATATTTAATACCTTTTTGTTAGGATTCATTTTGTTAACAACTTTTCTCTCACACACACACACACACTCATACTCATATGTCTAGTTTATTCTCTCTCTATTTTGGTGTACACATTTGCCTACTGTCAAAATAACTTGCAGGTCAGCAAATTTGCATTTGCAACACAATCGCCGTGAGTACAAATATAATTTCAGAAACAGTGCACATAATATTTTATATATTGCATATTTTTTCCACTAGGAAAATGTTGTAGCATTTTCAAAAATAAATTAAGTTTTATTCTATAAATTTGAATTCGAACAAACAAATATTTGAAATTGTTTCCAACATATGGACAAGAATATAAATAAAAAAATGAAGCCGAACGTTAAACTCGGGCGTGGCTGAGTATGGGTTACCCTGTACTTAGTAGATGGAATTTAAACGAGAGAAAGTGGCAACCCTGAACTCGGGGTAGCCATGATCGGCTACATGCATATTAAACCTTTAGTCCTAAGATTCTTAAGGCTACCACGCCATCTATCGGACTGTTCATTCGACCAAGGGGAACTAAAATCTTGACTCTGAAATTTGGTGTTTGCTATATCTCATGTAAATATGATCTGATTTTAGTTAAAGAAAAATTTTTCGATTCAAAATTTTGAAACTATAGAAAATACAAGGCAGAGGGTAGTAAGGAGTCCGAGTCCCAAGCTCGAATGTCCTAGCTGTTATAGTCTCCAAGATCTGGGCGTTCATGCGGATGGGCAGACGGACGGACTTATCTATATCGATTTATCTAGTCTCCCTGATCATATTGTGGGTAACTTTGGGGGGTCTACAACATCTTCTTCTCTATGTTCCGAACGTTTGCACAAAATTGATATACCAATTACCTTAAGGTATAGGGTATAATTATTTATATCCATTAAAAAAAAAACTGTAGAATTAAATCATCATCGGGCAAATTGTTTAGGGCAAAGAGAGAGAGAGAGAGATTATTTTTAATATTGTCTACCATAATTTGAGGTGCAAAGAGCCACAATTGAATTAGCCAGTGTTTAATTATAAGCCAAGTTTCCTATTATTTTAATTAAACTGATGGATGGATAGAATGCCGCACAAAATGGTAATTTATCAACAAATATATTCCAAGGAAAATGACATTTGTTGGTTGATTAATGGTAATTATACAATTCCTTTCTCAGCAAAAAGGTAAAGAAAAAGCCTTTAAAGTCCTGTCCGTGCACTTTTAATCTTTGTATTTGAGCCTTGCGAATTGCAAGGCTACAGTGAATCTCTATTTTATTATAATTCTATTTGTGGACTTTTTAATTTCATTAGTGGAACGCTCGATGGTGTGTCCGCTCATCTTGTAATTAAAGTGCCACAAGGCGATGGCAAAGCGGCCACAGACACCGCTGCCATCAGCAGACACCGTTGATATTTCTATCTACCTTCGGTTGTTCAGTTCACTTCAGTTGGATTCAGAGTGGAAGAAGAAAAAAATAGAGAGAGAGAGGAAAAAAAAAGAGGAAAATAGAGGAAAGCCCGCTGGACGCGCCCACGCATTTTCCCATTAAAAATTTCAATTGCTGCGTAAAAACGCGCGTGTAGAAAATAAACTTTTGCCTGAAATGGAATAATTAAACAGCTTCAGGTTCAGCTTCATTTTCAGCTTCATTCATTAAATTTCCAGCGCAAAAGTTAAATATAAATGCCGTGCAGGCATTTGTTTTCCTAGCATACTTTGGGGCGTTGATTTTCAGAATGCCCATAAAAGTAGGCCAAATTTAATAGAGTTGCGGCCGGTTGTTCAGCCGACCCGTAAGCCAAACTGCCACTCATTCAGTCAGCCTGGGAGCCGATGTAGCTGCGGAAGACTTACTCAATTACAGGTTGAATGAATATGCGAAAGAACAAATCTGAAAGTTTTTTTCATTCTAACTTTAGGTGATCACTTTGGCTGGCACAACAGAAATTGTGTCAACAATGCCAGCAACCTCATCGACTCTTTCATACTGAATCTCTAGCCAGTAAATAAAAGGCAGTCAAATTACATGGGATGTTAAGGTATTCTTTGTGCCACAAGAGACTCAACAACGAGCAGCAACAGCAGGTGCGCCAGCCAGGAACTAAATGCATAAACATAAACCTGACAGAGCCAACAAAATCTGCAGTAACCCAACTCCAGACCGGAGTCTCTAGTCTCGTACTTGGGACACTCAAGAGTATAATGCATGCAAACTTGTAATAATTTCTCATGGTATAATCTTTTTAAAAAATTTTTACAGCCAATAAATTTTAGTAGCATGTTTTTTCTTTTGTTTTCTGTTTTTTTTTTTTTTATTCCCCACAAAAGAGAGAAAATAAAAATACAAGTGGATGTGTTGGTGGTGAGAAACATTTGTGGCCTTTTGCAGATAATTAAGTTTTGTGGTTTCGGGGATGAGAAAGTTTCCGTCTGGTCTTTTCCCCTTGTTTACTTTATATTTGGCTCAAAAGATGGGCACTTGTGCAAACTTGCCCAGTCATAATAGTGGAAGGATTTAATTGTAGTATTAAATCAAATTTATAAGCTTTTTCAATGGATTTAAGCTTGGACTAAAAAATAAAAATGTTTCCCATTTAACGTTTCCTGTTTTATTGGGAAAGAGAGCATTTAATTAATATTCTCTGGACTTCTTAAGTACTTAAATGAATTAAAAATTATTAAAGTATTAAAGATTGGTTCTAAAACTGTATACATAAATAAAAAGAGTTTGTCAATATTTGGTTCGTTATTCTTATTTTAAGTAAGCGAATAAAATCTTCTAAATAAAAGTCTTTAAGTACTTTAAAAAGTGTGTAAAGACTTTGAGAACTAATTAAAAGTTCTAGACTCAAATTAATAGAATGGGACAGAATTTGATCCAATGTTTTCATTCTCTTTAAATATCCTAACCTTATTATAATATCTCAGAGTCTAACGGCTGAATAAGCTTGGTCTAAAGATCCTAGCTTTATTACTTTTGAAATAAATTATTGTAATATCTCAGGAGAGAGTCTATCGGCTTGGTCTTGGTCTTGATCTAAATATCCTAACTTTATTATTTTTGGAATAAATTATTATAATATCTCAGGAGAGAGTCTATCGGCTTGGTCTTGCTCTTGGTCTAAAGATCCTAACTTTATTATTTTTGAAATAAATTATTATAATATCTCAGGAGAGAGTCTATCGGCTTGGTCTTGCTCTTGGTCTAAAGATCCTAACTTTATTATTTTTGAAATAAATTATTAAAATATCTCAGAAGAGAGTCTATCGGCTTGGTCTTGGTCTAAAGATCCTAGCTTTATTATTTTTGAAATAAATTATTGTAATATCTCAGGAGAGAGTCTATCGGCTTGGTCTTGGTCTTGATCTAAATATCCTAACTTTATTATTTTTGGAATAAATTATTATAATATCTCAGGAGAGAGTCTATCGGCTTGGTCTTGCTCTTGGTCTAAAGATCCTAACTTTATTATTTTTGGAATAAATTATTATAATATCTCAGGAGAGAGTCTATCGCCTTGGTCTTGCTCTTAGTCTAAAGATCCTAACTTTATTATTTTTGGAATAAATTATTATAATATCTCAGGGGAGAGTCTATCGGCTTGGTCTTGGTCTAAAGATCCTAACTTTATTATTTTTGGAATAAATTATTATAATATCTCAGGAGAGAGTCTATCGGCTTGGTCTTGCTCTTGGTCTAAAGATCCTAACTTTATTATTTTTGGAATAAATTATTATAATATCTTAGGAGAGAGTCTATCGACTTGGTCTTGGTCTTGATCTAAATATCCTAACTTTATTATTTTTGAAATAAGTTATTATAATATCTCAGAAGAGAGTCTATCGGCTTGGTCTTGGTCTAAAGATCCTAGCTTTATTATTTTTGGAATAAATTATTATAATATCTTAGGAGAGAGTCTATCGACTTGGTCTTGGTCTTGATCTAAATGTCCTAACTTTATTATTTTTGAAATAAGTTATTATAATATCTCAGAAGAGAGTCTATCGGCTTGGTCTTGGTCTAAAGATCCTAGCTTTATTATTTTTGAAATAAATTATTACAATATCTCAGGAGAGAGTCTATCGGCTTGGTCGTGGTCTTAGTCTAAAGACCCTAACTTTATTATTTTTGAAATAAATTATTATAATATCTCAGGAGAGAGTCTATCGGCTTGGTCTTGCTCTTGGTCTAAAGATCCTAGCTTTATTATTTTCGGAATAAATTATAATAATGTCTCAGGAGAGAGTCTATTGGCTGCACAATCTTGGTCTAAAGTAGATCATCATTCAATGCCAGGCTATAAGTAATCTTTGACAGATATTTGGCACTTACTTTCTTGGTTCTTCTACTTTTTTGAATGTATTATTTGAATTTTTTTCAGAACCACAAAAAGTGTCTACTTTGAAATTTTCCAAGCTGCATGTGTTGGTAGTCGCATGACTTTCTTGTTTAACATTTTTTTTGGCAAAAAATTCGGTATGGTATAATTATCAAGTTTGGTGACGAGACAAGTCATTTGGTTGCCAAGCGATTCGATCAATGTGTTGATAAAATCTTTCATAATCTTTACGATGATGTCGCGACATCTCAATGGACGTGAGGTCCCCAAAATAAAAGAATTTTTAAGAGATAATAAAATAATTATATAAAAACTGTATATGCCCGATCGGGTTTTGGTCTTTAAAAAAAAATCATCACTTTTTACAACATCGAATTTGTGTCAGAGAAAAGCTTGCTAGCCTGAAAGGCTGTCCTGGTCAAGAGCAAGGGTCTGTGCTTGTGCATTTGCAGTGCCGAGAATGGCAACATCAGCGAGTAAAACAGAGCTCGGTGACTGCCACAGTAGTTGGGGCAACTCGAGTGTCCTTAACACAAATGCACAAAACGAACTTCACATTCACATGGTAAGATGAGCGCACTTCAAGCCCACCGCAAACATCCAAAATAATGGCAGCCCAGAGTAGCTAGGGACTGACTAACACGACAACGTCAAGGAATTGGAACGAGGAGCTCTCACATCTCAGCTCAGCTCAGCTCAGCTCAATTCAGTTCAGTTCTCAGTGCTAATGGCAGCTCGACAGCCGGCAAAGAACTAACATTCCATAGTCAAACGCACAAATAGAAGATTGCAGAGTTTTACGCATTGAACTGGGTTACTACGTCTGGATGCTGGCTCACGTTGCTGCGGATTTGATGACGCTGATGCGGAAACACAAAAACAACACCAATGAAAGTAAACAAAAACACGTGCCGATTTCTATTTTATCCGGTGAGAGAACTGTGCGCCACTAAGGCGCAGGTCTGGATAAAATGAGAACGTAAGGACCAGCTTCAAAAGAGAGCGGATAAAAGATAGGAGAGACAATGCCGCGTATTCTTGATTTTGTGGGACTCTCTTAAACGGCTTATCCCACTTTAATTTAAGTCAGATTTAAAAAAGGTTAATACTTTTCTTGGTACTTGTGGGGTGGTCAAGATTCGTAAGATATTTTTAGATTTATTATATTGATGCCTTTTAGTCCTGACAGCGGGCAAAAAATTCTTTTCACTTAAATCCAATCCTGTTAATATATTAAAGTCGGGGAACTCACCTGTCTGTATGTGTGTGTGTTTGTGGTTTGAATGTGGCTTTGATTGTGTGGGTAAGGTATAAAAATAGTTTCAAAGTGTTCATTGAAAACTTATTGAAGTGTTAAGGCAAAAACGATATATTAATTTTAAATAGCTCGCAAGCGAACGAGGCGATGGCTTTGGAGGCGTTGCGCCGCGTCGCGCCGTATCGCGCCGTATCGCTTCGACTGTTAGCTCCAAGGGAAGCCGTGACACATCAGCATGACCCTATCTATGGGGCTATATACGTGTATGTTTGTGTATCTAGTATTGAGGTAAGCGTATGCAAACAGCCAAGTGGCAGGTAAGAATTCCTGGCAGGCTGTTTAACGGTTTTGCATTGCCGCCACCCGTTTTTGGTATTTGCCCTGTTTCCATTTATAGTAGCAGAATCCGGTACAGTCTGGCTGTGTGTGCGTGGGCTTTGTGTGGCTAAAAATAGCTCAATGCGGATATATTAACTGTTCGTTTTTGGCCATTAAACTTAGATACATTTGCATTTTTCTATATTAGCTTTTTAATTTTGTATTTACGTGAAAATTACATAGTGCTGCCTAATGGTACAGTTGTGTTCAACCGCCATTTTCTAGCTATATTAACTGTAGTTGTTGTTGTTGTTTTTCTTTTTTTCATTTATCTGTCAGCATGTTGCGTGCATTTATCAAGTTGAGTTGTTGCATTTGTTGGCACATGCTAGCATTTTGCTTGACGTTTTGATATGCCTTCTGGCAAATCTATAGTCAAGCAGACAAACACACACACACATTCCAATGGAGTTGTATATTTTGCGGTGCCAGCAAAATATGACTTTTTCGAAAAGGCCTGTCAGGGGCACACTTGCCACAATGGTTGCTAAATTATTATGCTTTATTCATTCATTTATTTCAATAAATTAATTAACATAATGCAAGTGACTAGGTTCAGTGAGCTTTTAAAATGCGCTCGAGATCATTTCTAAAATGCAAATTGCATAAATAAGTCTGAACCAGAGAATCCAACTAACCAGTTCTATGTACCTAAAAATTCTGCTGCCCCAGAAGCTCCAAGTCAACTTGACTTGAATCACTTGGTCAATTCTCTGCTGTGCAGCAAAAAGGCAGCAGGAAGAAGGCTTGCTGCAAAAAGACAGTTTATTGACCCAAGTTGAGCTCATCACAATTGCCCACATGGCCAGAGACAGAGAAATAGACAAGCCTTCTTCTACCTTAATACACATATACATATAGCCAATGTTTATATTTGTGTGTGAGTTTCTAAGTGTATAGAAATTGGTGCATGTTGGGCAGGTTTTGGTTCGTGTTTTGGACGATTTTGCCGCCAGAGGAAACTCTGTAAATGTTTAATGAATTGTTTTCAGGCAACTTTTGAGTTGGCAGTTACTCTCCAGGGTGCTATATGCTCTCGCTTACCCTGCCAGCCTCGTCATCCTACCTCTTTCATTTCCTTTTTCTTTATTTCGTATTTAATCTGGTGTATTTTTTAACTTTCTTTTGTTATATACACACAGACACTTCGAGTCATAAGCAGCTCAGCTGAACTTAGCCAAGTTTGTTAGTCAGTGCGGTAAAACGCATTATTCCATTTAAGTTGAAAATTATTATGAACTTTTTGTAAAAATACTTCAGGCGAGAGAACTTTGCTTTTGTAGTTCTATTTTTTTTTTTTTTTATTTTCACCAAGCCTGACTTTTGTCTTTGAAAGTAAGCGAAAGTAGGTGCAAAAGAAGGCCCTCCTTCAGACTATAAAAATTCTTACACTAATTAAGCGTTAATAAAATTGCATGCATAGTTTTTCCAGCATTTCGCAGACTGTCCTGGCTAACTGATAATCTGAAATGAAAACTGACAGATAAAGCAAAAGAGAAGTTTTTTGAGGAAATTACTCAGAGATTGTCGGCTTGTAGATAGCTTAACTGCCCAAGCCTAGAAGCAATCAATTTCGCACAGCTAACTTAAAAGATGAGAAATTCGGGGAAGTGCAGAGGGGATAAAAAACATTTTAATTTCCATTTACCGCAATGGCCAACTAACTGCAATGGCATATCTCTATCTGGCTGGCCAAATAGCTGCGATTGCCATCAAATCCCTTGGCTGTGCATTTTCTCGACAAAATTTTTAGGCAGCTGCCAACTGTCACAGTAGGTTTCTGTTCACATATACAGTTGCAATCCCATATACATACATATATAAATACAAATACATCCTAGGTATTTCTATGCAATATGCAAAGTGTACAGAGGCCTCCCCAACAAACACACAGAGATAGACTGACAGACAGACAGGCAAGCAGGCAGGCAGTCAGGCAGGCAGGCAGTCAGGTCGAGCCCCTGGCGGTTCGGCATCACAAAGCTGAGGGTACGTTGTGTTATGTCAAAATGCAAATGTTGTTGTTATTCTTATAGTTGCCTACAAGTCAATTGAGTCTGTTGAGTGGGAGTTGCTCAGCTTTGTTGTCGTTGTTATCCATACTGCCACTTACACTATTCCTAGAGCCACATACGCAGCTCGCAAATTTGAAAGCTGCTTTAAGCAAATAACGGAACCTAAAACTTAAGGCATCGCAAGTTTGCTTGCAGATTGTAGCTGCCTGAAGTAATCCAATAAAATTTACATATTATTTTACAATTTGATAGAAATTCGTGATAAGATGAACCGATCTATGGAAGTGATCTATGGATAATATCGATTGACGATATGGTATTGTCACGTGCGAACAAGGAACTAGTTCTTTTTTGTCTTACAGCTCATATTAAGAGCAAGGCATATCTAGCCCTGCTTTCGATTCTAAGGCAAAGAATTTTCAAGGAAATATCGAACAATCTCAAAAATTTTGGTTCTCGAGAGTCTAAAATTCTAAGGTTTGTCTGACTTATTATCTTTGGAGAACCTATTTTCTATATATTATTATCTGTATTTCCACTGCTAGCTTTCTTTCAAGATATTGTATTGTCAAATCAAGGTATATCTCATCCTGCGATTTTTAGCCAAAGAATTTCCCTGGAAATATCGAAAAAGTTCAATATTTTTGATTTTCGATATGTTAGAATATCTAAGAATATCTATAGCCTTTTATAAAAAGGCTATATATAAAGGTACTTTATTCAGAGTCTATATATCTTAGTAAAAGTCTATTGCTTATATAACCATGTGGCTTTTGTTTAGCTTATTTGCCCTATCTTTGTATTTTCACTGCCATTATTGTGGTTCCTTTCATCAAGGGTATAAATTTACTTGGTGTATAAATTGTATGTGATGTCATGTGGTACCCAGATATTGGTGCTTTGTTGTCGCCTGAAGTCGTCCTGTCAGATGCGATTTGCATTAAGTGCAGACGCTCGACTCAAAGCGATTCGCTTTGTCGAAAGCTATCGAATTTAGTGTCGGGCTTCTGTCAATAAAGTCGGAATTGCCAAAGCACTCTCATTGCACTGAGGCAAATTGTTTTTGTTCTTTGGTCTTGAAGAAAATGATATAAATATCTTTAGAGATTTTGGGACAATGAAAAGTCGAAAGGATAATTTGATTTTGTCTCTTTTGTCTTAAGCTAAATAGATTTAAAGGCCAAAAACTCTTTATCTACTTTAATTAAATTGGCAGTATTGAAAACTGCAGCTCAGTCTTGGCCAGCAAACATTAAAAAGAAACGAGGTCAGTCTCAGGCTTGGCCAGTGTCGTGTGCAAGTCTTTATAAACATAAATATGTATGTGTATGTGTGTGTGTGTGTGTGTGTGTGTAAGTTTCCAAGATGGAACAGCTAAAAACCCTCTAGGTAAATAAACGCTTATTTGCACACTAATTGCGCACCGACGTGCTTTGTTATTTTAAAATTCTATATTTACCCAAAGCTGTGTCTGTAGTTGTCGGGTAGAAGGGCAAAGTGGAGATGGAAAAGTGGGGTAAGTCCTGCCGCTACTTTGGTCGGCTCGACTGCCTTCCTGTCTGGTTGTCTGGCTCTTTGGCTTGCCATTTTCTCTCTTTTTGTTTTCCCTGGTTACCTGCCATTGTCACATTATTTACTACACAGCTGCGCGTGTCCTTCTTGTTGGGGTTAAAAGGCTTTTCAGCTTCTCCGTTGCAATATTCTTTTTTTTCATTTTTTTTTTTCGAAAATCAACCAAGCACATGATGAAACATGTAGCAGACATGGGATATATATTTTTTTTGGTTTATTCCTTGACTAATTATATACAAGGTTAGTTCGTCTTTCAGTTTTCGAAACAAAATGAAAAAGGATATTTCCATTATTTAGTAAATGTCTGAAAACAGGGCAAGGCTATGGGTTTATTTAGAATTGTGGTGAATACCAAATTAAAGTAATGAATTTCACTACTCAATGTTGCACGGCCATGAATTCAATTTGTTTAGTTGGTCTAAAAATAAAACAGATAAAAGAGAGAAAAAATAAAATAATCCATAGACAAATTTCTGGCCCTTCGAAACTATCACAATAAATTAAATTTGGCAAAAGAAATATTTAAGCTTGCCTCAGGCTATGCAAACTGCCTTTTATATTTTCAGAATCGTCCAATTATTCAAATCATAAAGATTTGAGCAATAGCTCTGTACCTTGACATATGGAAATGCTTTAAAATTAAGTGAGAAATCACCTGAAGTATTTGGTAATGCACAAGGACAACAATAGGAGCAAGGAAAGCATAGAAAAACTAGCACAGTAGGAATTTGACTACCCCAAAAGAGGGCAGCAATTGGATGACTTTTGTAATAGGAATCTGCACTCAACTTGGAGGCAGCATGCCTATGCACTCTATAAACTTGCCCAACTTTTCCTGAAGTTGAAATCAAAAGGGACGCTTCTACCATTGACTTTGAGTGGGCGGAGCAGCTGCGACGAGTCAAACTTTTGAGTTTTACAAAAAAAAAAAAAGAAGAAAAAAGAACTTTTGCACCAAAAACCATTAAAAGCTCACGTAGTCAAAGACAAACGACAAATTTGCATTGGAATTCTAGCACTTTTTGAGTTTGGAAAGAAGTCTTCTTAGCCGGCATTGTCAGGGTTAGCAAAAATTTGTCCGCCTTCTTTCTTTCCAATTTAAGCAAGCAAAACTGGGAGGGAGGGAAAAAAGAAAGAAAAGCAGAAAATAAATTTTCATAATCAAGACCAAAAAATATATAAAGTTTTTGTTTTATTTATATTTTGAAGCTTACTGGCCAAAGTCCTCACCTTTCCTAAGTTGGGAAACATCCAGCAGGAGGTTAATTATTGTGTACGTAAGTAAATTCTGGCAGATGCTGTAATGAAGAATTTATGAGCAGTTGACTTAAGGTTTTGAAAGATTTATTATAACCTAAGTGAGGTTATAATTTCAGTGAACAATAAAGAGATAAAAATAAAAGTGCTCTGATAATAAAAAACCGAGAGTTTTCCTACTTGACAGGCCAATATATTTCATTTCATTCAGTACCTCTGGCCAAAATGAAGCTATAGTTTGTTTTTTTTTTATTGGTTTTGCTGTTTAAGTGCAAATTAAGGGCCAATTAGATAAGACTATAGAAATCGACTATTTTTATCAATATGCTTTGCGGTCTCTGGTATTATTTCAGATAATAATAGATCGAGTCATATGTAACATTTATGATTGCTTTTGATTTATTTTATTTGAAGAGTATTGAGCATGTTTTATTTTTTTATTTATATACTCAATTGGGAATATTTTATCAAATCTATTTTTGTAAAAACAAGTAATTAATAACACTGGAGTAGCAAGTGTTTTTAAAGGTGTTAAATAGGCGAGATCTCGCTATTTCTGTTTATTGATTTCATTAACAAAAAACAAAACCGCATTTAAATGTTGGCTTTATCACGGTGAAATTTGAAAATAAAATTATCCATGTATATTTCTGAGGTCAAGTGTGGAAATTGTGGCATTTTCGGTATTTTTCAAGTGCTGAAATTTGTTGCATTTGGTGTGAAAATGATATCAATCAATTAGTTTTTCTTTTTTTTTTTAATTCTACTTTCAATATTTTCGAGCCGTGCCAGACAAAGCGATATGGAAATTTTCTCATTGCGGCATTTTGTCACGAGCAGCCAAAAATTGCATTTCAACCAATTTGCTTGTGTGTGTGCGTGTGTGTGTGTGTGAGTGTTTGTTTGACCAGGTCCATTTTGTTTTGCCTGGGCAAAGAGTATTTGTTTACTTTTATGTACAATTATACTCTTTGGCATTTTGAAGGGGGGAAAAAAAGTCCCCGGCTTTTTTCTTCTTCTTCTTTTTAACTGCCAATTGAATACCGGTGATTATTATTTGATTTTCGTATCTGACAAAATTTGGAATTCATTTTGCAAAATTCATCAATTCGTGTTTTTCCCATTAAGAATTTAAGTAAATAAACTCATGGGTATATTTAATAAAACTAAAGCTTGTTTTCAGAGTTATTTATTGTGCTTGCTACTCTTTGGTTACTGAGATGAAAAATAAAATATCTGGATCTCCACGGATGTTTATTCGATAGCGATAATCATTTTATTAATGATAATTTTTTTATTTTTTACAGTTTGACAAATTGGAATAAGGGTTAGTTGGATAAAATTAGCAAGTTTTGTTCATCATTAAGTTGTCAAAAAGAAATCCAGTTGAAACCGAATTTGAAAAAAAAGTTCGTTCATTTTCGGACACATGTGGCAAACTAAAAATAAACTTTTCGCTTAATTGCTCTAATAAAAATGTATAAGAAATATCATGCGAAAAGTTTATGGTCAAATAGGATATGGATTTGCGCTTTATTTAGGTTTATTTGAGGTTTTTGACCCTCCACTTTTTTCCTTTCCATATTCAATTATTTTAAAGTCGTGTAATTTCTACAGACTTCCTATTCTGACTATGATTAACAACAGAAAAGTGTGTGAAATAAAAAAAACATTTCGTTTGATACCAAACATGAAGCAAATCGGATCATAATCAAATGAGATATTCACAAAATAAATTCTTAGAGTCAAAGTATCGATTCTCCTTACCGGAGAACTTGCCTGTTGTATAAACAGTGCGATAGCTGGCGCTAGCAATTTTTTTTTAACAACTCATATATACTCCTGGAGTCATTTAAGAATCAGAGAAGGAAATTCCATCGACCAGATAAAGGGTCTTTCGAATGAATAAAATTAGACCGGCAAGAGTTGGTCTGGGGAACTAGATTGATATAGTAAATCTTATCAGAGCACATGCTTTATATCATTTATTAACAAAACAAGATTACCCCTCCGAGTTCCTTAATCACAGTCACAGCCCTGACGAAGCTCTTGCTGGAAGCCCAGTGACGTAGCCATTTTTATTCACGCGTGTCTTCTCTCGTTAATTTGAGGGAAAAATTTATCACCTTGCCTATTACAAATAAACTGAGCTTTCTGCTCTCGGTGCGCGTTTTAAATAATTTTAGTTAACTCACTAAAATATCAAGCATGCGGCGATCAGCTGGCACTTCCAAATACCATTCACAGCCGCAGCTTTTACTGTTGCTGTCGGCGTCTACGCCACGTCGATTTTGGCCGCTGCTGTGTTCAGCTGCGCTCTGCCACCAGGTTGCAGTTTCAGTGCGCTGCGAGCAACCGGTGGCTTCGTACCTATTCACGCCGCAAATTCAGCAGTCCACCAGCTCCCAATAGGCAGTACATCAAAGTGGAAGTGGAAGTGAGGTGAAGTGAGACCACTAGATCAATTCTGTAAAAAAGTGTGAAATATTCCTGGTAGTGGATTCTAACGGTTTGTTTGTTTTTTTGTTTAATATTCGTAAATATAAATTTTACATTTTTTTTCTCTAATATTAACTTTGTTTTGATAAGTGTGGCAGCTGTTTTTTTTGACAGTTGCATTGTTCCTTTTAATTTTTATTTTATTTTCATTTTAATTAAAAGCATGCGAGTATTATTTTTTGTTTGACACTTTTTTTTATACTTTTCAAAAGAATAGAGGAAATTAGCCAAACAGCTGTAATTTGTTTTGTTATTATTATTTTTTTATTTTTTCTGGAATGTCAAAACAAAATAATGCTATTGTTTGAATAGTGAGTGATGACTAAATCTCGAAATTTAATTATAAATATTTTGTACATGATTAATGGTTCGTTTTTTTGTTCTTTTTTTTTTAAGAAGTAAATTACCTTTTTTTAGAGCAGAAAAAAATTAGGTAGTATTTTCTAATCAAAGAACAATCTTGGTCGGGCAATTAATTTCTTAAAACTTTTCTTTAAATAAAAATTTCCTCACATTTATCAGGTAGTTTTCCATATCATCTTAAATGGCCACGCGTGGCACTTGACTGGATTATGTTTCGAAACAAAAATAGGTCCAACCTTACCCGAATTTGTCATGATAATTATAATTCTGATAATTCTTGTTATGTATTTACCTCAGTAAATCAAATAAAGATTTGCCACAAATTAAGATAGGTTGGTATTTTTTTTTTGTTTTTGTTTTTTTTTTTTTTGGTAATAAAAATTTCAATTACGCCCCGTAAACCTAAGTGCGGTGGTAGTACTTTTGGCGCAGTGAAAGTCAAAGTCAATTAAAATAACGTACATAATTCTTTCTATAGCTGATAAGAGATAAGTAATCTTTAGTTAATTTATAAGCAGTTATCTAAGCCTATTTAAGACCAAACTCTAGTGAGGTAATTGGCTTTACACATTTTATTATTCAAATAATCCAATTCCGATTAATTAAACCTTGAACACTATGAAAATAGTATTATACCCAAAATATTTGATTTGACTATGCTGCTTCTTCTTTAAAGAAATAGAATCTCCAATGTGATAATAATAATTGTCTGGCACTCACTTAAGTGTCCAAGTTCAGGGCCAGTGTCAGAGCCTGGCAACAGCATAATCTCAGCAAATAAAATCTATTTATATCTAAAGTAGTCGGCCGATTTTAGAAAATTATCCAATCGTTTTGAAACCCGTGTGTGCACTTGCCCCGAGCTTAATTCAATGAAACTGCCTATGCGTGTGCGTGTGTAAGTGAAGTGCCAAAAATTCATAGAGCTTGCAATCTGAAAGCCCCAAAAAAAAAAAGCAAGCCAAAGTGAAAGCGACTTATTTTGCCGCAAAGCCAACGCAAAACGCACACAACCCAATTGACAAAAACTGATGTGATGTGATTTTGATTGTGTATACATTCTATAATTTGATCTAGTCCATTAAATATTCGTGTGTGTTTTGTGGATTTGTCGCGTGTATCAACTGCTATACAATTTGCGAATTATTTGCTTAATAAGTTAAATGGATAATTGAGTTAAGATGTGGCGAGCCAAACGAATATTGACGGTCACATTGTGAGATAGAATTATTTTAAATATTTTATTTCCTGATTAGATGTCCACAAATTGCTTAAGAAAATAAATCTTTCTTCTGTCACATTGATTGAGCTGCGGGGGGTGAGGGCGGCTTCAACAATATTTCATACATCATCGCATCTTGTTAGATTTGTTTCTCTGGTAAATTTTGTAGCTGTTTTAATTAATCTTTTTTTTTTTTTTTGAGCCAGTAGAAAACACGTTTTGGTTTGTTTATAAACAAAATACAAAAGCATTTCTTACAACAGAAATTTGATTGAACTTGAACTGAAAGTTACTTTTGGCCAGCGAGAGTTGTAAATAATATTTTTGTTTTTTTTTTTTTTTTATCTTTTATTTCGAGTATTTGAGTCTTGGAGTATTATTATAGCGCTTCATTGTGCTTTTAGATTTAATTTGATTTTAATGAATTTGTAGCACGCATCGATGATTTGCTGTGGGTGCAAGTGCTTGTTTATCTAATTTCTTAACAGACATGCATGCCTAATTTGTCTAGTCTAGAGTAGCGTGTGTATAAACTGAAAAAGAAAAAAAAAAAAATAACGCCTCTTGATAACAAACAGATAGCACATCAGAGCTCTACACCATACAAGATGACCGCTGGCGATTCGAACAATGGCAAACATAATGGCCACCAGGTTGAATTGAATGCTCCTCATCATGTCAATCAAAAGTGAGTAAATTAAACTAAGCTTCACTTGCAAAAAGGGCACAAATCTAATTAACCTGAACCGGCAAAAATCTCTTGGAATTGTTAATGAAATCGACTTAAAAAATGCGCGAATTTTTTTTTGTTTTTTTTTTTTTTTTTTTTTGTATTATGAAAAAGCCAACTTCGGTCGCATCCAATTCGCATAAATATAAACCAGTTACTTTGTCGAATTTACAAACTGGTTCTGGGATTCAAAAAATAAAAAAAAAAAAATCGGCGATTCAAGTGCTTGAAGCAAATAGTTAAAAAATATATAAAGAAAATACCAGACACTGAGCTATTTATGAAAAGCGAAAGTGGCTAGACAATTTGCATATTTTGGTTTTTGTTTCGTTTCTTTTTGTCTAACAAAATTTGTTGTTTTGTTTTTTTGTCTTTCGCTTTAGCCACGATGCCGTGGAAGATGAGCCACTTACCTGGAGATTCTGGAGGAAGCAACGCTATATTGTGGTGTTAATGGCTTTCTTTGGCTTCTTCAATGTTTATTCTCTGCGAGTGAATCTATCGGTGGCCATTGTGGCTATGACTGAAAATCGCACTGTTATCAATGCCGATGGCAGTGAGTCGTGGATTCAAGATTTTCCCTGGGACTCGAAGCAAAAGGGTTTGATTCTCAGCTCTTTCTTCTATGGCTACATTCTGACTCAGTTCCTGGGCGGTTACATTGGCACCAAAATTGGTGGAAATCTAGTAAGTTGAGCGAATCCAATGAATCTATCAAATCTATCTATAAATTTCTTTTGTCTAGGTTTTTGGCACGGGCATAGGCACTACGGCCATACTCACCCTGGTCACTCCACTGGCTGCCAAGCATAGCTTGGAAATGTTCGTTTTCATACGCATCGTTGAGGGCGTGTTCGAGGGTGTCACGTTTCCTGGTATTCATGCAGTGTGGGCTCGCTGGGCACCGCCGTTAGAGCGTTCACGCATGGCCTCGATAGCTTTTGCCGGCAACTATGCCGGCACTGTGATTGCCATGCCCTGCTCTGGTATACTGGCCACCAAATATGGCTGGGAAAGTGTGTTCTATGTGTTTGGTACAATTGGTGTGATTTGGTACATCAGCTGGCTGCTTATTGTGCGCGCTGGACCCGAGCTGGATCGTTTTTGCCCTAAAGAAGAGTGCGAGTATATTCAAAAGTCCATTGGCTATGTGGGTACGAAGCACATCAAGCATCCTTGGAAGGCTATCTTCACATCATTGCCTTTCTATGCCATTATGGCCTCTCACTTCTCTGAGAACTGGGGCTTCTACACTCTGCTCACTCAGCTGCCCAGTTTCTTGAGGGATACACTCAACTTTGACCTCAGCAAGACAGGCTTCCTTTCGGCTGTGCCGTACATGGCGATGGGTATTCTACTGGCCATTTCTGGCTATCTGGCCGATTGGCTGCAAGTTAAGGGCATTTGGACCACTACCCAAGTGCGTCGTAATTTCAATTGCGGTGCTTTCCTGGCCCAGACTGTGTTCATGATGATGACAGCCTACTTGTTGGATCCCACCTGGTCAGTTGTCTCACTCACCATTGCCGTGGGCCTGGGTGCCTTCGCCTGGTCTGGATTTGCGTAAGTCCCAAGTTTACTTTTCAAAATATTCCAAGCATTAAAATTTCCCTATTTTTTTTTGTTTTAGTGTCAACCATTTGGATATTGCCCCACAGCATGCCAGTGTTTTGATGGGTATCGGTAATACCTTTGCCACTATTCCTGGTATTGTGAGCCCTCTGCTTACCGGTTATATTGTCACGGAACAGACAAGCGATGAGTGGCGAATTGTCTTCTTCATTTCGGCCGGCATTTATCTCATTGGCTGTGTTATCTATTGGTTCTATGCCTCGGGTGAGCTTCAGGAATGGGCCAAGACACCGGAACAAAAGGCCAGGGAAGCCGAAGAGAAACAATTGCAATTAACACAATCTGCTGGCTACGTAAACGATGCGGCCGACTTGAAAGAATAGACAGACCAAAACGAATCGAAAAGTGTTCACCAAACTAACAAAAGAAACGTTATAGATTAGTTTGTATTATATTTTTAAAGTACGAGTACCACATAACATAACATAACATACTATACCATATAATTCATTTTGTAATTTGAATTCTTTGTTACAATATGTGATTCTAGCAATTATGCTCAACAGTGTTATTATATTGACATTCAGCTCAACTAAAACTGAAAGGTATTGATTATCATAGGAAATTGTTATGCATTCGTTTTGAATGCACTTCCGAATAAAAATAAAAACCTAATTATTATTATATAAAACGGCATAATTTTGAATAGTCTTTTCTTTTTATTTTAATAATTTATTGTGTCTTACTTAATTCTAACGAAATTAACAATTCTGAGAAAATAGCGCAACATTTCAATTGCAGCCCAAAAGTATGCAACGCTGATGGCTTAGTTTCGCATAAGATTTTTTCACGCCTTCAAAAGCTGCTTGCTTCATGCTTAACTCAACTTATATTGCTCTTTATTGCTTTGTTGAACAGCATTGGCCCTGGCCGCCTTGGCATCCTCTGGATTTGCATTTGCAGTCCTGGTTGCCAGCACAGGAAGTTCCGCATTTGCCAGCAGAGCATTGGCAATCTGAAAAGGCATTCAAGTTAATATTTATTGAGTTTTGGTTTTACTTTTTTGTTTACTTACTGTTTCCGCATCCCTTGCAAGGCATTTTTTAAATTGACTTTAATTTGATTTGATAGAGGATATTAGAAAGATTTTATTGTCCACTAAAGCTGCTGGCGCTTTTCGTTAAATCTTGTCTGATTTTGTTGAGCATTTCAATATTGCCTCCTATTTATACGGAATCGTAGCTGATAAGACCGTCGTGTGCAACGTCACACTTCGTGTGCAAAAGTTTTGCTCACGCTTCGGTCAATACATTTTGCACACGCAGTGATAAGCGTGAGAAATAGACCGGCCTCTGTTTGGTGCCGTACTGACTATAAATATTGATTTCCCAGCTTGAAATTACAACAGTAAACAAACTGAGCTATTCAATTCAGCATTTTGATATCTACAATTTCTGAACTACCTAAAATGGGCTGCAAGGGTTGTGACAAAAGTGAGTGATACAAATTTGCTATTCAAAATTAGAGAATAATTAAATTTTCTTAAAGTTTGCAAGTGCACCGCTGCCAAGTGTGGCGATAACTGTCCCTGCAACAAGGATTGCCATTGTGTTTGCAAGAACAATCCCAAGGAACAATGCTGCAGCAAATAGACACTTGGAGATGAGACCGGATCCAATGATTTGATAATGGAAAGTGACCTGGCATGCAATAAATATTCGTTTAACATTTTACTTTGCACTTAATCAAAACTTCAATAAATTTCACATTTTGGCAATGAATTTTTAAAACGTTTTTTTCTTTAAAATATTTTGGCAATGACATTAAATAACAGTAGGAATCCAATTAATGTGAATTTAATTTGATTTGAATTGAAATAAAATTGGAATTAGAAATTTAACGTTTTACTTAATATTTCAAATATGATAGGAAATCTATTAAACTATATCATTTTTCTTTTTATATTTGAAATATTTGAATTTGGGGCATCGAGTCACAAAAAAATAATTTAAATTATATTTTGGAAATTTCACTGAGAGGAAAACTATTTTATGGTAATAATTTATTCATATAAAATCAAATTAATTTGATTTCAAAAATTTTTAATAATAAATTTATGAAATTTTCATATTCAAAACAGAAACACAATATTCGTAATTTTGGGCAACAAATTTTGCAAAATTTCAAAATTAATAAAGACCTATATTAAATTAGAAATTTTTGATAAATAAATAAAATAAAAAATTTCAAAAATATATAAAACAAATTTATTTTATTTTTAGAATATTTAACAATAGGAAATTTTATGTTGACTAAAACGTTTCAAATATTGAAACTAGGTTAACAAATTTATGGCCTTAAATAAAATGTTCGATTGCATTGAATTATGAATTTGTTGATAAATATTTCTCTAGATAAGTTGTGCTTAATTTAATTGAAGTGTTAATGCTTTGTTTGACAGCACTTAGGTCCGCCTTGGGATCCGGCGGATTTGCACTGGCATTGCTGATTTCCCGAGCAGGAAGTTCCGCATTTGCCACCGGAGCATTGGCAGTCTGTAGGAGGGATTTAAGGTAAAAGTTAGTTTCTTTGTTTTTTTTTGTTCACTTTTTATATTCCTTTTCACTCACTGTTTCCACATCCTTTGCAAGGCATTTTTGTTTTGTTGAAAATATTTGGCTTAGCGATTTAAAAGCAGTCGTGCTTCTCAGTTAAGTACTTGTTTGACTATGATCAATTCTCTAATGTTGCGCAAAATTTATACTGGCTGCTCAAAGCTGATAACAACTGATTACTGATAACGATTCCGTGTGCAGAGCTTTGACTGCGTGCGCAAAAGTTTTGCTCACGGAGCTGATAAGGCATTTTGCACACGAATCGATAAGATAAGTGAATCAAAATTGTGGGCATCAGGGAGAACTTACTATAAATACTAAAAGACCGCAATTTTATGAAGCAATAGCAGAAAAGTGCATCTTGAGTGAGCTTGAGCATCACGAACATTCGACTTATCAAAATAATCAGAAATCAAAACAAAATGGGTTGCAAGTGTTGTGAAAATAGTGAGTGAATCAATTGGTAATTTACGCTTGAAATAAACATTTTAAATTCTTTTCAAATAGATTGCCAATGCACAGTCGAGAAATGCGCAGATTGTTGTGAATGCAATAAGGATTGTAAGTGTGCTGGCAAGTGCGACTCCAAGGATAAATGTTGCACCGAAAAGTGAAGACAAGGATCTTTAAATATCTTGTGGCAAATCAATCTTCAATATTTTTTTAGAACAAACATTATTGCAATATTTTGCTAAAAATGCATTCTAAATAAACAAAATAAACAGAACGCTTATTTTACTTCTTGTGTATGCTGGAAAACTCTGGAACTCAAGCTTGAACCAGAGATAAAGATAAATTCTTTTTCATAACCATGAAAAATAGAACGCTTATTTATTGAGTTTTTTGTGCTCTTAAATTCTGGAACTCAAATAATCAAGCTTAAACTACAGATAAGGTTAAGTTTTTTCAATGGGATTCTTTATATTTTAAAAGATGGCATCCTGATTTACTATATTTACATAAGAAAATATAAGATTCTATATATTGTTGAAAGTGTCTTCCTTTGTCTACTTTGCCCACATAAATATAAATATCATTAGATGAATAGCTTAATAAATCTACCAGTATAGTGGTCTACTCTTGCAATCGGATGCTTCCAGGCTACTCTGATCGGTAGAGGATCTCATAATGGTTTGATGATAATTCCTTTATTTTGGTCCGATTTTGTTTATGTCTGACGAACACCATTGGAGAAAATATAGGGTTCCGAAGTTAGCGAATTTTTAAGTCTGGCAAAATTAGCTACTTTAGTTTTTGTGATATTCAGACAATTTTAGCTGAAGTCATACGAATGGGGGCCTGATAAAAATAAAATTATAAAATTGCCCTCTTCCAGATCTTTAAGCCGAATTTGATAGCTCTAGCTTTTGTAGTTTCTGAGATCTTTGAGTTCATATGGATATGTTTAGATCGATAGCTTATTCTTAGTGGGATCTCCGACGTCTCCTAGTGGGTTTCACATATACGCACAGCTTTTCCCTTTAGGCACACAATAACAGTCGACTTTGAAGTAACTTTCACAGCAAATGAATTATAGAAAAACTCAATACTCAACTGAAAGACAGTCTACACAAAATGGAGGCACAATCGGCCTGTGAGCAGGGACACTGCAAACAGCTTAAGGATGAAATAGTTATAACCGGTATAAAACTATGAAGCCATATTAATCATCACCTAATAGATTAATTTTAGTTTTAGATAATGAAGATGCTCAACTATCAGCTCGATATATATTACGTGGCGCTATTGGATTGATCATTTTGAATGTGTGCCTCGGTGCTTTTATATATTTATTCTGCATGTATGTGGGTACGGTGGATGAAAATCAACGCAGAAAGATTTTGAATGGTTTTTATGTTCTGTGCGGAGTCTTGGTTATTGCGGCCTTAATCAAGACAGGAGTAAGTGAATTTACAGATTTCAGAAGTAATTGGCAACATCGTTTTATTTTTTTAGGATATGTCCAAGGGCAAGCCGAATTTTTATTACATTTAGACAAGCTATTTGGTCCAGAAAATCCAAACAAACTAAAATTGTTCTATATCGATCTGGAATATATTGGACGTCAGGAGTGATGTGTAAATTGTAGCTTTTCGGAAAAGCGGTGCTTTTAATTAAAATAGAATAGTTTAGTGTTTTTCTAGGCGAAGGCCAAACGAATATTTCCATGTAGTTTTTCATTTAAACTTCAGATTTAATTTTAATTTAATTTTTTACTGACAAAATTCTAATGAAGCTTAGCACTTTGCATACCGTGTAATTTCTCTAATGGTGCCTGATCAAAATCGGATTGCCCGCTGGTACTTTGGTGGCGTGGCCAGCTCTATGGCTACAATGGTTACCCATCCCTTGGATCTTCTTAAAGTCGTGCTACAGACACAAGAGACGAAAGTCTCTCTCATACCCTTGACACGGAAAATTATTAAAGACAATGGCTTTCTATCTCTTTATAACGGTATTTCTGCATCTCTCCTGAGGCAATACACCTACACTTTATCGCGATTCGGAATCTATACAGTCGGAAAGAATAATATTGATATTGGCTCGATGTTTTCAAAGGTTTGCTTGGCCGGATTCTCGGGCTTTTTAGGAGGCATAATAGGATCTCCGGGTGATTTGGTCAATGTGCGTTTACAGAACGATATGAGATTGCCACCGACTGAGAGACGCAAGTCAGATGTTTTTTGGTTATGCTCCTTTCATCGATTATTAATTTCTTAACTGGTTCTTGCAGCTATAAACATGTTTTTGATGGAATCCTGCGCGTGTGTAAGGAAGAAGGCTTTATGACCCTTTTCAAAGGTTCAAGTACAAATGCTGTTCGTGGCATGCTCATGACAATTGGACAAATTGCCTTCTATGAGCAAACCAAGACTATGATGGTTGATACTGGTTTACCGGATTCCACGCTTACGTACATAATAGCTTCTGTTGTCTCAGCTTCCGCTGCCACGGTTCTAACCCAGCCACTGGATGTGGTCAAGACCCGGACTATGAATGCCAAGGTTGGGCAGTACTCCGGTATACATGATGTGGTCATCAAAACTGCTAAAGAGGGGCCTCTGGCCTTTTTTAAGGGTAGTGTGCCGACCTTTCTTCGTTTGGGTCCGCATACAGTTTTTTTGTTCTTAGGTCTGGAGTTTCTACGTACACATTTTGGTTATCTACCAGAAGAGAAGAAATAGGCCAAAGACCATAGGATATATCCAATAAGACTTTGTAGAAAATTAAATATGTTTCCGTGTTTAGGGTTTTCGATTTTTAAAGTAGAGACAAATCAAATTTGATGTATCCAGTTCGATTCATAGATATGAATTCGGTATAAGAAAATTTTCAAATTGTTGCCTGCAGATTTTTGTGAAAGAAAAGTTAGTCGCAAGTGTAATAAATATAAAAATTTTATGCCTCTTACATTTCAATGTGATTTTTTTGTCCATGTGCCGCAGTAATCAAAAACAGAACAATCCATTGGCAATAAAATCCATTTTCACAGCAGCCCAAACATAAATCAGTTTTAATATTGTTTTCACTCATATAAAACGAAAGCGAGAGTCTTGGCAATTCCGGCCATAAGCAGGGATTAAAATGGCCTGAAGTCTTGTTTTCCTGCAGTATGCAAATATGTTAAAACCGTAAATGCGAAATGTATTTCTTTTTATGTTCACATTTAATTATGTATACGCCATGATGTGCGTTGTTTGGTCAAGGATGAGTCTGTTGATTGGATGCAGTACTTTTGTTTTCCAGTATCTGGCTGATGAAAACGAATGCTCTAAAATTTATTATAATAAAAAAGAGCAAATTTTAAGCACGCCGACACTTTTCACATAATGCCCGGAAGTACGTTTAAATAGGAGCCGGTGGCAGTTGGCGTAGGAAATGAGCAATAAAATGGGTATAAAGCGTAATGCACAAAGCTTAAATACATTCGTGTCTGGAATCATTTCCTTTGCCGACTCTTTGGGGGAATTGCAATAAGCTTCTAAATCAGTCTATTAGCTGGCTCAAGGCAAGGGTACGAGTGTTAAATATTAAAGGGAGTTGCATTTCTTCTTTTGCTTTTGAAAAATGTTCAGCGATTCTAATAAATTATATAGCCACAAGGTACAAATGCGCGATAAACAGGTGTTTATGATTTTCTAAGGAGATACAGAAATTATAAATGGATAACACATGCCAATGCATTGATTCCTTAAGTGAAAAGGAGCTACCTTGTTCAGTAGATTCGACCAGCTCGGAATTCCAATTGGAAGGTATTTAATTTTATAGTTTGCTTATATTTTGATGTCCAAGTAATTTCCAATTTGGCTGATTTGAAGCAAATTCGAATGCCCTACGCAAACATTGTAATGTATATTAAGGACTTATCTTTCCAATTCTATCGCAAAGAAAAGTAGTTTAAGAACCAAGACCAATTCGTACCCGCACGTTTTCCATTTTGGCTTGGCCAAAAAAAAAAAGTGAAGCCGCAAATCGCGAAAACTTGGGTCATTAAAGATTAAGGCACATTAACGCAAATTGTGTGAGTGGCTTGGCAATTCAGGACCCATCAGCATAAATATTTATGTAAATTGCCAATGAAAAGTGTATCTCGTCAGGACTTTAACTATTTTCAGACCTTAAGGTGTTTTTGTATAGAAATGCTACGAAATTGACATTTAATTAAACGTGAGCTGTCAAGTTTGAAAGCTTTCGAAATTTAAGATTTGCAAATTCAATTTTACAACCTTGCCAGAAACAAGGTTGAATCGCGAAAAATATGAGCAACATTTGCTGGCTTTCAGCGTTTGCATTTCTGCAGCTGCTTTTGTGCATTTCGTGGTGCTGTGGCATATGTTGTGTTTATGGTCCAAGGTTGGCACAAAAAAAAAGGATCTAAATGAATGTACGTAATTTATGTTGGCACGTACCGAAATAAACTCTCATAAGAGTTGGGCCAAAAAAAAAAAAAAAAAAAAATGGTAATGCGCAGCATATTATGGGAGGCCAAGGCCTTAGCAGATGCTGGTAAGCCTGAAAGTTTAGCAGAAATAAATCAAACAGTGAGGGGGTGAAACAGAATTTGAGGAAATAACTTTGTTAATCCAGCTGTCTTTTGTGCTGTCTAACAATCCTTTGAAGAAGCCAAATCGAAATTCAAATTCAAATTCCTCTTCAATTTTCTGGTTTTTTCAAGGATTTTTTTTTTTTTTTGGTAATCTTTTGAAGTTTGAAATTTACTCTTTAGTCATGGTATTGTTGCTTAATAAAATTAGTCATATTTACATACAAACACACACACACAAACAGATAACACCAGTACGAGCCTACGAGCTCGGAATGTTGTTTTCTGTTGAAATTTCATTACTTTATGTAAACAAAGGCACGTGCCTGTCGCCTTGGCTCAATTCCCCACCCAACCATGCCAGCAGCTGTCCCAGAGAAACCCCTCCACTCTGATGAGCGCAGGCGCGGATAAATGTCAAAGAGAAAAACTAATTGGCCCGGTTTGGTTTAGACCACAAAATGTGTCTTTCCCCACTCGTTGGAGGTGCCGTCTCAGCAATTATGAGAAATTGTATGTGGAAATGATTTTCATTTTAGTTCATTCAATTATCAAAAATAATTTAAAATAATTTCTGTATATTTTCTACAATTTATGTGTTGTAAACATACACACACACTCAGGCATATAGACACAAGCACTCAGAGACACATTGATATGGAAAAATAAAAAGACATGTAGAGGTTTCATGTCTATACAAAATGTTGACTCCTGATAGAAGGAGGGGTGTGCGCGGAGTGGTGTTGCGGTGGCTCACGTCGTAATCAGTAAAAGGTTCGCCTAGTTGCGGTTATAAAATTGTACGTGACAGGCATTAAAAAGTGCCCAAAGACCATATAAATGAATTTTTATAATTTATGTAGTTTGCGTTTTAGATTTATTATATCTACCAAATAGGCCAGTCTAAATAAATAAAATTGAAAACTCTTTTTTTTTTTTACATCGAAGGCTTTTAGGCTTAAAACACACACACACAAATACAGTCATACACTTCTACACTCACACACCAATAGCATTTGCATCAAGTGAGCAACGTATGAGCAATGTGCTTGTGGCAGCATTTAATGCGTGCGCTAATGTAGCACCCTCAAGTAGGCTTCAGATGAGTGGTCTGTGAGTGAGCCTTGGTTAAAAAGAACACACACTTACATATATACCTATGTAAATTTCTCAGTTTGCCATTTTAAGAAATCAAATATTCGAAATGAGTTTAGAGTGGAAAAGGGTCCGATCTGATTAAAAATAAATGAGTTATTTTTTTTTTGTTCTCACCTCTCACTCAAAATGCTCATAAAACATTATTTTTGACAGATTGGCCAAAACTTAGAGTGATGGGTGATTACAATTAAAGTTTTACCTTCAAATATTTTGAGTGAGACATTTACTTGAGATTTATATATGTATGTATATTTAAAGGGACCAGATCACGTGCCATTGTCAGCATACACATTTATAGTTAATTAATTAATTTGCCCACACGCAGAAGAAATAGTCGGACCAGGTGTGCATATGTGTATATATTTATATGTAATTGTATGGGAATTACAAAACCACCGTTAACTACACACTTTTCACATTTGTTTCGGTCCTGTCGTAAATAGATCTCCAAGGAGCGCTAAAGCGGGACACGCGTATTTAGGATGATGTTGGCAACTCAGCCAACTGTTTAAGGCGAAGCCTCAGGCACACACCCACATACATACACTTTTCCATACTAGTGAAAGGCAATCTTATAATCAGCATAATTTTTATGTAAATACAAACAAAGGGCAAGTAAGCAAAGAAACACACAGGCACACACTGGCACACACACACACACTTCACACTCGAGTGGCTTGTGAGTGCTAAGACTACACGCATAAATATACATACACTCGGTTCGAGTGTGACCAAGTCGAGCACTGATTTCGGAATACGTCAGACAAACAAACATACTCTTGAATAAAAGCCAGCAGGGTATCCACATCCGCCTCAGCTTACCAGCCAGCCAGCCAGTCACACCGCAGCCTTGGCGGATGTGGTGATGCCTTGGCTTCACTGCTTAAATGCCTGACTGCCTGACTGCTGTGCTGGATTGCCAAAAACATCAAGTCTAGATTATGCGCAGAGATAATTATTTGGTCAAACTAAACGCCAGATTGCCAGCATCTCTATGCCAGAGATGCCACGGTTGCTCCCGCTGTTGTTATTATTGTTTGCGTTGATACTTTCACTTTCATGTTTGTACGCTTAACGCTGCCTTTGCCACTGCTGCCTTGGCTGTTGGCAAGTGGTACCCTGGAGACCAGTTGTAACAGAGAGTAATGCCTGTCGGTTTCTTTTTCAGCTCACTTAGATGCTGAAATGCCTGTCTATACACGTTCAACTATCAGTCTGTACACTCGCATCCAAGCGTCTTCTGAGCCGGCCTACCAGTAGGTGTAACGGGCCCAAGTATCATAAATAAAATGGCTGGCAAACACTGATTCGCATGTCCGTGTTGGTTGCCTGGTCTGTTGATACTTAAACGCCATTATTAGGCAAATATTGCGTTGTAGTACAATCTATTTTTTTTTTTTGGTTCTGTTTTTTTTTTTTTTTTTTTTGGGTCCTTTTTGGCTTTATTCTGGTATTCGCCGTTGGCAATCATTTATTTGCCTACTGCGTGGAACGCGTTCTTTGCTCTTGTTTTCATTTCAAGTTAATTATATATTAGCTTGGCGGGGAGTCTTGGGGGCGGCTTGGGGAGGGTGCTTTAGGGTTGCTTAAATTTGATTTGGTTCTGTACTAATTGTTGCCACTGATAAAAATATGACCAACAATAAATCATAGTTGCTGGCCGTGCTCTGGAAAGGTTTGCTTTTGTATCACAATTTATTTGGCTTAAATTCGTGACTTTTTTGGGTTATATTTGCAAAATATATATTTATTTAATTAGCAGGCAAGCGACTTTCTTTCTTAGGTGGAATTTTTTTTTTATTGAAAGAAATGACAATTTTAAAAAGAATTTTTTTTTTTAATATTCATAGACCTTTTTGTTATGGTTGAGAAGACTTATTTTTGATGGGTTAAATTTATTTTTTTTTTTTACAAAACTCTTGAAGAAATTCAAAGATACTTTATTTCGTAGGAATTGTTTAGGTTACACAAATAATGCTGACTTTTATGGCTTTGAGCCGTTGGTAAGACCCTTCAAACATGGCGATTATATTAGCTTATGATTAGGCCGAAGCATTTAAGCTTTCGCTGTGTTAAGTGAAGCCTTTGGCAAAATCATCTTTAGGTACAAGTCATGCGGCCAAATGTTTTTCATGCTCGTTGAATATGGAGCGATTCACACATTCTCACATTCTCACATAGAACCGTTTGTCATGCCAAAGTCAATTTACCCCATTCAATGGCACTTTATTGGCAACTTGACAAATGCTAATGGTATGAATCCACATTCCACGATGGGCAACATCATGTGCTTTTCTAATGTTTCACGTATGCCCAAAACACACACATTCCCATATATATAGTGAGACAGGGATAGAGAGCTAGAGAGAGAGAGAGAGAGTGAAAGAGAGAGTAAGAGAGTGCCATTTTGGGAGCATGTGCGGGTGTGCCGTCCAAAAAGTTTGCATGTCATTCGGGCTGCCTTATTTTGACATAGCTTTTTGCTGCACAAGGTGTGAAACAATGTCCTGGCCTGGTGGCAGACAACATAGCACAACAACGGAACACTAAAACAGCACAACACTGACACATGGGACAAAGTGAAATTATATGAGTTCACCTGCCTGCCTGCCTGCCACACCGTGGCACTGGTACACATGGAAAATATTAAGGAAGACATTTCATACATACCGATTACTGTGGGCAGTGCTTAGCATTTGGCTTGACTTATTTTAGTTTCATTTTATTTTCGCCGTAGAAAGTTTAATGCATTTTCTAACTTTCCAAAAAATATCTGAGCAAACACTGTAAATTTATTTATTATATACTTAGTTTCTATGGCTATGTGTGTGTGGGTGTGAAACTCTTGCACCGAGGAAGAGTGTCTACAAGATTTGCTACATGCTCAATTATTCAATACTCCAGACGAGCAACACAGCTTTGGCTGAATCTGACCCAACTTTAATGGGCTTAGTACAGAGGCAACCCAATTATAAATGTGCTCCAGTGTGAATTGAAACATGAATATCAGGAGCACTAGGGAGAGATATTCGAGAAGAAGAGGAAGAAGCTAACCAAAACCACAAAGGCCATCGATTGCAGCATCTTCTGTATTTAACTTTCCGGTCCATTTATTGTCAGGGCACTTTTGTCATTTCTTGGTCATTGTGAATGGAATCGAACCGGGGCAATACCGAGCAAGAATATGCAGCGGTTTTGTGTTCCGTTCTTGTCTGTTTGATGGCTTAAATAACCTATCACACCCAACGTAAGCTTATTTTGCTGTGGCTTTATTTATGTATGCTTAGTCTTTTGGAGAATTTTCTTTCTCGTTGGTGTGGCTTTAAATGTGGGGGAGTTCATGCCCATCCCGATTGCCGCTGGCCGGCTTTATTTTGTTCGCCTGAATTATTGATTTTCATTAGTGTCTCCGATTACGTCCGTTCACGTCATGTCACCCACTTTGCCATTGCTGTTGCCTTTGCCATCAGCAGCGCCATCATCGTCTCATTTACTTGCTTGGCTTGGCTTGACTTGGCTTGGCTTTCCATTGTGTTTGATTTGCTTTGAATTTTCCGCTGACTTGTCGGACTGCCAAGCTGAAAAACTTTGTTGATTTAATTACGGCTGCATTTGTTTACCAGCCCAAAACAACAAGCCAAGCCGGCCATACCAAAAATATAAGACGTTCAAGTGTTTCTTTTTTTGGTGCATACGAAATTCAGTTGGAAGTGCGGAAGCAAGCGTGCCTTCCTACTTTTAAATAAATATTCATGCAAGTTAAAGTTTGAGAAACTTTTAAAAATTCATGCCCACTCATAATTGGCTTGAAACTTGCGGCTTTTTAGGCTTTAACCACGAATGTATTCGATTAATGAAAATTTAATTATGGAAACTCAAAAATTCTAGCAAGCTGAAAGTATTTGTTAAAAATAAATTTATGTAGAAATAAAATTGATGTTTCTGTCAGATGAATACGAATTGACAGGCCAATGAATAATCGTCCATTTGTAATCTGATACGCCAGGCGCAAAAATAAGCCTATGGCTCTGTCTTCCGGCACTTTCGTTTCGACAAATCATAAAGTTTTCAGCTACCAATTAAATGATTATTTCATATTTAAGCGCAGGTGTTCACTTTAATATTGATAGCAATCTCACTGCCAGTTTACGAGTGCTTGTTAAATTCGATGTGCCTGATTTGTACAAATTTCTTTGGTAAAAATATTTAAGCAAGGAGAGAATCTTTAAGTATATCTTAGGCTTATTTCAAATATTAAATTGAATTATTGAGAATATTCGGTTTGAAGTCTTTTTGCTTCTCGTGCTTTCCTGTCCACATCAACTATAACTTCTTTGTCAAATTTCTTCTTCTCTGCCATCAAAGGGTTGTTGTCTTTTGAAAACAATAAAAGTATTTTGTTTCCAATTCAGTAACACCAAAATGCTATTACTTAAATTAGTTTGGTTATTTTGTAGCATAAACATTGTTAGTTACGACCTCTGAAAACTATTTTAGAATTCATTTCTTATTGAATTGTATACCCTTTCAAAAGATAGTATAAACAATTGTTACACCAAATTTAGAGCCATTTGAATCAGCTTAAATTAAAGCTGAAATTAATACCCTTTTTCAATAAGAAAGAACTTTCAAATTAAATGTAGAGAGAGAAGGAGAGGGTGTAATTTCGAGGTATTTTAAAATCCCTTATGAATAAAGTATTTCCCCTTCGACTTAAAAAAAGGAATAATTTAATAACCAATTTGTTTAATGAGTCGATGACCTCAACATTGAGTAGTATATATCCCTAGTAACATATAGATACAAAAAGACTTAGATAGCTAGCCAAGTTGATGTTGATGGCAAATAATTGGTGCGGCTAAACCAACATCAGACAACGTTATATTATGCACAGAGGGATCATTGCTATATAATTGCCGTTACTTGCGTACTCTGACTTCATTGTAGATGAACAAAGAGAAAGAGTGAAATTTGCAGCAAGAGAAAAAGAGAGATAGAGAGACACTGAGTTTTTCAGCTGGCGACGAATGGCGGCGATGGCAACGAGTAGCAATTAAAATGTCAATTGAAGCCCCCTCGAGCGATGACTAAGCAGTGACGGTGACGCCACCATCTGTGGGACTAGTGAATGACAAATGGCACATTGGGGTTGGGTTTTAGCAAAAGCTAAAAGCAAACATTTCATTTTGCTCAATGAGACCACTTTGGAGACCAAAGAACATTCACAAACTCACTAGCCGCCATCTTCCTACTACTACTTCCTCCCATTTACCTATTTCGGGAAACTCCAATTCAAGAACCTTTTTGCCTTGCATAAACGCTAAGCCATTGGAATTACATATTTTGTTTTGTGTAGGATAATCGTCTGTGCAGCAAGCCAAGTCTGACGAGTTAGTTAAAATGAAATTAAAAACCATCTCAAAGAGTTTAGGTCACACGCGCTCACACATGCTCCTTACCTTTTGTTCCCATTATGCATGGAAATTAAGTTCTTTTCATTATGCAATCGTACTTGGCATTTGAAACCCATAAGGCAAAACAAATTGCATCTGAATGCCATGCGCTGAGCATCAAGCACAAAGCTCACACTCTGCAATGGAGTGAGATGGCAGAAAAAGGGTCAAGTGTGGATAATGACATATGAGAATGAAAATGAAAGTGTTTGGGTTAACTGTAGTTTCGATGGCAATTGCCGCGAACGTTTTACTCAGTAACACTTTAATTTTCAAGATAATCAGATGCCCCGACTTTACAGTCAAAATTCGGTTTAAATGAAAAATTCTCTTTGATATTAACACCAGCACATTTAAACAAGAAGAGTGTAAAAACTTACATATTTTTTATAATTTTTTTTTTCGAGTTGAAATGGGTAAAAATAAGAATGAAAAAGGACCAAAGCCCAAGAAAAAAACCAAAAAGGATATTCAAGCCTTCAAAAAGGATGTGGAAACAGATAATCATAAGATTTCGTTAGATGAACTCGTAGATCGATTAAAAACTGATCCTGTCCGGGTAGGTCAATCTCTGCTATCCCAATGAAAGTCGGCTTAAAAGTTATTTCCGAAGGGTCTATCACCAGAAGCAGCCAAATTAAGATTGGAAATGGACGGTTACAATAGATTGACACCCCCAGCTGAAACTCCAAAATGGGTCAAGTTTATGAAAAACATGTTCGGCGGCTTTGCCATGATATTGTGGGCTGGGTCTGTTATGTGCTTCATTGCTTATACCATACAAGTGATCAATACCATCGAACCACCGGATGATAATCTGTTTTTGGGCGGCGCCTTGCTATTTGTGGTTCTAGTTACAGGTTTGTTTTCGCATTTTCAGGTAATGTAGATAGTTTAGAAATCGGAAGTGAGACCATGAACATCACTCGTTCCGCAGGAAGCCAAGTCTAGTTCGATTATGGACTCTTTCAAGGGATTGGTGCCTCAGCATGCTACCGTTATACGGAACGGTGAGATTAATACCATATCTGCCGAAGAGCTGGTTATTGGCGACCTTGTAGAGGTCAAATTTGGTGATCGCGTACCAGCTGACATACGTATCATAGAAGCTCATGGCCTCAAGGTTGATAATTCATCACTGACCGGCGAGTCGGAGCCGCAAGTCCGCTCAACTGACTATACACATGAAAATCCGCTGGAGACGAAAAATCTGGCCTTTTTTTCTACAAATGTCTTGGAGGGCACTTGTCGTGGCATTGTAATTGCTGTAGGTGATAATACTGTAATGGGTCGCATTGCCAATTTGGCCGTTGGCCTGGATGAGGTACAATCTCCCATTTCCAGAGAAATCGCCCATTTCATACGTCTTATAACAACCATTTCGGTTATTATGGGTATTGTTTTTTTCATATTTTCATTAGTTTTGGGCTATACCTTTATTGATGCTGTGATTTTTTTGATTGGAATAATTGTGGCCAATGTACCGGAAGGATTGCTGGCCACAGTGACTGTCTGCTTAACCCTAACTGCTAAGCGTATGGCTTCGAAAAACTGTCTGGTTAAGAATCTGGAAGCCGTAGAAACTCTTGGCTCCACCTCCACGATTTGTTCAGATAAGACCGGAACCTTAACTCAAAATCGAATGACTGTGGCTCATTTGTGGTATGACCAAACAATCTTCGAATCGAATACCACTGAGACATTCTCTGGTGAAGAGTTTGATATTAATGATCCCACATTTGGACCTCTATTGCGTTGTTCAGCCCTTTGCAACGTCGCCGAATTTAAAGGTGGTCAAGAGAATGTACACATTACAAAAAAGGAAGTCAATGGGAATGCTTCGGAGGCTGCACTACTCAAGTTTGCTGAGACTGTTTATAAAGGTATAGGTAAGGTACGCAATACCTATCCAACATTAACAGAAATACCGTTTAATTCAACTGAAAAGTATCAAGTATCTGTTAATGAAATGCATACTGACAATTCCTACTATATTGTTGAAATGAAAGGCGCACCAGAACGCATTTTAGACCGATGCTCTACAATACTGCTTAAGGGGCAGACGACGCATTTAACTGATAAATTAAAGGATGCATTCGAATCAGCTTATATGGAAATGGGAGGGATGGGTGAGCGTGTTCTTGGCTTTTGTGATTTCGAGCTACCCATGGATCAGTTCCCTAGGGGATTTAACTTTGAAACCGACCCACCAAACTTTCCGTTAAGAAATTTACGATTTCTCGGGCTTATGTCACTGATTGATCCACCACGGTCAACAGTTCCGGCTGCAGTAAGCACGTGCCGTTCTGCTGGGGTGCGTGTTATAATGGTCACTGGAGACCACCCAATTACAGCCAAGGCCATTGCGCGTAATGTCGGCATAATAACCCAACCCACCGCGGAAGATCTAGCCAAGCAGCGTGGCGTTCCAATCACATATGTAGATCCCCGTGAAGCTACTGCAATTGTTGTTAGCGGAAGTCAGCTGCATGATATGAAACCGGCTGAGCTAGATTCTGTTATTTACTATCACAGGGAGATTGTGTTTGCTCGCACCTCGCCGCAGCAGAAGCTCATCATTGTGGAAGCTTGCCAGAGACGCGGTGAAATTGTGGCCGTGACGGGAGATGGTGTCAACGATTCTCCAGCCTTGAAAAGAGCCGATATAGGCGTGGCTATGGGCATAGCTGGATCTGATGTATCAAAGCAGGCTGCTGATATGATTCTTTTGGATGATAACTTTGCTTCAATTGTAGTCGGCATTGAAGAGGGTCGAACAATTTTCGATAACTTGAAGAAATCCATTGCATACACCTTGACCTCGAATATACCCGAAATGCTGCCCTTCGCATTATTTATTGTAATCGACATGCCACTGGCACTTGGCGTAATAGCCATATTGTGCATTGATATTGGTACAGACATGATGCCGGCAATTTCCTTGGCTTATGAAAAGGCAGAATCAGATATTATGAAGCGCATGCCACGAGATCCTTATTCGGATCGATTAGTCAATAAAAAGTACACAATTTCAATTCGTCGAATTTTTAGCTATTGCTTAATTTATTCTCGTTTTAGGTTGATTCTGATGGCTTTCATTCAGATCGGATTAATACAAAGTGTGGCTTGTTTTTTTACCTTCTTTGCCATAATGGCTGAGCATGGTTTTCTCCCAGGAAAGCTAGTTGGAATTCGAAATGCATGGGACTCGAAAGATATCAACGATTTGGAGGATTCCTATGGACAGGAATGGGTATGTATTGAAGAAGTACTTCTTTAAGATTATCTCTATACAATTGGCTATTCCTAGACCTATCAAGAGCGAAAGGATCTCGAGTATACGGCGAGTACTGGATTTTTTACTACAATTGTTGTTACACAAGTGGCTGATTTAATAATATGCAAAACTCGGAGAAATTCTATAATACAGCAGGGCATGACTAACTGGGTTCTTAATGTAGCAATTATAGTTGAACTTGTGATCGCCCTGGCATTATGCTATTTACCATTTATGAAGAAGTTACTTCGCATGTATCCTGTTAAGTGAGTGACAAATATTTGAAATATTTAAATTTTTGGATCATAGGCCAATTCACTTATACTGCAGGGCCATTTGGTGGACGTATGGAATACCTTATGCAATCTTTATTGTAGTATTTGATGAGTTCCGTCGCTATTTGATACGCAGAAATCCGGGTGGTTGGGTAGAAGAAGAAACATATTACTAAGTGAATCAAGTGCTTTCCTTTTTGAAGAAATGTCCTTAAAAATTGAAAAAATCAAACAAGTATATTTCTGGATTTCATGAGAAACGACCAGATTAGTTTGGATATATTTTGATTGCTTAATATATCTATAAATGTTTAACAGTAATTTTCCAAATGACTTACAAATTTTGTGCTTCATTCATTACTTATTTATTTGGCAACATGTTGTCTGGAAAGCTTGCCTCTGCTACCGAAATGCTGAGGATTCTCTTGCATTCATTCAACATTAATTGCATTGTCTGGCAACTTACTAGGATAAGGTGCAACAGTAAAAGCTGTTCCTTTTTTCTCAGTTGGTTATATAAAATGGGGAGCACAAACCTACAAAACAAGCTCGGGTAAAAGGAAATTGCTAAGAGATGGCAAGTGCAGCACAAATACAACTAGAATAAAAGTAGCCAAAACAGCTTTTCTGGCTTATAAAATATTTAAAAGTCTTATTTTCGACTCAAACAATCTGCCCTTAGAAACAGTGCCATGGCGAATCAAAAAGTGAATGGCCGAAGTTTCAAAGTGCTGTGTCCCTTTTTTTATTTTGTTCCAGAGCCATCTTAATCGGAGTCACAGGCAGTCACGGTGTTGTCCGAATGCAATTAAAATGTCAGTGCTCTGGAGCCGCCGGTGCTGGGCTGGCAAAGGTAGCTGTAGAGGTGTCAAGAGGCGGAAAAATGACCGGTCAACATGTAAAGTCACCCAGAAAGCTTTGAAAAGAAAACCGAGATTCGTAATTCGACTTACTGTAAGACTAAGTAAATTTAGTTAAATGCGAATTTGGCATAGGCTTTTGACTGATAACAGAAGCCGTCAACGCTTGCCAGCGCCATTAAGAAATACATATAAATTAATTTACTGCCTGCCAGACGATGCCATCAACTACAACAGTGACAGCGACAGCGACAGCTTGCAGGATTTGTACCTTATTGACAGGCCCAAAACTTTTCGTGTGCCAAAAACTTTAACCATAAATAACATTTTGGCCCACATTGTCATTCAACTGAAACTCAATGTAAACGAATGGTGACTACTAAATTCAATGCTTCTAATCATGAGCTTTAGTTGTGATCAATATTATAATGTAAGCGCGTATGAAAATTGTATACTCAAATACAATTGTTATTTGTAATCAAATGTGCTTATTAAGTCTGAAAACATTTTGTTAGTCGCATGCTAACGGTTCAAACAAACAAACATGCGAATCGACCAGGCTTCCAAGTGCCACTTAACTTGGCAGCAGCTGCATCGGCTTTTGCTGATAATATCTGCTTGTCATTGTCCTGCAGCCGAGAGTTGTGGTCAAAAGATACTTAAGTGCCGTATGGAACTAGTCTGCGTGTGTGCGGCTTTTTAAATGGACACGCGAACTGAAATTATGGAACATGCAATGCGTTGCACAGTACACCTGCAGGCCTCCAGGAGTTTCGGTAGATATTTTATACTAATAAAAAAAATAAAAATGCAATGCATACCGTGTCATAAATACCAGAACTTAAGACCTTGACAGCCATGACCAATTGACCCAATTGTTTTTTTTTTTTTTTGACCATGTTTGCATGTACTAGGATTTATTTCTGTTTTGGTCCTATTTGGTTTTTGTAGGTGGCTATCAAAAGCACATGTCAAGAGGTTTCAAAGGGCTTTCAACTTTTGCAAAATTTAATTTGAAGTGCAGAAAAAACTGAAACTCGAAAACAAGGCCGTGGTCAGCAAAAGAACAGCAAGTGAACAAGAAATATCTACGCTCCATTAACGAACAAGTTTTTTCTTTTCTTTTCTTTTGTATTTTCAAATTCATCGAGTTGAAAGTTTTTCAAAATCCTGTCTCATTCTCTTCATCGGAAATCTCTTAAGTATTTTTTTTTTGCCTTCGGTAAAACAGAAGCTAAAGAGAAACCGATTTTGCCGCACTCTTAGCGATTCGCTCTTTTATCCGGACTGACATTTGTGAATGTGCCACGACCTAGGCTCAATGCGGGCTGCTTGTCTTCTAACCTTTTAGTTTGCCGCAGCATTTGGTACAACGTCCAATACAAAAAATACTCAGCGCGTGCCAAATGGTCCAACAACGCTGTTTGGGATACCAGTGAGACAGAGCAAATAGTCCAACAACTCAAGTGCTGCCGAGTGCAGAGTAAATTATTTTCTTTGGGTAATTGCGGAATTGAAAAAATAAATTAATTAAATGAAATGACCCAAAAGCCCAAACACACAGTGAATTCATTTTTAAATAAAAAAAAAAATTGTTTGCTTTAAAATATATTTTTGTGCCCATTCAAAGGAAATGCTAGTCCGGCTTGTCTTGGTAAGCCTTTAACAAATAAGCTAAGGCAAATCCTATGACTGTTTGGCAATTCACAACCACGTGCCACTTGCAACGTGCCCCGTTAATGCTGCTGCAAGACAGACTTGACACCTGCCCCGCCTCGACATCTGTCCGCACACTTATACACTGCGTATTGCGTGCTCTGTTTTCGGTAGCGGCCCAAAGTGAATGGCTCCATTCTCAAACTCGTTAAATATCTGATGGTGGGTCGCGGTCGCCGTTTCTCGCTCGTCGCTGCGTCGGTCGGTCGGTGGTCTCACTTCGTCTACGCTTCTACCGCGTGCGTTTCGTTGGCATTTTGTGGAACGTGTCGCGTACCAAAATGCACTCGTCTATATCCCCTATATCCCCAACTTCATCTTCAGAATCGTCATCATCATCAGCATTACCGTTGCCATGGCAAATGCTGGAGCGGCTGTTTGCGTAAGTGATATCTTTGTAATTTTATACGGTTTTTAGTTTGCAACGCTGTCGGTGCAGCTATCTGCCACAGGCCCGGACCAGTTGCAAGCCTCTGGCTTTGGTTACTGCGGGCAGAATATGCTCTATCCGACGCCACTAACATACAACCACAATAAATTACCTGTCCCTGCCAACCCAACCACCCACTCGGATAGAAAGGTCAGCCCAGGCACACACACATGCCTAGCGACAGGAACTATCAAAATGCCCTGATGTCAGCTATGACTTCATCAGGAAGACTGGTGTGCTGGTTCGCTGTTAGCGTATTGGTGTGCAACAAAAGCTACAGCAATACAGCTGCAACACCCAGATAGCGGTGACCTTAATTAAATTTCAGAAATTTTATCGAAATTTATGACACAAATGCTAGGTATCTGTCCGGTATATCGTTCAGGCTTTATTCAGCTGCACTCCTTATTTCGTCAGTGGCACGAGTAAAACTATTGTCTTGGTGCTTGAGTAGAGGATGAATTATTTGAGTTGTGCATTGTGAGTGGTTCTCTGGCGCAACCATGCCCCTGGCCATTCACTTCACTTCAAAACTACAAACATGGTGGCTCACTTCAAACTCTCTCTAAACTAGCAATTTATTTAGTTTCCGCTGGCTGAGATAGAAAATCAAAATGAAATTCGTTTTTGGCAATTTAATTCAGTTGCCTTTCTAGATAAAGTCCGAGTCTAAGAAAAATCTAAATACAAATAAAATATAAATAAAGAATGTCTATTTTGATAAATCCAAACTACATACGACTTGTCTAAGAAAAATATCAAATATAAATATGTAGAGAGTGATTTCAAATATCTTTGACAGAATAATTTCTTTTAGCATTTTAATTGAATTTTAAATTGAAGTTTTATTTCAAACGCGTAATTCCACTTCACATATTACTCATACGCACTGTATGGTCTCTTATGCCTTTGCAATTAATGTTCAAAATTTAATTTTTTTTTACATAAAAATTGCACTTCTATTTATACAATTAATATATCAAACTAATTAAAAAAATAGAATAATTAGTTTAGGTATTTTCAAACTAAGACATAAAAGAATTTAAGCCAGCCAGAATGAGGCTCTTAAAGCACATGAAATATCACTTAGAAGAGTCATATTTTGATGGAAGTACAGGAATTTTACGACTCCTAAAATATAAAAAAACGAAGTTCTTACAAATAATAAAAATACTCTTTATAACTTCTAGTGAATCCGTAGATAGTCAGGGGAAAATGTACAAATTGAATTTTTGTTTACTTTTCTTTTATTTGATTTATATGGAAACTGTGAATAATCAATCAGGGCTTTTATTTCTTAATACATACAATATATTATGTAATTGCTAATAACATGTCATTGATAATGATTTTGGCTGTGGCAAAAAAGTAAAAATGAAAATGTTCTCACAGAAATAAATATGCATGGAGAAATATACTTCAGCTAAACTTTTTCTATAAAAAGCCGAAATTGTAACAACAGCAACAATGTTGACTTTCCTTTGCCGTGTGCTAAGAGTTTTTCCAGTGACGTGAAAATATTGAATACTTGCTGTTTTATCAATTGCCAAATCGCGTGTGGCAATGCCAAAGAAAATGAACAACACAAAAACCCAATGAACGAAATAGAAATTGTTGCAAAAGAGGCCCTGACAAAATGTGTATTTGTGTGCGCCATTCGGACTTATACAAATATGTGTGAATGGCTGCTAACAAGAAATTTGATAGCATTCTTCTGTGACACACACACACACACACACACGCACAAACACATCTATCAGCACACACAAAATTTTGTGCTCGATTCTGTTTGCCTTTTCTTTTCGAACAATATTTTTTTTTGATTGCCATTTTACCGCTTAAGCCGTTTTGTGCCTTAAATTGTATTTATATTCTTTACTAATCGAATTTTGTGTTATGAATGCATGTAAACTACGCATTTACACCAGCTCTGCTCGCATTACCTCCCCCCCTTTACAACCAGGCCAACCTGATCCTTTTGCCTGTAATATATATACAAATTAACTGTTCATGCCAGCAAATGAGCTCACCACTGCCCAAGCCACGTCACTAAGTCAGCCAAGTCTTCCAAAAGAAATGAATTAAATTACATCATAAAAGCGCACCTGTTCTATTTTATGCCCGGGCGATGGGTTGTCAATGTCAAGAGAACCACCCAACTCACTCAAATTACAGCTAATTAACATTTTTTCTGGTTCCTTTTTTCTTTACTTTTTCAATTTATACAACACATACGAGTCATACAAGTACTACCAGACACCAAGGCTGGCAGATGGAAATATAGATTCTCACCCTGTCGACCTAAGTTGGCCAACTCAAATCACCTGAGTCTGTTTTTGGTTGTCTTGGGATTTGGTTTTTTTGCCGCTTTGTTGGGTGTTTAATAGCCGGAAATCTGTCTATTTCCGTTTGCCATGGCGTTGATTATAGTTAATAGATGGCCGAGGCCAACATCAGCCTTCTGCTAATTCTCTTTCAGTTCCTATCCTCACTGTCTCTGTCGGTCTCTCAGTCTCAGTCTTAACTTCAATTAGAACTGCTGTGCAAATGAATACTAGCCAAGTCGTAATTATGCTCCAATTATATATGAGAATGTGTGCGTGTGTCTCAACCAGAAGGTAGAAGAGTCGGGGCAAAAAAAAAAAAAAAAAAATCTCGGCAAAAATGTAATTAAAACCGGGTTATAAAAAGAGCTCGAACGAGCGTCCAGGTCGGTTAAATTTAATAATTTCAGCTATACACTTTATGAGTAAATAAAACCAAAGTCACGAGTAGGAAACACTGAGATATATGAACACATCTGTTTTGTTTTTACTCTTAAAACTTTTTTGTTTTTTTTTTTTTTGGTCAGGCCAAAATGACAGTTCAGGAACAAGTCACGTTATTCATTTTGGCTGAGAGTGTCACTGGCATTGCGTGTTTTTAATTAGTAGAAAATTTCTCATCATTGAATTGTTTAATTTTGGAAAATATGTTTTCCTCTTGTGCATTTACCGAATAAATAATTTAAATATTTCCTTTCTTTTTCTATTTTCAGCCAATAGAGGGGAATTCCAAACAAAGCAAACAATTTGAAGCTTAAAGTTTCGCGCATAAATAAATAAACACACGTAATTTATAAATACAAAAAGAAAAAAAAGAACAACCTCGCCAATAAAATGTGAAAGAAAACGTTAAACAAAATTTAATTTTCATAAATTTAATATAACGATACATATCAAATTTAGTCTGATTTTGGTTTAAAAATAGGATTAGATAAGTAATAAAAAAATAGCGTTAAAAGTGCTAACACTCTATTCAAATATATAAATCAATGTGAATTATTAAATAATCTAGAATATTAATTCGCAAAGTGAATCTATTAAATACTAAAATAAATTATATTAAATAAGACCAAAACAAAACAAAATAATAATAAAAATCAAATCCGCGAGTTTTTCTTTCACATCATTTAAGTTCACTTAACACACATATATTATATGGTCATATATGTGGGTGTGTGTGCGCCCCTATATGTATTTGTGACTGGCAAATCGTACTGTGATGATAGCGTCCTTAAACTGCTCGTCGGATCAAGTGCTTAAATGCTGTGTAAAAGCAGCTGTTGTGGATTTATAACCTAACCTATACATGCATGCATAAGCATCTTTCTGCATATGTGTGAGTCTGTGTAGCGCGCCGTCTGGCAATAACTTAAACAACGAAGCCGTCAGAGCAGTCGCAGCAAAAAGAAAAATATACACGCAGATGGATTAGCTCAGACATAAAAAAAGCAAAAAAAAAAAAAAAATACATAAAAAAAGAAAGCATAACTACAATAAGAATAACAACAAAAGTATCTTCAGCAACAAAGACAGAGAGAGAGAGAGAGAGAGAGAGAGATACCGGAGAAGCTGTGAATTACACTGTGTGGAAATGGCCAAGCAATTAAGCTGTTAACGATGCAAACGCACTTAAAGGCTATACAACCGAGCACAGAACTCTCTGGCTGTCTTACTCCTTATACAGGACCTTCCTTCTGTATTGCTGACTCCTCTGTCATTTGTGCGGGCAAGCTGAGATACAAATAAACTGGCACGCAAAGTAAGCCAACGCATCAGAGTGAGTGTGTGTGTGTGTGAGCAAGTGTGCATGTTTGACACACCATATAATAAAAAAAAGGAAAGAAAATTATAAGTGTAATAAAAAGAGCAAAAAAAGAAACAAAAACCAAAAAAGAAAGCAACAAAAGCAATGCCAAAAAGCAGGCAACTCTCTGCTTGATATCTCTGATTAATTCCAAGTAAGTTGACTGGTATTTCCTTTTACTGTACTTAATTTCTCTTTTTACTCGTACCTCGTTTTGCTTATCAATATTTTATGTCACACATTTGAGCTTTCTGGGCGTTGTCTCTCTCTTACTCTGTGTTTCGGGGCCCTTTTTTTGTCTTTTTATTTGATTTCATATTAAATTAGATTGTCGCAAAATGCTTGTGTCTTGCTCTAAAAATGGGCAACGCATTTCTTTCAAGAAAGAAGAAGAAGAAGCCGATTAAGGCAAAAAGTTCTTTAATATTTCTTTAAAAGCTAAAGTAATTAGGTTCTGTTCCTTTGTCACATTTTTATTTTTTTTTTTTTGACAGAATCTTAGTCTAAAGTTTTTCTAATTCTTTTCAATTTATTTTATTGAATTTCATATTGCTCAAGCTTATAAAAGGTCTTGTTTATTTTTGTAAGAGGCTTTGGCAAATAAATGCTTTTTTCTATTGAATTAAATTACTTCTAATGGAGCAAGAAATATTTATTTCCAAAATGCAATCAATACAAACAGTTTTCAATTAAGAATTTTCAATAAAATAATAATAATTTCATTTTTAAACAAAACATTATAAATCATTTATTTAAGCTTAATTGACAGTTTTTAAATTACGTTATTTTTTTTTCGTTGTCTTCTCTTTTATATTTTAAAGATTTCATTGGAAAATTTATATAATTTTTCTTTGAAAAATTTTTTTGAGAATCCAGCTCATTGTTGTTTTATTGACCTTACAGAAAGAAAAAAAAAATGTATTTGGCAACCCTTTCTTACTTTTTTTATTTTTTTTGGTTACTCAATTTTCCATGAATAGTTTATTGAGGTCAAATTGGGTTTCAGCTTATGGCGTTTATGCTGAGTCAAATTTTATTTGATGTCCAGCATAAAGAGCAGCGTTGAATGGTGAAATCTATGTGAATCACCTTAAAAATTCTCATGTAATTCTTTCATTTCACTTTTATCACTTTTGGCCAAACAAAAAATATGCACGCACACGTCTCACATGCCTCTAGTTTTTGGCTTCTGTTTGAGTGGCTGAGTGTATGTCAATGTCTCTCTTTCTCACTCTGTGTGTAAAATATGTAAAAGTAGAACTAAGCCAGTCAAAACAGGAGGCAATTTACAGGCTAGCATATTCAATTCACCGCCCTATTCAAATGCCTCAAAGCACACACACAGCCAATATCTGCTTGCCAGCGTAGGAGTTTGCGGCATGAATCAACCCGTGGGTGGTCAGGATATACGCTGCTGACGTGCATTTGCCTACACTTCTGCGAGACGTGTACTCACATATATATGAGCTTGTTGCCACATAAGGATATGATAGCCGCTGTTGTGGCACGGAAGAAAGCCAATGCCACTGCCGATAGAGCTTAAAGGCATTTTTACAAAGTTTTTGACTTGAGCATTTCAATCGTGTGTTTTATTGCCCACATATTTTATGCCGTTTATGCTGAAACTCAACCTGCCACAACACAAAACATCTTACACACACACAGAGCCACTCGTAGACATAGAAGAACCGCAAGTAGAAATTTCATTTGGTCTGCGAGCGTGGCGTTGTTGGAGGTTCGCCTTTTGCCTGCGGCGCGACTTCTTCTGTGCGACTGTTGGCGGCTTTCGGGAAAAAACCGCAATGCGGCACATTATGCGCTTGAAATTCCCGAGTCTGCCTCAAAAACCCAAAAGCCAAAGCTAAGGCTAAAGCCAAAGCTGAAGCCAAAGTAAAAACGCAGTCGCGAAAGAAATGCGCAAATGTTTGTACGGCGCGACTGGCCTCCCGACTCTTACTCACTTTTTGTCTTGAACGTTGATTTTGAAAATTCCTTGCTAGCAATTTTATGTCCAGGATACATGTTGGCGGACACAATTTTATTTTGTTATTTTTATTTTTTTTTTTGTTAGTTTTCTTTGGCCCACTGATGAACACGTGACACATTTTATGTGTTTTTTTTTTCTGTTGCTTGCTTTGTTTTCTCTGGCATGTTGTCTATTGCATATTCATGGGGATATAAATGAAAGTTATCCACATGTTTTATTATAAATTTTGAAATAGTTTTTTTTTTTTTTTTGGTTATTTCGCACAAGTAAACAAGATAACAGCGAATGAAACAAGCCAATGGGGAAAATAATATTTTAACAAATGGTAGATTACCCACATAATATTCATTATACCATTTTGAAGCTATTTTTGAGTTCGTTTCAGATCTATTTTGGTCCCAAATAATTTAATACATAATTTCCTGGGTCGTTCGTTTGGAAGCTTTCTTTCGGCTTGCTTATTACTTTGAGCCTACCTCTTCATCACACTTGACCACTAGACTGCTTATTGATTTTTATTTACTAATGAAAAGTGAACATGAAAAGAAAGACACTTAACCCTTTTATTGAATCAGCCACGCAATCTGCAGATGACGTCAGACAGACGAACGAACTCACCAGTGGCGCCCGGCCCGGTGGCTCGCTTGGTTCGGCTGCCACACACCAGACAAGAGCAGTTCTACAAGTTCTCTGCTTTGGGGCTCTGAAGAGAAAGAAAGAGCTCTGCTCTTCAGAACAACTCAGCGCCTATCAATGAGGCATCGTCAATTTGTAAGTGTGTGTGCGCTGGTGCGCGAATAAAATTACAAATTACGTTTACAGTTGGGTAGCTCGTGGGTGGTTGAGGCGGCCACTGGTGGGCTGGGCTTGGCTGGCCTACGAGGGTATAAACATTACACCTCCGCCATTGGGAAACGTTTAACCCACATAATTATTACAGTGTGCCGAAGAATATTCTTCAGAGGGTCATAGTTTGGTGGCAGAACGAAAACATCAAAAGTTGAATGGAAAACGTAAGTCGAAGTCGATAATGAAGGTGACTGCGTGTGGGTTTTTTTTCAATCTTATGTGTATATCGGGGGACTATAGATTTTCATTTCTTGGGGCCAAATTGATGATAAACATTTGCACTGAGGACCGGCAAACTTAACTTACTCTGCCACCGGCACCGCTGGTGTCAGTGTCTTGCAATCATAAATGTTAATTGCTCTCACCTTTTGTGTAAATAAAGCTTACACATAGTTTCCAATAGACTTGTTGTAGCCAAAGTATTCAGCCATAATTGCTTTGGTATGCTTTGGAAAATTTGAATTCCATTTGCTGTTCGCATTCCGGTTTGCGATCGAGAGTGAATAAGCGTAAGCGCCGCTGCATGTGCCACTTCCGCCTGATAGCGTCATTTTATTTAACTTTTTTTCTTTCACCAATTCTAAGCGGGTTCGTTTGGCCTGGCTGTTGAGTGGTGACCTGGTGATGGGTATCTAACTGGGCGGTATATCTACTTTGGCCGAATTCCGGCACGTTGCACTACACCATCGACCAAGGATTGCGTGACATTTGCACGTTAACTTCCGAATGCGTTGTATTTTGATGGTTGAAATAGTCAAACAAAAACGGTCATTGGCAGGAGGGGCTTTACTTTTATGGCAAAGGCATTTTTCTAGGCTGTCTGCGTTTTGCGAAGCACACGCCATGCCAAACTGACAGACACCGGTGTCTACAATTATTATTATCATCATTGAAAGAATGAATTTTTTAGTATTTACCTGGTTTGGCTTAGTCATTATTGTCTAAAAGTGGCACAGGCTGGAGCTTGTCCCAAGTAATTAGAACAGTAAACAATAATTTGCAAAAATAAACGCAAGTTTCTGCAAACAAAAACAGGCAATTTATTTTATTTTTTTTCAAATCTTTTGCTGTTCTCATTTTTGCCCTCATAAGTAGGCAAGCTTTTTTTATGCTGGACTAGCAGTCCGAAAATTACCCATAATTTATTGTCTAAATTTCTGATTAGCACTTTTATTTATTTATTTATATTTTTAGAAATTTCTTATTCACTTTGCCTGCCACATTGCATTTAATTTACATGTTGCATCTTTAAAAGGTATTATTTCTTTCTTTGGCTAATTCATTGCCCTCACTTTGGGTTTGTTTTCCTCAATTCAACTCGTTTCTGGCGGTAGTTGCGGTTTTTGTTATTCTACAGCTCTTTAATGTGTGCTTGTTTTTAAAATGTAAAAATGCATTTAGAATGCAAACAAAACGAGAACAAAACTGTCGTTATTTATGCAAACCTAACTTCTGCTCTTTAGAAATTATTATTTCGCCTTTTGGCTTCCCTTTTCAGAGTTTGTTTTAAGCTGATTTTTTATTTATTTTTTCTTTGGTACTTTTTTCATTCCCTTCATCCAGACTGGTTGCTTCATGTCTCTGTGAAAGCGTGCGTGAGTGACTGCGCTGCTGTGCTCTGCTTTGTGCGTTTGCATTTCCGTTCAGACATAGAATGTAATCCCCGAACTCTGCCTTGGCCCGCCAGACTCCATTTGCCAACACTTGGATGCTTTCCTTCTTTATTGTGCATTTGGCATTTGCATTTTGTATCCTTTTTCCTGAATTCAGAATTTGCTTGCATTATAATAAGCCAACAGCCAACCTGAGCTGTCACTCAAGAATAAAATAACAAATTTAAGCACCATGAAGTCGCTGTCTATAGGTACACACAAGTAAAAATAATAAAAATGAATCCAAATAATTTCTCTACAAATAACTCAACATAATTAATTTTCAATTATACTTGCGACAGGATAAAACACAAAGATAGCACAAATCACTGCCCACTAGGTGGAACTCTGTGGCATATTATTCATTATTATTAATAGCAGTACAAACGCCAGCTAATGGCCGATGGTCGAGTGGGTTTCTATGTTGTCGTTGTCTGGGGCAAAGCTTGAGGGATGCCTCACTTAGTATAATTGAGCGTCATTTGATGGAAAATAATTCACAATCCATTTGGCTTGATATGGCCAGGCAAAGTGTTTTTGATGATAGTAATAATGGTGATTAATTAATCACAGAAATATTCAGGTTCTTGTTTCTGTCATTTTTCATTCGTCACTGCCAAGTAGAATACTATAAATACGAGACAATCAGATAGTGAAACGCCCAGTGCTCTTGTGACAAATCAAATGTCATCAAATGTTGCTGTTATTTGTTGGTCTTGACCTTCGCCCCTTCTAGTGGTTTGATAAGCATTTCGGCCCTCATGATATACCCCCAAAAATCTAGATAAGTGACAAGAAATCTATAAAGCAATTCGATATACTCTGGCATATAGAAGACAGTGGGGGTGCAGGGGCAAGCAGTGAGTTAAGGTCTGACCATCGATTAGGGGCTAGCGGCCAGACAAATTATGGCCACCATTAGGCTCGGTTCAATATTTGGCCTTTGATCAAGAATATCTCGTTTCATTTTATTTTTGTTTTTTTCTTTTGTTCTGTCTGATTTGATTTGATTTCCAATTGAAATCGTGTCATGTGTCACTAAATTCAGGTCTTTGTTTGAATGAAGAAGAGCTGGAATAACTTTTTAGAAACTCGAAACTCAAATGTCAGGAAATGTGAGCGGAAATAATGAGATACACATTCAAATTCAAGCATGCCATTCTATGCAAACAAGACTAACCCAAAACTAGTGGTGTGAAACTATCGAGCCACTATCGATAGTATCGATGTTTTCTTAATTTTTGAACTATCGAGGTTTTTTTTTCGATAGTTTCGATAGTGTACCATCATTTCAGAATGCTTTCGAAAATAACAAATTTAAAAGTCCCAATGTTATCTTGGTCCGATCCTTACAGAATTTGGCACATGTACCTATCGCTATGTAAAACACACGAATGCTAAATTTGAAAAGGATCGGATAATAAATGTGGGAGTTATTCCCTAAACCTATTTAGGTTCGTATGATAGCTATATGATATAGTGGTCTGATACCGCCGGTTCCGACAAATGGGCTGCCTAGGTGTAAGAGAAGGATATATACCAAGTTTCATCAAAATAGCTTCAAAACTGAGAGACTAGTTTATATAAAAACAGACGGACAGACGGACATGGCTATATCGACTCCTCAAGTGATTCTAAGAATTCTAGAGGTAACTTTTGTGGGTCTACGATATGTGGTTCTGTGAGTTACAAACATCAGAGCAAAATGAATATACTAATTTTTTCTTCGAAAAGAGTTTACAAATTAAGAATACACGGAGGATCTTAGTATAAAAAAAAAATTAATTTATGTTTTTGGATATGAATAAACTTAATTTTGAATTCCAAGAAAAACAAAACCGATATATCGAAAACTATCGAGGTTTTTTTGTAAAAACATCGAAAACCTCGAGGTTTGGAAACATCGATGTTTTCACACCACTACCCAAAACTATACGATACGTTAATAGAGTAGAATAAACTTTGGTATGATAGAAACGTGCATGACTTATCTGGGCGGGCATTCCACTTAATCTTCGCCTGCTTGGTTGCTTGCTTACTTGTCTGGTTGGTTGGCTGGTTGGGTGGTTGGCTGGTGTCAAACCGCACTATTTACCGATTGCCTATCTGGGTTTCTTACCTGTTTTGTGCTTTCCTTTTATGCATAATAAATGTCTAAGTTTACCTGCAGCAATTTTGAAAACAAACATCAAACAGGAATGTCGGAGGAGAGAGCAACAACAACAATAAGAACAAAACAACAATAATAACGACAATGTCAACTACAATGGCAATGAGCAGCCATACAAAACAGAAACCACTTTCATAACAGGTAGAAAACTCAACAACAACAACAACAACAACAAATAAACAAATGAGAGCACAATGGCTGTAAGAAATGGCAGCAAATAGCAAAGAAGGAATCTTAACCGGAATTATTCATAATGTTCAAGAGACACGCATACATTTGCATTTCACGGATATGAGTGTCGCTATCGGAATGATTGGGAAGCAAGACGACGAGCGAGGGCATAAGGGCGAAAGTTGGGAGTAACCAAAGAGAAGGTGGCATATAGACAAACAGTCAGACAGACAGACAGACAAAAACAAACGAAAACCCAGTCATTCAATTTAGTTGGCACACACTGACGCATACACACACACACACACATTCACAATTTCCCAGTAAAAGCGAAAAAAAGACGCTAGGTACGTTGACTGAATTTCAAGCATGTTGGCTCTTGCTCCTTTCTGAGCTTTCCCAATTGGCGTCTCTGAAACTAAACAAGGCCAGAGAAGAAGAAGAAGAAGAAGAAACAACCAAACCTGAAATGGAAATGTACTAACGAATTTTTATACAAACAGAGGAAAAGAGAAGAACCGGAGAAGAGACAAAAAAGGCTCAGCTAAAATAAGGAAAATCACCTGCCCGCAAATAATTAAAGTGAAAAGTTTTGCTTCTTGATGGTACTTTGCTGTTTCATCTCAACCTCCGCTCCACCTGTTTCCTCTTTGTTTGATTCATTTCAAGTCTAAAAACTGCGAGAAATCTGATCAATTTGAGAGGCCAAATGCCAAATGGTCGCTGGCATTGACAAGTCGAAAAGTGTTGGTGTTGGTAATCGAAGCGTGTAGCCTGAAAATTTTACCAAAAACAAAAAAAAAAAAAAAAAAATCAAGGTCAGAATTTTTGGCACTACTTGCTTGCTTGGCTTAATGGCTTGACATTGCTTAGAGGGTTCATAACCTCGGATATCTACGGCCTCAGTTTTCGGAGAAGCTGGGCTGCCTTTGACAGTCTTTGCCCATCGGCTGATGGTTTTGCAACTTTTCATTTGGCTCCGTTCTTCTTCTTTTTTCTTTTTTTGTGACTTTTTTTTTCTTGTCTTCATTTGATTTCAAAACTGCGGCAGGCCGGGTGAAGTTGACAGCCAGCAGACATTGAGTAAGAGTTGGGACCCCGGAAAACGGGGGGGACGTGACAAGCACAGTCAAACCGCCTTGGTTGATTTCATTTTTTTTTTCTGGGTGTGGCGCGCGCGTCTCAGCATTTTATCTCAGACGAAAAGTAATTTCTTAAAAAGTTCAGGGCAACTGTTTAACCTTCGGCAAAGGGTCGCTTGTTTGCTGGTTCGGTTATTTGGGTTCTCTGGTTCGGTTGGCTGGATGGCCGTTGCCGAGTGAGTGTCAAGTGCTATTGACGATTTGTTGATGATGTGGCACGATGATGGGTGGACGCTGGGAAGCGGGCTCTATGGCAACCCGACTCTAGTCTTTGGCTTGCAAATGGCAAAATGAATGCGCATACAAATCGAGCAATGGGCACGCGCTTCAATCTCCATCGAATATTTTGTTGTAGTAACCTGAGTGGACGTAAAGGTGGCTTGCCCAGACTAGCTCAGTCCTCTCCCAATCTTGTACAAAGGAATTTTGTATTCCTTTTAAGCATCATTTTATGCATTTGAATGCGAAAAGAAATTGCCAAGGTTGTTTCATCCGTCGGTTCGTTGTTTGCTGCTTTGTTGCTTTTGTTTGGTCCACCATTCTCTCTGTCGACAGCAGCGGACTTCGCTTGTCAGTATTAACAATGGCTAAAGCTTCACCATCAGCAACAGCAACAATAACAACAACAACAACAACAACATTTTGTTCTATAGGTAAACACGAACATGAAACATCTCGTAGTTGCGATAACAGTAGAGAAACGAAAGAAAGACTGAAAGCAAGCTACCTGGAAAGGATATGGCAGAAGACTGTTTTTATTCAAGTTTTTGAGGGAAAACGCAAGCGACAAAAATGAAGCACGTAACAATTTTATCTCTCTCTCTTATTCAAAGTTGCGCCCATTTCGTTACGTTACGTTACATTTTCGTATGGAATTTTATTTTTTTTCATGAATTTTTTTTTTTTTTTGTTGTGGTTCTGAACAATAACAAAAATATACAAAACGAATTTGCTAGAAAAGTTTCTCAAGTGTTGAACAATAATCAGAGAGAGAGAAAGACTAGTCAAGAGACCGTGAGCCCGCCCAGCGACCCCTTTTAGGAAGCCGAGCCTGTCGACAGGTTTGAGCTTTGGGCACGCTTGCGAGTTTTTCGTGATTTGGGCATAGCCTAAATGGGTTTATGGTTTATGGGGTCATCGACAGTTGTAATAGGCGTTGAAAATACTTTGGATTTGCCATTCACAACTTTAGTCTATTTTGCTTTTGTTTTTTTTTTCACATTGCCAAAATCCCCGAGTTTATCTGGCTTGGACTTGGTTAAAAGGGAGATGCTTTGGCTCTTTGTATCCTTTTGTTTTGTTTTTGTTAGTCCGTTGGGCTTTGGTTTATGAGTTGCTAATGAAGTTTAAGCTTTTGTGTTTTCCGCGAAAAAAAAAGAAAAGGATATGAAAGGAAAATTTCGTTGCCACGGCAACAACAAAAATTTGTTAAATTCTTAAATGTTCATTACTCAAATAACATTCAGGGACCAGATTCCTATGACCGTAGTTACATCTTTTTTTTTTTTTTTCTTCTCATTTCTTTTATGGCAGTCACGGTCAAGAAATAAAAGAAATTGCTAAAAGCTGAAGCCAAAAATAAACAGAAATTTCCCAACTCATTGAATTAAAACACAAGACAAGTCCCTAAAATCAATTGAAATCAATAATCAAGTGTAAACCGAAAGCCTTGGAAGCAGCTAAAAAAAAGTGAAATGAATCAAATCAAATATTTATTGTCTCCGATTCGATAAATTTTTATTACGCGCCTCAGTCTCCAGAAGTATGAGGGCGGGCAGGGGAAATCCTTCACCTTTTTGCTTTTCCTTGTCAATTGACAAAATCGTGTATATGTGTGTATGTGTGTGTGTGTGTGATCATAAAAGCCATGGACAAGTCCACTGATGTTGCTGTTGACAAACCGGCTGAGTAGGTGTGAAAAGCCAGAATATATAAAAAGCAAAAAAAACTACGTCGTCAGCCAGAAAAAAGAAACACTTTCTCCCCTACCGCGGCATAACAAATAATAAAATATGTGTAAGCGTATTTTGTGCTGTGCGTTAAATGTGTGTGTGTGTGTGTGTGTGTCTGTTTGACTGACTAATAAAAAGCCAAAAAGATGCACAGATAAATAAATACGAAGGCAAGTATACAGAGTCACAATGCCTACTAGCATATGAGGGAAAGGGGGGAATGTGCGTGGGTGGCAGTTCACTTTCGTTCTTGCTTGTGCGAAACGAAAAATTCGAACATAAAGAATTTGCAATTTAAAGGGGATTTACTGCGACTCGTAAAACAAACACAATAAAAGATCAAACGACATGACAGGCCGACCGAGGATTGCGCCCCGACAGACCCACAGACCCACAGACCCTGATCCTGGCCAGGCACCCGACCTGCCCTGCGGCTTTCACCAAATGCCAGAAAGTTTACCAAAATGTACTCACTGTTTCCACACACACACACACACATTGATAGACACAACCATGTAAGCCAAGACTGGCGGTGGTAAGGGAATGTTTGCGGAAGGACGGCGTCAAAGGGCGTTGGAAATTGACATGAAGGCAGAAAGTGGCAGCCAAAGATGACAAAAACAAAAAAATAAAAACCGAAAACAAAAAATAGATACATATATATATATATATGTATATAAGTAAATAAAATTTGGTGTGACAACTTCGCGTACGAAGCCAGCAGGCCGCTTTAGATGAATATGAAAGGCCAAACCAATTCAACTCATGCCATGCCGAGGGGAGTTTATAAAGAATTTTATAAAAAAAAGTATGAAGCTTAAAATTATTTTCGAATATTTCATTAATAGGGAAATAAATTCAAAACACCTTCAAAGACTAAGAAAATTCCCATGAAGGTTTCTTAAAACTTATTTCTATGAGAAACCAATTATATTTTAATTTTTATGTACTCAAAATTCTTGTCGGTTCCAAGCTGTTTATTTATTTTAGAGTCTTAAAAATATTTTGTGTCTTAAACTTCCTAAAGTAATTAATAATTATACCCTGTACCTTAAGGGTACATTATAAGTATATTAAGTTTGTGCAAATGTATGTAAAAAAGAGAAGGAGTCGTCCTAGACCCTCCAAAGTTATCCACAATATGATCAGGGTGACTCGAGAAATCGATATAGCCATGCCCGTCCCTCTGTCCGTGTGAACGTCTAGATCTTAGGATAACCAAAAGTGCGATTCGGACTCCTTATGTGTGTACGCTGGTCAAATTTATGTTTTCTCCCCCCCCCCCCCCACTCCTTCCACCACCTCACTATTCCAAAGCCTTGCAATTTCTACAGCTTTAGGATTTCGGTATTAGTTGCATTACTGAAATCGGGCCAAGATTTTATTTTTCCTTGCTAACTGGCAAACGGCCGAATGAATAGTCCGATAGATGGCGTGCTTTCATTATTGTGAACAACGTGTTCTTGGATTCAAAGGAACATTAAGACCAGAGCTTTTATATGAATGTAGACGACCAGGGTTACCACCCGACTATCGTTATAACCCTGGTTGTCTGATATTAAGACCAGAGCTTTTATATGAATGTAGACGAGCAGGGTTACCACCCGACTGGGGTTACCACCAATTTTTTTTCAATTCCTTCTACTAGGTACAGGGTATCCCAAACTCGACCCTGTCCGAGTTGAACGTTCGGCTTAGTTTTTTATATTTTAAAAATGTTTCTTTACTCTTTAAACCAACCTCGCTTTGTGAACATATTGTCAGGCAACGCTAGCTCCGACTTGTCTTTTATGCTTTAGTTGTTTTTGTTTTTGTATACATTTTTTGATATCTTTGCCGCCTTTACTGACGTTTTAATCGAATCAATCCTGCAAAAGCTGACAAAAACAAAAACAAAGTAGAGAATACGGAAAAGAAAACAAAATGTTATAACTTTGACGATGTTGATCTCTGGGAAGAAGCACCCAAAAAGGGCGAGAGTGTAAGCACATCAAACTTCCCACAAATCCTACCAAAAAAAAAAAAAAAAATACATACGCTCAGACCATCAGCTCTGGATGCCAAAAACCTAATTTAAGCAACAATATAAAAGTTGCTTTCCCCAGCTTTACCATTTTCCATTTATCTTGGCCAATTTTTGGGTCTGGCCCGGACTGTATAGGTCTCAGTTACATTGTGGAATTTTTAGAAAATCACTTTGCCTGCTCATTTCCCACATTTTCCACTTTCGTAACCAAAATTGAATGACTCTAGTCGAAAGTGATCGAAACTGAATAGCTAGGATGAAAACGCATTCAATTTGAATTGGGGTGCAGTTTTCTTGACCATTGAAAGGTCTGACACATTTGATTTTTCAATTTAACAGAAATTGGAGAGTCGTTCTCCTCCGCCAGAAAATAGGCTCACTGATATTAAAGGGCTGAAGCTTGGTTTGCTCTACCGCAAATGTGCCTAAGGTGGATTGGAGTAGCCAGTGTAGTTGTTTGGTGAGACTTTTAAAGCTTAATTGAAACCATAGTGAAACGCTTGCACTGAATTTGATATTCAATTAAATCATTATAAAATTTATGGATCAGATGGCATTTTAATTGAAAGCTACTTGTACTTGTCTGCATTTTGATTTGGCTCGACCAAACGTGACAGCAATTCCAGGGGCATCATAAGATTTAGCAGCATACGGCAATGCCATGGCAATGTGCACTCCAGTGATTCATGCATATTGATGGAATTCATTTCATAATTTAATAAGCAACATCGCAATTATGCAAAATAAATAAATTAGGAAACAGCCAAACAAGTTAACCTCAACGTAGCAAGCAAGCAAGCAACCAACCAACCAACCAAGCAGCCAACAAACCATCTACTTCCTGAATTTCTTCCCCCTTCTGCTCCTTCTCCAGTCTCGGGAGTGCCTGAATATGTCGCAAGACTTGCACGCAATCTACCAGCACTTGTGTACGTACAAGTTTGTATTTCTATTTGCTCTACTGTGTGGCAGACAGAGAAGAGCTGAGTGCAACGCTTGGGTAAACAAACTACAGACTTAATCAAATTAATGAGAAATTTAAATGGTCGAGTCGTTTGGGTAGAAATTCCGGACAAGGATATAAGCCATAGTGTGGGTAATTTTGGTATTGGTGGTGACCTCGGTGTCTGTGGTTTTGGGTGGCCAACTGCATCGACATTTGGCATACGCTCTGACGCTTCGGCAGTTCTCCACAATTTCCGCATTTCGGTATTCTAGAAACCGAAATCATAGCCAGGCACGCTCTGCGGCTCTCGCCAGACTTGCAGAGATGCTTGCCTGGCATTTCTTTTGCACGTTGTCTCGTATAATTTTATACCCTCTTCAAAATACGAAGATTATATTCATTTCTGTGCATTCAAATTGGACCAGATGACCTTTGCATATTTTTTTGTTTTAAGTTAATTTTGTTTGAAGCATTTTTTTTTTTTTTTAGCAATGCAATTGTCGTATCCAGTGGCTGGGAATGGATTTTTAAAGAAATTAAATGATTTTGTATTCTGGGCTCAATTAGTCTAATCATACCACAGAGAAGCTATTAAGCAGTCCTTATGAAAATGAATATGTAAAAGAAATTAGAAAAATATATTTTGCTAATACTTTGTCATTTCTCAAGCCTAAAAGAAGAGTATATAATTTTCTACATCCATAAGACTAACTCCTCCATTGATGTTCTTTTTAATATGTCTTGATATACGTATATAATTTTTTTTTTTGCTGTGGCAGGCACTCTCTACTATCCCCGGAGACTGGCGCAGAAGCCATTCTGTTTCGTAGATAGTTTCTCTTTTTTCTGCATTTATTTCACTGTGCACGCGCACGTAGCTCTTCTCGGCTCGTGTGTGTATGACCCCGGGTAGTAATTCCTCATGTTCGACTTTATCGTCGACCCGAAATTGCTGTACGGGGGGTATTTTTCACGCACATCATGACTGCCAAAAAAGTTGGGTGGGAAGAATGAACGTGAGTGGACATGATGAGAATGAGTCCCGTTCTTTTTTTCTATCTCTTTGGGAGGCCCAAACTGAAACGGCCATACAAGTGCGGATAACGATGATCCAACTTTCCTGCCACAGCAGTCGACAATGTGGTAATGGCCGTGGCGTCTGGATACCTCCTGCTGACTCTATCTTTGACAACTTTGTTGTGACGGTGTTGAGTATGTGCCAATGTAGTTTGAAATGAAACCGCAAATTGAACACTTCGAGTGGGCCGTTCCACCGGTTCATAATCGAAGTGGCGGTTAAAAAAAAAAAATAAAAATGCGGCGTTTGTCTTGTTGGGAAAGTACAGTCTGTCTGAGTCGCTTACATTGAAATATGCAGTTTAGTTGTGCTGATGTAGGTTTCAGCTTAAAATTTGTATTTCAATGCCGACAAACACATAAAATGCATTAGATGAGGCTTGCAACTAATTAAATTAGGAAAGAGGTTGGAGATTTTCAAATTGACTAAATTTACGGTCTATTCAAATAAACAGACACACAAACACACGCATACACATACAGCTAACAGTCTTTATTTATTAGACCAAAATGTATTTACATTCCTTCAATCAGTCAGTCATTCATTTAGTCGTACATTCAGTCATTTATCTGTAAGCAAGGCCAATTTGAAATCAATTTTCGCTCATTTGAATTTTGGCAAAACTCAAAATAGCGTAAAATGTTAACCGACCGTGATAATTTACTGAGGTTGCCCGCTTACATACAAACGTAAATCCATATACACTCAAACACACACATATACATTCATACAGAAAGAGAAAGACAGTCTGACAGACTCATACCCATATTTACATGCACATACGTGTCTTCTTTTTATACGAATATTTTCATACGTTTATTACGTATACGTAATTTTATGGGGAAATTCTTGAAGAGGCTTGAATGCCAAGGAAAAGCCTTACCACTCAAACGACAAATTTATTTTCCCTTTGGCGTATTTGATTGATTCGTTGAAGCTGTTACTGTTCACTTTACTTTCAAGATGAAGCCAATAGAAATGACTTTACTGCGCTACCTTTTCTAGGCACCCTAAGTCACGGTCCCTGCTTCAATTGACCCGGTTGAGTGCACACGCCCACATCCATGTCGACACCCACCACTTGACTTTTAGGCCCACTTGTGGCATCATCTTGTTATTGTATTCCGCAGGCTCAGTCACAGTCACAGTCTCACTCTCAGTCTCAGGTTTAGACCTTTTCATTGCCTCCCACCCGCTGAGCTATGCAAAACTTATTTATGTCTAGTACTTTAGACTCGGTTAGTCAGCTTTTGTTGAAGACAGGAATTTAGTTAAAGCCATTTCCATCTTTTTCTGTGTCTTTAATATCTGTGGATATATATATATATTTATTCCTTTGCTTTTGTTATCCATTGTTATGTGCAAGCCGATTTCAGGGCTCAGGAGTGGATTCATGCTAACTACTTTTTGTGCATATTTAATGCTAATTTATGTGTAGCTCGTTTGCTCTTACTTTCCACTTTCTTGGCCAGTGATTCTCTTGATTCTCGTAAATAAAAAACCCTCAACGTACAGTCAATTCTCTGTAGAGGCTTGTCAGACCAAGTTCTGGACCCGGGCCATTTAAATGTAGTCTCCATTGACAATAAGCTCACCCAACAAAGGTGTCAAGCCTTCGAAGAGTAGTTTTACTTTACAGCAGTTCAAGTTGGTCCGAAAAAAAACTCAGTCCGTTTTGTTGTAAATGTGCTAAAAGGCAAGATGAATTGCCTGTTATTATTGTTAGGCTCCATTTAGTATGCAAGGACAGGGCAGGAAAAAGGTTGCGGATGAGGGCCCTGCTTCTGTCAGACTGCATAATATGTGCTTTATTCTGTTGTATTGCCTTAAACAGCCCTCCGAGCTTAACTGGCCCTAGAGGAAATTAATTGCTAATCGTCCATTTATCATGACTACATACTGGAAAAGCTAAATGTTTGGTCCATAATTGATTTGATCTTTAATATTTCTGTTCGATTTCTATGAATTTAATTTATATAAATATATGAGTTTGATTATTATTTAAATTCAAATACAGAAATAAAGTGCTATATATTTTTATTAGGTTCAATGTGAGAAATCTAATGAAATAATATATATAAACTAAGTCTCTAAGCCAATCAGTAACTTGATCTCAATGTTAGGAAATAAATCAGTTGTTGATTAACTGATTTCAATGTCAATAAATCAGACCATATAAAGTATCATTTTATTTATTTCTAAGTATTTAATGGGCATATAGTTTGATTTAAATAAACACTTAATATTACATTTTTGCATGTTGATGTGTAAGGCTGAAACATTCATTAATTAAATCTAATTGATTTAACAAATATGTCAATAATTTTAAATTTGCTTTATTCAATCACGATTTGTCTTCTCACTCTCACTTTCTCTCTTTTTTCTTTTTTCAGTTAAACGGATGGCCAATGTGTTTCTGATTTATTTCGAGTACCAATCGATGCCAACATGTTGAAACTGTTTGCCGTGATTATTGGCATTTGTTTTTTAGGTGAGTTGGTCTTTTAATCTTAACCATTCAGTCCACTCAATTCCGCAGGTGGCTTTAAGCATTAATTGCTCATACATTAAATAAAATTATAAAAACGAAATTGATAATGGAAATTCTTTTTGCCTGTCATATGTTAAAGCACATTAACAACGATAATTGAATTACTATTTCGCTGATGGACGATTTCATTTAAAGATATCTATTAATTAATTTTATTTTATTACCACTTTTCCCCTTCTCCCCTATGCCTATAAGGTTTTAAGAGTATTGCTTTTAGTATTTACATCGCGCTATAATTATTTTACAGTTTAAAAAGCTCTGTGTTGCGAATTTTTGAACCTGAAGCAAAGCTTTCGAAAACTAAAGTCCCTTAAAATTCAATTATATCCGCTGGGCTCCGCCTTTATCCCAAGTTTATATAAAGCTCTTAAGAGCTTCAAGGATAAAAGAAAGTTAAGCAAACAAGCTTTAGTCAAGACGCTTTCAAAAGCTTTCTAAAATTCTGTGAAACCTCGAAGCTTTTCGAAGCTCAAGGAAAGTTTATTTTATTAAGGTGACCATAAACAAATGGTTTTGTTTTCTGCTTCCCGTTATTTCTTAAGCTTATTTTGACTTCTAAGCAAATTAACAAAGTCATACAAGTCAATTTTTGTGCTAGTTTAATCATACAGTAGAAAAAAAACTAATTTATAACTTTCAACATAACAAAAATGCCAACTACCGTAATCGTCATCAAAAGGGGAGAATTAACAAAAAAAAAAAAAAAAAAAAAAAAAAACAGAAACAGAAAACCAACACAAAAACGGCAAACTATAATTATGTTTATCTTAATTATACGGCGTGACGTAAGTTTCCTATTAAAGACCAACGACAACTACAACAACACAAAACGCAGTTCAAGCTAAACCAACAACAACTTTTGCTCAACTCCACCCAAGAAATTCTTTTTACTTTGAGGTAAAAGTGGACCCCGGTCCCACCAACTTCTCTTACTTAGTTTGCTTTGCTTTCACTCACTCTATCTCTCTCTCTCTCTCTCACTCTCTTTCTGTGATGGGCTAAGAGTCGCGTGAGCAATCACAACACGCGCTGCCAAATCACCAGCGTATGGCGACCTCAACATTATTTGCATATAAAACGTGTGCCACTTTCTGGGGAGGGGGGGATGGGTTAATCGCACGCGTTTCCAATGCGCCGACGGACCCAAACTGCTTGTACAATGTGGCCAGTCCAAAGTTCTTTGTTCATTGTCCAATTTTTACGCCTTACACAAGAAATATGCTGAAAAACTAAGAACATTGGTCATTTGCGTGTTGCTGGATTGTTTTGGCCACAGTGAATAGCCCAAGAGTGCTTTCAAGTTTATAGATTCAACTAATTGGAGTGACTCACAAGGCGAATTAAAATGCTTTTGGTGTTTAGCCAGACGCCTGATGACACACACCACTAAAAAGTGCATGTCATTAACTTCTTGGGTAAAGGCATCCACTTAACCCAGACCCCAAGGCACTTGAAAAATATTGCCTCCTTGGCGGCGGCAAATTGCATTCAAAGCCAGATTGATTCAAAGCTGGAACCTCATTTATCTTGATGGCAGGCAGCGGAATCAATTCTTTTGTGATGCTGGCTCGCAACTCGACAAGTCGATAGTTCAAGTATCAGTTGCAAATTACGCAAGACCCAAAGAGCCGATAAATCATAACAATTAGGCCGATTTAAATTGAATGAGGGTGGGACAAAGAGATTTACCATAAAGTGACTAGCATTAACCTAACTCCCAAGTGGGTCTAATAAGCTTGAGACAGCGCTAATTTTACCCTCATTAAACAAACTGACATGCCACCAGCTAACCAGTCTAGCTGGAACGAACTGAGACGGGACAAATGCCAGACCAGGCAGTGACGAGACTTTTGCAACTGCTTACATTTTAGGGGCTCAATAAACTCAAAGGGCTGGCTTGGCTGTCCCAAGACTGAACCGCTTGATGTCGTCTCGACTGTCTTGGTTGGCTCACAAAGGGCTGAAAGCGACTTTGCCATTTTGGCAGTCATTAACGACAAACTGCTTCATCATTTAATAACCCAAAAGTGAGCTGGTTAAATGCCGAGACAGACTGTTGGGGTCCCCCCAAAAAAAGAGCCACTCCTACCACACCGTACCGGATGAGACTGTCCTGACCCACACACAAAAAATAAAAAAAACTCTTAAGCTGCAGAAAAAGAGTGTGTATGAGAGAGAGAGAGAGAGAGAGAGAGAGAGAGAGAGAGAGAAGAAAAGAAAAAATGGTGTGGAACATGCCACACTTATTTTTATAGATTTCATTTTAACGCCAAGATGGCAAACGCATACGGCCCAAAAAGAAGAGAAAGTTGAACAAAAAATTGACAGTAACTGCCGCGCTGCCTGCTGTTGGGCCCTCTCAGGCTCTTCTTTGCCATCCTCCTTGCGATTCCTTTCTTTTTTTTCGTAGGCTGTTCTGTTGGGTACGCCTTCATTGGCAAGCATATAGCTGGCATGCCTACATAAAATTGGCAAGGCGTCAAACACAACAACATAAAAAAAAAACCCTACAACAACAACTACAAAAAAGGGTTCATTATGGCAATTTGCTTAAACTCGTGTACCCGCCGCAATTGCCTTACCCAGCCTGGCATGTTGGGTTCTGGGGAAAGAAAGAGTAACTTCAACTTTGTGGCTTTTGGTATCTTTCAAAGGCGCTTCCTTCTCTGTTTAAGCTGGACCGTTTTAGGGCCTACGCAGTGAAATAAGCGGCATCATTTCGTGGAGCTTTGATTTTTCCAACTTTCAATTCGTTTATTTTTTTTCATGGCCTCTTCTTGGTCATTTCCAACAGATTGTGCCCATGGACTTCATAAAATTACATGAAAAGCAACATTTGCTTTACTTTCAAGCACTTTGTTTTTTAATTTCTTTAAAGCTTAAAAAAGATTTATATTTTCCAAACTAAAGCCTACGCTAGACTTTAATCATTGGTTCAATGCTCTCAAGAAACGCGATATCTTGGCATTTTGTGAGGTTATGTGTGTGTTTGCGGGATCGGGGTAACTCTTGACATTTTCAAGCTCGCTGGGGTTGATTTGCCATAAAAATTATAGAGTAACTGAAACAGAAGAAACGAGTAGCATAAAAACGAAACTATTTCCTTGGCCTGTCGTAGGCCATGGCGTGTCCTGAGCAAGCTGAGCGAGTTTTATTGACCGCTAGTTACAAAAACAACAACAAAAAACATACATACATACATAGTTGTGGCCTAAAAGAATCCAAGCCACATCCACCATCCATCCAATGGCCGTCACTTGACATTTATGATACAATTTCATTGTGGTTATCGAACAAGCAAGTTTTTCATATCAACATTGCAGTTAGATCATAAAATAGTTATCGTGTCGATTGTTAAACAAAAGCAAAATAAATTCTCTTCCCGATTCCCAGTTTGTCTGCCAGCACTTCATGCCTAGGCATTAATCTGAATGTGAAATGCGCGTCATAACAAACGTTGAAATATTTCAAAAACCACTTAAGCGTGTACAGTTGAGACCAAGGATAAAACGCAAGACTCACCTGTACATGTACGAGCCGTTTGGGTGCTTGGTCGGTGGACCGGAAGTGGAAGTCGTTGAATGTATGCGGGCAGCTACCTTTGGCCTGGCGTGTTGAGTTTTCATTTTTCGTCAGTGGACACTGGCTGGTCGCCGGGCAGGTGTGGGCTATTGCGTGTCCTGGCTTAATTCTTTCCCTCAGAGTGTATAAAATTTGAAGTTGTAAATACGAAAAGAAATTGCAAGATGTCTCCCATATTTAAGAAAGTTTTGTATTCAAACAAGCTGATATGGGCAAACACAGAAAAGTAAAACTTCTGGGGGAGTTGGGGAGCATGTGTAGCCTTTTGTATGTTTCAATGTCGTGGCGTCAATGGTTGTCATTGTTGATTTTATTGTCAGCAACATGATTTGTCACTTCACAGGACATTTCCCCGACTGACCCAACAGACAGCATATAGACCGAGGCAAGTTGTTCGGTTTCAGGGCATAATAAAGTGGTGGACACAAAGGCCAAAAAAGTTGTTTCTTGTGTTGATCGATTGCCTAATATGGTGTGGCCGTAACTGGTGCCTCAACTCATTGCCTTTGGTAATGGATAATAAGTAAATTGCGTGCTTGCAGTGATTGCTCACTTTTCGACACTTTGGGCAGCTGCACTTTGGCAGTGTATGGTGTGACCATTACCAATCATTTGGTGATGGAGACATGTCCGCCCTGTCCACTATTCCATAGAATGTGGCCATTAATCAGGGAAGACGGTATGAGCTGACAGCCGATGGTCAAGGGGCGTGTTAGTGCGAGGCAACATTTCCGGACAACAGAGCGTATGCGTAACGTCTTCATATTGAATCGTCTATCGAAAGCACTGTCTGAGTGAGGAATGTTGAAGTGGTGAGTGTGTGTGTGTGTGTGTGCAAAGACATTAACATTGAATTTGAAATGACGGCCTCCTGCTTGACCTCCTCCTCCTTAGTCTGCTTTTTATGTATTCAAATTAAGGTCAGATCAACATTGAATTGTGGGCTTTGGCTTTCGGTATCGGTGGGTATTCCACAACATTTATATGGCCCTTGCCACGATTTATGTCTAATGCCGCATTTAATCAGCAATGCCAAAGAAATTTACACATTTATCGCCCTCACATATGCAAGGCAAATACGCGCTGAAAGTGCGAATGGGATTCGATTTCACTTGTTCTATGCTCCTTGGCAGTCATTATGGGCTTATTTTATTTGCTTTGGCATATCGTTAAATACAAATATATACGATGCTCGAGCAGATCTCTAAGCAGATAGAAAATCGTGATGCCAACAAAAGTGAAGCAATTGTGCGTGGCTCATTTATCTGTGTCTCTGCTCCCTGACACGCATTTCGAATTCCACAATAATTTCAACTTTGATTTTAAAATTGTCTGCGTGATATTTTTCTTCTGTTTTTTATTTTTTTTTTGTCTCCTCGCTAATGGCCATAAATTTGTTGGGCCACAAAATTGGGATAACGACAGCAAAAAAGCAAGCCGCTCGTATTTTTTTCTATTTTCCCAAAAAAAAAAAAACTCGACTGGTTTCACAAATTTGCAGACCACCCTTTGTGTGTCTTGCATGTCTTGTGTATGAGTGTCTCTATATGTGTTCGTGTGACCCACAACTTTGACATAATTCCGCAAGGCTGTCGTGTCCAAAAAAATATGAAAGTTTTTTTTTGGTGTGTCGTCGTCGCAGCCTCCCTCTTTTTCTCTCTGTTTCCCTAGATTATTATTATTATTTTTTCTTTTCGTATTTTGTGGGACAGCAGCAAAAGTTGGTAACGAGCAGGTGTTAAAATGCAACCAGATGTCCTCTGCCATCCGCCCGCCGACTTTTTTTGTGTATTTGTGTGATTACAAGTTGTTGACACTTTGTAGTTTGCGGCTGGGATGATGACAGAGTCCGCCACCCCCCAAAAAAAATGCAGTCAAAGTTGGTGGGGGCGAGTTCGTTGCAACTGATGTTGGTCCGATGGATCCGATGGTGTTGGTAATACATGTGGTCAACTGGCCGAGGCCACAGCAACAACGGCAATACCCGTACAGTCTAAGCCCATTTGAGCTGCCAACTTGTTTGTGGGCGCTCTTTTGGCCTTTTTCTCGTCCTGCTTGTGTTCGTTTCCTCCCAATTGCCTGCAACTACTCTCGTAAAAATTTACTGCTTGTCATTGTGTGAATTGGTCTGCAGTGTGGCCGACATTGTTGGTGACGGCGGGGCCAGCGGTTATTTCGAATTCAAGTATGCATATTGGCCACGCCTCTACCAAGTGGCGGGCAGCGCCCTTCCCTGTCTGCCCTGGGTATTCAAACTTTACGACTTTTTCCGCTGGCGTTGACTTTTTAATGAACATGCCGGCAAATCGTGGCTGGTGAAATTACAAAACGCAATATGTACGCGTCGGTGTAGATGAGACTACCCCTAGCTAAAGCTATGCTTTGTGGGAGGAGGGCGAGGGGTATTGATGCGCCCGTCGAATATCATTTCACATATCGTTAAAATTCGTTTAGGCGCAGCATACAAATTGCTACATTTCCGCCAAACTTCACAGCACCTTGGAAATATCAGCACCTCGAACCATTTGCCACCATTCCCTTTCCCCAGTCACTTTCACATTCTCGCCCAGAAAAACCATTTTAAAATATCCTGCATGTGCGTGTGTTGTGGTTGTGGATGCGATGTTACCATTCGTGTAAATTGAATGAAATTGAAAAATTCAACGCAAGAGCAATTCCATTACATTTTCAAAGCTCATTTTCACCGCGTTTGTCGCTGCGTTTCCTGCCATCGCACTCGACCTCTTCTCCACTTTTCTCGAGCTCCATGAGTCTCGAGAGCGTCTCGAAAATTTATTCATTACATGGAATCTTGCTTTTTTTTTGGTTGGTCTTCACTTTCGTTTATCAGGACTTTCAAGGATTTTATTTGTTTTTTGTTTCGTTGGCTTCGCTTTTTTCGGCGCTTGTTCACTTTCTTCGATGGCCGTTGGGCCCATGCGCCTCGTCACGTGGCGGAGGCATTAGACTGGCAATCAGAAATCATGTGTGAAACGGGGAGCAAACACAGTCAAAATGAAATGAAATCAAAAAGCAGTGAAACAACAGAAGAAATTGGATGTCTGCCTTCACTTGCAACCACAACATTATTTATGGCTACGATGGAGTGGGAAAAAGGAAAAGGTGGGAAATTTTGTATTAGCTGAGTAGACTGGTAAATACTGAAAGTAAAATATTATTTATTTTACATTTCATTCTTTTCATTTTATGAGAACCAAAGAACTAATCAATGTGAATAAATAAAAGCTTGTCTCTTCACCCTGTCATATGGCCTTACCAGTTGAAGTATCGATACTTTTTGATATAAGAATTAAATTGAAAAATATTTATTTAATTTCTAAATCAATTGAACCACTTTTTAAAAATAACCAGAAATGTCCATTGAACTCGAAGTCATTGACCATTGAAAGTCCAATTCAAATTGATAACTGGGCGTTTCAGTTAAACTCATTTTATTTTGTCAATGTATATTTAATTTGAAGCTTTTCTTCAATCTGCATTTTAAAAGTTGTGGAACCAGGCAATATCTTTATCAAACAAAGATGTGCATAGATTGGCTCAACCATAGACCAGAAGGATTGCATAAAAGTCATGCCAAATGCCTGGGAACGAGAGTGGAATTGATGCAATCGTTTTTAGATTTCCTTTTAATGTTTAATAAAAATGCCTGATGTCTTGCATTGGCTTTGTTGTCGTCCATGTTCTTCCTGTCCCATCATTCTCTTCCTGTGTCGCTTAACCAGACCAGCTTGACTGCCGTGTTGACTGTGCTTGACATGCGTGAGCGCATTCATATCGGTAGCATGGCCGCAATTGCAAAACTTATCGTATAAACAAATAGAAATTGCTTTCGTAAGGCAGCAAGAGTATTGCAAGGAGGAGCAAGGAGCTGGAGGTTCTGTCTTTACTGCTTGGCCGAGCCTGTTGGGATCGGACCTTGGTTCTTTGTTGGTTTGGCTTGCCATTACCTGAATGTTTATCCCTAAGTTGCTGTCAGCGTTTGCATTGCTGCATTTTGCTTATGAATTTTACATTTAACTTGCATTTTAATGCGATGCTGATGGAAATTTGAAATGAAGATGTTTATGGTGATGGTAATACGAAATGTGAGACCCAGATCGGTGGGATTCTGCACCGACCTTGTGGCATTATTTGCCCTGACATATACGGAACGAATGCAATTTTCAAGCGACCAGCAGAAAGCGCGACATTTATATTAAATTTTTCACTTGCATTTAAATTTTATGCAATCAGAATGGGGCACAGTAGTTCTAAGATGGTCTGAATGTGTGTGTGTGTGTGTGTATGTGTATGATGGTTTTAGTTAGTTGATGTCGCCTACAAACTTGCATACTAAATAAGCTTGGCAAACTTCATGCATTTTACATTTGTAGTCAGGAGCCGCTTCTCATTTGTTTTCTTTGGACCAAAAAAAAAAAAAAATGAAATAAAACGAGAAAGATGTGGCAAGACACAAACACACTCACACACACACACTTATACGCAATTACACAGCCCACCAAAGCATTTTTGCAATTGCACGGGAAATAGACTTTTTGAATGCGTTGCACATGTCATATAAGAACGTTTGCATGCTTAGAAAGAAGAGAATAGAGTAGAATAGAAAACATGCCGAAAAAAAGAAATGTAAAGGAAAAAATGAAGAAAAGACTCACACGCTCAAACAGACAAGGGGAATAAAAATCCCATTGCAATACGTTGCTGTCCTCGTTCTCGTCACCGGCAGCAACACCCGCGCCAGCAACATCATCCTTGTTGCCTATGCTGAGAAACATTTCGAGCTTTCACTTTACAGTTACAAGTTCTCCATACTCTTTTCGATGGAAGAAAAGAATTTATAATTTAATCTGAAGTCTGCTAAAATCAAAAGGATATCGCCAACAATTACTTTCTGATTGGTCATTTAACGATATGTAACTCCATTTATAAGAAATATAGAGACTGAAGGAAATTATATAATAAAAGTAATTAGAATCTTATCTGCTTAAATTACGAAAACTTTGTAAAGGGTATAAAATATTTGGTTAGCTATTGGTGACTTCTCGTTAAATTTTTTGTTTCCTGGCCAAAAACACGACCACTAACTAAAAAAAAAAAAGAATAGAAAACAACAACCTTTTACAATTCCACATGCAGTCACACTTAAACCGTGTCATGTTGTTGTTGGCTTTGGGGCCCGTCTTCATTTTTCTTCATGTTGTCGGCATTGTGCAGTCACAGTGGGTGGAAATTGATGGGCCAAGGCGGCGAGTTGCAACTTCTTCTACTTCTATGATGCTGTCTCTAAATCCGTGCTACTTAAATTGTCCCTAAAATCCTCGTGGCAATTCTTTCGCCATGAAGCACATGCAGCTTTTGCTGTATGAGAATTTAATGACATTCTTAAGTTGTCATCAGTGGCTGGCAGGCAAAGCAGAGCAGAAAGTAGAGAGCAGAATTGAGTCTACCCAGGGCAGTGCAGACCCAGCCAGACCAGGCCAGGCCAGGCCAATCCAGTCGGACTGAGATTGGGTTTGGGATTGCGATCCATGCTGGGCTAACTGGCTTGGCTTTACCAGCCTGCCAGCTTGCCGTCCTGACTTTGTCATTGTCCTGACTTGGCTGGTTTGTTATCCTGTCGCTGTCTTTGCCTGTTCTGTTCAAATAACTATTCTGTTCTTACTGTTCTTGTTGTTGTTGTTGTTGTTTTCGTTGTCGTGGGCCGGGAATATCAAATTGACTAAGACTAACAAAATGAGTACTATCATTAGCGTACACCCAGAGATAGCAACTACCCACGCACACACATACACACCCACACCCACACACATGCTCCCCCATAAAAGCTGTTTGCCAGCGGCACTGCTTCGGTTGCATTTGAATTCTTCGTGTGGCCATGTCGTCTTTTGAAGATGAAGTCATATCTGCATTAGTGTCTCCTGTCTCTTATGTGGCTTGGGGCCCTTTTATCCAGTGCCCCCTCCGTGATTTGACTTGACTGGCCTGGGAGCATTTTGCATGCCTTGCATTTGGGCGATTCGGTTGATGATTGTGACTTGACTCCATTGAAGTTTTCGTGGCTGACATGATTTGGTCTCTTTTCCCCTATCTTATCTAGTTCTCTCTTTTGTGGATTTGTAGGTCAGATTGAGAGTCAGTTGGTTAATGCATGCATGATGCGAAAGCTTGCAGGCTCGGCTAAGGTTTTTCAAATTAAATTTCAATTTGAAGATATAGTCACTTGGCCGTTGATAATCAGAGTTTCTCCAGCATTAGAAATAGCAAAGCCTAGGCTGACTCAGTCTCTTCTTAATTCCGCGCTGTCTGTCAAACATTTTCCATTTATTTGCGCTGTATGCGCAAATCTTTGCTATTTGTATAAGGACAAAAAAAAAAGCCACCACCGCCGTCGCCGCCCTATTTGAATATGCAATTTGACTTGACGACAACGACAACGATGACAGAGAGATGGGTAGGGGTGAAGTGAAGAGAGGTCTGCTCTCCTTGGTGGGTGGAGGGTCTGACAGAGTCAGCTCCCCAAGTTAATCTGCAGGCTTAAGAAATGCCAAATCGCAGAAGTGGATGCGGAAGCGAGGACAGTGGAATAGAGGCACCAGAATGACTGCCTGTGGTATATGCAGCTCGGTTACTCTTGCCAGGACACATAAAAGCCGCACGCGGCCGCATTTTATCACTGCTCGTTTTTGTCCCGGTCGCGGTCTGTCTGACATTTCAACGCAAGATTTATGCACTCGGGCTGCAGCTGAAGACAGCTGTCGTTGGCTGTGCTGTTACTTTTTTCCACACTCTCCTCACGCTCCTCCTGTCTCTCTTGGGCGCTCCTTAAAAATATATTTTTTGTCGTTGCTTTTTATTTAAGCCATAATGGCTTTTTCTATCAGGGACACAATGATGCCAACACCAACGACACCAAAGCCAAAGCCATAGCAAAAAATAAAAATGAAAAACGAAAATATGGAAAGTGTCAATCCAAAAGTTTTTGCACTTCTTGCCTAGCCGCCCGGCAGTCAAGTTCATCAATTGTCAGTTGGTAAGTAAATGGAAATAGACAAAAAAGGGTTTCAATTGCCGGGCTGAGCGGCTCGAGTAGTGTGAGTGTCTAAATGAAACTTGAAAGTACAACAAACTATGGCTAAGTTTTTAAGCTCGACACGGCAATGACTGACAAGTACAACGAATGGGCTTACTGTTGGTTATAACATAGAGTCAAGAGCAAATGCCACCAACACCTTAACTATGTCATGATAAATTGCTTTTGTATGCGTTTTCACTTATAAAAGCGTCCACATCACCACAAAATGAAACAATAAGCCACGTCCGTCAAGTCAACTCCAGTGGAGTTTCAGTTCAGTCGAGAGTCGAGTGGAGTCGACTTGAGCCAAGCTGAGTTTTGCACGGAAATAGGCGTCACATATGCAGAGATAGAGAGGACGAGAGAGTAGCCTCTCATAAACCCAGACAATCTGACTAGACAGTCAGACAGGGTTCCTCTTTTTAAGTGTCGGTATGCATACACTCAGAAAAATCTAGAGGGAGTTTCAATTTAACTTACTTTCTTTTACTATAAAAAAGTCTTCCTTCAAACATTAAGACAAATCCAACATATTTTTGAGTTAAAAAACGCATATAGTAAATTTATTTGTAAAAGGCTTGATATATTTTCTTTGTGTAGACAAATGGGTATGCCTGCAAGTGACGGTGTTGCTGGAATTCATGCGTTCTGTCAAGTAATTTGCTCCACGTATTCCCAGCGACTTTCGAGTTTGTCAGGATGGGGGTTTGATTCTTGAAGAGGTGTAAACGAACAAATGAGTGCGACCTCTCTTCTTTTCAGCAGCCATCGAAGTTAGTGGCAACAAGGACTAATTGATAAAGCCAACATGCTGGTCCTGCCTCGTCTTTAAGACTCGATTGGTGTAGGAAATGGCTTCATTTACTCACTCAATATCATTTAAATTTTCAGAGAATTAATTTGGTTAGTCTTCACCTGTTTGGGTCGCACCTTTTCACTTCTACCATTCTCGGCCATTAACAGCCTGGACTCGATTCAATTTGAGAACGTGTGGAAAGTGTTTCGGCAATCTATTATAGATGCCTACAGGACCGTAACCTTTCCTAGTTGGCAGGGCATCCTTTTTTTTGGCCAGGTTGTTGTTCAAGTGTAACGATTGTAGACTTTAGAGAAACCAGCTTGGAATAACAAGCGAATGAGTTTTATTAAGGTATTTTGAGTGAATCCCTTTTCTTGTAGGTTGCAAGGCATTTTTGTTATTTTGGGTCGATTTTCGTTTTTCGTAAACTCAAGAGGATTAAATTAGGAAGCTACTTTTTCTTGGCCAACTAAATTGGCAGACCTTTCTATTTACCCTTTAAAAAAGAATGCAGCTCTAAATGACTTTTTGCTTTCACTCTCCACTTGACTGAGTGGCTCTGGCAACGCACTTGTGGAACCAAACTGACTGACTAGCTGACTGGCTGACTGACATGACATGTGTGTTTGCATTGCTGACACTGCTTCCTGGTTGCTTCACTTTTTAGTCTCGAGGTCTTTTTCTGTCTTTCGGGCTAAGCTGTCGTTGGGACTACAAATGTTTCTGCTACTCTGACTAATTATGCAGAAGTAATCCAAAGACAAGACCAGATACTAGAGACAGCCGGAGTTACACTCAGGGCTTCGTTTGGGCTGTCTTCTTGTAACTAAAACAACTTGCTACTTCTGAGTCAGGGATTTCTTTTGCTAAAGTTGAATGAGCTGCAACTGTCAGCGGCAAGGCAAGTTGAGATTTTTGCTTTCAGATTGTGCTGCCTATTTGGTTCACACAGAAAATAACAAAGCCATGGGCGCTTTTTTTGTCTCTGTTGTGCTTCTCCCACCTTTTTGGAAAATGTGTGTGATGTTTTCTAATTTTCACCAAATAAGCAATCCTCACGTTCTGGAATTGTTTAGGGAATATACAATATGACTAGCTGGTTGGGGGTAAAGTGTTTGCCGGATTCCTTGGCTGGTTTTTGTTATGTTTCTTTTTTTTTGTTTTGAGTGTCGCGGTTCCTGGTTTTACCTGAAGCTGGTGTTTGTTGTTGTTATTCTATTGGCGGTGGCTCTAAATTCAATTCCGACTCCGAATGCTTTGTCTGTTTTTGTATTTTTTTTTTTTTTGCCGACGGGCGGCAGGTGGCGCTGCTTGCGTCAGGTCACAAAACGCTTTGTACTTCAAAGCAAGTCAATTTGCAACTGTAGTTCTTGCTTCCTCCGACTGAGTGTGTGTGTGTGTTGGCCACCATCAGTGATGTCTATTTCACAATGTATTTGTGCATTGTTTCTTTTCTCTTATGAATTTCCCTGCACCCCCTCCTGTTGAACGTGTGACTGTGGCTGTGTCGTTTCTTTTCCATTTTATATATTACGAAAATTTGTTTTATTTCGTTTTGCTCCACAATCGATTCAGGTTTAGTTTATGTTATTGTACTTTGGTCTGAGCCAACGCAATTTTTATGTATAATCATGTCTTTGGGAGTGTGTTGTTGGCATTCCTGGGTTTCTTATACGCTTTGATGTTCACAGCCGAACGGAAACATTTTTCATTTTATTTCATTTCATTTCGCTAAAAGGTGACTTTTTTCCTTTCAGGAAGAACTGTTAGAAAATATATATTTCTTTTCAAGTTTCATAAGATGTTTGCTTGTATTAAAATACTTAAATTTCTTTATAATTTGCTGAGGCTTAATTAAAATAAATCTGGGATTAAATAACTTTACGTATTTTCTCTGTGTTCAAACAAATTGAATTTATAAAGAAATCTAAAAATTCAAAGGAAATATTATTTTTTTCTATTTATTTATTTTCAATTTCGAAAAATTTAAGATTTAAAATATGTTTGATTTCTGTATTTATTTTCAGGTGAGTGATAAATATTTTCCAGCCAATTCAGCTTTTCATATTTTTGGGTAAGTTTGTTTGTTAAATTTAAATAGGGGGAAAAAAATAAATATACCATTTTTGATGCCTTGGTAGGCATATAATTATGCCCTTATTAGATTAAAATATCATACCACTCATAAAACTCAAATGCCACCCAAAATGTCCCAATGCCCAATGAATTAATCGGCTTAAGTCTCGACTGGCGACTCTTGATGGCTGCCTTACCGGTGAGACCTGGTGAATGGCGACTAAGTACACAAAAGGAGAAATACATTTCGTCGCCGTTGCCAGGCCATTAACTTTGTATTATGGCACCCCATTTTAAGTGTGCTCTTTTATCGAAGGACTTGCGGAGGGGTTAACCGGAAAAAGGGATCAACTTGGGCTGCTTAGATTGCTTGGGTTGCTTTTAGTTGCTTTCTTTTTGATTTTACGCGATAATTATAACGTAGACGGATTTTCTTGTACGCCCCAAAATCGCAGAAATATTGCCAGTGCCGACGTGCAACTATGCGTCATTAAAACTACCCCCCACCAAGTTTCACTAGCCTCAATCTCAATATGGAAGAAAAATAGAAAGGGAATGAGAGGCAGTCGTGCGTTCAGGGGTTGGGCGATTTATTGTGCCGGCGACACGTTGACATGCCGCCCCAAAGGCAACACACTCCTCAGGCCATTTGTTTTACACTCGTGGGGGAAGTACCAGAGAGAGACACGGAATTCTAAGGCCTGTTTTTTCTTTTGCTGGGTTGCTGGCACTTTGCATGCACTCACAAATGCCACCTGGCTATACTTGGCCAGTACATTTTTGCCAATTACCACAAACCTCAGCGGCGTTGAGCTCCTTCGGGCAGATTCGCGTACGACGCTGCGTATACGTAATTTTTATTGGGCACTGCCTTCCACGTTGTTACGTCTCGTCTTTTAGTATGTCATCTAGGGTTGGTTATGGGTGAGGTGGTGGGAGGTTTTTGAAAAAGTTCGGCTGTTCAGGTCGGCGCATCGCGAGCTTTCGTACGCAAGTCCTAGGCCAATATGGAAAAGCTTTCATTGCCGCCAACGCCATCGTTACCGTTACTCGGTACGAATAGACAATCAAAACAAAACTGATAATTGCAGGCAGCAACACCTGACCGCACAGCAGTGGAGTGAAGCAATGTGCCTTCGCTCTCATGCTCTCTTTCTCCTCTCACTCTCTCTTTTGTTTTAGGTTGTGTAGAGTCTCCATTTCCACTTTAATGCGACTGTAGCTTATGTTCTGAACTGTGAAATATGAAAATGTTGCTTAGATGTTGAATACACCTGAGACCCGAACCAGACCGAGTCAAGCGCTTGAGAGGACTTCATTGATTGCGCCTCTTGACATACATTGCGATTGCAACTGTAATTGATTCATCAATAAAGCAAATTAGCACAGTTGCTACAATTAGCAGCATTTAATTTGCACTTTTTGCTTACTTTGCTCTTTTGCTCTCCCAACGAGTCCACAATTTATATTTGAACTGACCTATTTTGCTTTGCCTGTATGATTCACTACGCCAACTAGATAGTCGTGTCTACCGCTTTACCCTGTAAAATTAGTTCTGTCATTTTGTTGTTAATTTAATTGATGCATTTATAAGTTGGCAAACAGTTTGAGAGCCACTGTAGTCGCAACTCTACAAAGAATTTTTTGGCGCCAAATACTACGAGGCTCTCTCTCTCTCTCTTTTACGCACGAATAATGTGTGTAAGCCCGAAGAGGTCGTACGATGAGCCCCAAAGCCGAGGACCTCATCGTCGGCAATGTCCTGCCGAAAGGAAACGGCACAGTGAAGAAGCGAAATCAGAAACCGAAACAGTTTGCGACGGAGCCTCGTGACGAACAGTTCGCTGTCCAACTGTGAAGCGACGTATGTCCACGGCCAATGGCAATTCGGCTAACGGCACACCAAAGTGCGCGCGAATTCCCCCGATTCAAGGGAATTGCAGTCACCATTACCGGTCTAGAGTAACTTCATTCAAACGTACGTCTCGATTACTTCATCGAGTTGGCAATTGGGCCAAATGAATTATGACAAGCAATCCACGGTTTCACTGACTGCAAAATAATGCTGGAGCTGTCAGGGGGTACAACAATGTGCGTGCCAAAGTCGCGACGCCGTGTGTGATTATTTAGGCGACCGTGCCACACCGCGTGAGGGTGGTGTGTGTAAATCATAAAGTGTCAGCAAAGTCGGCAAAGTCAGCAAAATCAGCCAAGTGTGTTTGTGTGTGATTTTGAAAAGCTAACCAAGCCCCTAGACCAAGACCCAGACCAAAAAGGTCGCCTAAGCTACAAGAACCAAAAAAATAAAACATAGAGTGCGAACGTGCGTTTCTAGTTACTAAAAAAATAATAATCTCAAAAATAAAGGAGTAAATCATATGAAAGAAAAAATAATTTCAAATGAAATGATGTGATTCAATGATTTGCGATATTTTTCTGATACGTTGTGAAAAGCTATACATATATATTTTATGCATATAATTTAATTTGGCAAATGTGTTGGAAAATTGCAAAGCATGGCAAATAGCTCAACCGAGCCCAAAGAGGAGGCCGACCAAGACCAACAACAAAAAAAAAGGAAGGAAAAATCCTTCCATTAAACCAGACACATATGCCAGCTAGGTTTTTTCTTTTTTTTTTGTTGTTTACTTTAGTAACATTTACTAGTGTTATTTACCTACTTAAAAGTGCCGCGCTCCATTTGCCAGGACCACCCAGTTACTTCCGTTAATTGTATGCAAGCAGCTTGAGCACTCTCGACAAAACTCTGAAATCTACTTTGAGTTGGTGTAGTTTAGTTTTGGGTCGCCATCAAATCACTTCAACTTTCCATCTCTCTCCTTTCTGGCTTGTCGGCATTTGTGTACTCCATTTCCGGTCTAAAATTTCCACAGAACAACAGATGCGCCCAGGTGGCTTCGAGCGTTCGCGTACGCGTTCACCTAGTAAATAAATTGGCAATCGTATTTAATGGGAATTTATATGCGTCGCTAGCTGGCTTCACACAGACAGACACTAAAGTAGTGTGTGTGTGATATTTTTGCTACTTTTTCAGGTTTCTTAAGGCTTTTAGGAAGCGACCCAACTTAGATCCAAACACAGCCAGAGACACACCGAAATGAGTTCGTGCTCATGTGCAAATCGTAAATTTACGTTAATGCCAAAATTTCACGTGATAATGACGTGATTACCCGACACACATACACACACGCACACTAGCATACCGGCACTTTCATATATGGCTTAGTTAGTGCGGTAGTTTTTGGCAAGCTCTACTCTCGCAGATAGGCAGGCAAACAGGCAGTCAGCCAGGTTACACACTAAACTAAACTATACCAGACCAAACTGGGTAAAAAGGACTTGAATTATTGTTGTTTTTGTTGTTGCTGTGGGTTGGTAAATACTCACTGAAATTTTCAGAAGCATGCACATGTCCCTGACACCGACACAGACACCAATACTAATACCAATACCAACACCGTTCCCATTACCGTCATTACAGGCATCATGGTCTTCAATGTGGGGCCTGCTGGCTGACTGGCTGACTGGCTGGCTGCCCTATTAGGAAAGTCGCATTTGCGTTAAATTGTTGAAGCGCTAAAACTTGTGACCCCTCTACTCCTCCCTCTTGTTTGCGGTTGTTCAGGCCACTTAAAAAATAAAAATATAAAACTACAAAAAAAAAAAAAAAAAATGTGGAGATTGGGTAATGAGAGAGTTGGGATTTTAGTCAAAATAAATTCTTTGAAATATTGTCTTAATTGAACAATTTGATTGTGAAGATTCGGAAATACTGACAACCTAAATGTGACGAGTCAATAGTCTGGGTGACTCATTCTTTTCTCAGGTCTACTTGAAAACAAAAGCGTTGGCAGACAGTTGCTTTTCTTATGAAAAAGACAAGACAAATTTTCGACTCGTTTCTCAGGGTTTTGTTATCGACTTTTTAATTACTTTCGAGCAACAACTCGAAAGCTCGCCATTTTGTCGTCTTTTTATGTGCAAGCCATTCACTAATTAAGAGGACATTGTTTTTGTACCTATTTCATTACGATTTTCGGGCAACTAAAGTTCCCTATCAATGGCTCCAAATGCTCCAAAAAAACTATTGCCTTTAAATTGAGCTCGTCGGTTGGTTCGGTTGCTGACATTTCCGTTTCCGGTGCTTAAGACTGATCAGTTCTGTTTGCTTTACCTTGACATTTTCCACACTCAACGGTGTTGGTCTTAACGTAATTCGCTTTTCCAATGTTATTTTTCTTTTTCTTTTTTTTTTGTTTTTGTTGCTTTTCTTTGGCCACACAAGTTTTAACAATATTTGTTTTTGTGCTCGTCTGTTTTTATAGAGGTCTGGGGAAACAACAGTGTAGAAGGAGAATGAAAGAAAATAGAAAAGAAATCCTTTCACTTTGCATTCTTCACTGCTTGCATATAAAATACCAGCCATGAATCACTTCAGTTGCCAACTTTGGCCCCACCTGCTATCCAATCCACAGATCCCCACAGCGGGCTTGGCCGTGTGTAAGTGTTGTTTAATGCAGCTTTGCAACTGTTTGCTTACGCGCTTGTAACCCTTCCTAGGTGTATATGTTTGAGTGTGTTTTTCTACTTTCCCCTTATTTTTTTGGTAGGGCTGCAACCGATTTCCCCATGTAAATATGACGTTTTCCAAAGTCCAGCAATTTCTGCTGGAGCCACCAGTCACTACTGTGTCCTTTTTATTTACCTTACCCATTTTAAAGCAGCGGCTGATGTCATTGTTGATTTGTTGTGCCATTCGATTTTCAGTCTTCGCTCGGGGGTTCCATTTTAGTTAGGAATTGATGACGAGTTTCCTATAATTGCCGTCGCCATGAATTATTTAATATTCTGCGAGCAGGGCTTACACTTTGGGAGTCGCCTAGTAACTCCCAAATTATATTGGTATATTTTAATTATAGATCAGAGGCTGTTCTAGTTGCTTACCCAGCCCAGGCAGGGTTTCCCCTTTAAATCCACTACCATGGGGACTAAATTATAAATACCCATTTTATAGTTTTCTAGCTTAGGAGTATTTATTCATTCATATGCATGCAAATTTATTGGTTTACTTTTTTGGCCACTAGACAATTCAGTCGGTAATTGCAAAATGCAGAGAGCAACTCTCACGGGAGCGGAAGAGGCCGAGAACCGTCATTAAAGCTCGAGGCTTGAGAGGCTTTCAATTCTCGATTCACTGTTTTCTTCGCTTCACTGGGCCTGGTGCAATTTTGTTAGCCCATTTGCCAGACTCATATGCCTGCCATTTTGTTACTGTCACGGTGGATATTGTTATTGTTGTTGTTGTTGTTGTAGCGCCTTCGGGGAAAAGATTGGCGATGTACCAAAGTAGGAGAGTGAAAATCGACGAGCACAAAAGAGAGAAGAAACATATAATTAACGTAATACGACATATAAACACATAAAAGAGTGAAATGAAAGAAGTGGGGAAGATTGGGTAAGAAGAGGGGGGGAGAAGTTAGCCGGGGTCAAACCCGAGGAAGCGGGCAGCTTCTGCCGGTTGAGACCACAGTGATATTGGGGAGAGGTGGGTGGGGTTGCTGGGGCAATTGAAAAGGTGAGAGGTGGTGTGATGGGGGGCATTACAGAGGGGACAGGAGTCAGCTATCTCTGGATTAATCCTGGAGAGATAGCTGTTTAGGTGGGTGGAATATCCGGAGCGCAACTGTGCAAGGGCAGTTCTGGTAGGGCGGGGGAGGGTTATTTCAGAAGGGTGAATAGGGGGTGGGCGGCAGCCGAGAACGGGGTTGGGGGCTGCGGAAGAGAGGTAGTGGCTAACAAAAGTGGAGTGCAGGTCTGAGAGGGCTGAACTGAGACTGTAGGGTGTAAGATTAGGGGCTAAGCTCAGGACTTCCTCTGCCTCGCAGCGGAAGTCCTTGCGTATGGATCTGTGTTGGGGGGGAATCGGGGTTGTAAGGGCTATGTGATTAGGGTGATCGGGGAGGAGGGCCTTAAGGAGGAACTGCCTGTGAAGAAGAAGGCAGTGCTCCTTGACTGGGAGTACGCCTGCCTCGTCATGGAGCTGCTGGACGCCCGTCATTTGAACGCACCCAGTGGAGAGTCGAAGGGCAGAATTTTGAGCCTTCTGGAGAGACTCCCACTGGGTGGGGCTAATGGCAGGGGACCATGCCGGGCAGGCGTAGTTGATGAGGGGTCGGGCTATTGTCTTAAAGGTGCAGAGCATGGTCTCTTTATCTAAACCCCAACTGCTACCAGCAAGGGCTTTAAGGATCTTGTTCCGTCCGCGAACCTTCTGAGCCACGACTTCAGAGTGTCTGGCAAACGTACAGAGGTTGTCGAAGGTCACACCCAGCACCTTGGGGTATCTATCGGTAGGGATTCTCTGTCCATTAACTCGGATGTTGAGGATCCTACCGACTTCGCCCGTCCAGGTGGTGATGAGTGTGGCAGACGACTTGCTCGCTGACAGGCTGAGATTGCGCAGGGTGAAGAAGTCGACAAGGGACGGGAGGAAGCTGTTGATTTCCTCCTCCAGTTCCCTGACAACTCTACCAGTGGTGACAAGGGTGCAATCATCAGCATAGGAGATTAAGGTTGTATTGGGAGGAGGTTCAGGGATCTTCGCCACATAGAAATTGAACAGGAGAGGGGACAGAACGCCACCCTGTGGTACGCCCTGTTTTTGTCTCCTGCTCTTGGATCGAAAATCCCTGAATTCCACATACGACCTTCTCCCTGCCAAGTAGTTTGCCAGCCATCTCTGCAGTGTGGGTGGCAGAGAAGTCTCGAGGACATCTTCTAGGAGGGTGGGATGGCTAACGGTATCGAAAGCCTTGGAGAGGTCGAGGGCAGTGAGGATGGATCTGTGGTGGGGTCTGGGGCTGTTGAGACCAGAGACCATACGCTCTGTGATAGAGCACAGAGCGGTAGTGGTGCTATGGCCTCGGAGGAAGCCATGCTGGTGTTGGGAGGGTTTCAGATGGGTGCTAAAGATGGGGAGGAGGAGGGCTTATTGTTGTTGTTGTTGCTGTTGCTGTTGCCAGTTCAGTTTTACTTTATATCATTTTCTGATTTATGTGTGATTAGTGTTGCCTTTTATATTCTTTAGCCATCGAGCTGTCTAACTGTCGTGGTCTTGCATGTGCCTTTCGTTTTGTTGCCTGCAACTTTGCCAACATTGAAATTCTGATTTTCCATTTGTCTGATTCTCTTGGCAGTTGTCATTTTCCATGAATACATTATGTGTGTTTCTGTGTTTCTCTGAATTGTCTGACTGCAGGCACACATGTGTAGATATTTGGCGAGTACACTTTCTTTGCCATAGAGCCTTTCGGGCGTGCAATACCGTTTGGAATTACACGCTTCAATGTGCTTTTCCTTTTTTTTTGGGGGGAGGGTGGCTTGCTGCTCTCTAAAATGTGTAAACGAAGAAATTCGCGTGTGGTGTGCATTAGTGTGAGTGAGCAATATAAACAATGACAGGTCATAAAACTTGAAAGAACCATGAATTCTCACCAATACACTCAACTGAGAGAATTTCTTTTTGGTTTTTTTTTTTGTATTTGCCTGCTTGTTTGTTTGCTCGCTTCGTTGCCTGATTTTTGATGTAAATGTCAAAATAAATAATAAATAAAATGCTGCCGAATGCGGCTCATTCTGACTGCCTACTTGACTTACTGACTGATTGTCTGTCTGCCCGCTTAGCTCAGGCTGAGCCAGAGATCCTTGACATTCGCATATTCTCCCCACCCAGCAGAAAGCATACCACATGACGTATACGTAATATTTCCCTCTGTATTTTTACGCTTGCTGGATTTTTGCTATTATTTTTATGTTCCTATTAAGCTCGTTAAAATAATTGAATATGTTTTTAATCCGCTCCTAATTATAATAAAATCTAGTTAACACCCGGACGTGTGGATGATCCACACAGTAGGGGAATTTTAATCTAGTATGTTAATTGCCTTACCAATCAATGACTTCTGATGTCTGATCAATAAACAATTTCATTCGCTCCGTAGACTGCTTAGTGCTCATCATGGGTAATTTAAAAGTTTCTCTTACTACTATTTATATTAAATACTTTTAAAAATATTTATGCCGTCCCAGTTGAGAGACTGTCTGAAGTAGAGGAATGTTCATTCCTTCACTCATTTTATTCAGCCATACAATCAAACAAAAAAGAAAAAAAACACACGTGCACTTATTATTGCAATGTTCATTGCTTCATATTCATTATGGCAATGTGCGTGGTGCGTATTCTTTTGCAACTGCCATGCCAAGGAGTCGAACGTATCTGATGTGGTCTTGGCCATGACGCAACTGCATGGGCCGCCTGGCTGCTACGTGTGCCCCCGATACGTTCGATAATCCAATAAATATTTATGAAGCACTTTATTGGAACAACACTGAATTACTTTATAGTATGTGTACCACCCAAATATATGTATGTATTTATTATGTGTATAAAAAAGTATATGCTTGCCAGTGGGTGGCTGACTGGTCACTCCGAACAAAGGCAATTCCCCATATGAGCGCAGTTGAATATGTGAGAGTTGTACGGTGTTCAGTCTGTCCATCTTTTACTTCTCCATTTGGCTTATGGGAAAAGCTGAAAGTATATTCACCAGATACGTACGGCAATGCAACTCAGTCGATGAGCTAGTTGGTCAGAAAATTCCTTTGGATCCGGAACTGACTGCTATTTTGGGTTTTTCATATTTTTAAAAGTGCCTCTTGCTCAGGTTGCTGTTGGTGATGAGTTTTTGGGGCGCCCTCTTTTTCCCTCTTCCCTTTTTTGTCTGCTAACGAGAGGCAGCATACTAATTGCTAGATTGTTTGACTGTCTGTGTTTGTTTGTGTATACTTTTATGCTAAATTTAAAATTGCCGACTCAAGTGATTTCATTGCAGTTATTTACTGCCTCATGCACTGCATCGTTTGTTGACCCAGATCAAGCGACAAAAAGGTCACAGGCCTGTCGATTAGCTTTGCCTTTTTGCCAATTGAATTTTAAGGTTGAATAACCAAAATTTTTAATTCTCATGATCCAGATAGGTGTGAAAAATTCAATCTAACCTTTGACAAGGTTGAAAGGTTTATTTCGACCAATAAAATAATAATCATCACAAACAAAAATTTATAATTGTCACTTTGTTGGTGAAACTTTAGCACAAACTAATTCATTGTCTTTTGAAAATACTTACAAATGTGACTTGTAATTAAATTTATAGTTTGTTTACATTTAAATTTATGTAATATTAATTAATGAATTAATTACTGCAATAAATGACAACTATTGCCTTGGGCATTGTTATTTTAGAAACTTGAATTTATATTTGATACATGAAACCATCATGGTTTGAGCAGTTGTTAAGCCTTTTTCATATCTTTATAGATTTTGTAAAATTTCATTTCGAATTTTACATGTAACTAAATTACATTTAACACTAACAAAATCGATACTGTTAAATTAAATAAAAAAAAGGGCAAAAAATGGAAAACAATACAATTCAAAAAATAATAACAACAATAACAACAAGAGTGGCAATAATTTAAACAACCAACTAAATCACAAAAATGTAAATAAGCAAATATTTAAATTGGCAAGCGGAAATAAACAAGAAATATTTTCCCATACATTTTTTTTTGGTTTTTTTTTTTTTTTTGCCATAGCTTACAATGTTATTTCTGTTGTTGTTACTGGCAATTTAAATACAAATGCATATAAAGTAAAAACCAAAAATCAATGCAATTTCAAATATTAAACTGAAAGCCCGTCACTCCCCCCAGCACTAACACTGCCAACATCAACAAGGATGACAATGACAACAAGAAAAACAAAAAAACAATATGAATGGCAAATATGAATGACGGCTGTCCACCGATCGGAATCGGCATCGGATCGGGTACGACAGAATGTGGAACATGGATAGGGTTTTCTGAAAAAGCCAAGTTGGGGCGGTTTTGCAAATTATTGACCAAATTTTCAGCCAACTTTCCACAAAAACAGAAAACAGTCAATGAACAGGTGGACCGCCACCGAGAGAGAAAGGGAACTCGGTCTGTTGTTGGTAACAATATATAACTGGGTCAGTTTGACATGCCGATGTCGCAGAACTCCCTGACATCTCATTGCGGCAATATTTGGGCAAAGCCCTCAAATAGTCAGTGGGGGCTTAGTCAGTCTGAGTATGTGGGTTCGTACTAAAATGAATGTCAATGCATAAAATGCATTCAATGACTTTTCTCAGTCATTTTTCTTCGGGCCAAATGAAAGAGAGAACGAGCGAGAGATATGTACGACAGGGCAGGCAAATAGATTGCAAGACATGCAAATGTGTGTTTAAGTATTCCTTATATACAAGTGTGTGAGTGTGTGAGTGTGTTTGTGTGTCTTGTCTGAGTAGCCGCCCTTAAGCTTTGGGGGCCTGGAGTGGTATATGCAAATAAAATTGTACATGAAATTTACTTTATGCTGGGGAACTTTTCTCTCAACTTGTACAACCTTCTATATTTGATTATTTCTATACATGTGTGTGTGTGTGTGTGTGTGTGTGTGGGGAAATGAAACCTTAAACCGAAACATGACTTTGACTAACGTTGCTGCTGCATGTAAATGGTGCCACGGCACACGCCACACGTTTGCCAGTAATCATCCATTATCCTAATGCCAAGCAGCTCCCTCCTACCTTGCCCTCGCCCTCGCCTTCTAACTCTTTCTCTTGCTCTGGCAGTCTGCTTGCGATTCCCCAGAGCATGTGTGTGTGTCACGGTTGGTCGATTGGATTACGCTTTAAGTTTGGCCCCTCTCCCCGTGACTTCCTTACGTTTGCATGCACTCGACTGGGCAGTCGGTAGCCCTTCAGCTTGGTCCTTACTTTTGCGACATTTATTAATGATGCGCTCTTGGCTTTCAGTTGCCCTCTCTGACCCCCACACATGTATATGGATAGACCGTTTTGAATACATTTTGCGTAATCGCTGCTCTCTCGTATCATATTAATTGCCTGTTCTTTTATTTTTAACAACCAATAATTTTCGAATCGATATTGGAATGCTTAAAAGTCAGAGTTCGCTTAGACTTCGATTGACAAAAACAAAAAACGTCAGCCATTTCAGGCCAACTCATGTGCGTCATTAAGAAGGCAATAAGGACAGTTTATTCCAAGTTGTTTACAATTGCTATTGTCAAAGAAAAGAAAGTACAGTTGGCACAAATCACACAATTAGTTGAGCTTCCAAGTAGAGCACTTTGTGTTTCAATTTTTTATTGCCCTATTTGTGCTCCTTTCCTGACCATGTCTGGTCTTGTCTAAACACGCACAGACATGCTCACCAGCAGCTGTTTAGTTTCTCAAGAAATTGAGACTGAAATCGATACAGATAGCCGAACATGTATTTATTAAATTCATATCGCATAATGACAGAAAAATACATAGTTGAATAATAAATGTAGATACAATGTAACAGATAAGCCAAAGCACTGATATAAATGGAAGCAACTTTATAATTAAAGCTTGTCTGACTCAGGCCAAAATTTATGCGACTGTCTGGCTTGTTTTTTGTTTTTTGTTTTATTTTTATTTATTTTTGAGTACTTTCAAGGTTGAAACTCGAATCGAGACAGAGCGGCTCAAATCTGTCAACTGTCTTAAGCAGACACTGTGCTCAATTAAACAAACACATCCAGTAAGTCGCAGTAATTCAATAAGCATTCTTTTTGCTAGAATTCTAAAGGACGAGACCACAGAACTGAATACCAACAGACTCACTTCACAATATATCAGAACAACTGCTTAAAATAATTAAACAAGTCTGATTTGACGGCATTTTGCTTGAGAGCTAAAGTTTTGGCACTCGAATGGTGGTTCGTTTTTTTTTTATGGCTGCTCGGCTGTCAGGTGAATTGCTCATTGAATTTGATTGGAGTGGAAAATCCAAACAGACAGCCAAGAAAGATAGACAAGCTACAAGTTACCAACTTGACAGCGAACCGCAGGAAACCGAAACCAAAACCGAAACCGTAGCCGCGACTGTTTCAGTAGCAATAAAATCCAAATTTAATATTAAATGAGTGGCAACTTTTTGGGGCAAGCAAATCCACACACATTCTCTCTCTCTTTATTTGGATTTCGAATTCAAATCCTCTAAGCTGAATGTTAATTTTGTCATAGAATTCCCAGAATTGAAAATTTAGCTGAAATGAAGTTGGGCCTTGCTCATTAGTTGCTCGCATTGTTTGTCCATTCGGAATCGTTGTAATCAGTTGACTCTTGTTCCAGTGACCCAGCAAATAATTAAAAATTCATTACAGCTTGATAATGTAATTACTGAAGTTGTCACCGGGTTGAGCCCCAATTTGACAGGTGCGAAAGGTTTTATTTCTTTTCAGTAAAAATAAAATAAATTTAATTTCTAAAATTGCCCAGTTAAAATCTTTAAGAGATGAAGCCATATTTTATTTGTGTATGCATAAACTTGAAAGGCCTTGGCATGGACATTTTCTTTTGGGTTGAAGAGTTGGAAGAGTTAATGGAAGCAGCATTTGATATTTGACACTGTAGAGACGCTGCCACAGGCCCTTCTAGATGGATCACATATTCAGCTAATTACATCAGTGTGTATTATGCACTCACACAAATACATTTTGCTCCACATCAAGATCCTGATGGCTGTGGCAAAGTTTGCTGCAATTTGCTGGCGTTGACATCAACATCAACGGTTAATGTTGTTAACAACGCCACCACCATAAATACCACACAGCTAACAATAACAGCAACAACAACGGCCGCAGAGTAGCAGAAGAGTGTAACTCGTCTACACGAGTTTTATGAGGAGCTGCCTTGTCACCTGGCAAATGAATGCATATGACAAGCCCTTAATTGGATCACACTAAGATGAGTGGTCTAACACACGCACCCACACACATAAACTCACACACACACACACACGCATACTATTTTATTTCCTCACTGATTTGATATATATAAAGAAAGTGTTGCCTACTTTGGGGCGCCTGTTTTTAATCTTGCTTCGTTTAATGATTTTAGTGTCAAGCTTAGAAAAGAAAAGTTAAGTCGAAACTAAGCACTTATACAAATTTCAGAAGGAATCAGCTTGAAAGCTAGACAGTTTGGAATAGCATTTATTGGCATGTCCTGGTAAAAAGCTGGTTAACATCCAAGAGTCTTAGTAAATGCCCAACTACCTGGCCAATAGATTACTTTGGAATACAATTCTCTAATTTTCTTACTCTCTATTGCTCGACCGGGCTTATCACATATTATCAGACAAATGACCGTCCCGGTGGTAGGCCAACTCTGTGACTCGGGCTCTCTGGCACTCTGTGGCTGGCTTCGTGAGCTGCAACTTAAAACTTTAAATAAATAAAGTTTGAGGGCGAGTCCGGGCCACACGTAACAATTTGCAAGGCAAACATGACTTTATTTTAGTTTCAATTTTCGCTTCGTTATTTTCTCATGCATACCCGACTTGCCACCCGCGCTGCTTCTCTCGCTCTCCATCTCTCTGTGGACCTAGACAAGCCTGATTCCATTTTGTTCTGGCCTGCTCGGCCTCGTCGGTTGCCTGGCTCTGAGCCTCATGTTTGTTTTAAAATCTGCTGCCGTTTGCACACGCCGTACTCTTGTGTTGTCTTTGGCTTCAACGCCAAACACCCTCGGCCACCTGTCCCGGCAACTTGTCGCAGGAGTTGCCAGCTTTGTCGTCGTCGTCCTTTTGCCGCCATTTTACGCTCGTTATGGCAACACTTTGGCAAAGCAAACGCAAAACGCAAACGACTCAAACAGCGCCGGCAATAACGTTGGCAAAGAAGAAGAAAAAAAAGACAATTTTTTCTTTTTTTTTTTTTTTATTGCGCCGTGTAGGTTGGTGTTTCTGCGGCTCGTTATGTTCTGTAAAAAACAAAAAGCGCCTGGGCGAGCGGAAGCAGACGAGGGGGTCTGGAAAAAAATCATTTCAAGCAGAAACAACAAGGGAAATGCACAAAACGCCTTCGTGCCACGCGCACTTCGAGTCTCACTCGCGCTCCAATGCGATTTAGTTTGAGTAAACGTGTGTGAGGGAGTCAATGCGTGTGTGTGTGTGTGTGTGTGTGGTGTGTGTCTTTGTGTTTGCCAAGCATTCGCCTCGTTGACTGGCAACTTTCGTCGCCTGGCGGCGCCCTTAGACAACACGACTTTGGTGGCACGTGATTGACTGCAGCTGCCGACTGCAACATTTCTGCTACTTCACTGATTTCTCCTCCTCTCTTGTTGTCCCTCCTGTGAATTCTCTTGTCGCTGTTGTTGCTGTTGTTTGGTAATAATTTCCTTGAGTTTATTTGCTCCTCAGCGCCCCTTAACTCCCTGGAGCTGCTCTACGCTCAGCTTGTTTGCCAACGCGCTTCGTGTTTGTTTACATGATTGTATAGACAAGTGTGTGTGTGTGGGTGTGTTAGTGTTTGTTCAAGTGTCGAAGAGGGACATGTATGTTTAGCGGAGGGTCGTCCTGGCCCAACCTAGACTGTATGCATGTGTGGGTGCGGGAATGTTGGCAATTTTCTATCTATCGGCAAATGCATTAGCGCTTGAGTGTTTGCATTTCCTTTGGATCCAAATCACAGCAAATTATTTCTATTTTTTTTTGCGTTACTGTTGTTGTTGATATTCTTTGTGCATATATATATTTCGATTTTTTTTTTTTTTTGTCGTATGGTATTTTATTTATCGATTTTGTAAACATTTGCGAGCGATTTGCTCGATAAAAGCACAAGCAAAGTGAATTAATTTGCTGGCGGGCAAAGTCGCAATTTGCAAGCTGCAGAAAGACCTAAGAGACCGCAGTCAATGGAAGAGTCAGGAAGTGTCTCCCGTCAATGTTGTTGCACAACGCAAAAACCGCAGCCAAGTCGCAACTGAAATCGGGACAAGACAACAGTAAAATAGCAACAAGAAAAACATATAGAATGGAACAACTTTATACATTCAGTGAAAAGTTTTTCACATTTTCTTCTTGGTTTTTTTCCCCCCCTCTAGTCAAGCCTGGCAGACACACAGACAAACTGCAGAGCCACTGAGCAAATTGTAAATGAAAAAGTTTTTATGTTATTCAGCGTTTTGCTTACTAGAGGCGGACCACCCAGAGAGGTGCACCTGTCTCTTTCACTCTATCGCTCTATCTCTGTCTTGTTTTACCATCTCACAGCCTTGTTGGCAATTCTGAAAGCGCGCCTCCAACTTTTTCCAATGACTTTCGTTTATTGTTGTTGTTGGCGGCCTTGTTGCTTTTTACACCCCTTATTGTTGTTGTTGTTGCTGTCAATATTGCTGCATTATGTCTATTGTTGTCTATATAAATTTTGTCAAAAGTAATTGTAAATGCTGTTCTTGTTCTTGTTTTCTTCGTTTGTTGTCAAAATTTCTTGACTCTCGGTCTGTTTGATGATTCTTCTTCCGCTGTCGGAGTTGTGCCCTCTCCTTGCTACTTTTATTTACATTTTTCAGTCAAATATACATTTGCCTATGGACTCGAACGAAAGTGGATTGAAAATAATTCAGCTCTTTTAAATTTGAGTAGTATGCAAATTAAATCTTTTTTTTACTCCAGACAAGGAATCACATTTCAGAGAAATATTCAAAATAAATAAACCAAACTAGCAAAAAGCTTGGAAAATAATCAGTGAAAATTACACAATTCGTTATGTAGCGCAACAAAAAAAAAAGAAAAGAAAAAGAAAATTCAAAGAAAAATGATAAGGAGCAGCAAGAAAGGCCAAGCAAACAAGACCATAAATAAATCAACTAAATTTAGTTGATGGGGTCGGGCGGGGTGGGAGCACAGGTAAATCACACCATTTTCACAGTGAAACGAAACCAAAAGTAACGGCAAAGCAACGATTACACTAAAAATAGTATGCAAAAGCAACAACAACAATAACAACAGCCATCGCATTGCTGGTTCTGGGTAGCAAGGGGCGATGGTTGTTGGCGTCATTGGTGCATGAAATGCACTGGGCTAAAAAGTGAAAAAAAAGAAAATATAAAAATAAATACCCTTACAACAACAACAACAGGCGGTGACGTGAACGATGTAGCGACATTATAAACAACATAAATAAATAAAAAAAATAAAATAAGACGAAAAACAAAAAGAGAGAAAGAAATAAAGTACAACGAATGCGTTAAAAAGTGTATGAAAAAGCGACAATAAAAAGAAACAAAAAATAAAAAAACGGAACGGAAAATAAAAAGGAAATATTCATATATATGCACATTTTAAACAACAACAACAACAACGACAAGCTGTGGCGGGCAACAACAACAATCAAGACTGGAACAGCAGAAAAAGCAAGCGAGCCAAACTGACGAACAGACCGCCGGAACCGACATCACCAAGAGCAACGGCGACGTGGAAGAAGACGAGACGGACAAGGACGGCTTGGAGAGTAACCGCAGAAGAAATCAAAATAAATACACCAAGTATAACAACAACGACAACAACAACAACAAAAGTAACAACGGCAACAACATGACCCGCTTCAGAATAAAGAACTTGAAAATACTGTCATGTTGCCTGAGCGTTTGGGTGACACTCTTTGGCGGTGCCCTGCATTTGGCTCGTTGCAGTGAATTTCCTGAACGAGAATGCTGTGATCTCACCACCACCTCAACTGTCGGTCCACTGCCCATGCCACCGGCTGCTCTACCCACAGATAAATCCCTCTCATCGGCCACAACGGCCATTGAGACGGATATAACGATTGGCCGATCTGGTAAGTCCTTATAGTATAGAGTATTATGTAAAAATAAAAACAAGATGGCCGCAAATGACATTTAACACTTGAATAGTTTCCCTTGTGAGCACACAAGCCGCAGCAGGTTGGTATGCCAAAAAGGGAAAGGGAAGGTCGTCCATTGCATTTCCCAATGCTCCAATTAGCACGGTGACCTTTAAAGGAAATTCCGAAACCACCTCACACCTCTCCGTCCTTCTCACATCACCCCTTTACGAGAATTAATTTTTTCAAGTCAGTCTGGTAGCAATATAAAGACTTACAGTTTGACAAGCATTGGTAACCATCCGTACACAAGGGTTGGGGTTCTGGCAGGAATCTGATACTGAAACTATTTAAAATGCAAGCTGGCAAGGCAGCTGTAAAACAATTTATATTCACTTTGAATTGAGGTTTTTGTTTTATTTACTTTCTGCTTCTTCTTCCTCTTCTTCTTAGTTTATTTTGTGTCTTACCATGTGCATGTCTGACCCAGACAGTCGAGAAAAGGTAAAATAAAAGCAGAAAAGGCAAATGGCAACCGAGTCTTGGCTTAGTTTAAATGTTTCGTGAGCGTTGCTACGTGCCACAAACAGTGGCAACAACACAAGTTGCCAATTGACCAAACGAAATGTAGCCAAATCCAAAAGTAAATAAATATGCCAGAGTCCATTGAATTTCTTGTGCTGAAATTTGTTGCTCACTAAAATTCATTTTGCTCATGCTATTTGTATGGGGAGTTTATTTTTGCCACAATGCGTAGAGGGTCGTAGAGGGGTAATTGAGCCAATTGACAAGCTTAAAATGATTATTGAAAGCTCAACAAATAAAAAATGAACATGCCAAAAGAAATTTGCCAAGTGTCTTGCAAACTGTCCAAGCTATTTTACTCTGCAATTAAAAGCAATTTTCCAGTTTTTCCTTCTGGAATGGCAACTCAAATATAAAAAAATTAAAAGAAAAAAAAAACATATATATCAAATAAAAAGAGAAAAAAGTTACTCAAGTGCCCCAAACTTCTGCGAGTGCATAAAACTTTCTGACCATTTGCAAATTATGTAAAACTTTTTTTTTCTTTCTCTTTGTGCAATTATTATTTGCGTGTGCGCTGTATGGCTGTGTGCCTGTCGACTACTAATAGCATTTTTAAAAATCTTTCATTGTATTAAATGTCAAATTAGCAACAAATTAAAAATGTCAATTTCATAAAGTTGGCGAGATCAGTAGCAAGCTTTGCCAACCCCTCAAACCTCTCAACTTAAATGATGTAGAAAAAATTACCACCCACTCTCATGTCCCACCTGCTCCTGCTGTCACATGACTACCCAGAAAAAAATATACCCAGACTGGGCCATGTAATTCACTTTATTAAATAATCATAAATATCGATTCGAACTCGATGTCGATGTCAATTGGCGGCCATTGTACCGTCAACCCCAGCGGGTTGTGCCATTAAAATGTTAAAACGATTGAATAGGGGAGTTGAGGGAGTTTGTCTATATAAATATTAAAAAATAAAATAGAATCAGCAGAACGACAATTACAATCAAAAATGCAAAATGCTCTCAAAAGAAACAAATTCTACAAGTAAAAGAGAGTTAGTCAGTGATTGATTGATTGGCCATAGAAACACTGAGTCAATGACTTCGGCATTGGCCAGAGAACACAAACGACATCAAAGTCCCACCAAATTAGTCACTTAATGTTTATCCCTAATGCCTGTCCCGCATTGCTCGGTTGGCTGGTTAGACCAGTCGGTCGACTAGCTGCTTGGGTCGGTCTTTGACTATCCTCCAGAATGACTCGTCGTAACTATAAAATCGATTGATGTGCCGGTAAGAAACTACAATCCAAATACACTCAATACACTCAAGTGCAGAGTGTTGGCATTTGTGGCCTGTAAAAAAGCTAAAAAAATATATTCAAAAAATATATTGCGTACTTTAGATATTTCCTTTTGAGTTAGGGAAAAACAGTTTATCAAAAATGTTCTCTGGCTTGGAGTAATATTTTCTAGCTTTTTTTTAGGCTTTTCAATATGTTCTGAAGTTATCAGAAAATCTTTTGATATATTCCAGATTCCTAGCAAATTTAATAACTCCATCAAGATAGATCATAGACTTTTCTAGCTCTGAATAAATATTTGTAGCTCTATTTTTTATCCTTTTCAAGATCTTTTCTGGTTTAAAGTCTTAAAAATTTGCTTCAAAATTTTCGCTTTTCTGAGCAAGATTGTTATCTATTGCTAGTTTGAAATTATTGGAAAATCTTTGGTAATTTTCCCTATTCTTAGCAAGTTTAAATTTTATTGCTCATTCATTATCAGTTTTCTTATAATTGTTAATTTATTGATATTTTATCTCAGACAGAGTGATTTATACTTGAAAGAGCCCATTGTATGCTGTGAATTCATCTACTTATATTTTATTATGAAATTATCAAAATTGAAGTTTGAACTTTTGCTGAATATTGGTTCAGTTAATGGCATAATTATATGTTTAACTATAAAACATAAATTAATATACTTATGCCATAATACCTTATCAAATGAAATTACGTATACGCAATGTAGACAATATAATTGTTATAGGCAGGATGGAAACAATTGTGTGGTTCGTGTGTTTATAAAAGCCTTTAAGTCTTTAATATAATATTTCAGTTTTTTTTTTTTTTTGTCAATAATTCTCGAAAATTTGGCCTAGTGTACTCGAGGAAATTACCGCTTCTTCAGGCAGTAAAAATGTAAGCTTATAGCCAAAAAAGACTATTAAGCCAAAGTATCAGCACTACTAAAATTTCTTCTTTCCCATGCATTTTTCGAAATATATACAGACACACATACAAAAGAAAGAGGCAAGGAAATCGAAACCCTTGCACAGAAGGACTTTTTTTTTACATTTTTTGCAATTGGGTTGACGTTGACGGACGTAAAAATTTCCGTTATATATAAACCGTATGCCTTTTTATCGACAGACTGCGTGCCCCTTACATGCCCTGAAAGGCTAAGGCAAGGCAGAAGCTAGTTTTACCTTAACCAACCACCTTTTGGCAATGTCCAAAGTCCGGTGTGTTTTTTTTTTTTTTTTGTATTTTTCCAGTTTACGGTTCTCAGATTGAGTTTGCACACGAATGCTACCCGCTGCTCGGGTATGTACATACGGATATATCGACATATCTATAACCGTAGAATAAGTTGAATTTGCATTTGAATTTTTGTTTTTCCTTATTTATTATTATTATTATTTTTTTTTTCGAGTGGCCATCCTGGCCGGGCATCCGGTGTGCCCTTGTTGAGTCGACTCAATCTTCTTCTACCATCTCAATTTTTTCAACTCATATATGTATATAATTTTTTCCTGTCTGTATATGTCAAATATATATGGAACTATGCATACTTAAATACTTGGTGGTGAAATTGTGGAAGCTTCGGATGACATAAGTTTTTAATCAGCATAAAATTGTTGATTTCATTTTTGATTCATCTTTTCATGTCTTAGCCATAAGGAAATTCCTGAAAATAGCAAAATCGGTCAGCTGGAAACATTTAAAATATAGAGTGAAGAGAGAGAATGACAAGGATTGAATTAGTATTGATTTTGGGTTAGTTTGAAGACAAACAAAATAAATATCGATTTAATAATTGATTTGATATTGATTGATTTGATATTAAATTATTTGTATTTCTATAATTTTTTTCTTGTTTTTTACATTATTATTCTAATTCCTATATTAAGTTGGTTAAAAATTTTTCGAAAATGATTATTTCAATTTTAGATTTAATTTTTTTCGTGTTTGTTTTTGGTAGTTTTAAGTGTTTACGTTTTCTATTTATTGAAATTTGTATGCACATATTTCATCACCATCAGTTTAGGGGCACTCTATAATAAACTCAACGCAGTCCCTTTCTCACTCTCTTCGTTTCGATTTTAGCTGCCCCTTATCTATATATTTCATAAATTTCGCCATTGAGCTCAGTTCACCTGTGCAACTTTAAAGTGCTTGAAATTTTGAGCACGCAGCAAGTACAGCAAATGTTTGTTTCAACAGCAAGTGTTGGTGGCAGACGGTTGTGCAGTTTGCCAGTTAGCTTACACCCCGACGACTATTCCCACTTGCCCGACCACCCCTTAGGCACAAGACCAATCCAACAACGGACTTCGCATACGTGAAACGGTTAAATCGCATCAATTTCAGACGCAACAGTCATTCCAGGGTCGGTGGGAGGGGTATCCGGAGCAGCCGACAGCGTTGACGGCAACACACATATAAACTGGCACACACAATACACTTAAGTTATTCCACCTTAATTATATTGTAGGGCGCCTCGGCTGCCGAGTTAAACTCACACTTAGACACGCTATGGCAGTGCAAGGCTCAGTGGTATAGGTGTGTGTATGCAGCTGTCGCTGGATTTTATGTGAAAACGACTATGGCGGCCCGGGACAGCCGGGACGGCCGGGACAACCAGGCCAATGTGGCTCCCTTTCACCGGTCTGGGCAAGCGTTGCAGCCGCAGAGAACAGGTGCCAGAAGGTTCATGTAACACACACAATGTTTTATGTAGTGTACCTTCTCGTGTACCAAGTGCTTCATATATTCCATACATATAGAAAATCGTTGTTTGTATATGTGTGTGTGTGCGTGAATTAGTTATGAAGCCAAAGTCAAACTGGGTCAGCACTTCTTTTGCCATTGCAACGACTGACTGCCTGATGCATTGGCAGTGGCCATATTTCTGTATGCCGCCAATGCCGTTTTAGTGTTATTGCCCATACGTGCCATACCTACACACACAGACACACATACATGCTCATGCATATATACATGCACCCACACTTGTTCATAGTCTGCTCAGTGGACTTGCTGCTCTCTTACCCACTTACGAAGTGCCTGTCAATAATTTGTATTGCGCGCTTACCGCAATAAAAATTGTAATTAAATTTTACAAACATACGCCCAAGCACCCACACATTTACATGCTTACTTGTAAGATTCTTTTGCCTCATATGTTTAATAAAATTTACATATTTGCAAAAAAAAAAGGCTACAAAAAAATCATAACACTCTCAGCAAAGGAATGAAGAAATTGCTGTTTGTCGAACGAGCAAAAAGTAATGCACGGAGAATGCTGAAAATAGCCTGAGAGCTACCACAAAATTCCGAACATCAAGGCATAATATTTCAATTTGCAACACACACGGTCAGCAAACCACAGCGAACAATACGCTCGCGCGCCCTAAGAGTGAAAGAAAGAGGCAAAAAGTACCTGATATTCCATATAGGAATAGAAGAAATTTTAGAAGAAGAAGCAAATAAATAGTAGAAATAATAATGGAAAACGAGTGAGTAGAAAGAGAAACGGCAGCAGCAACCACAGCAGTTTTTTGCACTTAACCTTCTAGTGTTGAATTGCATGTAGGCGACCTTCAGCAAATGAGATGAAAGGTAAAAGCAACAGAAAAACCAAAAGAGATGTAAAAAGTGTAAGAGAGATCTGACAGATTCGACCAACTGACTGACTGACTGACTTGACTAAGACAACGTTAGCTGGCCTGGCTCGCGTTTCCTCAGTGTTTGCCCAGCAAATTAAAAATTCAACACAAGACAGAAAAACGGTAGCAAGGGCAGATCTGCCTCCTCATCAGCCTCAACAGGGTTTCGTTTGGAGGTTGGGCAGCCGCTGCTTATGGTCTCGAGCTGTCTCGATTTCACTTCGAATGGGAAAAAATGCTTGCCTGCTTTTGCCTGGTAGAGCTTGGCTCGAATTGTTTTGGTCTGGCTTTGGACAGAGCTTGGTGGATGTGAGAACGAGGCAAAAGCGCACAAAAAGTAAATTAAAATTGTGTTTATTTGCGCAAAATTCCAACCGAGCAAAAGAGCGAAACTTGCTGCCTTTGCACTTTATACAAAATCCCACCTTCGGTCACCCCTGTCCTCAACCAAGCAGTCTGAGAGACTACATCGATGTGTCGGCAAAGCTGAAAGCCTTTAAAAGTCATCTGAAATTCGGGCTGCCATTGGCTTTAAAATCACTTGGTTGTCTGCCTCACTTTACAGTCAAGCTGTCCCCACCAAGTAATGGCAAGGATAAATGAGGGGTTCGGGGTGTTGCTTTATACTGGCGATGGTGCTGAAAGTCAAGGCTGCTAATTAAGTGCTTTTTTGGGGTTAAATACATACAAGGCGTTCATTCTCTCCCCCATTTGCCCAGCCACTCCATCTGCACACAGGAAGAGACTGTCTTCGTTATTGGCAACCAGTGTGGCTGCTTTTAATACATGCGTGTGAGTGTGCGTCTGAGTATGCATGTGTGTGTGCGTGTCTTGTGGCACATGTTAAGCGGGGTTAAGAGAGCTTTAGATTGTTCTGTGTAGCTGAGTCTATATATCTGTGTGTGTGTGTCTCTGTGGCTCACGGTTTAATCTGCCAGCTTAACATCAATTTTTGAGGGATTTATGGTTTTTATACGCAGCCAGTTAATGTGTATTTGCTTTGCGGTTTCAACTCGCACACCCTCAATCCCTAAATCAACTCTCTGTTAACAAAAAAAAAAAGGTATTGTTTTGGAGAAAGTTTGCTTTTCTTATTAATTTGATTATAGAATTTCATAGAATAACCTATGTTTTATGTTCTTTATAATTAGGTTTCACTTAATACATTTCATGCCATTTCAGTGACACTAATGACACTTTAATTTACCTCAAAATAATAAGCAACAGTTGGGAATGTTAAAGAAGGCATCTCCTTTCAGATGGTTAGACGAAGCAAAGATAAATCACATTTTCCCAGAACTGAGCCGCATTTTAAACAAGCACAGGAGGTGCCTTTATATTATTACACCCACACACTAACAGCCATGCCTAGCAATAGACAGAGATACGAAGTTGCGTATACGCACCGTGGCAGACGCTGGCCTGAATGTGAGCCTCCTTCATCTATCAAAATTCACTTTTCATTTGCTGGCAATGAAGTCGACTGTCTGGCGGACTGGCTGTGGTTGGCTTGTCACATATTTAACCTGCACGTATACGCAATTTTAATAAACCACTAAGAGACGAAGGGGGGCTGAAAGACGAGGCGGCAAATCAGTCAAGGCAGTCGGACAGTTTGGTAGGCTTATCAACGACCTAGTAAGCATTTTATGAGCTCGTCAACACATACTCACACAGTATCTGTTAATAAATTTGTTCGGCATATAAAATTAAAAGCATAAAATATGAAGTTCAGCTGGTGGCAACGCCAAGTTTGAACAAAAAATTCAGTGTATCAACTTTTAGGTTAAAGCAACTTCAAAAAGATACACGCAACAAACTTGGCAAGTCTTAAGATCTGCAAGTATGCGTGCGTATCTCAAAGATACACTTGCTAGATACAAGACACTTTCTGCCAGCGTTACCAATGCCGATGGCTTGTGGCTTCTAACAACAATTTGCGCCACCCAGTTATTTGTATTTGGATACGTTTTTATTTTAATTTTTATTTCATTTCTGACGGGGGAAGACAAAAAGCGCAACATTTTTGTTTTCCTTTATACACACAAGTAAAAGTAGGAAACAGGCCACAAAAACAAAAATGTAAACATAAAAAAAAAATTAAAAAGCATATAGATAAAAGAGTGAGAGAGAGGGAGAGAGTGAGTGAGAGCTGATGATGATGTTAGAGAGAAGAGATGGAAATGTGAATATGCGTGTTTTTGGTAGGCTCGCATGTCTGCGAAATTAAAATGAACTTGCACACACACACGCACAACATATGGTGGGCGACACTTAAAATAGCAGCCAGCCCAGATGAAGAAGAAGAAGAAACAGACGAAGAATCAACCTCGCCAGGTGCTGAGAGTGAAATCAAAATACATTAACGCTTTGCGTGCTGAGCGGGTCGCCGGTGACTGTGTGTGTGAGTATTTCCCGATCCTGCCACTTCTACCCACAAACATCAGGAGCTCCTGTCTGAGTATGCAAATATTTCACCCAGTCGACACTCGAGTTGGGTGGCTCCACTTACACTCGCACTCGCACTCGCTCTCGCTTACGCTTACGCTTTAGCCAGTTGGCTTAAGTTTGCGTTTTTATTTAATTGCGGAAATTGTGGCTTCGCGTTGCCTTTCCATACACACTTTCCATACACCCGTGTAGGTGTGCGCTTGGCTTCGACATGCAAGCTTAAATCAGCTACCCAAAACCATCTCTTTGGCCCCTATGACACACACAGTCTCTCTCTCTTTCTCTCTCTCCCTAGGCGAGAAGACTCGGTAGAGTCGGTACAGTCGGTACAGTGGCAAAACACGCCTTAATAATTTCTTTCATAAAGCAACGAAGCATTGTAACATATTTTTATGGCTTTACATTTTTTTGGTTTTATTTATTTTCGTGTGTCTGTTTTGGCTGGTCTCAAAACATTCTTGGGATTCAAAAGGAGATGAGGTTTGATACCGTCGAAGTGGTTTCACTCACACGAGCACATCCTGAGCAATTTTTATGAGTGCGTGTGTAAGGATAGCAAAGGATGGAGCCGAGAGTGCTGAAGGTGTATGAACATTGCTTTGTACAATTCGCGTAAATTGAGTCAAGTGTGTTGTCGTCGTTGTCGTTGCTGTTGTTGTTGTCGTCGTCACCATCAGGCTCGTTGTCGTTGGACGCCTTTGCAAAGACTGCCTTGCGTCCTTCGCTTGACAAACCAAACTAATTAGAAAGTCACTTTGGATGCCGTTTCATGCGCTTCGGTGCGAGGCGCCGCTGCCCCAGTGCGGGTGTGACAAACTCGCGGGGCATTAAATTAAAAATTGTTTTCATGGGGAAATAAAAGAAAAAATCATTGCAGACATTTCAGCTGTGTTGTTGTTGTTTTTTTTTTGTTTTTTTCCTAACCAACCCTCGTAACAAATTTTCATATCACAGTATTTACATTATAAATATCAGACAATCACACGTGTGGCTTTAATTACAGGTAAAGGAATGTTTTTTTTTTCCTTTTAATTAATTGAATAATTTAAAGCTTAAACAGATCGATTTACTTGGAAAATTTTAAAATAAATAGGAATTTTCATTTGCTAATTAACAGATCATTCTGATTTGAATATAAGCTAGTATTATTTCCTTAAAAGTGAATGCCTAGAAAAACATGTAATATCTGAGCTTGTCTGAAATTATGAAATGAAAAACTAGGTAAAAATTTCACAAAAGCAATCACGAACATAATATTTAATTGTCCACTTTTCTGTGGGGCTTTGTTGTGACTTGATTGGCTTGTAATTGACAATACAATAAAGGAACAAATTGCGGCCAATCCAAATTGCCTCAAATTGTTGTTTCATCATATACGAAATGCTATTGATTTCAATTAATTGGCAGCGATTTGGCTTAACTATTATTGGCCCCAAACAATGGTCATAAAAAATTAGAAATAAGTGAATTAGAAAAGCGCTAGAAAGCGAAAAAATCGCCGACCACAAATGGCACTTCATGGAAGGATCTCATGAAGCTTTGACTTAACCTGCTACAATCGAAAGGCGCGAGGCACCGTTGTTGTTGCCTCCGCTGTTGCTGGTTGTAACGCAAGACTTTTAATGTGTTTGCTCGCATATCAAACCATTACGATCTAAATGACACTTTGACAGGAGGCAACATTGGAGTAGAGCTCGCTACCTGCCCGCCCCTTTTAGCCTTCTAGTCGAGGACTCGGGGCCCGGTCGGCACGGCAAGTCGATGACGGCAGCGATAAGGCCAAGAAAAATCGAAGTACCCGCGTGTCCTCACACGAATAATACACACAAACATCAACAGCAACGCACAGCGACACACGCTACTTAACTGTTAATATTTTAAGTTGCAACAGACCCAAGGAGCATAACACGAACCTTGGGGGAAAGAACCAGTATCACGAGGGGAGGGCCTAGGCAGGCAACTTCACGCTGACGGAAGCGGAAAGCTTTTCGCCTGCGGAAGTGCTTCATGTGCGCAAGTTTATATAAACAGAGTGTGCGTGTGTCGCTACTGCTGCCATTGCTCTTGCTGTGCAGCATTGCAGCTCCAGGCAACACCGCAGCAGTAGCAGCAACAAAACTCAAGCAACTGAATATTGCATAAAGTGAACTGACGAAACAATAACAACAACAACAAAAAGGCATACAATGCTCTGCACTCTCGGCTCTGCAGTCGCAGTTGTTGTTGCTGCTGTCGTGGCCGATGTTGCTGGTAAATAGAAGCAAGCAACTGACGATAGCGGGGCTCAGGCCGCGCAATACTTTCACTGTCGTAGTTCGCATTCTTTCCCTGCTGCCTAATGGCAAATGTGTAAGCTGCTGAATGGTAAATGATTGGAAGTTGCAGGCAAGTTACCCAAACCGTCAACAGCATCGGCAGCAACATCAACCAACAACAAGCCACTTGGTTAGATTTCTTCATTTTCTTGTTGATGCTGCTCGTTTCTCGGGGCTTCTACACTTCCGCGTTATCTCGATTTTGCCTTAGCAGTGCTTTGTGCTCTGCCACTCTGAGTAGTCAATGACTTTTGTCGACATCTTGTTCGGCATCTTCCGCCCAACGTCACTCTTCCACCTCATTGGCGCCATCGCCGCAGCTGCTTTGCATTTTTCAATACTATTCTTATATATATACATGTATTTTTTTTCTGTTGCCACTAAACATGCTCAGAACCTGTGCTATCAGGAATCCTCAACCTCCAGTTCCATGACAAGCCAAGCCCGACAGCACCACCACCGTTTGTTGTCGCGTGTCTTTTGAGATTGAAAAACATTTTAACGTGATTTTTTTTTTTTTTTTTGCTCCGCTATATTCTGTAGTCGTTGGTTTTTTACATGTTCTGCTGTTGCCCTATTACACTTTTGGCAACTCTGCATTTTGCATGCATTTCGTTGACAGGCCAAAATAATCTATTTGGGACAAAAAAATATTTTGAGTCCATTTTCTGTAGAGTCTTTGGCACTGCCAAGTGGAACCAAAGCAATTTACTTGAAATTTGTAACTTTAATCTCGAATATATAGTAAGTTGATTCAATATCATTATCTTTTTTTGAAAATTAAATTTTCTAGGTGTTAAACTATTTAAATATTCACCTGACTCTTCTCTGAAGGAAATATTTCAGGCATGAGGCAATGCATTCAGTGCTGGTAATTTTGGAGTTGTCTGCTTGTCCCCCCCTTCCCAATCATGTCTCTTGCATGCCTGTTCCAATTAGGTCATTTAGCACTCAGTGCAAACATTTCAGCACAAACACGACGGACCACGAGTGCAGCTCCTTGGCGTATTCAAGTAGTCGGGAGTAACCACCTGACACGTGTAAATATTTGAACAATCGCCTCTGAGCATACACGACAGATGGACAGACAACCAGCCAGCTGAATTAAGAGAGAGACAGGGGCCAAATCGTATGATCGAACTAAGGAATAACCATTCCCAATTATAATATGCATAATTGCTATAATTTGTTAAGCTCTTAATTCTTCCTTTCTTTGGCTCACTCGTCCTTTACGCCACTCCGATACACTTGGAGCTAATTGAAGCATACTTTTAGGATCGTTGAATTTATTGACATTTGTCCGACTCGTAATCCGAATGACTCTCAGTTTGTGTCTCGTTTTGGCTTTTATTTTATTTTTGATTTAATTTAAAATAAAACATTATACGAATAAAAAATAAATAAATTTCAAATCAAATGCATCCGATTTATAATTCATAAATGCGCATAAATTAAATAGGCTACCGTTTAAATAAATTAAAGCTAAAGCAAATCAAATTTGAAAATCATTTTCTAGTTGACCAAATTTGCTCTCTCTCTCTCTCTCTCTCTCAATGAATTAAACGTTTAGCTAAAATAAAAAAAAAATGAACATAAATTAGAGGTGTAAATTAATAATAAAAAAAAAAGATCGAGTTGCCTGGGTAATACGCAAATTTTCTACGATTTTCCATAGTCATCGAATGACCAAGCGGTTTTTCATTGCCCAATCGAAGCGAAAAGCACGTAATATGAAAATAACCGAAAATCATTTGTGATGAAAATTGAATGGTTGACTGAATGGCTGACTGGCTGACTCACGGACTGGCCAACTTGGTTTGGTTGGTCCTTTGAGCGTTTATAAATAATAACAATTCAACTAAACCGGAAGTCGAAATAACAACTTCCTTTTGCTTGTGTGTGAGCCTATCACATGCATGCCATCCGCACAACTATTGGCACGTGCGTCTCCCCTCTCCGCCTATGCGTATGTTTTTGATTGAGTGCGCTTTGTAGCAGGTAGCAGGTCCTTGTAAGTGTTTTAGAGTGTGTGCGCCATTTTATACATGTGTAATGAGCGTGTTCTGCACAAGTATGTGTGTGTCTGTGTGTTGTGCCTCCCTGTCGGTGATGACAGACGCTGAAACTCTCAGAGTGTCAGAGCAGTCGGCATCGCTTACCTTTGTAATGAAAAAAAGGTCAAAAAACGCAAAATGTTAAAAATGAAACCGTCAAAAACAAACAAACAAACGAACACACACAACAAATTTGCTTGTAACTTTGGATTTTCTCTTCGTTATTATTTTGCTTTCTGTTCTGTAGGCCTATCAAAACAGAGCACAGGGAAGTGGGGTGCCTGGGGGGAATGCTCCCCTACCAACATCCACACACAAACACACACACACACACACATAGGCTCAAACGTCAGACGAGTCAGCGTCATCATCAGCATGTTGGCAACCCGTCCGAACTTCCGCCATCTCTCCTTGCTCTGTAAATATATGTAAAGCATACACATACACAGATGTATATGTATTTTAATGGCAATGGTGCTTTTTGAACTGTCGCAACGTCATGGAGTCAATCCAATGTGAGTTTGTTGTTTGTGCATCAGCGAAAAATTTAATTCGAATTTGCACATACAAATTGTTCATAAATTTTTAAACAAGTAAAATTCAAAAATATTTATTCATTGCAATTTTGCGGCACACAATCAGTGTAAAATTTAATTTATACAAATAAAAATGCATTTTAATCATTCATACAGCCATTTATATAGTTTTATTGTTTGGCCTTTCTCATCGTCTGACAGGCACTTTTATCTCTCCCCCTGCTCGCTCCCACTTTGACTATTCGTCTTTTTTATGACTCTCTTTGACAGTCACCGCAATTTGACAGTACTTTTAATAATCAAAAAAAAAAAAAAAGGAAATCACGGTAGGCTGACCACTATGAAAACTAGAAAGAGTGGAAGGTATGAAAAGAAGAGCACACATGAGAAAGGCATATGGTGGGCACAGATAAAAGTGCTAGGAGGTAGGAATTATAGCCTCGGAAGTAGACCTAAAGATCAAGTACCAAGTCCGACTTAACCAGTCTGACCCGCATGGAAAGTTGGCCCAAACAGAGTTCTAAATCTACCGGTAATTTGGTTTTGGTTTCGTGTATTTTTGATGACATTTTTTCTTTCTTTTTTGGCTAACTTTGTGTCACCAATTTGGTTGGTTGGCTTAACCAGAAACTTTCACAAAGTGATTATTATTGTATGAAAAATTTGCGTTGTGGTTGAAAGTTATTTTGGCCCAGGCCCGCATAGAGAACCCAAACAGATACTCGCACCGACAAACTTATGTCGGTAAGTCTCTATATTGAAATTACGTATGTAATTTTGTAATAGGTGAAAAACTTATGGCCCACAAAAACACAGGCACACGGAAAGTTGGTGAAATTTTTTGGCCAAGTTTTGTCGCTTCTGCCACAAGAACTATCGCATGACACAAAAACCAAAAACCTTTACAACAACATCACTTCATGATGATTACGAAGAGATAGAAGAGGGGTGCAGGATACCAATGTGAACATGCACACTAACACCAATTAAAAGTCATTTAACATCTACCCTAGGTATCAACGACACGTTTCAGCCACAAGCTAAAAAATAAAATAGATATCCAAGCGGGCAGAGAACCAACGCTGTCAGGCTCATAGACCTGACCAAATTTCCTAAGTGGTGGGCAGAGTTTTATATTTCAAAAATGTAGACGAAGGATATTGGGGAGGTTGAAAAACTTCTCACACACATTCATTAGTTTGGTTAGTTAGAAAATTCTTGACTGGTCACTGGGTAATGTCCTGGCCGAAAGTTAGTAGAACGGTGAAAGTTTTGGCCAGTCAGATTCGTTCATGAATAAATTTTCGAGTCTTCAAAATCAGGCGCAAAGACACAGCACAAGTCGGCATGGTCTGGACTGGACCAAACGAACTTGCTCGCCAGCTATGTCAATCAGCCTTGACCGGCATATACGTCTATATTTATTTTTGTTTCTCTAGCAGTCACGCAGAGACCTTTAAATCTCAGCATTCCATTCGTTGCCTTCGTCGTCGTTGGCGTCGTCTTTGGGAATTGAGAAATTGAAACGTCTCGTTTGGTGAAAGGAAAAGTAAGAAAGAAAAGCCAAGCAGAAAAGTGGTCATTACTCTAATTAACCTTATTTCATTCTCAATTACAATGCCAAGAAAAACAGCAACAACAACAACAGCAACACCAACAAGCACAAAATCAAAATAAAAGCCCAAGCAAAACGAAAAATGAGAACATGAGGAAAGGCAGCCCAAGCAGCCAGCAAAACAAGGGGAAATAAATGTTACACAAGCCAGGGCGCGGGTGGTGCCAGGAAAGCCACAAAAAAGCCAAGTCAAATGGAGTGGGCATTGGGAGTTGACGGTGACGGAGTTGGAGTCCGGGGGAGAACACAACAACAACAACAACAACAAGAAAACAAACAACAAAACAAAACAATTGCATTAAAACATAATTGTTATTTTGCGCCTTTTCCTCTTTTGATTTCCATTTGTTGTTGGTTGCCTGAAAAATGCGAAGAGGCAAAACGTTGGCAGCCCAAGCTGGTCGAGGGGTGGAGGTGAACCCTGAGGCATTCTTGTGGCGGCTTTCGACATTTTGGTGCAAACCAAAAAAGAAAATTAAGTTTCTGCCCTAATTTAGTCTGACGCGTGGCAAAAAAAAAACACAACAAAAAAAAATTCCCGAGCACAACAACAACACAAATAAGCAGGAAGCACATGAAGGGGTGAGGAGGGGTGCCGCGACTTTGCTTAATTTACCATTTTTCACTCTTATCGCGCGAAGAAGCCTAAGAAAGTCAAGAAGAAGGTAAGAAGACAAGGGGAAGAGCACAACAGATGGAAAGACTGAGAGAGAGAGATAGCAAGACAGCTCTTTGGCCATAAAAAAGAATGCGGCAAGCAAATGGAAAACATTTGGACTTATTTTCATTTCACCTTTAAGTTTAAGCTTAGCCAACTTGCCGAGGCTCTGCCAACACCTAAGCCCGCTGCTCTCTTGTTCTTCCTCTTCTTCTTCATCTTCTTTTTCTTCTGCTGTAACAATAATTTAATGCGGCGCTTAAATTGTTCGCGAAATGTTCAACGACCGCGCTATGTTGCTTCAAGGCTGTCGGGCAGTGGCACTTCCAACACAACCAACCACAACAACAACAACAAAACCAGGGACTGGGAGAGTGTATTCTGGCATCAGCATAACAAAATAACAACAACAAAAATGACCCAAGCTTTTGAGAAAATATCCAAAGTTAGATGCTCTTTTTGATAGTTTAATTAATTCTTTGACTCAATCGTATAATAAAAATTCCAAAATTTCTTGGACCTCAAAAAATCTATGAAGTCTTCATATAAGTAAAAACTAGATATGAATTGATTGGGTTATAGATGAGACATTCTCTGTTTAAAAGATAATGAATATGCTCGAAAAGTGTATGAAAAGGAGAGAAAGAAAAGTTAAGCCAAAACAGCACAACCAGAGTTAAAAAGTGGAAAAGTTTTCTTTTCTATTTAACGTAATTTTCCTTCATTTGCGCACTTACCCGTCACCAGCGTCGCCGCCCCGTTTGCCCAGCCTTCGGTTCAGCTCATTTTGGTGTACATTTTGAGCTTTGTTTTGGCAGCACTCCCTTCCACTTGCCAGTTGGCATATGTTGCCCCATAATGCGGCATATTCTGACTTGGTATGACTCGTGCCACGTGACGTCGCTTCTGCCGGCATTCCGGGACTTGTTTGCCGGATTTGTTTTCTTTTGCCATTTGAGCTGGCACACTTGCCACAGTTTGTCAATCTCTCGCACTCTCTCTCTCTCTCTTTCTCTGTCTCGAGAATCGTCTGAGCTGTTCTATGGTATATTTTTGATGTAGCTACTTTCGGTTTTTCGCTTTCAGTTTTGCGGTTAAGAAAATGTTTAACAAACCAAATCGCAGATTTGCATTTTATGTTTTTCCCCTTGGCTGCTGCCATTCTCGGCTTCCGTCTGTTGCCACTTTTACAATCATCCCAAAATTTTATATTTGCCTCCTCCTCCTCGCATCTCAATGTCTCTAACTCTGGTTGATTGTGTTGTTTTATGCTTGGATAAGCGCAGTCTTAATGCTCTTAATCGGGCTTAAAATCAGAAATGCTTAGCATAGAAGCTGAAAGCTGAAAGGAGCGGAATAGAGGAGCTGACAACGACTGATGGAGGAAGACATTGAAATGATTTCGACAACGAGTATTGCCACAAAATATAGTTTAAAAGATTTCCAAAGCTCTTCACTCCACCCACTGTATTTAACCCGGAAAAACTGCAGTCAGGCAGTTTCCAGCCCGGCACGCACAATGAATACTTGGGCAAGCTTGTGGCTTACATGCTAAGCTGCCTAAGCTGCTTTTTTTCACCCTACCCCTCGGACGATGATATCACAGGCATAACTCTGCGAGCTTCCCGCCTCGGGGCTTGGTGTTCCCAAAGTTTGCTTTCCTTTTGCCTTGTCATTTTATTGGTCTTATTGGGTAGCGCAGCACTTATTTGATTTGCTGATATTTGCTCATTTCTATTTCCACTTGGCTTTTATTTACACTTAACTCGGAGACCGCCTCGGTGTTCGGCTCGCACTCACTCCCCAACAGCTTAAGGACTTGGCTTCAGTCGCCTGAGACAAATTATTGACACGGTTAGCGAGTTTACACACCCCATCAAACAGATGGGAGGGGGATGGGAGTGGAAAGACATTCAAGCCATCGTCACCAAGTTGTACGAGTTTGCGGGAGCTTTTTGTGTGAGCTTGTTTGTGTTTGCCTCAAAGGCATGAAAATGAAAACATTTTCACTTATTTGCTCAGAAATTGGATAACAATCGAAATGAAATTGGATATCGCTCATTTTAGATACTGTGCGAAAAGGAAGGAAAGGACAAGACTGCCGACTTCGATTCGAGACTCCCACGGACTCGTAGACTAAGTGACTACGACTACCCGATTTCGTACTGATGACGATTGCCTCTTTGTTTTGCTTTTAACTGCCTTTTCACGCACACACACACACACCCACACACACACATACATATAAAGAGACTGGCACATAAAGCATTTTCCGGCGATTTGCTTCCTCCTGCTTGCCGGAGGCTTTTTTCTGTCTCTCCTATTATCGTAATAGAATTTACCAAATTGAGGTTGAAATACTTGAGCCCACCCGCAGAGAGCTGGGCGAGATTCGGCCGCTCCACCCACGCGAGCTTTCCTCCCCTCCAGGCCCCCTCCGGCAACCACTTGGCATCCGTTTATCGTTTGATTGTTTATTTGTTTGTTTGTTTGTTTGTCCTTCCTGCCGCCAGTTTGTGGCCTACGACAAGGAGACCAGAGGGAGAAAGAATGGAACTGTTTGAGGGCTGAGTGAGTTTGGTGCTTTGTTTGCTTATTTGGTGGGCTTAAGCTTATCAATTGCCGCTTTTATTGGCATTTTGGCATTTGCTCACTCTACCCCTTAGCCGATTATTGAGTATGAAAAAGAAAAAAAAAATCGTCTGCTCATTTGGGGGCGCTCAAAAATTGCTTGCCAAGCATTTGGTGGGTTTCCGGTTTGTTTGAGGCTTGAGATTTGCTTTGGCCTACCTGTGGGTGATTCCTTTATGCATTCTCTTATTTTTCGCTTATCTATTTGAAGTGGATTTTTGTTGGTCATTGAAGTGGTTTTATTTAATTGTTTATTTTGGTGGCTACGGTTTGTTTGCCTTGCGGTTATTCGATCAAAACTTTTTTTTATTCCGGACCATAACTGGCTCGAATTCTGCATCAGTTGGAATGATGATTTGCTGGATTGGGAGATACATTCTTTTGTGACTTTAGATAAGTCAATTTTGGCCTTGTGAATGTGTGTGTGTGTGTGTGAATGTGTATTCGATTTTATACAAATGTCAAACCGAATACCATGTCAATGTAGTGACACCGACTGAGTGAGTTGACAACTGCGCAGTAATTAACAGAGACTTGCTTGCCAAAAGAAAACCGCAACCGTGTGACAGCTGCAACATTCAAGCCAACACACACAAAAACTAGTTGAAATGCTTTTCTGCTAAAGGGGTGGTGGTATCAAAGATATGTCGAGTTTGGTATTGGTCTAGGCCAGCGAGGCCAAAACTCATCAGTGCATACATTGCGTATGAGTAACGTGGAGGTTTCTAGAGAGCTTCTCTCTCTCTCTCTCTCTCTCTCTCTAACTGTTGTCTTGCTTTGGGGTTTTGCCTTGTTAAAAGGTGCACACTCGGATTCAGAGAATGAGAGGGGCAAGATGTGGTATAAAGTTTTGCGTGGCTTCGTGCTTTGTTTCTAGGCAATTTCAGTCACTTACATTGTCCTTCGCCGGCTTTTGTTTTTGTTGCTGGCAATGTTGCGTTGTTGCTGGCGATAAAACTGTTACTACGTGTTGCCCTTTCGTATTGCCTTAGTTTGGTGTAGTTTTCGAATTTCTTGTTATTCTACCTTCTACTATCATTGTTGGTTGTTATGGCTCCGCATTTTACTTGCATTTACTTTTTTTGTGACCCCACCTTGTTTCATGTTTTTGCTGACTGTCTCGACCGATGCCATAACAGCAAACTTTCCAACCAAACTGCTAACTGCTAACTGCCAGCATGTCCTTGCCGAGCTCAGAAACGTACAGAAAGAATGCGAGACAGTTTTATTCACCTTGAAGGTAGTATCGATGTTGTTGTCAACGCTTCAGGCCCCAGTCTTTCGATACTTTTGACTTAAATAAACTGCAATGTTTACGAGCTTCAAGAGTCAAATCAATAGAGCCTGCAACTATTTTCATTTGCATGGATTATTTTTAAATGACAAATTAGCCAACAAATTGAAAAGCTGAAAATTACCAAATAATTTCATATTGACTCAGGTTTGGGCAAAATCACTGAAGCACGGTTTGACATCCGGCAAAGTCAGCTATACTTACACACACACACACACACATACAGAGTCAGAGTCAGAGACAGACAAGCCGGAGTGACATTGACATTTTGCTTAATGCGTTGCCGCATTAGAATTGAGTTAAACAGACGAGTATGTTGGTTGAGATATTTCCCAGACAGATATTGTGCAGCCAGATAGACAGCTGGGCAGGCCGGCAAACCAATAGGCCGACAGATTGGACAATCAGACAAGAAAGAGTCAATGAGCCGGTCGGCAGTGTGTGTGTGTGTGTGTGTGTTTGTGTGTGTGCCACAAATCGGTATAAATTATTATGTCAACTCATGACAGGCACCGCTCACACCTAAAAGTCCAGGCAAAAACCCACCCACACGCATGAGTGAAATAAGGCAAACAATGACAGAGCCCGAAAGCCATAAAGACAGACAGACGGACAGACAGTGCGGGCAGTGCGAGGTAGAGAGTCAAAGAGAATGAACAACCAGACTTTGCGGTATGAATTAGTTTTGACACGCAGCTGGCAAAGCCCCTGCCTACTGCCTATTGCCCTCGTCCCCCGCAGACATTACAGGAAATTGAAGCCCATTCTCTCTCTCTCTTTCTCTCTGGCCTGCGGGAGTCACAGTGAGTCCTTTGTCTGTTGGAGTATCAATCTATAATTAAGGTAACGTGTGAGTATAAATGTAAATCTGTGAGAGTGTGTGTGTGTGCACGGGTGAGGGGGTGTGTCGGAGTATCCTTGCCACAAACTACTACAACAATATTACAGTTATTATAATTGTTGTTATTAAGTCTGTAGTGCTGGTCTCTGCCAGCAGAGATAGTCGAACGCTTTATTTGCTTATGAAATTGACCTTAGATTATCACCTGGCCCATACAAAATGGCATATAGCGTGTGCTAAAACAACAAGGCTCTGTTGACTGACAAAAAATTACATGGTTAGTGAGAACAAATCCTTGTATAGGGAACAATAAAAGTTTTTTAAGAGCAACGCCAAAAAAAAACGGAGCCTTGTTCGAACTTCTTCTCAACAGAGAAGCTAAAATGCCTCACGTGCTGCGGTAGACGAGGTGGGGGAGTGGGAGTCTGTCTAACGGCATGTGCAGCACAAATCCGTTTACGCAATTTAAGGCACAACTTTGGTGCACAAAATAGAGGCAACAGCATAAGAAACTAAGGGAAATAAAGAGTTCAAACTTTGGCAAATGCATAAAACTTTCGTATTGACAATAAACGTTTGCAAGTTGCCAGTCAGGCAGAAAGAAAGAGAATCAGCCCATCAGGCTGTGATCCCGCAGTGCTTCAATATGCAAAACCGAATGCAGTCAAAGACAGAATACAATGGAAAGCAGCAGAGGCAGCCCAGGCCATAAGGCAAGACAAGGACAACAAAGACTGCCTTCCTTCCTTCCTTGGGAGGGGCTAAAATCTGTCGCTGTGGCTAGAAAATCTAGTGTGGAAGAAGGTAAAAAGCTGCAACGAAATAGGTTTAGTTTGGCACTTAGTTGCCTTCAAGTTTGTTAAAGTTGTCGCGGCCGAAGTAAGTCAGAGACACAAAGAAATTCACATGTGCCCTCATAGCATTTGTCGACAAAAGCACACGAAAATTCAATGAGCTGCAAAAAAGCAACTAAAGTTGCTGCCAGATTTACGCCAGAGAAAAATACCAGCCAGTCAACCCGGGAGTCACCTAAAGACAGCCAGACAATAAAGACGGTTTTTACAAAAAACCAAGAAAGAAAGAAAGAAAAAAAAAATAGTTTCAAAAGAAGACTTGCCACCTGCAAGAGACACGCAAAGAAGGAGAAGAATTCCTTGCAGCTCAAGTTGACTGTGGTCTGGACTTGCAACTTCTGCCAACTCTACGCAGACAAATTGCTCTCGTAAATGCTTTAAATTGCAAGTTCAGAGAGAGAAAAAGTGGCTGCACTTTAAGCGGGCTTCGAAACAACAAAAAAGGCAGAAATAAAATAGTAATACTATGTGCGCCCCGAGGGGCGAAGAAACGGGGAAAAAATTGTATAACGTGTAAAGAAAAATGTTTTCGTAAGCTGCCAACAAATGCGCGACAATATTTTGTGGCGGTGGCCAACAGACTGTGGCAGCCACAAAGTGCGGCAAGTGCGGGTGGACATTTTTTCTTGCCCAGTGGCTGAGCGCCTGAAACTAGGCAACAGCCATAATAAAAGAAAAAAAACGCAAGCAAACGCGTGGCTGGCCACTTGAGCAGCTAAGCTTGATTCAGGCTAACCGATGCGGCGACGAGAGGTGTCGGATTCAACAGAGCGCGTGCACACCTTTGGCACTCCGCTGAAAGCAGTACAGCAAAAAAAAGAGTTCCAACAAAAACAGCCAGAAGAAAATGCTTTTGTTGTAAAGCCAAAGGATGAATGAAAGAAAGCAAGAAAGAAAGAAAGAAAGAAAGAAAGAAATCATGAAATGCCACAAAAACAGAGTGCAGCCTGCAGAGGTTCTTTTGGCGGCAAACCTCAATGCTGATAACCCAAATCGAGTGCCACTTGAGACCATATGGCTGCTGCCCGTACTTGAACTTTACCTGAAGGCTCTCACTTCATAGGTGGGTCCAAGTGGCAAGTGTCAAAAACGTTGACACTGTCAGCGACTTGTTTCAATTTTTCCAAGATTTTTCAATTTATTCGAAATGTTCTTCAATAAAAAAAGTTAAGTATCTCTTTAAGTTCAGACTGAGATTTTCTGAGGCTTTCAAATGTTAGGCTTTTTGCTGTCTACTGATAAGGCAGATTTTAAACCCGACTCATCTGATCACTTTAATTAATTAAAGAGGCCAAAAACAAAAGTTCTCTAAAGCAAACATAAACAGAAAATAATCCCTTCATCATTGCTCTGACTCACTCAGTCAGATTGTCCAGTCCTTGCGGACCCTGAGTCTAATTTTAACAGTCTCATCCTGCCAACCTTTTTTTTTTAAATCGAAACGGCAAACAAAGCGCAAAATAGATGAGTCCGTATGATTGTCAAATAATATAATTTTTTTTTTTTGTTTTTGCTTTACTTTTCTTTTCATTGTCATACCATGAAGGTCGTAAATAATTTATGTAAACTTTCCAGGCATACAGAAAAAGGATTTCCATGGGCAGTGAGAGGTTCCCTGGATTCTTCGCTCATAGATCGACGGCAAATGGCAGTGGGAATTGTCGCACACTTCTTTGCATTTACACTTTGATGCTGCTGCTGTGTTATGAATAATAACTTGGACACTTTTTTACTCTCTCTCTCCCTCTCTCTCTCACACTCTCTCTTTTGTCTTTTCGTTCTGGTTGTTTGTTGTCTTTTGCTGAGCTTTGAATATTTTACGCAGGCATAAATAATTTAAAACAATGAGCATACGTAAAGTAAGCAAAACGCAGAGAAAAAAGGATAATGCAGCAGCAGGCTCAGACTCATAAAAAAGGACAAAAGTGAGAGTAAAAGTAAAAATGCAAAAACAAAAAAAAAGGGAAAACTGTGAAAGAAGGCAAGATAAGAATTATTTTTGTTTTAGTTCTTTCTTTTTTTTTTTTTGATATTACGCCAGCAACAGTGGCACACAGGACATGGGCCAAATCCTGGCCTGGGACAACAGCACGGACTTTCAAATAGCAGGCGGGGCACAAGAACACCTACCCGCTACCCCAGATATCCCGCATGTCGTACACTTTGGCATTGCGAGATGATTTTTTGTTGGCCCCTGTCGCTCCTTCAGGCGCGCCTTACTTGACATATGTGAGCTGCCTTTTGACCTCTTTCATTGCAAGAGAGCTTTCTCCTTGCCATTTGGGGAGGGGTGGGCGGGGCGGTTGTAAGGGCTACAGACAACATTTAAATGCTCAAGTGGTTTCTTTGACACACCCAAGCCCACCAACACACCGACACACACACACACATACACACACACACGCACACTGGCAAACATATTGCGTAAATCAGTGAGTGATGGCAGCTCAAAGAAATGTCAACACACAAAGCTCACACTCACTCATTCTCTCACTTTCACAGTCTCATGATATTCCTCACACACTCTCACTCACTCTCTCTCTCTCTCTGTCTGTCGCTTCTGTCTCTGACAAGCACGCAAGCTAAATCGTTTCGTCATCCTCTTCTTCCATCATCCTCATAGACAATTTCACTTTGACTTAACAAATAGAAAATCATTTATTCTCCTCGCACAGTCCCACAGCCCGCCATACCACCTGCCCCTTCTCCTTGACTGATTTTTTACCATGCCGCTCTTTTGGCATATGTCTTTCATTTCCCTTTTCCTTTCTCCTATTTTCATTTCTTTTGGGCTTGTTCGTGCCTAGCCGACGCGTTTCGATTTCACACGGTGCCTGGACGAAGGCAAGTGGGTTGCCCTGGTCCACCCTGCTGAGATTTCCGGCTGTGCCCTGTTCACAGTTGGCCCCACCAACCCCCTCCCATCCTCTCTTCCATATTGTCTGTCGCATTTGGTAGATTTATGCGCATTTTGCACATTTTTTCCATGCTCGTTTCCAAGCATCAAGAGCACCCTCGATTTTCCAACCAACCAGCCAGCCAGCCCAACCGCCCCAATTTTGAGGCTCCCCAACCATAGAATTTTCATTGCCCGACTTTTATGAGTTTGTCTGTTGTTTTTGACTTTTATCGAATGCAAATTGTTTTGTAATAATGTAATCAAATTTTCGTCAATTCGGTTTATTGATGTGTTTATTTGCTGTTTGTTTCCGTAATTGCCAAGCAGTCTGTACGGAATAAATATTTTCTTTACTTATTCACGCTCTCTATCTCTCTCTCTACCTCTATTTCTGTCTCATTTTCATACGGTATTATTTTATTTTATCTGATCTGATTGAATAGAGAACTTATTTGCATTATTCAAATAATTACAGCTTCAGGCAAAAGAAGCATAAATCTATTTTGAATTTATAAAAAACTTGAAAGATTTATCAGAAATTCTTCGGGAATTTATTACAATAAATAAAATAAATAAAACTATACTTACATATTTACATTTCTACAAAATACTTCTCTGACATTCAGAGATCAAAAAGCTTCCTACTTTCTCACATAATCCTTTTCTGTAGCTTTTGCAACATTTTCATATCGGAACAGATATGTCAAATCATATTTTATATAATCTCGACTTTTCTTCAGAGTCTTTTGAACTAAATCTGCTCTTGAGTATGTGAGACTATTTACGAATGTGAAAGCATTTAAATCAAGACAAGCATAGCAGAAGCTGACAGTAAAATAAACTATCACAAAGCCACTGGAAAAATCTATAAGTAAATTTAAGTTTAATCCTATATAACCTGTTGTAAGCAACTCCTTACAGAAGGGGATATTATATATAATTTGCTCAAAGTGAATTCATGAGCTTTTCATAAAAATGTTTATTTATTTATAAAAGCTGAGAAATTAAATAATTTACGTGTAACCGGAATAATTCAGCAGTTACCACAATAGCACAACACTTGCCAAACCATTACCACAGCCACAGCAACAACGGCAATAACAAGACCAACAACAATATTGCCAGCATCTACAACTGACACGACAATAACAATAATTGTATTTACACATAATTGACCATAATCCCCAACAACAGAGGCCATTTCATTCCCTCGCAAAACAGATTTAAGCCATATCAACGCACCACCAGCAACAGCAGCAGCAGCGGTGGCAACATCGTGAGCAACATTCGTCGCCGCTCTTTGTCACCCCATGAAAATGCCCATTGGCGACATTTTATCTCGTTTGATGGTGTAATATTGTTGTTGTTATTATATTCTTTTTGGGCAAAGTTGTTTGCTTGTTGTTTTTTTTTTTTTTTTTTTTTTTTTGCGCCAGTGCCACTGCCTGAGTCAAAATAGCTTCGGTCTGTGTTCATTTCTGTTCTGGTTGTTCTGGCTTCTTCTTGTCGGTCCATGGACTCAGCATGTATTTAAATTGCGTCTGCCACTTTGCGTGGTCTATAAATTAAATAAAATGAAATAATTTGGTCACGAACTTTCAACTGTTGACATTTACGATGATATGCGGCTTTACTTTCCTAGTGTTGCTGCTGTTTTTGCTGAGATGAAGATTGAGAGAGTAGGAGAGTGGTCAATCTGCTGTTATCTGCGTTAAACTCTGGGTAAAAACCGCATGGTCTTTCCCCCTACCAGCTTGACACCCAACTGTGAAGATTCATATGCCAGCAGGGCAATTGAAAGATCCCCCATCTCTTTTGCCACTGCGATTCATATGCAAATTAACTTGGGTAGCTCAAGCTCTTCTTGCCTTGTTTGTTTGTTTGTTTGTATGTGTCCTGTTAGCTATCGGTAGTTGGACTATTTCCTAGCCAGCTTCTTCGGGGTGTTATATGTCTGGGCGGGGAGGGGGCAAGGGCGTGACGAAAACACAAACACCCAAAGAGACGACATAGACAAGACGTTCACACATAGACAAACAAACAAGCAACATTCTGGTTTGGGCTAAGCAAATCCACTCCTTGGCCGAAAATTAGTTTTTAACCCACAAAATAATCCCAAATGACATAAGACGGCAGACGGCAACACTGGCAACCTCGCCAAGAATATAGCTAACAATTTACAGTTGCTCGTCTTCATCGCCAACATCGCCTGCCGGAAGTTGTAAAGCTGCCATTTCTTGGTCATGTTGTTGGTATTGTTGGTACTGCTGCTCCCTCCCCATCATTGTTGGTGGTTGTGGTTGGCTTACGGCAACAATTCGCGAGCTCGTAATGCGGTCATTTTACAGGACCATAGTCACTATTATTGTAGTTGTTGTTTTTGTTGTTGTTGTTGTTCTTGTTACTGTTGCAGTTATTGTTTTTGTTGTTGTCGCTGTTGTGGCTGTTGTTCGGAATATTTGTTGTATTAAGTTTTTTTCTTGTTGCTTTCCTTCTTTTTTTTGGTCAATGTTGCTGGCCGCGTGGAGGCGGCAATTGCAAGCAGCTGCAGGAACAACACTAACAGTTGAACTCTGCCACTACCCAAGCATGGCCATAATTTATTAAAGCCTGCACCAGAGTGCTCCAAAGAGTCGAGTGCCCACAGCACACAATCACAATTGAAATTTAAGCAGCAGCAGCAGCAGCAACAACGAAGGGCAAACGCAAGCGAAGTTGCAGAAACTGCGAAACATTAAAGCTTGGGCAAAAAAAAGGGATGAGGGGGAAGAGGATGTGGAAAGCGTTGGGGTAAGGCGAGCATATACGTAAGAAAGGCAAAATGGTAATCGAAAAATACGCCACATGAACCAAGCAAGCCAGAAAGCAACCAACCAACCAACTCAAACAAACGCCAAAGCCCCCAGCGTGGCGCTGCGTCTTTGGGGCATTTCATGCGGGTGGTGGCAAGCAGTTCAACTGGCGGATTTTTGCCAGGCCGACTTTCCAGCCTGCAGTCGGCAGTAGGAATCGGGATAGTCGAGAATGTCTTGCCACCTCGTCGAAGTTCAGTCCGGCGAGCAAAACTTTTCGCTTCGAAAATAATTCATGAAACATGGCGGCAACATGCGAAGAGAAAAAAATGAAATGAGAATTGGAAGGGAAATGGAAATGGCAATGGGAATGGGAATGCGAATGGGCTTGGGAACGGGAATGGGAATGAGAACGCGAAAATTTTTGGTGAATCTGATTGTGACACAAACGAATTGTTCTGGTTGTCGTCGTTGCTGGTCGCTGCGTAACCGGCCGAGGGGAACAAGTTGGAGGTGACGCCACCGACAGCGGCAACGACAGGCGGACCATATTTATGTGCCTAGTTTTGTTTTTTTTTTCTATGTGACCAGGCCCGACAGCGCTTTTCTTCTTGGCATGCAAATTTATGGCTTGTCCCAAAACAATTGTTATTGTGTTCTCAACTTTTGCTTGATTTGTGTTTTTAAGTGATTTCGAATGGGACGCAAGGGGCCGAGGAGTTGAAACTGGGAGCAATTTGGTCTGATGGGTTGAAGGGTATTTGCAAAGGGGGAAGGGGGCAGCTGCTAATGCCATACTAAGCACCCAATAGCCATAAACACTTTAAAATCAACTTGCCTCCTGAATCGCCTTCATTGAGAATGAGAGAGAAAGATGCAAATGAGAGAGAGCGAGAGAGTTGGCTGGAAGTTTTTACGGTTTCAGGTTGTTGCAATTTTCTCCACAACTTTTGTTTATTTGTATTTCCGCCCAACAATTCGAGAAACGCTGCCCCGAAAACTTTTACCAGGACCTGCACAACTGACAGTCAGACAAACGGTCTGGTTTGTTTGTTACTATTGTGTCTTGTTACTACCAAACAGGATGGTGGCAACGGCACTGCCAGCCAGTGGTGATGGTGATGGTGATGGCAGTAGGCCACTTCCTGCACTCGAGTCCAGCTCCAGCTGTGCCTGCATGCAATTCGTGAAATTTTGAAGGCATTTCTTATTTTATTTCAGTTTTTGCTTTCTCTTTTTGTACATTGTTACTAGCCATTGTTGCCACCTCTCTGCCACTGCCTCGTCGACCTCATCCACTAAATATTGCAATATGCAAACGGTCAGGTCATTTCGTTAATGAGCGCAGGGCAGCGGCAACAACTTTTTCCAGGCATCCGCCGGATGGGTGGACTATGTAGACGGCAGGTTGGCAGGTCCACACTCAGCGACCTGGAGAGCCTGACTACAAACTCACGGCAGGAAATACTATAAAGTTGGCTGCTTAGATGGACAAACAAGCCAGCTCTAAAAATTAAAAGAAACGAAAACAAAAAAAAAAAAAATTGGAATAAACTTTTGTCGGAAATGCTGCCAACGAACATTGGTCCGAAATTATACGATAGTTTAAAAAATAAATGAGATATTTACCTAAAATTAATTCCCTCGTGTTTCTTATAGTATTTTTTTTTTGTTTTTTTCTTGAAATAAAAACTATCCAAATGGTTAGGTTAGTACAAGAAATTTCATTATATCAAACAATCTTACAGTCATTCAACCAATGTGCTTTGGTTAGGAATAGCTAGGTTTATTCTTACTTAATGAAATCAAAATAAATGTTTTATAAATCACTTCCGCAGAGCCGAGTTGAAGGGATTTTTGTTGGAAAACAGGAGTGTATTCAAGGTTAAGCAGAATGTGTTTTATACAATTTTATAATAGGCTTTAATTCGCTATTTAATGAATATTTTCGTGTACAACAAATTGAATAAATAAGCACGTAAAATAAATCAAATATTTAAGTACAAAATTGTTTTGACTCGAAAGTGTAACAAATTAAAAATTAAATGAGTTGAAATGAAAATAAAATAACTCGTGGAATGTTTATACTGACAATTTCAAATTACATACAAATTAAAATTTAAATAAATAAAGCATAAAGGTAGAGATTCGCGGGGATTTTGATCTGATGAGCGTGGCCGCATAATTAAACATTATGTGGATTCTCTTCGCGATTTTCATAGGCCCAGAATTTGTGAAATTCGATAAGGATGGAAACAACGGTCTCAGCTTGTCCACTGAATTAAAGAAATACTGATTAAATTTTAACTAAAATGACGAATAGAGCATACCAATTGATTAAGTCTTGCAGGGTAATTTTACAGGGGTCTTTCGATTTGACCATGTCAAAGATCTCATCTTTGATGTCTTCAAAGTTAATGCCATCAGTGTTTAGGGCACGCAACTGTTCTTGTATGCCCTTAAAAAAATAGTGCAAAGTCTGAGCCGTGAGATATCCGGTATGATCTACGTCGAGAATCCGAAAGAGGTAATGCAGGGCTTGTGGTACCTGAATGAGAGAGTTATTAGTCCATTTATCTAGAATAATAGAGTAATCTTAAACGTACCTGACGATTATCGAGAGCCAGCACAAAGTCTAAAAATGTCTTATAATCTATTTCTCCATCGTAGGTTCGGCATTCCTCAAAGACACGGTCCAAAAACACTGAAGTCAATGTACCTGAGCCATAGCCTGCCAGTTCATTTTTGCTTAACATTCCATTGTGATCCTTGTCCAGATTTAAATAGTTACCGTAAACAGTCAAAACGGCGGGCATTGAAAACCAATTGTGCTCTTGTGTATCTTTAGGACTGGCCTCATCGCGTAGGTCCAGAAGTTCAGTGAGTAGACCCGACGCCAAGACGTCCCTTATGCGTATGCGCCCTGTGTGCAGTGGATCAAGGAAGAAAAAGAACTTTTTCACCACTGTGCACACGTAAAAACTCTGAAAAGAGGGCTGCACGCAATCGCGTATCTGGGCGAGTGTGGGTATGATATCAATTATGTAGTTTTCCATGTCAATCTCGCGCAGGTAGCCCTGGCCAATCTCGTCGTAGAACGAAAGGCCGATTCGGCCCTGCATCAGCCACACTTTGCGCATGGTGTAATTAAAAATCGACACGATTTCCACTTTGCCCGGATACGCGGAGCCGCACTGCAGCTTGGCAAAGAGTCGTGCTGTCAGATATTTTCTACACTTTGGTCCTACTGCATCCAGCACTTTTCGGTAGTCGTCGTAACTTATCAATTGTTGGCTCATTGGTGTAGTCTGGGTAACATTTTCCTCCAGCAGGCTCCACAAGGCATTCAACTCGTCATTGTCTAGAAGCTCTTGCGAACGTTTCTGTAGGAAGAGCGACTGGGCTTCCTTGCGCAAGCTCTGACGCAAGGTATCTCCCGGATCCGGCGGAGCGTGAAAGAATTTTGGTATTGTTGAGTAGGTGGGGTGTTTTGTCTGGGCCTCAAGTCGCGGGCGCAGCGGCGCGTCGCCATTAAAATTCTCAAGTTCCTCATCAGTCAACTTACGAGTTGGGACAAGGGCACGCTCAAACTCTTTTATAATGTCTGGATCGAGCTCCATTAAGATTTCAATAAAAATAAATACGATATGTATCTTAAAATATTTACTTTTGCATAATGTGCTGCCACATATCGAGACGCGAATAGTCTGGCAGCTCTCTTGCTAGAGGTGCAATCGATAATTGCGATCAGTTCTATTCTCAACTATCGATATCAGTTGTTGGTGGCAACTCTTTAAATATTGTGAATGTGCGCTTTTCATTTGAATTAATTTTTATAATTTAAAGTAACCAGAGTTCTTAAATTCATATACGATATTGATTTATTTATTTTCCAGGTTCGACCATCAAGGGCGTCGTCGCAATCCTAAATTGCATATTGGCGCGTCAGCTGTGCTTTGAAGATCCCTCCTGCTCAGCAATTTTGGAAATTATTCCGCGCGTTTGCGGTCCCATACCAGGTGAGTAATGAACTTACCGTGTCAATCAATCAATTTTGATATTTACTGTGTTCCTATACCACACCCCTGCCGACTAAACAAATAACCACAAAATATGTTGTACGCGTTATTATTTACTCAACACTTGACCATTTGGCATTTGCCGTTTGTTTTGAGCATTTAAATTCAACACTAATTATGTCCGCGACTCGTGGCCTTTTGAGGATTAAATTTGATTATGAAAATATTCTGCGTTTTTCCTTTATTTCATTTGTATTTGCTTTGCTTTGTCCAAAGAGCTAGTATTGCCTGTTGTTTCGACAAGTCTGTAATTATTTCAACAATTTTTTTGAGTGTGCGCGCGCGCGCGTGCAATAATCCAGTAAATAACGGCAACGTCATATAGTACACTTAGAAACTTATATATGAGCTGGCGCTGGGACGCTGGCGGCCGCAAAACTTCAGTAGAAAAACCATTTGAATATTCAAATGCCCCTTAGAGGCACCACTAGAGAGGCCCGACCTGATGACTGTAGGGCCCTGTTTCTGTGCTTTTTTCCCTCAGTTCTGTACTTCACGTGCATGTTTCGTGTCCACCGAAACACAGGTGTGTATGAATGAGAGCAGTGTGTGTGAGTGTGGTGCAAAATCGCGGTGGCTATGCGTTGTTGGCTAGTTCCGAAAATTGGGTCGCGCGCCAAGACGAAAAACAAGCAAACGAAAAAGTTAATTTATAAATTATTCAGTAATTTGTTTTAGATTTCGCCCAAGTCACCACCCATCTGAGAAACCAACAGACGGAACCATAGTTTGTGAGTTGGTGTATGTATTTATTTCCTTTGTGTTCAGTGTCGAACCACCCACACCGCCTTGCATTAACTAACCAAGCCATGTTCTTTCCTTTGATCCCAAGCCAAGACGAGCCATTCAAATTTAGGTTTGCTTTTTACTACACTATTCCGCGGCCATAGCGACCGGGCTCACATTCACATCGATGATGGAATCATTGGAATGGAAATGACTGGTCGGGGTGGGGATAACGTGTATAAGTCTTTTCTTTTATTTAATTATTAATGCTCAGTCCTTCATTCCAGGCAGACGGCAATTCAAGTCAGTTACTGAGTTCGTCAGTCAGTTGGCTGGCCAACATCTTGTGGCGTGTCTGCCTCAAAGTTTTATTCTGTTTCATTTTCCTATGCGTTTCGCTTGCCTTTGCTTGCCGTTTTGCGTCTTTTGTGTGTGAAAAGCATGTGAAAAATTCGCATTTAAAATGCGGCATTAACTAAGCAGCTGCTTCAAGTTGGTCGCCTGGTGCCGCCTCATCCCACAACTTCAAGCCTTGAATATACTTCATGGGGATTTTTCAAACGCCTCGATGTGGCTGGTTTATTTTCCAAAGAACTTTTTCAAGTTAAGAAAAAAAAGACTAATAAAACTTTTCACTCAACCGTAAGGCTAAAACTAGAGCTGCTTAGGCATAATTCTGGCTTGAGCACTGAAGGAAACGTCAGCTGTTGTAAATGAACTCAACTAGTTCTGGTGCTTTATTCATTAGATTTGTGGCTTTGACCACTCAACACTCAAAATCAAATGGTCATAGCCGTGCCCATTCAAAATCTCAATGGCAGCCTTGGCATCCTTGCGAAACTTGAAGTGGACATAGGCGAATCCTTTACAGAGTCCAGTATTTTTCTCACGGGCCAGGTACATCTTTGTATGTGGTCCAATTTTCTTTACCAACTCCTCCAAATCGGCTTCAGTCATGGACTCGGACAGATTTGAAATGCGTACAGCAGATGAATCATCGCGGTCGCGAGACAATCCCTTATTTCCGTCCTTGAGAAACGGTGGCACGTACTTGCCAGACTTGCCGGAATCATTGACCACAGCAGCAGCCGCAGCAGTGGCCTTGCTCTCCATTATGGTTTTGCTATCAATGGAGGTGCCTTTATAGGGGCAATTGACCGACCAATGCTCGCCATTGCAGATTCGGCACTTTGCTATATTCTTGGTAGTGTCCAGGGTCTGTTCGTGAGCGGCATCGAGTTCCTTGCACCCAAAATGCATGAAAACCTCTTCTGAGGACATGGTGGTGTGCGAGTTTGGTCCTGGCTTGTCCAAACGGGAGTCCCCGAACTTCACCCAAGTCCGGCGGCGTGCCACTGATTTCGATACCACTTGCTTTTCTACTTTATAAGTACGTACCACCTTGATTTTTTTCCCCTCTTCATTAAATTTGTACTCGGTGACATATTTGAAGTTATCGTCGGTATATTCCTTAGATGGAGGTAGTCCATCCACATAATCAGCTTCAACTTCGTCAGCCCAAGAGGTTTTAATTGGCTTCATTTTTGCTCGACTCTTTTTGAAGAAAATTTTTTTTTATGATTTTTTCCAGTGACATAAGAATTTTTTTTTAACAAAAAGAAACGTCAAAAGCTCAATGACAACTTTGTCAAGGCCTATTTAAAACTTGTCAGGAATATTTTTGTGGTGAAGTTTATAAATAATATATGTATCACCTAAATGTTATGAAAAACTAAATTGATCTTAGGAATATCTTCATCAAATTTGTTATTAAATTTAAGACAGCCTGGATTTGATTTTTAAATGATTTATGCTTTTATTTAAAAAAGTCAAGCTATATATTGGTTCATATATATAAACTATACGAAAAGGAGATGATAGCAGCATTTATAATCTGTTTCAGAATTTTTTCAAAAAATCTTAGGGTAAAGAGGGAAAGTTCTAATCCTGAGTTTGATCCATGGAAATGGTAGGACTTTCAAGTTCTAGGCACCTCGGATAGGCCTTACTCTTTCTGTTACAAATCTTTCACAAACTTAACATACTCTCTGGTTATAGAGCATATCAAGAAGAAAGTCATTTAAGCCCTTCTCTCTTGTCTCAAAGAATTAAATTAATCAGCTCACTTAGGGAGAGCAAAACATTGGACTATCTATATATATAGATGGATCTATATAAATACAATGAGATTGCAAAAATTGAGAATCGTTTGCCAGCTGCTTAGTTTTGCGGTTCAGTCAGTGTTTGGTCTCTTATCGATTCAGACGTTGTTCACTTGAAAATGTTTAATTTGAAACATCCAAAGACCGGTAAAATTCTGGAAATTAACCAGTTTTGGCTGCGAGATCACTGCCGTTGCTCAAAGTGTGTGAATCAGGAGACTAAACAGAAAAGATACGATTTTCTCGAACTCCCGGCTGATATAAATATCCAAAAATACAGCTATAGAGAAGGATCTGGCTCGGAGGCTGAAAGTCTACTGCTTGTGGAATGTAAGAAGTTTAAGTAAAGTCTTTGTAGCTTGATTTACTCATCGATTTAACTCCAGGGAGTGACGGGCACAATTCCACATATGACGTCGAATTCATCTTCAACTCACAATTGAATGAACTGATAAGACGACGTGCAAAGTCCACTGTGATTACCCCTTGGAATCGTACCACTGTGCTGAAAAACGAGCCTGACCTGCGATTTGCGCTGCCTTCGCTGGTGGCTAGCACTGACGTGGCCAAAGCACTGGTGACCGCCTTGGTGAGATATGGCATTGTCTTTATCGATAAGGTGGCGCCCACAGCCGTTGCCACTGAACTGGCGATTCGACAAGTCTTTCCTATAATGAAGACATTTTTTGGTGAAATGTGGACCTTTAGTGACCACAAAGACCATGCGGACACAGCCTACACGAAACTCTTTCTGGGATCCCACACAGACAATACATACTTCTGTGATGCGGCCGGCTTGCAGGCCCTTCACTGCATCCAGCACGAGAATGGTTCGGGCGGCGAGAACTTCTTTGTAGATGGCTTGTATGTGGCTCATGAACTCCGACGCCGGAATCCGGCTGCCTATGAACTCTTGTGTCGGGTGCAAGTGCCAGGCGAGTATATCGAGGAGGGCCAGAAACACTGGTATTCGGCACCCATTATCAAAACAAATCCTCTGACCGGAGAAGTCGAGCAGTTGCGCATCAATATGTACGACCGAGCTGTCTTTGACACTCTGCCCCAATCTGAAATGGCCAATTTCTACGAGAGCTTGCGTGCTCTCATGCGAATTGTGGCCGATGCAGAACAGCAATGGACTTTGAAGTTATCGCCTGGCACCATTGTCATCTTTGATAATTGGCGTGTGCTGCATGGACGTCACGCGTACACGGGTCAGCGGACCATGTCTGGAGCGTATGTGCAGCGTACGGACTTTATGAGCAAGGCACGCGTGCTGGGCATCATTGAGTGAGCCACAGTAGCTCAGCTGATTCTACCACTGTCACTTATTCTCTCTTCCTCTCTCTCATTCTCTCGCCCTATTGTTTGCTTATTGGCCACCTTCCAGTAAAAGCGAATCGATAAAGCTTCTTCTCCAAGTTGCCGAAGATCATATACTCTTTTTAAATATAAATATTGTCATGAAAAACATTAAAAAGAATTTCACTTTAGGGCCAATATACATCAGTCTTTTTGATCAGATACCCGATGGTCGTGCCTTATCTTCTCGATCTGATTGATAGGTACAGTCACTACAGTACAGTCACTAAAATGAATATACTCTATTTCTTTAAAAAGAGTATAAAACGAACCGACAGACAAATAGAAACAATTCAACAAATATCGCTTAGCATTTGTTTTTATGGCTTAGAATTGGGGGGGCTGAAATTGTGACTTCTGCTGGCTGGTGGCCCTGCCTGGCCACTGTCATATGTGGTGGGCTGGCCAGGTCTGGCCTGGCGCAGCAATCCGGACTACGCACTTTGAACTTTTTCATTTAAAACTCAAATTACTTTTTGTTGTGCAATATTATTCTTTTTTCGGTTGACAGTGGGGGACATAACTGAAAATGGTGGACACGAACACAAACGCACATTAATGGTGTGGCTGTTGGTGTCCTTTAAATGTCCTCAACGAAAATAAATCGCACACGTGAACACAGAGAAAATGTGGAGACTTTAAGGAGCAAAAGATGCCAACGACAACACGGCCTGAATATTTATGATAATTGCATTTTATGCAGCAACATTTCTTTTGTCCTGTGCCCAGGGTCCCCGTCCAGGCCAATACACTTCATATGTGCGACAACACGGTCATCAAAGCCTTTAAAAGCAGCTCATCTGCCAAACCCTCCACACTCCACTTGCTTCATTCCCTGTTAGTGCCTTGCCCCTTGATAAATATTTTTTGGTGAGCCCCGTGCAGCTGCACAGTGCAGTCGTGCTCTGGCATAGCATACTTTTCGACCAAGGCCAGGCAGCTGCGGCGGCTGCGGCGACAGCAGGCAGAACTATTCAGCCTGCAGGCATTTTTGTGTCTACTTTGTGTGTGCACACTCATCCAACTACCATACTCTCGATGGTTCAATAAAATCAACAAGCAGAGAACTTTAACATAAGCCAAACACACAGACAGGCCAGCCCGGTAACGCCCCAACCCGCCCCGACCTGGTCAGCCCTATGGAGACAATGCTCGACTGTACGTTTATAATATAACAAAAGGACAACTGTTCATATGGCCAGAATCTGTATACTTTCTGCTTTGTCTATCAATCCTGGTCTCTGCGTCGTGTCGAAGGTGTCGGATGCGCCGGCGGCCTTTGCGAAAGCGAAGACTGGTGAAGCTGAACTGTCAGCAACTCGTACAGCAGCCAGAACCGGACCAGCAGCCGCCAAAGGCAAAGTCCTGAAATATTTTTGTGGATACACAAAAGCGTACAAAGTCAACCTGGGAAAAGTCTACCTGCATTGAAGTAGCTGTGGTATAATTCAATTAATTGGTAGACTTTTCAGGACCTCATCGGCTGACTCTGTGTGTCATGGCGTGAATATTATTTATATTCTTATTATTTGACTTTTGTTTTTGGCATGAAATCATTTGGAATGATTTTATGAGTTGTACTTTTATGGCAACTAAATAAATGCCACATAAATTTCACCTAGCTGCAAAATTTATGGCAATAACACAAACAAATAATAATGCCGACAATAAAAGGCTGCCCCTTTCCCTACCGGCGAGAGCCCAACGAAAAATAAAAGCAATAACAAACTAAAATCAAATAAAAAAGTAAGAAAAAAAAAGTGATTCTTTTTTACTTTGGACATTGGCTGCCAAGGAAAGAGTGGGGAGAATTGGAAGAGAGTGAAACAGGCAACAAAGAAATCATTGAATCAATTCAGCGACCAACTCAACAACCGGAAACGCGTTTCGAATAAAAACGAATTGAGGACTTAACAATAACAGTAAAAAGCAACAACAACAACAGCACTAAAAAAAAAAAGAAAAAAAACTGAAAAAACCAGCCAACAAAAACCAACACGAAAATGGCGCCAGTTGATGGCGACGAAGCATAAAAACCACTCGCCCTTTTTGTTTTTTCTGTTTTCTTTTTTTTTTTTATTACAACACAGCAGGCAATGACGAAATCGAAATCAAAATCAAACCAAAGGAACCACAACAAACTCAACAAACGTCCAGAAGAGAAGTAAGAGTCACAGCCGAAGGAAGCTCTGCCTCCAAAAAGGTGCCAGAGTATTTAAGTGGCAATGAGCTCTAATTGAAGCCGTTTCGGATGACCAGACACACACAGAGCAAGGATGAACAGAATCCGATACCAGGACCACCCAACTCATAAAAATGATGAATGTTTGGCCCTGCGAAAAATGTCACTTGTTGCGTAGTTTTTGATCGCCCTCCACACTCGGGCGGAAGCAACTTTATGTTCAACTAGCAAATAATCATGTCCGGTGAACTGAGAGTCTCTCCGGAGAGTGTTGGCCAGTGCGGACATTATATTTACGAGTGTTTGCCAGTGTGTGTGTATGGTTGACCTCATCCTCGTTGGTCGTTCGGGTCAGTCAGTTTTGCTTGTTTTGCTTTTTGGCGATTTTACTGCTTATAGCATAAGCAGGACCCACTGACAAACAGACAGTCATGACAGAGTTAGGCTCATGCATGTGGTGTGGTCTCTGTGTGTGTGTTTGTGTTTATGTGGCGTGTCTGTGTTTGTATTTGTCAAGTGTTGCCCGTTATGGAGTTTATTAGTAGGGCTTATGTTTTATGACAAAAGTGGACAATAGATTGGCCAACAGATGTTTTTGCCTTTTGTTTGCTTGGCCCTGTTTTTGTTCGGCTTGCTCACTGAAAGGACTTGCCCATCAACTTGTTGTTGTTCTTGTTGTCTCTTCGCCTGCGCCTGTATTAGTTGTCATATGCTCAAATAAGCTGTCACATAAGCCTCCTTGTCTATGTCAAAATGTGTGGTGTGTGTGTGTGTGTGCCTCTGAAATGAAACATAATTTATTATGTTATAAAATATTATCGAGCCTCTCTCTGTCTTGGCCGTGGAAGCGTGGGCATGGCTTCATTGGCCGCTTAAATTGACCATTTTGTTGGACTCAATTATTCATATTGCTATTTTTGTTTTAGTTGTTACTATTATGACATGTGTCTGGCTTGTGTATGAGTCTTTCAGTTTTTTTCTTTTTTTTGTGTGTTTGCAATTTGCTATGTCGTTCGGTTGGTTGCCTCTCGCCTCGCCATTTATAACAGCTGTCATTGGGATTCTCTGGGTCATCGTAATCGATGGTCTAGAGCAACAGCAAATCTAACCAAAAATAGGAAAAACAAGTGAGACGCACAAATTAAATGCCAAAACTTAAGCACCCACTGCCAATTTTATGTACAAATCATTAGGCAATAGCATTTGCCATTTATACGCTCTGTCAAAGTGGCAGTCAGAGTTTTAATGTTTTTCTCATTTCTCTTTTCATTTCTCAGTTTCCTGCAGCACGGTCACAGTGACAAAATGTCAGGCAGCTTTGAGAACATTGCAGGCGTTTCAGTTCTTTCGACCCACTTGCCTGTGCAAGGAGCCTGGCATGGATCCTGATTGCAATCATTTTCGGGATTTTCTATTCGATCATCCTTGCGGATTTGTGCTCAAGAAAGGTGAGTCTGACAAACACGTGTCCTGTGAAGTAAACTTAATTGGCTTCCAAAACGTGAGCGAAGAAAAAAAACTTTTAATTGACTTGACGTTTTTGAAATTGTTTGGCTTTTTTGCATATTCTTTCTTATATCATAAAACTTTTCTCTCCCCTCCCCCCTCCCCGATCACCCCCCACAGCTGAAAAAGATCCCTACCCGGTGGATGCGCTGCCCACGTGCAATCATGCCTTGTCCGTGTGCCAGCAGGAAAGGAAATGCTTAAAGCTCTTTGAAGATTTCAAAACGCACTGCAAAGTGCGCGACAATAAATGCAAAATGGAAAACAGGTGAGTGCAAACTTTGGTTAGGTCTGCGAGCTCCGCTGGGCTTTGTGTTTTCCCAACTTCATCAAGCCAAATGAATATTGAAATCTAAACACACACACACACACACTGAACCCAGGAATGAAGCCACTGAAAAATCAATTATAATCATTGATAATTTAAGACTGCATAATGAAGTCCTTTTACTGTGATAGCAAAGCCCAAAACCCCAGGGCAGCTCACTGAAGCTCAGAATGTGCTGTGTGCAGTTTGGCAACCGCGAAAAGTTGCCAACTTGTCGATTGGGCAGACCAGTCGCAACATTCTACCCCTTTAGCCAAGCTGGCTGCCACACAGTCAATTCTAAAGAGAGAGAAAAAAAAACAGACTAAAACTTTCCTGCTAACAAAAAATTCAATTAATAAGAAAATTGATTTTCTATCCGAACATGAATGCCGCAATTCTGAGGCAGCCAATAAAAACAACAGAAATACACTTTGATGTCGTCTGCCTGCACACGCATATTCGCCTCAACCGGTTCAGCCAAGTCGGAAGGAGAGTGTGGCAGGCCTTGGGCGTACTCGGAATAAGCGCAACATTTAATTTTGATATTCGATTTTATTGGCAACAACCGAGGCACACATACACAACAACTGCGAAATTAAACTTCCTGTTGCAGAAGTCATGCGGCTTCCTGTTTTTCGAGATTCTTGGCAGAACCCTCTCTATCCTCCAAGGACTTTGCCATCAACACAAAATGCCAGTTTAAGGACTCTGCGCCTCTTGACTTTTCTGAACACAAACGTTGTGAATGTTTTAATAACTCGAAATGACTTTTTGCGGCGTGCCTCCTGAGCACAGCCTGTTTCAGCTAAGCCGCCTAAAGTTCGACTTTCTTGGTGGAGGTTTCTTAAATTCAATCTGCCTCCACTGAGCTGGCTGCAACTTGAATTTCTTTTGTTCAATTCTCTCCGATTCAGGCCACCTCAGTTTAACCTTCTTCAATATTTCAGTCCTTGCCGACCGCAGCTGTTGGCAGTTGCCTTGATGGCTTTAAAGATTTGAAAGCCTCTGCCATTCAAAACTGAAACTCTCTCAACTTTCAACACGCACATCGACTGGGAATCCCAGCTAACCAAAACTACCCAAGCTACCCAGCCCTGCCACTTGCCAACTTCTCCTCTGATAGTTGGGATTTTAGTTGCGGCAGCACCTTTGCGATAAAATATTAATTGCAGTGCCGCATGTATGCATTTTTGATGTAATTGCCAATTTTAAACTTTGCCAGCTTGGCTAAGCTGAATAGAGTCGAGCTTCACTCTGCTGGCCGGATGCGGCGGTGGTGGGGAAATGAATTCAATTAGCTACACACACGAGTTTTCAAAAAAAAAAAAAAAAAAAAAAAACAGACAAAAAATGTTCCTTGGGAAGGGTGAAAAGCTGCTGAATAAATTAGACAAAACTAAACCTTATTTTTTTCATTTCCTTTTAGGGATGCCTGTCATGATTCTTGGACAAATCTGCGTTTATCGCCGATGTTTGGCTGCATTTGTCCAAATAACCATATGAAAAAGCGCTGTGATCGTATTTTTAATATTGTTAATCACAATCCGTGTGTGGGTAAGTTTAACAGTGTATGTGTGTGTGTGTTAACCACAACAATACTACTACAACAACAACAAATTACTATCACAAAAGCTACAAAGAAATTGACAACAATTACAAATTTACGCGCATCGAATTGTCTACTAAAAAAAAAAAAGAAGAAGAAAACAAAAAATTACAACAAATTTTGTAACTCGAGGAAATGTGATCTATATTTTTTCGCCCTTACAAAAAAGAAATTAATATATCTATGCGATATCTATTTTTATCTTGAAACTTTTGATTTGTAAACTCTTTGAAATAAATATATTTTCTTCTTCTAATTCTTCTTTAAAGTCTTTCTTTCTTTTTTTTTATCGTATTTCTTTGTGTATTCTATTCTATTTTTAGTTGGGTTCTTCTTTCCATTTGAATATTGTTGTATGATTTTGTATTTTGTGAAACGCTCTAAACTGAAACCAGCCTATATAAAAATTAAGTAAAATTAAGTAATCAATACTAAAACCAATTAAGAAATCCAAAACAAAAATTTACAAGATTCCAAATTAACAAGAAAAAAAAACAAATCGCACGCTTCTGCATCAAAAACAAAAAAAAAAAACCTAAAGAACCAATTAAATTAACCCGGAAAGATATTCAATGTCTTGTGTAACTTGCGATCAGTATTCTATATGCCTAAAAACTACCTACCAATATCTACCCACTATGCCACTAAAATATGCCTAACTCTATATATATAATATCTAGTAACTTTCACACTAAAGGTTGCGCTCAAAATAATCAAGGTGCTTTCATTCTACAGGGTGGGCCCAAATAACTGTCGCACTTTATTTTTTGTGTAAAATTAAAACTATAGGATATTTTGAGCTCTAAAACAATTTTATTTATTAGTAAGACTTTTATCTTATATTATTTGTGCTTAAGTTCTAATCTTTCACCTTTTATTTTTTTTACGAGCTTTAAACGTTTTTGAAAACTATTGCAGCCGGCACGCAACACTTCTTCCGGAATTTCATTCCAAATTTTAGTTAGGCGACGCTTGAATTGTTCCAATTTCATATTTTTTATATTTTTTAGTTTATCAAGCATATAGCCCCATATGCAGTAATCCAATGGATTTAGATCCGGGGAAGATGATGGCCATTCATCAACAGGAATGAAGCATGGCAGATTATCCTTGCACCAGCGCTGAACAGTTCTTGCTTTATGAGCCGGAGCAGAATCTTGCTGGAAGCAATATGGTTCATTGCCGAAGAGCTCAGATACTTGAGGATAAAAATGATTAACAAGCACTTTATCCAAATAGAATTGGGCATTGATTTTGACTCCTTTATCAATAAAAAGAAGAGAAATCTTGCCTTTTGCGGATATGGCTCCCCACACCATGACAGACGTACTGTTTTGATATCTCTCAACAGCTAATTTATCAGTTGGGATATCCTGCATACTTGTTGCATAAACGCGATCATTTTGTGGGTTGTGGCTTTTTTGCAATATGAATAGTTTTTCATCAGAAAACACAAAATTGCAACTTGCGTGCCGCCGAAGCAACTCACCACTTCTTTCCTGCCGCATTTTTTTCTGGCGCTCCGTAAGACCATGGATCCTTTTTTTTTGTAAGGTTTTTGCCCCAAATCGTCTTTTAAAATCGTTCGAATAGTTTTGCGGCTCACATTCAGCTCCTTGGCCAGATTTCGAGTGGATCTTGCACAATTTCGCCGAATTTTCTCGCGCACTTTCTTCACTAGTGCAGACGTTCTTACAGTTTTTTTTCGACCAGATTTCTTGGATATTTTAACAGTTCCTGTTGTCTTAAACCGAGCCACAGTGCGTTGAACAAATCTACGGTTTACGTCTATGTTTTTTAGCGACTTAACTATGTCACTTGTCTGTTTGCCTTGCAAATGCAATTTTAGCACCAGCTCTCTTTTTGCTTCCATCATTCGCAAAAGTTTATTTATTACTGATTATGTCGAAACCATACAAAGTTCAACTGAAAATTAAATAAAGAAGGCAACAATGTGATAGAAAGACAAATCTATGCATGTTCACACGAATAACGGTGCTTTTACAAAGTGCGACAGTTATTTGGGCCCACGCTGTATTTATGCTTAATTGAATACTTTCCCTAATGAGAGCTTTCCTGCAATTTGTGACGTCATGCTTGCCTACTCTCTTCCGCACTGGCATTATTTTGAACGCAACTGTACTTATGTAAAATTGAAAACGAAAATTGCCCTGACTGTCACTGCTCTATCTACCATATCACTTATCCAAAAACTAAACTCGACTTAATTTATATTAGAAGAGTATTAAGAAACTTGCCCATAACAAATTTAACCAGCCACTGTAACTGTCACTATCACTGATGTCACCAAAAGTCACTGCTGTCACTATCAAAACTAAAATTAACCTAAAGTATAAATACAATTCTATCGGTAGTTTTATTGTATAGACTGTGTATAAATAATCAGTTCAAATAACTCTGTGCTCTGTGCTTTAGATGATTGGCAAATTAAGTTTGAGATGCACTGCCATGAAAAAAGTAAAATCACAAAAAAATAACACATTAACAAATAGACCATTAAAGGAACAAGAACTTATATATAATATATCATTTTCTATATAACAGGTACACGTCTCTAAGCTTTCCTTCTGTCTATCGTTCACTCTCTTGCTAGCTCTAACTTAAACTCTCTCTCTCTCTCTTTCTAACTCTGTCTCTTTCGCTGTCTCTCTTATCTCTTTTGCAAGCTTGAAACTATCAGTCAACAGGTTCTTTAGATTTCAAAAAGAAAACAGTTCACCCAGCCCATTTGGACATGTCATAGAGAAACTTTAAAACCTCGCAAAAACATACCCACTTTTTTTTTTTAATATAATTACAAATTATATCACTACACTCTCAGAAAAAAAAGAAACAAACATAAGCATTCAAACCAAAACAGAAACTTTCTGGGCGCACTGCGAGCACAATCCAAGCACCACCTCTGAGCACAGATTAGGCGCACTTTGTATGGTTTAAGCAAAAAGCATCCACAAGCACTGAAACAAAAATAATACACCACTAATGCTTACTAATTAAGCTAATTGAATACTCTATCTCTCTCACTCTCTCTGTCTCTCTTTGCACCGGTCAAACCGCACGAAACCCAACACAATAACAAAACAAAACAAATTAAGAAAAATATATGCACCTTTTTGGCACTAACCAATTTTTGCACTGCACGCACAACCTTTCTCATTTTGTATCTCCCTGCAGATAGATTAATATTTTTCCCAAATGGCTTGCCGAAACTAAAGCAGAAACAGAAATCGAAAGCCCGACAAAACACCACACCAAAGCAGCGCCATCAGCTGGCCAACCAAACGAGCCATTCCATGAACCATCTATCTAACAATATAGAATACAACGAAGGGGACGACAGAGGAACCAGCTATGGCATTGGGAACAATGAGGCCACAGTCTCTGAGACTGAGGCCGACGAGGCAATCGGCCAGGGAAATGATGATGAGGACGATGACGATGACTATGACGATCGTATAAGGGCAGAAATTTATTCAAATTATCCGCATTATCTGCACCCACCGTCCTGGGGCATCAACAATCCCCTGGTCCTGGCATCGCACAGTCCACATACCTCCGAAGACGATGATGTTGTTGTCGAGGTGGCCACACATCATGGCCATAAGACTCACCCACCGCAGCACCATCATCAGCCTCAGCATGTGGACGACTTGGAGCGGAGTGTAGATGACGTGGTGGTGGTCGTAGACGCCGGACCTCATACCTACTACACCCACGAGGAGTCATCTTCGGCTTCTTCCAGTATCAATACCCCACAGCCGACGTCGCCCAGTTCGGCCAAGTATGCACGCTTTCTCACTTCCATTCAGACCTTGGCTTTCTCAACTTGGCATAAGTTTGCATCTTAAAGTTTTCTATTCATTTAAAAGTCCTTTGCATATGTGATCGGTTTTCGGCACTCCAATTGAACTAATCGTTGCCTTTAGCTCTATTGAACTGAATCGAAACCCGACAGAAAGTCAAGAAAATTTAGTTTTGGCGGCTGCCAACTTTATGCAGAAAGCTTTTAAAATAATTGACTCACTTGGGTATGCCACAATTTCCGGTTGCACATGCAACAACAACAACAACGATATAAGTGTATAACAATTCACAACTAAATAAGTGGCAATAGCAACAACAAGAATAGTCGATTTAGTTGGTCCTTTGTTTGTGATGGCTCCCTGGTCCCTGGCTACCTGCAGAACATTTAAATAATCTGATTTTAATGCATTTTCATCTTAATAAATATTCAAATGCAGACAACATCCAGCAAGCCAACTGGTCATCTCCTGCTCTTGAGTGTAACCTGAATCTGCCACTGCCACAGCCATTGCCACTGCCACTGCTGATGCAATTAATTTATAATACCTTTTGGCATTGTTGTTATCATTTTGACTACGGAAGTGAAATGTCAGTCCGACTAACTAAGTAGTGTAGACTGGCTCAGCAGCCCGACCGGGTTAACTGTCAATCCGCTAACGGACATTGACCGTTGGCCATTAGAAATTCAAGAGGCCAATGAGCTCCTCTTCCTCCCGCTCTGACCTGTAATGCTTTAAGCCGATTTATGCCAAGCTTAAGCCACTCTAGCTCTATCTGAATATCCCAACCAAAACCAGCAAGCAATTATGTAATTTACCACAAAACAATGCACTTGCACTTAGACTAACTCACTCTACCTTTCTCTCTTCCTCTCTCGCTCTCTCTGTTCTATATCACTCATCAATTCACATATATTTTCTGTAATTGCACCAACTTAATTCTATGAATATGACTTTTGCATTTACTATTCAGCACTGGCACCAACTTGCACAAAACAGCACTTTATGGTGATTTAATCACCGGCACCGATATAACCCACCGCACCTACACCGGCTCAATCACAACAATGGATGAGCGAGGTAAGTCAACTCAGCACTGAATGCACCAGCAATTATAATTAGTTGAATGTATTTCTAAGTAGCAAAGGAAAGTGAATAGTTGGCATAACCAATTGATTCTTAATCCTTCATTCTACTAAATTATCTTATATCACCTAAGGATTGTTTTTATCAATTCTCATTAAATTAATAAAGATCTCAGTGAGAGAAGGATTTATCTTAAGCTTTACTAAATAGGAGACAATTTATTTACCTAACAGATATAATGTGGCTCTACTTGAATTTTTAAGAACTTATTCAATATTTTCTGTAAAAGTCGGTAATATTTTGTTTAATTTCTCATGCAGAAGGAATATACTGGAATCTAAATTATTATTTATTCCTATCTTAACTTTATTTTATGTAATAAAAAATATAGAAAATTCTTCAAACTTCTTAGAATATTTAAAGCTCTTTTAGAAACTTATGAATTCGCTTCCGAAAAAAAAATTGCTTGAATTCGTCGAACTATCAAAAGCATTTTAAATTGTATTTTAAGAGTCTATTTTGTATAGGATATGAGAAAATTGTCTAAATTAGGTGTATATTGGTATCAGTGGATAAACAAAGTCTCGTTCTCATATAAATCACTCAAATAAAGCACACACACATATATCATTTATTCATTGTAAAGAGCACTAAAACTAAGACCCCAGGCGATAAACGTGCAACATGCGCGTAAAGGGTGCGGCCCCTGCCAACTGGGCACCCAGGGTTATGGGGAAAATGGTTTAGAAAGCACTTCACATAATTTAAGAGCACATTGCAGCACCATTGCACCAAAAGGCACCAAACGACCACACACTCTAACGCATACAGCACACACATACACAATCACAATCACACACAAACATAGATCCTTGCTCTTATTGCTCATATACATGACCAGGCAGCAAGTTTATTAGATAAACACGCAGCGTGCAAACAAAGCGCCAAATGCCAAGCAAAGTATCCAAGCCTGTAACTGACCCCTTTCCCGGCGCCAGCCATTTCCCATCCTCCCAACGCCAGGATGTACCCCTGAGTGACCGGCAGTTTGTTTGCAGCTCGAGTTCGCTCTTCATTGCCATTATAGCCAGGCTAGCTGGCCGGGTATCTGTAGAGCAATCACTTATAGTTAAAATAATGCACAGTTCACTAGCACGGCTACACACTCCAACACACACACACACACTCAGACATCCTTGTAGTGTAATAAATAAGCAAATCTATTTGTTGGTGTGCCCAAAACGTTTCATGCTAACCGAACAAAAACAACAACAAAGAAACAAAAGCTCATCGAATTAAGCTAAACTAAACGAAAGTATCTCAGTATGTGTCTGTGTGCGTGTGTGTATGTGTGTTTGCTGGAAATTTTATATATCTGAAAGTAAGCTCCACTTTGGCTTTTGACATTGATTTGATTTTGTGTAACCATTTTTAAGTTGCTGCTGTTTCAACACCAACACACACACACAACAAATAAGACTAAGAGACACACCTGGTTTTTTTTTATACCGTAAAAACAAACAATCACACCTCACCCTCTCTCTCTCTATCTCTCTCTCTTCTTCGCTCGCTCGCATAACCACCAACGCCTTCATCTATCTTAGAATTTTAGAAATAGTTTTATATGCATTGTAGAAAAGGTTACTTTTTTTTAGTTTCTCCTTTTTTTTTTTGCCTGCCTGCAAAAATTGATTGTCCCATCAATGTAAACACTCTTTGGTAACTCCCCCTTTTTTGATCGTTATATTTCCCCAACGGTTTATGCGTACGATTTATTATTGCTGCTGGCTGAGTGCCTCATTGTTTGGCATTTTGATTGTTACGCTTTTGGCATTCTGTTTTTGCTTTTGTTTTATTTATTGCCATAGGAGCTTTTCAATGCCCCTTTTGTTGTATTGTTGCTGCATGCAGCATCCATATGAACAGTGCCATATTTATGCATGTATTGAGACAACTGCTCTCCTTCTATAATAAATTTACCAATCCCTGGCCTAGGGCCTAGGCCTAGTCTTACTCTATTTCACTTCAATTGTAGCAGAAATTAGTGTCTTTGTCTTTCACACGTGCTCTCTTCTATAATAAGCAAATATTTATGCACAAATCAAAACCAGAGACACCAACATGAATGAAATGAATGAAACATGATCCGAACCATATACCGCAATAACATTTTAAAAAAGTGGCAAGAACAACATAAACAACAGTAAAAAATAAACAGTTTAATTATCATGAATGTTTTGACAATCAAATTTGTTTTTAATTAGACATGTGTGAAAGACTTAATATATAATTTTAATCACCCAATTTGTTGATGTATGGAATTGAATTTGTTATTTTTACTGATTGAATTTTCCACACAAAGCAAAAATCAAACCAAATATTTGGAAAATTTAAAGTATAAACGTGTGAATCTTTAATTTGCCGAAGAGGGTAATTCTATATCTCAAAAAGTCAAATACTCTTTTTGATTTTTTAACCAACAAAATTTGTATAATGGAACGTATAACTTGTAGATATTTTCGTAGAAGCAACGAATTTATTCTAGTTGATTTAATTTGATTTAAAGGTCTAGATTTGCATTGAATAGATTGATAAATTTACGATTGATTGATCTTATCCGATCTAATGTTTTATATGTTCAAAAGTCCAATATCTTGCGTGAAGAAAAGAAATGGACAGATAGAACTTCTTCTCAAATAGTCCATTTAATTTGAGCTTATCTAATTTCATTTACAGGCCTAGAAATGCCATATATATAGTATATTATATAATAGATATAGTGATAGATTCCGATGTATTTTGTCAATTGTTCATATATCGAACGCAAAGATTGTATAAAACATTTCTCATATAGAGTATAAATTTCGATACTTTAAAAATAAAATCGAATTCATTGAAATTCAAAGATATCTAAAATAAAATTATATTATATTGAAATGACTAATACAGCAAAGGTAGTATCTACTGTCAGTTTATGGAAAAACTTCCACTAGACCAACTATTCAAATTGAACCACATTTGAACACTCACAACTCAGCGAGAGCCAAATGAATATGAACGCTTATTTGCATGCAATAAATATTTTCATAAAAGCTGCGGCTGTGGCTGCTGCTCTGTCTTTTCCTGCCTTGGCAGTATATCTCAGTAGATTCCGTACATAATTTTAGTATTGCCTGATTACACCTTACTTATATGTCTGACTGTTTGTGTGTGTGTTTGTCTGTATTGGCGTTGTTCAGTATTGCTGACAGTGCTCTGCATTTAATCTTTCTATTCGACATCAACTCGACTCACTTTGTTTAATTTATGGCTTTATCGAAATTTGGTCACAACGTCTAAATTTTGGAATTATTGCAAATATATTTTAGTCATTTTATTTTACAAAGAAAAAACACCGATTTACCTGTTTAAGAATTTATCACTTGCATGGAATGTTTTGCTTAGTTGTAAAGAAATTAAAAATGCATTTTCGTAATTTATGAACTCGGCACTTTTGTGGGGGATAAACTTTGTTATTTTTTCTTTTTATTCAGAGCCATTTGGTTTCATTTAATGTCTGGCAAAATGAGTTTGCCATTGTCAGTTAACAAATTAAATGCTGGCCAGATCCACCCAATGACAACTGCTTACATTGGCTACATCCGTTAACAAGTTGTGCTAATCCTGTTTTCGCCCCAACAAGATTCACAGCAAAAATACCAACTCTCCAGTCTTGTGAGAGGAATAAGCCTCCCCATACCCCCGCCCCGTCTCCTTCTGTGTATGTGTGGGTGTCTTGTACAAATATTTACTTGGAAAATAAGCGACAAGCATGAGCACAAATCGTCGGCAAACCCCCAAAGCACACACACGCTAAGAGGCAGTCGCACCCGCAGACGCAGTTAGCTGTCCTTGGCAAATCCCTGCTATTTAACGGTACCATTTGACCGCCCCAACAGTTGAGTCTGCTTTGTGTGTGCTCACTTGGCTGGCCCACGTGCGGGGCTTGTTTATGCTTTTGAGCTTTGCAAAGCGGTTCAAATGAAGCGCACTTTGGCGTGCGCTGAGCAAGATAAGCAAATGCTGATGCGGTCGGTCTCGCTACAAAAGCGAAGCCAACAGAATCTGAATGCCAGCCGGTCTAGGCCAGACCAGCCCAGCGCAGGCCGGGCCGGGCTGGGCCAGTGTGATTGTTACCAGCATTGAATTGGTTGCCACTGCAATTTGCTCGCTCCATCAGCGCATGACATTTGAAAGGCGAATCAGCAGCATCCCAATCTCAATCCCAGCTCCCAAGGTTTGTCTATGCTTGTTGGACTGGCAGTGGCATCGATAGCCTTGGCCAAAGGCAAAGGCAAAGTCAATCGGAGCGTGGCATTTGGAAAGAGCAAAACATGGAACCAAATCGACAAAGCGAAAGGGAAATGCAAAAGGTTAAAAGTGTGGCTGACAAAACAGTAAAATGTTCTCGTTTTCTTTTGCTTGCCACACTCCCCCCACCACAACCGTCTCGGTCTCTTCGATTGTCTGTCTGGTACTCTGTTTGCTTTACCGATTTATGTCCTTTGGTATGGGTTGTATTTTTATTATTTTTTTTTATTTTCATGCCACAATTACAATTAATGTGAACTCGTTTTATTTGCTGTCTTTTAAACAAAGAAACAAAGCATAGTTTTTCATTTATTTCCATTGCTTCATACTCACCACAGCATAAAAGGACACCCAACCACCCACTGGAAATGATTGTGAGCACAGCACACTATTAAAAAGAATAAAACAAAATGGCACCGAAAATCTTTAAATCCATTCTTTGTGTGAATTTAATTTTCTCTGTGTTTTGTTCAACTAAAAAAAAATATATATATTCTCTCATTTTTGTTTCGATTCTTATACAAAAAAAAAATAAATATATATAAACTTTTTGAGTTTTACTATTTTTCTATATAAATTAACGAATATATATTTATAAAATCAAATAAAAAAAAAAATAATAATAAGAAGGATTTAGAAATTCACAAAGCCAAATTGAAGTCAATTTGAAAGAATGCGATTGGAAGCCAAATCGTTGCTGCGATTTTCGATCACCGCTCAAAAAAAAAAAATATATATATATTTTTATATAGTAATAACAATTTTGAACAAGAAACTACAAACAACAACAACAACTACAGTTACTACTACAACTACCATTACTCCATTCTCCCCTCTCTCTATTTGTGCTAACTTAAATTGCAGTAAGAATTATGGGCATGGACGAGAAATTGCATCTGAAAATCTTCAATGATAATTTGGCCCTAATTGATACGCCATTGATAGCAACGACCACAACGGGCACATATTATCCGGGCTCAATATCAAACTCACTGAGCGATTTACATGTGCCCAACTATCCGTTCAATATTAGCGGGTTCCATCAGCGCCACATGGCAGCAGCCGCTGCCGCGGCGTCCGGAAATGAGTCGCCGTTCGATATCGTCGATACGGCCTACGGTTATGGCGGCAGCAATGGCAACACTAACGGCAATGGCAATGCCAACGGAAACGGAAATGCCGGTGTTTATTATCAAAGTATGTGTATACATAAGGCGTTTAAGCATTTAGCATGAACGTAAATAAAACATAAAAAACCAAAAAAAAAAAAAAAAATACAAATCAAATACAATTATGAACAAAAATTTATAATACTCAACATACCAAATACATACCAAACCAGAACATGAGCTTAGGCTGAATTGACCCAAACTCCTGGTGCTCCTCCAGAACGGCAAAATAAGCCAGGCAGCAAGCCAACCAGAAGAAGCGTTGAATTCTTCTCCCTAATTCTCAGACTTTTTGCTGCTTGCCAGTATTGCTGATTTTTTTTTTTTTTATTAAACATTTATTATTTTTTTTTTTTTTTGGTATTAATTTTTGCGCGTGTGTAATTGTCTGTCCTTCCAAAAACCTGTCCCTCATCGTACCGAAACATCCTGTAACTGATACACAACGTTGCAGGTAAATATTTAAATACTTAATTGTTGACATTTTTGATTTAACAAATTTTGTGTACAAAAAAAAAATCATTTAAACCAAAAGAGAAAAGCTGAGCGCCAAATGGTGTCTCCTTGCTTTGTGTATAATTCTTTTTTTTCTAAAAATACAACAACACTTTAAGCAGAACATTCCAAAAGAATCTTCTATATAATACAAATATTTAAAATAATTTTTTTTAAAACATATTCGAGTGAAACTAATTCAGTTACAAAAACTAATCAACTTGAATTTCAAATCACCATTTTTCTTTTGTTTACCAATTGCGTTTCTATTCTGTTAAGTAGCTTGCCAAAAATTTTATTTAAAAAATATTTTAATATTTTAAAATCATCAAATCGAATTGCTTAAATTGCGTTACAAAAAATTTATTACCACACTCTTTTTTCGAATTATTTTTGATACTCTTTTATATATTTAAATCAATTTGGTTTGAAATGAATTCAAAACAGTTACAAGAAATAAAAAAAAAAAAAATTCTTTAACAAAATTTGTATACTACTTGTGAATACTTTGAACGATTTACAGTCATTAACAAGATCTTACATATTTTTCTATTGTCTTTTTACTATATGGAAACATGAGTTTTTACAAAACAAAAACAAATAACTACATTTAATGACTTTGGAATAATTTCAGTTAAAAATTCCAATTCAAAATACGTTATTTTTCTTATACTCTCAAATATTATATACTATAAAACAAAAAAAAAAGAAAAAAAAAGAAAACCAATTAAAATGAGCAATCAATCAACCAATCCAAATAATCATTTTTGTTACATATTCAATTCAAGCACACTTTTTCAAATTTTTTTATTCAAAGCACCAGTTTTTTGAACAACAACAAATAACAAATATTATTACTATTCCTACAACAACAACAAAAACAAAATGAACAAAAAATGAAAACTAAAATAAAAACGAAAAAGTTAAACAAAAATTCCAAATAATATAAAATAAATACAATCGCAAAAACTAAACTTCATATTCATTTTTATGTTCGTTACTCTTTTTGGAAAACGTGAAAAAAAAACTGAAAACATTTTTCTTTCATACCATTTGTTTCATATATTACGTGTTTAACTCTTAACCCAAAAAAATAATGAGTAGGCTTCATTGTTCCATAACATTCAAGACCATCAAATTTGCAGAAAAAGACATTCTCCAAAACGAGCTGAGAATTTTCTAGCCTTACGTTTGTGTTAACCCTTTGTATTTGAAAAACCAAAAACAACAACAATTTTTTCAAATTAAATTTTAACAACAAAAACAGCAACACACTTACTCACACTAAAAATACAACAAACACGACTATTTTGAAAACGTCAACTAGTTTTGTGCCTCGGGCTTTGCTTTCAAAGCAAAAATAGAACCGTCGATTTATCCCATTCGAAAACAAATGAAAATTGATTGATTATCCTAGGCATTTGTTTTAATTTGCTACCGCTTGAATTTATATTTTGCATTCCTAAAAAAAAATAATAATTTGATGAACCCAAAACCGAATACAATTTGATGAAATTTTTTCCCCGAAAACACTTTCAGCAACATTTTCACACGGGTCAACTCATTTTACAAGACCAAACAAATCGCAGTCATCTTGCCAAAAAGGGGCATTTACACACTCAGGCTGTATCATTTTCATAAAGACCACAAACACACTAAAACAAAACTAACAATAAACAAACCAACTCAAAGGTCAAACATCTAGTTAACCATGTTCGCCATGTCTATCCAAAAAAATAAAACTAGTTATCTTATTGAATAAGTAGTTAAAATGAGATTTACGAAAAATCAAAAACAAAACTATTAAATAAATTACAATATCCCTCTATAGTATATTTGATTAGTTTTGTTTGAACAGCCCCGCAGCCTCCCTGCTGCACCTTTGTAGAGTGCCCCGTTGCTAAAACCCAAGTTGAAAATAAATTATCAAATCAAAAAGGTACCCCCAACCTGGCCCATTATTGGAAAGTCAACCCAAAATGTAGGCAATAATCTAAGTTACCAATAAAGTTGAACCAGATTTTTATTGATCATTTAAGATTTGTTTCAATGTTTGATTTTTGATTTTCTAATTATTTGAATTAATCAAATGAGAAAATTAATTTAAGTATTTTGGTATTGAACAAAAGGGTTATTCTAATAAATTAATTACAACGCACAATTCAATTCACATGAACTCGACTTCCATGCATTCGTTATTCTATAGAATTCGAATAATGAATTTATTTGAAATATGCAAATTATTAAAACTACATAAATACAACAATTATTTGTATAGCCAAGTCTAGGCTCGGACTGGCCGATCTTTGAATACTTTTCCTAAACAAATTATATTAGAAAAAAAAATAAATGACTTTTATGAATCACAATTTGCTTTTATTCTACTTTCTTTTTAATTGAATCATTTCATAGATAATTCCAATTTGAAGCTGACACTCCTTTTTTATTTTCAAAAAAAAGGTATTTATTAATTAAAATTCCAGTGTGAAAAACACAATAACAAAGAACCAATTATGTGGATTTTTTTTTTCAAAACGAGTATAATTCAATTAAAAGTCTGTTGTCAAAAATTTATTCAAAAAAAAAAAAAAAGCATTTACAATAGGCAAATTGCCTGTATAGAAAAATAACAAAAACTGAGTGTATAGTTTTAACTGACATATTTTCGTGTGGCAATTATGCATTAAAATATTTTAATTATTTGATGTCCAATTAAATGTGTTTTTGTCAACCTCAGGAATTGTAGGATGTATTTAACATGCAACGAATAGTAGAAATATTTTCCAAGGCAGTCGAAAGTTTATGCGGATTGAATTCGAGCCAACCGGCATAAGGAAGACCGGTTCGATTAGTTTGTTAAGAAAGAATTTCCAAAGTCAAAAACTAATGACAAATTTTTCTTTGCCATTTTCCCGCACCCCTTCGAAACGAAACACTTTTGCGGTGGACATATGAACACGATTCACAAAACCAAACCAAACCAAATCAACCATTCGAACCAACAAACTGACGCATAATCGTTGGCCTGTTACGATTCCTGGACGATTTTCAAAACAAAAAAAAAAATGCAAATTCGAATTCTCACTTGGGCACGTTTTGGTTCGACTCTGGTCAGGTGGTCAGGATGTCGAAGTTGACCTCTCAACGGATATAATCAAGCAACACTTTCAGGTGAGTCAACGCCTCGACAAGGTGAAAGCCAGGAGGCGTAAATGAGGCAAACTATGCATCCATTGTGATCCCAAAAGTGCCAATGCAGTTGAGCATGAATTTGTGGTCTTCAATCTAGAAAATTTTTCAGAACTTGGAATGCCGGGCTTTTGGGGGGAACACATTAGATACACATTTTACGACTTGTACTAAAGGACAAGCGTTTATGCATTCGTTCACTTTTAGAGTACCTGCCACACAGCCTTGGAGACCTGCCGGGAAGATCCGTCCTGCTCATCGTCCCTGCAGCCAATGCTGATGCACTGTGAGCTGCATCGTTGTAATCGTAACGCATGCATGACGTCCCTGCAAGCCTTCTACAAAGGACCACACGAGGACTTAAATCTGGACATTGCCTTTTGTCTGTGCAAGTAAGTGTGAACAGAGGAAAAATGCAGAAAAAAAAACTTAAATTAAATAACAATAATAATGTCAATATTCTACTCCCTCTCTCTCTCTTCCGTTTAAATCTTACAGAAAGTCCACTAGCAGCCAGAATGCTGGCAGTCGCCACGATATGTGCATGACGGCCCAGGAAAAACTACATCCTGTCTGCGCCCAAAGACCGCCTGATAACAGCAATCCAGCCAACTCAAATGGCATTTACTACCATCCACCGCCGGCCTGCCATGTGGTAGCCGATAGCTGCAAAGAAGATCGCGAATGCAGGTGAGTTTTCCATAGTTGTCTTACTTCAAAACTCCTAATTGAATCAGTCCTCAAAAACAAGTAGTCATTAGACTGACAACCAAACTCAATCCCAGCTGGGTTCGGTTTACCCAATATTTTTGGCACTTTCAAATATCACGAAACTGGTCTAACTAAGCGTAAAATTAACACTTTAGACGGAGCGAAAACGATTGACGTTAAGCCCCTCGGCCTCAGAGCAGGCACTCTTCATTAAAGCCGAAACCTCAGCAGCATCAGTGAGAAGCACTCAAGCTTGAGATCCGTTTCGCCCGACTGTGTCAAACGCAAAGTTAAGTTATAAATAGGTTGCAACCACAGGCCAAAAGGCAAGGCAACGTGGCAGGCAACTATTCCAGCCACCATGTACGTGGTTCAATTGCACTCTCGGCTGCCTTATCCCCCACTCGTCCTCCTCCATCTGTATGTGTTTTGTCATTTTGCATTTTACAACTAAACGACCGCAAAGTACGTGGCTGTAAAATTAATTGCCTTTTAAGTGAATCGCACTTGCTTTAGTAAACAACTAAATTGGACTAATGACGCTCATTTTGTATGCTGCGGGAAAGTTAAATGCATTGTGGGAGCTCTGCAGCCCCTTTGCCTTCAGCCAGGCGCCTCTCGGTACCCCTTTCCAAAGTTGTCTCATTACGTATACGTAATAAAAGCGTTTGTGCCCAGACACGTGCATCGGCCTAAAGTGTTACTTGCCAGCGGAGAGTGGCAGGTTGAGGAAGTCCTTTTGTTAGACTTGGGCATTACTTAGGCTGCCAGAGCTTTATTGTTGCTGCTGTTGTTGTTGTTATTGGTTTGTTTATGTTGCACAAGTTTTGAGTTGACGCCCTCCACCACCCCCACACTTGCCTAATTAGTCGCTGAGTGGGTTTCTGTTATGCAAAAATCCCTGTCACGTGGCAAGTTCTTAAACAATTATCAAATACTCTGGAGTTAATAATCTTACTATAATCTCTCTCAGATTATCAATTAAGTGTGGAATATTTCTCCCATTTAGACAACATTAAGTCAGGCAAATTATGCAAATTTCAAAACATAATTCACTAAATTTTCTTATAATACTCTACGTAAATTCGAATTGATTGACTAACAGAATTTTGCATAAATCGTAAGACAAGAATGACCTCTCCAGTCAAAGCTGACCAAAGGGCATTTAACGTCTTAGAAGAAAATTTTCTTGAGATGTTCTTGACGAATAATTCAGTCAAACATTTCGAGCTCTCTATTCAACTGTATCTTAAGATATGTTGATGTTCAAAATCTGATGTGTGCATCTGATTGCATTCTCGGTCATTAACCAGGGCTAAATCTTGTGATTTCTAGTCTGCTTTTAAACGAGACATAATTAAGCGAGAAGAACAGCCAAAAGCAAACTGCTCTCGAAATATAGCAACCGAGGCTATCTGTCACAGACTGAGCAAAAACAAATTGCTCACACACACATAGACACACACACATGCTAAGCAGCTTAACAACCAAGTCATAAAGTCAAAATTGTCGCACACACAAACACGCATGAATACACACTCGAAAAGTGGTAGTAAAGAGAGTTGAGAAGTCATAAATTTTGTAGCAATTTTGCGGCAGAAAAGTTGCCATGAAATGCAGTAGAATGTCAAGAGTAATTCCAACATAAATTCTACCACATCAATCTCGGGTGAAACTGGCACGAGCAGGTAACAAGGTACTGACAGTTTCAGGCCAAAGCGTGAGAAGAGACAAAAAAAAGCAGACTTGACAACTCCTGAATTCCATGTTCTCTCTGTTCTCTACCCCGACAGATTAAAGCTGGAGTATTACGAGCAGGCCTGTGCCGTTGACAGTGTGACCAAGAAGTGTGCCGGCCGTCCCAGTGGCTGTCGCACGGCCATGATTGGCATTTTGGGCACCATGTTGCGCACCACCTGTGCCTGCCAGGGCACCGATCAGCAACATCTCTATCAGTGTGTGGGCTGGCGACGTCTGCTCTGGATGAATCCATGCGTTGGTAAGTTGGTCTAAAAGATTTGCACCGAACTCATAAATGATTTTACTTGGCTCTTCCTCTCTCTGTCTTTCTCTCATTCTAGTTGAAGCCCAAAAAGATTTCCATATGAAACGCTTGGCAGAGCTGGGCTTCTTGACCACTACAACAACAACAACTACCACCACTACAACTACAACAACCACAACAATTAGACCGCCGCCACCACCACCGCCAACCACTACAACCACCACAACAAGTGCGCAACCCAAGCAAACGCCCCGAAAGACGGCCACGCATATATTCAAAGAGTATCCTAGCTCGGTGAGTAGGACACGGCCTTACATCTCCTTAAGATTTCAGTAAAAAAAAAATCGAGTACGCTTCCTCCATTCCACCCCTGGCCAATCAACCTTTGAAGTAGGCAAAAGAGTTGACCCAACCACAGTTAACAAGCATTACAATATTCTACTTGTCCCCATCTTAACCCCTCCCCCCTCGTTACTTCATTTGAGCCAGCTTTTTCCAATCAGCACTCAATCAGTGCGTCCTGGACAGAAACCAAAAAGCCATACCGTACAATATGTAAGTGTATAGTTTTTGTTTATCTACCTTGTGTGTGTGGGGAACATCACTCTGGGCAAACCGACAAAGCAATCAATTCCTACAGTTGCCTACTCCCCTTGATCAGGTCCCTCTGGCTATAGCAAAGAGATTAAAATGTACATACAAGCGGAACAAACTCGATAGGAAAAAATAAATAAAAGAAAAAAATAGGAAAAATCTGAAACTCTTTAACATCTTCTCTCTACTTGCATGTAACGACAACTACAAAACCACAACAATAACTGCGACCACAACCACAAAAAAATGTGAACAAAAAAAAAAAAAACCAAAAAAAAAAATGCAAATAAATAAATAACAAAAAAAAAAAAAAAACAAAATTGAAAACTCGCGACGAAAAACTGGTGTGCCACGCAATATGCAACACTGAATGCTCAATGTGCAACAGCCAAAGGAGAAATCAGAGCCAGCATCGGTAGAACACAATTATCTGGATCCGCCCGATTCGATACCATTGCACAGCGGAAACGATGAAAACGGAAATGGCGGAAATGACGATTATCACAACGGCAATGGCAATGGCAAAGGCAATGGCCATGGTGATGCCAATGGCCACAACAACAACAACAATGGTAACAATAACGGTATGCGACCACACGGCAGCAAAAATGGTGGCAAACATGGCGGGAATGGTAATGGAGTCCATGCCATCGGCTCAAATTCAAACGGCCGCGAACGGGGCAGAGTTTTCGATGATCCAGTCATTTTTGTTGACCAAATGGAAACGACAGAATTTGTGGGCATCAGCATCACAGACCCGACAACCACAACGACCACAACAATGGCCACCACAACAACAACCCAGCCACCAAGTAAGTAAATGCAAGTGAACAACTCTGAGCCAGGATGGGACAAGTGGGCTTTCAGTTTGTTCAAAAGTTTTTTTTTTTTTTTTGTTCTTTTTTTGGTTTTTGTGATGGATTTGTGAGAATGAGGCAGCCTATTTATCCATTTGCATTTGGGTTTTTTGGTTAAATGCAAACGTTCCCTCTAAAGCGCGGAAGTGCAGGCTCTAAAATACCCTGAATTTCCTCATCGATAAACTCGTATTTCTGTCATATTTTCGCGTGTTGCCAATTCTGTTAGCTCATTTATACTACTCATTTGACCATTAGTCCAGACCAGAGGCAAGATTCCTAGCATCAAATGAAATGAAATCACCTATTCGAATTGATAACAGGAAAGCTTTAGCCTTAAAGGACATTCAAAATTGGCTTAGTTTCGGCGACTGAAGAGAATTGAATTAGAGTTAAACCAGAGTTTTATCTGGCATCAATTAAATATTCCTTCTAACCTTTTTTTTGGTCTCCCTGCTGCAGCTTTTCTTGGCAAATATTTCGTTGAAAATAAGTCAATCTAAAAGTAAAGACTATATAAGCTTTTTCGCTTGCCTGGCATTTTAATTTAACTACTTTTTCAGTTGCTTACTGTACATATTTTCGGGCTTAAACCTTTTGCGATAACATAATTGATGTGGTCAGTGCGGTTATTTTGGCTAATTGAAATTCCAAAAACCAAACCAAACAAAGGTCAGCCCCAACGAGTTATACGATAGTCTCGTAATTATATTTCATATTTTGTGATAGTTGTGAGTGTGGCGGTCATTAACCGGAAATGGGTTTGTTATCGGTTCATGTGGCAATTTTGTGGTCGGCTTCCCAAAAACTAATGTGGGTGTGTGCATATTTGAAAAGTTCACAACCACGCGTAAAAGTCTTACAGTCTCAGCATTTGACGATGTACATTTCAAATAAATCCGATTAACTCTTCTCTGGCATATGCATTGCACATCAAAACATATCACTCTCTAGCATTGTCATAATACTTCCGAATTGCCCTTACACACACACACACACACACACACATACCCACATCATTTCGCTGTCAGCCATAACATATTCTCCATTTATCACCCAAACGAACTCACTTGCTCACACTCAATCTCACGGAAACTGAAATATGTTTACAAACATCATTAAAAATGTAAATGAGTTTGTTTGTTTTCCATGTGTCTGTCCAACCATTCAACTCGCTCTCCGTCCATCTGTTGGCTTACAGTACTCTACAATCTATCGTAATTATTTAAACACTTGGGACATTTGCGTTTTGCATTTTGCATGAATTGTTGACCATATCCACTTTTGTGGGCCTTCTCTTCCTGTTCTGTCCTCCTATCAGCTTTCATAGTTCATCTATAATTGATTTAGCCTAGGTGGGTGCTGGTAGGCCAGTGGTCGTTTCAAAACTTATCTTTCATTCTCGTACACTCAACTAAATGTTGAATTATTCAAGCTAGGACCTAGCTGTGTATGATATCATAAATACAATAAGTTTTCTTTATTGGTAAAGTTTGCCCCAAAAAATAAAGGTTAAATTAGACTGGGCTCTGGGCTACAATAGAGCTTCCGTTTTCTTGTTGTTCTTCTTTTCTTTTTTCTACGTTTAATTACATATGAGCTTATTAGTTATGAAGAAAGCTTAATACAGTTTTAAAAAGTTTAGTTTTTTTTTTTTACAGTCCACCAGTCCTAATTAATTAATTAAGCTAATCATGTTCTGGTTTCAGGAAACTGTGTGGTTCAGCGACCTCATCAAACGGATCAACTCATACGTGAGGGTAGCAGCAAACGGGTGAGTTTAAAATGTTAAAAAAAAAAAACAATTGAAGCTCAAATTAGTATTCGAGTGCCCTATGATTCCAGTTTGTTTCGGATAATATTTCAAACAAATTAAAGCAATGAATATATATGATTATTTAGGGCATGCCCACATAAGTGCTACTAATGCATCCGAATGGAGCTATTAAAAGTGAATTGATTGGTATCCACTTACATAATCAAAGCACGCAACTTGTTAGCTTTCAATTTAGCTTATAACAAAGCGGAAATATTATTAGAGCTAATGGATTGTTCAGCCAATTTCGGTTCATATTCGCTTGTACTCTTTATTTATAAAATAGACTTGACCATAATATTTTTCTCCTATTACAGATATATTCTCTCGACGATGCCGAGTGCAGTGAGCTGTGCAGCTGTGGGGATATGCTAACACTCACCTGTCATGCCCTCTGTGTGCCCTTTGCCCCCTGCCGCACTGCTTTGGCCTTTTACAGTCATGCCTCGCCGGCTTATCAGGCCTTTCGCGGTCGTTGCCTCTGCTATTCGGGACGTTTCATCTGCATGAAGCCGCCACTGGAGGACTACACTTTGCCAGGTCAGTCTTCTGAAATCTTGTGTTCTATAATACATTGAAGGTTGGTGGTCTCCACTTTAAGGCGCAAAATGCTCTCGAGTAGTTAAAGAGAGGCATATACACGTAGCTAAAATGTATTTTAAGTTGGGGCACCTTGTGATATTTTTATGCCACACTTTCTAGTGTGCACTTCTTGGGCTTGGACTCAAACAATGCACACAAGGTTGCATGACTCTAGTTGCGTGCAGCACACACATAAAGCTGATATTTCAAAGAGGTTGCCAAGTAGATTATATTTGCACTTTGTTTTGTTGTACAACAATTTATGTCATTGTTTTCTTTTGTGTGTCTATCAGGTGGTGTTTTCTTACTGCTTGGCTATAGTTCTGCCGATGAAGCGTTGCTGAGGCCCCACACCAATCTGGGCGTGCAGGATGCTGTTCGAGCCTTGCAGCAATACGTGACAACGCATATCGATAATCAGGTAAGACATAACTAAATAAAGCGGAAATTCTAAGTCATTTTATATGAGAAATTTGTACTTTACTTTAATAATAATTAATTGCATTTTCATTCTCTCTACTCCGATCTCTTTTATTCGCCTGCAGACGCAATGCACATTGACATTGTACAATATGACGGAGGAGAATATTATTATATCGGCACGTTTGCCGCAAGATGCCAAACTAAAAGCCATTGAACAGCTGCGCAAGGTAAAGGTAAGTAATGCAATTTTCATAAGATATAAATAAATATATGAAGACATTGTTGAAATCATTAGAAAAAAATACACTCAACCGACCAACCAACCAACCAACCAACTATTTATTTGTTTGTTATCTTTTCAATTGAAGGATGAATGCACTCCGATATTGAAGACCATCAGTCATCAAATTAATGTCGGACATAATGAACTCCAATCCCACCGCCTGTTGAGCATTTTCAAAATGTCCGAAGTTGAGGTTATTTGGCCCAGGACACCGAGCTCGGCCCCAAGAGTGCAAGAAGCTTCGACACTTTTATTCCTGCTGCTTGCCGTCTCTATTACTTGCTGGTCCACACTGCGTATGAGTAATATATCAATCTTGAGAAGGCAAGCACTGACAACATGACACTACAGATAGAGTTGAAACAAGCGATGAGCACAGAGATAAACCAGGTAGGCACTAACCAACCACTCAGTCTGGTTAAATACTACGTAGCTAAAGGAGCTCTAAGTTGTGAGTTATAATTGTAACTATAAATAGATGGGTTGGATTTGAATTGGGGAAAGGATGTAACGATTTCGAGTAGTCCTGGCACAGGTTTGTACGTTGTAGCTACCTATACCTAAACTAATTGTATACCTTAAATAAATGATATACCGAGCAAGCAGAAAATAATGATAGAACAAAGACAACAGAAGCATTATATTTTAGTCCCTAGAGTTTAGGCCTTAACAGAATACATAGAAACACGTAAATGTGTATATGAATGCGGCTAAAATAAGAGTACGAAAGAAATAATTAGTTGTTGACTTAACTGAAAGGCTCAAAGCATTCTTTTATTTTGACCGCAATTGTATACTCGATCTAAAATTAAGTAATTTAATAAGTGTGGTGCAGAAAATTAGTTGAATTTGTATATGGGCGCTTTATTGTTAATATTACAAATAAAATATATATATATACATATTTATAGAACATTATATATTACCGTCTTACATTTTGATACAAATTCTAAGAGGATGTTATAGATAAAACAAAAAAAAAAACGTAATAATAATACTAACAAATAGTAGGCATATTATGATATTGAATATATGGAAATGAAAGTGAATACTGCTGTCTAAATAATAATATTAATTAATTAAATAAATAGCAAGAAGAAAGGCGCTAGGAAAATTATAGTTTGCCTAACCGAAATGTAAAAAGTGTGCAATACAATTTTATAAATAAATTTTTAATGTTACTTGTCCGGTTTGTAAATCAAAACAAAAAAGAAAATAAGAAACCTGTATATATAAAAGAGAGTAAATTTATAGCTTAAAATATACTACATGAATAGCTAGAGTTTTGTACGGTAATGAATAAAGTATAAACAAAAATATACAAACAGTTTAATAAACACTTTATCAAAAACTTTTCCTTCTTTTTTTTTTTTTGGTAAATTAATATTTCTGTTTTCTGAACTGGTAGGAAATTTTAATGTGTGTTGACAATTTTATTATTCTGCGTTATGCTCTTTTTCATTATTAATTATTGTTTTATTGTGCTGGCTTTACTAGCCTTGCTGCCGGAATATGCCCCCAGGATGCAGGAGCTTTTGCCTCCACAACGTTTAATAAATGGATTTTTTTGAATGTACATATTTCATCTATAAACAAATTTATTGTAGCTTTATTTTACTTTGTACCCTAAAGTGCTTCTCTTTCTTTTTTTTAATTATCAATTTTAGATTGCCTGAACGAGTTTTCAAAATTGTACACCTTTTCTTTTTCAACAGGTTTCATTTATTAAAGTGTCCTCGTTTTTTTGTAAATAGAATCTCAATTTAATTAACTTGATAAAAAATACTAACAGTACATATCAAAACGAACACCTAAATATACTCAAAGGAAAGGCATACAAATACTAAAATGAATACCCGTAAGTGCGGTTCTTTTGTACATATCTCTATACAATACAAATTATACAAATTTACATAAGAATATTGCAAAAAGTTAAATAAATACAAAAAAAAAAAAAGAATAATAATAATTCTAAAAGTTGGCAAATAATTTCTATTCAATTCAATAACAGAAAAATGAACTGTACATTTAACAAAATTTCATTTGCGCCTTAAAAAACATTTATAAAAATATTAAAAAAAATAATAACAAAATCGCTTGTAAATAGATACAAAAATAAAACAAAACAAAAAAAGCAAAAATTGAGCAATCAAAACTCTATCAATATTAATTGAAAGTTTCACAAATACATATGCAAAAACCATAAAAGTCATACATAAATAGGTATAAATAGATTTATTCATACCACACAAAGCACTTACAGAATACAAGCTAAAAATAAATCTAGGCTCGACCATGAAAACAGAAAAAAGCACAGCAGGACAAAATGCAAACATAGTCTACTTTTGAGAGCAAAGCAAACCTAGGCTTGCCTACTTTTCAGAGTTTGTTGTGAAATTGTGTGGCGCCCACATCAAATGGTCACAATCATGAAAAAATGTCTTCCTTAATGCATATACTAAGAGATGTGTGTTAAACAATGCATATTTAAATATTAAAAAAAATATATATATATATACAAGTAAATAAATAATTATATATTCAATATATTAAATGCTGTAATTAATGAAAACACTTTAGCTTACGCTTCTGATAGACGACAGACATAATATATGTATTTAAGTATATGTAAAGTAAAAATTACAAGGGTATCCTATATAAATATTTATGAATATCTTGCAAATTATAATACTGTTGAAACTATTAATAGCGAATGAGAAAATAAAACAACAAAACAGAAATCACTTACTCGGCGAACATTCAAAGAAAAATTATACTCGAAAAAGATAAAAAGAAATAAAAATTGAGTTTAGTAAATTTGATAAATTGGAATACAAAATAAATACTTTAATAGTCCTTAGGCAAAAAAAAAAACGCTTTAATGCAATAACAAAAAAAAACAGACAAAATGAATGAGGACTTAAACGAAGCACCAGAAGCAAAACCATAAATCCGTAGTTAATATTAGACGAATTTAGAAAAGTAAAACAAAACAGCCCTAAAATATCAATAGGCTTAAAAACAGAAGCTCAACTAAAAGCAAGTTCAAAGCTTGACCCAAAAAAATAAAAAACAAAAGGTAAGTTAGAAACATTAGAAAAGGGAGAGCTTGTCAATAATAAAGTAAATTATTAAAACAAGTTAATTAATTGCAAAATATAGCTATAATTGTTACAAGAGTTTAACAATAATAAAAACAAAAACAACTATCGATCTCGATCTCCTTTTTATTTTTCTACAAAATTCTCTTTTCAATAACTTTGAATTTTCCTATATTTCTGAACTCTCATCTCGTTTGTTTCGACATTTCTATTTGAATCTATTTGAATTCCTGTAATTCTCTTTATTTAAATAGCAAAAGAAAAACTAAAAATAAAAATGATTACCCTTTATGCTCATGAAGCACCAAAACAAAAGCGTAGCTACACTGTAAAGTACCGTTATAAAAATTAGCTCCATTAAGAGTTAAATAAATGTAAAATGTGAAAATGATTGGCACAACCAGAAAATGACAGCAATTGTAGCAGAAAACAAAAAAGAAACAGAAACAAAATAAATTCAGTTAAATAAAAACTGAAATTGTGCGTGAGGAATAAAAAAAAAAAATAAAAATAAAATAATTATATTATTATAAGCGAAGGGCAAGAGAGAAAGAGTTAGTTAAAAGTAAAGAAAAAGGAACAAGATAAAACTAATTATATGATACGTATATTAGAGATACCAACTATGTATAACTAAGTGGGCTTTACGTTAGAATATAAATATGTACAACTAAAACTAAAAATACATGAATAAAGTTAATGAACAAATAAAAAAAAAAAACAACTAAGTGAAAATATTATTTGAGTTCAAAGCTACAAGGATAATTGGGAATTGATTGTTTCGCCAGAAAAAAAAAAAACGATCAAAATATTTTTTATAAATATATAAAAGGTTGGTCTTTAGCTTGGTAAGTAACTGCTGTTCATATGTGACCCCCAGTTCTGCATATTTCTATTCTCTATAGATACATGTATAACACCATCGATACGAACAAAAGAAAACAATAGAATCACTGGAATAAGGTACTGAATATTGAAACGCCATTTTGTATATATAAAAAAAAAAAGGAAAAAAGAAAAGAAATGTCAGAATGAAAAATAACAAAAGGGAACAACAACAGCTTTGCATATAAGTATGTTGGTATGTAGAGCAAAATAAAAAAAAAAAAAACAAGAACATTGCAAAACAGGCAAAGTCTATTGCAAATAAAGCTAAAATGAAAAAAAGAAAGAAGAGAAACTGTACAATGCTTTTGTGAGAATACAACAAAAGATATATCGAAGACAAAGACGTAGTGGATATGCCGCTCAAGGCTACGCGACTGTGGAAGCACTCTGCCGTGGCTTAAGCTCCAGTTTACAGGAACCACTTAAAGCAGCCTCACTCACACACACACACACACACAGATACAGCTCACAGATACACATGCATACAAAGAAGAGAAAGGTCAATCATTGGAATGCTGCCAGTTAATTCGCATACAAAAGAGGCAACCAGCTCACTGAGAATAAGCGGCCCAGGCCTCTGTCCGGTTGGGGCGGCTGAGTTCGGCATTTATACTTCCACTTAATTAGGTAATAAATGATTGAAGAAATTATGTCTAGACGTGAGGACAATTTCGATGGCAAAGGCCTTAAGCGAAAGAAGCTTGACTTCCAGCCAATTCATTTGGCACGTGAGGGGCCAAAAATAACAAATACACACACACACACACATACACTTAAGCACACTCTTTTTATACCACACATTGAAATGCTGTAGCACTTTTTGTTGTTGTTTTTCTGTTCTTGGCCCAAAAACGAAACGAACAAAAAAATAAAAAGGAACTCGACATGTTGCATTGGTTTCTGTTCGCTTAATTTAAAACGTGTATGGAATTTATTGTCTGCTTTCCAAATAACATTGGCTCTTCATTTTCTTTTTACAAATTACTTTATTGGCATTCAAAACGGTGAGAATTGTAAACAGGTTTTTTATTCGAACTGCTCAATTGACCGAGCAGCTATTCAAATATTCAAATGAAAAAAAAAAACAAATTATTTATTATTGATTTTAAATTGAAATTAAAAATTGATTTGACTTGACTCTGAAAAAGAATAAGAACGACTTAAAATATGATCCGATTCTTTTCGAAAATTCACACCCTAATTTCATTTCAGAAGTAAAATGATTTACTCTGCCAGCTCTCTCTCTCTCTCTCTTATCTTTATCGTTTAATTTTTTGTGTCATTTTAGTATATTTAATGAATCGTAATGAATACGACCCGCATTTTTTTCATAGACTTTTACGTATCTGCTCCTTCCCCGTGACTGTTGCACGTAAAACAAACAAAACATACGGGTGGTCAATGAATAGGGCACGAAGCAGGATAGATGGACCCGGGCAGTTCATTAATGGCCACCCCAACCGGGCAATGTCAATGGCACTTCATACACAACGACACCGACACCGGCACAGCCTCACTTCAGGCTTAATAGAGGCTGAGGTTTAATGGCGTTAGAGGCACTATCCTTCCGAGTTGTAAGGGAAATCTTGCAGGACAGGAAAGAGTGTGTGTAAATAAGATCTTTTGTGTGTGTTTAGTTACACACACACACACACACCTTAACTTGTCCCCCGCCCTCTTCGTAAAGGTTACTTTAGTCAGGCTTGATTATGAGCTTGGCATTTTTAGTACTTCAACTGTTGCGCTTCTGGGTTAAACGAGAGGAGAGAAAGAAACAGGTTGCACGTCATATTTGCCACAGCCTCCCGGCCTTGGGCCTTCATCTAAATCACCTCCTCACTTACAACGTTGACTTTATCTATTTGTTTTGTTGTTGTTGTTGTTGTTGATGATGCTGCTGATGTTGGTCCTTCTATTTCCGTTTTGCTTTGTTCTGCTTTGCAATTGCCTCTTATTTTGTGTTAATTGAAGTTGCCGGCATCACATTTTTTTCCAGTGGTCCTTGACTGAAAGCGGCGGGTGGAGTGGTGTGTGTGTGTGTGTGTGTTTTTATTGCTGCTTCTACATATTTGCCTCTTTTTGCAATTTTAATTAAAAACGTGTTTATAACAGCGCAAAATGCTGATGAGTGAGCAGAATAATTTATTTCAAATATAAAGAAATAAATACATAATACGCCACTAATACAAATACATAAACACACAAAGCCCACAAATACTCACACACACACACACGCACACGCTACTGGAATGTGAAGTATATGTGTTGAGGTAATTAATAGAAATTTACGTGCCAAGTATTTAAATCAGTTTATTGACTTGAAGTTTTTATGGGTTAATGAAAAAGTTAACCAGAAAAACACACACACACACTCACCCACGCACACATGCACAAATGAGCAAAAATTGCAAATCAATAAGGGAATTTAAGGAAACAACAAAAAATTGAAGCTGTTTATAATTAAGTCAGAGAGCAGATAAAAATATTAAATATTTTTTTACAAATTCAAAGAATTTTTATAAAAAATTTTAGTTTTTTGTTTTGATTACATTTAAAAAAGCAAATTAAATTTACTTTACCCTAGCTAAAATAATAAATAAAAAAGTTTTTGGGTTTAATTAAATTCTTAAAAGATTTTCATATTGTTGGTTCACTATTTTTTTTTTTAATAAAAAATTTGAAATTCTCCCCGATTTTTTACAGGAATTTTTTCAATACAGAAATAAATATCAATATTGCAAATAAGATCAAAAGAATTATATATCTGAATAAGTTAGTAAGTTGAGCTAAGGTATTACGATTCGCAATTGTAATGTTTAAGCCTTTTCATAACACTGGAAGATTCGAAGCTTGCAGAACTGAGAATAACTAGAGGTTGGTTTTCTTGTTGGTCTTGTTGTTGTGTATTTTTCAAGCATCTTCAATTTATTGCACACCACCATCACCACAGAAGACACGCTTGAATTGCGAAAAGGGCAAAAGAAGTGCGCTTGCATTTACACATTACAAATTCCTTTGAATAACGACTGGGAATGTATATTGCCATGCATTTTACGCGCCAGTCCAAACTAGGCGAAGATGATGGAGATGAAGTGGAAGAAATGCCACTGAGGGTATGCTCAAAGTGTGGGTGAAACCACATTGCCATTGAGCAAAAATGCACTGCAACACCAACAGGCACAAAGAATTCAATTCAATTGATATTCAAATGCGCATTGCGAGCACGCAGAGGCATCCATTATTTGTCGATTTTACACATGGCATATAAAAAAAATAATAATAAAAAAGAATCGAAAGAATAAGAATACATAAAATAGAAAACAGAACAAAAAAAAAATGTTTCACATAGACTGGAGAAATGGGCCAAGTGCCAGGAAAATGTTTTGCCCACTGACAGAATCGAAGCCAAACTACCAAACATTTTTGCGGTCTCGACAATTAAAAAGGACTCAAACGCGAATTGGAGGAATGGACCAAGTTCCGACTTGAAAATATATTTAAATTCAAATTCAATTGTTCCAGACAAAAGAAAAGTTCTTATTATAATTATTACAACATTCGCTCAACCTTATGCCAAAGGTGGGAGCTGCGAACCTTTGCGAGGCCTCTATTTGCATGCCAAAGCGAAGAGAAAGGAGTTGTTGCAGAAAGAAAGCACAGACTCTGCCAACAAAAGTAAAGAGGACAAACCGACAGATCGACAGACACCTAGACAGGCAGGCATCCATTGGCAACATTCAATACGTTCAAGACAAGTAGAAAAGTGCGGGAGACTGAGCTGCAAGGGGTGAAGGAAATGTAACTGGAATGGCAAACAAAAATGCTAAGGAGCCAAATACTCGAACATTTGCGAACGCGGCAAAGTAGCGAAAATTTGCAAATTGATTGCATTCCTGGGCCAAGCTCCACTGCTCTGCAGAATGTCCCCGTTGACCCCGCTGCACTCACTCCGGCTGAGCCAGGGCATAACAAACTGAAATATGAAATCCACTGCAGCTCTGCCAGACCGGGTGACTTTCATCGACCCTTGAATGTTACTTTTGATAATGCCACCAATGTTACACACAAGTGCATCCTCAGACCCAAGCCAGCCAAACTTACCAATGGTGGCTGTAAGCCCCATCCCCTTCCAGGCTAGCATAGCAGGTAGTTTCCTAAGCCCAGGAGTGCAAATTTTGCACATTTTTGCTGGCAACTCTAGAGATTTTCTATTACTCCCTTCTCACTTTGCATACGAAAGAGAAAAAAGATTTTCCCCCCGCCCAATGTTTCCGAAAAATTGCCAAACAAAAGCCAAAGGCCTTCATCAGCATCATCAACAACAGCCAGTTGCGAGTGTAAAAGAGGCCATGCAGCTGAAGTGAGTAAAGCGAACGGGAAGAGACTCAAAGAATCTGAGTATGTCTGACGAAAGACTATTAAATTTATTTACTGCTTGTTCAGTTCAGAGGCAGTTCAAAGGTTGAGCAAGCCAAACCATTCCTTCTCGGCAATCAAATTATGCAAATCTCTGATACTTGCCTAATTATGATGTCTGAATGCTTAACTTTAAATCAATTTGTGTCAGTGCGAAGACCTAGACTTGAGATATTTTGTAATGTAGTTAGAACTTGAGCCTGAATATTTTGCCTTGCTTTTATTTTTGAAAATTTTATTAAATATTCAAACACTTTCGAGCACTTTGTTGTTTCATCTGTCACACCATGAAATCCCCAAATAAAAAAAAAAAAAAAAGAATCAAGCCGCTCAACCGAAAAAAAAAGAACGCTAACAAAATGACACTTAGAGCAAAACAGGAACACATGCCTAATAAATAATTCAGTGTGCAACAAGCAGACAACAAGAACATTTGTGGATCCACCCAACTCATCTTTTCTCTTTCTATGCTAACTGGCCGGTCAGTCCTGGTCCTGGTCCTGGTTTGCCTGGGCAGGCTTGTAACGGTGCGTCCATTTTAGTCTCAGAATTTCTCTGATGACCACTTGGTTGGTCGTGCTGCCTCTCGATGGTTTGAATGAACACTGCTTGGTCATATTAACACAAGATTGAAACCTATTCGAATGTGTTGGCACAAGTGGTGCGTGTTATTCTGTGTACTTGTCTGAGTGTCCTTGAATGACTCAAGAGTGCTCTCAAATGCGGGTCATTTGTTTTCTGAGAGCCTGACAGTCAGCCCCAGCTTATCTTAGAGAATTTTGGTTGGAGATATTTAGGTATCAGTCTCGTCCAGATTGTGGAACATAATTTGAAGCATATTTCTCAAAAAAAAAGAAAAAGAAAAAATGGTCAACAGCGATGATGGCAGTTTTTTCCTTTACTGAACCAGAAGATCTACTAACAATTTCCTTGTTAAACATATAAAAATAAAGAGAAGCAAAATCGTAAACCTACAATTCAATCAAACGACATGAAAATATAATACCAAGACAAGAAAATGCTTTTAGCTGGCTAAAAAAAAAGTACCAAAAAAAGAAGAACCGAAGAAAATAAAGAAACAAAACACCAAAAACCGACCCACATACAAATTCCCATTGTGTTGAATGTTTCGTCTTTTTTGTTGCCGCTGCTGATTCAGTTTGTCTGTAGTGTATTTTGTTGCCTTTTGTCTTTATTGAAAATCTGTGCTTAGGCTGTCATTGAAAATGAAGAGCTCACTAAGGCAAAAACCGCTCAAATTGTTTGCATTTTGAATAAGGTTCCGTTTCCGTTTGATTTACACGCCCGCCTTACACACTCATGTGAGATTTTCATATTGATATAATATTCAAATGAAAGGTAAAAAGTGAAAGGTAAAAGAAAGACAGACCAAAAAAGAAAAGGCACGAAATGTATAAATTCAATGGCAACCGGCAGACGGCAGACATCGAGAGCCGTCGTAAAAATGAAAAATGACATACAAAAAATCATTTAGCATAATGATTAAAATAAATCATATTAGAAAGCATATGAAATGCCAGAAATCCCAGAAAGGAAAGGAGGGCAGGCACAGACAGAAGATTGCACACATTACGTATACGCCGTGTATACTGGCCTGGGCAGCAGAAACAAACGAAAACGCAAACGCAAAACGAAAACTCAAACAGCCAAACAAAAATGATTTATAAATTGGCACGACGTGCATAAAATGTTGAACACAAAAAATTCCCACTGCATACATAATGAGGACCAAGCTAAGCAGAGGAGCTCAGACCAAATAGCAGCGACTGAGGCTCGACTTTCAGACCCATAACCATTTCCATACTCATACTCCAAACCCATACTCATTTCAATTCCAAAACCAAACTGCTAGTAGACAACACCAGCATCATTGCCGTCGTCGTAGTCGTCTAGTGCTGGCCAACATCCGAATTATGTGTGGCACTAAGTGGAAGGAAGGAAAGTAGGAGTGGCATTTAAATGCGCGCATTTACTTCCTTATAAATGCCACAAATAAAAATATGCTAGAGGCAATATGCTAAAAAGCTAGCGAAGACTAGGGCCTAGCCTCCGACTAACTTCCTTCCTCCCAGACGAAATGGGGCCAAGAGTGTGGCAGCATTGGAGACCAAGCTGCAGCAAAGATCATGCTGTCCAGGCTGGTTGTATGTGTGCGAGTGCACCGTTAGTCTGTATATGGATAAGTATGTACTTTAAATCTCATTTGGCCTGCTCCATGGCTCTACAGAACCCTCCAACCTGAACCTACGACCCTTATGTTTCCACAAGCTCACAAAAAAAAAAAACAAGCAACAATTTTTGCTTTTCCTTTTTTTACGTTTCTTGATGGTCGAGAGCTCAAGGCAGCTAAACAGACCGACACTATCGCTATGCAAGCCATGAAGCTTCACACCGGCACACACACACACACAACCGCAGAATCCTCCAAACCCACATGCACGTTCTCCACTCCCACACATACTAATAAAGCTCGGGAGTAAACGCGTACAACTCACGCACATATGCCATGAATTTCATTTAGTCAGTACGTGTATGTATTAGTTAATATTATTTTGGCTGCCTTTAAATTACTTAAGCCATAAAGTGAACCGACGAAAAAAAAGCCAACCGACGTCGTGTGTGGGTATTTCTTTGTAGGTGTGAATTGGTTTGTTTGTGTGCCTGTGTGGTTAGTTAAAAACACGCGTGTGTTCAATTATTTCAACAAATTGTACAGACTGCACTTTACAGGTATTTAACAAAAGCAGTAGAGCTCCTTTTATTCTCAATGGCCAACAATATTTTTATACAGACTGAAAACAAAAGAATCCTGAAAGTCTGCTGTCAAGCCTTTTCGTGATCGTATTAAATGCAGCTCCACTTTTATGTGGGTATTCTCTGTCCAGGTCAGCACTGAGACCAGCTCAAAAGTGCATCTTTTAATGGCAGCCATGCGTCTTAGTTCGGAAATCTCAGCAAAAACTGACAAAAGCACCGCATGGCACCAAAGTTCTGAAAGTCAGGGCAATCGCTTGCCACCCGCCGTGAAATTTTGCTGCATATTAAAAGCATGTGGCAAGCAGCGCCTTGCCTGCCGCACAAACAACCAACCAAATAAGCAACCAAACTGGCAGCAGCCAATGATGATAATGCGGTACACGTGCTCCAAAGTGCAAGCACTTGAAATATTTATAAGCTACAGCTTCAACTATTTGGCAGATAAATCACAGACTGGCAGCAGACACCAGCAAGAGACATGTATCAGGTAGGAGGCGCCACCAACCAAATGAAGAAAGATGAAACGAAACGCTTTGCCGTTGCCGTTGCCGTTGCCGCCAACGCTGCAAGTTTAGCAACTGTGTCAAAATGTCAGTCACTTTCTTTGGCGGACTGTGGTATTTGAGCTTTAGAAGGTCCACACTTTTATACCCAAACTAATACAGCCATGGACGATGGCACAAATTTGCTAATTTGAGATTTGATAAAATGAGAAAAACAGAAAGATTTTAGTTACTTTTTATTAAAAGGAAAATAAAAATAATTATATTTCATTAGGTTCTATTAAAATTTTATCATATTTAAGCCTATTAATTGATGCAACTTTGACCTGAGTTTTTACAAAAGTTAAAGGCTTTTTAATATTGCCTAAGAACTTTAAATAATTAATCAAGCACTTCCAATTAAAAGGTGGCAAAATTACATTTACAAGCTTTCTGTCAATTTTAATTTGCATTTATAATTGTTTTTTATTGAATTAGTTGAGAGGATTAAGAAATTTTCTTTTACGATATAAAAAAGTTTTAAAAATATCTTAAGAATTCCACACAGATCCTCAAAGAAATAGACAAAAATAATTAGTTTTTCTCCCATTGTGCCAAGAACACTTTTTATGCGCTTCCTGAGATTGATGAGCATCATCTTCGAGACCAACAAAAAGAGCAAACAAAAAAGAAAGTAGAAATAAGTAAAAGTCAAAATTTATGCGAGTTTAAGGCAAGTGTCAAATCTGTAGGCGTTGGGCGTTTCCTTTCTGTGATAGTCGGCTGATGGGCTGGTTGTCCTGCGGTCGCGTCAAACGAAAGTGTTGACAAAGTGCAGGATGATGCATTTAAATATTTTATGCTTCAAATAAAGCGCGTAAATATTTAAGTGTGAAAACGTGTTATGGCTTCTTCAGCTTGCCCCCTTCTCTCTCTTTCTCCCTCTGTGTGATGTCAATAAAAGTGACTGCTGGGAGCTCGGGAGTCTCCTCTAAAAAAAGTTATATTAGTGTGGCTAATATATAATTTTTACATGTGCTACTGATTGTCCTGACAACATTTGAGTGGTTGGGCAATTTCGAAAATAACTTTAACTACAATTTAAAAAGAATAAATAAATAAAGAAATGCCTGTGACTAGTCATATGGCTTAGCAGCTCTTAGGTTGAATGGTTGACATGACAGTAAAGTCGTTAGACTCCAACCTGATTTGAGCTAAAGTTTCTACGCTTATTTACATGTCATACGTAAATTGTTTTCCATGTTATTTTTCCGTTTTTATATTTTCTTTTCTTTTTCTTTTTTTTTTTTTTTTTTTTGTTTGGGTACATTTCACTTCACTTTTAGTGATTTGGTGTTGTCGCTGTTAAACTTGTTGGTATCTTGACTGGGATACGAAGAGATGGAGCACTGGTAGAGAGCTCAAAAATCGAAAGCATGTCAAGCTTTGATATTGATGCATGATGTGCGAGCCGCGTACGTACTACAAGCTTACATGCATACATACATACATACAGATGGTTACAGGTAAACAGAGTGACGGACTGGCTGGGATTTTAAGTGACAAGCAACGCGTCGAGCCATTCTAAATGCTAAGCCCTTGTTGTCATTGGACTGGCTGTGAGTAAAATTTGTATCAAATGTCAATCTAATTTCATTTTTCTGCTTGAGTGTCCTGTTTAGGCATCCTTCCTGGGCGATTTACTGGGATAGCAGCTGCCGTACCATTGGGCCAAATATTTTGTTGTCTTTGTGCTTTTTTTTCTATTCTGGCAATTTGACAAATCGTATATTGACATGTGTTGACATACACACACACACACACTGAATCACAGAATCACATGGAAAGAGTGTATAGCACGTGACAAAGTGAAAAAGCGATGATACCATACAAAAAAAAAGAAAAAAACTTACCAAAAATGGAAACAAACGCAAAACAGCACCAACGAAGCCAAAGGCAGCACCAAGAAGAGGGAAGGGATTTGTTTGAGGCTGAAGGGTAGGCGGCAAAGGTAATACTGTAAAATTCAATGAATTGGAAAATGTTTTGTTGGTTGTTGTCATTATTCAATAGCAACCAACGCAGATATGCAGGTGGCGGTACAAAGGCCCTTGGCTGCTTTTACACTGCCTGCAAAAGAAAAAACAAATCGTTAACAAAATCACTCCTGACATATAAAAATGAAACAGAGAACAGAACAACAGCTGCCCCAAAAAAAAAAAAAAAACCGAAGAGGTGACTATTTAGACTACAAAGTGTATCTGCTTATTTTTACCATGAATTGAATAATTATGCGAATCATGCGGAAATTGAAAATACATGAAAAAAAAATCGTCTACCTATCCAAAAGCTGCGGGCTCGTAGTTTAGACTTTTCCAATCTAAAACAATTGGAGAAAATATTAAAATAATTTTCGATACTTTTTTTAAGGCATCGAAAACCGTATACCTTTTTTATAGTAATAATCAAAAATAATTCCTATTCATATAAACAGATTCCACTGTGTTCAAGCCACTACAGATCTAAAGATCCCTTCTATTATCTACCAAACTGATTACAGAATTCAATAAACTCTTTTCGTGAAAAAATGTAAAGTAAAAAAATTTCTGTGCTTTAGATTTTTAGTAAATCATTTCAACTGCTGGTTTCGCCGGAGCTTTCACGTATTGTTTATTACTTATTTGTAGGCAAACAAACAAACACGCGCATATATACTGACAAATTTATGCATACAAATAAAATTAAAGTAAATTGATTTATCTGCGGCGCATATAATACACACAAAGTCGGCATTAAGCCAAGGGCAGCGGTGTCAGGGATGAGGGCAGAACGCAATCATTGGGGACACATTAACTGTGAGACAGACGCCGAACACAAATGCAAATGTTGCGATATCCATACACACACACACACACACATACACACTCACATACTTGCCTAATACGCTCGTAAAAAGGCAATTTCCACAACTTTGCGCACCTCGAACGGCGGTCCTTGCCGAATAAAAAAAAACAGAAACACACACACGTATTTTGGTTGTATTGTTGCTTTTGTTGCTGCCGCTAACTCAATTTGATATTTGCAAATTTTGTTGTTATTGCGGCTACACACACACACACACACACAGACTCAAGCACATATATATGTCCAGGACCTCTGTGCTGTCCATTTTGCTCGCTAAGTCTGCCCCAGTCAAGGCATAACTTATGCCACGCCTCACATATGAGAGTTAGGCCTGGGTGTGAGTGTGGGTATATTTGTGTGCGTGCGAATGTCCCTGCATACATTTATTTCAATTTTTACAGCACCAGGGCATGTGTCTGCTGCCTCCAGACCTGCCCAGGCCCCCTAAAGTTCATCGTGTGCTTTAAGGCAAACTTGACTGTTTTTTTTTTTTTTTTTTTTCGCTCGTCTTTCATCTGACGCCCCCGCAGTCCTATTACATTTTACAAGATTTGCATAAACACTTTTATCGAAATATAAATGACTTAAAGTACTTTGAATATTTTGTGTATATTCTCCTTCTCTGATCTTCTCTCATTCTTTCTGCTTTCTTTGCATTGCTGCGCTCATGAATTTAGCAATTCTCTGGCGTCACATTATGGACGCGTTTATGGCATCACTTTAACGAGCTTTCTGTCTAACGCACTCCCAACTGCTGATACTAGCAGGGTCCATTGCTTAAAACTGTAAAATATATATTTTAGTATATTTTAGCCTATTATTTTTTTTATATATAATCTCAACCACTTAGATCTCAATTGCCCTGAGCAAACTATGCTTAGGTTTGAAGTGCTTCAGTTCATCGCCAAATTCATTTTAATTTAGGTAATGATTTCTTTTTAATTGAATGATATATTTTACTTTGATTAAAATAAAACCAGCATTTCGGTAGTTAAATCATGATTTTTAATTTGGCAAAAAGGTTTTGAAATTTAAAAATCTTTACCATTTATACGATTTTCTCTTTGGTATCGCCAAATTAAAAAAAGTACGAGGGTCGTTTGATAAGTCCGTGACTTTTTGTATTTGCCGCGCACCTGCTCTAAATACAACACTGCTCCTGTCAGCAGTTATCGATTAACAGCTGACTGTAAAATTTTGAGAAAGCTGCGTTTTTTGGTTTGCGTTTTATAGGCATTGAAAGCAGACGATCTCGTGAATTTTAACGAAAATGGAAAAAAGTGAATTTCGTGTGCTAATTAAGCATTATTTTTTGCGTAAAAAATCCATCACCGAAACCAAGGAAAGACTTGATAAATATTATGGGGACTCTGCACCATCAATTTCAATGGTTAAGAAATGGTTTACTGAGTTCCGTTGTGGTCGTACCAGTACAAGTGATGCCGAACGTTCAGGTCGCCCAAAAGAGGTCGTCATGCCAGAAATCGTCGACAAAATCCATGGAATGATATTGGATGATCGGAGAATGAAAGTGCGTGAGGTAGCTGAGGCTGTAGGCATCTCAACTGAACGGGTACATCACATTTTACATGAATATTTGGACATGAGAAAGCTTTCCGCGCGATGGGTGCCGCGATTGCTCACACACGACCATAAGCGCAACCGTGTGACCATTTCAAAGGAGTGTTTGGCGATGTTCAACCGCAATCCAAACGAATTTTTGCGCCGTTTCGTTACCGTAGACGAAACATGGATCCACCACACCACACCAGAGACCAAAGAACAATCAAGACAGTGGGTTTCTCCGGGTGAACGTGCACCAAAGAAGGCCAAGGTGGGTCTGTCGGCCAACAAGGTCATGGCCACAGTTTTTTGGGATGCACAAGGTATCATTCACATCGATTACCTTGAAAAGGGTAAAACGATCACCGGCGAATATTATTCAGAGCTTTTGGACAGATTCGATATTGATTTGAAGCAGAAACGACCGCATTTGGCGAAAAAAAAAGTGCTGTTCCATCAGGACAATGCACGGGTGCACACGTGTGTAGTCAGCATGGCAAAATTTCATAAATTGGGCTACGAACTGCTACCCCATCCAGCATATTCTCCAGATTTAGCCCCCTGTGACTATTTTTTGTTTCCAAACATGAAGAAATGGCTCGGCGGTAAGAGATTCGGGTCAAATGAAGAGGTCATCACAGAAACAAACGACTATTTTGAGGGCCTTGAGAAAACCTATTATTTGGAAGGAATAAAAAAATTGGAAAAACGCTGGACTAAATGTATAGAGCTAAAAGGAGATTATGTTGAGAAATAAAACGCTTCTTTGACGAAAAAAATATATTTTATTCAAAAAGTCACGGACTTATCAAACGACCCTCGTAAATGGGACAACTGACAACACTCTGACGGCGACATCAATGACAACAAACTAACAAAAGTCAAAGCAATTGTAATAAATGACAGCAGACATCTTTTGCCAAAGTGGGCGTGGATGATTCCGTATAATGGTGGCAAGTCAGGACCGGAATATTGTGTGTATGTGTATGTGTGTGTGGCGGCGGGGTTGGGGACTAGAGGTCTAAATAGGGTAAATGCCAAAGCTGAAAATCCTTGCCAGTGGCTGGGATAGTCGTTGTCGAGCCAAGACGGCAACTGATATCCACTCGAAATAACGTTGCAAACGGCATTCCAGCGAAATATTCTCTAGCATTTTAGCATCATTAGCATTGATTTATGATTAAGTTCAACCTCAATTTTCAGTTAAATCGTTTTCCTTGCCGACTTTCCTTTTGCGCTCGTGCGCGTCCCTTTCGCCCCAACTCATCCAGCCGGAGTCAGCACTGTGCGATGGAATGCCGAATGCCGTTGCTAAGTCTCGCAGAGATTTGTCCCGGACCGATGGTGGCTGGGGGTTTCTTGGGTTGGGCAAATGTCGAAAACAAAAATCAGAAATCAGAGTAGCTGCGATTCTTACAATCGGACGCACTGATGTGTATAATGATCTTTAGCTGGGATTTAAAACGGATAATAAATAATAAAAAATACACGGAGAAAAACGGAACTGTGCTGGGAAGGCGTCGGTGGCCGCCCACAATAAAGTAGGAAGTGCTCTGCCCCACTTTGGGTTAAGTTGGGTTGAAGCTTACAGTAAGTAAGCGGACCTAGGCCTGATTGCCCGCTCTGCGCCCCCCAACGTCTGCTCCATTCACGTTGAGCCATCATATTGCGTCAGTTCGTCAGCTCGATGGCTCTTCATAAAAAATGAATCGTTAAAAGGACGCACAACGAAATATAAAGGAATATAAATGTGCTCTGCCTCAACAAATCAAAAAATGAATGAAAGCAAAGAAAATAAAAAAATAAGAAAGCGTGGGGTAAATAGGCAAACTGGCAGGGAACACCGAAGACAATACCATGATATATGATGAGCTTCAGTTGGACCTTTGTGGAATTAAGCAAAATTTACCAGAAAATAGTAAATTGATATAAATGATTGCCTCAAAACTATATAAATGACTGTCAACTTAAAAGTAGTGGACACTTATAATTTAAATCAATATTAAGTAGACGACACGTTGAACCAAAAGTTAAGCCCAGTTGGCTTGATAGGAAAAGCAATATAAAGTCAAGTCAAGCAGAGTGTCGGTATGCCACAGAGGCCTTTTTAAAAATCATTCAGTGTACAAATTACACTGCACAACTCAATCGAACTTAATAATATTTTCCGTTTGTCAGCAAACAACAAAAGAAAGAATATATCAGAGAGAGAGAGAGAGAGAGAGAGAGAACCAAAGCAAAGCAACCAACCAATGAACCAGTCAGCCTCGCCGCCAACGAATTCACCAAACAGACTACAAGGCAAACAGACTACCGAACAGTCAGTTGGCCATATTTGAATTTGAATAATGCCGTTCAATAAGCAGAATTGCCTTCATTCAGATGCTGTTGGTTTCCCTTTTGCCCTTTTTTGCGGCTGATATGGCCTCGTGCCTGTTTGTCGGCACAGGAAATCCACAGGGTTGTGTTGACAGTTATTTTCTCGGCTTAAACAAATACCGACAACAAAAGCAACAGCAGCAGCAGCAGTGGAAGCAGCAACGGAATCGGAATTGGCAGAAACGGAATTTGCGGCATTGGCGACGGTGGTGGCAGCATTGAAATATGGAACAAGTTAAAAGGATTTATTAACTTTTAAAAGCTTCGCACAACAAAGCAACGGCAATACCGGCGAACAACGCAAATAAACCAAGTTAAATTCACTTTATACAATATAGAAAAAAATCGCAAAAGAAATGAACATAAAAAATAAAATAAAACTCAAAATAGGAAAAGACAAATAAAAAGGTAACTTCTTTTCGTTTTATATTACAAATTTATGTGACTGATATTTCTTCCTTCTTTATTATATCGACAGCTATTTACATTTTCCTACAGATTTATGGGATATCTCTGTTAGTTATTGTTATGTTTTTAAAAAGATTTCAATCATATTTAAATAGTTTCGAATGATGTCTTTAAAATACTTCTGTTCTTCTGTACCTCTTCTGAAATGAAAAGCCTTGAGGCAGATAGCAAAATACTTTCTTTAATAATTCTGTTAAGTCAATTCGTCCTACTCATATTGTCAAAAGAAATTTTATGAGGACTATAAAAATATAAAAATCCTAATGTTATCTACGGACCCCCGAAACTTTTATCGGATTCCTTTTTCGTTCTGGCGAAAATCCTATATATTGGACTAGTAGGACCGGCTAGGTTGGTATAAAATCTATATGATTAACCGATTGGACAGAGGATTAACTTTTATACTCGAATCCTTAATACCAAAACTTAATTGAGAAGTCATCCATCAGATTTGGAGAAATGCCCAAGTCCGATTTAGGTTCGTATGACAGATTCTAACAAAGAGCAGGATAATGCTAGGTTGGTATAAAATCTATATGATTAACCGATTGAACTGAAGGCTAGAACCCTTGTTAACTTTTATACTCGAATCCTTAATACTAAAATTTAATTGAGAAGTCTTCCGTAAGTTTTGGAAATATGCCCAAGTCCGATTTAGGTTCGTATAACAGATTGTATGAAAGATTGTATCTTTTCAAACAATACAAAATAATATTAATCAAAGAAAACTCTACCAAAAAAAAAACCTGCTTTCCAAATGTTCCCAAATTGCATATATTCGGTGGCTTTTGGCTTTGTGACTCCAAGTTTTTCTAAATTTGAACAAACAGTCTTATATATTTATGAGCTTAGCTGCGTACCATAATATTTTGGTCTTGATTGCCCATCCATGGACAAAACAAAACAAAACAGAATAAAATAAGAAAAAAGTAAGGAGAATTTCAGTAATAAGAATGCCAAAAGGAACATTGCAGTATTGCCGACTGAAGGAAATAGCGAAATTCCTAGTGGAGTTTACTGTCAATGTTATGCACTTTTATGCTCAACAAAGGCGAATGCCACTTGCGGCCATTGTCATGGAGACGCAGGCACACAAATACACAAAGGATTCTAACTCTTCTGCATATGTATAGGTATATATAAAAAAATAAAAAAAACATATAGAGAGAGTCCTACATACACACCAAAGGATTTGCGCATAAATTGTGCTGCCAATAAAAAATATGGCAAAGTCACACAAAATGCATACACAAAGTACATAAATTGGCTTTCTGTCGTCAAGGCAAAGCAGTTTTAGCTCTTTTTGCTTCTTTCAACTAGAATAAGAAAAGAAGTCTGGATTGCAGGGGTATGAACAGGAAAATTGAAATAAATATTAACTATGCTGCTGCATAAAGCCAAGATATATGCAATTTCCAACCGTATACAAAAGTTCACTGTAAAAAAAGTACAGTTTCCAAAATGAAAATTTTAAACTTTAACAGGCCCGAATTAAATAAATTTGAACCTCTCTTTGTATTTGCAGGGATTAAAAGATGAGCTAGTTATATATATTCATTCATCATTAACTAAATTTGATAACCGATTTTTCATAGTGTAAAGTAGACTTTGCTATTTGGTTTGAATCAGAATTTGAATTAAACACTTTGTATGCGCTTCAGCCTTTGAGCTGAACCGTAGAAGTGGATTTCCACAATTTCCACTTTCTTCAAACCTTAATTTTCTTTTAGTGATGCTGTTGTCGCTGTTGATTTCGCTGACATTTTCAATGGAAAATTAGCACACTTTTTTCGCTTTACACTTTTCCTCTGCTTTGTTTTTAAATGTACTTTTTTTTTAGCTTGTTCTCTCTTTGCTTATCATTCGAACTCCCACCCTTTTCAATTCGTAAATTCAAAAGTTCGGAAGCTGTTAATAATGTCGACAGGCACACGACACAAGTATTTCATTACACTAGCGAGCTCAGCCAACGCGAACAGAGCGAGCAACGGTCCTGGGGAGCTGGACAGTCTGCGATCCGGTTGGTCAGCTGAGTGTGTCAGTTGGACTTTAGTAGCATCCAACACCATTATCCGGTGGCTTTATTCAATTTAGTATGAGCGCAGAAGCAGAGAATGGCGAGAAGGGAAGTGCAAAAAGAGAGCTGCAAACAGAAAAATACTCTTGATAAATGTTAAAAGCAATTACATAGGGCATGAGAAATGAAAGAAAAACTAATTAAATCCTTTGTGCCACTTTTGGTGATACAAAGCAGGGCGCTAATAGCGTTAAAGTAACACAAACACGTCTACAATTTAGGTCAAAATAATAGTAATGTCCTTCAATTAGAATTCTGTTTTAATTTTAACACAAAATCGGAGCAACTTCAAAACGAAAAATTTATACAATCCAGTTTGGTTTGCTTATTTGCTTTTGCTCTTTAATGAGAGGTGTTCTATTATTTTGACCTATATTGTTTGCTGAGTGCTTAGAGGCTTTAATAGTGTCTCTTTCAAGTCTATTGATCCGCTTTTAACCTGGCCTTTGTCGGCATGTATTCAAAACCGTAATGCTTTTCAATCCGGATAGTTCGGACAGTTCGGTTGGTGGGAATAAAACGTAGTTGTTGGCTTAGTTAAAGGATATTTATTCGTAGCCAAAATCCTTCATGCATTTTTCACATTTGCATTATATAACAAGCTGGAAACCTCAGCGGTCTTATGCAAATTGAATGGAATCGAAAACAAGACTGCAATGCGCCAAAAACTTTCGCCCACCACCTTCCTTTTAGCTCCTACTCAATAACAAAGCAAATTTTTATAGCTAGATGGTCAGGTAGATCAATATGCTTTCGATTTCCAGCCATCAGCATTTTCAATGACATTCATCTAAATAAACCAACGGCCTAAGCTCTTGCCCCCTGCCAAATGAGTAACCAGAGGGTTGGAGAAGAATTGACCGCCTCTTCAATATGCCATCAGTTCAACTGCAAAAGAAGTTGTGCAAAAGCTATTACAGACACACACACACAGACACGCAGAAGACTGAGATAACAGGAACGACAGGTTGAGTATACTTGATAGAGCTGGGCTGGGCTGGCCAGCCTTTGCGCTGTCTGCATTGATTTATGCCAATCACGCTTTGCTAATAACTCAGCGGTAAAGTGGCTGACAGTGTCGCCGGCGCCATCACCGTTACCGTTAGCGGCAACGCCATTCTTGTTACTCTTGTCATTATGACAGCCATTTGAGGGTTAAATTGGATATCCTTTTGGCGTTGACAAGTTGGTCACGTGCGAATTTTTCTCAGAGGGCCAAGAACAGAGGTCACCAGAGTAAAGGGCGCCGTCAGACAACAAAGCAGACAGATAAAAACAGCAACAAAATGAGAGAGTGAGTGAAGGAGAGTTGCTTATAATTGACGTTCCATTAGCAGAGAATTTCAACACCTTCCATTCTTATTATTTTTTTTTTATAATTCGGACGCACTTTAAACTTGCCAGAATCTGACGCTGTTAATGTCAATTAAAAACTTCGAACAAATCAAAAAAAAAAAAAAAAAAAAAAAAAAACAGAAAATCTTAGCAAGGCGTGATTCTGTCCAGAGTCCAACTAATGATGCTCATTTGCTTTACAACTCATAAAAACAGAAATTTAGTGTCACACAAACAAACATACACACACACACACACACTCAGTCATGTAAAAATCGAACTTTCACCTTGCCCAAAGACATACCCACACGCACGTCCTTGGACAAATTTCATAAATGAACAAGGATTCAACATCAATTTATGGCATAATGATATTTGAGTAAGGCAAAATTGTGGCCACATTCACGGGGGGTAAGGTCAGAAAGAGCACAAGTCTATTTAAGTGTGGGTTCCCTTCGCCCGATGACAGCCACTAAGAACCTTTTTTATATGCACTCCTTAGCCTTTTGGCTCTATTTTATGTAAATTACAGGATTATGTTTGTGATTTAGAATGCCTTACAATTGGCTTATTTGCCATATTAGGAAATTCTTTCCCTCTTGGCTCTATTATTGTATTCAAAAGGTGAAGATGTTGGCCGCAAAAAAAAATAGGAAATCGAATTTAGGATTCAAGAATTTGGCCTGATGATTGGGCAGGACATTAAGTGCAATTTAATGAACTCGACGATAAGAGAAATTGGCTTTACATGTTCGAGTGTTAATTTAAATACGGGTAAGCTTTTGTAGGCAGTCAAATAGAAATGCGCTAGGCAACAAGAAAATATATAAGAAAAAAATTCACCATAGGCAAAAATTGTTGGTGGCCGCTTGTGAATGCTTTTTTAATTTAGCTAGAAAATCCTTCAATGTGATTAATGGCTTAAAAACTTGTTTTCTAATTATTTAACAATGAAAGCTACGACAATTAATTATGTGGCTCAACAATAAAACCCATGGCAACATGCATACAAACAAACAGACAGACAGACAGACAGACAAACAAACAAGCTGCAGGCCAGTAGAGCCAGGCCAGAGGCAGGGTGAAACTGAGAGCCTGCTAGGACAGTCAAGCCGGTCGCATTGTGGGCAACATATTGTGGTTATGTGGTAATTTGTTCGTGACTGTGTATGTTTGTATGTGTGTGTGTGTGTGGGTGCTCAATTACAACAATTGCAACTACAACAATAAATTTTATTGTGCGATACACACACACACTCAAATGGAAATTCCCCCAGCGACTTTTTTTCTTCTTTTTTTGCATAGTTTTGCGTTTATTTCTTCTGCTTTTTGTATTTTATTTTACAGTAGTTAAATGAATGTGTATAGAATCATGTGGGTGTACATTTTATTTTTTTTTTTTTTACTTTTCCAGTTCCTACATATTCACATATGCAGCAATGTTAATTGTTTTTAAACATCCGTATCCTCCGTCTCCCTCTCTCTCTCAGACACGCACACAATTAAATTCATTGGAAACTTTTTAATTAAACAAACTGCGACAAATTATTTAAACGAGCTTTTTAGCCGCTCTGCGATCTTCTTTGTTCCAGGCCAAATTGCAAATGAGCAGAGCCTATTTAAATTGTTTTTATTTTTTTTTTTTTTTTAGAGGAGAAGCCCTATTTTAAGTGTCAGATGTTAAGCTAAATATCCAGACCAAAAAAAAAAAAAAAGATGGGCGCACAAACCAAATAAAAAACAACAATAACAAACGAAAGCAAGACAAAGCAAAAGAAAGAAGAAAGAAAAAAAATTAGAAAAGGCAAAGCAACCCAACAAGACAAAGTTCCCAAGGTCCCCGTAAAGAAATCTGCTTAAAACAATTATTTCAGCATAATTGGCTTTAATTGCTCCCAGACTCGCTGTTATTGTTGCTGTTGTTTTAGCCGTAGACGCCAGCAACAGAGCCAGCCAGTCAAACGACCAGCAGGGAAAACTTATGCTCAAACTGTAGGTCATAATGGCATCTATCAGTGCGCGGGCGGAAGCGGAAACAAGCAATTTTGCGGCAAAGTTACGAGTGTTATACGGCAGAAGTGAGCACAAAGAACAAAGAGAAAAGAATACCAACAACAATATGAAAGAAATAAAAATAGGTGAGCTTTGAAAATCAGATCATTCTGTACTCTTTTTCACATAGTTTTAATTGATAATTTTATAATAATTTTATTCACAGAAAAGTTACCAAACTCTTTTATATTTAAATTCGGTCTTGCCTAATACATATTTCTTCTTCCAAGTCTTGCACAATATTCATCCATTTTCATCTCAACTCAGAACTATTCCTTTTCTCAAGAAAATTAATAAGACATTCCAAAAATATTCATTAAGCCAACCCTCACCCCTTAATTTGAGAACTTTGAAATATTAATTAAAAGTAAAAATTGTTTTCTCAGTAAATGAACTATAAATTATACCAAATAAAAATATATGAAACTTGTCATAATTTAATACAGAATAAATAATAATTTTCCTAATGATAAATCGTTTAATTTTCAGACTTTCTTGGATTCATACAGTCAAGGCTTTAGGTAAATGGTAAAGGTAAGGATAACTTGCCATTTTTTTTTAACTCTAACACGGAAAGCGCTCAAAAGAGAGTACAACAAAAATCCTAATTAAGCTGTTTCAAAATAAAAACAAAAAACAACGGCAGCAACATCAACACTAAAAAGCCAGCAGCATCAAATCTGGTAAGGCCAAGTACAGTTGTGCGTAAGCTCAGACCCAAAAACGATCATTAAATTAACTAACCCAAACCCCGAATCAAGTCATCTAGGACCAAGCAAAAGTACCCATCTAAGCGTGTTAAGGCTGTTCTTATTTTTTGGTGTGAGAGGTGTATGTCTGCGTGCTAGCTTGGAAGATAAACACCGAAAGACTTAATGCCTTCAGAGGCAAGGGGGGGTTAATTGTTTGACTGTTGACTTCGCCTAACTTTGTGGCATATCCATCAGTCGGCCGATGGCTATTTGTGAATTCACCTCACTGAGTAGGCGCTCAAATGTGGCGGACTTTAATTACATTGGCTGGCAGACAAAATACACGAAGATTAATGACAAAATTAAAGAGCCAAATGAGAGGCAGCATCATTGAAAAGGTCATCGCCTACAGGACTGAGTTACCATGCAATTTCGTTGCACTTAATTAAAATTGTTTGCCTAAATTATGTGCAGGCACTAAACAAAGCTCTGTGGTCAGTTTATTGTTTTTTGAACCCGATTCCCTGCCATTGACTGGATAAGTCTGGCTCTGCCATATAAGCAACTTGTGCATACTGAAAAGCATTTTTTTTTTCCTCCCCTACACCATTTAATACTTAATATTTTTCGTTATGCTCTTTTTTCCATCCATTGTTGTTCGAAAAAAATTTCTCTTTGTCTCGAGAAACTGTAGAGTGCTTTCTCCGGACCCAAACCAAAACTCCTAATTACCATCAAGTGCACTTTGCAGTTGCCAGAACGGCTTTGTTTGTCTGTGAGTCTGTGAATAGGAGCCACTTGCTGCACAATTTGTCGGTCGGTGTTTTTTTTTTTTTTTTGTCTTGTCTGTCGTATATAAACATCTTTATTGTTGGCGTCGAAAAGCTTAAGTCAAGTAGTGCTCATTAAATGTGCTCCCTAATGGCGACACATTGTTTAATTGTATGTGTCGCCATAACTCATTTTAAATGCAAAGGACTCGACTCCGACTCCTTGGCAACTTAATATGTGTCACACAAAATGAGAACATAAATGGACACCCAAAAACGAAAGATATTCCTTAGAGTGTGGCGAAAAAATATTTATGCCATTTTAGAGAATTTAGTGCGCAAAATTTTTTGATTCTTTCTACACGATCAGACAAATGAAAATGCATAAATTCTGTTGTTCCCTTTTTTTTTCTTTTCGTAATTTGCACAATAATTGTAAATTTCACAATAAACAACAGTAATACTGTAACGCTATAACGCCGTGACAAGGCATAAAAACCATGTGGTCATACATACAAAGCCCCGCCAAATAGAAAATGGCAGACTGTTGGCAGCTCAGAGACTCAACCACCAAATATTCGGTAATGCAAAATGTTTTAGTTAATGTGAAACATAAACAAAACAATGTACAATGTGAACAGCACATTGCAAAATTTATTTAACACCAAAAAGAAAAAAAAAAAACTATATATACAATTAAAATAAAGCATGGGTCGAGCATTTGTAATTAAGCTAAAATCCTTCTCTGACAACTTTTATTGGACAAACAATAACAGAGCATCTGCCATAGACCCAAAACCTCTTCAAATATACATATATATCGTATTTGCATTCTATCTGTATACCATATTGTTTTACAAAGACCATAAAATATGAATGAATCGCAAATCATATCAGTGACAGGCGCACCAGTTTAATTCATCATTTTTGTTATATAAAATATTTTATAAATATTTTAAAAATATATGAAATATTTAAATTTCCACTTCATTAGAGTTTGGAAATCAATACTTTTTCAATTATCATACAAACTGTATTTTTTTTTTAAGACAAAAATAAATGAAATCTTTAAGCAAAATTATTTTTAATAATATTATTTATTTAACAAAATTTTAAGTAAGTGCCGAGGGTTACAAGCTCTTTTAATCATATAAATGGGATTAATCAGTAAGCGCCGCAGATATTTATAATGACCGATTTATCGCCCGTTCTAGATGAAATTTAGTACAGATGTACTAAGTCTGAATATAAAATTTGATTGAGATCGGTTAATAAATTTAGCAAATATTCCTAAAACCAATTTGGGTTCTTATAACAGCTTAATTATATAGTGGTCCAAACCAGCCGGTTCCGACAAAATTGCTGCCTGCACACAATTTTCTTCACTATAATCTTAAAACTGAAAGACTAGTTCTATCGATTTGTCCGGTGATACCCACCAATGTAGAGGTAGATTTTGAGGATCTGCGAAGTGAACTGAACGATATAAATATATATAAGATTGAAATGTGATATAGGAAAATTTATTTCCTTTCTTTTAATCCAAACCGTACAATATGATATAAATAAACCAAATATTAAATTTCTTCTCCAGTGTAATATTGATCACCTTCAAAGGTAAATAAGCCAGTGCCGAAAGATCCAAATGGAATGAATTAGTGAAATGAAGTAAAACCAGCTAATTTTTAAAAAGAAAAACCTCCTTATTTAGGCAATGGATAAGCTTTTAGTATTTTCCAAAACGCATTTGCACAAAATTTCTATGATATGTGAGTAGCTTCTTTAAAACTGGAATGAAAACCAGAAAAACCAACAAAGATTTCTTGCGCACTTGCAATCGGTGAGTGAGTTGAACTAAAATTACCAAAAATTACAAAAGTTTTTAATTGTTTATCTCGACAGTGGTAGACCACAATCCACTTACCATTTCCATGCCTTCTGGCAGCACTCGACTAGGAGAGGCAGGAGGGCGAGGCAAACATTACTACAAGATGGCTCTCGACTCGGTTTGCCTCATTGGCATTTTTCTGGTTATTTTTGTGTTGTCGTTACGGCCAACAATCAGGGCACAAAAAATCTACCAACTAGGGCCGAACTCACTCCACTCAGATTCCCTTGTACCCTTGCCGGCGGATGCAAAAATTAGCCGTATGACTTGGCAGTTGGTCTGTAGCTGCCTTTTCTACAGGATGGGGTCAAATTATTAATTTAATATGCATCCGTCCTGCTGGGCACTCGAACTTCTACTTCCGCGCCTGCTAAAAGTCAACTTTCTGTTTCTTTTTGCCCTTCTGCTTTAGGTTACCCTCTCTAGCTTTCTGTGTCTCTTTGCCATTTTGTTAGTTGTAATTTTTGTTTGAAAAGTTATGCCGCAGCCGCAAAACCTTCCGGAACCTATGACATGGCTGCGCACAAATAATGCAAACTGCCGCCCCCTCAAAGCCAGGCCCGAACCACTCTGTTTAGCTGCTGCGGCATTGGTCCGAAAATGGCTGCCATTTCCGTTGCGGTGTTGGCCCAAAACGAGGTAGTAGAAAAAGACGGCCTTGCTTGTTTTGGCCACTTCCGGGATCTGCTTTTTGGTCCGCTTTCGCTTCGACTTCGGCTTTGGCTTTGCCTGATTAACGTTTAAACTCATTAAGATAACGCAATTCGTGGCGGTTCGCTTAATTTTACTTTCCAGCTGCCACCGTTGAGGTCACAAAAAGTTGAAAGTTGAAAATCTGCCAACGTCCTAACGTCCGGGCCATTGTCTTTCTGCCACTTGTAATTGGTTTGTAAACAATTTTTAGCCTTAGCTTTGACAATTTTCTTACCCATTTTCCGTCTGCTTAATTGAGAAGTTGCTGTTCTATTTCTCTCTCTCTCTCTCATTTTTTATTTTAAATTTTTATGAAACCAAAAGTGGTTTGTGTTGTTGTATTTGTGAAAACTTTAATAAAATTCAAACATATTCATCCACTATTTTCATAAGTTGTAGACAAATATACATATTGTGTAATTTGAATATCTTCGAAAAATTTTGTATATTCACGCTCAATTAGAGTTTGTGGCTGCTGCTGGCTTTTGGTTACGGGCTATTTGCATTGTTCTCGGCCATAGTGAGAGTGTCGGTCGAGGATTCCACTAGATTTCGATTGGGCTCGCCCTTGTTTACACGGCAATCAATTCAATTTGCGATTTGTTTATTCGCGGCGCCGGCTTTCGCCTTCCCATGCTGGTTCAATAGCCGTTGGCAGCCCTTATTAAGTGAGCAAATATTTTTCTGTGTGCGGGCCATATTAGAAAATCATAATGTGCTTAAAAGAAGAGAGAGACTATATAACCTCTTGTCTCTACTCTGTCTATCTCTTCTCTATAATTTCCTAAGGCATTTAAAAGTTAATAATGTAAAAAAAAAAATATATAGAATTCTTCATCACCGCATGTAAATTTGCTTTGCTACGCATAAAATTTAAATTCAAAATGGTTTCGTGCATCTACACATGTTGATTTGGCAACTATAACATACTATCAACAACAACAACAACAATAAAAACCATTTGAGAGTACACAGCCTCATCGAGAAATGCCCACAAGTGCGACAGCATTGAGGACATCATGTGGTCGAACAACTAGCACAACCAGCAGGCGACAGACAAGCAACTTCACGCCAAAAAAAAAAAAAAAATAATACTGAAATGAAATGGCCAAAATGTTGAGCGACAGCTGCTCTCCACATTTCCTCCCCCTTCTAGCTTTGCCCCATTCGGACGCTCACTATAAATATTCCATTGTGTGTGTGTGTTTGTGTGTGTGGTTGCACATCATGGATCAGCCACCATAAAAAGGGAAAGGCACCAAGCATAGGCCAGTTGTGCATAGCCCCAAAAATGTTCTGCAATATGCGTCGAGTGGAAAAATCATCATAAATTCCAAGCGACAACGTGCGAAGCAAACTTTTCATATGCTCCTTAAAATCTGCCAACTTGCACTTAAAAAAATATATTCAATTTGAACTTAAAATATTTGTTTGTATAGATTATATGGCATATCAGATCCTGAAACAGAAAAGAGCTATAGAGTGTTCTTTAGACTCGTTCAATTCTTCAAGCTAAATCCTGAAAAGTAGAACATCTGTTATCTCTTTTGTCGATCCCAATTATTTAGAATTATTTTATTGTTTAGAAGATTACTCCCCCAGAGATATATAGTATATAAATAAATAAAGGTTGTTTTTATCCCAGTGTAGTGGGTATAGCCCCCTCTACTCATCACTATATAACCCATTTCTATATTATTATTGTCATTCCATGATCTTCCCACATTTGGAGAGTGTTGGCGATTTGGACTTTATTTTTTATTTTGTCAAACTCTGCCTGGCTCACAATGCGTAAATGGCTAACGTGAGTGACCAAAATGAGAGAAAGGGGGAAGAGTTGTCTGTGGTTTCCTAAATGTTTGTATCGTATGCATATTTTTGGAAACTTTAAATTTAACTGGCAAGTGACAATAACCAACAGCTCGCAATAGTATCTGCCTCCTGCCCACTCGGTTAGTTTTATTTACTTTTTACACTAACGGATGACTCCTCTGCCCACCCACAGTGCCTAACTCAAAATGCTTGTGAAAGTTGTTAACCCATTTCTGATTTGCATAAATGTCAGTTGTACAGAGTCAGTTGTTTGGGCCGATCCCTAGACCGATGTATCCTCCCATCAACATTTTTGCATATTATTTCCCCTTGATTTGTATGGGTAACTAACTGTAGGTTTATCAACGCCATTTGCTGCAATAAACGACAACAAACTGGTACTGCCCCGGGTGCCGCCTCTCCCCATGCAACAATGACACTTTTTTTTTTTTTTGGTCGGTCGGTCCACGTTCAGACTCCTCGTCCTGGCTTGGCATACTCACTCAGTCACAGCAAGTCGTTGCTGGTGTTGATTTCAGTCAGTTTGCTTCATAACTTTATAACAATTACAAATGCTGTCCTCGACTACCATGACCAGTTCAGTAGATAACTTTCTACCTTTAGGTAAAGACAATATTTTTATGGCTTTGGTGTCAAATCTTAACTATTTTTATGATGAGAAATCCTTATTTTATCCTTTTATCTAGATGACTTAACCTTCCAGAAAGTCAAAGCTACGATTTATTGTGGCAAAGGGCGAACGACGAAGGCGTCAATTGCCGTCTCTTCAAAAGCTGCCATCAGACAAAATTGCATGACATCAAAAGTTATAAGTTTTCATTACACTCAACGACAGCGAGAGCGTTCAATATGACGACACTGCAGCATCATTACCAGAATGCCAACTAATACATCAACAATTGCAACACCCAAACACCCGATCACCCAAGCAAGGCAAAGTTTGTCAATGTGCCAAGCAAATGACATGCATCGAAGCGCACGAAAGTATGCAGCACTTGAAGCATTCAAAAGGATCCAGGCAAGAGCAAAGAGGAGGAAGGCAACAGGGACGACCGCAGTGACGTGCCAATGTCACAATTATTTAGAGCCCACCCACACGTATGCCGTGTTGGTCTGGTCTCAGCCTTCCTGTCGCTCTCGCTCTATCAATATATTCGGGCGATACTTTGGCTGTTGCAGCTGTCAACGGTGACACCAAGCGCCTGTCATTTCCGTGAGCACGCAGCGACGGAAATCACTTGAGCAACTTTTTTAATGGAATCAAATCAAATTGCTCGGAAGCTGTAAAAAGCGATTGCACGGAAGCGTTTTGAGTTGTTGACAACCGTGGCGACAGGCTTCGTCGGCATCGACAACTGTTCCAGCAGTTATCCCCCCAACCCCCCACCTAACTCAAGACCATTGCAGCTGCAGTTGCAGTTTGTGTCACTAAAGTGCAACCAACACCAAAGCAAAGTTGTAAAAGTAACAAAAACATTGAAAAAGTGCCGCAAGTACACACTTGAGAGTTGACGGCGACATTGCCGAGCCGAGTCGACCTCGTCTAGTTTCGACGTCTCTGCAAGCAAAAAGGACACAGTGGATGAAATTGTTCTAATCAAAAACTGAAACAATGATTTGGTGCTTTTGGAATGAAAACCCTTTAATGAACCTAATTAAATTCGGATTAACTCTGAACAAATATAGAATAAAAGGTTGCTTTGTACGACATGAGTGGTGCGATTGGAAAGGTCAGAGAAGCATTACCTAAATCAAATTCAATTTCAATCAAATTATTATGAGTAAGCTAAAGAAGGAGTTTTGATATAACTCAAAGCATAATTACTTAAATTAAAATGCTTTTATGCTTTTATCAGAAAAGAATTACTTTTGTCTACGTAAACAATTCAGCTATTTCTTTTCAAATAATTATAAGGACTGGAATTGGATATAAATAGTTTGATATAAATTTCTCATTTACTCTTTAATTATATAAAAATACGTTTGTTCACTTTAGAAAATTAAAGCTAATGAAGAGAAATATTCGATTGCCTTCACAATTCCAGCCACTGTGTCAAGACCAATAAAGCAGAGATTCTTTTCTTAGGTTTGAGCAAGCTCAGCTCATAGTATTGTTTGAGGGTCACTGGATGGCTGTAATTGGGTAAGTGTAGCTGTCAATGTTGGATGGCGGCCCATCACAAACAGGCCACAAGCTGGTATTAACTTGACCAAGTCAAGCCACAAATGGAGAGAAAAATCAAGACCAAGTTATTGCACAAGACGTTTATTTTTGATTATATGACACACAAGTTGCAAGAGCTGACTGCTTTCCTGGTCTGGCCTAGCCTGGCCTGGCTGGCCCTAAAGCGTATTACATGCTTTTTGTTGATACTTTCAAATGATAGTAAATCAGTTTAGGCAGATACATAGGTTCACCCACTGACAAACAAGCTAGCTTGGTAATAATTCTTGTTGACACCGTATAAGTTATGCCCAATGAACTTGAGCAGCCGCAAATTAAGCCAATCAATTCATTAACACTAGCCAAATGACCACACCCACAAGGCAGTCAGCAATTTGAAGAGAATGTCCGCTCAAGTCCGTTGGGGTAACTGAAATGAATTTGTCTACCCAAAGGCAAACCGACAATTACAATGACAAACAAATTTGAGTTTTAGATGCAAACCAAATTGCAGCAGACAAGACGGCCGCACTTGGCAAATAAGCATAAAAGGCCCAACCAGTAACTGTTTAAGGTACAGCAAAGTGGGTCTGGGCCAGACAACAGAAGAGTGAGGCAAACTGAAACTCACACATTACAGCATTACATTTGCCTTGGTGGCAAGCAGATTAATTGCCAATGAGAATGTTCACAAAAGTTCAGGAAAAAACTTTTCCAACTGTCCCTTTTATGGTAGATGGCTCTGTCTCTCTCTCTCTCTCTTTCTCTGTCTCTGTCCATCTCTTCCCTTTTGACCCACTCGGCTTGCCACTATTTGTGTGTGAATGTGTGTATATCTATGTGTGAGTGTTGGTTTAAGTCTTCCTACCATCAAACCCCTTCCTTTTTGGCAGAGAATCTCTCCGGCCACGTGCATTTTATCTCCGCTCCGAACTCAACACAATTCGAGGTTTTTGAGGTGAAACAAATTTCCGGTGACATAAACTTAATTAGCTTTTGTTCGGGCTTTTGTTTTATGGTTTGCGGGTGCAAGTGCTTCTCTGAGCGGTTAGTTGGCCCAGTCAGAAGGGGTTTGGTTATTGGCCTTGGTTTGCCTCCCTCTGTGCTTGCGTGGGTGGAGACTTTGAATGCGAATAAGTTTGCCTGGGCCGACTCTGTAAGTGTGTGTGTGTGTATTTTACTTTTGATAAATGGCATGCGGTGTTGAAAGGCGACATTTAGTTTTGATTTAATTGCGGCAGTTAACAGATGTATCTTTAAGATAACCTTGCTCTGGCAATGTTCAAGCTGAAAGGGTTTAGCAGACTGTAAACTTTTTACCAGTTACTTAATTAAAAGCACTAACTCATATACTCCAACCAACCAACCAACCAAGCATCGGCAAGCCATCAAGTAACTAAAAACCAAACAAAAGTTATGGCCAACTTTTGTTTTTTTCATATTCCTACGCAAAGGTAGCAGATACCTTGGCCAGAACTCCTTACTCGCTGGCATCAAATTTAATGGTTTAATGGTATTTGAGTTTGTCTGTCTTATGCCTGGTCTGTCGTATTCGCTTTCTTCTTTTCTTGATCTCAAATTTAATAAAAGAGATAATATTTGCTGATAATATCTCGAAATAATATATATAAATATGTAGCACAAACAAAAGGCACTATAAGCAAAAGCCAAACGAAACCAGAAAAGCACACCGCAGCCAGCATGAGCAAAAATAATGAAATTGAAAACTGCGTAGAGAATTGGCATAAGGGAAACCAGGGGAACTGAAAGACTTTAGCTCACAACAGAAACTGAGGCAAGCAGAGCGCAAAACCAAACTAAACCGAAAGCCAAACAAAGCCAAATAGCTCAGGGCAGCGAGAAAGAAAATGGCGCACAAGGAAATTGCAGGAAGCTTTGAGCGAAAACAATCGGCAAAAAAATAGAATAAAGAAACAGAAAAAAAAAAAAACAAAAAAATACCCACACACCCAAACGGAGTAAAACCCGTAGGATTTGAAAAGACGCAGTGAGTGCAAAGTTTATAAGCACTTTTCAATACAACTATTTTTTCTCATGAATCCAAATGATTGAGGCATCTACCTGTCAGGTTTATTTGAGTATATCCAGCCGACAAAATCAATTCAATCAATCAAACAAATACAGATAAAACTGAACTTAAATTTATAGACTAGTGCGTCTTAGTAATTGAAGATTGATGCCTACAGAAGACGGAGATACTTTTAAAACTTGGAAAGTCTTTAATAAATATTAAATTATTTCAAACCTATTCATGTTGGTCGGATCAGAAATTTTTATATATTGGTTATACAAATTTTAAATTGACAATTATTAAAAATATTTATTATGACTTATCTATCAGTCTGAGATTTCTTGGACAAAGTTAAGGATTGTATGATTTCCCACAATCTCTCAGAAGAATATTTATTATATAAATAATCAGAGATTTGAGCGGATATTTACTGATCCAGACGGTCATCTTCCAAAACTATTTTATTATTTTATTTATTAAAAACGAAAATTGATTTCTTTGTTGGTTGACTTGAAGCAAGATTGTATTAGACCAGGCAAACATATAACTTCATACCACTCAAATTCCCAATGCGTGTTCATAAATTCTTTATCGACCTTATCCCTACACACACACACACGCACACACACACTTACTTTGAATCCCTCACTTGGCAATACTTTGCAGGTAAAAGGACTTTGGAAAACTTTCTTTCGCCCAGTGTAAGAGACGCGTAGGCAAACTGATGCTATAATGATATCCCCAGGGTGTTAGGCACTGTTTCCATTGCCACTTGTTTACACACTCAAACTCGCACACACACATACACATACACACAGAGTGTAGTACTGATTAGGAGTGGCAAGAATTGTGATGCATTGAAATTCCTGCGGCATGGCTTGGCAACACCTTAATCGGCTGCCAATGTTACTTACCATTCCAAAGCTCAATGTTGTGATACACCAGAGAAAGGGTCCCCCCTTCCCACCTAAACCAATACAAAAAGCTACCAACCAACGAGCCAACCACTTGCCGATTGCTGCGTGATCCCCTGTGCTTGTTCCCAGGATAATATTAACAGGAAGTGAAATCAAAAGGTTGCCTTTTACTTGATTTTCTCAATTCAACAAACCTAAGGCAGGCCAACCTTTCCTCAACACCCCCCATTCTGTTTCGTGCGGCTTGTAGTTTAACTTCATCATCTTTACTTGGTGGAGCTCTCTGGCTTTCTCAAACTTACTTAGCTGATTTTGTTGCCACTGCCGATTCGACTTGCCGACTGCCCTCACGTCTCTTTGTCTGTCAGTTGGTTTGCCAGTATATCCTGCCGGTTTCGCCCAGCCTGCCTTTCTGTCTTTCAGTCTTTTTGACTGCCTTGGCGTGCTTGTCCTTGCGAACTTTCTGTGCGTGCTGTTCTTGCTTTTGTTATTATTATTCTTGCTGTTGTTGCTCTTCAAGTAGCTCATCTGCGGCTGAGCGCATTTTATTTGTTTCAAATTGAGTTATGCCTAATGAAAATCAAATAAGCCGCAATCGAGACGGAAATGTGTACGTCCTGCCTCCTTCGTCCTACATTTTAACGGTCTGACTTCATAGAAGATCCCAGCTTGGTGGCTTTTGAGTCCTTTCTCCCTCTCTCTTGACAAGTTTTGTTGCTTTACATTAGCATCATTTTCGGATTATTCACGCCTTTGTTGAGCTGTCATACATAAATATTATTGTCTGTCCAGACCAAGGACAAGGAAATCATCAGCCTTCAACTTGGAATTAGAGTTGCTTAATAAAATTAGCTGAAAATCATTTAAAATGCCTTAACTGATTAGATGTTTCAGAGTTGATATTTAAAAGTAGTGAACATTTTTCATATTGCGTATACGCCACATGGTACATATGAAGTAAGAATTTGAACTAAAAATGGGCCACTTACTAAAACTTTCGAGTGTGTTTGTGGATATGTGTGTCAAAATACTTCATATTTCATATTTCAGCGGCTGTCTGCGGTAACTTCCTCTTCCCTTTCCTCCACCCGCAAAGCCGCAGTGCACGCAATAAAAATAAAAGCCAAGCCTGTATGAAGCATGAGTCGAAGACCGAAAGCAACAAATATTAAAACCACTATAAATATACAAAATTTTTGCTAACAGAAAAAAAAAATATACATATATATGAATTTTCTTACACTGATCGGAAAATTGAGAATTTCAATTCATTTTTTTTTTACTCATTCGAACTGTGTTAGAAAATCTGTAAAGAGAGAATGAACTCAATTTAAAAAATAAAAACTTAAATATTTTTTTATGAAAATCAAGACCTATTTCATACCAGTGTATATATCAAATTGCTTTCACACTCATTACTCAGATACTTCTATGACTGCTCAGCTCATACCTGCCCGGGTGCTAAGTTGTCTATGGTGCGTTATCAAACTAAGCCAAACCAAACCGAACCGAACCAACCCCATCTCTTCTGACTTAAGTGTAAGTGTGGAAAATTATTTAATGACTTTTTTGAATTTGAAACGGAATACATAAGTTGAGTTGGGCTACAGAGCATATGGATTTATGGACTCTATGTAAAATATAAGGTGTCAAGTATGTATGTGTGTGTGTGTGTGTGTGTGTGTGTGTGTGTGTGTGTGTGTGTGTGTGTGCATGTGTTTTGATGACGAGACCAAATATTTGCATATGTTTGACTTGGCAGGCAAGCGGTCGAGTTGTTTGCCTTTCAACTTTTTCAGCACAATCCCCCCGAGTGATTCAACTCGAGACTTAAAGGTACGTAAAGCTACCGAGGAGTGTTTGCCTCTTCTCTGTAATTACTTAAACGCCTTTGGAATGTAAAAAGAAGTCGTTTCCACCAACCACTTGAATACCAAGGCCTCAACCATAGAGAACTCTCCACCAACATCAACATTAATTTGTTCATGCGACACTCACAAGACAGCTGACAGGAGACCAACAGCAACGCTTTGCCGCCTTCCATTTGCACCACATAATTTGTAATTAATGGCCAGCTAAGACGCAACCTTGCTGTAACAAGCAATCATTTGAAGGTATAGACAGGGCTAGGGGGTGGACATGTACGTTTTTTTTTTAACTTTGATTAGACTTGGAGTAAGAAGAACCAGTGCGATTTACATGGCAACCAAGTGACAGCCAAACGCTGATTTATGGCCGAAAACCGCAAAATTTATATGCCATCACAGACAAGTGACTGGTTCAAGGGAGAAGTAGAAAGTCTGGCAAAATTTTCTGGCTTTCCTGGCTGTCTTTGCTTTCAATCCATATTCAATTTTTTTGGCTTTGTCGCACCATTTGAATGTGAAACGTCAGCAGAAATCCGGCCAAGCACGACTAGTCACGACTTGACTTCATGCGCTCCAAAATCCAGGAATAAAATCCAGCTCTGGCCAGTTCTGTTTCATTTTGAAGTTTCCCTATTTCTGCCTATAGATCCTAGACAAAGTGCAATTTGTCTTATGGCATCACCACCAACGCCATCACCATCATCGCCGATGGTCGATATCTGGGTGCCGACAAGGCCAAAATGCCCCTGTCGATGCTAATGTCGAGCCTTCAATTGTTATTGCCCTATTGCAACAACAACAACTTTAGCAATTCCAGAAATAGCAAGAGCAAAAAAATCCAAAGACAGACACATCCTCAGATTGAATCCCCATAAAAAAGGCGTGTGTTTTTCATACTCCTTTTCTTTTTTCTTTTTTTTGTGTCTGACTTGCATGTTTGTGATTTTGTCTGGGCCTGTCTGTCGTCTTTCTCCTCTCTCTCTCTCTCTCTTTCTCATTCACTCTAATCCTATTCAAGATGACTGGCTTAGCTGGGTTTCCATTTCTGTTATCACTGTCATTCAAATTGTAATTCCTCAATTACAAAAGTAACTCGAAAACAAAAGCAACAATAAAAGGAGCAAAGATGTTTAATGCCTTGGCAGCTGTCGATAAACAAAGCCTAACATTTGATTAATGCCTCCCAGAAAAAAATATGTATATATATATTCTAGTTAAAAGGCTAAGCTTGGCAAATACTTTCTAAAAGCTTTTGACAATTTCAATTTTATTAACTCTTGAAATTCTCTAGCAAAAGATTTCTATGTATGATAGTTTTTTTTTTGGACTTCTTAGAACTTTCAAATTGGGCTAATGGAAAAAAAATTGAAACTTATTATTTATATATATTTATATAGAATATTTAATTATAATTCCATACGTGTATTTTTAATCTTTTAAAAATGTGTAAAAAATATTTATACATTCGCTGAGAGATAACAAGAAATATTTTTACACTCTATTTATTTAAATCCAACTTTTTGCTAAGTGCTAAATATTCCAGCTAACATTTTACCACACACACACACACACACACATACGAGCAAAGTAAACAAAAACAAAACAACAAGAAGCGCTTAACGCATTCACCTAAAAATTGTTTACACCACTTTTCGTTAGTTAGTGGTGAAGGTGGTGGTAACAGTTGTGTTGCTGTTGTTGTTGCTGTTGTTCTTGTTTCAGAAAGTGTTTTGGAAAATCTAGCAAAGCGGTTAAAAAGTTGGCCAGCCACTCAAAGCTTTACGTTTTTATTGTGCTAATGTAACCACCCAAAACCCACCCACACCCACACCCATCACCCCTACAAGGCATCTCGAAGTCAACAACAAAACGCTATAGTGAAATCATCATACATATACACCTCGTCCTAGTCAGAAGTGCATTCCTCTCAACTAGGCAATTCCAAGCCCACCTAGCACTGTTATTATTGCTGTTGTTCTCATGGGCGTGTGTACTTTTGGTTTTGCATTTGAGTGCATCTGGGGATAACTGTAATGGCTTTCCAGGGTGGTGGCATCAAACACAAAAACTATGCCAACGAGCCGAGCACTGCAGTTCTGTCAAATGTAACGCATTTGTGTAATACCTTTTAAGTAGCATTAAACTAACACTAACACCCAAATACCAAAAAGGCCAAACTCTAAATCGAACCACTTGGGATTATAAAAAAAAATATAAAAATAAAAAAAAAGTCTTTAATAAAAGAAAACCCTGCTCAGCTCCTCCGACAAAATCCAGTTGACAAAAGTTGAGACTCGAGTCTGCATAATTGCCGCGCCGCCAATCAAACTCAGGTCGTTTGCTTGAAAACTTCAGCAGACTGTGAAATAAAATAATTATAAGCGTTGAATTTTCAGAAATTTTCTTAAAAGAAAAAACAAAAATAAAAGAAAGTGTAGCATAATACAAGTCGCGACATTGGCATAAACGTCAAAGCCTCCGACGCCTTCGATAATGAGAAAAGGCAAGCGGATGGCGTTGCTATTGGGGGGAGGAAGCAAGGGCTGGTGCTGAAAATGCTTTTGGTTTTTCTTATAATACGAATATCTCAAGCAGACAGGCAGGGGCACAAATAATTATGGCAAAAAAAAAAAATATTTGAAATTTTAATTGGATCGATGACAGACAAGCCAAATCAGCGCGACCAAAATATGGATGACCCCTTACCAATGCCAAATCTTTTGGCCAGCTGACAAGAGTGCAAGGAACTTTTTTGGTTGATAGAATTTTAAGTGCAGCACCTAATTTAATTTAAGCCCAGCCAGAGATTTAAATTGAAATTAAGTATGAAACCGGCCAAGCGATTCCGGCTGACACTGAGAATAGAAATGAGTCTGCTGATCCAGCTAGTGACTCTGGCTTTTTGGGGTTATACATTATCTGGTCCTGGCATTGCCTGCTCTGGCACGTGCCCGCCAGGTGGCTGCAGAATAAAAAAAAAAAAAGTATAAGACTGTCTGGGCTGTAGCAGGGTGCTGGTGACGGCCTGTCTTATCGGGACGCGTAAATTTTATGCCAGTCGACTGTCGGCGACCCCATAGATTTATTTTATTTACTGCGCCGCTTCCTCTACTTTATATATATAGAGAGAGTATAGTTTTATACGTGTACTTTCAATTATCGCCTGTTGGCTGCACCATAAATTAAGTTAAAATCTCGGAGACTCCAGAAGCGTTCAGTACATTGTTTTTGCTCCTGTTTCACAGTTGATTGTACATTAAATACTACACTTTATTTTATTTTTATTTTTAGCCATTTAATTAGATAAAGTGTAAAGGGTTAAAAGTTGAAAATCCTCCCAACTGGGCAAAATTCGGAGCTAAATAAATAAATTGGCTGCAACGGCTGTTCGAGCCAGATTGGTTGACACGGGCATAGGTAGGGTGAAATATTGTTGTCAACAACAGGCTACCAAAAGAAACCAAAAAAAATCTTAATAAAAAGTTTGGCTGAACATAAATAAAACCGGAAAAAATAATAAAAAAAAAAAATTGAGATGTACCGCAACCACAACCAGTGAGCAAATACAAAATGTGGCCGACAAGTCCACTAAACAAAACCACTAACAAAACGAGTAACCAGTCAACTAAACAATCAACCAAACAACCCAAAGACTCACAGATCCCCCGTATGAACCCCAAACCCAACCCAGGCTCCTACCAGTCAACCCCATTCAGCCTTCAAATAACCAACAAACAAACATCAACGGGCCAACGGACAGTGGACAACAACAAGTAAATGCTAACAAACGGAAACAAACAGCTGCATTAGCAGACGCAAATCAACAACAACAACAACAACAACAAAAACAACACGAATGCTGTGAAAGAGCAATAACTGAAATGGCAACAAAGTTGAGTGGAGTTGAGTTACTCACTTAAAAATTCCAAACACAAAACGGAAATATGCAAAAGCTCTGGCTAAAACGGAAATGACACAGCAGCCACCACGCCATGTTTGCTGTGGTCCAGAATTCATTTCAGTATTCTTCATGTTGCTCTTGTTGTTGGCTAACTGTCGTTTTCGTTGCGACTAAAACGAGCCGCTAACGAGCAAAAGGCAAGACGAAATATGCCCTCAGTTTTGCGATTTCTGGATAAATTTTCCAACTGCCATAAGTTTGCCCTGAAATGTGTACCTGATTGCAAAAAAAAAAAAAAAAAAAAAAAAAAAACTAGTGACCAAAAAGGTGATGCCACATTTAAGTGAGCTAAATACTTAGAGCTGCATACGATGAGTGGTGGAATGGAGCGGGACGGGTGGAAAGAAGCCAGCTAGGTTAGAGAGTGCTACAAATTAGTGATAATGAATAATTTCCTAGCAATAATTAAGTGCATCATTAAAAAGTAATTGCCGACTTGGCAACACCTGAAGGGGTTTTTAGCTACCAAACTCCCACCGAGCCTCTCAAAACGCCAGAGCTTCAGTCAGACGAACATTTTCAGTTTTTCGCATCCATAGAGCCGGGTGGTGGAAAAGTTTCATTTGCACATGCAATCCGAGTTAGTTGGCCACTGCCATGCCGATTACGTTGATTATCAATATGCTCGAACATCGAAGGCTCACATTGATGCCAACGGATTTTGGGCAAACTGTTGCTGCCACAACTGTCTGTGGTCTCCACTTCAAATGGTTGAATTTTTCACTTAATCGAACATCCCACCCAACGTTCACTCCAAAAGGCTCTATGGTGGGACAGTTTTGCCAAATTTACATGGGTATTTGTGTGTAGGGGTTAGGTTGAACAAATTATTTGCGATTTGCGTTGGTGTTCGATGGAGTCGACACTCGATCGTATAAGCATTCAAGCAGCCAAATAAATGCAGCAGTAGCCAGGCCGAAAGCCAGAATGAATAGGGCTGCAGAGATGCTGCCAATGCCTAGGGCCTTGGGTGCCTGTTTAGCCTGATGACCACTCTCCAATTTTAAAAGTACCTGCAGGGTTTTTTTATCCAAAAACATGGCAATACTCTGTAAAAGAAAGAAAACAATCCCAACGTTATCTTCGGACTGCCGAAGAGTAAAAACTCTTTTCGAAGCTTTTTCTGGTCAATAAATAGAGCCGACTTAGGTTGGTATGACAGCTATATGATATAGTGGTCGATTCAGCACAAACGTGTATATGTATGTAAGAAATGTGTGTGCCGAGTTTGGAAGAGATCGGATGATAAATGTGGGAGTTATTACTTAAACCGATTAAGGTTCGTATGACACCTATATGATATAGTAGTCCGATCCGGCCGGTTCCGACAAATGTGCTGCTGGTTAAATATACCAAGTTTAATCAAAAAAGCTTTAAAACTGAGAGAAAACAGACGGACAGACGGACATGGCATTATTGACTCCTCTAGTGATTCTAAGTATTCTGGAGGTAACTTTTGAAGGTCTCCGATGAGTGGTTCTGTGAGTTACAAACATCAGAACAAAATGAATATACTCTTTTTTCTTCGAAAAGAGTACGAAAATTTTAAAGAATTTTAAAGATTGAATACTCTTTTTTAGAAAAGGAATAATAAAAGATAATGAAAATATATCCCAAGAAAAAAACTCCTCAGATGTTCTGACACGACAGACCCTATAAGCTAGTTTCCACAAAGTGTATGAAAAATGTTCTCTTGTCAGCTTGTCACCTCCATTTCCCAATGAAGAAACAGTCCTGTCTCCATGCAGGTCCTTATGTGTGCATTTAACTTTGGCATTAAAGGCCAGCCACGTATGGATACGGCACGAGTCCAATCAAAATATAAATCATCTCGAAGTACCTGGAATATTTACAAGTGCAAATTAAAAATGCCTCAAGATTTGCAAAACTCATTATTACTATGCGGTTTTCTACAGCAGCCGGGGTCACATAATGACCAAAGCTAAAGGCACCTGAAGATAAACGTTCCACTCCCAGACCATAATTGGGTAGAAAGCTGGCATTGTATAGAAAATCATAGTCCTGCACTTCAAAATTATTAGCGAGAATCTGTTCCTTAGTTAAGTCTGAATCGGAGACTGAAGTTATCCAAATGATTGAAGGTGCTGCCCACTTCCAATTCGAATCAGCCCAAAGCCAGGTAGTATCCACAGGCGCACTATAATAAGGAATGGTTAGCAAGGATTTCAATTGACCACTGTAGATATTTTCCAGAGTAATCGTGGCACAGAGCAAAGTAGCCAAAAAAATACGTGGGGCAAAGCGATCAAACCTAAAAGTAAATAAAATAATTATTTATGATTTTCTCATCCTTTCTCTCATTTACGTAGTGGGTGCTGAGGGTTGTTGTATGAAGAGAGCCAAAATATCCAAGATAGATTTCTCCAGGCCCTCCATATGCAGCACACAGCCTCTCCTCTCGCTACCCACTTCAATGTTCGAATATTTCAAGGCATATAGAACCAAGCTGCACATGCCAATAGTGAACAGTAGAACTAGCCAAGTGGAGCTGCTGAAAGGGAGAATATTTGTGCGCCAAGCCGGAACCAAGCTGAAAAGCAAATAAAAAGAACTAGTTCAATCATGAGGAACCGAGTAGAGCTGTCTCGACTTACGCTGGAGCAGGTCCTAGAATAGTCACAGCAGATCTGGCTATGGTGTGTGAAGTTTCCGTGATACGATCGTACCAATTATATATGCAGCCAATGGCCAACTCCACTCTTTGTTTGTAAACATCACCCAGCATGCCGTCGCCCGTCTCATTCTCATAGATGATGCCCCAATTGTCAGCACCATCTGTGTAGGAGAAAGACTTGCTTTGAACAACTCAACCAATTTTACTGACCAAAATCACTTACATGCCTCCACACGCAAGTGGCAATTGTGAACCTTACAGAATGTCTTCATGATGTACGCCTCGGAGCCATAAAAGGAAACCGAACGATTGGGACTATGCGGATTAATTGGATCTTCATTTCCGGTACCAGCTGGCTGAATGGTAGAAGAACACAAGAACATGACAGTCCGAACGAGAGTAACTGAATGAGTAAGGAGCTTACAATGATGCGGGTTGTGCAAATTAAGCTTATTATGGCAAAATCGATGGTAGTGGTGGTGGTAACGACGATTTTGTTGGCCAACTCCGCTTTCATTCATTCTATTGTTCTATGCTTCATGCTTACTTGGCCATTCAAAGTGTCTGCGCTAATTTACTAAATGGCATCGTAATAGTTTGCACAATGGAAACTTCTATACACCGACAGCATTCTCTCTCTCTCCCCCCCTTTCTCTCTCTCTCTCTCTCTCTCTCTCTGACACACACACACGCACACGCACTGGTTAGATGGACATACTGGCGCCAATTAAATGGAAACACGTAATTTAAATCAATGTTGTGCCAAAGCCAAGCCGTAAACAAAACCTCATGCTCACGCTTGCGGCAGGGAATTATCTCAGTTAAGCATATGTGAATGGGTATGTGTATACATATGTGTGTCCTGTCCATGTGCTTTGTCTGTGTCTGTGTGTGTGTGTGTGTGTGTAGGGGTGTGGGGGTGTTTGTGTTTGTGGTTTGTTTTGTGTTTACAAATGTACAAATGTCCTTAAGGCAAACAATTGAGTGCGAACAAAACTTTCTCCAAGTGACAACAAAGAAAGTTTTTCGGTCCTGTTTTGTCCCCTGTATTTGTGTAGTCGAAGGTTTACAAGAGCCCGTGGCCTGTTGCCTAGCAGTGGGGCCACAAACTTATTCTATACTATTTAAAAGCTTCAAAGTGTTTACTTTGGGTTATTACAAAATATTTATTATGGATTATGATAGGGCTTAACTTAACCTATGCAAAGATATTTTAATTGAAAGATATATCTATCTGATTTACTGTCTATGATTTCGATTCTAATTATTTTTAAAAATAAAATAAAATTATTGTAATATTCTCTCAGTATTTTTCTCCTCAAAGTTGCCTAGCAAATTAAACAATTAAAATGTATTTTATGAGGCTGTCTTTCAAGCTCCCAAAAATAATTCCCCGAAACATATGCTTAGATATCAATTGCCAAAACTGATTTTACCCGCCCCTTTCACAAGAATAATAGAGGTTTAACAGTAGGGCCACCTTCTCACCTCAAACACCTGGCAAGACTAAAATAATTCGTCGCCTTGTCTATAACAAAGAAAGAGAAAAGGAAGACCAGCAAAGAATAAACCACAGACTATCTATTTACTATTCACTCATTATTCGCAGCATTTATTCATGGGCTATTCAGGCTGGCAAAGTGGCTGCTTAGACTTAGGCGAGGATAGCCAATTGGCCTTACTTAATGTTGACGCGCAAATCTACGATACTGATAGTTGGCCAAGCAACAAGAAGAAGGCCAATAAATATAAACTTAACTAGCAATTACTTACCACATAATTAGTAACTGTGTATGGCACATAAGTAAGGGAGCCCAAACGAAGCGGCCGTTGCTGCAGATTGTTTAGCTTGTTCGGGTAAAGTTGGTCATCGTTTCGGGCAAAAGTTTCGTTCGGCAAGAACGCGTCCAGTTGCACAGCATCCAAATTGCCAGTGGCACCGACAAACTTTTGTGTCCACAACTCTAAACTAATGTCGCGGTGCGGCAGCAGCCAATCCCCTAAGCTGGCATAAGGATTGAGAAGGAGATGCCGACGAAGTTGGGAATTATCGTTGGTATCCTTGTTTACAGGCAGTTCTTGGTCGGGCGGCCGTATCATCAAATGGTGAGGGTAAACTGGCAAAGCGTTTTAAAGGACAAGTTAAGTAAAGTACATTCATTGAACAGTGTAAGACAAAAAAGTAAACGAGAGAAAAACAAAATTAACTCGTACAAAAGAAGTTTACAATTGAACAAGGCGCTGTCGAGCGTTGCTGGAATTATTGGCTAAGCTCAAACTTTGATCGACGGGTACGAGCAACCCTGCGGTTGTTGACCATTTTTTTTTTTAGCTTGTGCAAAAAAAACTTTCGAGTTTTAGCTGTTTTTTTTTGTATCTCTTGGGGGCTGTCTCACAAGTCAAATTTCAACTTGTTTTTAATAAGTTGAAACCGAAAAACAAAAATGGCAATCAACATTTGCGCCATTGGCAATCTCTCAATCTCAATGGCAGAATTGACAAAATTATTTTATTAAGCGTCAAAAAAACTTGAACACTTCTCCAACAAGACGAGCTCCTAGCAGATTTATATTCACTTACACTGCAATATATCCATGGCTAGTAAGTCCTTGGGATTTTCCTTTTCGCACAGAAACAGATATCGTTTATCTTTGAAGCGCACGTTGGCATTTCGTGTGGCAAAATAACGGGCGTGCAAGAAGAAATTTGTGGCTGAGAGTACCGTTATAAATACCTAAATAAATAAACTCTTATATATAGATATCTACATGACCTTTAAGGAATTCAAAGAATTCAAGTTAAACTTCACCTCAATTGAGGTATTATTAACCGCATTTAGCATTTGCAGCTCAAACTCATCGGAGGTCAAATGGCCCACATCAATCCATTGTAAAAGAAGCGGTTCACCAATACTATTGACATATTGAAAAGCCTGCTCAAGTCCTTCCACATACTCCAATTGCAAGCTGCTAGAGCAAGAACTAGAATTGTGCACCACGAGAACTGAGGAATAGGCCACAAAGTATTGAGTAACTATAAACCAGAAATTTCTTAAAGTTTAACTTTTTTTTTACAAATGGAATTGAGAAATTTCTACTTATGATTTTGAGAAGCTTGGTCACTGGTGTCACAAACTGCGGCAGCAACATCTTAAGAACTTTTACTTCACTCAACCCCAGAAACCTTTAATTTATATGGATTTTGTCCAGCAGTAATTGACGAGCAAATTGAATTTAATGCGCTCTAATATCATTTGTATATTAAGGGCACATTACCTGAACACTGTTTGCTTTCGCATTAGTTTAATTAAAGGTACACATTGTATCATATTTGGGTTGACCTAAAGTCAATAGGCCGAACTGGCCAGCTCAATCTTACGACCTTCTCAGTCAATATGAGACTATGTTTACTTAGATTAGCTAAGTTTTGATTACATTTAAGAGAGAGTTACTGTCTTTAGGATTTGATATATTCAGTAGGCTTATACTTAAGCCATTGACTACATGACTATATGTCAAAATATGGGCTGAACTGGTCTTTGGATTTCTTGACTTATTCCTAAATCAAATATTTCTCGAAGAAGAAGGGGTATATTAATTTTACTCTGAAATTTGTGAAGCAAAGACCCACTCAAAGCAGAACCTCAGAAGTTACCCCTGATATAATCAGTATCACTATATGGTTCGAATAAAATATATCCATCTGTTCATCGTTCTCTATGCAAACCTGCCGGAACCTGCCGGATCAGACAACTATATCATATATCTGTCTAACGTAAATCCGTTTTATTGACTGATGTCTTTTACATTATAAACATTTCTTATATACAGATATGTTCTGAAATTTATTGTACCTATATTCTACTTATAATACGGAAATAAATCTGTCTTCAGAATATCTCTCACATTGATTGACCGATCATTACCATTTAGGATCATTTAGGATTCTTATATCCAAGTCTAAGTGTGTTCTAAAATTATAGTAGGACTGGCCCACTATATTACCAATCTTAATCTTATGAATATCTGTTATTCTTATTCATCTTATTCATATAATTTACCGTGAAAAAAGCTTCAAAAAGAGTGTGTAGTCTTCGGCACCCTCAAGATAAAGTTGGAATTTTTTTCATTATTAATCCCTTGCAATTGAAACAATCGCTTATTGTCCCCATTCAATAAGTATTCACAGCAGTAATCCAGCAATTATCCACGAATCTAAACTTACACCACCAATGGGGCAATTCAACTACAAATCGTAACGGGAATAGCAACTGAAATAACAATGGCGGCGTAAAGCGCAACATGCTGGAGAGAAAAAAAAAAGGGGAAGAATTGGGAGGCCAAAGAGCGCCCACAATTTCCGAAAACATTGGCCACAAAGTGCGACTAACTGTGGCAGTGACTTTGATCATGATTCGGCGAATAACTAAGCGACTGTGGCAGCTGAAACAATTGAATTGGTCAACGGATGCCGTTGGTCTTTGGAGGCTGTGCCCAAACGAGGCACATGAACATGGATGACTGTCAATATGTATGTTGGTTGGTGCTTAACCACATGGTTATTTGAAATTGAAAGACAGATTAAAGGATTTGCCGCCAGGGCATACCAGCACGTTAGCCAAAAGGCTGGCCACATTGTAAGACAGAGAGAGATGGAAATATAAATGAGAAGGGGCGGGAGTCAGGGCGGCAAAATGACTGCCTGGTAGAGGTCAGTGCACAACAGGCAGCCATTTGATTGCCAGGCAACCTGCTGGGAGCACACACAAACATACATACACACGCACACTCTCACTCCCACTCACAGTCACTTTCATACACATCATAGATGGCCACTCGGCAACTTTTACTCTGCCCGTAGCGGCAATTAAGCACTCGAACACAGCTCTTAATGCCAAACAGTCAAGTACGGCCAACTGGCTAACTGGCCAACCAGTCAGCCGCCAAATCGAAACGGCTGCAGCTTGCAGGTCAATGGGATTCTGCACGTGGGCATGAGGCCTCAAAATTTTTGGTCAATTGAATAGCAATTCCAAGGAGGCGAGAGGTCAGAGAGTGAGAGGCCGGCAGTTGCGTGTGACTAGGAAGTCAGCCGGGGCAAATAAGGTCAAAAACTAACTGGTAGTGGCTAGGCCATAAAATGCTTGTTGGTAGTGCAAAATAAACGCCCACCCAACGCCTTAGCCTTTGGGCAATTTTAACTGCTCACACTCAAGGCTAATCTGCATATACATGAGGACGCATATTTCGATACGAGTGTGAGCATGAGTGTGAATGGGAGTTTGTGCCTTTGTGCGTGCCAGCTAGCACACAAGTATGGAATTTATACACCTCACTCACGCACACAAACACTGCCAAAAGTTATCGAGCCACATGCCGGGACCACAGCTCTGACCAAACAACAAACCGACCACATGGGAGCTTGGAGTCGAGACCCTGTGGTCTGATACGCACACACATCTCTGCCTCAACATATGGCCAAGAACTTGGCCAACTAGCTGGTAGCTGCTATTTTGGCCAGCTTATGTTTCTATTCATCTCATACCAGTGAGCCTGTGTGTGTATGGGTGTGTGTGTGTGTGTGAGAGTGTTTGAGAGAAAAAAGAATTCAAATTTTTTTTCTTTTCTTTGCTTTTGGCTAGAAATTTTTAGTGTTGTTATGTTTTCATCTGCTTGCTTCTTTTCTTTCAGCAATCCTCTTGCCTGCTGGCCAGCAATTCTCGTATACTCATTCTCTCTCAATTTTCTGCAACCGAAACGATCTAATGAAAAGTATAGAAAAGTTTAAGAATCTCTGCTCTCTCCAATTTTTAAAGACTTCTGCACGATTCACTTTCACATATTCAGACATTTATTTTTTTCATTGTCCCATAAAAAAAAAAAAAACTACAACTAAAAAGAAAAATACCAATTGTGGCATTTTAATGAATAACAAACAAAACACGACATGTCCTTGAAATTTCTGCGAGCCTCAAACAATGGCTGACTGCGGCGTTGGTAATGACGATGGTGTTCCTGTTGTTGTTGTTTTTGTTGTTGCTGCTGTTGGTGCGGCCTTCATTGCAAATTGTGCCACTTCATAATGAGTGGCAACAGCAATTGCACAGCTTGTTATTCACTTTCACAAAAAAAAAAAACAATGCCAACATGTACAAATAATAAAAAAAAAAAAAAACTGAAAAAATAGAGAAATATGAAAATTGGCGCTAATTTGAATTCCACTTTTGTTTTTTTTTTCCATCGGCCCACTTGGGTTACTTTCATTTTTCAAAACCCAAAAGAAATTCCTTGTGTAATTTCTTCAACAAAATTAATATTTATTAAAGAATAGAAATAATCAAATTTGAAATGAATGAATCTTTCACAAATTAATTATTTGTGTCAGAAATCCAAAGGCATTTGAAGGAAAATTAATTAAGTCATAGGCATAAATTCCTTGGATTATTTATTGCTGATTTTGCCAAATCAATTTTGAATTAGTGAAAAGTGAAAACTATTTTCTAAATAATCCATTATAAGCCAATCAAAATATTTGATTGTCTCTCACAAAGTCTGCGATTAAGTTCATGATCATTGCTTCAGTCTGTGTTGCCTTAATCTCAACTGACACAAATTGAAACATGATGCAACATGATGTTGCCTGTCAAGTGGCAAACACTATAATGAAAAATAATCAAGCATACGCCCATTGACTCCCCTTGAAAGGCACACAGAGCCAGAAAATCGAAAAGCAAATATTTGCATGGTAATTAGCTGTCCTGTCAATTTTGCAGACTATCGACGCATTTATGTGACAACATTGTCCTTGAATTTCAAATCGCCGGGTAGTTAAATATCTATACATATACATATATTGTAATATTCTCTTCGATATTTGTAGTGGTATATTTTTCGTATTTTATTTACTCTGCATAATTATGCAGATTGGTTGCGGTAGTTTTGTGCCCGGCCTGCCATCAGGCCATGGGGCGTATGCGTAATATGCCCAAATATTTATAAATATTTGTGGTGGAGTGCTTTTTGGTGGACGAAAAAGAAAGAAAGAACAAAATAAATAAATAAAATAAATAAATATATACATAGAAAATATTTTATAGTAGTTTGATTTCGTTTACCAATCAATTTAAACAGCATTGCAAATTGCATTTCTGCCTTGATTTCGTAAATAAAGTTGAGTTTTTTCCGGCTTGTTTATTTTTCTTGACTTTTTATATATAGTATGAATTTTTGTGGATAGATTTGAGGTACCCTGTATGGGGACATAAAGAGTATATTACAGGGTACCTGGCACAGTCTGCAAACACTCGAGCGTGAAAGAGGAATACAAACACACACACACACACACACACACACACACACACAGAGACATAGACAAGCAAGCAATAAAACTAAAATAGAAACACATTTCATTTCCGTAAGACCTAGCAGAGTGGAAACGGAAAATGCCACGCACACATACATGCATACATGTATTTACACATACTTACTGATACCACCGACACACTGACAGAAAATCGAATGAAAAGAAAAACAAAACTAGCAACTAGCGTGGCAAACAACAAGCAAGTGGAAATAAACTTGGCGATAAACCAACGAAATCGATTGGAAATATTTTAACGAAATTGCAGCTTAAAGTGTCAAGGCAGCATGTTGCAGCTTTCAGGAACAACCACCAGCCAAGACTACAACGCTACCAGAGATATTGTCAATATCGTTGGGCCGTAAGGCCACAATCGCTCCCATTGCTCTTGTTGCTTTTGACGTTCATGACGAACCCAATGATGTTGTCACTGCCCTTGCCCCCCTTTGCTATTACTGTCACTGTCATTGATTATGACGCAGGCCATCAGAAGGAGAAGCCCTAAGACCCATAGTACGAAATGCTGCAGTTAGTATTTAGATAATGCCTGGCCAAAGCTTTGCCTGCACTCAAGTGTGTGCAATCGAACACAACCAGAACAACAATTCGAATCTCTCACTGGCGGAAGGTCTGAATGGAAGAGGAGATCGGGTCGGTGGCAAGCTCAAAACATTCAGAGTCCGGTCAAGTGTTTAGCGCCGGAAACGAAGTGTAATGAAAGCGTGTAAAGTGCAAATCGAAAAAGCAATACAAAATGCCAGCGAGCAGGCATTTATTTCTTTCCAAATTACCAAAGGTCCTCCCAAATACACAGAAAAGAAAAACGAAGAAACAAATGCAATGCCAAATCTACAAGAAGCAAAAAAAAAAAAGGTAAGAATAAGTACAAAATACTTGAAATGTCGGCAGCGATAAGGTGAAACGGTCTTGCATCCTTAAAAAAAAAAATATTTAAAAAAAAATCAGAAAATTGCAACGAGGTGAAACAAATATAAAAAGGAAATGTTTCGTAACTAACATTTTCTTTCCCTTTTTTTTTTTTGTTCATTATTTTTTTGGCTTTTTTATTATTTTTCTTAATTCTATTCTTGGCTGGCAAAATTGCCAGAATTCTCATTTCGGTAACTGCTTCGTCGTCTTCACTTTGTAATTATACAAAATTATTTTTTTTAATTAAAAGCATTTAATTTTAATGTTATCAAATAGCTGGCCTAAAATAATATGTAATTAAAACGGAAGATGTTTTTTCTAACATAAAAATAAATAGATTTCAATAATGTTGATTATCAAAAGTTGGGTTAGGTTGAGCAGGTGCCTTTCCGCCTAAGATAAGACAAGACTGAAACCAGATCCTCAAAAACTCAAACTGATATTACCCAAGCTCTGAAGTTGAGTTCCTGCTATTGGTATAACGGTAATTCTTCCTTTATAAAGCGGAACTAGATCAGAGAAAATAGTCTCAAAAAACCAAACTGATATTACCCAAGCTCTGAAGTTGAGTTCCTGCTATTGGTATAAATGGAGCAGTGAAAATGGTCTCAATAAACCTCAAAGAACCAAACTGATATTACCCAAGCTCTGAAGATGAGTATCTGCTATTGGTATCGGAACTGGATCAAAGAAAATGGTCTCAAGAATAAAACCACAGCTGCTACAGAACTAAGAGAACTCGAGCCGTAGTCTTTGGGAGAAGAGAAGAATGATCAAGTGGACTGTTACGACTCCTACCAGGACAGAAGTTCGGTCCTAATCAGCTTGGTGGCCTACTTATGCTATAGGGCTCAAGACTCTCTCTTCGACCTATCAAAAAAATCGTAATAGTTCAATTCGACCGATAAATATATAGACATACTTTTTAAATAATTTTGAAGAATCCATTGACTAACTCTCTATAACCTTATCAAATCTAATTTAAAAAAAAGCTACCCATATTATTTTCCAATAACTGAGAACCTATACTCGATTTTGTTAAAATATCCAATTCTGAATGATTTATGAATTGTCTAAATTAAAGAAGCTTTCAAATAAAAATAAAAAAAATAAACAAACCTTTTTTTTAACGGAAAAGCCTAACCACATTTGAATTTCATATATATTCATAAAGCATTTGAAATTTCCCTGCTCTTTTTTTTTTTTGCCTGCATTTTTTTTTGCGTTGGACGAGTATTTTTTTATGCCCACAAAAACCGCCGACGAATTAAAAATTAAATACAATATAAGTTTTTATCAAAACGGTTTTCCTGTTTGAGCGGACAAACAAACAGGCAAACAAGTCTGTTTGGGCAATATAAATTTTCCGTATTCTCATCTACTTCAATTGATTTGGTTTTTTTTTTTTCAAAACCATTGAAAATCCATATTCTGCTTCCGACGTTGAGGTGATTGAAATAAACATTTTATTTATTTATTTTTTTGAACAAACCAAAGTTTTGTTTTAAATTTTTTAAATATTTAAAGTATAATGAAAATTTTCTAAATTTTATTTTATGTAGAAAATAGAAAATAGAATTAAATAGAACCGATTAAATTGTAAAATTTTTTTTTTTTTTTTTTTGCTTAAAAATCAAAAATTTCATTACAAAAAGTTGCTCGAAAATATTTCAAATTTCATTCATATTGGTTAGTCATATCGATTTTCATCTAGAATCAGGGATTAAAATACTGAAGGTAAATCAAAATAAAAGAAAGAGCAAAAAGCATTGAAATTTTTTCATTGGTATTTTAGACTTTTTTTTTTTTATGCACTTTTTGTTTAAAATTTTAATACCAAAACTGCTAGGCATGTGTGTGTGTGTGTGTGTGTGTGTGTGTGTTAGACAATAGAATCTTTTGTGTTGAAGCACACACGATGCAACAATTAAATTGGGACGTCTTCAATGCTGCACTGCAGTTTCCCAAAAAAAAAAGATAGACAAGAGGGCCGGGGAGAAATGGCAAGGGAGAGATTAAAAGTGCAGTCTAAGTGAAAAGTCAAATAGGCAGCCTAAAGTCCAAACATTGTAGAAATTTCACACACACACACACACACAGACACACACATATACACAGATAGATCTATAGAAAAATGTCGTTCATTTATTCATTGAGAATTGGCTTTGGCAATCAATTGAACGTTGCAAATGTTAAATTTTCCCTGGCACCGCTGATGCCAGCTCTCTTGTTCCAACATTTTCCACTCTTACTCTCGTTCTCCCTGGCAGGTCAAGCAAATCAATGCCCTGTGTGGTCGCTCGGAATATGCAGATGGGTATACATGTGTCTATGTCTGTGTGTGTGTGTGAATGTGGCACGCCTGATGTGCGTGATTGAAACCAACAAAATCAATGCGAATTATTTGGTTTTCCAATTCGTTACACTTCACTTTGGCGCGCAGTTAATTAATGCGCCCTGTTGGCTCTTTTTTTTCTTCATTTTACTCCCAACATATACATTTTTTTTTATTATAATATTTTTCCTATTTTTATTTTAGTTTGGTTTGATTTTTTTTTTTGTAGGTTCATGGTATGCGTGAATTTTTTGTATACATTTTAGTTTATTGCATATTTCGCTAGTACTGAGAATTTAATTGTTTTTTGCCTCTGTTTCTTTTTGTTTTATTATTATTTAAATGTTTTTTTTTTCGTATTCAGTATAGATCGGGAGCTCTGGAAATGATTTTCAAAAATATTTTCTGTTTGGCTCACCGCAGGCCAAATTTATTTTATTTCGCCACAAGCGCCGCAGCTCATTTGTAGCCACGAAAACCGCCAATTTGGCTATGTGGCCGTATCCACACTCGCCTCCCACAATCTACACAGCCTGGCCTGATTATCAATGCACAAAATAAAAAAAAAAAAAAAACAACACCATCGCATAAAGTGAAAATTGTGAACCGCTTCTTTTTCATGTGCAATTGATGGGCAAAAAAAAAAAAAATTACATACACACAGACAATTTGTGATGCCCATAAACTTCATAAATGGTGTGGCATTTTGAGAATCATGTAAAACAAGCGGCATAAAAATAAACCAACCTTATCGCACTTTAATTTCTTTATATGTATAACCCTGCGTCTGCTTCTGTTCCGGACAGACAACTGCCGGGCATATTCAATCGGTTTTTGAGCATTGCCGCAGACGTGAGCAAAAATTTATACGCACAAAAGTATGCTACACAAAATGCACATAAAATGATTATGATTATGTTACCCCATAGCTACTGATATTACAACAACAAAGATGAAACGGCATAACACAGCACACAAACACACACACACGCATGCAAACAAACAAATAAGTACAGAGAAAGACAGAAACAAACAAACAAACAAGTACCCATTTCCTCCCACCACCTCATACATTTATTGACAGAAATTGCTTTTTTAGATCGCTCTCTCAAACACACTCAAACACTCACACACTCACACAGTCATACATTCATACAAGCAAACAAAACAGACTGCTGGCATTTTCTTTCGATGTCGCGGCTGTTGAGTCGAGTGTGTGTTTGCTTCTCCACTGTTATTCCTTTTTATTAAAGCAATAATAAAATATTCATAAAGATTTCGTTTACGCTACAACGAGAATGGCGACATTTCAACACACTCCACCCCTACTCCATATTTGCACAAAAATATGAGAGCCTAGGCCCATCAAATTGAAAAGTGTCCCATGCACATTTAATTTTCCTGCAATTTATCTTTCCTTGCCCTATTTTACTTTACTATTTGGAAATTTGAAAAATTGTCAAGCCTCGAGGAGTTCCTTTTGAAAAAGAAGGAAAATCTTATCAAAAATAGTATTTGACTTTTGGGGTATCTAAGATATCCCATAATGCATATTTCATCATAGTTTATTAGTTTTTATCATTTGAATTACTATCGCATGCAATATTCCCTATATTACATCAAGATTTTAAATTACTCAGCTCAATCGAAACAACAATATAAACAGCATAACAAGCTGTGCCCCTGCAATCATGTCAAGAATTCAATATCGTAAGAAACGCGAACACAGCTGCTGTTGATGACTTCGACGAGGGGGCACTGAGTTGGCAGGGAACCAGCAGCTTAGCCGTCAAATGTGTGCGTCATTGATGAACTGTCTTGTAATGTTAAGCAACCGGAAGGGCAGAGAGAGAGAGAGAGAGAGGGTAATATGAAGGCGGCACGATTACATATACGCAGCATGTTTACCAAACAATCCAAGAGCTTAACCGCAACTCCAACCATCGGGCAATTCATCAACTGTTTGGTGACATTTGGGTATGCAACATTTTTAAAGGCTTTTATTGGTCAACCCATAATTGAAATAAATGGTATATCGTCTCAGAAATTCACTTCAGATTGATGGGTTTATTTTATGTCAGATTCTTTATTTTAGATTTCTGATTTTAAAATGAAAAAAACTTTATTTTCCTTAGCCTCTTTTTATATATATAAAAACTAGCCATATCTGAACTTTAAATCACTTAGCCATGAAAACCATTTTGAAAAAATTGAATAGTTTAAATGATTATTGCTATATAAAGATGAAAAGAACATGGAAAAGTTATTATTATTTTTTTATAATATTACAAACAAAATATGAATTGTTCACAGTGTGGCCGCCTTGATCACATATGCAACTCGACTTTCAAGCAACCCTGGCTCTAACAGGTTGGCATCCCTATTTGAATCCTCCTCATATGTGGACGCTTAAAAAGTGTTTCTTCTTGATCAAAATATTTTGTAATTGATAAATTTATGCATAATAAAATACACTAATGAATAGGAACTGCTTTAATACGCAAGTGAGCCATCTAATGAACTGTTCAGACGGCAGAAAAAACGGTTCGAGAGCATAAAAGAATAATATTTTACAGCGTGCGTTAACATAACTCTTCTGATCTCTAGGATCTAGGATATGGATAACTTTCAGCTTTCTCCTTTTCAATAATGCATATATTCGTGCCAACTCCAGGCTTAATAAAACTGCTGAATTATTTATTTTTCATTCACTATCAAAAGAATAATAAAATATTTCTCAATATTTATTTCATTTTAAAAAGAGTTGGCAAACTTAAATCGAGGTTCAGATTTTCAACAAATTGTTTAAGATTCAATTAAGAATTTCTTGATCCTAAGTGGATTAGTTACGCGCATCCATTCGATTCCGGAGCATTAGTATATTTGGCCAAAGGCAAACTATTTTGTGGAACGGAGTAAGAGTTGAGACAACTTGCAACGCTGCAACAAATTGTGGACCATCAATATTTCCGTTTTGCCTTTCACCTGTTTACAGCAATGACTCCATTTTGAGCACACTGTCAACCATGTGGCTGCATCTGATTTCGTAATGCATTTGCGCATTTGCCCGGAGCGGCTGGTGAAAGCTGTCATGCTGAAGGGGCAAGGGTACAATTGCAACTACATAAACGATTGGAGGACGATTTACTATCTACAAATACAGAAGATACCCCAACCCTTGTCGCAGCTGCCTTGAGCTTCGGTGGACCCGAGTGCTTGGTTTTAATTAGTGACATGGACTTTGTGGCTCTGGTTGTTGTTTTTGTTGTTGTTGTTGTTTTATCTGTTGTGGGCTAAAAATAGGATTGGCTGCAAACTGCAACCTATCGTTCTACATTTCTATTGGGCAATTTACCGCAGAAACTTCATTAGCCCAAAACGATATATGTGTGTGTGTGTGTGTGTGTGTGTGTGTAAGTGTGTGCCAGTGTGCGGTATATTGTGAGTCATTAACTTGATGCAGCTGAGGCAGAAGCACAACTACCATGGCCACTGAATACTTGAAACGGACATAAGCACACACATACACACACACAGATGCACAGACAACATCCACAAGTCGTGGCTGCCATTGACGATATGTGCGGTTGCCGTTGGCAAGCGTTGGTGGCCAGCAGAAAGAAGACACAGCGATAGTGAGAGAGAGAGAGACTCGGGCGGGCAGAAGTCAGTTTACCTTTGTTGTCGGTGGTTTTGCTTTTTGCGGGCACACGGGCTCAACCAGTTTTTGTGGCAACCAGGAGCATATGCCACACGGCAGCTGCAAGAGCCATGGGGTGGAGGTTGGGGCGGTGGGGTGACTCACGCTAATGGCTTACAAATGGTACTTGAATAATTAAAAATCGACGGAAACGGAAACGTTAATGTTAACGTAAACGTAAACCGACAACTTGGCTGTCTAAATGATTGGAAATGATTTTGTTTTTGATTTGCCTGTCCCAATGTTTATTGCACTTTTCTATAAGACTATCATAAGCATACTTAAATATGATTTTTTTAGGGTTTTTTTTTTCAGTATTTCCTAGTAATAAAACCGAAACGAACATAATTGGATTTTAACAATTTGAAGGGTTTTAATGTTTGGACTTCCGCTTGGATTTGTTGCTGCCGGTCCTGCTGGTTGATTTGCTAGTTGAGGGAGATTTTTCGCTATCTGCTTTTGGCTTAATTGTACTTTCCTCGAGAGCCAAGCGCTTCTGTTCGGTTTCGACCAGCTGGTTGAATTCATCTTCCCAGCCCAACGCCTGGACCAATTCCTTGACGCCGGCATCACAGTCACCCAAGTAGGCTACATCGCGGGTGTTGGATGGCTTGCCATATAGAAGGGAAGATTCGCCCGGACCCATCCAGGGCACAAAATTCGATTGGCCCACAACATCACGATTGATTAGGAGGCGCATGCAACGCGGTCCCGCGCGTTGTATTAAAGAGGCAAACGGCTGTACTTCGAGGGAGGTGCCCATGATGATGAGTAAATCACAATCTTTGAAATCAAAGTCGGGGTATCTGTAGAAGGAGTCTGGAAGGTTTTCGCCGAAAAAGACAATGTCTGGTTTTACCACACCCTTACATTTGGTGCAGCGCGGCAACTGGTCCGAAAAGATTTGAGCCTTCATCCAGGCCATGTCGTAAGCCTGGCGGCACTTTAGGCAGTGGTTTGAATAGAAACTGCCATGGGCCTCAACTACCTTATCTTTTGGCAGACCGGCTAAGCGGTCAAGAGTGTCAATATTTTGGGTGTAGTGGCGTACTAGGAGTCCCTTGTCGTTAAGCAGACGAATAAAATAGTGAGCCGGTGTGGGTATAAAAGAGCCAGGGTAGAGTTCCTTAGCCAGTGTAAAGAAGGGAGCCGGGTTCCGCTCAAAGTAATCCAAATCAAAAATAGCTGTGGGATGCGGCAATTTGTATTTCTTAAGGTTGTCGTATAAGCCAGAGCCCGGAGACCGAAAGTCGGGTATGCCAGCAGCTGAAGCAAACAAATGAATTAATAACAGTCAAGTAGTATTTCTCATTTTAGTTACTCACATGTTGATATGCCTGCGCCCACCATGGTCACGATTTTAGTAAAGCCATGCTCTTTCCAGTGGGCTGATAGCCCTTCAAAGGTCAAGTCCGGTATTACCTATGATAGAGCTAAATCAATAAGTAGACTTTTTGTAAATGATTGGCAAGCAAACCTTTTTAATTTCAGAATCATCCTTGGTATCGGCACCGCCAAAACCGAACGTATGAGAGAAGAAACGGTGTATCATGTCCATTGTAGCTTTATCTGTAATTTATAAATGTGCCGGCGTTGTTTGGGAGAAATCCTGACAGTTAAATCAAAAAACAAAACATGTTATTTACAAACCTTCCCCTTCATCACTGTCGCTCTGTGCCGGCTCAGACTTGTTTTTACTATCCAACAATTCGGTTTTGATCAGTCCTGCAGCTGAGGTTGAAGGCGTGGGACTAGCCTGCTCCTCTGTATGTTTTTCGGTGTCACCTTCAGTATCACCCATTTTGTAGATACTATGTGTTGAGAACCTCAGCAGACAAAGAGGTTTTGCACGATTTACGCAAAGATTGCGTACAATAAGCGATAGAACAGCGGTTTTTTTTATAATTTTTAATGTTGTTGTTAAAGTGGATTAGCTTAGAGTTGCCAAGGCTGCAATTGAAATTTACCACAAATATTGCATGTTTTTAATTAAGTTATTTGCTTAATTTAGAAGAACATGTTTCTAAGAAAAGCGCATTACATAACTATATGACTGTCTTTGCCATTTATTATCTCAATAAATTAACTTGTTTTTAAAATAATTCAATGTGTACGACAACTCTGTCATAATGGTATAAATACGCAAGTTGGCAGTACAGACCGCATCAGCTGTTGCATACAAATTCATTTAGCGATGCCAGTTCTATTGTTCATTCAACTAGTTCTCGATATATCCGCCATTGTGTTTGTCAGCCCTCGTTAACCACGCCAAGAAACTGTCAAAGAACTGTCATAGTTGTTTTGATAAGTTGACAGTTGCGTTGGCCAGCTGGTTGTTTTCTTTTCCAAAATTTTCACTAAAGGAAAACGGAAAATTTCTTAAATTGTGCAAAAAAATCTCACAAAAAGCGCAATTAACCATTGCAAAATACGTGCAAAGTGCTCAGAGAGTTACCACGCACAACATTTCTAAAATCTCAAGCCGATATCGCATACGTGGACGCAACGTGCAAACCCACCAAAAGTAGACGCCGCCAAAGCAGACAGCTAAAATAACAAATCGTCGGTGTGTGTGGTGCTTGTGCAAATGGCTGAAATTGGTAGACTTGATTGTTTATCGGTTGCATCCTTAATGTTTAGACAATAAAAATACAACGTTAAACTTTTTCTCGAATACCTCAAAAGGCAATTATCACAAATTAGCATAAACGATGCACCTTAACCATGCGACGGCGGCCATGGCCAACTACCAGCACTACGCCCCAACCCAACTGGCCACACATGGCGGTAGCGGTGGTGGTGGTGGTAGTTCCGGTGGGGGTGGCGGTGGAGGCAGTAACACAATACAGCAGCCCACTACCATCGCTGGCTTGCAGCAAAGTCCGTTTGCATTACATCAACTAACCGCCGTGCAGGCCATACAGCATCCCACCCACCAGGCCATGCTCCATCCACAGCATCCGCTTGTGCACCTGCTCGACATTTCGACAACCACTACAAATAGTGCGGGCAACCATACACCCATATCGCCCATGAAGCAGGAAGTCCAGAGCGTCATCAGCGAGGAGGAGGTGGTCGTCGATGATCCACGCAAAAAGAAACAGTGCCACGTGTGTAAGAACAAGTTCCGACAGTTAACCACGTTACGCAACCACATGAAAATCCATACCGATGAACGGCCCTACAAGTGTAAACATTGCGACAAGGCCTTCCGTCAGATATCCACGCTGACCAACCATGTCAAGATCCACACCGGCGAGAAGCCGTTTACGTGCAATATTTGCGCCAAGGACTTTCGCCAACAGAGCACGCTCATCAACCACATCAAGACGCATAAGGGTAAGTGCGCCCAATAATTCCAAACAGTATTTAATCAAAAGACTCTCTGTTCCCCAATTCCACACAAACACAGCGGCAGAGTCGAGCACGCCCACGTCGCTACTTAACTATCAGCCCCAACCGACGAGCTCATCGGGGAAGCATAGTCGCAAGAACCAGATGCACAATGCCTACCAGCAGCAGCATCAGCAGCGTGTACAAATCTCAAAGACTCTATATTCGGGCACCTACACTTCGCCACAGGCCGAGGAGCTGGTGAAACCGTACCAGTGTAATGTGTGCAAGCGCCGTTTCCCACAGCTGAGCACCCTCCACAACCACGAGCGGACGCACATCGATCCCAAGCCCTACAAGTGTGAGACGTGCGACAAGTCTTTCAGCCAACTGGCCACCCTGGCCAACCACAAAAAGATACACACCGGCGACAAGCCCTACACCTGTTCCTACTGTCATATGCAGTTCCGACAACAGAGCACCCTCACCAACCACATGAAGACGCACACGCATCTACCCCAGCCAGCCATAGCCACAGGTGAGCCGCTTGTGTGTTCGCCCTACAACTGAAGCGCTTTCTGTTATCTCTGTGTGCATTGACCATTAACGCTCTTCCCTAACGAAGCTTTTATTTAAATCTTGTACGCATGCCAACCAATCAACTTGTACCGCATCAATCAACCACCAACCATCCTGTACCAACTGTATTACCAACTTTCAACTGTCTAGTGGACAACTCCATGCCAGCGCCAATTGCCCCAGGTTCCAATCAGCTGACGGCCAGTGGTCTCCTATCGAATAACCTGCACAGCACATCGTCCAATATCATCCAGCTGGACCATCATCCGTTGCTACACTTCCTCGATGGCACCACCACTGTGAGCTCTGTGGTAGCAGCATCCAATGTGGCGGCGGCCAATGCCAAGAACGAACACTACCAGGCCACACAGAATCCGGTGAGAATGAGTGTCGGGAATATCAACATGCTGAAGGGTGATAATCCGGATCGTCCATTCGGTTGCAGTGTCTGTCGACGCTTCTTCTCCCAGCAGAGCACTCTGGTTAACCACATTAAAACGCATACCGGAGAGAAGCCATATAAATGTAAAATCTGTGAAGTTAATTTTCGGCAAGTTGCCACGCTCAATAATCATATGAAAATTCATACCGGTGAAAAGCCCTATAACTGTTCCTATTGCCCCAAACAATTCCGGCAAAAGAGTACACTCCAGAATCATTTGCGGGTCCATACGTGTTAGACATTTTGGCTAAATCAGTCAGCCCAAATCAAGCCGCCATTGAGGAATAGTGCAATATGTGTAGCTATTCAATTGTCACCCACAACACAGACACACACACACACACACACATTTACACATACAACGCATATATAGATATATATATATAATTATATATAAAACTATCTAAAATTCATACGTGCATACATACATTTATATACATATATATATGTACTCAAAAGTGTTATTTACCTGCTGTGCAGAGCGCAATTGTAACTATAGTAGAGAGCTGATCCACATGCGTGTCCAACTGTAAATTAAGGCTAGCCGTATATACCATACCATATATATATACACCACAAACACACACACATACATACATAAATACACATAATACAGGGTGTTCTTACAAAACAAAAAAACAAATAATAATGAAAAAAAAAATCAAACTATACTATTATCCGTACTAAAATTAGTGCTATTCCTTTCCCGAATCACCCAAAAAAAAAAGAAAACAATTACTTATTAGCCACACTCTGTTGTCACCAAGTAGTTACCTAGTATCCCCAACCCCGTAATCCCCAATTCCTACAAAACCCGGGAAATCTTTAGTTACAAGAAAAAATAAAACAAAGCAAATGATTAGGGAATTTGCTTTCCTACTCCCAGCATCGTCGTGTTAAATGTTAAGCAAAAAAAAAAAAAAAGAAATAAGAAAAAAAAACAGAAGGAAATATTAAGAAAAATGAAAAACTAGTTATTGCTGTAATGTGTAATTGTAAATCTACCCCCGATCCCAACTAGGCCCGCCCGCCCGCCCGACCTCTCTCCAATCATCCATTCAAAAAAAAAAAAAAAACTAAACAAAAATTCAATTCAAAAAAGCCCGCGTATGTTACTTCATTAAATGTGTAAGACGTAATCGGAAACTATTTATATAAGTGTACTCTTAGCGCATATTTAGCAGCATCTTCTACTCACAATGACTAGCCCGGAGATAGACAGGCCACCAGCTGACCGAGGAGCAACAGAGAACCAGACACAGAGAGAAAGAGAGAGAGAGACAGCGCGCTGATAGTGCTGAAAGTCCCTGAAATCTAACATCGGGTTGCTTAGAACAAAATAATAATAAACTTAAACAATACAGAGAGCGAGGCAAGAGAAAACAATGTCCCTACATTAAGTAAACAAAACAAAATAAATAAAAATAATTAAATTGCAAAAAAAAAAAAAAAAATTAAAAACTGATCGTAAACGTTGTAGAGAATATATATATATATAATAAAATAAAATAAAAACAAAATAAATAAACACAAGAAAAAAAACAAGAAGGAAAAACTATTTGTAAATGTAAGCAAAGCGAAGAGCAAAAACAATAAAAGAAACTACATAAACAAATAATATGAAAAAAAAAAACAAAATTGCATAACGAAAATTCCGATTTTCCAAATTGAAAGCAAAAGTGTATAGGAAATATTAATTCACACTTTCCTTTTAGGCAGTGACTGTACTTTTTTTGTCTAAAAAAATTAATCCGATTTAATTGTTTTTCTTTAAGCCTTTCAGGGTACTAAGGTACTGTGATTTTGGTCCATCCGGGAATTATTTAATTCTAATTAATCCATACTTCTCTTCCTTTTTGATTCTGCTTCAAAATTGGCAAGGACCTGGAGACTGCAGCCCTGGGACTTTTCAGGAGACTGAGCAACACTATTTTTCTTATTTTATCAATCAAATAAATCATTTCAACTTTTGTTAAAGCTAAAAAAATATTTTTTTATTAAAATTATATTCCAGGAAAATTCTAATCCAGGAATAAAAGAATGGCAAAAAAGTAGCAACTTGAAATCTTTGACATGAGAAGGAAAATGTTTTCCTGAAAAAAAATATTTAAAAAATTGGTTTTATTTATTTTAAAATTAAATACCGAAAATATATCAAATAAACTTTCCCAAAAAATAAAACAAATTCCAAAATAAAATTTGTTGTTCTTCGGGAAACGAGATAGTCCAGGTAGTCGAGGTATCTACAGCAGACTAGTCAATCCCCAAAGTATATAAATCAAGTCCTGTAATTTATCAGAGGGAAAACACTGCTTTTTATCAATACTGAAATAATACCAAGGAAAAACACTCAAACAGATATTGATTTGATTTGGTTTTAATTTAAATAAAGATTCATATTGAGTTTCTAAAAAGATGCCAGATTCCACAAAATCTTCAGATAAAATATTGTTACGATTTTGGGTATTTGTGTTAATTAAATACAGAGTTCGTATCACTAGATTGTGAAGAAAATGTTTATTTAGCCCTTTTGTATTACAACTACTATTTAAAATAATCTGGTGGCGGGAACTTCGGTTTCAGTTCTTTTACACTTTGATGTTCACAGTTCAAACGCTCGATCACTACTCGTCCATTGCTGCTGTGGCGGCGCCTTTATATCGTCGTGAGCCGGCATCGATAGTTCTAGAGCCGTCATGAGCCGGCATCGATAGTTCCAGAACCGTCGTGAGCCGGCATCGATGCAGTAGCTGATGTTGTTTACATTTTGAACGTCAAGTTGTACTTCTGTTCGCCACTCTCGTAACACTGCCCTCCGCTTAAGCTTGTTCGTCCCGAACAAGTTCCATGTTATTTTTATAGAAAGGTGCCAGCCTCTCTAAATGGACTACTTTCAGTTTTGCTCTTCTTGAGTCGCTTTTCTGTATCCGGTACACCACATCATTTATCCTCTTGATAATCGTGTACGGACCTTCCCAATGTGTTTGTAGTTTTGGGGATAGACCTTTTTTCCGTTGTGGGTTGTAAAGTAGCACTAGTTCTCCTTTTTGGAACCCCTCTATGTTTGCTTTTGAGTCATACCGAGCCTTCATTCTATCGCTGACGAGTCCGATGCGGTTTCTTACAAACTGGTGAATTCCGTCCATGTGATCTTTCCTAGCGCTGGGGTGATCCACATTTTTATTGCTTGTTGTCGTAGCTACCCCAAATTTTAAATCTGCTGGAAGCCTAAGATCGGTGCCGAATATTGTCATTGCTGGAGTCATCGCTGTGGTGTCGTGTCTTGCTGAACGATACGCCATTAGGAACATGGGTATTTGCTCATCCCAGTCTTTCTGATTTTTATCAACGACCTTTTTTAAATATTCCTCCAGTGTCCGGTTAAAGCGCTCTACCATGCCATCTGACTGCGGATGTAAGGGCGTTGTACGAGTCTTCCGGATTCCGAATGAGTCACATACTTCCTTGAAAGTGGTTGATTCGAAATTTCTGCCTTGGTCAGAGTGTAGCTCCATTGGAACTCCAAATCGGGTGACCCAGTTGTTGACAAATGCATTTGCCACTGTCGTTGCCTCCTGATTCGGAATGGGATATACTTCGGGCCATTTACTGAAGTAGTCAATTACCACAAGCACATATTTGTTGCCGCTTGTACTTTGCGGAAAAGGGCCTGCTATGTCCATTGCAATCCTTTCGAACGGTGCTCCAGCGTTGTATTGGCGCATCTTTCCATGACTTCTCCGTGACGGACCTTTTGCTTTTATACACCGATCACATCGGCGGATCCAATCGGCCACTGACTCTTGGCAACCGACCCAATAGAAGCGTTTCTTTATTTTTTCAACGGTCTTTGTGTTGCCTAAGTGTCCACCACTGCTTCCGTTATGGTATTCGGCGATTATTTCCTCGATCCGCTTTCTCGGCACTACCAGAAGCTTTGTGGAAGTTCTACCGTCCACGCTTTCCCATATTCGATAAAGACATCCATCATGAAGGCTCAAGGTCTGCCACTGAGTCCAATAAGCCTTCGCCACTGGACTTTTATTAGCCATTTCCTCCCAAGTCGGCCGCACGTCATTCGCCTTTCCCTTTATTATGACGTTAAGATCCTCATCGGCCTCTTGGTCAGCGCGAATCCTTTCGGCTGTCCATCCTTCCGCTGGAAGCGCACTTAAAAGTCGAATGTCTACAACTCCTTCTTTGGCTTCTGCCCTTGAACAATGCCTGCATTCTGGATTACAAGGACGCCTGGACAACGCATCTGCATTGCCGTGATGACCACCTTTTCTGTGATCAATGGTGAAGTCGTAGCTCTGTAATCGCTCTATCCATCGCGCTAGCTGTCCCTCAGGATCTTTAAACTGCAGAAGCCATCTTAGTGCTGCATGATCAGTCCTGAGTTGAAATTGTTGTCCATACAGGTATTTGTGAAAATGTTTCACGCTCTCCACAATTGCTAGCAATTCTCTCCTAGTTACGCAATAGTTCCTTTCGGGCTTTGCTAGGATTTTGCTATAATAAGCGATCACTTTCTCCTGTCCGTCGATTACTTGGGACAACACTCCACCAATTCCAGTGTTACTAGCGTCAGTATCCAATATGAATCTATTTCCGGGAACTGGATATGCTAGTATCGGTGCAGTGCATAAAAGATCTTTTAGACGTTGGAAAGCTTGCTCTTGGTGCTCAGTCCATTTGAAAGGTCGATTTTTCTGCGTGAGCTCATGTAAGCTACTTGCCACGTCTGCGAATCCAGGCACGAATCTGCGGTAGTATGTGCACAGGCCCAGAAAACTTCTCAATTGATGCAAGTTTTCTGGTCGCGGCCAATCTTTCACTGCAGCGACTTTCAGCTCATCGGTCTGAACTCCTTCCATAGTGACCTTGTGACCCAGATATTTCACCTCTCGCTGGAAAAGTGAACATTTCTTCGGACTTAGTTTGAGTCCCGCTGCTCCTATGCGTATAAAGACTTCCTGTAACTTTCGTAGGTGGTCATCGAAATCTTTTCCCATCACGATTATGTCATCAAGGTACACTAAGCAGGTTTTCCAATGCAGTCCCTTTAATACATGTTCCATTAATCGCTCGAAAGTGGCTGGAGCGTTACATAGACCGAAGGGCATTACCGTAAACTGCCAAAGCCCATCACCAGTACTGAAGGCAGACTTTTCTTTGTCTTTCTCATCCAGCTCAACTTGCCAATAACCACTCTGTAAGTCCAAAGTGGAAAACCATTTTGAACCAGATAATGTGTCCAGAGTATCATCAATGCGGGGTAAGGGGTAGCTATCCTTTTTTGTTACATCGTTTAATTTCCTATAGTCGACGCAAAACCGTGTGCTACCATCCTTCTTTTTAACAAGCACTACTGGTGAGCTCCAGGGACTGACAGATGATTCTATTACTCCGTCTTTCTGCATTTCTTCAATAAGCTGCGTTCCTTCTTCTCTTTTGGCAAGCGGAATCCTTCGTGGTGGCTGGCGAATCGGCCTTGCATCCCCAGTGTCAATTTGGTGTTTAACAATCGTTGTCCTTCCTGGATTTTTGTCGGTTGCGAATATACTCCAAAACTCTTTCAACATTTTGACGGCCTTACTCTTTTCTTGTTCCGTCAGATTTTTAGTCCACTCCTGCACCTGTGTTTTTAGTACAGGTTTCGCCTTACTGTCCATACAACTGAGTTTCTCACTAAGCTCCAATCCCTCGCAGTTTACGACAACCGAAACTTCTTGACATTGTGCAATAATTTCTCCTTTCTTTAGTAGTCTTGGCAGGTTGGTTGGATTCAAGACTCTTATTGGTATACGTCCATCTTTAGTAGCTCTAACAAGGGTTTTTCCAATCAAAATATTACTTTCGGAGATCTTTTTGGCGCTTTCGACAACCCACAACCTCCTTGCGCCATCGTCTTCTTTCATCTTTGCCCATAGAACTGTTTCTGCGCGTGGAGGGATTTTCTCTTTGTTTTCTGCGTAAACCGCTTTTACGATCTCGAACTCACTGTTGCTGACTTCCAAGGGCAGTTCCACATTCGCATATTTAAGCAACTTTTTCCGTAAATCCAACGTAAGACCATGTTGAATCATAAAGTCTACGCCTATGATCACGTCATCGACTATATCGGCCACAATAAAATTATGCTCAAATTTAGTGTTTCCAATGATGAGCTGCTTTCTCGTTTTTCCCCGTACTTGAGCATCTTCCCCAGTAGCTGTGCGCAGTTTAATGCCTCTTAACGGTTCCACTTTTGGAACCAAGCTACTTTTAATTATTGAATGGGATGCACCGGTATCGAGAGTCAACATAAATTGGTTACCTTCTATTGTGCCTTTGACGGTCAAACTGTTGGCTTGTCGCTTTAGTTGTGAAACGAAGAGGCTGGGGCAGGCAGTTGTGGGAGTCAGCTCACGCCTCTTTGAGCTGACTCGTTCTAGTTTAAACGAGCTGGCTTCTCCCATCCTTGGTTCATTCTGGTAATGACCATTATCTCGTTTTTCTCGTGAACGTGATCTCTCTCTCTTTCGTCGTTCACGACAATCTCTCGCCATATGACCAACTTTCTCGCAGATGTAGCACTTTCCTTTAAAGCCGATGGATGGACTTCGCTGCGAAGCCTGGTCATGGGTCTGGTCGATGTGTACTTTACGCACTTTTGGCATTGGGTGGCATACCATCAACGACGTTTCGCAGGCCAACGCTTGGCCAACAGCTTCCTCGAACGATTTTTTCGGCACCATCACCATTGTACGCTTTGTGTCTGCATCTCGAATGCCATCGACGAAAGCATCAATCTTGCACTTTTCCAAAAAGTCGGTTGGTGCACTACTGTAAGCCAAATACGACAATCGCTCTATGTCCGCTGCATACTCCTGAAGTGTTTCCCCTTGGCGCTGCACTCTGCTCTTCAGTTCCAGGCGGTACATTTCCTGCATGTGGTCGCTACCAAATCTGCGTTGCAATGCGCGCCAGATTGTTTCGTAGTTGTTCCTCTCTGTAGCTGGTATTGTCTGTAATATTTCAGCAGCAGGACCTTTTAATGCGGTGAACAATGCCGCAGCACAGTCTTCCTCATTCCACCCGTTACGGCCAGCTGTAACCTCGAACTGCATTTTAAAGATGTTGAATGCAGTAGTGCCGTCATACGTCGGAGGACGCCATTTGGTTGTACCCGCTGCTGCTGTCACCGGACCGGTGACTTCCAGCTTATGAATCCTGTGCTCGAGAGTGGTAACTTTCTCTTGAACGTCTACCACGTTGTTATCCAGCTGTTGTAATCTTTCCGAATGTTTATCCAGTTTCTCACCGATATCCGCCCATTTGCGTTCAAAGTTCTCGAACTTTCCAATTATTTCGGCTTGGACTTGCTGTAGTTGTGCAGTGTTTTCAGCTTGTGTCTGTTGTATTTGCGCAATGCTTTCAGCTTGTGTCTGCTGTAGTTGTGCAGTGTTTTCAGCTTGTGTCTGTTGTATTTGCGCAATGCTTTCAGCTTGTGTCTGCTGTAGTTGTGCAGTGTTTTCAGCTTGTTGTAACATGAGGCTCTGCATCATTTCCATAAGGCCTGTGGTAGGGTCTGTGACCTTACTTTCCTTCGCCAAGGATTTAACACCTGATGCCTCTGCGAATTCATGTTCGTCGACATTGACATTACTCTCCTCTAATGCGTTTCTCAAACGCAGTAGTAACTCCGTTTTGTTTCCACTTGACGACAAACCCAGCTCCGACAGCTCCTTCTTCAACTGCTCTACTTTCAGATCAGCTAGCTTCACCATTTTTCTTCAACAATCCCACTTCTGACACCAATTGTTACGATTTTGGGTATTTGTGTTAATTAAATACAGAGTTCGTATCACTAGATTGTGAAGAAAATGTTTATTTAGCCCTTTTGTATTACAACTACTATTTAAAATAATCTGGTGGCGGGAACTTCGGTTTCAGTTCTTTTACACTTTGATGTTCACAGTTCAAACGCTCGATCACTACTCGTCCATTGCTGCTGTGGCGGCGCCTTTATATCGTCGTGAGCCGGCATCGATAGTTCTAGAGCCGTCATGAGCCGGCATCGATAGTTCCAGAACCGTCGTGAGCCGGCATCGATGCAGTAGCTGATGTTGTTTACATTTTGAACGTCAAGTTGTACTTCTGTTCGCCACTCTCGTAACAATATAGAAAAAACGTATTTATTTTAGGAATCTAGAACTGGTCTAGACTAGTCAAGTTCCGGAGAATCTAGGCTCCGAATAGATCTTGAATAAAAGTAAAATAATTGTTGGAAGAATTTTATAATAAATTTCAAAATCTTGTAAGATTTCTAAGAAAACAATTTAGAAAATTGAAAACCTATTCCTATTTCTTTGGAATCTAGTAAAAATTTCATGACAAGTCAAACCCGATAGAACCTAATTCCAAACTAAATTTTTCCGTTAATATGTTTTCAACTTTTTTACTCTTGGGAATCAGGATCGGGTAGAACAGAGAAATCAAACCCGAAAGAATATATTATGGAATATTTAACTATATTTTTTTCTAATCCTTAATAAGGCTTAGAATCCCACAAATCGAGTTTTAAAAATATTCAACCTTTTTCTCATTGGACTCCAGCTAAGTTAGTGCCGAGTAGTCAAGCCCGAAAGAACCTATTTTCGATTAATTTTAATCATAAATTTTCTATATATTTTCAAGTTTAAAAATAAATCAAAGGGTAAATAAATAATTACTCAAGACCCGTTTAAGACTTCTCCAAAATTCGCGGAATCTTTATCTTTTATTAGATCTACAATTTTCAAGATAAAAAGAATTTTTCTGAAACGAAAATTTTGTATTTTCCACAGCTCACTAAAATTTGAATGAAATTATTTTTTCCCCTAAAATAATTGAGTTGCTACCATCGAGTTGGTTTCCAATATTTCGCAGCCTCTTTCGCTGCTTGCATAACTCACCACCATTCCGCAGAGGTCTCAAGGCGATTCTTTCATGTTGCAACCCCCTGGAGGCCCAGAAATATGCTAATTTATGCTAATCGGTTTATTTTACTTAATCAAAAAAAGGGAAAGTTTTATTTTAAATGATTATTTCAAGTCAAATTTTTCAAAAGCTTACGAGTTGTACAATTTGCAATTAATCTTTATATGTGTGTGTGTGTGTTTTTATTATAAAACCTTAAAATATATTTATATATTTTTTTAATTTTTATAAATAATTAAATTTTTTATTAAATTTCAAAAATTTGAAAAGGGGTGTGTATATACTGAAAGAAGAGCCTCTAAATATTCAGATTTGCAATAAACATAATAAAATTTTTTAATAATTTATTTAAAAAAACTTTTTTTGTCGATGACTCTGGAATAGCTGGGAAAATGTTTAGTTTTGACAAATTTTATCCTGGATGAGGGAATATATTGCTCGATTTGAATGCGTGCACCAATTAGCTTGACTGAGTGGAATGAATATCTGAAGCTTGCTTGGAGTGGTACCTATTTAAAAGTATTTCTATAATTTCATCATCATAATCGGAATCGACTTAAGCACACGCCCAACTCTAATCTCAATTTCGGTTATATAGTCTAACTACAGGACATGACACACGGCTTAGCCTCTAGCAAAAAGAGAAACTGCTCGAGTAGGACACAAAAGATTACAATATACATTAGAATTATAGTAAAGTTGTGTCTGTGTATGTGTGTATATATATATATATATAAATCTATTATATATCTAAAATATATGTAAATAGCTCAAAATGATTACTTAAAATTATACAGATAAATCAAGCTACTGGATTTGACACCAGTCATGTGTCATCTGTCCCCGCGGTCTACTTGAACAACCAGCGCAAAAGCAGACTAAAGGCCAGGCCGACTAGCGCATAGAAGAGGGACTTGATGACAATCGTCTGGGAGACGCTGCCGCCCAGAAGGCTATGCTGTTGACGCAATGAATTGAGAGAGCCTGTCTGTGGTGGGGCATATTGCATGCGTTCCAAACGCTGGCTAATCTCATTCAATTGCCGCGTATGGCTCTCCAATGTGTTGTTCACTCGCTCAATGGCCAGGGCCAGTCTGAAATGGAAGGGAAGGAAAAAGATGTTGAATCAGAGCTAAGTGATTACGAGGGAGCGGGTAGTCTACTCACTGTTTGACGGAACTGCTAGAGGCACCGCGCTTGACAGCGCCCTGGGGCGATTGGCTCGAGTCCGAGTTGGTCTCACGTGGAGCCAGCACGAGGCTTTTGTTTTTCGCCTTGGGGACTGTACTTGATTGTCTCATCTGACGCACTGTGGAGCCGTCGGTCACTTGGACGGAACGTAGCGGGTGTGTGACTTCGGTACTGTGCACAATGGGTGTGGATTTGGTGCGAGTCTGTGTGAGCACACGATAGTTGTGCTCGTATTGCCGGACATCGTTGCGTGGATCCCAGGGTCGTATGTCCGAGTACTTGTACATCCACTGGCCATAGCTGTCGAGCTCAAAGTGAGCGGGCTCCCAGATTTGATCGTTGGCAGCACGCTCCTTGGCATCTTGACGCTGGCGCTCTTCTAGCACGGTCTTCTCATCGGTGGCGGCCACCTGATCCTCGCGTTCAATGGCCTCGGAGACGAGCCGCCACAGGCGTTCGGATTCATTCGGCAGCTGCTCTTCTATGGGCACCAGGTAACGTGTCAGACGCTTACCCCTCATTTCGGCATCATTTCGGAATATGATCGATTCCTCGCCGGTCTTGACATCCTTCATGCGGCACTCCTTGTCCCAATGACCTTGTATGGTGGCCAGGGTCTCCTTGCCCAGTTTTATCTTACCTACCACCACATTGGTGGAATCAGAACCGCCGAGGAATGGTTTCAGTTTAAACTCTAGCTCCGTCTTGTAACCGGTGTTCTCGCATTCAATGTTGATCTTGCCGCCCAACTCCATAGACAGCGTGCCCATCAGTATGCCCTTGCAGTGGGCATAGGGCGTGCTCAGGGTATAACATTCGCCGCGTGGCAGTAGCGTCAACGTGGCCGCACCCTCGAGCACGGCCGACGTGCTATTGCCATAGAACTTCGATTTGGCCAAGATGGAACATGTAATGCTGAAGCCATCCTCGCGGTTGGTCACATAAAATGCCGACACTGGCGGATGATGCGACACCTGCTCGGCAATGTAAAAGGTTCGACTACCATTGGGATGCTGCCAATAGCAACGGAACGTCTCACCCAAAATGGGATTATATGGCTTCTTCAGACCCTTCGGTTTCTTATAGAAACTACCCAAATAAAACTGCACAATATATTTCATACGGGTAAAGGCATCATCCTCATGAACGGCACTGCAAATGAACAACAAAAGAAAAATAGAAATCAATTTCATTTAGGATTGACCAAACGGGGCATGGAGAAGAAATCCAAAGTATCCTGGATTGGGAATTCAGCTCCTATCCACCTACTTTGTTAGAATGTCTGCATGGTAATAGGAATCCGAAAGCTTGTCCAGAAATGAACGTGGCTCCAAAATAAAAGTAGGTAAGACCACTTTGCTCAAGTCCATGCCGGGACGCACTTGCTTCACTATACACCAAATGAGACTTTTGTTTTCGTCGGCCAATTCCTCCACCTGCTCCCCTTGCTGCTGTAAGTACAAAATAAGAGCTTAACTTCATTCAATCCGATTGGGTTGGTTGGTTATAGTTTGAACTCACTTCGCCAAACTCCTCCTCCACAAAGGGCACATAGGTGGTCTCAGTGAGGGGCTCTTCGGGCTCGGGTTGCAGATCGACACCGTCCGATTCGGACTCTGATTCCAAACCAGACATGGCCATATTCGCAGCTTCATTTTGACTGTCTGCATCCAAATCTAAATGAGAGAAAACAATATTCGGTTTTTCAAAATTCGGGAGTAATCTTATAACCGACATTGATCCTGGCAAGGCAATTTCTGTTTATCTGTTGCCGACATAGGAAACAGGACAAAGATCTCAGAGTTCATTAGGAACTAGGAATCCTTGATGTCTGGATTATGCAAAGCCCTTGAGCCAAAATCGCTAGCCATGTACTTGCAGCGCATCACAAATTTTTTGTTTACAAGAATTTTGACACATAAACCCAAATCTACTTTGGGGAGCTAAACCAAAGGATCTAAAATTACAGGAATTTCCAAGGGAATCCGAGTACTTGAAATGAAAAACAAAACTAAAAAGAACAAGAGTTTTACCACCAAATGAAATTATTTCGAAAGACCCATATGAAACGAGAAACTGGGACAGGGTCTCTACGGGTTTACCACCCCACAACAGACTCTTCTCAAGTCAATTAATCATTTAATCCACCACTCAAATATGACATTTTATTGGGTTTGTGTAATAAATACCCGAGAAACGCTCAAAGCCTTATTTATATATGGTAATGATTGATGATGGTTCCATAAGCTAGATCTCTGGATTTACTATGGATATACAGGTGAAACTTGGTAGAAATCTTTGTCCTGACATAAGTAAGGCAAATTTTAAATTTGATTGAAATCGTTCAATAAATATGGAAGTGATTTACTTCTACATATCAACTCAGCCTAGGGACACCCTGTATATTTCTAAATAAGTAACTGATTGAGATTTTTCAAAAAATAACGGTTTAGGGGTGTATGAGAGTAATATGATGAAGCTGTAAGATCAGTCAGGTGGTTCCTATGAATTACTAGATTTCATTAAGCTAGTCTTTCGGTATTACTGACCAATCTAAAGGTAGGATAATATCACCTCTTGAGCACCAAATTCCTACTTATTTTTCTTTATGATTGAGCTACTTCATTTCAAAGATCTTAATGAACTAAAATCTGAAAAGGCATTAAAAACTAAGCTTGGGCAATGAATTAATTCTACATGATTTCAAATGATTAATTCCGGAATATTTTGCTATGAACGCGTTTCAATTAGATGAAACTAAATCAATGCTAAGTCAATTTGACAATCGATACGGATGAGCAATGCTGAAATTTTGATAGATTTTGTCTGATGAATGAAGTCATGAGTATATCTGGCAATAGCTAACAAAAAGAGCATAAAGAAATTGAAGTAAACCCCCTGGAAAGGGTGGGGCGCATCAAATGCAGACCCTTCACATTGATGTGGAACGTGGGATGACGCACAAGACAATCGGGTGGAGCGCTGACGGGACGCGAAGACGCAAAATTTCCACTGGGCAAGGCATCAGCATGGTTGTCGTCATCGCTGGTGGTGCTGCCGCCGTGTAGGACAGCACCGAGGGACATGGACTTGGTGATGGGACTTAGGCGACGACGCCTCAGCTGTACCGACTGCCCCGCCTGCTTTGTGGGGTACTCAATGCTGGAGGCATCACTGAATGAGGCCAGGCGGTGCTGACGTCGCTCCGGCTTGTTAGAGCGCAGACGAGGCAACCTCTTGGTGCGCTCCCAATTGCTAACGGCGCTACAGTACAATTGCTGCAAGAGAGGCGTTTGAGCCCTTGAAGGCAAGCTGGTATCGGATCGCGACATATCCGTTTCAGGCAGGGCCAGATACTGGGCCTGGCAACGCTGCAGGCTGCCGAGGAGTTGCTCTAAGGCCGCATTTACAAAATTGAGAGCGATGCTAGCTGGGATTATTCGTGGACTTACCATGTTCATTGAAGTGCTTTTCATAGTCCGCCTCGGACCATTGGGTCTCATGGGAAACAGGTACCACCTCGCTGGTGTAGGTGCTGCTAGGGGCTGTACCCGTGCTGCTATTGGAACGCAGGAGCAGAGCCGAGCAGCGCAGAGACAGTTCCAAGGCATCCATCCAACACTTGCCGGCTGCTTGACTGGGAGCCCGGAAGATCAGATAGGCCGTGGGCAAGGGTTGCACCACAGCGCCTAGAAAGCGATCAGGATTTTGGTTAAAAAAAAAATGGTTACTAAAATTTTGGTAAATTAAGCTTACCAATGGTCTCTTTATCGGGTCCCCTGGGTGCCCAAATTGATTGCTCCAATGGATGGAATAGTTTGAAACAGAAACCATCTTTCTTGCTGGGTCGTTCTATCACCTGGCAGGAGGTCAGCATCACAGTGCCCACCCAGTGGCTGCTCTTGGTCTTCTGACTCTTGTAAATGAGCAGCAGACCAGGCTTCAAGACACACCAAAGCTTAGTCCAGGATTTCAAAGTTCCTCGGACCTAGAAAATTTTGAACTCAACTAAACTGTATTTACCAAGAAAATTAAAAATGAACTTACCTTTAGCCAATCGGCTAGGACAATTACCGCTGGATCCTGTAAGGAATTCATCAGCTCACTTGCCACTCTCTTCTTCTCTCTTCTATAATTCTTTCTCTGTGCCTTGTAAGACTCTTTCCGATTAAGCTTACTGGCATCTGCCGGCGACTGTATAAACATAAAAAGAAAATAAAAAACATTTTATAAATTAAAAAACAATTTTACTAAGTGCACAAAGTTCAGCTCCGAGACCTTAAGACAGAATTTCCAAATCTTGAGTAATGGAAGAAACATTTTAGCCTCTGCTTTTAAGGCTCTGATTGCCTCAAGCTTCTTTACTAATTTAAATTGAGAATTGCCTGTCACATAGACAAGTCCAAAACAAAACTTCCATAAAATCTACCTTTCTAATTTAATTAGTGTTTATAAATGCGCCGAAAAACATAAGACCAGCAACCGGTAGATATTTTGCCGGCAGGATATAACCGAATTTGACATACTCTCTTATGATAAATCAACTGGAAAATTAAAAACTATTCAACCTGAAATCGATTAAGAAACGCGAGGTGGCAACCTTGGTCACTCACACTCAATGATTCACAGCGCTGTCCAAAACTGATGTAAGCATTTTACCGTTATCAGCAAACTGCGCTTGCTTTGGACTTTGACTGCGACGTCAGCAGCGAGTTGTGCTGCTTCTTCTATGCAAAAGCAAAATTTTCTTGGCAATTACAAAAGAAACAACTTGACCCACATATTTGGGTGTGTGGGTATATGAGTGTGTGTGTGTGTTGTGTGTACATTACATTAGATGTTTGTTTCTATTATTTTCATTATACTTAATGCTTCATATTTTTGAAAAGTGAAAACAATTACACAAACAAGAATTCGATATGCCAGCGCAACTGGAAAATTGAATACTCTTTTTTTATTATTATTTATTTATTTTTTTTAATAGAAACCACAACGTGTTCTGTTGATAGCAAAAGACACACTATTAAATTGTCATTATGAATTGATAAAAAAAAAATGTTCGAATTTTTTTTTTGTATTAAAGAAAGTCCCGTTATTGATAAGACTATGGATGATTCATTTGAAATTATTAGGAAAAATACCAGGCAGTTTAATAAATTTGTTTCTTTTTTTTTTGTACTTTACTTTTTGTTAAAACACTTAATTCTTTGGAAATTGAATAAACAAACAAAAACGTTGAGCAAAATAAATTATATTGTTTAGTTATAGATTAGTTTATTTTTATTTTTTTTTTTTTTTTGTTAATTTTAATTTGGTTTAAGAACTTGCCTTATCTGCCAGATTGCCATCGCGACTATCTGTGGCCCAGTTGGCGATTCCTGTAATAAAATGGCAAAATATTTGATTAATTAGCAAGGCAAAACAAAGAATGTAAAAAGTGTAAAATTCCTAAACTAAAATAAAATTTCAAGAATATGAAGAAGAAGAAGAAGACTAACACGAAAGCCAAGAAGACGCGGCATTTCCCAGGGCAATTGAAGAAACCGTTTTAGTTGTTTTTTTTTTTTCAGTAGCCGCCAGGGCTATTTACGACCAACAACAAGAACAAACCAAACAAAAACAAAAACAAAAAAATGCACGAAATCAAAACAACTCAAACAAGCAAAGAGAACAAAGAGCGTGGAAAGGGAAAGTGAACAACAAGAGAGTGGGTGGTGGATTGGCGGAGGGGCCGATCTCGACGTACAGAAATCGAAACTCGGCAAAAAAAAAAAATGAAATTAAAAAAAAAAAACAAAAACAAAATCAACAAACGGCAAATGACCACGAGAAAATCAACAAATACACCCACAACCACACACACACACACAAACGCAGGCTCATATGTAAATATGTTTTACGAATATTTCAAGGGGATGGCAATTTTTAATGATATTTATTTTATTATTTATGATATGGCAATTTCGATAGAATATGTGTTTGCCCAATTCACTATTCACTATACAACATTAACATATATAGACAATTTTTCCAGCCAATGGCAAAAGCACACACGAGAATTTTTTAACATTTTTTTTTGTAGAACGCAAATTTGAAAGTAGCAACGAACCGCCGGCATAAATATTAATTAAAATCACATTAATTCAAAATTAAGCACAAAAACTCATAAATTGATCGCAGTTACACAGAGAGAACAAAAGAAGAAGAAGAAGTACACTTGCTTTGTAGTAAATTCATCTTGCTTCTTTGACTGTGACTTTCTTATGTCAGCTCTCTCTTTCTCTTTCAGTTGTTTGCTGGGGATCTTGCTCTCTCAAGAGAGCTTAGAAATATGCTAGCAATGTTGTTGGTGTTTTGTAACGGCTTCTCTCTTTCTTTGCATATTTTTGCTGCTGCTGCTGCTTTTGCATTTATGAACCGCTTATTTGTGCACTATTTTCTTCTTATTTTTTGTTGTTTTTTTGGCATATGGCAACCGCTAACGAAAATGGTTGGCAAAGCACGCGCGAAATAAGCTCGGGGCTGCGTGTTAGATGCCCACCGCTGATTCTCGCAGACTGATTGAGATGTATTGGCCAGGGTGGAGGCACACATGAAAAAAAAAAAACTCAAATAAAATAAAATAAACACAGCACAGCACACTCAGCAGCAGCGGACGCGACTGCGTTGGCGACGCCACGGCTCGCATCAGCAGGCCCCCAAAGTCAGCGCCGGCGATGACGTCGCGGGCTATGCCGCTGCCCAGTTCATATAATAATGAGTACCACAGCAGCAAAGTCACAGCCAAAACAATAAGAATAATAAAACTTTTATGCATACACTCAAGTGGGCAGCAAGCTCCTCAAAAAAGGAAGAAGCTAAATTAAATCAAAAACCAAAATAAGCCAAAACCTCAACAAATTAACATTGAAATATTTTCCAAAACGCGCGCCAAGTCACACCACATTTGAATTGTGAAAAAAAAACGCTGCAGAACGAATGGAAGAGAAACACGCAGAGCCGCTGCGCTTACAACCGCAACTACACGGCACTCAAAAAAAAAAAAAATATATATTTACGATAATTTTTATATACTACATATTTCCACAAATAGTTTCATATGTGAAGCTACTCAAATAGATATGATATGATATGATATCAGCTCTGTCGGCTTTGCCGACGTCTACGTAAGCGTCAATGCGCTGCTTCTTTGGTTATCAGCAATGTTTAAACTAAGCAAGCTTCGATGTATCGAACTAGATACCGTAACACCTGCTAAGTGCTAGCAATTTTAAAGGAAAATAAAAATATCACAAAAATGTGCTAAATAGTTGGAGATTATTAATTTTACAAGTCAGATCATAAAACTATTTCACGAATATCTCGGACATTTATAGATCAATCTTAATAGAATTTGATTTTTGAATCATTTATATAGAGACACATTCATATCCCAAGTTTCAGCTGGATCAAGCAACAAGCTCAAATAGCTGCCAACTGCTCGTTAGCTCCGACATTTATTACCCAGTCTCAATTAAATTCGATAACGTTGATTTTATGAAAGATTCTTTAAAGAGTTTCAGGGTTTCCTCCCTTTAATGTCTTATTAATTTGAACGCAACTGTACTTTGATCAACAATAAAAGCTATGACAGGTGTCTATTTGGTTCCGACTAGATTTATGTACCAAAATCACGCTCGCATGTGACAGTTTTAATTTTCCGCGAATTTCAAATCAAAGTTATCTATTTTATTCTTACTTAGATTATTCTGAGGCAGGTGCGCTAAATTGTTTATAGATAAAATACACACACACACACACACTCTCACAAGCTTTTAGTTTTATCGTCAAAGGTCGAATTGATGACTCAGTCGAAAAAAAAAAAACTATAAAACTTTATCAAGTCGAAAAAAGTTTATGGCAAATAAAAAAAAAAAAGAATAAGTACGAAAATAATACAAAGAATTTGCCCGTCGCTTAAGAATTTATTTGCTCGATTGTTACCTAAGAAATTATATAGCGTATAAGACCGATAAGATATGATTACACTAGACTCCCAGGGCTTGATAATTTTATCCAACGTCCAACACTCAAGACCACTTGGCGTTGCTTCCACCATACACAAGCCATCTCATTTAATAATGAATAAAAAAAAAAAAATGAAGCCGAACGTTAAACTCGGGCGAAGCCGAGCTTGGGATACCCTGTAATTAGTAGAAGGCGTTGAAAAAGAAAAGGTGGTAACCCTAGTCGGGTGATAACCCTGGTCTTCTGCCTTCACATAAAACCTCTGATCTTAATATTCCTTTGAATGCAACAACACGTTGTTCGCAATAATGCAAGCACGCCATCTATCGGACTGTTCATTCGACCGTTTGCCAGTTAGGCAAGACGAATTGAAATCTTTACCCTGAAAATTTCTTTTTTGTATATTTCATCTAAATATGGTCCGATTTTAATCATGTTTGGTATCAATCGAAAGATTTTTTGATAACTAACAACTTTTTGAAAGCAACTTATAATGAAATCCTAAACTTGTAGGAATGACAAGGCTTTGAAAAAGTGAGGGGGTAGAAGGCGGGGCGGGGGGAGAAAAAAAATAAACATGACCAGCGTACACACATAAGGAGTCCGAATCCCAAGTTTGGTTATCCTAGCTCTTATAGTCTCTAAGATCAGGGACATACGGTCAGACGGATGTACTTTGAGGGCTCTACGACGTCTTCTTCTCCTTGTTACATACATTTGCACAGACTTAATATAGCCTTACCCTTAAGGTACAGGGTATAAAAATGAATTATACAATACCAAAAGCTTTAGCTTTTCATCAGATTCTCGACAACAAAAGATTTCCAAGCCAAAAAAAAAAAAAAACCTATAATAAAATGAAAAAACAAAGGCAAACTGCGTCACACTCTAATGGGAGGGTGGAATAACTCAGGGGGTGGAGGGGTGGTACGGGTGGGGTCGACTTGGTATAACATTGCATACAAATGTGAGTATTTAAGCCAATTTTAAGCAGTCTCAACTGGCCTAATGATGTGTACAAATTGCAGAATGAATGTAACGACGATATGAATAAATGAATGAATCAAGTGCAAATTGTTTAAACTTTTTTTTGTTTTTTGTTTTTTTTAAATGATTTTGAGGAGAATGTGCAAAAATTTTGAAAGTTGAAAAACTTCACCTGGCGATGATGGCGCTGGACTGTTGCTCAAACTATCCGTGGAGGGCAGTTTGGTTAAGAGCACTTTCAGCGATGGTCGCCTTTTGAATTTGAAATCGAAAGCTGTTATTTTTTTTGGAATATATAAAATGAGATATATAGGGAGAAAGAGAGAGAGAGAGAGAAACCAAGCAAATATATAGAGAAATAGTTTTCATTAATTTTATTCTAGATTTTCACTATATCAATTTTATCTCTAAAGACATTTACACACACACACAGACGACATTGACACAGTTAATAACATCGAAATAAGGTAAAAAGAAAAATCAAAATCATTTTGGCCTTATCTTACTTAAGTCTTAACAATCTTAAGAAGCTGTACAAAATCAAATGGACATCTATAAATTTTGAAAAAGAAAAGAAATTCTATATAAAAACAGAAAAATATTTTAAGAAATTACACGGAACTAGAAGAAGAACTAGAAGGAAGACAAGGAGTTCTTCGAGATTAGAATGTATAAAAAAAAAACCCAAGTTACCCTTACCATATGGTACCCAAATGATGGACTAGTTGGAACCTAGTGAAACTCGGTGTATATGTTAGTCTCTATATAAATATTCCAAAAATCCAACTTGAAGAAGATCGGTCAATATATGTAGGACATATTTGTAGAACCCATTTAAGACTATATGACATATTAATTCAGCTATAGGGTAAGCCGCATAAATATTTGAAAACTTCAATTTGAACGAGATCAGTCAATAAATGTGGAAGATTTTCCTAAGATCCACTTAAGACTTCATAGAGCTTGATTCGGACCTGGACATTTTGACACTACTGGAAGAGCACTGAGGCGATCGAGATTTGAGTCTCCTTTTTAGAAAATACTGAAATATTTGAAAATTTCAATTTGAACGAGATCAGTCAATAAATATGGAAGATTTTCTTAAGCTCCACTTAAGACTATATAGAGCTTGATTCGCAGATCTGAACATGTTGACACGTCTTGAAGAGATATAACTGGGGCAATCGGGGTTTAACTTTTGAAAGTCTCCTTTTTAGAAAATACTGAAATATTTGAAAATTTCAATTTGAACGAGATAAATCTGGAAAATTTTCCTAAGCTCCACTTAAGTCTTTATAGAGCTTGATTCGTATGTATAGAAGCAGACCTTTACATTTTGACACGTCTGGAAGAGATAGAACTGGGACGATCAGAATTTAACTTTCGACAGTTCCCGTTATAAAATCTAGGATCCTTTTAGAATACTCAAAGTATCAGGAAACTTAACTCGAGTGCTGGAATATCCTTGATATGAAATAAACTTCTGAAATAATAAGGGAATCAGTAGCTCTTTGGACACATCAGGTACAAACTTATATAGTTTAAGAGTTTTGAACTTATTGTTTTCGAAAATTGAAATTAGCTGTCAAAACTGTCCCAAAATTCTGAGTAAAAAGCTTCCATTTTATCCCCTAGCCTAGGAGATTGTTAAGATTCCCTCGACTTTGATTAAAAATTCATTTAAAATAAGCTCAGAAATTGATAATTAACCTTCAAAGAGAATGGTCCCTGGGAGTTAAATAATTAACAGCCTAATGCCTCTGCTGCAGACTAATTAAAAGATATCAATCAAGGCCAAGATGAGCACGAAGAGTGACTCAATAAGTTGAGAGATGGAGAGAGGGGAGTGGTGAGCATTTCCAATGAGGTAGAAAAGCGGCGCCAGGAAAGCGTCTGCCGAGAATGATGATTGAATTGAAAAGAATAACGCCCCGTTAGCCCATTAGCCTAGTTGGAGCCCTGGGATGCCTTGAAATGAGTTAAGTATTTGCTGGCCAAATGGGAGTGATGGCCACTTGCCAAGGCGTGAACAATCAATTGCAAAATGGCAGGAATCGATGGCAAGCCAAGCCAAGCCAAGCCAAGCCAGAGAATGAAAGGCGAAAACAAAAAAAAAGGCAAAAAGAACAATTGATGCAATTGATAAATGACATGGCAATGCACTTTTACTTTCGCCCCCGAGTATTGTATGCTTGGGGCAATGACGTCATTGTCACACAGAGTGGTAATGGGAAATGTATTGGCCAGGGTGGGCAAGTTTCTGTCTTGTTCTTTTTTTTTTATGTAATCCAATTACATATTGAGTTGTCTCACAGTTCTACGGTTTGGGGTAGCAATCAATAAATACATGGACAAACTCATATAACCAAATTGCTAGTAAATATGTATGCCACCTCCATGTATTTGCATATTCTGTAAGCTTCAAAATTCATACAGAAGCATCATTAAATATTTAACAGTGATGATTCACCCAACCAACCCAACCCAGCCAGGCCAGGCCAAGCCAACAAAACAGGCCATCAAGTAATGCCATAAACAAATAAATGCACTCTGCCAAGTACATTCAGCATCTGATGGGTATGGGGGGGGGGGGGGGGGGGGGGAGAGATAAATGGGGGCAAGTGTCAAAAGTTCAAAACTCAATTCTCTTACTTTTGACCTTTTGACAGAGTGAAAGACAGAGAAAGAGAGAGAGAGCAATATGAAAATTGTTCAAATTGTTCATATAAAAATTTCGAACCACTGTGCAAAATTATTTACAACCAAATGTTACGCTACCCATAATAAATAATTTTCCAGCTAATAACTGTTAAAACTTTTTTTGTTTTACGGCAATGAATAAATGAAAATTTTATGACAATTGCATAAAATAAACAAAACAACAGAATAAAAAAGCATCAGCAAGCACACACAAACAAAACAACTGTTCGTGTTCACGGGCAGAAAGTGCAAAATTTGTTTGACATTGATTAGCTGTTGCTATCTCTCTCACACGCTACCCTGCATATTGATTTCACACAAACAAAAAAAAAGCAAAAGTAAGAGTTACTTGGCAAAAGAAATAGAGGGGAGGGAGAGAGCAAGAGCATGCATAAATTATGAAGAGAAAAGCGACACCAGTCAATGGAAACCAGAACAGGTGCAAATGGCAGAACAACTAATTGTCTGTCTGTCTGTCTGAGCTGGAAGAGCAGAGGGCGGTGGGAGGGGTTTAGATTAAATGCATTATGTTCGGTGTTGACAAACTGCTAATAAGAGTGTCGGATGAGAAAACAATTGACGGCTTCATTGGTAAGCCAGAGCAAACGAGGCAAACTTAAATCAATTAACGCCAAACTTACACACACGCAGTCATAGACACACACACACACACACACACACATATATTCGTATAGATAGTAAGAGCAGCGAGCAGCATAGCGTGAGAGGCCACAGAGCGGAAGCTTTTAAACGCGAAACAAAGAAAAGTGTTGAAACGGCGGCTGCTTTGCCGGCTGAATTTGTGGATCAGACTGTCTGCTGCTGCTGATCCAAGGGTGGGGTGGGGCAAAGAGAACCCGGAAATGCTGGAATGTGATAAGTGAAGAATACAAAACAAAGAAAACAAAAAACATAACCAGTGTAAAGCGTCATCTTTGCTATGACGATTTTGTTATACACTTTTCCCATATTTCTATTATTATTAGACTCTTTTCGAAGAAAAAGGAGTCTATTCACTTTGCTCTGATGTTTGTAACGCACAGAACCAAACATCGTAGACCCACAAAAGTTACATCTAGAATACTTAGAATCACTAGAGGAGTCGATATAGCCATGTCCGTCTGTCCGTCTGTCCGTCTGTTTCTATGCGATTTACTCCGTCGTCTTAAAAGCTATTTTGCTGAAACTTGGTATTTAGCCTTCTTTTTTACCTAGGTAGTACACTAGTTTGAATCGGTCGGATCGGACCACTATATCATATAGCTGTCATACGAACCTAAATCGGTTTAGGCAATAGCTCCCACATTTATTATCCGATCCTTTTGAAAATTGGCATGCGTGTGTTTTATATAACGATAGATAACTGTACCAAATTTTGCCCGGATCGGATGACTATATCTTATAGCTGTCATACGAACCTAAATCGGTTTAGGCAATAGCTCCCACATTTATTATCCGATCCTGTTCAAATTAAGCACGCATATGTTTTTTATAGCAATTAATATATATACCAAATTTTGTAAGGATCGGACGACTATATCATATAGCTGCCATACGAACCTAAATCGGTTTTAAGAGAAATTCGCACATTTATTGACTGATCTTTTCAAAACTCGGCCAACACGTTTTCTACATAAATATACGCGTTTGTACTCAATTTTATTAAAATCGGACTACTATATCATATAGCTGTCATACAAATCGAAATCGGCCCTATTAACTGACCAACCCCGTTCATGTGATTTACGGCAGAAACAACTTCGAAAAGAGTCTGTAATCTTCGGCACCCCGAAGATAACGTTGGGATTTTTTTTTTTTTTAATCTTGACAAATTTAGGAGCTTTATGGAAATAGGGTTCAATTTTTTTTCTTGTCTAATCTTTATGAATTAATAATCAAATTAATTTCCTCTCTAAAAAAAAAAAAAAAATTCGAGATAAAAAAAGAGTATTATACAAGTCAGTTGATTTGCTGAGTACTCAAAAATAAATATGGTGAATTGTGAGATCATCAAACATTCGCTGATAGATTGTGTGCCAGAAAGAGACAGAGCAAGAGAGATTGGCCCCAATAACCCGTTAGAATTACAATTAAACATTGATAACAATAAATGTAGACCACAGAAAATCTGAATTGCCGCAAATCAAGTGCAAACAAGAAATACAAAAAAAAAAAAAAAAAAAAAATGGAAAAAAAAGGACCAGAACAACATTGATAAAGTAATTGAGGCCAACTGGCCAATGCACTCACCTGTGGCCTGACGTAGTCCAGCGCTATTTGGCGGTGTTATGCTAATGCCACTAATGCTGCTGGCCGCCCCCACACTGACGCCCAAGGATTGGTTTGAAGCGCCCATGGAGAGGGCGGCTGGAGTGCCTGAGCCTGTTCCAGTTCCACTTGCCTGCAGCTGCAGATGACTGCCAGTCACAGTGGGCACACTGCTCGACTGGGGCTGCTGGTGGGGGGTACCGGGCACTGAGTGAGAGGCAGAGCCACTCGACGGTGGTGCCAGTGAGTCTCCTCCTCCGCCGGCCATGGATAGGGTGTGCTTGGAGCTTCCTATGCGTATGGGTGTACTGCTGCTGGGCACAAAACTTGCTGTGCCAGCGCTATTAACGGGTGTATGACTGCCACTGCCCGGAGTGGCTGAACCGCTGACTCCACTCGTCGGCTGTTGCATGTCTTTTGGTAATGGCGAATTTCACTTGGGTCTTGCTCTGGTCGTTTGTAATCTTGTCTCGGCGCTGAACTTAAATCAGCATGCTCTGCTCAAGTTGCTTGAACAACACACACACACACACACACATACACACAATTAACACAGTCTCATATATAGGACACGGGGCACGCAATTATTGATTTTATTTGTGTCTGTTTTTATTTTCGCAAACATAGAATTTTGGTTGGGTTTTTTTAGATTTGTCGAGTATTGTTTTCGTTTTTGCCAAATTAATATTGAATTTCGAATGCCTTCCCCTCACGTGTACTTTGCTGTGTGTTTTGATTTTGCTCCATAAGGCATACAATATTCTGTATGTTTATGAGTGTGACAAAAATATTTGATTGTCGTTGTGTGCGTCTCAGCTGCCAGTTAATTAATTAAAATATTGCCATGGCCACGTAACATATGCACACGTTTATATTGTTCTTCCTCTCGCAATAAACACACACACGCACACACATTTACACGCATGTATATGCTGTGCTGACATGCGGGTTTTTTTGTCACAGTGTTTTTGTTTTTGATTTTGGCGAAAGCAGAGCGCAGCGCAATAGCGTTTACTCGTTTTTCGTTCGCGGTATTCGTACAACTAATTTAGCTGAAGCTGAGGCCAGTTGGCAGTGGCTACGTTTACGGCAACCTAATATATATTCCATTCCAAAAAGCTAAACTTGTTTCTTTCGTATGAGCTCACCGCATGCGCCGCCACTTCATGCCCCTGCCAAGCCATTGCCGCCCGGAACGGAACCGTATCAAGTAGAGTAAACTGTCAAACACACGCACACTCATACACTTTCAAGCCCCCTCACACACACTCACACATATGCTCTGCTCCTTCCCGGCCGTGCACTTGGCGTTCGTTTGGACTGATTATGACGCGGCAAAGTCGAAAGTTTAAGCGTTGCATAAAATTCTGAAGCTTTTTTAGAAATTATTTACAAAGCCAGGGCGGTGGAAACACGTCAGCTGTTTCACTCTCCGGCCCTGGACAAGGCGGCACTGGAACAGAGCTGCCAGATCGTTTCAATTGCAATTCAAATGTTTCCATTTAAATATACCAAAAATGTTTGTTTACATTTTATTATTAAACAAAAACAAAAGAAAATCCAGATTACAAACAAATATGGTGTGGAGTCTTAACATATAAAAACATAAGTTATACTTATTTTGAATGTTTTATCAATATGTCTATACTAAACAATAAACTTTAATACACATTTTCATCTTCGCAAAATTCCGTCTTTCCACCTTTACTTTTCAGAACGGCCGCCACACGTGCCGGCATGGATTCGTATAAGTTTTCAATTTGATCCACCATGTTCTGGTCGCTGTGCCAAATGTTATACAAAGTGGCACGGAATTGGTATACATTTTGCGGATCCTCCATCTGAATACGAGGCGCTATTATGGCCATCAACTGCTCTAACAAATTCAAATCACTGTACTTTTTTGTTTCGGGTCCAATCAAAGTATCCACGTAGATATCTTTGGGCGGATTGGTGTCACAAAACTTATAGTCATCCATGTTAAAAATGTTGCGCCAATCACGCACAGTCCAGTCCTTGTGGCTCAAGGCCCATTCATGTCGAACTTTTCGTTCAATTTTGCTAATATCCTCCTTGATGTCTGGGCAACTTTTGTACTGTTTCCCTGCCTTTGCTTGTTGCCTGATCTCGCTCATACGTCGCTGTAACGTACGTCGGCTTACCTCGATCCCGTATTGCTCTTGCAGTTGTCGCTGCACATCTATTGAAGTAAAGTTGGGATGCTGTAACAGCATTTCCTCCACAATTTCCCGGTTTTCGAATACTTTCGGTCTACCGGAAGAGGGTCGCTTCTGGCCAAATTTTTCTATCGGAATTTTATTTTTAATGTCCTCCTTCTCCAGCAACTCACATTCTCTAATGCAATTTTCCACGCTTTCCACGTCGCAATCTAGGATCAGGGCAATTTCCTCGTTTGTATGCCCAGCTTTGAGCGCTCCGACAATTTTACGCACTTCTGCCGCCAAAACCATTGTTTTGTTTGATCGTGACAAAATCTATTTTAGACTGCTGTCGCTGATTTGCCTGGCAAAGGTTTATATATATACATAAGCTGGATTTATGGCGCACAAGTTAAAATACCTAAAATTGTTCTTTCGCTTTTACCTGACGATTCCTGACGATTCACTAAAACCTAACTCACACAACCGCGCATGCTAACACGAATGCAAGCCTGCAGGTTCCGTTATACGATTCTTGGCATTTCGTCTTTTTTTTTTTAGTTTGCATACAAATATTTATTTTGGCAAGCAGGTAGATTTTGCATTTTCTCTGAGTAAGTTTGTAACTTGTGAAGAAGTTAATAATGGTTATGATTTATTTGGAAAACTTTGTTAGTGCATTCGAAGAAAAGAACTTGGCGCCAAATTTAAATATCAAGTAGTGATCGCAGGCTACAATTATTTAATTTAATAAGAAAGGAACACAACTTTTTTTTTCGAAAAAATATTGAACATGCTATTTAATATTTTATTTATCTCATTTTGAGGCTTCTTCTGTAAAGTTACAAAAATAAATATAAAAACTTGTACATTATATTTGTATTGTATTAGTTATTTCTACAATTGGAAATGCATAACATTTGACAAATTTTTGTACAAATTATATGCCAGATTTTTGTTTTTTGTTTAGTTTGTCTTTTTTGTTTTGTTTGTTTTTTTGTAGTTCATTATGTCTACGCAAGGCGAAAGTACTAGAAATAATTTGTGCCAAAGTCGGAACTGAGAGGCTTTTGCATTCTGCATTACAATTGTAGATAAATAGTTAGGGAAAGGCTAGTGGGGAGAGGAAATGGGGAAAAAATATCCCAATATCAAGAGTACTTTAGAATAGATTTCGAGCCTTGTTCGAAACAATGCAATATAAATAATTCTAATTAATGTGGTGCCCAATTGGTTTTCATCCAAGTGCGAAGATTTGATTTGATTCACTTGTATTCAAGCGTTTCTCAGGCGCAGCCAAATGCCAAGCAGCTAGTGTACTGATGTGGTAGGTGTGGGTGTGAGTATGCTGTAGGCTCGAGAGTGGGCGCCAGTTAGTCATCCAGATCGATATCAGAGTCATCGGAATCGTAGCCACTGCGTATGGTCTTCTGTGGGCGACTTATGAACGGCTTTCGCTTCACATCTGGTGGTTGCATTAGATCACCCTTATAATCAATAGCTCCGGACTGAGCAATACGCCACTCTAGCATCTCGGTGGAGAAGTCATCGCAGTTACCCAGATCGGTGAAGCCTACGATAAAATCTTTCGTTTTGCTGTCCTTCACCAGGGCTATAGTTGGAATCACCTTGATGCGCAACCGTTGTGTCAGAAAGGGTGACTTCTCGGCATTCACCTTGCAGAATTTGGCCTCGATGTGCTTGCCGGCTAGAATTTTCAAATGCATATCGGCAATGCGGCAACGCTCAGTGCTGTCTCTATAGAAGTGACAAACAATGTTGGGCGATTTTTTGGACACCTCGAAGAATTCCTTTTCGTCGGCTAGCTCTGTGTAGGTTCCATGACCCTGTTGGAATAAGTGGGCAATTGAAGGCTAATGAAATTTGGATCGAATCTCTACTTACATTTCTGAGCCATTCTTGCTTTTTGTTATTTAAATCTTTCATCTCGCGGAGCCGCTGTTCGCGTATCGCTTTCAAATCATCAGAGTCCAAGTTTTCCAGGCGGTCCAACTGTTGATCTAGTTGCTTTTCAATTGTTTGTGCCGCTGTGATTAATTGATTTTCCAAAAGGTGCGCCATGTCTCTTTCTTTGGACCAGATAGATGCCAGGTGCTTAATAGTAATAAATTCCGGGCTTGCAATGCTTGTACTTTTTTATAGCTCTATGTGTGTGGCACTGCATGTATGTGTTTGTAGGTGTGCGTGAGTTGTCCGGTACAATTGCAAGGCGTAGTCATAACCGCAGATGCGTCATGTTTGGTGGAAAATTCAATAAAGTATACAAGGTTAGAAAGGAAAAATTAGTTGACTTGCTTGGTTTATCAATAAATCGTTTATTTAGCATGTTCTTACGTGTTAATTTTCCACCTGTTTCATTGATTTCGAGTTTATTTTCCGACTTGACTTGAGTTATTCGTGAACTTTCAAACAGGAAAATGTTCATTTCAATTAAGTTCATTGATGAAGTAGTAAAAGTAAGCAAACCGCTTTGGCCCCTTCGAGGGTGCGGCCTTTCAATTATTTGTATGCGCTACATTTTGTTCTGAGATATACATTTTTTTATTTGAAAAAAAATAATTTTTTTTTGCTTATTTATCCCCATCAACTATTCCATTGGGAAAGTAAAGTCATATAATTAAATTGCTTTTATTTAGTTTAATAGAACTGTCAGGGTGACCATACCAAAGGAATATGTACGGGTAGTCCAAAGATTTTGTTTGAGAAATTCAGATTTTTGATAAACAAACTGGCTGGGCTCTAAAAATAGTTTAAGTAATAATATTAAAATTAAATTGATTAATTCAGAATTTATTAAAATTATTTCTAATTTATTACCTATCGAGTATCCAGTGAAGAACTTAATAAGTTCGTTCATTATTCGAATCGAACCTATTGTGAACAATTCGATATAATTTCATTCGGCAGCTCTGCTGATAATCGCGCGTTGCTTGTTTTAATTTTTTCCATTCGCGGCGGGATTAAAAGGCATTTTACAGATTTAACCTGCACAATAAATTTCCAAACATTGTGCATAAACTATATTTACTCGAATAGGTAAAGGTTTGTGTTTTTTTCAAAATCTGAATATTCTCGGTTTTTTTCTCCAATATATTTTTTTATAAACTGTCTTTTGTGTTGTGGTAGGATATAATTTAGTGTACATAAAAATTCGCGAATAATAATTGCCGGCGTTGGTGCATAGCGCAAATCTATTTTAATTGTACAATTCTTCTTAGAAGCCAATAAAGTTGAAGCAAAAAACAAAAAAAAGTCGCATTTGTGGATTCGCTTGTGTTTGTGACTAGTGCAGCAGCCGCCATTTTTAAAAAAACAATCCCCGTATCAGTGAGCCTTTACAGTGGTGGCTAAAAAATTATTTCCCATGACTTTGGTATTTTATTTAAATAGCTTTATATTCGGCTTTCGTTCATATTTGATTATCACAAAATGTGGCCTATTTTAATTTATAAAAGAGTCTATTTAATTTTTGGTATTATTTATCGTCTACAATTGATTCAAGCGCCTGTACTTATTATTTTGCCAACCACTGTACAACGCTTTCTTGCAGCCTCTTGTATGCTGTGTACGCGTATGTGTATGTGTGTGCACTGAGAGCCCGCCGATTCAGAATTTGCTGTGGTTGACGATAAAAAAAAAAGACACGAAGTGTAATTCTGTCTTAGTTTATAGTTTCAGATCTTTCAAGTGCAAACAGAATCACACTCAAACATTCAACCAATCATCAAATAAACATTTCATTTAATTAACTACCGCATAGATACACACCAAGTAAACACATACATACAAACATACGCGCGCACATACACTCTTGTTTATGCTGTAGTTTTCGAGTTTACTCAACTCGCGACATGTGGAAAAAAAGTATCAAAACAAAACGGCAAAAAGAACCATAATAATGATGGCGCGAGGGCTTGGCGCACATAGCTTAACCAGTCCCAGCCCCTGCCCCCGCAGAACCCTCTCTATGCATTTGTATGCAATTTATGTGTGCAGCGTTTTGTCTGGCATTCACTCATTTTTTTCTTCGCTTGCTATTTTTGTGAAATTTATTTTCGCTTTGCCTTTGATTTTGCACTTTCTAAAAAATCTTGAAATGCCTGTAGTGTCCTCTCTGGCCCGTCAGAGGCCTAAATTGTAGACTTGTTTTGCCATACCAACCTGATAGCTTTGCCTTGGCATGACTAGCTAGTTCTGCATTGCTGTTGGCGGAAAAGCTAGAAAATTATCGTAAAGAGTGTTCAAGGAACGGGGTCATTCTTTTTCGCTTTGTGCCGGCTTTCTTCGGCACTTCATGTGCTGCATCGACCAGTTAACAGGCATTTGTTTCACCGGAAATAAGTTAACAAAATTGGGGGAGTGAATTATTCAAGCTGAACGCCGAGTTGGGGTGTGCAAAAACTGGGAAGATTCGAGGTAGACATTTATATATTTTTTTGTATTCTTACCTGCCGCCACCCACATTCCTGGAGTGTTGGTTATTCCTGGTAGAAAACTAATCCCTGTCTCCAGATGTGGCTGCACCTAATGATGGTTCATTTTGATAGCAGCTGCTGTCCAGGTAGTTTTCTCTAACTACCTGACCCATCTCTGTCCAGCTACTTAAGTCCTGGTCTCACTCTCTCTGGGTCGAAATATAAATCCAGACTTTGAGCTATCAACACGTGTGCGATTAGCACAAAAAAAATATCTAATAAAAAAAAAGAACTGCAACTGTGATTAGTTTTGTGAAAACTTACAAAGCAGCAACTGTGGTGAGTGGGGCGAAAAGCCGGTTTCCATGAATGCACGGAATGCGAGAGTAGGTCGGTCGGTGAGCCGGTATTATTATTAGATTCCATATAATATAAAAAATCAAATCGGTTTTGAATTACTAAAAATTGACTGCTGCTTGAGGTGCTCAAAAATATTCAATTTAATAAAATTTGTTTTATTTTATTTTATTTGCAGAGTTTGTGCAATTGAAAGGTCCAAGACGATTCGATGTTAAGCAAAATGGCGCAACCGAATAATTCAGGTGGCAATAGCGGTGGAGGGGGCAGCCGGCGTGTGCCCATGTCTTTGGGGTCCACCAGATTGCAGCAGCAACAAATGACGAGCAGCAATGGACGCTCAAATAGCCCACAGACCGGCAGGAGAAACGAACAGTTGACCGTGACCATTAAGGATTTGAAGAGATCCAACCAGGGTCAGCAGGCGTCGTCGTCGGCGGCAGCAGCAGTAGCAGCAGCAGCAGCTTCTAGTGAGTTGAAGCAGAGCCAAAATGGTGACAGCAAGTCCACAAATGGCAAGGAGAAGGCGCCTCAGAATGGCACTGCGGCTGCCAAGGATGTGAAGGAACAGAAATCCAAGGAGGCAAAGCAGGAGAAGAAGGAACAGAAATCCGAAAGTCGTCGTGAGCAAGGCGAAGCCACTGCGGCTGCTTCAACAAAGCAAAAATCTAAGGAAACAGAAAAGGAAGCTAGTAAGAATGCTACCGCTGAGAAGGAGGTCGAGATTGTGGCTATTGAAAATGAGAGCGCTGCGGCTTTGCCAACCACACCGACTGGCGAGCGCAAATCGACCAGAAAGACGGCCAGCCAGAAATCGCCAGGCAGCCAGAAACAACAGAGCGCCTCACCGGCCCAGAAGAAGCAGCAGCCAGCCGAGGTGGAAGTTGCCCCCCAGGATGTGGAAATGGAAACCTTGACTGTAGATGCTTCGCCCATTAAGAACGTGGCCGGCAGCTCTAGTGTCAGCAATCCCCAGCCGGCAGCCACCTCCACACCGGGACGCAGCATTTTCAGCTTCAGATCCAGCAGCAAGAAGGCCAACGAAGTGGAGCTGGCCAGCCAGCCCTCCAGCTCACCGGCCGCCCCGACCCCACGCAGCTATGCCCAGATCAAGGGCAGACGTAGCATACGCCCGCTGTCGACAATCACGCCTAGCAAGTTGGACACCTACAGGGTCATTAACAATGACCTGGATACTTCTAGCTGCACCAATACCAGTATGAATGCCACTGTGGGCTCTGAGATTCCCAATAATTCGTCGTTTTCGTTTTCATTCTTTGGTCGTGGCCGCAAGCGTGAGCGCACACCGCCACCGTTGTCTGGCTCGCAGTCGGCCAATGATTTGGCCCAGGACGTGGATCTATCACCACCAAAGCGGGCTCGCTTTGATTTGTTTGGCATGAATTTGGCATCTCCGTTCGCCATGCTGCGTTCACGCTTCTCCAAGACCAGCATTGGTACACCTGCACGCTTGCGCCTGGAACAGACTCCGCCAGCTGGAGAGGAAGAGGCAGAGGTGCAAAATGTTTCGGGCATTGTAATCGAGGAGCAGGATCTCAATGCCTCAAAGACCAGTGCCACAGAACCCAATATCGATTTAACTGTTGCTCAGGAGGCGACCGGTTTGGATACGCCCAAGAAAGGTGGCACACCTGAGAAAGACGTGGCCGAGCTTGGTGAGGCCAAGGGTAAAGAAGGACAGCCAATTGAGGGAGCTGAGAACTCCGATGACACCTCGGCTGTAGAAGTACCCGCCGAAAGTGCTGACAGATCCCGTTGCGCCATTATGTGAACTGAAGGCGTTCAGCTTTCAATAGATGCTCTAAAACATCCCTTCCCAGTAGTTTTAAGAATTTTTCGTAATTACTTTTTATTTGAAGACGATGACATGATTTCACCTTGGTTAATTCAACAATTTTTTTATGTTCGGAAAAAATTGTTTTTTTTTATGAATTAGTGGAAAAAAGAGATTCCGGTCAAGAGATTTCTCGCTATATGCTTATGCTGTTGCATTCACATATACTGAGAAATTTTACGAAAAAGAAAAAAAACAAGGAAATATAATGTACCCCTGAGTAGGGGTAAATAAGATTTAATAAAAAGTATAAAAATAATAATTGATACAAAATAAGATCCAATTTATGTATTGTAGATTTATGAGAAGTATTTGTCTTACCATATCTGTTTTACAAATTTGTATCTTATAATTTTTTGTCTCCGAATTATAAAAATTAATTGATATTTAGATTTACAGACCAGCGAGAACAAAGTATGATAAGCCACATAAAAATGCATTAAACATAAAAAACAAAAAGCGATTTTCAGATTATATTCACATGTCTTATAATTTACACACAAAAATGTATCGCATATTCTACAAATAAAGAACATTTTTTAATGACCATAATTCGTCTTTTTATTACTTCCCTTAATAACATGAAATCATTTATTTTTTTGGTGCGACCGTTGCTTTTTAAAAATCAAACCTATCGATTAATTTCATAAATCGATACTTTCATATACAACTCTGATTCCGGTTTCGATAGTTCTGCTTGGCTATCGCACGCGCTAAAACTACAGCTAATTTTAAACTAAACTGAACGAAAGAAGGCAAAGAAATCTGTGAAATAAAAGGATCGCTTCATATAATGGAAAACGTTGATACGCTGGCCAAGCAAGCCGAGCCGCACATCGATTATAAAACACCGAAAAAAGTCAATTCTCTTATTGACAGTGAACAATTACTCAGTAAAATAAATATACTAACAACAAAGCCAGAGCACGAGAACCAAACTCAAAATGCAAAGGTAAGTTGCATAGTCTTCTTGGTGTAAGCAAAATGTGTATGTGTATTTGTGCGCTAACTGTTACAGCATTACGGTTAATTCGCAATTTGCTTCTTACTTGACTTTCCAGCTGCCGACCATTGCCGATTTCGTCATTATCAAGCCAATCAGCCGTGGCGCCTTCGGCAAGGTTTTCCTTGGCTACAAAAACAACGATCCCGACAAGCTATACGCCATCAAAGGAATGCGCAAATCAGAAATGATACACAAAAACATGGTCTCCCAAGTTGTGACCGAGAGGAATGCCTTGGCCCTGTCCCATTCGCCGTTCTGTGTGAATCTTTTTTACTCGCTACAGTCGGCGTCATATGTCTATCTGGTCATGGAGTATATGGTGGGCGGTGATCTCAAATCTCTGCTGGCCATGTATGGCTATTTTGACGAGTCAACAGCCCGCTTCTATGTGGCTGAGATGGTTATGGCCCTACAGTATCTCCATCAGCACGGAATTGTCCATCGAGACATTAAGCCGGATAATATGCTACTCTCGGCCACGGGCCATTTGAAGTTAACTGATTTCGGTCTCAGTAAAATCGAAATGCGCCGAGACTTGGAAATATCGGATCTAATTAATTGTTCGCCCAATCTAAATGCTCGTACCCCAGGACAACTGCTCTCACTCACTTCTCATTTGTCCTTCGGCTCTGAAAAGAAACTACTGGAATATGGAGCCATGACCGCCAGCCTGCCACCCATCACAACAGGCACAGGCACCTCACATTTGCTCCAGGCCATCAATAAGCAGAGTCTGGTCATGGAATCCTCAGACAGTGAGGCCGACACATCGCTTAACGAAGCCGAAAAGACGAGCGACAGTAAAATCTCTGGAGTCTCGCCATTCTTCTCGGCCGAAGAAATGAATGTCTCCATCACTCACACCTGCACCACCAATGTAAGTAGAGATCTTCTCCAGCAATTTGGATATAAACTTTTTTACTTTTTATGTCACAGCTGGCGGATAGCAGCATGTCTTCCTATCATACCTGCACTTCGGCTGAGATAAGCAAGAGTTCACCGCCACCGGAGGAGGCAGGAGGAAGTGCAGTTGAGGGTGCCCAACCCACGACTAACAAGCGCCGCGTGGAATTCGCTCTGAGCAGTGCTAATTGCCAGGTGAGTTCCGAGGTTTTTATTCAAAAAAATATTTGAAATAACTTTTTTAATCTTATGAAAAAAAGGGCTGCAAATTGGCCGAGCAGGACAACAACAATATTGTTGTTAATCAAGTAATCACATCCAAATTGGAAAATGTCAATGATATTTTTGAGTTTTCCATGGTCCGCAGACGTTCACTCGACGAGGTGCGTTGCTTGATGTCCTTAATTGTGTGTGTGTGTCTTAGTTGTTAATTGTTTGCTTGCAACTTGTGAAGAGAAAATTAAATTAATAGAATTTTCTTTCGTCCAGCGGAATCAGCGTAATTCCAAAGCTCTACAAGAAGACTCCGGTGTCTCGAGCCGCAAAGGTGATGATAATTCCAGTTGCAATCTGAATATCAACAGCGAAAGCACAGTTTCCTCGATTGAAAAGACCACCGACAACTTAAGCCAGTCCAAGGATGAATACAGTTGCTCGGACTATTCACGCAGGTAATGAACTCCCAAATTCCCAAGACTGTTTAAATAATTTTCTGTTCCTTATTTTCGCCAGCTACAATATGACCAATGCCAATGAACTAAGTGGCGTTCGAATGAATTCGCCTTTTCGTAATCTGTCCAAGCATTTTAAGCGGCCCGATTTCTTGCGAGGCATCAAGCGTAAAATTAATTTGGTCAATCGTTCCGATAACACCTCCAGTATGGATGGAGATGGTTCGGGCTCTGGCAGCTCTGGCCTCACCCAAGAGATAGAAATTCTCAATATAGGCAGCAGTACACCCAAGAAGCGTAAGGCTCGCTCCTCACCCATACGGGGTGTGCTGAAGGTGCGATCACTGTCCGACGATGAGATGCCCATGCAGCATCTGCTGGGTCCTGAGACCAATGTAACCAATGTGGTCTTCTCAACGCCAGTGTCATCTCAGAAGCTGCCGCGACGCGATGGCGGACTCTTGGGTAAGCTGAAGGCCACCCGCTTTGCCCTGCCCTTGTCCATTGAGAACAAGAAGCGGGAGAATGCCGCTACTATCGAAAAGGTCTCCGGCCTGCAGTATCACATAAGACTGGCAGATGATCCCACAATGTCGCCCATCAACCATGGCACGGGCAATGCACCCAAGACCCCAAAGAACAACAAAAATACACCCTTCCGCACTCCCAAGTCGGTGAGGCGTGGCATACGTGGGGTCTCCAATGAACGCATATTGGGCACGCCAGACTATCTGGCTCCGGAATTGCTGCTCAAGTGAGTACTCCCTGTCTTCTTCCTTGATAATTTTTTAAATGCATTTGCTCTCTCTAGGGAAGGCCATGGACCCGCTGTGGATTGGTGGGCTTTGGGTGTGTGTTTCTATGAGTTCATGACAGGCATTCCACCATTCAACGATGAGACGCCCCAGAAAGTATTTGACAACATTCTAAATAAAAGTGAGTATCATCATTGTCCAAAGCAAGCAAGTTTTGACTATGTCTCCGCAGATATTGAATGGCCTGAGGGTGATGAGGCTCTTTCGTCAGATGCCATGGAAGCTGTGGAACTCTTGCTAACGATGAATCCGTCCGACCGCCCAGCGGCCAAAGAAGTCCAACAGATGCGCTTCTTTGCCAACATTGATTGGGAAAATATTGGCAATATGGAGCCACCGTTTGTGCCTGCCCCGGAAAATCCCACAGATACGGGCTACTTTGAGGCACGCAACAATTTGCAGCATCTAAAGCTCTCCAATTTCGCCCTGGAAGACTAAAAGACTGACTGCTGACTACCAGGAAGCCGGGCTACCTCCAAATTCAAACTCAACTTAAGCAAATTGTTATTTTAAATTTTAAATAGGTTAAATTCTTTTTTTTCTTTCCTTGTTTCTCTGATTAGTGTATAGCTTACCCATGTTTGTTTAACTAAGAATTTTAACTGTTAATGTAACTAACTGTAAATGTATATTTTTTTCTAACGAATCAATTGGCAAAAGTGATTATTTTTATATTGATTGGGCATGTTTTAATTTTAATAAGTTTAGGCAATTTTATTTGTATGCAAAACAGAGAAAAGAAAAAAAAAACAAAATAAAAATATTCAAATATTCAAAAATATATTCTAATTTCAATTCATATTTCATATTTCACCACAAATAAGTTCAGTTTATTTCTTAAGATTAATTCCATCTAATTAAAGATCTTGAAGCTGAAAGTCAAAATCCCAGACCTCTGGAATAGTCATTAGATAATTTTGCTCATAGAAGTTGCCAATTAGGCGGCAGATCAAATGTGGCACTGCCCGTAATTCGGGAGTCTTGTGCTCGTTGAGCAAATGCACAGCCTGCACAATTAATGGCTTGACATCGTTGAATTTTTTGTTGGCCAGCAGCATGGACAATTCACGCATGCCGCTCTCATATTCCTCACAAGGCAGACCCACATTTCTACTGTCCGGGAATAGCGAGTAAATCACACAGGCCAGACAACGTGTCAGCACCTTGCGTCTGTCGGAAAATTACAATTGAATTATTAAGATTTCGGAGAGAACTTGTTGGCTTTACCTATTTGTGATGATCTCCGATTTGAGGCCAATGGCGCCCAGGATGCCATCGCCCCAGCCCTCGGCCTTGGTGGAGGCAATCTGAAGGTGTCGGGCCAGCATGCAGAGCGGCTTCTTGGCATGCTCTGAATTGCTTAGCAATTGACAGCCACGTGCTATGATCAGACCCCAAACCAGGGCCATGCGGGGCTCAGTCTCTGGACTTGTCTTGATGCTCTCCACTAGCTGGACCACATCCTGCATGAAGGTGATCTTGTCGCCGGAGTTCTTGATCTCCTCCAGCTTGTAGAGCACAAAGACATGCAGTGAGAAGAAGTAATTGCCATGCATCACCGGCATCATCTCCAGCTTGGGCAAAGACATTTGCAAGGCCTCGAATAGACCCTTCCAGGAAGGTGTATACCAACTGCTTATATCCTCGGAATTGCGGAAATAACATTCGATGCCAGACTCCAGGAGAGAATATATGCTGCTTATGTAGGTGTTGAGATGACCGATGGCATAGAGGGCCGAGCACATCACCGGATTGCCTGGCGGACGTTGCTGCTGCCAGCGCACCAAGGTCTCAATATGAAGACTGACAAAATGAAGCGAAACAATAAAAATAGTGAAATTTCGAAAATGACTTTTCCTTACTTGGAAATTTCTTCGCTTTGGGTTTGTGTGGGCACCACAATTTCCAGCATCAAATTCAGGGCTTCCCGTCGCTGTTCCTCCGGTGTGCGTTGCCCGCTGGCCTCGCCTATAGAATGATCTATGCTCTGGAGCAGCTCCAAGAAGGCAGCCTTAAAAGCCCGCTCACCCTCCTTGGAGGCCAGCAGCTTGGTATGCTTGGTGGCGCAAGTACGCTGGAGGCGCACACTGCACCTTGTATACAGCAATCTCTTGGCCGTGGCCTGGCTGGTCTGAACACTTGAACTACGCTCTGGATACATGGCACAGCTAAGTCGCAAAAGACTGCAAAAAGACGGTAGATTAGAATTTTCAAAAGCTGGCAAAGCTTACTCACTCCAGGACAGCGCGATCAGCATAGTTCGTTTCCGTGGGCAGCTTCAAAATGATGGCCGGCTCCACACTGCTCACAAACCATTTGAGCAGTTTCTCCAGTTCAACATAGTCGACCAGGTGCCAGGGATAGTTGATGGCATCTTCCAGAATTTTGCTAGTATTCGGATGCATGTGTATATTCGGTTCAAAGGCCAATTTGACAAAGATGCTGAACAGCTTGGAAACTATGTCGGTCTGTTGTGTGGGACTCAGTGACTCCAGCATGTGACTAAACCAAGTGTTCCAGTCGATACGTATGAAAATGTGACCAAGCATGGCATGAGCCTCGGGCACATACTTATGCAGGCTATCGTATAGAAGGACAATATGTGTGGGCGGGATTTGCAGGCGTTCCCAGGGCATTTGGGCTAGGCCTTCGTGAATGGGTGAGAGCACATAGCCCGGCATATTGGGTATGGCAAAGTGATGCACATACCAGCCGAAAACATGCTCGAGAATTTTATAGGAAGCCGGCAAATATTCCAGGACATAGCGAACGGTGGACACAAAGGACCTGATAATGGCTTTGCTGGTGTGCACATGAGCTTCGCTCCAGGGTAGCAGCATTTTGCCTTGGGCCGTGAGCTGGCGTATCCAATTGGCCGCTGCTGCCTGCTGAGTGGCTGTCTGATCTGTATAGGTAATAAGCCAGGGCGCATACATTTCAATGATAGAGCCAAAGACAATATCGCCAACTGTGGAAAAATTCAAGTGAAATGAGTGTCAGGTTATCTTTATTTTTCCAACTCACTTTGATCGGCTAAGAGTTCCTGATAGGTGCAAATGGCCGAGGCCAGGACCACATGGCCAAAGCAGGTGAACCACATGGCCAGCGGCTGAGTGTAATCCTTGTGCTTGGGATAGAGTCCATGCAGGCCATGATGCAGTCGCTCTTTCTGAAAGTGTCTGGCCAGCATTTGGCATGTGTCTGTACCAGCCTTCAGTGTGAAAAGCTTCTGACCACGTCCAAAGTCCAGAGCCACTTCATTGATCTGCACTTCGTTACTCTCCAGGCTCAGATTTCCACAGCGAGCTAGGTTGAGTAAGGCATTCAGCAGATCCATTAGCACCACTGGCATTAGCTTTTGATCGGATATACGATCGAGTACCATCTGCATAACCTCGCCATAGTGCTGAGGAAAATCGTAGACAAAAATGTGCACCAATTGGCGACGGAATTGATCTTGGAGCAGAGTGCTCTCCGGCTGGGACCAGGACTCGAGACCTTGCAAGACCAAGAGCAGCAGTCGATTGATTTCACTTAGTTTCGGCTGGAATGTTTCTAGCCAACTGACCAAATCAAATTTGGACAGCAGCACAAAGAGTATCTTGGGATCGCAGCGTTTCAAATATGATTCGATCAGGAATTTATACATCTCCAAGAAGTGTTGGGGACCAGTGCGTGAGGGCACAAAGACACCAGACAAAACCTCCAGAAGATCACCGCGCGATAAGGCCAATTTCAATATGGACAAGCCTTGGCTTTCCTGTTTCACTTGAATGAGAGCCTAGTGGAAATAATTGGATATATTAGTCAGAATTATCTAAGACCAAAAAGGACTCACTCCTAAATCTTCCAGAACTTGACTGTACAAATCGTTGGTGGGTTGAAATTTCATGGTCACATCGTTCATATTTTTGACCACATTATAAAAGAAATCCAGGCCTATATCCATGGCCAGCTGCATTCCTTCAGCCTGTTGTCTTATATCAGCTATAAGTGACCTCAGCTCTTCAATGGCCTCGGCAAAGCTATCCACATTCATTTCAAGCATTTCATCAACAATCTTATCATGCTTCTCCCGGTAGCTTTCAATCTTTCGAGCCACCTGCTCATCTTGTCGTATATGCTCCGGCTTAACCGTGATCTCAGCAGGGCTTGTGCACTTTCGATTGAAAAGCAACGAGTCACAGTCCTTGTGTCGCAATTCGGTATAGGGCACCATGCTATAAAGTGTCTGAACCAAGTCCAAATAGTTGCGATTCAGGGAGTTCAGCTCGGCTTTCATATAGTGATATTTACTGCCAAGAAATTCAATAATGAGTAAAGTGAATTTTGAAACCAAATCGATACTCACTTGGCTGTGCTGTTTAGGGTTTGAATACGTTTGTCTAGACGCTGTTGCGTGGTTTTGTCTATGGGCTGTTTGGTCCAGATTTCCGGGGCTATGTAAGCCGGTGGCGGCAGACTTTTGTCATACGAACTGAGGTGGCTTTTGATCCGTTGCGTAGGCGTCTGCCTGGGCTTGGGCTGGAGGGGACTGCGTAGCACCCGCTGCTGCTGGAAGCGATAGCATTTGCGAGCCCACAAATCAGACTGATGACGCTGTTCCTTGCGTATAGCACTGGGCATGAGGAACTCGGTCCAATGCCCTGAATTGCCATTGAGAAGTTCTAGCAGTTTTTCACTATCGTATTGGGCCGGCACCTGCTCCATATTCCGGTCGAACTTGTTGATGCTGGTATCCTCCAGCCACAGGGCATAGGTGTTCATAATCTTGGAACAGTTGCGATAAAAGTAGCCCAAGGCCTCATCCTGGGCATGCTTACTGGCCGCACTGGAGTAGTAGACCGAAGCTGCTTTCAGCTGAGATTTAATGCGCTTCATGAGTGGCATATTGTGAGCATAGAATTTTTCAGACACTCCATAGTTCGCCTGCATATTATCTCCATCGTAGTCGATGGGCACACGCCACAGATACAATTCAAAGAATTTCTGATTCAAAATGGGAAAGAGAGCGTGTCCTATGTCCATGCCAGCTAGGAGATTGGCATATTTGTAGATGACCAGCATGTTGGCGGGAAAGACTGTGGCCTTGGATAGAGTCAGGGTTTTCTTGAGTGCAGTTTCCACTTGATTGGCAGCATCAGTGGCAGCCAATTGCCTCAAAAATTCCGGCCAAAAGCGCATATCTTGCAGGCGAAATTCAATTTCCAGCAAAATCAAATTCAGCCAACACAGTTGAGGCGATAGCGCAGGCACACGCGAAACTTGTTGTGCGCCAAAGAAGACTTTGAAGCTGGAAGGTTTCGTAGAGGTTTTCCAATCGGTGCAGTCCTATTAAAAATATTCAAGCAAATTAAAGAGGGCCCAATAAAAGTTCAGAGTCTTCATACCTTGTAATAATTGTAGAAAAATTCTATGGCCTGAGCCTTGCAATCTGGAAATTGATATGCCGTGCGCAGCATTTTGTCCAGAAGATATAGGAGTTGGGTGTTCAAGGCCCAGCCAGGCAGGGCGGTGAAGCAGTTAAGCCAAACATTAATCAGGTTGAGTGGAGAATATAGACCAAAGCTATAAAAATAATATAAAATATTTTTTCTTTGTTTTTTTTTTCGAGCTTGATTGGACTCACTTGGTATAGGAAATAATTTGATGGTGGAGCATGTTGTCTAATAGTTCCAGGACAGGTCCCACATTATTTGTAAAGACTATATCCTTGGCCATTTTCAAATAGGTCTTGTCGGCATTCAGCAAAGTCAGCAGAACCTTTTGAAAGCTGCAAAGAAAAATGTTTCAGAATCTATAAAAAATATTTATATTTTTCTTTCGTTTTACCTTTCGCAATTGGCCAGGGTCTCGGGGGTCTCCAAAAAGAGAGGCACTATCAGCTCTAAGCAGCGTATCACAGCAGCATGACGATGGTCTCCGAGTAGCTGTTGCAGCAAACCAAAGCCATGCTGGCAAATCACAGGTATGGCATGACCATGTAGACTAACCAAGACGCCCACAAACAGGGCCAGGGGATTGTTGTTTAGAACACCTTGATGGATCATGTCTATGTGATCCAGTTCGGGCACATAGAGCAGTGGATCCGTGGGATTTTGTAGAGTACGCTTGACCGATTCCACACACTGATCCATGAGATGCAGCCGCAGAATCGAAGCCATGCTCCAGCACCAGTTGGTGAAATGTTCTTTGGTCGATTGAGAGAAGTCAATTAGAGACGAGACCTGGCGTACACTTTCCGAGAGGCCAGATTGTCCAATCACTTCTGGTGCATGCTTGGCCAGGGCCTCTGCAATCAGACAGGCCATGCGCACGTGTATATTGTGAGGCAAAAAGAGACGTCCCTCGCAATCGAAACCCCAATTGAGTTGACTGATGATGAGGCGTGCCAGCATATTCTCCGGAGATTTGTATTCAAAGTGCAGCAGCCAATTGGACAAGAGCTCAAAACTATCCATCTCGGGCTTCCAGTTCTCCAGAGGAAGCGATTTGAACAAATAAGCTGCCTGTTCAATATCATTGAAACGTATCTTCAACTGAAGCAAAAGGCACGACATTAGATCCTCGTAGGCCAAGGTAATATTCACTAGCATATCGCGTGCAGTCTTATAGCAATATTCGCGTGTGTTTTTATTAATGAAACCAATCTGTAAGACAGAGGTATTAGTCAGAGCAAAGCAAAGGCATCTGGATCTGTCTCACCTGGAAAATATGCAGACAAATGGCTTTGATGAGGGCCCAGTCTTTGACCTTGTCCCTTTCGTTGGCCATTTCAAAAAATGCTTGCAGCAAATAATACATATCCTCGGCAATCACATCAGCATTGGCCTCATTGAACTTGGCCCAGAAATCCTCGGCCTGAAAGGCCTCAGCTGGATCTGTTATCAATTCATTGACTAGATCTTTGGGAAAACCCACATTCAGGTAGTAAAACAAGTGCCAAATAGCCTCGGTATCCAAAGAACTATAAGGCAGTGTGGAGAAATATTGCCAAGTGGCCTGATTTCGAGTACGATAGATATAGCTACAGGCACGTATTAGGAGGGCATTGACTTCCACTTCGACACGTTCGCACAGCTCTGGCGATTTACTTATGTTGTTATTCCTAAGAATACATAAAATTTCGTTAAATAATTCAATCAGCTCAACTTGAAAACTTACATGAACAACTCATGGAAGTCCGAGACATACTGGAGAGTATGTCGTATCAAGCGGCCCAAGCGTTTAGCCAATTGCTTATAGCGTTCGTTGTTGTAGGTAAGCATGCCCTCGCCCAGTATGCGTATGATTTGGCCGAAGAAGGCACAAGCATTGAGCATTTTCTGTCCAGTAATCATGTCTGGCTCTACTATGTAGTCATCCAGGAATTTTTCTATGCCCATGGCCGAGCTAAAAAGGTAAAAAGTCAAATCAAATCCTCAGATTAAATTTTTAGCAACTTACGTAAATATTTTTTCAAAAGGCAGCTGATTTAGCAAAGCAATTAGATCACTTTCTTTGAGACCAATGCAATCGCCAGCCGGTGTATGCGAGTCCTCGCCATCCGAGTCCACAACAATCCAACGTTCCTCGGCCGAGGCGGTGCCCGAAAGCTCTCGATGAGCCTGGGCAAAGTTTTTGAGATACTCTTGTCGCTTCTTAATGGGCAGCAAAAGAATTTGTAAGACAGCCACACAATGATTGAGTTCAGGTGCCTGCAGAGCCAGTGGCAGTTCATTGGGCTGAGTGCCTGTCGAGTTCTTCCTTTGAGGTGCCATGCCTGGCAGTTGTATGTACTGAGCGGCCCAGGAGCCCACACCATTCGAGCAGCGCAAAATGTTGAAAAGCAGAAACCAATGATCTTCCTTGGTGCTCAGCAGCAGGTGTAGTGAAATCAGCTTGGACAACCACGCCTTCAGGTCGGTATCGAATTGCTGTATTGTAGGTAAATTTTATTTGATTAAAGGAATTTCGGGAAAGTATTCTTTTAATTGCTTACTGTATTGGGGCTGGGTCTGCGGGTGAAATCAAAAATTATGGAAATAGCACGACGCAACTGGGCTACACATTTTAGAGCTTCCGCGTCCAATTGGCTGTGCAGGATTATTTGAGTTTGGGCTTCTATTTTCGGATAGTGAAGGTGTTCCTTGATAATTTGATCTATTTTGACCTTGGTGATTTTGGCCGTGATCAGGTTGGTGGTGTAGGTTTGACAAACTAAGTCATACAGGCTCGTCAAAGTGGTGGTGGCCAATTCCAATTTGATAGGATCCACTTTGATGCGACTGAGGATAAAAAGAAATGTTAGATGGATCATCAGAAAGCGATATTAACTTACTCAAATGTAATGCTTTCCCGGACCACATTGCCATCACCACAAGTGCCACTAAAGGTGCGTGTCACTCCTTCACGGATCCAAATACCCTGTTGATTATGCTGGCAGGCCTTGCGATACTTTTGTACATCGTGTAAGTTGTTGGTCAATTTGCTCTGCAGTTGGTAATACTCCAACAGGGCCTTGTAAAGGGGATCTGTCTCACTCGATTCCAGGAGTGAGTTCATAAGAAACTCAAGTTCGAACTGTTGGGCCAATTCGAGTTCTGTACAATTGTAAAACTGTTTCAGCTCTTCTTTGGTAAAAGGCTTTATGTGGCTACGGGCCAGGGCAAAGCCAGGTGAAGTGCGTCGCTTTTGTTGGTGGTAGACTATCTGCGATTTGTGCTCTTCGACTAAAGCGTTTGTTAGCTGCATGGGCTGTAAATTGGGATACTGTACAATTGTCGAGGTGGACGGTGGAGCACATGGTGCCACCGGGGCAGAAGGTGCACTTGGTTCAATCTCTGACGAAATTGCCACATTGTTAGATATGGAACATTCATGACTGATAATTGGTGTGTCACTGCTGGTACTAGAGGCCATAGCCACTCGCTGTAATTCTTCCATAAGCGACGGCGTATTTTCTGTTTCCCTTTGTTCGATAGTAAAAACTGGCGCTGCTTCAGCCAGCGGACTAGCGCTACTTGTTGATAAGTCATAATTTTCCTCTTCGGCTTCAACTCTTTGCGTCTCTTCAGTTTGTTTATTCTTTGACTTCTTTTTCTATGCCACGAATATATATAGAAAGATTATTTGCATAAATATGTTAAATGCGCACTATTTACCTCTCTTTTGCCTTTCACAAGCGTTGCCATTTTTATCTTTTTTATCGGCTAATTTTTATGCGACTGAACTTCCGTTTTGGATTTTGACGCATTCCAAAAAATTGCGCATAGCAAAAATCCCCCTACGAATGTTCACCAATTCTTTGTTTTGATTTGGAATAAAGTTGTTGTTGTTTTGAGACGATAAGTAGACTATCGATAAGACCGGCGATACAAAATTCTGTTGCTTCTAATTTATCGATAGGTTCTCTGAATGAGCGAACAATGTGAACTAGTATTTTCGCGGTAATCAGGAAATTTAAATCTTGAAATTTAACTTTAACTTTAATGAGCCTAGCTTTTATTTTTTCTTTTTTGAAAAATCTTCTATAAATTTATTAAAAAACAACTACAGATTTAAGTTTAAATTCGCATGTCTTTCTTTTTTTTTATTATATGAATTTCTTAGAGATATATATTTATATATATATGTAAGTACACATAAATAAAAATCGGATTGTGAATATTGCTCAACAATACTCAAATATATATATATTCCATACACGTACAATAATCACAGCATCTTCATCAAATCGATATTTCGTAGGCATATGTATATAGAAAAATAGAAATGTATATACACAATGTTTCTTGTAAATATGTAAAGCTTACGGGTGTAATGCATTTGGCGATACAATGGCTTAACTTACGCACTAAAGACTAAGAAAAAAAATAAACACATTTAATATTCAAATTTTGTAAAATAGGAAAACTTTTAAGTACATTTCAAAGTGCTGATTTGGAGCCCAATTGCCGATAAATTCCCTGTTCACCCTGGGGCACAGTATCTAAGTGAATTTTTCTATTATCACATATAGAATTTCTTATGGCACCCGATGCATTATTGGTGGCATTTGTAAAAATTACAGCTATGGGACTTGATTTCGATTTGTCGTCTTGTGACTCAAAGGCGTGATTGACTCTTTCTCCGGTTGTATTATCACTGTTTCCATTGCTCAGACCAGACTCTTCCTCATTTTTAACATAGTAGGGCTTGGGGCCTCCCAGTCTTTCATAGCAACGGAAAACCATCGGATGCAGCAATTTGGCATCATATGCATCCTCTGGGTCCTGGGTGAGACAACTGATGAGTGTGCCGATAATCACCGTCAGAGCTGTGCCAATCAGACTGTAGTACATAAAGCTTATTGAATAGAAGGACTCCAACGGGGTACTGTAGAGAAATAAATCTTTAATTGAAAAGATCTTAGAATGGGCTTGATAAACCACTCACCGTTCACTGGTCACTGGCGGTGGCTCTATGTAGGTCTGGTTGAGGCCATCGATTGGTGTATGAGTGAGCAGCCAAGGCAATTGTTCCACACTAGAGCTGGGCTTGGTTATGCCTTGGGAGAAGGTGTGATTTGAGCAACCCTAAAAAATAAAAAAATAGGAAAAGTTAGAAGAAATAACAAAATCAAGGCGAAAAGTCCAACCTCTGTGGAAGTGGGTAAAAGAATCGCTGTCTTGTCAACCGTCATGCTGCCACCGATGATCCAGAGAACAAAGGCACAGGCTGTCACCATGCCGGCAGAAGTGCCCTGTAAAGAATTTCCGATGTGAAACAAATGTTTTTATTTTGTGGTAAAAATTATTTTCTTACCTTCCAATTGGCTATGGGCACCAACATGGCCAGCAGGAAGCAACCCAAAAGCGGGCCTGAGGTGGCTGAAAACACCAGCAACGAGGATTCGATCACACCCGATAGGAAGCCCACTCCAAAGGCTATGCACATAATGAGTATGCCAAAGATAACCGTGGTAATTTTAATGATGCTCAATTGTTGCTTATCATTAAGTCCCTTGAATTTAGGCAATTGCGAAATAAAGTCCTCCCAGCACACAGTGGCCAATGAGTTCAAATTCGATACCATCAAACTGAAATAAAAGAAATCTTTCATACTCAAACTCAAAGGCTTTCTAGGATCTTCAATCTACCAAAGAGCACTATTAAAAAGTGTGGCCATAAAGATTCCCACAAAGCCAGGTATGGAGCCCAATTGATCCTCCACAAAGAAGGGAAGGATCTCATCTGGTTTCTTGATATAACCTTCCGCATATGGATCGCAGTTGATATAGGTGGAGTAAATAACCATACCAGAGAGCCAGGACAAAGCAAAGAACATAAAAACCACAGGCACATTCGTCAGCATCACCCTAAAACCAAATACAAAATAAATCTCAAAAGATTCTCGGAATAAAAGGCTAAAATTACTTACTTTCTCACTTGCTTCAGAGACTTAAGACTCACATAGCGTTGCATGAAATTCTGCTGGCAACCGATTTGCGACAAAGACATAAACAATTGACCCAGCCAGGCTGATGTGGTATCCACACGAACGGTCATGTCGCCAGTGAAATTCCAGAAATTTAAACGTCCTAGAAAAATACAAATCCATATGAAAGAATTTTTGAGTGAATGATGCTGTGTATAAATAAATAAATAATAAAAAAAAATCTGCATAAGGTTATGATTACGACCAGATGAGCGGATTCCCAGTACTCCCCAGTGAAATCGGCAATTGTCGAAATGACAACATTGAACAGTGAAACTGGAAACGCTGGCAGCTCTATCCACCACAGGCCGAGCAACATTTATTACGGTAATTTTCCCTAGTCGTCATTGTCACCAGGAGATGAGCCAGGCCAACAAGATGTAAGAGTCTTTCGACCTTATTACATATATCCCATCCGTTTTGAGGTTACTTTTCTTCTTGCTGCTGTTGTTGTTGTTTACCAATTTTCCGGCCAGCAAGTGTGGGAATGTATTTTATGTTGCTGCTGCTGTTTTATGCCGCCTTTATCATCATCATTTATGTGCATAATGAGATAACGACATAACAAAAACAACAGAAGCCAGGAGAGCAGCACCAACAACAACAACAACAACAAAAGCATCAAATTTTAATAGTCATCATTCGTCAGCATAAATGAGGCAAATACAAAAACAAAAAACCCACACAGGCGACCTCATATAAAAAGTTATAACCCCACCCACACACACACATACACATATGTATATATATATATGAACGAGTTGTCAGTTATATAATCCTGGCTTGATCAATGAGTCGGTGTTGTTGTGATTGATTTTATGCAAGCTATCCTTACCATTATTACGATTGAGATCGTAAACTCGTTTGGGTCCACCGCTGGTGATGGTGCCTTGTATGCATACGGCCACGGTGACCACCAGTATGGTTAGAGTTTGTATCACATCCGCATTGATGGCTGCCTTGAGGCCACCCTGTGGTGAGAACAAGCAAAACATAGAAATGAAAGACCAAACTCAAAGAAAATTGCCAGAGAACCTTACCAGTATTGTGAAGAATATGCAGATGACAGACATGCCCAATATCGAGGCCCAATAGGGTATGCCAATTACCGTGGATAACGCCACGCTGGGCGTGTAGGTGGTGATGCCCAGCGAGCATACTTGCCTCACTATATACGTGGCCGAGGCCAGACAACGCACCGCACGACTCTTGAATCTGTAAGGAAGCAAAATGAGAGAGGAGAGTGGCGAATGCAGGTGAGTCACAGTTTTATAACAAAGCCCGGCTGGTCTCAATTTCCAGCAATTTCGTCTGCTAATTAAAACCAACAAACGGGTTCAGATTTCAATTTTTGTGTGTGCATTTTTTCTTCTTCATCTTCTTTTTTGTTTTTTTCCTTCTCTTTATTAGAGTTTTAATGGCCTTTCACCTGACTCTTTTTCTGTTTTTCGCTTTTCTTTATTTTTATGATTTACTGGAGCTGTAAACATTTTCAGGCTAGCAAAAAAAAAAAAAAAACAAAAAATTCCATTTTCTTTGTTTTTCGTGGGTGCTTTTTTTTGTGTGTCAACGTCATAAAATTGATGCTGGCTAACAAAAAAAATGGCAGCGAGCTTAAGTTACAGTATTAAAAAACAAAAAGGATTCCTACAGTATTAACAACAACAACAACAGTAGCAGGAACAACAACAACAGCTCTGAGGCATATAAACAAAATTTGAAGGTTTGTTACCCGTTTTGATTGTTTTTATAGTTGAGTTGTGGTGGTGTGCGTGTGTGTGTGTGTTTCACTGGGTATATGCGAGTTTATGATGCTACTTGCTTGGAGGCATCTTAGACTGGCCGGGAGGCACTTGGCCCGGTTGTAAAAATTTGTGTGTTAATTTGATGCAAAATGAGCGACAACTTGGCAAATGCCTGTTTTTTTTTTTTACAGGGTTCCTCTGAGTGTATTTGCCGTATGAGTATGTCCTCTATTTTCAGGCAACTTAATGATCGTTTAGTATGCGTTTTGTGGCTGTAAACATCATTAAAATAAAGTGCCCACACGCAACATACAAAGGGAAAGAGGCCGAATGAGCCGAATGACTCAGAGATATGAAACCGAGTAACTAACTTAATTTTCAAATATAAATTCTGTGGGTTTTGCATTTGTCAACTATTAAAATTTTTATAGACAAAATATGTGTAGGTGAATTTGCAGATTCCTGACAAGGACATAAAACCTTGTAGCATATTTAAAGTTGAGCTGCCAACTAACTTATCTTGCTTGGCTTGTGCTTTCTGTCTTTGTCTGTCGGAGGAGTTTTATTGATGACATACAAAATGATTAATTGCCCGCAGCAAATATTTATCGGGCAGTGTTGTCAACAGGCCCAAGCTTATCTGGCCTCCTGGACAGCAGGTGTCGTCTACATGAGTTAATGCAACCAACTCGTGCAACACGAGAGGCAACACAACCAACAAGAACAATTCAGTCTCACTTTGAGCCTCGGCCGGCAGCTTCAGCTTCAGTTTCGAATAGTTCAGGCTGAAGTCTAGCTGGTCAGCTCTTATTCTCTTGAACGTCATTATAAAAGTGTCGACTGTAATTAATAATGAAAAGCACGTATAACCGACGAGCTACCAACTTTGCTTAATGAAAGAAGAGTTGCGTAAATCAATAAGCAAATATTCATTTCTGCCTGCAATTGAACAGAAAATATTTGCCATTTAAAGATTTAATACAGCAAACAAAAGGCAATAAGGATTGCGGGTTGGCTTTGTGCGTTTCAAGGATATTCGACAAATCCCCTTTAGATGTTGAACACGTTGCCTGCATTATATTTTAATTATGGACCGTTAAGTGCGACAGTGCGTAAATCTCAAGCTTAACGGACTTGCTTGGCCATAAAATCCAATCCCAGTTTTTAGTAAAGGTTAGTTTTAGCCAAGACTTTATTTTTGTGGTAATAGAAGGTAATATGCTTATGTCGAATGCCATAAAAATGTGAACTGCCCAAACAAAAACTCACTGTGACTTTATGAGGAGGCCATCAAAAATATAATAACACATGTAGTCTAGTTATGTCTGGTGTGGTATATTACCGTGATTGACCACACACAAATTTCCACGCAATTGTTCCAACTAGGTACACATTTTTATCATATATATAAAAAACAATCAAGGCTTACAGTGGCGCCTACAAAAATAGTATTTCAAAAAGAAAATAAGAAATAAATAAATAAGAAAATAGTCCTTCTCTTTAATAATTTTATTTATTCTTGAACTCTTTCGACTTTAAAAAACCAAATTGATCAGAATAAAAAAAAAGAACTATTTGTTCTTTTAGTGGTTCGATAAATCGATTGTTACGTTCGCTTAACGAGTTTTGTTTAGTAATTTAATTTCGTTTTTGAAAAATGATTTGTTGCATTATAACTAAAATATTGTCCTAGATTGTAGAAAAAGTAATCTGTAGGCAGGCTTGGGAGGCGTGTACTTCAGCCAAATGGAGAAAAACTTATATCTCTGTAGCGTGTATATTAAGGAATTTGCACATTGCTCTGCTCTTGATGGGCGTTGTAGTTTGTGAATGTGTGGTTGTTGTACTTGTTGTTATACTTGCTGAGCTTGTAACGGAAATTGATAAAGAAATGTTATTTGATGTATTCGTATTGCCTCAGTAAACATAAGCGCAAATCAGCAAATACACAACCAAAGATTCTGGCGGGGTGAACAGAACAGCCAACATATTGTTTTTCTTTTCGGGCGGTCTGAAAGGACATCATCTGGTGGGTGGTCTGTTCGAGTGGCCATAGCCTGCTTGCGGTCAATTTTAGCCCGATATGTCAATTTAGTATGATTTATGGGATTTATTGTTTTTTTTCTTCTTCTTCTTCTTCTTCTATATCTACATTTAAATCTCTTTCTCTTTTTGTCTCTTTTGGTGAGAGTGTGGCAGTGTGTTTATTTTTGTTTTGCTGCATTTCAATTTTATTATTTCATTTTATTTTCCTTCAGTGGGGGTATGGATTTTTATTTTCTCATTTTGTTCTGTTAACATCATTTTCATCACAATAAGTGCTACTCGTGTATGTAGATTTATCTAGTGTGTGTAGATGCGTGTGTGAGTAATGACCCAAGGCTGACGATGTTCATATCAATCGACTGAATATTCTGTTCTTTTGTTTGCTCAGTGTGGCTTAGTTGAAGTTTTTGTTTTTAGTTTAATTGATTTGCCAGTTTATTCCGTTTGCCTTGGCCTTCTCATTTCTTGGTCAAGTCTATTAGTGTCTGTTCTTTTCACTCGACTACTGCTTGAAAGTGACCCTCTCCCCATTGGGGTTTAATAATCTTAAATGAAATATAAGCGCCGCAAAGTATGCAATGATTGCTGCAGTTGTTGCCCCCTTGGGGCAGCTGAGATAATGCAATTACTCTGGCGACGCTCTGGTTCCCCTTCCCAACCCATAGCCCATCAGAGATTCATTAAAGGCCTCTGTTATTCAAGCGATTCATTTCAAGCTCAGCCCCAAATTGGCTTGCCCAACATACCCACAGATCATTTATCAAATTGCTGCCCCCCCTCCACCCAGACCATCGACCAGCAAGCAGCGGACAGCCGGACATACAGTCATACTCATAAATCTCTCCCAGGCCCCAAATGAAACAAAAGCCTAAATTAGCGGCAAATTTCATGTAATAGAGCAAATTTTCTCTTTATCTTTCTCTTCGGTTCACTCGCCCTTGTTGCTCCCTGAACAGAGCATAATCGTTCAGCTGGGAGCTTGGGACTCCGCAGGGTCGAGTTAATTTTATAATCAAAAGAAGTGTATCCAGCCACGAGTCACCAATTGATTGCATTAGGCGTCGAGCATAAACAAACATAATCAGACAACTGTATGCCTGTGTGCTTGTGCTTGTCTTGGTTACCAAAGTGCGCGATAAAGACACCCACTATATAAACATCAGCGAGTTTTGTTGCCCTTGAATCTTGTCTTTTTTGGTTTATCGTTTGAGTCGAATTGACTTCGGGATTGAGGCTTTCAGAGTCGTTGTCGTTTAACATTTACCATTTGCCGTTTGTGCCAAAAAAAAACGTGTTATTCTCAACAACTTTGTTGTCTTTGAATTGCAAATCAGTATGGCACTCAGCCAGTCAAAGCCCATCCATATAACTTTGCCTTCACTTTTGGTATTTTGCTTACCTGCCAGCGTTGTAACTTGCAAATGGTCTTTTATTTATGCGTGCATGCTGCCCTTTTTTATTTGCTTAGCTACATACATCTTCTTTCCATTTACCCTCGAAAGGCACTCCATTTAAATGGTCCCTTTTAGGTGTACTCGTAAATATTCTAGTGAAATTTAAATGCACTTACAAGTATGACACTTTTGGTCTAAAATGTTCACACCCTCGGTTAAGTGCAAATTTCTGTTGCCCCTGATCGAAAGTACTTTAATAATAAAATTTTAAACAAATACAATTTATTTGTTCTCGATGAACTCGATCGATAGTAATTAGTTTAGAGCTGTTTGATAACAACGAATGTATAAATAATCGATTAAGTGAACCTGAACTCGATCCGGGCTTCGGTTCCGAGAAGAAAAGAACAAGAGCTGGAATTTATTTTAATTGCTTTATAAAGTTTTGTTTAGAAGCAAGTGAAGTGGAATTAAGTGAAATTAAATCAAAATTTTATCAACCGTAGTGTGTAAACCAAAACATTTCACATTTGCTGGGTGGGTGTTTTCCTAGCAAAGAGCAAAGAGCTTGTTTGTTTTTGTTGGCTTTGTTTGCTTGCTCAAGTGAGCTTGGCTAGACCACCAACTTGACCATTGAACTTGGCCCAGACCTTATGTGCTGAGTTCTGCTAGGGCAAAAGTATGAAGAAGATTTGGATGCTTTAAACAGAGTCTCCTCCTGTTTGGGAAACTGAAAAGCCGAAAGTAGCTAACGACAGGCCTGAAGAAGGCCAATGAGAATGTGGGTAAGTCACTGACAGTTTCAACGTGCCTCTATGAAAGTGTGTGTGTGTGTGTGTGTGTGTGTGTGTAAGTGGGTGCTTCTTTTTTGTCAACTTTTTTTTTTTTTTTTTGGCTGCTGAGGAACACAGACTGTCACCAGAGCTGCCGTCGCCACTGCCACCGCCGTTGTCGTTTGGTGCTTGACAGCAACAACACACGCTATTTATAAACATTATGACACAAACGAATTGTCATACAATTTGTCAACAGCCTTTGTGTGTGTGGGTGTGTATAGAATGCCTCTAAAAGGATGAGTGGTGGCTTTTTTTTTATGAATTTTGATGTTGTCTTTGTTTTTGTATGGCAGTCAAGGCGGGCTTGACTTTGGTTTTTTTTTTCGTCTTGGCTGATACTACGTATACGTAATGTGCCTTTTTCATTTTTTGTCGTCTTTGTCTTTGGCCAAGTGGCGTGCCAATTTGTACCACACACACACAGAGACACATAAATACATATACGCTTATAGGGTTCTCTGTCTCTGTGTCTGTGTGTGTGTGTGTGTGTTTGTGCCTGCCTCTTTTCTGACTTTATCGTTGTGTCGCATCCGAACCGATTTTGATGAAGTTGTATGCATAAACATGTCATGGGGCGCCAGTTGCGTTGACATGCGACAATAAGGCTTAAAATTTGTAACAACTTTTCGCTACTTGGCTGAGCAGCATGTTGTTATCCAAACAGATTCATTCCCACTTTCAATTTCTGCCTTGTCATACCCTTTTGAATGACGCACCATCGCTTTCACTTTTCGACAACATTTTGACTGTGTGACATGTGCTCTATGTCATTTGGTTGTTTGGTTGTCATGAAACTAAATCGCATATGAAATTGCCTAGTTGTTGAATATGTTGACGTCCCACATTCTAATCGTGACACAGTCTCGGCTAGTGACTAAGATTGATAGCCTAAAATGCCCTACTTGAAGCCACCGACAAGCACAAAAAAAAAAAAGACAAGAGAAAAAAAAAATAAATTTGAAAACTAAGACGAACAGCATGAATAACAAAGTCTGGATCTGTCTTGGGTCTGCTGTTTTGCTGGATTTTTCAATTAGTTTAAGTGGCTCAGCTTGGAGAATCTTAAACATGACCCTGAACTCTCCGGATTGACAACATTGCAGAAATTTCAGCTATTCTTCACAAGCGGATGGAAATTTTCACGGCCCCAATAAATAGGCAATGATTTTTATTCCTACTTTTTCATAATTGTCTAGCTCAACTTTGTCTGCCTTATATTTCAATTATCGTTTGCAAATTTAAATAATTTCTCAATTTTGTTAAGCTTTTTACAACATGGACAACATTTGCTAGTCTCCGTGGCACATGCCAATTAAATTTGAATCAAATTATTTAGCCCCCAATTCGAAGACGTAGGCGACCCACTCACTTCATTCCACTCGGCCAGAGTTGATTTCTCTCGGCTGGAATAGACTGGAGTCTGGATTGCCTCAAGCCGCCTGTTGGGCATTTGTCAGTTTTGCAATTAATTGAATTTTGTCGTTGAAACTGCAAACATTTGATAACAAATTTGTTAACTAATTTCGAACTTAAAAAACAATTAGGCAAGGCCAAGGGAAGCACAAACAACTGGCGACAACTTGGACAAGTAAAACAGGCGGCAGAGGAATCAACTGACTTGGCAAGCGGAGTTTCTTCTTCTCTTCAAATCGGTGGCACACAAACACATTCTCCTCTATAGATTATTTGCTTTTGTTTTTGTTTTGCTTTATTTTGTCACTTGGTTTCTCTGCTGCCTTGTTTTCTTTTTATAAAATTTAATTCAAATTTATTTAGCAAGCCAAGCAGCCTGTACCATGCCACCAACAGCAGTGGCAAGTGCCAGCAGCAGTTGTCCATTTCGACTCGGCCATGGTTCGTTGTACCTTCCCCCTCCCCTCTGTCCAGTTCACAGCTCGTGTCTCTGTTGTGTCTCATTTGGCCTTCTTAATGAAGAATAAAATTGTGCGTGTTAAGAAGTTGTTCTTTAGAGCCCCCCAACCACTCTGGAAATGCTCATTTGTAAAATTAAAATAAATGTTTAAATAACATTTTTTTTTATTTTTTCCCCCTTATTCCAAATTTAATAGTGTAGTCTTATGTAGGACATTTTGCCAACTTACCTGAGATCAATGTATTGATAGACCGAGGTAATGCCCAAGTTGAAATAGACTGGCACAAACATAAAGCAAACAATGGGATAGGCACTCATCATGCCATAGACAATCTCCCACATGGCTGAGCCCCGATAATACAGCTCACTGGGATAGCCTGAGAGCAGGAGCAAAAATGTTAGCAGCCTGAACTTGCCTCAGGATAGCCGATATTCCATATCTCACCTAGGACCGAGCGTACACCGAGTGTGCCACGTGCTATAGATATCATGACGGCCACAATTGAGACGCCACCGGTGGCAAACACATAGTCGGCCTTGCTGCGCTGCTTGTTCTTGCCAAAAAGCCGCTTCCAGAGGGGCACAAATATGGTGATTGCTATAAACGACACGAACGTCAGGTAATCCCAACCGAGTGTACTCAAATCCTTGGCCATGTTGTTGCTTCTATCACTGCTGCTGGTGCTGTTGTTGGTTCTGTAAGAAAGGCAAGCGAAATGCAAAAATCAAAATGGCAAGTCGCTTAGAACTCGTAAAGTTACTTTGAAAGAAAAACAGAGAAAGTGGCTCATGGCAGGGGGTAGTTTTTTTTTTTTTTTTTTTTTTTTTTTTTTGCAAATCTATGAGTGTGAGGTTTCTGGCGCGAATGAACATGTTCATGTTAGTCACGCCTGATGCACATAATGCCGAGGCCGTGGCTGATGCCACCGCAACCGCTTCAAAGTTGGTCACATTGTTGCATATACATATATATATCCTCTGGCATTTTCAAGGCATATACGGTCTGTGTGAGCGGTCATAATAACGAACAAGCCGGCAAAGACCCAACAGCAGATATGGCAAATGAGTAAAAACAGAGTAAACTCTTGGTGCTGTTTTGCTGTTTGCAAAATTTATGGACTGTGTCCTCGGTTTGTTTTCTCGCCTGTTTGCCATGGCTTTGTTGATGTCTATGTGTGTGTGTGTGTGGGTGTGTGTATTTGATACTCTCTTTCCACACTTGGTTGACTTCTCATAGTGCGTGGCAGTCCAACGAGTAGCCCAGAAAACCCAGCCAAGCCGTGCAACTTTTATTTTATCATAGTTTCTTTTTTGTTTTTCCATTTTTTTTTTTTTTTTGCTTGTTTGACTACAAACTGTTGAGCTTAGTTGAAAGCTGTGGCAATTTTTTTTCAATTTACCATAAAAGTCTAGCCAAATTTGTAAGTCGAGCTTAAAGATGTTGTAAATCTTTAAAAGCACACGCACACACAAACTCGAATTACTCATACGCCCCGTTTAAAAATTGACAGCATAATCTGAACGACTCATTTAAAAATCGCTACATCACTCGATCATTCTCGGTTTGAGACTAATTGACAAGTCTTTGTTAATGCCTTTTCCTACATCCATTGGTGTGTGAAAGTGTTTCTATTTTGTAGCTTAACTCATCCATCATCGAAGTTTCAGTCAGACGGTTCATGCTACTTTAATTTCTTGTATCAATAAATTGGATAGGCGGAAGAGGCACGTCCCTAAGATGATTAAATGATTGCCCTTACTTTCATCCTAATTATTATTATTATTTTTTTTAATTATAGAAAATATTTATAATAAGTTTTTAAGGGTATTGAGCTTTTTAGATCTTAGATTTATATAAGTGTAAATATTTTTAGAATTTTTTTAAGATTGTTGAAAAAAGGAAATGCAATGAGCTTTTTAGGAATCTGGCTGATTATTCCTTAAAAATTTTTGTCTTATAAACAAAGGAAATCTGAGACTAAGAACTAAGTTGCTCTTTTAGAAGGAATCTAAGATTTCTCTAATTCTAATTTGTATCTAAAAAATAAAAAATTAATTGGTTTAGAACAGCAATAAAAGAACAACGAATCGCTAAGATAAGAGCTTGTCTTTATGATTTGTGGGATGCTAAATAATCCTCTTGACCTTTCATAGAGAGAGTACTCTCAAGAATATAATTTTTATGGATAATGCAAGAAATTGCCTTATTTTAGTTGAATTTAAAAAGATATTATCCATTTAAATAAATGTTTAAAAATAAATTTCTCTTTTTGTGCGTGTCCAAATATATTTTGAAATTCCTTAGTCAAAACTTTACTCAAGGCTGGCATTTTTCTCTTGTCTGTTGGCTTGTTTTTGCTGTTTTTATTTCCCATTCTGGGTAACATTTCAAACTATTAGTCATGTTTTTGTTTTTGAGGCCACATCCATTTAAGCCAAGCACACAGCTGCCCGAGACCGGCACCATTGCCGACACTGACAGTTCTCTCTTCCACTCTTGGCTGTGGCATTCGGCTTCTGTGTCAGATAGTCAGTCAGCCAGACAACTGTCACTTTTTAGTGATGTGATAAGGCGAAAAAGCATAACTGAAGGTCGATGGCTAAGGCTTCCCTTTGACCAGCTTCCTCGCCGTTCGGCTTGCCATCCATTTTGCCATTGTGCGTGTGAACTTGTGCGCAAAATGTTATTTTCTGCTTGCTGAGCTTAAGCAAATTACCCGTGCTACCTGTCGGTTGCCGGCGGACAATCGCTTGTTTTGTTACCTGTCCTGCCTGCTGTTTTTGTAATGCTTTTTGTGCTCTCAACTTTGTCTTTGTCTTCGCTGACTTTCTCGGCATATCTCTCTCTGTCTGTCTATCTGTCTGTCTTTCTATTTGTTGGGTTTCGTTGTCATCTTTTTTGTGTTTGAGTTGAAGGTGGCTTTTGTGTGCGTGTGTGTGTGTGTGTGGTTCAGTAAAAGTCAACCGCAACCGCCATTGCCAGAGTTTTCAATAGACCAGCAATTCATATATGCCACTCCAGAAAAAAAAAGATGGAAGAAGAGGAACCCGCAAGCCCAAATGCCTACTCCCAGCATTCCAGTGCACCCAACCAACAAAGATAAGCACCCGACAAAGCCAGAGCGTCACAAGAGTGTGCCACTCGAGAGTTTCTCATATGCTATATAACATAATAAAAAGTCATTCAAGTACACAAGTAGACAACGAAGTGAGCCAAGAATAGCGACAACATAGCCAAGGCGTACCAGAATAAGCCAAGAAGCCTTCAGTCAAATTGAGTTCTTGGCAATTGCCCCAGCCAAATGACACTTGCAGTTAATATTCATGCACTTGGCACAAACTTGCTTCAATTTTGGTAAGCCCGTCGAAAGCCTCTAATTTTCTTTCGATAGATTCAGAAAAACTGACCAATAAATAAATTAATCAACCATTTGAATGAGATATTTGATATCCGGACAGACTGTAAAATCGATATTAGTTATTCTAAGTTATTTTTCATCTATTCTAAAAAGGATTAGATTTTATTAACAGAAAATGTTGAAATGTACAAATTTACAATATGGCAACTCTAAATGCAACCGGAACGAACAATAGAGGTTCTTCAAAAGATCTAGTTAGCTCACTCAGTTTTGGTTGCTACTCCCCTTTCTCGTGTGAACAGATCGAAATAGGAAACCTTTTAAACTTCACTACATCAAGTCTCTTATTATTTTTATTGAATTTAAACTCGAATTTATTTAATAATTTTTCAGATCATTAAGAATGAATAAAAATTTGTGAATCAATTGGCTTCTTTCTGCCGTCTAGTCAATTTTCTTGTTTAGTAAATTCTCAAATTGTTAGACAAAAGTTATTGAAATATTGACAAAGGACTATTGCAGTTTTGTGAGACTTCATCTAATTGGCTGGAGAACATTTAAAAGTTGTACTCCTTCGAGTGTAAAGCTTTCGTTGAAATTTTATTTGTTTTCCCTTTCTTTGGGTCGGTATGATTGTTGCCCATTTCCTAGCACTTCCGTCTACACTGACAAATTGAAAATGTAATTTGGCCAAAGTGCAGCACACTGCGTTGCATACTTTTGTGCTCGCCGTTACTACTTGGCCATTGGCCAAGTCCAGTAAAAGCTAACTTGTTGTTCTTGTTGTCAAAAGTAGTTTTGTTTCAGTGTTTATTTTTTTTTTTTCTCCTTTTTTTTCCTTTGGCTGCTACGTTCGGACGCAAAAATGTTCTAAAAACTCTGCACTTTTTACCTATGCTCCCCATTCGAAACACACACTCTGGCACACTCTAATACACACACACGCACACACTTGAAACTGTATTTGTATAATGCCTGTATGATGGGGCATTTTTGGCACGTCCTCCGGGTCAGCGAGGTGTGGCCAAATTTCTGTTGCAGTTCCTTACTTTGGCACATTGAATATGGCAAATATCTTGATAAATTTTTATGGCTTTACGGGTCAGGTAATTATGGTAATTGTCTTGTTAGATATCAGAAAAAAAATGTATTTACCAGAAAATGGAGTGTGTGGTTATGGCAAATTAAAAACCAAAGCTATGAAAAAGATGGCCAGAAAGTGGTTAAGTTTTCGTTTGGGCAAGCAAAATAAAAACTGGGCGGGTAAATCAAGTAAATCAAATAAGAATTCCAAATGGTTTAAGCCTTAAAAGTCTTGGTCTTTTAGTTGTTTAATTAAAAGCAAAGAACTACTTCAAATTTGATTTCATACTTTTTATATTTGACTTAATTTTTTGAAGATGTAAAAAAAGGCAAGAGAAATATATTTTTAAATCGAATAGGAAAAACAAATTTGGTGAAATTGCAATTTCTCTGTTGTATTAAATTTTTGTGTGTAAGTTTTCAAATCATTAAAACGATTGCAACTATTTTCCTAATTAACAAGTTGGTCGTCTGCCCAAATAAGCTGAGAAATTTTCATCTTGAATTTTGCCTACATTTATTAGCCAATCAGGGAAATGTGAAAAGTTGCTTTTTCTTTTGTTTATCAAGCAGAAAAGTAGTGCATTTTTTCAGTTTTTTTTTTTTGAAAAATATCAAATTTTCTTGCTTTTTTTTGGGGGAGCAGAAATAAAGAGCTAAAAAATCCGTTGAATTGTGTGTAAAGGAGTGGTTAAGTCAAGTGTTGCATGTTATTTTTATAGAATAAGAAGAGAAAGTCAAACTTTGTATTTGTTCATTTTATTCAATCGAGAATATTGTTGTTTCTTTGCTTTGCCGCTGCTGGTAAAAAGTTGTTAAATACGAAAGTTTGCCACTTAATTCGTCGACGTTGAGTAATGAAATACGAGAAAGAAAATTCAACCAACAAACCCTTTTTCATTTAACCCACCCCCCACCCCCCCCCCCCACACCTCACCCCTTCTCTCGATAAATTAAACTTGAACTATGCGGTTGACTAAAAAGCGCTGGCAAAACTTCTCGCTGCGTCCATGTGACCTGCGTTCAGCGACTTTCGACTTGAGTTTGTTTCATTTCATTTTAACAATTGTTTGGCAAGTCGGAAGAGAGGGTTGACCGCCAGGGCTGGCGAGTTGTATTTGGCTTACATGTGTTGAAGGAATTCAATTGAGTTGGTCTGAGTTCTTTTGTTTTTTTTTTCGTTGGCTGCTTAATGAGAAAAGTCATTGGGGCGTGGTTTTTTGTGTGTATTTAATACTCTTTTCGAAACAGAAGAGGTATATAATTTTAGAAACCAATTTTGCGGATATATCTCTTACTCTATACTGTGTTCATCGAAAAGAGTTTTAGGTCTTCGGCTCTCTGAAAATTATCTTGTTTTTTTTTTAAGAGTTTGCTTTGGGCAATTGCAATTGGTACACTTAAGTTGTAAACTTTTTGATTTTATAGTTTTCTATTTCGATTTTCAATCTTCTTTCAGTCGATTTTTCGCTTTTCTTTTGGTTGCACTTTATGTCAAAGTCATTTATCAAAATGCTTGCATCGTTTGCGGGTCAAAATGGTTTTGCCAAAGAGTTTAAGTTTGGCGTTTATTTATCGTATCGCATCGTTGCTCAGATACTTTTCCAACCACACGAATTGTGGCTAGAGCAAGTAATGCTAATATTTCAACGCTCCGAAAAAAGGGTTAAAGTTGCAATTACGTTCATTTATAAGAAAAACACACCGTGTGATTCCGCCCTCCCCCATTCTGAGCAAGTTTTGTGTATACTTTCTCAGGATAAAAAGTTTCTTTCTTTGTTGCTTCAGTTGATGCTTCTGTCCTGCTTAATCATTTCAGGGTTTACATTTTATAATTTATTTGTTGCATGACTTTTGTTAAATTTCCCCCAACAATAACAATAACAACAATAATAACAATGCCAGTTAAAATGGCGTCTGTTGTTGTCGTGTCCACTTGTGAATTTCAAAAAAGTTTTTAAGCGCGCGACAATTGTTACTTATTTTTTGCTGTCACAAAACTTTTTCCCCTAACAAGTCGCTTGTCCTGTCAAACAATTAGGCAGCTTTAATGTTTTTCTTTCTTTTTTAACAGAATTTTTTTTTCCAGTGTAAAAGCAAGTACAGTTTACTATCTACATCAGACAAACCTTGGAAGCTTAAGTAATTTGCTGGGCCAACTTAACTGACAACTGGGAGTGAATTGAATGAGGGTTGAAGCATGTTGAAAGTGTGGCCAACAAAAACAAGAAGAACTATTAAAACGACAGCCACTTGGTGGCGCCACATGCTGTTAATTTGATCAGCTTCAAGCCAAGCCGCATTCACCAGTCACAGCATCCGTACTCCATACCAGGAATGGACGCAACCAGGAACTCTCTTCCAAGCCAAACCAAACCTAGCCAAACCCTATCTGGCAATTTCAATGTGGTGAGCACAGAGCACCCTCCTGATTCAGGCAGCCCTTCTGGCTAATACTGGGGTTTTGGGTTGCAAGCATGCACAACTAATTTTACGTTGTTGCCACGTACAGGATACACTCAACTCACATCTTTCCACTTAACTGTTCCTCTTTCGGCGACCCTCTCGACAGAGGGCCACTTAGTTGGTATTGTTGTCTTTCTGTCGTTGCCCGCCTTTTTATATGCTCTTCTTTTATTTTTAGACTCTTTTCGAAGAAAAAGGAGTCTATTCACTTTGCTCTGATGTTTGTAACGCACAGAACCAAACATCGTAGACCCACAAAAGTTACATCTAGAATACTTAGAATCACTAGAGGAGTCGATATAGCCATGTCCGTCTGTCCGTCTGTCCGTCTGTCCGTCTGTACATATCAGATTTACTCCGTCAGTTTAAAAGCTATTTTGCTGAAACTTGGTATATAGCCTTCTTTTTTACCTAGGTAGTACACTAGTTTGAATCGGTCGGATCGGACCACTATATCATATAGCTGTCATACGAACCTAAATCGGTTTAGGCAATAACTTCCACATTTATTATTCGATCCTTTTGAAAATTGGCATGCGTGTGTTTTATATAACGATGGATAACTGTACCAAATTTTGCCCGGATCGGATGACTATATCTTATAGCTGTCATACGAACCTAAATCGGTTTAGGCAATAGCTCCCACATTTATTATCCGATCCTGTTCAAATTAAGCACGCATATGTTTTTTATAGCAATTAATATATATACCAAATTTTGTAAGGATCGGACTACTATATCATATAGCTGCCATACGAACCTAAATCGGTTTAGGGAATAACTCGCACATTTATTGACTGATCTTTTCAAAACTCGGCCAACACGTTTTCTACATAAATATACGCGTTTGTACTTAATTTTATTAAAATCGGACTACTATATCATATAGCTGTCATACAAATCGAAATCGGCCCTATTAACTGACCAACCCCGTTCATGTGATTTACGGCAGAAACAACTTCGAAAAGAGTCTGTAATCTTCGGCACCCCGAAGATAACGTTGGGATTTTTTTTTTTTACTTATTCTGCTTTGTGTTATTTTGTCGCTTCCTTTTTATGTCTCTGTTGAAAAAAAGAAAAAAGAAAAAAGAAAAAGCTCCCTCCACCTTGTCTCGCTGCTTTCACCTGCCAAGGTAATAGACAATAGGGACACTGGTCGCTGGAAGCGTAAAACTCGGTTAGTCGTGGGTTTCCCTGGTTTTCCACAATTTCCCGAATAATTAGGTTAGTTAAATGCTCGAATCTAACCAATATAGCTGCTGACAGTTTTAAATATTACAGCACATATCCAGGCAGAGCCTCGGAGCTGGCATTAAATTTTCAAATGGCTGGTCAATTTTGATGGCAAGCTTTCAGTTTCAGTAGTCTCAATTTGGTCATTCAGTGGCAATGGCATAGTGTATGTGTGAATATTTTGAGTAAGTTTTTAATTTCCCAACGGCATGCAAAACAGCCCCCCGGCCAAAATGACCTTGGCTATTTTAGGCGCCCACAATGAAAATGAATGGGGCGGAAAAGGGAGAGAGGAGTGAATATATGTATGTGTATCCGATCTGTCCACGTTCTGAGATTGCAGATTGTAATTGAGGCACACTGCCAGACCAAAAATGTGCGCCCCTTGCTGGCCCTTTTGGCGCCCAATGGGGGGCCGTTTCGTTGTTATTTTGAGCTTGTATATATGTAATTATAATGAATTATTTCAATGACCCGCGCAATCAAATTTTTCTTAAATCTTTAGCCAAATGGAGGGTCTTTGAGATGGCTATTCAGATCGCTTGCTTAACTCCTTGCCCAAGCCTCCGTGGCCCTAGGCGGTCGTTGCCATAAATTTGCATTTAACTGTCCAATGTTCTGTGACACTGGTTCACCTACAATTTGTCTTGTATTTCACTTGTGCAGTGTTTACTATTTCACTGCTGTTTACCCTGACAAAACGGCCACTAATCATCGTTTAAAAAGCTGTCAGATACACCGAGAAAGCAACCGACCACAACCGACCACCGGAGGCAGGAAGAGAAAGGATTTTTGCTAGTAGCACCTGGACTGACTCTCCACAAGACTCTTCCAACCCAAACGACTCTGCCACTAATTGAACTAATGAAATGTTTTTACCGGGGGACAAGAGCATTTTCTCTACCCTCGGACTCCTTTCTGGTTCCTACCATTCCTCATTGTATCCCTTTATTTTATGTGCTTGTGTGTGGTCAAATTGTTTACTTGCTTGTGTTCTTACTAAGGCTGTTGATAATAAATTAGACTTGCAACATTTTGTCACAATGGGATTGCCTTAAATGAATATTTATGTGGACTTAGTTTTACAAGAACAAAAAAGGGGTACTTCCAACGATACTTTATATATTGGCTCAGTATTATCTGTAAACTTAATTTATCAAGTCGATAGTGCAGGGTTCATTCTTTCATTTACACTGCAAGAAAATCCAATCCAAATTTTAAATATATATTTTTTAGTCCTTTAGTCAGAAATCAGATTATTCCTATGTTGAACTAACCTTTAAACAGATTTATCTTGAGACCTTTTTTTTTAGTGTGTCGGATTATAAATCAAATGTCAGTGAATGTCACATTTGCCGTAAAATTTTTTTGAAAAGGGTGTGTGCACTTTTGAAAACAGTTTGCCTTTTGGTCTATATAAAAAAATAGGTTTGATAAAATCTACAGAGCCCAGTGGCAACGAATTGCTAGTCGTCGGCAGTCACTTAGTTGAAGCTTGAAGCTTGCTATCCTTGTATCCGTTTAAAATTTCAATTAACTTTTCGACTCGACTCGACTCGAGTCTGAGGTTGGGCGTCATCCTGCTCGACTCGATCGCCTGTTCACCGTTGTGTTATTAAAATTGTGATTCACTTAAGTTGATAAAAATTAGTTGGTTCAACATTTTCGCGTCATCTGCCGGCCACCAACAGCAGGTTAAACTTTAAACTGCTGACCAAGACACGGGACCAGGGAGAGACACAAGTGACAACATTTCTATGCAATGTCAGATACCAGGGAAATTGTGAAATTGTAGGGACACGTTTTGTCCTTTCAGCATGTGCCAGCTGCACGAAACCCTGGTTGGCAGCATTTGTTGCACAAAAAACTTTTGCGCAACAAGGTGATTTATTTAATTTTTTTTTCCTCGTTGTTATTTTTTTTTCTGCCCTCAAAAAGCTGTTCCCCATACACATTCACCAGGCTTTGTTGATATTATTTGAATTTATGCTAAATTATCATCTCATCCTTTTCGGCTGAGAGCCTCACTAACGATTACTGTTTACGGTTTTTCTTTTATACTTTTGTTCTTTTGTTTCTGTTTGAGTTGAGTGGTGCTGTTGATATTTTTGGAATGCTCTTTTTTGAGGCAACGAGTCGTGGTACTATTTGGGAAACTAAAGTTTTTATTCTCTGAATTGATTAGACTATTGTATCTTAATTATATTGAAAAGAAAGCTTCAATTTTTCTATGGGTTCTATTTAAGGTCTTATTTTTTTTAAGGGAAGCCTATTGGAATCTGAACCGCCTTCCAATTTTTTTAATCTAAGAAGTTCCTTACCATAAAATTTAATTTGTTCCTTTCCAATTGGAAACTTTCTTTGATTCTCTTAAAAAGTGTATCTTAGTTTATATTGTCTATCAGCAGTGTTTTGATTGTGGCTGTTTTGATGTTGTCTACTGCTTAGGGCCACTTGCCTCTTCGGATTCACTTGGCGGAAATTATAATTTCAAATTATTTGTACAAATTATTTGCGTGCAATCAGTTGTAATTTACATATTTAATTATATTATAAATATTCATGAAACAAAACACACACACATACACACACCCCCATACAGACTGACACAAATTGCTCCTCTGCTAAACTAAAAATACAAATTGCATTCAACATTCAACAAAGTGTTGACAGTATTCAGTGGTACTCATGCCACAATGAAAACATTTCAGCACTCTTTGAGTGGTAATTGGCCAAAGATTTTTGGCTAATGATAGGAGGGAGCCAGGGGCAATATTCTCATCATCATCAGCATCAGCATTATCAGAATAGTTGGCTTTTCTTTTGAGGACACTTGTGTACTCATTTCACGGGCTAAATTGTTTAATTTGAATAATTGATTGACGGGCATGCCAACTCGGCTGGGGGAAGTTACAAGTAGAAAGAGCAGGATATAATGCATTATATATCAATGTAAACACAATTAAATAAAATTTCACAAAGCCAATTTATTTGCATTAATGCAAATCAATTATTGAAAAAAAGTGACAAACTTTTTAAATTATTTAAAATGTTAACAAGGACACTGACAAACGAAATGAAAAAAAAAAATAAAATACAAATATGGTGAATCGATATGTCTGAAGTTTATATGCCCTGTCAAATAAGTCAAAGTAAACAAAGCGCCACCTATTGTGTAAATCAAGAAGTTTTGGACCATGAACTCATTTACTATTAAAATTTTGACAAAGGTTATGAAATATATATAAAGACACTCTAATACCTCAGGGGGCCTTTGAAATTTTGCTCTGTGTGTCACATGCATTTGCTCGGACTGCATATACCCCTTGATGTGGTCTTTGAGGTAAAGAAATATACACTATTAAAATACAATTATCGCTATGTAAATGATATGTTGTCTACACCCTGTTTCAATGGTTTTGACTTTATGTTAATTGACAACAACAAATGCAGCAAAGAGCTTGTATAATTAGTTGGGTTGACCCATTATTCAACGGCATTTTAAGTGGGATTTAAAATCGATAAGCCATTATTACAAAAGCAGGACAGAACAGGACAGGACAGGACAGGACAATCAGTCCAAGTATTTGCAACAATGAATGACAAGTGCAACAAGAGAAAGCTTACCAAACTGGTTATTAAATGCAATTTACACTTTTCAACAAAGTCTCCTTTCCAATGATATCTTGTTGCTTGTAGCTTGTTGTTGGTGTGTGATTGCCTAACCAGGGTATTATAATTAAAGGTAATTAGCTGCCAGCCTGCGATTTATGGGATGCAACAGTTTGGCTTGCAGCTTCTGTAACTATGACAGCAAATTTAACCAGATTCGTGTTGTCAGAAATGTGTTGCACATGCTTTAGAATTTGACATTAACGTAATTAATTTGTCAAATCGTTTCAATTTATTTTAGTCAGCAAAGCCTAAAAGTAGCCTCATCTTTTTGGTTCATTTGCACAGACCAATGGAATTTTCCTTTCAAAATTAAAGGGGAGTGGCAAAACAAAGTTTTCATAATCATTATAATATGTTGCTTTTCGAAATACACAAAAATTGTCTGGCTAACTTGTAACTGTTTGCCAACTGAGTGCCAAACGAAAGACACTTTAAGGTCCTGCAAGACCCAAAGGCAAGAGAACACTTAATAACTTTGTAAGCATAACAACAAGAATTATAAGGCAACAAAGTTTAACAACAACAGCAGGCAACATTACTTAATGTTTATGCTAAAAACTCTTGTCTTGATTGACAGCAACAGCAACAAAAATAACAACAACAAAACACGCAGGCCCAGACACCGAGCCAACATCAACAACAAGTTAAGTTAAGCAAGTAGTGAAGACAACACTGGCCACATTTATTAGCCAAAAGGAAGCACTCTCACCTCCAAAACAAAAGTAAAGAAAACTCCATCAAACCATCAAGCCTCTACCCCCTTGGCCTGAGTTGTACTTGTGATTCCTGGGAATCTATGTATTTGCTTTGCAACATCTTGTGAGCTGAAATAGCTTTGAACATTTTTGGGTCTAGCTGAATAACCCGCATACATAACGAACTTAAATGAAGTTTACTGCCACTGAATCAATTAGCATTTACATCACCAACACTTTGTCACAACTGCTTACCCAATCCATGACTTAATTGTTATGGGAAAAATCATATTCATACATAACATATAATAACTTTAATATTCTCAATCTTTCAACACAATTTTTAAAATCAGTTTAAACACGGCCGAGTTTCAAGAGGAACTGTCAGGCCCTTTGCCAGGCCCTTCCCTACGGATACCCTACTAAAAAGTGCATAGTTTAAATCTGTGTTTGCTTCCGTATGGCCGAAAATATATAGAATTCCCCCAGATGTGGGCCACTGACAACAAAAATCGACATTCCAACAGCTGTTTAAATTAGTTCACAATTTACTCAGTCACACGCAATCCGTCAACACCGAAGACAAAAGCACAATTTCATTTAAATAAAATTTTCAGTTTACTCAAGCTCACGTGGGAAATAACAAAAAAAAAATAAATTTATATATATATTTAATACAAAAGGGTCCACCAAGTGTGATTGATAAATATTTAAATATTTACTTAAAATTTTATTACAGAATTGTTTACTTTTATTTTTTTTTTTTTTGGGATCTCCTTGTTTTTAGATTTCGAGACAGTCGAAAAGAAAAAACTCAAAGGGTCACGTCTGTTTTCTATCACAATATTTATCTTTAGACAAAGCCATTCAGATTTTAATTCAGACTCAAAAGCTTTAGAATATATAGTGGAACTTAAAGGCCTGCCGTCCTGCCATAATTCACTGGAATCTTAAATAAAAAAATATCTTTTGAATGCCAAAGAAAATGTTTGTTATCTGCCAAAATTTATGCTTAAAAGCTTTTCGAATATTGAACGTTCATTTGTATATTTTCAATTGCCCTGGAGGGGTTGCTTTGGTTTGACCTTTTTATGTGGCTGTATTCAATGCAAATCGGGTTAATAGACGATTTATGAGTTAAGCAGGTCATTAAGAAGCATTTACCTCGGTTGGATCGATTGTTGGGTTGACTATACATTCCGACAAACTGCAAATATTTGTGCAGTTTCATTTAATCTTGGACAGCTCTGGCATTTATTTATTTGCATAGAAAATGTTTATTGTAACCCATCAAAAGTTGACAGACATCGGCCATGGCAATCGTATTGGATATTTTATCATCATTTTAGTTAGTGGCTTTCGTTTTTTTGGTTTTGATTGTGAAATATCCATCGGAAATGTTTAGCCGTCAAATGGATGAATGGCTAAATGGCTGGAGGATGGCTTATCTAAATGGCGATAATTTATCATCTATGAAAAATGTGATACAAGGGCAGGGGAAGGAGTCCTTTGACAGTAGAGACAATTGAGTGTGGTTTGTAGGGCAAACGATTAATTGACAGCCGTAAGTGGCAGTGTTTTGAATTAATTTTACATTTTAATGCGCTTTGTATTGTCTTTTTTGCAAAAGTACATTTTGGGCTGGGCAGAACGAATTTTGAAATAATGGGTTGACCAGAAGAGAGTGTGAGAGGCAGTTGGATTTACTGAATTAGTTTGAATAGTTTGACTGTCATTGGCATTAGTTGAGCCTGCGGGGCGTATGATTAATTTCATTCGCTATGAATTATGAGCTGGCTGGGCAAGAGGCGTGGGTTGATAAAGCATCTTCCTTTTTTTTGTTTTAGTGGTATTATTTATGTAGTGTATATCCCCAATACAGACACACACTCTTTTAGATGAAGTCATATAAATAATGAGGCATAATTTCATTTTAAACAAAAGTTGTGGAGTAAAAATGTTCAAGTTCAGAGGCTTTCCAAGAAGTGAATAGCCGTGGTAGACGATGCTGTTGCTGCTGTTGACTTGGTCGTCGCCAAAGACTTGACTTTGGATCAAGTTCATAAATTTTCATTAGGATGAAATGTAAAGCTCATAAAAAGCCAAGAGGCAGTGCTTGGATTTTTTGTTTTTATTTTTTTTTAATACAAAGTAAATTTATTTTGCTCGTGGAAAGAGGAGAAAACCCAGCCGGTAGATCTGTCTGGATTATGGCGCATATGTAATTTATGATATGTTTCTTTTCAACATTTTTGCTCTTCTTTGGTTTTATGCGGGTGCCAGGCAATTGTCGAAGGTGCCAAAGTAAAAAAAAAAATGAGACAAATGTGGATGTTAGCGTGTTAATAAAAATGTGTCTACCTATAAATATGCATAAATTATGAGTACTTCAAGTGGGTGAGAAGCTTTCTTTTATCTAAATTAATTGAAATTTACGACAAATTATTGCCTTTCGCTTTTCTCTTTTACGCAAAATAGTTTTAGATTGGTTTACATTCAAGCTTAAGTCTGTCCCTCGATTTAATCCACACACAAGTCCCTTTTTTATATGCAATTTATAGAAAAAGCGTGAGTGGCTCATGGGTTGATATATATATATAAATTTTTTAACAAATAGAGGGAAATGCTCTAAAATGTTTTCTCAACCGCATGAAATCAATTTACTGCCTCTGTTGTTGGTCACATTGTGTGGCACATTAAAAGTTCATTGAATAAAAATAGCAAATAAAATATCAATAATAATAACCAAATAGGGTGTGTTTTGATGCATGTACAATCCCCAACAAATTCAGTAATAACCCCTATTGTATATCAGCACCCTTGAATATTTTAATTTTTTTTTTCCATTCTTTTGTAAACAACAATAGCTTTTTGTTATTATAAATGGTGGTTTTAACTACAATACAAAGTATAAAATGAAGCGGAATATTAAACTCGCATGGCCGAATTAGGAATACCCTCTACCTAGTAGAAGGAAATGAAAAAGAAAAGGTGGTAACCCTGGTCGGGTGATAACCCTGGTCGTCTACATTCACATAAGACCTCTGGTCTTAATATTCCTTTGAATCCAACAACACATTGTTCAGAATGATGTAAGCACGCCATCTATCGGACTGTTCATTCGACTGTCTGACAGTTAGGGGACTAAAATCTTGACTCTAAAAATTCGTTTTTTGTATATCTCATGTAAATATGTTGCGATTTTAGTCATGTTTGATATTAATCGAAAGATTTTTAGATAACTAACAACTTTTTAGAAGCAACTAATATCGAAATCCTAAAGTTGTAGAAATTACAAAGCTTTGGAAATGTGAGGGGGTGGATGGATGGGCGGGGAGGAGAGGGGGAGTGAGAAAAATAAACATGACCAGCGTACACACATAAGGAGTACGGATCCCAAGTTTGGTTAACCTAGCTGTTATAGTCTCTAAGATCAGGGACGGACGGACAGAGGAACGGACGAACGGGCATGACTATATCAATTTCTCCAGTCAACCTGATCATATTGTGAGTGGTTCCTTCTCTATGTTACACAAACTTGCACAAACTTCATATACTCTTGTCCTTAGGGTACAGGGTATAAAAAATGTTTATCTTAACAATATTGAAATTTCCACCTTTTACCACACTAAAAAAACTGCAATCCTTTGTTGCCCTGAACTTTTAATTGAAAGGAAACTAATATTGTTATTATGTAGTTTATTTATTGGAATTAATTGTGTGTAAAGATTTTTTTTTTGTTTTTTGTTAAAAATTTTACAATAGTAAAATATAAAATATTTTATATTCAATTAAACTTTAATAATTTCAAAAGATTTTTTTATTTTTTTTTGTTTAAATTTGAAACTTAATAATTTAGGAGAAACCAGCTACAAATCCTTATGTCAAGTTCTCTATTTAATTCCGTTTAAATGCTGATATATTATTTATTATGTTTTCCCCCCCAAACATCCCCTCTACTTTAATTGTTGAACTAAATGCATAATGAGAATTTGAATACTGTAGTTGCTGTTTCGCCAGCAGAATGATCCTAAATAAAACAATTAAACTAAAAGCAGTCATGACCTTTGCATACATAAACAAAGACTAAGAGACAACATGTCGTATGAATAATTTACTTTGTGCAATTCGAGCACTAAAGCCAAATAAGACAATTTGTACCCAAAACTCCAGCAATTTTCCACAATGAGAACGGGTCGAAGAGGTGTGCCACACACACACATGTGACATGTTGCATGCTTTCACAATTGCCACACAGAAATAATAAGCGCCGTGTTTGCCAAGGTTATAAGAATGTGTGAGAGGGTATTTAAAGATTTATTAAATGTCATTAAAAAATTAACACATGATTTTGTTTGCGGTAACTTTTTATCAAAAAAGAGGAAGAAGAACAAGAAGAAGTAACGTGCAAAGCTGTGGAAAACCACAAACCATCGCCGTCATTGTCAAGAGACACTCATACCCCTCGGTATGGCGCTTTTGTTGTTTTTGTTGTTGGCTGCTGTTGGTTGGTGTTCTTTGCTTTACTGTTTTGGCCCTATAAAAAGGTAAGGCGTAAAGGCATTTAGCACTTTCCTTTAATTAAATGATTTATGCTAATTTTGTGCCACGCTGGCGTTAATTAAATTCCGTCAGCGGATGCTTTTTCCAGCGACCCCAATGAACCGCTACTCCCCCCACCTCTTCTTTCTCTCTTGTGTCTTTTTCCTTAGCAACTGCTACCGTCTTCTGGCTGAGTCAGAGTTGTCGATTTGTCTTTCGCACTTCTCCTAGTATTTATTGTTGTCACTTTTGTAGTTGTTGTTTATTTACCTTTTAATTGTTGTTATTGATTTTTTTCTTCTTTTTTTGCCCATGTGTTAATTGTCTGTTTGGCGAGCTTTTTATACACACACACACTCTCGCACACACAAGCTTGTTTTTGTCGGTTGAAAGTGCATTTTAGAATTATTATAGCTAATAAGAAATTAACTGTTTAATTGAGTATTTAGCTTGGAATTCATGAATATCAATTTTATTGAAAGCTTCTGTCTAACTCATTCAATTCGAAATTTTTGTAAATATTCCAAGTTTACTTTTACATTTTAACAATCAGTTAATATTGCATGTTTCAGGGCATTTAATAATTATAAATTTAATTAAAACTCTCTAATGAAGAGTTGAAAAACTAATTGACATAAGCCATTCAAGTGCTTGTTTAGTGAAGATAAGTCAATAGACATTGCCTAGCATGCACATGACAGTCATTTTAATAATTTTCACAATACAACTGAATATGAAGCTCTTTGATCAAACTGAAATGAACGCAGATAAGTTGGGGCTTTGCTGCTTTCTACCAACGAACGATATCAATTAAATTGTCATATTGAAAAGTGCATTTCATTTTGAATGATTTCAAATTGCAACACAAGTGCAATTAACACATAAAACTATAAACCTATTGTTGCTTACAAAAAAAAAAAAAAAAAAAAATCTAGATAGAAAAGCATGGGGGAAATGTATAAAAATAAAACTCACAGACAAGTGACAATTTTGAAATAATTGAAACATTTAAATGCTCTTTTTTTCAAAGGTATTTTTTGGATATCAGAAAATTGTATAAAAGGAAATCTATAATCAATGAATAAAAATTAAACTCACAGACAAATGAAAATTTTGAAATAATTGAAACATTTAAATGCTTTTTTTTCAAAGATATTTTTTTTTATTTTTTTTTTTTTTGTATCAGAAAATTGTATAAAAGAAAGTCTATATTCTTGACTTAAGACCAACTCAATTAGCTTTTTACTTGCAATATTTATTTACTCTTTAAGTCAAAAAGAGTATAAATTGATTAAACAAAACAAAGCGAATTGGAGTCTGCCTCACGTGTCCCCACTTTTTTTTTGAACTAATTAAAATGTAACAAATTTATATAATTTTTATCAGATAATATTGCATAAATGAAAAAGAATTTTTCAAAAACAAATTGATTTAGAAAAACTAAAAAAAAAAACAGAATGAGAACAAAAGCAAAAAAAATAGTATTTATGTGAGGTCTGTGATCTTATCAGGTCAGATTTCAACAGCAGACACTTCCCTTCCCAGAGCAGTGGAAAATACTGTAGCAAGCACAAAGTCTGCGATTTATCAACAAATTGAATTTTTATGTTTTTTCCTAAAGGGCTTTCCAAATGTCGCGACGCAAAGCTTGCTGCGCACGTGTCACCCCTGCCCCTTTCACTGGGCTCTTATGTTGGTAACGAACATGGCCAAGAGTTGACAAGCAAAGTGCAGTGCGTGTCCCAGTGGCTGAGCTGAGAGCTGAGTTGCACTTGAATGATTTTTATTGTGACACGAGCTCGCTGGCCAACAAATTAAATATTACAACAGCAACGACACTTTGACAAGCAATTAAAATGCGTATAAAAATTAATAAAGAAAGAAAAATGCAGTATATTATGAGCTTCAGAGGGAAATTGGTAATTGCTGGCGTTGTTGTTGCCCACATTTAATTGCAACAGCGCGCAACAATGGCGAGTTAAAAAATGTATCAGAGAATTTGTGAATCCTTGGTAAAGGATGCGTTTGTAGTTTCAGGCTTACTGGTTTCCTGTCTCTTTATTTTTATTTCCAAATTTTTTTTTTAATTTCAATTCTTTTTGTAATTCGCTTGTGTATATAAAATTGTAATTTTCCGTTCATTATTAATTATTTTTAATGGCTCCATATTGAGTAACATGTGATAAATGTGGTGTAAGAAAAAACAAAAAAAAAAGAAAACAAAAATGTATGTGTATAGTCTGTAATATGGCAAATTCAGACAGCTGGGCCCAATTCTTTAATTGTTCCAAATGTAGTTGGGGGAATGTGTGTATGACACACCCATCCCTTACCAAGTGCGCTCTTGTTCTCGTTGAAAATAAGTAAATAAGTAATCAGAATTTATGGCACATTATTTTTTTCATCTGGGAATTGTGATGAACGTATCTGGTACTTAAGAGAAACCCACTTCAAAGTACACCTTCTCAATATAAAATGGGGTTGAATAGTTCATTTAAATAGGAAGGCTTTTATTCAATTGATTAATGGAAATCATTCAAGAAGAAGTTGACTATTATACTTCAATTAATGTGGCAACAGAACAATACAAAAATAATAATCCCTCTTAAAAGCAATAATAATATTAAGTACTTTAAAATCACATTCAAATAATGCTCTAAAAATTGGCCTTTAAAATAGCAAAAAAAAAAAAAAAAATTAATTTCTTCATCGTTTTGCAAATTAGTTCATATTCTCTCGATTGTACATAAAATGCAATTCGGTGTGGAAAATTAACCACACAATTGACTACGAGCAAATAAATATAAACAAAATATATAAAAAATGAGGCGATTTTTTTTAACGTCGCTTAAAGGATTTTAATTGATTAAAATGGGATTTAAATTAATATATATTTTCTTTTTTGTCTTTTTTATACTCTATTTCTCAAGGATAAAGGTATATTAATGCTATTGTATGCGAGACAGAGAATGAGACATCGAAGACTACCAAAGCTAACGACAATATAATCAGGGTATATATATATCATATAGCTGGATCTTTGGGACTATAAGAGCTATAGAAATCAAACTTGGTATGATGCTTTGACTCTTTATTTTTAACCTTTTGCCTTTTCTTCCTCTTCTACAGGATTTGAATTTCGTAGGCTACTGAGCCCAATAAGCCTCTTGTTCTAACAGCCGAGACAGAGAATGAGACATCGGAGGCTACCAAAGGTAGTCATTATAATCAGAGTATACATAGATCATATAGCTGGATCTTTGGGATCTTTAGAAATCAAACTTGGTATGATACTTTGGCTCTTTATCTTTAACCTTATGCCTTTTCTTCCTCTTCTACGGGATTTGAATTTCTCAGGCTTATGAGCCCAATAAGCCTATCGTTCTATAAACAGCCGAGACAGAGAATGAGACATCGGAGACTACCAAAGGTAATGACATTATAATAAGAGTATACATAGATCATATAGCTGGATCTTTGGGATCTTTAGAAATCAAACTTGGTATGATACTTTGGCTCTTTATCTTTAACCTTAACGCGGTAGCGTTACTGTGAACAATTAAAATGTTGGTTATTTATTTCCAAGTTCATAATATGTATTAGAAGGAGAATTTTAATGTAGGGTTAATGTATTAGAGTTAGAATTTTAATGTGGGCATAACAGTCTAGGGTTCCCATTAATTTCCTCCTATTAGGCAGAGAGTATCCAAGACTCGGCAGTTCCCGATCGCATTAATTTTTTTTTTTTTTTTAATGAAAAATTCATTTAATCCAAACGCTTGGCTTATGCCAAATAAATAAAGTAATTAATGTTATGTCATTAAAAATGCAAAAAGGAAATAATTTTAAAACAAAATCTGTAATTGTTTAATCCTTTCTGACTGCTATTCAAAAAGTAATCAGCGAGAATTGCAAACAGCAAAAAAAAAAAAAAAAACTTTAATAAAACAATGGTTAAATTATACATTTTTGCATTCGAAAAAAAAAGAGAAGACAGACAAACTGACCAAACTGACAAAATCACCCAGGCCGACTACCAAACTTGCAAGCAAAGCTGCAGGCACGCACACAATCCAACTCTGACAGTTTGTTGGAGCATAAATGCAAGACCAGGAAATGGGTGCGGCTTTGTTGGGTGTGTGTGTGTGTGAGTGTGTGTAGTATGGGAGGGCATTATGCCTGCTCATTATTTATATTGTATGAGTTTTCAGCGCCTACTGGTGGTCAGCAGCTTGCAAGATTTACGATGTGGAGCGTGTGGCAAGAAGGCAGAGGTGAAGGAGGCGTTGGCCGCAGATTGACATAAATAAAACTGTGTAGGCTTGGGAGCTGGCGAGCAAGGAGTCTGAAAAACAATATCGACTTTGTTGCTGTACATTGAAATAATATTTTCGTAGCCATTTCAATTCAGGCAGACAGGAAAGTTCACTTACACATGCACAAGGATATTTATTTGTATTCCCAGCTAGTTGGGTGTCTTGAGCAGCCTGGTAAGTTAAAAGAGGAATCCGAAAATTTATCTGCTGCGATTTATAGTTCATGTAGGGACGTCAGTGGCAGCTCCAACCAACCACTTCCACACACTCGTGCAAGTGGGAGATTTCGGCAACGTTGTCGAGTTCATAAATAGCAATGTTGCATGCAACATGAACTGGGCTATGTAATACCACTTGAAGAACTCAGCAAAATAAGTGTAAAGGCAGAAAGGCTGGCAAGGCTCTTTGGGTACGGTTGAGCTCATCTGGTAGTCGCCTAATTTTTATGACCATGTTGCGTGCACTGCACTTGAGAGGCTCATAGAATAAGCAAGGCATACTTTAAGGCGTTCACTGTTGACTTGGCTTTGGCGCCAGACAGAGCACCATTAAATTTAGAGTCATCTACATGTTGGAATATATATTTTTCTTTTATTGCGAGTCTTACCGACGAAATTATGCAACCTCCTTTTCTTTGTTATCTTGTTTATTTTATATGATTCTGTCAACGACATGTAGACCCAATACACAGATTACCAAGCCAACAAAATATGAAATAAAATCAAAACACACATACGTCCTGTGGTCTGAGCTTTGAGTGTGGCCTGGCTACTGAAGGCTAATGGCACTGACAATAAAAATTATTTACCATAATAGTGGACCAACTAGAAGCAGTCTAAAGCCACAACCAATATCTTTCGATTTTAGAAATTCGAAACAAATTGAGCACAAATAAAAATAGCAACAACGTCATTGGCATGGCCTTTGTGTGCGTGTTGCAATTCCAAAAAACTGCTGTGCCCCACAAAAACGAGCAACAACAAAAACAAAATAAAAAGTGTCCATAAAGCAAATACGAAAACTAGAGCCTCTGATAACTTTCGATGACTTTTACTACAACAAATCTGAAACTGGCTAGGCCATTGTTGTCGTTTTTGTTGCTGGCAAGGCTGTTGAATTATTTTGCTAGTAAGTGCAGCAGAGGCTGCAACCCCCAACAAACTGGGAGTTGAAACTGGGACAGCAAAACAAAAAATAAAAGGACTGCCTGGAAAAGTAAAGAAAATGTAGGACCTTTCCTGGCTTGCTTTCGCTTGGACCCAGTCATGATTCTATTGCTGGCGTGTTGGCCAACAAATTGGAATAGGAACAAAAAAAAAAAGAAAAGAGAGTCAGGCCCCGTTTTCAACCCGCAAGACCAGCACTCTTCTTGTGCCTTTGCTTTTTGATTACTTTGTTATGGATTTTGTGCGGCTGATTTGGTTTCAACAACTCGTTGGTTTCATTTCAGTCTTTGGTCGGTTGCTTCGTTTCCCTGTCTTGTGTCAAATATGCCACAACACCAAAGTGGGTTTGATTGTGCCAATCAGAGCTAACAATTTGGCGTCAAGCATTTTCTATCCAATCTTTTTCTTTTTCAATATTCCAAGCACACACACACAATACAAAGACTCTGTCCGACAGACTAGCCAAGCTGATTTTATTATTATTTTTTTTCATATTCTTAGTCAATAATTTGGTATATTCTTTTACCTAAGCAAAAAAAGTGTGCACAAATTTCATGGATTATTCGGTAAAGGTATTTAGCAGTTTGAAGTTGTTTTGATTTAATTTAACCAAAAATTAAATTAAATTGACACTTTTCGTTTCAATTTGTCTTTTTGTTCAGGCCACCAGCACTATTTGGCATGCAGACAGTGACTTCCATTTGTGTACTTCAGCAACACTTTCTGATTAAAATTCGAGCACAATTTCATTCACGTTTTGCCTGAAAATATTGTGCACGAATTACCTCTGACTAAAGTGGCGTGTGGAATAATTCAAACAGGCAAAAAAAAAAAAAACAAAATACAGAAAAATACAATTAGCCAACTGACCGGCTGACTCAATGCCCACCACAAAGATGAATGCAAAGACAACAATGGCAACTGAGACTGAGAATCTCTCAACCAAGAAACAAGTGGCAAGGCGACTTTTGAAGCCAGCTTGGACTTTGCCTCTATCTCTGTTTCGGAGCTGTGTCTTTGGTTCTGATTCGGCCTCTATTTCTGACTGGGCCCGCTCCTCCTCCTCTTCACATGCCTCTGGCCTTTGTCTTCGCTGTTGTCACATTTATCATGGCTGGTGGTATGTTAAAGGGTGTGCCTGCGTACATAAGTTTGCTGCAGGTCATGTTACTGGGATTTTTTAATTTGTTCTCTCTCTCTCGCTCTCCCTGTCTCTCTTTGTCAGCCCTTCACCTGCCCTCCAACTCAACCGCCTGCTGAGACGTGCAACACTCGCGTTTGTATTTAAGTGTCAAGTTTGTTGTTGTTGTTGTTTTTTTTTTTTAATTTGCTATAGCGTCCGTCTTCTTATCCCTTTTGCTGTCTTTTTATGCTTGACAAATGAAATGGACTTAATGCAGCACACACAGGTAAAAATCCATTTACCTTTGCCATGTTCGCCCTTTAAGAGGAGCAGAGTTCAATGTCCTGAGTTCGTTTGTGCCTTTGTCAGGTTTATAATACACTTTTTCAATTAAGTTGGCAGAGTTAAGTCTGACAGAAGAAATTGAAATCAGAAAATATAGTTAATAAAGTTGGAAGTGTTAAGTGTTCTAAGAAATAATTTCAAATAAAATTTTAAAGCCTTTAAAAAAGTGTTAGTAACTTAGAATTAATAAAAAAAAAAAATAATAATAAAAATCTGAGAATATCCTGAAAAATTTCGAGCCTTTTCAAATCTATAGAACTATATATTTTTGAAAAGAGTATTCCGAATTTAGCATATGTAAAATTTATCCTCCAACTCCCTTTATTGGTTTATTTTCTGTTTCAATTTTTTATTTTTTTTATTGAATTTCATTGATGAATGCACAATTCTTTAAAAACATATTGTTCTTCTCGTTTGCATTTTTTTTTTTTTGTTTTATTTTTGGTTTTGCTTGTTTTTTTGTGTTTTCTGTTCTTTTTTTTTTGTGTTTGTCTGATGGCTTGTTTGTTCGATTGCAATTCGATTGGGCGCGATTCGATTTGCATGCCAACATTTAATATGTTATTGAGTTCGGTTTCTGTGTTTTTTTTTTTTTTTTTTTTTTGCTTGTGATATGAAACAAATGCAAAGCAATTTGGGTCATCATTGGATATCAGTTTACTCTGTTCTCTCACAAGTTTTACCAAGTTTGAGGTAATTGAACCTTTTTCTCCAAGTCATTCAACTTTTGTTCTAAAATAAATATACAAAATACGATTTTATATTGATTTCTTGGATTCACTCAGAACACACACAAAACACAAAAATAAAATCTAAATAAATTTCCGGAATGGCTAAGCAATTTTAAATATTGCTTTTCTATTTTATTTTATGGACAATTAAAAAACCAATCAATTTATTTTGCTTGGTCTGCGTATGAATTTCATGTGACCAATTTATCATATTGAACAGCATCATTAAAAATACAAAAAAAAAAAATAAACCTACATCAATATGTTAAAATTTCGTTGATCGTTTCACAAATTTGATACGCCAGAATTTTAGCACCTCATTTCATAGTGTCGAAGCAGAAAAATCAAAATTCGGAATATTGTATAAAAATAAATAAAAAGTCAACATTGCGGAACGTGCTAATAGATTTCGTATAGCAGCCACTTGTTTGCAAATTGGCCAATTTGTGTCTGTGTGTGTGTGCGTTTGGCTGTTTGTTTATTTCAGCCAGACGATTTGGCCAGAGAGGCTGAATCATGCACGAGACTCTTGACTCTTGAAAAGCTTTGGCCCAACACTAAAAGCTTGACAAATTCTCAACCTAAAATCCATATAATTTCCTTTACCACCTGTGGTGGGAGGATGGGCACTCAAATGGGCTGGCCTCCCTGTCGTTAAGGTGTCAATGTTTTTTACATAAATTACAAAACATGCAAGGTTCACGGGAGAATGAAAAAAAAAAAAACAAAACCAGCGGAAATGTTTGACTTGTCACGCAAACTGACCGCTCAATCTCAATGGGCCTTCCCGTACAGTCACGCCTCCTTGTCATTAAATTTGATGCTTTCGAACAAATCAGTTGCCAGGCAAAAACTGACTACTTAGCTAATCATAGTAATTAAAATAAAAGCTCACCAATGAGAAATACCAAAATGCCAAAGCATAGCAAAAAAAAAAAAAAAACCAAAGACTTTGTAATTTAAAATTAATGAGATTATTTTCCTTGTCACCTGTCAAACACTTGAAATATTGTAAAAAAGAAATAAAAATAACAAACGACCATCCAAAATATGCATATACGCATTATTGATAAGCTGACATTACAACAACAAGTATAATGATAATAAAAGGTAATCAATGGATAGTCAATAATAAATTATGATACTTAATGAGTTTGCTTTTATTCGGAGAGATTGGATTGCCGCTGTTGTTGTTTTTGTTGTTGTTTGTTATATATGTTAATTTATGGAAAATGTTTTAATGCCAGTGCACATTTACTATGCATATTTACGCGGTTTGACAATACGTTTATGTGGTTAACATAACCGCTGCCACCACTACCACTGCCAACATCAAAAGGCATCACCAGCAATTATTCGAGTGGCCATTGGTCAGTATTGGTATTCCCTCGTTTGGTTTGCATGCCCAGCTTGCACTGTTTATGTTTAATTAGTCAAAGTCAGACCAAGTGACATATGGGGATTATCGAGCCCTCATACAGAAATATATATATATATATTCCATACATAATTAATATGTGGTCAAGCCATTGTAATGTTGGTGGGTAATTCTCTCTTTGATAACTATGAGAATAAGATGCCATATATGTTTAATAAGCTTTTGAAGCTCTGAAAAGAACAACCGATTTAAATTTATTTAAATAGGAAAACAAATTTGCTTTCCCACGAACTGAGTCATAAAGGTTCTTAAATTTACAGCTGCTTGCATTTTTAAGCTCTTTTTTAGATAAAAAGTGAAATTGGTTTTCTCGGAAATGAGTAATATCAGCCTCTGTATAGAGTATAACTTATTTATTTCATTGCTTTTTTCTACGAAAAATTTGGTACTTTAATCTTACTATCCGGAACGTGTACAGAGTTTAAACCAGCTTTCAATTAACATGAATGATTCATTTTAATAAAATTCGCGTTGAAAACAAATAGCTGGCAGTGAAAAAATTAATTAAAGAAAACAAGTTCCCAGAAGCTATTAACAATATGGTTCTCGCCAAAGATAAAGAGTATTCGAATTTCGATAAAGCTTTCTTTTCTATTTCCCAAGCTCGTAATCGTTGTATATCGTGGGTTAATGCTAACCCATTGGCGGCCACTTCAATGCAACTTCACTGGTTTCAAGTTAAAGAAAAATCGTTGCATATTTTACGTAGATTTTGAACATGTCTTTAGGTGTGTCTGTGTGTGTGTTTCTATATATATTTTTCATAAGCTATCGTTCCCTACTGTGGTCTCCGGCTGCCTTTACTTCACCCTTGCCGGCGCTCGTCTTTTGAGATAAAAAATAGTTAAAATGTAGATTTATGCAAATAATGCAAGGCAGACGCAGTTTTGCTGCCTCGCATCCTGCATCGACGTCACAGTCACCATCACCGCCACCATCGCCGTTGCCGTTGCCGTCGTCATCGTTATTGTCGTTGGCACATTTGTCTGCGTCTCTATGGCAGTGTGTTAGCAGCCCAGCCCCACCCATCCCCTTCGGCTAGTCACCACCCAGTTGGTTGTCTGTTTGCCAGTTGGCTGTGTCTGAGCGTATTGAGTGCATTGCATTTAATATTTATTTGCTTTTCTTTTTTGCTCTCTTATTTGGCAGTCGCATATTTTTCCTTCTTTTAGGAGGCTACACAAAACACTGCCAGCTCGGCAAAGTCGCTGCCAACGTCAACGTCAACGTTCACATCAGCTGCGATGGCAGCAGCATTGGTGAAGCTTTGGCGACATTGTCAGGTGGAAAAGGAAAATTAAAAATACAATTGCGATTAAAATTGTATGACACACTCGCCGTAAAGTGTTCAGTTGTACCAAGTAGAAAGGTCGGGGGTGTCCGGAAATATCTTTTGTTCTTTCAGATTTTTCCCCCCTCCCCACCCCCAGCGAATAGCTTTATTCATTTGCCCCTCAAGGAGCAGCAACTGCTGTTTAAGTGCCAGAAATATGCTTAGTTTTCAGTTATCATGATAAATACACTTTCTACTTGAACCCATTTAAATCAAGGCAGCTCTATGAACTCTCCATTGTGACTGAGTCATAAATTTAGCAGTTGTCTTAAGTTTGTTTTGTTTCAGAATTCAATTACACTCACCTTCAATGGGTAACAAGGAAATTCTATTCCACCTTCTGTTGCTTGATATTAATCTCCGTTGTAGCTCCTTGGAATCGTCTTACTAATCGTCAACAGAAAATAAGTGCACAAAGTAAATTAAAAATAATTTCTAATATCAATTAACGCGACGCAAAGTATTAGGATAAATAAATCGGCAACTGTCAAATTGAGTGTGTTTCATGTTTATGTTTGTATTTGATTTGTTGTGCGAGCCGGTCTTCCGTAAATAAATCAAATAATTGATCTAAATATAAACTATTTTAATGGGACATGCAAAAAGTTTCTCCACAAATTTTAACACAAACACAACAGAAACAAATATAGCAATTTTCACAACAAATTTTATACCAAGTTTTTTTTTATATTTTATGCAGCAATTAAATTTGTATTTAATATGAATTTTTGCAACCGCCACAAAACGTTTTATCAGCTGTTCGGCGGCTGGCCGACTGCCCAATGGTCAGCTCTACAGAGAACCAAATGGAAAGAAGCAGAATGTTTTCTAGTGCCAATGGCCGTATGGCTGCCACACTTTGTCCCCCTTTTCTCCACAAGACTCTGCACTGACTTGTTTTCTTTGTCATTGTCACATTGTCACACAACTTTATCTAGGGGATGCCAAAGCTCATAGACTCTTTTCGTAGGAATCATATAAAAGGTATAACCTAGGGATTACGGCATTGATATTCCTAAGACTGATTAAGGAGGCTGTGGCAGCTATATGATATATGTAATAGTCCGATCTGACAAAAATTTAATGCACATGTGAACTTTTGTACAAGAATTCTAAATACCAGATTTGATTCAGATCTGTCAATGAATGTTGGAAATATTCCCAAGAAATTTTTCACATATATTTATCACTTTACAAGAAAAGTGTATTTCGAACTTAAATGGGTTAGTTCTAAGTCCGATTTATCTTCTTATGACAGCTATATAATAAAGTAGTCCGATCCGACCGGTTTGATGTAGACTGAGAGCCGGAAATAGCTCAATCGATTTGTCTAGTAATACAAATTTTCCAACATATTAAATGCACTATGTTTTCTTTGAAGAGAGTATAAAAAGAAAAGAAATACAGATATTGATAAACAAAGCATATGTGAAGAAAACAAGGAACAATCTGAAAACACCGCAAATTTTTTTGCGCATATTAATCACCAGAAAAAAAAGAGCAAAAGAGAGTGTGAGATAATTAAAGAGAAAATTCACTAATTTGTCGGCTGTGGAAAAGTTGATAAAAGTTGGATCCTGCTCTTTGGCACTCTTGGCACTCTAGATTCTGTGCTGATATTTTTGTAAAAGATCACGAGACCGGCGAGTGTCAATGTTTTTGAATTCACTTTTTATTTACTTTTCTATTTTTGGAGTGTGCTTTTTTGATTGTTCGACTTGTCTGCTGTGTTTGAAGTACGTCAGTGGCAGACGGCAAATGATTTGGCTCTCAAATATTTATGCTTATTTATAACAATTTTAATTAATTAACTTTATTCTTGTCTCTTAGCGTTTGTGTGCCGAGCACTTTTGTGGAAACAAAACAAAACCTATGGCTGCCATTACCAATTATTCGGATGAAAGTTAAACTAAATCATTTCCGCAAATTAAAACCGAATGGTTCGTGTAATTGAATACAGAAAGTCCGGGTGCAAAATCTGGCACTATCATTCGTTCCGCTGATATTATTTTTTATATTCTTTTTCATTGTTAATATCACAATATGGTTTTTTTGTTTCTGATTAGTTACATGTATGTATTGACAAAAAGCCAGCTCCAAGTGTCGGTTAAGTAAACAACAAATTGTTGATAGTGAAACAAAACTAGTGTGGCTTACATAGTTTCTGTTGTTTGCCTTTGTCAAATAGAAGCCACGCGTTTTTTTGGCCCTGTGTGAGTTAAATACTCTTGTAAAATATAAAAAAGTAAAGAAAAATAACTATTAATTATTGGTCGAAGATTCCAAACATAAAACCTGTTTAGTATGCCACAATTTTTACCCACATATTTCAAAGTCTTCCTAAACTATTTGAATTTTTGGCTCGTTTGAATTGCTAATGAGCCAAACAGAATATTGGTCATGTGAGAAAAATAAAATAGTTTATCATAAGTGATATTTTACAAAATTAAAATAAAAAAATCTGGCTTGAAATTAATAGGGTACACCCAAAGCATTCAAATATTTATATTGTTTATGTTTGATATTGAAAAAATTTTCCATCATTTTTTATGGTATTAATTTCGTTGATTTTTTTCCTCCAATTTGAATTTCGGGTCTTGAAAAGTTTTCCAAAATTATTTCGAGAGTTTGGGCACACAATTTTGCGTAATATTTGTTTACTTATTAGTTGTTTCAGCTGCACATAAAAAGTCTTCATTAAATTGGGCATTGAGTGGATGAAAATAATTTATTTAAATATTTAACCAACTCTGAGAGATATTGTAATAGATATTATTTTGGCAAGAGGCAGAAGGTAAAAAAATTTTCTAATGTTATTGAAAACTATTCAAAATTTCAGCGACCTAGATTTTTCATAGGCATAAAGCGGGGTCGTCTTCGGCCCAGCCCAGGCTGAGTGACCTTCAAAGCTTGGACATGAGTGCCTTTTTAAAAATTTCTATCACGTGATTTGGCCATTACATTAAGTGACCCCAACAACAAATAAAAGCCGATCACAACTCAATTATATAAAAGTAAATACAAAAACAATTGACTCTGGTTTGATGTGCATTTAATTTTGACAGAAGCTTATCTGCAAGATCGCGTGATTTGCCTAATCAATTTTCCGATTAAAGGGTGAACGTTTTATTTAATTTTTTTCTTGTATTTATTTATTTATATTTTGATAATATAAATATTAATTAAGGCACGCTACAAACACTGTCCACAATTATATGAAATGCTAAATAAATTCAATTACATTTTAATTATTTATTTTTAATAATTTTCTCGTGAAGAAAAAAAAAGTTTTGGTATCTTCGTTGTTTTGATATTTCCGTCGTTTTTTGATTTTTTAGTAAACTTTTTTTTTATTTTGATTTTGATTTTCACTTTAGCGCGATCGTTGCGAGCTGCGTCTTGTGTCTGCGAATGCTACGACGGGTTTGTCATTACCACAACCACCGGCTGGGCTTTTGGGGTCCGTTGAGTGACTTTGTGCGCGCGCACAGACGCGATGCCGTTTTTAGTTTTATTTTTTTTTTTTAGTTTTTATTTCGTTAGCCCGATCTCGCCGCCAACAGACCGTAGACGACGTTACATTTGCGCTTACGTTTTTATTGGCTTTCAGGCGAGTGTGTGAGTGAGGCCAAAGGTTTGAGAGGCCCTGGCTTCAACGCCGCCGACTCAGTCATCGTCAAAGCCGCAGCCGCAGCCGCAGCCTCAGCCGCAGCCGCAGCTGCAGCCTCAGTCGCAGTCACCGGTTTCTGTTTCTTGTTTTTGTTACCATAAATGCTGCCTTATCTCAGTTGTAAACATAAATATTAAAGTTTTGTTTATGAATTGATTGAGCTGGGCTGAGCCGGTTTCTTTCTTTCCTTCATGCTTCAGCGTTTGGGCCTAGCCAATTTTTTGTTGACCACAAACTTGGATTCTGCCTTCTCTGCCACTAAATGTGAGACTCTCCCATCCACTGCTGCAGTTCTCACATCTGCTGCAGCTCTGCCTTTGCTTTTTCGTATTGCTTCTGAATTGCGGTGTCAATTCATAGCGCAAATAATTGCTGTGTAGAACGAGCAAACAAACACACCAACAAAGAGGCCCGAAGGCATTGAGATAGGTTTTTTTATGAATTTTTTTCTGTGTTAAATAAATTGAGATTTCTTTGCCCTTTCGATTGATTAAATCGGAATTGTTAGTCACATGAGAGAAATTAAAATTAAAATTATTAATTGTTGGGCAGAAAAATAAAAACTCTTACTCATCACTTAGCCAACTTAAGTGGGCGTTCAGAAATGCTGATTCGCTAATTATGTAGGAATCAACACTAGATTAAGAACTTGCTACAAATAGTGGAGGATTTTAAATGGTTCGTCTGATGTTTCTGGTTGGGCGTTGCAAAGTTTGCAACTATTGTAAAGTTCCGGCAATAATTTTCCAGCCATAAACAAGGCAAGAAAAAGTTTTTGCATTAACTGCAAAATAGTGTTAAATAATTTCAGCTATTTACGATAATTTGTCTTACCCCTTCCGACAACAAAAAAAACACATAATCCCTCTAATCAAGAGTGGGAGAGTGTGGAAGAGAGAGTTAAATGGAAATATCTGACAGGTGGGCCTGCAGTGGCAGGAAGTCTTCACTGGATTGGTATATTCGTATGGTAAAGTTTGCAAAAAAAGCAAAACAAAAATTAGCAAAAGAACAGCTTTTAGATTTGCTGATAATAAGCCGCATAGACAATGTAAAAGCCAGCAAATAAACATGACAGCAAAACAACAATAGCAAAAACATGAAAATGAAAAACAAGAAATAACAGTAAACCACGCATACACGCATACAAATCAAGTCTGCGGCAAGCACAAGCACAAGGAAAGTGCACTCTTATATATTTGATGCTGTCAAGTTGAGAATTTTATGCGAAATGTTTAGTAATTAGTTGCATCCGCAAAGGGAAATTACTAAGCAGCGTCGAGTAAAATCTAAAAGAGGGCAAGATTCCCAAGACCCCAACGAAAGGATCTGCCAGTGTACTTTATGGTTGGGTAACTTTTATTAAAGCCAACAAGGTAGCGCATGAGAACATAGTACGAAATTTTCCACCCACTAAGGAATGTGCGAAAGAAATGTTTCGAATACTCTTAGAGCCCAGAATGCGAACCCCTTTAAGGAAGAATGTATAATGGCTCAAAAGATGGCATGCTAGCATCGAACATATTGTGTTTGTTCACTTGTGTGCCCCAGGCCAGGGTTGCCAACTGGCTGGTTAATAAATCAAATTTTACTGCTTATAATTGGATATAAATTTTTCAGCTCCCGATCAAATGCAAGGTTTATTTGCATTTATCGCTACCTTCCTTTAATTTAGTTTCCTACGTTCTTGTCTAGTCATTTTGATTTTGATTTTTTTCTTTACACCCTTGTTGGCTGTGCACACTCACATATATATTCACTTAGAGAAAAGTTCAGGCTTCAGCGAAATGTTGACAGCTCGAGCAGAAAACTGCGATGAGGGCAGGTGGGGGTGTGTAAGCAGTTCCTGGCTTTCTATCTCTGTTCATATCCAACTCTATATTTACATATCCACATATACTGGTTGACAAAATAGAGTGTGCGAAAGAGAGAGAGAGAGAGAGAGAGAGAGAGAAATGCAGAGTGGGAAAGTGGGTATGTATATTTTTGCATTAGCCTGCGTTTGTATATTACTCATACGCAGCGTGTGTCTTCTCCTGCTGGCGTCAGGCGTTAAATTAACTAATTAAAAGTTGCACAACTCGGTGTGACTGCGTTTTTCCACATTTAGCTATTTTTTCTTCAGTATTATTTTGTTAGCCAAGACTCGTGGCAATTATTTGCAGTTGCTGTTTTAATTCTACTAAAATATTTGCTAAGGCCAATGGCTCTGGCCACGGGTTGACTGCTTCAGTTGCCTGTTACAACTTCTGTCAGCATGTTGCTCTTTGGGCCTCTGCTTGTCAACATGTACTTTGCCCAACAACTAAAACTAGTCCAGCTTCAACGTTGAGTCTGATAACCTAGTGTTCTACTATAGCCACAGACTTTATCATCTCGGCCAGGCAGCAACAATTAGAACTTGGCGCACATTTAACATACTGACTCAGTTTTGTCCGTTGTCTCGTGAAACTTTTCGAGTTCATTTCTGGTCGGCACACTTTGCGCCTTTGCGACAACATCACGTGTGTAATTAGCGTCTAACTTTGCGGGGAGGTCTTCTTTTTGACCCACTGTTGGTTGAGGGTAAACTTTACATTGCTATGCTTCACCTCCTTTTTTTTTGTATTCTGTTTTGATTTGCTTTTTATATTGTATGCCTTTTACACCTTCATTAAAGAAACTGTTGAACCTTTATATAGATGCTCTGTTTGTTTGAGGGCGAACACCTTCACGGTTGTCATAATTCATGCATCTGCCACCCAATTACACTGAGTCAACAGACTGAAGTATTTCGGAATGGTTATTTTTAGTACAACTTCCATTTTGGGTTCGAAATTTGCATTTGGTTTTTGTAATTGAATAATTGGGACACTTGAAATGAAGTCGCTCAATGCCAAGCAAATGATTCAACTTTCTTAGTCACATTGACCACAGTTGTTTGTTTATGTGAAATAATGTAAATCTAAAGGAATTAAAGCTGCTAGCGGAACTGAAAGCTGCTCAATTATTTAGACAAATTGGAAAGCTGTAAATAGGGGGTGATATATAAAGTGAGGAATATTACACATATAATTGATATAATTTTAAAGATAAAATTTAACTTAAATAATTTTAATTTTTTTTTTTATTATTAATAAGTTATTTTTTTTTTTTAATTCATTAACTAAAAGTAGGCAATTCCAATTTAGCCATTTAAAGAATTTTTATATTTTTATTCAACGACTAAAAGTATGCAACGAAATTTTAATCGCCGTTAAAATTTAAATGGAAATATTTTGAAAATTATTGTAACCTGTGAACCCTCACATTAAAAATTGAAAAGTGCACCTAATATGCGGCATGCGTTGAGCAATTTATTTGTGTGCTGCTTTGGTGAAAAATCAATAAGCTCTTGCATTTGTGATTTTATGAATTTTTTGTATGTGAAAATTCCTCTGGTTCAATAAATTTACTTACCATTTGTCTTTTTCATTTATTTGCAACTTTTATGGTGTAAAATTAATGAGAAATTTATTTGAAAATAATTTTTAGAATATTTTTAAAGTGAATGCGTTGCTCAAAGGACACTCTCATTTGCCGCTTGGGCAGGAACTGCGCACAAGCTGATGACGTTGCCGCGTTTTGGCAGTAACCATGACCTTGACCTTGTACTGAATATACGTGCTAGGGTTGCCAGGCTTTGTGTATATAAGGACGAGATTATTTATACTGAATAATTGTTTATCATGAAAGCCTTTTCTTTTGCTAACATTTTTTTAGATTATACTTTGTATCGGACTAAGCCGATTCTCTGCCGATTTAAGGAAAAGCCTTTATCCTGCAATGAAATTCCCAGAGAAATATGAAAACACATTTGTTATTAAAGAATTCAATAATACTTTTCAGTTTTATTATTTCAGATTTTGCTTTTCTATTTTTTATGCTTTTTAATCTTTATTTTTTGCTCTTTCTTAACGAGAGGAATTTTAAAACATATGTATTTTTTGTTGGATTTTATTATTTTTTGTTTTTTTTCCTATATATTTTTTGTTTGTATTCTTTTAAGTTGTGTGGCTGTCGATATTCATATTCAATCTATTTGTGTTTGAGAATCTTATTTAATTTTTATATGAGTTTGCAAAGAAACACTTGACACAATTGTCATAGTATTTTGGTTTTAGTTGGGCTTCTTAAATATACATTTATCGAATTAAATTGTATAGAATTTTTATTGTCCTTCGAGTGGACATATGTGTTTTGGTATTTTTGTTTTTTTTTTTCTTTCATTTTTTGTATTTTTACTTATCTAGCAGTTAAGTTGAGTTTTTGTCTGCCTTAAACAGATGGCGCCGTATATAGTAAGATTATAATTTGTTTTTGTTTTTAATTATTTTATTTATGTTTTTTTTTTTATTTTTATGCTTTTGAACATATTTTCTGTATCTTTCAAAAATGTTAGGAAAACGGGCTCTTACTATATTTAATTCATTTATCCTAGAATATAATCATATCTTATATATATAAATATGCTCTATAGTTTTAATTTTGCTCAAACTTAAACATGAATATACTAAATAACAATCCGAGTAATACGAAAAAATTAAACTAATTGTCCTTAAATGCATTTTATTTTGGAAATATTGTACAAAATACTTTTTTAAGGAAAATATTCTTAACCACTGAAATCTGATATAATTTAAGTTTCTTTTTTTTCATTTTTAGTTTTTTGGTTGATTTTGGTATTTTAATTTTCGCTTTTCCTTTATGTTAACTTAGGTTGATCTATGATATATGATTGCCTAAATGCTAAGAGTTGATTTATATTTTTATTATAATATTTATATATTTTTTATTTTATGTTAAAGACTTATATCCAAGTTGAATTAGTTTTTATAAGTGAAGTTTTAATTTTGTTTAATTTCTGATATTTATTTAAATTTTAATTTAGGGTATTTTTCGTACTTAGAATTTTAGACTTACTTGCGAAAATTCAATTCTTTGGTGGCTTTTCTCTGCAATTCAATTTGCATAATTTACAATTTGGATTTTTTTTTATTTAGTGTTTTACAATTTTATATTTACATTTAATGTATAATTTTATATATGATTTTCTCAGTGTTTGTTCTGCTTTATTTTGGTCTTTGAAGACTTAAAAAAAAATAATTATATAAAATGAAAAAAAGGGTATTTGGTGGTGTTGCTTCTTTTGTAACCAAGACGTTAAAAGGGGCTCAAATTTTAACGTTTTGACCACTGTGAAAGAGAATATGAGAATATGAATAAATAATAATTTTAAGTGTAACTCATAGCACCTTGTTCCTTTCGTTGTTATCTAAATTTTTAAATTTAGTGTATTTCCATAATTAATTTTATTTAAAACATTTTCTTCTATTTGGGTAAATGGTAGATTCTTGTGATTTATTAAAAGCAAACAATGTAATATCAATGACAATTTCCATATACATTTAAATACTCATTTATAAGCTATTTATATATTATTTCATTATTATTTTAACTATAATCATTTTGTGCTATTTGATCTTAAGACTAATTGAAATATGGTAGTTAGATGTTTTCTTTAAACTTTCTTTTTTTTTCATTTTGTAGTGATTCTATTTTGATTTATTTGTTGTTGCTGGGAGAAACCTTCGGAAATACATACATTTACGCAGCTTTATTATATAGTTTATATTTATATTTATTTTTGTAATTAGCTAGTTGATTAGATAGATTTAATTAGATACAGTAACAATTTTATGTCTTGCTTAAAAAGGAAACAGAAACACAACAAATTAGTTTAAGAATTTCGTTTATAGGTTTTGTTTTTTACAAAAACTTAAATTGAACCAATTAATTAATTGAATCAATTAATAATTCAATTTGAATGCAAGTGAGAGCGCATAATTATAGTGGAAGACTTTGCGCTTTAAATATACATTTATAAATATTTTTTGTTTTATATTTTAATATTAATATGATTTTTAATATTTCTAATTATAAAATTCTCAAATGACTGATTTTGTGTATTTTTTTTAAATAATTTATTTGTTTACTACTCACAACTATAACTTGAAATACACACATACAATTAGAAGATATTAAAATTGCAGTTTTTTTTAAATTTATTTTTATCATATTATTAATATTTGATCAATTGTATCTTAACGAATTGTTTAAGTATTTAAATATACTGGCTGCTGTGTTATTTTTAGTTTCTACTTTTAAAACTACCAAACTGATATTTATCTATTTTATCTATACTTAAAAATAATTTTTAGTTTCTGTTTGATAGAATTAAGTTTTAAAGATTTCGTAATTTTTGTTTTTGAATGAATTGCTTACGATGAAACAATTTTTTTGAAGCAGTTTTTTTTCAGTCATTTTACACTTGCAATTAACATAATTCCTGCGCCACTTACAAACAAGTAAACAAATTAAAAAGCATTAGAAATGTTTATTTTGTTTTTTTTCCTAACTCAATTCATTCTGCTTGGCTCTTCACTTTGGTCCTGCCTACAGTTGGAATCAACTTTATAAATTCAGTTTTGAAAACGTTCATTGGATTTGCTTAGTTTTTCTTCAGGGCCAGTGATCAGTGGCTTCCGAGGAGATAAAAAAAAAAATTAATTTGAAATCACAAATCAAATCAAAAACATAAACATAATTTCAATGTGAAATAGGTCTGGACTGGGTAGAGTAAGCTTCATTTTCTCAGGGACAAAGTTTTCCAATTAATCAAGAAGGCGCAATTAAATGCTTGTCGACAAGCACTCATAAATATTCATGTTGTCAATACCCATTGTATACAACAACCAAATCGAACAACCAACCAAAAAGAAAGTGCATATTTATGGGCAAATATTGTTTTTTATGGGCTCTTTTAAGCTCGCCGTTGTGTTATGGCTTTTTATTAATTACGCATACATCAACTTAGTGCCTAATGGCCCAGTTAATGGCTTTCACATAGCTCACGTAACCTAAGAGACTCCCCAACCATCTGGTGCTAGTCGTATTTTTGGGGGAAATATTATATTCAACCATTCATCGATTGACCTCGCCAGCTCACGCCCGAGTCCCAATCAAGCAAATCAAAGCTCAATCAAGCAAAAATTTGTTCTTTATTTTCTTTAATGAAAGCAACTATAGAGTGTTTCGATTTGCTATATCGTACTTATCATTCAGCCAATTTGTAAACAAAGAATCGAAAATTCCCAATTTAAATAAAACCTAATAAATCCCTCATAAACGTTGAGTTTTAAAACTCTTTTTATTTAGGAAAAGATATCAACTAGGTTTTGATAAATATTTGCAATTGCATTAAATAGCTTCTGTCTCATATAGAAATTTTAATTGAAATTCTTGCCGCTGGAAAGAGTAAACTTTTTGGATATATTGATAAATGGACAGCTGGATAAATTGTAATTTTCCAAGTTAATCAGGCATTTAATTAGCTTTTGGCTGGTAGAACACTTCTCATTTGAAGAAGAACAAATTTAATAAATGTTGACAAAGTTTCATATCAAACTGACCACATTGCCTATCCACTCGGTATTGCCGCATAATTCAATTTGGCATGCCGAGAGCATTTTTGCGGTGTGGCAAATATGTATTTTCATTTAACATTTTCTAATTCAAATATTGACACTTGACTGCCCAAAATAATTTAATAACAATTTATTTATTTTGTTGTTTTTTTTTTTTAATCAAAAGCAAATAAATACACAATTTGCAAGCTCTTTGGAAACACATGAAATTTGTTATATGAAAAATTTACATAAAAATCGTTTAATTGAATTATAAGCACAGAGAACCGCAAATAAATTTTTTCCGCACATTTTGTTTCTCATTTTAATTCCCTTATGTGATTAATTTGAGATGTAAATTTTATTTTTTTTTTAAATTTCTGTTTATTTTGTCTATTACAAATGAATTGTGATTATAAATACATTAAGTTAACATTGAATAATTCCAGCTTAATTTTTAAATATTTAAGCCAACGGAAATCGAGCAAACCAAAATTTGAGAAACTTTCACAATTTATTCACGCTCAATTACGAATTCAACGCAATTTGATGAAATATGCGAACGTCCTAGAAATAATTTCTTGAATAACTGTATTTGGTACAGTTGAGTCTGGCGCTATTTTTATTGTTGTTGTTGTTTTTGGTTGCTATTGACATTTTTTCATGGTAAGTGAAAATGACTTTCAATGTGTTCAGAAACACACAGTGTTGTCGCCACTCAAAAAGCAGCTAAGTGCTCCACGTGCATGTGACGGAGAACAAGTGTGAGGATATGAAGGGTGTGCATAGTTGCCTGTAGGGCTCGGTTCTTTTCTCACCCTGTCACCACGCATTTTTATGCTTTGCTTTGCACCGTCGATTTCAATTGTTTTCGATTCTTTTTTTTTCGAGTCGACTTTTGGTTTTGCCTTTTTGTTTTAGTTTTTTTTTGTTTTTTCTTTTTTTCGGAAGGGCTTTTATTCTTGAAATTGTCATTTAAGTGCAGTTGTCGTGCACAAACACGTTCTCATGCTTTTCTGGGAATTGTTTTGACTTTTATACCCTGTACCTAAAAAGGTACAAGGGTATATTAAGTTTGTGCAAATGTATGTAACATAGAGAAGGAGACGTCGGAGACCCCCCAAAGTTACCCACAATATGATCAGGGTGACTAGAGAAATTGATATAGCCATGTCCGTCCGTCTGTCCGTCTGTCCGTCTGTCCGCGCGTACGCCTAGATCTTAGAGACTATAAGAGCTAGGATAACCAAACTTGGGATTCGGACTCCTTATGTGTGTACGCTGGTCAAGTTTATTTTTTTTTTCTCCCCCCGCCCCCCTTCCACCCCCTCATTTTTTCAAAGCCACATAATTTCTAAACCTTTCGGATTTAAGTATTAGTTGCTTCTGAAAAGTTGTTAGGAATCTAAAAATCTTTCGATTGATATCAAACATGACTAAAATTGGACCATATTTACTCGAGATATACAAAAAACAAATTTTGAGGGTCAAGATTTTAATTCCCCTTGCCTAACTGGCAAACTGCCGAATGAGCAGTCCGATAGAAGGCGTGCTTGCAATATTGTGAACAATGTGTTTTTGGATTCAAAGGAATATTAAGACCAGAGGTTTTATGTGAATGCAGGCGACCAGGGTTACCACCCGACTAGGGTTGCCACCTTTTTTTTTTTAATTCCGTCTACTAGGTACAGGGTATCCCAAACTCGGCCGCGCCCGAGTTTAACGTTCGGCTTCATTTTTCATTGCTGCTGCTGCTGACAATGAAAATTTCCAATGCTTTTCACAGAATTCCCCCATATAAATTCGTTTGTTTCAGCGATGATGAAAAGTGTGAACTGAATGTATTTTCCAAGCCCTTCCAGTCCATTTTTTCTTTCTATTCTACAACATTTTGACACATTTTTGTTTCGACTTCCATGCATAATTTACAGCCTCTATTAGTCTGTCAAATTGTGTTTGTGCTTTAACAAAATTATAAAGAGCTTGTTCACCGCAAAGCATTTTACAGCCCATGGCCAGACGAATAAGTGGCTATAAATTGTTCGTTTATTTTCATTTATCTTTAAAGTGTTGAAATCCGAAAAAAATAGGCTACCTCAAGTTAAAAGCCTTTAGCTAAATGGCAATAATAAATCTTAAAAAGTCTCAAGCAGATACAAGATATCAAATATCTGCTACCAGATAGCATATTACAAGGGCTTCCAAAGGAGACTTTGCTTCAGGTTGCACCTTTTTGGGAACTCGCAACAAAAAAGTACATAAAAGGTCTGGCTAAAAAAAAGAAAAATAAATAAATTTCAAGTAAAATTTATGCATGTTTTGTCTGCTGTATTTTTTTTTTTTATGCTCACCACTTTACTTTTGCCTCTGGTCCATGACCGAGAGTGCTGTGTTCCATTTGCTAACCAAATAGCACGGGCCACATGCCAAAAAAAAAAAAATCTAAATGAGGAAAAAAATTTCTCCTGTTCCTTTCCCTTGGCATACGTCATTCTAACATTTCACTGCCCATAAGTTCATATGTCTCACTGTCTGACTGTCCGACTGTCTACTACTCGGCCTGTCAGTCCATCTATATCTGCCCATCTGACTTCATATGCATTTGCAGCCAACCCAACTGAGGTACTAGAGTGTGTGCCAAAATCTGTGTATGTCTTCAGCCAGGGCGGTTCCTGTACTTTCTAAAACAAATATTTAAAAATTATATTTTAAATCTAGAAATATGTAAATTTTATGTTGATTTTAGCTTTTATCAGAATCGAAGAAAAAGATTGTTAAATGTTCAGGGATTAACTTTTGAAACCACCCACCAAGTTTTGTATAGGGTTTGGCCGATTAGGTACTTTTCCCTTGCTTTGCTGAGTGAAAAATCTTTCAGTGAATGAAATAAAGTGCAGCTGCTGCGCCAAGTGCTTCTCTGAATCAACCATCTCTGCTCTGGTGCAGCCCACTCAGTTTTACAGGGTAGCAAAATTGTTTGTTGATTTTGGAGACGTTGTCGAAATCAAAAGGTCCAGTTTACAACGAAATGCGAAATACCATAAAATATTTGAGTTGACTTATTGACTAGCTCGTACAATAAATATATTGTGTATATTTATAAATAAATATTCAATACATATATTCGCGCTCAATTCCACGATAGTATACAGATTTAACTTCTGGTATTGTACGAAATAAATTTGCTGCACTTTTCTTTTCTGTTTTTGGCAAGCTGGATTATTTTTATGTGCACTGTAAAAATTGATACAAAAAGAGAAATTATTGATTTGGCCTACGGCCAACAAGAGCAGAAGCAACATTAAGAATTTATTTCCGCCCAAAAAAAAAAAAATGAGTGATCTGGGTCTGAGTAATGATCAAAAAAGTCTGTGGCGAAATTAAGAAAGCATCAAATTAATTTGTTGTTCTTATTGTGCCATCATTTTAAATGAAACGGAAACTCTTGGTATTAAATTGAATTGTTTTTATTTTTGGAAGACTTGAATGTGCTAATGTGTTTGTGTGTATCTGTGTTGAATTTTGACTTGTTTTTGCCACTAAATGAGCTGCAATTGTTGACCTCGATTTACTCTGCCAGACAATGACTGCCAAAGTTCCTCCTCTTACCACACACATACACACACCTACCAGGTCATTCAGTTGTCCTCCCTTCCATTTGTAACCTGTGCTCACAACAATATTGTTTGCGCAAATCGCCTGTTGACACATTGCCACATTGCAATTGATTGCACTCAGAATAGGAGGGGGGGAGGAGAGGCAAGAGAAAATGCCAATGTGAATGGATCCGGCGACTGCAGGTTTCATTGTGCCTCAGCTGCTGTTACTTTTGATTCTTCCATTGAGTTGGGTCATTTTGAATGGAAATTTTTGCAAAAATTATTTCAAGTTGAATGGCCACTGAGAGGGCACATTGGACGTATGCCCCAACGACGAAAGCCATTCAAGTCGCACAATAAATGTTTACCTAGTTTAACTTTTTTTGCTTGTTCAAGAAACTATTCAGTTGTGGGGCACTAATAAATTAAAAACGAAGAAACAACTTAAAAAAAAAAAAAATAAAACTACTTTCATTTCTTTCGATTAACTTTTTTGTTTTTTTTTTTTTTTTATCAAATTCACAGCCGTTCATTGCTTTTGAAATGAGCTACAATGTTCGTCTAAAAATAAGAATAAAAAAAGGTGGAAATAAATAAATGTTTGAATTTCTGATTGACCTATCTTGAGCCACTGAAACACTGGTACATAAAGAGTGCAAATATAAAATAAAATAGAATTAGAGTGTGGGAAACCCAGAGCAAATCTAACGACGATAATGTTGATACATGCCATAACTCATCGGTGTGCTGCCCATGGCACGTTCGGTAGCTTTCTCGATACTCGCATAAACGCACCTGTAACAGCACACGTAGGCCAAACATCACTTAAACAGGATGCGGCGGAAGGCGCGCCGGAAGTCCTTGTTGAAGATGGTGTATATGGCCGGATTCAAGGCCGAGTTCATGTAGCCCAGCCAGAAGGCAATGGCAAACGCCGACTCCGGTATATGGCAGTGGCTGCTACAAGCAGGCACGAGTATGTAGAGAAAGAAGAATGGCAGCCAGCAGGCAATGAAGCTGCCCATGATCAGTCCCAAAATCAAAGTGGCGCGCTTCTCCTTTTTCCTGGCAATTCGACGCTTCTCCTTCTCTGGATCACGCGGCTTGGGTGTCTTCGGTATGGCCGGTTCTAGCTCGGTCTTGGCTACCTCAGTGCATTTGGCTACAGCGGTGTTGTTGCTCTTGGCAGCGGCAGCAGCAGCAGCAGCTGCCTTGGACTCATTGCGCCGCTGCTGATTCGATTTGCGTCCGAAGATGGGCTGGCAAAGTCGAAACTTGAGTGGCTTTACTACTGCACAGCGGCTAACGACTCCCGAGTCTGAGCTGGATGGATCAAATTCACTCACCATATCTGGATCAATGCCGACCGAGAGTGCCCGACCGCGTCCGGCCACGGGAGAGACGCGCAGTTCGTTGGGTGATGGCGACAAGGTGGTGATGGCCGTGCCATCTGCTGTGTTGTTGCTGGAATTTGTGACATTGGCAATGCTGCCGTTGTTGTTGTTCAGTGCGTTAATGGAATTGTTAGCACCCAGAGTATCGGCCATGGAAGGCGGCACGGGGACGTTGAGACCCACACGACCTGTGGCTATAGTGCTGACCTGCAGCGTTTCCTTGCCATTGCCAGGCAGTTGGGAGGTGGCTGGGGAGCTAGGCAGAGTCGTTGTGGTGATGCTTGATGCCGCTATTGTTGTTGTTGCTGGACTATGGCCATTTGGATTGGCATAGTCGAGGGCGGTTTGAGCAGCGGCTGCCTCAATTTCACCGGCCTCGGAGGTGGATATGTCAGAGGCCAGGTCCATGGTGACTGTCGGTATTTGCATGGGTAGCGTGGCGCTGTTCGGTGGTGTCTCGATGGTGGCTATTTGGCGTTGCTGGTGCAGCTGCAATGCGGCACCGCTGGAGGATGGCATCGGTATTGTTCCTTTTTTATTGGCGGTGGTGAAGCTCGTTACCTGCAAAGAGAGAATCCAAAAAATAAAAAAAAAAACAGTGAGTTCGAGTTGCATGAAGCCAAAAAAAAAGCATCAGACCGGCTGTGACGAGCCTCCAATTCTTGGTGTACAACGATTTTCCATTTTCGAAAATCCATTTTAAGCTGGTTGCCTGGTTGACGGTGGTCATCAAGGCTTTCTGAAGCGTGCAGCTTACACAAACACTTCCACGTTGCTGGTGGCAAGTGTCGAGAAAGGGTGAAAATCGTACAAAGTGAAAAGCTTGGGTATGTGGAAATGTAATCGTGGTGCAGAATTTTTCCATGCATATTTAACGCAGCACCAATTACCCGAGGCAATTAACAGTTTGCCACCTTTTTTTCAGGGCAATGTACATGGCAATTGGTTTCCGTGAGAGAAGCTCCACGGACCTGGCTTGTTTATTGAAAGCCACCAATGTTCACAGTATTTAAAGATAAAACTCTTAGCTTGAACCACAAACTAAAGTGAACTTAGATCTGATAATTTTAAAATTAGTGAACTTAAATTTACAATGGAAAGTTATATATATTTTTTTTAATTGTTGAAAGGGTTAAGGAGACCAGACAGAGATTGATTGCCCTTATTTAATTTTTAAGAAAAAGAGTAATAAATTTGCGTGATATATTTTCTGCTTGGTTTCCATGATTATTTTTCGCCAGGCCTGTTCAATATGTTGGCCAAGTGTCCTTGATATTTGAGATAGCCTTTTTTGTGGTCACGCACTTCTGTTTAGCTTGTCGCATGTCCTTTGGCTTGTGCTTTTACCAGAGAAGGTTAATTGAAAATGCAAATTGCTTACGAATTGGCAACAAATGTGCGGGAATAGCCTTTTTGGCTTCGTTCGTGGGTTTCACTAATTGAAGATAATTTGTCGTTTTTTTTTCTTTTTTGCCTTTTTGCCTGCACCAACGTAATTGCTTCGACGTGCAGGGCTCTCTTTCAAAAAAACGAAAAGAAAAAATTCATGGGGGATTTTCACTCAATCAGCCAGCTGAGTTTAGCTTTGCTTTACGCGTATGTACATTTTCAGTTCCAAATATGTACACTTGCGCTGCCCCACAAAAGGCGCCATTTTGCAGATTGGCAGTGCAAAATGGCTCTCCATTATGGCCCCTTTGATAAAATGAGCTTGCCAAGTCAAATCAGCAGTGCTGTACCATTTGACTATGCTCTGCATTGTATTGATATCGGGTCTGCCGAACAGGGTACTAGCAAACGTATAACTGCTAGTGCAGCCTCTCGCCAACTCTCACCACCTATTCGCATTATTAAATTTCTGCGTTGGCTGTAATGCAAACTGCCACGTCCCTATTGAGACTCTCTCGCACACATTCCAGCTTGATGGGGGAATTGCAGCAAAACGTGCTTTAGCTTAGCTCAGATTTCTTCCACTCGCATACCCTCAACCATTAGAATTCGCTTGGCTTGAAATGATATTGACGGTGCCTGGAATTAAACTCAAATATGCCAAGCCAAGGGCAGAAAATCTAATGTTACCTTTTGTGTACGTTTTAAAAAATCACACATGTGTGCCAAGTGAATTGTGAAAATTTCCATTTATCCAAAAGTTGGCAAAACGTTAACTGTAATATTTGGATTCCTACCTCCTGGTGACAGACATTTAAATATCTTTTTCTGTTTTCTCTTCCATATAATTACAACAGAACCAATTTGAAGTAACTGACTGAACCACTCAACAAATATTCATAAATATTCAACACAATCTGCGGTGACAGACAATTTTCTTTCAACTACTTTTTTTTCTTCTCTCATTTTCGTACTCACCTGTTCGTTGTTTGTTTTGCGCGGATGTTTTTTAATGCCGCGCCTCGCACGCGCCTTGGCAGCAAAGTAAATTCGTATATAAACAAAGACCATAATGCAGCTAGGTATATAAAAGGAGCCCAGTGCGGAATAGAGCACGTAACCAATGTCATTACTTAGCTGTAAGAAAAATGAAAAAAAAATGTAGTTTTATTAAAAAGCCATCAACATTTGTTCTTTCTGCTCCAAATAAATATATATAGTAGATACTATTGATATGATATAAAGAATTCAATAAACAACTTAAGATTTTGGGTTCTTTTCAGAAATGATTTCCTTTGATGTCCCCGGATTTGTGGTTCCGCTTTGCTTGTTAAAATTTACATGGTATCAATAGAGTGTGATTTATTGAATTCGTTTTCTGGGAATTAGTTTATTCAATGTCTATGAAAGAATTTATACATATTACGGACACAGACGCATTGTGGTGGGCCGACATGTGTTGGATTTGTTTGAAAAACTACACCACACATTGCCATGGCCAATGCCAATGCTACTAAAATAGAAGGTTAAAAATTGAGTTTTAATTTTAGGTATAAAATTTTTAAGTGTCTCGTAAAATCTTTGATGTAATTTATGACATCTTTTTCTCTTAGATAATCCTAATTATCACTCAGTCAAATTGGATGTCTTAGTTTGATTCTAAATCATTTTCAATTTAAATTTTTTCCCCTTCTATTCTTATTTAATTTGATTTAAATTACTTAGTTTTTCTAGCTTTACTAATTGCTTTGATGCTTTAATGGCTGAAAGATTTTTATGTTATTTTTACAGCCTTAAAATATTAACTTTTTTTTAAGAATTTAAAAAGGTGAAATCATTTAAAATATGCCAGAGAAAAATAGCGATTTCTGCAAGAATCCTTTTGCTGTGGAAATGAAGGCGCTCACTTTACAAAATTATGCAAATTAAGTGGTTTTGAGGTAAAGCATACAAAAAAGTGCACTTAATATGGTGGATTCCTCGAGAGTGGAATTCTGAGCTTGTGCTCCCTTTTGATATGCCTCCATCAGCAACTTAACCCGTCATTGTTGGGTATGCCTTGGTTCGCCTGAGTGACTTGCAGTTCGCCTGCCTTTCAATAATGAAATACTTTTGCGAGCTGCCTCTGTTTGCCTTCAACAATAGCTTTAAAGAACTTTACAACATAATACGCTTTTGTCTTAGGTGCCAGGTCTTTTTTTTCCTCCTACACTTTGGAATAGAAGAAATCTTAAAAAAAAAATGAAAATATTTTATAAATTGTGGCCTGGCATAAATCAGTTGGCATTTGGCCAGATTGCCAGCACAAGGCTCTAGAGCCACAGGTGCAACAGCAATCTTTGTATTTTGGGTAAAAATTAAACTAAAAACGAAATACATACATAAATGCATTTAAGCCATAAGCCGCTTATTGGCGAAGGAGTACTATCGCCGCTTCTGCTTCTGCTTCTGCACATACATAAATTGAATTTTTTAACAGTAAATAAATAAATAGTTGCACATACAATCTTGCATGCATACAATATACGGATGCCCTGTAAAAAGTTTGAGAGCTTAACTTCAGTTCAGTTTATTATAAGCCGCAGGCAGAAAGCAAAAAATGGGGGGGAAGGGCCTGCAGTATATGGAGAGGATCTGCTGGAATTGGTAAGAAAGCTGAACCTGCTCTTGTGGATGCCGGGGTATACGGAAGGTGGAAGATCTTGGCCATCTCTGGCAGCTATTCCGAGTTGTAAAGTTTATCCTACCCGTCAAATGCGAAATAAATTTCTCTTTAGCATTTCTCAGACCTTGTTCCAGTCAGCTCTTTACTGCCTTCACTGCTTGTCTTCTTAGCAAAGTTGCCGCAACAAAATAAGCATAAAGTATTAAGAGTATAATGCTGCCAAAAATATACATTAAACGTCAGCCAGTCATACAGTCAGTTAAGCAGACAAAATGTTGTGAGTCAGGGCAAGGCAGTCATGCACTCATTGAGGCTACCCAGATAGATTGATGGGAGAAGTGCTTCATCAGAACGAGAGAGAGAGGGTGAGAGGGAAAGAATCCGAGGCAATAACAGCTACTTAAGGAAGCTGAAACGTTGATTCCTCATACTGAATAAATGAATCAGAAAGCAGGGAGCCGAGAGAGAAAGAGAGAGAGAGAGAGAGAGAGTGTGTGTGTGTGGAAGAAAGAGAAGCACCACAGCTGACTAGGTATTTCAACTTATTGCTTGTTGCAGTTGTTGTGTTGCTTACTGCATTGCCATGGTCGAAATCTGTTGGTTCTTTCATATCTACTGGGACACCCTTCTCTGAGCTGCAGTGGCCGTAGTTGTCGGCATAATAAATCGTACCATCATTTACGGTTTACTGTTGATATATTGACAGCATTTGTCAGCACACGTAACGCCCCATGGTAGGTATGAAACAGTAAGGGATGGCTGCAAAGACTAACCGGTCATTTTTATCAGCTTTGTTGGATTGTTTAAAGTATGTCTTGAGTTGTCATTTCGGGTGGGCTTTTGATGGAAACTCATTTAAAGCTGATACTGCTGACGTCTGTCGTCTCGTAAATTACACTCATCAGCCGTGTAAAAGTTTCACATCTTCTTTTTTTTTGTCGACCAAAAAAGTGACAAAAGTTTTTCTTATTTTATTGTTATATTTTTTTTTGTGCCCTAGGCCCAGCAGTTACCAAAAGTTTTGTATGTATGCTAACCGGTACCACCACATAGAGAGCAATTCCTTCTCAAACTATAATGATGAAAATTTCCAGCCCCGAATACTTTAGGCTGTGGAATTGTTATGCATTGGTTGGGTGGTATGGAAAATAGGTTCGGTTGATTTTAGCTTTGCATTTGGTTTCGCAAGTGCTTAAATTAACTTTAGCGAACTGAGCTGACATACGGCAAGGACATGCTAATTGCCTAATGACTTTACTTGCAGGAAGTTGCTTTACGCCCAAGCGGAATATCAATTGTTAAGATTTTCACAATTATTTAAGGCTCCACCTGGTTTCTTGGGTGTTCTTTTTGTCACTGGAATATTTCAGACTGCAGCATTGCAGATTTCATCATTGTCTCTTTTGATGGATGAAGACAGCGAACAAGAAAGTGGGGAAGATACTAGCAAAAAAGAATTACAAAGTAAAAGCAAATTGAAAAATAAAAAAAGAAAAATAATTACTCTGCAATTTTTAATTAAATGGTAATGGTAATGGCAATTGTTGTTTCTGCCACGGTTGCTGTTGTTGTTGTTGCTGTCGCAATGCAGAACTTAAGCTGATGGAAAGAAAAACTCATTATACCGACCAAAATACCGTTAGGGCGCCTGAGTCCACAGTCCGGAATGTGAATCCGGAGAGTTAAGGCCAACCAAAAAAAAAAAAAAGAAAATGGAAATAAAATAAAAGTGTTGATGACGATAAGTGACCGGAGAGACCGAGATAGAGGAACAGAGAAGAAAAGTCCTAAGAAGGAAAAGGCAAAAAGAGAGCCGGTAAAATTTATTGAAATGTAAACATGGTAAAGCAGGCAAAAATGAGCGTAATTAAAAGTTGCAAAAAGTGCCAGTGGGGTCACAGTGCGTATGAGCGATGCCATTAAAACATCGGCATTTGCTATGCAATCACAGTCCAAGCCAAATAACGCCCTAAAATCGACCAAAATGCTTCAAGGGTACGACCCAGAAATAAGAACACGCACACCCAGCTTTGTTAGGGATTCAAGAATAAAAATGAAAAGAAACGAAATAAGAGCAAAATAAAAACAGAGAAATAAAATAAAGCGAAAATTCCGTTGTAAACACAAAAGAATTTCAATCCAAATGCTTGCAGAAGTTTGCACAAAAAAAAAAACAAAGAAAAGAAAAAAAAAACTGGTAAGAACAAAAACGAAGAAAAAAAAAAACAAACAAAAGCCAAATATTTATTGTAAAAAAATATATATAGTAGAGAAAGCACAAAATATCCCTTAGGGAACGTTACTGCCATGGTCATCATCACTTTGGTTCTTCATTCTTCTATCGCAACTTGCCTTCATGCTTCACTCATCAAGTTTTCCCAAAACAAGTCTTTGAGCAACAAGCCAAGATTGTAAAGATGTTGACGTTGTCAGTGATGCCAATGACGATGGCACTGGTTATATTGTTTTCACCAACTATTCACTTGCAGGACAGTGAGAAGGACGTGTTGGAACAATCAATAATTCTAAAGTGCGACCTGTTCGCAGCTCCTTCAATTGAATTGAATTTTGCGTCAGAACGGAAAGTGGTCGAAGTGAGTTTGTTTGTGGTATTGTGCCCTTTCCAATTTGATTGACTTTTTTCCTATTTCATAATGTTGAATCAAGCTTGCTCTGAAGAGCAAGAAAGACGGAGCTTTGGGCTTCAGTGCCTTTCCACATTGCTTCGGTCTGTTGACTTTTATTGCTATTTCTCTTTTATCCTTCTTCAGTGCAGTATTTCTTTTTTTTCTCTTTTTAAGCGCTTGGAGATTCTTGAAACTACTCGGAATAAATTAACTGCCCAAGAGCCGTTGAATTTATTAAGCAGTTAATGCACTTTTAATTAGTAATAATAAATGCATTCGAGTTTCATTATTGCCACCAGGAAATTGACTACAATTTTCGATAAAAAAAAATTCAAAGTTTATCGTTTGCAAATTAATTTTTATTCATTTCACAGCAAAACATATTTATTCAAATTAATGATCATATCAAATATCTTTATATTACTTTTCGGCTCTTATCATATACAGTAAATTACACTTACATAATTTAATTGAAGAATTGTGCAATATATTCCTTTTGGTCTGTTATTTCCAAGCAACAGCCATTTCATTTTGAACAGTCAGACATGTTTATCATTATATTAATTTAATTTTTATTCCTTGCCGCCATTTGCTTGATTTCATGCCCTCCAAAAAAAGAAAAAAAAGCCACAACAAATAAAAAGCTAATAAACGTAAATCAAATGACCAAAAAATAAGACCAAAAAGAAAAAGAAAAATAAAAAATATTTAAGTGTTTGCTGGTGTGCGTGTTAATGTTTGTTCAAATACAGCGCTAAGTTTGTTATCATTATTGCGCAGCAGCACAGAAATGGAAAACGACAAAAGCACCAGCAAAACCAAACAGCAACACTAACAATGATGATGACAATGACGCCATGACAAAGTGAAAAAAAAAAATCAACAATGGGGGGACATATTGGAACAATTAAACAACACCAACACCACCAGCAGTGCGGGGAGCCCGAAAAATAAACAGACGTCCTGCTATTCCAAACGAGAGGTTGAGGTGGAGGTGTGCGGGTATACAAATTGTAGCGGTTAATTGTGGCTAACGGCATGGTTCATTAAATTGCAATTTTACGCCCATTCTATCGATCCATACACATACACTTTGCCATTGCTCCTACAACCTTGCGGGCGGAAATGCATTTGTGCCATTTTGAGGTTTTCGTGGCTTTCACCCAAAAATGTAGGCAACACAGAAAAGTCAACGGTTTTAATTATGCAGTGGGCATAGAGTTTTATGAGCTTATTATTTGATTTTATTTCATTACCATTTCCAGATTTGGAGCAGTGGTCAAATAAAAAAAAAGAAAAAAAATCCTACCTTCTCCCCCGCCTCCCATGAATATAAACACTCAACCCCGTTTGTCTGGTTGACACTTCCGCTGAGAAACGGCGTTTTTATTGCGGGGGCCTGATATTTTTAATGGCCAGCACTTTATGCTGATTGCCTGACGGGCTGGCTGGCTGCCTGGCTGGCTTGACGGTTCAACTTAATATTATCGTAAAATAAAACAACAGCCCCCAAAAATCCGGGGTAAGGGCAATCGGGCCAACTGTTGAGTTGGCTTTGTTGCCACTTCAACTGTTGTTGTTGTTGATTTTTTTATTGTTGCCTATTGCAGTCAGCTTTTAGTGTTGTTATTATTTTTATGAATCGGCCGCAACGGAAATTGCTTGTTGACACGCAGTCCGAACTTCCCAGCAATCTGCCCCCAATTGGTCAGTCAGTCACTCCGCGTGTGTGTGTGTATAGTTTTTTTTTTCATTTTCTGTATGCCTGACCTACTCCACGTCAATTTGTATTTCACTCATTGCAATTTTCCACTACTATTTTTAGCTAATCATTGCCGACCGAGAAACACAGGAAATACTCATCCTACCCGCCCACCCAACGCCACCATCTGACCGTCCTTTCGGCCGCTAAATTTTGATTGATGTGGTTCATTACACGCCTATAATTATGCAACATGATTTTAGTTCCGATTTATTTGATTACCGGTTTAGACACAAATTGTTCGGCAGTCGTTGATGGCTCTATTAAACAAATTATGTGGCTTAATTATTGATTTTTGTGTTATTGTCTTACGGATTCCCGAACATACTTCCAATTATAATTTCAATTGACTGACTAGGTAACTAATGTTTGGATTCTATGCGAACTGTTTGGTCAAAGAATATACAATTTGTATTTAATATTTTTTCTGGAGAAGACAGCATGAAAAGCATCATACAGTGATTCATTTCCTTTAAGTTAATAAAACAAAATTTTTGAGATAGTTGTTAGCATGTTTTATTCAATGGCTACAAAGTGTGTAAATTACAGTCTCATCTTTGGACCTTCTAAACAATGTAAATTGTTTCTATGCATTCAATTAGCTATTAATATTTGCGAATAAGCTTGCAGTTAGATCAAGTCTAAGCAAATATTTGCTCCTTTGGCCATAAAATTGCAAGGATTGTTAATCATTTGCAGTTACTGCTCGTTACCAATTGTTATATACAGAATGTTGTAGTCGTTGGAGACCTCAGGGACACATGTAACACAAATTGGCATTGGCAGATGTAAGTAGTTAATTTTAACAGTAAATTAAATACACGAACCATTGAATTGAGCTTCCAGCCTGATTGTGAACAACTCTCCGGCAGTTGTGTTAATATTCTGGACCTGAGATAGTTGGTTGGCTTGAGCCAGTGGCCTTTGATATTTGTAATGGCTGCAGTTCAGCCAAATGGAAATTTTAAATCATCTACTATTATCCTAGTGACACATTTTAAGTTCTAGCCCAAAGCCTAGTTAATATAGAATTTGAATTTAATCTTGGACATCTCTGTAAATATCTGCTTTCTGGATTATGGCAGTCAGGGCTACATCCTTATGCCATCCTGCCCAAGGCACTCTAAGGATGTCTACATATATGAAATAATTACAGAGGCTCGAAGGCTCAAAAGCAAATCATGTTGGCTGCAAAACACACTAACGTGTGCTGGCCGTAATGTAGCCACAAGCCGCATTACAACAGTAGAAACAATAACAACACAAAGTAAGGTAGGTGGGAAATTGCACAATCGTTACTGTTTAATGGCAATTGATGGAAGCCAAAACCAACGAGATAGAAAGAGCCAACGAATCTGGCACAAAAAGTAGTTGGCATTTTTTGAATCCCCTTTTCAACATGCAAATGAACAAACAACAGCAAAATGTGACATCGGGTGAGCGCGCGGTAAGGAGTCTGTGACTTTGACCATATGAACGTGTGTTCGCACAGCATTCAGAGGATGCCAAAGTGTTGCCCTATGTGTGAATGGCAACCACAACAACAGCAACAGCAACTGCCACAAGTACAACAAAAAGTGCCGCAAAAATGTATACTTGCTTTTTGTTGTTTGTGTTGGTGTTCTTTGTCGGTCTATCCGCCTGTTGACCGCTTAACAAGCAAAACAGTTTTCGCCTCCTCACGCAATTTGCATTGTTGTTGGCTTCTCCCCAGTTATTTATGGCTCTAGGTTTATGCAAAAACAATAATAACCCAGCAAATAACACCAAAGAAAAGCATACAAAAAAAACAAAAAAATAAAAGCACTTTTATAAAAATGTGCCAGGCATACATTTCAGATCGGGTGCTGCCTGACCTTAATATTGTATTTCAATATAATTGCCGAGACACACAACACCGCCACCACACTACCTGCATCTGCTTTTCTGTTAACCCCAGCCTTGATTGGTGGTTTTTGCAGCTGTTGGGTACACTGTGGCGTATACGTAACCCGGAGCGATATCAACGGCTTCAGCGGAATGCTCGAATGCTGCAATGAATGTGGCTTTGGCTATTGCTATTGCAACAACACAAATTTACATATATATATATTTTTTTTTTTCGTATAGATATATATAAATTGAATCGGTTTTCACGATTACAGCACAACACAAGGGCAACAACAATCAACTGATATGCGGTGCAATCTGCGTGTTTTTCAATTACGCAACAAGTCAATCTGCCTTGGTTTGTTTGCTTATGTTTGTGTATTGGTGCATGCAATTTCGTTAATGGCTAATTAATTGCAACTTTATTTCGTGGTCTGGTAAATTTATTAAGCTTTTCCACAAAAACAACAACAAGAATGCCTTTGCCGCACGCAAGGGCAAAACGGGCAAAGTAAACGCGTTTACTGCCTGAATAGCCATACGCCATTTTGTTTTCCTTTTTTTCAGCTGTAATAATTTTAATTTTCATTAATTTAAGCGAAACTCTTAACAAAGACTGCGAGCCCAGCCAGCGGCGGCGGTCTCGGCATCCAGTGCATTCAGTTTCACTTTGACTTTCCCGACAAGTGGCAGCTATCCAGATCAGTAGTAAATGGAAGGTAGATAGGCTCCATAGCAGTTGGCGTCATAGTCCCATCAGTTTTTGTACAAAAAGCCACTTAACATTAAACGATTACACGATGTAGGGACCCATGTGTTGGTGGCTTTGTGTGGGTGAGTGTGTTTATGTCAGGTTGCTTCATGCGTGTTTTAAAAACGTTAAACATGAGCACTAAAACGAACCAACTAAAGCAACAACTAATTAGAACGTTAATTAGCGTTATTAAAGTACGACAACGACCGTGGCAAGAGTGTAAACGAAGACATCCCCCAGACAAACAAACTCGAGAAATAGCTCTACAAGGGGAGGGTGCACTCTACACTAGGGCGTGCCAGAAGAGGGGCGAATGACTCTAACGCAAAGCAGCTGGCTGGACTGGGATGGCTTGGACTGGGCTGGGCTGGAGCTGACTGTCTTGGGAAACTGCTCGTTAAAAGCACATTTAAGATGTTTACAAATGTGTCCTAAGCCGACATATATACAGTTTTCCCGCCCCAAGTTACCTTCTCAATCTATCTGTGCCACTGTCTTTTTCTGTGTTTCCCATTGCCAGCCTCTGTGTTTTGTCAGTTTTTAAGGAAGACAAAACTAGAATGCGCGGAAACAGTAACTCTGCCCAGACGGAAGCGGAAGTGTGCGTATAGGAGAGAATGTTTCAGTGGTAAGAGTATAAAACAGGGCGTGCTTTTGTATATGGCTTAGGTCGGCCCTGTAGACATTTTACAGCCAGTAAATATTACCGCAGAAATCTCAGCTCCTTGGTACTTGGGCAAACTTTTAGACACTCCCACACATACCCATTTCCCATTCACACATTTGATTGCTTGTAATGACAGCAGAACGTGTAGAGCGAAACTTTACTTTAATTGACAGTAAAACGCAATTTAGCTCATTACAAACAACACGAGGCTAATAAAATGTTTGCTGCAGGCAACACGAAACGAAATACGAAAAATAAAAGAGTTATTTTTTAAGCATTTCTAGATTTAATCTTAGACTCAAAAGGGCTTAGCTGTATATTCTAATCGGTACGAAAAACTTTAAGGGGGCCAACAGCTTGAAATGCTGAGACTGTTTGGACTTTTGTTTAATTTTCTCTTTTGCTTTGAAAACAAGTAAGTTGATGTTTTTTTAATAAACAAATTTATACGAATTAAATGAACAATGTTTAAAGCTCATGGTCTTCGAAATTCAATAATGCCCTACACATTTAATGTGAATTTAGTTTTCCAGAGAAATATTTGAAAATGAAAAGTGTGAGATCCGAAAAGAGTGTGTAATCTTCTTGGTAACAAATGCTAACTCTTTTAACCTTATATACTATATATATTTTTTTAGGGTTCTAAGTCAGAGCAAGCTGCAGCCGGGGTAGTCGTTGTAAATGTCATTTAGAGGACAATAATGGCGGTTGCTGATATCAAACGATGATGGTGGTGGCGATGGTTTTCGGACTGGTGGTAATATGGTAGAAATGGCAGTCGAGCGAAAACTTTTCTTGCTTTGTTCGCATTTAAAGTCAAGTTAAAGTTCAAGTTACTGTGAAAATATATGCCCCTCAATATACGCACAGTGTACCACTTACATGAACACCCTCATACATATGTGGATCGATTTACCCAAAAGTGACATAATTATTGCGTTCTTAGTACTCACATACACATTTCTCTTTCGAGAAGGGCGGTATAAAATGAGATGAGAGTAAGAAACTCGAAACGAGGTCCAAAAGGCGAAACGTAAGTGCTTTGAAGTGGGTGCCGGACATGTGCTTGGTCGGCCCTTTATTTTTTCCCCAAGTTCTGGACCACGCCAGCTCAAGTACAATAGTTTATTGCCATCGTGCGGTTATAGCATTGCCAATGGGACCAGTAAGAACGAGGACGATACACAGACACACACACACACACACACAAATCAATTCTGGTCGGATATGTTGGCGTAAATAAACTTTTTATTAATTATATGTGGCAGTGTGTATATGTATTTGTGTTCGCTTTGGTGTAGACTTGCTAAGAAAGCAAGGGAGAAATTATACGCTGAGACAAGCAACTCAAATTGATCAATACGTTAGCCATTTTCAGCTTTAATGTGGAACACATTTAAAGAATGAATAAATAAAGTAATCTGGTTTTCCTTTTGTTGCTTATACAACGAATAAAAGTAAATATTGAAATGTTTAGCATTTGACCCGCAGGATGACGTATAAACCACAAAACAGCAACAACTACGGAATACAATAGATTTCTAAACACAAAAACCAATACTTCCTTTTTTGGAAACTCATACTCTGTGTTTCCCTTCAACTGGCTGGGTGAAATTTGTAGGCGTCTCGACTCGTCGAAGAGATTTGTAAACAAAATTTTGTGGCATACATTTAGGCACACCGCCAGTTGGTTTACTTTATAGCAACCTTCCCGTTTCTCCTCACACTGTCGCAGGCCTCCCTGTCACTCTCTTCTTGTCTATTCTGACTGCCTCCGTTGACGTTGGTATCTTTGTTTGTCTCGATTTCGGTTTCAGTATTTCAGATTCTAGTCACTCTAGTCTTTTTGGACTATTGCCTACTTTTGGGCGCTCAGCTATTTTGTGTGCTTTTTATTGCCCAACGCTTTTCTTCTCTTGGTTATTGTGGGTTCTTGTTACGCTTTGCTTTCTTTCTTATTCTTTTTTATTTATTTTTTTTTTTTCTTTATTTGTATTTGTATGTATGTGTTTATGCCCTTTGGGTTGAACTCTGGCTGGCATGTAGAGCAGAAGGTTTAGCGGATTATAGAATTTTTATGAAGCGTGTAATGTGAAAAATGAGCAAATGAGATTAAAAGTTTTTGGCTGGCTTTTGGCTTAACGATTGAATCAGGATGTGTTTCGTCTGTTGTTGTTTCTCATTTTTTCTTTTGGGTCGCCTACTGACCGAAAATCGAGATTTCTTGCACCCGATAGAAGCGCCTTTCCATTGGTCATGAGTCCACCTTGCCTTTTTGGGCTTACAACCGAATTGACTAACGCTTCTACTAGTGCAAGTTTCCATAGAAGGGAATGAGAGAGATTGAAAAAATTCATGTTTTTATTATTATTATTTTATTAAATTTATAAGTTTCTCTTTCTTTTTTTTTCATTGACCCTAGCCATGATTTGTGTGTGCCTATGCCCTCGGAGAAGCTCTGTATTTTTTGATACAATCAAGGGAAATCATAAATATTTATGGCTGACATTTGCGCCCAATCAATTTGCATTAAAAAACATATTTAGAGCCACTATAACGATGAAGATGATAATGACAATTGCGTTTGCCAGCGCCGATGCCAATGATGATGACCAAACGAAAACTGATTGCCTAAAAATAAATCTGTAAAATGCCGTCAGCCAATGAAGCGGTGTGCTTCATTCTGCGTTATTTCGCATGCATAAAAAAAGGAAGAATAAATTTTATATAAATTTATATATGTGTACTAAAAAAGACACGAAATTCATATTTTCACAGAGATCGAAAAAAAAATGCGAGTGGAATAAAATAAAATAAATTTATTACAACTGTCAGCTTTGCCTGGCGACAAGAATCTGCGCACTCTTCGTGGTTCTAGTTCCGAGGTTTGATTGAGTAGTTTCAAAGACATTTCAAAAATGTCTTCCTTTTAATTGTCAGTTTAATAGTTTAACAAATAATAAAAGCCAGGAGTAGATATGGATGAGCATAGATCTTTTCTTTATGACTAAATAATTTGTTGAAGTTTCAAATAGTCACAATTTAAAGTGAATAACTTTTGATTCCACTCTCTTTTTCTCGATTTTAGTGTTACAAATTTACTTGGTTTTATTTCATTTGGCTGTGAAAGCCTAACCATTTGGCTGTATTTGGTTCATTCAGACACTTCAGTGGCATACATTTGTGGGTCTGACTTTCTTTTTTCTTTTTGTGCATTTTTTTGAAATTTAGCCCAAAAGCTCTGAATGGCAGTGTGCGTGGTTATTTCTGATCATAAAATCAATATGCGCATACTAAAATTTTATTTCTTTACAATTTGTGTTAGAATTTGTGCGTTTCTATGCGCTCAACTGTGCTGTGAGATTTCAGTAAAGTAAAGAGAGGGAGAGCGAGAGGAAAGTAAAGAAATAGTAAATTGTTGGGGGTGGGGTTGGGTTGGTTGCCCTATCGGTTTACGATTTTTTAGTCTCAGTATTGTTTTGTGTTTTTCTTTTCAGAGTGTGCTTTTCCTCATGTAGTTCATTTCGCTCAGACCATCGAGGTTCTTGTGCCATTTGCTTTTGTGTCACATGCCGCATGCTAAGCCCAGTCCATATGGCCAGAGGGGGTTGTGAGATGTATGGTTGCTGAGGTGGAGATCTGAGACCGGCAGCATGTGGTAAAAGTTTTCCCGAGGCAGTACCGAAATGGTGTGGGCGGTGTCAAACGTTGCGTTGACAGATTTTTTCTGTTGTGCTTTGTTTTATTATTTTTTGTTTTTTCTTCAAAGCTTTTTTTTTATTTAGTATTTTTTTTCTAATATGGACTTGTGTCAAATTTTAGAATGCTGGAATGTTTCCTGTTGTTGCTGAAATTTAATTGACAATTCTCTTTCCTTACTGCGCTCTCTTGCCAATGTCTTATCTTAAAGCCAAGTATTGCCTAATCATTTTAACCTAAAAAGCTTTTACTAATTATAGTTTTCTTCACCTATGCTAGATATCATAATGTATTGATTACAATAACACAAACAAGGACAAACAAACAAAAGTTGAGCGAAAGATATTTATGATAAAAGCCATAATGGAAAAGCATGACCATCAAATTTACCCACATGTCATCCAAAGCGTTCAATACAAATTGGTAATGTCTCATTTATTTGGTGGTCTGTCTATCCACCAAATAGCCCGAGAATGTCTCTCCGTCAGGCATTGAGTCAATCGGTCTGTCAAGCCGGCAGACAGTTTCTCCCTGATTTAGTCTGGGTGGCGCTTGTATTGCTTGTGGCATTATTAAATTGCCGCATGCGTTTGTGGCAGAGATACACAGAAACACATCACACACATACACAAACACACATATATATATTTGTACAATCGGAAAATACGTGCTGCCCTGAGTCCTTTAGCTTCACGGTGCTGACCAAACAAACAAGAAAGCAAATAAGCAGACAACCAAACAGCCAGACAGATCGACAGACGAAAACAAGCAAACGAGCTGACACACTCACACTCGCTCGACTAACTAACTGACCGATGATGACGACACTCTCCGTTGTACCAAGAGCACCCGAGACTCTAGGTCTGGCCACACATCACTTGGTTCCCTCATTTCAGTTTGAGTGAGCAAATGTCAAATATACAACGTTGTACACTTATTTCATTTCCAGATTTATGGTAACGTAGTCGACACAACCCACACACAACAAACCGCAACAAACGCACCACTTTTCCTCATCACTCTCCAATACGGAACAACCAACATCTAGGCCACACCATCTTAGTTATGCGTATGTATGCATAACTCGACCAAAAATATATGAATGAGTATGTGTGCCTAGTTTCGTCTGCTCTGCAATGACAGCAATTTCCGTTGACAGTTGGTGAAAACACAAGCGTCATTTTTTTCGGCACATAAGTGAAGCACACTAAAGTTGCTGATAGACAGAGGATTCCATAGACGACACATGTCCAATGTTTGATGCCCCAAATGTTGGTGGGGATGCATTTTCCAGTTGATTGCCAAACCCAAGCTCTACAGTTCAAGCAGAAAACAGACAGAAAACTGGCAAGGACAATTTTGGAGATGTCATCAATTTCAAGTTACAATGCGTCTGTCCATTCGTCTTACTATTTCTGCTAGTCGAGCCCTACAAATTCTCCCTTTCATCTCCGCTCTCATCCATATCAGAGTTTTGTGTTCAATTACAATGAATCATGCAGTGCACGTACTTGTCTCAGTGTTTATGCCGATGTAAAGAGTTTAACATCGGCTCGCCACTGCCTGCACGTAATTTCTTATGACCACAAATTTCTGTAGCGTCACCCACACCGGAATGAAATTATGGCAAGTCGGTTTCGATTCAACACATTCGACTGTTTGCGAAATGAAATTTCATCTGGTTGCCTTTTGGGATTTGAAATGGAGTTAGATTTTATGTCATTTGTAATTGGTTTGTAAATTTGCTTGCTGACCCATGTGGCGTATACGTTATCTTATACAATTAGAAGTTTCTTCATTGACTTAAATAGTAAGCTCAAGAAATAAATAATATAAGATACGCTTAGCCCCTTACCAAAAAAAAATCTAACTTTACGAGTTTTGCGTGATTTCAATCACTTCTAGCGAATGTGTCGTAAAATGGCTCCATTAATAAAATCGTCAGAGCATTGGCTGCCTGGTGGACTAACTAGGTTAGTAACTAAATATGGCAGCTTTTGATGACCAAACCCTTGACTTGCTTGGCCTAGCTGATCCCGATAGAACCTAATTTTTTCAGAGTTGGTTTTACTATCTGAGTAAAGTGGTTTTAGTGAGTAACATAAATAAACAAAGGACATAAATAAATAAACATGAGCTGAATCCGGATTGCTTTGGTTACATGAACGCTCAGATATTTATTGTATTTTATTATTTTATTTATTTTGAGGTGCACAAACCACAAATGCAAAGATTTCTTATATGAAAGAAAAATTATTGTAACATGCAAAATCAACAGACATGCCGACCCAAGGAAATTATGATTCTTGATAAGAGAAATTTTCTTTTTTTTGTTGCGCACACAATTTATTTTCTTTCCTCTTCCTGCGTTCTCTCATGCATCTATTTATGTATCCAGAGTGCTATACTCTTAATATTTTATGCTAAAGCAAAAGTCCAGAAGCCAAACCACATAAAGTGAACATAAAACATGCAAATTAAAAGGCCCAAAAACAATTTCGAGACGAGTGGAGCCGCACTAATTTACACAAAAATAATACAATTTGTGTGCCACCATCTCACACACTCACACACATACCAAATAGACAGAGTTCAAAACATAGAATTGGATATATGACTTTAGTGAATTGGCTTGTGTTGTTGGCTTAACCCCTCTCGACACTTAGCTAATTTTTGCTTAGCACAGACCAAAATGGCGCCACCTCGACATTTACAACAAACCTCCACTAACTTTCTTGGAACAGGCTCGCATAGACACACATAAGAATGGTGGTGGCTATGGGTTGAATATAATATTCACAATGTGGCCACACTGTAAATCTAACTGTCAGATGCGCAGCCACTCCATTTCATTTGCTGAAGCGATGGCGATGGAATGGCTAGCAACGCCTCACATAAAACAAGATGCTTTGTTTTTCTCGATGCACTGAGGAAAAACTAAGATATTTTTCAAACTATCAAAGATATTTCTATAGAAAATCGGGGTAACAATGTTAATTTTTAAAGGAAATCCCAAAACTGTGATTCATTCTAGCGATTTTTTTTTCTCTTGATGTAAGGAATTTAGTTTTTAAAAATAATAAAGGCTCTTCTTTTGATACGTTTGGGTATTTATATAGCAGAAATATAATTTTACTTTGATCAAAGAAAAAGTTGAAATTCTTATAATATTTCGAAGGCTATTTTCTCTCAGTGTGCATTTTATTTGTGGCAACATCCCTCTATCAACCTCAAATAAGGATTGCATGGGGAATATAAAAGTAGTGGTTTTCACGCGCTTACTTAACCCACTGTAATATCCTTTCTTAAGCACATAGCAACACAGACATAAGCCAACGCACACTCATTGAGAATCACATTCAGATTCTAGTGAAGCAATCAATGAAACCAGAGACACACGCGTTGGAAATACACACATGAATTTCCCATCCAAAAGTATGCTTGAGATGGAAAATTGTTGGCTTTTTCGTACGAGTCGAACATACCTTTTATTTCTTGAGCATCTGTATTAAGTTTTATCATACTAATTTACCAGCTTTTTTGGCGGTATTTGTGAGTATGTGTGTGTGTGTGTGACTTTCTCGATCTTAATTACATTGCCGTTATATGTGTCCTTTTTGGCTTTGGCTTTTAGTTTTGGGTGGCATCAGTGACACGCCGAATTAGAGTAAGGAGTTAAGTGGAAATCATTTAATCAAATAAGGGAAAGTTTCCTTAGAGCGACCACATCAAAATACACTTATACCAATATCAATTCTGAATTTCTGGGCCCAAATATTTTTGCTGTGCTTTTGTTGTGAAAACGCTCATACGCTCCGTTGGCTGGCCGCCTTCACTTAGCTTCAAACAAAAATTTCCAAACTAATTTATTTGATTCATTTGAATGCAGATTGTGTTTTCAGATTTGCCATGAACACACACATACTTCTCCTGCTCCATCTCTGAGTCTCTTTCTGTAATATTGTCATTTTCTATCTTTATATTTTCCTTGTTATTTGTTAGTAGCTTTTGGCTTATCTTCGACTTGAGAAGTTGCTCTGTTCCCATTTTAAATGTTCATTTTGTTTATTTTATATATCAAGTTTTCATATCTAGGAGTGTGTTGAGAATGTGTGTGTGTTTGTGTGTGTATATATTTTGTTTTTGTGGTATGCCTTTGTGACTTTTGTTTTTGTGCATAAATCTTAGTTATTAGTAAATTTATTTTCGCTTGACATTTTCACGCTCTCTGAGCAAATTCATTTCGTTTGCTTAATGTACCACATTTGTTTTTTTTTTTTTTTTTGATTTGCCTTTTTTACTATGTACCTTTCCTGATTTTCGATTTTCTAGCCTAACTTCGTGTGGTTTAAGTTGGGAAATTTAAACTTTTGACTGATGCTTTTTGAGTGCTTATACCTACCTGGCCAGAGTTTTGCATCACAAGCTGTTCGGCTTTGGAATCCTTTGAGGACTATGCTCTCAAATACAAAAACAAAACTACAACAACAACAAATGAAATTAATGACTTAAAAGCTTTTTTGCGGTATACGTCACTCATAATACAATCAATGCGTGCAGCGATGGAGCAACAAAAACCGCAAAAGCAACAACAAGGACATCACGCATAAGAGCTCGACAGGAGCTGAGGTATGCCAGGTAATTTGCCAACACCATTTCCTGGCAATTTTTACAAACTGTATGTTACATTTTTAAAAAGGATATAAAGGAGTTTTTACCATACCAAATTCCCACTATGAAAATGTTCATACCTGTTTACAGTTTTCAGAGTTCCTCACCACACTTAAAATAAACGAGACTCACCTGTAATAAAACGAAAAAGATAAAACAGAGAGAGATTGAGTTAATATATGTATATATGTATAAAAGTGCGGTAATTATTATATTTTATTAAGTACAGAAAAGTTCATGTAAACAGAATTAAGTATGAGTAACAGAATCACAAAATTGCCAGTCAGAGTTAAAAACCGAGCTCATAGCAAAGCGAGAAAGTGGAAAGGAGAAAGAACTTTATGGGTTGACAGTCAACCGCGAACGAGACCAGACATAAATTCCCTAGCTCTCAGCTTAACGTGCAACATATTCAAGCAGTTTGTGGTCAGTCACCTTAGCTTCCCTATTTTGCAAGAAAACCCTAACCCCATAAAATAAATGAGTATTCTGCACCCTAGGGCTTCGTGGCATCATTTTTCTTAGGTTTCCGTTTGACACCGAGCAAGCTCGTTTCTATTTATTTTGAACAGCAAATACGATAGACGAAACACCTTTGGCAATAACGAGGGGCAAATTTTAACGCCATTAGCCGTTCAAAATTGGTTAGCGCAACAAATCGAACGGCACGTTCTTAGAAGAAGGACCACTCAACTTTTTCACTCCATCATAAGTCCTCTCCGCCTGGCCTGTCCATCAGAGGCAGCTCTTTAACTGATGCTGGGGGCAACATTAAATCAACTGCAAAAGTTCTGCTTGGAATGCTGTTGGACTCTTCTTTAAACCATTTTCAGCCTCTAGCTTCAGCCAAGTCTTAATCCTATGCCGGAGACAGAGACAATAACCTAGAGAGATTGAGTGTTGGCCGAGTTTAGTGAAGTGGGTGGTTGGGATTTCTGTCAGTCCCCCTGTTGCCAGCGGGTTTCGCCATAGCCATTATTATTATTATGGTTTGCTATCGGTGTGTGTGTGTGTGTGTGTGTACTTGTTGTTGTTTTGTTTGTGGTGCATGACGGAAATTGTGTGGAACAGCAACACGTAGCGCGCCAATTCATTCCGAGTTGGCCATTTGCCGTCTGTTGTGCCTGTTCTGGTAGGTGTGTGTGTGTAAGTGTGTGTGTGTGCTTGGTGCGTGCACTGCCCGTATAAATCATCTTTCTGTCATAAAGCAGCAAACAGCCGTGGTAACAGGAATAGCCACAGTAACGGTACAGGTAACTGTAAACGCAAGCTTGCCTTGTGATGTAAAATGGCGTAAGTTATTTTCTATTCAAAATAAAACAAAAAGAAAACATATTCATTTGAATAGAAGATGTTTTAATATTCAGTGGCAGGCAGCAAAGTTTTTTAGAGTTTTCTTTTTATTTCCGTTGATTTTCATTTCATTTTTTTATTTTTCTCACTTATAGAAAGAGGCCAACACAATGAATACATAAATATTGCTTCATATGGAAAAAAGACAGCAGCGAGAAATGGAAAAATTACCAAAAGTTTTGCTTCGTCTCGTATAAATTAAATTAAATACAAATAAAAGCCAGAGCAAAAGCTGCGGGAGTCTCATGAGGAAGCAATTAATTTAATAAATCAACAGAAAAACTTTTGTGCATCTCACACTTTTGGTACAAAAATTCTGCTTGTATTTTTTTTTTTATATAATTTTTTTTTCTTGTCTTATTTATTTCTGGCAAGTTTTCTCGTTTCAATTCTTTGTCATCGTCTCATCGTTGCTTGGCAGTTTTTGGCTTTCGGCCTTCATGTGTCAACTGAAGAAATACCATTGAGGAAGGCAGAAAGAGTGGCAAAAAAAAAAAAGTAAGCATAATGTTAGAACGAAGGCTGATGGCCTGGAAATGGAGTCGGCAGAATTGCAGAGAGCTGATGCTTGGAAAGGCCATTAAGCGCACGCTTAACTCATCAGTACCAAGCTCTTCAGCAGGGCAAAGAAGGCAAAGAAGCCAATTGATTATTTCTCCCATACTAGGTGTCTTTCTGTCTGGTCGCCTTTTTGCCTAACCAACTCTCTGCCTCTTTTGCCATGACTATAAGCATGACTTGTCTGCTTTTTTTTTTTTTGTATCATGAATTTATTAGTATACTCTTCTTCGAAGACCTACTTTTGAAAAAGACCATATCATCTTAGCAATTTTATACAAGACAGGATAGTACAATAGACTGGCGGAAACTTTAGTAAGTTCATGGAGCAATTGAAAGCATTTCTTGCATATTTTTGATAAATGAAGATGAAGATTTTTCTTAAGAAAAAAAAATAGATTAAAAAAGATTTGGATTACTTCAAAAGCTGTTTTAGTGTTTTCGGTATTAGTTTTCATCCAATTTGTAAGAGACAACAAAAGTATTCATGTTTCCTTACTTTCTTAAGTCTTTTGTATTCTTTGTGAGTTGCTGTTACCGACTTTTTCCTACTTTTAGACCAGGAATAAAGGCTTCTTTGAGATTTGTTTAATTACAACATTCAGCAGAGCGTTGAATATGTTTGAAAGGGAAAAGATGTCGACATTTTCATCACTCCTGCCACTTTGGCCTAACAATGTTAAGAAAACTGAAGTTGAAGAGTCCCAGGAATACACGCCCCGCCTGCCTGGAAGGCAAGATTTGTCGTTTAATTTGAACAGGAGCTGCTTCTGTTGCCTTTCAAATCGTTATCTTTGTCATATTCTTTCATTGTTGCCAGCAATGTAGCCTAGTTTCTTTCGTGTTAGTTTCAAGCGGCCAACCGATTACAAATCCACCTTCTGTTCCGCTCTGGAAAACGTTTTGTTTTCTTCGCAACAAACATCCTGCGTTTCTTGGTAGAAAACAAAAAAGGCTGCCGTTGATGGGTAGAACTGCCTTGGGTTGTAGCAGAAATTTCTTAGTTTTTTTTTTTTATTTCTGTTGCATTTCGGTTAATCAGAATGCATGAAAACACTTCTTGGACTGGTTGCCAATTCTGTCAACTTGAATGTGACGGCAATTGCTTGCCGCTGCAACTGGCTCAAAGCTGATGGTCTGTTTGCTTTGGTTCGTTGCCTTCTGTTCAATTTACTTATTTAGTTTCTGTGACTTTCTGATTATCTGGCTTGTCTGAAGATATATTTTTGTATATGCTATTTCTGCTCTTGATTGGCCTTTTTCTTTACCTTTTCTTCTCTATTTCGCATTAAAGAACCAATTCGTTTATCCACACAAAAAAGCTTCGTGGAAAGGTCAAATTGAATCTTAAAAAAAAAGTTTCTTGTTCTATTTTACTTTCTGGTATTTTTGTGCTTTAAGATGATGAAAATGCTTATAGAATTTAAACTTGCAAGCGACGCATTAATCCATCCAATTTTCTCCTCACATTTCCGAGGAGTTTCTGTCTGTTGAATATGGAGACTCTTTGGGTATATGTCTTTTGATTTTATGGACCAGCAAAGCAATAAAAATGCGGCAATGACAGAAAAGACAACCAACAAGCACACAACTATTCCAAGATATTTTAAAATAAAAATAAATTGCTATAAATGTATAAATAAAACATGGACTGAATCATAAAACTGTGAGATATACAGCGTAATTATGTGTTAATTTGATTTTGGTTGCAGCTCTCTCAGAGGGCTGTTATCTTTTTATTATGCCTGTAAGTGAGAAAGATTCTTAGTCAACTTAGTGGTTTTATAGTTGGATCTCTAGGTGGGAGTTTGTACTGCATAGTTGGGTGTTTTTGGAAAAAACCATTAAATTGAAATGACTATGCATATATTTCTTGCTTGCTGAGTACTGTTTTTATTTTCTTTTGCATTTGCAAGGGAGCCTGAATAAGTCCCAATTGGGTTTTATTATTATAAAAAAAAAACAAATTTTTAAAATATGTTTTATTTAGGACACTCTGAGGTAATATGAAAAAACAAATATATTTATAGTTTTTTTTTTTTTTGCTTTTATTTTGGTTTTTGTATGGCTATGAAAATATCTATAAATTTTTATAGTTAACTTTTGGCATTCATAAGTTTGAATTGCCTAGGATATGTGGTTATGAAATTACTGCCTTCGGATTTCCCCAAAAGGATAGTTTTTGTCAATTTGGAAAATTCAAAATTTAATGTGGTTTTCAAATTTTATCAAAGTCATTTCGGCCGATTTTAAAGCTTAGGTTGCAATATTTATTGATTTATTTTCTTGGTGTTTACATCAAGATCGGAATAAAAAGAAACCCATTAAATTTATTGAAAGCATTCTCGTTTAGGGCATGCATGTAGCACACTTTAGTTATAAACGAGTCCCGGTTGAGCATATCGTAGTTGTCTTTATCACTTGGCTCGCTGGAGTATCTGTTTATTTAGGTGCTTGTTTGTGTCATTTTTATGGCCGTGTTTATGAGCGATGTATGCGGTTATAATGCACACAAACAGCAGCAGCAACAGCAGTAGCAGTAAGTACAAAATATAGAACTCGAGTGAGAAGAGTCACCAACAGTAACTGCTTTGGCTTATTTATCTATGCCAACAACATTGCCATTGCTACCGCCATTGTCGCCGGCATTGCCAGAGTGCCTGCTTGTGTGCGTTACCAGCAGCCTGTCCATGTCATTTTGTTTGCACGCAGGCAAACCCATTTATGGTTGTTGCGGCCTCCACCATCTTTCCATATTTGCCCAACGGCCCTCTCTCCTTGTTGTCAGTGATAATGGGCCACAGAGACCATCACCAAGGACAACATCACGCAACGCGCCACGGTGGCATTCGGTGGCCACAACCGCTAATACCCCAGACTGGTTTGTGTTTCGGTGGTCATGATTGTCACTACTGTCGGCATTCGCATTGGTTCCGCGTCTAATGAATGCGATAGGTGTATGCATTAGGTATTCTGTTGGTTGGGGTGAAAACTTATTTCACTCACCTGACTGTGCAGTTTGTCAAACGATTTGCTACTCAATTTTGGCTTAGTGCATTAGCCCCTTGCCAACTAGATTTGACTTATCTTGGTCGCAGTTGCGACCTTCAACTTAGCAAAGCTCCAAAGTGTGTATATGTGTGTCTAATGTCATGAGCTAATGCGGCTTAGGGACTATTTGATGGCTGTTAAACTGGACACTACGGCAGCTGTGACTTGATTGCGTCAGCCTTTGCCTTTCGGGCTCAGAGTGGGTAAAATGGCTTTTGGGTTTGATGAGCGCTTTGTTGGCTGAGTTTACCGCGTGTCTGTTATACTGCTCATTAACTATGAGCCATTTTTGGCAATAATGGATCCGAGAGAGATTGGCGTAAGGTTGGAGCCAACCTTTGGAATTCCATTAAGGCATTAAGCTAATAACAAAATTCCAAAAGCATAAAACTTGCAACTGCCAGGCAGCTAGGAATGAAGTTAAAATGTCAAACTTTTTCTGTCTAACCGAAGGGATGCTGTCAACAGAGCCAAGCACAGCCAAGTTGACGTTTCCAATTTTTTTTTTTTTTTTTTTGGGTAGGAGAGGTAAGGGTATCAATCTGGGAATTTGCATAGTTTGTTCTGTGCAAAGTCGGAGAGTTTTTCATAGTCGTTGGCACGAAAAATACCGCTATAATCGTACACCCTGTGCATCATTGCAATTTTGAGTTGTGGTTGTTGTTGTTGCCGCTGCCACTAAATTTTTACCAGCTTTTGGGAATTTGAAACGCGTCAGCGTACCGAAAATGCCAACTTTAGTTATTCGACGAATACATGGAGTTTTACCCGAAAGCCAAATACCTATGTAAAAGTTAATATTTTCGAAGTTCACTTAGGAAATGGAGACTGAAAATAAAAGAGGATCTAAGAATTGGGTAGACTGCATAGAATCTCTTCTTCATTCTAATAGAAAATAAATATTTTCCTCCGTCAGCTTTGGTCTGAGTTGTTTTTGAATAAAATTGCAATGACAAAAGAAATTGAAAGTAAACAGCATTCGCATAAAAAAATCCTACAGATCTCTTAATTTTTTTTCTGTCTTTTGTTCATGGTCAAATATTATATTTCTTTAATTTCTCAAGAAAATTTTTTTCAGAGTAACTTGAGCCTCATCGACTCAATTTTTCTATGGCAAGATGGTAGTTCAAATAAGAGGAACGTAAAGGCAAACACAAAAGTTAATTAAAACATTTTTGGCGTTTTTGTTTTCCTTTTGCCTCAATTTAAAACTCAGGCTCGAGCCAATAAAAATAATAAAAATAAATATACAGAAACTTTTTTTTCTTAAAACTTGAAGGATTCTCAGGAAAAAAGTCGATAAAGTTTTAAAAGGAAAAAGGGTTTTCCGCGTCAAAATTCAATTGAAATTTAAACCTTTCACGAAGTGTTTTCAGCTTTAAGTGGAATGGACCTTTCAACTGCACCGAATTGGATGGGGGTTATCTTGGAAATTTCAATTGCATTATCAAAGGGAGTGAGGTAAACTTGAAAGCTATTTTTTTAACGGCGTGTTTGCAAAGCTTCGGAGAAAACAAATTGAAAGCCGCCAAATCCCAAATTAAAAATTAAAATCACCAAAAATCCACTCATTTTATGCTCCTCAGACTATCCCAAGAACATTTCTTATGCACAGGGAATACACAAATAACGGCAAGAAAAAATGAAAAACCCGGCAAAAATGAAGTCTGAAAAGCAGCGAAAAAAAAAATTGGCAAAGAAAAAGCAAATCATGAAATTTAAATTGAAATCGCAGTTCAAATAAAGAGAAATGAAGCGTTTAAATTGTGGAAAGCGACTCTTTGTGTGTTGGTTAAGGTATGCGGGCTTGTCTGTATGTGTGTGTGTATGTATGTGTGTGGAAATGGTTGTAAGTAAGCACAAAGTTAATGTGAGAAACGGTCTTGTTGATTCTGCGGTTGCCCGGACGGAAAGACCACACCAAAAAATAGAAGAAGAAAAATCTGAATTCGTTTTTCTTCTTGAAAGTGGCAAAAAGCAGCACCGGTGAGACCAACTGGCAATGGCATGGAAATGAAAACAAAAGCAAACACTGCGCCGAGAACAACAAATTTCGTAGAGTAAGCCAGACAGATCTCTCAAGTCTCAAAGGAGCCATAGACGGACGTTTCTTTTACCATTTGGCCCCTCTGACCCTCTGACCTCTCTGAACAATTGCCCTATGCTCTCCATACCAATTTGTGAAGAATCCCTGGAGAAGCCGCTATATTGCTACATAACAACCTAAAGAGAAATGATTGTGTATATTTATGCTTAACTTGGCACAGATTCCGACTTGAATTCAATGCGACGCGAACTCGTCATGTCTCGACTTGACTCGGCTGACTTAAAGTCGCACACTCTTTATCGCATATGGGAATGCGTGTTGTCTGTTTATCCAGCCGAAAATAAAGTAAATAAAGCAAAGAAAATCACGTCTCGTCTAGAGCCTGGGATTCCGATTCCAATTGCACGGCTTCCTCCAAGAAATTCAGCAAAAGAGCTTTTGTGTGTGTCGAAGGTGTCGCTCAATCGCCTCGTTAAATTTTTCATAAATAAACACACAATGAAAAACGTGGAAATTATATTTCACTTGCGGATTTATTTGTAAATCGAAGATAAATCAACAAACATTCACATACGCACACAATCACGCCCTCATATGTGTGTCGCTTCATTATTGTCTGTTTATCATTCGCTCGAGCGCAAAATCATTAACGCTGAGAATCTGTTTGGGTCTGGCAGGTGGGCTGGACATATTGTTTGAAAAACTGTACCAGAATTCCAGGCTTTGCTTTTGTTTTTCATATATACGCTATTGTATTTGTCCCAGGATCCCACAAATAAATCCAAATCACAATTGTGCAGGTTTGGCAAAATCTGGCGTCGCAGTATTTTGTTTGAGATCTCATATGTAGCAACTGTAATAAACTTGGCATACTCCTACTCTAACAAACCAATACAGAGACACAGACAATGCGTAAAAGAAGAAAATTTTGGAAAGAAACCTAGCAAAGGGCAACTGGTAAAAGCGAATGTCAAAAGCTGATTTACACAGTGAAAAATAATATGGTTTGAAGTTGATATGATTTTGACTTAAAAATATATAATTCCTACTTTGGAGTGAATATTTTCTTTCAGGATTTAAGTAATACAGATAAAAAAGACTGAAACAAAATCTACTTAATAATATCTCTGAACTATTTCATACAACATGAACTCTTTTCGGTAAGTCTGTCAGGATATTGGGAAAAGTTTTGAACTAGTCGAATAAATTTCGCTACTTGTCTGATAAGGAAACTAATAGAAAACGTTTTGCCTGTGTGGGTGATTTTGTCAAAAACTTTATCGAGTTTTTTTTTTTTTATTTTATCACGTGTATAAACCATTCGACATGACAGGGGCAGCCGAATCGGCGACAGATGCTGTGATTCTGTGTGCGTGTGAAAGGAGATTTCATTTGTAAGCGTAGGTGTGCCTGTGTGAGTATCTGTATAAGGGGACACGTGATTTATGCTCTCTTGGCAGCGTGTGTGTTGGCTTTTGTTTATTTAAGCGGCAATTGAGTCTCACGTCTTGGTGACAAATCGATTTCTTATCACTCTGCGGTTGATTGTGCGGAGACTCTTAGAGGCAATCAAAATAGCTGAGTGTATGTGGTACGCCCACAGGGATAAGGTGTAGGCGGTGTGCTGTGTGTATTACCATTCCAAAGCAGACATTGCCATTTATTTTGCCTTCTTACTTTTTAGTAAATAAATTTTTAATTTAATTTTAAGCGCTTGAAACGATTACGCGTAATTCAATCGGCAGAGAGTTTCGGAATTACGGCCTTCCTGGTAGAAAGGACCCATCATTTCTGAACTGCTGCTCTGGCTTCCTTTGCTGTTTTATCAGTGCCAAGCCAGCGAAAGCTGTTGACTTTTATGGCAAATGACTAACGTCGGTCTTCCTCGTTCTCCTGTTGGCAAACTTTTCACTTTCATTTGCTCAGAATCCTCCTCTACCGTTACAATCACAACTTTATTCAAATACCCGGACTCGGAGTTTACGAGAGCGCGTCTGTTTGTTGGTAAACTTTGCGCCTCCGTTTTAGTCCTACTAGTCGTATACGTATTCGCGGCCAAAGCCGCAGCCCCTCAATTGTCGTCGGTTCTGGTCTGCTGGTCTTGTTTTCGTTGGCTTGCCGTTCTTGTATATAGTTGCTCACATTTTATATTTGTTTTAATTTCCTTGCTATTTCCTTGGCACATTTGTCAGTCAAATGTGCAGCTTCCCTTTTATACCAAGCGCCACCCTTGAGGTCCACGAAGTCTGGAATCCGCTTGGGCTCGTATCCGAATCTCTTTCAGTGTTCATTACAGTTTACTGCCGCTTCACGGAAGTTCAGTTACTTGTTACATCCGCTTGTGTAAATGATTTCTATATCAAACGGAAACTTTTGTATCGTGTCCATGTGGCAAGGGGGTCCACAAGCAGAGGATCTGCCCGTGAGGTGTTAAAACTTTAAAAAATTCCTGCTGACTAATCAAATTTTTTTTGTCAATGGACAGTGCAACTGCAGCTGAGCTCCTGGGGGGTATATAGAAAAAGATCACGTGTCGAAGGTGCGCAAGCATCTGACAATGTCCCTCGTTAATGGCATTTTATCACCAATTATAAAACCTGTCATTTTGGCCTTTTTATCTGACGATTTTTCTGATATAAAAAGGATACTCACACACATATGCGTGTATGCTTGCTGGTTGGACTTGGGTGGGAGAGGAGGAGGTGCTTAAAAATGCCAATCATGTTGATGGCCTGTAGCATCTGCCCCGTAAATGTGATTGTCAGTGTACATTCGTGTGTGTGTATGGGAGTAAAAGTGAAGCTCGTTATGAGTGTCACGTGGATGACGTGGCGGACTGACAGCTTAACGTGTGAGTGGGTGGACTTCAGTTTGACTGCTTTAATATCATTCAAAGGTCAACTCCTGCTCCTCCCTGCACTGCTAGCTGCTAGGAAAATGACCCAAGTAGACCTCCATCGACATACTCCAGAGTTGAAGTTCCGGAGACCAGCTGCTGCTGCCACCAGACAAAATCAACAAGGCATTAAGGGATGGACCGGGGCGTCAGCAAACCCCAAAAGTAAATAAAATGGCTTCCTACACGACGAACGATTAAAAGAAGAAACTGACATATGCAATAAACAATAACAACATGTTCAAAGGAAAAGTAGGGAGACAAGCATAGATTTGGGTTGGATACGGTAGACAGTAACATATGATAAACATGAGAAATTTTAGTGCTACATTCCGTTTCTTTTTTGTCTGTTTCCTTTATTTCCCCTACTGCATCTGGCCGGGTTTGTGTAACCGAAATAAGCAAACATACATATTTTATGTAGTTTATGCGTTTCACTATTCTCTGCATATGCTTGTTTGTTTTGTTTTTTTCTTTACCGTCTTTTACTCTTTTTACTTTGGGTATTTGTGTATGTGTAAATAAAAGCTGTTAAAATACGATAGTGTTCCCCATTAGCACAATAGAGCCACACTCATGCACACACACGAACACAAAAAATGACACAATCACACGAAACATGGCTGCTGCTTACAGCCCCTCGCAGCTAATAGGTAGGGGGAAGCCAACCACTGTAGAACGCATACAAAATAAGAAAAAATTGCTAGACAAAAGAACAACAAAAAATAAATCATTTCTGTGAATAGAGAATTATTAATACTCTTTACAATTATGTATTGATAAAACTCTACCTAGAATCGACTCAAGCTTAAAAAAAACTTGAGCAAATAATTTGAGTTAACTCTTAAATTAAGTTTTCATTTCTGAATTGCTTGCGGCTAGAATGAATCTGAATATGAATGAATATGAAAATTTTTAAAGAACTCGAATCGAACAAAAACTATTGTACAGAAGCTATAAAATTTTTAATTGCTCTCCATTTAAATAAATGCAATAAAATATCTTTATTCAAAGAGTTAAACAAAGTATATCAAGATTCATAATGATAGCTAAAGAAAAAAAGTTTTCAATATTCCAAAGAAAGAGCGTAGAAGAAAATGGAAAGAGACTGTCGAAACGGTATCTGTTACAATTGTGGGTGAAAGCTGGCAGAACTCTCTTTCACTCTGAGGCCAACGAATGCACAGCACGCAAAGTGTAACCGCAAACACGACAACGCACTGACGGCGAGAACAGTAAAAATAACAACAACAATAACAACAACAACAATAACAATAACTGTAATAATAGCAACATAGTAGAAAAATACAAGGACACACAGACAAACAAAAATGAGCACAGACGCATTCAGAACCAGGCACAGACACTGAGGAGGGAGGCTGAGGGAGAAGAGGCAAGAACCACAACGCTTTACAAATGATATGAGATGTTTTGTGCCTAGTGCTCCTCAGACGATAGCAGCAAAAGCAAAAACAAACTGATGCAGACAATGGCAGTCACTCTGGCGGGAGGTGTCATCGACGGCAATGGCTTTTCTTTTTCTGCTACTTGGGCTAGCCCGGCCCGTTATTTATGTGCCTAGAAGAGGAGGAATAGAGTGTTTCGCTGTGTATGTGTGTGTGTGTGTGTGTGTGTGTGTGTGTGTGTGTGTGTCAACCGCCAAGTTTACGATCAGCAACTGAGACTGTCACAGGACATATGCTTGCTGAACGCATGTGGAGCGTCGTTAGTGTCGACTTCTTGCCTTCTGAAAGAGGCTTAAGAATCTCGGATTCATTTTACAAGAATCACCACTAACTTTGTGCATATGTGTAGACCATTCTTTGACTGCCTTTGTTGGCACATTTCCACACGTCTATTTATGCCCGGCTTGGTGCCTTTCGAGTTTCCTTTATTTGCTTTTCGCACTTTCACTTAGCGAATAACCAAAACGACCTAAACAAGTGAATGGCAGACCCAAAGACCAGGCGACTGACTTACCCACTTAGTCAGTTTCATTTCCATCTCAAATTGTAGTTAGCTTGGATTCTCCTCCTCTCTTGTTCTAGAAGGACAGACAAGTACAGTCTGCATTTGTTTTGTCATATTTCCATAAAGGTAGTAGATGGTCTTGATTCTTTTTACTAAGTGCCTGAGATGCTCTATGCCTTTTCTGGTTCTGACAGTGCATTTCAAATATCACTCGATTAGCAAGTCAACTCGAAACCACAACAGAAATACAATTTCTTGGACCATATTTTCTGATATTCAACTTTTAATTTGGTATCTATGTATTTTCTCTTAACACTGGTTTTGCTATTTCTTTTCTGGCTGTTTCTTATGTCTTGGCTATGTTTTTGGTCTTGTTACTAATAATATCCTTAGTGCACGCTTGAATTCATAACAACGGTAACAAATGGCTAAGCTACATGGTTGCTGTTTCCGGCCTCATCCATTTGTCTTACGAGGCGTGTGCCCAGCCATAATATCAAATCATATTTTAACGTTTATTTCAACAAAGCTAAAAGCTACAAAAAAAAAAAAAAAAGAGACGGAAAAGGAAAAGAGAACGAAAATCTTAGGTCAAGGAATTGGCTTTCTGCTTTTGCTACTTTTCTCAACTTTTTTATGCTCTTTATTTATTTATTTTTTTTTTCTGTTAGAATATTTCCTGGAAAAAAACGGGACAGGCTAGAATGCCAACTGACAGTGAAAAGAATCGGACTAATTTCATAAGGCCAAATAAAATCAAAATGAAAGACAACAAAAAGTGAAACAAGAACAACAGAAAATGGCACGTCTACACTCACACGCACGCCTAGGCAGACAATCGGTTAGAAAGTTTATTATTTAAGCGCAGAAAGATGGAAAGGAATAAAATAGAATGAAATGGATTTATCGCCGCCAACTTTAGACATAAAATCTTTTGACGGCTCTGAAGGATTCCCTAGAGCAAAAGGGGGGAGAGAACAACTTGTTTCTTAATGCAGTTTAGAGCAAACGGACACGGAAATCATCAAAGCCCGGACAAGTGTGGCACTTCCGGTCTGTGGCAATGCCTGCCAACAAAAACAACCAGCAGTCATGAACATTTACGTAGACTCCAGCATGACCCAAGCTGACAGATGGACTGACTGGCAGTAAAGTTAAATGAGTGCATATTGCTGAGTGGTTGCCTGACTGAAGGAAGCCCCAGCAATGTATTGATGAGGGTGAGGGTGACGGTGGGGATGAGGCTGAGTATCCATTTTAATTTACTTTTTGAAGCGTAAAAGTTACGAATATTCAGTTTTTTATGACAATATTAAAGTTAACGCCAAAGTCGAAAAACAGACTTGTACGTGAAGCCATACAGGACGTATACGCAATGTGGCCGCACAGTTTTGAATTATGATGATGAATGATTATAGAATACAGAGGAGTGGTAAATATGTAGTATCAATGTGAGCCAGCCAAAGCAAAGTGTTTTACGGTGTGTTATGGTGTGGTGTGGTGTGGTATGTTCTTTTCTGGTTGTTGAAAAAAAAAAGTTAGCATTGCCTTGGCATGCGCAAAATAAAAAGGAATTTTGCAAATGAATTCTTAAGTATGCGGCGGCGGCTTTGAGACAAGGCGCGGCATTTCCAATTGCCGCAAAATATGCGAGGCACACTCACCAGTTTGTTGGCGGTTCGGCATCCTTTAAAGGGTTCATCAACATGCCTGAGCTGGGCTCAACAAAAAATGCCAATGGAATTTCGAAATGACTTTCGAGCATTGAAATACATACATTTCTCAAAGCCTTACACAGACAGACAACAAAAAATATAAAAGCCAACAGATCCAAAAATATACACACAAACACACACACATCTATAAATATTTATAACTGAGCCGAACCGTAAAATGTCAATGTCTTTTTAATTATGCACAAAAGTGCCGAGTACGAAAAGTGCAGAGTCGAGAATCTAAGAAAACAGAGTTTGAGGTCGTAGTAATTTTCACTTGACGCTGTCAAATTTTTCACGCAGTTTTTTTTTTTGTTTTTCCTTTTGCCTCATCTCATCACCTTAGTTGGCCGCAGCTTGGGCTTTGCTCTCAGCTTCTGCTTTAGCTTGTTGTTTTTAATTTAAAAATTTTGTTTTCCATTTGCATTAAAAGGCTCCAAATGAGCGTAATTAAAATTTACCCATGGGAGTGACCTTTGCATTAGTCGACAATTCCGACCGGGTGGCTGTAGGAAAACGAACCGAAAAATGCGTGGCACGGCAATAAAAGTGTGGCGCCCCAAAAACAAAAAAAAAAAAAGAAAACCCAAAAACTTTTGAATAATTACGAACAACTGAACTCAGTCCGAATGCTCATCCAGCAGACCAACAGAAAATAAACAACAAAAACAAAAATCCCATATATCTTTATGAAGCATCTGCCGCATGTCCAGCCTGTCGCGACATTCCCATTCTGGGGGGGCAAGACTCCTTTGCTGAAATTTATATTTATTTTTGCTTATTTTTGTTCTATGTTAAGCGTGAACAAAGATAACAGAATTTTTAAAAGTTAAGCACATTTCAGTCATATGCTAAATTAAATTTACAGCTTCTTATATTTTTCTGAATGTTTAGATGGAAAATTTGTATCCAGGAAGTTGTTAGCTGGGACTTTATAATTTTCCTGTTGAAATTATCTTGTAATTAGTTTATCAAATTGTGCATTTATTCTTAAGAAGTACAAAACATTCGAATTATTTTCACAGCCTCTTCAACTCACAAATTAAATTGTGTTATATGAGTCTTGATGTCTTGAAGATTAAATTTACTGGAGAAGGAAATTAATAAGCAATCATTGTGATTTACAAATAAGCATATATGTTGTTATCAATTGAAAGTAATTAAAAAGTATATAGGTATATATTCCTAATTACTAATATTAGTAAATAAGCTTATTAAAGCCTTGCTCAGTTGGTATGGTAAATCAAATAGAATTCTGTAAATTTAAATTTTCATCCCTTAGTTTTTGTGCGTAAATTATTTTTTTTTTTTTGTGACTTTCAATGAAATAAAAGAATAAAAAGGAGAGATATTTGGTTGACTCTGGGTTCAAATTTTTGTTAGGAGCCAGGAGCAGCACATAATGAAGTTTATAAGCACCACAGAGTACACAGACTCACACATGAGTACAATCCTATCTGAAAGCATATCTTTTAACACACACAAACACATTCAAACAATTACAAAAATATAACTCCAACTTTATTTGGGTCCCTATCTCCCAGCAACAAATGAAATCTATGGAGGATTCCGACTTGATTGCGAGTTGACTTCGTCTGGGACAATTGTGTGTATGGCAGGAGGGCTTCGTTGAGGTTTTACTGGAGTGTGTCTCACTTGACTTGAGCAGCACTGAACTGAAACTTGTCTAGTTTATTTTGTTGCAAGTACAGTCTAATTTAATTTTAAACTTTTTTGATTTCTCTTGTGTATTTCCAGAGATGAGTCAGAGGGTTAACATTTGTATATTAAATAAAGACAAATGTTAAAACTGACTTCGCCGACTTTGGAATATCCTTTACCTGTATCACTTACAAACGTACCAAGCCCTTAGGGATAGGCTTAGATATAGCATAGATATATCTAATTATGTAGCCATATAGTCAGTCCTTACATACATTTGTATAAACTTGATATACCCTTTGTATCTCACAGGTTACAGGGTACAGAAAGGCAGAACTGTGAGAAAACACTCAGGCAAATGTGCAAATTAAAAACTATGAACTTCATTTTGAACAATTTATTTCAACAAAACATGAAACTCAATCAGAAACTCAGTAAAACTCAACAAAAGTTCTTACTTTTTGATTTACAAAATTTTACAATAATTAGTTTATTCGAGTTTGAAATCGAGAAAAATATCCTGGCAATTGACGTAGCTGCCTTGATAAATTTCAAGAGAATAAATCAAACAAGAAATAACAGATGAGTTGAGCTAGCAATAGAACAATTGTCAAAAAATAAAAAGAATACCACGCCCTTATCATTTGTGGCATTTGAAGAGCCTTTGGCAAGATTGCTACTTTGGTCGCCATTTTTGCACTTCTCTCTTTTCCACTAAGTATACTTTTGTTTCGTCAGATCTTTCCCCTTTCGTGTTGTAATGTTTTATTTGTTTCTTTTTCTTATTCTTTTTTCTATTTCACATTAAATTCCATAAAATTCTCAGCCAGCCTGTGTTATTTTATTATGATTCTTTTTTTTTGGTCTGCTCCCGCAAATGGGACCAACGACGCTTTCAGTAATTTATTTGGCCTACGGGTTCGCTAATCGTAAGACGTTATATTTTTTGCCGCCGCTGTCTTTCTTCCTTGTTGTTTTTGCTGTTGTCTTTGTACTCGCTCCTGTCTGCCGGAGGAAGGACTACGTTGAGGCGGGAAATACTTTAAGACGATTTTATGTAAATGTTTTTCGTGCTCATGTTTTAAGTGTGTTTGTTCAAGGAGTGCGACAACACAACGGTGAGCTCAACTTAAAAGGCAAAAGGCAGTAACAACAACAATAAAGACAGAGTAGCAACAACGAGAATGTCGACAAACTTTGCTCCCAAAAGAAAGAGAGTCGCTTGGTTTTCAGCTCCGCGTCCTGTTCTCCCCTCTGTGCTTGTTCATTTGGAATTTTATTTAAAATGGATTATGCCCAGCCTACCAGACTACCAAAATGTCTTTCTTTTTTTGCCATTTTCGCTCGCGAATTTCTAAGTGTTTATGTGACAAAATGACAGACTGACAGCTCAAAACAATAACAACAGGACGAAGCGAATAATGAAAGTGTTTTTATCGGCTTTAAAGTCTGAATTTAATGCAAGGCATCTGTGCTGAAATTACATTTTGATTTTCTTGCCATAAATCTTCATGTAGCAAAAACAGAGTTGGTTAAATTTTTTGGTTAAGTGGTCTCATATATGTAGCCACTTCTTTTTGCCGTTGAAATGTCCTGTGGTGTCGAGCGTCGTGTGTGTATTTGTTTGGCAATTATCTACCGGGCAAGTAAATCAATATGCCTTGCACGGCACAATTTACGACAAATAACACATTAAATTGAATTGCCAAATTTTATTTTATTGTTAAATCGTGCACAGTGGCAGCACACGCTATGGAGATGATTGCTCTTTGGGATATACTGGTCGTCTCTTCCGGTCCCTTAACCAAGCTTTCACTGCATAACTCTTTCGTTTATTAACCATATCCTCGCCCAAGCTTTTACCCCTGTCACCCCTTTCACCTCTTGCTTAAAATATTCGCATTTATCGTACTTTTGGCGGCATATCGAACCAACAAAGGCGCCAACAACCATCCACACAATTCCCTTCTCACACGAGCGGCAAATCGGTGACAACGCCAGCTGGCGTGATAAGCCATTCATTACGATTATTACGGTGCGTCGACTGGCGGGGGACCAACAACATGTGCCACATCATTGAGCCGAAAGGCAAGACAGCCAGGGTGTCAATGGTTCAAACGGATCGTATGGCATCAGGCCATGTAAGAAGGAATTCAGCGGGGTAGAGTTAACAGATGAAAAAAAACAAGCAAAATTTTGCTGATAGGAGTAAAAATTTTCATACTCATTTATTTTTATTTACTGCGCGCAATTTGCACATAAAAGCCGCACCAACATCAACAACAACAACTACTACAAGACAGCAACAACATCACCGTTGCCAATCACACCAAAATGAGTCTCTGACAGTGACTTTGACTATCAGACTATCAGAAAAAAAGCTAAATAAATAAAAAACAAACAAGCACACTCAACTCTTGCTTTAGTTCTTGATATGTATCTACCCACTACTACTCTCCATACGAGACCAAGTACACGGAGAGAAATACACTTTCTGCCTGGATCAAAACATTCCTAAATAAAGGTTTCGAGACTCTGAAAACAAGATTGTGTCAAACTTTCCTTAAAACAACCATCCGAAGTCAAGACGAAAAACTGCGCGCAATTTGCACATAAAAGCCGCACCAACATCAACAACAACAACTACTACAAGACAGCAACAACATCACCGTTGCCAATCACACCAAAATGAGTCTCTGACAGTGACTTTGACTATCAGACTATCAGAAAAAAAGCTAAATAAATAAAAAACAAACAAGCACACTCAACTCTTGCTTTAGTTCTTGATATGTATCTACCCACTACTACTCTCCATACGAGACCAAGTACACGGAGAGAAATACACTTTCTGCCTGGATCAAAACATTCCTAAATAAAGGTTTCGAGACTCTGAAAACAAGATTGTGTCAAACTTTCCTTAAAACAACCATCCGAAGTCAAGACGAAAAACAAAGAAATCAGTTTTTTTTTTTGAGAGAGAGTTTCGAATTTTTCTAAACTTAAGAGCTGAGGACTTTTTTTTCTGTGTACAAAGTGTGTGACAGACACACACAAAGAATTGAAAGAGGAAAAAAAATTTTAAGAGTGAGTCAAGTGAAAATATCGAAAAATTATGCGTGTGCCGTAAAAACCAAAAACTCATATTTTGTTATATATTTTGGCTTTGGTTTGAAGTTGTTGTTGTTGTTGTTGCCGACGACTTGGTGCTGTCAATATTTAAGTTTTGACATTGTTATGAAGCCAGCAAGAACAACAAAGGGAATTGCCATTGAATTTGCGTATGTGTGTGTGTTTGTGTGAAGTTAATTTATGGTGTTAATATGCGCAAATGTTGTCATAAATGTCAAAAAATTGTGGATTTTTGTTTAAGAAATATGAGGGGCCATAAAATTTTAAGCATTTGTTTTTTTTTTATCCACTGCATGTGGCTGTCTTTTGATTCGGAAGAGGGCTGTTAAATGCAAAAAATTTATTTAAATCAAAGAATTACTTATATTGATAAGTTTGGAAAATATCCATTCGAAAGGCTTGGGTCTTGGTTTGAAGAGGCAGCGTAGCGATTGGGGTTACTGGCGCCAGTCTTGGGTTAAAAGTGAAAAGGCGAGGCATGAAACATTTCATTTTATTTAATAAAATGCTGTACGGAATTGAAAATCACAAGGGGCGCCTCCTCAAGGCGGCTACTGGGCGTATACGCAATTTGTTTTATTTGTCTTGAAATGTTCTAGATTCTAATGGTGAATGGCAAAATGGCGTTGTTATATTGTATACAGAGAAAGACAAAAAGTATAGCAAACTTATTTTGACCCAAAACACTGAGAGAGACAGAGAGAGAGAGAGAGAGAGAGAGCAAGCGGCTTAAGTTGGACTTGGAGTCGAACGTGCGATTTCGTTTTAATTTGCGATTTTCCGCTTGTTTGGCCAATTAGGCGCCATTTGACTTTGTTGAACAAGAACAACAACAACAACAACAACTATCTCCAGCACTTGTACAAAATAGAGAGTCAGACAGCTGGAAAGACAAAAAGAGACTGCCAGCAGTTGAAAAGCCTTTATGGTTCAGTCTGAAAAGGGCACAAGTAGACGGCGTGGCTGCTGTTTTTGGCTTTTGAGTTTTTCGGATTTTGGATTGATGGTGCGGTTAGCTTAGAGCGGTCTAACAAAAATTTTCACTTTTCGTTGGTAGAGTTAACAATAAATTAACTTTTCAGTTGCGTTGGTCGAATGGCCGACTGTCCAATGTGGGCACCATGGGCAGTATGTTTGTTGTCATCGTCTAATTGGACCCCTTAAGGACAGCAGACGGTAGGATGGTGTCCGGGATGGATGAACTTTAGACTCTTGCATAAGCCAAATGAGGGCAAGTAGAAAGTTAGAGGATAATATTGAAAGAAATGGGACAGAGTAAGCAGAGAAAGATTCTAAAGGGACATAAAAACTTTGTTCTTGATTTTAATTCAATTAGTGCTCTTAAAGTCAATTGGAAAAGAGTTGTTGTTGTTGTTGTTGTTGTTTGCTTTATTTTATTTTGTAACATGTTTTTTTTTTGTATTTGCTATTTTTGTTGTTGTTTTCAATTTACTTGAAAATTTTATTTGCCAACTTTAATTTACTTTGACTTTGCCATTGCCAGACCATCCAACCAACCAACCAACCAAGCAACCAGCCGACCCACCAAGGGTGAAATGTGAGCGAGCTCATAAATTTTAAATCCGTTTCAATTTTCATTGGTCTGGCGCTGTTGTTTTTATACTCTCCTTGCTCTCTTATTGTTTTGGCCTTCATTATTGTTCTTTTGCTTGCTGTAAGCTTGTTTATGTTGTTTTGGTTGAGAAAGTGAAAAAGCGTGCGAATTTTTAAGGCACTTTTCACACGAAACCAAACAAGCCAAATAAGAAGAATAAACACAGACAAACACACGCATAGAGTAAAACAAAAAAAAAATCGTTCAGATAGGAAGACAACACGCACTTGCACACACACACAGACGCACGGGCACTTATTCTTTCATAAAAATAGCAGAGAAGAGCAAACTTTGTGCTAAAGAATTATATTTCACGCGAGATGACATCAGCATTGTATATGGAGTTGCATTTTCATAGGTATGGGTATGGGTAAATCTGCTATAAATGTGTAGGTGCGTGTGTCTGCTTGTATCAGTAATAAACTTTTTGAGTTAAGTACTTCGTACGATAAGCAAAACAATGGCATGGAGAGCACATAAAAAAACACAAACTCAACCTCAGAAACAAAAACAGAAAACCGACACACAAGCAAAACACTTTGATGTCCTGTCTGTGGACGCCTACGGCAAGGAGGCACCGGGCTAAGGCTATTAAGCTGCACAGAAAAAAAAAGAAAAAAACACTCCTGTCGGAATGCAATAAAAAACTTTTCAGACAGACCGAAAGTATGCAATGCAAATTCTACGTATCTGCCTTCGAGCTTTCAAAAAACAACGATTTCAATACACACAAACAATTTCAGTTTCTGTCTATTCTTGAGGCTAAGGTTCAATTTCTTTGACTAGGAATCGTAATGAGTCGATAATCGGCAGATAGATAGACACAGACAAAAAAGCACAAAGCAGACAGAGCCCAGACCTTGGGTTAAACTCCAAAGCAAATTCAAACCTAGAACTTTATTAAAAAGCCAAACAATCGAGTCGACCAAAATATTTGCCGACACTAATCCCAGCTTGAAAACTTGGCTGGTTTATTCTAATTGAATCCGCTATGCCGTCGAATCGAGGCAGCGCCCACAAAAAGTTATAAAAATGCCACAAAAAAAAAAGAAAAGTTCATCCCATTCCAAATTCCTTCTTGCTCAAACTCAAATGAAAAGAAGCCATTGGCGAAATGCGCGGCACGAAACTTAGACAAAAGAAGACGCCAAAGCGGATAAAGTAAAGCTCACCACAATGATATGCCGCGTGGCCCAAAGTGGGGACTAAGCACGAGAATAAAACTGAGCGTGTGGCTGCAACCGAGAAGTAGAAAGAGAATGAACGATTTCCTGGTGTGAGCGTCCGCGTACTTTTGATGGCCATGAATGAAGTTCAAGTTGGGCCAACTTGTAAGTTTCAAGCTTGACAAAAACTCTCAAAGAGAAAAGGGAGCCTTCTTCTCAACCGCAAATTGTATACAAATATACGTACGTGCGGTACTCCCCAGAACGCAATAACAGGCAAAATGGGTAAAATGAACAAAATAAAAAAAAAGAGAAAGAAAAGAAAAAAAAACCATATACAAAAATGAAACGTTCAGTAATTTAATTTAACCCACGAGTGAGTGGCACTGGGAGTGACAGGAAGTGTGAGCACAAGCAGAGCAAGCAGGAGGCAAAGCAGGCTTTCGGCCTTTCCATACCATACCATACCCAGTTAGTGGTGCGTGTGCCATAAGCACAAATGTCAATATTTACCCAAGCCAGGCATAAAACGCCTTAAATGGCAAGCATATGCCTAATAATCTTTAATGTTGAAACAGGCAGAGCCTAAAGGAGAGAAATGCTGGCTTTGTTGGTGGAAAAGTCAGCGGACCTTGCTGATTTCTAACGTTTCTTCGGCAATTCTATCTTTTTCGACAGAAATCATTCCCTCAATGTTTGCTGAGCGGAAATTAGCAAACGATTTGAGCCCACAGCTAAAAACTGCCGCCACGAGGCAAAGCGACGCATGTGATTTGATTTTGAACGCGTCGTTGTTATTTCATTTAGTTTCAGTGGATTTCTTCCTTTAATACTCTGTATCTTAAGCTACCTAGTCCATATTAAGTTGGTCTAAATCTATGTAACATATAGACTTATTACAGCAACAAATCCAAAGGAATACATTCGGAATGCGTTGGTCTTAAGGTGTACATCATTTTATATTGTTTTAAATTGTGTCTACTAAGTAGAGGGTATTTCAAAATCGGATGCCCTTGGGACTAATAGTCGCCATTTTTATGTGTTAACGTCTTGACTGCATGGCCATATTCTCGTTAATAATTTCCTGTTATAAACAAATCAAGGATGTAATAACGCAGCTCAATGCGTTTTTTTTTCTGTCGATTATTTGTGTATTATTTTTTTGGAGTCGCGATTATTGTCGCTGGGAAGCGAAAACGCTAGCAAAATGCCCCAAAGTGATCTGCTGTCGGTTATGGTAATGGGGCCAAAGAGGCAGTCAGCCAGGGCGTGGCAAAGGCCCATTTCAAATGTCAGGGAATGTCAGTGGTTAGAGCCGGCACTTAAAGACTCGACAATGTGCCCAAAAATGAATGCCACTGATTATGATCTTGAAAGGCGCTAGACGATGCTGATGCCAACAACATGGACTCGAATACGTTTAGAGTTCCTGCACCAGACCCATTGGTGCGTAATGACCGACCTCGGTCTTCAGGAAACCAAAATGATGTTAAAACGTGCCCTGCCCCAAAGGACCAAGCCAAAAGATAGCGAATAAAATAAATGGGTAGGCTGCTTCGAAACGGGGTGGAGATGAATAAAAATAACAGACGCACTCGGCCTTTAAGCCCATTAGAAAAGTGTTGAACCTTTTCTTTCTCTATACACTCTAAGACAGAAGCAAAGTCTGTTACCCTTCAAAAGGAATTCCATGCTTAAGATATTCCATAATATACAGAAGGTATCAATAGTGATGAGTAATATTTTGGTACTGACTCTTTATGGCAAAAGCCCGCAAGTAAAAGTTAAAATTAAATTTTTTCACCTTCAAAAGAAAATACCAAAAATATTTAGCATATTTTATTTTTAAGGAATTTCAATCGCTTTAGTTTCCTTGATCAAGGTAAAAAAAGAGTATTCATTTTTCAAATAATCTAAGTAAATATTTTGTTGCCACGAAAATTCTCAAAAAGAAAACAAAAAAAAAAAAGAATGTAAAATTCTCAAAGAATGAAAAAGGCGCACAGAGTTTGTACATATAGTATATGGGTATTAGCAAAAAGGAAAAATCCACATAAAGGCATGTGTAAGCACAGCAGCCGCAGCAACAACAAGAACTAAAATAACAAGAACCACACAACAACAATAAGACTAAAAAGTTAAGGCAGTTGCTCTCAAAAACTTGAAGACACGCAAGTCAAGTGTATGAAATGTAACAAAGACCTAACGAAAATTACAGCCAACCAAACATACCAAACGCACGCACACACATGCAAAAGGGCAAATATCCAAAAAAAAAGAGAGAGAGAGAGAAAAAATATACATGCACATGTTCAAAAATAATGAGAAAATATCAAGAGTACCCAGCAGCATTTTGCATTGGACAACTCTCTTTCTTCTTCTGCTCCAGCCATGATTTTCTGTCTTTGGTAGTCTTCTTCGTTTTGCAGTGGTCCTCACTTTGGCTTTGTCTGGCCTGTTCGTTTGGCTTGGTTAAAGCAACAACACTGACAACGGCAGACAGCTCAATGTCAACTTAAAGCCCTTGAAAATAGGCGAAAGCGAGACTGGATAGGTTTTCAGTTTTTAAAGTGCCTGGGACCACAGACACTAATGAGCTACTTAGGACCGACTTAAGTCATTATGGTTGTGCGTGGGTGCCTCGTATTTTGCACTTCATGAAATTACACATACGCCATGTTGGCTCAACAATGACAGCACTCTCGCACCCAGCGCCCGCCTTGTGGCAAGTTTTATTTAGTAATTTAAAGTTGAAGAAACTCGCATCTAGAGAGCATCCTTCAACATTCTTTAAACAGCCATTCCATTTGTGTCTATTGGCAGTTGTCAGATGGCCCAAAGCAATAAGTAAGTGAAACTGAGCTGGGCCTGGACCTGGTCCCTCTCGCTCTATTTTCCTGGTTCTTTTATCAACGACCTTAGCAGAATTATCTTGAAGAGTAAAGTTAAGAGGCCAAAGACCTGAACTGTAGCCTTTTTGTGTCATTCTTTTTGCGGTCAGGACATGGCCAACAAAACTGGCAAACAGGCATATAATATTCGATTAATATTTCAATAAAGTGTTTGCCCCTTTACGGATTACAATAATAAGATCCTTTGTGTGTGCCCACGCTGGCCCTGTGTGCGGCCTGTTGTGTCAAGATTTCACAAGCACAGAGAGTTGCAAAAGAGAACGGCCGAGACAGCAACGATGGAGACAAAGACTAAGACAGCAACGACCCTTCGCGACCACAGAGGACAATAGAGCTGAGGACATTCCGGAGAATGTAAGTTTGTTTGCTCTCAATGCTGGTACCCAGCAGATATGCCGCTTGGCAAGAGCCCACATGAAAAGGAAATAAAGCACTAAATTATGTAGTTATCAGGAATTAAAAAGTGCTCCAAGCCCTGAACCCAAGGGAGCTGAATCAACGAACTAACGAAAGCTTTCAGCTCATAATGGGACTTTGAAAATATTTGTACCCAAGACAAATTTTCTACCTAATGAACAATGGCAGCTCATTTGTCCAAAAGAACCGCACAGACAATATACTATAAATAATTATAGAAATAGGCGACTCAATTGTGAAAGCACCTTTTCAAATGTATACGATCTGTGTACATGTGTTTATTATAAATGAAACAAAAAGTTTGATGCCCCTCTGGCAAAACATGACTAAATCATTCACACAAACAGACAGAGAGAGACACACTCAGACTGTCAGAGACTGTCAGACTTTTCGCCTCACACGCACGCAATTACCGACACCTCATTAGGCAAATGCTGTGACAGTAGCACAACAACAAAAGGACAACAACAGCAACAACAACAACATCAAACGCCAGAGAGTCAGACACCGCAGCTTTCATTAATCAGCTTGGCCACAAATTCTGTCCCGCTGTCGGAGAACTCTGCTCGCTCTGCTCTATTCTGCTTCGGTCTGCTGAAAAGTTTATCCAGCCACTGCCAATTAAATACGCTTGTCAAAATATTTACAAAGGCCGCGGTCCCCATGTAATCTGCCACTGTCAACCCATTCAAATAGCTCTCGAATTCTCTGTCTCCTACTCCGAGTGTGTGAAAATCAGCGTCATTATTTTCTAAAATGTTATTTTATTAATTAAATGGAACAGGAAAATGTCAAATCAGCAGCGCCCCCTAAAACCAAATAGTCAATGCATTCACCCGGCCACATGGTTGTCTAAAGTTAGTGCTATTCTTTAGAGCATCGCATTGACATGGTAGAACAGCTTCTAACATGTCAACACGATGTCATAATTAAAATGTTCACCAGTCCTGGCTTTCGGACTCTTTTGGCGTGAGCGCGTGGGTTTCCGATTTCGCTGTAAATTGAAGGTTTACAGCTCGGCTCGATTCGCAAATTTTGAGTTTGGTCGTGAGCTCTGGCTAGGGTTTTGTCGAGTAGTGGGACTGATATTGTTGTTGTGAGATAAAGTCATCAAGGTGCACTAGACTGTTAACTTCTCCCTCTGATAAGTCCTTAGATTCATATGTGTTCAAATATAGATATTTTTTTTATATGCAAATGACACTGTTAAGCTTGGCTAACCGTGTGAATGACATTTTATTCTAAAAACAAAACCAAATCCAGTAGAGAATCTTGAATAAATTCAACAACTGTTGATGATGACCTCCTAAACAGCTATTTTTATCTCTGTTGAGCTGTCCAAAGGTAAAAATAAAATTCTTTGCAAATATTTTAAATTTCTCTGGAAATCACAACAACAAGAAAAACTATAAAGAATTTTATTTTTTTTAATCAAATCGAACAAGTGGAATAAATGTTATGGAAACGACATAATTATTTTAGTAGCTAAATTTCCAAGTCTTGACATTTGTTTCATCTTTTTTTAGGAAAAATAATTAATTTGACTTTCTGAAATTTATAAATTATTTTGTTTCATAGACTGAGTACTCTAATCATACTCATTTTCATTAAGAATAATTTTCCTGCTTTGACTGTAATTTTTTGTCCCTCTTTGAGGCTTCTATGGAACCTCAAATTTTAGATTTATAATTTTTTTTTTTTGTCCTATACAAAGGCCAACTAGTCGACCGTTTCGGTCTGATTTTAAGTTATCTTGATTAATGTGGCACATTTTGGTCAGCTCAAAGGCACAAGAGGCTCTGAAAAAAAAAAAAAAAAAAAAAAAAAAAACTGAGCGTTTGTCCTGTCCACTAAAATGAGCTCCATTTTATTGCCTCAAGGTTAATTTGAATGTTTAGAAAAAGACAAAAAAAAAATATATATGAGAATATTTCTGTTTATATATAAGAGTATAAGCTACCTTTGTATACTCTAAAAGGATTTTCTATATAAATTAATTTTGAGCAAATAAATCAAATATTTTTCAAAAAATCATGATAAAATCATATGGAGATATATCTTTGATCATCTATGATCTGTTCGGAATTGCTGTACCTTCAAAGAAGATAAGAAGATAATTTCTAAAGAGTGTTTAGAGTATTTCGAAAGAGTATTTAAAATTTTTTTGGTTAGGTTTGCCGATTTGTCTTCGTTTCATTTTGCTTTATTTATGGAATTCATTTTTTTGTTTATGTTTTCGTTTTTTGTTTCAGTTTCAGTTTCTTTTTTCTTTTTTTGTGCCACGCATGTGCTTTTCGTTTTTTGTATTTTATTTACTCTGTGCTCAGCTTGTCTGCTCGTTTCATTTCGTTTTCATTCTTTATCTGCGGCCAACAGACTAAAATTAATCAAAATTCTGGAGACAGGCGATATTTGCATTTTCCATTTTGTACACTCGTGCCGCACAGCGCCTTTATCATGATTGCAATAAATAATTTTATGCTTTAACCCTAAGAGGTGGATGGATGGTCTTCGGAGAGTAAGGATATATTTAAACATATTTTTATTTACTCTAATTTAAATTTCACATTAAATTTGTTCGACTTCCTTCTATATATAGGTACTTGGCCATATTAAGTCTTTCGATTGCATTTCTTTGGATTGAATTGGATTTTGGTTCTCAATCGAATAAAAGCAGTCAGCAAAATCGAAGAGCCAGTGAATTTGTCATTGGCTGATGCATTTGACTTGAAAATCACTCAGGCAGTCGATAAAGCGTTTCTAAAATTTGTGCTACCAGGGAAATCAACATAGAAAATCAGCAAAAAAAAGTTGAGTGGGGACAGAGAAAATTCATTGATTGCTGCCTTGCCTCGTCGTGCCCAGAAATCCTTTGTGAATTTTCCAGCCAGTTTGTTACGAAACACCAATGTTAAGTTTCCAGCTCATCCACATACACACACACACACACACACACACACACACACACGTATATGTGTGTGGACGGTTGGGTTTATTCATAACAGGCTCATATGATAAAACACATTTCCATGGATTATGGCCCACTTTTGGGCTGGCTGGTCGCCATCAGTAAGGTTTCTTTGGCTTACTTTGCTCATTGTGGGGCAAAATTAGCCACACACACTCAAGCACACACTCTTACACACATATTTAAGACATTATTTTTTTTGGTATATGCAAAATTATTCTTGACTTTTTCCTCGTCTCTTGGCCGCCCCAGCCGCTCGTGGCCTTTGAGTTTTAACCGCGTTTGTGCCTACCCGGGAACAACAAGAAAAATTCTGGATAAGAAGAATGAGCCAAGGCTCACGGCAGCATAAATAAATTTACATAGAATCTTTTCCCCTGTCCCAGCCCTCTTGGTTAGCCTTATTTTATGCATATTTTTTGCCATATTTTCTGGCCAAGTTAAAATGGGTCTGAGCTCGGTCGCGTTTTATCTTAAAGGGGACTGATTTGAATACGCTTTATTATTTACAAATATTCAAGTAGCTTGAGTCTCTTGATTCTTTATATATATATTGGAATCTTTTTATCTGTATCGTTTTTTGGCATCGCTTTTTTTGTAGACCATTTGTGGTCAATTGCCGCCAATTGTGCTCAATTTCCTGTTGTACTGTTCATTGGTACTCACCTCACACTTTGGCAACGGCCCCTCTGGCATCTTCACCTTCCAGCCCAGCAACGGTGGTATACAAATAACTGCTGACATAATCCACACCGCCGTGATCATCACAGCCGCCCGAGCCGGCGTGCGTGACTTTAGATAATCGACGGCCTTTGTGATGCTCCAATATCGGTCTAGCGAGATGAGGCACAAATTCATAATCGATGCTGTGCAGAGCAGCACGTCCATGGCCGAGTGTATGTCACACCACCAGCTGCCAAAGATCCAATATCCCATCAGCTCGTTCGCCAGAGAGAAGGGCATGATGATGAGACCTAAGAAAAAGTCGGCCACAGCCAGCGAGGCAATGAACCAGTTCTGTATGTTCTTCAATGACTTCTCCGTGGCTATGGCTATGATGACCAGCATATTTCCCACCACTATGATAATCATCAAAATGGTCACGATTATCGAAGCAATCACAATGTGCGTCAGCGTGTAGCCACTGGGATAGCGGCCATCCCAGTGCACTTCGGTGGCATTGCTGCCATTGCCGGCCAAGCCAAAGTTACCAGCCGTTTGATTGTAGTAGTTCCCCGCCAGCTGCAGGCTGTTGTTGTAGAAGCTTCCATTTAGCAGGTAGAACGTGTCGTTGATGTAGGAGGCGGTTACCGCATTGGCAGGATTGCTGGTTGGCTGTTGGACTTCTAGCAAAAGATTGGGCTGCGTGAACTGTCCATCAACTGTAAGCAGTGGCGGATTCAATGTGACATTCTCCGTTGCTACGCCAGCTGAGCCAGTTGAGCCAGCCGAACCAGTCAAGGGAGTGGCTGGACTTGTTGTGGTGAAAATGGCCAGGAAATCATCGGTGCTGATGTTGCCCGTGTTCAGATTGGCATTCAATTTATTATAGTCCATGGCTCTTTGTTTTAATTAAAAGCGCCAAAGAGGAAGTGTTTATGTGAGGCTTGTTTAGAGATTGATTGGTCCCATTCTGCAGCGTTGAAATTCTTTCAATTCTTTTCGTTTTTTTTCCACTAGCAAAAGGCTGCCTTTTGTTGATTTCAGCTCTGATTTTGGCTATTTTGATTTTGATTTCGTATTCTATTTATATTTTAAAGTTTTTTCTTTCTTTTTTTTAAATATTATTTACAAATTCACTTGTTTACTCAAATCTTTGGCAAACAAAAAAATTTTTTAAGCAGCTTTAACACCTTATTAAATTTTATATTCAATTATCTAATAATTAATTAAGATTATTTGGTCTTTGTTTATTTCAGATTTTTTTAGTATATTAATATAATTAGTTGTTTGTTTTGTATTTTACCCGTTTTTGCACCGAAACTTGTGTGTGACGCGTTGCTTTTCAGCTTTGAAAAACGCGACCGCGATTTTTGATTTATTTTTTAATTAATTATGAGAATGTTTTTATTCTACTAAAAATAGAAAATCTGGCTAATATTCAGTATTTACAAGAACAAAAGGGAACAAAAGGGAAACGAAAATAAGAGTGGCATCCGGTGTTGTTGGTATTGTTGCATTTGCTTTTGCTTTTGGTGTTGCTGTTGGTGTTGTTGTAGCCACTTGCGGCACATTGTTGCGCCCACCGCGCACACTTGTCATTCATCGGTTGGCGGTCGTCGATTATGGGCCGCCCGTCCATGGCGAAAAATGATTTTGAAATACATTTTCACACTTTTACTTTCGCACTCACGAGGCAAGAATTCGAAAAATCCATTAACCAAAAATTTGGAGTCTTTTGCATGGCCACCAAAACCAAAAATATACACAGAAACGAGCAACTAAAAACTAAACTTTCCAAATTTTTTTTTTATTTTATTAGAGTCTTCGACAACGATCACAGATCATACGAAAATATCTTAAGGGATAGTCAGCTTCATTCACTTCGTTTATTTTATTTTTATTATTTTTTTTTAAATATTTTCCTTTAAGATTGAAGCTCTGTTGATTCTATTGGCCACTTGCCTGCTGACGCGCCCGAAACACGTGCGAACCGCTTGAAATGCACATCTTAACTGTAAAATTTTGTTTGGGTTTTCGTTTGTCACGACATCCACACTTGGCGCATGCTGCCGGCTATCGTTCGTCTTCGTCGTTGTGGTTCGGATTGCTTACGTTCCACAAGTGGAGGGAAATTTTCTCTCTTTGGGGAAATTCCTCTCCCGCTTTCCTTAATTTTTTTATTCCATTGAGTTTTTGCTTACTCTTTTCTCCTTAAATTTGTTTTCTTCATTTTTTTTCGTTGTTTGGAGCGAACCAAGAACTCAGCGAATGTACTAATGAACCAAGCAAGGCTTAAAACTAACTAAAAAATATAAATTCCATTTTAATTTGCATTTCCCATTGAATTTAGATGAAGATTTGGAGATTTAAAAAAAAAATAAAACAAAAATGCTTCTTGATGGAGAAACCAATTTGAAGGGATTTCATGTGTTTCATATTTGTGGGGCCCAAAAAGTTTCATGCCCATGTTTTCGTACCGGCATTATTGTTGTGCTCGTACCTTTTCATCGTGCTTGCCTTACCTTTTTTGTACATCTTACCCTAAAAGTTTGATGGGTCCTACGTGGCCGGTGTGTGTGCTTGTGTGTATGTGTGCGTGAGTGTATATTTAGGCATGTCTGTGTTTGCTCAAATTGTTTGCTCTTGGACAGTTTTTGAGGGAGGTTAGAGCTGGGGAGTATTTCTTGTTTGCGAATGTGTATGTGTGTGTGTGTCTGTGCATCGAGTCCTTTTGTTTACATTTTTATTTTAACCCACATTGCCGAACACTTTACCTTCAGCTCTTTACTCTTCTATTCTCTGTTCTCCTTTATTCTTTGCTCCCTTTGTTTTCACGGCAAATGTGGCCCACTATGCCTTAAATACAAACACACACATACATTGTTTTGTTAGCCAAATTAAAGCAAGGCTAGAAATATAAGCACACACGTGATGCGAGTCTCGAGATTTCAATGAAAAGCAGCAAAATTGGCCATCAAAACCCATACACACTCACACACACATACACACAAATGAAGAGCAAACCAATTCAAAAATCCGAAAAAAGATTCGTTCGTCTTTCTCGGTATACATTACGCGTGATAGTCACGTCGGCAGACACATAATTGAAAAACGAAACTTGGGCCTATCAATCGAAGTTCTCAGTTCTTTTGCCTTCAAGCTCGATGAACTTCCAGTCAAACAGGTGGTGGCTTGATAACAGGTTGTTGTTTTTCCTTTCATTTTTCAGAGACGATGCGGTTGCCACGCCAATGAAATCATCTAGAAATTATGTTAATGAAACCAAGAGAAATCAACTTGACGACTCAACACCTTTAGTTTATTCTTAACATGTTTTTGTTTGATTCCAGATGTATGGAGGTATGAATTTTTGCTTTTATATCAATGATTATGATGATCCCAACCAAAATCAGTGAACCATTATAATTCCAACTTGCATGCAGTTCATCAGCATAATCCAAACTAAAGGGAAAACCAAAGGAAAACTAAACTGCCAAACTGAGAAAATTTCACAGAACTCCGTCAGGTGTTCAAAATAGTATACAACCAAATTAACATCAACGCCAAGGTGATATTATGCTATCAACACCATGGCCAAAGATTGCCTGTCAAATGCTTAGAATATCAACTGTCTTAGAAGGTGATTGCGTGAACAGGACAATGTTTTGACTTGCCTGGAACTCGCACGCCATGCGAGATACACATACATTCTTGGAACTTCCACCCCATTTCTTATGAACGCCAAGCTTAGACAAAAAAATTAAGTATACGCCCTGAGCACTTAATTCGCTTGTCCAGTGTATCTGAATAGGGAGCCGAAAGTCTCTCAAATTCTTTGGTATTAAATTGCTTCCGCTATTGTGGTAAATATATGCTGCTGGCCACATTAAATGCCAAGCAAACTAAATGGTTCGTCTGCAATACGAAAAAGGATGCAGCACAAATGCACAAGTCTCTCGCAATCGCAATAGTTGCAGATGAAAAAGTAAATCCCATTTTAATACGCCGCGCATTTTGCATAATGAAATTGAATTCACTGGCAAGCAAAGTGGCTAGCATTAGTTTCTCGCAGACAATAAAAGAACTGAAGGCTCCAAAACTGGTAGGAGATCTTGGGAAGCTTGGCAACTGGACATCATTTACAAGTCTCATAAATCGAGCACTCAACTTTTTTTTAGCACGCTCACAAAAGGCATACAAAAGACACAGCCAGATGCCCGATTTCATATACAGTGGGACGAGCGATTTGAGCTAAGAGTGGCAACTGTTTTGTGGAGTGGGAATTTCCGCTTTGAAATGTTTTAAAAAGCAGGTGTGTCCCGGTCAGTGAATTTTAAGTATATGAGAATTTATGTTGACTCGTTTTGCCAAACCCACATTCCCACAATGCCGTAGCCATTTTCCATCCATTTTGGGATCTGCAAATGCACCGCTAATGGCAGCAAATATTTTATGCGCGCTTATCAGTCGCATTAGCTGAAATTGTTGCTAAAAGCTTGACGATGGCGGACTCATATGAAGAGCGGCAGTAGCCTCGGCTGTTAGCCAGCCCCACCAGCCCAGCCAGTTCAACCAGCTCCACCTCTCCTAGGGCAAACAAAGATGGCGCTGATGACAGAGGCTATGACTATGTCAGTGGCTGTCGCTTTGGCTGTGCAGTAAGGATTTTGATGCGCTGTGGCGCCGAAATGTTTGGCAGGAAATTCTCACAACTCATACGCACTGTGGCATTTGTGAAAAATTACACATACTGCATTATCTTAATTTAAAAATGGCCAAAATACCAACCCCAAGCGAAGTAGCCTGAAAGCTTTGCCTCAACTCTTTAGCGGTCCTCTGACATTTTGACAGGCAACAAAAATCGTTGCCCGTTTAGTCGTGTCCGTGTATTTTTTTCAGACATATTACCGTGTTTTCATTTTTCCGTGTTGGCCGAATTTTTTGGGTTACTTGAGTATGTCTGTGTGTGTGCTTTTATTTATTTTTTTTTTTCGGCGCCGCTTTAGTTTCATTAACTTGCCTGAGACTCATTTATCAAAATGTCAGCAGCAATTATTTATATCCACTCAGAGTTGCTCATGTGCTGAGCTGCTCGCGTTTTCTTCGTCAACAAAGTTATGGAAAATTATACAAAAAAAAAAAAAAAATTAAGCAAGCAAAATGGAAAAACGCTGGATAATTTCAATGTCAGTGGGTTTGTTTCGCTTTAGTCAAATCAGTTAAGGCTTAATGTGCTACAAAATTAAATTAATTGTGGGACCATCTTTGGGTTCTTGGAAAATATGTTAGAATTTGTCGCAGCAAAACAATTTAAACTTGTAATCTCGCGACAAAGCTAAATGTATCTTATAATTGTTATATTTAACATTTAATTTAAATGCGCGATTGACAATTATAAAACTGGATTACAAGGAAGAGAGAAAGACACAGTGTTTTACAACAAATGCTTTGAGCTGTTTCTGTTAGTAGAACTTCCTTCAAATCATATCATTCAGTATGTTACAAATTAGCATGACACAAAATTAATGTAAATCTAATCCTGCCTTGTTGCAGACATCGTTGCAGCCTGTGGCAGACGATGTATCAAATTGCTACAGTTGTTCACCGGAAGTTCTAGGTCCAACTAAGCTTAAACAAACAGACAGGATGTGTAGCTTAGCTCAAGCTAGTAATTAGAATTTAGATTAATTTTAAGATGGCAATACGAAATTATGGAAATCATACTCTTTTACTTTAATTGCAAGTAACGTTACATTGGTAGTAGAGTTTGATACCATTTTATCAGTACAACAAAACAAAACATGCAAAACAGGATTGGAGGAGATTTCAAAATAGATCCCTATGTCATTTCGAACTATTTGTTCTTTCAGACCTATGAAATATGGAGTGACAAACTCAAGGCAATCTTCACATCAACACTTCAATCAAAAATAGTCCACTTATTAAATATATTTAGATCAATTACAAAGTTTTAAACAATTATATATGGAGGTATGTGAGGTTTTATGAATGTAACGCCTTCGCCCGGCCGCGACGCTGTTCAATGCATTGCAATGTAGGGCTGCCTTTTAACGATCAGCTGATCTTATAGGGCTGCCAACGGGCTTAATTAGCAGAATATCAGTTGGCTTTGGAGTTTGAATTCTGGCTCGGCAAAATAGTGAATCACTAAAATAAAATAAAATAAAATAAAATAAAAAAAAATTATGTAAGTTTTGTTCAATTTATTTCATATTAAATGCAATGAAATATATTATAAAAAATTATATTAAATATGAAAAGATTAAGCAGACAATTTTTAACTCGTTATTAGTTCAAATCCGTATGAATAAAAATGGCGTCACAACCATTGGTATTTTCGTTTTTTTTTTCTTGTCTTAAAAAAAATTTTAGAAACTTTAACAAAAAAAAAATTAAAATTTCAATATTCAGTCGAAGACGATGTGAACTGAATCGGACTAAACTAGTGGCTTCATTAGTTTCCTATTGCTTTTATTCCATTGTGCCTATTTATGGTTTTTAGCAACAATCAGCTCTGAGAAGAAACTGCTAATATAGACAGAAGGGCATGTGACATTATTTTTGTCATAGTTTCTTAACTAGAATAATATATGGGCTCAGATTTTTATTACCCTTTGAATGATTCTATTAAAAGTCACGTCATTTATAATATACGCTGTGTTTTAGTTCTTTTGCTCAAAAAGAAATGATATTTGAAAAAGTTTTCATTCTTGCCGAACATTGACTGAGAACTAAGTAAATTGAACTACTTGAAAGTCAAAGAAAAATACATTAAAACAAATGGTAGATTAATTAACTTGGCCTGCCTTACAGCGTTGATGTTACTGCCGATGAGTTCATCTAAATATTTATATTGCCTTATAGAGAGCAAAGAGAAGGTAAGACAAGTTGTCATAAACATTTTTCGCATAATTACTTGCAGTTTTGTTCCTTTTTAGAAGTCATGTTTGACGGGTAATGTCGTGGATATCATTAATTATTTTTTATATTTACACAAGCAAGGCAGAATTTATTGACATTCTGTGTCGAGTCGGTAGTCAATAAAACCAGCGACAATTCAAACGACTCACCCAAAACTGCCATTAATCTTTGGCCAAGTTGTGCAGCTAATTGTGCCATTTTCGGTAGTCTAGCCAACAAAGGCCCAAGGTTATTTACCTCAGCCAACGGGCAAAGGTTCAAAAAGGAACAAAACAATATATATTATACTATATATATATATATATAAATTTGTATAAAAAGAACAGCTCCCTTGGAATCGTATCTAAAATATACGGCCATAGAAGAGGGCATGCTCTGAATGACGGTGGCTGTCAACATGTCCGTGTGTATACATGTTGGCTGGATTTGGGGAAAAAAAAGTACACCTAGATCGGCCGGCTGAGCATGAATAAAAGAGTCGTTTTGACTTTAATGCGTTTAATGCCCAACAATTTGTGTGAACGACTGCGACCGCGGCGACCCACGGTGAGGCCAAACATTTTGCGCACAGGTAAAAATAATTTAAATTATTTATGCAGCACGCCAGTAAACAAGAGCAGAATTTCACTTACTTATTACATTTTACAACATTTTTTTAATTAGCTGCGCCCACAACAACAACAACAACAACAGCAACAACAACGCAGAGCACACACAAATGGACAAACAAAAACGTCGAGAAAGACGCGACCACAAAGGCTGTGAGGGCTCACAATGAGTGCTTTTGTTTTAAAGGGACCACGGACCGCTAGCGAACCAAAAAGTACAACAATGCTATATCACAGGTACGAAAAAGAAGGCATACAAAATGGCTAGAAAGAATGAGAGCAAGAGAGACAGAGAGAGAAAGAGAGAAAATGGAGAAGGACTACTGGCGATTTTAAGTTCTGGGTTAGCTTTAAGGCAAAATCTGTGCCAGTTGTGAAAAATTCTACGAGCTTTTTATTTCCTGCTGTGCCCACAATTTTGCGCCCTTTTCTTTTAGTCTCTCACCGCACTCTTTACTCTGCTTTAGTACAGTTCGTGTTTAGATGGTTTTTGCTACGTTTCATCTGCTGCCTTATGGTAAATATGAGAAGGCATAAAAATTCGTGGGCAGTAACACAATTCCGTCATCCGGCATGGAAAACATAAAACTCTATGACTTAATTAGATTTCTGTGTTACTATTACGCTACTATGATTTCTATTGCTTTCATTTTCAGACTTGCATTTCAAAGGGTAATGGTTTTCACAGCGGGCCAACCAACTGAGCAATACAGTATAAAACCGCAGGGCTAATGGTAATACAATTAAATGACTTTTGAGAAAATAGGCTCTAGCCGAATCGTGCAGACATATAAATTACCTGGATCGGTTAATTTATGAATTATTCACTTCTAATTTGTGCTGATGATGTCACTTTTAAGCCCATTTATTAATCGATTAGGACTCAGATTAGAAAATTATTAAGTGAGCCACTTGAATTTCGCTCCAGTAGGTTAGCTGTTAATATAGTCAACCCTCATTAATTGAGCTCTTAATTGCCAAATTACACTATCGAAATACAATACAATACCTGTCAGTGAAATAATTAAAATTTATGAGCTCAAAATAATAGGAGATTTTTCGATAACCGAAACCTTTGAAATCTTTAGGTAAGTGTTAAATTGTTTCAATTTATTTAAATCTCAAATAAATTATCCATCATTCGAAATATGACAAGTTTATTCCTATGCCATCGTTTAACAATTTAGAAAGCTTGGTATATTTGGACATAACTAAATAAAGTCCCCCCATTGAATAGAGAGCAAGTTTGTTATACTTTGCCTTTAGTTTTAATTCATTTCAGTTGTGTGCTCTGGGCAAATGTAAATCCTAGTCCTCTTCAGAGCAGAATAAAATAGAATGACCATATTTACAAAATAAAAACTAATTTCGAATATATTTACATAAAGTGTCATCTGTGTAGGTTTTATTCTCTTTCTTTTTAAAAGGAAAAACAAAAATTCCAGTGGCGTTGTCACAAAGGTGTCTAAAATAAAAGAGGGAACTGATATTCAGGCAAAATTTCATCCACCCTGCCTGTGGTTAAGGTTGTACAAATGCAAATATTTGAAAGCCATTTTTTTCTGTCATTTGCCAAAAAAAAAAAGAAAACAGAAATGAGAAAACAACTGAAAATGTTACACTGAACATGTGTTCATTTTGTAGAACATGTGGAATTACAATCGCCAACATAGCTGACATTAAATGCAACATTACCATCTGCTCTTCTGGGCTTGCTTTCATTTGAGTGCAATGGGCTTGGTTGTGTATGTGTCCAGCGTTTAGGAAAGGTTACGCTTGATTTCTCTATGCAATCGACCAACTTCTATTCAAGCTACACAAATTCTAAGTAAACCTTCGCAAATGCTTCTGCACCAAAGTTAATGTGCGTGTGTGTGTGTGTGTGTGTCGACCAATGTTGGATGAACTAAAGGAATTGATTTTCAATCAGTTTTGGTCATGCGTACCTGGCATTGACAACATCACATCGACACTAGAAGTTGGGCCTCGAGCCGTGTGGTCACAGTCTTTGGCGAAATCACTTTGGCATACTAGTATACCCTACGGTTCGTCTTGTGGATGGCTGGCTGGTCTGCTGATATTTTTGGCGCTGTTGTTGTTTATTTATTTGCCATGCGGTGGCTGTTGAAACTCCAATCCAATAATGGAAACCGCTCAAAGCGCATTTGAGCCGTGCAATCCAAATCCAAATGGAAATTCCTACCATGGTTTTGGGCCTCCGACAATGCGTGCGGATTTCAAATTGAAACCTAGTTATTTTCTGGGGGCAAGTCCATGGAAAAAGCGGAGGTAGGTGGAGTGCAAAGAGCTTGGTTAAAAGGCTTTCGAGTTTGCAACAAATAACCCGGCTTGAACGTGTTGTCCCTGGGGTGCTGTCAAAATTGCATACACATGTGAGATACAAATTAAATTTTCTAAATAACTAGAAAATATTTGGCAAAAAGTTTTGGGTAGATTCAATGAGTATCATTGAAATTAAAACTAGAAAATTCAATGCACACAAAAGGCCAAACAAAGCGTACAAAATCAAATGGAAATGCAATCAAAACGAGAATTGATTGCATTTGTTCGAAAACAATGCGCCAATTTAGTATAGAAATCAATTCTGAATTACCTCATACAATTGATCTTAATTGTTAAAAGACTACCAACTAAACCGAAAAGCTTCAACCACAAAAGCTTTAAGATTAAAGAGAAGAATCTGTCTGCATGTGTGTGTGTGAGTGAGTTTAATAACTGTTCACACTTCGTTATAAGAAAGAGCAAAATGAAAGTTTTTCTAATGAACTTCCTGCCAGCGATTTAACCTTTGGAGTTATGACCGAGTAAGCCAATTGGACCTCTCCTACCCAAGAGATAGCAAATGGCTTGGACACGGCTCTGACCCTGATAGGCATGTAGAAGTCAACCAGGACCGGACTTTATTTGTTGCAAAAGTTTCCTTTAACATGCGAAGCGTGATGAAACTTAATTGGCCTTTCGCGAGCTCTACCCATCCAGGTATTTCTTTGGAATTTTTGCGAGTCAGTTCTGAATTAGGTTTGCTCTTTTTTTTTATAGCCCGAAATGTGATATTTATTTGATTTCTTTGATATGCGAGCCACAAGAAAATGACTTGCTCAAATAAACAAGGACCACAGCCACCACAGAAAGTCAAGAGTAGCAGCAACCCAGAAACCAACACCACATTTAATTAATTGCTGATGAACGAACCGCCTCATGCTTGACCAGCTCAGATGCAGCTTGCAGCTTCTAGCTGAGCTGAACCGAGCCGAGCCAGTTAACTTCTTTATAAATTTCTCTACTTATTTCTAAATTGAAAATGGCCTGGTCGAAAGCAACCGACCAACAACAGACCGATTGTGCGGTCTGAGAAGAGTCTTGTGTGAATGGAAAAACTTTAGCAATTTTTTGCCGCAAAAATGCTCGAGCAAAGTCTCAAATTTTGTACCACAAAATGCAGCATTGCTCTAGGAAAAGATTAAAAGGCATTAAGTGCATTCAAATTGTTTACAAATTCATTTTGGCCATACCAAACAGAAGTTCATGTTTCTTTCAAATAAAAAAGTTCAAGGCTAAATGAATATTGTCCAACCTTCTTTACTTATTTTAAGAAATCATACGCTTGACAGGTTAAACAATCTGAAGTTAATTTGGCTATACACCAAGTGAATTTTAATTAAAAATTAGTTGTATATATTTTGAGTTTCGCTATTTAATAAATAGACAACTTAATTAGCCAGAGGTTTGCAATTTCAATTACCAGCTTTAAAATGCAGTCTCATTTCGCCTGATTGAGTTATTACGGTTGGGTAAGGTTAGCCTGATAAAAAAAGGAGTGCAAAAAAAAACAAAATCAACCCAAATCATTTGGAAACGCGCATCTGGCAATTTCCACCCGGCAGGTGTCGGATGAGTCAAAGGCTGAAGTACCCACGTTGTCCACACAAAATCTGAGCTCGGAGAGCTTCATTAGGTGTGTCGTCCCATTTCAGGGGCTCGGGCATAATTGTAAAGTCAATGAGATAAGGTGCCATCGGCCACTCGTAAAGCAAAACGATTTACATTTTTAAGTAATTATTTCTACCTTTTCACTGATTATCAAAAGCTCCATCTTTAAAATGCTCAAGCTGGCTCATTCTTATCAGTTGGGTTGAATATTTGGAATCATTTAATTTGGTCTTAAGCGAATATAAAAAAAAAATTCTTTAATTGACAGTCAAGCTTAGTTGGAAAATTCAAATTGGTCTTAGCGGAAAGAAGCGAGCTTTGGAGTAATTGAAAGTGCAGAGAAAGACAAGTGAATGCAGGTAATCTAAAGATTACGTTGGCAAGTGATGGAAGCACTGGATTTCCTGTTAAGGTTAACAAAGATTCAATAAAAACGACTTAAGTGGCATCCGCAGTAGCGCCATCAAATTATATAAACAGACGGGGAGACAAACTGCCTGCTAACTTGCTACGACTGTATGGTCTGGGCTCTGAATGCCGGGGTGATAACGTTATGTAACACAATTTGTGTCAATAAATCAAATAGTCTGTTGCTTGACTCAAACAACGGGCAGAAAAATGTGTGCCAACACAAGCCAACAAACACACACATGAGCACATCCACTCACTCTGAGAAAAAGAGACACGGCAAATCGAATCAAACTAACGACTGAGACGATTCGTCGTGAGTCTCAAATGGGAATACCAGCAGCTTTTGTTGTTGTTATTGTTGTTGCTGTTGCAGTTGATGTCGATGATAAACCAAATCAAGGAAAATGGGCTTACTACGCTAAGATTTTGAATTATGTATTGCCAATTGCCTATTGGTTCCATTGTGTTCTCCATTGATGGTGGCCCACATGGCGTATGTGTGTGTTATCATTAGGGCCAGATTGGACAGTAGGTGGAGTTCAACTTTATGGCATTAGAGCATAATTATGGCATCCGCAGTGGCGCACCCACAAAAACCAATGATGTGAAACAATTTATTATGACTTCTTCATTGCCCCCATTGATCTTGGTTAGTTGCCAACAAAAAAAAAGGTCAAAATTGTCTGAAAGAAATTTGCGTATTCTTTTGCTGGCACTCTGAAAATACTTAAGAGCTTGAACTTGTGAGATTTTATGTGAAATACCGCGATAACTTTGGTTCCATATTCAACGAAAAGCAGCTAGCAAGGCGGCAAGCACTTTGGCCAAGTCGTAAGCCATAAAGAAGTAAGCTGCAGTTCATTGTGACAATTTCATGACTTCAACTTGGCGAGTTTTCCCAGTTCATTTTCCAGTTCCCAGTTGGGAGTTTCTCGCCACAGATGTTTGTGTTACTCTGCACCGGTGTCTTTAAAAAAGTAAGTGGCAATCTCGAAACTTATTTGTCGCAAACGCCAATTACTCTCCAAGCAAGTACAATTTCGGGGCGTGTTGCTCCGCCTTTCAAAATTTTACCATCGACAATAAAAGTTTGACAGGGAAATGCCTTCTCCGAATTCCAGCCACTTTACATCAACCTCCCTACATAAGTCATGTCATCGTGGAATTGCTGCACTTTTGCCTACGGTTCCTCCTTCTTTTATTTTCTATTTTTTGGCGGAGAAAAGGATTTGCCTATTTAAGCCTTCAGTAGCAAAATTGGGCACAGAGCCAAATACCCACAAAATCAAATCGAGAAAGTACAGCTAACTCGACATTTGTATACTCTACATATCAAATACCTGATATGACTTCTTGATTCATTCGAAGGCAACTTTAGCGACCCTTCGGTGCCTAATTGTGTAAGAGAATATAAAAACACTTTTCTGACCTCAAACCTCAGAGTCTCAAAATATTGTTCATGAAAAAGGAAAGGAGTAAAAAAGTAGGGTATATTTCGGACAAAGTTTTCATATATCTGTCTAAAGTTTATGTACTCTCGGTGCATCCACAAACACATTCACATGTCAGTGTCGAAGTGCAAGATTGCGGTCTGAAGAAGGCTTTTACAAACTAAGTTGCAATATTAAATTAATGTCATTTTTTAAGGCACCCAGCCTGATATTTTAAATGCATAAAGACAAAAAGTTTATGGTATATCACAAAGACATTTCGAGTAGGCTCCAAAGTTATAGATTTATTTTATTATATATAATTTTTATTGATCTGAACAAAAACTTTTCTGGGAAAATTATATATGAACAGAGTCTAATTACTTTGTTTGTCTAATGTAGAAAAAGGATTTTATTCTAGCTTCTGTTATGAATAAAAATCGATTTCTATATTTTATGCTGTAGTATTTCTTATCTCACCTCAATATATTTTTTGCCATATCACTTCTGCTCCGTGGTGGGAAACATCAATTGGGTTAAATACATTAACTTATGCTTCTTTTCTTGAAGTAGCACTCAGATGGGGACCAAAACATATCGAAGTCAAGGCTAAATTAAACGTGAACGTTTTATTAAGTGCTGAGGCACAAATTCACCGGCCAGACGGGAAACATTTGCAACTGTGATAATTACTAAAACCTCGTCTATTCATTCAGCATACACACTCATACTTGCTTTGTAGATGTAAACAATACATACATAGACATAAACTCATTATATGGAGACTCTTACCAGTCCCCCAAAACACTAACATATATTGCACATTTCCGTCTTTAATGGATTTTTATGCGCTGAGGCCACATCGACATGAGGCTCGACGCGACGTGCCGCCATTTAATCTACACTCAATATGATTTTACGGCACAGCAGGAAGACATTGCCAAGCACACACACTAACACAAACTCACAAATATATATATATATGTATACTACACTAACATATTTCTGAGATGAGAAAAGCAGAAAGCTCAGACTTGGGAATGTTGATGTTTATGTGTTTGTTTGTTTGTATTATGCGCCATAATCAGCATTATGCCAGCTTTTTTAGCATTGTAGTACTAATGATGATGAAGTTGTACTTAAATGCTGCCAAAGCTGAACTGGCTGAGCCGACACTGTTGCCATAACTGCCCACACCTACCCATCTTTACTCACTTCAGAGCTCTTTAGATTGGTTCAGAGCGAGCCTCTCTGCGCCCATGTTGGTCATCTCAATTTTCCTTGATACTGGCGAACACTTGTAATGAAAAGTAATTTTCGCAATTTTCGCTTGATTGTGTGTATTTTGTTGTGGACTCCATTTAACATGCTTGCCAAAAACGAGCTCCATCACCAGCCAGGACAGCCAGGAGGCGGCACAGAAGAATGTATTGTAATAATTGCGTACAAAATTAATGAACGTGCTTTTGCGTGGAAAATTTGATTAAAGTGCTCATTAATTCCAATTGTGAGACTATATGCATAGGCTCAGCAAAATTCTCAAGGAGGAATCTGCCTTCATCGCAATCTTTTTTAGGAGTGTTTTTGTGTGTGTGTGTGTGTGTGTGATTGTGAGAGTGTCTGTGTAGATACAGTCAAGTGCGTTATTATTAGCTCAGATTTTGAGGTTTAATTACGCATGCATAGTCAAAATATACGAGGCTTGCTTAATTCAATTAGCCAAAAACTTTTGACCAACCCAATTATGTTCAATTTATGAGTTTATGATTTATAAACATTTCAGCCACACAATTCTTGGGGTCAAAAGTTTCATTATAAACATCAAATTCAATTGAATGGTTCGTTATTAAGCGAAAAACTCAAAGCCATAATAAAACTATTATACATATATGGCAGACAAATTTGATAGTATAGATAAATAGAGATATGAATACATGTATGTATATGATATGACAGCTGCCGATCAAAATGCATTTGCATTTTAATTGAAATTGATGGCAACAAAGTGAAATTCGTTATGGCGCTCACAAACGTTTCACAATCTCTTGTTATGTTAGCTTTTTTTTCCTCTTTTTTTTGCATTGAATAAATTTGTCTATTTGAAAGCCAAATAGGATGACAAAAGCACAAAACCACACTAGCTCTTATTTAAGCAAGCTAAAATAAAATTATGCAACCAAGCCAAATAATGGTAAATTAGTACAAGGAAAGAGGAGTACAGTTTGTGAATTGCTTGTGCCAATATTTGTCATCGATGTAGAGCAAGCAATAACCTACAATAAATCCAAACCAAAATATCCTCAGAAGCTGAGTGAACCAGACAGAGAGAGAGAGACAGAGGGAGAGAAGACTCTGTGTGGCCATCAAAGGCTAAAGATTGAGGACCAAAAGGCTTGGGCACACAAACCAAAAACCAAATGGCCGTCCATTGCAAAGTGCTTCTGGCTAAAACCGCACATACACACCTACTCAAGAAACCCATAGTCGACCAATCAGCCGGTATGTCTTTCGGGCTCTCTGTCGTTGAGCCACTGAGCCAGTGAGCTCATTATTATGCATGGAGTAATAGACAGTCTAGCACCTGCAGGACAAAGCACACTTTCATACGCAGCCAACAACACACACATTTTCTCTCTTTCCTTTTTTTATATCTCCCTTTCCACACACACACACACACACACATGCAATTGCCTTGCGGCGATAGAACGGAAATTTACGCTGACATGAAAACCTCGCCAATGGCGTCTGTGAAACGCAACATCCGCTGCCGCAGCCAACTAAGGACAACCACGGACGCATCCGCAAAAGTTTAAGTCAGACCGACAAAAGTATAGAGCATGGGTTCGAGTGCGTTGAAGTGGAGTGCGGTTGCCAATCTAGTTGTTATTCAATGCAGCATCCGGAACTTGATGGAATTGACTTTTGCCTAACACCGTCTCCACCTCGATTCTAGCCCCTTAGTCAACAGTTTGACGGCTTACCAAAAATAGAAAATGTTGAATTTGTCCTGGCATCATTAAATCAAAGTGAAACCCTTTTTTCTTACAAAGCAACTCGAGACATTTGATTGCTTTGCTTGGCTTGACTTTCCTCAGATCGCATCTCATCGAATGGGATGTTTTTGAGTTGCCTTTAAGTGTGTGGTAATCTTTCAGATCTCAGTCAACCAGGTATTAATCTTGTAGCTGGTGACACCCATTTCTGAACCAACCATTAATCACACATTTAGTTGGAAAATGTTTGCGATTACACCGTTTTGGCGCTAAGATTACCTGTGTCGCCAAGCCAACTTTATGAAAGCAAACTTTGTTTTGTCGCCACAATGAACACTTTGATTAAAATTCAAGCCACATGAAAAGATTAATTTGAATGAGTTTCTCCTTCTCCATTTACATATCGACAATTGGTAAGCTAACTTTATTTATATATAATTAATATTCAAAGCTCTTGAAATTCTAGTTTTGTTATAAAAAGGCTTACGAAATTAGCAATAAATCAATAACAAAGAATTTATAAAAAATATGTAGGAATTAAGATTTAATTTCAAATCTTACAATTAATTAAAAGTTATCAGATATTTTGTAGGAGCTCTTCAAATAAATAAACTATCTAAATATTTTCAATATATTTCAAAATCATATTCTATTTATCTATTTGAATATTCATAAGTTGGCAAAAAATATATTGCCAAAAAATAAGAATAGTTTTCATTTATATTTTCATTAGTGAAATAAGTTAATTAGATTTCAAAATATTTCGTTTTTCTTTGTGAATTATGCAAATCTGAAAACATACCAAAAATAATGCTATTGTATTTCTTTATTATTTTGGTTAAACCTTTTTGTATCCTGAATAAAATATAAAAAAATATATATATTTATAAGCAAATAAAAATTGTGGCTAGTGGTGATTGTGGCTCTTAAATGTTTCTATATGTATAAACACATTCACGGCACATATACACGTGAATTGTGGCAAAGGCAAAAAAAATAGAGAGCCGAAATGGCAAGTGGGCTATAATCATAACATGGCCGGTACAAGGCGCATTCGCATTCACATTTGCTTACATGTAAACCGTTTCTTTTTATATGTGGTTTGCTTTTTTCCGCTATTGGTGACATGTCGTGCCGTGAAAATAGAATTCGTTATCGTTTTTTGTTACCAAAAAAAAAAAAAAAAACCTTATTGCCCAAACACATATCTATATATATATATATATATATATATATATATATATATATTTTGCACAGCTATTTATGCAAAATGTTTCAGTGTCGCGCATAGTTTGCATATTTTCACAATCATATTTGTGGCTCAGCAAATATTTGTTCACACGTTGCCAACTGCCTATAGAAACTTCTAGATGAGGCAAAAAGTCAGGGGAGAAAATTGAAAACTCAGGGAGGTGTATGTGTGTGGTAGTTAGTTTGCATATGTTTATTAAGCGCTGCTGCTTTGGTATCAACCATTAGCATATTGTGGCATTTTCACGCACATAATCGTATTGCCCTATTGCCGTAATCCCAAATGCACATAAGCGAGTTGATTAGCGGTAATGATGCGTATGTGGTTTACGATTCCGTGTATCTTTCCATATGCGCGTGTGCGTTGATTAATATTGGTTTTGCATATTGGCCAAAGGCTGCTTAATAACCAGGATAAAATGATTCCCAAAAACCTTGCATAACTTAAAAGAAAACAAAAAGAGATTGTAGAGACTTAAATTCTAAATGAGAAGCTTGATGAAAAGTCCCTTTGCTACCTTTATTAGCCTTTCCAATTTAAAAATTGAAAAGCTCAAAATATTCTCTCACAAAGGCAATAACAATTTTTATATATACAACAGATTTAGTTGTATAAGCCAGATCTTCTGGCTGAACAATGTCAAAAACTAACTGACAGAGAACACAGAAACAAAATAACTAACACGAGAGTGAAAGACCAAAGAGGGAGAAAAAACGGTTCTTAAATCTGAGACAATTTCTGGTGCTTTTCAGGCATACAGAAATTGCCATTTCCATATACATTTAGTGGCTTTCTGGCCATTCCCATTGCCATTCAGACTAAAGCCAAAAAGTATGCCAAACAAACTGTCGAAAAGTTTTCCTCAAAGCATTTCAGGTGAGCGTGAACAATAACAACCACAAAGAATTATAGATGAACAGCAGGGAAATAACAAAATGTCCATATACAACTTGAAAGTTATCAACAAATTCGTATATGCAGATTTATATTTATTTGGCTATCCGATTTTGTGAAAGGCAAATTATTTATTTCTTTTTTTTTTTTTTTTAATGAAAGAAATATTTCAAAAATATAAAATTCAATGAATTTTTTTACTTTTTATTGCCAGAGGATTTTAAACTTTAAATTAAAGACTTAAATTCTTAGATACTTTAGTATAGTTTTGATTGAATTTTTATTGGAATGGAGTGTGAAACAATCTTGCGAAATTCAAAACTTCTCTTTAACTCGATTCAATCTCCAGAGTTGACCTGTAAGTCTGCATAGCCAAGAAGACGAGCTGGCAACACATTGAGTATTTCGGCAACAAGTTGAGCATGAATTGAAAAATAAATAACATCGCAAAGCAGATGGGCTTAAATAGCGAGCAATGTCAGCCAGATGCTGGCTCTGGCTCTACGTTCCCATCCAGGTGAAAATAAGTATGGAAAATATCTCTGAATTTACCTTTACCTTCTGACAAGTTGGAGCCTGAGCTTTCATATAATTATGTCTTTTCGTTGGCAACTGTATTACTTATTGTTGCCCGGCTATGTGAGTGGACTTTCTAGATATTAAATTCAAACTAAAGGAGTAGCAAAGTCCGCATAAAAATCGCTAAATAAAATTCTTATTACATTCCATCTTGATTGATATTGCAATCTGCAGCAAAAAAAAAACTAGCGAGTAAACCCAGTTCTATTTTTAATGTTGCAAAATAATAAGCTCAAAGCAAATCCAGCAAACCTTTTTTTTTATGAAAAAAAAACAGAACGCAACTTCTGAGTCTGGTCTTCTGTCCCTATCGATCCAAAGTCATTAAGACTTTTTTTATACTATTGAAATCATTAAATTAGGCTGGGACTATGGAAAAACCATCGTACATATTAATCATACGCACCCAAAATGGCCTAGGACAGATTTTCATTGATTTCGGGCTAGAAAGTTTACCCTCAAATGCTGCCACTTTGGTTCAATAAGTAAGCAAAGTAGTCAGCTAAATTAGCAGAAGCAACATCAACCCATTTTCCTGGCCGACGTGCCAGTGTTTTTCCTTTGGCAATTATCAAAAACTTTTTGGCAGTCAGCAACTGCCACAGGCAAAAAATATAAGATATTCTCACTCCTTCGGAAAACCTAAAAAAAAAAAAAAAAAAAAATAGGCAAAGTAACTTGAAGCCTTACAAAGCGCATTTTAATTTAGCAGATTTACATTAAACTTTTGAAGCCGATTAAGCGATTAATAAGCTTGTCAATTTGCAATTGCTGCCAGTTGGCGCCTGAATTATGAAGTGGTCGTTGGAGTTAACAGTACTCTCAGTTTATTGAATGTTGCTTAAAGGCATTTACAATTAGCTAAAAACTTTTTGAGAACTCCCCTACAGAAGTAGGGGAATTTTATTACTTAAGCTCAGAAAATTGAAGAGGAATATAAATAGAATTAAAGTCGTTCTTCGGTTGCAAAGCACAACAGCACCGATGGGCAGTTAACACCTGCAGCATTTAGCATATCAACGCAACAGAACCTACCACACACATCTTAAAGCCCACAGCATATAGACCAGGCAAAAGAGCAAAAGGAAAAAGGGAGAGTCAACACAGATTGCCTCAGCCTGAACGCGGCAGCCAAGTAAGCAACAAACTCTCAAGGGCCTCTTCAAACTTCCCCTACTCCTCACACACACACATAGAGAGCAAATATACAAATGTATGCCCAGGCAGACGGTTGGACCAATACACAGAGACGCACACATCCTCACCGTCACTTGGCATATCCTGTATATTTGTCTTCTCTAGGTTTTGTACTAGGTTATTTGTGCTAAGCATTTGAGGAGCTTGTAGTAATAGTTTTGTCTGTCGGTTGTTTTACTTTGAGGCATTTGCGTGAGCCCGATTTGTACCTGTCTTTTTTACCTTGCTCTTCTCAACTTATGCCAGCTTTTTGGGGCTTAGTCGCACATACATTTTTTTATAGGCGCCAAGAGAGCAATTAGCAAAGATTCCGCTTTCGTTGCAATAAACATTTAAGATGCCAACAAACCGAAAATACCCCTCCTCGTTGCTCTCCCCAAAAGCCTTATAGATTTACATCTGCACCTCTTCTTTCTTATTTGCCATGGCAAATTGAAGACAAAATACAAAATACAAAAACTACACCTGGGCATCGTTCACTACCTGTTTTGGTCAATGTGGCAAGGCTCTGTGTTTATTTTGTCTCTTTCTTTTCATTTCATTGATCAATGGATTTTTGTAATGGCAAATGCTTTACGGTAAACTTTGAAATATTTTTGGTATTCTTGGTGAATTCCTGGCAGAAAAATATTCACCTGCGTAAGTGGGTGCTTGATCATCTGATGGTTTCGCCATCAATATAGCTTAAAATTTGTTTTATACATACGATAAATCCTTTGTTTGAAATCAAAATGGCATGAATGGAAAAAAAATACATACAAACATTCAGATATATGCCGAGACATACATAAAAATGAACATTGCCATATAGTAATGTCGATAAACGGCAATGGAATTCAGACTTGGCAACTACCAACTACCAGTCTGAAGGTAGCATAGTTCTTTGGGAGGGTAGGAGGGGTGGCTGGTAGTGGTAGGGAAAGATTTGCATTTCATTCTTCGCTTTTGCGGTAGATGATGTGCCAATGGAAGAATAATATTGTTGGCAGTCAGGTAGTCACGCCAAAAACTCAATGAAGAGTGGGCCAAAAAGGCAAAAGAAAGGTAAATATACATTTTCCAAGCCGCAGTACGACGCACTTAACTCACAGACACACACGCAAATAAACGTAGACACACCATAAAATAACTTTTTTTATTGTGTCTTCATAAAAGCTGCGCAAAAAAAAAAAAACTTTTCCTCGAATTGTTATTCAAAGTGGCAAGCAACGTAGTCAGCCAGTTTGGCAGTCAAGCAAAAAGAAAACAAAGAATGGAAAAATTGTAGGTAAATCAAAAAAGTAAAAAAAAAAATGGCAGCTAGTCGAGGTAGATGGAAACGCACAAAATTGAAAAAGAAATAATGAGTTGAAGAAAGAAATAAAGAAAAAAAACATGCCAAGTTTATCAAATCAATAGGAAATGTAAACTGCCAATTTTTGGAAATATGAAATATGCCCCAAGTAAAAAGCAGACACAAAGCGCTTAAGGTGAAATTAGAAACCTTTTTCTTCTACCCAGCAAGCATTTTCCTCAACGAAAATAAAGTGAAAAGCGAGCCTAAATTGTGATTATATTATATTTTCATTTAGTCTGCTTCAAAATATTTAAATTCCAAGAAAATCAAAATTCTCTTGCCACTTTCTGGTATTATCTGAGCAATGAATATGTATGATGTGTCCGTAATATTTATGAAAAAATTCTTGGATTGCATCTGATTTTTCTCCAAATAAGTTTCATACCTTACAAATAAATAAAGAAATGAGAAAAAAAAATAAAACAATATGATAAGCCCACAGCTCTTGACCAACTTGCAATGCTTTTGATGAGATTTTGGTTGTTCAGGCATTTTCATGAATTTTAAATGCGCATTTTCATGCCACATTTTGCAGAGCTTATCTTCTCTTTTGCTTTTCGGTTTTTATTCCACATTTCCATTCTCCCTCTGTCTATATGCCAATAAATCAGATGACTCTTCATCTTAAAATGGCTACTTAAAAGAGTATAGAAAGCTCACATAAAACTTACACCATAAAAGTGCCACATAAAAGTGACTTTTTAGTTGGCCCTTCTACGGTTTTTGGGCAAAAAAAAAAAAAAAACAAAAAATCTTTTTGAAGGAGACTTGCTAATTAAATTGAATTGCTTGGCGGTGGAAACTTTTTAATGCAACATTTGAGCTTTACGTGCAGTTGGAAAATGTAAGCTCACGTTTGCTTCAGCCCTGTTAGTTTTAATGGCAACTGTTTGGGGAAGTTTTTCCAGCGACTAAGCCAAGGGTAAGATCCGTCAGAGCTTCCTAATCTGGCCAGCAGCCAATTCATTGCTGCTATCCAACTAGCCGGCCAACTTCCTTTCCCCCTTGGTCAAGCCCAAAGCTAACGACTGACCACAAATGCAAACTGGAATGATTGACTCTTCGACCAGCAGTGGACTAGGTCCGGTTAAATCACTTTCACTGGCATCATTAAAAATTTGCCAGCTTATCTGCCATTTCACCCAGAAGGTCTTGAGAGCAGCCAATTTTTAAGCCGATAATTTTACGTTGAGCACTGTTTGCCAAGACATTTTTTTGTAATTAAAGCAATCAAATTTGGCAGCTAGTTAACAGATCACTTCATCTTCGCCTTTATCTTGTGGAAATTTCTAAGGCTCTGAATGAGATTAAAAGAGGACATAATGACTGCCCAGCTCTCCGTTTGCATCAATATTTGCCCAATTTGATTGAGTTAGCACTTTTTTTTTACTTAGCTGGACAAACTTTCTAAAATCTATTTTCTTTTGGACTAAAGGGAATAGAGCAAGCCATTTACTGACAGTAGCTTTAGCTCAAACAGAAGAGGCGAAGGATATAAATACGTTTCAATAGAATTTGATAAAAAAAATACTTCCAACTTCTTATCAGGCTAATAAGGAATCTTATCAATATGGTTGATTTATTTTTCTTAAATGTCTGTAAAAATTATTCTACCATTTTAACCTCTGCTGTATTTTTCATTAGGTTTCCTGAGGTTCTGTTTAATCCCCAAAGTCATAAAGACTGAAATTATGCTGGTATTTTTCGGGCAATCCTTCATTCATATGCACACTGTGAGAAAGGATAAACTTTAGCATTTCTAATTAATATTGCAAGTCCAGCAAATGTCACAGTGACCTCCAGAACTATCCAAATCATCTAAGCAAAACTTTTTTGCTGGGAACAATATTTTGATGTACCAAAAATGTCCCAGGCTCATGTAAATTAAATTACCATGGTCAAGGGACAGACTTTTGCTGTCACAACCAAATGAATATGGCAGAAAAAATGGCGAATAACCATAGGATACAACCAGAAAGTAAGAAATAAAGTTCGACTGAAATAATGGAAAAATGATAATGACTTATGTGAATGAGACGTATGTGACAGATTTCCAAAAGACAAGCGTATAGGGTGGGCGCCTTGGGTTGCAAGTGAAGAGAAGACTTGTATTGAATTACTTCGCTAGACTGTCTTTTGCATCTTCTGGGAATTGTGAGAACCAAAGGGGTGTGGGTTGGGCGAGAGCTCAACATGTTAATTGCATGTACAAGATGATGCGCTTACACATTTTTTTTTCGGTTTGCATAATAAAAGAGTGCAGGCACACACAGGCATATATTTATGCCAGCACATTGAAGAAATGCGAATTGGTTTCGACACACTCACAATTTGCATAATTGAAGTGAGCGAGAAATTGCAGTGCATGTAAAATGAGTATTTTCCCTTTTGAGCGAAAAACATCATTTTCATACACACACACACACACACGCACACACATATTCATTTGAACTGATACCATGGCCAACTTTTGGAAAACTGTCTTCGAAATAACCCAGTAAAATGCATTTATACTTGCCGGCTGGCGAACTGTCCGTCTCTTTGAATCCCTTTACTATCGTTTCAATTCTCTGTTAGTCTGAAACTTTCTTTCCTTAGTAAAGACTATTTGGATTGGCATATAGAGACATTTCCAGCCGTCGGCAGCAATGAAAAGCGCAAGTTGTATGTTTGCCAACGACAGCCAACGACGTCTGTCAATGATTGGTGGGGTTTTCCCAGAAATTGATTTTTGCTTAACCTACAAAGTCCTCTCCATTACCGAAGTTCCCTACAGCTGTTCAATGTCTTTGGGTTGGCAGTGAAATGTTCTTCTTTGCATTAATAACCAAATTACGTGCAAACAGAATTACGATGGCGTTTAAAATCAATGAGCCGTTTACAGAAAACACTGCGAGTTGAACACATTCCGGCACACCATTTTGCCCATAAAAGTAGGCAGCGTTTTATTTGTTTGTTGACTTGGCTTTTGACAAGACTAAAACAAAAGATTATGCATTTAATTAAATTTTCCCAAAAATATTTCATAACCATAAATTATTTGAGAATTTTCAATTCATTATGAAATACTTATCAAAACAATGAATTTATCAATTATGCAAATCAAAGCTATTCAACCAAATAAAACGATAAACGAAATGTATTTAAAATACTTAATTTCGTATAGTATAAAAAAAAATGTAAACTAAGACAGTTTATATATTCAAAAGATATTGATTTATTATTATTTTTACTAAGCTACTTTTCCAGGAAGTCTTCCGCCTTTGCCGTATTTATTTATTTAAGCTCTGTGAAGACGTTTGCTCAGTAAACAAAATTTTATTTGCTTATTGAAATCGAAACCACAACTAATCACTTCCTCACTTAAGTGTAGTTCAAATATGAGGGAAATGCGAAAGAGTGTTTCAACTTTCTTATGCCGAAATCGTTGCATGCTTGGAATAAATTTTAATCTTCTTGGGGATGGCCTAACTGAGTTTTCTCGACTTCTTAATGTTATTAAAATGAATTTCTCACATGTACATGGAATTCAAGTTGGCTGGGGAAAATGCGCATACCGAATTCTCTGGAGTCTTTTCTCGTTATCCTTAAGTTTTTCCTCTTTCATGAGTGCTCCTTTTTTGTTGTATGAAAAATTAATAACCAGCTTACCATAATTTTTGAACATTGCCTTCACTGCTTGACTCAGGCCCAATCAACCGTCAGTACGACGTTTGTGAAGGTGGCAAGAGCTATTGAGCAACAGAAAGGAAGGCAACAATACCAAAAAACCGTAAACTACCAAACTTTGGCCAACTATTAAAAAACCCACTGTTGCTGTTTCTGTTGTTTTGAAGCTTGGTGTGTTTTTTTTTTTTATATGCACTTTTATTGCACTTTACGAAACTTTTATCTTATCAAATATTAACAACTTTGGAAATTTGCATTTCTCACATTCAACAAATATTGCTCAGTGCCGACCGACAATACAACCAAGGAGCTTAAGTTGCCAAGTGCACCCAACTACCCAATTGTTTCAGACCGTAAATATCAGTTCTTGCTATTTACGAGCATTTATAAAAATGTTACACGCCACTTCTGTGTCAAATTCAATGGAAACTTTAACCACCACTGGTTACCGCCACTTTTAGAAGTCAGTTTTACTTTATTTTCAACCTCTTAAGAGTACCTGCTCCTGTGTCAATGTCTTCACCGATTTAATCGCTTAAAAGACTTTCAACTCTTTACCTATTTTTTAATGAGAAAATAAAGAATTATTATGAAGATCTGAAAGATTCTAGGAACTTCTTTTGATGAACTGGCATTTGCGAGAAAGCAAATTTTAGGCCAAAAATTTTGAAATTCCCAGTTATTTTCTCATGTGGTTTTCGCGGGTAAACAATGGAAACATGTTCACTCATTGTTTGTTTGTTGCGGTTTGTGGCAAGGTTTGTTTTGTTTCTCTTCTCTCCTTTTTCTTTTTTTTTTTTTTGAAAACATTAAGTACTACATAACGCGTAATGAAGTTCCACAGAAATAGAGAAAAAAAAATAAGAGATAGTAAAGCAGAGGAAAGGAAAGTGTGGAAAGCTTAGAGTGCATTTGGCCACATAAATCACTGGCAGGCAAACAAGAGACCGTGCAACTTTGTTGCATTTAAAATTTGCATAACTTTTCTTTCTTTTTATTCTTCGTTTTTTTTTTTTTTTTTTTGTACGCTTGTGTCACCAACCGAATTTGCCCACTTCTTTGAGAATATTACCCATCCCTGCCACCATTTCTTTGGCATTTAAAAAACTTTAGAAACTTGTATAGCATTTGCTAGTTAGCCAACTTTACAACCAAACTGCCTCCAGTCCAAAACTCTGCAGTTTTTCTTAGCGTTTTTAGAACACTTTCAGCACTAACACAGCCAAGGAACTTCTTTGTTTAGTTAGGCGCTGACAACCTACAAATGGTTTCTGTGGGCAATCTGTCCAAAATCTAAGAACGAAGCTGCCACTGACACGGCCAACTAACAATAAGAAATGCCGAGCACAAACAGGTTTCATTTAAATTTCGCCACGTTTTATTGGCAAACTTCAATGAATTTCGAGGCCATTAATTTTGCTGAACAAACACAAACAGGAATAGGATGCAATCACATACAAATGCCAAGATGGTTAGAAAGTGGAAAGGCAACGAATCAAATGAGACGATTCCTTACACAAATGACTTCAATTTTCCATGTGTTTGTTTGCATTTTCAATTTAAACAGCGCGTGAGTGAGTGAGTGAGTGAGTGGTTTCCCTCCTCCTTTCACTGTATATGTGATTTGCTATTCCAGGTCGCATTTCACTCATTTCGCTTGCGAAACGGGTAAACAATTTTCAACGGCAAACGAATTTCGCAAATTGATAATCATCAACATGTCAATGATGGCCATTGCGGGGTACCCTGTGTGAAGGAGAATGCCGATCTGATTCACATACCCCCACCACCCACCACCAACAACAGTCAAAAATTTACGAACCAAGCCAAACCAAACCTAACCCAAAAACCGCACACCTCATTCGAGCAACTCCACAGCAAGTGGGCTAATACACTTTCCTGCCAGCCTCGTTCAATTGCACATCACGGTAGGGTGGCTGACTTGATAAGGGTTGTAAGTATGGGATTTGCTTCTATATATATCTATATATATATATATTTTTTTTTCTTTCACTTTTTACTTTACGTATGCAGTGTATACCCAACAGTGTCTGTGGAGCGGAAGCGGAAGCTTCAACTAAATTTGTTCGCTGTGTGTGGCCGTAGCGTGTCAATGCGCAAAAAAGTGTTTGAAAACCACATAAAAGTCGTGCCCACAGAACTAACAGCAGCTCACTTGTTGGATTGCTGAGTTTCGGGTTCAATTCGTTTGGTTGTATCAGATTGAATGTGTATTTTTGAATCTGTGTATTTGTCATAAGTATGTGACAATCATTTCTCCTCTAATCTGAAGGATATGTTCTTGGAAGCTTTTATTCCTAAGAAAATATGACAGTTCATTGCTCTTCCAAGAAATTTTTGAAAATATTTTCTGAAATTCTCAAAGGATTTTTTTTTAATCCACAAACCATTAAATGTATTAAATATTGGCAGGAATAAAGAGCTCGGTAAGACTTTTATTTTTCACTTTGAATAAGCATTTGCTGTTTTAATATTTTTTAATTAAATATTTTATTATCATTATTATTTAAGCTGAAGAATAGAATGCTTAAGTGAAAAGAGCCAGTGGCATATTAAAATAAATAAATAAATCCTCGCTCGCTTTTTCTCAGCAAAAAAAAAACTATTTACGAAAAACACAATAAAGAGAAGTTGGCAACGACAAAAAAAAATATATATATAAAAATTGTGAATAAGAAAATGAAAAGAGAAAAAAATGCATAGATTAAATTAGAAAGCGTTTATGGTAATGAAATTATGTGCAACTGGCTGACCATAAATGGTAATTAATTTCCCAAAGCTTGTTCTGCTTCACGTTGATTACTAAATACACACAGACGTAAGCTTAAATAAATATATACATATATATTTAATCATTACATAGTTGGACTTTTTTATATATATAAAAATAAAAACCCAGCTAGCTAAGTTGGCCCATAATCAAGAAATACAAGCGGAAATAACTACTCATTAAGCGCGATGACCACGTAAACTGCAAAATTGCAGCAACAACAACAACAAGAAGAAGAAGAACAAAAGCAATAACTACATTACCGCGCATGGTAATAGAAACCATTACAATAAAACTAAATGACCCCCAAAGCAGTCAAAGACCAAGCCAAAAGAACTGAAGACTTTTCCACAGCTTAGGCCAAAAGTAGTCGAGGCAAACGACAGTCGTTTCCAAGTCGGCCAAAACGAGTGCAGACAAATGGCAGACACGTCCCAGTCATCACGGCCAGGGCAGACAATCAAAATCCATTTGAGTCGGAAATGAGCAAAATCAACATGGCATTGCCACAGCCCGTAGCCGAGCCAAAGTCTCAGTCAAGTCTTGTCTTTGGCTTTACATTTTACCAGGGCCACAAGTTGGAATATTATAGAAATACTGTGTATGTTTAGGTGGCAAATATGTAAACACACACACATATACATATACATATATCTACTCCAATCTTCAAAGCACTGTTAGTTTGTCTATAACTTGGCATTAACTGAGCTCCTGACTGGACTCGACCAACATGTGGACTTTTGGGGGGAAAGGCTTTTGTGGTTAGCTTATTGGCGAGTGTCAAGACGATCAATGGCTTTAAAACAATTATGGTATGTCCAAGAGGAAACCTTGACACCTTCTAGATGGACCAACTCACAGACTTAGTCCTGAAACTTTTACTTTACAGAGCCAAAAATTTACGCAGCTTCCGTTCAGCCTCGATTCGATTCGGTTCGATAAGATTCGGTTTTCTTTTTTCTTTGTCTTCTTTTTTTTTTGGGTTCAGTTTACGGGTTTGGCTGTTTCTGCTTGAGCACTTCGCATTCCTCAACTTCTCTGGCATGCAAGTAAAATATGTTTTGATATTAAATTGTTGTCAGCACGCCTCCCACGAACGGCACGCGGCTCTCCACGGCGCATAATAATTGCTGGGTATCCTTTTCTCTCGATGTCTTAGCCGCTCCTGCCCTACCTTGCCCTGGCCTTGGCTCAACTAAAGCCGCAAGGACATAGCAGGAGCACCAGCTAAACCAACAGCAACAGCACTAGCAGCAGCCTTGATGATGGTAGAAGTGTTGGGTTTGGTGACTTAGCTAGCGTAGCGTACGAACAAAATAAATTCCAAAAAGAAAAATGGAATTTTTATTGCAAATTGAGAAATTTTAACTAAAAACACACTCACTTGATGTGCTCAGCTTCTTCTAGTTCAGCAGTTTAGACGCTCCAGCTCACTAGCTTACCACGTCATACCAATGGCCAAGGATGTGGCAGCAGATGTGTTGGTTGGATTTTCGTTGGGTCCTAAAAATTTTCAGTGTCCTTTCCATTTCATAGCTGTGGTTTTATATTATGGTACTTATTTTTTTTCTGTCTTTCCCATCGAAAACAATAATAATATAGCATCTGAACTCTAACTACCCCTCCCGAATTTTTAGCTAATGCTCTTTCTATTTTTTATTTTCAAGCCAACTTCATTGCCTCAAGTCATCTTGCATTTTCACGCATTTATTATTGGTTTTTATTCTCTTGAACAGTGCAGTTTTGACATCATTTGCCGGCTTAACATTGCCCAGAGCTCACTTCCCGCTATTCATTTCATCAGATAAAAAGGCAACTCGAGATAGGAAGTGTGCTAGAGAGTGACAGGGAAAGAAAAAATAATGGCCACAAGGCAGCCAAACGGTTAATTTCTTTGTTGTGAGCCAATGACTGGGCATTTGAATAATTCATTGCGGTAGATTCTTTCAACCTTTTTGCACACAAGCCAGAATAAAATAGAGAGAATACAAGTACTTCTGGGGCTTCTTAAATTAGGGGAAAAGGTGGAATGAAACAAAAGCCAAAGAAAAAAAAGGTAAAGGCTAAAAAAGGAAAAGTATGATAAACTCTTTTTTGGATTTCATTTTTCAAGGCAAAAAAAAGGGCGTGCCGTTTGGAAAATGGGACACAAGACAACCAAGCCGGAAGCAAATCATTCAAATATTCCATTTCCTCAATTTGCCTTTACTGCGGTTGCTTCGACGAAGGCAACTGAGAATTGAGCTGGGTGAATCTCTACGGTAGGAAAAATGTCGAGTACAATGAAGACTCGAAAATGATTTGAAAAAATATACACAAAGTGTCAGCTAAATTGAGGCAAAAAGAGTGTCGCGAAAACGTAGAAAAAGATAAAGTTGAACAGTATAAAGGAAGTAGGCAAAAAGCAATCATTTAGAGGCAATGTACAGTTGCCCCGAAGCTGTGTAGTAAAACCCTTAAAAAATTACAAAATTAACAACAGATGACATAAAACAAAGGGTAACCCCAAAGCTGCTAAATAGGTGTAGGCCTAAAAATATCCCTAGATACTAAGTGTTAACAATTTGAAGGCAATTGTTTCGGTTTAATTTATAGATTTGATACAAATAAAGAAATTCTAAAATTATTGGAAGTCAGTATTATTTAAGAACCATGAAAAGCTTCATAGTAAAAGTTAAACGTTGAAATTCCCAAGCATTATCATAGGCCATAGGCATTCTGATATTACTCAACTAGGTGAGCCAGCCACCCACTAGAATAGTTACTCTTACCTTATCGAGCTACCATAAGCCCACCTTTTCATATATTATTCAGGACAAAGCAACTAATAACACAGGAGAGAGGGAGAGAGAGAGAGAGAGAGAGAAAGAAGTCAACGGAGGAAGTATTGCGACTAAAGGCATTTTAAAACTGATTCATTCGAGCCAGTGGTTACCTATGGTTTCGGGCATGCTCTCGCAGCCTTACACTTGACTGAATTTTTATATTTACTCAAGCCTTTGCCTGGGGATCTTAAGACTTCCGTTTCAACCAAACATCCGACTACCCACTAGCTAGCAGTTTTGTTTTTGCGCTTGCCGAGATTTTGAAAGGTAGTCAACCCCCTTTCAGATGCTTGCCAACGTATAGCCCGTCCCTCTGAATTTCGAAGGCACAACCCAATTAAAACAGTAAGTTAAAATTTTCTACATACAATGAGCAGACATGAAACAACCTAGTCTAGTGCCCCAGTCTCTTCGGTCTGTCTTATTTGGATTAGGGTCTGATTGTGGAAGCTTCTCAGTGGAGCTTCTTTACCTATACACGTACATATAAAGATGTATGTTTTTCGGGTGAAGGGAAAGCAGCTGCGTCTCGCTCTCTCTCTCTCTCTCTCTCTCTTTCTTTTTTGGACTCATTAGATGTCTGTTGTGTCACTGTTGCTAACACATTTGGGGCAAGTTGACAAGTCGAGACGTTGTTGAATGAGCGCACATTTTCATCAACATAATTTGCCTTAGCATTTGCAATTAATCATATAATGAAAGTCTTGCAAGACGCATTAAGACTGATTATTTTTACTTTCTTACCTTCAAGCATTTCAGCCGAGTTAAAGAATTTCGACTAATATTTAAATGGGACGCGGTTACTGAAAATTTTTAAGCCACTCTTAACCAAGTTCAAAAGAAAGAAACTAAAGACCGTTTTATATAGGGAGACTATATCAGGGGAAACCTATCATATTGTAAATTTAAACAGAACTTGATCTATTCCATCTAACCCCAGGAATTGTAAACTCAAAGACGCTTTTATCACCATTACCAAAATCATTTCATGGCATTTGTATTGATAAAATTTTCATTGATATCCGCTTTTTTACATCCCTTTCAAATAACTTTTTATTCTTTTTAGCTAACCCAATGGGAGGGACGGAAGCCATCCTCAATCATAAAACAGTAAATTGAATTTTAAATGAAGATTGATTTTTGCATTTCGTCAAACTTTTCCCAAAAGGCAACGACAAAAAAAAAGTATATCTTTAGGAATTGAGAGAAAATACAAACAATTGTAATTAGAGCATTTGTCGATAAAAAAAAAAGAAATGAGAGAAAAAAAAAATAAAAAGCTAAAAATTCGTCCAATAAAAATTTATTCTTACTTTGCTTTACCCTTTCGGTTCTGGGGTCAACCCAAAGAATTGACGAAAGTAATTCAGAAAAAATTCTTTATTAAAATTAATTATGCGAAAAAATATTTGGTTAATTGAAAAAGCTGAAATAGCAAGAAGAAATGCAAATAAGTCTGTTGCCGGTCACAGTAATCGCCAAGTGCATTTTGGGATAGACGGGGTAGACCAACTAGACCGAATATTAGGAACCGGCGACGCCACCGGCACTTAAACCAAAAATAGCGTCCCCTACTTAGGCAGTGATGGACAGACAATTGGACATCTGGACGGCTGGATGAGCGGTAGTCGACGTTAGACAATTGTCAGGCACTCATGTGCTCAAAAAGAAAACACATACATACATATATATGTGAACGTACATATTTAAAAGTATTTTCGAAAATTCGAAATACTCGAGCAAAATATCCACAAACACGCGCATGCCAGTCCAAAAGTCTGCATACCAGGGGGGAAGTCAGCAAAGGAGAGTGCGGTTTTTACGAGCATTTGAGCGAACTATGAGCAAAAATCTCCGTCTGCCAACAATTTCCGGCACTTTATATAAAAACTTGAAGAATTGTCCGATCGCCATCATTTAGTTCAGTTCGGTTCGTTGGCCCACAGTGTCTTGCTTCGAAAGTACTACCAGACATTACTAAAAAATATATAAATATTAGAATAAAAAAAAAAAACAAAACAAAACAAATAGAATTGCCAGCGGAAAGAAACCGTCAGTTTATTGGGCCAGCTATTTCACCCCATTCCGAAAGCATTTCGTGTTTGGTTGTTTTTAAAAAAGACTCTGCAGTTCTCGGTAAAAGTTCCTACCCATTTGGCTTTTGTCAGTCGTCTGAGGCTGAGCGTGTAAGATCATGAGACTAAACATAAATCTGGCATATCTTTGGTTGGCATTTGTCTGCATGCTGTCAGTCATTCTCCTAACACAAGCTTCGGGAATTGCGGCAGCCAGCGGTGAGGGAACCTGCAAGGAACTAAGTAAGTCTGCCGATATATTCGAATGGAATTGGCATTACTTTTTATTGGACGAAATTCTTTAAACATTACTCATCGGGCAGCTGGTCTTTTATCTACGTTTTGTGCTTCCTCATCGTTTTAATTTAATTTTACTACACTTGGTTTTGTCCTCAAAATGTTCGTTTTAAATATTCTTGACATTCTTTCGCACATGCCGTTGACAAAGAGATGAGTAAATTAAAAACAAAAATTATGAAAAAATTCCGTCAAAAAATTGATGCCTAATGTGCCCTAAAATTATCCATCTGTCCGTTTGTAAAAATCTGGCAATTGAACAAATTTATATTGCATTAAATGAGGCCATCCCAAAAAGGAAAACTCACTGGAGCAGCCAACTAAAAATTCTTTGTCTTCTTTCATGTGTCTTACAGATCACGTCAATTGCTATCAGGGTAAAAATGAAGGCAACTATTGCAACAGCAAGGACCCAACCAAGGTAGTCACCAGATGGTACAACGATAAAGGCTCTTGCCGCAAATTCACCTACAAAGGCTGCAATGGCAATCGGAATCGTTTCTGCTCACTGGAAAGCTGTCAGGCGCGCTGTGTTTATGACTAAAAAAAGCCCAAGTTGCTTTCAACTCAATTAGAATTTAGCCCTTAAATTTTACTTATACTTAGACTAAGCACATTATTCTCTAGCCATAATCTATATCTAAAAAAAATAAATAAATAAATAAATCGACAAAGTTGTCGGCCAAGAAAGAAAAACTGAATGCTTCTATTAGTAAATAGCTGCCAAAAAAGAATCAATGATGGGACGGGGGCAGAGCTGAGCAGACTTGGGGAAATCTTGTAAAGATGAGAAATGCTTCAATATTTGGCTACAGTTTGATGACCAAATGGTGACATACACAGCCCAGAGCAGGAAAATGTGCAAAGTGTCAATCGTGCTGACAGTTCGAAAGAATTTCTTTTTTGTTTTTTTTTTTTGGGTCGAATATCAAATTGCACGTGTGGTCTTCATCATCAGGCAGAAAAGTGTTGCTAAGCAGCTCAATCAACACGTTGTTTGACCTAAGCTCCCAAACAGACACACAAACACACTCAAACTCAGGGGCTTTTAGTGAATTGACGCACACACATTCCGCGAAACCAATTGGAGGTGTAGAAGGCTGAGTGTGTTTGTATGTGTGTGTGTGTGTGTCATTGCCGGTGTCATAGCCACATCAAAGGCTTGTCAATGGTCATCTACGGGTAAATTTTTTGTACGGCGATCACCTTACAGCTAATTGAAATAGAGTGCTTGTGTGTCTCCTGCCGCACACTCTGTCAATAAAGAGTAATCGCCGTCTGTAATCAAAATCGTATTTACTAGATTACAGATTTCGAACTTTTCACCTGTCGGTTTCACTGGCCACTTTGATGCGCTTTGTAAGGCTTTTGAGATTTCCAGGTTTTTCTGTCTTTTTTTTTTCTTCCTCTGACCAATTCTGTGTAAATTGGCACATTAATTGAAAATTGCTTTTAGCGCCCACATAGCAATGTTTCAGATTTGATCCGATGGCTTCCCGCGACTTTTGACAGACGTTTGTTTTTAGCTGTCATCATCAAACAATGGACACACACAGACACACACACACACATAGAGAGAAGCCAAAGGATTGATTTGAGCAAACAAATGCCAATCAAATGCATAACACCAACACAGCATCAACATGGCCATCATCAACAGCCACCGGCATTGCGTCCATCGTCGCCATCAGCTTTATCCACCATTATCAGGACCGTTGTCCATACCATTGGTATATGTGAGCAATAAGCAAACGAGCAACCAGTCAAAAGTGACGTCAGTTGATGTTCATATTGACGGCAGCACATTAATTTGTTCGAGTGACAAAGTCGAGTAGACCCCAAGCGAGTCTAGTCATGTGTTGCCCCACACAGGTAATTGCAAATAAATCACATCATTACCTAACTATTGCCACTCTCTCTCTCTCATTCCCACTCAGGGAATTTATTCAATTTTACCTATACTACGCATAATTTTGACACCTGTCAACTAATTTTCGCACAAAATATTTAAAAATTCGCCAACAATTAGTTTAAGCATTTTGAAATGTTCATACCTTTTTTTAAGAGCATAATAGGTTTATTCTAGAGTTTGTAAGACCTATTTCACAAATACTGAGGACTCAGTGATGTATTAAAGATCAGAGATCAAGGAATATAGAAATTCGTAATAAAATTCAACTAAAGCCGAACAAATCAAATCAAACATTAAAATTATTAAAAAAATTTAAAAAGAGTATTCAGTGGTAGGCAACTTTTTCCCCTTCTTCTTAATCGCTTTTGGGCAATATAGCACAAAATTGGTCTTAGTCTAATTGGAAATTTAAAACTCTCAGCCAATCAGTCAACCAATCGACCAAACCAGTTCAAGTGCATTCATCAATGACTAAAGGCCACTTCTCTTTAAGGTTGTTGCTCGGTACACGTGTCGGGGCTCTAAGTATTTCAGCTAATTCATTGTCTCTTGGCTGATATTTATGACACGGCATTGTATCTTGTGCCCAAAGAGGCGGCAAAATGTGCCAATATAAATGAGGAAGGATCTGATCTGATGGCATATCGTGCTTAACTGCCCTAATAATCTGCTTCAGGTTCTCCAGCTCACACCAAATGCCCATCTCCCACTTATGAATAATGCGCCATGTCAGCACTGCCAAAGCCAATGAAAAGAAAGAAAAGCTTTACCAAAAATCTGAGCCATAAAAATTTAAAACATCAACGGAGAAGGAGATGATTCTCCAAACAAAACAAAAAAAAAAGAAGAGGGAATAAGTTAGCAACTGTGCGTTTATCAGTGAGCTCGTGTAATTTGATTATTTATCACATTTTCTTATTTTATTATTATTATTATTTTTTTTTTTTTTCATTTTTAACGACTCAATTGAGTTTTATGAGCAAATCGCGCGTTTTGCTGCGTGCCAAAACAAAATAAAGCAAGAATCACAGAGAATTTGAATTTTTTTTCCATATGAGAAGACGCTTGGCATCCACAAAATTTCTAATGACAATGAAATTTTGCATAGCTCATTTTTAAAATGTTGACCACATTATTGTATACAGTTGGGTGGGTTTTTTCGGTTCTCTATAAAAGTTCAAAGCAGACCGTAAGGAAGTGGCAGCTGTGCGTGTTTTCTTTTCATTACGACTTGTGTCCGAAGCCTCAGTGAAAAACTTCAGTGGGTTGGACACATTTTTTCCATCAATTTGAATTTACCCAAAAAAAAAAAACTTTAAAAAATATAAAAATTAAAAATAGCTACACGTATTTCTTTTTTGAAAGAAGATTGTGGCTTAGAGTATTTAAAAAAATAGCTTCTCTCTGGGTTCCATTTCAATTAGTTTTTCTTTTTAAGAAAGATTTTTTTGATTTATAAAATAAATAAAAAAAAAATTTTTTTTTCTTAAATTAGTCTTACCTTTGGTGAATTTATTTGTGAGATTTCGCCTTGACTTTATTAGAATTTAATATTTGTCATAAAATTTCCTCATGAACAAGTTTGTTTATACAAACCCAAACATATTTAGAGAATATTTAGTATTGTCTCCGTAGTTTTCTTTGGTTTTACTGAGCCACATAAAGTTATTGTTTCCACGTACCCTGGAGTTCTTTTGTTTCTGAATTTCTAGAAAGCATTTGGATTCCTGGTAAATATTTCATAGCTTTTTTACTTAAATTTTGAATCACCTGTTGTGGTCTTGCTGCATTCTCAGTACGGTATGCTTTTGCTGTGGCCTTCTGATTGCATATATAGAGAAATATGATTTTGGTTACCGGGAACGCTTTTGTCTGAATAGAATACAGGCAAAACAAAAAATTACTTTTTTCTTAGAAGGCGCATTGAGTGGGAAAAGGGCAGAAGAGTTCATATAGATGTTGGTGAAGTGGTGTGTGCTCAGACAGGCAGACACATTTGTGTGCAGCCGAAACTTGGTACGTTGCAGTGGCCGTGCTCTTGGCAAGACTTCCACATTATCCCTCAAATGTTGGCTTCGGCTTTGGGCTTCATTTGTGTGGATCAACTAATGGCTGTGGCCCCATGAAAAGAGAGCATAGCCACAGCAGTTGGAAAAGCTGTTGCATTGCTTTACTGCTGGCTAAGACTGGTAAGACTGGTAACCCAAAAAAGAAATCTCAGTATGTGGGAGAAAGGAAAAAGCTTAACTCTATTATCGCTTAAATTATTTGCTTCTAACACTTTGCGGCAAAGGCTTAAAGTTTTATTCAATTCAGGCATTTTAATTTGTATTTTAAAGTCTCGAATGGAATAATTTTTTTTAAGTAAGACTCTGGGTATTTGGTATTCATCTAGTGCTACTCTTAAGGTATGAATTACATACTCATATGGTTACACCTTCAGTTGCCACTTGACTTGTTATCTACACTTACATGATCAGCTACTTGCCAATCACAAACAATCAGACAATCAGCCACTCCAGTTTGCTGGCAGCTCAACAACCAATGTCATGTCATGACTGCGGCTGCTTGTTTCCTTGTTTCTGTATCTGTGAAGAGAGAAAGAGAGAGAGGGAGAGAGACAAAAATCTGTAGACTACCAATGCACCCACATTGGTACTTAAAGATTCTTGAACTGTTGAATCACACCCTGCGTATACGCAATATACCGAAAACGGAAGCCAAAACTTGCAGCACTTCCATCTATTGCAAGCTATCTTAGTTCGAGCTGTCTTAACTTGTGCCATAACATGGAGAATCATCTTTAAGCCCCGTCTACCCGTGTTATCTACTGCTAGTACGACTTTCAAACTATTTTCTCAACTACTTTTAGGACAAACATTTTTACAATGTTTGCGTAGAGAAGTGTGTGTCTGTGCGTTTCTGTCAGTTGCATGAAAACGAATTAAAATATTTATGGGAAACTAAATTAAATATGAACCTACTCCAAATAGCATCAACATTCTATTTCCATTTAAATTTAGCTCGGGGCCATTGCTGCACGTACAAGATTAAATAAAAAAGGTGTACGTGCAGTTGTCAAAAGAGTTGGCGGGAAGACGAACGGGTGAGCTCAGACTGGGTTGAGTTAGATGAGACTAGTGGGCTGTGAGTCTAACACATTGCAAGCAATGCTAAGCAACAGCTTAGGAGCTAGCAAACATAAGCGCATAAGTGGATGACTCTGTGTATGTTTGCGTGAGTGAGTGTGTGAGTGAATGAGTAAATGAATGAAAGACTGAGTCTGTGTCTCCGTGTCTCTGTGTCATTGAATGAGAGGTTGATGATGCGTATGCATGTGTGTGTGTGTGTGTGTGCTTGGCTGAACGCGTGAGTTAGTGTCAAGTCAGGGACATTTAGTAATTCCGCTGGCACATCAAGGACAACGTACTCATAAATACCAAAGGCAAATGGCTCGCAGCAGATACAGCAACAGCAGTGCAGCAACAACAACAACAATATCAACTATCAACACTCTACAGCATTAAAGGACCCTTACAAGCAATCCCCACTCGATCTCCTTGCCCAATGTCTTGTATGTCTCTGCGTACGTGTGGCTGTCATTCGCGCTGTCTTCTCTTGTCTGTTTGTGTTTGTATGTATGGAATTTTTAACTTCATTATCAAAACCGAACTACCATATCGTGATCACTGCCTCTGCCACTGTCAGTGCCACTGCGTAAGCGTCCACGACAATACTGTGTCACCAATGCCATCGCCATCGCCATTGCCATATCCACAGCCATTGCCATTTCCATTGCCACCATCAGCATCGTTCCCGAGTTCACTGAAGTCCCTCTTCATTGTCACTGACTGTGTTCATCATTGTCTTCGTGCGCATAACTCAACATCTTTTGGAGTGCCTGAGTCAGCATCTCCATCCGCATCAGCATCATCATCATCTTCAACAGGGGAAAACAACAACGGCATATTCCCTGGCCCAGCATATAACATGAGGCACTGGTATGCATACTTAATGCCCAAGTTGTGAATGTCGAGCTTGGCAAACTGGTAAAATGGTGAATGGTGAATGGTGAATGGTGAACTGGTGAATGTGAATATTTGCGGCTCAATCAATTCTCTTGATGGCTTTAAGTTATGCTTTATTCTTCCTTATAGTATGATATTTAAAAAAGCATTAATTTCATTTAGTATTCTTAGAAGAAAAAAAATAAAATAAAATAAAAAAATGTATGGGCAAGACAGTCGGTGCTGCCGGCACAGCAGCAGGGTGCTGTGTGGGTGATGTTTAATGCTTTGTCTTGGCCATAAATTCGTCGGCTGTCCGCCAATTTTGTTATTTATTTGACTTTAGCACGTTTTCTACTTTCTCTCTTTTTTTTTTTTTTGCCTTGATTCACTTACCACAGTTTTCGGGCAGAAAACTTAAAGCTATAAGGCGATTCTGGCATGCGTATTCGAGTCCAAGAATTCTCCAACAGCATTCTCCATTGCCAGCTGTCAGCATTCAAGCGTTGAATGACCCAGACCCCACCTCTAACTTTCAAATGACTCAGAAGTGCGACCAAGCAAAGCCGCACGCAATTTATAGCGGGCACCAAAACGCACCTAAACAAAACTGTCGTGGCTGACAGAGGGCGACAGCTTTGGAGAGACTTGGAAAAATCGAAAGTTTTGCATTGTATGGTAAATATTTTGGGCACGTTTTAGAATTTATAGCGGCAACAGCAGCTTTTTCCGCTCAGCGAATGACCAAATTTACTGGCTTTAAGTCTGCAATAATATCAACATTGCGTATGAGTGATATCAAGACAAGCCCACATTTCAAAGTTGACAACAAAAGTGAAATTTAATTAATTATATATGCTGTACACTGAGTGAAATTGTATGTGAAACCAACGAATTTTATGCAATGATTTATTATTTACCCACTGGCAGGGGCGGAAAATTCTGAAGTGTTCGTCGACCGGGGAGAGAGAGAATCTGCTTGGTTTGGTTATTAAAAAGGTTGCCTATCTAGCCAGCTGTACTTGTTTTTATTTATAATATATACTATATACATGTGTATATTCATTTTTTTTTTCTCTGCATTTTACACACTTTACGGTCAACTGCTATCTCTTTTTCTCCTTTGGCTGCCCCTCGAAAAAGAAGAACGCAACTTGAGAATTTATTTCATACGCATTTGTCTTCTTTGCGTGTCTGTGTGTTGGTGTTGGCAACACTTGCAAACATTTTCCAACACTCATTGCCACAAACACACACACAGACACACATACATATGACTATAGCGATCAGGCATTATTAATAGTTCTTCTTCTAGTGTTGGCCCTGTAATGTTGCTACTGACAACGCCGCTGCCTGTCAAATTAATTTCAATTTAATTAAATTTTTTGACTTCAGCAACTAAGCAAAATAAATGAAAATTTCTGTCAAATAAATGTTAAAAAATTGACTCATTGCGGCATCGCGCATTCGACGAATAATGAAAGCGAAAATGTTGAGCAACTCATTTCACGTTGTTGTTCCGTTGCTCGCTTCTCCCCCAAAACCCATCAAAGTCCTGTGAGCTACGAATCACTGCTATAGAAATATTTACAAACATTTGTTTGGTTGCTCTACGTGTGTGTGTGTGTGTGTGTGTTTTCGGTTTGCAAGAGTTTTTGGAAAATTCTCACGCTTTTGGGTTGTAGCAATTTTTCGTAAAAGTCTTTTTCCGGCTTACCCCTTTCCACGCCCTTTCCTTTGCTCCAATTGGCAAGGCTTCTTGTTGCTGTTGCTGTTGCTACTGACAACGCTTCGAAAATGCGCTCATTTATCAATATGTCAGTTGTTGTATAACTATTAATGTCGGTGGATGAGAGGATATAGATGTGAAAGTAGATGGGTTAGATGTATAGAGGAGCACGTGTAAGGGTGGCAAAGCTATCGCAAAACTTGCAGTGTCAAAATGCGTTAACTAATTTTAAGCAATTTATTCTCATTCTCGCATGCATTTTGTGGCACTTAACAAAAGTTTTTTGTCAAATGTCAGAGCACGGTCCGATCCGAATTCGTGTCGGAATTAATGCGAAATGCATTAGCATTAACAAATGGCCAACTGACGCTATAATTTATGAGACTAATATGAATTAGTCATTTCATTCTCTTTTTATTTTCTGTGTATTTTGATAGTGTCATTTGGAAATGTTTATTTTGTATTTTATTATCATTTGAAAAGCTTGATTTAAATTTATCGTACCAAAATGAAACTGCTGGTGCGAATATATTTAATGGAGATAAACTAATTAATAAACACAAATACGTATTTTTTCATATGAAATAAATGAAAATAAAATATCTGCAAACATTTAATCGAACTCAATTATTTAAAATACTTTCTTCATATTTTTATTTAGTGAAATGTTTTCAATTTATTAAATTTATTATTTTATTTATTTAAAATGCAGTCGAGAAATCATTTTTTTATGAATTGCTGATTGTACTGGCACTCCAACAATTTCTAAATTGAATACATTTTTCATTACGAAAATCATAAAACTCTTGTCCGAAATTTCAAGTCTTATTTGCCGAGTATTTCAATAAAAAAAATCTTATAAATTATTTGTATTTTAACTATTTACATTTGCTCAATTTTTTTCCTATTTGTTTTCATCAGAAATCATTTTTAAATGTATAATTTATTCATGCATACATTTTACATTTTACAAATATACAGAAAAAGTATTCAGGCAGCTATTTTTTCCCCCTTAACCATCATTTTCGTGGACAAACAATTTAAAAACTATAAATGGAAATGAAACGGGAATGGTCAGAATATACAATATGCTCATATGTATGTGCCGATAAATTAAATTGTCCGATGTTAATCAAAGATTCATAAAAAGTTTCAATATTTTGTGTATTTTTTTTCACTGGAAGGAGTCTGCGGCCAGTCGTTTATTTATTTAAGCCATACAATCAGAATGCATGAGCGGCTACCTTTAAGTGGATTACAGATTAATAGAGCGCATCACAAAGCAAATTAAAATTCCGTTTTCCTGTGAAGAGAACTGAATCAACCCACTTTGGGTTTAGGAAAAGATGGCTGGAGGGCTAGGGCTCCTGTCAATTTCACCATCTCTGGCATTTCATTTGGACTTGCGACGATGACAGCCGCGCCAAATGATCGCAAATTGTACGCCTGGCCACGACCCGCCACTGTCTGTTTGCCTTTTTCTCGTTAAACTTGTTGTTGTTGTTATTTTCTCTTTCTCTCTCTCTCTCTTTTCTTTTTTTTTTGTTTATTATTTATGCACACACAGGAGGCAGCAATGTTGGCAAGTCTGGCAATGCCGTAAAAACGCCAAGCCCTTTTGTGAATTTTTTCATTTACTTGTCAAGCTCATCTGTGGCGCTGGCAAGGCCTCCTCCAAAACTGGTTGAAGGCAGATAGAGCGAATGTGGTGGGTGGGTGGCTGACTTGTAGTTGGTATTTGGTGTTGGTATCGTTGAGCCATTCGTATGACAAAAATACAAATTATGGCAAATGGGCGCAAATTTTAATGAAATTCAACGACACAAAAACGAATGAAAAATGCACAAACACACACATACCCATACCCATACCCATACCCATGCCCATACACAGACTTACATTAGAGCCGAAAAGATGTCAACACCGAAATATTAAAAAGGTTTTGACAGCCAAACGAGAGCAAGGCAAAAATTCACACATCTCATCCTCTCCTCCTCAACTCACTCACTGAATTAGTATGAAAACGAAGACCAAGACCATATGAGAAAGTGCACCATTTGGCAGACTAGGCTAAAGATGAGATATGATGTGAGAAAAAAAGCAAAAAGAAACCTCTGAATTATGAATACATAATCATTCTTTTTGGCTGCTCTGCTTTTATTATAATTGTGTTTATCTTCGCTGTCATTTGTCTTAAATAAATCTTAATGCATAAAATCCGACAAGTGGTAATATAACTGAGGATTTACCCTAGCGATTTTTAATTTTACCAGTTACAACTATGAATATCAATAGAGTAAATTTAAATTTATATATATCAGATTACACAGTAACGGGGAAAAACATACCCACAAACCTTTCGACATTAATTCATGAGGTTGCTGTTGTTGACATTTCCGGTTTGCTACTTCCGTTGTTCATTCACCTTAAATGGCTACAAAATGTATACGAGGTCGGCTTTACAATTTAATTTTTCGTCCATTTTATTGAGAGCTTTGTCGGAATGGGAAATGAAGAAAATATTAGAATTTGCCCTCGCTGGTCCAACTAACTGAAAATAAAGCTGGGTTCCGATAAATATTTACGCCTCGATGTTCAATAAATTTTAAAGGCTTTTTAATTTCACTCTCAGTTGGCCATATAATGATTAATGAAATGCGCCACCACCAAAAAGCAGGCTATGAAATGTTTGCCCTTTGGTCAATTGATTGTTTATATTTGAAATTGAATTTGAGCCAGGCTTAGGACTTAATAGAGCCCAAGGCCTTTCCAAATGGGCTTCGTTCTGTTTGTGTTTTTTTTTCTTGCTTTTACATTTTTTGAAGAGTTTGAATTGAAGAGTCTGTTAAAAAAATAAATTTTAAAATTATAAGAAATAAAATTTATTTTAAACTGCATTTGCTGGCGATTCAATTTATTCAAATGGGTTTCTATGGGACTTACTCAGAGTATACTATAGTCCTTGCTTATTCCTTTGGCTTGTATTCCCTGTCATTTTTGTTTGCCTTATTAAAACGACGTATTGCGAGTAAGCGGAATTAAAAACAAATATTTTGCTTGGCAAAAACCAGCACAACGAAAAAAAGAAATTCACAAAAAAAGAAATACACAATCACAGACACACACACACACACACACACTTTCACTTGCAAGCTGAATCAGTGAATGGCGCTGGCAAAAAGCGCGGTAGCTAAAATATTTACACAGACGCACATTTACTTGCAAAAACAAAGACTGCCAAAATTGGTTGGCAAACATAGCACACAACAACAACAACAGCAACAACGACAACGACAACTCTAGCAATAATAATAAAGCTGAGTTATTTTGCTCACCACAAAAAAAAAAAAAACAAAAAAAAGTAGCTGGCAAAACCAATTTCCTCTTTGTTGGCAAGAAGCGAAATGCAGCAAACAAATCAAAATTAACAAATGCAAACAGAAATTCAAGAGAAACTGAAATATTGTGGGCAGAGTTCAGAAGTACAGTATCGTCGTATGATGGAATTTGAATTGATTGTTGCACCAAGCTTAACACAAAAGCAATACCAGAAGTTGCCACTTCCGAGGCAACAGCAACAGCAGAAAATCTGTTGCTTAATTTATTTCAGATGCTCTGCTTTGCCAGAGACGACTCTGGGGGAAATAAGAAATGATTATACAAGCGAAACTCCAAGCTTAGTATAAATTAAAATACAACATTGAATCTATTTAGCTGCAGCCACCTAACCAACCACTGCAATGCCAACGACAGCATCCATGGCTAAGAGTTCACATCTCTCTCTCTCTCTCTCTGTCTCTTTTAGAGTTTGTGTTGCTCTGTTTGTGTAACCCCGTTCGGGATATCTATGAGATGCTATTTTCAAGTAATCATATGAATTTTTAATGCGCTGAACTCGGCTGAACTTGGCGACAGTGGTGGATGCCAGTGGGAGATTTGTCTGCTCATTAAATCGCCCTGTCAAATTCATTTTAATTACTCGGCCAAAGTGAATTCAAAAACCAATTATACTAGAGGAGAGCTGAAAGTGGTTTTCGAGGTCAGTTTGTAACCGCAAAATCGCCGCCGGCTCAAAAGTGACGTCAATGCCAACACCAACACCAACACCATCACAATTGAGGTTGAGGTTGTCAGTGGCGTAATACAAATAATTCACTTTAAGTCTGGTGGACACAACCAGCAGTTCGTCAAAGGATTTGCACACGCACAATGGAAGAAACAGCTGAACTGTCAGTGGGATTTTGGTAGTGCTTGCACAGGCAACCGCATGTGGCCTCAATCGTTATTTATGAATAGCCCATACCCCATACCCCACTGACCCCTTTTTGGTCGATGAATTTGCGGCTTCGAAGGCGTTATCAATGAACCATGCGGGATACCCAACCTACATTGAGGGAAAATGGAGAATTGCAAACGCAGTTTGATGGATTCCCTGTTTGCATATAGCTCGATGGTATTGAAATGATGATGATGATGATAATGATGGAATGGGTGGCAGCTTGAGAAATAAACCGTGTTCTTTGTAACCCTTCACAGCTATTAGAGACAGCTTAACGGCAAATAACGACTTGTGTATTTGTATTGATCAAATCCCGCGCGGCTTATGGCAAATTAATGTTTGCATTAGAAACGAAATTAATGTGGTCCCTTTTATGATTTGCGTGTTCAATGGGAATCGATTCGTATCGTATCGTATCGCATGAGAGGCTAATAAAAATAGCACGAGGCTTTTACAATGTCAATAAAATACCATGAAAAAAGAAAACAAATCACCACAAAAAGAAAAAAAAAAACAGTGAAAGAAAAAAAACTTTCACACTTTTCCATTTAACTGAGAGTTGGAAAACTTTTGGCAAACTCATCGATGAGCCGATAAGTGGCATTTGAGTCAACACATACGAGAGCCTAAAGAGATTCCCAGCGTGGGCAAGTGTCAAAGTTCAAAAAGTTATTTGCATGTAAATTTGTTGTTAAGATCACAACTGTAATACAAATCACAACAAAGCAAACTTAACAACAAAAAAAAAAAAAAATTGACAGAAAACTGATATACAGAACAAAAGTCGTAAGATAAACCAAACAAAACCAAGAAGCTAAATGAGTAAGAAATTGTAGACGACTTGTGGAGATAAACAAAAATCAAAAGGTTAGCAAATGAAAAGTGTTTCAATAAAGCCAACAAACAAACAAGCTTACTCAAGTAAAACCAAGTAGCACAATTGAAACTTACCAACAACGGCCTTTAGCAGGTGTTAAGAAAAGAGTTCTCCAAACTTTGCCAACCCTGGCAACATTTCAGATTCAATATTCAGGCACTTCGCAGCTACTACCAAGCGAATCGAGTGTTTTGTTTAGCAAAGCATTACAGAATTGTTGGCGCATTGGCACTTTCCGTTTCCGCTCAGCTGGTGAAATTAATTAAGCTGCACAATAAAAGCTGCCACTGCCAAGTCATTCAATCAATGCTCACATTCATCGAACCCTCTTCGCATCCTCTGGCTTTTACAAAGCCAGCAAAGTGGCTGTCAATAAAGTTGCGCCCCAGACTCATTCATCAGAATGTCGGGATAGCACAAAGCGATCGAGTGTATTTGTAAAAGCTTTGTAAACACGGCTAAAAACAAAGGCTGTAAATGTATGCTATATACCAAACTGTTGAGACTGTCCTTACTTTGGTACATAAATTGTGGCACCACTCTGGGGAGAGAAGAAGAAAAACTTTTAGATATACGGTCAATTCGATTTAATATTTTATCAGCCAGCTAGCCTCGTGGTTTCTGGATTTGTTAATGATTTTATGAGAATTTGCAAATGCAGTTTCTTTTAACCAAATTGATGGGATAATCAAAACCTGACAAATTTCGCGACATCAATCGAAATCGTAGGCGGAACTCTAAGCTCTGTCGCCCCATGAGAGTTCAAAGCAGTCACGTCTTTGACTAATTAGCAAGATAATTAAAAGTCTCTGCCACAGAATAATTCCTCCTGGGCCTTACTCTGAATGTTATTGCCTAAATATATATATATATATATATATAGAGTGGAGGGGACCCTAATATTTTAGCCTGGCTTCCGGCAATGTGAATTTATTTTAAGGCATATTCGAAAAGACCTCCCCGAAACCTAATTGAATCACGTGCTCGTGCCAAGAACTTTGAATCTGTCGTGAGACACAGCGAGTGCGTGAATCTCAATAATAAAATGGGGATGCTAATAGTAATGACAGCCAGACGCAAAACAACAGCTTAATCATCATCAAGGCGGCATTAGTCACACTCTGAATGTGTGAGAGTATCATATTCATTGCACCTCTCCGCTGGCGCCAAGATGGGGTTCATGTGAGCTGGCACAACTCGTATCCTGTCTATGATTATCGCACTACAGTCAAGGGAAGCGCTGGCTGAACCGAAAGGCCACTGACACTCACTGAGAATACGCATACGCCCAGTTGCTCAGAATTTCACGCATATACACATTTGTATCTTGGCATCCATTAAACCGATAATTATGCCATATGGCATTTGTTGATTACCAGTAAAATCTAAGGAGTATGGCTAGGGGTATGGCAATGCGTATTCAGCCATGTAAAACTAAGGCTTAAGTCATCAGCTGCATTTATCGATTAACTAATTGATGGGCCACAAATTTGCATAGCTCAAAATAATGTTTCCATTCAGGGAGTAGCACGAACAATACTCTTTAAGTGTATAAATAAATTTTACAATGTATTAGAAGTCATTTGTTATTTTATCAAATATTATTTTAAGCCTGAATTATTACATTATCAAAATAAATAAATAGAGTGGGAGTTCAGTTGTCTGTCTCCATTATTAGAGTGTGTCTGATAGTTTGTGTTTAGGTAATGCATGGATATATGGTTGTGATATCTGTATCAATTTCAAAAAGCTAATTACACACGTTTGCATACCACGTGCCATTTTGCGTTTCTATTGTTTGTCCGACTTGAAATTGTTATGGCCAATTGATATGACAGAGTCCGCCTGCTTATTTTGTTGTTGTTGTCATCAGTGATTAGAGTTGTTGTTTGTTACAATGATAACATGGCAATTTAATTAAGTCACGCAATATTTCGATTCGATTCGATTCGATTCGATTGGATTTTAAATTAAATGTTCATGTGGCTGTGGTGCTCTCAGTCAGTCTAATCGAATTTGGCAATTGTTGAGCCCATTGAATTGTTTTTGGCTAATTGGTTTGGCTATTATTGCACAAAACAACACATACTTGAAATGCTTTTAAGTCATTTCCACTATGGCATACATTAAAATTGAAATTGAAAACGATAACAAAATTTCAAAAATTTATTTACAATATTGCCGAAAACAAAATATGTTAGCCTGAAATCTTTGGAACCATAATAAATTGATTAAGAATGCATTTGACATTCCATAATTGGTCTTACTTGAATCAGAACTAAATAAATAAAAAAAGGAATTAAATTTGTAGAAACCAATTAAGAATATTTATTCAAATACCCAAAACCTATTTGAAAATTAAATATGGCTTTGTCAGCTACAAAATATTCTTTGTATTATTTTTTTCAAACAAAATTTTATCGAATTTAAAATTGTAATTTCTTAGACTAGGTAGATGTTTTTTCTTACCATAAACTAAGCCAGAGAAAATCTTAGCCTTAAAGAGTTTCAAAAAAAAAAAAAAACAGCATAAACAATACCGTCTGACTGCATCACATTGGCCCTGAGGACAAATGTGCAAACATGCGCCAAATTCTGCATGGCTTGGAATATGCGACTACGTCTTTACTGAACTGTGAAACAGAACTGGTAATGGTAAATGGTGCCATACCATCAGTAACATTGACTGTTTTCCTCCCCAAAGCACGCAGAAGGAAACCCAATCCTAACCCGACTGTTTGCCAGCCTGAATGCCTGACTGCCTGAATGCCTGACTGCCTGACTGCCTGCTTGCCATGTTCTTGTTACCTGTCGCAAGGCGTTTGTTAGGCAGTCCAAGTAAGCGTAAGATATTTTTCCTGGTGCCCCAAAATTCACCCCTGCCTGCTGCCAGCTGCCTACGGGCACGTGCATGCAAGTGCAAAATGAAACGAAAAGAAAAGTTGCAAAAAAATGCATGTTGTTTTGCCGTCTTTATGCAATTTGTTTGTAGACGGCAACAGCAGCGGCAACAACAACGACAACTCGTTATTTTATTGTTTACCTGTACATAAATTTCACCTACAAAAGGAACACGTCCTCCTTGGCCATTCCCCCATCTGAATTGCTAACAATTTGCCAGCGCTGGGGACCATTTCACATCCGTATTCGACTTTGACAGCCCTTGCGACACTTAAAAGCATTTCTGAAGCTATTCTACATATATCTGTTTTGTGGAACCGCTCTGCTCTAATATTTGCTGATGGCACTTTGGCAGATTTTTGACTAATTTCATGTTGATTTTATTTTGCAATTACCGCAAAAATAATTTGCATACTTGTTTGGTTTTCGTTTCTGTCTAAGCCCTCCCTCCCGGTGGACGAATGTATATTCAATAGTTTATCATGGGAGATTTTATTCAATTTATACAATCGATTTGTTTGTAGAGCGTACAATTGGTTTATTTGTGTATATATGTGTGTGTTTGTGTGTATGTGTATGGGGATGTGTGTATTTTTCAATTACTGCCAACGAGCAAGCACAATTGAATTTCAACAGAAAATCCTTTTAGCGTTTCGAACACTAATGTAATGATGCCCGGGCAGGAGATGAGAAATGTGGGGCTGAGCTGGGGATGGGTATATCGAATTGGTTGAAGTGCTTGGGTATGAACTTGTCACATGTGCAATCGAAATATTTATTTTGATGCAATAAAGCAAGCAACCTAGAAAGAAAGAAAGAGAAAATCTCAAGTGTGCCAATTTTTGTTGTGGGCCCCCGAAATTCCAAAGATCCGAAAAGCTTTTGGGCTGCAACAAAGTCAAAGAGAGGTGGCAAGGCGGCACGCTTAAGAGCTTAAGTGAAATTACACTCGAGCACAGCAATTTCACCCACAAAATGCTCAATTCCAGCACAACTTAACCACCACCAGTCAAAATGATTTAAAATACTCATAGGAAAGAATGACTGAATGAATAGAGAAATTTTATTGGGGAATGGGGGCAGATGCCTGCCTTGTCTTGACATTCACTAAAAGCTTTTCGCCGCTAAAAATTGAAGGGAAATTTTACGAAATTTCTAAAGTGACATTGCGATAATCGCGTAATCGATGAAGAGTCTGTCATTATCGTGAGCCTGTTGCCAAAGTTGTAAGGTCTCTCCTGAGCAGCAAGTCAATAAATAAAGTGTTTAGTACAAAAAGAATGCGGGAATAAAACCAGGCAGATTCGGAGAGGCTTGAAAGGCTTCAGAGTTTTTCGAATAGATTGCCAGCCTCAGCACGAATATGTTCGTTCAGTTTTTGACGCGAGCTTAGCGCTGTCATGTGCAGTCCAATTGATGATGCCTTGGTGGACATGGAGAAAGTCAGAGATCAGAGGACAGTCGGAAATACGAACTCAGCTTGTTGGCAGTGCCTGTTATCAGTTTGCAGCTTATCCCAAAACTTGAAGCTTTGATTTTTTTTCCTCTTATTCAAACCATTTGTTTGGCATTCACTTATCCATCAGGACACCCTCTCGCCATGTTGATCTAACTTAAATGGCTGTGCTTTTGTTGCTTTTGGCGTTGCAAATTCAATTTGACAGTTGCAAGAATTCAATTTTCTTGTCGTCATGTTGAGGATTAGTTTCGTGTTTGAATTGAAGCACGCCAACAAGGCTGTGGCCTGCTTAACTGGGGGACATCCCATTGGTCTCTGCCAGCATACATACAAACAGTTGGACATCATTTGTGAAATGCAACTGCAGCTGAGGCAGTCACACTGTACACGCACAAATGAGAAAAGTTGCAAATTTCGAAATTTCGCACAAACTTTCCAACGCGACACAAAGAAGACCAAGAAAAACAGAGTCAGAAAGATACCATACCATACCAGTCGTGCCAAGCTCACAAAAGTTTGTGGCCAAGTCATGTGCCTGTTCTATAGCTAAAACTGTGCAGCTCCTGTTTCTGGCATCGATAGTATGACGGGTCATTCTTTTTTCTCCTCCTAAGGAGCAGCACATGCAGCATGCAACTTGCAGCATTCAGAAAAGTTTAGCGACAAACGCTGAGTTCAGCAGCGCCAAAAGCACGCACAGAATTGCAAGCAAACAACCAACGTGGCGTATGCGTAAAGTTGAAGATGACACGGCCATTGACATGGCAGGCAGTCAAGGAGAAAATCACGACCAGACACACAGGGGATAAAACGCTACAGCAGCTCGAGATAGACAGTCGACCTGATTTTGGGGAAGCGAATATGTTTTGTGGTCCGGTTTATTTTGGCATCACTTTGTCCACTTTAAATACTTATCAATTATGCCTTTTACTCAGGACATGTCAACAGCACACGGCATACTCTGGCCCTCCCTACCCGGCAACCTCAGCTGTCAGCACCCTGGGAAGAACTTTGGAAACAGTTTCTTATGTTTTTGTCTGCCAACCTTCAATCTGTTTGTCTTTGAATGTGCACCTAATTTCTTATATTCTTCTTGGTTTTAAGCGGTTTTGCCAAAAAAAAAGAAACACACAGAAAATCCCAATGGTATTTTTAGGGCTCCGAAGATTACAGACTCTTTTCAAGGTTTTTTTTTTTTGAGTAAGTAATATGAATAAGATTGGTCACTTAGACCGATTAAGGTTGGTAAAGTAGCTATATGATATAGTAGTTCGATCTGCTTAAATGTTAATACACATATTAACTTATAAACGAGAATCTTAAAGAACATTTTTGATTGATATAGGTCAATATAACTTATAGATATTCCCAAGACTGATTTAATTTATTTTTAGAGATAGATGATATGGGAATCCAATCCTAATGAAATTTAGCATATATAAGCATCTCTGTATAAGAAATATTTCTTATATTTGAATTTCAAACAGATCAGTCAATAAAATCTATTTCATGTCAGCTATATGATATAGTGATCCGATTAAGCCGGAACAATCAAATATATAAGAAGCCAGGAATCATGGCGATAGGCTTTACACTAAGAGATTAACTAGCACAAAAACATATAGAAAGATGGACTTGGTTCAATCGATTCATCTAGTTATACAGACTATTTAGCAGGCACCTTTTGGGGGTCTACGATATGTGGTTCTACGCGTTACATAACATATATCGGAGTAAAATAAATATACTTCTATTTCTTCGAAAAGAGTAAGGCAAATAAATCACAAGGAATTGATTCAGAAAATCCTCTTTGAATGAGAAAATAGCTGTTAAAAAAAATAAAGAGCAAAAAAAAAATATTAAAATATTGAAGAATTAAAAATGAAAGGAATGAAGAAAACCTTTACGGCAATTCTATTTTGATAAGACTTATAATATCAGACAAATTTCATACCAAAACATCGTTTAAGAGTATTTTCAAAATCCAAAAAATCTTCCCTTAAGAAATCAAATATAAAATCTTGCCAAATCCGTCCCCCAGATGAATTTATCTTTTCCTGCTTTAACAAAAGTTACCAAAATTTGCGTATATCCTTTTGTGTTAAAAGGAGAGCTCTGAAAATATGAAATACAGACTCGAATGGCTACCCAACAAATGTCTAAGTCTATTTATTTTCCTCACTGACTGATTGACTAAATGAGTGACGGACTGACTGACTGATTGACTGAATGACTGCCTAAATACTTAAACACCGTTAGCAATGAAGATGAAAACAAAAATAACAACAACAAGAACAGATAAAGGAAAGTCATGTCGACAGGCAACAAAGCAGAAGAAACGAATTGAAAACAATTTTCTGTCTTTTGGTTTGTTTGAGCCTTTTGGTCTGTTATGTTTTTTGTTTCTGTTCCTTTTTCGATATTTTCCCTTTGTATTTGTTGTGACAGAGGCCTAGTACCCAATGCCAATGCCAATGCCAATCCCAAGCCAAATCCCAATTTCAGTTCACTCCCCTGTAACTTAACCAAAAAAATCCCAAAACCGATGCCCAGACTGGTTGATGGATTACAACCAAAAGGCAGCTTTCGAAGTAGGATTTTTGCAACAGAGTCCGGGCGGTCTCTAACAAAGGTTGGGCGTGGCTGGGCGGCAGCTGCATGATTAGGCTTTTGTTTGTCGTATGTCAAGATTGTTAAGCAACACGCACCACTACCACTGTCACCCCACCTCTTATGCCACTTGGCTTTGGATTTTGTTGTGCCTGTGGTAAGGTGATTTGTGTGCCCAGGGATTGCCTAACACATTTAATGAAGTGAAGGGTTGAAATTTCCAAACAACTGGGGTCAAGTAAAATACAAAATAGAAGCAGCTTACATCATTGCCAAAGAGGATGCCTTTCAAGCCCCCAAAACCAATTCAATTGTAGCCGAGCCAAATGTGAAAGCTTTTCCTTTTAAATCTGATGCATCTTTAAATGTGGGGCGTCCCGTTACTTTAAGCTGCTTCTGCTGCTGCTGTTGGTTTTGGTATGAGTTAGGTAAGGGCAACCAATTATTTTATGATGATGCCTTTGAGTGACCTTCACCATGGCTTAGGAGCAGACCACTAGGCACACTTTGATGCCTCAATTTTGCAGCCACATAAGTCAGAGGTTGTGGCAATGGCAACAGCAACGGCAACGCCGACGTCACTTGGCCCAAAATAATCATTTATCATAACAAAAAATTGGTCGAAAGCATTTCTCAAGTGGCGTATGTGATTGCGCAAAAGCCAAGGCAAGCCTGAGAAAATCAAGGCAAGTTGGCCCACCAACAAGGCCGAGAACAAGCAAAAAACCTCTGACCAATGATGATCCAATGCCGGACAGAAATCGGCCGCTCAAAATGCCATAAATTCTGGAGCCGCAACCACTGCTCGGTTCGGCACAAAAGTTGCGGATATGCGAAACGGCAATGGCAACCATTTGTCTAATTTTAATGGGCATGCTAATAGAGCCATTGGCATTGACTGCTCGACCGGGCCGACATCGTCCGGCCGCCATAGTCTATAGAAATAGAGTCATAGCAATGATGTTGGCGTCCCTATTTTAGCAGCCAACACCTGCCCCAAAATCACGCCCGCAGTCAGCACAGAAAGCCAACAGCCAACTAGGTTGCTCCAGTCGACTTTTAATTTATGTGTGGCAAATGGTTTAGTCGGCGAGCGCAAAACTTTTTGGGTCATTAAATACCTCAAAATGTTAAATGACTTACGATGTTTCTAGTCCGGCCCGTAGAGTTGGGCTGGCTGGCTGATGGAGCTCTGGAGATGAAGATGTAATTGTGGATAGAGATGGCATCAAAACGCTGCCGATTGAGTACGTGCCCTGGTCAGATATATAATTTAAAAGGCAACGCAGTGGCAGCAATTGTGCCACTGCAACATTTGTTGAATTGCCTTTACGTGCGACATTAGGGCAATCTTGGATCACGAGTTGAGTCGGAATAGTCCAGGAGTTCAAATAAAATGTGACTTTAAAGGAAACTTCTTTTTTTTTGAAAATTAAAACGGCAAATTGCAAACCTCTAAATTTAATCCGATGGAATTTTGTGTGGAAATTTCCTTTTTGGATAATGGATTCAGCTTAGATTGTTCGATTTAATGGGTTAACAGTAAAGTTAGCTCAACTCAATTTTCAAATGGCTTGAAATAATTGAAATTTACTACTGGTATAACTGTCAATCTAAACCTGGAAAGGACAGCCAAGTTAAGTAAATAAATGCATCTGGGTGTAAGTGTGTGTGTGTGTGTGAGTGTGTGTGCACATCTGTTTGTTCATTTCAATTCATTTGTTACACCTGAGCGCATACCAATGAAGTTTCACACATAGACAACCCTCCCACTAATGCTCTTCATTTTGGAAATTTACAAAACACATAAGCTGTGAATGTGATTCCCCAATCGTGAGTACAAGACGAGAACAACGGACCCAGGATGTACCCCAAACATTGAACCACACACACACAAACACACTGTTCTGTGTGTGTTTTGTTTATTTATTCTTGTTGTTGTTTTTTTTTTTATATGTTGCGCATTGAGCATGGAGAACCGCCAGCGGCAAATCTAATTTGAGAGACCGGACCAAAAATACGTTGAACCTCAATCAGTTGCAATAGCCACAAACATTGGCCGGGATTAGGCAAAGGATGGGTAGGTGAGCAAAAAGAGACGTGCTGTGTGCACGTTCCCAGCACGTGTACATGAGCAGCATCTAATTGAGAGAGTGTGCAAAAGAGTTGGATATGCTACTATATACCGATGCAAGTGAGTTACTGAGAATGACCAGAATATTGAAGCTGCTTTCAGTGGCTCGGACTGTCCAGTTAATACAGTTATTCTTGTCTCTTCATTTTATCCTGAAACAATTTTCAGAGACCTCAAAAATTTACCTTAATAAGGAATCTCAAAAAGAAAAAATCTAAGTTGACATCTCTGTCCCTCTCTTTCTCTCTCTCACAATCTCTCTCTCTCTCTCTCTTGATCTCTCCCTCTCTCTCTCTTTCTTGATCTCCTGTCCATCTATATTGCTCTCGAATTTCGATTAAATATTTCACACAAAATATTCTTCATAAAGAGTATGCCATCTTCTCATAACTTGCACTGCTTTGTTTTTCTGCTGATGGCAAAACAGTTGACCAGCCAACAATAACAATATTTTTAAAAAGCCAACAACAACAACAACAAGAAAATGGGGGGGGCAACAAAAATCCAAATACCCACACTAACTAGGGTAACAAAATTGAATTCATGTGTGTGCGTATCTGTGTATTGGTGTATTTGTATTTGTGTGTTTGTATTTGTTTTGTATTATTTGCCTTTGCCTTGGCTCGGGTATCCACCATGTGGCTGCTGATTGTTGTGTAAATTGCATTTGCGGCTAGCAAAATGCATTTTGTCCAACGGTAAAAGCAACAGGAGCTCACTGGACTCACTTTTCGAGCTGCGCTTGGTTAACTGTAATTTCTCGTTGCTTCTCTAATGATTTTATGTAATGCAATTTTCGCTCTTTTATGTTATCATTTAAATTGGCATTAGCGTTGGCAATTCCCCATTCGCTTTTAGTTTTTAGCATTGCCATTTAACTGGTCACAGCAGCTCTGTTAATCCTTTACATATTTCTGAATACTATGAATTTTATTTTGTTTCTCTGAGAAATTAAGGTAACGAATTCTCAAGGAGCCATCAAAAATTTGGATTTTTCGTAAGGCATCCTGAGATTTTCATATTTTCCTATTCATCTAAAGTTCAAAATAAATTTTTGAAATTTAGTTTTTTTCTCTAAAAAATCAAGGTAACGAATTCTGAAAGAGTCGGGAAAAATATGAGTTTTTTGGAAGATATCCTTTCATATTTTCAAATTAAATTTTGGGAAGAGAGAGTACTCAATCAAAGTGTGCTGGAAATCCTGTTTTGTCTCTCTCTGCTTTCAGAGTTTTCCTCAATGAACTTGTTGTGCTTTTTATTCATTTCTTTATTGTTGCTGGTGTAAAGGCTTGGAGTTTGTTTTTAATTAAAACAACAATGCTCCCACTTACACCAGCATAGATCATGGACACAGACGAACACTCCCAGGTCTCTATTATTGTGTTGGCTTCTTCGTTTGGCTGATTTTTCTGTCTTGTTTTGTTTTGTTTTGTTTCGTGTTGTTGTTTTAGTATTCATTCATATGCTGTTGAAATTTCATTTGATTCATTTTGAATCTGACCCCCCCCCCCCCTCCTCCCCCCCAGGAACACACTTGCAGCAGTCCTGCTCACCTCTTCATCTTGCCGTATTGCCGGCTATGTGGGTGTTTTGTTTCCTTTTTGCATTTGTTTTTTGTGAATCCCATATATATATATTTTTTTTTTATTCTGTGTAAAATGTGATAAGTGAAATATGCTTTTCAGTTGCATTTTCAATTTAGCCGTTCAATGCAATTTCAATTGGATTCGTTTGGCATCCTTTCTGCAGTCTCCTCCTGACTTGCTGGCCTACAATGGAGGAAAACTTTATTCGAAATCTCTAAAAATGGTAAAAGAGTGAAACAAAAAACTCAGATGACTGTCTGACTTCCATCTGCCTCTGCCTTTACCGTGCCAACACGTTCCAACATGTCTGGTCTTGTTCAAACATGAACATAGACGCACACACGATCAACATGGAATTGTGCATAGCATTTAGAAATGAACCACAAATAAAATTCCATTACAAAGCTCATTGCACAAAAGAAAAAATTAAATGAATTGAGTGGGCGTTCAAAGGAGAAGAGAATGGGCGAATGTGTTCCCAGCTAAATCATGCCCAGCATAACCTCCTACGGATTAGAGTGACCCAGTTAAAACTCGGTCCCAGTTCAGCGACCTAAACACTTTGCCAGGTAAAAGCCATCGCATCATGTCACGACCTGACCACCTGACTAGCACTTGACACTTTTAGGCATCATTCCATTCCCTTCAACTCTGCACTTTCCATTTTCCAGCTCTTTCGAGAACATTTTCATTTCCATTTCCCCAAGCATCCAGCAAAATTTAATGTCTTTGTCTTTGTGGGCGCCCAGGGAACTCAACTGCACAACTGAGTAAGTGGCACAAAAACAAGCCAAGTCAACACAGACAAAAACGGGAATTACCCTCCGGAGATCCTCCGCCCCCGGGACACACACATATGCCAGCCAGACCTGGAGGCAGGAACTGCATTAGTCGCTTGGCTGCAACTATGTCGAGTGACATTTGCTTTTGCCCTGGCAATCATGAAATAGACTCTATTATAATATTCTATAAGCCAGGCAAGAAAATTTCATAAAGCACAAACTCTTTGCCATGACATGGCTCATTTGCGTTAATTTGAAAATGGCGTCAATGTTGCTGCCACACACACGCACACACACACACGCAGAAACAAGTTTATTTTGATTGCAAATCCCATAATGTCGCAGTAGACTTTTTAGAAATGTCATTCCTCTGTAGTTATAAATAAAGCTTAGAAAGATAAATAAAAAATAAAATAAAATAAAATAAAATATTTCATTTTAAATTAATTCGAAACCAAAATTCCCTGTTTACCATAAGGTCATTGAGAGTCAAAATTGGTGTGACAAATAACCATGACATATAAGAAAATCCTTTTCGTCTGCTTGGGTAAGCCTGTTTTTGACTTTTTGTATAATTTCACGCTCAAGTCGAAACCATTATCAGGCAACTCCTGCAGTTCGCCCATGGCCGAGGCGATCATGGAGAACCTAATGACAAAGACCAGCCTATATTGGGAGGTGGACAGTGCAGCTCTACGCACCTGGAATATAGGCAGACGACCGCACAAGCGTTGTTTGCGAGTACTCAGGGAGCACGGCTTGCGCACTGATCACTTCTGTCGATTGGTAAGTCGGAGTTTAACTTTAAGAAATCTTGTGTGAAAAATTCACCGAGGACAAAGATAATGATCGGGCGATTATATTTTCGATTAATATTACCAATTAGTTCCAAACTCTTCTGTCGACTTATAAGTCGAAGTCTCTCGAAGTCAAGACGTCCACCATTTTGAAATACGAGAAAGGAATAATGATCATTTAATGACCCATTAATATTACCAATTACTTCCAAAACTTTCTATCAATTGGTAGACCTCTTAAGTCTTATATCCGCAATTTAATATATGAGGAAAAAGATAATGTCTGAGATTGACTTGGTCAGTTAAAAATCCCTGAACTCAGTCATATTTAAATTTAAGGAAAAGACCGTAATCAAAGGACATACAATTCCAAACTTCATTATCGATTGGTAAGCTTTAGAGTGACTTATAGATGTCTTCAATTTCAGATTGCTGAATAAGATAATAATCTGAGGATTCCATCAATAGGTTCAATGCTTTCAAAATCTTTTGAAAATATTCCGAGTCTTTTTCCATTATTCTCTTCACTTTCTTCACAGTTCTCAGTTCAGGATTTTCGTTACTTTGATTTCATTTCATACTTCTCATTCTCTTCACTTTCCTTGTAGTTTTCAGTTCAGGATTTTCGGTACTTTGATTTCATTGTGGCAATGGATGAACATAGCTATAAGGAATTGCTGCTCTGGTCAGAGCTCAATAACTCTGTCAGGGGCGCTGAACTGATGATGCTCTCCTGGTACACCAAGACTGGTCACCAAACCATAATCAACAAGTTGTCACCGGTGATTAAAAATATTTTAATATTTTGAAAAAATATATATATTGAAATTCTTTTTAGATCAAGAAATTAAAGATCTTCCGAGATGCCTACTATCAAATCAAAGAATGTTGCAAATACTTTATTCTTAGCCAGCACGTTCACATTGTTCAGTATGAAGTGCCCAGTACGGAAGAGGAGGAATCGCCAGAAAGTTCCGTTTCAGCGACAGAGGATAAACCAGTTACCGAAGGTTCAGTAAAATCAAATGATTCTGCCCCATTGAAAACACGTCAGGTTGTGCCTTATTCAAAGACAAATGAGTTAGAACCTAACATATCGAAAGCAATGAAAAATTTAGTCAATTTTAGTCATCAGAAGAAACTGTGCCAAAAGTGTGGCCATAAGTTTGTGGCCAATCTTTGACCTTCGATTGAATTTGATTTTTTTCCAACAATCATACAATAATTTTTAGAAACCAAATCAATTTGAGTACTTTTACCATTTTTAACAGCAGCTTAATTTTATATATATTGAAATAAATCCTATAAAGGTCTTATGGGTTGCGTGTTTAATGCCTGGCCAGACTTTGATTTGCCAGGTGGTCGAGAATTTGCATAAAATCAATCAACTTGGTTGCTTGCTAATTGGCTTAGATGCACTAGCCACAAACCGCTATAAAAGCTGGGCCAGTTGGCCGGAAAGCCTCTGAAGCAGTTGGCGGCGAAAGTGATTCGGTTTCATGTGCTCTCAAAGTCATATCGGGTAGCTGAATATGGAGCGAAATTTGTTGCCAGAGACAAGGCCAGCCATTTCTGGGCCCAGATTTATGGCACAATCGGGTGGCAATGGCTCCGTCTTGGATAATGTGAGTTGAGAAAATATATTCCATGAAAGACTTTAATCTAAGACTATCCAAGGTCCTGCCGGATATGGCCCACCTGGTGAATCCCTATTGGAGCCGTTTTCCTCCCATGGACACCACAATGAGTCAAATTCTGGGACTCTTTACATTAATCATCATGATAATCTCTTGCTGCGGCAATGGGGTAAGTGAATTTGGATTTTTTTTTGCTGTTTGAGAAGTTTCAAGTTGTCTGAAAATCTCAGGTGGTGGTCTACATTTTCGGTGGAACCAAATCGCTGCGCACGCCCGCCAATCTTCTAGTCTTGAATCTTGCCTTTTCGGACTTTTGCATGATGGCTTCGCAGTCTCCAGTAATGATAATAAACTTTTATTATGAGACCTGGGTTCTGGGTCCCCTCTGGTGTGATATCTATGCCGTCTGCGGTTCTGTCTTTGGTTGTGTCTCCATTTGGTCCATGTGCATGATCGCCTTTGATCGCTACAATGTGATTGTCAAGGGTATCAATGGTACTCCCATGACCATAAAGCTTGCTATAATGAAAATACTCTTCATCTGGACGATGGCTGCATTCTGGACCGTCATGCCCCTGCTCGGCTGGAGCAGCTATGTGCCAGAGGGTAATCTGACTGCCTGCAGCATTGACTATATGACGCGGCAATGGAATCCTCGCTCCTATCTTATTACCTATTCCCTGTTTGTGTACTACACCCCGCTCTTTCTCATTTGCTATTCCTATTGGTTTATCATAGCGGCTGTGGCAGCTCACGAAAAAGCCATGCGGGAGCAGGCCAAGAAGATGAATGTAAAGTCGTTGCGCTCTTCCGAGGACAGTGACAAGAGTGCCGAAGGCAAACTGGCCAAGGTGGCTTTGACCACCATTTCGCTCTGGTTCATGGCCTGGACACCATATTTGATAATCTGCTATTTCGGTCTATTCAAAATTGATGGGCTCACCCCGCTGACCACCATTTGGGGCGCCACGTTTGCCAAGACCAGCGCAGTTTACAATCCAATTGTCTATGGCATCAGGTAAGCAGGCTGAGGCAATCCATTTATTTGGTTTATTTAACTTTATTCTCTCTGATGTTTCAGCCATCCCAAATATCGTATAGTATTGAAGGAGAAGGTGGGTGGATAAAGTTTCTGAGTTTTAACTTTTTCAAATTTTTGTTGAACTTTTCAATTAGTGTCCAATGTGTGTCTGCGGGTCGACAGACGAACCCAAAGCCGATGGACAAGCTTCTGAGACGGAAACTACCTCTGAGGCAGAATCAAAGGCTTAACGGACTTGATTCAGAGTATATCCAGGGCGCAAAGCTCACTAACCATTCGTAAGCAATTTGTCTCAAAAAGACACATAAAAATATACCAAAAAAAATGTAAAGGTGCAATTATCAAAAAGTGATACAAAAATGTTTAAAAAAAATATGATATTAAATGTGAAAACATCTTAAGCTAAAAAAAAAGCCTCTTCAATTTTTCGAAGAAAGTCGTAACGAATGAAATTAAATATGGCAAACCCCTGATTGGTCAGTAGATTACAGGATTTAGCCATATCGTTTCATCTCAAAGTGAACTACTCGTCAGCTTAAAAGCCATACAAAATTAAACTTTCTATACATTTATGAGATCGGCCGAATTGATCTAAAATTTCCTATAGCTTTTATAAAGATTAAACTTTGTTTTTTAAATATTTCTTTCCTTCATTCACAGATTCAATTTAAATTTGGTACTTAGAATTTTTATAGAGTATTCTGTATGTGTTCCAAATTTCATTTAAATCCCATGAAAATATCTTAAGTCCACGCTGGGCTTGAAAGTATCTCCTTCATTGATTCCTCGATCTTGTTTCTATTTCGATGGTAAGCAATATTATTTTCATTCGACTTGAACCGCAGTATTGTTAGATGGTTTTAATTGATTTATTGACCGATCTGATTGAAACATGTCTTTCAAATTTTATATATCTTATATCTGAGCTATACAGACCAAACTGGGTTTTTGAAATATCTTTATCATTTACAGACCAATTTTATCTATATTTCTTATAATATAATAAATGCAATGAAAAAAAGAGTACCCAATCTTCACTCAGAAGTTTGAATCAACACTTTTTTCCCCTGCTCAAGACAGCTCAAGACGTACAGAATAGATAGCAGAAGCTGAGCTTAACTCACAAATCTTAGGTAAGTGGAGCATCTAAGCTATAGCTGACTTATCCGATAACAAATAGCCCAGAGTGCTTTGATTTAGTATGCGAAGTCTTTATTTGACCAAGTGTTTTCCATTAAATGATAACGCAAGTCATAAAACTTATTTACAAACAGTTGCAATTACTGCATTATTTATTTTGTAGCTTGTTCCATTTCATACTGAAAACTATTTGGTTAACCTCAGAAGAAGAAGAGTGTGGGACGTCCAGCACCAGATTTGGACCAAGACTCGGCAGCCACCTCACCCAAGGCAGCCATATTTATGCCCTGCACTGTATTCACACAATTGTGATACTCTGGGATCAGGCGGTTTGCTCTGAGCTTGTCCCCGCACAGGGCCAGGGCCATACGCAGAGTGTCGAGTATGAGAAGACCTTCAGCTCGACCACTGGCTGGCAGTTTATTATTAATGAAATCCTGAGAAACATGTATGGGCCATTGGCCCTCTACCAGAGCTTTGGAGATAGCTTCATCGCTGACAGTAACATTTTGGCCAGTGACATCGCGAACGGCTGTGCTCTGTTTTTTGGGGAATGGAAATATTACAGAACAATTTAAAGATGAATAATCGAAGCCACTTACCACTAGGCAGAAGACTACGAAAGATACAAACAACATTATGCCGACACTACAAACGATTCACTGATCTGTGATATGCTAGAAAAATTTCCAGAGAGTCTTTGGTGGATTTCTATTTGCATTTGATTAAGACAAAGTCTTGAGATTGTGAATATCTGGGGTAACTTGTTGCGCAAATACTTTTATAGCAAAGATAATGAAAAGAGAGATTTTTCGAAGCTCTTGAAGATGTCGGTTGTCAGGGGGTAACCTCAACCCAATTTAGTTTTCTTCACTGGGCAAATTCCAAGTTGTGAGGGTGTTTGAAAGGATTATCAGAATTTGTGGCCAACGGAAGTGAGACAGTAGCATTTTCACACTTTATGGCTCCAAATATATGTACAAAGATAATAGATGTGTCAAGCTAAATAAATATCTCGAGTGTGAAATAGAATTTATCTGAAAATAAACAAATTCGGGTATGCATAGCGGATGTGAGTCAAATTCAGTGAATTTCAAGCGATCCAATAAATGTTTTAGTCCCACCTATATCTTATATGATATAATATTAAATGACCACTCCGAAACACTAATCACACTCTGAATGGCCCTAAAATTGCTTCATTTTGCCATCAAAAACAAAATGAAAACCAAACAAAATAAGGGCAGACTCAAGACTCTACCTAGGTCGAATTTAGGATGCTCTATATCTAATCGAAGGCAGCCCTGGTAAACTTTAGCTCAAATAATATTTTGATAACAGCAGAGCAAGCGCGCCATCTATCGGTCAAGCCTGCTTGGTTTCTTGAGTCTGAGACTTTATTTTTCGCATATCTCCCGTACTTTTGCTCCGATTTGGTTCATCTTTGGGGCTCTTTTATTCAAATCCTTTGAGTAACTTATATCAAAATTTTAAGGTTGTACAATATACAACGGGTAAGAAATTCCAGGCCTAAGCTTGCTTCCCCTAACTCTTAGAATCTCCAAGTTTTCAGACATCATATAGATAATCAGACCGAAGGATGAACAATTTCTTTATATCCAAATCATATTGGAGGCATCTCCGATATATCCTGCTATATGGTACATACATTTGCTTAAGTCTAATATACCCTTAACCCTTACAGAACAGGGTATAAAAATCTGCTAGTGTTTTGTTGTTTTCGCACAACTTTACATTTAAAGCCGCAGTCCAGCAACCCACAAAAAAAAAAAATACATATACATATTTACATATTTACATACATGAGTGTGTTTTGGGTTCTCGGGTAACTGGAAACTAAGGATTTTTGGGGTTTTGTGTTGTCCTAACCATTTGGCAGGCCAGCTCAAATGTGGCTAAGGTTTGTTTTATTCACTCTTGTTTTATTAAAAGAAAAAGCAAATGATTTTTTGTTTCAGTAATTTTTTTCTTCTTTATTCCAGTAGAACTTTTGCATTAGTGGTGAAGAAGTAGGCAGAGATTGAAGGAGAAGAGACAAGAAAAGAGAGTTTTGGTTAGTTGTCCGGAACAATTCAACAAACAAGTTGGCAAAGTTCGAACCCAGTTCGTCCTGGCCTGAGTTGCTCTTCTAATAAGTAGTTCGGTGGCTCGACAAGCTCGACAAGGAGAGAGTGGAAGGAAGAGAGTGGAGGAGGGGGGAGGTAGGAAATACAAATAGCAAGTGCAAGACGCAAGTTTCAATCTTGAGGCAAATATTTCAATTAAGTGACAGAACTTCGCACTCATCAGATCCTTGTAATTCCTTAATGTCATAACATACACGAATGATGTCTGAATACGCTTGATTCTTTTCTTTCCTCTTGCGCCCCCTCCCCACCTCAGTCTGTTGCTCTACTGTTGCTTTCGGGCTACATTTAATTTGGTTCTCTTGCTTGCGCTTTTTTTTTTTCTTGGTGAATTTAAAAAAAGTTGTTGGCAAATCTCTGAAGCATTGAACAAGCTTGAACTGGAAACCAATTTGGGATGCACGATTTTCCACTGAATTGAGAGTGCAGGCTAACAAAAGTCCGGCCATTATAATGAATGACACAGCCAATAATTGGTTATGCCTGCTGCATAAATCAAAAAGAGGCCAAGAGCAGCCAGACTGCCTGCGCTCGGAATCTGCTTTAATGAGGCCAAAGTTGAAGCGGCTAAGCTCTGCAAATTTTTAAGCTTCACCCAACACACACACACACACACAGAGAGAGAGTGAGGTGGAGAGAAACCACAACATACAATGCCAAGTCAAGGAAAAAATTGATGAATGCAGAAAAAGCTGTCAAACTTTGTGCCCAACAATTTTAGCAATAAGGCAAAAAGAGCAGGCAAAAAGGCAAGAAATAGAAAATAGGAAAATAGAAAAAAAAAAAAATTAAAACACGACAGAGAAGAAAATGCCACAAAGGCCAGCAAATAGAGTGAAGGAATTCAAATATTTGGCCAGAATGCTTAGCCCCCACGATCCGCTCTAAACTATGCTTTGGAGCCAGCACAGCCATGGCCAGCCTCGAGGATGAAAAGGCAACTCAACTATGTGTATGTGTGTGTGTGTGTGTGTGTGTGCAGGACTATGGTTCGAGGCCAACCGAGCAGCCATCGAGGGCCTCGAGTGATTTGGCTTCTACTGTTGACCAGCCACCAAAGGCAAGCAACAATTTTTGGCCAAGATAACTTGATGAATTTCTCTGCCCATAAAATGTTCATAAATTTTTAACTGAAGCCAGGCAAGCTTCAGGCTTATTGAGCAGTCGATTGGTTGATCTTGCTTTGTTTTTTTGGTTATTTTATTTTCAATTTTCTAATCTATGTTGGTGTATTGCATTTAAATTATATCAAATCAAATCAATAAAAGTGGGGAAAGTTTTTCTAGTCCTTGGGATTTAGGCGACTGGGGCGACTGTGCTGGAGGCAGCCTGGCGAGCCTGCCATTCGGTATCGATGAGCTTAAGCTCGTCCTTGGCAGCTTGGAGCAGAGGCTTTACACAGCGGATTTGGAGCCAGGGCAGAGTAGCCACGTCGCAGTTGGCGAATCCTTGTTGGGCATTGGTGCGTACGGCCTCTACGCGTTCGGCCAGATCAGCGGGGAAGCCAGGTTGGCTCAGTAAGCGTTGACACTCGCTCTCCAAGACGATTGATTGGAAGAACACCGAAACGGAGACTCCGCCAAAAGGTGAGGCCACCGCTGGCCTGGGTGGTGGTGTAGCAGCACCTGGAGCACCGCCTGCTCCGGCACCACCGGCCAATATTCCGGACAAATATGGATTAAAGGCCAAGGCATAGGGATTCGCCGCAAAAGGACTTATGCCAACACCTGAAGATTGGACCTGCAAATTTGAAGCGATTAATTACACAATTCCTGAGTTATTTTGTTGTTTTGCTTACTTGGGCGCTGGCAACGGCGCAGATGGCAAACAAAGCAATTGTGAATTTCATTTTGCAAATAGTTTAAAAATATTTCGAAATCTTCTGAGTGGTTGGCTCAGGTGTTGTAGTCGAATGAAAACTAATGCCTAATTCGCAGTGGAAGCGTATTTTATACGATAAAAGAAACCACCTTCTACAACCTTATCAATAAATTTACCCGATATATTGCCTGAGCAAATGTTGTTTTTCGCCACTGTGATAAGCTAAGATAGTCCGAATGCCAAGATTACAGCATCACAAAATTTGCAGTCTCATGCAATGACGTACGTTTGAAATTCAAATTTCCCAATTGGCGGGTATTACTCATTCGGAGCGTTGCCAGACTGATATTTTATGTAGTTTTTGTAGCAAGTTGACGGTTCCGACGCAACAGCTGTACACCAGCTGCTCTGGTAGACCCTGCCAACTCGTTTCGCACTTGTCCCCTTTAGCTATTTCCGGCATTTCAGTATTTCGGCTCGCCTGGTCACACCGATTATTATACACAGCAGAATTATTATACAGCCAAGTTATTGATTTTCAAAAAACGACCCCCTCAAAACAGTAGTAACGGCAGTCCTTCAAGAATTACGCAGCCAGTCGGGCCAACGCCAAGGTTCTGAAAAAAAAAAATCGAAACTCGGGGCGCGTGAGAAGGCAGCAATCATTCGAAAAAAAGAGTCTGATCTGAATAACAAAACACGTACCGCAATCAAAAGTAGAGGCAGACGACAACCGATAACGAGTGAAAGTGCAAAACTGAAAATCCCTGCCATTGGCATTCGCCACCTTCCAGCCAGAGCAGCCCCAGCATCAGACGCAGCTGGCCCCAGCCACCACCAACGCAAGTGAAAACCGTACGCCGCGTAAGTCGTTTAATCGTTATAAATAGAAAACCAGCATATAGGCAAAATAAATATAAAAAAAAGAAAAAGAAAATATACAAAAGCAAAAAAAAAAAAGCTATCACAACAACCACAGATGAGTCGTTTTGATGAATATCAATAAATGTGAATCAGGCAAGTCAACTAACTCAACTAAACTGTTCACAGCAACCGCGTCGTCGTCACTGACCTGACCAGACCAGACCAGACCAGTCCATACAACAATAGCAGCAAAATGGCTTTCGCCGGACTCAAGAAACAAATCAACAAAGCCAACCAGTATGTCACGGAAAAAATGGGCGGTGCGGAGGGCACCAAACTAGACATGGACTTCATGGAGATGGAGAGGAAAACGGATGTCACCGTTGAGCTGGTCGAAGAGTTGCAACTGAAGACGAAAGAGTTCCTTCAGCCGAACCCAACGGCGCGTGCCAAAATGGCAGCCGTCAAGGGCATCTCGAAGTTGTCGGGGCAGGCCAAATCGAACACGTACCCGCAGCCTGAGGGTCTGCTGGCCGAGTGCATGCTGACGTACGGTAAGAAGCTCGGCGAGGACAATAGCGTATTCGCGCAGGCGCTTGTCGAATTTGGCGAGGCGCTTAAACAGATGGCCGACGTCAAGTACTCGCTGGACGACAACATCAAGCAGAACTTCCTGGAGCCACTGCATCATATGCAAACCAAAGACCTCAAGGAGGTAATGCACCATCGGAAGAAGCTGCAAGGCCGGCGTCTTGACTTCGATTGTAAGCGTCGCCGGCAGGCTAAAGATGATGAAATTCGTGGTGCCGAGGATAAGTTTGCCGAGTCACTGCAATTGGCCCAAGTGGGCATGTTCAATCTGTTGGAAAACGACACCGAACATGTCTCACAACTCGTCACCTTCGCCGAGGCACTTTACGATTTTCACTCTCAATGCGCAGACGTCTTGCGCGGCCTGCAGGAGACGCTCCAAGAGAAGCGCGCCGAGGCAGAAAGCCGCCCACGCAATGAGTTTGTGCCCAAGACGCTGCTCGATCTGAACTTGGACGGCGGTGGCGGCGGCCTCAACGAAGACGGTACGCCGTCCCACATTAGCTCGAGCGCCTCGCCGTTGCCCTCGCCGATGCGCTCGCCCGCCAAATCCATGGCCGTTACGCCGCAACGTCAGCAGCAGCCGTGCTGCCAGGCACTCTACGACTTCGAGCCCGAGAATCCCGGTGAACTCGGCTTCAAAGAAAACGACATCATCACTCTGCTGAATCGCGTCGACGACAACTGGTATGAGGGTTCCGTCAACGGCCGCACCGGCTACTTCCCGCAATCCTATGTCCAGGTCCAGGTACCCCTCCCCAATGGCAATTAAACGCCCCAAAACGTAGCTGAGCAGAGCAGAGCAATAAACGTTGGTTTCGTCGGCGTACAGTTGGTTTAGATATGAATATGGATACGGATACATATTGGTTATACAGCCTAGTTAGCAGCACGTTCACGTGGCCATATAAATAAAAAGAAAAAGGAAAAATGAAATCGCAAAAAAAAAAAATCCAAAATTAAAATTTTACTAGTTGGCAACACAATAATTAACAAATTAAATAATTACTATTAAATTAATTAATTATGTATGACTAACTAAATTTACAAATTTAAAAAATGTTATACAAAAAACAAAATGAAGAAAAAGAATTTCTTGCAATTTCAATTTTAATATCAACAAATCAATTCCAACAATTTCTTCTTTTTTTATATAAAAAAAAAAAAAAATTGTTTTTTTTTTCTTTACCAAATCGTAAACCAACTAAGCAACAACAAAAACAATAATAATAATAAAAAAAAAAATAATAATTTATTAAAATAAATAAAATTGTATTAAAAATTAGCAAAGCAAAGCAAAAACAAAAAACAAGCTATCCTTAACAAAAATTAATTAATTAATTAATTACATACTCAAAAATTACATTGCATATTGTCTTGCCGGACTGCTAGAATTTCCAGCAAGAAATTAATTTATTTAATTTTTCTCATCGATGTTTTTCAAAATCCTCCGCTCTTTCTCTCTATATTAATATCCCCCCCCCCCCCTTAAATTATCCTTGCATACTAACTATATAGTTGCATATAGACAACCTACCCAATCTTGCCTAAATTTATATAAAAATAATCAAATTGATACAAAAAATATATTTCCAAATAATCTTAAAAAAATAATAATGTTTCTCGATGTTCGATGTTCGAAATTTAAATACAAAACAATTTGAATATTTTAATTACAGTTGGTGCACGATATAAAGAAAATATGACTAAAAAAAAAAGAACAAAAAAAATATTTGTATCCTACTTTTTTGCTCCTTTTTATGTGTGTTGTTTTATTTTGTTATTTATATACATAAAAATAATAATTTATTAAATAAAAAAAAAAATATATATATATATGTATACATATTTATTTATATAAAAATATATTGTATAGTACATAAAAAAAAAATAAATAAATAAAATTGTACACATTCGCCCCCAAATTAAAGAGATATAGCTAATCGGATGGGCATATCTCGGGGCTCTTGGGGCAAATGGAGATGTATAATTATTTATTAGGCATATTATCTACATGTATATTTAGCAGCAAAACTAACAACATAAATAAACAAAACAAAAAATAAAAATTGTAACGGAATCCTCCTAAACGCATAAAACTAGTTAAAAAAAAAAAACAGAAACAAAACAAAATGTTGATAATAATTAAAAAAAAAAAGGGTTAGAAAAAATACTTAAACCAGTAAAAAAAAATAAAGAAGAAGAAGAAGAAGAAAAACAAACCAGTCAGTCAAGTAGAAAAAGAAGAAGAAGAAGCAAGTCTCATGTTGGCATATAACAAAACTATATGATTATTTATATATATATAAATATATAATGTGTTGATAATTAATAAAAAAAAATAATAATAATAATTATAAAAAAATTATCTGCGCAATTTTCTAAAACAAAAAAAAATTCCTGGGTAATTGCAAAAAAAAAAAGTAATTTTTAGGCCCAAAAAAAAGCAAACCCGTTGGTGCAAATTAAGGACGAAGTTAATTGAAGGCAATAAAACAATAATAATTGTAATTATGCATTTGAAAAGTAACCAAAGGTGGCAGAAAATTAAAAAACAAAAAAATATTACAAAAAAACCTATACAATACCTAAAAAATATATACAAAAAATAATAATAATTAAACAAGGCAAAGAAGAAGAAAAAACAAATTATTAATTATTTAATTTATGCTAAAAAAACCAAAACCAAAAATGAATAAAATTTAATTTTTAATGTGTCTTTCGTTCAAAATCATAAAAAAAAGAAAACCTATCAAAACTATCTCTCTCTCTCTCTTTCACTCTTTGGCTTGCTCAATTTGTCCTGGCCCAGTGGGATAGCAACAGATCTGAACCTTGGGTGTCTGTTTGTTGTGTAACCCAGTTGAATGTTGAATGGAATGTTTGGTGGCCCTGGCGCCACCAATGAGAAGAAAAGTCATTGAAATTTTCGATTTTTCCACCCCCGGCCCAGACTGAGAGGCTGACTGCCATATAATCCTGTTGCCACCACCACCAACCCAAAAGTCCAAAGCTTCCGCAGCTTGACATTGAGACATGACACATTCCCCCTACCCAATACCCAAGCTAATGACCAGGCCGAGGGGAACCCAGTGCGCAGTAGTTAAGGTCATGGTGGTGGTAGTTTTCTTCTTCTTCTTCTTGCTTTATATTTTGCCTGACTAAGTGGGGTCAACTGGCTTTGGGGATGCTTGAAATACTTTCATTCCACCCTTGAAAACAAAAGCAAATCTTGTTTACGTTTATGCAATTTCTTCGACTTTCTTTGAGCTTTCCTTATTTGGGCAAGGCTGCAAGTTTTGGAACCAAAATCAAAAGTTATATAAAACTGATAAACATGTTCAATTCCCTTATCTTTTCGATTGACTCATGATAGCACGTTCTTTATATATGAGTCAGATTATCAGATTGGTCAAAACTAGGGAATCGATTTTCATTTATTAAAAATAATAAAGTATTCCCCGATTAGATTGGAGCGAATATATATGTATTTCCCTTAAAAGGTCTTAAAAATATATTCAAAGCTTATCCAGATAAATTAGGATGAAACATTTATAGACAGCTATATAATATATTTCTCATACTTTCAGAGTAATATTTATTTCTCATATATCTCCCTGGGTTCACTAATATATTAGAAAATTTATAGGCTAAAAAGGAAAGTTGAATTCTTAAGCCTTCCAGACTTAGAGACATAATATATATATCTCATATTCTCCCAGTAAACTTGAACTCACAGCAAAATCGCCGGATGAGTTAGGACCGAATATTGATAGACTTTTTTTATAGATTTAATATATTTAATCTCGTTTTCATATAAGATTTCTTAGGATCAAATATTCATGAGCTCTTAAAAAAATATAAGTCTAAAGAATATAGGTAAACATATAGTTAGGATCTAAAATTTATAGTATCAAAAAAATATATAATTCTCAAAATATTTCCAGGCTATCTCGGATCGACTTAGATAATAATATATTTCTCATATACTCCCAGTAATCGAGGCTTTGATCTCTTGATGGCTTCATGACCCAAAGTCAGACAGACCGGCTGATTCTTAAATACACCCTGGGCCTGGAGGACAGCATGGGGGGCGCAACGCCAAGGATCTTCGGTGTCTTCTTGCCATTTCAATAGCTGTTGTCGGAGTTGCTTTAGGGTGGCACTGTACTTGGGCTTATCCACTAGATTCACACGCTCAAGGGGGTCTGCCTTGATGTCGTAGAGCTCCCACTCGGGGCGCTGATAATACTGGACGAGGGTCTTATACCAGGGTAAGGGCTGCTTGTTGATTGTGGCATTTAGGATTTGCTGGAATGTGGGTGAAGTGTAAAAGTCCTGATCTATGGGGAAGTAGCTCCAGTAGTTTAGATTGTGTATGAGCTTATAACGGCGATTGCGAATCATTCTCATTGGATAGTCCATGGTGATCTCGTGATAATTTTGACTGCCGAAAACGGCATCGCTCTCTTGTGGCTTGGGCTCCTGCTGGAGTATAGGAAGCAAGGATTTTCCTGTTAGACGGGAAGTATTTTGCCAGGGCAGACCAAAGGCATCCATAACAGTGGGATAAATGTCCAACAGGCTAGCCATGGCGGCGCTGGTCTCATGACGACGGGCCTGAGTTTCCGGAGAGCTAATGATGAGGGGTTCCCGTATGCCATGCTCATAGAGATTGGTTCGGCCACCTGGAAACGGTGGACCATTGTCTGAGGTGTAGATTATCAGAGTGTTCTTGTCCAGACCCGCCTGCTGGAGCTCACGCAGCACCAGGCCCACGCCCTGGTCTAGTCTGGAGATGGTCATATACTGGGCCGCCAATTCCTGACGCACAACATCCGTGTCCGGCAAGTAGGGCGGGACTTTCAAATTGCGCCAGTCGTAGTAGATTGGCTTCCAGTCGGGTATTACTCCCATGCCCTGCTCCCCACTGCCCCAGCGCTCGCAGAATTCACCATACTGCGGAGTAATATGACCGCACCGATGTGGATCGTGGAAGGCAACCATCAAAAAGAAGGGCCGTTCCTCTCTCTTGGCCTGCTGGAGAAACTCACGCGTATAGCCTTTGATCTTGGTTATATTCCGACCAATCTGGTTAATGGAATGCTGCTCCTCTGTCTGCTCAAAATCAAAGCGAAAGTTTGCCGGGGCTCCCACATGCTTCTTGCCAATGATGCCGCTAAAGATCTGCTTGTTCAGCTCCCGCAGAGTATTCGGCAGTGAGCTCACCTCAGGCAAAACATTGAAGTTATGCACTCCCTGATGCAGACCGTACATGCCGCTCGCATGACTCGCCTGGCCAGTGAGCAACTGCGCCCGACTAGGCGAACAACTGCTCACCGAAGTGAAGGCGTTGTTAAAAAGCAATCCCCTTGCAGCCAAGGCATCCAAGTTCGGTGTCTGGCAGTATTTGTTCAGATAGGCTCCCATCTCGAAGCCGGCATCATCGGCCAGCAATAATAAGACATTTTGGGTAACTGCTCCAGCACAGGAACTGGCCACCAAGACAGCCAAGGCGTAGACAAAGACTTCCCGTTTCATGGTGCGTCAGTCGGTGGACTCACTCTCGTGACCGGTCTGAGACTATTGGATTCACTTGAATTTGAAGCTAACCCACTTCTCTGGTTTCTATCTTTCTCTTTTCTAAGGTTCAAGCAATTCCAGTTTTAATTTCTTTCTTTTCTTTTGACAAAAGCTCAGCGGGCAGCGATTGTGAGCGCGGCTTTAGTACATTCACTTTGATGGTGAGTTCATTGCAGCCACAGTGAGGCATGCCTAAATGGTACAAGCAAGCAAGATAACATTATTCATTCGAACAACAAGTCGGTGTGTGAGCGTGTGTGTGTGTAAGCTAGTTTGCCAGAGCAGATGAATCACGAAAGCCTGTGCTGTTTTACGTCACAAAAATATGCACTGAAAAGTTGATTTGCCTGGCAAAAATTTTCTAGAAAAATCTTTGCCGAGTGAAATGCCAAACAACTACAACAACAACAAACTCTTCATCAGCTGTTTTTTCCACAAACAGATGTGTAATACTCGGCTATGATTGCATCAGCTTAACCCAACACACACACACACATGCATACACGCACTTTGAAATAAAAGCACAGAGCAAACGAAGCAGAGAGCGAGAGAGTAAAAGAGTTTGCAAAAATTTGAGAGCAAGGGCAAATGCTTTGAACACCCTAACCGTGGTTATTTTCGGCCTGCTGATAAACACAGCCGCGTCCAATTAATTAGAATCGTTCATTCGCTTAACTCTGAATTATCTACTAAATGAAAAAACGTAGAAATTAATTAAGATTTAATTTGATTTAAAAGAAACCAAATGTTTAGCAAAGTATAAATTATTTGCAAATAAAAGTCTTCTACGAATTTAAACGCCATTGTGTTTTTGAATTAAAGCTTTTCCTCAAAGCTTAAGCATAAATTGTAATTTTGAAAGCCATGATGACAATCTAAAATTTTTACTGATTAAACTTGCCTCATGTCTAAAGAAATTGGGGGTTGAAAATCATACCAGGTCAAGATCAATATAAAAAGTGTTTGCATGTGTGTGTGTAGCATAGAAACACATAGTATTTTTGGAGGCTTGGCGCAACATTTACTTTGAGAGAGCCAGAGAGAGACAGAGAGAGAGAGTGTCGGCAGCAAAGACACGCTGATTCGCGTTTCGTACTGCTGAGTAATAAATTGCCGTTTACCGCTAGTAAGAAAAATTCATTCGTCGTGAGCAGAGCCAAGTTGAAATTCGTATCGCCGCCCAAAACGATTTGATTTGTCTTTACTTTTGTGAGAGTTGAAAAATATCGAAACTGACGTGTGCAAATTTTACGCGATTATTGTGAAATTGTCTAACTGAGGAAAAAAATATATTTTTCCGAAAATCCTTTGAATTTCTTGCTTTCTTAATGGCATCGAAAATTCGTTATAAAGATATTTTATTCATAATCCAATAAATATTTCTCTTGGAAATATTTCAAATCAAAAACCAAATCTACTAAGGAAGTGCAAATTGTCGCATTTGAAAAATACTTTTCTTATCTGTGTCAAGTACTTTGTAAAGTATCTGAGATATCAGCAATATCTAGATACGATCCACATACTAAAACCTGTTGAAAGTGTTAACAAAAAGAAAAACTAGAATAAACCCCGTCAATCCAAATCGTATCCAGCCAAGTCAAGTGAAATCTTGATAACGCTCTCTGCGCTTTTCTGTGTTCCGTCGCGTATTATGTCCGCCGTCTCTGTTGTCGCTGGTGAGCCAACAACAACAAGCAGACTGCGCAGCGTCCATTGCAACGTCATGCAAGCTTATTCGCCTGTCTGTGCGTGTTTTCCACATTCATTGCGACTTCGTCAATCCATGTTGAACAATTCTATGTGTATGCGTATGCGTATGCGTGGCTGGCATAACTGTAATAATTGCTGCCTAACTGTGGGTCCAACTGAAAAGACAATTTTGAAGCGTACCAAGTGTCTACGAAAGAAGCGTGACGTCATTATTCGCGGTCACAATCGTCGCTTTATTCATTTTTGAAGGCTAAAACGGAAAAGGAAGAACTACTCAAAAGAGTACGGCAAGCATAAACAAGGATATTGTGACGTCATCATTGTTAGCCACGGCAACAAAATGATGAACGGTAAGTTAAAAAGAGACAGAAAGAGAGAGCAAGAATGAGAGATCAACATAATTTGTTGCTGTAAATTTACAAGAGAATCGCAGCGGTTGTTGACTCGGTACATTTACACTAGCCAACATAAGTGCGTAACAATAAAATGCTCTATAACTTTTTTTTTTTTTTTTTATTTGATATCAAAGATTATACAAATGTCAGGTCATCTGTCCCTAATTTTTATTTTTTAATCGATATCAACGATTATATAAATCAAGTATATAGCCCTCATCCCTCTATTTATTCCGACTTATCTGATTATATATTGATTATCATATTGCTAGTTATAAATTTATGTTTAACAATTTAATTATACCAAAATAATAGAAATTTATAATGACCAAGCAATTTCTTGGCATTTAATAGCCAACTAAAAATTGCCTAATCATCGTTGCTGGCAAAATTTTATCATAATACGTGGGGGCTTCAACGAATTTGAAATCTTTTTAAGGTAGTTTTTATCTATTTTGTTTTTTGTTTTTTTTTTTCCAACAAATGATCGAAAATTTCGAAAGCTCAAAGACACCCGGCAACAGCAGATAATTCAATTGAATTTGACTTGGGCACAAATTTTGCTAAAAATTTCTAGGAATCTGCGCACCTTTCAATGGACTTGTTGTTTTTGTTGTACGCACGCGAAATGATAATTAAGCCATATACCAACCCTTTACACCCTTCATACCCCTGCCACATTACAAATGTCATGTGATGGGACAAGAAAACCACCGAACCGACAACAGCGGCGATTGTATCGAAGCTTTTTCAATTTTTTTGCGCCGACAGCATGACTCATGTTATTTTTGAAAAAAAAAGCTCTGGTTTTCTGAGAATTTCAGAGCTTTTATCTGCGCTGACACAAGAGGCTTGTTGAAGCTTTGTGCTTTGTCTGTGTTGGTGAAGAGATTTTTTCTTTTAGAGAAAATAAAAAAATCCCCAAATTGACTTGGACGAGTTTTTTGTTTTTTGTTTTTTTTTGTTTTTTAATAAAAAATTTATTCAAGTAAAATATAAAGAAATATTTCTTTTCAAAATACTTATAAATTCAGGAAAGGGTCAATTACCTAAATGTCCCACCTTGAACTCCTTTGGGAAAAAGTCTCATTTTTTTATATATATATTTTTTGGCCTAGGTCAGTTTTTTATATTCCAAATTTATATTATATAAACTTGTTCTATTCTATCGAGTCTGTATATAAAATTTGACGTAATGATAATTTAATTGGCAGGTACGAAGTGGCACCGGACCTTTTATGGAAATTATTTCAGTTGGTCTGCTGCATGTGTATTGGTATTCTTCGGCTGAAAAGCAATGTCAAATTCATAACAAATAAATTCCAATCGAAACAAACTTTTTCAAATATAAAATAATTATATCAAACTGACACATGCTCTTTTTGAGGTTAAAAAAAAAAAAAATTATTTGTTAAACCTTAAATAAAATTAAATATTTCTAATTAAATGTTTACCCAATAAACACAAAAAATCTTTTCAAAACACTTTCAAAAAAAGAGTGTGTAAGTTTTAGTAAACTCCAAAGTTATGCGAGGGAATTCATTTTCAATGCCCAACAGCTGTGGTGTGGGAAATTCTCTCGCAAAAGCTCTCTCTCACACACACACACACACACATGGGCAAAATTATCTGGCTTTCGCTGGCAAACAGGTTCTGTGTGCTTTTTGAATTTCACAACAATATTAAATTCATTCCATTGGATTTCTTCGCTTGAATCTGTCGAAAACGGTTCAAGACTTTTTCATTTCCAAAATAACTCGCTTCGTCAACAGTTGTGTTCGTGTGTTCGAGTGACTCATCAATTGATGTGAGAAAATATTCAAGTATCTGATTATACTTGATACAAGTCAAATCCTTTTTCAAACAAGGAATTCTCAATTAAATAAATAGAACATTTTTGTTGTTCTGCGTGGAACAACAATTGCGTAAAAGCTTTAATAAAAACATTTTAAGAAACGGCTAATTTGTGTTGTATTGAAAGTAATTGGTGGTTGGTGCCACCAAATTAATTGCGTCGCGAATTTATACAAGTTCTTTTTTCTGTCGGGTTTTTTATAAACCGGACAAAACTTATTGAAGGCAACTAAAGAGTTTGTTGTAAGTATTTAATTTTTTTCCGTGAATAAAAAAAGTAATCAGCAAAAGAAAAAAAAAGAGCTTTATATAGAGTATATATATATGTAGGTATTGTTTGCCGCCATTTTGAAAGCTATTGTGCATATAATATAGCCGGCTGAAATATACAAGAACAACAACAACAGTGACTGATTTGTTTAAATGCATTTTCGTGTTTAGAGAAATTTTTATTCTACTCTTTTTCTGAGTTTTATATAGAAGTGATTATATTTAATTGCCTTTGCTGGTAATTTGGTTTGACATGGAAAATTTTCCCTCTTTTATATTTGTTGTTTTTATCAGTGACAGCTACACACACGCCCCCGCAATTAACTAAATGAGTCAACCAGTTGGTTAGATCGCAAAAAAAAAAAACAGATAAAACTTGGAAAGATTATTTCTATATTTTTTATTTTCCATGTCGGCACCAAACCTGCCTTAATCTTTTTTCCCTTCAACCTGTTGCGCCCTCTCTCTCTCTCTCTCTTATACTTTGTGATGGTCGGCCGCCATTTTGCTTGATTTGTTGTGAAATTCATTGAAAGTTAGAGCTTTTTTTTAACCATGGCAGTGACATGTTTAAGTGCTTTTCAAATTATCTCTAAAAAAAAAAAAATTATCTAAGTAGGAAGTTCTTGTTCAATGTCAATTAAGGGCATTGCAAATAATTACTCTGATTTGATATCAATATTTTATTTTTAATTAATTTAATTTTTTTCTTATTCTTTTTTCTTTCAGTTTAAAGGGAATTAGCGCCTGCGACTTTTTAGAAGTTGTTTAGAGGTTCCCTAACAATTTCATTGTTTCTTTCTAACGGTGAATTAAAAGTAAGTATAAAAATTTATTTGACAATTTACATTAAATACATAAGAGAAATATATCATAAAACTTACTGCGAAAACCCAAACTAAATATTCTGACCACTTTAGTTTTTAAGTTTTGTTATATGAAAAAATCAAAAATTAAGAAAAAAGGAGTAATTCCAAAAAAAAAAAAAAAAAATGAAAAAAGAAAAAAGGAGTAAATCCAAAAATTAAAAAAGGAGTAATTCCAAAAAAAAAAAAAAATTATGAAAAAAGGAGTAATTCCAAAAAAAAAAATTATATATGAAAAAAGGAGTAATTCCAAAAAAAAAGCTAACAAAATGGAAAATGTATATAAGAAAAAAGGAGCAATTCCAAAAAAAAAAAAAAAAAACCAAATAATATGGAAAAAGAAAAAGCTAAAAGAAAAGGAACAAAACCGGAAAAAAATCAAAGATTGAAAAAAGGAGTCATTCCATTGGACAGTAAAAAAGGCATCAAAAAAACAAAGAAAAAAGGGAAATACTCAAAAGCCACGTCAACCGAACCCAACTAACCCATACACTCTCACACGAATCCATCCATGTACATACACCGACTGCTGTAATATTTGTCTCAAGACTACTCAGAACGAGGAAAAGTATTTTCAATTGCCGAAAAATATCAAGACAACATTCAAAATTAATTTTATTGGATTTGATATTTTCGTGCTTTTGGAACTACTTTCCTGGGCAAAAAAAAAAAATCTGCATCCACCACCAAAAAGAAATAATGTGGCGCGATACCCCAAAAAGGATCGCGCTTCGAAGTCGTCGATCTGCGTAATAACACAATGTTCTTTTTTTTTCTTTTATCTATTTTCTTTCACATAAAAACAAAAAATCTTAAACCAAATCTCTGAACGCGCTTGCTCCACTCATCAAACAATCCTGAAATTTGCAAATTCTCTAATGCAAACAAAAAAAAAATCAATAAACCCTGTCGAAATCGAAATGAACCATGCACTTTACTATATAAATTGATAATGGGAAAAAATAAATCCAAAAAAAAAAAAAAAATAGCCACGTTCAAAATGGCATTCTGTGTCTTCAACCAAGCCAGCCAAGCCCGGCCCCAGAGCGAATCAAATACAAACACAACCGCAAACATCATCGATACAACAATCAACCAGAAGAATATTGCAGACAACGAGAACTCCTCCGATATCATTGCCGACACCAACCAATCCAAGGAGTGCAGAAAATCCCAAAGATATAATATTGATGATCCAGGAGCCCACACCTCGAGTACAAGCACGCACATACCAGACTTACCAGACTACGACCTCTTCGAGTGGCTCTATAATACCTATTGTTATAAATACGGAAACGAATTCACGTTTGATCGTAATCAAGCTGGCGAAGAACCAGAATCAGAATCAGAACAGAACAGAGCAGAGAGCGCCTCGAACTCGATTCATAAGAATACCCTTTTTACCAGGCTCGGAGACAACAAGGGATTCAGTGAAACATACTTTGCCTTCTACCAATTCATCAGTAGAGTCTACAACATTAGCGACGTCATCCCGTTTAGGAACTACGACGCCAATTCTATACCCACACAGTTACCAACAAACGACAAACCCAGCAACAACAGAATCAGTAGTGCATATGGTGGATCCGATGATCCCGACGGTTCCGATTTCAAATACGCCCCAGACCTTGGCGTCAATGGCTGGTATACAGCTGACAGGTTCCGATATGCTCTCTCACCCCCAGGATTCGAGTGGAGCAATGCCGCCTACTGCTTCAGTTGAAGAGATTGATGTTCCGGGTTTCATTGATGGTGAGTACTGTGTTTTGTGTGTGTGTAATATGTACCCAGCACTCTCTCATTACTGTGTGTAAGGAGTAAAAAAAAAAAATAAAATATATATTCAACCAGTCAGAGAAAGAGTCGGATAACAGGCAAGAACTCGCCCGTTCTGCCAATGACATCAAGGTACATTTGCCATGAGATCATGAGCGGCTGACGAAGTTCACAGTGCAATGACCCATTGAAGAATCATGAGGAGCCACAAAATCTTCTCATTGTTTCCAAACATTCTTTTCTATCTTACCAGGTAGAGGATATTTTATTATTATATAGAAATCAGAGATACTTAAAAGTAGGCAAATTTCGAACTAAACAATGTTTTCGAATATTTTTTGAACGATATATTATTGGTAATATAATCTTATCTAATTTCAGTTTGATCAGGGATAAAAAAATAGGTTAAAAAGATACACGACTCACGACTGACCATATATGGTTTCATTGGAGACTTCCCAATGAGACCATATATGGATTCCCAATGAATTGACTATTTTTACTACTATCCATTCCCAAGATAAGGGTTAAATATATCAGACCTCTTTATTCATTGTTAGATCCATTTTTTTTCAATTGGTAAAATATGTCGGAGTTCCCCTAGATAGATTATCTGATATTTGTTCATATCAGAAAGTTTCTAGAAAGTTTCAAATTTTCACTTTTCGATTTTCTTTTGTCTATGCGAATGGCTACGTGCCCAAAGAAACGTCCAAAAGGTCACTCTAAGAAGTGTAAGACATTTTAATGACTCAACATTATCACATCAGCAAATTAACCAATCATAATCGCTTACAGTTTTTTCCTCTTCTTTTTTTTTGTTACCGAATTGCATATGTGTAGAGTTGAATATTATATTTGCACATTATCGGTGGCGTGACTCTTTTCTGATAGGTCTTACAAGTCTGCATATAAATATATGTCTATCGACATGTCTCTTTTGTTTGGTTCGATTAAAATCAAAAATATTTCAACTGTAGCGGAGTTTGGGGTTTAGCCCTGAATTTTAGACACTGGAATTAATCGGCAGGTCATTAATTTGGGTCTATACCCATTCTATCTACAATTTGGTTAATAAATTTATGACTCATTTGCCGGTAATTTGTTCCTGCATTTAAATATATTATTTAGTTTAGGTTTTTGTTAAAAATCAAGCCAATATTCGTTTGTTGTGAAATTCAAGTATGATAGGCAGAAATTGAGAGAGGATCGTTCGTACCCCATGAGTGCGACAGAAAGAGTTGAGATCGCTCGCCCCCACATACACACTTGTTGATCTCTCGCTCTCTCAATTCATGCCGGTGCTTCTCACGCACACATCTGAAGAAGCTTTCTCTCTTGCACGTGCATATTCAGGTAGAAATATAAAATTGCGTATACGATATTATTTTATATATATTTTGGCATTGAAAAAATAAAAAAACTTATTTTTTTTTAGTTATATTTTTGGCGAAATATTAAAATTTTTATTCAATCCAATTAAAAAAAAAAAAAAAACAATTCAAAGAAAAGTAGTTTCAGAAAAGACTTGGCAATTATGTGGCCTTTGTCACAGATATTTACAAAAAAATATATTATTTAGTTATTTTATATATTTGAGAGAGCTTGGCAATTTATTGGCTTTATGGTGAAATTAATTGAATCTTCGTATTGGTGTATTCAAACATTTAAGCCAAATACAAGAAATCCTCGCCATAGCGTACGCATGCACCCATACTATAACAACAATCGAGACAGAGATAGCAATATAATTTCATATGTTTGAACCACCAACACTATCATAAACCAACCTGTAAATGAGATGGCACTAGTTAAAAGAGCGAACGATGCGCCTAAGCATTGCGCGGTCGGCAATTTTCTCTCTCTCACGCTCTGAGCAGATCGTAACCTAGTCAGCTGCGCGGCAGAGCTGTTTTCTTGAGAGTAACAGTAAAACGTTGCCGTTGGCAGAATTCAGTTTAAAGTGTTTTGTGTTCTCAAGCCGTGTAGACGTGTTTTTTGAAGTCGCGCATAAAGCCTTAAATATTTGGTAAAAATATATTTTTTAAACCAATTTGAAATTATTTTCTCAATAATAATAAGTGCATTATTTGATGAGATATAGTTTGTTCTTTGGCAAAAAAAAAACAAATTAACATATATGCCCATTTTTTTATATTTTCATAATTAAATATTGATAATATAAATGAAAAATTTTGCTTTACATAAATTTTACTCTATATTCAAAACTAAATGCATTTTAAATGCTTTCTAGACATTCTGTCTGTCTGATTTTTCCGAACACAACAGAGAATGAGGAACCGGCAAAGCAAACATGCACAGACATGTTCAGTTTCAAAATGCGTCATTGTCATGCCGAGTTGCTCTCTGTTGTGGTTTGCTCTTTGTTTTGTTGCTGACTTTGCCAGCTGATTCGGTGAATTTGTCTTGCGCTCTCTTTTTATGTTTGAATAGGGGAAAAGTATTTTTTTTTTTTTATTAGCTTTTGACAATGCGAAGGAATTTTATACATTTTTTTTTTTTTTACTTAGTGGTAGATTGTTAGTCTTCGTTTAGGAGATTTAAATAGAAGATACATTTTTTTTATTATTATTTTATACAAATTCATTTGCAATTTGTTATAGGTTTATTGATTTAATTCTTGTCAATTCGAAAGATGGAAAAATATTTCTTAAGGCAAAACTTTAAATTTTAAATTAATTTTTTTTTTTGTGTTCGGATTGTAATTTTTTTTAATGAATTTCACAATGCAGAATAGAGCGAGACAGATATACTGTCAATGATGCTTGAGTTGTCTATTCGACTCTTTCCAATTTAGATTGGCTGCAAAAAAGTATGCAACACAATTTTTTAATCCGACAAAAGCAAAACTTTTTGAATTTCGAGTTCCAAGAAAAGTTTTTTTTTAACTAAATCGCTCACGCATTTTCCAACCTTTTGATATTTCTTAAAAAAAAGAAATATATGTATTTTGCCAAATTTTTTTCGCGTTTATTAATTTTTTTGAATTATTTATTATAGAATTCCTGAAAGATATTGAAACAATGTCGACTGTAGAAGACAGTAACACAAGCGGAAACGGAATCGATATATGCAATGAGGAATACGACAACTTTGATATGGAAAGCCAAAACTTTGACTTAGACAACTTACTCAATATGATGGACAACGAAGAGTCAACTCTTTGTTTAAATGGAATCGATTATAATAATGGTATAAGCTTTGCAGAGGAGAGTGCAGTCGATGTAAATTCTATAATAACAGGGGAGTCTGATCCTATGCTACCCTCCTGGAATTGCTCACAAATAAAATATATATACGAAGAACCACAGTTATCCAATGAAGATAGTATAAACAACAGCATATACTTTGCCAGCCAAGAATCGTTGGGTCTGGGAGTCACCGAAGAGGTCGAGGATCAAAAGCCCGTTGTCAATCAGTTAATAAATATCAATCAATCCACCTATGGCTCGGGTGCTGCTACCACCTTGGTTCAAACCGCCAACCCTGAGCCTCTAAACTCGCACATGGCTGCAAAACGCCGAAAACTTCATATTTCCATCAATAGCACTCCAAATTCTCAACCACATTTAGAGACCGTAAGCACGCCAATGGTATTGGAAGACGTAATGCAAATGCAGGATGAACTGGTAAGCACTACATAGATTTCTCTAATAATTAAAAATATAATTAAAAATCTTTTTCCTTTGATTTTAGTACATTACTTATTCAAATGCCAACGTGACATGCAAAGAGGAAAGGGTTGCTCCTAGTCACTGCGACACAGTTGAGGACTTCTCAGCACCCAACACTCCAGCAAGCCCAGCCTCATCCTCCGTTTATACCAGCCGCACATCAGTACATGGCGTTCTTACAGCTCCAGCCTCTCCTGCCTATTCCTACACCTCCACCTCGCTATTCAGTCCCAGCACACCGGCCAGCTCTAACAACTTGAAACGAAAACGTGGTCGTCCGGCGAAAGACCATAGTGACGGACCCGACTACAGCCTCTTGGCTCAAATGAGCGAAGAGGAGCAGAAACAATACAGAGATCGTCTCAGGAATAATGAGGCTAGTCGTGTGTCCCGTAAGAAGACTAAGGAGCGGGAGGACAAAGAAAAAGAAAACCTAGAGAAACTCAGTAAAGAAAACCAAGGCTTAAAAATCGAATTGGAAAGGCTAAAATCTATATCCAGGCGCTACACAAATTATCTAGGAAATAATTACATGCAGAAAAGCACACGATAGAGTTTAGCCAGCCAAGAGATTTATTAGGTTAAAGTTGTCTTAATGCCATATTGTGTAAAGTTGTATTTACAAAAGAAGAAGAAGAAGAGAAGTTGTTGTATTGTTAAAGCATCTAATGCATTGGGCCGTCAAAAGCCTCTCAGTAGGTTGGCCAAATAATTTTTAAGAGAATTGTATTTTTAATTAATTTGAAACTATGCATATGTTATATTTTTACCCAAATGTTTGCGTCGTGAATTTTACAATCTTATATTATTACCTAAAAAAAACACAATTTTTTTTTTTTTCAAAAACAAAAATCATAAAAAAAAAAATCAAAAACCTCAAAAAATGCTAAAAACATTTTAAGAATTTAAGCATTGTTATATCTTACATTTCTAGCATAAGCAAGTTTGAGAAATATATGTATGTATATTGAGACCCTAGCAAATGGGTCAGACCTAAAAAATTGCAGTGTTTTATTTTCTTGACTCAAATGGTACGAAAAAATCAAATTGTACGAGTTGAAAATAGTTATTCACAAGTCATTTGGTTCCGTCTAACTTTTAAATATTTAAAATTGAAAATAAATTTTGTATAGTCTTCGTCTTGATAGAAATTGTGAAAAAAATCAAGCAGGTGTATTTTCATCTATCTTTTGACTCCGTCGATTGTACACTCTTCTTCATAGAAATAATAAGAAAAAAATCAAGCAGATAGTTTTTCATCTATCTTTTGGTTTCGTCGAACTTTTAAAATTCCAAATTGAAAATAAATTTTGTCCACTTCTTCAACTCAAACATCCAGTCTTGGCAGTTGTAAAAAAATTCGTATACTCTTCTTCTTCCTACTTTTTGCGTAGTCTTCCTAAACGACAAAGGGGGCAACTCTGTTCTTTAAACCTGATGGCAACGCCGTTTACACCTGGTCTCAAAATTCAAAGCTCTACCAAACTGGTTTCTTATTCTTAAAAGACGGCAAAATTAATACACAATTGATTCTTTTCTTTTTTGATATAATTTTTAATTTGTTTGACAAAATTGTATAGGATTTCCAATTGCATAAATTATTTACATAGGATTTTATTAAATTCGTCTAACTAAATTCACCAGATCTAAATAAAAAAATATAACAAATTTTTTTTAACAAAACTACCGGGTGTATGATCGAAATTTGTTAGCCTTTATTTATTTGGCCAGAATTGCACTTAATATTTATGTAATTTGGTTGGCGAGAGGGAAGGGCAGTGCTGAAAGTGTGCGTGCATTAGAGATTCACCCAATTGCACCTGTATTAAGTGCAATTTGTTGATGTTCGTGCCTGGGGTAAAATTTCATCAGTTGTTGTTGTTTGTTTGTTTGTTTTTGTGCCTCGTTATCAGCCATTGTCTTAAGCAAATATTTGAACACGACACTTTGGGGGCTTATGTCGATTGCTCGCTGGATCCATAATGGTAGTGAATGAACCGGGCACCCTGTATAGACTGAGCCGTGGCATTGGTCAAGTGGCAGGCGAACAGCAGCCAATTGCGTGGCTGAACTTTGTAGGCGAATCTCATGAATATGCACGAGTAGAGCGTCAAAGCTGGAAGATAGAGAAATAGAGCTTGAGTGAGAATCCAGACAAGTTAATTACCAAATGCTAATTTAGATTAGCTGAGACAGTGACAATGCACAATCTTATCAGCTGTAGTGATTTGGTATAGGATTTTTTTTAATAAAATAAAAAATAGTTAGACGCGCTGATTATGAAGTGGAATTTTTAAACTATCAATGTGGCACGCGTGGGGCTTGATGGAAAGTTGTTGAACAAGTTTTGGTCTGGGTTTTTGCTTACCCAGAGTCATTTTGCCGGATATGAACTTGGGGCTCTTCTGGGTATCGGCAAGGGCAGCCAAAGGTATACCCCAGTTTGCCACTGGACCCCAGAAGTGGGTACTGTAAATAACAAATAATTAGTGGTTGTAATCAGAGTTTATCATTGGGAAAATGGACAGCTTGCCTCATAAAATAGTCCCTCCACTCCTTGCTGGTCGCTGTTGACATACCGCGTCTGATTGACATTTTGCTGTTGATATGATAATTAGCTGGACTAGTTTGTTGTTAATTTGCCTTGAGCTTCAGCAACTGCGTGTCTCACTCTCTCGCTTTCTCTCACTGAATAGTGCTTTGGGAGCATTGACTATTTGAAATTTAAGAAATTTGTTGTTGTTGACAGGTTTGTTTACCTTGATTAAGTAGGCGCAAATTGGTTGGCAAGTACTATCAATTTGAATTAAATAACTATTTTATTTCGATTTTGTTTAAGCGTTTTTTGATGTGTGCTCCGTTCAGTGTCAAAATGTTTAAAAGTTATATAAATTTGATTTGCAATGAATATAAAAATAAAACTGCGCAGTGACGTGCCAGTCCATGAATTCGAACTGATATCGGAAGCAGTATTGTGAACATATTCCGATAGGTTCTAGTAATCAGTGCTATCGAAAATTAACATGTGTTCGAATTTGGCGCCAGTTTGTTGGATTTTCAAAATTTAAATTGGTTATATTTAAGGAAAAAAGTTCAACTATAGATGGCGTTTTTATTGGAGGTTAAAAGGATTCTCAAAAATATGTGGCAAGATATTTCTGGTTATAATTAAATATATGAAACAGATATAATTCTAGGAAGGCGTTGAATTCTCAAAACGAAATATTTAAATTTTACAAAAGGGGGAAAAATTAATAAATATTTAAACAAATCAATAATTGAATAATTTATTTGAAAGTATCTATCAGCATATATCATATCTATCATATCGAGGGAATTTTATTTTCTGACTTATTTACGAAATTCAATATATAAATGAGTGCTAAGGCTTTCGAAAGAAAGAAAGAAATTACATACTAGAAACAAAAATCCGAAGAATCTATTTATATATACTTCTCGGCAACAGGGTATATCTAATGATTTTAATTAATTGGTGGCGAAATGTTCTTACTACAAGTAAAAATAAATAAAGCAATAAAATACATTGCCTTTTTTTTCGGCTGATGAATTCAGAGTTTCAGAGTTGCTTTAACACAGCGTCACTTCGGTGTTTGTTGCACTGCATATTCAGTATGTAAAATATATATATATATATTTATTTCTTAATAAAAAAATAATAAAAATTACAATTATGATAATTGTTTATCTATTCTTTCAATGTATTTCAGTTTTTCTTTGCCAGAAACTTTTAATTTAAAAAATGAACGAGTTCCTTTTGGTTCGCGTGATCGGTTCCTTAAAAGAACTTCTTTTTTTTGTTTAATTTTCCCAGTCGATTTCCTTTTGTTGGTTTAGAATGTAACGGTAAAACGAAAAAAAGCAAGCCTTATTGAAAAAGAAAGTGTAGTGACTACATACGAATTAAGAGGAAATGCTAAATATAAGCAAACCTTTAAAAGAAGATTAAATAACTTTTTATAAAACTCAAAGCCGGCAGCAAAGATGCCGGCAAGTCAGCCGAGTTCGACGATGACTCATATAAATATGATCGGGATGTGCGCCTGTTGTCGAAATATAACATTGCCCCTGGCCCCACCATTAAGGGACAACTTCAACTGTAAGGGCAGCATTCCAATCAGGATGCGCCTTCTGCTGTAACATAATCGTGCCATTCAAATATCGCGACATGCCAACAGTAATGCCGACGCTCGAGAAGAAGTGTTATGTCTATGCCAATCCCACCAAGTCAAATGAAAGCCCCCTGAGGTGGATACCTTTAACATTCACCACGAAATAGAGATTCGTACAATTCGTTGGACCACGAGAATCCGTTGGACCACGAGTCAGTGTGTATTTGAAATTCGAGAGCGACGGAACGACGGCGCAAGGTTCGGTAAATGGCCAATGTGATGAATATATACAAATAGCTACTGCTAAAATTCAACAACAGCCACGACAACAACAACAACAACAACAAAATAAAGAAAAGAAAAAAAAAGAAGAAAATTGGATAGGCATGGCAAATGGACATGGGAAATAGTCAAAGCGAAAATTGTGCTTCTGTTGAGTCGGATTCTGTTTTCTGCCGATGTTGCGGAGATGTTGTTTTTGCTGTGTAATCCTTGCCATTGTGTATGTGCGTGCGTGTCTCTGCGCGTGTGTATGCGTGTATGTGTGTGAGTGGCTGAGTGCGTGGCTGTGCGTGTTTTTGCCTCTGTATGTGTATTCAATTTGTATACGTGTGAAGCATTTTGCATGTGCGGTCAAACAAAGAAAGAAAGAAAGGAAAAAAAAATAACCAACGAAATAAAAGAAAAACAACAAATGAAAAGCAACCAAAAAGCATTTTTGCAATTTTTGTTTGTAATTGAAAAACAACAAAAACGAAAAACTTCTACTTCCACTTACATATGCGCACATTTGCCAGCCAAGCGTGCGTGTGTGTGTGTGTGTGAGTGCCTGGCTGTTTGGGTGGGCAAGTGGGCGTGTATTGGTGTGCGTGGAGTCGCGTAACTATGAAAAAGCAGCTACGCTGACTGCGGTGGTCACACCGCAACCCCCAAAAAGTATGCTATGCCAAAAGCATAAGAAAAATCAATCCCCCCTCCATACCTTAGCCTACACTCTCGCAGCCTCACTCAGCAGCCTCAAACGTGGGAGTTGTTTTTTCTCAATGGAAATTTGTAACACATTCTACAAAAAAAAAAAAAATTAAGAAGAAAAAAATCCTAACACACACACACATACACACATATACACTCAGGGAGGCAAACAATCGAATTGCCATTAAAATGGCTGCAATTTGTGTCACATAATTAGCCTTGACAGGAATGGGCGTGTGTATAAATTTACTGTTATGCTACATGGTCAAAGAAGTGCCAAAAAGAAAAGAATTAAATAAAAAGAGCCGCTCCCAAAATGTTCAACCGAAAAACCCCGAAAACCTCTAAATCATTTTTTTGCAAACTCTTTTCTTTATTTATTTTAGCATCTTTTTTTTTTGGTTGGGCGTGTCACATTAAACAAAATATTCAATTCGGAGTTGAGTTCACTTGAGTTGACCTAAAGGGCGACAGAGACGAAGACGGGTGCAGGGTTTTTGGCAATGGTCTTTTGCACGACCTACTTATCCCACTGAAGGTCCTATGCTGGTAGGATTCTTTCAGTATTACTTCTCCTACTGCTGCTGCTGTTGTTGTGGTTGTTGTTGTTGTGGTTTTGATGGTGCTGTAATTAGCTGACTGTATGAGCAGTGCCAAAGCCTGCGGGCTTGGAAAAAAATGTTATCAAAAATGACAACGCCACAATTGACTAAATTAAATAAATGCAATACGAATAAATAAAACGAAAAAAAAAAAAACTAGAAAGAAGAAGAAGAAAAATTAAGGCCATTTTGTAAATCTTAACGAGCAAATTGAGGCATAAATCTAAATAGTTCTCATTTTATTTTTGATTAATTTTTTTTCTTTTTTTTTTATTATTTCTCAACTAGCTTATCAATTGAGCCGAGTATTATTCTTGGTGAAGCTAGTTGGCTGAGCTGCCTTGATAGTTTGTGACTAGTTAAAGTGTTTTTTGAAAATTGTTTTGCTTTGATTAAATCAAGACGCACACACACACACACACACCCGCACGCATGACAATGCAAATTAAGTTGATTAGGGGGCCCAATTGAGGCGAAATGTGAAATTGCAATTGTCGCGCCACAAGGCACTCAGTGCCAGGCAAAAATTTTAGTTGGCCAATGTTGTTGGGCAAGGCGTGAGCAAGTTTCAACACGCGTGAACTTTTATTCCTGAGCTGCCTGATCCTAATTACATTTTTTCTTTCTTCTTCTTTTTTAACAACAAAAAAAAGGATTAAGTGAAAAAAAAACAAGAAAAAGAAAAACAAAAAAAAAAAATGATACACAAAGCATGAGGAAAAGAGTGATTCAAAAAGTGCTCGCTACAATCAAAGTAATATAAAATTTCTAAAGAATTCAACAAGAAAGTGTTCAATCAAAGAAAAAAAAAAACAAAAAAACAAATGCAACAATAACAATAACAACAACGAAAAAACCAAGCCACAACGGAGCAATCCCTACACTAGGTGCGTATAAGTAAACAACAAAAACAACAAAAAAAAAAAACATTACCTTCGCACATGTTTTTACAAAAGAAGAAGAAGAAGAAGAAGAAAATTTAACAAAAAGCAAACGTTGGTGAACAAAATTCAAACCAAAACAGCCAACGAAAATTCAAAAATAAAAAAAAATATATATAAAAATTTTTTGCCATAGAAAAGTCCAAAAGGGCGTGTGTTGTGTTTGCCTGTCTCTGTGTAAGTGTGTGTGTGTGTGTGCCGCTCTCTTTCTTTTTTTGGTGTTTTGTTGTTGGCAGTCTCATCTGGCGAGAGGGCGAGTGGGCGGAGGTTGGTGTCGTCCGCTCTTTCCACAACTCAACATGTAATAAAATTGATGATAAAATAAAAATGGATAATGGGCGATTTTCGGCTTTGCTCTTCAACGACCCCAGCCACGTTCACTTCAGTTCAGCTCAGCTCAGCTCAGCTCTCTCGCTCTCTCGTTGATTTTTTTGCCTGCTTACTCGCTCGTTTGCCAGGCCAGGTTTCTCTTAAAATTTACGCTCTTCTTTTTTTTTCTTTTGCTCTTTTAATGACCGAATGCTTGCTTGAATGTTTCTGTATGTGTGTGTGTGTGTGTGTGTGTGTTTGTTTGTGTTTGCATATTCCGCATCCTGTGGCTGATAAGAAGATTGCAAGGCGGTAATGTTTATTGTTGTGTGTGTTTGATTTTATTTATTTCTCTTTTTTTTTTTTGGTCTATTCAATTCGGATTTTATTGCCAAAGTCGACGACATTGTTTGTTTTATACGAGCTGGCAAAATGGTGTAAAATTTTCCAAAATTTTAATCATGATAATGTGCGGCAGATAAAATAAAATACGTTGCCGAAATGTTCGAAGCGTTCAGTGCAAAAAGGCAACAGGAAGCTTTTTAGGCACTGATATCAGGCGACAGGACATTACGCCCATACCCTTCACGCAGGCGCCTACCTGGACCAGTTTCAATAACTCCTACGACAACAACAATAACAACAACAACAAGAACAAAGAAAACATTTGTACTTTTCCCCGGCTATGGCAAAAGATGAGGTGAATTTGTGTGCTTCTGTTTTTGTTTGCTCTCCCCCAATTGCGCCATTAATGGAGCACGTCTCTGGTGTTCTGGTTTCTCTGTGTGTGTGTGTGTGTGAGTGTGTTGGTGCCGCATAATTTTATACTATTTAGCTGGGTTAATTACCGAATATCGTGTTGATAGCTTAAGCGTTTCATGAGACGCCATAATGTGCTAGGCCCAACCAGCCTCTCATTTGCCTCAATCCAATTCGGCTTTACAGCTTAAAAAAAAAAAAAATAAGAGCAAGAAGAAAAAAAAACTTGTCCTTGAGGCTGCCTCAGAGGAAGTTTTAAAATTGTTGAAATTTTTACCGATTGTTGTTTAGTGATTGTTGTCTTCAAAAAATATTTGCTAACTCACGCACACACACACACACACACAGACACACATTGGGCTGGAGGGGGGGTGGGAGGATGAGAAAGTTGAAAGCACTCCAACTTTTAACCGTTGTCGTTCTTGCGGTTTTTGCCACACAACCTTGGGCATCTGGAAGCGCTTTAGGAGCTGATTGGGTCGAGATTGAGTGGTGCGGGGGCTCCAGGCGCTGCGAAAGGGTTTTGAGCTATGCGATAAGGTTAAATATTTAATGGCCTTTGCTTAGGATCCTGACGATTGAGATTCTGCAATTCGGATACTCTTTTCAAAGAAGGACTAATTTATATATATATAGATATAGAAATAGATCTAGATCTAGATATAGATATAGATACAGATATAGATATAGATATAGATATAGATATAGATATAGATATAGATATAGATATAGATATAGATATAGATATAGATATAGATATAGATATAGATGTAGATATAGATATAGATATAGATATAGATATAGATATAGATATAGATATAGATATAGATATAGATATAGATATAGATATAGATATAGATATAGATATAGATATAGATATAGATATAGATATAGATATAGATATAGATATAGATATAGATATAGATATAGATATAGATATAGATATAGATATAGATATAGATATAGATATAGATATAGATATAGATATAGATATAGATATAGATATAGATATAGATATAGATATAGATATAGATATAGATATAGATATAGATATAGATATAGATATAGATATAGATATAGATATAGATATAGATATAGATATAGATATAGATATAGATATAGATATAGATATAGATATAGATATAGATATAGATATAGATATAGATATAGATATAGATATAGATATAGATATAGATATAGATATAGATATAGATTTAGATATAGATATAGATATAGATATAGATATAGATATAGATATAGATATAGATATAGATATAGATATAGATATAGATATAGATATAGATATAGATATAGATATAGATATAGATATAGATATAGATATAGATATAGATATAGATATAGATATAGATATAGATATAGATATAGATATAGATATAGATATAGATATAGATGTAGATATATTACCGTTATTTATTGATTCATCTTCTTCAAATATCTCAAATATTTTCCTTTAAATTTTCTCAAATTTAAAATTCAAAAACTTTGAAAAGAGCATATCGAATTCGGTGTCTGTGATATAGTCATTCCCTTTTTGCGTTTTTATTTTTCAACTGTTTGAACAGTTCGAAAAGTTGTGATGTCTCTTCAGTTTTTCTCTGCATTTCCCTTTCCTCCTCTCTCTCTTTCTTCTTTTCCCTGACTCTTACCCGTTTGTTGTTGTTGTTGTTGCGATTCTTCTGTCTTTGTTGTTATTGTAGTCTTTGGCTTGTAGCATTGTCGAAATAAATTAAAATTTCATTTAAGTGCTTTTTCGAAAACTTTCTTAATTACAAATGTGTTGTCGTTGGCGTTGTCGTTGTCATTGTCCTTCTTTTACTTTTTATTGATTTTTCGATTCTCATTGTTTTTTTTTCTCTTCATGTTGTTGTTGTTGTTGGTTCCTATCCGAAAGGTTTATGGCTTTAACATTGGCAAAGTGCAAAGAAATTGGCTTTCAATTTCCAAATTAGATGAGCTCTTGAATTTCTCCATTGATTACTTTCCCTAAATCCTTGAAACTCGGTTTGGAAAAATTTGCTTTCGATATTAAAGGTTGGAAATAACACAAGCCAAAAGCTAATTGATTTTTCTTTTCTTTTAAATTTAATTCAAATTCTGAAGAATTCAAATTGTCTTGAGTTTGGGCTATAAATACTTGGGATATATTTCAATCTTAATATGAATATTCCAAATTAAAAACTTAATAAGGATTTTTCAATAAATTTTGGAGATTAATCTCAGTTTGATATAGGCATGTGGCATTGCTTTATGATATAGGAGACCAATCTGGCATATAACTAGATAAAAAGAGAGGCAAGACCTTAAAGATTAGTCTGGTAGATATGACTATCTGTGTATAACTTTCGGGGTCTTGTGAAGTCAGAGATAAGACCTTAAAGATTAGTCTGGTAGAACTGACCCAACTGTATATAACTATCAGGGGTCTTGTGAAGTCAGATATAAGACCATAAGGATTAGTCTGGTAGAACTGAGCCAACTGTATATAAGTTTCGGGGTCTTATGAAGTCATAAGGATTAGTCTGGTAGAAATGACATTTCAGGGGCCTGGGAAGTCAGAGACAAGACCATAAAGATTAGTCTGGTAGAACTGACCCAACTGTATATAACTTTCAGTAGCCTGTGAAGTCAAATTCTCTGGTGTCTCAATCTATTCTGAAATTTAAATCCGTTCTGCCAAGAATCCCCAGGTGCTAGCCAAGACATTTAAGGACTTTAAAAACTTGGTTCTGAGTAAGACAAATGCTCTAAACGGTGGTATAATAACAACAACAACAACGAACACATAATAATGCAAAATAGACAGCGGGGGAGAACGGAAAAGCAATGCAAAAAAAAAAATGCAGCTAACAAGAAGAATGCCAACAACAGTCACAATAACAATGACAGTAATAGCAACAGTACCAACAACAACAACAACAACAACAACAGCAACAATGACAACAGTAACAACAAACATTGCACTCGACCAAATACCCTAAAAACATACACAAAAGTTGGTCGCTTTTGGAGCGCACTTCTGAGTGTGTGCTTGGAAAATGGAGGAGAAGAAGAAGAAAAAAAAGAGAGTGAGAAAAATACTTAACAAATGCTGAAGAGTCTATACTCTTTTCGTTGAATTAAAAACGATAAGAAAATGAGAAAGAAACTAAGAGGATTTGCTGTTCTTTTCGGAACTAGTTCGATAAATCGAAACGATAAATTTGTGCAAAATTTTTTTGAGCTCAATAATATCTAGCATAATTTTTGGGGGTCTTGAAATATGAGAGAAGATATTTTTTTAAAAAGAGTTTAGCCAGCAGGGGGAGTAACGAAAGCAAAGCGCTTTGTAGTCAACGAAAATGTTGGATAACCGTTGCTCACCCTAAGCCCATCCTGCCTTTGCTCCACTTGGAAAATAGTCTCTCTCATCTGGCGGTCTCAGCCATGGCGAAGAGCTGCTAACGACAGGCAAACCGTTATTTGGCTAGGCAACTCTTCCTCTTTTTCCTCTTTTTTTTTTGTTTTGTTTTGTTTTAAACTCTTTGTCCTCACTTTGTTTTGAATGCACTAGAGTCCAGCTGAGCTGTGCTGGGTTGGCACTGCAAGTTCGGTGAATTCCCCACTCGAGCATTGCCCTTCATTCCGTCTTGTCTCCGTGTGTCTATTTTACCGTTAGCTTTGTTGTCGCCATTGTTAGCCAGTCGCTCTTTGTTTGTCAACGTTTTGGGCTATCATTTTTGTTGTTGTTGTTGTGGTTGTGGTTGTTGTTTTAGCTATTCTTGTCGTGAAGAAATACTTAAGTATTTCGTTGAGTGTACTATGCGTTTTTTCTTCTTCTTATAAATAAGGAATGAAAATAGAAAGAAGCCGCTTGGGTGGGGAAAAATATGAACATTTTTGAAGCGCTCAGTAAAATGGCCACAAATTACCGGTTTGATCAGCTGGTTAATTTCGTCTTCTTCTTCTTTATTTTGTATACGCCCCATATTACAGTTATTATTATTTTTCTCTTTTGTACCACAAATAAGAGAAAAGATAGGAGAGAAAGAGCAAAACAAAGAGAGAGGGAGGGTGAGGGAGGGGCAGGGAAACTTGGCACGTTGTCAGTTGGATATTTTTTAATTAAATGTCAAAAAATGACACTGTAAGCAATAAAAGCACGTGTGGGTACAACTGCAAACAAATACACACACACACACACACGCGCACACGCATAGGCCGAAGCCCAGGAAGAGCCCTAACACACACACACACACACTGGCAGACAAATTCAATTGACAGTCGACAGCGGCGTTGGCAACCACAGAAGCGCACCCGTGAGTGTCATAAGTGCCATGATAGGCCCAGATAATTGTTACGTCATTAAACGCAGACTGTAAAAAGCTGGCGAAAGGCATTAAAAAAAGTAACCTAACCAAATGCCACCACCAGCACATAAAAGTAAGCAAAATAAATAAATAAAAGACACACACACACACATACACACAGAATCACACAAATGAATAGAAACAAATGAGAAATGCCACAAAAGAGAATATGCAAAAAAAAAAAAAAAAGAATTTTGGAAAAAAATCAAACAGACTAGAAGAAAGAAGTCCTAGTAAAAAAAAAAACGAAGCGAAGAAAAATAAATAAATAAATAAGTTGTATACTGGCTCAGACCAGACCAGGCCAGGCCAGGCCAGGCAGGCTGCCAAGACTCACAATTAAATAAATTTGTGCCGACATATGCGGCAAAGCGTAAACAACTCTGCCTAAATGCCAAATCCAAAGCAAGGGAACAGCCACAGAGCAAAGTAAATCGAAGCTGAGCCAGCCAAAGTCAGACCAGAGAGTAAGGCAAAGTCAACCAAAGCAGGGCAAAGTCCAGTCAGATGAACAAAAATAAGAAGAAGAAGAAGAAGACAACAAAAAAGCAAAATCAGATTTCAAAGCAAAGGCAAAGGCAGCGCTGCTTCTTTTCGAGTCAAAGGCAGCCGACTAACGGTGCTTCTTCAGCTGAGAGCAGCATCAGAGGCGGCGTCCAAAGAGCATCGTTTCTCTCTGCTTCTGCCTTTCTTACTCTTATTCGTTGGTGTAGGAATCAAAGCGCAGGCGTGTGTATTTATCGAGACTCATTCGGTGTGTGTGTGTGTTTTTTGTTTCTTTTCATATTGTTGTCTCTGCCAACTGATTTTGGGCAATGTCAATGTAATTTTTATCCAGCTGCCGCTTCAGTGGGTTCTTTTACTGCAGCAGCAGCAGCAGCAGAAGCTGAAGCAAAAGCCGTTGCCGACGTAGCACAAAAGCTGAGACTGTGAAATTGCGGCTCTTTCAAGAGTATTGGTGTGTTTGTGCATGTGTGTGTGTGTCTGATATTTTATGCGCTGATTTAAATGCTACTGATAAGGCGGCATTAGGCCTTTTGCATTATAATTCGAACAGTTCAGCAGGCAGTCACATAACACGTTCGCCATTTCCATTGCCAGTTTTTTTTTTTTGTCTTCTACAGATTGAGATGGAGTCTGACACTGTGCGTGTGTGTGTGTGAATAGTTATAGTAAACGTTGGCGACGTGTTATAGATGAGTTCAGGCATTTCAGTTTGGGGCTCCTCGGCCTGCCTTGTCGGTGGGGGGACGCATAAGTTTACAATTGACTTTTAACGATATCACTGAAAACGTTGTGAGTGCGAGTGTGTGTGGTTTATGTGTATGTGTGTGTGTGTGTGTGTCGCCGCGCGAATTTATGTTTTATCATTTATTGTCAGTGAAACGTGCGTTTGGCAGAAGGCGCTGCTGTTGCCATTGTGGCCTTTGTTGCTACTTTTGCTGTGTGTGCCATTTTTGTTGTTCTTGCCTACTTTTTTTTTGTGTCATCAGAGAGTGTTGCTGTTGCTGTTGTTGTGATAATATGCTGCGCCTTTGTTTTCGCAGCAATAAAAATTGGTTGTAATTTAGTCGCACATTTCATTGGCAGTCTAACAAGTTTCCCATTCCAAATGAATGGCATCCCACCCCGCCCCCTCCCAGCTATTCTCTTCTAGTCTGCAGGTCTGGATGTCAGTGTGTGTTTTGCCATTTGTGGCCGTTGTTATTGTTGTGATAGATATAAGGGCAAATGCTTTTGGCCTCAACCAAACAAATACAATACAAAATCACACATTACGTATACGCCATGTTTCATTTCATTTTGATACGCAAGTTGTGTGCGTTTGTTTTTCCAATTAATTTCATTGATGCTTTTTGTATTTTTTTTTGTTTTTTGCCTTTGGGGGCAGGCCAATCAGTTGGCCACACACAATTTGCATTTGGTTATATTTGTGTGGAGGCCAGAACAATTATGTTTGTACGTGAGCCGCATAATTTGTCCAGTAGCTGTGATAATTATATCGATGTTAATTCCCGACTTGCCAGCTCACCCGAACCAGATAAAAAATGCAACCGAACATTTTGACTGACACACACACACACACATATATGTATACATATATATCACTTCATTCATTCATTCATTTGATATTTGGCTAAAGTTTTGATGTGACAGTTTCGCTCTTCAAACAAAATTACACAAAATAAATAAACCAAAAGGACTGACTTCCTGTCTGTCTCAACTCTTGGTTATATAATGCATTTTTCTATGTACTTTAAATATATATATTTTTCATTCAAATCCATCTATCTCTTTCTCTCTGCCATTGCAGCAAACAATTTCAACACTGAATCAAAAGACTTGCCTTTCATTTTTTTATTTTATTTTATATTCGTACAACAGAAGCAATTAACTGAAAATGTAGCCCTGGCAAGCAGGACAAAAGGCAAAACTGACAAAAAAAAAATAAAGGAAAAAAACGAATACTGAGAGGAAAATAAAGCTGAGAGAAAAAGAAAAACAACAAAACTGCAAATGCAAATGGAATGCAACGAACATAAATGTGAGTACCAAAACTACTTTTCCCCGAGTATCATTTTAATTATGGGCGTGTCATGTGGGCGCCGGCCAACTGGGAACCAAAAAAAGCTGACACTGCCACTGCCACTGCCACAGACGCAGTCACAGTCACAGACAAATTCATTGCAATTGAGTTGGTTTTTAATTTATGTTGCTGTCACTCGTCCTGTGAGCTAGAAATGAATATCCTTCTGGCCGAGGCACTCTCACAATGGGGATTTTAGGCTCATTTTTTTCTTCTTGCTTTTGTTGTTGTTGTATTTTTATTACCAACCGAACAAGCTGAGTGCCCGTGGGCTTTTTTGGCAACCACAACAATTCTGGCCTAGTTCTAATCAACTGATTTGAAATGCTGCCAAATCAGTTTTATTCAAAAATTAATTTGTAAATACAAATTGATTCCGCCAAACCGGAAGATTTTAATTTAGATAAGAAATTAAAAGCTTTTATTTGATATAATAGATAAATTGATTGGACAATTTAATGGAGATTTGCGATTGGCAGGAGAATAATATTTATTTAATTTAAAAGACTGAGTAGGTCGGATGATAGTTAAAAACTCCCGAGAGCTATGCCTTCTTATGGTACAACTGGATCGGAGCAATGCTTTTCCACCAAACTGACGGAGTATCTTCTATATAGGCTTACCGATCTCATCAGTCTGATCTAGCAGTTATGCCTTCTTTATGGTACAACCGGATCGGACAAAAACTGTCATTTCCACCAAGCTTACAGCTTACCTTCTATATCGGTTGACCGATTTCATTCAAGTTAGACCGAACTACTATATCGTATGGTATAGCTTTAGGATATACTTATTTAATTTCAAAGACTGAACAAGTCGGATGATAGTAAAAAACTCCCGAGAGCTACTAGATTTATCTCTGTCTAAGTCCGATCTCTCAGCTATGCCTTTTTATGGTACAAGCGGATCGGGCAAAAGCTATAATTTCCACAGATTACCTTCTGTATCGGTTGACCGATTTCATTCAAGCTAGTGTACACCTGGATCGAACTACTATATCATATCATATGGTATAGCTTTAGTAAAGATTTAAGTCGATCCTAGGGAGATATCAAATATTTATTGCCTGATTTTTATTAAGATAAATCAAACTATAATTCTAATTTTACCTTATGATTTAAGTCCTAAGCAAATCCGGAAAGAGCTTTAGTATAAATTCCAGTGAATGATAGGGACATATCGACTATATCTTTTGACAATGTTTATTAAGATAAATCAACCTTTAATTCTTATTTTAGCTTATGATTTAAGTCATAAAAAAATCTGGAAAGAGTTTCAGAATGGATCCGGAAAGAAACTAAAAGCCTTGACAAATCGACCGATTTATTTGATAAGCTTTAACCATATGTTGAGTATGAGTATGGGTATCCCTAAGGGATGGGTATAACTAAGCGATTTCCAGATCCAGGGAAAAGAGCTCAACCAGCTGCATTTTAATATTCTTTAACTAGTTTTTCGATATTAAAGCTTGAAAGGAACTCAGGAATATTTTAAGTTTCTTTCTTTTAAAAATTCTTATTTTATTTCGGATAAATTGAATAAAGTGTTGACGTGTCCTGAGCAATTGAGGAGCTACCTTATGGCACCGTTTTGATCAAGGACAATGGCTAAATGGCATTGACAGGAAGCAGCTAGTAAAGGCGCACCGAAAGCAATGAAAGTGACAGGTCGGTACAACAAAGGAGCAGAAAGCATTAATAGTTTAACATGAAGAGAGGCTGCCAAGGGCTGCTCAAAATGCACAGCAAAAAAGGACACCAACGTGTGTGGCAAGCTTATATAGAAAGGGGCGCTGGGAGGAGTGAGCAGAGTGCTCAGGTTGCTGCTGTGAAATGCAGCGATGCATTTAATCGAAACTCAACTCAACAAGGTAGAGAAGGCGACACAGGCAACCCAGGCGAGTGGGGTGGATTCAGGCAGGAAACGGAAATTGGGGACACTGGTAAAGAGGGCCGGAGAGGGTGGTAAAGGTAGCGGCTTAGCCTGCTGGTCTGGCAAATCCTTGCAACTGTGGCAACCTCATTTGCATAGGTAACCAAATACAGCGAGAAACTGTAGACCTGTAGAGAGTTTTTGGGCGATTCCATTTTGGCCAGGGTCGCCTGGCTCTCTACACGTAAGTTTGCAATAAATTTTGAATTATGTTCTCTGGGAGTCAACGAAAATTCATGAACCTTCAACTTTGGTTTTTTTTTTGTACCGAATTTATGTTGCACACAATTTTGGCTGCATATTTCATTTCCTGTCTTGCCCCGTTCTGCATTGCCCTCTGTCAAGGTAATCTTCACAAAGCCATCTCATTCAATAGATCATTGTGGGTGTACCCCGAAATGTCGAGTTGATTTATTGTCTCTCCGCCTACATGCCAAAAATTCCAAGGTTCTAGCTATTTCAATTAAACCGAAACTAAATAAGAGATAAGCCACTTATCCCAGTTGTGAATGGATAAATGACTAGTTTACTGGTTGTGACACAATTTCAATTGCCAAAGACTGCAGGTGACAGCTTCAAGTTATTTGATATTTGAACCATTGAAATGTGTTTTTTGCTATGGCTTTTTGGGAATTTCTAAACAATTTTTCTATTCATTTTCCTCAGAATTCGACTCGATTTCAATTGCCTTGACCTGCTTGTGGTATCTCAGCCAAAGCAAGCCAATTAAATTTAATCAAACTGAGTGATTTTACATGTTTCAATTCATTAAATCTATTCAAAGATTTTATTTGTTAAAAGCTTAAAAGCCTTTAATATTTGAAGGCTAGGGCGTGGTCAATTTGCTGGAAAATTAAATCTTTAAATAAACCAAAAAAAAATGCACAAAATTCAAAATTTATGTAGATTTCGTTGGGAGTGTTTTATCAGCAATTTTTCAGGTCACCGAGAGAACCAAAGCAATCGAAAAGGCAAAAACAAAGCCAGCCAAAATGTTGCCAACAATTGTCAACAATTTCAGAGAGCATCCAAAAAAAAAAAAAAAAACCAAGAGGATAGAATCTAATCGGATTTTGTTGTAGTTTTGCAGCTGCCACAGTCAGCAAAAAAAAAAAAAAAGCGCTCGAGGAAATTGATATCGAAAGCAATTAAATGTGGAAGAAGAAGAGTGCAAAAAAAAGTACACTTGGGGGAGAAACTATAAATTTCAATCGTGTTTTATATGCTTTGCCCACACTGCGTATGAGTAACGTGGTAACCAATGTTTCATAATCCGATTCGCTTTGCCTTGTCTCTCCCTTTTTTTTTGTTTTTGTTCTTTGTGTTCATAATCTTTGACACTTCAATTTGATCGCTAGAACATTTTTAAAGTGCTGCCACACACACACACACACACAGAATGACTGGGTGTGAGCAAATTGCTGGTAAAGTGGTTCTGTCGCTTGTGTTGCTCATGTTCCTGGTGTTGTCTGACGTTGATGAATATTGCCTCGGCAATAAATTCAATTACAAGAGCAGCGAACAGCTCAGACCTAGACAGTTCAGCGCAGCTTTGGACCCGTTCTGGTAGAGGCTTTGATTCTGCCAGGGCTGCTGATCTGAGTGGCAACGCGTTATCCACTTGACTTGGCCTTAAAGTGAGTGTCTGTTTGCTTAACTCGAGGCATAGACAGCGATAACAACGATTCACGCAGCCAGACACTGCAAGCCAAAACAGTTAAAAAGTAGAAAATGAAATAAATGTAATAAATTTTAAACATAGAAATGATAAATTGCTCTGGGATTTTCCTCTCAAAAGCCCTGCCAATGCTCATGTAGTGGCAGTGGTGCCAGCTGCTCCACACCCCCTCTCTTTCCCCTTGGGTTGTCAGACTTTACGCAAGAGTTTGAGAATTTGTGTTTTTGCGGCTTCTTTTGTCTTCTCGGTTGTTTTGTTTCTCTGTTCAAGTTGCACGTGTGTTTGGCATTTTTATCTATTCTGTAGTGTGTGCAGTGTCGATGTCCTTAACATATTTTTATCCGACTCTGGCTTTATTCAATTTGCCCGATGCCATTGAAAATGATTTAGAAGAATTTTTTTGTTTCTTGTTTCTTGTTCCTATGGTTATTTAGTTGTCAACAAGAATTCGAAGTGAGTATTTTCACATGAGCCAGGCCATGATGCATCATTGTCAGTGTGGCTAAAAGCATTGGGGAAATTGAAATATTCATTTGAAATATGCCAAGCAAGGTTCATTTTACTTAAATATTTATTCCTTTCTTTCCACAGAAACTTCATAGATTCCGTGATTAGGACGTGTTGTACCCTAACGCTCTAAATGCAGACGATATGGTGAGTAAAAAAATAATATTATCATGAATTTTTGCAACTGTCTCCGTCTTGATTATTGGACCTGTTCATAATTAAAAAAACCTACCTAAATTTTAATGTGAGAATATGAAAAATAAAAACGAACGTTAAGCTTGGGTCCAGTAGAGATTGGAATACTCTTAGGCTGTATAAAGACTTCTTGGGGACCCAGGTTTATGTATACATACATGATATATGTAGTCAGCCGATTTCAAGCAAAGTTAGCACAACTATTGAGTGTATTGTTGAACAAATTTAAAAATTAATCAAAGCCGACTTTTAGGCGCTTTTAGCCCCTCTTATCAGAGCTTTATGATTTAGTAGTCGGACCTTGCTATTAGCAGATCCATAGAGAATCCTATCAATGTTGCGTTAGGAATATCATGGTAAGCGGAAAGGTTAGAACATATAAATTTACTACTTCCTTAAAAGTACTCGTATCTGAGGTATTATATTTTTCTTCCGAACCTAAATCCAATTATGAAAAAAAAAATAGATCTGAACTTTCGAATGTCAAGGACTACACGAAATATATGACCTATAAATTTACCACTCTATTTGAAAGAAGTTGAGGCATAATGTTTTTCTTCCAAACCTAAATCGGATATTGATAAATCGGATATTCAGGGGAACAAAACAACATGGCTAGATTTAATTTTCTAGTCTTTCTGGTCATACAATTTTGGGGTTCTCCGAGGTCTTCTTCTCTATATCACATATATATATATACCGTTATAAAAAGCTTATAAATATATATATTTTTTTAAATTCAACTCTTTATTTTAGCAATTTTGAAAGTGTTTGTTTTAATTGTTCAAACAAATTGAGAAAGTTTTTCAGTGAACAAAATTGCATTTATTTTAATTGTTTTTATTAAAAACATAAAAAAAAATCTAATCATATTTGATGGTCTCTAAAATGTTTTAATGTGGGAAACTAGTCTATTTCAAAGCAGTTACTCTAGGGTAAACAAGTCAGCTTCTTCTTCTTCTTGTTGGTCAAAAAGTTTTGGGTACTCCATCTCCGGCCATTTGCAAAAGCGTAAAATGGGTAAAGTGCGAAGGGGGGCGGCGGGTGAATGGTTTGCAAGAAGAGCTCACTCAACTCATGCATTACGCATACGACGCATATGCCCTGAACTATTAGCAAAAAGCATTGCATATTTATGAAAGTATTTATAGTATGTGAAATGTGCACCGCCCTGACGGGAAGTTGCGCTGCATTCAAATTCAAAAAAAGCCACAACAAAACAAGCAAAAGTCAAAACGAGAGCAATGCTCTTGTTGCTTGGCTCAAAAAGAATGTTGCCAGACTGTTTCCGTGCATGTGGGTGTATGTGTGGCAGCGTGTTTCCGTGTGTGTGTGTGTTTGTGTGTGGTAAAGGCGTCAAAAACTGTGCTAAGTTTTCTAATTAAAAATATAATTTTTAAGCATAATATATGAGTGGCAGACAGAGACAGAGAGAAAGAGAGAGTGAGAGATGGAGAGGGAGTAGAAATTGCATACTCGAGCTAGGCAATTAAGACTTTTGATTGCTGGCAACAAAAGTCAAATTTAAATTAGCATTTGACATAATGAAGGCAACACCCCCCCTCCCCACCCCCTCCACACACACACAGTGACAGCATCATCGGCGAAAAAAAAAAAAAAAAATAATAATAAAACTGACTAAAAGGCATCCACACAAATGGCTGGGAGAAACAAACTGTGTCGACGCTAATTTTTATGAAACTATCCTCCTTCCGCTTGCATAATGCCCTGTTGCAGGCAGTCATGTGTGCCACTTTTTTCATCTACCAACTCGTTACTGCTTTGCGCATTACGAAAAGAAAATGGAAAATTGTGTGGCATGAAAATAATCGCGTTGCAGCTGAAAGGATAATAAATTTAATAAAAAAATAAAAAAAAACAAAAGCCAAAGACTTTCAGCATTCAGGCTCTTGTCGTTTGGTTGTTTAATTTTTTAGCACTCATACGCACCGTTGTCAGTGGATTTATACAAACGCTTGCCCTTTATTTTATTTTTTTTTTGAGCTGCATTAAGGCTTGGTTAATTCCATACTTAAAGTCACTGTACCCATTACTTTTTAGCTAGTCAATTCATCACCTTAGAGTTGGTTAGCTCTTGGGTGTCTCTGTTGTTGAATGTTTGCTTTTTGCCCTGGTCTTTGCCACAGCAATTTGTTTCAGCCACCCTTATCTATTCACTTTTTTTTTACTTTTCTTTTTCGTTTGTTGCATTTAGTTTGCCCATTTATTCGAGTTTTTTTTTCCTTTTTTTGCATTTTCTCTTTGGCTTCATTTTGTATGCTTTTTTTTTTTTGGTATATTTGATGTGCTTCTAAAAATTTGCTTTGAAGTGGTTTTTGGCTTTGGCTTTTAGCAACTTGCCGCATTGCATTTAACTTGCGGCCAACAAACCGCTGTGTTGGCGTTGGCTTTAGCGTTTTGCGTCGGCATCGGCGTTGGGAAATGGCCACCGCAATGGTGATTGTGATGGCAGCTGCGCTTTAACTGTTTCTAATTGGCCATGTGGCTTTGACTTTAACTCTCTGTTCAAACTATATTTTACTTAGATTCCATTTTCCCATTTGACAAAGTGTTTCTTTTGGCTAGTTGATGCTTTGAGTATCCTCGGAGTATTCCTCTGAGAACCCCCTGCTTCTTCCTCAAATCAAAAGGTTTCGAAAATCCGTCTTATAATTATTTAGATTGCTTTATTTCTTTCATTTAATTTTTTATTTTAATTCGTTTTTTTTTTTAATCTTTCAATCCTTTGTCTAGCTGAATTGGTGAATAATATGATCCCTGGCTTGAGCCTTCACAAGTCTCCGAAGAGCTCAAGGTTTAAAGATCCTACCCCATTCAAGTAAGTCAAAAACTGAAAAGGTCTAGTTAGACTTGGACTCAGTCCCCAAAAGAAAGGTTTCTTTCAATATTCATATTTATTTTCAAAAGCTTTTAACATTTTTTGACATTACTCAAAGTGCTGCTATCATTGGCAATTAAAGCTAAATCGTTGACAGAAGCAATTAGTCCAAATTTGAGTGTGGTTGAGCTTTGGACGAATCCATCATAATTATGCACATTTTGATTGTTATCAAACAAAAACCAATAAATTTAGAGCTCAAAATTATCATCCTGCCTGCCAGACAGTCTGGCATTAGCTTGCCAAAAATATTAAAAATGACCAAAATAATTCCACTTTCATTTCATTGTGTTTACATTTCCCAGGCTTCTCTGTTGCCCATCAAGAACAGTTTTTGTGGTTTTCGTTGCAAGTGCAGTGGATATTTTCCAATTATGCTGGCCAGGTCAGAAAAAGCGCTACACCAAAAATTTCTGACCCATTCCCCAATTCAATTATTCAGTATGAGAGACATTTTCATTTGGCATTTTTGCCTGGACCCACATACGCACCGGAAATGTGAAATGGCCTGATGGAGCATCTGTTTGGTTGAAAAGTAAGTGTGGGCGACTGGCAATTCCTGTGGCAACATTTTCCCAGATACCTGAGGCTTCTACGGTTGATGACATTAGTGCAGCTTTGCATACAATTTCGTAACGAGTTGTAGCTGGAAAAGCGAAATACCCTCAGCTTTTTGGGGAGGGCTGGCAAATGTGGAAATGGCCAACAGTTTTTGGACGGAAGGACACTCAATGCGTTAACTACTTGCGACATGTCTACACAACTCTCTCTCTCTCTCTCTCTGTTTTCATCTTAACTCTATTTCAGCTTCTATCAAGTGTGCGTGTGTGTGTGTGTTTTGTTGGCTGGTTAGGTTGATTACGAGCACTTTATGTGGCAGTTGGCTGGGACGTGTGGGCGTGGGCCGTACGTCTGTTTTCCATCATGTCCTCATGATGTATGCCCAAATGGGTGTGTCTGCCTTTCTCGTTCTCCGTTAAGTCTTGTTGCAATTTTTGCTTTACGAGCATTATCAAAGTCGGTAATCACTGGAACTATCGTTTGGACTCATCTACTTAGCCAGCCTGGCCTCGCCCTCTTTTGCCCTAAAATGAAGTTTGTCATTTGGTCTTGCCTTGGCTTTTTTGTTTTTGTTTTTGTCGACTCATAAATTTAATAAGCGCTTGAGTACGTCAAGTCAACTGGTTGAGGATTTGGGCGTAGCCTGAATGCTTTACTTGAGCTTATTTATTAGTTTAGCCAACTAAAGGACCAGGGTCTTCCAGCAGTATCATTTGTATGCAAAATTGCTGATAAGTGATAAGTAAACAGAGCAAAGCTTTGTTAACAGGACAAATTTATGTGTAGAAAGCTTTTAAAGCTTTTTTGTAACAGTAACCCACCCAAAATAAAGCTTCACAAAAATGTTAACTCAAGCTATGCCAATGAGCTTGTGTCAGCTAGCAAAAGTTTTAAGCTTTTGCTATAATTTTGTACTCCATGGCGTATACGTGATTTTTAAATATGCTATAAATAAAGCTTTGAATTGAATTTTGGATAATTTTAAAAATACTCAAACAAGCAATTGGTACTGCTTCATGACTTTTGGCTAAATCACATAAGCTGGGGTAAATGGTCCGGCTAAAAAGAGTCATAAAAGTAATTTAAGTGTGATCTCAATACAAATAATAACAACTTGTAATATAAACAGGCTGACCCTCATTTCGTTTGACAAGTTTAAAAAAAAGAAAGCATGTAATCATTTAGCCCCTGGCTGGGCAAGGCGATGGGAAAAAGCATAGAGAACTTTATTAAAAAACCAGCGCAAAAGGCAACTTAAATAAACAGTTTCGTGTTTTTTTTTTTTTATTTTATATTTTATTTCTGACCACTGTTGAGCTCATAATCCTTACAAAAAAAAAGAAGATTGAAATATATTGAAAGTTGACTTACTTAAATACCAAATTTAAACGAACCCAACCAGGCAAAAGAACAAAAAAAAAAAAAAAAAAAAGAAAGAAGAAGAAAAAAATCAGGGCACATGGCAAAAACTTGCAGTGTTTATTTTGTTTCTCTTTTTACATGGAATAACATTTTGGGAATACATCAACGTTTTGGTCGAGCCTGTGGGCATATTGACCTTTTGAGTTTGGGAAAGATGGAGCTCTGAAATATTGGATTCACTTTACAGGCTCTTCAACTGAAGGCATTTCAAATATATTTAACATTATCTTTCAATTTTGCGTTCATTTTTTTCTTTCTAGGGCACAACATGGCCTCAGCACAGATACGACATTTCTATAACACACCAACAGCCACTACAACAACAACAACAAACAAGTCTATTTCTACAACAAGAACACGCCAACAACTTTTACAACAACAACAACAAAAACAACAACACGACGACAAGAAGAACGCAGTCAGCAAACGGAAGCAATTGGAAAGTGAAGCGTTTCATTGGCCCACAACACCAACAAGATGGTCATCATCCACAACAACAACAACAGCAAAGCCAGCTACACAAAATGGGACAGCAACTGGGAAAAAATCAACAACAGATGATGTACAAACGAACAGAAGTCACCAAGGTGCGTCGCAATGCTTATGGACAATACATGAGACAGCTGGCAATAGCAACAGCAGCAGCAGCAACAGCAGCATCAGAAGTCCCAGTGGCAACAGGAACAACAACAATAAAATGCCAACCGTTGATCTTGTTAATGGTAGGGGAGGGAAACAAATGGAAACTCTTTCAAAGTCGCTTGGTGCTAATGGCAATGATAATGCTGCTGTTGTTGTGGTTAAATGGGAGCAGCAGCATCTTAATGATGTCGGTGCTGGTGTGGATGCCAATGCTTTTACAGGGAACACTAAGCAAGCTCTTCACAACAACACTAGAAAAACAAATGCTGACTTTAGGTCAGCCACACAATCACGTTTATCTTCCAAAATCAATGGCTCAGGCATTGTTGCTGTCACATCATCGCTGTCTGCAACAGTCACGGCAACAACAACAACAACTACAAAAACAACAAGAACAACAAAACAACGAAATTTCTATCAAAATGGCAAGGACAAAGCATTCACAATGGAAACACTTGATTGGCTATTTGGCAAGACCTCCAAAGCAGTCACAATTTTTGTGGATATGCAAAAACTTGCACGTACTATTTTTCCGCTCATTATCATCTTTAATCTGCTGCCTTTATTCTATGCAGGTGAGTCAATCATTAGACTAGTCATTTCCAGCACAACTGTACTTGTCAATTTCACTAGCATATCAGTTCTTCTTGTCTGAATAACAAATTATCTCTGGCAGATTCTAAGAATTTAATAAGCCTTTCCCTTCGTTACAAAACTTTAAAAAGTTGTACATATTTTTTTTTTTTTTTGACGACTAACTTTTTGCTGATTACTCAAAATACAATCAAACAACGAAATTATTAGAAAGCTTGGGTCAAGTGTGCCCCCCAAAAAGGAAAGTGAGCTACGAAAAACAATACCCGTCCGCCTTTGACTTTCACTCCAATGAACAGCTGTGGCCGAGCTCTGACAATACTCAATCTTTTGCATTCCCCGACTTCTTGGCTAGCCTTCTGTTCAACTGACCCTTTCTAATATGAACCGGACCATGGCTGTGTGGGTGTTTGGCTATTGTATTTCCTGCTGCCTAAGCAACGTTGCTGCCACGTCGCAACTTATTAATTAAAGAACAACATAATTATTTAAGACAATTTTCAAGCTGCTGGCCATTAGCACTCTTTGGCAAGCTGCTGGTCGGATTTTTGCCCCCCCTCCGTCCCTCCCACTACCCGTATTTTAGATAAATCGCTGGCAACCGGTGGCAAACACTGCAATCAGTGGCCGCGCGCTGGGGGTGTCTGCCCTCAGCAACTCAGCTGCCTAATGTGCTATAAGGAAAACCAAACAAAAGCTTCGCGCTTTCAAAAGAAATCAATGACAATTCGTATGCCTCCCCGCCACCGCCTTACCAATTCTACTTCCTCAACATATACATTGTCATCTGCTCCGTCAACGACATCATCATTATTATCCGTGCAGGCGATTAAAGGCAATTCAATCGGTCGACAATGACTATGACAGCGGCACCAACACCGACACCGACACCATCAAAGCTGCAGCAGCAGCTGCTGCCACTCTTTTCTTATCAGTTGAGGTGATTTCTCAGGGCTTCCAGTCTTGCTCTCTCTCTTACTCTCTGTCTGTTTGGAAAAGCTCTGGCCTGCGCAGAAGACAGTTTTCGGCTTATCAGTTGCACGTGTCCGAGATGTTCATTGAGTTGGCTGTCCATTGTGCTTGGCTGGTGAATCGCTGACTTGGCTTATTGGCACAACGCCTTCGGTCTGGCCCATCCACACAAAAAAAGACATTTGTCTGCGGCTCTGACAGTGCCAACTTTGTCTTAACGGTGGATTTCTCTCTGCTAATGAGATGGCAATAAATTAAATAAAAATCGAAAATTAAATTTAACCCACTGGATAATCTATTACCAGTCCAGAACTTTGTCAAAAAGGCCCAGCCTTGACCAAAGTAAGGAAAAATACAGACCACAAAGCCTTGGGCCACAAATTCTATCCCTGTTTGTATGCACACTTAAATCGTTTACCTGTCAACTCCTAAGAGTTCCAACCTGTCAAGTGCTCCGTCTGAGGAGCACAACCGAAGCAATTCCGCCGGGCCGCATAGTATTTAAGCAAACAAAATCAAAGACTGAAGCACCCAACAACCAAAGAGGACAAAGCAAAAATCCAGAACAAACAAATCTAAAGGAAAGCAATTCTCATTCGGAAAAACCCTCGCCGAAGGTGATGAAAGAAAAAAGAAAAGCATAAATTCAATTTGATTTATTTAAGATTTATTTGATATGCGTTGTAAATGGTCGTTCTGCCGGTACGCGCCACAGATTCAAATGCCCAAAGTCAAAAGCTTTCCATCAAATCCTGCTCTCTCTTTTGCTCTCTCTATTCCCATCTCTCTCTTTTTTTTTTGGAATGGAAGGCATTAAAGCGCGCGGGCTTTATATGCGTTTCCAAGGCCCGAACACAATCAGTCGATTACTGTCGGCCGTACACACAAGTCGTCTCAGGAGTCAGCACAGCCAATCGGAGTTGCTCTCGAATCATCATCGCATCTCTTGAATCGTGAATAGGAGCACTTAATCTCACTATCAAAAGCAGCAGGCATTTACCAATCGCAGGACGCGCGCGCTTTGTCGTCGTCTTTCTGTTCTTAATTTCTATATTGAATCGATCGGAAGTTAAAAAAAAAACGATCTGCCAAATTGAGTAGCCCACGCGGAATATCTCAACATTTTCTGCTGCTTTAAATCGCTTTTGCACACTTCTTGTGTATATAATTTGCATATTTTCTAATTAAGTTTTTGCTGATTTCCAAGCCAATCAACGCGCTCTAAAAAAAATTATCAATCCAAAAAAAAAAAAAATTAAAATTCGTTCGCTAAAGTCGTGAAAAAGTTTCAATTAAAAAATTTGAATTCCAAAAGTTTTCGAAAAAATTATTAAAATTAAAAACGTAAATATTCAAATTTTTTTTTTAAACTAAACAAAATTCAGTCTGTGCACAAGTGGGTGGATTCAGCTTAATATTAGGCTCGAGGTTATTCAAATTTCAACAAATTCGAAAAATAAACATTGATTTTATTTAGTATTAAAAATTCACAATATCAAGAGACAAACTTGAATATTTCCTTTAAGAAAAATAGGAAATTTTTCCATATTAACCCAAACCTTTTAATATCTCCTCAAATTTAGTTTACCGTTTCACTTTTTTTTATTATTTAGCTCGAAGTTATTCAAATTTGAACAAATTCGATTATTTTAAGTATTTCTCAGATTTAAAAATTTTACAATTTCAAAAGACGAACTTCAAAATTTCCTCTAGGAAAAATAAGACAATGTTCCAAGCTAAAGCAAACCTTTTTATATCTCCTCAAGTTTTGTTTACTGTTTCAAGTTTTTTTTTTAATATTTCAAAAATTCTTTGATAGAATTTTTATAATTTTTAATTAAAAAAAAATTAACTTTTAAACCACTTTTAGTTTGATTTGTTTTGTTGAAAGCTCATTGAATTATTGATTTATCTCAATTCAATTGTCTTTTAATGTTACCAAAATCTTGTTGTACTTTATCAAATTAATATTCTTTGTTCTCTTAGTTCGTCTACATTTACCTTTATCAGTTCGAAGCCAAACCAAATGTAAGCCAAACTTTAGATTTGAGCTAAGCTAGACAATGGAATTAACAATTGCAATTGCTTGTTAGAAACGAAATGAGTTTTTAATACTGGATTGTGCTGTGGAGTGTAAGGGGATTTGGTTAAAATGATAAAGGGAAACTAAATAACAATAACTGGAAATGAAAACTTAGAAAAGCTGTTGCAATATCATTTGTGGCTTTTGTTGCCATAGTTTCTTGGTCCTCTGACATAGTTGGTCTGGCATTGTGATACGGAGATAAATATGAGAAAGAGAAGCATAGCCGAGTACTTGGGCCATTGTTGGTTAGCTTGACTACCAACTGATTTCCCTTCTTTATATGAAAGTACATATTTGCAAATGCTCTTTGGATGATGATAAGTGCACGCGTACAAGTACACATGTGTCTGGCAGTGGGAACCATTGTTGACTTGGGCTGGCCGGGGGAGTTGGCAGTAGGAAAATATGATTTCAAAGAATGAAATGATAGAAATGTGCAGACAATTTATGATAATTCTTTGAGGATTGCAAAAGCTGTGAGACGGGGTGACCCAGGTGCGGAGAGCACTGTCAGAGGCCATTGTAAGTCATACGAATGGGTGACTTTCTGGTGGGGGAAAATGTCCTTGTGGGGCTTGTCGTCTGCTTGAATGAAATGTATGAATCGCTCAGGTTCTCAATCAATTCGAAACGTCTTCATTAAATCAGCCTGCTGCTGCTGCTGCTGCTTTGGCTTCTGTTATTGACAAGATGGCGTTGACAAAGGTCCAGGGATGCCTTAAGTCCATTAAATCAAGTCTCGGAACTAATCAATTGCCGGCAAGTGCTTTTGGGGAAACCCTAACTCGTTTCTGTGAAATTCACACTTGGCTACATTTCTGCGGAACTTGCAAATGCCAATCGAAAGCCCAACCAAATAACCCATCAATATTGGCAAACATTTATTGCTAAGACTAAGAGGGAATTGTGCCAGTACTATTCCAACAATTTGCATGCAATCCACTTAAAAACAGAAACGAAATAGATGAGAAAAAATGGCCGAAAAGAAAAAGTTGAGAAGAAAAAAGAGGAGACACGAAAATGAAACGTGACAACTGCGTAAACATACCCAGGTCCTAGCAAAAGGGTCTGTTTGTGTAGCTGAGGTGATAAGCAAACAGTCACATATCAAAAAAAAATAAGAGAAAGGAGAAAATATGTAGGCTGAAAATGCATATATGTAACAAGATCTGTATAGCAATATATACACTTTGCCTTTCATATCCTTGTTAGGTGGCATCAGCAACTCGTATTGCCAGTTGGCTGAACTTTGGCTAAAAGTTTTTACCTGGTGACAGACATTTCAGCCTGCCTGACTTCACTTTCAATTTCACCAGCCTCCGAAATCAATGTTAACTCCTGCCTGGAGGTCGGTGGTGGTGGTGGTTCGGGGGGTGCCAGAGGCTTAAAGATAAAAGTCCCTACGTGCTGGAAATGTGTAAAAACAAAAAAAAAAACATATTCCCGCCCAGCCAAACAAAACCTTTTCCACCTTTTCTATATAAATTATTTATTCATTTATCGTTGCTGGGTTTTTATATGCCTCATTAAAATATTTCGAGAAGCTCACTCTGTTTCCTTTGCCAGCAGTAAACTTGTTTGTTTTCCTTTCCTTTTTCTTCTAGGCTAGAATTTTTTTCAAAAAAAAAAAAAAAATTCCCCAGCTACTTTGTAATGAGCTCCACTTATTTAACTGTAAAGGTGCCTCGAACTCTACCTAAACCCGAGACCCCCCGCAGCCCCCCTCAACTCATATGTTTGACTGGTTTGAACTTGTTGAAAATTCCAGCATACTTTTCTGTTTGTTTGGCAACCTTTAAGGAATGCTAAATGCTCATTGTTGGTCGGTTGGATCGGTTCGTTGGTGGTCTCGTTTTGGAGGTCGCCACGTTGCCTTTTCATTGGGGGAAAATTATACGTTTTATGCTTTGATTATTTCCGGTTCTCTGGTTTACCCTCGTTCTTTGTTACAAAAAACCGCGTAAAAATATTTTCTTTCCAAAACACATTTTTTCCTCGCCAATTCAAAAACGAAAAATAGAAAAAAATAAAAACCTTTTGAAAAATTTCCCCAGTTCCTTTTGCCTTCCGTTTGCTGGATAATCCGTCACTTGTGAAGAAAAAACTAAAATTAAAAAAAGAATTAATTAGCGCTCATATAAGCACACATTTGCAAAAAAGTTAGGTGAGTCGAGAGTGTAGCCCTGGTTGTGACCTCTGCACACTGCCCCCCTTCACCTGGCTAGACACACTTGTGTTATGATGCGATATAGAAAATTGTGCAACTTTTTATATTATCCGCACATATCAACTTGATGGCTGGCAGTTGAAACTTTTTTTTTTTTTTTTTTGAGATGGTTTCACCAGCAGATGCCTTCGCATCACATGACCGTTTATTATGCCATAGAACTGGCACTGGCAGCGACTGGCGGGTCTGGTGAGCTTATAAATATTTAGCAGGCTTTCAAAAAAAAACTTTTGAACTTTAAAGGATTTTATTCAATTCAAGACTTTACTTTGAATTCCCTTTTTCAATGTTAATTGCCATCAACATCTTTTTCACCTTGCATAATTTAATAAGACTCAATCAATTAAACTGAAAGACTTGCAAGTCATTTTCATTTTGGTGGCTGGCCAGCCAGCCAATCTAGGACAAGTTTTGGCGTAAATTGCCACAAAGAACTTTTATCAGAAGCATAACTTTTTTTTTTTTTTGTTTTTTGCCTTTCCTTCTCTATCTTGGCATTATGAATTTATGGGTTTCATTTGGCTGCGGGTCCTGCTCGGAGTAGATTGAAATTGCCTTTCAGATAGTCAACTAATCAAAACGACAACATCATATTAAAGAGGGCAATCCCAATACCCAAGACAATAACAAATAACAAAACATATATAAGAAGAAGAAGAAAAAAACAATGTCCGATTCACTACAAATCAGGAAAAGCAATTCAATTTGGCATCTTGAAGTTGGTAAGGGGCTAATAAATATGTTATTGACAGAGAGAAAGGAATTTTTGAACAGACAGCTTTGACTGGCTAATGCGCAAAAATTTTGTACAATTATATTGAATGTGTAAATATTAAATATGGATAATGTAAATAAATAAAACTCAAAAATCAAACTGCATATTTAAACAACGAACAAACCGAAAACGGGGAGCGGAAATAAATACTAAAAATGTTTTTAAAAATTTATTTCAAAATACAAAAGCCCACTGCCAACTGAATTAGGCCGAAACGAGCTTTGATATTTGCCAGTATAAACATAAAGTCTCCATGAACTTGTATTGAGCATTCGTTTTGCTAATTTAAAATGCCATATTTTCTGACAAACGAAATTTATTTGCTGGGCAATAAAATATTTGCGACTTCAAAAAGAGCCATTTTATTATTTTATTTTTTGGTTGAAAATATTTTGTTGTGTTCTTTTTGTTTGAGGCATTTCTTTTGTCTTTGATAAATGCTTTAAGAGAGAGATGATAAAAAAAAAAAAAAATGTAGTCAAGTGAAAGGAAAATGTGCAACAGGACAGGCGTTGACAGGGCTAAAAGAAGCATGCAAAACAGACAAAGGCAAACGCAAACGCATTTCAGGCTGCCAGAGCAGCTGCCTGGCAAGGTTGCCCATATGAAAGTTTACTCATTTTTTGTTTTTTGTTTTATACATTCATGAAGGCATACAGAAATACCAGCTGTTTTATACAAAAAGAAAAAAAAGATCAAGTTTAAGTGAAAAATCTCAGACTGACAAGTGACTCTGTGTGAAAATGGAAAAGCATCTGTCAAATAAACTCGCACAGTCTTTGTTTTTTTTTTTTTTTTTGAGCAAGTTTCGCTCAGGTTTCATATAAGAAAACAATAATGCTGAAATCATAGCATTCGCTACGGGCAAGTCAGTAGTAGTCGCCAAGTGTCGACTAAACAAGTGCAATTATTTTAATGCACTTTTGACTTTTGACATTGCATTTTACTGACTCTGGCAAGAGGAATGTCAGGTTGGCGAGACAACAGCTACAACAGGGACAAGCTTAAAGCACTTTAAAGCATTCATTTTATTTTTGTTGCCATTGTTTGTATATAGGCGCAGGCTGCCTTGCTGCCCGCTTTCAGCACTTCTCCAGCCCAAGGTCAGGGCTAAGAGAATTTGCCTGGTTGTGCCATGTTGAACTTGACAAAGGATTGCGGCGATGGCGAGGTTGCCGTCTTAAAAAGAAACTTGTTTCACAATCGCTTTAATTTTGCATGCAATTATACACACACAAGTTGAGCCAGTAATTTTTTTTCTTCTAAATATTACGTATACGCAATGCAGGGCATTATGTTGTTGAAACATTTGTGTTTCATTGAAACTAAATTTATGGTTGCTTTTTACATTCGTTATGATTTTAAGTGCTTTAGCATAAAAGAAATTTCAGCCTTTCGACCTCTTAAATCCTTTTTTCGGGACCCACAACATTTTGTGCGGGCCTTGGCTTTATGGGCCACTTAAAACTCACACTAGTCTCACACAGCCTACGTCACAGGCAGCCGACGACAATCTGTAACCCACTCATTCACTCCTCTTATCTTTGGACAACTCCGGGCTATCATTTTCCCTTAAGGAAATGAAAGAGACACATGCGTCATGAAGCCTCTGAAGCCTCAAGACGATAGAGTTGACACAAGTCTGTCGGCGTCAGACAAAATTCCATTGTCTCAGTTCTCCAACTACTCTGGCCATTTTCAGTCAGACTTCAGCCCTCCTCGGTAAGCCTGCATGTTTTCTTGACATTCGGGATCTGTGGAGGAAAGCTCCTTTTGCCTAAGCAAATTTCGCAAATGTGCGCATAAAACTTACGAAATTGCAAAATGTTATTTCGTTTTGTTGTTGTTGTTATTTTTTTGTTGGTGTCTTGTCTTTGTTGCGGTTCGTCGCGTTCGTTGATTCTTTCATTCTCCCTAATTTAATTAAGGCCTTTATATAGGGCGACAATATGTGTCAGTGAAATGTGTTATAAATCTTTGAAGTACTTTGGCCGCCTCCGCTTATGTGGTTTTATTGTTTTCATTTTTTTTGTTTTTTTTTGGAGCTCCACATTGCCCCACCTCTGCTTTCATCAAGCAAAGCCAGTGTCATGAACATGTGTCTACCTCCACACAAAAAAAAAAAGTAAAAGAAATTAAAAATGATTTTCAAACAAATATCCAAATATCAAGAGTGAATATTTATGACGGGCCATAAAATTCTCAGCAAGTTTTTGGGGGATAAATAAACAGACAGCTAATTCCAAAAGTATACGCCATGTTGGCCTGTGCAATGTGCAAAAACAAAATATAATAATACACTCAATCAGCGAGTCAGTTTATTTTTACAACTGAATTACATATGCATTGAGCCAGAGCTGACTTCTTTAACCGGTTCAGGGTCAGATTGTGGACCATGAAAAATTCAGATTTTGGCATAAACGACGATTCATTGCGAAAAAAAAACGGCAGGTAGACTTTACCATTTAAATTCTCGGTATTGCCCTACAGCCATTTCATTAATATTAATTGGCCAAATTAAATGAAAAAAAAGAAAACACTAAAAAAAAGGCCAAATTAGCACACACATATCCTGCGAGGCACAGCGGGAGAGACACAAAAAAAGAGCTTTCAAAACAAAAGCCAAAAAGCCTAAAAAACCATAAAAAAAAAATCAACTCAAAGTTTACGCTTATTTATAACATTTTTGTCTGCGTGACACAGCAAAAAAGAAAACTGGACAAAGCCGAAGATCTAAAAAAAAAAAAAAAATTACATAAAAATAAAGAAAAAGGAAATGAAAGCAGCACCTTAAACAGGACATGACAAAACTCACCATTAAAGTAAAATGCTAAATTTAATACGTTTTACAAAAAAAAAAAAAAAAAAAAAAAAAACAGCAACATTTTTCCTTCATTTGAAATCTGTTGGGCAAGCGGACAGGTTAATATTTTGAAAAATGAATCAACTTCATTTTGGCCCAGTAAAGACAAGCCGGTCTGACGCAGAAGCTTACATTGACAGCACTATAAATGATGACCACGACTGTGCCAAAAAGAGAAAGCGAGAAAGAGAGAGGGTGTGAGAGCCCAGTAGCTTTGGGTTGTCCATGTCAAAAAGTGCCTGAATGTGGCACAAATTATTTGCGTGAGCGGCATAATTAAAATGTTGCTAATAAGGCCAGGAGGGAGTCGAATCCAACACGCACAGCCAGCGGTCTATGTGTTGGTCAATCAGGTGTATTACTGGCCCGATCGAAAAGCGTAAAGCCAAAAGGCAGATGGCCAACATGCTGGCTGGCCCTAATGTATCCTGAATTGACGATAAGCTCTTGTATTTTCCGTGGAAGTTGTTAGCTCGATTTTGGGCGTTTTAGATATTCTCCCTTTAATATCCTTTGTAGGTTGTTTTTTCTTTTTTTCAACTTTCGCTTTGGCAAAGTCCATGGAACACGCCCCGGTTCGGGTACCAAATTCAATTGAATTTTTGTTATTGTTTATTTTTTTCCCCCCTCGTTCTTTTCTTTCTTGTTTTTTTGCTGTCGCAACAGCTGGGACAGTTTAACTGGGTTGCATTAGTTTTTATGTTCAATTCACTTTCCTTGGCACTGCTGTCAAATGGCCGCTGCCAATGCAGGAACTGCCAACATCAGGGCTTTAGGTAGAAAAAAAAAGAGAAGAGGAGGAGACAACAAAAGCAACAACATCGAAATACATGAACTTCACAAAACTTTTCACTACCTTTCGTTTGGTTTTTCTCTCTCTCTCTTTTTTTTTTGTATTGACAAAATGTCAGCTTTTTATTCGTTTACTTTTTCTATTTCATTTTATGTATTTTTATTATTGGGATTTTTATTTTTTTTTTTATTTTGTGATATTTTCATTTAACAAACACTTGTTTAGTTTGTATTATTAATTGAATTCTGTTTTCTTGTATTTTTACAGGGAGAATCAATCATTTTTAATTAAAAATACATGTTCAGATATTTAAAAGTTTTCTTTCATTACGAAAATTGTTTGCTCTGAAAACTCTCTCTTTTTGAGCTTAAAATAATCATATAAGACTTGTTCAGAATATCTAAACTTATTTGAAAACATTCAATATCTCACCTTAGTCTTATTCAGATTTCACATAACAATTCCATATTCACCTGGTTCTTTCGATATAATTTGAAGCAAAGTTCAAGACACAATGGAATGCCCATTATGATCGTTATGGAATCACACACATCACATATAGCTTCCGCTGTCAGCATCCGATTGCTTTGCCTTTGGGCCAATCCAAATGAACCAACAGAACCTAGACGAGCCAACAGAACTCATTGTTCTGCCTAGATAGGCAAACATTAATCAACTCAAGCAAGTCCACACACCTACACAGACACACACACACGATATCCATATCCACTCATATGCATATTTGGATAGATTGAGAAATGGGTGGAGAAAAGTTGAGCTGATATGCGGCTGGGTCACCTATTATTGGTCGTGATTTTTGGCAAATTTCCACTTGTATGGCTTTTGATGAAGTGTCATGACACACAATGAGCAATTTGTTTTTTGTTGCCCATAATGTCAAAGACATGTGACAAGTTTTGGGCTGTCCATGTTCTGTCACTGAGAGCTTCCAGGCTAAGTTGGTCTGGGTTAGTCAGAAGACTTTGTGGAATTTATGGTAGGCAATTTGTATAGGCGGCGACATTGGGAAACACTTTGCTTTAGCCATTCAAATGTTCATCGGGTTCATTTGTCAATGCCAAGAGTCGACAAAGTTATGACAGCTCAGCATTAAAATGGCAGGGCTTTTTGTGTGTGCACAGACTGAATTATAAAGCAGCGGCATATTTAAGCCAGCCACTTTGATAATCTTCTTTTTCTCTTAAGTCTTGAATACCAGCTGATACCAAGGAATCTCTTGTAAAATTTATAAACAATAAAATCAACAAGCCAAAAGGACCTTGAAGAATAAAATCAATCCAAGCAAAAGCTCAACCAAAACAAAGTGATTTGAACGAAAACCAAGCGTTTATTCGAGTGAATTTCGAGTGCATTGGAGAGTGAAGTGAAAGTGTTTATCATTAATTAAGTGTTTCTAGTTACCAGGTTTTATGAGTAATAGCGCCATGGTTGCCGTTGCCATTTGCTGTATTCTGGTGCTTTTGGCGGTATTCATTGTGATCATCATAGTTGTGGGCCAGACGATGGGTGAACCCAAGTGAGATAAGCTTCAACTGGGACCCGGCAATTTCCCAGATGGATAACAAAGGCCTCCAAATTGTTAGTTTATACCTAAGCAATTTGCCAAAACAAATGCCGACACCATCAATGCCATTGCCCCCACAGATTTCAACTCCCCAAACCGAAACCAAGCCACCATCGCCGCAGTTAACCCATTAGACAAGACCACCGAGAAGGAGACTAACCAACCATGACAAGAGTAGACCCTCAGGGGTCAAATGCAAGACCGAACAAAAGGAAAATTAAAACAAAGGGCAGGCAATATTCCACAGAGAACAACCGAAAAAGAAAGAAACGAAGAGAGCCAGAGAGAGAGAAAGAGAGGAAGAGAGAAGACAAAGAAATAAGAGTCTCCCATCGTCAGTACCAATTGGCTGTGATGTGAAATTATATTAGCATAAAATTTAAAATAAATATCGAAAAACTAAATTTTGCCACAAAATTGAATTAAGCTCCACTCAAAAGCCTAAATTTCATAACCTCACAACTCGACCATCTCAAGCATTTCAAGCATTTCCAGCATCTTACGCATCTTTTCATCGCTTTCAAAGCTCCGATTTTCGGTTGATGAATTTCCAAAAAATTATATCAAATTATTGTTGTCGTCGCGAGTGTTTTTTTTTTACTTTATAAAAGTGTTAACAAAAGGAAAATTTTGATTGATGTTTTATTGATGTTGCCTAATACAAAATTTATACACACGTGTAACTAACTAAAAAAGAAAATAAGTATAGTAACATTTATTAAATATTTATAAAATAATGTATAAACAAATTAATTGAGTGGCAGTCCAAGTCCATGGCAAACGCAGTTAAAACCAGCGTTTCAATGTCGAAAAGGCGGGAGCTTTCAGCTTGTTCCTGGCGGAAACGTAAACGCAAAAAACCGGAAGTGTTGCCAACAAAATGGCGCCGATTGTTAAGCAAATGAATACAACAAAAAACACTCCCCCAGCAAAAACCAACAAAAAAGAAAAACTTTCAAGGACAATAGCCTAAATAATCAGACAACTCAAGTGCTTAAATACACACAAGCTATTTAGTCAGAGCAAAAAATAAAAAAAATAACCAGAAAATATAAAACACAAAATTGCCTACTCTCTCTATCCACGTTACCTTTTCATATCAGAATGATTTGAGAACTGCACTTGTTAAAATGCAGCAAATTTTATCTAGGAACCGACAGATTCGAGCAGAACAAAAACCAACTTGAAGATATTATATATAAAAATATACGTATATTAAAAATCTAATTATATGCATTTTATATAAAAAAAAAAAAATTCACAAAAAAAAAAATGTTTTTTGAAAAGTTTTATGTGTGTTTTAAAAAATGTGTAATTAATTGTGTGAGTTGACTTATATAAAAAATAAAAAAAATGTTCTATATTCTATACAAAAAAATATATATATATAAATAAATATAAATGTATACAAACTATTACGGTATCTATAATCCAATTAAGTGTAGTAATTCAAAATAAATGCAAAACCAATCATTTTCAATTGGACAAAAAAAATCTAAAATGCAATTCATCCAACTCATATGTGTGTCTAAATAAATAAAATTATAATTCAGAATTTAATTAAATCTAACAAAAAAAGTAAATAATTCAATTGCCAAATCAAAACGTACGTGCGCTCTAATCTATACAAAACATAATAATTCGAAATAATTAATTTTATATATATAAACGAAATTATCGATTGTCTACACACAAAACCCTGATCAATTACAATATATCAACAACTTTTTTGCTGGCTTGGCGAAAATTCAAAGCCAACAAAGACGAAAAAAAAAGAAAAGAATTTCACGGAAAGCTGAATTCGTGGAAAAGGTGAGCGGATGTTGGTGTGTATATATTTATTTTTATTTTTCATGGAAAGCTAAAATGAAAACCCAAGGGAGAATGGCATAAATATTTTTTTCTATTTTATTTGTGAATTGAAAGATCATCTGTTGGGAGTTTTCGAATAATTAAATTTTGAACAGAAAAAGTTTATTCCTACTTAAAAAAAAAGAAACAAAAACACACAACATGGCTTATCGCAGATATCATCAAGTCAAAGTGAAAATCACTTGAAATTTCCATATAACAAATGATTATCAATTACTTTTGTTGTTATTGAAAAGGTGTTGAGAGTGTTGAGGTGTTGAGTTGATTTTCTCTGCGTAAAATGGAAATGCTTGCAATTACCTGGAAAGCAGTTTCCTGCTTCATTGAGATTGGCAATTGTGTTGGGGGATTTTGCTAGTGGCATCATCATCAAATAAATTGACAGATGCAATGACGATAGCACCAACATCAACTTTTGGAGAACTGCACACTCTATCTTGGCCTGAACCAGGTTGAGCAAGTTGAGCCAAAGTTGTTGCCTGGCATTCCAATGCATTCACTGGCAAAGTGGTTCATGGAACCAACCGCACCATCAACCGAAGCAATAAAATTCAATTTGAATGCTCAAGTGTCTTTCAGCAAGCAATTTACAAGCGGTGGCAAATAGTTGCTTCAGGTACTCTAATCCGGAACTGGAGGAGTCTGTGTGGGTGGACAATGCGAGTGAGCTGAACAATTGCCCCACCTGACTCTCATGCAAATAGAATTCACTTTATTCAAGCCAACTATCTAAGATGTTATAAATTTTCAATGTCAGCCATAAAAACTGAGTTGAGCTGGGCTGAGGTTGAGGCTGCAATGCATTTGATAATGTTGGCTGTATAAGGTTTTAGTCGAGTCAACCTGTCAATGAACTGTTCTTGTCCTCTTTAGCTTTTTGTTTTCAATTTGAACTAATGATTATGGAAAGGACAGAATCCCCGTAGGTAGGCAATGGATTGCTTTTTGTTTGCTTTTTGTTTTATTTTTTGCAAATTGCTTGGACCCGAGCAAATGAAGTCCTTAAGGCCAAAGTTAACACGGACATTGCCATAGTTGCGAGTCTCATCATTTTTGCAATTTCAATGTTTGCCTTGTACCAACATGGCATTTAAGAGTCTCTGCCCCCAAGGCAATCTAGTTGGACAAAGCCGGGATAAGCTGAGAGTATTCTGGCAAAATGGGAGATGGATTTTAAGTTGAGCTTCATTTGGTTATAAACAAAAAGTGAAAAGTAAAAAAAAAAAGAAAAAAAAAATTTGTCATCTTTCGTTTTCCGTCTGAGGGCATAAAGTAATCATAAAGTGATGGAAATTCAATTTACACAATATTAAATATGGCAAGAAAAAAAAAGTAAATAAAGAAAATAACAGCTTTGGTAAAAGTGAAAATTCAGAGAACACTCAGACCAGACTCCGACCATATAAACAGAGAATTACGGGGGCAAAGTTGGCAGCAATTTGGCATTTTTGTGTGCGTTTTATTATTATGCAGATTAGGCCAAGTTGCTTGGCTTACCTTTACCTACTTGATTTTCAGTGAAGCAGGCAATGCCATATAAATGTAAGTAAGTCCTTTCAGTCAAACCTTTTTTGTGAGTGTGCATAAAAAGTGAGAGTGTGGTTAGTAGCGATTTTCTTGTTGTTGTTGTAACTTTGTGTGGATTTTTATGTATGTATTTATTTTTTTTTATATCCTCATCCATGCATATGCATATGTAAATTACATTCCATTTTGAATTTGTTACCTTTTCTTTTCTTTCCTTAGAAAGCCGCAGCTTCTGCAAAAGACTGGCTCTGTCTCTGTGTGTGTGCGTGTGTGTGCGTGTGTGTGTGTGTTTGTGTGCCGCAGTCAAGCGCACCAAAATAAAAAAAAGGACCAGAAAAAAAATACCTGTCTACCATATTTCCATTCATCTCCATTTGAGTGTATCCACACACACATTTTTATGCTTCCGTCGATGTTGTTGATGTCGTTGTCGATGACAGGCAGAAATATTCAAACCAACAGCAAATGTCACGTTTTATAACTGCCACCCATGAATGTGGTTGTTAGTGAGTTTCACCTCCATCCCAATTCTATTTTTTTTTTATTTTGGTCTTTTCCTCTTCCTTTTCTTGTTAGCCTGTTGTTTACCATACAACTTAGTCAGCAATATGCAAATTAGTGAGGCATTCAGAAAATTCTCTGTTTGCTTATGAACTGCAGGAAAATCATATTAAAATTTAATTGCCCATCGAATGCGGCTAATCATTGGCATTTGCCAATTTACTCTTCATTCATTTCATTTTATGTGAATTTGTGTCCGTGTGTGTGTGTGTGTGTGTGTTATTTTTAAGGTACAGTTGTGCATATTAGATAAACTAAACTGGCAGATTTGTTTATGTGTACTAAGTCAAAAACTCGAACCTGTAGATCTGCATGGAAAAGCAATTACCCAGAGGAAATTGTGCAATTAGAAAATCCAATCGAAAATATATACAAAAACCCACACAGCTACCGTCAACCATCAACTCACTCCATTCTCACACTGTACTTGTTTTTTTTGTGATTAGCAACAAAGTCTCTTAACTGCAGATACACTCTATCCTAGATAGTCAATGGAAGTCATTGATTTTCCCATTAAAAAATATCTGAAATAGTGAATTCATAACTTTGTATGGGTTCAATTGATTTGGTCAAGTATGGCTTTGGCATTTAAATGCATTTGGCCAGGTCATTAGTATTCCGTTTCTCTGCCATTTGGAATGCCAAATGAAGTGCAGTGAAGTGTGAATTGTAGATAGGAAATGGCAAACGGCTCATTTTGCTAAATTCAGTCTAAAATTTTAATTGCTTTAAAATTTAAGTTTGAAAAGTTTTAGTAAAGGTTCAAAATTCTACCAATGTAAAGCCAAGAGAAATGCGGGGAGTCTGTAGAAATGAGTTATAGAGTGGGCCTTGAGCCTTGAGTCCTTGTTATCAAAACGCTGGCAATGCTGCTGCTAAGTCAACTGTCAATTAATCAATTTGGTGTGGCTGTTGCCACAGCTGACTAAAGGCGCTAACATAGCCTGACTTTGTTGCCTTTGCCGGCCTAGAGTTGTCGAGCTGTTGAAATGTGGGCCCATCAATTTAATGTGGACACGTTTAAACCAACACAGAAAAAAATATAGAGACCTTGTTTTCTTGCTTCCTCTGGGCAATTGTTGGACTACCCAGGGTCTGTCTGTTTCATTCTGACGCCCACTGCCCTGCTATTGTGTTATTATTATTTTTATTTCTTTCTTTTTATTTTGTTGTTTTCCTCTTTTCCAATCTCTCATCGTTTCGTATTTTCTTCTTTTTTTTGTGGTGTAACAAATGTTTGTGTTTTTAAAACGAAATTACGTTATGCTTTGATGGCCAACGCGAAAATTATACAAAGATTTGCCACACGCAATATTTCATTTCCAAGTCCACGCCCACGCTCGCAGCCCTGGCATTACAGTTTGCCTACTTAGCCGCGTGGTGAGCATAATTTTAATGCCTCCCCAGAGCCGGGAAGGACTACGAATGCGGCACAGATTTATAACCATTTATTGAGCATAAGTGTTGGCAATTTATGAAGTCACACTCTCCGGCACTCTCAGCCAGTTTCGAGGGCATTTTTTTTTTTGGGCAGACTGTGTCTTCATTACGGCTGTCATTTTAAAGTAGGCACATGCTGATGGGCCCAGCTGGCATTTTAATATGTAAGTCAGTGTTGACGATTACAATAACAACTTAACAACAGCAACTTAATATACATATTTACTTTGAATAAAGATAAATATTTCCTACACGGTCGCTTGCCAAAATGTCGACAAGTCCTGACAGAAAGCGTCCTCCAATTTGGTTGGGTTTCTGTTTTCATGTTTTTGTGTGTTTCGCTTTTCATATGAGTAGATTTATCAGCTCGTAGCAATTTGAGGTTTTGTGGTTTCAGCAGGCCCATAAATTTAAGCCGAAATCTTGTTTAGTTTATTGAATTATCAATAGTCTTGGCGCAGAGCTTAGGCGTGTGTGACATATTCGGAAATTTGGAAATTCCCCCAAAAATTCAACTAAAACAAAATTTCAAACACGTGCCATCCAGCCTAAACACTTATGTAAATAAGATAGTCACAAAGGCGCACGGCGACAGCTCTGCGCCACCAAGAAACACAAAATACAAAATAAAATAAGGATCTATGGTATTTATAGTTTTATTTGTGTTAAAAATATGTTTATTGCCGCAGGAAACTCACGTCTTCGTACATTATCTACATCTTGAGTATTTTAAGGGGAGTTGAAATCACCTTATTCATTTCTAAGCAGGCTCGTGACTCACTTGACTGTGAACAATCTTGTATGACTCATCTGTATGGAAATATTTTGCTGACGCATTTGGCGAAAAGCCTTACAAAATTTACTCCGGTTACTCAGCAATGAAATTTTGAAAATGCCTAAAGAAAAACTAATTAAAACGAATCCAATTATGAAACAAAAAAACACAAAAAAACATATGTCACACCAGAGCACAAAAGAAAATAAAATACAGATGACGATGATAAGGATTCCTGGAAAATAACAATTAAAAACAAAGTCTGAAAAAAACAATACTTGAAATTTTAAAAAGTTTTTTTTTCTGTTTAGATTTACCTGATAATAAATGAAAGTAAAATTCCTTTTAAGATTTCCTGAAAAAGTCCGATGATATTGTATTTCTTCCTTGATTGATTAAAAAAACAAAAATTATATGCTTAAAGGCAAAGAATTTAAAAATTTTCAATGTCTAAAATCTTAACATTGACGGCTTGCATTGGTTTCAGCAAAGTGGAAGATTCACAACTGCAGAAAAAGGCCACTAGATCAGGGTTACAAGGCAGGGTTGGCTGGGTTTGCTTGGTTGCTTGGTTGCCTGGTTGTGTGGCCACTTCAGAATGTCAGTAGAGTGTGTCTAACACCCACAAGAATCGAGCAGGCCGAAAGAGATGGAATCCGAGACTGAGAGCCTCTGTGTCTGAGGCTGATGTGCACTTGGGTATCAAATCAATAATTGCCCATTGAATGCAGGCAGCTGGAAGAGCAGCCATTGGCGCCATCAATGCCGCATATGGCTGAGTATGCAATGATTGATTAGCAACATGCAACATGAGGTGCTCAGAAGCATATCCACAGAATATCTATAAGGGTGAGGCGAGAAAAGAGGCTTGTGCACTTGCCGTGCAGGGCAAGGCAGCTGACTAGACTGGCTGACTGCATAAAATGTCGCTTATTGAGTTGATGATGCTGATGTGGTTGTTCTTTTGGTTGATATTTTTGTTGTCGTTGTTTTATTATGCGACAGCGGCAATTGATGCATTTGGTTGCCTCTGGCTTTTTTTTATTTTTTTTTTTATTCTTTTCATGCCATGGTCACATCTACTAAGCAGACCGCCTTAGTGACTGGCTGTCGCGCTGGCTGACAAGTTCTGTCATTGTCACCATTGACAGAAAAAAACAGCACCACCAGCAGCAGCAGAGATAGGCCAAGGGCATGGCAGGAAGTTGAGGAAACTGATGGCTCTGTGAATGTTTTTAGGTTGGCTTAGGTTGAGAGTTCAAGTCGAAAGTCTTTTGTGTTTGCTCAGTGTCAGTGCTGGGGTGGCCAAGGGAATGCTCTGTATCAGCTTGCTCATTACAAAGATGGATGCCCAATCTGGCTGAACTTAATGGCGCACAGAGAAGAGATAAATGTGTCTGTGTGTATCTTTGAAATCGGTTTTCTATATGAAATATCTAAAGCAAGTGTCAGACACTCAAGTCATTGAAAGCTTGTGGCTGTATCTTGCCCTTTTCTACCATTATGTCAATTCAAGTAAGTCTATGCGGATGCGGAACCCTTTGCCCTACAAATTCCCCCATTCCATTTTGATATTTGTGAATGTTTCATTTCACTTTTAATTACCGCCTCTGTTGGCCCTTTGATAAATCTTTTCCAATATCCCTTTGATCATTGGGAAAATGTTTATATATAATTTCCATCGTTTATATAGCACTTTTTCATATTGACTTTTATATTTCTCTTTTTTCTTATTTGCAGGTACGTTACCACAAGCCCTTTCGAAGCGTGAGTAGTTTCTTCAATCATTTTCAATATGCTCTATATATTCTTTCTTATATTTATTTGTATTGCCCACTTATCGAGTTTCGTTTAGCGCAGTCAAGTGTATTCGATATAAATTTTCGTCAAGTTGCCAGATGAATGGCAAAAAAAAAAAAATAAATAAAAGTTCAGATTCGAGGGCATTTGAAGTGCACACACACAATTGCTTCCCACAACTAGAGAGAAATGATGAAGAAAACAAACCAAACAAAATATACAATTCAAAAGAAAATAAAAACAAAATTTCATAAATATGCGCAAACGGCACACAAATAAATTCAAATTGTACCATGAAAAGCCACTTAAAGAGTAAAACAAAAACTAAAAAAGATAAATTTGAATGGAGCAAAGGAAAAAGGAAAACAAATATGAGTCTGACTGTTCCCAGTAACTGGAAGGCGAAATTTTCTCCTTGCCAAAGTCGTAGTGGTCAAAGTTTTTGGTCTTTCTGGCTTTGGGTATTTGACTCTGACTCCCTCCGCAGGCTACGCACTCAAACATTCGCTTTGGCAGACTCAACTTTTTCGGTTTGGTTTTGGTTTTACTTTTCGTTTATTTTGGCTACCTTGCACAACTTTTGCCCACAAAACTCTACCAAAAGTGTGTGTGTGTGTGACGGTGCCGGAGATATTGGAAGTTGACAGTTGTGGTCTTCGTTTGGAGAGGGCAACGTCTCCGAGTAGAATCCTAATTAGCATGGTTAAGATTTGCCCATAAATTCGCTTTTTGAGGCAATCCCAGTTGCTATTTAAATTGCTTGTCAAATTCATCCATATGCATACACAAAAGCTTACTCTGGGCTCAAATCTCTGCAATAGGTGGCGTATACTTGATTTTTTCTTATCTTGTGGTTTCAGGAGATTAATTAAACATTTGTGTTGGAAATAAGTCGTTAACAGACAGACTGCTCTGAAAAGCTTAATTGGAGTTATCCCCACCTCTCCCCACACACACACACACACACACACAAACACACCTGATTATATATTTAAGTATAAGATAAACACTTAATTTTAATTAGCCTGGTAATAGGCAATAACTCAACTCAGTTTACCGTTAAACATGAACCACACACAGACACACACACACACACACACAAAGATACTAAAAAAATTTGCACATCTATAAGCTTGGCAAACATAATATGCATAATCATGTTAAGGCTTAGTATACTGCTATCATTGAGATACTTTCTAATAGACCAACTAAAAAGATAAAATGAGAAGAGACCCTACTCAAATTAACCACTAACCCTCGTTGATAGTCCAACTAGAACAACAACAGTACTAAGGACCTTCTAATATTATTACCAAGTACCAAAACCAACAACAACAAATTACCGTTAAGATTTTTATCTTTTATGTTACTTGTAAGAGGCTTGCTTCATCGACGTGGAAAGTTATGCAAAATGGCAGCAGGTATTATGACCAAGTTTCTCTTTACTCTCTCTCTTTTGCGCGACTTTCTTGATTATCGCATTTCGTAGCTACAATAAACTTTTAGTCCAAACGGTAAGACCAAAAAAAAAAAAAAAAAAAAAAACGCCAACGCAAGCACAAATACAAGCACACATTTCCATGAATATTCACTTTAATTGCTAGCATATTCTCGTCGTCTAATACCTCCCCGGAATGGTTACAGTTACTTGGGAACATCCTCAATGGTTTCTTATTTTTCGAGAGCACCTTACACAGTGGCAGTAAAACAACATAAGGTGCCTTGGCATTTGGCAAACGGAGCTGCTTGTAAATTTAACGCAAATTGTCTGTAACATGAGCTGTTTCGGTTGTGTCAGTGGGGGTTGGGCTGAGAGTTAAGTGAGACGGTTGGTTTCATTGATGGCGGCAGGCATATAAGTGCCAACAGCAGCCTCAGCCATTAAAATTTCAAGAAGTGTGGCACTCTCTCTCTCTCTATTCGAATGGGTGCTCGAGTGGCAAGGCAGACAGTTGCTACCAAAAACAAGAACAAAAATAACCTCAGCTCAGGCAGTTGGGAATGTGAATGAAAATTGCCAAACAACCGACAAAAGTGTCGCTGACAGGGCAAATACTAAGTTACCCCGTTCAAGTTTCTCACAAAGATACCCAAATTAGCTTGATTACACTATACTCTAGAGTCCTAGAGCGAGATATAAAGGACTGAGAAATTTTTCCAAGAAAGTTGGCATACGAAAAGAAATTAAAAATTTTTTTCTCGGAAAAATTTTTAGCTTACTTGGAAAATAAGTAAATAAATTAATAGTTCAGTTAATAGTTAATGTTCTAAAAAATTTCCAAAGCATTATTAAGCTTCTGATAAAAGTAAATATATTTTTTGAATACAAAAGAAAGTTTGAATAAATAAAAAATTGAATAAATTATGCGACCACAGCAAATGTGAAACAAATCATTTATTTGATTCTCTGTTGGTGATTTGATGAGTTCCAAATACTATTTGGGACATTAGTTATATTATAAATGAGTAAATTACAAGTAGGAGAAGGCCTGGCCTGGCCTGGCAAGGGTCTGGGCAAATTTAAGCCAGGCACCCTTGGGGCACAGTTTAAAGGAACCCCAAAGATGCGGTTACTTCAAGGCTCTTCACAATCAAGCCGACATAAACAGAAGGCACCGTATCCCCCACAACAACCTCCAATCACACATAGACACACACACATGTACCAAGGAAGCCGCAAAGAGCTCACACTTACATGTCTGTATGTGGCTAAAAGCATATATAATGGGCCGAGAGTTTTGCATACGTTATCAGATATTCGGCATCTGCCTGGGTTAACTCTGAATACACTCGACTCTATAGAGTATTATATAACAAATTATATTTATTTGAAAGTGTATTTAGTGCTTGTTTACGTGACATTTCGAGAGATTTTCTGTTTGCCAAATTGCGGTTTGGCTGCGAGTTTTGAATTTTGTGTCGGTTATTAAAATTGCATTTTATGCGGATTCTCTGCGCTCTGTTGTAATGCGAGAACGTTTTGTGGCTTTTGTGTAAATTTGATAAAATTAAAATCAAACCAAATCATCAGCCCAACCATTCACCATATTATCTACACAAACATGGAAATACAAATAGTTGTAAATTAACATAAGCACAGAGGGAGAAGTGGCGAGAGCGGAGGCGAAACATATAAGCTTGCCTTGATGGCAACAACACCAACAAGAATATTTATGACAATGCAAATGGCTTCTGCATAAAATTTATTGACACTTTAGTGTGCAACGTTCTGTCCTGTTTTTTTTTTTTTTTGGAGTGGGCGGGGCGGTGCGCCTGTGTGGGTGGGGCGAAATTGTTGTGGGAGCGTTGGTTTCGTTTTGCGTTGTTGTTACCGTTGTCATTGCGGTTGACATTGCTGCGCCCATTGATGTTGCTGTTATTGCTCAAAAATGTTGTTGTTATTTTTGTTTTTGTATTGTCATTGTGGCTGCTTGCTTTTCGAGCCTTGTACAGACGCGTACATAGCATCTGCCATGGCGCTTATTTCCTCCAAAGAGCTACTCCCCCTTCTATTTTAATGAGCAAAGTTTTAGTGTGCTTGCCAGTGTTATTTGCAGTTTTAACCGCTGTGATAAAACTCTTCTCTATATTAGATTTCATATCAAATGTAATATAACAAGGCCACATACCTAAATATTTATTTTTTTTTCACAAAAATATTTCATATGAGAAAGTTTTTGCCAACATAAAAAAAAAAACAAATAATTCAAAACTCAAAAAAGTATGGAACAATTTTTAAATAAATCTAACATTTAAGTTGATTTATAATTTTGTTTTTTTTTTTCATTGTTTTAATAAATCTAATTAATTTTATTCTTTAATTTCTGAATGGTTTCTATGAACAAACACGACTTAGTTTTAAGACATGACCAAAATTTTTGAATATTATGTTAAATCGCTTGTGTGAATCTCTGTCACGAAATCTTTTTCAAGGTGAGCGAAATTCAGGAGAAACTTTTAGCTCAACTCAACCCAATTAAGTATGCAAACTGTTTTTGGCTCTCTTGGCTGCTCGTAAACTTTTCGGCCACTTAATCTACTGAAAAAAAATTAAAATTAATTGCCAATAATAGTTTAGTCCACCCGATCCGATTTTGAGTAAAACTTAGATTACGCTGAAGGAATTTCAAGAGATTGCAGTTCTTCAAAATTTCCAATACTAAACGCAGTTTGTCTAGTTTTGGAAAGTTGAATCGGTTTTAAATTGCAGAGCTATGCAAATCTCTGCATGTGTTTCACAGTTTGTCAGAGTGCCAAGGGGTACGAGTGTGCGTGTGAGTGGTACGTGGAAAATACTATTTGTGTGAGTAGGTGTGTGTGGGTTTTTGTATTGGATTTACAAAGGGAAAGGCAGCTGCGGAAAAGCTTTTCACAATTTCCGCATGCATAAACACAGAACGTTGGCTTTGTGATCATTACAAGGTATTTCGTTGCCTCCATGTTGGCGTGAATGTGAGTGTGCGTGCATGTGCCTGCGTGTGGCTGCGTGTGCTTGCGTATGTGTGTGTGGGATCATGAAGGAGGGGAAAGTTTTAATAGACATGTGCTAGGGAACAACAATTTCCTCTTTGGCTGCACTAATTTCTTTATGGAAATCCAATGTTTGACTCAAACACATACACAGACTTGCCTACACGAACACTCACCAGGATAAGCAGTCGGACGGATGGGCTGTCATAAGTGTGGCACAAGAGTTTTTCCATGTTAGACGTCAACTATCATCTGTCAAGTGTAATGTGTAATAAAACTGAAATTCCTCTCCCAAGCTCCAAAAACCGAAAACCAAATTCAAAATCAAAACGAACCAAGTCACTCTCCTCGTATCCGAAACCAAATCATTAATGCCATTATCTATGTGTATTTTTATCTTGCCCCATTTGTGCCACTCTATACTTGTTCCCTGCAGTGGCAGCCACTACAGACGTTGCGCATTTGAAGGCGCGTAGCGTTGTCGGTGAGCCTCGGATGCAGCCAGTGGTGGCCTATACGGAAGCTTTTGCCAGACCTACAAAATCGCCAAGTAGGTGGCGCTACTCAATGTGCTCTTAACTCTAATTAGACCCTCTCTTTCACTCTCGATGTGTGTTCCTATGTGTGTGTAGAAGGAGTTCTTGCGCCTGTAGTGTTGACAAGTGTTAAAAAAAAAACAAATTATTCTTAGTGTCTAAGACCGTAGATGTTAAATTGGTTTAGTTAAACATTTGAAATGCTTCTTAGTTTTAAGAAAAAAAAATACACATATTGTATCAGTTGCGCTCAAAATGATAGCGTTGCAGAGCTTAAACCAGCATGATTTCACAGACTAAGCCCTCTTCTGAAAGCAACTGCATTCCCACTATGACAGAAATGGTTGCCTGGTAAATAATACGACCAAAGAGAAGAGTTTCAATTATGATTTTGAGCGCAACTGTACTTGTCTAAAAGCACACATCTACACATACACACTCACACACAGCAATGGCTGCCATGCAAAAACCGTTACACTCCTGTTCTTCTGCTACGTTTTTTGTGTATGTAATTAATTCCTTTTGTATTGCTGTGTGTCAATGTGAATTAAATAAGTTCTTTGAAAATCTGAAAACTTATTTTAATCATTCTCTCAACTCTTCCCTCCCACTCTCTCTCTCTCTCTCTCTCTCTCTCTGTCTCTTTCTTTTGGTATTTTATAGAGTGTGATCAAACTTTTGTCTCACGGATTGGTGGGCCACAAAATGGCAGCTTTTCAGCACCTTTGCTGCACAACCATCGCAATCATTCGCGTCAATGCCTTTACACTTTCCTAGCAGGACCGGGACAGCGCGTCGAAGTAGTTTTTAAAACGTTTAATTTAAGGGGAAGTCCACCAGAGTAAGTCCTTGTCAATTTTATATGCATTTCTCTTGCTTTAATTGCACTTCACATAAATTAATTATAATTTTTTTCATTAACTTTTCAATTAGCGGTTCGGCCGTCGGTGAATTACCAAGGTAAGTTAAACTCTTGTGAATTTTTTAATAAGTTTTTATTAAATTTCACTCTGTCTCTTTTATTCAGTTGTGTTCATGAATACATGGATATTTACTCGGAGGTGCAATCGTCCGAGCCAGCCGAACTGATCAATTCACCATTTGGTGGCCGTTATTGTGGCACAATACCGCCGCGTCGCCGCATTTCCATGTACCGAGCAATTGCTATTTCATTTTTTACCAACAAAAATGTATCGACGCCGGATCTTTTTGAGGGCACTTTTAGGTTTATAAATGCATGTGAGTTGGCTCAATTCGACAGACAAGGATAATTATTTCTCTATGAATTGTTTGAAAAAATTAATTGGAATATTTTGAATATTTGTTTTTTTTTTTTTTTTAGCGGAATATGAAATTGGTATACCAATTGCTGGTTCGCCATGTTCCTATACAATAACGCCTAGCATGAGTATCAATAAAACTGGCGCTTTAATATCGCCAACCTATCCAGGTGCCTATCCGAAGGATATGTCATGCACATATCAATTTCTTGGTGAATCGAATCAAAGAGTTAGATTAGAGTTTCGTGATTTCGATCTGTTTTTTGGTGGACCACAGTGAGTACCCCTAATGCTGTACAATAACACAAGCAAAAAAAAAAAAAAAAAAAATTATATAATAAATCAAAACAAATTGTATGAAATATTTTCATACCATTTGCTTTGGTTTGCAGCTTTACACAGGTCAAAAAGATAAACTCACACACACATACACACACACAATCTTTTCCAAGAAAAAAAATCAAATAGAATCTATCAAAATTTTTCTTTACACTTCTTTTTCAACAAATTTTCTATGCTCTGCAACTATCTGCTACAACAATAACAACAACAATCAATCTACAATTACCACAACCAATCAATTCAACCATAAAAAAAACTAAAAAAAAAAATAAAATAAAATAGCTGCCCATTTGACTATGTCAAAGTGTATGATGGTCCAGACAATTCGTCAGCATTAATCGGTACATATTGCGGACAGCAAAGAAACTTAGTTTTGTATTCGAGCGAATCGAGCCTTTTTGTTCATTTTTATACGTTACCGCGCACTGCAAATACACAAAATCGTGGCTTTAAAGGAATTTATGAATTTAGCGAAAGTTTTGTTAAATTAGATTTTATACGTAAGTATCTCAACAATTTCCCTCTGATAATTCATTTCTCTTTTTATTTGGGTTTTTGCATTTTTGCAATTTCATACGTTTTGATTTTTTTTTTTCATTGCTTTTGGCATTTTCTGGTACTGAGCTTTTTGACCTAAAACTCTTAGTACCATAAAATGCTAGCCATACACACACATTCACAGCTTATTGTATGTGCTTGTTTAACCGAGGGGGTAAAAGTGTTTGTGTTAATTTTTGCTGCATTTACTCGAACTAAGTAAAATTTCTTTTCCATTAACTATCATCTTTTAATCTGTGAAACTCTTAACATCTAACAAATTCTACCTCTCTCTTGCAAAATTATCTATCAAACTATCACTTAACTGGGCTAAATCAATCAACTATCCGATGTGAACTCTTTCTAAATTGTCTAACGAAAAAACAAAAAACAAAAAACAAATGCAACAACAAATTATCACGAACTATTTGAAAATTAAATGTAATGCCTGAATCAGGTGAAAACGATGGCATTCACATACGTGGCTCAGAATGTGATCAAAAGATTTTATCGAAGAAGGAATCAACTGGCTTCGTGCTCTCACCCAACTATCCCTATCCATATATACCAAAAACTGTTTGTAGGTAAGTGAGACGACCACAACAAAAACGCTCCCTTCGTCTCCATACATAAAAATTAATTTCTTACACCCTCTAGATATTTCATCTATGGCATGCAAGATGCTCAGCATCTAGAGCGTGTACGCCTCGAGTTTAATGCGTTTAATATACCCAAGGTTGAGCACAAGGATAAGAGCGAGTAAGGCGCTTAAAGAGCTTTTCTCTGATATATAGATTTTTCTTAATTATTTCAACTTGAATTTCCCAGATCCAATTGCACGGATGGTTATTTAAAAATCTATCTGAAGGGCCAGGAGACGGCGGATGCTTATGACAAATTCGACTATGAATTGTGTGGTAATGAGACCCAGCGTGTCATAAGCGAGGGTCCCCGTCTGGCCATGGTCTTCAGTTCGGGTGAGTTGCAAGGTCGCGGATTCAAGGGTAAATATACATTCGAGACGGAATACAAAATACCCGGCACTGCTGCCCCTGATGGCACCTGCAGCTTCACATATGTGAGCAGTTCGAAGAAACGCGGCGAACTGAATAGTCCACGCTATCCCTCCAACTATCCGTCAGAGACAAACTGTTCCTATTTGTTTTTGGCCGAGCCCAATGAGCAGGTGACCATTGTTTTCGATCATTTCAAAATTAAGGCTGATAACAATGCCAATGCCACAGTCGGTGCCTATGGGTTAGTAAGAGTTCAGTAAAAAGTGAAGAAGAGAAATTTATTTTATGACGAATGCCTTGCAGCTCTAGCGCCTGCTTTGAGGACTGGCTGGAAATGTATGTCGTCTATCGCGATAATAACGATCGGTTATTGGGTCGCTATTGTGGTTTGACAGCACCCGGACCCGTCGAGAGCCCACGCGGTGCCGTTGGTCTGCGCATCACATTGCATACGGATCAGGAGAATGTGGCTAGCGGCTTCAAGGCGCGCTACTTCTTCGAGTCGGCCAAATCCGATGCTGGCGATTGTGGCGGCAATTTCAGCAATGAGGACTCCGGCATTATCACATCCCCCAACTATCCAGCTGGCTATAAGGCACCAGGTCGCGGTATGGCCTCCATGGCCTGTAACTGGATAATGACTGCTCGACCGGGCTACAAACTCTCTATCAATTTTGAACAGTTTGCCCTAGAAGGTGATCCGGCAAGTAAGTGGATGCAAATATTTTATAGAACTCTTAAAAAATTAAATTTGAATTGTCTTGCATTTTCATTTAGATCGCGGCTGCCCCGCTGCTGTCTTGCGCCTGTGGGTCAACGTCGATTCGGATCAGCCACCACTGGAATTGTGTGGTGAAAAACCGCCAGTTGAACATTGGCATTATATATCAACGGGTCAAACTGCTCGCATCAGTTTTACCACCAGCGACAAGACAGTTGGTGCTCAGGTAAGTCAAGGAAAATAAAAATAATTATCTCTTTCCAAAGTCCCCAGAAGCAAGAAAGTAATATTTGATGTCTTGATTTGTTTACAGGGCTTCCGCATTGTTTGGACTGAAATACAAGATTCTGGACCCGGTCCACCATCCATTGGTCTTATCTGTGAATCCACATACCATTACCAGTGTGAGGTGGGCTATTGCATTTCCGATAAGCTTCGCTGCGATGGTGTGAAAAATTGCGGCCCTGGTGACGATAGTGACGAATTGCATTGTGAGTCGTGAGTGAGTCGAACGGTTCAGTTCAATTTTTAATTTCTTTTTAAAATTTAATTTACAAACCAAAAAAAAAAAAAAATTAATTTATTTTTATATTTTTTAAGTTTTTTTTTGTATGTTTCAGTGCCTCACACAAGCGAATATACAGAGATCATTTGTCATTTAATTTATATTTTTCATGATTAATTTCAATTGAATTGCATTTGATTTGTTAAGCTGTGATTTATTTCATTTTATATTATTGAAAACTTGAACCCGCCGAACAACTCTCAGAAATATTTATATATATACAATTTATAAAATATTTAACCATTAATATATAAAACCATAAAATCCCTTCACAACATATAATATAAAACTATACAAAATTACGTTTAGGCTTAACTAAATCCATTTCGAGCTTCATCGAAAATTATCGATGTATAATTGCACTTATCTAAGAATTTTCTTTTTGAACTAATTACTACCCTCAATTTGAATTATAAATAGCAATGTGTATCATTTTTACCACAGCCAGAATTTTTGTACATACTTTTTTGACTCTTGTTGGGGTGTGTGTTTTTTCTCCCCTAAAAAAAAAACCCCTTACCCTCAACTTCAGTATAGTTTGCATTTTATTTAATTCCTTATAAATAAATATCTATATATTTAGACTCTTTATGTTGTACTACTAAATACCCAAAAATTGAACATCTCAAAATAAAAACTAATAACAAATTCTACAAATAAATAAATGCGCTCAAATATACTTAATCTACAGCCACGCCCACACTAAAACTGTAAATCTCTCTCCCCCGTTTTTCTCTCTCACTTGTCTTATTCTTCTATTTCTCTATCTCTCCCCTTTCTCTCTCTCTCTCTCTCTCTCTCTGTTCTTTGTCTTTCCAAAATGTGATTTTCAAAAATAATTTTAAAAACGAAACGAAAATCGCTAAACAAATTAAAATGCAGGCAATGCCAATTTGAAGCGTTTGCCCACATTTTTACAGACATTTGTTTTAGCAATTATGGCATTAGTATTAAATACTTAAAAATTAGAAAATTCAAATTAAAAAATCAAATTGATTTAATTGGAATGCTAATTCACAAAACGGAATTGCCACGAGAATCAAAAGCCAAATTTCAAATTGAATTGACAAAAACAAATCGCACACAATATTTTTTAAGCAATCAAAGAAAGCTAAACAATTAAATTTAAATTTAAAAATAAAGTAATTGTAAAGTAAAAAAAAAAAGAAAAAAAAGAAAACTTTGGTCATACATAATAAAAACACGTGAGTCCTGCATAAACTTGTATACCTTCAAACACGCCCACCAATAATACTTTGTACCACTCTCATGACATGCACAGCAAATCACAAAAGTACAGTCTACGCAAACAAAACTCATAACCGACATTTCTTCAGAAACATAATTATTTGAAAGCCCCAATCTAGAATCATTTTGTTAGTCTTCATGAATAGAGTGTACGCAGTTATCAAGTCATTAAGAACTTTTGAGTTTCTTCTCAGGATATACTCATGCTTTATATTTGGTTGCATATTTAAGAAACTTAGGACTTGAGGTCTTAAATGGGCTCTTAAGCATGCCTAGAGCTTTAAACTATTTACGACTCCTTTTTAATTTCCCCTTTTCTGGCTTTTTTATGTTTTGCACTTTGATTTCAATTCTACGCATCCGTTTCTAAATGTACCCGAATCTGTGTAATTAATATTGAACTAAATTGAATGTTGTGTAAAATGGAAAATCGTTAAAACCAAATAAAACTTTGCACAGTCAATCTAAACAATTTCTGAATAAAAACCCTACACATTTAAGGAATTAGAAATCATCTACAAGCTACAAATTATCTTACATTTTTGAATCAGATCATATAACACAAGCCCTTAAGATCTCTAATTATTTACCAAAATGTGTATTTATTATTAACAAATTACCTATATTTTATTTTTCATTTTATCTTAAAAAAAAAAAAATTACAAAAAAAATAATAATAAATAATAAAAGGTACCACGGAAGCGCCCGAGGATCACGACGTTCTAATTATAATAGTACTAGTCGTCGTCTCGTGCCTAATCTGTCTCCTATGCACACTTTGTCACTCCAGAAGAAAACGTAGAAATCATGCACGCCAATTGGGTTTACACAGGAATGCACATTATGATTCACAGACGAGCGCAACAGGTAAGTTTGAGGGTTTTGAGACTAGAAATAAAATATGTTTTTGATTATTTATTTATTAATTTTTTTAATACTCTTTTGGAAGAAAAAATAGTTTGTAATGCGCAGAATCACTTATCGTAGAGCCCCAAAAGTTTCCCCTACATTTCCCCTACAGCTTAAAAGTTATCTTGGTATACAGCCTTCCTTTATTTGCAGATCAGATCAGATTGTAGCACTATATTATATAACTGTCATACGAACAATAAGCGGCTCAAGAAATAGCTCCCACATGTATTACCCTATCTCTTTCAAATTTGGGATATTTTAAGGCCAACCAGCGTACCACATTTCATAAGGATCGGACTACTATATCATATAGCTGCCATACCTTAACTCCCATATTTATTGACAGATCTCTATCAAGTTTAGTCCACATATGTGCCGAATTTCATAAGCATCGTACTACTATATCATATAGCTGTCATACCAACCTAAATCGGCTCTACTTATGACCAAACCCGTTCAAATTTCGAAAAGTGTTTGTAATCTTCGGCGCACCGAAGATAACGTTGGAATTATTTTTTAAATTTTTCTTTTATTGATTTCATTATTATATATTTTCTTTTAGGTTTTCTTTGATATAATTTTTGTAAAATTAAAGGTAAATTTATTTCATTTAATTATTTGAAATTGAAATGGGAAATTGAACTATGGGTCTTTCCTTTCACAGCGGGACTGAGTTCAAGCCGACGGCATTTGCAGAGTGGTGGAGCCAGCATTGCAGGCAGTCTGCATGGCATTAATAGCGGTAATTTGATAATACCACCAGCACCGTTGCCACCCACGAGTGTGCCACCGCCCCACATTTGTATTGCCGGTGTGGATATGTCGCATGGACTGATGTCGAATGACGAGGATGAGGATGACGATGACCTGGAGTTGGATGAAGATCTGCCTGCTGATATTTTCATCAATGATGTGCATTTCGACGAGGATAATATCGATCATGTAAACCAAATGGCGAACGTTTAACGATGGTTAAGGGTTTTAAAGCATTTTACTGCAATTTTAGTTATAAAACGCTATAGGTTAAGATGAAAAAGAGTTGAGAGAATCAGAAGCAAACAATAGATGCAGAGGCGAACTCTGAAGTGCTGTTAAGTTTATTAACATAATACATAACTACACGAGACATCAACTACAACAAGAACAACAAAAACAAGTAAAAATTCAAAAGTTAACAATACTGAAAAGACAAAAATAATATGCAAAAGTGCGAATTGATTAAGACATAAAATGAATAGAAATAAAAACAAAAAGCGCTAGTAAAAAATGGAAAATAATTTGTAAAAGTACAGTAGGCCAAAAAATTTGTAGTTGCGATTAACAAAAACAAATAGCCGCATTTTGCATAAGCATTATTATAATATTGATAAAAAAAAACATTTAAAATATATTATATTATACACATAGCATATACGTATGGCAAATGAAGGAATACCAAGAATCGGGTAAATGTGAAAATCCAAAAACAGAATGCTAAATGGAAACAAGTGCGGTAAAATGTGTAAGAACATTTTCAAAATGCCAAAATGGAAAGGCAAAAAGTTGTTGATTTTTATATTTGATACGAGATATATTTAGGTGAAGCATAAATTGAATTAATTATACAATAAATAAAATTAAAAAAAAAAAAATTAAATTCAAAGCCCCATAAATAAACAAATTTAATACGCAAAAAAAAAATTATATATATAAATATATATATAACAAAAGAGGACAACAAACTAAAAATGGCATAAAACAATAAAATTAAAAAAAAAAAAAAAAAACATTTATGATTTTCAATTTACACATTTTTTTACAACCGTGAAACATACACAAACAAAAAGGAACTTTTACCAATATAGAAAACATATTAGAAAAAATAATGTGCTCAATTGTAAAATGTTTATAAAGAATAAAAAGAAAAAACAATTTTTAAAAGAATGCAAAAATTAAACATAAACAATAAAAGCCAAATAAGTGAAAATAAATAAATAAAAAAAAAATTAATAAAAAAAAAGAATTAGTGACTATCAAAACTGTATCTTCCAGCAAATAGTTAAAATAAAATAAATAAAAATTGCAATTGAAATAAATTTATATTAAAAGAAAATAAAAATAAACACATAAGAATAATTTGGTGTCAAGTCCCCAAAGTAAAATTTGTGAAATTCAAGAATTTTTGTCTATTTAAGCACAGTTTTTGTAACCGAAATTTAAATGCCAAAAAATAAAACAAGTGGCATTCAAATTGGCAAACAAAAAAGAAATCAACTTAATACAAAAAAAAAGAAAAGAATATTTAAAAATTTATATAAAATGTACACAAAATAAATGATGATAATAAATTTTACACAAGAGCAAAAATTCAATTTTAAAATAATTGCAATATTATTTTTTAATAAAATATAAGCTAAACTAAATTTATAAGTTTATATTGTTTTTACTATATTTTAAATATTCCCATTTTTTATTTGAACTTTTCTTCGCTATGAATTGTTTTTATTTTCTAAGATATCTAAGAAAATTTTTAATACTAAAAAAGAAAACCAAATCTATTGAAAGAGGTAAAAAAAAGAATTATGGGTTTCATAGCGCACGTACGTTTTGAAGTAAAATTTAAAAATTAAAAAAAAACAACAATTTAAATAAAAAAAAAACTTAAAATAAAAATCATATTGTTGAAAATAAAATCAAAACAATTAAAAAAAAAAAAAAACAACTGGCTTAATTAAAAAATACAACAACTCAAAATCGAAGAAGGAATAATTAATGAACGTAGGTGTTTAAACAAATTTAATAAATAAATAATACTAACTATTGCATTAAACAAGTAACACGTTGTTAAATTGTTGCTAAAGCAGAAAATCAACCTAAATTTAAGAAATTATATTTAAAACGGAAAAACTGAAAACAAAAAAAAAAACTATTTAGTTTAAGTGTACAAATTTTGTTGTTGTATTGCATTAAAAAAAAAGATGAAACACAAAAAAAAATTAGTTACTAAAAATGAAAAGTAAAAAACCAAAATTAATTCACATTTTCGAAAGAATAATTAAAAGAAAAATAAAAACTCCTCGGAAAAAAACCCAAATCTTCTAAGCATAAGCAAAATGTTTTCTAAAAAAAAAAATAAGACATAAAATTTAAAAACCAAAGTTAAATTAAAAAGGTAAAAGCAAATGTTAATTGAAAAAAATTAAGAAGACAAGATTTATTAAATCAAAAACAAAAAAATACATATATGAAAGCCATTTGAGCAAATTACCAAAACTAAATAAATCCATAAACACTTTGGCTAACTAACAGTTGACTAAAGACCGGCATAAATAAAAATCTGAAAAATTAAAAAAAAAAAAAAAAACAACACCTACAAAAACAATTCCATGTTAACATTAAATATAAATAAAAAGTAATTAAATAAATGAATGCTATAATTGAACAAAAATTAATAAAGCAAGTTTTATTCAAATTAAAAGAGGGTCGAAAAATATATTTATAAATTTAAATACTAAATACTGATTGATATAGTTAGGAAATGATGGCTCTACTTCTGATCATTTAAGCGGAATTTTTCCAGTATTTTATTTATGGCCTCGGCATCACCTTCCATCTTGGCCTTGTCCTAGAAAACAAAATAATTCGAGTAACTAAATAAAATGATAAAAGCTTTACCCACTTGCTTGAGCACTTCATCGAAAGTGGTCTGCTTGGTGCCCACCAGATAGAAGTCTTCATCGGCTATGGTTATCTGACCATCGACATTGGGCGAACTACCCTCGAAAATGTCCAGGGCTTTGAAATCAAAAACTGCAGTGAAGCAATAAGCCAATTCCACATGGTGAATAAATCTTTCACTCACCCACACTCTTGATAAGCTTGCCCTCGGTATCGGTAAAATTAAATTGAAAAGTATTGACAACTGTACGCTTGGATGGATCCGACTCCTTGAGCTTATGGCGTATTTTTTCTATGATCTCGTCGCTCTTCATTTTGATCAGACACTGAACAGCTTGGCTGGCAAAGCGTTACTAGCTCGACTACTGCCGGCAATTACCCAGAGTAAGCTCAAAAGAAAGATTAGCACATTGAATGGGGCCGATGATGTCGCAAGTTTATTTGTCGTTTGCATAATGTTCAATTAAAGTCAATTTGTTTGATAGTCAAATGATAAAGTGTATACATCTGGGGCATGGGAAATTCTTATAAATCTCTGAATACAGTACGAATAAACTAGCAGTGAATTTCTATATATTTTGAATAAAATAATATCTAGAACTACTAACTTAGGCTAAGTAGATTAATTAACTTAAGGTTTCCAGAGCTTAAGCAAGCCATCTTCACTGTACGTAGCCAAAAGATTCTGATGTGGATGATGGGTCATGCCGATAACATCTTTTTCATGCACCTGAAATTAAAAAAAAAAAAAAAACAGTCAGATTGGCTCTTTTTCAAAATGGATCTACTTACATTTAAGGTACGCTCTAGTTTGCCCGAGGAGACGGAGAAACAATAGAGCACTTGATCTTCACCAGCACAGTATATAAATTCACCACGTGGGGAGAGAGTGGCAGAGATGAAGGCGCCACCTTCTCTCTTACCCGACGAGAATGAGCGTACAATTTGGCCTTGCATGTTCATTATGACAACTGTATTGGATCTGTTGCAGACAATAAAGTGCTCTGGATTCTTGGGCAGTATGAGTACAGTGTTGACAGCCAGTTCATTGCCCAGGGGCTTGTAGGTGGCCACGCATTCAGTGGTCTTGAGAGACCAGACTTTGACAGTGCCGTCCGAGGAAGCGCTGAGCACGCTGTGACCGTCGGGGGTGAAAGTGGCCTCGTTGACATACGACATGTGGCCCTTGAATTCCTTCAGCATTTTGCCAGACTTTAGGCCGTGCAAGCGAACTGTGTAGTCGAAGGAGGCGCTCAGCACTTGACTGTTATCGCGAGAGAACTGCAGACAGGTTATGCCCTTGGTGTGGGCCTTCTCGAATTTCCTTAAGCATTGGCCTGTGATGATGCGCCAGACCTTTATTTGGCCGTCTTGGGCACCTGAGGCCACCATTTCAGAGTCCCGAGAGAAACTTAGGGCCAACACAGCCTGTTCCATCATCATGAACTGATCTTGCGCTTGGTATTTCAAATCCTTACGAACTTTGCCAGTGGTGAAATTCCAAACCTCTAGAAAACCGTCCACACTGCCTGTTATAAGATACTGGCCATCGGGGGAAAATTGAGCGCATTCCACATGAGACTTTTGACCGAATTTAATCTGGCGGAAGAGCTGTGTGGGGTACATTTCCTCTTCTTGGTCCTTCATGGCAGCTTTGCCGCGGAACAAATCGATGGTGGTACCAGGAGGTAGTAGACCCTGATGCTGCTGCCATTTAAGAGCCTGTCCAAGCAAGGCCAATAACCTAGACGAAGGCACCACATGAACTTCACCGCTCAATTCTTGTGCAATGGCCGTTCTGCGTTTCTCCTTGCTGCTACCTTCGGGGTAAGCCTCTCGAGGATCAAAGTAAGCGCGCTGAAGCATATTTTCTATAATATAAAAATTGGTTTAATTTTAAGTTACCTGGGACCTGATAAGACTCACCTAAATGTATATAGCGTTCTGGTTCATGTTGTTTTAACATACTCATGGGATCTGTTTGGCGCAATAAGGATCGGGCAGCACCCAATTCGCGTAGCTCTATAAGTTCCAGTACAATTTGTTCGTACAGATTGAGTAATTTTTTATCCGGCAGTTTTAAGGATTGCGTTAGTTTTAAGACTGTATCCCAGTGACCGTTTGAAATATCTTGAACAAATCCATCGACGCTGTCCACCGTGTTTAGTGAAACACCAGTTTCCTCCTAGGTTTAGTAAAAATAATTACTCTGAAATTTTCATACATTAAATAGTCCGAAACAATTCATACCTGCAGCGTTTGTAGTGTTTTCATTAAATTCGACTCCTTCAGGTATTGCTGGATCAAGCGGATTACACTGAGAATTACCCAGATAAAATTATATATGAAACAGGCCAACATTTGTTGCTGATTCTTATATACTTACTCGGCAGATTCGATTTCAATAGACATGATTGACAATATTTAAAATCTACACTGTGAGATTTTTATAAATATAAATAATGTCGACCGGTTTTTTTTTGCTGCTAATAGAGATGAGCGATGTGCTCGAGCAATAGTAAGTATCGATACATATCGATGCTTATTATACTCTATTCTCATTTATGAATTAGTTCAAATTCGCTCATTGTTGTTAGTTTTTAGTTCCGGAACTACACAGAACGTCGCGAGTGCGGAAATTAGCCAGTTTTCTGTAAAATTATGCAAAAACCGAGATAAAACTGGCAAATTTTCTTATTTGTGGTTCCTCAAAGTAATAAATACCAATTGAACTCAAGCATAATGTACTATTGAATTAAAACCGCCTTTGGTTTGTTTGAGTGCGCCTCGCTGTCTCTCACTCTCTCTCTCTTGGTCCGTCGGCCGAGTTTCTTTTGTTTATGCGCGTTTAGGAGAGCAACGTTAGCCTGAGCACAAAATGCGCAAATAAACATTCATATACACACACACACACGTGGCTACTGTCCAGTCACACACTAAATTCGCGAAAGCGCCAACTTGGGACTGTGCGCATTGTTATTGCGCTACCAGGGCTCCCCAGCTCGCTCTCACTATCTATCGCACTCTCACTCGGCCTCTCTCTCGCTCTCGCTCTCTCTGTCTCTCGCAATCGCCTGCGGTTGTATTTCTGTTTCGTTGCAAACCGTGAGATTTATAAAGGCGACAGCGACATTTGCCATTGGAGTTGAACGGCATGACGGTCGTTGTGAACGGGAATCAGCAGCCAGAGCCAATTCTCCGACGCCCCCACCAGCCAAACGCGCGGCTGCAGGGCAACAACACCAAGCAAACCAAGAATGCTAATCCGCTGGCTGCAGAATTAATTTGGCCCACATCTGACAACGGTAAATTGGGCTACGACCAAGTGCCGTGTTAGGTCGCGTGATATTGATATTGATTCTAATAGAGATTGTGTGATTCTGCGATTCGCCACAAACTCGGGTGTGAGTGTATATATTTATACATATATATTTTTTGCATTAGGTGCACCCACAGCCTTGACGCTGGTGGTAGTGACGGTAGTGTTCGTGGTGGTGGTGGTCTCAGTAACAACAACAACATTGTCCAAGCTCTGCCTGCTGCTGGTGCTGCTGCCTCTGCTGCTCGTGTGCTCCACTCGTTCGGCAAATCGTGATTCTGTGTATACTACAAAAAACAGTTTTGCTTGTCAAAGGCGGCTGCAGGCAGCTGGCGGCACGCCCTTTCATTGTGCGTGCGTATATCTTCTCGACTGGCACAGGCAGTCCGACTCCAGCGCAGGCTGGCGGCTCAAACGGCTGCCACACTCAATAGTGCAACAAGGAAAGCCCCAACTGAATACAGAAACAAAATAACAACAACACTTTGAATTTCACAACAAATCCGAGTGTTAAAAAAAATCCAATGAAAATTTAGCTTCAAAATGTGTGTAATTTGACTTTTGATGAGTGCGCGTACAAAAAACAATTAACAACATTTACAAATACTACAAAATAAAAAAACCACAACAGATCTCTGGCGCAATTACCCACTCACACATGCATATACACGCCGCGTAGATGATGTGCAACAATAGCAAAAGAAATTACAAGTAACAGAAGAAAACAAAAACAAAGCAACAGTCGCAGACTCAAGAGGCAAGGCAAGTGGCCACCAGCTGGAGCCGTGCTCTCTAGACATAAAGATGAAGATGGTGGACAAATCTGCCAAATTGGTTGATAAGCTGGCTGCCAATATGACCGGTGGCAGTAGCAGCGGTGGCGGCGGCGGCGGCGGCGGTGGTGGAGGTGGCGGTGGCTCTGGCATGACCATGGGCAGTAGTGCGACCGGCCCCGGTTCGGGTGGCGGCATGGCCGGTCTCTCTGGACCAGCTAATGGCCAGAAACCAGTGCCCATGAAACTGTTTGCCGCCTGGGAAGTGGATAGAACGCCGCCAAATTGCATACCAAGGTGAGTCCAAATTATCCTAAAAAATAGAGGAGAGAGCGAAAAGCAAAGTTCTCCTCAGCTCCATTTCAGAGTTTTGTTTGCGTGGTTTCCGTGCGATTTGCTCGACTATTTTTAGACATTTGTTTTGCTTACCCCTCCAACAACAACAACAACAATAAGAGCGCCTAAGAATAACAACACCAAAAGTTAAGTTAAGCAGTTGTTTTCCTTGGCGAACCTTTCTTTTAGCTATTTTTATTTGCTATTATTTTTGTTGCCGATATTTATTACCTTTCTATAGCAATTAACCTCTAGCTGGTTTTTCAGAGTATTTTCGTTGTTGTTGTTGTTTTCTTTACTTTATTTATGGCCCACAAAAAATATGATACAAAATCAATTTGTCAATTTTGTCTATTTTGCTTGGTTCCTTGATTTTCCAAAGCCCAGACTAAACCGGAAATTTGATGGCTCTTTGTCCTAGTTATTTGAACCTCAACCAAAGTGTATATTGTGTTTGCCGGGTTGTCAGCATGTCATTTGTTAGTTTGATAAGGATTTATTTGCCTGCTTTGTGTGAGTCAGCAAGCAATTTAGTCCACGACTGATTCCGCATTTATTTTGGCGCATGTTTACCCATTAACCCAAAGATAAGACCCTCTCAGGGCCTAATCATTTCGATTCCGAAAATAAAACAGTTTCTTTGGGCTCTCAAAACTGCACTCGAAAGTTTCAGTTTTTGTTTTTCTTTTTCGACTTTTTAATCTGCCTAATTGCCAAGTTTTATACCTGATAAAAACAAAAAATAAAAGTATATCTAAGAATAGGAATCAATTGAGTGTGTATGAAGTGGCACACCCTACAGAACTTTTCAACAAGTCCAAAGTATCTTTGAATTATGAATGCCACTTTATGCTTCCAACCAAGCGCATTAAACATTCAAGACTTTTTGAATACAAAAAAGAAAAAAAATATATATATATAAATATAAAAAAAGAGGGTGAGGTAGAAATCGGCTTATGGCCAATCCCCCCTCCTGGTTAAAGTATATTTTGGGTCGCCGTGAATGCTGCCTCTAAAGGTCAGGCCCGGCAAATGTTGTGAAGACTGAAGCGCTTATCTTTGGGATACATGGTTTATTTTTGGTTGCCGGCTTCTGTTTGTTTATAATTATGCGGCGAGGCATTTCAACTCACTCGTTGTTTACAATTGTAAATAAAGCTGAAAAGTAAAAACACTAAAATCAAATTAAATGTTCTGACATTTTAAAATGCTGCAAACTTTCACCTCACGAGACCGCCGAGAAAAATGCCCACTTTATATAATTTTCATAATTAAACCTCGACCAGGGTCGTCTTGAGGAAATTGCCCAACTTTTATATTTCTATATGAAAGGGCCCAGCTAGTCTTATGGCCAAACTTATACGTGACATTTTCGTCTGAGTGAACCCGGCTAAAAACAATAATATTGTCTTTATGATTTGGGCTGAAATTATCTTCCCAAAGACGCGTAATCTTTAAAATTCGACGGATTTTTAAGGTTGACCCATTTTTTTTTATCTGAGGCAAACATTTGTTTTGCCTCACGTGCAACCCGGCAAATTTTGAGATATCTTACACAATTGAATTCAATTTGAGGTAGGTCTCTGAAGCAGGTAAAAAAAAAGATATTGCAAGAAAGTTATATAGACCTTCTGTTCTTGAGAGTTCTTTTTATATATTTATCCTTTAAATAGTCAAGGTTTTTTTTGTTTTTTTTTTTTTTTGTTGACTCATCGGAAAATTTATTGAAATTTTTATACGTGTCCAGCGACTTTCTTTTATTTAATCTTTTGGCTCGGAATGGGAACATTTTAACAAAGAACCAAAATATTATCGAAAAATATTTTATAAATAAAGCTCATAAGCATTTATAAATATATATATACATTTATAATTTATAAAGTCATGTAGTTGTTTTTTTGTTTTTGACTAGAAATTAATTAAAGAAAGAAAAAAATACTCTGAGATACAAATAGCTGAATATATATATGTATATATATCTTTGTATAATTCTCAGTATCGAGGCGACACAATTTTGTTTATTTTGCCAGCTGCTAAGCAAAGGCAGCCAAGAGCATTCAAAAATTGGGGCTCGACCATCTGACAGCCCAAGAGGGCAGGGCTAGGCTAAGCTACCGAATGACCGATATGGCTGTTTGGTATCTGCGGCTGCTGTATCTATCTATCTATCTATCTAAGAGTATCTATAAGTAGAATTTATAGCAGCGACAACTGTTGGTGCGCGTGTTGCTCACGAATTTCGACCTTGAACTTTTTCTCTGTTCTGTTTTCCTTATTTTTCAAAACACCAAAATAATATCAACATCAGCCGAGCTACAGGCATCAGGCCATCACATGAGCCAGTGTGTCACAAATTAAATTTCTGCTTGCACCAAAAAAATATTTATTGTTTTGGTATAGAAAATTTCAGAAAACTGTTCAATTTTCTGTATTTTTTATTTTATGGCACTGCAGAGCTTTTACATAAAACATTTGCCTAGGTATATCTACAATCTCTGCAGTTGATGGCCAAGAATTTATAAGCCAAACTGGCTGGCATAATTATTTCTGAAAGTCGTCTAACCCTGAACTGAAAGTTTCTTGCGAAAAAAGAAAAAGTGAAATCCATATACTCGGATTTCTTTACACACAAGCCATTAACTGTGATTGATTTCTTAATGTACAGCATCATGACCTTAATAACTTGAACCCGTCGGTTTAACCATTTGGGTACGCCTATCTGGGCCCAGAGAGAAATAGGTCTGGTTTGATGCAACCGCAAAGCGCATTAGACCAGAGGGCTTGCTCCGACGGGTTTGATGATTCGTATTAATGGTTTTTTACTCTGGCCAGGCCGGACTGTGGGTAATATCGTTTCATTCGTCTTTGCTGGCAGAGACATGGCCAAGTTAATTGAATGAAATATGCATTGCTGCGGTCGAATGGCTTACATTTTTTTTTATCGAAATGTATCCAAAACCCCTTGAGATTCTTATTTGCAAAACGTGTCAATGAAGCAGAAGAAGTGAATATACAAAACAGATAATTTAATATGAGGGAAGACAGCTCAGGTCATCAGGAAGCAGCTTGAAGTGGTTGTGGAAGTAAACAAAGCCAAAATGCAACGAGGTCAGCCTTTGTTAAAGGCAAAATGTGGTGCAAAGAAAGAATGAAAGAAAGAAACTTGCCTGGGAAACTTGCAGGCCAACAAAGGCGCAGTCAACTGGTCAGGGAGTGGTGATCAATTGGTTTGACTGGGACTCTCTCGGTGAGTCACGAAGTGAACTGGGCTCTGTCTGCTTTTTAATGTTTACTTGGCTTAGACAAAGACTTGTGCAGGTGGTTGATGGGTGGCTGAGTCAAAAGAGCGGGGGAAAAATGGCAGATAAAACACGTCAACGTCAAGTTTGTTGACTTGCAGACTGGACAACCCGAAAGGGGGGCAACTTAACAGAGAGTAGGGAACGAAGCAGTAAAGAGCTTCCGCCTTTGTGTCTAAGCCAAACTAGTCGACGGCAGTCGATTGTCTAACGGATGTCGGCTTTATAAATCGTTGCTGGTTCCAAACAGACAGACAGATAGATGGACAGACAAAGACGTTGTGGCAGTTGGACAGGCCAGTTCATAAAAATGCAATTTATTAGCATAGGAAATGTGATTTGGCCAAGTTCGTAACCAATAGCCAATCATGGAGTAGTTATGACAATCAATTTTGCTTGCAACCCTAAAGTCTTCTGCCTCAAAAAATGCCCGACTAAGCTTAAAAAAATTCATAGATTATTTTTTTGGTTTCTCAGAAATATCTAATTATTTACAACTTGCAAATTATTTGAAGGCTGACTCAGAATGGTTGAGGGTTCACAGATGCGTCATCTGAAATGTGATCTGAACAAAAGTCATTGAGCTTGACAAACATTTTGGCATGTGGCTTAGGCAAAAGTTGTGGCGCCAAAAAAATAATATAAAAAAAAAATTGTATATATAAAAAGAAAGCACCTCGGATGTCCGCCGGTTTTTCGTTTCTTTTTGCCATTAAAAACAAAAAAAAAGCAATTTGAAAGTGAAAGGCTGAGAGAGCCTAGGCATTCAAATCGTGTGCTTGTCTGTCCAAATGAACTCCAGTCAACTGTAAGTTAAGTTATTAGCAACCTAACAGATGTCTAATGTGGGCTATGACCCAAGACATCTGCTGGTGCTGTTTTTGGCACATGAAAATGTTAATGAGCTGTTGCCGTTTATATTTTTATGTGTGTCAATAATTTAACGCTAGATTGCAAAATTTACTCGTAAAAGTTTGTCAAGAAATCTATCTGAAAGATACAACTTTTCAACTTGTGGACTTTTGTTTGTTTGCTTCTTTCTAATACTCTTTTCACAGAAAACAGAGTATATTCATTTAGCTCTGATGTTTGTAACGCACAGTACCAAACATCGTAGACCCCCAAAAGTTACATAAGTATACGCTTTTGTGCTGAATTTTATTAAAATCGGACTACTATATCATATAGCTATCGGCCCTAATAACTGACCAACCCCGTTCATGTGATTTACGGAAAAAAATGGCGAAAAGAGTTTGTAATCTTCGGCACCCCGAAGATAACAGTGGGACTTTTTTTTTTTTTTTGTTAAAGTGAAGCACAAAAGAATTGTTGAAATAGTTACTAAGCTCTCTCAGTTCTCTCTGTATCTGCTCAAGTACTTGACACATTTTACTTGGAACAAACGAGCTTGTTGCCTCGTAACCAGCTCAGAAACTTACGTGGGAGTTGTATAACTTTTCCTCTCACACACAACTACTCAAAAGATGAAAAAAAAGGAAAAACTGAAGCTTAGTTTTATTTACTGAATTTTTAGTGCAATTTTTGTTTTTTTTTTTTTTTTGTTCTCATTCTTTTCAAGTTGCTTTGTCGATTTAATTCTGTCAGCCTTTAATGCTAGGAAAATTTGCATAATTGTTGTAGCTTTGCCTTTCCACTTCAATCGCCGCATTCCTCTGCATTCTTGACTTGATAAAAATCTAGCTGAGTTGGGAAAATGTTTTCACTTTATCAAATTGCATAATTGATTTAATGAACGCTACCCAAACCGATAAGATTAAATCTTTATTACTCATTTCACTTTTCAATTACACAAGGCCAAATATATTTCATAATTAATTCCCCAAAACTAAATACACATATAAATTTTTTTTTTTTAGATTTTCATATGTGAAACAAGCGAATGCCATTGTCTTTTATGTTGAACAAAAGCAGAGCATTCATGCTATTCACATAGTGTCAAATGAAAGTATAATAGAAATGTGGTAGCCAAGGCATATGGAGACGTAGAAAGATATAAAGGAATAAAATCAAATTCCAGCTGTTATGTTGGTCAAAGAATTTCAATTTAATTTCCCCCTTTGTATTAAAATGAGAAATGGTCTCTCCAGGCGAATCGACCGAACCGACCACCCATTGTGTGCTGAGGCAATCAAAACTTAAAGACACAGCGGTGAGCTTAGTGAGCCAAGTAGGAGAGGGTGCTGTGGTGCGGAAATGGTCTGTTGCCAGGAGCTGTAGAACCTCTTTGAATTATGGTCAATGTGTTTGATGAGTCAGGTGTGAGTTTTATTTTATTAGATTCACTCTGCCACAGGCTGGCTTAAGGCACTTTGATTTCTTAAATGACCTGAAAATTTTTAAGGCAAAACTTTTGTTTGGAGAATGAGTAAGTCGAGTGCTAAGGAGACTGACTATTTTAAATTGCATTTCTACTTGAGTGGGTAGCATATTAGTTATGATTCTACTCATAAAATTTCATCCATCTCTTTTTACGACTTCTCCTTGATATGGCAAACAATATGTTATGGTGTTTTTAGTTTTATTAGGTAATTAGTCTGTCAACAATTTCGAGAGGGAAGTCTTGTGAATATAGCAAAATACTTAAACAACTGCTGTTTCTTGGTTTTTGTCAACAATTTAAAAGTTTTTATTATTTGTCTCGATTCAATCGCTCAGGCATAACTCTTTAATTGGGAATGACTAATTTGTTGACAAATTCGTTTGGTATTTGTTGTTTTTGTGATTTTATTATATTATTTTGAATATTTTGATATAGTTAAATATTTTATTTCCAGACCGTTGAACAGTTTATTAATGACCCAAATATCAAATGACCGTGTTATCTGACTAAAGCACCTGCTCCTGCCCTGCTCCACCTCTGATTGAGTGTCTTTTGTAAGCCAATCTTGGCATTGTTGTGGCTTCTGTCAGTTACAGTTTTTGATTACCATATCAATTTGCCATTGCCATTTATTGATGATGCCAATATTTATGCTTTAACCATTGTTATGCATTTTCTATAACTCATAGAAAAATTATCAAGTGTGAGTGGCTTGAATAAATCCACTCATATTGGGAGAGTAGCGAAAAAAAAATTAATTGGATTATGGAAAGTATTTTTTTGTGATTGATTTGTTATGTAAATCAATCAGGCTGCCAAAAGGTTTTAGAATTTTTCTTTTTTACTGATTTTCCTGAAAATGCAAAATTTCAACGAATTCTTTTAAAATTGATGAAATATTGAAAGCTCTTGTTCAGATTGTAATTGAAAGTTGCATACACTTTGAAAACAATTACCTGTGTCAGTAATTACAGAATTTTCTTTGATTCGTTAATAATTGAAAGGCAAATGCATTCTTAATGGCTCGGAAACCCCAGCGCCTGCACCACCTCGTCTCCCAGGAGGCATAAAGTTTTTGAACCCAAAGTGAATGAACCGCAATAACCTCTTCGCCAGGGCTTGGACACTCTTTCATTAAAAGGCCAAGCTGTTCAGTCTTACCATTCTATTCTGACGTATGGGGAAGACACTCCCCCACAGTTTACATATTTATGTCTGAAAATCATTAACTTTGATTGTGAATTTAAATACGTGTTTAGCTTTATACGTTTAGAGCACTTCACTAAACTGCAATTTAGCTACTAATTGTAGCAAATTACTCAAGCCATTGGCATCGATTTTTATTGCCATTGTTGTAGTTGTTGTTGCTGTTGTTGTTTCGTCGTTTACCGCTGTGAACTGAATGCCAATGCCAATTGCATTGTTGTCCAAATGTAAATGCATATTTTTTTTTTCGGTTTCCCAAAGTTCCATTCGCCATGCCATTGTTTGCCACACAGGAGAGTTGCCGAAACTAAAAAAAAAGCAAAAATAGAAAAAAAAAAAAAACTGGACGGGTAAAAACACATGGCGGCGGCCATTTCCGGGCGCGCAAAAGCACGCGTTGTATAAATTAACTCTGGTTTACCGCATGCATAAGTAAATTGCATACGAAATCTATTTTGTTGATCAATAATACAATGACCTAAGCAAAGATGTGTGGTTGTTTTGGTCTTTTTTTCTTCTGTGTGTGTTTTTTTTTTTTTCATTGTTGACAGAAGGCAAACTTTGGCTGACGAGTGGCTGTTCTCTGTTCGCCGTTTCGGTGTAGGTTATATTTATGTGGATTGCTAATTGCAGTACACACAGTAGGGCGTTCTGTCTGCGTCATGAAATGCCGCAGACCTTTTCGCTTTTCATGTTTTTTCCAATAAGACCAAAAATGGTCCGAGCCAAAACTCATACGCCCCGTTGTACCGCACATATGAGCTACTGCTTTTAATATGCGACCATGTAAAGTTTTTATCCAAAAGTCTAACTAAACCAGTTTCGTGATTTAAATTCATTAGGCTTTCACAGCATTTCAGGCCAGACCAATTTGGCTAGCCTGTACGCTAAATGAGTCATGTGTCGCGCTCTCTCTGTCTCTCTCTCTCTCTAAATAATCCTTTTTCGCTTGACAACAATATAATGCAAATCTTTCTTGATAGCCAAAGTCTAAAACTTAAATGAAGCCCTAAAAGTTGACCCACACGTCGTCGCTTTGAATGTGACATAAACAAACGAGCGACGCGTCTGAGGTCTTGTCGTTGACATGTCTGGGCTATTTAGCTGTCCTTCTTTTTCTTCTACTTCTTGTTTTTTTTTTTCTGTTGTAATATCTTAGGGCTTATTGCGAAAGATTTTTCATAGCTAAAATACCTAAATTGGGTTGTCCTTGATTTGGGCCAACATTTCATGTCTCCCGCCAATTATGACTTGCATTTGAATTACAAACGTTTGACACACGCCAGGTTAAATGCTCCACAGCAAATTGAAATGCCAATTGTAATCTGTTCTATCTGACTGGGTGTTAATATCATCAAACCATAGACCACGCTCTATTAAGTAATTGGAATAACTTGCAGACCAGGTGAAACCCACACGCAAGGCCCTACTCGGTTCCAGCCTAAAAATATATTCTAAATTCTTTTTTTGTTTTTTTGTGGTTCGTTTTTGTTTTCTTGTTTATTGTTTTAATGATGTCAAAGGTGGCGCTGGTGCTAAATTCAGAGCAAAACAGAATTGCGCTACTAAACAAATCAAGTACGCAAAGCAATTGACATTTTTTTTTCGCAACCCCATCCCCGGTTCCCAGCAAGCAAGAACCTTATCAACGAGATCGCATTAACCCCAAGGCTAGAGATGTGCCAGTGACACAGTTTTATTTATTTTGTGTCGACTCGTCGGGGCGAAAAAAAAAAGAAAAAATGGAATGAAAAATATTTTGTGCTCTTGATTGACGCTGTTGGGTTGAATTGTTTGCTTTGGGTTGAAATTAGAGAAACTAAATTTTGTATTTCCCGCCAGACCAGCTCAGCCGGCAAATCAGTTTCAATTTAACGCTCTCTTGATACTTAACCCGACTCATGGGGGCCCGAGTAGAGCCGTCGAGGTGTTGGGATTTTGTTAAATTCTTACGATTAGCATTGAAAAATTCTCTCTTTTTCAAATCTATTTTTTTGGAATTTTTTTTTTTCATATTGCGCACCAGGTCTATTAATCACGTCTGAGGCCTGCAGCCACGCGTAACACCTCACGAGACATATAAAAAGAGCTTCATACGAAGCCCACAAAGCATACAAAGAGAGCTTGCCGTACAATGAACTTAATCAGTGTGGTATGGCGTGTGGGGACAGGGGAAAAGGCAAAGACAAAAATGAAAAAATAAATACAGTAAATTTTGCAAGCAAAAAAAAAAAAAGCTTTCCGGCAGCACCGTAGATCGATGGCGCCCATTACATTTCAAATTTTACAAATGTCAATCACTGCAAAAAAAGAAGAAAAAAAACAACAACAACAAAAGAAAAAGCTAAACATTTAAAAACGCATCAAACTGGAAGAAAATGAAGCCGAACGTTAAACTCGAGGCGAGTTTGGGATACCCTTTACGTAGTAGACGGAATTGAATAGATGCTAACCCTAGTCGGATGGTATCCCTAGTCGTCTATGTTCACATAAAACCTCTAGTCAATCGAAAGATTTTTAAATTTGTAACAACTTTTTAGAAGCAATTAATACAAAAATCCTAAAGCTGTAGAAATTACAAGGCTTTGAAAAAGTGAGGGCGTGGAAGGAAGGGCGGGGGGAGAAAAAAAAAACTTGACCAGCATACATATATAAAGAGTCCGAGTCCCAAGTTAATTATCCTAGCTCTCAGATCTAGGCGTTCTCACGGACTGACGGAGAGTCGGGCAGACAAACGGACATATCTGTATCAATTTCTCTAGTCACCCTGATCTTTGGGAGGTCTACGACGTCTCCTTCTCTATGTTACATACATTTGCACAAACTTAATATACCCTTACCCTTAAGGTACAGGGTATAATTATTGTATTTGCCTTGCAATTTAACAGACACAAATCTGAACAATAAAAAAAAAACAAACTTTGTCACACTCTTAGACAATCATTAAGATGGCTTGCACGTAGAAATCGGGTGTGTTTTTTTTTCTATAGATTTTGCATCATTATATAAATGACGACTTAAAATTTGAAAAAAAATATATATCATTAGTCATAGGGCCAAGGCAGTCAGAACGGGCCACCTACGTTTCGATAAGGTTGAAACCTGATTCTGAAATTGTCTGTCACACTTATATAAGGAATAAATCTATAATTCAAGGCTATGACTTACCAATTTAGAATGGCTTTTCCAACTTTTCTTGACACTTGAAAACCTCGTAAATTCTCTCTTTCGAATAGCCCCAAATTAGAACGACTTGCCTAATGGATTCCAAGTATTTCACTCGGTGGCAAAGCCACACACATGGCCTGTCAATTACAGCCCAGCCAAATTCAGTTGAAATTTTCCATCTATACAAAATGTGAACGCGGTCAAGTGCATACTAATTAAAAAAGTCAGCCAGCCGAATGTGTGAAAAAAGGCGACATTCCCCCAGCCATTTAAGGGGGCGCTTACAGCTCTGCAGAGTTGCTTTGGAATTGTTTTAATCGTGTATATGCATGAAATATTTGTTAATAAATTAATTATGCCAACTTGACACCACATTCCAAAAGGTACTGTTTTAAGTATTTATATTCATGAGCTACAAAACTTGTTGTGAAAATCATTCAGGGCATGGAGTGAACATCTCTTTATCTGCTTAGTTAGCCAACCGAAAGGTCATTTGCATACTCACTGCTTTGTGGCGGAAGTTGTGCAGAGTCACCCAAGAACCTATATAAATGAGTATATATATGTGTATACACTGATTGGTCATGGCTGTGGATACAATTGTGTACTCAGCAGGCAGCCGGTCAGTTTATATAGTGTGATATTAAAAATAATTGTATTGTGCGTAATCTCTGGCATATTACAAAGCAAATATGAATCAGGAAATGCTTTAAAAATTTCTGTATGGCACCGAAATTGTAATCATCCCACCATTGTGTTGCATCCAACCAGAGGAGGGATGATGGTAGACCTTCAGATCTTATATTCAGTTGCTCGAGTCTGCCATAAATCTTCCGTATGACAGATTCGTGAGCGTTGAGAAGCAAAAAATAATAGAAAATTTACCCATCTGATTAATTTCCATTTGACTAGGCACACTTTTCTTTTTCTTCTTCTTCTTCTTCTTGTTATTGTTATTGCTGTTGTTCAATTTCCATATCCATTTTGGCAGATCATAGGAAAATCACATTTCACATTCACATTTCTTCTTTGATTCGTTTATTTCGGTTGATTGCAATTTTTATTTTAGTCGCTTTTTTGTTTTTGTGGTTTCTCTCATTATTTGTCTTTGATTTGCTGGCGTGAAATTGATTTTTTTTCGCTCAAGTAACAAACCAGAGGGTACTGCCCCCTTCCCCACCATGCATATCCTAAATCTGTAATAGTTGTTGTTGCTTTTATTGTAATGCGCTTTTCCAATTGCTTTTTGAAATAGCTTTTGCCGTGAAAACCCATCAATTTGAATTGTCTAGCTTGGAAAGAATACTTCGATTAAACAATTTTTAATTATATTATCGCTTAGATCTTGGAATTCCAAATAGTTTCGGAAAAAAAAAACAATTCCCAAATGCTATAAATAAATCAGGGCATAAGTTATCAGCTAAGAAACTTGTTTTCCTCTAGACTTTTTAGTCTGGAGACTTTTTGATTCTAGAAAACTTATTATCAATCAAACGAAAGAGCTCTAATCATGCCTACCCTTATTATTTGAAAGAATCTCAAATCTAAATCTATTTGAACCATTATTTATTTTCAGACTCTGTTCGCTAACCATAACACGTCTCTCTATATTGACTCCGCTGCCGGGTGATACCACATCGCTGTCCCTGGCCGTTAAAATGCAAAGCTCCAAGCGTACGTTGCGTTCGCATGAGATACCCATCAATAGTGTGGCGGCTTCCGCTTTGCTTCAGCAGTCCTCCAATTCAGCTGCGGTACAGGGCAATTCTCCAGTCACCAATGTGGGCGGATCGACACTAATTGGCACACCTGGTAATGTGGGAAATGCTGGCATCGGGACTGGAACTGGCCTGGGCGGGGCTGTGCCACTGACAGAAACCGAGTTGGATCTGCACTTTAGCTTGCAGTATCCGCACTTTATCAAGAGAGATGGCAATAGGTGAGATCATTTTTGGCTCAAAGAAAAATTAAACCTATTTCATTTAAATGTTTCAATAAATTTACAGACTGGTCATTTTGTTGCAACGACGCAAGAAATACAAATCACGCACCATTTTGGGTTATAAGACACTGGCCGAGGGCATCATACGCATGGATGCAGTGCTACAAAAGTCTATGGATATGATTATCGAGTTGACAGCATCCGGCAAGAATGGTCGGCCCGGCACTGTTGTGGCTTGCCTGCGGGCCGAACGCGTTTCGTCCATTCCAGTCGATCATGACAATAAGAACAACAACAGTGTACTGCTGGCGGGTGAGTCAATATTGCATTTAACATCTGAGGTAGATCCCAATATTTTTCACCTTTTAAAGCTTCTTTGAATATACCAAAGAATTTATTGCAAAATCCATTAAACGAAAATAAATATAAATAGTGCCTAATTTTTCGGGTTTATGAGTGTTAATGACGCAAGCTGGCAGATTTAATTACTTGATACCTAAAAGCAAGTGATATCGGGCTATCGTTGTGCTGGTGAATGGTGGTGATGGTGGCTGAGGTGTTGGTCCCATGATTACCATAAGGCGTTGATATGGCCCGGCCTGTGCAGCTATTTTTGTTGTTGGTTTTTGTTTCTCTTCTGGTTTCTAAGGGGCCTGAAGATGCTCCCAATTTAATTTTATGTTTATGGTAATTGCTTGTGAAACATTCCGCCCCCATCCCCCCTTCTACGGCACCAGCACGTCACAAGTGGCTGATGGTTGATGGTTACTGGCACACTTACCCGGCAGGCGGTTTGCCTATGACGTCAGCGTGAAAGCACTCACCTCCCCTCTGCCGTCGACATATTTGAAATATATTTCATGATTTTTTGTTCTATGTAAAAATGCTTTTTATACAACAAAAAAAAAGAATTCCTCGTGGTTGCAAAAGCCGCAGCACATGGCAACGGCCACAGCATCGTGAACTAAGAAATTTCTCTGGGAACCAATGAAAATATTTGCTATTCTTAGTACTATCGAGCCCACCCCAAACCGAATGTCTGAATTGTGTGAAAATTCAATTATGAAAATAGCGCATTTATGCTGGGGGAAATTTCGCTTCTGGTCTCGGTCTCGGTCTTGGTCTTGCTCTGGGTCTGGGTCTGGGTCTGCGCTGGTTATGGTATGCGGTTGTTTTCTTGTATGCTTAAGGACAGCGAAACTGCATTCTTTGGTTTATTTATTCTTAGTACAACTGTGGCAAGCATCAAGAGCAAATTGGGTAAACTTTCAGTGTGAAACTGTTGAGCATTGTGCAACTTTTTGGGCACACATTGACCGCCTGGCTTGTCTGGTTTACAAGCTCAGAGAGTAAGTTCTCAAGGTCAATTATAAATTTGAATTGCCCTGAACTTGGAAATGACAACATCTCCGGGGCACATTCTATTCCATTCGGTTTATTAAGAATGCATGAAATGAGTGACTTCCAAATGGAAGCAACCGTGTCCTTGGTTGCAACATGCACAGGCCTGCATAAATTTACAAGATACATGACGGCCAACTTGTTCAGATAACTCTGGCAAGCCCAAAGTCTGTAGTATGTGATGTGTGGTGTGTGGTGTGCGGAGTGTGTATGGACATGGCAATGAATTGTTGAGCAGACCATACGTGAGCCATGACGGAGCCACTGTACGGCCATCAGAAATTTGTTGTCGCTACTGGCGACCTTTTCACTTTGGCAATCAGCCAGCTAGAACAGTGCAATGAATCCAAATGGGAACATATGACAAACTGAGGGTCAAAACCAAAGCACACGCCGCTGTCTGTTTTCTATGCTGGTGAAAATGAATTGTAACCATACACGACGATGATGACGAGGACAACAAAAAGTTTTCATTTGTTCAAATTACTTAGCAAACGAAATGAAAACGAGAACATGAAAGCCTTTTACCTCAACCTATTTTGTTTATTGATTTTCTTAGCATACCGTGTCCGGCCTCCAAAAATATAAATATGTTTGTGAAATTCACTGTTGATGGCTGCTTGTTGCACGTTGCCTGGCACTCCCCGGGCAACTTCGGTTGAGATGTGCCAGCCTGCGTTTGGCACCATTAGTTAACATTAGCTAGGCGGGTCCGACCTGGCCTGGCGCTCCTTCAATAAGTCTAATCAAACGGATACATATTTGAATTAGTTTTCCGGTTTATTCTGGTTAATTTTAATACGTTCTCGGGTAGTGACTCATTTAAAAGTTTGTTTTTTTTTTTTTTTTTTAGACAAATGATTCATTCAATTTTGACTTAAGGATTATCATGAATCTGGCAGTAACCTGCCTCAGTTTGATGGCTTCCTACCATCCTATGACAATAGCAGGATTTAAATCATTTGTCCTTGCAGCCAAGAGATAAGCAGAGAAAGTACCATCTTTTTATTCCAAATGCCTTGACTACCCTTGTTGCTGTTGCCAGACTGCCTTGTGCTACCTTCCATCTTGAGGGTGGTGGGGCCGGTTGAGGGCTTAATGGTGAAAATGCTTAAATTATGTCGTCGTGGATAAAATGCTTATTGTTCAGTTTTAGTTTCTGCCTACAACCCCTAGTCAGTGCTTCAAATTTATTATTGACAATCTGTGCCAGCCCCATGGCTTCGCTCGAGCAAAATTATTTAAGTGAAGGTCAAAAGTTTTGTGCTTCGAGCCTTATAGGCGTCATAAAATCGCTTTAGTTATTTACAAAATACAAACACTTTTGGATAACTCAAACATTTTATCAACGTCAGCCAAAAGAAAACATCTCAAAATATTTTCCTACTCTCCCAGCGGACAGACAGATTTCTTATGAGCATGATTGCCTCCCATGTTGATGGATATTGGCAAGCCACTTGGATGAATCGTGGCAACGCGTGCTATTATTTTTAAATTCTGAAACATTTCTGATTCTTTTGGAAAACCAAAAAAGAAAAATATTTAAAAATATAAATATTGTTCATCTAGTCCGTTGGTCTCCTCCGCATTTGTCATAGTGATTAGCTAAAATTATATTTTCATCATAATTTATTATTCATTTTTATTTTCTTATCAAATTGTGGTTAGAGAGTATTTTATAGTCGTCTATATTGTCTATATGTTTCCATTAGATAGATATTTTTCATGGGAACTGATTTCTTCGTATACAATTTATCTTCTTTTTTGTTGCGTATTTGTTTCTTTGGAAAAGACGTATATTATTTTGCCAAATTTAACAATAAAATTGAATTCTATACTATAATTACTCTTTTTTTGTGAATCTTTACATATGCTGAGTATTTATTCAGACAAATTGTTAAGATTGTTTCGAAACGAGAAAATGCTTGTAGGGAAAAATACCTACAATTATTTGGCCAGGGTCTAGAGTCTAGACAAAAAGAGACTGAAACAGAGACTTGTGTACATCATTAAGATGCCCACCGACACGTTAATAATGACACACACACACACACACATGCACACGTGCAGAGGCAGACAAGAAAATCACCAGATAGCAGCGCCATGGCCACAAGATCTTGACAACCCAGTCAAGCTCAGACCAAATAATTGCAGTTGGGGGAAAAAAAGAGCCCAGCAGGAGTTGCTTGCTGGTTACTGGTTGTCCGTAGCAATGTCCGATCAAGTCCAAGTCATGCAAACAACACACAAACTTCAGCTATCCACTTCAGTGCCCAGACTGGCAACAACATGAAGTGGGCAGCAGCGTTCAACTCTCTTCTTGTCATTGTTGGGTCTGTTGTCATTGCATCTTGGGCTTATTGTTTTTACTGCCTGACGACCTGATGGTCATTGACTGTCCACAGTACCAGTGCCTGGCGATGACGATAAGAATGACAAACTTACATCGTTCATTCATATCTTGTCTGTGTTTGGATTTGGGCCCAGTCATCAGCCTGGTGTAAGCCTCTTAGTATTCCCGCTTCGCAGAGTGTAATCAACTTTTTATCATTTAACGGTTTGTTTAATGCTGTCAAAAATTACACTCTCCAACCAGAAACACACACACACAGAAGAAGTAACAAGTTTTCGATTTCCCCTTTGTGCCTTCATTCATTCAGTAGAGACTGACTCACTCATTCACTCACGCTTGTTGCTTGTCACTGTTTGGCGCTCTAGGGCCTCGCCCACACACACGTTTGCCTCAGCAAACCGAGCGCACGCGATTTATATGACCCAAAGAGTGTGTGTGTGTTGTGTGTGGGAGATGTTTGCAGAAAAAAAAAACACTCACCGGCCGGTGATAAAAAACAGACAAAAAATTATTATAATAACCACCCCAACGACTCCAAAACATGCTAACAAATAAGACGATAAACAAAGTATAGCAGGTGGTTTGTCACCGGCGAGGCTTATCGCATTTTGTTGGCTCAATAATTACTTGGCCGCAATAATTAATTAAAATAAAATAAGTAGAAATAATAACCAAATAATAAAACTGTTTTAGTAGCTAGATTTGCTTTTTTATCGCAAGAGATTGCACTCATTTCACGTAACCGAATGAGTTTTTCCTCTCATTAAAGAAACGATCACGTATAGTAATTATTCTACTCCCACAACAGACCTGATCGCAGTAGTAAAAGAAAAAAAGAAAAAGCTCATTTCTTTAGCGCACTCACACAGCTCGGCCAAATCGAGTTATTTTCGTATTGATTTGAAAAGTTTCACTCATTTATTGTTCATTGCTCATCTTACACACAAGTACGCCAAGGCAGACAGACTGACGTGTGTACGTGTAGGTGAGAAAGTGGGGCCCGTTTTGGGTGGCTGTTGATTTACTCTCACTCACACTCGTTTCATGTTTTCTCCCGACTCATTTGTGCCAGCAGAGACACTGTCGCTGCCTACGTTGTCGTCGCTGTCGGCGCAGCCATTGAAATCATACTAAATATGTGGGACGTTTCTGCCGCTTATTCATTTTCTGTTGAATGGGCAGCGAAGCGTACGGTGAATTGGTTGCAGACGGTAGACAAAACCATACAAGAAACATCGCAGTTAACGGGAATTGTTTTTTTTTTTTTTGCGAAAGATAACTCGCCGCTGATATCTTGTGATTAATTCAGTGCAAAAAAATAAAGAAAAAAAAAATAAAACGCGAGAATAAAAACAAAGAGCTAAATCAAACAAGGTGTAAAAAACAGCTAAACAAAAGTAAAATAATAAAAGAGAATAAAATGAAATAAATAATGAAACACACACACAGCCACATACAGAGTTATAAAAATAAAGTGCTGAACAAAAGTAAACAAAATTAAGAACACAGAAAAAAAAGCTGCCAAAACAAAAGCACACTGCCTGACTATCTCGGCTGCAGCCTCACGTCTCAGTTTGTTAGCCACTTTCGAGACTGTACCCCTCTCTCAGCGGCCCCTTAAGTCGGTACGTGCCCACAAGTCCCGTAGAATGACAAAAAAGAAATAGCACTTTTTATATAAAAAATAAACTGTTGAATCTAAAAAGAAAAAAAGAACACGTTAATGAGGCAAAACTTTCTTGGCAGATCGCGTCGCCGAATACTCCGACGAGGACGAGGAAGCCGAGTTCAGTTCCGGTGAGTTCAACGACGAGGCCAACGAGCTCGCCATCACCGGCTACGACACCAAGCGGGACTACAATCCGGCCAAGCATGATATGCGAAAATATCGCAAGCTCCAAAGGTCTGGCATCGAGGATATCGCTCTAGGTGGACATCAGCATCAGCATCCCGTCGACAGTGACAGTGAATTCGAAATGAAGGACAAAAGCTCTTCGCGCGCCAAGTTCAGTCGGGTGAGTCATTTGTAAGAATTTCATAACCTCCTCGATCGCATTATTTTGTCCCAAGGACTGTCAACTTGTGCCACTTTCGAGATGCCATTTGACAAAATGAAAAAAAAGTATTTACTTAGTCTCAAAGTACAGTCAGCCATGTAGGCTTTAGCAGCTGGGCCCCAAATTATTTACTTTTCCCTATTTACTCAGAAAAGCGTACTTAAATGGGCTTATTATATTGCCTCAAACTCTTCAAAAGTCAAATCAAATTTTGGGTCAACTTTAATTGGATAAAACTGTTAATTTCCCATAGAATAGATCGATATTACGATGAAAGTTTACATTGACGCAATTATTTTCTTTTCAATTATTTCCGCCACATTTCACTGCGTAAGCTGACACGGTGTCTGCCAGAAAAGAAAATTTTTCATATTTTCCAAATTATTCGATTACAAAATCCGGTGAATTTCTGCGCCTTGTAAACAAATTCGGCTGACGTCGACAAAAAAAAAAGTAAAGACCGGAATTGAATCAAAGAATTTTTGTTCTGCTCTTTGTGTTTACATAAATGAATGCATTTCTTGTTTTTTGTATATATTTTGCATTTTTTTTCTTTTTTAGCCTCAATTGTTTCAATCAATTGAGCTTGAGAATACGAAATCACTTGAAGCAAATTTGCAAGACAAATTTAACCTGTTATGAGTGAGTGTGTATAGCAAGGTGGTTTTACCTTGACTCGTCCGAGAGTCAACGAGATTGTTCTTTACTTAATCCTCAGGCTTTCATATGAAAATACAATATTTGTTGAGACAATTAGAAAGTGGCTGCCTATAAAAATAGCGCTACCAGCTGAGTGGTTTGGGGTGCAAGTGGGCTGGGGTAAGACAGAGTCACGCATGCAGGCATGTATGAATGTCAAGTGTGCCCAATGATGGCCAAACACGCAGGCCAAGCCGGTAGATTGACGCACACAGAAAGAGCTCTCCGACGCACAATAAATCCGAATGTACAATTCATCAAGTGGGGAATTAGTGTATAGTATATATAAATTTTTTGGTTTATAAAATTAGAAAATCAATTTGTTGGTTTATTTTTAAGTGGCTTCCTTTATTTGTTTCTTCTTTCTTTGCCTTTTCAACAGTCCTATTCCTATGTGTTTGTTTAAATATTCGAATAAATATTTAAAGAATAGGCACGCAGTTAGTCCAGAAATATCCTTAGGTTATCCATTATCTAGCCATATAATTTGTACCTAACGGGGGCTCAGCTACTTTTGATTGCATTAAATGTTCTGTTGTTGCCTTCAGGTCTCAAATCCTGACTAATTGCCAACATGTTGGCCTGACACTCATATTGCCACCCGCCTCCCGTGGCTGATCCCGGTGACAGCTCGAAACTGGTTGAGGCTCTGTTCTTCTTGGGCTTTGCATCCGCAGAGGTGCCATTTTAGCCTGCGGTTTTTATTGTCAGAACTGTCATGGCTGCTGTCATTACTCTTGTAGCTTTTATTGTTGTGTATTGTTTTTTTTTTACGGGATTTTTAAAACGGTTCCATCTGTCTGTAAACATAAAAAAAAACAGCTTAATGATTGTTAAACCTCAACTCAAGTGCAATTAAACTGCTTGTTTTTTTTTTACACTCTGACGGACTAGGGACAGAGGGTTTATTCAGTTGTTGTTAAACAAGATTTTCTGAATACCCAAGAAATCTGAATTTCTTGTACCCTTCGAAGAAAACTAAGGAAACATCAGAGACCGCCGAGCACCCACAAAATCATAATGGTATCATTAGAATCTAAATTAAGTTTAAACATATCTCCGATATTTGTTGTTCTATCTCGATAAAAATGAGTACTTTGAACATTTATATAAAGATAAATAGATTTACTCAGTTTCACCTAAATCGAACTGCCATATCATTTAGAGAACCAAGAGTAACTCTTTACAACTTCCCTTTGATTAGCCTATGAAAGAGTACAAGGCAAAATTTCCTCTTTAAAACTCATAAAATTCTCGTTTATATTTTTCAGTAAAATCCCTTCAAGGGTATAGAAAAAGCGTGCTAGGATCATAAAGCAAATGGCTTGACTTGTTTTTTTATATTTCGTCGAGAGCCTTTTCCAAGGTTGACATTAATTTCCTCCTCTTTGTTATGCATGAGTTTTTGGCTTAATATCCAGCATAAATATTTAAATGATTACCTAAGATTTCAGCTTGAACAGCCAGACAAAAAAGGTAAAGAAGAGGGACGCCACAAAAAGTTGTTATTGGCCAAAATGTGAAGCACTTGAGACAATTGCCTGACTAACTGGCTGGCTGGTTGGGCTGACTACGCTTTTAGTTAAAATTTCTTTCAACATTTGATTTAATTTAGTCATGTGAACATAATTTGAGAACTCTCTAGGGACTTCTGATGACGTCAGTATATGTCTAAGTGTCCTGTCCCGTCCATTAGTCAGCTAATTGAGTAGAAATGCCTAATCAAATTGATACCTTTTCGAGTGGCTTTGGCTGCTCCAAATTTAACAAATTAGCATCATGAATTGACTCTAATATAATATTCGACTTTTTACAGACAATTTCGCTGCAACAGCGCAACTTTAAGCAGAAATTCGTAGCCTTGCTGAAGCGTTTCAAGGCTAGCGAAGAACTCGAGGGAGACTCCCATCGTGGCACAGCCGCCCTGCGCGGCGAACGCGATCTAGATGCCCTGTTTCAGGAACTCGAATCCCTGTCATGCTGCGAAGGTGATGACTCTGGTCCCGACATGGACAGCATATCAATTGGCTCTACGCCCAAACCCTCGCTGCGCCCCTTCTTCACCAACTCCCGAATCATGCTGCACGATAATGCCACCGGTCCGGCCGGTACCGCTGGTCAAGTTGGAGCTGCTGGTAAGTTGCCGAGGTCAAAATCTCTCACAACCGCCGCTCTCTATTATTCTTTCTCTTTCTCCCATATAAACTTTGTACGAGTAAAGTTATAAGCATATTTCTATGTTGTTTTTAATTGAGTCGATCAAAAAAATTACAAAAAAAAGAAAAGCTGCTTTGTATTTAGTTTTCTTTTTTGTTGGACTCCAAGTATCTTAGGCGAGCGCATTAATAAAGTTTTTCTTGTTGCCTTGTTGAGTTGCATTTGACATTTTTTAAACGATTAAAAAAAAAACACAAAAATTTCCCAAAAAATAAAAATAAAAATCAAACACACAAATTTCAAGTGAGACGGGCTCTGTGCAGGCTAAACTATAAAATATTTATTTTATTTTATTGTAAAAAAATTTAAAAATGTGTCAGCTTAATTGTCTGTTCTATTTATTTTGGACTTTGCCTGGTCAGCCTGGTCAGGCAGGCAGTGTACGCCCAACTGGGTCAAGGTTGTTCAATTGCTGAAATGTCGCAAAATTTATTTGCCTGCCACACACACAGAAAAACACACATAGTACACACACTAGCACACCGTCTCACACACTCCACAATGACACATGCAAGGCCAAATAACATATAGAGGGAAAGCTTATATCCAATCTATTCCTGGCAGTCCCGGCCAACAAAGCCTATCCCTGAGGCAGAAACCTTGAACAAATTTTATAATTAAAGCTGCTTTTTTATATAAAATCATTTCTTTTTTTTTTTTTTGTTTTTATTATTTTTGATGTTTTTCATTTTTGTTTAAAACTAAAACAAATCCAGACAAAGAAAGAACATGAATAGAAAAAAGAAAAAAAAGAAAAGGAAAAACCCAAAAATGGAAAATACCAAAACATTTTGCATGGCTTGAACAAAATTTCTTTTGCAGGCAACTCTGAGCGCAGACCATCGGATAAAAGCGACCAATTGACCAATTCATCTTACAATACTGAAAATAACAAAAACCAAAAAAGCATTCATTTAACAAACAATAACAATTCGGCAACAACACCAGGTCTGTGTAAATTACAAAAGAAAACAATTACTCCCCTTCAAAAAAGACCTAAGAAGAAAAAACAAAAAATATTTATATCCAAAATTATTTCAATTTTCATCAAATCACACACTCACACACACACACGCACACTTTTGCCACTCTTTTTTCTAACACGCTAATTAAATTTAATTTGAAAATACAAATTATACTTATTGTGAAACATTTGATCCTGCCACAAACACTCTCACCCTCACACAAGCACACAAAACCAAACCAAATCAAATCAGAACTTTCCACCTTGCTTGGGAAGCCTGGATTTATTTTCTTTTATTAATATTTTAAGCCTGTCTCTGTCTTGCCTTGTGTATTTGTTGGTGTATTTTGTAGGCATGCTTACTTCCTACTCACTCTCGATGATCTACACTAAAATTTTCAATTAAAATAGATCGTAGATAACTTGTAATTTTCCTGTGCTCTGGGCTCTTGTTTTTTTTATTTATTTATTTTATTTTGGTAGGGGGAAAACTTTGACACCCTTCACTGCCACTGCCTTGAAATACATAATTCATTTTTTCTGAGGGTTCTATTTTTATTTGTCTGCCCCCATAATATATATATATATTTAATTTTTTGTTGTTGTTTTTATTGTTTTTATTTTTTTGTTAGTGTGCATGTCGCGTAAAGTAAATAAATCAATTTGTCAATCAGTCCATTGGTTAGCCGGGCCATCAATCAACTCCATTTCACTCCCCACTCTTCAGTTATTCTATTCTCTTGCTCATTTATCGATCTCTTTTGCTTTCTCTCTGGGTGTGTGTGTGTGTGTGTTCGTGTGTAGTCTATTTGCCACTCACTAACTTATTTGAAGTACTCTTACTCTACTTAAATCTAATCAGCCTTGTCCACCCCTTCCCCCCTATCCAGTAGTTGAACTCAATAAGCCATTAAAAGCAAACAAAAACAAAAACAAATTGCTTTTATCATTCGAACAGATCGCGGTGGACTCGACTACCGCAACGACAGCTCCGGCAACGAGGGCAATGCCGGCAACACGGATGGCCAAAACTCTGATCCACAGAATAGTCCACCACGTGACAGGGATTATATGCGTCTGCAGCACCAGCAGCAGCAGCAACAACAACAGTTGACACCAGTGAGCTCGGTGGGGGCCAGCATGTCCAGCAGTATAACGCCTGCCCAGACAGAGAAGCGCTCCCGCCTGTTTCGCACCTCAAGCAACACGCCCACCTCAGCACTCAGTCTGGTAGGTGCCGGTGGTGGCTCCGGAGGCAAGCGAAAGCAGACCCTTAGTCTTAGTGCCGAACCACGCTCAGTATTAGAGACCTGCCTGTCTCCGACAAATGTGGAGCCACGGAAGATGCTGCTCGATCAGCTCAGCCGTGTGTTTGCCAGTGAAGACAATGCCATACCCGAGGTGGTCACCATTGTGAGTCCCCCTGAGGCGCTCGGCGGCAGTGCACTGCTTGCCAAACTGGTGTCGCTGTTTGCCAACTCCTTTAAGCCGGCCTTTGTGCCACAGAATACAGCGGAGGTCAAGGCAGTCCTGCAGGCGCTCATGACCAAACTGCAAAAGTAGTAAGTACCCTGAAATTGAGTGCCCTTGGGAGAATCTGCTCACCTTCTCTGTCTATTTACAGTTGCAACTCCAATGCCAAGCCACCACATACGGTAAAAATCCTACTGATTGGCGGAGATTGGTTGCAAGGCGCCACCTTGCGGCATTATGTGGATCTCTTGGGTGTGAGACCGCCGGATTGGCTCAACCATTTGCGTTTCTATCTGGTTCCCATGGGTGGCAGTTCCAGTGGTAGTGTAGCTCGTCATCTCAGCCAAATGGATCAGGCCTATGCGGCCATGTTTGGGTCAGAGAATTGGACGCTGTTGTGTGAACGGGCAGCGGCCACAGCTGCAGCGGTAAGTGCTGTGACCACAGTGAATGCTACAGCGCTCACCACAACACTGGGCGATGCCGCCGGGGTTGCCAAGTCGGACATAGCAGAGCTCGTACAGCGCATCATGCGTTATTTGAATGCAGCTGGTCCTTGCACCCAGATACCCATTGCAGAGGCAATGGTCAACTATAAAGACGAGGATTCCTGTCAAATCTTCGTGCCCTTTGTCAGTGTAAGTATTTGATTGCAACCCCAAACATCTCCCAAGTCTCTAATTATGCCATTGTTTACAGGATGTACGTATCGGTTATTTGGAGGGAGCCCAGGCGTCGCTGGATCTGGAAGAGACTGCTGGATCAGCAGGCAGTTCGGTAAGCGGTGCTCTGCAATCGTCCAGCTCGGCAATACCCATATCCAATCAGGGTTCGCCCAATATTATCTCCGGCTCACCGCCACTGCAACAGAGTGTGGGACGCACCTCGCCGCCACTACAGACTCCGCCATCGTCGACCACCTCACATCGAGAACGTGTAGCCAGCGATTCCCTGGCCACGCCCTCCTCTTCGCAACAGCAAATGCTTAGCGCCCTGGCTGGGTCCGAGGCAGTGGAACTCCAGATTGACTACTGGCCCCTGGTAAAGCCGGGCGAGTTACATGCAAAGGAATCGAAAAGCGGAATTTCGCGGGGTAGCGATGCCAGTGGAAAAAATAGCATTAAGAGTACATTTAGGAATCTGCAGGTGTGGCGTCTGCCACAAAATACACAGCAATTGGGTGATATGTCCAACGGACTGACTGTTAGTTTTGCCACCAAGGAGAAGAAACAGAAGCAGAGTAAGTGAAACTGTTTTTCTTTTCTTTTAATCACAATTAAATCATTTCCCTATCAACCGATAGTTATGCGTTTGGGCAAGAAGAAGGACAAGGAGCGCGATCTCGAAAAGGAACAGTGTGTTGAAGGCGTGGCACGTTTGATTTGCTCACCCAAACAGTCTCATCCTATTCCGTTGCGTGGTAAGCCTATAAAGGAAACTATTCCCCATCAGGATCTGTTGCATAATTTTAATTTAATTTACAGTCTATATCGATGGCACTGAATGGACTGGCGTTAAGTTCTTCCAGCTCTCATCGCAATGGCAAACGCATGTTAAGAATTTCCCAATCGCCCTTATTGGCTGTACGCCGATGTCGTGCGCCGAACTATCCTAGTCATTTTAAAATTCAGTTTTTCACGTATACAGAGATACCCAGAAACACTCACACATCTTAAAAGAAGGCACACCTGCTCGTCGGGAGAGTCCATATAAGAGCGAGGCAATAAATATAATAGAAATGAAAACGATTAAGAGTGATTATTTATTTGTTTATGTGTACTTTAAATTATGTGTATTTGTAAATTATTAATTTATAAAAATTAAGTCTATATTAGTAATTTAATTGTAATGATAACAATGTGAAATTGTGGATATATTTTTGTTAATTAATTTCAAACATCACTGTCATCACACGCATTCATTTATACGAGGATAACTCAATACAAGACATATAATATTGATAAGAGAAATTCTGATATCAAACCTAAAGCTAAAAGTTAAAAAAATAATATGAAAAACTATGTGAAAACTTTGCTCTAGCAGTGCTATTTATCTACTGCATTAACCTATTGTCCAAGCTAGAAATTCTATATGTAAACCGTTACTGTTCTGTAACCACGTGCATCCAATCGAATTGTGGCTTCTGGTAATGTTGTGTCCATGGCCAAGACGTGCTTCTAGATTAACATTGATCTCAGCTTGGATCAGTTAGTCAGGCCATAAGTCGAGCTATTAATTGGATAATTCTTGTTTCTAAATGTTAAATGCTGCATATATAGAGAACCTGTAATCAGTTGATAAAGGGCATATTTAACCGACCCGTCGTCTACATGGTACTCCAGGGTACTACCAACATAAATTACACCAATATCTAACTATCTATAAACTATATACAATAAAAGGAAAACAAAATAATAACGTGTATTACTCTTCTTGTTGTGATTTTTTGGAATTTCGAAAAGTAAACTAGTGAAGTTATATGATACGAAAATAATACCTAAACTATATACATATAAATATATATATATCTATATATATATATACACATAAATCAATGTATGTTTATATAACGTTTTAAAAACAAAATGTAAAATTTACGCATGTTTTTTTTCATTTGTACTGAAAAGCAGGCGCTTGGCAATGTAAATGCAATGCAAAGTAACGAAATGAAATTAAAATAATTGAGTTGCATAAACATGTACGTGTATTGTAATTGTATAAGCTACGTAATTTATTATAACTACTGATTATATTAACGTTTAATGAAAAAATATATTAAAAACCAAGTATAGCATTTCGTTTGAATTTAAAAAAAAATATGAGTTGGAGACAAAAGAATGGCAATTCAAAGTATGCGCGCTCACCAGTGTTGCATTTGGATTTTCTTTAAAACTGGGGCTGCCAACTTTTGCCTGGGTGTATGCCACTAAAAGCTGATTGCTATAAAACTGTCATAATTAATTTTGGAGAAGTTACAAGTGTTTGATGTGAAATACAAAAAACTTGATTTGATGTAGGTATAATTAAAAATTGAGCCAAATATACACTTTATCAAATACCTAAAAATTTCAAAAGCTTTTACACATGAAGTATTTTCTATATTTTTTTCTACACGAGTTAAATTTAACTAAATTTGGAATTTCCTAAGGAGACTATCCTTCTTTCAAAGGGCTATCTCAAGGGATCTTTAATCTAAAAATTCTCATTCGAGTACTTTCGAGTTCTCATTAGTGATCACAAAAAATGGATCAATTGTGCATTCGTCAAAATGGAAACTAATACGTTTACAGTGTTGACTTAACGAAAGACTGAAAGAATTTCATCAGATCAGTTTGTATAATCAGAGAAATAACAGAAACCCTGAAATTTAAATTTTACACTTAGATTTCAAAATGTATGGTAAACATAATAGCAAATAGATGAAACATTGCCTTCAGCCTACCCAGCAGGTATCCGGCCTGTACTCAACATTTCGATCTTCTAATTGTTCTTATCCGTTTCAGTCTAGACAATAAAATTCTTCATAGTCGGTGAGTTTGCCAAATGTGTTATGTACCCGAAGCAAAAAGGTCTGCCATTTTATAGCTAGTGCAATTAAGTAGAGGCCTGACGTTTTGAAATCACTCATTTTTATTTAATTGTCAAAAAATGGGATATTCGATTAACCTTAAAAACCCCTAACAAAACAAGTAACTTAGTTGCAGTATATCTTAAAATTTTTAATTCAATATTTATTTTCCATAATATATTGTACAAACAAATATAATATAGAATGTCTCCTTTATTGATTTTATTGGAATTTTCTATAATAGACCGTTCTGCCATTTAAGTTTTGAAGATTGCGGAAGTTGTTAATTAGAGGACGATTGCGAGATTCCATGAGGGCCCACAAGTGCATTAACTGTCTTTGAGGTATTTCCACTACATCAGAGAACATTGTCCAGGTTACAGCTTCGGCACAGTTGGGCGTAGTCAACGAACCTTGATAAAAGCAAACAATGTAAATAATAAGCTTAGCCAGAAATACTTCAACTCACCGTTATAGGTAAAGAACTCTCCAGTTATAATGTTGCCCAAAAGTTGACCCACTGTTAATTGGCCAGTGATGGTAGCATTGCTGTTGTAAGGAATGATACGAGGCAACAGATTGAAAATTTTACTGAGTCCATAGTGCTGGGAGAATGCTCGGGGAACTCCTTGAAACATAACGCCCAAGACAGCCAACCCATCAGGTCTATCACTGGCCGCGGCCACAGTGGGATATTTGGTATTTTTGTGCACAATATGCATTTCCATGTCATAGAAAACGGAATCAATGGCATGTTCTGAGCCAGAACTGTTCTGAGATCCCCAGTGGAAATGCACACTCTGTGCCTCAAAGCTCCCGGGTAGCATACCTCCAGTAATATACGGGCGTTGACCATTACGAGTGACAGGTAGAACCATGTTAACTGCAAAAAATATAATTACATCTATTGTCTGTGATGCCTCTCAAGTCTCCACACCTGTTTTTCCTGTATTCGTGATCACCAAGGGTGTGCGCAGCGCTTGGTCGTAATTGAAGAAACGTATACGAGGTATTGAGGTGCCAATTGCCTGAAGGGTTATATTTTACATGATTATTTAGGTTGTCATGATAGATATTGAACTTACTTCATCATAGACTAAATCAATGGGTGTTTGCCTTTGTCCAGTCCTGCAGGTACCATTCCAGTCAGTACCTTGCTGGTCATAGTTATAGTCCCCAGCTGCTGCATCATTGACCCGATCAACACGCAAGAGTGCCAAGTAGTCATCCGGTATCACTGAATTCGCACATATTATTAACAAATAAATTGGTGCAAGCACAGGAATTCACATACGTGTAAGACTCCTTCCAAAGGCCACAAGGATCAGCAAATTCAGGCACTTAGCGAAAGATTGTAGAAAATACATTTTGAAAATGGAAGAGTGCTCTTAGATGTTCCAGTCCCGACGATAGTCGCACACGAACTGTGAGTCGTCCACAGCTGCTCAGGATAATTTATAGTTGTGGCGTCTGGCAAGCTTGCTTTGTAATCCAAACGAAAGGTGACATTAAAATCACAACGCCACTCAAACTCTGATAAGCTCTAGCAGAAAGCAATCATTGTTGCCCTCTTCCAACTCAGACTACTTGGTCTAAACTCATTAGGTTTCAACTAAATTTACATAAAAATTGCAACGCCTTTTACAGTAGCCATGAAAAGAGCTGATGAGCCATGTATACATTTGTTGTATCTGTCTACAAATTTCATCCATTAGAACTCTGGCCATTGCCCGTTCTTCTGCTAAACCGGCTCTCGTTCTTGCTCTTGGCCATGTCCATAATAACATAGGCCCAAGAACAATTAATATTCTCACAGCGAATCTTATTTAGTTACTCTTCCTTTCAATCAAAGACTGATCGGCCAATTAAAAGGACTTTTTCCACTTTTGGTCAAGTACATATTATTTTTTTAATTTTAAATTTATAAAAGTAAAGCAAGTTATATCAAGTTTTATCTTCAAAATGTGGCTGTGAATTACAAGGTATGACCCAAAAAAAAAAAAAAAAAAAAAAAAACTAAAGCAAAATAAATGAGCCCTGCACTCATTTAATCATTGTTTGCGAATTTTATTTTTATTGTGTTTAATCATTCACCCAATTGACAATGACAATGATTTTATATAGAGTATGTTCCCTTAATTCAATGACATAAAGAATTTCTTTTCTTTTTTTTTTAATTTGTGTTTTGGGTTGAAACCTGTGATTTTAGCTTCTAATCAATACTACTCCTAATATTTTAGTTACTGGTAAACCAATGATTGGGGTCTTCAATTTTATTCTCGATTTGCTTGATTCTTCTTCGAGATGATAATAAAAAACTAACAAGGCCTTTTGATGTTCCTTTTAATATTTTATATTTCATTCTTTTCTCAATATAAGTGACAAAGTAAAAACTTAGCAAAAAATATTAAATTAATTAAAGATACTTAACTAAATTCACTAACATCTATAACTATTTTTTCAAATTAGTAATTTGAATGCAAATCAATCTTTATTGCATTCAACTTGTCAAAGAAATGATTACGAATTCGAGCTAAATGACACCATTGCTTTTGTTCGTTAGTAAGAGTTTGGTTATTCAAAAGTAATTAACAGTATCTTTATCGAAAAACTAACTCCATATGGGAATACCTTAAATACATTTTTTTCTTCTTCAACAAATTAGTTCTTGATTATATTTTATCTAATGAGCTATATACTTACTTTTAATTGCAACAAATTGTGGAAAAAAAATCTTTGCGGTGTCGAAGATTACAAATATTTTTTTCGAAGTTTCAAATTCACCAATACAAAACTGAGAACTAACTTTTTGTGGATCATCAAATTGACTATAGTCTTTATACCCTATACCTTAAGGGTAAGGGTATATTAAGTTTGTGCAAATGTATGTAACATAGAGAGGGAGCCGTCGTAAGCCCCCAAAGTTACCCACAATATGATCAGGGTGACTAGAGAAATCGATGTAGCCCTGACCGTCGGACCGTCTGTCCGTCCGTCCGTGTAAACGCCTAGATATTAGAGACTATAAGAGCTAGGATAACCAATCTTGGGATTCGGACTCCTTATATGTGTATGCTGGTCAATTTTTTTTTTCATGTTTAAATCGGACCATATTTACATGAGATATACAAAAAACAAATTTTCAGAGTCAAGATTTGAATTCCTCTTGCCTAACTGTCAAATGGTCGAATCATCAGTCCGATATATGGCGTTTTATCATTGTTGTGAAAAATGTGTTATTGAATTTAAAGGCATATTAAGACCAGAGGTTTTATGTAAATGTAGACGACCAGGGCTACCAGCTTTTCTTTTTCAATTCAGTCTGCTAGGTAAAGGGTATTTCAAATTCGGCCGTGACCGAGTATAACGTTCGGCTTCATTTTATATTTGGAAAATACTAATAAACTCGTGACCAAAGTTTTTTAATGTATAAAAATAGAATAATTTAAAATTTGCTGGCTTAATTTATAAAATATGTGTAACGCTTTCAGGTTGGTTTATTTTAACATTTTCACAGTTGCTTAAAGTGTGAAAATGTTATAGCACAACACATTTTCCGCTAGAAATTCACTTGAGTTTGCTAAAATTTAAATTAATTTTGGTAAAATTGTAAAATTGCAAAATCTGAGCAATTTCCTTATTTATAGAGTGTGATTTTTATCATGTGTTATTTTTTTCATGAATATAAGACTTCATAGAATTTGATTGACTAAAATAATGTAATGTTTAATTTATAAAATGTTTGATTTTATTATTATTTAATAATTTAATAAATAATACAACTAAATATAAATAATATAATCCTAGTGATTGTACTTGTAAGTTGTGAAATGCTCTCTCAAATTCTAGTGAATCAGCCGAAAAATTTGCTGATGTCTCCGCTGGTGCGGAAAATAATGGGTCGATTATTTCGCGGCTGGATCTCTCGGTAATTATTTTGCAATGCTTCGCCATGTTTACCCTCCAGATCCCATAGTCTTTCAGCATATTCTAATGGCAGGGGAAGGACTTGCGGAAACACTATCCAAGTGACAGCTTCATGGCAGTTTGGCGTAGTCAATGATCCTGAGTACGTAAAGAAGTCTCGCGTGGTCACATCGCCCAATAGCTGACCTACGGTAATCGATGACAAAAGCTGGGCCTCAGAGCCGTACTTTTCAACTAGTGAGGCTTGTTCAAAGATTCTTGTGAGGCCAGGATATACACGGTCAACGATCTGTAAACATAAATTTCAAATTGAAAATTAGTTCTAAGCAATTTCAGAAGAACGTCTCACATTGACTATTTTAAACATGACACCGATAACAGCTAAGCCGTCGCGATGATTTTTGGCCTCCTCGATTGTGGCATATTTAACATTTTTGTGAACAATATGAAGCTCCACATCCAGGCGACGCTTGTTGATCATATGCTCAGATCCTCTCGAGGTGGGCGAGCCCCAATGAAAATGAGCACCCTCGGCCTCATAACGTGACTTGAGCATTCCTCCAGTAATGTAGGGCTTTTGACCGTTGGTTGTTACCGGTATGTCTAGTTCCACTTAAAAAGAATTAGAAAAAAGAAATTAGTCTTTGAGTAACTTCACTATATCTGACAACTCACTTGTATGTCCATTGTTTTTTATATAGAGCGGCCCTTTCAACAAGGTGTCGTAGTTTCCAAATCTTAGCCGGGGCAATGGCATTATCGTGGACTATGAATGAAAGTTATATCATTAATTGAACAAAATCTTAGCAAGCTCTCCTATCGCATAATGTTTCCCTAATCACATCTAATTTACACCCTTATGTAGTTTGGTGAACAGTTCTGTTATCGGTTGTGAAAGACCTGGGAATTATGAGCAAATTGTCCCATTCGGAAGCAATTTGAAGTAATAAGCCGTCTTTATCAAATTGCCAGTACAACTACATACCGGAAACAATTTTATAGACCACTAATCTGTGACTTATTGGCTGTTGAGGTGTATGTTGGTTTGAAATTTAAGTAAATAGGCTGAAAATATGCAACGACTTCTTTTACTTACCTTATATATATTTAGTTGTATGGGGGATTGTCGTAAGCCTGATTGACACATGCCCTCCCAATCGGCACCATTATGTTCATAGTTCCAGTCAGCATTATTATTTTCATTGGAATCTAGATTTTAACAAAAACAAAAAATAAATATATTTTTTATAAAAATGTTAGATAACCTTTTATATTTTACTTTCACTGATTCTCTTGTCTCAAGTGTGTCAAATGCTATTATGTTTTTAGATCCATCTAATTTTTTGCAGATATTTTCAATCATAATGGAATGATTAATTACGCTTTTATTTTGAAAAATGGTTTCAATCATCTTATCTTGTTAAGTTACTAATTTACATATTCAATTTCATTTTTTTTTTTTAATTTTTTAATCGTAATTTTACCACTTGGAATCTGTGGATAGGTCAGAGGCAGCAGGAGAAATAATTTTTGTAAGACGCTCGATACCACCATTATCCTTTTGCTTTATGCTAAATTCTGTCAATTTAGCTTCTGCCCAGATTTTGTATTTTTTTCTTTTTTTTCGAAATAAAAAACAAAATTATGTTGAGAGAAATTTTGATCGGCTTTGGTAAATGCGGTTACTGAGCACCACGAAGCACAACTGAAATGGGATAGAAATCGGTCCAAAACATTTATACCCATGCGCAGGCTTAGCTACGCAGCCTAAACAGCCATGGCAGCGCTGCCTTCGTCAGTGGCATGCGGCTTAAACCATTGAGCGGGTGTGCGGCAGTCTGACAGTCTGGCTGTGTTGCTGTTCAGTTGTCTGATTGACAAAAAATACAACAATATGTCAAACGGAAGCTGAGGAGCCAACAGCTTGTCTCTTTGTTTTGGATAGGTTAATTGTACAGTTATGTTAGGATATGATGTGATATGATGATTTCGAAAACAACAAGCTAAGACATGAATTAAACCAAGTCATTTTCTTGCTTTGTAATATGTATACTAAGTTAAACACACATAATGACAATGCAGTTTATTGGCTCAAGTGTAATTCTTCTGGTATTATAAAACTTTCCATTGCATTTGTCCCAAATCGAGACAAACAAGAATAAACAAATTTTTCAATAAACAAATTTTTCAAACGATAAAGAATTAATTGATTAAGATTACAAGAAAATTGTCAAAAAAAAAAAAACATGTGATGCTTAATGTTAGCTCAAGTGCAAATTAAGTAAATAAAATATATTGGAATGTTTATCTCATAAGTGTTGAAAGAAATCAAAATTATATTGTTTCTGCTTACTCAAACAATTTCTACGCTGATCAAATCAATTTATTTAACTCATTTCCATGCATATTTGATTTTATGCAAGCTTTCTTTGAGTTGATGCTCAAAAAGTAGTAGAAGTGTTTCCAATTTATATTTCGCATAAAAAACAAATAAACACTGAATTTAAATCAATAGAAAAATCCTTTGTTTGCTTCTTACAATAATTTTTAAAAGCTTTTTGCTTTAGAGATTTTTTAAAAAATCTTTTGAAAATTTTCACAGAATCAGGACTGAGTTTATTCAATTGACAAAAACTAATTTAGAAAAAAATATGTATATTTATTTGAACTCAATTTGTCGGTTGTCTATCCGGTTTAAAATTATCGTCATCACGAAAGTAAATTTTGTGATTTTTGTTTCAATCGTTGTTTGTTTTGGTTTCCCTTTCTTTTTGTTTTCGACAAACTTTTTGCATCGATTTATATGGTAATTCATTTCATTCATTTTGCAGCACAAAAAAAATAAGCTGGGATAGTTTGAAGTTCTTAAAATATTCAAATTTTGGGTTTTGTTTTGCTAATGAATTTTTATATGCCTACTTGGTTTAAATATAAATAATAAGCCCACGAAATTAAGAAATTGGAGAAATTCATGCAAAAGACCGAAAATTTTGTTTAAGACTAGAAAAATTGCCAATGAATTGCCTTATTAACAAAAGGTTGCTTTTATTTGCATCACAATTTGCCATTTCCATATTTATATAATTTTTTTTTAGAAATTTCGCTCAGGCATTAAGCAAAACTCAATTTGGGGGACAGCAATAACACAAAACAAATTATTTTATTAACTAAATACATTTTTAATAATTCAATTTGTTGGATACATATACATACATAGGTTTTGTAATAACATTATTGAAGTTTTGCTTAAAATAAGTTTACAACAGTTAACAGACTCAGGCAGATATGTCTGTGCAGATGCAAACATCGCAGATCAAACGAATTTGCCCGTCATGGATGAAACTTAACAAAATAAATCTGCCCCTCTCTCACTCGCAATCCCTAAAGTTCTGTTGAAAAATGTATATAAATATTGTTGGGTCAGAAATCGCCAACTATATGTGAAATGATTTCATAGTTGCGTTCAATGCTGTTTTCCATGTCGAGGGAGTCGTCAATAAAGTGCATTTCCACATGCTCGACGAATGCACTGAAGGACACCTCACTTGAAAACAACTTTCCGCACATGGGACAGGTTTTATCGCGGGCATCAGCCTTTATTTTCTCCTCTATTATATTGAGACGGGCTGATGACGGCAGTGTTGTGATGTGGCCATTGTGACCGTTTACTGGTTCGCTAACTTGGCTGGCATTGTGGTCGTTGTGATTAAATTTGGGATCAGTGTTTAAGCTTTCGTCAGTCTCCAGGCTTTTATCAGCCATCTCTGGTTTATGGGAGGCTTTTTGCGCACACTCAGGACAAGGTTGAAGAGCTGAAAGGAATTACATGAAAGAATGCTTTTTTTTAACAATCTCTGATTTTGATGCTTACCAAAGCGGGCTTCTAGCAGAGTCAAAGCCGAGCTGATCTCCTGTTGTTGTTTCAACGCTTCTCGTCGGAGCTCTTGTAGGCCTTCTACACATCGTTTGGCATCCACATTGGCATCAGGTTCACTGGATAGACCAGAGTCTATATTTTCTACATTCAAGCCGCACGGATATCCTAGCTCCGCATTGCTGGTCACACCAAAATTGTCCAGTGTTATCTCTTCCAAGCTGATATCACGCATACCGTCTGAGATCATTTTCTGGCGCAAACGCGGATTTGGTGAGTGCTGCGTAAATGTTTTAGAGCGAATAAGATTTTGATTGGCGTTGGCAGAAGCGCAGCTGGAGTTCGATGTTGTCGATAGCTTGTCTTCCATTTTTTCAGTTCCGGTATTTCCTGGTTGGGATTCCAATTGTGGTTGCTCTTTTGATATTTGTGAAAGACGTGACCACAGGCGACGGTTCTCATTAGACACCATATTGACCTGGTCACTAAGTTGATCTTTTTGTCGCTCCAGATCGGCCACTTGGATACGTAGCTTTTGAATTTCAGCTAAGTCACCATTTACCGTGGCAACAGTGGTGCTTTGGACGCTTTCACGTAGGCGTTGGTTTTCATCCTCTACGCTGGTGCAACGTTGCTGAAGTTGCATACAGCGCTCCTTCATTGTTTGTAATGCAACTTGCAATGCGTAATTCATTTTCTCACTAGAGTTTGATGTAGCTGATGCACTAAAAGATGTATCCATTACGTGTGGATGAACTCTCTTAACGAATACTTTATCATTTGATTATTTAAGGGTTTTCTTGTAGAATTACGGAAATTTCTTAGTCGTGGCTATCTGTTTTCATTTATTGTTAAGATGACTCTGCTTGCGGAGCTGCCAACTTTCGCTTGACAGTAGGAGTTGCCGTAGATTTGAAGAATTAAATAATTCTGAGAAATCGCTGCTAGATGAAAAATGTAAAACAATGCTAATATTTTAAAAGTATAATTTGTATAAATAGCACAGTATTTACATATTTTCTCAAATATTTTATAACGCTGATCTATTATTATGGACGTTCCGTTTCCATTGTTTCTCATAAGCGATATGCTCTGTTAGCTTGATTATCCAAACAGCTGATTTTGTTTACCGCTGCGCTGCTGCGGCATTGTATAATTGTATTTTATTTTATTTTTATAAGTTATGTTGTACGGCAATAGTTTAGCAAATCATTTTTTTAAATATAAGAGAAAAGTCCTACAACTTGGTAATTTGTGCGTTCGACATAGTGGTACAAAGCTCGGGTCACCTAAAATTCTCTTCTTTGGCACCGATAACTTTTCCTTGCCTAGCCTGCAGGCACTTCATAAGTGAGTTTTATTGAATGAAAATATTTAGAAAGCGTTTAGCTAGTCTTGATATTTTATAGGCATGGATATAATCTTGGTGTCGTCACATCATTTAAGAGTCCCGCCAACTGTGTAAGAAGTTACGCAGAGCGTGAAAATCTGCAACTGCAGCGCTGGCCTATAACTAAGGAACAGTGCTCTGAGTATAATGTGGGCATTGTGGTCTCTTTTGGGCACCTGATACCGGCATCGATCATAAATGCTTTTCCAAAAGGCATGATCAACGTTCATGCCAGTCTGTTGCCACGCTGGCGAGGAGCCGCCCCGATAATATATTCCATTATGCATGGCGATAAGCACACCGGAGTTTCAATAATGAAGATTGAACCCCACCATTTTGATATTGGTGCAGTAAGTAATCTATGTTATACAAGATAGCAGACAAAATTAAGTAGTTTCTAGATTTTAGCGCAACGTGTGGTGCCCATAAGAGAAGATACATTTATGCCGGAATTGCACACAGAGTTAGCCCAGACCGGTGCCAAGTTACTGGTGGAAACTGTTTCTGAATTGGATGTAAGACTCAAAACTGCTATACTCCAGGATAATGCTTTAGCTACCTATGGTAAGTTCTGTTATGAAAGTAAAATATTCCTCTCAATCTTGAATTTTTGCAGCTCCCAAGATTACTCAGAGTATAACAGAAATCAGCTGGTCAGATTTAACCGCCAGTGCTATATATGCACGCCACCGAGCCCTCTATGGTTTTAAAAGTGTCACCACAACTTTTATAAATAAACAAGTACAATTGTTGGAGGTACAAGTGCCGGATGTGCCGCTATCGGGAGTGTCTTCAGAACCTGGTCATTTCTGTTATTTACGAGCCCGCAAATCTATACTTATAAGTTGTGCCCAAGGCACACAATTGGAAGTTCTCCAATTGCGACTGGAAGGAAAGAAACCCATGAGTGCACAGGAATTCAATAATGGATTTTTAAGACACGCAAAGTCATCTGTTCGACCTCAATGTTTTAAACTAAATAAACAACTAGTCTGTTGATACAATTGTTTATTTGTTAATTTTAAATATAAAAACTTTTCCTTTGGGCTGGGAGCTTAACCTAAGTCTGTGGGCTTAACTTCTTTAGCTTCTGATTGTTGTTGGGTAGACTTTTGCAACAGATTTTTGGTGAACCACATAGGACGTGGCTTTTTCATTTCCACAATGCGTTTGCCTTTCAAGTCATCAGCAGCCTGTTCTGATTTTTCACCTTCATACAGGACTATAACCTCCTGTTCTACAGGCTCCAGACCCAACTGCGCTTGTATTTTATCTTGCATGAGCTGTGTCTCCTGGCGTACTTTGTCATAGCAGTGGGCTGGAAAACAAAAATCGTAAATAAATTTACAAAGCAATTAAGGTTGGGAATACTTACGACATAGCACGCCTAATTCATGATCATGGCCACATTGCTGGCAGGAGCGCAGATTTTTCTTCACCCTCAAAGGCTTCCAAACATATTCCGGGTGTCCAAATTTCCGGTTTAATCGCTTCTCCACACTTCTTCGGTGCTTGGGCACTGCCCATAGTATGCCATCGCCAAAAAGGTCTTTCAAACTGAAGCTTGACGACTTTGGTTGACCACTTTGATGGTGCTCGAAACCGGCCAGGGCAAGTGCTGATGAATATATTTCTACTATTAAATTCCTTTTAATGAAACACCTTGTGTTTTACTCACCCGGCGGTGGTGAGCCATGAGGCAAAAACAAACGCTCCAAGTGTTTCACAAAGTTTGTAATTGATAAAATTAAAGTATTGCGAGACATTTTCCAATCCAAATTTACGTAAACGATGAACACGAGCCAGCCAAACAGCTGTTGGACTTCTACAAACAAGTTGGCAGCATCGCTTTAGCGGCTGACCAGCTGTTGTTGCGCTATTACGTCAAAAAGTCGTGCGAAATTTTATTTCCTGATATTAAAGCCGCTCCAACTTATCAAAATCCGCATAAAAACCGTTGGTCACCAAGTTGGAGAGTAGAAAATATTGTGCATATACGACAGGGCCAAAGGTCATCGGAGATGTCATCACAGGCTGTGCAATAATGCAGCGGCTTCGCAGTCGCCACCTTATCAGGAACTTAATATAAACGTGTGGAGCAACAGAAAATCGTAGGGCAAGGGTACAGGCACATACTCGTTGTCCAGAGCATTTACGCTTAACATTCAGTGCTTTCTAAACTGTATGCAGACGGATATGCAAGTTTAAAGCAGCAGTGGCAGCAACAGCAGCAGCAACGGGAAGCTTTGAAAACCACACACCTCGGCTTGATCGTGTAAGTTCGTCGTCTTCGTCGTCTTGAATTTCGATTCAACACACCCAAAAGCCAAAACCCACCACAAAGCGAAGCTACGCAAGCGCACGACCTACGTGCCTAGACAGCGGTAAAAGCCCCAAACACTCTGCTGGAGCTGCTGGAGCTGGACGCAAGCAACTCGCTTTGCTGCCTAGACTTTGTCGTCGCACATCAATACGATCGCTTCTTTTTTTTACTGTCTTTCGTTGCCGTTGTTGTTACCGTTAAAGTTTAAACCAAAACTCTCGACAAACGAGACGAGCGCGCGCGATTCTGTGAGTGTGTGTGAGTCGCATCCTGTGGCCTACAAGTCAAGATTGATCAAAACAAAAATAATTCGGACATTATGTTGTGCAATATTCTTTAGCCACTTTTACATATGTGTGTGTTTGTGTATCCCAAAACGATTCAAATCTAACCAACTACCAATAAGGAAGATTTCAAGAAAAATTAATTTTTCCCAATTTGCAATAACTCCAATTCCCGTAGTCCAAAAAAAAAACAAAAAATTATATATAAATAAAATGGCCTGTCTGAGTACTTCCGGTCGCGTCGCGTACGGTACGCGTGGCCAGCAAACGCACAAATTTCTCTGCCAATGGTTTTTAAATCAATCAAGGCACAGCAGCAACCTTGGCGCAGCTACCACGGCCTTGACGGGCACACCAACCCAACAAAGACAACACCAAAATCCACAGCATCTCCGGAACATGGGAATATTGACACGTCGCTTTCATGGATTGTCAGTAAATGCAGGTCCTGCCAGGGGGCCAATCAGCCAGGATTATTTTGATATGCTGGTAAGTTTGTCCGCTCATTAGTAATAGTCCATCCAAATGGCAATAGCAAGAAATGCCTGGCTGGCTGGTTGGTTGGTTGGCTGGCTTATTATTGCCATTGGACATTGGCCATTGGCCATACGGGGCTGTGGCCGCCAACCCGTCGAGCAGCCATTTAACCAAAGTGCATTGGCTGCATGCCCAGGCGCAAAGTGTTTGGCGTTAATGCGTCTGCGTGACTTTGGTTTTTCGATTTTGCTTTGTTGTTGTCCGTTTCATTTTTTGGTTTCTGTTGCACAGCAAAAGAAAATGAAAGTGAAATTGGTGGTTGTGGCTTCATTTTTGTTGTTGCTGCTGCTGCTGCTTTTGCTTTTGCTGTTGTTGTTGCTGTTGTTGTTGTTATTGGTTTTGCCTTGTCTTGTTGCTTTTGTGCAAGTAGCGTGAAAAAAAGCAAAAATCCCAAAGACGAAAATAACAAAATATGTGTGTGTGTGTATTATTTTTTTGCAGTTGATGTTGCTGTTGTTGGTATTGGCGGAAGCAACCGCATTTATTTATTATTTAGCTTTTGTTTTGTATTTCTCCTATCTTTCAACGCCTAGCCGCATATTTCATTTATATTTTCCACCGCATTTTTGCAAGGTGAAACATTTTCTCATCTTCCAATAAACATTTTTCCAAGACGATTGTCCTTTGATATTATTGTTAGTATTTTTTTTTTAAGAAAAAAATTATATAATTACTTTGTTTATCGCTCGCGTGAATTTTATTTAGTCTGTTTTTCCCTGGCAAATTTACAGCTGATTATTATTTATAGTTTGATAAGCTTAATGCACTGCGCATGTCACAGTTACTGTCAAACTGTGTGTTATCGCCGCATACTTCGAGTTTTATTTATCTGCTCGATTTGGGTCAACTTTGGTTGTCCCTTTTCTTTTCGCACATTAGATAAGTTTCTGATGCAGTTGCTTTCAAACTTTATATGCAGGTCCTCTAAAACTGTGCTAATAAGCTACATATTTTAACAGCAATTAACAATGCCTTCAAATTTAATTGTTATATCATTTTCATATGTGCCTTGAATTTGTGCAGACTTTAATGCATAATTTGTTATTGTTTTAAACATTTTATTAGCTATGCACACGGCATTTTCACGCCTGTCGACGGCCCTCGTCGAATAATTTTAATTGCTTTTAAATTATTATTATTATATATATATATTTTTTTTTTGCATTGCAATTTCTGCAGTTTGCATGGATTTTAATTGTTTCTCACTCTACTTCAGTTGGTGTATTCGTGAGTAGCATTTAGACCATTCCAAGTATTGCCAGTATTTTTGTAAAAATTTTAAAATTTATTGCACATCAAAGTGTTCACTATAAAATGAAGCAAGGTCAGGGCATGAGAATTATTTGAGTGTACGAATAACTTTTGACTCCCCCCGTCACTCCAAAGGGTCAACGAACTATTCATTAACTTGACAACCCTTCAAAATTAATTATCATTTCTAAAATAAAACTACTTATTTACTGAGGTCAGCTTAGAAACAAAATAATTTTTTTTAACTACATTTAACCCACTCACCTCATTTAAAAGTTTACAATAAAATAAATAAATAAAAACATTATATTGCAGTAATCTTTTGGATTTCATAATCAAAAAGTTACCAATAAAGGCTTAAGTTTATGGAGGGTTTATGGCTCAGAAACAGAAAAGAAAAATTGATATGCAGTTGGCGTGGTTAAATGAGATATGAATTTTTAGACGTCTTGAACAAAAATTAATATTATTATTTTATTTTTTTTTTTAACCAAATAAAAATAAAAATTCATTCGCCACCAAATCGGGCATGAAGAGAGTGTACCACCACATAGACAAACTTTTCAGTGGCTCTGTATGTATGTGTGTGTGTGTGTGTGTGTATCTATGTAACCGTTCATCTATCATAGGTAAACAATAAACAAAACGCAAATAGAAAGCGCACGTTCGAAGACGGCGGCAGCAAACGGCGATAGCCAAAAAATCACACACACACACACACACAAACAGCTACAAAACGCCAACTAATAACAGTCCGCAATAGCAACAAAAATGACAGCAACAACAACAACGACGACAACAAAGCCAGCAGCGGCAACCAAATTCACTTTTAACGGTTTGTTTTCAACTGCCGCGGACGCTGCCGCTTTGACTTTCTTCTTCATTTCATTTTCAGAGCAGACGCGTCTCAATGTCTCACAGTTTGACTCTCGCGACATCTCTTTCTCTCTTTCTGTCACTCTCCAGTCCACAGTCATTCATGTTTTAATTGTTTTGACCAAGAAAACAAACAGTTATCTAAAAATGCACCACACCAAATGAGCCCAGCCAAAAATCGCAACCATCAAAATGATTAGTTAATTTTTTTTTGCTTACATTTCTCCCTCTCTTTCTCTACGTCTCTGGCTTTTTCTCTGTCTTTGTCTGCTTATCGGTGTTGGTAGATCTGGGCAGATGATTCCACATAATTCGCATTAAAACGGAATCTTCATGGTTTTCACTTTCGTTTGTGAATACATTTGAGCAACAATCTTTATCGATGAGCCGAACCAAGCCGACCGGAGTGGAGCCGCGTTAAATTTGGTATGCTTGTCAGTTTTATGGTCCGATTAAATTCCGATGCGCTTGAATATTTCAGCAATTTTTTTTGTGTCTTTGGGCTTGTAATCAAGCTAAGAAACAAAAAACTAGTATGAGAATTATTTGGAATTTCTATTTTTGCTTCTTCTTTTTAATTTCTTTGTGCTAATTTCTGAAACTTTTTAGGAGAGACTAAGATAAAATCATTTCTCTTCTTTCCTGGGACTGAAACTTTACCATCAAATATTTTCTCTTTATCGATAAGAGCAGCTCTAACCTGGTGCCAAATCTGAAATAGATGAGATGAAAAAAGTAAACAAGATTTTTTTATTTCTATTTGACTCTTCGCTTGGGGAATTTTTGGGGCTTTTTTGTTCGTTGAGCTCAAAGACGAAAGTGAAACCATTTCACAGTTTAGTTCTAATTTTCATATTTGTATATCGTTTCAGCAAATTGACTCTCTTTTTTTCACGTTTCTTTTTGGTATTACGCAAATACAAAAAAAAAAAAAAGGTTTCATCTGCTTAGCTTGGACTATCTCAATTGAAATTATTGTAATTATTTCGAACTCAAAACGGTTTCATTTGCAATTGTGAGAAAGCAGTGAGTTTTAAATTAGAAACGAACAAAACAAATTTTTAAATACAAAGAAAAAAAATGTTTAATCTTTTGGTTTTTGTGATTAAATTGCCATATTTTTTTAATCCTCTTTTTTTTTTACTTGGATGATTTCTGTTTTTGTCATGATGCAGATTATTTGGACTTTCTCTTGCCGAGCAAGAAACTCGCACAAGCAGAAACAAGTCAAGATTAAATTGCTTAAATATTTAAGGAATGCCTCAAGAGCTCAAAAAAAAAAGAAGAAAAAAACTCAAAATTTGATTAACTTGATTTTCAGTAAACATATATATCTTTATAACGGTATACATAAAAATAGTTTGAGTGACGAAATGAAATAAAATTAAATAATAATCAAAACTAACAAAAATATGCAAATGAAATTTCACGCGGCGGGGCAATCAATTTGTAATGCGATTATAGGAAAGCCTTAGTGACTTTCATTCAAGACTCACACACACACACAGAGACACTCACGCACTCAGACACATGAGGCCAACACCTGTTTTACACCTGTTGGCGGGCTTTGCTGTACTTTTGGGCTGCATTGGCTTTTGAAATTCAGTTTGCCTCAAGTGCTTTGCTTCTTGTCTTTAAATTTACGTAGAGCCCCTCCAGCTCACCCGCGCCGCCACCTTCACCTCCGCCTTATTTTCGGCTTTGCTTTGGCTCTTTGGTAGTACTTGCTGACCCAATTCCAAAGACGCATGCGTTTTGTTGTCCTAAACTGGTTTTATTTATTTATTTATTTTTTTTTTTTTGCTTTTTGGTTTTCGGTTGGGTTTGCCAGTTTATTGTGGCCATTGATTGGTTGCTGGCTGCTGTTGCTGTTGTTATTGTTGTTAACTGCCTGTAACTGTTAATGATTTCAGCGGCTGCTTTTCTCACAACCACAGCCAGGCGGAGTCGAGCGAACCAAAGTTCGATTTGAAAGCCCTCACAGAAGAAGCGGCATCGGCTTTGTAACTGTGAAAATCAACTTACATATTGGCCGAAATTTTTGGTCAGTCGATTGCATAACCCGAGCATTTCTTTGTCAGCCAGACCAACCAGCATCATCATTTGTTGGCCAAAAATGTCAGGGCACATTTCATCAACGTCGCTCAAGCTATTAACTTAGGCCCTTCCCCCACCTCCCCCTTCCCCCACTCCGATTTGTCACTCTGATCTGTTGGGTTGTGTTGTGTTGAGTTGGTTAGTCGGTCCATTGATACCTTAAATTGTGGTCTCTTTGGAATTTTTGATTGCCTCTTATATGCGTTTGAAATGTTTTATCAATTAACATAAATTTTTCTTGTATTTTGGCATTTGTTGTGCGTAGGTTAAATTTTGTTTAGTTAGTTCGTTATTTGTCTCTCTATTTTTTTATTTTTTTATTTATTTGATTGCCTCACTTGTTGTTTGTTGTCGTCGATTTGATTGCTGCAGTTTACTTGGCTTTTGTTGTTGTTGTTGTTGCTGGCTTTGTTAAATGATTTCAAATTTGGTTAGCCTATTGATGGAGACGACCCTGAAGTGGAAACCAACGCTAATTTTTTTTCGTGAAAACAAATTATGTTTTTCAATTTATTTGATTATTTGTTTGCCCAAATGCGATTTGATGCAACGCTGAAGATCATTTTTAAAGTTGACTCTTTTGATTTCTCTTCATTTACATGTGAATGCTTAAGTTTTCCAAGATTTCCCTCCTTTCTACACTCAGTCACTCACACCCATCCATTTTAAGTCTAATTGTATTGGCCAGGTTATCTTGATTGGCTGTGTAAAACTTCCTGCCTGGCCACAATTCGTGGCGCAAGCCAATGCTCGGCAATTGGGGAATTAGGCAGTCAGTATGTGCATTAACTTTGCATTAATTTGTGGCACGCGTTTGCTCGTTTTGTCACATATTTTTCGGTTGCTGTTATTTTATTTTGAATACGTTAGCATTTTTATGTAATTCTCAATACACCGTCTCTGCACTGGCTGGCCAGTGAGACTGACGTGACGGCTAGCGCGTATACGCCCCGTTGGCCGACAAGTTTAAAAGTTTTCGAGAAAAGCAAAGCAATGTAAAGTAAAACTAAATCAAAAAGGATAAACTTGAATTTTACAGGTTTTTCAATTTATGTTGGTGTGAATCTAGATTGGTGTGGCTGTGCCTGTGGCTTTGGTTGTGATTGTGGTGGTTCCAACTGGTTTGCTGTTACATTATTTCAGAGTTTGCATCTGTCAAATTGTTGTTATTGAGGGTATTTCAGTTGAACCATAATTTATTAGAGCCACAAAAAGTCAACCGCCTGTTTGATTCGAATTGTATTGAATTTTCATCTTGAAAATTTCTGAGATTACGCAGCCGCCCTGTGAGACAATGCGCACTAATTTTTGCCTATTGTGAATCTTATATAATCAAGCTCTGATAAATTGGTACTGTTGCTTTGTTTATTACCAATTTCTGATGGCTTGTCGATTCTTTGGGCTAATAAAACCGTGACGAACTCGATTCCAAGTCTTGAGAAACATTCTGAATAGACTTGAAAATTACTGTGCGATTTGAGCCACTAAGCCAATTTTGGGTTTTATTTACCAAGTCGATAACAAACAAAACGTAATCGGTCTATCAACTGATGAAATGTTCACACGCAGGCAAATTGCCAAAAGCCCAAGTACTTGGAAGTCGGCTTTGGCATGGTTTTGTGGCTGAGGAAGAAGTCGCAGCCAAAATCGAAGAGAGAAAATGCGTTGACGTCGACAGAGCAAATCATTCAGCCAATCGCCTCTGCGCATTCGCATTTCTGTTATGTCAGCGACAGCGTCAGCGGCGTCCAAGACGGCGTTGGCAACGGCAAAAAGGGAAAGTCCAAAAGCATGGCCGGCCCTCAGTTTGGCTTTCTTGACGCTTTTTTCTTTTTTTTTTTTTTGGTTTGTATACTTTTGGCCAATACCAATACCAAATATCTGGTTGCTTGATGAGTGTATAAGTGCGTGTGCGTATGCATGTGTGTGTATATATTTCTTGGGTGGCTTCCGCTGTCTTGTGCTATGTTTTTTTTTTTTTTTTTTTTACCAAGTTGGCCACATTTCTTTTTGGCATGGCTAAAAAAAAAAAAACATACACGGAGAAGCAAAGCAATTAAATTTAATGAAATATTTTTTTTTAGGCGCAACTTTGCAACAACCCATGAAAAGCATCATTTTAACAATATAAATTATTGCCCAGCAGTTTTGCTTTTATTTTTTTATTTAATTTAATTTAAGTCTCACCTCTTTTTTTTTTTGTGCAGTTCCGGGTTAGTCCCAAAGGGGCTACAGGTCTTGTCAAAATTTAAACGAGCTGAGCCTTCATTTCCCCCTTTTGCCTGGCCTAGTCATACAAATTGAAATAATTTAAATGGAAAGAATTTTGAACATAAAGATGTAAATCATGATTTATGGGCATTTCGACAAGCACTTGTCAATCAATTGTGCAGAGCCGATTTTGTCCAGATGTTAAAGCATTTGCACGTAGCTGTCGCGATTCAATCAGTCCCAAAACAAATGGCAACATGAAAAAGCAATTTGCATAATTCCCAACTAACCCAAACGACTATCAAAATATGCATTTTAATCAAACGGTTATTTTGGAGATCCTTAAAAAACAAAAATCAATAGTTACAAAAATTTATCAAAGCCTTTCTGGCATACGAATTACTCTAATTATAAATTTCAAAAATAAATAAAACAAAATTGCAAAAAAAAAAAAAAAAAAAAATCAAAACATACAGAAAAAATAGCAGAAAAAATAGCCAATATTGAACGAAAATAGTTAAAAAAGAATTGCAAATGTTTTTTATATGTTCATTGCAAATTTCCCAGGCTCATATTTTTTGTTTTGTTTTTTGAATATTTCTGGTCAGGTGCGTTCAATCAAACGTGCCAGAGACCATTCAATCAAACAACAATTTGCTGGGATTTTTTTTTTTTTTTTTTGGGGTATATTCATTTGATATTGTTTGCCTTGCTTTTGTGGCTGGCTCAGGGCGATCGTCCCACTTCAGATTGTTAACAATATTTTTTAACTGTTTGTGTGGGTCTCATTTACACGCCTTTGGTTACAATACATTTCAATTTGCCCCTGTTTGTTGTCCACTGAAACTGGGCTTCTTCTTTAAATTCATTTTAATATATATTTTTTTTTATTTTTTATTTCTCTCCTCAATTGCAACTCTTCAGCTGAGGTTGAGGCCTTCTTCAATGGCCCCTTTTGTGGAGCAGCGTTGAAATATTTTTTTTTCTTATTGTTTTCTTTCAATTTTGTGGATTATGTTGTGGGAGTGCCCCGAGGTGCTTGCCAAACGCACTTCAACAGTTTCAACTTTGATCACTTACTGGACAGATAAAAATCACGCTTTTCAAATACTCTTTTTTGTTGATACCAAAAAAAATGAAAATCTTGAAATGGGATAAAAAAATCTTAAATCTTTTACATGGTTTCTTACAAAATTTGTATAAATTTTCTTTTTCTAAAAAAGGTATATTCGCTTCGTCTCACTTGAAAAAGCTTTTCTTCTTTGCTCTTGTCTTTGAATTTACTTTTTTTTTTTTTTGTTTAATTTTTAGCTTCGCACTTTTGTTCAGTGCAATTTTGTTTGATCGCTGCGCATATTTCGGTTGGTTGCTTTTGTGTTTTTCTCGTTGTTTTTCTTCCTCTTTTTTTTGGCTTGCTTGCCTTACGAGTATTTTAAATAATTAAATTAATGGCGTAAAAAACGCGCATTTAAATGAAAATTTGCAAAAGCTTCAGCCTCAAGTCAGAAAGCACAACAAAAAAAATCTGCATGAAATATCAAAATAAATGTTGTCGTTTTTTTCGAATCAATGTGAAAGTTGGCTGCCGTTTCTTGCCCCTGACGCCCCCAACTATCTGAATTGGCCATTGGGCGGTTTGGCCTGCCATTGTAATAGATCGTGTGGTTGCTCCTGCACTAACCTCAACCTGGCAACCTCTCAAGCTCTCAAGTACTTTTCGAGCTTGGCTTGTGACGCAAATTGACATTGACGAAAGGCGGGGGAGCCAGTTTGGCAAAGTCACAAATCTGTGTTGCCATTTTAAATATCAACACTAAAGGCTTTAAGTTCAAGACAATTGGCAAATTGACAAGTTAAGATTTTGGGATTTTTCGATGTGGGCAAATTCTTTTGTTTAGTTTATTTATCACCGAATATTAAAAGAAATTTGTGATTGATTATGATGAAAATGATTTCTTCCTTTAAAGTTTTTTTCTTTTTTCGAACGTCAAACTTTGCCTGATTATCTTAGTACAATGACATGAGTTACTTCTTCTTCTTCTTCTTCGTTTTACGTAAGCAAAAGAAAAAACAAATACACTGGCTCATCACAGGCAATAACCACAAAAAGCCACCACCAACCAAAACGTATAAAAACACAGTCCCAGCCAAGTGTAACGAAGAGTTTACTTCCTATTTTTTTGCTGAGCAAAACAATGAGTTTTACCAACTGCAAAGTCAGGCAATGACCCAAGGATTTTAGTTAGAAAGAAGAAAGAATCTCTTTATGACCGGAAACAGTTGGTCACCAAAACAATAACTAAGCGTGGCCAAATATTTGCAAAAAAAAATTATTTTTTTTCTTTTTGGCACCTGACAAAGAAGTGGCCCAAAACACTGGGCCGAAATGGCCAACCCAACCAGCGTTTTGTGGCCATAAAAAATCATTTAAAAATCATTCAACGTTTGCCAGCAAAACAATCAAACAAAAAATGGCCACAATTAAATGCATTTTTTCACGTTTGTTAAAAAAAAAGAAATGAATGTTTTTTTTTTTTGTAATTTTTGCAATGCTACCAAAGTCTTGATTTATTTTATTTCAGTTTTTTTTTGGTAGCTGCTTTCATTTGATTTTGTTTTCTTTTGATTGCTGCATTGTTTGGTTTCAGTTTCGTTGTACTAATTTCAATTTAGCGCACATATTGAAAATGAAAGTTTTTTTTATTTTTGTTTTGTTTTTAGTGAATTGAATGTGAGTTAATTGGCTCGATGGTAATTGATGCGCCGATTTTGTAATACGGCCTAGCCACACATTCGCTTTCTACGCAAACGGCGGTGATTGTCAGTGGATTTTTGGTAGTTACAGACAAAACTGAGTGCTGAGTAGCCTCAGCAAAATAACAAAACCGAAATGTTTATGACATATATTTAATATGAATTTGGGTCATTACAACTTGCTGGCCGTTGATATTGATGATGATGATGATCAAGAGGGAAACTGAAGATCCACATTAATGGGAAATCGAACAAGTTTGGGCTCGTCATTTGACATCTGCATAATTTGTCCAGATGATTTTTATGATCCGAGTCGGTTGGCTTTCATCTTTAAACAGAATAACTTTATAGTTTTTTTTTTATATTACAAGATGTGACACGCCCACATCTAAATCAATTTGAAGAGTAACTTCTTTTGGTAGTTGTTGTTATTGACACATTTTTGTGGCCAAATCAAATTTGCTTAATACGCGCACGCGCTCGAGTATTGACAACTCCAAGATGGACAGACAAATACAAGTAGAAGCAAACAAATAATCCATTTACAAATGCCAAATACCAAAAACCACAACAACAGCAACTGCAAGAATTGCATCACTCAGATCTGGCAACATTTTCAGGTTTCAGCAACATGTTGACAAGGCAAATTATTGCGCGCGTGTCGCTCTGGGCGACATTTGTCGTTCATTTGCTTAGCCATTTGTGTTTTATGCTTATGTTATTGTTAGTTTTACTACTACTGCTGCTGCTGTTGTTGCTTTTATTGTTTTGCCTAGCTGGCAAGTCATACAACAAAAGGACTTAAATACTCTATTGAAATTGCCGCAAGGTCAAAGCACACAACAATTAAAGCAACAACAGAGCCATCTCAAAATCAACTCAATTAGTTGGCCATTTTGTGTGCAATTTTCCAGTTATTAATTTTTGTTACCATGTAATTTTTCTTTTTTGCTGCTCGGCAATTTGGGTGTCAAAAAGACGCTGCCACTCTTGCCTCCGGGGGGGCGCAAAACTTGTTCACTTTGTAGCCACCAATTGAAAGTTGTTAAGTGACTCAGAAATTGTTTTGAATTTCCTTAGACGGTTCAAAACAATTTCAGAATTATGGCAATTTGCGAACCGTTTATATTTAAATTTTTGCATATTTTTCACACTTTAATATAAATTGATGTAATCCAGGCAGATTAATCTTAATGTTTTCTTGTCTTTCTCTTTAATTTTTGCAGCAAAACTCACAAAGTGCCAACGGCAGATGCGGCCACAGCCATTTGGTCGGCCAAAGTCTGAAGACAACCAATCTAAAGTACTCTCAATGCTCGAGAACAAATTATCGCCAGCACAGCTCCGTGCACACACAACAGCCAGCAGGACCCGTCAGGGAAATACAGATCGATCCTTACATCATACTTGACGACGAGCTCAAGTATTTCTACGATGATGTTCGAGATGTAAGCAAAAGTCCTAAATTCCTAATAAAATTAACAAGTCTATTTATTGTTTTAAATTATTCATAATTTTGTAAGATGAAATTCTCCAATTTATTTTTAAATCCAAGCAATTTCGTCATTTCATCTTCACACGAATTTGTATATGTTAATATTAGGTTACCTACGTCATTGACAGTCTGGAAATTCAATATTTCTTACTAATCTCGGCGTTGTTTGTTTATTTCATTGGTCAAATAGCTATTGCAATCGGGTACCTCACAGCCAGAATTGGACCACATTGCCTGCTATTATTTCGATGGACAAGGGAAGGCACTGCGTCCCATGGTTACCATGCTGATGGCCAAGGCAATAAACTATCATCTGAATAACGAGTCACAGTAAGTAGTAATGGGGCAATGGGAACAGGGACACTCACACACACACACGAAGTATTCGGCGGTGTGTAAACCAAAACTCAGTCAAAATAATTAGCAGGCCTTTGCGAAGTGCCGACGAATGAAACTGCTCACCGGCTTGTATCTGCCAACAATTAAACCCAAATTAAAACTATTTATGTTTACATATTTGTTGATTTTCGTTTTTTTTTTTTTCTGCTATTCTCTTCTCTTGCCTTGACAGCCAATTAGTACACAAACAACGACAAATCGCCCTCTTCTCCGAGATGGTTCATTCGGCCAGTTTAGTGCACGACGATGTCATCGATCAGTCAGACTTTCGACGCGGCAAGCCCAGTGTCAATGCGCTGTGGAATCATAAAAAGGTAAGCAATCAATAGATAAACCATATAAATATTAAACTGAATAAATAAAAAAGAGCAAAAAAAAAAAACAAAAACAAAGAAAAATTTACCATCTCTGAAATGTTGACAGTCTTTTCTGCGAGTCCTATTGGCTTGATCAGCACACTCATCAATGACTTTGACATCATTTTCATATACAAATTTATTGACTTGATCCATGAATGAAAAATAAAAAACAAGTTAAGAAAATTTGTTGCTTAATTTTCAAACTGCCCACAGAATTCTTTTAATTTAATTTATAAATCCGAGTTTGATTTTCACTCAAAAGCAACTTATTTCCAATATAACTTTTTGTTTCATATTTCTTTTATGTTTTAGATCAGATAATAAAAAAAAAATGTTAAAGCTACCAATTTTTATTTTCCTTGTAATTTAGTGTGTCTTTGATTTTATCTTCCATCTGGCTTAGTCATGCCATTTAGTTGGCCATTCCGAAATCCAAATAAAATTCCAAGTATTGTGCTCTCCTGACTCACATAACACAATCACAACAAATATGCAATTTTCTTTGACATTTTTAAATATCTCAAAATTCCGTTTTGTCTCTCATTTACAGGTCACAATGGCTGGAGATTACATTTTATCGATTGCCTCGATTATGATATCGCGTCTGCGCAGCGATGATGTCACGATTGTTTTGAGTCAGGTAAGCTATCAATGGAAAATATTTTAAATTCATTATCAAATTATTTATAATTATAAGTCAATTATAATATTAACAAATATATGGTAATCATTATTGGGAAAATATGATCTTGGAAAATTTAAATCTGTCTACTAAAAATTTTGAAATTATTCCATTCAATTGGGAAGTCTGTGTTTTAGTAGTAAAATTATAAATTCAAATTGTTCTTACTTTTCACTTTGTCAGGTCTTATTTTTTCAAGCCCATTCATAGTTAAAACTATTTGCCCAGCTAATTATCACACTCCAATATAAAATGAAAAATCCCCTGGCTAAAGTGTAATCACCTCAGCAAAATTAAACAAAAACCTCTCACAAATCTTTGAGCTCAAAAAACTCTTAGATCATCTCCTTTGTATTGAATAAGAAAATTCATTTTATGTTACCTTAACAGATTAAATAAAAAAAAAATTAAAAAAATGCAAAAGTATTTTTGCCTGAGTTCAAGAAAGTCCCCTTTTGACGAAGATCAATAAAGCGGCAAAAATCACATATATTATCTGATTTCACCAGAAAAAAAATACTGTTCTTTTTCTTGCAACCCGTTAACATTGTTTAAAAGTCTGATGCCATTAAAAAAAAAACAACAACAATAAAAACCTGCTGAGTTAATGGCCACAACTCACGTGGCATGTTTCAGGTATTTTTTACTTCCTGGGCAAAATTTGCGGCCATCAGCTTGGAATTACCCAAGGACAAAATGCAAAGCAATCTGAGGGGAACCACAACAGAGTTCGTGCAACTTTGAAGGTCAGCATTACTTATGAACAGCTGGCAGCCCTCACGGCCTAGCGTCCTTTCCCTTCCCCATTATGCAAATTTATGCAGCAATTCCAGTTTTATTTTTTTGGCATTCGGAAGTAAGCCACAACTCCTTTGATTGTGAATGTTTGCAGAGATCAAGGATAAAAATACAGAATGAAGAAATACCCGATCAATGCCAATTCAATTTCGTATCTTCTTCACATGTCTCTGTGTGTATTTCAAATTAGTCATAGACCAATTTCACTTTCAGCCATACGTTTTGTTTTTTTTTTATTCACACACGACAGTGATATTGAAATTGGAGCTGACTAGCTCTTGTCTGCTCTTCCCATTGAGATGAGTTGCCGCAGCTCAAGCAGCCAGTCCGGCCACCTTGTTAAACGAAGCTCCAAGCCAACACTTTTACACAATCGCTGGCAGTTAATAACCAAAGCAAACAATAGCCTCTTGCCTACGATTTGTTGCTGCAATCTCCACCGACTCTTCCCCTTTACCTACGTTTTTTTTTGTGCTTGTTTGTGTGTGTTTTTTTTTGGAATCCGCAAAAGCGTCCAACACTTTCTGAATGGTATTTGAGGTGGCCATCATCTTGGGTGTGGCCACTTTACACTGCTGATATTTGAATATTGTTCGAATTCCACTTATGATATGCCAAAAGGCTGGCCTTGCCGCCTATCAGTGATTAAATGCTCAAGTCACCTGTAAAATCGTAACTGATTAAATATATTTGTATTGAATAATAAATTATGCTTTTTTTTTAGAGTTTTTCTTCAAAGAAATCCACCGAGCTTTTTAGATTTGATCTATAAAACAGGTGTTTGTCTCAGGTTTTATTAAGGAAATAATGTTGATTACTATTCACGCTCCCAATTTGTCTATTTTTAATATCAACTCAAGTGTGGCAATCGGAATTTTATTGGATCAAACAACGTCACGAGACCCATAAATATTCAATTAAATCAGTTAAATGGCTCAAGAAATGGAACGTGTATGAAATTATTTCTTCTTCTTATTTTTGTTTCTTTGTTTTTAAGTAAGCATTCCAAATTTGTGCATTATATTTTGGTAGTTTGCTAGACATTATCAGTCGAACTAATCCGACAGAGACAAATTTTCGAAAGAATTTCCATTAAAATGCCAAACACGTTATGAATAATTTCAACGGCTCTTCAGAACGTTTTCGGCATAAAATAATTGATGATTTTGATAGTTTTTGTCTTGTTTTTAAGGTATTTATAATGGGTTAATCCAGGGGAGCAGCACAAGCTCAGCACTTGGAAAAGCCCACCAGACAATTCAGGCAATTCACAGGCACTTGTCATTATTACCAAGTTTGGTAATGTTTTTTTTTCTATGTCATTGACTACGACAATCAAGGCGATTGTTTGTCTGCCCAAATACAAATATATATATATAGAGCTTTGCTTTTTGAAATGTATCAAAATTTGCTCACATTTTGCGGTTAAAAAAAAAAGTGGCTAGGCCTGATTTTAGTGGCTTAAATGGACGCCTTTGAATCTGTCTAGCAAATGCCAGTTATTTAGTCTAGTTCGAGCGCGAAGGCAAAACTGCATTTTATTTATCAAGTGGTTGTGGTAACACCTTCAACTGTATGTGTGTGTGTGTGTGTGTGTGTTTTATAAGCACTTGTCGCACTTATTTTGGCCGATTGTGTTAATTAACATTGAAAACAGCCAAACAGTCGGACAGTCAAATAGTCGCATAGTTGCTTTGGTGATGGTAAAGCAAATGTTGCCACGTTTCGAATTGGCTTCTAAAAGGCAAATACGTATGAGCAAAACTAAATCATTGAAGATTTTTTGGCAAAAATTATTTATAGACGACAAATCAATGTGATATTTCACTTGCCTTGAACTCCCCACTGACAGAGCTGGGATCCTACAATTAGGCAGGCTTCTCTGCTGATTCTATCAATGACTTAAGCAAATGAGAATTTATTCTTAGATGTTCTGGCCCATCTCTTGCCAAATTGCTCAAATATTAAAGCTCTGGCTAGCTTTCAAAAAGTTGGCTGTTCAAATGTTTACCCAAGAATTTGACAATTGCTTGTGAGTTTGCTACCCACAACTCTGAATGAATGGATATGCTTATGCTGGTTACTCTGAACAATGGGTAGCATAACTATGAAAAACGAATAAGGCTTATAAAAATGGGAGTGACTGTACAGAGTAGCTAGTAGGATGTTTATTTAGTTTAAAATTTGAATTGATTTTCGTAGCTTTCGTTTATTTACTTGAAATATTTGGCACAATTGTGTTTGCTTTTTGGTTATTTCTTTCAACGCATAAAACAGTCAGTCAACCATGCGGAAGTTACACACACACTCACACACACACACGCCCTCACTGACTGACAGAAACATGTGCTTTGCTAATCTGCATACAAAATGGCGTGCAAAATGGTCGATCGCTTGTTGGCAAGCCCAACTTTTGGCACTTGTCTCTGTCTGGGTAAACAATCCATACTCTTGGGCTGGCTAATAAAACTGAGTGGTAAAAATAAATAACTAAAAGCAACATTGATTATGTAATTAATTGCAATATATGTTTAGATAAATCTTATTAGTTTAAATTGAATTAGTTTTTATTGATTTCGGACGACTCTTGTGGAGTGTATTAACCCAGATGTCCCATTGAAGATGTTACCAGGGGTTTCACTTTTCAAGATTTTCTAGTCTATTAAAAACTCAATCTATAAAGACACTAAATTTGTTTCATTCTGTAATAAAAAAAAAGAAGTGGAATCCAAGGTTAACTTGGTTTCTGGTTTCTGGTTTTTGCAAATTTGGAGAGTCTTTGCCTGCCACATGGGCATAAATTAATTTCTTTTCAGAAATCTTGAAACACATTCGAACCAGAATTGAACCCGAGCTTTTGTAACAATAGGCCAAATAAATTCGTTTCACTAATTTTATTATCATAAATATTAGCATATTTTTAGGGCCTTTTAAACCGGCTTTTTCAATATGAATTGTAATTGTTGAAGCCGATTCAGGTTTGCAAGTTTTATCTTTTTTTTTTGGTTTTCCCTTTCAGTTGAATACAATTACCAAAGTACCAATAACTAAATAAATTTATGACATTCCGTTAATCAAATTTATTGTTAACGCCTTGCCAATCTTTTGTAGATTTTAACTGATTTGGTTCAAGGCGAATTCATGCAACTCGGCTCAAGGGAAACAGAAAATGAACGCTTTGCTCATTACCTGACCAAGACATACAGGAAGACGGCATCACTGATTGCCAACGCCCTAAAAGCGGTGAGTAAATATATATATAAGGTTGCATGCAACCACACAGTTTCATCAATTGTAGCAACTGTTCACCCTGCTCAGCTCGGCCTGGCCTGGTCCAAGCGGGCGCAGAGCAGATTTCAATTGTCTCTGTCGATAATGCGTGTGTAAATTTTTTGCATTGCATTTGTTGCAATTGCTTTGGTTTGTAATTTGCCAATTAGTTTGCACACTTGCGTTTTGAATTTAGCATTGTGCCCGTTTTTACGGTCAACGTCATCAATTTTCAATACACAATTGACTTTGAACTCTTTCTGTTTTTTTTCTTCTTTTTGCTTGAATAGACCGCAGTGATTGCACAGGCTGATGAAAATGTGGCCGAATTGGCGTTCCAATATGGACGAAATATTGGTTTGGCCTTCCAACTGGTCGATGATATGCTGGACTTTGTCTCCTCCACCGAAACGATGGGCAAGCCCACAGCCGCCGATCTTAAACTGGGCCTGGCCACGGCGCCAGTGCTCTTTGCATGTGAAAAGGTGAGCACACTAAAGACATCATTTCCTTATTGCTGTGACAACATTACTAGCATCGTCAACAGCATCAACAACATTAAAATTAACATTAGTTTAGAATATAAAGCAAACAATTAAATGAGATGCCACTGGCTCGAGCTCTGCTGATGATCTCATGGGCTTAGAATTGTGGGTGTAGCCCGACTGCATTCGAATTGGTATGGATGATTGGGTGCCATGAATATGATGTATTCGTTTCAGACCAAAAGCAGTTAATTTTCGATTGGCCCAAAAGCATTACCGCTACCGATTACAGTCAGCAGTTGACTGCACTCAGCCAGTTTATTATGCAGTGCTATTAGTTGGCACGTGCGGTGCCTTTCAATGCCCGCGATGCAGTGCGTTGGCAAATCATAGTAAAAGCCAGACTCATAGTCATAGTCGTAGTCATCATCAACGCCATAGGCCGTAAAGCTCCAAACCGTCCGCCCCGTGAGTGCGGCTTGCCTGCTCAGCCCTGATTGACAGATGGCGCTCAGGCCAACAAAGGAAAAACCAAAAATTGCAAAGGGCGACAGGCTGCCACCCACTGGCAGGCAAGCAGGCAGGGAGACACATTGGCATGCCAGGCGTGTGAATGGCAAATGTTTTGCATAATTCATGGAGTGCGAGTGGCATAAATTTCATTTTTATTGTACTTGCAGTTTCAAATTTACCGTGTAAGTGTGATGAAGAAATGAAAATTTCACCTTTTTTTTTCTTTTTCTCTTTTTTCGGTTTCGTTTGGTTGTAGTACCCCGAGCTGAATCCGATGGTGATGCGACGATTCAGTGAACCTGGAGATGTGGAGCGGGCCTTTGATTTGGTGCACAAGTCGCATGGTTTGGAGCAGACGCGTTTTCTGGCCAAGAAGCATTGCAACGAGGCGATACGATTGGCTCAAGAGCTGACAGACTCACCGTATCAAAAGGGCCTGCAAGTGGTAGCCGACTTAGTCATCAATCGCATGAAATAGGCATAAACAATCAAAATAAAAATTAATTATATGTTAAATTAAAACAAGTAAAAATCAAACAGGCAACAACTAAAAATAATAATTTAGAAAACCAGAACATTATGCCAATTAGGTCAGAGACAGACTGCAAACGAGGCAAGGAAGTGAATAAGATAAAATGCAACACAACAAATGAAAATAAATAAATTTGTAAAGATTTTTGTAAAGGGTAAACAAGATTTATTATTTAGTTTGTAAGCGTCGTTGTTGACATTGTAAATAATTGCATAAAAACAAAAAAAAAAAAACAACATAAAAAATAAACATAAATCTGAGAAGGAAAAACACATACTTACACATATACACACACACACATATACGAGTACACAAATACAAATAATATTCAAGTGAAAATAATGCGATATTTGTTGTTTGTACATAATGTAAAATGTAAAAAGAATTTTTGAACGAAAATATGTTTTTGATATGCAATGATTTTTTTTTTATTATTATTTTATATATTTTTTGTAAAATGAAAAATTTATATGAAATCAACCTAAACTAAGTGGCAAGAAATTGTACAAAATAAAAGGTGGAAATTCTAAGAAAGCCGCAAAAGAAAATATATATATACTATATATAAATCAGCTCAACTTTAAAGAAAAGAAAGAAAGCGACAATTGAATAAATTTTCACTTAAAAGACTTGAAAAAATTAATCAATACAAAACTTTCTACTCCTTTTTCTTCTTCTTTTAATTTTATTTTTCACTCCCCTTTAAAATTGAGCTGAACTTAAATTTTAACTTATATTATGTGTTATACAACAAAAACAAAATCAAAAAAAAAGAAAGAAAGAAAAAATTAACTATCAACAAAATGGTTATTAGTCAATGCAACATAAATTTATGATATTTATAAAATGGGGAACTTGTTAAGAAATTAAACTTGAGAAAGTCTTAATTCATTACAAATATTTTTTGAAATGTATTTCATGCTTAAATGGTTCAATTATCATGACACTTAAAAATTACAAATATTCGAGACAATTTATAAATTAACAGAAAGAGCAACAAAAAAAGAAAAGTAAACTCAAAATTCATTGACAGGAATTTTGAACCATTCGTGCATGAAATTCAGTAATATATATTTTAAGTTTAAGAAAAGAAAATTTTAAATATTCACAATGAACGCTTGCGATGCCCAATTAAAATACGAAATGTTCATGATATTCGCCTGATTTGGAATAATTAAGTTTAAAGTCTTTTGAACAATTTACAAACTAGCATCCAAATGGTTTAGCTTTTGTTTCAACTTTTCAAATTTACACAAAATATAAAAAACACTAAAACTATTTTGGCACCTATACAGCCTGAACAAATCTAAATAAAAAATAAATAAAAAAAATAAACATAAAGAAATAATATTCATGAAAGGTGCGTCCAGAGATAATTAAGTATGCGAATGTTTTTAATGAAGTTGTTGATGATGACAATGATGATAATTATGTTACGATATTTGTATATTTAAAGATGGAAATAAATATGCGATTTTGTAAAACAACAAGCAAATTTTTTTTCAAATTCTTCTTTAAGCCTTAAAGACTTGAAGTGAAACTCTGTGGCTCATCGAGGAATTTTTGAAGAGGGCCTTGCTGACCTATCAAACAAACATTTAGCACAAACGGATTTCGGCTACCAAACACATATGGTAACTATGCAACACATTTTTGCCCCACAGGGATAGGCACGACCCAGTGAAATACATAGTTTTTGGACATAGCCAAAATGCTTCTTGTTGAGGCGGGCATGGCTAGGCTTGGCTTTCAATGATAGCGAACAGGGCCAAACAAATGATTCCATATAACATACATATGTGTCTGTATATGTATATATCCTTTTCAGCTGTTTGCTGTTTGTCTTTCGAGTGGATCAGGCGCAACTCGGTATTTGCTTGGGCAGCTGCCATTGTGGCGTATGAGTAATGTGCGTCCCAATTCTTTCGCCTGTGGTATTTATCCAAGCAGACACAGTTTATATGCAAAAGCAAAATATATCTGTATTTAGTAACCACATTTAATATTGCATATTTTTATTTTGGTTGATTTTATTTCAATACCTCGAGCTTCATTTGGGTTAACGATAAGTGAAATGCACGCAATTCTGCGGTAAATTCCAACATCGCATCAGTTGTAGAACTTTGGCAGCTTTTTAATTTTGCGCACAGCAACATCAGAAACTCCGAATCAGGTCAAAACTTAATGTGGCACAATTTTGCCACAGTTTGCCATAAAAATAAATTTATTTTATGTCCACTCGTCAGCATAGGCAAGGCAAGTGAATCTTTTAAGGCCAACAACAGTAGGCAAAGAAGTGAGCGTGCCCCAGGATTGCCTAACTGGCAAAATATTTAAATAGCAGCCCAACCCGTTCCTTAGGCCGCCCCACTCATTTCATGGTAAGTGGTAAAACGGCAAATTAGTGGCCCCAACCAGTTACGCAAATGAAATGCATTCCTGGCCTAACTTAACAAACAACTTCAAGGACAAACTGGCAATCGTCTGATTTGACTAGACCAGACCAGACCAGACCAGACTAGACAGAACAAGCTAAACGACTCAACTCGAAGCGTCGCGACGCTCACGTGCGAGCGCCTCTGATTGCCCTAACCTAGGCTATTAATAGCAAAAAGGGGGTCAGGTAGACTCCAATAAGGAAATCGGCCTAAGGCATAAAACAGAGAGAGGTACACTGTGCTGCCTAGACAACCAAAGCGGTTAGCAGCGGCGCTGGCGAAAAGTTAAGCCCCTCTTTGCATTTAGTGCCTGGCACCGATCAGGACAGCTCACTGGCAACTCGACGGTTTGAGTTGTGCACCAAATTCTGGTTCAGTACCGTGGCATTAGTTGAACGCGGCGCTACTTCCGCTTGGCCTTTTTGCAAGCACAACTGATTGCTGATTGTGTCTGTGTGTGTGTGCAATAGTCGTGTGCGTCTCTGTGTCCGTGGCCCGGCAGCATAGGCCCTAGGCCAAAATGACGACCAGCGATGAAATGGGCAATTTCTGTCACGACCACATACAACATCCTTTGATGTGGTGCGATGAGAAAAAGCGTCTTGTCGAGCGTAAAAATGCCGAAGAGAGTTTGCGTATGTGGCGTCGCCGCAAGGCCGAGGAAGTGGCACGTAAAGAGAAGGACAAACAAGAGGTAAGTGATAATCTATGTTTTTGTCAAGCTTGGCCACATCAAATGTGGTTTCCTTGGCTCTGAGATCAGATTGAACTGAAGGACAAATCATTAGTTAAGTTTCCTTTTGAGATAAAACAGAAGGCTTTTCCTCTTTTCCGGGAAATTCGACAGAAGTTGCCAAAGGCACTTGGCCTTTGAAGTTATTTAAATTATGAAATATTATCTTCAAAAAAGATGAAAGCCTTGTGTTATTTCAAAAATAAAATTATATATTTATCTCTTCTTTTTCTATTTGAGATTTTTTCTAAAGTTAAGTTTAGAAATTTTGATTGATATCCTCAACATTTATTTTATTCTTTTTAATAATATTCCAATTTGCAATATCAAAATCTCTTGGCATTTCTTTTTGTATGGAAAAAATATAATTAAGTAGAGGACCAATATTTGTCAAGGAACCCTTCCCTAATCATTTTGTCTTTTTATATAATAATAACTGAAAGATTTATTTAAAATGCCGCCTTCATTTTTATGAAAAGTGTCAACTAAGCAAATCATAACTTGCATCCGAAAACGAAACACAATGAGTTCAAAGACCTTAACCAATAAACTGGCAATAAATCAGTAGCGATTGTTAGTTCAACAAACCCTTTGACATTTTAGATTTTTTGCAATCAATTCTGGGCACATGGCAGGGAAGCAGAAGAAGAAGTTTATTTAGGAGAATCAGGGAGTCATTGAAATCAGAGAATCAGCAAGCCCAAACTTTTTCATCCCAAGAATTTAGACTATTTGTAAGTTGTTGTTGTAGTTGTTGCGTCGCGTGACTGGAAATATGACGGGATATTTGGCCAATAGACAGAACGTTCCTTTGGGTTGCCCTATAAGTGGGTGAACGATAAAAGAAAAAAAATAGAATGAAAAGGAAACAAACTGGGAAAGCCTAAAGGAACTATAACAACAACCTAAAAACAAGTGGCAACAAATCAACAAACAAATCACTGGCAAGGCCGGGAGAGGTAACCACCAAGAAGGGACTCGAGTGGGTGGTTGCCTCCGAATTGGCAATTTCCGTAAGAAAACGGGCAACACGGAGTGACACACTTATAATGCCACAGCCATAATTTCAGGCATCCATTTAAACAGTTTCTCTGACTCGGCTGAAATCGATAAGTCATTATTGCAAGGATAACTGACTGAATTTTTGTTTGCTGCTTGTCAAACGCTTGCAATTTTTCAGTACTACGACCTGTTTCTGCAGCACTGTCCCTGGGGCAGACCGGGAGGCGGAGCACCGAACATTGATGTGCGCCGCAAGGATATCACAGCAGTTGGCTTGCATTCCACACCGACAGTGGTAAGTCGAAGGTTGTTGGGCGAGAGTCTGAGATAATCTGAACCTTTTCTGTTCAAAGACAACAGCTCATCGGATTAGCTCCATGCAACCTTGTCGCTACAATGACTACTTTTCCACACAAAAGAAGTGCCACAACAATCCACTGGCTGCCTATCATCATCACCACCACCATGTTCCTGCGGCCCCACCGGCAGGAATGAAGATGCCTCATCCGCATTCCATCCATCATCTACAGGAGAGTGGACCGCGCAGCAGCACCGTGACTATCTGTGAACGGGAGTTGCCCCTGAAGCCGACCATAGGTCTGGCGGCCAAGAATGGTGAGACTCTGCACATCACCCTCAAAGAGCATCCCTCAATGTCGTTTCGCAATAAAGGACACGTAGACATTGAGCTACGCTACAAGCCATCGCCGCCGTGCAAGGGGAAGCCATTGCTGGAGAAGATTGTGGTTAGCGAGAGCGATCGATGTCCGCTGCAGAGTGCCCACCAGGAGAAGCTGGCCTCCCAGAAAAAGAAACTACAAGCCAAACTGGAAAAGCCGGTGAGCGCAGTTATTACCCGGTAGGGAACAAGAGTTAATTAATTTCTTGATTTTATTTAGCCCTGTAAGGAGCCCTGGGGCAAGGCAGGTCCTGGCGGGAAGCCCTGGCGCAGCCCCAAAGAAGTTGGCAATTCATTTATGAAGTCTTTGGTAGGACCCAGAACACTTTAGGCTCACCACACAGAATTGAAATGTTGAGTATTATTTTGCAGGGCTGGACAAATAAAGAGATGCTAAAAGAACTCGATCAGGATAATCCTGTGACGCCGGCTGAAAAGCCTACCTTCCGTAAGTCAAGGCCAGCCAAGCCGCCAAAGCCACAACGCTGCTGCCAGCTGTGCACCTGCAACTGCCCCGCCATGAACAGCCCACTGAAGCCGCCCAAGAAATTGCATGGCCCAGCGCCTCCTTGCAATTTGGCCTCACCGCCGAAGATGGCAGTCCCGCCGCCCCATCCACCCAAGCCGGTCAAGCTGTGCCCCCGGATGGCCCGGCATTGCGGCAGTACTGCCACTACCACCACTGCCACACAAGAAGCCAGCACAACTACAGGCGGTGGGGTCGAGCTAGTGCCTCTTTTAGCCAGAAGACGGGCCATCAATCGACCCATCAGCCTCTCCAGCACGGATGTGACGAAACGGACACCCTCGCATGATAGGTACGCATCCAAGCACAAGACAACTAACATCGACAAGATCATCAAGAACATCAGCCACATGAAGCGGCTGCCGAAGAACTTAAACTGTAAGCTGCAATGTTGCAGTTGCGCCTGTGGCGCTCCGGCCTGCTGCCTCAAGCGGCTCACATTGCACATTCGTTAGTTTATTTACCTATATTATGTATGTTTGTGTTTGTCTTTGCATGTATGTGTGTGTGTGTGTGTATGTTTGTGTGCACCAACTTGATTAGTTTCAGTTTCTCATTTGCTTGCTCTGCGAAATTATATTTGAATCAAGAATTGAAAGCAACCAATCAGCAGCGTCATTTCATATCCCTAAAAAAAAAAATCAAGAAAAAAACAATTGCACCTTTGTGTATGTAATTTTGTTTTTAACGGTTCCTCTACCACCTACTTTCTTTCGGCTCATTCTATGCGCAAACAGCAAGAAAATATCCATTATAATACAAGTGAAAGTATAGCAACCAAAAGAGCAAACCCAATAATAATAATAATCACCACAAAACAAAAACAAAGCTAAAATCAAACAAAATCAAATCAAAACCAAAAATCATAATACCAAATCTTCTATGTATGTATTATCCCCGGTTAACGTAACCTATCAAAAACAAAAAAAAAAACAAACAAACAAAACGAACGAAACCAAAAATATCCAAAAAATCTACCAAAAAAATATTACACACCGATCATAAAAACAAATGTTCAACATCAACCGCCAACGTCAACGACATCAAACAACAACAACAACAACTACTACAACATCAAAATAATCCAATAACAAACGCAAACAACTGGCCTATTCCCAGCAGGATAAAAACAGCAGCCGATATGCGATATCTGCATGATTTGAATGTTCAAATATCGCAGAACCGACGCTCGGTTAGTGTCTCCAAGCAACTGGACCGCGACCTGTGCAATCAGCATTTTGACACTTTCGAAACATTCTGGGGTCGACCTGGCCATGGAGCACCCACAGGCGAAAAAACCAACAAATTGAAGTTGGACACTTTGCTATATGGTCCCTCCGAGGCGAATGATTAAGACGTGGGAGGAGGGAGGAAGACGAATATCGATTCTCGAAAACGGTCTGGCTTAGCTAGTTTGGGCTCTTGGCATTGTATTGCATTCTGCATTCATAGTTTGTGTCCTGCAAATATTTTGCTTTGAAATCAATCGATGCCATTGAGCCCAATGTCAATTTTGAAAATTTGTTTAGCCTTAGCCTTGGCTGGAGCTGATTGCCTCAAATTTTGCCAACTTGCCGTGCTTGGTAAGTTGAACAAAGTTTACGTTTACAGGCCAACCAGCTAGCCAGATAGTCAGCTAACTACAATAGATAGTTTACCTATGTAGTTTGTTTAGGTGTCGAGAGGAGGGGTGGGGAAGTTTTGAGAAAGTCACATATGCAGAAGAAATTCTATTCTTTTTTTTTCTTTTTTGTTACTGTGAATTTCAATTAATTAAGTCAGAAGGTCTGAAGTTTAGTTAGTTACCTAAATGTAAATTAAAGAATTAGCTAAGAGAAACCTTGAAGAAATTATTCAAATAATGTAAACACTAAAAAAAATTCAAATGTATAAAATTATACACTGTAAATAAATAAAGCAAAAATTAATGCAAAATGTTGTAAATGATCATTTTCACAATGGGGCTTCAAATCAAATTTAAATGTTGTAATTGATAATTTTCACAATGGGGCTTCAAATCAAATATAAACGAATTTCTCTTAGATCTATAATACCGAAGCAGCTTTAAATATTTTTAATGTTTCAAAAAGAAATGAACAGGTATATATTTATAAAGAATAAAAGTTTTTATTACAGAACTAAAAACTAAATTTTTCTTGACAATAATAAAATTAAATCGAAGATATCTGGAATTTTTTTTTATCTTTATTATATATTAGTAATTAAAAAAAGGTTATGAATTTTCTTATTTTTTATTTTTATTTCAATTTATTAAGTATGTTTCTTTTTATTAATGAGAAGTGTGTAATCGTTGAAATCTCAGTTGTTTAGTCAAAGCACAAGCATCCCTAAACTGTAAAATGCTGTGCACATTTAGCATGGAACAATGGCTCTCAAACTGTATGTAAGCAGCCAACTGCCTAATGTATGTGGAAGCAATTTGAAATGTCATATCATGCGTTTTAAAATACACAATCTCAAGTTCTTGTTTTGTAGTTGTCTGATTTGTATATACCAATTCTGGATTTATTTCGTTTAGCCTTGAGCCCAACACATACTGCCAAAGACAGCCCATTTAAAAGCATCACCTGCTAAACTCAAAACACATATGAATACACACAAATACACGAAGTGCTCACAGGTGCCTTTGAAGAGATTTTCAAAAAGCTAGAAAGAAAGAAAAAAAAAAAAATGATGGCTTAAGCGAGCTCGACTGACACTGCCAGGCAGATGTCAAGTCACGTTTCGGTCATTTATTATTTTAGTCGAATTACCTGCGCAGATAATTTACAAACATCACAATACAACTACAACCACAATAACACATATTGAATATATACAAGCCTGACTACAGCATATAAAGCCTAAAAGTGTAGTCCGTACGTGTGTGTGTGGGTAAATGTGGCTCTCACTTCTTAGATATGATAATGAGCCAGCCATTTGAGCCTTAAAACCGCAAAAACTTTAAACTAACAAAACAAGGAAAGACTCTGATGGCCTTGTTGAGATAGGCTAAAAGAAAGCGAGTTTAGAAATTCTCTTAACAACTGTGTGTGTGAGCTTGTGGTTTGAATTTTGACTAACTTGAAGCTTGAAATGAGTTTGAAAAGAATTCCCTGTAGAAAATGTATTTACATGTTTTTTATTAACTCAATTTTTAATTCCTCGGCTTTTTTAATCTTCCAAGATTTAAAATTTTGTGTGTGTTATTTTATACTTTTAAATGTAAATAAAAAACCTATTTTTTGAATGAGATTTCTAAATCTTCTTCTTCTTTAAAGACTAAAATTAAATTTCTGGGAATACACATATATGAAATATATATACACTTAGTCCCGTTTAAGGAAACATATACAAAATTGAAATATACCATTTTAATAGTGTTAAGCATCTTACTCATGGATTTTGGGTTTTGGGGGTAACCGCAAAGTGCAGGTCGGTCGTCTAAGAAGTGGCAAAGCGCAAAGGCTAATTACAAACATACGCATAGGCAACACAAACACATATATAAATACAAAAACACACACACATACACAAACATAACACAAACTCAAAGCTAATGATGATGACTTTGGATCTCAACGAGTTGGAAAATAGACGGAACTCAAGTTAAGCTAAAATGCAAAAAATAAAAAAATAAAACAACAACAACAACAAACAAAAAATAGGCCAAAAAACCCATAAAAAGAGAAAGAGAGAAGCAAAAAGAAAAACAGGAAAATATTTGCGTTGAGCAAGAATAACCAAAGTCGAGCCTATGCAAACGAAAATATGTGGAAGTGGCAATGTCAGTACTGGCCTTTTCGGGAAACATCCAGCACCGGCAAGTGTATGTGATTCTCTTTCTCTTGCCTCCTATGTTTTGCCAAGTGAAGCAGAAACATTCGGCTAAAATGCGGAAGGCACAGCCAAAAAAAGTTCCAAACACGCATTCCATCTCAGTCAGACGCTTTGATGTTGATGAGATGATGCAGCATCATCATCTTCAGTCTGGGCACAGTCAAAGAAACAGTTGAAAAATACTAAGCCAAATTTACTTGCTACTCTTTTAAATTTTACCAAGATTAAAGTGCAACACACAAATCAGATAAAATAGTTAATATTTTATCAATGAATATCATTGAACTTTTCTCTCTTTAACTAATTGATACTTCCATTAAAATAATTGGGCTTAATTTTATAGCAAATAAGTTGATATACAATTTGATACTATAATTAAATATATCATATAATTAGGCTAATCTTACTCTGAAAAGCTTTCGTTTTTACAGCCTTAAATTTATTTTACAAGAATTTAAAAATGTATTCACTATTTAACTTTTAATTAAGAACTAAAACTGTTTTCCATGCTTGTCCAACAGAAGGCTTGCCAGTAAATATGCCTTCATCAAAATACTCTACCATTGCAATTTGTTAATGAATACTCTCATACCTTACACGACATATATAATTAGTTATTTAACCTCTGTCATTGACTCCAGTGGCAGGACTTGCATGTGAAAATAAATTTGTCCAGAATTGACATTAATTTGTTATGCAATGAGTAATACAGCAAACTCAAGCCCCAATTTCGCAACCCATTGGTCAGCATTGGTTGCCTAACTGCTCATTAAACCGAACCATAATTACGACAAGATAAAATTCCATGCTCAAGGCTCTACCGACCGGATCAAGTCGAAGCCGTGCCCGTAACAGTCTGTAATTTACTGAAGAAATTAATTCATTAGCCCTACCAAAGGTGCGGGAGTCTCGAATGGCAATGAAGAAATTCAAGCCATACACACACATTTCTTTAATTGCCGCTAATGCTGACACCACAGGGAACTGATAACGAGATGTCCGCATACGCATGGGACTCTAAATAGACAGAAAAAAAATAATAATAATGCAAAAGGGAAAGATTTCCTTTTGTCCTAAGCCGTATTTGTTTTTGTTGTCGGCCATAAGCGGGCTGCACAAATTTTCAAAATGACAAAGTCTATAAAATGCCAGAGGCTGGATGCTCCCCAACTTATCCAACGTCAATGGCAGGCAATGTCCGCCTACTGAAATTCTCAGTTTCCCCTCTGCTAGCTGCCAGGACATCAAATTTCCTTTTGTTAACCACCGCTGTACGGTGGAATATTTACCATGCCCTCCCTCAACGGACATGGGACATGTAACGACAAACTCCTGGTCCTCCCTCAAAGTGCTGGTTGCTGCTCTGCTGGTTTCTAGTGTCACCTTTTTGTTTGCCTTTGCGTCCGAGTAATTTGTCTTCGCCAAATTCTTTGGTCACATTTTTGCCAGGCGAGGCGTTCCTAAAGGGGCTCCTCCTGTGTTGGCTCTGTTACCATTGACACGGGTCAGTGCAGCCCCCTAGTCGGTTATTTGTGCGTTCATTCCTCGCAAAATGCTTTCCCAACTTGACTATTTTTATGGCTAATGGGCAAATTATGTGACAGTAGAGCTGCCAGTAACAGAATTCTCGAGATGATGGAATTTGAGCCAGTTGCAATGCGTTAGTGGCATTAGCCATCCTTTCATCTTTTACAAAAGTTCTCTATTTTGCCTGTCAACCGGATGATATTTTTCTTTCACACATACACAGATACACAGACATATTGACCACAGCCTCAATTTCAGTTTTAATTGGCTATGCAAATCAATGGCAAACTGAAAATCTGATGGCCGGATTAGACTTTCTTAAGACAATGACGGCTTTTTCAAAAGCCTTTTTTTACTTAACTAAATTTAATATTTTTTAAACAATAGCTTGCAAGGCTTAAATTTTCTTTTAAAATATAAAAAGAAAAATCTGAATTAACTCAAGTTAAACACCCTTTATTTGATTTCTATGTTATATTTGCAAATTTTTTATATGACAACAATGTTGTGTCTAAAATGTTAAAGCATTTTCCTTTTCATTTTTGTAGCTACTGAAAACATTCACCATTGTCATTGTTTTGCCTCCGGCTTCCGGTTGCAGCAACGAGCAATGCTCGAAACTGATAACACGATTGTCTTCCATTAACAATATAAATACAAAAACCAATAGACAATACCGAATGTACCCAAAGCATATTTGTGTATATACAATTCTATACAAAAGATATACAGATATCTAAACCAAATGTGCCTAGCTCCTACTACATATGTATATGCCTATGACTGGATACACCGAAAGTCTAGCCCTTTCAATGCTTCGCACACTTATCTGTTATTATTAGCTTTTCAATAAACTGTAGCATACTTTTAGGATTTGCATTTGTCCTTGTTCGTTTGCTGAAAAAAATTGCTAATAATAAAAGAAACAAAAAAAAAATCCAAACACGTTTTATACGAACATCAATAAGAAAAGGGGATGGAGAATCAAATGCAAAGTTGCTTTGCATATAAATTCAAAGGGAAGCGTAAGCAACCAACTTGAGAATAAATCGAAAATCGAATGTTATCCTCCAGCTAAAGTTGTTTACCGTTGTCTGCTTCCTGCCTACCAAATGCTAGGGAATGTTGATATTTTTTTTTTTAGTGTTTGCTTTTCTCTTTTGGATTCGCATATAATTTGTAAAGCAGTTTTTAACAAGCACCTAAAAAAAAATAAAATCACATAAGCAAACACAAACAACAGGCTGAATAAAAAGGCGTAGAAAATAAAATGGAGAACATGACAGGGAGGCTTTAAGACACTGAACGCGGATTTGAGTGTACTTTTCATTTATTGAATTTATATCAGTGGTATTTCCAGTCTTTACTTCCTTTTTGGCAAAGTCCATGTCACTAGGCAAAGCTAATTTAAATTCTCAAGAAACTAGCTTAAATTCTTGAATTCTGTTTAATATGCAAAAATAATTTGTCATAAAATCAAGTAACAATTTTCCATATCACCTTACTCTACTCAACTCTGGAAATTTTAATACACCACACAAATTCATACTCACATGCTGAAAATACATTCACTTGTTACAGCTCTGTGGTATGTGGCAAGTGGTTTTTGTGGTTAAACGATCGAGGAGATAAAAATAAATAAGGAAGCAAATGAGCAGGTGTGAATTTTATATTAATTTGAACTTCGCATGTAAATTCAATTAAGTGGAATGGCTTGAAATAAGAAATGAAAATAAGAATTTATTTGAAAAGTTTTGAATATCTCAACTGTCTCATTTGCTCGAAAGAAATGTTAATTAACTATCTCAATATATTATTTCTATTTCTACAGAATAAAAAGAAGATATCAAATTCTAGTTATTTATTACTAAAACCTTTGAATTAGTCATCATCATAAATGTTATTATGGGCAAAACTAATTTATTGAACTATTTCTGACCATAATTACTTCCGGCTATTCTTAGACTTAATGCGTATTTTCAAAAATATTTTTTGGGACTAATCAGTTGCCTTTGACGTCATGTCATAAATCATTACCAATTTTCATGAATCATCAAATTTTATTTTTTCTACCAAATTTTGATATATTTCTTTTAATAACTATGCCCAGGTCTATTGAGAAAATTTCATTATATTTATGTATTTATTATTATTATTATTTTTTTTATCTGAAAAGCAACATATGTTTATATGTCCTTAAACTCTTTTCCAACGAAATGGGACTGCTCCTGCTGGGTTTACGTCAACGACACCACCCACTAGCCACCAGTGGATGCAGAGCCATCAGTTCACAGCACCAGCACCTTGTTATGTCCTTCTAAAATCACATACACAGCGACATTACACGTGTGGTTGAGCGCCCCCACAAATGCCCGCATCTTGGTAGCTTTATTCAAAGGTTTCCCCCCTACAAGTTACCATACATTCTGCCCTGCTGACTGCGTTTGTATGTTATATTTTATATACTGTATAGAATACGTATTCATATAGTTTGCAGATATGACCATATGTTTGTGTTACTTTCATATGCATTTGTAAACATAAAATGCGACTACGACGACTTTTACCGACACACCGACACAAGGCCAAGGTTTTCTTGATACACTTTTGCTGCTCTTGGGATCCTTTTCAGTTATATTTCGACCGCTGCAGCACAGATTGTTTTTCCCTTTTGGCTTTGGGTTTCTTTTTTTTTTCTAAGATTTCTACACATTTCAGATAAGTTTTGCAGATGGCTAAGGCTTGTCCAAATCAATGTTTACGATGTTCACGTAGAGACTATTGATTTGCTCACGCAATTTCGCTTGGCGAAACTTTATTCCCTTTTCTTGTTTTTGGTTGTTCGTTTTACATAAACGTTTGGCCTTGTCGAATGCAGTATTTTGTGCCCCAATTTATTATGCATTTAGGTCCAGCAGTTTCTTCGTCTCTCCTTCTCTCTCTCTCTCTCTTTCTCTCTTCAAACCGCAACTTGGCCAAGTCTGAAACAAATTGACTACACACACACATACACACACAAGTTAACTTAAGTTATGTTAGTGTTTTCGGGTTTTGCTTTTCTGCGGTTGTTACTTTACAGAATGTTAAGTCAAGTCGGACTTTTCACTCCAATCAAATATTAATTGGTCTCAAACGAATTTTTTAAATATATGCTGGTCCTTTTTCAGGGTCGTCAAGAAGCCCGTATTTAATAAAACTTGGTCAACACCATCAGTTTTTGCAAATTTTAATTTGCGTAAAAAAAAAACAGAAAAGCTTACACTTTAAGTCAATTTTGTTTAACAATGAAAACTTTGTGGCCCGGCCAGGTCAAGTTGGGCCAATTGTTTATTTCATCTATTTCGGGAGTTTTCGTTGGAAGGCAGAAGGAATGAAAGTCAAATTTTCTAGCAGTTGCTTGAGTTAATTTGCCAAGCCGGCGAAAACTTTTTGGCCTTTGTACCCAATTAATTAAAGGCAAATTATTTCAAAATGAAAAATATACCATGATCAAAACGATAAGCTAACAAAGGACAGAGTTCCAAACTAGTTAGCTAGCCAAAACCGTCTCATCGTCCCACTACCAAATGGAAGGCGGCAAATAAAGTTAAATTAGTTTTTTTATAAAACAAAAAAAAAAATAATAATAAAAAAATACTTTATACATTTTCTAAAAAAAAAAAAAAAAATGTCCTTATTGGTTTCAAGATTCTTCTGGCTTTTATTATTATTTTTTTTTTTAGAACTAAATTATTTAATTCCATTCACTGAAGCTATTTGGCAAATCTGATTGTGTTATCAGTAGGAACACTATAATACTATATAAAGTTACTGAGTGCAAGAACAAAAAGGTTTAAGCTTCCCACACACATGCAAACATGGTCTATGATAAGTGGAGGGTGATGGTCTGATATAAAGTGGGCTAATTTGTCAAAGGCGTCGAGTATCTCTCTTCTTTTTTACAAAGTTTCTTTTTTTTCTTTTAGCTCAACAGCATTTCCATTTGCATTTTCCTCTTACTTTTCACCTTACTTTCAATCACGCCCCAGTTCGGTTTTTCGTTCTGTTCTTCTCCCCAGGCTGGCATTAAAGTAAAACATAGCTGCTGCACTTGTGCTGACTTTGGCTTCGTTACTTTTGATGCATTTGCACATGTAACGCTTTCCGTTGCACATTTTTCACTTTAAATTTGGTTGAATACAGATCCGCTGGCATGGCTAGAGCTTTTATTCTTGCCCTAAATAAATTAAAATCTGTGACACATGGAATGAGCTCATAGTTTGCTGCAGAGATTGAGATGTTTGTAAATGTACACTGGGGTGTTCGACAGTTTGTTTGCCTTCGTTTTAGAGCCAGGCCAGATTTGGTGTGCATATGTGTGGGTGAGCGCGTGCAGGAAATACATTAGACTGGAGCATTACGCCAAAGTGCAACTGAATTTCTCGAAAAGGGTGAGCAATTTCTCACTTGCCTTGCCACTCCAAAAATTATAAATTATTTTATATGAGTTAAAAAAAAAATATAATGCAATTTAAGAAACCGAAAATTCAATTTACGCTAGCGGCCAACAAGGCGTATGCGTATTATTATTAAAGCCATCAAAATGTTTGGGGCAACTGCTGAACTAGTCGCATAGGGTCTTTTGCTAGGCAACTGCTAATTTTCACTATAACGTGGCAATAGCTTTGGAGCAACAAAAGCAACAGCAACAACAATAATAATAACTATAATGAAAATGCTACCCGGCGCGCCAAAAGCATCAGAACAGGCCTGGCACGCGCACCAGCAACGGCAAGCACAACTTTAATTGGACGCTGTTTTGTGTCAAATCATAAACATTACTTGGACCACTGCCAGCAAAATTTATTCCAGTCTACAAAAGGATAAAAACAAAAAGAAATTAAAACCAAAAGGAAGAAAAAACAAAAAAAAAACAGAAAATACAGAAAAACTGCAAAAATTTTGCAACGAAAAATGAAACAAGTCAGCCGCAAGTCGCAATGACTAAACGACAAATGAAAATTGACGTTAATTTGGGCATACATTTTTGCTAATCACCAAGACAGACATTCAGCCAAAATGACAACAAAAAAAAAAAACAACAACAATAATAAATCCAACCAGTCAGTCGGACAGACAGTTACACAAACAGTTATCTCGAGAAACAGACGGTCATTGGGACCACAGCAAACACATGTGTCTTGTCATTTGAAAAAAGCTTCAGTCACCTCCCAGCCAGAAATGAAAAAAGTATGCTATATTTTTTTTTCGACTATTCCGTTGGCTCTCTACGTGAACTTGCTGTCTCATTTTATGACAAATTACTTAGTCGCTAAAAGAAATTGCACTAAAGGAAGAAAAAAGAGGCGGTAATGCAAAAGCGCTTTCAAGACATTCAACAAGATGTCGGCAGACTTGGGCTTTCATCCTGACACGACATTTGCATATGCATTTTCACTGCGCTCTGGCGGATGGCGATGATGACGTCACAGCATATTGCACATTCCCTTTGCACACGAGACGACCTTCAGCAAGAATTGTACAGTGCCAGTGTGAGTGAGAAGATATATTCCTTTTGCTTTTATTTTTATTTTTGGATAGCCCAGTAGTGCCACATTAATGTCGGCAGCCATTTCCTCATTTTGTAGTTGGTCTTTCATAATTTGTTTGCCTTGACTATTTGCCTTGTTGCTCATTTGATTGTGTGAATATGTGAGAGTGTTGGTCCCTTTCTTTATGTCCTTTATGGAAACCAAAAATACTATTTACACCGAAAAACACAAGTGTACGAGACAAATTGTATGGGCTTATGTATAGGTCTGGGCAATTTGGTATCTTAATTTCACGAAATTCTTTTCTGAGATAGGATAAGAATATAAGCAGATATCTTTGGCATTATAGACGAAATAAGCTTTATTTTTTTTTTATTTTAAATTGAGAATTTTTTGAAATTTTTCCCCTAAAAAATATACACAATTTTTTTTTAAATAAACAAGAAAAATTTCAAATGTTGCTTTCTATTAATAATTTAAATATATATTTATTATCTTATATATATATATATATATATTTATTATAATTTATATATATATATTTATTATAATTTAAATTAATTTTTATATTTTCATAGATCATTTATTTCAAGCTTATTTAAAGAACTCTAAATCAAATCTTTAATTAAATAAATCAATTGCCTTTTAGCACTTAATAAAAAGAAAATACTCTACTTAGTTTCTTCAAGTTGGACTTTCCTTCTTATCACTTTAATCCTAACATATATGATATCTTGAAAAATGTTCGAAGCTTGTACAAAACAAGCGATGCACTCAACTTTTAATTGCCTCAATTATTTGCAAACTGAACATAGTCCACACACTCTAATTGCCTGCTTAGGTACTTAGGTACAAATATTTAACAATATATATTCAAGTACACAACTGCTAACCGATTTGAATTATTGCTTATCATATTGTATAACAGTGATTATATTACCGCTACAATAAACACACGCTTCTACACTTAATCTTCGACCTCAATTTGTACTCATTTGCCCCCAGAGTGCCAAAATTTCTATCTCCAAATGTTTGCGAATAATTTGTCCATAATTACATTTATAGGCTGTGACTGTGAGTAAGCTGGGATGATTTAGATCCTGAAAAAAACAAAAACAAAAACAAATAGTCGCAAATTTTATTTACCTTTTGGAATCGGCAAGAATGTATTTTTATTTGATTTGATATACTTTTTATTTGCATTTCTTATCAGAAAGCCATTTAAATTTTTAATCACTTGAGCTTATTTGAAGGCAGTGCCACCGCAGCTGCCGCAACAATAGAACAGCTCAGCCGGTTTTAATAATTACCGTAAAATGTAATGCGAGCACGTCGCATTTGTTGTCAGAAACAGGGGCAATGGTGGTGCACATTTCAATTATTAATGTCGCCAGGGTCGTGCCATGCTCTGCGGACTGCGTGTGCTGACTGCGGAGACTATTCTGTTGGCTGTGTGCTCCGGAGGCGCAATTATTAACACTTGCCTGCCCACACGACTCTCAAAAACAAAGGAAAACGCAAAAAAGAAGCCCACACTCAACGTACTGACTTGAATATTCCAATAGAGAGTCGCATTTCGATTTGTTCAAGTTTTAGTCGCCTTACTAGCCAGAAGACCAAGTTAATTGGAATCGTATTACTCCTTATTTTAAACACTTTTAAAGCTCTTTAAATATTACCTTAGAAGTGCAGAAAGCCAAAGAAAAAATATATATAAATATAGGCAAATTAATTATCTGTACACATGGCGTATGCTTAATACGTAGCAATTTTAATTAATACTGCATTCTTCGGTATACATAAATAATTGATAGTTATTTAAATGTGAAAGGTAGAACATCGAATTAAATGCAAATAACTGTCGTATTCAATGAAATAAATTAAGGCAACCACCAAATTAAGTATACGCACCGCTGCTCTGTTATGTGTGCAATCTGTGAATGGCGTGCGGAAGAGGTATCAATATAATAAATGCGAAATTACAATTCTTTGAAGATTGACAAATGAAAAAATTCAATTAAGCTCTACGCAACTTAAACCAGAATTGATTCAATCAATCAAGTTCGGAATAGTTCATTTCCAATATCAATCAAAGTCAGCAAATCCAAAGCTCTCTATTTCTATACCCAACTGGGACCGGAATATACTATATATTCTGTTTTTTTCTTTTTTTTGGCTACCAGTGAGGTGCCAACCGAACATACATAAATTACAAATTAAATGCCTGGCCCAACATGCAAACACGGACACGCTCATTTGGCCTGTCATCATTGTGGTGGTGGCAATTGCTGGTTTGGCGATTCAGTTGTTGCAACGCTACGCATACACAACATTTGCATTAGGCAAAGCCAATGGGAACTGTCATTAAACAAATGTGCATGTACGAAGCCTGCTCGAATTCATCGAATGGTAATGACAGTGCCACTGGCAGCTAAACCAATCGATTCCCTAAACAAACAACTGCTAATATTCCTCTCTTGTGACCCTTTCCAATCCATCCTCTCTGTCTCTCTGTTTTCCCCACTTAATCCCTATTGATATGCTGTGAATTCCACCTGCATAAATATTTAGTGTAAAATGGTTTGAAAAAATTCGAGCAATTTTTTGAAAATTCTCTGTGCTAGGTTATCATCGAATCGAATGAAAGCATTCAAACGGAAATGAAAATTGCAGCCCAAACAAAAACACTAAGGCGTGGCTGCATTGGTTTAGGTTTGCCAAAAGTCAGCTGAAAGTTCTATCAATTACCACCAACCCAAATCTCATCGTAGCCTCACCTCTACTCATCTGTGCACACCATCACTCCCGCCGCCTAATGATGTTGAACTGCTAATGCCACCAACGCAGAACTGTGGTTCTTGCTCCTCTTTACTCATTGGCACAATTTGTGGGCAAATGGTTTACAGTTGCACTGGGCGGGAAGACAGAAGAAGCACGCACATATCCGATGAGCTGTGAATCCGTCGAGTACGCGCCATTTGCATTTGCCAACACTGACCCACCAGCCACATACAAACAACAACTCAAACAGCCAGCAGTCATTTAAATTGAATTCAATGGTGCCCAAATTTTCTATTAGCCTCAGTTTTTTCACCGGTTCATTCCTGTTTGTTTCCGTTCATTTTTTTTTTTCAGTTGTACTGATTTCTTTTAGTGCTTTATGACGGCGGGCTTAGCAAGTCTGCTGTTTTAATTGAATACGAAAATTCCCTTGCTGGCTTTGTGGTTTTTTGTGCATAAAATGAAATGAAGAGCAAGCATAAAAACAAAGCCTATGTGGCTTAAGTACATACAAAAACAACAGCAAAATATGAAAAAGGAAGAGAAAAAAACCCAAACAAAAAATAAAAACCAGGTTAAAAAAATTAAGCACTCGAGGGCAGCCATCAGCCGCCATCAAGGCTAGGGCTCGACACGTTTTTACTTTATGTGTGTACTCTTCTTGAAGTGGAAAAAATGATACAAATATTTTTCACGAGATAAGTGCAAAAATATTAAAATAGAAGCATAAACAAAAAAGAATTATAAAAAAAAAAGTTTTACATTTTTATTAACAAGCTTAAAAAACTGAATTTTTTTAACAAATTCTAAAGCTTAAAGTGTAAAAATGTAAGCTTCTGAATATATAAAAACGGTATCCTAAATTCGCAAATAATTTTGTTTTCACCACATCTCCTTTTCATTATTTTTTTATGTACGCGTTGAGAAAATTTTTATGAGTTTAATGAAACCTGAAGGGGTAAATACAGTTCACCTTTATCGGGTCTGTTGCTGACCGCCAGAGTAGAGAAAACAGAAAAGTCAGTAACAGTAATGTTGGAGCAGCTTTCGCATTGACAACGACAACGATAAGACTGGATGGAGGCATATAGTGTGGGCATAATTTGTACATATAGCGGAAGGACTTTCAGCCGCTGAGCAGTTTAATTGCATGAAAGTCTGCTTCGAAGCCGAAATTCATGGCCAACAGGAAGGCCGGGCCATCAGGTAAAAGAGGCTCGAAATGTGTGCAGAACCGTGACAAGAACAATTCACCCATCCTCGGCATTGACACGTCGCTATGTTGTTTTGACCTGCGTTGTACTCTTTCAACACACTGACGAGACATCGGTGTGAGATTTCGCACAGAGTTGGCTGTTAGTCAGCCACGTTGTGCTGATGAAAATGATATGCCACCAAGTTGAGACATAATAAGATTTTCATGCTTAATGCGTGTAAAAGTGCACACTCACGGCCCACAGCAAACATGCTTAGCTGTACTTTAAACAAACTAACAACAAAATTGTTATAGTCATGAGCAACACTTAGTTTTACAATGTTTTCAAAAGAAAAAATACGAAAACATTTAAAAGACCAAACAAATTTCCGCCTTCTCATAATCGTAAATCAAGCTTTAAGTTCGGTATAAAAGAAAATTACTTTGAAAGCGCAGATAGGCACAAATGTTCTTGCTCTCAAATAAATAAATAAATAACCAGATAACAATCTAAATTAGTACTGCCTTGGTTTACGCTTAAGCGAAATTGGGTTTGATTAAAAATAAATAATCTTAATCAATAAGGACAGGAATTCTTTATTTCCCCAGTTAAAATAATGGCACAGCATATATTTCGGCCTAAAAAAATAACTTTCAAAAATATACATACAAAAGTCATCATCAGCGGAGTAGTTTACATTCGCCATGGCACAAAAAAAAAAACAAATCGTTTCCTTATTACACAGAACAAAAATAAAAAGACAACCGCCATCAGTAGCAAAGAAAAAAACAGACACCCAGCCCAACAATGAATGAAACTCATTCAGCCAGCCCACCAGAAAATGAGCTCAACTATGAAAGCCGAGAGAAACAGTGTGATATTCCAATTTTTTTTCTCTTTGCATAGTCAACTTGAGTTGGCCCCAATTTGTAGACAATTTTGTGGCACGCACCATAAACGTCAGTGCCGTTAGGTTGGATGATGGTCCCGGACGAGTCTGTAAATAAATTTTATAATCAGCGTCAGGCGCAGCTTGAACAGCTCAAGAGGAGGAACGAAAGAATGAGGAGGAGGAGAAGGAAAAGAAGTAGACTTCTGCTTGGCTTGTTACCGATGCCAAAGAGCTCGCACACACCAACTGAAACTGAAAGAGCCGCACACATACAAGTCGAAACATTAGCACACAAAATGGTTGACAAAAAGGAAATGGTATGGGCAGTTTTGTGGAAAGTAGAACCTTGGGAGGTGTTAGGATGGGGCAAATGTTGACGCCTTTATTGAGTTTAAAATACGCCTGGCGTCATGGCGTGGCTTTAAAGCATGTCGTAAGTAGTTGACATTGCCAAAAACACGTTTGTCTTCTTGCTTACTCTTGTTGTTGTTGTTGTTGTTGTTGTTGTTGTTTGGGAATCTTTTCTTTTTTTTGATCCAAGTACCATTGACTACATTGGTTACACGAAATGCCAATTAGCCATCAAAACAGCTGGATGCCTCTGTACCGCATTTCGTACAACGTCCTGTAATGGTTTTCGTCATCAAATAAACCGCAGAGTTCATTCTGTGGGACGTTTACATTTGCCGTATTTTTAGCCCACTTTGGCTAAATTTTAATTCAACGATACCAACAAATTTTCACTGCTGTCAACAGTGTAGACATTTAATATCCTGACTCTACAAGTCTGTGCGTATTTGGCTGTGCAATTTCACTTTCGCACATTTTGCAAAATACGTTGAGAATTTATGTACACTCACCGCATTTGAAACGAATGTTTTATAGTTTCAATTTATTTCTACTACTCAGTTTCAACCAAAAACAAATCAACGTTCCACTGACCAGTTTCTCTGATACTTGTGACTCACTATGATGATTGTGGGCTCGGTTGACCATTTGACAGGTTGGAATTGTAACTGTCTGAATTTTTTTGATGAATGTCATTCAGACAGTCGCCCCATGACACATATGAGCACTTGGCTGGCTCTCCTAGTATTTCATTTATTAAAGTCATTCCATGAGATTTTTACAATAACTAAATTAAAGCACATAGTCAACTAAGGGAATTGCCACAACTATATTCTCATCAAATATATACTAAAATACAAATATGATTGCTTTCTATGATTGCACAACAACATGTCCAAAGCGTCCAGTGTCCTGTGTTATTGATGGCCAAACTTTGTTGTATGTATTTTTTATATTTTTAATAAACTCTCGCCAGTAAAAAAAAAAAAAAATGAAAATGAAAGAGAGAATTTACAAGATGTCCGCTGGCAGAAATTGGCAGCGCGCCAAATTGCATTCTATGACGAAACAGAAAAAAAAAAATGAAGAAAAAAATGTTTAAAATAAAATTCTATTGCCACCAACAAAATATGGTAATGGCAATGACCAAACTGCTGCAATATTAAAGTCGTTACCACTACTTATGAAACTCGAGGAGCGCAACAAGATAAAGAGTTATAATAATATAAGGCATAGAATCTATTGTCGGCCATATGGCATTATTTATTACTGACCATAAGTTCAGACTTGATTACTTTAGAATATTATAACAATATGTGTGCCCCATCTCTGGGTTTCATAAGCTGCACTTGATGAGCTGAAGCCAAAGCAAGCTCAAGGTGACAGACAGTGTAACTGACGATGGATCAAAGCCTGTGTAAATCCAAAAACTGTTGAGTGGACACTGCAACGATTTATCATGCACAGAGTCCTGGCCAGTAACTGAGCCGGAATGGATTTGGTCAGCATCAAGGCAAACATTTGGGATTCGAAAACAGCCCGAAGCTGTCAAACGCAAATGTTTGTCTGATGTTTAGATTAGCATAAAACATGCCAAGGACATGCAAAACAAAAAAAAAACGCAAGCCGCACACCAAAAAGCAATGGTAACACTCAAACACGGTACAATATGTCACAGCTTGTTTTGTGGGCTTTACTCTATGTACGAGTCACATATATTTTTCTTTCATTTAACATGTAAAAAGGAAAAGAAATCATTAGAAAAAGCTTTGTCTGACATTATTAAGTGAGATTACAAAACATAAACTGTCAAAACAAAATCCAATTCAATGGCAAAACTGGTTTTTCATTATGGCTAAAGTTTAAATTGGAAGCTTAGACAATACTAGAATGAAATTTCTCGAGCTTAAATTCTATTTACCGATGCCTCATTTGCCATCAATCAGGCTTATAATAAAAGCTTTCTCCTTACTTTAAAACTTACCTCTGCACTTAACTATATTCCTTGCCATATATCATTTTATCTATATACAGCTTTTTATTACAAATAAATCTGAGTCAACAAATGCACCCGGATATCTGCAATTTTATTTGAGCTGCGAGCGCAAAATAAAACATATACGAACTTTAAAGCCTACTCAGTTGGCATTTTAAGCCTTAAATAACATTTAACCATATTTCATTTAAAATACACGAAATAACTATTTTGCATTGCTTTTTACAGTTACCTCCGCATAATGGCTGTGCCTCCAGGGATATGCAACACTTTTTGTAGCTTCCGGCTGGACAGACATAGTGACAAAAAATAAAAAAAAAAACGAGTACGGCTGGTGTTGGTGCGGTTGTCAATGTTGGCTGTTGGACATGGCCGCAAACGACCGTTATTTTTTGGTAGTAAAAATGGTGGAGGTGTTGGTGGTGGTGATAAGGGATGCCTGGGTTTTTGACACAGTTTAGTAAAACACCTGAGCTACCCCGAATAACAGTGTTTTATATTTTGTGTCGAGCTTGTGGCTATACCGACGCCATTGCCTGTGGCTGTGGCTATGTGGATAGTGAACGCCCTAGGTCGTAGGTCCAGTGGTTCTAGAGGTAGCCATTGGCAGATTTTTGTTGGCCCAGTCCCAAGGACCTTGCTGACGAATTTATTTGTAAGAGTACTGCCAGAATTGTTATTAATAGCCAAATGCGATACACTTAAGCCCACAGGCGACATTTTTCAACGTATTCATAAATTTTGATTACAATTTTTGATTCAGCCCAGATTGTCCTTGGCATTTTCGTATGGCGGTTGCGTGGGCTTCAAAAAAGGAATTGTCGGTGGTGAAGTATTCTTAGCAGAGTAATAAAATGTCTGACCAGCTCACAGATGGTAGTAAGTTGCGCAGAGAAATAAGTGAGCTACGTGGTAAGTGAATCATTTACTTCAATTAAGCAAACTAACAATACTTCTTTTAAGCTATCGTAACCCACCAAAGTTATCAATTGAATCGGATATTACTAAACCAAGAAGCTAATGACAACTTTCATCGTATGAGCCAACTAGACCTTAATCGAACTAATTTTAAGCTGACTAATCCGCTCGTTGCCACTCTCAGGCCAGACATTTTATTTCATCTGGGTATGGATACCATTACCATCGACTTTCCCAAAAAATTCGGCGATGTAAAGGTGAGTGTTTTTGCTTGTAGTACACACAGAATTATCTTTGAAATGTCTTAGTTCGTTTGCATGTTTGGGTCACCGGATCGGGTGGATCAATTTGCCAGAAGAATGTCTATGATGTTAGGAACTTCGAAACCCGAATTGAGTATCACAAACAATCGCTATGTCATGCATAAAGTAGGCCCAATCTTATGCGTTAGCCATGGCATGGGTGATGCTTCCATATCCACTTTACTTAACGAGCTCATCAAATTGGTCTATCATGCCAACTGCGAAAACCCAATTTTTATTCGTATGGGTAGTTCCATCGCAATCGGTGTTCCACCTGGATCAGTGATTTTGACCGAAGAATCCTTAGATGGCCAAATGGAAAGCATTCACGAAGTTGTATATCTCAAAAATAAATTGTCTAAGGATTAATTCAAATTTTTCGTTTTCTAGATTGCCAATGGAAAACCCAAGGAACGCCCTGCTTTACTTGACATTTCATTAACCACAGATTTATTGCTTATGGCGAGGACGGACGATCCCTTCCCTACAATTATTGGCAAGACCTTATGCACCAATGACTACTACGAGGGACAATCCACAATGGATAAGACCTTTGCCGACTACACCGAGCTAGAGAAGCAAGCCTATCTACAATTTCTCTTTGAAAAAGGTGTGCGAAATATTGAAATGGAAAGCTTGGCATTTGCTGCCTACACCGCACGGGCAAATATTTCTGCGGCCGTGGTGTGTGTGGCAACTCTAGATCGACTGCATAGTAAACAGGTAATTCTATTTTGAAAACTCATTTGTATATATACTCCCCATGGAAATACTTTTAGATAAAGACACCCACGGAAGAATTTTCAACTTGGGAAGAGCGACCGCAAATTTTAGTGTCGCGTTATATTGCTCACACCCTGGGGCTGCCTTTCTTGCCAAAAGCTAATTCAATCTCTAACGTGCAATGTTTAAAGCCTGAAAAAGCATTAACAATTTCAAGTCCAACAAATTCGAATATGTGTAATAATTTTAAGGCAAAAAACGTTAATTAAATTCGAAGATATTAATTAAATCGATGTAATAAGTAAATACATATGCCTTATTACTAGTCTCCCACAGAAAATTAATACATTCCTTCCAAAGAATTTTAACTGTCAAAGGAACGGGGACTTCCAGCAGAGCGAGAACCATATATAGCAAAATAAAGAAAATAGACCAAAGTACAAAAAGGGCATCAAACTAATAAAGCAGAAGAAAAAAGAACCCTACTCAAATTATTTACGCTGGAATAATTTAAGAATATTTTTATACATTTAATGTCGGACAACTTCCTTGTTGTCATTTTCATACTAAATTTATAGTTGCTGTCCCCTTGAGTGGATGTAATGAAGGAAAATATCATAAAATCTTTACTTCACGAGCTTACTCAGTTCATAAAATGTGTTTGTTACTTTATAAAAAGAAACCAGTTGGATTAAAAGAGTTAACTCCTAAGCATATTCACCAAATAAAAAATATCTAAGATACTGATGGAATTTTAGCTTTTTCTTTCAAAACAACACATTTCTTATTCATGAAGACCAGTGGGCTAATTTTATATTGATTTAATGTAGGGTATTGAATAGTTAATAAAGATGACATCTACGCGAAAACTTAGTTGAGGTAAAATTTTAGTAAGATATAAAGAACAAAAGGAAAGAATATACAATTGTGTGAAGAAAGTGTGCTATGGAGCATGTCAACTTATATTTTGCTTTGTGGTCTGGAAGAGAAACTAGAACAACAATACCAAAGTATACTAACACTTTATGTACACCCAAACACACACTCATTCACATCAAGTAGGCATTGGTATGGGTAAGAAAAAAAGGCAGCTACTTTTTTTAAGTATCCACACTCTTCAAAAAAAAATGGAGTACATTCATTTTAACTTGAGGTTTGTTGCGCCTATCAAACGGTTCCAGAAATCCACAGAAATTTATTCCTTAAAATTTTTTAAACAAAAGCTGTGAGCCAGGTCCACTGATTTGCAATTTTTAAAAACAATACACCGTTGACTTGATTATATCAAGGTTCATAAGGTTTATTTATTTGTCATAAATATAATGTTATGTGTAGCCCCTTAAATAGTCGGATCTCTTCGCCAGTTCACTGAACACTCTACTGACTAGTCATCCCGGATCTAGTTCATTTAACATCAGACTACAAAGCTTTGTAACTAACTGTTAGCAACATTAGCCTAAGATTCAGATCATAATTTATTTCATACCAATTTCCACTACCTTTAAGTCTGATATCAGAAGTTTCAAAAATAATCTTCTAGTTTAAAATACCAAATCATTCAGCTGTTAAATGTTTTTAATTTTGATTCTGTTCATATCTGGCCTAACAATCTATCAATGTTTGAATACAATCAATAAAATGACGGTTACCAAAAATAACATAGTCCAAACTCAGGTTAAAAGAGCATACGATCTTCTGTGCCATCAATGATTATTTACTGTTTTCAGTTTTTTTGTTTACCATCGTTTTGTATGTTGTTCATGTGCCAACATCATTCAATGGCTTTTGTTACCTTGCCTTCAATATCATTGTGTCCTTGCGTTGTATTCGTAAACTCTGCTGTCCTTGGCAGCTTCAGTCTGACAGCTGCTGACCCCAACTGATATGGCAACTGTATTGAATAGTATAGAATATGTTTGTATGTGGCTCGCTGGCCTTTTTGTGGGTAGCTCTATTTAGTTGGTTTCTAATATTAAATAAACAAAGCCGTGTGCACCATATTACATTGTTCAGAAAGGTGTGAAATTCAATTTTTTTGCGACTGTTGTTTTCATTGTTGCTACCGGCTTGACTTGGCTTGGCTTGGCTTTTTCAATTCTGCCCGTTGACTCTCGCTTTCTGTTTGGCCATTGTCTATTTTCATTATTACGGACCCCAGCAATGTGAGTCCAGCTGAACTATCAAGCTAAACGTACCAAGTACGACGTAAGTTGAACAACGACTTGACTGACATATTGCGGGCAACGGTTTGAACTCGGTCAGCACAAATTAAATTCCAGTCTCAGTCCAGGCCCAAAGCGAAATCAAATAATTGAATTGTGTGTTGGATGGGTGTGGCAGAGCTTAAAAATTCATTAGAACGCTGCAGACACACACATACTCATGCATAAAAAATTACACAGACTAACCAAGCCAATCCAGGCAACTTAATAAAAGAACGAAAGAACCAAAGAATCTGTCAAGCAATTCAAACTGGGATACGAACGAACGAACGAACGCATATTTCTACCCCATGCAAATCAAATCAATGCCCGTCGTCCCAGAGGCCCCAAAATGGCAATAAATTTCGAATAAAACCAGTCGATAACATAAATTATAAAATTAGTTTGCCAATGCGTTGCAATTTTCGGCTCTCTCTCACTCTCCCTTCTTTATTTTCGTATCCATTCCTCTGTCTCGTCTTGTTGGCGCTCTTTTGTAACCAATCGGCAGACAAGCGCCGCATTTTATTTGGACCATTCAAATCAGCTGTTGGTATCGAACATTGGTTTTGCAGATTCTGATGGTGTTGGTGATGGGAGTGTTGGTGATTGTGACGTTGACGGCATCCAACGAGCATGCCAATAAATCCAATGTCAAATTTAAAAGAGAACAGAAAATACTGGGCCACACTTTTCAATTGAATCTCGGCATTGCCTTTGCTTAAGCTTCTTGATAAAAAATTCGGACATTTTTATTTTGATATGGGCCCATAAATTAAATTTACGCATTCATGAATTATAACGTTGTTTCTAGAAATTGACTTTATGTAAAATTAGTTGCATTTTCAAGTCATTTCGGTTAATAAAAAATAAGATTTCTTAGCTTCGCAAGAAAAATTCAATTCCACCTTAATATTTAATAAGCAAACTATGGAAAACTCTCGGTTTAAATGAATTAAATTGCCCATATGACCCATAATATTTATGAGAAGTTAAAGTTAAAAAACGAACCTTTTAAGAACAAAAGCAGAATACTTAAGGCAAACGGCAACTACGAGTTAAGTGCAAGTGATGCATGAAAACGAATTAAATTAAAATATGAATGTGAAAGCCAGAACAATAAAAGAAGAAAAACCCTCCAGCTGCCAACTTTTGGAGGCAATTTTTTTATTTATTTATTTTTTATTATTTTTTTTTTTTTATTAAGAATTTGCAAATATGGCAGTGCCCAAGCCAAAAGAAGCAGAGGCGATGGAAACTTCTCGATAAAAACCTGCCAGAGTGCACTGCAAACCTACAAACGTACAAAATGTCCGTGGCAAAGTGAAAAGCTTTTGTACACTCTGTTAATGACAGCAAAATCCTTTTGCAGGCAAATAAACAAACAGAAAATGCGCACAATGCACTGGAAAATGTTGAAATTGTGTAACAGAAATAATCACCAACTGCCAGCAGGTGCCAGTGATGGGTAGAATACCAAAGGTAATTACACAAGAAAGTCAGTTGGGTTGAAGAGAACAAGCAAAGAGGTAGGCAGGCTATACGTGCAATTTAACCTATTCATTAAAATGTGAAATTTTAGCTTAAGCCTACTTCAAAATTTGAATCCAATATCACGACTCGGCAAACTAAATCAAAATAAATAAAATTAATAAAGCAAAGTTTAAATATTCTGCTCGACTTGGCAAAAGTCAAAAACTAAATTAATTTTAAAAGTTGGCAAATGGAAGACTTTGGATATTTTATCCACTGTCTTGACCATCACAATTTCATTTGCCTCCTACTCTACGTGAATTTAGAAAATCATGCCCCAATTGGGTGGTATACCAGCTCGATGGTAAATTTCATTGATGTCGCTTTCATTGCTGATGCCATTGGTATTGGCTTAAGCTGCAAGCAAACTTTGTCACATGCACGCCGATTAAGTGAGGAGACAGATACTGACAGACTGATAGAGTGTGATTTCCAGTTATTTGTGACAATGGCCACCGACATTTTGGCCTGACATTTGCTGGGGTGGTTCGTGCATTACTGGCATTCTCACATTATATCGTGCATTTTATTTTGGGGACTCCATTTGCTCGTCCAGCCCTCTGTACAGTCAGCTGCAGATATCTTATTCTCTTACTAGTTAAGAGTTTGTTTGTTCTGTTGTCGGTCAACAAGCCTGGGCATTTTGGTTTAGTTTCGTATTTCTCGGTATTTTCATACTCGACGACGTCATTCATTATGTTGGTTACCAAGGACACTGTCCAGCTGGTAAACGCCCTCAAAAATAATCCTTTACAGTTTTTGTTTTTAGTTTGTTTGCCCACAGTACAAAGTGTGATAAATTAATACATGTGTAGGTGTGTGTGTGTGGGTGTGGGTGTTTTGTATATATTCTTTTCAGCTGCATTTTATGCTCTGCATACTCGTCTGATTTTGATTGTGTTTAAGTATTGTCAACATTTTACCAACAAAGTGAAGGACTCTAAGAGAATGCAAAACTAATTAACAAATATTTACAAACGAAGATCTAGAGAAATTCGGGCAGCTTTAAGAATGCCCCTTAATATTTAAATGACTTACAGGCTCAGGCAATTCAAACACAATAAATAAATTGCAATGTATTGGCTTTCAAATCACTGCCAATGCACTCAGCCAAAAACAAAATGAAATCCGAAACCCTCCCACACCACACACAAAAAATAACTTTGGCCACACTAAATTGCCAAGCAACCAACCAGCCAACCAGTCAGTCAGCCAGGCATTCCAGCTTCTAGCCAAGTAAAGTAAATGAAACGAAACTTTCAACAGAAACGACTAGCAAAGTGAAGACTTTGGTAACAGCCACTTGGCAGCTGGGCGAGCACGTCAAGGGTCTTTTGCTTTTGCTTATTGAGACTAAAAGCGTTGGCAGGGCACAGAACACTCTCGGTATACATATATACCAGATATCCAAGATATATGTACATATACTTTTAGAGCAAGAAAGGTACTTCGACGTATATGTGTGGCTGACTTTGGTAATGTGGCTTCTATTTCCTCTGTGCCTGATGAACCATGAAGATGAATGCTGCTACTGCTGCTAGTTGCCATTGCCTCAACTGGTTTTCAACGGCCTCCGTAAAAATGAACCAAAATAGCCTTGAAATCATTTTATTGGTCCTTTGTGTCAGGCCTGAAACTGTTAGCTCTTTGACTAATTTTAAAAGTTATATAAAGATCTGAAATTGACAAAAACCTCAAGAGAGTTATTTTTCTCCTTGACTTTTCCGGCAACATAATTTTAAATATATCTGGACTTTTATGGCTCCTCACTTTTCCAAATGCTCGTAAATTTGACTCGTCCAACACAAAACAATTTAAGTCTTCTATTTTCGGTTTTATGCAAATCAGTCTGGTCAAGGGCATCAGAAGACTTAAAAATCATCCAATTTCTAGAAGAAACACAAAACAAAGCTAGAAAAAACATTTATTACTTACGTCTGTCTCTTTTGGTAAAACTATTCTTTCTTGTCTTTAAATAATTCAACCCTTTGATGGCTTATTTTTATCCTGATGGCCTCACATTAAAATTCTCTAAAGATTTCCAGGCCAAAATGTTACTGCCACTGTCACACCAGCTTGATATATGGAACTCATTAATTCAACCAAATTTGAATTGGCTTTTCTTGCCTTTCTTGTTGAATAAATAAAAATATTTTTTCATCACTTTTTTTTTTTTTTTTGTTTTTGTTTATTGAAGTTTATTACTAAAAATTTAAATTTAAATTTTATTTGAAATACATATTTTCGTTTTCATTTTAAATTTTATCTTGTGTTATGCGTGTTATATGATTTATTTTTAATGAACATTTTCTTAACATTTTAACTTAAGAGTATATATATAAATTATATAAATAATATTACAACATTTATGAAAAATTTTTATATTAAAAACAAATAATATATTTATGTGCATTTGAAATTCTTGAAGCTTTTTGCATGTTTTTAAATTGACAAATTTTATATTTGAATTAAGCTTCTCTTACAATTTCCAAATTAAATAAATTATAGACGATTCTCTATTTTTGAAATGTATATTTTTATTTTTATTTTTTGTGGTGGCAAGGAACTAACACATTTTTGTGTTTTATTTTTTTTTTTTTATTATTTGTATATATTTGTTAATCAAATTTTCAATGCTTTTATATCATTCTTATTATTTAGATGGGTTATTTTATTTATGCTTATAAATTGTATAATATGTAGCACATATATATTTTTTTCAAGGTATTTATAATTTGTTTTTTTTATTATTAATTTTTAAGAGTAAATAAATAAAACTGGAATTACATAAGTGCTCTATAAGAAATTTTTTTTTTTTTTAACAACATATTTTGCATTATTTTTTAATTTTTTTTTTAATGGCTTATTAAATAATGCAGGTTTTTTTTTAAGATTTTTTGGTATAGTAGATACTTTCCATTATTCGTTTCATTTGTGTAGCTATTTTTAATTGTTTTTGTTTTTAATATTAGTAACGCTATGTTTTTATTTTATCTAAATTTGTTTCTTTTTTTTTTAATAATAGTTTAGAATTTCATGTACAGTTTTCTGAAAACTTTATTTTTTTTTTAACCGCACCAGCTAAAAATGATAAAATGTTTTCATAGCTTTTTGTGGAGCAAATACTTCTATGTTTCTTAAGAGTTTTTTTTTTTTCTAACAGCACTACCTTTAATTATAGTATAACTCGTGTTAAGCTTCAAATCATTAGCAAGGCTAAAAAGAAAATCAAATAGATTAGATTCCTAGATTTAGAGATGATAGATGATCTAGTTGAAGTGCAAATATTACGCGACAAATGACAAAGTCACAGACCCCAAAATTTAACTTACTGTGACTTTGACAATTGTGTAATTTTATGAGAACAAAAAAAAAAAGAAAACTTCAATGTCATAAGCATTTATTAAGTTAGCCAAAAACTGCTATTGAAAACCTTTCTACAAATTTTACAGCATTGCTTTTTGAAATTTGCATATCTTACTACAATTATTTTCGATACTACATTCGTTTTGAATTTTTTTTTTTTTTTAGATATTTTCTATTTTTTTAAATTGAAAAAGCGAAAGTTTCGCTTTGATTTCATTTTTATACTATTCATATTTTATGCATTTCTTTGACAGCAGGCAATTTTTTACTCATATACATAAGTATTTGTTTTTTTTTTTTTTATTTGTTTATCTTTTTGTGCTTTTTAATAAATCTCTAAATTTTATTAGCAATTAATTCTTTTAAGGTGAAGACTATTTTAGTTAGTTTTCATTTAATATATATATATTTGTTTTCTTTATCTTTTGTATATATTAATATCATATTAATAATAATCGTAATCTTTAGAATTTTTTTTGTCACATTGAACTATTTTTTTGCTTTCTTTCTTACTTTTCTTTGAATGACTTCAGCTATCAATTCATCGTGTCCAGGGATTAACCAGATATTGATTTGTTTTAACTTCGGCTGCCTTTTTCCATCTTTTCGTAGTTGTTTGCTTGTGTTTTTCAATAAAATGTTTATAAAGTTCGTTTCTTGTTTTTTTTTTTTACTTGTTAATTCTTTTGTTATAATTTGCATTCTTTGGGAAGACTGTTAAAATTACAAAATAGTTTCAAAGCCACAATATGTTAGCCATAAAATATACGTAAAATAGTTTACAATGTATTTTTAAGTCAATAACTACATACAATCGTTTTTTAATATATTTTTGTTTTCAAATTTAATTATGAAAAATTGCTAAAACAAAAAGAAATGACAAATAAATAATGACTTAATGTAGGAAGTGAACTTTTTTTTCGCTTTAAAATTTGATTAGGTCCCATTCATCGAATTTGAAAAATGAAAAAATTGGTAAAGAAATTGAATTAAATTTACAAAGTGCCAAACGTTAAAATTTTTATATAATTTCAAATTAATTTAATGCATGTAAGTCGGAAGTTTATAAAAATTAATTAGCGGAAATTTATTTGACCGGAATAAAAAGTAAACCTAACGACGCATATTCCACAAACTGCTGCAAGTTGACCAGAAAATATAAAAAATTGACAACGTCAACAAAATGGTAGAATAGCCCAAATGACTGCCAGAATTGCAACCATCTTCGTTGCAACAATAGGTTTGAGTTTCCCAAATTTCTGTAAAAAAAAAAAAAAAAAATTGAATAAATATTTAGATCAAAAAATAAAGCCTTTACAAATTTCGAATAAAACCACAAAAAAATATATATATAGCTAATCACATATTTTATGACTAACAAATGAATGTTAAATAGTAAAAAAGAAAATTAAATTAGTTTATTATTTTTTCCCCTGTGGTTTTCACAAAATGAAAAAGCTTACCTTTCTCAACGCATTCGGTGGCACAATCGCGTACAGTTGATAGCTCGCTAACATATTTCTGAAAATAAAAAAAAAAAAAATTATACCAAATGAAAATAAATATTTATTGAATAAATATGAGCTGTATATGCAAATACAAATATTTCATTTGACAGTTAATTAAATACCAACATAGTTGAATTGCCAGCTCTAAAATGTGCGCCACATCATGCCACATCGGATTATTTATAAAGTGAAAATCCGTCATGTGATGACCGCGAGGGCGTACAAGGATATGGGGCCAAATTGCGAATGCAAAGCTTTTTGTTTATTTGATTATTTGTAGCTGAAGTGGTAATTGCAACACACACACATACATACACATAGAGCATATATACATATCACAAATAAACATGAATTTAATCGATTTTTTAAATAACCTGAAAACGATTTTTACTCAACAAATTGTTTTCATTAAGGCCTAAAATATTTATATAAAATATATATAGACTAGTTTGTGTATGTGTGTGTTTGTGTGAGTGTAAGTTTCAAAGTTTGTAGCTCTGTATATATCAATTTGACTGCAATTACCACACTCGGGCTGCGTATGTGTCAACCGCTCATTGCGGCCATAATGCAATTACGAGCTTGCATATCAACTTAAACCAATGGGAGGTACACACAGAAATTAATTTCAAACTATTCCGACCATCAAATGCGATTACAACAACCAAATAGCCAACACGGTTACCTATATTCCTGATTTTCCGGCCTATGCATACACAATTGCATTACCTCTTTCCTTTGTTTTTAAATTTAATTTTCTTTTACTGAATTTGTAATTAATTTTACACCTACGCTAAATCGAAGGTGAGAATTTTGTTTTTTTTTAATCTAATAATTAATTTTAGAAATCATTGAAATCATATGCTTCTGGGTAAATGAAATTAATATTAAAAATAAAAGTTTGTACAATTTTAAGCCTCGAGAGAATTATCATAAAAACAATGTGGTTCTCTTTTTCTGTTTATTTTTTTTATACTTCCACCGTAAAAACAATTTTTATGTTCTACTTGGCAAGAGTCCAAAGGGAATTAAAGAAGGCGGTAAAACTTCTTGATTTGTTTGCTTACTTTTGGGCAACAAAGTTATAATCTTGATAATGTGTAGGGTCATAAACCCATCCAAGACAGTCGGCAAACAGAAGTACAAACAGCCAGAAAAATAGTCGTAACAATTGTAAAACTGCAATGCAATAAAAATTACGTTTTGAGTGTGGAATATTTAAGAATGTTAAATGAGAGTTCTAAAAGCAAGTTTTCTGGTTGCCCGAATTTATCTCTTTTCTCTTGGATAATGTAGAACTTTGAAGCTGTGGTTTTTTGGTAATTTGTCACTAAAATTTACATTAAGTCTCTTCTGTATAAAGTCATTTTCTTGGACAGTACACAGATTACGTATACGTCAAGGTGGCCATATGACACTTTTTAGTTGGCCTTAAACTTTACGACTGCATAAGCAGTAAAACAATCTCCATACCACTCGTATTGTAGTCGTAAAATAGCCGAGATGAGCCCCAGGCAAGACACACCACTTGTTGGTCATAAAAGCCTCTGGCAACGAGCACAGTACATTTGCCAAGAGGGAGCTTACACGCAGTACACACTACAAACTTAAATCTGTTGTTAAACTCACAAGTAAATTGAAAAATGCTGGGCATTAGAAAGGATTACAGCTGCACTATTCATGCGTTTATGCCACTTACACTTGCCAGCACTTACAACTTGCTACTTATGGTTGCAGTTACTTGTTGCCCAACCAACAGAACTTGGCTAACATTCGCAATAGCGAATAGCTTTGCAGTCCATTTAACAAATAATAAACCTGTTCAATAATTACCAAGCCAGAGCCAAGCAGCCAACCAAGCGAGTAGCGAAACACCAGCGTACTTATTATTGTGTGGCAAGTATATGCTGGTGCCACACGAACTCCTTTTATTACTGAACCACAGCACGACAACAAGACCTGCACCTGCAGAAATACGAATTGTTGGTAGCTTGTTTCACTGCCTGGGGATAGGCAACAGAAAACATGTGTTCACAACAGACTTCGGAGGCAAGCAGTCAGCCAGGCATAGCGAAATACCCTGACACAGTCTCTTGGCATGCGGTTGCACTTATGGAGCGCTTAATCGATTGAGTGCAAGTGTTGGCGCAGACAACTGAACCCCTCGATGCAGACTCACACGCAGGAACAATGGAGCAGGTTTAAGTCCAGATCAGTTTAGCATGAAACCACAGTCCTCTGGGCTCACATGTGGCACTTAAGAACTTTGCGTGCTCTTTGCCAAACGATGACAGCTGCAGCTGGGAAACTTAAGAGCAAGAACCAGGCTGCTTGGGTTGAGCCAATCAATAGAAGACACCACTGCCATTGGTCATTTCCAGCTCATACTTTATGTAGGTTCGGACATGGCTTCTCTTCAGAATTTAACTATTTATGAATAGTTCATAAAGGAAACCATTTAATTTTGTTTATATTTCTCGCACACTTTGTTTAGGTGAATATTTGATTATGGCTTATTAATGGTCTTGATCTTTCGTGTTTATGAGGGTTAAGTATGCTAGACACATTTTCGGAATGATATTTATCTGTTTTCGGATTTTTTATGTTCCGCAAAAAAGGTTCTGGGGCGACCTTAATTTGCAGTTACTTTGCCATTTAACAGTTTTACAGTTCAACTTACTGTTTTTTGGCCAACTTGAAATTATGGAAAAACTTGTTAAGCAGCGACCAAGGGAACTCAAGTAGAAGATTTATGAGACTGTCCCAGTTTAAGGGTAGGAACTACAAAGAACGGTTAGCGGAGGGAAAAGCAAAAGATTCACGGTACATGCGGCCAGGCACGTTATTTGCTTGTTAGGCCAAAAGTTAGCTAAAACGTAATACGTAAAATCTCTCACTGCAAAAAGAAAGACACAGAAGTAGACAGGAGGTAAGAGTGTAAGGCCTGAGGGTCTGAGCAATAATCTTGCAGCTGCCAGCCGCAGACGCACGAGGCGGTGCAGAAACGAATTCGTAATGTTGCGGCTGCAAATTTTGTTGTTGTAGTTGTTATTGTTATATTTATTATTGTTCTTGCCTTGTCTAGCTGTGATTTCAGTTCTAGGCAGACACTACAATAAGTTGGGCCCAACCAAAACTCAAGCCCCGAAAGCCCTGCGCAACCTAACTAAGCCACCGAGACGGGCAACTGATGAGAAGGTTGATGATTTCAATTTTGCATGCGAGTGACTGCAAAAAGCATAAAAAAGAAAAGGCACCAAGAGACTGAAAGTAGGAATGCTCGGCCTAGGAAAAGTGGTAATGACAGGAAAAGTACTGCCTTGACAGAAAATGGCAGGACGAGGAGAATGGCAACTGCAAAGTCGCTTCGTCGTCGTAAAACGGATGCCTCCAATGAGTGAATGTAACAGCAATAACGACAAACATAGGAAAATGCTTGCTCTGGCATCATCAGTGGCAGCCGCCATCATCTGGCCGTCACCCTTAAGCCATTTACGAAGAATTGAAGTGTTTGAGCAGAGAAGCCATCTAACGGCAGAGCGCAACCCTCCGTCATCGCAATGTGTAAGAAATGCCTTGATTTGCTTGATATATGAAGACATTTTGCTATAACATAATCACATGAGAGACAAGCTAGAACATGCCTCAAAATATAATGTAAGATTCGTTTAATTTATGAAATCTAAAAACTATTTATCTCTTTTAACTCTTTTAGCTCAGACTTAATCGAAAAGACTTATGCAAGAGAACAAATATATCCAGCCACTTTTTTAAGAACTTTAAAAACCAAAATTCATTTCAGATAAATTTTTTGATAATATTTTTGTATATTCCAAAGTTTTGCAATTGATTTAATTTAAGTTATAATTGCCAATTTTTCCAATAAAATATCAATATTAATTTTCTATTTTCGACCTCTACTCAGAGATCCCATAAGTTCAAGAACTCAATTGCAAATGGCAAATGGTTGAACATAAAAAAATTCAATCATCGGAGCAGCTTAGCCAGCCAAACTGCTTAGCTAGGCTATACACTCATATAGTCGATTCTGAGACTTGGGCTAGCTTTTTTAATATGTATTAAATTTTATTATTTCAACAATGCCACAATGGCATTTTAATATAAATACAATATGCCGAAAGCAAACTCCAGCCAATTGAGGTCTTAATTGGACATTGTGTGTTGGTCCGGTGACCGCCTGTACAAACAATGGAGAAGAAAGAAAAGCGAAAGGAAAAAAGTATATATATAAACGACCAATAAAATGTTTTGATGAAGCGGCATATTTGCATGAAGTGTACAATTAAATTTTATGGGAGTGCTTTTTATGAGGTTAACAACGAGAAAGTTCAACAAAAAAAATACAAAAATTAACGGGTATATGCAAAAAGAAATATGCTTATGATAATGTCACAAAAGTAATAAAATGAAAGCTATCCACTTAAAGTGGATAGGAAAGAAAATAAAAAGGAAAAACTGTCGATGCAGCAATTTTTAAAAAGTACAGTCACATTGTTTGGGGGTGAGAGAAGGGCAAGTGACTGCCTATAAAGTACAGTTGCCTCCAAAGACTGATGGACTGTTACATACTACAATGCATACGCACACAAGCAAATACTAAAATATAACCAAATCCAAGCAATCAAAAGGATTTCTTAGTTGCTTGAAGCTGCCTGCGGGTGCGTCGATAACGGATAAATGCAACCTACACACACACATACACAAAGACGCATACTGCTGGATATGTTGGTCTCAAATTTAAATAAATCTCTTTTTGATTGTCGGCTCCTCCATGTAGCACACTTTTCAGGGCCACCGTCAGTGGCCAAATCAGTTCATTGCATTTCAGCTGCTCTGCCAGCCTTAAAAGCAACTCAATATATAAGTTTTTCTGGAAATATTTTCAAATCATATTAAGAGGCAGAGGAAGGAAGAAAGAAGAATGCAACATTTTATTTCATTTGACTTGGCTGCACTTTGACATGCCTCAATTTCAAACGATGGTTCTGGACAGGCCAAAGATACGAGAATACTTTTAGCATGTTCCAACAAACTGCACTTCAAAAATATTTGCTGTGGCAAACAGACTTCCTCCAACCCTGCCAGACTTTTGGGTTAGAGCAAATCTTTTAAAACTACCAGCACATTACAAATAGTGGGACAGCCAAGAGGCTGACTTCCTAAACGAAAATGTATTTCTTCATAGAAACGACAGGTTTTGGTTTGCGTTTGCTTTTCACAAGGATGGTGGCATTGATGAAATTGCATTTTTGATAATAGAGAGCTGCAAAAGCAGCCATATCTCCCGAGTCTGGGAATTTCGAGACTCTTTTGTGTGTACGCTTTAAGTGTGCCCAGTGAAGCGTGAGACTTACCCAAGGCTAACGAAACCCCAAAATGGCCCAACACCTGCCTTTGAAGCCTCAAGCAGCTAACGCTTTTCTTGTTTTTTTTTTTTTTTTTTGTATTTTTGCTTTAAATAATTGAAAGAAACTCTGTCGGCAAAATGTGTGGAGCACACCACAATTTGCCTTTGGGGTTGATAGTGATAAACATTTTTCTGTCTACTTTGCATTTTTCTAAAAAGGAAGTGAAATGAATTTCATATCAGTAGAAACTTCAAACAATCACAAAGTTTTCTTTTCCCTTTTTTTTATCTCTCATTGCACTTTTCAACATGATCATTTTCTTTATCAAATTGCAAAAGCTTTTACTTTCGATTTGGCAGCTTCACTTACTCATGTTTTTAAAGAGTTTGTCTTTCTTTTTTTTTTTTGATTCTTCTTCTCCTAAATTTTTCAATTTAAAAGCTCTTCTCGTTTTCATTTTCTTTACGGGAAATTCATGCTTGACATGAGGCCAACTCACTTAGTTGGCAATTCCTTTCCTCAGCGCTCAACATTTGATAAGTCACGAATTTCTAATTAATGGCAAAAAACGAAGTTTCCCCTTCTAGTTTCCACCGTTTTACATCCCATTTTTCTAGGTTTTCATTTCGGTTCAGGTAGGGCAGGTTATGGGAGAATTTAAAAGCTGATTCGTGACCAGCTTTGATGATTGACAATTGGCAATAAAGAATAGCTTGGATTTCCTGGCTGTGCATAAATAAATTTTGATTTGATTTAAAAGATTTATGGCCAACTGTGAGTGTCATCTTAAAAGGGATTCCTTTTCCGTAGCCAATTTATTTTAAATTAACGATTCCTATCCTTCGTTTTTAGAATGGTCTATTTTATATCCTACCTGGCCATCAAAGCTCCGAAGTGAAAAGCTTAGGTCAAATTGTTTTATTTTGTACCACATCAACCACAATTTCCCAAATCAAAGTGACAACTCATGTCAATTTGAGTTGGTCACTAACTTTATTTTCAATTACCCGAAACCCCAAAAGACGCTTTATCATTGTTTGTACACCTTTTATGGCCAGAACAACCGCCTAAGAAGCTGTTGACCCAAATTGTCACAACAACAAAATAAGCCACAAAAAAGAACTTGAAAAACAAGTAAAATGAATGCAAAAAAAAAGTGAAGCTGGCGAAACCGACAAAAACCCTTGATGAATTCGTAATAGAATGTAAAGGAAACATCTGCCATCTTAGCTGGTAGACAAAACAAGCCAAGAGAAAATGAAGAAACAAGCTGAGAAATAACTGAAGCAAGGGTAAAAGAAATAATCCAATATCCTGTCAGGCCAAAAATGCAAATGACTAAGCCATAGATCAGCTTCAACTCGAATTTTAGCTTTGATACAACATTATTTTTTGCCGTCTTTTATTTTTATTTTTTTAAGGTTACCAAATGTTTGTTTGTTTCTGACCAGAAACATGCAATAACTTTCATTCTACAGCCAAACAACATGGTCACCAGCAAATTTACAACAGCTGCAGTTGAGGTTTTTTAAGCTGCATCATAGTAAGCTGCCCGGAAACCGGATACACTCTCATTTATTCACAACAATACCAACTCACTGCAAAGAGAACTGCGCAACACTTGGCCACACATACTAAAACACTTAACGCATTGCTACATATAGAGTCAATACTTCAATACTTCAAGTGTGCAAGTGAGCTGCTGTGCAAACAATGCCAACTGTTTGTGTCCCTAGATATCAAGCTCTGGCCAACTGGCCAAATAAGTTTCACCCTGTACATAGAGATGAGCAGAATTTTAGATCATTTCCAACTGTTTCAAGCTCTTTAGGCCTTAAGCTGTTATACCTTAAAAAGCTAAAAAAATATTTATAACAAAATCTTTTCAATCTTTTATAGTTTCAGTTTTAAAAATTAATAAAAAAGAAATTTATAGGTCCTTACTGATTTCCTCATAAAGAAAAATCCATCATTTTAATGAAACACATAAGCTAAATCTTAAGCAATTTCGATATCTTTAATCACACAATTTTGAAAATCACAACCAACACAATATTTTGTTTGCAATGGCATAATGAAGTGCAAAAGCGATAAACTACATTGAAAGAGATAAGTTGCCAGCACTTGACGTTTGCTGCAAGTTGGTCGGCAAGCAAACAAAAGGCAATTGCTTAAACGGCTCTCCCCGATTTGGTCTCCACTTTGCTATTGCAATTTGTGCACACAGTAACAAAACAATACAAATAGCTTGACCTACCATCGATTATCGATTGGGTAACAGAATGGCAAGAATGCCACCATTCAGCAAGGGTTGAAAAAGATGTATGTTTTAAGGCTAGCTGACCACGAATCAGTGGTCTGAGGAAGTAGATGGAAAGGCAAAGAATTGCAGATGTTGCCATTGTATTTTCAATTGGAGTTGTGGTTTTCATATTTCAATTAAATGCATTGTTTATGGTATGAGGATGGTAGCATTACGTATACGCCATGTTGTGTACGCTGGAAATTTAAAATTTAATGCATAGCAGCACTCTGATGGGGTGTGTTGGGTTTTGTAGGAGGTCGACTTAATGTTGGTCAAATGGCGCTACACACGATGAGAATGACGATGACGATGACACGTCAACATGCAATTGACATACAAACTGACAGCAAACCAGCAAAGACATGAGTTTTATAGAGAGACTGCTTGGATGCTTTGTGGTGCGGGGGGGACGGGAGCGAGTCTGACACAAGGCATTAGTGTGGCCGGGCAGGAGCTCTTGTCAGAGTCAAAAGCATAGTTGAGCTCATGATTCAAGAAACATGATGATGCATGATGCATAAGCACACTGATGGGGTCACCCACAAACAAACAACAACGACAACAACATTAGCCAAGATCTCTCTCTCACACACACTGACACACACACGCTTTGCCTGTTGTACTTAAAATGATGTAATTGCATTTGGCAACATTTCAAACCTGAAAATGTGAATACCTTTTAAAGACAGCATTTTAAGGGACAGCCCCGGGCAGACAAAGCAAAATTAATTAAAGTATCTGAAAATTTATAAGTGAACCTTTTGCAGCTCCGCGACTATTTTAGCCCGAAAGGCATATTCAATAAACACATTAACTTTCATAAGGGTCGCAAGTTTTGCCTACGTGCACAGAAATGAAAATACAAAAAAAAAATTATGTAATATAAAAACCAATGGAAAAGTTTTCCTGCATTAATTTGCCTTAATTTCGCTGAGCGCCAGCAGTTGAGAGTTTCGAATTGCGAACTGCGGGCTGCGAGTTTCGACTTTTTGGGGACTTGAGGCCAAAGGAATGAATCAACCTAGCCGAGGTAACAGCTCGAAGGCAACTATAATTAAATTTGATAAATGATGAGGAGCCCACGCACTGAGCAGAGTCCACCAGGCCTTTGGCAAGGCTAAACTCAAACAGAATGAGGGAACATAGTGCCACAGCCTGGAACCTGTTCATGTGAAAATTATTTGCTATTGATTTGTGTGTTTGGCTTGGACTGATTTCATCAGGCTAGAACAGGCTTGAAGCTCTTACCAATGCGACAATTATACGCCTCCTTAGGTGCACACAGTTTATGGCCTCGTTAAGCGTGTCAAAATGGCCAAGATGAGTGGATTATATATCTGAATATATGTGTGTTTTTGCATGGCCAACATCTAATTTATTGTTGGTAATTTATCGTCAACTACAGACCATGCCAGCAGCTTACGTCCGCCCGTAGTGGACCTACGAAAAGCATTTGGCCAATTAATTTGCAAACGGAATTGATTAATGTCGATGTTTATGTGGCAAAACGGTTAAGCAACCCAGCTTCTATTCAAAGGAAGTGTCGGGTAACTGGTAATTAATTACATTTGCCACAACCATCCAAAAAAAAGCAAAATAACAGAAAAGGGAAAACATTTTACACTGTAAACAAAAATTTCACTTTACTGAATTAAAATGCTTCGGGCATGAGATTTATGTGACTTAATTGTTTTTTAATTGAAACATTTATTGAAATTAAAACACCTTTTAGTGGAAAGATATCTTGGCACTTTCAGTCTCTGAAAATGTTGGCAAAGTGTCAAAGAATTGTTTGCTCAAACATAAAAAATTCAATTCCGGTTGTTCACTTTAATTTCAACACTAGCTTCAGCAGTGTCATTATTTATGCAAAGTCTCACAGAACAACAAAAACATGAATTTCAAATTTGCATAAATAGAGATACAAATATAAATATTTATAGATAAATGGAGCAGGAGTTACCACACCCAAAAGAAAAGGAATTATCGCCAAAGGCAGCCACTCGTGCCTATTTGCCTACACAATCAATCAATTATTCAATCAATCATACTGACAATCCTACAACGACAAAACCAAAATACCATCAGCCATAGCCAGGACTGGAGAAAGTAAATATAGCCAGGTCCTTCTTTTTTTGGCAACCATAATAATACAAAAAAAAAATAATAAGAAAATAGGAAATCCTGGCAAAAAAAAAAGAAGAATTCTGATTGATTATTTTTGAATGATTGCAAGTGAGTTTAATGTGTTGACTTTAAAGTTAAATGAATCAATATAAAAGACATGTTCTGTCAAGCAGAAAATTAAATTTAAATGAAAATTAACAAGTCAAGTGCAAACGAAACCACTGAGTGATAGACGATTCATAATAAAAAAAATCCCAACGTTATCTTCGGAGTGCCGAAGATTTCAAACTCTTTTCGAATGGGGTTAGTCAGTAAATATGACCGATTTAGGTTGGTATGACAGCTATGGTAGTCCGATCCCGCCGATATCATCAAAATAGCTTTAAAACGGAAAGACTAGTTTGAACAGAAACAGACAGACAGACGGATTTGCCTATATTGACTCTTACAGTGATTCTAAATATTCAAAGAGGTAACTTTTGTGGGTCTACGATGTGTGCTTCTGTGCGTTACAAATATCAGATCTTTTTTTTCGAAAAAAGTATAAAAAATCGATTTAACGAAAACTTGAATTGTACCAGATAAATGATAATCAAATGGGAAATCGAAGCTAAAACATACTTAAAGACCAACGACTTAAGTTATAGAACTTTTTATTTAAATATCTGTAAAAGTTGTTTTGCTGATTCGAATTAACTAAGACTGGAAGTTGAGAGCTTTACCTTTTATAAGATCTTCCGGTTCTGAAGCATTTTGCTATGGGGAAAAGAATGCCACAAGCTTTTGAAAGTTTCTCCAAGCACAAAGGCAATTTCCCCAAGCTCACTTATTTTTAAATTTCAAAACTTTCTTTCTATAAAATCACGTCTCAGAGCACACGTATATAAGCGCACCGAGCCAAACTTAAAGTGTGCCCAATTTGTGGCATGCAACAACAGCACCAGCACCAGCAGCCATTCTTGAACTTTGATGACATATTCAGGCCAAAACAGTATGTGTGTGTTTGTACTAATGAAATGTGCTCTTTTGTTGCTTATTGCAGTTGTTATAAAAGTGACTTTTATTACCGCTTTTACTATCATGCTAGTTGGTTCTTATTATTATGGTTGTTCTTGTTGTTGTGGCAAACAATAGGTGAAAACAAACAAAACTCACATTTTTCATTAAAGTGGTGAAAAAACCTCTAGACCAAACAATGGCAAAAAAGAGCACTTGCAACTCAAAGAAAACCAGGCTGCTAATTAATGGCGTTTGTTTGCCTATTTGTTTGCTAATTTATATGAGAGGTTACAGACGTGTCTATATATGTGTGTGTGTGCTTAAGTGCAATTGTGTGTGGCAGCTAAAAATCACGTGGTAAACTTTCAACTTCAATTAAATTATAGTATAGGTGGAAAAAGTTTTTCGCATGATAATTTCCTTTTCCCTATTCCTAGATTATCATAGATTTGCATATGTGTGCATGAGTGTGTGTGTGTGTGTGTAAATTCCTGTTTAAATATGTCAATTAAAAATGAGGGGGATAAAACTTTTATAGATTAGTCTTAATGACACGCATTAACAGCCCACAACATGGCCAAGCCAAGAGACAGAGAGAGAAGATAAAAATAAAAAATACGAACCGTCCTAACAAAATTAACGATTTGCTGGATATCCTTCCTACCACAGGATTTTGTATGTGTCACTGTGTGATTTACGGCACCAATTTTACCCTCCCTTCAAAAAGGTCACCAACAGCAAACATGGAAAACCACTTGCCACTTGCCACTTTCTGTGGTAATTTTACTTTCGGCTGGACTCAAGACTCACGACTCTGGCATTTGGTATTTTACTCTCCAGAGACACAGAGAGAGAGAGAGACTCGCTCACATGAGACATTTTTATTACTTAATATTATTGTGGTTATTATTGTCGTTTGTCAGCGCCAAAACAGAGGCACAGCCATCCTCATCATAGTCATTGCCAGAGTCATTCCTATTGCCATTTCCATTCTCATTGTTGTCATTGTCATAGACATTTCTGTTGTTATTGTTATTATTGTTGTAATTGCTGTTCTTTGTTTTTATTTTACTTGTTTTTATTTCTTTTTTTTTGTGGCCGCTGTCTCGTTAAAATTAATTAACCTTGCGTAAATTTTTTCATTAACCAGAAATATGAACGGCAAGTGCCACTCAAGCCAAGCATAAAGAAATAACAAAGCTGAGTAAAAATACACATCTATCAAGATGTGTCCTTGTGCCTAGCACTGGTAATTAATAATGTCCTTTCAAGCTACGTGCTATGACTTATATACTCTAAATAAAAAAGACCCATTTCATGACATCTCCTAGAAGGACAGACCAAGGATTACTCAACTACTTTCAAAAATAAAAATAAAATTTATTTTACCAAGAAACATTTTCTTTACTCGTTTCTCGCTTTTTGTGTCCCTGAGGAGACCACAACAAGGTGTATGTCAGTCAAAAAAAAAAACCCTAAACTGCATATCATGGCTTTATATTAGCAAGCCAGAAATAGTCTAAGAACAGCTGGCAGCGTCCAGTTTGAGGCCATGACATGGCACTCAATCATCAGACTTTTGATGAATGGCTTGTTTGGTTGCATTTGTTGCACTTGGCAAATATGTACAAATAAATCTGCATAGTCACTGCCAAAGAATAAACCAAACAGATGCAACAATTTAAGCATCTGATGCTCATAAAGACAACCATTAAGTCTCACAGCAGCAAAGGTGTATAAGTGGGTGTGCGTTTTGCAAATTGCGTGACAAGCCATAAAATACGAAAAATTTTAATATGTGCTTTTAATGTTATTATCTGATGATATAAACACGCACACATGCAAACCGAGACTGACACAGTTGCAAAACAACATGGCGTATACACAATTTATTACCCATTTTATGCTGCATACTTTTAGGCGCACATTTCTTGTCAGAAACGTGCACACAAATTATAGCCAAAGAAATTTATATCTATCCACATCTACCCAAGGCAAAGTCAAATGACATAAATGCAAAAATAACGCCTGGCAGTTGACAGCTAATACAAATAAATATACTAAAAGCTCACAACCACACACACTCACACCAACTCACACTCAGATAATATCTTTGTGTATGTTGCATTCACAAGCAACTGAATTGCTGTCAATTGCAAGGCTTTTGAGCCAAAATATAGAAGAAGACAAAACATATACTCAAAGGCTTGTTTAGAATTCAACTAAACATGAATCAAGTCACTATCAAACAACACACACCAACACACTCTCACACACACACTTAAGCATAACAAAAGCTAATCTCTGCATATGTGTGTGTCCGCTAAGCGTTTTTGTATTTTCTCCGGCGCGTTTCAGGCGCGTAAATCATTTGAAGTGTGCGAGCAACGGAGACACCAAACACTCATCTGCACGACTACACAGACACAAAAATGCTTTATTCTTATACAGATACAAATACAGACAATAGAGCAGAAGCATATTCAAAAAGATGTACATATAAGTTCGTTCCGGTTTATTGTTCAACTTTCAATCGATTTAGACGGTTACGCTTGAAATGAAACAAGGCAATTAAAACAACAAAAAAAAAAGAATACAAAAAATTTCTCAAGAGAATTTTCAATAAAAAATATAAAAAGAAAAATATGCGAAGAAAAAACTTTGCAGACATAAGCCAATTAAAAAGTTTGAAAATTTCTTGTCTTCGTTTTTAATTGCGAGTTTTTTTTTCTTACTCACTCCTTTAATTAAATTATTTGAAATAAATTAGAAATACTTTTTATTTGCCTATCAATTCAGTAAGAGACAAGACACGTTCTCTCAAAAGATTCAGTTCATTTGAACTAGTTTCATTTTGTGACTGCGGCTTAGCTTTTGTATAAACTCTAAAAATTTTTCCACACATTTGAAATATTTTCAACATAATTTAACTGTTATGGTTTTTTTCTCTCCGTCTCTCTTTCTCTTTTTTTCCAGATTTTCTATTTTTTCGTTTTTTTCAGATTTTATTTTTCCTAAGTATAAATGTTTTGTATTTTGCTTTTCTGTTGTTAGTATGTTTGCCTTGTGTGTCTGCGGTTGGTTTGTTATGCCGGCTCAGCATTTGGCAAAAATGCAGGCGCTTGGCTTATTCCATTTTTCGCCTCCTTTTTTCCGCGGAAATCTTTGAAATATTTTAATGTGCTTTGCTATGTGATTTATGTAGAGAATGGTATAGACAAAGGGGGGAGGAGTGTACGACTTGCCGACTTAATATTTTGCATTAACAGCGACTGCAGATAATGCTCCATTTTATGGACTGAAGCGTTTTTTGCGGTTTTGCCTTGTGGCGGTTAGGGAAACTGGGCATCATGTTTCACTTAGCTTTCCCTATGCGTAAAGTGTCTGTGCTTGTGGCTGATAAATGGCCAGCCAAATGCCTTGTAACCAGAGTCAGTTATTAACATTTCGCCTGGCCTTTTCATAAAATATATTGGCGGCAGAGCCAGTCAAACCAATTGCCCCGCAAGCTTGGCAGCAACATTAAGTGTTATAAATTGTAAATCAAATGGTCTATTTATGCTTAAAGAGCCACTCTACATTGTCTTTAGTTCTAGACAGTGAAAATAGATTTATTTGAATATCGCAGAAAAGAGAAGAATTTTAGACGATCATTTGTAAAACAAATGAGCAGTTAAAAATAAAAAAAAATAGGTAAAACCAAAAGCTTAAACTTGCCTAGAAAAATAACATGAAAAGCTAGCAAAATAGCAGCACAACAGAACAATTTCTTGCTACTTTTACTTCAAACTCTTTGGGCTTCTTGGTTTTGTTTTTTTTTTTTGTATAAAAATGCAGCCGTCGGCGCCACCGGAAGTGCATGAATATTTCAAAATCTTGCTAGCGGAAGCACTTTTTCTTTCTAAATCCCTCCCTCACAATATAAAAGCCTCAAAATGCTGCTGGACTGTTCTCGTCTAAGACGAACAGAGTAGCGAGCAAAGTGCTCGCATATTTCAGGAGGCGACGACAAAGAGGAACAGAAGAATTGGTCAGCAGCTGCAATTCCTGGCACTGTAATAACTAAAGCTGCTCACATAGAGAGAGAGAGCGAGAGAGAGAGAGTGATGAGAGGTAGGAGAAGCAGGCCACGTAAGCGAAAATTCCGCGCCATAAATCACAGTAAACATTTTGGTATTTTTTGTTTTGTTGCTGGCCAGACTCGACCAAAGGTAGAAAAACAAAAAATATCTGATGTGGTGGGAGTGACCAAAGAAAGAGTACACAGCCAACAAAAAAAATACCACAAAATATGTAGTTGCGTAACCAGCAAGAGGAGAGCAAGGTGGATTGACCACGTACAATCAGCACATCACTCGAATTGGGATGTTTCTGGTGCCACTGCCACGACAGAAGGCTGCCAAGTGGTCGCCAAAAAAATTACGGAAAAAATTTACTTTCAGAATGATGAAGATGAAATACTCTTTGTCTTTGTATTCTGTAATGATAGGAAAAAAAATTAGAACAGATTGGTTAGGAAATGTAGAGATTCTGTCTATATGATATAAAAATTCGATCTTTTCTTCTCAACAGATTAGGCACTCCTTCTGACAGATCTGATTAGGTCTTCTTTGATTTTTTTCTTCAGCACAGAATGGAATGGATTTCATTCGGCGAAAAGAGTATAAAGACAGTCCTTCTGTAGAAATCAACAGCAGCTAAATTGAACGTCAACATGACTCTGATTGTGTGTGTGTGCGAGTGCTTTTGCGAGATTCTGTATGAATATCCATAACTCGCAGCTGCTGACGACCACTTAAAACAAACGAAACAAATCGCTAGATATGCTAACGAAAATACTAAAAACAGAGACAGATAGAGAAGCACTTACAAATACATAGACAAATGTGAAGATACTTATATATGTGGCAGAAAACATAGTTGAAATATTTGGCCAACATTCAAAAGGCTTCGCCACAGAAATTCGTGTTGAACCCCAAAATGATGATGATGATGATGAAAGACAAAACATCGAAAATTGAGCCAAGGCTGGCCACAATTCACAATCCACAATCGGCAACTGTTAGGCTACAGATTTCCATGAGGAAATCTGCCAAAATGTCTGTCAGAGACATGTGCAAAATTTGTCGTTGAAAGGATTTCAAAAAGTCAGACAAAAATAAAGGAGACTGGACAGGCACCTTCTAGCCAGTAATAATTCATCTTTTTTTTTTGAAGACTTAAAGTGTTGGTCTACACACACAGACGAGAAAGAACATTCCACAAAAAAAGTCGGCCTACAAAAATGATGATACCCTTTGAAAGAGATTTGCATGGAGCCTGTTGGGTGGGCAGGAAGTGGGTTACTGCTCATCCAACCAACAGTGAAAATGTTTGCCTTTTGGAATTTTTTTCGAATTTTTTTTGTAAACTGCATTGCAACTTGTTCCATTTCGCGTTGTCATGCACTGGCGCTTTCGGGTATGCCTTCAATCTACCGCAGCTTTGCCTCTGTCAGCACCCACACCGCAGAATGTTGCTGTGCCCCTGAGGCTTAATCGATTTAGTTGTGCTCAGTTTCAGAACGCACTCAGAGAGAACATAAAGTGCTGTTTTTTTTTTTTCATTTTTTCATTTTTTAATTTTTTTTTGTGCCAGTCAGGCACAGCCTCAAGTGAGTTGAATGAAATGCTTTGGGTTTTATTTACTTTCTTTCTCATTTTATTTTATATTTTTAATTAAGCACCAAACGAGCTGAGAATCATCGTCATCCTTGTCAGTCTGGCTTGATGCAATTAAAAAGTCAGTGCACATGTATGTTCGTGGGTATGACTCTGCTAATAGAAAGCCAAAGGCAACAAAGTAAAAGTGAAAAATTAAAAAAAAAAATTCAACACTTTTAACAAAGAAAAAAAAAACGTCTTAATTAATTTAAAGAATTTTATTTTTTTTTTAAGTTCGAAGGTTCAGGAAACTAAAGTTTGAGATATCAAAAAATATTTTCTTCTAAGTTTTCGTTCTCTCCTCGTCAATCAAGCCATCAAAACAGAGGCGAGAACCCATAAAATCCTGTCATTCAATTATTTACGGGCGGCCAACGATTACCTTTCAAAAAAGTAAAGCCAACCCAAGTATTTAAATTCCTTTTATTTTATATCCTTCATTTATGGTTGTTGCGAACATGTAAACCAAGCATTTGGCACATTTAATGAGATCATGCAGGCTATAAGAATATTTCAGCTTAATCTTGGGCTTTCATTTTTGGGTTTCACTCCTTTCCTTTTCTTTTTTTTTTATTTTTGTTCAAACGACTTTCAGTGTAAAAAGTCACTTAACCCTCTTTAGTATGATGAATATTAATGAGAGCATCTGTTAAGTTGCGGCTAAACGAATCTTCTTGTGAGTTTTAGCGGCTTTTCTACCATCACCATAAACCGAAATTTGGCCCGAACATTATGCCTAATGGTGGAGTACATTTTTATGCCATTTGCCAGACGGGTTATAATGCAGAAAACAGCAGCAGCAGCAGCAGACAGAAGACCCATAAAACTGCAACAATATTTTCCAATTTCCAACATTTTGGCCCACTCAGCTGACTTGAGGCCCGTTTATAGCCCCACACGGTCATCACGGCGTCATAAAGTTGATCAGAACCGAACAAATTTATATCGATGTTGTAAATTTTTACAACATGTCGCAAATGTGAGGCTTAATTGTAAGACAACATAAGATACAGTTCGGATCCTTGCCCCTTTGACTCTTTTAGTCAATTATACACTTGGGTAAAATATACAAAAATTGCTTGGAGACCTGACTTGACCAACGACTGTTTTGGCCCTTTTTCTAAGGAAATAAAAATTAGAACAGAAGAAGAGTGAGAAAATAAGGAAATGCTAACTGCCCTGAGGAATATATGGCTTGGCAAACTTTAGTTAAAATATGAAAAACAAATTTACAAATTTCATATTACAAAGTTGATAAAAGTTGAAGTAAGAATTTATTGTGCCCCAAGAGATTCGAAGAAAAAAGACATATGTGTTGATTTTAGTTTTTCTCTTCGTGCCTTGATTGATTGTGAAAATTGTTGAGTGACCCTGAAATTTTTTTAAGGTTCTAAAAAAATGCTCCAATTTGGCCAGCAATGAAAATTAATGACTGAGTGACTAAAACAGCTGTCCAAAAAACTCAATGTCTATTAATAAACTAGCAAACTAGCGAATAATGCTTGGCTGGTTTCATCGATAGCTTAAGCATCGTTTGCCAGCATTTATGCCCGCGATTTCCACCGGAAATTCGAGCAGCACGGAACTGAGCAATTTGCCATTGGTCTGACAAGCGCAGCAGCAGCGTATCCTCTTTTAGGTTTTTTTGTTCACAGAGCGAAAGAAAAAAAATGCTGCAGCTAAAATGAAGAAAAACTCTGATTTGTGGAAAAGTGAGGGTCAAAAGTTTGTTCCAGAGGATGCTTCACTGTCATAAGGAAACTAAGGATTTCCGTTTTGGCTTATTTTGCTATTGCCCTTGGCCAGCTTTTTTGGCTGACTCTGGCCTCTTTCCTCTCACCGCCTTGTCGGTCCTGTCTGTCATATAGCTTAGGTGGACAGATTTATAAAAAATTTTAGTGGCTGTTGTGACAAAAAAAAAAAGAAAAAATTATGTAAAAAGTTTTTTTTCTTTGCACGCACAGGCTAACTCCACCTAGCCATTTTGACCAGCTCATCCCTTTGTTTATTACTTGGTAACAGCTGCGCATTTTCTTTTCTTTTTCTTTCGTGTGACAGTCAAGGTTGCCAGCCTTAAGACACATCGTCAACCTACTGTCGTCGTCCACTGGGCTTTCAGCTTCTTTCACTTTTCTTGTTGGTATGTAGCATCATTTTTCATTAAGTTTTACGCCATATTGTTAAGGCACAAATACACGGACAGACTAGCACACAGAGACATTTCTTTGTGTATGGATTCATAAATAAATAGAGGGGCATAAGTTATACACACACAATATATTTTATTAGTCACCCAACCAATTCCAATTCCAGAAAAAAATTCGTGAACTGTCTCGCGCAGTTTCTTCCCTTTGGCACGCTTCACATGTGTCAGTGAAATGATATAAATTTGAGGCAATAAATTACAAGTTTTTTTTTTTTTTTTTCTTTGCCAAGTGGCGCTAAGCCAGCCAAAAGAAATGCCCACAATTTTATTGACAATGTGCCTGAGAGCCGAGAATGCTGCCCTACCTTCTGCCCAATGAACTGGCAAAGTGGCTTCGGCATAGCTTAATCCCGAAACATTGTCAGTTCCGAAAGTCCGATCAACAAGAACCTTTATCAAGTGCAGTCAGTCAGTAGATAAGATTCTCTCTCCCTCTCTCTCTTTTATTTGACAGCAGCCTGTCAGGGAAGCCAGCCACATCACATTCAAAAGACGAAATAATTTGCATAAGCGGCGTATGCGCAATGTAAATGAATAGCCGCACCCAAACAAAAAAAAGAATTCAAATGCCAGATGCTTTTGACACACACCCTCTGGCTTTGTGCCTGTGAGTATGTGTTAGATATTTCAACAACTAATAAAAATTATTGTTGTAAAACTGACCTAGATTTTCTTTTATTTATTTTTTTTTTTTCTGGTGCGGCAAGTGTTTTGGAGCTTTGGGAATCCCGCCTTGTAAAATAATATAAATAATTTGAATTTTAAATAATAAAGTCGAAAGATGTCAGTACGCGTTATCAAATTCATTTATATGCCAGCAGGCCAAAAACAAATTTTACCCAAAGCCAGGCATTTGTCTTTCCAGCCAACCATCCATTCATCTGTCTATTCAGCTCACCATTCATTTACCCATATGCCAGTCTGAATCTGGCTTTCCCAAGTGCCCGCTTGCGGCAGCTGTTTCACTTAGTTTGACTTGAAAATTTAAGAAAATTTTAACACAGCAGAGAAATAGTTTACGGCTCATGGCAACTTTCAGCCCGACACGAAATGGTCTGTGGCTGCCTTGCCAACTGCTGCCAGAATTTATCTTAACAAATATAAATGAATTATTGTATTTTTTTTTTTTTTTTGCTGTTTTTATTTTTGTTAGCTGTAGAGAAAACTTTATATTCTAAGCTATTTCATCAGAGCGAAAAGAATCACAAACTAATCTGTGCTAATCTAGATGAAGCAAGGCATTTGAAAGCATTTAACACTTTGCGGGGCAAGTTTATTTGATTTAAAATTCTTGAAGCTTTTTTCAGCTTCTGAAAAAAGCAGAGAGAAAAGAAAACCATAAATCTTATAGCTTTAAGTTTATAAATCTTAATTTTCTTGAGAGCATAAAAATAAAAATATTGCCTACCGAATCACTTTTATATAGATTTACATTCTTGTCACCAATGGGGTCGTAAACCTAAAATCCCAAATGCTGACAGCATCAATAAATAATATCGAGTCGCATTTTCGTAGCATAATCATAATATATAATTATAATTACAAGCAAACAAAAGTGGAAACGAACAAAAAGAGAAAAAAAAAACAAAAGCGAAAGGAAAGTTTCCCTATTTCTTTGGGAGAAACTAAACAGGCAGTCAGATAAATAATCTAGCAATGGCTAAATAGGCGCCCAAAATTGTTACAAGACGCCAAACTAATAAGTAAAACTTAAGAGAAATGCGCCACCATAAAAATGGAGGTGGATGTGGCAGGGCAATAGAAATGGACGCCATAAAACTTGCTGGAAAGACGAGAATCTTAGGCCAGACAGAGTTGGTCTGGCAATTGTCAAATATACATACAAGGAAAATCAATTGCCAAGGCAGCAGCCAAAGCATACCATAGCAGATTGCTGGATAACCACACACACGCACACACACACACATCCCCCTTTCTCCCTTTTGTTTCCGCTGAAAGATACAAAAAGACAAATGCCGCAAAAACTCAGCCGCCATTGTTTTCTTAATTGAGTGGCCATGTGGGTGTATGTGTGCGTCTGTGAAAGCACTTACCGTTATATGCGTATATATATGTGTGTGTGTTTGTTTTGTCTGTACGTGTGTGTGTGTTATATCCGTTGCCTCTCAATTAGATGTTCGCACAGTTTGTTTCCTTTTTTTTTGTGCTTCTCCAGAATTCGATTCCCTAAGCCTTGCGCTTTTAAGTGCCACCATTTCTGTCATTTAACTATGTCAATCAATGAACGCCGGAAATGATGGAATAGGCAGCCACTTCCGCCAGCCAATTGCACTGGCACTCGCTGCCGTCCGACGCCCCGTCACAAAAGGTCTTGACTATGTTTAAGTCCCAGTCCCAGACCCGGAAATTGCCCACCTTATTTATGGCTTTATTGCAGTCAGTCAGTCAGTCAGTCAACCAGGCAGACTGTCATTGCAGTTGACGCTTAGCTGGTCCATCTCAAGGGAATTTCGCGGAAGGGGCTACACACTTATACGATCCTCTTCAATGTCAGAGCTTAAGCCCTCACGATTTATGCCGCTCACGTAGCACGCCATAGGCTTTGATTGCTCTGTTGGCATTTAAATTTTTCAACCTCAGGACTTCTCTGCCACCGACTAATCGCCCTTTTAATTTCGGGCCATAAAAATTTTCTCCTTTCGTCTTACTTTTAAAATACTTTATCAGCCAAACCAAAGCACAAAAAAAATAAAAAGAATGCCAAAGCGTTGCGAGGCAAAGGCAAGGCGACCAAGCAGAAAACAAAAAATCTGCCTGGGATTTTATAAAGTTCTGCGAGTTTCCTGTTGTCAAACAATGGCAACTTAATTTTCACACAACAACAAAAAGTAGGAAGAAAAAAAAGAAAACAATAGAAACAACTTAGTCATATCCCCCATTCGGTGGAGCCAGTTTTATCGCTGAACGACCACCGTACAAGTTTTCCAAGTTTACGCATAATTTTTTACGAGTTCACTTTTTCCCTTAGTCTTTCTGCTAACATTCCATTGATATTAGCTTGTTGTTGTAATTGTTGTTGCCTTTGCAGATATAAGGTATTTCTGAAAGATACCCCAAAAAAAAAATATATATATTCGTTTTAAATAACTTTATTCAATTTGCTTTCGAACGGTTGTTTTTGCTTGGTCGGTCGGTTGGCTGCTTTTGTTTTTTTATTTTATATTGAAATTTTATTTTATTAGATTGCTTAAGGACATAAGGAGATAACAGTACTTTGATCCTGACAAGGAGGTCAACTTTTTATTCAAGAGAAACTTGTTCCATTAAGTGTTGTTGAACTTCTGTGAAAATAAAACAAAATTCCCACCGCTACATTTAGGAGGCCGAAGATTAAAGACTCTTATTAAAGTTTCCTCTGCCGTGAATCATATAAACCAGACCCAATCTAAGCCATCTGACAGGTATATTATATTATGCGACTATCAAGCTAATTCGACATAGATCGGATATATTGGTTCGATCCGATTAAAACTTAATACTAAGAGATATTAAAATATAAATTTTGATTCAGATAAATCGAAGATACTCTTGAAACCGACTTAGGCTCAATCCGATTCGGCTGGCTCCGATTAAACGCTATATACCAAGCCTTAATGACTGGGAAACTAATTCGCATTCTGTCATAGCTCAATTAATTTATACAATAATAATAACAATAATGACTAATCTGTAGGTATCTTTAGTTGGATTTGTCCTTGTGCGTTACAAGCTTTAGCACTAAATGGTATACCATTTTTCTTCAGAAACAGTATACAAATGAGACACCCAAAACAGGAAATTAAAATATAAATTTTGATTGAAATAAATCGGCGAAACTCTTAAAACCGACTTAGACTCATTCTGATCCGGCTGGTTCCAAATAATGTAGAGCCTATGTGAATATAATGTTATATACGAAGACTTATAACAATATCCTAAGACTGAGAGACGCTTAGAAGCAGATGACTCAATCCAATCTGTAGGTATTTTTTGTGGGATCTGTGGCCCAAACATCAACACCAAATGGTATACCATTTTTCTTCGAAAACATTATACAAATGAGACTCCCAAAACAGGAAATTAAAATTATGAAAAATTACAAAAGCAAAAAAGATTTCCTTTAAATAATTTATCAATTTCAATAATGGGCTGGATAACAAAATTAATTAATTTCTTTTTAATTATCGTTTTCCCTTATTTTGCATTTTAAATAATTCAAGAGACAAAAAATTCAATGTTCAACGAATTTTATTATGATAAAAAAAAAATAATAAATAAAACAAAGCATAAAAAATATTGCAAAGCGTATTTTGGGACGTGTTTGCTCTCACGCTTCCCGAGTAAACATGCCTAATTGCAACAACAATAACAACAAAAATACAAACCAACCAGAGTAAAAAATGAACTGAACAAAAAAAAAAAATCGTTGCATTAAATTTTATTGGACATTTTTCGTTGTATACAAACAACTGGGCAGAAAAAATCTAAAAGCCAAAAAGGAGAAAAAAAAAACCAGGCGAAAGCTTTCAAAATGAAGACAAAATATTTGCATTCCTTTGGCTGGGCTAAGAGATGACCCTGCCCATTGTTATTGCTAGTGTTGTTCTAACATTTCGGCTATGGCGGCTTGCGGTACTTGACCGGCCAACTATACCGTTAGACTTTCCTTGGGCACGTACCAGGCCAGATCTGTTGTCGAGCGCATATTTACCAGGATATGAACGTGGCAAGCAGAAGACAAAACCGAAACACACAAGAGAATAAACAAAAGCGAAAAGAACCCGTTTATTTTTTATACTCTTTTTAAAAACGAAGAGAAGTATGAATCAGACTGAGAAGTTCCTTAAAAAAATTCCACATTTTTATTTCACATCTCAAGTTTAGTCAAGTTTATATTTTTATATAAAACATTTATCATATAATACCAAATCGGTTTCAAACATATCACATAGAATATATAAACTTTGATCCACCTTAGAAAGTGTATATAATTCACAGAACTTCGAAAGGAGCCTTGCATACTTTCTTCCCTTTAAGGAGAACCGAATGCTCGGAGTAGAAATTTAATATTTAGAAAGATTGCAAAATTTAATAAATGAAATAAATCACAATTTTCGAAAAAAAGCAGGTGATAATTTCCCATAAAATATTGTTTGCTTTTTCCTCTTCATGTACAAAACTCTCCTCAGAATTTCTTCAAAATTAATGGAATTTTTTAAAACATTTTCTCTCTATTCTCGAGGGAATCCCAGCAACACAAAAATTCTATAAAAAAAAAAGATCTCATATAAAACTCAAAGCAACCAAGTAGAAATTTTCATTACACCTAAGTCTCGGGGAAAAAAGTATCGATACTTTGTTTTAACAAGTATAAAATTTTACTCTCTTGTTTGTTTTGTTGTTTGGGGTGTTGATTTTTTCACTTTTGTTATTTAGCAATGATGCGAGTGGCTGACTTGGCATCTGAAATTGCATACAAAAGTGAACATAAAATGAAAACAAAGAAAAAAAAATTAATTACGTGCCTAGGCGTACGCTGACTTCCTTGTGCTCGTTTTTTACGATGAGGTCAAGGGTTAAATACACACACACACACATACACACACTCGCACTCACACTCTTTGGGCAATGTTTTTTGTTTGCTTACGTGCTCAAGCTCGTTGAAGCTGAGAAGGCAACCAGAATCAGGCAATGATGCTCTCATTGTTTGCCCAAAGCCTACAATAAAAATAAAATGACTCACCCACATACAGTGGCACCTCTTTTGGTGAGGCATCGTGAGCGACCCTTACACTTCATTGCAATTCATTATTGATAATATAAATTATGCATTCCAAGTTGTTAGTTACTTGGCCAAGTAAGTGAAGAGGAAGAAAGCCAAAGAAAACCTGCTGCCAGTTTTGCCTAATTTGAATATAAATTTGGCTCATAAATATATAAAGAAACAGCAAGGACAACGCTGACGCCCAGAAATAACTTACAGAAAACAAATACATAATGGCCAGAAACGAAGTCTACTTGGGCCAAGAAGCAAGCGGGTCAGCTTGCCAGGACTGCCTCAACTTGGCAAATACTTCAAGACAAGTGAAGGTGAGGCCAACAGGTTCGGGCATTTAATATTTAAACAAAAGTTTTTCCTGCTTTATTTTTGGTATAATAAATTTTTTTTTGTTTTGCTATGCTGAACATATTTTTTGTGTTGCCTACTTTTTGGGGCTGGCGTTGAGCACCGTCTGGCCGAGTGCCTGCTTCTCCTGGGCACTTGCTTTGCGGTTGCCTTTGTACGCATATAAATTATGCCGCTAATTAAGTGGGTGCCAGGCTGTTAATATCAAAATGAATGGCAATTATCAAGACGATGTGCCAAGGCGTTAAATGAAGTGCCCACAGAGACTCAGACAATTGGGCAGACAGTAAGATGGCAGACATTCTGACCCAAACTGACTATGATGACCTACCCTCTCTTTTTTTTTGCAGATGAGATAAACCGAATTAAGGTTGGTTAGCATTTACCATAGCCCCGAGTCTCAAACAAAGAAACTGCCGGATAAGCAACTGTTTGGTTTTGATCTTTTATGTTAATCACATTAGCAGATGTTTCAATAGGCCAAGACGATTACTTTTTTCTTCAGCTTTTTTTCCATCACACAAAGATGAGAGATTAAGATAAGTATTTCAAGATAAAAGCTATATATATATAACTGTGTAGGTGGACAGAAAATTATATGATAACAACAATTAGGAATCTGTATTCGTCGAATGAATAAATTATACACATTTGTCAACTAATCCAATAAGACTGACACTAAGCTATAACTCTATAATCAAAACTTAAATCAAAAAAAAAATTAAATTAATTTTAAGCTTTTAAAAACGTTGTGGATTATTTTTTTTATTTTCACAATATTTAAATCAAAAATTTCACAAAATTATTGTGTCATTTATAATTTAAGACTGTTAATTGACATATCAGACATTTATTATTATATAATGTTATATATTGTCGAGATTAATAATTTCACAATTTAAAGATAAAAAACTACGTGAAACTTTGCCTTGGTCGAATCTCGGATACTCTGTACCTAGTTGAAGGAATTCAACAAAATCCAAGAGGATCATTTTTAAAAAAGGTAAAAGTTGACTATATTAGCCTAGTTGAAACCCAGGATTGTTGAATCCTGTATCATGTTTTACTTTATCATCCAAAAACATTGAATTGTTCAGATTATAGCAAACGCGCCATCTACCGGTAGCGCTTGCTTGCCACTTGGGTTAAAAAAAACTCTAGTAATTATGATCTGATTTGATTTAAGTTTGACATCAAACGAAGAAGCTAAAGGCTTTAGAATATACAAAACTTTGAAAAAGATAGAAGAAAATATTAACTTGCCTAAATTTAGTTGCTCTAATTTAGTCTTAAAGACCAGACATAGCTCTGACTTGATTGTATTATAACATCTCCGATATCTCAAAATATTTACACAAAGTTAATTTACCTTTAACCTTTCGGGAAAGGGCATACGAATAAATAAAACCAAATGAAAGAACTGTCATATTCGATGATAAAAATTCTTATGAAAAATATTGTACCAAAAATGCATTTAAAGTGAAATTTCTCTGAAAGATATGAAAGATAAGCCAATTTATGGAAATAAATTGGTGGATTGTCAAGGGGTCTGACAATATAAATTTGATTACAATTTCAAGCGCCGTCGAAACTGCCGCTTGCAATTCTAAAAAAAAAAAAATTAAGTGAAATGTAAAAAACAAAAGCGGAGGCGAGCGGAAAAATAAAATTTAATTTGCTCTCGGAATCAGAAGCACACTAACAAAAAAAGTTATGCCTGAATTCCCTGAGAAGAGAGAGAGAAAAAAAAGACCAAATGTTGGCCAGGGACGCACACACAATTACCCAATCCAAAAGCCACACTTGCTCTTGTTATTATTATTGTTGTTGTTGTTGTTATGGCCTGGCAAGTAGGTGTTAAATATTTAATGATTACCAAAGAGCAAAGCCAAACACACACACATGCACACACAAACAGCTGCCTGGCATCGATACTGGCAATCGGCAATGCAATTGGTTAAGTGCTCCAAGCAACACAGCATCACACAAAAGTAAACCACCCTATCAATCCAACACACACACACACGCACACACAGAGGCATACACTAGAGAATAAATAGAGTAAATTTGGCAGCTAACGCAAGAGCATACACCCAAAATGTGAATATGTGAATGCCGATTGCATATTGAAATAGTTTCAGGACGAAGGCAAGTCATGTGCAATTCGGAGCGAAGGGGGGGGGAGTGTTGGATACGCCCTCAAGCCTAATTGAAATTGGCAATTGACAGATGGGGTAGACAGAGAAGAGATTAGCGAAGGCAGCGTGTGTGTACACACAACTTGGCATAAACATTACGCATACGCCATGTTTGACAACAAAAGACGGAAAAATATATCTACTCGCATTATGTTTATATATTCGCAGCACAAGACGGCTTGACGGTTATCTGTGACTATAACTGTTTTGCATAGCGAATGGGCTAAAATAATAAGCAAATTGCAAAATATACCCAACTGAAAGGCGGAGAGTCTTTTGAATAATTCAAAAGAGTGAAATTATTTCAAGGCCCCAACTCAAGGCCTTTCATGGCGTCATAGTTTCGTATAATTTGAAAAGCTTCAAATTAATTAAAAACAAAAAAAAGAAAAAAAGAAAACAGGCCACTTTAATTCAAGGCAAACACATAAAAATGTAAAGAAAGACAAAGAGTGAAAAAAACACTCAGGAAACGTCGAATCAAATCAACCACGAAATTAGAGGCTATAAAAAAATTTATATTCGAAGCAATTGAGCATTCCTTAGATAAGCAGCAAATTCAAAACCAAGACAACTTGTCAAATGTGAAATATTTTGTAATGAATTTGAGTGGCTTTGCAATAAATCTGTTTTGATTTTTTTTTTTTTTCAAAACCCTTTTGAGTCTACAAGAAAACTAGTTGAAGTACAGCCAAGAATGTCTCCGCCCTTTGGTCGAAGAAGACAAAAGAAAACAAACTGACAACATCAGCTTCGGTAAAATTGCTATACATATGTATGAGGATTACTATGATGCCAACACAAACAACAACAACAATCATATGAACAATGCCGAAAAAATAACACCAGCCGAGATGACGACAGACAACATGGTCCATAACAATAAAATGGCAACATCAACTTGAAAAAAGTCATCGATAAACGTGGCCGAGACGAGCAGCGGGACAAAAGATGGCCAAAGCTTATTTGGCCACCATGATAGCCAAATACATAAGGCAATAACTACAACAATAACAATAACAAACAAGGAAATATCAACAGCAAAACTGATGACAACATTGAAGCCAACCAAAAGGCAATGAAATAAATTGGAATCTACATACGCGAGTGTATAAATAAATGTATGAATGCAACGGCTCAATTTGTTTGCTTCTTCTTATTGAAGTTGTTGATTTTTTTCCCACATAATCCTTATTCATATTTTGATACAAAAAGGAGTATATTCAGTTTGTTCGGAAGGTAAGGCAGAAATGCCCCAAAATTTACTGTGAGGAACTCAGTCTTTCAGTATAAACATTTTTTGAACCGTTCGGTTCCAGCCAAACTTAGTTTCAAATACTTCTGTCATTCATTGACCGATTTCTCTGAAATTAGGTACCTAGAATGTCTATATGGCAGTACATATGTATACCAAATTTCACCTGCATTGGACTTTATTATCTTAGACCTGTCAGACAGACAAAAGTTGACTTCAGGAAGAAGATACCATTGACAACTTTTTAATAAAATTTTCGAAGAACTTTTGCAAAGATATATATACATATTTATATTCCAAATAAGTTCTTGATTTTTAATTGGGTTTCTAGGAAAAATCTCATGATATTTTCTCTTGAATTTTCTGAGAATTTTCCAACAGAGACTTTTCTCAAGAAATTAAATTAAAACCGGGTTTTAATTGGAAATCCTATATAAGTTAAGTGAAATATTTATATAAATCCCGATAAGAGGATATCAGAATTTTTTTTTTTTATATTTTAAGAATTTTTTAATTGATTTGATTTTCGAGTTTTTTTCCTTAACTCACCACACAGAATTTCTCGCTCTTCTTGGTGCACTCCTTCAGATAGAGATGGGCAATTTCTTTGGTGTAATTGAGGCAGGGTGTGATCGAGCCCACGCCCTCATTGTATTGGCCGCACATGTGGCATTTGAGGCCCTCGGCCACGCCAAGCCAGCCGCTGCCCAGGAGCAGGGTGGCCACCAGCAAGCCCATCAGATGACGACTACCAATTCGTGGTGCAGCTGCAGAGGCTGCAACTGTTGATCTGCTCTGGTTGTGTGTGTGTGTTGCTGCGTCAGCGGCGACGTCAGCGTCAGCGACGGCGGTGACAGCGGCTCTTGTTGGCATCTCGTTCTGGTTGGCTTGGCTCAGCATTTTCATATGATATGAATTTTTTGACCTTTTGATGCACTAACTATTCGTTTTTTTTTTTGGTTTTGGTTTTGGGTTTTTTGTTCGCTCACACGCGCACGGCTACAACAACAACAGCAACAACGTAGCTTGGACGCACTCACTGAAATTGCAATTGCACTTTTATTTATGTTGAGGGCCGTTGTTGTCGTCGTCTCCTTGAGCTTTTATTTATTTTATATGTTTTTGTTTTTTTTTTTTTTTTTTGCCTTGATATTTGATTAATTTTTGTGGTGTTTTAATCTTCTTTTTTTTATGATAAAGAAAGTTTTTTCAATTAGAAAATTCCAAAGGTGAAAGTTGGCTCACTTTTAGAATTTCAAAAATTTCTAGAATTTAAGAAGAAACTTAAAGAGTTAAAACCCTAGAGATCTCTTTAGCTACATTAAAATGAAAAAATGCCTGGAAAACAAAAAAGTAATTCTCTCCTAAGTACAGTCACCGATGACTTTGTCAGCCCTTGGATGACTTTTTTTTAATTTAAAATATCAACAACAAATTTAGCATATCAAAAAATACGTGGGCTTTTTTTGTCGTTCCATTTGACTTTTCTAATTTCAAGTACAGTCACGTCAAATTGTTTTTAATATGTTTTCGATAAAAGGTTACACAACTTTATTCCATCACACTGAGTATCATTGGGATTTACGTGGTGACGGGGAAACTTTTGTTTTGCCAGGTCCTGTCTCAGCCAGAATTTCACACTGCATATGAGAAGCTGATGAAGCTGTGGCTCTGACACTGTGGCTGCCACGCCCAGCTTAACGGAGGCAAGGCGCTTGCCGTCTGAGTTTCCAAAAAAAAGTTATTTTCAAATTGTTTCCATTGTTGTTGTTGTTGTTGCTTTTGCTGTTGCTGTTTCTGTTCTGGCTTTGGCAGACTACTGTGTATTTTGTATAGGTTCAGGTAGGCAGAAGAGAAAGTTTTTCTATATATTCTCCAGGTCGAGCTCTTTGCCAAAATGAAATGGCAGGGGAAATTTTCGTGCAATTTGCTTGAATGCCCTCAAAATCATATTACGGCTTTTGTGTGTGCGGTTTCAGAAGTTGTTGTTGCCTACTTTTGGGTTTTTGATTTGATTTTGATTTTGGGAAATAGTAGAAAGCCAGCAGTAGATGGGACAAGAGTGAAGGACTCTTGACTGACTTGATGTGATTTGATTGACATGAAGTGCACTCTCCTTTCTTTTGCTTTCTGAAAAAGGTTGCTAGGCCACCTCAGGGCCACAGCTGGCGACGGCGGGGGGCGAGGAGAGCCCAGAGCGGCAGTAGCCAATTAAAAGATTTCATTTAACTCGGCCATTTTTTAATTACAACGAGGCACGTGCTTTTCATTTGATCAACCCATGGCCAGGCCAAAGCTCTGGCCTTCCGCAACACAACAATAACAACAACAACACCAACAACACCAACAACAAATTACAATTTTAACAGCGACGGCGCAGGCAGCTTATCGAATGCACTTTTAATTAAAGCGACGGCAATGAAATATTTCAACTGCACCGAAACAACCCCAAGTCCAATTTAAATTCCAAAATGGATTTGTCTCTGGTTCCGAAAAAGTTTCCACACTCACAAAATCAAATAAAAACACCTTCACTTTTCTGCACTTCTTCAACACTGCATTTAACTGTTAACTGACTACAGACCGTTATTTTTTTATTTTTTTTTTTTTTTATTATTCTTTCTTGCTTTTTTTTGTGTTCTTTGGTCTTTGTATTTAGTTGGCTGAGTCCGCTTGAACCGTGCGACGCGCTTGAATTGAAATCATCGACTAAAATGGAAATCGCAGCATCCCAAATTTCCGTTACTTGCCTTCGGCTCTGCTCGGCTTTTCTGTTTTTTTTTTTTTTTGTTAGCACATCGGACGGGCCTGGCCTTCGTATTGGTTTGGTTCTAGATTCCTCTGCAACTTCGTGTTGGTTGGCCAAAGTCTTTTTCGCTCTCGTGTTGTGGCACTCTCTGGTTTTATTTTTGTTTTTTTTTTTTTTGAGACTTGCAACTGCATGGACGAAATGCAGTTGCCTGTGCAAAGGTCTTTTATTGCGTCAACTGCAACTGCGGCAAACAGCAATGTCAAAATTTGGAAACGCACCGAATTTTTTCATACAAAAAAAAAAGAGAGACGGACGGACGAAGCTTGTACTTTCTTTACTCGAGGCCCACAAGCCTAAGCTAGATTTCCTGTATTCTTTTTGACAAAAAAAAAATAGAGGCAAATTAAAATTAAGCTTGTTTCAAATGAAAACATGTTGAAACATGTCGACCAAGGCTTTTTTAAGAATTAATTTAATAACTCTAAAAATAATTTCTTAATTATCTTTAATTAATTTTTAATTTTCTTTAGAGTAGGAAAAATTAATTTAAAATTTCTTTTGATTTCCAAAATACTAAAATTTATTTCCCATTAAAAATATTAAAGTAGTTTTAAGAAACAACTTAAGACTCTCACTGACAAGGTGGCAACGCTGGACTGTTAGGGTGTAAATGCTATCTTTAAAATTTTTTAACGGAAATCTATATAGCCTTTTTGAACTGATTTGATTCAAATTCTGACTCACAAAAACTTTAGTCGCGAGCTTATCTGATTCAACTCCCTCTGACAAGGTTGGAACGCTGGACTGGTAAGATCGAACTCTTATCTATAAATTTTTTTTTTTTATAGCGAATCTATACAATCTGATTCAACTCTAACTGACAGGGTGGCCTGGTAAGATTCAACTCTTATCTCAAAAATTATGGTCCGATATGACAGAAATTTTTGTCGCGAATCTATCTCTGGTCCTATCTGATTAATTTTTGATAACAATCGAAAGAAATTTCCCATTAATTTGGAACTAACTGTAATGAATATTGTAAGCCTATGGAATACACGGGATTATGAAATTGTCAGGGAGTAAGGAGGACTGTGAAAAACCCAAGTCCCAGGTTCTTATAGCCCGGAGATATAGGTAGGACTTACCTATGTCGTCCTCTCATAGATTCATCCTGACAATTTTGAGATCTCCTGACAGACCCAACCAAGTACAGTCTCCCCTCTTGCATTGTTTCTAAGCCGACAATTTTCTGCCTGTCATTATTGAGATTTCCAACATCGGACCTAGAACGTCATTTTAGCGATTCAACGTTTTCAGGGTTGTAAATCAGAACACGTTGAGCTTATCTGAGCTGGAAAGCTTTGCAAATAATTTAAGAGCCCACCAAAGACAATGGACATTCAATGAGGTCTGGGTTTTTCGTTTGAAAGATATATGACCGCAGATTGAGATACTCGAAAGTTGTTTTATATTTTTTAAAGCAATTTATTATTTTAGTTTATGATTAGGAATTTGCGATTTAGGCCAAGATAAACTGATTCTGGACAATCCAGTCAACATAGTTGGCCACCTTGCAGTAGACACCAGGGTATGGATAGACGGCGCAGGGCTTCACGCTCCAGGAGACAATGCCAACTTGAACACCATCATAGAGGAGGGGACCACCAGAGTCACCACTGCACTGACCCTTGCCGCCCTCATCGACGCCACCGCAGATGTGGTAGAGAGGATTGGTCTGATAGTTGTGACGTGCCTGGCATTCGTCGTCGGAGTAGACCTTCAGATCGACTTCCTGCAGAGTGGTCTGCACCTTGCCACCGGTCTGTTCCAGACCCCAGCCAATGAGTACGCCTTCACCACCAGCCGACGTCTGAGGAGTTTCAAAGTACAGCTCAGGCAGCTTCACTTTCTCCACCTCACCCTCGACAAAGACGAAAGGCTCGGCCACCTCCACCAGGGCTATATCGTTGGCATAGCTATTGCTGGGTGCATATCCTTCGTGCTTGATGTACCTGGTCACGGCCACCACATTGGGACCACTGGCACTGATATCGGTCACACCATACTGTATGGACAAGTCCGTGGCCACACGGCCATCTACGCAATGGGCAGCAGTCAAGACATGGCTGGGTCCCACAATGCTGCCACCGCAAGAATGCGAGCCACTCTTGCTGCGCAGAGAAGCCTAAGGTGAGACCATTAAAATATGCCCGTAAAGATCACTCCAAGCGCTTCCAACACTTACCATAAACGGGAACCGATGGATACTGGAATCGGTGCCATTGACCACGCGGCCTCCAGGCATGTTGGGGGCACCCTGAGCAATGGCCACCAGCAAAGCGGCACTAAATAATATCAGAATTCTAGACATGATGACTTCGAAAGACCTAACCGTTTGCTGGCCGGCAAATATATTTCTTGGGACTTATATAGTCGGACTTGGTGGCTGATAAAAGCTTTTTGATTTATAGACCACAGATAGGTGAATTCTTTGGTCAAGACTATGACTTCATTATCCATGTGATTGGACATTTGCTTCTGCTTCTGATTTACACATAGGTTAAAATATTATCGACATATTTTTTGTTGTTGTTTTTCTTCAAGCCATTTTAATCAAATTTAACATAATAAATAAAAACAAATGCATGTGGAGGCGTGTCCAAACAACTGGGAATGTTTGCTTATAAAAAAGTCGCTTGAAATGGAATGAAAAAATGAAAAGGAAAAAAAATCAAATTAAGGGAAAATAAAAATTCCAACACTATCTTCGGGTATCCGAAATCTAAAGCTCTTTTCGAAGTGAATGCTCAAGATATTCCTAAGATATGACAGCTTTATGATATAGTTGTCAGATCCGGCAGATAAATACATTTTAAAAGTTAATTTGCTATCGGTTAATAAATGTGGGAGTTTTCTGAGAATGGACTTGGGGGTTCGTATGACAGCTATATGATATAGAGATCCAATCCCGAATGAAATGCGGAACAATTTCAGTACTTAATTAGTATACGATGATCTAAGATCGATTTAGGTTCCTATGACAGATAAATAATATAGATTACCGATCCCAACAATGGGTTAGTACATTTTGGAGTTATTTCAGATACCGATTTAGATATCCAATCCCGATCCAGCCGGTTTCACTACCAATTTCATTACAGGCAGACAAACATGGCTCTAACGATTTGTCTAAAGACACGGACCAGATTCGTGGGTCTAAAATTTTTGGTACTGAGCATTACAAGCATTTTCGAAAAGAGTTTTTAAATTGGTTTACAAATTACATTTTAACATTAACAAATACAAATACAAATACTTTTGTACAAAGTTTTCAATTTCAAATTGATAAATCAAAGTTAACAATGATACTTTTTGCATGATTTTAACATTTCGATTTCTATACAAAATTGCTTTGGTATTATTAAGTATTTTTGTTTTTCTTATTTTGATTTGCTGACTTGGCAAAGTTTCATCAGTTAGGCGTTAGTTGGTCTATGACTAAACTACACACATAAATATAGAATTTTTCTACAAAATTATTAATTTTTTCGTTATACTCAAATTTTCTATTTTCTTTCCACAGTCAATGGAAAATTGTTACTTTGAAGGTATCTAAAATGGGCTGATCAGTCTACTGAATACTGCAGCTGCGTACCGTGGACAACTTCTGATCCTCCTCATCCAAATGCTTGGCGCTCAGAATACTCTTAATGCTCTCGGCCTCTTTTATCCAGAAATCCAGCTAAAATTAACAAAATAATTAAAACGAACCAAATTTTTTATTGAATTCTGCTCACCTGTTGGAGCAATAAGTTTCTGCGTTCTCCCTTGGGTTCATTGTTGACAAAAGGCACTAGAATACCAAGAGCTGCGGTATAAGATTCCAAGGCTGATTCTAGCTTCCTTTCGTACAGATACAGCTCACCCTTTCGCCCAATTTCCAGGCCGGTCTTCAGCGATGGACTCGAGTGGGATAAGGCAACTGAAAAGATCAAATCAAATAACTCCTCTCTCTTTCTCTCTCTTAAAATGGGAACTTCCAGGCTTACATAGCTGTTTGTAGCGCACATCAGGCTCCAGCATGTCGGTCATTTTCGAAGTGCTGGGCTGTGGGGCTTGAGCTGGTGTCTCGTGCCTGGAGGCCTGTTGCTTTTGCTCTTGCAGTTGACGTTGGGCCAACAGTTTGTACTCTTCTTCAATTATGTGGTTCTTGATTTCCTCGGCTCGCTTCATGTAGCCCAGGGCTCGATTGCGCAGGGCCTGTCTCTTGGTGGCATCGGACTCCTCGGTTATCAGGGGCACAAAGTACTGCAGGGCACTGCAGTACAGATAATAAGCCTCTTTGTAATTGTGCTGTTCATCATAGCCCACGGCGGTGGTGACCAGGTCAATAGCCTTTTTTAAAGTCTAAAGGGAAAATATATTTAACCAAGTTTAGACCTGACTTATTTCCACCTCACCTGCTCCGAGGGAAATGTTTTGAGATCTAGGAAGGGATGGGCAAAGAAGTCGGTAAATGAGATACGCGCGGCTGGTTCATGGACCAGGAGGCGACTCAACAGGTCATGGCATTCATTACTAATCCTAGCATTGGGTGGCAGGGTGATTTTTTCGGCTTTTCGTATACGCAAAAACAGTTCGTCGATGGTCTTGGAACTGTAGGGAGCCTTGCCAAAGAGGCACTCGTAGAGGATCACTCCAATGCTCCAGAGATCGGCCTTGGCATCGTACTTATGCTTGCGCACTATTTCCGGGGCCATATACAGGGGCGAGCCCTTTAGTTGTTCATTCATCACGCCCAGCTTGAGATGCTGAGCAAAGCTGAAATGATTTAGGAATTTAGATACTGTTTTTGCATGAATTAAAATTCATGTAAGTTTACCCAAAATCGGCCACCTTGAGGGATACATTGTTAGCTCCACGGGTTAATAATAAATTTTGTGGTTTCAAATCAAAGTGACTGACATCATTGGCCCTCATGTACTGAACAGCGGCAGCCAATTGACGCAGGAAGTAGCGACAAGTGGATTCCGGCAGAGCCTTCTTGGTCCGTATGAATGCTGACAAGCTGCCTGCATTGCAATATTCCAAAACAATATAAATATTCTTATCATCCCAGAAGAAGTCCTGCAGGGTGACAATGTATTTGTGTTTGAGATCGCGGAGTAGGCGTATTTCAGTTATAAGATTCTCTCTGGCAGTCGCCGACAACGTGCACATTTCCACATATTTGATGGCATGGTAGGTCCGTTGATTCTTGAAAATATGACAGAGATAACATGGGAATTGATTGCGCCGCAATAATTTAGACAATTTTTTACATACTTTGTGACGCGCCTTATAAACTGTTGCAAAGCTGCCAGCACCGAGTTTCTCCTGAATTTCAAAATCTGTTATACGCGGCAGTGACATATTTAAGTGTTTAGAGAGCCATTAATAAAACTATTTATTGTGATTTTTGATTGCATTTGCATTGTCGTGTAAAATTAGATATGGCAAAATGTCGATATTTACGCAGCTACCACTTTTCAATGAAGCGTTGCCACTCTGTCCCAAAAAGGTCGCAACAAACCGTTTTTAAAAGATTATATTCTAAACAAAATTATATATGTATATAATTATGTAATGAACAAACAGATTTACAATAAGTAATGGAAACAATTTGATACTAGTTACTCTGTAAAAATTTGAGAGCACTCAAAAGGTCATTCTATATACACATTTTTATATTCAACATGTAGTATTAATAATTTTTTAAGTTAACAGTAAATAAATTCTGAGCTACTTTAAATAAGAGAAATAAAGCCGTTAAACAGAAATTTAGTTTATAAATCGATGCCCTTATATTAGTTTTTATATTTATTCTTATTAGTTTTTAGCTGAAAAAAATACCCAACATTGTTGAGTTGGCAACTCTGACAAAAGATGCAAGGGAATTTTTTATGTTCGTTCATTAATGTGAACCATTCCGGAATAACTTAACTATTAGCAATCACCATTTAGTTTTTTAGTGTTTTAAATAGGTAAATAAATAAAATTTCATATTAAACTAAGCTAAAAGTTAACTTGAGTGACTTATATTTGGTTGTTTAATGAAAAAGTGGCATAAACTTTAATTTTTCTATGATAAACGAACATGTGAATTGGTCAAGTGCTGCGAAACAGACACACCCAAATAACAAATTAAGTAAACGTAAACACGCCCTGTTGCTGTACAAGAATTCAAAGCACTTTAAAACCAAAACAAATTCTACTCCCTGACTCATACACGTGCATATATATTTCTTATACAACCAACATACAGGGTAAGAGGACACTTGCAAGGCTTCAATTGCAAAATGCACGACGGACGCAAGACGCCCTCCACCTTTGGTGGCTACAACCCCTCAGTGTATTCACATGCAACGGGCAGGTAACCAAAATCAAAATATTCTATCAGACGACTTTTTTTAATTTAAAATTGATTTTTTCGAGCAGATCCTCAACGAACTTGCACTCGATTAAATCGAGGTCAACACGCTCAATTCGCATTCCCTGGTACCAGCGCCCCTTGCTGAAGAACAATCAATATATTGATATACAAAAGAGTGCCATGCTCATTGGCCTTTTCGCCATAGTAAGTGAAAATAGAAAAAACACCAAGCAATTAATTTAATTTTTGAAATATCCTTGCAGTTTCTCTCACTCTTCACGATTGGCACAACCATTTTCGATATCTATTGCTATGCCATGGCTGCACCAGGATCCACGCATTATGGTTATTATATCATATCCTATGAATTTGTTTATGTGGGCAACAGACATGGCAAGTCCAATTAACTATCGATCCGAGTATATTTTAATGTTCTTTCCCATTTTCCCCTGCCACAGTACGCAACATGCTGATTGTGTTTGCCTTGTTCTCCTTGATTTTGGGCCTGGTGAATTTTGTTACCAGTGTATTGTTGGTAGTTGCCCTGCGCAAGGTATGTATTGATTCTGCGGAGCAGAATTCAACTCATTTCACTTCAATTTTCATTTCTCATGACTTTTGAAAAAAAAGCAAGAAAAACGTGGAAAATTACACAAACGCTTAACAAGCAAAAGGGTAACAAATACGAAACACCAACCATCCCAGCACTTCATCCAAATCTTCGAGCACACGATTTTAACAAATGTCTAGAGAGATTTAAATTTATCGCTGGTTTCTTCCAATAGGAATATGAACGCAAGGTGGTGCCTTGGTTGTGGACTTTTGCCATATTTACAATTTGGCGTATACTGGCTCTGATCTTCTTTGCCATTGTGAACGATTTGTACTTTGCTTACAATGTGGTCATGGTTCTGTTCTGGAGTGTCTTCTGCCTGCTCTCCATCTATGGCTGGGCTGTTGTCTATTCGCTCTTCTTGGAGCTGGTGGATCTCACAAAACTGGAGGACTTGGCTCATCTAAGGGTGAGTGAAACAAATTAAATCAAAATTTCTAAAGAAAATTCTAATTGTTTGGAATTTTTTTAGATGGGCACCATGGCCTCTTTGCACGCCTCGACGGCCAATTCCTTGGCTGGTTCGCGTCCTACAACGCCGCACAGCACTGTCTCCACTATGCCAGTTGGCTAAGCATTCATAAAAAAGAATAAAGAATACGAGAATGCACAACGAAATTGCACAATCAACGCCGTCCAAAATGTTGCACTTTTGCAATTCACTTTAATTTATAGTTAAGAACACACCAACAACAACATTCCATTACCACCAGTTAGTGCCTTAATGATGCAACCTAAGTATTCACACATCTGTTGCAACAAACAAATTTTTCTAAAGCAATGAATCTCTTTTTGTTGAATCGAATATTTTACTTGACTCGAAAGCCGTCCATGTTTTTTAAGCATTTGTAGAAATCTCTTTGTATACAACAATTTTAAATGTGTTTTTATGTATATTTACAAATATAATTGTAACATCAAAATAAAAAAATAAACTATATTTACCATTAACAATAAGAGAAATTGTGCTTGACTATTTAAATGTTTTTTTGGGCCAATGTAACCATATTTTACACTTTACAGTTTACTCACAGTGTGACCAGTGTGTGCCTATGAGTTTGGTTTATATTCAAACTTGGCGCCTAACGATTTGATATTTAACTTAAAAACATTAAGAACTTGATTAATTTTGTTCAATAAAAATTAAATAAATATTTTGAAAATTCCCCCCAGAAATTGTTTGACGCAGACACGCGTTTTCCAAAGGTTTGCTCAAATTTTCCGCCCCCCAATTAATTACTGCTCATTTTAAAATGAAATGCCAAAAAAACAAAAGGCTATACGGGTTCATTTACTTTGGGAGGTTGTTCTGGCGCTGCCTCTGTCGCTGCTCTGCTTGCTGCCTGGTCATTAACACCCGAAATTATGACTCGCATACGCCAAAGTGGGGCAGTTTTTGATACACTCACACACAAGTAGTGGGAACCAAGAAACTCATACACGCTATATGGAGGCCAAGCAAAGTTCAATCAAAATCATCGTATTATTTTGTTAATCATAGCAACGCGTGCGGCAACGTCAGCGTCTACGCCAGCTGAGACTGTGGTGGTGGCTGGCGTTTTCTAGGGGTAAGAACATTTGAAAGAAGCGGTGGAGGTTCTTTGTACTCTCTCTTTGCGACCGTGAACCAGCTTAGAGCTTTAGCCTAACACTTCAAACTGTTTATAAAAAAAAAAAATTATTTTATTGTTCAATTTCAAGAACACATTAAAAAGGTAAATTAATTTAGAAAGTCATTCAACTCTTTCAAGCGCTCTCCCTCTCTCACTCTCTTTGTCTTTGGCGCTTCTATGACGTAGAAAAAATTGAAACAAATAATATTTATGCACTTCATATATCCACGACGACGTAGTTAAAATTTTGCTGCGCTTTGTCTGCTTTTACGCATTTAAAAAGGTCAACGAATTGCGCGCTTCATTTTCTTCAGTGTGTGCATAAGAGTTTTAGTTAAACTAAAACCAGGCGTCTCAATTAAGATAATAATTTTTTATTTATTAATAATCGAAGATCATTTTTTTTTTAAGTTAACATTTAATTAAGAGTTAACAGTTGCTGTAACAGTAACAGAGTGAATTCTTTTGTTTCCACCAACAGACAAAGACAGGTGCTGGTGTTTTTTTTTTTCTATTATCTATGATTTTTTTTTTTTGCGTTTGCAACGAAACAGGAAATAATTTTCGTTTTCTATACAGAAAAAAAAATTGTAAAAATATTTTATCTCTATTTTTTTAACGCTTTGTGCGTTTTACTCGATTTAGTTTATTTACGTCTCACACATTTATATTTTATAAGCTGCTTTAACCTTGTATTCGCATTTGTGGATCTTGCGCCCACAACTTTACAAAGTTCGTTAACATGGCGTGGCTTCTGCCTTATAATTCATATATTTTTTCTCATAATTGTGACTTTTCTGCTTTTTTGTTATCAAAAGTGAGTGCGAGCACTCTTCAGTTTTGAACGCGACATCAACGACCTTGCCTAGAAATATAAACACGTATTGTTTATTTATTTATATATGTATAACTCATAAATATATATGTATGTCAATTTACTTTTATGTCTTTTAAAATTGAAAATTTCATAAATAAATGAGTTAGAGAAAGAGTGGTTTTTCTTGGAAAATTCACTGAATCAGCTGAAGGCAATAAATTTTGCTTAATAATTTCACAATATGCTCAAATTTATTAAAGATTTCTTAAGAACATTCAAGTTACGAATGTTAACAGATATTTAACAAAGATGTGGTGGACGGACTGTTACTGTTAACAATTTCTCAACTTTTTCAATAAAGTGCGCAGTTTGCATTGATGACGCAGCAACAAATACAAATACAAAGGCGATGACAACGTCTGCGTCGACAGCGACGGCGACGGCGACTTTGTACTCTGCTCTGCCTTACTCTCTCTCTCTCTCTCTTGTTTGGGCTTTGTATGTGTTTGTAACGGGCTGCCACAATATGGCGTCGTCGACTAAATTGTGTCGTCGTCTCGTTTAAAGTAAAATTTTTATTTAATGACAAAATTGTTTAATAGATGGAAGAGAAGCGCTTGAAAAAATTTTGATTTTCTACAGGAATTTCTTTAAATAAATATACATTTTTTTGGGATTTTTTTATTTAGGTTAGAAAACCCTATTATCTCCCACGCTGCATTGGTCTTTTGACTGCGTGCTGCTTGGTTGTGTGTGTGTGTGTGGATTTTGTATGTGTGAGCGGACGCAGGCGTCGCCGTCACTGTTATTCAACATTGTTTGCATTTGAAACGTTTTATTAAATACGCGTACAACGCATATTGCCAGCTTTTAAATAAGCATATTCATTTTATTGATATTTTCTACATAATCACTTATTTCCTACTTCTACTCTGAGTCTATGTAGTTTTTTATTTTTCCACCACACTAAGGTCTTTGTATTAGCGTGTATGTGCGCTGCTTCTGCTTTGAAATGCGATTTCTTTTTAACTGCACCCTACACTCATTTGTTTGGCTCACTTGATTCACTGTCGAATTCGAGTTTTCTCGAAGTGGTTAGTCATGTGTTCAAACAGGTCGCTATATTATATTAAAAAAAAAACTATATATACCTAGACCTGTGTATGGCATTGAATCATTTCTCTTATCTAAAGCGTATTTGACGAGATTAGAGAAAAATTTAGAAAACATTCAAATTCTCTCTTTATCTCTTCATGTGTTGAAGATTTTAGCAAACTGATAATTTAATAAGTCTTATATACACACAACAGCATATTGAGAATAGCGGATTTATAAAGCGACAGCCCCTGATTCGCTGTTACCACCAGTGAGTACATATTCAACACACATTGACATGTACAGAGCAGCGCAGAGGCAGCGCAGCAGCAGCGCGTCGCCAGCGACTTTATACATCACGACAGGGCAGCACTGAATTCAGTTTATTTTTTGAATTTAGTTTGAAACGAGTGCTTGGACTTCACATTGGATTTGGAGAATCAAAAACACGTTGAGTTTTATTAACTAAATAAAGGAATATACGCGCTCTCTCTCTCTCTCTCTTGCTCGTACGCTAGCTAGCACTGTGCGTGTGTGTGTGTGCCGTCGTGTTGATTTGGCATATTTTGTAATAATTTTACATTTTTACAAAGCAAAGTAAAAAACAAAATAAGCCAGCTGGAAACAATCTCTTTGGAACTGCGTGCAACCGCGCCAACAACATTGCTTTTGTTGTCGTAGTCGACAAATTCGCGTAATTAAGCGCAGAAGAAAAAAATTAAATAAAAATCAAGAAAATTGTTAAAAATATTTTTTAAAAAAACTGCGCGTCGCGGATCAAATTGTGATATATTTTTTGCCCTTTCTTCAAACCGCGCCTACTCTTTAAACTACGCACCACTCACTCTGCCATCACCACAAAAAATTAAACGTCTCGGTCTCGCCCTATTGTTCATTTGTGAAATTTCTGTGCAATTTTCTATAACAAATTGATGATAATAAATAATTAGTAGCAACAAATTTAAATAAAAAAGAAAAAGTTCACTAATCCAGTGACGTTGCTTAGTAAACGGGAAAATTGAGTTTTGTGAAAAAAGAGAAAAAAAAAAATAAAAGAAAAATTAATCAACTATATAAAATAAATTTAACTGCTGTGATTTAAACAAAACTGGCGTTTTTTAGTTTAACAAAACATCTGCAATAAATACATACAAAATAAATTTAAAAAAAAAGTAAGTTAGTTATTAAAGAAATCGACATTTTGCCATTTTGTGTAGGAAAAAAAAATTTTTTTTTCTTTGACATACGTTGAATTCACCACAATTAACAGCTAAAATTTCAACATACGCTGAGCTCACCACTGAAACGAATTTCCACCACGAAATGAGAGTGCCGTTGCCATACAAAACAAAAACAAAAGAGTGAGAGAGAGACCAAAGGTTATTTTTGTCAAAGCAAAAATTGTATACTCTTTTTCCTAATTGCACTCGATTTATTTGTTCTTTTATCTAGCCATTCAATTGATAAGAAAGTGTTCCGCAGTAAATAATTTTGAAAGCTTATCAATTAATGATTGAAGTGAATTTATTTTTTAAGCCAAGAAAAAAAAAATTGTTTGATGGCAAACCGAAAAGAGTATGATTTCATCAGCTTCTGGCATATGTCCGCCATTTATATACATTAACAGCTGAATAACAAAAAGTACAAGGCAAAAAAAAAAAAAAACAATTTTGTTTTATTTTTTTCGACGAAAAAAAAAAAGAAAACGTAACGAACAAAAAGTAATTTCAAAAGCAGCTAGCAACGAGACACTGATGCCACAACCTTCGTATTTTATTAGTGCATTTGTACAAAATACACTGAGCGAACAAGTGTACCCAGTTTTTTTCTTTTTTGACAACAGCTGCCTGATCTGATCTCTTTTTGTCAATGTTTTTAGGTGCCAAAAAATAATTCGGGCGTTGCCAAAATTCAAATCGCTCTTGTCTTTGTCACGAAGGACATTGCTGATTACACACACACACACAAAGAAAAAAAATATATGTATAAAAGAAAAAGAAATTTTTGATTATTTTTCAACAAAATATAACTGTTTTCATTATCACCACTCTTTTTGTCTCTCTCTCTCTCTCTCGCTCACCCTCTTGCCTGCAGTCTTGGCTAGATGAGTGAGTCATGGGGAAGTGAAAATAAATAAATAACAGACCAGTATAATTTTTACGGTTATGTTTGCCAATTTGGTAGGCTTTTATCTTTGAATTCTTATCAGGTCAACAGCTGTTACCAGTCTCTGCATGACCAGCCCAAAAATGTGTTCATGTGGGTGCATTGTTTATTCATTCGCCTGAGGGTGTTTATTCACACACACACATACACACATACACATGCATAGTGAATTCAATAGGTCCTAATTTGTCATTGGCTTAGAAAAAATGCCGTTTTTATGCTGGCAAAGTTGAAAATTTGAAAAGTCTGATCTCCTCCTCCTCTTCCCACTGGAAGGGGAAGGGTGGCCAGATCGATACAGTCAGCTGACTAATTTATTTTTAACGTTGTTTACTTGCTATCTCAATGCTGACTCATTGATTGTCGTAATTGTTTTTTTTTTTATTTTAGCAAGTTCACCTTGTGTCACTTTTGATATGTGGCCATATTTATTGACATTTAGACTGACACCACACACGTGTCTCCACCCTGGAAAAAACTTTAGCACGTTTCTTTCATTCTGAAATAATTTTCTTTTTTGCCATTTTGTTTAGTCTGGCTTATCAGCATGACGGGGCGTTGCACACTGATAACGTCAGTGAAAAACAAAATTTGTCTACGTCAATTTTTTAATTAAAAAAAAAAAAACACAAAAATTTCAAAATTTTTATAAATTTTTCATAATTCATTTAGAAGATTTTCGAACTTTCTAATTGTTTCCATTGAATGAGTAATTTGTTTTTTTTTTTTATTCACAAAAAAACGCACACGTGTCAGTTTCTTGAAAATACATAAATTTTGATAAAATATTTTGTTTGTGTGGTTTTAAATAATTTACATATACAAATTAAATTTAATAACAATTCCACGAATACTCAAATATACAAACTAGTTTTTGATTTTTCTCTCTATGACGAAATCAGCCGACGCAAGGGAAAAAGCAAACAATTTCAACGCGTACACACGTAGCGGATTTAAAATTGTTGTTGTTGTATTTGTTTTTGTTGTATTTGATTTGAGTTTATTACGTCTTGTTCTTTTGCCAGCTTTTTATGTAAACAACTGATAAAGTCTGCCTAGGTTCGCCTCTCTCTCATTCTCTGTCTCTCGCTCTCTCTCACTCTCTTTTTGTTTTTGTTTTTCCATATTATTAGTGTCACCTCGTCATTCAGAATGCGTGTGCGGCCCCAATTTTTTTGTTTTTTTTTTTTTTTAGTTTGTTTATAGGTCGCGTGCAAACCTCCCCCGCACCTTCGACAGCCATAAGCTTCCGATCCACACTCTCACTATCTCTTTCTCGCGCGTGCTCTCTCTTTTGCTGGTATTTTTTGTTTGAATGCTATTTTTAGAGCTAATCCCCCCGAAAAGTTGATCTTCTCTGTTTTCTATTTTCTGTTGTTTTTCTCGTGATTGTCTTCTTTGCTTTTTTTTTAGGTTATGCAATTTTTGTTTTTATTTCAATTGAATGCTGGGATCAACTGTACCCAGAATATTTTGATAGTTGGCTGGGCCTTTTGTTTTGCTCGATTCAAGTGAATCGAAATTATGGCCTAGCAAATTTTAGATTAAAGTTGAGTTCATTAAAAAAAATTATTTTTAAAACCATTTTTTTTTTATATTTCTTTACAGCGCAAAATTTGGGAATATTTCAGTTGCCCTCACAAAAGAAAAAATTGTAAGTATTTTCCAAGGTTTGAATTTTTTTGTGCTATTTACAAAAATTAGAACAATGTCAGCTTGGCCCTGCAAGGGCGGACCCCCCTGACCTTCTGAGCCTCCTCCTACCCCTCTGCACTTTGTGTTGCCTTGTCCTTCGTCCAGTAATCCAAACAAACTTGGTCGAAGTAACTAGGCAAGCCAACCCCCTCACCCCTTCTTTTTTTTTTATTTCTTCCTAGTTTTTGGCTCTCTTTGTTTTGAATATTGATTCCGTATGTGTTTTATTTTGTTATTATAAATTTATTAAAGCCATTTTGAATTTCCGGAAAACTAATATAAAGAAGAGACTAAAAAGAGTGAGCAAGTAGCGGTTAGCCTTGTGCAAATGCTTGGATGGTTGGGGGCATATAGAGAAGTGTATGAGGAAATAAAGCCAAATCGATTTTCACATTCCCCCTCGCCCCCTCTCGTTATGTTGTTTTCATTTGTAAATTTCTTTGGTCAGCTGTGTGGATTTTTCCTGTCACTCTTTGTTTTTCTTGTTTTCAAATATTTCATTTTTCCCCTCTACATTTTTTTTTTTTTTGGCGCTGCTTCAAGAAGAACGTTTTCTTCTTCTTTTTCGTTGCCCAACTCAGCAACTCCCTATGTCTCTCTCTTTCTCTTTTTCTTATTTTTTTTTATAACTTCAAATGCGAAATTTCAACACAGACAAAACAACAAAGCTGAAGACGTCGCGCATATTCACCAGAGCCGACCTCCTCGCCCCCTTCCGAGCGTCCACAAGCATTCAAGCAGCCACTCTCGCCAGTACCGTTAACTTTGGCTGTGCACAAGAGTGTAAGCGAAAGAAAGAAAGAAGAAAAAAATGAAAAGGGAAACTTGCCGTGGCTTCCTTTTTTGCTTGCATCTTTCGCTGATTTTCGCCATCAACGCTTCCTCTTACATTGACCATTCTTTTGCTGCGCTGCTGTCCCCTCTTTCTCTTTCTATTCAGTGAAGGCGTCGCCCTGGTTCTTTCTTTGTGCGTGCCAGTGTATGTGTGTGTGTGTGTGTGTGTGTGTGTGTGTGTCAGTCAAGTCAGTTCATTGCCTTTGCATGAAAACGCACAAAAAAGATGTACAAATCAATATGGAAGAAGAAGAAAACGCATAGGGTATATTCAATTTTGCAAATGGGTTTTTCCACCCACACACACACACATATGCAAAAGCCACTGACTCACTTCATCATCTTTGAAGCTTACAGCCTCCGGCAAAGTTCAAGCCTCAAAGCCAAAGTTCAATAGCACAAAATGGCAGTCAAAAAAAAAGTCCATCAGTATTTAAACATATGTCGGTAGTTTTAATACTCTTTCCTCTCTCCCTCCGTCTAGTTAAGATTTTCATTGCTTCCGTGTCTTTGTGCTTTGTTCGCTGCCTTCGTTCGTTTCAGGTTCGGCTTGGCTTTTTGCGTCATTCAATTGTCTGTGTCAGTCACTCAGCCAGCTCTCTATGAGATGTTGTATTACCAACTTGCCAGTCAGAAAGCTTCTCCAACCATTTTTGTTCTGGCAAAAAAAAAAAAACAAAAAACAAAAACAAAAATCTTTGAACGGCCTTCATCAGTTCATAAAACGATCGTCGAACGTCGCCAGTTCACTGCACACACACACACTTGCACACACTAACACAGCAAAGAGTTTTCTTTGTTTTGCCTTCTGTCTGTATTTGCTGAGCCGTCGTCGACATCGTCGTCGTCGTCGTTGCCGTCGCCATTTGCCTTTACCTTTTTTTGTTGTCTCTCTCCCTCTCTCTCTGGTCCTTTGTGCACTTGGTTTTCTTTATTTTTATTTTTCGTGAATTCTATGGAACTGGTTTTTTTATTTTTCATTAAAGAAGAAAAAAAGAAAACGGCAAAATAAATAAAACGACGATAACGAAGAACCTGCGTGTGTTTTTGGACTCTGCGCTTTGATCGAGCCAAGTGGGGGTCCAAAAAAAAAGTACTTGCATGCGAGTGTGTGAGTGCTGCTTCAGTGATTTTTATTAGCTAACAGTAACAACAATAACAACAACAAACTCAGTCAGCCGAACCATACGAATCTTAAAAGATTGGATCGTACTCAAAAAATGTCTGAGAATTCATTGGGAAATCAATCATATAGAATTTCTTATACAGAAACCTATGTTTTTGTTGTTGTAATAATATCAATTTGCTTATTAGTTCCGCCTCACACACACACGCATGCACACGCACAGATGCTCCCCTGCATTGAAATAATGCCCCAAGCAGAGGCGGCGCCCTATATGATCTGTCTGCTCAGCTTTACTCTCAGCGTCTCATTTTTTTTGTTTTTTTTTTTTGTGTGTCAACGCTGAATGGATGAGTCGTCTCTGCTTTCATCCCTTCCCTTCTCTGTCTCTGCTTCTTCCAAAACAGCAAGTGAGCCGAGAGTGTGCGCTGTAGCGTTTCATATTTCATTTTCCCAGGCGTTTTCATTAAACCTGCTCGCCCGACCACAGCGATCTTCTCTGCTTTAGTGTTGTAAAGTGCTAAAAAATGCAGGGTTGCCACAAAGGAGTCTTTTTTTTTCATGCGAGGAATTTATTATAAATTGAAAATGTCGAAAGATTTCTCTTTGTCTTTGAGTAAATATTTTCCCTAATAGATCCTCTTATTGGTTATTTTGTCTGTCTCTGGGTCTGGGTGAGCGGTTCCTTTGGCTGCCCCGCCGACGGTGGTGGCCTTAAACAAACTTAACTAATGACATTGTTGTCCAACATGTTTTGTCTGTATTTTGGCCTTTCTTCTCTTCTCCTGGCTCGGCTTATTGCGTGGTATTTATTCAACACGGCTTAAAGCGTCAATACAAACTGCTGTTTGTTTCTCTGCCGCCTGCGTCACTTCATTATTCATTTTTTTATTTTCACCCCCCCTCCCTCTCTCTCGCTCATATTTCTTCCATATTGTGTCAACACTTACTTGACTTTTGTTATATCGTCAGCGTGGGAGTAATGTTCCGACTTATGAATATGCTAAAAAAATAAAATAAAAATTATACATGTACCCAAGCAGATGGAATATATTTTAGATCCAAACTGAGAGGATCTTAAATATTCTGAATTACTCTGATCATTCTGGGTTTCTTTGTGGACAAAGTTGAATCAATAAAATAAAAATACCTGTAATATATTTTTGAATTGAAATAATTTTCTAGAGTTTCATGACCCAGAACAGGTGTTTTTTTTCTTTCGGTTCGGGTTAATATTCGCCTCTACCATTCATTTTGTTTAGGCTCTCATAAATTATACATGGTTTTTTTATATGGTAATCGGCATTGGCTTAGTCTGTCTCGCCAGTCTTGTGATTCTTATTTTTTTTTTTTATGAATTTTTCATTATTTTTAGTCTTTGGCTTGATTTTTAAAGGGGCGTTTTTCTCTCTTCCCAAGCTTTAATATTTTTTTAATCTTTCACAAAACTTTGGCCGGAAATGTGAAGCTTGCCAGTGTGTGTGTGTGTGTGTGTTTGTGTGTGAGTAACTCAATCCTGAGTTGACTTGTCGAAGTTTCTGCCTGCCACGCCACGTGATCATTTATTATGGCAAATAACACACACACACACACATACATATACAGAGAAGACAGAGTATAGAGCAACTCCTTTGGCAGACCAACGTTTGTTTATTGTAAATGTAGTCGTCATATTATTTTTCTCGCGTTCATGACTTGTAATTTATTTTGATTAATGACGGGCGGCAACCGAAAAGACCGAAAGAGTAGAGAAAGAAAAAGAAAAAGCAGGAGCAGCCAGACGCAGCAGCATTCGCAGAGACGGTAACGCTGCTTCACAATTTCGCTCTCGTTCCCTCGCGCACACACACACACACACACACACGACGCACATATGTGAGACTGCTGCTGCTGCTGCTATTTCCAAGCAAGTGCCGTTAGTTTTTCAGTCTGTGTGTGCGTGTGTGTGGTGTGGGGAAGGCGGCGGCAGTTATAATTTCTAACAATTTAAATTGCCACTCAATTATGGTTATTTTGTTTTTGTGTTTCCCTGATTGATTGTGCGTGTGTGTGTGTGTGTGTGTGTGATTGATTGAAGAGGAGTTGCCAGGGCGGCAACAACTCTATTTGAAAAGAGTTGGCAGTTTTGACCGGAAACTCCTCATGCAGTTTTCTGGCTTAAAACTCCCTTTTTTTTGTTTTGTTTTAAAATTTTGTATTGTTTTGTCTGCTGATTTTGTATTTCATCAGAATTTGTTGTTGTTTTTTTTCTTGTGTTCCTGCTGAGCTGCTCATTAGCATGCAAATTTTACTCAAGTATTTATGCATTTGTGTGTGTGTGTGTGTGTGAATGACTGGTTGTTTTGGCTTAACCTTTTACAGAGAGTTGTTCTACACTTTGGACTGTGGCTCAGTGATATCTTTCTTGTCTTGTGTTATTTTTATGTGTTCGTTGTCTTCTCTCTTTCCTGTTGCTGTAAATTTCATCATTTAAATGCAGGTCAACAGCACATTAACCTGTACTTTTATTTCACTGTTCTGACTGACTGGCTGACTGGCTTATCAGTCTTGTTATCGTTTCGAAATCCTGTTTTACTTTTCTTCTTCTTCATCTTCTTCTTGGTTATTTTTACCACTAGAAAATGACTTGATTCGACCGACGATCGTCTATTTTAAAATTCCACGATGACTTTTTTTTTTATATTACTCTCGCACACACACACACACACACACGCATATATATAAACACACCTTGTTTTTATACTGCAACTACAAAGAGCAAACAATTAATGACGTCACAGCATTTTGTGACAGATGTCGTCATCAACATTTTTCACTCGGCTGTTGCGAGTCGTCAGCCTAGCAAAAATATCATATGATTTCCTCTTTATTTGACTTTTGCTTTAATAGCGACTTTTACGTCAAATACATACGCATGCACACACATACACGCGCTCGCTGAGACTATGGCGGCGGCTGCTGTGAAAAAGCAAAATAAATAAATGAGCTAGCAAAAAAAAAAACAAAAAAACACTTTAATAGGGAGGCAGCCATGGCGCGTGTTTGTTGACGTATGCGCAAAAGCAGCGCTCTGCTCCAACAACACTTTTCGCTCTCTCCTGTCGCTCTCTCTCTCTTTCTTACTCACTCTCGGCTTTGGATCTTTCACTGGGAATGGCGCTGCCAATTGTTGTGTGGGGAATTGTTTTATTTCGTAGTTGACATTTTGCCTATTGGAGAAACAAAGAGAGTGTGCGTCCGTTTGTGTGTGTGTGTGTGTGTGTGTGTGTGTGGGGAATGCTGTGATGAGCGTATATAAGTTTACTTAATGGCCTTTGGCAGACAGCTGTTTTGGCCAGGAAGTCAACTATTTATAAATATCTGGCTATGATTTTCAAATTGCCATCCGTTAATTCGAATTAAGAAATTTAATTTTTATTTCGCCCAAATGGTTTTTTTTTTCTTCCAATTAATAAAAATAATAATCTTAATATTTTATTCAATGTCGTCGTATGCGACAAAGTCAGAAATTGATTTTTTTTTATATTCCACGATTTAAGCCCCATCATGCTTATAAGGAATAGGAGAAGCAGGTTCGAGGGGCAGCCTATGCATGCTAAAGTAAAACAATAAATCAAATAAATTTAAAAGCTGTTGCCATATAAAACTCGTATAATTTACGTATACATGTGTGCGTGTGTGTGTGTGTAAAAGTAGAGAGAAAAATGCAAAAATTATTTATTGCTGCGCCCCAAAGCACAAAAATAAAACCCATACAAACACACCAACACGCACGAAAGCGAAGCAAAGCAAAGCAGCAGACAGACAAACAAAGCAGGGCAAACAACACATATACAATTCTATGTATACATATATGTACATATGTATGTATTGGCAGACAGGCTGATATAAATGCATTGCTATTGCTATTGCTATTGCTATTGCTGCCAACAATAACAAGAACAGATGGAGCTAACAGAGGCAGCGACATAGCAGCAGCAAGACGTCGTGGTGTTCCCCCCATTTCCATGGGAAAAGAAGGAGAAGAAAAAAAAAAAAACTCACCTATCGCACTCTTAGTGACGACTGCTGCTGCTGCTTCAGTCGCAATTGACGCTGGCGTAGGCAGCGCTCTGTGGAGAGCCAGAAATACTCCCCATGATACGTTGTAATTTGTATGCAAGCATATATATATATATAAATTATATATATATATATATGTATTTGTGTATGTATGTGTGTGTATAAAATAAACCAAAGTAGCCTGAGAGTTGGCTTGCCTTTGGCTACGGTGGCTGATTTTACATTGTGCCTTTTATTAAGCAGCCATACTGTGTGTGTATATTACATTGGCAACACCCTTTACACTTCGAAAACACGAAAACAAACAACAGTCCAAAGCTCCATAAGTTATTTAGTAATTTCATAAATATTAAGTAATTTCGAATATGCGATGATTAAAAAATTGTAAGTAAACAAAAACCAAATAAATATGTTTGGTAGGCTTTTATTTATTTATTTATTTTTTTTTTTTTTTGTGTTGCTACAAACTTACTCACCACTGTAAGGTCAAATTTTGTGTAACAAGCATAGCAACATGGCGCAGCGCAGCGCAGCTTGTGCTCATTTTTGCCTTGTTGACGTCGCTGCTTTGCTGACTTGACAACAGCGGCAGAAGTAGTAGCAGAAGCAAAAGCAGCATTAGCAGCGCAGCAGCAGCTTCATTCCGGGATCGTATTGAAAATAACAGTAAATATAGTTGGACTCAATTTCGCTGCTTTGTTATTTCGCTTCGCTTTTTACTGCTCTCACGTCCGGCCATGTAAAGTAACAGATAGCTTCGTCTGTTTCTTCTTCTTCTCCTGCTTGGAGTTTCGGTTTACTCTTCTCCATAAAATTTTGCTTTTACAAGCAAGTTTCACCTAAGCTTGGCTTTTTATTTTTATTGACGTGCTTCCAGGCACGTTTACTTGTTGTATATCGAAATTCAATTCGCTGCCGATAACATAATATATTTTTATTTTTATGCTTAGAAACCGTTAGGCGAGCTGAGGTGGGTTTTATTTTATCTATTTATTTATTTTTTCTTTATGATAATAATTATAATATGAGTATATGTATTGTGTATGTATAAATTGTTTTCATTTAAACTTGTTTACGTTATTCTTCTCTTTCTACTCTCCCCGTCCGTTCGCCTTGATGTGGTCTCTGAAACTGGTTTAAGCTGCCTTCTTTCTCTGTTTTAGTCTATAGTAGTAGACAGCCTTGAAGAGAGCAAATAGCAGTCGTATTTGTTTTTGTGTGTGCATTTTATTATACGTTTTACACAAAAAACACATCGGAGTCATTTTTATCTGTCATACGAAGTAAATGTAGACACAGGCATGTGTGCGTTTGTGTGGATTATTTTGTAATAGGTTTGCCGCTCCACCCACAATTTCGACTTTCTACTGAATAATTATATTTATATAAAAAAAAACAAGATAGCAGCAGAAGCTCCTTGGCTTGTCTGTCTATTTGAACTTGCTGTTTGGCCGCCAAAAGTCAAATATTAATTATCAATAGGGCAACACTGGCTAACTGGCAGGGTTGCATGTGACTCCTTACAGGATTATTTAGTACATTTTTTGTGTGTGTCACCTAAACAACTAAATTTTTGCAATTGTTTTCTTTCTAGTTGGAAAAAATACAACTCGAAGCTAAATTTGCGAAAGCCAACAATTTGACGGACATTAGTTCAGTAATTACAACTCACGAACTGATAAACTAAAAAGTAACAACCACAACAACAAATTAACAAGCTTAGCAAATCAACAGTTAGCCACACGCTTCACGACTGATTTACATAGGAAGAAGAGGCAATTGCTGAAATATTCGCTGGGCGAAAAAAATAAATAAATAAAAACCGCCAACTACAAGCGGACAGAGACTTTGGCAAAATCAACAACAAAAACAACAACAACTACAAGAACTACAAAACTCACACACACACACGCTTCTAGCCCAGCAGAATGGAACGTGAATCCAATCCAATGCAACCCATGTGCCGTTCAGGATGCGGGTTCTACGGTAATCCAGCCACAGATGGCCTATGTTCAGTGTGCTATAAGGTAAGTATATGCATTTTGACATAACCATTAAAGAAATATACATAATCACTCGGTCTTTGGTTTTTGCAGGATTCGCTTAGAAAAAAGCAGCAGCCACCTGTGAGCAGCACACCTGTCTCAGTTCCAAGCCCACAACCGAGCCCCACATTCAGTCCGGCCATTGCAATCACCAACACCGCACAGCCCACAGTGCAGAGCTTACAACAGCCACATAATGTGGAAAAAGAGGTGAGTCATGGAAAAATATACAAAAATTTTTTTTTTTTTCATTATTTTTCCCTCCTTGAAAATTTGTCAAATTCAGTGGGCCAAGTTTTTTGATTCAAACAATTGCCATTCGATATTGTTGTTGGCAGTGTGTGTGGGTCTCTCTTTACAAGTTAGTCAGTTATTTTGGTATCTTATTTTTTCACACCCCCTCCTCTCTCTCTTTATCAACCTTTTGGGCATAAATTTTATGTTCGTTTTAAGAAAAAAAAAGAAAAAGACTAAAAAAATTATTCGTGGTCATAATTAAGTTACGGCGCCGCGTGTGTGTGTTCCTCTAATTTTCCAAAGCCTGCTAAAAACCCGATGACACATCAACTGGACAAGGTAACAAATTTTCCTTTTATTTATATTATTTTTTTTATGGAAAAAATCATGGCTGCAACGAACCCCAAATTCCCGGTCCGGCGGAGTTGCCTACCAGAATTTTTTTTTTTTTTTTTTGCTTTGAAAATTCCGTCAATTTTTTGTAAGATTCGAAAATTTTTAACATACACACAACTAGCCTGGAGCTGTGTGTATAAGAAAATATATACAAAAAAAAAAAAAATTTCAAGTATCTGAATAAATTCCAAGTCGCATTTCATAGAGAACTCCTTTAGGCCAAACTTCCAAATCTCTCCTGTTTTTTTTTGTTGAAAACTTTCATCAATTTTCAAAAACAAAAAAAAAAGATGGTATTGTTCGGTTTGCCCTATCGCAGAGAGTCGTATTCGCCTGTGGGGGTCCGTACCCCCAGTGTTGTGGGAGCAGCCGAGCCCATTCTGACTACGCCGCGTCGCAACTACTCCAGACGCACTGGTGGCGCCACCAGCTCCAGACGCTCCACGGCCGGAGCCCTGGTGGGCAACTCCGTTCTAATGGCCGAAGCCAGCACGATTTCGGCTAGGAGCAACCGTAAGAAAAGACAAGCTGTTTCCGCTTCTTCTTCCTCTTCTACTCCTCATTCTCTTCCTCCTCATAAATGCCGACCCGCACAACCACTAACTTTGTTTCCCAACCACGCATGTGCCCGGCGCTTTCTTAATCTGGTCCAGGAGAAGTTCGCCATCGAAAAGCCACTGGGTCCACCAAATCGGCTAACACCGGCCTCAAGATTACGGTGCGCACGGCAGGGGCCGGGGCAACCAGCCGAAACTCAACCACAACCAAAAAGAGTGCGCTGGCAAGAAAGCCCGCATCCGCTGCCCTAGCCGGCAACAACAGTGGAGCTGGTCTCCTCAAGAAATCCTCCATAGCTGCCAATTCCGGCAGCACCACCAAGCGCAAAGTGAAATTTTCAACAAACGTGAGCACCTTTCCCTCGAACACTGCCGAAAAGAAGACTTCCCGCATCGGCGAGCTGAAGCTGAAGAAGCGCAGCAAAAAGATCAAGCGCAAAAGGACTTCCGCCTCCGCACGAACCACAGGCGGCAGTCAGCCCAATAAATTGTCCCTAGCAGCAGCCCCCTCACTGGGCACCACCACCACCACCACCGCCACCCCAGCAACCGCCCACCAGGACATCAATCAGCACGGTGTGATTGTGGACGTTGAGCCGCTGCCACGCAAGCTGCCGCCCAAGCTGAAAATCTTTCGTTCTGCCGAAGCCACCAAGACCGCCGCCAACACTGAACCCCCCACTGCCGCCAAGGCCAGCAGCCGCAAGGGCGAGGCCAAAAAGAACAAGCAAGCCGGCAAGGCGGCTGGTGGCAAGCTCATCCTGCCGGGCCGCAAGAAGTTGGCCTCACTGAAGACACGTCCCGAACCGCGTCTGGCCTACTCGAATCTGCCCACAGCTGGCAGCACCATCTCCGGCAAATACATAAGCTTCACCCATCTGCAACGATCGCACCACCAGTTGCCCCCCGCCCGTGGCCTGAAGCTGAAGAACACCAACACCGAGCCGCTTACGCTGCGCAATGGATAGGGAAGAGGCGAACGGAGGGGAGGCCAACAAAGCCAAGAAACGCAGCCTCGAAGACGACGACGACGACAATGGCGTCAATGTTGATGAAGCCGGCCACGAGGCAGGAGAGACTGAAGCCAACAATGATGCAGCCCTGGTAGATGCTGCTCCCAGCCGAGGAGAAAACCCAGAAAATGTCGAATCAAAAGCAAATCAGGGTGTCAACAAGAAGCGGGTAAAGACACACACACACACACACACACGCACACGCACACGCACACGCACGCACGCACACCTTCACACTCGAAGGAAAAAAGGCAGGTTGAGAGTTTGATTTGATGAGGTGATTTTGCTTTTGAATAAAACGAAATGAATTGGATTTGTTATAAACTAAATATTTGTATTATTCTAAGAGAGAAAGAGACAGATAGATAGAGTAACTTGGCCTACAGATTCCCTCCTGCTCCTTCTTCTTAGCTTGAAAGAATTTTGAAACTAATTTGAATTTCTTTTTTTTTTTTGTTACCGTTAGAAAATTACTGATGAAGCTGGCGCGGCCAAAACCAATAGCGAAGCCATCACATCGGCGTCCGGTCCAAATACTTCCACACAGGCGCCAGCCTCCTCCAATGACGAAGAAAAGGACAAGGAAGATGATAAGGACGCCAAAAAGAAGAAGAACAGGTGTGGCGAATGCCGCAAGAAGGTTGGCCTGACCGGTAAGTAACCCCCCCCCCCCCCTCCCCACCACCTACCACACCCCAAAAAATTATAATAAAAAAAAACAAATTTAAATTTCTCTCATTTTTTTGTTGCAGGTTTTCAGTGTCGTTGCGGTGGTCTTTATTGCGCCGTTCACCGTTATTCCGATAAACATAACTGCACATTCGATTATAGAGAGCACGGTGCACAGGAAATCCGACGCAATAATCCGGTTGTAGTTGGCGAGAAAATTCAAAAGATTTGAATTTTCATCCAAATGATTTGTGTGCCAGTTAAAAATAATAATTAAAAACTAATGAGATATAAAATATATAAAACTACACATAAATAATAATAATAATATAATAGTTCTACAAAAAACTAAAAAAAAAAAAACAACAAAAAAAAAAACACACACCTGTAATTGTAATGTAATTATATTGTAAAGCAACAACAACAACAACAAAGATCACAACCAACAAACAAGCCATAGAACTGGAGCCTCATCTTCAAAGCAATAGGAAAAAAGACACACACACACACACACATACATGCGTGCACACGGAAAAGCCAACTACAACAAAAACAGCAAAGGACAAAGAGATCAGCGAATATAAACAAAAAAAGAAGAAGAAGAAGAATAAAAGAAGCTGCGGCGGCAATGGCAAATCTTCGGCTGAGCAACAACAACTTATTCAGCTACAACAACAACAACAAACAACAACAACTTGTACCAGATGCGTCAGAAAGCGCGCATTAGCCTTCAAGAAAAAAAGTAAAAAAGAAAAAAGACAAAATTGCCCTGCAACTACAACAAGAACAACAGCAACAAGAAAATATTTCGAGTTTTGTTTTTTTTTTTTGTTTTTGCTGTGGTGAAATTCACTGTCGTCAATGTAAAAGTCCACCAGCTGACTGGCTTGGAACCTTTTGAACTCACACACCTTTTACACACACACACACACACACATGCATAATATTTTTGTTCGTTTATCTGTTCCATTGTTCCAAATACACTCAACCATGTAAAACATGAAAATTTATGTAAAAAAAAAAGCCAGTGCAAAAAAAATGAAAAGTTGGAAAAAAAGAGAACAAAATTGTTTCGCTCGTCGAGTGTGTAAAAAAAACAGAGCAATAAAAAATAAAAATAATTCAAATTGAACCGGCAGAAAAAAAAACACCCAACAATTTCTTAATTCTTAATTATCAAATTAAACTACTAAATATGTATTAAAAAAAAAAAAAAAGAAAAACAAAGAAAAAAAAAACAGTGTCTAAAAAGCTCCCACAATTTTTTGCTAAATTTTATTCAAAAAAAAAAAAGAAAAAGAAAACACAAACTTTTGAGAGAGAGTAGCGCGTTTCAATGGAGCAGAAAATGCAAAAATTTTAGGGTAAACAAAATGTAAAATTTAAAATTAAAAAAAAAAAAATTAAGAAAAGTGCAAGTGGCGCCTTTATTATTTTTCTTTCGTAAATTTTTACTCATAAAAAAAGGAGAAAAAAAAAACAAACTGAAAAACTAAAAATTGAATTGATTTTGATTTTTTATTTTCTTTTGTGTGAATTTTATTCTGCAAATAAAATAATATAGAATTAATAATTAAAAAAAAAAGTTCTACAAACAAAATATTTTATGCAAATAATAATAATAGCAAATATAAAAAAAGAAAAGGAAAAAAAAAAATTAAAGTAAATTTTTCGAAATGGTTTTTATTGCTTTAAGCGTTATTTAGTTTTTTCTTTGTTTATATTAAAAAAAAAAATTACAAAAATAACTGAACTGCAAATTTGCAATTACAACAACACAAAAAAAAAAAAACAAAAACAACTAAGGAAATATATATATATATATAAATAAAATACAGAGCCCTCTTTTTAATTTTTCTTATTCCTTTTATCATAATTCTTAAGTAATTAAATTTAAAATTATAACCAATTTATATAATTATATGATAGTAATAAATTTTTTGTTGTTAACCTAAAAAAAAAAAAAGAAACGAAACAATAATATTACAAGGAAAATTGCAATACACTTTTAATTTTTAATTTAAAATTTCGCTTAATTTCATTGACTCACCTCATCACACCACCAACCCGCACACACCCACACAAGCAGAATTTGCAGCTATGCGCTTTTTTTTTTTTTTTGTTTTTGTTCTTTTAAAACGGAGACAAAGCAGACACCAAAATACCAGCAAATCATTGCTGACAGAAAGAGAAAGAAAGAAAGAAAAGACAGACCACCCACCTTTTTCACCACACACACACCAACACACCACAGACAATGCGACACGAGTAGATGAACTGAGACTTGCAGTAATGAACTTCAATATAAGCTAGGTGTGAGTGAAAGGGACAGACAGACAGACAGGCAGGCAGACAGTTACATTTACAGTGACTTGGCGCAATTGAGCGGCCGCGCAGCCTTCTAAAATGTAGACAAATCTAGCACAGCACAATAAAACAATAAATAATTTTAAATAAAATCCTTAAAAATTGTACAAAAAATATTTCATGAAAATGTGTAAATTTTGAATTTAATAAGCAGAAAGCCAGCAGCAGTAGCACATAAATTAAATGATTAAAAAAAAAGAAGAAGACGTAGCCGCAAGCACACAACAACAACAACAACAAGAACAGCTAAAATGTCATTTTAATTTTAAACGAAGAATTTAATTTTAATTGTCTTAAAATTAATTTAAAGCAAATATCAATTTATCTACAATTGATATAAACACAATAACATTTAAACTTAATTAGTAAAATTTTATGCAAGAATTAAAATAAAACGCGTGAGAAATTAAAAAATTAAAGCCAAGAAAATAAAGTGTAACAAAAAAAAAAAAAAAATCTCATCCTTCTCTCAAAAAAGAAAAGTTTGTCGCCCTGGGAGATTTGGTGAAACAGAAAAAAAAAAACAAAAACAATTTCATAAATTTGAATGGGGACCATAAATGCAAAAAATAAACACAAAAATAAGAAGCTGTCACAGTTAGGTTCGCTGAACTTGTTCCAAGTTCGTTCGTCAGTTGTTAATGGGGAGAAAAGGCGAACAATTTTTTTCCCCTATCGCCGTGTGTACACAAAACATTTGAAAAAATTGATAAAAATCGGACACCAACTAATTATAAATATATTTAAAATTAAAAAAAATATATATATCACGTGCTTTAAGTTGTTCTTTTTTTTTTGTTTAATTTGAAAAAGGCTTTAGATTGTGCTTTTAGTTGAATTTGTGTTTAATGGGTAAAATTGAGAAGCAACTAATTAATCTATGCTAAATACATAAAATTATAAACAAATACATATGCATATAATTACATTACTTACATAATTAAACTATATAAAAAAAAGAAAGAAAAACAAATGAAAAAAAATGCATATTTGTGTAATGTAAAATTTTAAATTAATTAAACAATTATTTTTATTAATGTTCTAGTATATTATTATTATTATTATGAATTGGAGTTTGTATTTTTTATTATTATTATTAATATATTTTTTTTGTGTGCACTTTTAGTCACTTTTTGCGCTTAACTAAAAAACCACTTTGAAATGTATTCCTCTCCTTTTGTCGTCCCCTCTTGACTTCCTTAAATATTGTTTTCTCACCTCCCACCCACCCATAAAGCTAGCTGAATTTTAATTTTCAAATCTAAATATATTAAATAAATACAAATATAAATATATATATATATTTTTTTGAGCAAAACAAAAAACCACGAAATTAGTTTGTTAAGTCGTATGAATGGGAATATTGAAAATAAAATGAATGCATAAAATATCTATAAATAAAAACAAAAATGATATATATAAATATTGTACTAATGTGTAATTAATTCAGCAAAAATATATATATATATATTTAATTAAGACGGGGAAAAAAATCTAAAAGAAAATGAGGAACCCCAAAATGGCTCTGTGATTTTCTCAACAAAAAAAAAAAAAAAAAATGTTACCATTTCTATCAGAAATCAAAATAACTCGGCCATTTTGGGTTCCTAAAAAAAAAAAAAAAATAAAAAATAAATAAATTACCGTCTGGTAAAGCCTAGTTTAATCGAAAAAATGTAATGAGCAAGCGATATGGAAAAGGCATATTAAAGCAACAACTATTTTAATTAAATTTAAACAAAAAAAAAAAACATAAAACAAAAAAAAAAAACAAAAAACATATACAATAAATGAATGACTTGAAGAGGACAAGAAATAAATTGCAACTTTATAACAATTAAACAAAATATATAGTTGAAAGATGTTCAATAAAAGGCAATTATCAAATTTTCAATCGATTGTTTTGTTTTTTTATTATTTTATTTGATTTTATTATAATTTTATTATAATTTTTTTTTTTACAATTTCCAAAAAAAAATATGCCAAGGTGCTAAAGTAGTCCAGCCTGAGTGGGTGTGTTAGGTGCGGGGCCGGGTGGTGGCCTCTGTCTCAAACATATATATAAAAATATATATAAATCCTGATTTTTTGTGTTCTTAAAAAATTGATTTCTCTTTTTTCTATAGCAAAAATCAAATCACAGCAAGTGTTCAATTAACCCAACAAATGTTACTTTCTTTTTTCTCCTTTCCTTTTTCAATTCAATTAATTTCTGTTGATTTAATTTAATGTAACAGAAATACTTCATCAAACATTTTGAAAAACTCATACAAACGAGTTCTTAGCTTTATCAATAAAAATAAATTACAATAAACAAAAAAAAAAAAAAGAAAAACAGAAAAAAAAAAACGAAAGGAAAACCTGGAATGTTGCAACAGAATAATTAAAATGGGGAATTAAAGTAACGAAAAATAATAATAATAATCTAGCCAAGTAAGTAAAAATAAAATTAACAAAATATATATTTAAAATGCTAAAATATAAAAAGAGTTCAGAAAGAGAAAAGGCAACCACACAACAGTCGAAAAATAAAAAAAATATGAGAAAATAAAAAACAATTAAATTTAAGTTTGAATGCAAATATTTATTGATAAAAGAAAAATATATATAAATAGATTATATATATACATATATATATATCTGATACAACTGATAAAATTAAAAATAAGTAAACTAAAAAAAAATATATATAAATGAAAAAAAGAAAAGAAACAAACAAAAACGAAAAATACAAAAAGAAGCAGAAAAAAAATGGAAACTAATAAAGAGAATTATTCTGAAAAATATAAAATTCTCCCTCTTCTTATGCTCTTTTAGGAGGTCTCCAGTATTTCTAAGCGAGACAAAGCCACAGCTTAAATCCATAGTAAACAGCAATATCGGATTGATCGAACTACTATATCATTATTATATAGATCAAAATAGGCGACTTGGAATATTTGTATGCATTTCTATATTTCTTTATAGAACCCACTGGCTTGGGAATATCAGCAGTTACTAATCAACAATTACATTCCACATTCAATACATAAGTATACCGATTTTGATTCGGATCAAGTGGGTATACTATATAGCTGCAAATATCTCCCATGTCATTCCAACGATATCAAAAACAGAAATAGAAACATAAATTTGTCAAGCGTCCTCTTGATCGGATTACTATATGATATATCGGATTACTATACTATAAATCTCCTATGTCCTTCCAACGATATCAAAAACAGAAATTGAAACATAAATTTGTCGGATTACTATATTATATATCGGATTACTATACTATAAATCTCCCATGTCCTTCCAACGATATCAAAAACAGAAATTGAAATATAAATTTGTCAATTATTATCTTGATCGGATTACTATATTATATATCGGATTACTATACTATATATCTCCCAAAACAGAAATAGAAACATAAATTTGTCAAGCATCCTCTTGATCGGATTACTATATAGAAGCTAAGGTATTATATTTCATTCAATTTTAAGGCTATATAAAATTCCGATTATATCACATGATTTCTGGGAAACAAAAAACTTTGAAAAAAGTCTCTTATCTTCGACTCGCCAAAGATAATCTGTTCCCCAGTTCTTTATTTGATATAGAACACTTTTACATCAAGCTAAATTTAGATTCCATTTAATGAGATAAAAACATTTCTTGGCCCACCCAAACAAACACCTTTTATTTCTCAAGAGGCAAATAAACAGATTTTGAAAATCAAATCTATTCAGCTTGCATATCATTTGCAAGCCTTTGCTAATGGAATTATTTTTTTCCCGATTTTATTATTAAAGAAGCAAATAAACACAGAGTTGCAACTTAGACAATTAAAGCAATAAAACCAAATCTGGCTTATCACGACTCCCACAAAGAGGAGAAGCGCAATAAGAATGATTTAAATTCAACGACGCCATAGAACTCCACAACGATGCGAAGACAGATGCGGTCGCATCAGTTGATAAATCGTCGTCGAGGCGAAAGCATCTTCCAACGCAAAGGAAGATAAAGAGAAAAGTAGATAGAAGAAAAGAGAGCGCGAGTGTGACCTCAATCGAATCATGTCAACTGTACAAACCGGTGAGCTGAGCAGAGAGAGAGAAAGAGAGAGTGAAAGCTTTGCTAAGATCATGTGATGCCTGGGTTAACTGTAAAAGTAATTGGAGTTTTTTCTCTTTTAATTGAAAGTTCTGGGCAATATCACGCCTAATTTGCTGGGCCGCACACTCACCCATGAACATGTGGCCTTGGATTTTGAATACTTCTACCGGCCTCCACCGGAGGACTTCCAAAGGCAATTGCAGCAAAAGATTAGCATGTCCACCCTGGGCTATGTGCGTCTCTATCCCTATTCCAGCAAGGAGAACGTACGCTTCTACGACGAAGAAGCTATTGAAGCTGTCAAAACCGATGTGCTGCTCTATAAAAAATATGGAGGCGGTAGCATTGTGGAGAACAGCAGTTATGGTCTAAAGAGAAATCTGGAATTTATCGTTGAGCTGGCTGAGAGCACAGGGGTTCACTTCATAGCCGGCACTGGCCACTATATCAATGGAGTGCAGGATTCCAGCCACTCCAATTTGACAGTCGAGCAACTGACGGACCTTTATAGCAAGGATATCGTGACTGGCATAGAAGTGGAAGGTCATGGCATGGTCAAGTGTGGGTTTATAGGTGAAGTCGGCAGTGTCTACCCGGTCCATGGTGAGACCATCCAATTTGTTTTTAAATAGTTTGCACTAGCTTTTGTCTTTGCTAGACTTTGAGAAGCGTGCCTTGCGTGCCACTGGAGAGATTCAGGAGGTTCTGGGCTGCGGCGTCTCCCTGCATCCCGATCGTTCGCCCGAGGCGCCTTTCGAAATCATGCGTCTCTATATGGAGGCCGGTGGCAAGGCCAATAAGTGTGTGATGTCCCATTTGGATCGTGAGAACAAGTTTTAAAAATGCTGATAGCCCACAACTAAAATGCTCTTGTTTTCAGGCACAATATTTGATATAGATCAGCTGTTGGAATTTTCCAAGCTGGGCTGTTATCTGCAGTACGATCTCTTTGGCACTGAGTGTTCCTTCTACCAGCTCAATCCCACAGTTGATATGATTTCCGATGGCCAACGCATTGACAATCTTATCAAGCTCATTGAAGAGGGTCTAACCGACAGATTGCTCATGTCTCATGATGTACACACTAAGCATCGCCTGGTAAGTTCCTCAGTTGGTGTTAATATTAAAACTATTTCGGAACCCTCTCTCTCTTCCGCAGACCTCCTATGGCGGCCATGGCTATCATCATCTCCATATGAACATTTTGCCTCGAATGTTTGCCCGTGGTGTCACTGTGGAACAAGTTGAGCAGATAACGGTCACAAATCCAGCTAATTGGCTGGCTTTTGATCCCTAGATTTATGCCGAAATATCTAAAAAGTTATTATGAACTTTCGACTCTTAAACGTACCTCCCAAGTAGTGGGTACTTTTTATACGTTTCAGTTATTTGATTAAATCTCTTATCAGAGCTATTTTATTAGTTTTAATTGTTGTTTTCTTTTTTTTCTAGCTTGTTTGCTAATTTTGTGTCGTCAAATTTTTTTGTAGCTTTCCAGAATTTGACCACAACAAATTAATTGGGTGTGTCTGGAAGTCTTACACCACTTATCAGTAAATTACGTTTCTATTCCCTGCAGCTAAAGGTGCAAAGGGTATATTAAGTTTGGGTAAGTGTATGTAACATGAGAAGGAAACGGGAAAGACCCTACAAAGTTATCCAAAGTACGATCAGGCTTGACTAGAAAAGATCCAGTTATGTCTCATTCTGAGAGATGTTAAGAGCTAGAAAGTCCCGATTCGATCATATACTTCAGAGGTCAGATAAAGTTTATTATATTTGTTCGATATCGGCGGAAGTTTCGGAATAAAATGTTTATAGCTGCGACTACTTAATAATTTCTAAATTTCTGAGCGCCTTTAGAAACTATGTTAAGTTTCAACAAGCTAATTGGCTGGCTTTTGATCCCTAGATTTATGCCGAAATATCTAAAAAGTTATTATGAACTTTCGACTCTTAAACGTACCTCCCAAGTAGTGGGTACTTTTTATACGTTTCAGTTATTTGATTAAATCTCTTATCAGAGCTATTTTATTAGTTTTAATTGTTGTTTTCTTTTTTTCTAGCTTGTTTGCTAATTTTGTGTCGTCAAATTTTTTTGTAGCTTTCCAGAATTTGACCACAACAAATTAATTGGGTGTGTCTGGAAGTCTTACACCACTTATCAGTAAATTACGTTTCTATTCCCTGCAGCTAAAGGTGCAAAGGGTATATTAAGTTTGGGTAAGTGTATGTAACATGAGAAGGAAACGGGAAAGACCCTACAAAGTTATCCAAAGTACGATCAGGCTTGACTAGAAAAGATCCAGTTATGTCTCATTCTGAGAGATGTTAAGAGCTAGAAAGTCCCGATTCGATCATATACTTCAGAGGTCAGATAAAGTTTATTATATTTGTTCGATATCGGCGGAAGTTTCGGAATAAAATGTTTATAGCTGCGACTACTTAATAATTTCTAAATTTCTGAGCGCCTTTAGAAACTATGTTAAGTTTCAACAAGATCGACCTACTAGATCATATATGTATATCCAATAGGTCTGGCCATAAATCATCTTAATATTGTCAATTGTTAATTTTAATTTTAAGCAAATTAAGGAATTAGATGAGCTATATTTTCATCAATAGTTTTAATGAAATCATATAGATTTCAATTGGAATGAAATCGATCCTATATCCTACATTTCCCCATGGTTGCCTGATTCGCACAATTTTAGAGATATTTTCACTGGATTTTTAGAAATTGATTAATCATTTTAACGACTACTAAAATATCAAGAAGCTTCGACTATATAGCATAGTTCGAATAGAACAAATCGGTGGACCTAAAGGTGCAGGGCATCTCAAGTTCGGCTGCGCTTGATAATATTTTTCATGGGAGAAGAATTTTTCAAATATTGAAATATATTTTGTTTTGATTCATTTAAGAATTATTTAATTGAAGTGTCTTGAGGCGTTTCACTAAACGTGTCAAAATTCACGCCCTATTTTTAATTGGTATACGATGTTGCCAAAAATATCAACAAGCCTTATCATATATTTTTGTTTTGTTTTTCGTATTTAAAACGGCGCTTATCAGCTAAGTCGTTGTTGTCGAGCAGAGGCTCATAAAGTTCCCAGTTCCATAATCATCACAAAAGGTGCCGTTTTTATGATCACAATTGTTCCGTTCGTACGCCAATACTATTTTTTTTTGTTTTCTAAATTGCCTCGCCTCTTTCTATATATATCAGTGGTCAGCGTATTGTTTCATTAAACAGTTAAAAGTGAACCAGCGGCGGAATCAGTTGGAGTAAGTTTGCAGGAAAAATGTCACAAGCCGTCAAAACGGAAAATCAAAATGGCCAGGCTAATGGGGTGGGGTCCCCCAAATCAAATGGTCGGAGTACCAAGGCAGAACCCGTTGCTGAGCAGGCAGAAGAAATCTTGGACGTTTATTGTGATCCCAAGAATCCCCAAAAAATTTCCTTTCATGATATTACCTCGGCGGCATTTCTCATCAAGGGAGGCATAGAGCGTACTCCATGCCCCGTAAGTCAATTTTGATGCAAAAAACAAAAAAAAGGCAAAATCTTAACCGTAATACTTCGCTAGAAATCTACCTCATCTGAAACTTACGGAATGGATCTATATTTGAAAAAAGACTTCCTACAATACACTGGCAGGTGAGCGCAATTTGCATTTTTTGCTTTAGGAAAATAAATAGAATAGTAAAAGATTCTCGGGTGCAGAGTACAGATTTCATAATATAGATTTTTATTCATTTATTTTTTGTATTAAACAAATCAATCGAGTGCAATTATTTTTTGATACTTGCCAGACGCGGCTGTCTGCTGATAAGGTCTTGAAATTGAAATCATCTTTAATACCATTTTAAAGTCTATTCAGAAAATTCTCTTATTTAAGAGAATCTCAAAGTTTTCAAGTGGCTTATTTCATATGTTATTTTTTTTGGAAACATTTCCAAAATTCGATTAGAGCTAATTGATTTTATCTTTATGGGAATCAGGTGATCAGGTGTAAAAGCAACTGGGTAATAATCAGCTTGTTTTCTTTGAAGTTTTAAGGAGCGCGGAGCCCGTTACGCCTTGTTGTCGCTAACTGAAGAACAGAAACGTACCGGAGTGATAAGTGCCTCACTGGGCAACCATGCCCAGGGTCTGAGCTACCATGGCTGGAAATTGAATATACCCGTGACTGTGGTAATGCCTAAGGCTGCTCCTATTATGAAGGTGCAGAAGTGTCGCAATTATCGGGCAAATGTGATTGTGGAGGGAAAGGATATGGCCGAGGCCAAGGCTCTGGCTATGTCCATGGCTCGGGAGAAGAAACTGACTTATATCAATGGCTATGATCATCCTCACATTATGGCAGGCCAGGGTACTATTGGCTTGGAAATTTTGGAGCAGGTACCCGAACCGGATGCTGTGATTGTGCCCGTGGGTGGTGGTGGGCTCATGGCTGGCGTGGCCACCGCTGTCAAGGCCTTGTCTCCCAAGACTAAAATAATTGTGAGTCTGTGGAAATAGCCGAATGTATGAATTTATTGAGCTTTTTTTTTGTTTAGGGTGTGGAGTCAGAAAAGTGTGCCAGCTTTAGCAGGGCCATGGAGAACAATGGACCCATTTACACACCCAACCATCCCACTCTGGCTGATGGCTTGGCTGTGCCAAAGGTTGGCTATAATGCCTTTGCCACAGCCCTGCCCCTGATAGATCGCATGGTGGTGGTCAAAGAAGAATGGATAGCTGTGGCCATTTTGCGTCTGGTGGAGGAGGAGAAGTCCGTGGTCGAGGGTGCCGGTGCCTCAGGTTTGGCTGCTATTCTGGCCGGCCAGTTGGACGAGCTTAAGGGCAAGAAGTAAGTTGACAATACTAACAAAGCATCCCTGACTAAACCCTGACAATTTCAGAGTGGTACTCCTCCTGGGCGGTGGCAATATTGACACCACTGTCTTTGGCCGCTGTCTTGAACGCGGTCTGGCCGCCGAGGGTCGTCTAGTGAAGTTCTACGTGGAAGTTAGCGATCGTCCCGGTGGCATCAACGACCTCTGCAGTCTGCTGGTACGCGTGGGCGTCTCCATCAAGGATATCATGCACGAGCGTGCCTGGCTCAGAGATATACACACTGTGGAGGTGAAAGTGATCTGCGAAACTGTCGACTGGGCCCACAGTCTGCAGCTCAAGAATGAACTGAAGAAGCATTACACCAAGGTAGAATTCTCCGATGTGCCACTGGCCCTCATCGAAAATTGAGAGGAAACTGGAGTAAACAACATTCAATACATTTATATAATTAATTTATTAATATTATATTGATTCAGTAGCACTGCAAAACTGAAGGCTTAAAATAATAAACTTTAAACTAGGCCAAGTACATTGTAGAAATAGAAATACAGTTAAAATAAATATGTTTCACTAAAAGCTAAAACAAAATTGACCAACGTAAGGCATAATAATAATTTACAGAGACTTTCAGATCAAATATGTTTAACTAAAATTTATAAATTCAAAGAACCTAAATCGGAACTAAATCAAGCACACTAAACGGATCTTCCTTGAAGATTATACTCTCCATCTTCTTATTCTTTCTTTTCTTTTTTTTTGGCACATTAAGGATAAAGTTATAAAACACACATACACACATATACATTCACACAAGTATACATTGAAATTTACAGTTTACATGGCTATAAAATTGTATATATATTCGTCGATTTAGTCGAATTCTAGGGATTATCGTAAAATATATAGTAAAAATATTTATCATAAATACAGACAATTCGTTGTTTTTAAATTCTAAACGACATTCACATGACATATTATTCTTTAAAAGCACTTAAAAGCACTAGACACTTTGATTATTACACATTCGTTAGCATTAAATTAATCGTTTAATGACTACTGTCCAGACGTAAGATGAGGGCATCGACAACATTATAGATTTCATCGAAATGTGGACGAGATTCCGTATCGGCCGCCCAGCACTGCAGCATCAAACGATACATTTCGGGTGGTGTATTCTCCGGTGAAGGCATGCGGTAACCTATAAAATATTACCAATTAAATTTTGAAAAATTCTAGATAAATTTGTTTGGGAAAATCATATAATTAATATTGAAGAAACTATAGAAAATCTCGATGATATTTGCTATATAGTCTAGGATTTTGACAACCCATTCCATTCGTGTTCGAAAATGTCTTACCCGTATCGATGCGTTCTCTGGCTCGGGAGTTGCTCATGCCGGAATAGGGTGTATCACCCTTTGAGAATATTTCCCACATCAGAATTCCATATGACCAGACATCGCATAGCGAAGTGTATTTACCGAAATTCAAGGCTTCGGGTGCAGTCCATTTAACGGGTATTTGTTTCATTCCATCGGAGACTATAAACAAAATATTATCTTTCTTTGAGATCTTTATTTAATTTCGATTTCTGACTCACCTATATATTCTTCTTCTTCGCGGGACATGCCAAAATCGGAGATCTTTACGCTGTGCTCAAAGTCCACCAGACAATTGCGTGCTGCCAGATCGCGATGTATACAGTTCTTGGACTCTAAATATCTCATACCTAAAAATCAAAAAGGAAATGAGATTTTGTAAGCTTTCAAATATTTTCCAACCTACCAGCTGCTGCATCCCGACACATGCCCATTTGCTGGCGTGTGGAGAGCGAATTTGAATTCTTTCGCAAGTAGTTCAGCAAGGATCCACCTGGAAGAAGGTTTAAGTAAATGGTTTAAGTAAACTTGTAAGAATATATATTTGTAATAAAATTCACCTGGAACCAGCTCCATGACAATCATTATGGGCTGCTTTTGCACACAAATGCCTATCAGCTTGACAATATTGGGATGATCGTATTGCTTCAGTATGCGACCCTCTTGAAGGAATTTACGTTTCTGTTCATCCGGCAAGGCCATGCGGCAAGTTTTAACAGCCACATCCTGCTTGGTGGACTTTAGTTTGGCCTTGTAGACATCACCAAAATTGCCCTGGAATCAAAAATGTCAGATATTAAGGGCATTTCGATGCTAGCCTCAATAATGACTCACCCTGCCGATTTTCTCCAGCAAGACCACATCATCGTTGCTTAGCTCCCAGCGTTCTCGGCAGACGGGTCGACGCAAAATGGCACCCGATTTGACAGTGACTGGCAATTCGGAGTGATACTGATGCATAATCAGTTCCTGTATGCTCGGAAAGGGGGGTCCTTCGAAACGGAAATGCCCATCGCTGGCGGTCTGAACTATGAAGTGCTTGTGTCCATTCCAACAGACGCTCAAGACAATCTGGCTCTCCTCATTGCGTATGGTCTCACGCACCAGGAAGTCACCATCATTGTTGAGCAGTCGAACCACTTCTTCACGTGGCAGAACGCCATGGAACCACTCCTCCTCATAAAGCGGACGATTTGTCGACAAAGAAATCTGTAAAAGCGATTTTCTATTAATTTTCGGTTTCCCTTAATTTTTGTTTTCTTATTAAGCGATTTATTACGAGCTGATTAAAATACCAAGTCATGCATTTGGTTTAATACAATTTTATTTTTAAAAAATAATATAAAAAAAAAAGAAAACGAAAGCATTTAGCACGCCATTTCCAACAGGCATAACGGAAATGCGTGGGTGCAATGATCAGACGACAAATATATTCGTATTGCAGGCAATTTGAACCAAAAATAAAGAAAATCTACAAAAATACTTAAAAAAATAAAATACTATAAGCATAAAGGTGTATTTATATCAAGTTAAGGTTGATATTGAGAAATTCTAAATTATTACTTGGCCCTGGACAGACCAAGGCAAAAAAAAAAAAAACTGAAGAACTCACAAATATTTTGGATTTTGGACGCTTTTTTCTAGCCGGCGGTATGGGACGACCGGCAAAGACAATTGTCTCAAAGATGCCACTATCTGGGATTAAAGCACTGAGGCTGCTGCTGCTCTGACCGGAAGTGCTCATGCCAAATGAGATGAAATTATTTCCACTTGCGCAATAATCCAATATACCTCGACTTTTCCACACGAATCGCTGACGAATGGTTGACCAAACAACAAATGCCAATTCATGGCAAATCGAGATGATTTTTTTGTCTTAACTTTTGTTTTTGTTGCTTCGCACAGCTGCTCAGATAAAAGACTGATGGAATTGACTGAGCCAAATAAATGCTCAGTTGAACTTGTAGAAGGCATTCTCATTCTTGCTTTTCTCTTTCTCTCTGCGATTTTCGGATTTCACAGAAGTAAATTTAGCATTATAAAAAGTCGTGTGCACCCTGTAAATTTATTTTTGGCTTACTAGAAAAGAGCTTTTCCTCCGGCCAAAGGCAGCATAGCTTTTTAAATGGGCGATAAAAAAATAACCAAAAAAAAAAAAAACAAACAAGCAAACAGATCCATGCAAAATAATTAAATACTGGAAGGAAAAGTGAAGGGATCGAGTATGCAGGCAAATATTTCTTATGTCTTTGGTGGTGCTGGTGTTGATGATCTTGTTGATCTTGGTCTAGGCGACAGCCCTACTCACACTCGCCGCCAAGCTGGGCACACAATAGCAGTGCTCTTTAATGCTGAGGACATCATCACTGCTGCTGTCCAAGTCGTTTTCATCGTCATCTATATCCAGATCGATTTCTTCTTCTCCAGAGGATCTCACCTTGTTTGGGGCAGTGCCCTGTGACTTGGACTTGGGCGGCTGTGTTGGGCAATTGCAAAAGTCCTCTTCGGTGAGATTGCCCATGTCGAACTCTTTGGCGAAATCAAAGACGCTCTTGCTCGGGTGAATGCGACGACGTTTGGTGCAGGTCTTGCAGGGTTTGGAGGCACGTTTTAGCTGAAAGCTTAGCAGCTTGGAACGGAATGCGTTTCGTATGGCTTTGGATTTCTTTGGCACTTTGAATTTCAGTCTTGAGGTTTCCTTGGACGGATGCGCCTGTCCTGTGGGCGCTGCTGATGTTGTTCTTGTTGTTATTGTTGTTGTAATCGTGCTGGTAATTATGGTGGATTGCGAGGTGGCACTGTGATTATTGTTGTTGTGGGAAGTGCTGTTGCTTTGGGTATCGCTACTACTTGATTGACTCTGATTGACTGGCTCTTCCTTGGACGGATTTCTGGTGTCAGTTTGACTGTGATTTTGTGGATTCGATTCTGTGTCTTCGCTGAATACTGAGCTGGTGTGGGTCTTGGCCTGCATGCGGGCCAAGGGGCTCTTGGAGAACTCTTTAATGTTGCTCAAGAGATGGCTGATGGACTTCTGGGTAAAGGACATGGAACGTTTTTTGGCGTGACTGGCAGTCGCCTTCTGCTGATCTTGAGAGGAGCGGCACTCTGAGCTGGAACTAGAGCTACGCTTGGCCTGGCTGTCCGTGTCCGGACCAAAGCTGTGACGATTGGAGCGATTCTGTACAGCAGTTTCATCGGCCATCTCAATGGCATTAACATCCACCGGTGCAGCCGGATTCGCGGGTTGAAGGCAACGCTTAAGGCGATCGTCCAACGCACGATTCAGTTCATCAATGCGGTCCAGGTGAGCATCAATAGAGTTCTGGGGCTGCGGCAGTAATTCTTCCCTTTTCTTGGCTTTACCTGAGAGCCTCAGGCTATCCACTCGATTTATTTCGATTTCGATCTGCTGCCTTTTGCCAGCCAACTCACCACTGGCTATGCTATCGGTATCGCCCAGATCGCCGGGCGTTTGACACCTGCGATTCAGCTCGAGATCGGCATAAATGTGGTTGTTGTTAGTGTTAGTAAGCAATGGCATGTTGGAGTTCAAAGAAACGGTTAGCTGGGGCAAGGCGGGCAACGGCTCCTCCTCGTTCAAACACAACATCGAACACTGCGTGCGACGCAGACGGGGCAGCGCTGGCGGCGTGTTGCTCAACACAATCTCCTCGCCGAGATAGTGGACGCTGGCCGCCAGACGCAGGGGGTTAGTAATGGGCTCGTATCGTGCAGGACTGTGGCCAGTAATTACCGAGAGAGATCCCAGGCTCTGGGAGCGTGGCTGCATTTTGCCCAGCTGGCCAGTCCTCGAACGCGTTGTGGGCGTGGCAGGCTGAGGTGTTGACTTGCGCTTGAAATGCCGACCACGCAGCAAAGTCAAGACGCCACCGCGTCGCATTAACTCGTTAACCAGACTCATACTTACACCCGGCGAGCTGGTCGAGTTCGAGCGCTGTCATCCAATAGGTGGGCAATGCAGTAGATTAGATTGAATGGGTTAGATCGATATAAAATTATCTGCAGCTACTTCCAAGATAAACCTCTACAGCTTAAGCCTACCCAGTCACCATTCTCCCCAGAGAGAGATTAATCACCTACCTGCTGTTCATTGTTATAGCCATTTTCGATGAAATTCTGCTCCATGGTAAGGTGATCATCACAACCAGAGGGCAGCTCTTCGCAGCCCACTTCATTCAGGGCATACTTGATCATATCGACGAGTTTCTGTTTCTGTTTCTCCTGACAACGCAAATCCTTGGACTGTCGACTGGACAAGAAAGTGAAAAGCATTAGGAATGACCGCCTCTCTTACATCACCACCAAGATCTCAACTCACTTATGACTGTCCTTGGTCGTAGGTATGCCATTGGAGGCTGTGCTGCCATTTGATATAATGCTGCCATTGGCCACCGGTGAGCCGCCGTTAACATGCTCGATCATTTTTAATTGCTTCTCCTGACATTCCTTGACTGCAGCTTCCAATTCCAGGAGCCTGTTGCGCAACCAATCCACTGTCAAGTTATCCACCGTTAAAGTGCTTGATTGCAATTTGCCGGGTATATCTTCGATGAGTGTATCATCGAACTGAAACAGCAGTTGTGTGGTGGGCAAGGTTCTATGGGAGAAAAGTGATTTATTTCTTTAGTTGATTCGTATTACCTGAGAAATGGTCTGGACTCACTTGTGTTTCTCTGTAAATTCGCCATACTCTTCGGCTGGATTGATGCTGTTTATCACAGTGTCTATGCGCTTTTGTATTTCCCTGAATTTCTCGGACGTCAGATCGCCATGCTGGGCTGCCTCTTGCAGAATATTGCGCCAGAGCAAGATGAAGCTCTCTTGGACTGATTGCTGATGTTCGAGCAGGCCGGGCAGCAAGACCGTTCGAAAGTCCTTCTCCACCTCGATGGCCTCGGTAATGGAGAGCACGTATTCGTTGTGTGTGAGATGCAATTTGCGGCAGGCCTTCTGGTATTTATCGCGTACATCATCCAGTTTGCGACCGCTGCGACCTGTGGGTGCTTTACAAAGAAAAATGCGCTACAATCGATTTTCAGCTTCAATTTAATAAGGCAAGTTCACCCACCTTTTATGTAGTGCTCTTCGAAACGTGTACGCAGCGCCTTATAGCCCTCCAAATGTTTTTGGTATTCGGTCTTCTTGCGTACCACCTCGTCTGCCAACTGTAAGAAAAATTAAAAACAAAGTGTGAATGAAATTGCAACATGTGCTATGGTTTACTTTGCTTGTCCCATTAAACCACTTTCCCAAAAGACCTATTACATCAGTGGGGATTGCGGTGTCGACGTGTTGTCAATTTATATCTAGTCTCACACGCAAATCTTTAAACAATCGCTGTCAACACGGGGTATGAGCAATGCAGCCGCAATCACTTTCTTCATTTCAAGATTATCGCTTTTTGACTTGTGGCTTTTGTTTTTTTTCCATGTTTCTTTGCATAGCAAACATTTTCTCACGTCTACACCTGCAGATTATGCAAGTGGAAGCGGATAACATTTGTTAATTGCAAAATGCAATTGTAATGACAAGTGACCGAGCGAAAAGGACAAAAGCATCCTCATCATTGTTGTGTACAGCAAATGTAATATCCGTTAGCTGTGTCAACATTTGCTTAATGGCCGACAGGTCCAGTTAGTCGCTTGGCTGTTATTGCCAACACAAAATTGCTGACTCAAGCCGGGTGAAACCAGGCGGCAGGAAGAGGCCGAGTTAGCCAAACCAACTGGTCGATACTGTGTTGGCCATAAACAAGCAAATCAACCGCCAAACTTGCTGCGATAAAAAGTTGCTGGCAACACAAATCGAAGAACACCTGAGAACAACTCATCTACTGATTTGTTGTTGTCTTGATGTCTTCTTGTCTGAGCCAGGCGTGCATATTAAACGCATCCCGGGGCGGCTTGAGGAATCACTTCAACCAGAAATAACAGAAAAACCTGATCACGCTCTCTCTCTCTCTCTCTCTCTCTTTGTCACTTGGACTTTGACACTTGAGAGATGCGGAAACGAAAAAGCCAGCCAGAAACTCCAAGAGTCTTGCGAAACTTTGTGGAGTGGCAAAATAGAAGCAAAAATAAAATTTAATTGAAATTAAGTGCCAATTGAACTTAAATGACTTTCAAGCGTCACCCATCCCCTTCAACTAAATCAGTCACCGTCTAACTAAAATTATTTTTATAAACAATGAAACGACTTTGATTGCCTGAGACAATTCTCAATAAAACGGTGACACTTTGATTGATTGCCGGCAAGCAATAAAAAAAAAATGTCTAAAGAAATTAATAGAAAAACAAAAACAAACTGCACAAAAATAACAACAAAAACAAAATATATTTTTTGACCCACTTTTTTTTTTAGATTTTGTTTATCTATCTGACTCTTTCATTCAGTCAATTCGGTTTCTCGAATTGCCATTGAAAGTGTTACATTTTTTTTTTTATTTTTACAACTTTTTATTTGTCTTATTGAAATGAAAATGGACACGTAATAAGTGCAAACAATGTTTAATAATAATTTTTGTTTTTTTTTTTTGGACTACCAAAATTCTCGTGCTCAAAATTCTGTTTTGTTGTTTTGCAACTTTCAATGAAGTCGATAACTTCGGCAGCTGTTTGGCTTGGTTTGGCTTGGCTGGGCTTGTCTTGGTCTGTCTTGGCTTTTTGGCTAATTTGCCTAAAAAGTTGTTTAGAAAGAGATGCCAACACACACACACAAACACACATGCGGGCAGGAAAGTGGGTCACGTATTGAAAAATAAAAAACCAATACCCGAACTGGCGCTGGCTCACCTCGCACTTTGTTTACAAATGATTGCCAATTTTAGAGAGAAGGAGAAAGAAAGAGAGAGGAAATAAATTTGTATTCTTGCAGGAAAGTTACACGTTTTGTTTTGGTTGAAGCCACCTGCGTGGCTTTTTTTTTGTTTTTTTGGCTAGCAACTTTCTTATTTTTCTCACGCTAGCTAATTTGGTATTATTTAAACATTCTGTTGTTTTTTGTATTTTTCTTTGAGAAAATTTGAATTTTATTTTGTATTTATCGATGATCTAATGGCAACTGTGAAAAGTTCAGGCAACTGCCACGTTTCGCATTAATTAGAATTTTTATTATTTTAATCAATTCTTAGGAAACCAAAAGCATTTTTTTTTGATTGGCAAAAATTCGAGACTAAAAGCATTTGAGAAAAAAAAATGGTTTATGATGATAATAAAACAAATTAATAGACGAGTCACATAAATTTGTATGAGTAAAATAAATAAAAATTCGAAAGGCTTCAAATAAAATCCAAAAAAGTCAAGGCATTTATTTAATCTGAAGCTTTTGATTATTAGGTGACTCTTTTTTTTCAGACTTAGAATCTTAGAATTTCTCTAAGACAAAAATAAATTTATTAAATGACAACTCAATCAATTGAAATATTTCAATTCAAGCTCTTCTGAAAGCAATCAAATATTGCCTTTAATCAAAATAAATTTGTCACAAAAAGTATTGCGAAATCGTGACACAATACCAAATTACTTGTATTTATTGTATGAATCGAATACGAAGCCAACTCCAAGCCCAGATCCAATTTTCCCAGCCCAATCAGGGCGAGCGCAGCTAGTGAAATTCCACAATTGAGTCGGAGCTGCTTTTTTATATTTTTTTATAAATTGACTCGGTCGTGTAGGGTGGAGAGGGGAAGATGTGGCGACAGCAGTGGCATCGTCACACAAAAGCTAACAATTTGAATATGAAATGCGTGCGCATCAGCTGTTACAACAAAAGCAATAACAATGCCCTCTCAGAAATCGACATAAAAAAGCCGAAAAGTTGAAAAATTGACTTTTCCCTTTGTTGTGGGCCCAACAACAGAATCAACAATCACCAATAAAAAAACCATTTGAAAATCAATGCAGTTCATGTTGATTTTGATTGTGTGGCTTGGAATTTTCAATAAGCTTTTCATAGTTGCATAAGCGTTGACAGGCTAAAAAGATTGAGGAGTCATTTTGGGGCGGCGTTTAGTTTTGTCTCGCCAACGAGTTGAGGCATTTTCCGCCTAGTCAACGTTTAGTTTAGTCGTATAAAAAAAAAAAAAAAAAACAAAAACAAAAAAAAAAATTATGTAAATTATGCAAATATTTTTACCCGTTGGTCAGTCGGCACACAAGAGGCCACATAATTAGTCAGCTCTCGCAATGAATCGCCCAGTATCTTTGTATCTCTTTTTGTTTTTTTTGCTTGGTCATTGAACCCTGAGACTCGCGTACTCCACACAATGGGCAAAAAAATAAAATAAAAAAAAATCCAAGCCATGCCAAATTTATGTTTAATATTTTTATGGCTCTAACAGTTAAATCTTAAAGTTTTCTTTGCCTTTATTGATGAGACTCGAGGAGACCCCTTGCTGTTCAGCCAGCTCAAAGAGAGAAAAAAAATATATAATCAAACGTGTCTTCGCTTTCATTGCAACAATCAGTCGACATGCAAACTATTCAAATTGTTTATATATTTTTGTTAAATTTATTATTTATTATTTAGCGGGGAAAAAAAATAAAATAACCATTCAAAATTTTTGCATGGCAAAAGTGAAAGAAGCATGACGAAGAACTTTAATTATTAAAACTGTGATATTTTTTTTTTGTGCAAACGATTGGCAAAATGTTTTGAGTCAAAACTGACTTTCTATTTCGGTTTGCTAAATTGCCAATTTGACTGGCACAAAAGAATAGAATATCGAATGACAGAAATAGTGAAAGTGTGTGTGCTGCCCATTCTGGCAAGTTTGTTGCTTAAGTCTTTTGATTTGCCTCCTGGGAGCAGCATTAACTTTGCTGGAGGTCTCAATTTAGTTGGCAAGCTGCAGGACCACTTTTCAATATCAAAAGCCACCTACGTGTGCCAACTTGTTTTGCATACACACACACACACACACACACTCACACACACAAGCCAGGCCATATCTGTGGTTTCAGAGTGCATCCTGAATACAGAAAATTGAGCAGAGGTGGAAGATACTATATAAAAAAAAAGAGTCTTTGGCGTTGAGCATAAATTTCGAAATGCATAAAAAACAAAAAACTCAGGCGCTAAAAAACATGCGCAATTTTTTATTTCTCATTTCTTTCATTTTGTTTTTGTCGTTGCTCATTTTCGATTTGTTGCGCATTTGCTGCCACCAAACCAAAACAACACCGACAACAATAACAGCAACAGCAACAACAATGGTAACAAACTCTTAAAGTTCTGTTTTTATGAAAATTTATGACCGTAAAGGAAGCTGCGCGCCCGCTGGGCCAAAGATGTTCGCTGCATTTGGCAAAATGAAGTCACTTTTAGTTGATTTTATAGTTGTTTTTGTTAGCCAGCTGCGTGTGGCTTTATGCTTGTCTTTGTGCTTGTATGTGTGTGTGTGTTTGTTGTGCCGCACAGCTGCGTTTATTTTTTATGTCAAGGGAACTTTGAACATTGAAAGCAACTAAAAGTTGAATACGACGCAAATAGACAAAGCCTGAGTATGGGTCCGCCTGGGTCTGTGTCCGTGTCCGTGTCCGTGTCTTGCCAAAGTTATTAAAAGTCATATTGAAAAGCTAGACAAGTCGGGAAGTGCTTCGGTGACTGGATAAGTTGGCTTACTGGCTCACTAGTTTGGCTGGCTGAGCGTGTGTTGGTTTGCTAATTTATTTTTACTGCACCCAAACATGATGAAGTACTTGCAACGCAGCCGACAAGCAGCGTCAAGAAATTAAGTTGCCGTGGCTGCGCAGTCGCAGACCCTGGGACAGACTCAACCAAAGTTAAAGCATAAGCAGAAGCAGAAGCCGAAGCAGCAGCAGCAGCAGCACCAGCAGTACAGATTGCACCAAGCTAAGTGGCAGGTACATGCCCAGCATAAGGCAAAAATCAAAGCCCCTTTTACTGCTTGGCCAGAACAACAACAACAACAATAACAATAACAACTGTGGTCGGCAGGCCGTAAAGCATGCGCAACTAACAAGAAGACATCGACTGAGACAGCCGCAGCAGCAGCCTGGTCGGGGGCAGTAACATCTTTCAGTTCAGTTGCCGAGTCTCCCCAAACTGCCGATCTGTGTTTGCCTGCTCCGTTCTTTATTGTTTTCAACACTCTCTTTCTCTTCTGCTCTTCCCTCTCTCTTCGAGTATCTGTGTATATGTGTGTGTGTGTGTGTTTTTTTCATGTTGCAGACTTGTTTCATAACTGGTCCACAATTCTTGGAATCGAACGAACAAAGCCTGTGAAGACTGAAGAGTTTTTAGAGTTGGGGCTGCTGGGTACTGCGACTTGGGGCTGGGGCTGGGCTGGGGCTGATTGTGATTTTGACCGACAAACGTTGTCTGCTCTTTGTTGTTGACTCTCCTGTTGGCTGTTTGCCTTTGAGTTTGTTTTGTGTATGTTTGCTCGCCGACTCGGCCAACTTTGTTGCATTGCCTCGACTTCAGCCTCAGCCTCAGCCTCAACCTCAGGCCCCAAACTCACACACACATACACACACATTGCAGTCTTGCTCTTTCCCCTCCACCTCCGTCGCAGTGGCAGTGGCAAACAACAAAAAAGGCAAAATGTACTTGAAATTGACTGAAAAGATATGCCGCACATGCGCGTAGTAGATTATTATGAGATAAAGGCGAAACGTTCCGTCGACGATTTGTTGTTGCTTTTGTTGTTGTTTCTCTATATTGTACAATACCTTTAGATTGGTAGTAAAAAAAAAAAGACACCGAGCACAGAGAAAATCAAAAAGGGTTCACTCTTGCCTTCCACAAATTCATGGCCGGTTTCGGTTCGCTTTGGTTGGGTTGGATTGGGTTTGGTTTGCAGTTGGTTCGGTTCTAGACGCCGCCACCGTCGCCAACGATCCCGAAATGGCAGTGGCGTGTGTGTTTAATGAAATGTTAGAAAACTTTTTCACGCGTTTTACACTTTTCGTCTGTGTGCCCATGTCGGCGGCATCTTTACCCAAGGCCTTAATTTATGGTGTCTGCTTGACTGCTTCACCAATAACCACTGGCCGACAATTAAATATCATGCTATATATGATATAGAACGAATTGAAAGGGATCAAAGCATTTTAAAGGTTAATAGACATAATCCAAACTTAATAGAAAGCCGTCAGCAGACTGCTCAAACTGGGGATAAAAGGAGACTTTTGCTAAATTAAATTTAATCCTGAAAATTTGTTTTTGAAATGAAAAGATTTATGCACTCCAATTGACTTGGGAATAGAAAAAGAAGTTAAGCTAGATTTCGGCTTAACTCATTAACAAAATTGGTCTTCATGACCATAAAATCAATTCCAATTATACAAAAAAAAAAAAGAAGCCACCAAGAAACTGCGCACTTGCGCAGCTGCCCACTTGGAGCAGACGAACCATGTGCGTACCATAAGCATCAACACGTCAATGGCCTCAGGCAGTGCCTCCAGCATCTTTGTTGGAGCAGCACACAAAAGTTTCTTGAGAAACAAGATAAATGCTTTTGGCAAAACAAAAAAAATTCACACCAGATAAAAATCGTTCTTCTTTTGATTCTATTTATTGTCATACATGGTCTGTCACTTTTTTTAATTGTTTATATGCTTTTTTTTTTATTTAGGCTGCTGTTTTTTTTTTTGGGGTTTCTGATTATTTTTACTCTTTCTTGTCTCGCTTGTTATTTTATTTTATTTTTTTAATTTCTCGTACCAGTCTGCGCGAGGGCGATCAACTTTGCTTTTGCCTCATGACTTTGTCACACACACACAAACATACATATACAGATACAGATACAAATTGGGATGCTCATACTATTTAGAGTGGATGGGAGTACCTTATTGGGTTAAGTGCACAGCAACCGGTTTATCAGTCAAGAGTTTTCTTATTTTAGTCTAACAATGAAGCGTTTAACATTTTATTTATTGTATTTTTGTCGCAGCTCTGTGAGAGATCGCCAGGCTTCAGCTCATTTGACGTCAGGTTTGTTTGATTAACATAAGATCGACTGGGCGTATAAACAAACGTCATCACACAAGTCAAGTCAAGTCATTCTAGATATTTATTAGGAGTCAGTGCAAATATTTTTTTATTTATCATACTACGATTTCATTTTTGTTATTGGCTTTTATTGCCTCACTTCCCGCCAGACAGCAAGTTGTGAAGTTGTTTTTGAAAATTATCAATTGGAAAATAAAAATCGAAAGGCTTGTCGAGATAAGTAACCGACTAATGATTTTAGATAATTTAACTTTTGAGTAGCTGTTCGACTTGTGGTTGATTTGATTGTCTTTTTCCTTAGAATTGATAAAGTTAATTGAGTCAATTAAGCTAAACGATCCAAACGAGTGCCACAAATCTAAATGAACATAATTATAATTATTTATTTAATGTTTGTTTTTTTTTTTTTTTTTTGTATGTATTTTTATGTTGTGCTGTCTTTATTTGTATTTATGTATTTATAAATGGGGTAAAGCTGCTTAACAGCTTTCGACCACAAATTAGACAAAAAGCCGACAAGCCAGCTACTTTCACAGCTAAATGGGAATCGGAATCTTTCTCTCGGTGGCTGTTTTGCGATTGAAAGTTTGTCTTTTTGTTTTCGTGGCTTTAAGAATTTCTCTTTCGCAATAATTGACTCAAACTCAATTCGTTTCAATTAAGAAATGCCAGTGAGAAATCAAATCGAATGTACTGAAAACCAGAAGTGCCGGCAAACTTGAAAACTGGAGTATCCAACAGATACACAAACATGTGTGCACTTTGCAGCTTAACCAGAACCAGAAATAAACATGTAAACCGCATTTACCAAACCCAACCAAAGTGGAAGACCCAAACTCAACAACTGCAACGCTGATCCACTTTCTGCCAGCGCCAAAAAAAAAGAAAAAACACACCGCGTGAGAAAGAGAAAAAAGAAATAAAATAAATAAAACTAAGGCCCCAAGGCGGATGTCTGAACAAGTTCAACTGACAATCAGCATCACTTAAAAAAAAAAAAAATCTTCACTGCGGATACGCTTTTTTTTTTTTTTCTTTTGCACTGGTTTTACCCAAATTTGGGTTATGGAAAACCCACCCAGTCCACATCCACGGCTGCTGCTGACCTTACCACAGAAATTAGCAAACAAGCCGAACAACACTTTCAATGCTCCAAATGGCGGTAATTTTTCGGCACGTATCGGTTCTTCTCAAACCAAATAAAACCAAACAAGAAGAAGAAGAAGAAAAAGAAGAAGAAAAAAAAAGTTCAGAGGCGCCGGAGCAAAAGAAATAGGCACAACAAGTTTATTGTCTTTCGGCCATAAATAAACAGCTTTTATGTTTAGCTTAGTTCAGTTTTTCTTACCCTTTCCACCACGGTTGGGTTTCTTTTGAATTGACCAGAAAAATAAACAATAAGAAAAAAAAAAAAAAACTATTATTTGTGACTCTGACACTTTGTCACTCTTTGACTTTGCCTTGAACAGAAGCTAAGCAAAAAATGTTCAAGTCGGTTCGGTCCAATGATTCCACTGTGCAAAAAGTTCAATGCCATATAACTTTTGGCTTGCTTATTATTAAGTCGATAATAAGTCGAAAAAATTGAAAAAATTTACCCAGAAATTGCCACAGCCAGCAATAAAACCCAATAAACTTGTGTAACTCTCGGAAATGCCACAACTCAAAAAGAGGGTAGCTAGAAGAGTACTGAAAGTGTACAGGATTTTTTTAATAAGGTAAAGGTAATGGGCATATTAAGTTTGTAGTGAAGGAGACGTCGTAGACCCCCCAAATCGATATAGCCATGTCCGTCCGATTGGTCCTTATGGATCTTAGAGACTACAAGAGCTAGAATAACCAAACTTGAGATTCGGACTCCTTATATATGATCGTGTGTGTGCGCTGGAAAAGTTTATTTTTTTTCTCCCCCTGCCCTTACTTCTACCCCCTCACTTTTTCAAAGTCTTGTAATTTCTACACGTTTAGGATTTTGATATTTGTTGCTTCAGAAAGGTTGTTAGGAATCTAAAAACCTTTGAATTGATACCAAACATGACTAAAATCGAACCATATTTACATGAGATATAAAAAAAAAAAACGAAATTTCAGAGTCAAGATTTGAATTCAAACGGTCGAATGAACAGTCCGATAGATGGCGTGCTTGCTTGAAGGGTGTTGTTGGATTCAAAGGAATTTTAAGATCAAAGGCTTAATGTGAAAGTAGCTGCTCAGGGTAACCACCCGACTAGGGTTACCACCCGGCTAGGGTTACCACCTTCAGAGTACTAGGTAAAGGATATCCCTAGCCCAAGTAATATTTTGTTTTGTTAATTTAAAGAACTCTTTAGTCAGCTCTCGCTTGCAACAGTTTAGGCTTGGTTCAGTCTTTCTTGGCTCAGCATAAAAATCAAAAAGTCTTCCCCCCCTCCTGCGGGTCTTTCGTCTTTTCATTGAGGCCTTTGCTCACCTTCGCTGCGTAGGGTTTCCATAGGGCAAGTGATGACACGGTTGACAATGACGACAACTTTCTTTTCGATTGCGCAACAATGACAAAGATGCCTCAAAAGCGCACCACCCCCTCAACAGGTCTAGTCGATTGAGCCACCTGTTTTGGCCAACTTGTAACTATGGCAAATTTGCGAATTCTTTTTCAGTGTTCAAGTATATATTTTAATGAAGGCAACCACACAGTTTTGTGTGTGTGTCCTTTGGTTGTTGTCGTCATTGTCAGCGGCAACGTCAAGGTGAAATGCCCAACAATCGATTGATTTTGCATGCTTAGATTAAATTGATGGCAAATTCTGACAGACCCGTTTTCAGCGCAAACACAAACTCGGCCCACACTTTTGTGGTTTCAACAACAAAAACCAAAACAACAAAAACAAGAATAAGAATAAGCTAAATAAAAAATGCAAATTTTTTTAGTGCCTTTAAATGGCCAATAAGTTTGGCTACTCTTTTCGATGTTTTAACACATTTATGAATTTTAGCATTTTTGTTTTCTCGTTTTAATTTTATAACTTGGCACATTTGATGTCTGAGTCATTTTGGCTTTTTGGTGGCTTCTGCAGTGCGACATTTTTATTTTTAGTGGCCAGCTATAAAAGTATATTCGATGTTTTATAAGAAAACATTTTCACCCGGCAAATTTTTCATCAATCTAAAATACCTTCGAAAATGAGAAATATAAATTTTCGAATATGTTTTGCTTTGGCTCTCAGCAATTGTTAGGCTATTAATTTTTTTTTTTTTTTTTAGTTGGTTGCAGCTGTCATTTTAGCTAATGCACTGAGGCACTACAGCAAAGCAGCATATAAGTTTGTTGCGGCACACGCTGCGGCTACGTAATTTTCTATTTTCAGCCGAAAAACAATGCGTTCAGTTTTTATCGCGAAAAAAAAGTATAACATAAATTAGTCGCGCTGCCAAAGCCATAACATAAATTTCACTTTTGTAAGCTAATAAAAACACCAAAGAGAACAAAGACAATTTTCATATACAAAACAAAATTTTCATTTATGGTGCAAAAATTCAGCTAGATTTATGAGTATTTAATATATATATATTTTTTTGTTTGTTTAATTGGTGAAATCTATATATATATTTGATCTTTTTTAGCTTTACTAAAAGTAATTCCATTGGCATTTTTTTTTTCGTGTGAAGCTTTTATTTTCAATTTGGCTGTAAGCCAAATTAGCAAACTAAATTAACACTGCCTGTCTGTCTGTTCTGCTTCTTCTTCTATCTGAGTTGATTTTCAATTTTCCACTATATTTTTCATGTTCGACTTTTTTTTTATATAGAAAAATGATTTTTTTTTTATCGTGCTGTTAGTGCCTTTAAATTCTTGTACAACGCCACACTGCGTATGAGCAATGGCAGAGAGCATAAAAAAACATTTCGGTTGTAAAAATCAACGAAAAATGCCATCGTCTCTCGAGTAACAACAATGCCAGACATAAACTCAGTTTACCCACTATTTGGGGATGCCCCAAAATGGAAAACTCCGGTCTCAAATGCTTGGGTATTTTTTCTTGCAAAATTAATGTGCTTTTGGTTTGAGGAAGAGGCGTGGTCGGGGGCGGTCTGAATTTTGGCTGATTGCTCGACGACCGTTTTTGCTAAAATTGTTTTTCCACCCGGCACTTTGATAGAAATTACAAACAATAATGCGTTTTGTTAATGGCCATGAGGGGAGGGCGTTGGTGTCTGCCAGTCTGGCTGTGCATAACTTTGGCTATTAGTCTGTGCTTGCGGCTGGCAGATTCGGCTTCTTGTTTTGCCAGTTGTTGTGGTGGTGGTGGTTGTCGTTGTTGTTGTTGTTGTCGGTTTGAATGCAATGCAAGTTTGAGTTCGTTTTTGGCACATTCTCAGAATTTTTCTATATGGTGAAAGTTAATTGAGTCAAAACGAGACCACAGCTTCAAGTGGACAACGTTTCGACATTAATTAAAATATTTTCAACTGTGACAACTAGGGTCCGTCCAGAGCAGATTTATGCTCACATTTGTTTAATCGAAAAGTTTTCCACTGGGCCAGGAAAATTGGACAGCCTGGCCTTCCACACAGAGTCTGGTGGTTGATTTTAGCCAATCTGCCTGCAAGCCAGCCAGTCGACCGGCATTTTTTTTTTTTGGCATTATTAGAATTCTGTGAAGAGGGCCACTTGAATTGAAGAGGTCGAGTGACTTTTACAACGAGTGTTCCGGTAACGCTATCGTCACGGCCACAGCCCTACCAGTGTTGTCTTGCTCATCCCCAGATTGGTTGAGGTTGTTGTCTGGCCTGGCTGTCAACTCTCTGTGCTTGACATTGCAACGTTCACTTCAGTCGTTTGTCATGTACGCAAGCCGCCAGTCTGTCACTCTGTCACTCTCTTAGTCTGTCACTTCCTGCCTCACCCACTCTGCCCACTGTTGTTGTCTGCCCTGGCTGGGCCAACTGCTTGACCCTTCTGCTCGGCAAGCTTTGGAGCTGCCCTGGCATGTTCGGCCTGCTGCTGCCAGGGTAAGCCAAAATGAAAACTTTCTCCTTCTCCAACTCGAGCTTTGTATACGTTTTGACATTGCGGTTTTTGGCTGGCTGCCTTTAACTCAATTTGTTAGCCTGTTATTGGCAGCCGTCAAGAAGAATTGCAAAAAATAAAAATTGCACAAACGCGGCCCCAGCACGTGTGGCCGGGAATTCTTTAGAAAATTAAGAGTAATCAAATATAATTTGTCATCATTCAACGGGGCCCGGCGATAAAGAAAAGAAAACCCATCAAAAGCATGAGCAACGCAATTTGTTTATACATAAAATACCATAATTCCTATTTCATTTGGTTTTTGTTCTCATAATCTGTGACGTGGGTGGAGGAAAAAAAAAAAAGAAAGAAAGAGTAGCTAAGGGCCCACCCAGATAATTCATGTAGACTTGGAGTGCTGGCAAATGTCAAGATACCGCACCTAGATCATAAGCTATACCAACAACAACAACAACGAAAAATAGTAAACAATAATAATTGATGTTATTTCCAGCAAAGTCTGCCAAGAGACCTGCGAAGAGAGAAGGAAATAGTTCGAGAAAGAAAATAAGTTTGTAAATTTTTGTAAACTTTCTTTCATTCGAATTTTTTCCCAAAAATTTCTTTTTGCACAATATTAATCAAGAAAAAAAGAAAAACCCAAAAAAAGGTTTGCCCAAAAATTATACAAATAAACAAGAACATATGAATTAAAGCAAACAACACTTGAGATACATTTTTGTTTTCATTGAGCACATAAAGATACACACAGAAACACACAGAAATTAATTATTTTCTGGAGAAAACAGAAAAACAAATCCCAACGTTATCTTGGGGATGCCGAAGATTACAAACTCTTTTCGAAGGTTTCTGTTTGGGCCGATTTAGGTTTGTATGTGTATGATATAGTAGTCCGATTTTAACAAAAATTCAGCACAAACGAAAGGGATCAGTTAATAAATGTGAGAGTTATTCCTTAAACCGTTTTAGGTTTGTATGAAAGCTATATGATATAGTGGTTCGATCCCTCTAAAATTTGGTACATGTATCTATAAATGTTTGATTTATTCCTTAAACCGATTTAGGTCCGTATGACAGCTATAGGATAGTAGTCCGATCCGGTCGGTTTAGATAAATGTGCTGCCTAGGTATATACCAAGTCTCATCAAAATACCTTTAAAACTGAGAGTCTAGTTTGTATAGAAACAGACAGATGGACATGGCTATATCAACTCTTCTAGAAATTCTAAGTATTCCCTTGGTAACTTTTGTGGGTCTACGCTGTTTGGTTCTGTGCGTTACAAACATAAGAGCAAAATGAATATACTCTTTTTGTTTTCTTCGAAAAGATTAAAAAAACAGAAATAAATTCAATTCAAATGAATGTTAATTCAGTTTAAATATTTTTAGATTTTTTTTTTTTTTTTAATTAAATTCAATTAACAAAGAGCTCAGACTAAAAATATATTTGCTTTTCTTTTTATGTAAGTCCCCGTTTGGATTTATACGAATCGAAACCAGTTGCTTTAACCTTGAAGGGACACAGAAATTTATATATATAGAAACCGAGCAATCTCAGTGGAGAGTTAACCCCAAAAAATTGCTATGACAACGTTGACAGTTTTCTGTTTGCCCCAAAACTGATTGCATTTATCCGTCTGCTGTCTTGGCGATTGGTGCGGGAGGGGGAGGCAGTGGAGTTTGGTTGCCTGTTTGGTTTTTGCGTGCACGGGTGAAAAAAAAACCGACTAAAGTCAGTTGACGGAAGTAATCATCATCAAGCCAAGCTGCAGAGGCAGCAGCAACTTTGGCAAACATTACACACACACACTTATACAGATTGGCGTGGCCATTTTGGTCGACAATGCAATTGTGTCGCCGACGATGATGACGTAGATGTCGCCGTCGATGGCCTGGATGGCTGTTAAGCTGCCTTCGATAAGGCGTATGTTTGTCTTCACTTGCAAGTTAATAGTTCCGCCAACAGACTTGCACATTTACCCATAAGCCATGGCCAAAAACGAAAGTTGCTCCACCAGCCGCCAGACTAAATAGACGAAAGGAAGGAAATACTGCAGGCGGAAAACTGTCGCTCCACCACTCTTCTCGGCGAAAATCCATTTCCATTATATGGCAATTATGTGTGAGCAACCCCCGAAATGTGTGCTGCTGGCTGTTGGGGGGATTTCCACAATGTCAGGCGCCAGGCGCACGCCATGATGTCGCCCCAGACTGCTTCGTCTTTCTGTCCCAGAGACCAGCTAGTCTCACCGATTTTCCCCCCACAAGCCAGTGGTCCCAGTAGTCTCGCCTAGTCATAAAGTTTCGCTTTTGGACGACACAAGCAACAACAACAACAACAATTATGGGTAGTTTGTAATTGCAGTTGCTGTTGTTGTGTCGCCCCAAACATTTGACCAAGATTTGTGCACGCGACCAAAAAGCAATGTTTAAAAACAACAAAAACAACAACAAGAAGAAGAGCAAGGGGAATGAGAGCACAGAGAGAAAATATTTGCTGTTCAATTCTTGGGCTGCGTGCCGTTTGCTTTAGTTTTGTATAGCGATAAAATCACTGGCAACTTGAGAGATATACACAAAAGATACAAAAGTATCTACGGCAAGCAACAGAGTGTAGAGATATCTTGACGGTGTTGCAATTTGTGTAGCTTTTGTCGCAATGTCAAGAAACTTTTCACATTCCCTGATAAACTGCCTCCAAGGAAACAGATCCTACTAAACTTTTCCCAAGTGAGTCGAAAAGTTGCTTTTATTGAGGTAGCCTAAGCCTAAGAGTTGTTTATGCATGCGGGTGGTTAACTGGCTGGCCATCAATTATGCAGACTAAAACTTTATAGACACTTGAATTACAGGGCTTGGCACGGGCCATGCTCCGGGTCAATGCAACTCAATCAAATGGGCAAGGCAAGGCAAGGCATCTCCTCACTTGACTCAAGTGCAGCGCTTGGCTAATTCTCGTGGATAGACAGGGATGTGAGAGGTACAGTTGTGCACAGTTGGCATTTGGCATTTGGCTTGGTTAAAAAGTTTGGCGCCGCCACTTGAAATCCATCAGGCCCCTTCCATTGGGAATACTATCTCTGCCAGTTGATTTGTAGAATTTTAATCCAGAGTGGTCACAACATGGGCTCTGGTTTTCCCCTTACTCTAACGGGGCCTGCTTGAAAAAGTATCTCAAAAGTGCTTAGCCATGTGCATTTGTTAGATACAAAGCATTTTGCTTAACTCATACTCCCCCTCTCTCTCCCTCTCTCTGTCTTTCTCTCTCTCTCTCCCATCAAACCGTTATGCTCACTGTAGCTGTTGTGCTGTCTTTATTGCCACGGTCTGTTTGAGAATAGTATCTTATCGGCTTATCTGGCATACCAAGTCCAGACTGCCAGTCGTAGGCATGCTCGCCATAAAGATTGCATTCAATTGAACTTCCCCAGTGTAATTAATACACTAGGGGTGATTTTTATTTATATATAGATATATATATATATTTTTTATTTTCTTATTCTTTGGGCATTTCAATGCCGTCGTTTTGTGCATATGAAACTTTGAGATAGGCGCATATCTGAGCATGCTTTCTGCGGTTGATCAATCGAAATGCCAGCGAGAACAGCAATGTTGTCAGCCTCGTCACATTGAGGCTTGGGAAGCCATAGAAAGTATCTGGCTTTCCAACTTGGACAGTTGAAGTGTCGCACTAACATGTGAAACAAAATAGTAGGCAAATCAAAGAAGAAGAAGACGAAGCAGAAGAATAAACAAGCACCCGGAAGTCAATTGATGATGCGGGGGTGTTTGCACATTTCAACAAATCTCATATCCATTAGGCATTCGGGCAGGGGAAACTCGGAGTGTGGGCAGCTGGAATATCTGCCATTTGCCCAGAGTTTTTCACACTCTCCTAAGTGTCGTCAATTAAGCAGAGCAACAAAGGCGGCAAACGCTTCATTGCTGATCGTGCTCTCGAAATTTAACCCTCATTAAGTTTTAATATAGGCGCCAAGATATTTGACAATATCTTTGAATAGACTCGAACATTGTCACTGCGTGGGTGCTGCCTAATGCAAATGTGGTTATAGTCTATCTATGATTAACGAGCTGCCTGCCAGTCTGGCCTGATGGAGTGCTTTAAACTAATTTTATTTTAAAGGTATTTCAAGGTTTTTGAAATATTTCATCTTTTTTTTTAAGCCAAAGGATTTTATTATTTTAATTTAAAATTTTTTTCATAAGTCAATTTGACCAACATTTGGCTCAGCTGTTGGCCCCATTTCGAGGGACTACTTCTCAAGTCAACAATAACAAGAATTACTCTTCAAGTCAATTGTTGTCCCACTCTTTCTGCAATATCTTCAGTATCTACATAAAAGAGAACGTTGGCCTGTGTGTGTTTGTGTGTGTGAAGCCATTGCGCAAATACTACAAGTCAAAGTCCAATAAAGAACTGGGCTGTTTGTGTTGTTTGTCTTCAACTTGTTGGCGACACATGCCAATAAATTCTTTCTTTATTGCTGCTCTCTTTTTTTTTTTTTGGTAGTTTTGCAATTTTTTGTTATTGTTGTTGTTGGTAGCTTTACCAAATCGTATGTAATTGACTGATTGTGTGGTTTATTTACTTCTGGTGTGGGGTTGTTAGAAAAGGAAAAGCCTCGGAAAACTCTCTAAATTAATAAAATTCTGATAGACATGTGTTTTTTTAATTTTTGGTTTGTGGAGAGGGGTGGGGTGGATTTCGAAAACCGATTTTGATATAAAAAATTTAGAATTTGTATTTGATTTTTATTATTTTTGTTTTAAATTTCTTGAAATGCAGATACTGCGTCGTTGCTGACAAATAAATAATAATAAAAGACTTTGAAATATTCGACAAATAACAAAACATCCGCCGTCAAATGTCGGTGAATTTGTTCGTTTATTTTTTGTTCTCAAAAATATTTTTGCTTGAAATTTTATTTTGTTTGTTTATCTTTGACAAACGCTGGCAGACGGGGTGCAACCAAGCGGCTAAGATATAAAACAGAGTCCCAAGCGAAAATAAATTTTAGCGTAACAAAACACACACACACACACAGACAGAGACAGTTTTATTAGGTCAATATAAGAGAATATACAGATGGAGGGAGCCAGGGTGTAGTGAATTTTCACACAAGTTTTCACACTGTTTTTTTTTTTTTTTGAGGTTTCCGTTGCGAAAATTTAACGCATCTCAGAAACTACGTAATTTCCCCCAACTTCTTAGGTTTGGGTCCGATGTCTCCCGGTCTCCCGGTGTGCCGATCTCCCAGCACGTGTAAATTCGAGAATTTGAGAATTAGTTGGATTGCTTTTGACCTTTTTTTCTTAAATATTTTTTTGTTGCTTTTGTTTATGGCTTTTGACTCTTCGCTTCATAATGGGCCTGACGGGTTAATAAACTTGTTTCCCACTCAACTTCTGATGTATGTTTATTTGCTTTTGTCCATAGTTTTGTGTGTGTGTGTGTGTGAGTGTGATGCTTCATGGGCCATAAATAAATACTTCTATTGATTTACTATAACAAAGCCACTTGCTGTTCATATTCGAGTGTTTACAGGGCTTAAGCTGCTTAAACAACAAAAACAACAACAGCAAAAAGAACCCACAAAAAGCTCATAAAATCTACCGGAAAATGTAAGCATAATTAGCATTATGTAGTGGAATAGATCAAATGTATAAGAGGAAGAAGTTTCTCAAAATTTTCAAAAAAAAATTAGGAAATAAGCTCTGATCAACTTTATAATTAATGCAGAAATTAATTAAGATTTTTTTCAGACTATAATAAAGTCAAATGTCCGATAAAGACAAAAGCACTGCGAGGGAGTGCCTCAAAGGGGGCCACATTCTTGTCTCATTGTTTTTACAGTTGTATTTTTCTTGCTGTTGTTGTTGTTAATTTTAATGATAAATAAATAAGCAATAAAAAGAATGAGCCTTATAGAGTCAATAAAATTGAAATATTTCTTCGGCTTTCTGCATTGTCAATGGAACGTTGCCCGCTCCGAAATTCCCCGAATTAATTTTTGAAAAAAAAAACTTACATGATTCAGTCGCGCGGCAATTTTTGCATGCTCTTCCTGATAGGTCTTGCGAGCCTTTCGCTTATCCTGTGACAAATGTGATAATTTCTCACAAACAACTTCGAGCTGTTCGGCATTGAACTTAAATTGCTTGGCCTGTTGATCCAGCTCGTCCATATAGGAGCGCCAGTATTTGGTGATTAGGCTGCCTGAAAAGTCACAAAAAAAAAAATAATAAAAATTTAATTGAAGCAATCAGATTATGGTTGGGAAATTTGAATTTTCGCACTGATTCATAATCGGTTTGGATATAGTTTTTTCCCCAGACTTTGAGTGATTCATTATTTATGAATTTTCTTGGCTTGGGTAATTTTAATTGGCTCACAAATTGCCTTAAACTGCATAAATCTGCAATATCAAATTTTATCTTGTCTGGGTTAGACTTAATAAAAATATCTGGGCACCTTCTAAGATTCGAAAAAAAAAATTCAGTAGCTGTTTTTTTCGCAAATATCTCAATGGATTATCCATTATTATTTGTTCATAAAAATCAATAAATAATAAGAAGAGGGTCGAGCGAAACACTTCACGGCCAAATGAGTTGCGCTTCGTTGAGTTTTTTTTCAATCTACTCGACTTGTCTTATAAGCTGGGTTCCATTGATCTACTCAAGTATCACAAGTTCATGGTCCAAGGTGAGAGGAGAAAAAAAAAATAAAGAGAAGAAGCTTCGGCAAAAACAATCAAAGCCCTCAATTGCAAAATCAATCGAAGCGGCTAGAATAAAAATAAAAATGGAAAGGCTGGCAAGTCTTTTGGTGGCAACACAGCTGCAGTTTGACTATCAACAAGCTGAACTAAATAATTTGCTTGTTTTCGGTGCGGATTTTTTGAGTTTGTTTATTTGTTTGTTTGTTCGCCTGTTTTCATCCAAAAGCAAAAAAGTTACAATTGCAGGCAGAGGAATTTGCTAAAATTGAGACTGACAGGAAGGCAGTAGGGGGAAAATTATAGCAATTACATTTATAAACAGCAGCAAAGCTGGTGGAAAACTAAGTGGTGGTGCCGAAGGGGGTGGGGGAAGGGGAAACGCTTGTCTGGGTGTAACCTTGCAGACAGCTGCACTTTGTCGACACTTTGATGAGCTTAGGAGAGATAGCAATTTGTAACAGAGTATCTTTGAGATACACCAAAAGCCCAAATGTTTTGTCGTTGTTGTTGCTTTGTCAGTGCAATTACCAACACACTCAAGCATAAAGAGTGAAAGAGAGAGAGTTAACAGGCAAAGTAAACGACCAACTTTCTGGGCCTGGGTATCTGCTCAAATCCTGGGACACGGACACCCAGAGAGACACAAGAACAGACAGCCAAAACTATATTGCCGGCAGCCGGCTAAGCAAGCAAGAAAAAGAAGGGGAAGAAGAAGAGGAAGAAGAAGAAGAATCGGTAGTGGTAGTTGGCGTCATTATCTCAAATCGTTTGAAATAAAACTCACGCGTATTGTTAAGTTTGAAATGTGATCAAGTCACGCGATTGCTCAACTTTTAAATGGTCAGCCCGGCTTAAGCAAGCTGCCAAAATTCACACAAGACTCTGAACAGCCAACACACCCGGGCCAAGGATTGGCCTGTCTTTCTTTGTCAAGTTGATATGAGTTGATTGACCACTTGGCCTGGGCTCGGTTGACACTTCATTGGCTTGGCTTTTGGCGAAAGTGAAAGCTTTCATTTGTGACTAATTGTTTTGTTAATTTTTAAGTTTTCTTTAAATTTTCTCACCTTGCAGTTCGTCAGCCCGATCAATCTTTAAGCCCTGTTGGGCTGCAGCGCTCAAGCTGAGTGCGTATTCCCTGTCGCATTTGGCCTTCATTTGTATGGAGCGTTTCATGGTCTCCATGAGCCGCAGTTCGGCATCCTGGCGTACTATCAACGCCTCATGGGCTGCACGGCCCTGTAAGGCCGAGGAGAAGCCCATTTCTTTTGTTGTTTTTGCTGTTGTTTTTGTGTTGGTTTTCTTTTGTAAATTTTTGTGGTATTTCTAATTTTTAAATGAGTCACCAATGTTGTTTTGTTTTTTGTTTTAAGCTATATGAAAAGGTGAAATTATAATTTATTCAAAACGAATTAAATCACATTTGAAACACTTGTTGCATTTTTCAATTTTCCTTGGATAATTATTTTCCAAATCATTACATTTTTGCTCATTACACAATTATTGTTTAGTTGAGAACACAAACGAAAAAAAAAACATATCAGCTGTCTGAAGTTGTTGTTGTTTTGAGTCCCCCAGGCTCTTTGATAACTTGGTTATGCATTTGGCGCGACACTTGCTAATTACACAGAGAAAAGGAGTCGAAGAGGGTGAAAGAGACGAGAAGGTGACAGAGTGGAGGGGGTGGGGGGGACATCAACGTAGTCTGTTGATTAACGACATCATTAAAGTCTGGCCAAAGTTTCGACTAACTTTATTTATTTTTTTTTTTCTTTTTTCCAAAAATAATTTTTTTTTTTTTTTTAGTTTTGTGTTGAACTTTTACACTAATTAAGGCAGAAGCTCTTGCTGACTCTTTTTTTTATTTGGAAGTCGTAAATTTGCACAATGAAACGATGTCATAAAAATAAATTTCGTATACAAAAAAAAAAAAAAGGAAAAGAAAAGAAAATACAAGAAAAACGATGGCTGCAACGGTTTCTACTTCACTTGAACTTTTCACAGTGATTTTTTCTCCAAAAACAAAACTGCGACGCAGTTGTTGTTTTTGTTGTTGTTGTTGTTGGTATCATTCAAGTGAAAAACTTGTTTTTCCCGCTTGCTGGCAAACAAAAATAAACATTACCAACTAGAAGATAGCCAAGCCAGCCAGAGCTGAGACTCAGTCAGTCAGTCAGTCTGTCTGTCTGTCTATCAGACAAGCAGCCAGCCAGACTGCCAGCCAGTCAATAAGGAAAAGCAGGCACGGGTACACCACTGGTGACTGTTGGTGATGGCGGTGGCGGTGGTGGTGGTGGCGGTGATAGTGGCTCAGCCACAATTGCAGTACTCAAGCAGGCAGCGTATGTGTATCTTATAGATACGAGAAGAACCGCCTACCGCTTGCAGCCAGCGGGCTGCACTTGGTGCACCAAGGCGCTCGCGCAACAACAACAACAACAACTCTTTGAAGTAGAAGAAGAGGAAGAAGTCGAAGTAGAAGCAGAACAAGTTGATGTATTGTTTGTATGTGCGTGGCTCCGTTTGTCTATATTGGAGTTACCAAGTCAAGTAAAGGCAGTAACACCGCCAGCAACAACAACCACAACAACAACAGGGAAGCAGTCACATCTGCAGGCGCAATATAAACAACAAGAACAACATAAATCCAGCCCAGCCAGCCAGCCAGCCAAGTCAGCCAACCAGGCAGAAATCGCTCCGTTACACAAACAAATAAAATGTAAATAACATTTTTAAGTGCTGTGCCAGAACGCTGCAGCACGTAAATATAATAAATCTAAGCATTTCGGATCTGATAAACTGGAAAATAGTTTTGAGGACCACATTTTGGTTCTTTCAAAAATTTCGAGCTTTTTAGCTTGACACTTTTTTTTTTGTTTTCTTTTTTAATTTTTGGGGAATTTCTTTTAATTTTTACCACAACACACTTTTCTCTTTTTTTATTTATTTTTATTTTCGGCTTGTCACTTGAAATTTGCGTAATCAGCAAAGAAAAGCATTATAATAATTTTATTGGACACTGGTTAAACAACTGTTGATTGCGCGCCCGACTCCAATTTCTTGGCGTATTTTTAATTTACGATTTTATTTTGGGCCTATAGTTTTATTTGGCTTCATTGGGATGGACGTTTTTCTTATTTGCTGCTTGGCTTCTGCTAATATAATGGCAGACATTGGAGCGCGATAAAAAATATTTTAAATTAATAATAATACAAATATTAATGTCAACGACGAAAAAACACACACGATTTTAGTTTTAAGACAGTTTTCGGCTTTTCCGCGAAACAGCGACACGCAACCACTCGACTTCGACGACGAAAAGATACAAAGAGAAATTTGTATCTTTTTCTCTTCAAATTCAACAGATTCGTTTTCTAGATTTTTTTTTCCGCTTTTTCCAGCGTTTTTTCGGCTTTTTCGAGCGGTTCCCTCCTTTTGCGTATCCGTTCCCTCTATTCGCTAAGAAGCACCTTCTTTTCTCTTAGAAGCACTCAGCCGGCGCCAGTGCTGCCAGTAGAAACAGCTCTTTGCCAATGAAAAGTTGGCAGTCTTCTCGAACAGGTTCGAGCTCGCTTTAAGAGACAGCATTTTAAGAGAGAGAAAAGCAATGAGACAAACGGAACCTGTTCCTTTAACTTGTTCGTGAATTAAATAGATACCCCTGCAAACAATTTAAAATTGGTGTCTATGATACGTAAAACCAAAAATTTTACAAAAACATTTGTAAATAAGAATACAACACGGTATGCTGTAAATAATATAATATTCGATAAATAGTCGAAAGTTTAAATTTATATTAATAAATAAGAATACAAAAAAGAAAGGAAGCAATTATATAATAATATATAATGTGATTTTCAATTTAACTACGGAACGCACAAATAACACAGAGTTGCTCAGCACAGAGTTACCACATGGTATTAACATAAAATCTTGTTCAGCACCAGTGCTGCCGTACTAGCATATTTCAGGCTCGATCTAGCATATTACTAATTTTATAAATTTTGCGAATTGCTTATAGCTAGAAATCTAGCATATTGTAATTTAGCTTATTTTATCTAAAAAAATATATTTCATGAAAATTAAAGACTTTTTGTGTTCAAAAATAGATATAATCCGAATTGGGCCAATGTTTACGTAAATTATGCATAAATTATCGAAATAATTGTGTTCCTTTTATCGCCAATTACCATTTTTGTTATCCAAAAAGCTGTAATAAGCATTTTTTTAATAAGTTAAAATAAACATATATTTTGAGTGATCTAGCTTCTTTTTGTTGTCGACATCTGGCAACACTCCGCATTGAAATTGCGCTGTAATTGCAATTCTGCGAACATTCAATTATGAATTCAAGTAAGTGTTCGCATTTTTAATTTTTATTGCTAATTTCTAATTTGTTATTTAAAGCAATTTACTTCCAACTTTGAAGTTCCTTTTATTAAATTGATTAAATTTTTGTATCCATTAGTTTTGGGGAAAAATAAATATAAATGGTTCTTTTCTTTATTTATTAAGAATTATTTTAGCCAGAGCTTATCTCGAAGACCCTCTGTTTTGTCTATTTTTGAAATACATATTACTCAATTTGTTATCTAAAAAAGTACCTGCAGTAAAACAAGCTCATTATGTTCACCCTCCTAATGATGAATTGAAAGCTTCAGTAAAAGTCCAAATGATTTGATAAATGTATTCGGCACCCCCCTCAAACTGCCAAGTTTGGGTTAGTTTGCTTTATCTATCGATTGCGTGCTTTGTTGTTAACCCCTAGAAAGGAATACTTGCCACAGCCTTCAAAGCAGCTCTCAAAACATAAAAACCATGAAATGTAACCAAAACAAAGCAATGATAAATGATATGCTCGGTAGGAAAACAGACGCCCCCGAATCACCCCCTCACTCAGGAATGGGTTGGAAGAATGGTAGAACGGTAAATGCATTTGAGCGTCAACTGCAGCCGGGCCAATAAATTCATTAATAAATGGAAAGTGAAATGCGCAGCAATACTCCAGGACTTTGTCCTTTGTTGTCCTGGCTAGGGCTTTGCAAGGGCATGTCCAAAATGTGTGGTGGGATGCATAATGCAAATGTTTTTTCAGACAAGCAGACATTTCAAAAGTTGTGCAATACCAAGGGGGGGACAAGAGTCCCCACAGCCCAAGCCACAGCAGCATATAATGCATATTGAAATCGTAGTTGAATGCCGGACAGTCGAGCCTGGGCAGGGTGAGAGAACAGGTGGATGGAAAGAAGCGCACATTAATGGTTCCATGTAACTGGCAACCATCCAGTCATTGATTTGATTGGCATTCGAAGGTAGAGTTGATGGAGGACTCAGGGGAAGCCAGTCTGCAGCCTGTTGCCTGGGCCCTGTCTGGCTGGGTTTGTGATCTTTTGTTTTCCTAGTCTTTGTTTTCCCTTGGATTTTAGGATGTTTGCCCTATCGTTGACCAAGCAATGTCCTCGTCAGCGTCGTTACTGCAGCAACACGACAGTGTTTATTTTGTTTGATTCCAGACAGAGCCATAAACTATTTAGTGTCCTCTGCCGACACCGTCATCCCATATTTTATGGCTTTTCTTTTTGTATTTGTGTGTGTGTGTGCGTTTTCCTTGATTACTTGGCAGGTTTCACACTCGGCTAATCCAAACAGCCATGATATTTCCATAGATTAACCTGGAAAACCCATACCCACCCCACCCCACCCCACTTGGGACAATAATGCTTTTCGCCACATAATTAGGCCAACAACAGAGGCCCGCCGCGAAACAAGCCATAATGATCTAAGAATTTCATCTAATTTTAGATTTAAATACAGCGAGCTATTTAGTGACGACTCGGCAATCGTAAATCTTTCGAAATATTTCAAATAGTGCAGCGCCAGGCCGTAAACCATTCGAAAATGTTTTCGAAAACAGAATGCAGGCTGGCGGTCTTTGAAAAACGGAAAACTGAAAACTGCCGACACAAAGAAGTGGGATCTGCGGAAAACATAAAGACAAGAAAGAGAGAAGTGCCCAGTTTAATTGGCACAGCTCTCAGTGGTTGGATGTTCTTCAATTGAGACTAATGAATAAATTACCCAAAGAACGTTATAATTTTCTGTTGGCATGAGGCATGCGAAGTTCAAAACGCTCTGAACTATGCTCAACCCCATCCTCAGTATTGTCTTGACTGCAATCAATTGATAGGGTTCTTCAAAGCCAAAGAAGCAGATACAAATTGTATATTTAAGTTGGACCAGAATTAGCCTGGGATTGAAATGCATATAAATTGCATTGCTCTTCAGGCGAGTTTTCTAAGTTTTCTTATTTGTTTACCGGCCAGGAAAGTGACATTTTTACAAACACCTGCTAAACGATTGTTGGACCGCTTACAGGTATTGTTCGGAGCATTGAGTGACAAGAAAAAATAACAAGACCACTTGTCGGGGGTAACTCCTTGCTTGGTTCTCTGTGGACTGTTTAGCATTCTAGTCAGACGACCTACCGACCGACACCCATGCCAATTTGTATTTGTTGTATTTTGTGGAAGAATTTCTTTCATATCGACGGTGCAATGACAAGAAAGCAACGGGAAAAGACGCCCCAGAGAATATAAACAAGGAGGGGAGCAGCTGTGTGACAGCAGCAGTGGAGACATTTATGGAAATTATTAAGTGCAGCCGTCCGATTGAGGCGTTGGTGGCTTTTGTTTTTCTTGTTGTTTTGTTGTTGTTGTAGTTGTATGCGTAACTATTTGTATACGCAAGAATTTGTGCAACGTCAGAGAAGTCACTGACTGACTAACACGCATTTCAATTTTTATTGTCCAATAGAAAGAGGCTATTTTAAATTTATTTCAATATTGACGCTAAATGAATTCTAATTAAGATTTTTATTCATTTTGAACTATTGCTTGTTTTTTTTTGTATCAACAAGCTGGAATCTGACCCAAGTCGGTAAAACTGACCCCATTTTATTGCAACTTTGATTCTTTGATTTGTTCTTATAGCTTGTTTGGCTCTTTCTCTGAATTAAATAGATTTGATATGTTAACTTCATTGACAAATAAACAAATTTTACAAAAACATTTAGAAAAAATTCAAAAAATATATATTTAAATTTTGTGCCATAACAATTGATTACAATATTTATCGGAGTTATCGATAAGAATCGATCATTTGTGAAAATTCCAATTAGAATTGCGGGAAAAATTCGTTTCGAAAATACAGTTGTTCAAAAGTGCAAAAAAGAAGTGACCTAATTAATAATTTACACAATAAAAAAGTGCAAACGAAATTTTATATTTGCTACAAAATTTTAGAGAAATATTGCAAAATTCCAATAAAAAGGGAAAGAGGTAAAGCCAAAAAAACGAGAGGATATATAGGTTTTTATGTATTTAATAAATATTAATTTTTTGTTTTCAAATAATTTCTAACAAAAACAATTTGTTTTTATATATATATTTTTTTTTTCCTAAAATCCTTTTTAGAATATAAGTAACTCCACGTACAGGTAGACTCTAGGTAGCGTAGCAACACCTGAGAACGAAACAAATGTCGAGAATTTAAGAAAAGAAGTAATATTGCCGTGTGTCACTTACCACCTTAAGAGCTCTGATATATAAGGAATCCCACAAGTTCGGTAGTCCTTAATATTTTGTCCTTTAGAGATGTCCCCTCAAGTGCTGCCTCTATATTGAGAAGTGCTGCCTTTATGTGTTTGATGTCACCTCTAGTGATAAGAAAGATCATTATTAGGAATTAAAAGAAAATAATGACTGAATAAGTTCTATTTAAATGGGAGAAGGAATTATCCACCATATTAGGAGGCGGATGACAAGCCTCTGGTTGCCGCCCGCTGGATAAAAAACGTTGTGAGTTTTGTTGACACTTTGTATTAGTGATGGAACTTGCAGCGATTTTGTCCAGTGTGACTCCCTCATCCAAATCATATCGTCCCAGTTATCGCTGGTTTGTAATTGTTTGAACCGCAGGGCTGGGGAACAAAAGGAACCAAAACAAAAGGACTTACGAGCCAGTCGAAGATAGCCGACAAAGACTATGGTCAGTTCTTAATAGATTGATTGATTGTTTAAATGGAGACGGTACAAGCCAAAAAATGAACTAGTTCTCTACGGTAATAATCATTTGGGTGATTCCATGTTCTGTTCGCCAATAACAAATCCAAAGGCATGTAAAGTATTCGAGCGGTTATTTTTTCCATAAAGAATAATTAAAACAAGTAAAGCTACTTTGTCTAAAAACAATATAAGTAATGCTGGCCTTAGCCCCGCGTAACCATCCTTACTTATAATGTACGTATATACGAACAAAAATATTATCAGCTGATTACCAGCTCCAAATACTTGCAGTGATTAAATCAAATATTTACGCTACATATGATGATGAGAAAACCAGAGGAAACACGTACCATACCATTTGTATACAATTACAATGACTATGAAAATAAAAGTAGTGTGGCCCAAATCGACATTACATTTCCCTTTAATTTCGAGGACTTGGAGGATTTGGTAACTCAATTAATGGCTCAAATGCATCCAATGATGCGCTATTTGGACGAAAACATAAGTAAGCCACTAAGTATATCATATAAAATTCTCTGTAATTCTATTAAATTGTCTAACCCTTAAGACTTGCTAAAACAGCTGAAGCATTTTGTGGAAGAGGAGCATCAGCGATTTCTGGATGACTATGCCGAAAAGTTACTGAACCAATCAGCCAGTGGCGAAATCGACTTGGAGGCAATTGTGCGGGATACCGAGCGGTTGTATAAAGAAGAATTACTGCAATTTGCTGACCGTGTAGGTCCGAGCGATGAAGATATCTTCGCCCAGAGCTTCCATCGCTTGGTACATTCATCATCCCTTGAGGACATCCTAAAGCGTGAACGGTGTTATGCCAAGGTCATAGCCGACATGACTGAGCATATGGATGAGGAAGTTGAGACCTTAAACAATTCTCAGCAGCACGAAATGGACAGCCAAATTAACCAATTAGATATTACAACCACATCCGAGGATATAAATAATTTGCTGGCCCAGCAGTACACCACACAGACTTTGGTGCGCAAACGATATGAATCCGAGCTTGAGGCTATGAAAGGCCATCAAAAGAACGAGTACAGAGACTGGATCACCGGTCAAGTCAGTCAAATGTTTCAGATATCACCAATCTCAACGCCCCTAGGCAACCGCTCGTCCATGTTCATTTCACAACAACCTTCAATGGAAGAGAGCTTCACCATACACTTGGGCTCGCAACTGAAACATATGCACAATATACGCATTCTCAGTGCAAATATCACGGAGCTCTGCAGCCCCTTGCATGCCGAGGAGAGCTTGAATGGCCTCAACATGGCGCTCGGTCTTTATTCGAGTTCACTTTGCGGAGTGGTAGTGCTTACGCCATCTATACAGGCCCAGGCCAATAAAAGCATCATCAAAAATGCAAATATGTCAACCGAGTTTCACTTCGAACAAATCGATGTGCAGTTGGAGAAAATAGAAGAACAAATCAGAGCTTTCAACACAAATGACTCAAATACGCCCAGTAATGCCAGCAGTCACAGCAGTGCAGATGTGAGCAACGGCAGTGGCAATGGCTCTCCAACCAAGCCTCCAACGCCCAAGCTAAAGACCGGGGATTTTTTTATTACCAAACATTCGAATCTCTCGCAGTCGCATGTCATCTTCCATTTGATATCCGACGAACCTATCAATAGTCCTAGTGAGATTAACTCAAGACATCCAGTTATTCTGGGCCTTCGCAACATACTCAAGACAGCCAGTCGCCACGACATCACCACTCTAACTATTCCCGCTCTGCTGCGGCATGAGATGAGTGAGGACATGACCGTACCTTGGTGCATGCGACGTGCGGAATTGGTTTTCAAATGCGCCAAGGGTTTTATGATTGAATCCGCCTCTTGGGGTGGAGCTGAATTGAGGTGAGCTACTCAATTTCCATACATAATTTCCTGGTCACTGATTCAGTTTCATTTCAGTACCTTGCAATTGCTACTACCCCATGATATCTCCGAGGAGCTGTTCAACACCTTGTCAGGCATGGTGCCCAATGTATTCCGAGTGGCGAACCCAAAGATTTTGGTGGAAACAAACAAAGAATAACCAAAGCTATGCATTCCATTTAATAAATAATAAAACCAATTTCGGGTTCATAAATTATATGAATATAATACCATATACATTTTTATTATGTTTCATTTTCTTTAGTTCATTTATTTGTTTTTTTTTTTTTTATAGGCATCATTATTTAAAACATCCCATAGAAATGTAATTTTTTTTTTAAATTTTAACACACTCAGAATTGCTGTAAATGTTCCTGTATCAATTTTTTTTTTTCATTTCGTTTTTCAATAATTACAAATTCATGAAAGTTGAATTTAAATACTTTTGCAAACTACAACGCTACTTTTTAAATATATATTTATATGTATATGATTTCTCCAAATTATTTTTGTTTATTTATCTTTGGTTGATTAGACCTTTCGCTCCCTCCCTCTCTCTCTCTCTCTCTCTCTCTCTCTTGCAGTTACTGTAGTTAGGTTATGTGGGTTTTGGTGTGTGTGTGTGTTTTTTTCAACGCTCTTCAATTTGTAAATATGTGTTTTTGTTTTATATTTGATGTATATATATATTTATTTATATATAAATAGTTTTATTTTAATAATTGCTTGATCTGCTCAATATCGTGTTTCGTTTTTGTTAACAATATTTACGTTATGTTTTTTTATATACTTTTTAATCAACAAATTTATCGCTGCTCAACTTTTATTTTTCGAATAATATCTATTCATATATATTTAGATCGTATCTTTTGTGTTTGCTGCTTTGCAGTGAGAGTAGAGAGTTTCTGAAAATATTTCCACTTTAAATAATCGTGCAGTATCGAGTGTGCTTTAGGTTTTCTGTTCTGGTTCACAGGTAATCAATTTGAATTTCTTTCCTTCTCTACGCATGCTCTTTCCAAATCAAAAAAATTCATTATTCATTTCTTATGATTTAATTTAAATGAAATACTCATTTTTAAATGTATTAAAGTACTAAGTAATTAATTTTAATAATTTCAAATCATTAATGAAAATGTTTCAGTACGTTAATTGTTTTTTTTTGTTTGCTTTTTGCTAAATTTATAACTAATTCATTTATTATAAATTAATTTTAATAAAACAATGAGTTCCAAATAGTATTGCTCTTTTTTGTTCAAGTCGAATTGAGGTTAACTAGATGAAATGACATATCGGTAATTCGCATTCAGGTTTCACTAGGGACTTTCTAAGTATACGTATATGCTTGATTTTTAAAAGGGTATTTATAATGATTTGATTTTTTTTTTCTAGTTGCCAAAAAATTTGATTAGTTTTAGAGAATCGAATTTTGTATTGTTTTTTTTTTTTTGTTTTTACGTAATACTTAAAATGTTTGCTGACTACGTTAGATTGCTACGCTTCGAGTAACTAGAGCTACGATATATCCTTTTTATGTATATAAATAATAGTTAGATTTAAATATATTGTATATGTACTATATATTTAGCTTGTTTTGTATATTTTATTTAATAAAAAAATAATAATAATAATAATTATAAAATGATATGAAATAAAACTATAAACGAAACTATCACAAAAACAGGTTGCAAGAAAACGAGAACGATCTTTACATATCGTTTCGATATAAAAATCAAATACTTAGCCAAAGAAGAGTAGGTATAAAATAAAATAAATTACATAAACACGTATGTAAAATGGCTTTGCAATCGTTTGTTAACGTAAATGAAATACCAAAATCAGTTCGTTGACCCAGGATAACTTAGGTTGTGTGTTTTTCCCAAGCGAAAGCCAAGGTAAGTTTTGGGCTTTACATTTGACTCTCCTTGCGCCATTGGAAAGTGCCCGATTTGACGCCAATGCTCGAAGAGCCCTGGTTGCTGCTGGAGGAGAGTATATTGTTGGTGCGTCTGATAAGCTGGGCAGCCGAATCGAAACGACTGCGTATAAGCCGCATGGCTGGGTTGGTAGACACCCCACTGCGTTTGCTCTTGCTGCTGCAATAAAATCCAAACAAGATAAGCAAATAGTCAGAGTATAAATTTTACTGGACTTGCCTGGATGAGCTGGGCTGATTTTCCTTAAGATTGCCCAAAATGATGCGCATATGTGTGTCCCTGGCAAAGTGATTATCTGGCAGACCAGACTTACTGCCACTGGCACCGGCGCGATCATCATCCACAAAGGCATTCAAGGCCGGCAATTGTCCTGGCGAGCTCAGCTCGCTGCTCGGTGAATGCGGAGGCGTGGCATACAGGGGCGACATACACTCCATATCATACAAGTCGGCCTCGTTGTTCATGTTTGCTGAAAATATTTATTTAATTTTAGTTGAGATCTTCATAGGATTCGATTCGAGTCTTACACATTTGATGCTCATTTAAATCGGGCAGCACCTGCGAGTGTCGCTGATGTGTATTGCCCGATTTGTGGCCCGACGACGAAGAAGCATGCTTCGAGTTGACAATGGCTGCATTCTGCACAAATGGATTATTTCTTGAGCTGAGTTTGCTCTGGCGCTGCAACTGCTGAGTAAAGGTAAGCGGCGCTTGCTGTTTTCAAAGAAATGTAGCAATTTATTAGCTTTCGTAATATGTGAAAGATCGAGTCCTGACTATACTCACATCATTGCTGCTACCTGTCGACTGACTAGAGATGACGCTCTTGCGCTTGTGCAAGCTGCTCGTATCCGACTGCATTGTGTTCTGGTAGAAATTGTTGGAACTGTGGGTCGAGCTGGAGGCATTCAAGGCCTGGAGATTGTTGTTGTTGTTGTTGGTACTGGTGCTGCCGTTGTGAACGGTGGCCGTGGTGGCCGCCGAGCAGACAGACGAGGCCGAGGCGTGTGGTGGATAATGTGAAGGTTGCAGGCCAAGATTCTGGTGCAGGGGTAGCGCCGGCGGCTGGTCGGGTGAGCGCAACATACTGGGATGGAATTTTGGTTCGATGGGATTGTTAGCTTCATCTAAAAGGATAATGGAGAATAGCCCAGGGATTAATAACAGAGCGAGAAACGCAACAATTTCGATTGACGAGAACGACGAGGATTTCGCTTACTTTTGGTGTAGTTCTCAAAGATTTTTAGGATGCTGGTGCGATTGGATTTCGCAGCCAATTTGATGGGTGTTCGGCCGCAGTGATCGGACTTGTAGGGATTCGCGCCATATTGAAGCAAAGCGATAACGCATTTCTCATGACCCTCCTGTGCGGAAATGCCCAAGGCTGTGGCTCCCTGCTTGCAGGCATGATCGGCCACAGCTCCAAAGTAGAGTAGAATATTCATAACATCATGATTGCCCTGCCAGGCACAAGAGTGCAGTGGTGTGCGTGCCTCCAAGTCCATGGAATTGACGTCGGCATTGCCTGTTCAAATTGTATAACAAAATCAATAAAAAAAGACAAGTTAAAGAGTCCTTAGACTTACCCAATGTGATTAGGAGTTTGACCATATCGGCATGTCCTTGCCAGGCAGCCACATGCAAGGCTGTGCGTCCCTCGCTGTCGGGTATGTTGACATCTACATTGGTCATGTCCAACAGGTACTTGACAATATCCATTTTATTCTCCAGAGCCAGAATGTAGAGAGTGGTGCGTGAGTCGGCATCCTTGGAGTTGACGTCGCAGCAGAATTTCAGCAAAAATTGCACCGTCTCCAGGTGACCCTCCAGGCAGGCCAATCGAAAGGCGGTCTTGCCATCGTGAGCCTTCTGATCCACAAAGGTAGAGTGTATATCCAGAAGCACTTGGACACATCGTAACCGCCCTTCTTGTGCTGCCAAATGAAGGGCCGTCTTACCCTCGTTGTCGCACTCGTCTATCTTGGCTCCCGACTCCAACAGCTGCAGACAGACCTCATGGAAACCCTCGAAGGCCGCATAGTGCAAAGGCGTCCAGCCGGCATTGTCGCGGTGCGTTTCGTCCAGGCCGCGGTCCAGCAGTTGTCGGACCGTCTCCACATTACCTTGCGCCGCGGCAATGCTCAGCACTGTGCGACCCTCGGAGTCCATGCAGTCAATGCCACAGCCCCAGAAGAGCAACAACTTCACCACATTGGCATGGCCGGCCGTACAGGCAGCCCACAAGGGGGTGCGGCCCATAAAATCGGCCAGGTCCGGATCGGCTCCGTTCTCCAACAGGAGCTCACAGACCTCAGCATTCCCCTCGAACGAGCTGACCAGTAGGGGAGACATGCCATCGTTATCCAGTTGATCTGTGTTGGCTCCGTGATCCAGCAGAGTGGAAATGACTTTGCTATAGCCCGAAGAGCCGCACAAGGCGGCGACACATAAAGCACTGCGTCCATCCAGATCCAAGTGATTCACATTGGCGCCATTTTCTAGCAAAATTTCTACAATATCGTAGTGTCCCATATAGGAGGCGGCAATGAGAGAGGTGCGCCCCTGACGATCTACCGAATTGACATCGGCTCCCGACTCGATAAGTATCTTTAAAATGTCTTCATGACCGCTCCAGGCGGCAGCTCGTAAGGCCGTACGACCCTCCTTATCGGCCAGATCGATTTTGCAAGCCGGATGAGCAATAAGCATCTTAACAACTTCGGTGTGACCACCCCAGGAGGCAGAACGCAATGGGGTCCAGCCATCGCGATCGGCATGATTGACATCCACTCGCTTCATGCGACCAGTGCCATCATTACACGGCTGAGAAAAGCCCAAAAGCAATTTCACCACCTCCAAGTGTCCATTCCGTGAGGCTATATTCAAGGCCGTCTGGCCATTGTAGTCCTCAATTTCCAAGTCAATGGGACTCTTACAGGCATTCAAAGCACGTTCCAGCAACTGATGATTGCCATCGTTCGCCAGAATGTGTATGAGAGCCTTGCCTTTGTGCAGTTCAATGTGATTGGAATCGGACAGCTGATGCAAGGTGCTGGAGCCATTCTCATCCTGACTTTCGTGATGTGGCTCGCTCTTTTCCGAAGGACTAGTGGCTCGTTGAGTCTCCATGAGGCAGCTCTTCTCGCTGGAAATCAACAGGTCGGCCAGCTCAAAGTCAATGTTCTGCGATTTCTCCGACAGTTCCGGCGACATCAAAGACGATTCACAAGAATTCTGAAAATCAAAGAAATTGTAAAATATTTCTTTGAACCTGGTGAAACAATTATTATTTACCTGAGCATCGGCATTGTTTATGCCCGTTTCGATCAACAGTTTCAGAAGTTTGGCATCTGTGGGCAAACTGGGCTTGAAGAAATCGCACAAAAACTGGCAGAATTCATCGCTCAAATCGTTGGCAAGGAACTTCTCAATCATGGTGCGTGTCTTGGGCAAGAAGTTCGGGTCAAATTTAAAGTCGTGTTCGCATTGGGCACAGCAGTTCAAGTGGTTCGTATAGAAGCAATCGCTCAAATTTAGGCGTGATTCCAGCAGCATCAAGATCAAGTCCAAGTCCACATTCCGATTAGTCAAGAATTCACCAGACTTGATCAGATGGTAGGCAAATCGCCGTACACTATTGGCGCAGAGAGTGTCGGCCACCAGGAGATAATACATTGAGATCATGACGTGCCCCTCGTTGACATCGCAAATGAATTTCTTTGTGGCAAACTTGACATCCACCAGCCAGTCCGAGAAGGAGTTGTGGAAGATCTTCAGCTTCTGAGCATCTGAGTCGTAGGCCAGTATGTTGCGCATTAGTTGCAGACGCTTCTCAAACTCGGCGCAATCTATGGTGTAGTTGTGGGTCCGCAGACAGTTGAAGAGGAATAGCTTATCCACATAGCCAGAAGAGGCCAGCAGGACATTCAAGACCGGTCGGATTTTCATGTACTGCTTCTTGTTGAAGGACTTCTGGCAGATGTACAAGTAGAGGCCGTTCAGAGTGCAGGGTATCAGTTTGATCTCGCGAAAGCTGAAGAAGTTCTCCTTGATGCCGTTGAGCACCTTCTCCAGGTAGAGTATGCAGCCATTGGATTTGATGTAGAGTTGGTGCAACGACTCGATTATTTCCTTGGTCAGCATGATGCTGTCCTTGAAGTCGGAATTCAAGCGGTTTATTATATACTCCTGGACATCCTTGACCACATGGGATTTGCGTAGATCGTCCAAGGTGATCTTCTTGAAGCCGGTAAACATTTTTGTTATCTGCTTGGTTTGCTTCTTGGTGGTGCAGACCAGGAATAGCCACTTTGGGAAAAGGTGAATATGATTCGAGAGGAGTTCGGCCACATTGCGACTCTTGTGGTTAGTGACAGTGCCGCGCCCGCCTTTCAGAGTGGTTATCAAATTGCCCTCATTGATGTAGTTCTCATCGATTGAATCGATGAGCAGAAGCAAAGCGGTCTTGGGTGGTGTCAGCTCTAGCAGTGGAAAGAGCAAGGCCTTTTTGAAGCACTCATCAGGATTCTTCTCAATGTTGTCCACGCTGAGGCACTCCAGGATTTCAGGATTGGAAAGCAGTAGCTCATAGTAGCCGTCGGCAATGATGGTGCGACAGCTCTTTGTTTTGGGGAGTGGGGGAGGAAGTGTATTGGTATGCACCCGTGGCTTTTGTCCAGGAATTGGTGGCAGGGGCAAGGCAAGGTCTACTCTTGCCTTCACCTCAGCCTTGTCTTCGTCATCTAGCCCATTTTCAGTAGTCAAACTTTTGTCGAAATCTATTAAAGGTTTCTCTTCGACTACATCCTTCTCTTGGCCGTTCGTTGCTGTATTCTGCTCCTGATCAGCCTCGGGCTGATCTTCGTTGTCTTTTGTTGATTCGTTCGTTGTCTTTTCCGGGTCATTCTTGTCGGTTGACTCAGCATGGGTCTGCTTTGGTTGCTCATTCGCATCGTCATCCTTGATGGCCGCTTCGATTTCACTCTTCAATTGCTCACTAACCGGTTCGGCTATGTCCTCGCCGCCGCCCTGTTGAATGGCCTGACCATTGGTTAGGGCTGCCGTGGCTGTTATTGCCTTGGCCGGTGAGGGCACACTGCCAGTGCGCCCGCGCTTGATGGGTATTTTCGATTTGGACTTGCTGGGACTCGACTTGGCCGGTGGGGAAGGTGTCTCTTTTTCTGGCTTGGTCTCTTTCTCAGTTTCCGTGTCTTTGCCTTCGCCGACCGAGCTGCGTTTGGGAGGATGGGTACCATAATTGTTGGATTTTTCGTGTTGCTCTGAGGTGTCCGGAGTCTGGACTGGGGCTGGCTCACTTTGTTGACGGGTAAGGTTAGACTTTTGCTTATTGCTGGTGGATGTGCGTCGGGCCTGGAAGTTGTCCAGCTCTTTGGTGTCACACTCGGTAGCTCCGCGTTTAAGCTCTTCGATCAAGAGCTCCTCGGCATTTTCGCCCAGAGTTATGTTGTGCATGGCCTCGTCGAGCTTGGACTCTTGTTGATCTGCTTCTTCCTGCAGAAAGGAAAAGCCTTCGTCGATGATCTTCTGACTGTCATCTTTGCTGATCAGAGAGGCATGACTAAGCAACTGCAGTACCACCTTTCGCATGAAGAGTGAGAGGCTGTGGCACTCCGGGTTTTGCGATTCAATCAGATAACAGGCCAGCAATTTACGGTTGAGTATGCCTTTGGTTCCCGAATTTCCCTTCATGATGGCCTGGCAAATCGAGGTCTTGCCCGAGCCATTTGAGCCCAAAACCAGGCAGCCGTTGTAGCTGGAACTCGAAATGGCCGCGGCCTTGGCTCGTGCCGATATATAGCCGGGACTGGCTGCACCGAGGGCTTCACCCTTAGCAGCTCCTAGTAGACCAGGAATGGATTTTTTGCCGGCTGTGCGCTGTTCCAGACACAAGGCAATCTTCTTCAGCACCCATTCCCGATGAATATAGACTGTGCCCACAATGCGATTGCTTGAGGCCGGCAAAGGATTTAGGGCCACCAAACCATTCACTTCTTTGTCAGGTGACAGCTTGCGCTGCATTAGAGCCTCTAGATTATCAGATGTCTCAGTGGCCGGTTCCATCTTGCCAGACGAAGATTCTAGGCCGTCTTCTTCCGGAGCCGAGTTGGCAGCCGCTAGGCTTTTACGGCCTGTGCCGTTGTTGATGGTGCCGTTGGCTTGGGCCAGTTCTACTGGAAAGTTTTGCTGCACCAAGTTGGCAAAGTGCTCTTCTCTGGCCAAATTGGAGAAACTGGCATTGGGACAGTCCCTCCCACTGACCTCCAACTTCTTCTGCACCTGTGTAGTATCCTTGAGAAAGTTGAGTATGCGTCGATCTTCCAGCTGCTGATTGGGCGTGCCCCCTGACGGCAAGGGTGGCAGCGAAGCTGTCTGATTGGTATACACAGAGCCACCGACCATGGCACTTGTCGAGGCGCAGCCATCGACAGCGCCCGCCTGGTCATCATCGTCATCCAGATCAGTTATCTGTACCGGATTCCCATTGCGTGAGCAGTCTAGCCAATTTGAATCACGCAGGTTGGAAAGCTTGGCATCATGTCCGGCACCTGTGGTGCTAGTAGTGCCGGGAGCATAACGACTGCGTTCTCCACTCTTATAACGATCCGACTTACGCAACGGTGTCGCATAGAGCATCTCCTTGGGCATGTTGCCAGACCCAGCTCCGTAGTGCTTGTTATTCGCCAAGGCATTCGAGTTGGCAGTGGCCCCACTGCCTATGGAGTTGGCATTCTGATTGCTGATATTGTTCAGTAGCAATTGTTGAGACAAGACCCCGCCAGTTGTATTGGCCACGCTCGTTGCTGCCTGTGCGGATTTCTGTTGTTGGATTTTCCTCACCGACTCATTGTACATGGCCTGGCAGGGTAGATTCTCGTAGATGTCGTTGCGCAGATTATCGTTATCCGTGTGCTTAGACATTGTTGGTTTCCTTTTGGTTTGAGTATTTTGACGGGCCTTATCCTTTCTCACTGTTGTCTGTGTGACTCGCTATGAGTTCGTTGGCTTTCACTGCAATGAAAATAAAACAGGAAAAGTTGAAGTGATTCTATTTTTTTTTTCTTTATGTAAAGAACTTTTCCAATAGCTTTAAAGAAAATCATCCAGTTAGTTGGCTTATCACACTAAAATTCGCATCCTTGTCCTACTCATGTGGAGCATACATTATTATTAGCTCTCACGATGCTTATATGTGTGTGCGAATCTTTATAACTTTTGCCTAAATAGCAGCACTCTCTTGGTCCTTTTAGTGTTTTTTATGGGCGCTTTTTTTTTAACATCCTGCAAACAATTGACCTGATTTTCTATACTTTTAACCCTTTGGTAACTCACACACACGCCCACACACAAGCTTGTCATCGTTTTTTCTATGCTTGTCTTTTGTTCTCGAGGTTTTATCTAAGCTTAAATAGATGTGGGTTGGCTACGGTTCCAAGTATACACAACTATTTATGTTTGCGCGTACGAGTGTGTGTGCAAATAGCAGTTTTTTTTTTATGTGGCAAAGTTTTTATTTTAAACTTCAATTTACTCGTTGCATTACGAGCACTGTTCAGCGGCTGTCTCCGGGTCCTTTAAGGATGGGTGTGTGTCTATCTAACTAATGATGTTTTTTTTTTATATTTGCTGTCCTTGTTGTCGTTGTTTTTGTTATACAAGTTTCAGACATAAATGGAGCAAATTCAGCACGTTTTGCCAATGCACTCAAAGAGTAATGCCTCATGTTGAGGTGGTATGAGTCGACTAGGAAAACAACAACAGTTAAACGGGCCGGAGCTGTGAATTGTCGCCAGAAACGTGGCTGCCACAAACTTCCAGCCGTAAAAGGAGAACAAAACAAAACATTAAATGATTTACGGCCCGGATGACTTGCCTGCAGAATGCCAAGAACAAGATAGATTACAGTTTTTGCATGCTAGTCAGACGTAAAATCTTTTGATTAAGCGAATAACTAGTCTTCTTCCAATTCATCCGTCAATTCCAATCAAGAGAGCCCAATGAACACAGCGCCGGCAGTCTTCTTCGTTTATTTGCTATGTTGTTCGTCAGTTCTTCCTGTCTAAATCGCAGCTGCTGTGGGTTTAACACAATTACTGCTTGGTTTGACCCCATCCTGGTTGCCTAGTTGACCACAGATAATGCTTTTGTGGCTTTTTGCAAACAAAAAACTCTGTTTCTTGTTTTTGGTTTTTAAGGCTTAAAATTGATTAACAGCGTTCGAATGTGTCTATTGAAATCGAAACGAAAATTGAGTGTCAGCCAGAGTAAACAATCTCTTGATGTGTGATAGATGGATAATAAAATTTGGCTTTTGTTTAATAAAATACGAAGAATACTTTAAAAGTTCACTGGTACTAGTTCATTTCTTTGAACAAGTCATATATCAAAACGTAAATGCAGCCCTCGATTTAAGTTAACTTACTATAATATTATTCGATAATATTGATAAATGGGAAGTAAGCAATGGTGCTTAAATAAAGCGAATTATTTTAATACAAGTGTTTACTTAAAAAAATTTATTGCAATTAAGGTAAGGTTGCAGGATCGTTCACTGATTCATTTGTTCATAAAATCATGTTTAATAAGATTCAGACAGCCCTGGATCCTAGTTTAACCGCCACTTTTTCTTTCTGTGCTTATAATTTTAATAAGTGATGTTGACAAGTGAAATAGTGCCGAATTGGAATTGTACAAATTAAATTGATTAAGTTTCCTTCAGGAACTACTTGCTAATTTAGCAACGCGAATTTTCTGAACAGCTGCGTTCTCGCGTTTATTTTATCGCCCATTAAATATTCCTGTGTTTGCTCAAGGAATCCCATTGAAATCGTTTTCATAGTTTAATTAGCAGAGGGCGTTGTGATTTTGTGTTTTTGTTGTTTTTAGTGTGTGTGCATTTGTGTGTAGTTATTGGAATTTAAGACGTGAAAATTGCGTGCCTGCAACGACTGCGCTGCCGGCCTTGCAAGCCGCCATCAAAAGAGCTGCGAAGAAAAGAGATGGCATGCTAATTGCAATTCACCCAGCGGAAAATGAAGTTTTTCATAGTTTCGCAAAACTTTTACTTGGTGAGTGGCTTTTGTAATTTTGGTAGACTTTAAATTAGATTTCTAAACTAATAAGGGCAAAATGATTTTGTGGGTTTTACCAAAAATTTCCCAGCTTTTTGCGAAAATTCCCTCATTATTTTTAAATAGATATTATGGCCGTTTTAATTGCCGAGAATTGTGTGAATAAGCAATTTGTAAATAATCCGATGAAGTACGCAGACGGCAAAATTGTTCACAAACTTTGATCCAAACGGAAATATAAACAAACCAAATTGAAAATGTTTCCACAAATAATAGAATTTTAATCAATTGCGCAAAAGAAATAAAGAATTTTGCTCTGGAAATGTAAGGAATTTATGTAAATAATCACAAACTGTTCGCCCAGCTCTCTCTATTTCCCTCCTCGGCTGCATAAGCTGACAACCACCAGATGGGCCACATGGGGCCATGTGCGTGTGTGTATGTGGCTCCCTCTCTCTCTCTCTCTCTCTCTCTCTCTCTCTCACTCTCAGCTGGCAGCTGTATGGGCTTGAGCAATTGTAGCGTGGGAATATTTCATTTTGCATTTTTTTTTTTTTTTTTTTAAATGGTCCTTGTGCGCCCACAAAAATGCAAATTGTTTCAACAACTTTGACGTTTTGCCTGCCCAGATCGGGAATGCCTAAGAGTAATTGAAATGTTGCACCTTTCAGCTGTCAGAGCCCTAGGGGCGTGGCTGTGTGATTTAAATTGAGTTCTCTCGTCTGTCTTTCTCTTGCATTCAAAGGATGGCAGACAGGAAGTCCGCCATTAATTTTTATTCACATTTTAAATTTTCATTTCCTTCTTTTAACAAAAGTCACATCTACCGAAAGTAAGCAGAAGAAGTTGTCTTCTCTAGTGTAAAGCCAAAAAAAATAATTAAATTAAAGTACTTTTTAAAATTGAATGAAAAATGCAATAATTTTGAAAAAACTTCACAACATTTCTTTCGGATATATAGAATATTTTTATACAGTTTTATAGTATATTTTACTATATGAATATAGAATATCTGTGATTAGAAAGAGGCAAAAAGGACTATCAATAGATTATCTCTATTTTGGGATAAGATAGTCAAACTTGTGGCTTTTGATTGGGTTATTTATTCAGGTCAATATAAGAACTATTAACCATAAATAGGGAGCAGTTATCAAATTAAAATATAATGACTCCGCTATAACAAATTCCCTCAGGATTGATCAGCCATATATCTTTCCTTTTCGTATGAACTGAATCTATTCCAGAAATTAGATTGGTTTTATCATATAGCCCCGATCCGTTGAAAACACCGCTTTCAGACGAATTCCTTCTTTTAAAAAATATGGAATTATTGTATTTCATGAAAACTTTAGAAATTTTTGTGCGAGTTATTTGAATATTACTTTGCTGTCTCATGTTTTAGTAATGAGTAGACTTGACATTATACTTTTTTTTTTTTTCTTTTACAAAATTTTGTCTCTGGCTGATAACCTTCCAGCCAAAAATATATTCCATGCATTTCAAATTCAAATGGCACACACTCGTATACAGAATGTGGCAGGGTCCTACGAATATATCAGGCCACACACAACCATGTATATGTATGCTCGATAAATGCATGTACATTTATAAATTATATGTTTGTGCATTGAATTCTTGTTGTTGTCAACAATATTCGTAGGAGGGGAGAGAGACAATTTTAAATGTAAACAGAAATCAAACCAAGCTCAGCAAAAATATCAACAAACAAGCAAATATAGAAAATAAAACGAATCAGGTTCTTATTTACTGGAGCTTCAGGCTCTGCCAGTAAATCGAAAGGTAGAAAAACACTTGGATACGTGCAAAATGAAATCATATATAGTAAACAGCTTATAGAGTCGGTTGCTCTCTGATATTGATTTCGAGCAGGAGCCTGTCAATTGAAAATATCTGAAATAGTAGATGAAATCAAAACTAACGCGCTCAAAAACTGTAATCCAATACAGAAATAAAAAAAAATACATACAAACAAACGAATCAGCTTCCCAAATGGAATTATTATCGAGGTTGGCTTGGCCACAACCAAAACAAATGAGACCCTGGTTGGTACGTGCTCATCCCGACATTATTCAGTGTGCTTAGCCGGGTTCGCAATGGTCTCGGTCGTGGCCGTGGTTGCAACGGAAGTGAAAATATCGCGAGCCATGCGGGCTTCCACCAACACCAACAACAACAGCGAAAGGCTTTGTTTTGTGCATGGCAAAGTAAACAGGATGTTAGCGAGAGCGGCAGGGATCGATGGTTAGTAGCCGGACGTTGGACTCTATGGACTCGTTAAAGCAGCGTGCACAATTTGATTGTCCGTTGCTGCAACTTCTCACCCAGGGGCATTTCTGCCCTGTACGCCTAATTAATCTTTAATTTTTGATGGCAGCATAAAATCCATGCCAAGGAAAAAAGGAATAAAATGACACAAAAAAAAAAGAACAATTTTATGACGTAAGCATCAACCTACTCAACCGTCATCATCATCATCAGCGTTATGCACATGTGGAAACGTGACAGGCATCCGGAGAATCAGGCAGCATCAGCAAGGATTTTGAATTACATTGCCTGGCGGCAATTCGTCGCGACATCAGCAGATTCTGCTCTACAACTTTCTATGTGTGTGTGTGTGTGTGTGTGTTGAGCTTGTTTCTAGCAGTTTTCCGTTGTAATTTTTCATGCATTTTTCAGCAGGCACTCGTCAGGAGCTGAGAGCAAGAGAAGGCCAGCCCAAAGGGTGCTCCAAAATAATCAACTCATTTTTTTCACACAACTCAAGTTTCCTTATTTCTGTATTAAATGTTCTAAAATATGTATTTAATTTTCTTAAGCACACCAACACACACACACACACACGTATATTTTTATGTACAGTCCCGTGCGTGGCCCGGTCTGCACGTCTATTGTTTCATGTTTGCCTGACTTTATTTGCATGCCCTGAAATTAGTTCAACTATTCTCTAGACGCCGTCATCATCAACATTGTCGCTGGTCCGCCCTGCTAGCATATGTGTGCTGCATTTTTTTTATCAGACCTCTGCGCTCGGGCCAACCCCATTTTCTTTCTCACTCACTCTTGCACTCTTTTGATTTTGTGCTTCCTCTGCCATTTCAAGATGTTTTCTCTTTCTGTTCGTTTATCTGTGTCAAACACGCATACCAGGCTGGCTGTTTGGCACTTGTTTGCTGTGTTTGTTAATCATACTCTTTCTTTTTTTTTTGATGAAAAAATATGCACATTTTTTCACCGATGAAAAAGTTTCTAAATCAAAGATGCTCTGGTGTACTTCCAAAAAGAGTATTTAAAATTCATTTTACTCTTTTTGCTAGCTTGTATGCATATTGGCATTTCCATTTTGTTTTCATTTTTTTTTTTTTGGGCCATGAAGCCGCATTCGAAGCTTTGGCATTTCCGTTTTGCGCATATCCTCGCCATCTGTGTGTGTGTGTGTGTGTGTTTTCCACTGTTGTCACATTTTCTTGTTTGCTTTTCAATAACTGCCAGTCGGTCTGAGCAATCTCTTTTTTCTCTGCCTTGTAAAATGTTGGAAATGTCAGAAAACAAGAAAAAAAAAAAAAAAAAATTGTGTGTTTGTGGCTCAGTCACATTTAATCAAATTAATAAATTCACAATGCTTCTACCGCCCTTCCCCTCCCGCCATTTGCACCTGCTACCTGCTGTAATCGGATGACAGAATTGACAGCTGCCAAAGTCAAGTTGATATATTTTTAGCTTTAAAATTTTGGTAATCCTTCGCTTCTTTTGGCCTTCACTCACAGTTGAATTTTATTTCGATTCTTTTGAAACTAATTGAAGTAACAGTTTGTGTAATGATGACTTGTACAAAAGAATTGGCCAGATAAAAGAGCATTGCTAAACAGTTTCGGTCAAATTGAATTAATTTTAAGAGGGCTCACACACATACAAACACACATACACACTTATAAAAAGACACGTAGTCTGTGCAATCAAAGAGGTGAGACAGAGCATGACGAGTCATGCCCGGACGGTTGGTTTGTGTACTCTGGTCCTGGTCACCCTTGGGACTCATTCCTGTCGCGTTGACGTGCTCAAGTTTTGTTCGGTTAAATTCTAGCTGAATTGCAAGAGCACGTTGTACCTGGCGCGACACTGAGCTTCAGGTTTAATTAATGTAACCTCTGATTACACAGAGACAGATGCGCAAAAGCGAGACACTCTCACTCAGACACAAACACAGAGACAGACAAAGGGAATTGCTAAAAGTCAGCTTACTGAGAGAAAAGCTAGCAGTCTACAAATGGCGCTCATTTTGGCATTGATTTAGCCGCGGCTTACACGTCCTCCAAAGGACCACGACCAGACAATGACACGTGCCCAGTCACTCTCAGTGTTTGTGTGTGTGCCATTTGATCAGTTGAGGTCAGCTTATTGCCGCTTAATTGCAGCATTTCCGTTACAATTTGCGTCGAGCAGTGTCCACTTGATTTGTGCCAAGTGCAAGAACCGCTGGAGTGTGCAACGCTCACTTGAAAACTCATCTTGACATTAATTGAGTGTTTTATGGTGGGAAGTCGGGTGGACATGTTTGTTATCTACATTTTTAACATGATATGTTTATTTTACGAGTCACCTGATCCCCTTCCGTGTCATAAATAATTCAAGCCCTTCAGCTGGCCTGGGTTCTTTCTTACAAGAAAAAAAAAACAATTCGATTTAAGGAAATAATAAACATGTTTAATTTCATTCTTATTAATAAAATATTCCACTGGCCTTAGTAATTTCTGCTCTTGTTCTTTATCGACTTATTTTTGAAGCCGTATAAATTGGGTTAATTTCGGCCTATTTAATTGGTTTCCATTAATCGACTTAAAGACCAGTTAATTATTCGTTATTTGTAATCAAATTTTTGTAATTTATAAACGAGAGAAGAGACATGGAATGAAACCAGCAAACTAACCAAACCTCTCATTCCAAATGGCTAATTGCATTGCTAATAAATTAGACGGCCAAAATGACATTTCAATTAGCTGGAGGGCGTTTATTTTTTGTGTGGCCACCGCAGCCGGAAATGCTCTGGCTGCCATTTTGGTGGAACCAAAAAAAAAAAAAAACACACACATTTTTCCCGCAATTCAGCATTGGGCGTGGTCTGTTTGTGTGTGTGTGTGTCTCATTTTACGGGCTTTTCCCAAATTGTCTTGCCCTGAGCCATCTGCAAACTGAAATGAAACGAGTGAACAAATTCTATAGAATTGAAATGAAAATAATATGCTCTCTCGCCTTTCTCCCCTGAAAACTAATTTGTCAAAGTGAAGAGAAAAAATAAAAAAAAGCAAAAATTAAAAATCAATAATAGGCCCAAAGGGGGAGAAATATGTAATTGAACTTTTTAACTTGAGTGCATTTCGATTTTTGACCCACATCGATCAGATCTCTCGATGACAAAGTCGGTAACAAGCTGGCCCCACAGATTACACTCTAATGAAGCATGTAATCATACCATCCATAGACAGATGCAGTTTACAGTTTATCGCACCATCATGTTAACTAAAATCCGGCTGCATGTGGCCTACAACAACAACAGCAACAGCAGCAACAACGACGACAACAGGAGCAGTGAGAATTACAAGAGCCATAACTCATGACTTAAGTGCCCCTGTCGTGATGGATGATGCTAATGCCACCGTACCAAGATACCAGAAACTGCATCATCAGGTGGATACACCTCCTCTCTCTCTCGCTCTCTCTCTTAGACACTGTGTGGTGTTAATGAAAATCAACACCCAAATGAACAAGCCATGCTGAGGGCAATACGACGTTAGACATATACTTGGTTGATTGCACAAGCAACAAAAATATTGAAATTCTTCAAAGCCCTCGCCCCCGCTTTCCAACTTTTTACAACAATTTGAAAAATTTTCAATTTGTCGTTGAACTTTTAAAGCGAAAATTGAATCAAACAAAGTCAGCATATCCCTTTGCCAGAACCAGTCAAGCACACGCCTGGAGTTTCATTCTTTTTTGTTCAATTTTGACATTGATTGGATTAACCAAACATACGATATATATGGGGAGAGGGGGGAGGGAAACATATAGAAAAGAAGCTGACAAAAATAGAAACACTTTGTGCGGAAGTGGCAGTTTCACAACTTGATTGGGCCTTATATAATTCCGTTAGCGAATTTTCAAATCAATAGTGCCAGAGGCTCGAACTTTAGCTAATTGGCTGCCAACTGTACTAAAGTTAATAGCCCAAGACTTGGCGTCGCCTCCATTTAAAACTATGTAACACAAACGTTTTGTTTATGATAAATTCGGAAGCCCGATAAGCTTTAATCCCAAGAATCGAAAGTCGATGATTGAATTCTTTTTTTTTTTTTTTTTGGATAAAAATATTGAATATCGCTTAATGATTGAATGTATCCCAGGAACTTAATATTACTCAAGACTATCTTGAACTTGAATTTTCGAAGAGGAGAATTCTGTATCAGATTTCAGATTTCCGATCCGAAGAGGGTAATATCTTAATGGTTGCTTTGAGCGCTTGACAAGCCGAGTATGCTAAGTTCTTTGAATTATTAAGAAAAGTATTTTTAGTTGAGCGATAAGAGCGCTTTGAACTCAACTCAAGTGGTCTTGCTTGGGGCAGTCGAGATTTGGCTTCTCCTTTGTTATGAAGTGTGGCAAATCAGCGCTATTTCTTTGGGTCGCTTCATGGGCCTTTGTGGGATGGTCTCAAGCCTCCTTGCCACAAGAGACCACCGATGATATCAACAGAGAATTTCTCAATCAGTTGCTGCTCAATGTAAACAAAAGTGTCAATCCTTGTGAAGATTTCTATGGATATGCTTGTGGCAATTGGAGCAGTAATTACAAGCAGTTGCATAGTTACCTGGATATGCCGGGATATATGGACTATCAGTACAACAAGCAGTTAATGACGGCCCTGGAAGCTGAAAAATCATCAGACATTCCCGTATATACACAGTTGTGGGAGTATTTCACTTCGTGCTGGGACTTGAAGCAGCCGGCAGTGAATCAATTTCTGCACAAATTGTCGGCTGAGCTGGAGCTGGAGTGGCCAATTTTTCGTGCGAATATGAGCGCCAGTTGGCAAAATGAGACAGAGTTCGATTGGCTACGGGTCTTGGGCAGGTTGCGTGTCTATGGACTCGATAATATATTTTTGACATTGGAGGTGGATGTGCAGCGATCGAATGGCTCCCACTTTCTGATTCAGCTCGGCCCCCAAGTCAGCCAGGCTCACGAACTGAATGACACGGAGATTTATGACTTGTACTGTGCCATGGGCTTGGAGGAGGACATGGCTAGGAAATTAACGACCAAGGTCATTCAGCTTGAGAGGCACTTGAACAGTTTGATCGAAGCGGAAATGGCACGTTTCGCTCTGACGCAAGAGGAGATGATTCCACCCGTCTGGACAGTCAAAGAATTGAAACAGAGACTACCACAAATCGATTGGCCTGTGTACCTGAACACCATCTTGAATTATTCTGTGCGCGAAGGACAATTGATTCAAGTGCCTCTATTGAACGAAATCTATGTGGAGAAATTGGTGAAGATTTTATCAGACACCTCCAATGAGACTCTCTGTGATTATTTAATGTTCAAGTTGATCTACAAGTTGACAGAGGAATTGCCTCTTGCAGAAGGCCAAGAGCAAAAATCACTTATGTGCCTCACCCAATTACGAGGACACATGCCTCTGGCTATGAACTTGCTCTATGAAAAGCATTACTATGCCGATCGACGTGTGGAAACAGATGCTGCCCTACGACATCTCTTCGATGCGATTCGTGAGAAGTTCGAGAAGCTAATTGTGCAGGAAAATAAGTTAAACTTGAGTGCTTTGGAGCAGGCCTATGTCCTGGAGGAGTTGCATACCATTCGCCTTAAGATAGGCAACTTGCCACCGAAGTTAACATTTGAGGAACTCAATGAGTATTACGCAGCACTACAGATGAGTGCCCAGGACTTTTACGACAACAAATTGCAGTTGCTCAAATTCTACACTAAATCTAATCTCTCCAAGCTTAAGAATGTACCAACCCATTGGCCCATTCATGATTACTATCCCCAGACCGAGGCCACAGCACGCACTCCATCACCACAGAAGCTCTTCTTCAATGCTGTTCTGGTCCCCTATGGATTCCTCCAACTGCCCTTGTATCACCCAGGTCTGGACCTCTTGTGGCAGTATGGTCAATTCGGTTTCATTTTGGCCCATGAACTGAGCCATGCTTACGATCTGTTGCATCTTCACTTTGATGATCGGGGTAATTACAATGCAACCGGAACTGCCATTTTGGAGCATTTTTCTGACTTTATAAGCTGCTTTGCCAGACACCAAAACGATTCTGGTCTGCTATCTGAAAGCCTGGCTGACATAATGGGTCTGCGTTTGGCCTATTCAGCGTATTTCGAAAGTGAAAACAATACAGCCAGCAGGGTGAGCAAAGAGCATACATCGCAGCAGCTGTTTTTCATAAATTCAGTGCAGTTCTTGTGTGCCAACATGAGTCATATAATGGGCATCGAGCATACCGCGGACCCCGAGCATGGACTGCACAATACGCGAGTCAATCGGAATTGGGCTCACCACGAGGAGTTTGCCAGGACCTTTCACTGTGTGTCCGGTCAGGCCATGCACAATGAAGATATTTGTAGGCTGTGGTAAAAAGGATGTCCCCAACGCATTGCGTGCCTAATGACATAAATATTGATCTGGCTTGTCGGGCTAAGCCAACATGCTCTGACCTTGGGAAGGCTTGTCATAAGCAATCAACTGTCAGCGTAATAAACAACAAAATGTATATTAAAGAGTGCATAAATTATCACAAAACTGTCATTAACATGCAAATGCAACCCTGCCATTGGGTAATGAAAGAAAGACAGAGAAAGAGAGAGGGAGTCTGGGTTGAGGGCCTGGCCCGCATGATGTCAGCCAACGATATCGTCAAAAAGTCACTCGCTTGGCAAATTGTTTTCGCTTCTCTGTTTTTGTTTTGTTTTTTTTTTTATGCACAAATATGGTTTTGTTTATTTTATTATTTATTTGATTATTCTGTTTGTTTATTATGTTGCCGCTAATTTATGCAACCCACGCACGTGCTGCATTTCGAGAGATGAAAGAGAAAAATGTTGCATTCAAAATTATGTCAGTTGGTCCGCCAAGACATGAAGACAGCAAGAGCTTTTTTTTCATATCCGTTTCATCGGCTTACAGTGGGACAAAAGAGTTAGTTTTACCTTTAAAAAAAATCGACTTGACTTGCTCAAAAAATATTCCATTTCAGAGTGGCTAAAATATTTAAGAAATTGTCTTTTGCCTTCGACCCATTGTCTGGGATTTGTAGGGTTTCAAGAAAGGCCTCATCAGGCCAACCCCTCAAATACTCCTGAGACTCATAGCTGTGAAAATGACACATGGTCATATCGAATTGCCGGCCGGCTGGTCAAGTTTTTTTTCTGTTTTACTGTCTACGGGGTGTGATCAATTTAATGTTGTTTTGCATTGACTTTGGCTAATTAATGCGAATGTACAAGAAATTAAAATGCAGTTTTACCGGCAGCTGTCTTTTGGTGGCGTCATGTGCAGTTAGACGAGTCAGTCAATTTCTTTGGCAAAGCCAAAGAGCCCACATGAAAAGCAAGTCGTCTAACTTGGTGGGTAGACTGGCTGCCTGGTTGAGTTAAATAAGCCAAGATCCAACTTGCCACTTTGCATAATGCGAAATAAAGTTGCTGCCGTGCATTAAATGTGGGTTAAATGCTTTCTGCGGCTTATGACCACAGCCAACAGAGCCAGGCTTGCCTGTCTGTTGGTTTGGTTTCCCCCGTTCCTCTCTTTCTCCGGTTCAATTCATCTCGGGTCTCTTTTGGTTTTTTTTGTATGTCAAATGCAAATTTCAATTTGCTTGCCGCAAAAGTTTTTCATTTAAATGAATTGAATTACATTTAAAATGGCAAAGCAAAAAAAAAAAAAGAAAATGCTTTGCAAACCTCATTCCATTTATTCATTAAATAATAAATAAGTAAAAAAATCAAGTGAATTAGTCAACAATTAGCAGTGGCATATAAATGATTTTTATTACCTTTCGTGGTTTTTTAAAAAAAAAAAGAAGTAGAAAATACTGTAAAATTTGACCACTTTTTTCACAGAGAATTTTATGTTATTTCACGACGGACTTTGCGTTGTTTATTGATTTTCCACAAAGGCATTATTCAGGCGATGAACTCATTATGATTGGACTCTTATCAAGACTCATCGGCCCCTTCCGTTAACCAACTCACCAGGCTTTATCGTCTTCTTGTTTTTTGTGCTCTTAATAAAAAAAAAATAGTTCACTTTTTATTTACTGAAATTTTGTAATGATTTTCATTACCAATGGGATTTCATATATGCCATTAATTGCATTCATTTTGACCAATCTGTGGGCGATTAGAGCAATGAAAATGCTCAGGCTGAGCCAGTTTTTTGATTGTATTTTTTTTGGCTGTGTGTGTGAGTCTGTGTGTGTGGTGGCTTGCGTGGTTGTTGGCCATCTGAGCAACTTGTAAATGAACTTGTTTAATTTGAAATATTGTTCATAATTACAACGAAATTTCCGCCTTGCAACAGACTGCGGCTTGTGTTGACTTAACTGTGTCAACCAGAGATAAGATTTACTATATAAAACGACTCAAGAGAGTTTATCGAGTGTCTGCCTCTCTCTCTCTCTTTCTCATTCTCTGCTAGTTCTGTTTGAGGTGTGCAATTTACGGAATTGAACATTTGTGTATACCGGCAGCCGGCATTTTGGTTATTTAATTATTTATGCTGACACTTAGTGGCTTAGATGGAAAATAATTGCCAAAGCGTAGACACGCCACGCACACGGCGTATGCGTAATGTGCTCGCTGCCTTGCTGCATGTTAATGCGTTCGCAAACCGCATCAACACACGCACCAATGAATAACAGACAAAACACACACACACACATACACTCATACCCTGACAAGTCTCTTTCAACTGAGTTTGTTGGCGCTGAAATTTGCAATTTCGTTGTCGACCAAAAACGGCCACCAATCAGCGGCTGTGGCTGCGGTCGTTGCAATTAATTGAGGCATGCCAAACAGTCATGCCAAAAACAACAACAACTACAACAATAGCAACACTTCTATCTATTCCAATTTTATTGAAATAAGTAAACTGATAAGTATCTTTGAGTTGGGTGGGGTGAAGATAAATCTTGAAACTTACCACAAAACAGGCAAAAAGAACTAATTCCATTTGCCTTTGTTTCTCTGACCAAACAAATTGTCCATTCGAGAGTCCCATAATTCGATTTGGTTTTTGAAGTGAGCACTCAACTTTGCACTCTCTGTTGGGCATTGAAGGCATTTTTTTTTTTGTTTTTATCAGTTTTCCGGGCTTTTCTCTCGAGTACTTTGGCCATAAACAATTAAGCAAAGTGTCGCGTGCTTGCCTGCCAGTCAACAGAAATTAAAACCACAGCAACAAAGGCAAACACTTTCCAATCTCTTTGGTCGGAGCGCCAATTCTGTTGTGCATATGGCAAAGCTCATAAAGCCATCAAAACTCTGCAGACTGACAAGGGTGGAGGGTGCTGTGCGGAGGGTGCTGGGCGGGCGGTTGGCTCTCACAGAGTCATTCATTCATAGAGACAAGTTTGGTTTTTGTTTACGCTTCATTTAGTTTTATTCTGCTTGGTTTGATTGTCTGCTGGCAGCTTTGTCGTTTTTTTTTTTTGGCATTGGACCAGCCACAACAACAACAACGACGACGACATTGCCACTTATGGTCTTGGCGTTTTGAGGCACGCTTTGGCGCTAATTAACAGTTACGCTGAACTAACAAGCTCAAAACCCATATATTAACGTATATTTATTGCCATAATTGTGGCTCTCTTTATAGATTTTGTTTCGTTCAAATATGGCTAGAAAAATGAAAACAGAACTCGGGGAGGAGCTTAATGGTTTTCCTCGAAAAACGCATACTCTTTGTGAAATGTGTGAATGATTGGCCAAGATTAACATGCTTATTTTTATCTATGAAAAAAAAGAAGAGAGGAAAAGACTTTCCAAGAAATCCCCCACTTTTTATGTATTTATTAAAACCTTATCGTATTTTGGAGCACAGCATTGGGCAATCGCCACAAAATAAATAATTTCTGTTTTTTTTTTTTGTTTATTTAAAAATTAGCGCGAGTCTCAAAATTGATTTACATTTGGCAGAGGAGGGCCAATAAATCTAATGTGTTGATTTCTTTTATTCCAAAAGCTGCCAGTCTTTCGCAATTGAATTTCTGTTTAATCAGGTGCGTTCCGCCCAGAGTTCTATTAAAACTGAAAAGTTTTAGGCCTCTCCCAAGGTGCTTGAGTCCGCCTAGGATGCTTGACTTACTTCGTGACTTGGCGGACAAAAGAAAACCGACAAACAATTAAACATGAACCGACTGTGAACTCGCACTGAGGCACATGCTCGATGGCCGAAAACCCACAGCTTCTCATAAAACAAAGCAATTAAAACGAATGCCTAGTCTGGGCTGGCATCCAGGATGGCTGGCATATCTGGGTCAACTTTGCTAAATGTTTAACTGAAATGTAAAAGTTGCTGCCACTTGCTGTGGTCGCTTGTCTAATGAAAAAGCCATTACAATGCCAATCGGTAAACGTGGGAGGAACATGTCGTTGACAGTTAACCAAAACAGTCCCTGCCCCGCTAACGTATGCCCTGTCCTGACGGCTACCATAAAGCAGAGGAAGAGAGAGTGTCAGGGCGGGTAGATAGGTTTTGTCCTACCCCGGTTGACGGTGGCGTATGAGTAATGCAACACTTGAAACTTTACACACAATGAAATTGTGCGGAAATGCCAGCACTCCAGGGGTGGTCTGTCCTTTAGGAGTAGGTAGGCGTTGTCAGCCACGCTAATTCCTTCAACACTCCAAAGTTGGGGTATTTTCATTTCTCTTTTAATAATAATAAAAAAAAGGCAGGCAAGTTGGCAACTACTTATGTGTATAGTTTTTCACTTAATAACAATAAACATTGGCAGTTTAGTGGCCCTGACTTGGCCAAGTCAGACTAAGACTTTGGCAGTCAACATATTAAATCGAAAACAAAAGTTCGCTGTCAACATTTCAGCTCAAAATATTTTCAAGTATTTTTCATTTCTCTTTTCAAATGTAGCTTTTTTGGTTGCATAAGCACAAAAAGTGCTTTCGTTTGAGGCAGACTCTGCATCTGAAAATTAAACAACGCTTCTGTCACTTGGCATTCCATTAATCACCACTGACTCACTGGGCGATTACCTACCTCTTTGTAGTTTCATTTCACACTCTTTTTTATAAGATTATACTCCATTCATTAGGTACTCAAAATGGACACCTTCTCCAGATCAGACAAAGCTTGTACCAAGAATCTGGGCCGATTACATCACTCCTTCTGCCAACTTCGAAAAGAGTATGTGAAATTCGGCATTCTAGGAATTAGGTCCTCAGGTTGGACACCTTCCCCAGATCAGACAAAGCTTGAACCAAGAATCTGGTTTGATTACATCACTCCTTCTGCCAACTTCGAAAAGAGTATGTGAAATTCGGCTCTCTGGAAATAAGCTTAAGCATTTTTTTTCTTTTCTTTTTTACTTTGGAACCGAGTGGAAATTGAGAGCAACATAATAAAAATGAACTATGCCGGGACATAAATGAAAAGCCAGATGATAACTAGCCCGGTAGCTCTGCCCGGGCCACCCACTCACATAAATAAATAAATAAATACTTTCATTCCGTTCCGTAAATATGGCACATTGGCATTTTAAAGGCTGGACCCACTGGAGTGGCTGGGGGCATCGATGATAAATGTCTCTGTCTATATTTTAGGTTGGCTGCTGGCTGGCTTCTTTGACAAAGGGAAGAGATTGCAACGAGTAATTAATGACAAAGTTAGCCCAAAGTGTCTGGATGCGGGAAGCGGCCAACATGAGCGTGGGTGGGCGGATGCCGATAGTCTGCCATTTAATATTAGAGTCTGTCTAACGGTCAAGATCTATGAGAAATTTAAATGTGTGGAAATTTTTTCAAAGAAATCTAGGTAGAATCTGGATTGGTTTGGGCTCGATTTTGGTGGATTGTTTTTAGTTTTGAGGCTCTTTTGGGAGCAAGCCTAAAAATAGTTGATAAATGAAAATCTTGGGATTATGGAAGGCTAGTTCTTTATTTATTACTCGAATTGAAAGCTTTAGTTTTCAAATTAATCTAGGCTATTAAGGAAACCGAATTCTGTATTCCTTATATATTTTTAATTAGAATCTGGAATTTTTTGGGTTATATCTTTTAAGGAACCTGAAAACTTTTGTATAAGAAATGCTTATGTCAAGAAAAGTTTGGGAATATGGGAAACTTCTTCGACTGTTCGACCATTAAAGAAGAGATCCATACAACTTGGAACCCAGCTACTATTTATAATCAAACTGAACTAGATTTGGTTTTAAAATAACTAACTAGTCCAAGTTTGTTTAGGAATTTTGTATGCCTTTTAGATTAAATAAGTAATTTTGTAATGCTTTCACTCTGCTCCCTTCAAGAATAAATGTGGCACGTTGCAATTAAGTTAAAACCATTTTCACACCCCAGAGTCTCAGGCTTTTAGTGTAATAACATTCACTAGATTTGCCACTTTAACTTGTCTCTGTTGTGCTAGACCAAGTCCCTGACCTCTACAGCTTCCACATAAACATTTCTAGTATTTTTCGTTTTGCCCAACTCTTGGTCTAATTACCCATCCCTTTGCTCAGGCTCTCACCGCAATTTCTGGTCTTTCTTATTCGGCAGCTCACAGAGGTCTCATAAAATATGCCCATAGTGGCACACAAATTTAGGTCATCTCTGAGTGTAACTGAGTGTTATGTAAATTACAAAAGGACCTCGGCAAAACTTCTCTCACAAAGCCGGCATAATCCGCACCAAAACAAACTAACGATGTCAATTCTTCAATGTTTTTCTATTATTGTTTTTTTTTCTCCGTTCTTTTTTTGGAAAATGAAAAGTGCAAATATGGCAAAGACAACGCCCCGTGTTAGCTGGCTTTTTTAATTTCGCAGCTAACAATAAAAAAACGAAAGAGAATGAAAGAGAACTCACAAAAAAGATGGAAAGATGCAAGTGCATCTGTCAGTTTGCTTGGCCGGTTTATGAAAACAAATGCAGCCGAGAGGAGGCAAACAAAGACTCGATGCAGCACACACACTTTCTCTCTCTCATTTTCTCACTCTCTCTCTTTCTCTAAATACACTCAGTCAGTTGGTAGTCTGTCTGAATGAGTGGGTCTTGGCTGGGCCTCCGCCCAGCCGGCAGCCACAGATTATATCACAGTTGTCGGTGACTATAATGCCCCATGCGTCGGCCATTGACCATGACGAAGAGCGTCAAAGCGAAATGTAAATAAATGAGAAGCCACGGCCAGAGTCTTGGCTGGCTCACCAGCCACTTCTGGAGTGGAGGGGCCTGGTGCAAACGGAAGGCCTGAAGAGTCAACAATCTCATAATCAGTTAAATTACAAAGCCCCCCTCCATTTCCACCCTGCCCAGTCCTCAGTGCCCATCAGCACTTCGACTTGCCTTCTTTGCAATTTTCTTCTTTTTGGTCTTCTGCACTTTGCCTTCATAATGAGCTTTACCGCCCCCTTCCACCAGGCCCTTAGTGGGTGTGGCTGATTATGCCACATAAATACTGGCAACATATGACTCCCAGTTCAAGGCTCAGGGCTGTTTTCCGATTCGACTGGAAATGAAGTGCAAACGGCTCGGAAAACCCCAAAAACGAAAGAAAGAAGAAATTGAACAATTTGTAAGCCACTTCCAAGCCAATAAAATAGAACCAAACCGAACCGAACGGCAGAGACCAAATGCCGTGGAGCGGGTGTGTCAATAAAAGACAGGAAATTGTCAGTCGGTCATACGACATCGCCCAGTCGCAATTGCTGACCCATTTAACTGACTGACAAATTGCAGGGTATTGCACATTGTATTAATTATCAACGCGTGTGACTGACTGAGGGACGGACGTACGGATGGATTAACTCAATGAGACTGCCGGGGCCACCGGCCGACTGCAAGTGTTTTGGCTGCAGAATTGCACATGTATTTGTGTGTGTGTGTGTGTGTGTGGGCTTTGAGTGGGGATAGGCTGGTCCGTTTGGACAAATTCTAAAAATAACAAATCGAATGGAACTCAAAACTATGCAATGACAGGCTTTTTGAACTTTTTGGTTGCCCCCATACGCTTTTTGTGGCAAGCAGAGTATATCGAATTTAAAGAGACACCCAAAATATTAGACTGCATCAGAGTAATCGACTAATTTAGATAAGGCCGACTTGATCGAATATAGCCAAATTGGTTTTATTACTTTAAATTTTAAATGAATTTTTGATAGAAGCAAAAAATGTATAGCTTATTTTATCTTCTCATTTTCAAAAAGAGTATATGACTTTCGGCTTATGCTCTTGTATTCTTTTTCCTTACCACAGACAGCATACGACTGAGAGAGGGGGAGAGACGCACATTTATGGTGTCCGGTGTTTTGTGTCGCCACCAAAAATAGTCTAAACGCAAATCTCATTGGTGTTGCCTCTCCACACCCTCCCCTCCCGAAAAAAACAAAAAAAAAAATGCTTGAGTGCTTCACTTTGTGACTATTCATTTTTCCCGTTCGTTTTTAGTCGAGTGAAACATAAAAATCGAAATGAAAACGTAAATCTTTTCCACAGACAATTCGAAAAAAGAGAGAAAAAAAAATGGCCCAAGCAGTGACGAGCATCTGTGGCAGCCACGACGACGTCATCGCCTCATCTCTACCAGCTTCATTTCGTTGGCTGGAAACTTTCAAAGCATTTTGCCTAAGACAATTTAATGCGGTCAGTGGCTTTTTGACACGCCGCTTGCCGCAAACTATTTTTGAATTTATATTCATTTTGGGCCAAACTTTTTTTTTTTGTTTTCCTCTCCTTGGTTATTCTTCTTCTTCGCGTTCTTCATTATTTCTGTTTTTGTAGTTTTGATATTTTTCTCATTGAAGTGAAGTGCACCGGCTGGAGCATCCTTCAGTTGGCACACGTTTCGCTCAGCGTTTTCTCTCTGGTGTAACTCAACCGTTTCTTATGTAAATTGTGAGTGACTTGATGATGGGCAAAAATTGTTATTATTGTTTCTGAGGTCCGGATCAGACCGGAGGCGGCAGAGGGGCAGAGGAGACCACCAATACCGGACCGGCTGTCCAAAACTAATAAAACATCAAAGTACTTTGACAAGTTGCCACAGAGGGAAAAGCAGACAAGCCAAAAGAAACTGAAACGAGAGAGTTTCGAACAGAAGTGAGAACAAGAGAGAGGGGGGAATTTGGGAAAGCTCCAAGGATATTACAAGGAAAAAGTTTGTCTTATGGCTTTGGCGAAGAAGAATACCAAAAAATCCTTCTACTTTTCGGAGTTTCCCTTCTTTCTTTTTGTATGCTCTTTTCTTCTCTTCAGACATTCTCATTTTGGCCATATTTTCTTGCTTCAAGAATTTATGTAAGTTCCGGCAGTTCTCCCCCCTAACATGCCCGGGGGAATTTTTTTTTTTTTTTTGACTGTCTGGCCCGCCCCTATCCCAGAGAGAGAGAGGAAGAGGAAGAGTGAGTGCGCAGGGAAGCCCAGCTTAAGGCTATCAAAGTGGACTATCTTCCCATTAAAACTGGCATTAAAGTTGCCTGAAAATGGAGTAGGAGTCTCGCCGGTGTGCTAGGAAATGTCAAATGTGTGATAAGCCGGAGTGTTTATAGGGTTGTCAAGTGGGGTTGACACGGTGCCCGTTGACAGTGTTTATTAAAATTGACTGTTGTCATTTGGCATTGTAAAAGTAAATGTAAATGGCTTCTACCTGCTTGTCTCTTTGCTCTGTTACACGTAAGTTGACACGCCCGCTTTGCGGTCTTTTGTTTTTGGCCAACATGGGTTAAGTGCCCGGCCATTAACGGCTGTATGAGTTGTTGCCAACACACACACACACACTCGTCATTTTTCGAGTATCACTTTAAAGTAGGGTTTCCTCTGCCCAACGGGTGGCCCGGGCAGGCCAGGCAGACCAGGCTAGAACCGAAGGCTCTGAAGGTCAAAAAGAGAGTTGGCAAGAAACTGGTCGAGTGCCTAGCGCCGGTTTTTATAGACCCATTTCACACTCTCCGAGATGATTCAGTGGTTGGCGAGTAACATTCTCTGACTCATTTGTGCCTGGCTGAAAATCCAAAAGAAAATTTGCGTGTCTAACTCGAATTGACATTTGGCCCTGTCGTCAGCCAAACCGTTAATAGGCATATTCTAATTTTTATTTTTTTCTTCTTCTTCTATTTCATTTTTGTTGTGGCAGCAAAATTAAATAATAATATTTTTTTTAGTGCCTCAATTTTGGGACTTCTCCCGCACTCGCCGAATTGTGTCTCAATTCAATTAATTTAAGGCATTTAGGACCGCTAGGCTGTCTGTAAGTGTGTGTGTGTGTGAGATTTGTTGTTGTTGTTGTAGGTGTTCTGAATTGGCTTTGGTCCTGCTGTGCTGTGAAATTTTAATGCTGCGGTTTATGGTTTGGGGCGGCAGTTACTTTTTTTTAGAGTAATGAAATTTTGATTGGCAGTGTGAGGTTTGCCAGAGGTTTTTTTATTTTGATGGCTGCTTTAAGTGTGATTTCGTTTCATGCCTTATTTTGCCCAAAATAAAACAGTTGCACGTAGGTCTTTTTTTTTGGCGGAATTTAACAAATCATTAATTGCAAAAAGCAATCAAAGCTCACCAAAATTTAAACAACACTTTTTCAAATGAAGAAGAAACAACAAAAATAATATAACCTCTGCTTGACGAAAGTGCAACGAACCATGGTAAAAAAATGAAAAAAAAAAATTCATAGAAAAAATCATGGCGCAACAAATTATGAAAAAAAGGCACTCCACTGGCATATGATGAGGGAGTCTACGAAAAATAAAAATGGCAAGGCAAAAAATAATAAAAATAATAAAGAAAAAAACTTGTGTGCGACGTCAGCCGCAAAATGCAAATTTATGAAAAGCCCGCTGGCTGGCAGGCGCCACGGCCACCAGCTTGAAGCAGAAGCTAACGCCAACGCCTACGCCAACATCAACGCCGTCGTCGCAGTCGACGTTGCTCTTGAGCTTGAAACCAGACAGGGAGGCATAGTGTTGAATATAGACCGATAGTGCTGAGAGCCAGGAGGAGCCGGGCTTAAAAGGACACTCTGTCTGATTTGCTGATGGCTCGGTCTGGCTGGTCTGACTTGTCTGGTCTAACAATTACGTCAATTGCAACCAACATGCCATCACAGAGAAGAGGAAGAAAAAATGTTTCAAACTTTTTTGATCACGAAGAAATAATTGTTTATATCTTATCGTTTCGGATTTCTAATGCCTCCGAAATAGCTGGGTCTGCAATTTTGTCGGCGCTTGAGTAATGATTCATTCTGCGTTCTAGGAGCAGAGCTGGCGGGTGGGAAAGTGTTTCAGTTGTTGTTGACACACACACACACAATTGTGGCAGGCACACTTTGGGCTTGGGGTCTGGGGTCTGCCCTGCCTAGCTCGTCCGCAGATTAACTCATTCATACATTCATGAAATGCTATCGCGAGTGTGTTGGCTCTTGTTGGCTGCCTTTTATTATGATTTTCATTTTATTTTTATTTTTTTTTTTTTTTGCTATCGTCGCCGCCGTCAAAGTTAGTTGCCGTTTTGTAATGCAAAACCAAGCAGCGTAGAAAAACCGCAACGAATAATAACGGGAAAAAAGCGAATACAAGAACTTTTTGTTTTTCCTCTTCTTCTTCTTCGTTTTGGTGGAGTGTGTTGGGTACGTGAAATATTTAAAGTACGAAAAAAAAAAAAAAAATAGTGTGGCAAGAGCGCCATCAAGTCTGGCCTACACACACAGACTCACACACGCATAGTGTGTGGCGAGGCTTTGTAGTTTGGGCCTTGCCTCGTTTAACTTTGAGTAGCTCCAAAGTGCAACAGCAGCAGCTGCCGACTTGCCGGTCTCCTTTTTTTTTTTTTTTTGCTCTTTCTCTCTTTCTGTATTTTTGAGCATTTTGTAGTTGGCGCGGCGCTCCGCTAACAGACTGCAAGTTTAATTGGATGCTGTAGCAGCGCGTTGGCAAACGTGTTTCTTTTTGCAAAAAGCAAAAGAAAAAAAAGAAAAAAAAAACATTGGAATAGACCAACAGCATATTCATTCATTCAAATAGTTTTCGGCATTGCCATTTCCTTCCACTTGGCTCTCTGCAGCCTTCATCCGTCATTCAGCGAAGCGAGGTCAGTTCTTCAACTCGAAGTGGAAGTGGTTTTGTGATGTGTGGGTGAAGAAGTTGACTTACCTTTAAAGTTGCCCTCTTAACATGTCCAGGCAGGCGAGCTTTAAATGCATTTGCCTTGCTTGCTTCCGATGATAAAACACACACACACGCGCACTTGGCGGGTGGTTGGCTGCTGCGACTTCTCCCCCCTTGTTTAGAGTTGGCTCAGGCGGCAAGTCAATGTCAACGCCATCCCCAGTGGTGGTGGTGGTGCGGAGAAAAGTCAGAGCCGGTGGAGAATTCAGTGAACTGCGCTGATGTTGTTGCAAATTGTAGAAATTAAATGATAATTTGTTGCGCCCTTCACACATATACGCGCACACACAGAGGAGACACGCACGCCGACTCACTCTAGCGCGTGAGGGCTTATGCAGTTTGGTTTGTGGGTTCTGCCTTGCTTCGCTTTTACTTGACTTGAGTATTATTGCTTGTTTCTTTCACACAACACATTAGAGTGCAACGCTGCCGCTGCAAGAGCATTTTCACTGCCACACTAACAAATATTTATTTCAATCAAAACAAATGCATTTTATATTTTCTTGTTGTTTAAATGCTTCTTTCTTCTATTCTCTTTGCGATGGCGATGGCGGTGGTGGCTGCTTATTCTCGCGTTTGCTTCACACTGCTATCCTGCATGGGCAAGGATATTTTTTTCTTTCTTTCTTTTATGCGTTGGTGTGACGAAAGCAGTCGGCGAAAATTTCAAACAATTAACGCCCAGCGCTGCGACATTTTACTAATACGGACACAACAAACACGTTTAGATGTAAATTCTTGAATTTTACATGCTTTTACTACATATTTTATGAATTTTAAATAATTTTCACCAACAACGACACGCGTAGACACCCTCACACCAGTCTGCATAAAATTCAACTGAAGAATTCTTCGTTCCGGGAATGAGCGAACTAGAATGAATAATATGCGCGCTAAGTTAGCGTCGCTTTGGTTTCGATTACGGAGGCCAAATTCCGGATAATTTTAACTTCAATAAAATATTTTTTCCTTACAACCCAAAAAAGTAAAATGATTTGAAAGGGTTAAATATTTTCTAAAGATTGCATATTGGAGTTAATGGGGGTGAATTTTTGTTGTGTAATTTTTCGTACGCCATCTAGCGCTTATTTCGAATTTCTCCGGGGTCGCAGAACAATCGATTTTCCTTTGATTTGAGAAATGCTATCGAAATGTGTTTCACGGTAGGTGGCGCTACTTGGTGGGTGTGAAACTTGGTTAAGCGTATTAATTCATAAGTCTGGTATTCTTTTTGTATGGGCTAGGAAGTTGCTAAAATGAAAATACTTTGCAACTTGGTCACTAGATGGCGCAATTAATTCCGGTCACTTACAAATTTCCGTCTAAATTTTACTCCTCATCTTTTATTTTATTGTTTGTTTTTTGTTGTGTTATTGAAATTATCATCTATTCTATGATTGATAAACGCTAATTCTATAAGTTCGCAAGCTTATTAATTTTAGTGAACCAGAAACGTTCTATTTTCAAACGATTGCATTAAAATTTATTTTTGGAATTGCGGCATTCAATTTGGGTCAATTTATGACACTCAAAGTTCAAATTTAAAAATCCAATTGATGGACTTAAAAAGCAAAAAAAAAAAAAGTTAAAAAAGCTGAATTTCGAAATATTTCACATCTCAAAACTCTTGAAGCTTAATTTAAATAATAAACCAGCCACAAACCGACGAGTGGGTGGCGGGAGATTAACTTTTGCCCGTTCACTCACAGGCACAGGTCATCGCTGATAAGTCTCACATACATGTGAGGTTCAAGACACTCAGACACCCGAGGGCTCGCAAAAAAAAAAAAAGAAAAATGTGGGAGTTACAACTTTGGCTATGGAAAAATTTTGTCTTTGCTTATCAGTGTTTGTAATCAGCTGGCGTGGATAGAAATTCTGTTGCAGAGTGTTTACCTATGAGAACAAAAGGGGTTGTTGTCTATCTTTCCTTTTGCTCTGGCGTTTTTTTTTTGTTTTTGGTTTTTCTCCAGGTGGAACGAACTTTATGCAACTTGTGTATTTTGTCATCACCGCTCATAAAACTTATCTGAAATTGAATCTGAGGTGTAGAAAATAAAAATAAAAATAAAAACAAAATCAAGTTGCCTGCACTTGAAATCACTTTCAATTGGAAGAGCAAGTTGAAATTTCTCTATGAATTTGTTGAAATAACCCAAAAGTAAATGAAATATTTGATATTAATATTTACCATGTCCAAGGGCTTATGGGACACCAGTAACACAACAGTGACAAGCTTTTGATGATGCCCTAGAGCAAAAGGGTAAATAACACCTCAAATTGTTTCGGCCATGGTACGCCCGAAGAGCTTTACTCCTGCCAAAGGCTAATCCGCTGGGCAGGTTTGATCTTTCACCACGCAATTGGAGAATGCGAAGAACATATTCTGATGGCCATATTATTTGGCCGGAAGATCTTTTTCGTTGGGGAGGCTGTATGATCGCCCCTTTTGAATACCTGACGAGTTGAGTGGTTGCAGCATTCTGCTAAAAGTCAAGTGATGCTGCTTCTGGTTTTTTGATAGATATATTTTCAATTTATTGTTGAAATATTTATTTCATGTTTTGCTTAAAGCCATAAGCCAGTTGTATACAACCAATAAAATAAAAGCGAAATGACTTGCAGGCTTGCCTTGCCATTGCAGCAGCTGTTCTTGGCAAAAGGAATGTCTGTGGCCTAGAATTCGGCAATACAAAAAAAAAACATGGGGAAAAAAAATCCAAAAAATTTGACCATTTTCATGCACACAAACACACAATTTACACACACATACACATTTACCACATTTTATTATTTTATTTTTTTTTTTTTTAGTTTATTTTGTTGTTGTTTAAAATTCTCTTGACAGCTGCAACGGCAGTGCGTGGTTCGGCCTGTCTGCTTGTTTGTAGACTTAAATAAATATTTAAAAACAAAAACAATAAAAAGAAAGGAAATTCGAGTGTAATTTCTATTTCCCCAGAACACAGTCACATATCAAGGGGAACAATTACCAAATGAAACTAGGCCGGTTGCCAACTAAATGAATATTTTTTTGCTTTCTGTAAGCCAAACCGAAACATATTCGCATTATTTCAGTGCAAGTAAGTGTTTCTGGTTTGCATTGGCAAGTCTCGAAATATTCGCAAATTTCTAATTGAGAAACCAATATTATTTGGAGCGAGAGGCGAGAGAAGTTATTTATTTTATTTTGAGGTCTTATGGATTGAATGTGGCAGGGTTACAGCAGAAGAGAAAACCAGTGGCTTGATTACTGGGTATGGCAACGGGACACTGTACTACTTGACAATTTTGAGGAGGTTGTGGGGCAGTCCTTCGATATATGCTATTGTACGATAGGAATGCCACGATGTTCTGGTTGTTCAGGGTCACAATCTTGTAGACCCACAATGGGACTGGTATGCGATTTCCAATTAAGAATACTCTTTTCATGGTATTGGTACGTCTATCAGGCAGCTCCAAAATCCCGAATGCTCCTGTGCGAACATTCAGTGCTCTTCTGCGTCGGTTTGCCTCGTTGCGTACATATCGTTCGACTAGCTCCCAGCTACCGGAATTGATTTGCTCAAATTGTGGGACAGCGTTCATGTACATGAAGGTGGCACACATCAAATCTCCGAATGGAAAATCAGCAGATGCCGCCAGGTGACCACGGTTTATAACGGTTGTGTTCCTTCGATGTGGAGGTATGTGTTGGTTGGGCGTTCCGAACAGGGACTGGAAGGTGGCGTATATGCTTGCTGTGGTGTAAGCTCCTTGCTCGGCCGCATTCAAAAATCCACCGGAAGAAAATCGGGCGCAGGGTCGGGAGGCAACTAAAACAATAAGATGCTGCATATTGTTGATGGCAACCAATTTAATACTAAAGACTTACTGAAGGGCTTGGGATGGACCACATGTGTTGTGTAGACGGAACGTTTACTTGGGTCGTGGAAACAGCATCGATACAAAGGAGCAAAGCTGCCTCTGATTCTGTAACCAATATCGATTTCCGTGTCGCCACCCGATCTTCTGCATTGTTGCGAAGGCCTTGGCACTCTAGTAGGGACGATCTGAGAGCGTGTGCCAGTACAAGTCATGGGCAAGGGAGGGTTGAAGTTTCTATTCACACAGGTCGTCCTTGTTATTACAGTATCCGAGCAAAACATATACAAGACCTCGTTTCGAGCTACGGAAACCACCCGCTTCAAGACATATCGATTGCTGAATCTGCTCAGGAAAGTGCGACTGGTTCTTTCGACCAACGATCGGGTTATTGTACATTGCCCATTGACTGAAAGGATGGACTTGTGAAAATAATTACAGGAGAGCTTTAAGCCAACTTACCTAATGCCAAAATCGCAAGCAGCGCGAATACGACACATTGTAAATTCCACATTGTAATTAATATAAAGTCAGACAGAATTTCATCCTTTTATAGAGAGATTGCCAATCAGAGCAACATGTGTTTTGAGAATTTCTTTTATATCCGTTTTTGTTGTAGTTCTATTTTAAGCAAAAGGCCATCAACCCAAAACGAGCACGTGATCTAAATTATTCTCGCCATAAGTTCTAAAGAATTAATGATATCTGAAAGTTGAGGAGCTGAAATCGTAGAAAATTTATATAAATCTTAATAAAGAGTAAGCAATAGTCGGTCGATCTATGCTTGTATTCAAAGTTTTATCGATTATCTAGGGTTCGAAGAGAAGCGGTTCAGAATCTTATCGGTTATCGAACTATTAATTCATCGATTTCAAAGAACAAGCTTTTTTTATTTACTTTCGGATTTGGCTTATAAAATTTGGTCATACAATTTGTCACGGATTGAATGTGGTTGCATTGCAGCAAAAAGTATACCCTGATGCCCGATTATTGGGTAAAGTGATGGGACACCGAACAGCTCTGCAAATACTTGACGGACGCGGAGCGGTAGTTCGGAAGATGTTATTATAGGAGAGGAAAGCGACTATTCTCCGAGTCGGCGTACTCACAATCTTGTAGATCCAGACAGGTACAGGGATTCGATTGTTAATTAGAAAAACATTCTGGTTTGTATTATTTCGAGGATCGCGTAGGGACAGAATGCCGAATCCACCAGTACGAACACTTAGGGTTTGTCGTAGCCGATTTGCTTGATTCCGAACATATTGTTCAACTCGGTTCCAACTGCGATCATTGATAGCAGCAAATTGAGGCACCACATTTGCGTATTTAAAAGTGCCGCACATGAGATCTCCAAATGGGAAATCTGCTGAGGGAGCCAAGTGACCGCGGTTGATAACGGTTCTGTTCCTATTTCGAAGCGGTATATAGGTGTTGTTTACTCCGAAGAGTCTTTGGAAGGTGACAAATATCCTGCCAGTCGTATAGGCAGCTTGTTCAGAATTTGTCAATAGGCCATCCCCGGTAAAGCGGACACAAGGACGTCGAGCAACTTAAAATTGTAGGATTCTGGTTAGAAGCTAGCTTGACACGGGCCTGGAAGTACTTACTGAAGGGCTTCGGGAACACTTGATGTGTGGCGAAGACAGCGCGTTTCGAGTTTCTGTTGAAGCAGGTGCGGTAGTAAGGAACCAAAGTATTTCTGATTCTATAGCCCACATCAACTTCAATATTGCCACCCGATCTCGTGCATGCTGCGCTTACGGCCCCTGTCAAAGTAACGGCTACGATTTGCGTCCGATTGCGAGGACAATTTAAGGGCAGCGGTCTCGTAAAAGTCCTATTCCTTTGACAGGTAGTCTGGACTATATTCGTGTCCGTGCAGTACATGTGGAGAACCTCATTCCGGGCTGCCGTAGTTGTTCGCTTCAGAACATATTGATTGTTGACTCTGTTCAAGAATGTACTATTAGTTCCTTCCACATCTCTCCTGCTTATCGCACATTGGGCATTCGCTGAAATGACAAGGCTCGTCAGGTTCTTTCTAAATGAACTTGAATTTGCTTACCTAGTCTGGAAATCAGCAAGAGAGGAAGCAAAACTCGAAGTAAGCAATACATTTTTAATGGTAACATTTAAAAAAGTTCTCAGCTTTTATAGAAACTTACTGCTAGTCGAATTGAGTACTTTAAAATTTTTGAATACAAACAAATTATTGGGACATAATAAGTCCATTTCATTGTTTCGCTTAATAAAAGAAATCCATTCAACTTGCTCAGAAAAATTAAATGGACTGCTGCATACTTTTGTGAGACCTCAAAGATTTTAAATAATGGACAATGGACAATGGCATTGAATAGAGAAACCTGAAGGGGAGGGGGTATATTCCAATTCTTTTATTAAATTAAATTTTATTAAATTTAAAAATAATATTGATTAATTCTATTAAATAATAAGAGTCTTATATTCTTTAGTCTTTCCCTCGGTCCACTCGGTCACTTCTTATTATAATCATAGCTAAACTTATCAAAGGCTTAATGAACAATGAATTGGAAATAATCAAACGGAATTGTATGTGCTTAGCCATTTTGAGCCAATTAATGTCGGCAATAAAAAGAAGCTTAAAGTTTGCAGCACAAAGGCAACTTGAAATTAAGTGAAGACCTAAATAAATAGATCCAGGCAGTATCACAAGTTTTTTTTTTTCATATCCTTTTTATTAATATTTTATAGAGGTCCTATTAGAAATCAAACTTGTACTTCACAAAATGCTGAACAAAAACTTTGTCCCTAAAGAGATTAATTCATTTTAAATGTCAACCTAATTGATTTAACTAGTTCAGAATCAATTTAATTGTGTCTCTAAGTTAGTACAAGACAGAAAGCTTAAAACTTCTGTAATTATAAAATTTCAATTTAGTTGACAGAGAAGTGATTATGGACTAAAAGTTCTTCGATTGCAATTATAGAAAATTCTATCAGATTGATTAATAGTTTTGTTGCACGAAGTAACAATTGGTCAGGGCTTTTGCCTTATGCATGTATGAATCAAGGCCAATTTGTTTTTAGCTTCTAATGAATCTTTCAGACTAGAATCACGACAGAGGACAGAACCATTCAACAATGCATCACTCTCCTCATTCCCTTGATGGAGTCTTGGTTGAGACCTAATTGGTCTGGAAAGTAAGTCATGGCAGTCAGCGATTGATTTTATAATCTGACCTTTACCTATATGTTGATGTAGTCTGAAACATGTGCATAACTTCATAAATATTCTACTGGCATGCTTGAGAAAAAATCCCAAAGCTATTTTGGGGGCGTCGAAGATGACAGACTCTTTTCGATGAATGGGATGGGTCAGTAAGCGCAGCAGATATTCCTGGTTGGTTTGGCAGCTATATAGTACAATATAGTCCGACCAGAAAGTTAGTGCATATCTCAGCTTAGAAACTTAATCTGTATTTATCGAAAAATGTTGGAGACATTCGAAAGACCGATTTAGGATTTAGCTTCTATCTGCCTCGTGATACTGACCTATTTGTGAGTCTAAGGTAAAGTCTGAAAAGAGTTTAAGAAGTTTGTACAGCTTCGAAAAGAAAAGCCAATTCGAAAGAATTAATATTAAAGTACAGCTACTGCTTTTCATTGAAATGTTGGGCTAGATCAGGCACATGACCATGCTTATTATTATAGTTCCTGGGCTCCTTTTTTTGGCTCCCAGCAGATATCAAATTTATTTTGTGAATTTTAAAATGCAAATTCTTATTGTCTTGCAAAACAAAGTAAATAGGTAATATTAGAAATCAGCTTATTTGTATGAAAATGGAATTTTTTCGGAATCACTTTTAACTTGAATGCTTGTATTATGTATCGTTTCTGAAAGGCAAATCGCTGGCTTTTCATAAAATGACTGGGTTTTTGAAACAAGAGAAGAAAGAGAATATACCTTCGGGCTGAGCATACCAGATTTGTGGTTTTGAATTTCATATTGTTTTATGCTGAAACGTTTGCATTACTCAGTGTATAAGAAAAGATACAGGACATGCATGCCGCATGCATATAAAAATGCTTTTTTGTATCTTCTTTGCTTGCCTTCCTGGCCACTTGACAGATGTAAGTGGAACATTTTTGAAAGGATTTGAATATGCATTTAGAATGTAATGCTATAGCTTTGAATGGCTTCATTCTGGGTGGTTTGCTGGGCGCATGTAACGCAATTTCCGCTGCTTACGAGTAATTTGGTGCAATTTGACAGGCCTGGTAATTGGAAGCGAGTGAGTAAGGGGGAAGAGCTTGTTGAACTGACTGCATTAAAATTTGCCACACATACCGAGCCATTGAAATGCGTATAAAATGAGTGTACCGGATGGGATGAGATTGGTGAAGTGAAAGTGGTAATGGTCAATAAAAATAAAATGCGAGCATGCCAACAAAATCAACAAGCCGACCACAAACCGACACATAAATTAAATTGTGCCGCAGTGCAGCCGCTGGAATGAAGAGTGCAAAGGCGTAAGCACAGCTCAAACAAGAATTGCTGAGAATTGCTAGGGTAGCGAGCAGGGGAGCACTGGGGCAGGGGAATGGGGGTAACCACGAGCGAGTGGTAGCCACATTTACAATGCCATTGAGTTGCGTGTTTACAGCACAATTACAACTGTTAGCTTTTATGCGCGCCCAATAGATGAGCAGCAGCGTGGTCCGAGGGCAGCAATTTATGCTGCAACGGGCCGTTTTATGAGCGCCCGGTCGTCACACCGACACATACGCATAAATACACATTCGCATTTACACAGACATAAAATAATTTCGCAGTGTGCGTATTTAAAAGCGACGTAAGCGTGGCCGGCTGAATAATTTATTTAATGTCTACTTTTAGGCGCAGCAACAATTGCTGTGGTTTTATTGCAATCCCACATTGAGGCACGTTTCGAGGGCGAAACTCGCCTTTCTTTGCTGGCCAAAAGCAAGCAACACCTTTCATATTCTTCTACTTCCATTTGATCCAGCCAAAGCATCGCTAGAGGAATTTAAATGTTCTGCTTGGCAAGAGGCCCATGTGAAAAATTTATGTTTCCCAATGCCGCACTCTGGCCATTAAAACTCAAGGAAACAGCAAACAGAAAACAGCAAACGGCAAACGGCAAACAGCAAAATACACGGTCAAATTTCGCCCACACCGAAACGTTTTGGGTTTGAGGCGTGTTTTGGCAGCTTGCTGGGTGAATTGTTGGGTTGGTCTCACAGTTTTACGATTTATGAAAATTGATTTGCTGAATTGTTGTTGTTGTTGTTGTTGTTACTCGTAAAGTGGCTTTTAAATGACTTTTAAATGTTTCTGGTGAGCCATCAACAAATTTGTTCATCTGTTGACTGCCAAAAGTTGAGCATTTCAATTTTAGGAATCAAATTCTGATTTTGTCTACACTCTTCATAAAATAAATAAAATAAATTCCAGCCAGCCAGCCAGCCAGGATTCTAATTGAGAGTTTCAAAAGTTTTGATTTCTAATAATTATATTGTATTTAGTTTGTCTTGTTAGACCAATTCGGTAGAATCCTTTCGGTTGCACCTGCTCAAGTTGCCATTAATCAGTTGCATTGCCCAACTAACTATCCGTTTTAACAGACCATGTGAAACATATTGTTATTTCGAAGACAATGTCTGAGATCTGCTTTGAGTTTCCATATTGTTCTTGATTTCACTTGCAATGAAAACATTTTCAAATTGGCAAAACCTCAAGGACTGACACACACACACACACACACACACACACACTTACACACAGTACATAGTCTTTTCAACCCTTTCTGGACTGTTTAGCTTTACTTGTCCATCAATGTCTTAGTTGTCTTGCTGTCTACCTTCCCGCTCTGTGCTTACCACATGTCTATGGATCTATCAGTTGCTTGAATTAAGTTAATTAAGCCACTCAGTATGCTGTTTCGTTGCCTGTATGCCCGTGTGTTGCTCTGAAAACATTTAGTCATGATTGCATTATCCATTGTTTGTCTGCACAAATAACATTAGTTTAATTTTGGCTTAAGCATTGATTTCGAGCTTGTTTAACAAGATGAGGAACACAACACATGTTTACCCAATTCACAATCAGCTACATATGCATTTGTGGTTTTCATACCTTATTTCCAAACTGGGAGTTATTCGATATGAATTCGATTTCGGCTAGGGTCAGTGAGAGATTCATCAGCGATTGGGATTACCTAACCCAATACCAATATCGGACGGGAAGGCTATTAGCCATAAATGTTGCCAAAGCATCATAGTGTTTGGCAACTATTCCGGCACGTGTACGAAACATTGAACAAATGTATTGAATTGGCTTTAGACATTTTTACATGATGGAGACTCCGGGCCCAAGGAATTCGCACATCTCATAGAGATGGATTTTTGATGAGCAAAAATTTATATATGGAAATGCCTTTAATTAAATCGAAGAATTTTGAGTAGCTCTTTGATTTTATAAAAAAATAACTAATTCAGTCACGATGAGCTCACGACTCACGTAGCTGGTGGTTGCCATCTCTGGCTTTTTACTTAACTGAAAATGTAGGTAGAAAACATTTCGCGAATTTTATTCAATAAATTTATATTTGCTGCAAATCCCTTAACGGCTGTAAGACTTCCATACACCTACACACACACATTCTTATATATAGAAATACATAGCCATATATCGAATATGTTGGAAACTAATACATGCGCATACATCACGGCTTTGGCCATACAATTTACATGCCAGGAGAAAAGGAAACGTGAAAACTTGCAAGCTTGTTGTGTATGTGTGTGTATGTGTGCGTGTGTGGATGTGAGGATGTGCATATGTCAGGTGCAGAGTTAAGGCATTTGTAGATATTTGCCAAGCAATATCACAACAGAACATTGCAGTCAGACTTTGGGTTTTCCTTGACTTTTCATGCGCAATTGAGTTTGATGTTCGTTTAGGTGGAAGCGTTTCCCGCAGCGATTTCCTTCTTCTTTCACAGTATCTCTTTTTGGTATGCTTTGTATCAGTTCTCTCACACTCTCTAGTTTAGTCTCTATGGCAACCAACTTTATTATTATAAATAATGCCTAAGTAGCGCTTAAAAGCAGGCCTGTTTGCCTGACTGGGCAGCTGCCTCCAACAGCAACTCAAGTCGCATATTCAAACCAGACACACACACACAAACACACACACACAGGGTGGGAGCTGAGACCAAAGCCGGCAAAAGTTCGCCCTGCTTATAAATATTTATAACAGCCCACTTGACACAAACTAAATCATTAAATAAATGCGCGCCATGCCAAGCCGTTCAGGCATCCGTATGCAAAAGGTACTAACCCCAAACGCTTGGGACTAATAAAATCCTTAAACAAACATTCAAATGGGTCGAGTGGATTGCTATCTATACTGAATGTGTTGTGTTGTTGTGTTGCTGTAGCTTTTATTTATGAAATGTCAAAAACGCTTTAACAATTTCACGGCCCTTTCACTTGACTCAGAGTCATGACTCGACGCCACAGGCCCCATCTATTCCCTAAATAAGGCTCTGGCCATTAAAGACACTAAACATATATGGCAAATTAATGTTGTTCCTGATCTGGCTGGTCTGGTGGAACTGAGAAAACACTTGAAAGTGTTGAAGTTGTGGGCGAGTGTTAAAGTCACCATCATTTGCCACACATCAAAAACACATGCACACCACCGTTGCCGGTTTAATGGTTGTTTTTGTTGTTTATTGTTTGAAGTTGTTGTTGGTGTTGTTGTGGGCGTTGTTGTAATATGGTGATGCCTTTTGGTAGCAAATGTTTTGGCAAGTTTGATGTGTAGGCAACGATTAATAAGCATGTTAATGTTGCGCGAAATTATCAGCGAAATGAGAAAAGTTCGTCCTACTCGACGCAGTTATTTGGTTAGCCGAGCTTAGTCCAAAGATTTATAGATAGAAATGGGACAAATGAGGACCGGGATTGATAAGGGATCCTGTCTGGACTGTGACAATAATTACAAAATGGCATAGACATTTCGTGTGCGCGTGTGTGTGTGTGTGTGTGTGTGTGCCATTATGGCCGCATATGAGTGATGGCAATTTAAACAACTTGCGATAGACTGTGGCCACACACAGAAAATGGCCACATAAATCAGAAAAACGTTTCTTCCGCTAAACTAAATGGGCACTGCCTTAGTCTTATACGGATGAGTTGCCAAGAGTTTCGAAAGCCTATAAGCTGCGTCTGCTTCACTGGTCGTATACGTAATATGTGTATTAAGTGATTTTTATTATTTGGTTACTTTTTTCATTTAACCATTTCAAAAGAATAAAATCATTGCAAAGCTTACAAAACGACCACATAAGATTTTCTTTTTACGTTGCTCTTTTTTAATTCGAAAAAAAATACAAGAATATTAAATTTGAAATCCATAAAGAGAATTTTCTTCTTTTAATTCCAAAAAATATTTAAGAGAAATTTTGTCTTGAAAAAGTTGATTTGCAAATTTTGTATTTGCTTGAGTAAAAAGCGTATACTTGCTTCGGCATTAGTCTGGTGTGAGTCCATCTTGACAAGAATGTTGTTTTTGTTATTCTCTTCATTGTTTTGATTTTATATGCTGGGCAGCTTTTGTGCTCGCAGTTTTCATTTTACGGCATCTCCTTTTCACGAACTGTGTGGTCAATGTGTGTTGATGTTGGCAGAGCACCCAGGACAGCCAGAACAGAGAAACGTTGGCTTGTCACAGTGGTAGAAGAAGAGCTCTTGGTTCTCATTTTCTTTTCTTGTTTGTGTTTTTTTTTGTATTTTGTGTGCCTTTACCACTTGAGGCTGCCCCATAAAGTCGCTGCGGTTGCCGCACTTGACAGTTATTAAATTTTTACCTGAAGTGCCTTTCACCCACATTTTGATTGGCTCGTTGTCGCCCCGTGCTCACTGGAATTTCTTTCTCTCAGTAGCTGTATGAATGCATTTCATGCTCGACATCACAATAGCTTAAAATTTTCATGATCCGTGTGTGAGCTGTGAGCTGTGAGCAGTGAGCTGCTGCGAGTTCTTTTGGTATATTCATATTTTTCAATTGTTAGGATTGCCCCTTCAATCATTTTGTTCATTCGAATTTATTTGGTATTTATTGAGCTGCCAGGGCATTGGCTCTCATATATATACAAATATACCTTACGAATTTTTATTTGCCAACCAAATATGTATCATTATTATGAACTTTATATGCTATCAAATGCGCAGGTTAAGCCTGACGGTAGTGCCAAAATTGGCAGGCAGAGCAAACGGCTCCATTACTGTTACTGTTTGCATGGCCTCAATTTTTAGGCAATTATTTGCTTTGTAGCTCGACAAACGGTGATGGCGTCCTGGCATCGGCTGCCACTGACAGCAGCCCGGATACTCTGACAGCAGCCCAGCAGGGCTCGATGGCCTCAGCCGTCCTGCCGTCCTGCCGTCTCATCGTCCTACCGCTTGCTGCTTTTATACAATTTCCTTCCGCTTTACTTTCTCCGTGAAAGTATTACGATGATTTGCATAATTTTTAGCGAACAGTTCAGACCAGCTCAGCCCAACCCAACCTAGTTGAGACGTACAAAAAAAAAAAAAAAAAAAAAAAAAAGAGAAGACCTAAACCACAAAAGCTCAACAACCCTATGGCCTCTGACGCCGCCGTTCTGGGCACCTTTGACTACGCCTTTGCTTTGGCTCTTCAACCACTACTCATGAATTCTCCAGCAACGCATCCAGAGCTTTGGTTTTTTCCCTATCCCTTTTGGTATGTACGTTCGCCTTTATCTGCCCTTTCTGGTTGGTAAGTGTGTGGGCCATTTTTTTTTTTGGCATAGCCTGCAAAAATTTTTGTAACTGATGTGCTGCGTTGCGTTTCGATTCGGTGGGCTCTTTTTCTTCATCTTGTTCTCTTTTGGCATTCTTGCTTGAATCTACATTTTGCTTTTCTTCTTCTTTCTTTTTTTTTATCTTTGTGCCTGATCGAAATTGCTTTTGTGTGGTTTGCTGGGTTGACGATGATGCCTCTTCTCTGCCTCTTCTTGTTGGTGTTGTTGTTTTTGTTGTTGCCATTTTAATTTCAGTCATGTGTGTGTGTGTGTGTAGGCCCACAAATGCCTCCCAGCAGCACAAAGAGCCCCTCTCTCACTCTGCCGGGCATTTCTCATCGTTTGGTAATTCTTTTTAGGCACTTTTGCAATTTTCTGCCTGTTTTGGGTTAGATATTCATATCAGCTCTACATATTATAGCTATTTTCCGCTATAACTGTTACTGATTGCCGCTTTGTGGCAATGAATGTTACCCGACTTGCCTCACTGGCTCTCCTTCTATCCGTCTTTCCGTCTCTCCGTCTGTCTGGCTGGACTGTCTGAAAAGGCACACAACAGCATTATTTTGCAACATTTTTGTGTGAGTGAAAATCCCGCCCTTCACTCCTATCCGTGCTTTCTTTTGGCCGCCCTCTCAATCTTTATCTGTCTCCTCGTTTGGCAGTCTTACTTTGTCAGAGCCAGAACTGAGAGCCGGAATACAGAAAAGCCCGGGAATGGTGAATGGAGAGACGAAAAACCAATTGAGATGCAAATTGCTTTCGGTAGCATGATTTGAAAATTATTTTTGGTTACCATTTTTAAAGGTTTCTTTATCTATTTGGTTTGGTTGTGTGCTGTCTTTTTTTTTTTTTTTTGAATTTGAACTAATTTGATTTGCTTGAGATTATCTCTTGCTTTTATGTTACATATTCAAATTTATATAAATTTTCCAAGAACGCAAAGAAATGCTTTGGCTGAAAAAATTTCGTTTCGCAGATCCCTCACAGCGCCAATTGATTTATGGGGAGGACTATATTTTATCAGGCATACCCTATTATCTACAAAGGCAAGACTCTTCTTTTTTTTCTTTTTTAATCTGAATAAGAAATTATATATCTTTGAGATAGAGGATTTTTGAATAAATTAAAAGTCTTGTTCAAAAGCAAAAAAAAAAAAAAAAAACAAAGAAAACAAAAAATAAAGTAAATCTCATTTTCATTTTCTGTCAAAAACAGTATTTATCGGTCGTTATTTGCGAGCTTTGCAATAATTTTATTAGCTTTCCTTTTTCGTTCGTTTGGCGGATTTTTGTGATGAAATAAAATTTTGCATTTGCTAACAATTAAAAATAATTTGAATTCTTTTGTCATGGAAATTAGTCTGTTGATTGCATATGCCGCTTATTCACTCACCAATTAATTTTATTTTTTTTATTTTTATTTAAAAAATTGTTTTTTTTTTTTTTTATTTGGTTTTTTCTGTTTCGTGTTTTGCCAACCCAACTGCGATTACAAACAATTTTAGGGCATGTCGGGGCCATTTCCTTGTTCATTTTCATTTGCAAATATTTATTTGTACATTTCCTTTTGCGCTATTTACTCAACATCCGTTGCACACACCCACACACACACACACACAAATACACATATACACTTGAGCTGACACACCAACACTTGGCCAGGCCTGCCCGCATTTGTTAAGAGTTTTTGGTTTCATTTTCACTTAGTCGTTGCCAACAACTTGTGAACTGCATGTGCAATAGGAAAGCCCTCATCTTCTCTTATGTTCTCACCCGGTTCGAAAGCATGGCCACCCCCCCTCTTTATGCCATCATCGTCTACCTCCCCCAAGCTGAGTTAACCACAGTGACCTACACTGTGCGACGTTTTGTAGAATTTTATTTTTTATTTTTTTTTGTTTGGTTTGTTTTTCGGTTTTCGGTTTTGCAAGTTGCGCTTGAGTAAATGTTTTCCTGCAATTTGCTAGAAACCCAAAAACCGAAAATACCCGAAATACCCTCAGGGACGACTGTATCATCTACCACAAAGTCTCTTTCTTTTCACTGTCCGTTTGTCCGTTTGTCCTTCTGTCTGTTTGTCTGGTTGTTTGCCTTTCAGTCCATTTGTCCATTATCCGTTGCCTGTTCATAAATGCATGCAAATGATTCGAATTTTGGATTTAAGATGCTCGAAATTTTTGTGCTGAGCTAGTCAGATTGGCATGGTCAGGCCAGGCCAGGCCAGGCCACGTGCAGACAGTCTTATCAATTTGAGTTGATGAAAATGTAATCAGTGTCAATGATTGGCAAAATGAAGCAACATGGCCCGATAAATTTGAAGCACAAAGGACAATGAAGAAAATGATGAAAAACAACAGCTAACGCCTCGCATTTTGTATTTGGCCAGTCCCATGACCATCAATTGGCCATCATCCACATTCACAGAGACAGCTGTTGTTATTTCAGTTTCTGTTGCTGTCTTTTAGCTGGGTGTGTCCAGGCCTCCAAGCATTTTAACATGTCAAAAGTCATTTAAGCGCTTCCAAACTGCTGAGCAATTGCTTTTCCTTGCCAGCAAAAAAAAAAAAAAAAGAAAACGCTTGTCTTGCCTCGCACTTTCCGCCTTGATTGATTGTCTTTAAAATGTACAAAAGCCTGTGCGTCATTACATTCCAATTAAAGCATCAAGGCAATGACATTAAACGCAACACGAGAATGGTGTGGAGGGAAGTGCGGAGTAGCAGAGCAGCTGTAGTCCGGCTGGCCCACCCACACACTGGGGAAATCAAGGTCTGATTCAATGGCACACAACATTTTCTGATCGTGATATGAACATTATAAATTCTTAATCATCATCACTCCGCTTGAGCTCGGGGTGAAAGATTTCTTTTATTAATTGTTGCAATACACCTGCAAATGCATTTTAAATGTTTTTCTGTGTGTGCGTTTTTTTCATTGAATTCCAGCGAAAATATCCAGCCAGTTCGAGGCCATCAAAAAAAAAGAAACATTTTTTGTTTGGTCGACTATCTCATTTTGATTTTCATTTCCCATTGTGTGACTGTTCAATTAATTATTGAACGTTGTATCTGGTTATGTCGGCTTTAATTCCAGCCCGGATCCGCCCAGACCCCCCACTCAGCCACCACAATTTACTCATTAACACTTGCCTGCGGCTTCCTAACAACATACCTTTTTTTTCCCCATTCTTTTTTTTTTTGCAATATTGGCAAAAGCCGTTTATCCTCTTTCGAATATAATTTCAGGGGGATTTGTATGAAAACACACACACAACGCATTTGAGACTAGGCGCACCTGACTCTGTAATGAGGCCAATTAATTGGTTTACCAGCTGGTTTGGCTTGAATTTTTTATTTCCTAAAATAAAAACATTGGCCGCAAATCTCTGACATTGATGTTGTGATTAATAAATTATGTGTATGGTCTTCAATTAATATCTGATGTAATTGTAGAGCGGCTAAAGCCAAATGGGAATACATAAAATATCCATTTAGTGTGTGAAACATTTTTCACTCTAAATTGATTACCACTGACTTCTATATGATTTTGAAATCTATCGGGACCAATGGAGAATTTTTGCTATTTTGCTTTTTGAATCTCGAATTCTTTTATCGAGCATAAAGGAGTCTTTCAAATCCTTCGATGAAGCCAAATTGATATTATTTTTCAGTCTTGTGGAACAAAGCCAAATTGGCTATCATCTTTTTCGCTAATTGATCTTTGATTTGAGTTCGCCATAGCTAATTACCTGAAGCATTTTTCTTATCACTTTTGTCATCCTAATTACCTGGGTCTCGTCCTCAACCCGACCGTCTCGTTGTCGGCTCGCTTCAGTTTTCTTTATTATTTCCAAGGGGTCTTAGTCTGTTTCCTATTACAGGGGCAAATGGCTTGACCTGTACGGCTGGTGGGATCTTGTTGGCTTTTGTCTTGACACGCTTATGCGACTCGTCTGCCATCATTAAAATCATTTATCATGCATTCAAATCTAGCCAGCCTTATTGTTGTGGTTTAAGCCCAGTCTTGCTCGGAGTATTTGCGTGTGCAAAAATTTATTAATTAAAATATTTAATTAAATTAAACTGAAATATTTCATTTTGACTCATAAAAGTGATGGGCCACAGAATCGTTCCAGCTATATAAAACAAATAAATGGAATGTATTTTAATAAATTAAATACTTGATTAAATTGGTGCCAACTTTATGACAGTCAGGCAAGGCAGAACAGACCAACAGGGTCCGCTTGAAACATAAAACAAATAAGTAATTTCTCTTTAAATACTCGTATCTTTTTATTATTTTACGCGGTAACCATTAATTAAATACCAAACGCTGGCCGATTATTGCGTGTCCTCAGCTCTCCTCATCGCATTCCATAATCTAGACAGCCTTCATCTTACCGACCCAAACCAAAGGGCAGGGCGAAAGTCGCGTTTGTCTCTTCTGCTGGAGCGCAGTGCTCAGTGCGAGGTGCCCCCTCACCTTCCCCCCTCCCCCCATCCCCTTTAATGAATGCGGACAATTAATTGTTGTGTACTGTATTCATTTGGCGCTTTCAACATTTCATCTGCAGTTGTCAGTTACTTTACTTTCCCTATCTTACACTCTGTCTGTTTCTCACTCAGTCCGAGCCAGACCGCTGCCAAACCAAACAAACTGCCCGCATCTCCCACCGTTGGCTCGTCAACTTCATCATTGCCAAGCTTCCAAGTTTCCAACCCAGGCCCAAACCATAGCCGGCTGCTTCTTATGATAAATGAGTTGCCTTATAATGCGGCACTGTTGCAGGCGGCGCAGGCAAAATTGAGTGGAGGGGCTGAGCGAGCCCGAGCCCGAGTCAGAGCCAGAGCCAGGGTCTCTGTAACCTGCCGCCTTCTGGCCGTCGCCATCGCCGCCGCCATCACCGTCGCGCCGTTTTGCGTTGCCTTTTGTGTGTTTCGCATATTTAATCCTTTGGCATTAAAGTATGGCAAAGTTGTATGCGACCATTTATATATTTAAAATCTTTCGTTTATACTTTCTACCTTAGCTTAGCTTAGTTTAGTTGAGTTTGTTTGTTTTTTACACTCATTCATTTATTTTTTTATTTTTTCGCTTTACTTTTAGTTTCAATGCGTTTTCAAGTTTTCATAATTTTTTGCTTTTTCTCTTTTTATTTTGCCTGTTTTTATTTATGTTTGTAAGGCCACTTGTTATCATAATAAGCCAGCTGGCTCTTTTTATAAGTATCCTCCAAAGCCGGCTTAAATAATTTTTTAAATTTTCTCTGCGAATAAACTGACCCTTCGTATGAGAGGGAAAGAGAGCTAGTGATATGTGTACTTTTGGGAGACTTCCTAATTGATTGCTTCTTATCAGGGGGCCTATCAGCATGATCGAACAGTTTTGCCATTTTTTTTTTTTTTTTTGACTTGCTCGTTGACAGGTGAATTTTTATTAAATTATCTAAAACAACATGTGAAAACATTGAAAACAATCAAGCAACAAATTGAAATTGTCAATGCTTGAATGCTTTTTTTTGTATATATTCTTTTTTTTGACATGTTGTGTGTGTGTGTGCATATTCGATTAACTTAATCCCCAAACAAGAGCGTTGAAACTTTTGCAATTTATTATTTTGCTTATTTGTCAACAAAACTTACAAATCCCCAGGTAGGTCGGCAGTTCACATACACAACAGTTCGAGCGTTTTTCTTTTTGCTTTATTTTTTTTTTTGTACTGATTTTCTGGGCTGACAGTCAGGCAACCGCATTGCGGGCAAATCGCATATAAATTATTGCGTAAAATTAAAGCTTACGCCAACCAAAATCCGATTTAAACTCTGACAAAGTGTGGCAGATAAAAACAAAATCAGCAAAAAAATCAAAAAAAAAAAAAAAAAACAAAAAAGTGAAAATAAATGAAAATAAAAATAAAGACTGTCGTCCCATGCTCACACCAACAATATATGTGACAATCAGACACATACACACAAACAGACATACACACATAGCCGAATCTATTACCAGTGCAATGTGCGTTGAAATCTGTAAAGTTACTCAGTGTAAATAAACCATTAAATATTTTATAACAAAGCCGCATGTTGCTCTGGGCTTACCCCTGTGCTGGAAAGTATGCTACAAAGTTGAAGCTGAAGCATTTTGAGCCACAGCAATGGGTCAGAGTATCCGAGTTTCTGGGTATACGGCAACCCTTGGCCTTGACGAGCCGCACAGCAGTGGCGGCAGCAGTTAAATCTGAAATAGAACTGTTTCGGGCTCTTTTGACACGCTTTAACTTTTCGTCCTCTATTGCCTCCCATCGTAATCCGCTGTCGTATGGAAACGTAGGCACAATAATAAAATAACAGTAACCATAATAACAATAACAGCAAACAAAAGAACGCAACAACTGCTGAGAACGATCAAAAAATATTTTTCAAGCTGCTGAGCTGTCCTCACTTTTTTTCCTTATTCCCTTTTTTTTTTTTTGAAATATTTCATGTCCTTTCTTTTTTTTCCCCAAAGTAAACAGTATATTTGGTATATTAAGTCTGTTGTGAAAGGCATAAGTTGAGGTAGGAAAGGGATTATGGAAAAGCTCAGTTCATTCTGTCAATTTAAATAATTTTCTTATTTATTCCGTCGGTTAATTAAATTCCAACAATTTTGAGATCCTTGTAATTTCCTAAAATAGCTTTTGCTCAAAAAAAAAAGGTATCTAAACTTTCGTATATCCCAGAGCATCCTTTTTTTGGTTTGTCTTGCTTATTTATTCTTTTGACAAGTCTTGAACCTTTGTCAATATTATAAAATATAATAATTTGTGAAAATTTGTATGCATATTTTTTTTAATATTAAAAAAAAAGAAAACTGTGCCAGATGAAAACTTATCTGATAAGTGTATTGTTTGGCTGAGGTCGAGTAGATAATATTGTGACTGAAAGTTAAACAACAAATTTGAAATGACAAGGCACTTTTTAAAAATGATTAGAGTTACATTTAATGCGTTTACAGGGCCACAATTTGTTACTTGTCATAAAAACAGGCCCATTGAAATGGCCCGAATATAACAGGCCCTGTTGCCTTAATTGAAAATAATTAATTTGCCTACCAGGGTGGCAGCAATTGAACTGAAGGAAATTTGTGACGCTCAGCTCGTGTCCAAAGCACAACTAATTCAGTTTCTTCGTATTCCTGAGTGGAGCTCGATTCGGAGCTCTTTATCGGAGATGGTTCTACTTTTTTTTTCTTCATGACTTCGTCAATCAATGTTTTGAATCTCCTCTTCGGCCATTGCCTAAGCTTTGGTTTTTCTATTTATGTAAAACTTAATTAGCTTTGCAAAACCGATTTCAAACTATTTTTACTCACCGATTTCCACATGTTCGGTCTGGGTCTGAAGCCCAGTAAACAAGTTCCCGTCTTGAGGCATTTTTATTTATGAAAAATTGAGGGGGAAAAAAAGTGTTCGATCTAATACAAACATACAAACACATACGTAGAATTTGACAGTAAATGCTAGACAACGGCAAAGCGTGTCTGAACAAAAATATGCCTTTCAATCCAGCCTGCCTAAGTTTATATCTTCTCTTTGCTTTGTTTGTTTTTAAGGGTTATGGGATTTCACCAAAAGAAAAAGGAAAAGAGAAGAAAAAAAGGGAAAAGCCAGTTGAAGGAATTCTTGTTTCATTGTACTGATATATCTAAACAGATTTGTTAAGCATCCATCAAAGTGAGCATTCTTATTATTCAAAGTACTTACACTTGCACTCCGGCAAACATGGCCAAAGCAAATCCAAAAGCAGTTGTGCCAAACGCGTAGGAATTCTAAAAAGAAGAGAAGAGAGCAAGAGAGGGACCGTAAAAAAAAACAGGAACATACTGTTTGGGGTGCAGATAAAAAGCAAACACAAGACACACACGAAAACACACACACACATACAAAATCCATTAACTAAAGTGTCAATTTAGTGACAGAGATAAAATGTCACACGCATTTGTACAAACTTACACACACGCAGGCACAGTGTAAGGCACTGGCGAAGGCACAGGCAGTCACTCCAAATATCCTCTCATTTTTTTTTCTCCTTTTCCGTTGGTTTGTCTGTCAGTCTGTCTGTCTGTTCGTAAAATAAAAGAAAAACCGAGAAACAGGCAGTGGCAATGGCAAATAGCGCCGCACAATGAATGACAGTACTTTGTATTTTGATTTTTTTTTTCACCCCTCCTCTCCCCTCCTGCAAGGCCCCACAACTTTGACCGCCTGAATTGTATGTGCGTTGGCATTGTTGGCATGCGTGTGCGTGCTTTTTTGTTTGTCTTTTGTTTGGCTGTTGGTGCTACTCATGTCAAAAGATCTTAAGATAAAGTTATCGTTATCGGTTATTGTTGAATTCATTGTATCGTGCGTGCGAGGCATTTCGGCTCAATCACCTGTTACGTGCCGTATTTGTTGTCACCTTTAAGCTTGAACAGTTTTGGGAATTACTTGGTGCATTACGTATACGCCACGTTGGTTGACTTCACTTGTTTACTCTTGCTTCTTTGTTTTTGAATAAATATTAATAGCTGGAGGGCGCAGAGTGACGGGGATTGTGGCAGCTAAGTGCAACTAAAGTGCGACTGGTGTACTAAGTAAACAACAAACGGAACATTTCGTGCCCGTCATCAAAGACCTGACAGAGCCGAGGCAAACAGGCATCAGAACGGAAATGCAAGCACACCCGTTGAGACATTGGAACAGGCGGAACCTCAAAAGACGCCGCATTTACAAAACCACAAGAATTCTCAAACACACACTCAAACACACACACACTTGTACTCAGACAATGGTATTCTTTTCTTATGTGCATTTCCATTTGGCATAAGCGGTATTTTCTTTTTGTTGGATTGTCTTGCAGGCATTCCATATGCGTGGCACGCCAGACTGTGCTACAAAGTGCAAGTCAATATAAAAGGAATTGTTTCTCTCTCTCCCCCCCACTAACTCTTTTAGTTTCTTTCCCGTTAGCTGAAATGTGAATGCGTGTGCCATAGACAAAGCGTTGAGCCAAAATCCAGAAAAGCAAATATTTTATTGTGCTTTTTTTTTTTGTTTCGTTGTGCTTCTATTTTCGGGCGCAAAATGTGCACACTCTTTGGGTCTATGCAAAGTGGGCCAAATTGCCAAAACTGTTGAGATAAACCATACATATAGACAAATGACATGTGCATTAGAAAGATTGTGCATGTGCGTCTGTTCTCGACTATCTTGTGACTCTACAAAAAAAAAGAAGATATCGCCAATGAGTGACATTTATAAGTCCTGAACAATTCCAAGAAACATTTTGCCAAATCGCAATAGAATAGAATAGATTTGTATGAAATTCCAAGGTCTGCTCAAGTCACTTGACTTACGGTAAGGACTGTAGACCTCAGAGCCCGCAGGTCTCGAGTAGTGGCACTCGAGAGCATCCTGGTGACAATTGCTTTGCTGTTCTGCTAAGCTCAAAGGCCATTAAGCTGCCTCGCGAGCACACAAGTGAACAAGTTAATTAAGTTTCTTACCTCAAATTTAATTAAGAGCAGCACTAGTCAAATGTGTATCAAATCTCATTATTCGATAAATGAAAATTGAAGAGCGGGCTGTCAATTCGAACAGTTGATATTGAATTGAAGACGTCGATAATTAATTTAGGCGAGAAATGATTTAATAGACAGAGGAAATTATGTGGTTCACCTAAATTGAAAATTTTCATTCTGATTGCTTGAAATTCTTGATCTCAGATTAAAAAGAAAGAAAATATGGATTTATTTGATTTAGTAAGAAAATTCTCACAATATGCTTTGATACTGCGTTGAGCTTAATTGGAAAATATGAATTATTCAAACCGATTCATTCCAATAGATGGCGTTCCGAAAAATTCTCAATATACTCTTAGAGATTATTTCGTGATTTTAAAGCTTTAATTTGATTTAATTGAATTTCATTGGAAGGATTTTGTTTTTGTATAGATACTCGCATCAGGCCACCTATTTAATTATCGCACCAGAGCCTAGACCGCTGCAAACATTTTGATGCTTGACAGCAATTTATTTTCGGCTGCTATATGCGCCGAGCACTTCATTAGAGGACTTTGTCTATGCCTACACACACGCCTGGCTCACACACGCCTGGCTGCCTGAAGTAAGACACGCATATTTTTCATACTTTACAAAATCCACAGAGCCCGCGTTAGGCTTCTGCTCAATTATTCAAAAAAAAAAAAAAAAAAGAGGGCCGAGGAGAAAGAGGAGAGTAAAATAACAGCTTCAGTCTATGTGAGGGAAGCGTAGACACGGCCACTCAGTTACACGACATTGACTAATGTTGATATGCTGTCATTGTTGTTGCTGGATTTTTGGTTTCTTTTTTTTTAGTTTTTCTTTTCCTACGTATATTTCACATGCCGCTGCCTTAGCCTAACGCTTGATGGTTTACTTTTGATATGTGTGTGACTGCGGGCCTGAGAGTCTAGGTATGTTCGCTCCAGAGTGGGAGTGGAATGTGGATCGGCAGGAGGAGTAGTAGTAGGAGGAGAAGCGTGTGCGTGTGCAGATTTGTCCCTTTTGCGGCAATTGCCGATGCTGACTGCTACAGTTGCCAATTTGCCAGTGAACGCCTTGACAGGAAATGTAGGCTTACAGGGCTGTTCTATGACACTGGCGTACATACAGTGAAGCCTCGTTAAAAATAGAAATTTGATGATTAGCTAAGAATATCTAAAAGACCCCATTAAAATCAATACTAGACCGTAATTATTATGGTTCAATTATCAAGCATTTTTAACCTTTGTCAATTTGACAGGGATTGTGGGCTTCATAAAAGGTGATATAAAAAAGGAATGGAAATGTAAAAATCCTCTACTTGCGAGGCCGTAAAACTTCTGGATCAAATTCCTGTGTCGACTGAAATAAAATCTAAAACTAAATCTCCACTGTATCTGTGTAATCCAAGAATGTGTGCGTGAGAGTGTGACACATAGACATAAAGGATTTTCTTTGATGATGTTATCGTTAATGGTGCATGTCTCGCTGATGTCGAGCTCAGTTTTCTTTGGAATTGGCAGATCGTTAACGTTTACTCAGCCAGTGACTAAGAGGCCCATTGAGATCCCAGCTGGCATCTTCTTTATTGTTTTCCTTCATTTCCCAGCTTGCCCTTTTGAGTAATGATGTTGGTTATGTCAAAATTTCTCTGGCCGTAGTCTCTGCTCGTATTTGGGGCTTCCTTGTTTTAAAAACGTTTTAATTTAACTAGATTGTTAGCCGGACCCTAGGCAAGTCTTTCCGGAATGGGTAGCAATTACATGAAGAACTCGACGAGCTATACATTTTAATTAGCTGGTCAACCATTTTGACCACAACGAAGAAAAAGTATATATACATATATATATATATATATATATATATATACCCACGCACTGCTTAATTATAATTCTCACCTAGAAGATGTCAGGCTAAGCAAATAAAGAGAGGAGATAAGATGTTGTTAGCTCTCTTGTAAGTTGTCTTGTTTTGCCATTTCACTTGTTGTTAGGTCGGTTGACCGAACGTTTTTGTACGCTTGTGGGTTGTTCAACTTTATTTGGCCATTTTCGTCACAAGAGTGTCATATTTATTCTTGTTAATTGCTCCACAGACGTGAGAAAAACAACAGCCAGACAGAAATGCCAGACACTGTGAGGCGTGTCCAGACAAGCCAGCCAAAAACGAGATGACTCAAGACGAGTAGGACGAAATAAAATAAAATAAAATGAGATTGGATTGGATTGGATTGTGTAGGCTAGTTGTTGGTCCTTTCGTCTGCCGGCCGTCAGTTGGCCAGTTGGCAAGATGAGGCCTTCGAGTTGTATGACTTGACTTATGCTTGCTCTTTTGTTAAGTTAATGATAATAGAAAGGCACACACACATACATATACTCGCATAAAAATGTAATAGGATAGTTCTAAGAGTAGACAAGTTGACCAAGTTTTCCTATTTTATTATAGTTCTGAGCTTGCTTCTTTGCTTTTTTACTTAAACGTGTTTTAAGTCAATTTACTTTTGGTATTCTTTTTGCTCTTTTGCGGGACAGTGGGCATCACATTTCACTTAAGACCACTAATTTATTACAATAATAGAAAGTAGAATATTAATTGTTAAACTAAAGCTGAGGATTTGTAAGAAAAAAGAGAATATCAAATTTATGAATTTCTTAAGAATCTAACGAATTTGCCCCACCCTGGCTGTGTCCCATGCTGTGTATGTTTCTGGCTTCTTGGATTACATTAATGTCAAAGAAGTTTGATATTTCTGCCAACTTAGATTAAAAGTTTTTGTATTTTTTTTGTTTGTATTTATATGAAATGTATCTTTAGCTTTCAACCGAAACGGACAAATTCTTAGTTGCAAAACATTTATTAATTAACCCAAGGACTGTTGATATATGACTGATCCCATTTAGTGACCGCACAGTCCAATGCTACTGAATGCAGAGAAAAGCCGCTCCAATTTCCTTTTGAGTCACATAAAATAGCTTAATAGCCAATCTAAATTAACCACAAGTTGTAAATTTGTTTTGAAATCATACAACACCAAAAGATACTGGTTTCAATTTCCTTCAGGTATCTTAGATTTTCGAATTGCATTTCTGTTTATTCTAATCATTTTGGATTTCGAGCAATTTCATTAAATATCTTATTAAATGTTATGCACTTATCAAGAATAACAACAAGAATCTATATAACACGTTTTCAAATACACAACCAATTCCATAGGCAGGCAGCCTAACTTGCTTGCTTGCTTGTGATGCAGTACAATAAATTTCAACAGGCATGAGAGTAGAAGGTGAGTGGTGAGCTGACAACCACAAAAACCTTTGTTGACCGCACATTAATTAACCCAAAATGGAGCGAACAAAATGGTAGAAATAAACCCACACACACATACGAGCATACATAAACAGACCTGGGCACGCCTGGCATTTTGCGTACAAACTGTCAAAACTGATGACCCAAAATATTGCGTATACGCATCGTATGTCGTTGCCAAACCTAAAACTGACTATCGTAGACCGTGCGTAGGCTGGAGTGAACCTGTGTATGTGTATGTGTTTGTGTGTGTGTGTCTGATGGAATATAAATTTCAGCATCAGCATAGTTCAAGCATTTTATGCGTAAATCATTTTAAAATATACCATTTCCTCTCTCTCTTTTCAATGATGTTGGGCGATACGTAAAGGGCTCATAGCATACCTTGTCTGTGTTATTGTCCTGGGCTGGCTTGGTCGCGTTTGCGACTTCAGCTACGAGGTGTAAACATATTGACTGGTAGAGTTAATAGTTTAATTTATGTGGTACTTTCCGCTACTGGATACGCCTCTTTCTTGTTATTCGCGAAAATTTCTCTTAGGTGTCAGGTGTCTGGCTGGCATTGTGTGCCAGTAGTCTGTGCCAAGCGGTTACTCATTCGTCTAGTTGGCAGAGCTCACCCTGGCCTGTCTATCATTTAAGTGGGTGAGAGCTAATTAAGTGGTATATTCCAGCCACAATTTTATGCAGCCAATTAACTCGATAGTTTGAAACAGTGTCAGCTTGCCGGGTAGTTATGTGGAATTGTGGAGTTTCAAAAGTAAGACTGAAAAGCTGATGGTGGTGGGTCTTGGACAGCCAGAACAATTGAAAGGCATGTTAAACAGCTCGTGCTCATGTTATGCATCTTGTTGCTAATATTGTTGTTGTTCTTGTTGCTGAAATTTACACTAAACAAGCCCCATACTGCAATAGCCACTCACTCACTCACACTCACTCCTGGTAAAATATCAATTTTGGCTAAACATGCCCATGGCGGGTTCGTTTTGGTACTTTTGGTCCTTCCGTCCTAGTCGAATATCGTAAGTTTCTCTTTGCTGGTTTTAAGGGTAGTTTGTGCGCTCTCTTAGCTGGTTTAGCACGAAAAGCTCTCTCTGAAAACGCGGCTCTCTCGTGTTATGCTCTCTTGTGGCAGGTCGTGTCCTGGGTCACGAAGGGCTTAGGCCAACTACAAGTTTAGTTGGCTTCAGGCATTTCCAGCTGTTTACGGTGAGCTTCGGAATGTTTCTCTTAAATTCGTCTAAAATCGAACAAAATGATACATGATTTTTGTGGCACTTTAAGACACACAATTTCAGAATTTAAAATTAAGAAGTTACCGCAGTAAATTCCCCTAACTTTTGGTTCATGAGACCAATAGAATCATTCATCTTGCTATAAACGTACACACAGACACGGGCCAGGGCCAGGGCCAGAACACGGGCCAGGGCACTGGTACGGACCCTGACATAGACACATATACTTGTGGGTAGTCTAGTTTGGTGTAGTGATAAACTATTTTTATTCTTGACACGTGACAAAATGTTAAAAGAGCTCTCTCCCTTTAAGTCCGCCATCTGGCATCTGTCTGTGTGGTTTTCCTTTTGAATTTTTAATTGATGATGCCCTAATAAATAATAAATGTTCAGTCTATTTATTGCCAAGTCTAAATTACTGCAGTCATTGACTAACTGGCTAGCTGGTTAACTAAATATGATATGGACTCCATCATACATATTGATATAGATTGAGTGAAGTTTTTGTTTCTTTTCTTGGTCACGTTTGGAGCAGACGTTTCACACCAATTACTTCCAATTTGCATACAACAAACCGCATGCAAATGACACAATGCGAAGTTGTTGAACTCGAACGAAAACCCCCAAAAGCCAGAAAACTCGGAAAACACTAAGTCTGCTGCAGCAGCAGCATTCAGGACTTTCAGATGCCGCTGGCAGCTCTCCCTGAGCAGCTGCTGTCAGCCACTCCCACGTTCTTATCTCATTTGCATTGCATTTGAAATGTAATCAACGTTACTGGCACGGGGCACGAGGAGGCACGGGGAGGTGAACTTGGTCCAGCTTAAGACTGAGAATTCCAAGGGAGCTGAGCAGAGTAAAACCAAAGCAAACTTTGCGCCATCACCGCCTGGTTGACTCTATTAAGTAATGAATTAAGATACGAATCGAAATCAATTGTTTGAAATGCAATGCCAGACGGCAGTGGCAGTGGCAAAGGCACTGCCCACACCAACAATCCCACAAATACATTCAACAAATTGCAAAACTTTAAACTTTGCTTTGGGTCGGTTAGTCTCTGGCTTTTGTGGGTTGATGTAGAATGAATGGAAAGTTCTCTGAGCAGCCGATTCGATGTTGTCACATTTATAAATTAATGATTTTAGCAAAAGTTTTTTGCCCGAGCCAAAGGCAGGACCGCAATGTCCGCTCCAATGACACTGACAGTGACAATGACACAAAACTAACTTAATCAATGAATCAATGAATAAATAAATCAATAAGTTGGATAAGTGCTATTCTGAGACTGCATTGTCCTGTATTGTATTTTTTTTTTTTAAACGAAGTTTAATTATTTCAATGTGAATCAGCGCATGAACATATTCCCTACTAAGTGACTTGCCTTGTCTAATGAAAACCACTAAACTGAGTTTTCTCCTAACAGTCCGACGGCGCGGCAATGGAATCCATCATAAAGTGGGCACACATGACGTATGAGCAACATTTAGCGTTGGCGTTGGCATGCGTGTCTGCGTGTCTGCGTGCCTGTGTTGTTTTCTGTTTTCTCAATAAACGGAACACAGCAGGACTAATGGTTTTTCTCACTAAAGGCCGACAAGTTTATAATGATGTCGGTGATGATACCAGACCCATAATTAGGATTTTACTATTTATATTTTTTTTGTTTTTTGTTGCTTTTATGGCTTTTTCATGTCCTCCTGTTGACGGTCTCCTGTCTCCGGTTTTTGGCTGTTTTGTCTCCTTTTGCAAACGACATTTCAATTTCTGCTGAATAATTTATAATGTCAAAGCATTAATTTGGGCCTATATAAATTTCTGTAAAAATCTCTATGAGCGTATTTAGCTGGAGCTGCTCGGGTAGCTCACCATATGTGTGTGGGTGGAATAACCAATTCAAGTTGTTGGCTAGCAACAAGTGTGTGTGCTTTTGGCGGCCACAAATTGCAAATGAAATTTGACTCGGCCTGGTTCGTTGGCAAGATAAACAGAAAATCGCGCTGTAAACAACCAGATAAGCCGCACGCAGACACACACACACACAAAAGCAAACACCCACATGCATACTTTGAATATCTCATATGTTTTTATATATATATCCATTTTTTTCTCTTCTTTTTCTTCTTATATGTACAAATATATATAGAAAAAGGCGAGCAAATAATTTGCATATATGATATGAATAACGGTTGCCTATATAGTATACACCCTGCCCTAGGACTGAGAGAGATGAGGCCGTTGCATAGGAGTTCGCAAAAAAAAAAGGGCTGACTTGTTGGCTGCTTGTTTGCTGGGCTGGCTTGTTGACTAAAGTCGATTGCAAAATACCAAATTGACATTTAGTATAATAAATTGTATACAATTTTATTTCAAGTTATTTTTGCTGGCATTGTTTTTTTTTTTTTTAACATGCATATGGGATCAGCGGCCCTGCTGGCCCAGAGTGTCGCCCAACAAAAGAAAACAGCTTTGTCTTGTATTGTAAATTATATTAAATATGCAAGGCAATGCTTACGAATAAATCCTCTAAATGAATTTCAAGCACGCAAACACACGCGCCAATGAACGCCCAAACAAACACACATACTCTTGTGGCTCTTGGGAGGGGGAGGAGGTGGGGGAAAATGGAAAGGGGCCACTCTCCCGTTCATGACAAACACATACACATACAGCCCGGCGCACACCCATAACTTTTATTGGACTAACGTTGAACAATTTTGCTGCGCTGTTTGTAAGCATCCTCTTAGCGGAAATGGTGGGAAAGTTACTTGCTGTTTATTGGAAATTAGTTTAAGCGCATTTTAACACATTTTCGCCCCGCAGCAACTTTCGGGCAGCAGACCAAAATAATGCTCGAAATAAGAGCAGTTACCCTCTTCTGGCTGACTGCCTTGATATTCCCACAATGGGAATCGCATTGTCGCCCAGTAGCTTAATTTCTAGTCCATCTACTAACTTTCCACCACCTCCTCAGTTCTCCGTCCTCAGTCTTTCGTTTCGGTGTTAAAATCGAAAATACACTCATAAATCTGTGCAAAATGAAACAAAAATTAAAAATCTTCTCACGTTTTTGCAAAATACAAAAAAATACAAAAAAAGAAATCCCCAATAGAAGTGGGAGATGAAAACTTTTGCTTTTCCGTTATTTTTCAATGTTTTATACACTTGAAATACTTTGTCGAAAAGCAAAGACAGTCCTGTTGAGTGGAGCATCTCCATCTCTCGGAGTGGCCTAAGGGTCGGTAAGCTATGTGCGTGCTAAGCAATGATGAGATATGATGATAAGAATGCTTAGGGGTGAACGAAAGGAGGGGTTTGATTGGAAGAGGGTATATTTAAGGCTGTCAAGCGGTTTTCAAGTGCTCATCGATCTGAAGAGCTCTGTAATTTATGCATTTCCGAGTTGTGTGCTCCAGGGTGTCGCCGAATGTTGTCCAAGGTCCGGGTCCTAGATGTCCGGGCCATTATTAGAATCACTATCAATGTCACCATCACTATCAGCTATTACAAGCTAATAGTTGGTCTCAATTTAACCCACTACCACCTTGACAATATAGCCCATTTCCTTTTTAAGTCTGCCTACATTTTAGTCTTAGGTTGTCATTTTGAATGCTTTACGCTCGATTGGGTATTTATTTGATTTCTCATTTTGAGTCTAGTACGTTACTTTCCTGCTCCTCCTCATCCTCCTCCTCCTCCTCTCGTCGACCTCTTTTCTCTTTGGGTTTTTGTCTTGTTGTTGTTTTTTTTTTTTTGTTGGTCTTTGCTTGGCTCGGTGGCTGAACAAGTTTCTTTTGCCATTTTGCCCAGCTACTTTTGTGTAAATGGAGTTGGCCAACAACACAATCACCCGGCCAACCAAGCAGCCATCCAGCTAGTTGCCTCATGTTTTCTCTGTTGTAATTCAAGTTCTGTGGCCAAAAGTTAGCCACAGTTGATTGGTTACCATTCGTATTGTTGTTGTTGTTATTGTTGTTGCTCTACTTTTCCAGCTTGATGTTTTTGTTATATAACTTGTTGTTGTTGTTATTTGTGTAGGTTTGTTATTTGTGATGTGGTTTCTTTTGTTGTTCAGTAGGAACTTCGACGACTGGTTTTGGTTTTTGGTTCCGTGTAACGCAATCCTTGCCTGACCTCTGGCCGTAATTTCTAAGTAATGAGCAAGTGTGCGACCATCAGGGACTAGAAATTGCACTTTCTTGTTTTTTTTTTTTTCTTTATTTTTCTCTAGTTGAAGTTTTTTTGCCCCCTTTTCATTCACTTTGTGATTGTTTGTGCCTGGAAAAAGTTAATGAAAGTTGTGCCAGCATGAACTCCATTAAAGCACCCAAAATGTAACACCAATTTGTGTATATCTGTGTGTGTGTGTGTGTGTGTGCATGCCCGTGTCTGTTGCATTTTCGCAAGAAGCACGCCAAGTCAGCCAAATAAGCTATCGCTTTGATGTATTCCAGAAGGTGAGGGGTGGGATGGTTGGCTAATTGTGATGGAAAGTGAAAAATTGTGTAATGAAAAATACTCTTTTTAAGCTAGAAATTAATTGGATGAAAAATGCATGACTACCCAAACTATTTTAGCAAAGATGTTTCGAAAATTTGCAATAGTTTGTTACTTATTGGCTAACAAAAGTTTTAATATAAATTTTTCATATTTTCGTAGGAATTTGCAGTTTGCACAAGAGAGCAAAAACTCTTTGAAATATTCAATATATGCTTCCATGTCGTTCTGAAACTGAAACTTGAGCTCACACATACCAAATCCTGGTACAGTTGTCAATATTGAGTTGTGGTAAGGAGACAGAGGTTGGGGGTGGGTGGAAAATTAAATTGTTTAGCATTGGTTTCGATAAGTAAGCTAAGTGAGCTTTATGCTCAATGGCAATCATTTAACTCGAGCCCACGTGGCATCCTATAAGGATAATTGCTTTCAAAAAAAGATAAAAGGGAAACAAAAGCTCCGTTGTTCCATTGACGGAATCAGAGATTATCTTCATCCTTCTATGGCTTGTGCTCTTGATTTTCGCTTTGTGCTACTTCCATGAACATTTTACAATTTTATGGACGCATCGACCGAGGCGAGCTGAGCTAAGCTGAGTCGAGTCGAGTCGAGTTGAGTTGAGTTGAGCAACAAAAATTGCCCAAGTTTCTGGTTGTCTCTCGCCGCTGGGCGGCAATTTCGTACAATTTTCAATTCTCGCTGAATGGCCAAAGTGATTTTTTGACTTTAAATATTTAAGTAGCACTAAAAGCAGCAGCTCACCGTCGTCCCAGCAGTTATTGATAATTATACCATTAGACTTGCCTGCCACCCTGCCCTCCTAGCGTCCTAGTCCAGCTGCCAAGGGAACTGATTTCATGGTGGCATCTGTAGCAGTGACCTCGACGATAAAGCTTTGCCAAAGCGATGAGTTCTTATCTGGCATTTTTAATCGATATTTGAATTTTATTTAGCAACATCTGAATACCTTTCTGGGCCAAAGGCTGCCTGGGCAGGCAATCAACTTGATTGGCATAGTTTTCAGGACCTTTTGTTTTTAAGCTGTCGATTATAAATGATTTATCAACAAGAGAGGACATGCCATCTCCTCATAGCTCCCATTGCCGCACACCTCTCTGGCCCCAATTTGTGCCATCATATGCCTCAGTCGGCTTTGATAGTTGTCATACATTTTTTTTTCCTCTACCTCCCCAGAAAAATATGCTAAAATTACTCGGCAACACCGGCAATAAGAAGAATTCAAAATGCCAATTGCTCAGGTAAAAATGCCAGTCATTCGTTAACAGACAGTCTGTCTACCGCCCAGACAGGCAGACATTCAGACACTCCTCATCCACCCAACGAGCCAGTTTGTCATTGTTATACATTTTCTTGACGTGTCTGTTGCAGCCATTGATACTGATTTGCTGCCACTTTACGCAGCACAATTTTTGAATCATGCTATACTTTATGAAAATGTGGTTTGCCCGTGTCAATCAGAAGTCTTTCATATGTCATGAGCCTGACATGCCCAGGAAAGGCATTTAGCATGGCAGTAGCAATATTAAAAAAAAAAAAACCTATTTAAAATTAATAAACGTTTGAAACATAGACTAGAAATTCTGGTAAATTCCAGGACCTCATATTAAAACAATTATTTAATTGTGGTCTTGGTCTTCGTAAACTAAACAAACCTATGAAAGCTCAAGATTATTAATTTCAGTATGAAATAGAAATTTATTTGAAATTTATCTGTTTGATAATTTTCTAGCCAAATTAAAGTGGTTTATATTAAATCATAAAAATAAGAATGGAATAAAATTTGATGAAATTGTGCAATTTGAAATATTTCTATGTAGACATCAATTTTTTAGTATATTCATGAGAATTTCATTATTCTCGGTTGGATATTCTAGAGTTTCTATACCCAAGCGCAGAGTCCAACGAAGGCTGAAACCACAACTGCCCTGAAGGCTGTTTCTTCTCCGGTCAATTTGGGGGAAATGACTCTCGCATTTGCTGGGACTGAATTTGTGAATAGGAAAAAGTCTGGAGAGCTTCAATGCTCCGGACTAACCATTTCCTGTTTGGCTTTGCATTTATGCAAAGTTTACTTTATTGTATGACATTCATTTGCTTGATCGGGCTTGACCTCTGCCCGTTGAATAGAATGGATTTATACAGATACATATATATATATATATATATACATATATATACAACTATAGATGCAGATACATATACATGTATCCAAAGCCTCGTCTATTTGTATCTCGTTCTGAGTTTGCCACTGGTCATTAGGGTAAATGTATTCTGTTCAATGCTTTCATTGAATATGCTTGTTCTGTTCCTGCAACTGCAGCTGCAGCTGCACTGATGTAATGTAAAGCAAGCCTTTTTTAAAATATTTACAATTCGCAAATGGTAGAGCACACAACCGTATTTATCTCCACATACTTAAATACAGATAGAGAAAAGCTTATACTTTCCATGGAAACGCTTTACTCTCTGCCTAAGTGTCTGTGTGTGTGTGTTTGTGTGTGTGTGTAGTTATTTTAGTTCCATAGCAACAGTTGCAACAGTTGTAAGCCCTCGATGCCAGCAACTCAAAGTAATTAAAGTGTTGCAATTGCAATAAGAGCAAAAATAGAAGCCGTTGCCTTTTACCATGTTTTCATTTTGTGCGTTATGTCAAATATGTTTTCCTTCAGCTCGGTTCATAAATGCTATAGTTCTATATCTTGTAGTCTGACACAAGTCCTCGCCTCGGGGAATTCGCTACATTCTGTTATTGGTTATGTTTTATTTCACTTTTAACTAAAAAAAACGACTGCAAGTTGAAGTATTTATTTATTTTCCATGATTTTCCTGATTTCCTTCAAGGATCCGAAATCTACTTGATATATTCAGCAACTTTATCTTCAAACTTTTATTTAATTTATTATTTAACTCTCCATATATTCCAATATGTTTTATTCCACTTTTAACAAGAGGAAACAACTTCAAGTTGAAATGTATGAGTATTTTCCTTGATTTTCCTGATTTCCTATAAGGATCTGAAATCAACTTGATATATTCAGCATACTTGAAGAATTTCTTTCTTTCAAATTTAATTTAATTTATTAATTAATTCTCCATATATTCCAATATGTTTTATTTCACTTTTAACTAGAGGAAATGACTGCCAGTTAAAGTGTTTAGTTGTTTTCCTGATTTCCTTTAAGCATCTGAAAACAACTTGAAGAATGACTTTCTTTAAATTTTTATTTAATTTATTAATTAATTCTCCATATATTCCAATAGGCTTACCCAACTAAGTGCACTTTGTATAACCACAATTCTTTTATATTCGAATTTCAGTAGTGGTTCTGTGGTCTTGTAGTTTTGTTGTTTGGTTTGGGCGGATGTTTGCTTGTACATAGTCAAAAATAATTCCACTTTGTTTGACTCTATTATTTTTGAGGTTCCTACTTCTGCTCCTCCTACTCCTCCTACTGCTGCTTCTGCTGAATCCTAACAAATGTCAAACATTTATGACAAATTGCTGTAGGGTAAAGGCAAAACGTAATTTTCTTGACGCTATTCCCAGTATTCTTTCCAAGTGAACGCCCATACCCTTTCTGGATGCTAGAGTAGAGTCAGCCCAAAAAGTTTTTGGTACGCATCCCGCCATAGGCAAGGAAAGGAATATTCAAACTTGCATTCATATTCACAATTATATAGAATTTTGTGTATTGGTATTGGGAAAAGTTGTACAGATTTTAGTCGACAGCTTTGTCAAATTTTGGCATTTATCTTGTAGTTTTCTTAATAAACCAGAGAAGTGCTATGCACAATGAATGATTGCAAATGCAACTAAAATTGCTCTCAGCCAGAAAACACATCTGCTGCATTGGCAAAACCAAAGGATACAAGAATGCTCCTGTGGGTTGCCTAGATTGAATTTTATTTACACTGTCACATTTATTTAAACTTACTGCTATTGCTCTAAAAAGAAGAAGAAGAGTGAAAAATAAGAAAAAGAAGAAGAGATGGGAAAAAAGGTAGGCAGTCAAGTTCGGACTGAGAGTACAATTTGTTTCCTGTGTGCACAAAGTATTTGAATATTTAAATTCGATTAAGCGGCAATGCCTTTTCCGATTTCGATTTTTTCGCTTTTGCCATTTATATACGATTTTACATAGCTAAAGTTTTTCTTTTGCCTTTCCATTCCTGTTGATTTAACTTTAAGCTGGAAATAGTATGGTGAGACTCGGAGGCGTTTTGATAAAATTTTCATCATGAAAAATTAAAAATGCAAATATATTTTATAAAGTTGCGAAGGCATAAGAGCCCAGTTGACCTAAGCTTGTTTTGATCTGATCTTTTTCAAATCTTATTTGTGGTTAATCGGATTTTATTGAATTCTTTTTTCTGCTTTTCTTTTGTGAGAAACGAAACTGAAAAAGTATATAATCTTGGGGTTTCAGGGCTAACCTGGCCTTTCTCTTTGTGATGTTGCCTTTCGTTCTTGATTTGTTATACCTTTTCTGTCGTTGTTCAGGTTATCTTTCTCTTTCTGGTTTGTATTCGTTGTAGCTACACGTGAGCATCTGGTTTTCCGGACACCGATTGGGCCATTCTCTTCTGCTCGTTCAGCGCTTGGCTGCTTCCTAAGCAAGTGTGCCAGCACTTGTGTGTACAAGTGTATGGGTGGATGGAGTGGTGTGAGTGTGTGGTATTTCCATCTGTATCATGCACTAGAATTGGAAACATATTGCTTTTTATGCTCAAAGGCAATGACGTTTAACTGGTTTCTGTGCCACTCGGGAGGTGTGCTAACGCCCACTTGTGTCCGCCCACTCACAATGGCATATACGCACAGACATCCTACACACATAGGCAAACAGACGCACGCAAGTGAGTTAAGTAAACAATACTTTTCAATATTTAACTTGTACATTTACGGATTTCCGCCTAAATGCTTCATGCTGTTTCATTGTCTGATTTTGCCATCCTTTCCTCAATCACTCCAACTTGGTTACCCCGGCTTATTTGGCTTTTTCAAGTTGCACAATATCACGAATCCTTTCTATAGAGAGTCTTCTATGTGATTACTGGCTCATAAATTCATGGGCACTCACCTCCAAAGCTCTGAGCCAGCTACTTAAGTTGAGCCAGACGGAGGCGGATATCCCCACGTTTGTCGGAGTCCTATAATTTCGCCTAGAATTTATGTGGCCCTTAATTTTGTGCCTTTGTTGTTTTCGTCTTTTTTTTATAACCAGCAATTTTCTGTCCATATTTCATTGATTAAATTATCAAGTCGCGTATTAAAGGAAATTCAAACTGATTAAGTTGCCTCCACTTTGAGTTTAATTGCACCGTTTGCGGTACAAGTCAATTGAGTGGTGTGCATGTGTGTGTGTTGTTGTTGTTGTTGTTGTATTTATGTTTGGCCAAAAACTTTAGCCAGAAACAAAGTTTATAAGCATTCCCATATTGGTTGTGTGGGAGCACCCCAAGTTTTTGGTTTATTTCGTTTTTATGTTGCTGCCTTTGTTCTCTCCACTCCACTTTTTCCCTCAAACTCATATTGGTTGGGTATTGTAATTTTCTTGAAAGAAAGGCATTGTATAAATTTATAGGAAAAGTTTCTCAAGTCAGATGTTGTTTAAATATTATTTCAATTTGATTTACATCTTCTAGGCTGGGCGATATTTTCAACTGAGAATTGGCATAAAAAAAGAGTATCTGAACTGCTTGACAATTCTGTAAAATTCGAAACTCATCAAAGTTCTTTTTTTTTCTTTCGGTTCTATAAAATAGCGGAGAGCCTTACTATCATTGGCAAGTTTCTCATATAAATAGCCTGGGGGTGTCTTTGTCAGTTAAGTCGCCTTTATCTCATATCCCACACTGAATCCCAAGCCCAAAAACTTTACCCTTACCTCACCTCGCAGCCGCCCAGAAACAAAAAAAGTGTCTTTATAATCTAGACAGTGTGGAAGTAGAACAGTTTACCAAAACTTTTGCACACAATGTGCCCCAAGGCTGATGGAGTTACAGAGGTAGGAAATGGGAAGAAAATCTCTTATTTATATTTGTCTGTGTTAGGAAGGGCTTTTTAAATAGCCCAACTCAGTTTTGAATGACTCACAAACAGGCAAAAACAACAAGTGAAAAAAGTAGGAAAAAACGGTCGAGAAAGAGAAAGGCATTAAATACGATTCACAAGAAGGAAGGAAGCTCTTTTAGAATTGCAATTATACATGTGGAAAATTTCAATTTTGCATTCTTTTTTTTTTTTTTTTTTGATTCAGGCGACATCTTTGAGTATCTTGCAATTGCATATTTGAGCTATTAGAGAACTCAAGACAATACCAGAAACAAAACAATGCGCATATAAATTTCTACACAGTATTTCTTCTTTGTTTTCCTTAAAGAATTTCTTTATATATTTTTTTTGTCTGTTGTCTAGTTAATATTCCCAACAAATAGCACAACGACAAAGGATGTGAATGATATGGAAAAAAAGGAGAAGTGAAAAATGCAGATGGATTCAGAATGTTTTGTTTTACCTAAAAAGATGACTCAACAAAAGCATTTTTATTGTGTGCAAAAATCTGGGTGAGATCTCTGCCAAGATAATGCACTGAGTAATGCTGAATTGGCTAGTTGTGATGTCCCGCAGTTTTCAGTTAGCCACAAACCGATTCTTCACAAAGCTAATAATCTTTTGTCTAAATTTTCTATTGAGAAAATCCGAGAAAATATTTATTTTAATTGGTCTTTTTGATTTAAATTTAAGTGAAAACAAATTATGCTTTTAATGAACTGGTTCCAAGAATTAGTGGTTCCACGATTAAATAACCACAAAAAAAAAAAAAAAATCTTAATAATTGAAATTCTCATTGTTGGCCAAATTTAGCCATTCACTTTTCCCACTAATGAACTCGAAAATTTGAATTTAATTAGCCTTTACAAAACCATCCACTGTGGTTTCAATTAAGCCTTGGACAACATTTCGCCCGCTGCTTCTCTCCCCTTTTGATCTCTCTATCTTTCCCTCTTTAAATGATAATATTAATGCATTATCAAGTTGAACCACAGGTGGCCATTCAGGCAAATGAATGCATAACCTTTTCCCTCTCCTCCTTTTCCTCCTCCTCCCCTTGGTATTCATAAAGTCATTATTACTTTGTCTGCATATGCCAAATGAGCTCCATCCACTTATGATGTGGGTGTTTTCCACATAGCTGAGCCTGCTCACCGCAACTATAGGAGAAATTCGAGTGGTGGCTGAGGTCGAGTCAGGCTCTAGAAAAGCTGTCACTATGTATGCGTTTGGCCTCTGGCTTGAAGGGTTTGAACCTTACTACCGCCACCTGTGCACTACCGATTTTACTGGAGGCGGATGAGTACAAAATTTGAAGTTGCCCATTTATGCATTGTGTGGTTTCTCTATTGTTGTTTAGTGTTGTGTAACAACAACATCAACCATAAACGAGACTAACAATACAATTTTTAAAATGGGTTAAGTGATTTTTCAGCACAATTAACAATGCCAAATGGACGAGGCGGGGAGCTGCTCGACAGCCAGCTGCCCTGACTTGCATATGCACTCACCACAGGTCTCATGCCACTTAGCTAGCCAAACAAAGTGGATGCCATATTAACGAGCCCAGCTCAAATCCTCCTCCTCCTCCTCCTTCCCACAAACTTTTAGATGGCACAGGCCTACACGCACACACTGGCACATGCTTAGTTGTAGGTACTCGTATTGTTGGCTCTCAGTTAAGGAGGTGCAGGACTAACTGACAGGGCCAACAACTGCCAGCTACGGGGTACTAAAGGCCACTTGCGGACATGTGTTTACTACGTCCTTATATATCTGTGTGCGTGTGTGTCTGTGTGTGTGTGTGTGTTTGTAAGTGTACAAACTTGAGCGTGAATTGCTACTAAATTGCAACATCAGAGTTAACTGCTCTAAACTTACGTGACATAATTATGCGTTTGGCTAAGATGACAACAGCAGAAACAACAACAACAACAGCAAAAACAACATCACCCAAAGAAGAGGCGGCAGCTCTCTAACAACTAAAAGGACTCCTTGACGAGTCCCCATGCCGCCTATCTATCTGTCTGCCCGCCTGCCAGTCAGCCAGCCAGCCAGCCAGCCATGCCCGTCTGGTTGTCATTCAGTCTTTCACTCTTTCAGTGTTTTAGTGAGTGTGTGTGGCATTTGGCCGCTTGTCTATCCTTCACTCTGTCTTCTGGGAGTGCTGAATACTGAGCACCGAATACAGAGTACTGAGTTGTCCTCGTAAAAGTTCATGCGTATTGCAGGCGATGTTGCTGGTGATGGAGACCCTTCTCATACGCCGTTTGTTTGTGTTGCTCATACATTTGCCATGAAATGCATGCGCAACGGCAAACGTGCAGACAACCGACCGGCCAGACAAATAGACAAACAGTCAGTTAAGCAAACAAACAGCATACACTGCAGAGGCTACAGCTGTACCAACAACAACAACAACAACAAATAATAGCAATAGAAATGGAAACGCCGGCCACGGATATGAACAGCCGGGAAGCCTGTGCATGGCTAGCAGGCGAGTGCTAAATTTACATAAGTGTCTATTTTATGTACTACCCACTCACTCACTCATTTACTGAGTCACTCGTTCACACACACACCCACTCACCCACACAGATCCACATCCACTCACACTTTTATGCGGATGTAGGCATATCCACATATGCAGAGTATTTGCCAGCGGAAAACGCTTAATGAGCACACATACACTTACACATTGCTATGTTCCGTGCCATTTCGACTGCAAAAAGAACCATGTGGTCATGACGTTACTTACTCACATACGGGGTGTGCTCCAAAAATAATCAAGCCCAAGTCGAATATAGCTCGTATTTATTTCAAATTGGATCCACAATTGTAGTAATCCAACATGTTCCTTTGCCTATCAAATCCTTCGAATTGAATCTTTGCTTTCAGCTATTTTCTCCTAGGCCTTTGTTGCCTATACGAATTATCCATTTCAAGCCAATCGATTCGAAACTTCTCCAACAAGTCATAAGTCTATGACTTACTCAAGTTCAAGCTCAGGATTAGAAATTTGTTTGGTCCCATTAAGGTTTGGTTATTTTTTGATCGTACTGTGGGGTAACTGACCCATTAATAGGAAGCGTAAAAAAAGATTTTTATTGTGCTAAAATTAACTGGAAGCAAGCAACCACTCTCACACGCATACAGCTTACGCAAATTTCAATGAACCGTACAGTTGGCATAAGTGGAAAGAGCAAGGACATGAAGGAGACGAAGTCATGGTCCGGCAGACAAAACGGAAAAACCAAGGTCAAAGCAACAAATGTCGTTTTGAGGTCTTTTTTCCGGTTATGTCATAACGTAACGGCGTCCAAAAAGCATTTCATTGACCTGCTTTGACACACATACACAACCACAACTACACACATATGTACGTGTGACAGTCATGCAGTCGCCTAAAGAGTGCCACAAGCCAACGGTGCCACAGAGAAGCCGCATAACCTCAATAGAGACATACAAACACCCCGCCCGCTCAGGGCTTTCGGATAGAGTAAACGACATGCTTGCCATTATGTTTAAGTGTTACGTGTATGGCTCTTGGGTAAGAGTATGGATCTGAGGAGGGTGCGAGGGGGCGGTTAGAGTGGGAGTTGTGCTGCTATTTGGCATGCCGTAAACTTGAAAGGATTTTGATTAACGACATTGTTCGGTAATGTCAAAAGTCATTCAATCAGCCCGGCTGCCAAACATTTATACAATCCACAATCACATACACCCGATCCCACACAAATACATACACATATGTATATATATATACAGAAGCACTTGTATCCTAGGTATATTGGTATAGATTTTATTCATGGTTTCAGTGGCAACGTCAACTTCTCACCCATTGTATTTTGCGTTGACAGTATCGATTGATCATTGGCACGTGATTGAATTCAATTTGATGAAATACTTTAGCAATCTGTCCTTTCGTTCCCGCTGCACAAATTTTATATTTGTGTGTGTTCCTTTTTTTACCCTGTACCTTGCAAGGTACAAGGGTATATTAAGTTTGTGCAAATCTATGTAACATAGAGAAGGATACATCGTAGAGCCCCCAAAGTTACCCACAATATGATCAGGGTGACTAGAGAAATTGAGATGGACATGACTGTCCGTCAGTCCGTGTGAGCGCCTTATCTTAGAGACTATAAGAGATAGATAACATTCCGACTCCTTATATGTGTACGCCTTCCACCCACTCACGTGTTCAAAGCCTTGTCATTTCTACACCTTTAGGATTTCGGTATTAGTTGCTTCTGAAAAGTTGTTATGAATTGTTAAAAATATTTCGATTAATATCAAACATGACTAAAATCGGAGCATATATACACTAGATCTACAAAAAACAAATTTTGAGGATCAAGATTTTAATTTCCCTTGCCTAACTGGCAAACGGTCGAATGAACAGTCCGAGAGATGGCGTGCCTACATTATTGTGAACAATGTGTTATTGGATTCAAAGGAATATTAAGACCAGAGGTTTTATGTGAATGTAGGCGACCAGGGCTACCACCCGACTGGGGTTGCCACCTTTTCTTTTTCAATTCCGTCTACCAAGTACAGGGTATCCCAAACTCGGCCGCGTCCGAGTTTCACGTTCGGTTTCATTTTTTTTTTAACGATTCGGGTTTTTTCTTTTTCACTCCCTTTCTGCTTGACTTTTCTTTTCCTCTTTTTTTTTCTTCTTTTATTTTTTCTGTTCCTTTTTTTTTTTTGATGTGTGTATAAATAAATTGGTGATGGGTTTTAATGGTTGACACTTGAAAAACTTGTATGGGATTTATATATTTTTAGAAGTTGCGTCATTTGTGCGGTCTTACAAAAGTTTTCCGAACATTAACATGAACGACAAATTACAGGGAATTACTATTCATTTAATTCGATATAGCAAGCACATTGAAATTAACCTAATTGATTAGAAAATTATAATTCAGTGTAGTTTGCGACAAATCAAAAACGATATATGGGACAACTGATTTGGGCCCTGACAATACACAAATTAATTCTATTCTATTATTCTATAATTACATTTTATGTATGGTCATAACATGCTCAAATTGTAATCAAACCCACAAAATTATTTTCCGAACCACCTCGGGTGAGAAAACCCCAGGTTCCTTTGAAATGGAATGACAATTGGTTTTCTCTGTATAAAACCGAATAACTAATTGAAAATCGTATCAGTTTTATATATTTATTTAAGTAATTTTGATAGGTGTCCGATTACTTCAATTAGGCTTAAGAATATTTTCGTTTTGATTACTTTCTGATTGACAACAACGGTTTCCATTTTGTGCAATAGAACAATGGAGAATTCGGAAACTGTTAATGCCGGACGAACTTATTTGGGTCATTTGCCAAATCAATTGAATGCACTGAACTACTGAGACGGGAGGGGCGAAAGGGTAAAACATAGTTCTATTGTAAGCGAAAAAACTAAAAACCAAAATGGAAATGAATTGCATCGAATTTCAGTGTGTGGTATTCGGTCAGACCCCGGTCGATATGGCTGGGTTGGCTAGGGCTGGGCTGGGCTGGGCTGGGCTGGTCTGAATGTGCGGAGCTCATGCAAATCAATTAAAATGGTTGCCACCAAAAGTTAACAGCAGTAAGCGCAAAGCCGCTTAAATGTTATTTCAAACAACAAGCACCACAGACAAATGGATATTATCTTTTTATCTGTTGCTGTGCGGTTCTACTTTCAATTTTGTTATTGTTGTCTGTGCAGCCAGTATTGGTGGTATTGGTGTGCTTTTATTTTTATTCTTTTGCTAGCTTTGTGGAAATGGCGCAAAGCTTTTAGATTGTCTGCATTAAGTAGCAAACAATAATGGCAGGATCAACAATGGCGCCAACCAGCTGAAGTCACATCGATTTTTTAATTCAAACTTGGGCTCAGCACAAACTCAGATTCAGACTCAGACTCAGACTCAGCATGCATATGACTTGGTCTTGCTGCCTCTGTTAAGGCTATAAACCACTTAAAATTCTCGGCATTAAGTAGATGAACTTTTTATCGTTCAACGGAACGTATGCGTAATGTGCTTAAATCAAATTAATTTGATTTTCCAATTAAACTTGGGCAGCTTTAAATTTCAATTGACAGACAGCCAAACTGAAGGACAGACAACAGATCGGCCGACAGAAAACCAAACAAGCAGAAAGTGGGGACTAGCCAAGCGACAAAAGAGACTGAGGCTGTGGCAGGGGCAGGGGCTGGAGCTGCCAGAAAGACGAAAAGCTCTTTTTCTGTGTAACTGGCAAACTGTTTACCTTTTACATTTCATGCAAAAATATGCAATTCTTAATTGAAAATTGATTTCTCAATCCACCAGTCAACCACACCAGCATTCCACCCACCCATTCACCCAATCACCGAACCAACCCCACCACTCCGACTGGCTGGTCATCTTCTTTTGCCTGCATCCTCGAGTAGTCTTTAAGTGCAAATTGCTTCATTTGTATGCATTTTGTGAATTGTGAATGGATGGTTTCTTTTCGTTGGTGGACGTTGTTTCAACCAATATGCTTTTTCACTTTTCAACATTTTTGCGGGATATTGTTGGGTCTTTGTTTGTTGTTATTACTGCTGTTGTTGTTGTTGTTGTTGTCGTGTGTCATCCAATTTGATTTTATACACAGGACTTGTTACATTTCGTTAGGCATTATTCCACGGACCGACACTAGGTGTTTATATTCAATTTTGTGCTGGACACACAAATGAATATTGCATTCATTTCATTCCATTTGAAATTTTGGATGACGAGTTAGACTCCACTTCATTCTCAACTCTCCCCTGGCTGCCTAATGGAAATACTCGACAGCTCAGCCAAATGCATTCGAATACCAAATTGTTATCAATAGCTTGGAAATACCGTTACTATTATTACATTATATTTACTCTGATGTGATGTATTTGTTACCTATTGCCCACTGCCTACTGTTTGCTGCCGCCTGCTGGCAAAGAGTGTTCGATGTTGGCCATAATGGGCTGTGACAACAATAATCTCGCCCATTGCATACATTAAGGGGCATGTGATGCGCACATCCGCTTTCTTGCTGTTGTTCATATGGCTGCTATTATTATTATAATTATTATTATTGGCTGTCAAGCTTAACTCTCATGCTTGACGTGCATTATATTTGTATAAATTTGGGCCCGAAAATGCCACTGTCAGTCAGAGCCGGTGGAGTTAAATGAACATTGGCTCATTGGCTGCCCTGCATATTTAATGACCTGGTGAATTGACTATTCCGTTGCTGTTGTTGGATTGGTTGGCAATTAATTCAATGACGTTTGGACCACATTCCCCCATGTATGCTGCTCTGCCTGGGCACTCCCTTCGTTGTCAACACATTTACGTTTACGTTTACGTTTACAACATAAAGAGCAGAAAATCTTAATTAACAAACCAAAGTTAATCGATTTGTGGGCAGTAGTTCTGACAGAATGAATGTTTGGTCTGTCGGTTTGCTAACCAAAAACCCAAACCAATGTCTGCTCACTTCCTTGGATAGAAATATGTTCGGCAAATCAATTTGTTAACTCAAAAGAAATATACATTTATTCAAAATATGGAAAACGGGAGCCCTTAAACAATCGAATTCAATTATTTTCAATAAAATGAATAAATTCTTGTTTAAATTGGAAGAATTTGTTAGATTTACTTGGATAAATTTGCAGTGTTTTCTTTTAGAGTTAAAATTTTCTTCTAAAATATGCAAAATTCAATTCGAACTGAGTAAAGTGCAGAATCTTCTTTAAATTGATGACCAGGTCAGTCAGTCTCTATTATTTTTGCTCATTCCAAAAAATGTTATATTAAATTTCAAGTGTGCGTGTGTGTGTGAGACTTTCTTTGTGGGCCAAGAGTGAACGTGAAAGTTACCAAAAGCCCAGCCAACAAGTTGCTAAAACAAAATCAAAAACCAAAACACAAACTCGAAAAAAAACGATAGCTAAAGAGAATATAAAACTATGCAGCAGTGGCGTAGTCCCCGGGTGACCTAACCAACAGTTCAAGTTGGAGTGGTACACTATCTACAGGACTAATGGGACTCGGTCTCATTAGTCCCAGCTAAATGAAAAACCCTTGAACCGCTTCTTCACTGCTACCCATGTGGCTTCGCATACTCCACACACACACATACACAGACAGACAGAAAGACAGATATTCGTTCTCACTCGATGATAGCAAACAAAGTAAAGCAAAAGTGCTTGAAAATATTTGTACAAAACTTACAAAGCACAGAAAACACTCACACAGACACACACACAAACAAACACACACAACACACAACATCAACAAAAACTAAACTTGCACAAAGAGTAACAAAAATGCACTTGCAAACACACAGAGAACAACAGAAGCACACAAACACACACGCGCAGAGACAGTCACACACACACACACACATACACAGTTATATTCGAAGTAGAAGCCACAGAGTGGTGTGTGGAAAAATGTGTGTGGACCGTTGGAGCACTTTTCAATTGTTGCATTTTTTCGAGCTGAAATAAGAAATTAAAACATTTTTGAATTCTCAATTATTTATTTTATTTTTACTCACTCGTTTTACTACTTACCGGAAATTCACTAATTCAAAGATGTCTGTTGCTCTTGTTACTCTTGTTGTTGCTGTTGTTGATATTGTTGCTGTTGTGTCTATGGTAGAAAAGTTTAAGTTGTGTTGTTTCCGCTTCCGTTTCCGCCTGAGCTGCAAGACGGGCAGCAACAAAAAGGCAACTGCAAAAAATCTTGGCTTTCACTTGGCCTCAACGGCGTCGAGAGAATTTACAGTTGCTCGCATTTGGTTTCTTTGATCGGTTTGCATTCAACTCGCTTATTGCGCACTTTAAGTGCTTTCTTATTCTTTGGATACTCTTCTCCTTTCCCCTAGCCCAGCCAGACCAGACCATTCAGTTGTGTATGGAATCGCTTACCTAAGAGTTTCTCTTGATTCCGATTTTAATTGGATTGCTTCTGGCTTTTAAAGCAAGATAAACCGGAAGCTAAAAAGTCTCTGAGAACATTTCATCTTTGTAAGGATAACCGAAATTATCAAAGGACAAAAAAGAGTATTTGCGAGGCTGGCCCATTCTATGGGCTGGGATTTCCGTTTCCTATTGTTTTTTTGCTATATTTTTTGCTTTTATTGAAAATGCTGTTTGCTTGATTGAATTTTTGCTTTTTGATTTCTTATGCTTTGCGCTTTTGATTTTAGTTCTTTGATTACTGGACATATTCAAAAGCTCTTCACTTGTGTTGGTATTTTGTGTATATCGATGGTTCCATTTTTAACATTTATTGTATTTGGTTTTGTTTGTTGTAAAAACTTTTGACAGCTCCTCCTGCTCACTTCTCGGCTTACCTGGAATTTCAATTTATTTTATTTATTCCTTTTTTTTCTTTTTTTTTCTGTGTGGCTTTGTCCGCCGTTGCTAAGTAATTAGATTGATTTTCATGCTTTCGGAAATTTTTGTTATGTTTTTTTTTTTTTAAGCTTAAACATTTTTTTGTGTGATTTTGTGATTCTTCCTTTGTTTCGCCCATCCACTTAGCCTGATTTATTTATTTTTTTTGTTCCAGCTTCTTTTGTTTAATTGAAATTCATAGTTCTTTTTTTGTTAGTGCCGTTGGTAATTAAATTATAATTGCTTATTAGCAATGAGAATCCAAAAAAGGCACCGTTCCACCAAAACAAAAGAAAACGCGACTACTGCCCACTTGGCACTCCATTGAGAGTGGGCCTAGCGGTTTCAGGTGGGCGCTTTGATGTGGGCGTCGGGTTTGCTTGTGGGCCGCTAAATTGCCGGCCTATTGTGGGCCATTTTGTTTGGTATTATTTTCCGAGACTGTCAGCATTGCATGTTAGCATATCGTGTACTCAATTAGTCATTACATTGACTGGCTACCAGCAGGCCTAAACGTTCTCTTCACTCTCCGAACCTCATCTCTCTCACTCACTCTCTCAGTCTTCTCTAATGGAATTCCTTGCTGTGCTCCTTGACGGCGATTTTATTTATGCTGTGCGCAATACAAATAAAGCAATTTGTAATTGAGTCACGTAAATTGTAATCTAGCAAATAAATTGATTTGTTGTTTTAAATTGTTCTGAACTCGAACACGAAGCACAAAACTGCAAACTATGCCAAAGCAATATTACCTATTGAACCTATTTGATACCGTAGAATAACGAAGCCAATGAGCTGCAAGTTAAGGACCCAGTCGACCGTTGGACTGGCCATTTTGCTAATACCTATCTATCTTATTGTTTCCCAGACAGACGTCGTTGGTCTAAGGAATAATCGGCCATGTTCCCAGAAAATAGTTACCAGTCCAAGCGATTTTTTGTTAATTTTTTTTTTTTTCAGTCGCAATTATTAATTTCCATGGTCGTATCGATTTACTAATCGAACAAATATTTGGTCGCTCCCAACTTGGCTTAGTCGAACCAAGTAAAAGGCTAGCAATGTTTATTAAACACTTTTCTTACTTTAACCTATCGAATGTCAACAAGCCTGATGGTCTTTGCGTATCGCCCAAGTTTAGACCTCCATAGGCATATACTTTTTTGAATAATCTCCTCTAGGCAGACTCAGTCACTCCCATAAACAAAGCCTTTTCCAATGGCAAAAAGGCAAAATCTATAAGCTCACAGTTGTTTGGCTGCCACCAGAACAAACATAAAAGCGGAACAACAACGAGGATAGAAAAAAAAGAAGGAAAAACGGAAAATCGCATACCTAACAAAGTGGAATCCTCCTCTTCTTTTTTTTTTTTTTGTTTTTTTTTTAGGTGTGAAAAACAAAACATTCCATATAAAAATTCTCGAACAGAGCGTACAGAGTCGACCGTCTACATTGAGTCTAGAGTTAACTCTGCTTGTGGCACCATTTTTTTTATGACTTTAACTTTGATTGCTTTGGCGCTTTAGGCTCTGGTCTAACGGATACGATGTTGTGCATGTTTGGCCAACGCTTGGCCCAGTTCACCACAACACCAGCGCTATCGGAGCTGGGTATTCTAAGTGACCAAAAAACAAATATACAAGCAAATAAAAAAAAAAATTAAAAAAAAATAGAAGCAAAAACAGCCACAAAATCATGAGAATGTTGCTTACAGCTTGGAAAGGAAACATGCTTTATTTGCCCAACAATTTGCCATCGAGTTTCACTGGCTGAAGGAGAAGGGAATTGAAGTGTGCTAGGCTCTGTGTGGGATTTCTGGTGTGTTTGATTTGCTTTCGGGGCCAATAAACTTGTCAACACCTGTGAAAGCAGCCCTTTCCTTAATGCTGTCGCCATAATTTATATCTCCACGCTCGCCTCGCATTCCTTTTGTAATTAATTTGATTTATAATTATTAATATGCTACATTCCATAGATTGCGAAAAGTGCTGACTTTTCACTCCGCTCTCTGCAGTTTTGAATACTCTTCTTTCTTCCAACTACCAAGTGACTCTCTCTTGGATAGTTCTGACCGGGCAAGAGAGTCGAGAGAAAGAACTTTGGAATTGTGTTGGCTGCATTTGCCACAAAGAGTATGCAAATATTTTTGTGGTGCATTTGAGTTCACATGCTTGTTTACTTTTTAGTCTATGGCATTTTCAGGAAATGGAAAATGTTTAATTATGCAATAAGCACATTGGATGCCTAATGACAAATATTTGCAGTCAGTTGGCAGATTGTGGCAAACTGGCCAAAATGAAATTTATTGTAAGGAATTTGATTTTAATATTAAATGTGTCTGAGCCGCAAAATGCCAAGCCGAGCACACACACACATACAAATACTTAAATACTTCCAGGAACACACACACACAGGCACACATGTTTGTATTTGGCAAGGTAGATTGGCAGTGATATTGGTAGGTGGAAAGGAATGCGGCTTTAGCCCTGTTGGGCTGCCTTGGTAGCTGATTTGCCTGAGTTTTGAATGCCACACCGACCGCAGACTGAGCAACTGAAGCGCAAACAATTTGGCAGCTACGTGAGTGTGTTTGTGGGCCACCTTTCTCTTCCCATCTCTTCTTCTCTTTTTTATTTTATTTTATTTTTTGAAACTGAAATGGCGTTTCCTTAGCAACTGACTGGTGTAATAGTTGACCTGCCATGAGATTTTGGCTGGCAACTTTTTCGGTTTTACCACTTAAGGCTGCCTTTGGGCTATCAATGCAGGCATGTGTGTGTGTGTGTGTGTGCAGCTAAGTCGACTTAGTTGTGTCTGTATGAATGTGTGTGTGTGTGAATGGTTTTGAATTTGTTTTTGTGTCTGCCTGTCTGTGGTTTTGGCTGTGATTTACAAGCGGAAAATAGCAACTGCATAAAATATTTAACTGTTTCATATCGACTTTTCTCTATCTCGGTGAGTATGTGTGTGTGTGTGTACAAATGTATAAAAGTTTCATTTTGCACATCTCCATGTGTTTGGATTTTTCAGTTTTCATTTATTTATTTATATATATATATATTTTTTTTTTGCTTTTCATATTTGCGGGTTTGTTGGCTTTTCCATTGCATGCATTTCCGATTTTTTATTTTATTTCATTTTTCATTGGTTTGTTTGTGCTCTTCAGCTTATGTAAATTTTTAATGAGCTCTTGCCACGTCCAACAGAAATTTATTTAATTTTATTTCCACATTTAATTTTCCATCCTCTCTGTCTCTCTCTCTCTCTCTCTCTCAATGTCTCTATCTCTCTTCCACTCATTGTGGCAATTCATTTTGTTGGTTTTATGCACATTTATACATCATCAGAAAGCGCCAAATACAATTTATGACCGCATAGCCACGATCAGACAACGTTTAAGAATAACAAGAGCAACGACAACAACATCACAGCTCAACAGGATTGTTGCATAAATATTTTAAATTTATTATGCTTAAAATGTCAATTATTGTTATTACTCTTGTTGTTGTTGTCGTTGTTGTTGTTGTTGTTGTTGTCGCTGACTGGTTGGCCACCGCAAATTGTAAAACCATATTAACCTCAAAAATGCTGGCAAAAAATTTGGAGCCGCCGCATTTATTCAATTTTCATTAAAATTTATCGTCACCGGCAAAATGCCAGCGCCAGTCCGGAGGGGCAAATTTTTAGTAGAGCAGAGGGAATCCAATGAGCTGGTAACTGGCCGACTGGCTGCCTGGCTGGGTGACTCTGTGGACTGTTTGGATTTGATTCTGAGCGCCTCATGCCATAAATCAGCAAATTAATATTAGGACGCTTATATAACCTGAAAGCCAAACAACAAATAGAAAGGCCCTCACCTCTCCATCCCTCTCCTCTAGTCACTAGCACCCAGGCCCTTTAAGGCCATGTGAGCAAATATTTATTCATGCAAATTTCATATTTGATACATATTTTCGGATTAGAAACCATAACTCATTTGGCTACCCCTCACCCCCACCCCTCGAAAAACTCATGTTAGCTAGAAAGAATTAAAGCAAAACAAATCAGAATGTTGCCAAAGAATCTTTGTTGATTCGGGCTAAAATTGAATTCCAAAAGTTTCGACAGTTTAAATACTTCTATAAGTTACTTTGATTGGTGTGAGTGGTGAGTGGTGAGTGCTGAGTATGTGAGTCCAAATCAAATTGGACTCTGATATGCCAGCTCAACGAGTACACTTTAAACTTGGTTTAGTTGGGAATCCATTAGCCAACAGTTGGCATACAGAAACACTCACACTCACACTCACACACAATAAATAATTGGACGAGTTGTAACAACATCAATCAGGTCATGTTTATGTGGGTGTTTTTGGCGGTTCAGTTCGACCCTTGGTATCTGGTCTCTGGTCTCTGATTTTGGTCTCTGGCTGTGGACTCGACTCGACTTGAGTTGACACTGCGTCAAATGCACAGCATATAATGCAATAAGTTAAAGTTATTGATGTTGTTGACAAACAAGCAAACAAAACCAACAAACAAACAACAAATAAACAAGCAAACACAATGACAGTTAGAGTGGCAACGCCAAAAACAACAAAAACCAAATGGTATAAAAACAACAACAACAACAATTACAACATTGGCGACCAACAAACATAAAGGCAGTAGCCAATCTGCCAAGCTCTTGGCACAGCCCCATCGAGTAACTCTGTCAATGTGGTCCGATTCGATTCGATGTTCAGCGGTTAGTTTGTCAGTCCTAACTGACTCGCTCGATGGCTGTGGTTAAGGTGCACCGTGGTAGATACATTATTGATATATGGTTACGGAGTGGCTGGTGCAGCGGAATATGTGGACTCTAACGAGGCAGTGCCAGCATTTTCCCTGATTTGTTAGCCAGCACCCGCTGTGTGTTCATGTGTGTGAGTGTGTGTGTGTTCTGGGTGCGTTTTGGGGATTTTCAAGTGGTTTCTTGTTAGTTCGTACACCACTTTAATTTGATTTGGCACAACCATTTTGTTTGTTGTGGAAATGTCAAGCGGTCTGAGCTCCAGAGGCACTCATCTTCTATTTGTATTGTTTGCTTAATCTATTTATAATTGACCGCACTATTGACAAAGACCAAATAATAATTGAAAGTTATTTCAGAAATTATTAAATTTATTTGTGAATATTTACTAACAAATAAATCAAATATTTTTTGTGTGAAAAATAAGCGAAAAAAAATTCCCTTTATTCTGCTTCAAAAAGCCGTTACAAATATGAGTTACTTCTGTTTACACTAGATGGCGCTTAAGTCGAATGAAATGAGAAATTGTTCACTCTTATAAAAAGGCGATAGATGGCGCTAGCAATCAACAAAATACAGCGCATGCTCAGGGCAACTCTGTGTGGTGTGCGGGAATGTGCGAGTGAATAGGCAAGTGCATTCGATAAAAAGGATAAATATAGGAAGTGGAGCTGCACCAAAGTGAGATGGTCTGCTTGAATATCCATCGCGCCGAATTTAAAACTAAAGAAAATGATTAATTGCTTTATTTAAATATTTTTTATGTTCAATTTTCCCTTGGGAAAAAATATTAATTTATGGAAATTTTATGTTTTATGGTTAAAATCATTTTCAACGCCTCAACAAATTGATTTATGAATTGGGGCCAAGCCGTTGATTATCCGATTACGTTCACACCTCTTAAACGATCTGTTATTAAAATTAATTTAATAAATTATGAAAAGCCTTGAACAATTTAAGCATAATAATGGAGATTAATTGTGGTCTTTGTTTTATTAGCAATTTGCTCTGAGCTGCCAAGGCGGATCCTTTAAAATGAAAAACACTTCCGATCTGTCGAGGGCAATTTGTTTGGCCAAATCAAGCTGGCCGGTCCCATTCCCAGTCAAGTTGAAGTGGCTCCACTCACTTGTTTTTGGCCAATTTACTCATTGGCTTACTCCACATACCGGCAAAACTGTCCATTTTGTTAAGTGGGTTTCGGGCGAATTTTTCACATTTTCCTTGCTTTTGCCTGGGGCAGTTCACCTTTTTTCGATATCGTGTACATTTTTCAGCATTTCATTTGGTTGTTTCGCTTTATTTATTTTTATTTTCTTACAAAAGACAGTTTTGTTCGCCTCTTTTTCCTAGCCAAGTGGGGTGGTCGATTATTTTCTGCTTCTTTACTTCCGACAAGCTGCCTTTTTATATGTTGTTGTACTTTTTATTTAGTGTTGTCGTTGTAGTTGTCGTTGTCGCCATGGATTATGTAACTTTGCAAATTGCAGTTTTACTTCTGTGCACAAACAAAACCAACTCGAGTTGTGCTTTCGACTTCAGCGCTCGGCCAGTCGTTTGGCTGGTTACTCATACGCCGTGTGTACAACGCCAAACCTGCAACTTTGGCTGACCAGTGCACTGCTCTCAGTCTCGCAGTGGTATGCCAGTCGTTGTGCAATGTCGTGACACAAATTCTTTCGCAAATTTGGCAATAGCCAGATTTTCTGTGTGTGCAAATTGGTAGCAAGTTTCATTTTTATTTTTTTTGTTTTTGGTTTGGTTTTGCCCAAACACGCCCACTTTTGCACAGAGCTTTGCCAGTCGCTCAAAAAGCCATTATCTAGGCCTCAAGTGGATCACTTGCTTTTTGGAATTGAATTCATTGTCATGACTTTTCCTTGGGGCACACTTTGACTTTGCCGGAACGCACAAGCTGGCAAGAGGCAATTGAAAAGCATTTTGTCTCTGTTCCGTGGCTTTCGAGACTCGAACTAAATACTCTCGTGCACAGTTGCAGTAAAGCTGAAATAACAAAAGCCACTAAAAAATCAAAGCAAAGCCAACAAGCAGCAATAAAACACCGGCCACACTCAAGCAAACAAAATAAAAATCAAAATAAAAATCGAAGCGGCCAACAGCCTGGGAAACCACTCATCCAACGAAGTCTGAATATGCTTTTTGGAAAATTGTGAGGTCTGCTTGGAGTACTCAAAACAGACAGCTTCTGTCTTGAGATTAATTTTAGAAGAGTCGGTAAAAAGAGTGCAGCCTGAAAGTCTTTGAAATTGTGATAGTTTTTTCTCCACTTTCCCAGAAATGAGGCCTTCGTATCGTAGTCACAGTGACTTGCTGCTTTCAAAAAGTGTATAGAAAAAGTGTATCGTAACTTTCTTTTTATGCGCCAGTTTGGGCTGCCATTTCTTTATGCTCTTTCCAGTCGGCTGTCGGTTGTCGGCTGGCACTTCATTCGCTTGTCGCCGCTTCATTGATTTCCATTTACACTCTTCTTGGGGGAGCGGTGCTGTCTCTGCCGGCTTCTCTCTTCGGGCCGTAATTGTTGCAATTTGACGTCCACAGATTATAAATGCGATGAGGTAACACGGACACAGTTGTTGTTGTTGGTATTTCTTTGGCTCTTTGAACTGGGCAGAAAGAAATAATATTTTGGATCGGTTAAGAGCGAATTCCGCTCTTTCCTTTCAGTTTCGTTTGGGGTCGCACGGAGCCAACGGCCTGCGATCAGCTGATTTGCATTTGATATTTGGGTATTTGTTTGTCGTCTAATGAAAAAGAAGGGCGTCTTTTGTTTGACATCTGAATACCAATTAAACTTCATTTTAAACCTAAAAGGTCTATTGTTGGATTATTTATATGGCTGGCCTGCTGGATCCACTGCAATTTGCGCAAGACTTAGGCATGCAAACACTTTCACTGCTTCGATCAGAGCGACTGGGGGGGAGGGGGCTGACAATTGTCTATTTGTCCATTTGACCGGTTGAGTACGTGGCCCAATTAACATAATTTTTGGACAGACCCTCCAGCCACTTCGGCCCCACCAGTCCCTCCTCGAGTGGAAGTGCATGTGCACATTTATTGGCGCCTATCGAAACCGAAGCTCAATGAAACTTATATAAGCCGGCAGTGCATTAAATGCCAGACAATTTATCATGCCATAATATTGTGTTTTCGGTGCGGTTGCTTCATTATCGTAAAATCGCAGCCAGAAACAGCCAGACCAGGCCAGGCCAGCATGCGATTTTCTAATTTCGCTTGGCGTGGCTCTCCTCCACTGGTGTCGGGGTCCGATGCTCTTCATGCTGCGTCACGTTGACGGAAATGTGTGAATTATCTATAAAAAAAAAAAATACTTTTCACCTGCAAAAAAAAAAAATGTAGAAAAAATTGTGATTTTTTATCTTTCTAAATTAGCGGCAAGGGTTCAATAAAAAAACCACAAAAATGTACCGTTACGATCATCAGTCAATGTTTTGATAAGTCACTCAAAAGTGTAGCTCTCTCGCCTACCAATCCCACACTAAGTCTTTGCTCTTTGCTCCCGTTGATGCGGGCGGGCGTTCGGGGGGCGCCTTTCATTAGCCACCTTTTAACGGTGTCGAATGTCAATACCATGACTCAATTAAGCCACTTAAGAGAGACCAAAGCCGAAGCAAATTCGACACTAACGGGCATATAAGGGGCCACTGGCATTTCAGCCCGATCAATTAAGCGGCTCTTCAAATTTTGTCAAATTAAATTTAGTTCGAAATTGACATGAAAATAAATCAAACTGCTTACATTTCCACCCAAGACAATTCAGAAAATATTTTCATCTTCATTTGGATTAATTCGAAACACCCAAACGGAATGATATTTCCGTGAGTTTCGTAAAAATAAAACTGATTGGGCTTCTTGAAAAGACGATAAATTACAATGTCCCCCCCTACCCACCAGTCACCCCCGCACCCAGTCACATGTTTATTGATTTGCAATAAACTCGTGAAGGCACTTCTAAGTAGACAAAATGGGCAAATATTTAAATGCGGTTTGGTTGGTTTCCACTGAGCTATTCCCAGATTGTCTTTAGGGCATACTTTGTAGCTTTTGATTTTTGATTTTTACGGCTGTTTAATAATTTTATTTCGCCTTACCTTGTACATAATAAAACGACTAAATGATCTCCAACTGATCTCCGACTAAACAAAACTCTCTCACTTTGGCTCGGCTGGCGGAGCTCAGCTCTGGCTTGTTTCAGCTTGTTGGTTTGTGCTGGCTTTCAGTTTCGGTTTTGAGCTCGTCGCGTCTGGCAGCAGCAAGCGGCATTCACTTCACAACTTCACACAGACAACACAAGAGGCAACAACAACAACAATAACAAAAAAACACATTTTGAATAAACAAGAAAAACCAAACGAATTTGTTGCCCATTTGTTACGTGCCGTGTTGTCTTACAAGCCGCGTTTAAAACAAAGCAAAACAAAGCAAAAGACAAAAAAAAAAAAAACAGAAGAAGAAGAAAAATTTATGAAAAAGTAAAGCTTTTTTTGATAGTCAATTACGTGTGAGCGCACTCTGGGCTGCCATCGTCTTTACTTGCCCATTGCCCATTGCCTCCCCGTTTGGAGTCCCCTTCGAACAGCTGTTCAAATACAAACGTGACAAGCAATTGCCTAGGGCAGTGCTTTGGGCTATTTGCACTCTCGAGAAAAATGAAGTTCGTTGCCTAAGTTTTTTCGGTTGAAAATTTGCATCAGGCGCGGCGTGATTCGAACAAGATTTTGTTTCTTTCTTTCTTCATTATCAAAGTCGCAAAAAAAAACCAAACCAACAAATTATAGCAAAAACAAGCACAACAATAACCACAGACAGCCACCGAGGAAACCAGTTGTGCAACTAGAAAGACAACAACAACAACAACAAAAACCCATTGACTAGTGTGTGCGAACCGAACCGAACGAACCAAGCAAACAACGCCGGCTCCTTGGAGAGGGGCTGAAACTGCGAGGACAGAAACCCGACAAAAGCGAGCAGGAGTAATCAAAATGGCTCCCAAGAAAGAGGCAACCTTGAGCCGGCAACAACAACAGCAGCAGAGCCAACAGCCGGTCATGGATTTCGAGAGGATCAAGCGGCATTTCAGCTGGTCGGATCCGAGTGCCATGTGAGTCATCTCTCAAAATTGCCAATTAATTTTTTGTAATTTTATTGAACCTAAAACTCAAAACGGAACTCAACGAACAAAAGATGAGCGCAAAAAACAAAAACAAAACAAAACAGAAAGAAAAAACAAAAGCAGATGCCGTCTAACAAAATGGTTGTAGTTCGTTGCCTGAGTCTTTTGTTTTGTTTTGTTTTGTTTTGATTTCGTCTCTTTCGGTCTCAGCCACTTGCCAAGAAGTGGTTGACTTTGAAAGTCTCAAGAACATTGGGTATTTTATTTTTTTATTATTAATAATAATTTTGATTGAATATTTGTGAAGGAAATTGCTGAAGCCTTGTTAATTGATTCAAAAGACCAAACAATTAATGCCATGGAATTGCATAACGTTTTAATCAAGCACGTGTTTTTATTGAGTTCGTCTTTTGTTTTTTGTTTTTTGAATAAGAAAAAACCGGCTTATTTGGGTTTAATTTTGTGTGCTTCTCGTTGTTTGCAACGAGCTGCTGTGTGTGATTGCCCCAGTGAAATGAAATGAAATGAAATGAATTATCAAATGTCTCGGAATTTTGTGTACGCTTTAGCGAGATGAAAACATAAATAATGATTTTTAATTGTTATGAAAGTAGAAATATATTTATATAAAATTCAACGTGAATGACACTTTGCCAGTGATTCAGCAGAGTCAACGAGGGCCTCTCGAAGACATCACCAACTCAACCGATTTAATGGCCATTCCAAGGGCATTCAAATTTACATTGTAGTGAGAATGTCTTAAAAATAGTCAAGATTTTTATGGCCCATCAATTTTTTTATATTCTTTGTAATTTATGGCAGGGTTCTCTGGTCTTGCCAATTATCCGTAATTAGCAAGTGTAACGACTCATTTTATGTCAATGTAAATTTCTAGGCAGAAATGGAAATGCACTCAAATCGATTGGGAATAGAATTGATTTTGTCTATAAAAATCTGTTAATTTTGTTCCCTTTTCACTTTTGCCACTTTCATTTAATTAACACTTTGGTCGTGTTATTTGATTTAACATTCAAGTCAAACAAATGGCAAATTCTTTGTCTGAATTCAGAAATTCAACCCTCGCTGCAAGTGTTGCAGTTTTTTTTATATATTTTTTTTTAATTGAAAATGACACTGTCATGCTTAGTGGGCTTTGTTGATTTGAGGCAAAGGCAAAATGAAAATGAAAATTTAATTGCCTAAAATTTAATAAAATAAATTGTTGAGCCTTTTGGTTTGCCCAGCAGTTTGACTAATTTTGTTGTTGTTTTTATAATTTATCTTTTGAGTTATAAATAGAACTCGAGAGCCTCTCAGGGTCTTTGATGCGTTGGCTTGAGTGTGAATTGCGTACTTAGGCTCACGCCTGGCTGATTTTTAACACACACACAAACACACAGACAGAAGTTAAAGGTTAACTAATTGCAAATTTCAATAATTTCACTGGCACATCAGCGTTGCTAATAAACAGCAAAAGTGGTATAAACAAATAATAGCCACCGAGTTGCGAAGGAATTAAATAATTATCATCGTCAGATTGGCAATGCCAACAAAAATTGAAAGAGATTTTCAAACATCCGGGCGTTTTGGCTGTTAAAAATGATTTCGTATTTTTCTCTAATTTATGGATGAGTTTATTTTTTCAATTAAGCTGCCAAGCACATGGCATCCCAGCAGATTTGGGTTTTGCTGATTTTCAATAATCTCAAAATGCGCGTTTGTCTCTTTGATTTTATTTTATGTAAATTTTATTTTTATTTATTTTTTTTGCGTGTATGTGTGTGTGTGTGTTAATCTATTGAATGTATTTGACTTTTTTGGACTCTAAGAGATGACATAATAGTAGCAAAGACAAATATTTTTTTTGGCGTAAAAAAGGCGGTCGAATTTTTTTGGAGCATGAGAAAGACGAAATTATCAATGCCCATTTTTGATTGAGTTTCGGTGTGGTTGGTCCGTTTTGATCGTACAAGTCTTTTGTTTGTTGCCTTATTTTTGTTTTTTTTTTTTTGCGAATATAACGGTATTATGCAATTGTCTACGTCATTTCCGACTGAACTAGTTCACTGGAAATTGTCTAATGAGGAAATCAAATTCAAGCATCTTTTGAGGAGCTTTCTATTTCGGTGAAAAGCTTTCAAAGAAGCCAAACTAAAATTATTTTAAAGAAATATTCGAAAAATACTCTGTTCTGGCTTATGGTTTTAATGTGGCCTTGGTTGCATTTATAATCTTTTTTATTAAAAAAAAAATAATTATACATTTATTTGCTATCTGGCCTTACTTATAAAATTGTTTCTTTTTGAATGAGTTGGCAGGGCTAGTGCTAGTTTAACCGGTTCAATTCTTAGTTTCCCATAGGTGGCGCTGGTGTTGTGTGAAGCGAAACTGTTATATTTATAGCTAGTTTGCTTACTACTAGATGGCGTATGGACCCAGCTGAAATTTTTGCTTGAAAAGTAGATGGCGTTTTTTTGAGTTTGGAAATTTAATTAAAGGTGGCGCTAAGACTTATCCGATGAAATTTGCTAATAATTTCCCTTAGGTCGTGTGCCTATTTTTTTACTTAGAAAAGTAAAAATAAATTTCTTATAGATTTTCTTTTTTAATATTTTCTAAATATACAGAGAATATCAGTTTACATACTTCATTATTATTATTATTATTGGTGATGACTGTTACAGTTGGCTCATTTTATGCCTATAAATAAGTATGCCTACACACACACACATACATAGAATTTTACTATTTGGGCTTTGTATGTAGATAAAAGCTACGGCACTCTAGCTCTAATGGGCTCCAAAGATCACAGTCGTCAAGTGGTATTAATGCTAATTGCATTAATCTGACAGTCATAATAGGAACAACAAAAACAACAACAGCTGCCTCTGAACTGCTGATACACGCTTCCCGGCCATAAATGAATGTTGTGCCATGAAAGGTTCTTGCTTTGCCCGAAATGTATAGAGTATTTTTTAACTCTATTTTACCAACAAAAAAACATTAGAACTAAACTAAACTATTTTGAACTTTTGCGCCTTAGAATGATTTATTTTTTTTTTGTTTTTTTGCTTTTCTCAAATTTAAAGTTGAACGCACCTGCGTGTCAAATGGCAACAAGGGAAGGCCATAGAAATGACTGAAATCTTAAAAACAAAAACAAAATCCAAAATGTGCTCTCTCTGTTGTTTTATTTGATAAATTATTTCCGTATTTGTCACAGGCTGCAATTTTTGTAAAGAATCAACTGAATTGTTTGCCGGCCCTTTTTGCCGTTGCATATCACGTTTTGTTTTTAAACGATTGTTAAGAAAATGTTGTAAGTAGGCTGCCGAGTGTCACATAAATTAAAATCAATTGCTCGATTGCTTCATTTATTGTGAATTTTTACAGTTATCTTGCGGTATTCGCAACTCATTACACCCACGCCATGACGTCATTGCTACCGCTTCTCTCCTTTTTTTGTCCCATTGAACTTTCACTACAGAAGTCAAATGCTTTGTCCCAGCTCAAACGAAAAAAAAAAAACAATGCATAATTTCTGTATATTTGCTGGTGTCATTAATAACTATTTTGGTTACTTGCTAATTGGCTTAAATGCGGTGGCAGTATGCGCGTTGCCATAAAAAAAATACATCTTACACAATCGGCCCAATCAAAAATTTGCAAGCCACAGAAAACTAACTCAAATGCTTTGCATTGTCTGCTTAAAATGGCTTTTCTCTGTTTTTTGTTTCACTTTTTGCTTTGCCTTTGTAATTATTCCAAAAAAAGTAAGACAAAATATTCAAAATAGTCCGCTCAGCTAACTACGCTCGACTACACATTTGTCAGAGTTTGGCTGGGCTCTTCGGCTGCAAATAAATTAAAAGCGAATGGTTTTATTTTTATTTCTTTTCTCTGCCTCCTTCGAATCACAGTTTACAAAAGACCTTGACACATTTAGACAAACTTTGCATGTGTGTGTGTCTGTGTGTGTGTGCGGGCCAAGCTTAGACAGAGACTTAAACTCTTGGACCAATTTGACCAACTCAAACTTATTTAATTCAACCCGAGTCGAGTGGGAATACTAAAAATTAGTATACTCTTTTTTGATTTGCATAGGCCTGATGGAATCATAAAAACGTAGACGAGCTGAGAAAGCCAGGCAAAGTGGATCAGGCCTGGCTCAGCCTCAGTTGTGTGGGCTAAGAGGAGATATCCAAGTCTTTCAGTCATTTAAGAAATACACGATTAGGACATAGGCCCTAGCAGAGTGATACAGGTTGAGGGGGAAGACAAGTTTTGTGAAAGGGAAAATTGCGCTGAGTTGGTTTATTTTTGCGGCTTTTACGAGTGCAGCGCAATGAAATTGTAATTCAAATTGAAATTGAAATTGCTTTTTAAACACAATTCAGACAAGTCTTTTTACCCTCTTGGATCTTTTATGCGATGATTAAATAATCCCAGCCAAAATTGCAGGAGAGGGCCGAGCGGGTAGCTTTCAAAGTTTCAACTTCATTTTGCCAGCTTGACGGGTTGATTGGTTAGTTCCTCGCCATTTCAATGTGGATGTGGATGTTAATGTTGATGTTTTTGTTATTACTTTTTATTATATTTTTCATTTACTTTTACTGCATCTGACCTTGTACCAGTTTTCATAAACAGAGAGACGCCGATAGCCCGACTCGGCGAAGATGCGCTAATGTCGGCCAGAAGAAGCCAAACTAAAAAAAAAGTAACCACAAATGAAAATGAAATTGTCTGTATGAATGGGTAAAAAGCAATAAAAGAGATGAAGTAAACAATGAACAAAAAATGTAGATTTTCAAATTCATCACAAGGCAAAACTGACTCAAGCTCTGCGATTGACAAGCTTTCATAGACCGAAACAACCAGCCAGACCGATTGATGCCATGGCAAAGTGTTGTCACCAGACGCGTGAAGTCTTCACTCTGACAGCTTTGTTTTTGTTTCCCCCACTTTGACTTAACCAAGTTCCTTAGGAAAATTTCGAGACTGTTTAAAAATGGTTTGGCTTTTAATTAGATGGAAAAAGGCATAAACACAGCGTCAATTCACGTGGGTAGCTGTCGGTTTGTTTGGGCGTTTACATCGTTTGCAATGCTCTGACGAAAGTCGTTGTAGATGAAAAGAGAAAAAATAGATTCTCTTTTGAAGGTCTTTTTTCGTATTGTCTTATTTCCAAAGAAAATAGTGAAGTTTTACAAATCAAAACAAATTGAAAGACGATGAGCTGGCATTTTGGTCGCTCATTCAGGCAAATTCACCTCGGCTTGCTTCGCCACAAGATGAGCCCCATCCTAGTCAGACTTTCAAAAGAATATCAAGTGAATCGACTGGGCTGGAGTCTCTGAATTTGATTTGCTCATTAGCACGTGGTCGGCCGAAGCCGAAATGATGTCAAGTGCGACGCGTTGTGGAGTTTTTCAAAAAATCATCATCGCTGTGATATTTCTCTGTATTGTGCATTACTTTTATTTATTTACAATAAATACACAAAACACCGAAAAAAACGATGAACATTTTCACAGCCCGCCACGAGGATGTTTACAAGCAAATAACTCGGCCTAAATGGTTTTTACGAGCCGATAACCAAGCTGACAGCCATTTAAACATGATGCGGCACTTTGCTTCTCATGTCAAGGAAGCGAACATACAGCCAAAGAGAATAACTACAATATATTGATCAAAAAGTCTAGATAATCGAAACTGTCAGACAGAAGCTAAGGTACAAAATGTATGGACTCCCCGAACGCCCCCAGCAACGACCTTGCCTTTTTAATTGCTGCTCAAAAATTTACCCAAAAAAAAAAAAAAACTGAAATGAAATAAAAATAAAATCCATACGCATGCAAGCCAACTAACCAAAAATTCCGAGCAGACAACAAAAAAAAATATCCATTTTATTTTATTTTATTTTTGCATTGTCCCCTTGTCCAAGTTGTTTTGATGTTCAAAAATTTAAGACGCGCTTTGTTACAAAACTTTTCTCTACTTTTTTGGCTTTGATAAACTACAACAAACTTGTTGTTGTTGCTGTTGTTGTTGTTGTGGTGATGGCACAGCACATTTAGCATTTTGGGCCAAGAAACCATCAGCCAGCTACACCCACTGACTCAGACTGACCGACTGGATTAATGGAAGTTGTGCTTGTGTGTGTGAGTGTGTGTGTGTGTGTGGCTTGATCGAATCAATCGACCACTTAAGCGTGCAAGCGTCTCCAAACGAACTCAAGTCAATTTCAATGTCAGCGTTGCGCAAATGTCGTCGGTTTGGTTTTGGTTTTTTTCTTTTTCTCTTCATTTGTTTCTTTTAATATTTTTGATATCACATACGAAGCCCTAACCTGCCAGTGCCGTCGCCCTGGCCCTAAACGTGCTGGCTCTAATTTGTGGAATCGCTGACATTGAAAATTTCTTGTGCAATTGCTTCGAATGGGAAACTTATTTGTTTCATTTATTGATTTGGTTACGGTGGGCGTGGGGGTGGGGGGGGGGGGGGGAGAGGTCAGGTCGATTCTTGTACATTCTTTGTCCACACAATTTGATTATTATTGAAAATTTAAAAAAAAAAACTTGAGCTTGTGCTGGTTGGCAAGTGTGTCTCTCTTTGCGGTTGCCTTGACCGCGCAAGCGCTAGCAAAAAAAAAAACAAAAAAAATAGCCACGAATGTTTCATTGCCTACGCGGCGTATGAGCAACGTGACTTTTGCTTCTTTGGACTTGATAGGTCACGCATTATTGGTATTAAAAACAAATTATTATTAATTTTTTTACCTTTTTGAAGGGGAGGTGGTGATGGTGGCGAGATTTTTGAAATTACTTTCCAATGATTTCATTGACTGAAAATGTCGGTGGGCAGTGCACTTTGATCGAGTTTTTTCCGTCTCCCTGGTGTGCTTAAATTTCCATTTAGTCGGAGAATTACACTTACATAAAGTCGAGCTTAATTAAAAGTACACTGAAAAAATAATTTGATCGTAATTAAATGGCAATTAATGGCAATCTAGTCTCAGCTAAATGAAGCTATTAGCCGAACACCGACAATCCAACTGGGTGAGCGGCCAGACTTTTGCAATTCTTTTGTCTGCTGCAAGCTTGCATATTCATTACAACAACACCAACACCGACACCAACAGCAACAACAAGTCACTCACTCATTCGGAGTTACATGGAAGAAGTTTCAGCGTAAGCTTCAAGGTCAGCAGCATTCAGCTGTGCCGCCATGTTGCATAAGACCAACGTCACAACAGCGACGTCAATGGGGCCAGGGGAAGCACAGAGTCTTGGCTTGGGTAAAAACCCAGGCCCAGTCAACCTGGGCCCTTCTGCTTGCCTGGGTGCAGTTGGAAATGCACAGTCGAACCGCTTTGAAGGTGAACCAGCCAAAAATGTTGATCAGGACAACTCAGCCAGCGAAGCCAACAAACTCGGCGAGCCAAGCAAAACCACTCAAATGCGCCAGAGCAATCGGGCTCATTCCACCAGCTTCAAGCAGACAGTACAGTGAGCTTGTGGCTCATTTGTGGCGTGTCGAGCTCTGCGAATGTGCACAGGTGTTTGCCTGCTCGTCTAGCCGTTCATTCAGTCCATTCAGTCTCGTCTCGGCCACATTGAAAACGCTTTGCAAAACTGCAACCCACTCAGCCACGCACCCAGTGAGTCTTTTCAAAGTCTCTCTTTCTCATTCTCTCTCTCTCTCTTTGTCTCGGTCGCTCTGTGAGGTGAGCTTGTGTGAGTTGAGCGCCGACTGCGTGCGACTTGACAAAGTGTAAAGTGCAAAACTAGAAACGCTGCTGCCGACGTCGCCAGCTCGACAACAGCTCAGCAGTTGAGCAGCTTAGCAGGTGAGCAGTTGAGCAGCGCCTTGGCTTTTCGACTTGAAATCAGTCTTAGTCGTACCTTATAGCTCAACGCACGTGTAACTCGAAAGGCTTCCGTGTGGACTCTTCTGTCAGTGTTTGTTTGTGTGTGTGACGGTTTTGCCGTGCTTACCGATCCCTCGAAAAATTTTCAGTGCAAACCCAAGAAGAGGAGCAAGCCAAGTGTCGACAAATTCCTATTTTTTAAACGAAAAGTGCACATTGCCATTGTTAATGCAACATTAAGCCCAGATTACACCCGATAGGCGCGTTCGTGTCTTAAGTCTTTTGTTGGCCGAGAGTAATCAGCGAAAATAAAAAAATCTTAAAAAGTCGTTGAAGCGCAAATATAAAATATTTTGTTGACGACAAGAAAATCTTGTGCAAACATTTGTCAGACCAACAAACTGTAGGTGTGTTGGACTTGGTAACAAAAACTTGAAACTCAAATCCGGCCGAGAACGCTGTGGAGGATACCTGTAAGTGTGTAAATTTGTTGATTAAATAAAAATAAGTGATTTGAAGTTTGTCAATAGTTCGCATAGCCATGAATTTCGAGTGAGTCCGGAAATAACAACGCCAACTAAACAAACCAAACAACAAAGCCAAAAATTTGGCCAACAATTCAACAAAATATAAAAAATAACATTTTACTTTGTCTTCTTTGAGAATATTTCAATGGCCGCCGCTTCGCACTGTGCACGCGTCTCGTTTTGTCCGTCCCCTGTCTGCCCCCTCCAGGCAAAATTATCGTCATTTTCAGCAAACAATTGAAGAACCTTCTCCATATTCCATTATACTGTCAATGAGAATGTTGATAATCACAGTGTTGGGGTGGCTGTGCCGACTTCTCCTCCCCCTTTCCCCTCCCCATCCTCCACCCCTTCAAGTTTGCTGGACATTCCAATATTTCTTCTACTCTCCTCAGAGTGTTGATTATGCGTGAAGCATATTAATTGGGCTCATTTTATTTGCCAAACGTTGCTGGAATTTTGAATTCCCCAAAAAAAAAAACAAAAAAACTGTTTTTTCTTCTTCTTCTTCTCATTGTTGCTACACATTTGAATACGAACATAATAGCTTCTGAAATATTTACTGGGCATTTGGCAACGATTTTATTGTAGCATTTTGCTCCCCTGAACGATCACTTGAAAGCGGTTATTAAATTATTAATCCGCGGGGAAGTGAGCGTTATTCAATTGGCAAATTCCATTCACTTTGATTGTGGTGGATTTTTTGTTTTCTTTGAGATTTTCTTGCACTTTTCTGTTTTTTGCAGAGAGACAACAGGGCACATACGTAATATAACTGGCTTGAGCCAGAAATTCCTTAGCACTTTTATGAATGAGACCAATTCGATAAGCTTCTTAAAATTTTGAGCAAAATTCACCAATCAAATTGACACACAAAACAGGTCGTTCGAATTGAATTAATCAGCTCTTTCTAATGAGCCAAAGACATATTTATCGAAACACGTGCTGACTAGATGAAGATCGACTAATCAAATGAGCTTTGTATAAATTTTTACAACTTTCGGCAAAACATTTTACCAGATGCCCTTGGAAGTATCTGTCAGATAGTTTATTGACTTGACCAGTCAAGCCTACTAAATATCACAGCCGCCAGCAAGTTTAGTATCGCCCCCTTCATCTTTTGAATTTTTCAATTTGGTATAAAATGTAAAAAAAAAAAATGGCCGCCATTGACGTAGCCTAGCAAACGGGCTAGAATGTGCAACGCAAGCTTGCACTGAGAAGAGGTCAACAACAATTTTGTGCTGGCGACACGCCAAAGCAAAAGATACTCACTCGGCCGGCACCCTCTAATTCCACCCAGCACTCCCCCCGCCCGTTCGACTCGACGAAACTTGGTAATTTTGAGCAAAGTTCAGCGTAATTAAGTGCTACGGCTGTGTGTTTGTTTTTGTTGTTTTTATTGTTGTTGCTGCACAAGTGCATAAACACTCACACACGCACCTTTTCAGTAGTGGCAGAAAGTACACACACACACACATACACACAGACAGAGACAGAGTCAATTGCATTCATTGTCGCATTCTGTGGAGCTCTGAAAAACCTTCGTCATCGTCGTTGGCCAGCCCTGAATTTTTGTTTATTTCCCAAGGTTTTCTCATTGCTGCTTCTTTTGCCAGCAACTCTGTCTTTTTTTTTTATTTTCCTCTCGCTTAATGCATTTCCGAGCTAAACTTGAACTGGTATTTTGGTTTTTTTATTTTTTTTTATTTTTTTCTTTTTGGGGGTTTTCGGTTGTGTTGAGTCTGTTTTCTTTATCAGCATTCGAGTTTTGCATTGAACAGAGTTCAAGGTAACCGAAAGATCGTATCTTCTAGTATTGAACTATATCAACAGGTAGTTAAATCTGAAACCAAGGCACTCTCTGTCACATTAGCATTTATATTATACTCTCGGCTTATATAAACACTTACAGCCCAAGCAGATCTAGAACTTGTCTTAAAAATATATATATATACTTTTTGTCTCATAAAAGCAGAATTTAGTGATTGTATTATTAATTTAATTACTATAAAGTTTAAGTGATTCGAAGCAGGCCTTAATTACGTTGAAGGCGGATATGGTTCGGCCGAATCATTCGATTTGATTTCTTTCTTCTCTCTCTCAAAAAAAATTACGTTTTTCCTCTATATTCAAGTGCATTTAGAAATCAATAACGAATTCCAATAATACAGTAATTAAAAAATAAAATAAAAAAAAAAAGATTATATCAATATTCTATGATAAATACTGCTGGCCCGTCGACCGTCGAATGTCGGGGTCTTAATGCCTCAATTAAGTGAACTTAGCCCGGTTAGCTTGTGAGTAACATTGAGACAGCTTAGCCAACGAGGCTAAGAAGAGATTTTCAAACTTGTTGCTTAGCGGTTTTCTGACTCATCCGAATGGCAGCCTTGGTTGGCTCTTTCCTTGGAATTTGCTGTTTCGTTCGATTAATCAAATTATACCAAAAGGATATCCACACTCGAGCTGACATAATAACATTCACATACCAATTTGAATAATAAAAGAAAGAAACTTCTGTTGGGGTTCCCATAATTATATTAGAATCAAATTAAATTAGAATATAAAGTGGCAATCATGATGGGCAATAAAAGTGAAGGAATTGAGTAAATTAAATATTAATTTGAATGAGACAAAAACAGTTGGTTGGATAACATCTAGAATTTACTGTTGAGACTCAGACACACCTTCAGCATTTTTGGGCAAAAACCTTATCGATCTGCCTTGATCTGAGCTATACTTTTGGACCAACTCAAACAGAGTTATTGCATTTGCAATTGTGACGATTGCCAAATCTTTAACAAAATTAATTCCGACAAACAAAACAATTTCGGTGTCTTTGTCTTTGCGTGCTGCAAGCTAAAAACAACAACAACAAAAAAATCGATTCGTAGATTATCTAATGAGACGACTAACGAAACACACCAAATGCACGAAAATGGCAAATGCAGCCACGGCAGCAAAGGTTTGGCCAAGTGTGCGGGAGGGCGCACCAATTTTGGCCACACAAGTCTCAGAAAAATCTATAAAAACCAGTTAAACAACAACAACAACAAGAAAGGCTGAAATAACAAGAGGCAGTCAACAGGTTTGCAAGTTGCAACAAATGGCAAATGGCCGAAGAAGTTGCACCAAAGCTTGGGGAAAACTGTGTCGCACACACGCACACCCAACCACACACACATTGGCACGCAGTCAACATGCATGAAATTATGTCATCGGAAAAGCAAGCAAAACCGTGGAAAATGAAAAGCCAACAACAAAAAAAAAAAAAAAAACCAAAGCAAATGAGCCAACGAGCCAATGAGCAAGCGAGCAACCGAGAGCGAAAGTTTCCATTACTCTGCCGGGTTGGCTGGGCCCATTCAATAGCCACAATCGATACCAACGAAAATAGAATCATTTGAATGCCAGTTTCATGTTTATTTACAAAACAGAAATAATATTCTATGCGTCTCATTTTGGGTACCTTAATGTCTCGCACATGTTCTCTTCTGATTTATTTAATTTTGATGGATTTTTTTTTTGTTTTTTTTTTGGTGCACGAGCTTTCCATATTGGGGAGTCTGGCAAATTTGTTCAATGATTTATGCCAAACACGTCAACATCAAATGCTGACGTAAATAATTTAGTTTATTAAAACATTAATTGAAAGATTCCAGGTAGTCTGAGTGCCAGCCAAAATCATAAATCAAAAATGGTTTTCTTTACGGCTCAGCTGGGCAAAAAGCGATTTAATTTAGTCGGCAATTGCATTAAAATTGCCTCATTGCTGATTTTGCCTTTGCTAGTGTGTGGCCACTTTAAATGAAATTAAATAAATAAACGAAACCAGAAAAAATATTATTACTTTTATGCTCCGACATTTGCATTATAAAAGATACTAAAAAAAAATATATAAATCGTTGCAGCTGTTTAGTTTTTTGTGATTTAACTCTTTGCTGCTCTGTGGATTGCCCAAACTTGTGTGGCCACTTTGAAAAGTAAATAAAAATAAAGACTGTGTTTATTTCGTTGTGTCTTCTGAAATCCCCAAAAAGGGAATGCAGAAATTTATGGATTCACTTTAGAGCCCTGCCAGCTTTGAGGAAGTAACCAAGAGTGCCTGGGTTTTTTCTTGGACTAGTTGGGGGCTCATTTATTTCCATCGGTTATTCTGAATAAAATGCTGGATTCAGTGAACTCATTTTGCTTACTTTGACTTGCCTTTTGGTATTGGCAATCATGGGCCATTTTCTCATATGCAAATTAGTGATGCCTCAAGTGCAGCCAAGCGCCTTAAAATTGTGAAATTCTTTTGTAATTTTTTTATTTATTGTTTTATTATTAATGTTAGGAATTTTCTTAACTGTCGAGTGGCGAATAAAAAATTTTCCGCTATTTATTGTGTTCTGCGATACTAAAAAAAAAATTAAATAAAATTAAATGAATCTCCGCCTTGCCCGGCAAATGTAATTTTATTTGAACGTCATTGCTTGGCTTCTTGTTGTTGTTGTAGCTGCTTTTTGTTGTTGTTATTGTTGTAGCTTTTTACTGGCTGACCTTGTCATGACAGCGCTTTCAGCATGCAAAGTAAACAGAAATAACCACAAAATAACAGGTAGTATCAACTCTCGGGTTTCTCAACCTTTGCTGAGAGACCTCAATAAGAACTCCTTTCCTCATGGAGCGAGCGAGAGAGCTAGCGACTGACTCAGTGAGTGAGTGAGTGAGAGAGGGAGAGCATCTTTATTGCGTAATTCGAAAGCATTTTTGGTAAATTGTCAATGCACAGATTCAAAGTCAAATGCGTATTTTGTTTGAGCTTCAATTATTATTAATATATTTATCGATTTGATATTGTTATTGTTGCTGTTTTTTTTGTTGTATGTTCAATTTTTTTGCTGACTTAAGCAGCTTTTCGTGTTATTGAATGACAAATGAGCATCAAATCGTTTTTGTCACTTTAAAATTTTTTGGAAGAATCAAAAAAAAAAAAAAAAAAGAAGACATCGGCCAAACGAACTGTGGATGCTCTGCAAAGGTGAGAAGAATCCACAAATGTTTTGGCTTTTTTATACCCAAAAGTTCATTGATGACACGAAAGCTGTGTTGAGAACTAAGCCCTAATAATTACCGAAACAGAAGAAGAAGTAGAAAAGAATACTAATTAATGCTGAAACCTTTTAAAATAATTTTCGAAGTTGTATTTGTTTAGCTCTTGGATTACATTTCCTTTCGAAAATGGTCTTCATCTCCTCGAGAAAAAAAATGACTCTTTGAACTGACAAACTTCAGGTCGCCGTAATTGCAAATTCATGGTAGATTACATGGTAGATTTTCTCAAGCAATATTATTATTTTTACATTTCAGCAAATAACAGAAATCACAAAGACCCCCTTCAATTTGACTGAATATTGCGAAAATAAAAAAAAAAAACAAAAGCAAAAATAACAAAACAAAAAAATAAAAGTAATTCAGCAAGCAATAGAAAAGAGTTTAACAATCAAAATAATTTAGTAGTTCAAACAGGCCAACAAAAGCCAAGAAAAATAAAAGGCAAACACCCACCAGAGGCAGCGGCAATCAAACAAATATAAAAATGCTGATATCAACGTAAGTAAACAAAAATTATACACCAAAATGAAAGACAAAAAAAAAAAATAAAAAAAATAAAAAAATCAAATGCGTTGTAAATTGCAATCAAAAGAGTTCAAAAAAAAAACAACAACAATAATTTGAATGCGCAACAATTTCAATTTTTGACCCAGTGATGTTGACCCAGTTGCCGGGGTAGCCAAGACTCGAGAGAGCCGTTGGCTATTTCAATTGGGATTCCTTGGTCAAGTCTTTGACTTTTGTGGCTTCTTTCCTCTCAAAGAGACAGCCCTTCCAACTGCTCTTCTCCGCTTCTCTCCACTCCATCAACCTGTGGCATTGCATAATTGAACTGTGAGTGACTTTTATATGGTCTCTCTCTCTCGCTCTCTCTCTTTTACACTTGACTTTTTTCCTCTACACTATTGGGGCTGGCATATTTTGCATATTTGTGAACTGCGTCTGAGTGTGCGAAAAAATTACGGCCGGATAATGGGGCGAACAAGTTTGGAATTGTGTCAAATATAAAGGCTGATTGCATAAGCCGAGAGATTGACAATCAGGTAGCCAGCCGGTCTGGGCATCATCTCAACAGATCTTCTTCATCTTAACATTTAATTTATTGACTGTTTGCAATATGGGTAATACCCAAAATAAGCCCAGCTCACACCTCAGTGCCATGTAATAACGAAATAACAAAACACTTGATTTGTTTTGTAGTTTGTTTTTTAGATTTTTTTGTCATGAGTAATGCACATTTGAGATATTTACGGCTTCCAGCTAATTGTGGAGCCCGTAAGAATAGACGCTCATATTTTTGTAAAGAAAAAAAAAAAAAATAAAAACACAAAAAGCTCAAAGTGTTTCCTGGTTTTAAAGAAACTTTTGTGGAATTGTTTATCGGAGATCAAACATCAATACGCCACGGAATTCCCAAAAAAAAAGCAAAAACTATAGAATCAATCTTACAGACTTTTTAAGTATTCCCGTCAGGCTCGATTTCCACTGAGGCGTGACAAAGTTTCAGCCAACTCTGAAAAACTTCTTCGGACATTTTCAAATGAAGTTGGAGGCACGCAACTGTGCGGTCTTGATTATATGTGATTAACGAGCTCTCGATCATCAATCATATCGAGAGACACGGAATACAAATTTGCGCAGCAACCATTGTGCACATTGCACTTTTTGAGTAAATTTGCATTGTTATATAAGCTGGATTTGCCAGAATCGAATGTCAAAATAAATAAAACCTAGTCATCGCTATTTCCTTTTTACTTTGCTGAATGCGTATTTTGGGTTAGAGACAATTTTGCTTGCTAAGTGTTTTGGGGAATTTTGATCTTTGTTCTGTTAATGAATCAAATGTTCAATGAACTTTGAAAGTTCGCTACGCTATTTTCAATGCTGACGAGGTGACAAACTGACAAATTGTCATATTGATTCGCTTAAGTGCTCAGGTGGTCCGCGTTGAAATAAACAAATGAGTAAATCATTTTTCACTTTTAAAATCTTAATTTGTTTTTTTGAAGTCCGAATTCCCCAAATGGGTACTTGCTGTAGTGTTAAGGCTCATTTGATTGGGAAACTTCGTATTTCATTGGCATAAGCAATTCACAAGGTTTGGCTAAAACCGAGGGAATGTGGCAATCTCTCCCGTTTCAGGCATTTTTCCATTTTGTAGACCAAACCCAAAAAAATACTCCCATTTAATGTGGGTACTCTGCATTGGCACAGCATGCATAAATTGCGTTTAAATTGTTGATTAAATTATCATAAAGACAAGCCAAGCCAAGCCGAGACACCAAAAAAAAAAAAACAAATCTCACAGTCAAATATCAAAGACTAAACCAAAAATGTCAAGCTCCCTCAAAACTCAGTCTTGTCATTATAAAGAAGGCGATAAAAAAATAAATAAATTTATTCGGTCTGACCTTGCCCATTGTTGGCTGTGTGCGCGCACAAATACAAACAAACCGTAATTTACGCAATTTATGTCGCACGCACTCACACTCACACTCACACTTGGCCAACAAAAGATTGCGCCTGTGACTAATAAACAAGACAATGCGCAAATCGAAAGACTCAAGCAACGAACTTGAAAAGCATTTCATCACAGTTGGCAGCAGTTTTAATACGTCTTTAATTTTCATTATTATTGCTATTTCTATTGTTGACGCTGGGCCTGCATTTCCAGAATTCGAGTGCATTAACAAATGGCCGAGCATCGCTCTGGGAGACCAGCCAACCTCAAAAGCTGTCAGCCCCGAGATGCACTACGTTCACACACTTTATGCAAATATTTGATATGGGTGTGCATAATCAGCTATCCAGCTATGTCTTCCTGTGGTGGCTTGTTAATTTCAACGCCAGTCAAGCAAGGCCTCTGTTGGCCGACTGCTCCACTCACGTCCGTTGGGCAATCATTCGTATCAGGTTATCTGGAGGGCTCAAGAGTCGCCGCCTCTCCACTTATCGTTTGGCTTTGATGTATCAGTCTTGGTTTCACCTTTTTCATCAAAAATGCAAATATTTGCGCTCGATTGAATTTGTATTTAACAAATTAACAACAACAATAACGAAAGAGTCAGCTATCGTTTGCAGCCACCTAATCGATTAGCGAAAATCGTGAGAGAAGCACGAAGTCGTCTTGCTCTTTTTGAATTTTTCTAAACATTCAAATACTCTTTTTAAATGATTTTTCTAATCCCGAGAACGAGCTAGTTTGTGAGTTTGGGTAATTTCTTTTTATTTTAGGAATTGAAAAATTTCGAATAGGAAAAGTAAGAAAAAGTTATTTTTGGTTTATTTTCTACTATTTTATAAAAAGAGTATGCCAAGTTCTTGATCTTTGTGGGAGACGCTTCTTTATCGGGTTTTTGATTTTTGTTTATTTGTTCAGATTTTACATTGAACAGACTTTGGCTCGGGGCAGGTGCGAGGGCGGCAGTTGAAAAGCTTCAGAGAAACTGCGCTCAGCCAATGACCTTGAACTAGTTTCTCATATGTTTTTTGGTAGAGCGTCAAACTTTGTTATTTTCGGCTATATTTTTTTTTTTTTTTTTTTTTTTGGGTGAAATGACTTTTAGTTTTGAGCGATCTGAAAATTATAAGAAATATAAACAAAATAGAGCCAACGCTAATCAGATGAGAAACGAAGAAGAAGAAGAGGAAGACCCGATAGCCTTTTAAAAAGGTGTAAATTATATTAGTGTGTATGATTAATTAGGGGATATTAATATTAACTTTCTTCACTCCAAGTCGCCAGCTGAATGCCCACGGCTGAGTTAACCTTGACCCAAATGTTGTTGTTGTTTTTGTTGTTGCTTCTGCACTCTTTCAGTTTTGTTTTTATTTATAAATAAAGCATTTTTGTTTGGTTTGGATTTGGTGCGCGGCGCTAATTTTGGCAAATTTAGTTTAATTTGCGTGCGTCTGTAAACGAAAAGTGCACAGATTGCATAACAGCCAAAATGCATTTTGCATATTTGCTGAACGACCGAAATGGCTAGCACAACGTAGTCACAACAACTCGCATGGTCTGGCCTGGCCTGGCTTGGCATGGCTTGGCTTGGCTTGGCACTCGCTTTATGATTGAGCAATCAAGTCAAAAGTTGGATCAGACCAGGCCAGACTAGCCGACAATCCAAAAGCCGAGCCGAGTCGACGACTTAGTCGTCCATTCACTTGTGGCCGTTGTGTTTTCAGCTGTTTGGTTTGCTATCGTTGTTATTGTTGTTGTTGTTGTTGTTGTTGCCAGCTCAGAGTGCTGCCCAAAAACGCGTTGGCAAAACCAACAAAATTGAGTAAGAAAATTCAACAACAAAGCCAAAATGCAATCGCATTTATGAGTGTATTTGTATGCTTGTGTGTGTGTCTGTGTGTGTGTGTGTGCGTCAAGCTAGTGAAAAGAAAAGTGCTACTTTGTTGTTGCTAACTTGTTTTGTCTTGTGTCTTAATTTTTTTTGCAATGTGTGCTGCTGACATAGTTTTTATTTATATATATATTTTTTTTTTTGCTCGCTGACTTGTGTGCCGTTGGCCAGCTTCAGCTTGGCTTGGCCAGTGAAGCATAAAACATATGTGCTCTCTCGCCTCTACACGACTAACCAAGTTAGTTGGCTTCGATTTGTAGTTATGCAAATGCAAATGCAAAAAAAAAAATTGCTTTTTTTATTATTAATTTTTATGCAAAAATGTAAATGTATGCATATGTGTATTGGGCATATATTGGCAATTGAAAACTACAGGAAATGGCCGCAGCAGCTTCCTCTTCCCCTTCCACTTCGTAGAGCAACAAATTCTAGGCATTCATGCAAATCGAATGACTTGGGCAAGTAACTTGAAACCGGTTATTACTTTATAAGTGTTTTTCAATACTCTTTTCAAAGAAAGTGCTTGACAAATGAAGTGAAATAATCATTTCATTCAAACTATTAATTAATTAATAAGACTTACTATTAATTTTACCCTCCCTCGATTGTAATAGTTATAAATATGTAATCTACTCCCAAAGGCTGCTATCAAAAAGTGTATACACACACTTCAATTATTTATAGACTATTCTGTACTTTACTCGAGCATTTAATATGATTACTATAATTGCTGATTTTCTCGTACTTTTTGTTATTGCAGCGTTTCCACAGACTCCGTCATGACGGCCACAAACAATGATGGCGGCACACAGATAGCCAACTGGAACCCGGCCCGGAACACACAGGCTGCGGTATCCGTACGGCATGCATTCAAGGCCTACGGCAAAAAGAAGAATGCCAACCAAGTGCTCAACAATCTCAATATGACAGTACCCAAGGGCACAATGTGAGTATATAGTTTCGATTCCGAGTTTCATTGTGAAAGTGAAAAAATTCGCCGCCCCCCTTTTCGATCGGATCTGACAGCTTCATTTAACAAGTAAATAAAATAGAAATCCCAACCCACCCAAAACCCAATCAAGTGTAGAAAGTGACTATAATTAGCACATCACAGAATTCACTTTGATATATATATATATATATATATAGTCGTTAGATATATTCAGTGACAGTTATCTTTCGATTTATATCTGTTGGTCATGGCGTTAGCCAATGTCAGCACGATTTGTTAATTTCCTTGTTAATTGCTATTTATTAGCTTGCCTAGACAATCTCTATATTGATGGGGTTACTTAAAAAAAGGTCACCTGCCTTAGTTTGCCTTAGTTGAGTTGAGCTAAACTAAGCCGTGTCCGAGTTAAGTTGAGTTGAGCTGATCTGAGCACGGTTGAATTGAGCTCTGTATTTTTAATTGCTGTAATTATATAGCGATTTAGTCGGTAGATCTAGTTTGTGTATGTGTGTGTGTCTCTTGTAATTGAAACTGCATTTTTGCATGCTAAGCAAGCTGTTTTTAGCTATTGTGATTCTATTTCGAAACAGACAGTTGACAGAAATCGAAACCGAGAGGAGGCCAAAGAGTTTCCAATATGTCTGAATCAATCTAAATTCATTTCCAAGCATTCCTTAAAGAATACATTATTATTATTATATTTTTTTTTTTTATTTTTAACCATAAATCTAATTTAAATGCAAGGCCCTCCATTCATTTGCAAATTAAGTGCCTCGAGTATGAATGATTGATAGAAAAACGACAGAAATGGCTAAAAAGTAATTCTGCTGCTGTTTTTATTTGGCAAACATTTAACGTCCATAAAAATTGTCAATAATAATTTTTTTCTTTTTTTTTAAATTTTGGCTTTAGCATTCTTTTGGCCAAATAATTGACAGTTTCATTTCATAATAAATATCAAAACGGAAAATAAAAAAACCAAGGAACCAACTGCATTGTCAGCATTGACCCAGTTAATGGGCGATGGTACTAAAAACCTAAGCCGAAACTTGGTCGAGCCAATAAAACAAAAACAAGATTGTTAATTACCTTAAGCCATAATATATGAACAGTTAAGATCTTAATACTTTTTTGGCCCAGGTCGGGTATGTCAACGAACTGACTGCATAAGCCGAGAGGGGCAGCGGCCAGTGCCTCAATTCGTGGCATTTTCAATGTCAAAAAAAAAAAAAAATGTGATGATTAAGCCAATTATAAACTGACACAGAGAACATCGAATTATGCTCTCCCTGAACAGATATCAAATTCATGAATACTGCTTACCGAGCAGACTAGATCAGAGCGTGATAATTATTATAATAAATCCCAACGCAACCCCGAGACAAAACACTATACAAACCAGACTCATACCCAGCTCTACCCATTTGCAATTTATACAATTTTATTTTATTTTATTTATTTTTTATTTTTTTTGTTTACAACTATTTCAATATGAATATACGGAACGTGCGACCTACGTGCTGCAACTTTTGTCAAAGGCCGTGCGTTCAAAATCAAAAGACCGAAAACAATATAAACAATAAAACAAAAAATAAAGAAAACAATAATTACAATAAACAAATGACAATACCAAGAAAGTTTTCAACTCAAACGGTAGAGAGAGAGAGAGAGAAAAAAAAGATACAATATAAATAAAAACAAGGTGGGGTCATATTGCGGCATTTGATAAGTTTATGTTTCTACAAAATTTTCAAGGTGAACATTTCGAAATATTTCAACTTGAACTGTTGAAATTAACATTGACATCGGCGTTGACACGCCAACTACCAACACACAAGTCCACAGTTCATATGTTTGGGCTTCTCTCCAGAGACACCTATACAGATATATCTATATATATACATATAGTATAGTATCGTGCCGGTCAGAGTCAAATAGCTAAACCGGCTGTTATGCCTGACTTGCCCGGCTAATAAACAACTTAAGAACTCTATTAAAAAGGCAGTGTCAAGAAATTATCTGAAAAAAGATTTTAGCAAAAATAAAAAAAAGTACTTAATAAGTAAATCGAAAATAAAAACCTCTAAAAGTTAGAGGCTTTTAAATAATATATAATTTAATATAGATAATTTTCATTGCATCTTATAATGCTCAGTCAATTTCAAGTTGTTTTCGTTTATCAAATTGAAATAGGGTTTCTGGGATATTGTTTATTTGGAGTATAATGTTTCGTATTCCTCTGATCACTTCTATCCTATCAGAAAATAACGGTTTCTCTCTTTATCCAGTTACGGCCTTTTGGGAGCCTCTGGCTGTGGCAAGACGACTCTCCTGTCATGTATCGTGGGACGACGACGTCTCGATTCGGGCGAGATCTTTGTCTTGGGTGGCAAGCCAGGCACACGGGGTTCGGGGGTTCCCGGAAAACGTGTGGGCTACATGCCACAGGAAATTGCTCTGTACGGTGAATTCTCCATACGCGAGACCATGATGTACTTTGGCTGGATCTTTGGCATGGAGACCAAAGAGATAATGGAGCGCTTGCAATTTTTGCTGAACTTTTTGGATCTGCCTTCGGAGAAGCGTTTGGTGAAGAACCTCAGTGGTGGTCAGCAGCGTCGTGTATCGTTTGCTGTGGCGCTGATGCACGATCCAGAGCTCTTGATTTTGGATGAGCCTACAGTGGGTGTAGATCCCTTGCTGCGCCAGAGTATTTGGAACCATTTGGTTCACATCACCAAGGCGGGCCAGAAAACAGTAATAATAACCACACATTACATTGAGGAGGCCCGGCAGGCGCACACGGTGAGTGGTTTGACTTAAGTGGAGTGGTCGGAATGGATTACTAATTTAAATTTCAATTGCAGATTGGTTTAATGAGATCCGGACACTTGTTGGCGGAGGAATCACCCAGTGTCTTGTTGTCCATGTACAAGTGCATCAGCCTGGAGGAGGTGTTCCTGAAACTATCCCGTATACAGAGTCAGAAGGGTGAAGTGACTCATGTGAACTTTAGGTGAGCCAAACTAAACATTTTACCTATTTAATTTTTGTTTGTTGCTAACCGGAAACACTCGAATAATCTAATCTTACATGTATTTTTAATTGCATACGAATTGGTACCACTTTCAACAACAACAACAACAATAAATTGCATCTATTCTTGCACGTCACATTCATTTCAATCTGTGTCTCTCTGTTTTTGTGTGTGTGTGTATTTTTGCCATCTGACAGTAACAATATCTCATTGCATGCCATGGCCTTCGGCAGCAAAATGGATAAGCCCAGCTCGAGTCAGGAGGGCGGTGTGGTGGGCCTCAATTTCCATCAGAGCAAAGAAGTTCTGATCAACGATACCAACGGCTCCATTTATACGGTTTGTTTTTGCCATTCTATCTCACTCTGTCAAATCGACCTTGTTATAAATTTGTCTCTTCTCCTTCTCGCCCTTGAAATATGTGCGCTGCTCAGCTTAACCAAGAACCCTACAGTCCACCACCCTCAAAGCGCCGTGCGGCCAATGACGAGGAAAGCTGCCAGGACTGTTGTGCTAATCTCTGCAAGGTGAGTGATTCTGAGTCTAAGTTGTCCACCTTACTTATGCATTTTTCCATGCCTTCTTGCAGGTCACCTCTAAGGGCAAGATCCGAGCTCTGCTCACCAAAAATATGCTACGCATGTGGCGTAATGTGGGCGTGATGCTGTTCATCTTTGCGCTGCCCGTGATGCAGGTGATACTCTTCTGTCTGGCCATTGGACGAGACCCACAAGGCCTCAACTTGGCCATTGTCAATGGTGAAATGAATGATACGGACACTTGCTACTGGGAGGACGGCTGCCACTTCTCCAGCCTTGGCTGTCGCTATTTGAACCATCTCAACACTAGTGTGGTCAAGACTTATTACACGGACATAGAGGATGCTAAAAATGCGGTGAGAAAGGGGCAGGCCTGGGGTGCCTTGTACATTACGGAGAACTTTACGGATGCCTTCACCGCTCGGGCTGCCTTGGGACGCGATTCGGATGACGAGACAATTGAGCAGTCCGAGGTCAAAGTTTGGCTGGACATGTCCAATCAGCAAATCGGTGTCATGTTAAATCGAGACATACAACTGGCCTATCGTGACTTTGCCATGGGTCTCCTAGGACAGTGCGGCAACAACCCCAAGTTGGGCGATGTGCCCATTCAGTTCAGAGAGCCCATTTATGGCACAATGAATCCCTCATTCACTGACTTTGTGGCACCCGGTGTGATATTGACGTAAGTGGCTTGTTAAGCAATTTGCATGCTCATTATCAAGTTTATTGTAAAAATGTTATTTACTTTAGAATTGTCTTCTTCTTGGCTGTGGCTCTCACGTCATCGGCTTTGATTATTGAACGAACTGAGGTAAGAAATTTCTGGATTGCTCACTCAACGAGAGACTTACAGGAGGGTTCTTAACATTTTCTAGGGTTTGCTGGATCGTTCTTGGGTTGCTGGCGTATCTCCGGGTGAAATACTTTTCTCGCATGTCATCACCCAATTTGTGGTCATGTGCGGTCAGACGACTTTGGTGCTCATCTTTATGTTGGTGGTCTTTGGTGTGACCAATAATGGCGATCTATTCTGGGTGATTGTCCTGACCCTGTTGCAGGGCATGTGCGGCATGTGCTTTGGCTTCCTCATCTCTTCGATATGCGAGCTGGAACGAAATGCCATTCAGTTGGCCTTGGGCTCTTTCTATCCCACTCTGCTGTTGTCTGGTGTGATTTGGCCCATTGAAGGCATGCCTGTGGTATTAAGGTGAGTAGCTTAATTATTTTATTGAGAAACAAGCTTGAACTATCTCGATTTTATCCTTATAGATATATTTCGTTGTGTCTGCCTTTGACGTTGGCTACTTCCTCGTTACGTTCCATATTGACCCGAGGCTGGGCGATATTTGAGACGGATGTCTACATTGGCTACCTGAGTACATTGGCCTGGATTGTGGGATTCCTGGTGCTGACTCTGTTGGTCTTGCGCTCCAAGCGTGGTTAAATCAGCAAAGCTCGGCCTTGTGACAAGTTTAAGCGTACTTTTAATATAAATTGTAATCTGTTTCTACTACTAAGTTGACTATATAAACAAAAGTGTGACAAATAGGGCACTGAAGTGTATTGTGGCGCCCTTCATAGTTAGTTTGATGGGATGTCTAAAGTCCTAGGAAGTTTTCTTTTATCAACTCTAGAAAAAATTGCATTCTGTTTTTATTATTTCGAGAATTTTTTCTCTGTTTTGTATCGCTTTCATTTAAATCTATTTTCTTTTCCTTCTTCACTATTGAATTATCATAAATTATTTAAGCACATAAAAATTCAAATATTTTAATAACTTTTCCCTCCCTTTTCTATTCTACTTCTTTTCCTTAATTTAAGACTTGCACATTTTTAGTAGGATAATTTATAAGGTTTAGGTACTTAAAAAATTGTTGTAAATATTTTGTACTGTGTTGCGCTTTGATTTGATCAATGCACTAAATAATCACAAACACAAAATTTCTTAGTGGCGTAGTTATCCGTCCATTATTTGCAACCTTTCCCTTTCTGGTCGTTCTCCTTTATTTTCCAATCAAAATGGGAAATTTTTTTTAAAAGCACACAACTAATTTTATTTTATTTTTCAATGGACTGTGATTGTATTTTTTTTTTTTATATAATATTTCACGCAAATTCATTTAGGGAAAACATAAAAAAAAAAAAAAAAACAACAAAAAAAAATTTGGTGGGTTTTGTTAATTTTTGTTAAGTAGTTTAAAACATTTTTGTATGGGTTTAAGTTTTTTCTTAAGTTAAAACGTAATTAAATACAATAATGTTGTGCACTACACACAAAACAATACAAATAGAAATATTTTGCTAAAATCTATAAGGCAAAAATGTTTCAACAACGAATGTTTAGTTAAAAACATATATTTTAAATAAAACAACGAACAAATAATACAACGTTCTAATTTAAGCAATGAATCAAATAATTATGCGAACGTAATATTACAATAAATTAATTAAAAAATTCAGAGAATGTATTTTTATTTAATAATAATATTTGAATCAGTTTAAAACGGTGCGCGCTCGAGAGCTAGTTCCGAAGAGAACAGAGCATATTAATGCATATCGATGCTGCCAGACTGAGAAATATTAACAGGGCTGGCGAGTTGGACGAGCTGGCGCCATATTAATATTTTGAATGTTGTATGGGTTGCTTATATATTTGAGTGAGTAATATGAAATGCAGACTTGTTCCAATCATGCAGCTAAGAGAAAAATCTTGCTAGTATAAAACCAGCATCAATCAATCGCCAATCCGCTTAGAGACGTTATTAATCTTCACCAATCTTGAGAAAATGATTCTGAATTTTAAAAATATTCAATTAAAAATATGTGTTTTCCTTCTGAAACTAGTTTTTGTAGCCTTATTCTCTGTTTAAAGAATTGTTCAATTGATACTTTTTGAATATCATATTTCACTTTTAAGTTGGCGCCAATTGGATTCTTAATGAACTAGTAAACAGCCTTGGAACTAGTCAATCAGGTGAGTTCGCTCATACCGGAACTTACCAACTGTGGCATGAAAATAATAACAAACAAAAGAATTAAGCAAAATATTTTAATCTAGAAATTACCTGTGCAGTCATTAAAGCAAACAGCTAAGTGCCTGAAACTACAGAAAATGTGATAGTAAACAATCGACTAGAACTGACGAAAAACGATGGACAAGTCCAGCGTTTACGAGAAATTCAATGGATATGTGGAGGAATTGCGCACCACAGAATGCAGGTGAGTTTCAGTGCACACCTATTTATGCTGTTTTTGTTTTGATTGGTATAGCTGGGTACTGCCCCGACCAAGGTCACTCCCAGCAACAGTTTGCAATGGCAGCTATAGCGAGCCCATTCCAATTTGATGACTCCTTTGTGCTTTTGTTGTTGCCGGCAGCACCGGTATGAGTAAGAAAATTACCGAAAAGCAAAAACAATACAATATCTTTGTGATGTCACCATTATTTAATATTCATTTTGCATTCCCCTTAGTCAAAAGCAAAAGATCTCCTGCTTCCAGCACATTGCCGAGTGCATCATGTCACCGGCACTGGCCGCGCATATCAATTATGCAGCCCATTGTGGCACGGCCACCAATGTGTTGCTGCTGTTTTGCGAAGACCTCGATTCAGTGGTACGAATGAGTGCCGAGGAAAATCTTAATAAGATATTCCGGGCCTTGGAGAAGACGCGGGTTAGTCGCATTCTAATGGATTTATACGGCGAGATAAAACGGAATGGGAATCATCGGTGAGTAAAAAGAACTATTATCATTTTGGCACACAATACAGTCTGTTGTTTGATTACAGCTCTTTACGCATTTGCTTGAATCTATTTTCGTACTACGCCCCGCAAATCAAGGAGAAACACATCAAATGGTATGCAATTCGGCTCCTCCAATGCATGTCAACCATTTCGCAGCGCAAGGAGACCCTGCTTCAGGAGACACTCAGTGATTTTGTCAAGCACTTCGGACGCTATGTGCAGCAGGGACTGAACGACAGCGAAACCTGCAGATTGTTTGAGGTGAATTTATCAAAATGCGCTTTAGTGGCAGCCATTAAAAATAATTTTTAATTAGTCAAGTTGGTATACAAAAGCGGTCTGTCTATCAAAGCTTCTTCTATCGCTTCTGTTGCTTCTCTTGGTTGTACTGCTCAAGTGCTTGTCTAACTCTTCATTACAGAGAATGAGCAGTTGAAGCTAATTAACGACCGCTTTGGCCAACGTGACCGCAATTCGTTGAGTTGTTGACTGAAGTACACTATTTCTCCTTTCCTTATTTTTATTTCAATTCTCGTTTTTTTTTTTTTTGTTGGTATTTATTTAGATATTCTTGGACAACATCAGTGCCGATTGTGCTGTGAAGCGTCGCTGCTCTGCCCAGAACTGCATTAGCTTGATTGAGCATGCGCGCAATAAAGGACTGATGGCTAAACATGGACTAAATAAAGTGATGGGTAAGCCGGATATGAAATTTCGCCAAGTCGACCATCACTTCACTGTACTTCAAATATGCCCAGCATTCACTATGAGGCATCAATTGTTAATGCAACAGTCGAATGTATTTAGAATTGCTTTTATTGCCTTTCCCACACACACACACACTGACACACACTGTCGTAAAGTTTTTTTGTTGTTGTTTTATTAATCCGTTTCTCAGCGTCAAATGCATTTTAATGCCAGTGTTTTTTTCTTGTTTTTGCATACGATATTTTGATGGGTTTTCCTGACGCGGTTCATTTTCATCAATAATGAAAATTGTGTTTAAAAAGCGTGCAACGATTTCAATGCATAAAATGCCAACAAAAATCTAGATATACCTATATTTACATGTACACACACATATATATATGTATATATATGTTGCCCGGAATAATATAAAAATCTGACTATTTCTGTTTGGCATTGTCGAAATTGCCATTTCCATTCGCGCTCCACTTCAAAAAGGGGTAAAAATATTTTTTAATATTCTAAAAAGCCACAAATCCGCACAAAATACCAAACCTGAAAATTAAAGCTCCTGGTGGTTGGACAGCAAAAAACTGTGAGCCAGGGTGCAGAACAAATGCTAAAAATCAAAATAGCAGTAAATGCAATCACAGTTACTCGCTGTTAGTTCAGTTCGTTTGTAGTCTGTGTGTTAGTTGGTATGTTTGTGTACTTGTTCAGTGTTGCTGAAATAAAACTAAACAGAGATTTTATATATATAAAAAAAAAGATATATATATATATGTATATATATATATTTTATAATACTCTACACCTGAAAGCATTGAAAACATTTTGAAGCTTATAGAAACTAGAAAACTTTAATGGCATACAAATATTTTATAACTTTTCTCCTGAGGTAGAAAATCTTTAGAAAAATATTATATTTCATTTCATTTCACCTCAATAATTTTTGATATAATTTGTCTCAAGATAAACTCGGATTCATTAGGGCAATTTTCAGAGTATTTCATAAAAGTATTTTTTGAATTTCTGCAAGCCTACAATCAAATTTAGTTAGACTTAGAATGGAAATTTTTATTCCTGATTTTTGATTTGTTTGTGTTTGTTTTATTTATTATTATAAATTTCTTTCGATTTGGAATCAGACAACTTTTTATTCTGCTATCCCCTCGTCTGGCTGACTGCCTGTCTGCCTGACTGCCCGGGTGTCTGTTTGCCTGTGTTTGGTTTGTTGTTTGGCAATTGCAATAACTGCAATACAAACAAAAGTCATGACGGCAACAAAATAACAACAACAACAATATGAGTCACCTGCAGTAAAAATATAGCGAGCGGTGTTGTAAAAATGCTTAAAAATTGCACCACAAATCATTTTTTATTGAATTTTCATGAAAATTTTATTGGCAAACATAGGAAAAAAATAAAAGCAGACAAATGTACCTTTAGTTAGATATCGCACTATATACATTTTCGTATTTATAAATGAAAAAAAAAAAAAATATATATATATATAAAAAAGAGCAACATCTTTTTTTATTTCTTTCTTTCTTTATCTGCAAACAAAACCCACGTTTCAAGTTTGCTTTAAAAAGGAACATTTTAATGAATCCAATTTTGATTTGAAATTTTTGATTACAAATAAAAATAAGTAAAGTTCTTGGAACCTGCCGCAGCACGACAGACCAGTCCAGTTTTGAATAGTCTCAATTGGCGATGCTGCTTCGACTTCCTTCTGAGACCACAGACAACTTCCCACTTGTTGCCCTGTTTTTAGCTCTTACAAATTTCTCCTACTCAATCTCACAAATGAATTCAAACAAAAGCTAAGAATAAATTTATATTTATTTCCTTAAAACACTTCCCTTGCCATAAATCAGATCCAATTAAGTGAGTTATGCGTTTTCAAGAATTTGCTTTGGAAAACAATCAGTTTACATTTAAATTGATTGACTATAATTTTAGCTTTTGAATTTTTAATACAATTAAAACAAAGCTGCAATTGCTCGAATTTAATTTTAGATAAATAATGATAAAATAATTTGAACCTTAACATATGACTTAAGACAGGAAAGAAGTCCCTTTGACTCTCTCTTACCCTAGACGGGTGGTAGCCCTGATCGTCTACATTCACATAAAACCTATTCAACAACACAAGAATGCAAGCACGCCATCTATCGGATTGTTCATTCGACCGTTTGCTAGTTTGACTCTAAAAATTTGTTTTTTGTATATCTCATGTAAATATGGTCCGATTTTAGTCATGTTTGATATTAATTGAAAGATTTTTAGATTCCTAACATCTTTTTGAAAGCAACTGGTATCAAAATCCTAAAGCTGTAGAAATCACAAGGCTTTGAAAAAGTGATGGGGTGTAAGGAAGGGCGGGGGAAGAAAAACACTTGAGGTTTCCGAATCCCAAGTTTGTTACCCTAGCTCTTTTAGTTTCTAAGATCTAGGCGTTAACATAGACAGACGCACGCACCTATATTGTTTTCTCTAGTCATCCTTGTCATATTGTGATTAACTTTGGGGGATCTACGACGGTGAAAAATCTCAAACATTCTGAAAAATTGAATATTCTCTGATGAAAGTTAATTTAATCTGTCAATGTAACATATGTAACTTCTGACTAAGAGGAGAAATAATTAATGTCTCACTCAGTTCTATTGACTTAAGCCAAATTCACAAGACTTATTTAATTTTGGTATTTTCCTCAATTTTGTGTCTTTTTTTATATAAGCTAGTGGATATATTCTAAGTAATTGGAAGCTATAATGAAGTTCATTGCTCGGCACTTTCGCCTATTAATTTCATTTGTTAAGCACCTTGAGTGAGCTTGGACATTCCATCAACTATTAATTGCCAAGGCTTTAAAGGTGGCTACCAAAAAGGGCAAAAATTAGCCCTTGCTAGTTCCTCTTGGCCGAAGGCACTTTCTTCCTGTCCCCCCTGTCCCCTGTCGGTGGCAGTGCTGTCTGTGGCTTGAACTCATGTTGAGTACCGCAACTTTCAACTGGGAATGAAAGAAAACTTCTTGTGGCTTTTTCTGCAATTAATTGATACATATGAACTGAGCGAAAGAAGTTTTCCGCCAGGCGGTAAAAGTCACTCGGCAAAGTAAAATGCCGGCTTTGGCAGAGGGTAGTGGGTAAGTGGGTCTAGTGGGTGGTTGGGTTGGGTATGGTCGGTGATGAGTTTTAAGCGACTGAGCCAATGGTTCTCATAGCCAGCGTTTTGTCTCGGGCTAGACTAGAAGTTGAAGTGGCTAAGTAAGAAGTTGTTGGTTGTTTTGGGCTGAAAAAGTCTGCATCATTTGGCTGAAGTGTTTTCAATTTTGTGGACCGCCACGACTACGCCATCTTTCATGCCCAAAGGAAAATGAAAACTAATTGAGTAACAAAGTTGCAACAAGGCGTTTGTGATTGGTGGCGTATACGTAATGAAAAAGACAAATAAAACGTACACAACACACGATGAAAAACGTAAAAAGAAACAGCGCGGCCTAGTAGAAGCCGCCTGTGGGTGTGTGCTCTGTGTGTGTGTATGTGTGTAAGCTTCAGTCTATAAATATAACATGAAAAGTTTTCAACGAGATAAATTTAATTGGTGGCAATTTGTTGCAAAACATTTTTGCAGAAACCGTATGCCCGGTCGAAGTTGGCAGGGAAGAAGACGGGCTAGAAAAACTTCCAGCTAAGAAATATGAACTGCGGCCAATTTACTAAGTCTCGATACACACTCAGGTGGGCGTATGTATGTGTGTGTGTGTGGGGATGCAAGAGGGTGTACTGCTATTGAGTAAATTGAAATTGGTAACGCACGCTGAGCAAAGTTTTAAGTATGTTTTTAATTTGTGCGGCCCACACACACATACGCACGCACAGTCACAATAGACACACTGATATGATTGTGTATAAAAAATAATAATAACCATTATTTCATGTCGATTATTTTTATTTTTTTGCAGAACTTTTGCTGGCCGATCAACAGACCAATTCAGTGCTCGGCGCCTTGGGCCTTCTGCGTCTTTTGCTGCCTTTGGTTATACGGGGATATAGTGCTGATTACACTGATGATGGGGACTCCTTAGTTACTGGACAGACGCAGAGACCTCGACAGCCCCACGGCTCGGCCGAGTGTCGGCAAATTATTGAAATTTATGATTATTGTTTGCACCTGCTGAGCACGCAGCACACGGCAAATCACACCATTATAAATGCGGCACTTGAGGTCATCAATGCCATACTCCAGGCCTTGGAGGCGGGCGGTTCGAGCGAGAGTTTGGCGCAAAGTTTGCGTCAACTTTTGTGCAATCAACAATTGCAGCACAATGAGTATTTGCGGCGAAGGAAATCATTAAAAAATCAAATATTCCAATTGAAAAATTACGGAGTGCTGGAGACGACAGCAGCGGCGAGTCAACAAGAGCAAAAAACCATGCCCGGGACGAGTGCCAGCAACCAGCAAATGCAAATGCAAATGCAAAAAAGTTCAAATGCAAAACTGCACCATCCAAAGTGTCAACAAGGACAACAACAACAACAAAAAGAAGAACTAGTGGAACCACAACAAAGTGGCAGCGTCTCAGGGCAAGCCGTGGGAATTAATGCGCTGACTGGTGATGCTGGTGAAGCTGAAGCTGAATCTGCTGGTTCCGTTGCTGATGAAGGTAAAGTAAATAATAGAGCAAGTTGTGCTAAGCAGGACTTGGTAGTTACTAGGGGGAGTGTATGATAGTATGTGTGAGTGTGAGTGTGTTTGTTGTTTGTGTGCGCTTCAGTCATGTGGAAATGTGACATGCTGACAGGCAGACAGGCAGACTAAATGTACAGAAAGGACAGACATTTGGAGACCGAGACAGACAGCGACAGAGCACAAATCAAGAAAATTGAGCAATTGCACAAAAACTTACACTCACACACACACACACACACACACACACACAAGCACATTCGCTGTGACTTACCCAGGCAAGCGCAGCCACACAATGCACATATGAAAATTATTAGTGCATACTTTTAGGCAGCAGCGGCAGCAGCATCAGTAGAAAAAGAAGAAGTTGAAGATGAAGCTGTGAAAATACTAAAATGAGGTCAGACAAGATTTACATTGTGAGCGGAATAAAATGAAAAAATATCAGGAAAGGGAGGGGGTAGTAGATTTGGCAGGCCCAACTGTCTTGTACAAATATTTGCGCAAATTGTAACTTGTATCCTCTTGTGTGCTCTTGCATCTCTTTATATCCCCGAACTAAAGCAGCTAAAAAACATATTAGGAATGCCGCACGCAGCATCAGCGAATGCGTTGTCAATTCCGATTCCGACGACGAGGCGGCAGTTAATCCGGCCGGGGCTGCTGATGCTCAGGATGCTGATGTGGATGTGGATGATGTGGAACTGCTCGCTGTTGACGAGTGCGATGACTTTACAACGCTGTCGCAACTAAATGAACCACAACAGACGCTGTCAACGGCAGTGACATTGCTGACAACAGAAGTCAACGATGCCTCCGCCATCTCCAATCTCAGTCCAACCTCCGATGCACTGATTGATGCCCAAAATGCAGCGATGAACTCGAACACTGCTGGGCCGTCTAAACCACAAGCCATACAACATCAGTCTTCGCTGCAGAATTTACTCACAAGCGATGACAAATCACAACATCTGAGTGACATCGACAATGAATCGTTCAGCAGCATCGATTTCGATGCTGAAATCACAATCGCTGGCGGCTCAACTTTCCCAACAACAGGCACAGCCTCAGCCCCAACCCCAGCCGAAGTGGCAAGCTCCAACGATAAACTGAGCGGAGCTGCACCGACAGATGCCACAACAATTGGCACATTCTTCAACAATTTGTTATCACATTCGAATGCAGGTAAGTTCGAAATGGTACAAGTGATTATTATTTCCTTTTTATTGACGTTCACGTCAATATCCTCATTGTTGGAAATTCAGGCAACATGAAACCTGCTATTCCGCCTGAAGATGGGTTGGGCATAAATATTTAATTTAGAAAGTCAACAGCAAATATGCATAAATAGCAAAATAATTCCAATTGCTTTTCAATTTGATTGCATTTTCTGGTCGGCCGCAGTTTCGCTGTCGCCATTTTTTTCCCCCATGCCCCCTCAGTTGCCGCCACATTTATTCACAATATTTGGGCTAGGCAATCAAATTATTTACATAATTGCAATGCCAAAATGTGGTTGAGGCAAACACACACAAGCACACTCGCACACATACAACAACCAACAAAAAAAGATGCACAAAAAGAGGCAGCAAGGCAGCAGCACGCACGGCGACTCCCAATTTATGCAACATTGAAGGAGGCGGCGGGTTCCAGCTGAACCAAGAGCAGCAAGTCTTCTTTCTGTTTCTTCTGACTTGGTTCTGTCTTTCTCATTCCTGCTTTGATGCGACGGTCTACCAATTTTGTAAACTATCTTTTGCCAATTGCACTTGCAGTTTAATGAAGCGCAATTTGCCCCCTTTATGTATGCGGGACAAGCCATGCTTGCCTCAATTTGGTATACATGACAACTCGGATACTCTTTACAAAAATTTTGAAGAACACAAAAATATTTTACTTTTTTTATTTGAATTTTTTCATTATAAAATTATTTTTTGGTTTTTGATTCCTTTCTTTTGGAAATCCACTGAAAAGTTAATCCTGTTTAGAGCTTTTTGAAGGCTTAACGGGACTTACATATTCTGTGTTTGGCTTAGGCTTTAATCAAGAATAAAAAGAATAAAGAAATTTTTGAAAGATTCGCGCACCAGCAGCTCCCATTATGTGAAGCTTTTTCTTAGAGTCGGACTAGTCAGACTAGTCTCATAGCAGACAGATCCTAACAGGGTTCCTTGGAGGAGGAAAAACCGAACAAAAAGAAAAACTTAAAAAACCCAAAGAAAGAGCTCGAATCGTGTCCATGGACTTGGTTTGGTTTGATCTTTTTCAGATCTCACATGCTCTGTCCCTCTAAAAATATAAAAAGAGTATTAGAACAACAACAACAAAAACTAAAATGAAATTAGGCATCAAAGTTGCTCGCCCGATATTTGTGTAGCTTTTTCTCCTTTTTCGTATGTGCATCCCTCCTCCTCCCTGTCTGTTGACATGGTAATAGCAACAACAACAGCAACAACAACAACAACAACACCAACAATCTGAACTGAGCAAACAATATTTGCCATTTGCTTTTAATGCTATTTGCAAATTCATTCAATTTTTTATTGAGAACTCGGCGCACATGTCATTGCAGTCCTATTTTTTTTTTTTTTTGATTCTTCTTCTTCTTGCTCTTTCTTTGCTTTTTTGATTTATTTAGTTATTGATGAAATGACTTTTTATTTGTTCATGTGTACATGCCGTTTTATTTATTTACTTTTTTTTCTCATTTCTCATTGCAATTTTTATCCTTTGATTGATAAATTGCATAACAATGACTATGTAAATAAGATCCTGCCAGCTGGGCAAGACTTGAATCTGAATTTAAAGTGACCCAAGAAAAAAAATGTATATATGTATATGTTGCATATATTTATTGAGAGGGTGAGGTAATCACGAAACTAGGCTTAAAAGGGCATAGAGTAGAAAAGTGAAGGCGGCCAAAATTCATATGCCGAAAATGATAAACAAAGAAAACGTAACGAGCTAAGCCGGAAGTACTAATTAAGCGAATGAGTTGTGGGCGTGGCCATATCTGTGTGTGTGTGTGTGAGATTGTGTTAAGAAATACTTGAATGGGCATGTGAGTGGAACTTACCACTACTTGACGTAAATGTTGGCTTAAATCCGCTCTTTCTATATCAAGAGTGGCCAAGTGTGCGTGTGCTTGTGTGTGTGTGTGTGTGTGTGCGGATTAAGCTTGAAACATGGCAATGCATTTGCTGGCGTTTCTTTTGCCACTACATTCTGATTGCTTACTTGCTGCCCCTCAACCTCACTGGCGGCCTTAACTTCACCTAGCAACCTACTGGCAATGGCAGTGCCAGTGCCACTGCCACTTGGCTAAAGCATCACACTGCAAGTTGGCAACAAAGTGGTTAAGACAAATGGGTTACGTGATAAAATGCGGTTACTCAAATTGCATGTATGCAAGCTTACATATTGTGTCATGCTCACACACACACACACACATACACAATTGCATGTATTTGTTGTGGGTGTAGCCATGTATTTGTGTGAGTTTATTTAGCATTGCCAAGCAAGTGGGCCCACAGTTGGCATATTCCACAAAATGCCAAGCGCGCGTTTAGTTCTCCTTGTTGTTCTTGTTGTTTACATTGTGTATTGCTTTTGTTGTAGTTGTTGTTGTTGTTGTGCACTTATGCGCTATCAGCCTTTTTTTCTGGCTTCTTCTCTTAGGATTTTTTATTCTATGTAACAGCAGCCGCCCATCCGCAACCAAGCTAAGTCACCAACTTCTAGCAATTTGTGTACTCTAATCAATTTCGAGTATTATAAATTCAGAATACGATAAAAGAAATATTTAGATTTCAAAGTTCATGGTCTCAATTCCTGTCCAAGTAAGGATCTAAAATAGAACTGGAAAGTCTTTCAACCTCTTGGAATACGAACCCCTTAAAAGAGGAGTTCCCAAATCCCCGAACCAACTCTGAGCTTGAAAGAAAAAGCTTACCAATGATTGACAGCCCTTCGACTGTCTTCCAGGGTAGAATTATATATGATTCGAGTTCCCTAGGGGGGGCTGCATAAAGTGTATCTAAGCTTTCATATCTCGGGCAAGGAATACTTTTAAAATTTACGGAAAATTTCCTTGTTTTTTGTAAACAATATTTTCATTTTTTTTATTTTCTGTTTTGGCTCTTGTTTTGTTGTACTATAGTTTTCATTTTAAATTGTGGTGTTTTTTGTTTTTGCTTTCTCATAATGTAGAGGATGTGCGAGTGTGTACATTTTGGTAGTAGGTCCGTCAGTCGCACACATACAAGCATGCATGTATATACTCATATGAGCATTAAAGTGGCAGGCAACATGGCCAACCGCTATGGCAGTCAGAGAATCAACCTATTTTTACTGGTAGTGCTTCTTCTTCTTCTTCTTCGTCGTCTGGTTGCTGCTCATGCCCGTTTTCCGTTCGTGCCTGTCGCGTTTCCTACGCGGTTTCCGTAGTTGTTTTTGTTATTGTTTTGTTACTCCCGCAAGTTTTATTTGCCATTTTGTGTGTTGCATGCATTTTTTTTATTTTTTTTTTTGTATATTTTTTAACGTGATTTTACCATAAAAACGAAACTCAAGAAAAGTTTGTTGCTGTTCGCTGTTTATGGCAATTTCTCTTCACACTCCACTCTAGGTGAACTGCTCGTCCTGGCTGCTCGCATTTTGTCCCCCACTCGCTATTTGTTAAGCAAACAGCAACTATTAAAGAGAAGGAATCAAGTCTCTTCCCCTTCTGCTTCTTCTTTTTCATCTTGCTCTCTTAGTTCCACGTTCAATATAATTACATGATGCATCATGCATATAAACCAACTTATAAAACACCGAAATCACCACACAGCAGCACATAAAACTAAAAGCCATTTCACTTAAGTTGAGAAAAAGAGTATTCCAGTTCCAAAAAAAAAAAAATATATATATATATATATATATTAATTTGATTTTTTTCGATCGGAAACAGTGAGAGCTGAATATACGAATTTGCTTTGAATGACTTCAGTAACTGTGATTCTTTCCTCGGGATCTTTTCTGAGCAGAGCATTAAGTAAAGTTCGCATGCCCAGGCTCAAATTCTGTTCAATGGATGGTTTCATTTTTGGTTTCGCTATTAAAATTTCTTCAAACAATTTGATATTTGTAGTGCACGCGGCTCCGAAAGGAACTTCATAGGCTAGAACATAAAATAATACAACACCCAGGCCCCAGAGGTCGACAGGAAATCCGTAATTAAGGCCTATGATTAATTCGGGAGCCATATAGGTTGGAGTACCACAATGCTTATTTGGCTCTATCTGGTCAATGCGAATCGCAAGTCCGAAGTCAGAAATTTTTATGCTGGCCATGGGATCACCTTTGTGGCCGCGTGCCAAAATATTCTCCAACTTAATATCTCGGTGAATGAATTGGTTATTATGCATGTGTTGCAGTCCTTGAGATACTTGCACAACCATATGGGATGCCTGCTGCTCAGTAAATGGTCCCAATCTCTCGAGTATTTTGTAGAGATCCTCGTCCATTGCCTCAACGACAATAAACAATAAGCTGGACTGTTCAACGGACATAATAAGTTCCAGAATGTTATCGTGAGTCTGCAATTGGCGTAGGCATTCTATTTCGGACTGAGCCGCTTTCGTGTGCTTCTCGTTGTCCTTCTCGATAACCTTGACAATGAGACGCATGGGGAATTTGGGACACTTGTTCTTTGCCTGGAATATTGCTGTAGTCCTGCTCTCGCATAAGGGTTTCTCAACTTTGATGTATTTGAGTAGGGTACGTGGAATCTGGTCGGGCGCCAATTCGGACGATTTTAATTTCAAACATTTATTCTCTTGGTTTGAAGGTGTCTCCGGAGTTTTGCTTTCCTCATAATTATAGCCCACATTAAGGTATTGTTCATTTTTACAGCAACAGACGACAGCCTTGCAGTTATTTAGACTACGGAGTCTCGTAATCCGCTTGCCATTAAGACGATAAAGGGAGTGAATGGCCCGGGGTAATTTCACATGATGGCTCAAGGCTTTTGACAGTTCACTTATGAGGGACCCAAGACTACGATAGTCCTTTTCCGAAAGGTCCAAGGTGATGCCACTGAACTGTTTGTCTTGATTGCGGAGAAAACAAATGGGCTTGGCTTGTAATTGTTTTTGGCAGTTCTTCTTAAGATTCATTTGAGAACTTTTCAAGTTTGTCAGTGGTTCAATTCTTTCACGGGACGCGAACATAATATATTGTATAATATATGAGAGTTAATATTGTCAGTGTTTACAAATGTTTAGAGTTTCAAGCAATTTTACAAGCTTACTGAGAATTTCTAAATTTCTATATACAATAATATCAAATCCACAAAAACTTTGTAACGATGCAAAATTATTAATCATTTGTATTAAGAATATCGGTGATTTTGAAGATATCACTCAACAAGATTTAGGTCTGGAACAGCTTTATTTGTTAGCCTAAATTTTGAAACATGTCTAATCGCTAATTTGATCGGTCAAAAAATACTCAGGATAATCCAGAATTTGATTAATAGATATTATTTATATCAAGGATTTATTGGGGAACGAAACTCTATAATTCTTAAAATAATTATTTCGGTTTCGAATTTATTTAGATCGGTCAAAAAATACTCAAGATAATTCAAAATCTAATTAATAGGCTTATTTTTAGATCAATGATTTATTGGGGATCGAAAACCTATAATTCTGTATGATCCAAGTTAATTAAAATCGCTGTAATGAAAATTATTTAAGACCTATCAAGTGATAAGCTTACATTTTTATTTTAATCAAGCTTGAGCTTAATTTATTTATGTACCTTCTGTCTATAAGCCATAAAAACCCACATCGATATTTATTTATATTGAAAAGTTGAAAACTTTCTTCCTCATCTACTTCTTTGTCCTTTTGCGCCCTCGCCCCTTTGCGGTATTCAATGAAATTTTTCTTGAAAGTCTTCTTAATTTTTACAGCGCTTGCGTGTGGCCGGAAAATCCATTAGAAAACCCAAACAAACAACACAAAAAAAGAAACTTAAATATGCACTCGCTAAACAAAAACAATTTTTTAGGGCAACTTAAGTGCTGCTGCCTGTCGTTGCGGTTAGCAAACCAATACCGCCCCCTGCGAGAGTACCAGCTTGCCAGCCTGACCTTATGTGTTGTAAAATTTGAGTTTCAATTAATTTCAAATAGCGGCAGAGCCGACTGTGAGATAAAAATAAGCTAAAGAAATAGTTTGAACGCTTCTCTGCTTTTTTTTCTTCTTCTTCTTTTTTCTGGCCATTTCCTTGGTTGGCATGTGCATTTTTCTTGGTTTTCGTTTCATGTTTATTGCCCGCTCGTGTTTAAAAAGTTTTTAACATTTCTCAATGCCGATGATGCCGTTGTCAAGCAATAAGAACCCACAACAAACATCTGCTATATCCTCAGTCCCAGAAACTCTCTCCTCTGTACGTGTGTGTGTGTGTGTGTGTGTTGGGGTAAAGTTTTGTATCATTTTTAAAAGCGACTACTTCTGACAGGCCATTGTAGTTGGTAATTGGCTGCTTGTTCGCCACACACTTTCGACCAACTCTCAAATTAGCTCCTCCTCAGCATGGCATTAGTGTCAAAGCAACTTATCTGCACTTGAACTCAATGAATTACAAAAGTTTCGAACCATCTAAACGCAACTCAGCTCTGCTCAGCTCAACTCAACTCGATACTTATACAGCCGCATTCTTCTATCGTTTCTTTCAGCCTCGGAGTCAGTTAGTAAGCTCTTTCGTCAGTCAAGCGGAGCTAAATCCACGCCCTCAAAGTCATCTTCCGTGCCGGCCACAGCTGATAAATCGGATGCTGCTTCCACTACCTCCCTCACGCTGTCGCTGAGCTCACTGGCCAGCAGTAGTTTGAGTCCACAAGAACCACAGCCTTCGTTGACGGAAACACCGACGCCAGTGGATGATTCCAATTCGGTAACCGCTTCCTACACTGCCTCCACAGCCGTGCTGGCAGATGCACCACACCAGACCGAACGTGAGGCAGACTCGGAGCCAATTCGACGCACACCCAACGGTAAGCTCGGTTCTAAGGCTTGGCTATTTAGTACTACTAATTACGACTGCTTTTAGTTAATCCCTTTTTGGCCGAGGATTCGCCTTTGAAGCAGACGGTGGTGGGTCGCGCCCTAATCACTGTGAAAATTGGCAGCCTCCACGAACAATCGCTCATCAATTATACGGTACGATTGCTGGGTGCACGCTTCCTACTAACGGGCCAGCCAGGCGATCTGCTGCCGGATAACGTCACGCGTGTGTCCATCAAGAGCTTGTGCCTGTCCGTGCTGGCTCAGTGTGTGCGTTTAGAGCCGCGAGTCTTGCAATTGCAATTGGAGATCACGGAGGCTGAATTGCAGCTGCTCGAGGAATCTGCTTTGCTTGGCAGCTCTGAGGTCTCCAGTGCTGAGGGTAGTCCCAATAGCAGTAAAAACTCACAGCTGGGCGCCGACTATGAGAAACTGGAGGGAGTCACTGGTGGAGCGCCTCTCTTGTTCTCGTCCACCACCAGCCAGACTGATGAAGATCTGCTGCTGCTGGACATCAAGGATGATCACTTTGGACCCAGTACATGTGCCTATTTGCAGCAGCCCACACTGAGCCGTAGTGTGGACACGGCTCTAGAGCCAAGCACCTCCTCTTCGGCCTCGAAACAGGCAAAAACACTAGCCAGTAATCTCTCCAAGTCAGAGATTGTGGGCAGCAGCTATCGTGCCACAGTGGCCACCGAAGATGCCCCACCTGCGGCCTTGCCCCCGAAGCCGCCCAAACGTACAAAATCTTTACGCAAATCATGTGTGCCTCTTGAGCCGACGCTGCCCTCAAAATCTCCTGGGCAAGCTTTGTCAGATGTGTTGCTCTTCTATGCACACACCGATCCAATGCTGCGCGGTGGCGTCCAGCAGATTATAGGGAATTTCGTACAGGCCACAGCAGCCGGACTGGCTTGGCCATTGCAAAGGAGCTTGTGCCTGGAGCATGTTCTGGCAATTTTACTCAAGGTGAGTGGCCATGCCTTAAATATGTTTGACCTAAGCCAGATAATTGAGTGTGATGGGAAACATAATTTCATCAGCAGCTACCCAACCAACCGGAATAGTAAAGCACTTAGAGAGCCTAGCCAAAGGCGCAGACCGAGAGACCAACAAAGGCGAGAGCTGTCGGCTTTTGTGAGCGAGTGTGTCTTTTGTCTGTTTAACTGTCCGGTTGTCTATCGAGTCTGGCTTAATGTTGAGCAACATTACTGTCACACACATGCTTGAGTCGCACACAAAGAGAAATAACTGCATATGCATAACGCATACGACACGTTGGCCTCGGCACAACTCTGCTTGCCACTTTTCTTGTTATTTTTAGACACTTTCTTTATTTTTTTTGTTGCCTGCTTTTTTCATACTCTTCTTACCTTAAATATGCAGCCCACTCCTTTTGCGGGATTTTTTTTTTCCATCTATGCTAAACCAACAAGCCAACATATTTTAGCACACACACACACACCCGTACAAACACTTTTAAATATGGAAACAACTGACTTTTCTTTTGAATTCATAGTCAGTTGTAGGGTTTGCCTAGGCTTTGGTTGGATTCACTTGGGTTTGAGGTTAGCTTGCTGGTGGCAATGTTTTTTGCCCTTATGTGTGTGTGTGTCTGTGTGTCTTTTTTCCACCTTTTTCATTTGAAAATAAAGAAAATTCTTATCGCCTTGGCAATGTGCACAAGTGCAAATGCCCCTAAAGGGAGTAGCAGTATAAGCAGCGCAATACACCCCGCCCGACTAGTCTTTCATGGTCTGAGGTATGCTCAGATCAGGTAGAGAAAGTGTGAAGCCACCAACCAACATAAACACAAACAAACACACTCACGCGCTCACCCAGTATAACTTGCATATTGATTTCTACCTTGGGACTGGCATTGAGGTTGCACCTAAACGCTCTTTTTTAGTCAAACCAAAAAAGTGTATTGACCATTTTAAACTTAAAAATGCTTTTTTTTTTTTTTATTAATTTGATGTTTATTCAGTTGCTTAATGATTTTTATTGCAGTCAATTTTAATATATTTGGTTATTAAGGAAAAGAGTATACGTTTTGAGTTGGCCAGAGATTCGATCGTTTTGCAGGTTTATTGAATTCAATAATTTAGCACACGTTGGCTCAAAATTTAAATTGCTCCAACTATTTTTCAGTTTTCCCGCCCAAAAGTGCATTTTGATTATGCAGTTTCGGTAGCCAGCAACAACTTAATGTGAATCGGTGCTGCCAATGCCGCTGAAAAGCAGAAAGCCTGCAAGACGAACAAGCCGAAAATCACATTAGTGCTGCCATATAATAGCTAGAAAATCCGTCTCAATGGCACTTGGGTAGCCGGGCAGTCAAATAGACATGCAGAGGCTACCAAACTCACAAACGGGCCGTCAGCAAAGGCGAAAGCAAAAGCAAATCCCAACCAATCCACAGTAGAGCACAGCAAGTTCTCATAACAATAGCTGAGAATCGGACTCTCCAGCGCTGGCCTTCTCTCTGGTTTTGTCTGGTAGGAAAAGCTTGTTAGGGATTCGTTAAAAATGCACACAAACACGGAATCACACATACACACATATCACAAAAAAAGAAATACAAATTCTAAAGCTCTGGCCAGTTAGATGGAGGAAGCGCTTTTGTATCTCTCTCCCTCTCTCTCTCTTAGTCTGTTTGGCTTTGTGAGACTGTGTAAAACTTTTTGCTTGTGCAAACAATAAAACACAAATTCGCTTAGCTGCACAAACTAAGCCAAAAAAGAGAGAAGAGAGAGAGAGAGTGGAGGAGGTCTCATTCGAAGCCAACAGGGTCTTGAGGCAATGTGCAAAATATATCAAGAAATTTAGCTAACCAAACTTAAAAAGAAAACTTTGATTCTATTCTTACTCTCCTGTCTTTGTACACTTCTCCTTCAGGGCTTTGAGGACGACATACACACTGTGGTGATCCAGGCGTTGAATGCATTCGATAAGATATTTCCGCATGTGATGTCCAAATATTTGACAGCACCACCATGTCATTATCATGCTCATCAGCAACAGCAGCAGCAGCAGCAGGAGCAGCAGCCAAGTGGACAACAAAGGCGGCCAGTTGCAGTGGCCGTGGTGGAGCAAACTCAAACTGAAACCCAAACATTTGCCAAACAAACTTTTGCAAAGGGCCAGGATAATGCCTTAAGCAGTGAGCATCAACGGCAGGAGCAGCAAGAGATTTTGGAGCACCAGCTATCGACACAACAAAAGCACTCTAACGATGGCATTCCCAGATTCGGTACGGGGTGCTCAGGATCAGGCAATAAGGCAGCCAGCGGCCATAGGGCAACTTTGATGACAACGACATGTGCTGGCTCCGGCCGAGCCACTGATAATGACGAGTTGCTAGCTGCGCTTTTATACGATTTTCAATTGCAATCGAATTGCATACGTCGTCATCATCATCATCCTAACAATACCAACGACAACAACAAAAAAACTCAACAAAGCCACTGTAATGAGCCAGAGCAGCCCCTTGGTAGTGGATATGCCGGAGCTGCAAGGCCCGGCCCGCCCTGTTGCGTGTTTGCCATCTCACCCAAATTGCTCTTGAACAAACTTCGACTCTGCCATCACAATAAATATTGGTTGGTCCAAAATAAATATGCCGAAGTTATTTCGAATTTAAATTACATACTACTGCGTTCGTACTACGGAAATTCTGGCTGTGACTTTGTCAACGGCGATAGCCAAACTGCCGACCATCCCACCGAGGCAGGCGAACAGCCAGAAAGACAGTCCTTTTGCAATTCAAGTGCGGCCGCGTGTGACGAGGACATTGTCTGCACTTATGAGGTAAGTAGTTAAATCGACTTATTACACAAAACCCCCAAAGCGTATTCTGTGGCTGCCCAATCTGGTTGACAGACTACACACAAATAAATATGTTTGTGTGTGTGTCTTTGGCTGCTCCTTTTTCTTGTTTATTGTGAAGATTACTTTACGTTTTTTTATTTTTCTTCCTTTTTTTTTGCTTTGTATTCTTGAAAAAGCAATTGAAGTGCCCTTTCCCCACTGACCATCCTTGGAATGAAGCATCTTCTTATTGAACTTTTGTGCATTGAAGTGGATGACTTTGTGCATTTTTTGGCTTTTAGACGGGACCGACTGGGAGGGTAGACTTTTTCGATTTGCTTATTTATTATTTTCACAAAGCCCAGATATTTCGCTAAATTTTTTAAAACATTTTTCTGCAGTCTCTCTTAAGAAATATAAGTCTATACCACGAAACAATGTGATCCAATTTGAGACTACTTTGGACATTAATTCTCATTAGCTTCCAGAATTAAAAACACATGATCGATTTAAAAAGGGTCATCTTGAAGCTTTCGAAGAGGAAGACTTGAGAGAACACCTTAAATTATCTCAGTCCCAATACACAAATCATGACCGTATTGATGTCTTGTATCAATTTCATTTTCCGACTACTTTAGGTGAAATCTATATCTCAATCATATTAGATCCAAAATTTCTTCCGATCCGACTTCTATATCATAAAACCATACAGATCCTTTTTGATAACTTAAATTTATTTTGTTCTTATCCTGACTTTTCAAAGTATCCTTTTTTAGTTTATTTTTAAAGAAGAAGAAGACAGGTTGAAAGATCCTAAGAGAAATCCTTTTCGAATATTGTGGTTTTGAAAGAAATCGCAATTGTCGGAAATGTAAAGTATTCGCTAGACTAGAAAGAAAAAATATAATGAAAAGTTGAAGCTTTTTGATTTACAACTTTCGATTCAACTAACTCAAATGGTGATTTTTTGTGTGCTTTCTTGTACACAAAATTTTGTTTGTCTTCTTTACGATGTGCAGGAGCAATTTCTGAACGAACTTCTACATTTGTTGGGCGATGATGATGCGCGTGTTCGCGAGCACGCCGCATCCTGTCTATGCCGCTTTATAATGCAAACGGCTCGCCAATCCGAACAGCAACAACAAGATGATAAACCCGTAACTGGCAATACTGAAGGCACCACCAACATGACTGGCAATGGAAATAGCAACAACAACACCAGCAGCAGCAGCAGAAGCCGCAGCACTATTGAAACTCAACAAACTAATTTCAATTTGCTTTGGGATTTTTTTGACTATCGCATATTTGGCAGCATGTCCGTGACGTTGCGTAATTTATTCCGTTCAAACTCAACGATTCCTCTGCCATTGGCTGAGCTTGATGCAGTCGGATCGTCAGCCGTGCCGGCAACAGCAAACTCGTCATCAGCAGCCTCAGCAGCCGCCAGTTTGGGTGCAGGAGACGGAGCCTCCATGAAGATAATGATGATGGGCGGAGGCAGTTGGGGTGGTTTTGGCAATTCTGGCGGTGGCACGACTGCGGCCTACTTTGATGGCAGTTATGGTTGTGGCAACTCTGGCACTGCTGACGGGCATGTTTTTTCGTTTCACCGTCAAATGGCGCAAGAGGAAAAAGTTTTGGCCAAAGTTTTGTATCGCATGACAAATAAATTGATGACGCTGAATGATAAAAATTTGCAGGTAAATATTTGTCTACAGACGAACGAAAACAGACACACACACAAAAAAATATATATATATATATTGAAGCTAAAAAAAAAAAAAAAACAGTAAGAAACTCCAAAATTGATAGTTGCAAATGTAACCGAGATATTTTCCAACTTTACATTTTAGTTTGGCATCATTTACGCTCTGCGTGTTCTACTGAGACACTTCAACTTTGTGGATTATCAGCAGGCTTGGTTGGAATTCAATTTCATTGAAATTTGCATTAGCCACGCCCACTACAACAATGCAACAGCTGCTGACTTGAATTGTCAAAATGATTTGATTGATGTGTTGGCCAAATTAATGGCAGGTAAGCTAACAAATTCCTAGAACTCAAACATAGAGATACACCAAGCCCAAAATATTTGATTGACTTAAGGAATGTGGCGAAAATTGAAAGGGCAACTAAGCAGATCGACCAGAATGCAGTATCTGAGTCTTGGAACACTTCCCAATTTGACCCAATTTTTTTTTTTAACTAAGCAACATTTTTATTATACAGGCTACTCCTTTAATAGCAGTTTCCATCCCCTTAGTTCGCCATCTTGATTTTGCCTTGTAGCCCTTTCATTTCCGCTCGACTGTACCTGATTCTGAAGCTGTGCCAGGTTGCTTCTATAAAGTGTTCCACAATTTGACATGAGAATGTCTATGGATTATTTCCGTTTTGTGTGTTTGATTACTCACACTTAGTATTTATTGAATTGCCAAGCATTTCGTTGGGTTTTCAAATCTTGCATGCCCTGACAGTAGATCCTAGCCAGATCCCATTCAAAATTGAACTTTTCAAGCAATTGCTTTAAACTTGTTAGGCTTGCTAGTTGTGTTTAATGTAGCAATAAATGTCGTAAATATTTTTGCATAAATCATTTTAATTAATTGTTTGTCATTAAATAGATTTACATACATTTCTTACCATGCCTACGCCTATGTAAATACATTTTTTTTATTATTTAATTTTTTACAGCAAGTTTTTTTTTATTTTTTTGCTTTGTTTTGCAACTCTTTAATTTTAATCAACCATAACATGAAATTAGCATAAATATTTTCCAAGCTTGTTGTTTTCGTTATTCGTTGTATAATTTGTAATTTGATTTGGAAAAAGTGCATTTTGAAAGCCACAAACAAATGAACTGAAAAATGGTTTGCTAAAAAAATTCTATGAACATGTTAAGCTTAGGCGAATCATTTGAACACTTTTTAAAATATCTCACAAACAGAAATAGAAATTTTTATTTGACTAAATTGTAATTAAAAATATTTTTGGATATCCGAAAATTTGACATAAGCAAAATGCTTGATGAATCAAATTGGATATGGCCCATTTCACAATGGAAGCAGTGAGCTGGGAATTTTAATAATTTTCAACAGCGTCATTAATGTAATGCATATATAAATAGCATACAGCAACAACAACAAGTATGTTAAAAGTGCACTAATAAACATTTCAATTCAATTTACAAAATTGCATAACACAAAAAGCCAAACTTCAACTCAATTTCATTAGTGTCATTTACCAAAACATTTAGAGCCACCAGCTCCAACGGCACCCTTATTCCTGGGCCTACCCAAATTTTTCATTGATTTAATTTTATATTGGAAATTTTTGCCAGGTATGTGAGTTTCTGCCCCGGCGATATTATAATCCACCATAATCAAAAAGTAATTAAATTATTAATAAGCCATTACATTTTTTCGTATTGCATTCAATTCGTGCCCGCATCATTCTGGCAACAAAACCAACAATTGCACTCATTAACATGTCAGAGCAAATAAAGGCATTTTGGCTCTATAAAATGAAGATGTTACTTCTAAATCAATGAACAAAGTCGAAGGTCTCACAATTTCTAGGTACAGTCTGAGCTAAAACATGATTGCATAACTCGATTTATGGAAGGATTAAGGATCTTTTAAATTACTCGATTATTCGGTTCCATTAAGCAATAAACAAAGTCGAAGGTCCTACAATTTCTAGGTACAGTCTATGCCAAAACATAGATGAATGAATTGATATGTGGAAGGACTAAGATTCTTTAAAATTACTAGATTATTCGGCTCCATAAAATGAAGATGTTACTCCTAAATCAATGAAAAAAGACGAAGGTCCAAGAGTTTCTAGGTACAGTCTGATCCAAAACATGATTAAAACAGTCGATATATGGAAGGAATATGGATCTTTTAAATTACTAGATTATGCGGAATTATTTGTTTTTATTGTTTTCACTTTGTAAAAAGCAAAATTTTATGATGGTAAAGCATTTTGTTGTAAATGGAAATTTTTAAGCTTCGGGCGTTTTTGCACCTAGATTAAAAAAAGTATAAACAAAACCGCATATAATTTATTACAATAGTCCGATGAAAGCTTTTTTAAATTAATCAGAGCTCTTGTGTTTAAAAAAAGTCAGAGATAAATTTTGACAGATGCCCTAAAAATATATACGGACGTCGGTCGGTCCAAGCTGGACAATATAATAAAAATTCCAAATTAAATTTAAACTGCTTTCGAATATGAATTTACAATTCATATAAAAGCTGAAATTATCCAATGTTATTTGAATGCTGGCTGAATTCGTCAGCCAATTGTTGGGGATTTAAATAAATTGTAAGATTATTATTATAATGTATTTTGTAATGTTTAATAAAAATGCAGAAGCCATTAAAAGTTCGGTCTTAAACCACTGACTGATTAAGCTGAAACGGCGCCAATCAAATTTGTTTGATATGAATATTTCCAGCATGTGGCATCAACAGAAATAATAAAGCTCTTCATTGAGCATCAGGTGTGTGCATAAAGCGAATAGGGGGGTGAGGTTGGTGTGTGCATTAAAAAGAGCAGAAGTGAGCGGAGTCAACCTTAAGCCTGTCCGATGCCATTGTGATTTTTTATAAAAAAAAAAATAAAAAAAATTGCATATCGGATTTCGTATACTCTAGGAGACACTGGGAACTGGCTTAAATATTAAAGAGTTTTTCATTTTGGTCGTTTTGTTTTTCAATTTGTTCAATAAATAAATATAAATTAGCAGCGGAAGTGTGGCATCGTCTCATTACCTGCAATTTTCAATTAATTAGTAAATGTGCAATATACTTTTGCCCCTTCTCTACTCTACTCTCCCGAGAGTCATTCCGGCGCCTCGCTGGGCTATTTTGTTTGTGTGTTCACTCTTGGGGGAGTGGGGGAGGGGCTACTTAAATGGCTCCCTTAACACTTAATTTTTATAAATATTTATGCGTATACAATTTAATTTATTTGTGAATAATTTTTTTGTATTTTGTATAATTTTTTTTTTCTACCTTCCCAATTTGTAAATACGAAAATTTTCGTTTTTTATGTGGGAATTTTATGTGGTAAATTATTTTTGTATGACTTTTTCTTTTGGGGCGTGTTTTTCCCCTAGCTGTAAAGTTTTATTGTTAACAAATAAATTGAAATTTCTCTGCGTGGATCTTTTTTTTTTATGACATTTTAATAAAATGCATATAAATCATAGCCAACTTTGAAGCGTTTTCCGCTTGTTACCTAGGCCAATTTTATGTTTTAATTTCGCATTATTTGTTTGTCTGACTATTTATTTTATACAATTTTTATATATATAAAAATTAAAAACAAAAAAAAAAAAAACTATTAATTTGTGTATAAATGTGTGTTTGTGTGTGTGTGTACATGCAAATCAATTAAATGCGTTTTTAATTCGGTGGGGCATGCAATTATTTTATTTTTTATTGTATTATTTAAGTGCTTATTTTCATTAAACACAATTAGCCCAAAGGCGTGCGATGATGGTTTAATTTGATCATTAATATGCAATTGTCGTTTTTATTGCAGGCGAAATGCTAAGCACTCTGATTGGGAACCATTGCCACCAGGACTTTCTTTTGGGGCATACAATGAAGTTGCTAAATATCTACTGTCATCTGGTCAGCAATCAGCGGCCAGTCCATCGCAGCTCCTCGAAAGCTCACAAGACTGAACTTTTCACACGCCAAGCCAGCAGTGGCGGTGGTGGCAGCAGCAGCAGCAGCGGCGGAGGCGGAGTCGGCGGTGTCATCGGTAGTGGCCGCGACTTGGTAACGCTGCGGGCATTCGGTTACTTTGCTGGCGATTACGTTTACATGAAACTTTACAACATTTTAAGAGGTGCTAATGACAGCTACAAGGTAAGACAGCATAGAAGCCCCTGCTTCCGTCCGTCTTCTTAGTCAAAAAGCAGAGTCAAATGGGAAGGTGGCAAGCTGGAAAAGGCAAACGCATTTGGCATTATTAAGTCGTGGCTGAAATGGCAAAAGTTGGCGGTTTCTGTCGAACACGTGCGAACAACTGAGTCAAAGCTGAGATTTTACTACTTCAGCTCTGCGGCACGTAGAATGCAGTGCGCCTTTTTATATGCAACACTTTTTGGTGGTGTACTCTGTCTCGCACTCGCACTCGCGCTGGCAATGAGTTGTAAAAATTGCCACAATGGAGAGAGTGCAAAAATAGCTCTTCAATTTTAAACACAAACTTCAGTTGGCTTAATGGCTGAGCTGCATTAAGCAGACAACTGTGCCAGTGTGGCAAACTGCCGGGTGCCCTCTACTGCTCCGTTGCTCCACTGGTGACACACACCAATAAAACGAGCATTGTGCAGCTTAATGGGCCGGCACTTTGCCCTGTGTTATTGCAGCGTGCTTGACTGCTCCAGTCACCTTGCCGTTGAGCTTGCTCCCGCCCGCAATTTGGTGCACTTTTAGACATCACTCTTATGACTTTTCTCTATATCCGTTTCTTTACAGATAACCATAAATCACGAGGCGGGCAGCATATTAATTTGCCTGCTGAAGACCTGTCTCAATGCGCTCAGCTTGTGTCTGGAGCTGCGCTCACCACAAGGCCCCGGGGCGCACACAATGACAGGAACGACAACAGGATCGGGCGATGCGGCAGGTGGGGCGAGTGGTGGGGGTGGTGGACTTGCCTCGACTGGTGCCTCGCTGAAATTAATTGAAGAAATACTCCACTATTTGACCAAGCTCATAAATTATGCACCCGGCGAGTGCGTTGCATGTCTGCGGCAACTGTTGAAATATTTATTTGCCCAAAATTATGGTGGTCGACTGCAGCACGAGTATAGCGGTGCATTCATACGTCCGTATTTTGCGGCCAAGTGCAAGCCCGGCGAGTCAACAAAAACAATGATAACTTTAGCTTCCGTTTCGGGTGCAGCCAGTGTGGGTGCTACTACAGCCTCAACGTCTGGCCCCACCTCTGCTCCAGCTCCTCCTCCTGCTGCTGCTGTGGCTTCAAGTGGTATTGGTGGTGGCTTGCGCGCCACATTGTTGCAAACAATAAATTCAAGGACCAAAACAGTGAGCCCCAGACGAACAGCAATGACAACGACATCGACGTCAACATCAACATCAGCAACGGGAACCGTAGCAACAACAACAACAACAACATCAATGCAAAATCTAATTGAGCTGCCTGCCAACAACATTCAGGCTTGGTTCGGCTGGCTCTTTGTACACGGACTGGAACTGCAATCCCCTCCAGCCGATGGCGACTGCGTGCGTCATATAAAGCTATTTGAGCCTTTGGTCATCTACTGTTTAACGGTGAGTCTCTCTGTGTGTGTGAGCAACCTACGCTAATTAATTTTAGTTGTATCCAATTTGTTTGATTAAAAATGCAGAGCCATAGGTGACGGCTAAGGGCAGCCAACTACCTATGCAGGATGATGCGTTTATTAGTGTGTGTGTGTGTGTGTGTGTGTGTGTGTGTGTGTGTGTGAGTGTGTTTGGGAATGTTTGAAATTCTGTCTACTCTTGTGATATATTTTATTTATGGCAAACATTTGCTTACCTCTTGTACTTTTGAAACCAAAAATTTACCCACCTCTCCTGTTTACCGTGCAGCTCTTCATGAAGTCAAATGCACAGATCCAGGCACCCATATTGGAATTGCTCTCACAGTTGCTGGAACTTAACGTCACTTACAGCATACTCGACTCGAAAAATGTAATATTCGAACAAATTTTACACAATTTGGATTTAATTGAAAACGGCATAGACAGGTGAGTGGCACTGGCAGTGGCTGTGGGGTAGGATTTTTCAAAAAGTATCCACATTTTGCATGTATTTTCAAATATTACTTTTCATAAAAACAAGATTACGTGCCCCGATTCAAATACGTTTCAAATGTGAATTCATATTGTGGTTCTTGTTGATTTTGCCATAGACAGAAATCATAATAATAAAATAAAATGAAGGCGATCCCAAAGCTTGGCTGCGGTCGAGTTTGGAATACCCTATAACTAGAGGGGTGGAGAAGGGTGTGGCAGGTGAAGATGGACTTTTTCATTCTGATCCTAAATCAAGAATGCAGAAGGTAATCATAAACTAATTGTATTATTAAATTGGTATAATCGAGTGATCGGTTATAGTATAATCTGGAATAGTGCTTAGTTCAGACGGTCAGACAGACGGAACGATGGGGCTACATCGGTTACTCCGATCATTTAGTGGGTAACTTAAGCGGTCCTTCGATTGCCACTTCTCTATGTTACATACATTTGGACAAATCTAATATACGCATACCCTTTCGGTAAAGGTATAAAAACATTGATTTTCATTTATTTCAAAATTTCTCTTTACAAAGAAAGACATCAAAAGAGCCCACATTTGGGAATTTGGCATTTATTGCGAAAGCGACTTAGATATAAAATTGGCACTGAATGGACGCATATCACAAGTTTTGCAAGTGGTCTAGAATGAATAATAAACTACAATAAAATATTTTAAAAGATTCTTTCAAAAAAATCCTTGTAAAGCTTATTCAGATCATTCTGGCCAAATTCTAGATTTCTTATTTTGTTTGGTTCCCCTTTTCATAGAAACATCAAATTGATTATTTTCAATATTCCAGTCATTTATTATATTTCCCCTTGTTTTTAGAAATGCCTTCATCATTGTCCCAGCCATGCTGAAGTTCCTCATGCAACTGACACACAAAAGTGATCGCCAGCTCATAACTATACCCAAGATAATCAGCATTACCAACAATTTGCTGGCCAACAATGCGATACGCAATGTGGCTGTCTTGGCTCTGAAGACGCTCAGCTACGAGCTTTTCTTTATGCATTCGCAAGTGGAAGGAGCCCTGCTGGAGGGCAGCCAAGAGCACCGGGGTGCTTGTCAGAGTCCTCTGACTGCTGCACCCACGGAAAGCACTCGTGAAGCCCTGCTGGCGCAACGTCGGGAACTGGATACCCAGAAGGAGGTGGTCTTGGGCATGCTGGAGAAGTTCATAGAGGCAAGGGCGAGTCAGCAGGTCCTGGCTCTCTTGCTGCTCTACGAGCGCAGCGTGCAACAGTTGAGGGCAGTCGCGACGATAGGTCAGACGACCGACAAGTCATATTTGAGTGCTCAGGATGCGGATGCCGTGTATGCGGTATGCTGTCGCGCCCTCTGCTCCGGACAGCTGCGTGTGCATTCAATCGGCGACTTTCGCCTGCTGGAGAGCTGCTTTCGCAACAATGGCAATTATGTACTGGCGGATAGCAAGGAATTTCTACAATTGCTTCAGTTGTTCATTGAGAAGGTGAGCAATGCTAAAAACCCAAATGGTATCAAGTTGAGAAGGGCTTTTATATTTGGGGGCATATGTCTGTGTTGGAATGAATTTGTATTAAAAGCTTTCGGATTAGTTGCAATGCATCATCAATTAATGCATAAATTTAAATTCAAGTCCCAAGCAACTTCTCTGGATCCTAAAGACTGGCTCTCTTTCACTTAATTATTTATAGCAACGAAACTCGAAACCTCTTGTCTGTGAATCAAAATTCCAAGCATACATATTATCCGAAGTGGGTCTGTGTTCGCTTTAACAAACCTAAAGACAAACAATAGAAAAGATACACTGAGATGGCGGCAAAGAGTAATCGAATATTTATGAACGATCAGTAGGGCTCTGAAATGAAGTGCGCTGTGTAAACTTGAATCTTCTGACCATGTTTTTGGTATTTGGTATTTTGGTATTTGTTTGGGAAATCAAAATCAATAGGCTTGAAAAATTAAATGCCTCAAACTGGCCAATGATGTGTGCTTCTCTTTCAGTTTCTCAGTGTTTGCGTTGGTCTAGGGATTTTGAGGTTAGGTGGGCAGACACAGACACTTTATAGGATAATTGAAATAATGCCACAAATTACGCAACATATGTTTCATTTGGTTCGATTTTCAATTGCTGCTGTATGCTTGCTGCCTCTGCTTGTTTTCCTATCTTGTTTGGTTTTGGACCGACCGGGGCATGGGGGGGGGGGGAGTTAAACGACAAGAACACAAATTTAAATTGAGCTCATTGGCATTAAATTTCCGCTTATATCGGTGAGCATTTGAATTGAAACGAACGGAGCTCTTAAGCATTGAATACTTTTATATGGCAGACGTTTCATTTTACGTTTAGAGAGCGGAGCGTGTGATGTCCTATTGAATTTGCCTTTGCCATTATTTTGGCCATGTTTTGCTGTTGTTGGTATTTTTTTTATTTTTATTTTATTTATTATTACTTTTTTTTCTTGAAAATGCTTTTCTCTTTTTTTATTTTCGTTTGTTCGTTTGAGTATGTGCATAAAAGGAGCTTGTTTAAATTTAAATTTCTGCAAAATAAATCGGCTTATTGGCAGCTTAGGCAACAAGGATATAGAAAGCATATACTGACTGGTTTTGTCTAACTAGTAGTTTATTTTTAAAGCGATTGAAGGTATTTAAATACATTATTAATGTGTTGTCTATAATAGAAAAATAAAAATTTAAAAAAGCTCTTTAATAAAAATGACAACGAAAATGGTTGCTTTAGGCTTGAAGTCAATAGTTTTTCTTGTCTGATCAAAAGATTACCTGAAAATATTCTTCTTTCAGAATTAATCTAATGGCTTTACTTGCCTAAAAAATCATAAATATGTATATATTTTTTTTAGATATTTATTTTAATATCTATAATTTTAGATAGTCGTATATCAGAGTGGACAATTAATTACACAATGTTTTCTTATTTCGAAATCTGATTGTGATTTTCATAATTTTAAATGCCGAAAGACATAATTATTGGCTTAATACAGAGCTAAAAAATGGATATAATTGGCTAAAATGAGCTTTCTTCTAGATCTTATTGATTATTTTTTCTCAGAATTGTCTTGTTTTAATTTTAACAAATTTCTTTGGCTCTGAAAGGTAATTTGGTATAATTGCATAAATAACGCACTACGGGAATGTTGGAAAATTTAATATTCTGCTCCGAAAAGTGGGCTAGGTTAAAATTACTTGACACCCAGGCCTAGTGGCGCCACCATGTTTGTCAACGATTTGTCATTGCCACAGCTAGACTTTTATTTGCATATGTGGACAACACTTTGTTGTTGCTTTTGTAATGCAACTTTCTTTTTTCCGCGTAATTGTGTGAGTGAGCTTGCATGTATGTGTGATTGTTTGCATGTTGCATGTGGCGCATAGTTAATGTGCCACATATCGCCTACGTGACATTTTTAATACCTACGCTTCAACGCCGCACATTTTCAACTATTAATGCGCATTTAAGCTACACATGCATTAACTGACAACCTGCCAGCTAACCAACCCAAAGAACCTGCCATCCAACCAATGCTTGTGCCACAGTTAAACCAACTTAATTACACACCCACTCCGAAGCTCTCTCCGTATGCGTGTGGGTGGGCGTGGGCATGGTCATGTGCGTCTGTGTGAGTTTATTTAAGGCAGTCAATTGCATGCTTCGTACTCGTCTCTGACGTCTGACGTACGGCTTCCAGTGAAGCTTGTGCATTGGCGCCGGTCCACTGGTCCGTTAGTGTCCGCTGTCCGTTGTCCGTATTAAGCACGCTCATGGATCACCTGTCTAATGTTGAGCGTCCTGGTGCTGTTTGCTGTTTGCCACATGCTACAGGCCACTTCCTCTGCTTCGAATCCCACCTTGTCTATCCGCTTTCCTGCTGTATTTAGTTGTGCGTGTTGGGTACGGGTGTGTCTTTGTGTGTGTGTGAGTCTGTCAAGTGTTGCCGTATTTATTTTGAGGCTTTTTCGTGTTACATTTTATATATACAATTTTTTAATCTGATGGCTTTGCGAAAGGTGTTTGTATAGAGTTGGCTAGGGTTGAGCTTACTGCCATTGGCTATTCAACTTCATTTAACTTGTAATTTATGTGCAGAGCTTAAAAACTCCAACTAATTATCGTTTATTTAATTTTGTTAGTCGTGAATATTCGCAGCTCTTTTATATAGAGTAAATCAGGCAACTTTATTATACTCTTCTTTAAGTGCTTTCTTTTTCTTTCAGAGAGGTTTTGTTTTGATAAAAAAGGAAAAGAAAAAGCTATTTGAATTTAAAAATCTTCATATCTATCAATTTTATTTAATTGTATCGTTTTTAAGTCATAATTTAATGTGAGCTCAAGAGCTTATGAACTCTAGGAACTCTTAAATAAGCTAAACCTTTCATTATGAGGAAAAATATAAGTCTAATCTGATTTAAGATTTATTTCAAAATTGTATGTATAATCAGAGCTGAGTTTGGGTTTCATAAGGTATAAATCTTTTTGCGAAAAATCCAGGCAAGTTAATTGCATTTATTTTAAATAGCTCGAAAAGACTTCAAGCCCGAGGACATCTAAGTAGGCTGTTTTCAATCAGGAAAGAAAACCGTAACATACTCTTTTTTCTTCGAAAGGAGCAAAAAAGAAAAAGTAAAAAAAAAATATATATATGTAAAAAGTTTATATAAATATTTAGCTATATTTACAATTAAGGCAGTCAGGCAACGCACTTTTTGCCGCCCATTTTAAGCTGTAGGTGGCATGAGTAATTAAGTCGGGCAATGAGCGCATAAGTCAATGCATGACTGGCTAAACAGGATGCTAAATGAGAGGCCAGAGCCGAAGCCGGAGGTAGTTTTCTGAATATGGGTGGGTGAGCTTGATCCTGAGTTGGTATTTGTGTGGATTGCAAAGTTTATAGCGTCAACATTTTAATTGAAATTGAAAATGCGCCGCAACTTAAATAACATTTTGCGTGTGTGTTGGCAAACATAAACACCGAACGAACACAGACTGATGATTATTTAAAATTTACCACCACAAGTTTACGCAAATTAAATTGGTAGCCAAGTAAATGCATTTCACACAGAGACACACGCACACACACACACATAGACACAGACCTACACACACAAAGCAAAGCCAAGACCAGTTGTCTGACTAGCTGACTGGGTGACAGTCGACTTTGGGGGTATCTTCTCTAATTACTGCCGGAAAATATGTTGCCTGCACTCAACTTTGTCACACAAATTTATGCAAAGTTTCACACTTTGCTGCACTCCGGTCACAGTCGTAGTAACTTGGAAGGACTGCCACCGAATCACCATCTCCGCCATATCATATTATTCTCTAACAAAATTCACCCTTTCTCTCTCTCTCTTCTACCATCCTCTCGTGCTCTTTGCTTGAACATGTCGGTGTGGAACTTTGGGCCAACCCTGCCAACAAAAGGACGTTGGCAACTTTGCTGATTTAGCGCATGCAACGATCATACTGGCAAATGTAATCCTTAAAACCGAGGAAATTTATTTAGTAAATCACATAAAACTTTATCTGAAAAATAATCCAACGGCCGAGCGTCGACTCCAGCTACTCCAACAACAACAACAGCAACTACAGGCATCAGCAGCAACAGGAGTGCCACAGCATTGGATGGCCACCCCTTCATGGCCAGATGACACACCATCGACATCTTCGGCAGCCGCAGCAGCCAGAGCAGCTACCTCCCTGCAGTCTTCACGCCTACCGACCACCTCCACCATAAGCGAAATTAACTATTTCGCAAAAGTTTTATGTGAGAAACTCGTTGCGTGCTGCGACATTCTACTCGACCTAGGACATCCTGGATCTGGAGCGGGTGTGGCCTGGTCCGCCTATTGCTCACTGACCGTACGTTTCGTTGAGGCCCTGTATAATGTTTGCTGCCGCTCACGGCACAAGGATGCCCTGCAATCAGTTTTCCGTTTGGTTTTGGCCGAATCTGAATTTCTCTGCAAATATTACAATTTGCTGCTGATGAGTGGTGGCACCGGTGGCGAGGCTGCTGCCTGCCTGGCTCTGCCCTCTGATGGAGAAGCTCTCGACCGATTGCTTTTGAGCTGCTTGCAACTTTTACTGGCCATGCGTCTGCTCGAGCCGCTGACTCTATTGGCACAGGCAGGTCAACTCCATCTGAAGTGGACAGTTCAGCGGGCCATGCTGCGTGAAGTTTGCCGGAACACTGCGGTGAGTATTCCGCACATTAGTATAATTTTAAATTGCCGTAGGCAAGGGGGCGTGGCTGGCACTGATTTAGTCCTGGTCCTGGCCACAATGGAGTTGTCGTAATTTTGCGGTTTACCGCAATGGCCATGCTAAAGTTAGCAAAGTTAACTGCTATTGTGACAGTTGTTGGCACCCCTTTAAAATGGCTTGTCCAGCAATTTGGAAATTTTAAAATCAGGGCCAGTCAAAATTTTAATTGAATTGCCACTCAATTGTTCAATTGTGCCATCGTTCAAGTCATAATAAAAATTAATTGCAGGCAGTCGATTGGTCGCCGCAACAAGTGGAGAGCCTCTGCTCTGGGAAATTTCTGATTTTCCTAATTGCCGACCACTTTGAATTCCTTTGCGAGCTGAGCCAAGTGCGTCCCGAGCACAGCTCATTACTTTTAAAGGCTCTGCTGGAAAATGCGCGGCTTCTCAATAAGGTGAGTCCAAGCAAGCAGTCATTCAATAATCTCCGGAGTGCTCATGTTTCTCATTGTTTATATTACCTGCGATTCGCTTTGATTTTTCTCTTTGAACTGTTAGCCCTCCATACGCGCCGTTCAGCGTTTACTTTGGCGACTATGCCAGCATCAGAGCAGCAGAGTGGATAGAGGGGCTGCCGGTGATGGTGGCTGCGACTCTGGTGGCATTGTTCAATCTTTGCAATTGCTAAGCCGTCTGCATCAGTTGCACAATGGAGAGAGGGCCTTACAACTGCCGATGGAGCGACTGGCTCGGCGAATTGTCACCCACTGTGGGCCCGTTGCTCAGCGAGCCATTTACGAGAGTCTGGTGAATGGTGAATTAGCCGGGAGCGAGGAGCAGGACGAGTGGCGAGCCCTCTTGTGAGTCGAACAGTGTGGCATGCTTGTTTATTTATGCAAGAAATTATGCATCAACTGAACTGAAGCATCTCTGCAGACGGTGGCCTTAAAATATTATTTTATTTTTCCTTTTCTTTTGTTTGTATTTATATTTCATTGTGTGTTGGCTAGCAGGCTAAAGGATCTCGACTGCCACTGCGACGAGAAGGAGGATGCGGAACAGAGACTTGGAGAGGCTGATGATTCCATGCCGCCGCCACCGCCGCGCATAATTGATGAGAGCTGGCTCTTTGCCCAGGTAAGTGGTTACCCAGTTGGATTGCTAATTCCGGGCAATTGAATTCCACCTTGCTTTCAGCTAATTAAATTTGCCACTCAAAATGGAGATGCGCCCCAGCAGCAGCAGCAGTTGATGCAGTTGCTGCTGGGCATACAGTCCGAAGCCAAATTGCAGCGTCTCTTCCGCAGCATGGGCACAGTCCAAGAGGCTCGTCTACTCCGTCATGCCATTGATGGAGCCTTGGCGACTATGTTGGCGGATTTTCGACAAAAGTGCATCCAACATGCCCCACATATAAACTACATGCAGCCACCGCCTCTGGCCCGCGTGGCCATTACCCTGCTCTACTCACGTTTGGCAGCTACGAGCTCTGGCTCGGGGTCTTGCTCTGGGGAGCAGCTAGCTGAGGCTCAGGGCCTCTGCACACTACTCGATGCCTTGCAGAGAATCGAGGCCACCGCTCTCATTTATATCGATGCCAAGTTTATCGAGAAGTTCGTGCGTGATCAGCTCCTGCGAACCGACCAGGTGCCTGTGCTTTTGGGCTATCTCCAATGGCTGGTTCGCCAGACCTCAGAGATGCTTCAAGCCCAGCCTGCCGTGGACCAAAGTGAAGATGCCTTGGGCATTCTACTCACCGCCCTGGATGCCTTGCTCCAGCAGCGTCACGTCTGGCGTGAGCTAAACTCAAACCAGGGCCATCGACTGGGCTGCGATTTGCTAGGGGTACTCTGCTTGGCAGCTCGGCATCTTCTGCAGCACACGATTTTCTATCAACGTCATAAATTGGAAGCCGGCACAGACCTTGCACCACAGGCGATTTTTCTAGCAAAATTGATTGAAACACAAATTGATATCGAGGCCTGGCACAGTGGCGAGGTTTTGGCAACGGCTGACAACTCAACCCCAGCATTGCAGTTGGACGGACACGAGTTGGCCGGCATTCAAGTGCCCTTGGTAAGTATGGCTGGCCAGCACTTATCTCTCTCACTCTTGCCCTGAGCGAGCTAACTCTTTCTGGCTTTGTCTGGGGTTTTCATTACAGGGTCTTATCGCCTCTATTGGCATATCGCTGCTCCGCACGCATCAGTTCTATGCGTATGCCGTGACACCCCACGAGCTTATTTTGCAGCAGCAGAGAGAGCAACAGGCTTCTCCCACCAAGCGCTTGAATCCAGCGGCTTCTAGCATGATGAGCTCGAGTGGAGGAAAACTACCTACCATACCCGTGGACAGCCTTAGTGATGTGGATGTTCTGCGAAAGTTTGTGAAACGGTGAGTGGAAAATGCGTGATGATGGGTTAGGCAAATTAACTGGCAATTCGTTGAGAGCTTTGTTGTCACCATGAGCTGGTTAAGTTATGATTTCGTCACCTGTCAGCGAGTATGGGTGGGTGGGTGGTGCGTGTCTTGTCTGGGCCAGCAACTGGCTGGTCAGTTGTTTTGCAAAGACATGGCCAATGCTTTGTTCTTGTTCTTGCTATTGTTGCTGTTGTTGTTGTTGTTGGTGTCAGCATTGTCATTGTATTTATCCAAGGCAACAGAGTTGCTGACTTTGCTTTGGCAGAGAGACAGCGCTGACGACTAAGGCAACATGCAGCGTTCGTCCCTAACCGCAACTGGGAAACATCAACATCCTGTCCTGTGCTTGATACTCAGCTTTCGTGGTATTGGAAGGAAGTCAGCTTATTCAAGGGAATGTGTACGTCTAAATGTGGTTGTATATGTGTGGGTGTGTGTGCGTGTGTTTGCTTGTAAGTCGTCGCCTGTTGTCCTTGGCATCATAGTCCTCTTTGTTTGCACATCCTCCTCGACTGGCAGATTCCACGTTACTGCTGTCGTATCTCGTCAAGTTGTTGTTGCTGTTGTTGTTGTTGTTGTACCTAGCGGTGGTGGTGGTGATGATGGCCATTGTCTCTGTGGCAGTTGTCATCATTCTACTGTCACCAGTTAAATTTGCCAGCATCTCAGAATTGGGCGTATAATCTACAAATGTTTACTAGTCTGCCAGAGAACACAATCACAAAATCACACACGCACACATACAGGGGAAATAGTACGTAAACACCAACAGTTTCGAATACTCTTTTTTTAAGCGCAACTTTTATTTTAATTTGTCTTGGGACTAAGCCTAGAGAATTGAATCTCTGAATCAAATTGCTTGCATTTTCCCAGTTTTTTGCTGGAAAATTTTGTTTTTCTTTATTGTTTACCTTGTTATACTCTCTTCCCAAAAGCTAGTATAGTCAATTTATTCAGATGTTTGGAATCCTCCAACATTATTTTATCAATTTCATTGAGTTCACCCGAATCGACTTTAGAAATGTATCGAAGAATAAAACAGCTTTTAAAAAAAGTGAGAGATCGTCGCCACCCGAAAAGATAAACCCTTACCATGGGGTTCTGTTTGGCTGCACCATGTTCAGTGTTTTGTTAGTTTATTGATACAATTTTGGGCATAAATATGCTGCTGAGGCTGCCGTCGTGTCTTTAAATTGTTTACCAAAAAATATCTCCTTCAGACTGGAAGTTACTCTGACATTTATCGGCTCACAAACAGACACACCACATGCAAGCAATCCAGTTTTTTGATGATGCCGCTGCTGCTGCTGCTTCTGCTGGGGTAAGAAAAATAAGGCGACAAACATCAAAACCGCATCAAGAGTGCGCTACCACAAAACAAGCGCCAGCCCGTAGCGCCGCAAACGACAACGAGAACGACAAAATCCCCTAAAGGGGCTGACAGAGCGGAACATCAACAACTCTATTAAATGGCTGCAAAGGCAGCAGCATGACGGCTCGTGACAGTCAACGAGTTTACAGCACAGACATGCATTTTGGACTACGAAGTTGTTCATGCCACTGCCACTGCCACAGTTGGCTGGCAGGGCTGAGGCAGCAGAAGTAGCATCACCAAAGACAACGGCAACAGCGTGCGATATAAACAAATTATGAGCAGCCAAGTGAGATAAATGCATGCGTATGTGTGGGTGCGCCAAACAAAGGACTCACGATTCCATAGACTCCAGCAGAGAGCCCAAAGCCCAGGCCGCTATCTAGGCAACTCCCACAATGTTGCTAATTGCGCACATGAGTTGCAAGGCGATTGCAGGCAACTTCATCATTCCTGCTGAGGGATCCAGGGCTGGGCTGTTGCTGTTGCTGTTTCTACTGCTTTGGCTGTCATTCTCAACTATGTCAACATAATCAGCCGTGCGCTTTTTGGCAGTCTTGTCAGCCAGTTCGTCAGCCGGAGCAGAGGAAGGCAGCCTCAGCTTATTATGTTGCCTCCCAGCGGGAAACACGCATTGGCTTCACATGCCACTCCGATGAGCCCCAGGCAATGGCCAGTGATGCCATGACAAGCTCAAAAATTCATTTGGATTCCAATACACTTTTTGCCGGAACATAATTTCCAATTTGCTTGAGATTCTATTCGAAAAAGAGTATACAAGTTTTCGGGGTATGAAAAGTCTTGGCTTATTTTATCCTGACAAATTCTATGCAATGTTTACCAATGAACAAAAATGCAACGTCTTGGGATGCCGACAGCTACCACAAAGTAATCAAAAAGTAATTGACATTTTTGTCTAGTTTCTTGAAATTGTTACGGCTAGTTTGTTGTTATTATTATTATTTTAAATATTTTAAAAGCTCAACTAATTGAATTAAAATTGCAAAACATTTGTTGACCGTGTACACAAGAATTTTCTCAACAAAATTTGCACTAAGCATTTTTGATTGCTTGGCCTGCCGTTTGCCAAGTGCTACGTCATTTTTCATTATTTCCACCCTGGGGCATTTAATTAATTTGATGGCTTTAAGATTTTCAAATATTTGCAATTCTATTTTTACAGGCTTTCGATATTTGGATTCACCAAACGCCAGCAATTCGAGGAGTACTTCATGACCTTCTTGCTGCTGATCAACAAGGTTTATGACGAGCACATGGTCGATCAGCAGGAGCAGTTCCAAATCAAAGAGGCCTGCCTGCAGGCCATCATGGAACTTTTAATGACGTACAAAACTTTTCCCATTGTCGGCTTTGGCGGCGTTGTGACCACTTGTGCCCCGCAATTCCATCATACGACACGTTGGGCACGCATCAATTGTGACAGCATTAGGTGAGTTTTCAAACAGCAATGAGTTTATACTTTTCGCATATCTCCACACCACATAACATGCATATAATAAATGGAAATTAAAATGTTTCACTCGTGCCAAAAGTTGGAATGCGTAAATAACAAAAGGCACAAATTAAATGTGGCCAGAAAAGTTAACCAACCACTGCCGCATACGAGTTATGACACACACACACACACACACTCACTTGTTTATTTGAAAAAATATTTTAGTTTTGTTGTTGATTTCGTTTTTTAGTATTTCAAAACTCTTCAAACTTTAAATGCACAACTAATTTGTTAACATGCCGTGTTTCTCTTGACCATCCTGGCTGCCCGCTCGGCTAACAAAAATGAGCACCATAAATTCGGTGAGCCAAACTATTTGGCAGCAACTTTTTAGTAGCTTTTACACTCGTACTATCTCCGGAACTCTTGTTGCCATTGTTAGAGTGGTTTTTGTTTTTCTCATTGAGGCGCTCACAATGCGCCTGCTTTTTTAATTAAAAGCGCAAAAACTATTTAATAATATGAAAAATTGTCCAACACACACTCACACACACACACACACGCGCAAATGTCTGTGTGTTTATGAATTATGAAAATAATTTTAAAAGTTAACAAGTGGCACCCTTTTTTCTTTTTTTTTTTTGGGGTTATTTTTTTCCCCCCACAGAGACAACTTTTAAAACTCTTTTTCTGTGTGAGTCCCACGGCCTCGTGTTGAGTGCACAATTTTCAATGTAGAGTGGCCTTTGGTTATTTTTCATCAACAAATTGAATTGAATTTTCCACCACAAGAAAATAGAAGCCATAAAACAAAAGAAACCGAAAAATAAACCGAATACTCTTAAATAAAAACAAACAAAAACGAGAAAAAAAAATAAAGGAAAAAAACTCTTTTATTTGCTGTCAGCTGTAAACCAGACTCTGGGGCAGTTTTAAGTCAAAATATTTTCATTTTTAGTTGAGCTTCAAATTTGCCTGACAAGTCATATGCAAATTTCAACAACTCGTTGTTTTGTCTGTTCATCCGACTGCCTCCGACTGGCTCTGCCCCTGATTTGTCTGTCCATCAAATTAACAAAAACATCAAAAACTGCTACACATGCTGTTGATTTTATAAATTAGTTTTTAATTACAAGAAAATAGGTTTTTGTTCAGCTCAACTAAACAAGGCATCAACACAAACGAAGCCCCAAACATCACTGCACACTGTTGCAATTAGAGTGAGTTTATAATAATTTCAATGATTCCTTCTCTGGCAATCTATTCACATCAGGCCTCTCTCTGGTTAAGCCAATTGCATTCAACATGACGTATACGCAATGTGGTCAATTCTATTTCATTGCGTGAACTTTAATAGGCATTTATACTATTTTTATTTTGAATTTCTCTCTTTTATCTTTCCCGGCAGCTTAAAGAAACTCCATAAAGTGCAATTGATTGTTGGACCAGCTAATGTCTTTTATCAACCCAACCTGGAACGTCATCTGAAGCGGGACAATGTGATTGGCACACGCAAATTTGCGGCGAATCAATACGATTTGAATTTCTGCTGGGCACAAATGGAGGCACATGCTCAACCAGCTGCCAGTTCGCCCAGTCCCAAAGACGAGACCACGGCATTTGATTTGCCAAACAGCAAGTCAAGTCGTATGGGAAACAGCGAAGGCGACATTGCAATGCGCAACTATCGTCATTTTACTCACCTCTCGGGCATTGACTTTCGCAGCAGCACACAACTCGTCTTTGATGTACTCCAGCAGATGATCGAGGTGAGTGCGAAATGGGTTAGCTTGGGCTCCGTTGGCTTGCTTTGGTAATGGCTCTAAACTAGTGGCCATAATTGGCATGCGCGCACGCTTGCCCGCTTGACATAAATCGCAGGGCACTGCATAAATGTCAAAGTTTACGACTATTTTACGTTTGGTGGCTGTCACGTGCCAGTTGCATGCCGGTGGCTGCCGTCATTTTGTATCACACACACACACACGCACTTGCTCATGAAAACTTGGGCTCATAATTTCATTATGCGATTTTCAAAGGGGTCACTGAGGGCGGAGCGAGAGAAGTCCTGACATTTGCATGTTGTGCAATTTGAGTGATCCTGAGTGAAATGGGAGGCCACAGTTACAAATGGCGAAGCTTTTAAAGTGGCCAACACTTGGTTTGGATTGAATTGGGACTTGCTTTCTTATTCGTGGCTGACATGGTTGGCCTGAAACATTCCTGCCATGTGCTTTCAAATTGAATTTGTAGTTTTGGAGGCGTAGTCAATTGTCAACTGGCTAATTAGAAAATGTCACCGAAAGAAACTGAAAATCCTTTGAATTTTTCTTTTTTCTCTTTTTTCTTATTTTCACAGCAAAATCACATACTCGTCCTGCCCAATCTGGTGAAATTCTGTGAAATTTGCGAAAGTCGTGATCAAATCAAATGGATTAAGGAGCGTGCCTTAAAACTGCAAGAGCAAATACCCATGGACGATACCATTTCACATCAGGTAAGGACTTCACGCCTCTGGCAATTGACAGCAAAAGATGGCTTAAGAACCGTCCAACCCCATTAACCCCCTCTTCGGATTCTGTCAATTCCAACGGCCAGGCATTCACTTTTATTTCCTTTTGCCACAAACCTTCATTTCTTCTCTTTCTTATATCGACTCACTCTGTTTTCTCATTCCCTTTACAGCATTTAATCTACTTATTGTGCCGCACACAGTCGCTCCTGATACCAAGCCATGGCGAGCTGCAGCACTTGTGTGCTCTGATTGGCAACTTCTATTTGAAGAGCTCGCATTGCTTCATACGCAATGCGACGCTGGCCGGGCTACTGTGTCTGCTGGAGTGTTGCAGCAAGACCAACACGACAATTGGCAAGCTGAGCGAAGAGCTGGCCCTGTTGCGTGACTTAATTGTGGGCTATATCAATCGGCATGGCATCATTGATGAGAGGTGAGTGTGGTTGATTGCTTGACCAGTCCGGCTCGTCCGATTAACTCGTAGCTGGGCCAACTCCCAAGTCATTCAATTGAAGGGCAATATTTTTGTAATAAGTGCTCGCTGCCGGCAGCAGGGGATACAATCACTTATTGCCTGAAATGTAATACAGTGAACGACCAATCGAGATGACAGATTCACATAAACTATAAAAAAAAATGCTCCTTAATTTTTTGCTTTGGAATATTAAAACGACTTGCAGTTCTGTGAATTTCAAATAGGTTCATAGAGTTCGATATTTTGGTATTTTATATATATTCCTGCTGACTTTGAAAGCTTACAAAGGTGAATAGAAATTAATCATCATTGTGATATTTCAATTTCAGTAATCTCATCTTTAACTTGATGAGACCAATAGAAAATTTATAATTCCGTTTTGCTGTTCTAATATAGACAAGCTTGTAACCTGGCGAGCTAAATGAGTGTCAGTCTGGCCTCAAATCCGTTTTTCGCAGCAACCAAAAGGCGCACACATATACCACAACTTGTAATAAGGAAACTAATGCATTTTTGTGTGGTAGCTTGCAGCTTGCAGGTTGCATATGAGGCAACCTCATTGTGAGTATCTAAAAAGCTTAGATCGATTCATAACCGAAACGTCAAACTCATAAAACTTTCTACCTTTCTACGTTATGCCGAAAGGCCCTTGTGCAGGCTTTCGGTGACTCTCTCTCTCTCTCTCTCTCTCTCGCCCCATCATTCGTTGTCAATAGAGAAACTTCTCATTATACACTGCACCTCCAGATTGAATTGGGCATGTTAGGGTCTCCAAATTGATTGAAATTAAAGAACTTCGTCTTGTAGAACCAATATATTGGACTTTAGGTCTAATTTGTTCGGTTTGACCTACACAATCATGTCCACTCGGCAATATAGAATATCTCCAAGTCGGCGAAGAGCTTAAATTTTGGTAAGCAGGTTTTTCAGCTCTACCCTTCTGCTTTTTACCTTTGATGTTATCAAAACTTCTCAAGGACTGCAGCATCGGTGGCAAGCTGCCTCAAAGTTGAAGTTGCAATTCGACCATTGAAAGTTGTAGGATAGACAAACACAAAGTCTTTTCAAATGGCTGATCAATGCCACCGATGTTGTTGATGCTGCCTGCCTGTGTGGATTTTGTGTGCACTAGAAAATCGTAATTATTGACGGTAAGGCAGCTGCAGCCCAGAACCTCCTCTTTGCTGAGTGGTTCAAGTTTCGGCTTCTCCTATCTTCTTTGCCCATTTTCTCCTGGCTTTCTCTATGCTGCAGCCGTTGTGGCTTTTGATGGAATTTCATATACTGCACTTTTGTTGCTATGGTACGCCTGTGGTTGATGTCTGCTCCACGCCTTGCACTCTCCGCCTTAATAATGGAATAACTCAAAATTTGGGAAAAGTTTTATATTAACTTTTGCACAAACATATACAACCTTGAAAATATGGATACTCCCAAAGTGGGGATGTGGGGGCGAGTGTAATCGAAAATAAGGTAAAAGGCATAAAATTTAAATTTCGAAAAGGCTAAATAAGCTGGAATTGCAAGCAACACAGGACCAGGCCTCTCTGATAGTTTTTTTTTTTTAATTCAAAAACCTCATCAGCACATTTTTGAGGGTTCCAACCACGCCGACAAAATCAACAGAACTGGTGGTGTTGGCATTTTCAAACCAGTCTAGCAAAGGAATAAACAAGCTGAACTGCGAAATGAGGAACACTGGACTAAAACTAATCAGACCGGGCTTTGACCTAATTATTTTGAAATTTCAGCGGTGCTGCATTTTTGGGCCCGTATAAAATTCAAATTAATTTAGACGCAACACAATTAAAGGTGACCCCTGCCAAGTGCTTTGACTGCCCGTGTTATTGTTTTAAAACTAGGAATTCTGCAACACCAAATCCTACGTTTCTGAACCATGCATTAATTTTGAACATTCCACCCTGTTTTGCATTTCCATTTCAGTCCATTACAATTTAGCGATACGCACACCAAACTGGTCTGGACGCTCAATTACAGTCTCATCGAGTGGACATCGAAATTTGTGCCACAATGTCATCTCCTGTCGAACACAATCATTGCGGCAAGTAATTTCCTGAAGACAACCAACAATGAGGACCTCTATTTGTGTGTTCTTCATGTGAGTATACAATTGGAAAACCGTATCTGCCCTATGCCAGACATGTAAATCGAATTGTTATGTTATGGCCCCAATAACAAGGCAAATTTAACTCTACTCCTGGCCTCATTTGATGGCCCGATGTGTCTAGCCAACTTTTTGACTTTTATCTTGTTGAAGGACCCAAAAAAAAAAAAAATAAGAAAATATCAAATATCACACTCCCCTCTCTCTCTCTGTCTCTCTCAATATTGGCCAATTCCAAAAGGTTCAATACGCGTGCCACTAAACGCTTCCACATTTGACCGGTTATCTTTGTCTGTCTGTCTGGGTGGCCTGGTTGGCCTGCGACTCCGCGTGACTTGGGCTTAAACAACATTGCGCTAAATTGGTTTTTTGATTGACAATTTTCAAAACCATTGACAGCAGAATAGATTTTTCCAAAAACGCCAAAACCATCAAAAAAGAATAATCCAAACTAAAGTGTGGTAATAACTCGCACACAACATTCAAAACAAGCACAGATTTTTTATATTTTATATGTCCAAGGATTACCAGTTAACTCTTTTGAAAGCACCACTAAATATTGTAAAAGAGAATAGAGCAATTACTCCGTAGGCTAAGTCCTTCAAAATTAGAGCATCAATTAGTCTAAATAAATAAAAAGAAATTTGATTGATTCCCAATCTGAACAACAGCCAAATATAAATACAGGAGATACCCGAACGAAAAAGCCAGCATAGAGATATTCATATGAATAGCCCGATAGATGGCGCTCCAAAATTTTGCTAAGTAGAGGTAGAGTATTACACCCAAGTCGGCTACTTTTTAATTGATTTCAATCACTTTCAATTGCTTTCAAATTGAAAGAAATATAAATTCGTAGGACTCGAAAAAAAATAAGTTACTTCAAATACTGAAAGCAATGAAATTCATACTCTTCTCCCATAAATGTTCAAGTCGTCAAAAAAATAAAAATAAATAAAAATATTATCAAAACAATTTTGATTTTTTTTTATGAAAAGAATTCAAGGAAAAGTTTCTTTATTTATCTTTCAGACATGTGTGTGCTTTTGTTTTGTTTTTTGTGCTTTATTAATTTCGGAGTTTGTTTTTTCTTTGTGCCCATCGAAGCATGACAAATTTATGTCAGGATATTAAAAAAAAAATACAAAGAAAAGGAAAAGTTGAAAAACCTCTTTATTTTTTCTCTCTCAATATGAGATTTTAATTACAATTTTAATTCGTGTAAAGCAGCTAATAAAGGCAAGCGGCACTGTTGGACTCAAAAAATTATTTTTGTGTGCCCATTTTTTTTTTTTTGTTGTCAGTGAAAAAGCACAAAAAAACCACTTGAATTGCTTGTAATTAAAAAGAAAAACTCAAACTACTTCCGTGGCCATTCAAATTAAATTCAACTTTTTTTTTCGCTGGCGTTGGCAATTTATGAAAATTTTCACGCAATTCAATTGTCACATTTTGTAGCCAACATTGCTATTATTTCCTCAGCTTTTGTTATTGTTGTTGTCAGAACTTTGGCTTTGATGGCTTTCAGAAGAAAAAAAAAAATCAAGCAAGACCAGTTAAAGCGCCAAAAGCTGCTCCCAAACGGGATGGGTTGGTGTAGCATAAAAAAAAATAAATAAAATAAAACAAAAACAAAAACATAAAACTTGCGCAGCATCAAGAGCAGCAACAATAGCAACAACAGCGACAACAACGGCAATAACAATAACAATTTGCCACTCAATTAGCGTAACCATTGCTGAAAAACCCACTTAAGTATGCAATGATAAAAATTCAAAAGTGAATCGACGGGGCTGTTTCGTGTTTCGCGTTGCTCAACCAACCAAAGGGCCTGGGCAAAGGGCGGCAGGGCGGCAGGGGCAAACTGACTCGACTTGGCTTTGCCGCATTTCGCTTTCGCTTGTCGTTATTTCTATGAGACCACTTTTTTTTTGGCATAATTGTTGTTGTTGTTGTTATTACTGTTTTTGGTAAAATTCCATTTATTTATGTTTTTGTTGTGCTCTACAAATTTTGCAATGCCCAATTTTTTTTATAGTTTTTAAACACTCACTTATTCTCTTATTCTCCACAGGGTCTCGAGCGCATGGTAGTCAATGGAGGTATTGGTAGTGCAACTGCCACGCCTATTGCCGAATCAAGTGGAAGTGGCTCTGCTGGTTCTGCTGCTGCTGCTGCTGGTAGTGGTGGTGATGGTGGCGATGGTGGTGTGATGACACCACAGCTGCGTCATAAAATTGAAAAACTTGCGCTCGAATTGCTGAAAATGGAAAACGAGAAATTTTCAATTCCAGCGTTGAAATTACTTTTGTCCTGCATGTATGTGGGTAAGTACAGTCACACTGCAAAAAAAAAAGCAAATGCACTTAGAAAAAAAAAGAAATGTTTCCAATCAAATTGATTTTTTATTATTTATTTCACTTTGAAACAGTTATAGCCAGAACCAGCTAATTGGGTTAATATTTCTTAAATATGGAGGAAAATTTTATGATCAAGTTTGTCATATGGGAAATCATGAACTGAAACATTTTTAAATATTATTATTTTATTTTAAAAACCTTGGGAATATTTGGACTTCAAGCTAAGAATTTCGATATACATAATTCTATTCTCAAATAGAAGAAATAAATTTTATAAACCTTCGGAATAATTTCTCTTCAAGTTAAGAATTCTCCCAAACAGAAGAAATTCTCCAATCGAGGAAATACTTTTTCTCTGCGTGTACAAGTCGCTGTGTGCCAAGAGATAGCGAAAATATTTTGTAATTTTATTTGATGTGACGCGACAAGTGGAAGGGTCTTCCGTTTTTCTGTCTGACCAGCAAAGGAAAGCTGTGCTGACCAAGTGGACTGGCCGGGGTCCAAAGAGGTCCACAAATTCTGAGCTTGACCAATGCCAGCTCCAGTTGATGTTATTCCAAGCTCTGTCGGTCCACTAGGTCGGTCACAGTTGTTTGTGGAACAACTGTTTTGGTAAGGCAAACTCTTGCCCAGACTGGCGTTAGTGGCTTTCAAATGTTTCTGTCTGTATGTGTGTCTGTGTGTGTGTGTGTATGTGTGTGTTTGGTTGTTTGCTTTCAGCTGACTGACTGTTGCTAAACTGTCTGGCTGGCAATTATCTCTGTTGCTATTGCTATTATTAGCACAATTTCATAGCAATTATTATCGCTTAGAAGTGTTACACACACATACACAGACATCGACACGCGGAGAAAGGGAGAAAGCCTAAAAACCATTTGCATGGCAGACTCATACATACACTGACATGAAAATTGTTCACTTTTGCGCGTTTTAATGTTGTCTAAGTGGATTTAGTCCTGCGTCCTGTTTGGCAGTAAGTTGTGTTTATGCTAGATTGTTTTTATTTCCCCTTCTCTCTCTCTCTCTCTGAGTTTTTTTGTTTCCTGTTATTGCCAACACAAAATGTTTGGCTTCATTAGTGCTAAACAGTTTCGGATTAAATTCACCAGCAGATATCGCTATATATTTGTATTAAGGCTTTAACTTGGTCCTCCCGAACAAAAAAAAAGAAAGAAACAATTTTCAGTGATTTTAGTGAGCCTTCGGGTCACTGTACAAAGAGTCCTGTTCCAATGATCTAGGCAGGTTTTAGTATCAATGATGTAGCCTGGCCGAAAAAAAGAGGGGACGAAGGATTAAAGCTCCATTGCAAATACTCGAATGGCAATCGGCTTACTTGCGTTTCGCTTAATAGCCCAACCAGGTGGACAGATTTGGTTCTCGCTTTTGTTCTCAGCTTCCTGATTTCATTTGCGTATTCTTTTACATTTTTGATTCGAAGAGCTCCAACGAATTTCTACCTAAAATTATATATTCGTCAAAGCAAAATTTAGCTAATTAGATTTAAAATTTGGCGTAGAAAAAATAAAGCAGCTCATGATAAATTAGAGCTTTGGGTGGAAAAAATCTATACTCCTTGTTGGGGTAAAAATTCTCCACCAATTTAGGTGTGGTCATTTGGTAAATCTTGGCCTTGCCAACTAGAATGAAAGGATTGCTAAATGAAACAAGAGTGCCTTGAATATTCAACAATTGCGCTGTCGATCAATTGTTTCATTTCTGGATAGCCAGACCAAAGTCTTTCGGCTCACATGGTCCATTTAGGTACATGCAAATCCTTGGACAAAAAATCCGCACGTTGTTTTCCAAAAGCCAACTTGAAATGCTGATGGTTCTGGCATTGACATAGTCCCCTGACTGACCCGACCAAATGAACAGTTCTGGCCGAGCATTAAAAACGCACAAGCCCAGAACACACACACACATACATAGTCGCACAGAAATCATGGTGGGAATTCAAATATGGCAGACTGGGCTAAAACGCAGCTTACCGGAAGTTGTCCATTGTAGTGGGCATTGTTGACGCCGATGCCATCAACGCGGCCAGTTTGTGGCTTAGTTTCTGGCCCGTTGTTTTTGTTGCTGGCCAGCTAAAATTTTTGGCCGTTTGCTTGCTTTATTAAACCTTTTTCTCTTTTTGGTTTTATTGCAAAAATAAAGGCCATCGGCTGAAGACAATGTGCCAGGGCAACAACAAGGAAACCAGGCAAAAAAAAAAACGGGAAGCAGCAGAACCTTCACCATTCCAGAGACGAAGAAGGCAAACGCCCAGCAATCCATTCACCTACATCATTCGTTAGGTAGCCTGAATAGTGGAAATGTTGGCTGAGTGGGCGGGGCTAGAGAGGTTTTTGGGGGCAAAAGTTGCAAAACGCAATAATAAATATTTGCGGTAATATCGGGCGTAGTTGGGAATCCTTTAACGGCTTTGGCGCCCATTTTGCTTGTGGGTATTTCTCAAATTTCTTTCTCCAGCCTTTTTTTTATTTTCTGCTTTATTCGTAGCCTTTTTTTCGGCTCAAGCTGGCAAACCTTTTGGCCTTTGTTTACGACAGCAGCGCTGTTGCTTTCTGTTGTTCAATGCTGCCGTTGTTGTTCTTGTTGCTGTTGTCCTTGGCTCTGTTATTGTTGTTTTGCGCGCTTGTTTAAACGAATTTTAGAGTTTGTTGGGTTTTTTGCATTGCTGGCGGCAATGGTGGTGCGCATAATTGTGGCCACTCTGACTAAAGCATAGAATTGGCCAGCTAAACCCACCAAAGCACAAAAAAAAAATGAGAAGAAGAAAACTCGAACAACAAACAACCAGGCTAAGCATTGCTAAGTTATAAAACAAAAGGCCAAAGTTGCCAGCCGCGCGAGTATTGTAAAAATATTCTACTAAAACCAAATGCAGCCACATTAACCAGTGAATCGGCAGAGAGAGAGCAGAAAGCAGAGTTTTCCACACATCTGACCAAGGAGAAGTTTCGTCAAAGTTTCGCCAGCGTTGTGGCTTTTTGGTTTACTGGCGAGACTATCAACATTTGCCACCATCACTTTTTGCACCTGTTTGACAGAACATCTATTTCACCAGGGAAGGGTCCACTTTGTAGCCACAGTCTCATCTTAGTTACGTGAAAGACTAAAATCGAAAATCTCCAATCTATTGATGTGTGCTGACTCAGTTGCCATGGTTGCCGCTTTAATGTCTCGTCATATTATTTTGCTTTCGAATTTCACAAAGCAAAAATATCCTCGGTCACACACACGCGCCACCGTTTAGACACACACTGGAAAAATAAAAAAGCAAGAAAACTTTTGTAAACAGTTGCGATTTCGTTGGAAGAGACATAAACACTCAAACACGTATAAGATATATCAAAGGGCATTACCCATCTGGAGTGAGGGGGAGAGAGAGAGAGAGACCCTAGAGTGTGAGGTATCGGAGGGCCGGTTTCTCATTGACTGCGGTTGAGCAATGTTTTTTTCAATGCTAAAGTGAAAAATCTATAAAATTTAAATGTAAATTTATTTATGTATGTGTGCTGGGAGCTTTGGCAATGCATGGGTCCTTCCATCGCACGACGCCCTGCCAGCTCCTTGTATTGTTTAGCTCTATCCTGCGCTCTTGTCAGTTGAGCGTGTCAAAGCCCGCCAGCATGTAAATAATGCCCAGGAGCATGCATTTTGCAATTCTGACTAAAGGACCAAAGAATGAGAGCTCTTGTTTTTCGCTTTGTTGGTGTTGCTGTTATTGTTGGCTGCTTGGTTGGTTGGCTGGTTGGTTGGTTGGTTAGTCGGTTGCGGTGATGATGAGGGCCTCAAAGGTACTGGTTGCGGTGACTTTGATGAGTGGTTAGACTAAACTTTAATGACAGATAATTAGAAAGTTTTGCAGAATCCACTTAAGCTGAAGCTTGTTTTTTAAAATGCTTTCATTTGATTTGTCTTGCAGGCTCGGCGAAGCAATTGGAAAACACTGAACTGTCGAATGGTATTGTCCAAGACGATCCGGAGATAATCGCCCAGCAAAACGATAAAGTCGATATACTTTTGCATTGTATTAAATCATCGACTCGAGATGCCGCCTGGATTTATGGACAAGTGCTGTGCCAAATTATACGTGATTTAGTGCCACCGAATGAAATATTGACGAAGGTCATAAAGGAGTTTCTGGCCATAAATCAGCCCCATGGTGATGTTATTGCCATGATTGTGTATCAGGTGAGTGTGAGTGTGAAAATGTGTTTGAGCAAAGTAGACATTTTGCATTGACCGGCCAAAAGCACCTCTGTGGCCAAAAGCAGCCGTGCGTATTCACTCAGTCAGGTGGCATTCGGCTTGAGGGTTCGGGTTCGATTGGGTCGTCTGTCTGCCTTCAACACAAACACGCACACACATACACACATAAAAACAGACATAGTTGTGCATCAGATTAGGTGTCTGAGTGCGGGTTCATTTTATGAAATGTCTGAATGGCTGGCTGTCCCTCCGTCAGCTATCTTCGCCTTGAGCCAGTGCATACTCACAAGTCGAAAGGGTAAAATAGTTGCTCTCATTTTGCCATATGTTCAGTGCGTGACTGTTTGTGTGTGTGTGTGTGTGTGTGTTTAGGTCTCTTGGAATTTTTGGCAGCTTGAAAATTAATGGAATTCATGGCTACACACATACACACACACACACATATGCCGAGTATTCTGGCACTGGACAAGACTTGGCTCAGGTATGTGGGTCAACCGGAATTGTCGGGTGGTGTTGGGACTTTTCTCTGGCTCACTTTGGTGCCATAAAATTTTTTCATTACATTCAAGGTTGCATGAGTATAAAAGTGCGTGTGCACTTGCAAGGAAATTAATAAAAACGAGCTCAGCGCCGCCCTGTGAGGGCCGGGCTAATGAAAGTGTGCCACCTATTTGGCTTCACTCTCGGTCGCTGTGGTCATTGGCTCTTCAGGAGTATTAAAAGCAAAACAGCAGCTTAAAATAAGTTGAAAGCGAAACACACAATTTGCAATGTCATTCGCAAAGGCAAAGAGAGAGCGGATGGGCGGGGACGCACTTCTTTGTGGAAAATTCATTAGCCGCTGCGAGGGCCAAAAGGCTTGCTGCCAACTTTGGCCACAAAGTATTCAACAAATTTTTTAGTTAACATTTTGTGATGTAATTTGTTGCTTACTTGCGAATTTGAGTTGAACATGGAAATTTAATTTCCTTCTTTCGGGTTTGTGGGCCGCTCCTCTCTCTCTCTCTCTCGTCTTTTCACTCTGCTTTTTCATTCAGTCGGTTTACACTTATTTTAGTGGCCTTTGTTTTGAGTTTCTGTTTGCTAACATCTTCTGCCTTTCTCTCTCTCTCTTTTACTCACAGGTATTTCGGTCGGCCATTGACTCATCCTATCTGCAAATGCTCCAGGACTGGCTGATCTGCACGCTGCCAACGTTTCTGGCGCAACCAGAGCATCAAGGTGTCTGGGGTCTGAGCGTCATCTTTTTATCCGCTTCCATAAATCTGCATTTGATTAAACTATTTCCGCTGCTCCTAGGCATTGGTGCGGTGACGGGCCACTCCTTTGGCAACTCGTTGGCCCTCTCGCCCAGCTGCCAGGGTGGGGGAGGGGGCGACCAGGCCACAACGCTGGGTGCAACACCTCGTAAATTGGGTCAACACGAAATTGCATTGTTCGTGACAGCTGCACAAGATTTCCATGCGAAATTGAGTGCCGAGCAGAAGCTACGTTTTCGTGAGGCCTTCAAAAAGTGGCCAAGATGTTGCAACGTTTTTGATAAGAAGACAGCCTTGCTTTTGGATTTTATGAATTCAGACAGAAGACCCGGACGGGTGGACTAAACAAGCTGAGACAATGTAACCGTGTCTCTCTATTTACCATTCGAATTAATGACACAGTTCGACTATCCGTAGGGTATCATAGAACCCTGCTTATTTATATAGTTTCCTTTTCTTTTTTTTTTTTAATTACAACTACAAAATCGAAGGGCATCGGTGGACAGTCAGAGAGACTTTTGGAAAAGTTGCTCCGGCAGTTTCGCAAGCGCAAGCGTGAATAACTAATTGCCCAGCGACCAAATCGTCTGCCCCCAGCGACCCGGCCCGGCCCGGACCCACCCAGACAAAGTTCAAGCGGATGCTGGGCACACAGCGCTCCGGATATGCAAAAAGCGTTGCCATTTACGTTCTTGATTTTGCCTTACCATTCCTGAGTTTCGCTGCAATTTCGCCCTGCTTGGTGTGGAAAAAGTTTTTTAATAGTTTGGCGAATACAAAATTAATTTATGCCTTACATTATGTGTAACTAATATTTAAATTATTGCAAACGAATGCACCGCCCGGTGCTCTAGAAAATTTACCGCACTGTCCTCTAACAAAACTTTGCGACACAGAACCAAAACCAGACCCAACTCCCTTCCGACTCCCTTCGCAATTAATTCCTCAGGCTATTGGGCCACAATGGCGATGCCGAATCTATTCGACGCTGTTGTGCCACTTTGCAAGGAAATTATGATTTTGTCATGATTTTGGCAAAGTTTCTCATTTATTTATTCTGGACAGCGTTGAAACTTGAACCAAATATTCTATTCGTTTATTCGACCATTCGACCCCAAAGCAAGCCAACCGCACTCAAGCAGACATCAAATATGCGCAGACCTAACCAATTGCTTGTTAATTTTTAACCTTTTCCGCTGGCAAAGGATAAGCAAAGCACACCTTTTAGTTATGCAATTTGCTGATATTTAATTAAGTGAACTTACCAATCCAAATTTGTTAAGATTAAAATTTATAAATTTATGTTTGTGTTCCAAAGTTTCTCTCCTTGAAATTTCCATTATTTATTATTTTAGTGAAGAAATAATGTTTTTTTGTTTTCTTTTTCCTTAGACAAATATGTATTCCAATTGTGTAAACATGTGTATGTATTATTTAAATATCTAATCAAAATAAATAAATGTAATAAAATAAAAGATGTGAGCTGGAATATTTAATTTTTCAGATTTGAATAGGAAATTTTCAGATATGTTGGCAAAATGCGAATGCTATGGAATATTTTGCAAATGTGTGGAAAATCTGCTCAACTTTTGCACTTTTACACCTGCTGAGGCATGTAATAATATTTGGAACGCACTTCTTTCGACTCCTTGCCTTGCCAGTAAAGCGCATTAAAATTGACAAAACGTCACTTAAAAAGTATCGAAAAAGTCGTTCGGTATGCAGAAAATTGACTGATTGAAAAGGGGCTTGGCAAGTGAAAAGGTGCATGTAAAAAGATTTTGCCAAAAACTTATGGCTTATAAGAGCTAAAAAAAAAATAAAATAAAAGTATTGCCTCCACCCAGCCAACTGGGTGGACTGCCCCCAAGTCAGGCACTCCAACTGGGATGTGTGTGTGTGCCCTGTGTTTGTGCTGGCTTGTATGGAGTGTGCTCAAATTGACAGATCAACTTTTACCGCGTATGAGTCTCTCTCGGCGAGTGGAAGTAAAACTTGCCGGAAATTTGCCAGTTCAACGCGAAATGGCAAAAAAGTAGTCAGAGTCAGAGCGGAGTGGCAAGGGTTTCGGCAGTTTTCAAAAGAAGTGAGTGCAGCCCTGAAATGAACTGCAAAGCTGTTGGAATAGTTTCTTTTTTGATTTTTCGTTCTGAGTTGGATAGACTTTCGCACGACCGCATTATGCAATCAAATACAACAACAACAACAACAACTGCAACAAAATCGGCTCATGCCTTTCTCCATGAAGCTTTCAGTGTGTGTGGGCGACCTGTTCGGTGGGTGTGTTGTCTATCAAGGAGTCGCCATTGTCGCCATTATGCTGTAAGCCAACAGGCAATTTGGCCAGAGCTCCACTGGCCATAAACTGAAACATTTCGGCTATCAGCATTTGGTTACGCTTCATTTGGCCAAATAACTGTAACGGGCCAGCACACAGATTGTCGCCCTGCCAATTATATGTTTGTATTGGTTTTGTATATAATTTTTTTCTCCCCCCCATTTTCATCTATATATAAGAAGAAGCAGTCGGTACAGGTGGGCCTGGAGACCAGCTGGCGCCCCGAAGCTTCAGATGCACGACTTCCTGACCTACGCTCAGCAAGTCAGAAGTCTTGAATGCCAAGCCGACCGACCGGGTGCTTTTCTGAGAGCCACCGTGATTGTTTCGATTCCACCGTTCCAGAGACTTTGATAACGCTCTTTCGCTGTTAACCAGAAACTCACCACTTTCGGAGTAGTCGGCGGCTCTCTTAAATTTTCGCTCTCTCAGTTCTTGGCTCTCTCAATTTTGGACTAGGTCAGTGTGGCAAACCATTTTCCGTTTCGTTTCAAATGCCAAGTATTCCGGCTTCTGCTCAGAAGTATGCTAAAATTTCTTAATATTCTCTGGCTCCTTGGACGTTGAATGTCTGAATGCTTTGCTTTGTTGGTGTTGTTCTTGGCTTTAAATTCTGACTGGCTGCCTGGCTGCCTGGCTGGCCGGAATAACGGAATAGCAGCAGTTACACTCACAGTTATGATTATTGTTATTATTATAATGCCAACTGCTGTTGTCGTTTCAGTTTCTGTTATTGTTGGTGTTTTTGCTGTTGTTATTGTTTAGCTATTTGCTGGGCACAACAATGACTTACCCAACCGCGCACTCAAATTGGCCATGCCTATTCGAGTGTGTACGCGTTTATTGCCCCAATAGTTGCTTATAGTGTTTCACTTCTTCTGGACAAATCGATTACCATTTAACCAAGGCAATGATTTTCTTAAAAAAAAAAAAAAAACGAAAAAAAAAATGTTTATATAAGTCTTGACACCTGCGCCAAACTGTATAGATATTTTTGGCCTGAGCCAACAGAGCGTTTGTCATTTCCACTTAACAGCTAATTTGAAATTTTAATTATATTGCCGGGACAGGGCTGTCAGTATCTGATATGCCTCAGTAACGGTGACAGACAGGGAGTTGGCCAGGTGTATGTCTTATTAAAAATGAATAAATTATGCAAAAGTAAATCGGTTGCCAGCCCAGACCGAGGGCCACAACTAAGACAATATTCAGACTCGAATCTATGAGAATCATAATTAATTCGACATGCTGTATATATGAGCCTTTCATCCTTGGCTACGTATAAAGTCAAGCCGTTAATAGTACATAGAAAACCAAAAGCTATTGGCTCTGTCACAGCTGCGAAGTGCACTTTATAATAAGCAAACGAACAACCAAATAAACAAACAAGCTAAGAAAAGGAGCGAGAGGGGGGAGAGGGTGGGTGAGAAGTAAGTGCCAACAGAGAGCAGGCAACATCTCTTAAGACGTTCTGACAACAAACAGTAGGACAAACTTAAACGCAAAAGTGGCATCGCAAATGCTGCCAGTGGCAGCCGTAACAGCCGTGGCAGTCTTGGCATGCCGCAAGTGGTTGTCTCCAATGTTTGCCGAACGACGAGGAGGCCAACCGCAATGAGTATCAATGAATTTGGCTGTGCGCCCAATCATGAACTGAAGCCGGCTCACAACGAATCGAATGGGGCTTGATTTGGCTGGCTCTGAGCTCGTCGTCGTGGCTCTGCCTGAGTAAGGATATTAGTGTAAATAAATGCATGAATGGCTATATAAATGAATGCAAGTTCAAGTGAATGCGCACACCCACACGATTCACCCTTGCCAATTTATATAGCTAACGCGTAAATCACCGGGTTGAGGGGGGCTCCAAACGTATGCAAACTGGCACCCCCGGCTTAGTTGATTCACGGAATACGCTTGTCAGGCGGGGGACAGTGCTCCATATAGAATACCCACGACAAGTATTTCAATTTCACGTTTTCTGCTTCACTCGACACGCATTCATTCAAATGCCAACAGCCAAATTTATATGCATATATCAAGGGTTTCTAGCAGTTTTGTGATTGATTTCTTAAAAAGTGTTTTTTTTTCTTCTTTTTTTTCTATTTTGGAAAAACCAATAAAATGAACTGTGCAACCAACAGAAATTCCTGGGTCAAATGGACTAAAATTGAGGCAAAATATTGTAGGATCTGAAAAAAAAAAACTGGGGATCGAGGTGGCCCAGCTAAATACCTTGTATAAACTATAGATTAGAGTGGGTTATGGAACCGGTTTCCATAATTTTCCTTTTAGAAAGATTTCTTTCAATTATCACTGAGCTAAGAACTAGTCAAAAATGCAATGCAAATATATACCAAGGGTACAAAGAGATATCTTTATTAGGATAATCAAAATATATATAGAAAATTGGTTTCATAGAATTCGAAATAAGAGAATATTTTGAAAATTGTAACTATTATTTTCTCGTACCCTTTCAAAGCTATCAAGAGAAATTGGTATGGTTCCGATAGAAATATTGAATTTTCTTTCCATTTCAAACGTCTTGGTAAGCTTAAAGATTTAATTTTATGTTTGTCTGCCTCTGGGTATTTTGTTATGAAGTTGTCTAATCTCCTTAAGATATTGTGATATATAAGCAGATTATTTTTTTTTTTAATTGTAAAAGTAAAAGCCTTTCCTCGATACTTACGGATTCTCAAAGCCAAATAAAAGCCTTTACTCCTTCTCTGGTATCTTCCTTAGATTTACTTATAATTTTATTTTATCATCTAATTTTTTGTATATTTTAATTATTACATTTGTTAACATCAAATTCGTTAGTCGCTAGTCGTAGGACATTTACAATTAATTATTGTTTACTTGGCCTAATTCAATGCCTCATCAGTTGGTCGACTGAAAATTACTGGACAATTGAATTGCTGCAATTAAATCTAATAAATAGACAAACATTTCTACTAAATACGCGATACTGTACAGCAAACAGAACAGAAAAGAAACGCTTTAAGCCAAAACACTGCCACCCTGAAAGGAAAAATAACCTTGGTTGGGTTGCTCGAGTTTTTGATAACTTGTCTCCGTTTGCTTAGCTGTCCTAATTAACAGCACATGCTCAGTTCATAATTGCCCGCATTGTGGAAAAGGCGAGGGCCTTGTGAATTGGGAAAGGCCCGGCATCTGTGGCTCCACAATTAATCTGGCAAGGGCCCCAGCGTCTTTCTTTCGCTGAGGAGAAGTCAGCAGGATTTGGGCGTTGGGCAGACTAAATGGTCGGCTGGTCAATCATATCATTCATTTTTCGATATTTCTGATTGCTGTCAACATTTACGTCATCGCTGCCTTCATCTAGAGACCAGTTGTGGAGGTGCGGGCACAGGAGGTTTTCCTTGGCGGTGGCAAATCGGATGTGTAATTCTGGTAACGATTGGAACAGTTAATGGCCTGCAGAAAAAAAGAAGAAAATTATTGATGAAGATAAATATTTTTATCAATGTAGAAAACTCAAAATATTTCAATAAAATTAATGCACTTCAAGCTGGAAAGTCGTGTCAGATTGACTTTTTGCATAGATAAGGTATATCTTTAAAGAGCAATAGGAGCAGACGGTTTTGATAGACGGGCTTGATTAACCTTTCAGAGTTTTAAAATGGAAAAATTAAATTCTCAGACCAATCTAATTGATGGGGTCCTGACACTTCTCTTCCTGTTTATTACGAGATTCGGCACATGATTCAAATAAAGCGCCAACACCCGCCTTGCCTAATCGGTTGGGCCACAAAAATATTATTTGATAAATGATGTATTTTGATGAACGGTCCATTTCGTAATAGCTCAAATCAGCCCACACCAGAATTTTCAGTCCAGTTGCCAACTCCCTTGCTAAGGTTGTCCAACTCCTCCTCATAATGCTGGGCTCTTTAATAGAATTGTTATTGTTGTTTCCTGCTACCATGGGACTTTTGTGTGTGTGTGTGTACCTTTTGCATTTGAATGATTAGATTTGATTCAATACTCAATTATTTAAGTTATTTGAGGTGTTGAAATACCAGCAGATAAATCGAAGCGCCACCAAACTTTGCACCTGCCAAAAATGAGGTGCGCCTCTTTCGGTTTGGGTTTCGCTTTGGGTTGATCTGAGCTGGGTGAGCTGTTGGTTTCCATAAATGATTTATGAATTTGCGTTTTGATTGAATTGACTGAATTTGTTGATTAGAGCGGCCCGTTATGAAAACAAAAACAAAGCAAACATAAACATAAACATTGCAGAAAGTAATTTTCATTCTTTTCGACGCTCTGGGGAAATGAGTTACAGTTTTTGCCCTAAATACCGACGAGGCTGGCTAAAAATGTTTGTATACAAATATTGTTTGTGTGGTTATAATTTGATTATTTCGGCCATATCTCTGCCTAGCTGATGAGAAAAATGATGAGGTTGCCATGAGTGAAAGGTCTGTTTTTTTTTTCTGACAGCTCGAAATCATTTTTCTCAGGCCTAAAAGAGGCTACTGAGTAACCAGTATATCAATTCAATATGGTCTCTACCTTTGGACAAGAGTACAATAATTTAGCAACATAAAAAGCAATCGAATTGATAGGAATTACTTGGCTGGCAAGGGGGCACGGCAGAGGGGAGGCAGTCGTTTGACTAATTGTATAATGGGCATGCAGTCAATTAGGCAATTAGTCACTTCACTTAAATAGTCATGCAGAAGGACACTCACAGTCGTATACTTATTTACAGCTATGTGAACAGGAGCAGATGTGTGTGTGCTTCGGACATTTATGGCAATTAAGTTTGCACACTCGACTGAAGTTACTCGTTCATTGGGCAAATCAAAAGGCAATGGACTAGGCCAATGACATTATCATTTTTATATTCTCAAAACCTGAAAAATAGAATTTCCCGTTTCGGTTCGATAAGTGCGCATTAGAATATCGACAAAGCAAAGCATAGCTGGCCGGACGACAATTTAATTAATGTAATTAATCTAATTTAATGACTTGACAAACACATCAATTAGCAAAAGGCAAACAGAGCTAAAATCCTTGAAAGGGAATCTACAGAGGAGATTGAATACCAATTTATATGCAAAGTGTCAAAAGACTTTGCACAAATATCTTGCAAAATGAATGGATGGACAGTCATCCTCCACTAGAACCTCGAACCTCGAACCACAACAACCACAGACCACTCACGAAAATACCACCAAGACAGCAACAACAAAACAAATTAAAATATTAAAATTAAGCCGCAGAATGATTGAAACGAAAATGTTACATAAAAATGTAAAGAACATGAAAAAAAGGGGCAGGAGCAGGGGCAATGGCAAATGGCCATGGCAAAGACAGACAAAAGCTGGGGCCTCTCAGCAATTTCATTGGCAATGGCATCGATTGCTGCCTTTTTACCATCCCATTCTGTTGGGGGTGTCAGCATTGTCCCTAAAGTAATTAAAAGTAAAGTAAAAAAAAAGGAAAAAATGGACGCCTATTGGAATGCGAGTGGGCCTGTTGTTATTTTGGTTGCCTCGTATTTTGGGAATTCTTTTGGTTTTGGTTTTTCCGTTTTTCTTTTTTTGTGTTTCAGTGATTTGCACCCCATGCGTGCCCATTTCCTTTTTGTACTTTCCCATTCTTGTTGCTTTTATTGTGTTTAAATACCACCGCTGACTAAAAGAATTAATGCGCAACGAAAGTGAGCCGTCTGCCCCGCGGCTCCTCCTTTCCTGTCTATCTGCTGGCCTGTCTGAAGTTGAAACCCTGTGCGTGACGGACAGCTTCTCGGCGGTTCCAAAAATTTGTTTTTCCGTAAGTCGTCAGAGTTTTTAAAAATTTGCATAAAATACTGTAAAATGAAAGCCAGTGATTTCTTGCCTTTAATGCGTTGCGAATTTGACATGACCGGACTTTATCTGGCTGTCGGTTTGGTTATTCAAAATACTCTCAGAAATCTGTTAAAAAAAAAAAAAAATTATTTCACTTTGTATTTTTTTAAATTATGATGAACCAACTTTTTGCTAAACTTTAATTAATTTTGACTTTTTTTTTTGGATTAAAATTATAGGTAAATAGATTTTTAATTGGTCCGAGGATTTCAGAAAAAAAGTGATACCTTTTCAGATATCCTGAGGTAATCGGTGCAATGGTCAGTGAAAGGATCAAGTTATTAAAAATTCTTGTTTGTTCTCTTTTTTGTCCCCGCCCCCAATTACTTCCAACCCATTTCGAGTGTTGCTTTATGAAATTATATATGTAGATATTGTATTTTGGGCCATATCAAGTGAGATATTGCTGCTCTATCAATTTAATAAACAATTCGAAAGAGTGTGGCACAGCAACAACAAAATTCGAGAGCTATGGGGGAAAAACTGATGCACTGGTTTTCAATTTTTGGGTTGTTGGCCGCCGTTCGAAAGCTAAAAATAAAAATTTATTGCCTGAGGAACGGACTGGACTGATTTGTGTTGATCTGATTTGATTGCTCTCTCGCTTTACCCAGTCCACCTCCAAAATATATATTTATATATATGTGTATGCCTATTTTTGTTGGTTGCTTTTGTAAAAATTTATATAAATATTTCGTTTGATATCAGGGCCCCTTCTACCTGTCCATGCCGGCAGCCCACATGGCGTATGTGCGTTTTTCGCACTTAATTCATTATTGTTTGCTGGCCCGTTTGGCGAATTATTAACGAGCCGCGTGCTCGCTTTTGTTTATTTCATATTCATTTTTATTTTTATTTTAATTTTCCAGTTTCGTATATGACCTGACCCGTTTGATTTTTTTTAATTACAATTTCGCTTTGTTTTTGCTAAATGCTCAGTTATAGCGTCATCTTCGATGTAGTTCCCAATTGCTATAAAATATAGGAAACAATACAGCAATATCATCGAAAGGCCTAAGTGAATTTATAAATCAGAATCCTCACTACCAATTATTTACCATTCATTCATTCAGGGTAGGCCAAATTTGAGAGAATAATTCTCTGCCAGCCCTTTTAATTGGCAACAATCAATTTATTGACTGAACACTCAGAAATGCATCGATTATAAAATGAAGAGCAGTTGAAAACAAAAATCGAGCTGCATCAAATTAAATTCAAGAGCTCTACAAAGCCAACCCACTGCCACTCACCTTGTGAAAGGCCTTTCGGAAGTTATCCGAGAGAAAGGCATACAGCAGAGGATTCACACATGAACTGGTGTAGGCCAGAGTCTGAGCTACGATTTGGAGAATCACCAGAAGCATGGAATCCATTTGAAACATGTTCAAAGACTTTAGCAGCAAAATTAACTGAAAAAGAATAAGATAATAAGAAGATTAAAAGGATTAACTTAAAGGAGACTCACCTGTATGGGCAGCCAAAAGGAAGCAAAGGCTATGACCACCACCACCACCAAGCGTGTGACACGTTTCCTTCCCCTCTGCGACTCCTTGGACATGCGCACTCCACTGCCTTGGCGCCAGAGTCGCATGATCATACGCACATAGAGACCACTTATGATCATCAAAGGCAGCAAATACGAACTGACAAAGAAGCTAAACTGGAAAGTGCTCAGGTCCATGATATCATTATCCGTAAACCGACACATGGCATAGGTTGTATTTGTTTTATTGTCGTGGTCCACCTGAAAAAGTCAGAGTTCAAAGCAATTGAATTCACTAGTTTCTATAAAATCTTTTTCAACTACAACATGGGCATGAGTATGAGTTCGAGTACCATGAATATCGTATATGGTCTATCTAGCGATAACGTATGGAATCAGGCTGTAGCTGTGACAGTTACAAGCACAAAACCAGCATCATAAATAAAATTGTAAATCGTACAAATAGTTAGATAACCAATCCGTATGCCCCCTACCCCTACCCCACCATTGGCGTAGGAGTAGTGCAGTTTGTCAGGCTGTCGCTGACATGGAACTGACAAATTGCTAATGGGTAAAGCGAGCGTGATGCGTGTGGTTGCGTAGAGTTCTGCTATCTAGTCAACTAGGTAACAAGTTATTCATATTCTGTTTTATTTATTTCTTTTACATGAAGGATGCATGACGCACGCACTGAGGACCCAAAAATGTGTGCCTCCTTGGTATGCGTTTCGTTTTTAATACTCTTTTTGAGTTATCGACAAATCTTAGCCCTCTTGAAAATGAGTTTAATCTAGGTGGGAAAATTATGGGAAACTTCAGAAAGAGTGTGCGATCTTCGAATTCCGAAATAGTTATTTTTTTCTTTTGGCTGGCAATGTGTCTGGCCAAGAGTGAATTTTGCAGATTTTGGCCGATTCCACAAGCCTTTTCTTTGTTTATAAAATGTTTACAGATTGATCGCTTAAATACTACGTGTGTTTATAATTTGCACACACGCACACCAATAGACCAGCATTTATGCATCTATCAAAAGCTATTAAAATATCCACAGGCGAATGGAGAATGGCGAATGGCAAATGCCAAATTCTTGCCATATTCAATGTTTATAAATTTCTCTTTATTTTTGTTGTTGTTGTTGCCTGTACATTTTTTATTGCTGTTATTCTTTAAAACAGATAAGCCAAAGTAAATGAATTTGAATTAAAAAGAAAAAATTGAACAATACAAATAATATTATATTTCAATTCGTTTTTGTCAAGACTTCAATTTTCGTTGAGTCAAAAATTAAGCATTTCAAAAGGAAGAAGTAATGAGAATGTTTGAAAAAGAACTAAATTGTAGGTCAATTGCTGAAATGGCCATCATATATGTATAAGGGCAACCAGCTATGAAATTCTGATGAACAATGTTTTCGTTTCGGTTTTTTGAAGTCTGATTTATGAGTCTCTTTTCAAGCACTTCGGCTATTTATATTTTCTTTGCTTTGGCAAAGAGAAATCGTTCTTGGATGTTGTACTTCAATTCCTAATTGCTTCAGGAAGTTGCTACACACTTCACTTTGGATATTTTTTATTTTCAAAAAACAAAATTACACAATTTCTAGTTGCCTAATTGTTGCCATTGTTTGTTGTTTAACCCTTGGCTTGGGTATTAGTATTTTCGAATTTATTTAAGTGTCAAAAAAAACTAAGTTCTTTTGGGGTTTTTTTTTAGAGATATAGGGCTATATTCATAAATCGAAGCCCTCAAAAGTTATATACATATTGGTCAGTGTTAGTTCACAATTCCATTGGGCCATGTCCTGGTTGGCTTGCAACTTTGTATAGAGCCTTCTTTGGTAGTTCCTGCTGGATCGGAAATCTAAATAATAAAGCTGTCAACGAAATACAAAACTGTTCTAGAAATAACTCCTACTTTTTTTACTGATCTTATTTGGATATACAATATTATAAAGATTTATACATATATGCTTCATTTCATTAAGTTCAGACCACACTATTATACAGCTGTCATACCTAAATCGGTCTAGGGAATATCTTCAGACTTTTTTAGCCGATCTCAATCAAATTTGGTATATAAATTATTAAATCAGATGAGATAATGTGGCCGCACTAACCTAAATAGGTCTTAGAATATTTGTGAGGCTTCCAAAGCAAACCAAAAAAAAATCGGAAAGAGTCTACAGTCTTCACCATCACGAAAAAATTGTTGATTGTTTTTTGTTCTTAAAGAAAATATCACAATATTATTTTGTCGAGTTTTAATGTATATATTTTTTTTTATTCGAGTTGGCTTAAGTACATCGAAATGAGTTAATTAACTTTAAGGCCAAATTGGGCCGCAATCATTCACATGCCCATAAAAGTATTAGCCCAAATGGTGGTATGTGGCACAATGTCACAGCTGTCAATCAATGTCGCAAAGGAACCTAAATCTATTTTGTTTACTTTTCACACAGTCCTGTCCCACATATGTGAGCTTTTCCAACATATGCAATGAATCAAAGGCAAAAACAAAAAAACAAAAAAAAAAAGAAAAGTAACACTCTTTATGATTATTTGTTATCGATTTTGATCCGCAATGTAAACAGATAATGAGCCACAAAATGAGATGGAAAATGCTAAAATCAAATACAAACAAACACAGACACACACACACACACACACATCTATATATATATATATAAGGCGATTCGTTTCCATGTTATTATTTGATTTCCATATACGAAATGATTAAGTACAAAAAGTGGTCAAATGTGTGTGTGTGTGCGTAAGCAAACAGCTAAATTGAGTTATAGGAAAATAATTAATAGCAAAACGCTAATTAACATGTTGATCAAACATGAGTTAATTATTCATTTTTATCATGTTTTCTCTTGGTTTCAATATCTATTGATAACACCCACACACTCTTACAAATTAATCCTCACACACACACACACACACACACACACACATGCATGACCAGACCAAAACAAATAAACAAGGTAAGCTCAAGCCGAAATGACCAAGCAGAAAAGAGAAAAGAACAGCCAAATAAAACAAAGGAGCGTGAAAAGCTATTTAATAAAATATCAACTTACAACAACAACAACAAAAACAACAACAACAGGACCGACCACGCAGTCAATGGACCGATTCATTGATAAAGGCGCCAATGGCGATAAGATACGTTTAATTACACGCGACCATTTGATTAGAAGGCATTTTTGTTGCGAAAAAAAAAACCAAAACACAACATAACAAACCCTGGACCCATCGAGGGGAGGGGCAGAGTATTTGGCTAGTTGGAAAAGTGAAAAAGTTGCTCGTGTGTGACATGACAATGAACCCGATGGATGAGTGGTTGGATGGTGATGGACACCGGACACTGGCTCCAGGGGGAAACAGTAATCCGATCTGAGGTAAGTAAATATATTTTGATTATGGCAAAACAAAATGCTCAATGGTCTATGACCCAATGAAATGAAATTTAATTAGCCAAATAAGATAACACACCAAGAAGATCCAAATAGCCATTTGAGTTTTTATATAGTTTTTTACCTTTATCAAAAAAAAATTACTAATTTTTCCATAGCCTTTCTAGACTTTTAAATATTTATAAAAATCGGTAATGGGCTCCACTTAAATTTATGCTGCTAACTGACAACACATATTAAATAATCATTTTTATGAATTAAAAACTTTGTAAACATTGACCAAGGCAGACTTGAGATATTTATTTATTATTTGGCAGTCATTAAACAATTAACTTGTTCTTCGCACCCTTCATCTGGCATCGGCGCATACCAAATCCAAATACGCAGTATTCCAGTCTACCAGCAAACTCGGTCATATTAAATCATCGAATCTCACTTGGCCCGGACCACACAACTCTGTACTCGTGCCTCTGATTTATATCGGTGGAAAATTATTATATAGCCAAGTCTGTACAGATTCATATGCGAAATGAATCAAGGCGGTGGAAAACTACTTTGGCAACCCACGTTGCCAAATGTTTTCCATCCACATTGTTTTATAATTATAAAATTTATGCATTAAAACAAAAGCAAAACAGGCCCCCAAAAAAATCTTCAAATATAAAACAAAGAAAAGAAATAAGCTTTCCAAGCAAAACAAAACAGAAGCACTACTACAAAAAGATATGGGCCTTCTGTGACGTAGAATTCTAGAAATTCTGATGAGGTGTCGATGATGGAAGGCAATAAATTTGCTGGCTTGTGTTATTCGCAGCACATTTAACTGCACAGCAGCCGATCGTTGGCTAGACTGGTGTGGAATGGTGTGTTGGTGTGCGCTTGTGTTTGTGTTATTTTTGGCCAGGTGAAGCCATCTTCTTGCTACTTACCACCACGCCATGGGCAAAGGTCACGGGCGATGAGATCGTCAGCACAATTGCCCAAAGGGTGAAGATGGCAATTTTGGTGATTTGTTCGGTGCGCAGCATGCGTGATCGGATGGGATGTACGACGGCCAGGAAACGGTCGATAGACATTAGGACCAGGGTGTAGATGGAGGCATAGGCTGTGACCACTATCAAATACTGGACACTCCGGCACCAGATCAGACCGAAGGGCCAGTACTGAGTCACATAGTCCACGGCTGTGAAGGGCACACAGAAGATCACGAAGAGGAGATCGGCCACGGCCAGGTTCACTATCAACAGGTTTGTGGTGGAATGCATACTTTTATTGAGCAGGACCACCAGGATGACTAGTAGATTGCCAAAGAAGCCGGTTATGGCTATGATGGTGAAGAAGAATGGTACCAGAATTTGCACCACAGCCTGAATGGCCTCGCTCTCGTCTGGGGTGATGGAGCCATATGAGCTGGCATTGTTCTGGCTGGAATTGGTGAGGACTTCGAAAATAGGCAAGGCAGGTGTGGTATCTGTTATAAGCTTCCACGTGGTAATGGTGGCATTAAAGTCTTCCTCCATTATGTAATTTTTTTTTGCAAATTCTTTTGTTTTTATTTATTTGTTTGGAATATTTTTGTTCACCACACTTGGCAGCTCACGTAGCCGGGCAATTAGTTATGCGACTGTTAGGTTTGTTGTTTATTGATTTCCTTCTTTTTGGCATTTTAATTGGCAGTTAAACTTATTACATTTAATTTAATTGCACAATTACTGCGTAGGTGATACGTTTGTTGTTCTTACACTTGGTTTCGAGTCACTTACGAATTTTCAATTAAAAACGATTTAAAAAAACAAAAAAAAAATTAGAAGAGAGGAGAAAAAACTAACAAGCAAAAATTCAATTATCATGCGCAATAATCCAGCACTGTCCGAATGAAGGCAACATCAAAACCGTAATGGAGACGCCAGAATACGCTGGTGCTCACGGAACCGGGTATAAAATGCTATTTGGGGCCAAGCCACCAACCGAACGATTCACCTAAGCACACCCACACATATACAAAGCCATTGACAGCCTGTCCAAAAGACTGAAACTCACACACGTATATATTTGGCGAGAGAGATACTCACATACACACACGCACACTTTTACCCCGACATGGCCATAACGATATGGCCAACGATAACATTTTTAGGTAACGGTAATTGTAACAAGCTAATACAACAACAACAACAACAACAATGGATCTGGGCAAGGACAGCTGTGCAAAAGCCACGTGCAATTTTCACTCTGTTTGTCGTTCGTTCTTTTCAAATAGCCAGAACAACAACAATAATAACAACAAAGCGAAAAGCAGTCTGCGGCTACAGTCAATCGGCAGCAGCAGAGCAGTTGACGCAAAGGTAAACAGAGTCACGCCCTGCTTACACCTTGGAAAACATCCTTTACATTTCTTTGGCTTTGACTTGGTTGACCCCGCCTGAGTCTCACACTTTCACTTGCTTTGAGCTTTGTATGTGTGTGTGTGTGTGCACAAATTGTTTATTATGTCTTCTTCTTCTTCTGCTAAGACCTGAACCACCGAGATATCTGTCTCATTCAGTTTTTCAATATTTTTGGCATAAATTCCAGGACAACCGTGTCGCTGAAAGCCAATTGCCTGACTGAGTTAGAAAGGCCTTCGTAAGTCGTGTCACTTCCTGGCCGCATACAATTTGCAAACAAATATCATCAAATTAATTTATTATTGATGCTGTCTTCTTCTTCTTCTTATTCATGTTCTCCGAACTAATTTCATTTTGCAATAGAGACACACACGCACGCACGCACTCACGAATACACTTGGGTCGACAGAATGCTGGCAATCAATATTTGTTATTAAGAATTTTTTGTTGTTTTTTTTTTTCTTTTAAGATTTTCTAATGGGAAATTTTCATCTTTTTTTTTGGCAAATCGTAAAAAGCAAATCCAAACTGCACGCTTTCGTTCCCAGCGCACAACTGATTGCTGGTGCTGCCAGAGCCTCAGAGTCACAGATTCAAAAAATAAGCACTCACATAAACACACACAAATGTGCTCACACAGAGTGCTCGGCAGCGGCAGACAACCAAGAGCAATGCCTGAGGCAACGACAACCACGCCAGCAACAACAGAAGCGGCAGCAGCAGCAGCAACACTACAAGCTGTGTTAACAAACAGAGCAATGAGCAGGGCCGGCGGCAACAGCACCACTGGCTTTGATGATATCAGCGGGAAAGTGGGTGGCCTATGATGGTGTCGGTGCTCATGCTTCAGCCATTGACAGGCTATACCGCAGCAGCAGCAACAACGGCAGCAGCAACATCCAAGTCGACAGCAACAACAGGCAGTGACAGCATTGGCCAGCCAATGGCCAAAAATGGTAGTGAAGCTCTGGAGCTTCAGTTGTTGGCGTAGGTTGGCAGTCACTCAGTCTTACTAGAAAATGGCAACAATAGCAGAACAAATGCCGAATGACCGGTAAATGGTTGTAGCGCTGCTGCTGTTGTTGTCGCCGTGGTGACAAGAGCAACATCATTGGCGCCACTACCATTTGCTCTTTGTGTGACACAGCGTGAGGTCTATGGGTTCTGACAGGGCGCAAAGAAAAAAAAAACAATGGCATCGAGAGCAGCGGTCCTTGGCTTCTCATTGCCGGCAGCGTCATGTCGTTGACGTCGATGTCGGCATCACAGCCCCAGGCACTGCTCCACGAGGTGTGCTTATTTTCACTGATTAACTGTTCGGTGGGGCAAAAAATATAAGCAAAACAAATACACACACTTAGGCACTTGCATGAATACCCTGGCAGACGAGCCATTTGCATGACACACGTTCTCTCGCTTTACGCCCAAATAAAATCAGTCAGGCAACACTGTTAGGTCCCCTGCTCTGGTCTTACCCCTCAGCATTACCTCTGTGGTGGTTGGCCGCAGAAATAGCTAGCGTTGCTTTTCCACTATGCATATGAGCCCTGTGATGATCACCAATACAGACAGAAGCAACTTGTCATAACCTTACATAACCGCAGTTCTAATTTGACTTATTTAGGAGCCACCCTGTTACTCGCCCACCCATCAATTCAGAAGCAGCAACCTGAAGCGTACTCAGAGCTCAGTAGCATGTTTTTTATTGCCATTGTGAGCCGCACTTGGTGTCACCTGCAGGCTTTGGCTGGCGCCACCGCCACCGCTACTGTCAACGTCAGCGTCTGACGTCGGCGACTCATCAAACCGGCGACTGAGCCGTCGCTCTGCATATTCATTGCTCTTGGCTACAGTTCAGTGCGCTTTGGCCAGGACACTGCCGTGGCAGCGACATCAACTTGATGAGATTAAAAGCGAATTAAGCTTCACACCAAAATAAAAAACAAATAAAAAAAAAAAAACAAAACCAATAAGTTGTCCTCTTGCAGAGAAGCATCGATACTTTTCTTTAAGGAGAAATTAAAGAGAATTTAAGGGAAAAAGTTTGTTAAAGAATCTCAAAAGGATGAAACCAAAACGAAATGATTTGCCCGTTTTAGTCTTTAATCATTCCATCCGCACTACAATTTTCATTGAAAAGAGTAAAAACTCAAACTCGAAATAACAAAAGAAAAGAGAGCAAAAAACTTCTCAAAAGAAATGGACGCTGAGCTTTGGGTTTTGGAGTGAATCTGTGCAGTGCTAGAGCAATTTATGTTTATTTAATGTGCACAGCTGTGAGTTTAATGAAGTCTTTAATTTTTAATGCAAGTTCATTGCCTATTTGTTTGATAGGACACGAGGTCGCTCGAGGCAGGGGTGCTCAGCATTGTCAATTTTCTCATTGCAAGCTCAGTGAATTCCTTTTTTTTCATACTAAAATTGCTTATTGGTTTTTAAGGATTTAAAAAAAAATATATTTTTTTTTATTGGAATTTTTAAATATTCCCTGTTCTCCTTTGGCAGGCTCTGCTTTAGATTTTATTTTCATATTCTTGGGTTCTTTTAGGCAGGTTCTGCTTTATATTGGATTTTTGTTTGGAAGCAGATAATCTCATAAAATTTATGCTGCCTAGCCCAGTGTGCAAGTAATTATAATTTGAATACGTCATTATACCAACACCCACATGCCAACCCTACCCAGCAAGCACTACGTCATTCACAGATAATTTCCTGGCATTAATTCTTAAGAATGTGTGAAAGGAAATGTCTGCCAGCCATTAAAATTAACATGATCAAGTTATGTGAGTGGGCCAAGATATATACATTTTTTTAACCTTACCTACATTAATTACACTTTTTGTATGAGTTCGTAAATTCCAAAACTATGGGTGTAGGTGGGGCATACAAATTTTTAGTCCTTCAACGGAATTAGCATGCCAATGGGGGAGCAAGTAGAGCTTTGTCTCTTTTCAGCCCTCTGAATACTTTGCATTTTTATCTGCTCTCTCGAAATCACATGGACAAGTATGTCGTGCTAAAAATTGATTTCACAAACAGTTTTGTTGTGATGAAAAACTTTTGACGTGATTGAAATGCTTTTTAATTTTTTATAAAAAGCATTTCATTGCCTCGAAAACCCTAAAGGCTGTCGGGCCGGCCACCACACCCGCCACCCACAAGCATAAAAGTTTCGGGCAAAGCACTCACATGGACCCTAAATTCAAATGTGTTTATCATAGTCATCTGGCTGAGTTTTTGATTGTTGTTTGGGTTAAGGCGTGTCCTCACAATCCCACAGTGGCTGCAATGGATAAAGTCCATTAACAAAATAAAAAATCTTTAAATACACAAAGAATTTATAAGCCAAAGCATTTTAGTGAATTGAAGATAATTTCTAGTAAAGATTTGAGATCTCAAAATTCTTGAAACTTGTTGCTATCAATTAGTTTCAAATGCTTTGTAATCTGTAGCCCTGAAGCTAAACTTGCAGCTAATGTTGAATGAACTAGATCCGGAACAACTAATCAATAGAGTATTCAGGGAAGTGACGAAGAGGTCGCTTTAATTTTTAAACGCTAAACTATACCTAGACTTACAATAATTTAATATTCATGACAAATAAATAAACATTATTAACTATGATATGAGCAAGTCACCAGTGTAGTGTTTTAAGTGAATCAGTGGCCCCGACCCAAAAAAAACCTGTTTTAAATATATAAAATATAGTTTCTTGGAAATCCCTTAGAAGTGAAAAGGCCAGAGACTAATAGTAGCTCTAAGTTTTCCCATTAATCCGAATATTTTAATAATCCAACATTATATTGAGCCCATGGTATGCCTGGTTTGGGGAAACCCAAGACTATTTTTGCTTTAAAAAAATGATGGATTATCGTTTTTCTTGTCGCTGTCATATTTTTATTTATTTCATTTTCGCTTTTCCTTTCGAAAAATTTGGGTCCCACACATATATATATATATTTTTGGTAAGGAAGTGAAAGAAAGCGCAACAGCCGCTGGGCAGCATTTAGCTATTATGTCTCGTAATGGCTTGGCCGCAAACCTTTCCCGGTCAAAAGAATTAATAAGCGCAAGTCGGCGAAAATTTAGAAAAGAAAGCGATGCCACACTCAAGCCGCACAATAGACTTCCTGATTCGGACTCAGCCCGAGAATGGGCACCTTTTTATGCCCAGGGCAGTGCTCAGTTTGAGGCGAGTGGAGCGCAACGGCCACGCCTCTGGCGATTCAGGGAACTTTCAATTTTTTTCTATTTAATCATTCAAATTGACTTTTTTGTTGGTTCTTGTTGTTTCGTGCTTTGCATTGCTTTCAGCTTGACGTTAATTTCGAAATCCTTTTCCCCATTATCCTTCAGCACGGTTGCCTTTGTTCGAAGCCTGCGGTTTATAAGTTTTTGCCGCGGGATCCGCCCAGTTTTCTACAAAATTTTCTTTTTGTGTTTGTGCTTTTACCCTTCATTCCATTTTTTTCTCTTTTAATTTTTTTTTTTTTTGTTTTTGTTTTACTGGCTCACTTTAAGTGCGCTTAGTTTGCATTTGGCTTTCTCTCTCAGCATTTTATTTCTCTCGGCCTTTCGTTTTTTTTTCTTTTTGTTTTTAGTTTTTTTAATCAAAATGTTTTAAGTGTGCGCCACTGAATGATGAATTCTTTTTATTAAAAAAAAAAAAAAAAAATTAAATAGAGAAAAAGCAAATGTATAGAAGGAAAGTAAATAAAAACTTTTCCAGTGAGTGATGGCGGGCCAGATTTATGCAGATAATAAAATGAATCTTCAAATGAATAAACAGTTCTTGCTCCACAGCCGGCGTCGTTGGTGTTGTTGGCTTTGTTGCAGCTTTTATTGAGGATAATTAGGGTTTGTCCTTGAGTGGATGCTCGACTGTTTACCCAAAAATAGCACTGCTTTGCCAAAGGTATACAAATTATGCCCCAACTATTTGAAAAGCATTTTTTGGGGCAGGCCAAGGACTGCAAGAACTTAAATTTTTTTACCTAATTCAGGCCACTCAACATTTAAAATTTAATCACTTTTTGGGCTTCAAACTTCTTCTTCCCCTTTTTTTCTATTTGCATAATAAAATGCTTTGATTGTTGTTATTACCATGGCCACGCATATAATTCAGCGTCAGTATAAAATTTCTCTCAATTGTGGCTGCAGTTATCATTTGACCAAGCCCGACAGGTAGAAAACAATAAAATGGCGAACCGGCAGCCCCATAACTTAACTTGAAACCAAACGCCCGCATCCGCAGTCCACAGTCGACCATTGTGAGATGTCGTGCGGAAGCGGACGGCCAACTTGTTTAGATGCCGCCTCAGTCCGCCTCAGCTAAGTTCAGATGGGACAGACATTTGGCTCAGTAGTTTGGTCGTTGCATTTTGTTCTTATTAAATGCCATGAAAAATGTGATTTTTCCAAGCTGCTGCTTTGCCTGTTGCCTCAATACGATTTATTTTTTCCGCATTGCCCCAGCCATGTTAACCAGTCCAGTGTTTTCTTTTATTTTCTCATTGTTTGGTCAAAGGCATAAAGTTGCTCTAGCTTGTCAACTGGTTGTTGCTGTTGTTTTTAAGATACAAAATTAACTTTTCGCTTTATTACCACAACAAATGGCAAAAGAAAACAAGACCCAAAACTCAAGTTGCATTCGCATTCATCTCCAGTCTTCCCCACATCTTGCCTTGGCATTCATAGCCATTGCCATTGCCAGTGCCATTACCGTCTGTGCAGCAAAGTTTTGTTTTCAGTTACTTTGTTGCCTTTTGTACCGCTTTTTGTCACCCATTTCCGGTGGCTGTCATGCTCGCCGGAAGCATCCTGGCTAGCTATCAACTCAATTACATTTGCAAGTCGCCTCGGTCGTCTCTCGCTAGAGCCTCTGTTGCGGCCAACAATAACAATAGCGACTTTGGGCATTGTTGCCAGAAAGCCTTCACTGTCGACGCGCCTACCCTTTGCCAGCCCTGCTTAGCGACTCGGCTTGACTGATGTTGCCAGAGCACACAATACGCGGCATGTCGCTGGCCTTTATCTCTGGGTGGCCGCGGTGGTGGCAGCTTCATTGTGTGTCTCGCGTGTGACGGATGCGACAGGAAACGCATAGAGCTTTGCGATACCACCAAAGCAGTCTCAAAAAAAAAAAAAAAAAAAAAAAAGAAGACAATCACATACATCCACCAAAAATAATCTTCGTCTAGTCGTTACTTGCCTAGGTGGGCGTAGGTGGGCGGCCATAATTTAGTGCTTCCCTGACAACGATACGCGGCCGTAATCTATGGCTGCTATGGCGGAAATATTTCACAGAGATTAGCCTAACATGCCAACATTTTGATTAGTGAGATGGTTGGGTTTACCAAGCATACCGAAAGCCAAGCCAAATCGAATTGAAGCCCATTAAAAGGCAAGATTTTTTTTTCGAGTAGTTATCGATTTTATGGGTGAGCTGGGCCCTCCTCCATTTCGAGAGAAAACTGAAACGACTGAGAAGGTGCCCCATGTCGGCATACGCTCATGACCAACTGATCCTGCAAAATATTGTCCAAGCAGAGGTGCGTGCTGGCATGGACTAATTGAGTGCCCCGGCGTTGCCAACGTTGCGTATGATTGGTGGGGCTCTCCAGACACTGCTCCACCACCAAGGCATAGACTGGCTTGGTCTGTTCTTGTGGTAAAATATTCAAGCATTGTCCTGTACTCGTTTTCAGTTGGCCGGTTTCGCGTTGCAAAAACCACTGAGTGATCTTCTGATTGTAGCAATTGTTCAAGAGCAGCTGCTGTTGTCTGGCTTGTCCCGGGTTAATCACATGCAAACATCTTCCCTCGTTGCGTATTGTGCCCAGAGCTCGCAGCTCGCTAAACTCGGGCCTAGGCAAAAATATAATTGAGGAGAACTATGCAGGTTATTTGGGTGGGTCGAATGAGTTTCAACTCACTTCAATCCTGTGTGGACATGCCAAAGATACCAATAGAAAGGCTTGCAGTGGAGTCTCCGCTTCAAATCGTTCACCTCGTCCAGCTTGTAGTCCAGTGGAATTTCTTTTGCCGCCGGTTTGCGGCTATAGAACAAATATTTATACTCGTCCAGCCACGACTCGGCTATGATTCTTGAATTGCTGTGGTAAAGAAAGTAGAATTGACCCCCCGAGGAGGCATTTCAGCGTGGGAGTATTGCGTGCCAGGAATGTGTATATTAAAACAGCGTTGAACGCGGCCCGCCCACAGCCTCAAATAAATTGAAAAATACCAAGAGCGGGCGTTTACAAGCTTTTCACACCTACAGGACCAAGGCAGAGTGTGGGAAAGGCACGCAGCAACTCAACCAACCATAAACACTTAAGGCAAACTAAATCCAGCTCTACACGCCCCATCAGCAACCCACCTCCCCAAACTCCGGCTACGTACCTACCTCAAGTACGTGGCATAACCATCGTCGGTCAGTCTCATATTTAGGCCGTTGTCATCTGATGTCGGGAAGCGAAAGGCATGGCGGGCTCGGAAAATATGTCCTATTCGACTACAGGGCACGATCTCAATTTGCCCACCGCAAAGCCACAGCTTAATGGCAAACTCAATGGACTCGCCGCCCCAAATCTGCAAAGAGTGTAACACAGAAGTGGCCAAGTCAATTGTGGTCTTTGTTTTTGCTTTCAGCGCCACTTGTTTGTGGCTTGGTCCAAATTGTTACGTACGCCTGTCAATGACACTCCAAATTGACACTGTCAGGCCAATTGGTCACTGAACGCTCACTCCGCTTCAAAAGATACGCCAACACTTACCTTAAGCTGAGAATTGAAGCCTTTCAACTCCAGGAACCATTCTCGTGAGATCAGAAAAATTCCACCAGCAAAGACGGGACTTTGATATTCCTGATGTACCATGTCTCCTTTCTTCAAGACCCTCTGCCACCAATGAAAATGCAGACTCCAATCAAAGCCACCCACCAGATTCTCATTGCCCCCAGCGTAGGTCAATGTCTCCGGATCAATGAGGTCAAGCAAAGGACTCACAGCGCCAGTCTTGTTCATCGCCAGCCGATCCAGCAGGGGCTCTAGCCAGCCCTCGTTGACCTCACAGTGGCTATCCAAAAAGAACAAGTAATGACCAGTGGCTATGCGGGCCCCCTTGTTACGTGACCAAATCAGGCCCATGCGTTGCACATTGCGTACAAAAAGCATAGTCAGACGGCCTCTTGTGGCATACATTTTGGAAATCAGCTTCTTAAGGTCATGCAGGAGACTTTCTAAAGGCCGTGTTTTGAGTACGAGTGACAGGTAGTTGGGATTCAATCACTTACTATCGTGACTAAAGTCATCGATGAGTATTAACTCATGCAAATAGTCCCCGGGCGTGCGGCTGACCAACGAGATAATCGTGCGTAACAGCATCGAGCGTGCTTCATTGTGGAAACTGATGACCACACTAATCTTGGCCCTAGACGAATGTGGCAGTGTATAGGTGCGAGCATTGCAGCTGTCAATGAACCCAAGCTTTATAAGATGGCCAGACAAAGCAATGGTCAACTCTCTTACCTTTCATCTCTGGTGGCTGGCAGTTGACGTATGGCTCCAATTTTATCACTCCGCTGGCGATTGTACTGATAAAATGCAATACTTGTCTGGGGGGTTCGAGCATTGAATTCACGCCAACCGAAAATATCTCGTTTGCTTACATGGTCCTTGGTATAAAAGAGCTGTGGCAAATGGTTTACACTCTAGTTAATTACTCTTGGCTGAGCTCTGCATTTCTCACCCGATTAGTCACGAAATCATCGACCACACCGAAACGGGTCAGAATTGAAATAAATACAAATTGGCAAATAATAAAGACCAAGGCGCAGTACGTACAACACCGTATCTGCTGGTTTATACTGATAGCCATCGTGCCAAACTAATGTTCCAAAACATTTTCGGTTTGTCTTAGCCATGGATGAAATCAATGCAAAAGGCCAACTGGCCAAGCAAGACGGGGCAAGACTAAAATGAAAATATTAGCTTGTCACGCCTTTTAAATGATTATGAGGAACCCGGGGAAGAAGTTGAAAATAAAAAAATATAAAAATAAATAATTTTCAATTTGACATGTCTATAATCTAAACTTGAGTATGTCGTCACAACGGCAAACTCAAAAGTTCCACCCAGCTAGACAAAGTAAAGCATAAATAAATACCAACAAATACTGGCTACCGCAGCTGAGATTGTTGCTAGTGTTGTTGTTATATGATTGTAGCTGTGATTGCTAGTTTGCTGATAACTATTCGATAAGTTTGGCAAATATTTGAGTGTGCAGCGCGAGGTGTTAATTGCACGACCAGAAAATTATCTACCAAATTACTCAAAAGCTGTCAGAGCCAAAGACCAAGCGTTGGCATTTGAAATGTGCCAGGGGGCTGGGTAACTGCCACAATGAAAAGAGTCACGAGTGATGTGGTATCAATTATGACCATTCTCTGTGTATAGTCTCAACCAAATTCCATTGGTACCCCTCATAAAAATTAAACTGGGGGAATCATATAAAATAATGAATCAAAAAATTCCCTCCACACAAGAAATGTTATCATCGAAATACTCAATCGAACTTTATTTATTTGAATATTTTTGACCAACGAAATAGTCCAGCATTTTCAATGACTTTACAGATTTTAGCTTTAGTTAATTGTTCTTGTTGTTTTTGGTTCAAGCCGCAGGGCCATATCAGCTAGTTTTATTTGTTTTCACTAAATTTATATATATAAATTTTTTTTTAGACTCTTTTCGAAGAAAAAGGAGTCTATTCACTTTGCTCTGATGTTTGTAACGCACAGAACCAAACATCGTAGACCCACAAAAGTTACATCTAGAATACTTAGAATCACTAGAGGAGTCGATATAGCCATGTCCGTCTGTCCGTCTGTCCGTCTGTACATATCAGATTTACTCCGTCAGTTTAAAAGCTATTTTGCTGAAACTTGGTATATAGCCTTCTTTTTTACCTAGGTAGTACACTAGTTTGAATCGGTCGGATCGGACCACTATATCATATAGCTGTCATACGAACCTAAATCGGTTTAGGCAATAACTTCCACATTTATTATCCGATCCTTTTGAAAATTGGCACGCGTGTGTTTTATATAACGATAGATAACTGTACCAAATTTTGCCCGGATCGGATGACTATATCTTATAGCTGTCATACGAACCTAAATCGGTTTAGGCAATAGCTCCCAAATTTATTATCCGATCCTGTTCAAATTAAGCACGCATATGTTTTTTATAGCAATTAATATATATACCAAATTTTGTAAGGATCGGACTACTATATCATATAGCTGCCATACGAACCTAAATCGGTTTAGGGAATAACTCGCACATTTATTGACTGATCTTTTCAAAACTCGGCCAACACGTTTTCTACATAAATATACGCGTTTGTACTCAATTTTATTAAAATCGGACTACTATATCATATAGCTGTCATACAAATCGAAATCGGCCCTATTAACTGACCAACCCCGTTCATGTGATTTACGGCAGAAACAACTTCGAAAAGAGTCTGTAATCTTCGGCACCCCGAAGATAACGTTGGGATTTTTTTTTTTTTATTTTAATTGCATTATTTAAAATTTTGCAATTCATATTTTTGCTTGCATTCGTAGTTAATTGACTGTAATGATTTTTTCCGAACATATTCTCTGATTTTGGTTATAGGCGATAGTTCTGGCTCTATTTGCGATTTGGTTTATGTGTTTGAACATTGTTTTGCTCGAGGATAAATAAAACAAAATTTTTGTAAAAAAAAAAATATATATATATTATTTTTAAAATTTGTTTATTTGTTATATGCAAATAATTTCTTTTGTGGTTTTCGGACTGTGTGAACATATAAATATGACATCGAAAAATTAATCAAAAAAAAAATCGTCAATGATAAGCTTGATACTTTAATGAGCCTACCAACACTTGAAGCTATTAAATTCTTTAAAATCTTAAAAGCAAATTATATTAGTTAATCAGACTTTTCGCTAGATTTTAATTTAATTAAAAAGGCCTAAAATAATCTCTGGTGTCAATCAATCTATTGTGATTTTTTTTTTTTTTTTTTTTTTGGTAATCGAAAATTATTTATTATTGTTTCAATTATCTAATGAGGAAATATTCTGAAAAGTCTGTTTCATATTTTATAGAAATCCATTTCCTGATCTGGTCTAAAGTGACTGCCGGTTATATTTTTATCAGTCAATTTTAGTTGCTTGGCATTACTTAGTTTATAAGCATTTGCCATTGACTAGAACTTCCCGTCCATTTGCTGACCATAGTAGTGGCTTTTTTGCTGTTTCACGTATTGCTTGGAGTGGATTTAGTGAGTTAGCTGGCCATTGTGGACAGGATTCGGTTTGAGTGCGCATTTGTTGATGTGATTTTATTTAAAATTGTTAGCCAAGGCGGAAGTAACTCATTCACTTAGCAACTAAATCAGGCACTCACACACATACACATTTGGGCAAACAAAGTTACCATCCCAGTTTCCAAATTGGAGTGTGACTTCCGCATTGCATTATGGATGCCTAGGTCTTCCAGCTACCAGCTGGCTGGCCCCGCTACTGATTGACTTACGTGCGCCTTGTTTTCGTTTTTGGTTTGCCACTGCCGTTGTACATTTTTTCCATGTTCTCCTTTTTTTTTCTTTTTTTATACGTGCAACGGAAATGCATTTTCCCAGTCACGTTCCGGGTTCGACCAGACGCGTGTGCAGAGATGACCGAACAAGCGACTCTGGCTTTGTTTTTGTTGTCGTTTTTATTCAGTTGGTCTTTTGCCAGCTGAGCGCTCTTTGTGCCCATCCTGGCCTCTGCCCTCTATTGCCCAGGTAAGAGAAATACGGTTAGACTCATGAGTAGCGACAGCATCGAGTTTGCAGGTTCTATTCTATTATTATTTTTTTTTTTATTTATTCTCCAACAAAAATTGTTGGTGCTTAGCATTGGGTATTTATTAGTCTCTGTTTTATGTATGAGCTTGACTCTGGCATTGTCTAGTCTGGTGTATGGAGTATTATATCAGTCTTAAATTGAAGTAGTTTTCAATTAATGCCGAGAGACAGCGACCACAAAGGCGCTTAATTATATGCCGCATGGCGTTTTGCTTTGAGCCCAGCGGTAAGCTCGATAATTAAATGAAAGTGGGAGCTCTAGAAAAATGATATTCAATATGTTTTCAATTTACCACTTGAGGAGCACCAGCAAAAAAAAAAATAAATCAACACACCCAAACACACCCAAACACACGCACATACCCATACACGCAGACGGCGCTCACACAAGGATGCACACAGCCATCAATTGTATTAAAGGCAATCACCAGAGCCGTAAAACAAATAAAAATAAAATAAAATTATGCCAATAAATGAATTATAAAGCGCACGCACACAGTTCGTATACGCAACGCTAGTCAAAGTAAAATTGACAAGGGCAAAGCGAAAGCACCAGAAAGAGCCGGCGACAATGCCTAAGTACCATGTAAATGGAAATGGTGCAAAAGCGGACTAAACAAAGCCTACATAGATAGACAATTTGCATGTGTCTGTCTAAATAGGCCGCCTTCTACACATAAAGAAATAAGAATCAAAAATTTTAAAATTAAAAAAAAAAAATTATTAAAATATTTTTAAAATAAAAAAAAAATAATATAAACCAAAAAGAAATATAAGAAATTAAAAAAAAAAATAATAATAATAATAATTACAAATAGTTTCCACTTATCCTTTCAGGTGAAGCTTCCAAATGGATCTAAAAAGTTGATAACTTTCTTTAGAATTTCTTTCAAAAATATTGAAAATTTTTTCTCTGTGTAGCCTGTTTCTTTGCCCCGATTATTATGTAGCCACTCCCAGGCCTCTCTATAGGTAGATTCGTGGTTCCACATTCCTTTCTCAGGACCGTCTGCCTGTGGGTTCATTTCTGGTCGAGTGTGCTGGCGTTATGATAATGTTTACAGCCCAGCTTCTAAAATTTTATTAGCAGCCGCTTATGCAACTTGGAAAATAATAACAAAAAATACCAGGACCAAAGCTGCCAACAACAACAACAACAATGATGATGACAAAAACATAACAGTGGCAGAATTTCTTTTATTTTGTGCTTAAAGTCGTTTGTTGTTTGTCTGAAGTCATTCATTCGATCTAACTCTCCCTCTCACCCCCTCTCTCTCTCTCACTCTAAATCTTTGTGCCTTTTCCTGCACGCGTATCTTAACCATAAAGAATATTGAGGAAATTGCTTTCTTTTCGCTGGCAAAGGAAACTAAGCGCGAGCTGGCTTGCTCCTTGACTGGCTCCTTCAACACTTCTCTCAACAGAGCTCGCACTCATTTCCAAATTGTTAAGAATTATCGTAAAATTTTACGCACACACCAAAGCCTCAGCCAGACACACGCGAAAAGGCCAACCGGGCCCACATACACACACATACACACATTGCCAAGGACGTGAGCCACCATACAAATGTGTGGATACGAAAGAAATTGTTTCAAGTTCTTCTTCTTCTTTTTTGTGCGACATTTTTTCATACGTTTTTGGTAGACATTTTTATTTGCATTTTTGCTTTTGTTATTTCGTTTTTCTTCTTCTTTACTTGTGTGTGAGTGTGCGTGTGTGCGCTTGCAATTTACACCGCAGCCAATGAACCTTTTTGCATGTCTGTGTGTATGTGTGTTTGTGTGGGTGAGAGCAATTTAAAATATTTACAAAATATCTTTTGTTTTTGGTTCTGGCCCAGGCACACCTACAGTATAGCCAAAAAAAAAAAAAAAAAAAAAAAATCCGCCAGATACAAATTTGTTTATTGCCACATTTTTATGAACTTTGTTTTTGTATTTTGAATTTTTGTCATTTGTTTTTGTTTTTCTTTTTTTTTTTGGCTGTCCTGCTTAATGTGCTTAGTGTGTAAATTATTTAGTTTAATTTATTAAAGTGCACACATAACTCCTGGCATTCTCAGAATGGAATAAAATTAATGATGCCGTTATAAATATTAATCACCCCCGAAATGCTGGTAAACTTGAAGTAACATCAAAAATTATAATTCAAATGCTTTACCATTTCGATTTGATGACTCTACCCCACTTATTGAGTGAGTAAACTTAAGAAAAAATAAAAAATAAGAAAAAAAAAAATCTTTTTAATGATGTTTACACTGCCACGAAAGACTCATCCAAGGACAGTGTCAGTTCAGTGTCTTTTTAGTTCAGGTCTAACAAGTCGGATAGCCCCCCATCCCTGTTGTCCCAGTTGGAATGATTGTCTTGCTTGTCCATTGGTTGATGTCGTTATTTTCTTTATTTCGATTGACTAGAACTTTTCACTATGCCTGACGGAGTACTTTAGTTGATGACATTATTGCTACAATACAAAAGGTTTCACTCTGGTCCCTGCCGCACTCCCAATCACTCCCAGTCAGTGCCACTTCATTGGAAGTTTTCGTTTCTTTTCTTCATCATTTTTTCTGGTTTTCAAACGAAACAAACCCAACGAATCATCAGTCTCAGCCTCCCACTCTCCGAGTAGGTTGGGCCAGGCCCATAAAACGAGGAGACCAGTAAGCGAGTGAGTATATGTTTTTGTGACTACGCGTTGTTTAAACGTCTGGCGGCTTAATGTTTCTTTTTGTGGTGCTTTTCGAACTGTGATTTCCTCAAATGCTGCCAGGGCAGAGCCAAGAGGAAGTGCCAAGCAGTGACAAGCAAAGCGAACGAAAGCCAGTAAAATTTTTCATTAATTTGATTGAATATGGCAAAGCGGCAGGCAACAAAGATGAGACAAGTCGAGTCGAGTCGAGTCGAGTTGAGTTGAATCGAGTCGGTTCAGTCAGGCCGAAAATGTAAAGGGAAATGAGGCAGAACAATTTAATTTCATATTTATTGTTTGATCTGCATTACAGTTTGAATGTGAAATAATTTGCAAATTAAATGACAGCCCACCCGTTCTGAAACGGTTTCAAAACTCTTCTCACTTTTCAAAAGCTTATTTTTTGAATAGTGCGTTCTCCAGATCGATCCTCCTTACATCATCAAATACCTTCTTTACATAATCATCAGCATTGAAGACACTGGCATACAGATCGACCCCATTTGGCTTTGGGCAATTGTGACCGAGGACATTGACACCACAGATCACGCCATCGTGGACCAGTGGGCTACCGAAGGTATTCTGGCATGTTTTCGTAGTTTGTGTATTCTTCACACAAATCATTGTGGGGACTTTCAGCAATAAGTCAGCCGCAGGACTAGAGCCTCTCATCATTTGGCGACATAAATCCATTGGGATCACCTCGCCTATCGTATTTTGGACTTCTTCCTTACCACGCAAATACCTGGGTAATTCGACTTTGGTTCTCGTCGCCATCATTGATTTGCAAAACTGAGGAGTTTGAGCCCGTTTGTTTTCACTTGCGAGGGGCTTGTCAAATTCAAGAACACCAATGTACGTGCCATTTGCTATGAAAAACTTGCTGGTATCCTCCAGAGCTTTTGCCTTACGCTCTTCCCCAGACAATGTTTTGATGCGCAAGTCGCTCGGCTCGACATCGACGAAACAGGTTTCAGCTGTCATGGCCATTTGACTAGATATTAGAGTACCCGTACATACGAACTCCTCACCGGAGTAAATCTTGACTAGAAGTTGTCGCATACTAAAGGTCGAATTTTTCTCAAAGCCTTGAATCGTCGGTTCTTGGAGACTTTCGCCCGTTCTCTTATTGATTACTGCGGTGGAGTTGCTTTTACGGCTCTTATGCGGTCGATGAACGTTGTTGTAATGGCTGGGATGATAATTAAAATGTGGCCTCCAGTCATTGTATTTATATTGCATAAAGATTCTCTTTTTGGCATGATCTTCAGCTGCTGTAAAAGAGACGTAGCTGAGAAGCGCTAAAGAAATATAGTACCGTAAGCTGGACATTATAGGTAACTGATTTCAAGTGATATTGTTGAGGCAAAATTTTAAGCTTTATTGATTGGTCACCCTATACGCTTATATTATAGCCCTATCCACATTCATTCCGTGCATTTTTTTAACTTCGTTACGCACATATGAATAGGTATCGAGAACTCTGGCGTAAATATCAACCTTAGATTTTCTGGGGCAGTTGCGTCCCATCGTATTCACTCCGCAAATCATACCCTTGTAAATAAGTGGATTCCCGAATGTATTTTCACACTTATCGTCAGGCTTCAAATTTTTTACACACATCATATTATGCTGAAGAATATTTTCAAGATCTTTGTCGACGAAGGCACGACATTCCTCGGCTGATATTACTTTTTGCGTTACGGTTTGTATTGATCCTGTACCACGTAGGTAAATGGGTTGAGTCACTTCCGTTCCGCTTTCTAAGAATTCAGTACACAGCTTTGCAGCATGACTACTTCTGTGTCGCTTAAGGGGCTTCTCCAGCACCAAATAAGACAAATTTATGTCCCTGCCAAGGGTGACGTTGGCTCTCACTTTTTCATTATCCATGTTCTTAACGTAGATGTTGTAGATGTTAATGCCCAAGAAACAGTTTGTTATGGCGATGACTACATCCTCATCCACGAGGGTGCCCAAGCATTCATAGTTGTCGTTATTATATATGCGAACGAGCAGGTTTTGAAGTGGAGCTTGAGATGTTGAATTTTCAAATTCAACTTTCGGCGGAGATATTCTTGTTCCAATTCCACTACGAGCAATCACTTCGTTCTTGGGGTATTTGGGCCGCGGAACTGGACTGTAGTCCTTTTGAGTTTTATTACTGTGCTGAGGCCTGTAGGGGGATAGCAAGTAACGATGATAGTGCTCCTTGACACTCAGTACATTCACATGAAGATAGCTAACACAAAGCAGACCCAAAAGAAGCCGTAATTGTGCCATAGTCAAATTCAAATCTGCCGACTTACTGGTTTTCATAGAACCAAACAAATTGTTTTTTTAAGAGTCTGGAAAATTGTTTCGCTTAGCTCTTTAGTCATACTCGGATCTTTAATTGTAACGAAAGGCTATACTTAATTTATTTAGCGTAATTATTTAATGAATTCCTATGCATTTTTATCGGAGTACCTTCTTGATCCTTGGGCACTTCCTTGAACGGACCTGTGCCAGTAAAGGCGCGCAACAAATCCACAGCCATTTGTATGAATGGCACGGCACTGCGAACGGCTAGATACATATCCATGGTCGTCACTTCATCGTCAACATCGCAGCTCTCACCAAATACGTTTATGGCAGCCAATTCATTGCCAATCAGCAGAGGATCCCCAGGTCGTGTCCCGCATGTGTATTTATGATTATTCTTACGATTTAAAATGCAAAAGTACTCCGGTCCACTAGGTATTTTATAGAAGCCAGCGTTCAATAAAGTCTGATTACAGCGCTCCATTTCCACAACCCTGGTTGGCATAAGCTTGAGTTCATATATTGTAGGCTCAATAAAGGCAATATTTACGGAATCACCGGCTTTGGGAACTTTTCGGTATAGAGAAATGTAGGGATGATCTGGCTGCAACTTATGCTCCAAGGCCACCAGAGCATGGCGTGTCTTATTTATGGTGGTGGGCATAAAAAATGCAATCACCTGAAATGTTATTCTCGGCGGTGGATTACCAATTTCTATGCCCGTCATCACTGACATATGCTTGGCCTTATATTCCATAGTCATTCCTCTACCAGCAAAGCATACTGTGGTTGTAAGGATCATACGGCGTGAAATCAATGCTCCACCACATAAAGTTGCTAGTTTATACAATAAATTAACGTAATAGCTTTTATGCTGAGCCACGTCAAATTCAATAGAATCGTCCAAGTCTGGATCCATGTTCCTAAGCTTATTTCCAGGATCTATTGGTTTGTAGTCCACGTGATTTGTCCGTGAATGTGCTCGATTGTAATATACCGGTCGATGATAATTTTCTTCGTACATTTTGAGCCATTTACTGGTAACAAACGGTACACCTAGCAGCCCAATCAGCAGAAGGTTTCTCAGAAGGCAGTTCCTATTTTGTGCCATGGTGAACGCGAAATGAATTGAATTTCTTGTTCAATGTTACATTAGTTGTGCCTAATGAGGTTGATTTGAATATGTCATGGTCTAAGCATATTAGTTGCACTAACTAAACTACACGGAGCTAGAATTAGCAGTAGAAACATCTGCGATCAAAAGGAAATACGAAAAAATTTTGCAAGCATCGTGCAATCCAGACTAACTTCATGGGGACATACACAAACTCAGACAATCATATTAATTAAAAAGTTTGATGAATGTATAGCGATTTTTTTCAAGCACTCCAATCCTTGTTTTGCTTGAAAATCATTTTAGCATTGTTGTTTGGCATTTCAAATTTTTGCAATATACTTTTGTATGCAACCAGGCAGAAGGAACAGTAAACTCTCAATTATTGGAATATTTACCTTTATATTCACTCCTTTCAAGTTCAATGGAATCGACTGAAAAGGAGAAAAAGAAGTTATATTATCTCTACTGTACCTTTATCTAGAGCTACCGCAATGGCGCATATATCACAGATTGAAGTTGAATATTGAATTAAAAAACTGAGCAATGTCTAGCCTCAGCTTTTTACCTGGCCCCAAGAAAAAATATACAAAGCAAACCGGATATCATCCGAGTCTCAGTGTGTCTGGGATTGTGGTACTGGCACGTAAAAAAAAGGGATTCAATGGTTGCCAGGTAAAAGGACGAATAAAACCAAAGAGCCGAGCATGAAGCGAAGGACATAGATAATTAATTTACTTTGATTAAAGTTCCTTCCAAAGAGTCAAGCACAGAGACCAAACTGAAGTTGCGTCTCGTCTGACAGCCGGAAATTGAAGTGTTTTTGTAATGCAGACAGGTCAGTCAAAGTCCAGCCATCTTGGCAACGCCGGCATTTGCATTTGACAGCCTTTGAGCCCATCAACTCGTTCAATATGTCTGAGTTTCAACCTGACTGTGTATGTGTGTGAGGGTATATCTAATTGATGGGCAATCCGAATAGGCCAATCACTTTAACCATGCAAATGTTACACACGCATTTTTGAACTTTAGAGATTCAGGCGGTTTCCTGTCTGTCTCATCAATTATTTCAAATATGCTACACTTGGCACATAACTTGCCCGACAACCCGACTGACACGTGTTTTACAACGTCGCCTTGGGCTTCCAAGACGATCCCAGTTTGTTGATTCGACAGTCTGACGGTGGTACCGTAATTGCTGGTCATTATGTTTATGGGCCAACACGCACACACGAATGAGCTATTTCGAGTCTATACCCATAGACTAAACTCCTATAAATCCTACACCCCACCTCGCGGCGGGGGCAATGCCGCTGACATGTGTCCTGAGGCTCGACAAAAAGGCTCAGGTATGTGGATACACATATGTGCTATGTTTTAGTTGCTCCAGCTCCTATTTCCACTGGTGATAATAGTGTGCCACTGTTCTTCTTTTTGCTGCCATCAACCAGAAACTCTTTCGGATTGGCGGTGAAATTTATGCGTACGTGTGTAGGGACATAAACAAAAACTCGGTCGACGACAACCTCGGGTCATTTATTATTAGCTGTAAAATGCGTGCCGGGTATGGGCCAAGCAGCAGACTGGTCGGAGGCAGGAGGATTTTGTAACAAGTCGTTGGCTGGTGTGGCTGTGTGCTAGTTTGTTTTTAGTGTCTGCTCCGCTATAAATTTGGCCACCCAAACACATCTCAGCATATGGGACTTGTACAAACTTTCAAGAATTTATTTTGCCTAATAAATAATTTTCATTTGCATGCAACAGCAATGAAAACCCAATGCCCAGCCCACTGACTTGAGTGAACTTATCACATCCAACAAAAAAAAAGGTGTGAAAATTGAAACTGCTTGCATGGCTAAGTAGCCAGGTAGGAGACGTAGATGGCCTACAGAGGTCTACAATGACTACCGTTAGGGACATACATAAATTATGGACCAAGCCAGCCAGGCTAACCAGTTGGTAGACTGGCCCCTTCCGAGTATATTTTCTTAGCCTGCGGAAAGCTAAGAGTGCTCCATTAAATTTTCAATGTAAATGGAAATGACAGCGTTATTGGCTTTCTCCCCTTTTCTTTTTTTTTTAGTATACACGACATTTTGTGTATATGTGTAGATGTGTGTTGTTCAATTTGCTTCAGTTGCCGTTCGCCTATAAACGTGACTGTAAATTAAATGTCACTCATACGCCGTGTGAGCTGAGCGGTACCAAACAACAACAGGTAGCATATTTCTCATGATGATAAAAATTCCGGTGACTATAATGACGAGCTGGTTGTATAGTTTTTTTTTGCCATTTTACAGTTTATTATGCAGCATGACGTAATCAAAAACACCAACTCTAAACTAAAGCAAAGGACTGGATGCTGCTGGCTTGATATTAGTTTGGTGGTAGTGCCGCTGGTCTTATTATTTGCTTCCGTTTTGCCTAATGGCAAATTCAATTTTCATATCAAATATAAAATACTTTAAAATGTTTGTAGCTGCCTTTCCGGGCATACACCCTGGAGATAGGAAACCCTTCTGGAGAGCAGCTCGAATGCAATCAAAGCTTTGGCTTTGGCTTTGCCTTAAGTAGCAGATCGGAGGAGGAGCTGCCTTAGCCATATACAAAGTTTCGTCGTTACAGGTTTGCTGAAGGGTCAGTTGTATTCCGGTATGCTATTGCATTTGTCTTAAGCTCTTTGGACATGAATTCACATTCACACACACACACACACACCTACATATCCGTAGACTGAGCATCGGATGCCAGCAGCGGCGTCTTCTTTGATTGCAACCAAGACACACTGGTTGGTCCGCTGTCCCCACTTACCTTTGCCAGTTCTCCCACTGTCTTCTATTCAGGCACAGTTCGTTGCACATTTGAACATGCCCTCAGAAAATAAATGCAAATTTAGCTATAGCAAATACGCACACACACACCCACACACACCCACACACATACATACACTAACAAAACTATAGACACATGCGCTGCTCCTTTTGTTGGTGCTGTACATTTCCTGTGCACGCTTGCCAACCAATGTCCTCTGCAATCCACTTCTTGTCCCCTAGTTTCATTCTATTCTATCCAGCTCATCCCATCTCATACCCATACTGATTCTCTTCACTTTCAACATATTTGTATAAATTTTCGATTTTCTGCTTCAATAGTCTTCTGCACTGCTCACCAGCTTTCCACCTCTTGTCTTTCATAGCTCCTTCTCGCTCTCACACACAAATAACAAGTATTTTTTACTCTATTCGTTCCTTGGGTTCACTTTGTTTATTTCTCAAGAATTCAATATTTTTTCAAACTATTTCTACTTTCTCTCGATGCTTCGCTCTATATATTATAGCCAAAGGATTGTGCTTTGTGTGGGTCACACTCACAGGCACAATGCAGAAGCGAGAGAAAAAGAGAAAGAGATAGTGGTGAATCAAACGCCCACACGCATTCATAGACTGCAATAGGAATCTGCTAGCCCGTATTCCAGTCTTTTGCCATTGAGTTGAGTGCGCTTTCATTAAATTCTTTCACTTCTTTTCATGCATTCTTCTTTTTCGTGGAGAATACTCGAATAGCTTTAAAATAGACATCTGAATACTCTTTGGGAAAATACAATTTTCAAAAAGCAACGATTAACCTACTAAATGAAAGTTTCAATAATTAATTCATTTTTTAAATATTCTTATCAAATATGTCAAAAATCGTATCCACTTTGGCTTGGTAGAGATCAGAGTTCCTTTGGTGCAATTTTAGAGTTGTTCAGTTATTGAAATCTTCGTGATACTCTCTCTCAATTGGCAATCAATTGCAAAACTAACAATCAGTAATTTAGTGAGTTTTAAAAGTTTCTTGTCTAAGACTTTAATAAAGTAAGTTCAATTTATTTTTTATTATTGCTTTATGAATGCTCATTAAATTTTATTGCTCTAGGAAACTTGGTCACCTCACACAAAAATCCTGAAAGAAAAAGAAGAAATAACAAAATGTTAGAGAGAGTAAAAAGATTGAAAGGGCTGTGTACTTGTGTGCTACTTAATGGCTAATTAGTAGTATAATTTACACCTTAATGAGTACAACAATGCCCAGCGTACTCTTTAAGCCGAGCACAACGAAATTGAAAGAAAAGGTGGACCATAAAGGGAGTATACACTCCGCCCTCACTAACTGGCCAATAAGCCACCCAGGGAGACCTCCTATGAAAGCCATGAAATTTTTGCTACTTTCAATGCTAATTCAGCTCTAGGTAAAAATGAAATTGTAACTCGCTAAGCATTAAACATTACACATACGTGTATGAGGAAGAATTGCCCCTACTCCGGTTGTAACCTTTCACTCTTCCTGCATATTTTGTTTTATGTGCAAATCAGCGTCCATTAATAAAGACAGCCTAGGCAAAATGTTACGCATACGCCGAGTTGTGCGCCTTGCATTAATCACAGAGCCTGAGTTGCCGGGCGTGCTAATTTCACTGCAAATGCCCTTTTAGTATGAAAATTTATGTATTTCATTTTAGACAAGTTGATTTATTATTCCAGCATACAGCCCAAACCATTGGTAATTGTTCGAGCTCGGTTTCATGTAGCTTAAAAACATTTTTCAGAACCACAGAATTTCTGGAATCAAATAAGAGTCAATTTAACTCTGGATGATTGATTTATACTCTAGTTTTTTTTTCTAGCAAAATAACTTCAACTATTTTTATTCTTTGTATTGAAAAAAAAGACTTTTTTCGATATATCAAAAATGGTTGCAATATTTTATCAAGCTTCCAGCAATTTTCACAAAATTTACCACAAATTATATGCTGGGAAAAATTCGAAATATTAAGAAAATTATTTTAGCTACTATACCAAATTGAATGATTGACTTGCATGCAAAGGTGCACCAGACAGAATATGTCACACATCTGTGCGTGCCCAGAAATATGATGCAAATATTGTTGCCAGCAAAATGTCAATGCGAGAAAGGATGAGCAAAGCGCCCACAGTCACATCAGACTAACAAGCATTTGCATTTTATTATTATTGGCAAGTAGAAGCAGAGTCAGCTAATGTACGTTTTAATCGAATTAAATCACACAGCTTCTATATAAATCAAGTGTGGCTGAAGATGACAAAAGTGCCACCAAGTGCGTATGAGTAATGTGGCTGATGTCAGCGGCACCAAGTAGAAGAAATCAGGTCATAAAATTTTAACAATTTAATATGGCATTCACTCAGTGAACCAGAGACTGATTGGGTGAGTGACTGCCTGACAAAATGATGGACGTTCGAAGCGAACGGGTGATAAAAATCAAGTAGCCAGCACCGTATCTTATCGCCTGGCGATTTCAGCTAAAAGATCAATTACTATTGGCCATGGCTATAAAAATTTCTGCGAAAACAAAAGACAAGAGGCGCCGATGATATTAAATTTGAAATTGCTCGCTCCCCAAGTCCATTTAAAATCCACCAAATCCAGGCGAACAAAATAAACTGAAGCCACAAAAAAAAAAAAAAAAATACAACTGCGGTAATTTTAAATTTTTATATATTTTATTTATGAGCCAACAGCTCCACGGAAAAACTCACAAAAAATATATACGCATGTATAGGTAAAAAAATAATAGAAAAACCAAAACGAGAGGGACAGAGTACAATCCGCAAGGCATTAAAAAAAAAAATAAAAAAAATAAAAAATAACGAACAAAAATATTACAACATTTTAATAGCGAAAATGAAGATTTATAGCCCACAATTGTGGGCGCTGAAAAAAAAGGAAAAAAAAGTGACGCAAAGTGTCCCCAGAACCTAAAGCTTAACTAAAATTCGTGTTTAAGAAAAAAAATAGAAATGACCGGAGAGAGTGAGAAAGTGGGGGTAAAAAAAAGTAAAACTGCCAAGTGTAAAAATCCTTGCCATGTCACGTCACGTCAGCCAGGCAGTCAGCTAGCCAGTGGAATCAGCAAGCGCTGACGCGGAACTGCCCGTTGTTGTTGGATTTATTGTTGTTGTTGTTGTAGCTGAGCCTAGCCTAAAACGGGCAGTGCAGGTTTTTAGAGAGGGGAGGCGCGGTTGTTAGCCGCCCGCCAAACTAACAAAAATCACGCTTCTGCCACATCATTGTTTGATCTTTCTGTCATTCATTCCCTCTCTCGCTCTTTCTCTCTAGCGGAGGACACACACACACATATATACATACTCTCAACAAGAACAACAACTGGGCGTGTCCAATCAAAATATGCAAATATTTTATCCGTAAAACGTCGCGTTTGATGGAATTTCGGCACATTTGCCCGGTCGCTGTTATTGTTTGGTTTTTGGTTTCTATCTTCCGCCGGAGACTTTGTCGTCCTTCGGCCTTGTTTGGTTTATTTGGGTTTTAGTTTAGGTTTGGCCCAGACAGTGTGGCACCCATGCCAAATTAGCAGCAGTTTTTGCAGCCGTCTGGTCAATTCAACTTCAACACCCTCCTCCTCCTCCTCCTCCTGCTCCTCCCAGCCTTGCTTGACCCTACCACTTTATCTCTCTGTCTCTATCTCTCTCCCTCTCCCTCTTTTTTTGGCTTTCTCTTCGTGCACATGTCAATCAGCATGTACGCTGATTTATATTCAGAAATTTCGTGTGCGGTTTTCGTTAGTTTACTGCGCTTTAATTTAATGCTGTCAACATTTGCGCGTCATTTGTTGGTCAGTCCCTTTCCGTGCATTAAAAGAGAAATTCAGAGAAATCGAGTAAATTGGTAGCCACAAAAAAAAAAACGAGATTATTTGGCAGGCATTTTTAGATTCTCAATTTATCTTTGATGACCTCATTTAGTGAGTGATTTGCATGGGCCCTTTTCATTTACGAATGACTAGACATTTTTTTGAAAAAACCTAAACAATTTTTAGCTGAACAAGACTAGCCATATAATTAGTGGCCAATTAATTGGGTTTTTGACTAATTTTTCTGGTCACTCCTTCAAAATTGTTAATCGTTTTTTGGAATGGAAATGGAATCCGCCGCGAGACAGTTGAGTTGACCTAGGCAAATCAAATTGCTTTGCCCGAACATGGAAACAATTGCTTTATGAGTATAATAATTATTATTACAATAGGGATATACATGTCCCAATGAAATCAGCTAAGGAGGAGGAGGAGGAGTTGGGCCCACCTGGCTAAGCATTTGGCAATTGTAATTATAAAGTTGCATAATGTATGCGTCTGGGCTGAATACATTTTGGCATTAGTATTGCTGGGAACTATGCAAATTGTAATTAGTTTGTGTTTTGGGCAAATTTTCGATTATTGAATTTTGGAGTTAAAATGGAGTTCAAAAGCCAAATCTAGTTTCGGCCAAGCCTAATGAGCCACTGACTGGCCACCGACTGATTTCGAATTTCTGATTTCAAATCCATCGAACTTCTCCATTCAAAATGTTTTGTGTTCAATAACTCAATTTGTGTCAATCAAATCGCTTTTCTCATTATTATTATTATTATTATTATTATAATCGGTAGCTGTTGTGTAAGTTAGTGATTATGTAAGTGATTAAACTGTTTATTGAATTTAAAGCGTTAATGTATGCATTTTTTTTTTCTTAAACAATTCGGCGTAAACATAAACCATAAACCAAACTGACCCAGCAGACAACTTCCGTTGTCACCTCATTAAAAACTGCCAAGCCTCCACACACATGATTACTTTATGTTGCTGGATATTTCCGTTTGGCATAAATGAAATTTATAATGACAGCTACAACAAACAAACAAACAAACAAATAAACAAATAAACAAACGAATCGAATGAACTGAGCGCTCGAACAACACAAACCTCTGGCTTACAATTATGGTCAAAGTTGGTCTGCAGACAACGAAAATAATCAGAAATTATTCAATTGGCCCACCCCACCCCCCTCTCGGTGATTCTCACTGGGTGTGAGTGCATTTGTTGTTTTATATGTTTGCTTTAATTAAAATAGCAGGTCAGAGTTAACCATTCCGTGTTGGTAAGTCAACGTTTGTTGTTATAATCATTGTTTTGTTTTTATGCCCTTTTCTTTTTTTGAATAATTTATATTCAATTTGGAAATAAATTACTCTAAAAGTATTTAGCGCACAGCACCAATGAAACCAGCAATGGGACAAAATCTGAAAAATATTTCCAAAAAATAATTACCAAAAAATATATAAATTTATTTATATTAAATAAATATTATATAAAAGAAAGCATTAGGATTTTTTAAATATATTTTTTTTTTTTATTTTTAAGTGAAAGTTTATAAATTGTTACCATTGTTAAAGGCCGGCGTAGTTGGTAACGGGATTTCGGTTGAACGAACGAAGGCTAAAATGTGTTGGCATTTTGTGGGCAGACATGGTTTGGCATGACATTTTATGCCCAGACTGGGATTATAATAATTGTGTGAGCTATTTAAGCATGATAAACACAAAAACCCCAACGCCCAACAAAAAATTTGAGAGAACCAAAAAAAAAAAAAAAAACGGCCTGGGAATAATGAAAATTATATACTTTACTTAATAGATCAAGAAAGTTTCTTAAAGAATTTAAGAAAATTCTTATATTTTCCTCTAAAATATTTCAAGCACAATACGCTTAACGGTAAAACGGTAAAGATAGCGTCGAGATATTTGTGTCTAGGTCCATTACAGAATTGAAACGTAATACTCGAATTGACTGGTCCAAGTTTAGTCTTATTTTTACCAAAATAAATTTAACAAAAACATTTTCATTCATTTTGAGAGAATGAAACGGAATCCATGGGTTCCTATCCTTCCTACATATTCGATACATAAACTAAAATTTCTATATTTTTTAAAATGGGATAAGCAATTATCTAAATAGTCCCGACTTAATGAAAAGTAACTTTTTAGGCCTTTGAACCATGAATATGGTCAGTTCATATAATCTAGATTTTCATGATCTTAATATACCCTAACTGGCTTTCGATTTAGTGTATTAAAACAAAAACTAACGAAACAAATAAAATCGTTAGACCGCAACTTTTAAAAACTAAAAAAATCGGTATATTTGACTGTGCTAACGGTAACGTTGGCATGCGGGTTTGGCTTTGATATTGGTTTTACATGTCTGTGGTCCTTAAAAAAAAAAAAAAAATCAGAAAAAAAAATAATAAAAATAAATAAACAAACCGTAACAAAACTAACAACTAAGCCACATCAGAACCGCATTGCTACATCTCCACAGTGAGTAAATTCGTGTTTGCCCAGCACTCAGGTACAATCTGTGGGGCTTCCAGATGGAAGGTTGCTTTCCATTTGGTTTCTGATAGAATGACGAGTGAGTTGGGCCACGTTGAAATTCAAGTGTCAAATTAACAAAAACTTTAACCATAGCATAAAGTGGCAAAAAAAAAAAAATAAAGTAAGAGAGAAAGAAAAGACGCTAAGCTGCACTCTTAAATATTAACTTTTACTTAAAAGTGTACACAATTCATGGTTGCCAATTAAACTAAAGTGTTGCCAAGAGCGGGCCAAGCTAGCTGCTGGCTGTTCTCTATGATTCACTATAAGGCTAAGGATGGCTTGAGTGTCGACCGCAGCATGAATGAAATTTCCCACAGCTAGATAAACAGCCAACAAGCTGAAGCTGCTCAATGCCGCTTAGTTAGAGCACACACACACATACACACGCACGCACTGTCTGCCACACCCACACACTTGCAAATATTGATTGTCTAACAGACAAAGAGGGTGGGGGAAAACAAAAAAAAAATTCAGTAAGAAAAGTTTTGTGCAGTGAAAAACGCCTATCCAGCAGCAGAGTAAGCCAAAGCAAGCCAGGCCATGGCAATTCAACCAAGCAGAGAATGCAAAGCCAAAAGCGTTGCTCCTGCACCAAAGTCAATTTTCACTCAAGTCGACGTTAGTTAAAAAGTTAGCTACACTGACGCCGATGCCAGAGAACAAAAACAACAAAAACAACAGAAAAAAAAATGGAAGCCGCTAGAACGTAAATTTTTATCGCTGTGCCGTTTCATGGAAAAAGGTTTCGAGTGCAAAATAAAGTTACTTTGGCAATGCGATGCATCAAACCGCAAAACAAGATAATTTCAACGGTAAATAAATCACTGTGATGCCAGGAAGAGAAAGAGAGAAGCCAGATGCCGGTGTGAGGAGAAAGTACTATTGAAATGTTGGCGAGGGTGCGGGGAGGGCGAGACGAGACGAGAAAAAGGGTGGAGCAAGTTTAGTTTAAGTGCAACTCCCAAAAGTAGGCAACACAAAAAGTTGCCAAAAGGTACACGAAAAGTGTGAGTGATTGTCAGGGCCTAGGCGGGTCGGGGATGAAAAGCATTAGCACCTCGTCCGCTAAAAGCTGATTAGTTGCACACAAAGCACACTTAAACACATACAGCACCAAAATTTGTATATCTCTGTGGGTGTGTGTTTGTTTGGCTGTATGTTTATCCATATGTGTGTGTGTGTGTTTTGTGCTTGCATTTTCATTGTTAGCAAATAGGATTTTGCAGCTAACGCCCAGGACTCTGGGAGTAACAAGTGCAGCAACCATTTACATTTGCCACAAACACATCCACCAGGGACTACCACAAACACACACAGGCACACACAGACACACCCAGACGATTAAGGATATAACAATACCTGTCCAATGTCAGTACTCTGGATTTACAACCAAAAAGACGCCTGCCAACGCATTTGAATCAAGTTTACCCGTTCTGCTGCTGCTGCTGCTTTGACTGCCACTTTTGGTACCTTTGGGCCGTGTGAGTCGTGTCTGCGCCTGTGCCGCCGCATAAGTTGGCTTTTATTTAGTGCCGTTTCACTTGGACATTGTCGGCACTTGAGTTGTCCTCAGCTGACACGCACACGCCAAGACAAAGAGACAGGAACTAATAGAGTTGTCAGCCCTAAAGTTAAGCTCTTTATCACTCTCTGAACTCAAAACAAATTGGTCAACTGTTAGTCATGTCGGAAAGCTTTCTCAATTAATACTTACACTAACTACCTGTCAATTACTTAATATTAGAAACGAAGAGTATGGCAAATTTAATAGAAAGTCAGAGTAATTACAAATTTAGTATTATTTCAACGCGATGAACAACTTCATTAATGAATCAGGAGATTCAAACTGCATTTTAATAAAATACAAATTTATCACTAAATTACTTGAAATTGAGATTCTCAACAATTCAAAACTATTCAATATAAATTCAAAAAAAGAAAAAATTAATGCAATATTAATTTCTATTGCAATGTTCAAATGAACCATAAAATAATTTATAAAATTTTAAGCAAAAATAAATGTAAAGAAATATGCAATTTATTTAATATAAATCAGCATAGGATGGTCATCATTTTCTTCTTATTTTGATATTTAATAAACCTTTATTTTCTATAATTTATTTAATTTGATTTTCTATAATTTTTACATCACAAAATTTATTAACTCAGGAAACTCTATCTGGGGAAATAATAACATTGAATTTTCTCTTTTTATATTTAATTAAAAAAAAATATATATATAATATATATTTGTAGAATCAAATTTCATTTTAATTTATTTCACATATTCCAATTAAAATTCTATTGAATAATAATAGAAAAAATCTATTTTCAGACCTCTATCTTTGGATTGCCTGATAATAATTAAGCTGGCTTTGTTTTTGCCTTTTCGTCTGGGCTATACCACTCAGTCCACACAGATAAAGTTGCATATAACATTGAAGTCAGCTTAAACTTTAAGTAGCTGCCACCTTAAGTCGTAGCAGCTGTTTTGCCAACTGTACCTAAGATACTGCAGTTTCTACTTTATCTCACTATCTGGCGATGATTGCAGCAGATCGCAAGCTAAGGCTAAACCAAACGTGGCATATAATTCCATATACCTAACCCTCAAAGCCCACCCTTTTCCACAGCCAGTATTCTGTATACTATATGTTTTTGGAAAGTCACAGAGAGAGAAAGAGAGAGAGAGAGAGAGAGAGCAACAAAGAGGGATGAGAGAAAGCCAAAAAATAAGAAACGAAAAGACCAAAACTTTTCCATTATTTTTATCTTCTTCACATTTTCAAGTAGCAAAAACTTTGACGTTGTATGCAAAAATAAAAAGGCATTCAACAAAAACAACAACTATAGCAGTAATACAGCAACAACAATAAGCACAACAAAAAAAAAACAATCCCTGAATCAGTATAAGTCCACTATTATATACTCTACCATAAGTTAATCCTTTAATTACAAACAACAACAAAAATTATTTAGTTTTTCCTTTCAATTTTTTTAATATATTTTTTGAGCTTAATTTGGCTTTTTCATTTTTAACGAGTGTGAAAATCAAAATAAGCCAACATTTTTTAAATAATCCCATCTCTACAAGACTGAATACCTGACTCAACATAACTAAGACTAGATTATACAAAATATAATCAAAATCAAACCTGCATTTAAATTGGATAGATAAAAATATCGAATTGTTCTAATTTGGTATTCCCTTCTCTCGCCAGGGACTGGGAGTCTTTGTGGGTCCTTGGAGTGGCCAATTTCTTACCGTTGTATGTGCTTGCATTGCCCCCAGACACCCATAATTCTAAGGGTATAGAGTATAAAGTCAGCATCAACCACAAAATAAAAACTCACCAAAAATTAAGTAAAAATTTTGCATGCCAAGCAAAAGCTGATTTTCATATTCTTTTTGTTGTTGGCCATGTGAAATTCCCTACCAGGCCTCTCCCCTTAGTGCCCAATGCAACGTGGCCCCACCCGGTTCTACCCTGCCCCCCCCCCTGCTTCCCCTTTCACATCGACTGACGTTGTATCTTTTGGCTTTTTATTTAGTTTGTTATTTGTTCATACTTAAGTGTGTCGCCCGTATTGGTTTTATTGGCAAACTTGTCGCTTGTCCTCTTCGAATCGAAGGCAGTCACTGATGCCCAAGACAATAACCAAACTTACACACACACACACACACACATACACTGGCCAAAGTAAGTTGTTGAGTAGATTAGGTTTTTGTACCGTTTCCTTGCCATTGTCTTTAAGTTTTCTTTTTTTTTTATTTTTTGTCTTCTTCTTTTTCTTCTTAGCTTGCTTTTATGTGCGGCATGTCCCCAGTGACCCTGTAAACTTCAAATTGCTACAAGTGACAAAGCTTCTTCTCTCTACATTTGTACATGTCAGTGTATTTGTGTGTACGTCAGGTGTGTGGCTTTCCTTAAAAAAAAGAATAGAATTCAAAGGTAAACAAATGCAAGCATTTTGCCTTTGTTATTTAACAACTAACTTTGGATTTTTTCCTTCGTCCTTCCTCGTCCTGGCTTGTCTCATCTTTATCCGTTTTTGTTTTCCCAGCAAGGTTATTTATATTCTTCGTTGGACTGAATAGAAAATAATTTTTTGTCTGCTTTCAGCATTCGATGTAGTCAAATTCTCAAGTGATTTTTCAAAGCCATATGAAGTATGGGCTCAAAACCACCAACTTGAATAAAAATTCATGGAAACAAATTCCAATGAAAACCACTTTCATTTAGCCAAAGGAACTCGTAAAATAAATGAAAGGTCTGGCATTGATCGCTCTAAAACTAAATCCGAACTAACCTTGATAAAATCGGCACAAAAGATACTTTTTCATAATCTTGTAACTTCATAAAAAAAAACATTGAATATATTCTTTTATCTAAATTCATGCGGAAATTTTGTGAATTGTGAAAATTCTTTCAATACATTCAAATTGTAAAAAAATAAAAGCACAAAAATTTAATGTTCAAGAAGAAATGGCTTATTAAATTTTAATATGCCTACAATTTCCGAAAAGGATGTATTCATAACCACATTTTATGCCAGGTAAACGTAAGTAATTCAACAAAAATTTTAATTTAATTAAATTATGAATACGAAATTTTTGAATTTCAACAGGCCTTTGTATATTTGTAGGGTTAGAAGTGCTTGCGAACGACAAGTGTATTTGAATGGCAGCAAACAAACAAACAAACAAACTCGTCCAGTCAAACTAAACAAATTCATTTATTTTGCAAGCCAACAAACAGAAGAACACACACAAGCCATTTCTCTCCGATTCATATAAACAGCAGGTTGACTTTTTTATAGGCAATAGGAAAAGCAATACCAGTGACGATGGCAACTCAAAATATGCACACTAAATGTGCATAGCCTTTGAAGTGCCCAGCTCAATAATGGAGAGCCTCGAGCTCAGGCTACGATCTGCCTGCCAGAGTCGACCAAAAATATTTGCCCATTCAGAATGAATATGAAGCTGGAAAGCCCAAAAAAAAAAAAAAAAAAAAAAAACAACGCCACATGTTGATTTGGTCGAACGGAAATTATATAATGCAATCCAGGCCAGGCGAACATTGGTCCCACACACACACACATGAAGGCATAAATAAACTGAAACACGAAACATGGAAAACAGAGCATAAAGGTGAGCCCAAAACATTATTTAGCTGTACTTCTGGATCTACACCAAAGGCCAACTCAGCAGGACTCTACCTTTGTCCAACCCAAGCTCATAGATTATTTTTGGCAACTGATTTACAAAGTTCTTATGTTTCTAAGAAACCTAAAATCAAATTGGAATTATTATGAAAATTACTATTTAGATTTTAATTTAACTGCAAACAGAAACCAAATTAGAAAGCCAAGTAACTTGGTGCAGACCAGTGTATATGATTCATAGAGTTTCGGAGAGTGTATGAAACCAAAAATATATATTGGTCTAAGCTGGGTAACCACTAAAAGGCATCAGCAAAACCAATCTCCATCCAAAGCCATATCCGCCAGCCAAACCTGCCTCACTTCGCTATACTCTGTCTGCCTGAAGCTAGATGCTATATGCGCCGATATTAGATTTATATTTATATGACCGTGTGTGAGGCTATGCAATTTGAAATTATTAAAAACCAAAAACCATGTTCCGCCACATTATGAACATGGAGCGAGCATAAAAAGCAAAGAGGCAACCAGGAACGAAAGTAATGAGCGCACTTTGAGCGCAGATTGGTCAGCTTTTACAGTGGTTGGCAGAACCACGACACCGCTGTCACTACCGGAAGAATCAGTACTTTCCTGACTGAATGAACTATGGGTTTTGGCAAAATATTAATGCAATTTTAAATTAGGTGAAATAGAAAATTCAAGAACTTGGAATATGCTAAAACAAATTTTAATGAAGATAAAATTCAACTGAAAGAAAAGAATTTAAAAAAAAGAAGAAAAAAACTTTTAAAAGTGTTTGGCAATCTTTGGTGTTTTAGTTGGCTTAAAATCATTAGCAAAGCAATTGCCATTCTAAACATTCGCAAGTTGTTCAAGTTTTCTGCTCTTGGCTAAAGGAGTTAACTTGACTTTGGTGGAAATAAATGCATTGGGAATTGAGTTGGCAAAAGTTATCAGTAGAAAATCTGCGTGGCAAGCACTTAAATCCACAAAAGAAAACACAAACCACAAATTTCATAATAAATGCAATTCGTTTCTTTTTTTTTCTCTCTTGGAGAAAATGCCAAGCTTTGACAATAAGCAAGCTAAGAAAGATGGTGGAGCCTGTTCAGAGTCCCTGCCAGTGTCCAACATGAATGACATTGTAGATGATGAAAATAACCTCAAGTGAAATGCTACCGAGGCTGCGGCTTGAGCTTCTCATGCTCAGAGTCAAATTCAGTTGCACATTCAATGCGCGTGACACTCAGCGACAGAGCCAAGAGAATGACTAGCCGCAGCACTCGGCCCAGCGTCCAGCAGTGTCAGCAGCAACATCAGCATAAGCAGCCCTTTCCTTTGGCTTCTGGTTTTCTTTTTTTCTTCTTTTTTTTCTCCAAGCTCCCAGGCTGGGTCATTATCATGCACCAGACTGACAGTCGTTGATGGCCGCATACTGAATATGAAGCCATAGTCGAAGCTGAAACCCAAAGTCCTTCTCTGCTTCCCTACCGCTTTGGTCAACTCCAATCCCATCAGTAGACAGCTGCTGGAACTGTTACTAGTACTAGCAATGCTGGCTGTCTTCTTTTTTTCAACTGAGCTTTCGGTAAATTGATCCAATTTATGCTTATTTTATGGCAAATTACAAATGAAAGCGGCGCACAGCAGTGGCATGACCGTCATTCCGCCGGGACAAGAATGCAGGATGCCATTGCAGGATACACAATCCGAATGCGGATGTTGGGGTCAATGCGGTTACGCGCCCAAAGCCACAAGCAACGCTACGAAATTGAACCAGAATCACCAATGATTATTGCCGACTCCTTCTAGATTCTTTAATTATTTGTTTTGAAATTAAAGAATTTTCAATGCATCCATCAAATTAAACGAAAATTGTATAATAATTTCCATGTAGGCTACAGCAGATTAGTTTGTGTTATGATAGATTAAGGGTCAAGTGTCCAAAAATGGTTTCATTGTGAATACATTAAATGCAATTATGAGAATATTTTAACCTGAAACCTTAGATCACTTTAAACATTCTTAAATATAGAACATATAATAGATTGGTTCGAATATGGCAGTCAAGACTTTCCAATTCTCTAGGGCTCTGTCATTTGGAAGTACTCACATTTCATCCATGTGGAAATGAAACCAAGAAAGTTGGAAGATTTAACTCGATTTATATACCCATTTTTTATAGAGTTATTAATACTTTTAAAGTGGTTGATGTTTTCTTCTTTAACAGTGAAAAATCACGTTGGCGTTCCCAACCAGACAAAGGGAGTTCATGTTATTTTATTTCACTCTCATCACATTATTAGATTTTGAATCCTCTCAAATACTTTTACAAACACTACAACTGATCTTTGATTTCTTTTTTATTATATGAATGAATGTGTGTGTGTGTGTGTGTGTGTGTGCCACAACATGCGTCAAAATGGTTCGTGGTCTTTTCTTCTCACCCATCCACCGGATTTCTGTCAAAATCTAAAACACTTTCTTTTGCTCTTTCTGTCTTTGGCTTTTCTGGGTTTTGTCCCTTTCTCTTTCATTGTCTTGCTTATGCGCTTTTGACTGCTAACTTCTTTTATTGGCTTCTAAATGCACAGCTAAATCCTTTTTACAAATTGCCATGACCATTGTTGTTGCTTGTGCCACTCTTCCAGAGCTCATTCTTCTTTTACTCCTTCTCGTTGTATGTTTTATGTACACTGAGAGAAATCTGAATTCCCCAACTAAAGTCAGCTGGTTTTTTATAGTTGAAAAAAAAAAACAATAAAAGAATATTTATTTAAAAGGTTCTTAATATTTTTGTTTCTTCTTAAGCAAAGTCGATAGTTCAGCCATGTCGATAATTAAATGAATAAGACTATCGATTGAAAACCATCGATATGTATTTTGTGGCAGCCCAACATTCTCGATAGTAAGTGTGGCAGCCCTGTTTGGTTGGATAGGCAGTAATCAATTAAAGTTTACGCGAATCAGCTTAAATACACGTGCTACTAAATTGTGAAATAATAAGATTTGTAATAAAGAAGTATAACATTAACAACCTCGGCTCCAATTTATTTAAAAACAATCTGGGAATTCCTTCATAAAAAGAGTAAGTTATCGTTTATTCATTAATCAAATTTACTGAAATTATATTCTCCACTTTTTTTCTTTCTGTGTAAATGGGGATGTACATGCATGTGTATTTGTACTTTTTACAATTGTTGCATTGTTTTCGTATAATAAAATTAAACTTATGCACTTTCATGCTACGTTTGCCATCGGCTCCAGCTTGCCCTCTTATGCACACTTTGCCAACCTTGAGGAAAGGGGAAAAGTGGTTATGCATTTGTTAAGTGGCAAAAGATTGAAATGAAAGCTATACACACTCACACACAGAGAGGAGTTGACATGCAGCTTATTGGTTTGCTACATGTTTGTGTGCTTAAATGAAATGAAATGGAAAGAATCGTCTAGCTTGTTAGTTGTTCTACTGTCGTTTAACCAACTTTCCATCTTTGAATTTTCGAGAGGGTGTGCATATGGGAGACCATCTTCGTTTCTATACTTATATGTGAGCGTGTGAGATTCTACTCTTTTTACCATATCGAAAAGGGCGCCAGCTCAATTTGCTGGGGGTCAACTTCTTTGCAATTTCGTTGATAACCGATGCCATTCAACAAATGAAGTTGACATCGGTGCTGAACTCAAATCGAAATATATCAGACCGGTCAGAATTCTCTATGCTAACCAGCTCAGGTCCTCTGCCAGTTCTTTCATGCTCTTTGACTTGCATTTAATTTTAAAGTAAAATAACTTTTAGTATATTTAAAGCCAAGTCCTTTTACCTACTTACATCTAAGAGGGGCAAATGCATATTGAGATATATACGAATATGCATAGTAGTTTATATTTTAGCCACGTGCACTTTCATAGCCAGAATCTTGTGTGTCCTAAGCACTCAGCTGTCAATTACGTAATTGAAAGCTAAGTCAAGGACTTGAGGCTGTTTTTGGGAATGTAGATGTGTGCGTGTCTGTGTGTGTGTGTGTGCGTGTGTATGCATTGCATACGATTATAACTTTCAATTTTAGTGAGGCTGCCTCAAAGGCCGACCGTTGGAAAGTCTGACAGACATCGATAGTCAAACGAAGACGACTTTTGCCATTCCAATTTGGTCTTTGACATTCTCACTTTGTGTCAAATTTAAATTGAAAAATCATCGGACGAATGCAACGGCAGGCGGCGTTGTTGATGCAAAACGAAATCAACGACAAACGACGTTTGGCATTTGGTTGCCGGAAGTGTTTTGTTGTCATCCCACACTCCACACCGCTTGCCACTCCTCAAACCCTCTCACACCCGTCGATTCACCCCATCAAACTAATATTGAAGCAGTGCTTGGCAAACTGTTTCCGTCAAAACTGCCCCCTCCCAGACCCCAACCCCTCTCCAAAACTGCCTTAAGCGGCAAAAGCCTCCCCAAAAAACCGAACCGTTGAAATTTTTTGGCACGCAAAAGTGTTCAAAGTTTTTGGCACAACGCATAGAAACATGCAGCGGTTCTTCTTGTTGTTCTTGTTGCTATTATTGCCGCGCCAAAAAGTTGCTTGTTAAACAGCGGAAACGGAAATGCCAACAGTCGCACCCTCACTCACACTCACACACACACACAATCAAGAAGCGAGTAAACCAGAGCTTGTTGGAATATCCCGAGCCTGGCCAAGGTTTCAAGCTGAAGTGTAAATCAAACTAATTGAATGTTTTTGCAGCCACTGGCAAGTCTGATAACTCCTGCCCCCACCCACTTCGCCACTCCGCCAATCCACTTTTGGCCGTCTACTCAATAAAATACTAGGCACCGAATGCGCCAACTGATAAGAAATTCAATTCCGATTTGGAAGAGAAAACGTGTAGCGCACCGAGCACTTGGCGCTTTGACGTTCCGTTTCCGTTTTTATTCTTCTGCACATCGTTACCGTTCTTGTTGTTGTTGTTGTTGTTTTCAAAGCTCTCTGCTCTTTGTCGAGCTGTGTGTGTGCTTTATTGTCAATCTTCCAACTTTGAGTTCGACTCGTGTTCTGATTTTAGCCTTTGCTCTATTTTGCTTTTTTTTTTTTTTTTTTTTTTTTTGCTTTGCTCATGCATTGCTAATTTAATTTGACAAATGTTGTGCATACGCAACATTTCCTTTCTATTTGTTTTTTTTTTTTTTTTGGCTCGGCTTTGTGTAAAAGTGTAAAAGCTGCTCTAACAGCAATTCACTAATTAAGTGAACCCTTTCGACCTTTAAATCAACTTCTAGCATAAAGCCAAAGGTGTTTTGTTTGCTCAAAATGTTACCCATTTGCATTTGATTTGGCCTTATCAAACTTAAAACAAATAGAAAAATTTGGGAATGCCAAAGTTTACATACTCTTTTTGAAGTTCCTTTGTGGTATAATTCTTAAAAAGGGGTTTGGTCAGGGAACGACGTATTCATTCTTATGACATACTCATTGAGTCCCATTTGAGCCCATCAAATAAATAACAAAATTAAAGAGATGGTTGAAGGTGTTCCTGGAACCGATTTGGGTTATATAATAATCCGATCTCAATGCAATTTTGTATATATAATTATCTTTATATATGAAATGTGTATCCTAAATTTAAATGAAATCGGTCTACAAATTTAGGAGTTATTCCTACTAACGGTTAAGGTTAGTGATCTGCCGATCTGCCGAGTCATGACAAATGCTCAGTCTATGCACAAAATAAATCCGCGTGGCGAGCTTTATTAGGATACCAAGAAAACTTTGAGAAATATACTATACTGGTTATTCGATAGAAAACTTCGGGAATCTACGATTTCTGTGGAACAAAATGAATATACTAATTTTCCTACAAAAAGAGTAAAAGAATAAATTAATTTATTCAATTTGAAAGAGTTTTTCGATGTAGTTTTAAAGCAAGCCAATCCTCCCCAATTTCTTGTTGAACTCTTTAAATTATGAAAGCAATTTTTTTGATTTATAGAACAAACGAATTCAAATTGCCACAAAATTAAGTTGCATTCAAGACTCCAAGCACTACAGCCATCCTCGAATTTGGCCAATTTCACACCAGCGCATGTACACAATTTTGCAACGAGAAATCCAACTCAGAAATCAAATAAAATTTTATGGATTCAGGTAAATAGAAGTGGCATAAGTAAGAGGTGAGAAGTTGGGTCTTAGGTGGCAATCTCTAGGATTTCATTGCACTCCGTTTGGCTGGTTTGGCAGCAAATTGCCGTTAATTTAATGAGCAGTTTTTGGCCATAAAATCACTTGTGCCCTCAGTCAGACCCACCGAAGACAATCGAGGTTTGGGGGAAGCCACCAGATCGACTGGCTCAATTTCCACGGCAGTGGCAACTGCACAATTTATTTGACTGTTAATTAGAAATTTAAATTATACGCTTAGCCTTTCGCCCGACCAAAGATGTGCGGCATTTGCTAAGGCACTCCGGCTTTCAATTGTCGTTGTTGTCGTTGTTGCTGCTGCTGCTGTTGGTGGTGGTGGTGCTGCACAAAATTAATTGCAGTGGCTGACCCGCATCGTTTACGCCGGAGCCAAGTCGAAATAATTTATAATTTGGCACAATTACTCTGCGGCCTCTCGAACAACGTTGAAATGGGTATGAAGTGGTCGAGAAGACTCTTTCCTTGCATCCTCGCATCCTCGTGCCTTGAGAGTCTGTCAGTGTATAAATGGGTCATTTGCCTGTTGGCAATTGCATTTTATTGATTTTTCCGATCAAAATCGCCGGGTCTGCCACCAACGCAATAGGACAGCTTACCGAGAGCGAGCAAGACTCACTGTACGCAATAAACTTTCACTTGTTTAGTCGCCAAATGAGCAGCAATGAGGATATAACAATGACTAGAAAAAGTCGACAATGAAGGAGCGGAAACAAGACAACTGCAGGGGCAGACAATGAGTACGACATTGTCCAGTGGTAAACACATTCCTCACAGCCAAAGCAATTGGCACAATGCCCGCCGCCTTTGGCTGGGCTGACTCTCGTTTCATTTCGAGTTGACTAGGAATTTCAAGTGGTTTTTGGCATGCGCTCAGCTTTTTGACTTTTTCTTCTTTTTTTACTTGTGCTTCTATTTGTGTTCTTCTTCTTCCTTTATTATTATTTTTTTTTTCTTGTTCTTGTGGCCGTGTTTGGTTAGAAATTGGGTCGATAGCCTTTGGGGCCAGGCAAACTGCAGCTAGGATAGTGTCCCACCATTTCCCTTTTTAGCCATTTTCAGATGTTGATGTTGTTGATGATGATGATGATGAGCAGGTCTCCATTGTTTCTGGTGTGACTGCTTCGGCGTCCATTCTGTTTGCTTGTTCTTTGCTTGTGCATGTAATTTCCGGTGTGGCTTGACTGCACACTCTTTCCAAGCCTCATCAGACGGCTCAGGCCAGCCCAGCCCAGACCAGGCCCAGGCCTCATCTTTATTTATTCCTCCTTTGCTCTTGGCACCCTGATTACTGTCGCTTGTTAGTGCGTTTGGCTTGCGGTTTTTATGTGTTTGGCCAAGTTTTTCACTCGCCCACGATTCACTTACCAGACCATCTCTGCCTCTTACTTTCCCATCCAGCCCTAACCCAAACCGTTCATTTACAGGTTGCCAAAAACTCGCACACACTTTAGCTTAATTTGCAACTTGTTTGCCCGCTCACTAAAAACATTCACCAACAAAGGCAACCAAAGCAAGCTCATATGTAAACAAATCAAGCTCGAAAACTAAAGCTGCGGTGTTGCAAAATATTTTTGACATAATGAGCGTCGCTTCAGGGCCATAAAGTTTTCACCAGTGTACCCATAAACAACAGGGCAACAAGTTGAGCCCAACAAGATAAAATCATATAAAAAAAAAACACTACGAAAGCTTCGAAGTCTACATACCCTTTTTGGAGACAATATAGAAAATGATCTCTGGGACAGATATATATCAGATTCAAATCGTAAACTATCTGGAATAATTAAGAAATATAGAAATGACTATATAAATTTTTATGATCTGATCAATATGAAGATAACTCTTCTTAGTATCCTTCAGGAAAAAATGAAGATGCTCTTTGAGAAAGTACAGATTTCTCCATAAATCCTTATATACTCTTTTCAAAAAAACTAAAATCTATGAAAATAATGAACAAAATGAAAACATAGAAATACAGAAAGTGGAAGGAATCTGTCAGTTTATTTTAATTAAACGACAAATTCTTCATTGTAAAGAATTCAATTGGATTCGCTTGGAAAAGAGTATACAATTCCATAGTTAAGTGGGTTAGACAATTTGTGGATAAATGGACCACTGTTTAATAAACTTAAAGGTAAACAACACTTCAGCTTATCCCATTTACATACCTAATGCCAAGGCTATAGGACAAAATGCCAAGGAAATCAAGGAAACCAGTTTCGTCCAGTGAAAGGGGAAGTACACAATAGGCATATCAGAATATGCCGTTTCAAATTTAAGAGCCTCAGATATAAATAACAAACTCAAGGCGCTAAATAGCCAAAGCCCAACATATACAAATATTTTTGTTAGCCTTTTCTTTTTGCATCCTTTTTGTCAAGCTTATTTTCCATTCAATTTCGAAGGCACAACAAGGCACCAAGAACTAAACTGGCAGATCCCAAAGAACCCAATGAACGACCAAGCCAACCAATGCCAGTGGCATGAATTTATGCAGTCAACTGTATAAAAGGCGTAAAAATATTGAATCGAATGAAATGGCATAGAGATAGAGATAGAGTTAGAGATAGAGACAGCTGAGAAAGCGACACAATTCCCTTGTAAGAAAAATTGAAGGAGGTGGAAAGGGTGCGGTTGTCAGTAAGCTGCTTGTTTGCTGTTTGCTTTTCGTTTGGCATTTGTTTTAGTTAAAGCAGCAAACAAACGTCAAGCAGCCAGAGTATTTGAAGCCCGAAGAGAAAACCGCAAAACCCATAACAACGCTGACAATTCTGCACTATACTATATATACATATATAGGTTGAAGGATCTATATGCGGTGGTGTGGCCAGAGAAGCAGCCGCACGCTCCATTGCATTGAGAAATGTGTCACAGCGCGGGAAATCAAACGCAATCGCAAACCGCAAGGGTGCTGAAATGGGCAGTACCAGATAAAAGACAGAAGACACAAGACAGTCGACACAAAGACGGTCTGTCTTTGTGAGAGAGAGAGCCAAATAGACAAATACAAGTCCGACATATGGCCCCAGACTCCAGACTTCAGACTTCAGAGCCCAGAAACACACGAGAGTGAAATGACTTTCTGTTTGTCTTGGGCATTGCGCATTGTTTTTATTCAATTACCAGGCCAATATGAACCGAAAAATGGTAAGGGAGAGAGACCACCCAGGCCCCCACCACCTCCCCCCATAATAGCAGCTGCAGTTTATTTTACGAATTGGCCTTATAATAGAAAGTCGTTGTTGTTGCTGTTGTTGTTGTTGGTCTTCTGTATTCAAGTAGAAATTGTAAATTGTTTGGAAGTAATAAAAAGTTTATCAAGTGTAAGGAAAAGGCCCAAACGCGACCTTTGGCAGTCAGTGTTAATTGCTTTTATTTGACATTGAGCTTTAAACTCACTTTCTATGTTTTCTTTTAGAACAAAGTAAAAGGCTAGAAAGAATATTAACAAAAGCTTTCAAAATATCAATAGAACGAAACCCAACTTGACTTGAGTAAACTTTTAAGCCGGTAAAGGCAAAAGTAAAACTAAACACAACCATCGATAAACACACACACACACACACACACATACACTCACATATATATATATACATATACAGGCAGACTCAAGCATATAAATCAATTGGCTTTGGCTAAAACGTTTGAAATTGATTTCAAGTTCTTTGGCCATTGTTTTTATATGCAACAAAGGGACAATTTTTCATTTCAAACGCAATGGCAATAGCATCAGATCCAACAACAACAAAAACAACAATAACCAGGACATGGATTTTATGTGTGACTCACACGCACACCACCACACAAATAAAAGCATTCTCTGACACACACACATACACACACACACAGACAGAGTCATTCGTCGCCACAATGTGTGCATGTAAATTGGCTTCATTGTTTATGAGGGCAGCCCGCTTTTGTTATGGGCCTTTTTTGTTTTTTCTCCCCTAAGAGAGTGAGGGCGGCTGAGTGAGAGTGAGAGAGAGAGAGAGTGAGATTTTGGATTGGTACAGGCTTTGTGTGCTTGCTCTGCCCTTGGCCATTGATTGTCAATTCACTTTAAGCGTTGGTCATAAATTCAGCAAATGAGCAGACCGTCCAATTCACATGCTAGCCACAATTTTTCTTAATTCTGGCAAATGCAGAAAATCAATTCTCAAATGGTTTTAACACAACACAGCCAAATCCAATACCAGTTGACCTTTCTCAAAAGAAAAATAGGTTAGCAAAAATCACACAAGTGAAATTCAAATAAACTCTAAATAAGTCAAGGTTAAGGCCTAAAAATAAAATGTTTTCTAGTTTTAACCTTTAATCTTTAATCAGGCTAGTAAGGACAAAGAATGACCTGGTTTTAAAAAGCACATAAACCTCTTTTAAATCTTGAGTTCGCTTACCTTGAATGATTAATCGGAAATCGATAGTATTAAATTGTAAAACCTAAAAGTATCGATTGCCAATTATTACTGGTATCGATATTTTTTTTCACCACATTTAATAAGTTTGAATATCATTTTGGTTATATGATTTAGTATTTCCTTTTTGCCTTTTAAATATTTTCTTATTTGAAATCTTTTATTTTAATATTTGAGCTATTTAAAACAAAGTTTTATACTCGTCCCCTGGCAAATCAAATAATCTTGCTTGGTTTTTAGCCAACGATCATAAAATTCCTAAAGCCATTCACGTAATTCTATGCACTGCTTTGCTTTTATTTAGCTGAATGAATGTAAGCAAGGTTGAAGGGATTTGAAACTGCAAGAGGGCTTGGTAAATAGTCCAAAGCTCACACAAATGTACATTTTGGTTAACACTTGCCAGGCCCCGGGCTGTTGATTTTTTGAATGTGTACAGCACAAAAAAAAGACTCGAAAAAAAAAGTGAACCACGCACATTCATGATGGGTGAGGAATTTGTTACTCAGCTTGAAACGTTTCTATTTATTTATACTGCGCCTGTTTGGTCATTAGACATGACACGCGGCTGTCATCACACAGGGCATTTTGTTTATGTTTGCAAATTGTCAGAGAAAACATTTTGATTGCTCATACGCCGCGTTAAACAAAGAAAGACGCTTTCATTGCTTTGACAAGCGTGTCCAGTTATTCAGTGTGGCCAGAATGTGCGCAGCATTCAGTGTATATTTTTTACTGCAAGCGGTGATTCTCATAAGCCAAGTTAGTCAATTGCCTGGCTATAAAAAGGGATCCTGTCTCTGTTCAGATTGCCAGGAGCACTATTTTAAATTTAAAAATCTAGAGTCCCTAGAGCACTATAGACCACCACCCGGAGATCCAACCGTCGTTTTTTTGCCCAAAAAAAGGAAAATTGCACGCATCATAAATTACTACAGAGCCGTGGCCAGCACAACAAAAAAACCAGAGAAATCTCTACTAAGAATTGCAGCCGTGAAAGCCGAGGCGGATTCAACGACCTCGAATTTCATTGTGAAAATATTACAAGGAAATGGAATCGATTGTAGCGGAGTTCTGGTAACAAGGCACTTGGTTCTCACCTCCAGTCATTGTTTCCAGCCCAATCATACTTTTAAGGACTGGCAAATACTGACAGAAAGTCAAAAAAGGCTAAGTGTAGGCCATAAATGGTTAATCCAAAACATTCCAGAAATGACTCTACTGTATATCAACCAAACGGATTCGGCTATCAAGCCAGTACCACTCTGCGATAAGCCGGTAAAGCAATTCTCAAACGCTACCATGCTGTTGGCCAGTGCTAACCTAACTTACTTTGGGAAGCGCAGTACCCGACTGATCAAGAATATGGCCTGCAAGATCATTTTCATGGAGGAAGAAGAAGTCTTTATCACTCCCAATATGATGTGTGTACAAAACTCAATGAAGCCGGATCACTGTGCCACCAGGCCAGGCGATGCCCTGCTCATCGATGGGAAGCTGTGTGGTGTCAATGTATACGGCTCTCGTTGCCAGCAAGGCAAGCCCAATGCCGATCTCTATATAAATATCAACAAGCTAAAAGACTCTATAGTACATTTTATGAAAATATTAAATTAAATCCAGAAAATTAAAATTTTCCACACAATTTTCGTATAACACGCGAAGCAGCTGCTGTCAGGAAGGGCTCAGTTCATTATGCTTCTAAAATCTTTGCTGCTGTTTTTGTACTCCACTCTGGTCTTTTGTGCTGATACGATCAGTTTGTCTAACAAAAATGGCTTGGAAACAGAGATCTCCATACCGCGTCTTTTACTCGGGGATGTGCCGAAGAAGGAGCAAGCCTATCAGATAATACGAATTATCGAGTACTTTGTTCCCTATCCATATAACAATGCCACTATCAAGGCTCGAGCCCCGAAGGCCGAAGACAATAGTCTTGAGATAATACCAGCAAATACCTACGAACGCTATGAATCCAGCACGGATAGCACTTCCACTAGCAATCCCCTGAAAAAACACTTTGTGCTCAAAATACGCCTGCAGAACGAAGACATCTGTACAGGTGCCCTAATCTCAGATCGCCTGGTCCTGACATCTTCGTTTTGTTTTCACAAAGAGCTGATAGGAACATCTGCCAAGTCCTATAAAGTGGTAGCAAGTCGTAGCCGTCAGTATGCCGTGGAGTTTATCCTGCCCGACTCCACAGCCAAAATATCCCCGGAGCTGGCAGTAATGGTATTGAAATCCCCCATTCATGATATCCAGCTCCAACCTGTTAAGCTCTGTACTCAGAGCCCGAATATTAACGACACTGTCATAATGTATATGACGAAATTGCGTATGCGATTTTTCCGTACTTCCATTATGACCTATAGTGGCTGCAAGCGCAGCTATGCCCAGGAAGAGGTCTCCTACATCACTGAAAATATGTTGTGTGTCCGGAACAACAACAAACTGGCTGATTGCCAGACAGCCATAGGCGATCTCTTGATGTATAATGGTGAACTCTGCGGTATCAATATCTATGGACCGCGTTGTCAGGATGACGCCAACAATGCAGATCTCTATGAAAATATATCAAAAGTGCACTCCAGCATTGAAAAGCTCATAAAGCAATATAGTTAGAAAACAAAAAGCATATCTTTTTGAATAAATATAAATTTATTTGAATGAAAATGTTCGGGCAATAAAAAAAAATTCGCTTTTATTTATTTTAGAAAAATCCAGAAAGAGAGCCTAGCTTTTGTTATACATATGTATATATCCATCACTATGAGACACCCTAATGAAAGCCATTCAGAAGTGCGTTTATTTGAGTATTTGTGTGTGTGTGTATCTTTGACAAAAATCAAATCAATCTCACCGAACAAAAAACCCAACAAATGCCGCCCCTTGTTAGTTTCGTGGCAAATTGAAAGCATCGACACCAGAAAATAAAACCCACACTATCTAAAAATAAAAAAAAAAAACATTTGATTTTGCTGTCAATTTGTGGCTTTAAAAATTTAATCTTCCCAAAAAAAATATATAAAAAAAAGGCTTAAAAATTTGCGCTGGGGATTTCAATGAAATATTCTTTGCAGCTGCAATTTTTTTTTATCCATGAGATATTTTTTTGATGTAGATGAAATATTTTGAGGTTGATAAATTTATCATGGAGAAAACGATTTTAAATAGAGCTTAAATTATAATGATTACCACAAGGCTTAAAAATATCTCAGCTATAGTTGTGAAAATCATATGTGCCGTCAGAGTTTCACTCCACTCAATGAAATGTAAATTCAAATGTTTCACGAAAAAATTCAAACCCAGCCACCTATGAGGGGGAGCAACCAGGAAAAACAAAAAAAAAAAAGAGTTTAAAAAAGAAACTGATGATGTTGCATGAGAGAGTGGTCTGAGTAACATGGCTGACAGCAAAAAGGTGTTACACTTGGCTTCGAAATTTACACCACCAACATGGGCCAGGCACTCCAGTCCACACCCTTCCACCACTTTGTCCCAGTTGCCAATGGATCTGATGGTGCAGCACCGCTGCTGTTAGCTTTGGCTTTGCACTAAAATATGCAGTTTGTTTCATGAAATATGCACATGTCCTCGCAACAAGAAAACCAAAATAAATAACAAAAAATACTTAACAAAACACACATAAATAAATTAAACATTAAAAAAGAGTGTACGAGTAGAAAATAAAAAAACAAAAAAAATATTTTAAATTTATTTTTTGGCTAACTTTCGTATGCCCTTTTGCTTCGGGATACTTGATTCCTGACCAAGTCAAATTCGGGAGGACTTTAGTATTTCTTCTTTAGATTTTTATTATAATTGCTTCGATTTTGTGATTTGAAATTGCTTAAAACTCTTGGAAATATTTGGTCTAGGGTATTCACCTGGTCAACAATTTTTTTTAACCATCAATCAAGGATTTGACATTCAAATTCAACGATGCCTGTCGAAAGCGACGACGCCAACAATGTTGACAACAAAATTTATGTACATAGAAATTAATATTAAAAAAAAACACGTATATATTTGTTGTCGTTTATAATAGAAAACAAGAGACAACAGCAGAGTCAAATTCTTAAAAATAAAAACCGATAAAATATTCTTGTGTTCATTCTTCTCTAAATTGTTGAAAATTTAAGGACTTTTGGGGGAAAAAGGTATTTGTCAAATTTGGTCGAAAATTATAAAAATAAGAAATCACATAAAAATGTGTACGAAAAGTATTTCTAATATTTGATGAAAAAATTGCTTATTTTTTTTTATAACATTTTGAGTCATCAAATCAATTTAAACAGTTAAAAGAAATCTTCTTTTCACCAGCTAAAAAAAAAAAAGTATTTTTTTTTATATTTTCGTTTGGACAATTTTTTATTGCCTGCTTGGTGAGTGGTCAGCAAACAGTGAAAAGAAACATAAACACAAAAGGAGAAAAAAAAACGAAAGAAAGAATTCAAAAGGCGTTAAAATCATTTTCAAAAACTTTTTCCCTACGTGACTTACCCGGAGACGACACGGAGACTACGAGCGACGACAGGATGATGGGCTGACCGGGTAACGGGGGCGACGAGGACAAGGGCATAAAGTTATTGTATTTCCTGTATTCCCTACAAATTGTTAAATTTCTGCCTGGGTTGACAATAAAAATAGGTGGCAAGTGCATAAGCAGCAACAACAAAACAACGGATGGTATAAAATAAAAGTTTTCCACTTAAGGTTTATGAAAAGTTTAAGCCCACACAAACAAACAAACAAAAAACACACACACACACATACAAATAAACAAAACAATGAAACCCACGCAGTTTGAAGAAAATGGTGTGGCTGGCTTTCCCCACAATCACACCTAAAGAAAAAAAAGAAACAGAGGCTCCCGTTTTGGTCGCCATAACGGAAGCGGAAACGGTGGTCTAAAAATGATGAATTCGCACATACCCACAAATGCGGAGAGATCGAGATTCGGTTTGTGCCAAACACAAAACACACTCCAGAGGCAACTTGGACTGTCATTAAAACCAGGGCGTTTCCGTATAGTCGAGTCAGCCGACTCGGCCCAGTCAAAGATTCGCAATAAACGAAAAGTTGAGGGCCCCAAAAACCATCTCCATAACCACTTAACGCGTCAGTTCAACTGGGAGTGGGAGTCCTCTCTTTGGTGGGGGCAACTGGGAAACTTCCTCTGCAAACCGCACTTCAGACCTTACTTTGATATTTTTTTTCTGTGTGTTTTTTTTTCGTGTTAGTTGGTGTTTTTGTTTTAACCAGAGACCCAAAACAGAAAATTCCCCAAATGCAAATAATAATGTAATTGCCAACAATTTTCTTGACGATTTTGTTTTCCTTTTTATACTCTTTTCAAAAAAAGAAGGGTATACTCAAAAGTTATCTAAAAAGTTACCTTTCTTATCCGTCTGCCTGCTCGTTGATCTGTCTGCTTCAAGTCTGAATCAAGCTACACCTATATCATAATCAATTTTGGGCATAACTCCGAAATTTGATGACTGATCTCATTCATATCAGTTACTAACAATGTCTATCCCTATAGGCATCTATATATCAAGTTTCAGTTGGATCGACCAACTATATCTTATACCACCAAATCAAATCGACCTTAGTTATACTTTCAGGCATTTGGCAGAAATAACCTACAGCAACCCTAAGATACCCTAAAGATAGTATGAGTACTTTGATTTATCAAAATTATAGGATCACAATGAACAAAGAATTAAAAGGTTAATTTCTCCTTCAATTTCCCATGAAAGACTTTCAGGATATCCCAAATTCGAGTAAGCTCCGATTTAAGGTAGTCACTTATTTATATTTTATTTTTCCTTTTCTTTCTTTTCGGCTAAAGTTGAGGAAACTTTTTCCTCTTGATTTTCTGTGGCATCTTTAAAGGAAATTAACTTGCTTAAAACGTTTATATACACATTTACATTTACACCTCAACTAGAAAAAAAAAAAAATGAAATATAGAAATGGAAAGAAAAAGAAAATGAATAGAAGATGGAAAGCCGCAAAACAAAAGTTTAAATTTTTGCCTGACTAATTGCTGGCAAATGTCAAATCGCACATTAATTGACTTGAGTCTCGGACAAAACGCTTAATTAGCACTGACAATGAATGCAGCTTGAGTGTGGCCAAGAAAATGACCGCGCCAATTGACAAACGACATGCAATCCGCAAGTCAAATGGCCAAGGCTGACATGCAAATATCCTGACACCGGAATGAAATACCCGGCTTAGCCGAGGTAGAATTGAGCTAAAAAGGATAAAAAAAAAAAAATGGTTGGTTTCAGGAGAAAAAGTCAAATCTAATGTGATTTTAATTAGTCAGTGATAATATCAGTTGCCTTTCGGAATAGCTTACTAATGTCTTTAGAATCGGTTGGTTTAATTGGTCCTTAAAATATTATATAATTTTTTAGTCTCACCCCCTCCCTCACGCACTTCTTATCATACACCGAAACTCTTGAAAAAAAAAAAAAAAAATGGGCCCGCAGAATTTTGAAGTCTCGAGCGTTAGAGGGTCCTCCTTGTCTGAGGCACGTGCTGCCAGTACCGACCACGTCGCAGACTCGACTCGACTGTGGCTGCCGTCCCTTGACTTTTCATAGATTTAATAGTACATTTTTCTTGCCAGCAGCAAATCGTACCACTTTGCCAGCCACACAACACTTACTGGGCGAAGAGAGTAAACTACCCGCTGCTTCTGGCATCTCTACTACGTGCCCCTGCTGATTTAACTGCTGTTTAGTATGCCACATGTGTCATATGTAGTGCGGGCATATATTTATTTGAGCAGAACATAATGAGCGTTATTTATATTTAAGCAGTTTGCTCTACTCACTAAAAACACTAAAGCGAAAAGAAACAAAAAAAAAAAATAGCAAATATACGACGGTCACATCAAATTTCATAAATATAACCTTTTAATTTATTACGAGCATCCCAAATTATTCATTACAAATACTCTCCAGATTCTCTTAAACCAATCAATATTTTTACATAGTTTCTTAAACTTGGAAACCTATTTTAAATCTTTCGTAATCAGAGGATAGAGACTCTTTCATTTCAAATGGAAAAACTTTCTTTAATAAATAGGGGAACATTTTGAGAAAGAGTTATATATGATCAATGGCAAACCAGGACCTTCACAGAGCTAGAGCGGCATCTATCGATCATGTTTGCTGGACACTTCGATGAATGAAATCAAAATTTTGACTCTGAGATTTTATGGGCAGTCTTGACTCTCAGATTTCGATTTCCATATATCTCGTGTAATAATAGTCCGATCTTGTTCATATCTGACAATCAGAAGGTTATCAGATTTTATCTGAGCCAACTAATATAAAAAATTCAGAGCTAAAGGCAGTACAGTTCCCTAAAAAGTGAGAGTTGAAAGGAAATAGGATGAGAAAAAAATTAACTTGTACAGGGTGAGAGCATAAGGAGTCTGAATCTCACGTAAGGTTGCTTCTTCTTATATATTATATACATGAGCAGCAAGATAGTATACCCTAAACCTTTAGGTATAAAAAACTGCTTAACTGGTATGGAAATAATATTATTTCCATAACTTTGTGCGAAAAATACAAATTTATTCCATTGAAATGACCCAAAATGTGATTGCTTCACTTTTATATTTAAAGTTTTCTATATTGTCCAAGTCCAATTGTACAGATTTAAATAAGTATAAAAATATAATAAATCTCACAACTCTTAAACTTTGTCTGTCTTGTGTCTCAGATTCCAGCTTTATTTTCGTGAGTGGTAAACACACATGTAGACACTCAAATATATGCGATTTTAAGATATATCTTCTCCTTTTATATATTTTTCTTGTAAGCTTTCTGGTCACCACAAAGCGTATTATGATAATTGGAAATTATGTTTATGTAAAAATGATGAGTAAGCGCCGATGGGCAAACAGATAATTTGTTAGCTGGGAATATTTGTGTCTGGTCTGGTCTGGTCGGCATTAGTTCTGGGTCTCGTCTGTCTAGTTGGCCAAACTAACATTTATGCCGCATTAATCTGATTATTAATGACCCAACAAGAGAGACAAAGAATGATAGTAGAATGAAAAGAAGAAAAACTTTTGCGTAATTGTATACTAATGCAATCAATTAGAGTTAAACTTTAGCCCACACGTGCCCCAGATTCAGACTGCGTCACAGACTCTCACAGCCTCTTTGATATTACTAATACGCGCAGGGTGCCCTTGAATTAGCAGATTTTGTTTTCTTTTCCTTTTTATTAAAGGTTTTTTTTCTCCTATTTAACCAAGCCAAGACCATATTTCAATTCAATTGATTTCCGGAGGAGAACTCCATACTTTTTAATCGGATAAAAAAAAAATGTGGAATCACCCTATTATGAGATACTCAATTCTATCTCAGTTACGAAAGAAAACTCAAACGCCCTCGTGGTTAATGTAAATCAAATTGTAAGATGCCAGGCAGCCAACAACAAGATTCTTGATGCTGATGAGTTCAATCAAGTTGTAAGCATGATTTCGCATTGTAGCCTACGTCTTTTCGCCCTTCCAAGTAATTCAATACACAATCAACAGCATTTTAGAGTTCATTTGTAACAGCATCAGCAAAGAGATATAATATAAAAAATAAAACGATATACACAAAATCAAATCATAAAAAATAACATACCACTCCGTCGCCGGCCCTCCTTCAGCCAACAAACTCGCCAGCCACGACCACCAGCCCAAGCAACAGGATTTCCTGCTCTCCAGGCAAATGCAAAGATATCTGTATGAAAAGAAACTCAACTTACCTTTGGCATGCAAAAATCCTACGAGAACAAATCAACCCTTAAACTACACCGCCCCCCCGTCCCCTCCCACACTTTGCCCATCTTGGCCAGGACTCTGTCTCCTCTTCAAATTGATGCAATTTATGAAAACTTTTGTGTGCTCAATTGCAAATACACAAGCACTGTCAGTTTTATGCACTTCTCTTCCTTCACTATTCCATATCTCAACCCCCTCAACCCCCCCGTCGACACACACACACACACACACACGTACTGGCACAATTTACTAAAGTAATTTTTCGTTGGCAAGGCTGCTTTCATTTTTCAACTTTGACTGCGTCCTTTTTTCCCTTTTTTTTTTGGCAAGCGTGCAAATCGTGTATTGTGCAGAAAATTAAGTGCCCTTTTTAATATACAAAAAAAAGAATATGACAAACTTAATTTGATCACTTTAAATATAGTACAAATGCTGCAGCATTTCACCCCAATGGAAAGCTATTTAAAGCTAATGACTGTCATTTGTATTTTGGGAAAAATATTTGCCAGCTTTTTATTATAATTTTCTCAAATCAACTGACTCTCTCGCTGGCCTGGCAAGGCATTATTTTTATTATTTATTTTAATGGCCAACTCAAGACACTTTTCTCGAAACATTTTGGTCTGATAATTACAATTAGAAAGAGAAAACCTGAGAGCATTTAATAAGGATAAGTGCACTTTTATTGTGAAACCGAGTAGAGGCATTCGAATTATTTATTATGAAAAAGCCAACTGTGAGACTAATTCAAAGTTCTCTTCGGGATTATATAATTTGATATATTAAATAATATTCAAATTGTGAAAGAGAAATTTGAAATATTTTAGAATTATTTAATATATAAAATAGCTAACTAACAAATAAATACTCATTTAAATCAAATTTGTAATAATCAAATTTTATGCATAATTAAAGTTGAATTCGAGTGCATAAATGAATTTACCATTTTTAATAAGAAAAACAATTAAAATATTCAAATTAGTTGGGCTCATCAAAAATCCATCAATTTATTATTGAAATATATTTCCAAGGGTTGATTATATGAATCAAAAAAAAAAAAAACAATCACTTCAATGTTAAATCGTTTGGCACAGCCCAACATGTGTACAGTCTGCAAAAACAGAGGACTAAACTAACAGAACAGAATCTATAACATGAAGCAAACATAATGCTAACAGTTAACATAACATGGCACCCCGCTTTGTCCCTTTTCGAACTTTACCCCTCCCACAGAAAGGGGATGAAACTTAACAGTAATGTAGAATTCTGGGGTAGCTCGCAGAACCAGGACAGCCTTAACATAACAGAACAGTTATTGTTACTGTTAACTCTACAGTTTTGTCTAAAATCGCAACTGGATTTTTTTTTTTATAAAATTTCAAATAAATTCGTGATTTAAGAATTTATTCAATATTTTTTAGAATTTATCAAAATTTAACCTATGCTATTTTGAAATACAAATATAAGGAAAGCCAAGGGAGAAGCGTGTACAGCAAAGAAGAAGAAAAAAGTTTGTGCTTAGCAAGTTCATTTGGCAAATGGAAGTTTGACCGGGTTCGGGCAACAAAACTCATCATGGCGGTGTGAAAAAACAATGGCTTCCCACCCCTTTTAAAATAGTTTTAATTGAATTTATTGATATTTCAGCATCAACTTCTTATACTTCCCTCCCTCTCTCCCTACTCCCTTCGCACACACACACACACACACACACATGTCAAATGCAAGAGCCCAGAAGTGGGGATTTCAACTGGCGAAAATAACCAAAACTGTTAGTTAACTTTTCATCAGGCTAATAAAGCGTGCGTCTTTTTTAGGCAGTCAAAAGATTGAATCGAGAGGGGGCCTCAGGGCGATAACAAAATCAATGTGCCTTCAGTATTTTGGAAAAATTCACATGGCCCAGAGTGTGAGTGGGTGTGTTTAGTTTCTAAAACTGCGACTAATGAATAGAAATGTCGTCCCTCAAAAACTTTTCATCTGTGTATGTAGATTTGTTTGTACGTATCTCAATTAAGTGAAGCTACCACACACACACACACACACATGAGCATATGTGGTAGGCAGCCTGAAAGGGAAATCGAAAAGTTTTGCTTAAGTTTCTGGCTCTGCCAGCGTACAAATAAAGTGTTGAACAAGATTTTCCACTCATTTTAAATTCGAAATTATGGTTTGCTTCATATGAATCATTAATTGTGGGTGTTCTGCTTTTGTCTACTCTTGATTTAGTTTTGACTTTAGCTCAAGGGAATGACCAAAACATTGACTCTACACGACAGTCCGATTTGATTAATGACGCCGACTTGATGAATACTTTTAAAGAGCCTTGGCACAATCCAGATTTCAGGGAAAGACTCGTCTATTAAATTCCAAAAATAAAAAACACCACCTGCTATAAAATAATAGTGGCATAAATTAAATCTCTGAGGCAAGAGTGAAGAGGGATATTTCTCACTGACTTGTGATGTGTCCTGCGCCTTTTAGGCGCTATGCGTTAACAACTAACAAGCCACAAAGCAACGGCTAACAAGACCATAATCACGAATTTTTATGCTTACGCAGCGATTTCATTAAGAAGCTGAGAAAGGACGAAACCAAAAGCGCCAAAAGCCACTGTTGACAATTGTGTTCATTTTGAAAAGTGCCTGGACAGGGGAAAGGATGCTCGCCAGGATTGAACAGGGCAGACAGAAAAGGAAACAAATATGCTTAGTGGTTAATTTCCGTTTTTTTTTTTTTTTTAGAAAATTCTACTTCCAATTTGAGATGATGTAAGCTCAACTTAAACATATTATAGCTTTTGTTAAACTTGTACTTTAATAAGAAGGATTAAATATTATTTGAAATTCTGGTAAAGAATTTTTAATTTAGTGAAACAAGATTTAAAATAAAATTTGTCATGAATATTGGATAGATAAAATTTAATTAGCCTGTGTAAACTGGATTTTTAACAAATTTAATAAGCTAAAAACTAGAAATCTCTGATATTGCCTCAACCTAGTTTTAGACCCAAAGGAGAAAGGTGTTCGGTATCAACCAGAAAGGGAGGTCGGAAGCTCAGTAAAATAAGTCAGGGTTACTGCAGAAATTGATCTAGATCTAGAGACATCGGAGACCTTTAAAGTAGATCAGGGTGACTAGAGGAATCGCTCTAGCCAGATTCTCGGATCTATCCATCTATGTGATAGGGTAGGTGTATATTTTTTATTTGATTAAATTAACCCTCCCACTGGGCGAGGGTATGAACTGAAAACTAGATACTCCAAGACAACTAAAATTATTCTATATCTGAGGCTCACTCCCTTTCAATTTACTCACTTCATTTTACTAATTTCAAATTCCTGTATTCTCTTCAGACTTCAAATTTTAATATTTATTTGCTCCACTAAAAAGTAGAAAATGAAAAAACCTTTCGTTTCATAACAAACCAGAACTAAATGTGACCATAAATATAGAAATTATTAGCAGAAACGCTGTGAGCTTAAGTTGCTTAAATAGACCGCTAGATGGCGCTCAGGTAGCTTTTCTGAATCACTCATGTATTCACTGTTCACCCTCATTTCTTATACTCATTTCAAAGAAACCAGAGGCATCGCACACCCCTAAAGGTTCAATGGACCAAAGCATATATAGAATCGGTTTTATATTTTATTCTAAGGACAATTTATCCCAACAATTAAAAAAAAAGAAGTGTATGCGATCTTTGGCATCCTGAGGAGAAACGGCTTGGTTGGAACTTGCATTCACCCCATTTAGTATGAAATTCTCATTTTTATTTGGTTATTTTCAGTGCTGCTTTAATATTTATTTGAATTGCAAGCGAAATATTTTTGCGCTCATTCATAAAATTTGACATTAGCATATTTTTCCATTGCGTTAATGTGACAAAATGACAAATGAAGTTAGTTTTTTTTTTTTTGCTCAGCCATCCCAACTCTTCCTCTTCTTCGCACTCTCCTTCTCTCTCGCTCTTGCTTTATTCTTTGGCCATGGACGTTCTTGTCTTTGCCTTATTCATGGAATGGCCAACAAAATGCTGTTGACACGCGTTTTATACGTTTGGCGGCGAAATGCATTTGCATTTTTTGTTATTGCTTTGTGGTTGTTTTTGTTTTTGTTTCTATTCGTGTTGTTGGTGTTTTTTTTTTTTTGCACAAGGCAAAACACTTTGACAAGCATTTACAAACTCGCCAGAATGTTGGAGTGAAAACTGCAATAACAAAAACTACAAAAACATTAGCAGCACTACCAACTTTGAAATTGATAAATTGATTTATGCAGCAAAGGCAACAGCGACGTCGCGTCGGTGGCTACAACAATTTTCACAACAAAAACTTAAAACTGAAAATAGGGTTGACAACCAGAAATATATGCAAACTAATATAACAAAAAAAAAAAAAAATATATATATATATATATATATATATCAGCTCCTTCTTATGATGCACTGAGCATGACTTTTGTCAGCCACCCCGCCTCCAACTTTGATTCATTCACATTTCTTTGTATTGCTGAAAAATGATGCAATCAAACTTAAAGCACACACATACACACACACACGCACGCAAATACAGAGAGTAAAGTTAAAGGCTGATTTTGTTAAATTGAAAAAATAAACCACAAGGCACACAAACTAAATCAAACACAAATATGTCAATTACTAAGCAAAGCCAAAAGTCAATTTTCCCATCAAAAATATATAAGAAGCAACAGAGATCAACAATTAATAAGTGTTACTTTCCAAATAAAAAAAAAAAACTAAAGCTGAGAAAATAGTTTACTCAATGGAAAAGCCAATTATTGTGAATATGTTTTTAAAGTTTTGAAAACAATTTTAAGCTCAAAATTAAAAGGGCAAGGTGAATGGCTTCAGGAACCAATTTAGTTGATTATTCAAGTATTATAAAATTATTTTATTTTGCCTTGGATTTAGACTATCTAGAATATCCTGGAACAAATACAAGAGACTTGTTGAAAAGATTTGGAATTTAAATCTGTATTTTCGACTGATTGGAACTATTTTATAAACGAACTTATTAATTCCTTTAGTATTCAGTAAAACTTTGAAACTTTTCTGGCGCATCCGATCGGACCTATTGAAGTTAAATGATATAGAATTCCATAGTTGTATATTACCTTTATAATTAATGTCAAATTTTGTTGAGCTATGAGCTAAACCTTTTTCCATTCATTCCTAACCTAAGTCTGATATCAGAAAAATTATATATATGTAATCTGACTAAGCAAAAAAGCTAAGGTCTCTAGCTCTTACTGCCAGATGGACCAACCCAGATATTGAGGTCTCTGTGGAGCCCTTCCTTATCTTACCTTGAGGAAACCCCTTTGTATACCTTGAGAAAAATCAAGCAAACTATTCGAAATAAAATTGACAAAATTATTAAAAAGTGTCCAACCAAAAACGGACAAGTTTTGGTTACAAGCGATTCAGTAGTCAATCTTCTCAAGTCTTCGGCAAAAAATAATAAAACATTTTACTTTTATTAAAATTAAATAAATGTAAAAGAAGAAGATAACCAATTTTATTCATTCGCCTGTTTGTGTCCATGGAAATGTCTATATATGTGCGGGACTAGGAATTTGTTAGACTTATTGTTGTTTCCGAAATCGGTTGTCATTGTTACATTTATGAAGAGACTTTGCTTCTATTATTATTTTTATTGTTTCAGTTAGCATACGGGTTTCCTTTTTGAGTGCTTTTGTATTTTCTTTAAGAATACTTTTTAGGCCTTACAAAAATCCATTTTGCCATTTTATTTGAGTGTGTGTGTGCTCTCGTTGTGACCCGAGCAACGCACGTATCAGGGCCTTGGAATCGATTGCCCCCCACCCACACACACACACACACACTCGGAAAACATATTCTTCAATAACACCAACACAATTTCCAATACTTTGCGTTTTGTTTTTGTTTTTCGTAGCAGTTTCAATTTTTGCACAAAACTTTGGCGATCTCCCCATTTGAGTAGAGCCTTTAAACACCCAAAACCATCACACAATAGATGCTCTTGTATGGGAATATACATATATGTCAGCGTGTGTGTGTGTGTGTGTGTGTGTGTGTACTGGGACATTTAAACCGTAAAGACAAATAATTCAATATGGTAAACAAGTCACGTGCCGCTTGTGTTATTGCTTTTTGGCTTTGATTTTGCAAAGGCATCAAGCCAACACCAACACTAACTACAACAACAATAATAACAACAACAACAACATGCATTCATTTATACATTTTCCTATCAAAAGATATGTCACCATTGAACTATGAACTTGAGTGTTTAATAATTGCTTAACTGATTGCCATGATAAACATAATTAAAATTGACATTCACTATTCTTGAACAATATAGAAATCGTCTACAACTATAATAAAGTTAAAGCTAGAAGTAAGTTCCAGAAATATAGAGCCAACTCGTCTATGTCAGCCAATCAAATATTTCTTTATCATAATCGGCTAACCGATATATTTATTTACTGAACCAAAGTAAAAGAGTTTTATTCCTTTTCTTGTTTTATTCTTTCTTTTCCTTACATTTTATTTGGCTCTGTTGTTTAAATATTTAACCACTATTTTTATATGAGTTTGTGCAGATTTCCGAGCTTATTTATAGACACCCAACACGCCTCTGGCGGTACTCCTTCACACGTTCCAAAAAAAAAAAAAAGCAGAGACAATCACAGGTAACTGTTACATGTAAATATTTACAAAACGCGGCAAGCGTCGGCAAACAGACGCCACCACGCCAGCAACTTTACATTTTTCGCAGCTGTTGTTGTTGTTGTTGTTAGTGTTTTTCATGTAACTCGCTTTGTATTACAATTCACAGACACCGCAAGGATCAAAAGCAGCCAACTTCACCTCCCACGTACACACACACACACACACACACACTCGCACGGAGACAGAGACGCATGACTGTAATGTTATTTATGCGATTCGATATTTATCGTGTTTTCGTTGTTGCTATCTCAGTCACACACACATACACTATGTTTTTCCTTTTATTATTATTATGCTGTCATTTCTTTTGTCGCGACATTGTCAGTGCATGTTGGCGGCTCCATATGAAAGGGTTGCCTCACCTATTCACACACACATACACAAACACAGACATCAGCCAACCCTTTCTGCCGGGCGGTCTTTTGTTTAAATCAAAGACATAATAATTTGATGCTTTTAAAAATTGTTTACCCTTCATATTTCATTAATGCTACGATTCACCAAATTTATCTTGAGATTTATCAGCCCATAAAATCCACATACAAATGTTTGGGTTTCAATTTCATACAATATTTTGTCCCAGTCGCAAATCAATTTCGATCAATTTCCTTAAGGATTCATGGGTGCGTGTGTGAAAATATTATTTCTTCCATCTAAAAATTCCAACAGCAAAAACATGTCAATTGTGCCTAATAATGTCAACAAGCCAATATATCATACTGACTAGGTGCCTTACAATTTTAGAGATATTCTCCCAAGTCAACCCACACTCACACCCAACTTCGGTTGCCCTTGCCGCAAGCAATGGCTTACCGAGTGCCATAAATTTCAAACCAATACATAAATACGACTTGGGTGGCAATGGGGAGTGGAAGACGATTTGATAGTATGCATTATGTTTTTATTACCCCAAAATTTTGTGAAGAGAATTTTAAAAATGGGCAGCAAAATCAAAATGAATTTATTTAGCTCAAGACTTTGGCTTATTGATAAGCCTGTTCAATTTGAAACTGGCGCCAACTTTACCAAAAACTGGTCACACTGAAAAAAATACACTCGCGCAGTTACTAAAAATATTGTATGAAATTTATTGTGATCATCGTTGTTGTTAGTGTAAACTCTCGCACTTCAGGGAGATTTACACAATACAAATTTGTTTTTGTTTTTTTTTTTTTTGTAAATATGGTTTAGGGGAAGGGGAAATTATACGTACTTATATAATCGCATATAAACGCTATATACAAATGGTCAAACTTATTAAAGTGTAAAAGGAAAGAAAGAAAGCTTAAAAGTTACTTTTCTTAAGAGTAAAATGTAGCTTTGTGTCCTTACAATCTAAAGACTAAACACAAATAAAATTTATAAATTTCATCCTTGCCAGTGGGTGGGGCGGGGCTGGGCTGGGCGTGGCGGGCCTGGTCAGGTGCCTTATATGAAACTGATCGATTGAACATTTGTAATCGCTAAACTTAACTAAGACACAGGAGATCGTTGAGGCGGCTATGACTTTATCTGGCAACGGCTCGATCATGTCAAATTGTGGGATGCTGTTGTAGCCTTACCAGAGAAGAAGCGATTGCCAGTTTGCGTGGTAAACAGCAGTGTATCCACGGAGGGTAACGGCAACGACAGCATTTGATTGCTACGCACTAAGAGCGGAACATTAACCACTGTTGCCGCCGAGCTATTTGCCGATATTACGACTGGCGAGCCAGTGGTAGGGTTCATCTTATTAATGCCCTGTCCATTTAGCGTAAAGGCAGGCAAGTAATAGTCTTGGGTCACAGTATTGGATGCGGTGTTATGCGAAGCGACCGCAGTCAATTCAATCGAAGCTGGCGATGAAAACGGCGATGACTCCAGCGAGGGGCAAGCTAAACGATTGGCATCGGCTGGCTTAATCGATACTGTAATTAAAGGCATCACAAGTTAGTGAAAGTTACAATAAGTGTTTGAAATGGGGTAACTTACGAAAATCTTCCTCTGGTAGAAAATCATCAGTTATCTCGTTCTTAATCTGGAAGTGCAAGGCAGCGGCGGCCTCCGATGAGATGGCATTATCCGAGGAAGTGCCCAGGTCTGTGGTTACCACAGGCGTGTCATAAAGACCGCACTCTTCCATTTCGAGAGCCTGCTCCATTATGAGGTCCTCGGCGGATGTAAGACTTAGTTCAAGAAATTGACCCTGGGACATAGTCGGTTTTTCAGCTAGCTCACTGAGTGGTTCCTTTTTGATTTGCGACAAAGACAGAGGCACAGTTAGTGGTTTCTGTTGCAGCTGCTTTGGCGCCAACTGCTTGCGTTCACGCTTAACCTTTGTTTGCTTGGCTTGTGGCGCCGTTGGCGGCATCAAAGGCACAAGGACTGTCGTGAGTTCTGTGCTGCTGTTTTCGTAGGGCCTCTTACTGATTTGATGAGAAGATGACGGGTGCACCTGTTGAAGCGCTGTACCAGCTGGCAAGGTGATGCCCAAGGCAGACAAGGTAGCTTGTTGAGGTTGCTTCTTCTTTCGTGTCTGTTTCACTGGTGCCGGAGTAAGAGAAGTTGCGTTGGGAGCCTCCATTTTGATGGTCACATTGACGGGATTCTGAGCCACATCGGCAGAAGTTCCATTGGCTAGACAAGTAAGAGTTTGATCTTCGGTAGCGTTTCCGGATGCGGCGGCGGCAGCAGCAGCTGCTGCTGCAGCGGCAGCCGCTGCAGCTGCTTTCTGGGCCTTTGTGGATGTAGACTTTTTGGAACAGTAGGATGGAATGTTCTCGAGGTGTTCACCCGTTTTGTGATCGACCTTATGCCGACGCCGTGTATGCTTGAGCCAATTGGGGAAATTGGTAAAATCTCGTGGGCAATAGTTGCATTTAAATGGTCTGGCTCCTGTGTGAATATTGGAGTGCTGCTTAAGTTTGGAGTTGCTAATGAAGCTCTTATCGCACACATTGCACGCAAATGGCCGCTGCTCCAGGTGGACTAGATTGTGCACCTTTAGGCAGCGTTCGGTCTTGTACATCTTTCCGCATTTTTCGCAGCGATAGGACCGAGTCTGGGCATGATATTTTTGATGACGCTGAAGATGGGAACGCTCCTGGAAACGTTTCTGACATTCGGGACATTCGTATGGCTTCTCCGAAGAGTGGATACGTGCATGATGTGTGAGATTGATCTTTTGCACGAACTTCTGACCACAGATATCACATTGGTACTTCTTATTATCACTGTGGATTTTACGATGCATCCACATGCTACCCAGCTTCAGGCTGTAATTAATGTAATATAGAATTAGAATTGAATTTAGGAAACTATTATTGACTTTGGTCTTACCATTTTCCACAATCGGGGCATTTCTTCCATGTGTCCTTACGACCATCGCTGCGATGGGTTTTCATATGTTTCTTGAGTCCGGCAAGCAGCTCGAATTCTCGTAGACACTCGCTACACTGATAAGTGAGACGTAATCGGTGGCCGGCAGATTCATGCACGCTGACTTGACCTGGGTCTAGCATTTGACCGTTGCAGTCGAGGCACTTGTACATCGGTCTTTCAATAGGTTTTGCATTGACTTCCAATGCGTCCGGTGGCGGCATTTCATTTGAGGAGGATTGGGACACGGGTTTGGGCTGCTGGAATATGGTAAACGCGGGTGCCATGTAGTCTTCCTCACATAGTTCCACTTTGGTAACTCCATTCGGTTTTATAGTATTGGTCTGAGGTTTTTCTTCAGGCGGCTCCTCTTTGAAGACTTTTAAGCAGGCCGCCGTGGCTGCCGGTATCTTCGGTTTGCGCTGAATGGGCTGGGACATTAATTGATGTTGCTCGGGCGACTGCAATTTCATTGGTGTCGTTGTCTTCTTGAACGGAGAGTTAGTGAATGCATTGGGGGGTTCGGGCCTTAAAAATGTTACATTGAATTCTGAACTGTGGTTATCACTGGCGCTGCCATTAGATAAGTTGGCCGTCAGTCCTGTGCCAGACGCCAGGTCTTCTCTACTGCCCAGATCGGAGGAAAGGTTTAGTTCGGTATTATTCTGCGCACTCTCGTCCAGCACGCGCCAGAAATCTGTAGAGGACAGACTATTTCCATTGATGAAGCTCGACGAACTAATGGTCACGCAAGCGGACAGATCGATATCCAGCGATTCGTCTTTTATGCTCGAAATAGAATCGAAGTTATTAATGCGCAACAAGGAGCTCAAAATTTCATCATGAGCAGCCTTCGTGGGGGTACTTGCGCTGGCGGCGAATTCACCGCCATATATTTTAGGCGGCAATTTTTTGCTTGGCGCCTCTTCTTTCATTCTTTTGCTTTTACACTCCATTCACAATTGCGTACAGGTTATGCGGTCGGCTTTTTTCAGAGTTTATTTCACAATGACGAATAAAAATTTCATGTGCTTTTCACTTTTCACAGTCACAAATTGATTAAATTGTACATTTTGCTATGTTTTGCATGGCCAACATGCAATAATCTTACAAAAACAAAAATTATTATTTTTATGACGCTTTGCTTTGTTGTTTTTGACACGCTTCCGACTTGGTCGCCATTTTGACAAATAGTGTTGAAAAAAGGCATCGGAGAACGAACATGAACTTTGACTCATCCAAATCAGTTCCGATGAACGAACATAAAAAATATGTATTTCAATAACTTTATCTGACTTTTTTTTATCTTTATAGCATGGGAATGATTGCGTCATTAAAAAATTGAAAATCCCTTTTAGTCAATCTTGTTGATTGAGTACCTAATTCAAATTGAATGTCCAAGCCGCATCAAAAAGCGCCCCTAGCGGAGAACAAGCCATTTTCAAAGTAGTGAATTTCTCGAATCAACGCTGATATTGCATAAATAAATATGGCGTCGGAATCAGACGACGTTTTGATGGAAAATTCAGGTAAAAAAAATGAAAAAATAATAATTAATTAAATTACCGCAAATATTAAAAGTGAATAAACTGAAAATATTAATTTGTGAGAATATTTCAAATTTGTAAAACAATCGCGTCTTCTTACAACTGCAAGAAAAACGTGAGCCGCAACATCACGCGGCAACACGTTTATCAAGTGCCACTAGTGCTAAAATTTAATTTGTATTCTAATATTCCAGGACGACGTACGCGCTCTGGCCGCCGGCCAATATCACCAGCAGTGCTTTCAACACCTCGGACTAGACGCACTTCTAAAAGACAAGCGCAGGTCAGTATCAACAGAAACAGAAACACGAAGCTGAAGCGCGCGAGATTTGTTCACACAATTATTTAAGATTGATAAGCTGATCTATAGTTGGCAAGCAATTAATTTATGATGTTAATAATGCATATCAATGTGAATGTGGCGTTGTTCCATTCGCAAATGATGCTCCAACTGGTGTAGATGATTTTCTGCAAGGGCCAACTGAAAATGCAAGCCAACTGTGTGACAGCCGGTGACACAAACCGTATTGAGTTTCCATAGTAATTAAGCAATCTATAATCGCAAAGCTGACATATTCGTCTGTTATTGTTTTCAGTTGATCGAGCACGAAGAGGATGTCGACGATCAGCAAACAAACAACCAACCACCCACAAATTTAATTGATGAGGAACATTCGGGCCTAATGAGTGGACTAGTAAATGCAGGCACCACACAAGACGGTGTCGTCCAGGAGGAACAACCATATGATGAACTGGCACAAATGCAACAGCATTTGGATGAAGACGTGGAAATGTCCGTCACTGCTGAAACGGGAGGAGTGGACGAGAAGAGTTCTTCCTTTCCCTTTGGCACAACAGCCGTCGAACAGCATTCAGAAACTAGCGACGAACCCAAAGATTTACGCGGAGTGGATACTTCATTACTAGCTTCCCTAGCCGGTGATAATGCCAACAGTTTGCCATCTGTTGGCGGTAACGATGAAAACGATAGCAAAAGAGCTGATTTTGAGTCCAATGTCGAATCATTAAAGCCGCGCGTAGGGAAATCAAATTCATCCGAAGATTCCAGTTCACAACATGCCATAGCGGAGAGCCTAGGCGATGACTTGGACACTAGCAATGCCACAATAGTCAATACAGAAATAATCTCAGAGGACGAACTGCCTCCACCCACCAAGCCGGAGATCAATGATGCCGAAGAGGTGTCCGACGAAGAGCTCCCGGCACCGCAACGTGCCGAATTGCCTGCTGACGCTGAGGTCATATCCGAAGATGAACTGCCTACCCACAACAACAACTTATGCGAAACCAAGACAGGCCTAAAACGCAAAGCCGATAGGGACTCTGAACAGACACAAGTAGCTGATAACAACATCAAAGAGCAGCATTGCAATACGCGGGAGACGTGCATTAAGGAAAAGTCAAATGAACAGTACAATCCAATGAGTCCAACCAGTGAAAGCAACGATTCTGTTCCACCATCTGAGAAACGTACAAAAGTGGATGGTAAGCCAAATAACAAGATAACAAATATAATCAGAGTCTAACAACTTGTCCTATTGCAGAACCCGATCACAAGGATAAAAAGAAAGAGAAAGAACGGGATAAGGAAAAAGATAAAGAAAAGGAAAAAGAAAAAGATCGAAAGAAATTGCCCGATTTGGAAAAATACTGGCGTGCTGTCAAAGAGGACTCTTCCGATTTCACCGGCTGGACATACTTACTCCAATATGTGGACAGCGAGGTAAGTAAAATATAAAATATTCAACAATATAAACGCATTCAACTCGTTTCTTATTCTCCACACAAATATCAGTCTGATGCGGAGGCGGCACGCGAAGCTTACGACACATTCCTCTCCCACTATCCCTACTGCTATGGCTACTGGCGTAAATATGCGGACTATGAGAAGCGCAAGGGTATTAAGGCTAACTGCTATACGGTGAGTACCCCATACATTTCCAATGAGTTAAGTACCTTTACAATACTTTGTATTATTCTTACGATTACAACAATTAATATTGAAATTCATATTTGTTATAATGCAATTTATTATAACTTAATAAAACAAACATTTAATAAAACGATTACAAAAACAAAACCAGATTTAGAAAAAAAAAAATTAAGCCGAATTCAAATTCAGTCAAATTTTGATCTCGCCTGATAAGGCACTGGGGTATCAATTATTTTCGAACCAAATTTGTATGGTGTGTTCTCTAGTCTTGTGTTCGTCATGCGCAACAACCTGAAGAGCCCCGTGCTTTTATTATTATTATTTTGTTTTATATAACTTTTTTTTGTTCCACACAACTTGCACTATTTTCTTTTTTTTTTTTTTACGGGGCTCTCGCTTCGATTGAGTTCTCCATTTAATTAATGTGCGCCACTCTTATCGTCGTGCAAACCACCAAAACGTTGTACTCGTCCACCACCTTTCTCTCTCTCTGTAATTCAATAAGTAAATATATCGATCCTTATCTGACCAAACCATCAATCGATTAGAGAGTCCAGGCCAGATCAAAACCAAACCGTTATATAAATACTCCTTACTTCGTACGTAATACATTCGTTCGATTTCACCTCAACTCTTCAAACAAATCCAACACCAAATAGAAAATGAAATGAACTCCTCCTACTCCGTGTGCCCTCATGCAGTCGTAAGTAAGTACAAATGGCGTTTAAATGAAATTTTTAAGTCTCTTTTTTGTGAAACACTTAAGTGGTGTGCGTGTGTAATATGTGTAAAAATAATTAAGCATTAAGGTAGCTGATAGATTCTTTAGGTATCACAAAAAAAAACATGGACGGACAAGCTGATTACTTCATGAGTTAATCTAAAAAAAAAACAAAACACAAACTGCAAATTGGTTAATCATCCTAAAATCTTTTATACATATTTCTATTTCTCTTCTGCGTACGTTAACGATAACCGAATCCATACGACACGAACAACAATCAAATCGATCGTTAAATTGTTTGTGTTAGGTGTTTGAGCGTGGCCTGGAAGCAATACCATTATCGGTGGATCTCTGGATCCATTATCTAATGCACGTCAAGGCCCATCACGATGAGGAGCAATTCCTGCGCGATCAATACGAGCGAGCTGTTCAGGCCTGCGGTCTTGAATTTCGTTCGGACAAACTCTGGGATGCCTATATACGATGGGAGAATGAATCGAAGCGCTATCATCGTGTGGTTCAGATCTACGATCGCTTGCTTGCCATACCCACTCAGGGTTACAATGGTCATTTCGACAAGTGAGTACGACCCGGAATATTCGAAAGTAGTTTTAGACGAATTTCTTGTTTTATTGCAGTTTCCAGGATGTGATCAATCAGCAACCGATTACGTCCACAATTAGTACGGAGGAGCTGATTCGATTGCGCAAGGAGTTCCACGAACGTAATGTGGCCCGAGCCGCCACGTCGGCATCGAAATCTTCTGGATCAAAGAGTCGCAGGGACAGCAGCTCGAAAGAGCCCAAGGGTGAGCGGGATCAGGAGCCCAGTGGTGGTAAGTCACCCAAAGTTACTAGTGAACCACAAATCGATGAATCAGCAAGTACTACCGATCTGACCGAAAGCGAGGAATCGTCAATACTTCCGAAACCGGCTCACATCAATTTCAGCGATCTCAGCACGCTCAATGACGAGGAGATTGCCGTCATTAAGGACAAGGTGATATCTGCTCGCCGTAAAGTGCACAAAGTCACCGTGGCTGCGGTCACCGCTCGTTGGTCCTTTGAAGAGGGTATTAAGCGGCCGTATTTCCATGTCAAGCCCTTGGAGCGTGCCCAGCTGAAAAACTGGAAGGATTACCTCGACTTCGAGATCGAAAAGGGTGATCGCCAACGTGTACTCGTCCTGTTTGAACGCTGCCTCATTGCTTGTGCCCTTTACGATGAGTTTTGGCTAAAAATGCTGCGCTATCTCGAGACTCTGGGCGACCAGCCTGATATTTTAGCGTTAATTCGGGATGTCTACCGACGTGCCTGTCGCATCCATCACCCGGACAAGCCGAGTCTACATTTGATGTGGGCGGCCTTTGAGGAATGCCAGCTGAATTTTGATGCTGCCGCCGAAATTCTCGAACGCCTAGATCAGCGTTGTCCCAATCTACTGCAAGTGGCCTACCGACGAATTAATGTCGAAAGACGACGTGGTGCCCTGGACAGATGTCGGGAGCTATACCAGCATTATATAGATAACACCAAGAACAAGGCGGTGGCCGGTAGTCTGGCCATCAAATATGCTCGTTTCCTAAACAAGATATGCCATGATCTCGGCGCCGGTCTAGCTGTGCTTCAGCAAGCCATTGAACGTGATCCAGCCAATACTCGTGTGGCCTTGCAGATGATTGATCTCTGCCTACAGCGGCCTCAAGTCAACGAAGAGGAGGTGGTACAGATTATGGACAAGTTCATTTCTCGGCCAGATATTGAGCCGGATCAGAAGGTGCTCTTTGCCCAACGTAAGGTTGAGTTTCTCGAGGATTTCGGCAGCACGGCCAGGGGTCTGCAAGATGCCCAGCGTGCCCTACAGTCCGCTCTCGCCAAGGCCAACGAGGCCCAAAAGAAAGGGTAAGATAGTCTGAAAGTCCATCAAAGAGATTTTTTAATGAAGAATTAATTTTTCTTTGCAGCGAAACCAGTCCCAGTCGAAAAACCTCCCCTGGCAATAAAGAGACTCCAGGCTCCAGCAGTTCCAATGCCCAGGCTGCCTATAACAATGGTTCGACTACGTCAGCCACCAATGCCAACTATAGCTACAATTCCGCCAATTCGGCTGCCTATTATGGCCAGCAGAACAGCAGCTCTGGAGGCGCCTATCCCCAGGCACAACCACCTCAACCGCAACAGCAGCAATCCTACGACTATTATAATCAGTGGGGCTATGGCTCTGGAACCGGCACCACCGGTGGCTATAGCGGCTACGGTCAATGGAGTGGCTATGGCAATTACTACTAACTAATGACTGACCAGAGCGATATTTAATTTTATTCTAAAATACCTTGTTTTTTGATTTTGGATTGCTTTTGATCCAAACTAAATCCTTTCGGCCCTATCCTACACCTCTCCATCTACTTTCCTATATCCCCTAGAATCGTTATCACCAGTTTACCTGTAATTTTACAATGGTTTATATATTTAAATATATTCGAGATATGCACATATATCCACGAGTATATACATATATATATATATATGGATATATATCTAGTATTTGCTATGATACGTCTTCTTATATATTAACTACTATATGGTATATTCAAAATAGACCTGACCGGACCCAGACGCACATCTTTACTAAGGCAGACGGCAGTGCAGAGACCCGCAACTATGATGATGCAAGTCTATATATATATATATCTACCTATATCTGAATAAATAATAAACGAATTATTTCAGCCGTTTCGATTAACTCAGATGATTCGAGTCGTCTTTTAAGTACCAGTTTTGCAGGAATTTACAATTAAAAAAGTCTAAGTCTAGAGGTTTGGGCGATACCAGGTAATTTCGCCGGCATTGCAGCCAGTGACAAGTAGAGGTTCCTTCGGGCTAAATTTGGCGCACAACACCACATCCTGGTGTTCACTGAGCTTGGCCAGTTCCACTAGTTGTCGAGGTTTCTGCTTGATCTCTTCATAGTGCTGAGGATAGTCGGAGCAGTCTGGCTGATAGCCTAGCAGGCGAACTCCATTGCCATAGGGAGAGCAAATGACGCGTCCATCTGCCGAGAAGCCCGGCTCCTTTATAAAGCCTGGCTTACTATTTGTTTCGGAAGCGTAATAGAGTAGTTTCTTGGCATTTACCAAAATGGAATGACCATTTTCCTTGGCCGTTGCCACACTAGCCACGGGTGGGCGATTGCTTGGTCGAAGACGTAAGAATGGCATGGGTTCAGGGGCAATTGGGGTTTCTAGGCTTGAGGAACTACTGGTGCTGCCAGTCTCGACGGTCTGTTGCTCGGCATTGACATGGACCCGTGGCCGCAGGGGCAGAACTCCACTACTGATGGCATAGACAAAGTTATACCCGGTCACATGGTTGTTGGTATTCCGATCCCGATGCTGACGAATGGCGCGTTCTTGAACCGTGACCTCGGCAGCCCAGATGTCCGGTATGAAGCTGTCAGCACGTGCGTTGGCATTTGAATTGGGCCTTCCCCCCAGTTGGATGGTAGAGTCTACATAAAAAAGACGTCGCGTAGGTCTTCGCGTGGTTCTGACCTGGCCAGTAGTGTTGGCTACTGGTTCCGCTTCTTGGTCTCTTTCGCTGGAAATAGAGTTGAGTAGACGTTCCTTTTTGGGTACAGGCTCCTCGTCGGAGCTGTGGTCCTCTTCACGACTAGACTCCTCGTTAATATCGTGAACGCAGGTCCACTCACTCTGCTCACCGCAGCTCACATTCCGGGTTAACATGCAGCGTCCTTGCGGATGAATCTGAAGTGCCATAATCATTTCGGCGTCATTGTCATCGGGAAAATCCGTTACAAGCTCCACACGATTCTGCTTTTGGCGCTTGGAGAATACATGGTCGTATTTAGCTGCCTGAGGTATGTGCTGCTCTCCCAGCTGCATAAGTCGGTAAATGCTAGGCTGTGCAAGGAGTTCAGTTAAAATTTTGGAAGATTTAATTTTTTTTCTGACTTACCCTAAAGCCGCAAAGGTCTTTGTGTAAGGTGGACAAGTTCAGGTGATGGACAATCATAATATAACCGCCACTGGTACAGAGAATTAGTTTATCTCCAGCTGGCGAAATCCGGCAACGCATAAGGCCACTTGTGTTGAAGACTCTTTGCGAAATGAGTCCTTGTTCCGTATGTGATTTGATGTCCCAGGTGAATATGCTACCGTCAAAGCCAGAGGAAACCAGGAGCTTGTCTGTGGGCGAGTACTCAATATTCTTCACCCAATTGGAATGACCATGCAAAACGCGTAGTTTTTCTTTCATGTTTCTCAAGTCCCACAAGGCCACTGTGAAATCATCGGATCCCGTGGCAAAAAGGCGCTCGTCCAGGAATCTAGCATAGAGAGAATATTACCAAGTATTCCAACATGACACTCCAGCCACACTTACTTAATGCAGTTGACACAGTCTGTGTGTGCATCTGGTATTTTAAATATTTCATTTTGTGTGATTGCATCAAAAACTAGAACGGAGTTTCGTTCGCAGGCAGCCACTAAAACGTTGCCATTCGGATTAAATTCCAAATTATATATTGCACCTGTATCCTTTCCCGGACTGTTGGGGCAGTTGGAATGGTAACTGTTGAACTGCCCCATTGACCTGTAAACATTTTTCAACACGAAACTTCTATCGCTTGTGCTGGAGGCCAAGCCACTTTCCCTAGACCTCAACCAATGATCCATTGGGCCCTAGTGCAAAACTCAAATTTAGACAACAATTTCAATGAGATTTTATGCACACTCCACACAGCCGTTGTCATCGATAATTCTAGGAACAATCGATCTCGAAACTAGATTAATTAACGACTTTTGAATCAAAATATAAAGAAAAAATAAAACAAAGGAAGCTATTCAGCACTGGACTATAACTATTTCTTTTGGGCAATTTAAATTCACTAATATATATAAGATTATTTATTGCATGAGAGAGGAAGAAACTTCTTTTGATAAAGATAAAATAATTAAACAATTTTAGCAACAACCTAAAATTTGGCGATATTATAAATGTTTAACAAATTGGCAAATCCAGTTTTATGCATAAATTAAAAAAAATTAGTTTCATTATCTTCTTGATAAACTCCATTTAAGCTAGAAAACTTGTCGCTAGCAGGCTCTATAAAAATAAAATGTAACAATAATTTCAAAATAATTTTGCTGTCCATAAATTGGAAAACTTATAAAATATATTTTTCTTTTTGTTTTTTCGCTTTTAATTTTCTGTAGTTGAAATCAACTGTGCACTTATTCGATATATCGATAGGCTTATTAATCGAATTGCTCAAGCAACTCTAATGCATCGTAGTAAACTCAACATTAAAATGTAGAAAACCCCAGTTAAATTTTATATATCAAACTCTTATATCATAATGGAGCGCTTTGCTATTAAGATCGATGCTGCTCTGAAGGCGAATCTTTGCAAGATTTGCCGACTGTGTGGTATGGACGACAATGCAGCTAAAGTACCCATAATTCTAGATGATAATGAGACCGAAATATTGGACTTGGATGAGCCAAATCTGTCAAGAAAAGTGTTCGAATTGATAGGCATTATGGTAAATATTTTACAAAAAAATTAATTTATATCTAACAATTCGGTCCTTGCTTTCAGGTTGCCAAGAACGACAAAATGCCTCAGACGATGTGTTGCATTTGTGTTGATAAAATCAATGATTTCTATGAGTTCCGGGAAATGTGCTATGCAACAAACAAACAGACCCGAAAACTTTTGGGCCTCAAAGAGTCGGAGCCCCTAAAGGTGATTAAAACTAATATATCTCTCAAGTAGTTATAAAAACCAAGTATTTCGAACAGCTCCAGCTGGATGTTAAACCCATAGTTGGCCTGAAGAGCACTACACTGCCAATAGCTTCAATCAGCAAACGAGGCCGCAAGCGGAAAACTGATGAAACAAAGACATTCCCACCGCCCTTGCATTGGACGAATAACAGCATCAAGAAGGAACGTGAAAGTCTGCCGCCGCCATCACTTCGCAAAAAGCAAAGACTTCAATTGCAACAAATGGTGACCAAAACAGAAATGTGAGTATTTCAATGAACCACTTCTTAGAGCTTTCAGTTAATACTTCTCTCTAATGTTAACAGCAAAGATGAGCCAACGGATAACCCATTATCCACTAAAAAGACCCGCAAAGTCGCCTGCAGCATATGCACTGACAGATTCAATACCAAGGATCAGCTGAACGAGCATAAACGGGTCGCCCATGTGCCCTACATACCCTCCTTTAACTGCTATGCCTGCGATCAGACTCACAATTCAAAGAGCGACATGAAGGCTCATCAGCTTTGGCATAAGCTCACCAAAACCCCTTACCAGTGCTCAGTGTGTCATGCCACATTAGGCAATTTTTATTCCTTCAGCCGGCACATGCGGGAGCATAGCGTGCACACACCTCTGCAGCATCAAGTTTTGGATCGCGAGTGCCCGCTCTGCCGGAAAACATTTGTCACGAATTTCTTCTACAACACTCATTTCTGTGCCATACGAACGCGCAAATGCGGCGGCTGCAATCGCAGTCTGCTCTCAGAGGCCACTTACATGAAGCATGCGCCGGGATGTGCTAAAATCTATCTCAATTATTCAAAGCACATTCTACCAGAGGCGGCCAAAACGGAATCTCAAATGCGTATCAAAAACGAATACGATGTGGAGGATAGCTTCGAAATGCCCGAAGGTCATAGTGGTCTTCTGGATGTGAGCATGCAGCCATTGGTGGTGCTGGAACGTCTATCCTCGCCTCTCTTACACCAAGCCGCCAACAAGAATACCACGGAATCTGGCCGACTAAAAAATAAAAATACTGAACGGGTCTCCTCCAAAAAGTACTTGAAGCGTGTGGATCAACTTCTGAAAAATACCATCAACACATTGGTCAGCATAAAGCATGAGCCAGAGGTCCATATAAACGACACCGGACCACCTGACGAAAGACCCGAAAGTGACACAGATGAACCACCTCCAAGTTGTGATGATTTTCATGCTGGAAACGATGTGGACAGCGACGAGGAGCCGCCAACCGAAATAGCACCTACTTTAGGTATTAAGCAAGAGCTGATCGATGAAGCTTATGAGAAATCTCAAAATTCTAGCGAGACTGTCCAAATCAAACAAGAGCCCAAGACGTTTGCTTTGAAATTAAAAATCACAAAGAATCATGGACAGTTGAACTCATCTCTGATAGATGAAAATGATGAAACACAGCCAAGAAGTGTCAAGAAAAAGAAGAAGCGAAAACACAAGGAGCGTCACAAAGATCTAGAGACAACACCACCAACTCCCGCTCTTCAGATAAAACAAGAGCTCTTAGATGAAAGCTATAAAGAACCGGAGGCCACAGTAATGACAAGCATACCCATAACGCAATTGGAAGGTCACTACAATGTTCCCACCGAGGCTGAAAATGTGTCTACGCTTGTGGAGCAAGTTTCGGCTGTGCCACCAGAATCGGAGGATATAAAACCAAATAGATTGGAACTAGATCGCTTGCTACAAATCTCCCACGTAGCCAGTGGAGTTGACATGGCAGAGGAGGCCAGCACAGCTCCACTGTCTTTGGAAGCGGCAATCGAAGCCTTGCCAGAGAAACCGTCTAGTCCAGCAGCTCAATCGCAAGCGAAGGTAACCAAGCCCACAGCGAGAAAGAGCACTGCCCGTATTAGCCACTCCGACGAGGAGGAAGAAACCTCTGCCGACACTCCTCTGCTACAAATAGTTTCAGTGGAATCTGCGCCTGCAAACTCTTTCGACAATGTTGTTATCAAGCCAGAGCCCAGTCATCGTGGCTATGCCGATGAAGAAGATCACCAGGAATCCCCAGTCACAGACTCGGAAGAGATCAATCATAATGACCCGAAAATAGATGAAGAGGCTGCCTATATCAAAGGCTTGGACTTTGGAAATGTCTCCATCAAGCAGGAACATGACTTGGAACTTTGTGATTTGAATTTTAATTCATCCGGGCAATTGAATGGCCAGAACGACAATGGATCTGCCGAAGATAATGAAGACGACGATGAGAGTGTCTCTTCTGCCGATGAAGCAGAAGAAGTCAATTATTCACTGGAAGATGAAGAAAGACAGCAGCGCATTTACTGTGAGATTGATCTTCCCCCCTTAGAGGAGAAGGCAGCTGAGAGCACAGAAACAAAAACAGAGCCCATGGGTCTGATCATAACAAATGTGTGCAGCCAAGCCCCTGTGGAGCCGGCCTCCAGTCATAGTGAGAACTTTGCTGCACTCAAAGAAACGGAGACCGAGGCCCAACCATTCTTTGAACCTGCCAATGCCAACAACTCAACCAGCAGTGCTGAGGAACAGCAGAATGTCCTCAATCATGAGCTATCTGCCCAGCAACAGTCCCAGACCCAGGACAATGAAACTGCTACCGAAGAGGCTTCATTGGATTTGGAAGGGATCCCATCAGCTGAAAATGCTGAGCAAAATGAAGAGACTGAAAATCGCATCAACGAGCAGCAACAGCAGGAGCAACTGGCCCAGGACCACCTTCAGCAGATCTGCCGAAACAACGATAATTCCAATATCAATGAAATTGCTGAAAATAATAATAATGCCAATATCGAACGAGAATTGCAAGATGATGCAAATGCCGCTCAGGAAAATCAACAACCTTAGATCCTTTTTTAGCCAGCTAATGCGGTCATTCTATCTGTAAACTATCCAAATATGCTTAAAGTATACTAATTATTTATTAACATAATTAATTAAGTTGAATTAGTGTTGAATTGTTTTTGCCACCTTCATTCTACCAAAATTTAAATCTAATTTATCATCAAATTGATTCTAGAATCTAGACTAGACTAAGGCAGAGGCAAATTGGACTCGAATGTATTTATTTAGCTCAAAATTCAAAGTAGACTTCATAATATTCATTCATTCGTATAGAACAAAAAAAAGCGCAATAAAATAATTTTTTCAATAAAATATTCAAAACAAATTTTTTTTTTGTTTGGGATTAAATATATAATATACACATATTTATTCACGTAAATGACATAAATTAATTCGCACAATATTCATTTGTTTTTTTTTTTTTACATACATACAGATTAAAAATTTACGAATTGTTATTGTTGTTTGAATTTTTGTTGGATTAGTAATTTGTATAAATTTTAAGTAAATTAATTAAATAACAATAAAAACTTGAATAGTCTCTCAGATCAAAAAAAAACGAAACGATATTGCAATTTTGCATCATTTCCAAATTGATTCTGTTTTTATAATTTTATTTTTTTTTTTTTTAAACAAAAAATTATTTATAATTTGTTAAATACATAAGAAATGACTATAATTTGCATTAAATGCGTTTTAACTAAACAGAAGAAATTAAATATATATTTATTTATATATATATTTTTTTTTAGGAAGGGCCAACAAAATTCTAAAATAGTTCAAAGCAGCCTCTTCCCAAGAAGCCCAGGAAGCATTGGATTTTTCGGAATAAGTTTTTTTTTTTTTTTTTTTTTTTGAGCAAACTTTTTCGGTTTTCTAGTTTTTTTCTCTAGTGTTTTTTTTTATAGTTTCATAAAATATATTTATCGTATATGGTATATATATATATTTTTTTTAGTTCTTTTTCAGTTCACAATTATTTCTAGAAAATGTCACTATTTTCAGATTTTTATTTTTCTTTTGGTGTTTTTGATCAACAAGTTGGTAATTTGTTTTTTATTTATTTTTTTTCTTTTTATTACTTTTTTTTTTGGCACAGTACTGAACATGTAATAATTTATTTTTTGTTTTTTTTTTTGAGTATAATTTTTCTTTTTTGCTGGTTATTATTGTTGAAATATAATTATAATTTATTAGTTTTGATTATTTTATATATTTTTTTTGTCTGTTCCATTCTTTGACTTGAGCAAATTTTAATTGCAAAAAAAAAAATTCTATAGTTTTGTTCAAAAAGGAAAGAAGAAGATGGAGGAGGAAAAAATAGTAATAATAAAATAAAAATTACTTGAAGAGGTAAGAGAATTCACTAAACAGTATTTACATAGATTTATCAATACAAGCAATTTCGATAAATCTAAAATTAATTAATAATTATTGCTTATAGATTTTTGGAATAATTTTGCCCCACATTCCACAAGTCCTCAGCCTCAGCAAGTCTTCCAGCTGGGGCAAATGGCTAGTACATTTTCAAACTATTATGTACTCTGGTTGCCTTAATCTTCCCATTCGCCATCGTTGGCCGATGAATCACTGTCATCATCGGAGCCCTGATAGGCTATCGAACGGGCTTCGAGCGCACGGCGCAGTGCATCGGCTAGAGCATCGGTACCACCGCTATCACTATCGGGCCGTTGCGTGCTTAATTCTCGCTCAGCTGCCGGCTTCAAATTGACGCCGATGCGTATTTCATTAAGTAGATTGCTGCGTGAATCACCGCTGCCAGTGCTGAGAGATGCCGGATCAATTTTCTAAAATTTCAAAGAAACCAAATTATTTGGATTCTAGTCAATTAGAAATCGACTTACCTTAAGTGTGGTTCCCTTGCGTATTGCATCCATGAGAGCATTACGGGGATCCGATGCTGAGGCTGAGGATTGACTGGCTTCGCTTGGGGCTTGCGTTGTGGTTATGGCCGGAACCTCGGCTACCGGCATTGGTGGTGGCGGTGGCGGTGGCAAAACCGCAGGCGGAGGTGGTGGTGGTGGTGGCGGCTGCACACAGAAATTCATTTTAAATAAAAACTTTGGTTTTGTAAAGGAAGAACTTACCGCTGCCGCAGGTGCACTGGGCGGTGCTGGAGCAGGTATGCTAATGGGTGGTGGTCTGCTGGGTGGCGCCGGGGCGCGTTGAGCGCCCGGCACTGTTGTGGGCACCGGCGGCGGAGGCTGTCGCACCGGTGGTGGAGGTGGCGGCGCCACTCTTTGGCTTGACGCATTGCCATTCTGTGTCACATGATGCTGGCGACTGGGCACTGGCGGCGGCATATGCTTTGTCGTCTCCGGAGGCGTTTTGACTTGCTCCTCCTTCATCGAGGTCAGGACATTATTCTTCTTAATGAAATCGTAAATGAAATCTCTTGTATCCTGATCGGCCATTTGATTCTGTGATACCCCTGCCCTAGCCAAGAAGCCATTCAGCTCCTCGTTCTCATGACCCGTCATATCGAAACCCTTTTCAGCATCCCAGCCCACATGGCTGAGATGCACGAAATTCGTGGGTTGACTTATATCCGCTTTGGTAAATTTTCGCTTCTTATCTTTCGCGACTGAAGCCGACATGCCAAGACTATTCGCCAGGAAGCTATTTTTCTGCGTGCCCGCCGTCGCTGCGGACGAGCCGATTTTGTTGTTCCGGAATTGGGATGGACCATCCGTGGCACTGGAATTGTTAGCTGAGCTATCTCTGTGCAGAGGGGGCAAGGGAGCATCCGGAGCCTGCTGAGACTTTTGTCGATTCCGTTTCTCCTGACGTTTGCGATTTCTCGTCGTGATCGTCGTATCCACAATCCGAAAGAATGCATCGCACTCGCTCTCCGACACAAAGTTTAGACCCACAATCCCATCCTGAAAAAACCAATGAAGTCAAAATAATTATAGAATTCATACACTTCTTTCTTATTTAAAAATACTCACAGTGCCCTCAAAGGTGAGGAGGAAGGGTCTTGATTTAACAATCTGCATGCTGTCGTAGAGTTCATGCTCCCAGATGAGTTCATTTTTGATGAGGCAATAGGCGCGCAGGAAGTACGAACGAATGGCGCTGTCCTTGACAAAGCAAATGACACCTGTATGCTTCTTCTTCCAGTGTGAGTGAGCGGAACCCTCCGTCTTGAAGATCTGCACCACGGCTGTATTTAGGGTCTGAAAATAACAAAAGAAAAAAAAACAATCACAAACCGATTGCCACACACCACACAACAGTCAACAATGGACCGTGCGATCTCTTTCTTATGTATCTCTCAGGTTGATTATCTAATCCAATAGATAGTATAGTTGGTGGATACAACACCTTCAGTTTGCGCCTCATGACAATTCCGATGAACTTGTCCGCTCGAGTTGAGAAACCTATCTGGCTGACTTTCAGTTTTTTTCTTTTTTTTTTTGGCGTCTTCAGTTGGGCTTAGGACTGACGTGACTTTGGCCATATGCAAATATCACAAATCACAACAACAACAACAACTAATTTGAATACCGATTAACTCTGCAGTTCGCTCTCTCTCTCTCTCTCTCTCTCTCTCTCACACTGTCTTTCTCTCTGTTGTGGCAACTTGACAGTGAATGTTTTCATACAACTTTGCAGTAACTAAAAAGAGTCTTTGTTGTATTTTCCATTTGTCGCTTGTCTGCTGTCAGTCACTCTGCCACAACTAACTCTGCCTCTGGGAGTTGGCGGCCTGGCATTCAACTATTTGGCTTTTGGTTGATGACAGCGTTGGCCAATAATCTGGTAGTTTGGCATGAGAGGCACGTACCCATTGATAGCAGTGCCATTCGTACACACTGGTGTTGTTATGATTTTAGTGTGTGCAATTCCCATTTCCATAGACTTGCACAAGTGCGCTGGGGTTAGTTATTCTGGTCGTGCAACGGAAACGCGTATTGTGATTTAAGATGTCTTTTTTATTGATTCGAAGACTGCGGGAAATGTTTGGCGCCAAACGAAGGTCACTATAACTGCAGAGCCATCGAGTCCTCAAAAGAAAATTGTCAAAGCTTAAATATTTTGGCCCTGGCCTGGACAATCAAATTGAAAAGATTTTGGCCAAGTTCCAATTATAAATAAATATATCTCAAGAAAAAAAAGTGAGATGATTCCAGATCAAGTGAGGTGAGGTGAGCTGATTCGAGACGAGTTAATAAGTGCAGAGTGAAATGAATGAATGAACACGAGTTCATCATTATGATTGATTGACCACAATGACCTTTGTCTCAATCAAGTGACCAGGGGGTTCGACCTCATCTCTCTCAGCCCACATAGCGACATCTTCGTGTTTGCATCAAGTGCAAAACATTTCTGAATTTTTATTGATGTTTAGCAAGTTTTGCCTCTGCGCCGCCGTGTTGGTGTGCACATAAGTAGACATGTAAAATGAAGTCTTGCCTTCTATGTATTTTTTTTTTTCATTTTCAACAGCATAAAAATCAATGCCTAAACATAAAAAATAAAACTTGTCAACTTAACTCAATTCGGCTGAACAACAAAATTCATAAGTGCGGAGGCGGCACATCTACCCGGCCATAAATAAGGCAAGGTAGCGCCAATTATACATATATATCTATATATATATATATATATATTTTTTTTTTAAATAAATAACAACAAAAGCAGACCATCATAAACAGCAATTAGAAAGTCAAACTTGTACATACCTTAACTTATACAAATAAAATGGCAGTAGCAAATAACTACAACAATAACAATAACAATGCCAAGCAAAGAAAAAAAAAATCCCAACGTTATCTTCGGTTTGACGAAGATTACAAACTCTTTTTGAATTTTTTTTTTTTTTTTTTGATATGAAATGGATTGATCAGTAAGCATAGTAGGTATTATTAGATTTAGGTTGGTTTGGCTGATATAGCTGATCAATGCGACTAAAATTCAGAATAGTTGTAAACATTTATGCCAATTACCAAATTTGATTGAGATCGGTTAATAAATGTACAAGCCAACTATATGATATAGTGGTTCGATTCTAGTGAAAGTACGCATGTAAGTATATCTCTTTTTAGGAAACTAGTACCCCGAGTTTGGAAGAGATCAGGCATTAAATATAAAAGTTATTCCTAAGACAGATTTAGAGTCCTAAGAAACATATATATGATAACGTCGTATGATCCAAATAAAGTCAGGCACATATGTGTATCTTTTAATCCGAATCTCGTATACCGAAAATTTTCAAGAGTTTAGCCTATAAATATAGAAATTATTCCTAAAGCCGATTTAGGTTCCTATGGAAGCTATGAATAGCATTCTGATACGCATGAAGTAAGGCACTTATGTGTATTTCTATATAAGAAATTTAATTCCGGAATATGAAAAAATCTGGTAATGAATATAAGAGATATTCTTAAGACCGATTTTGGCTTGACCAATGTAGTGTATGATCTAGTGATCTGATCTTTATTTCGCTAATATTTAAAGGAAATGTATATACCGATTGAGAAAGATATTAGTCGGTAAATGTAGACCAACGTAGATTTATAAGACAGCCAAATGATAAGCGAGTCCGATCTGGTCGGTTCCGACCCAAGCGACAAAAGTCAATTGGGTATTTCTCTATCAACAATAAATTCTGAGACCCACAAAGATCCAATCAAAATGAATATACTCTTTCTTTCTTCGAAAAGAGTATAAAATGCTGGAAAGAGACAGAGACAAAATGAGCTGAGCTATTTTAAGCCAATTTCATTAATGTGTGTAGTGTGCGACGACATTTGGTGTTATCAAATGCTTATGGCAATGCCAAATGACTGTGTCATCAGTTAAATCAGGTGGCGTTAATGCGTTGAAAGACTTTCAGTTTTTTATTTGAAAACTGTTTCTTTCAGAAAAATATTCAACAAAACAAATAAATGTCAACCGAAAATAGAGTTGAGCATTTGTTAGACAAAAATTCATGTTTGTCGACTAACTGGAAAGTCTCTAACTTAGCCAACCATGTGCCACAATTAAATGCATTAAAAAAAAAAAAATAAAATACTTTTACATGCTCTGCTTGTATGTGTGTGTGTGTGTTCAACAACAAACCATAATTAAATTCAGTTCAAGTTGGAAAATTAAAGCAATGAACAAATTTCCAATTCACTTGAAATTTGATTTTTTGTTTTTTTTTTCGAAATTATAGCCGTTATTATTTTGGACACTAACACGTAAGTCCCCGTTAGTCTTATCATCAATTGGCATTGGTAAGGTGGTCGGTCGTATCGTCGATAAGATAAGCAAAACAAACACCGCAGAGCAGGGGGAGCGGAATACAAGTTTGTTTTATCGACTCGAAGCTAAAAGCTTATCAAATTTATAACCATTTTTTTCTGTCTCTCCAAGAATTTCAATTTGGTTAAGTTTTTTGTTTTCTCTCTTTTTTTGTGATTGCGAAAAATCGTGCCAGACAACTATGACAAAAAACAGAAAAAGATTAGCAGAGATGTGGTGGAGCGGAGTGGGTGCGGAGCAAATGACTAATTTCGAAATGGTTTAAGCAGTTTTATTACTAAATTATTTGCGACTGATAACCAACAAAAAAATATGACAAACAAATACATAAAAATCTTCGTCAACTTACACAGCTATGAAAATATGAAAAACTACCAGGGCTGGGCCGATTTTAAAATACCCTTTAAAATAGGTAGGCTCGCGCTCTGTGAGGTTGGCAGGGCCAGCTAGCGCCATCTACCGGACTATTCAAGCAGACTTACACAGGTGGTAGCTGCTTCTAAGAATTTGATCCGGCTTCGATTGAAATAAGGCTACAATAAACTTTGAGCTGAAATACTCTACTTGGGAGGAGAGTGGGAATAAAGGTTCCTAAGACCCATTTTGCTGATTTCAACTCATATAGACTCCCAGATCTAGGCATACATATATATAAATAAATTTCCCTAGTCGAATTAACCTTGGGGGGTCTCAAACATTTTGCTTGCAGGGTATAGGAAATTGGAGCAAGGCTTTGGAATATCAGTTTGCATTTTTTCAGCTGTCAATTAAGATATTCAATTCCACTTCCGGCTATGTATTTAAGTTTTAACTTAGAGAAACCAAAAGTAAACAAATGAAAACATTTGTCAAGTCTGTTGGACTTGGTTCGGAGAATTACAAATTGTGATTAACAAATTCATCATCGTAATTATTTCCCTTGCCAGCTTAAGACTGGACAATTTTAACTTTTAACTTACCTGGCACTTTCTCCCCAGCAAGACGAAGACAGCCTCATTTTCATCCTGAGTCAGCAAAGAGCTGGGACTGTTGTTTTTTGGTCGCGGATTGGATGCCGCCTGCTGACCGTCCTGCGACCTCATCGTGCTGCCACTCATTTATTTGAAAGGTGTGCGGGTTTTCTTTTTGTTTATTTTTAATTATTACACATTGATAAAGTAACGCATTTATTATAATTTATTTATTTGTTACTAATTCTGTGTGTTTTCTCTGGGAGAACAATGCGCGTAAATCTAACGGGGTAGAGTGAATGTTGTCAAGTTATTTTTATTATTTTTATTTTTTTGTCAAAGAATCATAAAAATTAAGCCGCAAAACAAAAACGAGACCCGTTTGAAAATATTTTTCGTTTATTATTAATTTAATAATAAAGACAAAACGATGGGGTAGGGGAAAGAAATGCATAAACAAAGAGAGCGTTGACGAACGCGTGGAATATAACCCGTTGACCCGGGCGAACCAGAGACACCAAGTGCACCACCACCAAAAAGAGACCCACCGATAATCACACTCACAAAAATATTGCAAAAAAAAAATCTACACAGCGGATTTGAATAATAAAAACTGTTTTTTGTTTTTTTGAGAGTGTTTTGGTTTTTTTGAATGAAAAATACAAGAAGCGCAGAGAGCAAAACAGCAGCAGGCAGCACCTCTGACGGCAGCGAAACAACTTGAGATATTGTAATATTAAAAGCTGCGGAATCGGGCGGTACCGCTACAGAGTTGAGTCACAGCGCACTAAACACGGCCAGTTTCTGTTGGCGATGGCAGCTTTTGTGGTTGGAGTCTTATCTTTGCAATGGGCGACTTCAATACCCAATGCCACCATTGCCAGCACCACTGTACACCTGATTAGGTATGTGTTTGTGTGTGCAAGTGTTGTATTCTGTTATTTAACAATCGCACACACAAAAAAGAAGGGTTAACGTTAACTGCTTTTTGTCGCAATTCAACGGGCCGCTGCCCTGTGCGCCGCAATCAAAATGAAGATGGCCGAGACTGAGTCAATTGGCTGGACTGGCCTGAGCTGGGCTCTGCTTTTTTAAACTCTGATGACGATGACGACAACGCCAACAATAATATTAACAACAACAACAGCAGTAAATATTAGTCAGAAGAAGCAGAAGCATCAACACCTGGTGGGGTAATTTGACTGGGTCTCTTGTTAGTGGGTCTCAAGGTCTTTTGGTGTCACTGTTTATGCACATTGAAAATCATTGATTTTGATTTTTTCGCGTTTATTTTTATGCACATTTACGCACACTTTTTATTATTTTAATTTTTTAGTTTGTGAGGGCTTTTTTTTAACCACGCAAAAACTTTGATTTTGTGTACATCAAGTTTTCCTTTTTCTCTTTGTATACAGCATTGTTGGCACCCTTCGCAGCACTTTTATAAATTTTTCACTCCATACAGCAGCCGTACGCGGAGGCACATACTACTAATATTAAATTTATAGGACGATAGGAAAAAATATATTTACTTTAATCTGCGTCTCGGGGCTGCATTTCAAGGTAAATCGCAAACGATTTCTCAGTCATCGATAGTCCCTGTCTTGAGATATCGATATCTTGTACTGCTGACAGTGCTGCCATATCGACCTGAACCTCTGCTGGTAGTTTTTATTTAAGCCAAAAAGTCTGTTAAAGAATTCTGCCTATCCAATTTCTTTCGTTGGGAAATTAAGTTGTTTTAAATTAATTTAAATACAATAAAAAATCTTTGATTAGTAATTTGGATTTTATTTTTCTTTACTAAGTCTAGTTTACAGTACGGATTCCAGTTCCTCACTTTTTGCAAGGTGTCCATGTTGTAGTCGATGATTTTTCAAAGCTGTGCCCTGTATGAATCGTTCTCCACAAGTATCACACTGATAAGGACGTTCGCCAGTGTGACGACGTATGTGTAGAGTAAGATCGTTCGACTGGGTAAAACACTTTTCACAATAGGTGCACTTGTACGGTCGTTCGCCGCTATGGATACGCATGTGCTGCTGAAGCTTATAGGAACGGGCAAACCCCTTGCAACAAATACTACAGACATGTGGTTTTTCCCCAGTATGGGTCCGGCGATGGCACTGTAGATCCGATGTGCGAGGAAACGCCATATCGCACTGGTCGCACTTAAAGGGTTTCTCCCCAGTATGCCGACGCATGTGTATCACTAGATTAGACGACGAACTTACGGTTTTGCCACAAAAGGCGCAGAGGAAACTTTTCTTCAGTCCTACCAGCTGAGTTGTCTCAGTTTTTACTGGACTCACACCAGGCGTATGAAATTTCTTAACGTGTGCGGTCAAACGATCTTTGCGCTTGTATTTCCGTGGGCACTCAAGGCACTGAAAGATTTGATCAGTAGATTCTACTGATTCAGTGACTCCATCTGGCTCTAAGGTTGGCTCTAAAATATCTGTTGCCTTTTCATCTTGCTTATGCACTCTGAGATGGGATTTGAGACCGTCTTTGCGATGAAACTTTCGGTCACAATGCGGACACTTATGTTTCGAGTGCGGCATATGCATCTTCTTGTGTCGCGTCAGATCCTTGAGCCATATAAAGACTTTATCGCACTCATCGCACTGCAACTTGGCCAACTTCGACCCACGCGGTCTATACTTTTTCTTTTTGGTAACACCCTTTTCGCAGGCAATGCCATGGATGACCTCCAGGTGGCGATGGTAGTTGACCTTCCAGATAAATCGGGTATTACAACTCTGACAGACATGCTTAGCATGCTGCTTGTCGCAGAGCCTGCGACGATGTTGGATAAGCAAGGCCTCACTGACGTAGCCAAGTCCGCAAGTGCTGCAGACATAAGGAAAGATACCCTGGGTCTCCTCACTGGCATGAGCTTCGCCCTGATGCTGAAGTAACCGACTGAGACGTTGAAAATCCTCGCCACAAATCACACAATTGTGTACCAACTGAGACAAATGATTCGCTTCTTCAGACTCACTTTCATCGCCATCGTAGAGATCCAGTTCCTGACCCGTGTCCGTGCTGGCGTTGTAGTAGCGGACATAATCCTGAGCCAAAAAATCACTGGCAATGCGTGCTTCTATCACTTCATTTGAAGCGAATTCATTGCCAAATTCCATAAAAAAGGCCGCTTGGCTGGTAGAATCAATGCCAGAGTGTCCATCCGAATGATGGGGCAAATGGGCGCGCAGATGTGACAGTTTTGAAAATTGCTGATCGCAAAGACAGCATTGACAGTTTAGTAAGATTTCTGATTTTTCTCCCGTTAGGTTTTGGGAGCAGGCATGTTTATTCAAATTCTCTGGCCACATGAATCGCCCTGGGCATTTCAAGCAATTGAAACGTTTTAGTTGATTGAGACACTGAGTCCTTTTGTGCTGCTCAAAGAAATCGTCATCTACGAAACCAATCTTACAGGCGGAGCACATTTCGGCTGGTGCAGATTTCCGCTGGCTGTGCTCCTCCAAAGTGTGATTTATAAGACGAAACTTCCGAGTGAAAGATAAATTGCAGGGACCACAATGATACTGGTATTTGTCCTTGCCTTCTTCATCCGAATCGCTGAGACAGAGCTCATAGCCATAGGAATTTACCACAGCGCCATATTTTTCTATCTTTTGTGCTTTTATGTCGGCAATTATTTGGTGCTTTATCTCGTCTAGGCTCAAATTTTTACCGCCATCGAAGTGAATTCTGATCACATCATTATCGTTGCTCAGATGGGCTAAGGTTTCTACTTGGTCATGGCATTTCAAATGAATGCGGAGATCTTTAATATGTTGACAGCGATTATTGCATAATTTGCATTCAATACGTTTAATCCGTCCTGGGCTGTACAAGCGCCTGGCAAAGCGCCATTCGGCCTTTTGCTGTAGTGCCTCGGATTTGGCCTGGCGTTTTTCATGAGATTTGAGATGGAACATATATTTATCCTTGCGTAGAAATGTCTTGTTGCAAAAGCTGCAAGTAAATGTGGCCTCTTCAAAATGAGCTCGTGCATGGCGCAGCATATCCCGATGCCAGGAAAAGGTTTTGTCACACACCTCGCACACAAAGCGGCCCTCTGAATTTGTAGGTCTTTTTGATGCATCATTATCCGAAGGCCTAACAAAAATATATTTTACTCAAAGAAAAAAAATATAAGTTTAAGAACTTACGCTTTTGCTTTACAAGATTCTTTGTATTTTTCGGTCTGATTTGGTTTATAGTCCTGGTCTTCTGTTTCACTCGGTTCTCTTTTATTGGCCTCGCAGTAAATGCTACCCAGACTCTCGGTTTCCTCAAAGGACACACCGATTTCATCTATTTCAATTTCACCTTCTGTTTTGATATTCAATAGCGTGGGCAAGTCTGTGGGCACTTCATCCAGACATTGACTTAGTACGCTTGCGCGCAGGCTTTCGAGTTTCTTGTTTGCCTGTTGCGCCTCGCATACGAAATCATAGGAACTCTTAAGGCGTTCGTAGCAATCACTGCAAATGCAACGCGGCATTTGGTGGCCTTCCACTTCTTCAATGCAGGGCTTAAATATTACATTCACTTTTAATAAATACAATTAAAAAATTATTGCATACTCACATTTATATCTATTCGAATTAATTCTTGCAAGATTTCATACAAGGTCTTGCCGTGTTTTTCGGTGTAAGCTAATAAAGACACTGCCCCGGCTTGGCAATTGTCTAAGGCACAGGTGCGGCACACACTGCCCATTGACATATTTATTAAATTTATATCAAATGCAACAAATTTGTTTGAGCACAAATTTAATGAAAACAAATGCCAAATGTTTCCAGTGTGACCGTTTGCTTAGTAGAAAAATTCACATAAAATAAACCATAAAAACAGCTGTTCAATTCTTGCTGATAAACAAATAGTTGGTCCATGCTGAGTGTAAACAAATAAAACATTCTTTTTAAATATGAAGGATGTTTGCAGAGCCTGTAATTCCGAAGTTGCGGGATCAAATTATTTTTACAATTTGAATACAGAATGCAAGGAGTTTCCGGGAAAAACATCTGAAGAGATATTACTGGATCTAGCCAAAATCGAAGTAAGCCAAAATGTGAAACGTTTCTTTTTTAGTTGTTGTTTTATTTAATAAATTATTTCCGTATAGCCCACTAGCGCTCTTGACTTTAAATTGCCGCAAACCTTGTGCTGTACTTGCTATCGCAAGCTGATCAATTGCTTTCGTTTTGTCTTGCAAGTACGTGAGACTTACGCATTACAAGTCCAGTGCCTTTTATCAGAAACAGTAGAAGAAGAGCAACAGGATACCGATGATGCTCTCGATGAGTTGCCCATCCAAATACGCTATCGCACCGTTATAAAAGATTCTCTACCTGCAAAAATAATAACTGAAACACACAATATTGCTGTAACTGCTGAAACAGATCCCTTAGTTGCTTCAGAAGCCAGCTCTAAGGATTCCAGCCCCAACGCATACACTTCCAGCATTGAGTATGTATAATTCATGTTAACTTTGCTTTATCTATAACATCTAAATTTCCAGAGATTTCGGCGAGACCCCAGAAAATGAGGTTTCCACCACAAGACTCTTTCAATGCAATCATTGCGATAAGACCTACAAATACTCGACGTGCCTTAAAAACCATAAGCAAAAGGAGCATAAGGATGAAGATGCCGAAATCAATATTGCACTGAAGCCGGTTAAAAGAAAAGCCCGTAATCGTCGTCTTAGCAGCTTGGACTTGAACCTTTGTAAACCAAATGGATTAAAAACAATTAAATGCATGATTTGTCTAAGTCAGTTCGACCGACTATCTCAACTGCGACAGCACCTGAAAAACCATCCCACTGATATCAACTTCAAAGAGCATGGTGTGCCCATAGAAAAGATTTCCGAAGGCTTTTACAAAGAAGCAATAGAATCGACTGTAGAAGGCTTGAAGCTTCGCATCTTTGTTGACCTGGCCGTAAATAATTTCATACGTTATTATTCAATAACCAATGAAGCCGGCTATGAAATGGATCTCGATAGCTCCGATACAGATGATGAGGACTCTGAAAAACGTATCTACTTATGTGAGCTTTGCAATTCGGAATATACACGAAAATACTTACTATACGAGCATCAAAGACTGAGCCATTCATGGCTGGAAGCTCCTCATGTCTGTCAACGCTGCAATGCTCGTTTTGTGAGTTCGCAGCTGCTTTCCCATCACTCCCAGTCCAAATGCAAAAACACCCAAAAACGCTTTCTCTGCGATAAATGCCCACAGAGATTTTTCTGGCATCACAATTTCAGCGCCCATCTTCCTGTCCACAAAAAGCAGGTAATTTACTTGAAATTGTCTTTATTTTTCTTAATTAAAACTTTGTTCCATTAAAGGAAAACTATACTTGCGTGCCATGCTCACGCAAGTATGAAGATCAAAAGTCTCTTACCCGACACAATCTGCTCCATCACAGCGACAATAAGCAACTCGTTTCCTGTCCTTGGTGTTGTCGTAGTTTCTACAAACTGGACCTACTCCACAAGCATATACAGCGGCATGGCTTTAAAATCCAGGATATACCCCTGGCGGAGACCCTTTTAAAAGCGGCCCTGGGGTCCACACAACCTTCAGCTATTGCCTGTAAAATTTGCAATCTTCCCTTTAAGACTATTCAGGATTTGGAACGTCACTTCAAGAAAAAGTCTCACAGCTCCGAAGCTTCGAATTATTTAATAGCCACCGAGGCTGGCTTTGAGTTGGAACTGAATAATTTGCCTTTGGAAACCCCCCTGATATGCGAGCTGTGTCAGGCGAGATGTGGAAGTACCAAGGTAATTAGCGAACATCAGCGCACTATACATGGATTCGATGACTTGCCCAATGCCTGCCGGCACTGTATTTTCAAGACAGTAAATAAGGTGAGAAACCTTCCAACTCAACAAGAATATTTTAAAATTAATTTCTTCTTCTACTTAATTTGTTTAGCGTATTTTGGAAGACCACTTGAGGAGCCAATGTCAAAACATACAAAAGAAATGGAAGTGTCCACATTGTGGCTATAAATTCATGTGGTCGGAAAATCTGCATAAGCACTTGTCAACCCACCAGGAGACACTGCCCAATCAGACTGACAAAAAGATAGATGAAACAGAACCAGTTAGGCCACGTCAATATCAATGCCCACACTGCATACGGGCCTTTGTGGTACCACAAAGTCTGGAGAAGCATTTGCGGAAAATGCATTCACCCAATAGGAGTAAAAAGCAGCAATTCCTTTGCTCTGAATGTGGTATGAGTTGGACCTCGTCCAACAAGTTGGCCATTCACATGCGTCGCCATTCTGGCGATAAGCCCTTCACATGTGAATTTTGTAGTAAAACTTTTACTGTGCACTACGAAATGAAAGTCCATGAGCGTACGCACACAGGAGAGCGACCATTCAAGTGCACGCTATGTTCAAAGGGTTTTATTACGCTGGGAAAATTGAAAAGACATGTCCTGACTCATAGTAATAAAGTCAGAAGTACTAATTAAAAATGTAATCTTAATTTAATAAAATCAAAGGACTTCCAATTCATTCAAATTTATTTGGGATTTATTTCATTTGCCAGACTCATCAGTGTGCCTTTTCAAATGAGTCTTAAGATCTTTGATTTGTTTGTAGCTCTTTTCGCAGTGGACACATTTGTGTGGCTTTAGATCGCTATGGCTTAGCATGTGCCTCTTTAATTTGTGAGCATGAGCAAAGTCCTTTTCACATATGGCGCAATGAAAGGGCTTTTCACCCGTATGAACACGTTGATGATAGACCAGTTCGGCGTACCTTGGAAAGGCCATCTCACATGAATTGCATTTGAAAGGTTTCTCGCCAGTGTGACGTCGCATATGGGTCAAGAGACTGGCCTTGGACGAGGTCTCTTTGCCACAAATAGAACACAGGAACTTTTTAGTAGACTCCAAGCGCTTTCGATCGCCATTTATGTGAATATCCCTGATGTGGTTGTTGAGACGTGATTTCAACTGATAGGTTCTATCACAGTGTGGACAGGGCAGGAGTTTGGCCTTAGATTCTTCAGAATTTTGTTGACCAGCATGATAAGTTATTAGATGCTGCTCTAGGTTCCAGGGCCACATGAATTTGTATTTGCATTCGGAACACTCGAGCTGTTTTGCCTGGCACAAACACTGGACTTTCTCATGATGTTCCAGAATTTTCTGAAAAGTATCATAATTATTTCAGATGAGTTTCTTTAAAATGTGAAAGGTACTCACCTTGGAGACACTCTTGAATATGCAATGACCACATTGGTAGGGAATTTTATCAAATGGATGGACTGTCTGCTGATGTTGCATCATCTGAAATTTACGTTTGAAACTGACTTGACAAAGGTCACACAGATATTCGTAGCTAAGAGCGTTTTCATCTTCGGTTTCCGAGTCATCCAAATGCATTTCGAAGCCTCTTTCATTGGTTATGGAGTAGCTCCATAGAGTGTCGCATTCGGAGTGAGTGAAATCATCCAATTCAATCTGTGCTTGAATGTGGACACGCAAGTCAGCGATTCGTTGGAATTTTTGATTGCAAATCTCACAGCTAATGCATTTTTGACCATTCGCTTGGCTCGTAGCAGCCATCAGGGTTTGAGCTAAAGGCATGTCCTGCTCCTTGATGTTATGCCGCTTTAAGTGATTGATCAAATTGTCCTGACGATAAAACTTTCTTTTGCAGAAAATGCAGGGAATTAGTTTTGACTCGTCTGCATGAGCGGTAAGCAAGTGAGTAGTCAGTGATGTTTGCCCATCAAATTTTCGGGCGCAATGTGGACATTCTAGAATGCAAGACTAATTGAAGAGTATATTGAAAAAAGTTTGAATATATTAATTCCTTACTCTTACCTTGGTCTTGTGATTCCGGCAGTGGGCCTTAAAGTTGTGCCTCCATTGAAAGCGCATAGGACAATGCCGGCATATGTAACGTTTCTGGGTGTTCTTACATTGGGAGAGGTAGTGTTGAGTCAACAGCAAAAGGCTTATAAAGCGGGCACCACAGCGCCCACAAATGTGGGGAGCCTCAGACCAGGAGTGCTCTTGACGCTGGTGCTCATAGAGCTCAAACTTTCGTTGATAACTTTGATGATTACCACAGAGTTCGCAGTAATATTTTGAGATATTCGGGGCTGGTCTATTTCCATCATCCTCTTCTTCAATTTCGCTTTCGGTCTCTGTGGAATCCAGATCCATTTCATAGCCCCATTGATTGGTTATGGAGTAGAAACGTGAGTAGTTTTCAGTTTCCAAATCTGTGCAAATGCGTTCTTTGAGTTGCTTTTCCTTCAATAGCTTCAGCTCGGGATAGAAGAATTCCCTTAACTCGGTATGGTTTAGCTTCCAAATTTCTGCCATATGATCAAGGTCAAGATCGGTTCTGTGCTGCGGTAAATGATTATGCAATTCGGACATTTTTTTGAAATGAGCCTGACAAATCATGCACTGAATAAGCTTAAAGCCGTTAGGTTTACACAGGTTAAGATCAATATTTTTGACCCTCTTGTGTTGGTTTAACTGGGGCTCGTGACTTGCTATGGATGTCTCAGGTAATTCTTCTGGATTTTCATGTTGAGAGTCCAGTGTTTGTTGCTCTACGTTTGAATTAAGAGGTACTTCATTTTCACTTTCTAAAGAAATGCCAGTTTCCTTGGGAAGTCCTTGTAAAGGAAGCTCAGGTATTGATTCTATGTTTTCATCAGTTTGGATTGCACAATCTTCGGGGACATTTTGAGGCAGGCTACTATTATCAAAAACTTCTTGGATTGGTTGTTGTTCACCTGAAATTCCATCTGTTATTACTTCAGCTTCATCGCTTTTAATTTTAAGCATTAAGATATGGTGGGCTGCTCTCGCTTGTAGCACAAAATCATAGGCATTTTTCAATTTCCGTGTGCAGTTGCTGCATAAACACTGTGGCATTTGTTCCGTGGCAATCCCATTGATCTATATTTAGAATACACATGAGTCGAAAATAAAGTTTTGAAATTTTGTATCCAAAACGCAAAAGAAAACTTACATCGATATCAGTTAGCTCTGCAAGTAAGTCGGCCAGAGTTTTGGCCTCATACTTTCGCGGACGTGCAGAAAGTTCGTGCAAAATTTTTAAGTCACGGGTATCGCATGTGCGGCAAAAAATTGGCAGTTGCATTTTTTTTTTTTTTAAATATTTTCAAAGTTCCACAAGTTTACTCACGAAACTAGTTCATACGGGGCTCAATAAGAATTAAGTATCGAAAGAGCTGAACCTGCAGGGATTCAGTATCGAAAGAACCTGCAGTATTTGCAAGATACATTTTATTTTCCAGTGAAAATTGTAAACAAAATACAAAAAGGCCGGCGAATAGTTACAAATTCTAACTTAAGAATGCTCTTGCCCGCGTTCTGTCGCACCTGCGACATTGGGGAAGCGAAGAACCTTACCAAATTAACACAAAAATTGGAAACAGACCCAAGTAAAATGCTTGCAGATGCACTTACAGAGTTAGGCATAACTGATGTAAATCAAAGCAGTTTTCATTCAAATTCCTTCACTACAAGTAATTAATTTCTTATATTGCAGACGACTAGTTCCTATAACGAGGCCCTGCCGCAATGTCTATGCATCGATTGCTTGACCAAGTTAAGAAACGCCTATGATTTTGTTATACAGGCTCGAGCCGCCAACGAATTACTGCTGCGGCACCACAACCTGCAGAAAAATGAGCCGACATCAACCACACTGGCAACTACAACAGATTGCCTGCAAGAGTCGCCAATGGAACTTTGTGCCGAACAGCATGTCCAGGTCAAAATGGAAACTGAAGCCGACACGGAAGTGGTAGAAAACATGAATTGTTTTGAATTATTTGACAATTCCATGATAGCAGCAGCTCACGTGAATCTAGACAATAATGGCTTACAGTTTCAAACAGATATTAAGCAGGTGGCAAAAAAATCTCTGGATCCGTTAGTTATGTCTGAGAGTGTTAAAACAGAGACAACGGCTGAGTCAGAGACCTTTTGGGCTGGCTATTCGAGCGATGGCGGTGGACACACTGAGACCGACAATGAAGACGACGATGACGATGAGTAAGAAATTTTATAATCTTCAGCAATATTCGATTTTAATTTTAAACATACTTTCAGCTCCATTGACGATTTGCCTCTACAGCTGCGAGCCAAGAAATGGAAAGAGATGGAAACACCACGTCAGGCAAAGAAAAAGGCGAAGCAAAAATCAATAAAACGGAAAGTCAGAACTGACACAACCTCTGTACAAAAACGCAATTTAAATGAACGCAAAAAGGCCAAGGATATCGATCTGAATTTGTGTAAGCCGCACGGCTACAAGCTAATTCAATGCATGATTTGCCAAAGCAAATATGACAAAATCTGCGATCTACGTCGGCATCTAAAGGATCATCCTGACATCTCTCTCACCGATGAACAATTGAAAATGGAAACCAGCGAGCTTGTCGAACTGTTCTATCCAGAAATGAAGAATTTAACCAAAGAGCAGCTAAAGACACGAATACATAAGGATCTGGCATCCGGAAAATATACTCGTTTCTATTCCATAACAAATCAGTCGGGCTATGAAATGGATTTGGATAGCTCAGAGACTGAAAGTGAAAATGAACTGGATGCTGAGGAGCACACAATCAAGCATAAGAAGGCACAATTCACTCAATACGCCTGTGAACTCTGCCAGCAACGATACCAGCGCAAATACCAACTCTACGACCATCAAAGACAAAGTCACATTTGGTCGGATGCTAAGCACATTTGCAGTCGCTGCGATGCCCGCTTCGTTAGCTCCAAACTTCTAACACATCACTATGAATCCCAGTGCAAAAATGCCCAAAAGCGCTTCATGTGCTATAAATGTCCCTTGCGTTTTCGTTGGAAGCACAACCTGAAGGCACACAAAAGAGATCACAAAAGTCTGGTAAGCTCTGACAAACATACTGATCTTTGATTTAAAAGATTAATTAGATAATTTTCAGAACCAAACATTTGAGTGCAATGAATGCAAGCGCGTCTTTGACAAGAAAAAGTCCCTGACAGTGCATTTGCTAAGCGTCCACACGGATGAGTCAAAGCTGATACCCTGTCAGTGGTGCAGTCGCAAGTTCTATAGGCAAGACTATCTAATCAAGCACTTGAAGCGCCATGGCATTAAGGAGCAAGACATTCCACTAGCTGAAACCATTATAGCAGCCACCTCAAAGCCGAATGGCTTAAAAAATATCACTTGCAAAATATGCAGTCTGCAATTCGAGAGAATAGCAGACCTGAGAGCTCACATACAACTGGAAATCAAATTGGGAAACTCGCCACACTCGAAATTCGAATCATTGCAGAACTATTCAATAACCAATGAGAGTGGCTTCGAATTGCATTTGGAAGATTCCGAAACGGAAGATGAAACAAAGCCTCCCACAACTTGTGGCCTATACAAGACTCCCACTCTTTATATCTGTGAATTGTGCAATGTTCAATGCCGTAGAAAGTACGAGATGACCCAGCATCAGCGTGCCATGCACAGATTCGATAAGATGCCATATGAATGTGAGCTATGCATTTTCAAATGCGTCTGCAAGGTGAGTCGAAAACAAAAAATCAACTTGTCAATAAACTTATATAACCCATTTTGCTTTGCAGAATATTATGGATCATCACAAGCAGAATCAGTGCTTCAGTGAGGACAAACAGCACGCTTGCCCCAAATGCAGCTACAAGTTTATGTGGCCAGAAAATCTGCAACAACATTTGCTACTGCAACATGCCAGTTCATTGGACAGCACAAACACACCGGAGCTCTCATCGGCGGCGCCAGCTGAAAATACTAAAAACCCCAAAGTGCCTGAGGGAAATTCAACGGGAGTGCAATTATTAGAATGTCCACACTGTGATCGTACATATCAAATGCAGTCGAGGCTAAATAACCATATACGGGATGTACACATCAATGGTGATCGGAAACGCAAAGAGGCTATTAAAAAGTTCCTATGTTCTCTCTGCGGCAAAGAGACACAATCGGCGTCCAATTTGGTGACGCATATGCGCCGACATACGGGCGAAAAACCCTTCAAATGTGATCTATGCGAAATGGCATTCCCACGACATTCCGAGATGCTGTCCCATCGACGCATGCACACCGGTGAGAAACCATTCCATTGCACCGTCTGCGGTAAGGACTTTGCCCGCTCCGATAAACTGAAGAGACACATGCTCACGCACAGCGGTCTCAAGCCATATAAGTGTACCTATTGTGAGAAAAGCTATCGCCAGTCCAAGGACTTGAATTTGCATCTGCAACAGCACACAGGCGAGTGTCCATTTGTGTGCGGGACCTGTGGTGAGCGCTTCATACAGAGCAGCACTCTGGAAAAACACCGCATGATGAGAAGGCATTTTGATGAAGTCAAGTAAAGTAAAGCAATCGTTATAGTTATGGACACAGGCCAATATATATGTAGCTCTATATTTAATGCAACTCATTTAAAATATAAATAATATTAAAAGAAATAATATCTTAATTTAGATCAATACAATTTTAGTGTGCAGTCCGCTAGAAGCAAAGGAATAAAACTATTTCAAGGCTAATTTAATCGCCAAATAAATACTTGCTATAAATAGTGTGGCAATGGCAAACTTCTTGATATTTGCCCGATTCACACCTTTGATGGTCTTGACCACTTCCATATTCAAACGGAAAACATTACGGCTTTCCTCGATGAAGGCTGCCCGGAGCTCATCGTCAAAATGTTCGTATTGCTGATTGAAGACCCGACGGAGCCGTGCCTTAAGTACAGAGATTTTCTCTGAAAAAAAGGTGGCTTCGCACCCAGGCGGACATATAGTAACTTGAGCCGGCATGGGACGAGCTTCCAAGCTGCTATCTTTATTCGTGTCTGCTGCCCTCTTGGCTGTAACATCTTCAGCCGCTTTATCTGCTTCGGTCTGCTTTTCTTCGTCACTTGGCTCCTTAAACATCCAGATTTTGCGTGCAATCATCCGCTTCTTTTGCAGCATCTGTCCACCCGACATCAAGGCCATATACATTTGATAGGCGTAAGCAAAGAGAAGTAGCTGATTTTTCTCCAAAACTTTTTCCAAATGCGCCAGATATTTTTTTACACTGTCTCGCGGCTCATATGTGTCCTTCCAGTCGGGTCCATAGAAGTAATCGAAATCCCTTTCGAAAGCATCAGTGCGATGCAATTCAGAAGGAAGAAGCTCCTCAGGCAAATGCGTTTCAAAAAATTTGTAGAGTTCATAGAAGGCCAATAAAGCATCATACCAAACTTCATCATCTGACATTGCTGCGCATTATATAAGTTTACAAAAATCAAAGTTTTTTTTACATTGAATTACAAGTTCATTTTTTCTTTTACCCAGAGCAAATTTTGCATTGATAAGAACATCAGACAAAGTATGCACATCTTTTGTTGCTTGACGCAGTTCCTTTGTGAATTTCATATCCACATAGTCTTCATCCCCCGTCCCATCCTTAATGGGGTTATCGGCTGTTGCTTGCACGTCCGTTGCCATTTTACAATTGCGCAGCGTTCGTGATTACATTCATTTTTATTTATTAAACTGCCCAGAAATGCGTAGTCTTTATTTTGAAATTATGTTCGACTTTCTGCCGACGTATGTCAAGCTAACAGAATAATTCAGAACGAATTCCGGAGCTGTGAACTTAATCTGAGTTCCAAACTAGTTCCGGAACATGTTTCTTTTTAGTTCATTGCAACCCAGGCTGTGTTAACTTGGCGAACGCTGTATAGTGCAATAAAAATAAATCAAAATATTCGAGTCTCTTTTAATAAAAAGCAAAAGTTGTATTTTATTGTAAAAAAGTAAGTTGTACAGCGGGCATAACACGTGTATTCTAATAATTTAAATACAAATAATATGGTTAATTAACAAACGCTTCAACAAACTAACACAATTCTCTTGCAACTTTATTCACTCACACATAAAACACACGTACACACATATAAATGACCAATTCCAGTATAAACGAACAACAATTTGGGTGCTTGGTTCCATTTTTTATACATTTTGTTAGTAAGAAAAAAGAAAAACATACCATAACTCCCCCCTCACCCATAAACACATATTTGCGATACCAACAGTTGCTTAAGTAGCATACAAATATATATATATATATCTATATATGTAAGAGAAAAGAAAAACAAAAGCAATGTCGGATCTCTTTACCACTTTTGATAGCAACGGTGACGCGGAGCACAGCACGAATAGCGCAAAAGCATCTAATAACGTAATGGCATCGCCTTCCCAACAAACAAATAGTAACTCACAAAATGGTGGCGTCGGTGGGACAACCGCCGGCGTTGGTGGAGGTGGTAAAGGCAACAATCATAACACTACAACTTCCGCTGAGAATACTCCCGTAAGCAGACCATATCTGTTTCAATTCAATATTTCATTCATCTAATTTTGCTCCTTGGTATTTGTTGTATTTATTTACTTTTAGATGCTTACAAAACCCCGTCTAACAGAATTAGTCCGTGAAGTGGACACCACCACACAGTTGGACGAGGATGTGGAGGAACTGTTGCTCCAGATAATTGACGATTTCGTTGAGGACACCGTCAAGTCTACCAGCGCCTTTGCCAAACACCGTAAATCAAATAAAATTGAAGTTCGCGATGTCCAACTTCACTTTGAGCGCAAATACAACATGTGGATACCTGGCTTTGGAACCGATGAGCTTCGACCATATAAACGTGCAGCTGTAACGGAAGCACATAAACAGCGTCTAGCTTTGATACGGAAAACCATCAAGAAATATTAAAAACTCCTAGGTTTATTTAAATTTTCGTTTTTGTATGTTAGGATTGCGCGAAATTGAATTTAACTGTCTTTTTCAATTAACTAGAATATAAAACAGAGTTTTCGGGCTCTTAAGAAACTCAAATTGTGTGAAATATTTTCGATTCAGAATTAAACAAATTTTAAAATGTTTTAGTTAGCGGTCTCAATTATTTATAGCTTAACTTCCTCCAAGTTCTTGCTCGTTCCGGAACCACTTCAGATTTGCATTTTGGCAACCAAAATACAAAATAGAATGAAGGTCCCTGTAATTTGCAGAACTTGCGATATAAGCAAGACGGAAAACCTATACAAATTGGAAACCCATATAAAAAAGTTTCCAGAGAAAACCCTACGGGACCTTTTGCAAGAAATATCGAATATTGAAGTAAGTAAGACCCGAGACTTGTGTGGACCTTTAACCTTGCTAATGGCATAAATAGGTAAATGGACCAGACTCTCAAAAGTTGCCGCAAAATATGTGCAACGAATGTGTGTCGAAATTGGTAGGTGCCTATTACTTCATCCAGCAAATTAAAGCTGCCAATGAAATCCTTATGCAACAAGTTCATGTACCCAACGATTGTTTGGTTGAGGATCCAGTGGATTTGGAGTTTTGTAATATTCCACAAGTGTCAGTAGAAATATCAACAATTCCGGAAAATTTGTGTGGCCCTTTAAATGTGACCAAAAAGGAAACCATTGATCCTGAAATATTGGATCCTTTAAAAATGATGGAAGCCTCGAAGAACGAAGGTATCAAAGTCAAGTGAGTTTTGCCAAATCAAATACATAAAAATTCTAATCTGTTTTTTTTTTTAGTTCAGCAAATGAGAATTTTGTTGAAAAGCCTAAGCCAACGGAACCAAAGTCCTTGCATTGCGATCAATGCTCAAAAAGTTTCAACCGGGCTGATCTTCTGAAGCAACATTTAATTCGTATTCATTCAACAAAAGCCAATCGGTTTGCTTGCTCAATTTGTAGTCGTAAATTTTATCGCCGAGATGCCTTATCCTCGCATATGAAAATTCACAGCGGACCGGAGCGTTCAGTCAGTGCTCAGAAAAAGACCAAATGCCTGGATGAAAACCTCTGTAAACCTCATGGATTTAAAATGATTGAATGCATGATTTGCAATACCAATTATACTACAATCTCTGAGCTACGAAGACACTTGGAAGATCATCCTGATCTTACTGCAATCTTGGCAAATTGTGAAGTAGATAAATTGGCTGCTCTGTTGTATCCCAACGTAAAGGAGTTGGCCACAGAAAATCAGTTGAAAGAGCGAATCCACAGCGATTTATCAGTCGGAGACTTTAGTCATTTTTATTCCATAACTAATCAATGGGGCTATGAGCTGGATCTTGATAGTTCGGACACAGAAAACGACTCTGAAGCGGAGGCGAGCACTTACAAATGCGATCTCTGCCAGCAGACATATCAACGGAAATATAAGCTCTTCGAACATCAAAAAGTAACACATCCCTGGTCCACGGCTCCTCATGTCTGTGGCCGATGTGATGCACGTTTTGTAAGCCATCAATTGCTTCTAAACCACAGCAATCACCAATGTAAAAATGCACGAAAACGTTTCATCTGCTATAAGTGCCCACTGCGATTCCAATGGAGGCGCAACCTGCACTATCATCACCGGAATCACAAAAACTCCGTAAGTAAGTTTGACTTTGTCGTATGAGCTATCTTTCAATTCTAAGCCTTTTGCAGAATGTGGCATTTGAATGCAATGAATGCAATTCCAAATTTGACAAAAAGAAGTCCCTAACTACGCATCTGCTCACTGTCCACAGTGACAACAGCAAGCTGATACACTGCCGCTGGTGCAGCCGAAAGTTTCAGCGACAGGAATATCTAGTGAATCATTTGAAACGCCATGGCATTAGAGAGCGAGATATACCACTAGCTGAGACACTACTGGCTGCCACTAGCAAATCGAATGGTAGAAAATGTATTATCTGTGAGATATGCAATGAGGAGTTCGATCGCATCGTCGATTTACGTGACCACATTCAGATGGAAATCAAATTACTCCATACGAATCATTTTAAGTACGACTCCCTGCAGAACTACTCCATAACAAATGAAAGTGGCTTTGAAATGCATCTGGATGACTCCGAAACTGAAGATGAAAGCAGTCTCAGCGACGAGTATCTCTGTGAAATTTGCCAGGTGCATTGCAAACGTAAATTTCAAATGATGCAGCATCAGCACAGAACACATCCATTTGATAAAATTCCCTACGAGTGTGGTCGTTGCATATTCAAGAGTGTATCCAAGGTATGTACTTTTTACATCTTGAAGAATCAAAAATAATTATGACGTTTTTTAGAAAATTCTAGAACATCATGAGAAAGTGCAGTGTTTGTGCCAGGAAAAGCAATTCGAGTGTTCCAAATGCTCATACAAATTTATGTGGGCTACTAATCTGGAGCAGCACTTGGTAACTTATCATCCCTCTGGTGATCCCTCTATGCCAAAATATATTTCTGCGGCCATCAAAACAGAAGACGAAACTAAACTTCTGCACTGTCCACACTGCGATAAGACTTATCAGCTGAAGGCACGACTGAGTAATCACATTAGAGATGTTCATATCAATGGCGATCGGAAACGCTTGGAGGCCATAAAAAAATTCCTTTGCTCCATTTGTGGAGCAGAGACCCAGTCTAGAGTCAGTTTGCTGATTCACATGCGTCGTCATACCGGCGAGAAGCCTTTCAAATGCGACTTGTGTGATATGGCATTTCCGAGGAACTCGGATGCACTATACCATCGACGTATGCACACTGGGGAGAAGCCATTCCATTGTACAGTCTGTGGCAAGGATTTCGCTCGTTCTGAGAAACTGAAAAGGCACATGCTTATACACAGCGGACTGAAGCCATTCAAATGTACCTATTGTGAAAAGAGCTATCGTCAGCACAAGGATCTGAAATTGCATTTAAAGCAGCATACCGGAGAAACCGAACACTTTTGCAATATCTGCGGTGAACGGTTCATTGAGGCCAGGACTTTGAAAAAGCATCGCATAATGCGGCGTCATTTTGAAAATGAAGAAGAAGACGATTGTAAAATGCAATTAGTTTAAAAATTTGTGATTTTTATTATGTAAGCACAGCATATTGTGATCATAAGACTATAATAAAATCCCAGTTATATGATAAGCCTGCCATGATTTGTTAAAGGCCGCGACTATCCATAAAACTTGCTGTGGAATAATCGGTTATGTCTTCGTCTGCCACGCCAACATCCATTAAGATTTTCATCACTTTGAACTCGGCTTGTTTTAGTTTGAGCATATCTCTAATAATTCTAGTCTGCAAACGCAGTATGATCTCCATATGCCTTATTGCCTTAAGGAGTTGAATATCAATTTTGTTTTCGTCCTCCATGAATGCGGATTCCTTATGAAGCGTTTCGATTTGAATTCGATTTATTTTTTTTTTACAATCTACAATGAAAAGATTTGTTTTGTTAATATTTTGAAATTATTAAAAATTATAAAACTCAACTGGAAATTGTTCTCACACTCTTGGCTTCTGACTTGCAACTAAGCCACTGAAAGAAAATGCAGCAAAAGTCAAAATTTGCAAAGCCTACTAGGCAATTGTCAGATGCATACAAAGAATCGATAAAACTTTATTTGTGTATTGCTGAAATATCTGAAAAAGTAATTCAAAAATCAATATATTTTTTTTTTTTTTGAAAATATTTGTGTTTATTTATTTATTTTTTTTCGCGCAATTTAAAGTTCTCCTCCACGAGACTCGATTCTAATCATTTCAACATCAAAGCTAAGTACAGCATTTGGCGGAATTTTATTTCCAGCACCGCTGGAACCATAACCCAGCTCCGGGGGTATAACTAATAGCCTTTGCTCACCCTCGCACATGCCAAGAAGGCCTTGATCCCAGCCCTTTATAACTTGACGGGCGCCAAGAGTAAATGAAAACGGAGTATTGCGGCTATAGCTACTGTCGAACTCGGTGCCATCTTGTAAAGATCCCTTTATAAATATTAGGTTGTCAAATATCTCCCTTCCGCCTTTTTGTCTTTTGAATTTCGCGGCTATGTACAAAGCGCTACAGAGCTCGTATCTGGCAACACTATACATAATTTGAAAGGTCTTGACATAACCTACAAAACGTCGCTACGCATGGTTAGTTTGAATATTTCGTTCAACAGTTATAGACGTGTAAACATGGAGTTCACTAACGCCGAAATTCGCGCTATTTTAAAGTTTTCCTTCGTTAAAGGCAAATCCGCTAGAGAAACGTTCCGTGAGATTAATGGTGTTTTGGGGGATGGTACTCTATCACTTCGAACCGCGGAGGAATGGTTTCGACGATTCAGAGCCGGTGAAAACGACACCATGGATAAGCCAGCCGGCGGAAGACCTGTGACGACAAATACCGATCAAATCATGGAATACATCGAGTTAAACCGGCATGTGGCATCTCGTGACATCGCCCAGGAGATGGGAGTTAGTCACCAAACCATTTTAAACCATCTGCAGAAGGCTGGATACAAAAAAAAGTTTGATGTTTGGGTGCCGCATGATTTGACGCAAAAAAACCTTCTGGACCGAATCAACGCCTGCGATATGCTGCTGAAACGGAACGAACTCGACCCATTCTTGAAGCGGATGGTGACTGGCGACGAAAAATGGATCACATACGACAATATCAAGCAACAAACAGTGGCCAAGCCGGGATTGACCGCCAGGAAGGTTTTGCTGTGTGTTTGGTGGGATTGGAAGGGAATCATCCACTATGAGCTGCTCCCATATGGCCAGACGCTTAATTCTACCATCTACTGCGAACAACTGGACCGCTTGAAGCAGGCGATCGACCAGAAGCGTCCAGAATTGGCCAACAGGAAGGGTGTAGTGTTCCACCAGGACAACGCCAGACCACACACTTCGTTGATGACTCGTCAGAAGCTACGGGAGCTCGGATGGGAGGTTTTATCGCATCCACCATATAGCCCGGACATAGCGCCAAGTGATTACCACCTGTTCCTGTCCATGGCGAATGCCCTTGGTGGTGTAAAGTTGAACTCAAAAGAGGCATGTGAAAAGTGGCTGTCCGAGTTCTTCGCAAATAAGGAGGGGGGCTTCTTCGAGGGAGGTATTATGAAGTTGCCGTCTAGATGGAAACAGATTATCGAACAAAACGGCGCATATTTGAACTAAATCCGATCACTGTATCACTTTTTATAAAGCATTGAATAAAGAGCAAAAAAGCGGAAGGGAGATATTTGACAACCTAATATTAAAAAAGTAATTAGGCCAAAGTCCTAGAAAAGATAACAAAAATAAATTTACCCGGTAGTGTACATGAATTAGGTCGCCGCTTTTTGCTTTTCTGGTGCAGTTTTCTACACGTTTCTTTACACCGATTTTTACTTTGGGTGTATCGCTGTTTCCCAGTGCAGCTGTGCAGAGGGTAAACATCACCATTAAACTTATGAGTTTCATTTTCAAAAAATTATTTATGCTTCGCTTTAAAAAGTTCTATTAAAATTTGCATTTACTCGATATACTTTCGATACTTTCAAGGCATACCCGATACAGCAAAAATGCAGCTCTGCAATATTTTGAAAGGATAGCGCCAGAAATTTGGACTATTTGCTAAAACGATTTTTATTTGAAATATTCTGACATAATATAATAATATATTATTATTATTTTTTTTTTTTTCGACACACAAGACACGATATATTAATTTATTTATAGTGTATATGCAAAACAATTAATTATTATTTTTTACTAATAAATTTCTACTGACTATAATTCTTGAATTTGAATAAATGTTTATTATAAAAATAAAATAAAATAAAAAAAGAGTACAAAATAAATGAAGAAACTCAGTTTTGCATAATTTTGAAATAGCTTTATTTTGTTTTGCAATAAATGTGTACATTTTAAACAAATGAGTATAATCAAAAATAATAGTTTATGCTAAATACGTACATTAAAGCTTGTTATTATACTTATGTGTAAAATACAAAACAAAAAAATAATAATAATTATAATTTTTTAATACAGTTCAAGGCGAAACAATAATTGCTTCAACACACACACATCAAAATCTAACTAATAAATATGCAACAGATTATATAGAGATTTACAAATATATCTTGATATCACAATAAAAAAGGAATACATTTTTAAATGAATTTTTCTTAAAGCCCGAAAAATAAACACAATCCGGTGCATAAACATTTAACAGAATCATTAATTCTTAATAATATTTCTGTATAATAATAAAGTTATACAATGCTATATATATATATATACGCTCTATGACTATTGTATGGTATACATAAGATTATTTAAATAAGAATAAGGACTTTGTTAGCAACATTCAATGGGCATTGTTGCTCAATTATCATTTGATAGATTTGTGATTTTGGTGGCGTACATATTGGCCACCTTGTAGATAAATTCGTATTGCTCTTTTGTCTGGACAGCACTGGCACGGCCGCGTCGTACATAGTACACAAGTTGTGGTATATCGACGGATCGCTTGGGGGTCTCCAAGCTGCGTATGGCCATGTCACAGGTAATAATCGTTCCCGTACGCCCTGTACCTGGAGAGCAGTGAATGGTTAGCGGACTAGGGGAGATGAAAAGAGACACCAAAAGTTAGATACAGGAACAGCACGAAAATACAGAAACAAACACTTGACTTACCCCTGATGAGTACGGACTGCCTTGGCCGAAACATTGCCATTGATTTCATTGGCCTGGCCAGAGCTGTTGCCGCTGGAAGTACTGCCCACCTCGGCCTTTTTGTTGTCTGCATCGGGTGAAGATTCTGCCGACTTCAAGGTCAAGGTGGATGACTTCTCTTTCAGTTCATTGGCCTGCTCAATGGCATAAGACTTGAGTGATGAGCGCGCCTCCAAGAGCATGGCTATAATTGGGGCCTCTTCGGCCGGCACACCCGTCTCCGGCCATTTGTACCAGTAATGAGTCAACTCTCTCGACTCATCGCCATCGGTTCGCTTTAGCACCAAAGTCGAAATGGCATATTTATCCTTGACCTCACGATGTTTCAATGTCACTTGGAAATCCTTATAGGTACTGTGGTTGTCCAGCGTGGCGGATGGTGGCAAATACTCCGCACAACGCTCAATGCCATTCTCAGTCAAATCGGTGGCCTGGATTATAACACGTGATTGCTGCTCCCAAATCATGCGCCAAAAGTCGCCAGTTGTTGTCTCCAATGGCGCCTGACAAGCAATGTAATAATTCGGCACATCATGTGGACCCTGCATGCGGTACAAAGACGAAAACGCATTGAATCAATTCATATCAAAAAGTCAATAAAAAAGTGTAAGCAAAATCAAGACCTTCAAATACTCTTTTTCTTGGGAATATTTCCTGAATAAATTATATAATAATAAATGTGATTTTAATTTCTCTCAGATTTCCCCTTAGAGTTTTTCATGATCAAAATTATTAGTTTTTCCTTTTCCCTAAAAAAAAAGTTAATAACCTCAAATGACTTGGAGCTAATAAAAAAAAATTATCAATTTTTAACGCACACTTAGCACTTTTTTTCTCTTTTTGTTTTGTTTTGTTATGTTTTGTTTTTCTCTTATTAATTTTATTTTACTTTTTTGTTTTTTATTCGTTGAGTCATTTTTATGACTCGACAATCAAAAACCGAAGGTAGCTGCGCGCGTGTGTGCACCTTTTTGTTTCAATTTTCTCCGATAATAATGAATAATGAAATTTTAAATCAACATCTGCTCAAGAAAAATAAATCACGGAATCATGGCCATTATGGTTTTAGGAGCTCTTGAGCAGTAAACATTTTACATTATTTTAATAATAATAAGATTATTATTATTTTTTATTTTTAGCTTAGTTGTGTTTTCTTAATTGGTATTTTCCTAGTCAGTTTACTATATACAATATATATTTATAGTTTTAAGCTGTTTGGCTTGAATGCACTTGGCTCTGGTCACGCGTCAACGCTGACGCTGATCGCGTAATTCTCGTATATCGCATGGAATTGCTTAAATATTTGCGCGCGCTTTTACTCATTACTAAACAAAAAAAAAATAATAAAAAAATAATAGTAAAGATATGCATAATGGAAACTTTCAAGCCACAAGACCAGATCAGACTTAGCTGAGCAGAGAAAGAGTCAGCCGCAAGGAACCGGAGTCTTGAGCTAATCTCTTGAACCGTATAATTAGGCAGGCGCCATATTTAATTGACCCGAAATATAAGCAGACACATACACACGTGCACAATACCCTAGTTATATAGTTATATAGTATATAGCAAACTCACAGCTGAAATCAAGACGCAGATCGTCATGCAAGGTTTGTCGACAAAGACGGTCTGGCTAGAGATGACAAAGAGCGAGAGCTTTGCAGCTCACGAAGCTACCCAATGGAATTTGACTCATTTAATCCCTTACACTAAATCCCAATATAACTATATGGATCTGATGGTTTTAAGGAAGTCATTTGATACTTTATATTCACTAGATTTCTGGAGAGATTTCCCTTTGATTTCTTATCTATCAGTTTTCAAGCTCATCTCTAAGTCGGAGAGAGACCCACTTGCTCTTTGAGAAAGTTGATTTTGTAGTTTTTATAGAGTTTGTTTGGATTGGCTTGCACAGCTTGGCATGCTCACTTACCCGCACATAATTGGCATTAATGTATTCCGTTTTGTCATCATCACCCTGACGCTGGAGCACAACCCGTGACTCAGGAAGTGGAATAACATTGGCATAGCTAAAAAAGTACATAAAGAGATAGATGAAAATTATATGGAAAAATTTGAGTTCAGCTTACCGATTTTTATCCTCACAGCCTGTGGGTACTTCATCGGCTCGGGCTATGATCTGGGGTATATCACGGAACTCTTCGAAAATACTGGTTCGTCGCTCTATAAACTTGCCTAGCTCACTGGCGGTGAGCAGATTGTGACGCAGAGAGGGATCATCAAAGGCAGCATTGCCATAGGTACGTTTCGAGACCCGCAAGTCCCGCCCGCCCTTGCGACGCACACTGCCTAGGACCGAGACATTGTCCAAAGAGTAGGCATCCAGACTAACGGGACGACAGCGTTGGCCATAGGAGGTCTGCTTCTGGCGCTTGCGCATCACATAGAGGAAGGCCACCAGGAGAATGAGGGCTATCACACCGATCACACTCACCGTTATGGCAATGATCACATTCACATCGGTCTCGCCCTGAGTGCTCGTAGAGTTGGGCCGCTGGAGCATATCCACAGGCACAGCTGTGCTGGTGGAACCCAGGAAGACATTGTTTTCCACTTCCTCGGTGGAGCTGGAGGTATTGTTAGGGCTCAGAGTGGGTAGCATGCCGACTGTGGAGCCAATGAGAATGGGGCTGGCACTTGTGGTCCTGAGGGTGGTGGTTGTCAGAAGCTCAGTTTCTTGAGCTTTGGTGGTGGGACTGGGGGTTGTGGTGGTTGTTGTGGTAGTCTTGTCATCCAATAGACTAATCAAGGGTGGCTGTGACTCTGTAGTCGTGCTCTGCTCTGCTTTGGTGGTTGTGGCTGGGGGAGTGGTTGGTGCTGTGGTTGTGCTGGTTGTGGTGGTGGTGGTTGTTGTAGCTTCTATGGTGCTGTTCTGCCTGGCTGTGGTTGTTGTGGCCATAGTCGTACTGGTCTTGTTCAACAATTCTTGTTCTTCATTATCCTCACTCTCATCGTAATTGTCCCTGTCGATTTCCGTGGTATTCGTGTGAGTCTTATCAATCGATTCCTTCTCATCTATTTCGCCCAGAGTATTGGCATTTATTTGTCCACTTGCTGGCTCCAAGTTCTCAGATGTTTTGCTTGTTGTTGTCAAGGTGCTTACAGTTGTTGTTGTCTCTGGTAATTTTGTTGTCGTTGTTGTTGTTGTAGTTGTACTTATTGTTGTTGCCTCTACGGCTTCGCCAATATTATTTGTTTCCAATGAACTTTCTTGCTCACCAATAATCGCTTTATTCGGCGACTTCAGGTCTGCCAATAATTTATTATCCTTAACCGAATTGATTGTTGTGGTTATAATTGGCGTTGTTGTTGTTGTTGTTGTGGTACTCTCTGGACTGTTTGCAATTTCAATTTGATTTGTCACTGTTGCATTTGCTTCCACCAGCAAAATCGACGAACTTTTCGTTGCCTCAGCTGTTTCTATTTTTTTTACTGTTGTTGTTTTTTCAGTTGTTGTTGTTGTTGTTGTTGTTGTTGTAGCTGGTATAATTTCTATATTTTTATTTATAATTAATTCATTCACTTCACTTGATTCACTAGTCAAACTTTGTCTTGTTGTCGTTGTGATTAATTTTTCGTTAGTTTTTTCTTCTTCTTCTTCTTTAACTTCTGCTTCTGCCTTTTGTTTTTCTTCTTCTTCTTGTAGTTTTTGTGTTACTTTTTCGTCTTCAATTGGTTTGCTAGTTGGTTTTTTATTAATTGTTTCTAAATTCACTTCATTGCTAATTTGGACAATTTCCGTTGGCGTTGTTGTCTTTATTGTTGTTGTTGCTATTTCTGTTGTTGTTGTTGTTGTACTCGTCGTCGTCGTCGTTGTTGTCGTCGGCGTTGTTGCAGTTTGTTCAACCTGTGACTTTATTGGCGAACTGTCTGAAATTTCAGTTGCCTCTGTTGTTGTTGTTGTTTCTGGGCTTATCGAAAAGGTCTCCACCGCCTCGTTCGATGTGCTCGTCTTGCCAGCTTTTTCTGTACTAACTGTTATTACCGCCGACGCCGTAGTCGTTGTCGTTGGCGTAGTTGTTGTTGGTGTTGTTGTTGGCGCTGCGACGGTGACGTCATCGCTCGGCTGTGCACGAGTCGCATTCGTTTCATTATTATTATTATTATTGTTGTTGTTGTTGCTTTTGTTGTAAACGACGAAGTCAGTTTCAACGCTGGCGATTCCAGCTTTCATTGCCATTTCGCTGCCAGACTCGAGTTCATTGATGGTCTCATTATGGACGAGGGTGTTCGGAGGAGCAGTTTTATTCAGCACAGCCAATTGTGTGGGTGGCTGTGTTGGCGTGCTGCCCTGTTGATCTTCGGCCAGCTGTTGAACCCGACCGGCGGTAGTAGTCATCACAGCGGCTTCTTCCTGCTTCTCTGTCATTGACATTTTCGGTGTGGCCAGAGTGGCCGCCTCGGTGGCCTCTAGGGTGGTGGTCATCAAGGATTCCGTGTGATTTTCCTGAGCCTCATGCATCATAATCTGCTGCCAGTCCAAGAGATTCTTAGCATTCAAAAGAGCACCACTTTGGTTTTGGGGCTTGGGCTGCCAATCGATGTCATTGTTGAGGTCGGTGGTGTTTAGCGGCTTTCCAGTGGTGGTTGTTGTTGTTGTGGTCATAGTGGCCGGTGTCTTGGGTACGGTCTTCATGGAGGCCAAGCTCCAGACTTCGGCTGCATTAGGCCAATTCAATTGCTGGAGATTTGTGGAATTTTCATTGATGAATTTGCCACGCTTCTCGGCCAGCAGACGCATGGGTGTGCTGGTTTCCAGTTCGATGTCATTTTCAGAGGACCCAGAGCTCTTGGAGGGAGTTGGCGGCATGCTAGTGGTGGAGCTTGTGGTCATAATCAAGGGCTGTAGTTTCATGGGTGTGACCAACTGTCTGGGTGATTCCGTGCTAGAATTGTGCTGGACCACAGCTAAGGTTTCCACCAAAGGCAAGACTCTTTCTGTGGTTGTTGTTGTGGTTGTTGTCGTGGTATCTGGCATTGCCTCCTTGGTCAAAAGCTCCAAGTCTAGGCCATCTCTTATGGGCAAAATTGTTGCTGTTGTTGTTGTGGCGGGTAAACCAGGCTGTTTGGTTTCATTCACTTCCGCCCTGTTTGGGCTTTCACTGGACTTTGGCCACATGGCTGTCCACGTGGTTGCCTCTGTTGTTGGTGTTGTTGTTGTATTTGTAAGCATGTCAGGGTCATTTTGTGAGGTTTCTCTTTTCGCAATAAAACGTGCTTCGAGGCAGGCGAATAAAGCGCAGGCGCCCAGCGCCAGTTGCAGTGCCCAAGTCAAGCGCATATCTGCCGTCTCTTTCTGGCTAACGTGATGGGCACCGATTTAAATGTTTATTGCTTAGACAATTTGTTGTTGTTGTTGTTGTTGTCGTTGTTGTTTTAAACACTTTCCCGTTCTCAATTCAGCTGTAAAAACATTCAATGTCGGTTCCGAAATTTTATTGTATTTTTTTTAATTTTTTTTTCGAATATTTTTGTTTGCCTTCTATTTTTGTTGTTGTTGTTTTTAATTTGTTGTAAATGTTTTTTGCTATTTTTGCTGTTGCTTTTGTCGTGTATCCATTTTTGGGTCTCTCGTTTTATAAGTACAACGATTTTTCACATTTTTTTCGAATGTGGGCGTGACTGAAAAAATAAAGAAAGAAAAAAAAAACAAAAACAAATTGAATTAAATGACAACGAACAATTTTCCACAGAGACAATTAAACAATTTTTGTAATTGGAAAAGTCAAATTAAATTTTATTTAAATACACCGAAATAGATTTGTCTGACCCAGAAATTTGAGGTCAAATTTATTTTTCATTAGTTTTATTGATCCAAAGTGTGAGAGAGGTCTTCATAGATAAGACTAAAATAGAACCTAATTTTGTATGACTAATAAAATTTTACTTTTTGTACTTATATGGATATGGTAATAATTAATTATATTCTTAATGTCATATTTATTATTTCCCTAAGTTCAAGGCCAATTAGAACTTGCTTGGAACTATTTAATAAGCCATCATTTAACCAATTAGACAATAAATCATTAGGGTTCCCTGAAGTGTAAAATTGAAGGTTGAAGGCTTATTTGGTTATTCTTTTTTTTATTATTTTAGGCAAGTTATTTTTAAAACTTGTTCTACTTCAAGTCTTGCTTTACAAAAATTGAGAGCAACACTTAAAGATTTGGCAATTCTTTCTTTCAAGTTAAGCAAGATTTTTTTTTTAGCTCCATTTAAATTGAGCTCAGCACTAAGAGCAAAGAATTTCGACAAGATCTTTAATAATTATTTTTGGACTCCCCCCATTGGTTTATAAAAATCAACCCCTTGATTTGACTTTCCCTTTTCAGCTGAAACCAATTTTGGTAAATAAATAAGATAAGATCTTTTTTTTTGGATATGAATTACACTCTGACTTCACCGAGTTCAGTGGACTTTAATGAACCCGTGAAATAAAAGCGAGTGTTTTATATGCCACTCATAAATATGTAAAGCTTTTACCTATTGATGAACTGACATGAACACGGAATGTGGTTCATTTTCATAAAACAACTGCAGGGAAAGTTCATTCAACCATTGAAACAACCGACTAACACCCACAAACCATAGAAACAGCCAATGCAATTGGCTAAATAATATCATCAAAAGTTGAACTTCTATATAAAACAACAACAACAATAGCTACCAGAATAGTAAATCTGATAAACAAAAAAAAAATTATGTATGAAAGGGAAGGAATCTATCCACCCATTCAATTCATATAGGAAAATAAGCACAATAGAGGTCAAAATTATAAGACTGAAAATATAAATATGAATAAGTTTATCGAAATAGTTTGTGTGGTGATTTACACCAAATCCTGTAGGGATATTTTTGATTTATAGGCGAAAGGTTATATCAAAAAAGGTCTAAGTCTTCGATCTCTAGATTTATTAAAGCATATAAAATAATATTATTTTTTAGTTAAATTTTGAGTTTAAGGAAATAACCATATACACCCTAGATTTATCGAGGAAGACATAATTCCCCGAACCTTATTATATAACCAAATACGCCCTAGATTTATCGAGGAAGACATAATTCCCCGGAGCTTATTTTATATTTGAAAAAAGATGACTAAGCCGATTTATTTTGATCCAACAATATTCTCAAATGATCTCAAGTTAACCATATAAGTATTCCTTATTGCTTGACTTTCAAATATATTAAATATTCTTAAATGATCTTAAGCTATCCAAATAATTATTGCAAACATTTTGACCTTTGCTGTAAGCCTATAAGTAATTTATATACAAGTTTTTTTTTTTGGTTCCATTCACCATGGTTATCGTGGACTTGTTATCTAAAAAAAAAAAAAAAAGAAAAAACAAAAAAATGCCCGATGCCATGCCATCAATGGGATTCATGTCCAAGGGGTGCGGGTTTTTTTTTGGGGTTCAAGGTGGGTTTACCAACCCCTAAAAGAAACACCTCTCAACTAGTTGGCTGCCAATTAATGTTAAAAGCCTGGTCTACACGACTGTCTCTCTTTGTGTCTGTCATATATGGATCTCCCCACCTGCCTGCTTCCAACCTCTTCAAAAGTGGGCGTTAATGATGCGTGTTCCCTGGGCTTGCATTTTTAGTGGGTTGATTGAAATAAAGTGTTTCCCGGTTGACTAGGTGTGGCGCCAACTATTTTTTTATGAAATATTTCTACCTGGTTTTTTCCTGTTTACAAATTGGGGAGGAAAGTCCCTAAAATCCTGGAAAAGTACAGTCACCAAATCATGCATTTTATTGGATTAATTTAAAAACTGTCCTAAGAATTCCTTGGCAAAGTCATTTTGTCATTTGCCAGAGGCTTATGTCTGGCTGTTTGTATGACTAATGATAAAAAAATATAAATATTCTGATAAGATTTGATTGAGTAACACCAGATCTGTATATGTTATTTAAAATTTGTACTTATAATTTTGAACAAATTTCGAATCAAAAAAAAAAAAAAACTTATAGCCTTGACTTGAGGACAAGATTAATGATAGTGAATAGTGATAACCTAATCATTAAAAATATTTTTATGCTTGCCTCTGACGTCACTAATCATAAAAAGCTTTCCATCTTTATATATACATATATTATCTGGATTCTCTTGTTAATTTTTTTTGGGTCATATAGAATTTTATTTTTCATAAAAGAAGACCTCAGCCAAGATTTTTTTTTTTCTATCAGCACAGCGCTTCAAAATGGTTTTGTAACAATTTTTCGCTTTATCTTTTTTTTTTCTTTTTTAAATGCTTTTTCTGCATTTTGAATGTCAACGTTAATGCTGATAAGGAGTAAAGCGAGCCATATGAAATGGTTTATAGGTTTAAACTTACAGAAAGAAGCTGAGGAAAATATTGATTTTCGAAGGTAAACGAAAAACCTTATCGCAAAATAAACAAATCTTTATCAGGCTGCAAGTTCAGACAATGAGATAATATTTCTTTTAGTCTTGAAAATAGTGAAGAAAATTCCATTCCTAAAATTTTGTGTCAAAAATCTTTTTTTTTTAAAACATCTATTTATTTGTTTCCAAAAGGAATCGTTCAGTCAACTCCTCTGAACTTAACCTAATGAGTGTATAAGTGATATATGTCAAAAATCAAAGATTAATTCGGTAACAAAAAAATGTAGCACACTTTTCGGCGGAACTTTTAAAATGAACGAATTTTGCTGAAGCCAAAAATTATGTTGCATACTTTTTAGTGCTTTGCAAATTCCACTTTAGAGGAATTTCTTGTAATTATGTTAGGTCTTGAAAATTAAAAGATCTCAAATCAAAATTAGATTTTATTTAAACCAATATAATAATTTGTACATTTTATTAAATTCCTAAAACTTTTATCCCAGAGAATAGAGAATCAATTAATTATCAAGAAATCACAAATACAATTACTTCATAATAGCCGAACCGAGTTGAACCATAGCCAGAGGCAAATAAAAGACTCTCTAGAAGAGCAATGGCAATTTGAACCCTACATTTAACCCAAATCAAAACAAGTGCCACAGACCCATGACTTGATTTCCTCTCTCTGTTTCACCCACTTCTTTGGAACTCGAAGACGTGACTCAGTGAGGCATTTATAACGAGCAGAGCCAAGCGAAATGAAGGAACCTCTGCTTCGCCCCGTCAACAAGAACGATCATGTAAACATTAGAAAAGTAGCGAAACTGGCGGAGACTCCAATCATTTCCGCCTCACCGGCTTGGCGGACAGACAAAGAGAGTCTCTTTTAATGGTAGAATAGAATCTTTCAAGATTCTCAATCATTGTGGAATGTTAAACCAGTTTTCGCGGACCAATAATAAAGCTGGCCAATAGGCTGAACATTACCAAGAATACTATCAGACTTGTTTGGCTCCTACAACTTGTACAGCAACTTGCCTTGCAATGAAATTGATTTGCAATTATGATTTCACTTGCATTGAAAATGAATCGTATAACGGAGCGAATGGAGTTGAACTGAAGCAAGCTCGCAGATGAAGTGAATGGAAATGGTTTAGATGAAGAAATTACTGAAATAGATTTTCTTAATTTTGGGTTTAGACTTGAATCTTTGAGAGATCTTCACTTAATTAGAAGCTTGATATATCTCAAGAAAAGTCAAATTAAAATTGATTTTGTCGGCTTGATCTTTATTCATTTTTTAGAGCACAACTAAATTGTTGAAATTACTTTGCCGTTTGTTATTTAATTTCTTCTTCTTTTTCTTACATCAGACTAATCACCACAATTTATGAACCAAATCTTAGCTAACCCAAATTATAAATTAAACACGCAGAATTCTCCAGCCTCAACAGCAAACAGTTAGTCTACAATTTCTTTAATTCTAATTGTTCTCTGCCAAAGAGCAGACTGTACTCAAAAAATAGCACAACAAATCACAAGACACGCACATTCAAGCAAACGGCAAGCAGAGATGCTTATCGATAATAAATAGCGCGACTTATATACGCTAAAATCAACCAAGTGTAATAACATTGTCATAAATTTCTATATCAATCCAACCCTGTTCATGTCTTCTTAAGGTGGTAATTATGGGAGTAAAGCTCAGTTATAACATGATTTTGAGTTTATTGGATTTGCTTAAGTAATTCACAGTTAAGTTGATATAATTCACAGGTGTAGCAGACGACTGACATCCCCGGAGTTACCCTCAGATTGGTCAAGACTTTGTCTGTTTCTTTGCAAGTTTTTATTTTAGCAACATCTCTCACATTTATTGAACAATTTGTACAAAATTTGGTTTATGGAATGCTTAAATAGTCGCAAACAAGTGTGCCAAATTTCATCTGGATCGTATAACTAATTCAAATAGTCACAGGTCCAAATCGGTTTTGGGAATATCTCAAATGATTTGTGAGACTTTGCTTCATCGAAAATAAACTTTCTTTATTTCCCTCTTTTTGCAAATTTAACTAATAAGTAAAATGTTCTCCTCTTTTGACCAAATAAATGAGTAAAGTGGCAAGTCTCTTAAAAAATAGATAAAAATAACAGAAGCCACACATATGGCATGATAATCAATTTTTACGAGTCTAAAAGCAATTTTGCTCTATAATTAAAATTTTCGTGATTTTTCCATTTTTCCCCATTTCAATTTGACAACGTCATCATTATTTTAAATTATTTATTTATTTTATTTTTTTGAATATAATTTTAATTCCATTAATGATGATTTAGATATTCTGATAGCTGTTTGCCTGGTTCAATAAACGTTTGACCAACCGATTGCAAGGTCAAAAAAGCAAAAAACAAAATAAAATATAATTTTTTTTTGTTTTTTTTTTTTTATTATTTGAAATATTTGCATGTCCCAGCAACATTTGAAATACCAAATCGTTGATTTCTATTTCTAAATTAATTACGTTGAAAGTTTGGCCGTTGGCTATTTTTGGGCTTGATTTTGTTTTTCTTTCGCAGCTTTTGACTGTGATTTGATATAAAAAATAAAACAAAAAAAATTATAAATATGAAATAAATATGATATAAGCTGGTGCTGCCAGGCAGAATGAGTCATCGGTGAGGCCATAAAGAAATTAAGAGTAGTTTGTGTTTATCTAACGGATTTTGACCACAAAAGTTGAGAGTTGGCGTTCGCCAAATATGGGAAGGTCTTGTTCATTTCGAGGTGAGATCTGAAAGAAAGCTATTTAATATTTCAGATTTTTCTATTGGCAAAACCGAGGGCTCTGAAATTTAACTCTGATGACCTAAAAATATCACATTGAAAGAAATAGATAATGGAATATGAAAAAGCCTAAAGTTAATGTCATGACATTTTCTTATTTATAAAGAAATAAATAAAAATATTTCATAAAGGGATTGACCCAAACTTGAAAAAAAAACCGCAACTGTACTAAAAAACCTAAAATGTCAAAGCTGACAAAGTGACCATTGCAATTTTCTTTTGTGGTTTGTTGTTGCTTCTGTTGTCAAAGTTATTAGGGACACCACCACCACCACATATCTATAGAGCTCCATAAAGCTCCCAAACGTATGTTCAGTGACTGGCAAGTGACCCCAAAAAAAGACAAAGCAATGTATGAAAATAGCAAAGTGAATAGGTAAAAAAATGAATAAAAGGAAATATGGAAATAGTAACGGACAAAGTGATATGGTTTGTAACCACGATTTATTTGACAAATAATATCTAGCCATCTCTTTCTAATGCTTTTCATTTGTGCTTTTGAACTTGATGGCGTCTGCGGTTGGTCAGTGGGTGGCTTCCACGGTTCCACTTGCAACATTCAGTCATTCGCTTACTTAACTGTCAAATTGCATTCGAAAGAGGGTTGACTGGCTGAACAATTAAACTAGATTATATAAACATAAATGTGGGTAAACCCATTAGCAAATGTACAGTCATTAAGGCAATACAAAACATACATATGATGGATGGTCAGAGGAGAGATCCCTAGGGCTTTTCAATAGGAATAATAAATATGCCAGAATCTATAATAGATCGGGGTTAATTAGAGGAATAATCTCTTGGCTAGGTTTTATTTGAGTTTGAGTTGTTTTGAGTAGGAATGAAAAATATGCCAGAATCTATTATAAATCAGGATTTGATTAGTCAAAGGAAAAATCTCTCATTTGAGGAGGAATAATCAGAATATTATTTCAACCTTTTCGAATCAAATTTCTATTTCTCATTTAGCCAGCTTAATTAGATCCTCCATTCTTCATATTTCCATATCCTACCAAGTCACTTTTAATCCTAGAAAGAGTACCCAAAATTCTTTATTCTTTTTCTCGAATTTTTCCTAATAACAAATTGACAGAAATCGAGTTACATTTTCATTTAGCTAAATGCGGTTATTCCAATTAAGTGCCCAGCGACTAGTTTCAGTACAAAATTCTATGCAAATGATTTTTATTTTTTTTTCCAATCATTTTGATATATGCGGCAATATGAGTGCCCAGTTTATTTGTGCTATTAACGTCGAAAGAACATAAGCAAATTATTTCAAAAGAATTATGATTAATGGTAGAGTGATTTGGTTTTTGGATAAATCAAAAGAAAAGATGATTCAAAAAATGAATTCTACTTTTCTTTTCCAAGAGTTTCCAACTTTCAAAGTTTTAGAAAAATGGTTTCAATGTTAACTCTTTTTTTTTTAATCCATCAAAAATCTTTATCCTTGTACCAAAAACATTTTAAGATCCAGTGAAGGATAAATTTGTCTTTAAATGAAAATCAAATCTTCATGGTCAGAAAAATCAACAAATTAAAACGAAAAAAATTTCCATTGACTAAAAAAGCACTAAAAAAAAATAGAGGCTGCCCTTTTCAACAAATTCGATGGACAATTTTTTTTCAACGAAGTCCGAAGAAAATTAACCAAAAACCCAAAATGAATTTAAATTTAACAATTTTTTGTTGTTGTTATTTTTTTGGTGGTCATTTGGTTGCACACGTGAATGTTTGTTGTTGTTGAACTAGTTTCGGGTTTGTTTGTGTTTTTTTGGTTTTAAAAATTACACCAAACTTGTACTCGTATGTGTGAAATAAAATTAAGGTTAACAACAAATGAGTTAACAACTTCCATACGCACTTGTGGCTTTCAAGCCACCACATGTCTGGCTTATGAGTCATCATCTAGCTGGCCAGAGAGACACACCAAATCAACCTAGCCAACAGCTTACATTACCCTATTGTTTATTTTATTGTTGTTGTTATAGTTGTTGCTGTTGTGTGTGTGTGTACTTTTTTGATTACGTATGCAAGTCTTGAATGCAGTCTCCGACTTTGCCTGGTTTGGAAAGGCCAAAGAGTCTTTGGAGTCTTTGGCAAATTACAGCACAACAAGTTAACAAGACACCCACGCCGGGTTTTTCTATTAACTTCTTCTTCTTTTTTTTTCATTTCAACAATGCAAAAAGCAATAGTGAAAACAAAAAGCCAACAACAACAATAACAACAACCTGGCCATTACAGCAGCCACAGATTTTTTGCGCAAGGTAAATGATCTAATTCAGCTGGATTAATGCCTATCTCCCTCTCTCTCTCTCTGTCTATCTTTCTGTCTTTGTCTTTCTTGAGACGTTACGGCTCAATGAAAGTTAAATTGTATGACAAGTCAAGTGTTGCTGCTGCTGCCACTGGAGGAGCTGCTGAAGTTGCTGCTGTTGTCTCGACTGGACATGATGTGGCTGCTGTTATTTGGCTGAGACTGTTGTTGCTGCTGTCACTACTGCAATTATTTGTTGGTTGAATTTACTATCCGTTTTTAATTTGATTTAATTCATTTGGTTTTTTGAAATATTCGGTTTCGTTGTTGTTGCTACGGTAGCTGTTGCTGCTGGCGTTGTTGTTGCTGGTGATGTTGTTGCTGCCGCTGCTCAAGATTTTTAGTATTTTTAAGACTTTTTATCATAACCATTGTCATAGCTATAATTAGACTAGTTTTTGTTGTTGTTGCTGCCTGGATTTACTCCATATTCCTGATGTTGCTGCCCAGATTTATTCTATGTTGCTGCTGCCTTGATTGCTGTGATTGCTGTGGCTTCTTTTGTTTCTATTCTTTCCAAATTGTTGGCTAACCAAGTTTTCTCTTAGAACCAACAAAATTCTCTTGATGAGTGTCCATTTACACCTTTCTTTGTTACTTGCTGCCGCAATTGCCTTAAGTGTTGCTGGCTTGCCTCATTGTTGCTGATGGAATTATTGCTGCTTATAATGTTGCTCTGCCAGCTACGGCTTTTACAGGTTTTTATTTACTTTAAGCAAAATTTAAATTCTAGTTAAAACAAACAAAGATTTTCACACCTTTCCCTAGTATTGTTGGCAATGTTGCCGAGAGTGTAAACGAGATTGTTGCCATCATTAGCAACTCTTTCATCTTTGTTATCATTACTAAAATTAAGCCTCATCAAATTATTATTATTACCATTTTCTCCCTCTCTCTCTTTCTCTTCTACTTCTTTCTTGTTTTTTGAAATTCTTCTTGACTGTTTGTTTATGTTTAGCTGAAGTTGCTGCCAATTTCACTGGCCTAGTTGAAATTATAATTCTCTTTGACCATCAATATTTTTGTGGTCAAAATTATTTTTAGATATTTTTTAATTTAATATTCATTATCATTAAGTTTTCAAATATTGCTAAAGCTAGTTTTTGTTGGACAATTCTTTCTCTGTTGCCAAACTCTTTTGACTTGGCTCTGTTCAAATTGTTGCTGCCTCCCCTTGATTGCTGTCGTCTTTTGTTGGTGCTTCTGAAATTGCTCTTTTTACCAGCTTTGCTGGCGATTACTGTCACGGCTCTTGCTACCTTTCCAAAGAAAGCAAAAGTGAGCAGCATCAAAGGCAAAGGCAACACTTTTACTTTTCACTCGACGAGCTGAACAAAAATTTTCCATCGTTAGTTTTCAAACTGGTTGGAACATTTTTCCAGCTCGACCGACCAGTTCAATTGAGGCTGCCAAATGTGTTAATGTAAATGTTTTTTAAGATCTTTTTTTTTGAAGTGGGCGTTGTGATTTCTTTTTTTGTTTTTTAACTGCAAGTGGAGCACTTTTGTGGGCGTTGCTCTCTTTACTTAAACGATTGTATGAAAGGTTATATAATCCCCACTCGAGAAGCCTTTCATTTTGTCTGTTCCCACGCGCATTAACAGTCTAAAGAAAAAAAGTGTGACACCTTTTACAATTATTTGTTTGCAAATTAGCCAGAGACCAATTAAAAAAATAAAACAAATGCCAGAAAGGTCTTTTCATTTAATTGCCTACTTATTCGACATAATTTTTTAGGTCATCTTCTTGGGTCTTCTTATTTCAGTTTCTTTTGAATGAAAAAGTTCAAGGTTTCCCATTGATTAGCATGGATCTGCTAATGCCAAAATCAAACAGCAAAAACTAATGAACCGTCTGGAAAGATATTTCACAAGTGTGGAGCAAAAAAAAAAAAGCAAATTGCAAAACGCCTTTTTTTCCTGGGTTTCTCAAGTGGCTGGTTAAATGCAAATTAGTTAAATAGACCTGGGAGTGGGGTAATTCCGAAAATAATCAATCAGAACTGCCATTCTGACCTTAGGCATTTTTTTTTTTTAAATTGCTTCCTAGAATATTTCCGTCTTGTTAAAAGAAAACTGAACTTAAAATAGTCAAAACAAAAAGCTTATAACAATTGTCAAGCAAAATAAAAGGGGTTCATAAATTGTGCAAAATATTTTATTTTGTTGAATCGAGGATTTTCCCAACATTACAAAGACTCGATACTAGACAGACCTCACAACCTGTAAAACAGGTCTGGGCTTTGGGTTGTACAAAATGAAATACCCCTAGTCGTATAACTCTTTTGTGAGTTGTTATAGTAGTTCGATCCAGCTGAAACTTGGTATACTTGTGAGCCTCCCTATTAACCTTCCACGTATCGAATCTGATTAAGATTGATTATTAAATAAAGAAGAAATCCATAAGATACATATGCGATAAAGAAGTCAAATCCAGTAACTTTTTAATGTAAGCCAATCAGACAGATATGTCAATTCCTGGAGTAGAAGGGTCCAGTCCGGAGATTTTAACCGGTCTCCTAAGGAGCCGGACACACACACATATCCATATCAATTTGTAGAGTAGAACTGTCCAGCTTGGAGATCTTAACCGTTTACCTAAAGAGCTACGACGTTTCTCCCAGGTCTCCTAAGTCTTACAAACATCAGGTATACACTTCTCATTGAAAAGAGTAGAGACAATGCAAAATTTATTACCAGCAAAACCAGTTTCGTCTCGGATCTTAAAATAATTATCGTGTAGTTCACGAGAATTTTATAATAATTATTTATGAACTTTGGGTGCAAAAAACAAATTACTATTTAAATTAATTCTTCTTTGGTCTTTGGTCTCTCAGTTTTTTAAGCTCGACATTTTTCATTTAGAAAATAATAAAAAAAAGATTCTAATTTTTTTCATAAAAATTAAATTAACTTTGTTCTAATAAAAAATCTGCTAAATGAAAATTGTATTTTTTTTTACTTCCTCTGAGAGAAACGGAAAATAAATCACACAAAATAAAGAAAAGAAAATCACATCATTTTAGTCAGATTGTCAGATTTCAAAACGAAATCTTTACTTTGTATGCAAAATAGTGTGTCTTGTGAGTTTGTATCTATTCAATTGTATCTGCCACTCACCGAAATACCTATGAATTTGTTTACTTGTCTATAGACAAAAATAAAACTATTGCCACATAATTGCCACAAAAATTAATGTAGAGTTTTTTTTTTGGTAGCGCAAAGAAAAAACCAATCCAAAATAAAAGCTTTAAATATGGCAAGATACAGTGAACAGTGAAAGATGCACGTTTTTTTTTTGTTGAGCATGAAGAAGAACTGGCACAACACTTTAACTGAAGCGCACACAGGTACACACATGCACTCACACAGATGCAGAAAAAGTAGCATAAATAAACAGAAAATGCAACTGCGCTTCATTTACCCGAAAGCGAAAAGCATTTTCAACCAAACAACTCAACCGAACCATCAGATACATTTACACAGATACACAGATACGCGCTCTAACAGATGCACTCACATCTGAATGCATCTGTGTGCATTTGTGCGTGTAGTTACGTCCAACCAATATGCAAAAAGTAAACAAAATACAAATTGTGTATAAAAAAAAAAAATAAAGAAACACGACAGCAAACATTATTTGAAATGCATATGAAAAATGGCCCACAAATTGCCTCAACTTGACAGATGTTACCAACTAAATACACACACACACACACACGCTCACACACACGCTCACACACACGCTCATACACTCGCACACATGCACTGAGGTATAGGTATTTCCAAAGCCCTAAGAACTTGGCCGAAAGCTTGATGGGGGTCAAAATGCCACCCACAAAAAATAAACCATTACTCATGCTCCCTCGCCAAAGGTAAATGAGGAAAAACTGAATGACTTCAGTGCAACCAGACTGAGCTATACACTTTTTTGGTTAACTAAATGGAAATAATTTTAAATTCTCAAGAAAAAAGGGGAACTAAATTGAGAGATTTAGGAGTAGAGTTTCGAAAGACTTGAAGATTAAGAGAAAATCCCTGAAACCCTTAGAAAGTATTTTCAAAAAAATATATATGTTAGGATTTTTATATAGAATATATATATAGGATCTTAAAAATGCTATAATGAAGAAGAAGATATGAATGCCAAGCTTGTTAAGGGAACCAGAGAATCTCAAGATTCATGAGGGATCCAGAGAAACTGACATTTCAAAATATACACAAGATCCCTGGAACCTTTACAGTGTCCTTTGGGAAAGGAATACTGTAGGGATATTTGTAACAGGGTCTCAATGAGCTATGGTAAAGTAGAAGATAAGAATGAGGGAACCAGTGAATGTCAAGCTTTCTGAGGGAACTAGAGAAGCTCAGAGTTCAGATCATTTACACTTACACAGAAGACCCCAGGAAGCCTTACAGTGTCCCTTGGGAATAGAATAATGTAAGGATATTATATATAAAAAATCTATAGTGGAAGCAGATAAGAATGTAAAGCTTTTTGAGGTACCCAGAGAATGTCAAGCTTCTTGAGGGAACCAGACAAACTAAGTTCTACGAAAAGATAAAGTTCAAATCATTTACACATATGGCAGAAATATACACAACAAAGAAACAGCCACTCACACAAATAGGGGCTTTTAGCCATATAAAAAAAAAAAAATAAAATAAAATTCCCATCTTGCCTTGGGCCACAAACTGCATAAATGTTTTTTCTGTGTTTTTCGTTTTTTTCAAACTTCCTGTAATATTTTGGTTTCAGGGCCGATTGAAAACTCAAAGACAATCAAATCATTTGGGTAACTTTGGATATTATGATTTTTGTAAATGTTGTAAATGAAAATGTTGAAAACAACAACAACGACAACAACAACAACAATAAGCATAACAATTGAGTAACTCTCGGTTTGAGACTTAATTCAATTAGGCTCAATCAGTGTCAAGCCCTGCTCAGAGTGGTAATTTCAAAAGAAAATTTCTCTGTATATAAAAATTGCATATTGTGGCAATAAATGAAATTGAATTAAATCAAAATTAACTTATATACAATAGAGAGATTTTAGCTTGTCGCCGTCGGCTTTAATTATATATGATACAATATAATTGTAATTCTAGTCAAAATCAGTCAAACGTGAGATAATTTGAATTTGGCAACTGAATCAAATCACTCAAGTCTCAGCAATTCTCACAGCACGTGGCAAATTAATTAATTTAAGAAAAAAATATTGTCTTTGGAAATAAGTCTAAAATCAGATGAACTCTCTATTTAATTTCAAGTTGAGTTACATTTCATTTTGAATAAAAATCTTTTTTAAAATAAACTTGTCTTTTGTATAAAAAATAAATAAAATCGACTGGTTCGAAATTTACTGGGGTAACTTGTTTCATTTTGCTCAAAAATATTTTAAATCACTTCTGATTATATTTCTATTTTAATTATAAAATTTTATTGAAATCGGGTAGGCGGTTTCCTAAAATCCGATTTATATCAGTAATTGGATCGAAGTGCAATTTGGTACAGTTGTGTATTCTATTTATTAGTCATTATTCCAAAGATCTAGGCTTATCAATAAATACCCAGTTTAGGGCTAAAACCGATTGGGAGCTAGAGGATATGACTCAGCAAGCAACTATATAATTTTTCCTAAAATCAAGTTTGAACGACTTTAATTCGTGAGAGATCCACTAAGGTCAATATGGAAGTAATAAAGTAGATCCATACAGATCACTATTTGTCTGTAGATATATTCCAAATATTTTATATGAGCAAGATAGACCCACCTATTTTTCCAAAACCAGCCTGACTATATATAGTTTAATTCAAATAAAATAATACAGTATCTCTCTGTCTGTTTCTATTCTATACTTCACTTCTTCTTCTTCTTTAGTTAAATAAAATTGGTCATTTCGAATCTAAGAATTCCCGATCCATGAATAATATTTCTGGGCTTAGTTAACCGATCAAGATTCGTCTGACTATATAGCTATATATAACCTATCTCAATTATTAAATTCAATAAAAAATTAAGTGTTTTCTTGGCAGAGAGGAAGATGCTTCCCACAAACTCTCTCATGGCTAATAACTGTAAAAGGCAAAATCAATTGAGAAAAGTGTCAGCGACTTTTTGCCTCAAAGCGACACCCACTTGAAAGAAAACAAATATGTCCAAAATAAATTACTTTAGCCGAGTGAGGGGGCATCTTCATTAGCGCTGCTCCAATTAGGCCTACGCCAATGACTTGTTATTTGTATTCGTATCTTTTTCGATATTTATTTCTTCTTTGGGTTCAAGTAAGTTTTTTGGCTTGATGACCGAAAATGAAATGTCAACGTAAATTGCAAAATTTTCCACATTAACCGCAAACAAAAAGTATTGATTTTATAGCAAAAATAAAAAAAGAAAAGACTCGAGTCAAAGAATAAGAAATAAAATGGTCAAAGAAGACAGGTCTCTGTGTCAGGAGGTTAACCTTAATTAAAGCCAGTTACTTATTCTTGGGGCCTCCGACTGGGCTGAGTAAAGATTTCTTTTTACCTCACAAGAACTAAGGTAATGACCAGACTAGAATGGGTAATTAGGGAGGGTGAAAGCCTCGAGAGTAACAAGCTCTACCAGGGAGAGTTCCAGAGCTTCGATAATTAGAGAATTGAAGTGATAAAATTGAGTCAACTAATTTAGAAGAAGGCTAGATAATTTGCAAGATATCTTTTGGTTAACTCAGGAATATTTCTGTTAAGTTTTGGGGCTAACTTTTCAGAGACCGACTTAAATGGATTTGTCAAATTCTCCTGAGTTTTTCATATGCTCCAAGAGATCATAACTTGATTTTCTCCAAAGTTTTCTCAGTATTTTTCCGCTTACTCCAAAAGATCTTTACCATAAAATTTCTTATGAGCCAAGCAATATTAGCTCTTCTCTGACTTGCAAATTTTGTAAATCTTAACAGATCTTTTGGGATCTGAGAATTTCCCTCTTAATGAAGAATCTCCATGAAACTGGCACATTTGAGGTTTCTCTGTTTCTTAATGCTTGAGTGATTCACAGCTGAACAAAAAAAAAAAGAATCTGAAAATTGAGATTAAGAAAAAAACAGAATTCATTCGACAAAATAAAAAACCTCAAGTTAAACGGCGCGTTTAAACGTGGCTTCGAAATTGCAATGCCAATGCAAATAAAACTCCATTGTTGAAAATAATAATAAAAGAAGAAGAAGAAGAAAAAACCTGGCAGTGGCAATGCCAAGATACTAAAGTATCTTTAGTGGCCTGTGGTGTGGTTGCCACAGAATGATGATGAGGCAAATAAGATTTTTTTTTTCATTATTTTTAATTAAAGGTTTTCTGTTTTTTTTTTTTTCTTATTTTGCAAATTACAAATGCTCAGCATAAATTGCGATAAATTATTTAGTGAACAGGTCTTGAAGGGGGTTAAGGATGGGCTAATAAATAAAGAAATAAACAAACAAACTACAACAACAACAACAAGTGCAATCCGGGTTTGAGCTGCTTTGAATGCCAAATTAGTTTTACCGCCAGCGATGACGAAACGAAATCATTTTCACATTTTTTGAAATTTTTTTAATACTCTTTTTGAGCATTTTGTTTTTTTTTGGAATTCCTAGGCGGCCTTCTAGGAAAAAGGTCATAAAAAGATAAACACGTTTGCAGACAAAACCGGTCTTTTCCTTTTGACCGTTGCCAGTTGCATAGACACTCCCGCGGCGAAGTTATGTGGGTGCAACAACAACAACAAATTATACAACAACAAGAATATCAATAACTCACAGACTAAATTCCGATTTTGATCCATTCACAATCGACAGAAATGAACAACAAAATGGATGAGGATGATTCACGTTTTAAATTTGCGCTTATTTCTTCTTCTTCTTCTTCTTCTTTTTAGACTTCTTTGTGTATTTTCTTTGCGAAGACGTGCCTGTTTACGGCTTGCGAATTGAATAACAGCAACAAACCCGAAAAGACACCAGACTCACGAAAAATAATACAACAACAACAACAGAAACAGAAACAATGAAGCAACGGTTTCAACAAAAACAACAAAAATGCATTGGAAATTATGAGATAATCCCAAAAAAAAAAATAAAAGAAGAAAAAAAATTGACTTGTTGCTGAGAGAACTACTCGACTCTCTCTCTATCTCTCTCTCTCTCTCTTCCTCTCATACATGCATAATTCATAGGTCATTGTTTTGTGTGTGTGTGTGTGTGTCTTTGGCACCGTTATCAAATGTGACCAGAGAGTTGTCTCTTTTGTTTTTTGGAGGCTGCAAAGGTTGAAAGTTGACAAGCCACATTCAAGCCGGGAGAGGTGAGTTCAAAGAGTTTATTGAAATTTTCTTTGTTATAAATTGATTGATTTCTATTAGACCGTTATAAATTTTTCTTTTTTTTTTTTAATTTTTGGGTCGATTAAAATTGCGTAATAAATTGGTTAATCAAATAAAATATTTTTTTTTTTTTAATTTTTCACATTTTCTCTTTTTTTTTTTTGTTTATTTAAGAAGTTTAATTTAATTAAAATTTTAAGCGAATTTTATTAATTATACATTATTATTTAGTTTGTTAATTGGCTTTCATATTAATTAGAAGAAATCGCTTGCAATTAATTCAAATTCAAAAATAAATGTTTTTTTTTAATTTAAGCAAAAATATGAATAAAAAAATTCAGTTCATTAAACAAAAAAAATTAAAAAATTTGACACCAAATAAATTGATTTTTTATATACAAAAAAAAAAATCCCCCAATTTTTTGTATCTTTTTAAGAAAAAAAAAAATTAATTCGCGGAATAATATAAAACCATTTAAACATTTCGAAATCAACAAAATTCTTAAAACTCGACCAGAAAAAAAATTGTTAAGACGCATTAAACAATAAAAAAAATAGCAAAAAAAAATAATAAAAGCACTAGAAAAAAATAAGCAACAAAAACAACAACAACAAAATTGTAATTAAATAAACAAAGCAAGAAGGCGGAGGTATCATAAGAAGAAGAAGAAGACAACGAACAAAAAACAACAACAACAACAAGAAAGGCAGCTCTGAACGATGTTGAAAGTCGTTTTGCAAGTTTTTAGCGAGTGGCAAGCCCGACTGCTAGCTCGACTGGCTCAGAGACCCGGCCCAGACCAAAAAGCCAGGCCCAAAAGACCGACAAACCAGCCAGACAACAGTAGCCACTAGATTTGGACACAGAGAGCGGCCCAAGTAGTTCCAAACACATGATAAACTCGATGACGCTAACAAACCCAAAAAAAGAAAAAAAAAAATCGACGGCGCCATAGGCAGCTGCGGTTAAAGCCGTGATAACAAAAAAAATTTGTGGCTAAATCAAATTTGAATTTATCAGAAAAAAAACTTACGAAAAAACTTGGCCAAAATCAAAGAAGAGAAGAGGGAAGAAATTGTCTGATCAAGAAATATTCAAAAATTCCCCCACAAATTAATTTTTACGAAATTCCAATTTTGGCTAAATTCCCCAAAATCTAGAAAGTTGGAACTCAATAAACAAATTCCTAAACAAAAATGTTGTAAAATTAGCATTGAAATTGGAATCGAAGATTTAAAAATATTTTTTTTTTATTATTTTTAAATTTTAAGTTTTTATTCATTTATTTTTTTCTCATATTTTTCTTCTATTTCAAAATTTTAGTTTTTTATTAAAATATATTTTTTTATAAATATTTCGTTATTTTTAAATTTTTATTAATTTTTTTTTTTTTTATTAATTTATTTTTTTCTCAATTTTTTCTAAGTTTTTAATTAATATATATTTTTTATATAAATATTTCGTTATTTTTTTTTCAAATTTTGAATTTTTATTAATTTATTTTTTCTCTAATTATTTTTTCTATTTAAGTTTTTAATTAATTTTTATTAATATTTCGCTATTTTCAAATTTTAAATTTTTATTAATTAATTTTTTTTTCTCTTTTCTTTCTATTTCCAAATTTTAGTTTTTAATTCAGTTTTTTTTTTCTTTAACTATAAATACATTTTTTTTTCTATTTTATTTTATTTATTTTTACTAGTAATTCTTAAATTTTTAAATACTTAAAAATTTCGTATTTTATTATTTATTTTTACAGCCCAGAAAAAATAAAATTAATTTTGAAGTCTTCGAAAAATTAGAGTTTATTTTTTAAGCCCAAAAAAAATTTAAGCCTTCGAAAAAATCGATTTTTATTTTATTTCTTTTCGAAAAATTTGAATTTATTTTTTAAGCTCAGAAAAAAAATTTTTTTAAGCCTTCGAAAAATTCGATTTTTATTTTATTTCATTTTTTTTTTATTAAATTTTATTACTTATTTAGCATTTTAATTTTTTTTTATTATTACTTAAATTTTATTTTTCAGTCAGAAAACAAAATATATCTGATGGGCTTAATTGTTTTCAACTAAATCAAAAAAATATATATATATTTCATTTCCTTATTTAAAAATTTAAAATATTCATGAAAAATTCAAAATTTGGTTAGAAAATGTTTATTTCAATTTGAGAAATATTTTTTTAAAAATTATACAATTTCGTCAGGTTCTATTTTATTATAAAAATAAATTAAAATTGTGATAATGAAAATATAAAATTTTTATTTTGGGGTCAATAAAATCTTGAAAATTATTGTGATTCCGGCAAGTTGATTTTTGTTTGTTTTTTCGAAAAAAAAGAGTATTTGCCATGGAAAAAACTACATTTTAGTTATTGAAAATTTCACAGTCTCAGCATTTTATTAGCAATTATTTAGTTGGACAATTTTTTTTTTTTTCCTAGACTCATTTTTTGTTGTTTTTGCTTTTGTGTGTTTGTGAAGTGCTTCCGCGTTGCTGTCAAAATTGAAGCAACCAAATGGAAAAAATAACAACAATAATAGGCAAACAATTAATATGTATATTTATTTAACAAATTTACCGTTTTTTTTTTTTTTTTTTATTTGCCGGGGAATTTGATGGCTGCTGTTGTTGCTTTTGTTGTTGTTCAAACACTTTCTTCTTGTTTTTTTTTTTTTTTTGCACAATTAAATGATTTTCTATTATTAATTATTTTTATTTATATGAGATTTCTTTCAATTTCCTATTAATTGTTATTTTATTTATTTTCTTTTCCACAAAATATATCAATTTGCACTTATTTTTCGTTTTACTTGAGAGCCCACTTGTTGCTTTTCACTTTACGCGCAAAAAACACACACACACACACACACACACACGGACTGATGTGCACACAAACAAAGCGAACGGCAAAAATCCACTCGAAGGCTTCCGCATAAATTTTGGAATTTTTAAATCAATTATTGAACATTTTGTTTAAGATTGATTTTGATTTAGGAATAAACAAATCTACACTCCACAAAGCGGCGGCATAAAAACGAAACCGACCGATTGAAAAGACAGAAAATACAAATACACTCGAAGATGGTTGTGTATTTTCATCTGCTTTGTTATTTTGTTAATAATTTATTTATTTATTAATTTTAGATTTATTATTAATACACACGCGGCGTCTTTTTTACCGTACCGAAACACAGTGCGCCGCGTTTGACAATTCGAAAGAGAATGAAAAAAACATTAAGAGAAAACATGTTTTTCTTGGGTTTTCTAGCCTTCGAATGCGGCTGTCTGGCAACCCTAATTAAGCCAGCTGACGTTAACGAAGACATATTTTGAAAAGCGGGCACACTGATTGACTTCAAGAGAATTTAAGAGAGTAGAGGATACTTTTTAAGAGAGTAGAGGGTACTTTTTAAGAGAGCAAAAAGAGCACGAATTAGAAAGTACTCTCAAAAAATCGTACTTTCTTTCGTTTGCGAGGTTGGCTTGAAGAGTTACTGTGGCACAAAATTTGCTATTTAAGTGAATAAAAAGAGTATTTTTTTTAAGGGTTTAATATTTTTTTTTTTTTGTAATTATATAAATAATTTTCTATAATAAATCGATTAAGCTAGAACCCACAATTGTGAAGTCTTGACTAAAGTTCATTGTTGAAAGACAGTTAAATAAAATTTAAAAATAAATTTCTAATTTCTTATTTATAATAATTAAAAAATAAGCTCTGGAGCATAGATAACCTATAAAAATCATAAAAAACGAAAACAGATCATTATTGTCTTGTTTAGAAATTAAATAAAAATTTGTGACAAAAAAAAAAAATGCTTTGCCTTTTTCAAACACCTTCGAACCACTGTAGCCAAATGCACTCAAATAAACATACAGCAAATCGTAAGGAACCTGTTTTTGTTTTTTTTTTTTCGTTTCCTTTTTATGCTTATTCCTTTTAAGAGTTTTTTGGTTGCTCTTGTTGTTGTTGTTGTTTGCCAAACACTGGCACTGACAGGCAACAGGAAATTATTAAAACAACAAAACCAACGTGTCTGCACAAATCAACGGAAACAACAACAACAACAAGAAGATAACAAAAAAAAGGGCGTCTGCATTTTACTTTCAGTGATAAATACAAAAAAGTAAACGCCTCTTGAAACTTGCTTTGACTCCAAGCAGCAAAAATATGAAAAATAACATAAAATGAAACAAGTGATTACAGTTAGACACCCACCATTTTTTTTTTTTTTCTGATGAGACACGCCAACACGATTTCATGATAATTTTTAATTGGCTTAACAAAATATGTTTATTTAATTTATTAAATAAATTAAGCATTTCAGCGCAAGTATTTTTTTTTTTATTTATATTTTTGATTTATAAAAATTAATTTACACTCTATTTTATAGTGAAAGTAAATCGAAGATTCTCTCCGATTTTGATGTAAAAAAAATAATTTGCATGTCTCATCGACATAAACAACAAATTAAAAAGTGAAAATGAAAAGCTTATCAATAATAATTTTTGTTTTTCTTTTTTTATTTATAACAAAATGTCTTGCTGCCAATCAATTATATTGAGCTGAGGCTTAAAGCGTTTTAGAGGACCTAAAAAAAAACAAAAAAGAAATATTTTTATTTTATTAAGAAAAAAGATATATCAATTTACTTACTGATCAGGGCAAATCGCTGTTCCTTTTGGAGGGCCATGTAGTCCACATTGGGTCCGGTTAGGTGTTGGGAAATGCCACTGCCCACCAGTTCGGGTATCCAGATCTCATCCAAAGAGGCCTCCACAGCCGAGAGCAGAGCTTGATATTCACGCTGGAGTGAAGCCGCCAGGGCGTCCAGCTGACCGCCCATCTCCAGCAGAGCCTTGCATGTGTCACGCACCTGCGCCTGCTGTTGGCCAATTTTCGTGATGTGATTGTGCAGCGCATCGATAAGCGCAATGTCTTCGAAGGGGTTGCCCGGCTTCAGGCTGAGCAGTTTGCGTTCATGTTTGCGGCGATTTTTGCTCGATCGGAATGTTTTGCTGTCAAAATAAATGCAAAAAGCTTGTTAAAACCAGCTAAGAAAGTGAGTCAGGCGAAACTGAAAGTAATCCAGATCGCTTGGAAAGAGAGTGGTAGAAAGAAGGAGAGAGGGGTGGTGGGAGGTGGCAAGCAATCAGTCAGGCAAATAACTTAATTCCCCTCTCACGAGATTGGACTCACCCTGTGCCCCTGGAAGTGCCGCTGTAGCGTGAGGATTGCATGCTGCTCGTATCGGAGAGCAGATCCACTTCATCAATGTCGTTTTGACCAAAGGCATACTCATCGAGTGGTTTGGCCTGACGCTCTCTGATGTCTAGGAGACGCTTCTTATATTCCCCAAAGAGCTGATGATCCGCTTGCAGAGATTTCTGATACCTTTCCACATAGGCCAACAAGGCTGAAGTCACCTGTGATTCTGTAAAAAAGACAAAAATTTAATACATTTTAAAACCCAAGCCGATTGAACCTACCCAAGTGGGGATCTGCCTGCAGACGTGCCTCATAGATGGCTCGCAGATAGAGGTGTCCCTGGAGGAGCACCTCCAGTTGCCTGCCCTTATCCGAGCTGTATGTTTTGACTAAGTCAAAGGCCTCCAAATGGCGTCCCTGTTCCTGCAAGGGAGCCACCAAAGACAGAGCCACCTGGTCCAGTGAATCACCCGAACGCTGGGCCAGAGCCAAGACCCTCTGCCAGTCCAAGACATGACGGGCACTCAGCAAGGCCTGTTGGATTTCCCCGCCCCTCTCGTACATGATGCTGGCATTCTCCAGCCTGGCATTGGCCCTCAGGTGATCACCATAGGCCACACAAATCCGACGTAGGAAATCCTCTTGGTCCTGGTAGCATTTCAGGGCTGGGGCATATAGCTTATGTTGCTTGATAAATTCCAGGGACTCCTCGTAATGATCTGCCCCGCAATTGGCCAAATGTGTCAAAGCCTTTTCATATTTTTTCAGGTTTTCATCGATTTTAAACTTGCGATAATCTGTGGGCAGAGCCTTCAGCTCATTCAAATAGAGCAGATACTCCTTGGGATCCTTCTGAGATTTCTGGGCCACAAACAAGACCAAGCCGAAATCATAGGTACCCAGGGCCACGTTGTACAGGTCATTCACATCCACCAGATAAAGCAGATACTTGAGGAGATCCTCGGCAGTAGCTGAGTTTTGTTGCTTCTGCTGCCAGATTAGCTGGAGGGCCTCTTCCAATTTGCCCAACTTTACATAGGCTGTTATAATGGGCAAACGAAATCTCTCCACTTCAGCCGGACTGGTGGCCTTTTCCATTTGCTGGCAGAGTAAATGGCAAATGAATTCCACCTTCTTTTCCACTGAGTAATTCTCCGGATAGACTTGCTCCTCCGCCTCATAATTGCTGGCATACATGGTCTTCGAGTAGTCCTCATTCTGGAGTTCACTCAGAAACAAGCAAAGCCATTGAGTCTGTCTAATCTCGTCCAGGAAGATTTGAATTGACTTGACAAATTCGCCAACATTATGATCGCAAATGATATTGAGATTTATCCGCTGCTTCCGCAGCATCTGCATGGCAGTCTGATAATTCTTACACTGGAGCTCGGCGCCCACCAGTTCCAGGACGAGGACACGCGGACTAATGGCCTCCAGATTGCCACGCGGCAATTGCAGTATCACTCGAGCCTCGTTGTGCACAATGGCCACCAGTTTGGCGCCTCTCTCTATGTTCCTCGTGGAGACCAGGCGTCTATCCCGGAGTCGCAGGAAATGTAGGGCATTCAGCTGGGTGTAGGCCAGGTAATTTGTGGTCAAACAGAAGGAGGTGACGTCATCCAGCAGACGTTGGCCATCCAAATGGAGGGTTTGCCGCGACCGCAAGGTAATCAGGCTGCCTGGAAGAGAGCAAATCTTTCTAGACTTTGGACAAAAAAAATGATATATCAACTCACCTGTGGACTCCCGGCTGAGAGGGTACCATTCAATCTGATCCGCCGGTTGGGCCAATTGCACAGAAGTTGGCTTTACTTTCAGCGTGTTATCCGGCCTCAGCGAGACCAGATAGATGTGACCATTATTACAGGTCTGGACATAGAATTCCTTGCCCTCCCTGGCACCCAGTGCCAGGGCATTCACAGTGCCATTGATGGCCAGGGAGCTCTTTATACCATAGGTGGCTTCACCACCACTGCTCTGCTCATCCAGCTCCTCGCCCAGCAAGAGTAGACGAGTCCCGCCATCCACGCTATGCGTGGCCAGCAGATACTCCGAATTGAAATAGGTTAAATTGGCCAAGCGTATCTGAGCTATTTTCCCATTCGGAGCCAAGGATTTCCTCGATTTCTTGGCATTTCGGTCATAGCAATTTATTTGTCCATCACATGTGAGTATGTACATCTGCTTGGGCGAGTGCCAAACAAAGCTATTTATATAGGTTTCCAGCTCGACGGTCTCATGGCACATGGGTGGCGGCACCACGGCCTTGGAAAAGTCTGTCAATAGCAGCTTTTTGCCATCGATCACGCCCACCGTGCCGTTGGGCTTGTAGGAGTCAATGCCGAACTGCCAGCGATAGATCAAATATTTCCCACTCTGACAGATTACATGGAGTGTGTGTTCGGCACCCAAGCGTGTGTCCCATTGGAAGAGCAATAGAGGATCACTGGCTTCGTAGAGGAGCACCTGCTTGAGGTACCAATAATAATTGCCTATGGTATAGAGATAAATCCTTTGCACGCCATTTGCCTCGGTGAGCAGGGCAAGGATGTCCGAATCCGCATTCCAGCTGATCTGCTTGATAGGTTCTTGATCCAGGTCAAAGGGCAGAGTAAATTCTCTGTGTCTCAGGCCATTTTTCTCGAATAGAGCCACGGTGGACTTGTCGGGTAATCTCTGGGGTAGGGCTAGCCAATTGCCTTGGGGACGCCAGTTGATCGGTGGATAGAGGCCACTGCATTTTTCCGCTGTATATTGGAGTTTGCCTTGACTATCGTAAACCTTGAAAGTGCGGCCCACGCTGGCCGAGACATAGGAAACGGCAAAGTAGAGGCCATCGCCTCGCCAGGTTATATAGACATCCGTTGGCAGATCTTTGATATGTTCTGGTACCTCAAATGCCTGCGGCTGCTTGGCTGCCGCTTTGCCGGCAGTGCCATGGAATTGAGTTTCCTTTTTGCCCCAGCCCACGTTGACGAATTGTTGGTCATTTGGAAGTTCGGCATCCAAAGGCTCCTCGCCCAGAGCTTCAAAGGTGCAAGTCATTACCACCACATTGTTGGTTTTGGTTAGAAAAGCCACCACCTCTTGATTTGGAGACCAGGACATGCGTTCGATGCCGACATCACAAAAGGTTCCTTCAGTGACTTCAAGAGTTTCCGTATTGATAAGTAATACCTCGCCGGCTGCAGTGGCCACACATATGGCATTCCACAGCTGTAAATATTCGGCGCTTACTATATCCGGCACACTATATTTCTCGACCAAGCCATCCTCTGTGTAGGCTAAGATTTTGCTGTCTGTGATGAAATAGCTGATTTCATTGTCGGGCGACAGCAGCAATTGCTTGGCCTCCAAGACATTTGGATTGGACTCTTTGCAGTATTGTAACTTGAGATTGCGCATTTTTATTATTTTCAAATCAAAACTTGCATTGTCTTGTAAAACAACGTGCGCTAAAACAGCTGATTGGCCCTAGGGATGCTTGCATTGCAACGAAATATCGAAATCACTGTTACTCTTTTGTTTTCCATAAGACTTATCGATGTGACCATACTGTGAAAACCAGTGCTGCAGAATTTGAGCGTTGGTAAGTGAAAAAAGGAACGCGAAATGAGAGGGAACGGCAAAAAAAGCTAAAAATGCTGAGAATAAAAAACTTAAATAAAACATATTAATTTGTAAGGCAAAATAAATAAATTAAATTCAAAATATTAAATAAAAAAAAATAAAATATGACTTTAATTTTTCACAACTACTTAAGGATAAAAATTCACCAGAATTTCAAATATTTCTTCAAATTAAACAAATCTACAATTAAAATTTTAAAGATTTCTTAAACATAATAAAAATTAAAATTAAATGTACGTTTCTTTTGAAGTTTCGCGTACTCATTTTAAGATTGCCACACTGTTGAATTTTCAGTTGTCAGAGTTGTATTTTCAAAATATCGGTGTACCATATACGTAATTGACAAAATATCGGTGTTTGCCAGATACGCCAGTTGTCTCTTTCTTTTTTTTCATTAGTGGTTTTGTTGCTGTAAAAATAATACGTATTGTGCGTTAAAAACAAAGTTGAGTGTGTTTAATTCGTGTGCAAAATGCGGTAATAAATGCGCGTATATACGATTCGATGGAAGTAAGTGCAGTAATGCCTTCGATAATCAAAAATTCAAATAAATCCAAGCAAAACTATACCAGCCGCAGCCAAACCTGCAGAGAAGGGTAAACGCGAGTGTGTAAAAAAATTCCACAAACCCAGCAGTAATAAATAAGAAAAAAGTCTGAGGTGGAGAAAATAAAGTATACAAAAAAAAAGTCCATGCGGTGTATATGTGTGTGTTTGTGTGTGCTCACAAATGTGTTATAAATAATTTTTAATTTATATTAGAAAAGAATTTCCAAAAAGAAAAGAAAAAAAATGTGCAACTGCCCGATTTTGTTTGCTTGATGCGCCACCGTTGCCGTCGGCCATCAGCGTTGGAGGCGTCGTGGAATGCAGTCTGCAGTGGCAGCAGTAACAGCAACAACAGAGCAATAAGAACGAGGTAAGTTGAGCAAAACAATAAGGAAAAATCTGGACCTTTTTCAAAAGGTCTTCCATAATCATTTGGGAATTGTTTTGACTTGTGATGACGAAAGGGGTTGAAGCAACGTAATCAACTCAATTATTTACTGCCCAACGCCCTTTGAAGTAAGCGTCGCGCTGTCTGCTTCAAAAAAAAAAAAAGGCAAGTGTGTGTGTGTGTGCGTGGGAGAAAGTGACGAAAGCTTGTGCAAAAAGGATAACACAATTTGAAAGGAAGCTGCTAGAATTTAACGGAACCAGGAAAAAGGCAATAAGGAAACACGCCCCAGCTTAGTAGTTGACAGTAATAAAGTCATTTTTTTTTTCGCTCCTTCTCTTTCGCTCTTCCGCACAGGTCTCCTGTGTCTGTGTGTTTGTGTGTGTGTATGTGTGTCTACTACGCATTCCTGGCATACTTGACAGGGGCGCGCCTGGGATCTTATATTTTGTGTGGTTTGCATAATTATAATTTTTTTTTTTTTTCAAAATCTCTTGCGTAAATTTTTATTATTACGTCTTTTATTTTTGATGTTTTTTTTTCTTTTTCGTATATTTTGTGATTTTGCCAAAGCAAAATTGGCAAAAGATTGAAAACTTTTACGAATTTATTTTTGGGTCAAATCTGCAGCCTCTTCCGAAATTGACCACCAGCACGCGGTAAGGTGTTTTCCATATCAAAAAAAGAATATGAAATCTACAATCAAAACAAAAAATTTTAATGTTGTTGTCTGAGGTCAACTAGTTTGGGGAGGGTAGACAAAATAAAAAAATATAAAGCCACCTTATTTGACAGCGTCGGCAATAAATGGAGCCACCAACCAGTCAGTCGACAACAACAAAAACAACCAAATATAAATATAAAAACAACTACGCATTTTTGTTCAATATAGCAAAAAAACAACAACAACAAGAACAACAACATTAGTCGGAGAGCAAAAATATCAAAAGGAAAACAAAAACACGTTTTACAACTTTATATGAAGTTGTTTTTGTATTTTTGACTTGAGAGCTTATTGTGAATAGCGAAATATTCAATAGTAGTAGTGGTGGTGTTGGTGTTGGTGTTGTTGGTAGTAGTAAGGTTAGGTGGGGGGAGGGAGACACTCAAATACGCATACATGTACGCAGTGACCGGAGCCTATGAATGGCCAGTAAAATGGAATATGATGCGTACGCAGAGAGTACGAATTTTCAAATACAACAATAACAACAACAACAGCGGCACAGCATCCAAACTAGCCGAACGAAATAGTAACTGTCATCGAGTGGTTAGTCGGTCGGCCCGTCCGGTCGGGGCGGGGCGGGGGAGTTGTACGAGCGACAAGAATAATTAACGGCAAATTGCCGAAGCGTAACGTAACACGCATCACATACGAGTAACGTAAAACTTTTCGGACACTGACGTCACACACACACACACTCATACAGAGAGAGAACCAAACGCATTTGGCAAACAAAGAGCTTTTTCTGTTTGTTTTTGTTTGGGTTGCAACACACACACACACACACACACACGTGCGCGCCTGCCCTGGTCTTGTGGGCGTTGTCTGTGCGTATTTTTCTTTTCACACTGCTTTTTGTGTCTGTATGCGTGAGGTCAGTATTGCGTGAACTTTTTGCTGTAATTCTTTTACATTGTCCATTCCAGTCAAAGTAGTCCATCAAGTACAATAAACGTCAGTTCTTCTGTTTTTGTTGTTGTTGTTTTTTTTTTGTTTGGTATTTCACTTTTAATTTGATGATGCTCCATTTTCATTTGTTTTAATTACATTTGCACATCAACACATACCCAGCACAGTGGGCTGAAACATTGAAAACATTAAAGAAATTTTAATAAAAAATTTTAGTTTTCTTTTTTTTTTCTTTAGAATTATTTAGTAAGGCACAGTGGGCTGAAAGTGCTCCAATTTTTTTATTATTTAATAAAGAATCAAACTATCTTTATATCCTATCAATATCTTGCACACCATAAATATTATTGTCCAGTCAATTATATTATTTATTAATAAAAAAAAAAAATGAACCTAAATATTGTCAATTTTTTATAGCCCCCACAAAAGTGATATCAGTGTTAATTAAACCTTCTTATCTAGCTATGACAGCTTGGCAACTCCTTATCACTGCTCATCAGACCCACAGGGCACTTTTTTTTTTATATCACCCAAAACCCATTGACAACTCAATAATTGATCCGAATATCTTATCGGGATTTGCTCGCTGTTGGCATTTTCATTATTTGAATACGCCAACATTTCGATATTTTTAATCAGTGCAAAAGCACACACGATTTATATTTTATTGTTATAACACCTGTTGTTATCGCTCGGCTTTGCCCCACCTCAGCGTCACCCTCACCCTAAGCATTCAAACACCGCGAGCTGATAAAGAAAAAGAAAGCATGTCAGAAAATATGCGGCTTATAAGTTCTCAGAAATGCAAAGAAATTAAATGAATACTGCAAATTCTTCATCAAGTCTGAATGCGTTGGGCAGTGAGTGTGTGTGTGTGTGAGTGTGTGTCAAAAGAAAATATTTATAGTGTTTGCCTTACACTTTTGGGAATGAGTAAAAAGCTTAAAAGATCTCTGAACTTTTTCTTTTTAAATTTATTAATTTTTTTTATATAATTTTTTCTTAAATAATTTTTTATATTTATAATTTTATAATTTTCATTAGATAAAAATTATAAATGATTTTGGTAACGGGAATAAAATTATTCTCCCTAAAAAAAAATATATAAAAAAAATTGAATTAAAAAAAAATTAATAAAAAAGAAATTATTTAAAAAAATAGTTTTAAAAAATTACTTTACGAATATTTTAATTTGATATAAATAAATTAAAAAATCCCATAAAGTTTCAAAAAACATTTTTAATGAATTTGGTAGAAGGAAAAAAATTAACCTCCGTAAAAAATAAATTAGTAAAAAAAAAAAAAATTTCATAAAAAAAAATTATTTAAAAAAAAAAACTGATTTTTTTAATTTGATTATAATAAATTCACTTTAAAAATAATTCCATAAAATTTCAGGAAATATTTTATTCCCTTACCAAATGACTTGAAAAAGAGTGTACAAACTTCGTTGCAACTTGGGCTCCTTTTGTCCCGTTGTCTTTGCATATTTGACCCGACTCTGTTTATTTCTTATTATTTTCTTTTCTCCCCTTGTTCGTTTCGTACGTTCTGGCAATTTGTTTGTTTGTTTATTTTATTCTGCGCGTTTTACGCGCTGAATTTATTTTTAGTTACAAAAAAAAAAAAAGAGGAATATTCGAGCAAAAAGGAAAAGTTCTTTATTTTTTTTTTTTGCCGGTCAGACGACTCGGGGAAACTTCAGCACTTTATGTGGGTATATTATTTTATTGGCCTTTTCAGAGTTATCAATTCTGAAATGTTTACTTTTTTCTGCATGACGTCACCAAAAAAAAAATAAAAGAGTATAATATTTTTTTTTAACTTGGCTTTCACTTGCCTTGCCTTGCCTATTTGTCTTTGCCAATTCACATAGTCCAAATAATAAAATTTCACTATTCACAATGGTTTGTTAAAGTCAACCAAATTAATGGAAAACAAAAAGAAAATTGGCAACTAATTAATTACGACGTACAATGAAATGTGCTAATTGAAATTGCAAAAAAAAAAGAGAAAAAAAATATTGCTCAAAATATCACGAACCAGCAATGATGTCTAAACAAACAACTTGGAATTTTGTATGGCAATTTTTCATATCCCATTTCGTGTATCAAATGTAAACAAACAAGGCTCAAAGGCAAAACGCTTTGCCATAAACAGAAGAAAAAAAAAGAAAAACCAGACACAACAACAATTTGCTTTTCACTCAGCAATCGGTTCAGTCTCACTCAGAGACAAAACAAAAAAAAAAAAGGAATTAATTAACAAAGCCGGCGGCAAACAATTAGACCAAAGTTGAAAAAAAAACAAGCACAAAGACAAAACAGTAAAGCAAAGACAAAAAAAAAACAACTCACACAAACATAAAAGTGCAGAGCTGCTTTGAAAAATTGCAATCCACTCCCCCACCTCCCCGCTCAAGCAAAGCTCTCTAATCTCGCACTCTCTTGGTCTTTTCATTTGCATTGATGAATTCTATGTTTCTTTGTGTTGCCCCGCCCCCTTCGTCTGTCGTTTCATAACTCTAAAAGACTTAATAATTGGTTTTTAATTTTAAAGCGAAACCTTTTCGTATTTGGTAAAAGCAACATCAACTTGTAGGCTCATAAACACCAAATAAAATTGTTTTTTTTGGCCAAGTTAATTTTAATTAAATTTTGGCCTTTAGTAAATAAGACTACTTTTTGGAATTGGGTTGCCTTAAAAGGCAGAAGCCCAAAATACAAAATATTAAATACATTCGAAAATTTTCATTTAAACTAAAACAAATTTATCGATATATCGCATGCTATAAGAAAACACTCATCGCATGCGATAAAGCCGGCAAAAAAAAGTCATACAGTAGCGGACAAAAAAATCCGAACACCTAGATATTCGCACATTATATCTTTATAAATAGTGCGAGGCGTCATGAAAATTTAAATCAATATTTTTTTTATAATTATTTAGTTCATAAACTAAAAGAGATCGTATACTAAATTTGGAATTTGCTTTTGTAAAATATGAAAGATTTTAATCAAGTGAATTAATGCTAAACTCTAGGAATTTGAACGATCGTGGTAGGAGCGTTTTTTTAGCTTTGTGGTGCCAGATAATCTTCTTAAGTGAGATGAGTAAAAAAGTTAGTTTCTCGGAATTTTAGATACGGGTACAATATACCGTATTATTGGCTCTCCAAGGTAGAGAAAATTGTGTCCTTTTGTGGACTGAAATATTTTATGGATAAATGTTAAGAATCGTTTCAAAACAACTAAATACAGATAGAATGTAATCAAATTAGCAGGAAAAAAATGAAAAAGCTCAAGAACTCGTTGGTTGGTGGTTACTCGACGAGGATTTAACCGGCCACCTACCTGTAACAAACACGTTTTTATTTACACAAAATCGTCGAGCTCTATTAATGGGTTGCTTTTTTTATGAAGCTTACACTGTGTTTGTTTAATTCTGCTCAAAAAAATATTAATTTTACTCATACTTTTTTAAAAACAAAAGAATCTATTCAGAACCAAGGCAGTCAACTCTTTAAATGACAGAGAATAGTCCTGAATTACACCCAAAAGGAAATCTTTTGTCTATAAAGAAGTTTAAAATCGATAAACGAAGGCCCATACCTACCCGAGAGCTTAATCAAATTTTTGAGAAAGAGTGATACGAATTTACAAAAGCGGAAACATTGTAGGCTCTGATATATTCCATGCCAAGGCAAGCTAAGACGGTCATAATAATTAATGGAGGACCTACAAAATATTGGAAATATATTTCTCATATTTATTAAATTTTTTTTCTAAGAAAAAAAACCTTATTTTACAATAACAAGCTGAATTTCATAAGAGTTATTTTAGTAAACTCAAGCACAAGCCTATAAAACAGAACCTAAGAATATGTATCATTTAGCATTTATCAAAAATTATGGTTCAAAGTTATATTCCAACTAAATTCCTCGGTATAACTCTAGTAAAGCCACGATAATAAATAAATTTAATTTAGCATCCTAAGTTGCATGGGAAAAAAGATATATCCAAAAATGTATGCTTCTCTGGGTGTTCGGATTTTTTTGTCCGCTACTGTAAAATTCAAGCTTTCTTACCCTCATACTCTGTGTGGCACACTCCGCCAGCTGCGGCAACAGCGACAACCCTGTTCGAATTAAACTTCACAACAAACTCGCTGGCTGCTCAGTCGCAGCTCAGTTTTAAGCACTCGTCTCAGCTTGGCGGACCGTGCGGTCGCTTCGTTTCTGTTTCTGTTTGTTTCGGTTCGGCGTTGCCTTCGTTTCGCTTGCGTTGCGCCTGCGCAATTTTTGTTAGCGATTTCGCGTGTGCAATTAATTTGAGTCATCCACCAGTCTTAAAGTGCTTGTCGGGATAGATTTTTTTTGCAATAAATAATCACTCAATGCTAATTATTATATTGATATAATATGCAAAAACCCGCGCGCAAAAAAACAACAACAAAAACAAATAAAAAAAAATTATCCAAACAAATAAAATTTAAAAGATTTGTGTGTTTCTCGCCATGTTAACGATGATTGTGTAATTTGTATATGTGTGTGTGTTAATTTTGAAAAACTTGTAATAATTAATTATGCGAATTTTTATATTTATTTTTTTTTTTTGCCACGCTTTTTTTTTTTTTTGTTTGCTTTCTTTTTCTTTCTTTGGTGTTTTTGGCCCGAAGGAAGTGATTTATGGAAACAAAGTTCAACAAAATTTACAGAAGCAGAAATTAACAGTTAACAAAAACAAACGGTTTTCGAAAATTTGTTTTGAATGATTCTTTTTATTTAATTAAAAAAAAAAAACAGTAGAGATGAACTTGAAAAATAATAATTTTTTGTTTTGCCGATTCAATGACCTCTGATTTATGGTGTAGGTCAAACAGGATTGAGCTAAACATTTCTTAAAAAAAAAAAAAATAATAAGAAAAATTGAGAAAATTTCCCATAGCCTCTTCGATTATCATTCTCTCTCTCTTTCTCTCTCTCTCTCTCTCTCTCTCTCTCTCTGTTGGGTTCTTCTTTCAGCTCATTTTGCTGTGTCAAATTAAGGCAAGTTTAAGTGCATTTAAATTCAAATCATTCACGCCACCAACAACTTTTCTAAAATTACACGAATCATTTGATTAAATTTTACTCTCTTCTTCTTCTTCTTCTTCTTCTTCATTTTCTACAATTGATTTTCACGCTAATTTTGCCTACGTGCAGACATTCCTTGCCGCAAAGCAACCATTTTCAATTTTCCACTGCATTAGTCATCGGCTGGTAATCTCTTGTTGTTGTTGTAGTTGCGTCCCACTCGCAATGTTTTTCTTTTTCAAAAAGTATAACAAGTTTTTCCCGGTCCCCCAGGCCTGCTCAAATTGTCGCACAATTTTTCAGAGCAACTTTTTTTTTTTTTTTAAATTGGTAAGAAAAAAATCGAAACCATAAAACTCGGCCAGCATCCTCGGACGCTTGGCCAGAGCCAGTGAAAGTGGACAAAAAGCTCATCCAAAATTTCAAACTTCAACTTGGAAGCGCGTGAAACAATTTTTCTCAACTGCTTCAAATCTGAAGCGGTGAGCGGGAGAGAGAAAGAGAGAGAAGGGGAGGGCAAAGGCAATTTTTTTTGCCATTCACTGCACACCGTCTAACCGGCCAAGCTAAGCCAATGGCGCATTTCATTTTTTCTTTAATTTTTTTTTTCTTTTTTTCACTTACCTTTCTTTTTGGTGCCTTCTGCCTGGGTGCATGCCGGCGCATTTTAATTTCAAATTGAATTTATTAATTAAAGTTTTTTTGGGCGCTCCTTCAAGCCAACAAAGAAACTAAAAAAAAAAACTTTCACTTGTTAACAAAAAATATATAACTTTTATTTCAAATTTTTATTAAAAAAAAAAAAAAAAAATTACTTTAAAATAAAAATTTGCCTCGAAGCAATTTTCCCTCTCGCTCTTACTCACTCTTTCGCTCCCGTTCTGTTTGGCCTTAGGATATCCGTTGTAGTTTCTGCTTCTTCTTCTTCTTCCTCTACTTTTTTGGTTGCTTAACTTTGTTGTTGTTGTTGTTGTTTTTTATGGTCTTATTGTTTTTGTTGATTATTGCCACTTTGTTTTACTTAACAAATCATAAAAAAAAGCAACAAAAAATTTTACTTTTTTTTTTTTTTTATTTTCGGTTTCGCTTTTCGTTTTGCATTTTTTGTTTTGTCTACGCCCAAAAACAAAAAACAAAAAACACTCACAAAAACCTGTTGTGTCATATTTTCTATTATTTTATTTTTTTTTTTACTGTTTTGTTTTTACTTTTGATTTTCTTAATTAGCTTTTGTCATTTGCATTTTCTTTCTTCTGCTTCTTCTTCTTCTTAGTTTTTCTATTTTGTCGGTGTTATTCCATTTTTTTTGGCTGCCGCTTCAATTTATTTTATTTTTGTTGTTTTCAAGAGAGAATTTCATTTCAAGTGAAAGAAAGAGATAGAGTGACATAGAGAGAGAGAGAGAGACAGTGTTAGAGTGAGAGGATGCCTAGTGTGCATTTTTTTGGGTCATGACATTTTCGGACTTGATAAGCAATCGTTTTTCCACGTGCCCAATTTTTATTTATTTTTTTTCGGCTTCTTCTTCTTCTTTTTTTGTTTCACTCTTTTTAGCATATTTAATTAATTTTGTTTGTATGATAAAGAGAAAAAAAAATGAAGCATATTTTTTTTATGAGCTCTGCTTTGCCTGTTTTTGATATTTAATATGAAAGTTCTATTAATATTACACAAAATGACTCAGAAAAAAAAAAATAATAAAATATATACACAAATTCTGAATCATGAGTCATATTTTTGAAGTTGGCAGGAAGTCATTCATTTTGATGACTTTTGAAAAGAAAAACTATATATTTTTAATTCTAATAAAATTTAAAAACTTTTGATCCTAAGAACTTTTTTTTCTAAAATATTTCAAAATCAGAATCAGAAATTCTTTTGGTTACAACAAAAAAGTTTCTTACTCTACCAGAAAATGCCATATCTTTTGACGAATAGGAAAAACCCACAACAGATTCCATAGACTTTATCTCTGTTATATCTCTATTATTTTCTTATAAACAAGTAGACCCTTTTCATACTCTTTTTCAAAGAAAACACAATATATTAAATCTACTTGGATCTGGCAGCATCAGAGACCTTGCAGATTGATTCAACTAGAGTTACCGTTATAACCATCGATCCAATATTATATTCCTTACAAAATTAGTTTTAGGGATTTCTCTAGAATTTCTTGACCCATATCGAATAAATTGAATATGAGGAATACTTTTATAGAGGCAAGCATATATACCAAGTTTCAACTGGATCGAGCTTTTATCTCATAAAAAAGTAGTTACAGATCCAAACCGACCTTAGAATATCTTGGGTATTTTTTACCCAATCTTGATGAAACTTGGTATTTGATTTGACTATAAAAATATTAAATAAAAAGTGATAAAAAAAAATTAATTTTTTCTAAAAAAAAAAAAAAAGAAAGAGTTTATAGTCTTCGTCACCCCAAAGATGAGGTCTTCCTAGTGAGATTAGCATTTCACTTACTTCCCAGCCACATACACATTCAATTCATATTTATCTTACTTTCCCATCTATTTTTTCTTTTAATTTTTATTTTACCTGGTGAGCTTTTGCCTACCTGACTGACTGACTGTCGTCTGCCTTGAATGAAATTGTAACAAAAAAAAAATTTAAAAAAAAATGACAGAAAAGAAACAATGTTGTCTGCATTCCCACGCCCAAATTATTTGCACAATATGTACTACATAAAATTATTTAGGTATATATGTATGTGTGTGTGTGTGTGTGGCACCCACAATTCCAGTAAATTCCCATTCAATTCGAGTCAGCATTTTTGTGGTGTTCGTGTTTTCCCAACCCAAAAAGAAAAAAACAACAAGAGAATTGAAAGAGGCTTTTTTTTTGAGCTTGTTCAGGTTGTCAGATATTTCTTCATTTAATAAAGAAAAATACAGTTAAAAAAAAGAGTCTAATAAACTGAAATTGCTGGCGAATTCAGTTGTGAAAATGTCAAAAAATTTTTAACAAAAGAATTTGTTTTTTTTTTTTCTCTCTTTCATTGAAAAATAAATAGTTTTTATTACTTAGACCGTGGCCCCTTCTCTTCCCTTCTCTGTTGGCTCCACCCTTCTTTAGAAATGATGAAAAATTTAGAGCAACATTGGCAGCTTCGAAAGGCTTTGCAAGACAAGTTAATTCCTCCTTTTTGTTTGGTTTAGTTTTCTCCGCCTTTCTCAGAAGTTAGAATGGCGCATCAAGACAGAACTGATTGGCTGCTAGAAAGTACTCAAGAAATACAGATTAAAACTATGAAAAAAAAAACAAATTGAATTTCTTATAAGAAAAACAAAACCTTAACGAAAAGAGTAAAAATAATATCAAGATTTTTGTAAAATAAAAACAATCAAAACTACTTTATAAAAAAAAAATAATAATAAAATAAAATAAAAAATAATAATAATAAAAATAAATTAGTGGAAACTCTTGGGAAAAATAAAAAATAAAAAAAAATCCAAAATACCCAAAATAAAAATTAGAAAAGCTCAATTTTTTTCAACTTAAAAAAATTAAAAATAGTTATAGTCAAAAAAAAAAAAAAAATAATAATAATAAAAACAAAGAAATAAATTAGTGGAAAATCTCAGGAAAATCTCAGGAAAAATAAATATAAAAAAATAAATAAATAAATTTGAGAGAAAAAAAAAATCCAAAATACCCAAAATAAAAATTCGAAAAGCTCAATTTTCTTCAACTTAAAAAAAAAATACAAGTTTTTAAGGCAAACATAAAGAAAGGAAAACTATAATTTATCTCTAAAATTATTTGGGTAATTTTCCATTTTACCAAATTGTCTCATTTAGAGTATCTCCGCATTCGTTTCACTTTGTTTTTATTTTCTTCTTCTTTCCTTTCAAAGAAATTTTTCCATTTGCGCAGTTTGTGAATTTTTCTTGTTGTTGCAACTTTTCTGCCTTTGTTATTGTTGTTGTCGTTGTTGCTTTAAGCCACAAGCCATCATTATTTTAGTGCTTTTATTACTTTCTTGCCACTCAAACTGGACCCGGCTCTTGCCACTCCCCCCTCTCCCACCTTGATAAAGTGGCTTTATTCTATCGATTTTGTTTGGTCTCTTTTGTGTCGAAAGCTCAAAGAAGGAAAGAAGCAAAGGCAAAGCGAATTAAAGAAAAAAAAAAATAAATAAATAAAGAAAAAAACCAACAATTTTAATTAATGTTTTTACAAATGAAAACAATTTTGCAGTTTGAATTGTCTGGGGCATTAGCCTCGATTTTTTTGTGCAACTAAAAAAAAAGGGCAAAAAAAAAACTGAGAAAAGAAAAACTGCGGATAATTGTGAAAATCCAGAACAATATTCGAGTAAAGTGAAAGGTTTTTGGTCAAAAGAAAAAAAGAAAAGAAATCAAAAATCGACAAGACTATGCCGCGGGCCCGTCGAGCGGAACATGGTGACAACAATTAAGATAACCTGCGATGGCGTTTTCATCCAGTCCAATTCGTACCACAGCACACCCACCGCACCCGCCTCAGCAGCCGGTCCAGCCAAGGCCAAGGCCCAGAAGCTCAGCTATCTTGGCCTGAACCAAGAAAGCGACCACTCCCAAAGCAGCAGCCTGGGCAGCTCGGGTAGCTCCAAAAAGCACACCAAACTTGGCCAAGACCCACGCAAGCGTTACTACTTTGGCAGCAAGGATATTTACTGGTGCAAGCAAAGCCAAGCCAAAGGCCTCACACGCAGTGCCAGCAGTGTCACCCACAAGGAACTAAACACTAGCAGTGGCTCCACCTCCCATCACTCCCAGCCAGGCAAGAGTCGACGCAAGCCAACGGCAAATGGTCGAGGCTCGAGCAGTCTCAGTGCTGCCTATGCCCCAAATCCCAGACCCAAGGAATTTTACTTTTGTGATAAATTTAATCCGACCAAGTCGACCAAGACTACTCCCAATCCAGCTCAGCCTCCGCTGCCCATTGATGCGCGTCTATTGAACTTCTTGCGTTCGGCCCAGCGCAAGTTTCAGCGGGCCGAGACCAAGCCAAAGCAATCCAACCACCACACCAAAGAATCAAAGGCAACAACAACTAAAAAAATAGCCACCAAGGCTACCTCACTGCCGCCCATAATCAGCACCGATGATTGGTTCGGTTAGTATGCAAAAAAAAAAAAAACAAAAAAAAAAGGTAGACCCAGCCCTGTCCTCAATTTTGGTCCCCACTTGGCAATTGCAAGTTACTTTGGGCATATAAAGTTACTCGGTTTTTGCCCAACACAAACAAACCAAAAGGGAAAAACAAGTCGCATGGAATCAGTTTGTCAGTTCGTCAACTCGTCAGTCTGTCTGTCTGGCAGTCGCTCACCACTACTCATTTGGTTGACATTGAGTTTGGACCTGGTTTTTGTTTGTTTGTTGCTCTTTTCGCAACTAACCAAGTCAAACCAACCGAAAATGTTATAATATTCAGACCACAACTTGGTTGGTTGGCTTTTTTTTTTTTTTAGTATTTCGTATATAGAGTTTCCAATTGGCCAACTTTGGGCAAGTTTTTACCAACTCTTGTCTTGGCCAAAAAAATATCACTCACGACTATTTTAATGATCTGCAATTGGGTGTGGACTATTCAAACAAGTTGGCAGCGCCAAAAGCTAAGCGAAAAAAATTTAGAAGCTTGGAAAATTAAAAATAAAAAAAATTATAAAAATTTTAAATTTTTTGCAGAAAATTTTGAGAATTCAAAAATATTTTTCTGAAGGAAAATAAAACTATAAAATTTTTCCAGAAATCTATGGAATATGTATTATAAAGAGAAATTTAATATTATATAATTTTTTCTAATTTTAATTTATTTCCAATAGACCTCAGATTCGTTAGATCTCTTTTACAGAACTGAAACCTTTTAGATCCTCAGATTTGATCTTTCCTTAATTAGAACCTTTTAGATCCTCAGATTTGATCTTTCTTTAACTAGAATTCAGAATTTCATTTTATAAAAACTCTGGCAATTTTCAGGACTCTTTCTAAATTGGCAAAGTGTTTTTTACTTTCCCAAATCCTCAGAAAGACATAACCTCAACTCTCCCTGTTATCTCTTCCGTTCCGTCCAAACATTTTAATGGCCTAACCGCACGACATATTCCCCCAGAAATGCAAGCCGTGTAATTAGGTTGTATTTTTTTTTCTTTTCATTTGAAACTCCCTAAAATTTCCTTCTTCCTGGGGAAACTCTTGTCTGGCCGGCATTATTGCGGTTTTCATTTCCATTTCTGCCACCACTGAACTTGCTCATATGCTCACATGCAATATGCAAATATTTTTTCAGTTACTTTTTTTTTTTTTTTTTGCCGGTGCCCAAAAACCCAGCCGACCAAGTCGTCATCGTCATCATCATCATCATCATCATCATTATCATCTGAAGCTATCCAGGCATGTGGTCGTAGTTGAGAGAGCGCCTCATTCAGCTCTCGGGTTCCGTTTTAGCTTCCATTCATGGCTTTGTTTTGTTTGCTTTGTTTTACTTTTGTGTATGTTTTTTCTTTTGCGCTCCCCTGACTCCCTGACTGACTAACTGAGTAAAGTTTTTACTACACTTTCCAGCTCGAAACTACGGAAGAGCCAGATGCCTGTGGACATACGTGATAATAAATAAAACTATAATAGAAATTGCTGTAGTCTCTGGAAAATTCTTGACTGACTTTTGGCACACAATGTATGTCTGTCTCTCTCTCTCTCTCTCTCTCTCTCTTTCTGTTTTAATTTGTATTTGAAGTCTTTCTATTTGCGTTCTTCTTCCTTGAGTCTCAGCACAATGAGGAAGCAATACAAAAGATTCTCACGTACTTGTTACCTTCAAAGGTGTTGAACTTTTTCTTTATATTTCCAGCTCAGGTTTTGTTGTTTTTTTTTTTTTATCTTTTCGAGTTTCCTCTTTCCCCTTCAAGCTGCATATAAAATTTCTTCCTTTTGGAGTTGGTTTGAGGTCTTCCGCAGACCTGTCAACCTGGTAATGTTTGCTGTAAAAGTATATAGTTGGAACTAAATCGGTTCTATGAATATCTCCAACATTTGTTGACCAAAATTTATTCAAATTGATTACTTGAAATACTTAAATAAATACCAAAATGTGTGGCAATTTTTATTTAGAACGAACTTTTATGTCTTATATATAATATAGAGCAAAATCAGTTGTGGGTGTATCTCCGACATTTCATGGAGGATCCTGGTCATATTGGTCGTATTTGAAATACTTCAATAGACCAGCATATGAGCTTCAAGTTTCACTTAGATCAAAGTATTATGTCTTAAAACTATCACATAGACCCAAAACTGATTTAATGATATCTCCGACATTAATTGATCGATCTCAATGAAATTTGATATTCCAAATACTTATATAAATATATCCATATCCTGATCTCAAGCAAATTTAATACTTCAATGACTTAGATAAGGACAAACAGGTATATCAATTTAGAACTAGATCGAATTACAATAATTTAGAGATAACACCGGGCTGCCAGAGACCATCTGTCCCAGCGAATCAAAACACCTGTCGTAATTACTAAAAAGGTTTGCTGAAACGCTGAAAACATGCCAATTGGCCACGACGCATTTCACCATTTCATATAAAGTGCAATTTTTAATGGTTTTGCATTATTTTTAACTAGCCTTTTAAGTAGTTTTTTTGTGTGACTCGGAATATTGGCTTAGTTAATGGATTAGCCAACGGATATATAAAATCCATTTTCCATAAGTCACACAATTGCCAATTCGAATTGCGCATTAAAAACAACTGAAAACACCCGCGCAAAGTACAGTCTCGCAATGGCACAGTGTTTGCCAAACGTATTTGCACACTTGTTGCCCATGAATCATTTGAGTTTATGAATGCATTTATTGCTTTTTCATTCTTTCTGATTGGCATCATGTCCGGCAGTTTTGTGAAAAAAAAAATTAAAATTTTATTTTTACTTAATTTTATCGAATGACAAAAACATTTTTTTTGTGTTTAAAATAAAACAATTTGAGATATGAGCATCATTTCTTTGTTGTTTCTGAGTTGCAGTTAAATTCAAAGTGCGTGAATGTGTTTTTTTTTTGTTTGGGCGGTTCAAAAACTAAATAAAAATACAAAATTTATTTCAAATTACCTCGTCTCTTCTTCTTCTTCTCGGTGGGTAGCGTGTATTTACTTCACACTTTATTCACAAAAGCTTTTTTTTGGCGTTGCCCAACAACAACAACAAAAAATTACCTCAAAATCTTTTTTGTGGTTGCCGTAATTTTTTTTTTTTTTGCAAAATTATTAATTAGTTTTTGTTTTTTTTTTTCACAATCTTAATGTGTTTGGCAATAATTAGAGGAGGGAGCGAGGGAGCTTCCAACTTTAGTTTGTTTACAATTTTTGGTTTTGTTTATTATGTGGCAAGATCATTCGATTTATCGATGAACAATTCAATTGAGAAAATATTCAAATCGGGCTGGCTTCGTCTTCTTTAAAATAAATGATCACCTCATAAGGCAAATAAATTCTATAAAACTAATAACACTTGACGTCTCTCTGTAAACGAGAATTGTCAATACAAAACTAAAAAACAATTCAAAGTCGACAGGCTCAGAAGAGTCAAGACCTAATAGGCCTGTGATTTATGATTTTCCCGGCACTAAAATCAGATTGCTTCTTTATTTAAGCAAAGAATGAGTCGACTTTGTTGACTTCTTTTTTTTACAACAATGCCGACTTGTTTAAGTAAAAATGACTCAACCAATGATAAACTCAATTCGGATGGAGCCTCTCGCCCCACCCAGTCAGACTCCCAGAGTCAAGGTCAGGCCTCAATTAGCTCGAGCTCAAAACTGTGACACTCCACTCCATGCCATGGTGATATAAAAGCCAGCACAAATTGATATGACTTACACGCTTGTCCATTCATTTGATTTATTTTTAAAAATAAAAACATTTATATATATATTTTTGTTAATTTAACAAATTAAAGTGATTAATCATGGACGGCGTAAGAGCAGATAATTCGAACCAATTGAAACAGAAATAATTCCAAGAGTGAGCTGAAAGACTTTTTGAAAATATAATAGATATATAAATATTTGATATGTAGGAAGGATAGGTTCTGTTCACTCCAGAGAAACATGTGAAAATTATGATAGATCTCTCAGGTTTTTGGTATTTCTCACTCTTTCCCTTTGATCAGGGAGAATGGATTTCCATTTGATATGTAGGAAGGATGGGTTCTGTCCACTCCAGTGAAAATTATGACAGATCTCTCAGGTTGTATTTATTTCTCGCTCTTTCCCTTTGATCAGGGAGAATGAAAGATTCTTTTAGCATGATCCGATTCAAATCGAAATGATATATATACTCCTATATAATAATAAAAAATGTAGATCCTTTATTTTAAGATCCGAATCAAATCGAAGAATAATAAGAATGAAAAACCCTTTATAAATGATCCAACCTGAATCAAAAGAATATATTGCCTTATAAAAATAAGAATGAAAGAATCCAAATGAAATCGAAGTAATATATTTATTTTATTTATTTAATAATTTCATTCCTATAAAATCCAGAGTATTTTAGTCTCTATATTTATTAGGATATTTGAACTATTTAAAAGTCAATCTACTCCTCAAACTAAATGAAGTCACTCTTTTTTGTTCGTTTTCACAAAAAGTCAAAAAAAAATTTTAAGGTCAATGATGTCATCCAGGTTGGCACTCTTTGCCCCCCCTTTAGACTGTTATTATTTTTCCGGCATTGTGTATTTTTTTTTGGATTGTATTGAAAAGCAAATTATAATCTGTGTGTGAAGTTTATGAATAATATTTTTGTTGATTTTTTTTTTTTTGCTCTTGCACTTTGCAACGCATCAATTCAACGGATGTTCAATTTGTCAAGGTCATTCCAAAGACAGATGATAGGCGGGTTACGTAGTAGCTTAATTAGCTTTTACTTGAGCTGACTGTACTAAATGAAATTAAAACAAAAAAATACCCACACAAAACTCCCACGATAAATCTCAGTGAAATAAAATGTTTCCGTACGGAATATTTGGCAAATGAAATTTACATAAAATTAAGAGGGGATTGAAACCTCAGAAGAAGAATACTCAAACTCATTTAAATGCCACACGGCAAATTGTTGATATATTTTTTTTTATCGCTCTGTTTTTTCTTCTTCTTACAACACTGACTTCATGAGTAATGCTGAAAATGTTGACGCCTAGCTGCCAAAAAAAAAAAAGAAAAAACAATAATCCAAACAAGAGACGCCCCATTAGCAAATTTCCGTTTCGCTGCGTTTTGGATTTTTTGAACCATTTCAAAGTGGCCCAGGCCAGCACATCCAGTAAGGCCGGCACTGCCGCAAGCACATCAAAACACTTCAACTGGTCATTGCGCGACCAAAAATATCGGAGCAGTACCGAGCCGGTATGTAAGAGCTCCACTTGAATATCAAGGCCACGTTGAGATCCGAAAACGTATGCAACCACATGCGAGTGTCTGTAAAATAAAAGAAAAGTTGTGAGAACCAAAACACCTGATTAGTCCTAGTGCATTCAGTTATCAAAGGTATTTAAAAATTAAAAATAATATATGTAATATGTAATATAATACATGTGTACCCTTTATTTGTTATCATTTGTTATCATTTGATATCATTTGTTATCATTTGATATCATTTGTTATCATTTGTTATCATTTGTTATCATTTGTTATCATTTGTTATCATTTGATATCATTTGTTATCATTTGATATCATTTGTTATCATTTGTTATCATTTGTTATCATTTGTTATCATTTGTTATCATTTGTTATCATTTGATATCATTTGTTATCATTTGATATCATTTGTTATCATTTGTTATCATTTGTTATCATTTGTTATCATTTGTTATCATTTGATATCATTTGTTATCATTTGTTATCATTTGTCTGAACTTGGCCTGAGAATATCTTCGATATCTGCTCGACTGCTCAGAGACTTTAAACTGAGTCACAAATCGTAAGACCGGTAGCTCAGAAAGAGTCTTTTAGGATGCCCGTCACATACGACTGGAGTGTTCAATCTGTACAAGATTTTTTTTTTTTTTTTTTGTGGGTGTGTTACAATTTTGAGCCACTGTGCTGACAAGTTGACGCATGAAGACGCAGGCACGCACGCTCGATCAGACTCGCTGAGCTGATTAGTATGCCCAGCAATTAAACAATGTACATATCGAAATTTCCATACACACATAAATTAATTTACGTAATCGCACAGCTCAAATGGAAAACAAACAGAAAGAGAAAAAAAGAGCCAAACCGATTAACTAAACGTGCATTAGATTAGCCAATAAAAAGTGATAAAGTGAATGTTATTAAATTGACATTGGAATTGAATTACAGCTTGAACTCAAATTATATGAAAATATGTTGGGTTAATTGGAATGGCCGACGACTGTGATAGGGGGCACTGAGAGAATCTTAAGGGCACGTTTAGTTTGCCAAATTAGTTCCGCCTAGCTCGTAGTTCAAAAAGGTTTTGGCATAGAGAAAGTGCGATCTCTTCTTCAAATAAAGTTAAATTTATTTAAGTATTTACAAGCCGGAAGGTACAGTCTCTAACCCCTCGGTTTAGTTCAAAATTGCTCTTAATTTGAATGCCCTCGTTGCCCTGTCTATAAAAAAATTAACTCAAGTCTACATTTGGAATTACGATTATAAAAATAATAATAATAATAAAAAATTGATTAGTTCTTTCAATATTCAAATGAATCCTTGGAAACAACAATTGTGCCAAAGCCAACTTAACAGATTCCTATTTTGCTTGGAATCAGGAAAATAATAAAATCTTGGAAAATAATAAAAATAATAAAAAAATAAAAACATTTAAAAAATTTACTTTTTTAATATTTCTAATTGCTTTCATTTTGATTTTCATATAATTTGAATTTTATTTCCTTTGCGATTAAGTTGGTAGCCCTAGTTCAGCTGGCCAATGTGACCAGCTGTCAATTGGCAGGCAGCTGCCTTTTGTTTGCTTATTCAAAATGCAAATAAAACAAAATTGAACTTGAAATCCCATTAGCAAATTATGTTTTTTTTTTTTTTCTTCTTCTTTTATTTATTATTCAATTATAATCAAATTGGCACAAGCAAATGTGCATACAGGTTATTTTATATTTTGATTATTATATTTTGTTTGTTTTTTTTTTTGTATATATTTCTGTGCCGGTGTATTTTTGTGATTAGATAAGCTTTTGATTTGCGGAAAGTGCAAACAAATAAATAAACAAAAACTCACTTTTTTTTTTGTATTCTAATTGCAGACGAAGAAGAAGCTTTCGTAGCAAAAGAGACAAAACAAAAACAACCGGAAAAGTTGGATGAGAAGGGAGAGGAAAGAGCCACAACAACAACAACAACGACAACAGCAAAGGCGATTGGTGAGGGTTCGTTGATAACGGTTGAAATCAAACAAGGACAATTAAAGGGGAGCCACACAAAGGAAACAACAAAAGCGGCCTTAAAGCCGCTGACAGCAACAACAACAACAACAACAAACGAATCCCGCCGCCCAGAAGAACCAACTACAACAACAACTACAACTACTGCAACCAAATTGACCTCAACCACAGCAAAAACAACAACAACAACAACAAGTGCAAGTGACGACGAGAAGAAGAAGAACAACAACAACAAGAAGGATCAGATAGTTATGAACAGCCACGCAACGGCCACACAAAACGGTCAGACAACGGTCGTTGGACATCATCGCGGCTTCTCGCAACCCTCGGTGACCGTGGCCGCCTCAGCCGCTGCCGGTGGCACAGCAGGTGATCCATGGTTTCTGCAAACCACCGGCCATCAAATGCCCCCCACGGCTCCATTGCGACACAATAAACGACCAGCCCCGCAGCCCCTCACCGGCAGTGCGGCAGCCGTGTCTGGTTTAAGTGGCGGCGCCGCTGCTCTGCTACATCAGCAACAGCTGAGCCAATCCCAGCCACACATAGTGCCGCCAAGCATACCGCCTCATCATCCCCATCATCGTGAAAATAATCTGGTAATTATTAAATAAGGGAAGGGATTTTAGATTTACACAAAGAAAGATCAAAGTTCCCCAAGAATTACTTATAGATTGGCCTAGACTTAGGCGAGTCTTTAGGTTTCCAAAACTGGTACTTTAGTTTCTTTAGATACCCTGAAACTTTTTTATAGACTCTTCCTTTATTTAATGGCTCCAATCAGTTTGGATCTATATATCATATAAAGAGACAGATAACCGATCCTTAATAACATTCAATATAACATATAGATCCTATACAGATACAAATAGAACCTGAGATCCGAACTGAAAGAATTTTAAGATTCATAATACTCCAGATCGGACTATAAATTTAGTATAGATTAATATTCCCAAAATTAATAATAAGAGTACGAAGACTTTCACAATCTCAAAAATAAACTAAATCGTGCTAGGTGGAATCTTTTTGACTTTGATTATGATTTGATTATTTAGTAATGTGGATTTTTTTTTTTTTTTTTAATTTTTAGAATCTTGCAACGCCTTCCATATATTTGTCAACGCATGCAACCGGGTTTAGTAGTCATAATTTAATCAACAGCGCCAGCAATCATTCACCCAAATCGCCCAATCAACAGACACATCATCAGCAGCAGCAGCAGACGACGACAGCGGCAGCAGTTCAGCAACAACAACAACAACAACCACACCAGCAGCATAGCATATTGTCCACATTTGGTGTTGGCAACACGGCAACAGGCGCCGGACAACAATCGAGCACAGAAACCACACAAGCAGCAATCTCCTCATCAGCACCCGTCACAGTGGCAGCGGTGGCAGCAGCAGCAGCAGCAGCCGCAGCAGCCACATCGGCTAGCCAGCAACAGCAACAGGCGCCGTCGGTGACAGCGGCAGCAGTGGCTGCCGTCACCCAACAACAGCACCAACAACATCTGCACCTACTCTCCAATTGTGCTTCCAGCAACAATCTGATGTCGTCTTCATTGAATGCGGCACAATTATCGTTGCATGCCCCAGAGCGTGCTCTGCCGCCCAAGAGTTTGGCTTTGAGTGGTAGTGGTGGTGGTGGTGGTGGTGCCGGCAATATGCTCCTCCTTTCAACTACCAGTGCCGGCTCGGCCATAAGTGGCAACTCGGGCATGTCCACTTCACTGCATAGTTTCGATGTGAACGGCGGGGGGAATAGTGCGAATCCAGCTGCCTCTTGGTCGAGTGGCTCCACCACGGCCATGAATCATGCCTCGCTATCGCCCACAAATTTCTTGGCTAACCAACAGCATTCTCACTTGAAATGCGAAGTCAAGTTGAATGCAATGCCGTAAGTATCAAAATAACCAAAACCAAGTGGCTATCTTATCAAAAAAGAGAGACAGAGAGGAAGAGGTGGAAAGGGAGAGAGAGAACAGGCGAGATAAATTGCCCAACCAAATTTATGAACTTTGTCTTGGCTATTTTCAGTGGTGGCCAGATTATTTTTGTAATTTTTTTAACAAAATTTTGATAAGTTCCGAGAATCCTTGAGACATTTAAATCGGTCTGACTAATCCAAGAGAGCTGACATTTGGGTCAGTGATAAAGAACACAATCAAGTCGAGTTTGATAAAAGATTTTATTCAGAATTATTGAATAAATGGGAAAATTTGCAAGTCAAAGCATTTTGAGAAATCATTAGTTGGAACTTGGGTTCCGAAGACTCTGAAAAGTTCTTTGGAAAATCAAATTGATTGGAGAAAATTTGAGGACAATTCTGAAGGTCCCGAAAAGCCGATTTTTATAATTGAAATAAACTATAAAGAATTCTAGGGCTCATCGGGGTTCTAAAGAAAATAAACTCAAATTTAAGATCATTTTAAGAGAACCTCTTGAAATCTGTTCAAGGTATTCCGAAGGTTCCGAAATGTCGATGCCTAATTCTAGGGCTTATCGAGACTCAAAAGAAAAACCAATAAAACCAATTTAAAATTTTGGAAGTACTCCTGGAAATACTCCTAGGTACTTTTAAGGTTCCGAAAAGTCGATTTTATTATTGGAATAACCTAAAAAAATTTTAGAGAACCTCCTCGAAGCTGACTTAGGTACTCAGAGGCTTGCAAAAAGTCGAATAACCTAGACATAATTCTAGGGCTTATCGGGACTCGAAAGAAACTAAAATGGTTTTAGCTTGTTTTGAAAGATAAAGCGACCGGAGCTTTATCATTTCTGATATTTTCTATATCGGTTATCTCTGACGCTTTTGTCGATTATAAAACATTTCCCTCATTCCATTTTGCCTTCTCTCTAAATTTTTTTTCTTTTTTTTTTTTTTTAATTACTCAATCAAACCGGCAGACGTAATGATTTTGCCTCTGCCACCCATTTTGTACATGTAAAAAAATTTCCCCTTTTTTTTAATTTGCAAATGAAATTATAATTTTTTTATTTTTTTAGATGGTTTCATGGCAGCATTACACGTGACGAGGCGGAACATTTGCTGCAGCCACGTGAGGATGGATTGTTTTTGGTACGCGAATCAACAAATTTTCCCGGTGATTATACGCTTTGCGTTTGCTTTCAAGGCAAGGTGGAGCATTATCGTGTCAAATATTTGGAAAATAAATTAACCATAGACGATGAGGAATATTTCGAAAATCTCGGCCAACTGGTAGCGGTGAGTAGAGTCAAATAAATCTAGGGGATTCCCCCCATCCCAAAAAAATTTCATGGTGATAATTTTTCTTCATTTTTTTTTTTTTTTTTTTTGGCTTGCAGCATTATGAGGCCGATGCGGATGGTCTGTGTACACAATTGATTAAATGTTTGCCCAAATTGGGTAAACAAGAGTTTTGCATCAACTCCAAAGATTTCGTGGACAAGGGCTGGGTCATACCCGAGAGTGATTTGCAATTGCGCGAGAGCATAGGCAAGGGCGAGTTCGGTGATGTCCTTTTGGGCATTTTGCGTAACGAAAGGGTGGCCGTCAAGATGCTTAAAGATGAGGGAGCTGTGCAAAAATTCCTGGCCGAAGCCTCAGTGATGACGTAAGTTAAACAATATAAAAATTTCATATAAATTTTAATCAAAAAATTGATTTTTTTCCAGAACGCTGCAACATGAAAATCTTGTAAAATTCATTGGCTTAGTTTTCACAAGCAAACATTTGTATTTGGTAACGGAATATATGAGCAAAGGATCGCTGGTTGATTATTTGCGTTCGCGTGGTCGTCAGCATATAACAAAAAAGGATCAAATTAATTTTGCCTAGTAAGACAATCCGGAGAAATTAGAAAGAATTTCAGATAAAATCTTATTTTTTTTCTTACCTCAGTGATACTGCCTCTGGCATGGAATATTTGGAAGCCAAAAAGGTTGTGCATCGTGATTTGGCTGCACGTAATGTGCTCATCTCGGAGGATTGTGTGGCCAAGGTATCCGATTTTGGTTTGGCACGCGAAGAATGCTATAATCTAGATGTGGGCAAGTTGCCCATCAAATGGACAGCGCCCGAGGCCCTCAAAAATGGCGTAAGAAAAAAAAATATATTAAAAAGGACAAGAAAATCATATTAATTGTTTGCCTCATTTTCAGCGCTTTTCCAACAAATCCGACATGTGGAGTTTTGGCATTTTATTATGGGAAATTTATTCATTTGGCCGTGTGCCTTATCCTCGTATCGTAAGTCTTATTTTGGCTTAATTTATTTTCCAATTGATTAATTTCGTGTCTTATTTTTTTAGCCACTGGCCGATGTGGTAAAGCACGTGGAGGTGGGCTATAAAATGGAAGCCCCCGAAGGTTGCCCTGCTGAAATCTATGAAATGATGCGACAGGCCTGGGAACTGAATCCAGCCAAACGGCCCACATTTGCCGAATTAAAAGTCAAATTGCAACATTTGAAAACTGCCACAGCGTGAGCATTTGCTTGATTGACTAAACGCAACAATATTTTTCATATTTGGCTCTAAAGGAAATGAAAAAAAAAGAAACAAACCAACTTCTATATAAATCATAATATACTTATTTAATTTATGCAATAAGTTCTATTGTAAAATCCCCCTTAAGCGATAATTAACAATCAATTGGAAAACGGTTGAAGAGTTGCAAAACAAATCCTCCCGCCCTGACTAAGCTCCCTAAAAAAAGAAAAAAGCGTTAAAAAAAAAGAAACTGAAACTTTAACTGTGTAGTTTAACTATTACAAAATTATTTATAGTTTTTATTATTCTTGTAGTTACCCTCTATCTAGCTTATGTTTAAATCTCTTCATAACAATTATTTCAAGCCCTTCGGGGAGAGTGTTAAAGTGACCAAAGAGTAGTCAAAAGCTGTGCCAAAATTTCCGTTTTGACTGTCTGGTGACTCTCCAAGTTGGGCCTGAAATAATTCACTGTACACATTTCTTTCCCTATAATACAGTTAGATATCGTAAAAGTATATATAAATTTAATTGTATGTTTACTTATAATTTGTATGTTATTTATATTTGTGCATGTGAGTGAAACGAAGAATACGCAAACATATGAGCCTCAGATCGAGAGCCCCGACAACAACAAAAATTTAAATTGTTTATATTAAAAAAAAAAGGAAGAAATATTTGTGCGTGTTTTTTTTTATATTTTATTTAATCTTTAAACTACTTAAAAAACTTACAAGGCGACAAATTATTATTTTTTTTTTATTCGAGTTTTGTACAATTTCTGTTTGTAGCACAAAAAAAAAACAAAGCTTGTCCAACAAGTTGCAAAAAAAAAACAACAAAAATACTTAAATAAAGCAGAAAATTAGTTAAATTTAGTTATATTATTTTATATATAAAAATTAAAAAATTGGCAGCTTTGACTGCGTGTCCTTAAAAAAGAAATCAGTTTTGTAATTTTTTGGAATTTGGAAATGGCAAAGGTTTTGTGAAATTCACTAAAGCAACTTTAATGGAAATTTTCAGAAAACTTTTGTAAACAAAGAAAAAACAAAATTTAATTAACAATAATTTCAACACTTGTGAAAATACGCATTAAACTAATAAATACTTAAGCATAAAAATTAATAAAAAAAAAAACAAAAACAATTAAAAATAATAATAAAAAAAATTAAATTAATCAAATTATGATAATAAAAATAACTTATACAAAATGATGGCAGAAATTCTTTTCAATAGAAAAACTTTTTATGTGAATCTCTTTTGCGTATAATTTTTCCTTGATTTTTTTTTAATTAGAAATAAATGAAAATTTTGTAAATTTTTAGTTTGCTTAAAAAATACACACAGACACAACTACTTTATTTCTTAAGATTAATTTTTAACAAATCCTGTCAAAAGCAAAACAAAAACAAAAAAAAGCACGAATAGCACACTGATAAAAATCTAATGAAAAAAAACTAATTTTTCTTTTCAATTCTTTTTTTTATTTATTAAAGAGAAAAAATTTCAGGCAATTGTAAAATTATCAATCTGATTGTGAGTCTCCACAGTTGAAAGTGGAACCAAATGAAGATCCGCTCTCGGAATGGAAATCTCTGAAGCTGGAATTTGTTTCATTATTCCAATTTATAGCAACACGATCTGAACAGATCCAGCAAGGTTTCAGAGCTAGAAAAGGGCTTACTTCCTTATAGAAAAACTCGGTCTCGGAGTGGGAATCGGTTCCACCCAGCAGAGATTCATTCTCTGATATTTTGAATCTAATTTATAGCACACCTTCTGGAAAGATCCTGCAGGGTTTCAGAGTTAGAAATGGGTTTTCAGTGGCATCAGAGAAGGGTCTTCTTCTTTATAGAATGAATCGCTCTCGGAATGGGAATTATTTCCACTCGACAGAGATAAGCTCTTCTTGAAATCCTTAAAGGTGTAATTCGTTTTATTATTCCAATTTATAGCAACACGATTTCGACAGATCTTCAAAGTTTCCAGAGTTAGAAAAGGGTCTGCAGTGGGTTCTTCTTTATAGAAAGACTCGGAGTGAGCATCGGTTCCACACAGCAGAGATTACCTCTCTGAAATTTTTTAATCTGAAATTTGTTTTATTATTTCAATATATAGCATTACGATCTCGACAGTTTCTAGAGTTAGAAAGGGGTATGTTTGGTCCAGAGTTAGAAAAGGGTCTGGATTCTTCTTTATAAAAAGAATCGCTCTCGGATTGGGAATCATTTCCAATCGACGGAAATAGGCTCTTTAAAATTTTTGAATCTGAAATTTATTTTATTATTTAATTTTTATAGCATCTCGATCTGGACAGATCTTGCAAGGTTCCAGATTTCGAAAAGGGTCTTCAGTGGCCTGGGCTTTGCTCTCTTCCTGAACCTAAGAAAAATTCTAATATTTTGGATCCCAGATTTAGCACTAAGCTCTCCATATTTATTACCGAATAAAAATAATTTTGAAACAAGTCCGTTCCCATTGCTGAACGAAAAGAACCACTCGAGTGAGAAAGTTTATCGATAAATGAAGAATTTGTAGGCGATAATTGAAATCTGTTTACTTGGAATTTATAATTTTTTCTTTTTATAACATTTTTAAGCTTGTTTTGTTCGCATTTTCAAACTAACAAATAAATAATGATCCACATTGAAATGCACTCGAAGTGGTCTACTTGTGCAGGCGCCTGGTGGCCTTGCGTATGTGACGTCCTTCAGGAGTTCCAGGTGGCAGGGCAAAAACATTATTGCTATTGATCCCGCCCATCTGTGGCTGCTGCTGTTGCTGCTGCACTTGGGTCTGAGGTGTGCCTGCGGCGATTCCACCGAAGGTGAAGGGCTGTGAGGAGCTTGCGGCACTACCGAAGACATTGTTGTTCCCAGCTGGATTCGGTGTGGCACTGAAGGTGAAGGGCTTGGCCGTCTGCTGGTTGTTCTGGGTGGCGCCACCAAAGGCGAATGGAGCATTGCTGGACCCATCGGTATGGTTGGTGCTGCTGCCCGGAGCGGCTGTCTTGCCGCCAAACGAGAAGACACCCGGTTTGACTGCTTGATTCTGGTTCTGGGTGGCGGCAGCCATGGCCGAGGCAAAGAGATTGCCACCAATGGCAGCCACTGGTTTCGGTGTGCTTGTGGCATTATTATTATTATTGGGCGTGGCATTGCTTCCACCAAAGGCAAATGGTTTGTTCTGATTTGCCGCAGCTGCGGCAGCCGCGAAGCTGGCAAAGCCAGTGCCATTAGTAGCCGCTGCCGGAGCAGTATTGTTGGTTGCATTGAAATTAAAGGTGGCACCACCCGTGGCTGGAGCCGTGTTAGTGGGCACTCCAAATAAATTAGCTGGCTTAGCTGGGGCGGTATTGCTGGACGAGAAGGAGAAGCCACCCACACGTGTTGAGGTCTGGTTCGTCTTGGTCGGCGCCATGGTTGGAGATTTGGCAAGGCCAGCAATGGAAAAGCCTCCAATTGGATTAGCCGATGCTTCTGGGGCCGCTGGAGCCGTTGCTGAGGCTCCGCCAAAGGTGAAGGGTGCGGCAGACGTTGAGTTTGGATTCGTTGAAAATATTGAATTGGTCGTGGTTGTGGCCGGCTTCTGGGCTGAAAAACTGAAGGGTGCCGTGGTGGTGGCTGCCTGACTAGAGTGGCTAGCAAAGGGTGAAGCTGCAGCTGTATTGCTGGTTGCAGTACCAGTTCCAGGGAAACCAAAGAGATTCTGGGACTCGTTGCCTGCAAAACTGTTGGTGGGCTTGGCAGGCTGAAAGCTGAACATTGGTTTAGTTTCAGCTGCTGTGGTTGTGGTTGGTGGATTTGTGGCTTCGGCTCCACCAAAACTAAAGGGTTGGGCCGTTGTGGTGTTGGTTGAGGCTGCTGGTTTTTGGCCAAAGCTAAAGATATTTTTGGTGGCTTCTGGTTGGGTTCCCGACTTGGCAGCAGCTCCACCAAAGCTGAATAGATTCGTGCTGACTGTTGGGGCTGTGGCCGCCGTGGTGGTGGTGGCGGTGGCTCCACCAAAAGCGAATGGCTTAGTGGTGTCGGCTGGCTTGAACATGGCAGCACTGGCAAATGTTGGGGCCGTGGCTGTTGTGGTCGTTGTGGCAGTATTTGGAGCCGAGGTTGTTTTGGTCAAACTAAAGAAGTTCGGACTTGAGAATGAAGTTGCTGCTGCTGTTGTGGTTGTTGTTGCTGTGGCTGCACCATTAGCACCAAAACTGAAAGGCTTTATAGCCTCCGAAGTTGTAGTCGCTGTGGCTGTAGCACCACCAAAACTAAAAGGCTTAGTCACCTCTGAGGTTGTTGGTTGGGTTACCGATGTGGTTGCTGCTGCTCCTCCTTTGAAGGCGTCTCCAAATGAAATTGCTGGGGCAGCCTCTGTCGGCTTATTGAATGTTAGCACTCCTGGAGTGGATCCACCCAGTTGGCCAAAGATAGGCTGGGCTGGGTTCATGGTGCTGGTGACGGTGGTGCTAGAACTGGTTGATGTTCCCGAATTTCCTGTTGTTGAGCTTGCCGTTGATGTGCCAAAGGTAAACAAGCTCGGAGTTGATGCCACACTAGCTGGGCTGACTGTGGTCTTGGTTCCAAAGGCAAAAGTTGTTGTTGCCGGCTGCACTGCGGTTGTAGCTCCACTTTGTGTTGTTGTTGCTGTTGTTGTTGTTGCTGTTGTATTCATGCCAAAATTGAACATCGGAGTGGACGGTTGGCTAAATGACAAAGTTGGTGGCTTGAAGCCGACACTCTCAGTGGAAATTGTGTTTGTTGTTGTTGTTGTATCTATGCTGCTGCTGCTGCTGCTTGATGTGACTCCTGCGGTGGTTGTTGTGGGCATATTAAAATTTAACTTTACCGCGTTAACTGGTACAGTTGCTGCCGAATTCTAAAAAATAACGAATAAAACAAATGAATATAAGCTCAAAATAGAAAATAGAAATGATGAAATATTTCACAATGTGAAATTGGATTAATAAGAAAAATATGAGCCTACTTGAAAATGATCGAAAGCAGCTGTGCATAAGCCGAACCGCAGCTAACTTAATTTAAATAATGAAATAAACATATATATAGATATATACTATAGTATAATATCTATATCCATAGTATACATATAGAGATATATCTATATATAGATATATATATATAGAGAGAGAGAGAGAGAGAGATTAGTCCAGCTCCTTTTGACTCCAATTTGTTTAGAGATTCTAAGGACTCGGTTAGTCTCCGACAACTTTATCGACTTCTATTCTGATCTTAGATCAAGTATATATATAGTCAGATATATTACCTTATCTTTGTCCGCTTCCGTTGTACTGGCCTTGAAGGAGAGCTTAAACTCCGTGGGTTTCTCGGGTGTCTTGAACATCAGATTTGGCTGGGTTGTTGCAGCTGAGTCCTTGTTGGGCGGCGTTGTTATTGTTGTTGTTGTTGTCGGTTTATCTGGTAATAATGCCGTTGTTGTTATTGTGTTGCTGATCGCCTCCTTTGTGGCTATTGTGGATGTTGTGATGGTACCCAGGTTCGTAGAACCATTTGTTGTTGTTGCTGTTGTAGTTGTGGTCACCACCGATACGATGGGCTTTATGGGGGACGGCAACATCTTGTTATTGTTGGTCGTCGAATCCAATTCGTCTTCCAAGGGATCACCGATATAAAGTTCACCGCGCAGGCCGCTCAGCATTAGGGCCAGTTTGGATTTCTGTGTTCGCTCTAGGCTTACATTTTTGTTGACACCCATGGAATTCTGTTGCTTGGGCTTTACAAATGGAATGCCAGAATATTCATTAGAATCTGTGTCCTTGGTCTCTTCGATGGCCGTCTCAAGCTTGTTGGCTGTATCTTTTTGTTGCGTATTAAAAAGTGTGAGCTTGGGTTTCAGGCTTGTCTCGCCTTGGGATTCCAAGTTGGGTGCAGTGGCGGCCCGTTGGGCTGGAATGGCTGAAGGCACTGCAACTAGTGGAGGCACTTGGCTGGACGGTGTGTCTGGGAGGGGGGTTATGCAGCTGATCGATTTTGTGATCACATCTGTGGCCTCTTCTGGACGAGGCTCGATTGTGGTGGTGGAATCTTGTTTGCGCTGGATTTTAGCCAGGTGTTGTGAGGTTTGACTACTCGGCGAGGTTTCTGGCGAACTGCTACTGCCTGCGGCGGAGGCATTGGAGTCGTTGCCAAACCCATTTCTGAACTGGCTGCGAGTGTCAAATAGCTTGCGTTTTTGACTTTGACTACGGCTCGAGCTGAGGGAACTGGATATGTCGTTGTTGTAATTGCAGATCCGACGTTTAGCCGGCTGCTCTGGGGATTTCTGTGGGGAGCCTGCCGGACCCGTGGGCACGATTGCATATGGATGGCCGTAGCCGGGTATTAATTGATGCATATGCTGCCGATGATTCAGATGTGGTGGTGTGCCGGATTGTTGAAGATGATGGGGCGAGTGGTGGTGATGTGAGTGAAGTGGTACAGCGACGCTCAGCTCACGCTGCCTTTTAAGGGCAACCTGAGGAAGGTAGAGTATAGGACGCGGGGAAAGTGAGCCCTGCGGAGGCAAAGCGTCCACATCATCCACACGGTTGCAGCTTTTCTTGGTAAAAGCATGGCTTTGTTGTACATCCTGTGGATAAATTAATTTATATGGGTATCTGGAATATAGAACTCCAAATCTTTGACTTACGCCTGTGTTGATTCTCTTGCGGGAAATTTCCTTCAATGCCTCCAGAACACTACGAGTGGGTTCGCTGTCATGCGGAGCGGGATGCAGAATGGGACGGTTCTCGCAAGAGAGTTCTTCGCTTGTCTTTTGCACACCCACCATAGAATTGGAGCGCAATAGGCTGGCCAAGGTGTTCCCGCAATAAAAACTGCGCTCGGGCGGTGCCATCCGTGTGACAGACACCATGGGCTTAGCAGGCTTGCAGGGTAGAGGTGAGTGGTTTTTTCTAGACGAAATCCTCAAGGGGCTCAATCTGGGGTATAAATTATTAAAAGACTTGCTACGCTGTAAATGGCTCTGTTGTCCTGCACTTTCATGGTATTTTACAATGCGGGAGGTCAGCCCGCGACTATGCACATCTGCATAAGTTCTGCAAGAGATGTTTATTTGATTATGGTTCTAATTGAATTTCATTGATTTACGTACTTGGGATCAGCCTGACTGAGATTAAACTTCTCCTTATGTGGCGTCAGTTTGGATCTATACAAATAGAAAGCAAATTTTTTAGTTGTATACTGCAAGATTTTTGCATACTTACATTGTGCCATTTAGGCACGTTGACTCGGCAATGGGGAGATGAGAAGAGGTTGTATTTAAGCTAAAACGTTCCACATTAGATGTATTTCGACTCATGGTGATCTCACACGTTTTCAGGTTTTCTTTTTGTTCTGGTTTTTTTCGTAGCTAACACTTGGCCGACGCGCGCCAATTTCAGGTTTGGTCCCAATTAAATCAAATGGTAGCTGGTAGCTGTGTCTAAGATAAATAAATATGTTGAAATAAATACACTTTGCTGCTGATTTAATTTTATAAAGCAGCTGTCACATTTGTTGCTCAGTTTAACGAAATTAAAATTAAATATTTTCTCCGCAGTTGGGTTGGCAGGCCTAATTAAACAGCTGCACGATTTTATTTGCAAATACAACTCTGTGTTTGACGCATGGTAACACTGGTCGTTTCCGTCCTCCATCTTTCTGCATTGGGTTTTCACGATGGTGAGTTCGGCTGCCATGAATTTTGTCTAAAATAATGCATTTTCAGTAGCAAAATAGTTATAAATTGAAAGAAAAGCATGGTGGCATATATAAAACAATGGTGTAGTATGAAAATTCAATTGGTTACGCTGTGAAAACCATATGAATCAAAGTGCCTGGTTCACAAACAAACATGAGTCCACCCTAACCTCGAATTTGGCGTATGAACTGCATATAAATAAACGTAAATTTAACTGTGTATTTTTTTCAATTTTACAGCCGCCTAAGAAGGACGCAAAGTCGTCGGCCAAGCAGCCGCAAAAGACACAAAAGAAGAAGGAAGGCTCTGGCGGCGGTAAGGCCAAGAAGAAGAAGTGGTCCAAAGGCAAAGTCAGGGATAAGTTGAACAACCAGGTGCTGTTCGACAAGGCCACCTATGAGAAATTGTACAAGGAAGTTCCTGCCTACAAATTGATCACCCCATCAGTAGTTTCTGAGCGTCTTAAGATCCGTGGATCTTTGGCCATCCGAGCTTTAGTTGAACTGCGTGAGAAGGGTAAGTACTCTATAAAAGTCATTCTGGTTATAACTCATATAAACACGGTCTGTTCTATTCTAGGTCTGATCAAGCAGGTCGTGCAGCATCATTCCCAGGTCATCTACACACGTGCAACCAAGGGTGATGAAGCATAAATGTTTTACCTCACACTCAAAGTCGGTGGGCTACAAAAACTTTTACAATTTAATTTCAATTGTATGGAAAAGAACTACGACCGATGTGCGTGTAGTAAAATGTTGAATAAACTTGCTTTCTTATTGTAAGGAATATCCGTGTCTCAAATTGCTTTTCTTCGTTCAATTTTGGGATAAAATAATTAAGACCGGTCTTTATACATATATATTCAAGCTTAACTTGAAAAGACGGCTTAATATATAGTCGATTTTACTCAAAAAGTTCGAAGACCTACAGATTTAAATCTGTTTGCGGTTCTCAGGCCTTGTCATTCACATGTCTAAGCAAAATAATCGATAGGATAATATACAAAATCTTTTTCTTAAAACTTAAGTAGATTCCTACTGACCTTACAGAAACGTCTAAATTTGAATAAAATTAAATATCTCAACCTACTGACTATGCGCTAATTAATTCAAAAATATTTAAAATCCACTGCGTGATTTTGCCATTCACAGTGATATTCCCAATAGTACATGCAACCAAAATGTTTACGTGGTTTTGCTTTGACGTTTATTCCATTTAGATGACAACACAGCAAGACTGGCATTATGGTTTTTTCTTTCAGATTTTCTAAATTTGTATGCAATGAATTAAATTAAACGTGTAGCCCATACCAACTGTTCAAACAAGCCTCGCCGAGCAGGAAGCGTCTGCTGCGTGCGCTGTTCTCGTGTGTGTTTTTAGAAAAAAAAAAAAACAAAGCTCCTAAAGAAAGTTCTTTTGTGCCGCAAACGCTCCCGTAATCGCGAAGAAATTCTTTCACCAGCTGGGCGCTACTACAGTGTACGGGTTGTCGAGACACTATTAACACCTGCCATTAACGATAATACCACGTATGCAAACAAATTAACTGAGATAATCAAATTAGAACATGTGTAATGGTAATTACTAAACTCATTCATTTCTTCATTCTAGTAGGCCAACATGTTGCCTTTGACGCACCGAGATCGCGGTAGTTTCGGCTATAGAATCAAGGAGAAACTGAACAGCTGGAAGAGATTAATATTTTCAGATAGAAATTCGAGGAATCTGTTCCTCTTTTTATTGCTCAACTTGAGTTTTGCCTTTGTGGAACTTTTCTATGGCATTTGGACAAACAGTTTGGGTAAGTTTTTTTATTATTATATCTTAATGCCAAATATATAGCTAAAGTCTTCTTCTATTAACCAGGTCTGATTTCGGATTCCTTTCATATGTTCTTCGATTGTACCGGCTTGCTGGCTGGTCTGGCCGCTTCGGTTATCACTAAATGGAAAGCGAATGATAAATATAGCTATGGCTATGTGCGAGCTGAGGTCTTGGCGGGTTTCGTCAATAGTCTGTTTCTCTTGTTTATTGCCTTCTTCATATTGTCGGAGGGAGTGGAGCGGCTTATAGAGCCACCAGAAGTGAAACATGAGCGACTTTTTGTAGTTTCCGTCCTGGGCTTGCTAGTGAATTTGGTCGGCATTTATGCCTTTAACCATGGCGGTCACGGCCATTCTCATGGCGGTGGTGGTGGTCATGGACATTCACATGGCGGCGGTGGAGGTCATGGTCATGGCCACTCCCACAGTCACAACGAAATTAATAACCACAACCACGAGGCTATACCCATGTTGGATAATGGTGAGTTGGTGTCTTCCTTTCCTCAACAAAATTCTAGATTCTATATAATTTTTTTTATTAGGTCACGGGCACAGTCATTCACATGACAGTGGCCATCATGGCCACTCCCATGACATATCTGGCAGTAACTCGCAGATCATGCGCGGCGTTTTCCTGCATATTTTGGCCGACACACTTGGGTCGGTGGGTGTGATCATTTCAGCCGTCTTAATGCAAATGTTTGGCTGGATGATAGCGGATCCCATTTGCTCGATCTTCATTGCCCTGCTCATAGCCCTGAGTGTGCTCAGTCTGATCAAGGAATCCATTATGATCCTTATGCAACGTCAGCCCGCCGCACTAGATCGTTCCCTACCACAATGTTATCAAAAGGTAACCGGCCTGGCCGGTGTCTACGCCGTACAGGAGCCACACTTCTGGACCCTCTGCTCTGATGTTTACGTGGGCGCCATCAAACTGGAGGTTTCGCGTAATGTCGACCCCAAATATGTTGTTACGCATACCCGCATGATTTTCGAATCTGTGGGAGTCAAGCAAATCTACATTCAATTAGACTATGTGTGATGATTGTGGCTAAATGTGCTGAACAGTCATCGGTATCTTTATCAGAGTGTCTTTAATTGTTTGATTATGAATGATAATGATATGGTTACCTTGTATATTTAACAGCGTGTGTATGTATATTGTGTGTAGTAGAAAAAGATGTTTTTTTATACGAATATCCCCTAGATTTTTAATTGCCAAAAAAAAAAAAGAAAAGAAAAAAGCAAAACAGAAGAAAGCAAAAAAATAAGCGTAAAATCAATTGAAATATTGTAATTTTGCAATTTTGTTGAACTATTATTAATATTTTTTATATAAATTATTATACTTGTTAAAACCTTCATTCCAAAAGTTTTTACTGTAATTTCTAAGTTGAAAGAAAAAAGTACTACGTGCATTAAAACCTTTTGTACATTCTGATTTTTTTTTTAACAATGAAAAAGAACAAAAAGAAAACCATAAATGAAAAATCATTTGACTGAAAATTTCCATATTTTAAAAGAACAATTTCAAAACAAACAAAACTGGCACATATTGATATAATTTTTTTAATAAAATTAAACAGTTTAGAATAGAAAACAAAGAAAACAATAATTTGTAATTTTTTTTTTTTTTTGAAAAATCAAAGTGAAACTTTAAAATAAAAAATTTTAATTTTGACATACAAAACCTTATCAAGAACTATTAAAAAATCTAGATAAATTAAGTAGTTATGAAATGTTTCGCTTCCAATTTTCTATTGATTAAATGAGTCATTTTTTTTTAATATTTTCGAAACTGCTTGGATTTTAATTTTATTATTTTTTCAAGCCAAAATCCATTGTCTTGGAAAATCACGCGACCTCCTCTGCGCAGTACAGTGGCAACAAGTAAAAACCTAATGGCAGCGCACGCGACGCCTCGAATTTGTTAAGCCACTGAAAACGTGTGCACAGATACGCCCTGGCCAGAAATACCACAACAACAACAAAAACAATATTGAACAAATGCGCAAACCTGTCGAGATAAGACTTAATAAGGTTAGGTTAAACTCAGCAACAAATCAAAACTAGGACACGTTGGCTGCATTTAATAAAAATAGCAAAGAAATGTAGACCAAATTTTTCAAGGCGATTATCAACGGCAACAATAAAAGCAAGGCAGACTGTAATTTGACACAACTACAGTCACACAAGGGAATGCTCTCTGCCGCTGTGGGCGTCGCATTGTTGTTGCCGTCTATAACTGTAAATCTTGTGCAGACGAAAGGCAGGTAAAAACGAAAAGAAAGAAAAGGTAACTGCAATAAATACACATATTTTTTTAGGTATTCTTTTTTTCTGTAAATGTTTTCCGTTTTTAATATTTAGTTGGCTTTACGTATTTACGCCACTTGTTTTTTTCTTTGTATTTTACAGCAGCGTGTGCCCCTTGAAATGCACAAAATTTTAACCAAAATACAATATACATATATAAAAATATTAAATTTATACGCTTTGTTTTTGTTTTAATTGCAATAGTTAATTAATTTATTTTAGCTACTGTTTCATCCCAGCCGCTGTTCTTGAGGTTGTAATTTTTTTTTTCTTGGCGACTGATGATGATGGCTCATGCTCGGTTCTTGTTCATTCCGTCTTTGTTTAACAGTTACATTTTTCTCTTGATATTACAAAAACATAAAAAATTATTTTAAATAAATGTTAAGAATCATAAATCATATATATAATTTTGGACCGAATTTGTGGAATAGATAAACATACATAAATTTAGAAATTTTTTTGCAAAATTGAAACTAAAAAAATTGTGGTGTTTAAAGAGTGTACGATGAGTTGAGTTAATTGTGGAGTGTTTAGCACTTCTCCTCTTCGAGACCGTGTTTGAAGAACATTAGAACTGGAACGCTGGCGTTGTCAATGTCACGGTATTCGCACATAGCGACCATACCTTCGCAGTCCATGGATTCGCCGGTGAAGAATTGCAGATCCTTGAAACGACCCAGAATTTCCTTCATCACTTTATTCATGTTGGTTTTGAACACATCCACTTGGTCGGGGGCTTTCTCCTCCAGCTTGGTCAGCACTTTCTTCATGTAATCCTTAAGGTAGAGTGTGAAAGATTTTTTGTCGCCAAAGGCAAAGCATTCCTGGAGACGGTGATTCAGCACAACGTCAACACCTGATTCGACGGTACTATCGGTGCCTTCGTCGGCCTCCTCGGCGGATGGATTGGCACCAGCGAGAACGAGATCGCCTTGGGTACGTGAAATGAGTTTGCCATAGACTTCGTAGATAACCTCATCGACCAATTTCATTTTGTAGGTGTCAGCGAACATTTCGTCGCCAGTGATAAAATCCTTGTAGATTTTCATGTTGTCGTTGTTATTTTCAACAGATGGACTTCCAAGATTACTTGCAAAAATTTGCAACCACACCGACTTTCAAGAACCGAGACGGACACGAACTTGCCACGCGCTCACTCGAACAGCAAAAGAAAGAAGACGAAGAAAATGGCGAAATATGACGCACCGGTTGCTTAGACCTGCCAACTCATTGTGAAATGGACCATTCAATGCAACACTGCGATTGACATTCATTTAGCAACGAGCTGGCAGTGTTGTTTTAGCAGTGACAGCTGTTTGGTTCAACTCGCAGAAAAAATAGATAATACTGAAAATGTACGTAATTGGAATACATAAGAGTGATTAAGCTTGGATTAATTACGTTTTTTATGTAGGTATGCCCTCTCTAGTACACTTATCCGTTCGCCGGCTTTGCGCCAGGGCCTGCAAATGGCAGCTGGTTCTCGTCAGGTTTCTATGAAAGTTGTGTCCGTTGGCTCCACCATCAAGGATGAGACTTTCTTTGAGAAAAATGAGCGCCTGGGCCGCAAGCTTTCACCACATCTGACCATCTACAAGCCCCAGCTTACCTCAATGTTGTCCATCATGCATCGCGGCACCGGCATGGCTCTTGGCATGGGAGTCTGGGCGCTCGGATTGGGTGCCTTGATATCATCGCACGATCTGAACCACTATGTGACTATGGTAGAGGGACTGCAGCTAAGTGCTGCTAGCCTAACAGCTATTAAATTCATCCTTGCCTACCCCGTGGGCTACCATGCCGCCAATGGCATTCGCCATTTGTTCTGGGATACCGGCCGTTTCTTAAAGATCAAGGAGGTCTATTCTACTGGTTATGCAATGGTTGCTGCTTCTGTGGTCTTGACAGCCATTCTAGCTCTATTGTAAGCAGTCTCTAACTTTCTTAATTAAATTTTAGTGCGAACTTATGTGAAATTGTTTGAAATACACGTAAAATAATTTATTACGTAACGATGTGAATGTGTTTCTTGCCTTTGTTACTTTCATGTTCGGGCGTCATTTTGGCAAAAATATTTTTTCTATTGTTTTTTTTTTTGGCTATTCTAGTCTGTGGCGTGATTGACTGATTGTTGTTATTACTTATGTATTTTAGAGGTGGCGTAAAAGTGCAGCAGTATGTGGGAATCTAGTGGTGTTCAAAAAATTCCTAACAGTCGCGGTTTTTTTTATATAATGATAAATATTTGTATCCCATAGCAGTCGATAATAGCATTTAATCAAATATATACGTATGTATATTTTTATTTTGCAAACAAATTAAACGAAATTGCAAGCGGCTCTGTCAACTTGCTGTCCGCGCATTCAGCTTTTGTCAGAGTAGCCCCGAAAAGTATGCTATAACAGTTAGCATTTGGATGTAACCGCTTTTATTTGAAAAAAAAAGAAATAAATCACGAAAAGTTAAATTCATTTTATTGTGAAGTTTAGGTTATTTTTGTATCTTATTATATTTGTATATTTTTTATTTGTCTGTTTTTCCCAGTTTTTTCTAAACAACATCCATGAGGTTAAAATGTATCTAACAACTAATATCACAATTTATTGTATGCTTTTTCTTGCTGAATTCAAATTGTATATATAATAATGATTCCTTTAATTGAGGCCAAAAAGTCTACTGAATGGTGCCAAGCTGCTTTGTTGAATTTTCCAAGCCAGTTGCGTCCTCGAGCAACTCAAAGTCACAAACCAAAGAGAAATGATCTGATGGATATTGCAAACTGGGTGTACGATTTTTACCAATCTGATCTCCAGATGGAAATTCCAGACAATTTACAATCTAAATTAAATAAGAAAAAGCAATCATTAAAAAATATGGTTTCGGCCGTTAAATTAATTTTCCGAATCTACCTTCAATTGCTTGGGTGTATAGAACACATAATCTATGGTATGACATTCCTCGCCCTCATCACGTATCTTCCAGGTAGTATAAGGCGGTTCACGTTTTATTGATTGCTCAACAAAGGCATTAATCTCACCAAGATTGGTAATCTCATGCTCATCATTGTGACAATGCTGCAATCTCTCCTTTCTTTCGCTTTCCTCTAGTTCCACATCCGCATAGGCACTCGACAATTTCAAAAAGTCACAGCTCAGCATTGTGGCATAAACTGGTTCGATTGGCTCTGCATTAAAATCTCCACACATCAAAACCGGACTTTCGCCAGCGAATTTCTTCACAAATCTTATCAAGTCCTTGCCCTGCTCATTGCGCAATTTTGGCAAGAGAGCTCCACGACGTGCCTTCAAATGTGTGGTACAAACACAAAACTCCCGGCCAGTGGCCTTCACCTGGAGACGGGCTACAATGGCCACTTGATTGCTCTGAACCCGCCAGACCTCCAAGATTCTGGTGTCATAGGAAACCAGATCGAATTTATCTCTTTTATAGAAAATAGCACAGCCATCCGGTCCATTGTTTTCATCTATATACAAACAAGGCGAATCGGGCTTGGGATAGAAGATGCCTTCATAATTCTGGCAACCCAAGACATTTTGTAAAAACTTGAAATGATCCACTTCCTGTAGGCACACCACATCTGGCTGATTTTGTAGAATCTCCTGGACAATCAAATACTTGCGATGCTCCCAAGTTAAAGCCTCATCGGGACAACGCACAAAGCCATCATTGTTCTGGCCCAAGGCTGGAAAAAGTTCACATATATTTTCAAATTTTCAAATGAAAAATAAATCAATTTACTTTGTGACAGGATATTCCATTGGAGCAAACGTATGTTCGAAGCACTTGGCGATGGAGCACTGCAAACTACACAATTTAAAAGAAAGTACAGTTTACTCAGTAAATCATAGTTCGATATATTTATTTTCTCCTACCTCTTGACACGGAGTTAAGCTTAAGACAGCGCAGACCATCGGTCACATCTTCACCAATGAGTAGAGGAGCCAAAGGCTTCAGGAAGTAACGTGTCAGCAGAGGAGACTGATTACCCATCCGCAACTGCTGGATATGCTGCAACAGGCCAGCTGTACTCAAACCCTTTGGCAATTCCAAACCATCATCCTGTGAGTCCATATTGTTGATTTTGGGTGCCGAATTGAATGAGCCCATCCTAAACGTAAAATAAATCATTTAAAATTTAAACTTTTCAATAAAAAAATTATAAAATCAATTCAAAACTCATTAACTTTTTGCCTATAAACTAACAACAACAACAACAATCAAAAACATTCTAAAAAAAAAAATATAAACAAAAACACATTCCAAAAGTTTCTCAAAAATTTTTTTGTACTTACAAAGCATTAGGCTTTTTATAGAGAATTTTTCGTATGATTATTGAAAATATAAATAGGCTATGATTTTGCCTGATACTTGTATAAAATTTTGTCATTTGTAGTTTCCTGTAATAAATTTATATAGGTTCCTTTTTTTTAATAATTGATTAAATTTTATGTCATTTAGTGAATTAGTGTGTGACTGTACTTTTCTATTTATAGGTTCTTTTCTTTTCTGGCTTAAAGGAAGAACTCTATTATTATTGATTTGCATGTTTGGTCGAAGTTCTTATTTTCAAATTGGAAGACAAACAAATTTGGCTGAGTGGCAATTAAGTTGTTGGCAGGTTGTCTCCCTGCCCAACTCCCACTCACAAAACAAAAGAACCAAAATTTGGGCTACCCAGTTTACAATGATTCATAAAAAGAAAAAAAAAAAACAACAATAATAAAAAAAAAAAATATTGCTCAGTCCGGTCAATAGCTTTACAGCTGTTGGTCTGGTTTCGACTGCTCCGCTTCCCACACCTCAGCATTTGATGGGTGTGTGTGGAATTGGAGGAGGGGTAGATATGTGTATATGATACGATCTGATCCCATAAACCAGTTTAACGCGATCGAAGGCAACTTTAACTTTAGTTTTCTGCCAATGGACAACTCAAGTTGTGTGTGGGTCGGATCGGCGGCAATCAATCAGAGTGCTCACCTGGTCAGCATCACCTTTTGCAGATAAGCTTTGCGATCATTTTTGCAAGGCATTTTATTGGCCCGTTTCATATGCAAGGCTTGTTCCATTTTCAATCAATTTTGGACACAGGATATTTGATTTATTTGGGGAATTCCTTTTTTTTTTTTTCTTCTTTCAGTTTTACTTTCACTTTTCACAAAATGTTCTTTGATTTTAAGTGAGTTTATGTGGGCTGTTTTTGTTTTTGTTATTTTGATTTTGTAGTTTTGAACTTCTTTTCTGGTTCTGAGAAGAAAAATATAACTCAAATATCTTTTATGCGAAGTGCGCTTGGAAGCGACTTTTGCGAAACTGAATGCCAACTGAAGTGCGGCGTTTTATTAGAGAGACCAGATACACAATGCCCAAAGAGAGAGCACACACACATACATACACACATACATATACACATTGAAATACGCACACGCACACTGGGAAACAAGTATTTCAGCTTAAAAGCGCACAGATTGTATCTTAAAGATACAGAACAAGATCAATACGTTCTACTCACGTGCGTTCTTTATAAGAATGAAAATGAGAATACACACACACACACACACACATACACAAGCATACATACAAAGCTTTGGCCTGTTAAATATTTATGAAATGAAGGCGCTTCTTTATGCAGAATCCATGAAAATAAAGAGAGAAAAAAAGGTAGTATTTGTCTGGGATTTGTTTGCGAGATTTTCTTTCAGATATTGTCTGGCATGCTAATGTAGTAAATGTGGTGAGCCTCATGCTTAGAATTCATGTAGATTGAAGCCAGGAGGGCAAAAGATTTCAAGCCTTGAACTTGGCTCAAATTGAAATTGAAATATTTTTTCACTTTCTTTTTTTTTTTGCCTGACTAAAATTCTATTCTGCATTTTGGCAATTGTTGAAATGTTAATCATTTGGTTAAATTTCAAGACTTTTTATGCGCATATCAAAAGATACATTTATCTCGTCTCATGGTCGCAATTTATACAACAGCGCAGTTACATGCGTAATGAAGGAATTGCATACACACACACATTCACTATATTTTCCCATTCATTCATATATTATAAGTGTTTTGATTTATTTATTCTTTATTTCCCGCCCTCTTGAATAAATCGGTTTTTATCTTTACCTTGGTATGGGCACTGCCACACGCCTCGCAAACGTCTTCGATGTGACAATCAAACGGGATGTTTTCATTAAAAACTCCATTTTTTTTTCTTTTTTTTGGCAATAAATTAAATTTAATTTAAATATATATATAAACTTTTTTATATATATATTAAATTTTTTGTAGTTATCTTTTGTTTAGTTTAAGTAAAAATAATAATAATTATTTTTTTTTTTACTTTCACTGGTTTTGATTTTTCCTGAATTAACTTAAGGAATTCTCTATAATAATTGTCAATTGGGCAATGTCAAAGACACGAGCTTGTTGCTGTATTTCCTGAAATATCAGAAATGTATATATATAGATTTAAAAAAATGCATAATAAAAGCTCTATTCTTTTGTCTAGACCATTTGCAATGCGTGTGAACTTTTGAATGTGCCACGTGCTTTCAATTTGATAAGATACTTTTGCCACGCTTCATTCTTTTCAATCAGTCTTATCGGAGTAGCTGGAGCGTGACCCCAAGATCATCAGGTACCTAGACAGAGCTGATAATCTTTGTATATACTTGGTATATGAAAAAAAGTACAGTTATTTCATATAATCTTGTGAACTGTGAAGAAGCTAGGATTCAATTTTTAGTTGGAATATATTTAATAGATTTTATAAGAAGAGCTTCATCATGATGATTCTCAAACTTGAAGTAGTTTGTATAAATTTATTAAAAGCCAGGAATTTCCAAAAAAAATTCAGGCCAGGGATTTTCCAAAAAGTCACATCCTCTTTCAACAACTCGAATAGAATATAAACTGAATCAGTTCGAAATTCAAGTATCCAACTTGTCAAGTACTTTGATTTTTCTAAATATAATTCAATTCATACAAACACACACACACACACAGACACACAGATACACAGTTTCAGATATATAGTGAGAGACCATTGAGCAAGGTTAGTTATACGAGTAAAAATCGAGGGTGATTGGCATGAAAATGCCCCCAAGAACACTTGACATGCTGCCAACCATGAACTTGATTTATAAGCGCGACTGCCGTAGGCAATACTGAACAAGCCAAAACTGGCAGCAACAACAACAACAACAACGAAATATAACAAGTTTCGCAAGTCAATCGTTTAGCCAATGCACACATAAGTACACCCCATAAGTTCCCCCCTGTCCACCCTCCAGATTCCTCTCACCTCACAAGATACAAAAGCAGATCGCGCGGTGGCTCACTGTCTGAGTTGACTCCGAACCATGAGGCTGAGGCAGCTGAAAGTGCAGCCAATTTGGCGTCGCCTGTTTTGCCGACCACACCCAGATCGAGGGCTGTCGTATTCACAGCATCGCCATCGTCACACTCGCCGTCGTCGTCACCCGCTGTGGTAGTCTCCATTTTCATTTCCAGTTTGCGTGCGGCCAGACGCTGTTTCATCTGTGCCGTCGAGGTCATTGCCGAGGTCTTGGCCAGTGCTTCCGCGATTTCATATTTTTCACGGAAATCCTTAAGCTGCTGATCAGGCTGATCAGACTCAGTCCGAGGCAGAAAGCCACCGAGACTTAAACGCATACGACACTCATCATTGCAGAGACGCTGGCACATTTCACTGATGGCCGAGGACTGCTCTATCAGATGATCTGGCGCAGTCTGAGTACAAATCTGGCAGGCTGTGTAGCCTGAGGAGTTGCCCTGTAATTGGCTGTCATAATGGGGTGGTGTGGGTGTGGGTGGCCTTCTCTCTTCCTCGTTCTCATCAATTTCTTGGTTTAGATTGAAATATCGAGGAGGATCTTCCCTCACCTCTTCCACAAGACCATCACGACCATGATGATTCTCGCGCAAAGGCGGAGGCAAATTCAAAAGTAAAGCCGTGACAGGCATAGTCTTGCCCAGGGCGGGCTGTCGGCGGTGACCATAATGGTTATCCTGGACAGGATTGTTATCCATAACACTTTGTTCTTAGCACTTTTACAAATTTATAGACCACGCGACGTATGCGTAATTTTTGAAAATTACTAATTAAATATTCATTTGATTTAATTTTTTTTCACTCTAGTTTTTGCCTTTTTTATTTATTATTTATTATTTTTGTTGGGCTGTGTGCACGTTTAGAACATCAAACAATTAATACGCGCGTGCGTTGCTTTTCCTTATTTATATCTTTAGCTGGCAGTGCACAGAGATCGAGGCAATCAAGTAGCCAATCCACTTGCCCCCATGCTCAATTTCCATCCCCTCCTTCCTCTCCACCAAATTGACCAAGCTCAGTCGGTTCAAAATTTTACACGAAACTACGAGTACATGTTTGCTCTTGTTGTTGTTGTAGTTGTTGTGGCTGTTATTGTTGCCTGGTTTTATTTTTTTTTTTGGTATTCGTCATGTGTTCAGTCTGGCGAATTGTTTATATATTTATGAATACATAAAACTGTTTATTATAAACAAATAAAAATAGCTGCGCTGCTATTAAAGGTAAACAACAATTGCGGCAAAGACCACCGCCGCATCGGGTGAATACTTGTCAATACTTTCCAAAATGTCAAAAACACTTCTGATAGACAAGATCACAAAATAGATTAAATTGTATGTTTGCTGCCTACTTTTCTTCACCTAATTAGAATCATAGTTAACTTTCTATTGAACTATTTTGTTTTCAATTTTCGAAAACTTCTTAAAATGTGTCAAAATTGTAGGCAAGGTCAATTCGACGACTTCTTTCAAATCAAATATATTGAAAATATTAAAGTTGTTTGGGTTCGCTCAATAAGTCCTGTAGATACCCTCAAGATTGATTTGGTATGAATTGGATATTTAAAGAGATTCATATCAATAAATACGGAAACTATCAGTATTACCCATTTGGGTCTGTATGATATAGTAGTTCGATCTTTCTACCTGATGAGAGCTGTATGATATCATAGTTCTATCCAGGTGAAACTCAATACACATATTGGTTATTGTTTGGTTATTTTAATTATATAGTTTTACTAAGATCGGTCAACAAGCAAGGAAGTTATCGTTGAAGTCAATTTGGGTTCGAATGATAATATAATTCTTTTGAAAGCCTAAAGTTTATCATGATAAAATTTCATTGAGAGATATCATAAGAACGTTTAGGGTCTTTATGACAATAGTAGCCCGATCTGTCAACTAAAAATAATGTTCCAAATTAATTTTTATTTATCAAGACTTTGAGCTGAGGGAATCCTTCGACTCGGAACAAAAGGTGAAGGCTATATTCATTCGACCAGTCTGGAAGTTCTTGAATATTGTAAATGAATTTTCTCTTTTTTATCTTTGCTCGTCATAGCTCTCTATTTATTTTTGTTACCCTCTGATTAGCTAGATATATGAAATCATTTATATTTGTCTATCATTTAACTTTTCCTCTCCAATTAAACGCCTCACCTTCAGCCACAAATTGTGGCTAATAAATTAGCTAGAGACTATATATATATATATATTTTTTTTTATTATATTTATTTAGCTTTTGTTGAAGTGCCAGTCACGATTAACATATATTCAAGTACAAATTCATTTCACTTAATTTCATATCCATTCATTTATTTTCACAAATGCATCTATTTCCGTACCTTGAATTATTTTGACTCACACAATTTGCTTTTGTCGTAAAACTATTTTCACTAAAAGCCTAAAAGTAGGCAGAAGATTCAACTAAAAAGGGGTAACTATAAATATATATATAAATTCTTTTTTTTTATGAAAAGAAATTAATCATTTTTTGGTCACTTTGATAAGCACAGAAGAGTTATCGCCAAACTTACGAACTTTCAAACATACCTCCAAGGTTCAATTTGAAAAATCAATTTATTCAATTCAATTATTATTATTATTATTTTTTGTTTTTATCGAATTGATTTGATTACAATTGAAATTTTGTAAAATAAAAGAAGAAACACAAAGAAAATTTCTGATTATTTCTTGGCAGAATTTTACGGAAAATGTGCTCGGAGTATCAACAAGATCAGCGCCCGACATTGAATTTTATTTATACGAAATGTTTACCAAAAAAACATATAATTGGGAATCGTATATATAAACCTCGTACATAAAGCCGACAATATTTTGAAAATCGTTCGGAAAATTGGCAAGAGTTAAGCGAGAACAATTTAAACAGATCTCTCTGTCTCTTTTTCTTTTGCCAATTTCCTATAAAGAGAGTGGATCAAATAGATCTTCCGCTATATATTGGCATTATTTTTATTTAAGGAACATGGATCGGATCTTTCTGTGATGAAAAATACAATAACTTTCATAGGAAAACAATCTGTATATATATTAAGCCAGATGTCTGATGTGGTGTATTTCCATAAATATCAAGAACCTTCCAAAAGTAAATCCGAAATTTCATTAGTGAAAGAATATATCTAATGTTTAGCTAGGCCCAGGGGAAGAGTCCCTAAAGTTGTCCTCAGAAAAGTCAATCTAGGTGAATAGATATAGCCAACTCAGACTGTCTATCATTTGGTTATTCCATATCATCATATCATCCATTCTATATATTCCATATATTTCTATTACAGATTCCAATATAAAATATTTAAAGGTTATATAGAATCGCATACAGATTGAAGAAGTCTTAAAAATTTGTCAATGTTCTAAGAGTTTCGAAATGAGAAAAAAATATAGGCTTGTAAGATAATCAGATCAGTAAAATTTACAGGGGAGTTCAGGCATGGACACGTGTGTATGCGCCTGATTAACTCAAAGGGCATACGAGTTGCCTTTGAAAGAGAATTAAAAAAAAAAAAAAAATAGTCCATATGGTTAGCAGTCTCTCTTTCAGTTTTTTTTTGATAAGGTTATCATTTTATTTTTATAAACAAACTTTGTTGCTAGTGGGCATGGGTAAAGCATTGATTAAAAACATATACCAGACGCTTTCATTATACAACAGCGTCACATACACACACATACACACACACACACTCAATCAGTAAGTCAGTCAGTGATTCCCATAGTGTCTGGATGTCTGTCTGTTGGAAATAACTGGTTTTAGACCGGCGTAAGCTGATTTTTGTTTACACAATGCATTGCAAATGGTTTAGGGAGCTCAGATTGTTTTTGTTTTTTTTTTTTCGATTTCAGGGAATATTGAACTCACCATTTTCAGCTTTAAACAGCACCATGCCATAGATAGAATTTTATCGGGATTAAGCACAGTCCTGATGCCTTTGATAGCACCACAAATTTATGGTAATTTGGAAATAGTTAAGCAATTTGGAAACACCCACGCAACACTGTCTGATCAATCACAGACTTGTTGGCGCTTTCGAAGCCAAAATGTAAACAAACAAAATAAAAATAAAGAAGAAAAGTTTCAAAAGGAAAATCCAACGATAATATTGGTCCCCCCGAGTAGAGAACCCAGCCGGATATATACGCGTCGCCAAATCGTCAAGAACTAAGCGCAACGGTACATGCTTTGCGCCATTTATACCGATCGCTCTCAATGTCGTCTCTCTCTTTGTTAAATATTGGCTAACTGATAAGGATAATAATATGGCGGCTTCTCGATGGCTCTGAGAATCACACAATCGATCACTTTTTGCAATGCTACTCGTATATGGAAATTTGATAAGGGCATTGCACAATTCATGTAATTCGTTCAAAGGGAAGACACTCTCAGTAGTTCGTTCTCTCGGACTCTCTAAGAAACTATTGAAGAGGTTCATTGCCTCACTCTTTCAGGGTCTTTATAGAAGCAATCGCTAATGTGACAGTGTGAGTTATTTTTTTTTTTTTTTGTAATCTGAAAATGTTGTACTTCCTTATAGTCAAGGTCGACAGATGTTAGATTTTGCTTAGGAAATATTTGAAGTCTGCAGACATTTTGAGAATTCCATACCAGTCCCGAGGAAGGTTCTGGGAAGTCTATCGATTAAATATATACATTTATATATATTTTTATGATGTTCCCTGATTAGATAGCATTAATTTACTGACCTTAAGACTTTTCTATTTGACATTTTAACTTTTTAGAGAACAAGCCATGAGTTACCTTCTGTGGGATCTGAAGATACAATCTAATTTTTTTCTGATCAAACGGGATTACCCCCATTATAATGACATACTTGAAGAGCCCAGTGACTCATATGCATAAGCAAAGACCAAGCACAATAATGTGTCAAGTTACTTCATGCTTCATGCCCAATTTGTAATAATATTTAATTGATAATAATGCCAACGACATGTCGGCTCATTCTAAAGCAGACTCGTATTTTAAATATATTCCGGATAACGTCAACTTTTTGTTATCACGAAACACGCGCACCAGAATAAAAAAAAAAAAACGCAAAAAGAAATTTATTAATTTCGACCAATGCAAAAAAGGACAAATTTCTAATAATATAGTAAAAAAAATTCAGTTTTGATAAGGCACTGAATGTGAGGTCTAGCAAAACCTAGACCAAATCGGTTTAGAGTTGTTTGTTCTGACGCATACCGGTCGGGGTCTTACTTTGATACTTTTTATTGCCAATACGACTAATATTATATTTCTTTGCAAGTGGTCTGGCCTTATAGATTAGATAGTCCGGTTAGACGTCTGGAAGCTAATCAACGACCTTTTCAAAAGCATTTTCACTATCACAATTAGAAAGTATGAAAAACTCAATTTCAAAGAGATAAATTTGTAATTGTTTTATTCCTGTTTTTTTTTTTGGGTAGTCTTTGTCTATTTGGTTCAATGATTTGTTTACATTCTCAATTTGTTTGTGACTGGCTTATCAAATTGGACAGCAGCTAAATCAGCACATAGACAATTCTTATATACTCCAGCTCACTATGCCTCATATGTGGAACAAATTAAATATATATATATATATATATATATATATATATATATATATATATGTGAATTGAAATGTTTATTTGGATTTTGTACCGGCTTGGCCGGCTTATCATTCCAACATTTTTTATACACTGTACTAAAAGGTCCAGGGTATCTTGGGTTGCTGCAAATGCCTGTAATATGGAGAAGGAGATTTCAAGGACCCTTCAAAGTGTGACAAGGGTTAACAGAGAACCCGTAAGGAATGGAAGAGTGTTTTAGCTTTATGCAAATGTGTGAGAAATAAAGGAAGAGAATAATAAAGTACGACGGGAATGAATGGGGAATCTGATATAGCACAGATGTCTGGAATCTGAAGGAAGAGGAACAACCAAGACATTTTCTGGACTCTCTACTTCTTTCAGACTTTCAAAGTGCCTTGTATTTTCTGCTACATACAAAAAGAAAGGATAAAAAGTTCAAAAACAAAATTTTGATTCCTTTAAATCCATAAAGGTTTAAGAATAACCCGCTAGATGGCGCAGTTTTATTTTTTACAAATGTTGTGTGTGTTCGGAGTCTTTATATGGAGTATTTTATATGGTAATTCCCTGGATTTTCCATTGCACAGAACTACTAAGTAAAGCGTATAGCATAATCTAGTTGAATGCTTGTAGTTTTTTTCAAAAGTAAATATTATTATATTGTTTATATTGCTCAAGGGATTTTTCTCTTGATTTAGCAAGACTGGTAAAAAGCAACTAAAACTTAGTCATACCAGCTCAGACGGGTTTCAATTCATTGCTAGAAATTTCTGATAAAAACGTATCTCTTTGAATTTGAATGTTAGGGTGGGTTAGGCTATTCTATTTCTTTTTTAAGAATATTGGTAAACAATAATAATGATAGCATTATGTTTTAAATCTTATCGATCGGAAACCAATTAGCTTAAAAGTTTACTGAAGTCTATTATATTATTTATAGAACATAAATTGAGTAGGAAGTCAAATAAAGCCCGCAAAGTCAATAATCTAAAAGAAGTATGAAAAATTAGTTAGAATTAGAGTACTAAGGAATGACTGAATATTCAAACAAAGTCATTGGGGATTACAATTGTAAGCCGGCCTATCGGGCTTCTGCCTCAAGAGATTCATTAAATTTAGATAGGCCATGACATATGCCAAAGCAATAGCCAGGAGTGTTACATCCTTTCACTGTTCCCCTAGAATAAAGAAGACAAAGTACTCTTGTCCAAATAAGCCCACACAGAGTTGCCCCTCCCATAAAGTCGAGTAATTAAAAAGGCCTTTTGTTTTGCTTGGCTATTAAAATGAAGGCACTTCAACAAATTAAATCTGCATACAAATTGTATGTCATCAAATTTCCTACCGGCCTCAAACCCAAACAAAAACTGTCATGACACCGCAAAAGCGCTCTCCCCCTCTCTTCCAAACACACAGAAAAAGAGAGTGCAGAGAGAGTGCGCACACTCTGCCAACGCCGGCAGCTAAATAGCAGCGGGCACCACTTAGAGCAAATTAAATAAAATAAGATGATAAAGGCGCTTGAAATTTAACTCGAAAATATGTTTACAGTCAAAAATTGCAAGAGTGACGAATGAATAAATAAATAAAGTAAAAGTAAAATAAAAATGTGACAGGCAAAAAATAAAATAACGGCAAATGCCAAAATCACCAAATGAGCGAACAGAAGAGACGTAAGCAAAAATGATTTTGCAAGTCGGTGGACCCCACGTTTTGGGTGGGTTGGGGTTTTTTTTGTTTTATCAATAAGCCAAACCATAAAAAAAAACACGTACAACACAAAAGAAAGAAGGACGTGAGTTTTGTGACGTTGTTGTTGTTGTTGTTTCAATTTTTGGGGCGCGGCAAAGCGGCGTCATCGAATTTAATTCGCTACGATATTGTTTTTGTTTTTTGTTAATGTTTTTTTTTTTCCATGTTATGGAATGTTGTGAATTACTTAATTGGCTGATCTTTAAATTACTTACAAAAATTTCTTGAAGAATTTGTAAAACGAAACCAGCAGATACAAGATTTTGGAAATTAAACGCATTTTTGCCAAAACGAAACAAAGAAATGTTTTCTTTGTTGTCTGCACTGCTTTTTTTTTGCGAAATTCCAAAGTAGACTTTCTAGGCAAATAAATTTTTTTGTGGTTTTTTGTAATTTGAATTTTATACACAAATTTTATTTATTATTTGCAGAAAATACGTTCAAAAATTATGGTTTTTTTTTCATGCACACTGTTCAAATTTCACTATCAATGTCATTTCCGCGTCGAACACGTTTTCATTTTACACTAAAAAAGAAGAGACAGTGCTCTGTGACGTATGTGTATGTGGCGCCAACCTATGAAAGAGCTTGAACGAAAGAGAGCAGGAGATTCGTATGGCTTGGCCAGAGAGCGCTTCGTTTAATGCACTTTGTAAGCTTAGTTGGATAAAGCTCGGCAAGCTGAGTGACCTTTCGACTGGCCAGCCAGACACTTTCTATGAGCTTTATCAGTGAATATTCCAGATTTTAATCAGTTATTTGGTATATTTATTTAATTAGGGCCTGAAGACTATTAGCTGCTCTTTTCTTAGATTAACTTTTTCAATTAATTCTAATCAGATTATTTACTACTGGACAAATCAATTTTTTATATAAATTCCTATTCATGTAATCATTAAATATTTTGAAGCTTTTAATTAATTTGCATATTTTATATAAATCGTCCAATGAATTGATGTGCCCCAACTAAAACTCTGTACAGACACTTGTTGTGAGAGGGCAAGAAACTTTTGTGTAGGCGTTGTAAGAGTAAAAAGCTCTTCAAATTAAGAGCATAATTTCGTCTTAAGAGAATTTAGAGGTCATATTGATGTTAAAAGCTGTTACATGAACAAAAGCACAGCACATGTTTAGGTTTTGGAAATAGCTAAAACCCAAGACACTCGCAAATAAATTCAAAGCTATCAGCTTTTGTCAGCCACTAAGCAGGTGCCTTTGAAATAAACAAAACTGTATTTATTGATAAGCTAAAACCTTGCAATTGTGTAGAGCTTTGTATTTGAAATAAATTCTATGTTTATCTTATATTTTAAAGGTTACGGTAATTTATTCTGTTTTACTTAAAATATTACTATGAATTTGTTGTACTATAATGAAAAGCCGGTCCCATACGTATGGATAAATTTTCTGGTCTATTTATATACTCATCGATTCGCCTGCATAAAGAAAAGAAATAATCAGCTTTTAAACAATGAATTCTATGTTATCTTTAATAAATAAACAATTTATTGCCTAATCAGTCTCTTGATATTGTACTCACCGTTTATCTGCTTCGGTTTGGTGCTGTTGATAGCCTTTTCGTCTTGCCGATTTATTCAAACGCAAAGAATGTCTCAGCTCTTTGGTTAGTGGTCGATTTGCTTCTCGGCGTAGAAAATCATTTAATTGCTGGCATTTTGCAAAAATGGTTCGCCACGCCAGACGTAAGTATTGCCGGGAGCGAGACTCATTTTTGGACTGAGAAAACTCCCAATCGTACGATAGATCCGTGGTGGAAACAATCCAGGGCATGTGTTGAGTACTCATGACCAAAGCAAAGACTGTTTTCTATTTGAAAACTATGGAGAAAAAACCTAGTACGGGGACTGATAAGATTTGCAGTTTGGCAATTGATTTCTTCAAAATGATTTTGTAATTGAAACAATCGGAAATGAATATACACGAATATGCAACTTTAAAATTCAATTTCAAACCAAAAATTACACTTACGACTTTGCTCTTTGTCCCTTGTGTGTGTGTGTGTGTGTGTGTGTGGGTCCTAAGACTTAGGGCGATTTGGCAATTGCAATTTATGACAATGATTTTTGTCCTGTGCAATTGGAAATTAACTCCGTTTCATAACCTAACAAAAACACATGGACAAAATAAGCTCTGGCAGGACGAAATGGTTGCCTGTCTGGTAAGTTGGCTGGCTAGCTGGCTGGCAGGCAACCCAATCTAATGATATTACAATTGACCCGAAATTTAACAATGTTTTTTTTTTTTTTTCTTTTTGTCCAAAAATGTTCAATGTTAGACCAAAGAAAATAAAAAATATCAAACTCCCAATCGAGCCTGAAAAACTAGCAGACCAAAGCCAACTCACCAACGAGCCGAGCCCACGAACGTACTGGAATGGTTTGAAAAATTCAATATTTCCCTTTTAATGCTTCAACCAAAAGTTCTTCAAATTTTCAGAGGGTTGCTACTAAACTTTCTAAGAACTTGAATGACTTAAATTCTATGATGAAATTTGTGTTACCGTTCGATAAGAAATTTTTACTTCTTGTTGAATTTCCTTTTGGAAGAAATTCGGCTAAAAATTGTTTAAGTAGCCCTGGCCCGTGTATGTGTTTATTTTCCTGCTGCCCAGAGCAATAGACACAGTAAGTGGTCCTGGTTTTCATAGCAGTCGGTTGTCATCCTTCTCCTCCTCCCTCCCGTTTCACCACGAAAAACAAAACAGAAGAGAGAATGAACCAAACTGAAAATGTGAGAGGTTTTTGGCGTAGATATGAATTTTTCGCATTGCAAATTTTCAATAAAATGTTGAATGTCTGCCGGAGAGTGTGAGTGTGTGTAAAGGATATGACCAATGACAACATGTCCCATTACAAAATACAAATAACGGAGTATGGTCAAAATTCTGGTTCCGGCAGTAGTTTCGACTGGCCGGGTGTGTCTGCGTGTATGTGTGTGTGATCCGCACCTCTGTCCAGCTACTTCCCGGCCATTCTCTCTTGAATCGCAACAATTGCTAGTGTAACATTGGCCAGTGTCATAGGCTAAACAAAATTGCATGTGGTCGTACACAGTTTGTCTGGGAAAATGCAATCGTTTCTGCAGTTGTGTTTGTATATTTTGTCTCTGCTGCGGTGATGTGATGGCTAGGATTTGAATGCAGTCTTAAGTGCTGCAATCTCATCATTAAGTTGCTAACTGAAATTAACAAATTGAATTTTTAAAAATTTTCTTTCTTTTTTTTTTTGTAGCGCCATCTAGCTGAAAACAGAGAAAGCCTTAAGCCAGGGTTGACTCTAAGCTGGAGCACTGCCAACTCATTTTTAAAATGGCCTTTTATTTTTCAAAATAAATGTATTCTCTTTTGAAAATCCAAATAGCTTCTGATTTTTATAAGCAATCCTTTCTAAAATTCCTTTGCAAAGTTAAGTGGTAAGGAGAGGGAGAGAAAATTCATGCAGCAATTTGGTACCACAATTTTCTATCCCTCAAAAGAATCACACAAAAAATGTTGGGAAGCAATACAATTGAAAAATCACCGATAAGCTTTGTGATAAGCTTTACCAAATTCCAACCCTACAAAATTGGCATCCTTTAGTTTTTATTCTTGTTGTTGTCTGTTGAAATCTTTGGCTTCCAGGGTACATTTATTGATATAAAGCAAATGACAGCAACCAACCAACATTCTGGTTGCAACACACACACACACACACACAATCACAAGTAAAGGTTCTGAACTTGTGCTCCTTGTTAGTCCTTTTCTCTACAGTGTTGTCAGGTATAGAGAGCTGCATTTTAAATTCCATTTAAATACCAAAGAGCAACTACAAGTAGCACACCAACATATCAGAATTTTTTTCTTAAAAAAAAAAAAAAACATAACCTCAAATATTGGGTGACTGGGAATATAGGAAATCTGCTCGAGCTGCTTTGATAGTAAATTAAAATGCAATAAAAGCAAAATTCATATTTGACTTTTTCCCTTTAGTTCCTCGTATTTTTTTATTTTTGCAAATATTTGTTTGCTTCGGTTGGATTTAATTAAAATTTCGAAATGCATTTAAGTGAAATATGGAAAATTGACTGGATTGCATTGGTTTCTGAGTTTTATCGTTTGTGCGATTCTTCGTTAATTTTATTATATGTATTTAATTCCATTAAATACATTTCCAATGGATTTATGTTCCAAACTTTATATGATGTGTGGAATTTGCAGTCAATTTGTAGCCAATTTTCTGATTTTCCTTGATGTAATATCGTTGGGAAAATGTCATTGAATTTTCGTGTTTTCTTGTTCCTGTCAAAAAAATTTAAGCACTCTATTGCCCTGGCTGGATTATTTATTAACAGACTTATTGATTCATCTATCAATATTTGCTATGTGAAAAGATTTCGTTGTTTTTTGTATTTCGTTTCAGTTTTGATTTCTTTTTCGGTTTTTATTTCTAATTGAATAAGTTTTGTGATATTTATGTTTTTGAAATGTCAATTGCATTTTGTTCAGTATTTTATTATTCATTGGCAGTTTTCAATAAATAGTTTGATTTTCTGTATTTCATTTATGATGCAAGAGGAATTTTAATTTCTTTTTTTTTTATTTATTTTTATTATTTTTTTTTTTTTTGACAACTTTAAATCAAAATTTGTTTTTGGAAACTTGGAAAATCCCTTGGAGTGTTTCAAATGTGCTGAAAACATTCAATGCAGCAAACATTTAGTTGTTTGTGTATATGTTTTCTTATTGACAGCCTAAAAACTTGGCCCGGACATTACTAGGACAGCACTAACATATAAGAAAGTCGGAGACCTAGGAGTGATAGAGGGTGGTTGAGGCGAAAACTTCAAGGATTCGTTGCACGTTCACATCTTTAACGCCATATGTTGACTTTTGCTACATTTTCGTGCCGACAAACACTCTGGCAAACAACACACAGACACACAGGACACTTGCACATATCCTTTATCTTATATGCGCTATTTTATGCGCGTTGCCCTGCCAACAACTACAACAACAATAACAACTACAATGCCTGCTGTTTGGCCTACTCTTTTGCTAGACTCTTTTTTTTTTTGTGGCTCTCACATTTTTTTTTTTTTTTTTTTTTGGGTTTCTTCATCTTCTCTTTGGATCTTCTTCATTCTCCTTCATGTGTGGGTCTTCCATTTTTTCTTTTTCTTTTTTTTGTTTGTTTTTTTTTTCCAATAGATTGTGCGCCACACTTTGGCATTTTATAACATAAACTTTCATTTATTTTCGCTCGTCTTTTGCAATTTCTTCTTTCTCTATTTCCATTTCTTGAAATTTTTCTACTCTTTGTCTTGAAACTTGGAAGAGTTCTTCAATTATGTGATAACGTACGTCGAACACTCTAAACTTATGGCGGATTCAATTCAATTTTTAAACAGTAATTTAAAAATAACTGAATAAAAGTCTGGCAACGCTGCCTTAAGGAACCAGCGCTCATGGGCAAGTTCACACTTTCGATTCCGAAACGGTTCCGGCAAGATCAGCAAAAGAGGATGCGTGTGATTAAATATAAAATAAGCAAATAAATCAAATAAAAATAAAAAAACATATACAAAAATATAAATTTGAAAAAGAAAAGAATATATTTTTGAGTGATCTACAAGAAAAAGAAGACAAAATTAGAGCTGGTAAAAGAACAATGCCTTAAGTGAGTAATAATCAAATTCTTTTATTCATAAAAGTTTTGTCAAATTTGCTTCAGATTTAGTTTTTGTTTTTAATAAAAATGGATTATATTATAAAGTATATAGAAGTCCTGTCAGCTACACTATTTTCCTTTTTGTCATCGGGATTGTAATGTTCCTTTGCTGTGGTCCTTGTCACACGCATACAAACACATTTGTGTGTGGAAGACTTTTAAGTCTGATGTCTTGACATCTGTCTACCCACAAGAAAAAAAATGTTGTTTTTCGGTCGAGCGTAGCTTAGTTTTTGAAAATCGTCCAGAAATGTCGATTTGCATGCACATCAGCATTAGGCATACATTTATCTCAGTTCTGGTACGGTTCTTCTGAGGGTGCGATGATAATAATAAAGATGAGCATCATCAGCATGATGAGAGTATATCGTTTGGGTTTTGGAATCCCCAAACTCATCGAGGCACTTGTCTAATGAGACTGGATGCGTAGGTCCTCCCTTTTTTCACAGCATTCTGGACAACCGATTTATTCGTTGTTGCGGTTGCTTTTGTTTGTATTTTTTTAATAGCTTAGATTAAGTTAAACTTACGATATGGTCTTTTGTTTTTTATCTGTTCAATAGTTTAGCTTTTTTTAATATGTTTGGAATAAAAACAATTTAATTACGTTGCAGACTCTTCAATGATGAAAAAAAACTTTAAATAAATAAAAATAATCCAAAAAGAAAATTCTTTAAATTTTGTTATATTTGTAATATATTTTTTTTAAGAAAAAACAAAATATAATCTTGATAGAAAAGGATTTTTATTTTTTTTTTGAATTTTTATTGATTTAAGCCAGTCATTTGGATAGATTCTTTAGATTTCCCATTCAAATTAATGTTAAGTGTGTATTAATCTTTTATTTCCAACACTCGGTATAGAAATTTATGCTTCTTTGAACAATGCCAATATAAATATTATATTAAACATTCCATTCGAATAACAAAAGAAAGAAAAACAATCTACAAAACTAACAACAACAAACAAGATATCGAAAACAACGAGGACGCCGACCATTTTGGCTTAAATATTTTATGCAAATTTTCAATGTAATAAAAATGTTTTTCTTTTTTTTTCTCTTTCGCTCCCCCTTTTTATGCCTACAAATGTAAATGCAAATAAAAATTGATTCCAATGCCGTTTGTCTTTCAATACATTTTCTTTGGCCCACAAAAAAAAAAAGACTGAACCCTAAAACAACACCCTCAGCATCGTTGAGCCCTCTTCTTTTTTTTTGTGACCATTTCTATATCTGCCTCTTCGCTTGTCTCCTTGTCTGATTCTGTGTGTGCTTTCAAGAACACGCTGCCAATGATTTTCAATATGTCGCAATCCTCAGTCCAACTTTCTGCGCTATCTGAGAGTTGTTGAACACCCTTCATGCCACCGACAATCTGTGTCACTGGCACTGGCACTGGCAGTGGCAGTGGCAGTGGCAGCTTGAAACAAATGTTAATGCTTGGCTCGCCATTCTCATACTCATTCCATCACCATACCACTGCTCTCCTGATTTTCTCATTCCTCTCACTCCTTGTCGCCATCATCATTGTCATCGACAATGAATGCCGCATGGACATGACCTCAATTGCAATAGTGTAAGTGTGCGAATATCGTTGATATATACACACTCATATCTATTATATATATATGTATAATATATTATATATAGCATATATTGGTTTGATCGACATCAATACGCAGGGCTTGTAATATGTGTTAAGCGTCTACCTTCACCGCCCCCAAATCAAATCAAGCCCAGCCATTCGCCTTTCCCATCAGCAGCATTTCAAGTAGAGGGCAGTCAGCAAAAAAAGCTGTCAAAGGGATAAAGGGGAAGCTCAAACTTTTCGAACATTTGATGCTCCTTTTAATGTTCTTCCTAAGCTTCTAAAGAGTTCGGTTCTGCTCCATTTTTATCGGTTATCGAATTACGTTCTTTTAATGAGCATTAAGTTCACATTTACTGGATCTTTTAAGTTTTTTGAATTCTTCTTCAAACCTTGCGAGATCTTTGCTGAGACGAATATACTCTCTTTGTCGAAAAGTGTGTGTACTATATAAAAAATGGTAACACATTGCTTTCACTGTCATCTTTTTCGTTGGCAAAGATATTGCAGGTGGTTGGTTGCTGGCTGACAAGTGTGGCATTACGATGTCGATGCCAGTACCAAAGCCAGCGTCATGTGACAACTGCAGCGACCATTATCAGGACCAGATGGAGCCGCGTCAGAGAATCGGGGAAGTGGACAAAAATAAGCTTTGCCTATTATTATTATTTTTTAGGGGTCCTGCCGTTGCGATTTTTTTTTAGACGAAGTCTTAGATAGCCGGAGGTGGATTGTTTGACTCTTTCCTTTTTTTTTCCAACTTTTATTTTTATCAGGTAAGTTGAGAGGCTGTTGGGTTCATTGTCTTTGAGTGCGTCTGTGCTCGTGTTCTGTTTATGATGCACTTAAATTTAATATTTAATTTATATGTATTATGTGTATGTACTCACTTTTTCAGCTTGGCCAGAAGCAGATTTTATGTGTCGTGGATGCGTCTGCTTTCAATAAACAAAAAGTCTAGAAAAATTGTGAAAAGTATAATACACTCTTTTCCAGGAATCTATGATGCTAAAAGGAGTAAAGGACTTAAGTTCTTTGGTAAATTATTTAAAAGTTCTTTGATTAATTTAATGGCTTAGATCCTAACAAAGTTTCGAAAAAAAATATATTCAAAAAATGAAAGGTTAAATATGATTTATTTTTTGGTATTCTTATTTGCTTTTACTTAATTTTTCAAGTCGGAATTACTTCTTATTGCCAGAGTTGTTTTTGAAGCATGTTATCGATACTTGAAGTGTGTCGCTAAAGACTCACTTGTTTGGTATCGAACTGCTGCTACCTTGATGAAAAATTTGAGTATGTCCAGGAAAATATATTTTTTTTAATGTGGCAATCAAGCTTAAGTCTAACTAATTCTTTCATGTCAAGCCTGTCTAGGTCAGCTAAAATCCAAAAGGCAGTTAAGGATGGATAAAACGACAGCATGAATGAAGTGATTAAAGAATTTACAACTTGTTGGCTAAAGGATAATGAAAATGTCTGGCCTGTTTTTTTGGTAAATTTTGTCTGATCTCTTTGTCTCAAATTTTAATTCTATTGATTTCTTTTACTTATTAAAATTACAGGAGACTCTTAATTATTTATTCCAACTTGGTAATTGTCTGTCATTGTTAAAAAAAGAAAAGAAAAAATAAAACAAAATTAAAAAGAAAAGAAAAATCAATCATTCTTTTCCCTTATTGTCATCAATAAACCCACCTTGTCAGGGCAATCGACACTCCATTTAATGAGATATTTGTTCATAATGTTGGTGCTGCTGCCTGCTACCTGTGAATAACCTCTGGATAAAATGTATAAATTAGGGGAAGAAAGTGGATACAAAATAAAAAAAAAAAGAAAAGGAAGAAGAAAAATTGTATGAAAACCATAACATTGCTTTGAGTGTCTCGTAAAAATTTCAATTATCCTAAATGATTAACTTTGTTTATTACGCAAAACCGACAAGGTTTGCTATATAAAACGGTGGGGTGGTTTTTGTTTTCCTTCGGGTGGTAACGTTGCTTCGTCGGCTTCGGCTGGATCTCACATCATTTATCAGTTTATGACTTGATTCTATTATTTATTGGCACGGCCAAGAAACATTTTTTCCTTCTCTTCTTCTACCCCCACAAAACAGCTCCTTGCAATTTCAATCATAATTACGTGCAAATCATAAAAGAAAATAGAGGAGCAAGAGACTGAGACAGAGAGGCAGGGGGCAGTGAAAAATAAAGAAAATGCCGGTATCGTGTGAGATAAAAATCACTTAGTCTATATAAAGGAAAATTTAAGTCTACACGAAAGGAAAAAAAAAAGCTCGACCGATTCCCTCGCAAAAAAAAAGAAGTCTTCCGATTTCACCCACACATACGCATGCAAACTTTTATGGCTAACAAAAATCGTTAATAAATTAAGCGGAAATATATTTTCCCGTTTGTCGGCGTCTACACTTGTTTTTGTTGTCCATCCCCCTTGGTGTTTTTTTTTTTTTGCTTCTCATGGTGCTTGCCAGAAGACATTGGCGTCCTTTGTTGGCGCGGTTGTTTATGTCTTGGTAGATTTTTAGGAAATAATGCTTTTGGCCGGGTAATGGTTTTTTAATTTTAGTGTCGTTGAAATTATGGCCGAAACAATAATTTAATAAGTTAATGTCTTACTCAACTTTTGTCTCTCTCTTTCTCTTGGCCCTCCAGCTAGAGCAACAATTTCGTTTGAAAAACAATTTTCCATTAGTGGTAAAGTCAAAATTTTATTTATGTGTCAATATCTTCTAGTTTTTTGTTTTGGGTGGGCTTAGCGGGTTATTGCTCAACGGGTGTGGGAAAGTACAAAGTCGTTTAGACCCGCAATTTCAACTCTTTTGAGTTTGGGTGGGTTGGCGAGATCCTGCAGATTTCTTGCAAAGTTCTAATTTTATAAATGTGGTCATGGAAACCAGGTGGGATGCCAAGATTCCTTAAAGAGGAGAGAGCTACATATTTCCGAGTTGATAATTTCAAACTTAAACTTGAATTTAAAAGCCTCCAGGCAATTTCAGCATAAGCGCTTTCATTAATACAATTTGTTATAGTTATTTATAACAGAGAGAACAAATCATAAATTTTACCATCCCGTATGGCTTATAAAACAAAAAAATAAGGCAATAAAAACAAACAAATAAAAATACACTGAAATGATAGACCAGCTTAGCCACTGACGAGTTGGGCTAAATCCTGGAAGGTTGGAGGAAGCCACAACTTTAAGGCATCAAGTGGGACTAGAACTGGGTAAACGAGATACACAACAACAACAACAACAACAATAACAAAACACAAAATGCAATGAGAGTAACTTTATGACTTGATTTCATTTTTTTTTTTTATTTTTTTTTATTATTATAATTTAATATTTTATGTTGGCAAAGTTAAAGAGAGGGGATTTGTTTTCTTTTGCATAACTTTTTTTCTTCTTCTTTTTTTCTTTTTTTTTGAATTAGACTTTATGATTTTTTACGATTTTATTTTGGGCTGAGCTTTCCACTTGGATACTCTGAGTGCCAAACTCACATATCATATGTCCATATGATTTTTATGCCATTTTGCAACGAATCTGCTTCCTCTTCCTCGATTGCTGCAGCAAATTTCATAAAAAACATTTGAAAAACATAAAACCAACAAAAAAGCATGGCAGTGAAGCTGACATGGCCATACCCGAATTTGTCTAGATACCTTTTTGCCTGACATTTTGGGTTTTGTAGCTTGGTTAGAAACGAGGCAAAACCAAAAACAAAAACTGAAACAGAAACAAAAAAAAAACTGGTGAGGACAACCAACAAGACAGACGCAGAGACAAACAAAACAAAATACACATAAAACCAAAAACAAACACACACACACATACACATAAACACACACACACACTTATTTGAAAGGTTTGTAACCGTGTGGATATCCAGGGAGAAAACAACAACAGAAAACATAACCAATTTGTGTCACCATAATTGTAACTCGTCTGTCTGCTCTTTTGCCACCCAACAGTTGCCCCCTTCTTTTTACAGCTATTCACTCTCTATCTCTTTCACTCTTTCACTGTCATTCTATCTTTTGGTCTCTGTCTGTTGGTCTGTCTGTCTATCTGACATGTGCTGTCTCTCTGGTGGTTATACGTTTTTAGTATATGTATTTGTTTGACTGCGGGGCTTCAACTCTTTACCAAAGCTGCTCGTTTTCCCTGTCCACATGCGAATATCATAAAAAAAAGGTATAATACTGTAACCGAAATTGCCAAATAATGGAAGAATTATTTAATACTCTCCTTGAACGGATCGATATGAAAATGATGAGTCGAAAAATCATAGAGCAAGTTTCAGAATCTAAAATATAACAAAATATTTCAGCACTTTAAGAATATAAAATTTATCATCGCGACTTTCTTTTTTATATATTTTGGTTTTGATATTTAAAATAAAAATATTATCTTACTTACTATATAGTTTATAGATTAGATATATTTACTTATATATCAGATAATTTTGATTTATTTTTCTTTTATAGACTTGATAATATTTTATTATTTTATTAGTCACACTTGAAGTATTTTTTGATATCTTTTAAATTTTTAGGGAAACTAGAGAATCTTTTAAAATTCACAAAATTATTGAAATAAAATTATGAATCCTAAAACGAGAAATTCCCAGGATTATTGAAATAAAATTATGAATCTTAAAATGAGAAACTTTATAGCAAAGGATTGAGTTGGAAATATAGAACATTTATGGCAGCACCTTTTTAGATTATTAAACCAATAATTTCGAATATTGCTTAGATTGTTTCTAGTATTTTCCTTATGTTCTTAGATCCATTTAAAATCGATATACTCTATTTGAAAAAGTGTATATCCATCTAACATCGAACAGCAGCAGTGGAAAATTCAACATATTTTCTTTTAACAAACATATGCAAATTTTTAGCAGGTTTCTTTTAGGAGGCTCTACAAAAATTACGCACACACACACACACACATACATATACAGATATGCATTTAGAAATGCATAGAGAATGCTTTTGATTTTCGGCATTTCTGGTAGGTTGCTCTCAGTTATGGGGCAATAAGCGGCTTTTTGAGTCTCTTGGTTTATGAAAAGATTCAAAGGCATAAGATTTCGATATGAAAAAGCAATATTATACAATGGAATGATTGATAAATTGTCTAAATATATTTTCCATTTATTTTCATTGACAGTAACGGAATCCACTTGAAATTAATTTGCCAAATTAAATTCAACACAAATAATTTGTAACATCAATAATCTTTCAAAGGCATTTGCAAAACACTCTGAAAAAAATGAAAACCAAAAACAACACAGACAAAATGTAAGAACAAGACAAATCCAAACAAAAGTCAAGAACAACAAGTGGTGAGGGGGGAGGGGGGGGGGGATGGCGGGTAGCAGAAAAAAGGTAGATAAAATGGTCAGCCTTTACCCTCTGGCGCAATCAGCCATGAAAGCCATTATTATGATTGTTCTTACACAAAAAAAGAAAAAAAGAAAAGGAAAGAGTATTTTAAAATTGCTCAAATAATCGTGGCCGAAAGTATTTATAAAGTAATAAAAACATCAAGAAAAATTTACCAATGATACACGACAAGTCTTTCATTCAGGGCAGGTGGCAAAAAAGGTTTGGATCAACAAAAGTTCTAGACGTGAACCGAAAAGAAAAAGCAAATAAACAATTTACAAAAGGGAGTGCGAGAGAGATAGATGGAGAGAGTAGAAAAAGGTCTGAAAACTTGACCAAAGAAAATTAATAACAAAAGGCCAACTATGTGGCTAAGAGGCCAATGAAGTAAACTGAAAAGACTTAAGGGCGGAGGCTTGAGAAGAATGCGGCGCGGATGGAGTGTGTGAGTGGGGCAAATAATCGACCCACAAAAATCAAATAAAGGCATTGGCCAATAATGGCATTTAACAATACAAAAGTCTAGGGATCTAGGGTTGGGGTCAGTAAGGGGGTTGGTCTGGTAAGTTTCGGGGAGTTTGGCTGATCAAAGTCAAATTGCATGAAACAATTAAAACGGACACAAAATTTACTCACCAGCTCTTGCCATTTCGTTCAACCAAATATAAATTCAATGACAGCAGCTCAAATGGGGCATCGAAGAGGGTTGTTGGGGGGGGGGGGGGAAATGGCATGGAATTGGGACAGCAATCAGCGCATAAGAACGCCCCTATAATCAGAGCTGGCCCCACCAAACTTGGCCCAATCAAAGTACCCGCCCATGTGACTGCCTCGAATTTTTTCCCTTTCTCAAACCAATACTATCTCCTTCTCCGTCTTCTTCGTCTTTCTCCCTCTGCAAAAGGCACAGCATAGCGAAATGAAAAGTTTTGTAATTAAAATTGGAAAATTTTTTTTCTTCCTCCTTGTGCAGATAATACCTTACCCATTCTTGCCACCCACTTAGTTCCGCACACTCTACTCTCCCCCAATTGCTCTTGGTAATTCGTGTGTATTTGTGTGGTCTGACCGATGGTGCATGATTGAAGGTTTTCAACGTCATTTGCTAATAGCAATCGCCACCATCAACTGCAAGAATCCTTAAACACACACACACACAGTCACACACATATTGTATCAATAAAATAAAAAGAGAGCAGACATAAAGGAAAATGAAATAAAGAGTAGCATCTCAATATACCAACAAATAAGTACAGTCTGCCACAGACAGACAAAGGAGGTTCAACAAACGCGTCAAGTCATTATGGAGACTAGCAAAGTGGACTAGAGCGTAGGGCAAATGAAATGAGAACTTTCGGTTAGCTGAGACCACTAACAGGTTTATACGATTTTTGATTTCATGAAAGATCTGAGAAAATACAAATCTACTTAGGTATTTTGATATTCTATATGAATTTAAGGACCTCAAGGCTTATAGAATTGCCTTTAATTTAAAATACCATACAATACCGTACTGTACTGTACTTAGGTGCCTTCTCAAGGACTACACTAAAAATGTCTTTAATTACAAACATTTTAAGTACAGTTTATGCCTTAAATTGTACTTAATAATATTTATGAGGTTTTTACTTTAAAATCACCTTGAATTTCAGACAGATTTTAAATACAATATAGTACAGTCAGTTCATATTTAATTTGTGTAAAATATCAGAATATTTATTCAGCCATAAACTTTGAACAGAGCTAATTTTTTTCCTTCTCCCTGAAACGTTTAAATGGTAGATTTTTTCATCATGGAGTTTTAATTGCGGCAATTATCATTTGAAATATAATAGCTTGGCCAATTTGGAAAACTAAATACAAAGATAGTTAGTGAGAAAAGTAAAATTGTAAAGTTCATTGAGCTGGTAAGTCTATTATTAAATTGTCGATATACAATATGTACAATATTTAGATTAAAATTAATCAAAAATAACTTTATCGCAAACATTTACAGTCATGTTCATAATTTGTTGCCATAGTAAACAATTTGAATAGCGGTTAGGAAGATTTCAATTTTATATTTGTTAATTAAATCGCATAAAGACAAGGTGTGGTATTTTAGGTATTTATATTTTGATTATATATTGATGTTAAGTATGAATTAACAATTAATTGGACATGGCATGTGATAAATGTATAAAATCAATTATTTAACTACTTAGCATGCGACATTATTGACATAAATATTAGCTAACAATTATATGAGAGCAATTAAAAATTCATCTATTTTAATTATGTAGGAATTTTGCAGTCAAATAGAATGAGAGAAAGAAGGACAGAGAACGAGAGAGGGAGAGGTATGTGTGGATGAGTGGAATGTTTGTCTGAAGCATAAATTTGAAAGTGGCTAGCCCATAGCTATGCTCTGCCAAGTTGTCAAGTTATTTCTTATGCTAATTACAAAGCCTCAGACAAAAAAAAAAAAAAATAATAAAATTGCGGTGAGTTGTCAGTCAGTCAGTGAGTCAGTTGGCCACTCGTGAAACTTTGGCATAGCTCAAGTGTGCAACACTTTAGGCATTTAAATTTTCCAAGTTTTAATACAAACTGTACAAACACACATACACTCTTACACTCACATGACACACATGCATTTATAAGCAGGCATATGTGAGAGGCAAATTAACTTATAACAACAATGCTGGCAGCCCTGGAGACAGACAGAGGGTGAGATTGGTGGGCGAGTAGACCAGAGACAACAGTCGCCAGATTGGCGGTGGGGTTCTGCTTTCTCTTGTTAGGTGTATGTGTATGTGTTTGTGTCTGTGTGTGTATGTGTGTGACACAGTTGTTGCCTTGACAACTCGCACATACGCATACTTGCATTTTGCAATGCTAGAGTGCCCCGACGAAATGAAAGCACAAGAAAATGGGAAGCGCACCGAAAGAAAACATTGCATGCTTTTGGGCGTCTCTAGAAAATGGCAGCAATTTTGCACGACTTTGATGGTTGTGCTGTGTGTGTATGCGTGTGTGCTTGTTTTGTAAAAAAATACACGCAACTTCTTTAATTTCTTTTTTTTATTATTAATTAGGAAATGAAAAAATGTAAGTCGTAGGAACACAACAAATGGAGTCTCATTCAATGGAGCGAACAATAATTTGCAAAATATCATTATCCATTTCAATTGGAAATTTTCAGAATGGAATGCGACTCACCTATTATTATTATTATTTTTTAGCTTAGTTAAAAAAGAAATCAGCTTATATTTTATAACTTCAGCTGATTTTTATTCTTGTTTAAAGTTGGTTATTTTTGAAGGGAACTGGCATCTTACTGTTGTTGTTCTGAGGTGAACAGCGATGCAATTTGATAATATTGTCCTGTCCGGGTTGCGGTGGATTGTTGATCAGAGAAATTATGTGAGAGAGAAGAAATACTCTTGTTCAAGCTTGAGAACTCTTGACCTCTAGCTAGAGCTATTCTCTGTTTAACAGAGGCTCTATACAAATATTAAAAACTTAATATAGGTGAACCTTCAGGATCATCCGATTCTCCTAATATTTATTGTTTTTTTTTTCACCTTCTAATTAATTGGAATTCCTGGGCTTACTATTGTTCGCTTAACAATGAAGGTAAAAAATAAAACGAAAGGGCATAATAATGGTCAAATGACTATCTATACATTTTTTTCAAAATCTTTCTTCCATCTATTCAATAATTTTCAATTAAAAGAGAAAAAATAAAGCACAAGCGAAAGAAAAAATACCTCATAAAAATGTATAAAAATCACTCCAAGTTGGCTCAAATCTCACTTTGTATTCCACAATTCCACACTTCCAGACTCTTTTGGCTTGCCGCATTTTTAACTACCACCCCAACCCAGTTCTGTTTCATGCCATCGACGGTTTATATAGCACTTAAAAAGCAAACCACAATGCGCCACAGATCTGTATGTTATTGTGGGCCTGGGTTGGCTGTTTGTGCGTATATGTGCGTTTGTGTGAGTGTTAGTGTGAGTGTGAGTGTGTCAGCAATGGACTAACCAGCCAAGCAACACCAACTGGATTTCAATATGACCGTGTGGTGTGCGTTAGTGCGAGTTCCCAAACCAACGCACTTCCGGTTTAATTAAACGGAAACTGATTTAATTGCATATTTGATGAGCTACGAAGCCGGCAGAATGGATGGCGAAACGAAGGCGACTCTTTGCCTCACTGACTGACTGCCTTCACCGCACTTAGTTATGCAACAGTAATAAGAAACAACGGCGGCATTGGCCTCACCAGCCTCTCATTAAACCCAGGACAAGTCGACGGCAGTCGACTCTGACATCCGAATCGGAGTCACCAGGCAAAGTCACTGTCACAGGCCAAGTTCGGCCAACTCAAGTCTCTCTACTCTGCTTTTGCCATAAACTTAGCGCTTTGAGCTTAGCATAAATTGTGATGAATACTAAAAAGGTATTTTATTTATGCGTCACTTAATTACACACACACATACACATTGACAAAGTTTGCAAGAGGCTCTGTGGCAACTCATCAACCTTTTGGAAAATAAATAAATAAAATATCTTTTCAGGACGGACGTCGATGCGGACGCGGACGCGGACCGTCCACTTAGTTTCTTTTTTCCTTTCCAATTTATTTGAATTTTATTATTATTTTTCTTGAGCTTTTATTTCTTCTGCTTTGTCGCCTTTTCTTTCTCTCATCCTCCGTCTCTCTTTCTCTCATCTCTTGGTCTGTCATTTTATTTCCTTTTAATTTAATGTGCGAATTTTTATGAACATGTTAATTTGATATTCAATAAACTTTTGGTTTGATTTTCGTGCTTTTAATGGATTTTATTTAGCTTACTGCAACTGGAATTGCCAGCCAGGGCAACCCAAAAACGAATGTCAAAAATATCTTCCCTTCCTCCTCTCACCCTCTCTCTCTCTCTCTCTCTCTCTCTCTCTCTCTCTCTCTCTCTCTCTCTCTCTCTCTCTCTCTCTCTCTCTCTTACTGTTTAATGCTGTCACATTCAGTACGCTTCGTTGAACTGAATAGCATTTTACGGTTAGTGTTGGAGGAGAAGCTTTGCGAAATGAAGAATTGATGGCTTAGGGGTGTGTGGGGGTGTAAATTACCGCACAGCTTGTTGAGTTTGTGATTTGCATGGTTCTTGTCTCTAAAAATATTAAGAGGAATTTTCGATTCTAGTCTTTTAATTTTCTAATATTTATTAACTATTTAAATTCAATTTCACGTGAATTTTAAAAATGTGCATAAGGAGATTTTCCATTGAATTGCTTAAGCAATTCATAATAATTCGGAATAAGTGAAATACTATTCAATTGGCATCGAGAGTGAATATTTTTTTTTTTATTAAACCGGAAGACACCCCGAAAAATAATCATAGAAACACCTTTTGTGTGATTTGTTTGGACCCATCCATAACTTATTTAATCTTCTTAAAAACTTTTTGATTTCTTAAAGCAGGAAAATCTTGAAACGAATTGTTAAGCCTTTAATACTTTCATTCACCAAACTTCTTTCTCATTATTCTTTGTAATTCAATCTCTTTCAAGCGTTTGACCTCAGTTTACCCTTTGCTCAAAGATTATGTAAGCTATTTCATTATTAAGGTATTTATTATATTTTTGCTAGAAGCTAAAAATAGGAGAGGCTTAAATATTTTATATCTATTCTCCCCATCCTCAGAATCATAAAGCATAAAATATTCGTTCACTTTTTTATAAGCATTTTCCGAGGAACTTTTGAAAGTGGGAACAATTCAAAAAGGTTTTTTTTTTATGATTTCAAAGTACATTATTGACTAATTATGCGGCATCAAAGCAGAAAAGGGCGAAAAAATATTATAATCCACCAAATTACTATGGCAAAGGATATTGTGAATAAGGGGAACAAATTTTGAAGACACGATTTTATGAACACTCAAAATCCTAACACATAACATTAACAGACTCATTAACTGTAGGCAAAACGAATATAATTTGTAGCCCAATAAATTCTTTATACACCCTGCCAACATTTTTTGGAGTCACTTTTTTTTTTTGCCGCAAAAAAAAAATAAGGACAACAAAATTTTTACTGTTAAACAAATAAGCATGGGCTTTCCGCATTTGGCATACGAAAGCCACAAAATAACGACAATTGATGAAGAAGGCGGATTGCTGGAAAAGAAAAAAAAGCGGTAGTAAATTCTAGATACACCGAATATAGAATACTCTATTGGAAGTTCTTGGATAGGAAAAATTGATATCAGAGTTCTACATCGAAAACTTACTTTCTCCAACGCAACTGTACTTCAAAAATGTAATTTTATCTTTTTATATTGATATGAAAAAAAACAACAAAAATTTTGAGGTCACATTTAGAAAATTATGAAAAAAAAAATAAACAGAAAAAGAATAAAGTATAAAAAATCTAAGAACAAAGAACAAGAAGAAATAAAGAATACTTTTATTACTTTTAGCAAAGCGCGAGGGCAACAGATTTTTTCCAAACAAAAAATAAAAGACCAAACGAAAAAAGGCAGGACAATAAATGAATGGATGAATGAATAACTCAAAATGGATGCCTGAAATGGATGGTTAAAAGTAAGTTGGAGGCAAATAAACAGAATTGGATAAAAGGAGGAACAGAAGCCACAGTATGAGGTTGGTGTCGTCGGCGAGTTTGGCCATGGGCAAAAATGAATTTAGCATAAATGAAACATTTTTACGAGCTGCCATTACTCGAGCAAGTCCAGTGTAAGCAAGCCGACCAAGTGAGCCAAAGCAGTGCCAACATGACAACAATAAAAATAAAAAAAATGACCCGACAGCAAACAAACGCAGATACAAGCAGACACACAGACAATAATCACAATAGCAACAACCTAAAGCAAATATTTTATCAAGTCAAAGAAGGAGGCGAGCAGGGAAAACGGATGGGAGTATATGTGGGTGGAGTGGAGGTGGCAACAAATAGGGAGTGGACTAGGCTACGGGTTGAAGGGTGAGTCTGTCCAGTTCGCTTTCAAGTGGGTAGGTGGAGTGCTTTCTTTTTTTTTTTTCTGCCGTCTACAAGGAAAAATTTACGTATGCGCAATGCGTGCATGCAATAACCTCCCCCCACCAGCCCTCTGCGAGCCCAATATATGTATACATAGATATGTATAAATATATATATTTCTGTATTTGTCTATCAGGAGGAGCAGAACCAACATATCCCCGGTTAGGCACAGGACATAAAAAACATCATCGAAGCCATTTGTCAAAAGGCAAGCAAGACAACCAGACTGTGGCTACGGCATTCTGGTGGGCGAATGTCGCGCAATTGAGCTCCTAAATGGGGTGAGAGTTGGATAAGTTAAACGGAACAAGAAGACAGTTGTGAAAACATTTCGTATTCATTGCCAAAAATCACAATGGCAACAACAACAACAGCAACGAATTGTACTAACTCTACGTCGGTCCTGCTGTGTTTTAAAGTAGGCAACAAAGTCACTGACTTCTCAGACGATAATACTCTACATTAGAAGCTTATAAGAAGTTACTCAATTCAATGAGAATGTTAGGAAAATTAAATTTGAAGAAAGTGAAAATTAAACTAAGATTGAATTAGGGTTGAAATTATTATCAGAGAAATCAGAGGAGCTATACAAAAGTTTATACCTTTCCCAGATTAGCTTTCTAATAATTTTCAAACATTTTTGAACTAAAATTATCTACAATTACCTATATTAAAAATCTCATTGAAATCTATTAGAATTGAATATTATTTTGACTTATGTAATTTTATACTATAATAGTAGATAAAAGCACTGATAAGCTGAAATTGGAAAATTGACTTTTGAATAATCTAATCAATTTTATAAAGATAAAATAGTCAAAGTCAATGGCCTTTTAGTACATTTTAATTAATTATAAAAGGTTACTAATAAAAAAAATAATACAATTTACAATCTCCTTTTGATCTATCGAAGCTCTGATATCCGAACTTAACGGTTTTATTTTTGATGGATCTTAATTATACAGAATCATATAAAAGCTGAGGCTTGGGTAAATTACCCATTATCACATACACCGAGGTATATGTACAGTACTTCCAAGGATCTTTCCTTAATAAATACTATTACCCATTATCAGATACACCCACGTATATGTACAGTACTTCCAAGGATATTTCCTTAATGCACAAGGGTATCTGAAATTTTGCTTGTCTTGGCTATATTTATGTCTTGTCGCCATTTCTTCATTCTTGGCTCTTGCCATTGATGTATATGATGTGGCAATACGCTAACTGGTAGCCAAACATGCGCGTCTACAATGGTAAGCACTTTCATTGAGTGCTGCAGAGTAGTTCCTGTGGAAAAGAAAGAGATAGCCTTTCTTTGGTCTCAGATACAATTCTGACCAAGTTTAAAGTCTGCGTTGTTGCTGGCAACGCGTTAAATTTCGGGGATGATGTTTGGCAGTCTTTTGCTGTGCGTTGCGTGGAGCCCATAGAACGCATAAATAATCTTGTTGCTCAGGGCTGTTGAAATGGCGTGAAATAATAAAAGAGACGTGAAAGCAATAGTCCTGGCAAAGCTGGCACCACTTGCAAACAAACGCAACTGAAACAGCTATAGCCTAGAGACAGACAGACAGACAGACCGAGAGACAGACAAACAGACGGCATAGATAGACAGACAATGAAATGGAGTAGGTAACACTAAAGTAAGATTGAAAGAGACAGACAAATAGCACAGACAGAGACACGTTTCGAGGGACCAGGATATTCATTTAAGCCCTGCAGCTTGTTGAGCTGTGCCTGTTGTACTTTTGTTGCTTTTGTTATTGCAAAAGCTTGATGTGATTGTTGTTGCTATTGTGGTCATTGTTGTTGTTGTTAATAGTATTGCCAAAGGCTGCTACTGGCAAGTAAAATCGCGATTTTCAGTCTACTTTAATCGAAACGATTGTAAACTAAGCTGCACACATTTCAATACATTTTCAGGATATCAGGAATAGAATGAATAGGTAGCTGTTTAACTGGATGGATGGAAAAAAAAGTATCATGACATATAGTCAATGAAAAGAAAAACTATAAAACACGATACATACGTGAAAATTGGAAACTGTGGCATAGTCCACTTTTATAGAGCCCTAAAAATGGCAGCAACATTGAGCAACATTGTTTGGAACAACAGAAAAAAAGAAGGAGTATAACAACGAATTCAATATTTATAAGGATTATTTTTGGCAAAACAAATAAAAATTTCAAACTCAATTTGATATATATATTTTTTTATTTTATTCTAGAATTTTCGAATGAACTTTAAAACTAAAAATGTTTTTTGTGGATGCCAATGAACTTAATTCCTAAACACGATTTAATCTTTAGTTAACATTCAAAAGCTGCTCTTTTTTATTTTACTGCTTTTATTTGTTTTCTATTTTTGTTTAAATGAGAGATTGATTTTGTAATATTAATGATTTGCCTTTTTTAGTGCAGTTTATTTTGTGATTCAATTTATAAACGTGTTTTTTTCACATATATTTCGTCGGGACTTTACGTCTAATAAAAGAGCAGTGCGTGCTTTAAGAAAAGAACAAGTTCCTTTTAGGAACTATTCCAACAGTAGTGAACTTCAGGGTTGCCAGATTGTTCGTTTGTCATTTCATAAATTTATCTGTTTTGTTTTTGTTTTTTTTTAGGCACTAATTTTTTATATAAAATAGGCAAACTATTTTCACTTAAATTTGCTAAAAAATGTTAAACAGAATTAATGGTACATTTGTCAATTTCAAATATAACCATGAGAGATAGGAATGGGGTAAGAGTAATCCAAGTAAAATAAATGTAAATGTTTTTTTTTTTTATTTTAAATTTATGATTTAGTAAATTTCCATTTCAAATGCATTTCACTTTTGATATATTTAAATCCAAACTGATGTCCACTTTAACTTACCTCTCCATTCGCTACTTATTTTTCTCTTTTCATCTATTTCTTTATATTTATATTTTTGCCATTTTATAAAGCAGGAAGCTTTTCATTTTAGAGTACTATTAATGTTGGTAATCTAAAGTTGAGTTATTCTCTTCATCTGTGCGCTGTCAGCGTAGGGAAATTATAATATTTGTTTTTTTTTTTTTTATTTTCTTTATTTGATTTATTTTTATTTTTATATTTGTTGTGTACCTTTTTTGCATTATATTTTATACTGACAGTCTACTGTTGTATAATATTTATATATATAAATATATGTATATAAGTGTGTATATAAAGTTCTTGTGTTTCATGGAACCGCAACATACCGCGAGCTCTCCTCACCGTAACCCATATAAGCTGCCTACGGGTAAATGCCATTTATTCTCCCATGGGATTAGGGACAAATTAAAATTGTAATATTTTATTTATGTCTGAGAACAACAAAAGTAAAACCTACAATAAGAATACAAGAAAATAACAACAACAACAGCAACAGCAGTAGTATCAACAAATGGCAATGTGAATGGGCATCCTGGTGGTATTAGGGGTTAATTTGTGTGTTTATTGCTCTTGGCCAAGATTGCTTCTATATAAATGTGAAAATTGTTGGCTCGGCTGCGAATGTGAGTGACTGGGTGGGCTCTATATAGTAGGTTCAAAGCAGGGGTTGAGTCGGGTGGCTTTTGTTACGCACAGATACTTAAAAGTATTTACAAGCCAAATAGCAACAAATACAACAACAAGCCAGGCTCGAGGAGACCAGCAAACAAACAAAGCAAATGGCAAATACCAAAAATTCCAGCCAAAATAAAAAAAAGAAGGAAAAGAAATTGTAGACTATTTAAAAAAATTTATGTGCGGATGTTTTTGCCTTCGGGATATTTCCGGTTTATGATGATTATGTTTCGCGCTTATTTTTCTTCTGTCTCACTGACCAACCCCCCTGAACTCCAGCCCATCCACTTCACTCCACCATTGACCAGTGTTGCCAGCTCTGGCCATTTACTTTGATACTTTTACGGCTGCCATTGCTGCTGTTGCTGTTGTTGCTGTTGTTGTTGATGCTGTAAGACTTTTATTTTCGTTTATTTTTAACAAGCGGATTACTTCTTTGGCACTTTTTTTTTTTGCTTTTTTTATTTTATATCTCTCGTCTCTATGAAGAGCCATAATTTGCTGCTTTATTTTGTTGCTTTCCCTGTAATAACAACAACAACAAAGCACTTATTTCATATCACCCATAACTGTTCATAATAATAATACATAATTTCTTTTATTATTATTATTTTTTATTTTTGTTTTCAACAATTTTTCTTTTTTTATTTGAATTATCCTCTTTAATTTGTTATCATTTTTGTTTTGTTTTTGCATTTATTAATTTTGTTGTAAATGGCAAAATTTTCTTTGAATTTTAATTATAGCCAAAAAGTATTTATTTTTAAGCCATTTGGAGAATTTCAAAAGACAATTTTAAATTATAAGTAGATAAGTGTATTTGCTTAAATAAAAACAAGGAAATTTCCAAATTTCCCTTAAATATTTGAATAAAAATTAAAAGAACAAGAGATTTCAATTATCTCTTCAAAAAATACAAATATGAAATAATTATATTTTTATTTTTTTATTTTACCAAAACACACTGAGCTGGCTATTAGAATCACTTATGCCTCTTAGGTTAAACCATTTAGAGGAACTAAAATAGTTGTAGGATTTTAGTTTCCATATTGTTTGACCTATAAAATGATGTTTAATTTTCTCTTCGTTTCTTTATACATTTAGACCCTGGGGGAATAACCACAAAAAATAATCTTTGTGTATATAAAAATATATTCCTGGCTGCAGTTATACTAAACTGCTGAAACCTAATATGACTCGATGTAGTTTTCATTAAATGTTTTTTGTGTTCTTTTTGTTGTTGTTGGTTTTTAGTGCTGTTGTCTTGTTGGCTTGTAACTAGTCAAAGCGTCAACGTAATGCTAAATTTTTATATCTAAGATTGGTGTTAAGCTCATAAGCAGCAAATGGTGATGCCCAAAGTGCTGGTCAGAGTTCTGTTATTTCTGGCCTTCATCAAAAAAAAAGAGAAAAAAAATGAATAAATGAGAGAAAAAAAAAAATAAAACGAAACAAAAATGTAATGGTCATGTAAGTCAGCCAAAACAAAGTCGCTTATTAAGCCAAATGTATAATAACAGAGCTTTAACCCATGGCATACAATACACGTTACTCCAACTGCATGTACGCCTCATAAAAGTCTAATTAATTAAAATCGTGCCGACAAGCCAGTCAACCAACCGAACAGCCAACTCTCACTGTGTCAGCCAACTAGTCACTCAGTTAGTTAGTCACTGAGTCAGTTAGCCAGGCATCGAGTCGGGTTGGTTCCTCTGTCGAACGGGGCGTATGCGTAATGTGTGTGCAGCCACATTGCGCTCTGGGACTGAGCAAAGGCAAAAGCGTCTAATTAAAAGCTTGCCGCACAAAACTTTTATAACAAAAAAGAATCAGCCCGGATAGTGGGAGTAGAAGTTATTACAAAAGCCCGCCACTCTCGTCGCCTTGCCTTCTGGAATCACTCCTATTGACTTCCCCAGTGTATGGCCACATGAAGCTGTTGATTTGCCCTACCCTAGTGTAACTCCCTCCATTTGCCTTGACTGTCATGAAGTTAATCATGCCTCAAAGTAAAGCCTTTAGGGCATACAAGCATGCGGTCATAAAAAATCATCTCAAGCTACTCAAGCTTCTTATCCGCATTGAGCATATACCGAAAAAGGCAAAGGGCAAACATTTTGATTAAAATCAGTTTTAATAAAGTTCTATGCTTAGTTTATTGATGATTTTTATTATTTGTTATACTTTATTCCAACTCAACTTGGAAAGCTTCCAAGAATGTTAATTAGTTTTTATTATCATGTGTGGCTGTGTATGCTTCTGTCTCTGTATGTGTGTGTGTCTGTGTGTGTGGAGTTTGAGAAATTTCATATTTCTACCCGGCAATTATGGCTTATGAAAGTTTACTTAATTGCAATTCAGTCAAATTCTCTTGCCAGTCTCAGCTCTGTCTCAAGAGGTTAGCGCAAAAATTCTTCATTTTATTTGCCTAACCATTTTGAAATTCCAAAAATCAAATCAAATGCCTTTTTGGCAATTTTACAGCAAATTTCTTTTGGGGGCCTCAAAAAATTCCAGTTTATGGGCGTTGGGACAGCAGCGGTCATAAATTCAAATGCTGCAACATAAAATCAAATCAAAATATGTAATAAACATAAAATATATGCAGAAAAAAATACAAAACAAAAAAACAAAAAAAATTCTTTGGCAACATTTCACATTATCATCATAATCAATATATACCAAAATTGTGGACAGTTTTGTGGGTATGAAAATAATAATAAAGAGAGAAAAAGAAATGCATAACTTTGCCAACTTTTCATTTATTTGACTAAAATTTTTATTTTTGTTACCTTTCAATTACTTGAAACTTCAAAGAAAGAATTTGTCATAACGCTAGAATAGACAGCAAAAATAAAATCTGCACCTTTTCTATTTGCAAAGGAGTTCTTTTTTTTTATTTGGTCGGTCGGCGATTGAAAAAGCAATTGCGCATACATTCGTAATTTGTATTTTTACTTTATTTTTTTGTTTGGGGTTGACTAACTTGTACTGCGCATTTTAATGGGCTTGTCTTTTTGTATTTGAGAGTTGAAAATATTCTCATCACGTTCTGATTGATTTAAAATGCGTAATGAGTGAGGTTTTTGTTTTTTTCTTTAAAGGGTTCGAGAGCCTAGGTAATCAGAAATAACTGCTTAGATGAATGAGAAGCCTTCATTAAAGGGTCTATCAATATTAATTGGTAAGCTAATGACTTAAATTTCCTAGTGATTAAATCTAATAAGGCTTCTCCAAGGGTGAGTGGAAAGTTCGAAAATATTAGGTATTACCTTTGATGTTTAACTGGTTCAAAAAAGGTAAGAAAATTCCATATAAAAAATTTCTTTTTTTTTGGTTTATTTAATAAATATTTTTTTTTGCGCATTTAAAATTTTATTTGCTTGGCTCTAATTTGAAATGTTCGTATTTCTAGTAAACTTTTAAGGCAAATTTGTTCATCCGATAATGATAAAATTGCTTTTCGATATGTAAGTGTGATTCACAGAGTTTTTTATTTTAGATATTTTTAAAACAGTTGATCAGTTTAACATAAAATTTTATCAAGGAATAAATAAAAATTTTTATCAGAGCTAGCAATTACTAGAATAAGTAGGGCATAATCAGAACACGCTTTTATTCAGTCGGTAATCAAAATAGATAAGAAGTAATTTCAAATTTTTCAAAAGAAATTTTGAAAAAAAAGCAAAAATCGTAGACAATCAAATTGTTTTATTTTTTTTACTTTTATTTTTTTGTAATTTATAAATGTAATCTCATTCCAAGAAGTGATGATGTACTCAAAAGGCTGAGCAATTTATTAAGAAAATAATACAAAATAAGGAGAGTCAGTCCAATTCGTAAAAGAACCACACAGCTTATGTCCAGGCCGTAGTACTGAATGAAGGGCATATCCCGATCGGCCAGACGCATATGTGAGGCTCCTTTGTGCCGAAGAACATATTCAGTCCACCAGATTGCAGTTTCCAGGGGTGACATCGGCTGATCCTTAAGGCGTATCGAAAGCTCTTTGGCTTTATTTCCATAACTAGGATTCGTAAGCATTTCGTTAACGACATGATTAAATAAATCATAGGTTAAATCATTTAAGTCCAAGGACTTGGCTGCTCCATTGAGTACCATACGATCCACATTATTAAACTGATCGAAATACATGGGTATACCCAAGAAGGGAACTGCATAGTATACTGTTTCGATTATGCTCAAAATGCCGCCATGGCCAATAAATAATTTGGTATTTGGATGATCCAAAATGCAGCGCTGCGGCAGAAATTCGCGACTGTACATTTTTTCCGACTTATTGGGCATCCATTCAGAATCGGCTTTCAAAACGATACTTTGTTTCAAATTACGAAAAGCATCGATTAGAACTTTCTTATGCTTGTTGGAAAGTGAATTCGTTTTAATTTCCAGGCCCATGGAAAAATAAATAACTCCTTCACTGGCTCTGTCAAGAAATTTTTGTAGATTTTCATCGCAAGGTTCTGGAGGTGTGCTCAAATGTAGTCCGGCAATTTCCACTACATTGGGCACATTGGGTCGCGGACGCCAGAGGCTAAAGTGCTGATTAATGAGAATTAGAGAAAAACATGATCTATATTCCCAAAGATCGGTCGCAGCATCAGGAAAGTATTTCTTATACAATCGTATTTGGTTGGGTAAATATATAAATTGTTCCAGTAGTTTTTCTTCTATAATGTTTATCCAATGGTTCCATTTTTCCCAAGCTCTCAAGTTGCTCTTAAATTTCTCCGGTGCTATGGGATCATATATGCTGGGTGCTTTGTTTCCAGCCAAATAGTCGATAACCCAAGATGAGCCGTACACTGATATGCCAACCATAGGCGCCTTAAAATGCTGACCAAAACCATATAGGGCATCAGCATGAGAGGCCTCGAGTATTACCATATCAAAATGTGCACTAGAACTATGAAGTATCGTCCGTACTTGGTGGTCGGAAAGAATACAGCTTGACGAATTGTAGAAGTACGTGGAAACGATATTAGCAATATTCCATTTTGTCATGGGAAACTCGTAGTGGGAATTGGTTATATCTGGTTTGAAAATTTGCAAATAAAAACACTTTTAATTCACTATTTCGTTAGTTTTTACCTTCCAACAGTGTTGTCAGACAGTCGACATACAAATGTTGCACACCCGGAATAGTTTTTAGGGCTTGCGATGATATCACTGTCAGTTGATGTCCATTGGCCTGCAAGGCTTTCAAGTAAGGTGTTAATAGCATATAGGGTCCAGGGAAAATGTATGAATATATTCCCAATATCTGAGCACATTGAACTTGTGGACAAATCAGAATTAAACAAATAATTAGCTGGGCATAGCCAATCCGCTGCCGATCCATGAGCACTTGCGTCCTCACATCGCGTCGTTTCATCGTCTACTGGCCGTAGAAACTTACCAGTGTTCATTGTTTTATCTTATCAGTTAATTGTTATAAATTCTCTACTCACTCAAATTTCATTTTAGTCGGATAGCGGACCTACCCAGAGCCAGAAGTACTATAAACGAAAATGCTCTTTTGGCAATTATCGATCATTGTTTTGTTGGCTTGTGTTTTTACTGTTCAAAGTGCCAAAATATTATTGATTTTACCCTTTAATATGCCTTCGCAATGCATACTCTTCAGGCAATATTTGAAATCTCTGGCAAATCGGAACCATCAATTAACGGTTATCCATGCTTACGATTCCTGTGAGCCAATACCAGGAATAACCTACATTTATGTCAATGATAGGCATCAAGCATTTGGAGGTAAGTCTAGTGAAGTTTCTTAAAAAGCTTTTCTTTTTACTTTCATTTAAATTTACTGTAGATTTTAATGGTGAAGACTTTTCACCCGCAGTCAGTAAATGGACAGAAATAAAGGCCATTAATTCCTATATTAGTTCGATAACATTAAATGTTCTCCAGAACAATCAAGTGCAAGACTTGATGCGCTCGAATACCACCTTCGACTTAGTGATTTTAGAAGTTTCCAATACCGATAGTCTTTTCGGTTTCGGTGCTCATTTCAAGGCACCCATTATGGGTATCTCTACCTGCGGTTCAGACTGGAATATTCATTCATTAATGGGCTTTACAGCGAGTTCTGATCAAATAATGGCCAGCAAATTTCAAAAGTCTCAAAGTTTCTTGGATCGATTGAGAAACTGGTCCATCATCTCTGAGGAATGGCTTCTAATGAACTTGGTTTATTTACCCAAGGCAGGACAAATTTATGAGCGCTATTTTTCGCATTTAACGGAGTCCTTTAATGAAATTCGCCATAGCTTTTCGGTAATCTTGGTTAATCAGCATTTTTCTATGGGAGAGCCGACCCCTAAGGTGCCGGGACTAATTGAAGTCGGAGGTTTCCATATAGAACCTAAAGTTCCTGAATTGCCAGCTGATTTGGCAGAGTTTATAGAAGGTGCAACTCACGGAGTCATCTACTTTGCCTTGGGTATAGAAATGCAGAGCAAAGATTTATCGGAAACCATGATTTCTCTGCTCTTGGAAGTGTTTAAGGCCCTACCACAAAGGATTATATGGAAATTCGAGGGCGAACACCTTCCAAATATCTCTTCAAATATTTACATTAGTCCTTGGCTACCTCAACCATCTATACTGGCGCATCCTAATGTGAAGCTATTCATCAGTCATTGCGGAAAACTAAGCTCTATTGAAAGTGTTTATTATGGCAAGCCTGTTCTGGGGATGCCCTTCTTCTTTGATCAGTTTAAAAATATTGATATGATAAAGGAAGCCGGCATGGGGGCCTCCTTAAATCTGAATACTGCCACCCAAGATAAAATGCTTCAGGTAATTCAACAGCTATTAGATAATCCAAAATATTACCGAAACGCCTTGGCAGTTTCGCAACGTTTTCGAGATCAACCCATCGATCCTTTAGATTCGGCCGTCTACTGGACCGAATATGTTATTCGCTACAATGGAGCCCCTCATTTGCGCATTAACTCTTCAAATTTATTATTTTTTCAGTATTATCATTTGGATAAATTTTTAATGGTATTGGGTCGTTTGATTCTCACATTCGCTTTTCTATATTTTTTGGTGCGTAATGCGAAAAGAATATATTACGCAATCATCTATGATACAGCATATAGTATCGCATATTATTTAAGACTGCCACAATTACAGCAGTAGTCAATTATTGAACAAATTTTATTCAAATTATCAAAAATCAAAAAAAAAAAAAAAATTTATTTTATCTAATCTAAGTTGCGATTTATACTGAGTATAACAATTTTACCAATAAATGTTTGTTTGTATTTTGTATTTTTAGAATTCATTTTAGCACTGTTATAGCGAGTATTGGAATTGTAAATATGATAAAGAACTTATATAGTCATATGCAATTAAAAAATGTTATATATATTTTCACTATACAATAAATAATAATCTAGCAAATAATTGTAAAGCAAACTGTAAAAATACTTATAAGCTTAAAAGCGGGTATAAGTAATTTACAATTAATAATGTACATTTTTGTTGTTGTAACTATAATATTGTAAAATAAAGAATAGAAAAATTGATTTCCAAACAGCTTTGATATCGAATTTTAATGGATATAAAATATTTAATTAAAGCAAAGTAAGTTTCGATGCTTCCAAATTTTGTTTTATTTGTTGGGAAAATAAAGCGCAAAAAATTGTCTTATATAACTTTGAATGTGTAAGCGGTGAACTTTTTAGTTGCCTAGGAACCAAATATGCTTTGTATTAATTTTATAAAAAAAAAAAAATAGTAAGCAACAACAAGCAATTTACCGCATTTTTACGCTCAATTAATCGGCTACCTCCAACACACTCAACAACCGGTGGCTAGACAAGTTATACTATAGCCATGTGGAATCATATATATATATATAACACACTTGTAGATATATATATGTATATATATGCAAAGCCATAAACAAAGCATTATAGTATCAAAAGCAAAAAGTGAACAGCCGGCAAAGCGGTGAGAGGCTAGCCAATTGAGTTGTTTGTTTGAAAGGGAGAGAGAATAACAATGTGAGAGTGGTTGCTATTCTGAGAGAAAACGCTGATGATAAGAAAGACAAAACAAAACAGAAAGAGAGGAGGAAAAGAAAAAAAATAAATAAAATTAATTATTTGTTATGCTTGGTGGGTTTTAAATAAATACTCTCCCATATCTAACCTTGAGTATTCTCTCGACTGGACTGTTTTAAAAATTAGCTATGTTGTGAATTTTGGTATTGGAAATAGTTATAATTCTCTTTCTTAGGGGTGTGTTTGCTTAGTTTCCGATTGGTCTCAAAGTTGTTTGGTTTCATTACGAAATGAATTTTACTCGGTGTGGCTTGATTTTCGCATTGGCTTGCGTTATTGGCCATTTGGGAACGGTGGAATCGGACAATATTTTGGCAGTGTTTCCCTTTCCCGGTCGCTCACAGTACATTTTTGCAGAGTTGTTTTTAAGAGAGTTGGCTGCTCGTGGTCATAATGTAACAGTAATAAATACTTTCGGCCCCAGCAAATCGGAAACGCTTGAGAATTTTCATGTAATTGGTGCCACAAAAATTCATGAAGTAATGGGAGGTAAGTCAAATTCATAAATAAAAATATAAATTAATTTCAATTAAAATATCAATTTTTCATAGAGTATTCATTATTGGAGTTTTCTGCCCAGGCAAGCCAATGGAGTATGTTGACCATGACAACTGAATTTCTCAATTTACTAACATCTTCCATATTGGAGGATAATGAAGTACAAAAGTTACTGCAAAGTACACAAACTTTCGATGCCGTTATTCTGGAAACTGTACAATGCGAAGCTCTGTTTGGCTTAGCCCAACATTTCGGAGCCGTGACCATTGGTATATCGAGCTATGGCACCGATTTTCATATAGATAAGCTGATGGGAAATATTTCACCACTTTCCTATAATCCAATGCTGCTGTCTTCTCGAACCGAAAAAATGAATTTCAAAGAACGATTACTGAATACTTGGGAGGCCACTGTGATTTGGCTACACAAATATTGGATTCATATGCCGAGTCAGGTGGAATTATATAAGAAATATTTTTCCAATGCAAAAGTGGACTTATATCAGGCTATTGATAATTTTTCTCTCATGTTGTTGGGTCAGCATTATAGCCTCAGCTATGTGCGACCATATTTGCCCAATATGATTGAAGTGGGTGGCCTGCATTTGCAGCCAAATCGGAAGGCTCAAAAACTTCCAGAGTCGGTCGAGAATTTTATTAATGGCGCCGGTCCAGCAGGTGTTATATACTTTTCCATGGGCTCGAATATTAGGAGTGTTGATCTGCCGGAGAATTTAAGAAAAGTGTTATTGGAAACGTTTTCCAAGTTACCACAACGTGTGCTTTGGAAATTCGAGAATGAAAAACTGGAAGGAAAGCCGGAAAATGTTTTAATCAGTAAATGGTTTCCACAACCTGATATTTTGGCTCATCCCCAAGTAAAAGTCTTCATCACACATGGCGGTCTACTTAGCAGCATCGAGAGTATTTATTATGGAAAGCCGGTGCTGGGCTTACCAGTCTTCTACGACCAACACCTAAATGTCGAGAGGGCCAAAAAGGCCGGCTATGGCTTAGGTTTGGAACTGTGGACCCTAAATAGCACTGCACTGCAGGAACAGATTTTGGAGCTCTTTGAAAATCCCAAATATGCCCAAGCAGCTCAACTCAAGTCGAAATTATTCCGCGATCAAAAAGAGTCTTCTTTGGATCGCGCCATCTGGTGGACGGAATATGTACTACGACACAAGGGCGCCCCTCATATGAGAGCAGTTTCGCGAGATATGAACTTGATACAACTTCATAGTTTGGATATTTGGGGCTTACTACTGGGAGCCGCTGCTCTTAGCATATTTACTGTGCTTGTCTTACTACGTTTGATAAGTCTAATCATTGCTAAGGTAGTGAATAAGCTTTTAAACAAGTCTAAGCAAAAGTTACAATAGGCGCAAAATCAAAATGTGCAAAGTCATGATGCTTGAGCACAAAAATTTTTTTATTGTGCTTATTTGTTTTTTCATTTAAATTAAAATGTTAAATGTAAAGAAAGGTAACAAAGACATTATTTGTGAGATTTTTTTTGTAAGTTTTTCATTAAATTTTTAATATATGAAAAATAATTCATATATACTGCAGTTTTTAATCGAATTATTTTAAATGTATGTGTAAATTCGATTGACTGACCGCTCCCAGTGTTCGTACATTATTTGAAAAGACTCATGATGAGTTTACTTAATAAAGGCAATTAAATGATTACGTTTTGACTTTGAGTATATCACATTGCCTTAAAAAATGCCAGTGTTATTTATTTGATTGACTAGGCAATTTTAAAAGATTGTAAAGAGAGCATTGTTGTTTAAATACGTATATTTTTTTTTCTTACTATATCTTATTCTGATAATAACCAATAAAAATAATTTAATTTCATTTATTGATTGTTTCTTTCATAATCGTATAACTTTATTATTTACTTAAATAAAATAAAAATTTACATAAAGTAGCTAACAAAGACGTATCTTTTTAGGAAGCATTTGTAAAGTAATCTTATCTTTCTTATATTATTGATCTAACCTAAGGTTTGTATGTATTCGTAATTTTGTCTTATTGACTTATCACTGTACTCACTAAGATCTCTTTACGCTCTTCAATAGCGATTTGTTGACAAGGCGTGATCTTTACAACAACAAATTTTCTCCACAGCATACGGTGTGTATTGCATGTATTTTCATTTGACTACCCCTAATCATTTCAAAAATTGTTATCATATTATAAACGGTTGTGAAATTGTCTAACGTTATATTCAACCCAGATGGGGCTTTGTGTATAAATTGAGCAATGTTTAGTTCAGTGTCGAGGCTCATTTGGAACAGACATGATTTTTATAAAATTGCTGCTCATCTGCCTGGCTGTATTGCCGGGCTATATAGAGAGTGCTCGTATACTTGCTATATTTCCTTTCCCGGGTCCCTCGCAGTATATTAATGCGCTGCCTTATTTAAAAGCTTTGGCTGCTAAAGGTCATCATGTCACTTCTGTGAATGCATTTCCACAGAAGAAGCCAGTGGAAAATTTCCATGATATTCCGGTCTTAGAAGTCCATGAGAATTACAATGGTAAGAAAATTTACTTAAAAATATACAATAATATTTACAAATAATTTCTAAATTATTTGCAGATGTGATCAAGGATTTTTCAAATCCGCGATCTCTCTGGGAGGAGAATGTCTTTATCAATGAGTTTTTCAAAAACATAACCGAGGCTGTCTTTAAAAATCCTCAAGTGCAAAAAGAATTAATCAAAGGTCGCAACCATTTTGATCTTATAATTGTTGAGGTCATACGCAACGATGCTATGTATGGTTTTGCTGAGCATTTTAAGGCACCCATTATTGGTTTCTCTACCTTTGGCACTGATTGGAATATTGACGAGCTGACGGGCAACACCTCCCCCATGTCGTATATTCCATTGGTTACGAGTGGCCTGAGTGATCGCATGACATATCGTGAGCGTGTATGGAATTTCATTGAGACTATTGTGGCTTGGCTCAGTTATCACTGGGTGGCATTTCCAGTTCAGGAAAGGCTTTACAAGGAATATTTTCCGCGTGCTCAAGTATCTCTGAGCGAATTGCGAAAGAATTTCTCCTTAGTATTGCTCAATCAGCACTTTTCCCTAAGCTTCCCTAGGCCCTATGTGCCGAATATGATCGAGGTGGGTGGTCTGCACATTTCCCACAAGCCAAGCCCTTTGCCATCCGATATAGAGGAATTCATTCAAGGCGCTGGGCCAGCCGGTGTGATCTATTTTTCCATGGGCTCAAATGTCAAGAGTAAGGATTTCTCACCGGAGGTCCGGAAAATTTTAATAGAAGTTTTGGGAAGCTTACCACAACGAGTACTCTGGAAATTCGAAGAAGAGCAACTACCGGGAAAGCCAGACAATGTTTTTATCAGCAAATGGTTTCCACAACCCGATATTTTGGCGCATCCAAAGGTTAAGCTCTTCATCACTCATGGCGGCCTATTGAGTACCATCGAGAGTGTCTACCATGGTAAGCCTGTGTTGGGTCTGCCAGTGTTCTACGATCAGTTCCTGAATGTGGGGCGTGCCAAACAAGCAGGCTATGGCCTAGGCCTGGACTTCAATCAGATGACAGCAGACGAATTACGATCAAATATAGAGAGATTACTGAACGAGCCCAGTTTTTTGATTAAAGCTCAACAAATGTCTGCTCGATATCGGGACCAACCCATGAAGCCCCTGGACAAGGCCATTTGGTGGACTGAGTATGTGCTGAAACACAAAGGAGCCTCTCATATGAGAGTATCCGCCCAGGATTTGAGCTTTATAACTTATCATAGCTTGGATGTGTTGGCCCTACTAGTAGGACTGCCACTGTTGCTGGCGGTTTTGATAGTGATTGTAGTTGCTATATTGTGTTGCAAGCAAATGCAAAAGAAAACTCTGGTTAAACAGAAAAAGCAATAATAAAAAAGTTATAATTTTATAATAAATTAATAGATTTAGAACTAGAATTATTTTTTAGATCGGCGAATTCCCAATGACAAAAGGGTTTCTTTATTTTAACTTGTAAAATTATAAATTGAAATAATAATTTGTAGATATTCATCAGTAATAAATCAATTTTACTTTGTCTTAGTTACCTGATGATTTCCTATTGACAACTAATTAATGCGGACCTGTGAAAAATGTTGATGAACTGCCAAAGCATCACAATATTTGCAATTATTTTTCATTGAAATTCCCATGAAATATCAATGCCTACACGTATAGAATATATTGTGGATTATTACATACTTATACATATGCGTGCAATTTGTTGCACGCTTTAACCAATCAAAAAATGGCGGTGCAGGCTGTATTTAAATTGCACGGTCACTTCCGCTTTCTCTGGCTCTGGGTCTGGCTCTGGCTCTGGCTCTGACCACGAATGTTAAACAGCATTTAAAAGCTCAAAATATATTTTGGTGGTATTGGTGAATCCGTTGGTATTGCCAAATGCGTAATCAAAAATTCATGAGCGATATAAATGTGGTCAATTGTTGTTATTATTACTGTTGTTGTTGTTGTTGTTATTAGCGTTTGCATTTTGTGTGTAAACATTTTTACAACCACTTTTATTATTGGCTATGAAATTCAGTGGCATCTGCCTCTGTTTTCGACTGCGGTATATGCAAATTGTAAATCATTTCATATGATTAAAGTTACCGGCAGTTGGCGGTCATGTCAGGTGAAGAGAGTCGATGAGGACTGGAGATGCATCAGATTCTGCTTGACTGGGCTGACTTGATCCCTTAATACCTGGGTGCTGGGTCGGGTGAAAACTAACCGAATCTGTGAGCCGAGTCCGGTTGAGCCTGATTGAATGACTGACAGAAATAATTTAATGATATCCTGTTTGTGGTAACCTGCGCTGAGCCAGTTTTAATGAACACTTAATGTGGCTTGGCCCCGAATATATTAACGACTGAGGGGGAAAATCATGTTTTTGGAATTCAAGCTCTTTACTGCTATCATCTGCGTATTTATCAAAACTAGTTTAAAGTACGAACCGAAGATACCATCAATGTATCCAACTTTATTCTACTGAAAAATTTCTCTCTGCTATCTACGAGTTAGTATTTTTTTTTTTTTTTTTGAAAATTTAATTGCTTTGTTACGTATATTTTGAAAATACACTGTGACTGCAAAAATCCAATTTGGTAGCACAACTGAAAACAAGAATGTTTGTCCACCTAAAATAGACGTGAAAGTGTCAAAATATTTTTGTGTACTTTTGTTTAGTTTTTAACCCAGAAATATGCTACGCTCGTCTCTCTTTCTCTCCCTCTCTCTCAATCTCGATGGGTGGTATGAGAGTATCAGGTTATTTTGGCCAAGCCACTGTTGTGTTGTCTTTGACTGTCCTTGCCCAGTCCAGGCAAATCATCTGGTTCAATGCATTTTTTTTTTGTAGAACTCTTACTATTGGTGTACAATAGGTTTCTGCTTGTTGCTCTCGCTCTTTGGATGAGTCAGTTTGTTATTGTTTTTACAGCAATTTGTGCAGGTGCAAAGTTGTAGAAGAAATTCTCTGTTAGAACTACGGCAAAACAGCAAAAACATTTCTCCTACTGGGACAACTTTGCCCAGATTTGAAACAACAAAAGAATCGTAGAAAAATATTTGATCCAAAGAAAAGAGAGACTGAAATATTGTTGAATATCTCATATGGAAGTGCCAGTGGCTCTCTGGTTCTGAATTCGATGCCTTAGCACAAAAATTTGATTTGAGTCGAACAATAAAGCAAATTAACCAAAGAGAATTCTATGATAAAAAGAATTTCAATTAAATTGATTTATATCAGTCTCTTTTTCATCAATTTATAAAACTACTATTTCAATTTTTAAATTTCATATATTGCAGTTTTTGCTTTCCTTTTAAAATTATTCTTAATTCCCATCAAAACTTTTCTTTCTGGCCACGAAGCAAAACAAATTCATAAAATTCAATAGGAAAAAACCGTCAACAGTTTCCAGCTAACCGACATTTTTTTTTTTGGTTTGATATTTTTCTTTTTTTTTTTATGGATTATTTTGTAGTCTTTCGTGCAGTTTTAATGCGACTGCCATTACAGCCGCCAACACTTCCGCCGCGGCTGGTGATTTTCAAGCGTGGCGGCCCTGGCCCAAAACAGTTTCAATAAGTTGCGCGAAAACTTTTACACGCCTTTTTGCTGGTAAAATAAAAGAAGAAGAACAAGAAGGAATACAAAAAAAAAAAGAATAGGTTTGGTTGGTCGGGAGTTTGCCGCTCCGCTGTTCAAAATTTGAACGCGCTGATGGGCATTTTTACAATTGAAGCGTTAACTATGTGCAAGTTGGGTAAAAGCAACACGAAAAAGAAAGAAAGAATGCAAAAAAAAAGGAAAACACAGAAAAAAGAAATACACCCGAGAGTGTAGAGAATATAAGAAATAAAAGTGGCAAGATAGAGAAACTAAATTCGAGTGAGCGAGAGGAAAGACTAAAGGAAGCGATTTTCGATAGCGCTACACAATATTTTCTATTTTAGTTTACAAGTTTTATGCCACTGGCAATTTAAAAGCATCACCATGGCAACATGATGCACCACCAGATGCTTAAAAAAAAACCACACACACACATTTCAAAAAATTACTAAAAAAAAATAAGAATAAAATTTGCAGCCACAATCAAATTTTCTTGAGCGCAAAAGCGTAAAAGTGTTGGAAAAGTGTTTCTACACCAGAAAATTTATTTATGCTTTTGCAAGAACCACAGAAAATCCTTAATTAGCTTAAAAATTAAATGCACCCTAGTGGCTTTAATTACGTTTAACCTTTTTAGTTTCTGACTTTGTAACAAACAGATCCTGCAGCTTTCCCCAAATCCATCGTATAACCAAGGCCAGAACAAATAAGACAAATATAATGCCACCATACAATATGGCCATGGCATCTAAATTGTGATACTGTATAAAGTTGAGGTCCTGACAAGCACTGCGCAAGTATCTGGCCCCCTTGTGGCGCGTCACATGCTCCACCCAATAGATAGCTCGCTCCAGAGGGGTTTCATGCTGATCCCGATATCGAGCCGACATATCATTCACCAATCGCACAGCGTTGGGGTCATTGATAATGCGCTGAATAGCTGCGTGGAGCTTCTCAGAGGTGAGCTCAGCAAAGCTGACAGTTACTCCGTAACCATTTTGCTCAGCTCTGGCCATGTTCAGGAATTGATCACCGAAAATGGGTATGCCCACGAAAGGCTTGCCATGGAATATAGACTCGGTTGTGCTCAAGAGGCCGCCATGGGTGATAAAGGCAATTACATTCTTGTGCGCGAGGACATCGTCCTGGGGGAACCAGTCTGAAATATAGACATTGTCAGGCTTGCCAGGCAAGTCTTTGTCTTCAAATTTCCAGAGCACTCGCTGCTTGAGGCCCCTGAATGTTTTTAGAATTGCTTCCCGTGTTTCTAGAGGCAAGCTTTTGCTTTTTAAGTTGGATCCCATAGAGAAATAGATGGCTCCATGCTTAGCTCCACTGATAAACTCTTCTAGATCGGCGGGCAAGGGATTTTTCTTTCTATTAATGTGCATGCCACCAACTTCAATCATGTTCGGTGAGTAGGGTCGGGGGAAGCTTAGAGAGACATGCTGGTTCAGCAGGACCAAGGCAGTGTTGCGTCGCATCTCGTAAAAGTCCTGCTTGTTTTCTGGGAAATATTTGCGATAAATCTCTTCTTGTTGTGGGAAATAATAAAAATTATTGAATATATGCTCATAGGTGAGGAAAGCCAAATTGCCAACTCGTTCTACTAAGGTCATGCGGTCGCTAAATTTGAGCAGGGCACTAGGCACATACGAGGGAGGAGACGGAGTGCCCACCTGAAAAATTAATAAAACACTTATTTAGTATTAAGAAGTAGAAAGATAAGGTTTAAGTGTTCCTACCAAATCTGTGTTCCAGGAAATGGCTCCAAAGGTACCAAGGCCGATGAGAGGTGCATTGAAGGCCTCAGCCAAGCCAAACTGAGCCTCATTGAGAAAAACTTCACATATCACAGCATCAAAGGTTTGATTTGATTTACGCAGCTTATCTATTTTCGGATCTTTGAGCACGTTTTCAGTTATAGTTAGACCCATTTTATAGAAATTTAAAATCTGCCTATAAATGGGCAGCTTGGACGTCTCAAATAGATTGGACACAGCACCTGTTAAAAAGATTTTTTAATTATTTAATTTGTATAAACACCAAGTCAATCGGGTTATGTAATCTTTCAGTAACTTGATTAAAACTTAATTACAGGTGCGATACGGCGTATTATTCACTTATTACACAGAAATAATCATAATGTTCTGATTTTGCTTACCTCCCATGGCCTCCAGTATAGAAGGCAAAACTATATCGTTGAGATTTTTCACAGGTTTCTTGAGCGGATAGGCCGATACAAGGGTCACCTGGTGACCGGCTCCAGCCAGACCCTTGGCCAGGGCAGATCCCACATTATAATGTGAACGTGCTGCCGTGGGCAAGACCACCAAATAGTTGTACGCCGATGCGCAGCTCAGCAGGCCGAGCAACAAGACGCCAAAAAAACTTGTTTTCTCACGCAATATTTTCATGACTTAGAATTTTATTTGTTCAAGCTTTTGAACATTCCATAAAAAACAAAAATAATATTTTATTATTTTGCCTCTGGTTGTTCGCAACCGCTAAAGTTTTTCGCTAGACTGTCGCCGATCGGCTCTCGAGAACGGCTTTAATAAGCAGAGAAGATATGAAAACGAAATTGAGTGGATGAAGCAAACAGCAATAGAGAGAACGAGCAGAGAGTATAAATGTAAAAAGCTAAAAATAAATACAAAATATGTGTCAAATTTGTGGCATGTGTGAGAGATTTTTAACAATTCTTTTTGCTTATGCAATTTATGAGTAAGTTTTGTATTTGCCGGCTTTTACGCCACAGTAACGCCAAATATAAAATAAATAAAATGTGATTCTAAAAAAAATATAAAAATAAAATAAATAAAAATATTCACAGGTTCGTTTTTCCTAATTTCAAGGCTCTTTGAAATAAGCCATTAAATTATGAAATGCGACATCTTTATCAATCAATATCAAGAGTTATTACAAAAATAATAAATAAATAAATAATTATAGCAATACAAAAAATTTTAATCTCTAATAATTCTACTATAAATAAAGTAAAATCGTTTTTGTCAAGTCACTGAGAATTTCATCAAAGCATATAAGTTTTTAGCAAGCTTTTTCCCATTTTGAGAAGGCTTACCGGTTTTTGCTCTCCAAATTTTGATTTAGTTTAAAAAATTCTACACCACAGGAAAGTCTGCAGCGCTTCCAGTTTGAAGTAGAAACTTTTGTGTATTATGAAATCATTGTTAAATCTTCTGAAATATATATTCTCTGAGTTTTAATAGAAATATTTATAATTTGTTAAATATTATAAGTTCCAAGAATACTATATAAAAAATAAATAATAAATTTAAAATCGATTGAAATATTTTCTTTGGTTTCTTCTTGAGATTTTTGTGTGATTCTGAATTCGTTCTATTAAAACCTGTGCCGAAAGGGAAAGGGTATACTTTACTCAAAAGGAGACATACGAGACATCCCATAGTGTAATCAGGGTGACTAGAGAAATCGATCTAGTCTAGTCCGCTCGTCTGTCTGTTGACCATGAATACCGGAGATATTATCAAATCCAAAAAGGTCTTCTAGCCTCTTAACAATTTTAACCGACTGTGAATCATATTCTCGTATTATTATTCTTCAAATGGTTCAAAAGTGCTTTGGTCATTATCAATATCATTTAAAAGAATCGGTTAAAAGCTCTAAGCACATTTCAAATGTAATTGATTATTTGTTTTTGGTTATTAAGATATCTCCGAACCTGTTCGCACGTTGTTACTAATTAGCGGGAGTGCGGCGCTTATCAAGAGTTTTGAATCGATAAGATTTACGTGATTGTCGGTGTGTCCCAAAGAACTAACCTTTCATAATTTCGCTGTGGACACGGTCCAAATTTCTGAAAAAGCTTGTGCTGAAAGAGTGAAAAGAGTGGGCGATCCAAAGTTAAGATTACAAAGTCAGATTGATTGAAAAAAGCATGGATCTCGTTAATTTGTCAATGTTTTCTAAGTTTGGCTTAAGTCTTATTTTCATATATGGCATGGGTGTGCTCGTGGAGCTTTTATTAATTCTTATCATTTTAAGAGAGCTTATTTATGAATTTGAGCTTTTGCTCTCTGTATTCAGATGGATCAATTATTCAAACATATCAAAACATAGCTGAGCTTTAAGAGTTTGATTTCTCTATTTCTCTTTTACACGCTTCTCTTTTGTTTTGTTTATATGTAGGTATTATCAACTGAAATATAAGAACTCTTTTCAGAACGAAAAGTGGAAAAAGCTTTTGGGTATCTAAACGTTTTGCAACGTTTGCTTGACGGTCTATAAAGACAGCATAGAATTCCACCGGCCGGTAGTGGAAAAATTTACTTACTCGCGGCTGTTTCAGTAAAGTAAATTATTTTATTTTTCTTATTTAATAAATTAAATTGTTATTTTTGGAGAAATTAAATTATTGATTGAACAATGCGGGCTCCGTTTTTGTTATTTTTTGCGTGCTGCGCCCTCAGCCTAGGCTTTACGAATGGCTACAAATATTTATTAGTATTAAATTCGGCTGGTCGTTCGCACTTTAATTTTGGCAGTGCCCTGGCCAGGGGACTGGCATCGGCAGGTCATGAGGTCACCGTAGTTTCAGCCTATCCTTTAAAAAAACCCATACCCAATTATTATGACATACCAGTTACCAGTTTATTTCAAAGTCAAGCAGGTAAACAGTGAAAAGTTTTAAGAAAAAAGTGAACAAAATGTGTAACGAAACAAAAATTGCAGGTGACTTAGCCGCCTTGTGGAAGTCGGTCCAAAAGCCATTGGTGCTCAATCTTGTGGATCACTATAATATGGGCTTCCGCATAACTCGAGCCCTGTTTGAGGATGTCAATTTTCAGGAACTATTAAAGAGTAACCGCACTTTTGATGCAGTTATTTGCGAGACCTTTTACAATGACGCCCATTATGGTTTGGCTGGGCACTTCAATGCCCCCTTGATAGGCCTGAGCACTGGAGGTGGTCTGACATTTATCTCGGATATGGTAAGTCTGAAAAGATTAAAAACTTGATTATGTATAACAAAAGTATTTGTCGACAGGTGGGCTCACCTTCTCCAGCATCGTTTGTGCCTCATATAATGATGCCTTTTAATGACCATATGACTTTTTACCAACGGTTCCTTAATTTGGCTTTCCTGGCCTATGAACGTTTGCTCTTGGATTATTACCATTTGCCAGAACAGGCCAAAATGTATAAAGAATATTTCCCTGAGAATAAGGCCTGCTTCTATGAGATGCGCAGAAATGCATCCTTGGTTCTGATAAATCAGCATGTCTCCCTAAGTTTTCCACGTCCCTATGCCCCCAATATGATTGAGGTCGGCGGTCTGCATATCGATGATCGTGTCAATCCCTTGCCGGCGGATATTGAGAAATTTATCAATGACTCTGAGCATGGTGTCATATATTTTTCCATGGGCTCCAATCTCAAAAGCAAGGACTTGCCACCAGAAAAGGTTTCAATTATTTTGGAGACTTTCGGAAGTTTGAAGCAGCGTGTCTTGTGGAAATTCGAGCAACCCAATTTACCTGGCAAGCCCGATAATGTATACATTTCAGATTGGTTTCCACAAAACGATATTTTGGCCCATGAAAAAGTCTTGGTCTTTGTCACACACGGTGGTCAGCTGAGCACCACCGAATCCATCTACCATGGCAAGCCTTTTGTGGGCATACCCATTTTCAGTGATCAATTTTTCAATATGGCCCGTGCCGAACAGGGTGGCTATGGAATAATGTTGGACTTCCGGAATCTCAGTGCCGACAAATTTAGAGCAGCCTTGGAGAAAATTATCAGCACACCCTCGTACGCCCAGCAAGTGCGCTCAATGTCGGCTAACTATCGGGATCAACAACAGAAGCCCCTCGACAATGCCATCTATTGGGTGGAACATGTGACGCGGCAGAAGGGAGCCGCCTATCTGAAGAGTGCAGCCCAGAGGCTCAACTGGTGGCAATACCATAATGTCGATGTCATACTAACGGCTCTGACCATTTTCCTCATTCTTTTCATTGGAGTGCCTTGTTTCCTATGCTTTGTCACTAGGAAACCCAAGAGAGCTACCAAACAAAAGAAAAACTGATTAAGTGCTCATTAATTTTAGAAAATAAATCTTTAAGCTTAAGTTGCAAATATATATAGAAAAAATTAATTCAAACAAAATCAAATTTTTATAAATTTATAAAAATTAAGAGAGTTTTGATTTAAGAGAGTTTGTTTTCATTGAAAACTTGTTCAGACTCTCTTTGAAAAATTCTCATTACTCTTTGGTATCTCTTTTTTTAAATTCAATCAAATTGGTTGAGAGTTAATGCTCTTTATCTGACCACAAATAATCAAGTCATGACATTATCAAAAATATGTAAAGTTCCTCCAAATTATTAATATATATAGAGATAAAAATGTATTTATTATTTCAAAAATTAAAGAAGGCCAATATTTTGGAATAATATTTTTTAAACTAAAATTTCGAAATCAAAAACAAAAAATAATTTTTAGAGAGTTTTCCCATGGGAGTCAAATTCTGCTTAATTAATTATTTAATTTGTATTTTGCATCTGCATTTTTTTATATTCTCCTTTTTTCAAACAAAATGGTTTTACCTTAAAAGACACTGGAAAAAAACCGTGTTTTGATTTGGTAGGGGATATATATTTTTATGGATCTTAGATCTCAGTGAACTTGTTAAACTTATAAGAAATTTCAAGCCAAAAAATGACGCTGACTGTACCGATTGCTTTATGGCCGATGACCTTGTTATCGATTGCAGGGCTTGCTGCCGATAACTTTAGCCAATGTTGCAGGCTGTACAAGTTCAGCTGTCCTGCTAGCAGTAATAATCTTTGATTGCCCAAATAAAATATATAGAAGTAGATAGAATAAACTATGAAGGAAATCCATATATATATATAAAAGTGTGAGCCCCTCACAAGTTCTTCAAAACATATTAAATTTTATCAAAATTTAAATCAATTTATTTTGCAATTTATTTTTTTCTTTTGAGTTAGAAAATAACTACCTCTATGTTATCAATGATGATAAAAAATCGACATTGTTATTTATTTATTTTTTTTGTATAAAAATTTTTATTTAAAAATTTTTTCACTGTGTAAGCGGTTTCCATCAATATTCTGTGTTCACCTTAGTTATTTTAAGAGATTTGCCTAAAATGCTCATTGATTATTTGATTGTGTTTTCATTTTCATTTTCATTTTTGTTGCTTTTCCATTGTGTCTTTTTTTATTTTTAAGATAATTGAAAATGTATGCTAATTTAAAAGGAGCAGCTGGCATTTCTATTTATTATTTCACAATATACACGTGGGTGCTCTGATTGATTTTCTCTTATTTTACTTTTTTGCTTTGTTTTGAATAAAAAGTATGTATAGATCAAATTTAAATAACCAATATAGTCTAGGCATTAAATCAGCATAGAGAAAAAAAAAATTCAATACACATCCACGTGGCTGCATGACTCCCAAATGCGAGAGTGGCGGGGGAGAGAGATGCTTGAAGGTGCAAAACTGTTGAAAAAAGAAAATGAAATTTCAGAGAAAGAGATGAAAAAACTTTTTGTGGGATGCTTTGCAATCTTTCTGCAGTGACATTGAAAAGCGGCAAAGGCAACAATAACAACAAAAACGATGAGAGTAAGCTGAAGAAATATGAAAATGCTTAAGTATGACGAAGAAAATAAAAAGTTAGCTATGTAAAAAAGTTTTCTTTTTGATGGCGTGCTGAAAGTGAAAAGTAAATTTACGCAAAAGTCACTGAAATGCACACATACACACACCCACACCCACACCCAAACTCAAACCCACATACGCATTGACTGGAGTTATAAATTGTGTGTGGCTGGCAGGAGCAGGTGTGCGGGTTGGGTGGACAAATAACATGGAAAAGAATATGAAATGGAAAAATGAAATGAAACGGAAGTTAAAGTTGATTTGTTTGGCAAGAAAAAGAGCTCCTACATATTTATACACCCATGCCGACCCACACATATTGACAGCCCATTTTGCGGAAACGGAAGTGGCATTTCAAACGTGAGGCTGATGAAGTTACAAACAACACCAAAAGGCTATTTCACCTTGTGTATGTGTGTGTGTGTGTGTGTATGTGTGTATTGCCTTAACTCATATGTAAGCTCAAATAAATTTAGCATAACAATACTTTGAAAATTTCTACATTTCTTTCTTTCGCGACGGGCCATACAGGGCGTATGCGTATTATGAGTTTTGATTTTGATTCGAAAATAATGCGCATAATTTTAAAGATATTTCACTTGCCAGACAAATATTATTCATGGTTCTTTCTTTTTTATTTTTTTTTTTTTTTGCTTAATAAACTGCGGTGGTGTAGATGGCTGGTTGGCTGACTCTTTGGCTGGCAGCTTTAATGGTGCAGTAACGTAATTAAAAAAGACATTGCGGCCACCACAATGGCCACCACACGGATACAAATACAAGCGCGCATTCTCAATGGCAGAGATTGCGCCGAAATGGCCATACATGCCCTGACAATGGCCGTACTGCCGGTCTGATATACAAAGGAGGGGGGGAGGAGCATAGTCTAGGGATCGTGGAGACTTTTTTTGGTTGGGAATCGGGGGCAATACCAGGCACTGCTGCATCGTGCAAATTGATTGCAATTGTTGAGTTGATTGGCAGGCGAAACACACACACACACTCGCACAAATTCACTCCTCTTTACCGTACAATCGTTTACATATCTTTTCTGCATGCGACACTTGCAACAAAGCCAGCAACAACAGCAACAACAACAAACACAATTACAACAGCAAAAAGCTTCACTTTGTGGCATTTTGCATTATTTTTGCCCTCGCCGCATTCACTGTTAAATTCGCGGTCTTTTATTTTTATTTTTTCTCTTTTTTTACTCTTCGCTTTGCTTTTGATTTATTATTTTTGTTGTAGTTTTTAATTAAGTTCGTTTTTGTGTTTTACACAAATGAATAAAAAGCGTTTTGAAGTTTTAGCTGGACAAAGTTGTAAATGAAGTGTTAGTCGATTTATTGATGGACAATTTTTTTTTTTTTGATTTTCCAATTTGGTATTCTTAATTTCCTAAGTTTTTAATTTGTTCTGGAACATAACAGACCTTCGAATTTTAAATTCAAAATATTTATTTGATTTAAATTTAAATGCATTTTGTTTTTAGCTATTTTATTTAATTTTTAGAAGAATCATAATTATGAAAATATTTGGTTTATTTATTTTTACCCTTTCATTTACAATAATCAAAGTTTCGATAAATCCTTACCGATAACCTCTTTAGTCAAGTCAATCGACCAAGGGTTGCCAGATCAACTACGTAGGACGTTGCCACAATAGTTTGACTTTTGCTTATTTCAGCTAAAATTTAGTAAGTTTAAATGTAACGATTGCAAATTAGAGTATCAATAATTCACTCATCTGGCGTATGTTGAAATTAAAAAGTGAATAAAATACTTGCATAAATTATTTGCAATTAATTAGACCAGTGTACATTTTTTGGGCAGTCTCTTGACTGCCAAACTGCCAAACTTGGTGGATTAATTTATACATATATACATATATATAAATATCTGGAACAACTAAAAATGTAAGCTTGATGCAATAAATTTATATTAAAATTTGGAAATATTTATTGTGACCTTTGGCAGTGCTCGAAAGTGCAATTCGAGTTGCTTGTTTTTATTTGGCTTTCTAAAATGAACTGTAGCAGTGATATGAATATACAGAGATTTTTTTTTCATTATTTGTCTAATAAGTACAGTTAAGTGATGATTGCTATGCTATGAAAAGCAGCTTATCCAGTCATTGTCTTTGCTCCATCATAGGAGTCATTGTACTTTAGTCCAGATTTCATGGTTTCGTTTTACTGGTTTTTAATGAGACGGCTAACCCAAAACCCAGAAAGAATTGCGGGGTGGCTCACAGATTGAGGACTTGATGGCTTGAGACAGATTTAAGCATTTTGCAGTGCAATGAAAGTTGACAATGATTGGAAGGGGGAGAAAACAGAGAAGTTCTACAAAAATTTTTAGGAGGCAACAAGCTGGCATAATTTTTGTCTTTCTTTGGAGTATGTGGGAATTTTGTGAGGCTCTGGGACAAAGTTGTTATTGGCTGGCTGCTCTCTTTGAAATATTAAAATTAATAATAAATGTTGACAGCATTCATTTGCGAGAGGTCTTTATTATTTCTGCCAAGTGGAGTCGGCTATGCCAACGCATTCTGTATTGTTTACTTTTGTCTACTCGCTCTCTCTCTATGCCAGTATTTCAATTTCTTTTCCTTTTCGCATACTTTTTCTCTTTCTTACATCATTTTTCTCTATTCTGTCTTCTTTTTTTACGTTGTGTGCCCATCTGCTCTGAGGTCGTGATTTTTATTTTCTGCTGGTCATTTTGCTTCTTTTCTTTCAGGATTCTTTTTTTTCTGTCTTTTTTACTCGCCATCGTTTTCTGCTAAATTAAATTTTATTTTAACTGTTATGCTTGAAATTGGTTACAATTTTTATGTTTATTTGTGCCAAAAAAAATTTTTACTCTTCTCTTACTTGGAGATTGTCTTCCATTTTAATTTGATTTTGTTTGTCAGTGTTTTTGGTTTCGACTGCCAAATATCAGCGCTAATTTGTTTTTAAATTATTTAACAATTTTTGACTGGCATTTTTCTATGTTGGCAGCGACTTTTAACGTGGCCGACTCTTTGGCGCCAAGCCCAAAAGGAAATCAAAAAATAAAAGATAAAGTAACAGTGTAAATTTTATGCCTGCACTGCTCTGAATAAAATAATCTAATTAGATTCTGTTGCAGACTGATGACGACACCAAGCTGAGCAGGATGAGTCTAGGAGCGATTTGTTTTATGCCACTTTTTTTTGGCAACAGTTGGCGTTAATGTGTGCCAAGAAATGCGCCAAGGAAAATGCGATTTGATTCTTGGGAGTTTTAGTATTGTAAAAAGCTTCGCTGCCAAATTGGCTCTAGAAAATGGCAATCTTGGCTAATAGTTATAATTCTTACTACTCTTGTTTTTTTTTTTGCTTCTCTCTGTTTCGGCTTGGCTCCCATCGAGAGACTTATGACTTTCTTCTAGACAATGTTATTTATATTGGTAATCAGTGGATTCTTGTGAAAGGCATAAAATTCGATTTGCTGAATTAATTTTTATTTATTTTTTTATTTTTCCCTTTTATACTGTAAATGCTTTGTTTTTTAGTACTTTAAATAGTTTTGCTGATTGTGCAGAATAAATTTATCAATGAAATGAAATTGCTTTTTAGTTCATTGAATATGGCTAATTTTGTATTTGATTAAAATAATTTTGTGTGTGGAAAATTAAATGATTGACTTGGTCTCCAATTACTTCAAACATTTAATTGAAACTTTCTTAAGTTTCTTATAAGTCTGAGTAAAGACAGCAAAATACATAAGGTGTTCTGTGATTTCCTGTGGATAATAATTGAATAATTTTATTTAATTGCAGAAAGGGTGATGATTATTATTGATGACGGCAATTTAATTAGCGGCCTATTATCGGTAACTCTTTTCAGTCAAGTGAAGCCAGTGAAAGACTTGAATTTCTTCTGCCTGTATATGGCTGGCAATTGAATGTCGGTTTGTCTTTTTATTGGCTATTTATAATGATATTATAAAAGTCGCGGTAGGTCTGGATGCTTTTGGTTGTGAAGTTCCATTTTATCAACGCGATTGCCAATTAAAGCCTATCAACATTAACGTGTTTCCTGCCTGTACACATGCAGAGTTGGCCAACTCTGCCAGGGCGTTGGCAGGGCTTGGTCATGGTAATGATGATAACGAGTTCCACAGCACACCAGGAATCTGATCACAGGCCCACGTATGTCGATGACAATAAAGCTCAAAATAAAATGGTGGAAAAAGACAGCTAAAAAAAGGAGCTCCCAAGAAGTTGTAAAAGGAAAAAGAAATTAAAGAGTTGAAATTACTTTATAAGAACAGTATAATATTGTTTTTTTTTTTATACATTTTAAAACATTTCGCATATCGGAATAAATTTTGTGCTGCAAATTATAATTTTTATGAGAATTTACATAAGACCCAAGTGAAGGATGTCTTGTGTTTCCAGGCATTTGTTTCTGAGGCCTCGTTTGGTTAAAAAAAAAAAAAAAAAAAAAAAAAACTGGGAACTGTGATGCTGATGTGTCCACCTTGGCTAACGACAACGTCAGCTACTCGAATCGGTGTTCAGGTAGCCCGTTGGTTGGTGGTTCTCTTTGTGGAGTCTGACGTCTTGCTGGGTTGAAACTGGTCAGGAGTCTGGTTGGTTGGTTCGTTGGCTGGCTGCTTTATGTGTCTGACGGTAAATTAAAAAGCATAAAGCACAAGAAAACTGTCGCACGAAAATTTATGCACGACATGCATATTAAGCGAGTGTTAATATTAGAGGAGCCCAGTCAGATATCAGGTAATTTTCCTGCTCTTTTTGACTTTGACTTTGCCGGGCACTGAAATGCTGGACCCTTTTCTTTTTTTTTTGTGTTTTTGCTGTAAGCAACCTCAAACCGAGCAATAGACCGTGGGACAACGGGCTGTCAATTTTCATTTCTGTGGGGGCAGTTCATGTTAAAATGGCGCATGAAACGTCATCCCGAGATGACCATGGCTGACATTTTGCGGTTGTTCTAGAGTAGCATGATTTTGCCGCACACATGTCTTTCAATGTCCAGTGTGGTAACTGGCCTCAAGTGCACATGCCAACGACCAAACCAAACAAACTGAATCACCTCCTCACCTTTTTCGACATTGGCTTGCCCAGTCGCGCAGCAAAAATGTAAGTAGCCAGAATGCGGACAGCCAACTAGTGAGCAGCCATGCAATTTTCCAGTTCAAAGGCTTAAAACTAAATTAAACTTTATGACTTGGCTACGCACCGCAGGATTTTCAGCCACAAAAGCCACCAACAATCATGACACAGAAAGGGATTACATGGCGTATGAAGAATAATGTTTTTGACTGTCAAGTGTGTATGTGGCTATGTGATTTCTTCTACTTATTTTGTTTTCTGTCCTGCTATTCTTAAGCATTAGCTCTCAGCTTGGGTTGGCTTTATTGTTATGGCAATTGCATGTGGTGCTGGTGTTGGCCGCAAACAAATAAATGTAATGAGTTTAACTGAAGTGGACAAACGGCGATACTACCAAGGGTTGCCTTCTCTCCGAAACTGTCGTGTCCTTCGGCGTTCTGTGATTTTTTATACCGACATTTTATTGAGCAAATATTAAAAATATTGCAAATCGTTTACACAGACACCAAACATCAACAAACAGCAGCTTACTCGTCTACCTCACCGTCATTACTGGCCAACTCAAATATCAACACTTGGCATGCTCATTGGCATTGGTACTTTTTGCCATTAGTGGCAGCCGTTGCCAAATTGCTTAAGCGGCTGGGCCAAGTCAGTCGAAATGGCTAAGCTTTTGCTTGTTATTATTGTTTGCAAAAGCATTTTTGAAATAGAGAAAGACTAGAGAATGATTCCTTCTATCCCCCCATTTGCTCTCTTGTCTTTAACCGTTCAGACAGATAAACAAACAGATTCAAAAAAAAAGAAGAGAAAACCAAATCTTTAATAATCTGTGCGAGTGACAGAGAGAAAAACCACTTAATGTTGATATGTGTGAGTGTGTGTATGCTTGTATGGTCGACCAGCCAGTAAAGCTCTAGCCAACTTAATGTAATAGCCAAAGAAATCTTAGCGGACAAACATTTGCACACACACACACACACTCACACAGTTACATTTAGAAAACAAATGTTGCAACTCGGTTTTTGGATACTTTTTCACATTCCTTGGTTTTATTTTTTTTTGTCTTCACTTCTTGCTTTAGTCCTCTTTACTTTATTTGTTCTTTAGCCTTGCTTTCGCCTTGCACCTTCTCCATAATCTTCTGGGACATGTGTTTCAAATGGTTTTTCACCCAGCTGCCCATTTAAAAAGTACACACATATCCGGCAAACTTCAGGCCACAGTTTGTAAAAAAAAAAAAAAAACTAAAACTTAAAATATAGAAAAAAAAATTGAAAGAGTTTAAGTTTGCTTAAAGAATATATTTTTCGGTAATTTCTACCGATTTCCGATTTTTAAAACTTAAGCCAATTAAATGTAATAAATCATTCCTTTATCTAGTGATATGTGTTATACGTATTTGTTTAGAATTCCATTCGATGAACTCAATTTGCATTTTGCCATTTCAACGGGGCGTAATAAAAATTAACCATTTTTATGAGTTTTTGTTGAAAATTGTTATGACAACTGAATTGAAAACTAAAACAAATGAAATATTTTGAATACAAATGAAAACTGCAGAAATATTAATTATTATTTTATTATAGATTTGATTTCACAAACTTCTAATTGGAAATGTTTTAGTCTGTATTGAAATAAATTTCAATTGTTATTATTCATTTAATTATATAATCGATGTAATAATTAAATACTCAACAAATCACTAAACTATTTTAATATTTTATTTCAAAGAGAAAGAATTTAAGAAAGATCAGAAATTCATATGGCTTCAATTGCTATTGGCATGAAGTAGCTGTGGCTGAGTAACACACACACAAAAGCGGGAGTTCAATATAGATGGGCAGCTTTCAATATCTTATAATATTGCGCATACGCGATGTTGGCTGCGCGTTCGAATGGATGCACTTTGAGTTCGCCGAGCTGTTATTGCTTTGGTTAGTTGCTTTTTGTTGTCTTGACAGTGAATCCTCTTGTCTGTCTGACAGTCATTCTGCTCGGTCGCTGGCTGGCGGACTGCTTTCCTTGCCTGTTGCCACACTTACGTTGAGTGCGTGTTGGCGCAATAATCAACAGTTATATTATGAATGCACAAGCACATTGGTGAGTAAAAGTGCCACCGGCAGCAACTTGTTCATAATGCGCATTTTAACCCCTTTCGGTTGGTTCAGCCAAAGAGGCAAGTTTCCTTATTCCCCAACCAGAATCGCTGGCTTGGTTTCACTGTGCCTTTCATATCTTCTGTCTGTGTTCCTCACACAAATACAAAACCCACACAGAGACACTCTCATATGACACTCATCTAAGTGATACGATAAATTTGGGATTTTCTTAGCATTATGCGCAGATTTTGCTGATTTCTTTTATACTTTTATTCTTCGTCTTATTTCGTCTTATTGCCACTCTGCTCTAGCGTTTTCTCCGCACTTTTTTTTTTAAACAAGTATAAATATATATATATATATATATATATATATATATATATATATATATATATATATATATATATGGTATTTTTCTTTTATTATATTATTTTTGCGGTATGTTTGTTTGCCAGTTAGCTTGAAACTTTTTTAATAATAAATAAAAGTGCTTAACTTAATTCGTGCTTTTCAAAATGTTGTGGTTTGATGCCATTCCAAGTATGCGTTGAGCTGGCTGTGTCTCTATGTGTATGTGAATGTGTGTGTTTATCTTTGTGTGCTATATGGATTTGCAGCTTGTATTTGCGCTTTTTATTTGTTCCTTTGATTTGCGCCCTGCCAATTTCCCTCATTCGGTTTGTGTTTTTATGTGTATCCTTGTGAGAGTTTGTGAAAATAATTTTTCGATTATTGTTGAGTTGTGCTTTCTGTGTATGGGCGGGTATATGTATGCGTGTGTGTGTGTGTGTGTGTGTGCCTGTTTACTCGCACGCTTTGCTGCGCTTTTCCATTTCTCCACTTGCTTACGGCCAAAGTGCAATTTATTTCCCCAGCGACTGGGAAACTCTCATATGTGACATTATTATTGGGAGTCGTCATTTGTGTGATTTACGCTTATCATAAAAGCAAAGCGGGTAATTTTGTTATTACAAAACGATGAAAACAAAAAAATTGAGAGCCAAACAAAAACACCACGATGAGAAGGACAGAGGGTGTGCATGGAAATGTTTTGGCCATTGGCCATTTTTATTCGAGTTGAAATCCATGACATTTAGTGACATGCCAGAGGATTAAAATTGATGGAACGCTAAAATCATCGGCAAAACACTCAGAAATAAGCTAGTGGATTTCTAATCAAAGACAAGCAAATCCTAAATAATAAATTGATTAACAAATATATTAGTAGAGGCTGTAATCATTTTTGGAATAATTAAATGGCACACCCTAATGTCCAGACAAGTCACAAATAATTAAAAACTTATTAAAATATATTTTAAATTCAGAGCATTTGCGGTTTCAGTAGCCAAAAATAAACTAATATTTTAGTATATAATAATAAATTTGATACTTAAGCTGGCCAACTTTTTGAGCTGGCAAAACTCTTTGGGAGGAAATAAAAAATCTAACAAAAAATATATAAAACCCGTTAGCAGACATGGCCAGAACCACAAATAAAATTGTCAAATACAAAAGTAAAAACCAGAGTGAAAGAAGAAGACTTGATCTAGCTCATATTTGCATTTTATATATACCCATACACACACACACACTCACACACACAAATATATATCTATATAGATATTCACACATGTCGGGGAGAAGTAGAAAGAAAATTATTTGCTACTTTTAATTAGTGCCAAAAAGTCATTCCGAGAGACGCTACGAGTTGCCCAAATTACCAAAAAGGAAAGCCGAAAAAATTGATAGAGAGTGGTGGAATGTTGGAGGGGAAGTAAATAAATTGTTACGCCCACTTGTTCAACAAAGACTATACTCGGCCTGGTGTCTTTTTGTCTCTCTCCTTCTGGGTATCTGTCTCCGTCTCTGTCTCACTCCGTAAATTCTCATTTTTAATGACAATATTTGCAGTGAAGCCAGAAAATACGAGAGAAGCTGGATAAAGGTTACGTTATAGTGAATTCCCTAGATTTTGTCCTTCTGTGTGCAATTGCATTGCATTGCCTAAACCAAAAAATGTTCAATTATTAACCCATAATGATTGGGTAAGAGTGGAGTCTGTGTTTTGTGAATTTAAACTGGCATTCATTCCACATACAGGATTCAGTTGAGTACGCCAGTCGAGAGTTTGACTTTTTTACTTGTCCTAGAAAATATTTCGACTACTGCCACTGTCATTCTGTTTATGTAGATGTGCTGTGGCTTGATGCTGTCAATGCTGTCGTTTTTCGAAAATTATAGACTATGATTTTTGTCAAATTGCTTTCATTTTTGTCATGCACAAAACACACACAAAGCGAAACAGACAAATTGCGAGAGGCTGACAAAAAGTTGTACGGAAATGTACACCACCAGACTTTGGCGTTGAAAACATGCCATATGCCACTTGCAAATATCCAAAGCAATGAGAGTTAGAAAGAGAAGGGGCAAAAAAAAAAAAAAAAAAAAAAAACAAAACCTTCTTAGCCTTTGTTGCTTGTGGCTCAACTTATCTATACATATCTACATATCTCTATCTATATCTTTCTGTCTCTCTGACTCCATGGCAAATGTCACACATGCATTTCAATTTGAATTTACAATATTTTTGCTACAGCTTCAGATTCTGCTACAGCTACCAGGATGAAAGGCAAGCCAACTATTTTACCAATTCAGCCAACGATTCAGTCTGGGCAACTTGCTAGACTCAACTGATTTTTGCCACCCAAAAGTTCCCTTGTAGATTGTGGTTGGGTTTGTCATTTGCATACTTTGCACTTAAGTGAATTTAATCTTTTTGAATGCTTTTCTTCGATACACACTCTCACACTCGCCTGCACACTGACACACATTTTGAATGCATATAACTTTGTGCCCTTGTATATTTTTTGGCCATTTTTCTTAGCAAGCAGAAAAATGTGTTTATCTTTTGTATGGATTTTTAATGTCATCTATTGTATCTCTTACTCACACTAAGAAATAAAACATATTTTTTTTTTTTATATATCAATATAATGTGAAAGCTGTAAGATATGCTCGGCTTATGGGAAGATTTATTCTATAAAGAATATTTGAAGTTTTTGATTGAATGGAAGATGATTTTGATATAGTTAAAAAAAAATCATTCAATTCCATATTGTTAGAGGTAAGTATAAGCATTTTTGAGATTCCTGGTTATTAATTAAAAATATCTTTAGTATCTTTCATATTTGAAATTACCGAAAGTCCTTTAGATTTATTTTATGCCCCCAGCTCTGATAGAGTATTTTTGCGTCATCGAATTTGTTTGCATTTAGTTTTGTTCTTTATCAGGGTTTTCCTGTTTTGCTCTCCATCTTACCAGAAACATCAGCAATTTCATTGTTATTTCGTTCTATGCTCAGTTTATTTTATTAAAATTTTAATTGCTTTTCGTAAAATGTTCGTATGTAAAATTTTTATTACATTTTTTCCTATCAATTCTGCCTAAATAGCTGAGCTGCCTTGACATTTTGGTGTTTTTCATGTTTTAGTTTTATAGATGGTTGTACTTTTAAGATTTTTAATTTAAAGTCTTTGACCGAAATAAAATTTATTTGCCATGCAGATGGCTTTGAAAAATTGTTTTTAAATGAATTGGGCTAGTATTTTTGGTTTTCCTTTTATATATATTTTTTTTCTTTTAAATTCTAAGCCTAAACCTAACTAAATAGATTATTTCTTTTTTTGTTATTTTGCTGGAAAAGTTTTGTGCGACTTTTGAAAAAATATTTAAGAAATTTAATCAATGAAAAGAAACTAAAATAAATCATTAAAATTAAACCAAAAGAGAGAAAGCAGCTTAAGGATTTTTATCTGAATTTTCTCTCAAAAAAGAAACCTTCACATTATTCGTCTAACTTGTTCTGGTGAAACTTTTTTTATCCAATTATTTCTTTTTTGCCTTGAAAAATGCTCACATTTCAGCTATTAACTCACTAGCTATTTAAAGTATTAAAAGAGTAGCACATTTCGAGTGCAGTTTATGCACTAAACTTATATGCTAAGCGGCCATAAAGGGTTCACGAACAGCGAGCTTGGAATTTGCCTTTATTATTTTCCCTTTTTGTTTTACTTAGTCAAAAGCAAACTGAAAATTAAATCTAATTATGTGCGGCCAACAATTTCAGCCACAACAGCAGTTAGGTCAGGTGGGCTTTCATTTTGCCCAACTGACCCGCACAAATGCGTCTATTGACTCAAAACAATGCAGACAAAAGACCAACGTTGGCATGGAGCTCCTGTGACTGGGATTGCTGCAACTGACCCTAGCAGAGGATATCCAGGTGCCTACGAGTCGGTAATGGAGTCATCAGCTCAGCTGTGGTGTAGGAGCAGTCTGAGGGCCAAAGTAAATAAGTGGCGAAAACAAAAAGGTGCCCTGGCATGAAATAAAATTAGCTGAAGGTAAAATGGAGCAAAAGCGTTTGGCTTCAAATATTTATGCTCTTTTCAAAAGTTTCATAATGAAGTAATGTGAGGAAAATTATTTTTAAAACTATTCCCCTGAGATCCATCGAATAGATAAAAATCAATGGTATATTTATTTATTTTTTTTTTTTGTAATTTACAGACAATTATACCTTTAAGATTAGCATTTATACCGGGACTGAAGCTTTGTCTATATAGCAGACTTTTATAATAGTCAAAGCTGGCAAGTCAAGTCTTAACGAGTTATGGCTCAGATATATAACATACTCGGACTGACTGCCCAGCTGGTATATGGATTTCTATATAGTCTGTATGTACGAGTAGACTAAAATAAAATCCATTTTTATAAATGGTTAACCACGCACAAAAGCGGCTGTAGTCCAGGTAGTTCAACAGGCACATATGTGCCGGGAATATGGAGTTTAACCAAAACAGTATGAGGTGCTGAAAGTGTGAGAGGGACAGAGAGAAGGAGGAGACAGAGAGAGAGAGAGAGAGTGTGTGTAGTATAGGCTCATACTGTAGGTGTGGAATGGGTAGGGTATTTTTGTTCCGCCCGCAAAGTTACTTATGCTTGAATGGCGTTAAAGCTCGGGTGCCGCAATTGCGGTAAAATATGTTGCCGCTGCCGTTGCCGTGTCGTTTGCTGGGCAGAAAGGAAATCGCAAAGCCACGTGTGCAGGAAATGGTGAATTTGTCTGCCTGGCGTTACCCAGCACCGCCAAAAGCCGGACTCTTTGGGTCTCTACCTTCCGTTGATGCTAAAAACAAGAGCGCTGCAGTGGGTGTCACCGCCCGTACTCCGAGTCAGAGTCACAGTCAGAGCCAGAGTCACATGCCCAGTCAGGCACATAATGGCAAAGCTGCTGATGTTGTTGTTTGTTTTTTTTTTTATACATTTCTTTTTCTGTTTTGTATGAGATTGTGTATGTGTGTGTGTGTTTTTGCAATATTGCTCCAGTGCGGTAAAAACTATGGTATATTCGAAACTATGGCGGCACTTCCGTTGCGATCTCCCCTCTCTTTTTTCTTTAGCCCAATCGATGTCGCCGTTGTCGTTGCCTTTGCCGTTGCCGTTGCTGTCGGCGTCATCGTCATTGCTCGGCTGGACTTTTGGGGATATTATTGAAAAGTTTTACCGCAAGCTGTGCAGTTGCAGAATCAGTAGAGCACTAAGAGATAGAAAAAACAAACGTATTGTTCGTCGTGCAAAAATGAGGATTAAAAATTTACAGTCGAAAGTTTCGGTTTTGTAGCAACTTTGGCTAAGCTCACACACCCACTTCCATCGTTTTACCGTGTACATAAATTCGGTGAGCCATTTGCTTTGCCTCGTTTACTTGGCCACAAACCAGCGTTATCCTTCTGCTCTCCATTCTACCAAATCGGACAACAAGTCACAAGAAACTTGTACAATTTCACCATGGAGTCCAAAGCTAACAAACGTTGGACCACATCCAATCGAAATCTTTTTTCTTATTGTCGTAGTAAATTTGACACTTATATGATATTGTTGGCAAATTGTAAAATAAGTACAATATGGAATTTATGGCATTTTTATAATCAAAATTATTTCAAACAAATATGAACAACTCAGAAAACTTTTAAATGAAAATCTTAGGAAGGACTTATTAATCTAACAGTTGGAGTTTTGTCTAGGAAGAAGATCCTTCCCTTTAAATATTTTAAACTTTCTGCGCCTCACATAAATTTTTCTTTTAACAGGAAATATCTTTCGATAGATTAGTTTTAGTTCAAGCCAAGTAATCGAATTTTTCACAGTTATTTCGCTTATATTTCCCAGCAGGTCAGTCTGTGTCTGCGAAAATCCCTGAAAAGCTATAATTTTCTTTTTATTTATTGTAAAAGTTTTCAAAAACAATAATTTAAGCTTTAATGGCCAGCTGACTAGGTTGTTTAAAATGTCTTTGTTTGCTTCTTGGCAAGGCCATTTTCCATTCAAATTTATTTAAGTTAATTGCACTTTTTCAATTGACCAAACCAAAAGCAAACTGATTCCATCAAATCGATTGACAACCACTGCTATAATTTACACAACCTTGAACGAGACTTTTTCCATAGCTTAGAGCAAAATCCGAAAATTTCATTGGAATATCTATCGACTTATGAACTAGGTTTGATAGCTTCAAATATGCAAATTCAAAACATGATTTGGTCAGAGAATCAAAACCGATCCATTAATTATAGACAAAATCCTAGTCAACGAATGCTACAATCAAAATGTGTTGACAATTTGGAGAAAAAAAAAAAAACAAACTAAGAAAATTCGAATGTGAGAATTTCTTTCAGTAGTTGTCAATCAATTTTAGGTTTTGTTAGAAATACAGTTTGATTTTAAATGAAGACTCGATATTTTCAGGCTTGTATGAGAGTTGATGACTTTGGTTTTTGGCCTACTTATTTAGTGGGTGGAAAAGTGCGCTTATATCAACAGAAAGTTTGCGGCAACCAGTCACGTCGATTTCAATTGAAAATGGTGCTGCCAGTCCGATTGACAATCAAGCAGGCACTCTCAACTGCCAGTCAGCCCAGCCAACCCAGCCCAGCTCATGCCAGCACAGTCCATGCAGCCAGGCATCTAGTCAGTTAGAGCATTATGACACTTGTGCCGAGGCAAACACAATCACAGGTGGCCGGTTGCTTCACTTGCATTTGACACTTTAGACCCTCTGAATTGTCTCTTTTGCCACCAGCAACTCTCTCTCTCGCTCCCTCTCTCTCTCTCTCTCTCTCTCTCTGTCTGTCTGTCTATCTGTCTATCATTGTGTTGTGGTGAATGACGCGTTGTCCCAGCTTTTGGCACGGGCATCTGACCTACCCGGAAGCTGGGCAGAGAGGCAACTGGGAGAACTAGCGTCAGGCAGGACCAGGACGACTGGTGATTCATTTGAATCATTTTGTTGCAACAACAATGCCGCTGACATGTAGTATGTACGCCAGAGTTGGCAATAGCAGTAAGAGCCATAGGCTGCCAGTCCCTGTCTCTCTCTATAGGTACTCATCAAATATTCACACACACACACACATACACGTAGCCATTCGGTGTATCTGTGTTGGCAAAGCTGGCCATTAAGTGGCTTTGATGAATGCAGTGTAGTGCAGTGGTGCAGTGTTTGTGTGGAGTAGTCATAGTTACGGTATTTTCCAAGTCCTGTTTGCCGCCATTTAATTTGAATCGAACAAGGTCTGACATAGTTCTGAAAGTTAACAAAAATATAAATTAGGGCAAGTAATTTTAAATTTGCAAATTATAAAATATTCATCCATTTATCAAGTATTTCAATCCCAGTCGTAATTTTTATAATCCCTGTAATTTGCCACCATATTTACTAAAAGCTCTAACATCTCCGTTTTCCAAGCAAATACTTTTATTACGACTTTAAAAAATCTCTTAATATAGCTTATGAACAAATAAGAACCACAAAGAGTCGGCTTGATTGGACATTATTTCTGGACTAGACTCAAGGGCGTAAGTCCTAAAATACCTTTTAAACAAAATCATAAACCAAATAGCAAGTCCATTTTTTTGTTGTTGCTCTTGTTCTTCTTGTTCTGACCTATGCAAATAATTCATTTCATTTTGCAGCCAGCCCAAATAACTTCAGGCCAGTCTCGAAAAAAAAGAAACCAAAATGAGAATATGAAATAAAATAAAAAGCGAAAATTTACTGGCTTTTAAAAGCGTCAAATTTACAACCGCCTTTTCAGCTGCTTAATGGCAGCTGTTTGATCATGAGCCAAGCACTTCCCATTCTCTCGACCACTTTCAGTCCTGATGTCCATCAGGCTAACAATAAACCCTTGGTTTTTATGCTACTATAATAATATGTACACAATAATTATTCCCCAGATGGATTACAATGTAGACTTAGCGCACTGAAGAAGCAACTGAAACACCAGAAAAGAAAAAAAAAACCCCTACCTAGAAAATAAAAGGAGGAAAAATGGCGTTGCGAAAAAAAAAATGAAATGTTGAACTGTGGTGAACACGCCGTTGAACTCCCCTAGCAGCAGTGGAAATGCCAGAGGTACTCCGTGGTTGAAGGCAGCAGCGTCAGGCAAACGCAGTTGAGCGCGTCCCGCAAAAGATGGACATGAAACAATGGCGCATGTGAGAGAGTGTAGGTGGATGTGTGTGTGTGTGTGTGTGTGTGTGCAGCGAGCCATGTTCTAGCTACGCGTAAGTAAATACTTGCTTTGAGACTAAAACCAGTGCGGCTGAGCGGCGCGAAAAGCCGAGGCAAGCCAACTAGTGGCAAGCCAAGGCAACATGGGTCGACTGGTGGAGGGGAGGCAAGCAGCGGCAACTGGCCTCAGTCTGACCTGAAATACCTGCCCAGTGAGGTTGTGGCTACTTAGCTGGGTTTTATGGTTGAAAATTTCACCTTGAGCGCACATAACACGCATAAATTTATTTAAGCTTACCTTTTATGAAACAAATTCCCTCACTCCACACACTCTGCCATCCTAGTCATATTTTGCACTGGCTCCTTCACCGCATTTCCTTCTTCTTCTTCTGAAAAGAAGAGTCTCTTCTGCCTCACTTAATTAACATTAAATTTGTATGGCCCTGGTATAAAATTTGATGATGAAATTTAAACAACTTCAATAAGCAAAAGCTTAAGCTCATTATATTTTCCTGTCATCTAGACAATGAAATATATACCCTGACATTTTCACAAATATATAAAGCTCTTATTTACCCACACTCTCTCGGACTTCTCAGCAAGAATTGCTGTAATTTTTTTAATTTCCTGTTCGAATATAACATACTTTTTTGGACTGCATCTTCAGGTTTCATTTATACAATTTTATTTTAGTATTTGAGTTTTTCTCTTCCATTTCTTAGCATTGCTGGAAAATATCGACAGGAAATTGTGAACTTATGGAATTGCAATTGCATAAGTGCATAAGAGATGGGGGCGCTGGAGCAAACTATTTGGCCATATCCGCTGGACAGATGTTATTTTCGAAAATGCTTTTTTTTATAAGTATTTTCCAAATGAGTATGAGTTTGCAATAAAAGTTATAAAAAGGCTCAAATTTTTTAAAGTGAAGGTGAAATATTTTTAAAAATTAATGGAAGCTATAATGATTAGGGATTTGTTGGTGACAGAATCGAATGAATCTTTGACCTAATATATATTTTCTTAGATCTCAAAATGCAGGAGTCGCTTTTTGTGGTTCAATGAAAATCTAGATTTTAATTTGTTAACAAAAATAGCTTGCAATAAATATTAGAGCTATATACAGATTCTTTATTAGATCATTTATGAAAATATCTCTAAAAAAATCTAATTTTTCTTGGCTTTAATTTAAAGAATTTTCTTATCGACTGACCACCGGCTCCAATTTATTTCCATCACATCTTCCATTTATCCAATCGCTATATTCAACTCTATTTCAGTAAAAGTTCTAGAGTGCAATAAAAGTCAATTGTCATTGCAGTTGACGTTGTCATAAAACTTTTGGGCTGCACAAATTTTTCTGTGAAAGTAACGAGAAATTTCATGTACTACGATTCCTACCAAGAGCTGTCAACATTTCTCATTCTACATAGTTCTCTCTTTCCTTCATAATCATTTTCCTAGTCGTTGGCATTTCCAATGACCGGTTTTCGGGGCAGTCTTTCTTTCGTGTACTCAGGTACTCCGTTTTGGTTTCGATCGGCCAACTTGCAGCTGTCACTTAGCATTTTGTCAAATGTCAGACCAGGAATAAAGCAAAAAGAATAGAGACTAAGCTATAGACATTAACTGGCAGGGCGCCGGAGAATACAGCCAGACTGTAGAAAAAAAAAACAGAAAAAGAAAAAATGGAAAAATGTTGCACGTTGCGGAAACTATGCAGAAATCAAAATGCTCCACATAACGGAAATGAAAACAAATGAAAAATGATTTTTACTTATGCGCAAATTGTTGCCAGTTCAGGACTCCACAGCTGTGACCTCAATTGCCAATTGCTGTTGTTGCTATTGCTGATTGCGAAAACAATGCAACTGGCTTGTGCAACAACAATGCAGGTGCTGCTCCAGCTGGTTGCCTGGTTGGCATTGCTCTGGGTTGGGCCCAAGACTTTCCCTTTGAGTGTTGGTGTAGGAAAATACACGACAAGGTAAGTCTGATTAATGTGAGTCAGGAAGTTCAGACAAAAAAGCAACAGGAACAACAGTTTAGCATACATGAGCTCCAAGCTAAAAGAATCCACAGGCCACTTCAGCATTCCCTTGTTCCTTTCTATTTATCATGCATATTTTTGGCTTTTAATCTTCCAAGTTTGAGGTTCTTTTCATGAGAAATTTGTTGATTCCCCTGCCGATTTCCTTATTGATAAGATTGACTTACAATGGCCTCGTAATGAGTTTCCCGCCTTGCTTTTTTTTGGTTCGTCTGCGAACACTTGTAGAACACTTTGAATTACATATTCCTTTCATAAAAAATTAAAAATGCTAACCCAAGTGAAACCTTAAAAAGGTATTTATTTCGGAATTTTTTTCGGTTCTCCGCAACCAACTTAATTGAATCAAGTGAATAGAGTAAACGACAAAGGCATAAAAAGGCCACAAGAATATCAACAAAGGCGACAACAGAAAGGGGGAAAAAATTGTTGAAAGGAGTGAAAATGTGCGCTGAAAGAGTGTAAGGAAATAAATTGAAGTGAAAACAAATAAACCAACAAGCGAAATTGAAAGAGGTTAAGAGAGAGGGGCCTCAAAAGCGTGGAGGCTGCGAGTCCTGTTTAAAGGAAGGCATTTACAACAACAAAAACAACAACAGGCTCACCTTATTTATAAATTAACAGTAACAAAATTTTCCCGGCGGACATACACTTAAAAATTTTCTTACATAAAAGTTTAATTCTTTTTTTCTCTTGTGTTTTTTCTCTTCGTCTTGCCGTTTTTCCGGCCCAGTCCTGTTCTATCCTGTTTGTTGTTGGCCTCACTTAAGCAAATAATTTTCCTTTCTTAGGCAGCGCGGGTCCTTTTGGCTTTCTCATGCTTGGGTTGTCAGGCAACCATTTCTGGCAAGGATTCTCCCAACTGTGGAGTGCGTAACACGCGGTCAGACCCACTTCAGAGGGTCCCACCAGACCAGCCAATGCAGCTTTCATTCTCGCCTGATTCTTACACTCTTTTTATCTTACTTTTTCCCTTGCTAGCCCAACTGTGCGAGCCTGTGTGTTTTGCCATCCGTTTCCTTGTTCGCATCGCTGTCATCTTCATTGCTGTTATTTTTGCTGGTCTTCGTGCTGTTGTTGTTATTCCTTTTGCTGTTCTCCCTGTTGTGCGTTTTGTTTTGAGCTCTTGTTGCTTGTTTGGCCTGCACTTGTTACAAACGCCGCATACACTTTAGGGAATTTACCTAGCACTTTTAGTGTGGATACCGTTCTCTTCTCTTGAATTTCTAATATGCATTTCCTTTTCATCCACCTCCTCTATTGGGTAGATTTCAAGAGGTGCTCCTTCGAAATAATTATTTATAAAGATATTTCACAAATACTGAACAGTCTTAAAGCGTAAAAGACTGTGTGGAGATATGAAAAAATAAATAAAGATTCAACATATGTGCTGACATAAAATTAGAAGCTTCTCCTTGAAAGGATACATGATATAAGCTTTGCTTAAAAAGTATTTATTACTTGAATGAATGCAACAATAATTCTAGAATATATCCATGATCTTTGCTCTTCAAGCCATAATTGAGGACTTACTACAGACCTGAAGGATATTCAAATAAGACCGATAGGCCCACCATAGTCTTAGCATGGTAAATGGTGTTGAGTAGACCATTTCGACTTGATTTCGAATTTTGGAAAACATTAGCTGGTTTTTCCTCCAATAAATTGCACACAAAATTCTTTTTATATAATCTCTCAATATTTAAAAAGTAAATCTTATTAAATTCTTTGATTTTCATTATTAATTTTTTTTTTTAGATTTTAAATTTGAGGTGAAATCTTTTTATCTTAAAAACATTTACCGACCTTGGTGTGGCAGTTTTATTTACATTATTGGATTTTTTACCTTTGTCTCTTTGTATGAATAAATGATAATCATTCTCAGTTGAAATACAATTAATCTTAAGGGCAACTGTTTTTTTCCTCTCTCACAAATTATTCAAATTGTATGATTTTTTAAACATCTGTTTGGGTTTTATTTTGAAGTTGGCTTAAAGTAAGTTTTCCAGTTTTTTAACAGAGGTTTCCTTAGGTTCTTTTGTAAATTTATTAGAAATTAACAAAGACCAATTTTTCAATTGCTTTAATTATTCAGAGACACAAAATTTCTAAAATAAACACTTTAAACTTTTTCCACTCTTCTTTATATTTTCCCACTTTGGGTAGTCCTCAAAATCAACATGGAAAAAGTTTTCCAGTTGCCTTCATCGTTGCACAGTGAACAAAAAATAATAGTTTCGACTACTCTATTATAATTTTTTAGTATCATAAAAACTAGCCAAGGTATCAGGAATATAAATTGATGGACTGTTCATTTAAAATAAATTATGTATTTTAAAATTATTTGAGATAAATTAATGGAACCGATCTAAACTACTCATAGGCTAAAATTAATCTCTCTGATTTCAAAATCATGTTTAAATAATTTTCACCCACTGTGCTTTGTAACAAGCCAAACTTTTTCTAGAAGTATACAAAAATTACTGAGTTAAAAAAGTGTATCTTAATTGCAGGTACTTTTTTTTTGATCGGAGGTGTGGGAGTGTGTGAGTTTGCGTATGAGAAAAAGCATCCCAGCACGGATGTTTCTGTGCTTGTGTGTCTGCTCGGACACACCCTAAATCACTGGCCTTTTTATCAACTTCAAATTGAAACGAAATTCAAATGTTTCGCTCGTTTTTCTCACAACAGCTCGGATGGCAGAGAACCAACCAACCAACCATCCACCCACTAGCATTGACCAAATCTGTGCCGTCCGTTGCCCCTAACAACTGTAGGGGCCGAGAGTCGAGGGTCTCCTAACCGTGTCGTTGCTGGCCGAAAAACTGGCCACTTTACTCTAAGTACTCACACAAAATTCCGTTTGAAGTTTGTGCAGGTGTGTCCACCACCTTACCACTTGAGCCACTGTAGCAGCTATTCCAATGTACGCGCCTTTGTGCGACTCTTGCCATGTGTGTGTGTGTGTGTGTGCGTGTGTGTCTGTGAAGAGAGTTGGTGTATGGCTTGTAAATTGTATCCGTTTCAGGCACATAAATTGTTGTCAACTTCCGTTGGCTGCGACATCGTCGCCGGGACTGACCACTTCTGTGCCACCAGCTCCCTCAACCAGACTAAAGAGCCTCAGCACTCCCAAACACCATCACGTTAAATGTGTCCAGTTTTCCTGGACAAGGGAATGAAAAGCAACGGGCACAGACACCTCATGGCCCTGGCAGGGCACCAGCTCGCTTTGACTTGAGCATAGCGGTGGCGACACCGAAACAGCGCCAACTCTAGGTTAGCCTTTATTTTTCTCATCCCTTTTCTATACTAGTGTGTGTGTGTGTGTGTGTGAGTATGAATGCCAACATTTACTGGCTAGTATGTTTTTTTTTGCAATGGTTTTCCGTTTTTCTTTTTCTTTTATACAGGTAGCAAGCGACAAACCAACCCAACGAACCAAACAACCCAGCCAAACCAACTCCAACGTAATTGAATTTTTAATCTCGTTTATAGTCAAGTGATCTCTGGCATACACTCGTGTACAACTGCACATATTTTACGTGCCTCTCTGACTTGTCCAGTGTGTTGGTTTCTGCTGTCCTTGTCCCTTAGGACAATCTTCTTTGAAAATAAAACCAAAACACTTAAATTCAAAAATCAAGGTAGATTTTATTTTTGAATACCCTTTTTAAGGCCAACGAGAACTCACTCATAATTCAAGCAAACTTGCCTCGGGTTATAGTTTTTAACTTAAGATTGGATAAAATTTTTCCCTGTAACCAGCAATGTGATGATGGAAGAGAATAACACACAGGACATTACCTTTGCTTGGAAAGAGTATTAACTAAATAACTCAATTATGAGGTATGATCTTTCGCTTACCACACAACTTAATAATTGGCTTCATAATGAGCACTGGTTCAGCAAACTGTAGCAATTAATGTAACTTTAAGGAAGTTCCGAAATGATTAAATCTGACTAAAGTAGAAATCATAAAATAAATAAAATATTGAGTGATAAAATCTCTCAGAGATCTTAGGCATGCCAGATTTGACCCAATTGTTGAAAAGAGAAAATGTCTCACTTGTTCAAGTCACTAAGTAACTTGCACTAATTATGGCATACCCACCATTAGCGTATCAGGACGTGGCAAAAATTTTCATCTAAAAAAAATTTGCAAATTCATTTCCTTGGCGGTTGGCAGAAAGCGCAGGTCTTGAATCGAGTGCAACGTGGCAACACCTGTGAGATTAAAACTTGGAGAAAGCCTAAACTGATTTGTGCCAATCAACTTTGGCAGTGCCGATGGCTGTCCCTCTGCCTCTCTGTCCCAGTGTCGTGCTGTCGTGCCAAAGGCATGTAAACGTGCATCATTAACTAACATGGGAGACCCCCAAACAAGTTGGGTCAGATTGGGCTAGGTGATTGGTTTAGTTGGCTTGTGTGTGCGCGCACGGCAAAGTTTAATTATCGTTTAATTATAAACTGCTGCATATATAAGAGATGGCGATAGAGGAGTGGCAAGAGGGGCAGGACAGAAGAGCCTCTGACACAGTTTTCTTTGCTCCTAAATGCAGGCAATTAAATGGGTTAAGCGATTTCATATTGATTGAAAATATTTGACACAAGCCACTTCAGACCAAGTTCAGTTAATCTAACAAAAACACAAGCGCAATCCAAAGGAAATTGCTTAAATCCCCATTAAAGTCGGATCAAGTGGCACTATCTGAAACTCAAACTTAATTATATGATTGGAGGCAAAATATTTACCATCAAGTGCCTAAGATGTGTCACAGGATTTGGAAATTCTCTGCACCCCCACCCTGACTGTATTTTGGGCTTGATTGTTTTACCTTTTGTATGCTTTGCATTTCTTGGTCAGTGCAAATGTTTGCGGTTTTGTTAGATATCCTCAAAACATTGCGTATACGTAATTTCTGGGTCACATATTGAGCATGTGTGTGTGTATGCGTTTGTGGACCAAATTATGCGCAAGTCATTTATATAGCCCATTATGCAATTGCCACCTGCCTGGCCATTCTTTCACTATCTTTGCCTGGCCCCCTCAAATATGGTTGTCTACGGTCAAGGCTTGCCTGCTTTTCACTTGCTCTATCGTGCTAAATTTTTTAACTGCAATAATTATACGGCAATTAGCAAAATGTTCAATAATGCAGCTGCGCAGTGGCAATAGCAGCAGCAGTAGCAGTAGCAGTGGCAGTGGCAGCAGCTGCCGTTACAATTTTTGACTGCACTTGGTAAACTTCTAATTGCCATTAGCGCACTTTACTTTTTGGTGCGAAGAGAATTACTAAGAGGGTTAGTGGGTGGCACCAGACTACCGGAATGGGGAGAGTACAAATTTTCGTCTTTTTTTTTATTTTTGGTGCAGGTGACTAAGCCACTTTTAGAGTCGTATAAGTGTGAGTTTATGTTCCGCTCTTTCTCTGTATAAGTGTGGCTGTGAGTGGTTGTAATTACGCAGAGAAGCCGTTAGCTCACCGTCCCTAGTCGAGATGGCAGTGTCTGTAATTCAGTACTAATGGGCGCACTTTAAGTGCCTGCAATTATTGTAGACCTTATACGAAAGGGTTAGCTCTACCGATTTCCTCTGCTGCCGTCGTTACAGTTCACACCCGAATGGTTTCAATAACCCAAAACACCAAATTGCTATAGCAATTTCCAATCTGTTTTTTTTTTTTTTTACAGTAAAAAGAGTTTCAAATTTGGATTTTGTAAAAGCACTAGATAATTAAATATTTTAATTGTCTGAATGTGAAAAATTTCAAAGTAATCAATCAATTGGAACAAAATAAGTCCTATTCATTTCGTTTTAAGCAAAGCTCCACTTAATTTTAATTTCTTTGGAAAATATTTATTGAAATCTGATAAAAAAAATTATGAATACTCCAGGAAAATCGAACATATACGATATATCAAAAGCTTTTGCGGCATTACGGAATTAATTTCATCATCTAAAGAAATATAACCATGATGTTTCGGAAAGAACAAGCGAAAGTAGTAAATGTGATTATGCATAAGCCCGAAGTCCAAAAAGGGGATTATCAATAGAACAGAGATGGATAATATTCCATGTTGCTGTTATAATGACATAAAGGTAAAACTGGAACGCGAACATAACAGACTTTGACTTTGCAATTGTTTAACAATAACAATGTGCCAAATACAATGAACTCAAATGTATCAATACAACAATAGAAAATAAAATTAATTAACATGTCCAAACATATCAACGGGTTCTTTCACTGAAAGCAAGCAATTAGCCTTAGACTCCTTGCAAGCGCGCTTAGATGGAGGGAATGTTTTTTTTTCTCTTTTGAATGGAATCAATATTAGTCAAATAGTTTAATTTTTCGATTAATTTATAGTCTGGCAACGCATTCGCTCTAAAAAGAATGGGCTCTACCTTTTTTTTCAATAAGTTTAAGTTAGTTATGATGTGCTTGTTATGTGTTTGTTCAAACAGAAATTCCTCCATTAAGTTCTGTCCCCCACCCTTTTGAAAATGGGTCTTCGTCAAGCTCAGAAACTGGCAACTGTCAGGAAAAAAAAGACATCTAAAAAAGCAAAGAGAATAAAAAAAAACAATGCCTGAATCAAACCTAGTTGTTTGTTGTTTGGAATCTCCCAACTGTCCGTCATATAAATCTTATTGAGCAAAACTTTGAAACACTAACACTAGACCGATACACATACAACCTCATACGTGGGAAACAAAATGCCTCCCCTTCTGCCTGGTTATATGGGCAAAATATTCTTCATACCAATACTTGTATATGAGAAATAGAAGAACCCCCAACAATCAGTCCATAACTGCGCTTTTATGTGCCAGTTCACTGGAGACTAATGCCCGCCGCTATCAAAAATATGCAAAAATCAACTGTGAATGTGCAAGTCTTTTTGGTGGTTCTCTGGCTGGGTGGCTGGTTGAATTGGTTTGTCCTGGACCAGTTCGACTCCGGATTTGAATGGTGTCCCGACCTGTCAGGCTGGCGGTTGGGTTGCTTGGCTGGTTGTCTTGTTGGCTGTCTGCTTCTCTGCCACTATCAAACAACGGAAAACAATATGCAATGCCAATTTTTTATGTCTGTTTTTTTTCCAAAAAAAGAAAATAGAAAAACTAAAGACATGGAATAAGCCAAAGGACCATTGATTTTGCGAGAGTAAAATAGTAAATACTCTTTTCTTTTTCTTTTTTAAATAAAATGTATTTCATTAATCTTTGGCTTTCTGGTTTTGATGCTTTGAATTAAATTTGAATTTTTATTTAAAATTTTTTTTTCGCAAATCGCTTAGTTTGTAGACACTTTAAAAATTTAAATACACAGAAAGTTGTCCTCTTTTAGTTATATGAAAAATGTAAAAGTCTTTTGCGTCATTTGGCACTTGGCAAGTCACAGGGGGCCTAATAATTTTCGACAATTTCAATATTTTTAAAATACAAATCAATCTAAAGTAACAACCACAAATCAAGCTAGCTTAAAAAGAAAAGAATATACAAAAACTACGCGACAAAACGTATGCCTCATGGGAAGAGTTGTACAGTTGCTACCGTTGGCGGTAGCGATGGTGATGCTGGGTGTTAGTTTTCTAAAGTGAAGCTTTTCGGTATAAGACTGGTTAGGGAAGGGAAAGCAGGAATTTCAGAACGGCAGCCCTCGCGAGGGCGTGATACGTGCGGCATGTCTTGATTTGCATAAGCTTCAAAAAGTGAATAAAAAGAGGGGCCTGATGCAATCCCTTTTTTCTGTTACTTTTTTTCAGTATTTTTTCTACCCTTTTTTTTTATTGGTGCCGACCTTTTATGACAGTGACAATCGATAGTTAGATAGGAACAGCAACTAGCACGCCCCATGCGTCGTTTGGGGAGCTATCAATCAAAATTTCATGTGTAAAATGGCTTGCCAAACAAAGAAGCAAACAAAAAATAAAGATGAACATTTTACATGAAAAGAGCAAAACATTTTGTGCCAATAACTGTGTGCGTGTGTGTGTGTGTGTGTGTGAGCTGGAAGCTTAATTAAAATTCATGCCAAGCCCAGACGGGAAAATTTATAAATAACATTTCGAGATGTCACCAAGGATTAATAAAAAATTTGTAGGCCTTGTCTACTTGATACTCGGGCCCATTCATTGTCTGCTTGACTTACTCTCTACCGCAGTCTCTATTCCCTCGCATTTTGTATTCTTCTACTTTTATTTGTGCTCCCAGTATCTCTCTGGCATTTTTTTCTTGTCTGTTAAAAAGATGGCAAATAACTGCGACACTTTTGCCAAATTTATTTTATATGCATTTTATTTTTTGAAGATTTTTTTCTTTTTTTTTTTTGAAATTTGTTCTTGTTGTCATTTTTTTTATTATAAAGTTGCACGTTTGAACTTGCGCAAAAGTTTTGCCGCTCAATATATTTTTTATATAATCCAGCTTTTTTTTGTTTTTTTTTTTTTTTTTTGTATTTCTGTTTTTGTTTGGAGAGTTCGATTCACTGGAGTTTTTTTATCCATGTTTTTGCCATAGAAAGGCGCACCCAAAGCACTCATAAATCAAAAAAAGCTGTTGTTTGCTTACAGACGCAGACACAGTCGTTTCTGTAGTTGTGTATGTGTGTGCGTGTGTGTGTGAGATGCGTGTAAATCACAAAGCATGTCCTTTGCCAATACAAACAAAATTGAGCATGCATATGCAACAGCCGTGACTCTTTGTCTGCCTTCGCGCGCCCATGTGTGTGTGAGTAAAAAGTATTCAAAGAAATTGTGTTAAAAAATTTGATTAAAAAGTTTGTCGCCGATAGTCATACGCATACGCATACGCATACACACGCACACCCACACCCATGCAGACATATCGAGACTGTCAGGCACACACATGCAATCTGCACATCCCACAGAGCAGCGCCCGTCCAGCTTACAACATGAGACCTCAGCAAAGCCAGGATCTGGCAGTCAATGTCCTGATATTCCGTTTATCGGCACATGTCCAGTTGCACTCGGAGAGCTGCCAGATTGGTCTGAGAAAGGGCCTGCAAGGTAGAGCCGAGAGCTGGAGGAACGTGTGGCAGAGTTTGGAAACCTTGGTTTGACTTTCAGTCTGAGTTGGCTGAAAGATTTTTTGTGTTATTGACTTCTTCATTTCTTTCTCTTTTCTTTTGATTTGTTTCTCTCTCTGACAAGTCTTGCTATAAATCTTTCAAAACAAAAACTCTCCCGAACTGTCTGCGAAATGAATTTTTACAATTGACAAGCAAAAGTAACCGCAATTCTTGACAGTCCAGTCCACAGAACCCAACCCACGTAGGTGGGTAGGTTTGTAGGTTTAGTCAGAACCACTAAGCTGTGGTTGTGCCAGTTTGCAATCGAAATGTATTTACAATAAATGCTTCAGAATTTATTTCTTAATTTTCACTTTTATTTAATTTTGAGGGTTTTAATTTATGTTGCCGGTTTCTCTAATTGGCATGTGCCCTAGTGAAAACAAAAACTTCTCTGCTCAAGTCGAGTTCAAATGCAAGTGTGCGTGTGTGTGCGTGAATTGAATTGTCACACCTGTCGTATGCGCAATGTGAGCAATTAAAAGTTTTTACTTTTGCCGCCATCACCCATGTCAGTGCCAAGACTGCACACATATTTGCTGTCAAATGTAATTGTCGTTTCATACAAATGCTGAAACACTTTTGGCAAAGGACAAGCTAGTTAGGCAGGATCAGCAGCAGTCTGACAAAATGTCTCATTTGTGTCAGTTGAGTGAAGAGTGAAAAGAGTAGAGAAGGAGGACTAATTCATTAGTTGCCGAGTTCTATTTAAATTAGCATTGTTAGCTCACAAAATTGCAGCGGTGATATGATTCCATTTGTATTTATCATTTTTCTCGTACAGACCCACATTTTTGCCAACCACTCATTTGGAGCTTCCCCCACTTGACTAGTTGTTTGGCAAGTTCAAGGTTGAATAAATATTAGCCGGCAAGTTGAGTGTGCGTTTGTGTTTGTGTTTAAGTTCTCTGTTAGTTTTGGCATAGCAAATGTGGTGCTAACAAGCAGTTTCCTCACTCATATCCTACAAAGGAAATAGGTTTTCCGTTGCATTTGTTACAAAACTCACAAGCACACACAGACCCGATTGCATTACAAGGACACCAAAAGCGGAGACTCGGCAACAACACCGAGAAAAAAAATCATACAATCGCAATTGGCATGGCGAAAAGAAAAGCCTAGAAAAATCATGTTTGCCAAGAGAAGAAAAATCACGGCAGCTGCAAAGAATGCCAGATGGGAGTGAAAAAAAATACTACAACAATGGCGTAAAAGTTAAATGTCAACGCCTAAAAGTATGTAATGCCAAACTGAGTGAGTTGGGTTGTGCTGATTTGTGAAATGACGAAAAAAATGGGCAGAGGAGAGTGAAGGCTACACAGTTTGCGGTTAAAAGCTGACTGGGTTGAGAATTTTTATTTTATTTTTTGCCAACAAATCTCTTGTAAACTTTTCGATAATACTAAATCTGGGTCAAAGGAAAAACGGTGCAAGCGATTGAGAGAATATGAACATAGAGAATAAAATCCGACCGAGAAATTCTGAATGTTCCTTTGAGAGATTAATTTTATAAATGTGGAAAAGTGGTGCTTAAAAGTGTGGACTCAAAAGTCATCGAGAGTGAAATGGGTAGCTCATCTTAATATGAAGAAAAAAGGAAATATGCAGCTCTGAGAAATTTTAACTCTTTTCTTCTTACTTTCCTTTGAGGGATTAATTAGATAAATGAGGAAAATTTTACAAAAAAAAAAAAAAAAAAAAAAACACACGACAAAATTCCAAAAGAGATAATAAACAGAAAGTGGAAAAACTGAGGCACAAAGAGCTGCGATGAAAACAAAATTAGTCTGAAAAGAAAAATAAGTGAGATATTGATGTTTTTGAATGTCTTAAGAGCCATCAAGTTATTCAAAGTCCCATTTAAATGCACCATCTTCCACAAGCCACTCGTTCAGTTTCCAATCAAATCAAATAATTCCAATAAAAAGCAATACAAAGAAAATGAATTCGCTCCCTTTGGTTGATATAAATAAACATGCGGTCGCATTAACCTTGCTAAAATGGAGTTCCAATAACCCATACTCATTTGTAGGAATACACGTACGCAAATACACATTATGGCCTACTCGATATTAACATTCATAGCTTTCATTTACTCAAAATAACTCCAATGGCAGGGAAAGTAGAAGCTGAGCATAAAAGAAACCCAGCCAAGGATTCACATCATCAAGGTTGCGTTTTGTCCTTGCTTTGAATGCCTTTTATGACTTTGTGAATGTGTGTGTGTCTGCTTGTGTGTGCGTTTGTAAGGCAGATAGTGTGTGTGTGTCTGTATAAGTGTTTTCATAAGTATGTGAGTCGTAATTGAAATCGCATCGAGACGTGAAATGAAACGTAAAGTCATCGAATCAATTGAAATGAAAATTAAATTAAATGCAGTCGCTCATACATTTATTCATATGCCCAGAGAAAAACCCATTTTGCCTCGCACTTCCGTAGCCACTCCCACTTACACTTACCCTCACACAGATACACAGTCAAGCATACAAATTCAATCTTAATTAAACACAGACACGCACATTTGAGTTTCGTTTTTAAAAGTAAAGGCAATCGACTCACTACATAAAAGAGAATGATAAAGGTAGGCATAGAGACTATAAGAGCCACAGAGAGAAAGAGAAACATTCCGAATATGGCTCTTCCCATCTCTTCTTTCTCAACTTGCCAGTTCTTGTGTTGTTTTGACAATTTTACCTTTCACCCAGGCAAGAAAGTTATTGCTGAGAAAGAGTAAAAATTTCAAGAAGTTTCATTAGTTTTATATAGAAGAAAGATTATTAAATTCCTAAAAGTTAATGTTCAAAAAAACTCTCACAATCTAAATGAAAATTATTTCCATTTTCAACTCTTTATATTTTCATTAAAATATTTAAAAATAAATTAAATTACTTCTACAAATTAAAAATCTTTTTGATAATTAAAACTGTTTTAATTTTCCAATTTATTTTATTAAATGATTGATTTAAGAATTCATAAACTGAAAATGTCAAACTCAAATATTAAATAAATAGACTTTTAAAATAATTTTATGTCTTGTCCTCAAGTAAATAAAATTTGTCTCAGTAAAGGAAAAAAAATACAATAAAAATGGAAATAAAAAATTTTCAGACCCATGTTTATTTTTATTTTTCAAAAGAAAAGTTATCTCAGCATGTAAACAAAACCACAGAAATGGAAATAAAATAAATTGTCATTTATTTGTTTGAATGTATCAGTGGTTTTTCGACAAATACAAGGAAAGAAAGAATAAATAAATGAAAGTAGCTGAAAGTCGTCTCGTTTCTTTCCACTTTTAAATAATAAAAGGAATGTGTAGAGTGAAACTAATTTGAAATTAATTTAGGCAAGACAAAAGAGAGTTTGGTTCAGTGCATTCTTACGGTTTTCATGCTCAACTTTGAAATATTAAGAAATCATAAAGAAAAATCTAATAAAGTCGCAAGTTAAGTGGCATTCAGCAAATAATCAATGTGGCCTATTTGGCTGACCGATCGGAATATGAATCTGAGCCAATGTATGGCGTTGGTCCTTCCAGCTATAAAATCAAATAAGCTCAGCCAATCGTCGCATAAATTTATGACATATGTGAAGGACATATCAGGACAAAGACAATCATCTAAGATGACTAAGTCAACCAAGTTACTCTGGCTGTGAAAGCAAGCCAAATCCCAGACCAGCCAATTCGACTGTCCTTACAAGTAGGTAATGTCAGCCAACTCGTCTGTCCCTACAAGTAGGTAATGCCAATATAAGGCAATCATATTTGCCATATTGGAATCTCTTCCTCTCTCACCATTGGTCAGTCATAACATAAGCTAAGTACACATTTTGGGCTTGAATATTTCCGCCAATACAAAAATTTATAAAAAGCAACAAAAAAAAAAAATTTTTTTTAACTGACAAACTACCCACAATTACAAATTTAGTTCTAAAGAGAGATTAGTTTAACTTTTTAATCAAAACCCACTTCTGAATACGAATATATTTTATTTTTGACCATCAAAATTTTAGGGCAACGTCAAAAAAATATCTTATGAACATGCTTTGGGTCAAGTCTATCTTGATTTTATTTTTCGTCAGTCTCATGATCTTCATCATCCTGTATGGCAGTTTCACAATTTGTGTTTCTTTTGCATTTTGCCACCTTAAGTGTTGTCAAAAAAGCGGCCAGGGCTAGAGTTAAAACTATGGCTACATAGCCAGTTGCATAGATCTCTTTTTTGGTAAGGAATACATTGAAGTTCCAAATCAAATGGCGTACGGCTGCAACCACGTGATAGCTAAATGGTAAAATAAATAGGAATTTCAGAACATGCAAGGCAGTCTGACTAAGATCTAGATCCTCAACCATTGCTGCTAGATCTTCGATTTCATATAATCCAGTCAGACCCGTAATTCCTGCTATCCAAACTGCGACGGTCATGACCAGACCACTGCCTCTTAATAATATAGACATCATTGAGGTGAGTTGTTTCTTATATATACTCAAGTGGGGTGAAAGCTCTCGCTTTTTCTGTATATTTATGGCATCATAGCTCAGATTCGGAGGACTGCAGTATGGCATGACTTTTAATTGAATTTTTGGAGGAGTTTTACACGAGTCGATATGAAAACTTGCTTTTTTACTAGAGTACAATTTCTGTGGTATTTTCATAGTCTCTGTTTGGTAAGACCATCGATATGCTTGCTCTTTGCCTAAATAAGAATATTGACTAGTTTGAAGTTTGGTAACAAGAAGTCTTCTCCTATATGAAAATTTTAAATAGCTTTAAAATGAAATATTTTGAATTATAAAGACTTACAAAGCAAACATTTTCAGAGTTCCAAAATTCTGTAGTATGTAAAAATATGATTTGGGAAAAATATGACAAATAAAACAAATATTTTGTCAGTTTATTTCAGGCTTTCTGAGCAAAGTGGTTCGGTTTGATTTATATTCCTACATAAACCACTGAAAGATTTCGTTTCGACTGCAACATATTTAATTAATTTATAAAAACCAATTGCATGCACGCTGAATTTAATAATAATGCAGCTACATATTTCTGCTTTTGGTGGAGTTGAAAGAGTTCATTCCGAAATCACAGGGGTTGGCAAATCCAATAAATGGTATAAAATAATATAAATATTGCAAAGAAGATAATCCAACCTAACAGAAAAAACTTCAATATATAAACAGAAACTTTGCACATCAAATACTCTTTTAGGATTGGAAATATACTAGGTCCCTAATAATATAGGCATTTTTATTTAACAAATAAAAATATATATATTTATTTATATACTTCATTCTAATAAAATACGTAAAAATACAAAAAAAAAAAAATAAATAAATAAATAAATAAATGATGAGAATTTTTTAAGAAAAAATAAATTATTATGGAAATTTGTTAGATCTTCAATTTCTGATATGATTACATAAAAGATATCTAGATGAGAAGCCTTCCCGTTAACATATCAATTCTTGTAAATTTTTGTTCATTAATGTTAGTAAGAAAACGAGTCAGGTGTTTGGGAAAAAATACCGAGAATGAGGATGTTTCCGTAGTGACTTTTCCTCATTTTGATTTGACGGGTTGGTTGTTACTGAATTCTGGAAAACGCGACTTCCTGCAATGACTTGACTGCAGTAAATTGTTATTCATACTTAAAAAAAAAGAAACTCATACATATACAATTTTCATATGCATTAAAAAAAAGATCGAATCAAAGGACTGTATGTTCTCATATGTTTTTGCTACACTTTTCTACCTCCCACTCAAATAAGTTGATAAAAAAACAATCACACTCAGCTTACTTTTATACAAAAAAAAAAGATAAATAAAGGATGAGAAAAATCGCTGTTCCGTCATAAGAGATCTTTTCAAATTAACTTTCATAAAAGTTAAAATTTTCAGCTTCTCGTAGCACATGTTATCTGAAATATGCAAGCAACCACCGAAAGCTCAAACAGAAATATCCTGAAGGTATGCGGAGAATTTTTTTCTTTTTTTTCCCCTTATGTTATTTATTTTGACGCCTTCTGACATTTGAATGCCTGTGTCATAAGTTTTGAAAAATTAAAAACTTAAATATTTCCACTACTGGCTGAGTATTTTTATATCCTATACCAAAAGGTTAAAGGTAGACAATATTGCTGGAAATATCTGTAATATAAGGAAGGGGAGGCCGGTTCTACGAGACTGTATAAGCTGAAGCAACCATACTTGGGTCTTAGACTCCTTATGATTCCAGGTCTTAAAAGGTTTACTTCTTACCTGTCACACTTTTGGAAACCCTATATTTTCTACAGCTTTGAAATATTTATATTAGTTACTTCAAATAAAATATTTAAAATCATTTTGGTTGATTTCAGAAATACATTAAATCGGACTATAACTACAGGAGATACGTAATCTCAAAACAAACAATATTATATATAAGAATTAGAAAGGTTATATAAAGGGTTGCTATCCTTTGTTTTAAGAGAAAAAGCTCTTGCAAATTAATTTAATTCCATCTACTTGGTACAGGGTACCCCGAGTGACGAGTGATATTATAGTCACTCCTTTTATCAATTAATAATTGTTGTGGCTTTTCAAGTTATAAGGTTTCCGTTTTTATAGAAATTAATGTCTCCAAGGACCTATTTATATATAACAAATTTCCTTCACAATTAATAAACGCAAGCACGTGTATAACATTTTCATAGGCAGGTGTAATGAGTGAATTCAATTAAAAATTGTATTAATATATAGAACAAACTACTCATGAAAAGAACTCGGTAAAAAAAACTAATTGCATTAAGTTAATCGACTTTTTTTTACCACATAATTGACTAGCAATTTTAGAGGTATGAAAACAAGTGAAAACCTAAATGAGGTCAGTGAAGAGGGAAAAGAGAAAATCAAAGGTTACAGCTCATTGATTGCAAGGCATTATTTGTTTGAAGACCATTAACTTTATTAAAGATTTTTAATTAGATTTTAAGTGACAACTTTTTTTTTTTTTTCTTTTCGTGACTTTTTTTTTTTGAATTTTTGTGGTGGGGTAAATTCATTTCATTTCACTCGAAGATAGCGAAACTTGCATACCTTTCATTAATTAACCATTCTCTTCTCTACTCTGAGGTAGCCATTTTTAGATACTTTTTACCTTTTAATAGCCGCAGGCATGTCAGGCTAAATAAATTACAAACATAATGACTCAGTGAATCGGAGGGCAGTGAACGGGGAGGACAGCCTTGAGAGCCGGAGACCAAGAAAGGGAAAGCTGGCTAAAGCACTTTGATTGAACACTCGGTGCTTAAGTTTTGACGTAAATCTTTGATTAGAAAGTAGACCACCCACCCGGGTGGTAACACTTAAGGGCACTTCAGATTTTCCCTGTTTGGGCTGGTTGGTTGGCTGGATGGTTGGATGGATGAATGGACCGTTCATTTGCTTTTAGAATCATTTTCGCTGACACTTCATTATGTAATTTTAATATGAATATTTGGCGGGACACTTTCCCACCCTCCATGGACTGGCTGGGGAAAACAATGCCAAGCGATAAAATCTCATTTTACCAAACGTTTGATCTTAATTAGTGTACTTGAAGGTTCCCGGCCGCCGTTGCCCTGCTGCTTTCAGCTTGGTCTATTGTCGGCTTTGCATCAGCAAAATAACAAAATGTCGCAAATCACAGCAGCAGTCTCAAAAAGATCGACAGGGCTGGGTGTGGGCTGGACGCGGAGGTGGGGAGTAATCAATGCCTTGTTGTTGGCGAGACTCGCACTTGATTGGCAGTTTGGCTTTTTGTTTAAGCGGATTTCATTGTATTCGCATATTAATTGAAGTTTACACAGGGCAAAAGTAGGCGACCCTGTGACTAATTAAACAGCTCGTCCAATCTCCCACACTACCGAGATTACACATTCTATAACTATGCAGAAAAAGGAAGGCCCACCATCTCCGCCTTCTAACGCAGCTGCCACATGGCGCGTCAAAATGTCAAGCACGCGCCGCTATCTCTCTTTTCTCCCTCTCTCTCTCTCTTTCTCTCTTTCGCTCTCTTTCTCTCTCTAGCAAGTGTCGACAAATATTTTTCAATTAAAATCGTTGCAGCTATTTGCCGAGCACTTCAGCGGTACGCATACTAGTTCAGTTTCGTTGTGGGGGCAAGAGATGGGAAGTTAAAGTGAAAATCGCTTTGAATGGTTTTGCGGACATTTATGGGGAAATTCTGCTACTTTGTGACTTGCAGGTAATTTTTAAATCGGCATTTTGCGTTCCCACATGCCAGCAACAAAAATTAATTAAAATGCATACAATCTTTAATCATTTACTGAAAATGAAAAACTCGTATTTTTACCAAGCCAAATAGTTAATTTTTTTTTGTGTTATTATGATTGAATAAAATTATAGTTAAGGAATATATCTTTATACTGATCTGGACTAGATATGAAAAAGTGTGGCCATCAATCTTGTAATAATTTTTCCATTAAGATTTACATTTATGGCTATTTCATTAATTTAATCTGTTAACATGAAGCGATTAACCCATTCCTGTGGCTAACACAAAACAAACATCTCAAAGTGTTGATAATTAGTTGGCAAAACTTTTACCTTAGCCATTTACACGCACTTGCAACATAATGAGACAACCTGAGCAGACCTGAACACATCTTTAGCTTCACTGGTCACATACACATTCTCACTATCTTTCTCTCTCTCTCTCTCTCTCTCTCTCTCTCTCTCTAAAGTAACTTTTGGCTTGAGTTTCTTAAGAATGATCCCATCAACTGGAATACCTTTTTGAGTGGCAGTTTAATGTTTGCAGACATTTTGGCACCGAGCCAGTTCCCTTGGCCAATAAACCAAGGCCAAGCATAGCAAACTAAAGTAAAGAGAAGCAAACGCAAGACCAATATAAAACAAACCAGAAAGTCCAGGCCAAGAAAAAAGTTTTGCCTTTTGAGCTTGATGTACAAGAAACAAAAACATCTACAATTAAAACCGAACAAAATTGTTGAAGAAGGAAGAGAGAAATCAAAGGCAACACAATTGGCACACTTGACTTGTTGTGTTGATTTCATAATTAAGCCTTCAAGTTTTTGCCCATTTGGCAGCCTTGAACTCATTTAGATTTCTTGCTGCATTGCGTGCCAAAGAAGCCGACAACGCCACTCCCCAAAAACCCGCAACCTACAGCAAAAAGTTGAGCATGTTATGACCACAAATCTGGCACGCATAGACTTCGGTCCAAGACTAAGGACTGCCACTCCGGACTAGACCTGCGGCGAAAGAGGTAACCCGAAAAGGTGGTAAAGACGGGCTGCAGTCAACTGGAAAAATGCCTGCCATTGCAATGTGGCTCTATCGCTGTCGGCAGACCTGTATTTAAATATAAATTTCTGTATATATATATATAAACATTCATTTATTTGTATGTAGTTGTACTTTGGCACTACAAAATTCATTTCATATTTACAGCAATGCCAAAGAAAACGAAAAGTTTTTGCCAACGTTTCTAATTACCCCAACAGCTGTTGATAAAAACTTTGTCATTGACTGGGCACAAATGGGTGTGGTTTTCCTGCAGTTTTATGGCAATCAAACATGGTAGATGAATATGCTTTGCATTTGAAGAGTTGGGTTCTTAAGCTCTTCATTAACAGATGAAGGAGTCCTGCAATTTTCTGTTTCTTCAAAAGTAATATTACAATGACTTATTCAAGCTTTTCACTTAATCATTGATTATATTAGTTTTCGAACTATTTTCTTTATGGAGAGTTTAAAATAAGAGGAAATGTATCCACAATACAAGGAGAAAAATATTAATTACTAATATCCATATAGACAAATTGGGAAATTCGTGGACCAAGAAACCAGACCGGCTAATCAACTATGGAGACGGTTCATCGCTGAAAGAAAGCTCACCAAATTAACCACTTTCTGGGTTGGGGATCAAGAGCAGCAGTTGCATGGGAAACACCCAGCGCGACTTCCGTTGCCTATTAAACCAAGTGTCGGATCGCAGACAGAAGAGGACAGACCTGTACAGACTAGCACAGGTCAGTAACCATTTTGCTCAATTTTTGCAGTAGCAGCCGGAAAACATTGTCGGTGGCACCTGTACGTGTTGGCTAGAAAAATTGCAGGCCACAACTTCACCCCAGAAATCTCTTCGGGCTTCCCCCAAACTACAGTCTAATTGAATTTTCTTTTTTTCCCCCTTTGTTTCTTACTTTGTATTTTGCTTTAGCGCGCTCATTTATTAATCAGATTTCAATCGCTATAAAAGTCGTTAGCTGAATAAGGGAAAAATTTAGTGCCACTAGGCGAGTTGTTGGTGGACTTACTGGTGGTGTTGCCACTGTTGTTGCCGCTTTCTCTTGGCTGCTGCATTTCCGCTGGGCAGCAAATTAATGACGTTCATTAGTCGCATTTAGATTAGCATCAACAAATATAAACTTTTTTGTTTCCTCAGAGACTGACGGACTTCGTTTGATTTTCTAATTGCATTTTGTTTTGACGGTTTTGGTGAATTTTCTGATTTTTTCAAAGTTTCAATGCTTTCAATTTCTATATCTGAATCTAATGTCTATGTTAGGTCTGGTTTATTCTTTGTCCTCCGGCAATTACATAAGGTATGGAAAACAATCACAAAAATATCCTTGCTTAAACAGAAAAAAATGGGTCAAACATTTTGGCATTGATTTAGGCAACTCTTTTAATTAGCATGTTTATTTGGTTAGTAGTAGATTTCTTCCTTCTCTTCTAAACCATTTCAACATTTTGTTTACATTCGAGTTTTTGTTTTTCTTCTTGGCTCCACTCTACTCTATAGTAAAAATAAATGGTGGATGGTGAGGTACTTTAAAATCGAGGAAGATAAGGTAATCCTTTTGAAATAGGTAAAAGAATCTATAAATAATTTTAGACATATTTGATCATTTAGCTCTGATTGAGCTTGGGCAGATTTGTAGGTAAGATTTTATTCTTGAATAAATTAAAAAGAAAGAAAGAAATTCACAGTAAAAATATGTAGAGTATTTCGAAGTTTGGAACTCCCGATTACAACAGTTCATTTGTTATTTTTTTGTGCTTTTGTTGTTCTTAGGCTTGTGGTCGTACGTGGCGCACATTCTCGGGATTGGCCTTCCATACTCTTCCCTTCGTTTATCCAAACAACCCACACATAACCACATACGTTGAGTGTTGATGAAACAAATTGCAAATGAGTATTTTTTGTTTTTATTTTAGTTGCTGTTGTTGTTGTTGTTGTTGTTGTTGTTGGCAAAATAAACAAACGACTGAAGCTTAGTTAGCTTGGCTGTTTCTGGCTTAAGACTTGCACTTGAATAAACTCTTATAAAACTAAATAAATACGCTCGACTATGTAAAATACGAAAATACTATACATACCCAAAAAGGGACATTTGAAAGGCTTTAGTCAGCTGCATTTAATCTAGTGTCTCGTATATTTGACTGAGTTGCTTAAGAATTGCAATTTCAATTACATATGCTAAATACTGAATTCTTAAAAGGACAATTTAAAAAATTATATGGTATTTTTTTACTTGTTTCTGAAAAAACTCGAGAGAATATACCAAAAAAGGAAATCACCCTCTCTAAATGTCGGCTGGGTTATTTAATATATTTTTTATATTATTATTTTTATTATTATTATATTTGTTTTGTTTTTATATTTTTCTTTGCTGAATGCACTTCTGCCTTACCCGCTCTGTTTTCGGGCAAAGTCGTGTTGTCTCGCCTGCTCTCACGCATTTCAGAGTGCTCATTGTGGCCTTAGTTTTTAAGTTGTTCTTGTTGTTTTTATAACAGTTGTTAGTTTTTGTTATTGCCGCTTTTGTTGTTTTCGGCATTACAGTGGATTTGCTGTTGCTGTTGCTCTTGTTGTTGTTGCTGTGTGTGCAGTTTACACAGTTGTTTTGGCTGCTGTTTGCACGCTTTTAAGCATTTGCAAGCGCATGAAGCTTACTTCATTTGCGTTTATGTGATTTTCTGCTCTAATAACTTTAAGTAGGGCGGCAAGCCTCAGCACTCCCTCTGTCCCTTCGGCTTGCTTCCTTAGAACTGGTGGACCTCAGGCCCTAGCCACGAAATACTCCTTGCCTACAATTAGGCGTTACCTTCTCGCAGTCTTTCAGCCGAACCACTCGCTGGCAAATTGTTTGCTAGTTGGCAATTTAATCAGTTTGTGTGTGGGTGTGTGTATGTGAGTTGGCATTGGCTGTTATATTCTTGCCGATCCCGATGTTTTTTTTTATTTTTATATTATTTTTTGCATTTATTATTATGTTGAAATATTTTAAAAAAGCTTTCACTTATTCAGTTCGTAGAATATTTCAAGGTTTCTTGATTCATAAAGTCAGAGAAGATGTTGAATATTTTTGAATATATCTAATCTTGAGGTTACTATGGCATTTTGAGGGGTACATTTTTAAACATCAACCGTTAAGGTAGGTTTCCATTTATCGGTAAATCTGATGTGTAGTTTTTATAAGAATTTTCGCTGGCAATTTTAAATGCTAGGACTGATGTTCTCAAAAGTAAAAAGTTTTTTATTATTTTATTATTTTATTATTTTATTATTTTATTATTTTATTATTTTATTATTTTATTATTTTATTATTTTAATATTTTCTAAATTTATTTATATTATTGTTTTAAAGTGAAGGTTTTCTAGCCTTAGGATTCTCTTCTAAAGGGAAAAATTTAATTTTGAACCACCTAACTATTGTCTTTGTTTTATTTATTCCTTTTTTGTTTAAGAAAGTTTGGATTCACTTGTCGCTTACGTGGCGTATTAGCAACTTAGATATATTCACTAAGCTCTCTGTCTCTTTTCGACCTGAGACTTTTGGCAGAAATATTTCTCTGTTCTGTTTGGCCCATCATTTACTCAAGTTCTACACACGCAGCGTCATTTAGTGCTTGTTGACTGGATAATTATGTTGTGCGTGTCTGATTTATGCGACGCAGCACACTATGCAAACATATACAAACTACACCGTGCAAAAAGCGTTGTCGAAACTGGTTACTTTGGGTAAGCCTCGTAGCTAATGTGGCTGTTGTCGTTGTTTTTGGTTTGGTGGCCATCATTTCTGTAATGTGGCTATATACGCGTTGGCCTGGATTAAGGTGCAAAGACGCCATTTTCGGTTTAGGTTTCGTTGGCTGCATGTGCTGCAAATAAATTGACTGCGAAGGCGGTCAACTTTGGCCATTTTGGCAAACAAAGCAAGCCTAGTGAACGAGGAGGGTAGCAGAAGGGTAGCAGTGCCGACAAGCCACTAAATAACTGTAGCTCTGACTAAGGTTTCAGGGAGCACACACATGTCGCTGTCTGTGTGTGTTGTGCTTAGGTGCAAATGTATCCGATTGTCTATCCTGTGTACGGTCATGGACTTCAATATTCAATATTGCAGACATAACAGACTTGGAAATTCTCTGCCTCCTCCTTGTGTGTTTTGGTGCGTGCGTGCGTGCTTGGAAATTAAATATCGTTATAAGTAGGCATTTATATACAAGTGAAGCTCATACACAAACACACACTACATACACATACAGACACACATGTCGCCATATATCTAGGCCTTTCTGGGTATTTACTTTTATTCACCATAGTCGGCAAGTCAGGCTTTGTTTGTGAAACTCTTCTCCTCTGACTCCCAACAAGTTCAGAACAATAGTCAGTCATACGACGGTGTGGGTTTGTCTTTCAGCACTGAAAATAAATATTGAAAAAGAAATAAACGCAAGCCAAATAAAAAAAATAAAAATAAAAATAAAAAGAAAACCCAAGCAAAGAAAATAAAGAAAGTCGTGGCACGCCGAATGCAAAGTTGATTCTACAGAAAGCTGACGCAGTCATTAAGTTCCATCGACAAGCTATTTTTTCTTGTCGATTGCTTTTGTTTTCTATTGCTGAAAGTATTTTTATTTTTTTCAAAAAAAGAGAAAGGAAATTTAAATCATTTTAAATGACAAATATATGTGATAACAATTTGCATTGACAGTATGAGTAAGAAATTTGTTCTTGGAATATGAGATTAGTGCTGCATTTCCAACGAAAGTACACAAAATTGAAAGTCGAGAAAATCATTTAATTTATATAAAATTGGAAAACAATCTTGCTACTTAATTCCAAATATATCAAAGCAATATTTAGACTTTCAGAACTCAGAGATCTGGTTAATAATTTTTTGTTTAATTTCAAAATTCACCTACTTTTGTATTCGCTTTTAATCAGCTTATAGCCTAAGCGAAAATATATTAATAGATTTTCCTAGAAACAGGTCTTAATTAACCGATCAAAATAAAAGTATTTCAACCTTTTCGTTTTGTTATCAATGATATTCTTAAATGAAAATTCCGAGAGGACATTAGAGAGTCATCTGATGTTATTCTCGAATCCATAGGCGAAAGTAAATGATTGTCATTACATGGGCGTAACCACATACTCATTTCTAAAGGCTCAAACATACACCCAACAACACATATTGCCATGTCGCATACAAAATAATTTCCCTTGAAGTTTGCGGCTCGGCGTACAAGTTTATATAATGGATCGATTCGTGAGTTCCTCTCTTAGTAATTCTGTCGATGTATATGTGTGTGTATGTGTATTTGTGCTTGAACGATGTTGCGTGTATTGCAATAGTAATGAGCTTTAATCATAATTGATTTACTGTGTCAGCATATGAGCAGGAGAGTGGAAATATATTTGTGGCATCATTTTACGATGACGGCGTCATCATTCAAGTCAAAGTTGCCTTGGAAATCGCTTCATATGCAAAGCAAAACCCAATCAAACCGATTTATGGTTGCCATCAAATTCAGAGTAGAAGCCAAAATGTTGCTACTGGAGACTCAGTAAGCGCAAATCGAAAGAGTGGAAAAGTGGTAAAGTAAAAGTCGACAAATTTTCTTCACCACCGTCTTCTGTTGACTGCCGACTTCATTTTTCAGCGGCAAAGTTATTGAAAGAGCACTCGTCACCCAGGACCAAGCCCAAACCGGTTCAGCCTAGACTAGTTCAATTCATTCTCAGTTGAGTTGAGTGTTCAGCTCAGTCGAGAAAACTTGGCTAAGGCGGCTGAGATGCTTTGCAACTCAACACTCACTTATTGACTTATGGCCGTGGTAGAGAAAAATGGCTGCCACAAAAGCCCTCGAACCGAAACCAACCTTTAGGAAAAAAAAAAAAAATCGAGAAAAGAAATTCAAACCCAAAAGCCCAAATACAAACTCAAGCCCAAAAAGCGTGCAGTTCTGCGCAGCATATTGACGTTGCAAAAGTTTTCCAAGGGTATGAAGCGTCTTTGACTCGGGACGCGGTGAGAGAATACAGAGGTTAACAAAGGCTATATGCAAATATTGCCAAGGCACGAGTAAAACTTTTAAAGCGGAGAACAAGTTTTTCAGTTGTGCTCGCAAGACTCACAGGCAGCCTCCAAATTTCCACTTCAGGCATCCATGGCAGTGTTGGTCTGTTCCCCCCAACCCACACTTCTTTAACAGTTCGACTCTACCACAATTGTTGCTCTGTGTATTTAACAACTGTTTAAAATCAATTCAATACTGATATGCTAAAGACGGAAGCCGGCAATGTTCGAAGAACTAAATTGAATAGCTGACTGAAGACTTTGTGAGAATTGTGTTTATATTGCACTTTGCCTGAGATTAGTTATGTCGAGTGTGGCAAAGTGTCACCAAGGAGTAAAGAACTGCCACAACAGAATATTCTCAAACTAAAAACAACTTTTTTTTTATATGCATATATATATACAGAGGTCTCAATCAATCGAATATTTTCATATACGCCGATTGCTAAAAATGAGTAAGCATATACCTATAGTAATATTTTATTTTGAAAATTATAGGTAAGATGAAAAGTCATGCCCAACTCTGAGCTAAGTTTGTGAAAAGCTTAGTTTGGTAGAAATCGATAACTCCTACGTATATCGATAGTTTTGTCAGAGGTGCAATGAAGATACTTTGTTTAAAGCCCAGTCTGTAAAATACCTTCACTTTCTTTTCTGAATTCCTGAGTAGTTTTTTAAAAGAAATATAAGGCTTGAATTTCCAGATGGAGCCTAGATATTAATATTTTTTATATTGGTTCTCAGTATTATTATTATAAGCATAAGCAGACATCCATTTGAAGATAGAATCACTTCGATATTCTACAGATTGTGTGTCTGACTTAGTTTTAGTAGAATCTTAAATTTCAAGCTTTGAATACATTTCTCTTGAGCTATTAATTAACAAAAAAAAATAAAAGAAATGCAATCGTTCCACAAGGAGGAGCAACACCTTCATTGGAGATAGATCCTTGGGGCCTGGCAATGGAAATAGCAATTCATTTGCGAGCTAGAAATCAAGCAACATCCCTCGGTACTGATTGGCCATTTAGTTATGCGCATCCTTCGAGATAAGCAAGCATTGCTGGGATTGCATTTATTAGTTTTCAAGCTGAGGACAGTTGACAGTCCTCTCCGATTCCAGTTTGGATTGTGTGAGCTGCGCGTCTCTGGTGTGATGTTGTTTCTGACGTCTCTTGATATCGGGCTTCTTGTTCAAATTAAAAGCAACATGCAAATGGTTTGCTAGAAGGCCAAGTCAAAAATTTTTAAAGATGTTATGGTTGCTTTTTCACCATTCACTGCTGTTTGTTTAATAAAGACAATTTTAAATTCTTGTTGCAATTGGCAAACAGCACCAGCGGCAGCCAAAGTCAGTTAACCAAGTCTGTCCACTACAATCCAACCAGTCCAGTCCAAAACTCATGGCCAGAACTGGCGAACAAACGGATATGTCCATTACGTTGCTTCCTGCTGCCTTCCTTGCTATTGCCATGGCCAGTGCCAGTGCCAGTCTCATTGCTGTTTCTGTTGCTTAGACAAAGGAAACCAATTAACAGACGCTATTGTTTCACTTGTTAATTCAACTAAATTGCATAACATTGCAGTAGTAAGCAAATCTTCCATGCTCAAAGACCCCTCACCCCTCAAAGCACTCTTTGCTCTTTGCCCACCTTCTGACAACCATTCAAATTCAGTCAGGTTGATACTCTTTGGTCGTAGTGAAAACCGCTTCTTTGCACAGCTTGACTCGGTTCAGCTTGCGCTGGTCCATTGGCACAAGCTGTTGAGCAGCTTCAGAATCGAATGAAGAATACATCTATGCTAGCACCCTATGAAGTCTGAACGTCTCGAACCCAGAAACCAGTGAAGGGGAATGTAGGAATTATCAAAAGTATAGAACTAGGGACCAGCAATTAAGTCTTAAGCTTTAAATGGGAGTCTTGATATATTAATGGAATGATTTAAAATTGCATCTTCCAAAATGAAAAGCGCGAGTCATGGAATTTTTATGAAACCTCGTAGCTTTTATATATAACACATTGTTTAAATATATTGAAGAGGGAAGAGAAATATGTATTACCATCTCCCCAACTCTACCAAAAATATTTGATGTGAATCTTGTATCCGAAGTATGAATGGACAGTTTTATAATTAATTTAAAAAAAATATGTGTGCTTTATTTTATAAGATTTTCGTGGAACCTTAGCCACAATTCGGAATGACATTAATACTATAGGTTTGGCCCAAGTGAATTTCAATTGAATTTCACCTGAAAGAAGCACACCACATGAAATGATAATTATTTATTGATAATCTTATAGTGTTTTATCATCTGGCTTAAAAATTTTCAGTAATCCTGTGGTAATTTTTTAGTGTTTTTTTTTTTCTTTTAGAGAAATCCATAAAATCCTCTGTCAATTATTGATATTTTCTTTACTTGTCTAATAAAGTATCTAATGTTTTTGTAAGTGAAAAATAAGGGTTTTCCTGCTTCTTTGATTATGATTTGATTACCAACCGAATATTTGGTTATTCTCTTTTTTCCATTGTTTCTATTCGAAACTTTTTTTTTCTCACATTTTCTCTTGTTGCTTGCTGGTTTTTGGTTTTGATGAAATTAGCATTGTGCTGTGCCCACACATACACACACACATAGTCTCTATTTCCATGTCGGCCAAAGCCCAAATTCAAATAGCAGATCCAATTTTTTTTTACAGTTGCAGCAGCTTTTGACCAAAAACTCTCAACTTCTACGCAAAACTCACAATGAGGGAAACGAGTTGGATAACTTTTCATTAGCATTGGCTATAACAAATACCACAGACTTCACTCCCTTTAACTGCTCCAAGCTACTTCCAATCTTTATTCAGAGCCACAAACAAACAGAAGGGAAACAAAGAGAGAGCGAGCTGGAAAATCGACCCCCATGCACTTATAACTCCCAGCCGTATTCTGAGTTGAACAAACATTTTCATTGGTTTTCTTGGTTAGACTAGCTGGTGGCTGAGCTCACCGCGCTGAAGTCCCCCGCTGGGTCAGATGCCTTTCGTGCTGCTCAAGCGAAACGCGTAGAAAATGCATTTCCAGTGGTGACTGGTGCTACCAAATGACGACGATGATGCCAACAATGGCATTGGTGAGATGACGATGATCGAAACTGGTTGCTGTGCTCCAGTGATTGTCTTCTATGTGTGCGTATCTCCTACAGTTTGCTAGGATAAACGATGTAATCCAGACGAAATAGAACTTTTCACATTTAACTGTGAGTTTCCACTAACCAACTTGGCTCTCTGTTTGCCTAGAGAGCTATGCCATGGCTTGTCCTTTCTCCATTTCATTATCGTCCAATCTCCTCACGCTCTCGCTTCGTGCTAGGCCCATTTGCAGGATAAGGACAATGTGCCAAGTGCTCTGCTGATAATGAAAACTTGAATCATTGTAGTTTTTGTTGATGGCGTGGGTCACCAATTCATATGCTTGAATTGCATGGTAGACTCTTGATAGGCCCTCTCATCCTTCTCGTTGCTGGTTTCCCCACCTTTTGGCCTGCATTTGCAAAGTGTTTTCGTTTCGTTTTCGTGCTTCGTTGCGTGCCAAATCCATGAAAGCGTGCACTGGCCGCAAAAAGTTCGAGACGGCTGCTTGCTGACCCTACCCAGTGTCTACTGTCCACTGCCCAAGCCAACCAACCAGTCAGCCATCCAACAACTCCCTCCGATCACCCATCCATTCATGGTCTCGTGTGCGTCAACCTTTAGTGGCCTTTTGATGACTTTTCGCTGCGTTTGCCATTGCCGTTACCATCCGACAGATGCCTCATTGCCCCAGCGTCATTGTGTTTGTAGTAACCGCAATTTTCTTGTTGTTGCCACGCCCCATTGTTGTCGTTGTCGTCGTGTTTTTGCTGTTGTTGTTGGTGTCGTTGATGATGGCGTTCAAATGAAAACTTTTCCAATTATTGCGGTGAGCTGGGAACAAAAAAAAAAAATGAAAAAGAAAAAAAAGGCACACAAGCCAACCAACGAAGCAAAAAAAGGCCAAGAAATGAAAAGAAAACCCCTAACTGAGAAAATCACTAAAAGTAAGAAAGAAAAAGTAGCAGGGAAAATCACAGACAAACAAAGTAAATGAGTATCAAATCGAACTCGTGCAGGGCATAATGACCGCTCACCCTGGCGGGCTATTAATCTAATTTTAGGCCCAGCCTCAATGATTTACTAAATGCTCAGGGATGCAGACCGGAGTGTGGCAGTGAGACAAATTTAAAATACATTGGTTATATAAATAGGATAAAATATATCAAGCTGTATAATTCAGAATTGAGTCGGTCGATGGAGGTAAACATCGATCAAAATCATTTTGGCGCGCCGCTTCGCCTGTTAATGATGATGATGCGGTCACTGTCGGGGCTCCACCGATGCTACAAATGAGACTTACCCCAACCAAATCTAGCTCACTCACACTATGGCCCTCCCACTCTCTCTCTCCCTTTGAGGCGTAATCCCGTCCAAAACAATGACACTTTAAGCCATACCAAGCGGCCATGACACTGCAGTTTTTTGATGGAGGGTAGCCGAGTAGCAAACTGGATTGGATTGGCCTGCGGCTTACGCCCAAACAATAGCCGCTGGTGGTACTGGCGTCAGTAGACTCAAATAGGGCAACTCTCTCCGCTGGGTGCTGCCACTAATGCGTGCCGGAAGTGACGCCATATTGTTTTTAGTGCTTTTGTCATTTACTCCCAGTTTGCTGCCGCTTACCGACGTTTTGTACTCACACTCTTTCTCGCTCGAATTGCCGCTGGCCTTCTCTCTATGGTCCTGTGTTTGTTCTGCTGATGACAGTGTGGTTTTCGGGCCAGGCTTTTGATTTCACAAAAAGAACCACCAACAAAATTCGCAACAAAAGAAGCAGACAAATAAATAAAAATATACAAACAATCTTGAATTTAATACTCTTTTTATAATGATTACATATGATTTTATATGATTACACCAAATAAATTCAGATTAAAAAAAAATGATTAAGTCCTTAAGAATCCCTTAAGATTTTTCATTAATTTTTATTTATATAACAGTTTTTTCTTTTCATCAGAATTAAAGTGAAGCCTCAATTCTTTCACTTAAATGATCTTATATAGTTTAATTTAAAATAATTCTAAATGATTTAAAGCAAGTCATTTCGCTAAATATTTATTTTCGATAGAAAAGTGTATTCAAACAACTTTCATTTTTTTTATATAATTTTCATGCGCACGGAAATATTTTAGACGCAGGGAGAGAAGCCTGTGGCGGCATTTGCTCATTAAATCCTTTATTTCTTGTCCCTTTATAGAGCTGGTAATTTTGCTTTTTATATTTTCTAGAGCAAAATTAGAAATTGATTAATAATTGTCATCATCATCATTGGCAATGACTTTTTGTTTGTCAAAAGTTTAATTAAACTTTAAGTGATTCTTGCATTAGTCGATTTTTCCTTTTGCTCCTTCGAAGCTTCACGTATTTTATTTTTTTTTATTGTTTGGCTTCGTTATTTTTGTAGTTCAATTAATTAAGCTTCTCAACTGTTGCAAAGTTTAATTAGTTTTACTTTTAATTGACAGTAGAAATACCTATTTGGATTTTTTTTTTTGAACAAAATCACTTCAGAGTGAATGGCGAAACTCTGAAGTTTTTAGAAAAAGCCAAGCTTTGGTAAAAAATGTTTAGGGAAATTGCTTAGGAAATTAGTTGATTACTTAAATTATATCAAGAATTATATTTATATAATTTTTTTATTGACCTTTTCCTTATGCTTAAAAATAAAATATTGTTTTTGTCTAATTCGGCTCCAATCAACCCATCACTGAACTCAAAAGACTCATAGCTCAGTTTAGCCAATGAATCAAGCATTTATAATGTGCAGTTTGTCTTCATTTGTAACCTGGTCCTACACTTACTCGCCATGTAGAAAATCCAGACAGAAAGTGATAACTACTCCCTCCTGCCACTTGAGCTTGAGCGCTGTTTGGGTTCGATAACTTTTGGCTTTTGCTAACTGTAATGGAAATGTTGCGTAAGTCAACAAACGCAATATTGTGTTAATGTTGGTTATATGTTATGTCTGCCACAACCTAGGAGTGATTTCAACTCTCTTTACTCTCTACTCCTCAACATTGGTCACTCCTTTGCAGTCCTTTTGTGTGTGTGTGTGTGTGTGTGTGTGTGTGTTTAATGTTCTGTCATTTGTTGACCAAATAAGTACATGGCAAGCAATTTGTGTTTGTTTTACTCTTGTCCGGCAAAATTTTACCACAGGATCATTGGTAGCAACACGCAGGCAAGGACTCAACTAATTTCATATTAAAACATCGTTTTGCATGCAGAAGACTACTCAGAACAACAGACTCTGACAAAATTCCCAGCCATTCACAAATGAAATTGATGCGCAATTTTCGTAGATGCCTTTAAAAAAATATACACAAAGAGATAAACAATCCTTCATCTTAGCTAAAAAGGAGGCATGAACATAATGGAAATGAAGTGCTTATTGTTCGGCCTGTAGGATCCACTCCCTATGGTAGGTATAATAATTGTTGAACTCATTGGTCACAGCTGTTGGCATGGGAAGTGCAATTAACATTTATGGTCTTGGCTGGACTTAGTGTCTATTTGGTTTTTGATTTTTTTTGTACTGGATGGATAAGAATAGCCAAGGGCTAAGTCGAGCTGACAACTGGCAACTTTCTGAATGTACACAGTTTCCACTCTTTCTTCTAGCTTTGGGAGTGCATACAAATCAAAGTCCTCACCTTTTTGTGCCTTTGGCCATTCAAAGCAATCCAATCCCAGCGGTAATCCAATGAGCTGGGACTTCATTTTTCGTCGTTGTCCTTGTCGTCTGCCTTGGCTTGACATAATAAATTGTAAATAAATAGACAATGAAAGTGAATTACAAATGAGAGCACACAGCAAACAGATCGAGAGAGTGAGGGAAGGAGGACGGCATCAAATCTGTAGCCGAAAAACGTCTTTGCCCAACGAAGCGCAACGAAGAAAACCGCAACACAAAAATGATGAAGACTGGGAAAGAAAAAAAAAACGTAAGAACACAGAAAAGAAAAATCCTGAAAAACTGAATTATCGAAATTATGCCTCATTACAGTCGTTGGGCCACACAAAATTTATGTGCTGTCCCTTTTTTGCTGACCTAACGTGGCCAGGAAATTGGACTTGGTAAAGACTTCCAGCCCAAGCCCCAATCAATGTTCTCTCTGCTCCCTAATACCCCCGACTGTCTGTCTACTTGTCTGGCTGCCGTTCAAGCGTGCTTAATCAAAAGCGAAATTCCTTATATATGTGAGAATAAGAATACTCACTATATAAGTATAAATTTGTGAGCTTGTGCTATTTTCAAATTATATACACCATAAAGGACATGCCAGAGTAAAATAGGGCTCATTTGATAATACGGAAACTGCACAGTGTGACATATTTTTCTTTATTTGATTCGTTTTACAGATTTTTTTTATATAATTTTATTTTTAATTGAATGAAAATTCATGAATTAATATTTTTATTTATCATAGCTACCAAGATATGGAAGAACCTACCCTAAGATATTTCAAGGAATTGCTTTTTGATTTTTATCCCAGGATTTCCTACTCTTAAAATACTGTCTGACTTCTTTAAGTCTTAATATGTTAGGCTCAGCTGGTTGTCCTGTTTTTGGCAGTGTTTCCGGTCTTGGTCAACTTTTTTTCATACATTTTTATATACATTTTTCATGGAGATAATATACATATGCAACGCCTATGGATTTGCTCAGATCTGTGTGTATTTGTATATATGCATTTCCAATCGGATTTCCGTTGACGCTGTGGACTCTGTTTCTGACCTCTTACCGGTCTATGTGCTGCCTTTCTTGTACTTTTTTTTTGACTTTACACTTTATTTGGTTTTTATTTCATTTCGATTTTCATTTTTCTGTGGCCTTTTTATGTTTATATATTCTTGTTTCTGGCGGGTCAGGCCTACCATTTTGTGGTTGTTCATAAATGTGTTCAGGTCGATCATACCAAAAAAAAAAAATGTAAACCCATGTCACCATTACCAGGACAACAACATGAGTAAGAGGCCTAGTTGGTAGAGGGCGTACCAGAGCAGCAGCATCGTCATTATTATGCCATGCACAGTTATGGGAAAGCCGATTGACCCAACTGAGGAACACGCACAGAAAAAACTGAGACCGCAAAAATCCTTTTTTTGGCCAGGCTAAATCTGCCATTCCTGCTTCATTCTGCCATATAAAATTCAACTTTCGTGTTGAATTTTTGAGTAAATCTGTAGACACACTCACATATACACGGATATATATTCTTATTACACTTGTATTTGATACATATATTTGTGGGTTTTTCATGTTTCCTTTTTTTTTTCTTATTTCGTAATGTCAACTTAAGGCTTTCGGGGAGGCCTTTTTCTCAAATAGGAAAGGCCCTCAGCTCAATTTCGTTTTATGTTAATTTAAACATGTGCCGCTATGCGCATAAAATATGAACTTTCTTTTTGAAAGTGCATCACCCCTCTGCCCTTTATCATATCTGACCGTTGGTCTGCTTACTTTTGATTTTGTTGGTCCTGATTCGGAGGGAAAACTTTTGTAGATGTTTTTGGGTCAAGTTTAGTAGTTCTCTGTGTGTGTGGGATTCCTTTTTTTTCGAATTTAACGAAAGCCTTCCAAGCAAATAATCCCGACCTGACTCACTTTCGTAGCATTTATAAAACTGATTTTCGGCTTAATTTTTCTTTTTCCCACTTTCTCTTCTTAAAATGAAAAGCCAGGCATTTTTATTAATTTTTCTTTTCGATATCGTTGATTTAATTGGCCCTGTTTTATATTTACTTGACCGAAATTCACCTTGGCTTAAATTGGTGTTTGCATATGAGGTCGCTACGCTCATCATGCTGAAGCACCTTATTGACCAGTCAATGTGCATATAAAACTTATATACTACTTCAGTAAGGGTTAATCAAAAAGTCAGCGAACATATACATACATACCTTTTACTTCCAGAATGAATATAAATAAATGAAGTGCAAGTCGAAAAGTGCGAAATGTCTGCTGGAAAGTCAATGAGCAGAATTCAGAATCTGAATATTGGATTCGATGCTATCGAAGCGAAAATTATTGTTGGAAAGGAAACTTTTAATAGCCTTAAATTGAGATATTAATTCTCGGCGAAATATATATGATTTTCATATGGAATTAAATTTAAAATAATAAAAAATTGTAATATGGGTCTTGAGTAAAATTATTCAAAAGGAAAGCTTAAATATGGATTAAAATATATAAGGATGCTCACTGATAAATATTTCGAATAAATGTAAAAATTTCAAATAATACCTTTTAAAAATGTAAGATGACACTCCATGATGCGAGTGACGAGATGGCAGAACTCAGTTGGCATCCCTAGTGCGAATGATGAGATGGCAGTCCCCTGTTGATGGACTGGTCCCACTGCACGATCGAAGCGAACGAGAAGTTCAGTAAGCAGTTGCTCATTAATCCTTAATTCAACACAAATATAATAATTAAATATTATACCAATAAACCTTACAAAAATATGAAAATTTATTGGTTTAATTTGTTAGCGATAGGTAAAACTCTGAGAAGAAAAAACTGAAGGTAAAACTCTGACTAAGAAAACTCTGAAAATTAAAAAAAAAAAAATTATCTGATTAAAAATTCTGTAAATTATATTTTATATTTAAGTATATTGACAAATTGTGAGCTTTTGAGTGAGTAATGCGAGGGTATTTGAAAGTCATCTGTTCCGCAAACTATTAACAAAATTGTATCAAATTTGTCTTTCAAATTTTTGTTGCTCTTGTTTTTCCATCTGAACTTTTCTTCTTCATTTTTTTTCTTGCCTCTTCACCTAAATATGAGATTAGTGTTTGTTGGGCACAACAACATATAAAAGGACAACCAAAGAAGGGCAAATGGAAAAACCTCAGCCAACATGACTGACTTTGAACTTGAACCCAAATTATGATTGGCAACATACAAAACACAACATAGCCCGACATTTTTTCGGGGTCTCATATGTGTGCAGCAATTTTCATATATTTTGGGACAAGAAGCATATTCCTATTCACTGATGCTGTTGTTGGTTTTGTTGCCCTGAAATTCACTCATTCCCGGTATGGCTGAATTTGCCATTTCAGTAAATTGAAATTTTTGTTTGGGTGAACATGTGCGCCTATGCCTTTGTGTGTGTTTATGTGTGTGTGTGTATGGATATGTATTTGAGGTCAGATCCGTCTGCTATTTATCTTATATTTTAATTAGATGCTTAGTTAAAAGCATTTCATTTAACGCAAATGTTTCATTTTAATTAAAAATATCTCACAAAAAAATCAAAGGGAGTCCCTAAAAATTTGAAAACCAAAAATTTTATTAAAGGTATTTCTTTCATTTTTTTTTTTTTTTTTTTGTTTCACCCTTAGGTTGTCGAGAACAACAAAGTCATTAGGGCCAATTCGTAGTCATATGAGTAAGCCAGTTATATTCCTGATAAGCCCCATTCTCAGCCCCTCTGCCGATGTCCTTGACACGCTGTTATAGAGAAAATCGCGTACACACATTTGTCAATTTAAATGACGCTAGACAAGCGCGACCGCGTACACTTTTCGCATAGTCTGCTAGTATTTTTTTTGTTAGGTTTTTGTTGAATTTGCTTTGGTTTTGAAGCCAACAAAATTAGCCAACGAATGGCCTACATAGTCAACCGATTGGGGCGGTGGCAGTGGGCGAGGTAGCGAGAGGTAGCCTTGGTACCAAAGGGGATCGCATTTATCAAAGCAATTGCCATAAATTTGCAAGTGCCCCAACAGATTAACAGTAAAAATGTGCATGTCCATGTGTGTGTGTGTGTGTGTTTTGACCATGGCCAAATGTTGCCAATGTTGTAGCCTTTTTGGTGCAACTGCCGCCAATTTGTGGCATGAAACGAGCATACAAAATGCAAAATTAACTGCATTTGCAACATGGCCACCTAGGCAATCTAGAGGATCAACGAAAGGGCGGAATTGAGGGACTGTAGAGATCCTACGGTCTGACGTGTCGGCTCATGTTCCCACATGGCATTTAAAACTTTGCTTTGTCTGTGCACACAAAAACCCACACATCTATGCACATTTGGAGCCCTTTTAATGCGCTAAATTCTATTGGCAATGCATTCCAGAGCTTTTGATTATGGGCCGCACTCTAAATGCTATATTTACGTGTCTATGTGTGTGTGTGTGTGCGTAAGCTGATTAGCTTTTACAAATTGACATGATGTAATTTGTTGCTACAATAAAAACAACAGCAATAAAGACAACAAAGAATCTGCATTTAATTTATTTGCCAATCAACAAAAAAGCAGCACAAAAAATTTCTTTTGTCTCAAAAATATTTGTTTCGTATTATGAAATATTTTTTGTTTATGCGAGAGGACAAAAAATATTTTTATAAATTGCTTTAATACAAATAGAATCGTAAAAGGCATATTTCATGTGCCTCAAAGCATATTAAAAAAAAAAAAAAAACAATTTTAGTCTTATTAAAAAAAATCTGCATTTAAAAAAAAAATAAATCATATTTCAAAGAAGATGAATTTAACAAATATTATTTATAATTTCCAACTGTTTATTTGATTTTTAATTAACATTATCTTTTTGTCAATTTCAAAACAAATTTAAAAAAATTGTAATTTTCATTGTTTCAGAAAGTTGAAAAGGAAGTTGGTGTTAAAATTGACAAAACTATTGAATAAAATAAATTGAATATTTTTGATAATTGTTGCAGTCATTTTGGAATTTTAAATATTCCAGAAAGAATGTGGGCGAAGGGGCGCCTTTTCGAATTGCTGTTCAAAACAATTACGCTGGCAGCTGTTTCTATTTGATTGATGCTGCCACCGCTGTATTCATTTGTTGTTGTTTTTGTTGTTGTTGCTTTTACCGTCGCTATTCCTTAGTTTTGTTTGCCTGTTATTGCTATCTTGCCAATGCCCGGAAGCTGAGAAGTGCACAAAATGGCGCACATTGTAGATAATTGAGTGGGTTGCATTTGAACTATAGATGGCGCCAGCAATGTAAATAACTGAGCCGCTGGCATCAAGACAAGGGCTACAGGAACCGCTTCAAAATACAAGGTAAAATGAAATAAGAAGTCGCAAGGAGTGGAAATTAGAGTGGGCGGTAACGTCTGAATGTGACGAGTTACGTTTACGTTCTGCGTTCTGTACGGTGTAGTAAATAGTTTTTGCCTGCAAGTGAAATGTAAACACATTTAGTTTGAGTGCAAATCGAGTTTGAATTTGCTTAAAGGTGCAACAGCAGGAGGGCCAGCAACATCAGCTTCCTTCCAGCATCAGGCAGATGTCTGTCATTGCTGGCATTGCTGTTGGTGTCCCTCTGAATGAAATGAAGTGAAAGCGAACCCCAGCAAAAGCAAATGGAAAAGGAACTAGCAAAAACTAACTAAATTTGCCGAATGCTGTTACCGGTAGCAAAAGTAGACAGACCCAGGATGAAAGAAGAGTGGGAGAGGCACAATCCCAACCAAAATGAAATAAACAAATAGCAAAAATATTGAAAGAAAACACAGATTGTTTTAGGACCGTTGAAGATCCTACACTCTTTTCAAGGATCTTAAAATTCATAACCAAATTATAATAAATAAATTCAGCTGAGAAAAAAAGCTGTGTTATGAATTTCTTTTCAAAAGGACTAAGAAGACTTGTAAGATAATGAAGCTGCTGGCTTTTCGGATTATTAAGCCGAAAAAAGTCGAAACTTTAGACTAAACTGAATATACTACGTTTCCTTTGAAAAACAGTATAAAGGAGAGGAAGAACTCTAGTATAATTTGTGGACCGCTCAAATTTACTTTTAGCAACCTCTATTATGGTTTCTACTTTTAATCTATTTTTTTTTGCGCATAGAAAAAATTCAATTAAATACTCAACAAAATTATATTTCACACATACACACATTAAACAGAGAATATTTCCATTCCGCCATTTTTGTTTGACAAGTTTCCCGCAAATTGCTTGTGACATTTGCAGTTCTTTTTATACCCTGTGCCTTAAGGCAACAAGGGTATATGAATTTTGTGAAAATGTATGTAACATAAGGAAGGAGCACATCGAAGGGCCCTCAACCTAAAGTGTGATCTGGGTAAATAAAGAAGAAGCAGAAAGTAACAATTTGTTTGCTAATAATCAGGCTAGACCGAGTTTACTACTATAATATTTTTATATCGGACTTAGATTCGGAATAAATTATCATTTAGAATTTTGTTTTTATACCGAAGAATACTATAAAGTTTTAACAAGACCGAATAGCTGTATTATATAGCCATATAACTAGATTAGGAATAAGATAAGTTTAAGATTTCTTTAAAGAATGAACGAAAGAAAATCGGATGGGTATATAAAATAGGTTTCATAGAGCTGATCGGGGAAGAACTTAGAGCTTTGTGGTTTAGATGAATATTTTAAAAAGTACTGCAACGCTGTTTAAAATTGTGGGAAGGTCCTCTTTTTAAATAAGTCAGAAATATTATCTTACCGTCTCCACAATTACAGGGTATCCCAAGCTCGGCTTTTGCTAAACACAGTGTCTGGTCCAGTTTAAGGTACATATTGTTGTATTCGTAAAAAAACAGGCAGTAAATATAGAAGTAGAAGTAAATTCAAAACTAATTTTATATGCCTTGTAGCCAAGAAGACAAGCAGTCCAACTTATGACAAGCCGAAACAAAATAATGTGGCCAAAACAATGAATTATGCACTTTTGCAATAAGTTCCGAATAAGCAGAAACCAAGCCAGAGAAAGAGACACGATGTGGAGGGGAAAGAGGATAGACTTGCTCCAGCAAATCACTCATGAGTGCAGAGACAGATGATAACTTGGAGTGAGAGCAAGAGAGTGAAAGACTCTGGCAGAATAATCCAGAAGTCTTCCTTTTGCAAATGTTTTCTTTTGTTGTTTTTGTTTTTGTTTTTTTTTTTTTTTTTTTGGCAATTTTCTACCATTGTACAAATAAACGCTAAAGGGCTTAACAGGCTGAAGGAGTAAAGTGCGCTGCGGATTAAAAGAGAACAGAGAAGTGTGCAGACTTTCCACTGCATCAATTTCTCCTACAATCCAAACTACTTTCAACTTCTCTATTTCAAAAACGCCTCCAACTCCACAACAAATACATTTCCCCACAAAATGTAAGCAGAAATGCGTACGTGGTTTATAATAATTCATAAGTAACATTTTCCTGCTCGTTTGCTTATGGTAACTTGAACAAGCCATCTTCTCTTTGTATGGTAAAAATAATTTATGCATAGAAAGTTACTCTTTTTCTGCTTTAAGCTCAAGAATTTTCAAGAATTTCAAATCAAAGTTTCCATATTTGATCTGGTTGTCTCTATAGCATTGGCTTAGATTCTTTCTATTCTTCTCAAGAATTTATGTATAAAGACAAAAAGAAAGTGTCTAAAATTCTTTTGATCAAGTAGTTCCTACTTTTTATAGACTAATTCTAGATCAGCTGGAATCATACTTTAATTGAAACTACTGCAAAGCAAAGAGCATTGAGCCCGAATAAAAAAATTTTACATAGTTGGTGTCCAAATTGTATTTGGTGCCGAGTGAGACATGTGAAATTCGCATTATGTAATAAACGCGTTAAGTTGAAAGTAATGCATCATATTATATGCTCCTTCAGCAAACTAGCAGGCCAACACAGAATCCATAAAACAGCAGCCATCGCAGCCAGTACAATAAAAGCATCAACAACAACAACAACAGCAACAATTACTTATGTGGATCTGGCCATATGCTGCATGCATGTCTGCATCAGCGCCTTGAAGTTATGACAAGGATCGAGTGTGTTTCGAGTAAAGCCCTGGGCTAAAAAAGGTCAAAAGCAAGACTCAAGCTAAAAGATGAAGTTTATAAATGAGGGTTTTCCAGAAAGAAATATCGGTGGGAGAACGGGTAAAATAGAGAAATATATAACTAGGAAAATCACAGTGCGGAACAAAAAAAAAAAAAGAAACTAGGAAAAATTCAAGTTAGTATTTCAAAGCTGGCTTTGCTGAAAATTCTTGAGAAATATGAAGCGTTATGCCGGCTTGCTGATTGCAACCTTTTAACCAATTCAAGATTATTGATCGATCAAATTATTCCCATTATAAATATGATAAGACCTCATTCGCAAATATTTGGTTCTTTCTACAACTCAGATTACAGTCTATTTATTTGGGACTTCTGCTTTTAATATATTTTTCAATGGAAAAAAAATCAGCTAATTTTAAAGCAGGACAAAAAACAAAAACAACACACATTTTAATAAATTAAGTATACGCTAAGTGGCCAGGTTCATTAAACTTAATATGGTCTGTTATCATTATCGGTTTAATATCATTAAAATATATTAAAGTGACCAGCTGACTCGAAAATATATAGACTGAGAAACTGATTGAATTGACAAGACAGAATTGGCTGACAGCTGGCTGACTGTGTCACAGGTTGATTGCATGTCATTTTGGTTTTTAATTACAAAATAGCCATGAATTGAAAAAAAAGAAAACAACAAAAAATGGATGAAATTAACAATGAGCAGTTCAGACGAAAAAAGAAAGCCTCGGATAAAGGGAAATTATAATTAATAAATCCATCAATGTTCAATAACTGATTCAGTGTGCGAGTGGTCAAGCAAAAGGCCCTTTAAATATTTACTTTTTTTCTCCCGATTTTTTATATATCTTTATCGTAAAGGCTTTATCATAAAAAAAGCGTTGAAGAACCGTAGTCCCGTTACTCTGGCTTGCGGGTGTTTATGCATCAGATGTGTTTTGAATTTCAATGTGAATTTCACTTGCTATGAAAAAAATCAGCAAAAAAAAAAAAAAAAAAAAAGAGAACAGCTCAAACATACAAAAAGAAATGTATGAAAATTGTGAATCGGAATTGAGTGCGTTTTTACTGCAGATTCGAGTTTGCCAGTTTGAGTGCCAAAAAGTTGCCAAGGCAGTCAACCAAAATGACGTTGGCACCACCATTCATATATGTGTATATGTGCGTGTGCATGTGTGTGTGTGTGTGTGGGTGCTTGTGTTTGGTGGGCGGAGACAAAACGTCAACGTTCTTGGCACTCTCGCTGACATTTCACATTACATAAACGTATTTATGCAAATATGTAGCCAGTTTTTTTTCTCTCGCTCCATCCTTTTCCCTCCCCTCCTGAGCATCCATTTGTCATACGCAATAACTGACTGACTGGGCACCTTTTTCTCTTAGCTCCGCTCGTGTGTGTGTGTGTTTTTATTCCCTTTATTTTCATTTTGTTTTTTTTTCTGATTGTTGTTTTTTTGTTTCTGGTATCCCATTTTTCGGTTCGAAATATTTGCATGCATTTTAAATGACTCGGATATCAATTTTGACATATCACTTGACAGCTTAAAAAGGTTTATGTATTTATACAAACGAATACGCACCCACACACGGCACTCTCACACATACAAACACAGATTGGTGGGTTGTTTTCAGCTTACAATTTTTGTTTCGTAGTATAAACCGTTTTTTTCCCCTTTGCTTTTTGCTGTTGTTTTAATAAAATTGCGTATTTTAAATTTATGGCTTCATTAAAACTTAATACAAACACAGCGACTTAGTGCAGATATATGTATGTATGTATGCAAATGCTTGCTCGTTTTTGCATGAGCCCGGAAATGCTCTTTTTGGCAGAAATTGTATCTAACTCTAATAGTAAATCAAAATAACTAAAATTAAATTATGTTTTCAAGCTAAAAATAACATATAGGAATAATAGTATTAGGTATTTGCCAGTCACCTTTTATCCATCGAAAAGTGTGGAATCATGTTAGGATTAGCCTGAAATATTGTTTTAAGAACAGATAAGGAAATAAGCTTAAAAATATATATATATTTTTTTTTTTAACTATGCCGTCCAAGCTAATATTTTTATGTAGTAAAAAAGGTATCCAGAATGACACTAATTTGCCTACGGTGGGATCAGACTGACTAGCGGAATCGATCTAGCCATGTCGTCTTTATGTCCGTAGAGAAACGAAATCGAAACTCGAACTGAATATTGCTCTCCATGGAATTCTAGGACCTTGATGGACTTTGCTTTAGCGGACTGTAGCTTATCCAGCTTTAAAATTATAGTAGAATTTGCTGGAGTAGACTAAAAGATGCTTAACAAACATAAAAATAGGATCGGTCCAAATTTATATGGAAATTATTAAATCCGTTTCTATATATAAACTTTTCAGAAATGCTTAAGTACTTACCTTTCTAAACTTTATGCTACAGGATACTCAAGGCTTGGGAGTGAATTTTTATAGAGCTAACCGATTTCATCTTGTAGGCAAATTTCCACATCTCAAAGGTTTTTTTGCATTTTATCTTTTTTAAGTGTTTTCAAAAGTCTGTTCTTTACTTTGCTTAAATTTGATTTGAATAGAGATGTTTTTGTTAAAACTTCTTAAAACTTCAATAAAAAATATGTGTCGCCTACATTGCATTAATTAATAAAAATTATTTTAAGACCTATTTAAATACTATCAAAAGCAAAATAGAATATATAAATAAATAAAAACAAAAATGATAATAGAAAACAATATATAATTTTTAATATTTAAATTAAGTTTTATGAGTCGAGTCCACGGTTGAGAAATTGCAAGTGAGTATTCAATTTGTATCTTTTTGATTATATTGAGTTTATTTTGTTTTCACATATGAATTCTTTCTTTGTTTTATTTTTTTGCGTCACCACGAAAAAAAAAAAAAACAAAACACAAAATATAAAAGAATAAGAGAGGAAAATTATTTCATTTGAAAGAAAGCATTTTTGCTTTTGTTCTGAGTTTATTTTATTTGCTGCTGCTGCTGCTGTGTCCCCTTGCGAGGCAGAAGGAGTGGCGGAAAAAAATGACCAAAGTTTAAGCACAAAACTTCAAGTTGATTTATATGCTGGACAGGCAACAAGAAAGGAGCCACCAATGTCGGTCTGTGGTGGCTTTTCAGTTTCCCCATTCCAGACAGCCACAGCCACAATGCATATGAGCAGGACGATGAGTACAACTTGTAATGAAATTGAAGCACTGAATTCGGCATTGTTCGGATTTGTGTAACTTTTCTTGATCTCATGTGTTATTTGTTAAGCTTATGATAGGGACAGTGAGTAGATTGCGGGTACATTGAAGTCGGTGTGGAATAGTATGCATGATGAGAGAAAAGAAGCTTTAGCTCTGCAGCTATCAGTTCTTGATTGAATTACAAAACTACCAGCTGCTGCTATAGAGTTTCATAGCAAGCAGCTTTATTTTGTTAGGTAAAGAAAGTAATGAAAATGTAAAACCCTGCTCAAAATAAAAGTGTGATGACAAGAGCTTTAAGAAAATTAAAAGTTGAACATTTTGAAGAAACAAGTCGGAATTTGCTTCATCTCGAAAATTTAGAATGGACTGGACAGCTTAGCTTTTGGACAGCTCAAACATTTAATTAAGAAACTTAAGGCTATTCAAAGATTTTAAGAGAACCATTTATGAGTTTTTATTTGGTTATTTTTGGATAATGTTATAATATTGATTAATTTGATATACAGAAAAAAAAAGAAAATATCGAATTTCTTTTATACTTGACATAAGCTTTATTGTTTAAGTTGAGCAAATATATATCAAAATTAAATATGGCTCAAGCTTAAATCTTCGTGAACTTGGTAAAGTGATTTGATTTTTCACTTAAGCCGCCTCTTAATCTGCACAATTTTAAAGTGATTCCATCAGTTGGAAGTGCCGTTAAACCTCAATTCCGTGAAAACATAAAACAAAGGGAAAACTCCACTGCTCCGGCACTACCAAACAAAACCAGAAAACAACCAAGCTCCCCGAATGAAAAATCCACCAAGTAAATAATTAAATTTGCTGCGTAAATAAAAGTTCAAGTGGCTCAACTCAAATGGCCACTACGCGAGTGCTCAGCTCAGTAGCTCTTTCCTCACCAGCTCACACTCCATTTTCCTCTTTCTCTGGCTACCATTTTCTTTGTCCTTTTTTAATGCTTGTTGTTTTTATTAAGAAAAAGCGCACGACAACAGCAGCAGCAGCAACAGGAGCAAGGGCAGGCGACGAAGACAACAACAGAAACAAGAGGAACAGCAGAAATGCTTGAGCAGCTTGTATCGAATGTCAAAAGAATAGCTTTCGGAGAGGAAGAGACAGAGAGAGGAAGAGAGAGAGAGAGAGAGAAAACAGTTTAGCCCATCCTCAGTCTGGGAACTCAATGTCAGTAGTTTGATTCACTTTAGCCTGGCCTCACCAATTTCATTTGGCATTCAGCGGAATTGCTTTTATTAGCGTATAAATCAACAGTGCAAAAATCGTAGAATACTTTCCACAACCTCTAGCTGAATGTTTAAATTAAATTTATGCCCCATTTCAAGTTGTTTACAGGCTATCCTACACTCTATGGCTAGTCAGAAATTGGGACAACGTTTCCAGCACTTAATGCAATCATCATCTTTAGGCCAACAACAACAACAACAACAACAAAAAATTGCAGTTAAAAGTATTTGACTCCTGCGAGAGACGAGACAGATAGATGGACCAGTATTTCCAATAGCCATTTTTTTTCTTTCTATTTTTATAAGCAGATATAATTTTATTTTTTGTTCCATTTTGAAGGCCAGCAATGAACAGAGAACGTGCCTAACCCTCGAAAAGCACCACCACCACCACCACCCTGGGAGCGGTCAAGAGGCAGCCCTTTGGTGTATTATGTGCACAACATAATAATAAAACTATAAATTAAATTAACTCATAAAAATTCCGTGTGCATAAAAACCAAGGGAACTGCTCGGGGTAGAGGGGCGAAAAAAATTCTGCCTTTGAAAAGGCGCAAACTTGAATAATAACTTTGTTTTTCATTCGGCTATCTATCTAAGCTGTCTGTCTTGGCCCTCCCGACTGCCCAACGCTTTCTCCGCCTGACTTGGTAGCACTTAATGTGTGCGTGTATGTGTGTTTGTGTGTATGGACTAAACTGCCCTTAGGAGACCATTCCATTTCATTTGGCTGCCAACTTATCCACAACCTCAGCCCAAAGTGACCCACTCCAGAAAGCAGCCTTGGCTGAACGCTAAGCTTTTGGCCAACGCATTTTTACTTACATTTTATGGCATTTTTTGGGTTTTGGTCTGCACCATTGAAACTTCCTTTTTAATTCTATTTTCTTATAAAAATTGTACATTTCTTTTGCTCAAAAACCGACATGAGACGCTTTAAGGAAATTTATGAATCGCCTCTATCGATAGTTGGGTTATTCTTTTTCGGCTTGGGTGAAAATTTGGAATCTATACTTTTTAACCTATTAATGTTTCGATCTCATTTAATCGACTGGGATCGGAATTCCAAGATGTTAAAAATAGTAATTTCAGTTCGGTGTGTCAGAAATAGTTTTTATTTTCCGGATGGCTTTCCCTGTACTCAAACCACATGCTTGGCTTATTTTCTACTAACATTGCATACATATAGGCGCTTTGGCTTGTAAGTAGCTTGTAAGTCTGTCTTTGTCTGGATGATTTAGATTCCAGTCCGCACGTCAGCCAAAGAAGAAGCAGAAGAAAAAAAGCCACCTACACACTCTTGGTCTTGCTCCTACTCTCTGCGTTTGCTCATTCCTCTTCAAAAAAAAAAAGGGGGATTGAAACTGGTCATCGTCAGCTTGCATATTTGATTTGATTTCATTGCCCTCCACATCAGAAATTTACACACGCGACATGCCTGTAAATATTTATTTATATTGATATGGCTTTTCTTCTTCTTTTTTTCTTGTTTTTGTTATATTTCTATGGGGTTCAAGACAGTTATAGACTTGGCTTTGAATTGCCCGAACTTCATTTTATGTACATTTGGCTTGGCGTTGATTTCAATTCTTTTATGATTATTTGCTTCATCCTTTGCGCTTGGTTCTTGTTTTTTTCGAAAGCAAACTTTTCAAGTATTTTTCCAAATCGGATATAATCAATCGCTTCAAACTATTGGATTGTTGTTGCCTCTTCAGGTCCAAGTCAACTTGTTTCAATTTTTGACGACATTTTGCCACCTTTTTTTTAATCCGCGCAATTCTTTTATTTTGTGTATGTTTTCTGCGGACCAAACCAATTTCCCGCCAAGCTATATCCATGAAAAAATCCGAAAAAGGCAAATTTAGAAACAAATTTTAGAAAGAAAATTTTGATAGTTGTTTTTCAAGGCAAATTTGAAATTAAACAAAAATCTTGGGTAGAGAAAACTTAATATTCTTACGAAATTCAATTGCAAGGACAACAACAAAAAGTTACAGGGTATTGAGTGGAGTTGTGTACTTTGATGATGACGTTTAAGGCAATTACAAAATTCACTCGCATTCTGTGCTGGCTGGCAACTTTGCCACTGTACAACAATGTGCATACAAATGTAAATAGCACAGGGCATTTATTGCGTATACGTAACGTTGGCAAAGCTACCACCTCCCTACCGCCACACCAGCCTCGTCAAAAGCCAAACATTTAGCATTGCGTGAACAAAATAGTTTTGTGTTGCGGTTATTCTTGCTGAGCAGCAGAAGCAACAACAACAACAGTAACAACTACATTGGCAATTATATGCCAGCCACCGAGTCGAGTTTCTCTCTTTCTTTGTTTCTATCGCCACCCTCTCTTTGAGGCACTCCAACGTGTACCCCGAAGTTGTGAGGCGTGTAGCTTGGGTGTTCTTTCGCGAGCTTAACAAATGCATAACTAAATGCCAGCAATGCCAAAACCATCCACCCGCCCCATCCCTCCGCAGATCCAACCAGACTACACAAATGTGGCTGTGCAGTTTCTAGTGAAATGTTCTTTGGTCTAACAACTGTTTTGCATGCAGCAATGCCCGGCGCTCCATTTAGTGACACATTTTAGTGGTTGCTCAAGCAAATTGCAGGTGCCCACAAGCACTTCAAAGAAAGCAAGAGAAACAAAGAGAGTGGTAGTGAATGAATGTGGTTCTCCCACTAAGAGTAATGGATTATATAAGTCGAGAGAGATTCAAGCTCCGTTGCAGCATTACCGGTGAGTTTGAGTAAATCGAAAGATGTTGTCATAACGCCGCTGGTTATGCAATCTGAGATACCAAAGCAGGAATGCTTGCACAGAGCGAGTCAAATGAAACCGAAGCTCAAGCTGAAATTGACCTCACTGCAGGCGAAGCTCTGTGAAAATCAAATGAGCAAGATGAGTTAGAAGAGATTTAGCAAAATTACGCATATTTTAAAATACTCTTTTTCTTAAAGAATTTTCTTAAATGTCCAAGAGAAATATTTATAATAGAAACACTTCAAAATACTCGTGACTATTTGTTATTAATGAATGAGAGTTGGTTTTGTTTTAATATATTCAAAAATAAAGCATGATTGTTTTTTGTTTTTTAATAATATAAACTAAATAAAAAATAGGCGTTTCATGCTTGATAAAATTAATTACTTTAATTTCGCATGAATAGTTTTTTTTTATAATTAATTTAATAAATCAATATGTTTCCTATTTAAATTTGCATAAACTTTCATAATGAAGACAGCTTTTTATGGTCTTTTGAATTCGATCTTTTTTTTTTGAATAGAATTTCAAGAATTCCTGAGAGTTATATGAAAGATATATTTAGACATAAAAATTGGTTTCTTTCTCACCCAAATAAGCTCTATCCAATTTGCATTGCCAATCAATAGAGTATAATAAGCAGTTTTATGTTCATGAACGTATACGATAAAAATATAAAAGACAGTGAGATAAATAGCAAAATAATAAAAAGAGAGTTTGACAAAACTTGCTTTCCAGTTTGGTTGCTAGCTTTTTTACTTTCTGGCTTGCACTGCCATATCAACAAAATCCATTTGTGTGCATTTCAGCTTAAATCAAGTCAACAGCAAGAGCAGCCAGCTGACATGGCTTGTCATTCAGATTGGATACATACTAAGTATGTGTATGGAAAGAGTAGAAAAAACCGAAGCAAAAGCTTCCAGCTCCCTCATTTTCTTTTCTTTTTATACTTTTTTCGAAGAAACTGAGTATATTAATATTGCTCTGCCACACATCGTAAGCCTCTGAGGGATATGGCAGGACCAGCCGATTGAGTCCGGTTTTTTCCTATATAAAATAATAAATTTTGGAACCGGCCGGATCGGACTAATATATGATATAGTCATATGGATTTGAAAATAAGTCCTATATACTGACTGATCTCATATGTATAGCAGGACCTCTTTGAAAATAGTGTGTAGTCTTCGGCATTTCAAAGATAACGTTGGGATTTGTTTTCGTTTTTTCTGTTTTTGTTTTTTGTTCTCGACAATCATTCAAGCTGACAGGATGTGCGCTTCACTGCGCTGATTGTGAATGTAACTCAAAAAGAGATACAAATGCCAATACAAATACAGAGAGTTATACAAACAGCCAACAAGCCAGCCAACCAGGCAACCAAAAAGCCACTCAACCAGCTAGCCAACGAGCTAGCAAATAATGTAAATAAGCAAAAGCAAGGCCATAGCCACAAAACAACCGTCAGTGAGTTTTTCATTCATTTTTTCCTTTATCTTCCTGCTTGGCCAGTATAAATGAGTAAACGGAATAGACTTGTTAAGACCTTTTTGAAGGTCAGGGCTGTGGGAAGACAAGCTGGCGGCTTAGCCTAAGTCTCAGGGCTTTAATGATTCTCCATTTAGAAATTTAATGTGGTGACTATGGGACTTTCAAGCAGAGATGGTGGATCATTTTCGATACTGAATTCAATTAGTTGAAATTGGAATTGCAAGTCTATTTTGAGAATCTTGGAAATTTCATTTGAAAATTTGCCAAACTTAAGAGTGTTTCTTGTTGCTAAAAATACTCTGTGACTTTATTTATTTGTATTCCAATTGATTGGGTTTCTCAATTTATTATTTCTTTGGAGAATTTTTGAGCTACTATTTTTTTATTTAAACCTTATCTTATTTTAAGTGAAAAAGATCGCGCACAAAAAACATGCCTCTTTTTGTATGACTACCAACATCTTGTCGTTGTGGGGCGAGCGGCTGCCACTTTTGCTAATTGAATTTATTTACAATGTCAACCAAAACACTTGCCACCTTACAACTTCCTGTGCAGCAGATTGTCAGGATATGTGGAGCTTGTTGAAATAAAAGGAAACTGTTACACAGCCACACCTGACTGTGTGTCTGTCGGCTGTATAATGTGTTTTATGAAAAGATGTGCTAATGTAACAACATCTGTAATTGCAACGAATTCTCTGAATTTGAGGTAACCAAACGGTAGAGGGGCTAAAGACTCTTACTTGTGGCCAATGCCACACAAGCCCAATTCACTACCCACTTCAGAGCTATCTTCCCCTTTCACTTCCATTCTCAGTCTTTTATTTTCCGCGAGACCCTCTCATTAAGCATATGGCGCGGACTGGGGCATATGAAAGCAGTCGGCTGTTGGCAGGACTGTGCGTGGGACTTTTTTTTTGAGCTTCGGCTAGGACAGGTACAAGGTGTAAATATGTGTATTCTGCCATCATGTTGTAATATTTTTTATGGTTGGTAGACACAAAAAGCCTGCAGAAAAATGAAAAATAAAAGAGTAAAAAATGGACCTCCACCCGCTCGGTCTGGTTTCGCTGTCTAGCAAGAAATCCTTTTGTGCTCACCATCCACCATCCAAGCCATTGTCCTTGTCTTGTCTAGGCCGCTTACTGCCAACGCCTCCACAGCCATCACAGTTACCTTAGCAAGCAACAAGCCTGTACGTTTGGCTTACAATTCCTGCTTCAGCTGTTTCAGTTTGTACCGTTTGCCGACTTTCTCATGACAATTTAAATGCCCCGTTGTCTGTTTTTGTCGACGACTCCACCGACAACTCTTTCGACTCCTGCTTCCTGTTGCTGTATTCCTTTTTTTCAGACGCGTAAGTAATAGCTCTGAAGATCCATTTGTTGTTGTTGGTGTTGCGGCTGTGCAATTGTTGGTTTTTAATAAACCATTTTTTACCCACAAACACACACACGCGCACACACAGTCATTTCCACACAGAGACACTCTCATTTCGTGTTCACACTTAAATGAATTGCTTGTGATTATAAATGTATAAAGGCTTGTAGGTTTTTATGTTTTGTAGATTCCTGGTTTTCTTTGTTTCACATAACAAATTTAATATTTATTGTTTAGGGCGCAGCAGAGTAGAAGTAATTAAAAGCGATACTGGAAATTGAATAACATAATATGCAGTAAGAGCCTTACTCAGATAATTGTTCAAAATTATAAAATAATGAAACAGATAACTTGAAGGCAATTTAGGCAAGAAGTGTTACAAGATTTCAATCAAATATATTTATGTTACAATCAAAAATTATATTTTACAATATTTGTTTTCTCGAATGTAAAGAAAGTTTCCTTGAACATTCTTTGCCAAAATCTAAGAAGACCATAAATTTCTATAGCTTTCAGATAGCCGGACGTAATAAAGATTCTAGCATCCGGCAAGTAGCAAATTAAGCTGTCTAATTAAGCCATTCTGAATCAAAAGAAATTGCCAGCAAAATCAGGTCAGAGCTGCGAGCAGATATAGGTTGCTCCAAAAAAATCACAATAATTCACTTTAATTCAGAGCGATTTTAGCCAGAAGATTGTGTTTCTAGTAACTCTGACCAGCTCCAAACTAAAACCTGAATCAATACGAATTTGGTGTGTAGTTGCTCTCAGGTGAATTGGAATGACTGTGGCACTTTTATTGGTCAACATATATCGCCACATCGGACTGAAAGCGTAGCCAATAATAAATGGATTTCCATGCAGAGAGTTGCAATTTTTTTTTTTTGTTTTTTTTTGTTTTTTTTTGTCTTTTTTACTGGCACGAGGTCAGGTGAGCTTGACAGGTGGCTACGTTTGGGGACCTAAAAACAACAACTACAATTATTATTTATGAGTATGGGTGAATGCGAGTGGAGGAGGAACCTTTTTGGGTTGCTGTAGTTGTCTGCCCAATTGATGTGGCTTAGCCCAAACTGTAGCCCATAAATGTCTCGTTTATGTTTTAGTTTTATGAGTGTCAGTGAGTGAGTGAGTGAGTGGGTGGGTCTGAGAAACGCCTCCTCTAATTAAAACTAAGTGCGGTCGTTTGTTGAAAAACGCGAACGATTCTAACCCCGATTAACCCGGTACCGCCCAATTACATTTTATTTAATTTTTAACGTTACCTCGACCCACGCATATTTTGACATTTTGACAGTGTGACAAGTTTTGCCAACTAAAACCACCTAACCTCACTTATTCCCGGCGCAACCTCACTGCGCGGCTTGTCGGGCCTCGCGGAATCTAATTTGTTTGTGCAACAAACATATAAACGGTTATCAGGAACACAAATTTTAACAACAACCAGCCAGTCCTGAAACGTCCTTAAATAAACTAAAAATAAAAAATAAAATAAAATCTAAAATGAAGTTTGGTGTTAGAAAATTGCTAGACTGACTGCTGGCTACACTAAGGATATATAAATTACTTGCATAGAAAAATCTAAAATATTTGAATGCTAATACTCCAAGCTATGCAGGTCAACTTTAATAATTTTTAAGGATTTTCAATTTTAAAACTTTATAAAATATATAAAAAAGGATTCACAAGAAAAAGAATTACTTCCCGAATTATCTCATATACACTGATTTTATTTAAAAGTTTCTTCTAAAATATTTTCAGGTTTTATCTAATCGAAACTACCTGCTTAGATTCCCTCAATAAATCCGAAGAATCAACCTATATTTTAGACACCATATTTTTCTAAATTATTTTCGTTAAAATTTTCTCCATTTCTGTATACCCTCGTCAAAATAAATTTGTAACTGCAGGGTATGAAAATGAGGTGAGAGAAGTCATATGCCGGAGAGTTTGAATAAGTGTGAGCGTGTGTGTGTGGGCTGGGCCTATAAACTTGGCAAACATAGAGTAGAAACGAATATGGAAACAAACCAAGTCATGTTACAAGTGCTGAGTGTTTAGCGCTTTGGGCTTTTTTTTTTCTTGGGGTTAGCACACTGACACATACACACACTCAGACACATCAAGAGAGGCAGATAGTCCCAGTTGGTTGCTGGGTTCTGACAAATGGCGCACGTTTTACATATGTAGTTTTGAGTATGTGCGGGTGAATGTCTCTCTGGTCTGTCTGGTTGTCTGTATGTTTTGTAAATTTTACACAAAATGCCGCAAACGTGTGCGTGGCAAATTTGTAAAGTGCAAAATTTATGCGTAATGTGCGCTGCCACACGCGGCATATCCCCTTCAACACCGCTTAGTTTAGCCGCAGCAACCACTTCAAAATGCTTCCCTCACCCCCGTCTCCTCTTCTGGCTATTTCTAGGAACTTTAGTTCACCTCTTTTATACAACTTTCAAGAGTCTGAATGGCTTGTTGTCTAGTCTTTTTACAACGAGTTCAACCGACTTCCCACTCTTGTCTATAACTGAATTTGTGTGTGTGCGTGTGTACACATTTAATTTTCTCACCAAACTAAAATGTTTTCACTCGTTGGATCTCTCGACAGTTTTTTTTTTTTTTTGCTTTTTTTTGTTTTTTTCGATGCCAAGCAAATATTTAACTGAAAATGGCGGCGATAGGTTCACGGAAAATAACTTTATATTCACACACACACACACACACACATATATGTATACTCCTGTGTATGTATTTGTATTTCGGTTTCTGGAAAATTCATTAAAGTTTATGTTTTCGTATGTTTTAGCAGTTTGGAGCCGGTCCAAGCCAAGTCAGTGTAAAACCCACAAAAAGACAACATCACATAAAGTCGAAGGCAAAACAAATGCCAAAAGTCCTTGGCTTTTCAGGTTCTTCCTCATGCCAAGCCCTTTCAGTCTGTCAGTCGGCAGGCCGTCATGTTGCCTGCCTAGTTTTGTTATTGCCTTCTAGGCAAAAATGCCTTTTTACGGTTAATGTGTTAAAACTAATTTAAATTTATTTCAATCGTGTAAATTTGTCGACAAAAACTTCCACAAGTCAAGAAATTACAACATTCATTCCAGCCAGCCAGCCATCCAGCCAACCATCAGCCCCTTAACCTTACACCAACATCGCCATCCTTTTCCTTAATACAAGGCACACAGACTTTTTTGATGTCATGTTTACATTTCGGGCTCAGCTACGATCTCGATCTTTGGGTTGCTATCAAATGCTCAAAAGGGGTTAATAAATAAATTACATATACGTGCGCATAAATTGTAAGTGCCAAAGTTCACAGAGTACTCCGAACACCCTTGGAAAGCCCAGGAAGTTGTAGATGCCTCGGGTCATAATTAAGTGAGGCATCCAGATGGGGGCGAACTGGGGCCTAGATTGGCAGTCATTTGTGTTGCCGAATGTGCCGTTAAATTAGCCAAATTATTTTTGTGCCACCATTTCAGAACTCAGAGCAATCCACTGAAACGTATTCATAGCTTTCCTATTTTGATTTAGACTGTGTTATTTTTATTTCCTTACCCCTATAAAAGCTTTTCTCCCTTCGCAGGAATATATATTTTCCTTCCGTTTTTAGATTGTCAACGCCCTCAATTTAAATATTACATAAACTTGCAAATATTTCCAAATAATAAAAACACAAATTGTTAGAGAGAGTCTTACATTTAGGGATCAATTATTTTGATACTCTACATGAAACTGGAAAAAGGTGAAGGAGCTATTTAGGTCAGGATATAAAACATAAATTTACATCCTACATAGCTGAAAATAACAAGACTTTTTATTTAATCCAAGCAGTTGGGATTCTTAATATTTCCATAAATATTTTCCTCTCTTCCTAGAGTGTAGAAAATACTCGGAATGCTTAACTATGCAAATAAAGCATTGCAATTGCCGTTGGATTTTAAATTTAATTAAACATGAGGTAAATGCATTTTGTACTACCAAATTAAATCAAGAGGCGGAGGAAGAAGCAGGGAAATAAACAAAAATTGCATGCGACATAAAATATGGCAAACGAGTGAAAAAATAAACAAACCAATTGGGCAGAATATGAAAGTAAATATAAAAACTAGTTATAGGGTGTTACTCCAATTTAAGGCCAACTCGGGCTCTTCGGCTCCTTTATCCATTTGCTGTTCTTCGAAAATCAGGGAAAGTCGTAGGTTGAACAGAGTCGGGGCCTAGGAAACAGGGGAAAGAACAACATGACCCATGGCCAAAAGAACCAAGCTGAGCTGAACTAAACTGAACCGAGCAGGACCGAGCTGACATAGACATTTTAAGTGAAAGCGTTGACACGCAAACAACAACAGGAACAATATAGAAAACTTACCAAATGCAGCCCCTCTTACCACTTTCGGCTTTTGTTTATTTTTGTCGTTTCTACTGTGTTGAATTTCATTTAGCAACTTCTGATGTTAACTGCTGTTGCTGCTGTACTTTTTTTCTCAATTATTTCGATTGGGAAATACATTTTGCTGAGCTTTCAAAAATAAAAATATTTAAAATACTTAAAAATATATATATATATACAGAGTGTTAGATTTTTTCTTGTTCCTTAGGATGACCAGGCATTTCCCAGTCTTTGTACCAAGGTGAAGTTTCATATTCGTCAGTTTTTTTTTTATAAATTAAAAGAGTGTTTAGTGTATCAAAAATTCATATATCAACAGCTCTACTCTTTAGTATGCTATTTAAGTATTTCCTTAGTAACTCCATTTACTATCACTCTATTATTATGGATTATAAAGATTGAAAGCTCTTATAAGGAATTCCTCAGACCTTGAACATAGATCGGGATGAACGGGTGTATATTTGATAATATTTAGGATTCGCTATACGTTAATTAACGGATTCTTCTTCAGCGCCTTAGGGTTGCTTTGAGCAAAAAAATCTGTTTGATGTTTCCAAGAGTGCCAAGAATTGAGAATTGAATTAAGACTTAAAATTCGATCAACATGAATTAACTATGACTATAATCTCATTACGGAAAACACCTAGCGCTGTAATTTATTGAGTCTAGCTATCAACTGGATTATATTTTAGAAATAATGCACCACTTAAAAAGAGTATACAATCTTCGAATTCTAGGAGCTAACTCTTTTCCTTCTTATTTTTTGAACTGTGTTTGTTTTGGGTATCTTATTGTATATGTTTTTTAAATCGAATTGTGCAAATTGCAAATTGTAAACATGCAATAAATTAAACAACTTGCAAATTAAATTAAATTTTATAAATGTGGACTGTTCTGAGAATGTATGAGTGCTCGTATGTGTGTATTTCTGGCAGCTGTACTAATGAAATTTATGTAAATCATGTTGGCCAAGGGGGTTTGCGAAGTACACGAAACCACTAGACAAGTAGCTGCCGGACAAGTCAGAGGGTGGGCCATGGACAAAAAACGGGTAAGAGGCCAAAGCGGTCCAAGAGGGCACATACCGAGGGCACGTAGTCCAGAGTTTGTTGCCTTATGAAGACGCATTAAAACTAATGCTGATGCGGCAGATGTCGGCGTCTGTCGACAGACACAGCCAAGCAGAAGGCGAAAGAAGAAGGAGAAAGGGAAGTGGCAAGTAGAAAGCGGTTGAGGAAAAAGACCATCTTCAGCTTATGGACAAGTCCATAAGGCCGTAGTTAACACCTTGTAGCAGCCAACCACGTACTAATGCCAAAGCTCACAAGCGTACTGACTGCGGTCGACTCCCCCTCAAACCTTTCAGCACACTTTTTGCTCATCTTCTTCCCTTTACCAATTGCTTCGGCCTGCTGCCCGACCTTCTTGTATGGGTTTTGCCACTAACTGTGTCAGCAAAGCAATTTTCTTGCACCAAAAAAGAATGAAAAGAAAAAAGCTCGAGTCGAAGTAGAAGCATCTACTGAGATATATATATATATAAATATATTTCTGGTATATACCTTTCTTGTGCATACGTATAAAATGTAAGATTCTGGCAAAAGTTTGCTTCTAGCTCGCAGCCGACATCTGAGATGCGCTATATAAAATCCAGGCACACACACACATGCACACATTGACACGGAAAGTCAATGATGGGTTGGGGTAACTTGATTTAGAGGGGTGAGGTCGCGGTCTCCCTAGGGAGTGACGCCTGGCTTGGTTGTCGTCTGGCCTGGTATGGTCTGGTACGGTCTGGTATGGTCTGGTCTGGCCAGGCTCGCCTTGGTCTCCTTCTTTTCTGGATTCACTTCACTTGAGCTTGGTTTTGGTTTTTGGTTTTTTGGTTTGGTTACTTGCTTAACCGGTAGGAGCGCGGCTCCGAGGGGGATATATTTGTGCTATGTAAACGTGTTTTTTGACAGTAATAGTTTGTAATATAAATTCACACCAACGCGCTTACAGACATACATACACACACACAGACTCACATAAACACACACAAACATGTGTGCTGGCACTGGCAACAAAGTATTTTTGTACGTGTAACAAAAAAGCCATTTAAGCATTTTGAGGTTTTTGGGATACAACGCTGGCATTGGCAGCACATTTTGACAATGCCAAAATCCCACAGTGGTAACAATGCAATGCTTACAGTAAAAAAAAACTAAAACTAAACAATTTTTAAGGCATTTCAATTTATTTAAATTTTACTTTCTTCACAAAGAATTTTCTCTTTCTTTCATTTAATATTGAAACTTTAAAAAGTTCAATTTTCCGAATAAAATGTACAAAACTTACTTTTATCTAATAAAATTGAAAAGCTTACAAATTTTTTAGCAACAATTCGTACCACGGTGCCATTGAAGTCAGCTGCTTTTTACCTTTCCAGGGGGTTTTACAAGTGTAACCTTACAATTTTATAGCATACAATAATGGGTATATATGTATGTGTGTGTGTGTGTGTGAGAGACAACGTATTATTTTGGAGCAGACTCACACACCCCGAGAATCTTAGGGCAACCCACTTGCATACAAACCAACTCCAGCAAGTTGCTTGATCCCTTTTAATATATACCGAGGGCACATAAAATATTTGTCAATGTGTGTGTGAGTTCAAAAGGGGCTTACCTTTTTGTTTCAGCCATTTATTGTTTTGGATAAAAAAAAAAAAATAAAAATAAAAATAAGAAGGTGGCACACAAAACAATTCTCTATAAATTAAACTAATAGAACTAAATGGTTAATGTCGCTGGGGCGTCTTGTGTTTAACCCTTTCGTGACAGCAAATAAACAAACGAATAAGTTGGCATTAAAAGACTTTGAGCATTTATTACATTTTGTAATTGAAAAAATGTGAATTCCTTTTTTCCTCTTCTTTTTTTTTTACATTTTGCTTATCAGCACATTTTTCCAGCATTTTGACTTGTCTGCGGGACTTGGTGTCTGTCGTGGTGATATCCTCCTGATTGTCGGACTCAGATCTTTCTGTTGAGTTGAGCTTCCTGGACATTTTCATGTGGTTCTGTCCCGTGAATCCATTTCGTTACTGTCACAGAATGTGTCCCACAATCGTTTCCCGGCTTCCATTTTCCAGTTGCCTTTCACTATTGTTGATGATGCACATTTCATGTTAATGCAATTAAGTTTTAATTGTTGAATTGTTGATCTTAACGCTTGATTTCATATTTATGCGTATTAATGCGTCTCCATTGAGCAGACATGGCGTACGCTGCGCTGTCATTGTGTCCTTCCTGGTGTGTTTCTCGTGTTGTTGCCGGGATTGTTGGAATTTGTTGTCATTGTAATTGCAGTGATAAGCTTGGCATTTAAATGTCGCATTTATTGTGTAATTACACATTTTGTGTAATATTTTAATATTTTAAATTGCTTGATTAAAGTCGGCATTGCCATACCTTCATTTATTCCGACTGCTTTCACATCAGCAGAAAGCTCATAGTCTTGCGTTTTACAAAGTTATCTGAATTCCAAATTGAAACGAAATATAACAATTAATTTAAAGAAAATTAGAATTTTTATACGAATTCCAAAGTAATTCGAATTCATTGTAATTTTAGGTTAAAGGCCGAGTCATAGATTTGGCCGAGTCGCCCTTGGTAAGAGACTGGAATTTCCATAATGTTGTGGGGCTTTTTGTTTGCTTTGTTTTATTATTAATTTTTTTCTATACTCCTTAGCTACTACAGTCGCCATTATATAATAACATGTTTCTTTTATATGCTATGGCAACCTGGAATTTGTCATAAGACAAACGCTTTTTATTAAAAAACTTGCAAGGATACTACAAAGAATCCACCAACTAAGGATGTCACACGCACATTGGCATACTGACGTTTACTCACACACACACACACGCACACACTTTGACAGGCCGCAGCGCAGTTTTTGTCAGTACTTTTTGCTCTGCAAGAAAAGCTGCTCTAACTCAACGTATACACACCGGTACATAAATATGCCACTACAAAAGCCACTTTAACTTAAGCTAAGTATGTGAGTATGTGTGTGTGTGTGTGTGTTTATGGTGGTACAAGCAACACAGTCAAAGTTTTCAATCACATGTCAAACGTGGACTTGACTTGGATATATGAAAGTGTATATGTGTGGTTGCTTTCATATTGCTCATAAATGTAAAGTGTCAGGGTTCCCAGACGCTCTCTACCTCTCTCTTTCTCACTCCTGTTCGCTGTGTGTGTATGAGTGTGTGTAACCCAAAGACATAACCACAGCCACATATTGAAAACTTTCGTTACCCGTCACAATTTATGTTGCTGGCAACACATTTTTGAGTGCTTTTTTTGGACCTAAGCAAACTTTCACAGTGTACATATATACTATATATATAAGTGTGTGTGTATGTGTGTGTTTGGAGCAACAATTTCTGTTCAAAAAGTAATGTAAAAATGTCGCAATCATCTGAGTAAGGTGACAGCTTTTCTTTTGTTATCGTCGTTTTGGCCTGGTGGCTTTTGTGGCCTTTGCAGCTGTTGTTTTGATGTCTTGGCCTTGGACCCTTGAATTCGTATCGTCTTTCCTCCACCTTCCGCCTAACTAAGTAGTTTTGAATTAAACTCATTGATGTCTTAAAGTTTTGCCTGATTAATTAGCCCGCAAAAGTATGTTGTTACCCATCAACACAAATGCACAGAGAGAGTCTAATTCAAAACAGCTGCAAAAATAATTAAAATTGTACCGAAACCACAGGAAAATATACACATAACATTTATTTACAAATCCGCTGTTGTTATTTTATGGGACAGAGAAAAATCAACAATAAATAATGCCCAAAATAATACCTTAAACATACACAATCAAACTCATTCTTCCCATTGCTTCATGGCCCAGCACAAAAGGGTTGATTAGTTCGATTATTACAATCAAAATGAAAGCCCACAAAATCATCATTAAAATTTTGTTATTCAAATTAGAATTGAAAAATATACAATTTCGGACAGCCAATTCTACTTTCCTATTTTTATACCCTGTACCTAAAAAGGTACAAGGGTATATTAAGTTTGTGCAAATGTATGTAACATAGAGAAGGAGACGTCGGAGACCCCCCAAAGTTACCCACAATATGATCAGGGTGACTAGAGAAATTGATATAGCCATGTCCGTCCGTCTGTCCGTCTGTCCGTCTGTCCGTCTGTCCGCGCGTACGCCTAGATCTTAGAGACTATAAGAGCTAGGATAACCAAACTTGGGATTCGGACTCCTTATGTGTGTACGCTGGTCAAGTTTATTTTTTTTTTCTCCCCCCGCCCCCCCTTCCACCCCCTCATTTTTTCAAAGCCACATAATTTCTAAACCTTTCGGATTTAAGTATTAGTTGCTTCTGAAAAGTTGTTAGGAATCTAAAAATCTTTCGATTGATATCAAACATGACTAAAATTGGACCATATTTACTCGAGATATACAAAAAACAAATTTTGAGGGTCAAGATTTTAATTCCCCTTGCCTAACTGGCAAACTGCCGAATGAGCAGTCCGATAGAAGGCGTGCTTGCAATATTGTGAACAATGTGTTTTTGGATTCAAAGGAATATTAAGACCAGAGGTTTTATGTGAATGCAGGCGACCAGGGTTACCACCCGACTAGGGTTGCCACCTTTTTTTTTTTTAATTCCGTCTACTAGGTACAGGGTATCCCAAACTCGGCCGCGCCCGAGTTTAACGTTCGGCTTCATTGTTTAACATGTTGTGTTATCGTTATTTATTTATTTTGATTATTTTTATTTTCTGTTCATTTAACGGACCGATGCAATGAAAATGAAAATGTTGAATAAAATGAAAATCGGAATGAAATAATAATAATACAATAAATTAATGTTTGTTTTTTTTTTCTTTTTCTTTTCATCTATTTTAGTTGTTCGATATAAAATTACCTTTTTCTTTGAATTCTGATTTGAGAGCCGGCAAAGAGTTGGCCTGGCCAGTCGAATAAAAATAAAATTGGACAAGTTTAATGTTCATGTTCATGGAGAAAGATGTTTTTCTGGCAGAGATTTTTGGTCCTTTTGTGTGTCGGTTTGGGTTTGTTGAAAACCACAACAGGAAAATATAAAACAAACACGCACACATATATAGCCACATAATTGATTAGCATATGCGATTTTAATTAGTGTTAAAAACATATTTCAACAAAAACAACAAACATTTTCGATTCATTGCATTGTTCTTTTTACGTTTGACTGAGTGAGAGACTATAAATAATGTTTACATTTTATATTCCGATTGATCAATTTCAATGCTATTGATTTCATTATATGAATTTAAAGAGGAATGAGTCTATAGAATGGGCATCTGAACAGGATACTAACCATGGGTTGGTTTGATTTGGGTGCCTACAAATTGAGGTCAATCGTATTCTCTTAATTGAATATTTACCCAATTGTCTGTCATTAACAATTACTAGTTTTTGATTTCCTGTTAGTTTATAAAGAGTGAATTCGGCATAGTTTTAGAATTAATTTCATAATTTGTTTTTTTTTTTTTAAGTGACAAATTATAAAAATTGTGAAACCTTTGACATCTTTCTTCTCTAGGTCACATCAATCATCATTTTTATGTAGCCCTCACATACTTTTAGTAAAGCTAGAAAAAACCTTTTCATTATTTGATATTTGTGCTATAGAAATTGAGTGTGACTAAAAGTCATAATTCAAGTGTATTTACCAACAATTAATCCTTCAGCTCTCTTACCCCCTTCACTCCTTCTGGGAATTATTAATTTTAATTTGATTTATAAGCAAAATACATTGAAACTGATTCATAAATACATCTCATTGATTTTATTGATGGGGTGGCTGAGTCCAAAGGAATATTGGAGAAAACGGTATGGTTTTGTTGGTACTCACAAAATTGATACTTCAAAGTGAGCAACTCTATGCTCATCTTATTTGTAAAATCAATGGACCACTGATGTTTTCAATGCCTACACATGATATTAAGTGTGGTCGTGTGAAACAAGCAATTCAATGTTTCAATGTTTCAAGTGTCAGTGGCAGTGTGTGGAAGACTCTTATAAGGTTTCTTATAAGTTATGGACATCAAATTGGCATGTTTACTTATGGTTAATTGCAAAATTTTGTAGTTTCTAACATTATGGGATTGCATGGTGTAGCTAATGAGAGTTTGACCCAAGCCCCTTCGATGTCCTTTGATGAATACTAATACTTTACAATAGAGTTATGTAGTTAAGTTATGTCTAATTTATGCCAGTGGAAGAGCTTTTCCAATTTCTTGAAAAGGGAAGTTTTGACTGCACTTGGGTTTTGTGTGTGCAATTTTAGGCTAAACATTGTCATTGTCAGGAAATATATACATATATAATTAAAATACAAGTTGTCTAGTTACAATCTTACCAACTTTCCCAGTTGACACAACCCCTTTTTTGTCAAGCTTTTGTTTGTCTTGGGCAAATCAGTTCAATGGTGTTTCTGGACTTATAATTTAATAGATATCAAATAATCATATCCCTTTTAGTTGAGGGAAAACCTCAAGGCAATAGCTTCTATTTTAATGCAGCTATCCTGGCCAAATGCATGTGTGATTATGTGTGTGAGTTATGTTTGTTTTTGGTTAGTCAGTCATTCCGGCAGTTGATCAAATATTGCGTGCATAAACATTATTTCACTAGGTAATGCAGAGATACATAGGGAAAGGCTTGTGGACAAATCAAGGCTAGCATATCAAAGGAAGCAACGGGGAGTTAATAAGACAGAGAGAGCGATAGAGAGAGAGAGGCTGTCTGGGTTTGAGGCTAAATGCGTTTACTGAGACAATATGAGTGCTATCAAAGCATAACCTGCAATAACTGCATTAAAGCAAATACACACAACTGTACATAAATATACAGAAACACATATATATATATATACATATATATATATATTATATATACAAACACAAATAACATCCAGGCTCACGCATAGACAAATAGTTTTCAAATGAGGTTAGTTTACACAAAGTCGGTTATGCTTATGCTTGTATAAGTAAGTTAATATGCCATTTGAATGATGGGATTTTCGAATAAGGACAGAGGAAGCTCCATGGAAACCCTATGGGGTCTTTCATATGTTATTAGCTTTTTTTCGGCATACAGTGAATTGTTCAGCTTTAATAATATTAATGCCATTAGGATCTGTGAAAGTTTTTCCAAAAAAAAAAATTGTATATTTCTAGGTTCAGAAAGCTTTCACACTAAACCTCGTTGGTGTTATAATTCCACTGTATAACTCTCTGTTTTCTGGGTTCATTATTGCCATTGTTTACTGTTCTGTCTGTATTCGTGTGGTAGCTATGAATTTTAATTAATTTAAGTTTATTTTGTTGCTGCATCTTCCATCATTGATGTTGTTGTCTGCCTTCATAGTGCATTACCGCAGTCCAGAACTAAATCAATTACTGATTATTGTAATCGATGCTTTTGTTGCAGCATTTTCAATGCAGAATATTTGTGCACATTTGCCAAATAGGTTGTTTATGCTCTTGTAATTTTTGTTTTTGTCGTCTACACATTTGAAGTGTCGTTAAACAAATTGGGCTTCTTGGTCAGATTCCCAGCATTTCTTGTAACAATATGTCTATCGGTTTTGATCTTTTCTGGTCTGGCCAACACCATTTTAAAACGAATCATACCGTTGAAATTCTCGACTTCAAATTCAATACATACAATTGTCATTTGTAAATTCCCAGGTTTGCCTGAGCGTGCAAGTCACAATCAGGCATTTTGTGAGGCAGCCATTTTGCTATTATTTTGAATATTTAAGAAATTTTAATGATTCAATAATGTCTAAATATAAAATTATGTGGGAATTCTCATAGAGAGAATTCACTTTTGGTTATTTTAAGAAAAGATAAAAAGGGGAAAATTCTCTCAAGCTGCGCAATTAAAATGACTTAGGAATTTGGAATTATTTAGGCTTTCGGCTTAGGAATTTTAGATATTTTGAAATAATAATTCGCTTAAATTAAATATTTAATAGAAACTATTAAAGTCTTTGCGGAATTATAATCATTTAAATCTTATTTGCTCAGCATGAATATTTTCCCAATAAATTTTACACTTCAGCTAATGATCAGATAGCTTTATTCTCATTTTAAAATTTGGCCAGCCAAGTTTTGTGTGTCCTTAGAAGTTTCATAAGATTCTTCCTCTTGCTTTCATGTCTTTTTATAGAATTTTCTTCTTTTGTCGAACAGAAGTTTTTCAATGTTTATTGCCTATTTTTCGTGGTTGTTAACTGCACATATTACGTTATTCTTTATTATGCTTTGATATTGAACACCTAACGAATTTTCTCTCCTCAAAATAAACAAAGATTACCCAGTCAATCAAAAAAGTTTAGAAAAAATCTTTACAACTTTTGGACGTATTGGAGTCCTTCTATCATTAGTGTAATATATTCTCACCCTTTCACTTTAGATATGTCCGAAGCTTTCTTTGGGTCATCTCAAATATATTTTGTGTGGAGCTCTACTCCTTCTAGTCTTATAGTATTTGAGCAAAAAATGAGGAAAGTTTAGTGGTCTCAACATTGTTGTTCTCGCCTACACATACACAAGAATATCTATATAGTGCGCAGAGTATTTATTATATAAGATGTTGGCTTCTCCAAGGTCTGAGGGTGGTGGTGGCATGACTTCCTTACGTTCTCACTACCAATGCTTTCACAGCTTCGGGCCTTTCCCTTCTTTCTTTCTGTGGTTCCTGGCAGTCCTGACAACCCTGCCAGGCATCATCATAAACGTTTATTACGCCCATAAATAGGTGAGAAATTACTGTTTGTTTGCTCAGAGCTTGCTTGCAATTTTGTTGTCGACTCTCCTCCTTTCAGCTTTGCTCGCTCGCACATTCTGTGCCTGCCTTTCTTTCCTATTATTTTCTGTATGTGTGTGTGTGTGTAAGACCGCATGCTCCGAAAGGTGTGAGCACCACATAAATGCATATATAGATCTATGCATTGGGTAATTGTTTTTTTTTTTTTGCCACATTGTTGCTAACTTTGGCTAGCATTTAACAGTTTTTGTCATTAAGAATTTAACACTGCGTATACGCAATTTTTCCTTAAATATTTTCGCAATTAAAATTTTTTGCTTATAAAAACCGTAAACTATTTCCATGGCAAGCCAGCCAGGTCAGGCTGAAGGCAACCATCTAGAACCCACTCAGGCAATCAGTTACAAAGTTTTGAGGGCTACCAACCGAACAACAAATTAATTGAATTTAACAACAAAAGGGATGCACAGTGACCGGCCAAGAGGATTGGAGCTGTGGCTAAGGATGTGGATGTGGATGTGAATGCTGGGAAAGCCTGGGTGAGGTTGAGAAAGGTTTGTTGGCTGACTGAATGCTGAACTGACCCAGCCAAGCGTGCAACGATTGCTGAATTAATGAGCCTGCCCAAAATCGTTGCACACATCCAAACACAAATACTGAGAAAGAGTGAAAGAGAGTGAAAAGCCGAACACACCCGCATGATGTGCTTCGCCATATGTCTACTGTGATGGCCCCTTCTTCCTCACAATTCAATCAATCTGTTTTAGCTTGGCCCAGTCTATCAGGTAGGCCCTGAGCCTTACTACGGCTATGGATTGTTTTGAGTAGAAATATGTGTAAAAGGTAATAAAAGACCCCAAGGAATTCAATATCAAAACGCACAATTAATTTAAACACTAGAAGTGATTAAAGTTTTAGACATGATGGGGTTAATTTAATGAGTTGTAAATTTGAAGTATTTTAAAATTATTTTATTAATTTTGTCTTTGGTGGGGGAAAGTTTTGTAAATTAAATGGCCCTGTTTTTTTTTTTTTACATTGTTCAGTCCTTCCTTACCAGTTGTCTGCGAATTTTAATTAAAAACAAGCTGATTATTTTCGTTATTTATAGAAAAATTAAGCTAATAAACCTATCTTCTCATCTCCCAAGGGATACATTAATAAATACATTTCGGGGTGTGAAATACACGCAGAGTATGAAGAGTCAGTAGGCTAATTTAAATAGAAGCATTTATCGTCTGTCAACACTTTGTCCTCGTTGCCAACCACGGGGGAGATCTGAATTTCTCAGGCATTTCATAAAAATTCATCAAATGTAAAAAGTGTAAAACTCCGCTTTGTGGCTCCTTTCCACTGCCCGCCCACCACATTCACTTGAAATTTTTCAGAACATTTGCCGGCAAAAATAGATTTTTCACACTAGCTCGATGGGCCGAATTTTTGAGAGGGGCTTGCCAGAGAGCTGGCTAGAATGGGCAAGGAGAGTGCGAGACTGACGGGTGCCAAGTTGACAAATGAGCGGTAATTTGTTGCGACGTAAATTTGAATGAAAGTGCCTTGATTGCCACTTGAGACATTTGTGAGACTTCAACCATCAACCCATCAAACAGGACGCCTACTTCATGCTAACATTGAAAATCCTCCCCCTCCCTGTCTTGCCAGTCCAACCACAGATGCGGGCGTTCTTGCAACAGCTGCCGCCAAAAAAAGGATTTTTTTCTTTTTTGTTTCACTTTTATTTTCTTGGTACTGCCTCGAGCTACTCAATTTTCCCGAGAAATGCCGGAAATGCAAATTATAATGATATATTGGCTGTGAGAAATTTGCGCGCTCCTCAAAATCCCTAACAAAAAAGGAGAACAGTAAAATAAAACGAAAACGATTCGGAAAAAAAGTTAGGTTGCTATATTCTGCCTTTTTCTTCATTTTTACTTTCCTTTTCTTACTCTGATTCTTCTGCTCTCGCATCGTAGTCCTTTTTAATTCTGTTTGTCTTCTTTTGTTTCTGACGCCTGGATTAGGATTACCGCTAACGGTAATAAATAGACTTGCCACGCGTGTGTAATTTGGATGGGGCGACGACAACAAACGGGCAATGGCGGCACTGACGTCCTCATCAAGCCATCACTTCTGCTTGCCTCTGAGTTGCTTTGTATTGGGCCTGCTGCTGCTCAAACGTTGACAGTAATGAAATTATGACGTCGCTAATAACACCGAAGCTTCTCCTCGGCTTAAAGTTGTTCCCTCAAAACAGATGAAAAAAAAAGAAGAATACGCGCCTTCAAAGTCATTGGGGATTTCAACATGAATATGCCTCGGCTTTTTATAATTCTTCAAGGAATTTGGGCGACTTGGAGTTACTTGCTGATCATATTTATTTCTGAGTCATACTGACAAAAAAACAATTTCGCTCACCACAGAAACATTCATGTTATATAAAAATGTATTTCAAAAGTGGCCAAAAAAATATTTCAGTGTTTTTTTTTTTTTTTTTTTGAATTTAGTCTTTGCTTGATGTTGCCTTGAAATATGATTAGCGTGGCATTTACCTTTTGCCAACCCTTTCTGGCAGGTCGACTGCTGTTTTGTAATTTATTTTAATTAAAATTTGCGTTGATGAAATGCCGTTGATTAGAGTTAAAAAGCCTTTTTTCGGGTAGACTGAAACCCCGGCCAAAAAAGGAAAGAATTAAAATAAAGAAAGCCAGTTAAATTGCTTTGCCAAAAAATTAGACCAGCGCATCAGGGATAACTTTTTACAATACTTCCAAGTGAATTATAGTTCAATAAAGCAAGCAAGTCACTGACATGGCATTTTCAATGTTGCTGAGGGCAACAAAAAACCATCTGCTTTCAACACATGGCAGTGGCAAAGAAGTCTACGTTTTTATTCAAAGTTCATGCAAAATGGATTTTCTGTTGATTCAAATATGTTGCAAATGGACTAATGCCAAGTTGCACTTTTTCGTCATAAGCTATTTTATATAGCCAATGTTGCAATAATGGAAGACCTTCGAAACAGTTTTTATATTCATTTTATGAATATTATTTTTGTCATAAGCTAAATAATAATCCAAGTAAAGAAGATTTCGTTGAAAGTTTTTATATTTTAAATGTTTGATGAAGCTGCAGTTTTGTTTTAAATTAAAATACCAAGATTATTCAATTCGATCCACCTAATTTTATTTAAAGAAATATGGGAAATCTTAAAAATAATTATTATAATGGAACATGATCTAATCGAAAAATGTGACAAGAGCCTGCCCGGGCTATTGTGGTTTCGCCCAGAAAATGATCCCATTCAAATGAGAGCTGACAGGCTGACAAACAGGAAGGAGCGTATGATTACGATGATGTTGATGTAGTAACAACATCGCATAGTTCTCGAAGAAGTGGCCAAGCGGTTGTCGCCGCTGGTCTCGTTCTGACTTTGAGAATTCGTATACTTTCATTTTATTGCAACTGCGCGCATTTTGCTTAGATTGTTGATGCTTCGGGTGCCACTGTTGCTGCTGCTGCTGCTGAGTGCAACAATAAATCACTGCGGGACATTTTCTTAGCTGTATGTTCTCAACTCTCGTCATCATCAGCATCATCTTCATCATGATGAGAGTTGTAGTAGTCGGTCTTATTTCTCAGCCCTTGGACTCAAACTCTGAGCCAGCTTTCTAGTTGCCGTCGTCGTTCATGTCTTTTCACTATTATTTCACTTGACATTGCGCTTGTCTTTCATGTTTGCTGGCCGTTGCCTGTCTCATCCTAGTGCATTTGTGTCAGCAGAGCGCGCATAAAGCAGCTGCCTGGTGACTGCTGACTGGTTGCCACTCCGGCTCCTGTCTGTGTGTTGTTGCCCCTGCTCCTGGTGATGGTGCTGGTGGTGCTGGTGCCGCCTTGTAGACCGACATTGAGTTACATACAACAAACGTATTTTGACAAGTGAACATGCACAGTGCTAGATGGAAGAATGGACGTGGGGCTAGACAAAGGAAGGACGAATCAACGGTCTGACAGATTCTGGCAGTATCCCGAAAACGGTATAGGGCAACCATTCATGCAATATGCGGGCGGGCAGGTTCTTTCATGTCTAACATGACACCGCTGAGTTATGGGGCCACTTTACACACACACACACACACATACAGACTTACTCCGTCTTCCCTCAGACATTCCACATTCTGTCATATGTGCTGTGTGGGTTTTTGTGTAAGCCAGTGTTTAAATTACTCAAAAATGCTTTTAATTTATGCATTGCTGTCTCTCCCTTGACCCCTTACTCTGTCTATCTTCCATTCTGTCAATTTGACAGTAAGCAGCACGACAGTTCAGTAACAAAACCCACATGTCTTTGGCTCCCTCAAACATATATTAAAAATAAAAATCATAAGAACTGCGACCCTGTCAACCATCAAGAAGTAACACGGTGTAGCCTCAAAGAAAATAAATCCTCCTTGCAAAACTTAAAAGCTGAAAACAGCAACCTAAAAAAAAATAATAACAGAAAGACAAACGTTTGTCTTTTCATATTTTAGGCGGTCTTCCATTCACAAATCAATATCGATTTGCATATTTGTCCCCAAGCAACAGTTAAACCAGCTCAACAAAAAGCAAAAAAAAAATAAATATATATTATATTTTTTATATATACAAAATAAAGGAGTAAGGACCGTGCTAAGTCTCCACAAATACTAAAAACCTACAACAAAGTCTCTAAAAAATAAATACATTTTCTTTTCGCAGAATTTATGTTAAGCAAAATGGCCACAAGGTACAATAATTACAATGAGTGCGTTGAGTTAGTACATTGGCGCTCAAGGCATTTTTGTTTTTACTTTTTGTCAGAATTTATTTAGAGATAGGGATAAAAGGCTTTCATTTTTTTCTGCTTCTTTGAGTCCAGGACAAATTGAAAAGCAAATATTAAATCTTTAAAATTAAAAGTAGGTAAAATATCGAGATACATTTTATACTACCTTTTAAGCGTGGGCAAACTTAAGTACAGACTGAAAATCTTAGTAAAATTAATAAATAAATAAATACGATTAGTGGAGGAAGGACAGAGAAGTTCGATGCGACGGCCAGCTCGATATTAGTAAGAGCGAGATAGATTCTGATTATATCGAAGACTGTTGACGATGAAAAAGTAGAAAAGAATCCCTTGAAAATATAAACGAGCTCGGAAAGCAAGCTAAATCCAGTGATATATATAATAAAGATCCCACAGAAATATTCAAGCTTTTCTAGATTCAAATTAAAAGAAGCTTTTTCCTTAAATAGTGGAACGAACGGTAAGAATAAATTGAAACTCCTTTTTACAACCGAATGAATATTCTCTGTTGAACAACAATTAGAATGATAATTATATTAACAAATCCAATATTCATTGTATTTAATAATTATAAAATTTTTTATTTCTTTAATATTTTTTGGAAAAATTTCACTTTTCTCAGCAATTTCGTTTCAATTTTTCACTACCAGGCTCAATGTCAAAGTGTTGAGCCAGCAATTCTCTCTCAAGACAAACTACAAATTATGTTGGCGTTATATTTTGCATAAAACGGCAACTCAGACTCCAATGGAGCTAAGTTTAGTTTAGTTCAGTTCAGTTCTGTTCGGTTTGAATCGGTTGGAGTCCATGGAACCTCCTCAATATTAATGCTGGTCGTGACGGCCGTTTGCATCATTAATCTTATTTAGCCGCACCGAAGGACATGCCAGCACGTTCTCATAGCACTCTACTCTACTCGTCGTCCTCGTCCTCGTCGTCGTCGTCAGCAACGTCCTTGTGCAGTTGCTTAGTTGACGTTGAAGACGATACCTCCAGGGGTGGCCCGAAGAAGCTAAGAAGGAGAAGAAGAAGGAGAAGACAATTGGGGGTGTATTCACGTTTACAAAATACTTTACATTTCAGCTGTCACCTGTACAGGAGGCTGGCAAAACAAAAGCGCGGCCGCGACCATTATTAACTTAACACCAACGAGGCCGGATACCAGGATACCATTCATACATTCCCATGGATTCTTTTCATTCTCCCACCATGGGTCCATCACTCCCCGTGCTGAGTTTCCTTATTAACATTGATGCTAACAATGCCAGCCCACATGCTGACAATGAACAAAAGCGAGCGACAGAGAAAATGAAAGACTTGTTCTTGTTTTTCCACTTTGTTTGTCTTTCTTGACCAGCTTTTGGAATTTTCGTATACACTTTTTGCCAGGAGAAAGCGTACCCAATTTGCAGATAAAAATGAAAAATTTTTAGGAATAAAAATTTGATTTATTAACAAGAAGTCTTAGGGTAGTTGGGGTCTTTTGAATCAGTCTTCAATTAGACTCGTTTAGTTTTTTTTAAGTGTTTAAAGTGCTTTCACTCATAAAGAGCATATATGATTTTTTTTTAGACCTTTGTTAATACTTTTTCCATTTTTTTCATATTTCCCATGCTCTTTCTCAGTTTGCTTATTTGGCACTTGTCACTTTTGTCTATTATGTTTGCCATTTGGCATGATAAATTGCAGGAAATCTGCCAGCTAGTCTAGGTCAGTTATTTGATAAGCTTGCCAACCAGGCACACAATCAGCCACCAGAACTCCAGCCAACCAGTCAGTTAACTAGGCTGCATATAAAGTTACATATTTCAGTATGCAAAAATCCCTAGTCCTTATGGACTTTTATAGAGAAAAATTCATTTGGTTGAACTGGAATGTGCGTTGTTAGTTTTGATTGATGATTTGTTTACCCAACACAAATTTGTTCATCAAAGTTGCTGTGACTTTAAAGTGTTTGATTCACGCATATTTCACATGAATAGTTTTGCTTCCTTGTTTCCTCTCTTCTATTTTTATTTTCTTCTTTTTTTTTTTTGTTTCTTAAATGGCCTCGTCTTATGCCCATGGCAGATGCAGGTTTCCCCATGCCAAAAGAATAACCAACATTGCCACCCACATAAGTAAATATGAAAAGATCATAAATTTTCATTCAATTTAATGCCTCAGTAAACATTTTTTATATAGAGCAAGACTGGAAGAAGGCAAAACTGTTTGTTTCTGCCACCCACAAGCTTGTTGTTTTCTAGGTTTCTTACTTGCTCTATTTTATTTTTTTTAGAATCTTGTCTGGATGTTGGAACTGGCGAGGATGTGTGTAAAGTTTGGCTTACTTTGTTGTACTGACAGCTGTTTTAACAGCTTGTTGCAGCTTACGAAATCGAGGGAATAAAGGTAACATGGACTCATAAATTTGAAATGAGCTTAGATATCCATACAATTGGCTTGGGACCTGAAGATAATGAAAAGATCTTTGAAGATCCACTGATTCTAATAGAATTATATTTCTGGGAAAGACTTCTTTGGATATGCCTTTTATTGGAAACATCCAACGAAGCTTTAAGTTTGTTTGCCAAAAATAATCTGGCGAATTAAATTCTTCTTATTATTTCTGAGCTAAGTTTCTATCTTAGGTTTGGCAAGCGAGTCCATTCACTCTGTTTGGTCATTCTATTCTATCTCGGTTGCGGCTCATAAATCACAAAATTAATCCTTCTTGAGTTTATTAGCGTAAATTGACGTTGCTCGTTATCTGGCCCACTAGCCTTGGACATCGGACTCTAACAAAAATACAGGCAAGCACTTGACGCTCACACACCATGGCAGACAATTGCAGTCATAAATTATGCGTAGATTGCAGAGCACCATCGATCCATCTGTTTCTCTACTCAACTCCATTGGACACTTTTGTTTCCATTTTCTTGGGGCCATTTGGTGTTGGCAAATGAAAAGGCTTTTGAGTGAAACAAGCAAAATAATTTCATATAACATAGGCAAATTTTTTCGTCTCATTATATCCACATCGGCTTGTCTCCCACACTCTCCCTCTCCTCTCTCTCTCTCTCTCTCTCTCTCTGTCTTCATAAGTAGCCTTAAATCACTGCCTGATGCATACATTTCGTTTTCGTCTCTGATTTATGACGAGTGATTTGTGTGTGATTTTTTGGTTCATTGCATATTGGAACAACCTCAAAAATCTGGCAAAAATGCAAATCAGTAGCAATCCCACACAAGAAAAAAGGAGGAGCCTCCAGAATGTCTAGACACACAACATTGTTGGCAGGAAAGTGTATATTAAAATCTATATATGAGTCTCTTCTTCTCCCTAGGCTCATTCTGTGCAGTTTCTTAAGCGGATATATATGACTGAACAGGCAGCTACACCTGGCAGGTGGTAATCATTGCCACATATACAAAGAAAACCAATATTCACACAAGCAGACAAACACACAAAAAAAAAAAAAGAAAAGGCCAAACTGGCAATAAATTTAAATACCCACAAATAAATGGCATAAATCGAAGCTTATGGCCTAAGAAATTTATAACTCAAATTCAATTTTAAATTTTCTTGTTTATTCAAAGCAAAAAAATAATATCGCAATAATGGACATATAAGCTGAAATAATATTTTGTGTATGCCTTTTATTTAAAATGCTTAAGGAGTGTATTTGACATTAAACAAAATCATTTGTACGTAGGCATATCAAATTCAAAGCTTCGGGGCAACCTAAGAATTTCTTATGGGTAATTTGATTTGAGGCCACAAAGAAAAGTGCAAAAGGGGTTAAACTCTCTTCATGCCATTTTCGGGTCTAGACAAACGAATGAAATTCATAAATTTATGTTAAATTTCTTAAAAATTAAATAAGTTAAACAAGAATTATCTATAGCTTTTATATGAGATATGTGGCTTTGGCTTTGGTTTTAATAATGAAAAAATGCTCATATTATTAAGTTAATTAAATGCAAATTGATTTATTCAATTACTCAAGAGGATTGTTCAGCCTTTGTATTACTCAAACAGGTTGCCATGACTAAGAGAATTATTTAAGATGCAAGGCACTCCAAGCCGAAGCTGAAAAGCCTTTTGGACATCAAATCATGAACAATTCGCTTGAATTGATACTTCAGATAATTTCAAAATACATGACTATTTCGAGGGCGGAGCGGAGGAAATCTGCTTTTGATTTTATTCAAGTGCTCGGCACGGCCACTTTAAATCTATGCAAGTGACTTTGACTATTCATGGAAAAGGGCTTTATTTGTGTGAAGGGGCTACGATGGAAATCTAATGCTATATATACATAATTTTTTTTTTTATGAGGAGAGGCCAAATAGTTATATCAAAATGTATATTAATATTCCGATAAGCAAATAAAGTCATTGAAGCGTTAACGACAGCCAAATAAGACCTTCCGAAACTCGACAGGTTCGGATGGGAAGCAGCAAAAGCACAAGTAGAAATAACAAATTGAATTTCAAGAGCAAATTATTTTGAAACTGATTTCAATGTGATCAGCAAAGTGTGGCACGACTGGCCAATTCTGGGCAGGTCCTGAAATCTCCTTCTACATTTCAAAGTTGGAAACTTGGCAAACATTTTTGCAGCAACATCCTCATCATCTGGAGCGGTTGTGTCGTCATGATTGCCATATAACCGAGTCAAGAAAAATACGAGTAAAAAGTATAAAAATAAAAAGCAACTGAATGAGAACTCGGATGAGTTTTTTTATTTTAATTTTTTGGATTTTTCTTAAACATTTTTTTTTTTTTTTTTTTGCTTTGCTTTTTTAAGCATCCAAGTCACGTGTTGCCACAACAACCGCCAAAATTGTCAACAGCGAAAAATTGAGCGGGCGTGAGTGTGGTGGCCTTGGCATTTTGGGCGTGGACTGTAGCGAGGGAGGGCGTGCGGCCTGCACAAATGAGCATGAAAGCAGTACAAAGGAATTTCCGGTAGTTAAAGCTTTGGTGTTTCTCTTCCACCGCTCTTCCCTTCCGCCCACCCTGATCCTGCTGGCTTACCATTTTTTTTTTTTTTTTTTTTTTTTGGTGTAGCATATTTTGCAGCGTCCTTTTTTTTTCTTATACTTCTGCTGTGCTTTTGTAAATAAATTCGAGAGAATAGCTAATGAAATAAGCACAAGGCAGTGGCTCCCATTGCGTTTGCTTTTTTTTATTTTTGGCTCTTCTAAATGGCACCCCCAGCACAAAAGACAGAACGCTTTCAGTGCGTGCTGGCAGACAACAAACACACACCCACACATACACACAATCACAGACACATACCAAACAATCAAGTCGAGTCCAAGTCCAGCCACGACTTTTTTTGTTGAGGCACGTGGACGGGAAGTCATAAAAATATATGAGAATGTAAATAAATAATAAATAATATGCAAATGTAATAAACAAAAAGATGAAGACCAAAAACAAAGGGACAAAAAAAAAAGAAAAAGAAAATCATTACAATTTCGAGCGCTTCCTTCGTGTAAAACTGTTTGAATGAATTTCTAAGTACACTTGACCATATTCGACTTTATTATTGTTGTCTATGTGGGTTGAGCTTGAGGTAGTCTGGCAGTTCTTTAGAAAATTTAATGCTTGCCAGCTATTTTTTCCATGACAAAATACACAGAGAAATATCAAGAGGCTCCTAGGGAATAAAAGCGGAAGCGAGACCGACTTGACGGAAATATTTCGAGTCATTTTGTATTCGCACTTTTAGCTCCGAGTAGGGTCATATATTTCTCCTGCACTCCTCCCAATTGAGAGTGGGCAACACTCTCTGGCCTGTTGAAAGTAGATGAAAATTTATGCCTTTCTTCCAGATTTTTTTTAAGGCATGATATCAGCAAAAAAGATTTTTTCCCAAATAGCTTTCGTGGCAGTGGCTGTGGCTGTCAAAATCACAGAAACTCAACGAACCAAAAAGTTGAAATATATCTATATATCTAACTCGTATATTTAACACAAAATCTAAGCTCCTCCCCAACTCATCCTTAGCCATTTTGATATTTGAAAATCTGCAAAAAAAAAAAAAAAACGAAAATGTAAAATAAAATAATAAAAAAGGTAAATCTAGAATTTTAAGCCGCTCGCCACACACGCTCACACTCACACTTCGAATGTATCATGACCAACGCAAAGTTATGCAAAATATCTACAAACCAAAATGGCCAAATAGCTACGTAACGAGCTTCATATTTGCTGGACTCATTCCACTCATTCCTGCTCGTCTGGCGCTCCTACCAACCGCATGCCATGCAAATGTTAGAAAAGCAGATTTTTTTTCTTTTTCTTTTATATGCTTTATTTTAGCTATTTTTCTTTTCGATTTGCTCTTTTGTTTTAGAGTAGCGGGTCGGGCTTGAATGTTTTAAAGAAGGCGGAATTACGTATACGCAATGCAGCCCTATATATTCTTCTTCTTCTTCTGCTTCTTGTCTAGCTGCTGGACTGGTGGGAAGGGTGCTTCTCTGCTGAAAGTTGCGCTTTTTACAAAAATTGGACTTTAGCCAGTTTATGCAGATTTCCAGTGGAGGCCTGGCCAAAAAGACAGGAAGCCAAAAACACGTGCCGCATTTTAAAGTTATACCAAGGGAGGATATTGTAGGCCAAGTGGGTGCCGATAGGGTGCGGTTGGAGGTTTTGGTAAGTTACTTCTGATTTGCTGGCTTTCTCTCTATTTCTGTCTTCCTCTTTCTGTGTAAATTGTGAGGCTTCTGTAATTTTTCGTTGTAGTTTCTCCTTTTCCCTCTGACTATGTCTGGCATGAAGTTGAAGCCTACAACATGCCGTTCGGGTGGAGGGATCGCGGGTTCTCAGAGAAGTAGAGATTTGCATAATTATATGTGTGATTTATGGATTTCAAAGTATGTCTGGGTGTGTTCGGAGAATGTGGACAAAAGTGTATTTCAGTTTTGATAGTTTTTGTTTGAGTTACTGGCTTAAATTTTTTCGTTACCATTTTTTTTTTTTTTTTTTTTTTTTTTTTGGGAGCTGTATAAGTTTGCATAATTAGCTGAAACTATGTATATGTAGCGCCAACAGACTGAAACTTTTAAATAATTTTTTAAATATCTGCCATACGCTGATATTAAATTATCTTTTCGATTGCGTTTGAGAAAAAGCCTTATTCAGTTAAATCACTGAAAGACGAGGCAAGCAAATGAATATGAAATATTTTGAGCGTCCACGAACATCAAGAATTCCGTCGGCATCTCATTAATTTATTGAAGCTCTGATCGACTTTTACTTTGCAAATGACCCAAGCTTCTTTGTGAGCTTACTTTGCAAATGCTTGTGTATGAATGAGTATTAATTAAATAAAAAGCATTACAATTAATTATGCACAATACCAAAAAGAGAGACAAAAGAAATAATGCAAGAGTTCCCTCAATGAAACGATTCCATGAGTTTAAAATTACCTAAAAAAAAAAAAAAACACATGGGAGAATTTACAACAACAAATATGTAAGTAAAAGTATTAATCACACTGCAGCATCAACAAAAGCAACAACAAATTGTTAAAAGCGCTGTGGGTTTTATAGTTGTTGGTTTTGTTACCGTTGCCGGCTGGTTGGCAATGCGCAATAATTTCAATTTACGCGCCAATGTGACAGCAACAAAAATGTGCGACCAACAACAACAACAACAAAAAGATGCAACAACAACAATAACAGCAATTGCATTGGTAACTTTTGCATATGCAACATGTTCCATAGACCTGACCACGCCCATTGCAGACACGCATACTTCCAGACAATACCTGCTCCTACCCCTTGCCATCCTCCGATTTCTTTTCGGTTGGCTGTCGCCTGCCATTGAGATAAGAAAATTTATTGGCTGCGCATGTTCTTTGTGACAGATTTCGATTTATGTGAATACATTTATTCATCTCTTTTTTAATATTATTTTACTTCTTCTGTCTTCCCCCCTCTTTTTTTTTTTTTTGCTCTGTGGCCAAGCATTTCATTTCGCCGACTTTAAGTCGTGCTGAGCTGAGCGTGTAAATTTTTAGTAATTAACGCGAAGCCTTAAAAAGGCGAGAGATTCTGAAGCAAATACTTACAATCCTCTCCTTGTAACGGCGGATGTGTAACCAAGTGCTGCTCGAGGGTCTGCTTGTCGACATATGCACACTGAAATGGCATACGCATTTCCTTTTGTTTTTATTTTTTTTTTTCAACATGAACAGACATGCACACTGGCATGGTGGAACCTTCGGAGAAGCCGTAATCAATGAGCTGCGATTGAGAAATTGCAAATTAAAAATGCAGAAAGCCGAGTGGCTATTAAGTATGCAAACAGCCACTCTCAGGCAGCCTACTCAAGTTCTCATGTCCAAAATGTTTCCTTTCATTGTGGCTTTCTCTTTGATTTCAGTTTTTGTTTTCTGCCTGCTCCAGTTTCCGACTGGTCAGTCAGACTCAGCACAATCGCAATTCATAATCTGCCAATTCGTGCATCACTTAAGCTACCCATAAAATGGTTAGTTTTTTCCATAGATAGCAGTGGATGCTTTTAGTAATCTATTCAATATTAGAATCAGAAGAGTAAGAGAAAATAATTAAGAGCAACGTTCACATTTATTTGGAATTGATTGAAAGTTAGACAAAAAACTAGAACCCTTCAATTGCTTAATTGATAAATTTATTTGGTTTTTAATGCAAACAATTTAATGTGCCATACAAATGACACAGAAAAATATAATGCAAATTGCAGCCATCAACTCGAACTTGCTGCTTCGCACAGTCCCCGCCATTTTCCTTGGACTAGGTTGGCCATTAAACGACTTAAGCAGTCTGCGCTGCTTATTGAGGCAGATAAATTAACTTTCATTCAGACCAAGTGGCAAGTTAGTCGTAATGGGCGAGAGAGAGTGCGAGTATCTGGTAAGACAGTGAGTAAGAAAATTCTCCTCTCATGTGCCACAAACTTTGGTACTTAACGCGCTGATGTTGCATTAAAATAATGTGATGCCCCTGATCCGAGCTCGGAGTGGAAATATGTACAAACGCATTTGCACTTTTATTTTTATAACTTTTGGCAAAGTATTTTAGCTGTTTTTTCAGCTCGGTTAAGTCCTGCCTTGCCGGCAGCCGATCTCCTTCTCTTTGATGAGCACGCGTCAGGCAATTAAAATACAAAACATTAGAACTGCGTCAATTAAATTGAAAGCCTTTTAAGCGTTTTACCACACTCGCCAAAGAGGCTGTGAATTGTTGTTGTTGTTGATGTTGCTGTTGTTGTTCTTGTTTGAGTGGGCGTATGGGCTTTTGACTTATTGTGGCCGAAAAGAAAAAGAGCAAGGGGGCGGAAAATGCTCATAAAAAATTTGTTTATGTTGGCTTAAATTTTGGGCACAAAAACTTTTTCCTCTCTCAGCGCTCGTTTTTCTTTCGAAAATTGTTTTCTTTCTAATTTTTTTTTTTTTTGTTGGTCTTATCAAGAACGTTTTTAGAATTTGCTTTGTTGTTTTTGTTTAATTGCTCTTCAAAAATTTTAATCATATGCCTGCACAAGTCCAAAGTAAATGTCACCAACAAAGTTTCCGACTTTTTTGAGGGTAATTTTTTTAGATGATTTAATGGGTTCTCCTTATTAATTAGTAGTCAACTGCTGCCTGCAATTAAAACTTAATAAACCAAAGCCAGGTAAAAAGCAAAGGAAAATTGTATTTCAAATGACCCACTGACTGGGCCATCAACCGACCAACTGACCAAACAACCCAACTGTCAGTCTGGCTTTCCTGACGTTGTATTTATTCATGCTCTTTGATTCGAACTCTGGGAAAGCAATTTTTTCAGACAGACTTTCTTAGCTTCATGTTCAAGTTTTTATTGCCTCTTCTCTATCCACTGAATTATTTTTCTTCCTCTTCTTATATTTCCTTCGTTTCGTTTTCTGTCAGTCGTTGGTCATTCTTACTGATTTTTTGTTTGCCATAAATGAAAGGACAGAGTTTTCAAGCCAGCAAATGAATTATTTGAAGAAGCCCACATAACGAGTCAAAACTTTCATATAACAAAAACAAATTTGAAAGCCAAAGAGACATATAAAATAATTACAAGTCCAAACGCCAAATGATTGCTATTCTCTCTTTCATTAACTGGAATACTATCAAGCTTCCAAAATTTCAAAATCAGATTCTCATTTTTATTTTTAGTTAGCCGGAACCAATATGGTTTAGTCTGCATATCCAATTTTATAAGAATATTTTTTATACCAAAAAAATACTTGGAATTAATAACAAATTTACTTTCTATTTGAAGGTGTCGGCAAGATAAACTTTTGAAACATTTGCCAAAGCTTTGCCAAATCTTTTAATAGTCTTAAAATAATTGCAAAGAAATGAAGTTTAACGAATTCAATCGACAAGCTCATTTGAATAATTTGTTTGTTAATTTTAAATATTTAAGCTATTTGTATTCAAATAGTTCAATTTATTGTTATACTGAATTATATCGATCAATTGATTAAAATTGCACAGGTGGCTATAACAATAGAAAGAACAGAACACGGAAAGGAGCAATGGTTCTTTATAGGACTCATTTTAAGCAGAAGTTAAAGTTTCATATTTATCAACTCCTTAAAGTATAGACTTATCACAAGGAAAACTATTGATAGGAGAACTCTTAAAACTGGTTTGTAGAACTTCTTTTGAATTGTTTGAATATATTCAATATTTCATAGATATACATACTGACGAATGACGTTGATCAGATAAAAATAAAGCATCAAAAGCTGGCTCATTTTACCAGTCTTAGATTTTTTGTTTCTTACTCAACATCTAAAAAAAGATTTTTAGAAAGAGCAAAAATAAAATGAAATAGCAAGTGATTTGTAAATTTGAAAAGGGATCAAAGCTGGCCTGGCTTATTCGTCGTAATTTAATTAAGGACCTTTGCTCACTGCTGCACATCATCTGAGTCAGACTGATGAGATGACCAACAAATTGAATGACGGACTGCCTTGATGGTTGATAGAATGTCTGACTCATTGGTCAACTGTCTTACCGTTTTTTTTTTTTTTTTTATTTTGCCTTTCGCCTTACTGTTTCCATTTCAATTCACAGCCATCAAGCTGACTGTTTTCTTTTTCGTTATTTAAATTGTTATATTTTTCCGTTTTGTCTGCAATATTTAGAATTGGCTAGCCGTTCCTTTGTTGTTCTCCCTTTTAATAAATGTTTTCTCTAATTGGCTGACATTTCAGTTAAAGTAGTCTCACTCTTTTTTTTAAAAACCATCTAAGGTCAAAGCTAAAGCATTTCATTTATTATGGACTTTGGATATTTATCAACATTTATTTTAAAGACACATTCGTGTACTTTTTAAAAAGGTCAGCAACAGATTTAAAGTTTCAAGCGGGCTGACAATAGAATTGATATTTATTAATTATTTATTTTTTTCAATTAGACAAATGGACAATTCGTGTTGAAATCGTAAGCGTCAACATTTCCTTTGGTTTTTTCCTTTTAAGTTTTAGAAAACTTGAACTGTTGTCTTTTCCTTTTGGTCTCCACTTACTCGCATCACAACTAACATCTTTATTTACATATAGATGCAGCTCAGCTCCAGCAAAACACACATGAAAAACCAAGACTGAATATACCAAAGGAGAACTGACAACAATTGACCGACTAGTTTGGGGTAAGGGAAGTAAAAGTAGTACCTTAAAATGATGCTCTCTTTTTGGCTGAGAAGTGAGTGAAAAACATTTAGAAAATATACAGAAAAATTGAAAATATACACAAAAGATAAGATTAAGATTGAATGGGTTTTCTAATAAATTCTCATAAGTCTCGGTTTCTAAATTTCTTACCTTGTTTATTCCCGGCTTTATATTTATCTATAACATCTGCATTCCATTTTTAAGATACAATTTTAAAAAGCCTTTTCTATTTATTGTCTGGCTATCTTTTTTTATCCTTTGACTTTTGCTTTCTTTTAGATATTTGCATTGCATAGCCGACCTGTTTTCATCGTCTTGTTTATATGTTACTGACACCCATGTCGCACTCTTTTTTTTTCACAGCTTTGTGCTTTGCTTTCCTTTCTTTTTGGCATGCCTTCTCATATACATATCTGTCTGTATGTATTTCAATTAAGCAAAATCCCCTTGAGTGCCACAGAGCACACGTGTATAGACTGCGCTTAAACAATTGCTGGACGAAAGTAAAAAGTGTGTGCAACTGGGCAGACATTGAGTATACGACCGAGAGACAACCAGCGTCAATGAGCAACAATTGAAGTGAACAAAAATGAATGGAAATGTCCTTGAGCGATTCATTCGATCATCAGGAGTATTCGCTCTTTCTGTTGGCTTCTTCTTTTATGAAATCAAAGGCAATGCATAAAATGCCAAGCTTTTGCTCGCTTACCACCATTTCATGACCCCTCTTGCCATATTCGCTGAGCCCACCATGTCTGTCGACTGCCTCAGTCTCTTTCACTGCATTTATGCATGTGGCAGACGCCAAACGCATAATTATGTAGGCAAAAGCAGCAATCCAAATTGTATGCCCGTCGGGATGCCCAGTTCGGTCAGCAAACCCAGCCCAATGCTCACTCAGGATTCAACCAATGAAGTCGTTTTCATTGGCAGGCTAAAGTGTTTGATGTTTATTCATAGCTGTGTTTGCCGAGTGTGAGTGTGTTATCCTCGGTATCGGTTCAAAGTGGCGTATAGACGGTATTTGCATATACAGCCAATAGGAGTGCTGGAGCAACAAGAGGGGCATAAAATCCTACACATGACCCTATACACAATTTGCCAATGCTATTAACCATTGGAAGCTGCGGGTTGCCGTTTCCGTAGGACCGCAACAAGCAAATGCAAGGCAAAGGCAATTGGAGTTCGCCTCCCTCTATTTTGATTCTGCTTTCTCTCTCTCCAAATGTCTCTATCTTCCTAGAAGTAAAATCACTTTAAGTTCACTCCCGGGTTTTTGGCTAGAAACTGTAACAACTTAAAGCAAAACTAAGCGTCGTGGATTTTCTTGATGTGACGTTGAGTAAAGATGATGGATTCATCAGCGTATGCAAAATGCTGTCATACGCTTTGTCGTCAGTCGTCAGTCGTGAGTCTGTCAGTCAGTTAGTCAGTGAGCTAGTCAGTTCCCGTTTCTCATCATCAAAAACTCAACTGAGTGGCTGTGGTTGTTGCTTGTCCACCACGAACCGATGATAAACGAACGTGATTTTGTTGTTGCCGTCGCTGACTTCATTTCACTCTGGCATTCCCTCCACCCATCCCCATCCATTTTGCATAAGTTTTAGTGTGTGCGCATAATGAAAATTTCATGTAAATGAGCATGAAAAATCTTTTTCATTTCACTTTGGCGAGTCGACAAGGAGATGGGAACGGACAATGACAAGGAGACAAATGTCAGCTTATGAATTAAAATGCCTTATGATGGTGATTTTTTCTAGCCAATTTCTTCTCCTTCTATATATGTAGTATGTGTGTCTGTCCTACAAATTGACATTGGCCATAAAGTTGACTGATAATTGCCCGATCTGCTCCGCTTTGTTAACAAATTATTACGTTGAACCATCGCAAAGAGCAGAAGCGAGTAGGGCTTGCTGCTGGTTAGACGTGGGCGTTTTCATATAAATTTGGTACAGCGAAAACGCGTTGCCCGAATATAAAAGCTCGCGAACAAATAGAGAGCTCTGAGCTGCCAATTGCATCGGATACGCCTGGCAAATGCCATGCACATGCGGCGTATGCGTTATAAAATGAATGCGAAAAGAGAACATGCAAGCAGTTTCCTCTACCCTTTCACTATATGGAACAGCGATTTTCAGTTAAATTGTGGTATAGCGGAATTGACTATGCCAACCACAATGCAGTTGACTAGCCGCCTCCAAAGGACTGGCAGCTTGTTGCAAGAACACTATGCATACCAATTGCTGATTCTTTCAACATGGCTCTGTCTGTTCAGGCCGCTTGTCTTTGGAAACTACCTAATAAGTTGGGATGAATGCAGTCAAATTTATGCTGATGGCCTACTGAGTGATATGGGTCAATTTGGTTGGTCGCTCAAGCTAAGAATCATTTTCTGGTTGTAATTTTCAGACTTACCAATTTGGCAGAGTTGATAGGAGCTTTTGTTTGGCGCTAATAGTTTTTTTTTTATTTTTATAAGGTGATAATTTTATTTTTTAGCCAAAGACCAAAATATGAGATATGAGTTACCTAAAATGCGGTCGTACTTGGTTTTAATGGCTCCACTAGTTTATATTTTATATTTGCAGAATAACCTCGACAGTAAGAAACCTTCAGAGCCTTTGCGATAATGAGAAGGTGTCCAAAAACTAACCCCAGGGCGGTAACTTAACCACTAATTATCTGGCTGGCACTTGCTCGAACCATTCTGCCAGGCAGCCACCTTGGGGTCATAATTAGTAAGCAAATGTTGGAAAGAAATCCAAGACTTAACACACACCGAAAGCTACCAAAGACAAGACAAAAATCTAGAGAAAAAATGTATATAAAAAGAAAAAAAAAAAGAAATCTTGCCAGCAGGTGACAGTAGAAAAATAAAAGAAATGAAAGCAAAACTGTGACTACAAAAACAACAATAACTGAATCAGCCTGGTAGGGTCAACGGTGGCAAGCTCAACTCAATTTCAGTTCAAGCCTTGTGCCTTTGGCTTTCTCGCAGAACTTCTTCTTAGTTGTTTGGGTGTGTGTGTGTGTGTTAGTGACCAAAAGGTGTGAAAATACACTCACTGCACTTGGGGCAGAGCTTCTTTACAACCAACTTCAAACTCTTCCTTTCGATGTTTTGCAACAAACCACTTTGTATCACCTTCTTTTGGTTATATCCACGCTTATTGCTCTGTATCTTTTAACAGTGCTTTCGTGATACTTTTTTTTATTTTTTTTTTTCTTTCTTTAGCCATTTTAACAAACGGTAATTAAAATTAATTGGAGGTTTTGCCTGTTCAGTAAAGAAGAATCGAAAGGAAATATAAAAGCGGTTTTGATAATCAAGCGATGTGGTTAAATGAATGCTAATGAATTTTTTTATTCTTTGGACAATTTAAAAGTTTCTAAAATTTTCGCTTCAAGTTAAAGTAAACAAGAAAAAAATGTATTTGTTATTTTTGCAGGGAAAAAGGTTCCCAACTGAAAATTTCAATGGCCCTTTTTGCAGTTTACTTTTAGCCCAAAATCGAAACCAGAAGGCAGACAAACTTAACGAAAATATCCCAAAAGCGCACTAAACAAACAGTCAATAAATTGTTTACATAGAAAATTGATCCCAAGCGTGCATTAGATGGGAAAAAAATGAGTTGACTTTGAGTGAAAAAGGGCAGTAGAATCAACAACAACAACAACAACAACAGCAGCAATAGCGGCAGCCAAGAAGGACTGCTGAACCAAGTCTGAAATTGGCAGGTCAGCTTGAGAGTCGCTCAGTCAGACCGTCATTTACTCAAGTGACTTCAAGCTGGTCAATTTCTTGTTGGGATGGTCCGAAGCTCAGTGAATTTGGCCATTCCATAAATATCCAGACTTAGCACGCGCTCTTCAATTCACTCTTCTGTGTAATTTATTTCGATTATTGATATTCTTGTTGTTGCCGGCCTCGGCCAGGAAGTGCTCGGTAAAGCTGGCCAAGGCAAATACCCAGGGATATGCATATTTACATAATACATATATATAAATTATTTATTACATCCTAACATACAATGCTAAAAATATTACATTAAAAGCACGAATATGCAAAAATGAAGCAAACTCTAAATAAATATTGAAAATTTCATTTTGGTATGCTAAGCGTATCTTTTATTTAGACATTAAATAATCAAATTATTTCAACATGCAACCTTAAAATTTAGTAAAATTGCCTTCTTTTTTAAGAACTAAGGAAGAAGAATCGTATATCATGTTACTAAGAACTCAATCTGAAGGACGTAGTGATAAAAAGTCAGCATTTTACAAGAATGTCTGGTTTTCTTTGAATCATATTAAAAATAGAATGGTATATTTATTCTGGGAATCGAAGTAGCCCAGATGTCTAAATTATTTAGTAAAAAATTAAAAAAAAGGACTTCCATTCGATTCCCACAATTTATAGAAAGACAGTTTTCTTTCCAGCATCACTGAAGTAAAAAAAAGTTAATGCTAATGAAAAAATTCCGTTATTGTCGTTAGATCGATAGATTCCAAATAACAAAAAAAAAGGAAATAAATAAATAAATATTAATTCCTGGGATTCATATAGCAATATATAGAAATTAGTTAGATTAAATATAAATATTTAATTGAATTAAATTGTTATAAGCATAATCAAAAATCTTATGACCTCGAATTATTTTTTTGGTGGTTAATCTAAATATTAAAAAGCTGGAAATACAAGAAACATAAACTTTTTAACTGAAACGGAATATTTTATTTAACGATTTGCTAATTTTTTTCTATAAAAGTGTGTAAATTAAAATCTTTAAAAATAAATAATATAAAAAGGTTCCAAAATTAAAAACAAAAACAAAAATTTTACAATATCGAAAATCCTCTCAAATGAGTATTTTTGTATAGATCTCATATTTTTTACCAAGTAAGATAATAATGACAGAAATGGCATATTGGTATTGAAGCTAGTACAAAATATTTATGCTATTTCTTTTGAAGGAAGTCGCTTCTTCAGAAATATTTCTACTATATTAAAAAAAATAAAAATTTCAAAATTCAAAAGATTTCAAGCACCTTTTTTTCGACACTTCCAAATGGACACACATGCTAGCGGACCCTCATGTAAATTAGGAAACTTACTAACAAATATGGTCTTTCCGTTTCAGAGCACAATATCAAATCGATAACTCAGTGCCAGCTTGTACAGCTTTATAAAGAGAATAAAGGGAATAGCGTTTAAGCTACAAGCTTTTAGTTTTTGTTGCAGTGTTTAATGAATTATCAATTAAAGTGATACAAAAGCCGCAGAGACATTAATTTCATATGCCGCGTTGAACAATAGCCGCAACGCCAACAAAAAGGGGGGTGGTCCGGTCAGGTGCCTATTCAAATTGTTTTGAGTTTAATTGGTAAATTAATATGGATTTCTCTGAAAACGCCTGTTTGTGTTTATCCTTGGAAGTGAAGAACATGTTTGAGTTCTAACAGAAATCTGTTATTATTTTGCTTGTTCACTTTCGGTTTATTTTGTGCTATTATTTTTATTTGTAAAAGAATCCATTAACAGTTGTGAAAATATTCGACAATTGGCCTTGAAGAAAACTAGAAATGTTTTGCTGCTTAGCTAACCAGAGTTTTTGATAGGCTGTCAAAGCCATGAGAAGGTTTTGGAAATTGCTTTCAAGGTTGACTTTACTCTTTGCACAGTCCTATTCTTGGCTTAATCCCACATAGCTTAGCTAGTTCCCAGCCACTTGGCCAGTCAATTGCAAAAAGAGAGAGAATATCAAAAAATTCACCTCCCAAAAATCAGCAGCAATTTTCGAAAACCGAAAACTGTCGTGGACAGGTCGCTGGCTGCCTAGCTGACTGGCTGACTGGCTGACTGCACTTAACTTTTCTCCCCCAATCGAAAATAAACAGCTTGGGCAAAATAATGCAGAATGAAAATAATTTTCCATTTTGTACTCCCCAGAAAAGTAACCTTGAATTGCACTTGCCATTTGGCTAGGCAAAGTTTCATTTGCTTTGGCCTCGATCAGCACCTGAGTGGACAGGGTCGACGTATCTCAAACTGCGACTTTCTAAAAGGTTTTTCTCTTGGGCATGCCTGACATATTTTTTATGTCATTGCATATTTTGTGCTTTGCTTTGCCCGGCATTTTCCTGTTGAAACGTAGCATGCCCCAGATGCTTAAGGATTCTTTTTGTTGCTGCCACTGTTGCATTTTTTCAGCAATCAACGGGGAAGAGTCCAACAATTCCGAGCATAATTGTATGTTTTGTAAAAAACGAAAGGAAAGGGGGAAAAATAGTGAAAATATATTTCATATTTTACTTTTGCTTTAGGGAACTGGAGCCAATTCCTTGGGCCTGGCTACGAGGCGTATACGTAATGCTTTCTTCAGAGTGCAATAAAATGTTTTCCTATACGAAACTTGGCTCTGCAAAAGCTGGAACGGAAATGTAAAGCTTTATTTTTTTATTATTATTTTTTTTTTTTTGTTTGAAAATTCTTTGTCGAAGAATCAGCAGCAACTTTACTGGCAACAACTTCCAGCAACATCTTCAGTTTTCTAAAGTTTTTAGTTAGATTTGCAGTTTTGTTTATTTCTTTTTTTTAGAGCTTAAATATGTGAGTGTGTGTGTGTGTGTTAGTATGAGCGAGCGAGTACGTTTTTTATAAGTCTTTTTTTTACATTCAACAATTGGCAAAATTGTCATATTTGCTGATACTTTTAACATTGTTAGACAGTCTATAAGTGCACATAAATTGGGAAAAAAGATATTTTATTTTATTTCTTTTCATAATTCTCCCATATTTTGTTAGACCTCTTTCAAATGCAATTGTTTCAAATATGTCAAGTTAGTTCCTTTTGCCATTCATTAGTAGCTCTCCGAAAGTGACAAATTGTTTGGCAAGACGGGAAGAAAATGAGAAGAAAGTAGACCGAATCAGAACCAAGTGGCTTGCTTTGGTGTGTATGATGAATTCTCTTTTGCCGTATCCTTAGGAAACGTTAGTTTCTATCCTTCTTCACTAGAAGAATGCAATGCAATTTAACGTCCAAAAAGTGAGTTATGCGACACTTTGTATGATTTGCTGAAACTAATAAGACAATCAACTAGTGGATTCCACAAAAATGGAGAATTAATGGCCAATTACCTATTATTGGTACAATGAGGAAGCTACTCTTTTTCTTTTCATTTTATGGAAAAACTTTTTGCACTTAAATTTTGGCTTGCTTTTTATTTAAATTGAAACAAAAATATAATAATTTCTTTGGCAAAAAATCATTTATTTATTTCTTAGTTTAGATTAGGAAATGTTTGTTTTTTCCCCCATTTTTAGAACTTGATTAAGTTGCTCCTCACCGATAGGTTGTCCATTTTTGTTTGTAAAATAAATCTATTTAAAAGATTTTGTACCTGATTTTTGAATTTTTGTACCTTTGTTTTAGTGCTTTGTCAAATAAATATTTCGATCAATCGACTCTTTAAAAAGAGTATACAGAATTTTATGATTTCATCCATGTGAGTCGTAAGTAATTCTGTCCTCATTTTTACTGACCTTGTTGTATTTGTTGTAATATATGGTGTATCTTTTTGTGTTGTTGTTGCTCGTGTTATTATTTCGGTCGTTGTTTTTGTTGTAGTCATTCTTGTAGCTTGTTGCCATTTCGTGTGTCGTTTTTCGGGCAAATGTTATTTGAATATTTATGGCATGCATAACTGTAATTTATTTACACACATTTATCATTCTCTCCTTACTGCCACTCAGAGTCCCTTGCACACTCTCTCTCTCACTCTCTCTCTCTCGCATTAACAAACACATTGGCTTGCTCTCTCCTGTATGGCCAACCTTTCCTTCTGCCAACTTGCATATGCCAGATATTAATTATGTCTAATGGTTAAATCCTTTCCAACTGCCGTCCCAACAAAAAAAAGAGCAATCTTGTAAAAAACAAAATATTCTTTTCCTAACTTTATAAAAGTCTGACATGTTAAAGGCAACGCGAAAAGTATCCAAAGAGACTTCAAAGACAAAAGTAAAACACTCTCACACACATCTATTGAGTGAGTGTGACGGAGCCGCTCTGATACGGCGGAGACAAGTTGCTGCCGACACTGCTGATGATTATGTTGATGACATTGTTGTCAGCATGATGTTGTGTGCTGCAAGACTTCATTGTCAAACGACCAGGGCAAAGCAGGCCACTCTTTTCCTTAGCCCAGCCCGGCCCGGCCCGGCCTGGCTCGGCTCAGTTGAGTTTAATTCTGTTCTCAGCTCTCAACTCAACTGAACTGCAAAAAATGCAAAAATAATACATGACTGATAAAACGGCAAGCAACGGGCAAACAAAGCGGAAAGTCAAAGTGCGATGCAGCATAAAAATTCAATGCGTCGCGACGACAACAACAGCAACAGCAACAGGAACAATGACTCTGGCAATGGCGAGGACGTTGAGTACATTGACAGTTGACAGCAAAGAGAGCGTGCAAGGGAGTCCGTATATGGTAGAAACAAAGAATTCAGCCAGTCTGAAGATGGCGCCTCCTCCTGTGCTGGCAGTGATGATGATGACAGCAACTCTAAGGCTGCTGTGGCAGCAGCAACTGCGACTCAAACACCAAGTTATGCATACATTTATATTTCCAAGACGACGAGTGTGTGGGGCTTAGAGGGGGGAAAGTGTTTTTTACGAAATTGCTTGTTTATTTCAATGCAACGTTGCTTTCCTTTCCACCATCTCTCTCCTTCATTCATTCGCTCCTTCCCTCCGCCAGTAAGTATCAAACTGCAGCAGCTGCGACAGGGTGCAAAACAATGCTGTCACTTTGGTATCTGCCACGCCTTCCGCAGCCTTTTATTCCAGCCCCTTTCGATCTTTTCTTCATGGCAGTCCTGCCATTGTTCTGCCAATGTGTTGAGTGCCAAGCAACGCCTGTAAATTTTCAAATGGAATGCACACTTGTACTACTCTTTTTAATGTTTATAGAAAGCAAATAAATAAATCTATGTGATTTATTATTATTTTATATCAAACATATTTTAAGATGAAGCAAAATACATCTTTATTATTTGTATTTTTTCAGCCTATAGAAAGAGTAACCAAAAACAAAACTAATTCTGTTGTTCTATTTTTTTTTTTCTATTTGCTTACACTTTTACTCAATATTTCTTTATTTCATCGGGCGGATATTGCAACGGAACTTGATTGAAAGTTGTGCTGCTTTGGAAAAACAATGATAATGAGATTGTTTTCACAGATTCTACACAACTGATTTTATCACAGCTTCCCTCTTAATAGTTTGGAGAGCCCACTGGAACAATTACAAATATTATATAAACATATTCTGGGAAATTGCATTTATATCGGATTAAGTTGGAAGTATTCTTTTTTGATTTCATTGGACTTAAGCTGCCTTGTCAAAGTATTGAAAATAAACCGACATTATGCTGTTTGATTTTGATGGATCTGGGCGCGTCTCACCTGGTTGTCGAGAAATCCGTCAACCAGTCTATTTGCTTGGTGCAGGATTTTTTCCAACACAGTTCATAAATGAGATTTTGCACTCATCAATATCTGAGAAAAAAAAAAAAACAAAAAACAAAATGAGGAAAGAGTATGGCCAGACGAGGGCCTGGCCAACTGGAAACAGACTGGGCAGAGGGTGGGCACTTACAAAAAACACATTTAATTGAGCGTACATTTCAATTTTTAATTTGAAAATCACTCACTCGTAACGCAGAAGCTGACATTTTTAAAACGAGAATCGTGTGTGCTTTTTGGCAACCTCTGTAAGGCAATGAGAACCGAGGTGGATATGCTTGAAGGGGGAAAAAGGAAGAGTCTCTGTGTACACTGATGACTTTGTGTCCAAGTTGGCTTGGCCCATAAATTACCACAGCGACATATATCTGCCATACTGCGCATAAAAGTTGAGCCAGCTTTCGACGGCGGCAGTGGGAAGGGCCGAGTGATGGGACTATAGAGTGGCCAATGTAACAACTACAAAGTGACATATGAGTAGTCATCTTATATACCACCAAGGGAGCGCCAACAAGAGCAGCAAGAGCAAGCTGAATGGCGAAGGCAGCCAAGCTCGTTATATTTTCTGAATCACTTTTTCATGTACTTGTCTGCATCTCCGCCGGTCCGCCTAACCCTCTGGTTGTGCCATCATCTCTTACTGTCTGTATGTCATTTTTGCAGAGTTTTTTTTTTTTTTTTTTTTTTTTTTTTAATTTCACGAAATGCCAGCGACAAAGTAACGCCAAGCACACACATTGACAGCCAGTATGAAACTTGTCAAACATGACCATTTCGAGTTTGGAGTTTGGGTTTCAAGCCACAAATCTATGTCCTAGATGGTCTGTTGCTCACAACTGAAAATAAGGTTAAGACTCGAAGCACAGTCCTGCCAGTCTGACTGCCTGCCTGACTGACTGTCATTTCATTTCTTTAGATCTACGCTTGGCTGCACATGCAAACGTTTGCTTTCGTGTTCGTGCACAAAACACGAAAACAAGAAGAAGAAGAAGAGGAGAAAAAAAATGTTGCTAAAGAAAATTACAGAACAAAAAAAGCCTAAGAAATGATGTCGCTTTCAAATGTGTCTCTGTGGAAGAGCGGCTCTGGTTGGCTGATAGCTCATACGCCATGTTTGCCCAGACTCAAACCAAACTGAGCCCCACCACTCAGTGAGCCTGTCTGTTTGTCCATTTGAGTGCACAATTTGAAAAGGCTACTTTTCTGTTGCTGCCCTTGAAGCAAATGCAGTGAACGAACATCGTAGGCGACATTGCAGTCACTGCATTGTCAATTTACTGTCTATGTGTATAAGATCCTTTCCTCCGCCCTCTGCCCGCCTTCTGCGCCTCTGTGTTTGTACATTAAAAATTACTACAAAATGTCGGCACTAAAAGGCAAAATGGCTGGCCTTGTCGGCCATGACTTGCAAGGTTACTAAGGCTGCTACACATTTTCTAAATTGAACCACTAAAACTTGAGTTTTTTTTTATTAGTTTATTTCATTCCAAGCTTCTTTTCAGATTATTGAATAGATTTAGCCAAAAAACTAATTTTAAAGAAATTTCTTAAATATGAACAACTAAAATGTCTTATGAAATATCTGAGATATTACTGATAGCTGAAAGTATAACAAGAATGCCGTTCCTGTTTATTGAAAGTTTAAATTTCTAAATTCAACTGTGAAGATTCTCTGGTTTTGACTCTAGGGCTCTCCGACACATCTTGCTATATGATTCCAGCTTTAGATGGATTTGATATACCCTTTCAATGTACCTTTTGATAGAAAACTACATCAAAATAAATAAATAATCAAAACAAGATTGTATTTTTTTTGTATTTTAAATTTTTGAATTTATTTTCGAGTTTTCTTTCTCTTGCGTTTTGTATTTTATTGTATTCCTTGTATTTGCTTGGGGATTTTCTTTTTTTCACTTTTTCTCGAGTGCTTAAATTACATACACATTTATTAAGATTACATTATTCATCCTTAAATTTTTGCAGTTTCAACTAAGTTATTTTTGTATTTTTGTATTTTTTTTTTATAGTACAATCAGATTAACCTAAGAATTAAATTGATTTATATATATATATATATATTTAATTACCTTTTATTCAATTGTTTTTTCTTTTTTTAATTTATCTAAATTAAATGTACCTTTTGAAAGCACATAAAATTGATTTCAATGTGCTTAATTTGAGAGCTTATTATTATTGGGAGCAGAAGAGGAATGGGTATGGGAGTGGTGTGTCTCCATGTTGAATTCTTTGCTTCGAAGTTTCTTATATAATTAATAATTTTGTTTAGGATATATTTTAGCAAAAATCACTTTATTTTCTCTTTTTTTTGCATTTTTTTGCATTTTTTAATTTTTATGAATTTGAATAGCTTTAAAAAACATTTTGACCAACATTTTTATAAAATTTGAAATCAACAGAAATACTCTTTTTTTCTTATAACAATTATTTACAAAGTGCTTTGATTTTGTTACATATTTAAAACATGGATTTGTACATAGAAGACAAATATACAATAAAGAAAATTAAATAAGTAAATATTTTGTTATAATTGCTCTTGTTTTTATTTGTTTCTGTTTTTTTTTTTATATTCATAAATGTTTTAAAAAGTCTTTTGATTATTTCATTAATATTAAAATTGCAACTAATTTACATGCTCATATTAACTAAATATTTATGATTAAAACACAAAAATCATCAATTTTTCATTTATTTACACAATCGAATTCTGATTTAATTTTAAGCTAATTACGGCTTTTGCATTTGCTCTAGTTATTTTTTTGTTATGTTTAAGTTGTGATTTCTTGTTGTTGTGTATTTATTTTTAATATCAGATCTCATGAATATTAATTTTTCACAAAAATTATCAAATTGCCAAGAATTTTACCCTCATTTTTTCCCCCTTTTTCGTTTTAGTTCATTGGTCTAATTTGCCTAAGGTCTGCTTTCCATGTGTGCTTGATTTTTCCGATATTAATTTTAGTTCCACTTAATTTCATTTTCTTAAAACAATATTTATATTTATTTAACTTTAAATTGAGCTTAGATGCTACATAAATATAAGTTTTTCTTCTTATTAGTTTTAATAACATTTACACACATTTACAAATTTAAAATAATTATATATTTATATAATTTTGGTTTTTATTTTTTTACTTTATTCATTATTTTTCGATCATATTTTGGAGACTGTTGAAAAATATGTGTGTTATTTTTTTTTTTTTTTTTTTGAATGTTCATGTACACATTTTTAGTGTAAGGAAGGAACAACTTTTCGATTATGGAGCTCATCAAAAGTTTTAATTTGTTGAAAAATAATTTTAAGGAAAAATCCAAAATATTCAAAAATTATCCACAAGTTTATTCCAAATTTCAGTCGTGGTGGGAATAATATAACTTAAATCTTTACCTCATTCTCAAATTCATAATCTTGTTTTCTGTTTGAATAAAATTTCAGCATTATAAATAAAAAAGTATTATTTAAAAAATTACAGTTCTATTGATTTTTTCTTATTGTACGATTGGTTCAAAAATCAATCTATAGTGCCAGCTTAATTTTTCCTATGATTATTTTTTCAATGTCTCAATTTCCACTTTATGTATACAAATTGAATATTAATGCAGATTATATTCATGCCATTTAAATTGTGAGATAATAAAACAGGCAAAAAAATAAAAAAGGCAAACGCTTACGAAAAAATTTCTGAGAAAAATTATAATGAAAAATATTTATAAAACTATGAGTTCCGTTTGTTTGTTTGTTTATTATTTTTGCAATCACTCTCGCGCTTGAGCTATTGAGCTATATGACGATTTACAGTTAATCAATAAATATATATATTTTTGTATTATTTTGTTTTTATTCTCGTTTTTTTTTTTACTGTTTTAGCCGTTGTACGTCATTTGTCAAACAGCTTTAAAATTTTATATATTTCTTTTTTTTTTTTTTTTTGTTTTTAAATGGATTTTGTTTGTATTTCATTTGAACGTGTATTTAATGCAACATTTATGAAAAATTGTAATGTACATTTCGGAATGCAATTAAATTTGTTCTTTTGTTGCTTTTTCTTTTTTTTTTTGTTTGTATTTATTTAATTTTATTTGCTTGCTAGTTTATATAAATGGAAAATGGCAAATTTATTGGTTGCAGAGCGTAAATGTTATTTAGGTTTTCTGTCTGAATTTTTGCTCTCATTCGTTTTGTTCGGTTGTTTTAAATTTCAATTCATTTCAATTTGGCAGCACTTAACCTATAAACACACACACACACTCACACACACACGCACACACAGCCATGCAGCCAGACACACTTCAGACACAGAGAAGAAGAGTTTTTGACTTAGCCTAGACACAAACCACATAGAGAGCGTATTTGTAAACATTTATTTTAATTTAAAATTTACACTTACTATAAAGAGACCTCAAAGTGAGCCAGAGAGAGAGAGAGATACAGTGTGTATGTAAAAGTATGGGAGGGAAGATTTGGAAATTTACACACAGCTCTCCTGCTGCGAATACATGAGCGGCGTACGCACAGTCACAATTTCCCGTGAATAGGATTTACCCACACCAGACAGACCCGACAACGAACTACTGGGACTGGTCACGGCTGCCGTCGAGGCCAGGCCACTACTGTTGCTGGAGACGAGCATTTGGCCATGGCTCATTTGCTGTTGCTGCTGTTGTTGCTGGTGTTGCTGGTACGTGGGAGGCATAGGCAAGTTGCCATGATGCTGTTGCTGTTGCTGTTGAGATGCTGCCGCCGCCATCATCTGCATCATGGAGGCCGAGTTATGCGGCATTTGCTGCTGTTGATGATTGTGTGGCAGGGTGTGATAGCCACCAGGATGTGAGGGCAACGTATACATTTGTACTGTGCCCGGCGACACAGTCGAGGGGGTGCCTTGTGAGCCTGGCGACGAGATGCAGGGCGGAAAGCCTGCCGCATTGGCCGTCACCGTATCAATGGTCATGGGCAGGCCCCCCGCCCGGGCCGTCTTGTAGGCATCGATCTGAGCATATATCGTGGGCTCTTCAAAGTAATCGTATGTGGGCGGCGGCTGATGAGCCACCTGATGAAGACCGGCTGCCGGACCCGCATTGGGTTTATGCCTTTGCAGGGTAGCCGTGGCTGGTATGGTGGGCAGCATTTTCCGCATACTTGAGCCATGCGGCAGGGTGCCACCAATGATGGGCTGGCCAGTGTTTTGCAAAAGCATTTGGGCGCAGTCTTTCTTTAGAGCTGATGCCACAGCTGAGCTGCAGGCAGTTCCACTGCCGCCAGCTGCCGTCAGAGCCAACTCGGCGTAATGCAGTTCATCGTCCTGCAACAAGAGGCACGAGCAAAGAGAAAGAGAAATGAATATGGAGATTTTTGCAACACCTTTGCTGGGGCTTGATAAATGCTAAGTAATTCAGGGTTCAGCCTCGGTTATTAAGCTTTCCAATCAATTTTTAAAACAAAGCAATTAAAAGTTTTTCTCCTTAATTGTCGACATCGTTTCAATGGCAGCCACAAGGCTTGAGATTGGGTATCAAGATGTGGCTGAGCCGCTGGGATTGCAGACTTTCAACGTTTCATTGCCGGCAACTTTTGATAGAACTTTTGTGAAAACTGTCAACTTACCTTACTGCTCTGATAGGCACCGCTGTCTGTGGAGCCTCCACTGCCACTGGCAACGCCTACACCGCCTCCGCCGCCAGCGCCGCCACTCGCACTGTTGCTATTGGAATTATTGCCACCCATGGCCGAGGCTGGCTTGCAACTGATTTCCGCCTCGCTGGTTGTTGAAAGATGTCCTGATGGCGTTTGTGTTGCTGATTTTTGTTTATATTCCCCATCAACTGGCATTTTTAATACAATTTTCGTTAAGAAAATAGATAGAAAGTGAGAGAGAAGAAGAAAAGAAAAAGCTTAGTTAGTGAAAAGTTTTGTCTTCTAGTTGCTCAGCCCCAAAAAACTTTGACCTGTTTCTTCAATTTACTCCTCTCCTCTGCTCCTCCTGGTTATCTTCGGTCATTGAAAATCTTTTGGCTTCTCGAGTTGGTTTTTTTTCAGAGAATTTCCTCCTACGTTCAAACATTCAATTTGCTTTGGCAATAAAATTGCTTTACGTTAAGAAAATTGATTAAATTGCTGAGTTTACTGGGGCTTGTTTCCAAGAACTTCTGTTCAGAAATGCTTCATCTGAACTGGGGGCTGTTCCAAAAGAATTCAGCATGATTTTTTGATTGCCATTAATCAAGCAACCTTCACATTTTGATGGCTTTGACTTTAAGTTTTTCTACTTAATTTGTATTAGTTTTTCGAACGACACTGTACTTTTTATCTCGAACGAAATCTAAGGGAAACTAGCTTTAAAAGTAAGGTAAATCTGCTTCTCAAATATCTAAAGTGTTGACCTCTAACACCTGATATTAATGAAAACTTTTGCTTTTCGTTCAACCCTACAAGCCATATCACTTCCATCCTATATCTTTAGCTAGGGTGAACTTATTAAAGTGACCCCTACCACAGTGCTTAACCCATTGAGGCTTAAACAGCGTATGAGATATACCAAGCAGTCATTACTCAAGTCTTCTTTGACACTAGAAGAGCACCCCAAGCCGTATTGTAGCGACATTCTTCAGTCTGCAGACACATAAACAAACAGAAAATCTACAAGCACCAAAGTTAGAAGGTGAGGCCAACGGTCGGAGATTCCGGTAACGGGCAACTGCAATTAGCTGTCATTTAAATATTTCAACACCCAGGACAAACGAGGCGGGCAAAAATGCATGCCAACCGACAATATATTTGCCTGCCAATCCAATGACATTCAACGAGGACAACGACGATGATGAGAATATGGCTATGACTACAGGCAAAGTGTCGTCTATGGCTCAGCACCCTTCTTGCCCAAAGGCCCCAACTGAACTCTTTGGCCGCCAGAAGTGTCTGTTGTGTCTGCTGATTGTTCGTCTGGCAGTCGAATGCATTTGCATACTGGGCATCCAGCTATAAATTCTTCTACCAGACAGAGTCAAATCAAACCTAAAGCTTGAAGATTTCCGGAACCCTCAGGTCGGAGCAAAAGTGTTCAAGAAACATTTATCTTGCTGTTTAAAACAAAAATGAAAAAGACTTACCTTCGTTGTAGGGGACAACATCGGGATTTTTCTCATCATACATTTCCTCCGAATGGCTTAATGGCAATGAGATTTTATCCTTAATTTGTAAATTGCCCGGACGTGAGAATTTCGCATTGGGGTGCTGATATTTTTGCTGCTGCTGATGCTTGTGAGAGCGCAGCTTCAGGGCAGCTATGGTGCCAATCCCAATGCAGACCAGTGCCACCAGAATACCCACAAATATCCCAATGGACAGAATTGGTGTAAGCTCAAAGTTGTTAGTCCCCTGGGCGCTGCCTTTGTAGGAAGTCAAAGCCACTGCAAAAGAGTTTAAAAATAAGTGAAAATGAGTAATGTCTTTCCTAAGGTTGACAACAATTTGCAATTTATGCCTACACAGCCAATTAGCTCAAGTGTTTAGAGTTTTCTCCTCGGATTTAGCTTTCCCCCAATGATGGCCCGTAATGAGGAGCTAGAAGCTGTACCTTTCCATCCTAACTGAAACTTCCCTCAACAAAGACTACCTCAAAATGCTAATTTGTCTTATTTGCTGTACACTCTTCTTTGGCTTTAGCCTGTCCCATTTTCTTGACTGACTTGGCAGACTAACTGAATAACTGAGTTGACTGACTGTTTGCCTGACTGGCTTCATAAAAAATGCAAACGACAATGGCTCAAGATGTTTACGAAAATATAAAACGCTAAAACAAAAAAGCAAGAGCAAAAAAAGAAACGAACGCCTTTCAACTCAACTTTCAACTGACTTTTCGGCTTTGCTTTTTCTGCTAATTAGTATTAAAATGTAGCTCCATTTTCACTCTACTTCTGTCTCTTCCATTGCAAATCAGTTAGAGTTTTTTTTCCCGAGCATAAATCTAATTTAGCATGCCGAGCCTGCATAACTTAAGCCAATTGGGGACTGCAACTTGAATCGACTGCTTGGAAAAACCTTTGGTATACTTGGGAAATTTTTAAAATCCCGGCTCGCATATAATTTACAATTCATTGAGCAGTTTAGCGTAATTAAATTGTGAGCTGCTTAATAATAATGAAAAGTTGAAAGAACTTTACAAAGTGAAACTCTTAAAAAATGCAAAAGAGCTATGCAAAACGTGTGACGGACATTTTATTTCTTTTGCACAAATTCTTTCATTTTGCAATTTGTCTCAGGCTCTCTGCTAAATAAAATTTGAAATCACCAAGCAAAACCAAAAAACATTTACATAAAAAATTCATCAAAAAAAAAGAGAGCTCCAACAAGAAAAATTCCTAAACACTTGCCATAAAAATGCATTAAAATATTCATAAGACAAACAGAGAGAGAGAGAGAGAAAAAAAGAGATATCTTTTGTATTTCTGAGGAGCTCCGACACCTGAGAAAAGGCAAGTGTCCCAGTGGAAGTAGTAGAAGTTGCCTGCCATTTATACTCATATCATTCACCTGTTTGCTTCTCGGCGGCCTTTAAGGTGTATCCATCGACAATGACAGCATCACTGCGTCCTCGAGCATTCACCGCATACACATAAATCCGGAAAAGGCGTCCAGCATCCAGACCAGTCACACTTAATACAGCAAACTTGGCACTTATGTTGGCCTGCAGAATTCCATTGTGTTGATCGTAGATTTCCATGAGAAACCATTGACGCATGCCACCATCAAAGCCTGCAGGGACAGAATAAGCGAGAGAGGAGCGAATTAGGGAGATTGTTAAAGTTACTTTTACTTATTTAGCATATTTATTTAAGTAATAATTTGAAGTTGCTAAATTTTATGGGCAGTTGTTTTTTTCACGATTTTTTCCAGGAATTTGAATTGCCTCCAAGATTTAAGTTACAGCAACTTGTGTATATTTGGTAACTTGTTAAGCAACAGAGCCTTATGATACCACTAACTGCCGGATAAGGACTTAATTTAATACGTTACACTTGTGGTTATTTCTAAATATAAATACACCCATGTACTCTTGTTCAAACAGGCAGCCTGGTAGGCGGATTAAAGGCACTTATTTAATTTTAATTTAAGTCCACCAACTTCTTAGAAAAACGAATTTAAAATAATTTAAGAACTACATAAGCTGTGAAAAGTTATATCTTAAGATAGTAGAGAATTTAAAGTAAATTTTGTTTGTGTTGAATTTATCTAATTTCTTTTGGAGTTCCGTCAAAATATAACAAAAGCCTGAAAATTTTGCTTAATTTTAAATACGAGCTTGTCACTGGTTGTTTAAATTCCCATATATGACCCCGGACTGGGTCCTTCGTTTCTTTCAGTTGACCCTTTGGAAAGTGAAATATTATGTGTCCTGAAATTCTCAGCTCAAAGGCATTAACAGTTTATGACTGTGCCCGGGCACTAAAGTAATTAAACTTAATTCATCTTAATCCTCGAGTGAAAGGGATGGCTATCCACTCCAATCCACTGTCAAAGGCAAGTTAACAAAAATATTTGAAGTAATCTAAAGCTACATTTTAAATGCCATTTAATAACACCACAAAAGAACTGACCCCGCTTGAGTGGCCTGCCAACGTCTGTCCATGGCCCCGAAAAGCAACCGAAAATCTTCCCCAAAATCCTTTGCTGTTCCTCCCTTTTCCAATAAAAATAAAAACAAAATAAAAAGCTACGGAGCAACTGAAGTTAAGGGGCAGTTCAGTTGAAGTTCCTTCGACTTCTTGTGCCGCTCAAATGGTACTTCATTGTAGACACAAAAGTCGGCTTAAAACACTTGCGAAAAATGTTAAAATATTTTGTAATAAAAGTGGCCAAGAAAAGGAGGCGAAGGCGTGAGGCGCCAGATGTTTGGTTTGTTAGCGTAGAATTTTCAGGAAAAAGGTTCACAGTGCCGACTCTGACTGACTTGGTAGAGGACTAGAAATTGTTGTGCAAAATGTTTTATACTCGTTTATATTGCTATGAATTTTTGTTGCTGTTTTGGTAAAGAAAGAGTTGGAGAGGAGTAGGAGTTGGCTGGCTTGCTTTTGGCTTAGCCCAAATACAAAAGGAAGGAAAATAGAGTCAAAAGAATTTGCTTGGCCTTTGCCACAAAGGGCTTTGTGCTATTACCATTTCTTTTTTTTTTTGTGTGCTTACTCATTGTATGAATTTAGTTGTGTTGTTTTTTCCTTTTTTGTTAACAATTTGTTGCTAGCTCCTGTGGTCTGTTGTTGTACACACTTTAAAACGTTTAGGCTAATGAAATTTGACATAGAGAGGACAACAGGGCCTCGACTACAACTGCCAGCTACTTGCAAAAAAAAAAAACTTCATTGTAATGGGTTAATTTTATTATTCAGACAACCCCAGAGGCATTCTACGATATCCGGTGTTCCTCCACTTTTGTGACTCACTGCAGCGCGTCAGTGTCCACCCCAAGTTTATAATGGAAATTATGCGAATGAAGCGAAATAATACACCAACAACAAACAATAGGTACATGAACAAAACTCAGAAGAGAGGACATTGCAGTGAAAGAGAAGAAGAAGAAGCAGAGTATATGAAAGACTGGCGAACAAAATGTTATAAAATGAAATTTTATTATATTAAATCAAGGCTTGCTGGTAGTTTGGTCAGCAGGCGTCTGCATGTCTCTGGCAGGGGGCTTTTAGCTAAATGCTGAAGAAGAAGAAGAAGAAGCAGAGAGTAGAAAAATCAAAGGAGGCAGTAAAGTTCCCTGCTAGCTGTCTTCAAGTTGCGTTGCATTCCATTGAGTTGCCACCAGCAAGCTCTTGCCTCCACTGGCATTCTCAATGTTTCATAGTGGTCTTTTCAGTGGTTACAGTAAGCCAGGACGGAGAGGATATAGCGAGAGGTTGAGCTTGATTGTATTATTTGGGTGTTGAGGAGGGTTTCGAGTGGCCAACTTGCGTGTTAGCTAACTAAAGTCGGAGCGACCACAGCCAAAGTTGAATTATTAAATAAAAACGGCTACTAAAGTCTGAATTAAATACAGCCCCGTTGTTGAGCATCACAAAGGCCTGGGAGTCCCATCTTAAAAAGAAAAAGAATTTGAAACAAAAAACGGAAAAAATGGGAGTGCAAAACATTGAGCTCGAACTTTCTTTAACCACACTCTCTTCAGCTTTTTTGCAACTCCTTCCTGCTCCAATTCTGGCTGTACTTAAACAAGTTACGTTAAAGTTTTAATGATGCTGATGACTACGATAATAATGCGCAGCCACTAAATTAGCACAGACGGGAGCACGCAGCAAGCAAGGAGTTGGAAGGAGTTGCGGAGGGGCCATCCTGTGGTGAAGCGACGCAGTGGGCGTGGCCCGTAATGGGCTTGGCTTGGTAGTAAACAATGTGAAAAGGGCACATCGGCATTGGGACCAGCGAATGTAATTACGGCCCTGTTCTTTTATAGAGATGATAACTTAAAGTGATTAATCACGGAAGTAATATATAAAATGTTTCCCAGGGATATGCCAAATTTCTCTGAAATTAATCAATTTAAAAAAAAAAAACGAATCTAACATATTTTTGAAATGATAAAATTAGCCTTAACATATTTGACGCATACCATTCGATTATCTTTGAGCAAAAACGTTTTCTAAAGCTCGACAATATTAAGCCACCGAATTTTATATAGACTTCTCAGCTGACCAATTCGAGGAAATCGATTTCAAAATAAATGATGATTTACCATATTTTTTATGCTATTTATTTCAGTACTGATTGTATTTATTTATTTTCATAATTAATTGAAACTGCACAGCTTATTCTGAAATTCCTATGGACTCTTGCCAATCTGAGGACCTTATATATGCCTCGAAAATTTCCAGGCTGCAGCTTTGCAAAGTTAGTCCTAAGGTATAATGAAAAATACAACATACTGCAATCTGAACTTGCCAGTCGACCACTTGAGACGCATTTGGTAAACAATTCTCCCCACTCACTGCTAACTCCCCGCTGACTGTGAGAAAATTGTGGAAAACAGCAATATCAGAAACTTTAAAATCTTGCAATGGCGCCGTAAAGCAGGCAACTCAAAATGCCCGACTGAGTGGATATTCCAGTTGTAGTCGTTATGGCAGTAATGCTTTTGGTAGTAAGTATGCACTTATTATGCGCTTTTGTTGTTCTCTTAATGCTGTTGCATAACCGACAACAGCGTCTCGTTATGCTAAAAGATACATAGAGAAGTACATAGGCAAAGAGGGTGAATTGGAACGGTGGAGACTGGTGAAAAATTCATAACTAGTATTGCAGTTTTTCGCAATGACATTTATGTGTCTTCTAATATGCAACTCCCACGTCTGAACTCTGCAAGCTGCAGGGACGGAGCCACAAGAGAAAGGGGATAAGCGAAAGAGAGCAAATGGTGAGTACAAAGTGTAAGAGGAAGTGAAAGAATATTTTAGACCACCAAAAGCAGTCTTGTAAATTTTGTGCTGCTTATTTTGCGCTTTGCCCTGACAGCCGCCAAATGTTAAGCAGGAGTTTTGTAGACTAACTTACTCTTTTCTCTCCTCCGACTCGAGTCTCTTACTTTGTCTTCCTTTGGTATTTCGTCTTTGTTGAGTTCTCTCTCTCTCTCTCTCTCTCTTGGTGTATCTCTCTCTCTTTTTCTGGCTTGCCACTGTCGTTGACTACTTACATTTTGTTTCGTATAAAATATGCGAATTGAATTTGTATTTAAAGTTTGTTGCCATTTTGCAGGCTTCGTTGCTGATGTTCTTGATGCCGCTTATGCCGAGTTTCCTTCGACTTTATCTTTCCGTTTTGTGCCCCTACCCATATATACTTCTGGGCTTGGCAACTTCAACTCAACTTCATAACAAGCCAAAACATTTTGTATCTACAAATTTTCGCTTAACTTTTTGCATTTTGCTGCTGACTGACTGACTGACTGACTGTCTGGTTCCCGCTACTCCACCCTGGCCCAATTCTTTCTGCAAACCTTTCTTGTATTTCTCTTTATGCTTTTACTTTATTTATTACTTGAAATTTAAAAGAGCTGCAGGAGCCAAGGGGTCTTCACAAAAATTAAGCAACAATTTCCTCTCTCTCTCTCTTTTGCATTGCTTTCATGGTTGCTCCGCAAATTCTCTGTAGATGTTTTCACTGTAGATTTCCTTTTTGCTGATTCTTTCAAGTTTCTTTTTTTTTAACTTTTCATTGCATTTTTATTATTTGGCCTGCATGTTTTCTTGAGAGGAAGTTTGCCCTGTTCCACCAAGACACACAGCGCCTCTTTCTCTCCCTACATACCTAGAGATCTGGCAAAGTGCACTTAAGTTGCTCATGTATTTTAAATGATTCTGAAAAGCGTTGCAGAAAACACATAACAGCACACACTCCAAAACACATACAATATTGAATTGCCTGTTTAGAAAAAAAAACTGAATGCAGAAACAGACGTATTTGGTATTTTGATTGGGATCATCAGCAATTATAAAACATAAATTGACTAGGAATTCTTTGAAAAGAGAATGAAAATAGAGTACAAATTTTACTCGCCTTCAATGCAGTACACCTCCAGTGAGTCGGATGTTTGATTGACCACCGTACAATTTGTGGGGACTTCCGGCTTGCCAGCAGCTATTAAATGGAATACACAAGGCTCCTTTTGTTGGCCCACATTGTTGTCGGCCCAGCACATAATAGTGCCAAAGTCCATTTCCTGTAACAAGAGAAGAAAATCAACAAAAATTATTAAATGCCAAAATACCAAAGAAAGCAATAGCTGATTCAGAAGACTCTTAAATAGTTGAAAGCCCTGATAACACTACAGTTGGCTACAATTTGTGTACTATTTTCGCACAAGCAAATCTCAATTACTTTGTCATCTATCAAAGTTAAAATGTCAATGGAATTTAAAGGTTCAGCATTTGTTCAAATAAAAGCCATAAATTCTAAATGCCAGGCTGAATTTTTAGCTTCACCCCTAAATTCGATGGCAAGTCAAGCTTCGTGAACCTCAACCTTGTGCATAAAATATATGGAATATTGTATAATTAATATGTGACCTTTTTATTTTGCAGCTGACTGCAATTCATTAGCACGGGTTGCTAAGTGGAAATATGCCATTTAAACTACTAATTATAATTGATTATATTTATTATTTATTTTATGGCATAATGTCACATAGTTTCAATAAAAAAACGAAAGGCGGAAAGTATACAATGCATTATAGAATATATATATATGTACATATATACCAACAATAAGAGTAAAACTGAATTTATTGAACAAACAGAGCAAAGTTGTTAAAGCGAAAACGTGTCGTATGCGTAATGTTCAAAATGCCAATGGCTGTTGATCTTTAGCCAAATGCTTTCGCTCTCGCTGTCGCTCTGTATGTGTTCTTTCCGTCTGTATGTGCATTTATTTATGTGTGCGTGCCACTGATTGATTGAAGCTGTCAATAAGTTTTTCATTAATATAATTTCATGTCAATAAAAGCGGCACACACACACACACGCAATTTCTCTCTCTTTCTTTCGAAAAATCTCCCGCAAATTTATACACACTTGTCATACGGGAGCTTACTATGAAAATGCTCTCTGACAAAGTATAATCCCGCCAGGCAGCGAAACTAATGAGGCATTGAAGAATGCTCTTTTTAAGAAGCACGACAACAACTAAGTAAGAAATAATAGGGCACTTTTATTCAACTATCCCATTTTAAATTGGTTTAAAACTTAAACCGCTTTATAAAATAAGAATAGAAATTAAATTCGTTTGAAAGGACACTGAAGATATGAGCTACTGGTATATTCAAAAGAACTGCCAATTATATTTGAAATAACTGAAAAACAATCTTTATCTTTATCTTTTTATTTAAATTAAAAACATGAAAAAGAGTATACAAGCTTTTGTATATTTCGAAAGACAATTTCATTTCTTTCATACATATATAAATTATTTTCTGATTTGTGCCTGCGGTCTCGGATTTTTTTCTTTTTTTTTTTTTTTGTTAGGTAGAAAAACATTCAGTCAAACAGGCAGAAAACTATGTTAACATGGCCTTAATGCATGCTCGGCTAGCTGTTCAGACCAAGAAATCTCTGCCCAGCCTCTTACCATTCGTCACATGTATAGTTTTGGGTGAGTTTCTTTTGCTACTAAGTGGCTGCTTGGGTTCTTTTGTTTGCTTATTTATTTGTTTGCATTTTGTCAAATGTGGCATTCTTGTTCTTCTAATTTTATTTGATGTTGTGGTTGTTGTTGTTGATGTTGTTATTTTCTTTGTCATCGCTCCTGTGCTAATGAAATCTATGTAGGTTACGGTCAAGTGGACAGCATTTGAAACAATTGATTTATTTACCCAAGAAAAAGAAAAAAAGACCATAGAAAACCCAAAAACTTCGCTCACTTCAGTCCAGCCAGTGAAAGACTAAATGAATCTTTGTAGGTATTGGTAAGTATCTAGCTTTGCTTGTGTGTGTTGTGATGGTTATATTAAATGGGTCGGAGCTTGACTTTCTATTTACCGTGTGCGAAAAACTAGAAAAATTGAGGCACTTAATCAGGGTTGCCAATGGCTTCAGGCGTTTCCCATCCTCCCGCTTCTTTTTTTGCTGCTTTCTCACTCCCAGGTTATCCGTTCTATTTGCCAGCGTTGTTGGCTCTTCAACTCATTAAAAATTAAAATCACTTTGCGCACAAAACGTCAACACAAATTGCTGCTTATTTATCAGTCACTGCGCGCGCACTTTCAAGTCAAACTGGGCGCGCTTGTCATTTTAATTAAGGCAAAGGCAAAAAATAAATAAAATAGAAAACAGTAAAAAGAAATGGTACAGGCAGACGGTAAGGACGTCTATAGCTGAATTTTCCAAAGAAACACAACTACAAATAAATGGAGAAAGCAACAATCTCGGTAGAACTTTTTTGGGATTCCATTCCAGGCAACTCAAGGAATCCAGTCCAAAATAATGAAAAAGAAATGAAAGTCACTGGCAAGATGGAGTGCCACTTCAAGTCATTTTAACTGTTTGCCATATTCTTTCGCATACAAATAATAAGCAATTCAGATAAAAGTCTATACTCAGGAGAAGACTGAAGCAGGCCTAAACCTTTTTAAAAAGGAGCTAAATCAAAAATAATTCTCAAAAATTATTTGTTAAATCCAAAATAAAACAAGTGTTGCGTATGAGTTTTCATTTTTATTAAAATGAATTTTTACATATACTTATTAAATTCCATAAGCATTTATATATATGTATATATCTAAATGCTTTGTACTTAATATTTTCATAGAATTTTAAATAAAATGCAAAGTGTTGGCCCAAAGGCGCCAACTTGACAGCTGACAACAATTCGGCTCAACACCTACAGCAGACAACACCAAAATTCTGCTACCCAGAAGGCCAACACAAGCTGAAACAATAATAATTGTAGTAGAAATAATAATAATACATTTTGAAAAGGAGAAAAAAAGGGTGTGGTGAGATAGCAGGTCAAAGTCTTGAAGCTAAGAATATGTGGCCCGAAATGCATTTTGTGCATTCACAAATGCAGAGAAATAATGTCAAAAATCCAAAGTCGTGTTGTCTTTTTCTCTTTGTATTCTGCTCTCTCGCTCGGTTACAGGCACATATGAAAATGTCAGGCTGGTAAACAAGTACGCTTAATAATTTGAAAAAAAAAAAATTTTGTAAAAGGGAAAAGAAAATTGCAAAATTTTGATATGGTGTCTTTTGGTGTTTGGGACTTGTGCGTTGGAAGCATTTTCAATTTGGTTGCCCGAAGCTACAGTGACATAAATTTACGCCAAGTATTTATTATCATTATTTTATTTTGTTTATATTATTTTAATGTTGGCAGGCTCTTCCGACTGTCTGGGTTTTTGCCAACTATGAAACTCTGTAACACTGAAGTGTAAATATTGTTCCAGTTGCCACAGCATCATCAAGCACACAAGAACAACAAGACCAAAAGCAGTAGCAAAAGCAAGAGGAAATGACAGGAAAATATAAGAAAAACAAATGCTTTAACCATATCAGCATAATGTTGGTGACATGTCTCATTGTTGTTTTTGGGTTGACTTTTCTTCGTCAACAAAGCCAAAAGGGGTGACAAGATATATGGGAAAGCTACTACTGGAGTCGAGACTGGAACTCTGAAATACTGAAAATCTGAGTCCAGATACTTTTATTCTCAGCTTTAAATCTTTAGACTCACATAGTCGTATGCAATCTCTTTGAGATAAAAAAGTAAAACTGCCTAAATTTCTTTCGTCTTTCTTGGAGTAAAATAAATTTATTTATGCTCTTGCTCTTTTGAGTGCAAATTGCTGTTGACAGTCCTATAAATATTATTTATGTCTTTTAATTTAAGTATTCACAATTTTTCGAAAGTATTCATTTTTAAATTTTCCATTCTTCGCTGTTCAAGCAAAGCGAACCAGGGAATAAACAGCAAATTGCTAAAGCTTACTTCCTACTTAGTCAACTTTATACTTCGTATACCACACACAAAGAGAAATAGAATCTTTCATGGAAGGGCTAGAAGGGCTAATAATTTATGGGTGGAGTCAAAAAACATCACAATGCCAGACCAGGACAATCAAGATATCAAATTTAAGGCAAAGGAAAATCCTACTCAACGCCCACCAAAAAGATTCTTACATCCAAATCGGAAACCGGAAACAGCATATATGACAACAGAGCGGAAGGGATTTTTCAGATTCAATTGTGCTAAAAATGACACAAGCCATATATGATACTAAGTATCTACTTTTCGAGGTGGATCCGGTGTCAATTTTTAATGACCTTTCTTGATTGATTGAAGCTCATTTAAATCGCAATTTTAAAGAAAGGAATTCTTTTTATTCAAAAACTGGTGATGTGTGTTGAGTGGAAAGCAGAAATGTCAAGTCAGAAACAGAAAAAATAAATACTGGAATACTCACAACAACGTGACCATTTCATTTAAATTGGGTCAAGATGGGTTTTTTTGCCCACTCTGCCAGACTGACAAACTGGGAAAAACTTAACAACTGTGTTGAGTTTTAGTTTCTTTTCGTAGATTCTTTCGGTCTTATTTTTTGCCATGTGTTGCACTTTTGTACTTGTCATTGTTGCTGTTGCTGTTGTGGTCGCATAATGGCAGCCATGTTGGGTTTGACACACACACACACACACACATACACACAGACAGATAGACACAATGCTAAAACTTGACGTGCATTGTGGTCAACCGAAATGGTGAAAGCTAGGGAATGAAAGTTGAAAAACCAACAAAAGCCTGGCACTATAGGGCTTGAGTGTATCCTTTTTGTCCTAAGAGCAGACAAATGTGTACACATTTTTCTGCATCTTTAAGCTTAACTTCTCTGTGGTTTGCATCAGACTTTTTAATTCTTATCTGAGCAAATAAGTAATGAGATATTTTTATTGAAATATCCAATTAAAACTCACATTTGAAAAGTTAATTTTTGCAATAATAGCGTAATGAATGAATTGAATCCTATAAAAAAATTTAAAATTATTTCCTAGAATTTTTGATTCCTTTGACTATTAGGAAATTTCAAAGTAACCTTAAAGACTAAAACGGAAAGCTTGTTTCTATTGAAAGAAATCATCAATTGATCAAGAACATTCTCAATTGGAATTCATGTTTCTCAATCTGTCCAGCTTTGCTACTATCTAAAATTTGGCAAACTCTTTGACATTTGATTGCAAAATCGAGTCGTCTCAATTATCATTTAATTTGCTCTTTGTTGCCTTTGATTTTGCTTCACCTCACTTGGCTTTATTTGTTCACTTACCAACTGAGCTTTTCGTTTTTTGACAGTTTCCTCACAAACAATACGCTTAACGTTTAGTTGCACTGATTGTTAGAATGAGGCAAAACAACTGAATGCAGTTTTAGTTTTCTCTTTTTGGGCACATGGAGACCCATCTTTGTTTTTCGTTTTTCAGCTTACTTCTTGGTCATAAAAATTTACACAAACAACAGGGCAGGAAGTGAAAAAAATCTCAACGAATATCAATGGGCTTCTCGATGAAATGGCCGATCCATTGACTAAGCCAAAGACCAAATACGGATACGGATATGAATACACAGTGAATGGGAAAGGCAAGAGGTTGCAAGAATTTCGCTTACTCTCGAAGAAGAAAAAAACAAAAAGAGAAAATCAAAATGTGCATTGCCAATTTGTGAGGAAATTGTTGCAAATTGCTTGGCCATTGCTCGGAACTCTCCCTCTCGGTTACCATTTGCTTGTGTTTGGTTTACAAAATAGCCAATTCCCTGGCTATTACCAGAGAATACGGTCCTTCAACCCTGGTCCTCCAACTCATTTAAGCCACGAACAGCATATCTGTATCTGACTCTCCAGCTATCTATCTATCTATCTATCTATCTATCTATCTATCGACTTTTGGTCTACTAACTGGCCGGACTAGGACTTTGATCACCAAAAATAAAAAAAAGAAAGGAGAAGGAACAATCACTAGTTATTTGGCTACTGATGCGATAATAACTATTAAAGGAAATTGGTGGGGCTGCAGATAACCTGGGACAGTCATTTTGGATTCACTGACTCTGCTTTAATGTTTTGAATTTTTTCATATCAAATAGAACAGTTCCATGAGTGAATTTAGTCAAATCAAATATCTTTATCATATCAACATAAAATACTAGTTTGGGAAACAGGACTTCTAGCCGTTTCTCTCATTAATCAATATTGGACATGCGAAATTAGTGGCATTGTGAAAACAATATTAATAAATTTTTAAAATAGTAACTGAAGGTCGAGATATCTTTGGTGACTTTCAATTCTTATATATACTTTTATATATTCTTGCCAGTCTTATAGAGTCTGTTTGTACTGGTTGCTGCTGTTTTTGTTGTGGCTGTTGTCGATATTTGGTTTGCTTTTGGTTTTTAATTAGAAACCAGCGTTGATAGAATTTTTAATTAAAATTGCGCGACTGGCGTATAGCAAGCTTGTTCTGATATTCCAACCTACTCAACATGCCCGTTCCCATCTGCCAACACCGCCTAACCACCTTGGCCGGCTTTGGACTTTTATTTGTGCCTGTGTGTGCGTTAGCTTTTGAAAATGTTTACTAGACAACATGACAAACACACGCCACACGGCCTCCTATTAATTAAAATTTTTTTGGCCATTTAATGCTTTTCTTAAGAACAAAAACAACAACAGCCACAGCCGACAATGAAAGAAACCACACAAATGTCAAATGTGTCAATAACAATTTGGCCTCGTAAACAATAACAAAGAGTAACCAAGACAAAACAAAAAAAAAATTCATAATAATGAAAATGAAATTTTATTATTATTTGACACAAAAAAGAAAAATCAAAGCATTAAATAAATAAAAAAAATGTAACCAAAAAAAAAAACCCAAGCATGCCTGCCGCAAATCCATATGGCCACTCTGCCTAACGCTGACTCCATGGAAGTTTTGAGACAACCGAATTTTATGCTTTATTAATAAATCCAACTATTCAAAAGACCCCCTCTTAACTAAACCAAATCCCAACCCATCATAAAGTACCCAAAAACTGTCAACTCATTGTCAATTTGAAGGGTATGTTTTTTGTTTTTGTGTATTTGGCATTTCTGTATTCTTTGATATTCTGTCATTTCAATTATTATTCTGACCCCGCTGTCCATAAATAAATTCAACATTTTGTGGTTGACAAACTATTGAAAATTTTTGTTTCGTTGAGCCAATAAATTCCGTGGTTTGGCATTATGAAATCAAATAGGTCAAACAAATATTTCTCACATATGTATGTATATTTATCTGCTAATCAAATCTTTTACTAAACATAACTTACCTTGACTGGGGTGTAGGTGAGAGTGGAACCCTGGGCCGAATGGGGCCTGAAGCCACTCTGCGGCATATCAAATGTTTCGGCGGTGTTGTTGAAGGACCACTTGAAGTTCTCTGGCGGTGGAAAGGCATCCACTTCACAAATGATTTCCGCTGCCTCATTGCGAGCCACTCCATAGATTTTCTTCTGATCGGGCCGGCAAATTGGCTTATCTGTGGAACAGAATGGAGAGATACAACATTTTCGGTTTAGGAAACTTTGACTTTTCGAGTGCATTTCAGTGTTGGCAGTAGAAGAGGCTTGCCAAAATCAATAATCGCATTTGCCAGCAAGGAAGACTTTTTGGTAATGCAATCAAACCCGATTGGCATGGTCCCTCTGCTCATTCTTGCTATTTTTTTTTTTTTTTTTGTTTTTGGTTTTTTTTTTTTTTTGCATGTCAAAACCACGCCCTGAAAACTAAACAGCAAGGATCAGGAAATGGCAGGCCAAAAACCGCATTCGAAAAACGGAAAAAAAAATAAAAAAGAATCCTAAGTAGAAAAGTTTGGCCAGACCAACTACAAAAAGCTCTAAACCCACCAACCTACGAACAACATCACCGTGAGCGTCACCAACGGCATTGGCAGCGGGCTGTGGCATCGGTATCCGAAACGCCATCGACTACATCTCCGATGCTATTGAGGCAACTAACTAAACAGACAACCAACAACAGCAACAGCACACAATACCAACAAATGAAAAACATTGCTAAACAAAGCAAAAGCAAAATCAGAAGCTGAAAAACCTTTTCCCTATCCAACGAAAAAAAAAGAAAAAAATACTGACCAAAACGTTAAGTGAAAGAAAAACTTCCATACAAAAGTTTTGCAATGTTGGTTGAGTGGTGAAGTGGACAAAGAATGTGGGCTTAGCCAAGAAGAAGACTCGAAAAAGTGGGTTACGCTGTATTCTGGAAAGGGCTTGAAACTGGCTTTACAGGGGGCGGCTGACGGGTTTGATAGTTGGGGTTGGGGTAAAAGTTGTTTAAAAATAGAATTGGCAGTGGGTTCTTTTCCTGTGAAATACCATGTTTTTGGTGCTGAAAAACGAAAACTCAATTTCTTCTAATCCTTTGTCAAAGAAATGTGTGTCCGCCCAACTATGCACCATCATTTTAGATACTATTTTCACCCTTCATTATGCAAGTGTTGTTTCAGCCAGCAGATTTTAACCAAAACTTGTCAAGTTCGGAATGGTGTGGGTAAGAGAAGCCTCTAAAGTCTAAAAAGTCCAAAGCCAGGAAGCTGCAAGAGAGCGAAAGTGTTGACAGTTGAAGTGCAAAAAAAAAAAGCCAACTAAGAACAACAAAAAACTAAAGCGAAAAAGTTATCCAACATATTGGAAGTTTGAGTAAAATGAAACTGAAATAAGATTAGGAAGGACTCAGGAGAAATTCCATTAAACCCACGCACTCTGAATCAGGAAATTATACATGGGCTGAAAAATAAATTTTTTTTTTTTTTTTTTTTTTTTTTTTCCTTGCTACTCCTCTTGGGAGCTTAGGGCCTCAGTTAGGGTCCTCCACCGGACTCTGTTCTGCGCAGTTTGTTTCGCCATGTCCCAGCTGATGTTGTGGCGGGTGAGCTCGGTCCTGATTGTACGTCGCCAGGTGCACTTGGGTCGCCCAACTCTTCTGCTTCCTTGTGGGTTCCATTCAAGTGCCATCCTGGTGATACTCCCGTGTGGTTTTCGCAGCGCGTGTCCAATCCAACTCCATTTCTTCTTCATTAGCTGCTGTTGGATCGGGACTTCGTTCGCCAAGTGCCATAGGTCATTGTTCGATATTCTGTTGGGCCAGAATATCGCACATATGATTCTAAGGCACTTGTTGATGAATACTTGCAGCTTGAGAATCATCCTTTGCGAAGTGAGCCACGTCTCGCTACCGTACAACAGGATCGTCTTTATGCATGCGTTGAAGATCCTCAGCTTTGTTCTTCTGCTTATTTGCTGATTTCTCCAGACACGATACATCCTGCCGAATGCCGATCGTGCTTTCATGAGTCGGCTCTCTACATCTTCATCCACCCCACCATTGTTGGTGATGATGGTACCAAGGTAAGGGAACTTGTCGACGAATTCGACTATGTTCCCATTGATGGAGATGGTTCCTTGGTTGACGTGGTTGAAGCGCATCGCTTTCGTTTTGGATGCGTTTATTTCGAGGCCGACTCTGCTGGCGATCCTGGAGAGGTCATTTGCTTTGGCTTGGATATCACTGAGCTTATGAGAAATGAGGCAGATGTCGTCCGCGTAATCCAGGTCCTCTAGGTGTTGTGTGAGGTTCCACATGATTCCGCGTCTGACTGTACAGACTTCTCTCATGATCTCGTCTACTACCAGATTGAAGAGTAAGGGTGACAGGGGGCAGCCTTGCTTAACGCCAGTTTTCGTCTGGAAAGGGGCACTGATTTTTCCTTTGTGCAGTACCGACAACTCTGCGTTTTCGTACATTGCTTTGATTATTGCAATGATGTTGTCTGGGACTCCTTTCCTCGCGAGTGCCTGCCATATCGCTTCTCTCTTCACTGTGTCGAACGCCTTCTTGAAATCGATGAACAGGAGGTACAACGGCGAGCGCCATTCCGCAGCTTGCTCGGTTATTGCGCGAAGTGTGTTTGCTTGGTCTACGCAACTCCTCTGCGGTCTGAAGCCTGCCTGTTCATCTCGGAGTGTTGGTTCGATTTTTTCCTGTAGTCGCTCATTCAACAGGGTTGCTAGGATTTTGTAGCTGGTGTTGAGAAGTGTTATCCCTCGCCAGTTGTTGCAATCACTGAGGTCCCCTTTCTTTGGGAGTTTGATGATGATTCCGCGTTTCCAGACGTCTGGTATCACCTTGGCCTCCCAAATTCGGTTGAGATGCGGAAGAAGTGTTTCGGCCAATAGGTGTGCATCAATCCGGAGGAGTTCAGCAGGGATGCCGTCTTCTCCAGCTGCTTTATTGCACTTTAGTCTCCTAATTGCGTGTGCGATTTCTCTCGTGGATGGGGCTGAGTGCGAAAATCTCAAGTTTCTGTTCGCTACTGCCGGCAACGTCCAGAATTGTCGGTCTTCCCTATTTTCGTCTTCTATGACTGTGTGACAAATTTCTTGGAAGTGCTGTTGCCATCTTTGGAGTTGTGCATCATCATCAGATAGGAGGTTTCCGTTTTTGTCTCTGATTGGTCGGTCTTGCTGTTGGGGGCTCCCTGTTAGCTTGGCAATAGTCTGATATAGGCCACGAATGTTGTTGTCCTGGGCTGCGCTTTCTGCGTTGGCTGCAAGCTTATCAGTTATTGCCCTTTTGTCAGCTCTTGCGGATTTCTTTACCAGCTTGCAAAGTAAACGATGTTCGTCGTTAACTTGACTATTCTGCTGGGCCATGGTCTTGAGATTGTTTCTTCTGTTTATTAGTTCCCAAGTCCTTTCCGAGATCCAATTGGAGCGACGTCGCTGTTGGGTTCCAATGACTTCTTCCGCTATCTGTCTCAGTGTGGAGCATGTGTGTTCCCAAGGGAGTACTTCTTGCGTGGTTATCTGATTTTGCAATCTTGACGTCATTCTGGCCGATATGGTGGGATCATGAAGTCTGTATAGGTTGAAGCGGGGCGGTCGTGTTGTGCTTCCTCTGTTGGTGACCGCGGCGTGATGTCTCTTCAATTTGATTTGAATTGTTCCGACTATTAGCTCGTGGTCACTGTCGATGGACGCGCCTCGCTTGTTTCTTACATCCCTCAGTGATCGTCTCCATTTCTTGCTTATGCATATGTGATCTATCTGGTTTCTGGTGCGCCCATTTGGAGAGGTCCAGGTGTATTTGTGGATTTCTTTATGTGGGAACACCGAGCCACCGATCACTAGTTGAAAAGTTTGGCATAAGCCTATCAGTCTGTCGCCATTGTTGTTTCTTGTACCAGAGCCATGCTTGCCCATGAGAGTATCAAGCCCGGTGTTGTTTGGGCCTATCTTGGCATTGAAGTCTCCCATTAGAATTTTTATGTCGCCTCTGTTGGTGTTGTCCAGGGTGGTGGTGAGAGTGGCGTAGAATTCGTCTTTATCGTCGGCTTGTGCGTCTTCCGTTGGAGCGTAGCATTGCACGATGGTGATAGGTCGCGCTTTGCTACTGAATCTTGCGGTGATGATTCTGTCAGATATTGGTTTCCAGGAGAGGAGTGTCTTCTTAATCTTGTTGTCTATGAAGATGCCTACTCCATATCTGCCTCCAGTGCTGTTCCCGCTGTGAAGTACCAGATTGCCGTTTGACGTTGTTGTTGTTCCAGAGTCTCGCCATCTCGTCTCACTGATGCCAGCTATCATGATCATTAGCTTGTCCATTTCTCTTTCAAATTGCGCTAATCTCGATGGTTCCATAAGGGTCCTTACGTTCCATTGTCCTATTCGAGTCCGTTTTGACATGCTGATGTTCGTCGTCGGTTGTGGGGGGGTTGTTGTTGTTTTCCTTATTTGTGAAGTTTCAGTAATCGATATTTTTCAGCTGATTGGGTGATTGGCCCGATGCAGCCTATCCCAGAGGTGGGGATGCCACCATAGCGCCATCTGGGAGTGGCGGCCAAAACTTTTCGAGGTCTCTATTTCTGCTAGAGGAATAGTAGAATAGCGGAAATAGTCGAAAAAGGTGCCAGAAAGAGCCGTTTCTTTCAAGGCCTTTCGTGGGAATCGAACCCACGACCGCCCGCTTGTTAGCTCAGTGTTCTACCCACTGAGCCACTGCGGGTGAGAAGGCGATACAGTCTTAATTTTGGCATCATTCAAAGCTGGTGTTGTTGTTGCTGTACGCGGAAAAGCGATGAAAGGTGCTTGGTGCTATTGTTGCCGCCCACCACCTGATGTGGAGGGGGGGTGAGGGGTGTGGCAAGGGGAGTTGCCGAAGTTGTGGAATGGCATTATGCAACGGAAAAATGCTTACTATTAAGTAGAAAGCATCTTTAAGAGGGACGTTAGAGTGGTCATGCCTCTTTACCATGAGTGGGATTTGAACCCACGACCTCTCGCTTAGTAGGCGAATGCATTACCCACTAGGCTACGAGGCCCCACAAAATAAAATACAATAAAAATAAATACAAAACCAAAATTAATAATATAGCTTCCCCATTTCATTGTTTACTTCATAAAGAAAATTAGATAAGCGTTCATTGATGATAAAGATGAAAATGTATTGTGCTTTTGGTAACCTTCAGTTCAACTATTCTACTGGCGCTATTCAACTCCTAGCAATATTCAACAAGTCGTAGGCCAAGAAATCATCAAAGTTGGCAGCCTCAAGAGTGCGGCTTGCACTTAAGTAGAGTGTACGGAACCAAAATAAAAAGACTGAACAATGGAACACTGTGTTCCACCTACTCAAAGGAAGCTAAGTTCCATTCACTGCACGATAACTGGGCGTATACGCAATAAAATTGTGAGCAGCCGCTCAGAGCACACAATGCCACTCAATAAAAAGCAATAGCAACCAGCAACTGCTGCCTGGCCAGCTAACCAGTTTCAAGGCCTAAGTGTATTTTAATGGAAAAAAGAAAACGAAAATACTCCACAGAAGAGCCAGAGAAATTGATAGGCTGCTTGGCATTGACATTTGATTTAAACGGCAGTTTCAATTTGAGCAGCTTTCACACAAAACACAGAATTATGGCCGGACTGGCCGGTACTTATTTGTGCTGGTTTTTATTACCACACGTAGGCAAAAAGAGCACAACAGTACCGCTTTAAGTCCTCAGTCACATGCAAATCACATTAAATGTGTGCTGACTGTAAATGATGCCGCCGAGCGCTGAAATGTCCTTAAAAAATTCATGCACACATTCCAGCTTAGAAAATATATAGTATTTTCTCTGAGGTGTTACAAACCAGCACGTATCAAAAAAAAAATAGCTTTAACTGACATTAACTGTGAGTAAACAGTACAAAAATCAACCGAGGTGTAAGAGAGACAAGAATGTTAAGGAAAGAAAAAGCAGAGCACATGTGTCGTCCATAAAATTACGATTCTGATATATTGAGGAGGTGCAACTTGTTCGATTTAAATTCAAACAATTTTAAAGCGTATAAAAGTATAATCTATATTTTATACTCACACATGACTTTCAGCTCGACCACATTGGAGTCTCCGTCACCCTCAACGTTGGAGGCAGTGCATGTGTAGTTGCCCGCCTGATGTCGTGTGACGCCCTGCAGGGCCAGATCCCCGCTGCTGACAATTACGCCGGCCCGTTGATTGTGCTGGATGATTTGATGCTGCAAATGGAAAAGTAGAGAGAGAGAGAAAAAAAGAGATGATAAAGGTTATGAGAATTGAGTTGAGTGGGACAAATCAAATGCAAATCCTTTCTAATTAGACAGCAGCTAATGAGCTTTTGTTTGTGGCCTGTCATTTTCAGGTTTTCATATGCGGTCCTATCAACCAAAGATAAGCTAAATATATCCACATAATAAATGCGTACTAAAGGACACACTCAATATGACCAAAGAACATAATACAAGAGGAAATAATTTTACGCTAATTAGGATGTTGTATGAAAAACGTCCAAGTGTCATTCAATCTTTTAGTTAAATGGAACAATAAGCTTAACTTAATTGAAATGTTAATAATAAATAAAAAAAATATGTATATACATATATTTGATCAATAAATTAATAATTTTTGAATCAATAAACTAATTAATTTTTCTTGAATAAATATTCTCTTTCTTTTTCAAAAATATTAATAAGATCAAATTAATAAATAAATAAATTGGCTTATGCATAAAATTTTTTAATTTAAATAATAATAATAATAAATAAATTAGCAAAGCTCCAAAATTCTTTTAACTGAATATTCCTGATTAAAATTTTTTGGAAGTTAGAAATTTCTTTTTGAAATTTTTTATATACTTTATTCAATAATGATTTTCTTTTATTTTATTGTTTATTCGCGGATAAGTTGTTTCCACCAAATTTCTATTACACTTTTTGTTTGGCTTTCTGGCACAAGGTCACACATTTTTTACATTTGTTTGGGGCAACTTCCGTTCTAAAATTTACTTGGCTAAAAATTCTTTGCTTCATTAGAGCGCAGCGAAGCTGATTACGTGACTGGAATTCACAAAATAATATTGAGTTCAGATTTAAAAATATATATGTATGTATATATATTTTGCCAATATTTACTTAAAGAGCCTGCAGAGAAATATGCCCAAAAGGCAAGGCCTATCGACTTTTGGCCCCATACACAACTACCATACCAAAATGTATGGCTACATCTATAGATACTTGACCTGTTTAGTATGGGAAGGGAAGAGGACGTGGGGATGGAAAGGGGCGGACGCGTTTTCCCAATGCGCCGCCGACAAGCTTTCAGCATTTTGACGCATTTCCCCAGAGTCTTGTGCCATTTAGCAGTACAACAAATTCGCTCTTTGGAAGCACATACACGCACATATACACTAATACATGTAGAGAGGCTGAACAAAGGGCAACATAGTGTATCATTGAAATAAATAAAAGTCTTATATGTTGTAAATATATATAAATATAAACAATATGCCTTCTATGAGAAGGTATTTCATTTCATAGAAACCAACACAGAGGATGCACGAGGGAACCTGAATTGTATTCTGTGTGAATGAATATGTTTTATGTTTATGGCGAAAAGTCAAAAAGGCAACAACAAAAGGAACTGAAAAAAAAAATAAAACTTGATATGACCTTAGCCCTAATACAAACATACATATTTGAGTGTTTGAGTAAACAAAACACACAAAAAAAAAAAACGAAAATAGTGAGAATAGAATGGGCCAAAGTGAGCAGAAAAAGTGAGAAAACTATCCGACAATGCAACACTTTTTTGGACCAAATGGTGTTGCCTACTTTTGTTGGCTCAAGTAGGCCATGACACTTTGTGCACACCCACACACACATATATATACACCCCCAATTGGCTTAGAGGATTTTGTGTGGGCAAAATGAGCTGGCTGAAGATGGGGCTTTTCTATACACTTGAAGGTCTTTTGTTGGTCTAAAAGTGTTTGGTCACGAGCCAAAACAGACCATCAAAAAGCACTGCTACAAATTGTTTTCAATGGCTTAAGGATGCTTGAAATAAAAAGGCAACTACCCCAACTACTAGGATTTTTTATATATCAAATCTATCGGAAAATGTATAATTATGTAATCCTGATACGCTTCATTAGATTGATTTTAATAAACAAAAGAAATTAATATTGTTAGTCAGGCCATGAAATATCTTGTTTCAAAGGCTTATTAATCTGCTGAATTTTTTAATGAATGTTTTCTTGGGTAATTAGAACTTTTACGCTTTTAATAATAAATCTGTTTTTTGTGAGAATTTTAGAATTAAAGTCTTTATTTATGATACCGAAATTTTCAAATTATTCACAAAGAAAATGAGCCATTTATTTTTAACAATTCTGTTGACTCTTTAAGAGTTTCTTTTGGACTCTCCAAGTTGTTTCATAACCTTAAATTATTTAACGCATAACCTTCATCCGTTAAACCCAAGCAGACAAAATTGTATACTAAATATAAAGAGTTAGGCAGAGAGAGAGAGAGAGAGGTAATCTGAAAGTGAAAACAGAAAAGTAATTCAAATAGTCGTCGCCGAAATTCCCGTAGGGTTAACTTGAAGCAGCCAATGTGAATTTTTCGTGTGATTGTGTGCGTGATAAGTTTGCTTAGCTCAGCGTCGGTACTGCCCTAGCCTTGCCACGCCCTGCACCAGTCCCCATTTACTCCTGAATGGCCTACATGACCTTTTCCTCATTTTCAGCTCGCATTTGTCCTGTGCGCGCCATTGAGTTCTGCTTTTTTTTTCTGTTGTCATAAAACAAATAAAAATGTCGCAGGCGCAAAGTAAATAAAGTTCAAGGTTAGCACAATTTTTTGGTTCACTAAACGCCATAAGGGAGCTGTTGCCAGGGCTGACTGGGTAAGTGAGGAGAGAAAGGCAGACTCTAAATGTGACTGAGTTGCTTGTTTGGATTATTTCAATAGTTAGGCAGCTGCCGTTGCCAGGCACATCCGCTGCAGCTTTTCCGCTTCGAAGTCCTTCACACTTTTTTCAACCGCCGGCTAAGGCTACCTCCGCCGGCTCACTCATTCACATCCGTCTATCTGTCTGTCCTTTTAGCTTGTCACTCAAGTTGATGTGTTTTTTTTTCTGCTTGCTGTTTTTTTGGGATTTGCTTTCGGATTTTTTGTGGGACTTGTTTTTTTTTTTTTGTGTGGGTGAAAAGAATTTACACTTTTATTTAGGCCGATTTCGTTGGCTGTTTTCCATGCTAATGGTGAATTTATTTCAGTCAGTTTTAGTCTCAGGTTTATCTTTCGTCCAAACCCTTCTCGTGCAAGTTATAAATACCCAATTAGTGAGTGTAATTTATTAAATGGTTCGTTTGATTGCATTACCTTTTGGCTTTTCGGTTTTCGATTGTTTGTTTTGTCATCTTTTTCTGGTGTTCTGCTTTCTTTTTTCAACACTTGTCCAGTGGCATTGGCCTAATTGGTTATGATTTGTGCCGGAAATCAAGCACAAGCCAAAGCAAATAACCCAGAGTTCCTTGGAACTTGGTGAAAACTTTTAGCTTGACAAGTTTTCCGAAAACCACCTTCCATAAAACAATTCTCGAACTTTGGGGCTTTGAATTTCCTTTCCGTTGATTTTCTAATCAAATTTTGTAGTTATGCTTGCTATTTGTGTGGTTTTAATCAAGTACGCAAATAAATTTACATTTGAATCTAGACGGTCGGGGTGAAGCCTGCGCTTCTATGTGTATGTGTGTGTGTGTGTGTGTGTGTGTGTGTGACAAAGACATAACTTTTGCCTCGAACTCAAATTTTACACTACCATGAATCCCTGATGGTGATGTTGATGATGTCGATGTTGTGTGGTAACATCTTTTGCCAAAAGTTCTACTTCTTAATGGGCTGGGAAAAGTTCTCCGCATTTCCTCTCTTTGCCACCCCAGAATACTTCAGAAATACTTAAGCAACATACATAGCTTTAGATGAACCGATAGTTAATTAGTGAAAGTAACGTACAAGAAAGAGTTAATACAGAGAATTGTGAATTTAATACAACTGATCCGACTGTTTCTGACTGTTTCATCGTCAACAATATTAAAATCATTATTGTTAATCTTGTGTGATGAAATAATTTACAATGAAATTTTCTATTCATAGAAATCTGACTATTATGTTGAATTTATAATTGCAATTTGATTCTGACATTTCATTTGCTGCCTCCAAGAGCTGTTTGAGTGTCTTTCAACAATCCTCAGTCGGGAACCAAAATGTTTTTGACATTTTGAATTGTTTCTATTTAAAATATTTATCTCATTTGAATTGATTTTTTTCTATTTTTATTCTTTTATTCTGAACTTAGTTAGTGTAAGCAAAGTAATCTTTATCCCTTACAAGCATAAAAATTAATTACTCCTTACTTTCTATTTTAATTTGACTTAGGCTTAAATTCATTTTCATTTACGCTTTAAAAATTTAGTTGAATAATCTGAAAATTTCTCTTTAACATGACAAGGTTCTGTCTTCATAACTGAGGGAATGAGAACAATCACTTCAACATTTTTTATTGTAATTATAATTGCATGAAATCAATTAACTTGTAATTATTCGAAACATTCGAGACCGAATGCATTTAAAGAAGTTTATGCCAATTTGTTTGAGTTTTAATTGAATTTGTCGTTGCATAAAACTGTTGGCAATTTGCAATTGACTTGACTTGAAGTGAAGGCCATTCGAAAACAAAAACAACTAAGGCAATAAGTATAAACTATTGTGTCAAGTCACCCCCTAGCAAGCCAACCGCTTTCGTACCTTCGCCTTCTTCGCCCACAATCCTAGCCTTTTCATTTTGAGTTCTGTCTATTTCAATGCAATGCTTAAATGTATTCTAATGCTCCCAGCCGCAAGACATTTGTATTTGCTACTACTTTTCGCTCGGCCTTGAACTCATTACGTATACGCCCCGTATGGTTTTGTACGTATGCGTAATTTAAGCCAAGTCAAGCAAACCCAGTTGTATGATTGCCCGTTTGCGGTCTTGTCTGTCAGCCTAATCACTGACTACTGAATGGTGGCATTCTATCCGGCTATTTGTCTTTCTGTCGGTTAGTCAGCTTGTCTGTTCCGTTTCCATTTCATTTCCATTTGAGCGCCACACTTACTTCTATTGTTATGACGCGCCTACCACAACCACCCTCCCCCGTTTTTCTCCTACACGCACAGTTGTGAGGGCGTAACGGTTTCATGGAGACCTTCCACTTGCCACAGAGGTTGCCCTGAGTGAAAGTGATGATTGTTAATATCACCTAACCGCACTCTCCCACTACTCGCACTTTCAGCCACCATACAAAACGCACACAGAAATGTAGTTAAGCGCAGGCACACACACTCTGAGTCTACACAAGCCCCAGGAAAACAGCACCACCATTCTCTTTCTTTTCATTTTAGTTGGGTTATTTTCGTCTATTTTCAGTTCATTTGCATTTAACATTGACTTTTGTGCTCTACGCTTGGCCACATCTTTGGCTTTTGCTTATGTGTGCTGCCTGGCACACAATAAAATAATGTAGACAACCCCAAGCCCTCCCCACCCCCTTTACCACTTTTGTTTGCATTCATTTGGATTGTAATTAGCATTACATTGAATAGCCTTGTATTTTTTATGCACAGTTGTTTCTTTTTTACTCGCTTCGAAGCCAGATGAGTACAGCCGTTTTGTCTATAAATCGGAAAATATGCTTTTCTCTGTTCTCTGGCAAAGAAGTGATTAATTTTGGAAGTTTTCTTTGATTTTTATTATCGTTTTAGATTTATCGCAACCTACAAAATCGAACTTTCATATACTTAAGTCAGTTTTACTTATATTCCGGTTACATATCAACCAAATCTGATTTAATTTTAAAAAAGGAGTACAAAGAAACGAAAGAGTAATTGATTATCGGTGCTGGGAATATAACTGAAAAAAAGTAAAAGGTTTGGCGGTTTTTATTTATTTTGTCATAGAAAAAAATCATACTTGTAGACTCAAAAAAAACAGACAAGATATCTCAGTCAAGTTTGTTTAATTTTCTATTACTTTTCCAACTTTTTTATTTATGCAGTCTCGTTACTGTCTTTACTTTTTCAGTTTATTACCAGCAAGGTTGGTTTTTCTACAACTTCTTCTACAATTTGTAATGAATTCAATTAGCATTCGTATTATTCATACACTTCATTTATTTTGTTGCCATTTCATATTGAATAACACTTATTTGGTATGTTTTTGCTGGTCTTGTGTTTTTGCCTACTTGAAAAGCTAATAAACAAATAATTTTCTGGCAAACTTTTGCCCACTCTCTCGCTTTCTTATCTAGCCTTTTGCATGCCTCCATCCACAGCCAACGTAAATGTTGAAACAAAAACAAAAACAAAAAGTTCTCTGGCCACTTGACTCAATTGCCTTAAAATAATTGGCCAATAATTTAGTAGACGAAATAAAACACTTCATTTCTCGTCTTGGTTAAGGTTTCCGTATAATTTAGTGGAACCCACAAAACAAATACACTCTAACTCAAACTTCCACACATATTGGCATGCTAAACTCTGGGGATTTATTTATTTCGATTGTTGTTGCTGTTCTCAATAAAATTCGACTGGTATCTATAAGAAAGACAATTTGCCTTGAGTGCTTGTATTTTGCTCTTGAAGGTCAAAATATTTTGGTCTAATGGCCTCTTGGGACTGCAAAAAAACACAAATTTGTAATACTTTACCAGAGGCACAAGAAATATGAAAGTACAGAGGAAATTGTGATAAAATGAAAATCATATTCTCAAATATCATAATCAGGGTCAGGGGAAAAGAAAAAGCAGGCCTGGTAAGATACCATAAAAAAAGATCAATTAAGAAAGGTCAATATATTTTGAGAAGCCTCAAATCCCTATTCATTCATATTTTATAATTCGGAATAAATATGTTCTTATGAAATAAAAGTTTTCTTATGAGATACTTACATTATGTTTCCAGACAACCTTATAAGCAGCCGGATTTGCATGCACTTTGCATTCGAAGTAAACATCGTCGCCTTCTTCGATATCCTCAGGATTTAGATTTGAGCCCAGATCCAACTGCAAGGTGGGTATAACTGTAAAGATAACCAAATAGCAATGACAATAACAATTAACACACTGACCATTTGAATAAACGATGAGACAGGAGAGATTAAAACTGAAAAGCTGTTGTGCGTGTGTATGAAACGATTTGGGTCAAGTAGAAGAAGAACTGTTTTTTTGATATGTCAGAACTATTAAAATAACAACTGGAAAGCCAGTTAAGAGTTCATGTAACTGTTTTGACTAATGTCAAAATCAAGGAAATTTGTTTGATTTCTGTTTTCTGTCTTTGGCCGTTGGCAAATTTTATCTTTTCTCCGGCAACAGCCTTTTCTAGCTCTTGAAAAAAGAGGTTAATCCTAGCTTATCTGAGCTTAGTGTCGCTTCTACTTTTCTTCTTTTTTGTTTTTACTCGCTTTTCTAGGCGCTTCAATAAGGATTCTTAGAAGTAGAAAACAAAATGCAGAACCTCTCCCTCTTTTACTTTTTCTTTACTTGTTTATTATTATTTTGCTATTGTTTTTGCTGCTCTACGACTTGACAACGAGATTGCCAGGGTTGTTGTTGGTGTTGCTTTGGGATTTGCCGCTGTTACTTTATCTTGTGGCGCTCTCTACGAGCTGCTTCCACTATTACTTCTTTTTGGTTCTTAAGCAAGTTCTTCTTTAAGCCGATTTTGTTTATTCCCAAGACTTGTAAATGAAAACGAAAAGCGCTTTTATGGAGTTTGCTTGGTCTATTCTTTTCGAAATTTAAAGAACAGTTTGTTGAAAAAAAAAAGGATTCTTGATGTAGTCAGTTCAGTTTAGTTTGTCAAAAAAACAAGAATTATAATAAAAAAGTAAAAGTAGGATCTGGGTAGAGACAGTCAATAACTGAGTTCATAACACTTTGATCCACACGCGCCTCCCACGACTTAATATAAGTGTGAGAAGAGAACAGACTAATGCAATTTATTACCAACAGATAATTCAATACTATACAAAAGCGTAAAAATAAAAAAACACAACCTAAAACATATACCCAAAGACTCGTTGCTGCAGCTTAACTTAACGACTTTTGAGTACCACATTTTATGCTGACCAGCAAGCTAGGATAGTGGAACTCTCTCTCTCTCTCAACTAGTCTGCCTTTCATTATTTGTGTAAAAGAGAGAAGGATAGAATAATTCAGGGTGGAAGGCTGACTTCCTGTAGAGACATAGTTCAGGGCTGTAAGGTTGAAGCCTGTCATTCCGAATGGCCGGTTAGAAACTTTAACAAGAGCTCGTTAAGAGTAGTGGCCATGAGACAAAGCCACTTTGAGCTTATAAATTAAATTAACTCGAAACTATTTTTTCGCCACAACAAAAGAGCAAAATATGTACTTAAGTGAAAAATTCTGAAATGAATTGGCTTAAATTAAAAATAACTGCAAGTGCCGTTGAATAAAAAACTATTTTTTGCAAGATAGTTGAAATATCCTTAATGATTTTTTTTTTATAAAATTCTGTATAATACAATTTAAGCTTGAAAAAAAAATATATAAAAATAGAGGACCAGCTTAATATTTAAATTTAAAGTATTTTTAAAGACAAGCTTACGGCTTAAGAGAACCATCTTTAATCCTATCTATTTCCTATCATTTTCACTATCTTTGTTTGCCTTTATTTCAGCTTTATTCAAATAGCCTTTCGAAATCACCATCCTCTTGGCTCAATTTCTCATTTAGTCAACTTCCGCATCCTATTCCATCTTGCTGTTTCTCTCTAGTCTTATCACTAATCTATTGTGTCATTATTTTTATTACGGATATGACTTTAATTTTAGGTGTTTCCTTTTGATTAAATTTTTAGACAATATCACAACTTGATTGTGCGGAAAATGAATTCTTTTCCTCAGACAGGCCCATTCTTTTCTGCTTTGCTTGTTATTTTTTGTTAAAGGTCTCAAATTTATGTGAAAGCCGCAACTGGTCAGGTTAATTTAATAAAACGAATTTACAGCAAGTATGACGAGCAGACAGTCTAATTATTGACTTTAGATGACCAGTTTATGTTGGTTTATTCACCCATGCCCCCTTTTAAAAATAATTTCAATTTTGTCTAAAAGACCCCAAACAAAATATAGGGACAAACGAGAAAAAAAGGCACCCTCGCACAGCCAAAAGAAGACACAAAACAAAATCACAGGAAAAGCGGGGGTAAAAAATATTTTAAGCACGCCATAAACATGTAAATGAGCATGGAAATTGAAATTGTTATCTAATTTTTTATATCAGCTACGGGAGCGACTACCAAGACCAAAGCAAGGGCGAGCAACTCTGCGAAAAGTCTGAAAGAAGCAGCCATCGTGGACTGTAAGTGCCACCGAAAGGAGTAAAAGTTTCATGGCGAACGATGCGAGAAGCTTTTAGATAATAGACATGGAAACATTCTCTTTCTCTCTATCTCTCTCTCACTCTCTCTCTCACTCACACTTTAGCTACTTGCATGGACGATAATGATGATGATGGTGGTGATGAGGTCGGTAGTTTGAAAAGAGGGTGAATTGATATGGAGCGAGTGAGGGAAAGAGAGTTTTCTTCGTAAGACTATTGAAACATAAAGCCAAGAATGTGTTTGTTATTTTTTGGGAGTTTGCCAGTCTCAGCCAATTTACTTTGTGCCAGTTTTTTTCTTTTCTTTTTTATAATAAGAAACTTTTCTCATTTTTTCTTTGTTTTAACCCTATACGGATTTCGAGTTGTTGTCAGGCAATTTTATGGCCACATAAACCAAAATGTTTGACAAGCCGAGACTGCCTCTCCCAGGAGCTGAGGCAAAAAAATAAAACTGCTGCCTATAGAGATTTATATGCAAAACAGAATTGATTGTTACAAGAGCGATAAGCCGAGTTTTGCCAACACTACTCGATAGTTTATGCGTTTTCACATGGCATGTCAAAATGGTTGAAATTTATGGGCCAAAGACTCATAAACCAAAATTCATGTCAAACATGGCCAATTAAAAAAATGGGCAAGAGCTGGATAAGAAACCCTGCCATTTGAGAGTCCTGGAACTACTTACAGAACACATTCAATTTCATGGCCGTTTCTCGTATGCCATTGCGTACTAGTTCATTGGTGGCACGACAGGAGAGGGCCTTGCCGTGATCCTCCCGTGTGGGTGTGATAGAGAGCACTGAAGTGCTGACATTGCCATCCTCGGAGACCTGCAAAGATAATTATTTCAGTTTCAGAAAATTGATGCCACTATTTCAGCCATTTCTACCCACCTTCTGGCTGTGACCGTGTAGCTCCAGATTACCCATCCACCAGGTAATTTTAGCCGGAGGCCGGGAGCCTATGGCCTGGCATTCAATCTCATATTTGCGATCTGCCGACATGGGCTGATTGTTGAAACTGATTTCCACCAGCAACGGTCGCACTGTAAAAAGATTAAAGAAAATAAAGGAAATAATCAATTTAATTTAATTTTTTTATTTATTTATTTTTTTTTATATTGCTCTTGTTGGCGGTCTGCATTAATTTGTATAGTTAATGTTAATTTATTTGCTTAAATGGCAATTTAAAGGTACGGTTTGCTGTATATTTAATTTGAAGGCTTGTATTGTTTGCATTTTTTGTTTTGTTCGCTGCGTGAGCAATTTTCTTGTTTATTTATTCAAATTGTGTGTGAAAAATCGAAAACGCAATGCGAATGACACACAATCAATACAATTAAAATTAATTGCAACAAATTACATAGGATTTTAAATGGCTTCGATTCGCAATACCAATAAAAGCAACAACAGTAACACTGCGAATGGTTTAAATGATTACCCGGTAAAGTTGATATTGTCATATAAATTGCTCTGGCATAAAAATAAATTGAAATCAAAGAACTGGGGTACACAGGTTAAAAGAAAATAATATAAAACTATTGATAGTATTTTAATTAAATAAATTTGTCACAGCTGTCAAGGGCAAAGGTAGCGGCGCAACTCTGCGACTGATCGGGTCATCTCAAAAGTATCGTAATGGTATCGATAACAAAACAAAATCGATTTATCGATAAGCTTGATCTCAACAATGGCTACTAATTTATTGTATTCTTAAATGATAATACGCATTAGCTGACTGCCTATTAAAACATAATTGTAATATTTACTTCGATACAACCTTTTTCACGTGATTCAAATAAATAAATAAAGCATAAAAAGAAATCAATACATGTAATAATTAAAAGTAGAGAAAGGGGTATGTAAAGCTAATGATCATTATCGCATTTATAACAATCCAACATTTGTTTTTAGCCAAATGAATGGCAATTATTTATTAATGAATTTGTATTCTTTCGAATCGTACTTAATATATTATTCGGCAAAATTTAAATTATAAATGGCTTTTGGAAATTATGAAAAAAAACTGCGTATTTCGGACTTTAGTTTTTTTTTTTTTTTTGCTGTGCTATAAAAAAATTACCCATGGAAATAAAGCTGTAAATCGTAAATCATATTATATATATTTTTTACCCACTTTCACATTTACTGCGGTTTGCCGCGTACTTTATGCGTTATTTTCAAAGTCATGACATTCCAATTAAACAAACAATAACAGAACAAAAAATACTTACAACATTTACTTGAATTACTACAGATTTATATTTATTTTAATAAAACATTTCTCCTATATTTTACTTATTATTGTTAATTTTGCGCTCATTTATATATATCTCGTTTTTGTTTTCTGTCATATTAAATTTGTATTGTCTGCTTTCTGTTTTCATTGTTGTTGTTTTTAGTGTTACAATATTCGTGTTTAATTGTAATTAAATTAATTATTCGTATTTGCATTGCAAATTCATTAAAATGTTTAATTAAACGGCAGATAAAAGAGAGGAAAAAATAATGTTAACATTCTCTATCCTGCCAAATTAGACACGTTGGCCGTCGCTTATACAATTATGCAAATAAATTTTTATATTTTAAATATTTAGTTAGTTCAATTGTTTGTATGAATTTTAAATTAATAATCCCTTTGGGTAACTCGGAATAAATTAAGTTGATTTTTTTTGTTTTTTTAAGCACTTTGGAGAATTCTGAAAATAAGCTTTGTTATTATTTTGTAGGAGTCCTGAATCTTAGATTGCACGGCCTAAGCAGATATTTATTTGATTTTCCCAAAAAGCAAATTTAGATAGATTAGATAATGATTTAAGTATACAAACTAAGAATACATTTGTTGTCAGATTAATCCTGTCAATATATTAGATTTCCTTAATTGCTTGCTTACCACAAGAATAGGAAATTCGATTCGATGGCCGCCGCAACCCTAAAAGCAATCGGCCACATTAATGTGTAATTATTTGAAAATCTCTATAATTAAGGCGTGAAAATATGCAAAGTCAAATGCATTGGTAGAGCCCAATATACACCCGGTTTGGAAACGAATCTATCTGGATTTCCATACGAACAGTTATTGCCGACCAAGCGGAAACGCAAATCACGTGTGATAATTTTAGTCCGAGCGTTTATGTTTGTGTTAATGCATTTTCAATGATTTTAAATACGTAAACACAAGATATAGAAGCCTTTGGAGTTATATCAAATTTAGGGGGGTCCCAAGTGCACTTGTAAATTGCCAAAAGTACGATTAAATTTCCCCAAATAGATTAAATCGATATTATTAAATTATTCAGTGATTTATGGCCAATCCAAATAAAGTGTTAATGAACTTAATCAAAGACAGGTAACAATTTGACTTTGAATTCAATTCACTCGATTTCGTTAGCCTTAAAAACCAAACTAGTCATAATGGAAAAGTGAAAGGAAAAGCATACAAACAAACATGAAATTAATTATCTAATTCTTAGTGGCCATAAAATTAACTAATTAAGGTCATACTTATTATTCAACAATTTTGTTTTGCACGCACAATAATAAAAAACAAAAAAAAATTCCACGCAATCTGCTTACCACCCAAAGACTCAAAGTGCCTCCCATGGTCTATAGAAATGCCCAAAAAGGCAATCAGATATGCCAGGCCACCTCGTCTCATACTTGGGCCCAAAGGAAGGCCTTTCATTTCGGTTAGTTAGAGCGAAATATTTGTAATATTAATTGACACTGTCATGGCTCACAGTCAAAGCAGACAGCTAATACAACGGACTATTTTACCACAAAAATAATTGTACTTTTATTATTGACGTGTTAACTTTTATGTCGAACAAGGATTTCTTTTCCAACAAGGCTGAACAGTCTGATCAATATTCTTTCTTTTTAATAATTTTTAGTGTTTTTTTCCTAAAAAAATTCAAGTATAAGCATTTCCTGGTAGCTTAATATTTCTCAATATTTAAAGAGATTAAAGCTGCATAGAAATAAATGCTTCTGAGTCGTTTCCATTATTTCTTTTTCTGTCTTTTTTATAAGTCGCTTGCTTTTCCCATATGGGACTGCGTTTATTTGGTTGCTTGTACAATAATATCAAAAATGTACTCACGCAGATGTTGTCCAAATATTTTCGCTTTTATTATCTTTTCAATGTTGATTTTATACTTATAAAAAGAAATTGATAAGAACTTGAACAAGGACACAGCCATTGTTTGAAACTTGACTGCCTGTAGACAGTTCCGAGCAGAGCTGAAAAGACTTACGGAATTTTGAAATGTCTAATAAAATTGTATGACCAATTCTTGACATTATGGCTTGGGTGAAATTTTCAAAAAAAAAACATTGTAAAATAAAGTGCAAAAAAAAGAAGCTAATTTTAAAAGGTTTTTTTTTTTTTGTTAAATAATTTAATTTAAAAATCTGCAAGTGCCTCAAAGGATTTGTTTATAGAGTATTTCATAAATAAAAAGCCGCAGGAAAAACAAATAAAATACATTTAATAAATTTCTCACGGAAAGAGGGTGCACAAAAAGATTTCAACTCTCAGCACTTCCTACACAAATTGGAAACAATTTAATTCAATTGAAAATATGACATTCCAAAGAGGGAATTACAGAACATAACTAACAGCAGAATCAACTGGATTCATGTGGACAAAAAAAAAAAAAAAAAAATTGTCACAAAATAATAAATCCGTTTGGAAAAAATTGTCTCTGAAAATAGAGCCAATCTATAGATTTGAACGAGTAACAATATGGTTCGTTTGGCAGCAAAAACAGCTGCCACAGTGTGAGTGAGACAGACAGGAAGGAGAGTGAAATAGCACGGGTTGGCCGGGGCGAACTCGATGATCTTCTCACATGTTTTGTTACGCACAAAAATCCTTGCTTTATGCCTTTTTATTATTAACTGTTGTGCCACACCTTTGTTGTTGTTTTTACTGCATTTTATTGTATTTGCATAAGCTATTTATTTTTATATGATTCTTTTTTATTTTTATTTTATCACATTTTTTTTTTTTTTTTTTTTTTGTGAATGAAGTTTTTATCTGTTCGGCTATTTGTTGAAACTTTTATCGTACAGGCTCAACAAAAAGTAAATCAAATATGTAAAAATTGTGTGCAAAAAAAAAAAAAAAAAAAGATTGCATTTATTTGAAAACCAAAAAATAAAATAAATTGTTTGTTAAAACCGTTTTAGCAGCATATTTTGTGTTGAATGCTGCTTGAAATTCAATTTAAAATTATTTTCAATTTTCATGGAAGTTCTCTAGTAGTTTATTTTTTATTTATGTTTCGGGCAGTTGATCAAGACCAAACTTTCTGCCAGAGACAGTTTCCTCTTTTTCCATTTTTATTCCTCTTCAGGTTTTTGTTCTGATAAACTGACAGGAGAGAGTCGGTCAATTATGGAGAAATCTTTCAATTGTGTAGTTTAGTTTATATATAATAAATTTATTAAACTTACGATAGAGTTCAATGGTGATATTGGTTGAGACATATTTCTTATGGTAATTGCTAGCCTGGCAGGTGTAGACCGCATGCTGATGGATTCGCGATAAGTTTCGTACCACTAATTTGCTATTGATGGTGCCATCGTATGTATAATCAACAACGCTATTTTGCAGCTGACCATTCATCAGCCAGGTGACAGTGGGCGGTGGTGAACCTGAAATTAATAAGAATTCCAAAATAAATAAAAATGCTGTAAAGGATGGAATTTTTAATCAAACTGTGTAGTCTTGACCCAGTAAAATTTTATTTTGAACTCCAAGTTCATATTTCATATTTTTTGTTTAGTTAAATTGTGAGTGGGCATGTCATCATTTTGTTTTTATTTAACCACGCTGGAGTAGTTAACTACTCCTTTTGACCGTCAACTAAATTCACGCACATTACTCATACGCAGCGTGTAGCATTGCGGAGGCTCTTAACGACTTTAACTTAATCAAGCGGCAAATTTGGCTCTCCCTCTCTCTTTTTGCTATGCCTTCCATTTGTGTGTATGACCATTAAATTAATAATGTCTTGACTAGGACAAAATCTACACTGAACAAACAGAATGAACCCAAATAACCTCAGGTATTTATTTGATCAGTACACTTAAAGAGACTAAACGAAAATATTTATACAGTGACAGCCAAAACAACAACAACAACAGCAACAACAATATCTTTGAAATAACGAAAAACAATTTTGACTAAGCCCATTTTTTGAGATTATTTATTTTGAAAAACTATGATATTCCATTTCTTTATTTGGCTCTGTGTGGATTTTGTTGGCTCAGTGTATAAGTTATTCTCAGCGAGATTGAGAATAAACAAAAAAAAAATTTATTTAAAAATTTTTTTAAATGAAACACTCGGGTTTTTTATTTAAGATTTTAAACCGTGTTTATTGAAATGAAATTTTAGACTAATTACAAAATGAAAAGGTTTTACCTAAGTTCCCTAAGCAAACACTGTTGAGTCGCTGACAGCAGCAGCGGCAGCGGCGTCGTCAGCGATCACGTTGTAGTGCAATGACATCTGATCCACTTGTTGGTATGTGGCGGAAATTCTGCAGACAGTGGGTCAGCAGATTTGAAGTTTTGGTTTTCGCGTTGGATTTTGGTATTTTATAATTTAGGGCAATAACTCTTCCCCCTCTAATTAGCACTTGTCCTCAAGTGATCGTCAAAAGAATGGAATACTATTGAATTGCACCATGTGCATCTCGGAATGGGCCCTCGGTGGTTTTGGTAAGGGGTTCACGGTTGGTATCATGTCGTTATTTACTTGGAGTATGACTTCCTTCCTTTTCTTACTGCATTGAACCATGACTATGGTTAAGAGAGCAATGATCACGAGAATTGATGAGATACCCACTCTATTTATTGTCGAGTGGGTCTGGAGTTTCTTCAGCCATGAGGTGTTGTTCAAATGTAGCTGCTCCAATGCTTCCAGTGACAGAATTTTCAATCGTTCTATTTCTGTCGGTGCCAATTGTATTAATGGGGACCCCGATTTTATAAGGGTGATTTCCGAGTTGCCGAACTTCTTGCCATCAATTTCGATGGTTTCATTCCAAAACCCAACTAAGTATGAGCCAGTGATTTTCTGGCTATTGTTACGCCAGTTCAGCGTGCCGTTGAAATTATTGAGTAGAATCAGCCCGTCTTCCATCTCTTCCAGTTTTGGGACGTGGTCAGCGTTGGCGAACTCACACAGTGATTGCTTTCCATTCAATAAATTTGGTATGCAAATGCTATTGCTTATGTTACTAAGATTATTGCTATTACAAATTTTAATGTTATTATAGTTTTTGCAGAGGGCAGTTATCTCATAGAATTCGTTTTTGTTTTGGAATATTTCGTTTGTGGGTAAATTGATTATTACATTGTTTTTTACTATAGGTTTTATTAAAATGTTTTGATATTCAGTGGGTTTTAGAATTGGTATTTTTATTACATATAAGAGTATCGTTCCATTATGCAAAATGGAGACGTCTGTAAATTCCAACATCTCCTCGACTGTTAATTTGGAAAATGGCATATTATTTTCTTTTAATTGTAAATTTATTTCGCTCAACTCAACCTCGCCTAGCAAAAACGAATTAACGACGTTTAGCTTCGCCCATTGAATCGCAAACTTAACATTACTTATTTCTTCCTTGAGAAGTCTAACCTGATTCTGAAGACTCATAGCTATCTCTTCACTCAGAGGTGAATCCTTCTTTATAACATTCCGTATGTCGTTCGTTACCTGGCTTAATTGATTGATTCTGTCTTCTAGTTGCCTGTTTATGATTACCTGTTTATTATTGCTACTGGTCAAGTCGTTGATGCTATCCGTGAGTAAAACTAAGTCGTCATGGCCTGGGCTTCCCGCTACGTATTTCCATGCAGTCCCTATTAAGTTTATTGCCCTAGTTCTTCGGCTTCTTCCTGGGATGATGGTCTTTACTGCCTCTAGAGCCTGAGACAGCTCATACTGTAGAAGGTGGTAGAGGTTGTTTGTCTTTAGGTCGCGTTCTATGTAATATTGTAGGTTATTTAGGCGGTCCTGTATTTTGTCAACGTCTATAATATGGGCTATGCGTTTCGTACTTGTCTGTATTCTTCCAGTCCCCTTGTTGATTGTTACAGTCTGTGCGTCCGTATAATTCGTGATTTCCACGAATCCCTCCGTAGCAACGAACATAACCAGCATCCTGCAATTAATCGGATTTGATGTTACTTTTGTGAACTATTTTGCCTGATTCTGTAAGTATTTTTGTGTTCTGATCTTCCTTAACTATTTCTTTCTTAAACCTATCCGAAAGTTTTGAACCTAATCTTGTATTTATTTTAACAAAAATTTCCTTTCCCTTTTCGTAATGTTTTATAGGTTTTTTACTTTTGTTATGATATTCGGTGTCGTATGATTGTTTCCGTATGAGTCTGTCTAAATTGTCGAGTCTAGCTTGTTCGTACTGTTCTGGTGCTGTAGTGAGTGCCCTACCAAAGAATGCTTCTATTGGTCGCATTTTTGTGACCGAATGAATAGAGCAATTATATTCATAGATGGCTCTGTCCAAGAGTTCTTCAAAATTTCTATGGACCCCATCTCCCTTAAGACATCTCATTATTTCAGAGAGTGTGGAGTGGAATCTTTCTATTTGGCCATTTACCGTGCTTTTATAGGGAGGCGCTTTAAATAACTCGATGCCCAGCTGATCGGTCAACATGAATTTGATCGAAGCTGAGTTGAGAGATTTCTCGTTGTCCATGACAATCGTCTTGGGCACCCCGAAATAAAAAATGATGTCTCTAAGTGGCGTTCTGATATCTTCTACGGCTTTTGATTTTATAACCTTACCTAGAGCCATCTTAGAGAATTTATCTATGGCGGTAAGTACCAAGTTTCGTTCCGTCGAGTAGATGTCAATGTGAATGATTTGTCCGGGGTATTTGGGCAAGGGAGTTTTTTTCATCTCTGGGTTCGGAGGATGTCTGTCGTATTTGGATGTTTTGCACACTTTACACTGTTTCACTATATTGGCTATTTTTTGTTTCATCTTGGGGAAATACACCCTCTCGGACAACTGAATTTTGTTTTCTAACGCATTTCGATGCGCTCTATTGTGGGTCTTGAGGATTTCTTCCTCCTGTTCGGATTCATTAACTATGTCCTCTACTTTTCGCTGCGCGAATCTAATTTTGTAACTTTTAAGGTGGTTGGGATAGATTTGTTGAATTCTTCCCATTATATCTTCGGATGTGCAAATTCCGTTAATTACGGATGGATTGAGGTATTTCTTTAAATCGGACAATATGTTCTCGGTTGTGAATTGAAGTCTTCCTATTTCGTGTCTATGGAATGTAGGGAATGGTATGCCGAAACGATAGGCATCCGTTTCTGATTTTTTTAGAAATATTTGGTTTTTAAATGCATTGATCGGAGCTTCTACGTTATGGATTAAACCATGACTCGAACTATCGGCGCTATGTTGCGTCGAGGCTACAGAATTTATCTGGTCGGCTGATGGTCCCCTAGACAAGGCGTCGGCTACGGTATTTTCTTTACCGGGCTTATAAAAAATCTCGTAATTATATTCTTCTAGATGCGCCTTCCATCTTTTTATTCTCGCGTTCCCGTTCCAGCTACTAAGAGAGTGGGTCAATGGCTGATGGTCGGTAAATATTTTCACTTTGGATTTACCGTAGAGGTAAATTTTGAACTTTTTCAATGCCCAAATGATTGCCAACATTTCTTTTTCGTTAGTGACATAATTCTCTTCGGCTTTAGAAAGTGTTCTAGAAAGGAATGATATCGGTCTATTATCCTGTGAGAGGACGGCTCCTATAGCAAAGTTTGAGGCATCTGTAGTCAAATGAAATTCTCTCCGAAAGTCTGGATAATGGAGAACTACGTCGGCCGAGACCAAACTACTCTTTAACTTCCTAAAGGCCTCTAATGCTTCCGTGTCGAGAGTAACTAGTTTCTTTGATGACGCTTTTTTGGAAACGCGACCATCCTCCCCTCTTAAAAGAGAGGTAAGCGGCTTTGCGAGCTTAGCGTAGTTTTGTATGAACCTTCTGTAATATCCAGAGAGTCCCAAAAAGGATCTCAAATCCTTGAGTGTTTTTGGAAGTGGAAAGTTCGCGATAGCCTCCACCTTGGTGGGATTAGTTTCAATACCTTTGTCAGACACGACGAAGCCGAGGAATTCAACTTTCCTCTTCATGAATTCGCACTTATCCAACTGGCACTTCATATTGGATTGTTGTAAAGTTTTGAAAATTTTGTTAAGATTTTCATAGTGCGATTTATCATCTTTGCTAAATATGATAATATCGTCGATATAGATGAAGCATATCTTGCCAATATGTTCATGAAGAATATCGTCTAGCGCTCGTTGGAATATGGCTGGCGCGTTCTTTAAGCCGAACGGGAGTCGTGTGAACTCGTATTTTCCGTTATTCACGGAGAAGGCAGTTTTCTCTATATCCGACTCTTTCAACGGAATTTGGTGAAACCCGCTTTTAAGATCAAGTACAGAAAAAACTTTATTGTTGCCAAGTTGGGCTAGAACCTCATTGATCTCTGGAATGGGGTATCTATCTGCAATGGTGACTTGATTCAACTTACGGTAGTCGATAACCATTCTATATTTCTTTTCGCCGGAAGCGTCGGCTTTCTTTGGCACGATCCACACAGGTGAATTGTATGGTGACCTTGATGGTCGAATAATGCCGTCACCCAGCAGCTCAGAGACCTGCTTATTTACCTCGTCTTTCAATGACATAGGGTACTGATAGAACTTCGAGTACACGGGTGTATCGGAAGTCGTCCTAATCTCAGCCCTCACATTAGTAGCGTACGTGAGTTTTTCGTTGGGATCCGCAAAGAGCCCTGGATACGCTTCTACTACCTGATTTAATGCTTCCCTTTGTTCAAGTCTGAGATGATCTATTCTGGGAATAATGGTACTAACGGCCTCAAATTGTTGTTCTTGGATGTGGATTCTTCTATTGTTCCTGAGAGTTATAGTCAGTTTGTCAAGATCTATTCGAGCCCCCATCTCTTTCATAGTATCTTTGCCTAAGATACCATCAAACGTTTTGAGGGACGATAGTAGGAAAAATTTGGTCTGAAAGCCGAAAAGGTTTGCTTTTTTGTAGTGAGATATGGATACGTCACCGCCAGGTGTGACGGCAGTAAAGGATTTATTATTTGGCAATGCGTTTGTTACTAATCTTGGTTGAATGTAATTTTTATTAGAGCCTGTGTCGATTAATATTCTTAATTTTTTTTCACCCCCCACCTTACATTCAAAATATGGAAGTGAGGAGTCTTCTAGTCTAAAAAATTAAGCTCTTGTTCCTCTTGCACCTCGTCCACAGGGTCATCTGACCCGTTGCAGTATTCATTCAAGGTCTCGTCTGTTTCGTTCATCGTTTCGTATTGTGCCAATTGTTGCTCATACTCTGCCATCGCTGAATTTGATTCCACAGTTGGCTGGTCCATGTTTCCTATGTCGGTCGTTTGAATATTAAAATTCCTCTGTCGTTTTGTCATGTCTGCAATTTGACCGCCTGGTCGTTTGCCAGCGTCGAAGCGCTGTATGGGTCTGTTCATGTAATTCACGTTTCTTGTCTGAATGCTACGGTCTATGTCCATTGATTCCGGTTTTGGTTGAGGCTTGGCCGCGAACGGTCGAGGTGGGGCATATTGGTTTTGTTGTTGTGGTTGATGGTGAAACATATAATTTTGCCTGGGAGCGGCGATTGGTGCATTACCGAAGTTTGTTGGATAGTATCTGGTCGCAGGGAATTGCTGACCGTTTTGAACATATCGAGGTGGTCCTCCTACGAAATTCCGTGGAGGAACAGGTGGTGGTTGACGATAACCAGAATTATTAAAAGGTTGCATATTACGTGGAGCTGGTATAGGTCTCTCATGTCCCCTGAAACCTGTTTGCTGCCCTTTGGTTGCTGCATGATTGGTTCGATAGGTTTGGTTCTCCAACTTGAGACAGAAATGTAATGCTGAGGGGAGATCTGCTGGTTCTTTAATCCCCAATAGGCGAGAAAGATCTCCTCGCAACCCTCGTACAAAGGTATCTAAGGCTTTATCCCTATAAATTTTGGTCATTAGTTGTTCAGATTCTCTGTTCAAATTCATGCAACCGATTTTATTCAATATAAGCGACAAATGATTATAAACTTGTTGATGGAATTCTTCCACCGTTTGCTGGTTGCCTTGCACCAACATTGTCATCTGATATTCGAGAGTGTTTATATCGCGTTTGTCTGCATAATGCAATGTGAGGCACCTCGAGATTGCCTCCCAATTTAATGGAATGCTGTACGACTCTAGTGCAATGTCAGCACTGCCTATTATTTTGTTTCTAATGGTGTGCAGGATACCATAATATTTAGGCGTTCCGGCCGTCGGTGCATAAGTCTCCATAATTCTATCAACACTTTTTTTCCAAGAACTAAATTCCGCTGGGTTACCAGAGAATTCTCTAATAGTCTTCACTATGTCCGGTACCCTGTCAAGTTCTCCCAGATGGTCTCTATATTCAGGTGCGACAACCTGGTCTATCGCCTCAGTGAAATTGTAAGCATTATTGTTGAGTTGCATCAACATTCTCGGCAATTGTTGGGCCATCGCCTGACTAACCAAGCTTGTTAATTGTTCTAAATTTATCCTCATATTCGGTGATTCTGGCTGAGGAACCCCTTCTGCCTGAGCTGGTCTTCCTGGCGAATTAAGTACGGGTGGCCTAAGTAAATTATTTGGGTTGGCCATGATATTCGGAGCAACTATCGAGAGCGAAAATTCAATATAAGGGCCTGAAGCGAGTAGTCTTAATTTGAGCAAGCGACACTGAATTTAACCTTTATGTTTTTTTTTTTTTTTTTTTTTTTTTTTCTGATTTAAATATTATTAATTTTCCTACGAGGACTTGTTGGATTTTACCGCGTCTATGATTTGGGCACTTATTTAATTTGTATGTGTGTGTGTTTTAATAATTGTGTGTAATGGGTTTATAATTTAATTGTTAAGAAAAGAGGAACGGGATAAGTACAAAAATATCTAAAAGTAAACTGACAAAAGAAGAAAATTTATTTTCGTTTGTCTGTTTTTTATTTTATTTTTATTTTTTTTTTTTTTTCTTTATTATTTTAGGTTTGAAAAATTATTGAATTTATTTCTTAATTAATTCTTCCCACTTTTTATTTGTTTTTTTTTTTTTTTTTTTTTTTTTTTTAATAATTTTTTTCTCTTATTTTAGTTCTGAAATTTATTGAATTTATTTCTTAGTTAATTTCAATCTTTCGATTCCAATTATTAATTTCTTTTAAATTTTTCCAAAAAAAATTTTAAATTTTATTCATTACTTAATTTTTCATTAAAATTTTAAATTTTATTTATTACTAAAATTTTTTTTTTTTTTTTTTTTTTTTATTTAGCACTTATTTTTTTCCTTTCATTTATTTTATAAAATCTTCTTAAGAATTATTTATTTTATTCTTGTTTGTGTGTTTTTCCCTTTTTTTTTTTTTCACTTAACTGACTTACAGTAAGATTGATGCGGTTGCTCTTCCCGGCTGTATCGACGTTGTCCCTTTTGACATCTGGTCTACTTAGGGTCTCCACTAGCACACTGCGAAGTTATCCTGCGGGCGGGCCTGTACAAGATGTGCAATCCACCGATGGGTAAGAGAATCAGCCAAGATTCCCCCACCTTCCGTCAATATCTGGCAGACAAAATTAATTGTCTGGAGTCTTCCAGGTGTTATGACACTTTATTTTTACCGACGGTTTCACGTTATGAAATACCGTTTTTAATATTTTTAACCCGCGAGTTGGCTTGACTTAGAGGCGTTTTGCTCTATCGCCAGTAACCAATTTCGTTCTTAACTTTTGTTGTCGACGTCGCGGGTCCCTGCTCGGGCGCCAGTTATTCTCAGCGAGATTGAGAATAAACAAAAAAAAAAATTTATTTAAAAATTTTTTTAAATGAAACACTCGGGTTTTTTATTTAAGATTTTAAACCGTGTTTATTGAAATGAAATTTTAGACTAATTACAAAATGAAAAGGTTTTACCTAAGTTCCCTAAGCAAACACTGTTGAGTCGCTGACAGCAGCAGCGGCAGCGGCGTCGTCAGCGATCACGTTGTAGTGCAATGACATCTGATCCACTTGTTGGTATGTGGCGGAAATTCTGCAGACAGTGGGTCAGCAGATTTGAAGTTTTGGTTTTCGCGTTGGATTTTGGTATTTTATAATTTAGGGCAATAACTTATACAGTCACATAAATTAATCTGCTTCTATTCCGGCTATTTTTATTATTTGGAGCTACTTCAAAAAACAACAACAACTGCAAAAACAACGACAGAGTCAGAGAAAGGACAACACCGAATACAATTGCCCTGGTAAGTGCTATTAAATCCACCTGGAAATCCAGTAAAAACTATTCACGAGTACCACAGTCAGACGACTGCATTTGATACATGATGAAAAATGCGGCATACATACATACATACATATACAATCACAAGCACAAATACATATACGACAAACGGTAAAAGAGAAGGACTCGCATAGTGATTTAGAAATTTATTTTCCCTTTGTTTACCGAGGGCGGCTCTTTAAGTAGAATAGAAAACTGTAGAAATTACATTCCCTTGGAACTAGTTACCAAATAAGCTAATTGGAAGGGATTATATTGGAAAGCAGATTTGTATCAGTCTGAGAAGCTGGAGAAACTGAGTTGAATCTATTAATTTTATTATATAAAAGGAATCATTATGATAGAAATTTATATCTGTTATTGTGGATTCTAAAAGGCTTATACTAATTTTCTCTTAGATTCCAAAAGACTGCTAGAATAAATACAATATTTTTGGTATCTTTGATGTCTGCAGTTTTGCTTAATTTACTATTGGATAACTGTCAAACTGCCCTCTTCGAAATTCTTTTTACTTGAGTTGAATATTTGTGTATGTTTGTATTGGTGTGTATCTAAGCGTGTATTTCTACATGGCACTAAACGCACATTACTTTGATTAATAACTGCCATTTGGTTGAGTTTTATGTTGTTTATGAAAATATTTTACACACACACACACATACACAGAGACATACATATTCACTCATGTGGCCAACGCAGTGAGGCAGGTCTAAGCCATATTTTGTGTGTCTTGTTTTTTGTTTTGTTGTTTCATTTGTTGTTTTTTTTTTTACTATATAAAAACACATATGTAGGCTTTCTCACTTATGAGTGTATTTTTTGAATGGTCTCCTTTTTTTTGTGTATAAATTTCATTTTTTCTGGGCCTGTTATTTATGGTCTTACCTCCGAAAAATGAACTCAAAATTTGATTTTCTTCAAGAATATTATAAACATTTACTTGAAAATATTGTTGGCAAAAAACTCGAGAATTTAAAGGAGAATTAAAGATACGGTATTTCTCATTTCGAAAGGCAAAGAAGACCTAAAGATTGTGCAGGCCGGTTATGTGTGGGACAAGTGAGTCCTACATCATAATGTTGGCAAATTGCTTTCATAATGAGCCACCAAGTGGTGCCAAGTGTGCTGGCCACACAAAGCCACAAGCCACGTGTCAACTCAGACCCCTCTTAGCAATAACCCCAAACCGGATCACCCCTTGCACCCTGCCCTGGGCAGCTAACAAAACCAACTGGCAAGTGGCAACGTGCGTGCATTTCGCACATAAATTTAACTAATTTGCTTTGGTTGACTCTGTGTGTTTGTGTGTGTGTGTATGTGTGTGTGTGTTTGCATGAGAACAAGTGTGGAGTTTTTGCTCACTGCCTCCATTTCGGTCCGGCCACAGTATTTTCCATTTCAAAATTTTAATTAGCGGTTCACAACAGACGTTGCCATTCCGCTTTTCCCCAGTATTTCGCTCTCTATTGCCACCCTCCCGCGCTTGGTTGACTGCAGCTGCTACTCTCTGCTGGTGCTCCGCTCTGTTGCTCTGTTTCTGGCGACCATTGTCTTTTATTGCCGCCATTCCTATTGCTTGCCGAGCATATTTCTTCCACTCATGGCTGCCCACCTAGCGCAACTTTCAGTTTCTTCATTTTTCAACAAAAACTTCATTACTCACTATTTTTACTCTTTCTATATATTTTTTTTTCTTGGATTGTCAATTGCAACCAAGAGACGAGGTGAGAGAAATCCACACTTTCTCAAAATCTCATAAAAACTTGAAAATGCTTGGCTGACTTGCATTTTAGCTGTTTTGCCAAAGTCTGTGATTCTATATTTCTTTACCAATATACTCTTCCTTTTTAAAGCCCTAAAAACTTAATAATCTTTCGTTTCGGAGTTTGCAAGACATCTGCTTCCAACATTGTTCTACTTGTCTTGAATATTTGGGCGACAATTCTGAAGAAATTGTATGATTTTCTTAGGACTTTTTTGAAATTTCTTGAGATTTGTAAAATGCAAGTTTTTCAAATTACTGCAAGCTGCAGCATTTTAAAGAGAGTATGGAAAATGTTAGAGTTCCTTGAGTGGTATTTATCCTGTGTCCTTTAGTTTTCTCTAACATTGCCGCTGCTGATGGCTGTGCCACATTAGCATTTCTTTTGCCGGTCTTTCGCTTTGGTGCCAAGTTTTTATTCCTACACAAGCCTCTTTCAGCTTTTCTCCATCATATTCTATACCCTCCCGCCCCGGTGCTGCTGTAATGAGCACACGCCCAAATTGCACGGCCAGCATTTAAATGCGTGCCAGTTTTTTATACTTATTTTTTTTTTTTTTTTGCTTTTTATTTTTTTAGCATTTCCTTTTTTATTTTACCCGTTTCGTTTTTTGTGGGGCATTCGGGCAAATGTTAAAGCCATAAGGAAAAGTCGTATACACCCACATGCCAACACTTTACACACAGTCACACACGCAATTTTCTTTCTTCTTGTTGCTTATTGTGCTGTTTGCTCAGCTCCGCTGCTGGCTGGGAGACACGAAGACACGGAGTCGCTTGCCTTTACTGTGAGCCAAAAATCAACATACCAAGTGACACACATATACAGAAAACTGTATGTTTGTGTGTGTGTGTGTGTCTGTGTTTGTTCTCCTTGTGTAGTGCCTTAGTTATGCAATGCTGAAATATTTGCTTGTTTAGTTTTGCATATCTTTGCATCACATCTGCTGCACAGGGAAGGAGAACAAAAAATTAAAGAAAGAAAAAAAAAACGCAACTCGGCAACACTGCAAAAATGTGGATGATACAGCTTGGTATACAAAGTGAAATGCCAAAGCGAGGCCCCACCAAACAGTACGAGAACAAAGCTCTTAAAAAAATAAAGCAAAAATACAAAAAAAAAAACAACAGCCAACAATTGCTGATGCTTTTACTGGCACCACTCCCTTTTGTCCAGGGCTGTGCTATCTCTTGCCACTGCTTCTTCTGTTGTTGATAGTTACAAAAATTTCCCTGCTGCCACACATAAATATTTTTTATGTTGTTGTCTTTGCTACACTCTGCATTTGTTTGTTTGTTTGTTTGTTTGATTGCCCGTCTGCGTCTGCTTGGCATGCTCGAACCCATCTCAAAACTTCATCAAGGAAGCTGTTAAATAAATTTAAAGACTACACTTTAAAAGATACAGGACTCTGCCCGTAGAAGAATTTCAAAAGAGAGCGGAAACAAAACCCAAAAGAACTTACTTGCATTCAATCTCATGTTTGAATTACCAGCATTCTCTGCCATCTCTGTCTTGTGGTAGTAGCAACCACTTCCTCTCCGACTTGTCCTTTTGGTGTTTGTTTGCTCAGCATTGGTGTGCTGAAGTGTACAGAAGAGTAATTTGTCTAAGGCTCACATTGGATTGATAGAGAAGATCAGACGAGAGGGAAAGCATATGGAAGAGCTTGTCTCAGCCAGTAAGTTATAGGGCACTTAGGTTTGCAAATTAGATTGAAAGAGTATGCTCGGTTGTGGACAGGCATTTACCCAAGACATTCGTTACGAAATTAACTTAGTTGGGAGCTGGAATTACCAGCCTCATGTGGGGTGGGTACTTCTTCAACGAAAAATAGGAAGAACATTCAGAATTTTAAAATACTTGAAAAGCACTTGAGATTAAGTTATACCGAGTGCCGTTCTCTTTTATTTTTCAAATAAAATTTGTTAAGTAGTCACTCAAATTTCATTTAATTCAGCAAGGTATTTTATTTAAAGTTGATTTAATTTGGCCTTCCTTCAGACACTTACAGACAGTTTTTTGCCCTTACCAAACTTAAATCAACTAAAATTCTCATTTCAAAATTCAAAAGCAAAGCCTGCGAAGGGCGAAGGGCGAAGAGGAACCACAACAGGCAATGGCCCTGACGCTGATGTTGATGACGGCGGCTCATGAAATGCCACCACAAATAACCATAAAACGCTGACGGCAAACGATGCATTTAAAGTTACAATACACACCGCACACACAAATATATATTTTTATATAGTACACACACACACACATACACATGCACAATACAATAAGTGAAAATGAGTAAAAATTATGCGAGCAATTTTCAAAGGCAAAAAAAAAAAAAAAGAAAGAAGCCAGCAAAAACAACAAAATTTCTATACACCAGCCCAGAATGGTGGCATGCATATTTTTCGAGCACAAATGTACATGAATATATATATTCACATTGGCCTGCACAAAGAGAAATGATCTGCTCCCTTTAAAAAATTGAAAATCCGACAAATTTTAAGGACTTGTCTTCTTGGTAAATCAAAAAGTTTAGGGTTGAGAATTATTTTATGAAAATTAATTAAGGAATTTTTTAAGGAATTTTTTAAGGAATTATATCATCTAGAATATCTTTAAGGTTCCAACATATATTATATTTTAATTTTTAAATCTGAAAAAGGTTCGAGATCTCATTGATTTTTCAGAAACGATTTCTCAGTGTCAAAACTGATGGAACTAAAGAGATCTAACTTTAATTTTTCTTACTGTAACTCTAAATAGATTTATAAATTTTCTAAAATAGCCAAGAAAAAAAGTTTCTGTTTTTTTGTGTTTTGTGTAGTAAATAATTTTTCTCTTTTTTTTAGCTAGAAGTCCTCATTGTTTGGGACTTTCGTGAGCGGCAAGGAGTGGTAAAGAACGTGGCGCAAAAATGTAATAAAAATGCACACAATTTTGTAGTCAGCAACCTGGCTAAAAACAGCAGCAACACAAGCAACAATAACAACACCAAGCATATGGCACTTAAGCAAAAGCGGAAAACGCCTGCACTTCCGTTTCTGAGCCACACAGAAGCACGTTCATTTTCTACTACAGCCTACTCTGTGGTGGTAAAGGTGGGTGTGGGTGCGGGCATGAGTGTGGGGCAAGGTAGTATATTTCCCTGCAAAGCCAACTTTCAATATGGGTTGGTTGTGATATTCGCGTTTTATTCAAAAAACCAACGTTGAGTGTAAAATGAATGGCGTGTCAGACAACAACAAAAGCAAGTCAAATATCAGAATTACTCAGTTGCTCGATTGCCCAACTGATGATGATGATGATTGCTGTTGTTGTTCTTGTTGTTGTTGTTGTTGTTGGCTGGTCTGGTTTGGTTTTTGGCCAATATATATTCTTTATGATTTTTGGCCACATTGCGCACGAGATTCTGGTGCTTAATTTTAACTCTAGAGCTCGAGCTCTTTATTACTTCATTTGAGTTGGCTTTCACAGCTACTCCCTCTCCTTATATACCATGTATACCATGTGGCCGAGGCCGTAGTACATTGCCAACGTTGCTGCAATAAAATTTACTGCTTCTTTGTCGATTTGGCACACCCTTAAAAGAACCCAAAACGGGAAAAAATCAACTTGATCCTGTTTTTTCTGGCTTCCCCTCGCTTCTTCCTTTTGACTACTTTGACTTACTTTCTTGATTGCACTTCGTTAAGTGGCAGCTTTTCTTTTGGGTTTCTCCTTTCAGAGACTCTGTCGCCACAACAACAACAACAACAACAACAAATACAAGACTTTGAGTATGCAATTTTATAATGGACATCGCATGTTTGGCGACTGGGTCGTCCACCCAGCTTGAAGCCAGTTGTGAGCACAAATCTCGCCCATTTTTATGCTTCTCAAACATAATGGCAAGTTTTTCTGGTTTGTGTAATTTATTTCCGCCGTATGTTGAGATTTCGATTTGTTGCAAATTTATGCAAATTTTTCAATTAACACGCAAATGTCGACAATTTAATGACAACTGACTGGAAAATGATTGTAAAAGTCAAAGGGACCACAGGTCGATTAAGTAATTCATTCCCATTCCCACATACTCGATTTTGTTGTGATTATTAATTTTTATTGAAAAAAGGAAAATATCATAAAGTGAGATTTTAGTAAAAAGTTACTCAGGTGCCGACCTTTGTTTTTACTTGTTATGAAACTTTAGGAATCAAACACCAATATTCATGTAATGAGGATTTCTTTGAAAAGGCCTTTCAATAAGTTCCTGGAAATTGGAGAGAATTTTGAGTTATGCAGCATTCAACTTGTCAGCTCACTGAGCCCAATTTGAGATCAACTAGCTTTTTAATGCAACCCTGAGTTATAGCAACAATCCTGGATATTCTGGGACTCCAATTATATACCTAAGGAATAAATAATTTTTAGGTTTTTTTTTTTTTAAGTTAGATGTGATATTAGGAATCAGTCAAAGCAAACAGTTTGAAAGCCTTAACCCAATTGGTTGAATAATTCTAAAAAAAAAAAGTAGTAGCTGCTTTCTTTCACTTTCACTTGCTTTATCATTACATTCTCTTTTGCCTAGCCCATTTAATTGGCACATACAACATTTCAAGTGCCCAATTTTTTGTCGAGCACTCTGTTTTTTTTTTTCTTCTTTGTTTGAATTTGTCAGCACTCGTATCGCTTAACCAGCCAACCAACCAAACCCTCACACACAGAGCCAACCAACCAGGCAACCAAGTCAGCCAACAAGTCGAACAACATTCGCAGCCAATCCCTTGCTCCCCTTAACCGACGGACCGACTGTCCGTCCAGTTGAGTGCAGTTTTCTTGCTGGTGATTTATTTTATGTCAACGTTGACATGTCAAACCATTCAAAGTGGTTTCACTTCCGCTCGGAAAATCTACCCCACTTCTTCATTCTACGCCCACGGGACAAACCAATTCTTCAAACCCCACCGACACCCCCACCGCTATCCTCCTTCCTCTTTAGTTGGAGCCGCGACGATAAAGCACGCGATTGTTGAGTTGACTTGAAATGCTGCCATTCCTCTTGTTGTTGTTGTTGTTGTTTTTGTTTCTGCTGCTGCTTCAGTGACATACTTGCGATTGAGGCGGCAAATATGTGAGTGAGTGTGTGTCCTGCATTGTTTTGCCCTCTGTAGCTTCTGGTTGGGTGGCCTTTTATGCTGCAAACTGAATCGCCAGTCCACTGACCGACCAACAATACTTCACTTCACTTCAACATTCTCTTTTCATTTGCCCAACCGCCAGACCATTATTATATTTTTTCTTTTCAGCTTTTCCCCTTTCTTTTTTTTTTTTTGGTTTGGTTTATCAACAATTGACTTAAGTGTTAAATACCGACCAACAACAACAACAACAACACACACTCATACTCTTGCATTTTGCACACCTCTACTTTTTTTGGGCATTCCAGTATATGTGGAATTGGGGGCGGGTTCGGCAATTGTGGCCGAGCTCTTGTTGACTTATAGTTTCACATTTCCTTTGTGCTTTTCGCAGGCATACAAAAATTTACAGTGGCTGAAAATTCCAAGCAAATGAAAATAATATATTATGCGATATCTTTCTACTTTCTTATGAGTGAACTTAGGATCCTTCACTGAAAGCTAGAAACAGCTTAGAACCTAAGGACTCGCGAGTCGAAACTAAATTATTTTCATAAAAACAAGTGATCTTATTAAATCGTTAGATTTACTTCTATCGATTGTCAGAGTATTAAAATGATTTATATATAAAAGGAATTCTGATCCCATGCGATGTGGTTTTTCAGATCCTAACTACTCAAAGTAAATTGATGGCTTCATATCATCTTAATTCATTCTAATGATGAAATAATTTAATATATTATAAAATTAGTTGGATAATCCTTATCTATTTTGCCATATCTTTATAAAGAAGGGGAATCCTTCAATGATTTGAATCTTGAGTAGGTTCGGTATTAATATTTCTTTTTTTTGCCCTTTGAAAATATTTAATTTATTTTATTCCAAAATAACAATAATATCATAATCTGAAAACTTTGAGTGCTTAGAACATAAAATCTTTCATTTGATAGGCAAAAATTTGTAGTCGTTTTGTCCACTGTGCTTTTGATCATAACCATTCGCCCTTTGACTTTTATTTGCTTAACATTTGTTAAGGCCGAAAAAGTTATGTTATTGCAGTCAATATGCGCTCTTCTTCTTCCCCTTTGAAACTCAAAGGGTGCTTTCCATCTTTAATCCTTTTGTGTGTATGACTCTGATTGTGCTTGTGTGTGTGTGAAATTTGAGAAATTGCCTTCCGTTGATTTTTGCTTTCAATTGAATTTGGCGCTTGGGCATTGTTGTTGTTTTGTTTTGTGTGTTGACTTGAAGGCTTTGTTGTGAATGCCAAACACAATTGAACATTATTCACTTTATTTATTGTTTGTTGTTCTTTAATATTTTTCATCCTTTTGTTGGCCGAACTTACAATTGTTTTTCCAGCCTCCACCCAGTTCGAGCTTTCAATTTTAATAACTTTTGTAGTAGGAAATTAAAGCCCACCAATCCCAAAAATTTAATTATTTTTGACTTCGATAAAATGTTGGAGTACTCACCGCCATAAACCACGCAGGTCACCTCCAGGCTGCCACCCTCTTCGTAGGGACCGGCCCGAGAATCGATACGCAAACGGCGCTCGTTAAAGATGTTGGGCTGTTGGGGTGGCACTGAAATGATTATAAGAGTTTCAGTGTCAATAAACGATATGATAGAAATTGGAGATCTGGGTTAATTGATCCCTTCCGCGTTGTATTTGTGGAATATTTAAAAAGACCATAATTAAAATGCTTTCAAGCACCATCAAAATAAACAAATTCAGACCGCAAATCACAAACGATTTGGATTACCGAAATCCCCGCTCCTTCTTTGTATTGGCCAAAAGGACAATAATATATCAAAGTAAATGCACAATTTAAATAGCGCATAACAAATGTGCAAGTTTTGCGGTAAACCAAAAATCATTTTGGCTAATTTATTTCTGTCTAACTGAACTGGCAAAATTGGAATATAAATGTAAATGGTAATTGCTTTCATACAATATCATAATTCATATATGTATATAAACATATATATATATATTTAATAAAGTAAACAAATGTTGAAAAAAATGAAACATATATATTTAATAAAATCACAAAGAAAAAATTATATGAATTTTGTATCAATTTCAAAATGTGGTTTTTCGTTTTTAAAGCGAAAAAATAAATACACAATTATATATTATACATTAATACAGAGGTAGATTTAATTCAATGGCAAAATTTTTAATTGATAGCTGAATGGTTAAGAGCATGTTAAATTATACTTTTATATATCTCGAACAAAATTAAACTTATAAAGGAAAAATTATTAAGTTAACACAAAAAAAGCCAAAAAAATAAAATCTCTTTGATTTGAATATCTGTGAACACTGTTCTATCATAAAAAGAAAACGCTATCCTATCAAAAGGGTTAAGTGAAAATGAAAAGCCTCAAATATTTGGATTTCAGAAAAAAAGAAAAAAAATTGTTTTTCATATTTATGGCGTATGTTGTGGGCCAATAAAAAACCAATTTCTATACGCACCAACAACTTCTAAATTGACATTGCTATTTCTGGTCTGCGAGAGTTTAAAATCCACGCGACAACGAAAGTTGCCCGCATCCTTTTCCTGTTGACAGGCGAGCCACAAGCCAAAAATACACAATAAAGCGGATGAAAAGAGAGAGAGAGAGAAAGAGAGAGTGAGAAAAGAAGAGAAGCAAACATTTTCAATTATAAAATTTTTTGTCATGCAGTTGACATATAAAAAATTTAAACAACTTTTTGGTGGGGACAAGACAAACATACCTTGACCGGGTTTATAATCAATTCCGCTGGCTCTTTGTGTGTACGAAAGACTGCTCGATCCTCGAGCACCTCCTCGTCCCGCCAATGAGAGGGTGTGCCCGCATGGGCACCTCTTGTATCATAGCTGCTCGAAACGAAGAAAATACGAAATAAATAAATAAATGAAAATCGCAAACATTTATTTACAACATCAAACAGACTTAACTCTCTCTGTGTGTGTGTGTGTGTGTCTGCGATCTGGAAAACTTACCTATAAATGGGTAAATTATTTTTGTACCAAACAACCAGAAGCACTTTGTCATCCGGCAGACTTGAGCCCACATCGCATTTGATTTGGGCCGAACTATTGACAAGCACACGAAGTATTTCACCATCTGCAAAATGGATAAAAAGAAGAAAACAAATTTATTATACGGAAAGTAAGAAAAGTTTGCGATTTCTTGGCTTCTTGCTTGGTTCGACAGCTTGCTATTTTTTTCACTCTTCAAAAGAAATCAATTTCGAGCAAAATTGATTTTCAAGTGGCCACAAGCGCCGCAAGCAAAATTGTGCCAGCAATTTGTCAAAAAAAAAAAAATGAAACTACAAATGCGCAAAACTATTGCAGATAAATTGTATTCTTCTCCTTGGCCAACACAAAAATCAAAAAGTTTATTTATCCTTCCCTACGACTCAATAAAATTCTATGTAAAATGAAAAAAAAGATTCTCTATTTGGGTAACCAGAACAGTCCATGGTTAAATTTAATGCGCCTAATTAGCCGCTTCGACCAGAAAATCTCGATAACATTAAAACAAACCCAAATAGAATTAAAACCATAAAATTTCTCATCCCCTTTCTTCATAGAAAGTTGTGTGGAAAATTGTACATTGCGGCTTATGTGGCTGCACCATTTGACTAAGCTAAAAAAAAAAAATAAAAAATATTTTATCGATTGCTGCTGGGAGATTTTTTAAGCCGAAAAAGAGATATATATATAAATACATATATATATATATATATATATATAAATCAAGTGTCCATATCACCGTCCACAAGACTAAGCTGGCTTTGGCTTTGTGAAATTCGCTTTCCAAATTCCACCTACACCGACCCCCTCTCTTTCTTTTTTTTCACATTCGATGATAGTGCAGACCACATATGTGGATTACAAAATGGCCAACAGTTTGATATGTTTATGGTCTTAAAAATCAATACACTGCTAAAAAGTTTCGAAATTTTTATGGGAGCAAGCAATTAAAAAAAGATAGGAATTGCTTGAACTGAAATACTTTTTAGAGAGAACTTGTAGTCTTATTATAAATAAACTTGATACACATTATTTTCTTACAGTGATTGATTTCGGAACTTATAATATAAGCTGGCACTTTTCCTAATATCATTAAATTAAAATTGTCTATGAAAAAGAAGCGGGTGAAATATTTATAAATAGCCCAGTCATAAGATTCTTAGAATTTCCATTCAAGCTATTTTCATATCTAGGTCATTTTATCAACATTGATGACGTCATAAAATAGAGAGCTGGACCAAATCGCCTTGAGCCGAAAAGCTTTGTTTTCGAATTTTGCACTTGTGTAAGCAATCTACAAAACAGAAAATGCTTTTGAGCCTGGCCTACACAATAAACCGACTGAGAAACGCACAATCTAACACACTCCTCCGGCAGGACAGGCAGCTATCCATCTTTCCAATTCTCCATCCATCCATCCATCTAAATATTCACTCATTCATTCCACAACATTCTCGAAATCCACAACCACTTCCTTTCTTTCAGGCCTCAATTCAAGCCATTTCAGCTGCTCTCGCCTTCGGCACTGCTTGGCATTTTCGGTCTACAAGCGGGCGGGGGATGGCAGTAAAAGACGGGAGGCTTAGCCCCAATGTTGTGTCACAATGTCCACGCCTGCACAACGACCACATGATAAATAATCGATAAATTATGTGGACACATGTTTAATCTACCATGAAATAGAATCATTTCCCTTCAATTTGTTTGTCCACACACAATACAGCACAAAAAAAAAAAAAATAAATAAATAAATACAACAGATGTGTGCGTTGATGTTAGGAATAGCGAGCCTGCGGCAGCCTGACAGTTTTTAAAAATAAATAATGAGCTGGGTACGTAATAATACCCAAGAGTCTAAAGAGCCAAACAAACGCAGTTTAGAGTTTCGCCCAGCCTCTTCTTCGATGCTCTTCTTGTTCTAACTATGAATAGATATATGAGCAATTTAGTCGCTAAGTGCAGTGGGCCATTGTTGGGGTAAACCAATGTAACGGGGGGGTGGTAGAGCAAACGATGTCATGAAATATTACGCATACGCCATGTAAACGTTTTCCCATAAATGAAAGCCATGAATAACGCTAAATTCTGCCACCCACTCCACTGGCTAAATAAACACTTGACCACTCAGGCCCGACAAGTTGTCGGCAACACCCTCAAACTAGGGGCACAGGTACCAAGAGGGAATTACAAATTGCCTAGAATACAGGCTGCCTTTGCTGTTGACCGTACACACATAATGATACATTTATCATTTACTTAATTGCATGCCATGCATTACAACTTCGACAGCCTTTAAAGAGGACAAAACCAAAAGCCAACGAAAGCTCTGGTCTCCTCGCTCACTATCCGTTTGAATGGCCGGCTGGACGGCCGTCTGTCTTGTTTCCCATCTGTCTAGTTGGCTGTCTGCCTTATTGTATAAAACAATTTGTTAATTAATATTTTATTTAATTGGCAAGCAGGCCATCAAAAGGAGTTGCTCGGTTCTTTCAACTTTTGTCAGTCAAGGACTGCGTACCCTTCTCTTTATATTTCATTTTTTATCAACTAATACAAGTAAGCCTTTGTCTTGGTTTTTACATGAAAACTTTAACTTATTTATTTTGTGCCCGAGACTTTATCGTTCTACTTTTGTTTTGCTCCTTGCCACGACAGAGACATACTAATTACTTGGCTCCATTGTGTGCTCTCAATTGCAATGACAATGACACGGAGTTGTCGTCCTCGTTCGCAACATGTGACACTTGTATGACAAAAGAATTTTATTTTTCTTGCTATTTTTATTGTTGTCACTTTAATGTAATTAAACTTTTTGTCTGTCTAATTGACACTTGTGTTGGTAAAAAAGACTTGACAGTCAAACTTAATTTTGACGCATTTACACACACATTTATTTCAATTTCCTTACCTCCATTGTAGATTGCGGATTATAAAATAGGGAGAACTGGGAGAAACAGTTGCAGTCACTCACACAATGCCAGCTGAACAAAACAAATAAAATCAACAATGCACTGCAAGCAAACAAAAACAAGCAACTTGTAGCACAATAGCAACCCTGACAAAGCCTGGGAATTTATTGTAGGCCAAGATAACCAAGACTAGGGAAGACAATGAAGAGGTGGAGAAGGCTATAGCACAAATAAGGTGGTTAAAAAGGAGTGCTCACCAGCAAAAAAAGAATGCTGAACAAGTATTTAGTTCTTTTTTTTTCTCTCTCTCTCTCTCTCTCTCTCTTCTTTATGTAAAAGGAGAATGAGTCTGGTAACTTTGGTAAGCCAGGTGGTTTGGTTGGCTTGCACATATACACACTCTGAGATATCCCACTAAATACAAAAACCACGTGACAATGTTTTTCTATGCAGTTTGCAACAATCAGTGAGAGCAAAGGAAAAAGTTGGTTTTGAACTTTGTGGTACTGAAGCCACAGCATTGTCAATTGTAGGGCTTGAGCTAAAGAACTAAAAGACAAAAAGGAAAAGGAAAGAAAAAATATGACAGGGAAAAGTAGTCGGATCAAAGACCAAAATCAGCTCACTAGACGTATACGTAATTTCAAAATCAATAAGTATGCAACGGCATTGAACATTTTATTAAAAATTAAAAGTAAAACAGTGAAGACTTGAACCTTCTCAACTAAATTGAAGTGTGCAGCTTATTCATGTCACCAAATGAAAGCAACATATTTTGTCCATTAAATATTTAGCTTTTGAGCTCTGTAATTAGCCTCAAGTCGTGATATTCCTTTACAAATTGTAACCAATTACATTAGTCTGGTTTGGTTGTTGTATCTATCTTTGTCTAGGTTCTTAAGACATTTTCGAATATTCAATTCGCAGTTGTAGCTGTGCCCTTCTTACCTTCGACTTTTTTAACAATTGTATTCCGATTTTTCCCCGAAAAGAAGCTCGAATCTAAAAATAACATCACGCAAATCCTTCTTAAAAGCAATGAACATTCTCGACTACACAAATACCCAAAGAGCAGAAGACGTAGCTAAAGCAGCAGGTGGGAGCATATCAATAGCAAGCTAGGAAACAATACCCATAAACAAAAAAAAGAATCTTTCTTTGTTTATTTTGCTATTTTTATACCCTGTACCTAAAAAGGTACAAGGGTATATTAAGTTTGTCAAATGTATGTAACATAGAGAAGGAGACGTCAGAGACCCCCCAAAGTTACCTAATGTATGATCAGGGTGACTAGAGAAATCGATCTAGCCATGTCCGTCTGTCTGTCTGTCTGTCTGTCTGTCTGTCTGTCTGTCTGTCCGTCTGTATGAACACCTCGTTCTCAGAGATGGTAAGGCCTAGAAAGTTCCGGTTTGTTGCTAATAATCATTTGTTCTGCAGGTTAGATCAAGTTTATTATATTTTTTTAATATCCGATTTAGGTTCGGAATAAAAAGTATAAAACCACAACAACCTCAAAAAAAGGAAAAAGTTTATAGGCCATAACTTTTCTGTTTGCTATCATATTATTACGAAAGCTTGCAGTTAAAAGTTTTTATATGTTCGCAATATGGATGTGAAGTTTCGATCTGATCAGACAACTATATCATATAGCTCCCATAGGGCCGATCGAAAGTGCAAAAATCGTTTTAACGTCATAATTTCTTTATCTTTAAAGATATTTTATTCAAATTAAGAAAAAATGTGAACTTAAAAATACTCAGCAACTGTGCAAAGTTTTAATAAAATTGGAGATCTACATCATATAGCTTCCATAGGGCTAATCGGTCAAAAAATCCGATTTCTGTGTTATTTTTGTCAGAAAACGGGTTATTTATGAACCAATCGCAACCAAATTAAGCATAAGACAGTTTTTAGTATAAGTTTTTAATAACTCCAAATTTTATTGAAATCGGATGACTATATCATATAGCTTCCATAGGGCTAATCGGTCAAGAAATCCGATTTCTGTGCTTTTTTGTCAGAAAACGGGTTATTTTTGAGCCAATCGCAACCAAATTAAGCACAAGACAGTTTTTAGTATAAGTTTTTAATAACTCCAAATTTTATTGAAATCGGATGACTATATCATATAGCTTCCATAGGGCTAATCGGTCAAGAAATCCGATTTCTGTGCTTTTTTGTCAGAAAACGGGTTATTTTTGAGCCAATCGCAACCAAATTAAGCACAAGACAGTTTTTGGTATAAGTTTTGAATAGCACAAAATTTTGTTGAAATCAGATGGCTATATCATATAGCTCCCATAGGGCTAATCGGACAAAAACTCCGATTTTTTGTTTTTTTTTTTTGTTTTTTGTCAGAAATCGGGTTTTTTATGCACGAATCGCAACCAAAAATACCATATGATAGTTTCTTTTGTAATAACCCAAAAAGCGAAGTTTTAATCTGATCGGACGACCATAATATATAGTTTCCGTATGGCCTCTTGGAAGTGCCAAAATTGTTTTAATGTCGTAATTTCTTTGGTCTTAAAGATATCTCTGTTAAATTTGGGAATAAGTCGTGCTTTAGAACACCAATCAATTGTGCAAAATTTAATCGAAATCAGATGGTATTTTTATTATTTTGTCAGAAATACTGATTTACGCTCCCTACAGGTACAGGGTATCTCAAACTCGGCTGCGCCCGAGTTTAACGTTCCGAATTTTTTATTTTTATATTATTGTTTGCTCATGTGTTAACCACAGAGACCAAAATAATTTTGCTGGTTATGGCAAAGCTTTTCTTTTGAGATCTCACTGTCAAAGTCAATGATAGATAACCTGGATTTATCTGTCCCTCTTTGTTTCGATATTTAAGCAGATTGTTATTGTCAGAGCTTCAAAGTCAACTGGCTGGGCAGGGCAACTTGAATCCAGTTAGTGAGCTTATTAATTGACAGCCCACTGGGATGGCTATACAGTTCGTTGGGCAGGAAGATAGTGGATAAATGAATGGTCAAGTCTGTGGTGCTTCAATGGTTGCTGCATCAAAATGATAACTTCAAAAGTTTCCCCCAGCTGTAAAGCTCATTAGAAGTTTGCAACCGAAGGCAGCGAAATGGAGCCAAGCCAAAGTTGGACAGCGTCTAACTATTTCAAATGCTTAAGTGCATAGAATCATAGCAATTAATTTCACCATTTTTCATTTAGAGTGAGAAGAAGGTTGTGGCTCACTTAAGTAATTTTTAAATCAATTAAATGAGTTAAGTTTTCATTACGAGTATTCTTTGGAAACCATCAGGTCTAAGAAATTTGTTCGTTTCAAGAATGCATGAAAATCAATTGGGCAAAACTTTCAATGACATGTAGGCCAATGAACTTCAACCTCAACCAGTAAGCTTTTGTGGTCAGCTAGAAGAATAAGGGAAAGAACTCACTTTGTCATGGCTCAGTGCAGCCACGTGCCCCGCTGAAAGTCCGAGTGAGTTTTCAACTCGAACGAAATGACATATGAAAAAGGCTATGAAGTTGTATAGCTCACGGACATCGTTAGCACAAAATTGTTTGAGGTAACAAAAGTTGAAACAGAAAATATTAAAAAAAAATTCCCACATATAAAGAAAGGGAGCGGTAAAAAAGAATAAAGGAAAATGCCTGACTGGTTTTCGCAGAAAAAGTGAGAGAGGAAATTTGGAAAGTCAGTCACACAATATGAAATTTAAAATCTGCCAGTTAGAAGAATTTTCTTTTATTTCTTTGGGTTTCTAGGGGAAAAGAGAGTAAACTGCCAAGAAACAGAATATTTAGAAATATTTTCCTTTTGTTTGGAAAGATGAAGTTTAACATAATTTTTTAGCTACCAGAGGGGATCTATTCATCCTCACACTGATAAATCAAAATTTATGCTTGCCAAATATTTTGGAAAATTTTTCTATTCCACTCAAAGAGAGTGATGGAATGGAAGAGCCCGCGAAAGACTCGACACGTCCGCCAACTTACAACTTTATTATCCCGTCTCGCGACTTTGGCAATAATTTCGGAATGCAATAAATTTTATTTAATGTGCAATTTATGGGACACCATTTAATTAGTTTCAGTTGTTTAGCCGTGTGTAGTATGTCCCAGTCGATTGTAGTAGGCCAGCCTACCAATCCTTAGACCCTGACCAGCTTAGTCCTTGTTCTTGTTGTTTGCTTTTCCAGAGACTAAATGCTTTGGCAAATTGATGTTGACAGAGATTATTGGCACTGGCATTTTTAGCAGAGGCACGTAAGGAGCCCACGCACTCAACCTGCTTTCGCTTGCCCTCAGATTCCAGATACTTTGTGCTACCTTCCCAGATACATTTCGCCTGGAGCTGTGCTGCTCGTCTGTTAATGGGCAAAAGTTTTTTGGCCTTCCCGACAAGCTTTCTAATCTTTCTTTGTTCTACTGCTTCGTACTTTTATTTTTACTTTATTTTATTTATTTTTATTTTTTTGTATTCCTCAGTGCGACTTGTTAGCAACTGCCGTTATAACTTCCGCTTTACGCTTGGCGGGCCAGGACGCCCATTGACCTCGTCAACATTTATCTAATGGTTAAATGGTTTTTTCCCTCACATATGGTAAGCATGTTGGCCCATTCTCTGCCCTCTCCCAAAAGCCGAAGTGCCCCTTTGTTTATAAGCCCAAAAGTTTGCCGTACTTTTCATTCTCTTTCTCTCTCTTTTTATTGGCATTGCCTACAACAATTGTCTTTGGCCTTTTGTCTTTCAGCATTTACCATTTAACAATTTATTTGTTTTGTAGTTTTGCCATTTGTTGACTTTTTTCGCTTCTTCACTCCCCGGCTGGATTGGAGTTAGTTATGATTATGAGCGTGCTTATAGCACTTGCTGAAAAGAGTCTCGTTCCTTATCAAGATTAATTGCTGGAAAATTTTTATGTAGCATACCCAAAATAGGCGACACTTTGGTTAATGGCTAATGGGACACGCTGTTCAAGGGGCGCGCCAGGGGGCGTTCGTCGTGGGGTGTTTGCAATTTATCTTGTCGTGTTGAGTGTGACTCTTCAAATATTCAATAGTGGTTGTAGTGTCTTCATTGGCGGTTAAGTGTGTGGAAATATGGAAATGTGTAAAGTTTCTAATTTTTGATAGGATTTCAAAACCTTCGGATTCTGAATAATTGATTTTTACCAGACAAGTGTTAAATTATTTTTAAGGACTCAAGTCTGATCGCTAGAAAGAATCGGTCCCATTTTTTAGCAACCCATGTGGCATTAACTTTCATTCACTCTTTGGAATCGATGACCCTTGCATTTCACCTTCACTTCCTTGCAGCGTTAATTGATGGAAAGCGACCGAAAAAAGTGTAAAACACAAAAAGAAAAACCTCTTACGACATGCAAATAATAATTGCGCTATTAAAAGTTGCATATTAAAAACAACAAGAGGACAAAAACGACGGTAGCCGTAAAATCGAAATTGTAACACGAAACAAGCCCAAGCCAATAGGAAAAATAACAGCAGCGTGAGTATGGTGGCAAATACTTTGAAACATGATTTTACACAACACATAACACGCATATTACAAACAAACACACAAAAATATGCACATATATTCCAACTTTAATTCACACATACCGCCATGAGGAGCCCAACAAAAACCATTTATTAGTAGGCACACTGGTGTGTGTGTGTGACAAGTGTGTGTGTTGTTTGTTTGGTGTTTTTCAGCAAAAACCTTGGCACATAAATTATTCATTGATTAGCAACAAATGCCATTAAACATGCACCCAAAGTACTTTTGCGGCAACGCAAACGGCAAACGACACCATTCAAACTCAAACCAAACAACCACAATCCCTCAATCAAGCTCCTGAGCCTCCCTTCGCTTCACTAAAACCACGAAAAGCAAAAACAACAACAACCACTTAAATTACTGCCACCAAGTGCTCCTGCATTGGCATCAATTTAAACAGATTGTTTTTGATGACAGAAACAGTGGAAAAAATATGGGAGAAGGGAGGAAGTAAACTAAACAATAAAACACTAAAAAGAAAAACATATGAAAAGTAATAAAAAATTCTCTAGCTAATCGAAATATTTATTCAGCACATTTTGATAGCTCATTACATAAATATGTAGCTGATTATCAGGGCAATAAAGGTGGAAACAGGTAGATGCTAGTTTTTATACCCTGTACCTAAAAAGGTACAAGGGTATATTAAGTTTGTCAAATGTATGTAACATAGAGAAGGAGACGTCAGAGACCCCCCAAAGTTACCTAATGTATGATCAGGGTGACTAGAGAAATCGATCTAGCCATGTCCGTCTGTCTGTCTGTCTGTCTGTCTGTCTGTCTGTCTGTCTGTCCGTCTGTATGAACACCTCGTTCTCAGAGATGGTAAGGCCTAGAAAGTTCCGGTTTGTTGCTAATAATCATTTGTTCTGCAGGTTAGATCAAGTTTATTATATTTTTTTAATATCCGATTTAGGTTCGGAATAAAAAGTATAAAACCACAACAACCTCAAAAAAAGGAAAAAGTTTATAGGCCATAACTTTTCTGTTTGCTATCATATTATTACGAAAGCTTGCAGTTAAAAGTTTTTATATGTTCGCAATATGGATGTGAAGTTTCGATCTGATCAGACAACTATATCATATAGCTCCCATAATCGGTCAAGAAATCCGATTTCTGTGCTTTTTTGTCAGAAAACGGGTTATTTTTGAGCCAATCGCAACCAAAGTAAGCACAAGATAGTTTTTAGTATAAGTTTTTAATAACTCCAAATTTTATTGAAATCGGATGACTATATCATATAGCTCCCATAATCGGTCAAGAAATCCGATTTCTGTGCTTTTTTGTCAGAAAACGGGTTATTTTTGAGCCAATCGCAACCAAATTAAGCACAAGACAGTTTTTGGTATAAGTTTTGAATAGCACAAAATTTTGTTGAAATCAGATGGCTATATCATATAGCTCCCATAGGGCTAATCGGACAAAAACTCCGATTTTTTGTTTTTTTTTTTGTTTTTTGTCAGAAATCGGGTTTTTTATGCACGAATCGCAACCAAAAATACCATATGATAGTTTCTTTTGTAATAACCCAAAAAGCGAAGTTTTAATCTGATCGGACGACCATAATATATAGTTTCCGTATGGCCTCTTGGAAGTGCCAAAATTGTTTTAATGTCGTAATTTCTTTGGTCTTAAAGATATCTCTGTTAAATTTGGGAATAAGTCGTGCTTTAGAACACCAATCAATTGTGCAAAATTTAATCGAAATCAGATGGTATTTTTATTATTTTGTCAGAAATACTGATTTACGCTCCCTACAGGTACAGGGTATCTCAAACTCGGCTGCGCCCGAGTTTAACGTTCCGAATTTTTTGGATTCAAAACCCTCTAGGCCGGATCTGTAAATCAATATTTTCACAGTAAAAATAAAAAAATTAACTTTTAATGCATAGCCCATTCTTTATTTTTTTTTTAAATTATGGTAAGATACATCATACCTCTTTATTGCCCTTTGAAAAAATATTATCGCCTAAGACAAACTGAGTGGAGCTGACTATATCTTTTAAGTCTTTAAACGTATATTTATACAAAAATAGTAAAATAAGAAACTAATAAGAAATTGAGGAAGCTTAGATTCCAATCAGTTGAAGATATCGATATGGATATCGATTGGATATATCATAGACAACTACCTCTTTATTAATGAGACAAGCTGAGTGGAATCAGATGACTTTATCTATCAAGCCCTTAAAAGTATTTTAATATGTGTATAATGATGATATATGGGATTGTGAAAAATTGCAGGGAGAATAGATTCCGATCGTTTGGGAATATCAGATTAAGGAACCATTCAAGGAACTGTATTCAACTTCCTATTTTCTGGCCTCCTCCAACACCATGCAAAAAATGCCCCATCCGAGTTTGATAAACCCAAAATAAATTAGCCGATGAATTTTTAATTGATTTCTATTTTTTTAACCCAAAAATTGTCTTATATTCTTTATTTTTAAGACTAAAAGAAAAACAAGTTTAAAAACAATTTTCCAGTTAAAAAAAAATAAAGAATTCCTACCCAATTTATATTTATTTTTTACGCCAGTTTTTATTTAGCGATATTAAATGTGTAAGTATAAAAATACATTAAAATGGTTGAAGACCCCCAACAAGCTACATTTTAAAAGGCTTAAGCTTTACCCAGTTTTTCAGAGACTTTTAAATAGAACTGAGCAGTTAATACGGCCATTGTACAAAGTGGGGCAAGTAAAATTCCGACCTAGAATTTTTTTGCTGGCCTCACATATTTTTTTTTATGTTTTTTTTTTTAGCTTTTTTAATTTAAATGTTTTTGGCAGGCTTTTATACGCACACAAAAAAATACTCTCCCTCTCGTATAGAATATCTCAATCTCCGCCCACCCCTCTGCATTCCCACTCACGTGCACAAATTGTAACGTCAACAGCTTTTAAGCTTGGCGCGCTGATTTCGTACACAAAAATGTTGGCAAAAGCCAGAGATGTGGTGAAAGAGAATAAAAAAAAAAAAAATTCGCCTGATAAAAATTTCGTAAAACGGGTAGCAAAAGAATACAATTTTTTCAATTTTGGTTTTTTATTCCTTTTCTGTTCAGCTGGGAGATCTTTTTTTTTGGCACCCACGTGGGCAGTAAGAGTAGCAAAAGCGTATGCGGTGGCAATGCCAGGAGCAAAATCAGCAGCATTGCACGTTGCCCACAAGGGTTGGGCGTGGCTTTGGTCCTGGTGGCTGGAAGCGGTGCTGAAGGAGGTGGCGGTTCTTGTTACTCAGCTGCCTTGTGGTTTTCACTTTTTTTTTTTTTTGTTTTTTCTTTATTTTGAGTCTGCCTAGGCTGTGGAAATGTTTGCGGTTGTATAAACAGGGGAAGAGAAGAGCCGAGACTCTCCGGCACATGAGTTATGCAGTCTTCTAGCAGGCATGTGTGTGTGTGTGTGCTACAGCTGCTTATGTGCGTGCGGTTTTTAATTCCCCTAATTTTGCGCTTAGCCCTGTCAATGGCAACTTTGGCCGAGTTAGTCCCGCATTACGACTTTCTGTTTTGCATTGAAATTGTGAGAACGTGTGTGTATTTTGCGATTTCAATTTCAAAGCTTTTAGCAAGCGTTCCACGCTCATCTCAACTCATTTCATGTCTAACCATTCTCTTTCTTTCTCTCTCTTTTTACTAGCTCCTTTTGACCATGCTTTGTGCTTCACATTTAAGAGTTTCTTTTTTTGTGTTTCAAGGCTCGATGAACACTCCTTTCTGGCCTCCTCAAATCCGTTTTTGCGGTCAGCTCTTGATGGTTGCCCAGCTAATGTGGCAACAGCTGAATCAAATTTTTAAAGTAACCGCCTTAAATGAAAATGAAATTTAGCCGGTTAAGTTGAAAAGCCATTTATCTTCAATTTTAAGTAGCCACACACACATGCGTCTAAAACTTTGTACATGGTCTATTGATTAATTGCATTTTACGCTTTTATGTGGAGTTTTTAAAATTAAAACCAAAAAAGTTAGAATGTTTAAAAGAATCCTTTCCCAGCCACAAACTCCTGAGGTTTTCTTTTTTTATTTTACCATGTCTCGTTGAGTATGCCGAAGGTTCTTGAACCTTTCCAGCTACAACCACGCCCTTAAAAATCCTTTGCACTGGCACTAAGTGTGTCACGCACACACCTGAACAGAAGGATCACTATGCCTTGGCTTACCTTCGCCTAGATAAAATATGCAGAAATAAAAAAATTGTATATAAAATAGAAGTGAGCTGCACGAGCGACTTTTATGTCTGCCAGATAAAATGAGGGGGGGAAACAAAACAATGCCAGGGTGAATCTCAACAAAATAAACCAGCTGTATTCATAGCGATGCCGCGAAAGGATGCTGGGGAGCCCAGAAAAAACTGTCAGCCAAAAAGTATAATAAAATGCAGCAAGTGACACTTTTAACTTGTTTACTTTATTTTTACCTTTTGCACCCCTCAAAAGATACGAAGGGCAAATGCTGATGCAAAAATGCAGTTGCACTTGGCCAACCTCCTCCTGGGAGCGTTGGCGATGGTTATATTTATTTGAATATGCACAAACATTAATTGATAACAGGAAAAAGCAACTTTTTAAATGTGAAGCTATCTAAATTAGGGACAAAATACTTTGGAGAATCTAGTAAAGAAATCATATTGAGTCAAGATTCCGCCTGTATCAATTAGACTATGTTAATTTTTTTTGTTTAATTTTTCTTATTTTAGACTTGTTCGAATTTTGTTCATATTCCTTTCAAACTTATCTTTATATTAAATCAAGCAGAATTACGTAAGCTTTTAACCTAATTCCCGATTTAATTGCAAAGCTAATAGACCTTTGGCTATAACTTTTTTGTTTTTTGTTTTGGCTGCGGAGAAGTGTATAAAAATCAATTATGACATACACATGAAATTTTATGGCCTACAATCGGCAAACACGATGGGTAAAAACTAAGCCGCAGAATTGCCAAAACTCATACAACAGACACCTCCTGGAATCCCTCCGGGGCCTAACTAATACCACTTCAGTGAAAGGCAGAAACGGGTCCACTCGAAGCAATAAAGACAAAGCAGCGGCAGTTAAGCGATGGCAAACAAAATATATGACCAAATGGGCTGATTCTCGGCTTGCCCAACCCACTGAAAGTGGTTTAGTATTGAATGCCAAAGGCATTGAGAGTGCCTAAAGAGTGATGGGGTAGAGAAAAGTTTTTGGCTTCGCGTAAAAACGACAGTGCCTGAGTATTGGCCAAACAAAGGGCCATAAAGGATATATGACAGAAAGGGCTACGGAGAGCATGAGAGAGACAGAGAGAGAGGGGGTAAAAGTGTATGCAGAGAACCACAAAAACCATAACCGTCGCCATATTTTGATGAAATCACACAAGCACACTAACACACACACACACAGACACACACATGCACGCATAAATTGGGGGTTCTGTGGGCCCAGTTCAGCCTCCACCATAACCAAAATTGATTTCATGAATATTTCAGAAGGCTTACCACGCATGTCTGAGTGTCGCAATCAGAGGCGTGCATCGGTGTGGTTGTGTGTGTGTGTTACTGTGTGTCTGCATCAATTAACCTGCCTAGCGCTTTGTTGTGGCTATTGCCTAAAATTTTTCAGCCATCAAAAGTAATAAAAACCACGATATGTTCCTTCTCCCTCTGCACCCTCGATATTTATAAAGGTTTTATTGTTTACATTTTTTTTTTGTTCTTTTTCTTTATGTGCGCCCAAAATGCGAAACTTAAACGAAACTAGAATCGAACAATTCTATGCATATTCTTTTTTTTTTTTTATTTGTAATTCAATCAACTCTTCTTCATTCACTGTCCACCTCCTGTTTAGCATTTTATTTTTATTGGCTACGGTATATTTTTTTTTATGCTGTCAGTTTTATTGTTATTGCAAAAAGTTTGTGGCCAGTTTATTTTCATTTTTTCTTTTTAGAATTTTGGCAAATTTACCAAAATTGGTTTAGTTATTTTGCGTATGTGGTTGATTTTAAGGGGATCCAAAACAACAGAAAATAAATTTAAATTTTTAAAAATTGAGCCTCGCCGTCCGCCTCCCAGTCTGTAAATAAAATGCCTGTCAGTTAACAGTTATTTAAGAGAATCTTTTGCTGACTTGGCCGACCTTGCAGACTTGAAATTTCCAAGAGCAAAAACTTCGTCTGATGCTCCTTAAAAGTATTTGACCGCAATCGTCTAAATTGCCAACTCGGCAAACTTAACTTATGTAGTATAATCAAAAATGCCCTTAACAAAAACACAAACCCAAAATCACACTTCCACACAAAAAGCAACAACTTTAAATAAACTTCCCAAAAAAAAAAAAAAAATATATATATATATATATATATATAGAAAGCTCAAGACTTGGCAGCCATAAGCCAAGGCCAAATCTGTCGTTCCCCCATGTAAGCATGTATATGTGTATTTTCGGCCTCTGTTTGACTTTCTGCTTGCAGTCAAATTCTTATCAGCCATTTTAATAATGGCCAGCTTAAAGTGTACGACAAGAATAATGTTTGCCAACATAGAAAAAAGAGAAGAAAGCGCCTTGAAACCGAAATGAGATATCATAGGGAGAAGCTGTTGGTCTTTTGCAGACAGTTTGAGTCTCGGAAACCAAAGAAACCCAACCCGAAAGTGAAATCATTAAAATAAATAAAATATTCAAATCTGTTGGAAAAAAAATGCCAAGACTACAGACACACATGAACTTTTAGTCTACTACAAAATTAATATGTCTACAGATACCGATACCAACATACGAAGAAGAAGACAAAGTCGTGAAGCCATACTTAACTTTAAAAGAAGCTTTGAATTTTGCTTCAGGTAGAAAGACACAAACAAGCATTTGTATTTAGTTTTTTTATGTTGAAGTGTGGGCTTTAAAATATTTTTTAAAAAATACTTTTTAAATCTCTTAAAATATTGTTGTGCTTTTATATTAATTTCCAACAATTGATTCCATGATTTCAATAAAAATTAAGGTTTTTCTTACTCATTAATTTAACATTGCCTAAAATAAAAGACTGAATAATTTCCAGACAAGCTTTTAATTTTCAAAAACTCCAAATAGTTAAGGGAGAAGTCCTCTTAGCTTTTCGATTTGTAATGCATAAAAATCCCATAAATTTTGCAAAATTTTTGAGGCAACTTTAAGCTTTTAAATTTTATTATATTTTTAAGATGAGAAAACTTTACATCTTTGTTTCCTTACTGAGTACGCCTGTTCCCTAACTAGACTTGCATTCATGGTTAGTAGAATTTAATAGTAATAAGCTTGTTGGCGCTTAACAACTAAAAAACAGCAAATGGTCTCTCTTAAAAGGGATAAAAAAAAAATTATGAAGCTGGACTATAGAACTGCTTAGTGGCCACTCGATAATAATGAGCTTGAATCACAAAGAATGTTAAGGAAAAACAAAAATAGAAAATAAGAAGAAGAAAATCACACACACACATTTTAGTTTGAAGGAAAATTTATTTCATCAATTTAGAAGTAAATTGTTTGGAGAATAAAAGAAGCAACTGAGCAGCTCAGAAGACGAAGAAGAAGAAACAGCAGGACCATTACAAAAATGAGAACAGCAATGATGAGTACAAGACAGCAACAACAACAACAATGAGAACAGGAATATAAACAGCTTAACCTTCACAAATCCAAAGACATGAACAAAAAAAATACTCAAACACACCAAAAATGAAATGGGGAAAGCTCTACTCTTCTCATGTTTTTTTTTTTTTTTTAATTTTTGTTCTTTTTTTCTTTGCTTTTATTTATTTTTTAGAAAAAAATGCGAGTATATAAAAAAAAGAGCTGGAACATTGCTGCTTTTGTTATTGTTTCGGTGTTTCGGCATGTGTTGTAGACCCAGAAAATCGATTGAGCTTAAATCGCTCAAACCAAATTCATGTAATACCAAAAGAGAAAACCTTGATGTTTATTTAAACAGAATAAAGTTAAATAGTATCTTCGGAGTGCAGAAGATTACAAACTTCTTTGGAAATAAAATATCCAAAAATTCCTGGAAACAATTTTGATCTGTCTTAGAGCTATTTCGGTCCAATGGAAGTGAAATTTGATACTCATCCTAAGTACCGAATATAAGCGAAATCGAAACTGTCAAACAGTTATATTTTGAAAAGTATGTTGATGAAATACACATACCAAATTTTGTCTTGAAAATTAAATAAACGAGGGAGTTCCACTTATACAAAAAGGACGGATATATCCTCAATTAGGATTGACCAATCTGGAGATAACGTCTGGCTCTGTAGATCGCGCTGTTCGGTACAAGCTCAGCATGATCTTCTTTCTTGGAAACCAGTACAATTAAAAGAGATAGTCAAATTTGTTTGTATTATTTTAATTTGACTCAAATAAAAATTCAAGCCACACAAATTTAACTAGCTTGGGCACATGACGTATACGCAGTGTGGCCAGTGAAAGTTAAGAAACCACAAAATCACACACAAGCCTCCACAGAGAGTCGAAGAGAAGTGTCAAGCTTGCTCCTATCTTACATAGCAGCAAGAAGGCAGAAGTAAAATAGCGAGAGTGAGACAGGCTACAGGGAAGCTTACCAACAGCTTTTGCCAGATAAACGCGGCCAGTACAGAAGTAACCACACTGCACACAGCAAGAGCGGAACACTGCGATGAAGATAAGTTAGAGAGTCGGGAGTCCGAATGGTATACATGTGTAAATTACGAGTTGTGCCACAAAACTTGCAATAGAAACATCCACGCAGTTTCCATTTTCCTCCATTGCTGGTTGCATTTACTCAGATACAAGATACAAAAATACAAGAGTCGTTGTTGTTGTTGTTGTAGTAGTTGCTGCTGTTATGTTATTGTAGCACAAGTGGCTAAAAGTGTACGTAAAAATGCATGATATATGCTAAATGTTTTGTGGCATTTTTGGCTTAGTTTTGCTTAGCTTTGTAGTTGCTTCTTTTTGCTATTTCCCTCCACACCCGCCGCCGCCACCCACCCCCTGTCCAGTGTAATGCATACAAATTGTGGCATTTTGTGTGGCAGTTTTGTCAGAGTTAAAATCAGTGTGTGTATGTGTGTATATGTGTGTGTGTGTAGTCGCCAGAGCATTGAACATGACATTTAACGATTGTCATTGGATAAAAAGGTCCAATGTGCACAGCTCTATGGAATAGTCGCAAAGTTTTATACAAGTTTAGAGAGAATTGCATAAAGCGAAGCCAGTAAACGAAACCAAATGTGACAAATCACCCGCTGAACTTGCATACAAGTTAAATAAATTATCAACAGGAGAAGAGAATTTTTTGAGGTTTCTTTTATAAAATGATGTAAGGGAATTCAATCTTGTTTCCCTTAACTTTTTTTATTTTTTAGAAAAATCCAATTTTGTTGTACAAAAATCTGTTTTTACTAGTTAAAGATCGCTTTCCTTAAACAACTAAATAAATTCAGTAACCAAATATTTTTATTACTCAATAAATACAAAAGTTGTAAACAGTTTGCCAAACACTCAAAAAAAGAAAAAAAAGTAGATTGTTGAATTACGGAAAACAAATAAATAAATAAGTTCAACAAGAACAAATTGAAGGGCAAATACAAAACCAAATGGAGAAAGGCGAAAAATATCAGAGACCACAAAAATGTGGGCGTACAAAAAATGGTGAACTGCTTATACAGAAAATAAAAAAAAAGCCAAAAAAACAAAAAAAAATATATATATATAAGGAAAACAAAAATTGAAAACCAGGAAGTAAAACGTTGGGTAATAGAAACCTTACACTAAAATTGAATTATCCTATGACCAAAGAACAATTTAAAAATTACTCGCTTGGAAAATTCAATCAGCAACCGGTGCAGAGGACAAGTGTTCTCTGCCTGGGAAAATACCTTTCGGATTCTCGTACCCCACAACTACATAAAAAAGTAAATAAATAAAAAAAAAAACACGAAACAAAAAAAACGGCAATGTTTTCCCTAAATAAAAAGAGAGCACATAAAGTGAAAAAATTCAATAGGCTCAGAAAAACTGCTCCTTGTGAGAAATTCTCACTTTTAAAGAAGCGAAAAAAAGAATACCTAAGACGCTTAGTCCAACCAGCACAGCAACAAATTCAAGAAATAACGAACTGAAACAGTACAATGAGTAAGACCGAGAGAGGTTAAGAGAAAATTGTCGGCTCAATTCTTGTTTTTTTTTTTTTTTTGGCATTCTTGTTTTCGGTGTTTCTTATGTTGCGAGCTGGCCTCACCCTAAAAATTTCTTCGTTTTCACTTTAAGCAGCCGCCAACAGCAGAGGTCCTGCCTTCCCACACTCGAATACACAGAAGGGCCCTGGATTTGTGACGCTGCCTTGGCTGCTTCGGCAGCAACTTGTGTGCTGGTTATGTTGACTTTGCTTTAAGCTGCTCAACTGAAGCGCGAAACAACATTTTTGTTTTTTTTTTTTTTTTGCCTCCTGCTGGCACACAAACACAAAGGAAAACTTATACCGATTAAGCCAAGAGCATTAGCGGACCACCGAAAATCAAAATCAGTTTTTCTCCTGGCCTTGTGGCCGCAGTGTAGCCCAAATTTGTTGGCCAAAAGGTGTGAATATGGGGCAAGAGGCTTGCCAACAAAATAAAGATTGCTTTAAAGGAGCTGGTTGGCTGGTTAGGCAAGGTAGACCTGGCTTGCATGTTAACGGTTTGTTAGTTTATTTTGCACTTATTCCTGTCGCCCTTTAGCAAAACACGCATACACACACCCCTCCAAAATGTAGCCAGACAATCAGGGTGGGGGGCTTTGTCAGGTGGCTATGCCAGACCTAAATTGTGCAGTTTAAAAATCTTCATTTAGAGGACAGAAAAAAAATATTAGTGTCTAGCCCCTTAAAGCTTTATTTTTATGATAAATTCTGAACGTTTCTCTCCTTGAGTTTACATTTTAGTCTTAAGAAATAATATGCATATCATAAGGATTGTGGTTTTTGAAAATCACTATTCAAAAGTAGCTGAGTTGCCAAACTGAATAAAAAGGGAAAACATTTAATTTCGTAATCATAAATGAACACACACTCGAAAGCAGTCTGAAATGTACATTCAAACAAATCTACACCTGGCAGAAACGCTTCAACAATGATGCTCGTCATACATATAAACCTCTTGAACCACTTCACCCGCTCTCTTATCCGCAGTCTCCCCTTGAACACACACTCATATACTCATGACATTTAGAGTATGAAAATCTCATAGAGTTGGTTTTAAGCACACTTAATCCTGCTTATTTCTACCACAACCTAAAGTAGAATAAGCACAAAAAAGCAGCAACAACAATAACAACAGCAACAGCAACCCTGGCGAAAGCGAACGGAAAAGCAAACAAGATGAAACAACATTGAAGAAACTTGAATGGGTTTCTTTTTATTTTATTTTATTTTTTTTTCTACACCTGCACAGTTATTTTCTCTCTCCTTTAGCTGTATTGAGTTTCGGTTGCCAAGTTGTAACTTAGAAGATCCTAAAAAGTATTCCACACACACATACACATATGTATAGAAGGAAATTCATTACCTCCCACAGGCACACACACGCACACACACATACATAAACGAATGTCTTCTTCACCCTCGAACCCTGTGAAAGTTAATAGCTTTGTCTGAAACTGTATTGTGGCTCGGTGATTGAATTGAGCGCGGGCGGATTTCAGGCAACGGTTAATACACACACACGCACACAAACACGTGTGCATACTCAATTGTCATCGTTTCTATATTCGTTTGTGTGAGTTTGATTTTGAAATGAAAAATGAAATCAAAGCATTTAAAGCGCGACAGAAGAACACCTACAACAAAAATAGAAAACAATCCGGCTGCTACCGCTGCTTTAGCCACCCTTTGATGGTTGAAATTTCGTTTTTGTTACCCTTCGGATTAACGCCAGATCCATGTTATTTATGTCTTTTAAACACACACTTTCGCACACCTTCATGACCACCCACATGCCACCTTTTCAATTATTTTTGGTCATGGCTTTTTCTTTCCCACTGAAACTGTGCATGTGATTGTGTCTGTTCCTGAAGCTTAGATTACCAGGTCAGTAAAGTTAAGTGAATAATTCCTGATTATACAATTTTAAAGAAGTAATGAAAATTTTATTTTAGAAAATATAAGTTATAACAAACCGAATAGAGATAAAAATAGTAAAAAATCTGTATTTCCAGGAAACTCACCAAAAAACATTGAAATAAATTATTTAATGGGCGATTAAATTAAACATTCAGCTAAACTACAGATTTCTGTCTTTAAAAGCGTTGCTTTCGATCATTAGTAGGCCTTTTTGTCCTCAGTGAATTCACATCTAAAGGAAGCACTACCCAGGGGAAAAAATAGAAAGACTCTTTAATTACAATTTCGAGTGGCAACCCATTTTTTTTTCTAGGTTTGTGTGAGTGTCAGCGGCATTTGTGCCAAATTTCACATCAAAATAATACGATTTTCTTTCAGAAGAATAAAAAGTTCTCGGTAAGTAAAATTATTCCATAAGAAACTACATAATATTGAGTAAGTGGATCTACATTTCTGTACAGAATTCTATATTTTCTGTAAAGTAAATTTCTGAGAAACCAAACTAATTAAGTTTATAAAATGAATTTTATAAATCCTTCTTAATGAAACTAAGGTTTCAACAAATTTCCCATTCATTTATCAAGTCATCAGTATCCGACAATGCCTTCAAGCGTTAAATAAATACACTAATAATTGCAGTTTGATTGAAGAAAGGATATTTACCATACACAAAAATTACCATTTCCCAGTAAAAGTATTGGCCCTGAATTCGGAAACTCCCCATTCATATTAATGGTCCTAAAGCTTATTTGCCCATTTCACACTGTTCTTGCTAAGGATTTCGTTGTGACCTTCAAATTGAATTGCTATGACTTTGAATTATAATTCTTGTTGCTACTTTTGCGTCTGTTTACGTTCCTATCAATTATAAGTTAATCTATCGCAAATGATTGGCATGACTGAGCATTGTAAGCAATACGACCGCCATTCAGAGAGCCCATAATCTACGAAAGCTGTCTTGAAATCGACCAGCGCGGAGCCACCTCTGAGGCCTCAGAATTTCTCTTTTTTTTTCCTCTGCCCCATAATTAGCAGTTCTAATGACACCATTTGTTGGTGTTTCTTGTTGCAAGGCACGTGCTTGCAATTACAGGAATCTCTCACTTGTTAGAGCCTAAAAGCAATTCGTTGTAATCATGATATGATGTCCTATCAAATGGGGCAATATTGTGTCCGGGCCCAGAGTGGTAAGGGCAAAATGACAATGAAAAGGACATGCCATTAATGTATTGCGTAAACAATTTTAATTTCACTTTGGTAAGTTTTGCATTTTTAATTTAAGTTGGCAACAGAACGAGACACAGCCAACCACGCCCCTTGTTTCAAAAGGGCCCGGAGTTGTGGAAGCAGAAAGGTTAGGAAAACGGAGTTCAAATGAAGGTGGTCCGTCCCGAGTTTGAATTTCCCCTTAGGTCTGACATAGCAGTCCATGGAAAATTGGTACAACTGGTAAGGTGGGTAAAATGCACATGCTCAACTTGGGACTTTGAGCAGACACGCCATGTAAGTAGCAAGGGAAAAGGAACTCACAGACAGAGACACAGGCAGAGACACAGGCAAAGGACGAAGTCAGCATTGCATGTCAGTGACAGTTTATTGCCTGCAGGTTTTGTAAACGTCCAATGCACTTTGTATTTGCGTTTTATTAGACACCATTGCTATTTGTTGGCAGTCTGTTTTGTTTGCTTTTTTGAGGCATTTTGACTAATTTTGTGTTGAAAAAAATTACTAGACAAAGGACTCGTACTGCCGAAGAAAGTATACGGAAAGGAGTAGTCTAAAATACGCAACAATTTGCATGCATTAAACTTGATTAATGTGCTCTCACCATTCGGGCTCATCTATTAGTCACGCCTGAGTGCCTGTCTAGCCAGACTCAGAGCCAGGCTAGACTCGATTCGACTTATGGCAGGACCAGCAGGCCTAGACCAGCTGAAAATGACAGCTGAGGTGAAGTGAATGAGAAAAGGACTAGAGCCTGCCATTTGTGTCCAGTTTGTGATTTACACATGAGATAGTTGGAGACTCTGGTAAAATCCGGCAATATGAGTGAGACCAGTGAGTATGAGTTGGTTGCTTTATAATAAAATGTTTGATCGCCGCTCATAACTGTCAAAGGCAAAAATGAAATGCCAGCAATTCTGACAGAAAAGGGGTTTTTATGCTGTCAAAACTTGGCAGTTAATAGTGACATTTTATTTGTGGTTTAAAGAAAAAAAACAAAATTATGAAAATTCAAAACTGTTTCCAACATTTTAAAAATGTGAAATTTTTGCAAACTTATATAAACAAAATCCATCAACCACATAAATGCAAAAGCTTGATGAATCAGTCAAATTTTTTTTTTTTTTTTTTTGTGGTAGAAAATAAATTTTATAGAACAAAGCATGTATCACATGGCGTATACGTGATCTGAAAAATACAAATCCGCCATATGAATACATACTTGTGATATGATAAAAAATTCTTATTGTCTCTTATTTTTTTTTTTTATTAAGCTAAGATTAAAAACAAGTTTTAATCAACTGCATTAATTAATCCAAAAAATTATGTCCACCACAGCAAAAGTTGCCACTGAAAGGCCAATGGAATTCGAGTAAAAAAAAAAGTATATAAGTCTATATGTATATAAAAAGTGGAGACTCACGTGTTGTTGGCAGTACAAAAGCAACAACCATAAAGGCAAGTAAACGTTAAAATTCGGCAGTATGCGTGTGTGTGTATGTGTGTGCGCATGTTTGGCATATGTAACAATGTTTACATGAAAAGATTAAAAATTATGCTTTGTTTGTGCAGTGTCAGCACGGAGACAGAGAGAGAGAGAGAGAAGAGAGTAAAAACACATTCCACAGAATTTGCTTAATTTTTTAGGCAGGACTTGGTCCAACAATGACAAAAGACACCGCACCCCACCACCTTCACTGCCAGCAACAGCATCAGCATTGGAGAGTCACAAACCAAACAAAAGTTGCTCCGAAAAAAGTTTTCAGGGGTGCCAAGGAGAGTTGGCAGTGGTCGCGACTGCTGCAGGTGCAACTCACGTTCGTCCTGGAAAGCTTGAGCTGTGGAATCTGTTTCGCTTACCTTGTGCCCAAAAATGTGTGTCAACTGACAAGTGGACGCTCAGGGCCGAGGCCCAAGAACGTGTGTTTGTGTGTGTGTGTAAGTGTGGCGCTTTGTGGCTTGGATTGTTATACATTTTGTTATAACTGTTATGGTTTGTTGGCCACTCTCTTGACCCTCTTCACAGTCCCCTAAGTCCCACTTTTCATCTTACTTTTGGTCGCGCAATCAGCATTTTCCTTTTTCTTTTATTTAAAAAATATTGTACTTTAGGTTTTGTTCTCGCTTTCTATGCTTTTCTTCTTGAAACTTTTCGTTTCTGTTTTTTTCTGATTTCGTCGTTTTTAACTTGAAGTTTATTTTGTAAACATGCCACTAAAAGTTTTCCACTTTACTCTAAAATACTCAAACCAAAATGCCAACACCCAAAACGATAACGTGTCTTGCTGTCAGTCTCTCTCGGCCTGCCTCTCTGTCTTTCCTGACTATTCTAGGCCTTCGACTCCCACTGCAAGCCACTTTGCTCCCTCTCTCTCCCGACTCGTGTGTATTTTCCTGCTGTTTTTTTTAGTTAATTTAAAAAGTTTTGTCCCCTTGCCACCCCGCATTTCGGAGCACATACAATTTTTTACTTTATTCTTTTTCGGTGATTTCGTTCGAGGTTGGTTAGCACACAGTTTTGTTGATTTGCAGCCGTCAGAAAATTGGTAAACGATTCGCTGAATGTTGGCTACACTTGTATTGTTGTTGTATTGTATTCTAGCTTAGTTTCTTTCCTTTTTTTTCTTTTGGCCCTTCCGCTGTGTGAGTGTGTCTGGGAAAACTGACATTTGTGTGCCTTTTTATTTTTTCAAGGAATTGCTTTAACAGTTTTCTCTCCCATCCGTGTAGTAGTTGTAGCCTGAAAATGTTGCCTTTATTTATGTGCTGTCACAAAAATTGAATTAGAAATCGCATCGCATGTTGTGGCAGCTGTCCCAAGTGTTTCTATCTGTGTGTTTATTTTTTGACTGGTTAGGTGGCTTTTGGTTTATTGGCCAAGTTTACAACCAGATACAAGTTGAGTATACAGGTTGAATGAACAAACAAGCAAACAAAGCACACAATCAAAAACAAAGGAAATGATCCAACTTGCTCAACTAAAACAAAAAGAAAATCCTCTTCCATCACCTACTTAAGTTTCTGGAAATAAAAACTGACTAAAACAGCAATCGGAATGAAAAAACAATTGCTCCAACGATAAGTAAGAATTGTTAAGCGACTAATAATAATCACTAAAAATCAATTAAGCAAAACTCTTTTTATATATGTAATTTATAAGGCCTTTGTGGATTTATATTTATATGCAAAATTTAATTTTAATTTGATTGCTGTGAAAATCTACGGGATTTACTTTATTGCTGGAAACCTCGATCAATTCATTTTGAATAACGAATTAATAAGCTTAATAAAGTGAAAATAATATTCCATAGTCAACTTGTCTTAATAACAAAATCTGATTTCTAGAGAAAAAGGAATTATTTTTCTGTCAAGGACTTCAGCTCTTGAGTATATTTTTGACTTGCTGACCGCAGAGATAGGTGGAAATCCCTTGCTGACAGTTTGAATCATTGCTTTCTATACTGATAATCCAGACTAAACTATACAAAATAAAAGAAGTCTATATTTCTGATAAGGGTAAGGTCCCATGTTCATATATCAACGCTAAGCTCTTTGCTTGTGTTCGAAGCCAATCAATAATTTTTAGACTTTAATGAAATATTTAAAAATTAATTGCTTTAGAATAATCAAATAAATTTTTAATACCTTGGAACTTATACTAAAGACCTAAATAAATTTAATTGACTATCAGTTTCTTCCCTTATTAATTATTAATTAATAAAAAATTTCTTTCATTTTTAAAATGAAGCTTTTGGTTTTATATCCACAATTATCTTCACTTTTGCCTTTAAAATTGTTCAAATAATTAAAAGTAAAAATAAAACCCAAGATTTTACCCGCTTTAATTAGATTTCGCTTAAAGAGTGAAATTTAGCCAAGAAAGGGCAAAGTGCCTGATACGCCCGATTGGCTGCCAAACGAGAACATCGGTGTTTCTGTGTCGAGTTTTTCACCACGAAACCCATTCTGGTCTAACCAGGCAAGGAGTTTTTCAGTTTGTTTGCCTATCTAATCCCGTGCGTCTGTCTGCGCGCGCTTTTGGCCAGGCACGCCTGTCGTCCTTATGTCGCCTCAACCAAGTTGATAACCATTTGCACGAGAGTATTTCTCTGGGCACGACAGCGTTGCATAGAGTTGTCGCAAAAATTTTCTGCGCTTTCTGAGTGAAAAATGATGGGAAATAATTTGCCGCCAAGCAACGAGAGGCAATGTCGCCGACGACAAGCAATGTTCCCGGACAATCTCGTCATATAACAGGCTTGGTTGCTGTAGTTTTTACTGCCATCATTTTTAACGTTGTTGGTGTTGTTGTGCGTTTGACGTGGCCATTTTGTGCACCTACCAACGACGCTGGAATCAAGCCCACGCAACGGTTTCTGTTTACTTTTCTTGCGCTTTTGCTTGCTTCCGTCAGATCTTTCTATCACTCTCTTCCTCTCTCTATTACTTTTTTTTTTTTTTTGTATATTTAGGTGAAATTTATTTTATTAATTATTATGTAAGCACCGAGCTTTGGCATCAAAGTGCTGGAGAGTAATGAAATTAAAGCGTTTCTAAATTGTATTTCTCGTTTTCTGTTCTCTCTTCCACTTTCGTTGTGCGAGCGCTTCTGTCTGTTCCTTTCAGTGCTCATATCAGTTTGAGGCAAACTATACCAACAAATGCTTAATTATTCACCAAGCTCGACCATACGAGTCAATGGAGGTAATGGAAACGCAGTCCACCTTCTCCCATGGAACTAACTCAGGTGTGTATTATGCAACAAACTCAATTTTAGTTACAGTTTGGCCAGTGAGTGTGCTGGGACTTGGAACGGCTCCCAGTAAAATTCCCACGGCAAATGGCGGCGCCACTAATATCGAAAGCACACCGACGTGGACAATGATATACAAAATATACTACATATAATTTTATTTTATTTTTTATTTTTTCTTTTTTTCTGTGTTTCAACAACACAACATATTTTTTATATAGCACTCTGGGGATAAGCGGTGTACACCGGCAGGCGCACATACACTCACATGCATATTCACAGTATGTCTGCATATAAAATGAAAATTTATGCATTTTTTAAGCAGGCTAACGTAAAGTAGCCAGCTAACCAAAATCATATAGCCGAAAGAGAGAAAGAGATGGATGAAGAGCGAGAAGGGGGAGCGAAAGCCGGGTGAGAGTTTATGGATTGTTTTCAGAGTTTTTCCTTGTTATTTTTGTTATTTTTGTCTGTGCTGGCCTACTGGTGACGCAGGTGACGCTTTTCTTACTTTTTATTTTATGGATTTGCGGCCAACATTCTCGTTTATTACAACAAATAAACAAGCCAAGGGGATAGCTGGAGTATTGGGCACCAAAGCCATTGCAAATATGCCAATACAAAATTTTATAATGAAGTTGTACATGCAAAAATATTGTAATGGAAAATGGCACAAAGTATAATGAATTTTGTATACCCTAAATGAACAAGAGTAGACTGAAGCTCAATTGAAAATATAGTTTAGTTTTGGCTAGTCTCCTCAACTAGAATATACTTTATGAAATTTGGTACAGTCACTTAAAAAACTTAAAAAATTCCCCTTAGATACAAGGAGAACTGAAGGCATTTTCTAAGGTTTCCATGTACCATTGACTTGAGTTTATATATCTTAATATCTTCATAATGTGTCTCGCCAAATTTCATCATTTCATTTAAGGTTATAGATATAATTACTCTCTATAGGGCATACAATGGAATTACTTTCTTCTGGTCAACTTTTATTAATTTAAAATATTGTGCCCAGTTGTTTCTTTAATACTTTGTTGATGTTGTTGAAAACTTTTTTTTCGTCATTAATGCATAAACGTGTAGGCTTTACAATTACAAAATTATTAAAACAATTTTTATGTGTAGAAAAGTTCAAGTCGTAAAAAAAAAAAAAAAAAATTATATGTTTTCTTGTTGATGAAAAGGAAACTTTTAAAAGGAAAAAAAGTTGTCTATGTATTTAAGAAGACAACAATAAAAAAAATCAATAATTCAAATGTAGGTGGGTCCGTTTGAATAATTTGTACTTTGAAAATCAATCAGAATTGTTTTATTTGTTTAGTCTGATGTAAATGTCAATTAGAGAAAGACAAACAAAAGAAAAATATTCAATAGTCTCAAGCTGGAATTCATGAACTGTTAATGAATAATTCAATTTCCTAAGTGGTCTGTCTTCCTTGTCTCAATAATTTTTCGTCTAAAATGTAGCCACAAATTATATACTTTTGCCCCCCACCCCATTCCTCGAATTATTTCCAAAGATTTTTCAGCAAGTGAAATACCCTTTCAACCTTTCAAAGTGCAAAGGGCATAGAAAAAGTCAACAATAGACAAGTAAACAAAGAACAGAAAGAGAAATATTATTTTTCTCTTTATTGGCTCTACTTGAACCAAATTGACAATTAATTATTAAAATACATAAAAATTTTTAATTAATAAAAATGCAATTATGTATATTGCTCATTAAAATACACACTACCCAGAGATTGACAAAACCGGGTGGCAACGTAAACAATATGAAAATGTTCAAGTATTTATTCAATTTATAAATACAATTTTAATCGTTCCGTATGAAAATTATTTCATATATTGTATTTCTGAAATGAGTAAATATTTGTTGAAAACGTTCCTTTAAATTAATTTTTTTTTTTTATTAATCGCAAAATGGCTTTATGGTCAGAACAATCTGATTTAAATTATTTACGTCCTTTTCTTATAACTTAACTAAAAACTAGAGCTTTTCGAAAAATATTTCAAAAATTTTTTATTTGTTTAAACTTACCCGGCTTAAAGCCATCGCTATGCTCATGCGTCTCGATGACTTGCAAAGCTGTGATGATCAGACACAAAAGTACTGTTGTTGTCCGCTTCATGTTGACCAAGAATCGTAAAAGTCTTTCTGTTGGCTTTATCTTGTTTAACACTCAGCTGGGTATGAGTCTTTCCAATTGTCCCCTACCAAAAGTCGACCCTTTTTTGGGTAAAAGCTGACCGCAATCTTAGCTGGATTAGACGGTTGCGCGTGTGCCACAAACGTGGCCATAAAAAATGCATATCAATTTTTGCACACTCACATTCATAAATTTGTTTTGCTGGCTTTTGCTGTTAGTGATATATATTTTTGTATTTTCAGGAGTTTAATTAAAACTTTCTTTTTTCGCGGGTCGTAAATTAATTTTAATATTTACAAAACATTTGCCACACTTACTGCATCTTTTCTTGGCAAGCAGTTTTTTTTTTTTTTTAATTTTTTTTCTTGTTTATATATGAATTTGGTTTAGATTTTTTTCGTCACTGGAATTCATTACCATTAAAATACATTTTTAATACATTTGTTTCACTTCGTTTTCGGTCTTTTTAGCTCTTTAGTTTTTTCTTTTTTTTTTAGGGAGTCCAATGACGATGAAAAACTGCTTAGTTTTTACATACAAAACGCAGGTGTATTTCAGTGTTTGTGTTTGTATATGTGTGGTTATGGCTTTGTATATATTTGTTTATAAATATTTAAAATGAAACGCGCACGTGTTGCTCATTTCTGAGTGAGTGAGTGTGTGTGTGTGTTTGTATTTGCTTTGCTTTGCGTATGTGTGTGCTTTTTTTGTGCGTTAAAATTTAATTTGAAATCCTTTTCAGCCACTCGCACTTTGCTGTACTCGAGAAGAGAAAGAGAGAACAGAGTTGCTCTTCACTTTGAACTGCTTATGTTGACACTTTGTTGAGCTCTGTCCTGCCAGGCAGCCGGAAAATCAGATGAGCGTATTCAGAAATTCCTTGACATTTCAGTCGTTCACTGTATGTGCCCAGCTTGATTTTGTGGTAAGTTTCTGCAATTAGAGAGAATTAAATTGTCCAAAATTAGATAAATTAAAATAGATTCAAAAAATATTTAAATTTCTATGGAATAAATAAGTTTAAGATTAATCTATTTGACCTTAGAGACCTCATTTATTAAAAATCTTTCTCCTCGGTCTTGCAGACTTCTAATTGCTAGAGTTTATCTATAAATAAACGACCATTAATTTAACCAACAGCCTAGGACAGGGAATTTCGAAATAAACTTCTCTGCATCTCCTTTCCCCCCATTCCTCTGTCTGGCAAAGTAACCGAAATAGCAAATATATTTGACTCTCTGGCAGTCAGGCCACAAAACTTTATGCCAATCAATAATGATGGATTAGTAGCTCGTCCTGTTCCAAGAGAACTCTCAGACAGACGATCATGTAGTCGTGCCAGAGCAGAACACTCGTAAATTATATTCAAGTGCCAAATGGTCAACCAGCTCCTGTGCCTCGAAAACTTTTTCACAACACGCATACACACATGCAGATTCAAGAAAATGAATTGTCAAAGTTTATGCCCACTATTCAGAACATTAATTGGCACACACACGCAGAGCGGCACGTTTCGCTTTGTATTTGTGTATTGCATATGTCAATAGTTTTTAATATTTTGTGCAAGGTGAGAAACCATAACCACTGATGGTGCTGCCATGGCTCTGAAGTGTAAAAGTCTTGAGTAAAATGACAGCTCGGTTTGTCTGCCAGCAGCTAACTGAGTCATCCAAGCAGTCAGTCAGTCAGCCTGCCAACCAACCAACCAGTCAGTTGAGTCCACCAACTGCTAACTCACTGTAATTGACAAAAGAGTCATGAAAACTTTGACTTGAAAGTTTTGCCACGTTTTTGTTTAACACGCAGCCAAACAACCTAACAAACTTGTATGACACGCAGAAACAACAACAACACCCCACTTTCTTCGAGAGCTGGAGTGTCCCACCATGTGCAAGATATGACGGTGCCCAGACCCCTAGACGCTCCCTCTCTGAATACACGAAAGAAAGGAGTCTCCGTTCTTGTTTGCAAAAGGTAGAAAAAGTGTGTGTGTGTGTGTGTGTTGAATAAGTTTACATTGGGTAATTAAGAGCTGTGGAAGTGTTTATTGAGAGATTGTCGAGTGTTGACTATTTCACTGTAGGTGTGAAGGGTTCTTTCTTATTAAATGCTGAGAGCTTCTTTTAGAAAAGTTGTGCCAACTTGCTAAGAGAAAAATCAAAGATGATTTAGACAATAGAAAGAAACACATATGAACGAAATATTAATAAATACATTAAGATGTCTTGGGGAGTTTAAATGTCTCTCAGTATATTAGAAAATTTGGAATATATATCATATCGTATAGCAGCCTTGGTATTGATCTGGCATCAAATTATTCATAGCTATAAAGTCTTTCTGCTAAATATTGACTTAATATTAAAATCGGACACTTATAGGATTTATATAATAAATACAAGCTTTTCCGTTTCGATCGAAAAAAGGGTTCGAACTTATAGGATTTATAAAGGGAATACAAGCTTTTCCGTTCCGATAGAAGGGAGATTCGAAATCTGTGGCTCCGTTTCACTATTTGATTATAATAATTATATTTTATCGGTAGTCAATTAATCCATAATTATAAATACCTAAATTTAACATCGAATCGAAGTCGAATATTCTATAGATTACAACCGAATAGGGTATAGTGAAATTTATGAAAAAAATTAGGTGGAATTTTAAATGACCGGCTTTGCCACCAGTTGATTACCGGAAATATTTACTTTGCTGTTATTTTATTTTTATTATAAACTGCTGTTTCAGCCTCATAACTATTCCTTTCACTTTATGGCAATTGTCAATGTAATTGCTCATTTTAAACTCACTGCAAATACAAACAGACTGGGCAAAAACAGTTCACAATTATGGCTACAAAATATGCAAAAAAAGAAAAAGGCAAAAAGTACTTTGAAATGCCGGCAGTATTCATAAAATTATTGCCAGCAGTGGGTTTCATTTTAACAATGGTGAAAAAGGCTGAAACCAAATGAAATGAAAATGGATTGAAATGAATGAATGGCATGGCGTTGGCCAAGAATGAATGTGTTGCTTACGCTATCACAGTCTTGGCCGAGTTTGCTAACGGTTCTTCAGGTCAAGCCAAAATGGCCTGCCTTTATTAGCCCGAGCCAGTCTGGTGGCCAAAGAAACGACGGTGGCTCGATTGGCAGCCTGAGCTGGGTTGGCCAACCTGCTTGCCTGCCCGCATGCCTTTTGGCGTTGAGCGCATAAATTGAGCGCAGCAATTTCATTTAAATGTGCACAATAAACTTAGTTCATGACCCAGGTCCCCTCGGGCGGTTTTGGCAATGCAAGAGAAAAGAAAAAGAAAGCACACACAAAACTAACCACCCAACCAAGGGAAAGAGGGACAACCATTTGACTGTCTCCCTCTCACCACATATCTCTGCCTGTCTTTCTCTTTCTCTGCCTCCCGTGCCCCCCCAGTTATTTCAGTTGTCGACTGCATGTCGACTAAATTGTAAATCACATTAAATTTGCCAGCAAAATGCATAATGCAAAACAACAAAGCAGCAAGGCAACAGCTACGAAAAACCAGATGGTAAAAACAGTTCGAAGGAAGAACCCAAGAGCAGCCGGAAATGGAACACACAAACATATTTTGTTGTTGACTGTTGGCAATTGAATTCAAATGAATTGCGGTTGAGTTTTATCGCATAACAAAGCACACACCCATGACCAGTCCTCAGTCCTCAGTACATGCGAAATCAATAAGCAAAAGCAAAGCATAAACAGAACAAAATAAAACAAAACAAAACAAAACAAAAGAAACATAAAAGGTAATTTAGTCAGGTCGGTTGATATGCTTACATTTTGACAAGCGTTATCGCAGTCGTTTCATTTGCTGTTGTTTTCTTGTTTATGGTGAAATATTTTTTGCTTTCTTTCTTCAGTCTTGTCATCACTTATTTATTTTTGTGTGCTCAAATATTTTCAATATATTTACTAAAAACCTTGCCAGAATAACAAGAAAAAAAACATGTCAGAAATAAAGGAGCTTTTTTCATATGCATTTGACATTTTAAAAAATGTTTATATTAATTAGATTTCATTCAATCTATAAATCTGACCCAAATGCAGAAATGATAAAATTGGACTTTAAAAAAGTTTAAAAAAATTATTGAAATATTTTCAAGTCCAAGGCCCAAGGACTTATACATATATTTTAGGTTTTAGTTTCATTGCAGATAAAACAATGAAACTTTATAAAATAAAACTCGATTTACTGGTCTTTACAAAAAGCATTCAAAATAAAATCATAAATCGATTTTTTTCTTCTTCACTCATATATTTTTAACTCTACCAATCAGGGCATAAATTTGCAACTGTAAAGCTTTCATCAGGAAGAGAGAGAAAAAAAAAACTTTATAAAAAAAAAAGAAAACGTTCGTTTTTTTTCAACCTCAATTTCCGGCAACGACCGTGAAGGCTTATCCGCTTGCTCTCACATATATAAGCACCCGCCTCCCCAGGGTCCTACGTCTTCCGCCCTCACGCGGATACGGTTAAGTGAACTCTGCTAAATAATACAGAAAATATATAGTGGCCCCGAAAAAAGCGAAACAAAAAAAAAAAAAAACTCTGAAACATTTTTGCAAAATTTCACTTTATTCTCTACGATTTTTTCCTCTTTTTTTCGACTCTTATTTTTAATATTAAACGAAATGCATGAAGGCAATGAGGCCGCGGGTGTTTCTACTTTTCTGTGCATTTTTTTTTTACAACAAATAACCTAAATATTTACAAATGCTGTTAAATTAAAAAAAAAGAGAGAAAAAAGACAAAAGTGAGAGGCAAGGCAACAAACAACAAGAAAGCAAAAGGAAACGCCAACTAAATAAACACAAATGCAGCGAGAAACCATATTATGTGGATAGGAGTAAACGTGATGAGGGAAGGGGAGAAAAACGGCGGAATGAACTAGGCAAACAAGCGGCCCCGTTGATGGCACAAGGACGCATTATAAAAATGGCGACAAACGACCGGAAGCAGGCAAGGGGAAAAAAATACACACAAACACACACACACACATATGGTGCTGACAATTGTAAAAGAAGATGAAAAAAAAAACCTGAACATAAAAACCAAAAAAGGGAGCACAAAAAATCCTGGAAAAAAATTAAATGAAATAGAATTCCTAACCAGTGGGCCAGAGCGGCCGGCTTCCTGCGGTTTAAATATAGCAAAAAGCCAACCGCCAAACGGCGCACATACACACACAGACACACACACATACACACAGACAGACACGCATGCAGAGCCTTAACGAGCCCAGACCAGGAATAGTAACAGAAAGACCAGGCCAAGGCAGACAACGCTTAAATCCCCAATAATGAGCAGACACGAAGCAGCCACGCGACCCACAATCAACATCAACTTTCTACTTGGGTCCCAACGGTTTTTTTTCTGCTCATTTCCAGGTCGACATAATTTGTCCATAATTTGTCTGAGTTTTCCACACAGACGAGCTGGGAAGGAAAAAATATTACTAGAACCATTCTAATAACCTTAAAGTATGAAAAGAGCGTGGAAGTAAAAACTAACTTCATATTCCTGTCGATGCTGCGAAAGACTTCAAGGGTATATATTTTGGGCCCCTCCCCCAAACACCGGGTCCTGCTGCCGTAGTCGGAGCTTATCTATTGCCTACTTAGCTGATATTTATGCATTTTTATTTGTATATTATGCCTCTCCCCCGTAGCTCAGTTTAGCTGGGCAGGTTTTTGGCCAATATATTATTTCTTTTTTTTTAACTTTAGCTTGTTGAGCATTTGAAAATTACGAGCTTTTGCCTTAGATTGAGTTATTTATTTTTGGTGTTTTTTTTTTATTTGAGCTTCCTGGTTGACCCATGTCTAAAGTTCTATTTTTAACATTTCTCCATTGGAAGCCCTCCATCAATCTAAACAAAATGACCTGATCATTTTCCACTAATCTCAAAGAAACACACACACACACACACACACACAGAGAGAAACACACAGGCACCTTTCGATTCGAGCGTTTAATTAAAAGCGACAAGACTTAATCATGTTGATTGTTTTACTGATTGATTGATTGTTATATTAAGTTGGCCGAACTACAAGACACGACATATTCTCACTCGAGTATTTATTTATAACTGTAACTGGACAGTTGTAAATGTGTTTGCTTGTATGCTAGCCGACACGTGTGCACACGTGCTTTTCGTATCTATTGTTTTAGGGGAATTGATAACATTTTAGGTTAGCTGTCAGACAAAATTAAATTTATTTGGTTTATTTGGCTTAATGAATGGAAAGGTTTCCTGTATTTTTGTATCTTCTTTGAATTGAATTGAAAGCCCTAACTTAAACTTTATGAAGACTAATCAAAATAGAGTTGGCTGCTTAGTAACCAATTCACTTTGAATATCCTCAAGTAAGGTCGAATCAGGTCTGATTAATTTCCTATAACAACTAACTTAAATTTAACATTTAACCAAAGTTGTTTACTCAAAATTTTCCTATACGTTTTGAATATGCTCTGATTCTTTGGTATTTTGAACTCAAACTTTAATGATTCTCTACAAAATTTACAAATCAAATGCAAGCAACTGGAGAAGTTCCACAGTCTAGGTATGTATTTGTTTTGCAGCAGCTGGCTGATAGCCTGTTAGCTATGCAGTCTATAATTGAAAATGTTTTGCTTTAATTAACTGCCTCAACTTGTTCTGTTAGGAAAGAGCCATGCTAGTTGTTTACCTCAACTCTTCCTTTAGCTCCGTTTGGTCTCTCCTGTCACTGCCTCGAATGTTTCTCTTTGGTCTTTGTTGCCTTATGAAATGTTGCATTTTCTTAAAGCTCTTTCATCGTGTATCTACGTGCCGTTCCAGCCGCACACACACACATTGATTTTATGCTTTCCCCATTGCCATTATTATTATTATGACGCGCTTTATTGTCACACAGGCGCCGCCAGCCGAAAAGAAAGCAACAAACTGACAACGACTCATTCTGCTCTCCTGCTTGGCTTGGTGTATGTGAAGCTGCCTCAAATGTTTGATGAGGTTTGTTGAGCACGGAAGCGAACAGAAGCCGTCATATTTATGTTTACAACACAAGTGGGATGTGCAATCAAAACGCAACGTCAGAAACAAAAGGCACAACAAGAAACGCACACAGGAACCCTTCAGCATCTTTATAGGAAAAAGCGGAAGTGGAAGCTGCTTGTCTGCGCTTGTGTGGTTTATATGTGCATGGGAATAGCTCCCAAAAAATATATATATTTCTTTTTCTTATATGTTACATATAAAGACATAAACATAAAAGTGCTTTATAATAAAGCAAAGCGTGAAATAATTCACAGCCAAGCTGACAATTTTTATAGTCCACACTGACAATGATGTTAAATAAAATATTGTTTATGTGAGAACACACACTTCTTCCATTTCTAGCCAACACAATAAATAACACACACCAAAGCGACAACAAAAATAATAATGGAAAAAAGCACATAAGTCATCAAGGCAATAAGAAGAAGGAATATACAAAAGTCTATCCATTCAATAGTCAAGTCAACTTAATAGAGTCTCTCACCTGCTCGAAAAAGGAGGTGAGACCAACTCTGCTCTGCTTTTGCCAATTACTATAATGACATATGTGTAGGGCCGTAAATTTTCTATAGGCCAAAACCGAGAGGAGTTAAGTTTCCTTCACAAATAAACAATAAAAGCTATTTGAGTTTATGACTAGGCATATGAAAGTAAATACACTAGCAGGTAAATACTACTTATTAAAATTAATATAAAATCAACTATCAAGGCCGTGAATTTAACTATATCATTGTTGAACTCAGCCAATAAACTTGCCTTTATGGCTGGAAAAATTATACATACATTAGAGGAGGTAAAAATACGCCTTTTTTTTGGGTTTGCCCATTCAAATAAAAAAGAAAACTTTTCCTATTTCATCTTTTTATTTTTTGTAGCTCAGTAAAATATGATTCTATCGTATCAGAGACCCAAATTCAAAAGGGTCATAACGCAAAGCGAAAGGTTTTTAAATAGTTTGTGAACTCTTAATTTGAAACATGAAATTGTAAAGCTTTCTCTTGGTTTTTATTATTCAAATGCAAACATAAAATGCTGACCAACTAACCCAGTTCAAACTAAAATGAATCTTCATTTCATCCGGCACTTGCCAGGATATTTTTACATACATATATGAATGTCCATAAATTCACAAATGGTATGGGGAGCAAAATGAGTCACCTTCGAATCCACGGATCGTGCAACATTTTCGTTTAGTTTGAAAATTGCTAATTTATTATTTTGCGCATCTAAATATTTTAAATGTCCCGCAGGACAGCACTGAGCAGCACACACGAAACACAAACACGTAACCAGAACCAGGAAAAAAAAGGCCAAAATGATAAACTTGCAAGGACACTAAAAATTTGTCGCCTGAATTGCCATATAGCCGAGACCTACAACAAAAGGTTGCAAGTGGGTGAAGGGGAGAGCTTGGCAGGCAGACAGGCCAACATGGAAACCCCCAACGGAAGCGGCAACGGCAACGGCAATGCCAGAACGCCAGCCACGTTACAAGTTAATATAATTTTCATGAAAATTAACATGAAGCTTGGCACTTTTTGCCTGGCTTTAATTTCCCAAAAGACGCCTCAGTCCTCGCTGCTCTCTCCCTCTCTCTCTCTCTCTCTCTCTCTCTCTCTCTCTCTCTTCCACTCTCGCTGTACCCCCTGACATGGCCAGTTAGTGGGGTGGCTTCTTCTCATCTTGCAAAGCTCGGGGACCCCCTCTGATACTCTCTATCCCTGCACACTCTGTCACATGTGCTTGGATTCCTTGTCTCTGGGAGTGTGTGTAAATGCGTCGCCATTTCTGGTTTATTACACCCGCTGACAATTAGGCGCATAGTTGACACATTTGGCCCGAAACGTCTACCGTTTAAGTTTGCCTGCACTTTTTTTTTGTACTCACACAACTGCTCAGTTGTCTATGTTAATTTTTTCTACCCTCTATTGTTATTTGCTTTTTGGTTAATTTCTTGTTGTCGTTGTCGGTGGCCTGGTGAGTGCGTTACCATGTTGGGATTTACGCAACTAATTACACGTAGGCTACACCAAAAGGCTCCGCATTCATTCAAAGGCTTCGCATTCATAGGGACTTTGGGCCTGATGCTGCGCTCTACCTGGCTTGACTTTGATTTATAGTACAGGGTAGGCCGAGACGATAGTCCTGCTGATCTGGCCATTGGTTATATTTTAGCTTAGCTTTCCTTTAGCAGTGAGCCGAAGATAAAGAGAAAGTCTAAACAGGACACAACAGCAAAATAGTCACTAAATTCTATTCTGCCTTTGGTCTCATAAATATTGACGACTAAATTTGATTAACAATGCATTTATTAACCTTGTGGTATTTTCCAATATTTTTGACCCATTCCTAGAGTATTCAAATACCAATCAATACCATTATACTATAGAAAGAAATTAAGTTATTCTGGCGCCTAATTACTTGAAAAACTGCACACAGATAATTATAGTATATATAATTTCATTTATCTCTCAAATCATAAATACTATTATGATAATTACAATTAGTCCCGAAATTCAATGGAAAAAGCCCCATAGAAAAATTTATAATTTAGTATGAGCATAGTTAATCACATTAACTCGACCAGTAGATGGAGATACAAGCTGGCTATCACCAAATGAAAAGTATAAAAACAACAATTTCAATGACATTGACCATTTGTTAGTTGAGTAGTCCAGTCAAAATGTCATTTATCAGTCGGCCAAAAGTGCAAAGCACTTGAGACAGGTTTTTTTTTTTGTTTTATAAATCCAAAGGCTCAATTTGTCCAGTGAAGGCAACATATCTCAGACACACGCAAAGGGGTCAGACTGTCAGCGAAATTCATTCCAGCAGAGAAAGGTCCGGACATTGGGGACAGAACTGACCACTAAGGCAATCAAGCAAATTAGTTGATATATGACGATGTGAGCCAGAGATTTCATCTCATATAGAGTGCGACAATCCCTAATAAATAAATTATAGAACATTAGAATTTGTTTTCTCGCCCTGTCTGTCTGCATGTCAGCCGGTTTTTTGTCAAGCAGTTGGGCAAATCAGTCAAGTTGGTCTATAAATGACTCCATCTCTGTCTGAGAACCTCCCATAAAATATAAGCAACAACAATAACCAGAAAAAGACCCTTACAAATGCTGCTTCATTCAAATTAAAAAAAAAAAAAGGATGAAGAAAACCTTGACTTTGAATCCTCTCATCGGATTGTCTTGTGAATGTTCGTAGCTTGTGGTACTGTTCAAGTTTTGTGGTGTTGTTTTATTGCCTTGTCATTTATTTTATATCCAACCACAAATAAACAGAAAATCGATTTTTATTTGCCACTATTTCGGTTGGCAAGCAGCACATTTCTCAGACGAAACCAACAAAGACAACTGATTGACTCTCAAACCCACGAACCCTTGTCTTCACAATCCTCAGACAACTCGAACCCTTGCCCATCAAATTCTATAAATGAATTTTTGGCTAATTTTCATTTCTTGGCTTGAGTTGGATTGGCTTGGATTGGCTTGGCTTTGATTCTCTTGCCTGGCTACTTTAATTATTGAGGCAAAACTTTTTAATCATCAAAAGTTTTTTGGCAGTAATTAGTGAAATGAAATTTTTTGACTGAAATGCTGACGCGATTTTGTGTGCTTCTCTATTGATTTTGAAATTATGAAAATATGGCAAAAGTTTTCTCCTAGCAATTTTCTAGAAATCAAATTGAAATTATTACAAACATAAGAAGTAGTTTGAAAATTCGGAGAGACTTTTTATTAAAATTGGAATAATACGCAAATTAATTCATTCCCTTTTAATATAATGCAAACATAAATTTATTTAAAAAGTAAAAAACATTCTATTGAGATTTGTTTAGGTAGACAATTTTATTTTTATTTTAATAAATGACCATAGTAAAATTTATAATTGCGACAGAAAATGATTGAAAAAGTCATCTGAGCACCAATAAATACCAACGAATTTCGTAAATAAAATTCCAGGAATCCTGGCAAATCATTCAAATTTTCCCAGTAATTATGCAATTTTAATTAAAAAGTGTGCGGCCAACTTGGTAATCAACTCAGAAACGCAGCTTAATGAGCTCAAGGGGCTTCAAAAGATATATATTTTTTTTATTTGAAAGTTTACCTTACGAGGTCCTCTTCTCGTTGTTATTGTTGTTGTTGTTATTGTTGCTTCTGCTGCTCGTGCCATATGTCAAAACCAGTCAAAAGCACTGGCGGCCAAATGCTAAGAAAGATAGCACAACAATAACAAAGACAGCGAAAATAAATACCATAACTCCTGCACCTACCAAACCAAACAATGAGACGGAATAAAAGTGAACGAAAGAATGACAAAAAAAAAAAAAGAAGGTGAATAGCCTGAGGGTTTCCACCCGGGACCCGTGGAATTGTGAATCCAAGTGACTGTTTGCAATTTGCTTGAGTGTGCGAAAAAAAAAAAAAATGAAAATGAAAATGATCAGAAAGCCGACAGACTTGGCAGCCCGGCATCGCGTCTGTCTATCCTGACCTGTCATTGGCCAGAGAAGGTAAAAACGACAACAAGAAGTGTGGAAGAAGAAGAAGGAGAAGAAAAATGCGGCGTGTGTTTGGTAAAGCGGCAGTTGCCTATCAGCCGCGTGCTATCATATTCTTAATCCCCGTTCCACCGTCTTGTACCCTCTTCATCATGGCACCAAGAACCTTTGACAGCTTTTGCCAGGGCCCAGGGCGCAGTTTTTCGTTTTGGCTTTTGCCTTTGCCATAGCGGCAGTAGCACTCAGCGTTAGCCCACTTTACCTATTTTTTTGGGGCTTTTCTTCTGTGGCAGTGTTCATTTTCTTTTTTTTTCGAGAGCGAGGGAGAAAGAGAGATGTGTATATTGTTTGGTTTTCACCTGGTCGCCTAAAAAGATAGAGAGAGTAAAGGAAACCCAAAAAGAGTGACAAAGGCCGGAGCAGATTTAGGCATGTTGATATGTCACAAGCTTGCCGCTAAATGAAAGAGAGTAGATGTGTGCCAATCTGTGTGTGCATTTGAGTAGGTTTATAAAGTGTTTCCTACACAATTTGCGCACCATACAAACTAACGCGCTTTGATGCTGATGCTGTTGCCGGTGCTGCTGTAGCTGCTTCTGGCTTGGCTTCTGCCGCCAGTTATTTTTTTGTGTGGGTGGTAAATATGTTCTTTCTCTTTTTTTTTTTTTTTTGGCCAACCCTTTTCAATTTGTTTAGGTAGAACAAGAAACAAAAACAAGAGCAGCGCTGTGCTCTCAACCAAAGGGGACTGTTATAGATACCACGAATACGTACTACTATTTTTGAAAACTAAAATCATTTGACTTAAACTTTGAATATTACTGGTATATTAATCATTAAGCAAATAACTTTATTTGAAAATAGTAAAGGAGTACCTGGAAAAATGTGACCCAATAAATATGGCAAGAGTAGAGCCACGTCATCTTTGAGACACACTCTCTTTTAACTCTGGCTGACATCAATCACCATAATGAAATTAGCAGCCAAATAGGCCAAATACACACTTACTAATATATGTACACACACACACACATGCACATGCCTTCATTCATTGGGGGCGGTTAAAAAATATAAAAGGGACACATTGCGTATACGACACGGCTGCCATAGCTTCAAATGCCAAATCAATCAAAATCAGCGCAAAAGTATGCCAAAATTGAATTATTGATTCGATTTAAGCGCAACCACAAAATACACATGCACAGGGCAACTCGCACCGAAAAAGTAAAAACACCAACTGACAGATACATCCACATAGATGCAGATACTTTTAACCAACGCACACCGAACCGGGCGTGTTTGTTTACACAAGCGTTCAATAAATAAATAAATAATCGTTAGAAAGTATAAAAACCAGGCACCCAAAGCAGACTAAACCAAATCAAAGGATCTGTTTAGAGTGTATGTGCGAAATGGTAGACAAAGTGGAAGTGGTTGTCGATTTAGCCATCCACCCACCAGGCAATGGGTGTGTCAAAGCTTTAGGGCATTTAAGAAGGGCGTGCGATCAAATTACCATTTTTATACATACAAGTCTCTCAGCTCCCTCTCTCTCACACTCTCTTTTGTTGTGTCGCCTGGCAAATCGCTTAATCGTCTATAATATTTTTGCTTGGAGAAACTCGCACAGTAAATTCCTGCTGTACACATTTTATTTCTAAGGCCATAAACTTTTCAGTTCCACCGATTATGCGCATTTCGCAAAACATTAATTTATTTATTTATTTGGACCAACAAACACATTGCCCCAAAGGCTATGATTGGCAACTTCATTGGTGGCAGCAACTGACGCTTTTTCATTTTGTTTGATTTACGCCATTTGGCTAATACACGATTATGTTTATTTCTTTGCCTTTATGTGTATAATTTTTTCCAACTGCTCCAGGCAATTCTATATAGATAAATTTTCCACTTCTACATAACATATATAGAATGTTTTTTTTATCTCATGTTTCCCTTCTAATTGACTAATAATCGATTCCGAGTTATTTTGATTTTTAAATAATTTATTATTTTTTTTTTCTTCCGACTAATTAATAAAATTATTAAAAGCTTCAATAATATCAGATTTATTTTTACTTTTATTTAAATTCAAGCTGAGATAAAAATATAATATATAATATAATTAATTAATTTTTTTTATGTTAAAAGAAAAGGTTGGTTTCTCACAAACCGAAAAACATGACACGTTCTGTTTGAATGAATTAAGTTCGACTATCTATTTTTGCTTACCTAACTCAAGTCTTTGGAATAGATCTTCTGGATTAATTAAATGATTTACATTTAGTTTGTCTAATATGTCAAATACTTTAAGTTGCCAAAAGTGGGGCAACTTAAGTGTTTAGTTGCAAAATGTCCGTTTCGAAAGTATAAACAACTTCAGCATCATCGTTAGCGTTTCTATCCACATCAGAGATTAATATCGATTCGCTCTCGAGCTTGTCTTAAATGGCAAATAAAACTTTTAAATGTTATGCAAAGAGCACTTAAATATGAAAGCCAGAAAATATACAGAAACGTCTGGGCACACCCACACACACACATAACCTCACATTTTCAAAGTTTCTTTTACATATTAATATTTCATCTACCGAAAGAGCACTTGACTGTCCAGCATTGATGAAGTGATGTGATATGAGTATGTAAAAATACAAATACGAATAGGTGAATAAGTAAGTACATATATGGATAGAAGCATATCGATATTAATGCTTAAACCAGTCAACCAAGAATATTCCACAACAAGCTCAACATCAATGCCAGTGGGGGAAAAAAAATAGAAACAAATTGTGTTAGGGCCTTGAACTCGTTTGGCTCGATAGAGAGCAAAATAGAAACAAATACAGAAACAGGCAAGCTCATACACGTCCATACACGAGATCAAGAGCTCAAACTAAATGCTGCAAACTATTTGGAGTTATTCGTTGTACCTAAAAACGTAAATATGATAAATCACCGTGTGCTGTAGCGAGCAACGAATGTTGCCACTGCCACCGCCACAGCCGTTGCTGCTGCTGCTACTGCTGTTGCCACAGCTTCCAATACAGCTACTGCTGGTGCTACTCTTCGTGACAAATGAGGCGAGCTTTGGTTGGTTTAGGTTCAAGGGGAAAGGACCCAACCATAAAGCCACGTGATTTAGGTCTCTACCAAGCGTGCACACACTCTTTATGCTCTCTGGCAATAATCGATGCGATTTGATATGTGGCACGATGCAAGCACATGTTTCATATAAACATTTGGTTGGATTGAAAAAGTTGGCATATTGGCATTTGCAATATTCAACTTCAGGTCGATTCTGGTTGAGTTTGGCTAAAAAAAAATAAAGAATTTTGTTTGTAACTGAAATAGAACTGATGAAACATTCGATTGCATTAAGAAATCGATATTTTGTATGATTCAGTAAACAAACTCTTAAAACTTGTATCTAATTGGATGGGGTTTTATTTTTCATAATTAGGATTTCGCTGAAAAAATAGAACTATGAAAACTATGATTCTTGGGAATAGAAAAATGCCAATTACAAAGTTGGATGGTGTTAGCTTTTTTAAAAATAAATATAGGAACTTTATTAGAAATCCCAAAGACAGCAGTTCTTCTCAATTTAAATTTTGATTTTCATATGTGTTTTCAATTTATAAATTATCATAATTTTTTTTTATGAATTCAAACAATGAAGCGAATCTATCAACACACCGAAAAGTATCAGAAACCCTACCATGGTAGATGTTCTCTTAAGAATTAAATAAAAGTAGGGTGTTCGTTTTGGCTTGGTAAGAGAATACATAGGGCAGGTCGAAGTGTATATAAAGGAAATGCTTATAACGAATATATATTTATATATGCATACGGTAACTCATGCTGTTAAATGTGTAACATAAATATTCATTTTTATGGCAAAAGACAAGAGCACAAGTCGCATAAAGTTGGCCAGGGTGAGCATATAGCGAAATAGCAGCAACAACATTTATATAGAAATCGTATACAAGTTTGCTTTGGTATGCGTGTTTCGTGGTAGCTGGGGAGGTGGTGGGGGGTAAATGTGCGAGCGGAAGAAATCGGTGAGGGAGTCCTTTTGCTCATTGTTGCGGAAACGGAAGTACTTAAAGTAAGAAGAAATCATAAACGAAAATCACGTAATGCGCGCATGTGAAATGCGAGTCAGGTCGGCCGGCGAAACAAGCAAGAAGGTGTTATGCTAACACGGCGTATACTTAATTTCAACTTGCTTCAATCAGCAAACCGAGCGTGTGCCACTCAGACCAGCCACCCAGCCAGGAAGGAAAGACCAAACCAAAATATCTTTCTGGCCTAGACAGGCGGCAGGTGTTGCTGCAATGATTTTCAATTTTACACGTGAAAGTCATGGGCTAATTTTAACTCACCCTCCCCAGGCTTAGCAGCAACAACCAATTCATTCAGCTGTTTTGTTGCTTCGTTTTTCTGCCTATTCATTGTCATTTACCTCACGCCCCAAACCATTCAGATGGCTGAATTGGCCGGGAATCCGTAGAGAAAGGTACTCGTATTGCCATCTTCATTGACATTAATGACACGCCAAATTGGCACTCCCGTAATTGAGACAAAAAGTTGAAAAAAAAAATAAGAAAACATTTTCTTCTGTCAAACCCACTTAATTTGTGCTCGCTAAGAAGAAGGTAGGAGTTACTCTTCTTTTTTTTTTTAATTAGTTGCGGTTCTTTTTCTTTTAGCCTTCCAAAAAAATTACTCCTATGATACCGGCAGCGTCATGAACTTTGTTCTTTGTAAAACATTTCTTTAGCAAGGTTTTTTCTTTTTTTTTTGTGTCATCAATTTTATATCTAAAAATGCCCAAGCACGTTTGTGCATAAGTAAAAAGGCCAAAGACAAGCCAAAAAGTGTTTCTTGGTTAGTTTCACAGATTTGACCTTGCCAGAGCAACTCTTTTGCAGCCAAGGCACCAGGCTATGGATAAACTTCTTTCCACACATACTAACGACTTTATTAACGTGTAAGTTTCCCTACACATTTTCCTCGCCACCCACCCTCCATTTTAACTCCTTTGCCACATGCAAATCCAAGCCAATATGTCCAACAAAAAATAAAGGAAGCAAAAAAAAAAAAGAATGAAAGTAAAGAAAAACCAAAGTCTGTTTTTGGGCCATAAAAATGCGTTGAAAATATAAAAGTCACGTAACTGCCTTGGCAGTCGTTGGCAGCCGTTTCCCGTGCCCAAGCCCACACATACATATGCATTCACCGAAAGCTCTATTCTGGCATTAACATTTGTTTGTATTTCGTCGCTTTGATTACACTTCGATTTCTGGCCCAAAACCCAGTGAAAGAAAGTTTTCTTCCTTTCGTTTCGTTGCCATAATCAAAGAACTTTCGACTTTTGCTTTCGTGAGTGTAGGTGTATGTGTGTGTGTGTGTGTATATGTGGGTGCGTGAATATCTTGGTATTCTGTGTGTTGAGTATTAGTGCACAAATTACTTTATTTATATGCGTTATTGAAAGTTTTCCGAACTCGGTAGAGGCAACCAAATTATGCGAAGGAAACACCCTTTCCAGTTGGCCTACCAATCACGGTTGTTATGCGTGTGTGGAACATAAAATCACTAAGCTAAAGAGAAAATAACAGTGTAGGAAGTCACAAAGAAAAAGGGATTTTTTTAGATGTCAAGTAAAAAGCACACAAATCAACAAAAGCTCGGAGGTCAACTCCTTTGTACCCCCATCAATAAGAGGCTTGAATCTTTTTACTTAGTAGGCGAAAAATCCAAAAGCCGGAAATCCTCTTTTAATTAGTTAGAGAAAACAATTCATATAAACAGGATTTTTTTTATATTCAAACAAGAAGAAGAAGAAGAATGAGAATATTAAAAGTTATGAAAGTTTGGAATAGGCGAGTCCCCTAGCCAAAGGCAGAGGTAAAGGAAAGCAAATAAAACACAATATCTAAATCAACATAATGTAAAAGAATATAACTCAAATAAATGTTATTTTCTATATAAAAAAATACGAAACTCACTAACTTTCTATTTTCTTTTACTTTAAGGCGAACAAAAAAGTATGGAAGCTTGTGTTTTTGTTGCTTTTTATTTTGGAGCGAGAATCGCTTGACTGCCTCTGTTAACTTCTACTTCATTTTTATGGCTGGTGCGCGGCAAATTGCGCAAAATACATAAAAAAAAAATAATAATATAAAAAGTCAGGCAGGCAAAGGCTAGAATCTAGATATATATTTATTTCTTTAAATGTAGATGTGTGTGTGTGTGTATGTGTGTGCGGGCGAGTGTGTTTATTTTCCTTGGCATCATTTTCATATGCTAAACACACACAGGCAGGCAGTCACTCAGGCTCACACCCTCCGGCTAAAGTTTTCCAGTCAAAAGCCTATACAAAAAGCAGACACGGAGACAAAAGTGAAGAGACCTGGGTCGAACCAGCCGAAGGCAAGGCAGAAGACAACTTGTGGTTTTGTGGCTGCTGAGGCCGCTGACATGCAATGGGCTTTCAATTTTTGTACACATTTCCTTCTAGACCTTCTACCTTTTCTTTCTTTCTTATTTATTATTATTTTTTTCCACTCTGCCTTTGTATATGTATTGAAAATGTGTGCGTGTGTGCTTGTCTAGAAAATCTTAAAGCGCAGACAGGAAATCATTCTCAGCCATGCGTTTCTGGCCATTTCTCACACGCAGTCTGTCATTGCCTGAACAAACCACCCCACCATTCATTTCTATACACTTTTCGCATTTCTGCTGATTCCTATTTTTGTTTCAGTTACAAAATAATTTTTTTTTTTTACAAAAAATTTCTGGATTTTTATACTTTAATCCGATATGCTACCATTTCATGAGCTTAAATTATTATAAAGAATAAAATTTCATTATCCATGAGCTCATTTTAATTGCCTATCAATTCAATGAAATTCTATAAAAAAAAAATAGGATTTTACTCACAAATTACTTCTTCTTTTTTTTGGATTAAAAATCAAAGAATTTTCAATCGAATTGCATAAATATTTCTCCAAGCTGGAAGCAGTTCAAGCAATTAATTTTTGTCAGGTGTCCCTAAAATAGAGTAATTTTTATTCGACATGTCTTATTTTCAAGCCTTTCCCAGCAAGTCTGCTGCCCTGGTCTGGTTCCTGTCTTACTATCATTTTTGTCCTTCTAGCCTGCCACTGTTTTCTTTTCAACTCCCTCTCTCTTGTTGTCCCTTCCACCCTTTTCCTTTAGGCTATGGTCTCTTTTCTGTATAACTTTTTTAATCATTTCTTTGCCATGCGTGTGTGTTTGTTTTTAATAGAGCTGGGCTTGTTTGCTTTGCTGTTAACGAATTCACAAAAAAAAGGAACAAAATTGGAAGGAGTAGCAGGAGAGAGGAACAAAAAAAAAAATATTTGCGTGACTCCCACATTGTCGCTTGAAATTTTGACAGGTGAAATATAGAAAAAGACAAAATTTCCCAAAAATACTCTGCTCATATGCACAAAATTAGCATTGAATAAAAATCTATTATAATGCGAAAGCTTCTAAATAAATGGGGTATCTTAAAATCAGTCAGTCTGTCCAGCTGTCTATTTTTCGGTATGTGAATAATTAAAGAGTAAAGATCCTGCACGATTTTATGCTTTCATATTTAAGCCTTGAACTCTTTGGCTGAGTGTACATGTCACATGTGTCAGGACTTTTTATGCCTTATCCAACCAATTCACAAAATTATTGTTCGTGTTCTTCGTGCTCTTTAGGTTGACACGCCTTTGATTTTGTTTTTTCTGTTTTCATCATGTTTGTCTGCTCAAAATGTCAAATATGCCGAAATTAATTTTCATATTTGTATTGCTTTTTAGATAATTGAAAGGCATTTTATTTGCACATTTCCTATGTTAAATATTTGTTTTATCCCCCAAACTCAGACTACTTAAACATAAGAGCAATTCTATACTATTTCTTTTATACTAATTATATACAAAAATATAGGAAGAGAATATTATATGTGGTTAAGTTTAAGTTAAAAAAAAGTATTTGATATTCCTTTCTTTCGTTGAATCTTCAAATTTAACATTTTATTAATTAAAAATATTTATAATTAAAGCAATATATGATACCTTTGGTGATAGCCACGATTTTGGCTTCAAGCTATTTTCAATCAGGGAATGACTTATTTCTACGGAAACGATAAGTATGAATAAAACCGGATATCGTTAGCTGTCTGTCAAAAGCTTTCAAAAGGGATTAATCGCACCTTCCAATACCTTGAGTCGACTTTAATTATAATCACTCAATGGACTACCTAGAGAGAGAAAGCTTTAACCAGTAAAATAAAAATAAAACAAAAAGGTAAAAGATTATAAAACCTTACAGATATGTTGAAAAAGCTCTGAAAAGAAACCAGCTTCTTCAAATATTCGAACAACAATATGCTCTGTGAGAGAGCAAATGTGAATTCTAGGAATTTCAAAGCAACAGATAATTCCAGTAATTCTGAAAGCCATTGAAATTTCTATGACACAAAGATGGCAAATCCAGACAAAAAAAATATCATTTCATTTTCAGACAAAAATTAAGCAGAAATGATTCGTTTATTTTTTCAGAAACAAATGTCAACCTTTGGCAATTCAATGGAATATCGAGCAAGTAATTTATCAAATATTTAATGTAAAGGAAATTATTATAATTAAAATTCGTTTCGAGTGGGTAGAACCATGCATAAGTATTTGATTTGAATTATTTGGGAAAACAATCCAGGCTGAACTCGTAAAAGTCTGGGTAAATACAAATCAATAATATTTCTTTCGTTGAGGTGACAAGAAATTCGATTTAATAATTATTATCATACGAATACTTTCCCATTGACAATCAAAATGGTGTGGCCCTTCGCCTTAAATTCAGAGCAAACAAGCAAGCAAACACACACAAAAGGCCAAGCAAATATGAAATTAGGTCCTGGCATATTTACTCATCCTTAGTGTTTGGGTGTTTGTGGCAAGCCCAAAGGTTAAAGCCTTAAGTGTTTATTATTGTCAAATGCAAATCAAGCGTTCACGGATAAACAGAACAGAATGCGCCACTACGACTCGAGTACGTTTTAGATATTTGTATTTGCGGCCTAATGAGACCAGCAATGATCTGCAGAATGAGAAGATGAAATATTTAAATTGAGTAGAGCTGGAAATTAAGCCAGACTGCAATCAGCTCTTAGGCGGAATAACAAACTATAAAAACTATAAAATATGTATGATGGCACCGAGAAGGTAAACGCTGGAGAAGTAATATAAAAGTGCTCTAAATGATACGCCATAAGCCAAAAGGCAAACCGAAAAGTAAGTGGAGAAACTACACCAACGGAAACGGAAATACGTAAGTGGCATGAATACAAAAGTAGCTGCTCTTAGGAAGCCCTGATAGAGTCGTCCCTACCACATACTATCCAAGGAGTGAGAAGGAGAGGAAATTGTGGGAAGAACGTGGCAAGAAACCTGCAATTGCCCGAGTCGTCTTGTTGGTCCAAAAGTCTACATTTTTTAGTGGGGAAAATAAGCAATGGGTTTTTTATTTTAAATTACCCAAGCTTCAGCTGATTTAATTTCAGGCTATTATGCGCACACAAAGGCAATGAGCAAGAAAAAAAAAAAAAAGGAAAGAGATGCACGAAATAAGAACAGGTAAGAGACCAGGCTCTCTGCCTGGAAGGAGTAAAGTAGTCTAGCCTGACTGGGCCAACTTTTCGAGGTTACGGAAATGGTAGCCAAAAAAAAAAAAACTTTACTTTTTTTCTTGGTTTGCATTTTTCATTTTGTTTATTTTTATTCTTATTTTGCTTACTTTTTGCAGTTTATTATTATATTTTTTTATGCTTGCTCATGGCACGGTTGGCTCGCTTTCGCCTTTTTCATATTTAGGTCGAGTGCTTTTATATTTTATTTTATTTGTTTAAATTTTTAGTAGCCAGGTGAGTCCACTTTGGTTAGCATTCTGTTTTCCAGCAAAATATGTTTTTTTTTTTTTGCTTCACCAGGCCTGGGTCAACATTGAAAGTACATTAGCCCTTTTCAGTAGTCCCATCTGCAGTGGTCTAGTCCAGCCTAAAGATTCGTTGAATAGGAAATAGACAAAGTCCAATTAATTTACTAAAGCATTCGAATTATTTGCTTTTTTCTTTGCTCTTCTATTTTTCTTATTTGCTTTGTAGTTTCTGTATTCCGTATTGCCAATGAAAAGCCAACTTAACTGTTAGCTGATACTCTCATGTCTGATGCTGCTTGACTCCATAGAATGCTGCAGCGAGCACATGGTTCCTCAGTAGAAAACAATTTGTGTTCATTAAGTTCCAATGAAGATTTAATGCTCAGTAATCGAAGCCCTCTAAAGTGCAAAAAGGCGATAGAGTTCATGTGCTTGATATGGGATAAGAGACTTGAGTTAATTCTAAGAAAAATAAAAACTTGAGTTGGATGTGTCAGAAACTCTTTCACTTTTAAGACCAAATTAGTTTTCTTAATACGAAGGGCATTCTTAACACATAATTTGATTTTAAATTTCTATAAATTTAGTTATTATTTTAATAATAATAATTTATTTCTTCCAAGAAATTTAATTAAATAAGCAAAATGAATTCATTTCTCAGAAAGATTTTAATTGATTTTTGCTTATTATAAAATGTAATTAAAACGATAATTACTCATACAAGCAATCTAATTAAGCCTTGATGTCCTTCTGTCTTTGATTTGGGAAATCAATCAAGTGTCAAGAACGCAACTCAAGTCTTTGGCAATTTAATACGACTCTTCTCCCCGAAAAGAAGCACACATGAAAGACATCAAAACCGTCTAGACTTTTTCTGAACTGACAACAGAACATGAAACGTAGAACTGAGAATTAAGAATTGAGAACTGAACAAAGCACCGAATGAAAAGAAAAGAGTGCCGCATGGCAAGTGGTAACAATCAAAGCCTCGGTTCCACTGGCCATAAGTAGCTTTGATTACCAACTACACCGAGTACCAATGAACTTATCACTGGCAAAGCCAATCAGGGACAGAAGGTGTGTCACAAAGTATCACAAGCTCAAAAGTGGAGGAAGTCTCCGTGTGGGCATTTGCAGGCTGATTACCCAAAGAAACACTTCAAGTGCTGGACGAGTGGAGAGGCCAGCAATGGCTGAAGAAAAGGCGAAGAGTAAAAGGCAGTCGGCCAACTCAAGCCCGGTTGACTGTGTGAAATTTATTGTTTCAAAAGTAAAAGCCCACTTGATGGATTATTTTCTTATGTGCACTCACGACTGCCTCGTTTGCCGCCTTTGATTCAATTTTTTATTCTTTTTCCTTTTTGTAATACGATACAATTCACTTAAATTCGCTTGACTCACTCGACTTTTAAAGCATTTCGGATTGCGTGTCAGTTTGTTGTAAGTGGAAGTGGTTTCAATTTGAAATGAAAGGTCCAAAAAAGGTAATATCCTTTACTTTTCTTTTCTTTTCTGGTCTGTGCATCGATTTCATGGCTTAAATACTTGCACGTGTCCGAGCCAGTTTATAAAATATGCAAATTAATTGTTAAAACTTTTCTTCAAAATGTTTTTATGTATATAGTTTTGATGTGCAACACACGCCGTGAATACTTGCCAAGACATAAAACTTTAGCCCGTTCCATACTCGTCTTTTGCCTTACGGAAAGTCCGATAGTGAAAGTTTTCGAGCATGTGTGTCTTTGGGTATGTTTGCTTGTGTGTGTGTGTGAGATAGTTAGGCGGACCACAAAAACTTATATATATATTTTTTTTCTTTATGTGCCACTTGTGGATATAAAAGAATGGGTGACAGAATGCGTAAGAAAGTTGGTGAGTAAAGAGGGGCAGTCGTGTGTTTAATTTAACCCTTTGTGGAGGAAATGTGTTTTGCTTTTTAAGACTAAGGAAACTTTTGAAATTAATCAGAAAATGCTTAAGATTTCTTAAACATTCTGGTGGAACACTTTGCTCATAACAAGTCTGAGTACAAAGTCCTTAAAAGCAAAGAGTCAACATAGAAATTCTGAGAAAATGCTAGGGCCATAGTTATGAAAGGGTTAACGCTTACGCACATACATACATCAGCTTGCCCCAGAATTTTCGTTTTAATAATTTAGAAGAAGAAAGGAGTTGGCAAAAATCAAAGCAAGAATGGCAAGGATGACAGGATGGCTTGACTGGCTTGGCTGGCTGTTGGCCAAATTCAGTGAAGAATGCAAAAATGTTGCCAGTGTGTGACCATGTTGACAACAGCAAAAGGAAGAATAACTAAAGTTGCAGCAACTGAACAAGGATGAGGACAACGGCAAAGCGCATTTGGTAAATGCCTGCAGCATTGCACACTCACAAAAAAAAAAGAAAACAGCCACAGACACACCAACTGAGACGTGCCCAGCAAAAGTGAAATGGCAACAATAAACACACACACACACATACAGAACTGTGTGTATGTGTGTCTTTTTGGTTTATATATAAATTGTATAAAAATAAAAAGTAGGTTATGCACAGACAGCATTTTAATATGATTTTTATGGCTTACTTTTTGCCAGTTTGCCAGACAGACTGACATACACACACACACTCTCACACACACACACACATACACACATAGAAAGGGACACTAACAGACACTTCAAAGTGAGTGAGTGTTGAATTCATTGCAGCAATGTCGACCCTCTGACTCACTGACTGAACATACAAATATTGCGTATACGACATGTTGGCCATAAAAAATGATCTACATAAAAGCAGAGAGGAAAACCCAAAAAAAAATAAAAAATAAAAAATATATAAAAATAATAATAAAAAGCCCAAGAAGAGTTGATATTCAGCGGAATGCCAAAGGCAACCAAAATTTTATATACACATTATATACATTTCATATAGAAAGTGAAATTTTGTATATATAAGGACTTACTCATATGTATATTTCGTATCCTTTTTTTTGTTTTTTTTTTTTTTTTGAGCCGGTACAATTTGTTTGGTTTTGTTTTTGTTTAATGGCCTTTTTTGCGTGTAATAAAAAAAAGTAACGGAACAAGCGAAACGCACCAAAAATTGAAGCAAATGATTTTCTTTTTTTTCGACTTCACTCCAAGTTCGATGGCTTATAGTTGTTGCTGTTGTTGTAGCGGCTTGTTGTAAATTCGTGGGCGTGTGAGCATTGAGTAAATTTTATGCAACAAACGAAAACGACGACGGCAAGAACGAGACCACGAACCCACACATATATCATCAATTTTTGGGGCAACCGAAGAGCACGCCGGAAGGGGAAGTCCTTTTAAAATGACTTTTCCAAAAAAAGCACACACACGGATTTGTTGTTGTTGTTTTTTTTTTTTTTTTTGCTTTTATGCCTGGCGTGGGAGTTTTCCACACAAATGACTGCCACTGTGCGAATGACTGATAAAGTCGGCAAGCAAAAGGAAAGAAGCAACAAGAGTACCGTCTCTGCGCGATGCCAAGGCAATCAAGGCAAAAGCGATTGACTAAAAATTATGACCTAAGATGTGATTTTCGTTTGTTGATCTTGCACTTATTGTATGGGCTATTTTATAACTCAATTGGAATGTATGTTTGCTCTGATTTACACGAATTGTCGATACCGGTCAGAAATCTCTTTTGCCTCCTTGGAATATTGCACTGCTGATTTTTGTTTTGATTTGCGGCTCACAACATTTTTTTTTTTTTTCTTGAATTTTTCTCATTCACTGCTGAGCACTTTTTAATTTTAGCATGAATTTTTCAATTTATTTAGTTGCATTTGCTAAATTTCTAAAGACGTTTCAAAAACGCGCACGAGCTGAGGTTGTTGTTTTATTTACTTTTTCGCTAATATGGTGTGTGTGTGTGTTTTTTTTTTTATAATGTTAAGTTTATGGACCACATTATATCGCATGCGGCAGTACACGACCACGCGACGAGGACGAGCACACGGCGCGAGGCAGACAGCGGTACATCGGAGCACGACAACTATACAAATCCACGACCTTTTCAGTACTAAAGCACTTTTGCCAATTCACTCGTGTTATTCGATTCGAAAACATACAAAGTTCCGCAAATTTCTGGGCCGAAGTACGCTCGGCTTTCGCATGAAATCCTTTCAAATTAGGATTCGGCACGGCCTAACTTCGAAATTCCGATGTTGTGCTCAGCCAGAGAGAGAGTGAGAGAGTGCGTAAACAAGAGGTGGGGTTCCTAACTTTTCTTTTGGTTTTATTTTTGCTATCATGTAACTGTGCCACAGTCATTTGGGAACTCAGCGCAGCTATGCGCAGGTTTAGGGCTCACATGGTCAGAGTCTCAAAGTCTGTAAACTGAGAGCCAGTATTTACCGTTATTATTTACATGCAATGTGGAACCTAAGCTCAGATTGAGGTATATGTCTTGAGAAGCTGGAGACGTGATCGGCTAGATTAAAAATAAATTTTAAACATAGCCCAGAAATTTTGGAAACAGTTTATTATATGATTTTTGATCTTGGTTACTTTCATCTTCAAGAAATATTTTATTCAAAAATTTAGAATCTTATTTTGGAATCCCTTTTCACGTCTTTTTCAATTGACTAAAATTATTTGTGAAAAATATCTTTTTTATTTATATGGAACCTCAAAACGATTAAAATAATTGTGGACCCTATTTAGCAGCCACTCTTTATTAAAATTACAAAAGAAAAAAAAAAGCCAAAAATACGAGAAGCTAAAAAGAGAGAATCCAAATTTTTCACGACTTCTGCTGCTTCTTCTGATGTTGCAGCTAGCTGCAACGGTGTGGGACGAAGCTGAGCGGCTGTGTTGGCCAAGGCAAAATTATGTTGTATGCTGCATTAAAATGTATAGAAAACACACAATTACAGAAACACACACACACGCACACATGAGCAGGAAAGCCCTTAACATTGCAAAATGAATGAAACGCGACCTCAGATAAAAAATAATAAATATTTGAAATTATAACTAAATAAAATTAAGATTGATGGGCCTGAGAAAATAATACAGCTACCCCAAAGGACTTCTGACTACAAATTTTGATTGTATATTTTATATTTTTAAAAGCTTTCAATCTCTTTTATAAAAGAAAGCCGGTTTAATTGGAAATTGAGTGAAAAGGAAGCAGAAAGCCTGGCTGACTTTAGCCCTTTAAGCCACGCATTCATTAATAAGATTTTCTTTATGCTTTTCGAAGTTGAATGCGAATTCAACACTAGTCAAACAGCACCATCAGCAACAGCTAAAAAAAAAAAAAACAGCACTCGTAGAGGAAGAAGAAGCGCATTTAAAACTACTACAACAAATTGCAATGAAGTGCGTGTAAGTTTACACACCGGACCGACAGACCCAACACAGCAGCCGATGCTCTCAGCAAAAAGGAAAGCGAGAGATTACGAGAGTTACACGTGGGCGAAGGAAGAGAGCGAGAGCGCATTGGGGGTTCTCTCATTATTTACTTTTTTTATTTGATTCGAAATTTTCGAACCACAGCAGGCATGCGCTATGCCAAGCTTCGTGTGGATCGTAAGTGGACTCTAAGCGGGTGGGCCTAGCTATTTTTCTGTCAACATTTGAGCAATTTCGCTCTCTCTTATACGCAAGTAAAAAGCTTCACACATTCGTTGGTGGTCTTATAATTTTTGTAATTCGGTATGAGAGATTTTTGAGAGTTAAACTTTAATTAGTATAATGAGTATAAAATTTATTTTTCCATTTGCTCTAAAAATAAGAATTTTTCAAAACATATTTTTGAAAAGTTGCCAATTCCTTTTGAGTAATGAGTATTTTACAAATTGTGCGAATGTTCTTTTTGTGTACAAAAAATTAAATTTCAGTTAGAACAACAATATTTGAGACAAGCCCCTTTGATGAGACTAAATAATCTAATAAGAAATTCCACACATGCATCAAACCAACTTTTGAGGGAAGCAACTTTACTGGATCAGCTCGGAAAGCTCCATGCTCGACCGCTAAACATGGCATTTCATCATGCCAGCAGGATGAGTACAAAGTAAAATGACGACAGCCTTGGATGGAGGGAGAGAGGAGAACAGAAAAAAAAGAAATACCTAAACCCAGTCAAAGCAAAACTCCCCAGAGCTGATCTGTTGGAAGAGCAAAAGGAAGTTTCCTAAGTGCAGTGACCAAATGGTTGAGTGACTGACTACAGGATTGGTTGACTGCCATACTGGGTGACTACTTGACTGAGTGCTGGTTGGTCTAGGTTGGTGGTGGTGGCCTTGGGGCGGAAGTGGCGTTTGGTGTTGCACATGACTTTAGAGCTTTTAGGTTAGTTGTTGTACGCGACGTTGATGGCGACAACAACAACAACAGCAGCAACAAAAGCAACGACATCGGTTCGAGTATAAAGCAAAGTTGCATTAAATTTAAATCACGAGGTAGCGGTTCTTGCGGCCAGTCCAACCCCTACAAGCAGCCCCACCTCCCCAATCCACTCAGACTTGGCTGAAAGTTGAACTGCCTTTTAAGCGCTGTTAAACATTTCGTCATTAAAAAGTTGCGCCATCGAAAGTAAGTTTTGCTTTCGTAGGTGTGCATTAAAGTTATCCCGATTGAGGGGCTGGCTGAACATTTCACAGTTCAAAGGCAGCTCGAGAGCCACGCAATTAAATGGATTGAAGCAACAATTACATAATTATACGCACACTTTTGATCTATTGTCATAAGTAAAGCCTGTTATTATGTGCCACAAATTTCACAATACCCACAAGTGTGTCTGCGTGTGCGTGTGTGTGCGTATGTGGCAAGTCAACTAATTAGTCAGCTTGCATAATTAATGCTTAATGATGCACAGCACTGCAATGCCATTTAAATGGTCTATAATTAAATCAAACACTCAATTAAACAACGAAAGCTGATAATAACTCTGCAAAAGACTGTTCAACTTTGGCCAAAAAATACACAAAAAAAAGTCAATGGCAAACTGGATTAAACCAAAATGTATATATTGCTCTAAATAAATTTTAGTATATATTTTCATCTAAATTCATACAAAAATAATTAATTCATTAAATACTATTTTAGAGGCAAAAGGAAAATGGAAAACTTTAATAAATTCTCACCACAAAAAGTCTCAAAGGTTTTCCAAATAAAACAAAAAAGAAAAAGAACCGAAAAGGAAGAGAAACTGGTCAAGCTGGTGGAAGGAGTGTGTGAATGTTAAAAAGTTATAGTTCAATTATTAAGCATGTATTGAAAGTTTTTTTTATATACATACACACACACACACATACACAGACAGACACGCATACATACAAACTCCTTCTTACAAAGAAAGGAGCATATTTGTTAGTTTGAGTTGGTCCTTTTTGGTCAGCATCGAGAAAGTTTCGAGCACAGCGGAAGCTTTTGCTTAGATTCTCTTTTCGTTTTCTTTTTGTGTTCGCTACTCAGTAAACTTGTTTACACTCGGAGCACAAACGAGATATTTTAAGTTTGTTATGCGATTTGTAACACCCACAAAATAGATTGCAACAACTAAAGGGAACAAAAAATAAAAATAAAACGACTATCATAGCTCTTACATATGTCAATATGGAGAGAAGTTTTAAGTTCCGCTAAAGGCGCAGTTTTTTATTTTATTCCTTCTACTAAAAAGCAAGATGGCTGCTCCGGACTCCAGCCATACTCCATAAGTGCCAATAAGAAATCCATCAAACCAAAAAAAAAGTAAATATAATAACTCCAATGTAAATCAGTATAATCCCAAGGAATTCTTTGAAAAAAATAAAAATAAGTTCATAAGAGTGTCCCCAATTCGTGCCAGCTCGGATCGGTTATAGAGCTCATGTTCTTGATACTGTCAAGTTGTAAATTTATTTTACCACACATCGAGACGCACAGGAAAGAGCGGGTGATAAAGAGAACAAAAAGTAAAGCTACAAGAAAAAAGACCAAGATGCTATCGATGGGTATGGGAACAGAGAGTAGTAAGCTATGAGGAAAAGGTATTTGGCAAAAATAGAGTGCCTTTTTCGGGCAGGTGGCAACTTTGCTTAAAGCCCCAACTTCTGATGGCATTTTAGCTGCGGTTGACCAGAGACCCGAAACCCAGCTTCACTCTTTGTCTCTCACTCTGGTTTTCTTTCTGACCCCACATTTTCGTGCTGTCTGTCTGTTGGTCTATCCATCTCACTGAGTGCCCTGCCTGCCTGCCTGCCTGTCTTTCAGATTGTCTGCTCCCAGTTCACATGCATAGCTATGTTGTCCTAACATTGCAACGTTCTGTGCCACCTCAGTGGCGCCAACAGCAAACTTCTGAAGCACATGTCCAAGTTTGTATAAGTGAGTGTGTGTGTGTGTGTGTGAGTTCCGTTGTTGCTAGCAGTCAGTCAGGCGCGCAATAGCAGTCAGGCTTATTCGCTGGCTCGCTGGCTTGCTTAAATATTAAAAAGTCCCTGCCAGCTATATAGGATAGACAGGAGACGGGAGCTGAGGGGAGAAGCTAGAGATCCAAGGCTGGATGCCTTTCAAGCTTTCTATTTTTATTTCTATTTTTTTTTTTTTTTTTTTTGGTTAACTTTCTTGTTTCAAAAATTTTTTTATGGCCAACTGCTGCCTCTTGTCGCACGTCGTCACTTTAGCAAAACTCAAACTTTCAGTTTTGAGGCGAGCTGAGTTGAGTCGAGTCAGTTAGTTGTAGTCTTTGTTTAAAGTAGAAATGAAAAATAACAACAGGAATACAAATATATTCAGAGCAAGGACACGCTTCATGGCTGAGAAAAGAAGTTTAGGAAGCAATAGAATCCTCCCACTCAAAACTCGTGTGTTTCGCGCTTTTCATAAAAAAAGACGACTCCTTCTTTTCAGTTTAACTTTTTACTCTTTTTAGAGGGGAAAAAACAATAATTAAACTAACTAAGCATGCGGTCTTTTGGTGCTAGAAACTCAATCAAGCTTGAAAACACTTTATCCTCTCAACAAACAAAATAACTCGATAGTATCTTTGATCTGTTGGAGTTTACAGATTTCCAATTCTTTCTTAAACCGATTTGGGTTTGTGCAAAATTCATATAATAGAGCACTGGTGGAATTTAGTACACCTAACAAATACCAAATGATCTATCTGAGTACCATTTTTAAATGGAATAAGTAAATCAATGTCCGAGAATTCATAAGGACCGATTGAGGTCGGTATCATAGCTATATGAGATGGTGTTCCGATGAACTTTCAAAGAAGTACTGAAAACAATCGAAATAAGTAAATGAATGTCCGATATTTCATGAAGACCGATTGAAGTCGGTATCATAGCTATATGAGATGGTGTTCCGATGAACTTTTAAATAAGTATTAAATACAATTGATTCATTTGTTGATACTCACCAAAGCTCATGTTTCCTTTAACAGAAAACTTAATGCCATTTTCTTCTATTAAATTAAGAAAAAGGATTGCAATCAAAGCTTGAGCTTACGACTTCCAACTTCTTTATGAAATATCCAGAAGACAGGAAGCTGCATTCACATTATCCCAGCATATGCATTAAATTTGTATAAACAAATAGAGTTGGTATAAATTTTCTTCATCGAGAGCTGGAGTAATTTCGAAACCATTGCCTATGCACACACATACACCCCCCCTCACTCCTGATCTATTAAGGTTTTCAGCATTTGCTTGAATATCCATTGCATATTATTCTTTCTTTCCATCCATTCGTTTTCTTGCTTTCCTAAAAATACTTTCTACGGGATGCGAAGGTGTTTTGCCTAAAAATAAGCAAATGGAAAACAAGTAAACTTTTTCCTTAAGCAAACGAGAAAAACAGAACAACAATTCGAGAAAACAACGAAAATAACAACAATGCCAATAAGATACTTTTCTCTTGTGTTTGTTGAGCATTTTTCATTGTTTTCTTTTTATTTCATATTATGCAATGCTGAAAACACTTACAATTTTCATGTGCATAATAATGTTTTTATAGTCCAACTCCAAGCTGTATGTCTGTTTATTTCGACATGTCCATCCCATGGATTTCAGCGAAAAATTTCCTGAAATAAAACAATGGAGTACAATTTCACTTACACAATTGGCAATCGCGTGAAACCTGTAACGATTAGAATAGAAAACTGGAAAATAGACTGGTGAAACGTGGAAGACGAAAAATAACTTGGCCTTTACAGACTTCTTGAAAGCCTTTTAGCCACCCTATTTCAATATCACCTTTAATTTATCTCTTCGCCCACCTGTGTCAATCTGTTGCCGACAAATTTCTCTTGATACTTCATTTTCTGTTCTCAATCCTCTCACCCCTCTCAGTCTTTGAATTGTCATCAACAATCTGCCTATTTATTAATTACATTTGCTCTGCTTGTCTTTGCCTTGTTTCACTTACCTGACAACACCAATTAAATGTAATTAAATGCGAGATTAACTTTAATTATAATAAATAAATGGTTGCCGCATCAAGTGAAGTAAAAGTAAGGCCCTCCATTCCACAAGTTAAGGGTAATCGATGTCTGCTTGGAATTATTTAGATGAATGTAGTAAATTAAAAATAAATCAAATATTTAACCAATAAAAAAAGGTTCGAAAATAAAATATAAAATTGATTAATAGAATCAAGATCAAAAGGATTTTGTATTCTAGTTAAATATTCCAAAACTGAATAATTTTTTTATGGCTTTTAAAAGATTTGGTTTAATAAAAGTTAATGCAAATTTATAAATGTTTTTTTTTTTATGAGTTTCATGGGAAAAAATCCATTAAAATATTATATGAGATAAGAACGAAGAAATAAAAAAAAATATTTTCATATATTTAGATATTAATAATTGCTTGTAATGTTCAAATTGTTAAATATAAATTTAAAAATTTTATAAATTAAAAAATAATTATTTTTACTAAGCTTTTTAGACTCTTTTCGAAGAAAAAGGAGTCTATTCACTTTGCTCTGATGTTTGTAACGCACAGAACCAAACATCGTAGAGATTGGACAAGAAGCGAGAGGATGAAATACAAGCTGAACGGGTCAAGGAAATACAACTTATGTGTGACTTACAACGAGAAATACAACGTAGGAAGGTTTTGGAGTGTAAGTTGAAGCAGCTTTTAGGTGAAGTCGAATCGGCCCAGTCCTCACACCTGTACCACAGTGGCACCAGCTGTAAAAGAAGCTATTGATGGCCTAAAATTAAAAACCTCCACTGTACCATCGACGCCGGCTTCATCCGAAGGGAGCATTACAATTGGCACTACTTGTAAAAATAACGGCTGCATGGTTTCAGTTCGGCCCGTTTCCAGCGACCCACTTCGGCATAGAGCAAATCGAAATCATCTTTGGTCCGTGGAAACTGTTTCACTCGTTGTTCTCGTTCGACACGCTCCTCTACGAACTTCTGATAGCGCTTTTCCTCTTCCTCTCGGTTGGAGACCAAACGTCGATATTCCTTGGCCCGAATGTGTATATACTTCCAAAGAATCCATCTACGCCAGTTGCGCTGTATCAACAGGACCTTCTCCAGCTTGCGCTCAGTACATCTAGAATACTTAGAATCATTAGAGGAGTCGATATAGCCATGTCCGTCTGTCCGTCTGTACATATCTGATTTAATCCGTCAGTTTAAAAGCTATTTTGCTGAAACTTGGTATATAGCCTTCTTTTTTACCTAGGTAGTACACTAGTTTGAATCGGTCGGATCGGACGACTATATCATATAGCTGCCATACGAACCTAAATCGGTTTTAAGAGAAACTCGCACATTGACTGATCTCTTCAAAACTCAGCAAACACGTTTTTTACATAATTATACGCGTTTGTGCTGAATTTTATTAAAATCGGACTACTATATCATATAGCTGTCATACAAATCGAAATTGGCCCTATTAACTGACCAACCCCGTTCATGTGATTTACGGCAGAAACAACTTCGAAAAGAGTCTGTAATCTTCGGCACCCCGAAGATAACGTTGGGATTTTTAGACTCTTTTCGAAGAAAAAGGAGTCTATTCACTTTGCTCTGATGTTTGTAACGCACAGAACCAAACATCGTAGACCCACAAAAGTTACATCTAGAATACTTAGAATCACTAGAGGAGTCGATATAGCCATGTCCGTCTGTCCGTCTGTCCGTCTGTCCGTCTGTACATATCAGATTTACTCCGTCAGTTTAAAAGCTATTTTGCTGAAACTTGGTATATAGCCTTCTTTTTTACCTAGGTAGTACACTAGCTTGAATCGGCCAGATAGGACCACTCTTTCACATAGCTGTCATACGAACCTAAATCGGTTTAGGCAATAACTTCCACATTTATTATCCGATCCTTTTGAAATTTGGCATGCGTGTGTTTTATATAACGATTGATAATTGTACTAATTTTTGCTCGGATCGGATCACTATATCTTATAGCTGTCATACGAACCTAAATCGGTTTAGCGAATAACTCCCACATTTATTATCCGATTCTATTCAAATTTAGCACGCATATTTTTTTTATAGCAGTTAAAATATATACCAAATTTCGTAAGGATCGGACTACTATATCATATAGCTGCCATACGAACCTAAATCGGTTTAGGGAATAACTCGCACATTTATTGACTGATCTTTTCAAAACCCGGCCAACACGTTTTCTACATAAATATACGCGGCAGAAACAACTGCGAAAAGAGTCGATAATCTTCGGCACCCCGAAGATAACGTTGGCATTTTTTTTAAATAAAATAATTAAAATATTCTAGAAATTAAATTAGTAAAATTTATCATTGCAAAATCAACTACTTTTTTTTAATATATTAAAGAATTTAAATAGCCAAAATTAGCTTTGACTTTGCCAGAATCACCCTCTCATCGAGCTCCAAAAATATCTAAAAATATTTTTCGAAAACCTATATTCAATTTGAGACCAAAGGTTTTAAGATATTGCATAATCAATGAAGATAATCGTTTGAATTTATATTTTTACCAGAGTACAAGAAAATCACGCAGATAAATTGGAAAGGTAGAGAGTGTTCGGGCAGGAAGGACTTGGTCATAAATTAACAAATAGAATTTAATTGCATACTTTTGTGCGTCGCGACGTTGCAATTCACAAATTAATAATTCATTAATGCGCATTAATTGCCATGGCCAAACAAATAAACAAATGAATATTCCATACAGTAGTTGCATATACCCTTACCCTCACCCCCCGCTCACCCACACCGCTATTTATGAGGATATAAAAGTTTTACAATTTTATATGATTGTTTGTGTGTGTGTGTGAGTTTTTTTTTCGTGTTATTTGTTTATATGGCAATTTAAATGAGCATTGAAAATCGGTTTAAAAATTTGTTGAGCCTTAAATTAATTGCAGCCTTTGTGTGTTTGTATGTGCCAACAGGATGCCAATGACGAGGTAAGCTCTAAAAAGTTTTAAAAGCGTAAAATTAATGCAATATGTAAACTCTCTTCTGTTTTTTTTTCCTCATATTCTTTACACCAAATACATTATTGGTAGCAACACTTTAAGTGCAACAACAATTGATTTCTTTTTTTTTTTTGTATTTTTTGCATTGTATTTTTGTTTTATTGTGTGTTTTGCCTTCTCTTTTTGTTGTTGTTTTTATTGCTGTCACGCATACTGATGGGACAACTGTTGGCATGCAATATTATATCTTTATAATTCTTGTATATTCCTTCTCTGTCTTACAGAGAGTGTGAATGCACTGGTTGAGCCACCCATTCTCTGGGTCACTTTTATGCTTTTCTGTGTATTTGTTGCCTTTGCTACTGCTGTTAAATTGTTACTTTTGTTAAGTGCGGTCAGAGTTCTGTGTGCATGACATGCATTTATTTAAGCCAACAACAGAGACAATACCAAATTTGCACATCCACATGCAGAGCAAAAATAAATGGCTAGATGTGGATGTATGTATATTTAAAAAGGGCTTAATGCTTATTGGGTCTTCACTTTGAGGTAAGCTTTAATTGAAAAGTATTTCTCAAACAATTTTTGAGATTTCAAAAAGACATAGGAAAAAATATAATAAATTAGTTGCACTGCTTTAATTATGCTACAAAATTTTGGAATATTCAATTAACAAAAGGATAAGGAAAGTTTCCTTAGAAAAATTCCTTTTTTAATTATTGTTCTGAGTACTTTCATATGATTAAAGTTCTTCATGTTTTACAAGAGGTCCATTAAAATCAAAGCTCAAAATATAATAAAAATAATATTTCAGGTCTACAATCAGTAAAAATAAAAAGCAAATATGCCTGATTTAAGGCTTCCCTTTTCTGACCCCAGGTTAAGTGGAATCTGAGGCAGCTGTTTATAAGCATGTTTAAATTTGGCAGGCCACTTAACAGCACTTAAAACATTCAGCCACAGATACGCAGGCAAACACACACACATACACACACACAACCACACACATGTTTATGAAAGATGCAAGCTTCAGACACAAGACAAATACAGAGACAGAAAGACTGTAGGTTGCAGGGCTTGTTACCGTGTAGTCGAATCGCAGAATGAAATGCTCCATGAATTCAATCAATTTTAATGCAATTTAAATTGCATTCTCTGGCAAAAACACACACACACACATATACAAACAAGGTAGCCACGCCTCAGCAATTCACACAAGCGGACAGTCGGAGATTGCCCTATAGACAAATAGACAAAAAGCAAGACAGACCACCCAACAACCCATAAGATAAACTGAAGTGCAGACCGTGAGATAGCCAGAAAGACAAAATGATAGTTGGTGGGACACACACAGATACACACGCACACAACGGAACAAACGTGATATGACCGGAAGCGTTTCCATGCGTTAATTGGCGGTCGTCATGCCTCGTTTTGCCTAGCAGATGCATTATCCCAATTGCTGATAGCCAAGACAGTCAAAGCCAGGCCATCAGCATTGCCCAGTTCTGTATTCTTGCTGGACAATCTGTTCCATTGCCTGACTATCTAGCAATACTGTCAATATAGTTGCGCGTGCGTAACGCTTTTCTTGCCTTACGCATTTATATTGCTGAAATTCCGGGCATTCATTTTGCCACCACAGAACAGAACGGCCAATGCCACAGACACAGCTATTTTACCCCCTAGCTCTGTCCCGAACATTGTCAGGGAATCCGTATGGTGTGGCTATGTATTAAACAACATCAGAAAACAACAAAAAGAAACTGTTGCATTTTTTCAGAAGGAACGGCATGCAATTATTCGCAACCACGAATGTTGTCATCGTCATTTTGTTGTCAGCAAGAAATTCTGTTTGGTATTCAGCCAAACAATAAAGCTAAATGAAAACTCCTATAAAATTTTTCTACAATTAAACAGTTATAAATGATAAAACACAATTTAAAAACGATTCTTTGGAATTCTTACTGAAAAGACAAGATAAGCGCCAAAGCTATTTGGTATCGAGTAAATAATCAGCACATATTGGCTTAGTTACCGATACAAAAATTATCAACTTCTCATGGTAGCGTGTACATCTCAACAACCTTAGGAATTGCGTATTATATTAAAAAGTTTTTCTTCTCAGAAATAAATTCAAATTTGATTTTATAGGCTAGCGAATACTGATTAAAAATTTATGCAATATCGGAACTCTTTATGGGGTTCACATCATCAGCAACGATTTGTGTAAGCTTGAAATTCACTCGACCAAATGGATGAAACCAAAAATGAAAGCAATAGCAAATAAATGTGAACCGAACAATTTGCTGTGCGTGATGTCAAAGCAACTAGCAAATTCCATTTCACCCAATCTGCAGTTCAATGCAATTCTCGTACTAGGCTGAAAATTAATTTTCCAATGTTGTCACAATCTCTCTCTCTCCACTTCCGTTCTCTCGATATCCAACTGTGACTGCTCGTATCTCTAAATTAAAATAATTTTAATTACGTTTAGACATGGTAAATTGAAAATTGTAGAATGGAAAAACAACAGATGAAAACAAAACTACGAAAAAAAAAAGAAAACAAAAATAATAATAATAATAATAATTATGCAATTATTTTCAAATGCGCTGACCACACGGCTTGTAAACGCTTTTGATTTCGATTTATTTCCAAATCCTCGGAATATTAGCAAATTATCGGACTTTTGAATGGGCAAAATGCAGAGATAGTCCGCCTGGTGTATATCAAACGCGATAAAGCATAATGGAATTAATTGCGCGCATTAAAAAGGGATTGCGCAAACATTTTGAAAGCGATTCACATAATGCTTACCCAGCCAGAGCTGGCGAATAGATATGTAAAAGTTGGTTTTAATATGGTGAAATCATTGTTGAATCCAACAAACAAATAATAAGACCACCACTCAAATATTTTACATGGTCTTTTAGTTGTCTGACTATGATTATTTTTGGAAATGGGATGCTTACAAAATATTCAAACTATTGATTTTGATTTGTTATATCAAATTCTCTTAAGGTTAAGAAAATATTGAAAAGTCAAAAATTAAAGATACAAGCCAAGCTTAAAGGAATTCTGAATCGTCCAAGCTAAGAAAATGAGTCCAAGCCTCTCAGCTAACTGAAGAATTCCTCGAGCTTGTGTCAAGTACAGTCAAGATGTACAGAGTATTCTTTATCTAGATCTTTTTCAAGATATTATAGATTATTCAATGAGTCCAACTAAAACAGTCACTTTTTTTCATTAAATTTTTTTTATCCTTTAAAAACACAATTTCAAGTATCGCCGATTTTCTTTATTATTTATGTATGGCTCTTATCTCCTAGCAGTTTATTTTTATTGTATTAAAATATATATACATTTTTTTTTCTGGTATTTTATATGTAGTTTTCGTCCCTAATTTAAATATGTGCATATCTTGACACCTGCAGTCACCTTGAAATAAAAAAAAAATACAACAGAAAAACGGAGGCAATACAAAGAATTTTAATTTTTTCACGTTTTTTACATATCATTTTCATGTAACCCAGAAAACCCCCCAGACCCCGCACCTAGGCAATGCAATAGCAGCATGCATATTTCACTCTAGTCTGGGATATTCATACAATATTTATATATCAATGTGCTGGGTATGTGTATGTGTTTGTGTGTGCTTGTATGTCTGACTGCATCTACATATTCGTAGGTGGGCGCAGAACAAAACAATTCTTGCCCAAAAGAAAGAAAAAAAAAATCCCAACGTTATCTTCGGGGTGCCGAAGATTACAGACTCTTTTCGAAGTTGTTTCTGCCGAAAATCACATGAACGGGGTTGGTCAGTTAATAGGGCCGATTTCGATTTGTATGACAGCTATATGATATAGTAGTCCGATTTTAATAAAATTTAGCACAAACGCGTATATTTATGTAGAAAACGTGTTAGCCGAGTTTTGAAAAGATCAGTCAATAAATGTGCGAGTTATTCCCTAAACCGATTTAGGTTCGTATGGCAGCTATATGATATAGTAGTTCGATCCTTACGAAATTTGGTATTTGTATTAATTGTTATAAAAAACATATGTGTGCTAAATTTGAACAGGATCAGGTAATAAATGTGCGAGTTATTCCCTAAACCGATTTAGGTTCGTATGGCAGCTATATGATATAGTCGTCCGATCCTTACAAAATTTGGTACATATATTAATTGCTATAAAAAACATATGCATATTAAATTTCAACAGGATCGGATAATAAATGTGGAAGTTATTGCCTAAACCGATTTAGGTTCGTATGACAGCTATATGATATAGTGGTCCGATCCGACCGATTCAAACTAGTGTACTACCTAGGTAAAAAAGAAGGCTATATACCAAGTTTCAGCAAAATAGCTTTTAAACTGACGGAGTAAATCTGATATGTACAGACGGACAGACGGACAGACGGACAGACGGACAGACGGACATGGCTATATCGACTCCTCTAGTGATTCTAAGTATTCTAGATGTAACTTTTGTGGGTCTACGATGTTTGGTTCTGTGCGTTACAAACATCAGAGCAAAGTGAATAGACTCCTTTTTCTTCGAAAAGAGTCTAAAAAAAAGATACCGAAAATGCTAAACAAAGAAAATAAAAGCGCACTACAAAATAACACAAAAAGAAAGCCGGAAAAATAAACTAAAAGAGTGCCCATGCTGTGCTAAAATCACACACACACACACACACACACACACACAAACTGCTAATATAAAATTGTGTACGTGTATGTGAATATATATATATAAATTTTTTTTTAGAGTATTATTTAGTATTACAACAGCAGTTGGGCAGCCATTTTATGAGTTGGCCGTTTAGCTGACCCCACCAAAAAAAAAAAAAATGAAAAAAAAGAAAACAAAGTAGAAAAAGTCAAAACTCCAACGACCCTCAGCTTGTATTGCAATTTTTCAATTTCAAAAACAATTTTGCTCTGCCAACAGACACACAAGCAAACACTGGCTTGCCTACATACATGTGGTCAAAGATAAGCTCTGTAAATATATATTTGCCCACCCAAAAGCCCCCGCTATAAAAAAGCTAACCAAAGCTAACCGCAGCTCAAGCAAGCACTACAGACAACAACAGCTCAAAATGCCCTAAACCCAAAAGGATTCACTTGAACAGAAAAAAATATATAAAAAGAAAGAGAAACTTAAAACAGCTGACCAAAAATATAAATGTTTATATATGTGGAAGCGGCTGCGGCTATAAAAAAATTAATAAATTGTTTTTGCTTAGAATTTAGTGTTATAAAAAAAAAAAACAAAAGCTATAAAATGAAATATCCAAGGCAAGAAAAAAATTCTTTAACTTATTCTAGTTTGCTTGAATTGTTTCGAAAAGGTAAATATATATTTTCCTGAACCAATTGAAAGTCAACACTTATTAGCTATTGGCTATTCGAATAGAAAGACTTGGCTATAACAACTAATTAAACATCTTCAAATATACAATAATTTTTACTCATGCATACAGCCTATAAAGCTCTATGAAACTATTCGATTCATTTTGAAAATCTAATTCCAATTACAAAAATTGTGAAGGAAAAATTTCTGTAGTTACTTTTAGTTGTCTGCAAATTTTAATTGAAACCAATTGAATGCTCGAATAGAAATCTCAAATTTTTTGGTCTAACAAGGAGAGAGCCAGCCAAGCCGAGCCGAGCAACAATAACCACAATTTTATAAAAATGAATCGAAACAAATTTCCAATAGATTTTCTTTGTACTGCATCCGCACTCATTGCCATTGTTGGTAAGGAAAAAGATTCCAGCCATTCAAACAGTCCACCTCAATCTGATGAGGCAGACTTGTATTTACTAGATTCGCCTCTGGCAAGCCTTTTTGGCCATGTTCAAGCCAATTCAACTTACTCGGACTGACTTTAACTTTGCCATTTTATTGTAATTGTAATAAAAAAAAGAAAAAATAATGCAAAAAAAAAAAACAAAAAATATCATTGCCATTTTCATTTCATTTTCATTGGATTTCCGCACATTTGCACACACAAAGCCGACCTCGAATGAAATTTTTAGCCAGAAATTTCAACAAATTCACCACAACCATGCACATGCAATAAGTTGCACTCCATTACGTGGTTTTTAATATATAAAAAAAAGGGCAAAAACAAAATTTACCAACCACGGCTACCAACTCAATTCAATTCAATATGCCACAAATGCACATTGGGTCAATTAGAAAAGAGACAAAATTTATTGGGAATATTAATGCTTATTTCCAATAAAATATATCTATTCAGAAATTTTTTTGGGATATTATTTCATTCAATTTTATGAATGATTAATTATAAAGAGAAATAATTTTTTAGAACTTTAGTTTTGAATTTTTTATTAATCAAAATTTTAGTCTACCCAAAAATATCAAGAGCAAGAAAAGATCTTACGATTTCCATATTATATAGCATTCAGAATATATTTCGAATATATTCACAAAATTCAAAAATCTCAAGAGCAAGAGAAGATCTTACGATTTCCATATTTCGAATATATACACAAAGATATTTAAAGTTCCATAGCTCTTTTAATTGGTAAAAGAACTCAGGAAACTTCTACTTTCTTATTCGATATTTTTTGAGGTGATGAAAGAGCTCGATATTTTCTATTGATGATAATAGTAGGTTCAATATTCTCCTGTCTGTATATTTCAACTATAACATTTTTAAATATTTATAAGGTTTCCTATTTTTAAAGAATCAATTTATTTAGGTCAAGGCAAAGGCTTTTTCATCTGCTGAATCGTTGCTAGCTTCAGCAAGACTTAAGGTCGCGAAAGAAAAGATTCGTTGTGGTATTAATTTCCTGAACCACTGTGGTCTGATAGCTTACAGATTTTCTTTTTTTTTTTGTGGCATTTTCATTTGTGCAAAGCGTATTTTCTTAGTACGCGGTGTTGGGGGCTCCGAAACCATAGGATGGATGCTTGAATGGGAGGAACAACAAAAGTACCGAAGAAAGCAGCCAAAGCGCGCAAAAGGCAATTTACTGTTTTGAAAAGACTGCAGTGTTGCAACACTGATTTGATGTTCTTGTAGCTGTTGTTGTTGTTGTTGTTGTTGTGGTACCTCCCTATTTTATTATTGTTTTTGTTGGGGGTTTGTTGCGTTCCCGATAATAGCAATTGAGTGTTGCATTCGCTTTGATTTGCGTTTTCTTTTCTTTGCTTTTATTTTGTTTTTTTCTTTTTTTTCTCCCCAAGTATTTGTTTGTTTCACTTTATTTTATATACATATGTACCTTTATATCGCTGGAATGAGGAGACTGTTTTTTTCTATATGCCTTGGCTAAGCTTTTGTTTGTCTTGTGCTGCGTTGCGTTGCGTTGAGTTGAGTTGCGTTCCACAGCAACCGATTCATTTTGCTGTGTTAGCGGCTTATGGGACTCGGTATTTGATCGGGTTGACTGGCTTTGGGTTTGAGTTTGGTTTAGTTTGGTTAGGTTTGGTTTTTCGGTTATCGAGGTTTGTTTGAGAAATGTTATAGCGGCTTTGGGATTTGCGGTTTTCTCTATTATTACGCGCTGCCATCTGCTTAGCTCTTTGTCAATTTCGCCTTGCCTTTTTGAGTGGCACGCATACTCACTCACTCAATCAGACTTACAATCACACCCCTTTTGGGAGTAACCTTCTGGCTCATATAACGTATACGCTAGGTTTCAATTGCTGCCACTGCTGTATCGCTTACCCACGTCAATGAAATGTTGCACTGTTGCAAGCATTTCGCGCTTAATTCCAAGTCAATGCAACCACATCAGTTAAGTTACCATCGCATACCGACTCTTTCTCTCTCTCTCTCTCTTTCTCCCACCACCAAGACCACCTTCTATGATAACTTGAGTGGTGAGTTTGTGCAGAATCTATGGCTGAGCCTGGGAAGCAGAAGTGTCCTAGGTCGCATTGCCATTATTGCACTTATGTGTGTGGTCAGACAACTGCAGCACATGCTCAAGATGCTAACATTACTCGGTTCAACCGTTTCCCATTTCAGCTCTTAATGAAAACCATAATTGTTATCTGTGCAGTGCTGCGGAAAATTTATTTTTACAATAATTTCACACTTGAACAAATTTTCTTTTGAAGAAAGCATAATATTTATTATTTTTTAAGCCATTTGAGAACTTGAAAAAACACTTCTTCATTGAAATCTGTCATGATATTTTCTAGTTCTATAAATTTATAAATAGTTTCTCGGAATCAAACAGATCTCTATTCTTTTCACAGTTGAATATCTTTGCGAAATTTTGAAATAGTTTAAAGTGTTTCTTTTAAGAGGTAAGATTTATATTTTTTTTTAAGAAATAATGTATTAGGTTCCATCAATTTATCACGAATTAAAATAGTCAATTTAAGGAAATCTACATTTGGATTTTTTTTGGCTTCCTTCGTCATTACCATCAGCATAAAATATGTATACTTGTCTTGCTTCACAGCATATCTGGAGCATTCAGTTCACGCAATGAATATCAATTTTCGCCTAAGGTTTACCCTTTTAGCTGCCTACTCTCTGGTAACCACAAAAAATGGGAAAATATTCAAGGTAAGTAGGTGGCAAAGTCAAGTCAAAGAAATATAACTCGAGCTTTTTAATTTGAAAAAATTGTCAAGCATCAAAATACTTTTAGAGCTGAGTTGAGAGATGTGCTCTGTGCTGAATGAAAGCAACAGCAAAAAAGAAAAAAAAAAAAATAAAGTAACCGGGGAATGTCAAGGTAAATATAATGGAACTGAAAGAAGTATGGCAGCATATTCGTTCCTGTTTTGAAACATTTACATTTTTTTTTTTACTACTGCCGGGAAACTGCGTGGGGGTATTTTTTGGCTGTCATAATCTGTTTGCTGTGCGTGCAAATAAATCAAAAAAATTATAGAAAAATGCATATGGAAGGGAAATGTGCCATACCAGGAAAAAAAAAGTCTGAATAGTCTCGCTTTTGAGTTGGAAAAAGTATGAAAAGGTAAAAAAAAAAATGTTTCGACAGCTTCAACATTTTTTGGTTACCCGAAATAAAAAAGGAGTAAAAAAGTAGCAGCCATAATAACTACAACAACAACAGGAGCAGCAGCAACAACAAGATGAAGACGAAAAAAATATATATTAATGGAGTTTTCATGTTCATAATGTCATTAGCTCACAAATGCTACACAGCCCTGGATGCTGCTTCTATTGCACATGTGTTGCCTTGGCTTTATTGTTGTTGTTGTTGTAGGGACTACTGGCTTGCCGTGATTCTCACATATTTTGTGATATTCGCTTCTCTGCTTTATTTTGTTTTTTATTTTTTTCTCTCATACTCAGCATACTTATTTGGTGCTCTTTACGCGCACACAGAGACAGTCATAAACAAGCACGGGCACACACTCATAGAACAAACATAGACAAACATCCAAACGCACACATATACTCCTCATGTATAAATGTGTGAACACTAATGTGCACATTATGTTGAAGCCATTATGCGCGTTCCTTGCCGCTATGCCGACTCAAACTCTCGGCTTATTCGTCTTCACTCCTTACCAAAGCCCAAGGCATCGACGTTACCGCTTTAACAGTCAAATGAAGAAGGGGAGGTGAGTGGGTGTGGGGGTCGAAACAAAAGTAAGGATTGAGGGATGCTGGTTAAATCGCAAACAAGCCATATGGGTTGGCCAAGTAGTTGGAGCAATGGTGTTTGCGGGGGAGGGGCGTAACCAGTTAGCTTGGAAGCATAGCAAGTAAAAACCCTTTAACTCATTTGTTTTGCTTAACAGCAACGCTGACAGCAGCAGCAGCAGCAGCAACAACAACAACAACAGAGACAAAAAAAAGACATTTATGTTTAGTAAGAGTGTGAGAGTTCTGGGGTCCTCAGACTCAGCTATACAGAGACTTGGTCTCCGAGTGCCGTAAAACAAGAGGCGTGTGAAATAACGTTTAGCTTGACGTGCCCGGCTTGTGTACGTGTGCAACAAGACTTGTAAAAGTACATCAAAAATATACGCCAAAAATACCCAATTGGAAATTTAACAGCAGCCACCAAAAAGCTGATAATGCTCTGTCCCTTAACTAGTAGGTGGAATTTAAAAAATAGTTAATAATAATTACGACTTGCAAATGCATTGGATGGCAACCCAGGTTTGGTACAGTCACTTGTAAAGTAGCCATCACGCCATCTATCGGACTAGGCTGACAACTCTTTAGTTGCTTGACACTGGGGAAGATCATTTCCTGTGAATATCTCCTAAAGTTATGATGAGTTCTCAATCAATTATAAGGAAACCCAAGCCCGATTTCAGTTGTTCAGTTGCTCAGACGGAGAGCCACTGATGTCTACATGGATTACGCTCTTCGCTCTGATCATATTTTAGGCTTATACAATTTAATTTACTATAAAAATCTTTAAAATAATTTAAATGAAGTGTCTTAATATTTTTTTCCCCTATTTTATTATGTGAATATTTAAGACCCGTATATGCGTGATGCCAATTTCCAAACGGGTGCCCGCAACACCCGCAAGGGCTCCTGCCACATTTTGTTGTTGTATAAAGAAATGTTAACATGTGGTTGGCTCCATGTGCTGTCACATATTTGTACTTTAACTATACATAAATATTATGAATAATATAAACTTAATGACTTGACACTTTTTTATACACAGTCACATGTGAATATTTTTTTTTTTCGTGAGTGAATGAGTCTGAAGTTTGGTTGCGTGTGTTTTTTTGTGCGACTTTGTCTGCCTGTTAATTTTCAACAATAAATTTTTAAAATATATTATGAATCTAGTTTAAAATGTAGTCAGAGGAATTTAAGCATGTCTTAATGGCTAAAAGAATATTTTTTTGCCAATTCATATCCTTTATATTCTTAACTCTATCGTTCATTTTTTTTTTCTAACATAATAATGATAACATTTTGATGTTCTACAATGTTGTAATTTTTTAATGCCCTCCATATGAGTCCCCAGTAGCTCATACCATTTTTCAAACTCACAAACATTCTTTCGTGTAATTTTAAATATGCTTCATATACCCCATTCCTCCATATTCTACCAACTTACAAGTTTCGGCACAGAGTGTGAGTGATATTTTTTTGTTTGTTCTTTTTTATGAGCACGTTAAGCGTTTATAATGTGTCATGGTTCACTCATTAATTTTAAATAGTTCTTAAAACTATTAATGCGCAACAATCTCGGTGGATTGAAATGTTATCATGCGGCAAAGGGGAATGTGGGTATTTATGAGCATGTGCATGTAAGCCTGATATAATGGTAGCTAATATTATAAAAAGACTTTAATTTAATAAATAAATTATTGTATTGTAACGAACGTTTGTCCCTCCTGTTTTCTGTGACTTTCGCCACTGATGACTGAGCGGTTATTTAGTTGTGGGGGAGTGCCTGCTGAGCGCCCCCGGTGACGCGATCCAACCAAACAAAGACAAAAAGAACACCGATCAAGTTATTGAGGGTCTTTATTGAATCACTCTTCTTAAATTCTTGCTTGCATATGCCAAGCTCAAACTCTACAGGAAATCAATTGTTGACAGACTCCTAAGCCCTTCTTTTTCGGCCTAACGCCGGTAGGTGACGGCTGTCACTTTTAAACCAGGATTGCAGTGCGATCAGCTGTTTTTGAACGATCACAGAGTCGCATCTGTTTTCCTTACAGTATTTTATGTTTTACATTTTAAGTTGACTAAATAATTTATTTTCAAGAAAGTAATCTATATTTTATTTATATTATTCTGCTTTACCTTGATGCTCTTGTCTTATTTGGCTGTCACAAACTGTTAAATCCAAATTAATAATTGAAAAAAAAAAATCTGTTTAATTTGTCTTTAAGCATATTATAAAAAAAATTGTTAAGTATTCTGCTACTCACGTATTTGTCGACTAAGTTTTTAAATTTCAATTATTAATTTTAACAGGCTTTAAATATTAAAGGGATTATTCTCTTTTCTTTTTTGTACTCAATCAGTGGCCGCAAAGGTTGAAAGAAATTTCCTTACCCCTTCACAGCTCTCGTTGCAGTTTTCTTTTTCATTTTCTCAGTTGCATTAAAAGTTTTACAGGATGAGGGAGTGATGAGAGTGGAAAACCGAGTAAGAGCTGTGAACGTTCTTCATTCTAGTTGACTGCCAGTTAGGCCTGCCACGTCCAACTTGGCGGCGTTGCAATTGCGTCTGAGAAAGTATTTACACCCACGTTTAGTTTGGCTTTGTTTGAGGCCAACAAAGTTAGCGTTTTTCATTTATTCATGCTTTCATTTCTGCCCAAAAGACTCTTGGACTTTTTCTTGCTGCTTTTTTCTTCATTCTTCATTCATTCATTCATTCATTGCTTCAGTTACTCATTTATTACGCTTTCACTCTGTCGCTGCCTCTGTGATTCTCGGTTGTGTTTTGTGCTTTTATTTTTACAGAAGCATGTCCTGTGCTAAATGTAATTTTCCGTTGTTAAATCCTGTTTCTGAAAACTTGTTTCAAAAGTGCAGAGGAAGTCAACTTGAGCGCAACAAGCAAACCAGCAACAACAATGGCATCAACAAATGATTTGACATTTCATTAACTTGGTCGACTCAAACGGACACTTTTTCATAGTGCCTCCTTGGATTTTTGCAGAGAGCATTTAAATTTCGACTTTGGTTTTTACTAAAGGCCCGACAGGGTTCTCTTTTTTTTCATTTTTAGCTGGCACAAAAATTTAATCTATAAACTTGCAAACAAAGCACCGGACAAAAACAACAACAATTACGCTCAGGTAGTTAAGTAGACAAACTCCAACAACAAATTCAGCTGCATCGTCTTCACTGGAATCGGAAGTGTATAGGATTTCTTAAAAAACTTGAATCAGTAGAGACAACAGTGCATAAGTTATCAAGTCGGGTGGTATTTTGAATGTACACAAAACTAATTGAGAAGGAGTACAGAGGAAACTGCTCGACTATTCAGTTTGGCAACAGACCAGGGACTAACTCAAAGCCTCTTTATTTTCAATGAAAGAAAACGAAATGCAACCTACGAGTATCTTTAAATATCTGTGTTTTGTTATACAAATTGAAAATAAAAATTAACTCCATTATTTTGCTTTGCCAATTGGAAATACTTTTCTCTCTGGAATAAAGCCACATTTCTTTTTTTTTTTATTTAAATTATTTTAACAACTTTATTACAAGTGTAATCAAGTAGTGGCCAAAGAAAATTACCCCACTAATTACAAGTTCTTATGAGCTGAAATCATTTACTTTAATTAAGTTATACCCCATGACAAATTCCCCTATAAACGCCTACATAAAAAGGAAGTCACACACACACACACACATACAGATGACAGTCATAGTTTTTAGAACTCTTGTCCAAGCCAGCACTCTACTTGTCTTGGTTCTATTTTCTTGGTAGCAAAACAAATTTACGGCATTGCTTTTTGGGAGGGCAGTTTTGGTTGTAAAATTGTTGTTTTTGTTGTTTCCACACACATTTCAAATGTACATAATAATTCACGCGCGGCCACAATACACACACACACACACATACAAAGAAACAAAAATAACAACAAGTAAAGTCATAAGAAAATGCATAAAACATGCCGACAATGCCCATTGCTGTTGTTGTTGTTGTTGTTGGTGTTGTTTCGTTAGCCACACTTCAACTGCCAGGCGAAAACTTTTCTCATCATCAACCACAAACAAAAGCCAACAATAGAAAAGAGTCCAGAAGCGGAAAGAGAGAGAGAGAGAGAGACCAAAAAACCACCTAAAATAAAAAATAAGAAAAAAAAAATCAACTCAGGCCTGAGGTGGCCATAAATTGCTGTGGGGCCAAGACACTCACACATACACACGCAGGCCAGGACAGCTGCGACAACAAGAAAAACGGCAACAAAAACAGCTAACACTGAGGAAAGCATATAAAAGGCGTTGACGTTGGCCAAGAAGGCTCCGTTAAGCCAGACCAACACCAAAACAGTCCGACTAACTTTTGAGCAATTAAGCCCAGAGAGTGGTCGTTGGCCAGAACTTCAAAAAGGATAGCGAATGACATTTGAGTCAATGACTTTTCTTTTTTCGTTTTTTTTTTTTTTTTTTGCTGGCCATCCAAGCAAATAATTTTTAATTGTGTTGCACAAAATGCTGTAAAATTAATTCATCTTTTTCACACCCAAATAATTTGCTACAAGCCAGGCCAAGCCCAAGTCCCTGTCGACTTGAAAACACCCATGGCTCTGCTTTTTCCTTTTACCAAATAAAATTGCAATTGAGTTGACTGAAAATAATTACATATATAAGTCAACTCATTCTTTGAATTGTTGTTACCTTTTTTGTTTTAACTATATTAAATTGTTTGTGTTTTGGGCAGATTTACAAGTTGTCGCCGTTTCTGTCAACGGGCGTATGCGGCGTATACGTAACATTCAAATTTCCTTGCCTTTTTTGCTTATATTCGAGCTGTGCAATTTCTTTAATATATTCACACCCATTTCTTGTTGCAAGTTCCACAAAAACAATCGCCCAAATAGTGTTTACAATTTGTGTATAATTATGTGTAAATTAGCGTGAAAAAACTAAAAACCAAAAACAGGAAAAATAAAAACCTTCTGAGACCTCTCCAGCCACATGACAAGCTCACAAAATGAGTAAATAAACCGAACTTTTTGTGTGTGTTTGTGTGCGTTGGGCGTTTCATGCGTAAATTTCATTTTCTGGCTTGCTCTTCATGGGAATTTCTCTTTATTATTTTAATGAGGAATTCTAAAAAGTTTTTTTTAAGCCACTTGATTTATGCCAAGTAATTTATAGCCTTTCTTTCTTTTTTTTTTGTTTTTAAATAAATTAAAAACTATAAAAACTGATTTGTGCAGTCCGAGTGGCTAATTAAAAATCAAAACCTTTGCAGCTTATAACATTTTCAAAGAAGTCAATGAAATGTTTGTGTTTTAAATATTTAACGAAAATTATTAAAAGTACATTTAATACCCAAACTCTGGAAAATCAAATGATAACTTTATTATAGCCAAACATTTTTGAATGAAACGAAATATTCTGCAGAATGGCAGCTGCATAAAAAATCATTTGCACTCATTAAATGCTGCAGCAAAGCCCGCACAATTTATGGCACCCAACTGAATGCCACTACCGTTGCGGCATGCCCCAATGCACCGCACCGTTTCAATGTTGGCTACATAGCGTCCACCCTCATAATTAACTTGTTGTGCTTTTATGGCATGCGGCTGGTCTCTGGTCTATCCTCTGTGCGACCCGCTGGTGGAAGAGAGACTATTATTAGAGGAAAGGAAACCATGCAAGCCAAAGCCGTAGCGTTTTAATTTATGAATGCAACACACACACACACACTCACACACACAAATACAAATATAGAGTCGCATTGGGGTGCCGCCAATGTTATGCAAATATGGTGGGTATTATTTTATATGGCCCGAGACTCAGGTCTCATATGCAGCAGCCAACAGTTTTTAATTTGAGTGTGTAAATGAAAATGCACCTGGCCAGATTCAGAATTACTACCCTCTCCCTTCCTCTGAAATACGTGTGTATGAGAAATGTGAAAATTATGTGAATGAAATTTGCCAACTGTCGTTGACAAAGCATCAAAAGTCAGTCGACGTCTGGCCCTCGACTTTTACCCTTCTCGACTTCCTTTGCTGCAGCATCGCATGCATTACATGCAAATTGGTTATACCCTTCATCCAGGGCATATATGAAAGTACACAGCAAAAAAAAAAAAAAAGACAAAACAAACAACAACAAATTCATAAAACACAAAATGGCGCGACGACAAAACGCTTGAAATGTCTGTGACCTTTAAATAAGCGTTCCGGCGGCTTGTTTGCCTGAATGAAAATTTTCTTGTTGTTGGCAACTTATTTTCTACACTCCTCCTTGTTGTGGTTGTGGAGCATCAAAGGCGTAACGCTTTTGTATTTTTCATATTTCTTTTTTTTTATGGACTCCCAAACTCATCAGACTCTGCAGGGAATCTGGAGCGCAGTTTTGCTGGCAAAACCAGACGCTTTTTTACACACAAATTAAAATGAATTAAATAAATATGTGAATATGTGTATGTGTGTGTGAACTGCTACTTTTAACTAATTTCTGTAAATTGTGGAGTCTGAACAAATAGAAATTTTTCATACTGAAAGTGTTAAAAGTCAATGTACCCAATTTGGGGAAAGTGAAAAAATAAATATTGAAATAATTCTTTTGGTTGTGTAAATGGAATCCTTAACAGAACAGAACCCTCTTAACTTTCGTATAATAAAGTAATTAAATTCACACTTATGCCCAACCAAAACCTTGGAACTCATTCGAGCTTTCATACGAATCCATTGCAAATTGTTCGACCATTCAATCATTTTTATCCTTGCACTGAATCCGCAAGAAAGCCCATTGAAAGGTCTCTCTCATCAGTAAGTTTCCATGCCTTCGCCACCCAATGGCCCCCAATTAATATACATATATTTTTATAATATAAAAATACAAGCAAAAACGGCAAATGTATTTTTTATAACCCAAAACTCTTATGATATATTAAACAAGCGAGGCAAAAGGAGCAGCCAGCCAAATGAGAGCACAACTAAAGTAAAGTTTAACTAATACTGATTTATTTATAGTATATATATTTTGTGTGTAATAACATAAATGTTATCGCTGGCAAACAATACAAAAGCTGACAACGACAGCAAACTACCAACGCAAAAAAGCAAACGGAAAAAAAATAATAATAATATAAGGTCATTTATAACGATTGCCAGGACATCAGGGCAAACTCAGATATACTCACACTCATAACTTCAGTTCTCGAATATTTCATACAGAAAGCAAGAAAACATACAATAATAAAATGGTCAAAGCCTTAGAGACCGAGAACCGAGCAAAAGGGAAAACTAGCAAAGGCAAATCCTTTTCACTTTTCATGTTGCATCATTTAATATGCGGCACATTTTAGCGCTTTATCTCAACTGGCTTGGGGAGCAAAATGGCCCAAATGGGGGAGTGCTAAAACAGTAACTGGACTCGTTCTTGGATTCTGGTATTTATCATCAATCAACTTACGGCCTACTGCACAAATCCTCCGGCCCCCGCCCTCAACTTTGTTCATAACATCCGAAGAGCTTGAGACTGACAGAGAGGCATACTTTTGCCTCAGCCAACTCAAACCATTTATGACTTTTGTCTGTCTTGGCATCTTCAACTTCGGCTTCCACTCATCTTAACTCAACTCATCTCATCTCATCAGTTGCACCCATCACCCGTCCTGTTCCATGGAAGCTGATTGATGAATCGCACATGTAAATTAATTTGCTACCGCTTTCAATTTTATTCTTCGTTATTTTTTTTTTTTCATCTCTCTTACAGCTCATATGCTGGAAATAAGCCGCTTAATTACTTTATTTCATTTTCCCTTAGACATTTGCCACAATTAGCTTTACTCTCACAAATGGAACACAGAAAAAAAAAGAGAAAAAAAAGGAAATGGAAGAAAAATTTCTCTACATATCTTTAGCGTGAGCATTGGCAATTCCTTTTCACTTTCGTTTTCCTTTTTCTCTTTGATATATTTAAAACCATTTACTGTTTAACAATTGTGTTGAATTCAGAACACAGAACACAGGGCATAGAAAATGCGTTCCATTTTTTTTGGTAGTTCTACAAATAAGAAGTTCAGATACTCTTCATAGCAAAATGGGAAATAGGAAACTCGATACTTTTGAAGTTGAGAAGTGAATTTTAAGAGAAATTAGTATATATAATGAATCTAATGTTACTCTGACTAAGCTCTTTTCTTTATTTCTTTATTCTTCTACCTATCTGTTCTGATTTCATGTGAACTTAGTGACCTAGCTAAGTGGCAAGACTCATTTATCAACTATATTTTAAAATGATGATGTCTTTGTTGGCATTTTTTTTGCGGTGAATTTTAAGTTAATATGATTTACATTCCAAAAAAAGAAAGGAAGAGCACAGAAAAAAAATTACACAAAAGAGAATAGAAAAAGATGAAGAAGACAAAGGAAACAGTAGCAGAAATAGAAAGGCCGAAAGGACCACCACAAACTGCCATTAAAGATCAATCAAAAACGTTTATCCTTGATTATTTGTCATTATCCTTTTTGGCAAGGCAGTTGTGGATGCCACAACAATAGCAACAACAGCTTAATCTGCACACAAAATTGCCCAAATAGCTGTGACTGTAAAACTCAGCAAGCCGAGGAGAATGGGACCCGATGCCTTTGGAATGTTGGAGGAGGTAATGCTCTGTTGGTATATCTGGCTTTGTCTGTATATGAGTTAAAGGCATTTGCCTCTATTTATTTCGTACATTTCGAATGCGCTCTAATGCCAAAGCCCAAACCCAAACCCAAAGCAAAAGCTACTCCCGGCCCGCAATTCCCAGCCTGTTGGCCGCCAGAGCGGCACACGCGCGTGATAAATGACATTAATCCGCCATGTTCAACGATTCAAATGCCTCAAGTGGCAAAAGCCGGCCTCGCAGTCCCCCCTCCCACCGCCAGGGCAAAGCCCGAAAATAAGAGTGAAAGTGGCAATACAAATGTCAGTCAGTTTCTGGGGTCTGCCATTTCATGTACAAACTATATTTGTTTTGTTAATAGTCTTAAATGTTTGACTGAAGCGTGCACAACCGATAAGACAAGTGGCTGAAGCTTTGATATATAGACTTCAGGTGGCCACAATCATCAAGGACTTACCAACACCTCCTTCTATTCTTGCGAGTCTTGAGTTGTTTTTTTTTTTTCTATGTTTTGTGTTGAGTCAGTTAAGTCAGTCTGTATGGCTTTTTGCTATTAATATTCATTAAAATAGAACGTGGAAAATCCATATGAGTCCAAGCACACAAAGAAGTCTTTAAATTGATTTCACATAAACTCTGGTCGATGCCAGCCCTTACCCGATTCCAAAAGAAAAACCCAAGCCCAAAAAAACTCTTCACCTCTATCAAGCTTTACATTTTTCTCCAACCATGTTTCTTTCACTGGCAATCATTAATTTATCAGTGAGTCGCCTTGGGAGACGCGCATGAAAATTTTTTCCACCATTTCTTTTTTTTTTTTTGCGTTCTCTGATTTTTATGTGCCTTTTTTATTATTATTATTTCTTGTTTTCTTTTTTCCTTTCTTTTGCTTTGGCATTGATTCACATACGTGAGCCACTCACTCCATTCCACTCTCTTTATTTGGACTTGTTTTCCCAGGTTGTTGCTGAAAACTCAGTTCTGCCTGAATAAAGTCAAGAAATCAAATGTTTTTGATATCGACTTTGACAGCTTCATGACAGCACTCAATAAATTTTGATAATACTGCACAAACCGTTGGGTTGAAACGTCAAGAAATTGAAAAAATATCTCCCTCCTTCGAGTATTCAACCAACCAAAATCACAGCGCAACGCACAAAATGAGGCGTATCACGTTTGGACATAAAAAAAAAACTTTTCCATATCGTCACAATTTTGTTGATGTTGTACGAAAAAAAAATAAAATAAAAACCGCTGACAAGGAGCATGTGTTGTTTTTGGGTTTGCTTAGGGCTAAGCCTTTTATGTGTTTATGGGCTTCGAAAATGACTAAATTATTGTTTGTCACAGCCCGCTTGAAGGCAAATATTATGTTACTTAAGAAACTTCATAGGATTGAAGTTTTGTTTACGAGCAATTAAAATACTTCGCAAGATATACATAAATCAACAAAAAGCCTTCATTGAACATAAAGAAGATACAATAATGTTTATCTAAAGATATATATTCATATATTTCATAAACTCGATTTGCCGAATCATTTAAGCAAATCATTGAACAAAATTGTTTTTGCTTTTAAGAAAAGCAAAAAAAGAAAATATGAAAATTTATCTTTTGTAAATTCCCTGTGGAAGTTTCAACACTCATGGGAAAATAATTTCACAGAGCCTTTCATCGCAAAACATCATCGTACAATTGGAGGCCTTAAAAACCAATCAACTGCCAGACGACATCAAATAAGCTCCGCTAACACTAAGCCAAAGTATGCGTAATTTTATTTATTTATTGATAATTTGCAGCTTCTGTCAAACACATTCGGCAAAACATGTGTCTGCTTACAGGGAGAAGAGCATACAATTTTTACGCATGTTTATGCTCTTTGATTTGTCTCTGGCATATTTCATCCTAAAAATGAATGATAAAGAGATGAGAAAAAGAACGATTTAACTTTGATTGATGACAAATGGGAGTCTGCCTTTTGATCAGCTTCTGATAATCGTGACAAGCCCAGATGTATAACTCTCTAACCCACCCTACTTAATCCTATTCACCTATTCGGTCTCATAAAAAAGAAAGGAAATTACATCAAAATGCGAAAACGTTTATTCATAGCATTTAATGAAATTTTTGTTTGATTGAGTTTTTCTGTTTTTTTTTTTTTTTTGCTTACTACTTTTACTTCCTCACTTATTTAGACCCTCTTTATGTCACTAAATATGTTTTGTGTGGTCCTCGTGTCGTATACGTAATATGTGCAAATTTAATTTAATAGCTGAAAATATTTATGCATAAATAGCTCCACGTAAGTCCTTCTATTACCTGAGAGAGTGTTTGCATGTGCGTCTCAGCATATAGAAGTTTGTCTAAAATTATAAAGAAGGAGGAGAAGAATTTAACAGCAAATTTGCTTATAGCTGCACGTCAAATTTGATCGCTTGCAAATGCAGGAAATGTTGCTTTTAATATACCCACTTATTCATACTACCACCATTCATATTCTATATATTTATTTATAGTAAAATATATACATATTTATATATACCTATATGTGTCTGTGTATAAATAATGTGCGTGAGTTTATAAAGAAATGGCTGAGTACAAAAATGGCAGCACGTCGTAAAAATATAATTCATGCTATGTAGTTTGGGAGTATGTTGGCTTTTCAAAACAAGGTGCTGCTTTTGAAATATCACCTACAAATCATTCAACAAAGCTCTTGAATTTACAACTAAAACTGGAGAGTGAAAATGTTTTTCAAAAATGTCTAAGCAATTTTTATAGACTTCAAAATTATTGAACTAATTCTTTGTCTTATCTTTTCAAGGGAGAATTTTTTTAATTAAAATATTTTGTAAGCTTCTTATTTATTACACCTAAATAAATAAAAGAGTAGACATTTTTTTCTCTTTTAAATATTTTGAAGAATGTTGAACGGTATTGAGATTTCCAACTAACCAGACCAACATATATCAGTTTCCGTTTCCATCTGGCCCTTATGAAGAGCTCCGAAAAATAAAAATAAATAAATAAAATGTTTAAAATAAAACATATGCAAGTTATACCGACATCAACAAGACGATGCTGAGAACATTACGCAAAGGAAATTATTTTTTAGCTTTCAGTTTTTCCTTCTATATTTTCCTCGCTTGTCTGCTTGCTGGCTTGCTGGCTTATGCTCACCCCACCTATGTGCCGCATTCTTTTCGCTTTCAAAATGTAATACACGTTGAAAGAGTTGACAACTTGAATGCGCTAAGAGCACACCGAAAGCATATTTTCCTTGTCTCCTCTGTAAATTCGAAACTGGGAGTGACTGGCAACCAAGTCATTTATATGCAAGTCAAGTGCTCTCGAACTTTATGTGAAAAATTGACGCTGGCTAGGAAAAAAAAAATTAAGACAGGAACTTTAACAACTCAAAGAGAGACCAACAACAACACACACACACACACGTGCATGCATTTAAAAATGCTTTGGAGCTCGAACGTTTTAATTTTCCAAAATAGCTAAACATAATTTATAAAATACTCACTTACCCCTAGTGAAAAGGATGTGCAAAGACATAAGAAAAATTGGCCAAACTCGTAAAAACTCCCCACCCGTAGAATAACACCCCAACCCCAGTACATGATGCAACCAGGGCACAATTACACGTGCTGAAACTTCAGCTCAACTTGTTGGACAGACAAAAAGCAACCTTCTCAGGACTCTACACTTTTCATATTTATTTTTGGTCGGCTTCTATGCCACTGCCAAAAATGACGCCCCATTAAAGTTGCCAAGACATTTATGACCCAAACATGACATAAGCTCAGCTCAGATGGGCCCAACACATACACCGACACATCCACACAGGAGCAAAGGAAATAACAATTTTTAGGTTGTAGGGAGAGAAGCGAAAGGTGAGAGGTCGACAGCGTGTGCCGCCTATTAATCCCATATACACTTAACCCACCCTTTTCAAAGCAAGCACACTCTTCTCACGTCACCAGCTCCAATTCTCTTGGAAACTCTCAGTTACTCTCTTTCTCTTTCTGGTTCGCTTTTACAGGTTCTTCAACACCATCCACAAGGTAAATTGTGCACATTTTGACACATCATTTGACACCGAGTGTCAAACTCTGCTCAGCCTCTTTTCGTTTACGGCCAAAAGTGAGACTGTCCCAGCCAACAGTTTAGACAAAAGAGAGAAAGGTGTAGTCTAGCGGTGGTCAAACATACTTCTGGATACTCTACCTTAGAGTATCTCTAGGATCTTGTGCCATCTATAAATGAGTAGGTGAGTCATAGAAAAGATGAGTGAATGAATGGATAAGTAGGACAATAGCCAAGACTCCGTCTCTGTGTCAGTTAGTTGACCAGATTGCCTTGTTTGGGTCAAACTTAAAAGTTTTCCACAGTTTTTTTTAGGTTGGGAAGCTCTGCTCTCAACACCAAAATATATTTTATAAATAACCCGTTTTTTTTTTTCTAGTGTTTATTTTTGTCTCTGGACCTCGCTGAAAATTTGGTTTAAATTTTTCAACAGCTGCGGACAAACTTAATGAATATTTTGTTGAGTTTTAAATAGATAAAATGTGAAACTTTGTGAAGTAAAACATGTGGGCTTATTTACTTGAAATTTTACTTTAAGAAATAAATTTTCGGTGAATCCAAAAATATCTTGACTCACCAAAAATATGTATATATTACTATTTTTCTTAGCTTTTCTACAAAATATTTGAAAATTTGGTTTATTTTTAATTTTGATTGAAATGCAGGCATTTATTTATTTGTTATTCAATTTTTGACTAGAGTTAGTGGAAACCAGCAAATTCACATAAGATAAGCTATGTAAATTCGTCCCCTGGGTGAAAACAACCTTTTATTTTGCGTACTCTGATTTTTTTTATGAAATTCAAAAAACAGAACAATCTCAAACCAATGACACTGCTTGAACCCGATGGCCGTATATTTCAGCCATAATTTTCTATTTACTTTTGCATACTCATATAAACATTGAAAACTGCTTACACGCCAGGATCCACTGGTCTACTTTTCTCTCTTTTGCTCTTGTTGCATATTTTTGAATGCTGTCGTTTTCATACCCCATGAAAAGCCCTAGCAATTTATCATAGCCTGCTAGCAGGCAAGTTGTTTAAAGTAAACAACCGAGCATTGATTTATCTAAGGTAACCAAAAGTTATGCGCAAAATGCGCCATAACAACGGTAAATTATACATCACATATTTTCACAAATATGAACATGGCAGGGAGACTGCGGTCCTACGCAAATACTATATGTTCGTCGAAAAACACACAACCTGGGAAATAAACAAAGTTTAGACAAAGATACAATTTTGCGGTCCAACAAAATGGAAAAATTGATTTATGCAATTGCGTCATTTAATTAACCTTTAGAAAAACAAATCCAGACCAGGTACAGTTGACCCACATCTAAGTAGTTAACCCTTAGCGCCTTAAGGCTTGCACCGCAAACCGAAAAACTGTTGACAAAATTTACCAAGCTGAAATATTTTGCCATTTCCCCCATTTCACATCCATGCCGTCAATGTTGCTATCGTTGGCTGCTCTGGCTACTGTTATTAGTGTTAAGTTCCCATCAATTTGAGTCAACTAATCTGGTCGTAGCCTGAAATGCCCAGGCATAACATAAACAGGTATTTACCCGTGGCCACCACGCCCCAAAGGACGTCAACCACGAGAAGGACACGCGACCAAGAGCTACCAAAACGACCAAGCACCAGCGACCAGCAAACAACATCAATGTCAACAGTGAACACGACAGCACAACTGGCAAAATGAAGCTGCCACATGACAGTGTGGATTCTACACAAGCGACGCAACGAGGGTAGAGACTGGCCTGCTGTCCCACTAGGAGGAAGGTGGCAGCATTAAAAGTTGCGAGTTCGCTGCTAAAATTAACCCAACAGCCGAATGGGTGAATGTGTGACCAACGTTGGGGGAGAATGAGTTTGGTTTAACCCTCGCCAAAATGACAGCCGCAATGGCGATGGACCCTTGTAAATTGCCCCTTGCTACAGCCTCTCCTTCTATCACTCTCTCGCTCTCTCTCTCTCTCTCTATCACTATCCTTTTCTCTCTCGTCGACTTTCGGTACTAAACTGGCCCAGAACAGCGCATTTAAGTTGATCCAATGACATCAAATTGACATTTTATGCGCCAATTTTAAAACTGTGCCCACTCACCCACAACGGGGAGTGTAAAAAAGAAGAGAAACAAAAGTGCGGAGAATCTGCACTGCGACCACGTCAAACTCTAATTATGCAGCCCCAGTCGAGCACATCATACACAGTTCCGGGGCCAAACAGTTTAGTGAGAAAAATAGACATGCTGAGTGAAAATTGTGTAGGAGGTTTTGTTTCAAAATTTTTAATTATGCTCCCGCGTTTTTCGCACTGAAGTGTAAAGGCGTTTCTGAGAGGCTTTGACATATTTACCGGCCGTTAGTTTAACACAAAACAACGGCAGTGTCTGTGTGTGTGTGTATGTGTGTATTTAGTTGGTCAGTTGATTTGTTATTCGTGCGTGATATTGTGAGGTTGTATGTCATAAAATTGCTCAGCTCTAGACACTTTTGATTTATGCGACTTGTATAGAGCAATTAGAGATTTCTAGTATGCTCTCAAAAATTCACTCCATCATATGCTGAATAATTAGACTCAAATTAGAGGGCATATTTGAAGAATTAAATTTGTTTCTTCTTTACATTGAAATAAAATAAAGCTTCTATATATTTATAAACTTTCTAACTGAAAGAAACTCCATTTAAACTGAAATCGATAAAAATATCAGACTTCTTTCTATTCACACCTAACTGATATACTTAACACGAATCAACGAATAATTAGCAAGAGCCAAAGTCTGGAGCTTAACCAACTAAAGGAAAAACCAAACACACATACAAAAGCACCAATACATTGAATTGCATGAAAACACAAAATAAACACATGTGTGAATTGAAGTTCAACGCAGCACAAAAGTCATTAGGGGCAGTAAAAAGGCAACTATTATTCTAACATTAATTTGTGTGTGTCGGAGGGGGTGTGTGTAGATCCACACCAATACCTATATCAACAAGATGACAAGCAACAATTTCTTATACAATAGGAAAAGAAAAGAAAAAGAAAAAAGAAAGGCAGAAGAAAGTTTGTTTCGCTAAGCAAAAGGAAATTAAAAGCAAAAGCGGCAAAAGAAACTCCCCAGCGAAATGTGCAGCAACAATCTAATAACAACATGCTGCATATAACATACAAGGCTATTATAAATATGTATCTGTGTGTGTGTGTGTGTGTGTGTGTGAATGTGCTGGTGTAGCTGTCGTAATTACACGACACTTGACGCTAAGCAATTTGTTAGCAAAAACTGTCGCAACAATAAAAACTACACATACACACCAGCACTCTGCCCTGCTTGCCAAGTCGGCAAAAGACAACAGTCAAACAAAAGTCAGAATTAAATAAAACTTAATGACAGTGGCAACACACACAGCCAACCAAACCGGCGACAACGGCGACACAGACAAAAGCAAAGGGCCCAATGAAAAAAGTTCCTGCAAAAAAAGGGGGCGTCTCCTTTGCTTTGCAGCTGACAAAAACTCCCAGTAGATATGAATAAAGTCCGAAAGAACAAAAAAAAAAGTTTCTACCCGCCCGATCTGAAAACTAAAAGACGCCTAAGTGTATGCATTGAAATGTGGTACGATAGTTCGTGGGTGGCTGGTTAAATAATAGGCATTTGGAGATATCAAATAAGCTGACAAATGTCAAGACAGAGAACTCCCATTGCAGACCAAAAAAATATCTAACTATTGCAAGGAAAATGTACAGTTTTTTCTCCAGACTATTCACATATTTCGACCCCTATGACTTCAGTGACAGAGTCCTTAGAGATTTGCTACCACAGGCATGCAATTACATTGCCTTATTAAAACAAAACCAAGTCTAGTGAAACAAAAAAAAAGTATTATAATGACAGTCCAATCAAAAATTTCCTTACGAATTATTAGTAGGGTTCTCGGCTTTAAAATAAAAAATATAAAAATATAAAAATATGAAAATATAAAAATATAAAAATATAAAAATATAAAAATATAAAAATATAAAAATATAAAAATATAAAAATATAAAAATATAAAAATATAAAAATATAAAAATATAAAAATATAAAAATATAAAAATATAAAAATATAAAAATATAAAAATATAAAAATACAAAAATATAAAAATATAAAATTGTAAAAATATAAAAATAGAAAAATACAAAAATATATAAAAATATAAAAATATATAAAAATATAAAAACAGTAAAGTATCACAGTACAATTCATTCAGTTAATCCCTTACAAAATAAGGAATTCGTCATAATTAGAATCCCTTAATACCGCACAAGCTTTTTACTTTGTGTGCTGACTTTCATTTTCAGCAATTTCAACACCTATGAAAATGTTGTTCAGTGTCATACTGCCTAAAAGTCTGCCACTCGCATGTCAACATTGTAAATGACACGAATTTTCTGGTGTTGGTGTCGTTGTTGTTTGGAAATGTAACTGACACGCATTTCACACAAGCCCCAAACTACAAAACCCCAACACTATGCTGTCCCATTCTGTTGCTCGAAACCCTTACAACCTCAGCCACTTCAACTCTAATATTGTTTTCTAGATTCCCTCTTTTTTTCCCAGGCTGCTCATGACGTTGATGAGTTGCCAGCTGTCTAAGTGTCAAGCGACGCGCAAAACTTTAAACTACACTCGAGTGCTCAAATCAAACGACACCCTCTGTGAAACATGAAAAAAAAAGCTCAAATGAGTTGCTAGTTTCATTGTCTCTTGGTCTCGGTATGTGTTTCCACTGTCACTACATTAATTTTTGCACATCCAGTGTGGCAGCACTTCCGTTGTTTTTCGCACACAAACATATTAACCCACAATTCAGGCTTCTTTTTACAGCCACAAAACTCGAGCACTCGACTAATACAAAAGGTGTTGGAGAGCTAGACAAAACGTCAAAACAAAAACTATAGGAATTGTCTAGACTTGGGCAACGGACGAATGTGACAATCAATAGAACAATGAAAAAAAAATAGATACTTGAGTTTGCACAGCGAAAGAGGGTGGTGACAGAGAACACTCGTAGGCTGTCAGGATGATAGTGATAGTGAAATGAAGTAGTCACAGGATTACACCACCGATACAAAGAACAATAAAGTAACAAAATGCCAAGTGAACTGCTGAACTGAAGCAAAGTTGGAGAATCCAGTGCATGGAAGGGCACATGAATTTAAAAGTGCATTTTCTAAATTGCAAAGTGATTGACAAGGCAACAACAGGAGCGCACAGCACACAACAGGCTGGAAATTTTTCAAAAAGCTCTTCAACTGCCACCGAATGATCCAACAACCTAAAAGCCTGCCACACTTCAATGGAGCTCAAAAAAAAAACTTTGTAACCCTATTTCACATAGCCCAATGCTGGGCCCGCTTTCCAAAAGCGGACTAGGTAAATCTAACTCTTTGCTCACACCTCAACTACTCAGGGAAAATACAATCACATCTTCAACGCTTAGCTCTAGATTCACACATTCCCTCTCGCCTAAGACAGAAGCTCCTATCTTCAGCAATCTGTGCACACATTCTCAGCTCTCCTGTTTCACCTTCTCATCGCAAGTCAGGCTAACTACCCTTTGAATTTCCATGCTTCCAGACCCAGCAACCATTCCCTTCTCTTTCTCTTTGTCTCTCTCTCTCTTTCTCTCTTGTTTTGTCTCTTTTTAACCTGTATTCTAACCCATTTTGCTAACACATATTGGTGAGTTCTACCTTACACCCGCACTTTTTCTACTGGCTTTCAAGTGTTTGCATATGCAAGACAACTGGCCAGTAGTCGTGTACACGGAGTCTAGCCTACTTCATATCCCTGGTGCCGTTATAGGTGTTGTTGTAGTTGTTGTTGTTGTGAGTGATTGCATTGAGATTAGGCCGAAAACAAGTGGCAGCACTCTCAGCCACAATCAGGCAAGCTCAAAAAGCTTCCGATCGGGTCAAAAGAAGATTCTATAGACAGAGACTCTCAACAAGTTTTCAAGTCAGTTGAAGTCACTGAACCTTATACGGAAATTTTCCATTATGCTCTTTTTTTTATTTGCGCTATGAAGCTGCTTCTTTATTTGGCTTTAAGTTAAATCAAAAGGCTTCAAGGCTTTTCAATTGGGTCAACTATACGAAACACGAAATAAAAGAGGCCCATCCGAGTCAGTCACTTGTGCACCTTAACCATCATAAAATATTTATTATAATGGCAATCACAGGCTCTACAGTAATAGTAAAAAGAGGTAAAAATAAAAGGCCTCGGCCTTCCGAACGGATGTGAAATAAAGTCAAGCAACGTTAAGTAAAATAAAACAGAAGAAAATATATTTTTGCAAAAAAAAAAACAAAAAAAAGAAAAACACAAAAATTGTATAAGGCCCAAGAAGTAGGCATGCTACATATATAATGAATACATTCGCAACAATTTTCGTATAACGGTGTTTCCGTTTCCGTTGCACACGCACTCACACAAGCACACTCGGCGTATGAGCAATGTGAACTTTTTGTGCCAACTGAGAAGCCACCCTCTTTGCACGTGTGACAAATGACCTTTTATTGAATTATTACTCACACACAATCATGTTGGTATATTTCTTGCTTGTTTCAGTTACCAACACTTTTTTTTTTTTTGGCAGGAATCTTACAACGCGCCAGTTGTCAACTCTTTGCCAAGTGTAGCCGAAACTCTGGCACGTTGTCAAATAAAAAATGAATGCGACAATTATCGTAATTGCCCAGCCACAAGTTTGCGGCTTTGTCCAGATCTCTGCCTCCAACCATTCTTCTTTCTCTCTATCTATCGATTTTAAAATTTAAAATCTTTTTTCCGAGAAAAGTAAATTGGCAAAAATGCGTTGAACATCAAAAACCGTGGAAAACTAATTAACTAAATGCAAGAAAATAATTAATATCTCCTTCGCATCTAATCATTCGTCTGCCATCTGACCATAAAACTAACTTCAAAGTCAAGCCAAAAATTTAAAAAAAGACGACGACTGACTAGCGTTAAGGATTTCTGAAAATCTACTTTTCCAGCAAAACCTGAATTTGCTTAGATTCCGAAGATAAACAGATTTAAGGCAAATGAAAGCTACCAAGCAAATGGCTTAAACTGGGTTGGTTCAAGTAAGTCGCGTAAATGGAATGATACTTTCGGTTGCATTTTTTTGGGCTTACTCCTCTAGCCAGCATAGCATTATATTGTTATTTTATGCACAGCCATTGGCTACCAGAACCAACTACCAACAAGGTGGCCATTTGGCCAAAACCCACCAACCCACTAGTCAGCTGCCCAGCCGGTCAAGCCCCAATCCCCAACTCAAAAGCTGTACGTTTGCAAAATGCATTTGGCTTGCCATTAGATAGACCAAATTATTGTGCAACTACATCCATGCAAGCCAGGAAAAAAAACACTAGCTAAGCAAGCCAAGAATTCCAGCCAAAAGAAAAAAAAATGAAATCAAGCCAAACTGAAATCTTTTCTATTTCTGCTACGACAACTGTCAAGGTAGCTGGCTGGTTGGCAGCGAATTTAAGCAAACTGCTCAAAGCTTAAAACTGAAATTGAGAAACAGAAACAGAGATGAGAACTTGTAGCTCAGAACTCAGCTCACAGCTGTTGCAAATTTTTTATGTGTGGGCGGGTATTTGGGCCACCAAAGCTGTGACAACTTTTTGCCTTGGCCCATAAAACTGAAACAGCCAAAACAACAAAAGCCAAAGTGAATCAAGCTGAGCCAAGAATAGCAAAGGCAACTCAAGCCAAGCCAGGCCAGGCCAAGCCAAAATAAGCAAACGCAACTCAAATCAAGCCAAGTTAAGAAAGTCCAACAAAAATGTTTTAGTTTTAAGCTCATATAACTTTAATACTTTCACCTTTATGTCTACTATTTTATTACCGAAAATTCAACAATAACTACAACAAAAGAAGGAGATCGTTCTCTATTCCCCTAAAAGAAAATGTCACTTTTAGTTTGAAAAATTCCATCACGAACACTGAAGTCAATGACGAAATAAAATCAACTTGACTTTTGTAAGAGAAACTATATGAAATGATATCGTGTTTTTGTTTTTTTAGTTTGTAATATTAGAAACTAATTTTAAGTAATTAGAGAAGCAAAAATTGATTAATTTATTAAACCAAATTTGGATTTGCAAATCTTTTTCTCAGTTAAAAATTAAGTAGCCTTTGAAAAACTGATTTCAAAGTAAAAATCTTTATACCAAATGAAAACTTTTGGACTTAAGATTGAGCATATAAAAGTTATAAAAACTGTCATCATTATATTTGAACTATTAAAAATTCTTAGAGAAACTTAGCCAACATCAAAGTGCTCTCTCTCTCTCTCTCGCTCTCTCTCTCTGTATTGAAATTGAATTATATTTTTACCTTTCCTAGCTTTCGAAAACTCTTACCTGGCTACCAGCAGATTCTACAACATGCTATAAAACCAAAAGACATTACTCCTTTTGTGGCTTTATATTTATGACTACCTAAAAACTCTCAACCGCAAAACAATTTTTAATGCAAAACTTTTTAGATTTCCGTCATAATTTCTTAGTACAAAGATTTTGTGTATGTGTGTGTGTGTGTGTGTATAAAGGAGTTAATGTGCTCAAAGTATGTATGTGTGTGCGGTTGCATTACCAATATAATAAAGCATACTTTAGCTAACAATAAACTCAACTTTATACACTCTCAATCCCCGCCAACTTGTATGCAGAGATTTAACTGCCAGCCAAGAGAAGCAGACTTTCTTCTCTGCCCGCTCGTTCCACTGGTTCAGTCGGTTGTCTTGGCTGTTGTCTCAATCTTTACACTCTGCACTCTTCCATATCTAACGGAGCTTCCTGTTTCTACACATACACCAATGCATTTATTTGTATCTATATATGTGACCACATTATGATGCAAAAGTTTTCATGTGGAGTGCTAAAATCTGCCGGAACATCTCCACCGACTGACTCCATTTAAAGTGATGCACTAAATGTCGCGAAATTCTAAATTGTGCTTTATAGAATTTTAATTTAATCAGAAATATTCTCAAGCATACTTGAAATACTAAAGAAACTAATAAGGATACGAAATAAATTATACATTTGCTGCATTATACTTACGTCAAAATAGAGTAAGTAATTTTTTTGGAAATCAAAAATCTTAAAATTAAAATATTTTTGGTCACCGTGATTTTGAATTAATTCTTTCACCGTCATCTAAGTCAAATTCTCTGCATATGTATTGCAGCCATAACAAACGAATGGTGATAAGGAGCTTAAAAAAGGTGAACTGTTCTTCGAAATTATTTCAAAACTTATACATTTATAAGTCATGTCTTAAACAAAGAGTACTTTACCTCCAACTATGCATATTCAATTTAATTAGACGTATCCGTGAAGTGAAGTAAAATACTTGAGGAACGTGTATAAAAAGGAAAGGAAGCGGAGCCGAAAATGTTGAAACAAACAAATCACCAAACAAAATCAAATAACTATAATTCACCTGGACTTTATCGCGATTGAGTCGTCCGGAAAGCACTTCGCCTGATTAATTTATCGAATGCAGCCTGACACAGCCAACGCAGGAAGAGAGGACAAAATAAAAAACAATAACTGAAGAGCATAAGACAAAAATCTTTCAGGCCACGTGACGGAGACAAACCCAGGAGTGGAGTACAAAAAGGGCGACTGATGAAGGACACAACAGCTGCTGGTTGCCAAGTCATGAAGAAGGGAATTTTTGCCTCTTTTCTTTTTTTGTACTTCCGTCGTTTTGGCGTTTCTCACAAGATGCTTAAATTGTGATAAACTAATAAAGCGACAAACATTGCGCATTGAATGCAGACGACACAAGGCACTGAACGGCCAGGATATTTGGTTTTTACAAGGCTATAGAGTAAGCAACTTGCTCTCTGGTGTTGAAAACATAAAAATTCAAATTGAAAATGAAAATGTAAAGTGCGAAAGTTGATAGGTGGTAAACTTAAGGGCGCACCAAGATGAAGAAATTGAACTGGCACAGATTCAAAACACCAGATATGCCAGAGTGCGATGAGCTAGACAACCTAAAACCGGTGAATGAGGAGGGTTGTAAGAGCCAGCACGACCCTCATCAATGGCAAGTGAAAACTGAAATGTATCAAGGCAACCGAGTCACAAATGTCACCTGGCAAGTCGGCCCAGGCCAGGTCAGACCAGACCAGGAGAGGGCAGAACAGAACAGAATTTGCTCACAAGGGCTTCGATTCTTTAAGTTCGGCTAGCCTAAGCTTAAGAGCTTCTCTGTCCCATTTTGTAGGTGTTGTAAATTTAACGGTGGACTCATTCCACTATATGTTCTACCTTGGCTGTTGCCTTTTATTTCCACTGTTGCATTTGCCTTGCAGTTGGTAAATATTTAACATTTTTCACAGCCAACCGCTCGGCTCGAGCAATCTGAATGTAAATGGCTTGTGATATCAAAAAGTGTAGGAGGTGCTATGGGGGGGTGTTTGTTTGGCGTATGATTTCAGGTAACTCAGGCAAAGTGTCGCCCTTAGCGTTGGCAATCTGTTTTGCATTAATTCATAAGCCGCTTGCGTCGGAGACAGGCAGACAAATGGCCGGGCTAACAGACAGAACAGATAGAAAAAAATACGAAAAGAAAAAAAGGACGTACAGTTGGTTGGCTCGCCTTGGACGAACTTGGAAGCCAAGACGGCCTTGTCAATATTTTACCAGCTTTCCGTTTTACTAGCCTGTTTGCTGGCTGCCTTGGTCCTTGGTTTATATCTATATAATTCTGTATAATATAACTCAAGCTCGACCATAACTTTAATGCCGGAGTGCAAACTGTTTGTACTTCATTTGCCTTGCATTAAGCCGTGGTGAATCTTATGATGAGTCTTCCTTTTTTTTTTTTTTTTTTGTACGTTTGTGGTTGGTACTTTTTCTTTAGCCAAGTTTGTGCCATTTAAGTGCCATCATCGATGTGAAAGGGGCGGACAAATGCCCGGGAAGTGGGCAAGCTGAGGCGTTAAAGTTTACTTAGGCTCAATGCTTTTTTAAGTAGATGCCCCGCCCTACTCTGCTTTTCCTGCCTGGAAGTGTTTTGCTTTTCATATTGCCATATTATGATTATTTTTTTGCGTTTTATGTTTTATATATATTTTACTGGTCCGGCTACTTAATACCAATGACTGCCAGCTATGAAATAAAATGCAGCCTGGGGCAAATTCAAGAAACCAAAATGTATCGAAATTAATCCACGACTGTTTTGATTCACATTTTCTTTACTTAAAGTAGACCGATAGGTTATTTTTTTCAGGTCAAAGTAAAACATTGGCCAAGGTAAATATTTGAATGTATCAAAAATATGCAAAACAATAAACCTTTGCTTTATATTTAAAATTTTGTCTCTTTCATAAATTATAAAATCCAATTAAATTCAAAGCTTTTTAATTCAATTAAATTAATTTTAAATTTCTTATTTATGATAGTTTTTTATTTATTAATAAAATAATTTTGTTAGTTATTATCGAAAATAATTTTCATTTTTTCCAAAAAGCTAATCCCTAATTTAAAATTAAAAAAAGAAAACTATAATAAAATCATAAACAAATTGACACCTATTTTTTTTATAATCTGAATTTAAATTATAGTCCTGACTTTTCCACTATTTGATTCTCTCTCTCTCTCTCTCTCTCTCTATCTCTCTTTCTATCTCATTTTGTCTTTGTCTACTGTTTTTTCTCTAACCTCTTGAGTTAACTCTTTCAGTTTGTGTTTTGAAAAGTTTTGACAACAACTTGATTGCGACTGGTTTGAAAAATTCGCACGCCTTCAACTTTCAACTTCATTTAGTACGCAAAACACTTTCAAGTTGCTTCGGTGAAATGTTTTACTCTCTCATTCTCATTCTCATTCACCGGCTCCTCTCAATGTGTATTTGTGTGTTAGAATTTGTTTGCATTGTCAAGCATTTAAGTTTGTTTGTATTTTATTGTTTATTTTTGTTACTACCTGAGAGTGGAAGAGCAAAAATTTAACTCAATTGAATGGCAGGACTTTTTCTCTTTTTTTCGTTTAGTCTCTGCTGCTCTACACATTTTGGCAGGCACTGGAAAAGAACGTATTATAGGTGGCACGTATACCTTAACTCTTTCTCCTGGTTGCCAACTCTCTCAACATTTTCACAATGGCAAACAACTTGCAAAACAGAAATTCATTTGCAAACAAAAATAAAAACTTTTACATTTAACTGTGTAAATTTTGAAAAACAAATTCTTTTATTTATATATCTGTATATATATATATAAATTTTTTTTTTGCATGCACAAGTTTTTGTTGTTGTTGTTACTGTTGTTTCTGCCCTGACCGTGACTGCTTTTATTTATTTATTTATTTGCAATTTTATTGTTGTTTTTTTTTTGTTTTTTTTTTTCTTTTTTAGTCGTTGCCAGTGAAGCAGCTACTGCCGCTATTCCTTGTGTGGCAAGTTTCAACTGTCAAACACAACATCAATTTGTATAAAAAATAAGCAGGGCAATATGTGTGTGTAAGTGTGTGCTTCTGTGTGTGGGTTCCTTTTATATATTGTTTTCATTTTTTGTTTTTTTTTTTTTGCCTTGGCCTGACTTTCTAAAAACTGTTTGGCTCTTTCCCCCTCAGCTCTCCCAGAAAAAAAAATAGAGGGACTTGGCTGACTTGCCAGCATGGCATATATTTACATATGCATGCTTGTGTGTGTGTGTATCACTTTTACCCCTCGCCTTGTGTAACAATGCAACATTAAAAAGTCACATTTCTACTGATTTATTTTGTAATTTAAGGCAAAACTTTTGCCCAACCATTTGAAATGCAAAACGTGTGTGTTTGTCTGTTTAGCTGTTTTGGTTTTGTTTTACTCCGAAAACCCGTCTCTCTCTCTCTCTCTCTCTCTACCCCCAAGCAACCCCTTTTGCTCTTCTTTAAAAAAATAAAAAAGGAAGAAATAAAAAAAGCCAACAAAAAAGCGTATTAAGACAATGCGACACATTTATGACCCATGGCGGCAAAAGTATACGGTCATGGGTTAAGTAGTGGGCGTGGCTTTTGGCTATCTGCATGGGTGTGGGTGAGTGAGTTCGTAAGTGTGGCTGTCTCTCACGTAGCTGTATGTTGTATGGCTTTTTTGGGCACTCTTGAGAACTCTCTGGCACGCATAATTTATGGCCACGAGGCGTATGCTTAATATGTATATATATATTTTTTTTACACTCTTGTTTTTTAGAGGACTTCACGTGTCCATAGGCCCAAATGACGAATTTCAAGTGCGTCTGCTTCTGCTTCTGGTCCAGGGTTAGAATAAGTTTAAATTTAATTAAAATCTTGGGTTTTGCTGCCGCTCCTACGCTTCCTTTCTCATCCCATCGAAAAAAAAATAAAATATATATATATAAGCTTTCACCACTGCAAATTAAGAAGAATACCCGATGTGGTTATAATATTTTTTTTTCTATTTTTATACTCTACATTCAACTGATGCCACTAAGTTTGGGTTTTCAGCAAAAGTTTCCCACAATTTTCGTCTATTTTTTCTTTATTTTTGTATTTTTTTTTTCTTGTCTATTTTTATTATTTTTTCTTTGGCTTAACGTTGCAAGTTGGCTTGCAACTTGACTTGCAAGTTGTCGGCTGTTGCGGCCAGTTGCGTACAATTTTCTAATTAAATTCATTTGAGACCATCACGCGCGCGCGCTCCGCTTACTTCAAACTGCGTGTTGAGCATTTTGATTTCCTTTTAAATAGACTGTACTTTAAATAAATGAATCAAATAAAAGAAGAAGCATCGCTATACTATTCGAAAGGATAGAGGGATTAGTTGTAGGTGAACTGGTACGATTTGGGATATCTGAAGTTCTGTAAAACTGGAATTGGCTTGGAGAAATAATTCGAGTTTTCCTCTTCCATTTTTAGGTTAAGATGAATAGTGTGTTGATTTTTTGTCGGATTGCTGGCAAATTTGGCAATTTCCAATCAAATAACTTGCCTGGGCTCTCGCTGCACATTTGGGAGCTTATAGAAAGATATTTTTTTCTTATTTTCCGAACGTCCCCAAGCCTCCCAATGTTTAGTCAACCCTTTCGTAGTCACACTTTTTTTCAATCTATAATTTTTTATATGGCCACGTTTTTTCTATAACTCTGCTTGATGCTCAACCCCGATCCGCAACTCTCCCCGTCTGCAGAATTTTCAGAGCGTATGTGCTCGCTCTCTTACTTATGCGGCATCGATGACATTGTGTGTAGCATAAAGTAATTTCCGTCTTGCACAAGCGGCGCTTCCGGTGCGGCAAACGTGCGCCGAGCTTCTGACACTTGCCACACACAGACACACACACACACACACTCTCTCTCCAGATGACAGTCTCAACACTTTGAATGTCTATGAATGTATTAGTGGCTGTGTGTCACGCAGTGTCATCGGTTTTTGGTTTTCCTTTTTCCTCCTCGCTTTTTTTTTCTTCTTATTTTTCCTTTTTACTACTGTGCAAATTCGCACGCTAACATGGAAATAATCAAAATGTCGCATTGAGATTGAAAATCACTGCATTTGCCAACACTTCCGCTCAAGTGATGAGCAAGTTTTTTGATTCCTTTTCTCTTTTCGAATGTGTCCGTAAGAGAATATTTTCCAGCATCTATTTATGTGTATGTGTGTATATGTGTGTGTTTGAATTTAACAGACTGTTATCAAACTCATTGACAATAAGTTGCTGTTTAAGGCAGCTGAAATGAAAATTCTGTCAAGTCAGCAACTTTGATGACTCTTTTCAAAGATCTTCTTATATCAATTTAATACAAAATTCTTTGCAAGCTTTAAGGCATTTTAATGAATTTACCAATTCGACAAGAGTAATTTAAATGAATTGTGAAATTTTGATCAAAACAGCAAATGCATAATTGAAACATTTATTTATTCTGTCAGACCAAACTTTATAACAGGCAAAATTTGTCCATGTCAACTGTGAAAACCTAAGATACTCAAAATATATAAAGAAAAATTGTATTTATTAAGCCAGTTAAAATAGGTCAAAAATAAGTAATCAATCTATTAAATTCCAATGTCTGAAAACTAAATATTTCATAAACTTATTAAAGCCAAGGAAAATGGAAATATCTAAATTTGAAAAGTAAAAGTCCCTGAAAGCTTCAAGAAAAATAAAGTTGACAAAATACTTTGTTGTATTTGTCAAATTCCACCATTTGTTCTGGCATAAAATGTCGATTAGGCCTAATCTCTTTTCATATATCAAAATAAAAATCTGCCTTAGACCCAACTTATACGAAATAGCCTCAATAATTGAATTTCTAGTTTCTGACACCAATCACCGGCCATAACTAATAACCGCAATTGTATCAACAATTATGGCGATAACTTACAGTCTCACTGAATTCTTTGTCCCATCAATTCAGTTACAAATTACATACCAGGCGAGGGTGAAGTGAGATCCCAAAATGCCTGTTTTAAATGACCCAAGTTGTGGACAGAGTGAGGTGGGATGGGGGAGAGTAAAAAGTTTTCTCAATAGCCAAAAAAAAAAAAAAGAAAAACTGCAACAAAATTTATAAATTAACTAATTTTTCAGAATATACTCTGAGGCCAGTCAAACTAGCCAGTCTCTGTGCGCTTCAAAAAGAAAAAAAAAACTAGTTGACAAAAGTTGCCAAGCGTGAAATTGCAACATCAAAAAGTCAAGTCAACAACAACAAAATTACGACAAAACTGGCAAAATAACAAAAAAAGCAAAAAAAAAAAAAAAAGAAAAGAAAAGCAACCAACGGGCTCTAAAACTATAATACAAATTTACTAAAAATGGTAAAAGCCGTGCACAAAAGAGCACTAAACAACTTGTGGACCAACAAGAGACGCACCAGAACAAACACACAAACACTGAAGAGCAGGCCAACACTGATAAACTCGCAGACACACACACAAGGATAGACCAAGCACACATACAGTTACCAATAAAGACAGTGTCATATGTAAATTCTCCCCTGACGCCATTGACAAAGACACTTAACTAGAAAAAATAAAAATAACCAAAAAAAAACAAAAAATGAAAAGAAAAATATGTGAGTGTATATATGAAAAGGAGAGCAGCAACAATAAGGCTAGGGTAAGCTTTCGAGCCTTCCGAAACAAGGATAACAAAATCAATGTGTACATTTTTAGGCGGCAAACTATAAATTGTAAAATACTTTCGGGCAGCCATGAAAAACTCTAAAACACAGCACACATGTCCGTTGCGCACTTGATACGATAACAAGAGCAGCACAGACACTAACTTGTATCTAAACCTCTGACCAATTTTTTTTTTTTAAGTCAGGCCCAGCCGTATCATCATATCCCAGTCTACTATAAAAATGTTCCCCCAGTGTGACCCCAACAAACGATGCAATGACCCTAATAACTGTCTACGGGCATGTTAAGTGTCAGCAACGACAAGGCAATGTCATGTTGGTGTGCCTCTGTGTGTGTGTGTGTGTGTGTGTGTGTCCAAGTGTTGGCAGGCCACTACTATGCCCCACTCTCCTTTTGTCAGTAGAGATATATTGTCTATATTTCTTTTCGGCAAATAAAGCTCAAAATAAATAAAGCTTGCAAGTTGGCTGAATGAAAAATAAACGACAGTTGCGTTCTCCGAGCATGGCAAAATGTCAAATTGCGCCTAAAAGCCGACCGCAATATTTTGTAGCTGCCCACGATTTTTGCAATGCGACTATAAACTAACGCGCCCACCCCCAACCACTCTAGAACCAAGTCAAGCTCCCATAGCGCAGAAGGTTGCCAGGCAAAACAAAAAATAACCTCAAATTTTTTCACTTTAGATCTCACTCTTTTTATTAGAATTAACTTAAGCCATATTAGATCTTAGGCATATTCGATGGATTCGAACCTATGCCGATTTCCTAAGTTGGTAAAAATATTATATTTAAATTTGAACTCGGATAAATAGTCAGATAAAATTTTTATGCCAAAAAGAGTATGTACTTTCTTTCAAATTTTAGGTTACTGAATTTTGTAGTTTTCTTTTTTTTCTGGCTGAATTCTTTTTTGAAACTGGGATGTGGATTGTAGATGAGTTCACACCCACGAACTTTTTCCATTTACTTTGCCTCATGCATTTTTCAAAGCAAAACTGGCAAATTGTTTCTCATGGTCGTGGTGCTTTCTCGCTTTCTCTTTCTCTCTCTCTCTCTCTCTTAGTCAAACCCTCTCTCTTTCTGTTCTCCCTCCTACTGCTGCTTAAGTGTTATTTATCTTTTGCTCCCACGACATTACTCTAGTTCACTGCTATGTATAGTTGAAGCCTGAGTCCGTTTTACTCTCTGCTTCTTGGTCTCTCCCTCTCTCTTGGGCAAAGAATTCTCAAATACCTTCTCAACCTTGCCAAGCCAGCCCAAACAGTTTCTCAATTGTCCAGAGTTGACCAAATATTAACTTTTTCTATTTTTTTTTTTCAGCTCTCCTTCATTTACTTTTTTTTTTTTTTGCATATTTGTGAGGGCTGCCAATGCTGTGGTTGCCTTGCTTATTGACAGTTTGACATAAAGTTTCAGGGCCCCCAGTTGAAGGTTGACAAGTAATTGTTAAACTTTGCTTTTCTCTCGACGCCCCGCCCTCATCTCAGCAGCAAATCAACTCCTTTCATTTCTTTTTATTTTAACCAAGCAAATTGTATTTGCTTAAAGAAAATTATGCAATGAAAATGTTAATTGCCACAGTTGTTCCCCAATTGAATTAAAATTTAAAATGCATAGAGTTTTTCTAGCTGCTCTCAATAGAGTTATAGACAAGACAAGAAAATAGGGTGCATTGTAATGAATAATTATCGGCAGAATGTATATCCTAATACAAGTATAAGTTTAGAAGACCCGAAATAAAATCCAAAGGATAAATGTTTAATGGTCTTCGATCAAGAGCAAACTGTAGCTAAAGAATTTCTAGCTACCGATTTACACTTAATGCAAACTTATTGAGGATGATTAAATTAAAAGCAAATCTAGCGCCCACTACAGCAAACGGAAACAGGCAACACGACAAAGCTTCCAACGGCAATGCCAGTTGCAATACACTTAACAAATCCGGAGTAGGAGCAGGAGTCAACGGTGATGGCATGGCTGTTGCCGTCACCAGTTCCCACTACAATTGCCGTTTCCGTCGCGGACTCAGATTAACCGAAGCCTCTGACAGAAAACCCCAAACCAACCGCATACCTAACCAAAAGCCTACCGCTCTCTATATCCAGCACCGTGCTTTCTTTCTAGGACTTAACTATGTCTGTGCTTATTTATAGAGGCTGGCAACTCTGGCAGGTATGCGAACCGCACATTTTTTGCGCTATTGACGCACTCTTGTCTGTCTGTCTGGCTGGCTGCTTTGGTGTATTGACAGCATTTTCAAATTGCCAGATTGGCCAACTGTCCTAACAGAGGCTAGAGAGATGAAGCCAGACAGTCTGACTGACTATCGACCTATTCGCCTAGCCGCATTTGCATTGCGGAAACGTTTCAATTCTGTTTTTTTTTTTTTTTTTTTTTTTTTTTTGCAAAAGACTCGCCAATTCCCGCTACTTTTGCCACTACTACTGCCACTGCCACGGTTGCAGTTGCATTTCATTTCTTCTCGTTTGATTTTAGCCGACGGTTTATTTGGCCAAGCTTTGCATAGCTTGTGTGAAGTGAGTTTATTGAGAGTTGTATCGGTAAAATGGGATTTCCATTGAAGTTTCATTCTCGATCCTTTTCCATTGCATCTTTAATGAGAAGAAAAACTAATCATGATTATAAAGATTCTACGATCTATTGGTTATATTTGATGCTCAGATTATCGAGCAATTTATATTTTAGCGTTAAACTCATTTAAAGCTATTTCTCTATGGTGAAATTATTTTGTATAAAAATATTCTGTTTTAATATAAAATTCTCTATAAAAAAATAAAAACACAGCAGCTTAGCAAGAGTCTAATAAATTTTATAGCACAAATATCATAAAAAGTTCTACACACAATAGGAAAAAATCCATGTAAATATATCGCGTGTTATAAAATAAATCCAAAAAAATAAAAACTACACCGAAATATGTTGAAATATTTTGTAATTTATGCGAATGTGCGCATTTTTAAGTCGAATGTAAATATTTAAGTTCCACATGATATTCTACAATATCCATATGAGATTGGCCATATATAAAAATAAAAAATACTCACTCTCACACACACACAAACACACATAATAATAAATATATAAAACTTTGATATTTACATGTTGGAAATGTCAACGTTTCAGTGATTGAGCAGTTAACAATGCGGTCGGAATTGTTACTTTTATGTGGGCTGGACTATAAAAATTCTAAAACCACAAACTACAACAAAAATACAAATCCTCACAAATGTCAAATATAAATAGTAACAAGGCCATCACATACATGTTAGATAATAAAAACAATGCATTTTTATTATCCGTAGATATATGTATACATAAATATATTTTTCTTATTTTTTATTCTTAAAGAAAAAATAAATAAATATTGACATGCATTTCGGCAAAATTTAGATCACAAAAAAGTTTGTGTGATTTACAAATCCTTTTTTCATTTGAAAGGAAAGTGTCTTTAAATGGTTTCACATTCATATATTTCTATATTTGATCTGGAAGATAGACAGATATTATATCAAATTCGTGACCCCGTATTCAGGTAGGAATATATAAATCCGCAAAAATTTACAAGTCTTCTTGACCCAATTTCCCTGTATAATAGAAATCTATAAACTTTTGAGCTTAAAATTCATACTTGCTTATATTTTTATTTGAGAGTTAAGGATATCAAATATAATGACAATGATAATTTATTTCATGCTGACTTTCAGACAATTAAAAATGAGCTTTCAAAATGAAGCTTGGTACAACTTTTTTTTGTATGCAGCCTGCACATTTCAGGGACCCGTATCAGACTACTATATCATATAGCTATTATACAAACCTAAATCGTTTTTAGAAATATCTCTAACATCTATAGACCAATCTCAATTAAATTTGGTATTCATAATTATTTTGGAAGCTGAAATGTGTACTAAATTTCAGACAGATCGGACCACTATATACGATATGATACTACCAAGCTAAAACGTTCTTATAATTGCCTACGAAAAGAGTATGTAGTCTTTGGCACCCCAAGAAAACCTTTGGTTTTTTTTATTTATTTATTCTCAAGTAGTTTCGTACATTTCTTTAGTTTTCTGTTTTTCTTTTTTTTTCAAATCTTTGTTAGATTTTTTGTTTATTTAATGTTTGTGATTGGTGGTCTAAGTTTTATATTTAAAATCTCAGTACAGGTAAGGCCATATATTCTTGGCAACATAATAAAAATATATGTAGTAGAACCACAAGAATATAAATGAATGCAAGGAAATATTTTCATGAAATAAAAATAAAGCTTACCTTATCATAGAAATCAAGCTTTCAACAAAAGTTGAAGTAGTGTTTTTATCTTAATAAAAAGACAAAATATTTATTTTATTATGTAAAACATGACAAGTTCAAATGTCAAACAGTGGTCATGTGTGGATTCTTATTGTTAAGATAATAATAGGGTTAGAGCCTGTGAGACGCAGTCAACGATAATAATTAATCAAGAAAATAGTTCGATTATTTAAGAGTCACACCGTGTAGTTGCTCTTTAAAGGTGCTAATAAGCTATTGAGACACGGATGGACATGTTTTGGCATCCATATAAAGCGGCCCTGCAGCTTCTCTAAAAGAGCAGTAGAAAGAGAGAGAGAGAGAGAGAGAGAGGAAGCAAGTACCAACCCAAACACAGAAGTACACACCTTTTCAATGTATGCTGCACCCATGTGTGCCTGTTCATCTTTCAATAAATCGTAAAACTGGTACAATAACATGCTTCGAGAATGAGCTGGAAACTCAAACCCAAGCCCGGACACCAAGGCACACCACACAATAGACAAAAGTTGTGTGTGCTCCAATGTGTATACCAACATGCAGCATGCAACTATTCAGCATGATGTTGAAATGAATGCCTTGATATGGCCGGAGCTGACGAAGAGCAAGCAAGTGAACTACAAAATTGATTGGCACGCACAAGCAGGTTACACGATTTTGAGCGCTTTTAAAGTGGCTACCCGCAATTTCGTTCAACCCAAATGCAGTTCTCCATCAAAGCTTAAAGCGATTTTCATTGCCATAAAGCCAATGTTTTTCACCCAGAATTTTACAGACCAACAGAAAAGAGGCTAGGTATATGTATATAAGCAGGCTGGGATACCCTCAATAATAGCGCACCAACTGCCACAACATGAAATGCATTTTAGATAGGCACTATTTAGGCCAACTATACAACCAGTCAGTTAACGAGACAGTCATTCATCTTCCTACACAGACTTCCACAGAGATGAGTAATCTGAATGCAGTTGAACTTTAGCCACAGAAATAAAAGTACAATTAAGCAATTTTCTAACTAGGATAACATCAAATGAACAGGTTCCAAAATACACAAAATACATATTCGGAACTTTAACTACCAACTCCAATTGTAAACTATTCATACCTTTGACCTACTCCACCACAAACATATACATTCAATCAATACTTAGTCACTTAAGCCGCGATTTGCACGCATATTGCGTAAACAAATCGGGAAAATATTTTTAAGGTAATAGATTTTGGTTGTGAATAGGTTTCGGAGAATTATACAAATATTAATGTTCGGTTTCTAACGCTTTCCCATAAATGTTCTGGTGTAAGATTATAGACAAAGACTTGTCCAGGGTCATTAAGATTGATACTGATTCTGAAGAGTATAAAAAATAAACAAATAAAAATAATAATAAAAAAATCCTAAATATTTACTTGGTTTGAAAATTTAAAAAAAAAAAATTATTTAATTGATTTATTTAAAAAACACTATTTTATTTATTTATTATAAGCACGATTTATGGTTAATAAAGAAAAGCTCTGAATTTTCCAAATTGAGTTAAATTAATAAGTAATTTGTAACTCAATAAAGTCAGTCAGCATTTTCATAAATTGACTTTCATTAAAAATGCTGTTAAACTTTTAATTGAACCAAAAAAAATGATAATAATCCAGCAGAAAATTTGAAAACTGAGTATAAAAACAAGCCTCGAAAATTTTGTTACGACACAGTAAAAACTACCGAGTGTAGTGACAGGCTCGGTAATTCAATTTCAAGCAAACAGGAAGTACAAAAAAAAAAACGAAGCAAACAAGGAGAGAAAAAAAATATAACGTAACTGTTAATGAAAGTAACGACATGGACTACGATGGCACCATAACCAAAACATGGCATGCAAAAGAAAGCAAATGAAGAGTGGGTAAAAATCAACATAGCATAAATGTAAACAAATTATGCTCTTAGGCATTTAACAGTAAATTTAAATTCATTATGGTAGACGAAAGGAAAGTAAAAAAAATACAAAATGAAAAAAAGAAGAACATCATGGAAGAAGACAAGCTAGCCGGGTATAAAGCGTAATCAATAAAATCTCAATGATTTTATAGGGAACGAATAAAGGAGAGCACAAGGGCAACAACAATTTGAGCTCGACTCGACTGTCGATAAGCAATAAGGAATAAAGATGACAACAACAAGGATGAGAACGAGTGCAAGGATGATGAGAAAAGGAAGAGGCGAGAAGAGAAAATAACGATGCCAATATGAAACTGGCAATGGCAATGGCTCTTGCATACAAATAGCCATATCAAAGATGAGATCGCCAGTGGCCTCATGTAGAGACCGAAAGAGACAAAGAATGTTGCAGAAATGCAGTTGCATATGCGGAAAAATATACACAGACTCTTTAACACACTCAGTGATTCAGATTACTTGGCTCATTTCCATATTTTCCATGCCATATTGACACTTGACTTGGAAGCTTTAAACAGCCACATAATTAAAAAATCTGAGTCCATACATATTACAAATTTCAAGACTTAAAATTAACGTATATCTGGTCAAATAGTTGGCCTTTTCAAAGCCAATACTGATGCGAACCTGTCAATGTCATTTCCTCTCCTTCTCTCAGTTCGCAACCAAAGCAAACATCAAACACCAAAAACCAATACAAGCTAAATCGACAAACAACTCAACCGAGTGGTAATGGTAAAAGCTTCAAGGTGTACTAAGCCCAAATCAAATTCGGTTGGAAACCAACTTAGGACGAGTTGTGTAATGGTTTTTGTTGGGTGGTGTAATTTACCTTTTTCGAAAATTTAACTGCTGTATTGAAGCGTGTAAGGTATGCGAAGTTATGCGCAACTGCAACTGAGGATTCGATGGCGTCTTTTCAGCTTCAACTTATGCCAAATCGTCGTAAATATTTGCATAAATCAAAGGCACATCAGAAACACATACACAAACAAGTTAGACGGAGTGCCACAAAGACTGCAAAAAAAAAGAAAAAGAACTTTTAAAAATATTCAAGCGGCAATGAGTGCACTCACTCACTGACTACGTGGCGTATGCGTAATGGCTTGCAAAGAAGCTGCTTTTCTTTTCTCCCTACTTTCTTTCCTGTTTATCCCTCTTGAAACTCTGATTGAAAATTAAGTGATATGTGGTAAGGTTTATGCATGCCAAGTATATGGGTTATTAACGAATGCAAAATATATTTCAGAGAGAGAGCTTTGAATATCAAGTGCTCTTTCTTTGACTTACTCTTTTTTAAAAGGAAATTAAATTAATAGTATATAGAAATCTAAATAATTATAATTAAGTTGTTACAATTTTAATTAATTTCTGGCTATCTCTCAAAGTAATCAAGAATACTCTTAATTGATTTAAAGTCTTACAAAATCAATAAACATTTTTTTTAATCCTTTAAAATATGTGCAGTGTCCGCCATATTTTTCCTTTTACCTTCCCTTTGACTATTCAACTCAGTGCTTTGCCCTTTGAACTCGGAAGAGTTCCTCTAAGACTCGCACCTTTGCTTTTATCATTCTTCTTATTATTTGTATTATTATGATTATTTTCCATGTCTGGCAGAGCTTTTGAGCGGCTATTAATCATAAGCTTATTGAAGCATAAACCCGCCTTAACCATACCGACAACTTCAATATCTTGGCATTTCAGCTCTCTAAGTATGAATGAATGCAGGAAATTTTCACTTTGTGCTTCGTCTTGTTGTTGTTGTTGTTGTTGGTGCTGCCGTTGTTAGGGTTAATGCATCCTGGCAGGTTGGCTTGTTAGTTGAAGCTTGCGCTTTAATAAATATTCATTTGATTTAAAAGCAGAACAAATAGCAAAGCATAGCAAATAGCATAAGCTAGCCAACAACGTATACCTTTACATTCCCACACAATGCATCTCATGCAAGATCTACTTACCACATCAGTTCCTATATATGTTACAGGTATACAGCAGATATGGGGTTGCTGTGATGGATTTGAGAATATCATAAGAAAGATAAGAGGAAGATGAGTGAGGGTGGTGATGTTGGCGGCTGCTGGTGTTGGCGGTGGTTGCTTGTTGCTTTGCAGAAGCTTTTGGTATGCATCTTGAGTTATTGTGTACACACCTGTTTGACAGCTTGACACTGGCAAACCACTAACAGCAAATCACACAAATACACACACGCACAGTACACATATACACAATAAACAGCTTACACATATGAAGCTGGGCTAGAAATTTACATAGCTCGGGCGGATTTCTAGCTCAAGCATTGTTATGTTATATGGCCATGCCAACTCTTATTTCCTTAGTCAGAAGGAGGAGTGTATATTTCACTATATTTGTATACCCAGCAAGCTTTTGCAATCATTATTTTCAGGAAGTAATCGAACCATATTACTTACTGAATAATTTAAAGAGCGATACAAAATAAAAAATTAAATAATTTACAAAAGTTTATTCAGAAAATTTTTTTTTTTTTTTTTTTTTTTTTTTTTACATTTCTTTATTTACATTCTGTCTGTAGACAATGCGTAAATTAATAACTAAACTTAAGGAACTAACAGGTACAATAAATTCCCATTGAAATCCATTGTTGTATATTCAGAAAATGGGCAATTAATTCATTTTTCAAATAAACTCCAGTCAATCAAAAACTAATTTAATATTTGGAAAGCCTTGGGTAGACTATTAACTATCTTTTTCTATTGTTAATTTTTCTGTAAGATTTGAAATAGTGTTGGTCTAATCTTTGTTCTCATTTTAGTGTAAATGGCAGGGATAAGGCAAACAAAAGCTGTCAAAGTATCGCATGACAGCATTTAGATACACACACATATACAGGCAGACATACTCTCTCATGTTTAGACACTTTAGCCTTAGCAATCACTCATGCCAGCAACTCGAGGCTCCAGGAAAAAACAAAAAAAAGGATGGGAAAAATCAAGCAGACAACCAACACAACAGACAACGCACAACACTTGGTAAGTGCCCCCGTTGGGTGCTTTTTACATAAGCGCCATGCATTTATGTTTATTTAAGTGTGTGCGTGTGTGTGTGTGTGTCTTGGTGTACAAAAATAACACCCACAATCTAACTTTTCCTACCCGTCATCACCTCTTACAAACAAGCATTGGAATTCAATGATTTATCGAGTGCAGAGCATAACAATTGCTCGCCAAGCACTTAGACGTCAATTTGTTTATCTCACTAAAGGTAAACGTATTTAACACACATCAATACACACACACACACACACACATACACAGTCGCATAAATAAAAGTATGCTAACAGAAAATGGCTGACGCCCTTACAGCTGATTCCTACCAAAATCTTTCAATTGTTCAACCAAACCGAATTCAACATTTCATAATCATTTTTCACTTGGCTGCTGAATTGGAAAAACTAAATTAATTTATTTAGATTGTAAAAATATTTGGATTTCAAATGAAAATTAACTCATTAAATTCATATTTATTTAAATTGTGAAATATTTCGATTATCCTAAATGAATGAGATTTTCATATAAAAAGATTCGTTAGATGACTTATTAGAACATATTTCAAAATACGGCTTAAAAGATTATCGATAAATTGTATCTTGTATAAGATTTCGTATCGAAGCTGCTTTAGGCTAAAAATATTATTAGATTAAATATCTGAAAATTTACTCAAGAATGTTGATTAAATAGAAGTGCAACATTAATAGACTTACCTGCTATTAACAGTTTAATAATAATATGACACTAAAATAAAATGTATGTATATTTTTTTTTTATGTATATTCAAGGCTGGCATAAATCATAAAACTTGCCAGGTTGCGTATACGCCATGTTGTGCATAAAATGTCGATAAAATCTATTAAAATGTGTGCGTTAAGCAAAAGCAAAGGAGAGCAGCATAAAGTGTAAAAAGCCTCAACTCATTCTCTAACCCTCCACCCCCTGCCCCCCTCATTTTGTCCAACCTGTATTGCCCTATCAACTCTTTGCCAGAGAATATCAACGCGCACTAGACGCGTTAAAACTTTTCGCCATAAAAGCACTTGTCTATTGCAGTAGATTTTTCTTCTTCTTTTTTTTTGGTGAGGTGTGGTATTCACACACACATATAGCTTGCTAATAGACTGCTACACCACCACCACTAACACAGTAGCAACAACTTCAAGACCATCGTCATCGTGAGCTGACACTTAAATGCAAAGACTTTGAACGTGGTCTTAATTTTCAATATTTTGTTGCATACTTCCTGTATGTGTGTATAAGTGGGTGGCGGTAGTGGTGGTGGTGTTGGAAGAAAAAGTTTTATGCCAACAACTTTCTAGTGGTAACTTTAGGCAACCATAAAAACATAATTAATTAATAATGTTTAAGAAAATGCAACAAACTTTAAGATTGATTGAGTCGCACTTTGAATACATTAAGCCGCTTTAATGCACTTTAAAAATATAAAATAAAAGTAAATAAAAATAAAAATAAAAAAAACACTCGACCATATTTCTAGCCACCGGACATTCTCCACACAAAGGCAGATCAAGGCGCCCCAAAAAACTAAAAGCATGCGACTTGAAAATTTATACGCTTTGCACTTACAATTAGTGGCCAGCGTTCTGTATGCTGTCAAGCTGTTGTTAATTTATCGTTTGTTATGTTTAAAATACAACAACAACAAATCCAAAAAAAGAAAAGGAAAAACTGTTAAAATAAAAATGGTCTGTGTTGGTGATAATGTGCCTGTCGGCTCAGGCAAAAGCAACTAGCCATTTTGTTAAATATTTTCGCTCAAGCAAACAGATATTCTTCGGGCTTTTTCTCTTTCTTTTTTTTTTGTGGAGCTTAAAATGGCAAGGCTAAGAAAATGTCTGCAATTTTAAGTGCTAACGCAAAAGTGCTGCTTTCAAATAAAAATAACTGTATATGTGTACCACATGAGTACGAATATATTTTGAGCTTGTTTCCCTTTTGTTTTAATACACTTTCCTCTCTGAATGTCAAGCTTATTAGGAGTCCAAGGCAAATACGATTTTCTGTTTTCTGAAATCCATCGTAATAGAAATTTTAACCTCAAATGAAAACAGCTCAACATTTTGTTAGACTTAATAGTTTATCTTTATGTAATTATAATTTATGATTTAATTTACTTAATCCCAATGAGGTGTTAATATTTTCAAGCTATTCTCGACTCGATATAAGTCAATCTAAATTTATTAATTTTCTTAAGCTAAATAGAAACCTTTCCAAAAGAAAGTGTATAAAATCTTAGTTAAAGCAAAAATCTCATTCATTTACTCGACTTCTTCTCCATTCTATCCAAGGAAACACTGTCTACCAATGTTTAAAGCTGGCTAACATTATTGCGGGACATTAATCACTGTAACAGGGCAGGGCCAAGCTTGGAAAAAATGGGGTAGATAATTTTCGAAGTACCGAAGATGGTAAACTCTTTTTAATGTTTATAAAGCCATAAATCTATTTAGCATTTTAAAGTTATTCAATGTAAAAATCTAAGTCAGATTAGCTTCTGAAATGAAAAATCATTAAGACGGAGCAATCTGATCTCTTGTGATATCCAAAATAAGACTTGGTAGACACTTATGCCTATGCATTCTTATCCTCGGGACTATAGAAATTTATTTTTTTGCCTTGGAAAAGAGTAATGAAATCAGAAACAATATATATAAAGCAAATGCTTGAATGTAAAGCTCAGGAAGCTGCGAGAAAGCATTGAAAGGAAGAGTGTATTTTAATGGATAAACGAAGATTTCTTTCACCGATATGTGAGTGTGTTAGTGTGCCCGTATGCATTAGGTTTTCTATTCTATATTGTTTGCCAAAAATTTTGATATAAATTAAGTGTGTGTCTACTTGAATTCGCCACAAAACAAAATTAATATGCAATTAAATAAAATTAGCAAATGCGCAGCAAATTGATTATAATATTTAATGGCGAGTCAATTTGTTGGCCATTGTTGTGTGTGTCATAGCATCGAGAATTTTAATTTAGATTTTTGGTATGTATATTATAAAGACTATGTATGAGAATGTGTGTAAGTCAAGCAAATGACCAGCTGCATTTGGTGTGCACAATAGGGCAAATGCATAAAAAAGTTATAAGCAGACAAGCTAATTCTTTATTTATAATTTTCAATTTTTCTTAGTAGTTTCAAGGGGGTGTAATCTTAACAGGCTTCTTAAAGCAAAACACAGGTTTCTGTTGAGTAATTATTTATTTAAATCACTGAAAGAATTCTGTGTTTTCACCTGTCCTTTCCAAGTTCGAGTGAATTCGATCGATCAAAAGAAAAGCTTAAATTACCGATTGCAGAAGTGCAGATTTTTACATCGATATAATCCAGGTGAACTCATCTCGAACTTTCAAAATTAACAATCATATTTTTGGAGTCAACAATTGGCTTATTAATTTTGGACACTATTTTATTCAAGTTGTACACTGTTGTGGATTATGGGTCAGAGGAATGTTGTTGGTGTGCTTGTGCGTGATGATTTTCGGTGGGCATTTTGCTTTTGTTTACCATCAATAATTATGCGTGAATTATGCCAACTGAATAGCTAAATAGGCAAATACTGGACAACCAGTGCAAACGCTTTACCTTTTGGCCAATTAGCCGACCAGCTAGATAATGACCGAGCCTGGCCCGCCATGCAAATCACAATTTCCCCTTACCCGCCTTTCCACAAACACCAATGACCCTACCACCATTTACATTATGCGGCTTAGATAACTTTTACTATGTATTTGATTACTTTAATTTACAAACAATTTTTGCAACAATTGCAATATTTGTACAAAACATATTCAACATTCTCATACCCTTTTCAAAGTCAAACAAGAATTTCTGATTACATCAAAGTGATGACTCCAAAAGTTAGCTCCAGATCTTGCTTTTGTCGAACTGAAATAGGTTTTGATAACCCCGATCGGATTACTATATCAGATTACTATATCAATATCATCATACATATATCTGCGACCCATATAATTCACTTTAAAAGGGTCTGTACTATTCGACACTCTAAAATTAGTCCAATTCCTAATTTTAATATTTTAATATTTTTCTAGAATAGAACTATTTTACAGTTTGTTCCGGAAGCGATAAAATGTGAAAATTTGGTATACTGATAATTTGGCACGCGCAAATGCGGGTCTTAAACAGAATTTGTATTGGGATAATTATTTTTTCTTTCCACGTTCGTACCAATAAATATTATTTGAAATCAAAAATAAAATGAAATTGAACTCTCTACATATTTAATTTAATTGTAAAAATGGAAAAATTTGTTCAAAACTAAAGGTAAATTTTTAAGAGTCTCTGGAATGGGCGCAGACCTAACAATTAATTTGAATTCAATTTTCGTTTTTATTGCAGTTTAAATAACTGCATTATTTGTTTTTTTTTCGATACAGTGCATACACAATTTTAATTTAATTTGATTTACATTATTTGTTAATGAAACTAGCTTTTTTATTTTAGGTAACTAGGGAAACGTGACAAAAAAGTGAAATGCAAAAAGTGAGATAATTTAACTTTGATTTTGTGTATGATAAGAGTTAATTCAAAATTACAGACCATGAAAAGCCAAACTTTAACAAAATCAACTATTTAAATAAAATTTTAAATATTCAAATGTTTTAAAGTTGGAAATCTAAACAATAAACAAGTTTCATCCGGCATATCGATATAGATGACAATGTCAAATCAATTGTTCTGTTTAAGCGTTCTCCAAAAAAAAGTGAAACTAAAGCTTATTTGCCTGGCTCTGAAATCCAAAACCAAAGCCTTTGAATCAATTCTGCTGAATATACTCTTTTCCATGAAAAGATAAATTTATTTTGATTCTATATTTGTGACAGAAAATAAAGGCGTTGAAGCAGCCCTGAACCTCATTCTTAGGGCTTAAGAATTTTTATTTATTAAAAGTAAAAATTATAGTTACTAAATTATAAAATCTTGTCGCTTTATAGTTTAATTATTCATTTATTTCATATCGAGATTAGAGGTTTAAGTATTTAAATTCTCCGACTTATCCAACTTTCAGCTTTCTATTCTCTGTAACACGAAACTGTCACTTGGTTGCAATACTCTAGCATTTTAACTCTTCTGCTGCCAACCTGATTAATTTCATTGCCAACTTGATTTCTTTACCCTGCCAACTTGATTTTTTTCCAGCGGGCTGACACTTCAGATCAGTTGATCTGGGAGGCTGCCACTGTTATGGGCTGCTATTCTTTCTTAAATACTAAAGAGTTCCCTAAAAGGTGGTTCGTTCAAATTGCCAGATAATTATTTTATACCCTAAAAAATTTAATTTCAGAAAACTTTATCATTAATTTAAAAAAAAAAACAATTTTCTATATATTTTTTTCATTTTTTTTATGATCCTAAAGAGTGTTTAAGTTTAAGTAACTTATTCTTGATACCATTTTAAGCTCCATTTTTATTTACACATTGCTTTCTTTTTTTATCCGTTGGTACTGAAAAAGGAATGTATTATTTCTTAAATGAGAATTCAGCATAGATTTTGTGTATCCTGACATATTTATTGTTTCATTTGTTTGCGCAAAAGTGTAACAGCAAAACAAAATACAAATTCCGAAAGGATTTGTAATACTAACACAGCGTTATTTATACAATTGATTGTGGACCTTGAACGAGATTGGTTTATATATAATTTAGCTATACGAAGAAAGAGCAAGAAAATTCCTTAGATTGAATGACATTTATTGATTCCTTAGTATTAATTAGAAAAATTAAGTATATGATGAAATATTTGAAGATTCCAAGAAAGAAGACGAAGTAACTTTGCTTTAGGAACAAAAAAAATAATAAAATTAAACACAACCTTTAGATGGACAGCAAAAAAATATCAAAAGCTAAATAAAAATAAAATCAAATGTAATGTCAAAGACAAAATATTTAATTTCTTATGTAATTTTACTGTTTTGCATATTCGAAGATGGCTTACAAAATTAAACGGTTCTATAGTTTATTTTTCATCTTACGTTGAATATACCTCACGACACGTTGCAACTTTAATTTAATCGCATATAAAATATGCAGGAAATGGAAAATGTTGTTATTCAATTTGCTGTTGAATGAAGTGATGTGAGTGTGTGTGTAAGTGTGAGTGCGAGTGTGAGTGTGTATGAGCGTAGATGGAAGAAGGGCATTTCAGCCATGTTGGGTAGAATTTGTATGTGGGAGGAAATATGTGAGGCTTTCAATCGAAATGAGCACCGTGTCGTGTGCTTTTGGGTAGCGTGCCGCGCACTTCAGGACAAGGGATATGTAGCTCTATTCGACAACGAGGACATGTTTACGGGAATGCGTGCTGCACGTGGATGTGGAATTTATTTGCCGACTGCATTCAATTGCAGTCAGCAAACTGGGCAACCAAGCAACCACCCAGCCGGTCAGCCAACCAGCCAACCAGCCAGCCAGCCAGCCCAAAGACGTAAATGCGGCTGTGCAAATAAATAGCAACGATGACCCGAACAGAACACATTGCAATCTATAGTATTAAAAAAGTCCAAAAAATAAAAGATTCTCTTCAAAATGCCAACACTTGTAGACTCTTTTCGAAAGTTTTTTCTGAAAAAAAGTTAGGAAAAAAATAAAAACAAAATTATATTTTTAAAACCCTTGAATCATTTTTTCAACCGATTTAGATTTATATGGCAGCTACAGAATTATAGCCTGATCACTTTGATCGGAACGAATTGAGTATACCCTTTTTTTGGGGTTTCAAAGAGAGATTTAAAAATGAAGAATAAAATGAAAGAAAATAGACCACAAGAATTCCATTTCGTTTCTGTACAATAAACAGACGTGTTTTTCATAATGCATTTTTAATATGTCCGCCGATTTCTTTTCAGTAGTTTTAAAATTCATTTATTTGCCCAGCATATCCAATGTTTGTTTTAAGCTCTCTCTTTTATTTTTTATTTTATTTTTTTTTTTTCGTTTTATATAAAGACAATATATTTATTTATAAACAATCAGTTCGTGGCATTGATGTGCACAAATAAAAACATTGGACGAAATGATTGTCTTTGTCGCTTTTTTATGTGCCACTGGTTGATTTATGACTTAAAGTTGAATAGTTTTGATATACATACATATATATAAAGCTATATAAAGTTGTTTTAATGTTATTTTAACCACAGGGTATATAGTTTAAAATTTAAAAGAAAAATCCCTTGAATTGAAATGAACGCAAAGTTTACCAATTTTCATTATTTTTTTTTTACAATTTTTACGAATCTTTATATTAAATCTGAAATTCCATCAGCGATTATTGAAAAATATTAATATATTTTCATTTAATATTTTAAGTAAATAAAAAATACGCATTTAATATAAAATGGCAACTATGTTAAAATGAAAAAATCTCTGATTAATTCGTGCAGAATTTTTATTAAACATTAGCCAATATGATGATTAATACCCTACGGAAATCGAAATCCAATAATTCATATTTATTTTAAGTTATTAAAACTTTCATACGCTAAAAATGAAATTTACTTTCCGCTTTATTCAGGATCAAATAAGATATAATTAAAGGGATATCTGAGAATAAATTAAACTGATTTTCAGGACAGAAAACAGTTTTCACCTGGAAAGCCTCAACCAGAGCCTTGACTGAAATATTCAAATTATACAAGTCACGGTGTAACCACGATTGGAAACTTATATGCTCATATTAATATATATAAAACGATATTGTGGTTATTTTGAAGTCTTCAGTAAAATCCGTCAGAGTAGCTCTTTTCGGATTAGTATTGTTTTTGTTTTCTGCAAATCAGATGAGCTTCTGACTCGCGTTATGACATACTAAGCGTATTTGTGGCAACCAGTCAATCAAACTTCAACTGTCATATGTATTTAATATTGAACTTAAAGATTAAGCATACGCCATGTTAACCACAAGCGAATGTACGAAAGTTATATAAATATATATATGTATATATAAAATACGAGTTTTTGGCTGGTATCTCGTCTGCTTGTGATGGCTTCGGATGTTGTTGTTTTTTACCAACATAATTAAAATTGTGGTTGAATTATATTGCACCTGTGGCGGTCGACCGCAAAACTATGCTGCGGGTATTCTTGTTACTGACGTGTGAAGTCCTGTGGTTTATATGGCCCACCTTGGCTATCCATAGACTCACTCTGTGACACATATTCTGCCCTTCCCGACACTCCCACTGCCACTCCCACCATCCCAGTTATTTTAAATGCCATTAAAAAAAATACGAAAACAAAAAAAAAACCTTTCGTACTCCTCTTTGTATGCCACAAAAAGTTACAACTTAAAGTTGTCTGCTGGCCATTGAATACATAAATTGTAAGTGCAACACATTAACGCAACTATAACTTGCCATCTTGGAGCTAAAAAATACCAAGTGAAATTATAGAGATGACAAAAAGATGAAAATTCTCACGACACTCCCGAAAAGCTCACAAAAGAACCACCAACTCATTAGATCATATCTTATTTCTAAGTGATATGATATATATGTTATTTTCTAGAACAGAATTGGAAATAAGAAATATTAGTAAACTCTTTGAATTTTTATATTTCATAAGGAAAAAAAGCTGTTCACTTCCAAAAAACATTTCAGTCCAATTGCCATCGCTAAGATGGATCCCCTATTTTCAGCACTCAAAGTGGTTTTTAGAGCTGCTAAACTCTGGTGAAAAATAACTACCATATGCAAAGGAAAGTGCAATAATTGTTGTAACCAAAAATTTACCAGCACCAAAGAGCTCAGAAATTTACTCCCACATTTTTAGTTATTGTTCGTTTCGTCAGCAGAATTAAATGAATTTTAAAAAGGCGACTAACCCACATGTAAATTAAAACAAGCCAAAGCAGCCAGACAGCAAACATATTCCCCTATTTAGTTTAGAAAAAGATGAGATGCATTAGTAAAACACAACATCCAGTGCATGTAAAACTGTAAATAAAGGGAAACAAAAAAAGCGTTTCACTTTGTGAGACAAAGAGAAAACGGACAAAATTGCGCAAAACATTAAACGGAAGTTAAAGATTCCCGTAACCTCATCAGCACTGTAGTTGTTGTTGTTGTTATTGTTATTGTTTGTCGCCAGCGTTGTACTCGTCGTCGTCATCATCGTCGTCGCCGTAGTCACTAACCACTTGACCGTCTACTTGATGTGTTTTGCTGCTTGACTTGCACTTATTGTTGAAGGCTGTTTAGCAGCTTAGGCTCTGCTCGGTTGGCCCTACTTATTCCTGTTGTTGTTGTTATAATTTCTGTTGACTTGTAATTTTTCTAGCTCAGAGCATGATGGGGCCAGCGATTGCTTGTTGCTTTTGTTTTACTCTCATACCTGGCGAAGACCTGCACTCGGAATCCCCTCGTCCTTTCTGCATTTTTTTTATGTTTTATTTTTTTTTTTTACAGTTATAATAATAGCAAACGGTCTCGACAGCATAATCACTTGTTTTATGCATATAATTTTCTGCATGAACAGCCTCTTATGGTTCGTGGCTAAAATTTCATTCTCTCATGCCCTTTTTTTTTGCTGCTTTTTTGTCGCTTGCCCCGCCTCGAAAAGTGGTTTTTCCTAAGGTTGGGTTTATAATCATTAGTTAGACACGGTTGGTTCTGGTCTCCTTCAGGTTTTGCCATGAATAATGACTTGCCACTTGTTTGGCTGGGAAGTAGTTCTGCAAATAGGTAAGCAAAAATTTTATTAATGAGTTTTTTGAAATGGTTGGATATTTGGGTTTTATGGTTTATTCGAAAGGTCAACGCTGATTTGTTGACTAACTCTGTCTTTTTTTTTGGGGGGGGGGGTCAAATAATTGTGGTCAATCAACTGGGCAGAGGCTTTATCCATCATTTGGGTCATATATCTGTCAATCATTACCTCTGAGTCATTTATCCATCAACTGCCATTTTCTGTCCTAAACAAATAAGATTCTGGCTACTTATTAGGTTTAATTGGGAGCTTCAAATTTGTTCGACCATCAGATTAATTATATCAATCGAGTGAGTAAATTATTTGATTATTTTAAGTGAACTTATAACTATTTTTAGTATTTTCTATCTGCATAAGAAATCTTTAAATTAAACAATTTCAAAATTAATTTCAAGCATTTAAAATCAGACAAATACTATTCAACAAGCAAGCTAATTATTATCACTTTAACTAACTTAAGGAACTATCAAAATTTAATAATTTCATAAACACTTAAATGGATTAAGTTTCGGAAACTTTAACAATGTATAAAATAGCCTTATACTTTTGGATGCCTTACATCACTTAGCACACACTTTACCATTTCTGATGGAGCAATTAAAGTTAATGTAGAGTCACTCCACTCAAGTATCTCTCCAAGTGGGCTCAATTCAAATGCACACGATTCTTAGGGAAATTTGAAACAACAATATAATCCATATTGTACTTTGGTTACGGAATGATGCTACTGTTTATGTGAACCATAAAACCAGTGGTTTGCTTTTATTTTTATAGCAGAGCCAGTGAAGCCTAAAGCCAAAACAACAATACAACCAAGGCAAAGAGCTACAAAGGCTTAAAAAATAGTAAGCCAAATATAAGGTCGTTAAAGTGCCATAAAGAAATGCACTTACTTCATTACAAATGCAAAAGCACTTGCCCAAAACATGGGAAAAAAATACAGAAAAACAGAAGGAAGGCGGGCAAAACGTCTAAAAACAAAAAGCCAAAAATTTTTAGAACGAAAGCACCGAGCACTAGCTCATAATAATCACAAGTAATCTAAATTCACAGTTATATGCAATGTAGACACACAGCACATATACAGACACCATAGCAAAATATGAACAAACTAAAAAAGTACAGTCAAGTATGCAAAATTTCTATATACCCTGAATATTCTTAGACTTTTCCATTTCTCTTTTAATACTTTGCTTCTCCTGTGATTATGAATTAGTTTAAGTCATTAACTTGAATTATTATATATATTCATAGTTTCCGAGATCCTGGTGTTCCCAGTTTGATTACTTTGAAGGATCGACGAAATCTCCTCTTGACTGGCTTTTCAGTACATCCTTTCATTACCCTTTATTTGCAGGGTATACATATACCACAATAAAGTGAACTCACTTTAAAACTGTGTTGTTTTTTTTTTTTCTAAGATTTTGTTTTACGTTTTTTCCAACACTGTAAAGTGCATAATTTTATAGCATACTTTTTGGCAGCGCTATTCGTTCTTTTGCTTGATTTTCCTGCCAAAGAGAAGTGCTGTTGTTGCTGTTGCCAGCATGTGTATGAGTTTTCAAGTTTCTCTGCCTATGACACCTTTCGCAATTTTCTTGGTCAAGTAGTATGTTGCATATGAATGGAAATGACTGAAGCACAAGCCGACATACACAAAAAAAAAATAAATAAAGGAAACTCAACTACCAGACAGCCAAGCAAGCCAAGCCAAGCCAAACCAAGCCAAACCAAGCCAAGTCAAGCCAACCACTCAGCTCAGTCAGGCAGGCTATTGTTATTTTTGCTGTGGATGTCAGGATGTAGATGTGTGTATACGTATGTTGTATATACAAATGTGTGTGCGTGCTCATTGTAGTTTACATTTATGGTTATTGTAATTATAATTGTTTTCATGCTCACTCGGTTTTATGATGGCGGCGCGCCTAGGCATATGCAGCTGTTTTACGCTTGGGCGCAAGGCTTACCAAAATAAACACACAAACACACTCTTTAGCCAGGCCCACACATACACACACACACACAGAGATATTTTGGTTCTACTCTCTCATTATAAATGATACTTTTTGGTGCATAAATATTTCCACAGTCGTGGCATGAGAATCGTTGGCTTGTTTTTGTTTAGCCTGCCATTTGTTTTTAATTAATTAATTTCTATTTTATTATGTTGCCATTTAAATTGTCTGAATATAATAAATTATTTTAAATTCTTCCTCTTCTTTATAATATATTTTTATCCTACGCTACCATATATATACTTATTTTTTTATTTTCTTCACTATGCTCTTTTGTTTGGCATAAGAAAAAAGAGATAATTTTTTTGCCGTATATTTATTAAATTGGTATGCATAAAGAATTGATTTAATTGGAGTTTATGTGATTTCAATATTATTAATTTTTTTTTGTCTCGTATATAATGAATTTTGATTTGCAATTTTTTTTTTTTTATTATGAAAATAGATTTCCACCTAAAAATTTTAATTTTTTCGACGTTAATAAAACTTGTCACTCTCAAATGACATTTGAAAATTTTTATTTGATGGCGAAGTATTTGTGCAGATAATTGGCCCAGGTTAACTAAACATTAAAGTAAAAAATATTAAGGAAAAATAGGAGGGACAAGAAAATGCACAGGCTTCGTTTCAATTAACATCAAGGTTCCCTACCATAGAATCATTTGATTTGGTTCACAATTTATTAAACAAATATTTACAATGTAAATTACAACACAAAGATAAAGCCACAACTATTCCAGATCTCTTATAACCGCACACATAAAATCACACACAAGAAATTTACCAAAAGCAAAGAACTTGGAAGGGCATTTTAGATTTTTAAAAACATTGAAACTGGCCACAACAATTGAAAGCCAAAAGTAAAATTCTTAACTTATAAGAGAGAAATCTTATCAAAAAGAAAAGAAAGATGCAAAATGGTAAGGATAAAGAAATGAATAAAATAAAAAATGAAAGACAAAAGAAAAAAAAAACAGAAATCAAAAAATATAATTTTAATTTTATCAAACTAATCAACTGACAGTTTTGTTTCATTTAAATGATTGAGAAATAAAAAAGAACACAAACAAAAATTCAATTCTTTTGTATGAAATGAAAAATCCTCTTTGGGGCTTCTTTTGGTTTCTAATTCTCATAGTTTTTGCATTTCTGGTAGCATTCTTCGGAGCCTTTTTTTATATATTCACTTACATGTTTTCGCAATGTTGCTCTGGTTGCACGGTAAGTAAATGAAAATCTGAAATACAACCTTTTTTATTCTTTCGATACATTGCAGGGCATATCGAATTTTCTACTAAAATGCGTACAATTTCCCGGTTTCTGTTGTGCCTCAATGATAGATTGCAAATCTCCATGTTAACAACTAAAGAAAACTGCCAACCAAATCAAAATCTTTGCCTTTGTCAAGAAATATGTGAAATGTGAAAATTTTCGAAATTTTTAGTTAATCAAACAAAACATTATAGAAATGAATATATTCGGAAAAGTTACTGAGAGGCAAATCAAAAGCTCTTTCAAGATTTCGTAAGAATTAATTCTCTTAAATTCGAATTCAACGGATCTATTAGGTTTCGTAGTTAGATAAATATTTGAGAAATTGTTGAAAAATATATCTTTGTGTTGTCTGGAATTCTATGTAAATATAATTCAAAATTCGTTTGTCAATCGCTTGTGGCCCTTTTTGTGCAATGTTTAATTTGATTTGTAACCGTTGGCAAGGACTTTTTGCCTATTGTAAATGATTCTGTTTTATCTTGCAATTTTCAGCATACTCGTTTGTCGGTTTTGTTTGCATTTGCGTATTGCAATGCCCACAAAATAAAGAGTAGACAGAATTTCTCGAAAAACAAAGTGCTTTGTCCAAATGGCCCAAATGTAATTGTGTATGTGCAAATATTTACTTAGTTTTAACATTAATGGAAATTTAATGCAGTCCAATAAATCTACCAAAAAAAGGTTTTGACAAAGTTAATGTATAGTTTCTGATTATCAATATAAATAAATATATTATTATATTATATTTTTTCATCAAATTCAACAAAAATATTTTCTTTAGAAAATACTGAATGACTAAGATTCATTTCTGTATCATCTGTACGATATGCTGAAAACATAAAGGATCTATATAATTAGCTGTAATCCTATATCTTCTCTCAATGAAACTATATGTCGGCCATTCTGACAGCTAATCAAAACCCTGAATGGCTAATATAGTTTGATATGCCAATGGCGAACTGAATATGTCAATATTGTTCATCGCTTAAAATTAAAGCTTAAAACTAGATTAAAATATTAATAATTTTCCGATATAAAAATTTATAATTTTTAAGTAACTCTCGATTCAGAGAATTAATTTCTTCTACAATTTTGTTGCCAACCATATAAACGAGGGTCCCTGAAGTGCAATTATAATTAATTAGTTGGAGCAGATACTCTGAACCTTCGACTCTCTAATCACTGATTCTTTGTTGCCAAAAAAATGAAACCCAAAAGCCAGACTCACTTCATACTTATTTGCAGTTATCTGTTATGGATTTGCTGTCATTATTTATATGTTCCATTCAAATAACAAACATATATACATTTATATGCCAAATATATAAAGGTTGGATTGTTCTCGCGCTTTTGGGGAACATTCGATATGCAAGAACCCTCGCTTATTTGTAGGCAACATTTGTGGCAACTTCATTTATGGCATGTTGGAATATTTGTTTGTTTTCGGTGTTCTCATGTTCTCATGTAGGTTAATAATTGTACAAATACACACACACACATACACATACATATATGTGTACCGGTTTATTCATTATTTTTATGAGTCCCCATACTCAGGTGAGTCGAGGCACTCGCGTCGGTTGGAGATTTAATATGCGGATTTTGTTTACTTTATCAAAAACTCGTATACATTTGGGGAAATTATTGTTAATAAGCAGCTGCGTTTACTGTAATTTTTTTTTCTCTCCCATATGTAACTGTGTTGCGGCATCTGAGGAGTAGGTATAATTCATATTATTACTCTCAGTGATTGTGGGAGAGAATTGCCATTTAAATAATCAATATTATTTATATTGTAATAAAGGCCAAATAGACAATAAAAATGCCAGAGTTTGGGAATTCAAATTTCTATGTAAGCCTGATAGAGAAAATATTTTTATAAAAAAAATATATATATATATTTTAAAATACTTAAAATTTGAAGGTCTTAAATGGACTCTAAATACATCTAACTAAATAATTGATATTTTTGGAATTTCCAAAAATATTTTCCCTTTCGGGTTTTAAATGAACAAACTAGAAATTGAAGGTATTAAATTTTCGAAATGAAATCCGAAAATTTTGCCACATGCCCGATGGAAAGGAAAAATAAATTCAAATTGAACGCGAAAATAGCAAGTAAAAATTTTACTACAAAGCTCATAAATACACCACATGCACCACATGCCAAAGTCATAAAAGCAAATACATACATATACACACCACCACCACCACACTCACATACCTTTAAATAGGTATACACTCATAAAGGCCCCAACATTAACGTTTAAAATGCAATGGAACTAGACTGCACTTGGAATAAAACACTTGGGCACAAATTTGAATTTTATTTGCTACTTCCCGTTCGTAGATTGCTCGAATCCATGAGGAGAGCCATGTGGGTGAACAAAAGTACACACAAACCAAACACTCTCTACCCCACTTCAGATCTTCCATACTCAAATGCAATATAAGTTGCCTATTATTTTTGGCCTGGGGCATTTTCCTTTTGCCAGTCAACTAAAAGTTATAAATACGTCGTGCAGCTAATGTGCCATAATTTTAGCATAAAATTCTATATGAAAAACGTATAATGCATATTGAAAGATATAGAATACATTTAAGCAAATATGGATAACTGAAAACTTCTTGCTAATATGCTTTTTAGCTACCTTTCAAATATGAAAACAAATCCCAAAGTTATCTTCGAGGTGCCGACTCTTACAGACTCTTTACGAATGTGGTTGGTCGGTTAACGTCGTAGATGTGCCTAGTACCGATATAGATTGAAATGACAAGCCTGATCCAACTAAAATTAAAATACTGATCCAATCCGTTAGAGACCTGTTAAGAAATGTGGGATTTATTCTTTAAACCAATTTGGGTTCTTTTGACAACTATTTGATATAGTGGTAAGATCTAGCCGGTTCCGATAAATCTGCAGCCTAAGAATGCTTTATCGCAAATTTTACTACGACAGCTTAAAACTTGAGAGAGATAAACTGACGCACAAAGATAACTTTTGGGGGTCTACAAAGAGTTTGCAAACATCAAAATGAATATACTTTTTTCCTTCGTAAGGAGTATGAGGAGTATGAGTTGTATAAGCTCAAAGCTTATATCAATTGTTTTTTTTTTTTTTTTCAAAGTAAAAGTTTTTTAATTCTTTTTTGAATACGTCAAAATTTTAACTACAATTTAACTTGAGCTAGTTAAAGTATTTTCTCATAATTTGTATATATTTTTAATCCGAATAAAAGCGTATTGAAACCAGTTTGACTCAGACATAATTATATCAACTTTATTGAGTAAGACTCACTTTACTCAATCGTTCTGATCAAAGAACTTGACTTAATACCTAAGAACCAAATAGATTGGGAATATTTCAGCAAAGTTTCAGATATTTTTAAAAGAATAAAAAATCTCAAAGGAACTATCGACAACTTCTGTCCTCTGCCTGTCTTCTAGAGTCTATGTGAATATATTTTTGTTTGTTTGTAGTTGTGTTTTTTGACTGCATGTGTAACTTTGTATACGAAGCATAATGGAAAATAGTTTTCAGTTGAAAACTGAATGCCAAACAATAATTGCATTTACATTTGCAGTTACAATTCATGGGCCTAGTGAGCTCGGCCCATAGGAATTGTTATTGCATAATTAGACAATTTGAACTTTTCAATACCATATAGCTATATGTAATTGAGTTATGCTAGTTTGGTTCCCTCCTAACCACAAAACTATACAATATTTTTCAAATTAACCTTATGCAAAATTTATCAAAAATAAACAGGCTTTATTCCATTTCATTTATCGTAACGAAAAAAAAAAAGAAAAACTAAAAGAAAGGCTGAGCTTTAAAATATGATTACAAATTACTATGGGAACCGAACGGTTATTTTCGAATGAAGCAATTGAATTCACTTTTACTTGCGTAACAGCCTGCAGCTAAATCACTAATTAAAAACCATTGACCGTGGCAATGTTTACCTATTGAAATTCTGACAGTTTACATGTACAAAGCCCCCCAAAAGAAGGCTTAATGAAAAATTCATGAAATCAGCCGTCGCAACAGGCCTGTTGGCAATAAAAATGCGTGGTTAAAATTAAACATACACTTGACGTAATATATATATGCAAAATGTTATCTATATACAAATTTATCCAAAAAAATAAATGATATTTTTCAAAGCCAAATTATATCATAACACATTCTCTATGGATAATCAAGAGATTTTCTCTTTACCCTAGAAAAAAAATATATTAAATAATTCGTATTAAAGATCTGTTTTATTCGAATTAATTTATATAAATATGTTGTTGATTATATATAAAAATTATGATTGTTATCTTCAATAGCTTTAACCTTATTACTGTCCCTGGGTTATCTATATAATGATTCAGGTATTCCCTTGAGCATTAAATTCGACTGATTCCAACAAATTAATCAGTTACTAAGTCTGTAATACCAAATTTTTTAAACCTCATGAATCAGGAACTTTATCTCTGTATCACTTTTTTCCACTAATGCTAAAAATAATGACAAAGGCCAATGTAATTGAATTACTTACAACGAGCTATTTTCATTTATAGTTTGTAAATTTTAGTTTTCATATATATTTCCATAAATTTGACTTGAATCTGAAAACAAAATGTTTTGCAAGCATTTCGCTGACAAATTGCTAATTGAAAGTACGCCGACTCCTAAAAAAAAAAAAAATTGGCTTGCTGGACTGAATCGGACCTTTTTGAAGAGGTGCTGGAATGAATGCGATGGGCCTGCTGCGCTCAATATGCAGTGACCTGTATGGCTGGCAGTTTGTTTGCCAAAATATACACACGGCAATCTAAAAAGAGGACACAGTGCCAGGACGACGCTCAAGGCTATGCCAGCTGTTTGATTTATATGCAAAAACGCCCCATCCAAAACGACAACACAAAATCATACGAAAAACAATTCGGAAAATGTATGTAAAATGAAATTTAAAAAATAAAATCGCCTTTTCAATTAAAGTCCTTTCGGGCCTGAGCTATAGGCTCTACAAAGCCAAAGACGTAAAATATAATTTATTAGCCGAATTCTGAAACTCAAACCAAATCTGTGCCGAGTCAGTTAGGCTTAATGGATAAATGGAAAGCCACAGCAAGAAAATGAAATGTGTATGAACATAAAAAAAAACCGAGGGAAAATGTGTGACAAATTCGCTTTTCACTTTGTAAAATTAAAAGGCGCAAAGCTCAAAAAAAATATATAAAAAAATACACAAAATTTCATCCATCATTGGCAAATCTCCACATTGAGGCTGAAAGAGACTCTGCCTTATCAAGGGTATCACAAAATAAGACAATTTTCTAATCTCAGAAATACTTTGAATTATTGGGAAAAAATTGTTTGAATTCCAAAAAAAAAATTATTATTTCAAATTAAAAAAAAAAAATTTAATTTTTTAAGAATCTTGAAGAACTTTTATTTTCTTAATAGAGTATTTGGATTATATAATTTCAAAAATATATTTCTCATTCAGATTGATTTTATTCTGGGTAAACTTAAATCCAAGGCATTTTGGTATTGATTTACTTAAAAGGCCAAAGCAACCCCAAGTTAAAAATTCAGATCCCACTTCAAACCTGTTAGACTCTACCAGTTTTTGTCGCCTCTACAGAGACCCCCCCCCCCCCCCAGGTCCTTTAATGCTATCGAAAAATGCGAAAATTTTTCAATGAAAATTTGAGTAAAATTAAACCAAACCCCAAAGGCGCTAACGTTGGCATTCAAACTGGCAAGCTGGGTGGGAGGATAGGCTGGAAATGCTTTGCCGGTTTGGTTGGACAGAATTGAAGTATCATTTTATTTTTTGGTTGGTTTGCGTTCTAAGTATTTGAATGTGGCCAACGTAACTTTGGGACACTTAAGCGGCCTTCACAGCCCAGTCGACAGCGTCTTTGTCGACTCAAAAGTTCGCTCGTAATGACACAAAAATTGCGATTTGAATGCAAATAACTGCAGGGCTGTTTCTGCTGGACAACAATTATACGACTTTTGGAATGGGTTTTGCTCTGCCAAACCAAATAGAAAATGGACTAGACATTTTCACTTGATTTTCGAAATTAAATAAAGTTCTCAAAACACTTTAAAAAGTGAGGAAAAATCTATTCCATCTATTTGCATTCAATTTCAAAAGGAATAATCAAAATGTGAACAATTTTGGATTAATCTAAAGACTAGAAGGAAAGCCTCCTCTGAGTAAGTACATATTTGTCTTTTATTAATTTGCAAGCTATTTTTAGTTAGATCACAAAATATTTTACCAAAGAAGTCTCTGCTTACCCAGAAATAACTTGAAACGGTCAAATCAAAGAGAGAGAGAGAGAGAGAGAGAGAGAGATGCCAGGAGAAAGAAACAGATAGACTTGGTTTATTTAATGTTTTGTCAAAGGTAAATTGTTGGCCTAGTGGCTGGTATTGTTGTGGCTAAGTATATTTGTTGTTGTTGTTGTTGTGGCAATATTATTTCCAAGGCATTTGACATTTTTGGTTAATTTGATTTACTCTGCTTTGATGAGAGTCGAGCAATTCTTGAAATTCCAAGGACCTTGCGGCCTTGCCTAGTTACAAAGTTTATCATTTTTTTCTTTGAAAAAGAAATTCTCTTTTTTTCCAGATTGTCAATTTTATTTAATTCAATTTAGTTCTGTTTTTTTTTTATTTTTTTTTTTAACTGTCATTTCAAAAATTGAACAGATATGTAAATTCAATTTAGTTGGATACTTTTTCATTGTGTTAAATATTTACAGTTGATTCCATTTGGAATTCATTTCCTAATGAATTTAAACAGTTGTTGGATTTTTAATAAATTTTGACTTAATGAATTATATTTTATATAAATTTCTTTTAATATTAATTTGAGAGTAAAAAATTTGACAGATTATAAAAATGAAGACTTCAAATATTTTTCTCAAGGGTATCACAAATTCGTGGAATTTTATGTGAATTTTATTAAAATTTTTAGCATTTTATTTATTTAATTGGTAGATTTTTTCTATCTCAACAAAAAACATTTTTGTGCATATCAAACATATTTAATAAAGGAAAGACTGGAATAATACTATAAACGAGCTTAAAAAGATTTAATCAAATAAGCGGAATAAAAAAAAACACACATAAAAAATCTAGAATTTTTATTTTAATTTTGAAAAATAAAAAAATATCAAATATTTTTGTTTACATTTTAGGCAAGCAAAATCTTCTATATTTATTTTCATGAAATTAATGATGTAACTAGCAAAAATATATTAAATACATAACGAAACAATAAATAAATAAAAAATAAAAATAAAAAATTGTATAGAGTAAATAAATAAATGAAATAGCATAAAATGGAATTTTCCACAACAATACGAGGCATGTCAAAATTCAAATTGATTTTTGAAAAAAAAAATCATAATTTAATTATGTTGATTTTTACAACAAAATATTTATAATTTGTTATTTATTTACATGCGCACATTTCATGTGTTAAATTCAAATAAATGAAGTTGGATAAACATGCGGTTGGCTGGCTGCCCAAATGATTAAGTGAAAATCTATGTTTCATCTTGTTGAACAAACAAAATTCATTTCATTTATGAAAGCATTTAAGCAACGTTTTCAGTAAACAAAATGACTGCAAAGCTATAAATTCAAATGTTTTCCATCCATCCCATACCATGCCAAATTCCAATAAGAATTAATTGTTTGTCTCTCATTTTCACACTGATTTATCTTATCAGAATCTAACATTGAAATTACGTATACGCCATGTGGCCAAGAAAAAAACGAACCTTCTAAAGTCTCATTTCATACAAACTGACCAGAAGCTGGTGGCTAGGCTAGGCTTCTGCCCAAGTTTATTAAAACTTTAAACTCAACTAAGCATGAAATTTTATTTGCCTAGAAAACTTTGCCTTGCTTTGTTGTGGTGAAGCTGCATTTTATTTCCTTCTCTTTCCATTTTTTTTTTTATTTACTTTTTTGAAAAACCTTTCGTTTTGGTACAGAGGATCATTGAATCGGAAATAATAACATATATGTATGTATGTGTAGACCATATGTCTAACTTTGCTGTGGCTAAGCTAAAAATTAGAAACTCAACTTTTGATCTGCTTTGGCTGTGTGAAGTTTGCATTTACTCAACCCAACTAATATGGTCTTAATGAAAAATCTGCCAGCCGCAGTTAACTGGTATGTTGGTATGCTCCGGACTGCATCAATCAATTTTTAGTGAACAAAAATTGTAGCAATTCCGCCTGCTTTGTTGGCCAATCCAAAATCAACAAAAACAACAACAAGAAAAACCAAAAATTATTGCTCACGTTGTTTTCGGTTGCTGCAGCCAGAGAGAAAAAATCCTCAACAAGCTGTGCCGCCAATCGTGCGAACGTGTTTCAATAACAAAATTAACAGAAATTGCAACATATTGTATATACATGAAAGGAGCTCTATTTTGGAAGAGGGGGAGGAAGCGGAAGGAGAAGTATGATTTTGTGCGTGCGTGCGGCTGCGGTTGAACTATCAAAATGTGGCAAAAAATAAAAATGGCCAAAGCGCAATAATTCTGCTACAGCTTATTTTTTTTATATATAAAACCCTGATCCTATACAACTTATAACATAATAAATATTCAATTAAATAATTGAGAGTATTAATAAAAATTTTATTTCAATTTATTTTTGAGTCTTTGAATCTTTTGGACAGTGTAAAAATGTGAATTGCAACTTGAAAATCCGTACAGTCGGGACTTGAGATTGGGTAACAAAAAGCTTAATGAACCACCCGACATCAAGTGACCAAACACCGGGGGAGCCAGTCAGTCAGTCAGTCAGTCAGCTAAAGGGTCAAAAGTGAGAACAACTGTTGCCAGTTTAATTCGCACAGCTTCGTTTCACACCCATTCATGGTCGAAGGCAAGGACCCATATGTGACCAGAACTTGTGTCTCTTTTTCTCAACAAAAAAAAACAACAACAACAATAATAAAAACCCAACGGGAAGCATTCATAGAAATGTACGTGCAAAAATTTGTACGCTTGATTAAATTCAAGTCGTAAAACCGTGACCAATAGCAAAAGCCACAAGTGTGAGCAAAATTTCAAAGACAATCAGGTCAACACCGAGCCAACCACCATCCACCTACTCCCCCAAACAGCCAGCTAGCCAGGGCTGCCACTGAGCAATTTAAAACAATTTCACTGCAACCCAACTTGTGACGCAATCAAAGAGTCTTCAGACATTCTCAAACCAAACCAAACCAAACCAATCCTCCCCTTTCATTGTCTTCGTCGCTCCGAAACTGCCACCTGCTGCGCCGGAAATGGGCTACAGTTGCAGTAACTTCTGCTCGATTAGTTTTGATTTGGTTATTTGGCATTAAGCAATATGCTTCAGTTTCTCCCTTTCTTTTGTCTTAGCTTCTTCTTCTTTTTTTTTTTGTGGACATGAAAATGAAAATGCCAGTGCAGACGGAAACTCATTCATGCGTGCCGAAATATACGCGCAAATAAACTAATTTTGCAACATTTAATACTTTTTAACTGACTCGGTAACACCAGCTGCTGATAGCCCTATTCAATGGGGAGATTGTATTTAGCCTTCAATAACAATGTAAGAATCTGGTTTAATTCCTACGAGTAAAGTTCAGCATGAGATGCCCGGCTTCGGCGGAGTGAAAGTCTTCGGCTTAACTGAACATTTTGTAATAAATTTTTAATTTATTTATTAAAAAAATAAAATGAAATATTGTGTCCGATTTTCTAAAGATTACAAAGTGAAGCTCTTTCAAAATCAAATTAATTTTATATAGTCTACTTTTATGCATTCTTTGGTCAATAAAATCCTACAGCCACCCAAACTGAGTTTAAGTATTGAATTTCGTCACGGTTGGCTCATAAATACCAGAGGTATACTTGGGTCTATTTATTAGCTTCATGATAGCTAAATGTCTTGGTCCAATCTGGTCGTTTCCGATTATTTATAATGTATTCACAACTATGTCCTAATCATATCTTTATTTTTTTCCTGATTATTCCGAATCAACAGTTAAGATTGGACTACTTTTTCAAGCCAATCATTTTATTTCATCATGATTGACTCATAAATACTTGGTATAGTTGGGATTATATTATACCAATATTGCTATAGAGCAGCTTAGTCTCTCTGTTTCCAATAATTTATAGTCTATTCTCACCCTTGTATCCCAGACATTTTAATCTCCAATAAAACCTTATCTTTCATTTTTAGATCTTTCAAATCGAATTACTTTTTCTATTAAAAAATTTTATTTCAACAAGTTTGGCTCATAAATACCAGAGATATACTTGGGTCTGTAAAATATCTATATGGCTATATAGAGTTCCGACCGGGCAATATTTATATAACAAACCTTTTAATGTAGGACAAACCCCTACGTTTAATTTTCTAATCCAATAATTGTATACCTTCTGCTCAAATATAAACGAGACTTTATCCATAACTCGACAAGGACATGACATATGGCCATACATTTTTTTGCTTAGGTTGGCAGGACTGTTATATGTTTACATCTCAAATTTGAGCGCGATCTGTCACATAGTTTTTTCTTTTTTTGACCAAAACATACTTGTACCTTTTCGAGTACTTATCTTTTCAAATTTGATTTATTTTTAGTGGAGCATATTTCATTGACTTGGTATTTGATACGTGTTTCGGGATGCCATTCTTTTCGTCACACATGGCACACGCTCAATATTAGTTTGTGGCACGTTTTTATGCCCGGAACTCATATGTATATAATTGTGTATTGGATGTATTTATTTAATTGATATCGTTTACCAAGCCCTGTCCAATTTACGTGTTTCTAGTTTAGTTAACAGTTTTCATCACAACTTCTGATATGCACGGAATTTTGCCAACCAAAATTATTCCAATTCATTGACAAATTTGGAAAAATTATGGAATGAAAAAGTTCCCAGTGGAAAATTGCATAAATTGAAAAATAAAATAAATATTTCTTGACTAGTCTCGAGTGGTAAAATTAGGCAATGAGTGGGCTGATTAATTTCCACCCAAAGGCTTTCTTAATTAGTTCGAAAAGAAGTGAGGAACGCAAGTTTTACAAATTGAATACACTTGATATAGTCAACTTCGTATCCGATTTCTCTGGTGACGGAGCAAACACAAACAGAAAAACAACCCACACTTAACTGCTCACACCTCGTATATGAAATATAATTTATGGTTTCTCTCACACCCCACAAAAACTCCCCAAGTCACCTAGAAAAACTAAATTGTCCCTGTCGCCGGCTTCAACGCAAAGTAGTCAAAAAGAAAAGGAGGAAAACAATTACAGCTGACTTAACACTTCCGTTGCTTGTTAGAAAAGCCGCACACGTTTACCAAACCAACTCAAGGAACGGGCAACCACATTGAATAAATAGGGAAGGCGAATGGGGAATGGGCATGGAAATGGAATGAGTGTGAATACGGGGACAACTTGAAGAGTAAGAGTAAGTGGGATGAGGGTGACGAGAACGCACTTTCCGTCGACCACTTCAAATTGTAATTTAACACGTACAATAGACGTTTGTATATCAAGAGATTTTCTTCTTCTTCTTCTTCATTCCGGAAGGTAAGTGAAAAGTCAAAGCAGTTTGAAGAAGAGGGTGAAAAATATTGCGTTGGGCCTAATGCCTTGACTGAGGGGTAAAAGTAGAGATTTGTGTGTAAAACAACAACAACAAAAATAAGATTTTTTATAACATTATTTTTATTGAATATTTAAAAAAAAAAAATCAAATTAATACAAAATAAAACGCAAAAAACGTATTTGAAAAAGGTTTACAAAAATATTTCTGCAGTGAACAACTTAAATTCTACAATATTTTTTTTTTTCATAGAAGTTTGTTCGTTTGTTTTTTTTTTTTTTATTTTTTTTTATAATTTCTTATAGATTTCTTAGAATTAGAAGAACTTAAAAAATATTTGATTTTCCCTTGTCAAAATAAGGCTTATAAATTTTTTGCCTTTTAATAATTATTTGGCTTAAAAATAAACTTCAAAAATAAAAAATAATAAAAATTGAGAAAATTCAAAAAACCTGAAGGGGTCTTTTCGGATTTAAAGTCCAAAGGAAATTTATGAAAATAAATAAATTTGAAAATGGAAAATTGAGAAATTCTAAAAAGCTGGTAGCAAAAATAAGTACAAAAATAAAAAAATATAAAAAAGTGCAAAATGTGAAATTAATGAAAATCAAAAAAAAAAATTGTAAAATTCTAAAAAGTACAAAAATAAATAAAAAAAGTGAAAGTTATGAAAATAAATAAATTTGTGCCAAATATGAAATTAATGAAAATAAATCAAAAAAATAATTTGAAAAATTCGAAAAAGTACAAAAATAAATTTAAAACAGAAATTGAAAAATTCCAAAAATTAAATCAATTTTGGGAACATATAAAATGAATAAAAATAAATAAAAAAAAATTTAAATCCCTAAAAAGTACAATAATAAAAAAGTGAAAATTATGAAAATAAATAAATTTGTGCCAAATATAAAATTTATTAAAAATAAATTCGAAAATAAAAAATTTGAAAAATTCTAAAAACTAAATCAATTTGAGCAAAATATAAAATTAATGAAAATAAATGTAAAATTTTAAATCCCTAAAAAGTACAAAAATAAATAAAAAACAAAATTAAATAAAAAAAAGTGAAAGTTATGAAAATAAATAAATTTGTGCCAAATATGAAATTTATTAAAAACAAATTCGAAAATGAGAAATCAATTTTTGGAAAATATGAAATAATAAATAATTTATATATATATTTTTTTTAAGTTTACCGTTAGGCTAATTTGCTGCTTTAAGAACTAGAACTATTTTAAGATTGTTACAGAAATGCTTTTAGTTTTTTTCTTTTTGGCAATTGAAAAAATAAATTCTAATTTCTTTGTTCGAAGCAAGAAAATCTATTTAGAATCTCGATTATTTTATCTATATAAAAATAATATTTACCATGTTTAAGCAATATTCTATCTAATTTAATTTAGAGAAAATCGTATATATATATATTTTTTTTTTGGGTCTAAGCCAACACGCTTTTCAAAAAAACGTGAACACAAATTGGATTCTACTTCCTTTTTTTTTTGGCCAAAAAAAAAAAATAAAATAAAATTTTTGGAGATTTAAGGAAACTTAGTTTTACGAATTTGAGTAGCAGCCTCAAATGGTTGAGCCTGATTAAAATTATACATTCATTTCGTGAAATGAAAACTTTCGAATACTCTTTTTCTTTTGTGCAGCTCAAGCGTATTCGAGTGGTGTTTTGTGCTTATTCGAATTTTAGCGTGAAAAAAAATACTATAAAAAAAATATTAATTCAAAAAAATTGGCCAGTTAAGCTGAGTTCATTTTTTTTTCAACAAACTTGGTTTGTAACATTTTGGTATTTTTTATATGATATTCGTTTGCTTCGTATTCTCGATTATTTGAGGAGTAACAAATCCGAACTGAACCACTTCGATTCAGAACAATTTTTCAATCGATTTTTGTGAAAATAATGGACGTTAATTTGATTTTTGGGCTTGAGGAGGGATTCGAGCATCACTTTGGTGTCACTGGTGGGGCATTCGCATTGCCAAAGAGTTCTTCATACGAAGGAGCTGAAATCGAAACAAAACTAGTTAAAATAAATTTTCTGATTGTATGAAAATAAACTTACGCAGCTCGTGTACTCCAGATGGCTGATGTGGATGCAGATACGAAGGCCCAGCCGATGTGGATGGCAATTGGCTATAGCCCGAGGCCTGTGAAGATGGCGGCGGCGTTAGGGCCAACATGGTATACTGTGGCGATTCAGGCAGTGGATACGGTGGCAAATGTGGCGGTGGATATGATTGCACCATCAGAGGACTGGACGAGTAAGGCATGTAGGGTACATTGGAGGAACTTCGCATACTGGCTCGGGCCGAAGGACTGCCATATTGGGAAGACTGCGAACCGGAAGTATAGGAGAGCTCAAGGCCTCCGCCCACGGCTGGACTGAGTGTGGCGGCGGATGAATCTGAAGTGGTTGAATTCAGGGAGCTGCACTCGCTGAATTGCGAGGAGCGCGAAGGTGAGCCAATTGATGAGTCTAGACTAGGATAGACTGGCAAGGCGGTTGTGGGCTCAAAGGGATTGCCAGCTGTGGCGCAATCCGGTGGGGGTGGCCCATCCTGAGGACGGGGTGGTGGTGGCGGTCGTTGGGCACCGTTTCTGGCCGAAGAGTCTTGGGAGAAGACCTTGAAAGGCATGATAAGCACCAGATTCTTGAAGAAACCACGCAAGACGGCCTCAATGCGTAGTTCGTAGGAAATTGTGATCACTCCGCTCATTTGGTCATCACTGGGCTGAGCTAGTTCGGGCATAAGCAGCTCATGTGCAAAAGAGCGTTCGGTTTTCTTGTGGACGGCGCCCGTTTCCTTGGTCGCTATGGATACCTTCTCCATCTTTTGTACCCGGAGAGGTACATGCGAATAATACGTGATAATTTGGAGAATTGTGAAGCGTAACTTCTCCACGTTGGTGTTGCTGTTGTTGGTGACTGTTACGCAGATCCTTAGGGGTTCTCCGCGCACAGCCGAATCTTCGGGTAACAGGGCCACCATGGATATGGGACGATTGCCAAGGAGACTGATGGACTTGGTGATTTGCTGCTCCAGAGGAATTGGATTGGCTCGGTAATTCAAGGGCAGCGGCATATTTTTCACAACCGTAAATGGGATGGTGTGGCGTTCACCAAAGGACCAGGGACGTTGAATTTGCACAAACATTTTATATTTGATGCTGCCATGATTGCCTTTAAAACTGGAAGGCAGGTACCGGCCCAAGGCAACGGAAAATTCAAATTTATGCTCGCCGGGCGATAATTCAAGGCCGCGTGGCTCAAATTCTGGCAGAGGTGTCTCACTGTGCTCATAGATTTCTTTGCTGGTATAGAAAAGGCTGCGTGAGTAGTCAGTGGAATTGGAGTTTTTGCGTAAAATTTCCATCCATTTACATTTGCCCTTGCCGGTGACTTGAATTTTTATGGCTGAAAAGAGAAAGACAAATTTTATTGTACAACGCCATCTAGTGGTTAACAGCAAAAGCAAATTGCAAAACGCCCTCTTTATGTTTTTTCAGAGTTGGCAGCAATTGCCTATCGAAAAATCGATAATTAATCAGAATCAGTACCTTGCTGAAATTGTTTAGTTTAGCGTTTTAATTTTAAGGCATTTAACATAAATTCAGAGGTAAGTTATCCACAAATATACTAATTTTTTAGCCGAGTTTGCTTTTAGCTAACATACGAATGTGTGCTCGATTAAATTGTGTCATAGTTGGAGTTTTTTCATGTGCATGCGCTTTTTTTTTATAGCTCTTTTACGGGAAGGGCGAACACGCCTGCCGCAAGGAAAAAAATTGCTATGGATTGGAGTAGAGGCGATAATGGCAATTCTGGTAGACCCAACAAATTAAATGCCAATTATGTGGCAAATGCGCTGTGTTACCACGGCCAGCCCATGCAGAAAATATGGGAAGATGAGCGCAGTGTGGAAGACTTGCCAAAAATGGGCCTTAGTCAACCGAACTACAGTGTGTACCAGGAGCGTCAGAAATTCTTTACATTTCAAGAGCGCGCCAAGCGGCTGAAAATGCATCAATTTCTGGCACGCAAAGCAAACGATTTATATGACAAAGACCTGGCGGCCAATGTGATGGTGGAGTCTGTGCTGGCGCAGGTCAATAAACTGATAGTCCAACAACCGCCCTATGAATACTTCTTAAATGCAAAAGCTAAGAGCAAAAGTTGGCGCTATCGTATGAATAACCTAAAGCCGGGCATGATCATCTATGCCTCTGTCGTAAAATACCTGACCGTCGGCAGCGCAAAGCTTGTGGTGAAACCACTCTGTACTGATGACCCTTTGCATTTCCTTCTGGCCGATATACCGATTAAGGTACGCAGTTCAATGAACTGTAAAAGCAAATTGTTAATTTCTTATTTTTCCCTCCTTTCCATAGGCAGCAGTGCTCTCAGACCATTTTGGTACCTTGCCTCTAGACAAACAGGGCAATCCACGTCGGTTTACAAGCAGCGATTTAATACGCTGTGAAATCTATGAAATATCTGCCGATGTTGAGCGTCTAACGCTGGGCATGATTAGTCTACAACAACCAAAAAATGACACTGTCAAATTAGGCCTATGTGATGAGAACGATTTACCCAAATATTACAAGTAAGTCAAAAGACCAACTTATTCAATTTTTGATTTATTCTGATTTTCTTTCCAGGAATATACATGGGCAGCGAAATGTGTTGCCGTATGAGGACTTATTGTTGGATTCATTGGAATTTCTAAATCCCAATTATGATATATTATTTCAAATGAATGGCCTGCAGCCTAATGAGAATCTCTCATTTCTTAGTCATTTGAAAAACGGATTCCCAGAGCAAGAATGTGCTCCGGCTTTGCGCCAGAAACAGGCCTCACAATGGGCCTTTCGGTAAGTTGCTACCACTTCGATTTAGTCCTCGTTCTTTATACTTAATTCACAACACTTTGTTTTGTGATATCTTTAAAATGCGCACGCTCTGCCAATTCATGTAGCTCCGTGGCTGATGGCATTGAGCATTTTAAAAACGGTCAACAAGTTGAAGCATTTCAGTGTCTAAATAAGGCCTTAAATATTGATCCGCATAATGTTGAAGGTTTGGTTGCGCGCGGTGCGCTCTACGCGAATCGTGGCTCCTTCTTGAAGGCCATCGAGGACTTTGAGAAGGCGCTTCAGTTGAATAAGTATCATGTGAATGCGCGTAAATATATTGGCGAAACCCTGGTGGCCCTGGGTCGTAGCCATGAAGAGGATAATCGCATACCGGAAGCCATCAAGGCCTACACGGACTGTCTGAACTTATTGCCTAGCCATGAGCAGGCCCGTCAGTATCTGGATGCCCTGGAAAGGCCACCGCCTCCACCCTCCATGACCTTGCCTAAGCTATATGGTGGCTTGATCAATCCCAGCGAACGGACTAACCTATCACCCAAGGCCGGTCGTAACCAGTCTGAAGAGGATAGCTCCAGCACTGACAGTGACAGTGACAGCGAGGATACCCAAAGTTCAGGTTAAACTGAGAATATTTAAACGAATTTCTATGCTTACCCCAAACGTATTAACGTATTTTAATTTTTAGCCAGCAGAAAAGGTCAATCAAAATCACAATTCAACAAGCCCTACTTTGCCATAGCCCAGGATAAAACCTCTCTGAATGAGGCCAATGATTTCCGCTTGGACGATGACGAAATGGTGAGCAGTGTTCGTAAGCTACTGAGCGAGGCCTCCAAGCACAAAAAGGCCAAGAAGCGTGGCAAGAAGAAGAAGGACAGGGACCGAGAACGTTCGGGCAGTAAGCATGAGGACAAATCCAAATTAAATAAGGCCCCGCATGACCTGGACACCGTGGAAATGCTTAAAAAAATTGACTTTGCCGAGGCCTACAGGTAAGTCAGGCACTCTTTTTTTTAGAACCCAAAATCTCTAGACTGGTTAGGTATTCAAATAGTGTTGCCCTTTTAATATCATCTCGTCATTCTTTTAGGTTGATGAGCGAATCCCATAACGAGGCGCATTTAAAGGCTTTGCTGAAAAGCTATTTGGAAGGGTCGCAGAGACCAAAGGATACCACATCGCCACCACCCGCACCAATTCTAAGCAAAAAGCATCTGCTAAATGCATATGATCTCACCGGTCCCAGCACTTCGAAATATGCGGCCCTGAAAGCGGCAGCTGCTGACAATGACAAGCCCCCGCCTGCACCCAAATTGAATGAACAGCAGAAGCTTTCATTTCAGATCAAGAAACGAGTGGACAAATTCGGTTGGGTGTGCCTAAACCAACCGCTGGCCAAACAAGTGAGTTCTTCTCGTTCGCGTTCACCTTCACCACCAGCTCAGCGATCACATCCCAAACAGGCAAATGAGAAATCCCGACGCCATCATTCACGCCATTCGGATTCGCGTTCACGCAGTCGCAGTCGTTCGCCTCGCCAGCATTATCGTCACAAGTCACGGCGTACCTACTCACGCAGTCGTTCACGTAGTCGCTCTAGGTCAAGACGTTTCAGGCGCAACGGGGGAGGAGCAGGCGGAGGCTACAGCTATAACTATCGGCGTGACAATCATCGCCGTTCACGCTCACGTTCCTTTGGGCGACGACGCAGCCCCTCACCGTTTCAGTCGAACCGCAGACGCACACCCTCGCCCTTTGTACCGAGGCGAACACCTTCTCCTTCAGAGCGTTTTCGGCGCACCCGTTCTTCCTCCCGCTCAAATAGTCGTAGTCGTAGTCCCAGGCGTCACCACTATCAGCGCTGGAATTCTAGTCGTGACACTGATCGCAGTCGCTATCAGAAACGTTGGCCCCAGCGCAACGGCGATACCATGTCCAAGGAGCGCGAAAGTCGTTCAAAAGAAGGAACATGGGAGAAGGATACTGCCGCCGACGGTGGGCCGACAATTGAGGAAATTGACGAGATGATCAAGGAGGCGCAAAAAGAACGCAAACAGGGAATTATCGAGAGTGATAAGGGTATTCTCAAAAAGGCCACGCCCAGCACTGGCACTTAAATTATAGACTAAGATTCTCGTTATATATATATATACATTTTTTTTTTAATGTTTCATTTTGGAATAATTTTCCCTTTTTTGTTTTTCGCACTGTATTAATTTACAAAAATATATAGCATGTAATTAAAAAAACAGAAACGGATTAACTTGGAAAGATAGTTTCTAAATTTATAAGAAAATTATTTTTTAATAAAGCTTCTCAAAAGCTTGCCTTGGCATGCCTAAAAAAAAAATTAATAAATAAATAAAAATTGCATTATTTCTTAAAAACCAAATTGAAAGTGATACCAAATTCATAAATCGGGTAAATATAGAAATTAATTTTCGAAATCGAAAAATCTTATAGAATTTTGCAGTTGAAATGCCGGAAAACTTGCATTGCCGAAATTGTATACTTTTGCCGGGCGTCATAGACAAATGCATAAGACTCTCTCACACACACACACACACACCGACGCACAAATCGAAGACAACAGAGAGCGCACAGGCACTGACAAAGAGAGAGAGAGAGAGAGAACGAAAGAGAGTTTGGGACTGGAAGCTAAACAAACGTTAAACTGTTTTGAGATAAAGCCCGAGGTTTTTTAGTTGAAATTTACTGTTAGAAGGCAACGGCCGTGGCTCCTTAGGGAAATGTGTGATTAACTTATTTAAATAAAAAAAAATATATATATATAAAACCATAACAACAACACTTGTAAATATATCTGCAATTAATTACGAAAGCTGCAGAACATTTAGAACATTATTCAAAGCTGCACAAAAACTGCCCGTGTAAGTGGTCTCATTTTATATAAGAAAAAGAAAAGTGCAATAGAAAATAATTAAAAATAAATGTATATGCAAGCAATTAAAATGTGCAAAAGACAATTTAAATATTTGCAATTGGCAATGGCAAAATTTAGATCAATTTAGTGGAAAGAAAAAAAAAACACGCGGCGTCTGTTTGGTTTTTGGACTTTGGACGATAACAACGAAAAACAACAAAGAGTCGGCAAATGGCCTGGCCTGAGCACGATGAAATCAAAAGCTGTCTTTTAGTTTCACAGTTTGTCTGGCTTATTTTTTTTGTTCTTCTTCATTGTCTCTCTTTTTGGGTGCTCTACACTTGTTGCTATCGGCCTTTTGCGGTTGCTTAAGTGGAATATATTTTTAATTATTTTCTTCTTTCAATTTCTAACAGATGTTGCTGACTTTTTGGATTATTCAATAAAATTAAATGGGTTTTTTTTTTGTTTTATATATTTTCAGTTATTTGAAATTATCGAATTCAAGTGTTAGGAGAAAATCATTATGTATACGAAAATCTTTCGTTCTGTGATAATCGGAGCCCCTGGTTCTGGTAAAGGTACCATTTCGGAGCGTATTGTTAAAACGTTTGGCTTTGTGCACATCTCATCAGGTGATATATTACGACAAAATATTATAAATAATACGGAATTGGGTAGAAAGGCCCAGAGCTTTATTGTTGCCGGACAATTGGTGCCCGATGAGATTGTGACGAAGACAACGCTGGCGCGTATCACCGAAGTGGGCAATAAATCATATGTTTTGGATGGATTCCCGCGGAACAGTGCCCAGGCTGAGATATTGGCTAGTCGTGAGCAAATCGACGCTGTTATCAATTTAAACATTCCGCACGATGTGATAATCGAACGAGTTAAGCATCGCTGGATACATGCCCCATCCGGTCGGGTCTATAACATAGGCTTTAATAATCCCAAGAAGCCGGGCTTTGATGATGTGACTGGCGAGCCACTGACCCAGCGTGAGGATGACAAGCCTGAGGTTGTCAAGAAACGTTTGCAGTTGTATGACGAGCTAATGAGTCCAGTGCTGGAATGGTATGCCGAGAAGGGTTTGGTCACCAGTTTCAAAGGACGCGAGACCAAAGAGATTTGGCCACGCGTTGAACGTTTCCTTAAGGACAAAGTGCAGGGCTAAAATCTGCCACAGACAAATTGACCAATATAATGAAAGATTATCGAAGGTCTTTATATATATGATATAAGTGTTTGTGGACAGTATTTGTCTTTTGGAGTTGTGACTAATTAACTGTAATTGCGAAGCCTTACAAAATCAAACGGAATACTGCAAGTTGTCTCCCAATAAAAATACAAAAAAAAAAAGAAAATATTCATAGAAGAAAACATTCCTCCCCATCCTAGAAAAGAGATTTGCTATTACTTTTTTTTATGTGTGTAATTATACGGATATAATATGCTTTATTTATATATATATATATATATTTGCTTATATATGTATATACATAAGTTGTGCTCTGATAATAAAATCGTTTTTTATTGTACGCTGATAAAAAGATGGTTCAGACTTTGACTTTATGAGTACACCAAAAAAAAAATATATACCGGCATTTTCCGTTTAGTATATGGCTTCACAGATACTACAGAACTCAAGTACCCTTTACAATCAAGTGTAGAGCACTTAAACTTGAAACCTGATTGCGTGGCTCTCTTCGGCTTAAATTGCTCTCTCGCGCACTTGCATCGAAACCAAAATAGAGAGAGTGCTGCTGCTGCCACAGTGCGGGCCAAAAATGTATGTACACCCGGCTGTATTTTGGATAACTCTTTAGATCAACAAAAATTTTTATCTCAACTAGAGAAATCAATAATTTTCATTCTTTAATAAAATAAAAATTTCCGCCTTCCTGCAGCAGATTGAGATATAATTTTTTGAGCTTAGTTGTGTCGGAAAAAGAGCACAGCTTGGCACTCTTTTTCATCTCTCTTAGCTAGAGTGTAACAATATTACGGCATTTGACCATTTGCCCCCACCCATCCCCTCGTCCATCACTTCAATAACACAAAAATGCGTGTATCATTTCCTGAAACAATTTGTCCAAAAAAGAAGTCAGCAACAAACAAAGCAGAAAACCTAAAAAAAAAAAGCACCAAACAAATGCCAAAATGCCATTTGCAAGAAGGGCACAAGACAAAAGAAGAAAGTGTTCCTATAAAAAAAGAAGTGTGAAACAACTTCTTTGTTTATGCAGCCGCTTTCCTGGACTGCCGGGTGAGTCAGTAAAAAAAAAAAAAAAACAACAAAAAATCCAATGATGAATCAAGCCTAGCTTGCAATTTGTTTCAAGACTTACCGCGTATTTTGGTTCGTTTGTTTAGGTTTAACGAAATCTCGCCTCTTATGATATCACCGGAATAGTAAATGCGGTCCGGATTGTCCAGAGTGATGCGCAAACGTTCGTTTTCCATTCTATGTTCTATGCATAAATCTTCAACGCTTGACCAAAAATAATTTCATTGAATTACATTAGAATGCCGTTGCCCCTCGCGCTGCACGCCGCACCGCGCCCTCTCTAATACACATATATAGCTACTATTTACTACAGAGTAAAGAGCTTTTCTTTCACACTTTTCTAAAATTCGATTCGCTGGCGATTCTTTCACTTGGACATTTACTGAATTTCCCAAAGGGCAATCAGTCTTAACAAGCACTATTTCCAATTGTCTGCCTAGAAAAAATGATTTTATTGTTTAACTAACTAAATGATGAGAGAAATACAATTTATTTCACACCCGAGCGCGTTGTTTTTTTTTTCTCTTTTTTTCTTGCATTCACTTCAAATTGTCAAATCGAACAGCTGATTGTGAAGTAGCTGCCAACTCGATTGAAAATGAAGTACTGCCGCCTCCATACTGAATTCAAATTAAAGCATTGCATATATTTCAATAAAGGGAACATAGTTTTCTTTAAAAAAAAAAGATTACATCAACTATTACAATAGTCTAAGGAGTAAAATATAATATTTCGGCAAATCCAACAAAAAAACGTGAAATGTAATTTAATTTATTAAACTATTTAATTAAATGTAAGGACCGTACATATTTCAAGCATATTCAAGAGAGGTCCAAAATTTTTTCTCATTCATGTACTTCCCCCCGGACTCACACACAACACTGTGCCAGGTCAAACAACACGATTCAAATACATAAGCCAACACAGTGTTTGCGGGGTGGAGTATTCCGTTTCCATTCAATCTTGTGTGGTTTCAGTATTAAATTGGCCTTTGATGGCGCTCGGTTGGATAGTTTCTGCTCGTTGTTTGTTTAATTAATTTTGGAATCGCATTATAACATGTAAATCTAGTTTTGATTTTAATTTGTGGTCGTCGTCTAAGCAGTTCAACAAAATTGTAACAATTTCTTTAATTCAATTTGAATTCAGCGGTGTACTCGCCCAAGATGAGCAGCAAAGTGACCTTCAACTTTGATAACAATCCCTTGGGCGTGTATTTCGCTGGCCAGGTTGTATCCGGAACCGCCGAGCTGATCACCGAAAGGCCCAAAACTATACGCTGTGAGTTTCATTAAAATCCTTATTAATCGAATTATTCTATTTGGCATGACGTCATTAGCATTAAACCAAGCACAGTTCCTCATCCATTTGTATTGCGTATGCGCGCAAAATTATTAAAGTGTGCGAGGGGACAGTGTAGTGCGAGAGGGAAAGAGAGGGCCTGTTCACCTCATTAACAATACAGTCGCGTCGCAGAGACTTTGTTATTATTTTTGCTCCACACCGACAGACGGCGGCACACATTTTATTTAGCCGGTTGACTGGACTGGTTTGCGAGAAGGGGAAGAGCCAAGAGAAAGATCTTGTGGCGTTATAGTTAATGTTTCTTTTTACTTTGAATTGATGAAGTTTCAGAGGAAAAAAACTTGCTGCGGATATTTGATAATACTCAGAATATTAAAACAGACTTTGATTATTTCTGCTCAACTTATCGGGAAATACGAATTACAGAGAATATCCATTTGAGGAAATAAGAAATAAAATCACTCTCAGGGAACTCAGTGATTGTGCCCTTGAACAGACTCTCGGGTCCCCCCCCCCCCCCCTCCATCCCTCTCTGGCCATCTCAGGTTATTTCAGTTAATAAATGAAGTTTTAGACCGGTTTTGAAGCTTAGGCCTAAATTGTGGATTACTTGAGACGGAAGATATACAATTGATCTTTTGTGCCAGAGACAAGATTTCCACAATTCGAACAGAGCTTAAACGAATTATAGAAGAGTAGATTACATAAAGAACACAATTGGCAATTAATTCAATTGACTGTTTAATTTTATTATTTTCCATCAAGCTATTTTTATCACTGTGAATGGTTTCGGGGAGACACGCTGGCAGGAGAGTGTGGAGAAGCCCGGAGAAGATGGCAAGCCGGTGAAAACCACGGAGACCTATACAACCACAGAGATCTACTACAGCTCCGACAAGTATGTCTATGGACAAAGTGGGGGCTCACAATTGGAGCTGCCGAAGGGGAAGTATGTGTTCCCATTTCAGGCCACCATACCGCCCAATGTGCCCACCTCGTTTAATGGGGCCCATGGACAAATCAAACATGAGGTGACCCTAACCATTGATCGGGCTGTGCGCTATAATAATATTTTCAAGCAGTGCTTTTCGGTGATCTTGCCGAATGACTTGAATCAGAATAGTGAAAATCTGGTGAGTAGAAAATCTTTTCTTATTTTCGATGGATTTCAAATTTGATTGATTATTTTTAGAAACCACTGAAACGTATTGAGGAGAAGACCTTCTGGTGGGGTTCGATATTTGGTGGTAAGCCCATGGTTATGGATGTTTCCACCACATATAGTGGCTATGTTCCGGGCCAGAAAATTAATTTCAAATGTGTGCTGGACAATCAATCGGAAGTGCAGTGCCAAGATGTCAAGGTGCGTCTGTTCAAGAAGGTTCTCTACCGGGCCAAATCCTCCACAGAGCCACACCTAAAGACCACTTGCACCGAGGAGCGCATAGCCGACAAGCACTGCGGTGAAGTCTTGAAACACAACAAGGCCGAACTTAACGAATTTCTGATGGTGCCACCCACAACACCTTCCACTAACAACCAGCTCAGTCCCATCCAGGTCACCTATACACTGCGTTTCATAGCCAAGACTTTTCGTTTGCATGGCGGTGGAGATATTGTTATTGATTTCCCCATCTGCATTGGAACTGTGCCGCTACATGGCAGTGCCGAGGACAAGGGACCCTCACACCCACAGCCCCAAGGCAGCGGATTAAAAGCCTTTCGTAAGTATTCTGTCAATTTGGCATAATCATTTCAGTTGTGTAATCCTTTGATTTATTTCAGCTGGTCCAAACTACCAGGACGATGTTAGTAAAGAACATTTCGAGGAGAATACATTCAAGCCTCGCTACCCGGTATATTTGTATAATTTACCACCCCAGACGGCTGGCAATCCAGCAAGTCCCAGCCAGAATCTCTATCCGAAAGCAGAGCATATACCAACAGCTCCGCCAGCTGCCCACTTGACACCAAATCCTGTAAAGCCACCATCATATCCGGCTTCGCCTCCATATCCAACTAACACCCCACTGCCCGCGAAAGCTGCCAATGGTAATGATAATTTTGAAGTTTTAGGTTTCAGTATACCGCCGGGCTATCAGCCCACACCAAGTGCTCCTGCTGGCAATGGCTTGGGCTGGAAATGATTATAATATGATTAAGATTTTTAATATATATTTAATATTGATATTGTTGGTGTGGTGCATTTTCATTTTCTTTTTAATTTAATTCACAAAACCCAATTTAATATCAAAATAAAAATAATATTTAAAATAAAATTGGTTTGTGTACTTGATAAGCGCGTCTGAACTTAAGCCTAGTTCACTGGTTCGTTCCAAAGCAGTTCAAGTTCAGCGGAACAGCTGTTATATGCACTTGACGTAACTGCTTGGTTTGTTTTCAATTTCGCTTGTAGTAAAATAAAGCGGCACGCACCAAAAGTAAGACGCCAAAAACGAAAAAAAGAAGAAACCAGTTTAATTCATGGTAAACGTGAGACTACATACAACTGCAGCAAAATCACTTAGCCAGCAACAGCATAAAAATCATTACTTACACACTCACGCACAAACACCGCACACACATGTCGATGAAAAAAGAAAGTTTTGACGCAACCGCGGATTTGTAATGAAGAAGAGTGTGCCCGCCACCGACGAGGAACAGTTATTTCTGCACTCTGGCCGTGGCCAGTTGAATTCACTGGTGTCGTCGCTACCCTGGAAAATCGTTTTCTTTTAATCTGGATGCTGGAACAAAATCGAAATACTTAAAAATAAAGCAGATTATCTGCCAAAAACAACACATCAACAGGTTAGCAAAGGCGGGCTTGTTTCAAAAAGAAAAACAACAAGAAAAAAAAGTGAAATCACTGATAAAGCGTATAGTGTAATTTAAGAAAAATCATGTGAAATTTGTGCTCAGCCGCTGTGACGCAGGCAATTTTTTTGAACTCCACTTAAACTCATTTTGCCAACTATTTCCACACACACATCTTCATAGAAAAAATGTGGTAATCATAAACATCGTCAAAGTGATCTCTGTGACCGCACCTAAAATATTTGAATTTCAAGTGGATTTGACTCGTCAGCGCAAGCGCACCAGCCCAGCACCTCCAATTGGAATCTCTTAGCCAGTCTTTAGTCTTAGGGCCAAAAGCAAAAGAGAGCGCTTTTGTTTAATATTGCCAAACAATAAATTAATACCCGTTATTGCTGTGGCTTTTGTATTTACAGGAATGCCATTGACGAGGCCCCAATAAAAGTGAAATCCACACAAACACTCTCACACACACACACAGGCAGACAAGTGAGACAAGTGAAAAGTAAACAGTAAGAAAAAAAAAAAACGTTTGGTCCCACAATGACACCAGCCATGACGACCAGTGGCAGTGCCGCCAGCACGTCTGCTGCCAACGCAGCAGCAACCACAACGCCAGCGCGTCGGAAACACAGCACACGTGAGCAGCTGCAGCAAATCGTGGCCGGAGGGCTGTCGGCAGCCATAACACGTTCCACCTGCCAGCCCCTGGATGTGCTCAAGATACGCTTTCAACTGCAAGTGGAACCGCTGGGTGCGGGAGCCGGGGCCAAGGCCTTGCGGGAGGCCACCAAACAGAATTCCAAATACACCTCCATCAATCAGGCGATAAAGACCATTTATCGGGAGGAGGGCCTGTTTGCCTTCTGGAAAGGCCACAATCCCGCCCAGGTGCTGAGCATCATGTATGGCATCTGTCAATTCTGGACCTATGAGCAGCTCAGTCTTCAAGCCAAACAGACGACCTACCTCAAGGATCACACGAATCTCTCCAATTTCATTTGTGGAGCAGCAGCTGGTGCGGCGGCCGTCATTATTTCCACACCCCTGGATGTGATACGCACACGCCTCATAGCCCAGGACACCAGCAAGGGTTATCGCAATGCCACCAGAGCTGTCTCCGCCATTGTGCGCTCCGAGGGACCCCGCGGCATGTACCGTGGCCTCTCCTCCGCCCTCCTGCAAATTGCCCCGCTGATGGGCACAAACTTCATGTCCTACCGTCTGTTCAGTCAGTCGGCCTGTAAATTCTTCGAAGTCGACAATCGCAGCCAGCTGCCCACCTGGACACTGCTTGTCCTTGGCGCCACCTCGGGCATGCTCTCCAAGACCATTGTCTATCCCTTCGACCTGATCAAGAAGCGCCTGCAAATCCAAGGCTTCGAATCCAATCGCCAAACCTTTGGCCAGAACATCCAATGCCGCGGCGTCTGGGATTGTCTCCAGCTGACTGTGCGCCAGGAGGGCGTGCGCGGCCTCTACAAGGGCGTGGCGCCCACCCTCCTCAAATCGAGTCTGACCACAGCCTTGTATTTCAGCATTTACGATAAGCTCAAAAATGTGCGCTTTAATTAGAAATTAACTTGAGGACTTTCGTATACCATTTTCTACTTAGCTCCTAAGTAGACCAGATGAAAATAATGAATGAATCTTTATATATTTGATATATATATATATGTATGTACATATAGTATATGTATGTGAATAATCTTAAGTTTGTTAATTTTGATTAGTTTGTCACGTCTTAGAATATTACGGGGTTTTTGTTTGATTAAAGTTTTTATTTTATTTTACGATTAATTAAAAAAGACAAAGGAGAATGATTTTCCAACCAAAGTTTTCTTTTCAAAAAAGAATCGGAAAAGGTTTGGGGTCCTAGAGAGTTACTATCAGAGCATTCCGATGGCCGCGGGAAAGTTGAGCTAAACCTTTTGACGGAAGAGATAAACCCAATGAGTAAAATTTCACAATTCCGATTGCAAATAGAATGAGTCATTCTATCGATGGTTTTTCGACAGTGTCTAATTAGTTCCCGTGATGAGTGGTTGTGAGGAAATTGTGTGCCCTTGTGCCAAGCACCAGTGGATAAGTAAATATGGTGATCGTCTCAGGCATATTCGGTTTCTGGATAAAAAGTCCTGGTTGGCTGATGAAGGCCAGCGGAAACCAATATTTATGATGTTGCATTTCAATGTGAATAATTGGCTGCAAAATGAATGGACCGATATGGCTTATGAGTTGGCGGGAGAAGAAGCCTTTGGCCAGCAGTTGGACTTCTTTGTTGATAGCATTTGCAATGTATCTAACGATTTTTGGTATTTCGAATATAATTTGGAGCCAGCACCGCCGCCGCCGATCTATGCTGTGACAAAGGCAGGAGATGTGCATTTTTTTGGCAACATCTCGGGTGCAACTGCACCCACAATGAAAAGTCTTATGAAATTTTGCAAGGGAGTCGTAAATAATCATAAGCCAGTTGATTATTTTTCTCTAAGTGTGGAGAAGGAGTTAATCAGTTCGGATATTTCAAATTTCAATGAGGTGGTCTATGGTGCGGATACAGATTCCTTGGTATGCTTCTATAATCCTTATTACACCGAATTTTTAAGAGATTTGGATAAGGCAGCCCATGATTTGAGACATGAGAATTTGAATATAGTAAAAGTGCACCTTTTATCCGGCATATCGGCGCCAAGAAAGTTTGATTCGAAACATATACCCTCCATGTTTTTCCTGAGGAAAGGAGAAACCCACAATGTAATACCCTGCAAAATGCGAGCATTAACAAAACTGGCAATTATAAAGTTTGTGGCTCAAAATGCTAGTGAAGACTTGATTCGATTTGATCGGCAAGGCTACCACAAAATTCATGTCCATTTATATGAATATTTTATAAGCAATTTTCAGCTAAAAAGTTTGCAATGAAAAAAGAAATAAAAATATAAATCTGTAAATAAGAAATTATTTGAATCGAGGCAATTTGTTTAGATTGACCAGTGTTGGTAAGCTGCCAGCTCACAGCTGTTCAATAAGCGTTACCCATAACTGGCAGATAGCGACATGTTCAAACTTCAAAAAGAAAAAGAAAAGTGTGCTTTCTTCTTGGACCACAGACAATTAATAACTGAAGCTTACAATAAAGTTGCTACTACCAAATATGAACTCCGGGCTGAATTGTTTGATTTCCAGGCCAAGCCAGAGCAGGACCGCGGCAGCAAAAACAAACTCAAACGCAAAGCTAACGCAACTTGGGAAAATGAAGCTGATGCCGCCAAAATATTAAATACCTTGGATAACTACATCCAACTAATTCCTCAATCAAGCAGAACAGCAAAACTTGAGACCCTGTCCCGCTATTGGGAGGAAGTCTATAATTTGCCACAATTGCACGGGTCCAATGAAAGCGGACAATACCAAAAGTTTCAACAAAATGAAACGACTTATCTACTCCCTCATGGAGTACACTTTTACAATAACAATGTGGAACAGCTACAGACGTTACTTCCCCAACTAAAGGACAGCTATGATGTGATTATTTTGGATCCTCCCTGGCGCAATAAGTACATCAGACGTCTGAAACGCTCCAAGCCCTCCCTAGGCTATGCCATGTTAGACAACGAACAATTGGCCTTGCTGCCTTTAAAGCAGCTCATACACCCGGGCACACTAGTGGCCATTTGGTGTACCAATGCCCAACAGCATCAAAATGCCTTGGAAACTGAATTTCTCCCACGCTGGAACCTACGACTACTTCACAAACTCCGCTGGTACAAATTAAACACCTCGAATGAGTTGATTGGCTCACTCAGTGAAGGCACACAGAAAAAGCAACCCTTCGAAATGCTCTATATAGCCTGCCAAACCGACAGTCCCATTGACTTTGGTCTCCAGATCAAAGAAGTCGAACTCCTGCTGAGTGTGCCCAGTGTTGTACATTCTCACAAGCCACCTCTGCAGCCCTGGTTGGGTCAATACTTAGATCAGACAACCCAGCCCACTTGCTTGGAACTCTTTGCCAGATATCTGTATCCAGGAACAACTTCAATTGGCTTGGAAGTCCTGAAGCTAATGGATTCGAGACTTTATCAAGAATTCGACAATTCTTGAATTGAATAAATTATATATATTTTTTTTAATATTTTCTTGGTTTTTATTTTTTGTGTTCTGTTAATGAGAAATTGGGGGAAATGCAATATAAATTTTGTTGTGTAGAAAATGTTAAACATTTGGGGTATATGTGTGGATTTGTTAAATTAAAATTATTAAGTATGATTAATACGCTCTTGTTCACTCTTGTCCCTGGGCCATGGCAGCGGGATTGGTGGGCTCGTTGCCGCCACGCTTCTTGGAACCAGAGACAATATCATCGATGCGCAGCAAGAGAATGGCCGTCTCCACGGCGGTCTTATAGGTTTGCAGTTTGACGGCGAGCGGCTCCCAGATGCCCTTTTTGTTCATGTCGACGATTTCGCCAGTTTCGCCATCGATGCCCCAGGTGCAGAGGCCATCGCCGGTGTGAGAGGCATGCTTAGCACGCAAGGCGGTCAGGGCACGAATGGTGTTGGCACCGCAGTTTTGGGCCAGAGTACGTGGTATGATCTCCAGGGCATGGGCTACGGCTGTGTAGGGACCCTTGAACTGCTTGCGAGTCAGCAATTGGGAGACAGCCATTTCCACAGCGCCGCCGCCGGCCACCAGGCGTGGCTCTAGCACGAGATTACGTGCCACATTGAGGGCGTCTTGAAGATTACGCTCTGTTTCGCTGAGTATGTCCTTGGAGGCACCGCGCAGTAGGATGGTACAGGCCTTGGGATCCTTGCATTCGGTCACAAAGGTGAAGTATTCATCGCCAATTTTCTTGATCTCAAAGAGTCCAGCACCGGTGCCGACATCTTTGTCAGTTAGCTCCTCGGTGCGGTTAACAATGGTGGCACCACAGGCGCGTGCTATGCGCAAGTTATCCGTTTTCCTCAGCCGGCGTATGGCAGTGATTCCGGCTTTCAGCAAGTAGTGCTGGGCCAAATCGGATACACCCTTCTCGGTGAAGACGAGATCTGGCTTGACGGCAATGATGTCTTCACAGACCCGCTTCACGAACTCTTCCTCGATTTGCAGCATGCGTGTAAAGTCCTGCTCACCAATGATCTCAACATTGGTCTGGCTCTCGCCCTTTTTGTATTCCAGCGAGCAATCAAGTAAGACAATACGGGGATTTTCAATATAGCGACGCATTTTGGGATGGGTCACATCCTTGTTGATCATTACGCCCTTCAATACGCAAGATTCCTCAATGGCTCCTCCGGGTATCTTTTCCACTTTGGCATAGCTACGAAAGGACAAGAAATTAAAAACTATTCGATGGCAACTCTCGATCTCTGAGCTTACCGCTTGATATCGACCTCTAGGCGTCCGTTCTCATTGAGGGTCACAGTTTCTACGGCATCCAGAGCAATCTTGACTGCCAGATCTGACCACTTGCCAATGAATTTGGTGCCCACACAAGCCTTGACGACTTCGGCCATTTTGGCTCTGTCCTTCATGTCCAGCTTCAGGCTTAAATCTGACTGCAGATGATTGACTATGTCTTCCAAGGCCTCACGGTAAGCGCGTATGATTACTGTGGGATGGATCTGCTGTTGCAAAAATGGCTCGGCAGCAGCCAGCATTTCACCGGCCAGTACAATAACCGAAGTAGTGCCATCGCCTACTTCCTCGTCCTGTGTGCGGGCAATTTCAATCATGCTCTTTGCTGCTGGATGCTGTACGGTAATCTCTCTCAAAATAGCATTGCCATCATTGGTCATCACAATGCCACCCATGGGGTCCATCAACATCTTGAGCATAGCCTGAGGACCCAGGCAGGTGCGAATGACATCGGCAATGGCCTGGAAACAATGGAAAAAGTCAACAGATGGTCAGAGATAAAAATGCGTGCTCCGCTAACATGTGAGTCACACGCACACACACTTACCTTTCCGGCTTGTATGTTCTCGAGCTGCACTTTGCGGCCCGATTCTCTTTTAGTGTTTTGACCTGTTAAACGCCATTAATTCGTTAAATATAACAAATTTAATTAAACACAATTTAATACTCACTCAACACGAGTATGGGTTGCTGTCCACCAAACATTTTAATGCGATTTTTAATTAATTTCTAAGTTGAAAAACTCGTGCCTCGCGTTGTTCTGCCTGCCGCTATTTGAAAGAGAGTGACATTTATTTTTGAGGTTAAGCTTAGTCACACACGGTTCGAGAACGTTCGATATATAAATAAAAATTATTTATTTTGTAACGAAACTTTGTATGTGGACTTGTAGTTGAAAAATATTTCCATAAAAATCATCTAATTTTACTTACTTTAATTCAAAATAACTTGGAATTATTAAAAACTCAAGTTTATAAATTATCGCTCAAAAAATGTTCAGTGCAACACTGCGTGCGAATCAGCTGTTTAGCAGTGCTAAACAACACCAACTTGTTGTTTACAAACGTTTTAGGAAAATACATTTTGCATAGAAATCGAAAATTTTAATTTAAATAAATTGCGACCGCCATGGATAGCAAAAAAATATCCTTTGGCTTTAGCAAGGTCTCAAAAAAGCCCAATTTATTGCCCACAAAGCCAGTTAAGGAGGAAAACAAGGTGGAGCTTATAAAATGTCTCGAGGGCAAAGAAATAAAATTAGTGGCGTGAGTTAAAAACCGCATTTCTAAGATGGTTAAAATGTAAACAATAATATTTTTATATTAATTTCAGAGAAAAACAAGATGCTGCTCCTTTGGTCATACAAATGCAGGGCAATCAAAAGACCTCCACTGCTCTGGCTAGTTTAATGAAAAGACGAGCAGTATTGCTTGGTGAAGATGAACCCGAAAAAGAGGAACCCACAACGGAAACTGCTCCGGTGCCTGCCAATGGTGCAGTTACCTTAGAACAACGTGCCGCTAGCGAATTACTAGCAGATGTACAGTCTAATGGCAAGGAAACTGAAGATAATGTTAAGTTGGTACTACCAGCTCTCAAGGCAGACGAACTGCCTCTAGATGGTGCCAAAGAGTCCACGATAGATGATTACGACTCCATACCCATACAACAGTTTGGCCTAGCCTTGTTGCGTGGCATGGGCTGGAAAGATCCTCCACCTAAAAAAAAGGGTGCTGCTCCAGTGGATGACACGCCATTCCTACGACCCAAAGGTATGGGTCTAGGCGCTGACAAGGCTCTAAAAGCTAAACCCTTACTGGTTCAGCCGGAATCAAATGAAGTACTCCAAATCAAGAAGCAGGCCTATGTCCGTATTTTAGGTGGCAAGCTCATCAATCAATATGGTCAAATCGAAGGCTTCGATGATCATGCCGGCCGGGTGATAGTCAAAATGGCCATTGGTGGTGCCAAACAAGCATTCAACGAATTCCTCTGTCAGCCAGTATCACGCAAAGAGTTTACCCAATACGGCAAATGCATAAGTAAGTAAAAAAATAAAATTCCATAAAGTCAACAATAAATAAATAAAGTTAATTTTGCTTTCCGCAGATACGGCCAAATATGAAGAATACAAGAAGCAGGAGAATGAGCACGGTCAAATCATAGTCAAGCAAGAGAAATCAAAAGACCGTCGCGAAGACCACCGATCCTACAAAGAAGAAGAGCGCACGGAACACAAAAAGTCGAACAGCTCAACGAGCCAGCGCTATGAGGAGCCTCGGGGCAGCAACCACCGTTACAGAGAACGCGAAGAACTTGAGCGCCACAGTCGTGATAGACGACGGTCCCGCTCACACAGCCACAGCCGAGTCGGTCCCAGTACCAGCAGACGTCAGCCACCACAAAGCCGCAGCAGTTCCGACGAAGCCGACGATACTGGCGAGTCCACAGAGAGTGACTCAGATTCGGCCTACGAGCGCAAGCACAAAAAGAAATCCTCCAGCAGCCACAAGTCAAGGAAAAAGAAATCCAAAAATAAATCCCGCCGTCGCCCTGAACCCAGTGACGAAGACAGCCAGAACAGTGACAGCTGTTCCAGTCAGGATGACAGATCTCGTTACAGAAACAAACACAAAAAGAAGACCAAGAAAAGCAAACATGCCCGTTCCAGGTCCAGAGAACGTCCACGCAGATAATTTATTTTAATTTTTTGATAATTTTCATTCAAATTTTTTTTTTTTATTTTTAAGTGTGACGCTTAAGTTGTTACCTAGGCGGGATTATCAATTAAATTTCAATTAACTCACAAAAACAATCACAAAAATGTCTGTTTTGTCTTTTTGTTTTTCTTTTTTTCTAAACATTCTTTGAGAATTCTTGATTGCTATTCCATAAGCTAAAACTTAAAATTATAAATGAGAAAATCTTCGAGTGAGATGAAAACTGACTCGCCTTGTGTTTTTTATGGTGTCTGATGGGTATGGCAAAATTTTAAATATTTATATATATAATTTAATATCTTATGGGGTTTTATGTTTATATGGGTTTGTATGAGCAGACTTAACCTATTCTCTTTGATATTTTTTATGTCTTAGAATGATTTTTTTTTTTTTTTTTTTTTAGGTTTAAATGCGTGATGAGTAAATGGCAAATTTGTATGACTTAGTTACAGTTTCAATATATTTTCATATATATTTTTTTCTTCTTGATTTCTTCTTGCTCTCCTTTGCTAATGATTTTTATTGAATTTATTCTTGTTTACTGCATTTTATTTTTACCATATTGAAACTTTTCATTAATGACACCAGAGACTTTCTGGGTGGCACTTTTAATGACATCCTTGTGCTGTAGGCCTGGCCACATGGCCACCACAACAGTAGCGAAATACATAAGCAGTAAATTATTAAAGACTGCACCGATCCAGGCGAGAATCAAAAGCACAGCACTTATGATGATGACAAACTGCAAACAAAAGTGAATTAAATAACCGATTTGATTATCTTGCAATTAATATTCCACATACTATTGTTGATTTTCTTTCTTTGAAGAGATAGTCCGACCAAGAAGCCAGGGTAGCCTTCAGATTGAAAATCTGGGTGCAGAGCTCTTCAAATTTAGCCTCATGCTCGCCATCCCATTCAGCGCTTCCAGGCATCATGCGTGATATAGTTGGGAATAGAAAGTCCAGCAGAAGGGCCAGCAAAGCCATTAGGCAGAGTAGAGTGATCAAGGAAAAATCCATATACCAGAGCAACAGATATACGAAGCTTATGCCACCCAGCACAATGCCTGCATGGTATTGTTTTTCCCATATAATCACGCCATAGGCACCCACAATTGCTGTACGAAAGGGCTCCAGATCGTGTTTCATTTTGTTAAGGGCGCGTTTCTGTAATTGAAAGGCGTAAATTTTTTTTCTGCTTTTGGGGGGTGCTTTTCATGATGGCGGCATTTTTTGCGCATGTTTGAGGAAAACAATGTAAAATGCCAAGGAATTAGGGTGTAGGCTATTAGGTGCTACGTACCTGGTCAACACTTGAGGTTGTCATGATTAAAGTTCTGTTGATTTAACGTAGATTTCAAATACAACTTTTTTTTTAACAAAGCGAAAAATCAATTTTGCTTTCCTTTTTAAACTGCTCGCTTTTTTGTTGTCGAACTCAAAACTGAACCGAATGTGGTTCACGAGCGAATTCGTAAATTAGTGATGACACACAGTCAAACTTTTTTATGTGTAATCGATGGATAAACGTACCGATTGTTAGTGTCAGTAAAAAAGCGATAGTATCTGTAACGGACAGCAATTATCTTAAGCAGCATTTAAAGTTTCTTTTCTGGCTACTTCAAAGATCAATCTTTGCAATATTGGAAGGAGCCGGAATATGCCAAATATTTAATGTATCCCATGTGCTTGTATTTCCTCGATCTGCGGCAATATGAGCACTTTCGCCGCGAAATTGTAAATTCGCAATGCTGCAAGTTTATAGACGACCAGGCAATCCTGCAATGGCAGCACTACACCCGCAAACGCATCAAACTAATCAATTCGGTGAATGAGAATGCAACAGCAGCCAACCAGTTGCAAACTAATGGAGCTGGTGGTTCTGGTGGCTCACTGCCAGAGGCGGCGCTAGAAAACACAAATCACCAACAGGAGCAAACCCAAGCCCAGCAGCCACAAACTAATTCCGGCTCGGGTGGGGCCCTGCAAAATGGTGGCCTAGTTTCAGCCCAGCCAAACCAGCCCCAGCGTGATCCTGCACAAGCCTCAGTACAACAGCAACAACAAATCAATGGCCTGGCCGCCGTTAGTAATGTAAAATTAGAATTAAATTAGGTATTCCATCCACAAAATAAATTATTATACGACCAAGTCCCGCTGAACCTTTTTGATGTTGGCTTCAAATCGAAATAACTAAAATTAACCAAAAGCTAATTTCACTACCTTACAGTCCCAACATCTTCTGAGCACCATGAAGTGGCCCAAAAAGGATATTTCTATGGGGTTTACTTGCTCTGCAGCCAGAGTCCTGAGAAGCGCTATCGCGGCAAATGCTACATAGGCTTCACAGTGAATCCCAAGCGGCGCATCAAGCAGCACAATAGTGGTCATCACTTTGGTGGTGCCAAGAAGACCAGCAACAAGGGACCCTGGCAAATGGTTCTAATTGTCCACGGCTTTCCCAATAACATAGCTGCCCTCCAATTCGAATGGGCCTGGCAGCAGCCGGCACTCTCCACCCGTCTCAAGAACTACAGCGATCTGAGGCCACCCAAGCGTCCCAAAGAAACCCATTTCGATTATAATTTTCGTATATTAAATCGCATGCTAAAGACTGGACCCTGGCATCGTTTGCCTCTAACCATACGCTGGCTGGAGACTGAGTTCGAGCGCGAGTTTCCGCTCGATTTGCCAGCACAAATGCAAATTGTTAGCGGCACCGTTTCGATTACAACGGCCAAAATAAAAGACAGCCAGAAGGTCTTCTCCAGCTCGTTGGGCTGGGCAACGGAGTGTCATCTGTGCATGACGCGCATCGAGAGGCCCGAACGGTCCAGAATGGGCTGCTTAAATGTCACTTGCAGGCTGACTTGTCATATCACCTGCCTTGGCAACTACTTGCTGGGCGAGGAGCGTGGCCATTATATACCCATTGGCGGAGTCTGTCCTTTGTGTGATACCGAGTTGACCTGGGCTGGCTTGCTACAGCGAAAGCGCACCTTGGAGAAAATGGCCAACCCAAGTCTGTGTGAAGAGCTCGCTGAGGAGGAAGATCATTTAAGCGATGCACCAGATATAGACAGCGATTTGGAGGAGGATCAGCTGGTCGAGCCGGACTTGCCGACTGGCCCAGACGTTTATGAACTAAGCGATTGAAATTGTACTATGTTAGTGTCTTAATTAAATAATTACAATCATGTTTTGAATTGATCAACTTGTTGCTTAATACCAGCTAGGATTCTCTCGTATTCCTTGCAACGTCGTTGGGCTTCGATTAGTTTACGTTTTTCACTCTCGTAGTAGGATTTGGACATTTGCACATATTCCTCACCTTTGAAAATGAAACTAGAGACCTCTTTTTCGTCGATTGAGATGGGTATTATATCCAGCTTTATGGCTGGCTTCTCAACCTCCTTGATGTCGAGGAGGCGTATGCGTTTTGGAGTTGTTCTGGAACTGGAGATGATATTGAGTTTCTTTTGTTGTGCCATTCTTTTGCCTTCGGTTGGGTCGTCAGTTTCTAAGGTTGTGGATTCCACTTCTAATTGTTTGCCCGAACTGTTTATGCGATATCTGCTTTTTATTGGCGTAGCTTCGTCTTCCATTTCGGCGTAGGCGTCCTGTTCGTCCAGCTCAATCGTGTAACTCAATTCGGGGCTAGATTGTACAGGAGCATTCGATTTTGGCTTCTTGCAAGCCGATTCATCGTACGGAAAAGGTACTGCCTCTCGCATGAGCATAATCCTTTTTTGTGAGATGGCTTTGTATCTGTTGAAAGTGGATATTGTAGGTGTTTTTTTGGTGCCCAAAATAAATGCTTTTAAATTTTACCGTTTGTCGAAATGGTCCGAACACATTAAGAGTTTGCCTGTTGGTAAATTTTTGTCCACTCCGCCATTCTTGAACCATATACGCGCACGTTCTGGGTCTTTGGGAAAGGCAAAAATAGTGTAATCGCCGCCAGTGCGCGAATCTACTGAGAAATTTTCACAATTCTTATAAGCGCACAACTTCACTGACACTGACTTCACTGAGATTGGCCACATGGCCACCACAACAGTAGCGAAATACATAAGCAGCAAATTATTAAAGACTGCACCGATCCAGGCGAGAATCAAAAGCACAGCACTTATGATGATGACAAACTGCAAACAAAAGTGAATTAAATAACCGATTTGATTATCTTGCAATTAATATTCCACATACTATTGGTGATTTTCTTTCTTTGAAGAGATAGTCCGACCAGGAAGCCAGGGTAGCCTTCAGATTGAAAATCTGGGTGCAGAGCTCTTCAAATTTAGCCTCATGCTCGCCATCCCATTCAGCGCTTCCAGGCATCATGCGTGATATAGTTGGGAATAGAAAGTCCAGCAGAAGGGCCAGCAAAGCCATTAGGCAGAGTAGAGTGATCAAGGAAAAATCCATATACCAGAGCAACAGATATACGAAGCTTATGCCATCCAGCACAATGCCTGCATGGTATTGTTTTTCCCATATAATCACGTCATACGCACCCACAATTGCTGCACGAAAGGGCTCCAGATCGTGTTTCATTTTGTTAAGTGCGGGTTTCTGTAATTGTAATTGTAATTGAAACAATGTAAAATGCCAAGGAATTAGGGTGTAGGCTATTAGGTGCTACGTACCTGGTCAACACTTGAGGTCGTCATGATTAAAGTTCTGTTGATTTAACGTAGATTTTAAATACAAATTTTTTTTTTTTTTTTTTGCTTTTGCTTTCCTTTTTAAACTGCTCGCTTTTTTTGTTGTCGAACTCAAAACTGAACCGTGGTTCACGAGCGAATTAAATGCTCTTAGGCAGCATTTAAAGTTTATTTTCTGATTTTTTGATTAAAAAACGATTTTCACACTTTATTTAAAAAAGTATATTATAATTTAAGCATTTGAAAACATTGTTCATAAGTTGTTGTTTAGATAACAGCCTTACAATAAGAAGATTAAAGCGACTACAAATCCTTGATCTCCCAGATAGGTAATTAACTGTAACCAAATGTGATATGAATACAACAATGGATTTCAATGGGAATCTATTGTTCCTGTTAGTTTCTTAAGTTTTGTTATTAACTTACGCATTGTCTACAGACAGAATGTAAATAAAGAAATGTAAAAAAATATATATATATATATTATTTCGAACTTATATTTCTTGTTGTCTTCTTATCTGAGGTTGTTGTTTTTTGCATTAATTTACTTCAATTTTCAAAGCCTTTTTCAATCTTTATAGCTCAATTCTCACTATTTATTTATTGTATATAAAAATGGCTATTTTTCGTTGCCTGGAATAATCCTAATTAAAAATAGTTTAGAGTTGCCTTTTTTACTCTTTTTCACGCATTTATCTTATTGTATACAAATATAATTATATTAAATTAATTGGATAGATTTTTATAAAGAAACTTTAGGCTTTCAATAAAAATTTAATTTGGCTGCAAAACGACTGTTCCAGTCAATTTATCGAGAGCAGGGCTGGAATAACAACTGAACTAGTTCGCTTGTTGAAAAGAATTGTGATGCTCGTTTGTGCATTCTGAAGCCGAGAAAAAATGCAATTTTAGTATAAAATATATAAAAAATAATTAAATCCTCTGGTCATGAACACATACGGTTTGTAATTGAAAAGAAAACGAATTGAATTCCATTTTTGCTTATCACCAACACTCAAAAAGGAGCGGCTTGCGTTCCCTGCCCGTTGTTAATCGAGCATAGCTTCCTTTTTCATGTGCCACATTTTATAATTTTGATTGTGTCTCTTTTTTTCTTTCGTATATGTTTTTGTAAAAATAGCCATCTAAACGCGTTACTTTTTTTGATTTAAGTATATTAAATATATATGTGCATATAATTTCGTTGCCTTAACAAAACACACCGACAACTCACAAAATACAAAAAGCAAAAAAAAAAAAAAAAATAAAGTAACACAAAACAGCCTAGCCGGCGCTTTAGCTAAAAAAAAAAATAAAATAAAATAAACAGAAAACAAACACCAACCACAAAGATAAACAAACTGAAAAGACGCAAAGACACCAACAACGACACCCTTTCCAGTGCAGAAACAGCTTGCAAAATGGCCAAAATGTACGGAAAGGGTAAGAGTAAGTAAACACCCACATTTGCATACCACATTAGTTAATTCAATTATTCACTAGCTGTTTTCAACATTTGTCTCACATTTAAACTATATAATAAACCTTAAATAATATTAACCATTTTTATTTTTTTAACCAAAAAAGCCAACATTGAATCGGAGGAACAACAAAAACGACGCTGGCAAATTGAGTTGGAATTCGTACAGTGCCTTTCCAACCCAAACTATTTGAATTGTGAGTATTTTATTCTTAAATATTTTATTTAAAATTTTCACCGCTGACTCGTTCTTTTCGTTTGCTAGTTTTGGCGCAGCGTGGCTACTTCAAAGATCAATCTTTCATTAACTATCTGAAGTATCTGCAATATTGGAAGGAGCCGGAATATGCCAAATATTTAATGTATCCCATGTGCTTGTATTTCCTCGATCTGCTGCAATATGAGCACTTTCGCCGCGAAATTGTAAATTCGCAATGCTGCAAGTTTATAGATGACCAGGCCATCCTGCAATGGCAGCACTACACCCGCAAACGCATCAAACTAATCAATTCGGTGAATGAGAATGCAACAGCAGCCAACCAGTTGCAAACTAATGGAGCTGCTGGTTCTGGTGGCTCATTGCCAGAGGCGGCGCTAGAGAACACAAATCATCAACAGCAGCAAACCCAAGCCCAGCAGCCACAAACTAATTCCGGCTCGGGTGGGGCCCTGCAAAATGGTGGGCTAGTTTCAGCCCAGCCAAACCAGCCCCAGCGTGATCCTGCACAAGCCTCAGTACAACAGCAACAACAAATCAATGGCCTGGCCGCCGTTAGTAATGTAAAATTAGAATTAAATTAGGTATTCCATCCACAAAATAAATTATTATACGACCAAGTCCCGCTGAACCTTTTTGATGTTGGCTTCAAATCGAAATAACTAAAATTAACCAAAAGCTAATTTCACTACCTTACAGTCCCAACATCTTCTGAGCACCATGAAGTGGCCCAAAAAGGATATTTCTATGGGGTTTACTTGCTCTGCAGCCAGAGTCCTGAGAAGCGCTATCGCGGCAAATGCTACATAGGCTTCACAGTGAATCCCAAGCGGCGCATCAAGCAGCACAATGGTGGTCATCACTTTGGTGGTGCCAAGAAGACCAGCAACAAGGGACCCTGGCAAATGGTTCTAATTGTCCACGGCTTTCCCAATAACATAGCTGCCCTCCAATTCGAATGGGCCTGGCAGCAGCCTGCACTCTCCACCCGTCTCAAGAACTACAGCGATCTGAGGCCACCCAAGCGTCCCAAAGAAACCCATTTCGATTATAATTTTCGTATACTCAATCGCATGCTGAAGACAGGACCCTGGCATCGTTTGCCCCTAACCATACGCTGGCTGGAGACTGAGTTTGAGCGTGAGTTTCCGTTCGATTTGCCAGCACAAATGCAAATTGTTAGCGGCACCGTTTCGATTACAACGGCCAAAATAAAAGACAGCCAGAAGGTCTTCTCCAGCTCGTTGGGCTGGGCAACGGAGTGTCATCTCTGCATGACGCGCATCGAGAGACCCGAACGCTCCAGAATGGGTTGCTTAAATGCCACTTGCAGGCTGACTTGTCATATCACCTGCCTTGGCAACTACTTGCTGGGCGAGGAGCGTGGCCATTATATACCCATTGGCGGAGTCTGTCCTTTGTGTGATACCGAGTTGACGTGGGCTGGCTTGCTACAGCGAAAACGCACCTTGGAGAAAATGGCCAACCCAAGTCTGTGTGATGAGCTCGCTGAGGAGGAAGATCATTTAAGCGATGCACCAGATATAGACAGCGATTTGGAGGAGGATCAGTTAGCCGAGCCGGACTTGCCGACTAGCCTAGACGTTTATGAACTAAGCGATTAAAATTGTACTATGTTAGTGTCTTAATTAAATAATTACAATCATGTTTTGAATTGATCAACTTGTTGCTTAATACCAGCTAGGATTCTCTCGTATTCCTTGCAACGTCGTTGGGCTTCGATTAGTTTACGTTTTTCACTCTCGTAGTAGGATTTGGACATTTGCACATATTCCTCACCTTTGAAAATGAAACTAGAGACCTCTTTTTCGTCGATTGAGATGGGTATTATATCCAGCTTTATGGCTGGCTTCTCAACCTCCTTGATGTCGAGGAGGCGTATGCGTTTTGGAGTTGTTCTGGAACTGGAGATGATATTGAGTTTCTTTTGTTGTGCCATTCTTTTGCCTTCGGTTGGGTCGTCAGTTTCTAAGGTTGTGGATTCCACTTCTAATTGTTTGCCCGAACTGTTTATGCGATATCTGCTTTTTATTGGCGTAGCTTCGTCTTCCATTTCGGCGTAGGCGTCCTGTTCGTCCAGCTCAATCGTGTAACTCAATTCGGGGCTAGATTGTACAGGAGCATTCGATTTTGGCTTCTTGCAAGCCGATTCATCGTACGGAAAAGGTACTGCCTCTCGCATGAGCATAATCCTTTTTTGTGAGATGGCTTTGTATCTGTTAGAAGTGATATTATAAGTGGTTTTTTGGTGCCCAAAATAAATGCTTTTAAATTTTACCGTTTGTCGAAATGGTCCGAACACATTAAGAGTTTGCCTGTTGGTAAATTTCTGTCCACTCCGCCATTCTTGAACCATATACGCGCACGTTCTGGGTTTTTGGGAAAGGCAAAAATAGTGTAATCGCCGCCAGGGCGCGAATCTACTGAGAAATTTTCGCAATTCTTATAAGCGCACAACTTCACAGACATTTTTCCCAAAATTTTTGGCGCTTGTTTTCGCTCTTTTAGTGAAACAAAAAAAAAAAAATGACCAAACGAAGCGCAGAAAACGAAACAATATTTTTAGCGATTGACCAACACTGGCTACACTCTAATATGAAGAGGTGGCAGCACTGTACAAAAACGGTAAATCAGCATTGCCATGAAAATTGCAACCCGCAGTTTTTTTTTTTTCGTTTTTATTGTTTTCTGTTTTGTGTTTTATCGTTAAATTATGATTTCGCAATGCAAAAGCTATGATATCGACATGATTTCGCCTTACCCTCTGGATATTGATGCACAGAGTGACAACAACAATGAAAAAACCGAGGAGCAACGTTCAAAGTCAAGCCTTCTCACTATAAATAAAAGTTTTTTTCAAACCTACAGAGAATATTGTGAGCACACTTCAATTCATGGTGTACAGTATCTGGGTGAGCAGAGACGACCAGTCAAGGAGCGTGTGTTTTGGCTTTTGGTTTTTGTGGCCTCAATCTATTGTTGCTCCAATCTAATTCATATAACTTATACAAAATGGACGGAGACTCCAGTGATTGTGAGTTTCGCTGAGAAATCTACTCCGGTTTGGAATATACCTTTTCCTGCAATTACAATTTGCTCCGAAACGAAACGCGTTCTCAAATTGGAGGGTAAGAAGAATCCGAAAAATATACAAGAGCTTAAAGAAATATTCATTGTTTTCAGGTACTTCCTACGGAGACCTCTATGCCGAGTTTACGGAAAATATGAAGACCACACGGATTTTTAAGCCAGAAAATATTAGTGCCCTTGAAATGGAGGAATTTCGTACCATGCTGCACGTCTGCAACACACAAATCATTGAACAGGATATGCCCTTAATTCCAGGAGATGAGATTGACTACGATGAAGTCTTGGAGCGCATGCTGCCGCCATTCGAACGTTATTTTTTCTACTGCCGTTGGCTCAGCCGCTACAATGAGTGCGACAAGTTCTTTCGGAAAACTCTTACCGAGGAGGGCATTTGCTACACCTTCAATGGTCTTAAGCCCACCGACATATACAGCGAAGATACTTATCAATACCAAAGCAGTCTCAAGCGCAGGATGCATGAGATTGATACTGATGAAAGCAACACGACCTCTTATCTGCCGTGGTCTCTAGAAGCCGGCTATGCTCCCAGCAGTGATGTGAAAACCTATCCAGCTCGAGTACTCAGTGCCGGAGCACGATCTGGAATTTTTATTGCCTTACAGAGTTTTAAGCAGGAGGTCGATTACGCCTGTCGCGGACCAGTTCAAGGATTCAAGGTGATCCTACATGCCCCGGACGATTTGCCTCAAGTAGGCAAACAATTTGTCCGCATACCCATGGGCAAAGAAGTCCTGATTGCTGTGAAGCCCAACATGATAACCACCTCGGCGGGCATAGCAGCCTACCATCCATTGCGTCGTCAATGCTTCCTAAGTCATGAGCGTTCCTTGCGTTTCTTCCAAGTCTATACGCAATCAAATTGTGAGCTGGAATGTCTAGCTAATTTTACCCTCAACAAATGTGGCTGTGCAAAATTTTCGATGCCACGGACTCTCGACATGCCTGTATGCGGGGAGGATAAGATTTATTGCTATGAGCGAGCCGAACGAGACCTGCTCGTCCGAGAATTCCAGCGTGTACGCAGCCTAAATGCAGCTGGCGAGGCAATCAATGGGGTTGAGTCCGCCTGTAATTGCATGCCTGCCTGTACTTCCCTAGTGTATAACACTGAAATCTCGCAGGCCAATTTTGATTTGGAAGAAATGTTGGCCGCTGATGGTGATACTGATTTCTTGCAAGAATATCCCGGATCCCAGATGTCTCGTCTATCGATTTACTTTAAGGAAAGCCAGTTCATTACATCGAAACGATCCGAGCTATATGGAGTGACTGATTTTTTGGCCAATTGCGGTGGCATATTTGGTCTCTTCATGGGATTTTCTATACTCAGCATGGTCGAGATGATATACCACTTTACTTTACGTTTCTGGTCTAATCTGAAACGATTGATAAAAGTGCAAAAGTAAGGAATTATTGGCTGAAGGGTACAATGTATTTGCTTAACGCAAACACATGGAACCAAAGAAGTCATTTTTTATGTTTAGGCTATTAATTTATTTATATGTTAAGGAATATTTATGTAGCGATATAAAAATATGAAAATTTGAGTTCAGCGCTCACACTAATAACTAGGTGGCAAGCTTGTACCTTTGCTTTTTTTCCCGCGCACATTTGACCAGTGTTGCCATTTGCGCGCATAAGGAATTTTCTAGCACGCTTTGTTAGAGTTTTGAGTTTGGAATACTTTAAGCGCTTTACTTTTGTCTTTAAAGCGTGCAAAATTAAAAATTAAAATCCTTTAGATCGAATAAAGATTTTGACAATTTAGTAAAGGGCAAGATTATAATAACGCCGTGTTAAATACGCAAAAGTTGTGACAACCCAGAACGCGTTGCTGTTGTTCGGCTCTTTTTAAGGCGGCCTTCGTCGCGTGAACGTTGTGTTTTTTCGCTTGCAACTTGCTATTCGCATTGTTTTTGGTGCGTAATTGTGCAAAAATATTTAAAATTTTTTGTTAAATACTAATCAGGAGCATCAAAAAATGGCAGCCGATCAAGCACAATTCCAACAGCTCTTAAATTCATTGCTCTCCGTCGACAACGATGTTCGCCAGCAGGCAGAGGTGAGTAGCGATTCCCTGTGTTTGTGTGAGTGAGGCCCTCAGCGAAAAAAAAAGAAAGAAAAAAAACTTACAGATATAATGCAATTTCATAATGCTAAAATTCACAAACTGCGCAATATAAATAAATATAGATCAGTGCAAATTCATGGGCCTGGTAAAAATCCTGACTATTTTTGTCAACATTTTTCTATCGAACCTGCCTGAATCATGCTTGCTATTTTGAAGTATAAAACGTGTTTTCACATTTCTTCAGTCACACTATTCGCATGTCGCCTCTGTCCATGTATGTGTGAGTTTTTTTTTTCGGTACAATGCTGGCGTATATTATACATTTAAACGATGGAAGCGGGCGGTGTCAGTCTATGATTTTATATTTTAAACATTTTTTTTTTGTTGTTGTCCGCCACCGCCTAGAATTTTTTGGGCAATCAAAAGTAATATACGCATACGACAGACACCAATACAGAGACTTTCGAATGAGTATTGCGAAATTCTTAGAGACCAACTGTTTTGTTGTTTTTGTTTGTCTATCTGAAACGGAAACAAAGAGCAGGTGAAAAATGGCAAATGGTAAGCTCAAATTGTCTTAATGACGCATTACCTAGCTGGAAGGAATGCAATCTTCTTTCACACGTTTTTCTCTTTGTTTTTTTTTATTTATTTATTTTTTTTTTATATTTCTTCCCATATTCTGTTTCATGGCTCTGGTCTATTGATTGTTGCCGGCCCAGCCGGTACGATAGGGCCGATAAGCAAATGCAATGTTACTTGGTTACTATACACACACCAGAGCCACCCACTAGCCAATGCATACCGTGAAACAGCACCGACAGCACTGATAGTTGACCTTGGTGCCAGCCAGGCAGGCTCATTTACTAATTTTTTTTGTTTTACAACCTATTCGATGTTCTTCCTCTTTCCAGAACACGTATAACAACTTGTCGCGGGAGTTGAAGGTAACGCACTTGTTGGGCAATTTACACAATGCCCAGCAATCGGAGGAGGCCCGCCAAATGGCTGCCGTTCTATTGCGTCGTCTATTCCAGTCTGAATTTTTGGAATTCTACAAAGAAGTGCGTGTTTTGGTTTTGTTTTTCTAACCTTGATTGAAACTAAATTAATTTTTATATTCAAATAGCTACCAGTTGACTCTCAGAATCAGTTGTTGCATCAGATTTTGATGGCCGTGCAGCAGGATGTGAGTCCTCAGCTTTTGAGTAAGATATGCGAGGTCATAGCCGAGGTGGCGCGGAATCTCATTGATGAGGACGGTAAAAACCAGTGGCCGGATATTTTGCAATTTCTGTTCCAATGCGCCAATTCGCCCACACCTCAGCTGCAGGAATCAGCCTTGCGCATCTTTTCCAGTGTACCCTCGATCTTTGGTAACCAGGAGGCCCAGTACATTGATTTGATCAAGCAGATGCTGGCCAAGGGCATGGATCCCAGTGCTGACGGTGATGTACGCATTCAGGCTGTCAGGGCCATTGGGGCTTTCATACTCTACCATGACAAGGAGAAGGAAGTGGCCATTTATAAGCATTTTAGTGATCTGCTGCCACGCATGATTATTATTACGGGGGAAACCATTGAGGCCCAGGATGACCAGAGTCTGCTCAAGTTGCTAATCGAAATGAGTGAAAATTGTCCAAAATTCTTGAGACCGCAATTGGAATTCATTTTTGAGATCTGTATGAAGGTATTCAGCTCGGCTGACTTTGAGGATAGCTGGAGGCATCTGGTACTTGAGGTGATGGTGTCCCTCTCCGAGAATGCCCCTGGTATGGTACGCAAACGTGCGGAAAAATATATTTCGACCTTGATACCTTTGGTCTTGCAAATGATGACTGACCTGGACGATGATCCTCAGTGGGCTACCGCCGATATTGTCAACGACGATGACCATAGCGATAACAATGTCATTGCCGAATCATCGCTTGATCGTTTGGCCTGCGGTTTGGGTGGCAAGACAATTCTGCCACATGTGATGAATGCTGTGCCAGCCATGTTGAGTCATACCGATTGGAAGCATCGTTATGCTGCCTTGATGGCCATTTCCGCCATTGGCGAGGGCTGCCTCAAGCAAATGGAGGTTATTCTGGATCAGGTGATGTCGGGCGTTCTGAACTTCCTGCGGGATCCCAATCCACGAGTGCGTTATGCTGCCTGCAATGCCATAGGTCAGATGTCCACAGACTTTGCTCCCATCTTTGAGAAGAAATTCCATGAACAGGTAAATGAAACTGAAAAACTTTTCCAAATTTTCTTTAGCTTTACTGTTCTCTTTCGAAATGCAGGTGGTTCCTGGTCTGCTTTCGTTGCTGGATGATGTGGACAATCCTCGTGTGCAGGCTCATGCTTTAGCCGCTTTGGTCAACTTCTCCGAGGATTGCCCCAAGACAATCTTAACCAGATACTTGGATGGCGTAATGACCAAATTGGAGACGATACTGAATTCCAAATTCAAGGAGCTCGTTGAGAAGGGTAACAAGCTGGTCCTGGAACAGGTGGTCACCACCATAGCCTCTGTTGCCGATACCTGCGAGCAAGAGTTTGTGACCTACTATGATCGGCTGATGCCCTGTCTCAAGTTTATTATCCAGAATGCCAACTCCGACGAATTGCGTATGCTGCGTGGCAAGACCATCGAGTGCGTCAGTCTGATTGGCCTGGCCGTGGGTCGCGACAAGTTTATCACCGATGCCGGCGAGATCATGGACATGTTGCTCAAAACCCATACCGAAGGTGAGACACCCGATGATGATCCCCAGACCTCGTATTTGATAACCGCTTGGGCTCGCTTGTGCAAGATTCTGGGCAAGCAATTTGAACAGTATTTGCCCTTGGTCATGGGCCCAGTAATGCGCACGGCAGCCATGAAACCCGAGGTGGCCCTCCTCGATAACGATGAGGTCGAAGATATCGATCACACTGGGGACTGGTCCTTTATAAATTTGGGAGAACAGCAGAACTTTGCCATACGTACGGCCGGTATGGAGGACAAGGCCTCGGCCTGCGAAATGTTGGTCTGCTATGCCCGAGAGCTAAAGGAGGGATTCGCCGACTATGCCGAAGAGGTGGTGCGTCTTTTGGTGCCCCTGATGAAATTCTATTTCCATGATGGTGTGCGCTCAGCTGCAGCCGAGTCCATGCCCTATTTGCTGGAGTGCGCCAAAATCAAAGGCACCCAATATCTGGAGGGAATGTGGCTTTACATTTGCCCCGAGCTGCTGAAGGTCATCAAGACCGAACCGGAACCGGATGTACAATCGGAGATGCTCAACTCGCTGGCCCAATGCATTGAGACCCTCGGCCCGAATTGCCTCAACGAAGAAGCCATGCAGCAGGTGCTCCAGATTATCGAAAAGTACGTTGTGGAGCATTTCGAAAGAGCCGATAAGCGTTTCTTAGCACGCAACGAAGAGGACTACGATGATGCCGTGGAAGAAGAATTGGCTGAAGAGGATGACACAGACATTTTTATACTTTCAAAGGTGGTCGACATTATTCATTCCCTTTTCAAGACGAACAAGGCACAGTTTCTGCCTGCCTTTGAGAAGATTGCTCCTCATTTTGTCAAATTGCTTGATGCCAGCCGTCCAAATGCCGATCGGCAATGGGGTATCTGTGTTTTCGATGACTTGATTGGTGAGTGCTTTCAAATAATTAAAAAATAATCTTGAAATGATTAATAATTTTTTGTTTGTTTTTATTTTCTTTAGAATTCTGTGGCCCAGCCTGTGCACCCTATCAACATATATTTACACCAGCCTTGCTGCAGTATGTGATGGATAAGTCGCCGGAAGTGCGTCAGGCCGCTGCTTATGGCTGCGGTGTTTTGGGTCAATTTGCCGGAGAACAATTTGCCCAAACGTGTGCTCAGATCATTCCATTGCTGGTGCAGACCATAAACGATCCAAAAAGCCGCGAAATGGAAAATATAAATGCCACCGAAAACGCAATATCGGCCTTCTCGAAAATCTTGAAATACAACAAGTCAGCCCTTCCGAATTTGGACGAGTTAATTGGTGTCTGGTTCACCTGGCTACCCACCTCGGAGGATTCTGAAGAAGCCGTCCACATCTATGGCTATCTCTGCGATCTTATCGAGGCCAATCACCCGGTCATTCTAGGAGCTAACAATTGCAATCTGCCACGTATTGTCTCTCTCATTGCTGAGGCCTTCAGTACGGAGATTCTCGAAGCGAAGAGTGATGTAGGCGAGAGAATGATTACCATTGTCAAACAGATTGAAACAAATCCGGAGGTGATGCAGGCCTGCGCCAGCACTCTCACTGCCGAGCAACAGCAGGCTCTGCAGAATGCTTATCGCGAAGTGGCACAGACTGCGCCAGCTTAAAAGCCCTCTTCCTTTATTCTCCTATAAACAAATGCTAAGAATATGACCCCCAGTGGGGGAAGCGACATCCCCAATTATGGAAATATATAAGAGTCAACCAATTATGCGCCCTCTCAAATTCAGACCAGTAGCAACACAGAATTGGATTACCAAATTTTGACATATTCGGTAAATAAAAAAAAATAATTAAATCATGAGTTTCTCGTTAAATATTTGTCAAATGTATTTGCAACATTGTCGACGTATGCAAATGCATAATGAACTATATACGTTTATATATAAAAAAGAAGAATAATATATATATATATATATATACAACTATATATAAAATATTAAATAATTAAAAGAATGGAATTTTAAATGCTTGCTTTTCAGTATTTTATTGTTACAGAAAGTGTTATCATATTTTATTGTATTAAATCGTACAGTTCGACTTTCAAAAAAGTCCGCCAAAAGAACATTCTTTTTGATTCGGCACTTAGAGTTGCCATACTGTTAATAATTTTAGCAACAGCTGTTTCATCTGTAAAATGAAAAAACAAGAATCTAAAAAGCTGTTACTTTGCAATTGTATAATTCTTTTTGTTAAAAAAAATGTATAACTTACAAAATATGATTTCATGGATAGTAAGAAAACCATATCAGTTGTGCAAATTCTGAAATTCTGACAACGTATCTTTTAATAATAAAATTTTTATAGCCCTTTGAATTACTTACAAATGTTTAAACAACTTTTTTTATGAGCAGAATTCAAAATCAGATAAAAGCGATAAAGTTATATTAATGTTGCACATTTTACTATTACTATGAATCTCTTCAGGCTTTATTTTAAGATTTCAAAACTAACCTTAATGCTCTATTTTCGTTTAATTTATAAAAAAAAAATAAACTTTTAACTTGTTATTAAAATCAAGATTCTTCTCCAAGAAAAATTTATTTAATGAAAATATTAGACACTAAAATTCAAATACTACTGCAGTTCAGTCTAATTAATTCCAATAAATAATCTTAATAATTAAAAATAAATATTTTGATTAACTATTAAATAATTAAGCACAAATTTCTCCTTTGTAAAATAATTGATAGAAATTGAACCAGTTCATGAACAGAGCCCTCAAACTGTTGCTGCCTGAGCTTTGCTATCTTGGCACTTGTTCTTTGTATTTGTGTCGTGATATAAGAAACGGAAAAACAACACATTGTGAACTTGAATTTTTTTAATTAAAATCGAGATCAAACAATCAATTCTCTCAATATATAAAATATTTTTTACTCTACGAATGGCAGGCCTATCGCCAGAGGCAAATTCATTTATGCAAAAGTCAGAGAACAACTATTTTGTCTAACAAAAAGATTACTTTGGAAAATATAATGTCGTGTTGCGCAGAGTATCTGAAAGCCACCATACGCCTGCCGAAACCTGAAAGTTGTACATTGGTGTGACTTTGAAAATAATGTTGGTGTTGCCGGCAAACGAAGCTAACGTGCGTCGGATTTTCGTACAATCAGTGCAAATAAGTTCTTCGATTATGATAATGGCAGCTAAGCGGCAATAAAGACAAACAAAGGAGCAGAAAGATTAGATAGAAAATCAAATCAAATCGTGTCTTGGCAGCGACTTATATTTCAAATTCCTACGTTGACTATCGATGCCCAAATGGTTGCTGACCGGCCTCAAGTGTCTGGCAGCTTTTTACTAAGAATGCACCTGACACAATCTATATTTAAAATTGTGTCAAGTAAATTTGAACTTACTTGCTAACAGGCGGATACGTAATGCCTTGACAGAAGTACAAGCAAATGCAATAATTTTTATATATTTGAAAAATCTGTTAAAAAATACCCTGCCATCATGAAGGAATGGCTAAAAATTTCTTGCTTATTGAGCATTTTTGGTTTCGTGCGTGAGATTCGACCCTCCGAGCCTTATGTGACCGAATATTTATTAGGACCTTGGCGAAACATAACCGAAACACAGGTTAACCATTTTTTGGACTCCTCGAATTCTTTATAATAATTATTAACTTATTTTTATTTTAGCTCACAAGCGATGTCTATCCCGTGGGTACATATTCTTATATGGTGCAACTGGTTTTTGTTTTTCTTATAACCGATTTTTTGCGGTAAGTTTTGAATTTCTTTTTCTCTGAATTTGAGTGTAAAATATCTTTGTTGCAGTTATAAACCCTTGATTATAACTATTGGCGCCGCTGGTATTTTAATTTGGAGCATGCTTATCTGGACTACCAGTTTGATATCTCTGCAAATTCTGCAGTTCTTCTATGGTACTTATATGGCTGCAGAAGTGGCTTACTATACCTATATCTATGCTAAGGTTGAGAAAAAATATTATCCACGTGTTACCTCCCATACAAGAGCAGCCATGCTGGCTGGTAAACTGGTCTCAGGCATTACCTCTCAGGTGCTGATTAATTTAGAATTGATGGACTATAAGGACCTCAACTATATAACATTTGCCAGTAAGTAGATTTCAAAAGGGAAATTATGAAATTACTTTATTTATTTGCAGCACAAATCGTGGCCACAATTTGGGCTTTTGGCTTGCCCCGTGTGGAGAGAAGTATTTATTTTCATCGAAAAGTCAATCTGGCCGATGAACAGGCACCAGCTGCGATTACTGAAGCCCCAAAGGAGCAGATAACAAATCCACAACTAGACCAAAATGATACTGATAGCAATCAGGAGCACATATCGAACGATATAACACCGTTTCAGCTTCTGTGGCTTCACTTTTATAATGCCTACACAAATCCACGCGTCTTGCAATGGAGCATGTGGTATGCTCTGGGCTTTGCGGGATATCTACAAGTCAGCTATTACGTGCAGGTGCTATGGAAAGTCATTGAGCCAGAACCCTCGGTATGTCTTTGTCGGTTTAATTTTTTCTAATTGTATAAAAATAATTTGAATGGCTTATAGATTGCTTGGAATGGAGCTGTGGATGCTGTGCTGACTGCCTTGGCTGCATTGTTTGTTTTGGCTGCTGGCTATATACATGCTGGCCGATTGCATCCGCTGATCAGTCTGTTGGTCTTAGCAATTCTCTCGGCTGTGGAAGGCTGTTGTGTTTTGCTTTGCTGCTGGACAGACAATATTTACTGGTCCTATGTGGGCTTTATATTGTTTGGAGCTCTGTACGGCTTCACCATCACCGTGGCCAGGTTAGTGTGAATATTTATTTCCATATTTTTGTTAACTTTTATTTTTTCTTTCCAGCGCGGAAGTAGCTCGGAATTTACAAGAAGAAAGCTTTGGCCTGGTCTTTGGCTTTAATACCTTAGTCGCTTTGGTTTTACAAACCTTCTTGACAATTGGTGTGGTCACAGAAACTGGCTTTGCCCTGGATATCGTGGGACAGTATACGGTCTATGCCTTTTACTTTATAGCCGTTGGCAGTATCTATTTGTTATCAGTGTGTGTGGAGTTCTTTTGGACTCGTCACTAAGTGGATAAGTGAATTTGTGTATTTCGATCCTAGTATAAGTAGCAAAGAAGCTGTGGTAGTTATAGTATTGATCGGGGACTCTCAAGTGTAATAATGGATAGATCTGTAGATAAACAAAAGCACAAAAATTAGCTAGTAAAAGAAATAATTTTATTTCAATTCTTTGATAATTGATAATTGTCTATCAAAAGAATTTCTGCGGTTACTTAATTTGAACATAAATGTTTTATTTTTTAATACTAATGTTATTTTACTTTTGAAATAATTTGTTTTGTTCTTTTGCTGTTGGAAAATCTTTTAAAATTAAGGTTATGGTGAATTGTCATTAATGTGGATTTTTTTCTTTTTTGCCAAAAGCCATTGTATTATTATTGCCAGAAAGTAAACCACACCTATGGCAATGAAATAAAAAGCGTAAACAGTAAACTGCTCGAAAGTATTTAAGTGGAATCCATGCCCAGACACGAATACCAAAGTGAGTATGGTTTGCAAAATTAAAGCCAAGAGTGTGTTGATGCCAAAAATTAAAGCAAAACTGTCATCCTCCAAGCTGTTGGCTAACTCAGCACTGAAATAAACCAAAAATTGAAATTGCTTAAGCCATCAAAGGAAATTCCTAGCTTACCTGGCCACGGTTATGGAAAACCCAAAGAGACCGCCAAAAAGTACATAGCCCAAATAGGCCATATAGATATTGGATGTGGAACAGGCCAGCAGAATGCAACAGCCTTCTAGAACGGTCAGAAAAGCCAAGGTTATGAGGCTACCACGAGACTTCAAACGACCATTATGTAGGTAGCCAGCCAATAAGGCTAAGCCTGCCGCCAAAGCTGTAAGGGCTGCATCCACCGCTCCATTCCAGGCAATCTAAAAAGAATTAATTCTTGTTGAATCAGTTCGAAATTCTGAAAATAGCAAGCTACTCACTGAGGGTTCATTTTCAAAAGATTTCCAAAGGACTTGCATATAGGAGGAGACCTGTAATTGACCTCCCAGGCTAATGGCATACCACATGCTCCATTGCAATACCAAAGGATTTGTATAGGCACTAGAGAAATGTGACCACAAGAGTTTCAGTCCGATTTTATATTTACTTTCGACCTTCGCATTCTCTCTATCTGATATATCCGGTCTTGCTTTGTTGTTGTGAAAATATAAACTCTCCTGTACTTTGGGTAAAAATAGAGCCCATACCAAGGATACCACCTGTGCTAAAGATAGACAATTAATGAACTTGATATGTTAGGATAAGGAAAATCATCAACTTACAGCTTGTTGATATATAGACCAAGCCTTTGTAGTCCATCAACTGCCAAGATATCAGACCTTGTCCCATTAGACCAGCCACCAATTTGCCCACAAACATGGCAGCCCTTGTATGGGATGTGACACGGGGATAATATTTCTTTTCAACTTTGGCATAGATATAACAGTAATAGGCCACTTCGGCTGCCTGATAGAATCCATAAAAGATTTCAACTACCTGCAGATTCCAGATTTGCGACGAGAATAACAGAATTCCCCAAACCAAAATGCCAGTCAAGGCATTGGCAATTATGATAGGCTTGTACCTAAAAATAATATGGGTTTAACATGATTTTAGCTATATCATTATTATAATCTAGCAAACAAATTTGAGATAAGCCAACTCGGTCAACTCACCTTAGGAAATCGGTAATAAGAAATACTACAACCAACAAGGCCAGATATGAATATGTCCCCACCGGGTAGACCTGACGATTTATTTGATCCTGAGTCACATTGAACCAATCGCCCAATAAATATTCGGCATGATATGGCTCAGAAGGTCTTAACTCGCGTATAAAGCCAAAAATGCAGAGTAAGCAAGATATTTTTAGCCAAGATTCCATTTTAGCTTTGCTGGGACAAAGCAAAATCGGTGCTGCTGTAATTTTTGTTCGACTCGATCTTCACCCATTCATAAACTGAACTGAAAACTTTCCTACTTAACTAACCCAGCATATTTTGCTATAACTGCACTGCTAATCGTTTGCTAGTCTGAAGTGTTTCCGCACTGAGCAAGCTTCACTATCTTAATATAATTAGACCAATTTTAATAATCATACGTATTCACGTTCTTAAATAACGCCATAGCTAAATACGTAGGGCCCTCGGCTGCAGCTGACTGTGAAATACCCTGTAATACAGGGAGGCACGGGCCTACATTTTGAGGCCCGATCCGCCCCGAACCTAGTCCCAAAAAGAGCCCGAGGCCCGCAAAGCTCGGCCCGGCCCAAGCCAAACACGAAAAAATTTCAACAAAAAAAACCAATGCAATTTTTTTAAATTATAGTATGTCGGTTTTCTTAGATTTATATTTCTTATATTTTGTATACAAAGTTAGTTAATTCCCATAAACTTATTATTTATTACAGTGTTAACAGAATTTATGGCAACTTTTTATTTAAAAATAAAATTTTTCCTAATTTATAACTTTTTAAACGTGTACGACGCTCATCGCTCGTCGCAGAGCTTGCCGGAATAGCCAAAATGTAACGGGCAATTTTTTTGGCAAAGTCCCGCGGGCGACGATAAAAAGACCGGCCCGTGCCCACATCTACCCTGTAAGGACTGAGCAGGGACTGGCAGACTCAAAATTTAATTTCATTCATTATCAAAATCCGATATAGGTAAAAGTGGATCAAGTGACCAGGGTAGCGCCCTAACTAATTCGTTTGGTCTGCCCTTCTTTCGATTTCTTAGTTGGATAGATAGATGGATAGGTCAATAATCATTGTGAACGTAATGCGACAGAGTATGTATAATTATAGAAACTTTAACTACAAATGAGCCGACAACACGACGCACGTGAGTGAGTCTATGTACTTAACAACTTGTTGATATATAGCGATTGGCACGATTCTCTGGTATTTGATAATTTCGATTTACAATTAATTTTACATAGCTGAGTAAATAAAGAAATTAAATCTGGTCTGTCTGAACAAAAAAATAACAGAAGTCTTTCCCATATTACAGACTTAATTACCTCTCGATCTTAATATGAGATTTATGTAAATTTAAAAAATTGCAGCACTATTCAGTATTTTCTTTTCAGTGGGTAAGATTACTTTTTATTTTTTAATACAACTTTAATTTATTTTAACTGATACATTTTTCTCAAATTGTTTTGAATTGAAAGTTTTCTAAATACTTAAAAAGAATCCAAATTTTTTTTGTGTGTTTTTTTTTAATATTTTCATATATTTATAGTATTGGCTTAATCATTTCTAACCATTTTATTATACAATTAATTTTTTTTTTAAATTTTGCGTGGAAAAATATAAAACCAAAGATAATTAAAAAATTCAAAGAAAAATTAAAAAAAAAAATTATAAGTCAATGAAATATTGCTTCCATAAAATCATTTCCATTTACCCACAATTTTATTGAGCTTTATTTTTTTTAATAAACAAATAATATGTTTATATTGGGAATAATCAGAGAGTCTGCTCTTGTCAGTCAGAAAGCTGTCTCTATCACTGTTGGTCTGGAATTGCAACACGCAACTCATGATGAGGGGTCGTCGCAGCATTTATTTTCATAATAAAACTGAATTTCTACGAGCGAAATTAAGTATTCAGCCTTCATACTTTCAGTTGCAAAGCCACCCATTCAGGCGTTCCCGCCAAAGCAAAATACGTATGCATGGGTGGTGGCATGATTTTGGCCAGAGGATGCATACTATGCATACGCACACAAGCGATTTTCTTATTTTTTTTTTTTTTAATAAGGTGAGTCATTCGTTAAACAAGGGTAACAACCACAAAGGATTCGTCGGGAGAGATAGTAGCTAGCTTAGTTTCTAGCGTAAAAGTGCAATCGTTCCCCCAAACGGAACCAGTTCATTTGTATTGTTCGTTCCCCTTTATTTGTTGCCATTATAGATAAGAATGTTTGCCGGCGCAGCCGCTTACAATTTAAATAAAGTAATTGATTCATTGGGATGTGAGCCCTCATATAAATAAAAAAATAAAACAAATCTCTAGAAAGCTTTGTTTTAAATCGGCTTTGCAAGGGTAAGTACATATTCGCTCTTTGTTACACAACTGGGCAATTAACAAAGCAGAGCTCTGATTTATATAAACAATTAATTTTTTTTTAGAAGCAACATGCGAGTATTTCGGCGGGGAACAGTGCAGAAGATTTCCTTATCCTGTTGTGTGGCTTTGCTGATATTATCGCTGTACATATTGAGTCAGGAAAATGATATTGATAAAAGTGTGAAAATGTAAGTTTTTATTCGAATAATTGCAAAATTTATATAAATCAATGTCGTTTTGCAGAAAAATAATTGAGCGCTCCATACGCTCCACCATGAATCAGGGGGAGTGTCGTCGACCGAGTTTGCCATTAGAAAATGCCGATATCATGAAGTTCTACAAGCCCGTCGACCGAATTAACTGCGGTACTGAAGTGGACTGGGTCATGTGCGAGGTTAGATTAAATCACTTCTGAGCAATTAAAAACATATGCCAAATTGCTTAACATCATTTACAAATTTATTTTAAAACAGAAATCGATTTGTTTCGTGAAGCCAGAAATCAGCGCTATTCATGGGGATATCATCTGCTCCTATACGGATATCATACGTAAATCTGATTATAAAGTACGCTTTGGCCGCACAGTAAAAATAAAGGAGCCCTATGTCTTACAGAAAAGTGATTTTGTGAGAGTTTCCTGTCATACAGCAAGTGGTCACAGGTGGGTTGAGAATAATACCAGAAAACCCTTTACTTATTTGGATAAAATTGTCTTTCCAGTTGGTTTGGTATGGCCTATGGCATACGGGATTCTGTGCAGCCTCCCGTTTCCCCTAATTTCTCACCCAATTTGTTGGTCTTGCCGCCAGAGGCTTTGGCCCAACATCAGTTCCAGGATGTGCCCTCACCCAGTTTCTATAATATACTCATGTTTGGCTTCGACTCTCTCAGTCGCAATGCCTTTATACGCAAGCTACCCAAAACCTATAACTACCTGGTTACCCAGCTCAAGGCCATTGTTTTGCAAGGTTACAACATTGTGGGCGATGGCACACCTCAGGCTCTGGTGCCTTTGTTAACCGGCTACACAGAGCTAGAATTGCCAGAGACTCGAAAACGCATAGCGGAATCTGTTAGCGTTGAGTCGTATCCCATGATCTGGCAGGATTTCGCACGTCTTGGCTACATGACTTCTTTCAATGAGGATTTGCCGAATGTGGGAACCTTTACGTATCGCATGAACGGATTCCAGTCGCAGCCAGTGGATCATTATCTCAGAACCTACTATGTTCAGGCTGAGAACATGCTCAGTGGGAGTCCACCAAACTGTGTGGGTCATCAACCCGATCATATTGCAATGCTAGAATATACCAAAAATTTTATGACCAAGTATCGGGATGTGCCACGATTTGTGTTTAGTTTTCATGGTGGACTCTCGCATGATTCCATTAATCTGATTGGGGCAGCCGACGATGATGTCCATGATTGGCTTGTCAGCCTTAAGGAGAAGGGTCTGCTGGATGATACCATACTTATTTTCATGGCTGATCATGGTAATCGGTAAGAGGATATACTTTTTTTATGTAAATGTGAAATATACCAAAAATTTCCCTTTTAGGTTTGCCGAAGTTCGCGCCACTTTGCAGGGCAAACAAGAGGAACGTTTGCCCTTCTTTAGCTTTACCTTCCCCGAATCCTTCAAGAAACGCTTTTCCCAGGAGTATAACAATTTTGTGATTAATGCAGAGCGTCTAACCACACCTTTCGATGTACATGCCACACTCAAGCATCTGATAAGTAAGTCGGTTACTCTAGACCAATTCAAAATCTATTTAATGTTTTACCCAAAGGATTGCAAACTGCGGGGGCACCGCCTCTGGAAGACCCGACCTCCGATGATAGCTTCAGCTCTACCTTCGAGACGGGCACCTCTTTCAAGAAGCCCCCAAAAATAGTTCTCTCCGAGCTAGCTCGAGGTCGGGCCATATCCCTCTTCGATCGCATACCAGAAAATCGCTCCTGTGCCGATGCCTATATAGAGCCGCACTGGTGTGCCTGCCTGAACTGGGTGCCTGTACAATTGAACGACACTAAGTATGCCAGCAGAATACTCAAGGCCGCCAACAGTATTATAGCCAGCATCAATGCTGCAACAACCCCTCTTCGCGAGCTCTGTGCTCCATTGCAGCTGCAACAGGTGAACTGGGCCCTACGCTTGCGGCCCCACAAAGAGCTCTTGCAGTTCAAGACCAACAGCGATAGGGATGGCTTTCTGGCTGATATGACCGGTGAGACCGTGGTGCATGAAGAAATGTATCAGCTACAGTTAATTACCCAACCCGGGCTGGGCTTGTTCGAGGCAAGTGTGAGCTACAATTTGGAGACTTTTAGTGCCACAACAAAGCTCTCGGATATCTCCAGGGTGAACAAATATGGCGATCAGGCCCGTTGTATATATGAAAGAGATCCAGAGATGCGTAAATATTGTTACTGCCGAGACTAGTCAAATCGCGAATCGACAGCAAAAGTTCTCAATAGGAATTCATTTTGTTTTTTTTTTGAAGTACTTAAAAAACTCTGCACTGATTTCATACCTAAAAATCACAAATGCACTCAGACAGATATTATCGCACATTTTAGGTATTAAAATTTATAAGACTTTTTCGAAACCAAAACGAATAACAATTTGTATTCTCTATATTTGCCTGACTCGAATATATTTTTAAGCTCTCTTTCTCTGTTTTTATGCTCTAGTCAATCTAAGTCAGAAAGTTTCGAATATTATGAAAAGAATAATGAAGTAAATAAATATATATTTTTCAAAAATAAAAGACAAGATCTTTTGATATATATATATATATTTTTTTTTTGTTGTTGTTGTGGTTTTTATTTTGAATATCCATAAATATATTTGTATATATATATATACGCTTATTTCTGTCTGCCAAATTTGCAAGTCGAATAACAGAGAAGTGAAATCAAAAATCTTCTGGATTATGCATAAATTCGTATTCGTCACTGCTATATACATTATCTCTGCATGCTTGTGTGTGTGTGTGTGCATTCTGGTTTAAAAATATTTAAAGTGCTTATCGATGTTTGCTTTTTGTTTTTTTGGTAAGGCGGATTGGATTGGTTTTTATTTTATTTTTTTTTTAATATTTTAAATACGATTAAATCCTTTACTTATTTTTTTTTTTAAGTAGACAAATAGAGGGGTCTTGGGTTCTTTAAATTCTATACTTATAATAATTTATTTTTCTTGCAAAATATTATAGATTATTTAATTTTTTTTTTTTATAATTTGTTAATTCATGTGCCTTTATTTTATATAATTTTTTCGATCTAAATGTTAAAGTACTGAGCACTGAAAGAATATAAATTCTTCTTGACTTAGATATATACTAAAGATAGGCCAAGTTTAGCTTGCAAAAAAAAAAAAAACATAAAAAATAAATAATTTATTGAACATAAAAGTTTCGACTTTTTTTTATATGGCTAAAAATAATTAATTCTTTAAATTTAATTATAAATTTAAATAATAAAACAAGGCAGCTAAAAACAAATAGGAAACCAAATTAATTTTTCAAATTAAAAAAATAAAAAATAAAATAAAATATTTAAAAAAACACTTAATTCCCACTATAAATTTCTGTTAAGTGAGGGCCGTTCTTTTTTTTGTTTTTCTTCCTTTTCAACTTAAAGTCTAAGCAGAGAAATATTGCCTCCGAGTATTTAAATCTAGTTTCTAAAATAATTATAAAAAAATGCTTTAATCCATTAACTTTACCAACTTATAAGTATGACCATAAATTGTAATGATTTGGTTGCTTGGATTTGAAAGTGGTTCGAGCGGATGCTGTGTGTATGTGTGTGTGTTTGCTTTGTTTAGGTGAAGACACCGTGGGCGGCGACTTTGTGTCACGACACTGAAGTGGCCAGAAATTCCTGCAAGCGCTGCACAGTTCCACGATCTAATTTACATAGGTCAAAGTCAAAGGTCTTGGTGGTGATCTCATAGCGGCCGGTAGCGGCAATCAATTCCACCACATGCTGCAGTTCGTCATTGTCCTGGAGGGTCATGATTTTCTGGTGCAACTCCTGTAATTCAATGAGGTATTCTGTGGGTAATGAGGCGCCTGCATTGGTCACTGTTGGTGTGGGTGTTTGGGTGCGGGTGTTGGGGGCATCTGCCGGTGAGTGACCACTGCTGCTGTTGTTGTTGTTGCTGTGGGTTGTTGTGGTTTGACTGTTGTTGTTATTGGTTGAGGTCTTGTTGGCCGTGGGCGAGGATGAGGTGGACGTGGGTATGCTATTGCTGTTGTTGTTATTGCTCAAAATACTTGAGAAGGCATTGTTTGATGAGTTTGGCGTATTGCCGGATTGGCGCAGTGACGGAGATTTGGATTTCTCGCGCGTGGCCTTTGACTCTTTTTTGTTGGTTTTCACCGGAGGCTCGATGAACGTGCTGCCGCCAGCGGTCGAGCCGGACTCGGTATTGCTATTTGGTGAGCTTCGCCGGTTTCGCTTCTTGTCCTCCTTGTCCGATTTATCAGCCTTTGTGTCAGTTTTGCTGGTTTTGTTGTCCGCGCTACGTTGAGATCCCGCCTTGGCCGGTTCTTTGCCGCCGCTGGCCTTGCCTTCCCTGGTGCTGGGTGAGGCAGCAGCGGTTGCACTGTTCGTGGCCTTGCTGGAGGCAGCCGTCTGCTTGTGGCTCGTCTTGGCCGGCAGATCGGGGAAGCTGCTATTCGAACTGTCCGAATGCTGGACTGTGGCTGCTGCGGCCGCTGCCAGGGCCGTTGTGGCTGCTAAATCAGGTGCCGACTGGGCCGAGTCCATGTCACTTAAGTCCAAATTGTTGGGGCCCTTGCCTGGGGCAGACTGCTGTTGCTTGCCGCCATGCTTGTCTCCGGAATCGCGCTGACGCTTGTCCTCTTTGGAGCTGGAGCCTTTGTCCTTGGATTTCTTATGCTTGTCTTTCTTGTTGTTGTTAGCAGTGGTGCTGCCTCCGGATGCGGTCTTGTTGCCAGAGCCTTCGGTCAGAGGACTGGCCACTTGTGGCTTGGGCGAAGGAACCACCGGCTTTTCCACTGAGCTCTGGGACTTGTCCTTTTCGCGTTCCTTTGGCTTATCGCGGTCATTGCGCTCTTTATCCTTGTCCTTGCTCTTGTCTTTCTTCTTGTGCTTGTGAGATTTCTTGTCTGTGCTGCCGTTGCTGTTGTTTGTCTTGTCCTGTTTTTGATCGGCAGATTTCTCAGACGATTTGGGGGGCTCATCTTTTTCCGGATTCCGCTGCTTGGCGCCGGTAGAGGCTAGGCTGCTGCTGCTATTGCTGCCCACCGAAGTGGGTGTGGCTTTGCCAGCTGTGTTGTTGTTCTTTAAAGCATCATAGGTTGCGCTGGCAGCGGCCTGGACATGATTTCCACCGGCTGGGCTGTCGCCGTAGCCACGTTCGTCTTTTAGTTGTCGCTTGTGATCTTCCCTTTTCTCGCGGTCTCGGTCACGGTCTTTGTCCTTTTTCTCCTTTCTTGATTTTTTATTTGAGCTACGTTCTTTGTCCTTGGGCTCTGATTTGCCGGACTTGTGGTCATCCCGCTCTTTGGATTGCGAGGCTGGTGCTCCGCTAGCTGTCTCGATGGCTAATTTCTTTGGGCTCGACATATTTCTATCTGCCGAACTGTTGCTTCTGACTGCTTTGGGACTGAGGGAGCGTTTTGTGGCCACACTGCTGCTGCTGCTTTGCTCTCTATCGCGTTCCTTGTCCCTGGTTTTATCCTTCTTTGACTTTTCTTTATCCTTCTCATGCTTACTGCTACTGTCTCCCGACTTGCTGGACTTGCGTTCTTTATCGCGACCATGGCGATCTTTCTTTTCCTTATCGCGTATCTTTTCTGAGCTTGCGGATTTGTCACGTTCCTTGCTGGATTTGGATTCATGAGTGCCACTGCCTTTGCCACCGGCGGACGGCGCCTTGGCATCCGGTGAGTGTTTGGATCCAGAGGCTGACAAGCTGGTATTGCTACCGCCGCCGCTGCCTTTGGTAATTGGTGGACCAAATATATTTGAGAAGGAGCTTGTTTTACCACCATCTTCATTGCGTGATTTGTGCTTCTTGTTGGGATCCAGGCTGTTGCTGCTACTAGAGCCGCCCTTGGCCTTGACGAGGTTCTGATCGGAGCCCAGTACATCTGTGACATTCGGCGAGGCTGTCCGATTTATATTACCGGAGTTGCCTAAGCTGGCACCAAATACCGGCACTCCTCCACCACGCATTAACTTTGCTCGAAACTCTTCTGAGGGCGCTTCAAAGACATGGGTCTTGATTTCGGACCGGTGACGTGGTGGTCCTGTTTGTTGCAAGTCCAAGTCATATTGGTATACGATACGTTTGGGTTCATCTCGATTTCGAAAATGTATTTCTACCGGCAGTAAGAAGCCTGCGTAGCCGGATTCTTGTATGACATAAGGCGGCTCTTTTATAACTGAAGTGCAGATAAACAAGAAAAATTACATTATTGATTTTGTTTTGCGCGCCAAATGAAGTCAGTTGGGGGCAGAACTCACCTCGTTTGGGCTTGGGAAATGATTCATGGAGATTGAAAACGACCTTTTCGACAAACACACTTATATCCGCCTTGTTGACGCCCTGTACATATATCTCCCAGTCATGTGTGAAACCCTCAGGCGTTTTCTTGCTGCGGAGCTTGGATGAATTACCAATCTCGAATTGCACCTTGCACGCCATTTTTTGCAGCGTTCGGGGGTCCCGGCTCAGACATCAATTCGTACTCGCCGTGCTGTAATATTCTAACAAATTCTCCGTTTTACATTTCTTTAAGTTTAATTCTTGCAATATGTAAACAAAACGGTGCTTGTGGCGGACATGCGCTGCAACTCTGCCAAAGTGTCCTGCATTTTATTAATTTTTTCAATGGTTAACCAATCCGAGTTGAGATTTGCTAAGCAAGCCTATTAAGGTGTTAGTTTTCTTACAATTACCTAATTGTCTTAAAACACAATCCAATTGAACTTTTTGTATTTTTATATTTGTATTTTTATTGTACTTTTCAGAACTGAATCAATTGTTCTTTAATTATCGGAACGATTGCCGAACCATATCGAGCGACCATCGAAACTGATTCAGGCGATATGTGGATATCGAAATTTGCGCCAGTTGGTTCATATTTTAAAATTGACATTAATGCAATGCTTTTATTATGCCGAAAGAGGGCGCTTCTCATTACGCTATTTTCGCTATAAATGCTAAGTACTTTTATTTATTATTTCTAATATAAATGGAGACGTGCTTTTATTTTTTTTAATAGTAAAAAATGTCTATTTAATAAGAAGTGAAATAGATTTTTGAAAACATGTAAGAAGCCATATAAATAATAAGCAATCTACAATGTTGTTGCATACATGTTTGCTTTTATTATAAAATACAATTTAAACATATAAAATTGTGGGATTGCAATTTAATGTGGGCTTATTAGTAATCAATTATTGAATATTCTTAAACTTATTAAAAAAATCAAAATTCTTTTAAATAACTATTTCAACAGCCAACATTAAATATTTACATAAGAAACTCGACTTTCCCTCTTGCTGCATTTCGTAAAAAAAAACAAAATTATAGTCAATATTTAATGTAGCGTTTTAATTGAAAAGCAAACAATAACATAAATAAATACAAATAAATTTTAAGAATATATAATGAGTGAATAGATAAATTTATAAGCGTCTTCTATTAGTTGAATACTCCTTTCAATTAAGTTAAGATGCCATGAAATTAGTTGTAATTGAAAGTCTTTTGTTCTCAGAAAAGTCTTTGTCTTATGACTTAGATTATAGACCTTGCCAATTTAGGATTACTGAAAACGTTAAAGCGTTATCATCATTATTATACCTATTTGACGGTGAGCCAGCTTCTAGTATCTCCTCTGAAGCGGACTGGCAACAAAGGCAAAAGGATTACGTGTTGTATACGACTTAAATGAAGTTTTATGTTCCCTTACAGTAATTTATTCATCCGATTTATATTAAATTCAAAGTCGATTCAATATTACCCATATCTTTATTGTTGGAAAAAAAATTATGTAAATAAAAAACAATTATCATTTTGTATATTCACTATGACATGTTGCGTTCCACTTGTTCGGTGTGCCTAGATTGTTTGCTTGTTCATAAAAGAGAGAGAGAGAGAGTGTGTGTGTGTGAGAGAGCGAGTTAGATGGGAAGTGATGGAGAGCTGTGCTTTTCAGCAAACAAGCCCATTTGAATGAATTAAAAGTAAACACGTATTGTGCAAGCATCTTGACAATTCGCTCACACATGGAGGCTTTTAGGCATAGGGAATACCGCAGGCTGAGTATGGGTGACTGTGACTGTACGTGTGGCCGAAGCGAAAACCAAGTGAGAGAATAATCGCAACCATAATAAGTTTACACAACTCTACACAAAGCAGCACTGTTGCTGTATTTTGTTTTGTTCCTGCTCTGTCACCACGGACGCCAACAAAGGAGCGCAAAAAAAAATATATAAAAATATAAAAAAATAAAAGAAGAAAGTATAAAACGTACCCTGAAAGTGCCAAGAATATGGGGGGATCATGGAGAAAAGAGAAGAAGAGAGGAGAGAAGAGGAGAGTCGACAAGTGCAAGCCCAGATGCCTTGGTCTCGACCAAGTTTAAGTTTCGTTAGCTTGAGTTTGTTCGTGTTTTATAGTGGTGCTTTTAAAATTAAATAAACTTTTGAACAGGCAAACATTTCCCATTTAAATGCAAAAACAAACACATTTTTAATGTTTTCATAAAACTTATTTGAAATTTTCATTATGAAAACACTTTGTCTAATGTTGTATGGTTTGGGTATTTGCGTTCGCTCGGCCGGAGGTTATCTGAAAACCTTTTTCGTATCATATCCTCCAAATGGGGTTATCATACACTTCAATGGCAGATGGAACTGAATTTGTGTAAATAAATGCTATTTAATTGGGATGCTAAGAACCAAACAAATGTTTGTTTAACTTGGAAACTTTTATTAATTACATTTCCATGGCAATCATCTTTTAGTAATCAAATATGATTATTGCTTTGAGATATTATTTATCGAATCGGCTTATTGACAATTTAAATTATATTTTTAGGCTTTCCATCTAAATAAGCTAGTTGATTTAGGAGAGAATTTATATTTAGATTAATCAGAAATGACTATGATTATTTACTAGACAAGGTTAAAATTTTTCTCTTAAGGTCTTTGAAGGGTCCTAATCCGAGAAATGAATCACGATCTTAAGAGAGATCGGAAAACCTCCAAGACCCTTTCGAACTTTGTATTGATTTGAGATACTATTTATCCATTTCTTAACTTTTTTTTGTGATTGCAGATCCCAGATCTCGGTCTACAACCTGATACTATCTAATTTCGTTGGGTCCCTGGATAGTAATATCATAAAAATATATAATATTAAAACTTGTCTTCTTAAGGATTTTTTTTTCTTGTGATCCCAAAACCTCAATCAATTTCAGGCTATCAATTACTCCAGCGAGCCAGACTCGATTCTGCCTGGAATCGTTGGGTCCTATAAAAAATATTATAGTATGATAATATTTTAGGAGAGGTCCTGATTGTAATGAACCAAAACTCCGGGTTAAGTTTTACGATTTCATGATTTATCTGAGAGCCTCTGAAATCTCTGGTACACTTTGAATTCCATATATATAGAAACAGTTCAGAATCTTTATTATTGTTGCTACTTAAATAGGTAACAAGCTGTCTGCGTTTATTTCTGCCTCATCCTCGGATTCATTACTTGGTTGGGTGCGGTACATTCCTGTGCGGGGACGTTCAGCTGGCGGACCCAAAGGATCCACATGCTGATCAACTGTAGACATAAAATTGAAATTATGTATTTTTTGGGGATTCAAAAATCTATACTTGCCTGAGTAGAATGACTGATCTGGATTATAGACAGTACTGGTTGAGGCAAGTGTATTCGAGATCTCACCATTTTCCTGTAAGCGCTCTTCATTGGACTGTCGGAGGCCTTAAAAAAAGATTTTGGTGAGTTAAAAAAAGATTTTCAAAAGATACTCACTTCTTAGCCTACTTCCACGGCCAGAGGCAGCTGAAGAGAGGCGTTGCTGTTGATAGCGCTGTTCATTTTGCCGTTCCTGTTGCTGCTTGTGCAGCCTGGCATAATCCAGGGCATACTTGTCATAGAGCTCGGACATGCCCAACGATTTGGTCACCTGCATCAAGGCACGCACACAGGTGAGATTGTCGGGAAAGCGGGCATAGATCTTCTCGAACATGCCCAGATACTGCTTGGGCGGTAGATACGAATTGCGAAAGCAGCTGGCAATACGTAGCATCAAGTTGGCATCGTTAGGATCGGCTAGGACGGCTCTCTCGTAGTAGTAGAGAGCCTTTTCTGTGGCCTGCAGCTTGATGTAATAAGAGCCAATGGAGCTGGCAATGTTTATGTCACTCGGATTAATACGATAGGCCTCGTTGTAGTACTGATTGGCCTCTTGATGATCCTGGATTTGCTCATATATGGAACCCACCTTTTCGAAAAGGCGTGAATCAATGTCGGCAGCTGAAATGCCCAATACCTGTAAATAAGCCTGCAAAGCTCCAGGGGCTGCGCTTAATTTGAAATTGCTACCCAAGCTGACGCTATGGCGACGTTCTTGGAGCTTGGACAATTGATAGTAGACATGGCTATGCTGGACCGAATGCGGCACCATCAACTGCTGCTTGAGGCTCTCGAATAATTCCTCGGCTAACTCAAAGTCCTGTTCCTGCAGAGCTACCAGGCCCAGATTATAATTGGCCTCGAAGTGCGTGGGCTGCAATTGCAGAGCCCGCTCAAGGTGCTGGCGAGCCAGGGGTAAATTTGACTTCTGCATTTCCACAATACTGGCATTGACCAGGGCCAACGTATTGGTCTGGAGTACGCCCAATTCTTGCAGCTGATTGAGGCAATGCGAGGCCATCTCCAAGTTACCCAACTAAAAAAGAAAGTAGGAATATAATTTTTGATGAACTTCAATTTTTCGACTACTTGCATTGATGTAGATAAAGCTGAGATTGGTCAAGGCGCTGGCGGTCATGGAACCTTCACTCTTCCGATCGTACATTTGCAAGGTCTCTATAGCCTGGGAGACATCGTTTTGACGCAAATAGACCAAGGCCTTGTTCAGTTCCAGTTCGTTAGCCAACCAGGATAGATTCGAGGTCTTGATTACCTCAATGCACCAATTGTAACCTTAGAAGGGTTTTTCATTAAAAGAATCAGTAGATTATATTCAAAATACTCACCGTCATTGTAGTTATCTTCTATAATGGGAGAAATCAGATCTACAATCATGGTAATGGCTCGTTTCTCGGCATTTCGTCGCTGCTTGGTGTAGACAGCCAGTTCATCTGTCTGCAGGGCCTGAAGTATATAACCATTTCTCTTCTTCTGGGCCGCCTTATCTGAAGCATCGGTCTCATCTGCTGTTTTGCCTGGCTGGGTACCTAGGCGAAAAGCCTTGTCCTCAATGACATCCACATCCGCTGCATGGTCACCTGAATTGTCGGCTTGTGCCAGACCTTCCTTGGCCTGCTCCGCTGCCTGCTGCTGCAATTTGATTATGTTATTCTCATTCTCTAGGTCGCTTTCGCATTCGATAGGCTGAACTTCGCAGAGATTGCGAAAAGTGGTCTTCATTTTCTCCACATCGCCCATGGCATAATAGCAGAGCAGCAGGTGAATTCCACTACGCACGTCTGCCCGCTCCGACATGATGAACTCAAAGCTTGAGGCCGCATCTGCATATTGGCCCATGCGTACAAACAGGACTCCAATATTCTCAGTGATTCTCAGACGCAACTGTTTCAGATTATTCGGCACAGAATCAAGAGCCATGCGATACATTTTAATGGCCTTTGGGAAGATGCCCATTTTGTAGTAAATGTTACCCATGTTGAACTTCAATTGATTCACATGCTGGAACATTTTATTTTTGGTCATGATGCTGTACGTGTTCAGAGCCTCAATATGCATTTCGTTGTTCTCATATTGCTCGGCGAGATTAAAGAAAATCTAAAAAAAAAGCGAAAAGAAAAATGAAATAATAAATTCGGTTGTGGTTACAAATTCCAAGAAGAGTGAGTGAGTTAAATCATAAATGAGCATGTGCAATCAAGTCCTCGCAATTCAATGCACTGTTCTATGCGACGAAAGAGTCCGTTGAAGCAGATAATTGAGTTCATCCACTTTCAGCATAAAATGAATTCGGGTATTAGGAACGTGACCAAAATGGGACTAAGTGAAATAAAAAGTTGTTGAGACATGGGCTCCAAGGCTACAGGAAAATGGGTTTATTTTAAAGGGATTAAAACTTCAGGTGGCTCCAAGACAACAAAGAAAATAAGTTCTATACTCTTTTCGAAGAAATAAAAGAACTTAATCAGACATGGTAGGTCTCCAAGAGTTACCTTCAGATTGCTCAGTATTACTAGACAAATATGCGACCTTCTTTTGGGTTAAGACTCTAGGCTAAGTCATATCATATAGCTGTCATATTAACCTAAAACCATTCTAGGAAACACTCTAGCTTTGAATAACTTATTTCATTTAAATCAAACATTTGAAGTTCTTTGATAAGGAAATAAATTTGTACCAAATTTCTCTTGGATTGAACTATATCATATAGCTAATTTTGTTTAAGTTATACCTGAGAAAACTTATGCCTTATGCAAAAGACCTTAAAAAGTCTACAAATTTTTAGTATTTATAAAAGAGATCAAGAGATATATCAGAGATTAGTTAAGAAGCCCAAAATGAAATTTCTGAATTTCTGGCATTGTTTATAGAGATAAAGTAGAGATATTTAGTTACTCTGACTAAAAGTCGTTTTGGTAAATTCAGGAAAATTTGAGATACCTCAAAGGCACAAGCTATAAAAATCTGATTTATATGAAAAGGAAAAGTCCTTATGCATCCTGCCATATTCACTGGAGGAGCACTTTAAGGTGATTTAATTTTTGCCTGAAAAATTCATTGTGGCTTGAAAGTTTGCTCTGGCAACTCATTGAGGCAGTCCCAGCTCAAGGTTTTGTTTTGAAAAGTTTTCAGTTTTGTGCATAATTCAAGCTAGCAGCACCAACAACAAATACACCAAGCCAAAGACAACATTCTAAAAAAAATAACAAGGATCAAGTCTAAAAAAAAAAATATATATAAGAAAAAAAAAAACACATAAGCAAAAATTTTGAGCTGCTAACTAAATTCAAGTTTTCACCACAGAATTTTAGTATGAACATAATATGAGGAAACAAAAACCAAGGGGACCGACCAAGAGATCTGAAGACTAAAAACTAATTTCATTGTACAAATATTTGTGAATGTTGCTGTATGTGTATGTGTGTGTGTGTGTGTGTTTGTGTGTGCGTTTGAATTTCTTACCGCATAAGTCAGGTCAAAGTTGTGGAAAACATTTTCGCCATGCTGGTCACGAAATCGATGCAGTGTGCGTTCTAGGGAAAAAGCCTCCTTCGCCTTGTTTAAGGCCTCGGCCAGAGCGGATTTTGCTTCGGAGTTGAGCTCACTGCTGTTGCTACGATTTGCCGTGCCCCGGCTGGCTAGGATAATTGAGGACTCCAACAACTTGACTATCTTGGCCTCGAGGTTCTTGTATTTGATTTGCGGGCTGCCAAAGAATACCGGAAATGGTGAACCTCATTTAGGCCTGCCACACACTTTATTTTTATTTAATTGTTTACTCACTTGACTTCCTTGGCCACATCCACGGCGGCATTTGCCGCCGATAGCGTCTGTTGCTTGGCCTTCTCCAGGAAAAATTGATCGAATCTCTGACCAGCCGAGCCACTGGTGCTAGCTGCGTAGCCCACCGCCCTCACTGCCGTCGAGGGCCTTGCCATAGCTGTTTTGTCTCCACCAGCAGCGCCCCTGCTAACCAAATTTCCACGCTGCAAGCATGTCGAAGCCAGTAAGTCTTTGTTCAGTTATACTTGACTTTATACTTACCGAAAAGAGCAATGAGGTGGGCGGCCTTCCTGCTGGCGTGGGCACTGGCCCAACTGGCCCAACTGGCTGCTGGGCTGCCTGCTGTCCTGCCTGGTCTATGGAACTGCCACTCATTGCACTGTTGTCTCAGCAGCGTTAATTAAATTCTAGCACAAATGACAAAAACTAATAACAGCGGAAGATTTTGAAATCGACTTTTCGCTTTGGCCTTTTTTACTTTTTTTGCTTTTTGTAGTTTGTGCTCTGTTGAGTTCTGGCAAAGGACTACGGTCAGGGCTGTTTGTAGCCAGGGGCTCCTTTTGTTTTGTGCTGTCAGTGTGGCGCCGTTTCCCTGGCAACCAAACCTAAGTGGTGAGGGTGTGAGAGCATGATGAAGGAAGGCCCTGTGGTGTTTATACACTTTGTTGCTCTTGTTGTTGATGTTACCGGTCTATTTTGCAACTGTTGTTTTGCTGGCGGCCTGGCAACCCTCGGCCAGGGTAAGCTCTTATTGTTGGTTGGTATACCAGGTGGTCTATTACGAGAGGCCGAAATTCATTTCGGATGCAAGGCCATTTTCAATCAGCTTTGACGAATTATGCAAACTATTAGGCTAAGCAAGGCAGCCGTAACAAATTGAAAACTCTGGTTAGGCTCAGGATAATTAATTAAGATAGTTGGTAAATAAATTAACAGCATTTGCTTTTGATTAAAATAAAATAGATTTGTTGGCTTGTTAGGTCAAAAAAACTACAGTCGTGTTTGCGCAGTGCTGAATTGAAATGGCTGCACTTCTGTTTTGAATACATTAAAAATTAACAGATTATTAACACTTTGCATGGATTCCTTTTTTATTTTAAAACAGACAGAAAAAATTGTTTTGATAAATATATATTTTTTCATATCGGATGAAACCCTTATATATGTATATATTTTTTTCCTATTTTTATTTATTATTTTATCAGAACTTTTATGACTTCAAAGTGAAGTCCATGGGAGTAAAATTTTGAAAAGAATTTAATTTTCAATTTGAGCTTTTGTGTATTATTTTTTTACACGAAGCCCATATTAAATTACATTATTTATTGGAATAACTGCTAGCTTAGTATTTAAAAAGGTTCACGGAAGATAAAATACAAAAAATTCAAGGGAGCTTAAATTTTCTTTTATAAATATAAAAAAAAAAACATATTTTAAAAATCCCATCGTTCTTGAACCAATTACGAAATATTTACGATTGGCAATGATGAAATTTAAAATTCCAGAACTCATTCTTTATTTCTGATTGTACTGACTGTACCTTTCTGAACATTGATTGTAAGTAAAATGATTGAGCTACTTTTCGTTTTTTAATTATTTCATTTACCAAATGAAATGTGAAATGCGAAAGTTTAATGTTTTTTGGGTGGTCCGGACAATCTGTGAATCTGCCGAAGAGCTATTACTCACTTGTCAGGAAATTGATTGCAGGTGATTGGCAGATATTGGATATAAAACATTTGCAATACACTTAAAAAGTTGCCTCGATTAAAATATCCTTTTGTCTTTACTTTTTTTTTTAAGCCAGTGAAATTCGATAACATTTGTAAAACAAGTTGTATTGGTGGAGTGCCCCCCTTTCCCCAATGCCTCTGACATTGATATATTGATAGTGGAAGTGTCAGAAGAGCAAGCAAAAACATTTGTAATAAAAAATTCAATATTTTCATACGAAAAAAATTAAAAGTGAACAAATTTATTGTGAAACTTACAAGGTGATCTCTCTCTCTCTCGTTTTAATTTACTTTATGCTTAGCCATAATTTATGACAATCTGGCAGGGTTCTCCTCAATGCTAATCAGGCCCTCGACTAGGTCTTCCAAGGGCTGTAAAACAAACACTTAACAGCCGCTTTATGTGTCAGTCAAGAAGGTGTAAATAATTTAAGGACATGTGGAATATCAAAAGTTGAAAAGCAATTTGCCTGTGCGAAGCGCACAAACGGAGAGTTGATTTGTGTCCTTGTAAATAAAATATTTAATAACCAAGTGAGCAGCTTGTTGAAATTGTTGGTTTATTTGCTTATTTGTTTATTTTGTGTCTGCATTACCATTACACACAATGTTCTGTTTACTCCTGCATTTGTAGATAAACAAACTAACAAAAAAAAATTATATATGCCAATATTTGACAAATGTTATGTAAATTATGCAATCAGGTCTACAGTGAATTAATTGCAGAAATCAATTCACATACCCAATTACTTCAAATCCATAATTGCATCAAACTATCAAAATATAGTTGAACTTCAACTTATATTGCTTCCTAATCAGGTAAAATTGTTGGTATAAAATTTGCCTTTTGGGTATTGATTAATCTATCTGATTTTGCATAAATATATTGATTGGTTTTTATTTGAAACTTGTCGATTTACGATATTTAAATATTTGATATTTTAAGACAATATCAGAAGCTCAATATTAATTAAAATCAGAGATATTATTTGAAAATATAAATAATGTTTAACTCGATCGAGGCCGATTTTGGGATACCCTGTACCTAGTAGACGGAATTGAAAAAGAAAAGGTGGCAACCCTAGTCGGGTAGTAACCCTGATCGTCTACATTCACATAAATCCTCCAGTCTTAATATTCCTTTGAATCCAACAACACATTGTTCACAATAGTGCAAGCACGCCATCTATCGGACTGTTCATTCAACCGTTTGCCAGTTTGCCGTTTGGAATTAAAATCTTTACTCTGAAAATTTGTTTTTTGTATATCTCATGTAAATATGGTCCGATTTTTGTCATGTTTGATATCAATCGAAATATTTTTAGATTTCTAACAACTTTTTGGAAGCAACTAATAACAAAATCCTAAAGCTGTAGAAATTACAAGGCTTTGAAAAAGTGAAGGGGGCGGAAGGAGGGGCGGGGGGAGAAACAAAAATAAACTTGACCAGCATACACACATAAGGAGTCCGTATCCCAAGTTTGGTTAACCTAACTTTTATAGTCTAAGATCTAGGTGGCCACACGGACGGACGTGGCTATATCGATTTCTCTAGTCAACCTGATCATATTGTGGGTAACTTTGGGGGGCCTCCGACGTCTCCTTACAAACATATATACATAATATACCCTTTATCTTAAAGTACAGGGTATAAAAATAGATAGAATTTTTTTTTGAAAGTAAACTAGCAAATCAAGTATTTCGTTTAAGATTAAGATATAATATCTTTAGGGCGTAACCCGTTTTAACTAAACTGACAGTGGTAATATGACACTTTATAGTGTCATATAAAATAAAAGAAAAGAAAAATATAAGATAACTGACTAAAACTGGCGTACAATAAAATTTCCCTTTTCATTGTACTTAATAAGCAATTACAATAAATAACGATATAAATAAATTATTCAAAGAATTTTTCTCTTTCCTGGCAAACGGAGGACATCGACAATGTCGCCAGCATTGAGGTCTTTTCAACAACAAAACTTTCTTTTTGTTGTTAATATTGTTATTGTTGCTGTTTTCTCTCAGCTTTTCCCTCATACCCGAATGCGACACTTTTGTGCCTGGGCAAATTGCCCGGTGCCTTGCCCACCGAAATGCCAACAACCTTCCGTCGTTCTCTCTCTCTCTCTCTCTCTTTATTATTTTCTTTCTGTCTCCCTTCCTCCGTGCGACTTATTCAACGAAGAGAATTACTTATTCAAACTTTTGTGTTTTTATTGTAAATTTGCCATTTCCGAACGCAAAAGGCGGCGCAGGCCACAAGAATACGCATTCGGTGTTGGGCTTTCTTTTTTTGCTTGTGTGACTGTGTGTGTGTGTGTGTGAGGCACATTTGCATACAGAATGTAAATTATATTGTCCGTTTCATGCTCTGACACTTAAGAGACAAAATGAAATAAAAGATGACAAGAGCGACAAGAACGAAACTGAATGAAAAACACCGACTATAAGGCAGCAACACCACACAACACAAGGCAAGGCAAAAGCCACCCAAGCCAATTCAAGGCAGGCCTCTTCACACAAACACACACATACACACACATCCACATTTTCATTTACACACGCAAACACAATCACTACAAAATGTCGCCTTCAACTGAAGCGGGCTTGAGTGAGGGTGTGTGTGGGGGTGAGTGTAAGACCGGCCTGGCGAAAAGGTGAAGTGCGATAGTGTGCAAGTGGCTTTCACTTTTTCGCATATGTTGTTGCGACTGCTGCAGAGCATTGTGGACCACGTGAATCTGCTTTAATATTTTAAGAGCCGTAATGAAATCGGCTTGCTTTGCCCACGCCATCATCCCCTTTCCACCTTTGCCTTCGCCACGCCACCGCCAACGGCTTCTGCCGCCCACGGTCGCTTTTCCCAATTTGCGGCAACTGCGGCTCCTCCATGGCCGTGGCTTCCTTTACTTCTCCCTTTTGACTTGATATGCTACCAAATGTTATAGAATGAACCCGACTTGACATAGTGGAGTTGAGAGAATCGTGCAGAAACGCATACATAAAAAGTTTCGCATTCTGGCAACAGGACCAGAGCGGTAGGAATTATTGGACTTTTCAAAAAATTGAGCTCCTAAAGGGCAATAAGGTTGCGTACAAATTGAAATTTTGAGCCAGGTGAACCATTGAGCTCATCGCCATATTCAAACTGCCTGGTGGCGTGGGAGAGCATTTGCTGGTTTATATCGGATCTGCCGATGTGCATATGGTTTGATTGCATTCCTATCAAATTGGAAACCTCAGGATCTAAGTCGGATAATATTGCGCTTATTGGGACACTTTTAAATTTGTATTTCATTGCTTAAGTTGCTTTATTATTTTTTATTTTTATTTGTTGAGTTATAAGAAGCTTTTGTTTGATTAAAACATGAAATCCCCAAGCCTTAGTTACTATTTTGAAAAACATTTTTTATTTATTGAAAAAAAAAGGAAAATATTTATAAGAAGCTTTTACTTGTTTAAAATAAAAAATCGCCCAGCCTAATTCAGTCAAAGGTTTTGTATTTTTTAGGGCTTCTGAATTTCTATGCACATCGAAAAGCTTATAAAAAAAGACAAGGAGCAAATATTTCTTTCTTTATAGTAAAAGTTTCACAATAAATATAGAAAGAATATTTTTCTTAAATTTGCCTGACATATTTAAAAAAAGTTATGCAAACAAAAGAGTCTTTTTTGTCATAATTTATGTTCTTTTTTTTATTTCAAACAGAAATCAGTTTCTGTTTCCCTAACTTCTTTAATGAGTTCACCTTTACTCCTTTTGAAACTGTGAAGGCATGGAAAATGGGAGAGTTTTGATTGTGAGTCTTTTGTTCAGTGAATTTTTCGTTTGGATTTTAATTTAAATAACGTAGGAAAAAAGTGAGCAGAACAAAATACACAATAAAATAGAATCACAACGTTTATAAATTTTATACTTGAATGAAATTCAAAGTTGAATTATGTATATATTTCATTATATACATATATTTTTTGTGGCATTCCGGGTGGACCCGTAAATAAAAATACAAAACCAACAACAATAACAAATTTAAAGGCATTTTTAACACCCGAATGAACTTGTAACCCAAAGGCCAAAAATAAATGTGCTATCCCAAACACACAAACACACACAAACACACACGGAGAGAGATAAATATGGCTCCCTTGTATTGACCATCGTGTTAGACTAGATCCAACCAATTGACTAAACATCCAAGGCAAGCAGCCAGTAAGCCAACCATTTAGCCAAGACACCCACCCACCCAGTCTTTGTCTCACTCTTTTCTTTGTCTGTCTCATTTTCGACCGTTGCGTTGTGTTGCGTTACGTTGCCTTGCCTTGGCTTGCCTCGCCGTCGGCTGTTGGTCATTTTGTCTTCGATTTACTTTTTCAAAAACAATTTTCTCCCATAATGATGAGCCCGTCTCTTCCGTTTCATTCGTTTCTGTCTTTTCTATCGCTTCTTGTAGACTTTTAGGCTTGTCTCTTCTTCTTATTCTGCTGGTCTCAGATACATATTCCGTCTAACTCACTCCACTTCCCTTTTGGTTGGGTGTTTTTTTTTTCGACTACATCCTGCTTATTCATGACATTCTTCTTCATTTTTACGAGACATCACAAAGGCATTTTGTTGCTCTGCCAATTATTATATTGTTCAGCTGGGACTGTGGGAGTGTCTCTTTGATTCCCCATTTCCCCATTTACTGGAAGCCAGGCCACTATTATTGCTTATATCTATACATATCTGATTTAATATTGGTTATAGCCTCAATTGGCCCAGGCCATAGCCAGAAATGGCAACTTGATTTCTACTACAAATTAGTTTATTCCGTTATTGCTCTTGATGCAACATTATTTCTGCTCTTCTGCCTCACAAATTTATGCGGTCTTGCTGGTCATTCCTTTGGCTCAGATTTCTTATTTCACTCCATCTTTTCCTTCATCCTACTCCGCTAAGCAGTGAAACTCCATTTTCATTTATTTGGTTATGGCGCCAAACAGATTTCTCACGTCCAATCCCCCTGACGCTTATCCAAATATAATATTTATTCCAATCTTTCCACTCTCCCCTTCGCAATCATTGCCTCGGTCTCTGTCACTCTGACTCTGTGTCATTCTTGTCTTCATAATCACATCAGACTATTGAGTCGTGTCCTGTCGTTTCTGCTGGGGGGCATTTAAATACTCAGATATCTGCAGAAGACTCACAAAATATATGAGTCTATGAAATAAGTATTTGAGTTTATCGGAGTGGACACAAAATTTTAAGGAACCGAGATAAAGTGAACTGTTCTTGGCATTAATTCTATCCTCTTCCTTTATATTTAATTAATTGATTGCCAAATAGAAGCAAATACATTTGATTTTGAAATGACCAATTGAGAAAATATTTACATTCATTTTTCATTACATGTCTTTAGCATAAAATGCCCATATCAAATATGTTATTAAGAATTGCAGATTTGTACGACAAAGTTGCTTTAGGGCTTTCAGGGCATTTTCTGATACTTGTTCAGTTCGCTCATGAGCAGTGGTGTTGCCAGACTTTTTATTTATATCACTTTATATAGAGCAACAGATTTTATTTTATTTAAAAAAATTATAAGAATATTCTTATCCCTTAAATCAGAATAATATTTTCCTAATTCCTATTTATCAACACAACAAACTATATTTTATTTAAGAACACTGTACTCGATTATGTATCCAGGTGACTATGTTAAATTTTCCCTCATTGGATATACAGAACAAATATTATGATTCAGAATTTTCAAACAATTGTAAATCGTTTCACTTAACTTGAACATTAATGTTTTTTGACCCACTTGAGTGCGAGAGAGTGATAGGAAACGTTGTTGCATACTTTGCTTATTTACTGATCTCACCAGAAGTTGCAACATGAACCGCCAGGGGCAAATCCTAACATGTCGACCAATGGTCCCAAAGTGCACTAACTAGGTAACTGATTGTATTGACAGGAATATCACATACAAAATTAAAAGCCGAAGTTTCTGAATATACTTGCATTTGCATTTAATGCAAAGAGAAGAGACACATACATAATTATGAAATACGATGGCAGAGAATCTGTTTAAAAGTTCATGTTGCCTTTGCTTCGTTTTGTGCCATTAACATGACAAATTCGACCTTGCCCCAAGACAATTAATATGCAAACCAGCAAATACACTAGGGTGCATTTTCATATGCTCGTAACAGAAATGAATACGCCATAGCATACACAGAAAGCATATTACTTTCCACTGTCATGGCTTATGTGTGTCTCTGAAATAGGTCTGGGTCATGTGACATAGGTTAGGGGGTAATGCAAATTCCTCTTCTGTGTGTTCAAATCCATTTGGATTGAAGATAATTATATTTTTTTTTTATCTTTTGATAAATTCAAATTAATAAAATTTTAGCTTTTATTACTTATTTCGAGTAATTGAATATGGAAATTCGAAAAAGATAACAAAACCAATTTTAATTCTAGATCATCCCTAAAATATTTCGAATGCAGATGTGATAGAGTTGAGATTTTAGAGGTTCAGGGGAAGCTTGGATAGCTCTGAGGTCGCAAGGCTTATTGGATCCTGTAAGTTTCAGACTGGGGGGTAGACCGATCTGAAGACCTATACTTGTGATATCCGATATAGTCCTGAATAAAATCGAACTGAAGACCTCTACTTGTGATACTCGATCGAGTCCTGAATAAGTCCGTCGAATGAATAAAGCTTGATTCTAAAGAGATTCTATTCATCAAGAATGTTGTATACCGAATTAAACGAAATCAGAAGGATTTAATTTAAATAATTTAATAGAGATTGATTGAAAAATTCAGACTCATTCTTAAAGAAAACCAAGCTTTTGAAACTATGAACAATTGGTCACAGATTGATAGGAAATATTGTATAATTATTCTATTCAAAAGTTTCTTTTCATATTTCCACTGACAATTTAAGACATCTACAAGTTTTCCAATTCGGGATATGAATCCTTAACAAAAACTTTTCCCATTTTAAAGTGTTTTCTTCAGCTAAAGCTGACCAGGTGATTTTTGATTTCCGCTTTTGCTAGCGACCTTTTCTAGGTTACTTGAAATTGTTGTCACGTTTTCGAGGGGGAGTCGAAATTTATTTGGTCGTGGTATATGTTTTTATGTCTCAATAATCTGCTACAAAAGTTAAACGTTGCACAATTTTGGCCAATTGTCGTGGCAAGCTTTGCCCTAGCAGTAATCAGAGAGCAAACCAAAATGCATTTTCGTATGAAATTTATAAGGATTCCCGCCATCAACTACCAAATCAACAACAAAAGCAAAAGTAAAAGCAAAAGCATGTGTTGTGTTTACACAAGCAAATAGATTTCCACCCTCATGTGTGTGTTTGTGCCTTGGCAGTTTTGCTGTTACCGGTAACTTGCTACTTGCAAGTTGCCATTTTTATCTTGAGTGCAACATGCAACCAGGAAACTATATACTGAGGAGATGTCCTGCCCGCAGCTGCAGATGATGCGTTGCTCTTGTTTGTCGGAGAAAAACGGATTCCTTGTTCATATTTAAATTTCAATAATGCCCCTCGCTGCTGCTGGACCCTCAACATGATGGGGAGAATTTTCTCTAGCTTGCCGAAGGTAGTACACACATAATCGAAAATCGATTGTCCTTACGAGTTGATTCCTCCCCCGTCGGGCTGTGCATCCTGGGCACATTTCACAGCAACAACGGCAAATCATATACGATTTTGAAATTCAATGCACAATATAATACCCAACGGACTAGCCATACTGACAGCCCTAACAACTTTCGAGCATCGATAGATGTGGGCCAAACTCTTTGGGACATTTATTTAAATTCTTGGGTCACACTTTCCGTACTTTTATATCTTCTTTGCTGAGCGTCAACAATTTAAATTTATTGCATTCCCTTCCATACCATTTCAAATTTTATGAGTGCAAATACAAAACTTGACCATTACCAGAAAGCTTAGTCTGTCCTGTAAATCTCATAAAACAATAGAGTCGACCACATAACTCAGAGACATGCGGAAAGTTGAAAAGTTTTCTACTTTTTAGCCAATTTTTTTTAAGATGGGAATTGTTGGCAACGTTTTCAACCAATTACCAAGGCTCATTCCCATTACACAATCAACAATTAATTATGCGAATTATTTTTATGATGATGAAATGAGCAATGCCTGAACCAAGCCAAGCCAAGCCGAGCTGAGCTGAAACTCCGAGAAGCATAAACTCACAATTAAAATAAAAATAAAATAATAAAACAAAAACTGAAGAAGACACCGTGTGGGGCGGTGGGGTTGGAGGGGAATTAATTTGACAAGGGAATTCATTTGCATTTGAAAATTTATTTACATGCTACAAACTGAAGTGAACCTCAGTATGAACCAGCCACAGCAATGGCGGTGGTGGTTGGATGGATTCAGGATAACGGCAACGTGTCAGTGCTAGCGTGGCAGGCGTGGACGTGAATATAAATATGAATAGGAAGCAAATGTGAAATTCTACAATTATGGTAAACTTTGTATTTTTTTATCTACTCTTTTATTATTATTTATTATTTTTTTTTCCCCCCATAGAGTCGAATAAGGTTGGCTCGCTTTTTTGAGGCTCCCTTTGCCCTGCGTCTGTCTTATTCTGCTGGCCGATGTTGTAGCACGCAAACAATTATGTTTCGGCAAATAAAAGTGTACACGTATTAGGGCCTACACACCTACACGCACATACAGACATTGACATAAAATTTACAAGCCTTGGTTTTTGGTACATTTTGTGACGTTTATGTGAAAAGTTTTTTGTTTTAATGGGAAACTCGCTGGGAAAGTGAAACAGATACGAAAGAAATTAGCATTTTGACTTTTGAATTCGACAGGGACGGAACGGTAATGAAGTAGAAGATTTCATCAAAAGTGTTACATAGATCAAGTACAACAAATTGGATATCCTCTTTTTTTCTGGTAAAGATTTATATTTCTTGGAACAGTATAAAGAGCATTAAAACATTCTGCTTTCATTGCCTAATTAAAAGGTCATTTATTAAATTGGCTCTTGAAAGATTTAATTATACTGAGTCTATGAATGATTTTTAGATCGCCAAAAATATTTCAATTATTTAATGAAAAACAATTTGATTGATAAATAATAGCTTATAGTTGCTTAATTGAGTTTAAGTTTAATTAGAATGCACTTGAGCTATTTAGCCATGGATGTGCAGACTCAATGGATTTGCGGCTTCTTAAGATTTGGCAAAAATCACGACAATTCTCTTTTCCATTACTTTTATGCTTCCATTCACAACCGCAAATGCCGAGAAGTTTGGATGCGTGGTGAACTTTCAACGAGGTCCTCTGCCTGCTTGTATGCGTGTGTGTGTGGTGTATGTGTGTGTTTACATTTACGCTTGAGCCCGTTCAGTGAGTAGGTCTTCGTCTGTGTTTGCGTATGCGTATGTTTCGGTTAATTAAAAATGTGCTGCACATTTACATAATTGCCTTGGGATTACAATTGAATGATTAATAATAGCGCAGTGATTAAACGAAAATTCTCGACGCGACCCGCCTGCGGTTGGATAGGATGTCGCCGCCGCCACCGCCATTGCCACTGCCACCGCTATTGCTACCGCCGCCCATCATCGTCAACAACAATAAATGAATGACTGACTACCCAATTCCCACGAGGCAGTGGTAGGCTTAAAAAATCCTTCAATGTTGATGAAAGGAAAATCTCCCCGCACAATGGGAATTAATTGAATGTGACATACAAAAAAAGCATCAGAAGTGAAATAAAACAAAGACCGTCAACATTCAAATTTATTGAGTGAAATAAATGAAAAAGTGAAGAAAATGTTGAATTGTATTGATATTAAAACATTGCTGTATTCCACTGCTTGGCTTATGTTGTTTACAAGAATCAAATATTTCAGTTTCCATGAAGTCAAAAAAAATTAAGAGCTCCACCTGAAGGTTCCTATACACAAAATGATTGGATAGGTCTATAAGGTCTTTAAAAGAATATCGTGATTTAGATATTATTCTTTGATATACCATGTACAGGTCCTAGAAATTTAAAGCCATCCTGAGGAGGTCTAGACAAAAATATAGATATTTACATATAATTCTTTGACATACCATATCCTGGTCCTAGAAATTTAAAGCTCATCTTTATCCTTATCGAGATTTCGATATTGTTTTTGACATAGGTTATTCTGATCCTAGAAATTTAGAGCTTATCCTGAGTAGGTCTAGAAGAGAATATCGTGGTTTAGATATTGTTCTTTGGCATAACATATTTTGGTCCTAGAAATTTTGAGCTTATACTGAGGAGGTCTATAAGAGGATATCGAGGTTTAGATATTATTCTTCAAAATAGCATATTCTATTTCTAGAAAGTATGAGCTTATTCTGAGTAGGTCTATAAGAAAATATCGAGATTTAGATGTTGTTCCTTGACATAGACTTATATATTATTATTATTGGAAGTATTCTGATCCAATAAATTGAAAACCTTTCCTAAATTTTTCTATAAGAGTATATCCAATTAGCTCGTCCAGATGCGAATCGAGTTTGGCTTTGTTTTGAAACTGCTGCAATATAGATCGAATTCAGAGGGATTTATGCAAAAATTAAATTGCAAAAGCAGTGATTTTCGGGTCATCGGAAAATAAATTTCCCTTTTCTATTGTTTTCAACATTCACTTTTCAATTCCATATTTTGTTCCTTTCCTCTATGTAATAACTGAACACTCAAATGATTTGCTCAACCATTCGCAAATTATGTTTTTTGTTGTTGTAATTTTGGCAATCGGCTCTTTAGATCCTGTTTAATTATGGCCACTTCCAGCAGCCCAACAGATGAAAATTGGCCATAACTTGGCAAAAAAAGGCAAACGAACCGGCAACCTTTATTTTGATAATTTGTGGCTTATGCTAAATTGGCCGGCACTTTGGCCGGATGAACTGGACGTTAGCCTCCTACTCGACCGCACAAAGTGAATTTATGAGTATGGAAAGAAATGATAGGCAAAATAGACCACAACTCAACTCTCCACCCAAGCTGGTCGATTAGTGTGGTGATCTTGGTTTTGGCTGGCTGCGAGTTTCAGCTTCGGCATGGGATTGAAGGGAATTATATTGTCACGTATACCAAAGTAATTAACTGTTGGTGGACCAAAATAAACCAAGAGCAAACCTTCCTCTTCGTGGTTGCGGTTCACTAAATCCAAAATGGAAATCAACTTGTCTCAGTTGGTTTGGTGCGGTTTGGTTATGTCGGTAATATGAAATTAACTTTCTACCTCTACTTTCTGCCTCTCCCTCTGACCCTTTTTCTCTTTAACTTTACTATGTTCTTTTTTGCTCAACTAAATGAAACTAATGCAGTGCTGCCAAAAGTGGAGCGTGGAGTGCGGGCAAGAAGGATGGCTAGATGAGTGTTACTTTATTGCACAAATTAATTGAGAAGGACAAAGACACAAAAGAAACAGAGTAAAGGGTGAGACGATAGTATAACGGTGAAGCTAGAGTGTGACTCTGATGGGAATGTCGCCACTTCTCACTTTTACGCTTTCGACTTTGCTTTGGCGGAGTTCACTTTTGGCTTTGAGGTTGTCTGCTTTGGCTTCGCTTTTTGTTTCATTTTTTTTTTTTTTTTGGTTTTTGTTGGTGTTTTCTTTTTTTTTCGATTTGAGTTGCTAAACGACACTTTTGTTTCGATTTATGGTGCCGTAAAAGCCAAAAGTGGCGCAGTTGTAATTTTACGACTTTACGCAGCTAAGACAGGGGTGTGGGCAAGAGGAGCTTTTGGGCTGGTGTCGTTCGAAAGCTGAAACAAACCGGATGCGGATGTACGAGTGAGCGCGGATGTCACTTCAAATGCCACCAATGTCCTCGTCCTTATGCCTCTTGGCTTTGCTTTTGTTTTTGCATTCTATTGTGACACAGCTTTCAGTTTCAGTTGCTTTGTGCCGTTATAACGGATTTATGTCGACCATGTCATCATAGACATGGCAGTAAGTACGACCGATTGATTGCTATTCTGATTCAAAAAACAGAGAGAGAGAATTAGACACGCAGCAGGGCATCGAACGGTTATGGAGCCATTTTTGAGCTATTCAAACCAAGTCTCAGCTCATGTTTTTCCAAATGGTCGAGCATCCGCTTTAAGGCCAGTTTTCAGTAAAAGTTTATTGCCTTATTGGAATTTATTGTGCATACAAATATTTATATTTCCCCCCTTGGCTGTCCCCGTTATAGCCAACAGGTTTCTATGCCTAGCCAATTTCATTCAATAACAATCAACTTACAATCACACAAATATATGCGAATTATTTTTAAATTCCACTGTTTAATATAAAATCAATTGCTTTCATAAAATGTGGGAGGAATGGCTGGCTGTCTGGTTTGTTTGTTTTTGCATATTTAAATTTCTATTACACATATTATTCTTTTTATTGTTTAATTTCACCCTGGCTAAAATTACAAACAGTTATTTTCAGGAATGCCGAGAAGTTACAGAATTTTGGTTATGTGCAAGCATATGAGGAGAAAAATGTTTACAACGCATAACGGAAAATTCAAATTTACAGCTTTCAAATGCTTATAATTCTGTACGAAAAATATTTTCAAAAGTTGAGAAAATATTTTGCATTTGACCTTAAAAATTTAAATAACTCCACAAATAATTCCTTTTAACAAATTGAGTATTCTTTAAAATTTCTGAAAAAAAATAATAAAAATAAAAATTGTTCAAAGCCATGCAAGCGCCATCTTTCGGATGATTTATACAATATCATTCTTGTTTGGCACTTAGACATGGGCAATCGTAAACTTGTCTCAGAGATTTTGTTTTTCCAATACTTCTGAAGCTGTAGAAATCACAGTGGCTTAAAAAGGCGAGAGGGGCGAAGGAAGGACAAAGAACTTATACAGCGTGCAAATATAATTATAATTAGTTAGCAAATATAATATAAAGAAGGAGGCGTCGTATACCTCCCAAAGTTACCTACAATAAGATCAGGGAAACTACAGAAATTGATATAGCTATGTCCGTTTGTCTGTCTGCCTGTCTGAGTGAACGCCTAGATCTTAGAGACTATAAGAGCTATAATCAAATTTGGAATTCGTACTCCTTATGTGTGTAAGCTGGTCAAGTCTCCCCCGCCCTGTCTTCTTTCTCATAATTTTTCAAAGGCTTGTTATTTCTACAGCTTCAGGATTTTGGTATTAGTTGTTAGCAATTCAAAAATCTTTCGATGAGATATACCTACAAAAAACAAAATTACAGACTCAAGATTTTAATTTCCCTTGCCTAACAGGCAAACAGGTAAATGAACAATCCGATAGAGGGCGTGCTTACAACCCGACTAAGGTTACCAGCTTTTCTTTTTCAATTCCGTCTACTAGGTACAGGGTAACCTAAACTCGGCCGCGCCCAATTTTAACGTTCGGCTTTATTTTTCATTTAATACTGAATATAGGATTTAAAGCATCCATATACAAATCTTGTTATTTTTATTTTAAAATTTATGGCTTTGACTGATTTAAGCTTAAAGCTTAAATAAAAATATGAATTTATTCCACAACAATTTCTTTTTCGTTTTTAATAGGGAAATCTTGTTCAAGGCAGGAAGCAGGCAAACAATTTCCTATTAAAGATTTTGAGGTTGATTTTAAAATCCTTTCGTATTCTGTCAGACAGCAACAGCAACAGCAATAGCAAAAGAGGTAGCAGGAGCAGCAAAAGAAATGTGCACGGCAATCCCAGCAAAGTAAATCGGATTCGAGGTATTGTCTGAATCCGGAACAATTGAAAAGGTTGAATCAGGCCAGTCAAACTGACTCGACCGACCCAAAAGCAATTCAATTGTGAATATTGAATTTCGTTCAATTAATCATCGTAACGAAAAATGATGATGACGTTGATGGAACCGCGATTCCAAACGGGTGCCAGACGCGCTTCTCAAGGCTTGCGGTGGGAAGTGGTCTTCCTTGGAGCTGAAGGGGAGTTTGCAATATTCGGCGCCTTGTTTGTTGTCTGGTCTGTCACATTTCGTATTTACGTTTTAAAAATGAACAACGAATTTCAGGCATTTCATTTTGTTTGATTTATATGATTTCATTGAAAGGAATAAGTTTTTCGAACTGAATTCAGAGAGGACAGAGCAAGTCAGGCCACATGTGCGTGTCTGGTAGCTTTCTTTTTTTTTTTTTGATTTTGCGGCTTTGCTATAGTCAAAGTCAGATAGCCATAAGCAGAAAATCGACAGCTTCTGGAAAACGAAAAATTTTACAGAACGTGCTCAAAGACAAACAATGGCGACGAAGACCAAACAACCAGTGAATCCTTCAGCTCCTCAGCTCTTCAGCTCCGATGGCGCCTTCTTAGTTGATATAAGCATGTTTATGTTGTAATAAGTAATCTCTTTTTGGGTGTACGCATGTGTATGTTTGTCTGAATGTAAATCATTTTTAGGGTAGACAAGCAAGTTGAAACACTTTTCGAGGATTTGAAAAAAAAAGAAACAGCAAAAAAACAAATCACAGGAAAGATTAAAGTGAATTCGAGCTTGACGTCAATTATGTATGAAGCACATGAGATTGATGTCTCCGGGTGTTTGATTTCGCATAAGGGCTTCTTTCTTTAATCATTCTTGGCCCCGGCTTGCTTTTTCTCATTCAAGAATAAAAAGCTTGCATAAAGGAGAAGTAATCTTTGCACTGTTTGCTTTTATAAAAATTAATAGCGAATAATCTCTTCCCTGTCTTTTATGCAAAAAAAAGTTGGCAAGACAAAAAAAAAAAAAAAATAAATAAATGCTCGACAAGAGTCGGTGAAATGCTCAGAGTTCAAAGTCCCGACGGAATTTGGCAAAGATTGTTGGGGTAAAACTTCTACAAAAAAATACTCAAAAGGGAAAAGAAAAGAGTTTTATTTTTATTTTTTTTTCTCGTCTTAAAATTAGAATTTTTCCCTTGTACATAAACAGAGCACGAAGTAATTTAAAAGTATTTCTTGTGTAGTCATTTTAAATAATCTGAGAGGTTCTGAGTTTATTATTTCAGCATAAGCCAACTATCATGAAAAATAGTTTTCATATCTGTAATAATTTATGGCTTCTCCTTTCCTTCTTATCTTCAAAGTCAAATCAGATTGAATATATTGCAATTATTATAAAATTGATTTATTAGAACAGGCTGAAATCAAGGTAAATAGATATTTTAATGAAAACCATCAAAGCCTTCACTCTTTGCCTTATTAAGATTTATTCATAAGCTCTTAAGCATTCGATGACCTTGTTCAATATTTTAAGTTGGGTTGCGTTTGGGGCTTCTCTAAGAAAGTCACGATTCCACTTAATTGACAAGGGTAACTTTGATTATTTTGGTTGAATGCCGTAAATCAATGTGACAGCATTAGTTGATTGAAGAAAAAGTATTTCTTCTATTGGCTGTGTGTGGCAGCAGGAAAGGAGGATATTCTCAAATAAATTACTTGTCATGTTCCATTTTAAATTTTCGAAATGTCAATTAGCTTAAATAAACGGAATTTAATTTGAGTAAAACGTGGACAGTTCTAATCTAATTTTCCTGGAATGTTTGGATTTCGGAATTCATGACCAATTTAATATATAAAGTGAATAAATTGTTTTTCTTAGTAACAATTTAATTAAATTATATAAATTGCTATATTTTATTATATTGTTATATTTTATATAAAGTGAATAAATAGTTTTTCTCAGTAATAATTTAAATAAATTATATAATTTTATATATTTTTAAGGATCTATTATGAGGCAATTTTGTAATCTTTAATATCAAAAAAATCTTAAATAAAAAAATAATAATTTTTATTTTATAAAAAGAAAAATTTGTTTCAGCATACAAATAAATTGAAGCGATTTATTTAAAGGAATTAAAAGTGAAGTAAAAAAAAAGTTTCGTAGCCTAATGAATGAATAAGTAATGTAAATATCCAGTGTAGAAATAAATGTAAATTTGTATAAATTGTAGAATCATTTGTGGATGTTGCAGAGTACTAAATAAAACATTGTGTGCGGTGATGGTCTTGTCGTAATTAAATTTCCCTCATCAAAGTCAAATAGTTGGCATTTTAAAGGGCCACGCGAGCTCACGGTCCTCCCCACATTGAACGTAGGCAGAACGCTGTAAAATTAAATGCGAATTTTCAAATCGAAACCAGCAAGGCAAGTGCCGTTTTTCCGGCAACCCTGACATTGGGATGGACCCACTGCGTGAATTTGAATAAGTTTGGCGGAGTTTGTAAGCGAGCGGGAGAGAGTGGGAGAAGTGAGTACAAAATTGAGGGAGATGGAATACTTGATGCGATGCGCGAAACTGTCAAATGCGCTTACAGCCGGATTATTTTCACCACGTAAAAATAATCGCATTAATTTGTTGGACAAGCAATTAAAATGAACGACTGGACTGCATTGAAAGCAGCAGCAGCAGCAGAAGCAGAAGTAGCAGCAGTGACAGTGTCGGTGCTGGTGTTGGTGTTGGCTAAAGGGATTTAAAAGGGAAACATTGCGCACCAAAGCAAAACAGACAGCAAAAGCAAGTGGCAGCGAATAAATATCGCGTACGAACTTAAATGGGTGTACACGGTAATATGCGAGTGGTGGAGAAGCCACTTTACCGTTACGGCACAGCAATTACGAACGGATCAGGCACAAAACAAGGCCAGCAACAGTAGGAACAATAAGAACAAAGCAACTGTTCTCTCAATAAGCCAGACTGTATACAAATAATAATGTAACAGGCAACCAATTCAATGAAGAGTGGAAAAACTCAGCTAAGAAGAAACAGTGCTAAAGAGGAAAATGAATAGAGTCGTTTGAATAGCTCAAGACGTTGTGGTAAACGTAGCTCAGAAGACGGAAATCAAAAGCCACTTTTGTGTAATTGCGCCAGTACAGACGAAGCTAGCCATAACCTCAACTATGATGGGACCGATTTCTACACCACCGAACCGACTTAGTTGTTTCACTCTTCCAGTTAATATGAGGCCCAAATGCAAACCTCAAATCTAGTCGACTCAAGGCGTTAATGAAATGCACACACACTCAGATACACACTCCAGCTAAGTCAGTCCATATCAACCAACTCAACTATACGGAGAAAGGGGAATTGAAAATGAGCTTGTGGCTTTATTGAGTTAAGTGGTATGTGTTGACTTCTATTTGAGCAGGGAGTGCGGTGAATAAGTATAAAAAGGATTTTGCCTTGTAACTGTGCTCCCAACTCTCCATGGCAGTTATTATAATTAGCAACTGGGGATTGCATATCCATTTGGATTTGAGCTCTCAGCAAATACAAATAAATATTGAATTTATTTTTATTCAAGCATATCCATATTTTATAAATCATCACTGATTCATTTGCTCATTATAATGACACTGCATGATTTTGGATTAACTAACTTAACTTATATTACGAATATTTTGATATATTCTTTGTGAGCATCTGAATGGCTTGGATATATGATTTCCTTTCTTATAAATAATTAAGAGCTTACAATTTTTAAATAAATCAGAACCAGTTCAAGATACTTAATTGGGCTCTCTACTCATATGAATTCTCTTTAAATAATCTCCCCCGATATTCTTTAATCTGTGAAAGAGCGGATTTTTTTTAGACCATGAGAGTATAAAGAAGTCTGAACCAAAGACCGTAGAAGGCCTCTTAAATAACTTTCTTCTCAAAGGAATTGATTCAGCTTTTTTTTTTGTTTGCTTTATTACTTTGCCTTCTCGCTGAGAAAAAGAAGAGGTAAGTAGATTAAATTATGTGACGGACGTAAGTGCTGCAATTTTCTTGAGTCAAATGGAGCACGTGGTGTATGAGTAATTAATGTCGGCGTCTTCTTCTTCATTTTCTTTACCGGCATGTTTGAGCCATCACTTTGCACCCCTCTGGGTATTTGAGCGTTGATTAAGATAGACGATGAAATACACACACAGTCAACGAAATTCAAATGGAATGTTGGACTTCTGGCTGGCAGGAATTGGAATCGCTTGTTACAAGACTGAATGAAATAACTACCGCACGTCCCTGGAATCAAGTAAATGTGGCAAAACTAAATGATTCACAAGAACAGAGTTGCCAACGACTAAGTCTAGGAATATATATATAAAAAAAAGGAAAGGAAAGGGAAGGAGAGGGAGTTGAACGAAGGACCTTCTGTCCATTTGCACAAATTTGCACCAGCGGCTGATTTAAGTTGTGCTTTGCTTAATTTACTACAAAATTAAATTGCACAAAATGGAATTCCTTCCGTTTGGCTTCGTTGTCCTAGCCTACATTTCGACTGTCTATTGTAGACATTTCGGTTCAGTTGTTGATTTTACAAGAAGTGCTCTGAAGCTTTCTCAACAATTTAGGAAGAAATGTGAATACTTTTTTCTCTATTCTTTTTTTATGAAATAAAGTGCTCAGTTTATATCTATGGAAAAGTAAGTTCCCTAGCTGCCTGAAATTCTCTAGTTTTGATTTGAACAGTGTTCATAATGAACTAGTTCAAAGTGAAATAATTATCTCGTCTGAAAAAATGTATTTGAAGTTCGAGTCTTAATAAAATTTTATTTTACCCGTTTTCCCTTTTTGTTGTTTTGGCTTTGTCTACCTTTCTCTTTCTCCACTTTCGATGCTGCCTTGACTTGCCTGCTTTTTGTTCATTTTCCGCCTCGCAAGTCTGACAAAACTCAAACACTTGTGGGAGCTAAATGAGAACTATTGTTAACAGTTTCGAAGGGACCAGGCAGCAGTTTTATTCACCAATCTAATTTTTATTCCACTGCCCATCCAGGACCACATTCACGTCCACATCCACACTCACACTCACGTACAAAGCCATGTCCACATTCTCTGTCGAAGTCTTCGTCTTCAAACACTGTCTGCACTTCAATTTGCTTGTTGAGTACAAATAGAGGCTTGCACTCCGAAAGGGGAGGGTTCTTTCACTCCTTTCTGGTCAGCGCTTTTGGCTTTTATTTTTTGGGCTAGAAAATTTTCGTTGTTAGTTGGCAACTTTTGCCTTGGCCAGCAACAAGAGCTTTGTTTGTTTGTTCGTTTGTGTGTTTCAACATTGATTGTGGTTGTCTTATATATAAACAGCTCGACGGCGAACCAGAGTAGACTGAAGTGCCTGCTTGTTGGGGACTCTTAAAGTTGAGAGCTGGCAGAAACATTTCGGCTCAGACGGGATTTGCAATTTGACCCATAAAGGGTTTTAATTTTTTGGTCTTTACCCATCGGTGCTCTGTCAAATTCTGTTTGAGATGTCTTTGCGAATGTCCTGTATCCTATTAGGATAGTAAAAAGCCAGCCAGTGCCGATTTTATGTGGCGGAACCGTTCCGACTGACGTCCGCTGAGTGGTTAATAAGTTACTGGCCTACTTAACATTTGGGTGCTTTGGCTTTGGCTCCGTTTTGCAGTTGGTTTTATTGGTTTGGCTTTTCCAACTTGATTTATTTTAAATCATTTAGCTTATTTGCTAAAATGCTAAATTCTTTAGACCATTATCGGTGTTTGCTTTTAACCGAAACGAGCTGCTGATAAAAAAAAAAAAACAATACACTCCAAAACTTCGTCAGGTGGAAAAAGTTTCTTGAAAAGTTTTCACAATTGATTGTCATGTGTTTTTCCTATACTCCTGTTAAAGTTTGCAGAACTCCTTTAAAAATATATATCTACTATAACTCTAGGAATGTAAGTGCATTTGGTCATTTCAAAAATACATTATGAATTAATTGAAGCTAACCAAAGGTGAGATGAGAATGTTCATATATTAATCGGAAGGTTCCGAAATATCGTTGTATCCGTGCATAAATTGTGTCTAGGAAACAATCCAGAATAACTTTAACAAAAAATCTGAAATCTTAAAAATATGAATTTCAGGCCGTAAATTAAAGTTTAGATCTTTAATCTATTTTATTTTAGGCTAAGAAAATGGATTTATTTTTCTTGAAGTTTTGAGTAAACTTATCTCATCTGATTGTAAACAACAAATTGTTCAGTCAACAGAATTGTTTGCCTTTTTCATTTAATACTTTGAAGTAAAATTTAAAAAATATATTTAAATTGCCAACAAGCTACCAAGCACTCTCGAAGCAAGCTGAAAAGTAGAAAATAAGGCATACCTTTTCGAGCTAAAAGAATGTTCGCCTAATTAACCAAATAAGCAAGCTCCTTACCTGTCAAGATACTGCCCCAAAATGAACTTAAATCTGCCTTTTCTCTAGCTCTCTTCTACTGTCGAAGGAAAAGCGAAAATTCTTTGCATTTCCAGACCATATTTTATATTCTGTGCTAAGGAGCACCCTTGTTTTGGGTTCGAATTTAATCCAACTTTACTGGAACTACCCACGCCATCTCACCTCATTAACCAATGTTATCGGGTGGGACACAAATTGTTTTTGATCTGACCAGGTAAGAAATAAGAAAATAAGAATAGATAAACTCAAGGCCTCTCTTATCGAATCAAAACCCTTTTGGAGTAAGCCAAAACGAGTGAAGCGTTAACAGCTGCTGTCAAAGTTTTAAACCTAATTTGGTTGTGCAAACACCGAGAGCACGGCATAAATAAATCACCCACAAGTTGACCCTTTGATCTAAAAGCAGACGTCTCGCTATAAACGAGCGAAAAATTTTACAGACGTTCGCCGAGGGGCCACAGGGATTCCAAGGCCCCACATAACCACGACTGGCATAAGGCAATGGGCGTCAGAGTCAAAATTTCAACCATTTCTATGCCCTTCTTCGAACAAAACAGTCACCGGCTGACCCGATGACCCGGCATGTTTGCTGGTTCCTTTTCTGTTTTTTTTTTGGGTTCTCCTGCATGCGACGGCGGACGTGAGCTTGAGTCGCAGCAAGATAACGGAGCAGACACACACTGACACATACGCTTTGGATTCGATTACAAAATGCCTTAGGCTACGAACTTTAAACACTCATTTAAAACGCATTTTTCCACGTCCGCAATTTTTGACGCCGGCGCAGTTTTAGGTTTCCCCGAGTTTTCAACTCTTTGGTATTCCCGGCTCTGTGAAGCCGGAATTTCCATCATGGGCTTCCGTTGTAAGCCACTACCGTTATTTTTTTTTCGTTTTGTTTTGTTTTCGGGTTTTCTTTTTTTTTTTGGCTAGTCTCGGCCTGGCAAAATATTAAACAGGTGCTACTCGCCAGTAAGCATAAAAACCACAGCATAAAAGCGTTCCGCCTCTTATCCTGTTTATTTTTACTGTTCTTATGGTCCTTTTGGTTTTTGTTGTTGTTGTCGCTGCTGCTGCTGCTGGTGGTGCTGGTGCTTTTTTGGTACCTGTTATTCTGTTCCTGTGCTCTTGCCATTTGGATATTGTTGATGTTGCTGTTGTTGTTGTTATTCTACTTCTTGTTTTTGGACTTGCTCATGTTAGAATTGCACACGCACACTTTCACCCACACACACACGCACACGCACGCATAACATTTTCATGAGCTTAAAGTTGATGTACCTGTTAATGGAATGGGTAGCGATTGGGACCTCTCATTTTGGTCACCAGCAGCGGATTTCATGCTGGTTAGATAAATTTGATTTGAATGTGTGCAAAGAGTAAACACAAATTTCGATACTCAAAGAATTTCAACAATTGTTGGCTCTAAAAATTTAAATTCTAAATTTTTGTTCAAAATAAGCTTATATATTTTAAAGAGCTTATAAAGCTAGGGAGAGAGTTATGAAATATTTTATTTTTTTTTTTTTGGTTTATCCTTAAAAAATTTAAATTTAGCTTGTACAAAAAATACTGATGAGCAACTTGAGAAATTCATACTTGTGTCTAATCGAGATGAAGCTAATTACTCTTTGATTTGTGCTTCTTGATGCAGATTAAATTCTTTTGTTAGGGCCAATTTACAGTTATCGCTAAACCTCTTCAACTAACGTCCGTTAAAATAAATGTATATGGAAGTGTGCGTTGTTTGCATTTGGCTTGTACTATAAAATAGTTTGAAATATTTGAGAATCCCATGTCCCAATTCAAAATGTCAAACTGTCAACTCGGAAATGCCGAACAATGGACCAACAGTTTTTGGGGACCCATCAAAGTTTTCGCAAGCATAATGAGCTGACTACCATGCATCTGTCGACATCAGCAATACTCGACACTCTCGCCCACACCAAGCATACCACGGAGACTTAGAGAACAGAACCCAAAACTCAATATCTTTCTGGTGGACTCATTGGTATGGCAATTCGCGTACACCAGCAGCCGGACATTGAATGTCTGTTCGTCTTGAGTTTCTGTGAAGTTTACTTAAGCATTTTTTAAAGAGAAAGATTTCCTTGTTTGTTCCAGTTCAAGGGACTGGCAGACAACCAGACGGCCAAATGGATGTTTGGGGCTGTCTATCTTGGACATTCAGGCTGGAACCTTGGTTGGTCTGGTCATGATTTGTGGGACTTTTCTTGAATGAACTTTTGTGTGCTTTTGTGTATGTGCAAGATGGTTGAAAAGAAGGCTGCTTTTCTATTAAATTCTTTATATTTTTGGTCATTGAGTCTTTGTCCAATTGGCTTTGTGTTTTGTATGTTTTGAGTAGGTTTTTCTCTTTCAAAGCAATCAATGAATTGATAGAAATATTTCATTTGGTATTATCCAATTATAAAAAAAAAAATAAATAAATAAATAAAATTTTTCTACTAAGCAAATTAAATTTTTGGGAGACTCAAAGCTAAACTAAGTGAAAAACTTAAGATATTATTTGATGTACATAAAGTCAACGCCTGTTTTTTTTGATAAATGGAGTCCTATGAATGTTTCATGGCTGGATGATTTGACTCCAATGTGTCTCTGTGTGTGTGTGTAGTCTCAATGAATGAGTGAATAAGCGTCGACGAGGAATAAGGAAGACAACTGACAAACAAACAAGGAGGCATGTGACATTTTTGTAGGCAAAACCGGAAACAAATTATTTGTCAACCCACATGGTGTTACAATAACAACAGCAACAAGAACAATTATTATAACAATCTGAAACAATAAACTTCGCACACACGCCCGAGCCACCACAGTAGAAGAAGAAGCCCGAATGCCAAAGAGCACCAGGAGAACTTTGCTACAATTGTTCAGCGAATTTCTACAACAGACATTTCGTACAATCAGTGCAATTAAAGCTTACACTTGTCTTCTCCTGAAGGCTCTTTGCAATTGCCTCTTGCTTCCCATTCGCCAGGCTCCACCAAAAATGCCGCAAAAGTCTTAAATCATTCTTCTCATTTCATTTTGCAATGTCTGTTTAGACTCATTTCTGTTCCGGGATACTTGAAACGCAGTCGGAGCAAAAGTCTTTCTAATTTTCCAACACCGTGAACAATTTTCGAGTGTAATCAAATAAATTGTTTGCCAGTCAGGATGTCTACATATCTTGAGAGGAAGTAAAATAATGATTGACATTTCATTGAGAGTCGGCTGGATCTGTTTTGTATAAAAATAAGTTTAATGAAACTTTCATTCTTTCGCTTGTTGAGCTCTGAAATTGGTATTTTTATTTTTATTTTAAAATTTGTTAGAACTTGTATGAAATTACACGACCTTAGAAGTTTTATTTACAGATCTTATGTTTAAATAGAATAAAACCAATCAATATTGATTTTCTTATAAATTAGTTTTTGAAATTGAAGAACTTTACATTTATTTCTGCATATTAATGATTTCGTATGCCAAATATTTTTTGCAATTATAGTAACACATTAAGTCAATAATAGTATTATGTGCTTCATTAAACACAATCAATTTGGATATCTTGCTAGAAACTAATTTCTATCTAAAGGACCTTTTCAATTCGGGGAGAGTTTAAGCTGTGCCGGTCCCTTGTGAATCTTTCGATTTGATATGATAGGGTAGATTCAAACCATTGCTTTTGATATGGGACAAAATTTTTAATGTTGAGAAAAAAAAACTTAAAAATAATTTGAATATTTTGGTTTTATTATACATTTGTTCTTAGACAAGTTATGGCAACATTAAAACGCTTACGCGAGTTGTTTTTCGATGGGCAGCTTATAGCCTAATATTTGATTTTAAATTTTTCATTTAAATCTTGTTCAATAAGCGTTGGAGATATTCCTGAGCCCATTGGAGTCTTATATATAATATAGACCGAACCAGACAACTTCCATCGAAACAGACAGATATGACTCAACAGATTCGGTGTGAGTTTTCGACCAATCTGTATTCTACGATATTTTGTTCTTATTTATTAAATGGTTCAAAACGAATTGAACAAATTTTTTACTTCGTAAAGAAAGATGACAATAAAACATTTCACATATGTTTTAACTAATTTTAAGCAAATAAGGTAATCGTAAGAGATGATTTTTCTTTCAGTGTCCGAAAAGTATACGCATGGGGATGAGTGTACATAATTTTTTCTTTTGTAAAATGTTGACATACCATTTGTCAGAGTCTGGACTCGAATTGTACTTGGTCTGTAGCATTTAACATTGCCAAGCTGTTGAACTCTTCCATGTCAACTGAAAAGAGAAAGATAGAGTGACACATGCTAACCAGAAAGGAGCGTGCAGCAGGAACTACTAAAAGGAGCACCGAACAAAATAGTTGGACTTTTGGTCCTGGCTACGTTCTTGGCTCTTAATTCCTGCAGAACATTTTTCGTTGTTTGCTGGTGCTTTTATTTTATTCCATTTCTTGTTGATTTTGTTGCCGGCTTGACCAGTTAACGAAGTTCACTGAGCCAATGGCCTAAATTTCCGACACAATTTCCACAGTCTCTCCTGTTGTTGTTCTTGCTGATGAAATAAGGATCGGCTTTTGGGTGGGCGTCTTCTCTGTAGTTTTTGGTTGTATTTCATAGAATTACTCATACGCACCGAGGACAGCAAAGAATCGGCTTCTGTTGTCCAGACTGAGTGGACTGGCTGGCAGCTGTTGTCTCTTCCTGGGTATGTTGGCGAAAAATAGTTCACAATTCCTCCCAGATGGCTGCAAAAATTTGCTGACAATGGATTTCGTTTCGGTGCCGACAACCCTTGGTAGTCTCCCCACCCTCTATTCCACTTAAATTGTGGCAACAAAGTTGCTTCTGTCTGCTCAGCCCTTGGCTCTTTTTAGCAACTGCCAACTGGTAGCTGACCGATGGGCTTCCATGTGCGATTATTTATGTTCCATTGTTGTTATTCTTGGCGTTGCTTTGCTTAATTGCAATTCTTCTAACCGATACTCTCACTCTGTCTCTCTCGCTGGGCTTATCTCTAGCTCTCTGGCTCTCTAGCCTTAAATTATATGTTTGATAAATTGCTGGCAAAAGCGAATCAATTGTTGGACACATTTACATACGTTCACAAACGCTCTACATAGTTTGACTTTGTCAGCAGCTGGAGTGGTTTTTGTGGCAAGGGACTGTATCATCGGTGAACGGATATTAGTAGTGTTGAGTTATGAAGTCATGAATTCATAGATTCTCAATGAATTTTAAATTTGACACAAGCTCTCTGAAATATTTGCCCATAAAGCTTCAGCTTCAAAGTGGTGTGAGCGTGTAGTGTGACACAGATAAGTTTGGCCAAAATGAAAAGAATTATGTTCGATTATTCAAAAAGTGAAGGACTTTTAAGTTATGAGATGTTGGATATAGTTCGATTTTTTCTACTTCCAAATAATTACGCTAGAAGTTATTATATTTAATCTTATTCCGATAAAAAAGTACATAATTTCCAAAAATCTCTTCAGATCCTAAAGATTCTTAAATTTCAAAATATATTTAGGCTGGAAAAATTATGAAGGTTTTTGTCTCATATCTATTGAAATAGTTAAGCCTTTAGACTACATTTGTTTCAGCTTTCAGTCCTTTTGAGACTTTTGTACATTCATTAAATATTCGTTTTGTTTGCTAAGCGCGTTTAAAGAGAATGAGTGCTGTTTTAATGTTAAACACGCGTACACGCCGAACTACCTAGACCCTGGCCTAAATCAGCCTCCGACTTTCAGTTGAAGTTTGAGTTGGCCTTGGTTCTAGGTTTGGCTGTCATTTCTTAGTGGCCTTGTCTGTATTAATTGCCGTAGAGACCATGTCATTTTCAGCTACTTATTCTTAAGAGTTTCATTTTTTTGGAACAGTACTAAAGAAAATGTTCATCATAGAAAAGTAAGTCGAAGGAGAAGGTGCAAAATGGAATGAAAATTAAAGTTTTCTCGGCACGACTCTGTCTCTGGCAATGTCTGTGTGCACTTCTTTGTGAGTGAGTAGAACTTTATGTGTTATATAAACATTAATTAATAATATCTAGCAAAAAGCTATTTACTTAAATTTAAAAGTTAATTGTGCTTTTTGAAGGTTACACCGAGCAAATAAAATGAAAGCGAAGAGAAAATAAATTAACTGCTAATTAAATTTATTTATTTCTAACTTTTTATTTGAAAATTTTCAGAGCTTTTCAGAGAATTGATTCAAGTTATGAGATAAATTTCTGGGTAAATCGGAAGGGGCTTAGAAATTAATTCGGATTTCATTAAATCCTTTTTACTTATACTTTTTATGTTTTGGAAAGGATTATTATACGCGAATTTTCCAGCTAATTCCTTTCATGATTAAAATTTTCATTAATTTGAAATCCTTTGGGATATTTCATGATTCCTAGAAAATCCTATAGAATATACTATATATTTTTAATATACTTTTTTCAGGAATTAAAAATCATTTTAATTTTTATCATTTCCAGCTGGTCGGCTGTTCTAAGAACCATTATCATTTTGATGACCTAAGAGCAATTCTGACAAGTGGAAATGCAAAAATTAAATTTTCCATTTGAACTTCTAAGAATAATTTACGATTCTTTGGAAATTTTTCAATTTGTGACATTAAATTCTTGGTGAATCAAAAAGGGCTTATAAATTTATTTCGATTTCATTAAAAGCTTTTCACTTCGTCTCTTTATGTTTTGGACAATAATACTGTATCTATATTCCTTTGTTAATAAAAATCTGCATTAACTTTTAATCTTTTGAAAATTTCATAATTCTCAGAATTACCTATAGATTAATAAAGTATACCTTTTGTCAGCAATTGAAATATCAATTAAATATTTCATTGGTTGGTCGATTGGTGGATTAACCATGACCATGACAACTCTGACAAGTGGAAATGGAAAATTATAATTTTCCATTTGAATTTTAAAGAATTTCTATAATTTTTTTAAGGATTATAATTTAAGCGCTTTTGATGAATTGAGAGAAAGTCACGTCCATTAATTCCTAATTATGCCCAAGCTGGGTCATCAATGTCTTGCATTCATTTATATGTATTAAACTTAAGACCTAATTGAATTTTGGTCTTTGGGGAGCTCAAAAGATACCTAAATTGTGTTTCATTTTACTGGGCCTTGCAAGCTTGGAGAGAAGAGTGAAAAGCTTCGCTGATTGAAATTCGTAGGCTTGTCCGCAGTTAATCAATATTCATTTATTGTGTTTCAGATGCTGATGTCGTTGATGTCTCTGCCGGCATTTGCATTTCAAACCGCAGAGTTATCTAACGCATTTTAATTCATTTTGCGGCACTGAGGATAAAATCTGTCGCAAAATAGAAAAACACACACACACATACACCCAAAGAGACCTCTACTTGTATGCATAATGTACGTTTTCTAGGACGCTGGCGTCAGCCGGCATTTTGATTGGGTTGGCAAGAGAAAGGTTTTTCTTGGCTTCTTTGAATACTGTTAGGTTAACAAAGACAGCCGGCTTCCGGCTCTCACGCATGTGGAGGGAAATTTTCTCTTGTGGGAAATTTTCTGCTCTTACTTAAGTAGGGTCCTTTTTTGTATGAAGGTGAGAGAGAGAGATAGAGTGAGAGAGAGTGTGGCATTTGCATTTTATGAGCTCTAGTCGACTGGCATTTATTGCCCGAGCTTGTAAACATGACATTTCCATATTTATCTCCATGTGCCGGAACTCTGTGGTACAAAACTTCTTGCCAACTTGGTGGACTGTCTACAGGGCATCCAAAACAAAAAAAGAAAAAAAAAACCCCAAGCCCAAGGCAAGGCAACGCATCGGTTTCAGTACCCCGGTGAGCACGTGCTGCACCACAGACTAATACTAATACCAAGGATAACACCCAAAAGGTGAACTTCACTCACAACGATTTGCAAAAAAAATTTGCATAATTTGAACACAGCAGCTATATTTAATTTTGAATAATTTTTGGGATTCACTGCAAATATTTTGAGACGATTTATCGTGTAATTTAAATTCCCTTTTATTTATATATATATATATTTTTTTTCGGTTGGCCCCCATTTTATATATTCACAGTGCCAAGTAGCCTAGAATGTGGGCTGCTGCTGTTGCCTGATCTAATCCATAAATTGTGGAACTGTCGCTAGGAGTCTTTGGCTAATGCCACCGAGGACATTGTTAGCATATCCGACCAGGTTCTTTTATTACACCGAAATCAATATTTATTAGAGAATAATGTCGCTCAGCAGCCAGCAGCTAGCAGCCAACAGCTAGCAGCCGGGACGCTACATGAATATGGCCATGGATGAGACACCTCCTCTTTGATGTTTTCCAGGTTGCGAGACCCATGAGAGGGTGTGCGCTACGTACATGGGCCGTGGGCATGGGCAAATTGAATATGGCTGAAGTTCATCCCCTTGACGAAAATTTGGTCAATAAATTTTCCCAAATATTGAAGTTGACAATATTGTCGTCCCTGCATCAGGGTTGGAAATACTACACACTCAAACCCACAGCCGAAACCTATTGGCCTGCGTTTTTGGTTTACCTTCAAATATTGGCTTCCCAGCTTTTTAACACAGTTTCTGTGTATTTTATTTTATTTTATTTATTTGGTCCATCATCGTCAACTGTATTGTGGTAGCCCTTTTGATACTCATCGAAATACATAATAGCCTAATGGAAGCCCAGCAGGAGCTTCTGTTATTTTAGGTACAAGATACACACACGGACAACATGGTTAAACTAATTTGTCAAAATCATATTCATGCCTCGTATAACAAACTTCATTATTTATGATGAGCTCTCGCATATTTACTATTTCACATGACAATAACCGGTACACAAACAAACACGGGAAGGCATTGGAGAGTTCCGAGTGCACAGTGGAATGTGGATGAATTATTGCTGAAATCAATTTTGAGTACTCTCACACGCCATATATATATTTTTTTCCATTGTTCTAGGAAGAATGACTCCCACAAGCTTAGCAAAAGCGAAGACTTGAAGGCTGATTATTTATTGGGAGATTGTAATATTTATTATTAGAAATAAGCTGAATGTTGTGCAAATGCAAAGCTTAAGGAAAATCTAAAAAAAAAATTGTAGCTTAGTTTTATTTCAAATCCTGAAATTCCCATTTAGTACAAAAAATTTGCACCGTAGCCTGGTATACTTTTAACAAATATTTTTCATATTAAAAAAAAAAGCAAAAACACACACACACAAATATATACACACACTATCCATGTAATGATCAAATTTGTATTGTTTTATTTTGTGCGTGTGTTTGTATATTTTGCCCCAATTCTGGTTATTTTATGTGTCTGTGTGGTGGTTTCTGAAATTTATACAAGTGCACAGAAAACAGAAAACATTGAATTTATTAAATTCAGTACAATATTTTAAGCCCTTTTAGGCTTTACCTGCTGTTTTTACAAATTTTATTTATTTTCTAAAAAAGAAAAATTGTCGAAAAATTCGGTTTTCTAAATACTCTTTTTAAATAGTTGGGATTATTTCAAAAGCCATAATTTTGATAGAATTTTTTATCTTAAATTATTATTATTTTTTTTTGATTTTTATTTCAAAAAATTGTATTTTAATAAATTTTTAGCTTTCATAAAATTTGTATATACTTTTTTAAAATTGAAATGGAATAAAAGTAGAGAAAAAATGTGTTGACAAATGGGTTAGATAAAATATTTCGTAATGTTTTATTTATTGCTCAGTTACAATTTTTTCTTCTTCTTTCTTTTTATTTGTAAATCAATTAAAGTTTTTCAATATTTTTTTTTGTAAATTGTGAGTTTATTTCGGTTAGGCTCATTTTATTTACCATTTCATTTGAATTATTTAATTAAATTATGAGAGTAGTATTTTTTGTCCGACAATTATGAAATTTAATCTGCTCTTGTTATTTTTTTATCGAAGAAATAAACAAGCGGCTGTAATTTCATTTGCCAGTCTATAAAATATTCAAACTAAGTACACAAAAAATAAAAACAAGTTGCTTATAGCAAATATTTAAGTACTCGGCGAAGCAAATTGGAGAGAATAAATACTTATTAAAAAGTAAGTTTCATTTATTGTTGAACATGAAAAGATTGCGAGTAGAGCAATAATAAACGAAAGAGGAGAGCCAGCCAAGCAAATAAACCAAACAACTAAAACAACTGAAAAAGCTTTATGCAATCAAGAGCACAATAAAAACATTTAATCTCCCTCCCCGGCTCTGCCCCTTTTCAATGCCGTAACGCGAAGTCACATTGACCGTCAAATTGTAATCAAATGATAAATGTTCAGCACAGCACGCCGTACACAAATACAAACACACCAACACACTTTGCTGTGTACTGTTGGTCTGGTCCAGTTATATTTGCTCTGCCAACCCCAACGACCAAGACATGCAGCTGAGAGCCACCGCAAAAGTAGAACCGCAGAATTGTTGAATAAACAGTAACAAAAACAATGAAAAAAGAAGGATGACAAGATGGGAAGAGAGAAAGAGAGAGAGAGAGAGAGAGAAAGGGATTAGGAGTGGTCTAGATTGGGCGAACTGAACTGCTAGAATAACAACTGCCCACAAGACGATTATCGCAGGTTGTCGAGCACAGAGCTAACCTCGACAGAGCGTCAGTGGAACATAAATGAACATGGGCCTGGACTTGGACTTGAGTGGTGGACAGACAGACTTGGACAGCCTCGAACCGCATTACAGGCCTTAAGGACGGCGGTTGCGGCTGTGGTGGCTTTGACTGCGGAATTGCGATGACAGTGGAGTTGGTGCTGGCAACGGTAACAAGTTGAATGATTTGCATTTTCTGCGCTTACGGATTTCTTTCTGCCTTTCATTTGCTTTTATTGCGCCAGAAACGCAGCAAAGCGAAAAGTACGCCATGCTTAACGCTTTTTCTTTTCTTTCTCTGTATCTTCTTTTTTTGTTCACTTCTTTAAGCCCGCTCGCACCCGAAATGGGAAATCACCGTGAAAAAAAAAAATAAAATAAAATAAAAGCAGAGACAACGAGAACAAAAAAAAAAAGCCAAGTAAACTTGCTGCCCATCCTGTTGCGAAGGCAGAAAGAAAAAATTAAAACAAAATGTCGAGTGGAAGAGGGAAATGCGTTGAGACAAATTCAAAGACACGGACAGAGTCAAAGGCGTTAGCATTGCCGTGGCCACAGCCAGAGCCAAAGTCACAGTCACAGCACGCGTTCCGAACTTCTGGTCTCTGAATAAAATATGAACTGAAGCCAAAGTTTGTGAAATGCCTTTTCATGACCCCGCTTGGAGATTAGAGAACAGAGAGAATTGCGCGCTTGGCCTCTGGAGCGCGGTCTGCTTCACATACACACAAAAAATTATAACTCTCTCTTGCTTTGCTTTTGTTTCGGTGGTTTTTCTTGCTTTCGGTTGATACTGTACTCGAAGCAGAAGGAGTATTTTAATTCTGTCTTAAGCTTATAAGATCCGGAATTCCTCGAATACGTTGCCTTCACAAAAGGCAACGAATAGTTAAAGCTGGCATCTTGACTTATCTTATTTAAGGCTGGGATATTATCAAAATATATCTGAGCTTTCCCATCTAATATATCCGGAGACTTAAACGTTGCTAGATATCGTATGCATTAACTTTTCTCATGAATCCTTGAACGTGTGTGTGTGTGAATTAAATTTGCATTATATCCAAATTCGAAAAGGGTGTGTAATACTCGGCAATCCGAAGATAACCTTATGCCCTTACTTTTTTTTTTCTTTCGACTTCTTATTTGTTGGAAATTGCTCTCGAGTTGTGAAGATTCCACTTCTGTTGCTGTTTCACAGTTATTGTTTTTGCCGGATCGCTGCTTGCTGCTGTCAACGCTTTCATGTCCATGGAGCTTTCGCCATTGCTTCTGCTTCATCTTTTCTTCTGTATAGTTTTTATGTGAAATACCGTTATGCGTTTTATTTGCCATTTCCCTGAAAAGGATGCTCGTTTTGCCTTTCAGTTTATTGTGTTTGGCAAATTGTTTGTGATTTCAATAATTTATTAAATATATTTGATTGTCCGGCAAAACTTTGGCAACATTTTCACCAGCAAACCCCGACTCCATTCCCCCTTCTCATTTGTTTGAATGACAACAAAAAGCACAGTCCTTCGGAGCAAGATGGCTTTACTTGAGAACTCTCCTCGCCTTTATTCCCTCTCGTACGAAAAGGAAAAGTTTCCCAACCAACTAATAATGCAATTTATTTAAAAGCTTACAAAAATTTCACAAATTGTACACAATTCAATTTTGAAAACAAGTTGTTAAGCCATATCACAAAACCATTGTTGCCTTTTTATTTAGGATGCTTGTTTGACTGGGCAGGTAACCTTACATAAATTTATAAAATCTGCGGTGAATTAAGATACTTACAATTTCTTAATCTTGGCTTATATTTTGTCTTTTGTTAATATTCTTTGGATAAAAGTTCTGAATTACGCAATGGCTTCAAAGTTGTAGTAATTTGTTATTTATTTGGATAAAATCTGCTAGATGCTCTTTTGTATTAAAGCTAAAAATAAATATATTTGAATTCTATTTGTCACTTAACTTTCAAACGTAAAAATAAACATAAGCCCATTGAGTAAGCTACAAAAATAAGATTTAAATATTGAAACCTGAAAATCTTATAAATATTTAAATTAATTGTTAAAATAAAAAACAAATTTCTTGTTAACAAATATGACTAATAAATAAGACTAATCAACTTTTCTATCATATTTAAATGATAGATACATTTGTATTTCTTATAGAATTTAATTCAGGATTGATTGATGAGTGATTACTCAGAAATGACAATAGGTTTTATTAATTTCAAGCTTAATCTATAACAAATGAAACTAAATTCTTTGTGAAAGCTCACGCCATAGTGGTAAACTTGATTATATTTTATAGGCTGAGCTATTTTTCACAATAGTCAAAGAAGATTAGGGGAAGGAAGAGAATGAATATATATCCCCGAAATGCCGAGACGTTTCGCAACTATGAATAAAACATTTGAAGATGCTTTGGCGCGTTAAGTAAAATTAGCGTTAATAAATCTCTGCTCATTATTTTACCTTTATCACCGACATTAAATTAAATCTGATTAAAAACAAAATCATAAATCCCAATATAGTCCCCAGCCGAGAAAAGAGACATGCCTAAGGAGCTGGGGTCAAACCTCGGCCTTCTAATTGCGTTTTCGCGCGGTGCCTACGGTCTGCTCAGGAGTTATCCCTTTTGCTTTGTCTTTGCCTTTAACCAGCTTAATCCTTCCACATTCTTAAGGCTTAAGAGGGCCAGACTCATACTGGGAAAAGTGAGTGGGGCGAAGTGAGACAAAAGAGGCAGGGCATCTCATCTGCGGCTCGTCTCTGTGTACAAGTTTGGGGAAGCTGCAATCTCAACGTGATAAATTATGGCTATTTGAATTCCTTTCACTTGCTTTTGGCCCTCTCTGTTCTTCGTCTCTCTCTCACTCTCTCTCTCTTTTTAACGGCTGCGGCTGTTTCTTCTTATTCTTCTTCTTCTTCAGTTTCCGTATAACGTTGGTTATGCTTCTCTGTATTTCTGTCTCTGTCCTTACTTCTAAGATGGCCGTTACGCTGCTTGTGTTCATGCGTGTGTATTTGTTTTTGTATTGCCATTCTCATTCAACATTCACCATTCCCACTCCCAGTTCGAAACGCATTTTGCTTCTGGTGTTTTGTGGCTGCTGCTTCAGCTGCTGGTGCTACTGGAAATGAAGCGGATGAGTTATGAACCCGTTACGTATACGCCGCGTTTGCCAAACACATAATTGCCGCTAAGATTTACGTTAGCCCTTTAAATTTATGTTACAAATTGCGCCAACTTTATGTTTATTACGTGCGGAATAATAGGCTTTTGTTGTTGCCAAAACGAGCCACCCCCCCTGCCACATTTACTCTAGATTTCACCTGAGAAAGCGCCAGACAGAGAAAGAAGAATTGTGTCGTTCTCTAGACACTGGCTTCAATGCGGAACCGTTAACAATTCGTTGGCCATAAAGGGGTTTTTATCTGCTCACATAATTGTATAAATAATGCACTTTATTTATTTTTTACTTTTAGCCTCGTGGACTTCATTCAGCCCCATTTATGATAATTTCTTATGAATGGGCCGGCAATCCCACCGTCACCATATTGTGTGCTCTTTATTAATGGCCCTGATAACAGTGAATTGTACTCAAGTCAGGCAATTCGGCGCAATTAAAAGTCTATAAACTGGGGTGCCAATATGCACTGCTCTACCGCTGGTCTTGCCAACCCAATAGGCCAATTTATACCTAGACTCTATCTGTCTTGGTTTATCTGTCTGTGGCAGTAGGCAGACACCTTTCCTTTTGCCTTTCCCTTCCTCGTTCTGTCTGACTAAGGCTCACCTCATTCTATTGGGTTGGTCTAGTTTCGCTTTCCCGTTCTTTGGGGTGTAAGATTATTTCAATGAGTTGCACGTAATTATCAATTAATTATCACGTATTCAATGAATTTTCTTTCGAAATTTATTTCTTTTTAATAAAGCCTGATATCTGGCTCAATTTGCTGTTTCAGTTGTGTTTTTCCATAGATAACAATCTTAAAGTGACTTTAATTAACTCATATTTATAGAATTATAAATATATATTTAAAATTTTAATGACTTTCTTAACTTTGAGGGACTTTAAATATTTAAAACTAATTGACATAGCTTATAGCTCTGTTTTTTGAGGTTTATTGAGGTTCATTGAGGTTTATTGAGGTTTAATTGTGTAGAAGTCTGACTAAATCAAAGAAGACATAATTTCGTTATAAATAAATCGCTTTGATAATAATTTTGAAAAGTACATCAATTAGGGCCATTTAAATTTCGTCTATTGTCAACTCAAAAATAATGATATTGTGCAAAACAGCAGTAAGCATATTGTTTGAGATAATTTATTTTGTGCAATAAGCAGATAAATCATTCTATAAGATAATTGAATTATACGAATTTTTGAGATACACAAATATTTGGTTAGCTCTAATTTTAAAAGGAGAAAGTAAAGTATAAAGTGATTGCTAAAACACTTTAGAAATGCCTTTTGGGAATTTGAAGTCTAATCATATCTTTATTAATTATTATCTTATTTTAATCAAAATAAAGTTAAAAATTTGATTTTAGTTTTTTGTTATTTTTTTTTTTTTTACTGTAGAGCTCTTCATAAATCGAAAATGTTAATTCTAAGGAAGGCTAACAGGTAATCAAATTATTGTTTTGATTGCCATGAATAATAACCAATTTAACTTGAATTGAAATTACAAATTCGTAGTCATATAAATTGACATTGCATATGTTCAATATCAAGGAGGTGGAGTGCAAAAGGATATTTTGTTGAGAAATGAAAATGGGGAGGATGGGGTTATTTGGGCTACGGTTCAAAGAAGAGTAAATCAACAAACTGACACGTATCAGTATTCTGTGTAAGAGTAGGTAGAGGGGCCTTGGCTCGTTTCTGCTCATTTGGTTGTAAATGCCAAATTTATGCAAATGAAATGATTTGCTGATATGCCACCAGCAACCACCATTTGCCACTCCTCGGTGCGTTACTCAATATTTTGGTTGTTGGTTGTGTAGCGCCTCCCATTTGGCTACAAGTTTGTCGCATCTTTGTGGCATTTGGTGGAAGTGTCACCGTACCTTTCCCCTTTTGGCTAATTAGCATAGAGGAAGTTCAGTTGTTTTCATGACTTTCATTCAAATGTGTACCATATTAACTGGATGTCATTTGCTCGAGTTGAAGATACTGTTTGTTCCTGCCAAATGGGAGCACTGCAAGAGTTTAGAATTTTCCGGTTGTGTTAGTAGGAGACTTATGAAAGTTGAATCCTGGCCATCTAATTAATTTGTGCTTTACCTTGCTACGTACCTGGGTGGTTTTAAGACTGATGACCCCAAAGGCAAAACCAAATTCAACTCAACCAAGCACGAACTGCCTTGGAATATCAAAGCAAGTGTGTGTGTGTGTGTTGTCTGTCATGTAGTTTCTTTGGTTAATGTTTCAAATATGTTAACAAGATACTTTACAATTCGCCATTAAAAAAGGAAGCTGCTACCGGAAAATTCAAGCCCTCAAAAGTCAGCGGAATTTGGCTTACTGTTTACATAGGTTTCAGGCCTTTTTCCCCATTCCACATGTCTTTGCATGTTTAGTACAGTTGCCCACGAAATATATAAAACAACTTGCATGCTTAAACATTCGGGCACACACACAAACACACAAACATTCGCACTCAAACACATACCATACACGCAAATACACAGAGGTTCAGGCCTACAAATGATGAGTTGGCGAGGCTTGCTTACTCAGATGAGTTGTAAAATTATGCATTAGTTTTATGTCATTATGTGGCATATTAAAATCTCCTTAATTACGAAATGTAATCAACAAAAGGTTTGGCGCACGTTTTTCCTTCGGAGGCACTGCCTTATTTCCTCTATCCCTCTCCCTGGCACTTGGTTATTCACATTGTTACTTTGGTTGTTTATCTTTTTGCTGTTATTTCCTAGCTGGTTGCTGACTTTTGACTATGTTGTTGCTGTTCTCGCTGTTGTCGCTGGGCCGCCCCTCTTCTGGTGTACGTGATGTGTAGGAAATAGAAAAGAAAAGTCTGAGTAAACGAAAATGTCGGTATCTAAATTATTATGAGTAGTCAACAATTTTTCATCTGGCTTAATGTTTGTTTGCCCCATACACTTGTAAACAAGCATAACTCTATGTGCATACATGTAAATTTTTCTTTCTACTTCATGCCTGATAAATATACAAATAAAAACACACACTTACACACATGCCCCAGATCATTTGTATTAACAAACATGCACATATATCATGAGAATTTCCCCAACCTAGTTGTATGTGTGCGTATTTCAAAATTGAACAAGTTGGTAAAATTGTTACACATAGTTTATTGGTGAGTCCACGTTTGCTTACAATCGAATTTGTAAACCTCAATTTGCTCGTTTTGTTTTGGCCAAAATGTACAGCATTTCTGATAAACAATTTTCCTTCTCAAATTCTGGGAACCAATCATTTTTGCTAACAGCTCAGCAGCCTCTTTATTTTCAATATAAAATTTCATTCTTTTTATTTTTTCATACTGCTGTGAAATAAATCTGGAAATTTCAGAAATAATAGATATATATTTTTAGTCAGATTAAGGTTATAGGCGTGGATTTTCCTCTTTTGCCTTTTTCATAGCAGCAAGTAGAAAAGCCTAACTTTATTTGTCAAGAGAAAAACTAACGAATATTTCCATAAAAAGTCTTGCAAATACTTTTAAACACCACACAAAGCCTGTTTTAAGACTTGAGATAAAGAAGAAAAGTTATCTTTAAATATTTACACAAAATTTCTTTGAAATATTTTCTTTGATAAAATTACACAAGTCCACTTGTCCACAAAATTTAATTCCAATATCCATTACACATAGTTAATTTTGTTTTGTTGCATTCCTACAATTATCATGATTCCATATCATCAATTAACTTCTTAAACAAATTAAAGCAACATATTTTTCTGACACATTTTATAGATATTGCAAAGTTTGTATTTAGCATAAAACTCAACTAGGCATTCATTAACTCATCGTAATGATGGAAATGCATAGAGTGCGCAGACTTTGCCAAGTTTGTTGTTGCAGTTCCTGCAAACATTCATTATATTAATTATAATAATAATCCTTTAAATACTTTCCATTTTGTTGCTGTCTCATTCTCTCTTATAAGTCTTTCTACTTTCTACTGCATTTATCAACTGGCCACCCATGGACGAAGAAGGCTCTTGTCATTGGTCAAGTTTTTCGCCCCCTCAACTTTTTAAACTCATCACTCGAGTGCTCTCTTTGAGTTTTCCGCAAAACGTTTTCAACACTTCTGAATTATGAACATGCTCTAAAAACTCAACGTTCAACGAGGCCGAAGAGCCATCCATGTTGTCGTCCGGTGCCAACTACCAAGCCGCCCTCCCTACTCAAACATTTTCCACTTTTAATGGCAGTCTAGTCTGCCGGTGACTCTCCCCAGGAAAGTTGCCTGCAGCCAACTTGTTAAATTATTCGAAAGAGAGAGGCTCCAATCCATTGGCCTGGGGAGAGGCCAACTTGAACAGTGCACACTTTATGGAAAGCTGCTCTTTTTTTCAGTTGGTGGTAGTTTTTTTAATCACGGCCACAAACTTAAAATGTCTTACTTGGTGAGGAAATTGTATTTGCGCCTGCCAAAGTAGGATACAAATGAGGCGTCAATATTATCACCTCACCTCTATAGCTAGTTGTCTCTCAGTGCCGTGTGCATAAATTTTTCTAAAATGAACTCAGGGTTATTTTCATAAAGTAGTTTTCTTTTTTAGTATACGCTTTTATAATAAGAAAGAGTGTATTTCATTTACTGTAGAGAAAAAGTCTTCTGTCTCTGAGTAATGCTTGCAGAGGTCATTGAAAGTAAAGTTAAGTAAATAAACTTATATTAAGTTTTAAATGATCTTAGACTTAAAAAGGCTCATCTTCATTTTGAAATATTTAAAACAAGGGCTACATATCTTAAAAAAGAATTCCATAGAAACATTCAAAAAGAGAGCTGAACAGGACTATATCAAGTCGGCTATAAGTAAAGATAATATTCAGGAAAAAATGATTTTTTTTTTTAATATTTTTTGAAAAGAATATATTGAATTAAGCTATGGTAGAGTGTACAAGAATCGGCGTAGTTAACCAATTTGGTTTTTGTGTTTTTTATTATCTTTTGCATGCACCACAAAATCGTAAAATTTTCACTTTCCACCAAAAGTTTGTTACTACAGCACCGAGTCTGGCGTTGGGTTGAGCCAAATTCTTTTTTTTTTAGTTTTATTGGCTGGATTTTGTGATCATATTTCTCTCACCTGCTGCATTTTTCCTTAGCCAGCTAGTTCAAGGTGAGAGTTGTAAAAAATATATCCCCTGCAGCTAGTTTATTTTATACCTCAGCTAACTTGCTTTAAGTTAAGGTCTTCGAGCTTGGCCAGGCTATTTAGTTTTTGGGATCCAGACAAGGAGTTCAGTTAATCAGATAAATGGCAGCCTCGGATGCAACCTCGAATAAATCAGTTGCCCAAAAAAAAAAAAAAATAAACATATAGAATATGCTATAGGGCTCAATACATAATCATATTATATTAAACAATATAGATAAATGGTCGACGAGGTGACGTGCGTGTGTGTGTAGGTGGAAGTGTTAGGGTTAAGATGGTTATGGTAATATTCCCAAGACGAGCTAGGAGCTCGGCTGTGCAGCTCTCTGTTGGTAGCCAAAATGATGAAGTTCCAGGACCTGCTAGCTCATTTTAGCCTAGACAAGCAGAGTCAACCGCTCCGACACAATACAAAACATGCACGAGTAATATTGATGAAGGTCAAACTCTGGTTGACTTTGTGGTGATAAATGAGCGGTCAGCCTACACGCACACACCCACACTCATATCCCAGCACTGAAATAAACACAACAAAACATGGAAAATTGGGGTCAAAGGAAGCTGCTAGGAGTATGGAGGACTCGGCGTAAGGCTATTGCGAACAAGCAGAACTCACACACGTTCTCAATGTTGTTCTTGGTATGACCGCTATAAACACGCATACTTGAAGATACATGCGTGCATAGAATTCGAAAAGTATCTACGGTATGCGCTTGAATGGTTCACCGAGCTGGTTAGCCGGCTAACAAGAGCCACAAATGTTTTGGTTAAGCAGAAAGCCTTCTCAGCTGTAACAGTCGCAGACTACACATTCGTAGAATGAAATCTCTCTTTGAGGATACCGGGAAATTTATTGTCTCAGTGTTGAGTGTTAATACGCGTAAACATATTGACGGCATGCGGCCTTAGGCTTGTAAAGGCTATTTGACTCAGACATTACAATTCAATGAGATGTCCAGGTTTAAGCAAAGGCTTCCTCGATTTCAACTTACAAATGTGTGACATTCAGCCATTTGCTTACTGTTGGAAAAATTTTAGTTTCTGGCGTTGTTTGGGCTGTAATTATATATATAGTTTTGATATGGTCTCTTTATATTGTTTTTCTGAGACTTACTCAAATAGGTAATTTAATATTTCGTTCAATTCGGCATTAAAAATCAAATACACTCATGTAATTCATGCTCGAATTAATTCAAGTCCCACACACAAATCAGATTGTTTTTGAAAGTTTACCAACTCGACTAGAAATTCATATTAGCAAGTTTGAAATAAGTAAGTCCGTGAGGCTGCGAATCAATTTCACAACCTAAATCACATGAATGCATATCAATAAGTGGATATTCAGTCAACAATCAATAACAGAAGCAGTAAACCAAAACCGACCAATATAAAGACAGTAAAAGTATCTTTTGAGCCGCTCTTTTGAGCCGCCATTTCATATTCAAAATAAACGGCCAGGGGCAGACAGAGGAGCCTTTGAAATTACAACATGCCTGAAAGAAGTTTTCATTTGCTTTCCTTATAATCTTTCTTGCTTTGATTATTTAAATTTAAGGGCCAAGTGATGCATTCAATATGATAGCTTTGCTTAACGGATTGACAGAAATTCGTAATTAATTTCCTTCTTTGAACTTAGCAAACAGGAGAGAAGCGCTTTTTAAAGTTCTGTGATTTCCAGAAAGCCTTGAGGCTCATAATTTATCGAATTGAATTTTGAGGAACTTGTTGAGCACGAGAGAGAGAGTCTCTATGAGAATTAATGAGAATAGGTGATCTCGTCTTGTCTCGTCACGTTCGCCACTTAGCCTTAACTTTTGCGTTTGCCAGGGTATTGTGGCAAATGGCGTTAAGCTGTTGTGAAACCATTACCAAATATAAAGAGTGATGATGATACTTGGAGACTTTAGCTTTGAAATTGGCTCACGTCTGCTGCTTTGTTCGGGGAACGTGTTGGCCTGGTTTTCGGTTTTCTATTCCTTATGCCATTGATTTGAGTTGTTTTTATCTGATATTATCGACTCACTCCTGTTCACTGTTTAAGTTTACTTAAGTTTATACTTTTTCATTATGTTTATGTTCCTGCTTGGTTTACTCTTTGTGTCTACATTTTTGCTCCTTTTAGCGTCATGCATTTTCCCCTCATTTGCTTTTCGCACACTTTCTGGCGAGTCTTCTTTTTCTTGTTGAAGCTCTCGACTTTGACTTTTGATTTAAAAATGGAAGCACAAACAGAAAGAAAATAAATAAGTGATTTTGACACAAGTACGAAGGAAAACATCCTTTAAAACTTTTTTGGTTTGTTTGTGTGTTTCATTTATTTCCATTCCACGGCAAACGGAAGTACGGGCAAAGGGAAATACACTCTCTCACGGTATTTAAAAAAAAAAATTCAATAAAAGTCGTTGTTGTTGTAAGTATTTGTTTACTTGAGAGCCGTTGGACTGAGTCCATAAAATTAGCATATCTACGTTGAATTTTTTTTTTTGAAATATCGGATTGGGCGATTAGATGAAACCGAGATCGCCTTATTTGATGGATTTTCACTTTTAATCAGACTCTGCTTATTTTATTTATTTATTTTTTCCATTTATTATTTTGTAGAAATAAATTTTGCTTTTGTAAAATTATCCGAAGCCTTAATATAATAAGAAAGATTTTTGATATCTTCAAATTACCTTAAAATTATTTTGAGAAAAGAAAAGTCTAAATTTTGTTCGCTGCCAATATGATTGCAGAAATAATAATCTCATCAATATTTTTTAAAATTTGTCTTTTAATTTATTCTATTTGGTGAAGCGTTTCTTCTTCGATTATTGTTTATTCGTTCATTCGATTTTTTATTAAAATCTTTTGATATTGCAGTCCCTCAAATATCTTGTTCTCTATCTTTCAAGTTGAATTTTATTGAAGCGAAAATAATTTGCGAAATATGCGCTGACCAAAAGCTACGCCAGTCTGACCTATAAGCCTCCTGTGAATCTGCAACTCTTCATTTGAGAGACCTAAGAGCAGAGGGGAAAGTCTCTCAGCCAAGAAATAACCGAACGGATATTGTTTTTCGAAATCATTTCTTTTCCCTATGCTCCTTTTGCGTTGAATCCTGCAGTTATTCTCATACTCTGAGCACTTTTGTTGGCCGCTTCCTTTTGCCTTAATTTCTCGCCCATTGCGCACACAAAGTGAAATTTTCCATAAGAGTTGTATGGGCTTGGAAAAGGGAAGGAGAGAGAGAATTGATAGTGTTACTCGCTGGTGCTGGTGATTGCCTAAAAGCTATTTTCAGAAGTGCATCAACCGCTGTTTCGGTTCAATTCAAGCCACTATTACACATTTTTAAAAATCTTAAAAATGGAATACTCACTCATTTTCTTTTTTAGAAACAGGAACATTCTTGGCTTTCAAAAAAGTCAAGGCTCGAGAATTTCAATTAGTTTGCAATTTGCAATTCACAACATTTGACTGACTTCTAATTACAAAGTATGAAAAATTCCAACTAATCAAAATGCCGAGCATTTCCCGGACCATTTCCCCAAAAAACAACTCAAATAAATGTGAATAATCGTGAACTACGGATCCTTCAATGTTTTTTTCTCTAATTTTCAGCGCATTTTTTAATCATCATCGTCTGCTAATCAGCGAGTCAACTCAAAAGTACGCAGTGATTTGCAAATGCCAAAAGAGGGATTGATGCGAACGTCAAGCCAAAAATGAAATGCTAATCAGCTATTGACTGACGGACGCCCCCAAATTACTAATTCCTCTCAGCTGCTCATTTCTTAGACTTGCAATAAGCAATTTTTAATTTCCAAACAAAAAAAAAAAAAGAATTTTTGCAAATGAAGGAAGTCAATTTTCAAGGTTTGCCAGAGTCTTTTAATTTTTATTTTAAGCAAGATGAAAACATAAAAATTTTTCCTAGTGACACAAAGACATTTTATATTATATTTAAATGAACAATATTATTTAAAAACCTAAAAATTAAAAAACATTTAAAATACATATAATATATGTATTATATATTTTAGCTCACATATATCTCTTAGCTATATTTTTCTTTACCAGATTTTTTAAAATTTATAGAGTATTTTTACTTATGTAATATTTATTTATTTTTTAACTGCCCTTTTACTCAAATTTTTTGTTGAATTATATTAACAATAGATGACTACACAATTTTTTATTTTTTTGAAAACTTATATTTTTCATTAGGCACAAAGAGAAAAATAATGAATCGTTGCTTTTTTTTAATTTATGCTCCCTTATTTAAAAAATTTAATATATATATTGTGTGAGAGGTCATTTATTTTGCAATTGAGATGGATTTAAATTTTTTAATTTTAAATAAATGATTATGCAAATATAATATATATATTTTACTATAGGACCATCACAGAAAAGTGCTCTAAGTGCATTTGAATATTCACCCTCGGATTTTTATTTATTTTAAATTTTAAATTCCTTCAGTTGTCTAAATCTGAATATGTATTTTCGGCAATCCGGCTATAAGAAAAATATACATTTCGGAATGAAACCAATACATTTCTTTCTTTTGTAGCTCGAATTTCTTTCTCAACTCATCTCACTTGGAGAGTTTTTTGTTTACTTTGAATTGTATTAGATACATGTTATTTGACCACAATACTTTTATGTCTATAGCAGGTGAGTATGGTATACAGTTAAAAAAAAAAACACAGGACATGAGATTAAGTAAGTGCAATGTCATTGATTGGAAAAGCTCTCTCTTTTTTGAGACTATGTGTATTTGTATTATTCCCCCTGCAGCTGTATCTATGTAAATATGTATCTGTATATCTAAGAATTATTGCGATTTTTTGTAATGCTTTTGGTTCGGTTTTTTTCTCGGGTAAGAACACATTCTGTGTGTGCCAGTGGCAATTTATTTTACCAATAGTCACCCAGAGATATAGCTCCGTCTTCTAACTACCCCAGCCACTGACAGAATATCCAGCCAACAACTCTCACTTATGTCTCTTTTTATGGCACACACGAATCCGAAGCCTTCAGAATGAACAATACAATAAATCTTTATCGATGTGTGCTTCAAATCCATATATCGAGATTTCATTTTGTTTTGTTTTTTTTTTTTCATTCAATGAGTTCGTTTGTGGGTTTGGGGACTTTTCCTTTTGTTTTCTAGGCACTTTTTGTGGCTCTTGTGGCTGAGCTGACTTCAATGCTGAAACAAAACAAGCCGAATTGCTTTCAAATTCTTGGCCCGACTTGGATTTTGGACATGGTCAACAACAATGCAGGCAAAAATATTTCCAACAAAAATGTGCTCCAGAAATGTATTTTGGCAAGGCGTATAAATTAAATTTTATTTTTGCCGACGTGTGAAATTGCCAAAGACAGTCAAATCTTTTTCTTAAGAGTCTCTTTAGTGAAATAGTATTTAATATATTTTCTATTCTATTTCAAACTCATTTATCAGATGATTTGATGGTTTCGCAGTCCCAGCCTGGGTGTGTCTCGAATTCTCCCGGCCATCAATTACATTTCATTTATTAGAGAATTAAGCCAAACTAACAAGCAAAAGATACGCCATGCGGAGAGTACGAAAAGTCACCGAGTCAGTTCTCCTATTTCCTTTTGTTCTCTACTAATCCAAATACAATAAGGAGCACCAGCAAAAAGTGAACCCAAAAAGTTTATGTATGCCGTAACAAGGCGTTGGCATCGTTGGCTTATAACTTCAAGAAATACTGAATTTTTTTGTGAGCTTTTCTTTTGAGCCCTAATTTTTCAAGCTATTCTTTATGGCTGACATTTCCAGCGGCACAAACAAAACTTTTAAGTTCACTAAGTACACTGTTGGAAAAGTACATGAACGTCTTATTTATTTTATTTTTTTTGTACACCTAAAATATTTTTATTATATGAGTAAAGCAGACTAAAACTAAATGTAATTAGAACAACCTAACTAAAGTGCAAATTAATTAAAATCAGTTTTAAGGTTTTTAATATAAATAATTTTAATTGTCCCAACATAATCAAAAATGGTGTCAAACAGTGGGAATATCAATGTTATATAAACCGCGTACATACATTGGTTTTCTGCTTTATTATTCATAATTCTATCCACAATTGATTGGACTTAATTTCAATTAACCAAAAAACTCTTTGAAAAAAAAAAAATAAAATAAATACTAAAAATAATCAAACAAAGTTTATTCATAGTTAGTTTTTGCGCTTATCGATTTTCGTATGAAAATATTTTTTAATTGTAATCAAAGGCAATTAAAGATAATTCTATCAGTGGATAAAATCACAACCTAATTAGTTGTATTGTATTTGAAATTGGAAAGGATTTTTTTTTCGAACTCTCAAACTCTTGAATGGATTTTCTTTCACTTTTTTCATACATATTTTTTGTTTTGTTTTGTTTGTGTTGTTGGCTTATGCGTTGCAGGGCTTGGACTTGGTATGGAAGACAAACTAGTTCAGTGCATTATAACGCAATTAGTACTAATTGCAGCTAATGAGCATTTGAGAGTGGAAAGCGAACCGAACTCTTTCTGTTCCATCGGCACTAATGGGCAACGAGGGAAATGGTGAAACAATATTGTAAATGCGAGTGTAAAGTAATTTTTGGGATTATCGTAGTTTCCTTACCCGTTCGGTAGTATACAGACAGAACTGTTTAATAAAACCAACGGAATGCCTGGCAAAATACCGTTAACTACTAAATTAACCTGAAAGTGCAGATGTATGTGACTTGGTTGGCTTCTGATTACCGGCTATCTTGGAATTGAATCACTTTGGGCAATGAATGCGACCTCATTGGATTTAATACGTGCCCAAAGCGACCACAAGGTATCACACAGCAACACCTGCTCCAGCCAGACTATCCTGGGCCTCCAAGGTCTGGCCATCTATACATTCACTGAATCATCTGTTTATTATGCAGAAGCTGATTTGGATTGGTCCATTGAATGGCCCCAATCTACCTCGATGGTTAAGTTGCACTAGTTGAACCTGCACAGTATTTTTCTTGGTGGTCCTGTTCCTTTTTCCAAGGGCTATTAATAGGAGAACTTAATTAGTTTGTTGCTCTTGTTGATGCCGTTAGTTGGCACCTCAATCCTGATGTGAATTCTACATCACTTCTACTGCTGTTCAGTCACCCATCAAGGAGGAGTAGATTTGTATTCAAAACTATTCATGGATTTGTAGTCGTTGCGTGACTGAAATCAACTCAACAGAAAATCAATGCTAACAAACCAAATTATGCATGATTCATCATGATTATGAAGGCTTCAACAATTCTCAATTTGACAGGCATCAATTGAGTAGTCAAATGACCAAATTGTAAAAAAAAAGAATTAATGTGATTGTCAAGCTTTATGCGAATTGATTTATCAAACTGTAGTTCAAAATTATTTATGAGCCTATTTAATTGTTAAATAATTACTGGTAAATTGTTTATTGTGTGCAGCACAAAATAAATCTACTTTCCAGATTAACTAACAGATTGGAAGAGAATAATTTTCTTGTTTTCTTGTTTATTAAAGATTTACTCTTTAGTGTTTTGAAATAAGTATTTGTTTCTAATTTAATAAATAAATATGTAAAAATTTAAGAGTTTAAAAAAGCTCAGAAGAAGCTTATATATAGTTAAAAAAAAAATCGATTAGTTCTGCCTTAAATTCAGAACTCCAGGTGCTCTTGACAGACATTCGCAATTTTTAAAAGCTGGCTTTTCAGGTTGCTTTATCAAACCTTCTCTGGGCATATCCAATTGAATTTGCTGCTCATGAACCATTTGTCTATTTGAATCTAGTTCACTTTGTAAATTCTTTTGGGTAGCCATAAAGCCACAATGTCCCTTGGCTACTTCAGGATATGGACACTTATCCACACTACCCTCCTGTTGACGGGTGGCAAATTCTTCCGGCGACATGGGCTGCTTAGCTACGTATTTGTTTTTGGGGCAGGCCAAGATTTTCCAATTTGGATGTGGAGCCAGATAATCAATGCCCTCACGAATGTATTCCTTGGCCAACTTAGTGCATTCTTCGGGATCATCTACAGCTTTGAGAAGCTTGATATCGAACATTTTCTGTTCTTCTGCGTTAACCCGCTGTTTCTCTACAATCTGGGCATCGAGATCGTGGCGGTTCTTTCGATATTTGTTCAGAATCATATCACGAGTGACTTCTGGATGCACAAAGCGATTCTCAAGAATCTTGTTTTCATGAACTTCAGCTTCCCAGCGGAGACGACGGTCTGCTTCTTCGCAGATCTGGCGTTTCAAGAAGGCATGACTGCGAGCCGCCTCTTCTTCCTTAATGCGGGTCATTTCGGCTATATTGCTTTTCGTGCAAATATCCACATGATGCAAATCAGCAGTACGGTCGTCCATCATCTTTTCAATGCCCAGTTCCAAAGCCTTCATACGGCGCACATAGGCAATGTATTCCAAAGTTTCCCTGTTGACATCGATCTTGCTTTGATGGATTCTGGCTAAAGCCTCGGCCTCCAATCGTTGTGTCTCACGTATAAAAGCTTCATGCTCAGCCTTGGCGGCGCACCACTCGGCCTCTCTTTCACGCCTACGGCGTTCAATATCGGCTAGTAACTCATTCCTGTACTTAAACTTGGCATCACTCGGTGGACGGTGAGCCTCTTCAAATTCTTCCAAACGTATTTGCTCAATGACTTCGTCTATAAGACGAGCTTCTTCCTGCTTCTCTAGGCGTTCCTGCTCACGCTGTTTCTCATGCTCTTCCATTTGGAGAGCCAGAACATGACAGGTGTGATTCTGTATTTGCTCCCTCTTGCATTTCTCATAGTTTTCAACCCGATCGTATTCTTCCCAGCGCCGCTGATCGAGCTTCCGCCAATAGTTTTCAATTTCACATTCCCTGCGTTTTTTGCGTAGATTCTCTAGAATCTGTTCTTCCTGACAAATCTTTGTATTCTTAATGTCCTCCTTTCGCAAAGCATCTCGTATTTCATAGCAATCATTCATCACCTGCTGTATTCGTTTGTTATCAATGAATTTCTTTTGCCGCTTATCATGTTCCTCCTTTATGGCAAGAAGGTGCTCCTTCCGTGCCCGTATATCCTCATCAATTCGTGTCTTGACTTTGTGTGCAAATTCTTCTTCATAAACCTTGTCTTCTTCATCCATAATTTGCTTGAGTCGAATACTGCGCTCACTCAATTCGGAAGCGGCCACCTCCTGAGCCTTCGTTACCAATTGTTTTATCTGTGAATACAGGCTTTTTTGATCGGTCTTTTTTATAAACTGAAAATGTTCCAATTCTCTCTTTGATATACTCATTTTATGGCTGTCCACGTAAATTTTCAATAATCTTACTAAAACTTAATAATATCTACTAGTAAAAATATTTGTCTTTTTTATGAATTGATTAAATGTAGGAATTAAAGTATAATTCAAATATGTTTTTTTTTTTTAATGGAGAATTGATTTAAAATGCAAAAGTAAATTTTAAGAAATCTAAGTTCAAATTTAAATAAAAAAAAAGGATCCCAAGATTATCTTTAGGGTTCTGAAGATATAGTGGCGCGGTCAGTAATATTTAATTTTATTGAGATCAGTTATTATGTGAGTTAAAACTTAAGCCGATTTAGGTTTGACTGCTGTATAATATAGCTGTCCGAAACGGCAGGTTCTGTGTATGTAAAAAGGTTTTTTCTATTTTATTTATTGTTATTTTTTGTAAAGTGTTAAACATTTGAAGAAGTGAAAGCTTGGGATTATTTGTGATTTAAAAAAATATTTATACTTTTCGGAGAAGTATATTTTTTAGTCAAAAGCCAACTATTTTTTTTAATCAATTAAAACCACGATCATATTTACATGTTAAAAGTTTTCAAAAAATATATAAAAAATACTGAGAGCTCCTAAAATGCTTGTGAAAACTGCTCTACTTATTTATCTCTTTATGGCATTAAATCAGACTTCAGGATTCAAATTAGATCAGGTAAGTATTAGGAATGTTTCTATCGATTGCTTACCTTTACAGGTCTTAAAATTTATAGAATCGCGAGGAAGGAGGTGATAGTAAGGAATGTGCTGACAGGGAACATTGCATAAATATACGAGTGGGAGCATCTAAAGAAAAGGCTTCGAACATAGCTCTAAAGGCGGCGCAGGAAGCCAAGGCCGCTTCAGATGCCCAAATCGAGGCTGCCGAAGCAGCAGCTCGTCAAGTAAAAGCTCAATTGGCTGAAAAGGCACTCTCGGCAGCAAAAGCAGCTGAAGGTGCTTTGGCTGGAAAGCAACAAATTGTAGATCAATTACAATCTGAAGTACATGAGGCGGAAATCGTAGCTCAGGAGCAAGGAGCTTTCTTGCAGAATACGCAATGCAATTGCAATGCTGCCGCCGAGGCTGCCAAGCTAACAGGAATTCAGTTGAAAACTCTTCGTGAGGCTGTGAGAATCGCACGGGAAAATGTTAAAAATTCCGAACAAGCAGCATGTGGAGCTCAGCAGGAACTCCATGAGAAGCAGCAACTGGCAGAGGCGGCCAAGACGCGCATGCAGCAGTTGCTGCGACAGGTTGAAGCGGCTCAGGTAGACTATAAGAATACAAAGAAAGCAGCTGAGGGCGCTGCATGTAATGCCCAGGAAGCCAAACAAAGGATTAACCGGGAAAGAAGAATGGCTATATTACACAATGTGTTGCAAGACCAGCAAGCTTCTTTGAGCATTTAAAAACAAAACTTTTATATTTTTATTGAAAGTCTAGAGAATTTTTAAATGTATTTTTTATTTAATAACCGAAAATATTTTTAAGGTTCCAACGCAAATCAAAATAGATTTTATCTGCATTTACACGTTTGAGAACAGACTATCAAGCTAAACACTGAACAGAAAAGGTTGACTCGTCTCAGAGCTTGATTGCTTTTTCATAGCAACTTAAATGTTTTTTGACTTTGGTGATTTCGGCTGGCCAATCCCGTGGTATTTGGCCGACCAAATGCGACTGGCCACAGGCCTGAATTGGTTGGCTTACCATTTGACTGGGATTATGATTATGTCAATCATTATGTTGATGGTAACGGTTATGAACAAATCGATTACTGCCAAGATGAGTTGTAATATCATATTCATTCTGGGTAATGGAATACTCAAACTGTCGGTCAGAGTGGGGCTATTAACACAACCCCACGTCATAACATAACACAGAATGCCTGAAGGCATCTTAAAAGGATTTCTCAGGTGATAAAATCTACCACTCAATGACAGCTTTGTGGTCTCTAGAAGCGCGGTGGTAAGGTTGATAACAGTATAAAGTAGTATGTAAATTGGGTTTGGTTGGCATATACAATATTAATTTTAAGAATTAAAGGTTGCTGGAAACTTCTGAGAAGGAAATGAAAATATTGACAAGCTTAAAATTAATCGCACCCTTCATCTTGTCTAAATGCCAAAAACGGAAGTAAAAGGTCGGAAGTGCCTTTCTATTTCCTTAACTGAAATTTGTAAAGTGTCTGTCTGACTGACTGGTTGACTACCCGACTGCCTGCCGACACCCGACTAGCCCTGACTGACTGACAGAAAACGCGAACAACTGTCAGAGTTTGCAAATTCATTCCAGATGTAAACATTCCCATAGGAAGCCGTTTCACTTCTGTTTACACAACTGCAACAATTGTCGGTGATGTGGCAACTCACAGTTCAGCCCAGCTCAATCTTGCTAGGCGCAACATTGGAGAAAGGAATTACTTTGAAATTTTGGGGTGGCTTATATCATACTCTATTCTTCATTCTTTTTTTATAGCCAAAAAAAAAAGTGACTGCAGCTCATTTTTCCAGCTTTCAAAAACTGCTGTGTGATGTCAGTTTCCTAAAAAATTTCTTCAGATTTTACACTATGAAAAATACGGTAACCTTATCGAATTTGAAATACATTTTTTTATGTGTTTTTTCAAAGAAAAAAAAAAAAATAAAATAAAATAATCAGAAACATATTAGATTATAATTTTAATGCATTCTTTGTAAAATTTTTGGTAAGATTGACTTTTAATAGGCAGAATTGGTTTAATGACTTATTTATAATTTAAAACATATTCTAGCCAAGTTCTCTATACTCGGTGAAAGGGTATTTGAAAGTCGCAGTGAACTGATATTTTCTCCAGCATTTTAAAGAAAGAAACACCCACTTAATTTAACTGCATTGAAAGGCCCCAGGACGTATTCCTTCCCTACCACGATGCTTCCGCTTTCAAGTTTACTTTTTGCTTTTCGGCCTGTCAGTTGAAGAGCGGCTCATGTTATTTTCATTGATTATGTCAGGAAAATAAGTTTATTTTGGAACATTATTGGTTCCATTGGCAACAACAAAAAGTCAACTTGTCAAAATGTTCGAAAGCACTTAAAACTTTTACGCAGTTTGTTGTTTTCTTCTGCTTTCAGTTGGTTGTGGCAGTGCCAATGGTATTTGCTAGACGTCCTGATAGTCCTCCTGGCAGTGGTAGTAAAAACATTATGGTCTTTTTCCACTACATCGACGTCATGGCCCCGGCTCCTTTGTGGGCCCAGCTTAGTTCTGGACCTGGGTACGAGAATGCTGGTTTGCTTTGTGTGCCAATTTCGCACTTTCTATTTCGTAGCATCCACACAAACTGGGTTACAAATGCGGCAAATGTCACCACAAAAACCAGAGAGTTAGGGAAAATTCCGTGTGGCATTTTTACCCTCTAAGTAGAGCAGAGGGATAAGTCACAATCTTGGCAATTTCACTGGATTCAACTGAATACTGTTGGCTTTGCCCTATAACAAGGCAATTGAATGGCATTTTTTGTTTTTTTTTTTCAATAACTTGCTAGACATAAATGGCCGTACAAAGAGGAATTTGAAAGAGAAAAACTAGCAAGGACTAGTTGGCAGGCAACTTTTCCGATTACAGCATTTTGAAAACTCGTAATAATATTGGACGACGACTTTCACTGTTCGCCTTGTAACTTTTGTCCTTTCTCTCCCAGTCCTTGCCATTTACCATTAACTGTGAATAAGCGACTCAAAGTTGCCCATTCACTGTTTGTGTTTACATTGACTGCCTTTCCTCACTCTCTTTCTGCTTACTATCTTTACATACTACCCATCATGGGCAATTTCATTCCACAAACTTTCCCACTCCATCGCCGCAAATTGAACTGGTAAACAAAACCGCCGGAAACATGATCGACAGCTTAATTGGCAGAGTCGAATTTGCCATCGATACGCCGATACAGCAACGATTCCTAGGGCGCAAAATTAATTCACTCTCACTATTCTATGTGCTGCCATGGAGGCTGCTAACAAATGGTCATTCAGCCATGTTACAGGTGAGCATGGTTGGCCGCTTTGGTCAACAAAATGCTATCATTCTCCTCCCCCAAAATGAATAGGCCTCAAGCCCTACACACTATTTGCCTGAAACTCGGAACCACAAAAGAACTTTGTTCACCATTGAATATTTTTCAGAAAAGCTGGCTTGTGTGGCCTCGTGAGAGGGTTTATAGCCGGCAATTGAAAATATTATTTTCCCGCAAAAAACAAAAGCTAACTTAGTTTTCCATTGAACTTTAAGCTGGAAAGTTCCATAAAATTGAACTAATCTGGCTCTGAAAATTAAAAAAAAAAAATAAAATATTTTTTATTGTTTGAGCTAAGCAAAATTGTCTTTTGTAGTAATTTTAATTTATTAAGTGCATGTGCGCAAAATTAAAAGAAGTAAAAAAAAAAAAAATTGGGCATTAACAGGATATTTTGAAGAAGTTGAAAGTCATAAAACATTAAATTGCATTTGGGTACTCAATTTGAGTGGCAGTCAAAGCGTTGAGACTCTAAAAAAGGCAATGAAATAGCAAAATCAGAGTGAAACGACTTTCGATCTGTTCATTTTTTTTTTTTTTTTTTTTTTGTGATTGAATGGAGTGAGAAAAATATTTTAAATTTTTGATATCAAAAAAAGGGTTAAGTGCAAGTTCACATTGCCAAAGCCAAAAGAACAAATGGAAATTTGAGATTACCAAAACGCAAAGAGAAATAGTAGAGTAAACGTTTTGAACCAGTTTTTAATATTCGAGTGAATGGTACTGTGTGTGTGTGTGTGCTTGTGTGTTTGGAACTGTCTGAGTGTTTAACCCTTGTTTGAGGTTGGGCAATAAAATGAAATATTTATGAGTTAACATTATGGGATTTGTATTTGCTTTCTAAAATGCATATATTTTCTATATATACATAAATGTGGTGATGACCGTGTGCCTTCTCTGGCCAGAGCCAGCTCAGTCCTTGGAAGTCCTTTTTTTTTTTTGATAGGGCGTGGAAGGTTTTTGTGGTTCCACGGCTGTTGGCATCGACCACACTAGCTTATTTATTACATTCAAGGCGTTAACATGAAGGCATTTGGCGGAAATGGAAACTAAATAGTCGTGGTTAAATTATTAAATGGCTGTGGCACGGTCCGGAGGTAGGCTTTCGCAATGGCCGTAGTCATGCTTTTTTTTTCTTTACGAGCTAAAGTGTTTCCTATAAAAATTTACTGTTATTGACGGTGCACATTCTCATACACACACACATGTGTACATTCGAAATGCCATGTTTGTTTGCATAAATAAGTACACACAAATAATTCTTACTGTATTTGTGTTTGAGTGCCGGTCGCTAAATAAATAAATACTCTCAGATTTCTGTAGTCCCCCTTTATTTGGCATTCTCTCCGACGGCTCTAGTCTCTCCTATGCCATACCATTATAGTTGGTGGCAATTGCGAAATAGCCGGGTATTTTGAATATTTTAGCTTGGTTTTTGGTTGTTGGACCCTGCTTTTTACACCAGAAGCCGCATGAGAAGCCGAAAGAGAGAGAGAGAGAGAGAGAGAGAGAGAGAGAAAGAGAGCTTATGAGATAACGATTTATTGCCAGATCATCTGGATGATCTGAAAGACAAATATTTCCAACTATAAAAAGTTTGCAACTATATAATCTGCAAATTGATATACTGAAAGAAAATAAGGATTACAGTAACTTCGGCTTACCCATATTCTGTGAAACAGAATCTGCTTAATTATTTATTATTGAACTAATTAGGGTTAAATAAGAAGATTATGTTGAAGTGTAGTTAAACAAATAAATTGTTGAAAATTAAAAAATAAATATATTTATTTAATTTAAGGATTTATAAAATATATATTTTTTAAGTGTTTCAGCGAATGTTATACATATATAAAAATAGGTATTAATCCATCCCTATTCAAAATTTAAATTTACAATTTAAAATTCTGCATGCAAACCAAGCCACTCTAACTGTATCGATTTTGGAATCCTTCATAGATATATCACAATTCCGTCTCTGGACTCCAAAATATGCCGGAGGTTTTATATCAGCCTATAAATAAAACTGCCAACAAGTCAAATAAAAAAAATAATTAAAAAAAATAAATAAAAAAAAAAAAAATAACCGACGCATTAAAATTTAAAATAAATTCTAGTTTGATTCATTTTTTTGCAGATTCATGCAGCCTTGGATTATTTATAAAATGAATGGCGTTTAGTCATCATACGTGCTATTGCCATCGAGGAAATGGACGAATATTATAAAAGCATATGTGGGTCATTAAAAGCGAATGTCGCAAAGCGTCAATTTTATTCTACAAAAAATAAATAATTATTTAAGCCTAGTAAAACTGGAAAGAGAGTCATCCTAGAAATATTGTGCTGAGTGACAGCCAATTAATTAATTAATTTTTAATTACGGTATAGTTGTGAAATCCGGACCACATATTAGACATATTTACTCAGTCAACATATTTTGGCAAGATTTATCTGAAAAGCTTAAAAAAAACAGAGAGTCGGAATTGAAGTTATCGATTTCTTTGTGGGATTCACAACTCTCTGAAAAAAATTTGATCTTATGTATTTTTGAGAACTCTAACAAAAATTGAATTACCTAAAACATAATATAATTTATTATCTTGTGTCTATAAAAAAAAACAAAATCAAATTCTTTTTACACTTTAAATTTAAAAGTGTGTTCTTCTTTCAATTTCGCAGTTTCTCACCTAAGTGGTTTTTGCCAAAATTAAAACATCAAACAAAAGTCTGGTTGAAGATTTGTAGATTATACGATAGCTTAAGTAATATATTTTTGAACACTACAGTAAAAAGTATTTCCTCTTATTTAATATTGTATTACCCAAATTTAGGTAGAGTATCTCAAAAATTTGTGTTAGATTATCTCTCAACAAAGAGAGAAAACAAGCAAGTGTAAAAATCTATTAAGCAAAACCTAAGCCACGTATAAAAGTGAACCACGCTGTGGGCTGGTCAGTCAAAACGAGAAACGCCGCCGACATGATGAGAACTATTCCGATTCTGGCACTACTTATCTGTAGTGGAGTATTCAGGGCCGAGGCCAAACCATTTATCATCAAGGTGCTCACTCCCAGCAATGGTAAGGTCGACAACATGGAACAATGGACCATAGAATGGCAAAAGAATAAGTGAAAAATTATGGCTTCTCTTAGGACTGTCCACGAGTGCTGGCGTAGCCACTTCATCGCCCATCAACACTCAGGTTTTCTCTAACCTAATCTCCCAGAAGATACGCATACTCAGCAGTTTGCTGCAGGCCAAGTCATCGTCTGGTGGTGGAGGCTTTGGCTTTAGCAAATTCTCTCGGTTCTCAATTGGCAGCACAACAACAACAACAACAACCACAGAAAAACCCTATACACACCACACCACAGAGGTAAACACAGTTTTTACACCGGAAGTTGATTCAACTACTCAATCCCTGTACACCACCACCACCACCACAGAGGGCAGTATCGAAACGCCAAAGCCTACAGTACATCCCCAAACTCCAATTTCGACCTCAACAACGACAATAGTGATACCAACTAGAAGTACCACTGAGTCTCACCAGATTGAGACCACAACAAAGGGCTCTGATGGCTACGGATACGAGACGCCCACACCCAGACCAGGCACCTATTACCTGCCGGCATCTCTTGCCTAATTGTTTGCATCAACATAAACGTGAGGTCTGATATTTTAATTTAAGTAAAGTTTGAAAAGTGTTCACTTGTTAATTTTTTGTACCTTCATCAATTGCTTGCCCAGCAGAGAGGCAATTCGTGACATCGACCAATTTGCTCTCTCTGATTGCTTTCGAGTAAGCTTATTTTAACTTTAAGTGTGCATGAAAATTATAATATATTTTTCATAGAACTTTTTAATCTTTATTATTGTTTCAGTGAATACATAATTCTTTTTTTTTAGCCAAAAAAATCAACTGAGTTTTTCACACATTTCTTGGAGACGCTATTGATAAATTGCGGAAGTATCTTTTTTTTTTAGCTCAAACATCGCACATTGCCCCTTTGATAAAAAAGGTACACTCTAAGCTGTCTGTCTGGCAGACTGGGAGTCTGCGTCTATGCTGTGTTATTGACGATCAATTAACATAAAATAACCAGTTTGACTATTGTTACTTAATAAGCAGTGATTCTTTTGGTTATACAATTCGTTGACAGATTTATTCTAAAGTTTCTCTATTTTGCAATTTTCCCCTAAAAATGGTTTAGGTTTTCAAGGCAACAAACCGGTTTAGCCGCTTCAACTTATTTAAAGAAGATGCTGCTTATATTTTTCCCAACTTCTAAATAAATTTGGCCACAACATGGAAGCAAATGACTAAGTTAAAGAATAAAATGAAATATTTAACGCTTTAGTTCTTCATTTAAAATGGGTAAAAAAAGTAATACCGATAATAAATAAGTAAATGAGAAATCATTACTGTGCATTTAACTTTAAATGATTTTAAAGTGTTTGGCAATATTTTAAGTTTGGGTTGATTGAAAGACTTCCATCAAGTAAATAAATACATATTTATCAGAGTCTATAAATTATGCATGAGACAGACTTTTAAAATCTTAAGCTTTAAATATCTATTCTATCTTAAGTAAACAGATTCTAAAAAGGTTTATGCGTTGTTTGGAAATCATGAAAAGCGAATCTTGAGTCAATTTATGAGTCTCAAGTAGCAGCCGGTTTCTGAGGTTAATAAAAAATATATAAAACCAGACAAATATACACAAAGCAATTGAAAATAATAATGCGAAACAAAGATAATTTTTAGTTGTCTGAAATAAATTTGATGATATAACTTTCAAAGAGGTTTTCTTTTTGTTTTTTTTTGTCGGGAATTGAGTAGGTTAAGATAATTCAGGTAAATAAATCTTGATTTTAAGAAATTATTCAAAGATCAGCAAAAAAAGTTTGTGTATTCAGCTTATCTTAATTTATACCAAATCAATTTCGGAAGAGGCTCACAGTCACTTTAATTTAATCCCTTTAAATAAGCTAACGAACATCACCAAATTTTTTCCATCTACTGTTCTCATGGTGAATTAATTTGGGACTATTCTTTTCAGTGTTTTACGAGTCCAAGTTGGTCAGCGATTATTGCGTTCATAATTTTTCGTTTGAGTCAAATCAACTTCATAAAAATATTGGCCCATTAAATAGAACATGAAGCTGGTGTGAGTCCATCCAGCTGACAGGCGGCAGACCACACGTGCCATCCTAGTATAGCCGAGACCGAATAAACAAAGAAAAATATGTCCTTGTCTCTGCTTTGGCCTTGAAGTGCGTTAGGATATCTCTTCTTTTGACCGAGCCGATGTTGAAACGAAAACGAAACCTTAACTCCAATCATCAACATTCCTCAACTATAGTAGAGAAGCTAGGATGAAGCGCGTGAGTAAAATGAGTGCCGAGTGGCGAGTGTCGAGTGGCCGGGCCGTGTTGTCCATTAAGGCGAATTATTTTGCAGGTTGCGCTTAAATGTGTTTCCATGTCAGATTTTAGCGCTACTGCGTTTTTTATGCCGCTCTCAATTTATGGGGGGCCGTAAAGTAGAATTACAGAAGCGTTCCTTGGTGCTCCGTTCACGACTTGTGTAAATATTTTATCGCTAAAAACTGATGACTTGAGTATAGCGTGGGGGAATACGGCTATATGGACAGAGTTTAATGTCCTGTGTATATGTTATGACCAGAATGAATAGGCATTTTCGACTTTCCTACTCTCGACGTTTTAATAAACCAAAGAACCCATAACACAGGCTCATCTAACATACAGGAACATCTCATATATTTTACAAATAGTCATTCTTATAAAAAAGTAGCGAAAATCTATTACACATTTGGGAAACTTTGGGAAAATTGCTCACTTCATGCTCCTTAGGTGGCTTTCTTTGCCTTTTTAAGACAAATCTGATTTATGCTAAAATCCACTTTACTCTAATAAATCTATTTTATGTTTTCCCAAGAAAGGAATCAACTTGAAGTTCACTTTGACTAGATCTGGTTGGTTTAATTTAATATTCTATTCTAGTGCAGAAGATTATGCATGATTGTTTAAAAATCATAACTCAGCTGAAGAGCTCTTCAGATTGTACACCTTGAATGCGATGCAGTTTGGAGTACTTAAAGTTTTTTTGCCTTGCCATAGATTTGCATAAGAGAATAAATTATTTTTCAATGGTTTTGTGTAAACAACTTAATATAATGGCTTGAAAAAATATGTTTTTTTTTTTTTTTTTTTGTTAAAGATACATGCACTTGAAAAGACTCTTAAAAATGCATGTAGCTTTGCTTAAAGTTCAAGGTTTATTAAAAAAAATATCAAGCAATAGTTTCTAAATTTACATTTTTCAATATTTTCAAATTATTATCATATAAAATTGTACTTTGCTAAATTTTTATTTGTATTTATTATATCATATAACTTAGAGATTTCAGAAAAAAAACTTTGTTACCTTAGAGACGAACTAAACTTATAAAATTAAAAAAAAGGCCATTATGGGAATGCATTTTCTTTTTTCTGTTGGCTTGACCATTTTTTATTTTGGTATATAATGGAATTCAAGAAAGGTACTTTCTCATCAAGTGTCACAACTTGTTTGTCACTCCCTTTGGAACCCAATGGTGGACAAGAGCCATAACAAGAATTCTGTCGGGCTGTGCTTGTGTCAACTTCAATATTTGTGATCTCATATGGGGGAGCACAAGATGAGGAATATAACAAAAACAAAAAAAAAAAAGTCCCCAAGAGGTACCAAGAATCACCAACCGCCTGCCATGGCTTGGCTGTTACTGGCGCTGCCCTGTAAAATGTAAAATTTCGAAAAGATATGCAACAGCACGTGTGTACATAAATATGTTTGTCCTCAATGTTGTCGGCGTAAATTTAAGACCAGATCTGCACGCCTCACATATAAGGTGTCTGTTAGGAATTATAAAAAATATTTCGAATATCGAATTAGAAAGACAAAAATCAATAGTAAATTTAATTAAAAAAAAATAAATAAAAATAAATCATTAGTAAATTTATTGGATTTATTTTCTATTTTTATATTCGTAATGAAAAAGTTAATTAAAAATTCGTTTTTTTTCTAATAATTATTGAATTGCTTACATTTTATTGCTTGAAATGCAAATTGAGTTAGAAAAATTGGAGGTGTCTTATAAATTGAATGAATACCTTAGCCTGAAAAGAATTACACTTACAGCAGTTACTTTACTGATTCTGCCCCGTATTCAGAGTGACAGTGTAGAATCTGTGTATGTGGGTGCCTATGTAAGGCCGAAGGCAAACAGAAGAATCAAACGAAGCAACAGATACCCACCAGGAAAGTGCGCAATATTTTGGAGAGGGGAATTGATATCGAAATCGGTGTTTTTTTTTTTTTTGCATTCCTTGCAAGTAGAAGTGCCGAAGCACCTGACGCCCAGACAAATGCCGCAACAGAAGCATGCTTCATTAGTTCAGCGGAATATTAGCAGCAACGCATCATATGAGTGATATTATTTCTTTATGCGATGCGTAACTGAAGAGAGAGAGAAGAAGAAAAAAATAAAAAATAAATAAAAGGAAAATGCCATCGGCAGCATCTTCCACAGTTTTTTACATTTTTTTTTTTTCGTCGATGCAGAAAGTTCTGCTTATTGGAGATCCAAGCGTAAACACAAACAGACCGAAGAGACATCGACGTGGCGCACAGATGCTGCTGACTACAGCCTTATAAACTTGCAGCAACTTGGCCAGGAGATCTGGGTTGAGTTTGTAACCACAAAATACTTTAATATTTCCATTTTCCATAATTTTTTTTTTTTGTTTCTGCTCTCTTCGTTTGATGGCTTATGTGCGTGTGGTGTGTCTGTGTGTCTTTCTGTTTTGCCTTTTGCTCGCTATTCCTTGCCTTTTGTTTATGCGACGCGTTGCCTTTCTCCATTTAAAAGTCCGCTGTGGTTTTCTTTTGCATGGGAAATTTGTGCTTTGGAATTGCAAATAACCATGATGTCTGTATGGAGTCTTTCAGCCCCAGATAGCACTCTCGTACAGAGGAAAGGTGGGCATCGATGAGCGCCCTGTAATAAATGTGTGCGCACTCACAGATGCTCTGAATTATATATGACACAACGGCACACATACCCGGGCAAAGATAACTCTATTTGTGATTGTCATTGTGTGGGAGCCAGAAATAGTTTACTTCCATTAAGGGTACCAATCCAAAAATCATTTCGTTGTATGCATAGAGTAGATGTTCTTTTCCATTTACTAAAGTATTTTCCCCTCTCCGTTTCCTGGAGCCCTAAATGGCAAATCATACAACAGGCACACACAGCTGAGCCCAAATAATTGAAGAACTTTTTCTCTAGGTATTCAGGCAGCTGCTTTCAAATGCAGCAACAAAGTTTTTCGATTTCAAAATGTTTTCTTTATTGTACTTTTTAATTATATAAAATATTTAAAATAAATGCTATGACTGAGATTCGTTTTGATCTAAGTTAGGTAGTCTTTTGTTTTGGATAAAGCACCTTGAAATAATAATAATTTTTCAGGTTTCGACGTCACATAGGCTTACACATGATGTAAATCATAATATTAAGTATACGCCCGACGGTTCTTTTAGTGGTTGGTGTTATTATCAACCTACTGTGTTCTCTCTGGAACTAAATCCCTTATAAAAGAGATTATAACAACTTTTTGTGCTAGGAGACTTTGTAGGAGCTCGAGAATGTGTGGCTCAGCTGGCTGCTACGCTTTCAACGATTTAATTAACAATGTCCTTGTCCACTTCTACAACTCTATGACGGTGAAGAGTGGGCTGATGTGGGTTAAAGATAGACAAAAATGCACTGTCCAAGTTATTTTCGTGATGAACTTTTTGAAGTTTTTGTTGCATATTTAAAACGAGCTTACACGCCATTCTCATAGCTTTGGCAAATTAAATGAGATAACTTTGCAAATATATTCAATTATCTTCTCCTCCAGAGATATTCTATTTTATTTCCTTTTTTTTGGGTAATGTTGGACAAAACTTTGCAAATCGCACGAAAGCAATTGTCATCGTCCAGAGAATGCTGAAAATGCTAATGGACACGACGCAGCATCGAAGAAAGTTGCCAGGTACAAAAGCCAAAAAGGAAAAACTTCATGCCTGACAAGCGTTGCTTTGCGTACTCCCAACTGGCGTAATGGCCAACTGGGTCTGGCGAGTCCTTCTGGTAAGGCTCAAAGCTTGGCCAATACTCAGATCTGGATATGTGGTAATTTACATTGTGGTCGCTCCCCTCTCTCTGTTTCTATTTCGATTTCTCTCTGGTCTGACACTTACAATTTGTGTAAATGGATGCATAGATGCTGGCTGTTGACACTGGTTGACACAGTTGATGGTGAAAAGGAATTGACAGAACGCAACGTCTGCTGCTGACATCCTTGGAACGCTTAAATGCACAAATCCTCGAGAGATCAAGTGAAGACGAAGGCACAAGCCCTGCTCAATTTGTTATCAATCAATGATATCAATCGGCCTAACTGGACTCAGTAAAACTCTCTGAGGAATTAGCCAGCTCAAGCGAAAAGTCAACGTTGGCTGATTTTCTGATTCTCTCTGGGCAATCTAACTACACTTGACTGTGATATACCCTTCTTAAGCATCTTAAAAATGTAGTCACTTGTTTTTTGAATCACATATTATTTGTAAGCAATCCGAAATATACAGTACAGGGTATAGCAAATATATAGAACAAGTTAAAAGGCAGGTGAGAATGGGAAAACTCTTCAGCCAATTGGCCATAAGCCGGATATGCATTACAGATCCTAATGAGGCAATTGTAGGAATAAGCAGAACGTGCCTCCAACTCTGTCACGGACTTACAATCTGTGGGCATGTGGCAACGGGTTTCAGGGTCTCTGGTCATGAGCATTTGCTTAGTTAAGATAAAAGTTTCTTATGTTATTACCTGAACGTGTTTTTATAACAGTTTTCGTAAGTTTTCGCACGTCGGAAAATGCATAAACATGTTTTCATTTTATTTTAGCAGCGCATCCCACATTAAATTGAGCTGCTTAGCAAAGGTGGAACAGTTCGTAGGTGGACTGAAGACACACTCAATCCAAATACAGTACAGAACGGAAAACGGATATGGCAGCTTAAAGTTTCACTCAATGTGAAAAAACTATCGTTTCAATGAACTCAGTGACCGAACTTTAGACGTCTAAAAGACTACTTAAGTCCCCCACGAAAACACAAATTCTTAAGCAATTCAATTCAAAATCAATTGACAGATTCACAAAATTCCAGGGCAGGACACTTTAACAGTGTAATAAATATTCCGAAATCCTCAATTCAATTTGGTCCCCACACATGCCAACTAATCCGTTGACAGCTTAACCCTTCTCAAGGCTTTCGCGTAATCGCCATGTCAGCCGGTGAGTAAATTAACCCACCAACGACCCAGCAGACACACTGACAGTCCTACCAACCGCAGACAGGAAAATTCTCGTTCATTCCCACAGAATTGTGGCTTGTTAATAAAATTGCATAACGAGGGAAAGAGTTCATACGAAAGTGAAGTACAGTTGTGTACAAAGAAATAGAAATCAAGTTTTAACAATTGGAGAGTAAACAAGCCTGACAGCCTTGTCAATATAGGACTCTCCTTCTATCACTGATTTCTAAAACAATTAGAAATATAATTAAATGGGTAAGCCTGAAATAAGGATTTTCTATTGCGTTGACCGTTAGTGTTTCTAGAAATTCAGAGAAATTGCCATGACAAATATTTGTGGAAATTCGAGTAGATGAATTTTAATTTGATTGCATTGAATAAATTGGTTGAGTTTTGAAACAAACTCTTTTATTTATAAATTCTTTGAAAGCTTTATTTAGCCGTTAGCCGACTTCATTCAACATTTAATTTGTGGCGCCAATGCACGGTAGGAAAATTTAAATTTTGGAAATAAATTTAGAAATATTGAAAACATTTTGCATTGCATATTTTTCAGGTAATCTGTAAAAAGATTGTTTTAACATAAAACCAGTTCCTCTTGATTTGTTTTGTATTTTATAATGGCCACACTTAAAAATAGTATATTTTATATGTAAAAAATTCAATTTAAATGAGTCTTTAGTTTATTTATATTATTAAAAATATATATAAACATATATAAAATGATATGTCAACATTTTTCAATTTAACCATGAAGAAGTTAGATATTTTTAGCGTCGGTTTGTATTTTTGCCTTTGCCATGTTTTTTTTCTGAATAAAACCAAATCCATACCAGGAGGCTATTGGCTTCAATGGCAACCGTAGCCTTCACTGCTTGCGTCTTGGCTGAGGGCCAAATTTTGCATGGCTACGTCCTGCAATCCTTAATCTAGATTATACAAGTTGAGGAAGTTGAATGGGAAATAATAAGAATAAGCCGAGCATCTTCAATTCCCCAAAACTTGACTGTTTACTTTTGTATACCCTAAAGGTTAAAGCGAAATATTTGGTTTGTGAAAATACTGTTACACTTGGAGGAAAGTGTAATACAAAAATATTATATACATATATTATCATTATTGTAAATAGAGAAATTAATCTGCCTTCCTATATGGAATGTATAAAAAATATCTTGTATATTTTCATTGCAAAATTCAAATACCGAAAGAATATATATCCAACAGGCCAGCTTGAATTATATGTTAAACTGATTCTTATATAGATTTAAGGGTGTACTCCAAATAGTATAGAGCATCCTTTATTCGGATGCGCCCAATTTACATATTCGCATTTGATTCTTCGAAGGATTTGAGGGATAAGAAAAGTGTGGAAGAGAAAGAAAAAGTAACCACTTTTATTTTAAGCATTTTACCTTTTTCGTTGCCATTTAAAGTCATAACCGTTTAGTAGTGGTTCCAGCACAATTTCCAATGAAATTGTTACTGTTACCGCTACTTTGCCATTTGTTGTCGGTATCGAGAATCAGCGTTCGAGTAAAACACTTAGATTGGAATAAAAGGTACAAGGCAACAACATCTTGGTGCTTTTGCTTCAACTACTTTTGTTTTTGATTTCATTTTATTTTGTTTGTAGTTTCGAGCATTTGTTTTTAGGTGTCGTTCTCAAAATAATCCAATTTAAATTTAAATTTCATTTGAATGAAATGGAAGTAATTTAAATCAAATATTCTTGACATTTATAGAAAAAAGGCATATTTTTGGGTGGTTAAAATTGACCTTTTTTTTTTTGGGTAATTTTGTTATTTAAAAAGAGGATAATCTGGCAAATATGAAATTATTAAAATTTTTTTCAAGATTTTGTTTCCAGAAAAGAGAAGATTTTTTCTTTTCTTCAAGTTTTGTTTCTATAAATCTGAATGCTATTATTTTGTAATAATTCAGGAGTCCTAAAGAACTGGGATCTTTTAAAGCCAAACCAAGCTTCCGTAATGAATTTAACACTGATCATTACATCAATTCATAGAAAAGTTCTTTGATTAATTAATTTTTATAGTTTTAATTGAAAAAGCAAATGTATTTGTGTGTAAAGAAAAAATGAATTCATATATTTTTGTGTGCTCAAAACTGCTGGCACCAATTTTTATGTATATATAGTATATTTTACGCCTATTATAAGTATTTATGTAGAGATTATAGGGGACATGGAATAATGGAGGTTCCGATGGTTGGGGGAGTCAGCCTATCACTTTATAAGCTTCGGGCAAGTGTGGAAAAAAATTCAATTCAGTTCACTCCACCGTCACTGACTTGGCCAAGTTACGGGGACAGTCGACATCACAGCCACGAAGTACGGCTATGTGATAAGACAACAATTGCATGGGAATAACGGTAAGAATGCCCTGAAGGCAGTCTACAGTGCGTGGAATCTCAAGGTGTCGCGAAGAGAAGGCCTTGGTTTCCTCATCTCCTTCTTCACAGATGATGATAGGGCAGCCCTTGCGTGAGGTCACTTGCTGGAGGGCATTCATGCACTTTACATATACAGGATCACGCAAGACAATCATCAGAACGGGCATCGAGTCATCCACAAGAGCCAAGGGGCCATGCTTCAGTTCACCAGCCATGATGCCCTCACTGTGCATGTAAGTCAGTTCTTTCACTTTCTGAAAGGGTGGAGGAAAGAAATGGTGAGCAAGGCACGAAACACAGAATATTCGATAAACTCACCAGAGCACCCTCCAGACAGGTGGCAAAGTTATAGCCGCGGCCCATGATCAAGAGAGACTTGTGCTGATATAAGTCCTTGGCCAGTTCTTGGACCTTTGAGTCCAATTTCAAAACCTCACGAATCTGATCTGCCAGTTTAGAAAGAGCCTGGAGAATCTCTAGTCTCCGTTGCTGCAGAGAAAGACGATCTTCGGACATGACCAAGGCAAACATCACCAATGAAATAAACTGTGATGTGTAAGCCTTTGTTGATGCCACACCAATCTCAGGACCCGCATTAATGTGCACACCACAGTGCGACTCGCGACAGATGCTGCTGCCCACGGTGTTGGTGATACCCACGATGAGAGCTCCTCGTTGCTTGCAGTATCTCAAGGCCATTAAAGTGTCGGCGGTTTCTCCGGACTGTGAGATGAAGAAGCAGACATCATCTCGGAAAATGGGTGTATTACGATCCAAAAAGTCCGAAGCCAACTCCACCATCACAGGTAGCTCTGTAAGCTCTTCCAAGAGCTGGCGAGTAGCCACGGCACTATGATAGGAAGTGCCGCAGCCTATCAACATGAGACGACGGCAGCGCTTGATTTCTGGTATGTAATCCTTAATACCGCCTAGGACTATCGAATTGCCATCGAAGCGGACTCGACCACGCATGGTGTTAACCACAGATTCCGGCTGCTCGAATATTTCCTTTTGCATGAAGTAATCATAGCTGCCCTTCATGATCTGCTGAATTTCCATTTTTAATGTGGTGATCTCCCGAGCATGAGGATCGTCCAGGCTCTTCTTCAAACGATGAATGCTCAAGGTCCCATCTCGAACAGCAGCCACATCATCATCCTTTTTAAAAGAGATTAATTATGAATAGCTTTATTTTAAAGGATTTCTTTGAGCAATTTAAAAGAGCTTCGTATTTAAATTTTTGTGGTTCGTCTTTACTCTTTTATACAAAAAATTATCATAATATATATAATTCATGTATATTTTTTTTTGTACACTTTCAACTTACCTCCAAGTAGATAACTCGATTGGTATGCTCAATAACTGCAGAGGCATCACTGGCAAAGAAATATTCCACTTCTTTGCCCTCCATGGGTAGCTCTGAGGTGCTATCCGTACGTGGCAAAACTGGCAATTCACGAGTTTGTCCATGAGGACGAAGTTCTATTTCGTTAGTTTTGGCCAAATTTTTGAAGAAATGTGGTGGGTGTTGGGTGTTGGGTGGTTATGCGTTTTGGTGTGTGTGTTGACATCCACGATTTATCGTAGCGGTATAATTTACAGTTGCAATTCGAACAAATTTTTTATTGCATTCCAAAATAGCCCAGAGCAAAAAAAATTAATCGTGATGAAACAGGACGAACGTGTACAGTTTCGTAAGATGGGTGAAGGTGGATTTGGTTTTAAATTGGTTGATGATGTTTGTATGTGTGTATATATGTATATATATATTTCCAAGCAATTAATGAAGTGTATGTGTGTTTCAATTGTGTGAGCGGGTGCGTAATTTGACGCATAGGCAGCAAAGCAACATGTGGCAAAAAAAAAAGAACACAAAACAATATTAGAAAATCAACATCACATAAAAAGCAAAAATAAATCAAATACTACTTATCAAAAAATACCTGCGAGCAACTGCCATAACAAAAGACATAAATCTGATTCATAGTTTCCAATATTCTATACCCGTTTACCGTTATTTATCGTGATCAGTGAAGTATTTGTCTGTCTAATTTTTGTCAGTTATATTTCAACCTCAAAAACACACTAAATCCGCGAGAACACTGACTTTTTTTAAACAATTCAATCAGCAATTTTGCAATTTTGTTATTCCGTGATTCTTGTTTTAAAGCTTTTGATTTTATCATGTTGTGGATTCCATCTGCCGCAGTTGCATATAATATTTCCCTCCCATATGCTGCAGGCTTATTTGAATATCTGACTAGCCTCTGTCTTTGCGTTCAATTATTTTAAAGTGGAAATAACATATCTATCGCAATCAAATTAAAGTTTGTCCACTGGCAATTCGATTGTCCATATAATTGGAATTCCATTTGAAACTGTTGTGTGAAAAAAGCTTTGATTATGCCAAATTCTAAATTATTCTTTATGCAATCAAAAATAATTTTCTTATTCCAGAAACTCAGTACTTAATTTTGCTTATTTAAGTTGATTTAGAAGTAACAATGAAATAAATTCTATTTATTTATAATTACTCACTAGGATGATATTGAAAATATTCTGCTAGAAATAAGCTGAGCAAAAGCATGATTATTAATGTAACAAAATTTGAAAATTTAATTCCTCATTTCTCTCTTGCTCAGTCAATAGCTTATAGACTATTAAGTAACCATTTCAAATAATATAATTTTTGGAGAGCTTAAAATAGTTCGGTGAAACATGCAAAAACTTATATTTTTTTTGCAAAGCAGTTCAATTGAAAATTATTAAAAAATATATACCACTTGTCATGTAAGAGTCTGCAAATATTATTAAATTGCATATTAAGCTGTTGCATAAATAATTTGCACGTTTTATATGTTTCCAGGGTATATATATCGAATATCCAAAATGAATCTAACAGTTTTAAATTAATTTTATTCCAATAAAAATTCAAAGCCTTTTCTTTTTTTTTCTTTGTTCTTTGTTAAATGATCCAAAATTAATAGGTAAAAAGAGATAAAATTTCTTGAGTTAACTAAATTCATTTACTAAGCTCGAATTTCATATCGGCTTTTTAAAATGCCAATTATTTTATTAATTTTTGTCAATTTAAAATTGTAGACAGCAATTTATGTTGTCTCAATTAAAAGTTATTGAATTTAATTGGGAGAATATTCAAATTTTATAAAATTAAACCTCTTAATTTTATTTGAATGAATATAAGCTCAAGCAAAACTAAACCAAAACCATCTAAAAAGCTGAGAAGCTATAAAAGACTATTAGAATACAAATATATATATATATTTGATAATTACCTTGAGGTTTACCTGAATCGGCGTCTAGATAAGTTAAGAGAGTAAACAAAAACATGAATAATTAATTTTTTGAAAAAGACTATTAACTTATTTTGTAGAGCCAATACCGGAATTAAAAACAATCTTCAAAACGGGTTAATCATTGGGGAAAGATAAGCAAGCGTTTGGGTTATTTATAAACAGCGTTAGCAGCTTGGTTCAACACCAAGAATAAATGGAAAGACTTTAAGTTTGAGGTACCTTTTTCCGAGAGCAGATTCCTTTCATCTAATTGGCAAGAGAGAACATTGGATTGTGGAGAAGTTATATAGAGATAGGGGTCAAAAGGTTATGCAAAGGAAAGGAGGACACACAGAGAGACACATAAAGATGTAGAGACAAAAGAGAAAAACAAATGTGATATAATAATGAAATACATCCAATAGATAGTCGTAGCTGCACTTACCCTTGCCATAGAGAATGGGTATATGATCGCTGGCCAGACGGGACTTCGTCTTGATGCCCACCAGCAAAGGAGAACTGCGGCGAGAGGCCACACACTCGCCAGGGAAGTGCTTCGACTTGACGGCTATGGCAAAAGCACCTTCCTGTAAGACATTCTCCCACTCAAGTAACATATTCAAAATCCAGATATTCGGAAGTACGCACCACTTGAAGTATGGCCTGTTCCACCAGCTCCCGGAAAGAGTAGCCTGGATGCTTCTTCCATAGATGATGGACCAGCTTGGCAAATACTTCTGTATCAGTGTCGGACTCAAACTCATAGCCCCGTTTCATGAGGAAAGTCTTCACATCATTGTAATTGGTAATAATGCCATTGTGAACCACCACAAAGCTGTTGTCTTCATCGGAGCGCTGTGGATGCGAGTTACGCTCACAGGGCACACCATGGGTGGCCCAACGGGTGTGAGCAATGCCTACGTGAGTCATTACAGGCTCATCAAATTCTCCACCACTGAAATCTGTCGGGGAATTAATAAAAAATATTTCCTAATTTTCTTCAAGCCAAACTTCTACTTACGTTCTTGAATGGCATCCTCAAGGACCTTCACCTTGCCTGTGCGTTTGACCATCACAATATTTTTGCTGTCTGGCGAATCAATGGCCACGCCAGTGGAATCATAGCCGCGATATTCCAGTCTCTTCAGACCTGTGACCAGCAAGTCCAATACCTCTTGTCTGGACTTGGGTGTCAGATAGTTTAAGTAAGCGAAAATTCCTAAAAATTACAAATTAAATCTTTGTTAGAGCCCATATATTTCAGATATTTTCAAATGCCACAAAAAAAATTTTGCAATACAGTTCGAACCCACAAAAAATGCAATTCAAAACCAGCCCAAAACCCGTCGAAATGTGAGGAAATCTACATGCCAAATAAGAAACCAGTTTGGCTTTTGAAGTTGTAAAAATATATATTTTTTTTTTATTAACTTGGAAGTTTTGTGGGCGTATCTGCAGCTTAAGTTATTTTTAGATCTGTTTTTAAAGAAAGAGACAGCACCAATTACTGGAAGACCAAAAAACAAAGACAAAATTTTTTTCAAGTATTTACAAACATTTTATTATCACTCTTAACTTGTTCATTTTTGTTGAATTTCAGATGCATTTATAGATCATTGACCCAATTCCTTTGTCAACAAATTTATTTGCAATTACTTTGCATTTTATTTTATAGGATGAAACACAAACTTATATAGGAATAAACTTACCACACATTTTGTGTAATCAATCACAAGCCACAACAACAAATAAAATTTATCTGAAAATAAACAAAAATAAATAAATACAAAATTAAAATCTATTTACTGTAATTTTTTTTTCCCTAAAAATTTTTAATCTCTTTTTCTAATTATAGAAAATAGTTGCTTATTCTTGGAAAAAAAGAAATCGTAGCAACTGATTATTTTTTTCTTCTTACATAATTTAAAATCAAAAAGTAATTTTTTGATTTTTAAAGGAAACGAACTGAAATATTTCATTGATTTTATTAAAAAAAAAAAATTATTCAAATAGGAATTACAAAAAAAAAAAAAAAAAAAAAACATTTTGCTTACTTTAATGAACATATTTTTTAATATTTATTCAAAAGGGGGAAATACAAAAAAAAAAGTCTGCAAATACGAGTGCGATAAAATTACAATTTAAATTATTTGGAATTAGAGGGGCATATGTATCTAGACTCAAATAAATACAAGTGCTCGGTTAAAATTGCCAAATTGTGTTAGTTAGAAGTTTGCGTAATATGAAATTAAAAAAGAATACACTCTTTTTTTTTAAACAATTAACTTTACTTTGTAAAGTCTTAATTCATTGTTGAATTTTCTGTATTTTGAAAATTGCCAAAAATAACAGAGTGGATTTACTTTTCCATCTTATCAATTGATGGCTGTTTAATAAAGTTTTTTTTACGTTAAAATCCCAGCCTAGGGTATACAAAAGTCGACTGGTTTTCGCAACGACCTTTCTTGTTTTTGTTATCAAGACGCCGCGTAGCTCTGATGTCGGCATAGAAACTTCTCCGGCTGCTTGCGTCTCTCGAAAAAACTCTCGTTGCTCTAAGCATGATTGCTCTGTTTAGTTTACACAAATGACAATTTCTTGTATTTTACATTCTTTGGTGTGTGCGTGGGAGTGTGTGTGTTTTTTTTTTTGTTCTTACTTTTCATGGCGGTTAGCATTGTCAGTGTCTGTGGTCCCCTCCCCGAATAAATAAATGAGCAGTCTTAGACTCGCACATTTTGCTGGCATTTGGCAGATATTGTCGTGTGGTGGCTTAGACTCTCAAGTACAAATTTAAGTATAATTTCTTTTAAATGAACGCAGCGAATTGAAATCTTTTTCTTTATCATTTAGAGCAGAACGTGTGTTTATGTGGTGGACAAGGCAGAAATATGAAAAGAGCAAAGTAGAGAGAAAAGAAAATCAGGTGCAACACGTACACAGTCGAAAACTTTTGCCACGGTTTTTTTTTTGTTGGTCGCTACACTCTGAAAATAATTTCTGTAAATTTCCACGAGCTCGACACACACACAGACATACACAAATACGTTGGTTTTTTGATTACCAACCGGCATCAGCTTTGTATTTCCAGCATGATTTTCTGCATTTCTTCTGTCTACCCCGTTGGCTGTGATTGGCATTTTAATTTCTACAACATACGTCGAAACCCGAATCAAAAAGAGAGAAATAGAGAAAAAGAGATAGGAGAAATGCCAAGCTTCTAATATTGCTTATTTCACAGAACTAACGGCATTGTGACAATTAAAGCATTTTACCATGCCTTCCATGCACTCACTCAACCCCATCCGTCGTACCTTTAACAATTTTTTTTTTTTTTGCCCCCACCGGCAAGCAAACAAGAGTAAAGACACAAAAAGAGAAAGAGAGAGAATAAGAGTGTAGAGTAAACAAAAAAGCACCGGAATTCATGACTCAGTTGACGGTCTTAACAATTGCAGTGCTGCCTATCTTAGAGCTCCACTATCACTCTTTATCAGTTGTATCAAAAGCAAAAGGTAAAAACTTACGGTCCGTTAGTAAACATCCATAAGTTCCGTAAATTTACAATTATTATTTCCTCTGCACTTGACAAATTCAAACTAAAAAGTGAATATAAATTGTATGTTCTTTTCATAAATCGATTTACTTATAAATAATCTTGGTAATTAGGTACTTTTGCTTTATGGCCTGCACGTTCTTACAAAGGAAAAAACCCGACTTGATAGGTGTGACACCCTAGACCATAAATCACTATATGTAAGATAATGTCCATTTTAATAGACCATATTATTTATATGATTTTAAAGGGATTATGACACATTAAAGCAGTCTCCATGTGAAGATTCAAAAGTGTCACGTTTGAAGGCACTTAGAAAATCGAATTAGTTTCAGCAAACTGATACACGTTCTTAGAAATAAAACAGTTGTCTCGATCTTAAGATTATATAAGAATTTCAAATGTCATGGGCAAATCCAAACTGTTCTAGCGAATCACTTGAGTTTCTTTAGTAGGCAAAACAATAATTTGCTTTTATAAAATAATTTACTGAATTATCAGCTCATTCGCCGAAGAGTGATGAGAGTTGATAGGTCTACGGAGTGATAAGTAATTCGGGAAAAGTACGGTAAATTTATCACATTTAATGTGAAAAATGGGTAAAAATAACAAAAAAGAAAAATTAAAGTGTCCATGTCTTTTTATTTGTTTTACTTTTTGGCAGTCTGCAAGGTTGGACCACAGCCAAAAAATAAACAAAAAGTTTAGAGCCTCTCTCTCCCACAGGGTTAGCAATTTTCCGAGTTTGTTTGTTGATTTTGGGTAGTTAAATTTTTTGGTGTGCTTGAACTTATTTGCGTGCACATTTCAGGTGGGCCAAAAACAGAGTTCCAATTTAATTTTTCGAAATCCTTTTCTTGCCACTCACAATTTTTTAGGGGTTTGTTTGTATGGGAGTGTAGTGAGTTTTGCGGTCTGCCACAACAATCAGTAGGGCACCCAATGGGTGAGCACTGGAAGAGGCAAGCTGTTCGGGACAATAACAACAAGCACAACAGGAACTACAACAAACTGAACAGGTATTTTATATAAGTCGAGCCAACGTTTTATTTTTTTTTTTGTTTTATTTATTTATTTTTCTTTTGCTTTTGGTTTGACCGCAATTTGTTTAAAAATCGGGTTTTGCTGTTGCTCCAACCGCAACTTTCGGTTATTGGCATTGTTATTATTTAATTCAATTAGAGTTTGCCGCGCTGGCAAAGACACTAACACATAGAGCGGCACGCCCATCCAACAACACAACCCCCACAGTATTTTGTTATGCGCGAAATGTCAAAATTAATTTTTTTGGATATGTGAATTTATTTATGAGTTACACACACACACACAGACACACACACCCTTATGCTAATTATTGCAATTTTTCTTCACTTTTCTTTACTTGACTCACTTTTAGTACACAAAAAATTTTAAATGGTTTTGTTTTCGTCTTCGCTTTTATGATTCTGTTTTGTTTTGCTGTAACTGGTTGGCTGATTGGTATACACGTTACGTATCTGACGCTGGCCAACTTCGCTGTTGAATTAACACTGAGCCCACTTCGAAAAGTATCGCGCACTAAATGGGCTGCTTTTATAGCCGCTCGCAACGACAACAGCAACGGCAACAGCAACGGCAACGGCAACGCCAGCAGCTACCGATCCAATAAAGACGTTGACGTCGCCACGATCATGGTGTCGCTATCGGCGCCGTGGTCGTGGCTGTTGGTCTCTGGTTGCTGTTAATGCCAAAGAGCCCCACCATCGCACAGTCGCAGAGCCACCAGCCAAAACCAAAAGCAGAGCAAAGCAAAACCAGAGGAGAGCGCAGCGAACGACTGAAAGCAGTTACTGCCGCGATAAAGTTGCTTTCAGCGCTGACTTCTCAGTCGGCGTCGCTCTGGACGACGCTCTGGTTGCTGGTAGCTGCCGGCGTCTTAAGAGGGAGTGAGAGGGTGTAACCGAGTCGACAGCGATCTTTCCAACAAATGTCAGGAAAAAACAAACTAACTTGGATTTGCACTTTTCCTATAATGCGACCAACTGGCTGGTTGCGTTTTTCTAGCCTCAAAAGATCTTTAAAGAAACAAGTTATAAAGTGTGGACCAGTTCAGAGTAATCGGAAAGAATGCAATTGATTTCAACTTTTTCACCTATCTTGGTAAATGGATTAAATAATAAAAGAAGGAATTTGCCATTCATTTATGAAAATTGATAAACTAGCAAACTTGTCAGAAAGTCAAATGAAAAAAAAATTTACATATTTTTTACAAGCGCGTATAAAATTCATAAAATGCTTTTAATTGATTTAAATAAATAGATAATGCAATAATGTTATGGAATTTTCAATTATATTAAAATTAAAGGAAATGCGCAAAGCAGAAAAAAAAATTGGTTATGAAAGTAACGTTAATTTTATTAAAATCCATAACAATGCGGCAGCAAATAATAATTTAATGAAAGGTCACGCCTTTTTTATAATCTCTGCATTATAGTTTTTTGTTATTGTCAAAAATGCCTGGCCGGAAAATCGGGTCAAATTTGGTGCACTTCAGAGAAAAAAAAAACACTTCAAAGTAATTTAACCTTTATTGTAATTGAAACAATAAAACAGTTTTTTTTTTTTTATTGTTTTGGTTTTAAAAGTGAATTCAGTAATTCATTTACCATAAAAAATTTAAAATATATCAAGAGTTACAATTATTTTACTCAAATCAAAGTTTCAGCTCGAATGAAATGGGTTTGAATAAAGACAGAAGAAAAAAAATTTGGGTAGATTAATAAATGTGAAACCGGTTCGATTAAAAATAAATAAGTTAGAGAGCCCGCCTCACCTGTCCTCCAAGTCTGTCTTCTCTCTTTTGAAAATGTCAGTTGATTTTTTAGGCATAAAAAAATTATTTAATTTTGACTTATAAATATTTATAATCTTTTTGTTTTTTTTGTCTTTGTCTAAAAGTAAACTAGTTCGATTAGAAATTCATTGGCATGTGAAACTAAACCAATTTTGTGAGTATCTTAAAAATCTAGCCAGCTGTCGTATCCATGAAGATCTTTTATGTAAATCCAAAGAAAAAATTAACAAAAAATAAATGCTGTGCTGAGCTTCTACGTAATTCGTTGACCTTGACTTCCATTCGAAAGCAAAAGTGTTACTGATGCTGGGCCATCGAACGATTCCGACCCCAAAAACCAGTCTGTGCTAGTCAAAAGAGTATCAAATCCACAGTGCCAGCTTCCCAGTGGAAAGCAAAGGGGATAGCGTGCGTATCTCATAAAGCAAACAAAACAAGCTAAACAGCTCAGCTCAATTCAATAATTTTCAGAAATCAGTAGATATATGATGCAGCCCTCTGGCCCTCACCGAATATTAAATACTCTCTAAAAAAGCTTATTATGCCAAATTAAATTGATTTGTACTGAAAATTCCTGTACGTTTCCTCTTTTAATAATTATAATTTTTTTTATTTACAAATTTTTATTTTATTTTCACCTAACAAAAAAATTAACTGCTCTTTATTTTTTGATGTAATTTTTTTTATTTATTTTTAAATCTATTTTTTAAATAAATAAATTGTTTTATTGCATTAAAATTTTTAAATTAAAAATGAGTCATTTTATGACTTTAATGTAAAGATCTACAATAGCCACTTAATACTAACTAAAATATAATTTCTGATAAATGGAAATCAATGAAAATAAAATTAATTCCTTTATAATTGTCAAGACTTTCAGTTATTTTAGGTGACAATACCTTATCATATTTGAAAATAATTTAATTCAGACAAATGAAAAAAAACAAGAAAACAAAGCAAATCCCCTTGCCAGTTTGCTAGCTCGGTTGGTTGGCTGACATGCTAGCGGCTATTAAAGCCAGTTTCATTCCACTTCCACTACCGCCCAAGTGATAACCAGAAGTGCCCACCCGGGCGGCCTTGCATTGAATGGCTTAACGCCAGCAGACAAGCCGAGAAACTGAAATTCAAACTGAATCTGAAACTGAAAAGAGACCTTTTACTTGCACTGCAACCTCAGGTGAAGGCTACTTGTAGCCAGAGCCAAAGCAGTCGAAGCCCAACAGATATTGTTGCATTAATTATATACACAATATCCTCATATGTGTATGTAGCATATATGTATTCTGGTCAAGTCTGTTTCAAAACGTCAATATATTGTTATTGTTAATTGTCTATTCCTACCAATTGACCTGCGAGTCAAAGGTTTGATTTTGATGACTGCAATTCAGATTTGAAATTTTGAAATTGAAATTATTTTTAATTATTTATTGTGGCCACGTCAGTTGGTCTCTTGACAAAAAAATAGATACTACAAACAAAAAAGTAAACATGTTTTTTTTACCGTTTCTTTGGGCTGATAAGTTAAAAACATGACAAGCTCTTAAAATTGATAGTTGGTCTATTTATATTTTAATATTTGCAAAATTAGATGATGCCACAATTGGTTGGAATTACCTGGTTGCACGTGCGAATGATTCAATTGTTTTTAAGAGAGTCATGGGACAAGTAGTATTTTTTATTTATTTTATAAATTAATTAAGATTTATTCAGAAATGTGAGTTTTTTCTTCATGTCAGGGAAATTTCCATTTCCAAATCAAAAGTTCGGGCTGTATTCGATAATATTTATTATTTCATCCGGCTATAAAACATTTATTGATTCTTGCTTGTACAAATTGTGCACAAATCTGTGGGCTCGGTTAATAAAATCCAAATCAAATCAAACAGATAATAAAAATAAAACAAAATAAAAGCAAATAAAAATACTGAAACCCATCTCCCTTTTCTCCCACTCCTGACATCCGAAAGTTCTTAACTGTCAATCACACGCGTGTCAGCGATTTCACCAACAGCAACTTTGCAAATTAAAATTAAATATGAATAAATCAAGAAGAGAATCTGACAAATTAAACATGCACAGAGGCAAAAAGAATCGCCCACTGAAAACGAAAAAAACAATAAAAAAAAATACCAAGTGACTAAATTGCCACAAATTGGTGAATCCCATCCGAAACCAACGCCCACTATAGCCCATCCACTGGCACTCTGAAAAAGTTTTGAGGCATTCGTGATTCTCCTTGTTATCGCCCCATGAGTCCTTTGTGACGCCGCCAACAAGCACCGCGTCTAGACGTATTTGTGGAATAAACTTCGACGCCAACTCTGACTTCGACTGCGGTGTATCTGAGGGGAAATAAAAAACGCGATCCTGCTGTGCTTTTCTCTCCTTATAACGTCAATGTCTGCCACTCTTTGTATGCTAGCTGGAAATTGTTGTGAGAGTTTGCCTCGGCTTAGCTGGACTGGGCTGTGCTGGGCTCTGGGCTGGCAAGAAGGGGGAAAATCACAAACGAAAAGTTTTCTCAAAACAAATTGCTTGCATTTATTTTTATTTGATTTTCAGTTTTTTGTTTTTTTTTTTCCTAAAAAAAATTCAAGGCAGAAACAGATTTAAATTTAGCTTAACAATCTGCAAACATACTGCAATCAGATTCGGACCGCTTCTTCAATAAACTTCTTTCTGGTTTACAGGGAAGAATAGAAATATTTTGATACTGATTCTATTATAGTGACATCAAAATATTAAAGATATAATTAAAATGAAAACTGTCTAAAAATAATGAAGATCTGGCGTTCCTATTCGCAATCTTAGAATCTTAGAAATTTATCGTTAGATTTCAGGAATGTCTTGTCCTAGACTTTCAGTAATTTTTTTTTTAGCTTTTACTTAGATAATCCTTTAAGATCCCCAGATCTGAATAAACCTAATACAATTTTTGTCTTTCGATTTCCCAGACTCCTTCCAGCCAAAGCTCTTGAGCTAGCTTCTTGAACTATGTTTTATACCATTTACCAAAATTTAACCACAGCTTTAACCTAAATGTCCTTCAAGTGACAAAAAAAAAAAAAAAAAACAAAAAATCTTTTATTAGTGTTACCGTTAGGAACTTAAACTTTTTTTGTGAGCAAGAAACTTTTGATGCTTCATGGGGTTAAATAATTTGAGTTGGCGCTTCATGTTTTTGTTATGTGCCTCAGTTTATTTTCGTAAAACACTGACTACACAACACTGACTAAATCACAATAACAATAAGGCTAAAGCAAAATTGCAAGCAGCCAACTGCAAATTCACTGCGGCGATTAATTAAATTTATGCACAGCCAACAAGAACAAACGATGACGACGTCGGCGTCGGCGACGACGACGACGCCGGGCAGGACAACAACAGCAACGACAATGAAACTGAGAGGAGTGGAGCCAGAAGAAGGCGAAGGAGCGTAAGCCGGAAGCGGCTACAACACGGCAGTTGGAGTTGGGCTATGTGGGCAAATTGTATCCTCCTTAAATTCACACAAGCTCATGGCAAACAACAACAACAACGACAAAAAAGCGGCAACAAAGAAAAGCAGAAATTCTAAAAAGGCGGCAGCAGAAAAGTAAAATATATAAAAGCTTGCGAAATATTTCACATAATTCTTTTGCTTCGTTCAAAGTTGGTTGTTGCCTGTCCGGCAACGCTTTGGTTTTCGAATATTAGTGAAAGAGAGAATAAAATAGCATAAGAAAGAGTGTGAGTGTGAGAGAGAGAAAGAGGGCAGTAGGAGTATGTGTGTCCTGGTCTCATAGAAAGTAAGTTGTATATGCAGTGTGGTATGTGGGAGGGAGGGAAAGCTATGCGACGGGTGGATCGGTTAGTAGTTGGTTGGGATCGCCTAGGGATATTTGGGGACTGCTTGTGGCGGCACCAATTATGGCAGTAAAATTTATTATTTTTTATTGTTGCGCTCTATGAAGAAAATCGAGTGTTTATTGTGTGTGTAAATTTTTTTCTCGCTCTTTCTGGCTTTCTGTGTACTTTTTATTGTTTATGTGTAACGGACCTTTTGTAAACTGCTCATATGCCGGCTTCTCCTGCTCCTGCTGCTGCTGCTGCTGCTTCTGTTGTTTTCGGTATTTCATAAAATATTTTTTTTTTATTTCTTGTATTTTTTATTGTGTTTTCATGCTGGCTTGTTGTTGGTTTTTTTTTTTTTTATTTATTTTTATTTTTTGATTTTCTGCTTTGTTTTTAGTGATTTCAGTGCTTGGGTCAGTTGTTTTCGGTGTCACTTAGTTTATAAACTATTTATGCCTTCCACTGCAGTAAATTTTCATTTTGGCATTTTTTGTGTTTTCGGTGTGCGTGTGTGTGTGTGTGTGAGAGAGAGTGTTTGTTTTTGCTACCATAACAATAAAGTAAAATCGTATAAAGAGTAGAATGAAAAGAAAAAGAATTTGCAAAATCAAGCACAGACGAAAAAAGAAAATAAATTTTATGTGTATCTTAATATTAACCCAAGGCTGTTGGAAAGAAATTATAATTGAAAAGAAGGATTTGTGAAATTGGGTAAAGTTTTGCTCAAAGATTTTTGGACAAGTTTTGATTTATTTGCAGTTTCAAAATTATTTCTGTCCGTCGCTTGTTTATTCTCGCCAAGCAGAGCAACAACAATTAAATTTACAAAGCTTATTTTTATTTTGGCCCTGAAAGCAGCTAACAAGAATATTGTAGTGGCGCCAGGCCATCGAATAAATGAATATGTTAATTTAAATTGAAATACCCAAAAAAAAAAAAACACGTCACACTCCCTTAACTCTTTCGCACCCAAGCCAACACAACAGAGCAGTTACCACTGCAAAATTAATAAAAAGCTTTTTAATTGCAAGCAAACATTTTGGGCTCTCGACTGCGGCAGCGCCATTTCCTGCGGCCATATTTAAATTTAACAATGTTTGCTGCTGCTGTTTTCTGCTACATCTCTCTCTTTCTCTCTTTTCTATGTTTCAAGCTTATGGTGGTCTGGGCATTATCATATTTGCAGCCCCAAAAGTATGCAACACATTCATTCGTGAAATTTCACTTTAATTTTTTTTTTCGCACTTATAAAAACAAGTGAACAATGAAATTGTTGTAAAGTTCTTTTTTCCATGTCGTTGCCATTAATTTGCTTGTTTAGATAATTTTGAAATGCATTTTCAAATTATGTTTATTCGCTTCTCAATCGAAGCATTACGTAATACAAAGCCGCTGGCGCAGCATTAAAGTCGGAAAATGTATGCGTATTTATTTCATTCGAAAATCATTTACACGCTTCAAAACCAATTTCTCTCAATTGAAAAATCTTTTTGAAATCCGAGTAAGCCACAATTTCCAACCTAGCAACACTGTAATTACAAACTTTCGCTCTTGCATTTCGAAAGTGTGTACCTATGGCAACTGTGTGAATCACATATTTCTGCACATAAAAAAAAAAATGGAAGATTTTACTGAAATTTTAGTTTTTGGTTGGCTTCAGGGGCTTGTGCTGTTTTCATAACTATAACAACTGGAAAATATATTTTATCCCACGAGCTATGCAGTAAATAGAAAAACTAATATGTGAGTAAAAAGTTTGGTTTGTAAACCGGAAAATTTTCAGAATTCCTGAATTACAAATCCCAAGCAATGTAGCCAATGTAGACAAAAAGAAGGTACAGTCGACCACAGGTACAATTCAAGACAAGGATCTAAAATTAAAAGCTAAAGGTAAGGAAATTCTGACAGAAAGATAGATTAGTTTATATCAAAAATAAACAAATCCTAAAGGAACTAACGAACAATAAAATACTAAAAAGTATCGTTTTAGCGATGAGTATCGATAAAAATGAACGATTTGTCATTGTATAGAAAGTAACTTAGCCAAAAAGAAAAACATGCTCATTCTTTTCTTATTTTCCTTTGGAAATTTGTTTAAAAATATATAAAACAAAATTTATTTTGGGTTGATATATTTTTTAATTTATTTAAAATTTTTTTTGCGTTTCTCTTTGAAGCTATGAAATTTTATACACTGTAGGAAAGGCTTACATTTTTATAATAGACTAAACATTCTATGGAATATTTATAGAATGACTTTCTCTTTCTTTCTAAACAAAGAGTTATCATCATCAAGGACTAATTTCTTTTTAAGAACAGCGACAAGTGCACCTGCTGAGCTGAAAGCTTCAATATCGAAGAGATAAGGCTGATGCTTATTTATAATGATTACAAGAGGACAGACAACCAGCAATGAAGGAGTTTGAGAATATTGGCTATGTTGGCGGCTTATTCATTTGGTTGCTTTAATAAAAGTTAATGTGAATTTTAAACGAAACTCGTAAATCGGAGTCATCAAAGCCTCCGGCCATGTGACGCTTTCAAAGTTGTTTCAGTGGGTTTGTAGTTTAGTTGTGAGTGGGTGGATGGATTGACTCAAAGACTGACAGACTGACTGACTGAATGGGTGAGTTGGTAGGCTTGGATTTTCGGTTCGGTTGTGCTGGAGGTCAAAGTCACAGGAAATCCGTGTTGCGCTCCATAAAAGTTAAGCGAATAACAAATGTGGCGGTTGAGAGGTGGTGACGAGGCTCGTAAATAATTTAAATGTAATCGTCAACATCCGCAATGACATTAACCACGTGCCTGAAAGCCTAGCCCTTGCCTGCCCCACCCACGCCCGCAACCATTTTGACTGCCTGTGTAAAGTCTCTCGTAAATTATAAATTAAATATTTACACCATATTGTGAACACTTTGCGTTTATTAATATCCAGTGGCTTAGGTGCTTCTGTTGCCTTACAGGCTAAATTTTCAAACTGGAGCAGGCTCTTCCAGACAACGACAACAGGTCCTTATAGCCAGGCTAGATATGCCTGTGAAGCTGGGAAGCTGGGTGGCCAGAAAGTCTTCGCTCTCTTGCCTTTTGTAATTAAATCTAAGAATTAATTTGACATACGAAGTTTCTCTGTTCGGCTCAGCTTAGTTCAGCTCCTCAGTTTCAGTTGTGTTGTTCACTCTTTAATTCCGTTTTAATATTTGAGATTTTAATTAAATTCCCAATCGCAGACGGGCACATCCTGTATAAATTATTTAAAATAAATTATGACAAGTCCTCCCAGCCACATTCACTCTTAATCACTTACCTCCCAATCTGGGCCTGTGGTTCATTTTCTGGCTTATTTGCTGCAATGGCTACAATACAGAAAAAGTTTTCGCCTTCACATAAGATTAAATTTATAAACTGTAAAGTTATTCAAATTGAATATGAATGGTCAACTGGTTGTGAATCAACACGAAACTTACAAAAACTAAGAATACTATTTCAGGGAACAAAATAAGTGAACAAATTTCATTTTTATTCTGGATTTGATTTATTTTAGCATGTTAATATTTCTGGAGTAAAATATTTTTATGAGGATTTGAAAACTAAAGTGCAGGATTTTTTTTTCTAAATGCAGAAATGAAATGATGAAATTGAAAGATACATTTCGGAAACAAAATTTTGGTTCACTTACCATATGCAAGATTAAGGTTTGTTTGTACAATGGTTTTCCTCCTCATACCTTATAATTTTATGTGGAAAGAGTATATAAAATTTTTGGCAAAGTATATAACATAGAATAGACGACATAAGATAACTTACAAGTTATATAAAATATGATCACGGCGACTTCAGAAATCGATCTTGCGATGTCTGTTCGTCTGTCTCTCTCTCCGAATGTTTTTAGAAAAGGTGAAAGTTAGAAATTAATTGAATTCTAAAATAATGAAATTCAGTATTAAATTCTGTACCCATAGAACACATCGGTCGCAAGTACCAATTTGCAGCCCCTACAGATACAGGGTATTTCAAAGTTGGCTGAACCCAAACTTAAAGTTTGGCATTTTTTAATTTAAGTTCAACCAATATTTAAATGTATTTGGGAGCCATGAATATTGTATACTCGTGTAATTACATTCACAAATTGATTTAATTCACATCAAACAAAACCACAGAATCAAGCTCGTTGTAATTATTGACAAATTACAAAATCAACAAACCACCGAACCATAAACCATCGTCAACAAATTAAAATGTCGGAATTGATAAAAACAACACTAAAAAATTTGTTATTCCAACTTAAATCCCAACAACGTTGAATGATGAATAAAGCAGCCAATCAGAACAGTTATCTGGGGATTAAATCCTTGCAAAATGCTTCCTACAAAATTGGTGGAAGACTAAGAAATAAGAGCTCCATTTGGTAAGTAGAGCAAAAGGATTAGTTTTGGATTACTGAGAGACCATTTTGAAGCTGACAAGTTACAATTCTTTCTCTTATTTATCAAATATAAATCATTGGTTAAATCTTTTCATATTTGCAAATTAAATTTTTAAGCACATGAAATAGTTGTAAAATAAATTTCACTTTGACAAATAATTCTGTCTTTGAGGTGTCTTTTATCTTAATCATGATTGACCTTATAATCAAATCTTGTCATTCATCTCAGTTTTTTGTGTTCCAAATATCATTTTTAAATAATTTTAATCAGGTTTTCACACATATACAAATTACAAATTTGTATTCAGAACAAAGGAGAAACTGCAAAAAATTAGCTGTGAACATTTTTAAAGATAAGTTATTCAGTCGAATAAATACGGGTACCTTGTATTCATTTATGCTCATATATAAATTTTTGATAAAATATTTTTCCATGTACTACAAAATCAAATGCATATGAAAGAGAGTAAAATTAAGGAATTTAAAGTTAAAATTCATATTCAGTTAAATGAGAATGAAACTAAAACCAAGCGAATAAGGAAACAAGATAATAAGAGTTGATTTCATAATCAAATTCGGTACTAGAAATATCAAAAATATTGCAAAATAAATAGGATATTCTAAAGAAAATACCAATATAAAGTTTATCCATTTTGGTAAATAAAAAACTTTTACTTTTGTTTTGTTAAATTAAAACGAAACGAACCTTAATGTTCACGCATGTTGGTCACATTATGGTTAATCCATTTAAAAGTTCTGTTGATTGCAAAAAGGCAGCAGCCGCCCAGTCAAGCCATGCCAATCCAATCCTGGCCAATTTACCAGACCCAAAGCAACTACAAGCTGAAAACAGTGCTGCCCTCAAGAAGACATGCGAAAATTTGAATGTAAATGGCGTTAAAGAAATCGGAACAAAGCTCTTAATGCAAAAGCACGTTCTGCCATTCATTTTTCCATTAAGACTCAAAGTCAATAACATTAACTTAAGTAACCTTTTGACTACTTTCCCACACTCTTCTCACCTCGCTCGGGCTTCTCTTGTCAGATGGTATTGCGTCCTATTCACTCTCTCACTTCGGACCAAATGGAGCGATAAGGAAGAAAGAAAATGAGAATGAAACTAAGAAAGAAAAAAAAACAGCATGAAAAAAAAATATACTTTTAAAAGAAAATAACAGAAAATTGTGGTAGAGGAAATTTATCCGCTATTCTGCCTTTCTCTCACTTTATGGCAACATTTTAATCTCAGTAAAAAAATAAGGAAAATAAAATTAAGTTGCCTTAAATTTTTTATTTACACTGCCGGTTCCTTTACTTCTTTCTCACATTTTGCATACTCTGATTTTTCAATAAATGATTTGCAAGCCATAATTGTTTCAATAGCTCCTATGCTTCATGGTCAATTAAAATTGTGTTGCTCTTGTTTTCCCCTTACGTTTTTGTACACATTTGGGTTTCAAAATCCCTTTCCAACGCCAAGTATTTGCTTACACACGTCGAAACTTTTATCTGTTTCAGAGTGTGCAATATGGGCAATATATCGGGGTGATAAAGCTCACATGGCTTTACAAACTAGGTCTGAAAAGTCTAAAGTCTTTAATGTTCAACTTCTTGGATGGATAACAATAACAATTAAACTGATTTTACCCATTAATTTAGGATTCTTGTGTGTTAGATTATAGCTAAATGTTTTTATCACATTGAAGTCAAATTCATTACCATTGAGTCCGCTCTGCTCGGCTGGCAAATTATATGGAATTATATATGGTAGATGCCCAATAATTAGTCGTTCACAGTATTTGATCGGAACAGAACTGCAGTCCAAAGTGCTAAAGTTTATTAAGGCAATAACAGTCCATAAGGCTTCAAAAATACTTCTGATAAACCAATATTCTTACATATGTAAGTATCCAATATATATGTTTTTCCAAATACAAACATATATCCATGTATAAAGATTTTTTTTAGTGATTTTTAAGTGGAGTGATTTTTTTTTTACTTTTTTCCCCTCCGTTTTAATTGAGAGCTGTGATGTGAGTGTAGACGGTCGAGTGTCAACAGCAAACTGAATTGTAAGATTTTATGAGCTCTTTCAAATTATCACCAACTCATCATGTGGCGGTGGTCACATAGTCCAGAAAATAAAAAAGGGTCTGTAGGAGGGCGTCAGTGAAAATTTCTGTGGTCGCTGGTGGCTGTCTCTTTCAAAGTGAAGTTGAAAATGATAATCAGGCCAAGGATGCGGTTGGGTGTGTTGCGCATAAAATTAGCTGGGTGGTGTTTCCGCCGTTTCTGTCATACTCTTTTGAGTTTTTATATTATTATATTATTTATTTATTCATTTTTTTGTTGCTTTTATTTAAAATATAATCCTCGTGGTACTTGGTGCTTGTTTGTCATGCGGGGGTGGTAATTAAATGAGTGAATGCAAACAGGACATTGACGTGGCGTTCCATTAGTCCTGCTGGGACGAGGGACCAAAACAAATAAGAGTGACAAAGCTGTTTTGTCTGACAAAACTGACCAGGCTTTGTTTTTATTAAGCCATAAGTCGTTGCCAATATACCAAAATACACGGACTCACCGCTTGCTTCAAATAAAATTTTAATTAAGTCAGTTTCAAAAACCTGTGAAAGATGTATAAAAGCGAACAACGAAAATGAATTCACTTTTTCTAAAAATAAAAACAAAGGTCACCGCCACACAAAACAGTCCGAAAACATTGATGCCAACCGGATACCCCCTCAATCTTCTTTCTAATCTAATCTCAGCCGCCCTTGGCACCACCTCTGCCTGTGCCCCTGGGCATCTCCCACCGTTATACTAAAAATAACACAAGCCGTTTTTGTTTTTGCAAATGCAGTGATGCGGCTAGTAACGCTTGTGTAATTTATATGCAGAATGGCTTCCATTTTCGCAGTGCGAGATTATTTTTCATAGTCCTTTTCAACAGCATCACCACCGGCAGGAGCGTCGTTGTCGCCTGTCGTATGTTATCGTTCTTGAAATCCTGAGCAGTTAAGTACGTGTGAATTATTTGCATGCCACCGGTCCGTTTTCCGCCATGAGTAAGTTCTGAAATAAAAGCAAGTTTACAAAATTTCTATCACAAGAAAATCTGATAAACGTAAGCAGTGAAAAAAAACTTGCCATGTTGTATTGGATTCCAAAGACGATAAGCACAGCTTTATTTTCTAAAATGCTTTTACATTTTAAACATAAAATAAAAGTTTAAGTTTCTTTTCCAGTTTTATTCAATGTTAATAAATAATATAATTGCTTTATTAAAGCTAAATGAAGAGTAATTAAAATAGTACTGCTCCTTATTTACCTTTGAACCCAAATTATAATTAGGCCATGAATAATAAAAGGAAAGAAAAAATATTTTCTCTGAATTTATAATTATCCCAACCCTGAAAAACACAGTGCACAAAAAGAATAAATATAATTTCAAACTTTTTTTTTATTGATACCGTGTGAATATTTAATTAAAATCATATAACTCAGCTGAAATATTTTTAAAGAAAACGGCAAAATTCGGAGGAGGAAAATTACGGCTACAATTGAGTTTGTGCCACCAAGGAAAATTCAAAACCGCCTGCTGTGTTTTCTGGCACTTCGGAAGAAAAGTTTGCCATCAAGAAATTAATCCCTTGATATTCTTCTGTTTCTTTCTGCTCCTGACTACGATGGCAATGGCAAGCTAAAAATATAAAGAGGTGCAGGTGCTAATGCGTCGATGGGCACTATCAGTTTCCAAATTTTAAACTCAAATTTAGAGTAACTAGGAGGAGAGGTAAATAGTGGCGTCAGCGAAGGTCTTCTAAATTCCCGGTAAATTATTTGCAAACTTTTCTCACAGCTAAGAAAGTTGAAAGCTCAAAGCCAAAAATGAGCAAATTTTGTCAAGAACTTGAAAGTTTTGTTGGCTTTTGCGTTGTTTTCAAACAGCCAACTTTGGTTATTATCTAATTGATGACTTTTTGAATGCTCCTGGCGAGTTGACTATTGCCTGATGATGACAATATATAGATTAATATATATTTAAAGAGTTAATGAGATCACAGCTCAAAGAACTTAATAAATGTTTGCTTGCCTATGCAAAATCGAAATAAATTTATGATTAAAATTCTTCGAACAATCAGGGCTGATGCAACTATTATTTGGGGCTCTTCTGTTCGTATAATCAATAAAATATATTTGCATTGCAATTGCTACTGAATTCAGAAGAAAATTTAATCTCTTTTTGTATTCTCCTACAATTCAGCTGCCGTGGGCTTTCAGTCTCGGTCACTGATTCCATGAACTTTATTTAATGATAATACAACACAGTCAATACTCTGAAGTCCTTTGGTCATATAATAAAAATAAAATTGCAAATGGGTGGAAAAACGTTTACACTTGAGCTCACAAATTCACACACACAATGAAATGATAAAAAATAAAAATAAAAATAAAAATACATATCGTATCAGTTATGTTGAGGAATTGTTAAAAACAGCGAGGGTAGATCGCTCATTGAAATATTTAAAATACTATAAAAAAAATTCAATGCATTCATAAATCCTTTGTTTTATTGAAAAATGTTCATTTTATTTAATTTTTTTTTCCTTTATAAAAATTACTGAATATGTTGCTAATTTATATGGGATAACTTACATGAATACAGATTATAGGCAAGTCAAAGTTTTTATTTTATTTATTTATTTTTATTTTTTTGATTTTTTCTATTGAAAGCAAACAGCTAATAAAATTTAAGTGCCTGGATTTTAAATATATTAAATGATGTGTTTTGTATCTTTGTAAAACAGTCATTCGATTGATGGGGAGCATTATTCTAAATAGATTTATATATATTGTCATAATAATATTTCAGCTACAGTTTGCCATTTTCTGTTGTTCTTTCAGAGAGCGAAAATGTAGAGAAAGGTGAATATGTTTAAAACAAAACAGCGGCCAATTAGTCTGAAATAATTTGCAATATTTGCGTTGGCAAAAATTTACAATTTGGCTTCTGTTAGTTATTTCTATGTAAAAAATATTTGCATAGTTATTCTATGCTATGCTAAATTGCTAGCGAAACCCTCGAGCCAGTTGAATGGTCTGAATATGCAGCGGCCCGTGGGAACTGTCAAAAGTTCAACAAAACGCTACAAGCCTTCATTGTGGTCTTTCAAATTTAAATAGCATAGAAGTCAATGCAAATACACCCACACACATTCATTTACATAAACATACCTATGAACTAAGAGTACACATTTAACTATGTGTATGCTCATGTCCATTTATGTCGGCAATTGAAGTGGTTTTCGTCCTGCGTCAGACTGGCAGTCTATGGGTCGGTCTGTTGAGCAGCATTTACAGTTATTGGCATCGTTTAACGATCATTAAACGGTTTGCAAATATTTACGACTGTTGCCATGCAGAAGTTGGGGCAAACACTCGAGAGCATCTCGCTTCGTGCCCGAGTGCATATCTTTTGGTTATTCGAGCACATAAATGAATAGTACTTTTTGCCAGTTATAATTGTGCACACACACTGGCACTTGAGCAGCTGCCGCCCACACACACACACACACACACAACTGGTTGTGTAATTGACTATTAAGTTAAATATGTTTTAATGTGGAAATTTATGACAAATAAGCCTAAACGGAAGTCCTTCTTTGGGGCCCATTCAAAAAATTATTTATTTGCCGTTTTTCAAAGCTTTGTTAGCCCAGCTTTTATAGAAGACGGTGCAGCATATTGAGTTTAATAAACCAAGTTTTGTGTGGCCTAATTGAATTTTGCGCTGCTTTTATGAATGTCTTTACAGATAGTGTTACCATCAGAGGTCTACCGCTGTGGAAAGACAGCAAAGTTCAAAATTCAATTTCAGTTGGCAATCAGCGAGACTCCGTACGGTCATATGGCGACACGGCCACATGGCCATATGCGAGTGATGAATGAAGGGCATTAATCTGACAGTTACGCTTTTCTGACTTCCCAACAGAGCCACACAAACACACACACCTTTCCTGCCGGCCCATTCCAGGCTGAAACTCAACCAGAATTGGACTGACTGAATAAAGAGATTTTCTCACTTGCGCTTTCTCGCTCCTTCTGATAGACCTGTCACACAGTTTTCCAAATTGCAAGTGCATTCAACATTCTTCCCCCGCTCCTATCTCTTTATGGCGCCACTTTATTGCATCCTTTGCCGGTGGCATCGAGTGCGCTGCTTTTGGTAACTAACTAAGGCGACGCCACCGGGATGTGCAACTTATTACGTGCAGTTCAAAGGAAAAATAGATTAACGGCAGCGAAGTTAAATTCACTTTCAAAGTCGCTCTATTCAACCACCGGAGCTTTCAGGTGTAAATTGAATTGGATACGCGTATCATTTGCCTAAGCAGCTGTCATGTGAATAGGCCAAATGGGATTATTTGAGGTGTAAACAGACAGTGGATACAAAAAGATCTTTATCTCTTGGCAACCAAGAATTAAAAAGTTTTCCATTCCCCTCTCTTGGCGTTCGGCCAGCTTAGGCAGACATCCATTTCATTCACACAGAGGGCTGCTTGCCTTCAAAATGCAAATCCAGGACATCTAACAAGCTGATTGGTGTCGTCGGCTAGACAAACAAAAACAAAATATAAAAGATACAGAGGAAAAAAATAACCACGAAAAATCGCATCTAAATAGATTTACTTGGCATTTTTGTGGCCTCTTTCTTTCGTTAAGCCATTCGCAAGACTCAATAAGAAAACAACAAGCAAAAATAACTACAACAAGAACAAGAATAACAACAACAACGATTTCATTTGCCAGTACATAATTAGATCGACTTTGAAATGGCGGCCAGCATGGCGCTAAAAATGTCTGCCGCAGCACTTTATCGCCAGCACGGCAAACGGACCGTACGCCCGTTTAGGCCTCCACTTCCGTTCATTTCCGTTGCCAAGGCTCTATACTCTTCTTTTGTTGTGCTCTCTAAGAGCTTTTGCAATTTCAGAACATTGTACTGTTTCTCTCAAGCATTTTCGACATTTAAGAAAAAAAAAACATTTTTAAATTTAATTGGAAGCGCCGTTAGGTCTGAAGGTAATCGGAATTTATATATATTTTTTTCTCATTACATATAGTTTATCTTTTTAGAAAAAGACGAGAATTAACTGAACAATATGTCTATACAATCTGTTATTTTGTGAAGGATTTAAGTTGACATTTTTATTTAACATGCACACAAAATTGGGATTAGGTTAAATGGCTTCAACCTTTGGCAAAAAGGTGTTTTAGCTTTATCCGCTGCTTTACTGGTTAAGAAATATGCAAAGCTTAATCTCCTTTTAATAATGTAAATTTATTTTTGTGTGAACTTAACATTTCAAATAGTTAAATAGTTTTCATATTTGTATACTCTGAATCTGAAATTAAGAGATGATCGAGGAGTCTATGGAAAATCATATGGACGTGTTTGCCTGATGATGATAGTTCGAAAGACCATATTCGCAGCTATCCCAACTATCCGTTTAAAAGTTTTAAAGGATTTAATTTTACTTTTCAGTAAAGAGTATGCAAATTTCGGCATATAGAAAAAGCTTATGTATTTTGCTGTGCTTTTGTAGACATTGCGTCGACAGGCTAAATAAAATTGTACACTAACCAAACAATCTATTCGTAGGGACTATAACAGAATATACTAGATTCTATTTATAGTATTTACTTATATATTTTACTACATAAAAGCCAAAAACAAACACGAAAACATTAATCTGGGCGGCCAATCGTTACTGTTGCTATTGCTGCGATGTGGGTGTTTCGTGTGTATAAAAACTAACAATCGAAACAGAAGTCAGCCCAGTTTTATATTGAGTAATATAGAGTTCAGTTGCCTTATTTTATGAAAGTTGTTTTTTTTTTTCTCGACGTCTTTCAGCTTTGTCTGTTTCGATTTTCAAAAGTTTTTGGTCGCCCCACAATAGGGAAATTACTTAGGGGAGTACGGAAAAATGTAACAAGCTGATCAAATTTTCACGAAGTGGACTTCAATACATATTCAGCAATTATCTTTCGACTTTCATCTCAGCATCATCGGAACTCTAATGCAGCTCATTTCCCACGCGCACGCTGTGCAAATGTGCCAAGCTGTCTGGTCCACGCTCTCAGCCTTGGTACCTTGCACTCCTAGCCACCCACATGCATTAGGCTAGGAAGACGGAAGCGGATGCAAGTCGACTCAAGTCGTGTTGAGTTGCATTGAGTTGAGCTGAATTCTACTCACGTTAAGTGCCATTGTAAGTGGCGCCCAGTCTGTAGCAATTGCACTCCAGCTGACTACGATGGTGACGTTGTTTCCCGAGACTGCGTAAATGTTAACGTCATTGGCAACGCCTGAACCAAGAGTCAAATGCGAAATTAATTTTCAGGGAAACAGAGGGCGTAAAAATTCTCAACAAAACGAAAAACGAAGAATCGCACTCTGTGCACAAATGTTTCCCAGCAATTTGTCACTACTTTGCTTGCCCCAAAAAGGACTCTTCAATGGCAGAAGATTGGTATTCTTTATATATGTAATAAAAGAAGAGGAAGAAAATGAACGAAGAACTTGGGCCGCCTGAAGTTTATTTCTGTAGAAATAATGAAGTGAGCGAAAAATAATTTATAAAGGCAATTATTAAATGTAATTCGAGACGTTTCGATTGCACTCTCAGCGCAGTTCAGTTCAGTTCAGTTCATTCGGCTTATTGTTTTCCTTTCGCTTTGCACTTCGAACTTTTATACCATTTTTACTTTGGTCTCATTCCTTTCTGTAATTAAAATCCATCGCCCTGTAGTTTTTTTGAGGGTTTGCAACTGAGAGTTTGTGCATGGTTTTTAAAGTTATTGCAAAATAATGAAGTCGAATGTTTAACTGATTTCGGATACTTTCTGCCTAGTAGACGGAATTTTAAAAGTTAGCATTCTTTGAGTAAGGGTAAGAATTTAAATATTATTTATTTTAAATTATTTGATTTAGTTCAATTGGCCTGACAGAACTTAGCAGTCTCTCTAAATTTATAGATTGTCATGAACTGGTTTTAATTCCTTTGAACAACTCTCGGAATATTGGGAATATTTTAAAATTATTATTACGGCCCAGGCCATAATCCTTATATCACTTAGATAGCTGTAAAAAGTCTTTTGAAATGCTTTTCAATTCTTTTTCAAGCAACAAACTATTAATTTTACCCAAAGAATTTCATTACAAATTATAAAAAGTATAAATAAAACAGCTTGGATCTTTGCCGCACACCTCCACATGAGGTTTATATAAAGATAAAAGATATGCAATAAATCACCTTTTTTCGTGACATGTAAATTTTGGTGTCTGCGACTACGAACAAAAAACCACAAAGCTCTATTCACTGAAATCTAAAAAGAAACTTTTCACTAAAAAACGAGAAGAATATAAGCATTCTCAGTCTTAGACTGTCAGCATAAATATGCGTGCAAATCTCGCTTTCTGTGCAAAAAAGAAATAGCAACGCAGGATAAAAATTATCCCAGCAAAGTTTTGTTTTCTCGTCCAGTGAGTGTTTTGTGTACAACTTTATCAGATAATCCAAGAGGCAAGGTTGGGAAATAAACTGAGGGCGGTTGGGTGATAACGGAACAAAAACGTGGAGGTGTGACCGCAGATGCTGTCACATTTTCCAACATGCAACAGAATGCAGCTGAGCACAGTCTCGCTCTTCGTGAGCAAAATGGGACTCGAAGGGGATCCAAGAATAAAGCGAGGTAGAAGCACCAAAGCGGCAAGTGAAGTGAAGTGAATTGGCACTTCTTGCCATGCTGCCTGTATGACCAAAAAGGACTACAAACGACTGCAAATGAGGAGCTAAAACTGAGGCTGAGTTGGCTTCTTGGTCTCTCAATTGCATAAAAGTTTCATTCGCTCCTACTTTCTCTGTTTTTGGTCGCGTGTAGCCAGTGCAACTGCGGTCCGTGACTGCCACATTTCTCATGCTGAGCCTGTCGTATATCTGCTTTTTATGCACATTAACGCCAACGCCAACGCCGCCAAAGCCAACGCGACCAGTTCGGAACTAAAACAGTTTTATGCGTTTAAGGAAATGCCGCCACATGCTCAGTGGTGACAACTGCAACATCACCACCACAGAATCCCATGCTCTTGCCCTGTGGCTGCGGTTGCAACTCAACTGAAGCGGCAATCAGAAATGCCAGCAACGCGGACTTGTCTAAGTGGGGATGGCAACTGCGACAAAGACCGTCTGTTGTACTCGGTGCCTCATGGTTTTGTGCTTTTTAAGGCCCCCCCCCCCCCCCCCCAAGATAGACTCACTCTCACACGTCCTTCTTATCTTCTCCACTTGCATTTTGAATGCCTTCAAGGAAAATACGAGCCACGCGGCAAATGTCTGTATAACTCGGCCTGTGTTCTGCCTTTACTTACATATACTATATAATTTTTTTATGTCCTATCTTTGTTAAGCTTTTGTGTTTTGCGCCACCTAACACCCTCTGTCTCTCAACACCTCTTGCACATTTTCTGTCTATGGCCCGAGGGTGGCGTACTTGAAATGCGGCCACCCATTTTTCAATGCAAAACGCTTGACATCACTTCAACGGCTTGGGGCTTCATTTTCTCTTCCTCAAGCTTTTTTCTTATTTCTATTTTTTTGTCTTTTTGTTTTTTTTTTCTTTATTTACTAGCAAAGCGAGACTCCTTCAGGATATGTCTCCCATATTATAAATCCGCTCGTATTTTTTCACTTGCCAGGTACATATTTATTCTGAGGTCTTTCTAAATTTGTTGACATAATTAAGTTTTTCTTTTTCTACTTGTTCTTTGGAACTCTTGCTGTTATTAAAAGAAGATATAATCAAGAAGACTTGATGAGAACACAGAAAAAGGGTTTCCCTTTTTGAAATTCTTTCTTTTTAAAGAAGAAATAATAATTTACTTATTAGTCTCTGTAACACAGAAAAGCTGACATTGGGTGTATCCAAATTGCTTTAAAAGGGACCCACTAAATATGATGTCGGTTCAATGCGTTCGAATAAATCACGAAAGGCTCAATCAACCCATCTAATCCAATCATCACTCACTGCTATTTGGTCAGAGCGTGCCCAAGCCTGTCGAATGAATCAGGCCCTATGCAGACATCAGCAGAGTTCCCCTCAAACTAGTCTCGAACTCTTGTCACTCAGTAAGACTGACTACAATTCACTCAGTGGTTCTGATGAGGCTGCACAGTAGAACCGCGTCAAAGCCAACACTACGGATGTCAAAAACATTATTTGCAAACTAATGACATCTTGTGGAGGCGCCTTGATGAGCCATTGCGCGTAACATTGACTGGCAATCCCTACTTGTATGAGTGAGCCTTTCCTATGTGTTGAGTTGGTTGGGTTGTCTACGCCTGAGCCTGGATTTGGGAAGCTGAGGAAAGAAAAAAAAATATATATGAAGGTTTTACATTGCCGTTGCTGTTGCCATTTCCATTGCCTGGGCAACATAAGCTTCTTTTTGCCAGAGTAGAGAGCTAGATGATGGCTATGCTTCCGCCATCTACTGGGTAATTTTGTCTCTCTTCTCTGCTCCGTTGTGTCATATGAGGCATCATCAGCCATCATCATTGGCATGTCGGTCTCGTGTGAGATGCCACGGCTGTTGTTGCAGCTTCATCACAAAAGTGGCAGCTGCACAAACTGCCAAAGCATGACAACAACATCAATTCAGTTTATATAAATCATATTCGCAACCGTTAAAAGGCACCCTTCTCACATCACGGCGCACAATCACACATTCTCTCAGCACCAAGAGCCATACTCAAGTTTGTACATAAGTAGTCTCGAATTTATGAAAAATGTTCGAGCGCCTTCAGTCTAGAGATTGGCGGCAACTAATGGCCTCTTATCCGCAGATTTGAAATCGTTTTTAAATGAACCAAGCTCTGGAGCGAAACTAAGGATAAACAAAATGAAAAAGTCGCCAAATACATCTCAGGACTATGAGATACTCTACTTCCTGGGAGAAGGGGAATGCTTATTATATCGTAAATTATTCGAATACAAAATATATTTTGACTTTATATAGATTTTATTCTCAGCTGCGCTTAAAACTGTTAGTGAGAGCAAAAACGTATTTATCTCTTTCTTGGACTAGCTAATAAGTTTCAACAAATCACTTCACGAGCTTCTGACCTATTCTTATCCTCTAACATTTCTATCCTAAAAGAATAGCTCCATTTATTTATGCGCCATATTGCCACTTGGCTGACCAACTTGACTGAGTATTCTTTGCCACTGTCGAGTGCGAGCAAAGGAGACCCCAAAGATGTTGCCGTTGAATGCAGCCAAGTGCATGGTGAGACTTTTATTTGCAGTCTTTTTCATTTTACTGTGTGAACACCTTGAAAAAGCAAGCTCAGTAAATGGCAGGTAACCTGGAGGGGATTGCAAAAATAAAAAAAAGAAGAAAAAACTGGTCCTTAAAAACCATTTTTGCATATGCAAAACGAAGAAATTTTTGACATTTCAGCGGTTGCGGCAAGCACCCCTCACCACCTGACCAACTAACCAGCCCCAACTTCTCTGTGCTCTGTCAGCCCCTTGCCCGAACCGGCTGACATGTTTGTGTTTTGTGCTCATCGGAGCGAAAAGTTCAGCATGTAAATGACTATTTTTGCAAAAGCGAAAGCCAAGAGAACGCGGATGAGAATGTTGAGGAGGGGCAAGGGTGAAGAGCATATTCCTGCGAGAGCACATAAATTCTTAAATTTATTTAAGTTTCGTTTGTTTTGAGTGAGCACACGAGCTGCTAGCTCATAAAGTGTGAAAACTGCAAGTGTCAGAATGGAATTCTAACGGATACGCAACTTGTTTCTACCGTCGCTGTCGTTAACCGCAATTTGGCTGGGAAATGTTGATTTCTTTGATAAGCGTTTCGTCACTCGCAATTGCAGAAATATGAGCTTAGTTTCTTTTGCTATTTCAAAGCAAAGCTTTGTTGCTTATGTTTTTTGGTTGGGAAAAATTTTTAGCAGCGGCAGAGTAACTCGGTCAAGGTAAATAAATATTAACTTCACATCAAGACCTTAAAGGGCCCCCAATCATGTCTCAGGCAAAACTAATTTCTTGAAAAGCAATTTCGGAAATGCCTAAAGCAGAACCAAACATTTCTGGTCATAACTTTTTTGCGGCCCTCTTTCCCCTGGGCCAAGGCTATTAAAAATGTTAAAATAATTAGAAAATCCAAACTTAATTGAAATGTTTGGCCATTTGGATCAGGCCCAGGGACTTTAGTATCTTGACACACGTGCTCGCTGTAAAAGGCATACCATAAAAACAAGAAGCAATCTTTCGATATCAAGACTGGACCAGGGGATATACTTTCTGTATTTATTTATTTGATTTGTTGTTGTTGCTGTTATTGCTGTTGTCCTGGCTGTCATCGGAATTGCTGGAGCACCTTGCTGGAATTCTTTTGCGAAAACATCTCGTCATATTTTTTATGACAATTTTATATTCTTTTTTATTAGCGTTGACATTTTGCTTATCGCAAAAGCCAATAAAATATATAAAAAAAAGAAGAAGCTGAAACCGAGTAAAATCAAAAACAAAAAATTATTTCCGAAGCCAAATTATTTTTATTCTTTTTGATTTCAACGTGGAAGTTGCGACCCCCACAAATCCGTTCGATTAAGCCTAAAGCCGAGCAAAGTTCATTTCGACATCCTCTCTCTTTCTCTCTATCTCCATGTTGACACAAATTTTGTAATATTGCGGGAGAGCATAAAAAAATAAATTCATATAGAATGGCAATTGTTAAAAAAAAATGGCAAAAAAATCTAATAACAAATCAGAAGTATTTTAAAGATTTAAATTACGAACAACTAGTTTAGAGATTTCCAATATAATTCTATTACTTTGACTGCATTTGCATTCCGCTCCAATATTCAAAAATAAAAAAAACATAGCTATTGCATTTTAAAAAGACTTTAATAAAAATCAATTTCGTAACAAAGGGGGCAAAAAAATCATACAAAAATTAATAAATATTCACAAAGAGCACACAACTTTGTCGTATTGCAGTGAAAGACAAATTTATGCAGTAAAAGAGAGTCAATCGATTGTGTTGACTAAAAAAATATGCACATATATATATATTGGACATAAAAAAAACTATAATATGTAAATTCAGGATGTGCCAGAGCAAATACCAAATGACATTGTCTCTGTCACAAAAAAATTCTCTCATCCTTTGCAATTTTAGCCATTCATGGTTTTTGTTATAGATACGGTTAGACTTTCGGTTTTATAATAGGCAATTTGTTGGATTTTCATAGACCCACTCAAAAACGGTTCAGAATTCAATAATGCTTCATTATATTAAATATTTTAAAATTATTTCTATTGACATGATAAAATTAGATGTTATTCTCTACCTAATTCAATGGTATCTTTTTAAAATTTAATTACAAATTTGCTTTCTAAATCCAATTAAACAAGTAATTAAGTGAAATTTTCATAATTTTTGTTTTTCAATTTTGATTAAATTTAGTTCTTAAATTAAACATTTCAAGCTAATAAAAGTGATTCTAAAGAATTTTTCATCAAGTCTGTGGCCTATTTATTTTTCTACCATGCACAAACGATACAAAGATTTCGCCTGGTCGTTCATCAAATTGTCCCCTGGCCTCAGAATTTGAAAAAGTTTTTTATGTGACAGGGCCTGGGCAGGTCCTAGTCGGTTCACAGTCGACACAGGCGGCCATCCCTGGAGGCTTGCCGGGCTGGCTTGCTTCTATTTCGATTAAGTTTTTCTCGGAGTTCAATGCTAATTTCATTTCATTTTCTCCAGAATTTCCAACAAATTCACCACTTTATTAAGCCTCAAATGTACAACGAACTCGTTTCAAAAGTTGCCAACCAAAAAACTTTTTCTGATGACACATTATGGGGACATTCATTTCGCTTATTTACCGATTGTCTAAAGGCTATTCCATTGTGAGTCTCTCTGTCTTAGCATAGAGCCTCATGTATCTGCAAGCGAAATAGGTACAACAAAAAAATAAATGAAATTTGAAGTTGAGGCTCGAAAGTTTGAACACAACAATTTAATTATGTTCATAAATAGGAGCGTGCGTTGTGGAAATTCCCCGTGGGGTATTGACAATAAACTTTTCTTTTGAATCTACTTATTTTGTGGAAATATTGAAGGTACTATGTGAGCATTAGAAAATCAAAAGAGTTAAGCTTCTAATCATTTTTGAATTGGCAACAAAAATCATGAAACAAATAAATAAATATGGAAGTTTAATTGAAATTGAGGGAAGATTTTCCCAATAACTGGAAAAAACTTCAATCTTCAGCTTATTTGATGCTCTCTGTTCTACGTGTTTTCCCATTAAATGTATGCTCCTACTGGAATAACGAAAATTGAGCCAATTCAACGTTCCACATGTTGTGAATGTAGCTCTGACAAATACTTACTCATATCCATAGCCACTCGACTGCTCATGCATGAAAGTAGACCCATGAGTCCAGAGACGGGTTGAGTTTGTTGCATCAATAAAACTTTTTAACGAAAAATTGTGAAATTCAAATTGCACTTTTTCTAGCATGGAATCGATGTGATAAGTTTAATTGCTTGGGGGCTTCAGAACCGACAAGTATGCAGAGCTTTTAATAAGCTTGATATATTTAAAAAACACTTTAAAATACAACCGATATTGCCTTGCATTGCAGGCGAGTCATGCACGAAACTTTTTTATTACATTTTCGAAGAAAAAAAAGGGATATATATTTAAGATTTCTGTATTGCGTTTCATCTTTCAGAGGGCTGGCGCACACATGGCTTCCTTAATAGCCGCAGCATGAGTCGCATGACTGCCGCAGCCCCTGCCACTACCACTGCCACTGCCACTGCCTTTTGGTAATAACTCTGTCCGTCTTGACCTTGAAGAGCAGAGCAACTTGTGTGTACTTTATGGTTGAGCCTCTAAGCAAACATAAAAGCTGAAAAGTAAAATTCAAAAACAACAACAACAAATAAAAGCTAAATGATATGACCTCTTTTCTTGCTCCTTTTATTTTGGAACTCCTGCTTCGGACTTTCATAATGTTAAATAAACATTTTTTATTGTTGAAATTCAAGACAACAAAGGGCAAATCAAGCCTGGCAGCAGATAGATGCAGGGGTGGAAAAAGTTTTTACAATCGCTGCCACCATAGCCTTCGTCAAGCTTACCCCGTTGGTGCAACATGTCGTATACGCAATTTTGTGTTTATTGCCTTGTAGCCGTTTTTATGTACCATCGCCTTGCTTGCTCCATTACAGTGAAATTATTCGACCAATAAGAAAGAAAACAACACTCCCAACCAACAATGAGGCAAACTGAATTTCAGTCACTGGCACACTTGATTGATGACTCCTACTGATTGCCATTAGCATTACTCCAGGCTCTGGACTGTGGATGTACTGATTTACCCGACTGATGGGCTTGTGGTTAACATCAACCGATGATGATTAACTCAATCTGCCGAAAGCAAATGACTTGTGAAGTGCCGAGAGGGTCTAGACATGTTGTCAACGCTCACGTTTGCCTCACCAGCAGCAGAGAAAATAGACACATCATAAATAATGTAGCCAGGCCATGTATGTGGATAACCCAAAATAAAACAACCAGAAAACCAAGTCATGGTGAGATTATTAATTATGCTAACGACACCATCCAAGGCGTACAACTTATTGAGGCATTAGAAGGTAATTATCCAAGGTTAAATTGTCTTGACATATAAGCCTGGAGCATATCAGTGCGAGCCAATCATGAATTGGAATGACAAGCTATATCGACTGCCTCGGGCATGCAAGCGTAGGAAGTGTTCCGAATTGCACTCGTGCTGCTGCGTAATAACCATTACAGTGGCTTGCAGTCATTCCCGACACTTGCTGCAGACACTGAACCCACATGTGTGGATAATATGTTAAAAACTTTTGCTTAATTATACCGGCAAACAAATTAAAAGCACATGCGTCCGTTCAATGCACTCCTCAGAGCTGCTCAACTTGTGACCGAAATTTCGCTTTAAGTGGGACAACTTAAAATTGTTTCTGGCCAAATCATAACCATGGAACTGCAGTCATAAAGAAAGGTCGTTTGGCATGCTCAACATTCACTTTATTATCGCCGAGCACAGAGTTCTTGGATTGTCTTTGACGCATTTCGTATACGCACCGTTGAGCAGCAGCAAACGGATGGAGGAGAGTGAAGAGCCGGACTAGGCAGAATATAAAACTTTGTTAATTGCCTGCTGCCAGCAAACGGAAGAAATTTTAGTTGTAAACTTCAAAACATCAAAGCTAAAGTCAAAAGGGCATGCTTTTTGCAAAGCTTGGTTGGATGTTTTTCTTCAGGCTTAGCGAATCACAATACACTAAGTCTTATTACAAAGAAACACTGCTCAAAAACCGGCAAATAAAATCTGGCTAAGTCTACCCACTCACTTCACAGTCTAGAATATTGCATTTTTCAAAAACTCGGTTAATTGGCATTCTCATTTTTAGGGATATTTTCGTTTATTTACAAACTCTAATCTAGACATTTTTTTTATTTTGTAGCCAAAACTAAAATATTTGTTTTTTTTTTTTTTTTTTTTTTTTGGTATTATTCAAATTTAATATTTTTCATTAGAAAAAAAAGCTTTTTTCCAGTCAACTAAATTTTGTAAATAAATAAAAAAAAAAAAATAAAATAAAATATTGTGTTCAATATTTGTTTAAGCAATCGAAACAAAATAAACTTATTTTCAATAAAATCAATTCAATTAAACTTGATTAAAAATTTGTTTTGAACAGCAGATTTAGTTTCACATTTTCAATTTTTTATAAAAAACGCTAAACTCTAACTTAATAAATTATTTGTTTGGATGTCAGAGTTTAATTCACTAACCTACGGCTCTGATTGCTCAAGATATTTTACAATAATATCAAGATATTTCAAATTTCAAATTTCGAGATATTTTCAATAATTTTTTTTAATGCGAACCAGCCACATGTTGGGGCTGAAGTGAGTACAGCCATATTTATGGCATTTAAAAAATACTTTGTGAATTATCGATTTTCATTTAAGAAGATATTAAAGTCCACGGACGCCGCCAACATCAACCAAAACAAACTGATGTAATTTAATAGTCTTTTGCCGTCTATCTTAAGCTCGTCTGCGCCAACATAATGAAATTCCTGGCAGGTGTTTTGTCTTCAGCGGCTGCTCTGGCTGATATCAGAAAGTTCTCTTCAAGTTGGAGTGAAGGCATTTCAGAAAGCTGATGGCAAACAGACAGGGCTGGGCCAGTCCAGGAAACACAGGAAAGGAATTCATTCAATAAATTCTTACTTTTTCAAGTGTTGGACACATTTGTGGGCCTAAATTGTGATGATGTGACATCTGATCTTTTATCTCAAGCTGCTGGCAATTATTGTAGTCGTCATTAACAGAATAGTCTGCCACCATAGAATATTCTTTGCCCTAATCACACAGCTAAAGCACAAGAAAATTGCGTGCTTTGGGTCAGTTCGTGACCTTGGAGCTAAAGTTCTTTGCGTGTGTGAAGATTTCCCGGTATTTCCTCTACTAAAAACGTGCAACAGGCCACAACTGATTACGTGCGGCCCAGTGATGACATCATGTGGAAAAGCTTTTTTCCCGCAATCGTAAGGTGCAATCATTATACACTAACCAAGAGTAATTACTTATCCGCTTGCCAGTGGTTGGGAAAAGTTTTCACAAAAAAAAAAAGAGACGAACTAAACTTACGAGTTACGAGTATTTGCTAAAATGGTTGGGCCAGAGGGGAGAGAGAAGTCAACTCAAATTAATTAATAATCTTAGCCACATTTATCTAATTAAGTCGCACGGGTAATGTACCAGCCACAAGGTGGGTCATAAAAAAAACAAATACATTAACCGGAAAGATTTAAGCAATACTTGAAAAGAGCTTTGGCAATTTTATCAATTTACCAAACTACTAACACTTGGCTGGCCATATCAATTAAGAGATGGATTAGCTGACTCAATTCCGGCAGTCTTTGGTGCTTAAAGAGGTCTTGCCCAGGCATCGAAATGGAATATGTTAAATCATTTTATGATAATAAAGAACTTTTCTTGGAAACCTTTATTAAGAAGGCTACAACACCCATCAAAAGTTATTTGGTTCTTACCAACATTTTTGAAAAGAACGAAAAACTTTTGTTTGGCAACCTTGAATTTATAATAGAAAAAATTCATATTCTCCATTACTCTTTGGATTAATTATTTAGTTTCTGTAAATATCTTTCAAAGTTTATTTTACATCCTTAAATCATGCCAATTTCAGAGCATCCCAATTCAATCTGCTTTCATTCTTTGCTTTTATTTGAATGACATCGTATTAAATATTGATTTTAAGCTGTTCGAATATTTCTAGAAGTTTTCGAAGGCAGATAGATTTTGGCTTAATGTTTTGCCAGAAATTCTAATTTACAATGCAATTAGCAGCCAAAGTTCTTGCCAATCTCATAAATTTTTGGCTTCCAGCAAATTTAATCACACAGATACGTCCCGCTTCATCTGCAGCTCCTTTCTTGCTTGAAGTGTAAACGAATTTTACGTAATAACTGCTTTGCGATTTACCATCTGCCTTATGGCATGGGAAGAAAGGGCTTAGGAGGGTTATATTATATTCCTTACACGCTTAAAGCAACCGCTTTACATAAGTAAAATTAGTTGTATGAACTTTTATTTCTGGAGTCTAGAGCCTTTTCTTTGTACTCTTATATTAATGGGAATTTTTTCTTTCTTCTTTATCTCCGACATATAAACACGCACAGCTCAGATAAAGATATTGGCAGAATATTTTGGCATCACTGATGATTAAGTTGTGGTCGACTGGGTAAATTAAGTAATTTCATAGGAAATTACATTTCTATAAATGTTTTTAAGGATCTTCGCTGGCCTTGGCTAAAGTTGCACATCTAAATATGGTGATTTGGAGATATTTGATATGTGTATTTGCATATCAATTTGCTCTGAATTCTTCTTGTTGAATGAATATCTTAGTTACTTCTGCATTGCCTGGTCAATGCAACAGTTATTGAGGTTAATAAGGCATAAGCCAAGTATCCAACTTGCATGTCTCCAATTTCAGATTTTCAACTTATGCAGGGTTGCAAAGTTAATGACTTTTCTAATTAATCTCAAATAGTTTCACTTTCATTTTACTTACTCTTTAAAGTGAACACAGAAATCCGAAAAACAACAATTTTTGGATTTTTTTATTTTAATTAATTAATTTTTATTTAGTTATTTGTTGAAAATTAATTGTATAAAAGGTACAATACAATAAAAGGTGGAAATCAAACCGAACGCATTTCACAGTTTACCTAAACGAGTAAATAATTTTAAACACACGTTCTTATTTTTTTCTTTTTTTAGCTTATTCAAAGTTTAAGATTGTTTTTGGATTTTACTTTTGCCACTTGACTGTTGCCTACATTTTTAGTTGTTTCTATTCTTCCGATTTTTGTATTTAATATTTAATATATATATTTTTTCTTTTGGTTTCGTTTTTGAAAACTTTACATTTATTAGTATTTTTTTATATTTATTTATTATTATTTTTTTCTTTTGTGATTTGCTTATAGCTTAAACGTGGCATAACATGAATAATTTATTTATGTACATTGGATTAACTATTATTCCGTTGCAAATGCTCGCACCCTTACTAATATTTTTTTTATGTTTTCAAACGAATAATCACCCAGTTGAATATTTTATACATTTATTTTAAGCTATTCACGAACCAGGACCTCGCACAGTTCAGTTAATTTCTAATTAACTTGACCTTTTTCCAACAACTTGTAAAAGGCCGTTTTAAGATTCAAATTTTACTTTGTGAATTTTATTTACACTTGAACTACAATTTTCTATAAGTTCCAAAGAACTGTTTTTATTTTATTATTATTTTTTTTACGGTTTTGCATATCTAAAACATTTAAGTTGTTTATATTTACATGGTAGTTTTTGAAGTATGTTTCAGTAAAGTATCGTACATTTATAATTACTTAAATGCTAATTAGGAAGGCACTTGAATATTTTTTTATAATATAGAAACAAATTATTTAATAATGAGAGCATTTAAATTCGTCTACGGTTTCGAGTTGCTTTAGTAAAATAATCTGTGATTTATCTACAAATTATAATGAAAAATCCAGCAAGAACTCAGATTGTATTGTACTGCTATTTTTAAGTTGACCGCAAAGGATGAGAATTTTTACTCATCAAAAATGAAATTCCCTCTTGAGCGGTACTCACCTTGGCATGTATGAGCAATCCATTAACTCGTTGCCCTGGTCTGGTTGCTTGTCCTGTTAGGCGGGTATGTGTAATGCCGGATATTAATTACGTTCATCCATTTGTGGCGCATTAATCCAAAATACACACTGAATAAAATACAAACTCTCTGCTATTTTGCCCTACATGAAAGACAGACTTGGCTCGGAATACACCCACATGACAGTGGAAAATTGCTCATATAACAACGTAACAAGCAGACCGAGAGAGACACAGAGAGGGGAAGAGAGGAGAAATGAAAGGAGCAGGGAAGGCGCCAACGACGGATGCTTAGACTTCCAATAAAGCATTTACATGGCTCAGAACTCAAGCACACACACTCGTCCCAGGCAAACATTCAAGCATGTTTTCGTCAGTTATGAAGGAACTCGTGCCATACCATTTTGTGGGTGGGAGCTGGGATCGAGGAGCTAGAAGCTGGGAGCTGGATGAATTAAAGCGGATGTGTGTTGCCTTAGACCAAATTTGTTAGATAGTCGTTTGTTGTACTCGTCGTATCTCATCACCTTTGGCCTGACAACCCATTAGTTTTTCCGTTCCCTTGTCTTGTTTTGTAGACCTATTTTTGTTATCCTATGTGGTTGCCGCCTGCCTACTTATGAGTGATGTGGATTTGGTTGGGGGTGGGTGTCTGAGTCGTGGTCTGCCCTGGGGTCTCGGTTTGTTTATGATTTCACTGCTTTCAACAATCAACGATTATGTGGCTAAAGTTGTAATATTCTCGTTGAACTTAAATATTTAGTCAATTTAAAAATAGTTCAACTTAAAGAGAAAAATAAAATTAAAAACATTTTTCCTGGGTCCTAGGTCTAATTATTTTTTCAAATTCCTTTTTAACCTAAAAAAAAAAAAAGAATGTGTTTTTAGGCTTAAGCGAACCCTGCATGCTAAAATATAAAGACTTATCTGCTAAGGGCTTAAATTTAAAACCATTTTTAGGTATTTACAGTTTACCGGAAGCTCGTCCATATTTAAAAAAAAGCTTGTCCATCTCGCCAAGCCTACACTGCCTTTGCCACGTGGCACATTAGACCAGAACAATTAAACTATTCTAGTCTGTGAGCTGGTTGACTTGTTGGTGGAGCAGTGTGCAGTGTTTTATTATAGGTTTGATGATTTGTATTGTCATTAGTGCCAGATCCAGATGGCTAGACTGCCAAAGCTTCTGACTAGGAGTCACTGGACAGAGGCACCTGAGTAACAGGTGCGGCCGTCGATGTGGGGGGACTCGAGTGAGCTACTGCTGACGTATACACATGCGGATCACAGTCCAGTGTGCTCTGTCATCCATAGTAGAACTGCGAGCTAACTGGCACACCTGTGGAGAGGGTGCGTGGAGCTGTGCCATCGTAAGAGAGCTGCGGCTGCAACATGGCTGCCGCACTTGGCTTGGTGCGCCTCAGTGTCGACGTGTTTGCCAAGTGGCTTAACGGAGCCATGGCCAGAGGAGATTGCGCTTGGGCAGGTGTTGGATGGGCGGGAGAGCCTGACTCCATTGCTGTGGGGGGCGTGGCCGTATTGACAGGTCTTTGCAATACGCCCACACTATCTGAATTTATAATGTAGCCAGCTCGTATGGTGGGCGCTGTTGTGTACTGGGACAACGATGTGATGGGTACCATAGTGCCTGCGCGGATAAAGTAAACATAGCAACAAACAGATGCAAAAGAGTTGAAAAGTCAAGTCACTCTGGAATGTATCTGAAAAATTTAAAGACTTAAAGACTACTTACTTATGGCACTGCTGCCCGGTGCATTTCCTCCAATAACAATGGCCGGGGCCAGAATGCCCGCAACTGTGGTTTGACCATTGTTGGCCGGACTGCTACTGGTGGCTACAAAAGTGCTAGAAGAAAGCCCAATCAGATCTGGCGATTGCCTGGCACCCACCAGCAGAGGGTTAGCTATCAGTCCTGGCCCAGCAACAGGCCCGCTAGTTAGCTGACTAGGAGCCAAGCTGGCATATAGACTATTGGCTGGCGCATAAGTAACATAATTCTAGGGACATTTTCATTTCAAAGTTAATGAGATTTGGCTGGATTTTTTTAGTGTCCCCACTCACCTCATTCTTGGATACACTGGGTAGTGGAATGGCAGTGGTGAGATCAATGTCGGCATCCACTTCGGAAATGGTGTCGTTGAACCCACTTGGAATGGTCGTCTCATCCGCTAAGACACCAGGGCCGGCACCTCCCTTCGTTGAGGAATTTGAATGGGTGTCGCTGGCTAGTCGTCGTCGTTTCTGTACCACAAGTCTGGTGGCCACAATGCCAATACAAAAAAGCACACCCAGTAGACCGGTGATTAGCAGATACAAATATAAACGCTCTTGGTTGTCTGTCATGGTAGTAAAATAAAAAAGCAAATTGACAGCATGAGCATGGGAAAATAAAATTTAGAGCCAGGCTAAACTTTGTTTGTAAATCAGATTTTAGTCTCACAATTGTGAATGTCTGAACTGTCAGTTGGTCTGTCACTTTTTGATTCGAGTCTGGTCTGGTGAATGAACGCTGCTGTCCGAACTTAATCTGGCTATGGTCCCTGCCTACCTTCTAGACTTAAATCAGCGCTGTGCGTCATTACGGGATTCACTCCGTCTGGATCGGCGGCCAGAGTGCCGTTGCCCAAGGTTTGATTTCCATTAGAAGGGGAATTGATGGAACCCTTGCTGCCATTGCGCTGAGCCGTAGCCGTGGTGTTGCTATATAGTTTGGGTATGGCTTCCGATTCTTTGTAGATAAGTTCGTCGTCATACAGGTCGTTGATGTCTCCCTCAAAGTCCTCCGTTTCGTCGGGCTCCACCTCGGAGTCATTGCTTTCCTTGAGCACTTGCTTGGGCACTGCAAACACAAAAGAGTTTAAATAGCACACATAAATCAAGTGTTCCTGGCTGATTTTGACTCTGCTTCTGCTGATGATCGAAGGACCGGACATCAATCTTGCGCTGCGAAGCGCAACAGAGAGATGCATCCTAAATCAAGTTGAATGACAGCCAAGAGAGAGGTTCGCCCACTACTCACCGCATGTGTAAACAACTTTTAGATACATTCGCGAATTTGGCTGGCAGGGAGTGCCAAAGGTGTTGGCGTCAGCTGCCAAGTTGCAACGCCTCCGTCCATGACATATCTGCATGACGGTCTCTGTGGCATACGAGGCCAGACAAGCTGTCAAAGACAGTCAAAGTATGAAAATGCCAAAAGAAGAGAGCGAGAGTGGAAGAGAGGAAGAGTGGAATCAGTGTCAATATGCCGGCTTGATTGATGTAAAACGCCATTTGACCAGCATTTCCTTTTGCTCCTCCAAATTCTACTTACTTTCTTCACGTACTCCCTGCGGCTGTGGACATTGAATGCTCTCATACTCGGTCCGTCCGAAACTGGCACTGTAGACTGCGATGCGAGAATACGGATTGCACTCCAGCTGAGCTACGTCATTGTGGCAGGCTACTTTGCTGCGGAACTCGTCTGAAAAAAGCACAAAGAGGAAAGTAGAAAAGTAAATAGAGCAAACATTGTTAACGAGCCCGGAAGTTTTTCGATTGATTCAACACTTTTGGTAAGCAAGCGCTTCTCCTCCTAATAGAAACTGAAGTTTAATTAAAATTGATATGACAGCTCCAAGACGATCCTTTCACCAATTTGATTAAAATTAAATATTTTATACTAATCGAAACCTTTTTATTTGCTTTATTTATGCCGCACAGAAACAGAAAAAGCTGCCTGGTTTTTTATTCGATGATTCATTGGATTTAAATATATCGTATATATAAGTCGGTGTTCTCTACTTTCCATTTAGTTCTAATATTAAACTTTTGAGATATATTTTCTGAATAAAAATGCAAAGTAGAACATATACTCCAGTCTTGGGACTTATCTTCGTTCTCTCTTCCAAGTTATCCATTTCGTTGTATTCATATTTTCTTAATCTCAAGCATTTTGGTTGCACCTTACCAAAAATATATATTCCAAATTTCTTTTTATATTCGCTTTGGCATTCGATAGTTTTGTTTTCAGTGAGTGGCTCTTGTCGATAAGTTATCCTATTTTCATTTCTCGTTTTCGTTCTCTCTTAGCTTACCGGGAACAAAACTCCTTTAAGGAACAACTTATTGGCTAATAAATTTCTTGTGAGAAAATTGCAAGTTTGGCAACGGTGAAAAAAAATAAAATAAATAAAAAACAAGAAAGGGTGCTCGGTAACTCGTAGCCAACTTCTTTGAATTGTCGACGAGTAAGTAATCAATAATTTGGTGCTTCTTGTAATTGAAAGTCACAGACATTTTCTGCAGAAGACAGGTTGTACTAGTTTTCCAGCACCACCCACAGTCTTTATTTTGGCCAGTTCGTTTGAGTAATGGCGTTGAAATTCAAATATTCCTATGGCAGCAGGAAAAAAAGCGGAAGATCCGTTGTAATTTTCGAGCTCATCAGGCCGCGTCCTTGCAGCTGCTCACCTCTCCAGCTCCTCGGCCATAGTTAATTTTGTGTCGTGAAAGTTTTTTTTTTCATGTTCCACAGAGAGCACGTTCTGAGGGGGCTGGTCGAATGTGCCAGGAGTTGCTGGCAGTTTGTTCAGCTAACTGAAATTATCCAGCCATGCCACCCAGATTCCACCTGAATGAATTTTTGGAACGCATGACAGCTCGATGAACTACAAGTTTGGCTAGCTGCCTGCCTAGTTTCGAGTCTGTAAACTTACAATATTTGCACTGCAACATGTTTCAAGGCATGCCATGTCGTTGCAGCAAGCCGATGCCGCTGCCGCTGCTGCTGCAGATGCCAATGCCAGTGCTCAACTGAGTTGACAGCTGTCAAATGTCCGGGCAATTTGAAGCCAGAGTCAGGCCAGGCCCATCAGCGAACTTTTATTCAATTCATTTGACTGGACGTTTATGTGTCGATTCAGACAGTCGTTTGATTTAACTACAAATTCCCATATCCCAAAAGGCCCCGGGCATATCAAATAAGCCCCGTTCCCTTTAACAAAAGAAAGTATAAAATAGTTTTGGCAACTGTTTGACTTACATGGACGGCATTTGTATGCGACTTCGACGATTTTCCTCCGCTTTGGGCAGGGATCACTGCTGATTGCATTAGAGCTGCTGGCGGTACTGCTGTGATAACTGCTGGTACCGGAAGCATCACCCACTCCGCTAGCTCCGAGTCCATAGAATTGGGGGGAGCCATGGAACTTGCAGTGCTTTTTCTTCTGGCAGGCTTCGACCACCGTCTGAAGGAGTGAATACTGCGAAAAGTACAAAAGTAGTGCATCAGTTGGAATTTAGTTTTCAGCTTCCGACAACTACATTATAAACATCCTTTTGCACACACACAAACACACACACGCACCCACATACAGATACAAATAAACACGGCAAACTAGAGCGACGTAAACTTTGAAAGTACGTAGAAGAAAAGTCAACTACTCAATTCTTGAAATAAATTTGCTAACTTTTTCAGATTGAAATAAAATATTTGCATTAAAAATGTAATTGAAGTGTTGGCGTTTGTGTTTTAGTTTTACATTTCGCTTGTCTTCTTGATGCTTTCCAAGAAAGAAGGGACAAAGTTTATTTTCTATTTGCTAAGAACACTCATTAGAATAAATCTTTGCTCTCTAAGTAGTTACTTATCGAAATAACACAGGAGCAGCACTTTGCAGCAACATGTCAAGCATTTTAAGCAAATTGAAACAAATTTGGAACTTTCAACAAGAAAAAAGAAAAAAAAAACGAAAGATTTTAATATCATTAAGAAGTTTTATTGCTGCAAATTATTAATAAAAAATAAAATAGCCTTTAAACTAGGGAATAAGTATTTATTCCCGAATATACAGGGTAGGCGGCATCTATTGGACTGTTCATAAGGCAACATACTTGGTCTTGACTCTAAGATTTCTTAAATACCTTCTGAAAGTTTGATCGGATTTGCTTTGATATCGGTCTTTCTTAAAACCAGCCAGATAGACTGAACGAGAGGGCTATGCCGATTTATCCATATACACTGACCATGTTCTTCATATTTTTCGAAGATTATTTTGCATTAAGTTTCACAAGACCTTTGTAAGTATTTTTGCCGGCCTTTCATGTTATTATTGTGTTTTACCCTAAGACTTTTTAGCAGTTCATTGTGCGTATAGATAATATTCAACAATATGGTAGCTGTCCATTTAGCAAAAAATAAAGAATGACATTGATTCAAATATTGCTAACGACGCAAATTATTTACCAGATTTTGAAGTAAAAATGTCCTCTTGTTTACCAACCTATTTGAAGGATTTTTTAGAAAGCTGCAAACGTGACAAAAGTAAAATGCCAACTAAAGCCGACTCAAATCGACTTGTCCTGGCTTCGCCTGCCCTGGTGCCTGGTGATGTCATTCAGATGTTGGATAGTAATCCGCAGTATGAGTGTAAACTGTTTAATTTGAAGTTATTTTTCACTATCTTGTGATGACAGGCAGAGCCTTGCCAGGGCCGCAGCTGAATGGACAGGCGGCCTAAAAAACTGAGCGAAATAAGCTGGCAGCCGAGACCCGCTGTCGATTCGACATCAGTTCCAGATTGTAGTCAGGCCAAGCAGACTGCGTGACTACACCATCACCAAAAATTTAATAACAGCCACGGGCAGCATAACAACAGCAAGGACAACAGAACGAATGAGGCAGCCACTCGAACAATAGAGGGACGAAAGAATAACGATGCGAGAAATGATGTGCTGCGGTGGCTCTTTTCTGAACATTGGGATGGAGCGGCATGAACTGGGTCTGACGCTTAAGCTGAGGCAGCCTAATGATACCCCACGGGACGTGAATGTCCCACGACAGTTGGGGCCAAGTCAGGCCAGGCCAGTTCAGGCTAAAAGAGAAGGAGCCAGCGAAGGCGTTGACTACTCCTGACAAAAAAGGCAGTTTTCTTGGCCTTTGTCAACTTGTTTTTTTTTTTTTTTTTTGTATTTTTTTGTTTAAAGGGGTTTTCCCTTCTAAAACACTACAATCCATTTCCATTCTTCTGGATATTAAAAACAAAAACTTTTCACTTGTCTGGAGTGTTGTTTTCGATGTATTTGTTTTTGACTTGACTTCAAATTTAAGCCGCCTCTTCTTTATAGTAAGTTGCCTCCTATGGGGCCGGAAGCCTAAATTGTTAAATGAATTGGAAACGATATTTTTTTAGTGTGTGAAAATATTCTTTCTGGCTTTTTCTATCGCATCGATTGAATGTTTACATCAATTTTTCTATTTAGTTCAACTCCTCCCCTTTGGACGATTATTTAAAATAATTGAAAAATAGCAGTTTATGGCTAGAACAATGTGGTAAGCAAACAGGACTTCTATCGAAGGAAACTTGGATTACTACCAGCAATTTCATTTGCCGACTTAAAGAAGATTTATAAAATAAGTTGAAAATATTTGTAACATTCTCAAATACCTTTAAGTTCTTTAATTATTTGACTTCCCACGACACAAATTTTAAGCCATCAATCAACCAAACCAAATTATTATGAAACTCTTTGCTTACCTGCAGGGCATTTGGCCACATGCAATTTTCGGGAGAATCACTACCACCATCTGCACTTTGGGAGTCGGTTGTGGTGGGCACCGCATCTCCAGATAAGTTGCTACCACTGTTGTTGCTGCTGGAGCTGGCGGCTATATCGGGAGACACGTTGCCAGCCATGGCCAGGCTATAGCCGTAGCCACCGTTGACGTATCGATTGGCGGGCACCTTTTGTGTGGTAGAACCGAAAATTGAACCGCGTAGCAAGTGCTTGGCCTTGCCGCGTATCTCTGGGACAGCACTGTTGCCGTTGCCAGGACACAATTCCTCGATGGTGTAGCCGTCTGAAATGAGATGAAAGTTATTAATTTCGTGTGGGAAACAAAGTGGTCAAGAGAGTTTTTCTTACCTTTTGCCACGAATTTGTTATATTGGGCAAACTCAATGGAGATGCTTGTGCCACGTGGACAAGCTATTACCACTTGATCCGTATCGCAGGCCACTTTCTGATATGTGCGCAGTGTGGCTGATAACAAGGCTGATTAGTTAATTTGAGGTAGGCCAAAATAAATTGTACAAGGTCATGAAAATAGAACAAAATAGATAGTAAAAATAATTAGGTTAATTATAACAAATAAAAGAATTTTATAAATTAAAAATTAGTCCTTACCACAACGACTTAAAAAAATGAGTAAACAAGAGTAAGTTCTTTTTTGGAATTTAAGCATTAGCTTATTTTTATGGACAGTTTATTTTCATAAGAAAAAGAGAAAAATTTCTTTCAAAAGTAATCTTCAGATTGGTTGGTACCACGAAGAAATCCACAAAGTATTCATAAGCTTATATGCAATCAGTTTTAGTTCTATCATCATGAAATTTACAGATGATTCATACAGAAACTAAAATATTTGCCAAGCTTGCTGACTGTCACAAACTTTTTCATCTTCCTGGAAAAAAATCAAAAAACATCTTCGAAAAGAGTCTGTAGTCTTCGAAACCTAGAAAATAGCTCTAGAATTTTTATTGCCTAGATTTGAGACGTAGATAGATAGTTATCTGCGACGGACTCTCATTATTTATCAGTTTACACAAATCTTTATTTTTATTGCACATTATCTATGGTAAGTTTTTTCCTGAAATTCAAATTTAAATCATGCTCATGATTATTTCAGATAAGTCCAAGGTCTGACGTCACTGTGCCTTATTAAAAGTAATCCCAAGACATCTTAAATTCTTTTCGGAAAGCTTAAGTTTTAATAAACAAGCTGCCAGTTCAAAGTCAGTCCAACTTTCTTATCCCAATTGGTAAGCAAGAAAAACTTAGGATCTATCTTGTTTAACATTAAAATAGTGGTGGTATCTTAATTTTCAATTTTCTTGTGTTGAATTTGCAAACAAAAGAGCAAATTAAAAGTGGACACTGGTGGACTTCTGGCATTTCTCAACGCTTACCAGTAGCTTAGAACGTGAAACGTACGGCAAGACACAGGCAAAGCCTGACCGAATAAACACTGTAGACATACACGGCCACCTGGGCAAACAAGACGTCATATTGGGAGCCCCGCCCAGTGGAGGTTAATATTCAAGAAATTGCGAAAGGAGGTGGACCGTGGAGGAGCTGGTTCAATGAAGTTGCGGTAAGCTGTGTGTGGCAAAGACTCAGCAAACAGGCTTCAAGTGGATCGACCACACAATCAACTCCACTGTTTTCTGCCTCCCCCAAGTGAGTTGGTATGCGAACTGAGCTGAATTGAGTTGAGACCAGGTGGCGATGGTGTTGACTGGAGGCGTTTTGTGAGGCGTGTGAATTTCGCTTGTGCAAGGAATCCATTTTCGCACTCCGATGCAGAGCAGACCGGGACGAAATTAAAATAGGTTAAAGAAACTTTTGCTGCATTGTTGCTTTTTCATGTTTTGGCAATTTAAATTTCTTTGCTCTTTTGTTTGCCAGCTTGGGTTGGAAAATCAGAGAAACAAATTCAATTCCCATTTCCATTGGCGCGACCCAGATGCGCGAGCATTTCGGAGGAGTTGCTCCATTAGTCGCAGTTTTGAGTCCAACCTCTTCAGTTCGGAGAAAACAAAAAGAAAAAATTGCAAAAACAAAATTCCTACATTATTTTCAGGGGCTAAGGGAGACAAAAGATGGAATCATCCCTGGGTAGGCGTGTTGGAGAAAATAATTTGGCCGCTGAGTTTGTGGCCAGTGTTTTTGTGGTCTAATGAGTTCAGCGTCTGCACGTGCTTTGTTTTTGTTCAATGCCAGAGCCTTTGGGGCGAAGAAGGCGTGGCTCAAGGGCAGAGCAACCAGAATCTGGCAGCGGACTGATTTATATGGCCAACCATAAATTATATTCAAATGGCACCTTTTTTCTCATCGTCTGGTCGCGTTGCCTTTCTTTCTCTTGTAATTATTTCTATATGAAAATTCAACTGAAACTGGCCGAGGGTTTGGGCGGTCTCTCATGATAATAAATTCCCCAAAAAACGATAGTTTCATTTACAAAGTGTTCTGGCTGCTCATTCTCTCCCCCGCTATCATTCAATCCGCCCTTTATGAGATTGTGCAATTTAACCAGACCCATAAAACTGGTGGAAGCCATAAGACGTTATCCTTTGGATGTGAGTAAGCTTGAAAGGTTAAATTGGTTGCGTTTGCTAAATGGCTTAGAATTCGGAGAGCACAAAAAAAAAAAAAAAAAAAAGAGATGGCCCAACTGCAGATCGTAATAATCGAAGACGTAAATAAGTCGATTGGGATATTTCAACCAAAATGGAGGCCATTATTTACCAATTAAAGCTTTATATTTTCTTGGCTCCAAATGCGTCGACTAGACTTGGGTCTATCGGTTATATAAAATTTATGGTTTTCCTAACTAAATTTATATTAAGAAATAGGGTCTAAAGAGTATATTGAAAAGCTGTTTAACTTGTTAGTTGGCCCAAGGAAGTTATTTTGTTATCTGATTGTTATAGTCTAGGAATGGGAACGTTGCTCAAAATTCAATATCGAAACTATGGAATATTGTGGAATTTATTGTTATCCAATTTGAGAACTTAGTAAAGAAAACTTTAATTCAGCATTTACAAAAGTTTTTCAAGTAAAATATTTAAGATAAAATAAGCCCTTTGGTTCTTTAAGACCTCATCAAATCGAATACACCATTTACCGTGCCCTTTTTAAGGGTAACTTTTCTTAATCTTCTTTGTAATGGTCGCATTGGCCGGCAAGTGAGGCAAAAATATAAAATAATATTAATAATAATAATATATCCCTATAGATAATAATAAAAATCATAATTAATATAAATTCCCTCCCAAAAACTAAAGTTTCCCCAAATACAAAAAATTAGAAAAAAAAAAAAACAAAAATGCAAGAGAAACAAAACAAAAGAACAAAAAAATCTACCGCTAGAGCGTTCGCGTAGTTGCGACTTTTCCCTTAACCTTTATTCGTTGAAGCGATCACTTTAGATAAGCAGCGCCGCTTCGGCTGCTTATCTGCCGTTTCGCTGATCTACCGCAGATGACGCGTTGATTACGTCGGCCCACGCATTTTCGGCTGTGCCGAACATTTTTGCATGCGTGCAGTCGCGGTCATCGAACCAAGAAAAAGAAGTGTAAGCGGTGATTAGAGGGGAGTTAGTAAGCGGAGTTAGAGCGAGCCAGTCGCAGAGTTTTTTCTTTGGTTGTTGATACTCAGACTAATTCTTGGCTGGGCATTTTATAGAGTTAGAGATAATAAGTTGCAATTGCATTGAATTTTTTTTTTTGGTTGTGTAGAATAGGTTAAAGAAAAAAAAAAAAAAAAAACAAAAATTTTAAGTTTTTTTTTTATCATGCTATGAAAGCAAGTACAATCATGCAGGGCTAAGTAGTCAATTTTTTTTTGGATGGCCTGGTAGGGTAACTTATGTAAAATAATGTAGGTTTGGGGATTTTCAAACATTTTATTTTTTTGCGCCGAAAATCCAATTGGTTGGGAGGGTACCGAGCGCAGATAGGGATCCAGCAACACCCGCGATCCCCTTAACATTCCTCCCAATTCTTCCAGAACCCAATATCCCGTTACATTTATTTTTCTTTTTTTTTTTAATTCCCGTTGTCTCTTTATTGATTTCTCCTTTCATCGTTCTTTGTCCCTCTTTCGACCCCTTCAGGGTCCCTCAAAGGAACTCTTAATAAAATTTTGTAATTCTTTGGCCGCGTAGACTACACCCCAAACAAGCCCACCCCACCACGCCGAACTGAGCTAAAGGCACCCAGTAGAGTTCCGCCGTTTGGGTGTAGGATCGGTTCCAGCTTCAGGTTGTCCCTTACCTGGATGTTCTGGATTGGCCCCTCCGGAGTGTTGTCTCCCATCATGTCCCCACTCATCACTCTCGTTACATAAATTTTTGGCGCCCAACGTGGGGCCTCTAAGGCTTATTTTTGGTTATTTGTATAACCAACTTAGGTGTTTTTGGTCCCCCCCTCATAATTAAATTGAATAAAAATTGTTTACCAGTTAGTTGTTACCAGTGGTCCTATTTTAGTCTTCCGTTGAATCTTGAGTATTCAGTGAAATAAACCTGAATACCCTGCCGGTTGAAAATAATTTAGGGAATCGGTAATTGTGGTTTCATTTGGAAAAAAAAAAAAATTCTTTCTTACTTACACGTCTGTTGAATCTTGTGTACTCCAAAAGATATTGGATACCCCGCCAGAACCGTGTTTGTAAGTTTTGATTTTTTTTTGTATTGAAAAAACTTGTTATAGCCGATCAGGCTCAATTTAATTTGAAGCTCGATTAATTTGTTAAAGTGTTGGTTTAAGGAACATTGTTGTCTCGTAAATGCTGTTACCCGTAATTGTTGAATCTTGTGTAGTTGCTTTAGTCGACTACCCTGCCAGTTCGGACAGTGATTGCACTCGAGTTATTGCAATGAAGATAGTATTTGGAATAGTCTGGCGAAGCTTTCTGTTGTTGACTTCTGTAGAATCTTGTGTATTTGACACAGTTTGAATACCCTGCCAGAAGCATTCTAGCAACAGTCGGGTTGCGCCATCCTTATTTGGAAACTAGTTTGCCTTGATAACAATGCTTTGGTGATCCATATTATAAAATGACTTTATTTGGAATGACTATTCTGGAAGTTAAGCGATGCTGTTGAACATAATGTGATGCGTTGATGTGTCCTTATGCCAGGTCGTATGGTCAGGAACAGATAGTAGTTCTAAGTGTAGTCATTTTATTTGTAGAATCAATAGCCCCATTATCTCCCCTGGAAGAATTCGTTGTGATATGTTTTGTCGTTATTATTTTACATGAAGCCCCTACCGTTATGGCTGTACATCCAAAAAAAAAAAAAAAATAAAATAAAATACAAAATCAAAATATAAAAAAAAATAAATAAATAATTAAATATATATATACTAATTAATTGTAAATCTAAAATCTGGTTTTTCTTTGTATTTAAAATTTGAAATTTAAGTATGCCTATTGAACATAGTCCCCAACGCATTCCCGACGTCTCGGGTTTGGCCAATAACTTGTGTTCAATTTGTAACCAGCAGATGACAGAAACCCAGTCGTGTTATATTACCCGCTGTGAGCATGTCTGTCACAAGTTCTGCTTAGACAAATGGATTTTGGAAAAACCAGAATGCCCCAGCTGTAGGCAGGATCTAGAACCGGGGTCTTATAAGTTGGTTGTTGGAAATGGTTCTGCTGTTGCCGAGAGAATTCGGCCTTCTACTTCTGCAGTAGTGCATCGTCCGGTCACTCGCCGCTTGGCCAGGTCATTAGCCAACGGTGGTCCCGAGGTTGTCGCGCCTCAGGCACCAACACGGCCTCAAAACGTTGTGTTAGAGCAGTCGGAAAATTTGGATGCCAGTAACACCACGAATCCGAGTGTGCCGGTTGACCCTCGTCCAGCCCCAACTAGAAGAAGAGAACGTACTAACCGGGGTACCCGAACAAACAATACCTCTGATTATTCGAGCCTAAATTCCCGCTAATCTTCCTCCTGGAGTCGTCAGAGTTATCGGGTGGTGTAATGGTCGCATTGGCCGGCAAGTGAGGCAAAAATATAAAATAATATTAATAATAATAATATATCCCTATAGATAATAATAAAAATCATAATTAATATAAATTCCCTCCCAAAAACTAAAGTTTCCCCAAATACAAAAAATTAGAAAAAAAAAAAAACAAAAATGCAAGAGAAACAAAACAAAAGAACAAAAAAATCTACCGCTAGAGCGTTCGCGTAGTTGCGACTTTTCCCTTAACCTTTATTCGTTGAAGCGATCACTTTAGATAAGCAGCGCCGCTTCGGCTGCTTATCTGCCGTTTCGCTGATCTACCGCAGATGACGCGTTGATTACGTCGGCCCACGCATTTTCGGCTGTGCCGAACATTTTTGCATGCGTGCAGTCGCGGTCATCGAACCAAGAAAAAGAAGTGTAAGCGGTGATTAGAGGGGAGTTAGTAAGCGGAGTTAGAGCGAGCCAGTCGCAGAGTTTTTTCTTTGGTTGTTGATACTCAGACTAATTCTTGGCTGGGCATTTTATAGAGTTAGAGATAATAAGTTGCAATTGCATTGAATTTTTTTTTTTGGTTGTGTAGAATAGGTTAAAGAAAAAAAAAAAAAAAAACAAAAATTTTAAGTTTTTTTTTTATCATGCTATGAAAGCAAGTACAATCATGCAGGGCTAAGTAGTCAATTTTTTTTTGGATGGCCTGGTAGGGTAACTTATGTAAAATAATGTAGGTTTGGGGATTTTCAAACATTTTATTTTTTTGCGCCGAAAATCCAATTGGTTGGGAGGGTACCGAGCGCAGATAGGGATCCAGCAACACCCGCGATCCCCTTAACATTCCTCCCAATTCTTCCAGAACCCAATATCCCGTTACATTTATTTTTCTTTTTTTTTAATTCCCGTTGTCTCTTTATTGATTTCTCCTTTCATCGTTCTTTGTCCCTCTTTCGACCCCTTCAGGGTCCCTCAAAGGAACTCTTAATAAAATTTTGTAATTCTTTGGCCGCGTAGACTACACCCCAAACAAGCCCACCCCACCACGCCGAACTGAGCTAAAGGCACCCAGTAGAGTTCCGCCGTTTGGGTGTAGGATCGGTTCCAGCTTCAGGTTGTCCCTTACCTGGATGTTCTGGATTGGCCCCTCCGGAGTGTTGTCTCCCATCATGTCCCCACTCATCACTCTCGTTACATCTTCTATCAGTTAAGTGAGTTCTTCTATGTGAAGCACATTGAAAAAAGAAACAGATGCCTTCTTCTCGTATCCACAAATGAAAATTTTAATTTTTGCCAGGTCGTTTTGTGCTGCCATTTCATTAATTGTTATTGCTCCCTACCGCCTGGGCCAATGCCCCTTGTATTGAGCGAGCCTCAATGGTTTTCCACCAATACATAAGATTTAAGGAATACGGCAGGACGTGGTAGACGGAAGTAAAAGCGCTTAAAGTTTTTATTGAAGTATTTTGGCGTGTGGGCAATCGAATCACTTTTGGATAAAACACAATGAAATTTCGCGCTGCACTTGGGCCATAAAAATTTAAGCGAACCCCACGCTTGCGGCAGGAATCCAGAGCGTGAGAGATACAGAGTGTGAGAGTGAGGGAGGTGTAAAAGGAAACCAAGGATACAGATATGTATCATCAGACTTTAGTCCCAAAAGTTTACGTTTTAAGTGAAAGTATTTTGAGGCAGGAAAAGAAAGTTTAAATTGTAAAAACAATGAAAATGAAACGAAAGTCCCTTTGACCTTGTGGTTGATGCCCTCACAGCGGCCTCTCGGTGGTCGTTGTCTTAGGATGTGTGTGCAGATATTGTTCGGAGCTGTTGTGTGAAACTTTTTATTTGATTTAAAATTGCAAACGATTCAGAGAGAGACAGAGTGAGATTCAGATAGAAGGAGCACGGAAAGCCTGGTCCGAGGCCGTATAGAATGGATATTTCATGAACCCCCGAATGTTCAGGATGCGAGAATGTCGAGTCAGAGGCCCATTTACGTGGTTTGAAATTTGCTTGAGCGATGACATGACTTTCTGGAGTTGCCTTTGCTCGCAGGACTTTCAGAGATCTGCTTGAAAGTGCTTGTCGCATATGTGCTTCGCATCGTTTTACATACTTATGAATAATTTATATCATGCCAAGTCATACACACACACGAACACGAACACTTGCAGATACCAAAAAATACACATAGATACAGATATTATATTGACACATATAAATACAATGCTTTCCACGCCCTGACTAGAAATGCAAATTGGCATGGCAGACGACATGACCTTTTTTTTAAGGGGGTTACCGAAAATTCAATAATAATCTCTCAAGCCGAAGCAACAAGGATCCAGAGAATCGAAATTTTTGGCACTTAAAGCGTAGCTCCTCGATACTTAATACAGACCAGAACAGACCGCAGAATTTTTGGTTAAAAAAATCCAAATATTTAAGTGGGCAACCAGCATATAATAATTGTCTAAATAAATCTAATTACAATTGTACGCGTGTTGGATGCAACTATGAAATATTTAAGGCAAACATTTCCATTTTGGCAGCCTTCCCACTTTTCCTATGCCCCAGCGAAAAAGGTCTCCCAGTTATTCCCGGAAATGTACATTTTTGTGTCCTTCGTAAATAAATATTTGATGATGAGTAAGTGGAGAGAAAGCCTTGAGCCCGAGTTGGTGTTGTCCTCTAACATACCCCGAAACAACAAACATTTTATTCACCAGCTGGAGTGCTAGGAAAACGGAAACGTTAAGCCAGCTATCCAAATTTTCGTAAATTTTTATAATAGAAAATTGTTTGCCAGCCGCCAACGTAAGTGCTCTCCCAGATGGCCATTAAATTGGCTAACGCAAATTACTTTCCAAGATTTCTGTAGTCGTGGGACGCAAAAAATGTATTTAAAATTTCATTTTAATCTAAAACTTTATTACATCTATCGATAGTCCTCACTGACAATAGAATGCCTAGCCTACTTCAAGTGCTCCACTCTCTCAAAGATAACGATTTTAATTATTTAATTGTGTAAACAACGTTCTTGCTTTTATGTTTCCGTCTAAATAGGAAATTCAATATTGAACACAAAAAGATTAAAAGCGCATAAGGCAGCTTGACGTTGGTAATATGAAGCGTAATTGAGTAAACATTGGATAAAATGCGAATGAAAAAGTGAAAAAAAGTGAAAGCTCAACTATTAATTTGATCCCAATTGTGTTTTGCTTTAGCCCACGGAAGCCACTACAAGATGCAGTTCAGTGGCTTGATATATTTCTAGAGCTCGAGTGGAACGCAGTACACAACTTGCAGAGTGTTTATCCCCAATTTAGTTGTCACTGTTCTGGTATCTCAGCTTCGGTATCGATTTATTTCAGCTCCACAATTCCCATGTTGGCCTACGCATCGAGAAATTGACGACTTCGTGGCCTCTTAGAAGGAAGACATCCTCCACAGTGGCTTCGTTTGTTAGCTGAAAAAAGGCAAACTGGGAGACTAAAACTGTCGTCAGAAATTGCCGAGTCAATGGCGTAGAAGAAATTGATTTGTTTTGATTTATTCCCATGCATTCGCACTCCAGCTGCGCCTCTATACCGGATCTGTATCTGAATCTGACCCCAGACGCTTGGCTTTCGCACTTTGCCATCTCTTTGATGTACATTTTTTTGTGGCTGATGTTGTGGCCCTTGGTGCCCTCCGTGCCGTTGACATGCAAAATGGTTGAGATAGCTGAAGCTATATTGGGACTCTGTGTATGTATTGGGATGGCTGTGTTTATGTTTGTATGTTTGTATGTGGGCAGCTTTCAGCCTTCCAGTTTGCTCGTCTGTCACTGTCGTCGCCACTGTCGTCGAAGTGTCATTGTTGTGTGTGTGTGTGTGTGCGTTTCGTCCATATTTTATTGCCCTATTTGGCTTCATATAATAAATGGTTTTTGCCTTTGTTGATACAATGGCCCTCCCTTCATAGCGAACGGATCCCTCTGTGGCTTTCTCTTCCAAACCCAATAAAATTTGATATGTCATTGATATCCGGGCGACTCCCGCTTTTAGCCCTTCACTCAATTTGGCGCACTGTGCAAATAAATCTAATTAAATAAAACTTAATATTCCTTTCTCTCGCTGCCATTCGATTTCATTTATTTTGTCATCTCAAAAAAAAAAAAAAAAAAAAAAAAAAAATCAATTCAGTTATGTCCTCTCTTTCATCTATTTATTATACATTTGAATCGCCACAGTGCCATAACAAAAGTCTATTATATTCTTACCTACCGAGTTTATTGCATAAATTTTTCTTTATTCTCAAAGAAATGTTATTTAGTGAATGATTCAATTTCAGTTCACTAAAGTCAAAGAGAAAATCTTCCGTATTTGTACAATTTTTAAATATGACTTTTATTATAATCAAAACTTTTTGATACAAGTAAGCCCAAGAGAAAGGCGTAAAATAAAACTATAACAACTCTTTTTGGAAACATTTTGCAAAACAAATTTTATTATATGTACGAGTAATCCAATCAACACATGACTTGCAGTATTTTTAGTTCTTTTAGTTTTCTTTCTATGCTTTGTGATATTTATTTTGACTCAATTATGCTTTAGACAGAAGAGAAAAGTTCTCACACAGTAGGAAAGTTGTCAGAAAGCGAAAGTGAATTACAGACCTCTCAGGACTCCGGACTAATAGCATTTTATAGTCGAATGTATTTGGGGTTCATTTAACGTAACCCTTTCAACAGGATAACCAGTGCCCTAGGCCAATACTTGTATGTATTCCCAAAGCCCTCAGACCAAATTAGACAATACATAATTTAATAATTATGATGTGAACGTTTCTGTCTTAAAAGCTTGACGGCCTGGTCAGAACTATTACCAAATACTATAAGGACTTCACACCATATTTCAATATTTCGTGTCTCTAATCTTGCATCTATGGAATGAATACAATGAATACTGAATACTTAAGAAGTTTAAGGGATCTAAACTCACAACATTCTTCTGTGAAATATATCTTTTCGAAAATATATAACATGTTCTCATATCTGAGCATAAAAACATTTAATAAAAACCACTTCTTAAAAAATGTATAAAAAAATGTAAAAAAAAGAAGGACAGCATTTTTATACTTTTATTAAATCCACAAAATAAAAAAAAAAGAAAAACAGGAATGAAAGCAAAATAAAAAAGGCCATGAAATAAAGTGGGACTGCAAAAATATAGACATTACTTTTGTCTCTTTTGTCGGTTCTTGTTTTTCGCTTTTTCTGTTTGGATTTTATTTTTTATTTTTTTTCATCTGTTTTTTTCTTTTTTTTTTTTTTTGTAGTGGACTAATCCTAAGAAAACAAAAGTTTATGACATTTTACGAGCTTTTTTAATACTTTGTTAAAACTTTGAGAATTGTACTTTCGCTTCTCCTCACACTGTCGCCGCGTAAGCCTGCTTCTACATACTCCTACATTATTTCGGGTCTCCACAAAACAAAACATGCTTACATGGCTGGCCGACTGGGAGGTTGGCTGAGAAGTTGGTCTGCTTGGTGGCTGTTGGTAATGGCTTGCTGGCACTTGTGGGCTCATAAAGGCAAAGTAAGTCAAACATTTCCGACAACCGCTTTTACTTGGCATCAAAAAAATGAAAGAACTTCCACACATTGGTAACCCCCTTTATTTTTGTCTTTTTGCTTCGGCACAACTTTTGACTGACGCGTCATCATCCCCAGACCTTGGACGTGTCAACAAGACGATGTAAACGGCACAGATTACACTAGAAAAGTTTCTACAAGTCAAACTCGGGGCTTCAGCAATTTACGAGTATAGGAAAACTCGGGAGGTGGTGAAATTTACGAGTACAACTTCCACAGAAAGACGTACGAATCTGTGGAATTCTCGTGGCAGATATTATATTTAGTAATTGAGAACATACATTTTACGAGCATATTTATGTAAAAAAAATTACTCTCTCTTTCGCTTTTGTTTTATCTCCGTGAGACACATCCTATTTCTTTGTGAAGACCAATTTAACGACAAGCCAGAGAATCAGGATTACCGATTTATATGCCGCAGCCATTTTGAAGATGAAAAGTGTTCATAAGTGTAACAGAGCATATGATTGCTAAGTATAAGAGGCCACTTTGTGTGTTTATGACCACTTCCCGAAACAAATTACGAAAATATTTGCCAGATTCATGAACCAAAAAGTACTTACAAATCTAACTTGAGCATTGTTTGTGCAGCATTTAAAAAGCCATAGCTGCGGTCAACAGAATAAAACGAATGCCAAAGAGAACGCCCCAGTTTGACGTCACTTTTCAGGCTCTCTTTCGTTACGTTTTAAGAGAGGCAAACGATGACTTTGTATGCAAGAAAACATTATTTAAATACAATAAAAAAAGTTTTTAATGAACATAATGAATATATTTCTGTCTTAAATAATATAGTGAAATATACATAGGAATACATGAGGTCTGATTAATGTTTCTTTGTTTAAAGACTATGTTTACTTATCTTGTTAAGGACTGGACCCAACCTACTTTGTCTGTATAACCTACATTCTTATAGAGTTCCACCATTTGTATCTTATCTTTCTTCAACTCAAGGATATATTCAGCAAGGATATATTTTTATAATGGAAGCCGATTTTCATAGTCAGACAAAAAATTAAATATCAGATTGCTCCCTTGCATTGTATGAACCAAAATTGTATTGCTTACCCAAGGGATCAATTCGAAATATGATTTCGTCACTGCCGCTGATTGCGTTAAGCACGCACAGGAACGACAGAATTAAACATTTGGCCTGTGAATAATCCATTATCCTGGCTGAGCCGAACCGAGGGCTCTGCTTTCAACTCTTGTCTCGACTTTCGCTTATATCGAATATCAAAGCAACCGAATTTACACTGGACAGGCGTGTGTCCAGATTGTGGGACAAACGTTAGCCAAGGATGCCGAGAGTCAGTGACATCACAAGTCTGTGAGTTGTCCACGGTTACACAAAATTCACTGAATGCACTTTAGCACTTTGGCCAGGACTTCTCAAAAGTCCTGCAGAAAATATTGTACGCTCGGTAGATGTGTATTTTTTAGCTTTTGATTTTTGTAGATTTTATTTTATTATTTATTTTAACATTTTTCATTTGTTTATTTTCACTTTGTTGTGGCCTTCCACTTTCTACACGGAATTAATAATGCATCACCAAAAGGAAACAGAAAATTTGACATTTTTGATGGGCCTCCGCAGCCACTCTCACCAAAGAATAGACCAGGTGCCTCCCACTAATCAGTCAATTGATTCTGACAATTGAAAAACCAGGTTATTCAATTGTCTGGCCTCAAGGGTTCATTGCCAAAGGCGGATACTTTTGATTTTCTTTTAACCCCTTTCTGAATGTCTTCAGGAATTTACACCATTTGGGGAAGGTTTGCTGAATGAATTAAATTGATTCCATTCCCAGTTATTGGAATGCCTATGGCTTTTCTTACTCCTCTCTTTGCTCGGACCCTTACTCCAACTTTCATACAAGTCATGTTCCTATATGCAAATCACTGACTACAGCAAAACTAATGCTGATAGGAAAAAAACAAAAAACTTGTATCAACAGAATCAATTTCCGTAGATGCTCAAGATGAATACAAATTTTATTTGAACCAAAAAAGGATCAATGAAAAGAAGATTTGACCTTATTTAAAGTGTATTTCCATTTTTCTCGATTTAATTTTGTATGAGAAGCTCAATAATTTTGCTTAATTTAGCCAACATTTTAAATATCGAAAAAGCAATCAAAATAGGAATCACTGTAGTGAAAGGCTGATTCAATCACAATGAATGAAACCTACTTAACTGGAAATTGACCACACCCTTTTATGAACGATTTGACACTCAATGAATCCTTTGAACAAAGCCCCAGAAAAATCCCTTTCAAAAAGAATGCAGTCAGACAAAATGTAAGAGTGAATGAATCATTTTGTATTCCATCTTATTTTTTGCTCGGACACATTTAATTATGGCCCTATAGAGGAGCAGAGCCCTTTGTCCCAGTTATTTGAACATTTTGCACTTGTGACTGTCCAAGCCGCCGAGCTGGTGGAAGCCGGAGTGCACTCCGAACCACTTGGAGTGGGTGGAAAGTCACATTGATCATTCGGAATACTCATCACCCGAAGTCGGCATTATGTGATGCAGGATTTTTAATTAAAAATTTTATTTGACAGGCAAAGCAAAGTTGAATAAGCTGCCATGTCAGCCGAAACTAACCAATCTAGCTTGCAGCACTATTAAATTCCCAGCTCACAGACAAGCAAGTGGGAAAGGGGGCTTGGAATGTTTAATTAACAGATCATGTCATTTGGTTTGTCTAAAATCTCTCGGATGAAATGATACGCCCCCAATGAGATAACTGGGTAGTTGAATAGATTTAATTCAGACCAAAGTAAATTCCATCCAAATAATTGTAAAGGCCTTGGCATTGTTTTTCAAATTGAAACCACAAGCTTTGATGAATTCAAATGTGGAATAGCTGGCATTTAATCACTTTGAAATAATTCTTGCAAATACAGCTTACATATTTGAGGTTTTAACCCCTTGGCTGCCCAGCAGGCAATCAGACACTGTAAGTGACTAACAAATTAATGTCATTTTAATTATTCAGACAGACAATGGACTGTAAAAGACAAAATTGTTGTCTTCTTTGTTTAAGGTTAATTTGAAATTCACAAAACCACAAAAAGACACTTGAGCAAGGACAAAAAGTAGATTCGAGCTCAAAGGACTTCCTCTCCACCCAGGCTGAGGTGAATGACCTTCCCCATACTTGACAAGTATTTGCAGCCCCAAGATAATTTTGATTGTGCCAAATATTAGTCAACTGCCTTTCATATTTTTCCTAACAGTTCACATAATTAATGTTCCTACTTTGTTGAAAGAGGACCACTTGCAAGACCTCACACGAGCTCTTATTTTATTTGAGACGACTTGTCGCATTTAGGCCACGAGTTTTCTCTCCAACTCGGCCAGACTTTCTTTCTGCTAGTTTTTCTATATTTGTGTATATGTGTGTTAGTTTTTTCAAGCTTTTCAATTATCTTTGCCTTTTTTTGAGTACACTTGCAAGTCAAGTCTAGTTAGGCACGCGCCACTCCCTTCCAATTTGATTAATGATGCGATGCATGCCAAAAAAAATTATCTGTCATCCGCTTCCCCATTCCCTGGCAAATATAAAACTGCACACACCCATAAAGGAGAAGCAAAGAATAAAGCAGTTTATTCTTCAAGCTGAACTACTTTCGGAGTGGAGAGCTTGGGAGTGGGGATTTAGCTTGTGGGTGGCATAGCGGTTAATGGCTTCATTTTCACTCATTATGTGGGTATGCCACTTAAGTTTTGGACCTTGAATGCTTCGTTGGCTGCCAAACTGACGACTAAATTTGGAGGGATATAGAGGAGCCTGCAGTGTCCGGAAATCAACAGAGCAGCAAGCCACTCAGCTCGAGCACTTAAAATCTGCCCTCAATCCACATACTGCCTACGTCAAGAGTTAAGCCTGTCCACATTTCTGAAACATATTGGATCCCGACTCCCCCCTCACCGATAAGCTAATTACTCTACTTCTGGACCATCAGACTGTCCCGACTACCTTCTTCCAAATGCCAGGCTCGAAAGGTTCCATGAAAAAATTCCAAAACTATCGGGACACTTGAATTTTTTTGGTCATTTTTAATGTTTTTGTCTTGTTTTTTATTTTTGCTGTGGGCGGATGCCGCATCTCGTGTATTCAAACTTTTTCCGCTGCCTTTTTGTGAGCATTTCAATTTTGTATCCTCCACCCTCCCATAGCTTTGGGAAAGTCACACACGCGCTCACACAAAGAAATGTTACGCGTATTGCCAACCAAAAAAATGTGCAAATTTTTTTTGGCCACAATGGGAACGACAACGACGCCGACCTGCTCTGCCCAGGAATTGGTGCGAACGAATACGCGATAAGAACGCAACGCAAGTCGAGTACCGTTACAGCAGAAGCCAGGCAGCTTTCGAGTTGGAATTTTTCAGAACGTAAGCGCACCACGTCCGTCGCGTAACAAAGTCGTCGAGTAACTTTATTTTATTTTCCTTGATTTCCTTGCAACTGTTAATTTTCGTCTCTTTTCAGCTTTTTTCCTAGCTCTTTTTTGTTTTCAGCTCTTTTTAAGCGAAGTACAGACTGCTTCGGTTACCAGCCGAGGCTCAGTACAGGGAAACTTTCTCTTCTCCCTATAGCCAGCGGAAAACAAGAGCACGAAGAGAACAGAAAACGACCGCAAGTCTACGACTGAAGTCCCTGCTTCGTTTACCAGCCGACACTCAGCACAGGGAAATTCTCTCTTCTGCCGATAGCCAGCGGAAAACAAGAGCACGAAGAGAGCTCCAAAATCTGGGTCAGTGTGTTCGTTATAGGCAGCGCTGCATGTGACTCGAAGTGTTTAGGTGTGTGTGTGTTGGGGTAGGCAGGACTTTGACTTTATTTCGAATGTAACGTTTACACATCGATTTGCTCCAACGCAGGTGAATTAGTGGACGCTTGACATCGCTGTCCATGCCAGCTGCGACTGCGGTCAAATCAACGAATCAAGCAGCTGAGAAGTGTTTGGCTTGCGTGGGAAACCCTCTGCATAAGCTATGACACACACACACATACACACACACACATAAACGTACGCATGTGCCTAATGATTTGGGCAATCGGTTTTATCACTTGGTGATTGCTTGAAATGGCGAGAAGAAGAAGAAGAAGAGAGCTATTCGAGAGTTGTTACATCTGCCTTAGCTTGCGTCGAAGGTAACTGTAAAAATACAGTTACTGTGACTAAGGCTACACATGACTGAGGACAATGCTCTAAAAGGGAGTTCGAAGTGAGAAGGGGGTTGGATTATTGGAAGTCAGTCGATGCTCTCTGCTCTAAAAGCAAAATTGGCAATTTGGATTGGAGCATTGCATGACTAGATAAAATGAACCCACATAACCAGAGCCTTTGCCAATGGAATTTCTATATGTCTAGTTTTTAGTTTCTTTTTTTTTCATTATTTATTTTTTTTGTTTTTTTTTTGTTTTGTTATCGAAATAGCAAGTTTGTTTTTATATGGCAACGGAGCATTGAAGTCTTTCGCGTCTCTTCGCATCCCGCCAACATGAAATGAAAAAGTTTCAAGTGTATAAATTCATAACAATTTTCCTATAGATGAAAAGTTTTCAAACAAAAATGAATTCCCAAAAATAAAAACCATTTTTGCCAAAGAGAATTCTCCATTGGCTCGGCTGGAATGGACAATTTTAAACAGAAACTGATTAAGAGTTCATCGACAAAATTACCAAAATATTTCACTCTGCTCAATTTGTATGCTCCATTTCGAAATTTGTATCAAATCGGCCCTAATTTATTTATGGCCTTTTTGGGCAAATGAAATCTTAACTATTCACTGTAGGGACACAAAATGGGACATATATTTTGATAAATTCGTGAACAAAGTTTCTCATCTTGCTTAAATTTAAATGAGCATCTAAAATATTAATTTTAAAATTATTTCAAACTCTCAATAAGAAGTTATGGAATATGTGTCAAACAGAAATGTTACAATCTACCAAAACTTTCACTCTTGTTTGGGGAAAACTATTTTCACTCTCAGCAGGAAGCAGACAAAATATCTGTAAATTATACCACAAAATATGAAATGAATTTGCAATTTAAATGAATCTAACCACAACACGAATCATCTTTCTTTTTTTTTTATTTACACCCCTGGGCCAATATCTAATTAATAATTAAAACTCACACAAGCCACAAAACATATTTAGACTTTATTTCGTTTCATTTTATAATTTTAGATATCACAGAATTGAATTTCAAAATATTCACGGGAATCAAATTAACTTTTTTTTTAAGTGCTTGCAATTAAAATCATAATTTAATGCTATTTAGTTTAAAAGTGATTGCATTTGGCATTTGGATAAATTGATGCATTTTCGTGGATGCCCCCAAAAAGTATGCTACACTTTTCAAGCGAAAACCAATATTGTTTGGCACTTCAATTTATAATAACATATTCTTTTCATAAATAAAAGAAATAATTTTGAGTGACCGATGAAATTAATTGTGTTAAATTTGTACTCCTTTTTTTTAAGTCAAATAATAATGGAGAGTCTTTTTTCTAAAGTATTTGTTGGGCAATGTGCAGGCAGGCTATGTGATTGTTTTAATTAATTTTATTATTTCATTACTTACTCATATCCTTTAGTGGTAGCCGAAATCAACCGCATAATTAAAATTGTGAAAATTACACAGAAATATACAATTTGCGCAATGTGCACACTAAATAAGGTCGATGGAGGACTCCAGCCGCGAGGCTTGAAGTAAAAAATAAAAACAAACCTACAAATTTTCATGGAAACTTAATTAAAATATTTACCATAAAATCAGTAAATTTATAAATATGTGTGGTTTGCTCAACCCTATATAACAAGGATAAGACAATGTCTTTTAATGCTGCAAAGGTTCTGGCACCCTAAAGACTCTTTTCCCTTTGAATATAGTTTGATTATCTGAAGACTCAAAATAAATAATACAAAAATTGGTAAAAAAAAAAAATAATAAAAAATTATAAAGCACCTAAGAACCTGTTTAGTTCACCTGATCGGTGAGCTAAGAATTTTTCCAACGAAAATAAAAAACTATAATAAAAACTGATAGCTACATTATTTTTACAGTCGAAAAATTGCCAGAATTTTGGCTATCCAAATTATTCCTTCTATTAAAACTATTAATAAATATTACCGTCGAATCCATATTTTATTTCTAGGGCTTGCCGAAATAAATATCATATTTATTGTTAAAATTTAAAATTTTCGATTTAAAAAGAAGAAAAAAAAAAGTATTTGTTTGATTAAGAGGAACGAATATCGAATCCCAAATTTTATACAGACTTTCTTTGTGTGCTTTAAAAAGTTAATTTTTAATTCAGAATAACCAGGGATAAATATATGACGACTGGGAGGAAGGCAGTGAGGACAGGCTGACGGGATGATGTGTGTAAATTTGCGGTAAAAGTCGAACATTGAACGGCATCCGCATTTTGTAATTTTCAGTTTCTGATGGATGGCAGTGTTGCGATTATTTAAGAGACAGAGGAGGGCAGAGGAGGAGGCAATCGCCAAGAGGCTAGGTAGATCGTTGCCTGAACATAACAGCCGGGAAGCCTGATGTTTTTATTGTTACTGTTCAGCAACGCCACAACATTTTTGACAGCCATTATTTGTCTGGCTGATAACTGCAGCGTCATCAGCCTTGCGGTGGCCACGCCACAACAATGAAATTGTCAGGCCTGGCCTGTCCTGTCCTGTCCTGGCTTTTCCTAGCCTGGGCTGGCCGACTGAGTGATTCCCCTGCTTCTGCTGATGGCCTCAAAATGGTGCTCTGAAAACGGAATAGCGTAACAGTTGCAAAATGTAGTGCAATGTGATTGGGGACTTTACCCGCACGCCTGGGACAGGGAGGCGGGCCGCGGCATTGACAGCGGCTATGCTAGCAAATCAGTGTCGTTTTGTGTAAATCGTTTTTTGTAAATTCAGCTCAGCGCTGAGCCGTGTCAGGCTCTCTGCCTCGGCTTGCTCTGCTCCATAGAATGTCGCCAGCATAACTTCAGCAGCAACTGCAACAACCCAAACCCCAAACCCCAACAACAACAACACTAAGAAGAATGGTCGATTGACAGCGGCAGAGCAGCAGCTGACATGGCAAGCACATTCATGGCATACTCCCGAATGTAGGGCAAAGTGGATACCGGAAACACCAGGACGTGAGCACTCGTTCCTGTTTCTGGTTTAGTTTCTTCAGCCCTTTGCCATGACGGCAAAATGGTCATGACAATTGGCAATGATAAGAATTCATGTAACGGCAGGTGACGAAGTGTGAGCCGGGGTAAGAAGATTTCCTGTTTATCTCCTGCTCAACTGGTTTATTGAGGCTTCGATTTAAAAAATAAAAACAAATATTTTGCAAGCCATTATGATCAATCAGAAAACATTTTACAGCTTGAAGTGGTTTTATTATCCGAAATTCTCAATTCCATTTAAACTTTTCTTGAGCTGGGGAAATAAATAACTCAAAATAAAAAATATTTTATTGAAGTGCCAAAACTACTCAGAAGAGTTTCAATATTATAAATAAATTATAAATATTGTTATATAACCAATGACTTAATCTAATGGGAATCAAAATATGTCAAAATTGATGAATTTGCATGAATTCTTCTCTTCTCTTAAAAATACAGAAATATTAAAAAGTATCAATTGTTCGACTTGATTTGTCTTTTGACTTTATTATTTTTTCATGGCTGTGCACTTTTCTTTTTCAATAAATTCATTAATTCGACCACAAGGGTGTCTGCAAATGAAAAGCAATTAAGTCACCAGTCGGCATTTTAAATAAAAGTCCAGCATGATTGCTGACATTTTCCAAAGATAATGGAGAAACAAGCTTTTCATTGAGTTTTTAATATTAAAATCGGGTCACGAATATTCGGAGTGCCCAAGATACTAAGATACTTTGTCGAAGCTCCTGTGGGTCATATCGTATATGATATAATTCAAATTTCCACTGCTTTCAATTATTTTTAATTTATATTAAATTTTATTATAAATTGAGCTCTCAAAATCCTTAAATTATCCTTATGAAATACACATACAATATAGTAGTTCGATTCAGGTAAAATCCGAAACATATGTATGTAGATATGCCGAGTGAATTCCTACATCCGACTTGGTAGTTATATGATATAGTATTGTGATCCGCCCAATGATAAATTTTATTACGATACTTTTAAAGCCACAGAAATACGTTACAATCTTATACAGATGGATATAGCACTATAGGTACCAATCTGAAGGCAATTCCAATTCTGCTTTACCAACATTGAGCCAAAATGAATATCAGTTTGGTTATTCGAAAAAAAAGACAAGAAATATAATAAAGACTGAGTTGTTTAAGCTTATTCGTCTTGTCTAGATCGGGTTCGGTTTATGCTTGATTTCCCTAAAAGAAAAACCGGTTAAATAAGTAAAAATTTAGTTACCAAAATAGTACAATTACCTTTTGAAGTAATTCTCTTAATTTGCTTGTGTGGAAGAGTGAAAAACATAATTTGAAGCTCTCAGATTTTAATTACATTTCAGATGAGTAAATCTCGGCTATTTCCCAGAGTGTGAATTTTGTAAAAACATAAAGGAAAGAAGGAGAAGAGGAGCACTATTTGCTCTCACAACCTGCAATCACGGCCATTTAAAATGCAATTTGAGCGAGAATTTCGCGTTGCAGAATTTCTCATTTAATTTGGCTAATTTAAAGCAGAAGCACGCATAGCTAACGAGGCCACGTAAAACAGTCCAAAAAGACTGACAGAAGCGACCAGAAGCAAGGCCAACGCAGACAGGAACAAAAACTGAAACCAAAACCGAAACCGAGGCCAACTGGACTTCTGCCGGCTACTTCACGCATTAACATTTAAGTGGCTAGCTTTGGACAACGGAGCTGAAGTGAGGCAGTGCCATTCCCTTTCTTCTGGCTCGTTGGGCAAAATCCTTTTGAAATGCACACCTGAGCCTTGCAGTAATCTGGCCAATAAGGACACGGTCTGACCAGGTGAGGAACCAGGCTAGCGGTTTGCCGGAATGTTTTCACGTCCGCACTGTCGCGATAGCAACAAGACAGACGGTATGATTTTGACCCGACAACCTTTTCACTTCAGCATTTTAAAAATTTCTGACCATTGCCATTTTGACTGTGTTCGGTTTACCGCGAACTTTCCATTCATTCAGCGTGTGGCTGGCAGGCTACTCTGCATTCACCCGGACTACTTCTCGTGACCAGACTACGGCTGTTTTTAAACTCTGACTTTGATTTCTGAACTGAACTGAACTGAACTGACTGAAAAAGGAAAAACACTTCTCTGCATTTGGCTGATATGAGTAGCACGGATTGACCACATTTGTGGTAGGACTTTGTCACTTGCAGAGGCTGCAACTATGAAACTGTTTAGCCTTGCGTGCGAATAGCTCAAAATATTTTTGTTAGCTGATTAAAGACTTCTTTAGTCAGAAATTTAAAGGAACTGAATTATGCATATTTGGTTTTGCATGCTATATCCATTAAGCAGGGGGAGTCGATGGTAGTGATATGTTATACGATGCACTAACTTAATGAGGTGCATGTACGTGTATGGATTTCATTCTGAGCTGAAATGTAATAAGGAAAATAAGGCGCACTTCACAGTTTTACAGCTATCACAGATATATCTGATTGATGGCTTTTTTCAGGATTATGATTTAAATATGATATATTTGACAACAATTTTCCTTATTATTTTTTTTTATTGAGACTTAATTATTGTTTAAATAAATAGTATTTCTTATATGGATACTTACTTTGGGATATTGTAGTAACTATAGTACGGTATGAAAATTTTAAATTTACTATATATGTAATTGCTGAAAATTAAGGAATCAAAAAAAAGAAGAAATTATGCAATTGCACTGCTTTTCTGAATTGTCCCAATTTGGAAAACCTTAGTTTCCCATAATAATCGGATGTTCTAAAAATATCTAATTGCCCAAGTGGTTTGTGTAAGGGATAAAGAAAATGGTATAACAGTTTTAAAAATTGATATAGAGGTTGGCAATTTGCCTAAAAAATCTAATACAAATATGTATAACTACAGCACATAGCTTAAAAAAGCCTTATACACTTTTTTCTATGAGTTAAGGAAACAGAAACAGATTTGTAGCACGGGCACATGAATTTGAACACTGAGCAAAAGTGTTCCTAAACACTCAGCATGTGTTGGTTTCTATTTCAATAATGTGCTACGACACGAACAAATTTAACTTGGAGTATTCAAACACGAACTCATGAAATTTTATAAAAGTGTTCACTGTCCAATGGAAACCATGCGTTCGTTGTGTTTTATAAATTGTGCTAAAGTACGAACACATGAATATGAGCACGAACACATGCCATTTTAAGTGTTCCATATCAGTACTAGGGAATGGATATCTGTTCACACATTTTGTTCTTCTACTGACCGAACGCATGCATCTTAACAAACTAATTATTTTAGTAAACTATTATACGGTATAACAATCAAAAAGGACTTTTCAGAAGAGGTACTAAGAGATTTGAAATTATGGTTTCATTAGCAAGTATTCAAACCAGTAAAGCAGTTCAGTAGCTGATACAGCCACCTCGTTGGTTACAGAAAAAAAATCCATTGTGATGTTCTTCTTTGTTTAATATTGTTTCTTTTATAATGAACAAGTTCAAAATTAGAAAAATAAAGTAAACCTTTTAATGGATTTGGGGCAATAAATGTTTTACCAAGAACAAATTTTTTCCCTGTAGTTGCTCACCAATTGTCTATTAGGCAGCACACCCTCCCATCATTATTTTCTAAGCCATTTGTATTGCTTTCATTATTCTGGGCTTGCCATTCCATTCGAATTCCTAGGCTCGAGCAGCCTCTAGAAGACTCCACCGAAGGAAGGGAGGCAGGGAAGCACATTTGGCATTGCCATTTAATCCCCGCGCTCTGCAAAAAGCGGAGGCGTTGGGGTGACTTGGATTTATTGCCGCATTTGTTCAACGACTTATTACTCCCCCCAAACCACCCATTCCACTATTGTTTACCATATGCTTAAGGAACCGATTCCGCTCAGTTGTCGACGGGAAAACTCCACCTCTACAATTTAAGAAGTTATTATTGCATTGAGGCGGAAAATAGCTTCCATCTGGGCCACGGCATTGTTGGCGGTTTAGTTGCTGTGCGGTGGGCGTGGATTAGGGTTTAATATGTAGGCAGCCAATGTGGTTGGGCTGAAAGCACCTCTACCGAAGCTTGTTCAGGACTTCAACGAATGCTATAACCACCACGGTCTATGCTCTTCTACCGCTTGTCTGATTGCCGCTAATGAACCTCAAATTGAAATTTCTGTGGTAACCCGCATTGTAAGGGGAAGAGGGAAAGCCAAGAAAAGGAATCTGACGAACACACGAATACTAGAAGGCACATTTCTCTTGTCATTGCTACCTTGTGCTTGTCATAATCCACTTGGTGGGACTTCAATAGAAATTGCCGCCAATACTGCCCCGGCCCCTGTCTCCCACCGGCGCCACTGCAACTGCTTAAAATTCCATAAGCAAAATGCTGCCTTGATCCGTTGGCGATCCTCAACTAAGCCCCTCCAACATTACCAAGGCCTCAACTAGTTTAATATGCGGGTCAGCAACAAATAAGACGCGACAGAGGTGAGCACACTCACAACCTCGCACACACACACACACACATTCTCATACCGATGTAACGGACATTGATAGAGCCGGCACCGAAGACGCACAAAGTTCCGCAATGCCTTTTCGTTAAACCGGAATATTAGAGCTGCCTATCATCAACTTGCAATTCTTATTCATGTGCACAACTTTTCTCCACAACAGCGCTGACAATGAGGACAACCCAACGGACAGGATATGTCAAACAAGCCTGTCTCATAAAATGGGGGGAGGGGAAACACACACACACGCAGACACCCGACTCGCAAGCCATACCAGTCTTTTACACCTGAATCTGAACGGCTAATGATGGAAATGAAAGGTACACAAAACTTTTCCAAAATTTGTAAAAGCAAAACTTTAAACAATAAACGAACTTTCTCAAAAACAGCAGTCTATCAGGTTCCGACATACTCTGTAAGTAGAATGTCATTTAGCCTTAACATATTTAATTAACTAAAGAACTGTGAGATTTATCATAAGTAAGCAGTTTGTACTGTTTTATTCAAAGTTAACTTAGATAGTGCCAACTATATAAAAAAAATCAAAGTAAACTCAACCTTTTAACGATTCAAGTATGTTATAGATTCTTCATAGAATTCAGATCTTCTTTTTGATTAATAATATATAGTGTTTTATCTGAAAAGTGTCGAATTATTTTTACTTAGTAAATCAATCACTTTCATATATATTCGATTCTAAGCATGATCTATGGGTTAAATAATTATACACTTTCCGAAGACAAAAAGAAGAAGTATTTTGAGTTTGTTTGGCTGGTCATAACTAATAGGATCAGATGCCTAAGACCCCCAAAGGTTGGTTTTAAATAGGCCAGTATCTTTCCATTTCTATTTGAACTAGGCCCTCATTTTTCAAGTCATCGAAATATTGGTATATTGGAGCACAACCTTCTTTTGTTTATAGGCCGTTGGATCGGACCAATATGTGATATAGCTGACATTTTGAACCTACCTCGCTATCAGCAATAATTTCAAGAACTATCTTTCATCCCTAAAATTTACTAATTAAAATGCATATATGTCTAATGATACATTAAGATTATTACAACTTTTTTCCATCATACCTAAATCGGTTGTAAGAGTTAGTTTTAATTAATCACAATCAAATGATATACGGCACAAAATATTATCGAGTCTGGAGCCCATGGCACGCCGAAAATAGTATTAGGATTTTTTTCGAATGAAAATTGTACGAATTGGTTGCTTTTTGTATTAACTTTTATTGATCACATCAAACAATAATTAAGCCACAAAATGTGTAGGTAGTCCATTAAAATAATACCCAAAGTACGTTGGACTCAATTCCCGAGACCCAAAATTAAAATGAAATTTTATGAAGTTGAAATAATTCTCCATGCATTGTGAGAGTTTTGTTAGACAAAAAAAAAAAAAAAAAAAAAATCAATTCTGTTGGTCTTGTCATTTGGCCTCCACAGTTTCATCCACATGTGTCACGAATTCGACAAACTGCCTATGGACCAGAACATATTTCATTGTCTCTTCATTCTTCTAATTCTTTTGAGGGATCAACTAGACTACGGTGCTTACCATGACGACAGGGAATACAAAGGGGAATGGATGGGATATGAAGTGTGTGTGTGGTGGGGGGGACTTGTATGATTCATTGGAAAGAGAATGTCAAAATTCCTACTAATAGATGAGAGTGCAACATTTGTTTTATCTTTGACTTTGAAGCGGTTCCATTTTAAAAACAAATACACTTTTAGTGTTGCATAGAATAAAATACCAATAAAATTCACCCTGACACATCCCCGGACAACAAGCAATAAAACCAGAATCACCAAGTCTCCAAAGCGCAAATGCATTTTCAAAAATAGCTCAGCCTTGTGGATTGCCATAGCGAGACTCTAGTTGGTTGTTTGGCTGCCAGTAGGGATCACACAATTTATTTCCCAATGAATGCAGTAACAATGACTCCAAACTCCGGTGCCATCGAGGGCAACAGGTGCGCGACTTAGCAGTTCGATTTTTGGGGGAAGTGGAGGAACCTAGGGAACAACGAACTCATAACTCAGTCGATTCTGACATTAACAGAAGCTGCCATTGCCGAAACTTTTTTGCCAGACTTTTATAAGTTGGAAACTAAAGTAGGAGTGCTTTTTTTTTCTTTTTTTTTTTTTGGTTCTTCGAAACAAATGAAAACGTGTAGTTTGAATATTCGACAGAGTCCAGCGACAGATGTGCTTAGGTCATCAATTAACGTGGCCCGGCCCACCATCTAGACCAGCAGAATATTACTTCTTCGACTTGCCCTTCTTGACTTATTGACTCCCCGAACTTTCTAGACTCTAGTCTTTCCAGTCAGTCGAGCTTGAGCAGTCCTTGCACGTTTCCAGCCAACTTGATGCGTGTTATAAATTTGAATTGTCTCATTACAAGGACAACGACAAGACAATCCATGCTATAATCTTTCACTGATGCTGAAACTGATGCTTTTTAATGAAACATAATGATTTCGTAAATTTTAATTAAGAAATCCAAAATTGCTTTTTCAGTTGGGCTAATTTAATATGTAAACATATTTGTGGTTTCTCAGATAAATCTTCAGACTGGCAGGCGTTTGTATAAAGTTTGCTTTATTTATTTTAATAGTTTTAGTTACCACATTGTTTTCACATTACTAATCAAAAATTCAGACAAAAAATTTTGTAAAAATTATTCGCATAACTTTTAATTTCTATTTTATTTTTTCATGTAAAAAATTTGAATTTAAATATTTAAAATAATTTTGTTATCTTTGATTTTATTTGGCTTAAATTTCGAATAATTTATATTATGTGCTGTGTATTAGTTTTTTTTTTTTTTTTTTTTTAATTCGAATAGCTAAGAAATTGAAATTTCGTATCCATTTTCACTTTGATTTAAATTTCCAAAATTAGTCTTAAAAATATATTTGCTAATAATTTTGAATTGCAGATTTTTTATTGATTATTTTAGGGAAGTGAAAATTGGAATTCGAATTTAAGAATCCTTTAACAATAATAAAAACATATGGAAATATAATATTGAAAAATTCGAATAATTAAAATTTATATTTGCATATCTCAGCAAAGAGATTTTCAAAGCTGTTCTATTTTCTGGGAATTCTTGGAAATTGAAGAACTATTTTAAGGATCAAATTTCAATTTGCAGTTACAAAGTTTACAAGGACATTAATTATCCGTAATGGCTGGGAAAATAACTTTTGTTCGTAAGCCTCGAAGCCTGAACGGTAGACGGCAAATGGAAGTTTGAAAGCAACTCCTCCAAGTGAAATAGAAGGTGGACTAAGCTATTCCCCGACTGTTCCGCAGCCCTGATTGGCGCTTAAGGAGCAATTTAGCTGAGTGCATTTGAAGCCTGACACCTTCACTTCATTGTAAGTGACGAGGAAATGGAAGGACTCCCCATAGAAATTGAAATTTTTGTAAGCATTTGTCATCATCATGGAAACCTCCGTGGGCATCGACCCACCTGTGCGGACAGTAAAACAAGATTGTGAATGAGCAAGAGAGTAAAGTGAAAATGCGACTCGAATAATTTACTTATGAAAAGTAAAGTACGAAAATGAAAGGGAAAGAGAAACGGAGAGAGGAGGAAAGTAAATTGAGTTTCGTCTCACTGTTGGGCATTAGCCCAAAGGATTTAAATTCAATTTGCGGATGGTAACCAAACATTCATCATGTTTAGAATTTTTTGGAGCACTTCGTTACTCTTCCTGCTCAGCTGGTAGGTTCCTACCATATTTTCGGTATGTGTCACGTATTCCGAGGGTGTGCTGCATCCACAAAGCTTGACAAGGAATCGAAATCGTCAATATATTTCAAATGCTACCCTCTTCTTACGTGGCTGTTATCCGATCATCAACAGTTGATTTTAAATTGATTTTTCTCAGCTCCAAATAAAAGAAATACAATTTTTACTTCACCAAACCAATTTAACGAGTATCGTGAAATGATTTGAGCTTGTTCTAATTAAAGTGAAATTTGAGTTTTTTAAATTTTAATATTTTAGCTAATTTTCTTCTTAAATGGTTTTGATATTAAACTCTACTTAAATGGTAATAACATTTTTTGGAAATAAAGCAAAAGCTAACATATTAGATTACCTTTATTTCAATAGAATTCTAAAAAAAGAACATCGCAAGAAAAAAAAAATCCAATGACATTTAAAAGGATTCTTTTTCTGATTAGCTTGGACAAGTCTCGTTGAGAGAAAAAATTCTTTAAATTTCCTTATAATTCATTAAATTTGTCTGGGAACCGAAATTTCCAAATTTAATAGAAGTTTCGAGGAAAAATATTTCCGAAATGAAAACAATAAATATGGATTCCTTATTTTTAGACTTTTTGAAAAAATTCCTTGTGAATCCTTCAGAATTTGTGTTAAATTTTAAGTACAACGAAAATAATTTAAAGCAAAATAAATAAAAGATATTTAGCTTGTAGACAACTAATAAATTTTTTATATATTTTTATTATTTTCTTATGAACTGAAAAACCACTTTAATAGGGGCCAGGGAATTGTGGCAGCAATTAAGTAAACTTATTTTTTATCTCTGCTGGACGTTAATACTGAACATATAAAGGGCTGGGAGACCAAGCCAGCTTTTAAGAGGGGTTACAAAAAAGTTTATATTTAAGCTTTTAAAAACATATATATGTGTGTGTGTGTGCTTGGCTTGTAATAATCGTGTAAATTTCGGCCACCAGCATCCTCTGTCAAGCTACTTTCACGTTAGACCGAGTGACTATTTAAAAAGCCAGGAAGATGAAAACAAAAATAAAAAAACTCGACAATCGTCTCAGTCAATAATTTGGAATGTTGGCGTCGCTGGCAGTCGTATGTTTTTATTGCCGCGAATATTGTCACCCATAACTTTTTAATGTGGACTTTTGCCCTCTAAAAAAAAAAGAGTCAGAGAGAGAGGGAGAGCGAAAAAAAAAACCAGACGTTACGAGGCTTAACCAAGTGTTGTGGTTTCTGTTGTTGTTGCGAATCGTTGAGAGCACTGCCCACACACCCCTCACAAAAGCCACATAAGGAAGCATGTTTATTCATGACCCTGGTAGCTCCACGTTTCACACTCGACTCCACAGCATCCCTATTTACAAAGAACGAAAACCCAAAAACCAGAAACTGGTATTACAACTGGGACTCCGAACTTCGACTGAGCTCACGCTCACTCAAATACACAGCAATTTATGTTTTAATATATGGGAGGATGAAACGAGGTCGTACAGGGAGGCAGGGTGGGGCTCTGCATTATATGTGCATTTGTGAGTGAGTGTGGTTTTATCTAATGCTCCCCATACAGAGCAATCAAAAACGCGTTTCTCAAATGAACATTCACGGCAAGAGTGTCACCGCACAGACGACTCCACCGATCTGGCAAATGAGACTGCCATGATTATTATTTTATATTAAATTCCACACACCTCCAGCTACGCGACAAAATAACAACTCCGGGCAAACACCTCTTCAGCGGAGATGTAAATTGTTGTCGGCGAAATGAAGTTGAAATTGCGCTCACCCAGGTCGTTTTGAGTTTCACTTGGTAATTACTTTCCAAGTATATAAACATTATCAAAATCCGCTTTTGAGTTGGCTAATCATTTCGTTTGATGGTTATGTGTTTTTTGGGTTAAAATAAATAACCACATTTTGACAAGAAAATAATTAGCTATTAAAAAGAAAAGAATGCTTACTGAAGACTCCTGCGGCTTGTCTTTAACAGAAAATTCTTAAATTTGGTCATGGGAACCAAAGAAAATCTTTCCCTTTCAATGCCTAAATGACATTCAGAATAGGTTGAACCATTCTGTCAAGCTCAAAAAGAAAGAATAAAATCGAAGAAATCAAATGGTTTAGAATAAATTCACTAAAGTCTAAACAGATGAGCCAATTCGTTTGCGGCTAACCTTCAAATAAATAAATACAAGTTGGATTTACATATCGCATTTCGCATATCGCATATCCGCACGAATGCGATGACAAGCGAAAGAAAACAAAATGTCGTCAATATCACGTAAGCGTCGCTTAACTTGAATGTCATTTGATTAAGGCCAACGCTGGCAGAGTATGAAAAGTCAGGTGGAAGAGACTTCTGCCATTTTTGTGATTTTATTCTACGACTCTGCTCCTGTCAATAAGAAATTAAAAGAAGCCAACAACACGTGCCTTGTGTGCGTGCCGTAAACAATTTTGACGACCATCAATCTATCCCCAAAACAAGGACAGAATATACATGATGAACGGGCCACATAGGGCCCAAGCCAAGCTGAGCTGTCGGCGGAAAGTCGGAAGACACAAAGGCGACAGCCGGTCTACCGGTCTACCGGTCTGCCGGTCTAGTAAACACCTTGGGTTCAGTCTCATTTGATTATCATGTCAGTCTCTGACAAGTGAACATGTCGAATATGCGATGCGGTAGTTCAATTATTCAGATGACTAGAAACGCATTTCTGTGTGTGTTGCATAAGCAAAATATGTGATTTTGACGTAGAAAATCAGATTGTCATTGATACATCATACTCAGAAAAAACCAATATGGTCTGAAATTGATACCAAAAGTTTTGAGCAGAGAAAAAAGAAGTCAACAGCTCAGCTTCTTTTAACATATATTAATTTCAAAAAGTCTGCAAGGTTTATATTTAATAGCTTCATAAATTCTATATCAAATCTTACAATCTGATCTTAATATTTTTTTGTACTTATAAAAATATTTATTTAATTTTAAAACCACCTTTAAGCAAATAATACAAATTTAAAGAGCAAACAAAATTTTACTAGATTTTTTCAGAAAATAAATAAATAAAGCTAATTTGATATTGCTCTCTTACACACTATCATGTTTTTTTAAATTTTTTATTCTAAAATACCTTTCTATATGGTGATCTTTAAATATTCAACTGATTATAGCCTATACATAAAAACGCTAAGGGTATATTAAAATGTTTAGCTCGTAAAAAGAAGGTAGCGCAGACCCCCATCTGTCTTCTGACTATCATTCAGACTTCGTCTTCAGATAGAGATAAAACCTCTGGTTTATCACTAACTATCATATCGTAATGCTAGTATCAGAAATTGGATTCGATATCGGATGTTGGTTCGGAAAACCAGCATTTTTTAGGTCAAAACTTGTTTAAGCTACAACTTAATTCAATGATTTTGTAATTGAAATTGGTAGTTAAGAGAGCTCAAGCACTGTCTTTTGAATATAAGACAATTAGACCTATCCGGTGAACATACCGATTTAAGAGTCTAACCCAATTATTCATTGGAATATTGATATTATGGAAATTTAAAATCTACATCACATTATAGATCTTTCCCGGACACAATCTCTCTAGGTACAGAAAGTTCCAAACTCGATAGCACCCCAGTTTGACTTATGCTTTTGAATTACTCTGTATTTGCTTATTCCTTTTGTTCTTGCTCTCTTTCCTGCTTTGAATACTTCCCCTTTCTTTCAAAAGAAAGAGTTTTTACACTTCTTATTTTAATACTTGTATATTTCGTTATGTTAATAATAAGAGACCTATTTTAATGTAATATCCAGTAAGCCTATTAGCAAAATATTTGGGGCCGTAAAAATATTATGCAATATGGCGCTTACTAACTTATGCATGATAAGCGCATTTAATTGTATAAAGGAAAACAAAAGTGTTCTGCTTACAGAAGAATTCACTTGGAAAGCAATTAAAATACCCAAACTATAGCAACCCCGCTAAGCAGATTGTCCACATGAGTGAAATATGCATAAAAATATATTTTTGGAAAAAATCGGTTTTGGGTTGGTGGCGAATGTAACCTCTTTTGGCGCCAGGCATCTTCCTTGACAAAATGGAAATTGGGAATGAAAAGTTTTCGCATTTTTCACCGATTCAAGCGGACAAATTCTAAGGAAATACAAACAGCGAAACAGTTAAGACTGAGTTTGGGCTTTAGAGTTGACATCGAGGGTTGACTACAACGAAAATCTTAATGAACTTACCACGGTAGGGCATATTCAACGACAAGGAAAAATGTCAAATAAGAACTCAAATAAATAAAAGATAAGAAGATTGAGGGAGAGCGGAGCCAAAAACAAAACAAAATACTCCCACTTTTTTTTATGGATTCTTTTTGGCATTCTTCCGCCACCACATAAGTTCGTGGAGGTAGGGAGCCAGGCATCGATGTGAGGCCAGCTGTAAATAAGAGAAGCGATAAAGCTACTTACCCAATTTCTCGCCGCAGAGGACACAGTGTAGGGACTGAGCCCAAAACAGAGCCAGCACGGCCAATGCCAATCCCAGTTGTGGCCGTAATGGTCGCCTTCGTAGCTGTCGCTGTTTTTGCCTGAGGCTGCGGTGCGGTTCCATGGCGAGGCGACAAGTATTCTTCTCCTTAGACAAAGGATTTCTCTATTAGTCGACCGGAGAAGTAGCGTGAGAGAGAAATAGAGGACCAAGGGGCTGACTTGCCACACCCACTTCACAGACTTATACACGCTCGGTTGCCTTTGTCACAGGCGTTGAGGTGTTGGTGAAGACGTCCACAGCAACAGCAGAAACTTTCATTGAGGCCGGCAAAAACAGGCAACGTACGGTTGGTAATTTTTTGTTGGTCTTTTTATTTTCGGCCCACTTGAAGCTTCAGCTGGACTCGACCATATGATGTGGAAAAGTCCTCCTTTTAACACTTACAATCTCCTCGCTGTTTTTGACAATTTTTTGGCTGTTTCGAGCCGACTGAGTCCATATAATTTTAATTTTCACTTTGGCAAAGTTCTTGTTGTTGATTTCTCAATTTTCACGAATTATGCACATCAATCGGATTCTGGTTTCGAAATCACGTTTGGTTTCATTTCCCAATGTGACTGTCGTGCGGAATTGTAGATGTTGGACTCATTTTGCAAAACACTTGGCCACGAGTCACATAAATTCCGCATTTCGTTATGCTTTCTGGATGTTACTCTGTTTTTGGCAATACTTTTTTCCTTCTTTTTTTGGGGGCTTTTTATTTCATTTCATTGCTTCATTGGCGATTTATTTGGCACGTACTGATTTTGATTAGAGTTGCTTAGCGACCAAATCAGTGCGGTCACTTTTTTGCTTTATATTTATTTTTTTCATTTGGATGGAGATTTATTGAAATCTGAAGAGTAAACAGAAGAAAAGATATTCTTAATTAAATAAAAATACTCATTTTTTTTTTTTATTATTTTGCTTATGGATATAGAAATCCGTAGCCAAGTAAATATATTTTTCTTCTTTCAAGTCAAAGCTTATTTTTATTTTAATATATGAAAATATTAAGCTGAGTAAATCGAATATTTTGATTTCTACTCTATGTCGAAAATATTAAATGTCTTTTGATAATAAACAGAGTTGGAACAACTCAAGCAAAAGACAAAAGTTTTCACTCTGCAGAACAGTGATTAATTTTTGATTTTTCCATGAGAGACAAAATTCAAAAGAACAATTTTATATGTACATTTTTTTTTTTTTTCGTTAGCCTTTAGAATATTTAATGCAATTTATCCCTTCGAGGCAAATATGTTCTAGAGAGTGTTGATTATAAAATGGACCTATTCTCTCGCTCAGAAAGGTGTGCTTACAGGCGAGTGGAAACAGGAAAATTAAATTATAAATCAACGCAAAGGCAAATTTTATTTTCAGAAAAGGGTTTCGTTTACATCGAACAAGCTAACCATCTCCAATTTGGGGCACTGTCTGGACGTGCCTGAATAATGGAAATCCTCTCCCAAGTATTTTTTTCCTTTTTTTTTTGTGTAGACTTTTGGTAAACAGACTATGTAAGTCCAACCACAATCGCAGTTGGCTATGTTAGCCTATTCAGATTAATGGATTAATAATTAATTCATTTAAAATCAAATATACCAAAATGTACTTATATTTTAAAATTTGAAAGTTAAATAAATCTATTTAAAAATATGTGTGTAGGTATATATATATATATCAGACGACATTCATTTGATCATACAAATATTTTATTTTTTTGCCGGCATGAAAAAAATTTGTATGTGGCCTCAGCACATGAAAATATAAAAAAATATCTAATATTTTCTAAATATAAACATTTCAATTTCCTTTTCTCTTTAAAATCTAAAATTAGAAATAATAAAGTTATTTATATTTTATCAAGTTTTTATCGAGTAATATTTATTTATATCTTAAGAAAAATTTTCAATAAACTAAGATAAAAGTACTAGAGCTGAGCCAAAGCAAATTGAAAACCATGAACACCCACGAAGTGAATAAAAATAGGCAAGCTTTGAAACAAAAAGCTTAAAGAAATATTTAATTAACCATGAATTTTCTCAGAAGACGTTTTTTTCAAATGAATTCAATTGAATTTTTAAAGGACTTCCTTTTGGCTTACTTGTCTTTAGGAAACTGAGCTTTGAGCCAATGAAATCAATTTTACGCGTATTTCTTAGAATCGGGTTTTATGGATCCCCAGATCCCCGGATCCCCGGATGCCCAGAACTCCAGATACCGGCATCACTAAACAAATCCACGGAGCATACCCCGTTTATTTAGGTTGTCATTATAAATCTGGCTATACTATATTCTTTGTAGATACGCTGCATAATAGTGGGACCTAGTGGGACCTAGCCGAATCGACTGCTTGTTATAACAACCAGATCCGGCTTAGAGAATATCTCCTATCAATTTTATTCAAATGAAGATATATAAAAATATATAATTTCAGTCAGATCTGAAGACTTTATCACATAACTGAAATGCTTAAAGAGAAAACCTTAAAGAAATAACTTATTTATTTTTACAGCCTTAAAATATAAGTCTGCGACCTCAAAGCTCAAAGCAAATTAAAATGGCAAAAAACCTTAGTTGAGTCTTTTAATTTTTTTCCCCGCCTTCACCATACTAAGTAGACAATGTACATTCTGATAGACAAGAATAATAAAAGTGTTCATGCTGTAAAGTTTTCTAAAACGTGGGGAAATTAGACCTTCAATAAAGCTTGACAATTTTTATGACATGTTTAAAGGCTTGGCAAGGTCAAATTTTACGAGTGAAAACTACAAATTTACAAGTTTATAGTATAGCTGTTTTTTTCAATCTGTCTCTCTGTCCTGTCAGACTTTACTTGTGTCAGCAATATTTGAAGCTATTAATCAAATTGAAAAAATCACGCTGAAATTGGAGGGGCTTATAAGGCTTAATAGGCTCGGTAAAGTTGCTCTTCAATGGTCTTTTAAGTAATACCCAAAAGAGTCCTTGGGTCATTTAGCAGTCAATCAGTTGTCAACAATCGATTTAAGGGTTAAGTCAAAAACACAAAAGGCTTGAAAAGTTATTTTCTGCAATTTTCAAGGACCTTAAATGTTTGATCTTTTCCTTTAATCATTTTACAAGGCTCTGTGAAAAATCAGGCTTACCTTTTTTTTTGAAGATGTATTTATAATCCCAGAGATTGCTTTCTCATTATTTAAAGAGATGCATAAAATATACTTTCAATATGTTTTTCGGAATGCAAATCTGCTTCAATTGAGTCAATTTACAGTTTGATTTCTTTTTGACTAGCACGTTTCACGATTTCTTGGATGTTGGCAACTTGGACCATTATCCTTGCGTTGTTCTTGTTATCCTTTAGCATCATCACAGGCTGTCAAATACTCGCACACAATTTCTTAAATTGAAAATAAAAGCCATACCAATTTTTTTCAAACTTTATTGAGGTCTCACATACGCACACACGCACACTTAGAGGCACACGCGACCCGAGGACTCAGGAAAACTCCTACAAATATTCAGAGTGGAACGAAGGCAAATTCATTTTCATCGAAGTAGTTCGAAAACAAGTCGCGTCAAAACCTTTTCAGAGTCGCGAACACAAATAAATGCGAAAATTTATAGTATTGTATGTATATTCCTTTTCTCTTATTTTTCTAAACACTTTTGGCTCTTTGTTTCTTTAAGATTTGCCTTGGGCTCCAAAATTCGCCTCTAGTTTTAGTTGGGTGCTTTAGTTTAGGAAGGACCACCAGAGTACAAGCAACAACAATTTTTGCTGACTCGTCGCCAAGGAAATTCAAGGCATTCAAATTCTTTTTCTATTTTCTTTTTTTTTTTTTTTGGTTTTGGGTACTCGCCCTTTTTTGTTGTTGCTTTCAAACGCGATTTATGGAAAATGATGGCAAAACAATTTTCTGGATTCACATTCACATGAGAAAAACAAAACCATTTAATCTGCGTATATGAACTTCATTAATGGCCATCGAATGGAATTCGACAGTGATAAACAGTCGCTCATTTCGTTAGCAGGACACGATTTGTACTTTCACTTTTCTACTTTCCTCTTTCTTCAGATCGTATGTTTTTCGGTCTTGAAACTCTTGCCAAGTAGCATTAAATGGCTTATCGAAATGTGTTAATTTCTGCTAATTGACCGAAATTAATCGCAAGGCGCTTGCACATACACAAATATTCCATTGGTAACGGATAGTTGATCAGGCGTTAATAACGTCTGTCAACGTCATCTCCCAGTTTGAGAAATCGACCGGCCATTAATTTCACTTTCACTTCGGCGTTTCACACTTTCAAAGGCTTCACAGGAACGCACTCAAATTTTCTGGCCCGTTTCGGGTTACATGAAGTACCGTTATTCCCAAAACTTGGGCTTGGCTCCGTGCCGTAACCGTTCGGCCAGACTTGGCTTGATTTCTTGTTTGGTCAGAGATGTGCGAGTTTCTCTGGCTTGCACTGACCGGGTTGCCAAACGATGATGGACTAACCAGATGGAAGGCGAGTCTGTAATTCGGAGCTATCTACGTTTAGATTGTGGTCCACGAAGCTGAATGCTTTCCGATTGACACTACAGAGATGCTGAGGTCCTTAAGAGAAAATCTGTACAGCCACCAAGCTTTTGAGAGCTGCTCAGCGTAAACATAGAGTCGGACTCTTCTAACCCCGACAATAGCAGTTCAAATGGGTGAGAAGAGCCTCGCTATATTCGAGCCGAGAGTGCAAAAAGCTTTGTTCTCTCAAAGCTTACCTCGCTTTGGACTATGTTGAGGTAGTCTAAAATGATTGACCATCCATTCTTTCATTTTTTAAACCGGCCAAGCCACTAAAATATGCCTCCGTAAATTAATTTAAAATATTTAATAAGCCAAATGCAAGTCAAAGTCACAGCTAGACCTTATTACAACTTTTAAAATCTAAGTTTGAAAGTATCAAACTTTGTTTTCAATTTTAGCTCAAAAATAAAATATGTATTTAAAAATATTCCGTCTGAAAACTTGGTACAAAAACCATAAAACCACAACAGCTTTTCTAAAAATTCTCGGAAATCGTTTTAATGAAAACTAATCGAAAAACTAAAAGAAAAAACATTACAACATTAAACATTAAATAATGACCCAAAAGGTCCAAAAGAGTATTTTAATTTTTAATTATTTGTTTCAAAAATAAAAATTTCTGTTAAAAAAAAAACCTTGAAAATAATAACAAATCCAAATTGTTTCTTTTATGAAAATATTTAAATTTATTATTTTTACAAATTTAAAAGCTTGGGAAACAACATGATTATTATTTTAATTTAATAAATGATGAAAAAAAAAATAAATAAATTTGAGTGAGAGCATGAACAGTTTTGTTTTCATGATAAATTCTCTCAATTTGACCTAGGAAAAGGAAATACACAATTTGGCGCCATTAACATGGACTTAACGAAATGTCATTTGTTTAATTGTATCATTTGCAGAAGCCACTTAATTGGTCATTTTAGACAGCAACAAATAAATACATTTCGAAATTTGTTTTCTATTTTTTTTTTGTTTTTTTTTCTGGTATTTGTGTCAGGACACGTTTTCAAGTTTGTTTGAGACAAGTCGATGAGCTGGCCAGGAGAACTGAGAACAAAGTCAGTGGACTCTCGCTTGGTATCATTATAATTCTGGGAAGAAATGTTGATTGAGTCTTAAAGTGATTTAAGTCATTAGGCGTCGAAAGTTTTATTGGCCACGGTGAATATCGAGGCTTTTGAAAAGGACAAGGGAAGTGGCTGCTGTAGAGGAGAGCTGAGGGTATCGTTGACCAACTTTGTTGGGAAACTTTCCGCCTCCGTCTCTGAAAATGTAAATACTTCTTTGTAGATGGAGGTCAGGTGGATCTCTGTGTTTATCCTAAACGTATCCATTTGCCTAATGCTAATACCCGTTTAACGGCCCATAGGACTTTGGTAAAAGGTCGACCAGGCACAGGGCTCAGGGGGCAGGTCTTTGGCAACTAACAAAAGTTTACGTGTCGGTGCACAACCGCCCCTTGCTAATCGTGGTAGGCTGCCACTGCTCTCAGCTTTTTAACCTTCCCCTGCTCTGGAAAGTATCTACAAGTTTATTGTTGTGCTATTGCGGTGGCAACAAAACGCTTTGATATGATATCTTAATTGATGATGGATTTCGAGGAAATGACTTCCAAGGTGGGGACTCACCCTGCAGCATTCAAACACCCACAATGAAATGAGATAGAATAAGCTTTGAGGGTTGACTCGAGCCGAGCTCTTCCTCTTCTCCTCCAGCTAAGTTCCATTTTATTAGACACACCATCACCGGCAAATATTGACAGCCCGCCGAAACCGAATGCTTCAAAAGCGATTTCATTTTCCACACAAAAATAAAACAACAATTTTTTGTGTAGGTGGCTTTTGGCCAGGTGATGCATCGAGATACCACAGATTAAATTCCGAATGCTGATATCTTGATAAATGCGGGTGTGTGCGAGTGTGTGTGTGGAATTTCATGGCTGGGCTGTCTCGTCTAGTTCGCCCGATGTCTGTGCCCTGTTAAAAGAGGCGAAGTAGAGCTTCCAGCCCAGCCAGAAGTTAAAGTTGTCGGAAGAGTGTGAGGCTTATAGTAAAGAGGGCAAAACCTTTCACAACCGAACAGGTCACATAAATCACTGAGGCAAGTGGGTATTGCCTGGCCAACCTTATTGTTAATTGAACTGTCAATATTAATCGATTGTAAATAACTCAAAACTATGCTCCTTCTGTCTGATAATCAAACAGGTAACCGCATGATAAGTGTGAAATTAATTCTTCGCAAAGCCAATAAATACAAGTAGTTTTCTTACCGCTGTAAATCTTTGTATTTCACACTTGAAATTGCACGATTGCGCAAAATGTGAATAAATTGACGAGCGGACCAAGAATATTCCAGCAAATATGCTAGGTGATTTGTGGCTTAGGAAAAAAAGTGAAGTTTTTATTTTCTGATCTGAATAATTACTCTATTCTGTTGCAGTATTTTCAGTCAACATTTTTTTTAACTATTTAGTTAATAAGTCAGATTTTTCAGGGATTTGTAGTCTTAAAGCCATTTTAATATATATTAAAATTTTAAATATTTAATATAAAAATTATATTTCTTTTTTAACCTATTTCAAAGTTCAAGAAATTCAATTCAGCTTAAAAACCCTTAAAAAATATTTTTGATATCATAGAAACATTAATATAAAAAAATGCCTTTGGAATGGAGTCCATTAATGATCTAATAGTATTTCAGCTTATAAAGAGAACAGAAGTTCTATAAAGACAAATTATTAGTTAAAAATCACTTACTATATTTTTTTTCCATAGTCTCAAAGCAAACTACAAATCTATTGAATTATCTGGTTCGTTATCTTTTAGCAAAAGTAAATTCTTTTTGTGTGGTTTTTTACCTTTTCAAGCGCTTCCGACAATATCATCAGCATGCTTACACGCACACACACACGAAACCTAAAAAAGAAGAAGACAACAAAAAAAAAGAAATGGTAAAAAATCAATTTTCTAGATATTTATCAACGATTGCTCAAGGCGACATCCCGACACTGATAGTGCCAAAGACGCACTTCGACTGCCTTACCAGTTGGGAAAAGCTTCTCCTTCTGCAAGGAACAACATTATTTATTTGCCTTTTTCATGCTAACGCGGTGCCCAGAAGCAGATTCCACTGTCATCTATTGCGCATTCCCATTAGCGCGGAGGACTTTCGATTTAAGCGCACAGAAGCACACACGATGCGCTTCCTTAGCCCCGAAATTGAGGACTCTGTTAGTGAGTAGAAGTGATTCAGAGCCAGTCAATTCCGACCACTAATCGAAATCCGGCCTTGGGGTAGTCTTGCTTAAATTTATCAAGGCGAGAATGATACAACCATCAGCAAGTGTTGCAAGTGCGCAAATCCGCAACAGTCAAGTTGACTTGAAAGTAAGAAGAAAAAAAAATTATATTCAGTACAAAAAGTAATTTACGTTGGCCTTCAGATTTGAATTCCTTTGTCTTCAAGAGCACTGTCCATCGACTCTGATTAAATGGTCGTCCGTTGTCACTTTAACTGGGCTTTTGATAGAAGGGTTAATTCAGCTATCACATTGCTCATTTTGGGCGTAAACGTGCTTAAAGTATTTACCGTGTCCATCTTGATTTTCGCCAACAATCTGAGAAAACTCCTCGGACACACACAAAATGAGACACCAAAGGCATTGAATTGAAAAATAAAAGAAAAAGCAAAACGTGTTTTGGAAGTCCTGCGAAGCTGCTCTCGCTTGGTCACGTATTTGACAGTGTCCTCTAAATAGATTGTGTGCTTCCACCACAAAGTCTGTGACTGCTGACTGCTGACTGCTTACTGCTGTTTATTGTGTCTGAAAATGTATAAGTAATAAAAGGAAAAAGGCACACGGCTAAAAATTATACATCAAGGTTTGAAAGAGGCTACTTCTTCGAGTTCTATATCAATCAATATGGTGAACACAATTTGATTAGGCCAAAAAAAAATTAGCTAGCTTTAATTTTTGCATTCTTGGTTAGCAAAGGAATTTTCCAAGTGGTCATGGTGGCTTGGTCATTTTGTTATTTTGGCTGGAAGGCAGAAAAAAAAACTTCACTTGATCGCAAGAAGACTAATGAAATCCAAGTTGCACTCCTGGGACTCCTTCGAACTTGTGATAAATTCTGGGTCTGCTCTAAGAGAGGCACATTACGACTGCCGGACAGACAGGGCACTGCAATATATTTGAATTTGAGAGCGAAACACAAAAAAGAAAATCCATTAAGTAGTTTCAAAACAAACTACACTCAGTCCCACAAAGCAGGACGACCGTGTATCTTGTTAAAATTCGGCACTTTTTAAGGGTAATTTTCCAGGGCAAGGGGCGCTGGGCTCTGGTCGCTCTGGTACCGTATAAAATAACTGGTAAACTTTACGCCATTTTTGATTGCTTCTCGTTAAATAAAAAAAAAAAGGAGCAGCCAAAAAGTAAAAGAGGCAAACGCATTTGCTCTGTGGTTGATATCCTATCGTTTTTGGTTGATTCTATTAATCCCCAGATGCCATTTATGGTAACCAAATGTCTTTGTTTTCTTTTTTTTTTCTTCTCACTTTCCTGTATTTCTGTGGTTGGCTTTTCAGCACTTGGCAATTTAAAATAATGATTTTTTTTCAAACAAGTTCACACATCAATTAGGATGGCCGGGAGCAAGTCCGGAGATGTCAACTATTTAAGAACGTATAGCTTAGCCTTGAATGCTGGGCCCATTAATTTGCCGAGTTACCTGGAGACTTCTCCCAATGATCTACTAATCGTCTAAAAGATTTTCAAGTTTTTCAAAGCTCTTCAGCTCTGCACTGTTGATAGACAGATCATCGTCTGCTCCCCATTTTCTCCTTCTCGAAATTAACGTCTGTTTTTTTTGTGCGTTTGAAGGAAACTTAAAGTACACAAACTACTTAAAGTCTGCCAGGACAAGTCGAGAAGCGAAGTATTTTAATGCAAATTCTCAATTTCTGTAGCTCTTGGATGGGGCTGCGGCAAGCCACATTAGCGGACTTAAGTGAAGATAGCTGAAATATTCATTCGGATTTTTATGCAAATGCTTTGAGACACCCCCTCTACTCCTCCTTCTTGTAAGTTATCAAGCCAGCGAGACATTTGTAGTCTCATTCCGTTTAGCTGCGCCCCAGCAAATCACGAACGCAATCCTGTCGTGTCGTGCGGTAGGCATCGCGTCAAATATTTATGCGATGGCCCAATTATTTATTCAGAGCTTAGACTGTATTTGTATTTACTTGACACGGAACATAAGCACTTTGCGGTTGAGTATCGGAGCTTGAGAGTCGAGTCAGACGAACCCTGGGTACGTCCAATACCACTAATGATTGGAATTGAAATTACACACAGAGAGCAAATTGACAAATTGATGCGAAATTGGGTATTCATGTACTGTTGTGGGTCTTCTGGCTTTGGGGGAGGGGCAGGGGCATGGGCGGGGGCAGGAAGGAATATCAGGAAATCAGTAGATTATTATGTGAGAATTAAGCAATTCGGCGACCACAGTTTGTTATCCAAATTGAATTATGTTTATCTTGCCTTGCCTCAATATGGCTTTTGCCTTGGAATGTGGTGCAATATCAACAGGACAGGTCAGCTTTATGCCATCTGTTTGCCGTTGCCAGTCATTGACTTTGTCTATTCACCCAAAAAAATACTCCGAACAAAAGCGGTTCCGCCTGGTTACCAACATTCCTAGCAATTTAATTTGTACGTCTTGGCTGGAAGACGCTTTGTCTTCTTAATGTGGCCAGGAAAAACTTGAAGGCATTCGCGTACACTTCCCCAAATGTAAATGAGTCTCCAATTGTACTCAGCATCAGAGTGTGTGGGACGAGGGGAGCTTTATTGGTGTGTTGCCTGCTTTGGTTGTTGTTATTGCTGTTGCCCTTGTTGGCTAGCAAAGTAATTGTCAGCTTTATTTCGCTTTGTCATTTTAACGAAGGCAGCGCAGCAGTAGTCGGAGGCAAGCGCATGGAAAACGCTCGACAATAAAATGAGTTTGATGACAATGATGTCTTTGTGTGCTTTTGTGTTCTTACACTTGCGAAAATTAATAATCGAAATGCTATTAATTTTCCAAGTAAATATCTTTGAACAATTTGGTTATACTGTTCACTGCTTTTTAGGTTGGATAAGTGACTGTAAAGACAAAGGCAAAATGTTGCTAGAATATTATTTAGAAGTAGACAAAACTCCTTAATATAGGGACAATGTTTCATTTTGTATCTATTAGATCGATAGCAGAAAATTTAAAGGAAGTAATATGGAATCACCATAAAAAATTCTAACCTAACCCCAAATGAAAAAGTTCACAAGGAATGAATAAATATGATAACAGTCTATTTAAATATGCTTTGAAATTTTATACCGGCTTTCATCTCATCTCAACAAAAATTCAAAGACCCAAAAAAAGTTAGAAACAAATACATAGCTATGGGCTTGAAATCTTTAATCTACTCAAAATTGGAACACTAAAATATAGTATTATTTATATGCTTATGAAATGGCATAGAACAAAACTAACAGATAGGTATCTGTTCTATTGCAATTTTTCAAAGAGAAATTAGTTGGCATCCAGAGCACGATAGGCATATTTTTATGAGTGTTAACAGAACCACTTAAATGGGATAAAAGAGCTTACCTGAGCAATGTTTGCGTTTCCTAGGATTCGTTCACCATAGCGAATTCAGTGAAAATAAAAAAAGGAACCCCAGCGAAATTAAATCCATAAACATGTCTCAATGCTCTCAAAGTCAACTCAGGCACACATACACGGCGATTTATCATGACGGATTATGTCTTTTATATTTATTGCCGCTTTTCAGGAATTGATTTCTTTGTCAACTTCGACTTGTTTGTTATCAAATGGCAACAACATCAACAACAATTTAATGCGCTCTTTATAGCGCTACCAGGAAAATACCAACAAAAAAAATCACTGCCTGAAAATGCCATTAGTCGTTTTATAATTGACGGACTCGAACAAGGCCACACCTAGCCTTTTTCCACAATTTAATTTTTTTCCATAAATTCAAAGAGTACACTGATAAACTTCAGGAATTTATTAGAAATTTAAATAATCATGTACTGATTAAAAAATGTACATAAATAAATTTATCGACTCCGATAAATTTGACATAAATTTAAAAAAATAACATACACCATTATGTAATCCTTAGAGTCAATCAAATCAATTCAATATCGAAAATGGTCAGAACCATTAGGAAAAAGTTTAACAGTGCATAAAATTATATTACCTTCTGCATGGCTAAATGGCCAAGGAACTGCTGCGCCCTTTCCTGTCCCAGCCAAAGCATTTAGCGATGATGACCACCCATAATGACTAAGTAATCGCCCCCATATCCTGTGACAAGTCTGGCGAACTGCAATCGCTGCTCTGGCCAAGCCCTTCGCATTATATGCAAAGCTCATGTATGTGTCAAGATATTCCTGGTTGACTCTGCTCCGGAGTTGGAGAGTCCAGAATTTTTTGCTTTTGTTTTAGTTCGTCTAGACACACGAATCAGCTACGAGATAGACAAAGCCCCAGCTGCAGGTGCAGCCACGCAAACACAGAATGAAAGTTCCGAAATGGCTAAAATGGCAAAAGTTGCAGCTCCTCATTTGAACGGCAGCCGTGCACAAGGCCTGACCTTCGGTATCGGAATTTACAGTGTTTTGATATGTTGCAGGACAATCTGGATGAATAAATGAAATGTGTCCAAAAATTATTTGGCTAATAATCTTAACTTGTTTCGTACATGACAAAATCAAAGCCTATGAATCGGATAATTCGGGTGAGTGAAAAATAATTAAAATATTAAATCACATCGAGAGTCGTAATGCTGATTTGGATTTTTATAAATATTTATTTTTGGCCTTCTTCTTATTTCTGATTATTTTAATATGAATAAATAAAAGAAGAAGTTTTTGTTCTGTTTCATTCGAATTTATTGAAGGTTTAAGTGGTTTGAGTCTTTGCTCGCTCGAACTTGAAACACCCTGTAAAATTGTCATTTTTTCGAAATTCTGTTAAAGCTCAATAAAGCTTTGAAGCTTTTGGGTTACCGTTAAAAGCCAAGAAATAAAGCTCAGAATGGAATAAATAAATCATTTTCAGGCTAAAAATGAAAAATAAATAATTACATAAGCAAAGCATGACCAAAAACAAATTTTTAATTTAAAGTTAGAAAGAGAAAATGAATCTGTAATTTGATTTACCCCTGAAACCCCAATTCTGAGTGCATTCTAGAATATAATGACAAGCTGGCGTTCCGACGGCCGCACAACCCAGTGTCAACATACTCGCTCCACGTGTGGAAGCCAGAAAGGAAATGTTTGCCTCATGTTCATGCCACAGTTTGTCTCCCTGTCCTTGTTGACGGGGCACGTTCACGCGGTATTCACATTTTTGGTTAAAATTCTGTGTATGCCTTCGTGTGCGCCTCATTTATTAATAATTCAAATGCCCAATGAAAAGTTGGAGGCAGACTGACTCTGGGTCTAGCTCAGCTTGCCATGCGGAGCAATAAATGTCATAAAATCACATATTCCCGGAATCGTCTGTTAAAACGCTGAATGACTTGGAAAGACTCTCTGCTCTGCTCAACTTACATAAAATCAATCACAGATCGCAGTGCCTAAAAAACCAGAGCGATCTCTCCAACTGTTCGAGTGACTGAGTGACTGACAACCAGAGTGACTTAATGACACTTAAAATGCGGAAATTGTTTCATTTTTTTTAGAGGGGTGAGAGGCCCAGAGTCTAAAGCAATTAGTTCCGGTAGATAAGAACAAGCAGATGTTGGTTTCATGGCCTGATATAAATCAGCAAGCCACTGGAAATAGGAATATGTTTTGGCATTGAGACTGAGAGCCTTTTAAGCAAACTAAATCTAATATTATGAAAACTGTCATTTAAGATCTTAAAAGTGAGAGAAATAGATCAACAAGTGCTCGAGAGAAACTGAAGTTTCTCTTAATCAATTTAGGAATTTCAAACACAACTAGGCAACCACAAAGCTGTCATTGGAACCTAAAAAGATACCTCAAAAACTCATTTATATTTGCTAAGCAAGGTTCGTCATGTTTGCATCTACATATGTACGATTTTATTGGGATCAAAACACTATATCAAATAGCTGTCAAAGAAAATTTTGAGGTAATTGCTAATGTATTTAGCAAATATGAATTAGGCTTTCTTGTAGATTATATTATAAATCTATATGTACCCCATTTGGTAAAAGGCATTTATTATCGAATAAACTAATTATATTGGAAATATGTAATAATGAAAAGCAAAATATCGAACCAGAAGTGCATACAAATATATTTAAATTTTCTGCCTCTATAAATTTGCAATAAGTTTGTTGTAAGTTCATTGGATGTTGAACGGATTTGATGATGTGCCAAATTAATTGATTTCCCATTAATAACTTGTTGAAGGTGTAAATTAAGTAAATTTCGGAGAAAGTAGCTTCCTTGCACACACACACACACACACACACGCACACACAAAACAATGCATATATTGACTAATTATGGTCGGGTGGCTATATTAAGACCCCATTTCAGAAGTGTTTATTAAATCATGTTCAACCTGGAAACAAAGCGAAACTGACAGATAGAGAGAGAGAGAGAGAGAGAGAGAGATGTGTGAGTCTGGCCTGCACAATGAAGAAGAGTTGACTTGAGGTTGAATATGACTTTGTATGTAGATTCAATTTAACTTACCTCGATAGCAACAACAAAACCAATATCAAAATCAGAACTTAGCCAACCATTAGAGAGACAACATGTAGGAGCGAGCAAGGGATAGAGAGAGAGTCCAAAGCAGACTCACACAGTCTGGCACATGTTCATAGCTGGAACATTGACATGGTTACGGGAGACACTTTTTCCCTCCATACGAACGACAACTTCATCAACAGTTTTGCGGCCGCAGACTAACTTGAATACCAACAACAACAACCACAGATGCAGTGGAATTTTATACGTGTTGTTGTTGTTGTTCTGCTGTCATCCAGACAGACATCGCTAGTGGTCTCTGGGGAGTTCGAAAATCGTTGTTCTTGTTGGTGTTATTGTTGGCCTGGTGTCAGTGTCCAAGGGTGTCCATAGCTGTCGGGAATGATTGGAGAGCTGTAAGTAAATTATGCAAATTCCTTATGAGAATGAAAATGCCTACTTGGCAGTTTACATTTGAAATTTGTTTGGCGACGACCGAAGGATGGGTAGAGAAATAAACGAACCATAAGAATGGACCCGGCCACCAGCGGACATATTCAAGCCAAGCCAGACAGGCAGACAGCCAGCCAGTCGGCCAGCCAGACAGAAGCATTGCGAGTGAGTGGCAGGCAAAAGTCTGATTGCGCCAAACGAGGCTACTAATGTATTCAAAAGTTACCATATCTATTTATATACAGAAATATATATTCCAACATATTTACGGGCGCATGGAAACAACATGGAACATTTTGCAAAGCACACATTTATGAGCACATTGATAAAAGAATAAACAAAAGCCAATTTAGTAAAACACTTGGCAGCAGTTGTTTGATTGTATATCTGTTAACATTGCATTACAACTGTGGGGCCAGCAGCAGCAGCAACAGCAGCGACAACAACAACAACAACAACAACAACGAGAACAGCGGCAACAATGGCCTCAAAAAGATACAATAACGTATTGTATGCCTGCATATAAATACGAAACACCCCTCCCGCCCTTTGATATACACCCACCCCCCCCCCCCCCCCTCTAGTCACTCTCTCAGTCTCTCTCTTACTCTCACTTTCTCTGTCTCTTTCTCTATTTAAAAAAGGGTCGTCGTGTGTTTTAGTCCCAAAGGGATGACAATCTCACAACTGTCTCTGTAGTAAAACAACGAATCTGGCACACACGCACACACGCACACACATGCATGTAAACATGCCCACCACTTCTCTGAAAGTCGCCACCGGCACAAGCCCACAAATATTCACACCCAATTTTACCGACCTCCAAATCCATCGACTGACTGACTGTGAGTCAAAATGTCCACATAAGCATGTGTGATGTGGTGTTGTGTGTGTTAGCGACTGTGGTTGTGAGTGTATATGGACTCTTGTGGTAGTTAAATTGAATTGAAAGCTTTGTTATCGCACTGACAGAATTATGATGCGATAATGCTCCTAATGACCTGTTTTCAACATTGTCAACTTTGTTTAAAAATAAACTAAAAGAAAAAAATCGGAAATTTAATTAAGGCGCGCACTGACAAAGGCTGAAAATCACTTTGGTCAAGCGATAAATCCAATTTAACGCCCCAACATACTAAATACAAAAATAGCCACACAGTCGCACCAATCTCTGCATCCTAACTCCTCCAGGCACATAATAAAACGATGATGATGAACTTGGCAGCGTTTTACAATTTTCTCCCCCTCACCCCTCACACCTTCCCTCTAACTTTCCACCTCAAATCAATTTCCACACATGCTCAATGTGCGGTGACAAACTAATTCCCACATACTCGTTTCGAAGAGAGTGAAGAAAAAAAAAAAAATTGTAGCTTCCTTTGACTACTTGAACCATATTAATTCATTTAATTAATGAGTAGTAAAGAGAATATAGGGGTGAGGGCTTTGATTTTATAGCTTTGCTAAATTTAATTGGCTCATGCCAATTATAACCAGTTCGAAATGATTGAGAACTCTTTGACACGAATATATAAAATTCTTGATTCTATATAAAAAAACATCTTACTTGTATGTGCTTGCCTTACTTTCATTTTGACAACCTATTAAATTTAATTTTTAGTGCATTAAATCCTTTTAATTCTTATAAATTTTTGTGTGCTTCTGATTAAATGAATTTGAATTAATTTAATGAGCTAAAAATTATATCGAGACTTGTGGCAGTTTTAACCCTTTCCGAATGAGAGAAAAACACTTTACTGCTTCTGTTTCCTTCTAATTCCCATTTAAAGCCGATTAACCTTTCAATTGGCTGTTCACACCTTAGTATTGGAATATTAAGTAAATTTTTGCTTAATCCAATCAAGGGACCCGTCAAATAAGGATTAATTTGATTGCTGTGTAATTAGCGACGTAGCATTTTCCTTTGTTCTGGGGCTTCCGCATCCGCCTACGTTGTAAGCATAAGGATTTTATTTCCTATTTCCTGTGCCGTAAGCTCCCTTTTTGGTAAGCATTAAATTGCCAAAGTTCTTAACACTTTCTGCTGCCACATACTATTCAAGATTCAAGAGTCATAGTCGGTGAAAAAGTCTTCACATGATGAACCCTGAACTCGAAGGCAATTTCATTACCTTTGACTTGTCATCAAATCTTCGTATCATCTTTACCTACTCTGCTATACTTTACTTATCATCATCATCTCCTCCTCCGGCTCATGTGTTACCGCAGAGAAAAACAAGCCAAAAACCCTGAGGCAAAAGGCCATCTCCAGAGTGGAAGAAAATAAATACTCTTTTCGTGATTTGCTCAGCTGACACCGTATTCAGTCAGAGACCAAAAAATTTCTCAAGTTTTTGTTAGAGCTTTGAGATTTTTAAATTTTATATGATCCCTGTATAAAGTCTGGCCATTTAGGTAGCTAAAGACGCCAATTCTTCAGAATATCTGAGTCACCTAATACTCCAATCCAATCTGGATCTAGGCTCAGAGGATCGTCGAGGTTTTTCTGAAAGAGTTTCAAAATTCGACACAAATTGAGTATGCTTATTTCTTATTCGTAAGACGTATTAAGAAAACTATGTAACTCAAGATAGGGAGGCCAGGGCCATCAGGGCCACATGTCGGCCTTCTGTCTCGTTCTAGGAAACAAGACGCAGAACAAGAAGAAGAAACTGTTCGAGTGTTCCATATTTAAAAGCAAAAAGCTATTAAGAGCGTATTATTCGTTTCATGCTTCTAATGACTGACTGAACAACGAGACCAACACTCACGCTCCGAGAGACACACGCGCTCACCCTTTGGCAGTCCTTGGCATCCTCATCTGTTTACACACGTTTGCGTAGTATTTTCATGGGTTTCTTCGCTTAGGCCGTGGGGTTCCGACTGAAAGCTGCAGGATTGGGCCGGCACATACTAGAGTAGGTTGGGAGGGGGAGCATATTCCCAATGGCTGCAGCCAAGCGTGGCCGTGTCGGTTGTGCGAGGCTCGAAACTAATGAAGAGCAGAAGATGTTATGCCACATTAGTACAAATGCACACCCATGATAGGCAGGCAGGCGGCAAGCGGCAGTCGGCAGACGCGGGCCATGCTCCGAGCCAATAACAACTACAACTACATGACACTAGCAAACAGGAAAACAGCCGGGAGTATTGAGAAAGAAAAGAGGGGTTCAGAGATCGCCCAGGACCGCAGTCAACGCAGTCCTCGAATTCGAAACACGAACGTGAAGCTTTTTCCCCTCAATGCCTGCCGCTCGCTTTCTACCTATATTGGCAAACAAAGGATGCCACCAATGAGGGACTGACTGGTTGACGGGTTGACGGGCGCCTCTGACGATGAGTTTGATATGCGTTTCAGATTCGTGCCAAAGTTGATGTTGTTTTCTGAGTCGCCCGGCCTGTCATGTGCTCGGTACATGGGCACTTGGAATATGCACAAACTATTTTTCCAACAACAACCACAACAGCCACGGCCACGTTCATTTTGTGCAAACAGTAAATCCAAGCCCACATCCCCGTCACCTTAAACCCTCACACACCTCCGACCATTATTGCCCCCAGAGCATTGTAAACAATGACAATGACTTTTAACTACAAAGCAGAAAAAAGGTGTGGCAACGACGCGACTTTCTGTTTGTTTATGTGTGCGTATGTTTGTCTCTGCGTGTGTGTGTGTGTGTGTGTGTGTACGCAGTGGGTGTGGGTTTTTTTGGATAATCATGATTTCGGCTTTGCTGATAGCGTTGCTGGTGGTTGAGTGCTACATAAAGGACACCCGGGTTGCAGTGAAAGCAAAAACTCAGCAAGAAACCATTCTTTGTTTTATTGAACTTTCCGTTTTAATAACCCTTGAATGGAACCTCTTTCTATCCTTTCAATTAACAGGCAATTAATCTGGCCTTCAGCTTATAATAGATTTAATCGAAAAGATATTCAGGCACACATCTAAAAGCAATAATTTATATTGCCTGCCAATTGAGGAGGCCAACTTTTAATGAAAAGGTTAAATCATTTACACTAAGAGTTTCAATTATTAAATAATTTGTAACGCGATATGAGTAAAGAAAATTACTTTAAAGATTCGAAATATAAATTTTTTAAATGTTTATTCAATAATTTATTATGTTTAAGAAATTACATCTATTTTTCATTTGTTTAAATATGAAACTCTAGTGGAGTTCTCGGCTTATCAGTGTATAAAGATTTTAAGGTATCAGAGACTATATAACACACAGGCTTTGGTTGTTCTAATCAGAAAATTCAGACAGCTTAAAAATTATTTTGATTTAAAATGCAAGAATTATAATTATATATCTCTGTATAAATATCCTATCGATTACTTAGAAATTCGAAATTGAGAATTCGTGATTTATTTGAGTTTAAAATGTTTAAGAAAATATAAAATATTTTATGGGCATGGCCTACTTAATTTCAAAGAACTAAAGGCTTTATTATCAAATTTCAATAAGCCTAAGAAAACAATAAATCTTCAGGCATTCATAAATGCAGTAAAAAGAGTACGGTAATTTTTAATTGTAATTTAATTTAATTGCCACCCTCAATATTTAAGTGAAGATTCATTTTTTAATTATAGAAACAGTCTTGTGCGTTCGTTTTATTTGCCAAATTGCATAATAATTCCAAGGAATGTGTGCAAAAAATCATACATATAGCTGGCTGAGCTTATATTTGCGTAAAGGGCTTTGCACAGAGTTTGGCGGGGGTGCGGTGAGAAAACTTAAATTTCTTGATTGCCCCGTCAACCACTGAAACCAAAACCAATCTGTTCCGCCAATATTTAACCGCATTTGTTGGGGCGACAAAGAAACCACACACCCACACACAAACACACGCACACACATACACATACACTTAGAAAATATTCACTTACATGCACACCGACAAGCAAAGAAGACAAGCAGTCAGACAGAAAGAAAGATAGACGGAAAAGCAGAGAAAGGAATAAGAAGAAGAAGAAGAAAGAGGCCAAAGAGAGACGAAGCCGCTGAGTTGGTGTGTCTGGAAGGGGAAGAGAGAAAACTAACCGCAACCGCACGTGTGTGTGGCAAAGGCAGCGTCGGTGATGGCGACAAAAAGGAGCAAGATTTGGATGAAGCAAGCCAGTGGTGGGGGGGGCAATGGAGTGGGTAAGTTTGCTGCACGCGGCACACGTCGGAAAAAGTCGAAAAGGAAACACGCTGAAAAGACGCTCGGCGCGGCGAACATGCAGAGAAAACGGCGGAAAAGGCAACAAACAAAAAAACCGCCTGGACTGCCTGTGGTCGGTGTTGTTGTTGTTGTTGTAGTGCAAGTGCTCATATCTCCGTTAGGGATGAGTTTGTCTGCGTACGTGTGAGTCTATGTTTGTTGTCGTTGGCGACCGAAAAAAAAGAGGGAAAACTACACGACATGGTTCAACGTCAAAGCGAAATGGGGCGCCGCGCGTCCGCCTGTCCCGTTTTATCATCAGGCGTCAACGTAGATAAAAAACAACAACAGAGAAGCCAACAACAACAATAACAACAAGGAGCAGAACGTAGACAACCGCTGCAATCTGAATTAGACGACGACAAGGACGTGGAAGATGAGCGTGTCTGGCGTGGGTATTCGATGTCATGTGGCATTACCACGCTTTCCGATCGGCAGAGTCGGGATTCATGTACGCCAGTGTGAAAAAGCTAAAAAATATTATACAAACAGTGAGACCCACACTTGACTATGAAGCCTTACTGTCCCCGAGTTTGTGGTGGGAGTTTTTTTTTTTTTTTTTTTTTTTTTGTGGGGGGTGGGGGGGGGGGGAGCGGTTGGCTTCTCACCATTGTCACAACGTAATTTATTTTTGGCGCAATTTTCAGAGAGTTGCTAACCACACTTCTGCACACTTCTCTTCTTGTGGTTGTCCACATAAAAAGTCCACCCACTTTATCAGCCACTCTTCGCATCGTTCCACTCACCTAGCCAGCCCAGAGTCAGCACGTGCTGGTGTGGTTGATGTGATTCCCCTTTTAGTATGCTCCTTCTCACTCTGTCTCTCTATAGATTCAGCTAACATGCACAGGCATTAAGTGTATTCCACATGAGTGGATTTTCTGAGATTCGCGATGGTTTACAGCGTGTTAAGTGTTTAACCTGGATCAAAGTGAAATCACTTGCAGCGGAATGTGGTATACGGATTGCTCTCATTCTGCCAATGCCATAACATCTGTCATTATCAATTTCAAAGCACAATATAAAATTTATTTAGCTTTGATATTTCACTATTTAATTGAAAATTATAGCACATTTATAATTAATTAATTTATTTGTTTTTTGCTTTTATTTTTTAAATAAAAGTATTTTTTCTCTATAGTCTTAATACAGAATTTTTAGTAATTTGTTAATCTAATTTGTAATGCCTATTAAAAATATTCCAAAAGAAATTCAGTTGTGCAACATTTCAGAAACTTAGCAACATGAGTCTAAAACATTTAATCAGCAACAAAGAGGAAAATTGGTATTAAAATGGATTTTATGAAAAAAATAAGTAAAAAATCTAAAAGGGCTTATTTTTTTATTATGATTAAACCCCCCTTCCCCCTCCCCCCTTAATAAGCTTATTTTTTTTTACATAAAATTAAATTCAAATTTTTAAGACATTTTTAATTCCAATGTGTAAGCTTCAGATCTTATTTCTAGGCCAAAATCTTATTTAAATGAACTATTTGAATAAACGAAAAACTAAATTCACAGTCCATTCAATTCTTAAATCAAAAGAATTCTCAATTACAAATTCAATAGATACATGAAATACTATTTAATCTACTGTAAGATTGAATCAAAATGAATTATAATTTATCACTGGCTTCCAAGGTATTGTGAAAATAAACCCTTTTCAGTGCTTAAAACTGATAAATCTAAGAGGAAATTGAGTTTTAAGTCAATTTAATAGTCGAATTAGTTGATGTATCAACAATACAGCAAAGCTGATTTTCAAATTAAAGCAAACTTTCAACCAAAATTCAATCAATCTTCAAAGTGTCCTGTGTATTTGTTGGATACATTTTCAAGGGAAAGTGTGCCTCAAAATCATTTTACAACCTCTTCCAATTCCAATTAAAACGAGAACTGTATGCTTGACAAGCTTGAAATTGGTACACTTTAATCCATTAGGTCAACATGATTTATTTTTTGTAAATTCCAAAGCACCTGACAAGAGGAGTTTATATGAGACACCTGCCCATTGAATTTGTTTGCCATTCGAGTGATTTGATTGTCAATAGGTAAACGAAACTCCAAGTAAGTGACACACGCCAAAGTTGTCTACATTCCAGGATAAAAGTAATCTTTTATGTATATGCTCCCGCCTTGTCTGCTGCTGCTGCTGGTGATGCTGCTGCTCCTTCAAGCGGCACACTAGGCAAACAAGGACATCGAGTAGGCATTGTTCACACTGTTGGACAAGTAACATTAAGTTTAATGTACTCTGACTGCTAATTGCTTCGTGTACATTCATTCCACTGATGGCGATGATGATGACGACGATGAAAGCCTCCGAATGCCACTGTCATGTTCACTGGGCACTCTGTACCAAGCCGCCCAAATTGCGACCTCGAGTCTATAGCGAACTTGACAGCCATTCATGTACGGATATGAGGCTTGCGGCATCAGCATCAGCAGCAGCCCCGTCATCATCATCATCATTATCACAGACTTACAAACAACTAGGTATCGACTTTGTAGTACAAAGTACTTTTAGGCTGAACGGCAACGCAATCATTAAATGAGATGCTCAACAACCGGAACGTCAAATGTCCTTGGTGCAATGCTGGTAGGCGTGATTGTGGGCAACATAAACATATGCGAAACAGGCGCCATAAACAGAAAATTCTGGGTCCCATCATGACGGGATTCTAGCCAACAGCAGGCCTAGTGGGCAAACGGAATGACAACGATTCAACCAGCCGGGCTGTGATTGCAACCGCCTTGGGCCTTGGTTGGCCTCGTCACGGATTGACTTTTCCCAAACACTTGCTCTCTCTCTCTCTCTATGGATTCCATTTCGTCTCTCCCTCTCTCTCTCTCTCTTAACCAGTGCCCGGATGAGTTTCGAAAATTTATGTCATGAATTTGCTTTGGTCTTTCGATTTGATTAATGTTGTGACAATTTTACAAGTGTCGCGCCCCAAACTGTCCAAGCGAGCAAAGTTCGAGTAAGGATTCATCATTAACAGAAACGACCCGATCCGACTCCAACTCTAACTCCAGCAAGCGGAATATATAAAGCCGTAACAACAGACACACAACTGAGCCAGACATGCCGAGTTCACATGCTCTGGAATCAAGAGAGTTGAAAAGGCCTACATATTTTTACTACTATTGTAATGCTTTCATTGTTCCGAATTACACTGAAAAAATAAACTTCAATTATATTTTTTCAAAAATGGATTTCGATGAGTAAGTAGGGTTCCCTAATTTCAAACGACTAAGTATTTATATCATATATCAATTCTCTCTTAAAAAATCTCTCGATCTGTAAAACTAAACTTATATCAAGGACTACGATTTCCAGAAACAATCATAAACCTTTCAACAAAAATCTATTTATTCAAAGTTCTTTTTAGATATTCCAACTGACCTACAGTCTTTTTTCTCAACTTCTAAGAAGAGACCAAATATGGCTTTATTGATTTGTTTTCTCTACGGACTAAAATAATTTTTCATGCCTTTGAATTTCAATTATGCTAATTTGGGAATATAATCGGAAGTCCCAACAAGCCATTACAGAAACATATAATCATATGTGAAGCATAAGCACTTCCGTCTATCCTTAAAGAAAAAATAATAGAAACGAGCAAAACGAGAGAGCTTTTCCTGTTGAGGCAAAAGTCAAAGACATTTGACCCACACCCATTTTGTCAGTGTAATAACACTTTTGTTCATGAGGGTTGTCATTTTGTCTGTCCAACCGACTGTCTCTCTATGTGTCTATCGGTCGATCCATCCAATCCAACAGTCTGGGAGTCTGTCCATTTGTCAGACTGTGTGCGTGTAAGCCTTGCCTTGACTTGTTGTCGCGGGTATTTTGTAGCGGAATGATTGAGGCGTTTGGATAATCCGTTTGTCATGGCTTTTGACAAAAAGCTAATTGTCAGGAGAGTGGGATACGAAAAGGGGTGGAGTTCTGGAGCTTCCACAGCTGGAGAAATATCTTTGGCCACAAATGCTTGCTTGGTTAGCTCGGTTATGGGTGCGTGTGTGTCTGATAGTATGGGCGTTGTTTTGGGCGGTTCAGCAATGATTTGATGTTGGCCCTGCTCGCCTCATGGCCCCATGGATAGGTTTTGTCTATTTGGGATCAGTGGCAAGTGCCTTGACAAGGACTCGCACAAATGGTTTTATTGTGACATTTCATTTTTACGCCCAGTGCCTGCAGATGCTCTTGATTAATTATCGCCAGGCTGTCATCCTCCTCTGGCCCCAGAGTGTGTGTGTGTTGTCGAGCGCTCCCTGATTTCGCCTGGTAGCCTTGGGACTCTTCAATTTGGTTGCATACGTGGAATGTGGCAAGAAAAAAAGTTATATTGGCAACTTGTTGTTGAGGTTCTTGAGCTCTTCTCTCGCTCTCTTGACAGCTGTGTCTGTGTCTCTCTGTACGTGTGATAATCAGTTGGCAGCAAAGTTTAAAGCGTTGCCCCCTCGTCAGACCCACTCAAACAACGCGAGCCCGACCACAATTTCCGCTTAACCAAGATAAATGACGTCTACCACACTCAAAGATACACTTTACTTGTTGTATGAGTGTCGGTGTGCGTGTGTGTGTGTGTATGCCCATTTGTGGGTTTATATAGCCAAGAAAATTTATGCAGAATCAACATTTATATAAGCTGGTGCAGAGTGTGCTCCCAGAAGTGTTGGTAGAGTGGCTGTACTTGCTCTTCTTTATGTATGAATGCATATGCATTTGGATTTATTCACACGCCACATTCACTACAATTCCATATTCACATATCAATCCAACCAACCAGTCAACTAACCACCAACCCAGCCATCCAACCAGCCAAAGCTTCCTCCTACCAACTCATAGCATCTAGCTAAGCTAGCCAGTCAGTCAGCCAGTCAGGCAGTCCATGTCAACTGCATTACCTGCCCCAATGACGAATCAGTCAATCGAATTGAATGCATTACGTAATCGTAAATCAATCTCTCCCCAATTGACAAAACCGTGCTACCAAGCGACCTTCCTTCCGTTACTCTCGGAAAATTGAATGGCAATTAAAACTCGAATATGTCACTTCTAAAATCAGAATTAGAATATAATGAAAGTACATAAAGTGGCTCTTCTCGATTTTCCGAATGGTAAAATTTTAATCAAGCGAAGCGCCACTGAATTGATTGCAATCTACTCACATATGGATGGGACAAGCTTGGATTGAGGTTGAATTTAAATCAATCAGCTTGATTTCGGAGTTAAGCAAATGGAGACATGGGAGGATACATATCTTTAACCTTTGACCGGTCGATTCACTGACCGAAATATTTATGCGTACTCGTAAGTTTTATGTTAATTCTTGGGGCTAAGCTGGCTTTGAATCGGATTTGAGTTCAATTCCTTGGACTCAGCGTTTCTAGAGAAACAGGCACAGTTGGGGGTTCTTTCATATTGTATTGTGTGAAAGAGAATTGCAACAAGTTTTCTTCGACTGGGAGTTATGCTAAGTAAATTGCTTTCTCACACGAGAAGAGGAAAGATCTTGGTGTATTCTAAAGATTACTGAGACTTTCTGATAGCTTCTTTCTTATAAATATCAATAGCCCTTATATTATATTTTCTAATTTATTTACTAGTAATAATAAAAACTACAAAGGAAATTTCTTGCGCTTGGTTCGGTCTTGGCAACATGAGTCAGCAACAAGTCTCCTTGGCAACATTTCGCTGGAGACTGCAATCATGCTGAAATAAAATGCTAATCTATAGCAAAGAAAAAATATTTTTCAAAGTCGTTTTCAAATAAACAGAAGATTATGCAAATCCTTGTTGCGCGCTTAATAGCTCAATAATTGTTATCCGATAAAAATATTGCATACAAATTAAATCAACCAGTAAAGATATGAGGCTATCCCAAGTCTGGGCAGACTTTAATTAATCACTCGAATATTTCCCAAAGCAACAGCTGAGTTTGCTGGTGTGAGTAAAATATTTCAGTCTTGCAGTGTCAATGGGATTGTAAATGCGAATTGTACAGTCATTCCAATGGTCACTGGCACGGTGGGGTGGCGAAATTGGCTAAAACAAAACGCCGTCATAAGTGCTCGTCAACACTCAATTGTTGTCAATAGTTACATAAATTAGAATCAAATTAGGTCCTCAAATGGACGCCATCAAATAGAAAGCCCCTGAACGGCCAAGAGTGTTAGAAGAGTGTTCGAAAGAGCTGAAAGCAAAATGCTTTGCCTGTATGTGCGGCGTATAAGAGAGAGCCCACCCTCGTGTAAAGCAAGAGATAAACGAGAGCGACCACTGCTGTCGCCTTTACATTTTACGCAGTAATTTGCTGCTTCGTGGTCATGTTGCAGCAACATTTTAATGTTGCTGTTGGGCTGCTCATACTTCGGCTCGGAGAGAAAGAACCCGAGAGAGGACTTAATCAAAAAATGTGCTCATTAACAGTGGGCAAGCAAATAACATAGGAATAACAGAAAATAATTAAATAATAACATAGGACAAAACAGAAAAATGTTAACATTTCAAAATCGGAATTGGAACGACGAGGTTGTGCCGCGGAGAACGGAGAACGGAGAATTGAAATTGAGAATTGAGAAAATACAAAATATTCTTTCTCCGTCGACGGAAAGAATCTATAGTTCGATTTGATTGAATTGTGAATAACCATAACAAATCAACAAAATATTTAACTAATATATTTTCTAAGCAAAAGTAATTAAATATTGTCATTCGATTGATTAAAATAAAATAATATAACTAAAAAATAATAATAATATAAAAACAACTAAAAAAACAACCACTATGTTAAGTTATTCGGGCCCATTGGATACGTTGACGTCGACTAGCGGACGGAGCTGTTCGGGTTACACGTTGCCAATTTAGAGTATGTTTGTGTGTGTTTTGTGTAATCACCCCCTCCGAACCATTCGTCCTCGGTGTAAGTCGTCTCCGTGGCTCCGTGCCTCTGTGTGTCCTCAAGAGTGAGTGAGTGAGTGTGAGTGTTGGTCCTGTTGGTGTGACATCACCATAGATGCTGAGGCTGCTCTACTAATGCTGCCGATGCTGTTGACACGTGCGAAGGCCAACGTTGGGTGCAATGCACAGTGCCGAAAATTGTCGCGACTTGTGTTATTTATTTTTTTTGGCAACCGCTGTGCTGCGGTCGCACATTTTGAGAAAGTGGGACGCCAAAATGCATCCAAATCCGACAGTGTTGCCCCGCCGCGAGAGCCGACAAAAGCCGTGCAACCGTTAAACCGTGAACCAACAACCACTCTCTCCCTGCACTAAGTCCTGCCAATAATCGCGGTGCAGTGCAACGAGAATCTGCGTCAGGGTATTTGTGCAATAAATTCGCTGGCCGACCGGCGGCGGCCGACGTGCTAATTGGAATATGTTAATGTGTGTGCGACGATGACAGCAACAGCAACAGCAAGTGAGAATCGGATTCGTGAAATTGGCCAAAAATTGAGCGTGTGTAGAGCCAAGACAGCGGGACGAAGAAGCTGGGGCTAGGCTAGGCAAATGCAAATATTTGTGCAGGCCGGTCGCGGGCGCTCTGCCAAAGCTGGCACAACAACACACAACACGGAACACAACAAAGCCGACGCCAACAAAATGAAAAGCAACAAAAGCAATTATGCAAATATTGAAAAATAACAGTACACAGAACGAGAAATGAGTGAGATAGAAAGCTAGCCAGGAAGCAAGCAAGCAATCAAGTGCGGGTGTAAATTTTGAATGTGAATGAGGCTGTGTGAGAGTGTATTGAAGTGTGTCGATGTGTGCGTGTAGAGTAGAATTTGAGGCTCCAGCTCATTAGCATAAGCCAGGCAAGGAGCCGTTACGACCAAACTCATGCATACATCGATTACATGGTCATATATTCTATATGTACGCATACACATACATATATATATATAAATATATTTGTTATACATATATATATGTATGTGTGTTTGCCCATTATATATTAGTCTAGAGAATTTTGTTGCGCGCCCGTCCCTGGTTTTGTGTCCGCGCACAATTAGCGCCAAAGTCCACAAAATCTACTAATCAAACAAAGCGTGCAAAAGAGACAGCCGAAAGACAGTGGACAGAGGACGGGGGACGGGGGAAGGAGGACAAAGATTGAGAGACTGCTAGACTGACAGCCATGAGAGTCTGACGGGCTGAGTGTCTGACAGTTTCGCGGACAAATGATGAGTCTGTGGGTTTTTTGGGCTCTGGAAACTGAGCACCCTGGAAACTCAAGTTAAATTAGGCAGTCTCCTTGAACACGCCTCTTGTTCGGTCTCCAGTTTACTGATGCTGTTTTCATTTTATTATCGCCCAGGCATTGGGAAAATACCCGCGTAATCTATTTTCATCGCTCGACTTATTTTAATCTAGACATAGCCTGTGGAAAATCTACACACCAAAAAAGAAAAACATATACAAAAATAACAACAACAACAAAAATAAAAACAGACAATTTTTTTTTTTTTAAGAGCATTGCAATTGTAGCCCTCCTCTGGTCTGAGTATCTGGAGTTCTACTTTTAACTTGTCATAGAAGGAAAGATTGGGGCAACTTGTCGGGGACACGGCACGTTGCAGTCAGGGTAGAGAATCTTTATACCAGCCTGTGGCAACCATCAATTTCCAGGCTTTGCATTCGTTACACTGCCAAATTAAAAGTAATTTTTAAGGATTTATTTTGGATTTACTGCGTCATTGTCATTGCCATTGCCATAGCCATGGCCAAGGGGTCTCTTGTCGCCATGACTATGCAAGAAATGTTTGGATTTTTGGATACGGATTATAAATTGATATTAATACGCGTAATTTACAAACCTGCCACTTATACAGAGGTAGAGGGCGTAAGAACAGAAGCCACAACAGCTTCCTATCCGAGGCGCTAGCGGATTATGCCCCTCCAGCAAGTTTGCTGGAGGTTCTGGTTACATTCTAGCTAGGCGCCCGTTTCATGTTGCCCGTGTAATTAAATTATCGCAAGTTTATCGCGAAAGATGAGCAGCCAAGTACGCTCCCAAAATGAGGAATAACAGCCACGACCAGGCCAGGCCAGGCTGGGCCGGGCTGGGCTGGGCCAGACCACTCATGGAGTGGTTGTGGAAGTGGCACTTTTTGTGAATTACTCCCCTGGCAATGGCATCTTCTACTCAAGTTAATTACTTGGTTAGATTTTCACAAACTTTAAGTTAATTATTACACGCTTCCGCACGCAAAACTTTTCTAAGCGTCCGTGAGATAAATGTTCACACTCTTCCCACTCATTCTCCCATCTTCCCTTAATTTGAACTTCTGCTTTTGATGAACTCTCAAGGCACACCAGAAAAAAAAAATGAGAGAATACCCAATTTTCCTAGCATTTCACACTTCTGTGGTGGAAGAGCAGAGCTTTGATTGGCCTGTTTTGTAATTTTAACGGAAGTGATTTATCAGAAATTTATTTGGGATTGCAAAATTTTCAACCCGCTATCCCCCTTGGCCCAATATCGGGGAGCTGTCGTAAAATGAAAACTGAGTTATGAGCTATTTGTTTGGTCTTTTCAATAAGCTTTCTCATAAAGCAATAAAAAAGTACTTTGGCTTGTAATATTACCAAAATTGCGGCAAAACCCAAATGGATGCTCTGGTTTATCTGACATCTCCAAAAACTATAAAGCTGCACTCTATTTCAGACAGAGGACTCTCTTATTTGCCTGCTAAACAAATTCGAAAATCAATGTCCTTGTAATTTTTTACGAACATTTTTTATGCTAAAAAAAAATATGTAGCTATATATACCATATAGTATATATATAATATTCGATTTGCTCAGATGTCTGACAGAAGAGGAGAAGGAAGCCAAAACAAACCAATATAGCCCTGAGTACCTGTTTGTCCCTCTCCTTGAATAGGTATTAAACCCACTCATCGGAATTATTCGGATCTGAATAGCATTATCTCATATAGATTTGATATGTTTGTGAAATGTGTGGTTATGTAATAAAATATAATAAATCTTAATCAGGTCAAATAATTGAAGCAAAAATCCGAAATGTCTGTATATGTTTTTTTTTCGATTCCTGTCAAAAATATTTTTCAAGAAAAAATCTTAATTAATTTTTCATTTTCCTTTTTATACATCAGTCTATTATATAATCCATGGATTGTTTATCTGAAATATTTTTACAAAGCAAAAAAAAACATTCTTTTTTTTTTTTTTGAACAGGAAAATGTTTAGCTAAACTCATTTGAAATATTTGAATAACTCCAAGAAAAAAGTTAACGAAATGAATTTTTATTACTTTTGAAAAAAAAAAATGAAGAATGTTTGGGCAATCAAATAAAAATTATTCTTCGCTTGTAAAATACGCATAAAATGGCAAGGAATTTGTATTTGATAGGATTTTCAATATATTCTTTATTGTAAGACAGGTGGGATGCTTTGCGGGATGGATTGAAGAATTTCATTTCTCTTTTTTTTTCCCCTTGTGTTTTTTTGAAATCAGTGTAAATTTAATAGTGCGCATATTTTGAAAACCAAAATCAATTAAAATATTACAAAAATATATGTATATATGTATGAAGAGAAAAAAGGCATTTCCCAGTGGGATATCTCGTTTATTTTCCAATGGGTTGCAAATTCAGGTCTCTGAATGGACATTTGCGGCTGCCATATCAAACAATGGACTGACCAATATTTATATTGTATAAAACTGTATAAATGTATATATAAGAGGGGAGACAGGGGAGGGGAGACAACGAGAATGGGGAAGAGAATTTTCCACAATCAATCAACTGATTTCTGTGCTGTTGGCTACCGAATCGAATAATTTTCCGATTGCGGCCAAAGAAAGAGAGAGAGAGAGAGAGAAGGACCAACTGACAGTGGGTGGAATGAAAGGCTGTCAACGTCAACTCCCTCTCGGTCTGTGGAAGTGAGCAAATAAAAATCAATTTGATGTTAAAAATTTTATTAACTCCAAATCGAATCGATAGAGAATTTTATTTTATTTTATTTTTATTTTTTTTTTTGCTCTTTTCTTTTCATTTTTTTTCACAATTTTGCACATTTTAATAAAGTAAAACAATTCGAAGAATATAAAAATGAAGAAGAAGAATGAGAATAAACAAAAATTTGGATCTACACAAAGACAAATTTAAATTTTGGCCTTTTTTTGAGACCAGTTTTTTTTATTTTTGTGACTCTCTATTATTTTCATTATTTGTTTCGGGCCCAAAAACCATTTATCCACTGTCTTACCCTTGGCGGAACCCAAGTAAGAACCCTTTTTCCTTGGCCCGCCGGGTATTTGCACATGCCAACTGACTAGGCTCCACTTGGCTTGCATTTTTCCCCCGTTTCCGATTCCCCGAATTCCCGTTCCCCGTAGGACATTTTGTGTTTCCGTTGTTCGATTTACGCTTGCGCTTTTTATTATTATTATTAAACTAACATAAATCGTGTGATTGTTTACTCAACAGAGTGTTGTTGGTCTAGGTTTTTGTTTTTTCACATTTTTAAGGCAAACACACACATACGCACATGCCCTCCTCTGCCTAGTTGGACCTGACTAGACCCAAAACAATTTATTTATATATGGGGGACTCAAGTAGGAAAACGGTCCTGGAATTATTATGTTCTCTTAGCCAAGTTGAACCGCATTTCAAACACATGTTTTATTTTGTGTGTGTGTGGGTGTGTGTGTGTGTGTGTGTGTGGGTGCGTGTGTATTTTGTTAGCAGTTTCTTGCCCATTCCTTTGGTTTTTGGTCCTTTTATTTTTTCTCTTTTTTTTTTTTTTTGTCCTTGCGTTTTGTTTGTTTGTTTGCACATTCTTAACTGGCAATCAGCTTCGCCCTCTTCGCATTCTCAGCCGCACCCACTAAAAGCTTAGAATGCGAAGCTGAAAATTGTTTTGGCCTTCTCGTAGCAGAAATCGTTGGAGTGTGGGTTCGTCTGGCTGTTGAGGAACTTTTGTCATTTTGCTAATTTACTATTATTTGCTTTCTGTTTACATGACCTTTCGGCACAATGGGCTTTGCCGGATGGACCAATTGATATTTCTCTTTGGTCCTTGAGTGTGGCAAAAGTTTACTGATTCAAAATTTATCAGTTATTTGGGCAAGATTACAAGTTTATTTGACTTAACAATTAGGAAATTTATCCTTGATATGCTTAGTCAATCAGCGATAGGCTTAATTGTTATACTTTCGATTTTAGTTGAATTGATTTCACTACTTAGTCTTCCTTTTTGGTAATTACAAGCTTATAGCTTATCTCAAAAGATAATGTATCTTCGTTTTTAGAAACCCTCTAAAACCGATTTGGGTCTGCATTGCATACTAAACTAATCCAAATTGTCTTAGAATACATACAAGACTTTAGTATGGATTATTTCTTAGTCAAGAGAAAGCAGGTAGAATAGCTTATAGACTAAATTTGATTGAGATCTATAAGAAAATACTGATACCATCAAACCCAACTTTAATATGAATTGGGACCTTTCATTGTGGTAGTTTTTTAAGCTGACGATATATATAGCCCTCATCTGATTCAATCTTTAGAACATAATGAATATCCCCCAACTTCTTCGAAAATACTGATACCATCAAACCCAACTGTAATATGAATAGGGACCCTTCATTGTGATAGTTTTTAAGCTGATGATATATATAGCCCCCATCTGATTCAATCTTTAGAACATAATGAATATCCCCCAACTTCTTCAAAAGTTATCTTACCTCATAGGACAATGCATCTCCGGTGTTATAAGCTCCTTTAAAAGATCTCATTTGTCACTAAGCTTATCAAACAATATTTCTTAATCCTATTTATAAATTTGGATTAAGATTGACTTAAGAGTACAATATATTTGATATCCACGACTCCGATTGGGTCTGTATATAATGGTCCGATCCACATGAAGCTGAGTATTTAAATGTGATCGTGATTCTTATATATATTATATTCTTATATTCTTATTAGTAAATACAGATGATATCCACAAAACCCAATTTGGGCCATGCTTAATTTGATTAGCCTTCTTCAATACTTTGACTCATAGCTTTTGAGCCGACCATATAGATATTTCTTATATAATATAAATTCCAATCCTTAGAACAAATTGAATATACCCTAAGTTCTTCGAAAATAAGTTTATTTTCTTTTTAAGCCGAAACAGCATCTGCTGTTTACTTATTCGTTTTGCTGAAGTGTTTATTTTTCTGCTGGTCTTCTTGTTTTCTTACGACGCTTAAATGGACCGTAAGGTTTTAATTAGTCGAATTTATTTAGATTAAATTGGACTTTGGTCCAGTTTCCTTCTTTTTTTGTTTTTGGGTCAACTCAGCTTAAATTCTTTAATTGGGAGCGTTTATCATAATGCGAAAATCGGAGAGATGTCAGGTGGTTATCAGACTTTTGGATAGTCTATTTTCAAGTCTAGTGAAAGGAGGTGGCCTTGCTTATGGATGAATATTATTAAATTAACTTTTATAGATGAAAAAAAAAAAATCAGCAAAATGGATTTCCAAATTAAGCCTAATCAGAAATCCTTTGAGTGTTTCTGAAATTTTTATGAGAATGACTTTTAGCCTGAGGAGAGCCTGGCCAAATAAAATGAGCTCCGAATTGTGTAAAATAATTCAAGTTTTTTTTTTTTTTGCTTTATCCATTTTTCCTTTACGCTTTGTTCTTTGCCCAGAACACCGATATTTAACGTAATCAGCTATTTCGTATTTTTTGGCGCTTCTCTAATTTTTTATTAACGCCCTGATTCTCTCGTTCCACGTTTCCATCTCGATTCATTCCCTCATTTAAGATATTCGACCCTTTGTGTACATGTGTATGTGGTTTGTATGAGCGCCTCTGAGAGCCAACTTAACTAGGTCAGGGGATTAACTTTGTTAATAATGAAACACGCAATATTGCTCCGGCAGCTGTTGCGAACCGATTCTACAGGGTTCAGCGAAGTAGCTGCCTTTAAAATTTTTTTGTTAAGCTTTGCAGCCCGGCAAGTCTGTCGGAGAACTCACCGGATTCGTTGAGTGGCAGTCAGCGGATGGAATAAGATTGACTTGGCTGGAACGGGGAGCTGGTTGAAGGGTACGCTGGTCGCAATGCGTTGTGATTTTGTGCTTGTAACGCAGTTTTCTCTTCTTTTTTTTGTACTGGAAATTCTCTGGCGTTGCTGTGGAAGAGGAAGGCTCCTGAATTATTTATGACAATTAAGTTGTAATTTCATTTTATTGTCTTCACCGAACGCCAACATTTCACCGTCACCTCCTTCGCCAACGCAACCAACGAAACGTTGCCATCTTTTCGGGGTCTCTCGGTCCGCGTGCGCGACACAAAGGAAAAAGGGCTCACCTCCCTTCCATCGACGGTATGCCAGGCAGTTAACGGAGGTTTTCTTTGTTCTTTCATCATTTCACACACACACACACACACAAATACACGCACACGCACACGCACATACAAAGAAGCAAGACTCCAGCTCACCAGCTTGGCAGCTTTTTCGCTGGCTCTTCTAGCCCAGCTGGGCGGCGTTTAGGATTCTTTTTGTCCTCGTTTTTAAGGTCCCTCAGCTAGCACAAAACGATTGCCCTTTTCTTGCTCCACTAGCCCCTTGTCCCTACCACTACCCGTACCCCTTGTATATCCCTTCCGGCTACGCCATTGCCTTTTGCCATTCATTCCCTTGCCAAAAGCCACTACACAAGTCGCTCCCTTTTGGCTCCCTAACACTGGGTTTGTGTGAATTTTCGCCAGTGTTTAGTCTACTCAAATCGTAAATTGGAAAATATGTGTTTCTTTTTGTTTTCTGTTGTTGCTTTTTTCTGTACTTGATATCCCCTTCCACATTGTAAAAGCATTTTTTTCTTTTCTCATTCTTTCTTTCGTTTCGTAATACAAATACCCCGAATATACTGAAATATTTAGATATACAATATAAAGCGGTTCCGGGACCAGCTTCCCTGGCTTGATATATTTATAGTTCGCTATATCTCTGCATGAAAATATAGCCTGATTTAAAATTATAAACTTGGCTTACTTTGCAATAAACTCAACACTTTAATTTAATACCAAGTTTTACAAATATTTCTCTTGTTTTTTTTTCCCAGTATCTTTTGTTCTTTTAAGGGAAAAATATTTGATTTTAATAATGAATCTTTTGATGTATAAGAATTTCTTGGAACAAAATATTTAAGCAAGGCTTTTCGTAACAATTAAAAATGATAAAGTATTTTTTTTTTTTTTGAAATTTCTGGAAATTATCTTAATATTTTATCAAAGAAAAATTACATTATTTATATCACATATTTATGATCTTTAAATATTCCCAAAATTTAAAAAATCCTGAGAATTCTGAGAGGTTTTGAGAATGTTTTGAGAATAGAGATTTTATATTCCTCTCTGACCATGAAGTCAATAATAGAAAAATCTTCTCACCTTTTCCATGAAGTCAAAAAGATTTTCGTTTTGATAGTTGAGTCTCAAAACTATCAGCATTTAGTGCTGAAAGCTCAGAGTCATAAAGCAGCAAAATGAAATTACCCGGGAGATATAAACAAGTCTATTCCGTGGGAAGCCCATTCATAAAATATGAATGAACCAAAGCCCATAAAACAGCTAATATATATATATACATATATTTTGTTTTTATAATAAAAGTCTGAAGGTATCATAAACTTAGCCAAAGACATCAGCAGTTGGTAATTACTAAGAAGACAGAGAGAGAGAGAGAGAGAGAGAGAGAGAGAGAGGAGAATTCATTTCCCTTTTCCGCTGCAATTTAAGGATCCTTGTTTATTTTCTCATTTGAATTTAAGATTTTGGATGATGATAAAAAAAGCTTTTAGTTCTTTAATTGTCCCAGCTATTTGGCTGGGCAGGTAATCACAAATTATCATTGGCAAGTCAGTTAAAGGACAATGAACAATAGTCCTTGTGGGCCATTAAATCTAGCGCCTTAATTGCCACATTACCCAGAACTGAGAATAGAATAAAACATTTGTCAATGACCAAAAGAGGCATTAAGACCAGGAATTCTCGCATCAAATCCAAATTTGGACCCACAATCAATGCCCATCTCCAGGGGAGTCCTAGAGTCCTCTTCAAAATGTCCTGGTCCAGGTTATATTTAATATTCTGCAGGCTCTCAGAGCCACACTGAGAGAGACATGAGTCCGAGATTGGCTCGAATCAATTATTTATTAACCAGAGGAATCCCCTTCGACTACTTCTTCTTTTTTATTTAGCTTGCTTTCCAATTCAATGTTTTCTTTTTTTGGATGTCCTGCATGACTTGTTGTTGATTTTGGATGTCCTTTGGGCCTGTCCTGTGCATGTGTTGGACATTATTTAATAACAAATTCTAGTTACCATTGCAAAGCTGTACGAGACTCGCTAACCAAATTACTCAAAGTGTCTGAACTTTGGCGCCAAGTAGTCGCCAAGAGGACGAAGAAGAAGAAGAACCAGATGAACGCCCATCGCTCGGAACCTGCCGTGCATTTAGCGCCCTTCAATTGCCCACCAGCTGCGACACGGCGGTGGTCTCAACTTGAGGTCTTCGGAACTTCAATGCTCTCTCTATCTCTGGGCTGGCAGCTGGTGACTTCTTAAGCCGCGAAGGCATTGCACTGTCAAAAGTTTTTGACACGTACGACGAGCTAAACTTTTCAGCGGTGGGCTGGGCAGTATAGGGCAGAGTAGGACAGGGCAGGGCAAGGCAGGGCTGGCCAGGACATAAATAAACACGTTCGCGTCCTTCCTAAGCCAAGGACGTGACTGGCGGTAGTGGCCAATGGACGGTCGGACCGGCCGGGTTGCGGCCCACGTGCCCAAGTTGCTATAGCCTTCTTGAGTTTGTCCGATTCGTCCTTTGACGCGGCTGAGCTCGTAAATTTTTCAACAAGTTTTTATTATTGTTCCGTGTCCCCAGAAAAATAACAACGGTAACAACAACAACAACACCAACAACTAAGGCAAACTGCAAATTTCGCATCCCTGTAAAAAGTGAGGTTAAGACCTGAGAATAAAGTGAGGTTATGTGTTATGCTTTTGCCATTGTACGTGTGTATGTGTTGTATTTAATAAAATTTACGAATACGGCTGCAAATAATTTATGGTTCTGGGGATTTGCACATTTATCCTCGGCACAATGTTGCCAAATTATTGAGCTAATAAATATTTACCGTGTGTGTGTGTGTATTTGTGTTGGTATGTGTATCGTATGTGTGCGTGCATGGAGTCGAGGCAACAGAAAAGGTGCCAAACCAAAACTTCAATTCAGCTTCAATCTGTTTCAATCTATTTGTGCCCCTGTGACCCCTATCCATCCCCATCCAAAAGGTCTGCCACATATTTTCATCAGAACGGAACAAAAATTTTCGCCTATCATTTTGAGTCAAAATTTATGGAATATTTCATTCGCTGACAGCTGCGCCTGATTTGTTCTTCCATGCATTTATCATTTTCCATAAAGGCTTAAAGGTTGCCCTCGAACACTCTACCATTCGTCCGTGTCCACAGTTATCAATCAACAAGGCAAGGCAAAAGTGTTGCCCAAACAGATGAGGAAAATTCGGCGAGCACGTGTCCCACTCTAAATGGGGTTCCACTTGACCCTACCATATTCTATTCCATATTAATCAATATGCAATATCACAGCCAACTCCTTTGATTTCTTCACATATTTCACACACACACACACACTGAATCTCAGTCGACTTGAAGTGGCAGGATATGATAGGACAAATTTACATATTGGTCAGGTCCTAGTGTGAATCTGAATTTGTTTTTGAGAAGAAAATTTTGAAACACAAAACAAAGGAATAAATAATTTAGACAACTCTGCTCTCTCTCTCTCTTTCTCTCTCTCTCTCTCTCTCTCTCTCTCTCTCTCTCTCTGACAGTGTCTTGGAAATTGAATTGAACTTTTTTTGTTTCAACTGTCAAATCATAAGGAAACAGCTTGATTAATAGTTAAGTGCAAATAAATGATGCTTTTATTTGGGCTAGACAAATAGGTGGCCCCTCCAAATGGCCCGAAGAGCAATTTCAATGGCATCTGTATTTGATTTTCTTCCTTTGTCCAGCGAAGCCTGCAGTCAGCTTGCTCTTTTCCTCTAATTGCCTTTCATGGCCTGCAGAGCTTTGCTGATTCTCTTTGGCTTAGATCATTTGATCATTTTGTTTACCTGTATCTATAGCCATAAATCTCGCCAGACCAAAATCAATCTATCGCTGACGATTTGTATTAATGAGCAACTTTACAAAGTGATTACTTTTCAATCAATTTGTGAATGGGCCTCCATTCTCCATTTGGCTTAAAGGCTCGAGGCACGCTCCAAAGTGGACCACCTGCTAAGGCTGTTGGGAAATAAACGGCCAACTGTTCGGCCTGGTGGTGGTCCGGGATGGGTATCGGGTATCGAGTGCTTGCTCAAATATTGTGATCAAAGTCCTTAGTCAAGCATTTTGTGTACTAAATATTCTGTGAATTGACTTGAAATTCAAATTTGCGGTTTGCCGAGGCAAACAATTTTCTAAATTATGCAGCCCAAAATGAAAACAAAACAAAACAGAACAAAAACCGAGCTAAAATAGAAGAGCGCAGCAACAACAACAAAAAATGTGAATCAAACCGAAAATCATTCCACCTACTAAATTTTTGGGTTTATTCATTTTATGGGTCTCTCTGTGTATGTGTGTGTGTGTGTTTGTGTGTGTGCTGGTTTAGACAAGGGGTGAACTGTGGCGGCGGTTTTGGATGAGGTTTGTTAGAGCAAATTTCATAATTCGATGTGCTTAGATTGAAATTGATTTCATTCAATTTGTGTGCAAAAAAAAAAAAAAGCCAAAAACAAACAGAGCAACGGAAATAATAAAAAAAAAAGAAGAGGAAGAAGAAGAGAGAAAAAAATGTTATACGATAAAGAATAATCCGGCGGCATATTTTTGGTACGGTAGACTGCGGCGCTCAGTCCGCTGTGCAATTTGCAGCTGCCAACATGGAAGGCCAACAAAAATTTCAATATGATTTCAATTTTCCGCAAAATTGAACAGAGCACGGAAAGTCGAGGAAATTACGGGCGCAACTTTACGCTTAAATAAATTCAAATAAATAACTGTACGCAAATTCGCCAATGAAACTCAACTTGCTAATGCACAAAACTAATATGTGGCTCCCCCCCTTCTATCGACTCCCTCGACTTCTTCTTGGACTCCTCTGACTTCCCTTACCCGGCTGTGGTGAGAGACTCTTGTGATTGGCCACTCAATCGAAATCAACCTCACCTCAGAGCAGAGAGCAGGCAGTTTGGCCAGAAGTTTGTATGTTTAAGCTTTGACGGGATGAGGGCGACGGCAGCGATAAGGGTAAAATTGAAAGTAGAAAGGCTAAGGCAAAAATATTCGTACATATTAATTTCTGTCGAAAAATAAGAAAAACGAGCATCAACCATAAACCAAACTTTGGCAAAAGTTCATCATCATGAGTGGCAGCAGCCAGCAACTAAACCAAACCAAAAAGCAACAACTATAAAACATCACCACCAACAACAACAACAACAATAAGAATAAGAACTCCAACAAGAAGAAGAGGAAGAAGAAGAACCCTAACAACGATAGAGTAGAGCAAGAAGCAGCAGTCGACAACAGCAGCATGTCAAAATCTACCAAACACAAAAGGAAAGAGAGCAGCGAAAGAGAATCAGAAACAGCAACAGAAACAGAAACCGTTACGTATGCGGTGCTCTCCTTGACTTGACTCTTGTTCATAGTGCACAGTGCTCTAAATGCAGTCGAACATTTGCATATGAATACCCGATAGATTTCAATGGAGTTAATCCCTTTTACTTATGTAAATATTATTGCAGGGTAAAAAATATATTCAGCGAATTAAGGACTCGATTTATGGGTGCAAATGGAAAGCAATTTGAAAGTGTGTGAATTTTTATGCGGATGGGGCACCATTTAATCTCGCTCTGCTTCACTCTGAATGTCTTTGAAAAATCAAGCGGTTTTTTTTATTGCAGTCTCTGTTACTATGATTTATAACTAAAAAAAAAAAAAATTGAGCAATCAATAGGAAATTAATTATTTCAGCTGGAGTGGGGAAAAGGAAAATATAACCTGTCAGCTTCAATGATATTATAGGATTAGGCAAGCTATTCAATTATTTTAATTGATTCATATAATTTATGTGAAAAAATATTAATTATGAATTATTTAATATTTCATTTAACTAATTTATTCTGAATAATTGAATTCATGAATAAATTAGTGCTAAAAGGCTTCGGAGCAAATTTTTTAAAATCTTACCCATTTTTTTGATTTTAATAATTTTTGGCTTAATTAACTTAAGATTTGCCCCACTGTGCAAGGCCTTATGGAAGTCTAATGGTGTCACTGGCTCTGGACGGGAAGGTGGCATTTGCTTACTTTGAAGATGTTTCGCAGTCGGAGTGGAGCCTTGCGGGGGGATATCCTCAGATGAGGGGTTTAGTTGAAGCGTTTTCCGCACAGTTTGCAAAATATAAAGTTTGCCTTTGAAAGTTTGCGGTTCTTTTGGCTTTCTTAGGATGGAAAAATGAGGAAATGCCAAGAAATACATTAAGCCAACATAAAGAAGAAAAATTCTTCAACAAAAACAGCAACAAGAACAACAAGAGCAGGACGAACAGGACAGACAATAACGACATGTGTATATAAGAAGAATCGATGCTTGTCGACAGTTGCTTGGGCTAGAGCCGGGTTGAGGGCCAGAAGAGGTGCGGATGTTTTGTCGGTTTTGTGTTAAGCTTAGACACTCATAACTCTGGGGAGATAACAAGGGATTGCCAAAGTCTCTCTTCATCAATCCCATGTAAAAACTGTGCATTTTCATATGCGATTGTGTGTATGTGTGTGTGTGTGTGTGATTTGTTGATGTGTTTGTGTGGGTGTCCATTTTCGATGTGATTGTTGGATCAACTGTTGCCAAAAACCCTTTTAACCAAGTCTGTGTATTCATGAGTAACGGTATCCTGGCAACAGGACTACTCTGGGCCGCAAGTGTCGGTTAATGAATGCTTTGTCAAGCAACTCCCTTTCCCAACTTGGTCAACTTAAAACCCAGTTTACACTATCCAACCACAGGCACACTTCTTGACCAAGCCTATTAAACAAACCACTAGTCCCTGGGTTATATAACCAGGGTGTCTTTCTATTGATTACTTAGAGCGGTATAGGATAACAGAGACAGACAGACAGAGAGAGAGAAAGAGAATGACTATGGGGTGCCACCGCCCCATTAGTCATCTTTTGTACGGGTTGGTCGGTCGGGCTGCTTGGTCTGGCCGCACATAAATGTTCGAATTTCATGGATAAATGAACACAATTGATACTTTTTGTATACTTTTAATCTGCCTTGCTTGCTGCCCACAGGGTCCTACTCCCCTCTCCTTCTTCATCTTCAGGATCTGCAGCTTCTGCCATGCATGCTGATACCACCCACCGTAGACAATCAGACCATTCAATAAGCTTTGGCCGTCAACGCTCTGGCAGGGTTTATTGATGCAAAGCCAACAAATTGGGTTAATTTTGAAAAGAGTATGTTTTTGGGAAGTTCACTTTACTTGGAAGGCCAAACTGATAAAGTATCAGTTCTGAGAAAGAAAAAAAAGAAGTCTATACTCAAATTTATTGATTTCTTTTTGGGCAGACTCATAAAATTTGAAGTATTTTTATGGGATACTGTTGACTAAAGGGTGATTAGAGAACCCATCTATCCAAATTAATTCAGTCAAGCGTAGTCAACGGTACTTAAATACAAAAGCTTAAGTCAGCAAACTGGACAGGGACTCATTTCTGAATACAAAACGAAACTCCTTAAAATTCAGAAGCTGCGCAGTCTGCATTTGTAAAGGATTCTCAAAAAAAACAAAGGCTTCCTAATTTTCCAGTCTATTTGTTCTAGCTTGGCTAACAAGTCCAATTTGGTTTCTATATATTTGTCGATGAAACAAAATGGCTTCGAAAGTCTTGGGAGAGAGAATCGATCCATATTGATCAGAAACTCTTAATAAAAAGAGATCAGGATACTCAGCACATTTTGAAGATCTTCCAAAAAGCAAAGTGCTTAAATGAGATAGATATATATGTCGTCTAGTCCGACTAATAAGCAATAAAGATAGATAGGGTAGGGCTTATTTATTTGATCTGGTGATATTGAAAATCTAAAGGAACCCTATTTCCCTTCTGTATCACAAAGTCAATATGTTCTGATTTCTTTTAAGAGAGTAAAACGGCTGCTTTTTTAAGCAAAGTAATTTATTAGGAATTCTAAGAAATACATTTCAAAATCTCTAAGGCTTTTCCAACGAATTCAAACTTATACCCTACTTGGATCTAAAAATAAAAAAGTAGACCGAGATTCATAAAGGTAACAGTGAATTCCTAAGAGTATTGACTGCTCCAATCAAAGGTCCAGACATAAGTTATTCTAACAATGTCTTATCCATGTGGCCAGAACATATTCATGTTTAATGGTTTCTGTAATTTGCAATAATGTGTTGTGCTGGTTTTATGTCTATATATTTGATTGATTGGTCCGATTTATGAGTCGGGTGCAACTCATCGTTAGCCGATTATACTCACAGCTGTCTTGGTATCAATTTCGCTGCTAATTATACTTTGAGGCTTAAACATTTTAACCTGAACTGTACAATTTGGTGACAGAATAAGCCCTCGGAGAATATCAATGGCAGTGAGCCGTACAGGGCGGGTGGGGGAAAGGCAAATTGGAAACGAGAAGGCTCGATTAATAATAACAAATGGCAACACCTAATGACTGCGGGATTATTGATATAATTTCCAGCTGCAAAAAGCTTTGGATTAAATATTTCCCGTATATGTGTGTGTGTGTGTGTGAAAATGTCCTGTGCTTTAATTTGCATAAAGTTAACAAAAAAGAAAAACAATAAAAATGGAAAACAAACAGGCAACAAATTGTTAACCAAACTAATTAAATGTGATTTCAGTGGCAGAGTTGAATTTGTTTTAATTTAAAATTAATTTCAAATTCAATAAACGCCATCAAACCCAATTAAGTTGCAGTCCACTGAAATGGCCAACGCGCGCGCGCCCTCTTTTCCAAATAAATTTCAAAAATAAATAAATAACGGCGTTAATAATTTCATTATTTTCCAGTGTCATTAAAAAACGAAAAAAAAACAAATTCGCAACAACGCAATGCAAACGAAAAGAAAACAGAAGAAAAAATAAATATACATAATAATAAATGAGCAGAAAGAAGTTTGTTACTTTGTGGTTAAATTGTTCTATAAATTTTGCAATTGTTTTCGTTTTTCTATCAGATCCGTAATATTTTGAAATAATCGAGTTAACAGCGACGCGTAATGAATTGGTTTATGTATAAATTAATAAAGGACTAAAAAGGACAAAAAAAAATCTCAAATACTGCAACAAAAGTTACAGTGAACAAAAAAAAAAAAATAAAAAATACAAAAAAAAAATGAAATGAATAAATAAAACAATGAGAAAAATAATTAATTGCTTTGTTTGCGAAAGGGAAAACTACCCAACAACAACAAGGCAAAAATAAATAACAAGAACAACAACAGCTGTGGGAATAGCAAGGCAGAATAAAAACAAAGGCAAATATGTAACGACAAAATGAAAAGTATATAAACCAAAGTGAAATATTTGCTAATATAATCGTCCACTTGCCCGCTCCCAACAATTCCGCAAGCGAGGACTGCCAACTCACCACAGCAGCAAAAACAACAACAAGGAACACAGCCTCAAGCAGGAACCAGTGGAAAGGGGAGAATGAGACAGTACCGTTAGCTGGCCCAAGAGACACCATCAGCAGCAGAAGCAGCAGCAGCAGACAACGCAAAATATTAGCAGAGAGAAGAAGCCTAGGCAGCGGCAGAGGCGTCGCCAGCAAGCAGGAGTTAGAGTGAGAGTGGTAGTCATAACGGGACCGCGTCAGCAGACATACGCACACCATCTCTTTCACACTCATTGTCTGTGCGGTCTTGGGCTTGATATGAATGCGAATGCGAAAGCGAAACTGAATGCGAATACAAATATAAAAATAAATACATACGCATTTGGTCGACACTGATGATAATAATAAATATGAAAATGCAAAATATACAAATGCCCAAATCCGGGAAAGCACAATAAAAATGGCCATAAAGAACATAAAAATCGACACGAACGACAGTAGCAGCAACACAGCGAAACTAATGGTGGCCATGGCTACCGCCACCATAGAGGCAGCCCAAGCAGAGACACAATCACAGTCGAAGCCGCTGCAGTGGCAGAATAGCGCCAATGGATTTCATAAAAGGCGGCACGTGCAAGACAAGCTGTGTCGGGTCTGGAGTTGGCCGCAGAATTGTAGCTGTAACTGTACACGGAGCTGGAGTTGGACCAGATTGGCCTGGCTGGTGGCCATTTTGTCGCTCTCGCTGCTGACGCGCCCTGTCTTAACGGAAGTTATTTATCGAGTGGATCCTTTGGGTAAATGTTTTCTCCTTCTGTTCTATAGAAAAATATTTTTTATCATTTTCAGATACTCCCCACCCTCTCTCTCTCTGGCTTTTCACCAATTTTATCTAGCAAGAAAAACGAAAACAAGCAAAAAAAAAAAAAATCCCTGACTATCTCAGCGCTTTTCGCTCCACGCCGGAGACCCTGAGCTACTATTTGCCGCCTCATTGTGCTCTCGGAGAGATATTTTTTTGTATAAATCATAATTAAGCACAAATACCCCCAGCACTCGACTCGACTCGCCTCGCCTCAAAATCCACAATCATTTCATTGCTCACTCCACATTGTCCATTCTCTTCATTATTCCGTGTCTCATGTCCAGTTTTTCGGTTTCAGTTACAATTTTACTGAAATAAACTTTTGCGGGCAAAGTTTTCCATACTGGCCAAAGAGAGAAAGAAAAAGAGAGAAGGAGAGAGGGGATAAGCGAAAACATTTCTAGAGCGACCAAATATTTATGTTCATCATTAATGATTTATGACGGAGCCAAGGCAAACATTCATAAATTAAACAAGATTAATTAACTTGCCACTGACAAAGCTCTACCAGATAGTTTCTCATACTAAAACAAAGAAACCATAAAAAGTTGAGAGAATAAAAAACTGTCATAAAAGCCAGAGTAAGAGAATTTCCATTTGATTTCATGTTACCAATTTTGATGACTGCTGCTTTTGTCGTAACAAGCACCAAAAATTGCTTGCCGAATTCTCCGAATTAATTATTTTAATCAAAAAATTTTCCAAATGAAATGAATCATTTTGAAATCAAACCAAAAACCACTCAGCAGATATGCCAAGCTCCTCGGCATCATTTAGCCTGCATATTTCATATTTATTTCAAGATTGTTTTTAAAACTTCCAAAGCTTTTGTTATACCCTTCAATGTCTCAGATGTCAGTCTTCATAAAAATACTCCCACTACGCCTAAAAACTCCCAGGCTTGCCTGTGCAAAACAGAGAGAGAAAGAAAGATAGCAGCGACAACTGATGTCACCAGCCAATAAGAATAAGAAGAAGAAGATGGAGAAAAAGAATAAGAAGAATGTGAAGGATAAGAAGAAGTAAGCCCGCCGATTAAAAGAGACGTAATTTGCTATTTTTCGCGCCACAGACTCGCAATAAATATTCAATTGTGGTTTTTTGATTTTATTACACGCGTGGGATAGATAAAACAGAGCGAACAAGGCAAACAAGGCAACCAAAACCGGCAAAGCACAAACAATTCCAAGCATATGTTGTTGTTTCTTTTTTTTTTTTTTTTGTTTCTTTATTTCTCCCCATCTCTGTTTCGGCTCTATTTTATTTCTTTTACAGGTCTGTTTCTTGAACCACAACGATAAGAAAAAAAAAAACTTTTTCGCAACTCTCACACGAGTGGCTCGGCTCAGCTCATACTCATACTCATTCTCGTTCTCTCTCTCTCTTCTTTTATGCTTGTTTCGTTGCCTTCGCAAAGTCAGTTCATATTAAGATGTGCTTTAATCTCCGTCGCGGAGAGCTTACATACACCCACTACTTTGCCGTCCTTTGTCTGTGTGCATATAGCAGTGGCTGTGTGCGTGTGTGTGTGTGTGTGTGTGTCTCTTTGTGTACTTGAGAGTTGTGTGGTCGCGTCAGGCAACGAGAATTGTTCGGCTCCACTCTTTGGCGTGTTGTTGAGGACGTGTATACACAACGCCTTTGACTGTCTCGTATGTGTTGTAAAATTTAACTGGAGGCGACAGGATGCTGAGCACTCGAGTGGACGGGGAGTCTGTGGGAATTCGCCAGCCCCCAAGACCGCCTGGCTTTTATTCTTGTTTTCCTGCTTATTTTTTACTTGGTTTTATAATCTTTGTCGTATCCACCCACACTGTCAGGCCGCTAGGCACACTCTTGAGCTGTCTCTATGTGGGTGTGTGTGTGTGTGTGTATGGCCTAAGTAAACAGGCAGGTAAATGCTCAGTGAAATTATGAAAAGTGAAAGAGTTATTATCATTTTATGTCGCATAAATTTGCATGAGTCGGTCGTCTTGGAGCTGCCGTAAGCAGGCCGGAGTCAGAGTAGGACCTGGGCACCTGGCAACAACCATTCAGGCACCGTCAAGCGGGTCGTAAAAACGCAGTCACAAAAGCGAATGCCGCTTGATTTATGTGTTGATAAATGCGCTTATACACACACACACACACACAACCACGTGTATATATTTAGACAACACCAACACTTGTTAGCCCCATCCCTATCTTGGTACCTACACCTGTAGCGGTATCCTGTACTCGGTGTATCTGTTAGATCTGCCGGGCTGCCAGTCCCTGCCCTTGGCCAACCACACTCTGATGGATGATGGGTCATAATTACAGTTATTATGATTGCAAGGAAAACGCTTTTCATTTTTTTCGAGCTTTCTGCCACCGTCAAGCTTAAACAATAGAAAGGTGATTTGCAAACCGCCCCACCCCCTGTGTTAGACAGAGACAGAGAAGGAGCGAGAGTGTGTGTTTTGTTTTGTGATACGAATGCTAACGGGATTTTTGGTACAATGTTAAAAAAAAAATAAGACAATGAGCCTTGCTATCAGATCTGCTTAGAGGTCAGGGTCCAAAAAATTTAAGGTCTTCATTTTTTGGCTTAGTTTATTATTTACTTTTAGTCTGAAAAAAAAAAACAGTTCGGGTGCACCTTCAATTTAATTTTATTAACACGATTAGATCTGCCAAACTTACACCGCTTTAGACAAAACAAAAAATTAACTTCTTATCTTTTTCATAAAAACCAAGCGAAGCCAAACATCTTTTGTTTGAGAAGTTTAAAAAGAATTTTTTGTTTTTTATTAAATCCGAAAGTACAGTACACTCAAAAACTTTGATAAACATTAATATGAATTTAGGTTTAATGTAATTCAACTAATTTCGAAATACCTCAGAAAAAACCAAACCAACTAAAACAAGTTTTATCTCAACTCTTCCGGAATGAGAATTTGATAAAAAAAAGGACGGTAACATTAAGTTTATTGGATTACCCCTAAAAAGTAGACTATGCTTTTTTCAAAATATCCAAGAAAAATATTCGATATTCCCTAACTTTAGTATTAGCATATGATTTTAATTTTTTACCAAGGCAAAGAGCCTGCTAATATTACGAACTTTTTCCATCTACGCTAATGCCGAGTTCGAGTTTATTTTTATATTCCTGAAACAAGATATTCATTTGTGAGATTCGCCAACTTTATTTCGATAAAATTCCTTTCCCCCCCATTGGGCTTCATACATATGTATGTGCATTCGGAATAGCCTCAAGAAAGAAAAATAAAACCGGAACATATAAATGAAAGCAACGCGAAAAAATATGGATGAAAAAACATAACGAAATATTAAATAAACCTTTTAAATATGTATGCCCTCAAATATATATGTATGTATATATATATATATAGGAATCTCTGGGTGCATATATATTTGTGTCCGTGGGTGTAGTATATGTTAGTTTATTGTTTTGTTCGTACTAATAACTGTACATTTATATTGCAAACATGTTTCTGTTCATATGCCAGCATGCGAAAGACAGAGAGAGAGAGAGAGAGAGAAAGTGTGGAAGGGAGAGATGATGAGGGGGGGGGGGGGGGCGAGAACAAACTAGATGTAGAAGTGCATTATTCATGCTGTTACATATTTTATGCCTTGTTGTTGGCATTGTTATGTTTGTTGTGCTGTTGTTGTTGTTGCTGTTGTTGCTCTCGTTGATCACGGCCTTTGTTGTTGTTGTTTTGTTCAGACTTGTTTTGTTTCTTTCATTTGGAGTGCTGCTTTTATTACAGATTGCGTAGCCGCCATCGTTAGCGCCGACGTCGACTTCAGTCTCATGCACGTTAATTTGCTTCGTCTCCCTGCCTATGTCTTTGGCTTTGCAGCGAGTCCCGTTGGTGCCCTTTCGCTTCCACTCATGAATTCAGCTGCAATTGAGCAACTGGTTCAGTGTGGAAGCTTTTGTCAAGCACTGTAAATAGTGTTGGTAGATGTCGAAATAGTGCTGGTGCCGAGTCTATAGAATGAATAGAGTGGAGTGATGTGATGTGGAGTGGAGTGGAGTAATGTTAAAATACCTTGGTTGCCACAAGAGCTAAAGCTGGCATTTTTTTTTTTCAGCTTTTCGATGCGTAATACGCCAGGAAGCTGGCACTGCTGTTCGCTGAAACCAAGCGTCAAAAGTCCCGTTACATAAGAGGGTGGTTCATAAAATACAAACTCAAGCGTCTCGTAATGAAATTTAATTCAAGCATAAAAATATATTTTCATACCTGAAAGAATTTTTAATAAACGCGACTCGACACGAACGAGAAAACTCTAGAAAATATTTAAATCAAGAAATAAAAAAAAAACTAAATAAATATTTTGCTTTCACAATTGACAGAACTTCTGTAGCAGCTCTCCATCAGCCGCACATTGATTGCTGTCTCTTTGTGTATGTACATAGTATGTGCCGTTAGCCACAGCTTCATTGAAAACGCAGAAAAAAGAAGAGAAAAAAAACAACGAAGGGAAAAATGTTATTCCGTTTGGCTTTCCGTGGTCTCGAAATTATCTTGTTTACGTCTCTCTCAATTTGGCAATAAAATTGCATATGGAATAGTTCAGACCGATGTTTTCTACACATACACATACATTAACAATGTACTATACATATATACATATATGTATGTTTGTATGTATGTATGTGAACGGGAAGTGCTCAACCACTCGACTTAACCACGTTTCGCGTTTTGCGTTCACAGTTTGTTGGTTGGACTGTTGGATGGATTTCTCCACATTTTCGAACTGAATTCCATTGTGAGTTTTCACACCGAAAAATGGTTTTCAATAATAGAAATGTTATGTGCATATACAAAATATATATACACACACACACACACATGCACATATGCTAGAAAATATATGCTTACAGCTCGCCCTACATATGTATGTACGAGTTAAATTTGTATGTGTATTTGTGCTTCATTTTTTTTTGCTTCTTCTTCTTCTTTTATGTACTTTCCACACTTTTATGTGTTTCGCGCAAATTTTTGCGCACAAAAGCCCCATATCCATTCAGACAACAATTGCACAGAATTTGTTGTGGAGTGTACGCTTGACAGGCACACACATACACACACACACTCTTTCACACAAACATACAAATAAGCACGCCAATCTATACATAAATAAATACACCCACAGTCGAACATGTGCGATTTAGGCAATGAAATCGGTCATGACGGTTGGACAGAGGAAAGGAGGGGGGAGGCTTGGGTCGGTCGTCTTGTCGCCGTTTCACCATTACGAGCTCTAAAGTGTATAAGAGAAATGCACAATAAACAGAAACAAATAGCAGACGATTTTTTTCAACTTCTTCTTCTTCTTCTTCGCTTCAGAAAAAAAAAGAAAATGTTTGAAAATAATTTCACATGAAATTGAATGTCTGAATTTGCTTAGGTGTCAAGTGTCAGTTAAGTTGAAGACTGAGCGGGCGAGACTGCATAATGGAAATCGAATTTACTTTGCCTCACCTCCAAACCCACACACACAGACACACATACGTTCCGACTGAGACACACACACACACACATACATACAAATAGATCGAACGAACTCCCCGCTTCGCTGATTTCCAGATATTTCCACAGCCCTCAGTTTGATTTGGAATGTTTTTTCTTTTAAATTCAATTTATTTATTTTGTTTGTTTTATTTTTTTCTTTCGTTCTTTCTTTCTTTCTTTCTGCTGAAAATAAAAATAAATATATAAATAAATATTTTCACAAATTGGATTTTTCTCACACCTTTTGGGTTTCACCGACTGTGAAACTTAATTTTCAATCTCAATTTGAAATTATAAAGGGCAGCATGGATTGAATTTAACGAATGTGGCAATCAATGAAAACATTTCTTATTTCAAAGCATTTCTTCTAATTAATTTAATAGTCAAAATATACGAACGATTTGATAGATTCCGAATTATAATTCAATTCGAGCCAAAGGCCAACTTAAGTTTTTTATCTTCTCTTTAGTTTTTCTCTTAGATATTATCAATTATTTAGATATTTTTAGGCTTTTAACAAATTTCAAGCTTAAGAACAATTTGAAAGCATGCAATTTCCTTAAGCCCCTCAGGAATTCAGAATTTCCCCCTATCTGACTACGAACGTCACATTCCACATATATTTGGAACTTTTTTTTTGAGGTTATGTTATCAAAATACGCATTGAATTCTGTTGATTCGATTGTACTTACAATTTTTGTTGAATATATTTGAGTAACGGGTCTTTTTATATTGTTTGCTTTCAGCTCTGCTGGCCGCCACATTAAGAACGTACCAACGGGCCGGATGCGATTCCGAGCAGCTGTCACTCAGCTGTCCACGTGGGACAAGTATTTCGATCGAACTGGCCCAATATGGGCGTGCTGGCGGTAAGTTTGAGTGGCACGTACGCACAACCAAAAAAAAAAAAAACAAATGGGAGAAGAGAGAAGCATCTGACAAAAAGTGGCATGTGAAAAGTACTCTTCAAAATATCTTGGTGATGCGGTTTTGGTATTTCTTCTTTTTTTTCCTGTCTTTTTTTTTTTTTTGGTAGTTTTTCACCAATACCTCAATTGATTGATTGTTTGCAAAAGTTTGTCTGTTACACGCGTCAATTGTACGCATTGTATTCGAATTTGTATGGCCATTCAAACATGCTTCTCATATAGAACGTGTGGGAGGAGCCTGGTGTAATTTGGATTGGAGAATAGATTACTTTTGCATTCAATATTCATGTGTGAGTGAGATAAGTTCAAGATTGTGCATCCACTTGATCCGGACTTGGTAAATTATTTATTAAAAAGATTCGGAAACCAGAAAACATTTCAAAGTCCAAAATCCTCAGGATTTGTTTAATTTTCTGAAATGAAATGACTTCTGATAAATAGATCAATATCTTAATAGATCAGAATTTAACAGTTAATAAACACAATGACTGATAATCCTGAGAAATTGAAATAGGGAATGAAACATGTAAAGTTTAATTATTATGAGTCAATTGAACAAGAACTTAAAAGAGCCTAAGGGTTTATGTGGGATTTGTCGAAGCTTCCGGAGATTTATTATGTCTCTAATAGATCTGAGGAGGCCAGCTTTAAAAGAGAATCTTAAGCTTATTTTCTTATCCCTTTCAAATGTTCGACATATTGATGTCATTTGGGGATTAAGACAATTATCAAGCGAAAGCAAAAACAATGGCAGTCATAATTAAATGAATTGAAGTCAGTAATCCATATCATAGCTGGGCCATAAAATGTATGTGGATATGTTATATTCAAGTACCTAAATAAAGTCCCAGCTAGCTATGCTCGTTTCTAACAAAAAGTCATTATATCCTAGCTAGTTCAAATGAGCCTGCTGTAGCCATGATTCAACCCTAACCAAGTTATTTGCTCTATGTGAACTGGATTGTGCGAGTGTGTGTGTGATAACAACGCTGAAAATCTCTTCTCTTCTTATGCTTTTCCGTTGAACAGATTTAACCGACCACAGCCTTTGTCCGCCCGTTTCGCAAGAGGACCTCACCACGAGCGGAAGTGCCGGCGATGCTGTCATCCACAGCGGCACCGAAATCGAAGTCAAACCGCCGGAAACGTGTACCGTAAGCGGATTACAGGTAAGCAGAATCAGTATAATTGCAATTCCATTCTCGTCACACTCATCATCGAGCCATGGAGTCACTCGATACGGAGGGACAACCAAGCCAACCAGCCAGTCAGTTTGGCCAAAAAGTCTCTGACATGTTGAGCAGGCTGTGTATTGTGTGTGTGTATAAGCCGTTACAACGGTACACAGAAACCAAGACACAAGTCAAGTTGAGGCTGCATTTGCGGTAAAATAAGGTAGACGGGGAAAAGCAATTCGGTCAGATTTTACCTTTTAGTTCAATTTTATTTTTTCCATTTTCCGCACGATTCAACATCCTGCATCGAAAGACACACACACACAGGCGGACACACGCCTGGTTACTTGCCTGAATATGTTTATATGTGTCCAAGTGGTTTACTTAGAGGCAGCGGGAATTTGCCTCCTCAGCCCATATGGCTACAGTATAAATAAATCAGTGAAGTAGAACGCCGCTGCCTGGACTATAAAAACAGCAATAATTCATAATAAAAATCGATTCGATTCACTTTGGTTAAGGTTAAGGCATAAATCAAATAAAATTTTTGCTCGACCTGTCTACTCAAAGCTTAAATGGCCTTTCCACAAGCTAAGCTGCTTGCTCTTCATATCTCTACTGGCTTGGACAACAGCACAAAGCCCAAAAACTTACATACCTTATGGAAAAATATTGCATAAATTGCTGCCCTATAATTCCTCTGCCTTTGATCTATTTGATTTAAAACTAAACCAATGGGATTGCTTGTACAAAGTGAAATATTGAGAAGCTCTCCATTTTCGGCTAAAATAATCCAGCAATTCTCATATTTCACAACAAATAATAAATCGATAGTTTCATGAGTATCTCGCCTTCTGATTTGGTCTTCTCTTTTTTTATAGCATACTTATGTGGGCTTGTAACGAAAACTTATGACCGTTTCCGAATTAATGTTCATACTCTTTGATTACTCAAGATAATCAAACACAACAGCAAAAATTAACGATTCGTGATTCGTTGAATTGAAAAGCAAATAAAAAACTTTGTGGACAAGATATTTCAACTTATTTATGGGCGTTTTTTTTAAGCTGTTTTGCGCCTTTGATTGCCTCAAAAATTGCCACATTAAAATTATTTGTCTTACATTATGAGACTTAAAGCATCGAAAAATCCGTAAAAACAACACTTCTGATTTTAAAGAAAGCTGAAAATACTCTGAAAGCTCTACCTTATTAGTCCCTTAAATAATGAAGATAATCTTGGCAATGCCTTTTGCTATTTATGGTAACAACTGTCTCTCTCTCTCTCTCTCTCTCTCTCTCTGTATATCCCATATAACCACAGGCCACTTGGCAACACAGTTTGTTTCATACTCCAGAGAAACCAAATCTTTGAAACTTGGAAGAGTAAGAATGGCAAAAGCAAAAGACAACCAAGCAAACACTCTGCCGACCAAAATAGGCAAGAACATTTTCTGTTGGACATATGGTGCAATTTGTTAAGTTTATTAGGCCGTTTGGATATCTGGCAGAACAGTCGCTTCATTTGTATCAATGTCGTGGTTAATTTTCCATGGCAGCAGTGATGAATTTATGCTACTGGTGCCCTTGTATCGATTCATTAAGTCTCATCAATTTAAACCGGCTTGATGTGTGATGTGTTTGTGGCCGATGCTCAAATGTTTGCAGCAGCTCGAGGCAAGGAAAAACTAGAAAGACAGAGAGAGAGAGAGAAAGAGAGAAAAAGATGGATGCTCATGCTTCATTTCCGGTGCTACTCTAAGCCGGAACTAAATTGATTACGGCCACGTGATTTTTATGCCATAAACAGCAAGCTGGTCGCTCCAAAATGACATCGCATTATCGAGTGTAACTCAAATTTCTAGAGTGCCAACCAAACAGGAAATCTCCAAAAAACAAATACGCATTTCATTTTTCAACTACAAAAAATAATCCAATTTTATTTTGAAAAAAAAAAAAAAAATATAAAATTACATTTTTTCCCCAAATTTGATCTGTTAATCGATAAATTTTATTTATTTATTAATTTCTACCAAATAGTTTGGTTTATAATTAATTCAATAGAAAAAAAACAATCTATATAATTTTTCATGGTCTTGTAATTGTTTGATATGCCTGGATTAAAAAAACAATAAAATAATTGGTTATTCACACATGAAATGCAAATATTTCTTTTTGCATACTTACGAAAATAGATTGCAGCCAAAAAAATATAAATAATTGTGGGAAATAAAATAATAAAATAAAATACAAATTGCTTGAAATAAAAAATAGAAAAAAAAATTCAAAAATAAATCAATACAAATAAATATTTCAATTCAAATTAAATCAAAAGCAAAATTCATAAAGTTTTACATATAAAAAGTAAGTTAAATCTGAATCAGAGAAATTCAAAGCGGAATTCCAGAACATTCAATTTCTTATTTGACTTTCTTGAATTCCTTTGACTTTCTGACTTATCATAATTCTCACATTATTTTAATTTAAATTAATTGACTTGACTTTTAGATTTTGTTTGAAGTTTTTTCCCCCAAAAATTTATTTGATATCTTTGGTCCTGAAGACAAAGGCGAAAATGTTATTAGCAAATCTCTAATAATTGGTTTACTTAAGGTCAAAGGCAAGTGATACCTTAACTTGTTAAGCCTTTACGATCTTTACAGCCCCTCACTCACAGCCAAAGTGCAATTAACTGGGCATAAATTGATGCTATTGGCAATTGCATAAAATGCATAAATATCTTCTAAGTTGGCAGAGAGCAGCTCATTTCCATTGCCAGATTATGCAACATTTTGCACTGATTTACGTAATGCAGACAATTGTGCTCCACATATGGCCCCAAGGGCTCCATATGAAGACGGTCTGCCCTAGACTGGCCTGGCTTGCCCTGACAGGGCCCGGTCTGCCTGGGTATTGTTGTTGCATAAAATATTGTTTAATCTCTGAGCCTGGCGGCTGTTTCGGCAGTGCCTTCAGAGATTTATGACCTAGCTCCAGATACTTTGCCTTGGCCCGACTCCAGTGGCTCTACACACACACACACACACACACACACTTGCAGACGGCATACACCCACATGAGTAACATCCTTGGGGTCACTCCTTGACACACACACACGAGGAGTCTCTCTATCTATTCTACTCAAACTCATACTCACTCACTCACTCACTTACTCTCTATTTATCAATCTTTTTCCTTTCAGTATGCCCTGCTGCAGACGGTGGTCGATGCCTGCCAGAAGAAGCGCCACTGCAAGTTTGCCGCGAATTCCAAAACGCACTCGAGCGGAGATCCTTGCTCGGGCATACGGAAATTCGTTGAGATTGCCTACAAATGCCGTCCATGTAAGTATGCCAGTTCCACCCAGTCCAGCCCAGTAAAATCCAATCCCGCCCAGCTCAGCCCATTCAACTCCATCGGTCTTCCATGTAGGCAGTCAAATCGGCTTTGTGTGTGCACTTTGCGGATGTAATCGATTGGAATGTGCAGCGCAGAGTGACGCCGAGTTGAGCCGAACCCAACCAGTATCCCAACCAGAATAAGCTTGCCTTTTGCCAGGTTGCCGTTTAGACTCGCCCGATATGTAGGCGTGTGTGTGTGTGTCAGCGTATGTGTTGTGTATGGAAAAGATGGGACTCTCCATGGGTGTATCGTCTATAAAATATTTTGTTTGTTGTGCGGCAAAGATAAATATTTTCCAGCTGCGAAAGTGGCAAACAGCAATTTAAGCATTTAAGCACACAAACAAAATTGTTATGTAAATTAAACAAATAAACAGAAATGGTTCACTATCACCATTTATTGAATATATTTTCCAATAGTGCGAAATGCATACACACACTTATATAAATTTAAATGGAAAGCCGCATATGTATAAAAGCCTTTCACCTCAATGGATCTGGGTACAATTTTAACGAAGCCTGACTTTGTGCCTCGTATTCGATTGTATAAACGATTAAATAATACCAGAATATGCTCAGACAGGTTTCAGTATCTTTAATATTTCAAATATTATAAAAGCAATTCCAAGTTTTACCAAAGGCAGATTCTTTGTTAGAGGGTACGATATTTGGATTGTCTATTATAGTTCCGTCCAAAATTGTATTATTCCCATTAAAATAGATTTCAAAATCGTTTACATTTTCTCTAGAAAAAACATTTAATTAAAAATCAACAAGAATTTTTGCTGTCCAGTAAATATATAAATATCTGTTTTATCTGCTTAAAAAGTTTGGTCGAACTTTTAATTTTAATTATTTCAATGTCGAATAATTGTGTTAAGAAGTTGTTAGTTTGGCCAATCTAAGCTGGAGCAAACTACTCTAGTTGGAGTTTAGCTTGAAGCAATTATAGACTTATTTTCTGTTTTCGAATTTCGTGTTCATAATCCCAAATGAGACTGAAATCGATTTTTGACTAGTGATCTCTTCAAGTCTGCACTAAAATTAATTTTCATACAATTTTGTCCGTGCACATAATGGAAATCTTTGCAGCTTGCTTCGTATGTGAAAAATAATACGGATTGAACACACACACACACACACACACATGAACACAGAGAAAGAATGCCAGAAACTACGCAATAATAACAAGCAAACTAACTTGGAAACAAGAGAGACGTAGTGACTAGAAGGGGGATTGAGAGAGGGAATGGAGGAATGCAAACAAAATTAATGAGAGCGAACAGTTGGTGCTTCAAGGAGAGAAGGGGCGGGGGGGCCGGGACTGGACGTTGCATTTCGAATTCGATTCAGCTGAAAGCTTAATGAAAAATGCAGCTGCGCTTTTTACCTAGCGCCTTTCACTTTCCCAGCCCCGCGCCCAGCTCTTTCGCTCTTTAGTTAAAAATAGTTGAGTAAACTTTTTTGCTAAATTATTTGCATAGTTTTGCTGGTGCTGTGCGCTTGCCAAGGCTCCTGTGAGCCCAGAGAGGGCGCGCCTGAGGCTAATGGCTCCCGATTATTTACGATCCGCTTGGCAATTCGTGTTAAATCACTTGAAGAACGGAACACTTTGAGCTGCGATAACGCAACCAAGTCAGGTGGGCGTAAGCAAAAGAAAAATATACACATATATATATAATCACCCATCGCCCTCTCAGTTGTCATCGAACCTCTGACCCAGTGTTATCCAAAGTTTCAGTCCAGTTTATCGGGCCATAAACGAGTTCTTAATGCCTGTGGCCGAGGGACTCAACTGACTGCCAGCTGTTATTTCCATTCTCACTGTCACAGTGTCAGTCTCGCTGTCAATGACAATTTCAATGCTCCAAGGGGAGCGGGGACGACCAGAGCGCACTGTTCATGGCACTCAAAAGCTTAAGCCACTTCGATAAATGCAAATATCGTTTGAATTGTATGCGGCGGCTTGGCAGAACTTTCAAATCGGAATTGGAGACGACAACGACTACTAAAGCCATTGCAAAAAAAACTCTGTGTGTGTGTGTGTGAAAAGAATGTAATTCTTTGGTAATTTGCGACCTAACAAAACCAACTTCACAGAGAGAAAAGCCAAACCAACTTATAATTGCAGGAAACAAAGCTTTAAATATGAAATAGGAGACTTACAGAATTTGATATGAAATTGGAATCTCTTTAAAAAAAAATAAATAAATTCTATCAAAAAATCAAATTGGAATTCTAAAAATATATTTGATATGGATAATTTTTTTTTTATTAATATTTCTGAATAAATAAAATTTTGTAAATTTCATATTTAGCATTTTGCATTTTTAGCTTTTCCTGCTTTGGGACTTGATTCATATTTCAAAAGCGCCCACTGGTTCAGTTTCTAACGTTTTAAAATTCATCATTTTAATATACTATTATTTTTTTTTTTTTTTATTACAAATTCAAGTTAATTTCTGTTAGTCTTGATTTAAATTTTTTATGGATTCCTTCTGTTTTTAGAAAGCTCAAGCACTTGGAGTGGAAATATTTTTCTCTGTGTAGCTGCTTTCTTGGGACCTTAAGAATTTGCCTTGCCACTTTATTTTTGTTAGTTGTTGTTGCTCTTTTTTTCTTATTTTTTTTTTTTTTTTAAGTGACGCAGATGTTATCTTGTTAAAGAAACCCACACAAACATGCGAAAAAGCCCCCAAGAACAAAGCCGGAAAGGGGAAAGAGGTTCACAAAAATAAAAGAAGAGAGTAAAAAAATTCGCGCCAGTTAAATTAGAAAAGAGAAATGCAATGCCGCTAAGTACGCGAGGGGGGGAGAAAAGGGGAACAAGAAAAGGGCCGCATGTACTCAGTCTGTGTGCTCGGTTAGCTGGCTTGTGGACTGGTCGAAGCGGAGTAGTCGTTGGGGGGTGTAATGTAATTAAGGAGAGCTTGCTTTTTTTTTGTGTGCCTCGAAATTGTCTGTTATCTTTTGCTCATTATGGACACCAGCGACAAGTAATAAAACTGCAAGAACCGAGTGGAAAACGTTGAAAAATTACGGCTCGGAGAGGCCGAAAGAGCCTTCACTATAGCAGCAAAATTGGGGGATGGTGGTGAGGCTGGTGGAATACATGTCAGCGTGGCAGTGGTAGCAGAGTGAGTAGGTATACCCATCATCAATTTGGCATAGCCGAGAGGCGGCAAACCCAGGCAGGCCGGGCCGACTGACAGGCGGCACATTGCGGTCATAAAAATATGGCAATTTTCAACTTTTCTCACGTTTCTCTGTAATAAAACGTGCATTTTCGCAAAGAGCAAAGAATCACGGCCTCCAATAGGGCAGCGGATGCGACAGCGGTTAGCTTTGAGCACGTGTAGGCAGCGGGAATGTTAGCAAGGACGGGGGACGTGGCTCTGGCTGTGACTGTGGCTATGAGGGGCACAGTGGCCCGGTTGCCCCCGGTCGAATCCTGTAAACATTTTACGCAAATATTTACTAAATTTATTAAAGTTCATCTTCATCCCCTCATCGAAAGTGACAGACAGAAAGAGAGTGCGGCTCTTTTCCTTTCTTGCCACACACCTACACACACGCACTCCCACACATAAAAATATCTACGGCTATAATATATATAAAAAATATTTTTGAGGCCAACAGAGCAGACATTCCAAAGAGCACCAGGAATCCACCTTTCAGAGATGGGGAGTGATAGAGGGTCGTAGAATCTGCAATTGTTTGAGAGCTTGGGGTAGCAAAAACAAATAAAAACTGTGACAAAACGGATTACGGATAACAAAAAGTCGTGTTTTGTTTTTATTTGCCTTAATTTATTTGTTAACCTGATTTTGCTAATTTTACAACCCACTTAAAAGCATTCAGATTATTTGCAAGAACCCAAGATCAACAAAAAGGCACAAGTTCTTACTAAACAAATAGAAATTCTAATTTCCTTTTGTCTACCTAAGTAAAAAGCGAGAAATTAAATTAAAAGTACACCAAATATTAGCTTATAATATTTTATATTCAAAATATTTTTAGGTAAATTTGATTCATAGAACTTTTACTAAAATAATAATTCTATGCAATTCTTGATGGGAAACTATTTAATAGATATGGAAAGGAAAAGGGTATACTAAACAGTAATAAGGAGAGATCTTAAGCCCAACCCATATCAAGGCAATAGTTCACGAAGTTCCTATAAAGAAACTACAAAATCTTACGAAGGAAAAGCGTATACTTTTATAATGGTTAGACTAAGTTTATATACAAGTCTATATAGTAATAATAATAATAATATATATATAATACTATCCTTTAACCAAGAAATAGTAGCCCCTAAACAATTTTGGTTGAGCTTACCAAATCCCTATAAGCCAACCAAGTCTAGTATAGTATTCTTTGTAAAAAAAGCTGGGAACCTCCTGAATATTCTAGTAGCGCATAACTAGTTTTCCTAACCATCTATCTATTGATGATTGTATTATGAAATGATAAGAATATCATAGGAAGTATTTTCCAAATCGGCTTATTAGTTTAGCTATACTGCTTATCTTTCTTACAGGAAATTTAAAGCTTGTGACCACTAATTTCATACCAACCTTCCCAAAGTCTCAAGCTAATTTTTGGCTAATTTGTAAAGTATTAAGTTTCTTATGCGAATTTCAAATATTTGAAATTTAAATTGTGAAATTATAAAATAATAAATCTTGATTATTTCGTAATTGTTAATTCCCTCAACCAATTTGAACAAGCCGCAGCATAGAAAAGCTTTTGTTAGCTTTGTTGTTTTGCTCACTCATTTAATCGTTGTAATCCAAGCAGATTAATCCGTCTCGAAAGTTAAATCATTCGAAACAAGTTTTCTTTTTGACTCTCCTGCTGTCTATCAATAACAAGCTTTGACAGCTCAAATAATAACTTGAAATGCGTTCAGATTTGAGATATAATTGGTTTGCTTTCATTATTCGAAGAACTTTTTGATTGTGACCCTTGAAACTCTGTCATCAATTATTTCAGAGTTTTAGGTGTCAGATTGTCAATATTCAAGGAATTACCTTCGGCTCGTCAAAGTTGTCTAGTCTCAGATCTCTTGTTGTTTTTGTTTTTTATGTCTGACATAATTGGCAAAATTGAAGGCTCTATTTGTATACCCTTCGCCGAGAAGCTCTAATTGCTTCAATTAAAAGATATTTGAGTGAGTGCTTTTTATAATTTAGTCTATCAATTTTGTATAATTTTCAGATGAATTTCGAAGCAAGGTGGCCTGCGAAAACGACAACATGCCGCTGGTCTGCAATCCTTATTCTCGAATTGCCATCTACAGTGCCTCTTTTGGGCATACCGAACGGGAGAGTGTGCAGTGTGGAGGCCAGGGAGCTGGCGGCAGCATAACCACCTCCAGCAACAATGAAGACAGCGGGAAGCCAAGTGAGTAGATGAATTCTTGGTCCTTGAATTGTTGTTTTATATGTTTTGTTGGGTTTCACACAGCCTGTCTGGTTTCGTATGCCACGGAGACGGTTATGCAAATTTGTCATGGGCGGCGTCGTTGTTCAGTTACCGCAGATGCTGGTACCTTTGGCAGGCCCTGTAAGACAGATACCAGAATGTATCTCAAGGTGGTATATACGTGCAGTAAGTATCCGAATGTTTGGGGCTCTAGGAAATTCATTAACTGGGATTATTTTCAGTACCGCGCAAAGTCCTGAAAGATCGTTATGAGACAGCTCCGGAAGCCGATGAGCCGCAACAAAGCGAGCTGGATACGGATCAGGATGAGCTATATGATGAAGACCAATTCTACAAGGAGTCCGAGGCCATACCGCCGGCACCTAAGCTACAGGGGGCCATTCCGAATTCAGGACTACCCTTTGACTTTGGCAACATACCCGGAGCTGGTGAGGGCCTCACAAGTACTCTCTTGCCTCCTCTACTCTCTCGCAATGATGGCACGCTGGAGGGTAAGTAACAGAGCGGACAGAGCTCATCAAAATTTCAAAGTCCAACTGAATGAATGCAGCTTGCGGGGTCTCCACCCAAAAGAAACCAAACTGCAGTTGTTTCGGCCAAGTTTTTTGCTTATGAATATGTGTGTTTGTTTTATAGTTGACAGAAAACACAGACAAACCAAAATTTGCATTTCAAACCAGTCCGAAGGGTTATCTGTGAAGCGGTGAAAATTAACTATTCTTTTCTAGAATAAGATTATTTCTTAAAACTCAAAAGTGAAATTAATTGTTCTGAGTTTGTCCTGAAATTATTTGAAGACTTAAGTTAAGTTTATGTACTAATCTGAATTAATTTGCTTCATAGATATTTGGTGAATTTAAAAATATCGTAGATAATATGATCTGATCCAGCAAGACCTCTTCTTTGATCTAAAGAACATGCATTTTCCCTTTCGAAAAACAGTATAAAAAGGAAAGAACTTCGTTTGCAGTGCGAAACCCTGGGCACGTTCCTGAGTTGACAATGCGAACATAAGCAAGTGGTTTTCTCTCTTTTATTAGATTTCACAGCGCGACTTCTTTTTACTCTACTTCTTTCATGGCCGTTCATAAAATTTTCATAAAATTTTTCCTTCTATTTTTCCGTTTACCCACTGGGCTCACTCCAATTCTTTTTCCCTCAAGATTTGTCTACTGTTCACCCGCTCGCTCACTCTCTGTCTCTCGAGTGATGGTAGAAATTCTACATAAATATTTGAAAAGCTCACCCATCCATCTTCATTAGGCTCTGGCACATATGCCGTCTTTTGGTGAAATGCCGCCCATGGCAATTGTAAAGGTTGTAAGTTGAGCGTGTGGAGTTGTCTTGTTGCCACACTCCCAGCTGTGCATTAGTAACGCCAAATCATGTCGGTGCAGAGAATAACCTATGCTGACAGATATGGCGGTGCCCTGGCAAATGTCCAGGGTCGTAGACTGAGTCAGTCGCAGTCTCCATGCCCACTTTACTGGGTTGCCTGGTAATGCTCGCTAATGCCACTTTTCGCAGAACGACTCCAGTCATCTGTGCGTTTTCTAAATCGCATAAGAGCATCGTTGCGGCAGGAATCGTTGGCTCCGGCAACCAAAGAAGAAGACAACGGCGACGATGGCCTTACCGAAGCCACCACGACAACAGCCACAACAGATTCCACTCCACTAGATGCAGAAAATGAAGACATCGATATGAACATTTCCAGCACCACAGAGCCTCAGTTAGAGGAGAGGGCTACATCAGCAGACATAGCGGAATCGAACCGCATTGGCCAGGGTCATTATATTTATCGTCGTAAATGCGAAATGGCCGATGATTGGGGTCCCATTGGCCTCAACTGTACTGAGAAGGACATCCTCACGGAACGTGTCGAAGTGGTTGGTTTCCTGGTGAATTGGTTGCACACCTATCAGCACATACGAAGTGAGTTGTTGCTGCTGATGTCGTTATAGAGTTGAGTTCGGAGTTGGATAGAGCTCAGACTCGAAGCCGCTTTGAGCCCTCATTTGGCATGCAGTTGGCTTGCTTGAGGCTTTCATGTGTAAATAATCCAAAGTCATCACACAAACATACACATGAAAAAAGACACACACAGCGACAAGAACATCATTACCAGAGAAACCATTGCAAAGTTCAACCAAAGCCAGAAAACCAGGACATCAACAGCCTGAAAGCGGTCTGGCTCCATTGAACACTGGCTGGCTTACCTGGTGGCGACTACCTTTGCTTTGAAACTCATCTCACAATCTAACCCTCTGGCCGCAGAGCTCAAAGTGTTGCCACATGGAAAAAGTTGTGATTTTCTTCCACTCATTTTGTTGTTTACCTATTTTTTCCCCTTAAAAAAAAAAAAAAACTGATTAAAACTTTAACACGCTTCGTCAGTCAGATCCAGACAACCAGGTCCTCCCAGCCTGTGTCACGGATTTTTCCATGTGTTCACTAAATAAGCTAACCCAAAGTAACACCAGAATAATTTTGCTTCTTTTGTTGCTTTCACATAGTTTCATCTATATATTTTTTGTCTCTCTCCCTCTCTCTCTCTCTCTACATCTGTTTGGATACAGAAAACCAGGAACAATTTTATCTGTACCTAATCATATCGGTGGCTGCGGGCGTCCTGCTGTGCCTGACACTTGTCATCGGCCGGTTGACATTGCAAAGGCGGCGGGGTGTCCGCAAGAACAGCAGTTCTAATAGTGGTGGCCCTGGCAAAAGCTTTGCGGACATGGCAGGCGCGGGAGCGGCTGGCAGTGGTGGCGGCGGTGGCTCAAAGTTCCAGAAGACGGCAACAGGTGAAACCCATCTGCCCGACTCCTTTGGCGACGACATCTCCGATATCGATGCTGACGTCGACTTAACGAGTCCGATGCCCCTGCCCAGCTTGTCGTCACGAAACGAGGTAAGTGTGAATGGAATGTCCAGAATCTCTAATAAGTTGGAAATAAAGCGAAAAGAGCATTGACCAATGATCGTTCAATTAGTACATCGAAACCAAAAAGAAACGAAAAAGAGCTGAGAAAGCGAGTAAATTGCCACTTGACTGAACTTTTGATAGAGGGGAAATTCTCAAACATTTTAAACGTGTTAATTAAGCATTTTTATTTTCATTTATTCAACAAACGAACTGAAATGCTAAAATTTAATTTTCAACAAATAAGTTTTTGGAGTCCAAAACATTTTCAAACAAATTTAAATTCTGAAGAATAAAGAAATTACTAATCGTATCGGAATCAGCCATATATATAATATAAAAATAAGATGAATCAAGTATGATCAAAGTTATTTCAAATAGACTTTAGCTTATAATAATTAATCTATTTCAATAATTTTTTTTATTAAAAAATGGAAGATATGCAAATAGAGTTTTCAGAAATATATAATAAAAACTTAAGATGTATTTCAAGAAGTAAAATAATCAAATATATTTCTTCGATGTAGGAATTACTTAACCTAACAATAATAGCAGTTAAAAAATGAAGCCGAACGTTAAACTCGGGCGCGGCCGAGTTTGGGATACCCTGTACCTAGTGGACGGAATTAAAAAATAAGGTGGCAACCCTAGTCGGGTGGTAACCCTGGTCGCCTGCATTCACATAAAACCTCTGGCCTTAATATTCCTTTGAATCCAAAAACACATTGTTTACAATATTGCAAGCACGCCATCTATCGGACTGCTCATTTGGCGGATTGCAGGTTACGCAAGGGGAATTAAAATCTTGACCCTCAAAATTTGTTTTTTGTATATCTCTAGTAAATATGGTCCAATTTTAGTCATGTTTGATATCATTCGAAAGATTTTTAGATTCCTAACAACTTTTCAGAAGCAACTAATACTTAAATCCGAAAGGCTTAGAAATTATGTGGCTTTGAAAAAATGAGGGGATGGAAGGGGGGGCGGGGGGAGAAAAAAAAAATAAACTTGACCAGCGTACACACATAAGGAGTCCGAATCCCAAGTTTGGTTATCCTAGCTCTTATAGTCTCTAAGATCTAGGCGTACGCGCGGACAGACGGACAGACGGACAGACGGTCAGACGGACAGACGGACAGACGGACGGACATGGCTATATCAATTTCTCTAGTCACCCTGATCATATTGTGGGTAACTTTGGGGGGTCTCCGACGTCTCCTTCTCTATGTTACATACATTTGCACAAACTTAATATACCCTTGTACCTTTTTAGGTACAGGGTATAATCAGAGCTACTCAAATTCTTTAAAAAACCCTATTGTATATGAAAAGCACCTTATTATTAAATTGAGAATCTTGTGAAGAAAATTCAAAAGCAAAGTGAGTTGGAAGCTTAAGCCCCCAAAACCTAGAGGCTCTTGAAACTACAATTATATTTTCTCTGTTATTCTATAAAGCCCGTAGCTGTAATAATAAGCTACACAAATGGGAAGCCAACACTGACTATTGAGAATTGCTAACAAAACTTTGCATTCACCAAGAAAATATACTGACGTCTTTGGCTTTACGTAAATCCCATTGTAAATAGCTGCTTAGAAAAGGCAAGGGTAAAGAATTGCTTCCTTTGTTGCTTAATATTCGGTAGAAAAAGGCAATTTCAAAGCCGATGAATAGTTTCCTTCCAAACAATATTCACAAGTCCCCAGTTGAGAGTACAACGCTAAGAAGCAATTTGCTAAATCAAAAATGCTTACATTCTGGAATGGAATGGAAAGAAATGTTTTTTATGCTACCCTCTCAATGGCACAATTTTGAAGATCCGGTTGCGGCACTGTCTGAGGTAAATAGTCATTTCCAATTATGGAAATTTCTTTGTTCTTATGCTCGTCGGAATCGGGTGACCCCAGAGAATGCAGCCAACCGAGGGACACAATCAGTAAGTGGGGAAGTGGGAAAGTGGAGAAGTGGGGCCCACCAATTATGCAACTAGCACATAAAAGTCGAAACAAATGCCTCACACACACACACACACGCACGCACGCAAGCACACTCACACGCAGACATACATTGTTGCCGCTTTGCATCACGTCGGGGCTTTGTTGCTACTTTTTCAGTTTTTATAGTTGTTGTAGTTTTAGTTGTTCTCGAGTGAAAGTGGAAGTGGCCGGGCCAGAAGGAGCACAAGCGAAATGGCAATACCTCTGCCATTAAACCTCATTTTGGGGCAAACAATGGCCGCCAGGCAGCCCTTCCCTTTAAAGTCTCGTGCAATCCAACCCAGAAAAGAAACTTCTCCACCCCTCTTAACCCCTTTGTTGACTATCAGCTTGGTTGCAGGAGCAATGGGAACAGAGCAGGCAGCCTTGCACCAAATGCTCGTTGCAACAATTTTTGTGCTCTTTGTTTATTTTTTTTTCTTTTTTCTTTTTTTTTTCTTTCAAGAACTGAAAGGAAACTGAGTAGTAACAATGAACACACAATGTGCGTGTGTGTGTGTGAATATTTGTTTGTAGCTTCTTGTTGAACAGCTGAAAATTAAAATTACTGCAATGACTACGGCTGGGAAAGCTCTGCCAACGAGCAGACATAAGCCCAAGGTGATTTCCCATACCAGGCGACCCAAGGCTAAAGCAAAAAACAACAGACGCATTGGTAAAGAGGTTATGCGGCTGCGGCCGTCTGCAAATATGACAGGCAGGGTATGGGAAAGCGTGAGGTGGTGGGGCAATGACGAGGTCTGCGTCTGCCAGGCCAGTTCAGGCCTGTCCGACTCATCGTTTGAACCTAAATGAGCATTCGCCGGTTTCTGCCATTTCGCTTAACACTTTTCTCTTTTTTCTCTTTCTCTTTCCATCGTTCTGGGTGCCTTTTCATGCCCGGTTTTTATTGTCTGCCATTAACACCACAACCACTGCATCATCCACAAATCCACATGCAATGCTTTGGGCAACTACGGGAAAACAAAAGACCTACATGACATACGCACCAACGCCAAATTGCACGTACGGCGGCCTACCGCTGCCAGCCTCGAGTACGACGACAACCGTTTTGATGGCCCCGTCACAGAGCAGTCACAGCCATCACGGTGGTTTAATGCTATCTGCTCCCGGCATGGGGTCAGCCCTGGCCAACAAGCCTCTTCTCGGAACAGGTTCTGGCTCAGGGCGTCAGCCCACACCGCCACCCGCCACCATTTACACAAGTATGGCGCATCCTGTTGTGAGCAGCAGTCTGACAATCGGTAAGTTTCAAGTAATCTATATCATCTATTTTCTTCTATATAATACAGCGATTAAGCCGCACTTTTAATTGAAAGAGAGTCAAGATTTAAGGATATGACCTGAAGACTGCAGATTTTTATAAAAATAGTATGATCCATGTTATTCATAAAGAATTTTTTTTATTATCTTTTATCATTTTAAAAAAGATATTCAATTAGAAATATAGAAATGAGATTATCGTTATAAGCTGTCTGTTGACAGTCTTTATAGAATATGACAGTTATATTGATTGCCCAAGTCTCAAATATAATTTTTTTGATTTCCTTCTTTTCGTTCCAAACGGTATTGCCCATGCAGATAGCTTGACAGGATTTCGAAATTATTAAAAGTATTTTCTTCTATAAGCCTCAAGCTTATTTTTCAGCGGATTTCAAATTTATGAAATTAACTGAAAGCTTAAAAGTGCTTTTAAAGATTCCTTTCCTTTCATTTCGGTTTCTCATTACTGCAGCACGGCCGGCTTTGAAGGCACACATTTAGTTACCCCAAATAGGTCACCGAATTTCTCTAGAGAACTGACTGTCCACCAGAGAGGCAGCAATTTCATTTTCAGCTTTGCCCTTGATGATGATTTTTTGATAGCCTGACTGCTTTCTCATTTATGAATCTCCGTTCCCAGGTCCCCACATGCTTAATACCGTGTCACCTTCATATTTAAGTGGTACAATGATGGTGCCAGGACATCATCATCCGCATGCTGGTACACTGAGGCGTACCTTAATACCCACAAGTATGGGCTTAATAAGCACGCCCACACCACCACCCACCGTCGGGGGCCTTGCACCGCATTCGCTGGCCGCCATGCCCTCAAACAGCGGAGTTTACTATGACACCACAGTTCCGCGTACTCTGGCACGCGGCATGTCGGCTGATAATAGCGCCCAGTATTTCTATGGATGACACTCGCTGAACCGCAAGGCTTCACTGCCCATTACCATGGTGCGTCCGCCGTCAGCCTTGGGCTTCAACCTAATGCCTTTGTCGGCCACCATGGGCTCGGCGCCCGGGGCAAACACAGCTGAAGCCTGTAATAGCGGCAGCCGAGCGGGCACACCCACCAACGGACAGAAGACGGATATACCGGCTATAACGGTAACAGGCTCACCCGGACCATCTGTCATGACATTGGGAAACAGGCCAAATGTCTTAAAGTTGCCTAACCCAGGCTCGGACGTTCGAGACTCGTCTTCTCCGAATCAAAGGTCGGGCTCAGAACAAGGTGGGCTTCAAATATGCTCCACAGGACGAAGTCAATGCTTCTAGGACCGGACTCGGGCTCCTGCTCAGGCCAAGGACATCGGGGATGAGATGGAGTTGGACCTTGACCTTGTCTACCTGTAAATAACTAAAGACTCATTTGCACTGGACGCCAGAAAAAGTCAGAAAATACCAGAGATACACTTAAGCATTTCCAAAAGCGGTTCGCCAAAAAGAGTTAGTGAAATTAAAGAACTGTTTTTGCATAAAATTTTTAAAAAATAATTATTACTCAATTGCAATATAGAAGCTAAACACTGTAATCATTATCAACATAAGATAGTTGGAATGACTATCTAAAACATTCAATGTCAAATATCGCAGCCTCATTAAAACGGAATATGATACAGGTGAGAGGACTTGAAATGCCAACTTGAAAATTGTTGGCAAATATTCAAAAATATACGAACATCTGATACATATTTAGTATAATTGAAAACAAATACATTAATATATTTATATCTAGATAAATCAATTAATATCTAAAACGTGCACGCACACCAAGAGAACAAAAATTAAATTTAAAATAAACCAATGGTATTTCTAGTCCCAACAGTTAGGACTTTTAGGTTATGGTTGAAATATAGGAAAAGTTGACGATGAGTTGGAGTTTTTATTTGCCTTATTAACACTAAGCTTAAGGAAATTAATTTATTCACTGTTAGATATATTTGTATCTATTCAAGTCATTGATTTTGTAAAAAAAGCAAAAGGAATTTAATCAAAATAAAAAAAAAACCTACGACGAAGTCAAAGCAAATGTCTATCAGAATTCAAAACATATTAAAATACAGAAACAGGTACAGTCTATTCAAAAACAAGCAACCAAACAAAACTAATCAATCTGAAAAAAAATCTTTGAGTATTGTAATTAACATTGCATTTGCTTTGACTTGACTGAACTCCAAGCAAACCAAATTAAGCAGTATAGAATTATTGTCATAAGATTAACATATGTATCTATATGCAGGACGAAATTAAAAATCCATTGATTAATCATACAAGGACATAGTTTATTACAAAGTAAACAGAGTCCACAAAAGGTAAATTACTTAAAATAATTATATTATAAAAATAAATAAAAAAAAATTAAAACATAGTTGCATATGATATCTTAGAAATTGTTAAACAATTTGCAGGGCATTAAAAGTCACATTGAGGCATTAATCCATTAAGAACCTTGCAAGTGTTATTTCCAAATCCTATTGTACTTGAATAATTGTTTTTAGTGCCAATGGCAAACCCATAGGAAATACTAAATTGTACTTACTGCAAATACTTATTAGCTATATGATATAAGCAAGACCAGATCAGATATTATTTAATAAAAACCAAAAACAATTTAATAAGATTTTTAAAGTTATCCTACAAAATGCCAAACGCTAATTCTCAAGTAAGTCAAATCATTTTGTTACTATCAGCGTTGGAATTATTTTGGGGTTGATTAAATAAAAAAAAAACACACACACACAGGGTAATAAACGAATATACGTATGAAAATCAAGTGTGCTTGTTTTCTTTCAAGAGCTATCAAATTTTGCAAATTTCATAAACGGTTTTTATTTAATTCAAGGGCATTTATAGTTGAAGAGGTGAGTGCATTCATTTCATCTATTTATTGCTTTTTAATTATTTTTATTCAACTCATTACAAAATGAAAATGCTGGAAATATCACAAAAAAATAATTGAAAATTAAAAAAAAATAGAGAAAAAGCATGCCTGAGGACAACTTTGATGGTCAGAATTACAGAACCAAAATTAGTTTTTATTCCAGTCTAGCTTATTAACATAATTTATAATATGAATATCTGTCAAAATAAAAATGATATTCTTCTGAACTAGAAATGCCTTGGGATCCACATAAATACAAGTACTCTCCCCTTTATCAGAAGATAATGAAATTTTCGTTTGGCTGTGAAAAAGAAGGAATGAGAGAGTGGCTCGGCTGTGGCAATTTTTTATGTTGCTTTGGACTTTTGACTGCTTGACTGACGCATAAGTAAGGCAAACACTTTGAAATATTTCCACTAACTTTGTATCAAATTTCACAGTTTCCTTTGAGAAATTACATAAAATATAATTTTCCTTAATACGACGCACTTTGGCGCTTGTTAAGGACGCAGATAGCTCTTGAAATATACCCCAGCCTTTGGTGCTCTGCCAGCAACAACTTTGACCCTCAGCCTGACGACGGCTCCCCCACGATGGCAGAGGGTCGTACAAAGCGACCCAAATAATGGAAACGGCTTGGCGGGACAAAACCAACAGAGGCAGGAACAAGAGTTCATGTGTGGACAAAGGAAATGCCCAAGTCCAACTTATTTGTTTGGGTCGACACTGTTTGTCAGCAGTTGGACTAAGGCAAGGATGGCAGCTCAGCAATGTCGCTAACGCTTTCACTACAAAATGGCGTCAGTTGACCTCAGCTGACCAACTGGACCAACAGCCGCCTTCCACTGGGGCCTTTGAGTCGGCGGGCGGCCTTGCGGTTGGTCCTTCAGTTTGACATGTTTGTTGACTACGATTTATGGCAGAAAACTAACCAAACTAACACCACTTCCAAACGGCGTAAGTAAATAGTTGGAAGTGAAACCAAAACACTCGTCACTCGCTGCGCAAACACACTTTGAATCTAGATGGACTCCAGAGTCTTACTTCTTTCCTCCTCCTCCTCCTCCTACCGTCGACTGCCACTTTATTTGTTAGGCGAACATGTGAGCAAATTCACGTTATTTATGTATGTATGTATGTATGCACTCGCACTTTATGTACATAAATTATACAATGCACGATTCCTTAAATTTATTGTATGTACACGGCAAGAAAGGCAAACGCGAGCAATCACCCAAATGGTGCAGTGATTCCATATGAAAATTGCTTCCTCCACGTAGGTTGAGCAAACTTTGAGTGCCTGAGATTTGTAGGACCGACTTACTGAAAGTCCTTAAAATAGTTTGTGCCTTTTGCCGAGATTGAAAAGAGGCCTTTGGGGCGCCTGTTGCTGCTGATTTAATGTTGACTAAGAGGTTTGTTTGAGCGTCATCAGAGGCCAATTTGTTGGAGAAATTCTTTTGCCATCTTGGTTATAATAAACTTACCATCCACTCTCTCGGAAATCTCGTCTTGCCTGCTCTTTTGCTTTATGCTGGTAAATTTTATTAGAATTCCTTGGCTCCATAAAAGGCTTGGCTGGTTTTATGCATTCTTAATACAAACTTTCGTCGTCATCAATGGTAATTATCAGCATTTTATTAAAATATAGATTAAAAACAAGTACGTATATACTTTTAACATACTTAGCCCTAGAGCCAGAAGTGCTTCTTTGCCAGACTTAAATATCTCAAGCTTATAAAACATAAATAAAAAGTCTAAAAATCATTTCATATGATACACTTACTTACTGTAAGTAGACGTGGCATTGTTGTTGGGGCTGTTATTTTTTTGTTTTTTGTTTTGGTTTTGAATTTTCATTAGACACAATATTGTGCCGTACTTGTATTCATTTTGATGATAGAAGGGGGAAATTTATTGCAAAGTGCTTGCGGCTATTTAATGTTTATAATTGAAAAAGTTTTGTTGCCGTATCCAGAGCAGCCAACGCTTACACTCACCCTCGCCAACCGACCAGCTGACTTTACCGATTCAAAGTCATCATCATCATCACAAGGGCCATCCAGATCCAGCCAAGACCAGATGGTATTGGCCACTGCTGTGGCAATGCCATCGCCAACTACTTGCAGCCACTTATCATAATTAGTCTTTCGCTGGTTGTGCAAATGAAGAAGTTTCGTTCCTTAGCAATTTTAGTGGTGGCCAGAGCAATTCGGTGGCGTCATTATCAACTCCTTGGCTGTCAGCTACTAGCCCTGATTGCGAAACTCTACAACTGCCCATTACCGGTGACGCGGGCAGCAACAGCAGCAGACACAGCACGAGCAGGACCCACTTATGAATACATTTTCCATAATGGCGGAGAGCAGTTGTCAGAAGGCAACATGCGGCAGTCACTTTGTCCATTTATTGCGTGTTCTGGCCGCGGGCTATATTCTGGCTTTGCCTCATCATTATTGACAGACATAATCAATTGCAGTCCATTAGACTTTACTTTGCAGTTGGCCCAGACAAAGGGCAGGCAAACAAATTTTGACCGCAATCACAACAACTCGGCGACTACCAAAACAGTCCAACCAGCCAACCCACCAACCGACTCGACGAGAGACTGAAAATGAGAATGGCCTCTGCTGTTGTGGATGCTTTTGCTTTTCTTGGACAAAGAGCAGAAAATTGCTTTGTTATAAGTTGGTGGCAGTGTAGCCAGCCTGCCACATGCAGATATCGAGAGCACAAGCTGGAGAATCTGTATCTGATGCTGATTGAAAGTGACTATGCCTTCGACAGAGGTTGTCGTTGCAGTCGAGAGCCCGAGACTTTAATGCGGTCTGTTCGTATTGGTTCGACTTTTGGCTAGCCTGACTTGGTTTTCTCTTGTTCGTCATCTTGTTTGCTTTGTTGTGTATCTTGGGAGTCCCTAGAGTCTGTTCGGAGGCCTTTTTGCTGTTTGTCTGTGGTGTGGTTTTGCTATTGAGACCGGTGACCTTTGCAGGTTCAATTTTCAGCTTTGCAAAAACAAAATGAAAAAAAAAAAAATCAAAATCAAGCAAATTGTTTTTATTAGTATTTCTATGAAAGTTTTCATAGCCTCGAGACAACTTAATACAAATAAATATATTCATATACTCATGCATATCAATATATTTTATTTCTCCACTTTTTCGCATTTCTATAAATTCTTATTAAAGGTTGAGTAAGCCTGTTTTGGGATTTGCTAACACAATAAATAAAAGAATTTTGTATTTAAAAATAATCTGTGAAATTGAAAAAATATATTCATTTCAATATAAAATAAGCATTCATCCTATAAACACTAAAAATTTAAGGAAACAATTGAGAAATAATTTTCTTAACAAAAAAGACTTTTCCGGATAACTATAATTTTATTGTTTATATAAAATTTAAGCCCTACTAAAAGTCTTCTTATTTCACATTTAGTACAAATTACAATATTTCTTTTGTATAAAATCCTTTCAAAAATGTTGTAAAAAATAAATATTTGCATGAAAAAGATTTAAGTTTTTTATACAATTTTATTTTTATTGTCGACTTATATAAAACAAAAAAAACTTAGCTTAAAAAAAAAAATAATATATAGAAATTAAATTTTTTTTGTCAATTTCCCTGAGCTGCGTTAGCTTTCGAAACGTTTTTATCTCATTTGATGATTTCACAATTCGGTGTAAAAAATTGGTTATAATATAAGAAGAAAAAAATGAGTGTTATGACATTTCCAGCAACGGAAATCTATTGATAAACTGCATAACATTCTCAGACTGACGTTTCAATCGCTCATCGCGCAGCTCTCGATCCTTGGTTATGTCTTGCAGAAAGACGGCCCAGCTGGCGGCCAAATTGGGTAATCGATCCACAGTTAGGTCGTTGTGAAATGAAATTTCCTCATCGCTGGTTTCCTGACAGTTGCCAGAAGCAGCGCAGTCCTGAATAGAATGTGTTGGTTTGTCCAGGGCAAAGGTGCCACTGCAATTTCCATTAATTTGCATATTTTAAAATAATGTCTCGACAATCTCAAGGACCAAAGCAAACTAACAAGTACCGAGTTTTGAGTAAACCTATTTAAATGAAACAGGTAGGCGCAAAGTAAACCTAGAAATTTCCCTAATTTTATTTAGGTAGGAATTAGAGTACCTGGCCTGTGGACACGTGCGCTGGACAGATTACCTAGGCCTCGAAATAAGGCCTGGCAATAACATGAGTACTTTGGGAATGCCCCTTCAGGTCCAGACACTTAACTTGTGCTAACGGAAGCAGAGATAAGCCGACTTATCGAATATAGAAACACCATCTGTCGAGCTTCAGTTGCTGACAGTCATGCAATCCATTTCCGAGAGTTTGTCTGCTCGGCTATCCCTGTGCCAACAAACAAGTGCCGTCGACAATAACAAAATCTGCCATATCTGCCAATTCAAATTAACCCCTGCCCCAAGCACAGCCATTGACTGCCTTCTAAGTAACGCAGACTTGAAGAGCGAGTGAAAAACTCTGGATCTGAGGAAGGAAGTGGCGACGTCATTGAACGAGCTCAATGCTCATGCTTGCTACTCGGCACTCAGGGAGCAATGTTCCCGTTAGAGTGCAATTCAACAAAAGAGTAAAAAAGCGAAAAACGCTCAAGGAATAGAAAAAGCTTTGCTTCGTCAAACCAAAAACACACTACATAGGGAGACTTACTTTAAGTACACTCCTACACTACCACACACATACACACACACATACACATACATTTCATATGTATAACATATTTTCCAAGTGAATGCCATGAACATGCATGAACATGTCTACAAAAATCTGTCGGTCGGTATTTGCCGGTCTATAAAAGTCTCTCAAAAAAGATCCAAGTGGGAGCCGTTGAATGGGAACAAAACATTTCAGTTATTCATTACAAGATATTAAATAAAACAAAAGAGAGCAATTTAAAAATTTCAAGATGCGGAAAATTACATTGTTCTATTTTATTCCCTCCTTTTTTTTGCAATCCTCAAATTATTTATTGTATTCAGATATTTCATAAATCATATTAAAGCAAAAGGAAAGTACAAATCCCAACGCTATATTTGTGGATACTCTGGTTGGTTTTTTTCTGTCACAAATCCTATGAATGAGATTCTTCGGAAAATGCCGCAAAAATCAAAAACCAACTTATCATTCAATAAAAATATAAGTCATTTCTATAACCGATATACTATAGAATATAGTGAGCCGATTTATTTGAAAGTTTCAAAACGATAGCCTTAAAACTGATAGACTTGTAAAAATTATATAGACAGAAGGTCCTGACTTAAACGATATGACTAGTGATACTCGCCAATATGGAGGTAGCTTTTGTGAGTATACAATGTATGCCTCCATAATTTGGAAACAGTATAAAGAGTATAAAATCGTAATAAAAACTTTTTAAGGAAGTATCTGTACCCTACTATCCTGAAGTACTGATCTGTATTGTACCCATAAAATAAGATTATGGATTGCCATTAAGATTCTTAATTAGATTAAAATTGTTGGGTAACATTTAAAATTATTTTAAACGCATTTAAGAGTATCAATTAGTTTTGATCTACAAATATTCCCAGACTTCATTTTCAATAATATTTTATGGGCTTTGGGAACCCTCAATTTCAGGCCAGAGGTCAAATGAAAGGTAACTAGGAAATGGAGTTACCTGAAATCTGAATTTTGAAATTTTAATATTTAGCAAAAAAAAAAAAAACTTTCCCGTTGTTGGCAGAAATTAACTATTACCCAAGTGTTCCTAATTAATATTCATTCGAATAATCAAAATTGTTTTTAATTTTTTGTTTTTATTTTATTTTTTTCTATTATAATTTAAATGAGAAAGCAAAGTTTACCGAAAGTAAAAGTATCTAAATATTTAAACATAATTAAGCTAAGTGTTTTTTATGTGGAACGAAATGGAATATTTTGCATTAAATCGAATTACTCAGCACCTAAAAAATAAAAATGAATTGCGAAATTTTTATATTAAAAAAAAATAATGAACAATACATTTAACATGTTTTACAACCCGGGGAAAACCATATTTTCTTTCACTAGGAATATTATTCAATTTTTGAATACATTCTGATTTTCATTGATTTGGCACATTCATCAGTCATATTGTTGACAAATGAGTCACACCAACTTACTTATAGTTACATTCACACATAAATAACCAATTTCCCTTTTGTTTAAAAAATAGAATGAAATGTCAATTTATTGCAGGGCATAAATTGTAAACTAGCAATATGCGTTAAATTGGGCGACAGAAAAAAGAAAGCATTTTCAATATTGAAAAAAGAGGCATGACATAAGCTGACTATTAAATACTCTATTCTCATGCAACTTGAAATGGAAATAAACGTCGAAAAAATTGAAATAACTTCAACAACTTTTCCGTGTAGTTTAAATTTTTGAAATAGTACAATTTTTTATGGAGTCCTTCAAACCCAATACTGAAACACCTCTCATTTAATTTCGGAAGAGTATATTAAAATGAAAAATATTGGGTTATATATACGGTGGAAAAATAATTCATTTTCCTCGTTGATGCTGTCAAAATATGAAAAGAAAAGAAAACAATTTTAGTTAAAAATAATTCACCAATATAAAGATGGGTTTCAGCGCTTCATGTGTTTTTATATTTTTGTATTTTATTCATTGTTTTTATATTAAGCTCTTCGTACTTTAGAGCACTGTTTTTTCAGGTGCCCTATAGGTTTTTTTTATCGATCATAAATAATACCTTGTAACTAACTAGTCAGCCGTAAAATACTCTTTATCAAAATACGGAATAGAGAATTTAAGCTTAAATGTTGAAATGGAAAAATATTTAAAAAAATAACTTTAAGCCTGCTTAAATAGGCCAGAAAAGCTTTACAAAAAATTAAGGTTGAGTCAGAGACCCATTTGTTTCAGTTGTTGACATAATTTATTGAAAACAAAAAATTGTTATATTTTTTCTGGAATATCTGAATATAAATTTTTCAATTCAAGTTTGAAAAACTCAGAGAACCTAATTGAGAAAAAGTTTGCTGGGTAGTTAGTTTTTCAATATTTTATTTATGTAAAATTCACGCATTTATTTATTGGTACCAAACCACTATGAGAATGTATGTGTGGATGTTTGTGTGTGTAAGTGTATTCAATCTATAAATTCAGAGCAGAGCAGTTTTCCCACAATCATGTAGAGTTTTTGTGGTCGCGCTTTTGCGCTTTTTGTGTTTGTTCATTGATTTAACGATAGGAACAATTATTCGGCAAATCATCTGCGGCGAAAGACAAAAACCAAATGCACAAAAATGCACAAAACAACAAACAACTCGACACACACACATACACATACGTACACATACATTGTCATTTAGTAGATAGCATAAAACATAAATCAATGGCCACTGTGGGTGTTTCAATTGTGTACGTTGTTTTTGTTGCCTCTTTGCTGTTTGTTTGTTATTGGCATCGCTGTCGGCGTCGTTCTGGTCGTAGTCGTAGTCGTGGTCGTGGATTGCTTTCTACGAGTATTTGTGCGATATTGCAGACGGCCCGGCCAGACTTTGGTTGGACATTTTAATATTATTTCATGTTTTTGGCAGCATTTCAAAATCGAATTCATTGAATTTCAACGGAATAGTATAAAAATAACAATAACAAAATGCAACAAAAGCAGCAACAACACACTTGGCCTAAACAAATGAGTATAATAATTTATAAATCAAGAATGTCAATCAAAAGCCCAATAATCTGCCTCGCATTATTTTCAAAGGTTTTAAAGAATGGCTAATATTGCTCATTTCAAATATAGCAAAATGACAATTCTTTCTAACAAATTCAACTACTCAGAATTCCCTGATTGGGGGCTTGATTATAGCAAAATATGTATGAGCCTAATGCGTGACTGATTCTTCCAGTGAAACCAAATCCTGAATTTCTGCTTACTGAATTGGACCTTCAGGTCAATGTATGCCACTGAATATTAAGGCAAAGCCTTATGCAAGCGGATTGATGTCTCCCAATTAACGCAGAGAGGGCAAGACTAATTTCATCTCTAAGACAATAGCAATAGGGTTTTGCTTGGAGAACTTCAGTCTGCTCACATGGTTGGCTGCCCAGATTTGTGCCATTGCGAAAATTGACAAACCCAAATAGGTTCTGCGAGTCTGGCCATAGCAGCTTTCATAGTAATGCCTTATATTAATTAATGAGGTCTGTTACTTATTTTCAAGCATTGAGCGTGTCTCCGAGCCCGAGTCTAGCCTTTGGAAGCACAGACAAATATTCTGATCAAACTCTCTTTGTATCTTTCTGCCCGAGTTCCGTCCCAGTTGCCATCTGTCACTTAAGTACATGGTTCATCTAAAATGAATGTCTCTTACAAGTAGCCTTGGCCATCTTCTATCCCCACGCTAATGCTCAAGGGCGTAAATGACATTCAAGTTTCCCTAATTTGTCTCGTTTTCATCCAAATGACGAGTGTCGTGCTGCTCTGTCTCCCCCAACTCCTCTGGTCATTTATTATATTTATATTTGAATAGGTTGCATTTAGAGATTAAATTTTGCCTTAGCTATTCTATATACATGAAACTTTTCCTACCAACCGATTTAATCTGGAAGAATATATAAATCAAGAAAAAATATATATAAAAAAAAGGTCCCTTTAATTCCTCAGATTGAAGTAGGTGTGGAAAGGAATTAAGTCAACACTTTGATTTCCCCTTCTAATATGTAGCTGACAATCTCTGGGGCAGCCTTAAAATCTGGACTGTAATCCGAAAATACTTTTACAAAACTGCACTTGAAAAGTGGGCGATGTTGCCAACTTTCTAGAAAGTTTTTGTTTTAGGTAACTAGAAAATACGATTGTTATTCAAATGTAGAGATACATACACACCGCCACACAAATACTTTCAAAAACACACACTCTCCTACAAAGGGAAAGGAACTTTGAATTGTTTTATTTTATTAAATTGCTCTGAGGACATTTCCAAAATTCTATTTAACACATTAAAAAAAAAAATAAAAATAAAGGAAAAAACACACACACACTTATCTTTTGCTGGGTAATTTGCAATTTTTGCAGTTGAACAATTTAACCCTTTTGCTTATTAGTTTTTTGTTTTTTGATTATACACAGAATTCTTTGGAGTTGGTGCCCCGACTTTAATTAAGAACTTCGTTGGTGCAGACGAATTAAATTAAAGATGCAAACAAATGCATCTCCAGACAGAAATGGTGTCAAAATTCTTGTCAACTCAAGAGCGCCCACAAAGTGTTGCAATTATATTTGTCATGCATGCAAGGAGTTGCACAACCTCATATACAGTTGCATGTTGCATTCGAATGTGAGGGCAGACACACAGACACACAGTCACACTTGCTAAGGCAGTGCCCCAGGCGTACCTGAATTTGAATTTGCCGCTCTCGGTGGCAGCGCAGGTGTCGACTTTTATTTCGTTGCCTGAAAGGCTAAAGGACTCAGAATGAGTTTCACGAGAAAGTCAAAACTCAAGGCAACGCAAGGCTTTTATCTTATTCTATTTACTTTGAGCCTGTTAAGTGCAGAGCTTCAGATATTCGTCACCTTGTTTATTTGGGAAACCGCCAGGCTTACTCTGCAGCTTGAAGAAGGACAGAGAGAGAGAATGACAAGCACAAAGAGAAAGTGAGATGGAATTTGAGCTTCACTGGTGAAGGTGACAGAGTGATTGTAACATGTGCTTAACCCAAAAGCAGCACTAAAACGATGCCCGGCCCGGCCCAGCCCGGCACGGCCCGGCCCGGATCGTCCGGGGCCGTCGTGGCCGGGCCAACGGCCCACCTGCTACCGCCTAATTGCAGTTTTCAAATGTTGCAGCTGCATCAAATAAAATAAAAACACAAAAAAATTAGAAATTAGGGTCATAGAATGTTAAAGGCTTAGCAGTCAACCAGTCAGCAGTTCGTAGCTATTTCCACCAGCATTTATATTAAAGCCATTTTGCCCACATCCTGGGTGGTTGGGTGTGTGTGTGTGTGTGTGTTTGGCTTGTCTCTGCTCTGGGTAAAATGAGTTGCCTTGTTGACTGAACTTTTCATTCCATTTGCAAAGGGCTCGGTGAGCCGTTAGGTGGGTGGTTAATTTTCATAAGCAATAAGTTAAGTTTCGACCTCGAATCGGGCCCGCAAAGCCCCAGAGCAAAATAATATAACACGGAATCGAAGTGATTAGCATAATGATGGCAGTTAACGGCGGCAATAACGCGTTAAAGAGCCTTTTTTTCCTGGCAATATTAAGGGAGAGTTCACACAGAATCTATTTTTTTTTTCGTATTTTTTTTTTTTTTTTTTGCTTGGCAATGTCAGAGTTTGTATGGCATTGTGTGGTGTGGCATACCATGCATTAGTGGCCAGGCACGAGATATCTTACTACTCTGCCCAAAGCTAAACCATTTGGCTGCTAGATTCCATACCATTCCGTTCGGTCGCGTGACATGAACTGCTTGAAGCAAATGAGCAAGTTCAGGCATTCGGCTTCTGCAAGAGAAGGCTGCATAATTTCCAACCAGGATATGCCCAGCTTCTGGACCCCCACTCACTTACAGTCTACTGTCTGCCGAGTTGGTGGCGCTGATGGCGTCGTAAAATAGTTAAAATATTTGAGGAACTTTTCTGACTTAATGAGGGCTTAAATGGTATATGCCCTAGCCAACCGACGCGTCGGTTGCCATTTCCACCATTACTTGCCACTGCCATCGAGAGCCTGTCTATCTAACTGTATCTACGTATGCATGTGCGGAAATGTGCACAGCCTGCGAGAGTCTTCACTCTGCGTATAAGTGAGTGCCAACCGTTCTTATTATGCCCTTCTCTTTCTCCATCTCTCTGTCTCTTTCTCTGGGGCTCAGAGATCTTCCGGTGTATATATGTGTGTAGTATTAAAGTTTTGCAGTGCACGTGTATATACATATATATGTGTGTGTGTGTGTGGCTTGAAATGCGCATTTAATAAATTGAATTTTCTACTCCAAGATTATCACATGTGCAGATGTTTGTGCATGTATTTGTATTCTCTTTGAGGCTATGAAAGCCAATTACATTTTAAGCTAAAATAAAGACAAGCTAATTTTCGTGTAAAAGAAATGAGTTGAAAATTTCAGCTACTATTGTTGCTGTTGTTGTTGTTGCAATTCCCAATGGCAAAACTAAACAAAATCTTTTATGTATAAAAGAATACGTAAAACAAATTACGAGTTTCATAACGAATCTCATAATGAAAATGCAAGAGTATTTATTTTTTCATGTCTTGGCAAGACTTGTGAAATTATTTTAAACAAGATGTTTTCGAGAGAGCTCAAAATTTGATTTTATTTTCCGATTCAAGATTTAAGTGCAGCTAAGTCAAATACTTTAACTAATGCAATTTTCAAAATTTTCAAAGCTAAAAAAGATCCCATTTAATCGAATTTATGAGGACCTTCTCATTACTGTATTATTAATTGTACTCAAAATGATCATCAAGTAATTAATTAAAAATCCGATTATAACATAAGTGCAACTCAAATGAAATTAACCTTTTTAAGCTACTTAAAAAAAAAAATATCAATAACAGAAGCAATCACTAGCTTACAAATTGATCAACATACAATTTTGTATTAATTCAACGTTAACCCACTTGTGGCCACTTGTTCGCTCACTTTTGACTTTGCAATTGCACTCTGACCACTGTCGCACTGAAGAGTAACAAGAGTATTTCACCCAAATATACTTGCATATCTTGTGCTGTGCATGTCAACTAGTTTAATTGGAAAATTACGAAAGCCTATAAAACTTTTCACCACGTGAGTGCGACGAGGCATCGAAGTACCAAAGTAGAGAAAGATACCGAAAAGACAGCCACCGACAGCCACAGGCTCGCAAGGATGTGGACAGCAATGGAGTAAGTATTCGAAGAGAGATAATTGAGCTTTGCCACAGCAGGTATACCACCAAGATGACGAAGAGTACTTTAATAATAAAAAACTTTCTGCAAACTTTTCCTCAGATGAAAAGTGTTGAAAACTTTTAGAAGCTCACGTAAATATCTCCTGAACCTTTGAACACGAAATGGCCAAGTCTGAAAATGCAAATCGAGTGTGTTTATATGAGAAAACTTTACAAAAATAGTTCATGCATTATTATTACATTATAAATACTCAAATTTATACAATATATGTATAGTAATATTTCCACCTTAACAAAGTAAATAAAATGTAAAAGTTATTTGCCTCAAGATCGAAAATTTAATTCCCTTCGTATATATTTTTTAGTCGGTTTGGAAAAATTTGTCCCTTTAATTGAATTTTGGCTTTTTCTTTACTTGAAAAATTTCTAATCAACTAAAATCACAAAGAACTTTAGACTTTCTAAAGTTGTTTTTTTAAGTTAGGAGTTTCCAAAACCGATTTAGGTTGCTATATGAGATACTTCTACCAGACAAGCTTAAATTCGAAACACCTATTTATCCTCCTTAAATACTGAACTAATCTGAGGTCACTCACTCAAAATCTGAGTTTTTCCTAAAACCGGGCTAGGATGGTATGACATATATATGATATGACAGAGGTTTTCGACAAGAACGCAGCCTTTGAAGAAAAGGGGACTCATATTAAATTTTAAAGCTATTCTGATGAAACGATTCCCCAATCGAGTTCATTACGAATACAGAATATAGCATATGAAAAATGTCAGAAAAGAAGATATCAAATTTTGTTTATTAAAAGTTTTATTGAAAATGTGACCGCTTTCCAAATCTCAATCAACATCGGTTTCATAAGTTTCAATTAAAAAACTTGTTATTTATTTTTAGTTCTCACATGCTATGCTTTTATTGAAGTCTTCACTAAAGATATTACATCCTTTCTATATTTTTCTGTATATTTTTAAAAATCTTTACCACATACAAATTTTTATAGCTGAATATTTTGTATATTTCATACTTGATTCTTTGCGGGTCAAAGAAAAGGCAGAATTTCATTTTAAATAAATTTTAATTCCTCTTAAAAATTCTTTGGAAAGCACGAAAAATGTGGAAAAAGAAAACTTGACAATTTTCACAGTCTGCGTTGTAAATGCATGTGAAGTTGCTGAGCACGCGAATGTCAATTGCAAATACGCTGCCACAACCTACGCCACGGGATTGTATGCTCATGACTGCTTCAATGCTTCAATGCAACAGTGCGGCAGCTCAGTTTGGTAGTGGGCGGTTGCACACATTAAATGAGTTATTATTTGCATCCGGTGCACAAACATGTTTGCCTGAAATATGTGGCATGTGGTGGATTAAGTCCTGCAAATGATTCAGTTTATTGGTTCGTTTTGAGGGCGACAATTTAAATAAATAAGCCTGTGGAGCCGCAACTGTACTTGCTTACCTTCCGCTTTCAATACCAAAGAAAAAAGTATCTTTCATTTTGAGAAAATGAGTTGGGGAACTCCCACCATTTTGCAGTTGGTGTAAAACCGATTAGTTGTATTCAAAAACAAATCTTTAAATGTTATCTTGGCATTGCCATTCAAATAAGTTATTGCTTCGGTTCAAAGATTCTGTACAATAATTGTAGCTTTTCATAAGCAAAGTCCAATCAACCGTAATTGATTAAATAAGGATAGTTGAATTAATTAATATTCTGCAAAAGCTTTTTAATCGATTAATTTTGAAAACATGAATATGATTTATTCACAAAGAAATGGCTAAATATGGCATACAATTTAAAAATAAATACATTTCAAATATATTCTGAAAATCCAAAACCAAATCATATTCACTAAAAATTAAATCTATTTTGAGATTATAGCCATGTATTCAATAATAACACCTCTGGCATTAATGCTTCATTAAATCAATCCAAGCGTCTGTATACTCCATACAAATTTGAAGTGATTTTATTCAACTCCTGCTCGCCTCCTCATACCAGATTTAATTTCAAGCAAGCCACATGGGAACTGTAAGAAAATCTGTTGTATACACGACTGACGCTTGGAAAATTTTAAGCTCGTCTGGTAATGATAGCTAAGTTTACCAAGTCTAGGAAGCAGCCGGCCCAACTAATTTCGAATTCAAACTGTCACTGACAAATTTCCGTAATTTAATTAATTGCTTCCCGATTCAAATGGTTCAGTAAAGTGTTCCAACAAGTGTTTTAAATATACTTACAGACCGTGACAGTCTTAATTAATTGCATAGCATGGACTCGCTCCTCTATGTGTTCATTATCGAAGGATGAGAGTTTTTTGAAGTCGCATGTTTCTGGCAGGGGTCAAGCTTATATACCACTGGTGATATCCTAGCCCCCTCTTTATAGTTGGCAAGATAAGCCTGCACTCAATTGTCGACTATTAGAGACAGGCAAAGAAATTTATGTTAATTAAATCGATTCGGTTGTGGTTGGAATAATTGCGTGGCCATTTAACAATTTTGGCGCATTTAAATTGAATTCAATTGCAGTGCTCTACCAATAATTCAATTTTACTTTGGCTCCGATAAAAGATAGGTTAAGCTGCAAAACATATTAATCATTTCGATTCTTGATATATTGGTTAGTATTTGTTAAATCGAGTCAGAGTCAAATCACAGGGTTCAACCTTACGTATACTTAATATATGTGTATTCGCTTACGTATACTTAATTTGCGTATGATTAATTTTCAATGGTACCTATGATAGCCAATTCTTAAGCAATCATAAAGCAATTTGTATGGTTTTGGCAGGCATTATCAAAAGTTCCCATAACACAGAAAGTTTTCACATCACTCTATTAAATGTGCTCAAAAATAAAAACGATTAAACAAAGAAAATAAAGAAGTTTTGTTCCCTAAGGTGATAACCCTTTTCTCGTACTTGTTTGTATGGTTAGCTTAAATTAAGCTAAATACATGAAAAAGAAAAGTGCACCAGAGAATTTTATCATTCCCATTGACCTGTTCTCACCAAAGAACTCTCCTTTAACGATAACAACACGAAAAAGGAGTGGTCCATGTGAAACATCTGCGGACATGCATCGAGAAGGCTGATGTTCTTGCTGAACATGCTTTTGGCTTAACTGGCAAAAGGAACCAAAAAAAAAAAAACAGAAAAACTTAAAGAGAAAAAACAATGCATACAAAAACCACTTCACATCCGGTGAGAAAGGAACTGAAAAGTCAATAAGGTGCATACCTGAAAATGAAAGAGAACTGCAATGAACGACATGTGAGGGCTGCGAGCCCAAAAAGTGGGCAAACAAACATTCAATGATGGTAATGGTAATTGCTAAAAACTGGTCAACTTAATTGAAGGAAAACTTTAAGTTTCATGTTCACAATGCTCAAATCTGATAAGTCCCCACACCCTTCCGGTAGTCTTCTGAAAATCTTAATACGAACAATTTTGTTAGCTTTAATTGAAAAACCACAGGAACGGCAAAGCAAATGAAAATCCTTTAAATAAGACACAAGGTATATTGTCTAGCGTTTTTTGCTCCAACTGGGAGCTTTAATTAAAAGAAAACTTTGTATGAATTTTAGGCTAAAATTTCAGATTTTGTTATTAGCTTACTAAGGAATTTGTGATTGATTGTAAAAGTCGGACTCTCCAGCCTGAGCACTCTATATACATTGTACACAGAACTTATCTAAATTGTTTGAAATTGAGTTTGCTCTTTTTTCGTCTTCTTCTATACATATTTATGTTCATATAGAGAAGTTAAGCCAAAAAAAAAGAAAGTTTTAATGCAATAAGAAAGTCGAAATTGCTCTACCTATTTTTCGCCTTAAACCGAGCCTCATGTATTCTGTCTATCTTGCTCATTTTCCGACTAAATTTCCTCTTCTATTGTGCACCTTTTATAGTGACCTCTGCTGTTTATTTATGTATGACCATGGACCTTCATACATTTGCGTAATTGTGTTGGTATTCGTGTCGAACAAATTTTGAATAGACAGAGCTCCGGTGTGGGTGAGGACCGAGGGAGTTTGTTAATTACGAACGTGACACATGTGTTGGCTCTGATTCGTGCCCATGAACACAAATCAACATCAAATGATGCGAAATAAAACTATGCTCAATAGATACAAATATGTGCGTAGTCCATGGACATAAACAATGGCACATATTTCTTGCCAGGACCTGCCCATTGAAATTTTTATGAAGATGGAATGTCAGAGCCATGCAGTCAATAATCAAAAAGTTTGTTTTCCTATTGATTTAGCATTTAACCGTTCTACCCAGCAGTCTCTTCAAACAAATGTGTAATAATGATGAATAAGTTTCAATGACGCAAAGAAAATAGTCCCCCAATATTGACGAATATTCAAGTAGCCATGATAAAAACGATAATGAATCTAACAATTTTTTGTTAGTTTCAAATTATGGAATCCTGAAATTTTGTAAGATGGACAAAACGTTCGCTTTTAAGAAAAAAAAAGTCCTTGAACTTGCACAAAGCAAAAAAAGAAGAAATTTAGGTGACGAGCGTTTTAGTTTCTAAGTCTTACTTTATGTTCTCTAATTAAGACGCCTTTAGGACACTTTCAAAACTTTTGTAAAAATTTAATTTATTTTTTTTATCAATTTTTGGATCTCACATTTTAAGCAAGCCAACCACACCTTCATTAGATGCCCTGACTCTGACACTTGACATTTACAATGGTTGATAACAAAGATTGTAAGCTTCGGTATAATTAAAAAATAATATATTCACTCGGATCCAGTAGAATGTTGCATTTTCGTTGAACTTGATGGTAAAATGTGAGCGTTTAATAAAAATTCAAGTACTTCATGATTTATAAAGATTTTCAATGCATTTAATTATTAATTTTATGGTTAATAATATTAAATTAGTTAATGAAATTGGCAAGGACTAAAACCCAAACGAGGGTCAACACACCAAATAAAAGCAATAAAAGCAGAAGGTCGTACATGTTGGCTTCCATACGATACAATTCAGAATTGACGAAGAGCCAAGTAAAAGTCATTTTTGTTGCCAGAAAAACTGTAAAAGGATGCAAAGGGTGGAGAGAGAAAAGGGCCGAATATAACTTGGGTTACTGTTGACGCCATTATCACGTCAAAAGCCAACACTGTTGCTTTTTTTTGGCAGCCTCCAAAAACCCAGCTAACTTGACTTAATTTGGCGGCCAGTCCAGCCTCTCTCGACCCCCTTTGAGACAGTCTACCTGCGGCCGAATAAGTATAAAGTAAAGAAAAAAGGCGTGAGTCAATGGGAATCGACCCAACCAGACCAGACCGGACCAGACCGGGCCTCACCGTGCCGACCAAACCGGCCGACATCTTCCGTTTGCGGCGCTTCCATTTTTATAATTTATTTCGTTTTGGTGTTCTTGCACGTTTCGACTTTTCTAGTGCTCTGACCCCCTGACTTGTCTTACTTGCTTTGGTTTTATTTTTATTTTTTTTTTTTTTTGGGAAAATTGTTTTAGTTTCTCTGCACGTTCCAAACGCTGCTTTTCAGCACCACCGCTCCCAAATTGCATGCAATGCTGCAGTGCTGTTGACGACCGACCCCAACAAACTTGTGAAAGCTCAGCCCCCGGGAGCCCCTGGGAACCCCAATTCCGAGAAATCCAAGGCAATGCCAGTCATTGCCTGGACTTGGCTCAGCCTCAACCGCGTACGCAGTAGCAAAAGCATTTTAATCCGCCCGGATTAGGTCGGGAGTATGGGTTGCTTTTGGTTCGCAATGTCGGTGTGTCTGTTAGCCTAAACTAAATCCCACGCTACAAGCCCAACAACAAAGAAAGGGAATGGCAAAAAAAAAATGCTGATTCAGGTCGTTGTAGGTAAAAATTAATGGAACATTTTACCAGAACCGAGAATTCCATCTTTTCTTGTGAATTCATTCATTTTGTTCTGTCGACTCTGTCGTCGTCCAGTGTCCCTCGGTCTATCGTCGTGCGTCCGAATGTAGACCCATCGCAAAGCATTTTTTGCTGGTCCGTTCTAGTTTATGTCACTGTTACCCGTTTGGAACAATAGGACAGCCTGGCAGGCAGGCATTCTGTTTTCATTTGCAAGTTTCTGTTTTGTTTGAAAACAAAAACGCCAACCTGTTAAGATGGAATTTATGCACTGTGAATTGAAAACCATGAAAAAAATATAAAAGAAAAATGGTCAATTGATTGTTACTTTTTTCAACCTTTTTTTCCTAGGAATAATCAAGGCAATCCCAATTCTTTTAACTTTTATTTTCTTCTTTTTTTTATTATTCTAAATGCATTAAATATTTTCTTTCTTAGTTTTGCCTACGTGAGGGAATTTTCTTCTGCTTTTATTAATTTAGGCCCCAGTTTTGCAAAAGATAGTATTAAGTTGGTAAAGATATATCCAAAATTCACAATATATTTTTCTATTTATATTCACTTAAGCAAAATAGTGTTATATGCTAAATTCTTAGCTGAGCTTCTAGATTATTATTAGAAGTCAAATAGAACATACAGAATGAACTTGAACTGAAATAATAGCGTTGCCAGACATGTCCATTATTTACATAAATGATTTCAGGGATTTGTTTCATTAACCAATAAGCTGAGCCTTTTAAATTTGGTACAAATATTTTGAATCTTTTATATTATCTTTAAGTCTTGGTACTCCACTTTCTTGATGCTCTTGATACTTCATTTCAGATATGTTCCATTCACTGATTTTTAATTTTCGAAGCCCTTAACTTAATTGAGAAAGCTCGAATGAAATGAGAACTGCTCTTTACTTATTGGTATCCACTAAGACATGAGTGCATCCATTTCAGAGTCAACGTGCATTTTCTTTTAAAAGAGCACAAAAATATATACAATTTTTTCTAGATGAACAATTTCTTATGTCGAATTTAATATAATTTAATAAAAGTTTTGTAATAAGGTTGTATTTATTAAAACAGACAGCACTAAGGTTTTAAGCATAGGCACTTTGAAATGATTAACGCGTCAAATCTGAAATCTTTCTGACTATAAAAATGTAAGTTTTTTTCACAAAAAATCTTTAATTTTTTACCAAATATTAAGGGCAATCACTAAATGTATATTTGTTCTAAATAAAATTATGCAATATAAATCCTTAGCATAACTGATTTCATAATTTTAATAAGAATATCGACGTTAATAGACAGACGAAAAACCCCAAAATTGTTTATCAAAAAGTTGTAGAATTATGAAATAAATGTATTTGTACAAATAAGGAATTTATTTGCAGCATTTGGACAAGCACAAGTATCTGAAATTTACCATCAGAAATACTATAAATAAGAATCTGAAATATTTATGTTAGCTCTGAGCTTGGGTGCATTGCTTCCGCTCCGTTTCGTTCCGTTCGATTCCAAGGGGTAATGGTGTTTTCTATGCAGATGTAAATGCGGTTTTGGTTGGGAAATCATGTTATATAGTTTATTAAATGCGCCACAATCAAAGGACCTCGACAGAAGAACTGCATCGAGCTAATGACCCAAATAGTATGTGGCTATATCAAATGCAAAATTTGTGCCAGTCGACAATTTCGGGCCACTCAGCAGAAGCGAGGCGAGTAAATATTGGAAAAGTTTTAAACAAACCGGAAGGCTTAAAATTCCCCAAACCCCTGCCAAAACTCTTAGTTGCTAGGTTGGAGAGAATTCAATTCAACCGTTAGTGGATGTGATGTTGCAGTAACCAAACCGATTGGCTTCTGCCGTGGGCGATGGACCTGCTTAAACTTTTCAATTCATATGTATGTATTTGGTATGCAAATGTGTGAGGCTGTGTGCGTGTGTCGATGATTGAGTGCCGGTTTGTTCTGGAATGTTTTTGCAAATGGAATTCATATTTAATGTGCCACAAATCAACGAAAAACTCATTTTCCGCCATTTAGTCTGCTCACTCCTCAACCTAAAGCGACAAGGATGCACAAGGATGAGAAGCGCCAAGTACCGTTAACAGTCGACTCGTCAACGACAGCGGAACGAAGCCGATACGAAGTTGTCGGTGTGTATGCGTATGTTTGTCTTACGGCTTGGTATTTCGTATCCGCATCCGCATCCGTACCCATGGCGTAGGTCACCACTTGACTGACTCTTTCGGTTATGCATTTTACATCACGTTTACACTCTGATTTCCAATTCTGGGCTTTGATTCGTTTTCACATTCGGCATGTGTGTCCACACTTTGTGCTCTTCTCCTGTTTTATTTTTTTTATTTTATATATATATTTATTTAATTTCCCCCATCTTTATTCTGATTTCTGCTTTTTGCACCTGCTTCTGTGGCGCCATTCACCATTCAGTTTCGCCCACAAGCATATTCGCAAAAATCATCGTGTCTGAAGCCGCACCCACAGCCACCTTCTCATTCGAATCCCATGAGGTTAATTTGAAATTTCATCAAAAGTTGAATCGAAGCCCTCACACCGCTGTCTACCTCCAGCAGCCCAGGCTGAATGCCGTCGCTTACCGTGGTGACCTGGCTAGCTGCATTGAAGTCGAATTGAGCGCAGATTGGAGCCGGGTCCGGTGGCAGAGTACGAGTCCTTACAAAAACAGTCAATGTACGGAATTTTAAACTATCTTTTTGGTTATGCTGAGTTCAGTTTGCACAAACGCACACACACACACACACATACAGCCACCTCCATCTAGATACATTCCTGGATACATGCCAAGAAAAATAACGCAGAGTTCTGACTCTTTACCTCGAATTACTTTTTTAATCTCATGTATCCGAGACATTTTTGGTTTCAACATAAACGCAATCCCTGTTAATTGGTTATCCGATGGAGAGTGGGAAAAATTAAATATGATCTAACTGAATGGATAATCAAAGGAGTCCACGACTCTTCGACTTGTTTATATTAAAAGACTCGTACGGACAAAAAGAATTTAAATTAACTAAATCAAGAAATTGGCACACTCTATATAGCAGATAAAAACAGCAAGAAATGTTAGGTATGAGTTTGAAATTTTTGAATTAGCCAATAGAAGAAAAGTTGGTGAAACTTTACTAGATTGAGATCGAATTTTAAATAAAATTTCCTTAGACTTACAAAGGATAACATATTGGTCAAAAGATAGAATTCTCTTTCGATTAGGGTTATGACTTGATTAGCATGCTTCAAAGTTTTCGTCTACTACGATTGCCTAAAATAAGTAAACCTCTTTTAAACTCAGGACAGAGAATATTGTAAAAAGTTAAAATTCAAAACAAGCAGAATGCAAAAAATTTTGCTTAAAAGTAACAAAAAGTCCTTGGGGCAGGCACAGTCAAAACTCAGAGCCGCTTACAAGCTTTGTGTCCCGGCCACATGGAAATTGTTAAGTCAAGCCAGGTCGTCCACAGAACGGAACAGAGCAGAATGGAACGGAATCACTTCCACCTTCCTGCGGCAACAACCTGCATATTTGAGAACTTTACAGTAATGAATTGAGTCGTGAAAGCAATTAAGCAGCTTGGTGGGTGGATAACTGGGTGATGGGTGAAGTGGATCCATCCGGTGTCGTTACCTTGTGCCATGGTGGCAGTTACACGAACAGTCTACAATGCACAGAATGCAAAAATCTTAACAAGGAAATTTGATTTGTATGCGAAGAGGTACGAAAGGCATATCTAGAGAAGCCAGACCACCCTCAAATTGTTAGTCCGAAATGGGGGTCGGCCAAGGCAAGTTGATAGCCGGGTGCGTGGGAATAGCTGCATGTGCCTTCGTCTTTGCTTTGAGTCAGACAATTGGTCGTTCAAGTGTAATATAACGTGTGGCCCGTAAAGACAGCAAGCAGAAGGTGTTAACTGGGGGACAGCAGAAGGCTTAAACTTTCTGTTGTCTGGCCCACCTGCATTTTGTGGTATGCTGCACTTACGCACTGAGCAGTATTCACATGATTTATACGAGGCACAACTGTTGTCGACTAAGAAAAGGATCCGGCTTGGTTAGGAAGGGACACCGAGGAGAAGTATCTTCTCTAGACACTGGAAACCGTAAGCATATAGCCCAGCATATTTTCAATTACTTTCACTTGGATTAACATACGATCTACTCTATGCTTTTGAAATATGCAAGAGATTGCATACTCTTTAAATTGCGTTATCCTTTTTTATATTGATTAGAATGCGAAAAATGCATCATATATGCATATTGGTTTGATTTCTTATATTTTAGCTTCTATCTTTTCTTTTAGTTTCAAGGGAATCTCCCTTTTATTCGCACCTAAAAATTCGTATTTTAAAGAAAATATAAGTGGCTGATATTCATAGGTTTTGCCTAACATTTTAGGAATTAACTAATTAATTTTAATTCCTTAACTTTTCCAGTTACAAATACATTTTCGCCAGTCTTAGTTAATGTTTTTGAAGCAGAGGTTTGAATAGAGCTAAGCGATAAAGTTATTCGATTTCACTCATGACTTACCACACTGAATGTGCCTGTGGTAAATCGGCGATATAATAAAGCTATCCGTTTTCAATTTATTTAAAAAAGAAAATAAACAAATTAAAATTATAAAATGCTTGATTGAAACAATTGATCCTAGATCAAATTATCAGAACTTGCAGTTATTAGTCTTTAAAAAGAAAACTATAATTGCAAAATATAAAATTATAATCTTAAAATTTATCCACATAAAAGTAACTATATTGATTCAAGTCCAGTGGTATCTGATCGTAAGCAACTCTGCATTAACGGTATCGCAGGTAACTAAATTTCAATGTTGGAAAATAAACTTCGGCTGATTGTACATTTAAGCGTTTACTATGAATCAAAAGTAAGTATAGGGTATAAAAACAATAATTCACAACTAAACATTCGAAATAATTTCTAGTGGATTTTATTAGCAATTTCACATTGCACTAACGCGTAAGCCAAGAGAGTTAAAACAGTTGAATGCGCACATGAGAGCTTTTAGAATGAATCTCAATGTTGGATTCCCGACCGATCTCAACTCACAAACACAAACGGTGTGAAAAAATAAAGAGACTGCTGTGAGTAAAATAGTCGGCTTAGAAAGAGAAAACATTCATTAAAGCAATTATTTTCAAAATTCTTCTTCTCAGAGAGTATAGAAAATAATATTCGAATTATTCTCGGAAACAGCACATACATGAACGATCGGCAATGCTTACCAGTTTAGGCTAAGCTTGAATAAGCACATCAAATTGCAAAGATTCCCAGATCCATTAAAAAATTATCCATAATAAAAAGTTGTTAAAAGGTTGTTTATTTTAGATGTGTCGGAACAATCATTATGGCCTATATGAATCGATGCTGAAACCGCTATTCAACATTTGTTGATCAATCCAGTTGCGAGCCCGGGCCACATTGGCATACGCAGCAGGCACCTCATCATTGCAACCAATTCCCCAAGCCACTATGCCATTCTGTTGATAACGATTCTCAGATGGAATTCCGATTGGACAAACTAGTGGAGCACCACCATCACCCTGGCAGGTGTCCACTCCACGCATTCCTCCCGCACACATAAACGAGCGATCCAGAGCGAATTTGGGGCCCAGCCGAGTTCGGCGTAGCTGATCCTGGCAAGTGTTGAAGTTAACAACAGGCAGAGGAACACGCTTCATGATTACACTGTATTTCCCAACGGCACCAAAGACATCCTTGCCCCAGCCAGTGGAGTAGCAAGTGGTTTGGGCAGCAGCTTCAACATCTTGGTCTGGCAGGCATACAACATTGATATGATCATCCAAAGTGTAGGGCTGGTTGAGTATAACCAAGGCAAAATCATTGGCCACATTCCTTACATTAAACTGAGGATGAAGAATTATACGCTGAGCTCCTCGTTCCTGGAAGGGCAGTCGCTCTCTTGTGGTTTGAGAATCCCATTCACCTGCTCGAAGTATAAAGCTGCCTGGCCTGTGGGGTTGCACACAGTGAACTGCCGTGAGCACAACTTGAGGGTGAATGAGGGAGCCGGCGCAAAAGTAACTGAAATTGCTGGCATGCAGCAGAGCTACGGTCCAAGGGAATTCTCCAAAGCCGGCTTCATTATTTACGGCTCCAACCAGCTGAAAATCAATTCCACCCACATTACGAATTCCACATCCACGGGGCTGATTCGGTCTCTCCTTCAGAGGTGTGGGATTCAGAACCTGACTCCTCGTTCGGTTTCCTTCACAGCAAACATCTACAGATGAGGGACATTCGGGATCATCTGCGCCAACACGGAGATCAATCAGTCCGAAACCATCGAATGCGCCATCTTCGGTCACACTATTTGTCGATGGATCACACATATGGTATGGCACACAATTGCAGGTGCTGGACTTTCCACTCATGGAATTGAAGTCTATCTCCGATATTGTAGGCTCTGGAGTAACGATCACGTTGAAACCGCTATTGCGAGATGGCTGAGTCGCTGGAGCTCCTGTACTTCCAGTATTGAAAAGTTCCATAATATTTTGTTCAACATTTGAATTTTGTTGTGGCGCCGATTCAACTCCCATCAAAATCAAAGAAATTGTCAAAGCCAAGAACGTCCAAGATTTTAAAATTCCCATTGTGCACTGAAAAAGTAAGATTATTTAATTAATCGGAATAATTTTTGTTATGCTTGAGTAGAGTCATAATATTTCAGAAACTTGCTCACCAAGCTATAAATTGGATCCTTTGTTTTTATTTTATATAATATATACTTTGTATAAAGTCACTATACCAATGACAAGTTTTTTAACTTGGCAAATTTCCAATATTTGTCTTTGGTGGGTTTTACTCTAGGCCACAGCCTCAGTTTGAATTTGTAATAAAAAAAAACCCAACCAAACTAATTCCGATTAAATTTTTGATAAGAGTTCAATATATTTTAGTGCTAATCCATTATTAATGAAAACACAAACATAATATTTTTCTTTATTTACTCTACTACAACTTCTCAAAACATTTGTTTTACTTACCGTATCTTTTGAAATTACTCTGATAACCTTGACTTTTGCCCAAAAAAAAATTGAAATTATTGCTGATTAACACTGCAATGATGAGCCCAGATTTTTGTATACTTTTTGTTTGTTTCCAATGAAACCTAATTTTGGGAGAGCTCTGCTCACAAGTAAACTCAAAAAACAACTGAAGCTGAAAACATTAAACCGTTTTGATTTGTATAAAAAAAAGCAATCAAAACCCATTGCTTAGTCATATACAACTCTCAAGATTCAGCAACTCAATCTGAGAGCATTGAGTAGACTCCGGACTTGCTCAGATATTATAAAAACTTGCTTAGCCACTGAGAGAGATTCATTTTGAAATGGCTTTATTTTATAAGCAGGCCAACCAATTTCTATATACAAGATGATAAGATCATGTCAGTTTTAGTTCAGCACTTCTCTCACCAGCGTCTTTTTCTCTAGTCTCAGAGAGTCTACATAATTAAGCCGGCTTGGGAAACCTGTTTAGCTTTTCATGTATAAAAATTTTCCTACTTATCTCAAAACAAATGTGTTCAACAATTCAAAATATAAAAGAATCCTTAAGTAATAAAAATATACAGATAAAAATAAAATAATAAACTTATTAATTAAATGCAAATAATATTTATTAAATTAATTTATAATTTAATTAAAATAAGCAATCTAAAAATAGTTCTATCAGTGCAGGTCAGAGTCAACAAAAATTTTACATTAAAACGGCCCAATATAAACACTTAAATTATAATTAAATTTTGAATATACAGAATGAAATCAGCTGGCTAACTAGCTTAATGACTCTCTCAAATAGAAGCGCTCAATAAAAGAAAAGTTAATTCGAAAAAAAAATACTTTTATTAATTTAAAATTTATATGAAAAAAAATCTTTGATGAAGTTGTTGAAGCCCATCTGAAAAGGTCAAAGATACTGCTAATTAAAAATAATGTTTATTGTATACGAAGCCGACTGAGTTGCAAGCTTTTTCCATGGAAATTTATTCGCTTGCCTTTGGGCAGTAGAGAGCATCTGTCTGCATTTCCTGTTTACCGGGTCATTGTACTAAGCTTTTTATTTCAAAGACACTTTGCAGCATGTTTTTGTTTTTATAAACAACAATGGATTGAAAAAGAGTAGCCCAAAGTAAACATGAAAGCTGTCTGCAAATAATTTCAGCAAATTAGTTTAATCTTCTAATTTAACAAAAACAAACTTTTGGTACTTGTTATAAATAATTTGAACGCCATCAAACTGAATCAGTATTTTTCAATTATCATTATGTTTTTATAAAAATATTCGGTTTCATATAAAAAATAAAAAAACTAACAAGTAAATTAACCAAACCTCTCAATTATGCCCCTCCCAGGCATTCATAATAATTGCATTCATCAAAAAGCCATAATGATGTGAATGAATTCTTGTTCAAAGATCAAATAGCCGGCTATATCAAAAAATTGGTGTGTACCTTTAATCCATAAAAATTGAATGGAAATACAAAACCATTCAGTTGGCATTGATTGGTAAAATCGTTTTGGGCACTTCCTGAGCGCAATCAAGCATTTTTGTTCAAGTGCTTTCCTTTTTCTGTTTTATATATAATTTTTTCCTCGTTTTCTATTTGTGTATAGTATGTATGTATAATCACCAAAGGTAATTTCAAACAAATATTTTTCACACCTGAAATATACATACTTTTGATATGTTTCAGCTTTCGGGCATCAATAAAAAAAGAAAAAAAAAACATAATTCACATCCTCCCATTGAAAGGAGTTGAAGTTTGCTTAGACGAAGAAAAAAAATACATACATACAAAATGAACACAAAGAAATTTTCTCACATATGATTGCCTACAGGAAAATATGAGTACAGTGTTTGCCAATAGAATAGGTTCCAACCTAAGCGGTGGCTTAAATCCTTATAAACCAAAACATTTAATCAAATTCATTGTTATGTTTAAAAAAATTTAAGAAAAATATATATATAAATTCCTGAATCCTTGCTAATGCCCAAAAGGTACAAGGAAAATGTAAACAAAAACTTTTTTCTCTCAAGCTATTTTTATAGCCCTTTTTAATTATTCTTTCTTTTGTTGGAGTTGTTAAGGTTATTGAAAACAAAGACGGCTAAGCAAGCATCATTCTGTATAGATTTTTAATGAATTTATTTCACTTCTCCTATAAAAAAAAAAAAACGAAAAGAAAATCGCCAAAGCACACCTTTATTAATTATTTATTAAAAGAAAAAATACGGGAGAATCACACGCAAAACAATTTATTTATTATTTAATACTTTGCAAGATATATGTATATATTTTGTAATAAAAAAATAACAGTTGTTCCGGTATTTAAAAATATGGTGAGTTTGACATGTTTTTAAGCAATATAATATGTTCTGGGCTTACTCAAACATTAAATGCTTGCTTATAGAACCGCTTTCAAAAACAGCACAAAACTGGCCTTACTACACGTTGTTTTTTTTTTTTTTTTTTAAATAAATTATTATAAATATTTCTTTAAACTATATTAAAACAAAAAGAAAAGAAAAAACTTAATATATAAATTTATTATTCTAATACAGCATCCATAGTATTTTTCTAAGACAGCTCTCTCGTATAAGAGCTTCAATGTCTTTGGCAACATGTTGCTGAATTAATATCTTTGAGCACCAACATTTATGAAGCGTGAACCATTTTCTTCACGATCTGAGCATTAAATCAGGATTCTCGTGCGCATACTGGGAATATTTCCTGAAAACTCGCCTGAGAGTTGCGGGTAAATAACAGACTATGGACGTGCCGAAACATTTACTTACGTGGTCGTCATAGTTTGTTTGTTTAATTCGATGTCATTTTTATTGGCTCGTATGAATCTTCGAAACAGCATGAAGTCCAGCCGAAGTGTTGCCGTCTATTAAATGTGTTTTGGCCGCCAAGCACAAAGTTTATGCAATTAATTTTTATTAGTCTGAAAGCGTTAATTGACTCAATACGATTGTGATTTTTATTAATGAAATTGTGAGCCACTTCTTTTCCTTAAAGAAAACACTCTGTAAGACCAGAGATATTCTTTTCTTTCTTGATTAAAAAAATCGCTTAATATATTTTTCCAAAAGTTTTAAAAATTATACACGAGTTAATGACGTATTTTTATTAATAAATGTTTTTTGTTTCTTATAAAAATAATATTTAATTATAGACTTTTAAGCCAAATTCAATTTCTATTTTTTTTATGAACTTTTTAGTTAACAAAATAAAAAATTAATTAAAAATTTTAATTTCATTTTAATTTATATTCAACTTTTTAATATTGCCTACCTAATGATTGATTTCGTTTTCGATTTTTGATTACAAAATATTTTAAAAACAAATAAATAGTAAGAAGTCCAATAAAATAAATTAACAATTACTATTATATTATTTCATATAAGTTAAATACATTTTTATATAAGTTAAATAAAGTTCCATCATTTATCAAAATGCAAAAAGTACACCTTCCTTTATCTGTATAAATTCAAAGCATTTTATGGGTGGAATTTTTGAGGGGCAAAACTTTGTTAGCAAAGGAGACTATAGCCGTGGCCGGTTGTGAAATAGCCAGATCACAAAAAACATGACACTGATTGTCTTTTGAGCCAGTCATAGGTCGTCCCACAAAAGCAAAGATTGACTTATTAACCGGTCTTTCCAGGCCCTCATCGGTGGCAAGGACACTCCAGTACCGATTATCCGGATCCATACTAAAATGCGAGATATTCTGAGCAGCATAATGACGACGGAAGAAAACCTTTCGTGTGTTGTCGGTTAGGGTAATACCCTGTTGGGAGACCTTGAAATGGACTTCCACGGGAACTGGCAGTGAAGGCTGCGCATACATTTCATAGACAGCCTTACGGACAGCTTCATCTCCGGTAAGAGACTCTGTATCGCATTGGAATAAATAAAGAACATTGCAGGCAGCACCCTGGGTGAGAACTTGCTTCTGCTTGGCTATGAGCTCTTTATCACTAGACGACAAGAGCAAATCCCGGTCAGGTATGGCCAAAAGACAGGGCAGAGCCAATTGATTGATAGAATGTTGATAAACGAATGCCGAAAGAGAAGTGAAAATGGGTTCATTGGTGCAACCTTTGAGACGCACACCACGGGTTGTAGGCTCTATCAGAAAATGCCGCACTAACTCATCTCCATTGGTGGCAGCCACACCCATTGGAGGCCTAGCCACCCGCAAGACTAATCCGTAAGCATTCTGATAAGTGGTGGAATTGCGTATAATAAAAGTGCCCGGTGGGACATTCCTCAGCAAATCGACAGCCTCATCCCGACTCATATGAGGCTTGTACCAGAACTCCGAAGAATCCTTGGCAAACTTAACCAGATGCGGATCCACTTCGTGCGTATGACTGGTGAAATCTAAATGCTGTGATTCCCAATGCTGTTGCGGCCTAGAAGAGGGCTGGATTGACTTAGTTTCTGGCGTTGTCTTTACCTCAGCAGCCGTGATAGCCGGATATGGACTAGTGCAACGATCGGATCCCTGCAATTTATTTGCCACTGGAAATGTAGGCGTCTCAGAGCGCTTAGCTTCCACCAGTACCAGACATGGTTCCACACTGGGCTTGCTGCTGGAACTAGTCACTGCAGCATCCGGCAAGTCGATTGATTCAACCTGTGTTATTCCGTCACTTGCAGACTGGGGTTGAGCTTTTTTCCGCTCAGCCAACAAGACAGTTTTATTTAATTTTTCCTGCAGCTCGTCTAGGTCTTTCTGAATGGCTGCATTTTGGGCCAATTTGGTGGCAAAATTATTCTGCTCTCTCAGGGCTTGTTCCTTTCTCTCCATAAGCATCTCCTCAAATTCTTGGCGTGACGGGGTTTTCCTCAAAACAGGTCGCGATGGTGATATACTGGGTCGAGCTGGTTTTCTTATTGCTTGGGGACTACTTGGATACATATTGGGTGGTGGTCTTGAGGGACTGGGAATTTCTTTAACCTCCTCTATAGCCACATGATTCAGTTCGTTGGTATTGAAGCCCACTGGCAGGCTGCCATAAGTAAAGGGCCGGGCATTCTCGCGGGCATGATAGGGTATATTTTCAGAATCATCCGAATCCGGACTAACCCTTTTTTCAATAATCTCGGTAGTCACTTCAAGGGGTAACGGTGGCGGCGCTTTCAGCGGTAATTGCATTGAGGCCATTTTGCAATCGAAAGAAGAAACGTTTCGACACAAATATTTCCTAATTCAACAACATGTGTTTTATAAATAGTTTTCCACGTACATATATTCTTCGTTTTATCTTTCTATATATATACTATTTTGAGTTTTCCGTGCAACCGTTTTCTCGTCTACCGCAATCCAAGTCTCGCTGTCTACTGAAAATGCTGCCCGTATAATTTCATGCTAAATGCTTATTTTTTGCTCCCGCTCTTTTTTTTCTTATTGGATCGACTAAACATATTCTACATATGGCACACAAGACATATATATATATATATGTATTTTTTACTTTGAGTTTTAGTGCGCTCTATATTGAAATCATATATATATAAATTTTAGCATACGTGCATGTTTTAAAAATACATTTCTTTTCACTTGATGAATGAATATTTGAAAATATTCGAATGTTCCAGGTGCTGGTCCCCAATTTTGATTTATTGAGCTTCGAATTTATTGCATAAATTTCAAATCCAATATTTTTTTTTATTTTATATAATAAAAAAATAGTAAAACTTTATGAATTTTCGTTTTACTTTTTAGTCTTCTCAGCTAAATTGATTCGAAAATATTTTCAATTTCCTTTGAAATTGGGAATTATTCTTGAACATTTTATTAAATATAACTTAATTTAAATAATATAAATGTACAAATTTATATTTTTGGCACTTGTAATGGGTCTGTCGTTGATCCTGTAATACCAGCTAACAATTTTTTTGTAAATTTCTTTAGTTCCAGCGGATCTTCATTATTAAAATCGTCCATAACTTGTTGCATTTGTTCCTTAAGTCCATCAGCTATGGAAGTCGTAATTCGATCTTTAAACAAATTTGTTATGGGACTTAAAATTATCCCTGTTAGCTGGCGTATGAGGCGGGTTTGATCCAATTGAACATTGATATTACTGGGAATAAAAATATTTCACATAAATTTTTTTTTAATTTTGGAAAAAAAAATAGTCTACCTGAACTCAATAATTCGAAAATCGTGCAAATGAAGATCGGAATTGATAACATTTACAGCCAATTCAGCATAAATTATCGTATCATCCAAGGAACCAATCACCTTTCCATTGCCTTCTATGGCCATCAGTTTTAAAATGAAATTGTATTCGAACTATAAGACAAGATTACAATTAATACATTTATAATTGATCATATAAATATTAAAACTTGCCTGAAGTTTATTTATTTTCAAATAAAAGCGACTCAAAAATGATTTGCCTTGGTAGGTCATGAAGGCATCGCCATGTCGTTGAATGCCCGCAAGGTTATATACGATTCCACTGTGCAGTAAGAGACCTGCTTCATATGTGATAAATAATGGCTTCTGGACAAGAATAAAATAAATCAGGCATATGGAAGCTTTCGGGTTTTTTTCAAAATATTACAATGGAAATGCTCTCCTTCATATCGGGTAATTGAAAATGTTCAAGTCCCAATTTTTGTAAATGCAAAAGCACCATGGGTGTAACCACATCAACCTCCTCGTTGATATTAGTCCAACCAATATCGTCCTTATCGAAAGCATTATCGTCATCTGAAATGCTGTCATTCACGACAGCTCGGCGTATTCTATAATTTTTAAAGATAAAAATTAAAGATAAAATATTCGTTCCAAACTTGCGGGCGTAATTGAAATGGTACAGTTGAACTCTTCGATAAATATTACGATAGAACTTTTTATTATTATTTTTATTAGCATATTATCGGTAGAAGCATAATCAAAGCAGGAAAGAATACCCAAGACGGCGATAGACTATTCTTTTTCGATTTTGGAATCGTAATAAAATTTGACACGTGCCAAAAAAAAAAAAAAACCTTATGATTTTGCATTAGCTCATATTGCTAATTTATTTATTGGGTGGAGTCTTCATCGGCTGCTTGATTGATCTTTTCTTCACGTATTAAAGACTGGAATTCTAATCTATTATTTGTTATTCGACCAAAGTTCATAACTTTACCCTAAATGAGTCACTTTCATAGCAATTATTTTGCTAGCAATTTTTCTTAGGAATATAACAAAAAAAACAACTTATTTTTAATTTGTCAGTTAAGCAGCAAATAGCCCAAGTGAATTAATTTAATCACCCAAAATATCACTTGCATTCTACGACTTTTAAGTATAATAAGGTTTTTGCGCCGTATTCTTGATTTCAGTTGAGCTTAGAATTTTAATGTTCTGAATCATAAATCATAAAAATGCGATTAAGAAAAAAAAAAAAATTAACAAAAATTACTATACCTTAAAGCTTTTTCCTTATCGTATTCATCGGATACTTTAAGCGCGGTGGCCAATAACGAAAAAAGTCCGATACTCATTATTAATTTTGTCACACACATTTTTATTAAATTACATCAATGTATAAAATTAATAGGTTTTTTATTTATTTATTTATTTTGTCTGTTGTCTTCTCTATTATTTTTAATTATTATTGGTATTGTAGTTTATCAAATTTGGGATTCAATAACTGAAAAAAAATTCTTGAGCGCAGCAGCTTATATAGAAAAATCATGTACTGCACTACAGAGTATAGATAATTGCATTCAATAAACAAGTCAACCAATAATTAAAGATTGAGTGCTTATTACTTTTTTTTATTTATATAAACACAAATGGAAATCAAGCCAAAGAAAATCCAGATATGGGGTCAGCAAACCAGGGCTGCACACTCACACACACACACACACAAATAATACAACTCAATTAAGTAAACTCAATTCGAACAGATAGCAGATAGCACAAATATTCGTTCATCTTTCAGATATTTCAATCACTATTTTACAAAATTTTGCTTGCATGGAAAATGAAAATCTTTTGATTTATATCAATATGCACATGAAACAACAACAACAATAACAGTAGCAACAACGGGTGTTGCTGGTACTGGTCAAGTAATTACTTATTTCCTATTTAATTTCAAGAGTCAAACACGCGCCCATCAAAGCAAATCCAAAGCCAACGTTTGTTTCAATTTAACTCAAAAACGTCACCCCAAACCCAACTGTGATTGAAAGCCGACAACGGTTACCTCACGTGCGAACGGATGGAACGCTACTACTACCCAATTGTGCGAGCTCAAATAGTCAGAGCCGATGTCGATTCGGTGGTTCAACAAGCCCGGTGAACACTGGCCGCACGACAGCCTTGATCTTGTTAAGCTTTCGTACGCTTTTCCTACGGCAACACACACACACAAACACACGACACTCGCAAGCTAAGCTCGAGGCTTACTTTCAAGGTGTACAGGGTGCCGTTCATAGAGCGCCGGACTTGAAAATTCAGTGATCCAGGTAAGTCTGCCAAAAGCCTACTGTAGCCCTGCCCACTGGGGCCACCTGCATCCAAATTGTATAGGCTGGTAACAATAATAGAATTACCCTAATTACATTTTGAAAATAGCTCGATATATTAAATACGTGCTTCTCACTCGTTTTAGAAGTGAAATGATCTATAAATATGAAATAATTTGATTAAGTATTTGTTATTTCTGAATTGAAGAAATTAAAAAAAAAACAAATTTTAATTTTAGTTTTCTAAAAATTTATAATCTTGTAATCTGTAACAAAAGTTTTTCGAATATAGTATATTTGTGGACATGACCAATACTGCTTACTGTCGGCTTTGGCATTACAGTATTTATAATGTGACGCAAGCTGGGGTCGCATTGGGGCATTCTCACGCAATGGTAAAGTCCAACGGTATACTACTCGTGTTACTCAGAAAACAGTAGTTGCTTTGTGAATACAAAATATAAAATAACAACAATCTTTATTAAAAAACCAAACAGAAATAGTAAGCAAAGAAGATTTATCACTCACTATAGAAACACATGATCGCATCCATCACAAAAAAACAAAAAAAAGAGAGAAGTCTATTGTTTTGTTTGTTTCATTTTTTACAAGTGAAAGTGCTGAAATCTATACAAGATGACGCACATAAATGTTCTCAATAAATTCCGAAGCCTTAGAAAAACATCTTCAAGTGCTTCGATCTATCTGATTAAAAAACTTGACTTACGCCCCTTTTAATAGCTTAATGGATTTTTGTATCTAACATTTTAATTATTTATAGATGATTCTTCACAAAGTCTATATTAAATCATATGTAAAAATAAATTAAACTTATCTGTTTGTTTCTGAGCGAAATGTGTCCAATTCAAACGTTTCTGTTTGATCTTTTTCTTAAAAAAATATATATATTGTCTATTTTTTATTTGTAATAAAGTTTTCTCTTGAAAAGCTTATTGACTCTCTGCTGCTTTCTTGTTGTTTATTTTCACTCGTTGTCTCTTGATTGGCTTTAGCCATTTATGCTATCTATGGACCCACTTGTTTTGACCGGCTTTTTTCAATTTTAAGAGAAACCCAATTCTCTTAATTTTGAAAACTTTTGACTAACCAAATTTAATGAAACTTCACTCAAATGCAGATATTATTTTAAGAAAATTATTTATATATTTTCATAAACTTGAGGTGGCATTACTGGTGTTACGGAGATTACAATTTTAAGGTCTTACATATACTAAATATAAAAAAAAATTAAACAACTGCAACTGCTTTTACATCGCGAATGTACTCTTCAAAGTTCTTGTCATCCAAGAGTGTAGGATCAAAATCATTGATGAGTTGAGGCAGTACTGGATTATCCAGCATGGTCGTGTGGTTACCTTCAATTACTTTGAGCACAACCTTGCCAGATGTTAGCTGGGAAACACAATAGTCTTCTTCAATGTCTTGAAGTGAAACCTCTGCAGGTCGCACTAAGGTTATGGGACACTTAAGATCCTTCACACTGTCCGCATCGAAAGAGGCTGCCATTTTGACCCTCTTGAACATGGCATGGACCATAGTGGCCGAATAAGCCTTACTATAGACACTTTGCTTAGCCACGAATTCCATGAACAGATCCATTTTCTCTTTTAGGGTATCTAGCTTATGGAAAAGTAGGGCTGCTGATTCCTTAGTTTCCTCAGGGAAGATTTGATTAACAATACTAGAGAACAGCAAGTCGTAAAGATCGTTGTCGGTGAATTTTTCGCCAAGATGCAAGTTCGTCAACTTTGTTAGGAAATGTGGGGCACCGTCCAAAAGCATGACATGACCACGGTAGCCTACATTCTCAAGCAATGAAGCCAATTGCAAAGCTACAAAGGAACCATACGAATATCCAATGATATAGAAAGGATCGGTGGGTTTTAGGATTGCCTTAACATGCTGTGAATATTGAAACATTTTATGATTAGATAAAATTAGATTTCAAATTGCTTAGTCAATAATTACCTCAAATGAAGCTTGAGCTATTTCCAGCACAGTTTCCATTTCCGCAAACTGATGTAGTTGCAGGACATTCGCTCTGCTTTCCAACTGAGTGCCGATATTATACCAGGCTTGGCCAGCGGTGCCCTCCAATCCAGGTATAATGATATTGGGCGGAACACTAAGTTTTGAAGGAGCAGCCGCAGTCTTCAGTGGAACTATGATTTCATCGCAATGCAGTTCATCGCCTAGGTTACGCAGCAAAAGATCCATGCCCAAAAGCTTGCTATCTGAGGCAAAGATCATTTTGACAGCATCCGTGTTCTCTATTTCCCTAGCTTCAGCATATTCCTGAAGTTTTTGGAAAGTCAAAGAACGCAAGTCTTGGGGTGTCAAAACTAATTCAAAGTCCCTCTCCAGAGTCTGCTTGATTTCTACGGCCATCAACGAGTCCATGCCCATTTCAGAGAGTGTAGTGCCCAGCGACACAGACTTCAGATCACGTATGCCCATAATATTCATCACCGAATCAATAATACTCTCATTTCCAGAACGGCCCGAACGCTTCTCGGCCACCACCATGCTGGCCACAATGGCTGCATCAGCAGTCAATAGAGTGTCAAGTTCCTGAAGACACGACGAAATGCGTTGTTGTAGAGTACCGCCAATTTCCATATCGATCTTGTCCTCGGCCATATCGGCAACCAACCCCACTTCTCCCACAGCTCCCCATTGAATAGCCTTGGCTGGCAATCCGGCCTTGCTGCGACTCTCAATAACGCGTTCCATTATCGAATTAGCCATGCCATAATTTGTTTGTCCTGCATTTCCACGGCCACATGAGACACTTGAGAAGACCACAAAATGCTCCAGCTGAGGGCAATGCTTGCGAGATACCTCATCCAAATATTGCGTTGCCACTGCTTTGGGAGCGAAACTTTCCAAGAATTGCTCGGTTGTTTGGTTGGCAAATATGCCATCCTTCAAAGCCACGGCCAAATTAAAGATGCCACCAACAGGGCCTAACTTCTGAGCTTCCAATAAGAGAGTTCGGCAACCCTCTAGGGTTGAAATATTGGCAGTGCTGACCACAACCTCACATCCATAAGTCTTCCATAAGCTACCAAAAAAATATTATTATTTACTTGATTTTATATGTATTGAAATACCTACGCAATGCGGTAACGTTGATAATCCTTCGAAATACCACGACTAGAACTCAGAACAATCTTACGGGCTCCACGTAAGGCCATCCAATCGGCCAGTTCCATGCCAAAACCTCCCAGTCCACCGGGTATAACATAAGACCGATCCGGTTTGAAGTAAACTTGCTTGAGCACACGCACTGGTAGGGTTTCAGGTGCCTCAGGATTATCTCGGACTTGTATGACAACCTTTCCTATGTGCTTGCCGCCAATCAAATGCCGGAAGGCCTGTTCGATTTCATGAGCTGGGAACACAGTTACCGGCAAGGGTTGAATTATGCCGTTGGCTATATCAGTGTCAATGAGATGTTTCAAATGCTGAAGAAATAAAGACAATAAATATTTTTCTTTCGAATTTTCTCAAAAGTCAATTACCCAAATATCCTCATCTGGTGCAACAAGCAGGCTATCAGCCAGAACGGCATGGAAAGTCAACTCCTTCAAGAAACAACCCAGTCCAAGCTTACTGTCATTAGCCATATCGAATTTTCCTATCTCCAGGAAATGTCCGGATTGTCCCAGGCAGCGCACTGAAGCCAGCAATTTATCCTCGGATAAAGAATTCAAGACAAAGTCCACACCCTTGCCGTCAGTCTCACGCTGAATCATGAATTCAAAGGAAGTATCACGTGAGTTGCCAATATGAGATTCTGAGGAAAGACATAATTACAAAAAAAAGCATAAAAAAAATCATATACTTTCAGCTTACCCTTCAGTTGTGGGAACTTTTCTAGCAGATACTTCTTTTTCTGGGGTGTACTGCAAGTAGTGAACACCTCCAAATTATAAGCCAAGGCCACACGAATGGCTGCCAAGCCAATACCACCAGTACCGGCATGGATAAGTATGCTTTTACCCTTGCGAATATCAGTGGCCATGAAGAAAGCATAATAGACTGTGATGTAGACAACTGGAACAGTGGCTGCTTCCTTAAGAGTCCAGTGATCGGGAATATCCCAAATAAGTTTGGAAGGTTTTTCGACATAAGAAGCCACTCCACCTTTGACCACCATGCTCATAATACGGCGACCAGTTTTCATATTGATGCCTGAGTACTCAAAGCCCAAAACACAGCTCTGATCCATTCTATTGGAGCCATAAAGCTCCACGGCCAGGCGTCCTGTAGCAAGCATGACATCTCGGAAGTTCAATGAAGAATAGGCAATCTTGATCATGCAATCCTGGGGCTCGAGAGGTCCCTCAAACCACCTCAGTGAAGATAAATCTCCTCTTTGTATCACGTTACCATAAATATGGTCAAGTCTGGGTTGCATTTCATTATTCTCTGGCAATTGCAAATGCCTGAAGCTACCCCAAGAACCCTAAAAACGAAAGTAAAAATTATAATACGTAATACTCTGAAGTATATAAAATGAATACCCTTACATTACGGTACACATTCACAGCTAGTCCCAAGGCTAGCTGATTTGCATAGAATGGATCCGACAGGTTGAACTGTGGTGCGGATATGTCATCAATATAGAAACACGTAACCAAATTACCATCGGGCTCTTTACGCAAGCAGTTTACCATGCCGACTATGCCATTTAAATTCTCATTATAGGCATAGGCAACCACGGCACTCTTAGTGCTCATAGCGTTTTGTATTTGGGAAATCCAATCGAAGCTCTTATCATTTTCAGATACTTTCACAACAACTGGTTCCATTTGGAGCTTCTTCGAAACCTTTTGCAATAGCAGGATACTTTCTGTCTTATTGTCAAGTGGAATTGCTGAGAGCAAACGGAAATTATCGGGTAATTTCTGGGTACTTAAATTCAAGTCCCAACTTCCACGGATAATGAGGTAACCATTTTCAGTGAGCACTTTATGAGCAATTGTGGTCACATCTGTTTCAGGGTTCGGGCCCCCAACCACCACGAAATTACAATTTGATTGTGTGGCCAGTTTTCCATTCTCAATGTGAACACTGGGAATTTCTTCAAGCTTGCGAGGAGTCAATAACAGATAATCGCCAGTTAGCACGGGCAAGTCCTCGATGGCATTGACAAACTCTGGTAAAATGGTCTCCTTACCACTTGTATCAACTTCCACAACTTTCATCTTGAGTACAGGATTATTCTCAATGGCAATCTGTACGGAGACACGGACAGCATCGGATGTTGAGAGCTGGGGAGCTGGCAAATGAGATAGAAATTGGTACTTTTCAAGCACAGGAATGCCCGGAGGGCGACGTCTTTGGACGGGACTGGCATGCAGCCCTATAAGTTCAATGCCACCAGCAACCACACGATCAAATTTATGATCCACAAAAACATCAAACACACGGTGTTCGGGATCCATTTTTGTCATCAAATTGAAGTGATGTACACCATTGATCCTGAGCTTCCGAATCTTGGTTGGCAATAGCAGCGAACGGGAATCTGTGCCCAGTATGTGAATCTGCAACATGGCATCCATAAAGGTTACCCAATTGTAATTCCACTCTACTTGACCGTAAAGACCATCGGAACGGGCCTGATGTACGGCACGGAAAGCTCCATTGTAGTGGTAACCACGCAGCTTAAGCTCCTTGTAGAAATCTTTCTTTGCGACCATTGGGAATTCAGATTCCTTCTGGAAATGATAGACTTCTGGTATGGGTGGATTCTGAATTTCTCGAATTTGTCCTGTGACCACCAAACTGCCAGACTCAGTTATCTAAATAAAATTTTCACAGGTAAGTAAAAATATAGAATTATTAGATATGTTTTACAGTTTACCTCAAAGTGTCCAGTGCCATAATGAATCATCACATTCAGCTCAACTTCTCCATTCAGCGACATGTTTGTGGCCCTTAGGAAACGAACATCTTCAAATTCCACAGGCACATCCATATAACTAGGTCCATGATACATCAACGAGAAGGTTTCCCAAACATATTGAAGATAGCAAGTGGCAGGCACCAGAATCTTGCCATCTATAACATGACCGCTCATGAACTCTTCATTATCACTACCCAAATTGACAGGGAAAACACGTTCGCCACTAGACTTTGTCTTCATATTCTCGTATTTGGTGACAAACCAATCCTCTTTGTGATCCCAACGTATCAATGAGCTAATGCTGGGTGTAGAACGCGAGACAGGGAAATCGATCTTGGGATACAAATTAGCCACAGGTATCAAAACGCCATGTTGATAGAGTCTACGAAAGAGTTTAAAATTAAAAAAGTCGGAAAATAAATGAATTAAGACTACTTACTTTCCCAGTGCCGTCAAAAAGAAGAGAGTATTGTTTTTATTGCCTCTCTGGGTCAAGGGAATATGTGCACCCTTAGGCATGGAGCGCTTCAGAATAGCTCCCAACAAGCTATGTGGAGCTATCTCAATGGTAATGGCATTTTTCGGTAGCAAGGCAAAGGTCTCTTCAAAGAGAACACTATTCAGCAAGTTATTGGTATGATATTCAGCCGAGCACCATTTTCGTTCAGGCTGTTCCCAATCGGCTTTAGGCACACTGGTGCTCAGCCACTTCGAGGTCCTGGGCTTGGGATTCGGTATGGTCTCCTTCATGTAATTGAGCAAAGGTGGGCCCATGTCAGCAATGTATCTGGAGTGATAGGCGATATTCGAGCAAGGCACCTCCTTTGCAAATATATCCTTTTCTTTGAGAGTGGCCACAAAACTAGCCACATCATCAATGGGTCCAGAGATGGTGCAAGAATCGGGTCCATTGTGACAAGCCACTTCAATCGATTCCGGTAGCATATGCACGATTTTCTTGTAACCGATGCCCACGGCAGCCATGGAGCCTCGGATCTTTTCCACATCTAAGCTGACTCGGCCACGATAATATGCCGCCAAGATCATCTGCTCTGGAGTAAGGCCACCATCGGCATAGGCACAGCCGAGCTCACCCACAGAGTGGCCAATAATGTAATCTGGCTCCATGTTGAGCGAACGCAAAACATCTGTCAAGGCAATTTGCACAGCTGCAATACCCACAAATGAATGCAGAATGTTTTGGTATGTGGTGGGATCGCTGGATGTGAGTATATTGATCAAGTCCAGTCCTTTTGGCACCAAGGCCTTGTGGCAGATTTCAATCGACTGGCGGAAACGAGGAATCACCATAAGAGATTTACCCATCTCACACCACTGAGAACCCATGCCACTGTACACCCAGACGAACGGACGTTTCAGACCGGTATAGTGCTGCACATCTCTGACTACCGCCTTGGTCGGTTCTTCACCACGTTTCTCAAAAATGGCATAGCCACGGAACACCAAACCGGATACCTCCTCCTCTTGTATATTCTGCAGCAAGCCAATGAACTCGGCGTCAAGTGGTTTCTTTTCGATGGCGTTGAAGATTTCATTGCACGCCTCTTCTGTCCTGCCTGCCCAGGCCAAAATGCGTGGAATATCATCGTCGGGAAGTCCGAAATTGGTTTTTGTTTTTGGGAAGGCTTTCAGAATTGCATGGGCATTGGCTCCACCAAACCCAAATGAGTTAATGCCGATATAAGGCTTTGGCAAGGGCGTAACATCCTTGACCACAATCAGTCTGCCCTCGGCTAAGGACGTGATGATTGGCTTAACCTCAGTAAAGTTAATATTTGGGGCAATCAAGCCTGTCTCAAAGGCAAAGCAAGCCTTGACCAAGGAACAAATACCCGAGGCAGCTTCCGAATGTCCAACATTTGATTTTACCGATCCCACTAAAAGGGGTTCTTGCCTTTGGCTACACAGTACATTGTCAATGGCCTTGCATTCTTCGGGATCGCCCACGACAGTTCCAGTGCTATGTGCTTCCAGATAGCCTAGATCTTTGGGCTTGATTTCAATATCCCTATAAAATTCGTCAAGCAACTTTTCCTGCACTTTTCCAGAGGGATACGTGATGCCTTCCGGCTTGTAACCATCACAGTTTGTCTTTGAATACACCACGCTGGCGTACACTCTCTTCGCATCCTTCTTCCTCTGCAAGAAGAGACAGTTGATTGTCTCAGAACGCGTATAGCCACTAGCATCCTTGTCAAAGGGCCGACAGTAACCATCAGGAGCTAAGACACCAAGTCTGCAATATTCTTATTTTAGGAAATACACAAAACACAATCTGATTTCATTTTTTTTTTACCGAGCAAACTGAAGCGTCACAAACGGATGAAGCAACAAATTAGAGCCACCAATAATTGCGGCATCAATCTCTCCATTACGAAGGGCACTGAAAGCATTATCCAAAGCATACATGGAACTAGAGCAAGCTGTATCCAGCAAAAAGGAAGGTCCCTCTAAGCCCAAGCTATAAGATATCCTGTTGGCCATCATAGCACGGCTGCAACCTGTGATACCAAAACCACCGGAAGATACCTTTTCGTAGAACCAGGTTTTCTCGGACTCCGAAATACAGGAACCAACATAGACACCGGTCTTAGTGCCTCGCAGGCTCTTTGGATTTATGCCTGCATCAATCACAGCTTCGTATGCGGTTTCAATCAAAATACGAGTTTGGGGATCCATTGTGTGGGCCTGCTTGAAATGCACACCGAAAAAGGTGGCATCGAACTTTTCCAGTTCGCTGATTTTACCCGAACGCTTAGGGATTTCAGGATTAAAATGACGCCAGCGACGTTCATCATCATCGCACATGTCAATCTATCAAATAATTTCAATGAGATACTTTATCACATTCTGTACTGATAAATGTCCAATAAAATATATCACAACACTTTGTTACATTTACTGCGAATTTTTGTGCCAAAAAAAACGTTTTTTTTTTCATTTTCTCTACTCTTTATTTTTAATATAGCCAATTCGGGTCACCTCACTTTCTACTGTCTTAAAGTTTTAAATTATCGCTCTATTTTTTTAGAATTTTACTCAGAAACTTTTGAAACATAAAACTTATTTCATCGGTTCGCAAGTTCAATTTATTGCTTAATTTTCCAACTAACCTTGTTATACAGATTATACTCGTATTCCGCAATGTTCTTTGAGTTGGGAAACTTTCCAGCCATGCCGGAAATAACGATATCATCTCCATCAGTTTCAGGAACTGCTCTGGAGAGTTTTTTATGCTTTTTCAATGACATTTCAGCAGCCATTTTGCACTTCTCTTTCAAAAACTATTGGAAATTAATTCACAATTGCACAAAGGATTCACTTTCACTTCAGCACTACACTGCCACCGAAATCCTTTTAATAATCACAATTTTTATTTGTTGTCTCTGTACGATGCTTTTAACACCAAGTAATCCAAGGTTGAAGGAGTAAACGAATCGTAAAACGGACCGCAACTAAGCCTACAATCTTTTAAAATGCTGCTTTTATACCCTTTTGTAATTGTGGGAAATGAACTAATTTCGAATTCCATAAGAAATAAAAATGGTAAATACTTTGACCACAAACATTCCCAAGTAATTAAAATCGACTTGACGTATAAATTGACACTTTCATTGTGTATCACAGAAGGGCTCTTTGAAAATGTTAAATGCAAGAATGATTTATTTATACACATATAAATACGAATTACATGCACAGACCCTGAAAAATCGCACCGGTTGAATTTTTTTTTATTTTATTCTCTTTTGCCATCACAATTAATATCATGGACATTCATTACACCCAAAATAAATTGAATTCCTTTTCAAAATGGAAACTTACAAAACCAAAACCAAAAAAAAAAAGAAAAGAGAATTTATAGAAAAATCATATTTAATTGAATTCAATTCTCTCTCTCTCTCAATCTATTTCTCTCAGCCAATAGCCAAACACATACGAAAAGAAAGTGAATTCTCAATTTGCATAGGGTAGGGGCTCGTTTTTAAATGGAAACGTCACTTGTGCATCCCACAAACTTGTAATCTAATCAATTTAACAATATGCACTGGGTGTGTTCAATGGGATCGGGGAATGGTGCAGGGAAGGGGGGAGGGAAGGAAGCGTGGAAACACTGAACCCAGAAAAAGTGACAACAGGTGGTTTGAAAATCGAATTCATAGGGTTTTCGGTCATATAAACACGTTTCAGATGTTAATGAACTTCAGGCCCGATGGCTTGTGAAATTTAATGCAAATTATTAAATCGTTCGTCGAACTTTCCCAATAGAATGTATTATACAAATTACATAGCCGATGACTTTATCGATTAAATAAAACTTTCTTGCAATATAATGGAAATACTGCTTCCACAACAAACCTTCATATTCTTTCCTGAAATTTAAGGCATTTTAAATTAAATATATCAATTTAACAGTTTTTCTTATTTTTTTTTTTTTTTGATAATTAATTAGTATTACATAATTTTATTGAGAACTCTTTTGGGAGAGCTACAATTACCAATGCCGTGTTACATTCGCAAAATATTTGCTTAAAATTGTATCACATAAATAGTAGACTTTAACTATATTAAAACATCATGTTCTTTACTTAAAATAAGATAAAATTGATAACAAATGTTTCGATTAATAAAAGTATATCAAGTCTGGTAGGGCAGTGTTTGTGCTGGAAATGCATAAGAATACTTATTGGGCAGTTTTAGGGTTGAACTTAAAATTAGCTAAGCTAGACAAATCGTGTGCTTTATCAGTGCAAACAGTTTTAAAGATACACGATTCGATTTGTATATAGTTGGAGTTATTGTAAATCAGGCAATGCTAGAGTCTTGGGAGTTGATATCCGTAACACGGCTTAAGCGTTTAGTCCTTGGTGGAGGAACTGGTGGGAGATTGGGTTGGTGATTAACAATTGTATTGGTTGATGATTTTTCGGATGAACTAACTCCTACAAAAGGTGAAAGTATCTTGCTTGGCGTGGAAGCCACAAGTGAACTATTTTTCTTTTGCTTCTTGCAAAAGCGATGGGAGAATGTTTCAAGCCATTCGCTCAACTTTGGTTTATTCTGGCGATACACGAACCAAAGACCCAAAGTACAGAGTACCAAGAGAATAATAATGCTACAGGCCAGTATAGGCGTGTAAATGGACATTTCGGAACCAGTCTCAGGTTGGATTTCTTCGGTGCTGGTGGTGGGCACTCCAGGCCGGGAGGTTGTCTTGTACGTGGGACGGAAGGGTCGTATGGGTGTACGAGCATCTGTGGTCAGGGCTATATCCGAGCAGGAACGGAATTCTTCTTGCGGTCCGCAGCCAACTGCTCCGACTCCATCATCACACATGCCCCAATTATTTCCGGCCACATAACGCCACTGCAACATACACTGATCGCAGAGCATATCTATAAATTTAAAGAAATATATATTTTTCGGATTGATCAACCTAAGTCAAAATCTCTGCTTACCGGGCAATCGGGCCTTAATTTCATAGATGCGGCTACCATTTCGAGGATAGAACCTAAAGTCTTTATCCGTAGGACTGGGCAGACTGGGAGAGCCGCCCAGGATCTGCAGGACATGTTTGTCCAAGCAAGGCTGTTTGGCTCCTGCCTCAGGACAAAGTCGAAACTCGAAATATCTTTAAGACAAATTCGAATAAAACGGTGTCAAAATGATTAGCCAAACTTACCCCATATGGCTAGCCGTTAGTTCCACACGTATAGTCATTTCCGAGGCTGGCTGATAACTGCGTACAATCACCCCTTGACCCCACATACCACCGTTTTCGTGTGGTCTCGGTTCTGGCATATCCCAGGGATCTCCGCATTCCCCACACTTGCCACCATTGCGTTTCCACTGTCGCGTGAAACCGCCGCAATACAGTTCGTGATCATTATAATCTGGCGGTGTTGAGAAACCATACCGCCAAGCGGATGCCCTGCTCGGCGGTTCTATCAGTCTCCCATGTGATTCGCAGTAATGTATAAAAAATGAGGCAAAAATTACGGTAATCACACACAAACGGAAACTAGATCTAGCAAATCCATGGCTTAAATGAAATAAGCGCAGCTTCATTACCTATAAACATGAAAACAATATAATTCTCTTTCATAAAAAATATTATAAATTGATTATTAATAATAATCCAAAACTTCACTCATAATTCACTCTTTTCTCATTATGAATTTCAAGTCGAATTAAATTCGACTTTTAAAAAGAGTTTTAGAGCCACCCTCGTGGTTTCTAATACCACCTAACAATTGAATTTCAGCTCTGGCCAAACTCAAATTCATATACGTTTCTCTCATGAAGAAACAATGGTATTCAGAAATGGAAAAAGACTTAAGGTTGCGTTGACTCTTCACAAATTAACACTGCGAAAAATATTTAAAAATATAAAATTAAGTTCATTTTTAAAGTCGAAAAATATGCGTGAAAGTTTTTCGAATTCATAAAAGAAAATATTCCAACTAGTTTTAAAATTTTTGTTTACAAAAAAAATATTCTTATTTACAAAACCGAAATAAAAAAAAACTAGTTTCTAAGAGATCATCGAAAAATTAGCATTAATCATCGTAGACATAAAAAAGGCCCACTAGTTACATAAATATTTTGTATATAGTTTAAAAGAATTTATTTATTTAAATGAATCAAGTTTTTCTTAGGAAATATTTGAAATAGTTAAGATTTGAAGAGGACCTTATATATTTATTTACCTTGCTGCTATCAATAACCAAATATATTTATTAAAAAAAAAAAACTATATATATTCCAAACATTTTTAAATTTTTTTTTGATGTATTATTTATAGACAATTTTGTAGACACCACGATTTATATTTATAGTACCTACGAATTAATTAGACTGTCTGATTTGGTTGGCACGCACTTTGACGTAATTTTTTTTTTTTTTTTTCTTCTTCTTTCCTTTAATCTAACATGACTTGAATTTTGATTAAGAAACCCAAACAAGTTCGCTAGCACAACGAAGAGCATGATTACCAAATAGGATATTATTTTATTTTTTTGTTAAAGCCGATTGTCATTGAGCAATCCGCCAATCTAAAATTGGTGAATATATTTATTTTATGGAAAACTTAAAATTCTAAAAATATTTGAAGTCTTAAAGCTGTTGAGATAATCAGATGAAAATTCTTTTAAGATTTGATAATTTTCTTGTCAAATTATGATCATTAGTTTTTTTTTTTTTTTTAAATTATGCAAGGTCTTGTTATTTCGCCCGCAGCTGTAGTTCACTATATAGGAAACTACTCAAACTACTCAAATAACTCAAAAACATTTGCCTAATTTCTCAGCCAATGCCAATAATATTATTACCATTAGCTTTTGTTCATTTCGTTTTCATAGAAAACTCAAATTAATCAAATTAATTTAAATATACGCACACAACCAAGCGCACATGATCGCCGATTACCATAGTGAAAGTTAATTTGCCACAAACATAATTATTAAAACAAAACACACACACTTATTTACTCACAATCTTAATTAAATTCAAACTGACTGACTCAAAGGTAAAAAACAAAAAAAACTGTCACTCGCCAGAGACAAAGATCAAGACTGTCAAATAAAACAAAACTCCAGTTGCTTCTTAAGGGAGTCCGCCCTATACAGTTACTTGAATGATTCATGAAAAAATAAAAATAAAAACAACAAAGATTTCCAAATAGTTGGAGAACAAAAGAGAACAGTTTTTGTAAATTTTTTTTTTTTTTTGGCAACATAAAAACTGGTTATTTTCATGTGCTAATCAATTGGACCGAATCGATACAGTTTTTTTCTTCCGCTTAAGGTTTTTTCCTCCCTTTATGGCCAGATAATTTTACTCTCTGACCATAAGAACAAAATCCTGTTGCAGCTTTCAGCACCATAAAAACAGGAATTGCGCATTCAAGAAACTGGTCACGCCACTTGAACGGACACTTCGGACCCTACCCAAAGAAATAAAGAGACTTACAGCACAAAGCTGTAAACTATTTTTAACCAAAAAGGCGAAAAGGTAATTTTTTTATATATATATATATATATTTTTTTTTTTTTGTTGTTTGTTTTTCTTACTTTCACCCTCCCACACTCTAATTAACGATTAACGATTTCGGCTGTCACTGTACCTTGGCCAACCTCAGAGAGGTCTGACTTATTTTATTTTCCTTTCAATTTACATTTCTCACGCAATTTTTGTTTTTTGGTATTATTTTTTTTTCGACTTCTTCGTCTTCTTTCAAATAAACAAAAGAGAGCCAAAGTTCACACACATAGACACAGTCGATGAAATGAAAGCGAATTATTAACTATAGTGGATTTATCAGGGATTTTTATGTTCAGAGCTCAGCTTACTTTTTCTGATATTTTCACCGCGATGGCTTCTTCAGTTTTTATTTTTATTATTTTTCTTGTTGTTGTTGTTGCAGTTAATGCAGCAACGCTTAACGCCTCCGCCACACACTCAATTCGATATATATATTTGTTTTTATTTTTTGTATTATTGAACTTTCGCTAGTGTCACGCTTTTATTTTTACAATTCTTGAACCGTAACTGGGTCGCTGCGATGGTCAAGAAAATAGGCCTTTCACTACCAACAGCCACAACAACAACAAGTTATGAGCAAACTTTTGAAAGAAAAAAAAACATAAGCAGAAACATCAAACTAAGCACGCCAGCGCCGTGGTGGTTTGTCAACTCAGCTTAGCTCAGCTCTTCTTGGGCTCTCTCGTTTGGGCCGAAATTCATGCGCGTACCACCGATGCCAAAACACTACTGAAGTTGGGGCTGGCTGAAGTAAGCCATGAAAACCATGGCTGTGGCATCTGTGTTTGTTTTATTTCTGTCTTCTGCCTTTTCGTCTCTTTCGTGGTGTTCAACAACTCGCTTAGAGAAATTTCGCACGCCTGAAGAAAAGCCGCCAAGAGCGAATGGACTTGAGCGTCTTGAGGTGTTCGGACTTTTGGTAAGTTTTTGTCTTGAACTTCATATGTTGGTTTCACAACCCACTTCTACTCCATCTTCAGCACTTGGCCCATTCACTGCAAAATGTTGGGCCTGGTCATGGTTCGAAGCGCAAGCGACAATGTTTGTAAACAATTATGTGTGTTGTGTTGTGCCAGTGTGTGTGTGTGTCTGTAATAATTGTTAATGATAACATGTTGACTGAACGAACGCCTTCCTATTGCGAGAAGTGTGTAACTTAATGGGTGCACAGCGTCACCAGAGTCCTAAATGTAGGTGAGTAATGTGGGAAGCCAGTTGAAAAATGTAATTTGGCTAAACCGTTGACAAGTTTTGCTTTTTTTATATTTATTTTATTTTTAATTGTCAACAACTAAAGTAAGCAATTATGCAATGTGTGTCAAACAAAAGTTTCCTGAATTCAACTTAATCATAAATATTATTTAATGTACAATTTGAAAATTCTTGATTTATTTGTTTTGATTTTGTACATAAATTCAGTTCTTAATAATATTTTATTATTAATGTTTATTTTTAATAAATCACAAAATTTTATGATTAAGGTTGAAATATTCGTTTACCCATAAAAAATGATTATATAATATAAAATCATAAAATAGATCTGTTGAAAAGATATAGCTCTGTATAACACTGATGAAGACGATAAGACGCCAGCGGTTTCCTTCCCACCCCAAAGGCTTACTTTTAAATATTAAATAGAGCGTGACACTGGCAGTAAACGACTGAAAAAAAAAATATATTCGCATAATTAAAAATATAAAGACATCAAAAAAATATAAACAGTGCTAAATTGCCTACACATTTTCGTCACCCGTTTTTTCTTACCGTTAAATGATTCCACTTGTAAAGCGCAGCATTTATGATCAGCGCCATCTAGATGTGGAAAATAATTAACCCAAGGCTGTGAAACAGAGTTGCCACTTAATTTTAAGCCTACAGTGAGACTGGAGATTTTAATTTCTATTAAAATTCAAAGCCAAAACTGAAGCACTTAAAATTTTATATTAAAGTCCAGATCCGAAATAAATAATGTCATCTCTTTAAAATATATATTACATTTTTTTAAATTTAAGTAAAACTTCAGCCGCAACCTCATTTAATCTTGAAAATCTTAAATGCATTTTCATTTATTTTTAATCATTCCTCTTACATATATATTTTGAAATTGTGTTACTATATACTTAATTATATTATGTATTGACAAAAACGGCAAAGCCGCGTTTTTGCTTAACTACTTACAAGGATTATTCACATATTTTTTTTATTTAATATTCATATATATATATTATTTTCATATACTTACGATCGTTATATGTGTATATATGTAAAGTGTCCTTATACACAAAATTGAGTAGACTTTGAAAATGTTTCATTGTTATTTTGTTTTTTTAGAACACCTACACATTTATATGTATTATATATATTTTCGTAGCTGACAAACTTTTAAATTAATAACTATTTTTGTATAAACTCATGTAAAAAAGTAAATTTCTCAATTTGCTCTTAAAACTAAAAAAATTAAACATTGATCTAATGAAGAAAATAATAATATTGCAGACAGGGACAAACGAAGATTGATTGATTTTATCTTAATGGAACTTTTTTCTTCACATAACTAAAAAAAATTATGGAGGAATCTCGCGGATGACTCAAGCCAAAATAAAATAAAAATCTACTAAGACTAATTGAGGTAAATGAAAACGAGGGCAAAATTTCCAAGGCTGGCTTAATTCAATGTTCCTCTACATCCTTGAGCACCACAAAGGCATGGAATCTTCTCCTCCTCCAATGGGAACTTGTAGTCATAAGTGATTTCCTCATTAACCCCAATGGGCTGCTTTGAATATATAACGATCTTTTTCTCCGACTCTATTGTAATGACTTTGGCATAACAGTTGGGCTAAAACAATATTTTCACATTTAATAAGGGAAAATTGAAAACATTTCGCTGTAAATATACTTACATTACAACTATGATTGATAAACCGAGCCAAATTTCCACATTTAGTCGCATCAATAATCGTTTCCATATCAATTCGAAACAGATAAGAACTTCCTATGCCAATTGCCTCATACTTTGTCTCTCTCAGATCGGCTACAACGGGTCGAATCATTTGTCCCACATACTCAATCACCATTTCGTCGGCCGCTATCGGTTCCATAGCAAACAATCCCCAATCGTGAATAGCCGATTTGGCAAACTTCAATTGCTTCTTACGGAACTTCAATTGATTGAATTTCAATAACTCCGATTCGCCCATCGATCCAAAAGCTGTAAGCAAACGTCTTTGGTTTGAACGTGCCTCTCTTGAAATGCCCTGCATTTTTGAGATGAGTTTGTTATGATGATGATTGGTTAGAGCCGTTGGCTCATCGCAACGCTCTTCATTCTGTGCTTCATCTGCATTCGCCTTGGCATGATGGTATTTATGTTTGGCCTTCTCCCGAACATCCAGTTTATAGAAGCCCTCGGTACGGGCACAGCCTGTTTTATGGCGCTTTAATTCATCTTCTTTCCGTCGTTTCTTCGAAGGTGGCGGATAGTAGGCACGATCCGTAGTACAATGATCTATCCAATGTGTATTGTTCAAAAACATTCTGAAAAAAAAACATCACAAAAATGCATCAATTGCTTTTTACATTGAATTCGATTAATACTCACGCATATGTTTCCTTTTGCAGATGCTCAATGTAGCTAGTCTTAATATACTTGATATCTTCGGCATCAATGCCCTTGGTGAGGAAGGTATATAAGATGACCATTTCCTCATTTTGATCACGCGTTTTGAACATTTCATAGGGGACAAAATTAGCCAACTGGCGTGCCACTTCGGCGGCCGATTCCTTGATGGAATCCACTTTCATTTTGTTAGTGGCCAGCCTTGAGATCGGAGCTTCCTTCTTTTTCTTTTGACCACGTACCGAGTCTTTTCTTGGCCTACCCGGACCAGGCTTACTCAAATTATTTAGATCATTGAGAGCCCTCTTATTTTTACCCTCCATTTTAGTTGGGCTGGTCTGGGCTTGCGGCGGCAGAGAATAGCAGTGTTCAAGGGCCACTTGACTGGCCTGGGATACTTGACTAGATCCACCATCTGACGAGGCGGGTGAGTGTTTGCCATCGTTGGCTTGGCCGCTTTCAACTGTGGGCGCCTGAGATATCGAGGTGGTCGAACGAGCCGTGCCATTGGACAATGTTTTGGGATGACTATGAATAGAGCTGTTTACAGCCTCGCTATCCTTCTTTATATCGCTGCTCAGTTTAATATCAATAAAGTTTTCCTTATTATTGGATTCAGTTCTTGCTGCTTCGTTTGTCTTCGTTGTCGAATTTTTGGCAAACAGCATGTCATCTACTATTTCCTTTAGTAGCTTTCCACCGGGCGTGGGAGGCGGCTTAGTAATATCTGGAGTGTCTGGCATCGACTCGCTATTGCAAGGTTTGAGTAAATCGAGTTTTAGGTCCGGCTTCTGATGCTGTTTCATTTGCTGCTCTTCCAAAAATTCACGTTCGATCTGAGCCATGTATTCGGTGTTTCGTCTACGACGTTCTTGATATTCACGCTCCTCATCGGAATCACTATAAATTCGATCGTATTCGAAGACAGACTTTGATTTACCCTCATCGTGATCATCACCACCGAAATCTCTGTCGGCCTCCTCTTCATTATAGCCGGGCGGTGGCACCGGGGTGGGTGAGCGACGACTTTCCTCATCGGTCTTCTCATTGAGGGGGAATTTCTCATCGATGTCATCACCGAAACTGCTGTCCTTGCTTATGTCTTCCAAGTCGGACATGAAGTTATGCATTACCGGCCCGGAATTGGGTGGTGATTTCTTGGGTCGCTCCCGTTCCCTCTTGCGGTGAGTGTATCCGTTATCATCTTCATTATCATCTGTGTCCGAATAAATATCGACTTTTTTCGTTCTTCCTCTTTTGAGAGCCACCGATTTCTTCTCTTCATCCGAATCCGAGTAGGCGTTTTCAGAATTAAGCTCCCGCCGTCTTCTTCGCTGAGTGCTGAAATTGTCGGAATTAGGAGCTCTATGCACAGGCAAATCTTCCAGGGGCATCTCATCATCGCTGTCACTGCTTCGCTCGTTTTCATTTTCGGCTTCGTCCTCGTCTTCATCATCTCCACTACTCGAGGACGAAGAGGAGGAGGAGGAGAAGAAACTGGATGCACTGCCCTTTCGCTTTGAGCGTATATCCCTTTCATAGGTGCGAGATTTCAGATTGATATTCGGTGTCTCTGAGCTACCCATATTCGAGTCTTCTTTCTCAGAGTCTGATCTCTGCACTATCTCCTCCTGATCACTGAGATCCTTATCCGTTTTATGTCTTGGATTGGGCGAGGGACTGGGGTGCTTTCGTACTCTACGAAAAGAGGGCAATTTGGGCATGGCCGCCCGTATACCAATACTGGAGAACGATTGAAAATCTGACATATCTCTGGGTGTATTTATGAGATGATTTATATCCGGCGGTTTCTCCTGACAAGCGCTCTTATCATTTGAATTGCTACCTACGACAGTGCTAGCAGTTCCATCACTGGTAAGATTTTGCTTGGAGCGGGCTTTGGCCGTTTGTTCATCCCACCAGGCCTCGAAGTTCTTGAAGGCAGTCATTTCAATCATTCGCTTGTTTACATCACGTTTGAGGATCTGTTTCAACTCCTCGACTATATAGTCCATGACTTTTTTAACATTCTGCCGGACCTCGTCGTTTTGCTGGCCGGATTGAGTTTGCTGATACACTTGATAGGATTGCCCCATATACGGATCCAGATTAAACGCTTCGGAGGAGACACCCACGCCTGGCAAATAAGATGATTGCATATATGCCGTGTTCGAGAAATATTTGCCAGCCATGGCCGAAGGATAATGTCCATAAACCGAGTGCTGATAATAGTACTGACTGCTATCTGTGGTCTTAGGATACACATAAGATGTGCCTGGTGCTCCTGTCGGGGGTACAGTTACCTTGGGCGAAGCATTAGTGGATTCATCGTGGGAGGAGAGGCTGGACAAGGACATGTTATCATCGGCCAGGTTCGATTCGTTTTGCTCTCTCTTGGCTAGAATATCATCGTCACTGGAAATATCGCTAGTGCCTTGTGGTTGTGGTAGATTGGTGGTGATTGGGGCCTTGGCAATCGATTTACTGGCCTGGTCATCTGAATCCGAGTGTACTTCGCCAGCTTCTTCCCCATAAATTTCATCAGCCTTAACTTTATCGGATTCCGAGTCACTGCTATCCATTTGCAAAAATGGTGGAGCATTGCCAAAGGTCTTCCCTTTGAAGATGAGGGCTATGCGCGTGTCCAAATCTACATTACCAGCAGAGCTATCTGCTGCAGCCTCACTTGAGTCCGTCTTAATATTTTTTGTTGTTCCTGTTGCTCCTGTCGCTGCAGCTGCTGCGGTTGTCTTACTGGAGAGGCTTTCAAACGGGGGCGGACTTTGATTGTAGGCCTTTTTATCGAAGGGCGCAGGCTCTGGTGGAGGCTTTGGGTCATCCCAGTTTTCTTCTTCGTCTGGCAACGGCGGTGGTGGGGGAGGCGGTGGCGGCTGGGCCTGATTTTGTGGCTGCGGCGCTGTCCAACTTCTATGCGTGGAGCTCGACCATGCCTGGAGATTCTCTGGCATGCCTACATAATTGTAGGTAGTGTAGCCATAGCAATCCACAGATGCAAAACTCGAAGATGTATGCATGCCAGAGTAGTAAGCGTGTGAAGATTTCGATGATACGGAGCTGCCCATTTCAATTTCACTGTACTCACGACTTGAATACCGTTTGCTATTATATTTGGCGCCAATTCTGTCCCTGTCTTTGCTGCGGTCTCTATCCATAGACCGATCTCGTTCACGTTCGCGATAGTCGCGTTCTCTTGACGATCGATGATCCCGTTCTCTGCGGTCCCTAAAGCGGTCCCTTGATCTGTGTCGTTCCCTATACTTATCTCGTTCTCTGGACCGGGAATATTCGTGTGAACGCTCTCGATCTCTTGAATTATACAATCTATCCCTACTAGATACTGACTCAGGGCTTCTTTCTCTGGAGCGCCGCCTATGATAGTGCCGATCATGCCGTAGTGAAGATGAGGTTGTGTATTTATCACGTTTTCCACGGTCTCGATGATCCCGTTCTGCATAGGAGGCTTCCACAGAATGCCGATCACGATCTCTATCATGATCCTTCAGATATCGGTCACGATCCCGCTCTCGGTCCCGCACTCTATCTCGCTCCCAGTCACGTTCTCTTTCCCCATAATCTGCCCCCTTATGATATGAATGGTAGGGCATACCATCCGGCAACATCTGTTCATGGCCATATTCTCCACTTGGAGCAGTCGGAATAATTGTTGTTGGTGGTGGATGGGCTAGCACAGGCATCACCGGTTTTGCTGCTACAACTGGACTTGTTAATTTTTCTATAGTTTTTTTTAGTACAGCACCGAATGGGTCACAGAAAACATTTAAAATCTGAGTAAAAAAAAAACAAAGTTATATATGATCTGAATTTGTGAATAAGCTTTCAAAGAACTTACCTTGCCCATGACAGATTTCTGATTATATTTCTCGACAAACAGGCGGGCTCCCTGTGTTGTTTCAAAAACAATACGAGCAATGCCCAAGTGTTTATTTGATGTGGGATGGTGATATATATTAATTTCATCGTGTGAACCACATTTCTCCAACATGTTGGCCAGGAACTGCTTGTCGATGTTGTCATTCAGATTTACCACAGTCACTTCAATTGCTGGTGGTTGACCAACATAATCGCCATCAATCACAAACCTGGAAAAAAAAAACCCTTAAAAATGTGGGAAAGTTAAAAGAAATCAAAAATTTTTTACCTTGGTAATAGCAATGTCAGGGGCTCTAATGGCCTAGAGCGTATGCGGATCAGAGGATTGCGGGGATCTCGAGGTGTAACCGTTGGATAAGTTGAGTCTCCAGGTACTACACCATCGTAACGATATAATTTTACAGCAATGGTTTTATCCAGTTGCGGATCGCCCAGGAGCTTGAAGTTCCTTGGAGTTTTAGTTGGACTCAGACCAGTGGAATTGGCGGGATTGGCATCTCGCGTCCCTTGCATCGTTTGATGCACCTGATCGCCCAGTGATCCGCCTCCATTTACTAGAGTTGTTGGGACGCGTAAGTAGCTACCGCCTGAGCCCTCCATAGCCACATCCGTTCACGGGTTTCACCTGAAAAATACCATATGACTGTTGAAGAAAATTCAAAGAAACTCATCGACTTGAAAACCGCATAGTCTACAAAATGGTTAATATGTCCAGGTGACAATGCACCAAAACAATTACAATTTCAATTAAACCTTTACGCTGCAGCTGAGCTGAGGACGCGGCAGAGATGTCGGCGCCAATACCACACATACTGATGTGTTGGGTAAAGTGAAAAGACATCAGCAGCCATAAACATTATTTGGAAATATCAAAGTTACTGTGATGAACCTGTTTACCGTTTCTAACTTACTGGATGTATCAATCAATGCACTCGATTTTGCATTGTGTTTGATGCAATTGTTTAATTACGCAAATCCCAAATCTTTAATAAAAGTCTACGCGAGTAAAAAATACACAAGAAAAACGAGGCTATTACAGGGTTGGATTACCCCGCGGTATCGATACATCTCTTTCGATAAATACAATCAGACATACATGCAAAAATTACCAGATTCGGCACATTAATGCTACAATTTTTACTATGTAAATATTCCCAAGCTTAGATATTACTTAAGTTCCTCCAAAAAAAAATAATGACATTTTATGATTTCAATTGAAAATATCCACACAAAATTAGTTTCTGATTTAAATGTCAATTTAGCTTAACAGTGTGGCAACGCTCTAGCCCAAAAATCATTTGTCGTGGTTGCATCACAGCTAAAATCCCGAAAAGGTTGTATTTTCCACAAAAAATAACTGAATAAATTTACTGATTCTTATAATTCTCTGAATCCGAGTAGATAAAATGGCTTTCCGCAACTTTATCAATGGTTTTATATCGTTGCCCGTTGTGCGCGCCGATGACGAGGAGGCCGAGCTCGTCGATCCCCAAACTGCTCTGAGGGTAAGAAAATTTTTGATTTCACATCAAAAACATTTATGTTTAATTAACATAATGTTTCCTTAGGAAAAGTGCCAGCAAAAGGGTCACATTGAATCCCTTTACAACAAATACCAAGAATGCAATGACCGCGTCAACGGCCGCTCCAAGACCACAGAAACGTGCGTTGAAGAACTCTTCGACTATGTTGCCGAGCTAGACCATTGTGTGGCGCACAGTCTTTTCTCCAAACTAAAGTAATGGAAGCATAACACAAACTAGTATATGAAATAAAAGGCGTAAAAGGTCAAAAGACCCTTCGCCAAAATGTTTAAAACAAATTTAGTAATAAACCAAATGAAACTGTTTATGCAATCTATGGTTTAAATTTGGTCGATTTTATATGAAGAATCTGTGGGCTGATTAATGATGAAATACTAGTCATTTATACAAAAGTCCGCCGAAATGTCTGCTTCACAGTGAAAAGGTAAACAATTCCGAATAGTTTTCAATAATATATGTAAGTATATATTTTAAAAATATCTGCATATGTACAAAAATTATTAATTTTTCGTAAAAACTTTTAAAAATACAACACAAATGTTTGTTTTGCTGCACCACACGGAAAATTGTTAAATGATTAGGTTCTAATTAAAAAGATACATTTTGGTAAAGAATAATATATAAATGGAGGATTGGTGTGGTTAAATAATAATCGAATTTTCCAATATTCAAAGATACCACAAAAGGCACAACACTTAAAAAATAATATTCAGCTGTCACTAGCTTGCTAATCCAATCACCAAACACCACATTACGACAACATGGAATTTCCACCTTGCAGAACAACAAAACAAACGCCGCACACCCGAACCGGTTTGTTTATGCCAAACTTAAGAATGGGCACATCATTATTAGAACACTTCGAGCACAGCACGCGTCCGCAATGTCGGCTATAAACAAAAAAGAGAAAAATAAACAGTAATTTTATAAATAATGATATAACTTTAGCTCACCAGTGATGTTTACGCATCGTCAGGGTAAATTTGGTGTTGCACTCTTGACAGGTGTCCGACTCTGCCCAGGGCGACTCCTGTGGCAATTGGTCTAGCAGTCTGTGCAATAATTGATCTGTTGCCAGTTTAAAATTAAAAATACTAATTCCTTCGCGATTCTCCGTGCCCAGACAGGCACCATTTTTCACAAGAACTTTGCAGAGTGGCGCCTGTCCGCGCATAAACGAAAGCAGAAGCGGTGTATTGCCGTCCATGTCCAAGGCATTGATGGGATACTTAGGCATGCACTCGAGGAATAATTCACAGATAGCTGCTCCTGTATTATCCTCGGCTACGCGACACAGTTCATGGAGGGGATTGCGCCCCTTCAGATTCGTGGCCTCGGCATTGACACGGGACTCAGTCAGCAGCTCGCGCACAATAGAAAGTAGGCCTCCGCGCACAGCCAAGTGCAGAGCATTATTACCCTCAGCATCGGTGGCATCGTAGTCGGCGTTGTTTTGAAGGAGGGCTGAAACTGCCGATAGATTTCCACGCTCGATAGCTAGATGAAGCGGCATTTTCTGTACCGAATCTCTTTCGTTGATGTGAGCCCCGGCAAGAATGAGATTTCGAGTGATCATCTCGTTCTGTGAGGCAGCTGCCAAGTGTAGGGGAGTTGACTGATTGACATCGTGAACTCGTGAATTCACATTTACATGTATGGAGAGCAGGAAAAGCACGCTTTCCAAGTCATCTTTCATAATGGCCAAATGCAGAAAATTGCGTCCTCTTTGATCGATTTGTTCTGCAGCATTTGGCAGACGATCCAAAATAACCGAAGCAGCCTTGTGATTTCTTATGGTTAGGGCTGAGGCAAAGGGTGTATTTCCAGACTTGTCCCTCAGCTTCAGGTCAATACTAGGATGACAGAGTAAGATGGCTATAATCTCCTCGTGCTGGTTCTCTATGGCTATGTGGAGCGGTGTTTTATTATCCACATCCAGGGCATTTACATTGGCTCCATGGTCGATCAGAGTTTGGAGAACCTTGGTCAAGCCCCATTGACTGCATAGATGAAGGGGCGACGCCTTTTCTCTGGCCTCATCGCCACCCTCTCCATTAGGGCCGGGCTGTCTGGCTGAGTCCAAGTCGCATTGGCTACGTATGAGGAAAATGGCAATAGTCTCCTTATTTTCATCAATGGCACGATGCAGCAGAGTCTGCTGGCAACCCTCGGGACCCGGACTCCAGCAGTCAGTGTCAACACCATGTCGCACCAACACATGGGCCACATCCTCATACCCAAGTTCCAGGGCAGTCCACAAAGGCGGATCGCCCTTCATGTCAGGGGCGCTGAGCGCCACTCCCTTGGTGCACAAGGCATCCACAACTTTGGGCAAGTGGCAATTAATGGCCAATTGCAAAACAGAAAGCTGATCGCCTATAAAAAAAAAATCACAAATTAGAAGTCTTCCCTTGCCAGCTCAAAAGTCACCTACCTGTCAAGGCATTCATATCTGCCCCTTGCTCCAAAAGGAATATGGCAGTTTCGTTGTCTTCATTTAAAATAGCCTGATGCAGGAGCGTATAGTCTTGGCCATTTCTGGCATTGACATCTGCTCCGCCTTCGATGAGTATTGGAACGAGCTCGGTTCTTTTGAGAGCCAAACTCAAGCTCAAAGGCGAATCACCTTTAGCATCCTTGCAATTGAAATTCGGCTGTTCCTTGTCTGGATCCACATTATTCTTAAACGTGGTAAACTCGCTGACCACATCCAAGGCATTAGCCTCCACAGCCAAATGCAGGGCCGACTTCAAGTCCGCCGCACTTGACTGAAGATTCGGCGAGGCCCCAGCGTTTAATAATTTGCTGGTCAACTCTGCCATATTCTCTTGGGCAGCAAAATGCAGAGCCGTATAGCCGCGTGCATTCATGTGATTCAGATTGGCAAAGTCCACTAGAAATTTGGCTGCCTTTTCCAAATGCTTACTGGCCAGAACTTGCAGCAGACTATCATGGGTAGCCGATTTCATGGTATTCGGATTGGCACCCATTTTCAGGAGTTTGTTTGCTATATCCAAATCTTCATCGGACGTTTCTCTTTGGCCTAAGCTGAGCTCCAAGGCACACTCCTCGTTGCTAGTTCGCAGATTTATGTCTATGTCGGATACGGCCAGCAACTGGTCCACCATGGCCGTATTGTGCGCTTTTATGGCCATGTGAAGCGGCGTCTGACCTCGTAGATTCTGTATGTTCACCTTAGCATTGCGTTCCAGCAGCTTTTTGCCCACTGCAACCATACGCTCAAACGTGTCTTGGATAGGTGACGATGAAGGCGAAGGAGAGAAGCTGCACACCAGATGCAGAGCGGTATCTCCCGAAGGTCTGTGGTCAAAAAATATAGCAAATAAAATAAAGTTTCAAATCCATTTAGTTTGCTTACCTAGACTGAAGATCCAGCAGACAATTATGTTCCAAAAGAAAATTGGCCGAAAAGTCGTCTTCTTTCTTGATCGCATCGATGAGCAAGGTATTACCCTAGTTTGAAAGAAAATATAATTATATCAAGAAAAAAAAATCAAAGATTCCAGATTACTTACCTCACCGTCGTAGGCATTCACATTGGCACTTCCGCTTTTCACTAGGGTCTGTGCAATTGGAATGTTTTTAGCGGCCAGAGCCATTTGCAACGGAAGCTGCCCATGTTCAGACAAACTGTTCACTAATTCTGGCAACTGTAAAAGTAAAAAGAAGTAATAAAATTTGCTAAAAATAAAACCATTAATATAGGAGGAGTTAGACAAGTATCAATAAAATAAACGAGACATTGACATATTTAAAAAATGGGGCGTTGAATTTTTTGGTTTAACTGATAAGATTTTTTTTATTTTTCAGTTTTATCTGAAATTCTTTATGTGTAAAAAAAAGTACTTGTAATTTGATTTATGAACTACGAGTTTCTCCAGCCCTTTCAAATATTTATATATTCTTCTAAAGTTCTTAGGAAAAATTCCAACTCTTTTTTAATTAGCAGTTAATTACCCCTAAGTAATTATATTCAACTTAAGGCAAAGCCAACCAACCGGTATAAAATACAATTTCAAACCAAACCGAAAAGTCTCAGACGACGGCGGCAACTCTGCCAGCTATTCCCCCACCTCCCAACATGTGTGCACAGTTGGTATGAAGAACTCAAAAAAAATAAAACAAAATAAATAAAAAGGAACTCTGACCTGTTTCAGACAAACAAAATATTTAAAACAATTAAATTCGACTTCACTCACTTCACTTCCCCCACAGTGCCTCGCAAAATATCAACCTAAAATTTGTTTATTTGTATTGTTTGCACAAACAGTTGCGGGTGTGTTCGTCCCATCGATGTTTCATGGTTGTTTTCGCGGCAGCTGTGTTGTGTCCAACAGTTGCCTGTGCGTGCGAGAACACACTACACACATTTATGAATACAAATTTATAACAAAAAAGAAAGAAAAAAAAAAGAAGCGTACGTGTATACTTATAAATTGGATTGTTTTGCTCAATCTAACAAAATTCAAGTTGTGGATAAATTGTGACTAATTTAATTTAGCTATTGCGAATGCAATGCTCAATGTGTGTGTTTGTAACTGGTTGAATATTCAAATTATTGGGTCAAATTAAAGGGACTCGCTTCAGAGCCTGCCCAAATCAATGTTATCATATTTATGTATACACACACACTGACGAAAGTGTCAGGGCCGGGCCAATATCAAAAGCTTGCAGAGCCGCAACCACTTTCGCCAAAGCCGGGCCGGCATTTCTTTTTCTTTTTCTTGTACAAATGAGATGGTGGAAAGCGTGTGAAAAGAAATGTCCATCGATTTGTAGTGCTCTTTTTTTCTCTGTTTTGTAATTTACAGGTTGGCAAACTTTGGGCTATTAAAAATAAAATCCATCAACGCTGACATTTCAAAGGGTTGCAAAGTGGGTGAGAGTTTGTGTTGAATCATTGGAAATAACATGACCAGAAGAAGAAGACAAACAAGCCAAAGCAGTTACCTGTTTTTAACAATCATTTGGATAAGTATTTTGGGTTCGTATTTTTATTGTGTTCCTATTGTATTATCAAACAAGCCAAGGTTTGTTCAAATACTGGTTTGAGATATTTTAGAAGATTTTCAAGTTAATTGAAAAAGCAAAGTATTAAATTTCGCAGAATCACGAATCAAAATATGTGCAATGCTAAATGAATTATTGAGTTATTTATAATTTTCAGATACACATATTTATTTTTTCTGATTCATATTTAATTTTTTTTTTTTGAAAAAATTCTCAGTTCCTTGACTCGGTATTAAGAGCAGAATTCATAATTTATTAAGAGTCATTCATATATGCAGCAAATGTATATGTAAATCACTTGATAAGAAACAAACGCACATAATAACATCCATCCATATATACACATATATGTATATTGCTCAAGCAAAGTACTGTTAAGAATTATGTGTGCATTGTTTGAGTGTTCATAATGTGGATATACTTCCGGCTTGACCAGTGCTGACCGTTATGGAAATATAAAAAGTTCGTGTTGTTGTTTTAATACGGTTGCCCACTTTTCAGCTAACAGTGAAAAGATAAAAGATTGCTACATTTTTGTTAATTTTTTTTTAATCATATTTTTTTCAGATTGCTCTGTGTTGGCAGAAGGCCTAAAATGTTTTGAATGTACAGTGACGTCCGAAAAGAATGTGTTAACCAGTAGATTGACACTACTGTGTTCGAAATTCGATGAGTCAGAGGAATATATGGTAGATTGTCCTTACTCATCAATGTGCCTGAAAAGCATATCGACCCTCCACCTCAACAATGGACAAACTCAGGAAACTATAACAAGAGGCTGTGCCCAGCAGAAGAACACAACTCAGGTTTCATCTTAGCTCTGCAAAGATAATTCCGATTACAGAGAAATAATTTGAAACCTTTTGAATATTTGCAGGTCTTTCGAAATAGACAATGGGAGCCGGAGCATTCCATAGAGGAGGTCTATGAAAAAGGCTGCCACGACATTAAGAATAACAATTTAGCGGGCACAACCATCACTCATTGCTACTGTCGCGGCTCTCTCTGCAACTCTTCGAATCGTCTGAAGACCCAGTGGAGTTTTACTATCTTGCTTAGTGCCTTTTGGTCGGGTTATATCGCTTTCGTATACTTGTAAACTGCTTACTTTAAGTATTGCAAACATTTTTGTGATATGTACTATAATATTTTTGTATTATAATCGAAATCCTATCGAATCCTTACTACTCATACTTTATTTACATATTTAATCAGCCCAACTTTTCCTATACTGCCACCAATTTAGTACATGTAATGTAATGATTAGTTAAAGTTTGATTGTATATGATGAAATTTACCAAATTAAATGAATTCCTATAAACAATAAAACTATAAACAACTATTCGTTTGAAACTGTCACATTGGGAAACGTGATTCTTTGTACTCACCGATCCATTATCGTTTTCGACCAGGCATAGGAATACCACATCCTCGCGTTGCAATCTTACTGCCGAATGCAGGGGATATTTGGTTTTGCTCTTGAGCATTTTAAATAAGAGTGGTCCAGACATGTGCTCAAAGTCTTGTGTGGTTAAATCATCCCAGTGTGTTGAAATTATGCCAGAACAGTATTCCAGCAGAGTGGCTGCTCCAACATCTTCTGCTACACAGTAGAAACGTATACAGGAATGTACGCCGACAGAAGCGACTAAAGCACGCTCACATAGACCCAAAAGGGAGGGCAGGGAAAAGCGATGAGCCACTCGAAGCAAGCCCAAGGCTATGCGGTCTTGTTGTAATTCGACAACATCAGTATAGATCCAGCGCAGCAGTGCCAAAGCAATATCTTCTTCTAAATCACTCCAATCGAGCTCCTTCGTTTCCGCGAGGACCTCTTCCCGCCACTCCTCGGAGCGTGCATGTAGTACGAACTTATGAGCCGGCATAATTTTTGTACTGGTTTTAATGCTGACATCCGAGTAGACGGAACGCCCATAAAGTGAGGCAACTGTAAGCGCCAGCCGTGAGACAAAACTACTAAATTCACCAGTAGTTTCCGAGTCTGTGGACGAAGCTGCGGCCACTACTTTATCGTATTTGCGTTCCAAATCTGCATAGCTATGCTGTAGTTTTGTATATTCTGCTTTTAATAGCGACAGGTGCTTTTCAAGTTTTAGCACAGAAGCGCCGTCATTGCTACCTATTGGGCAAACAAATATCTATGTAAATAGCATTCAATACGGACGGTGGTACACATTGGAAATTTACCCATAGTTGATGTCTTTGGATGAGTTTTCCAGTAAAAATTAGCTTACTACAATATGTTAAACAAATATAAAAAGTTTTACTTTATTTTATTGGGCGGTTCCGGAACGAGTGAACAACATAAATATCTTTGGAACTTGTTCTCAATAGTTCAATATTGTTCCGTTACCTCATTCAATTACTGTAGAATTAATCTATCAATGAATGTTAAATCGCCTTTAGATAAGAATTTAGTTTAGTTTATGGCTACTGATTTTAAAGTGACTATGTTGCTTCTAGAGGTTGCATGATTTTAATGATGTAAAATTAATCAAAAGTAATCTGTCGTTAGTCATGTTAAAATACTATTATTGTTTTAAATAATATTCTAAACTAACTGTGACTTTTAACTTTAGTAAATAAATATTTTTTTGTATTATTGGGTCTGCAGAACACTTTATGTTTTTAGTTAGTCATGGTTTTGGCGCTAACTTCGAAAACCAAATTGACTGCACAAAACCAGGGAGGCCAAAATTAAATAAAAAATGCAACCGTGCCTTTTAAATATGAATACGGCTTTAGCAGTTCATAATAAATTCGTTATACGTTAACACTATCGGATTGGAAAACATAATAAAACATTATAAACAAATCATTTTTAAGCCTATAAACTAAATACATAAAAATGAAAAGCTTGGAGTATATACTCCAAAGAGCTAAAAACAAATTTTATATGAGTACTGATTATATCAAACAATATGTAAATTACTAAATTGAAAACAGTACCGTAAAGAAACTTCATAAACTTCAAGCAAATGATAATATGATAATTATTTATACTATCATCGCTGAGTTGCTAATTAAAATCTATTCCATAAAAGACCCCCAAATTTTGATAAGGCTTCAACAAATTAACACAGACTCGAGAATTTTAAAGTATTGCATTTTAATAAACATTTGCAAGTTGTGCTATAAATATACATATTTATTTTTGTTATTTATTATAGGTATATATAAAAGTATATTGTAATAGTATATCAGTTGGGATACAATATAGATCGAAATTGGGCCTAGATTACGGGAGAAGTGATTAAATCCATTTTACGGTAATAAGTAACATTTGTCAAACGCTCCAATAAATATTGCTCTAATTTACTATTTAAATTGAAAAACAGTTTCTGCAATTATCATATTCCATGCAATATTGAAAATCACAAATATTTTCTTTTTTTTTATATGTATTTTGAATTTTAAAAGCTAATTATATTTAGTTAAGACTAAAAATCAAATAATTCGTTGTTTGATTATGCTCTACTTTCGCCTTAATATCAATGACAAATGGTCCCAAATTAATTTCACAAAGAAAACCTTGGCTTAAATCAATAACATTTTAATAGCAATCACTTTGTATTCGAAAAAGTGAATCTGATTTTTGATTTAAAAAAAGCCAATTGCATACAACACATCAACATTTCAAGAAAATTTTTGTTTTGCTTTTTATGTAATCTACACATATTTTGGTTTCTGCAATTGCAGTCAATATTAATAATTATAATTCAAAATGTAACATTTTCTATTATTAATTATATTTATGGTTTTCGCAAAAATTCTCTAGCGAAAATATTAAAGCTTAGATAAAATTGTTTAAACGTTTCTTTTTAAAATTGTTCAAATGGTTACTTTACTCACATCGAGTGATGAGGTAATTCATACATATATATGTATATATATATATTATATATATAAGCAAACAATCTGTTGTTCTTTTATTTAATTATTTTGTAAGAATTAAATCATGTTTTGTATCCAATAATTGTTTTAAAAAAAGTTTTCAATTTTGCATGTTTAAAGCACTAGTGAATAAATATCAATAGGATTCGGACGGCTTGGCCGGTAATCCATTAACTTTTTTCACATACACAAATTTTACAATTACAACTGTTTTGCTTTTCTAAATATTGTTAAATTAATTTTTGGTTCATTGTTTATCAGTTATGATTCTTCATTGTTGTGGCTTGAACAATGCTCAGTTAGGGCAGGAAGAATATTTTCCACAGACGATTGCCTAAATGGGAATAAAAAATTAATTATCAATAAACATTTAAGGGATTTCATTTTGTGTAGTATTAGCTTACCTATCCACAGTAATATGATACGAGCCAGGTGCCGAATTGGAACGCCCAGCTCGAACAAATCTCTCGAGACGAGAGCCACCTCTTTGAGGTGCCTTACCGGATATTCCAAAACTGACACCTCTCAAAAATGGATTGCCAAATGAGTGATTCTTAAGCATGGTTTTAATAAGTATAAGCGTATCTAGCTTAGGTATGCTGCGAACCACCGAGTTTATATCTTCCTCGTCGACTTGTACCAAGCGACAATTTTCATCTTCTGTGGGCAAGGGGAATTTACCGCTTGCAGTCACCCAATTGTTCACCTAAATCAAAAGATTAGCATTTATAATCTAAGCCTAATTATTTTCTAAATTGAAATAAACCTTTAGTTCTGGTATTGTTATTCTTAGGGCGGCATCCTTTTCAAGCATACGCGTTATGCAGTTCCTTAATTCTGGGCTGATTTTCGGCATTGCTGGGAATACCACGGCATCATTTTTGATTTTTTCATATAGTACGGGTATGGAGCTAGCTTGAAATGGAACTACGCCAAAAACTAGCGAGTATAAAGTAGCTCCTAAGGCCCACACATCAGCTGCCCGACCACAAAACACATTCTGCGAGAGTACAAAAATAATTATTTAAATTTCTTTCCACTTAAATGAGTCTCACCTGTCCCAAGAGCAGGGTTTCTGGAGCCCTAAAAGCAGGGGTTCCAGCTGTCGAATTGGTCATTGTGGCATCTTCACCCAAAAACTCATTGCAGACTCCAAGATCTGCTATTTTCACATGGCCGCATTCGGTTAACAGCAAATTGCCGGGCTTCAAGTCAGCATGAATTATTTTTTGGTAGTGCACTAAAAAAAGAATAAATAAATAAAAATGAAGACAATAAACTTGACGTAGAATTTATAAATTAGTATTAAATATTTTCGAATTGACTTGGAACCTGCTGACAAAGACTTCTACCCCTTAAATGTTTTCAGTTCACTGAATAACTGACCTCATTTTCACACGAGAACAAACAATTTTCTTGTTCGTTGGACACGTTAAGGATATGGATGAAGAAAACAAAACACAAAAAGTTATTGACACCTAATAAAATAAAATGAAAGAGTGTCTTACTCAACGCTAAAAAATAATCTATGTTTATAGTATACATTAAGATAATAATAAAATGTCAATTCAAGAAGTCAATAAAATGAAAATTTTACTCACAATATTCCAAGCCAAGCAAAACATCTCGGAATACGCTCCAGGCCCGCTCTTCAGTTAGGGGCTTATCCGTCGGTATGCTCAGCACTTCACCTTGCTTGACTAATTCGAAAACCATATATAGAGCGTCTTCTACCGGATCATCCAAAACTTCTACCAACTTCACAACATTGGGATGATCGAGTTTCTTTAGGACTGCTATCTCTCTAATAAGCCAAGATTTTTAGATTATAAATTCTTAAAGATAATTTCAAATCTAATAATTATACCTGTAGACACGATCTAAAGGAGACGTGGTCTTCTTGGGCCCACGTTTCATCAAGCCAGCTTGACGCAGTAAGCGCTTTTTGGAGAGAATTTTCATGGCATAATGCGTAGAGTCCTCTTCGGAGTAAGCTAGCTTTACCAGTCCATAGGAGCCCTAGGGGAAATTTAATATTAAGATAAAATTATTGTAAAGTTAGATTTTAAAGGTTTAGCAACCTGTCCTATTTGATCCATCAGCTTGTACTGATTAAGTTGAAGAAAGCTTCCGGACTTCTCGATGGAAATTCGACGAGACTCGCGAAGTGGTGGACGGCGACGATTGGAACGTGGGCTGCCATATGGACTGGCATAAGGGCTATAGGGAACATTCGGATAGATTGGACGAGACTCTATATTTTGTAGCTTGGAGGCCACTCCAGGCAATTGGATTGCCTGATTGCTCACATCTTCCACAGAGCTCGGTAGCTTTTCGTCTTCTTTCGATGAGTTTATGTCTTGAGAACCTGAGGACTCTATATGTTTATGGGTATCCATGGAGGAAGATTCATAAATATTTGGTAAAAGTGGACCCGGTGTATATGAGCCAGACAAAGTGTTCTCATCATTGTAAATATCCAGGGATTGAGATTTTAAAAAGGAGAGCTGTCGGTGCTTGGCTGGTAGATTACTGGGATTCATTTTGGCAACTTGCGAATTTTCGGGACTCTTGTCATTTCTTGAAACCTTCAAGACTCCGCTTGTGCTGGGCAAGTTAGCCAAATCCTGATCTATGTTTACACTATGACTGACTCCTCCTTCGACATCTTCAAGTCGATTAGTTTTTGTCGTGTCCTTCGATTGTGTGGCGCTTAAGGCTTTATTTTCGTTTTGACGTATTTTCTGTGTGGTCATGTCATTGCTTTCAACTGGTTCACTTGATCCAATCTTGACTTTATTCAAATCATTCTGCAGACTCGACACACTCTTCTCATTTCCAAGTCTTGCATAGTCACAACCATTCTTTATTTTCACATCGTTATTATGAAGGTCTTGGCCTTCCACTTCGCTGCCAACTACATTTGGCCGAGATGCCAAATTTAATTTGGCTTCTGGCTTACCATTTGGGGACTTTAAGCTTCTTCCATTTGTATTCGCATTAATTTTGGAAGTATTTTGAATTGAATGCGATTCAATATCGTTCCCTTTCGATTTGCTATATGTATTCATTATTGTATTTGCGGTCCATTTTCGGCAATGCTTTAAGTTAGAAATGGAAAATTGGGAATTCAAATTATTAGAATTATAAACTTTATATTGAAACCGATATAACCCTGATATGAAGTCTGCAGAAACAACCAAAAGCCAATTGAAATTGTTTTTATATTTCCCGAAAAAACGCTGTTACATTTTTTTGTGGGTTCCAGAAGATAGCAAAATCAAGAATGAATGGTTTATCCGTTAAAATTCAAAGAATTTGTAAATTTTTTTAAATTTTAAATTATGAGTCTCTTTGCGGGCACTATTTTTGAATTTATATCAATAAATTTTTGTATATTTTTTTTTTAGTAGTCGTTTGTATATGTTATACAAAAGAAAAAGAGCATATCGAACTAAATATAGATTAATTGGCTCCCGTTCCAAAGATCCATGAGCTCTTTGCCATCTGTATTTTGTCGTTTGGCAGTGGTCGGTCAGTTGTTTCTGATTTCAAGACTAATAGTACTTTTTTTTAGTTCATCTAATCAAATTAAATAATATAAACATTCACAAAAATCTTCAAGGGTCCAAAAATACTTAGCCAAGATGAAATTGTTTGGCCCAATTGTCTTGGCTATATGTAATTTCTTGGTATACACAAAATATACAGAAGCAGAGAGATGGCCCAACTATGGGAACACTTTTAATACAGCCCGATCAGGTGGAACTAAACTAAATATGATGACACCTTATCGTATAAGCGCCGAGCATATCCCATTAAACTTTTACCTGTCCCTCGAGAGGGCAGATAAATCCAAGCAAGTGCTACAGAACCACTTGAGAAACTTTCTGGAGAACCTGCAAAAGAACCTGACAACTTCTCTGGTACTCAACAGTCTGGGCAATGAGCTTGATGTGGGGACGCCAAACACCCAACACCAACTGACTATGATCCACGAACTGGCAGCCTATTTTCACACGGCATCCGAACTGGCTAGCACCCTAGCTAAAGATAATGAGATTTTCTATGAGGTGGCAAAGAATTCCAGCTATGCTCTCCTTATAAAACTGCGCCAGGTGCCCTCAACTCAGCCACAGCATGTGAAAGTTATGCTGACTAATTATTTCGCTGAAATGGAGTTCTTCCACATCATGTTCTCGGAAATCTTAGATGTGGCCCTGGAATATACGCAGACCACACTCTTCGACTTGCGAAAATCGTTTATCCAATATGCCGATATACAACGCCTCGTGCTCCAGGACTGGAATCTCAAGTTAGATGTGAGTTGTTGTAATCATTATATGGAGTTTCTGCAGAGATACTCGGCGGAAATTTTCAAATGCTCGGCTGGAGAAGAGCTTCAGCTGGCCTTTGATGTCCATGCAGCAGCCGAGGTAAATGCCAAATACATTATGAGAGAGCTGGAATATCGGATTCAGAGATTGTTTAATTGCTTTATGTTTGGTGGCTATGAAATTCGGTGCCGCTTTTTTCACGATGCTGAAAAGGACTTTGCGAAACTTTTCAATAAGCTGGAGGATTTGGAAATGTACTATGACATTAAGATAAAGAAAGGACGTGTCTCAGCTTTGAGATTCCGCAGGCAGACCGATTTGGAGAGCCGAAATGGCAAAATCAAATGCATACCCGAGGGTTTTCCAAAACTTCAAATGCCAAAAAGCTTAATTTCTTGTTTTTATTTTGTACAGAATAATTAATTGTTTATAACTTTTTGAATTGAAATTGCATATGTTTTGTGCTTAATTAAAATTCGTAGAGTTCGTTTGTCAAATTTTGGCCATTCTCGAGATCAATTAGGGCTATGGAAATACAGCACTTTGAATATAAAAGTCTGACGGGCAGCAGACGTAAAATCTTACGCCGCATTTGATGGGCAACCTCGATAAGCCTGATCATCTCATCATAGGCCAGGCCAATACAGGGTGTCATATAGTCTATATATGAGTTCTTATCCTCCAGACAAATTTGCATGCGATGCAAAATATCAGCTAATATCCGTAGAGCCCTGGCCAATATAGCCCGAAAGCTGCGGCAAATCGAGACAATCGGCTTGACGGTGATATTGCAACAGTTGCTTAGTTCTGAGGTACTGGCATTTATCAGACTGTCCAGCACCTTGCACGAATTCTTATAGACCCCAGTATTATTGAAATTACGTAGGTTATCTATAAGTTTGTTCGTAAACAGATCAATGACTTCCGTGTGATCAATAAGGCTTTCGTTCATGTTGTGCAGAAGTAAGCCCAAGTTATCATCAAAATTGAAGGCCAAGTCTAGCAAATCATCATTGGAGCTATTCATTTGTTGGTAACCGGAATAAGAGACTCGATTTGTTATTAACTCGCCAATACTGGAGAGTTCTGCGATTATCTTGCCCAAGGAGTTCAGCACACGCCTTGTTAGACCTTGCCAGGAGATTGTATGTTGCAGATTCCCCCCGCTCTGAGGTTCCGCAGAAGTAATCTCTGCTTGTACAGTTTCTTCGAAATTATAAAATATTAGCGAAGCCAACACAAAGGCAAGGAATGGGGTACGAAATGCCGCTATTTTTACAAGTATTTTCATCGCAATGGATTCACAACAACTACTGACAGACTCAGTTGCATCTACTATTAAAATTATTTGATAGCATACCGATTAGAATGACCCTAGAGACCTAACCATATACTGGAATCTAGCTCCACATACAATCATATTAGGCTGGTTCTTATTCTTCAAATGATTATTTTTATACAAGTGAAATATTATGCGGTTAACTTACTTATTAGATTGCCAGCAATTGAGTCATCTACACAAAAAGCTTTGCCTAAAGAAATCAAAGGAATAGGCTCAATAAATAATGACTTCCAAGAGAATTGAATTGCCAAAAACACATTATTTATTCGCTACCATCAAAAGGAATGGTCTGAAATATTTAGTACCCTGCTAAAAGTTTTACATGCTCATTTTTTGGTAAACAAATTCTATTTAATTAGTTAAAGTAATTAATTTTCAAACATAAATTTATTGACTTGCTAGAAATTGATTACATTCAAGTTGTGCATTGGTTCCATCCTAATATACATATATATATATATTGTCCAACCTTTAAATAAATGTTATCTCGTAAACATTTCTATATAATAGGTAAAGAATTATAATGTGCAAAATCAAATAGGTACGAGTATATAAATCCAATAGTATAAATCAACTTTGTGTAAACAAAGTTGTGAGAAAGGAAAACGGAAAATATCTGGAATATTCTATTAATAGAAACCATTACTATACAGTAGAGGAAAATCGGGAAATATTTTATGATATCAGATTAAATGTGATTCTCTTTGCAAAAGGAGTTTCAAATTCATCCTAGCCACTAAGAGTTCCTACTCATTTATTTTATTTTCAGACAACTGACAGTTAAGGCTGAATGTTATTTTTATTTGACCCGCTTTAAACTTTGAACTTAACCAGACCCCAACCCCCACCAATATCTCGAACAAAAAAAAAATACTGTGACGCACCAATTATCTGACCTAGACAATCGGAGGTGAAAATAAATTGGGGGGTGTGAACAGAAATAGATTGCTCGAACTACTAAAATGTATTTACTTTCTCTGTTGGTAAATAAATTATACATATTGGTTAACAAATTTATTAAACTCAACTTTATAGGAATGCAAATTTTATTCAAAAAAAAAAAAAAAAAATTAAATTTATAAATTTGCATGCAATTAATCAAGTTATTATTTGTGTAGTAAAAATTCCATAAATACCGAAAATGTGCCAATTTTAAAAGCGCCCCTTGCTCCAGCAAGACTTAAAAAAAAAGAAAAAAAAACACGTTTTTAAATCGACACACGCACGAATATGTTTCGAGCACTTCAAGCTAAGATTTTACTCTCTTACTACTGAGGCCCACACGAACGCAAGCTTAATATTTATAGGAGAACGAACGATTACCGCTTTGGGGAGAAGACAAAGTTCGAACAGCTTCTTGAATACGTAAAACAAAAACATGCAAGGGACCCGGTTATGAACAGCATTGCATGTGCCTGATGCAGCCTAAACGAATATTAAGCTAGCCATGTTTGGGGCAAATTACATTTTTTTTTGTTTCTTATTCATTTTGTTGTGGGATTAATGGCTGAGTGGCTTTCGAATTATTTGATAGAATCTTTGACATGATTCTTTGTAGAGTTTTACAAAGGCTAATGTTCAGTACTCAATATATTTAAATTGTATGTATGAAGTAATTTGATTCTGTTTCACTGATAACCCCAAATAATACAGGCCCACAGCCACAACAAACACACACAAACACAAACAGAGGTAAGTGTACACAGTAGTCTCTCAAACAGATCGACTTTTCAACAGCTGGGAATAGAGCAACCAAAGTACGACCAAACCAAAGTAATAGAGTGGGGGTAGTGGAGGAGACAGGCAGGCAGGAATTGTTTGTTAAATATGTAAGGCGGGTAGGAGAACAAAGAAGAACAAAAAACTACTACTACACGTTCGATTAGCATGTATAAAATATTTATGCACATTCAAAACATATTTGGCTTGATAAAGTTGGCAAAACAAAAGGCAGCCGAATCGCTTAAGACAAACAGATTTGTTTTTTTCTTCACTGTGCTGGCACAATTGTTTTATATTCACAATTCACATTTCTTATTATCTCATTTTCCTGTTTCACAATGAACATAAAAAAATTTGTATGCATCCATCCTTACACAATAAAAATACACAAAACAAGGATAGCGACACACAATAAAATGGAATGGCCAAACAGCTGTGGCGAAAACACAGAAACGAGATAAAAGAAAATAAAATTATTAAGAACTTTTTTCTGCAGACTTTTCACAATATCCTTTATCCCTCACTCAATAAAAATACACAAAACAAGGACAAACAGCTGTTTTTTCTTGCTTTTCTGCATTTTATTGCCACAATACCGAATTTGGTTAATTCCGCTCTAACGTTTTTTTGCTACTGCTCCGTTTGGTATACACTTTCCCTTCGGGTAACATTTAAAATGAAAATAGTATTGCCTTTTTCTGCTACGCTGCCTGCTCTCTCGCTTGTGCTCTTTGACTTTCAAAATGGAGAGCAGAGGGTACTTTTTAAGAGAGCAAATTGAGCACACTTTAAAATATCCAGTCAGCGCGCCACCTATCGGATAAGACTGCCTCAGGAATTGAAATTCCGCATAATAATTAAATGCTTAACCCAATATTCGAGCAGCCAACAAAATTGATTAATACTTTTGTTAATTTTTTATGTTTATTAAATAAATAAAATTAAAAAAATAATAAGCCAAAGTTTAAATGGTGTGTTTTTCGCAGCTTAGTAATAGTGATGATATATTTCTTTGCCTTAGAGATGAGACGTCTAGTTCTGTGCTTCCCAATCAGATTTGCTATGCTGTGATGTGACAATGTCCCCTTTAATATTCAGTTATATGCCCGTTAAGGCCTCGAATTTCTTTATTTTCTAGAAACAGAGGGTTGTGTTTTCGATATATTTAACTATTTCGATACAATGTCTTATCGACGATACTCAACTTCAACTTAAATAATCGAAATTAACTCAATACTAAATTCAGTGGCAAATTCAAATTTAAAAAAACTTTTTAAGTCTTACGTCTTTTAAATAAAAACATATATTCCTAATTTAAAAATTAATTTTGGAAAATCTGCCAATACCATGGCCTCGTCTGCCTTTGTGAATAACTTAAAGTCTTCGTTCCTTTTCCCTAGACAATTTGAAAATAATTTTGCATTTATTTTTAATTTTTAATTTATTACGATTATGATCATATTATAAGTTATTTCATTCCTAAATACAATTGTTTTTTTTTTTTCTTTTTTGTATATGAAATATACATCCCTGATATTATATTGCTTTAACATCTGAAGGTATAGCAAATTATCTAAAATACTGAATAATTTTCTTTGCAATATATGAATCAATTTCATTACTTCCTGTAGAACAGATGTTATGGATTTGGTACCATTTCTCGATATTGTTGAAAGCATATAGTATAGTCTATTTTTTGTTTGTTGTATTTCAAAGGGGCACAGATTTATTCGTTGGCTATTTTGGTGTTATGTACTTGAACTGAGTTTTTATGACAAAAAGCGTTTCCCAATATAATATAATTTAAATTTATATATATATTAATTCAATTATTCACTTTAATGTATCAAATTTTAATATAAATATACAAATATAGAGAAATTTCGACTTCTACGAGCACTCCTCTTGGCTTTTCCGAACACAACGTGCCACTTTACGTTTGAAATCAGTGTACGATTCTCGCCATTCTTTAGCAGCATCCACATTTGCTGGAGATTCATCATTAGGATCAGCCAACATTGATATCACAGATATCAAAATTGTTTCAACTGTATGAACTGGTAACCAACGCTCAGATGCCTTTTCATAACCCCATTTATCATCTCCAGGCTCATGTAAAATCGAAATGCATACATCGCCGTTCTTTTCAATATTTGGATGCCAGATCTCTGTGACAAACTTCATTCGTGGAGGACGCAATGGGTACTCTTTGGGGAAATACAGATGTGCTTTAAAAAAACCTCCTTCACTGTTCGTGCATACAAATAAAAAAGGAAAATTTAAATTAAAAAATTGTAATTTTAAAAATTAATCAAAGCATTTCTAAATTAATATATATATTAAATTCATATATACTATATGAAAATGCTATTGATTTAAACACAAACTTACTAAAGAGTATCTGGTGGGCCAATTATGAGAACTTCCCAACGGAATATATCGTTTTCGTCTATGAGTCCCGCAGAAAATCCCTCCACTGGATTTTTATTTAGCTCTGCAAATAAAAATAATTTCATAAATTTTTATTTCAAATTATCAAATATTTTGTTTATATATTAAAAAAAAAAAAAGAAAAACTATGCATGCCTTATCAAAAAACAGAAATACGAAAGACTTCAAATTGTGAAAAGTAAGCAACATTAAATGAAGTTCATTGATTTCTTTTTTTTTTTTTGCAAAGTGAATCATTCATTTTGTTGGAATGAAAGTTTCGCCGTAAAAATAATCCTGCCTGGCCCAAGAGTACACAAAGAAACCATTTTATAAAGAAATTTAGCCAGGCATAACTTTTCACACGAACATATATAGATATATGTATATAAATATACATACATACCGTATGATATTTACATATACATATGGTCTATACATATGTACATAGATTTACGAAATTTGTCCACTCAGATTTGACAAGGTCGTTGGCAGCATGATGCAGCATACTCGAAAGGAACTTTTGAACAAACACCTATGCAACAACAAAAACAAAGCCCTACACACACAAAGGAATATGATCTAGATCAGACCTCTGCAATTTAGGAACCCATTCTTGTGGTATTTCGTCGGCCAAGGTGGGGGGGCAATCAAAAGTTGTGTTTATTTATAAATTAATGTTGGAAACTCCTATTTTATGTAGCTTTAAGGTATTTCGAATGCTCAACTCAAATATATCACAATTTTCATTTGTAATTTTGCAAAAAAAATGTGGTCAAAACGGAAACTGTGGTGTGTGGTGTGTGCAAATGGCGCTGGTGTCGGCCGAGCCATAATTTTTTACAATCTTACCTGCTAGTTGTTTTTTTAACAGTAAAGATGACTGGAGTTCAGACATTTCAAGGCAGTACCTAAAATAATTGTCTAAAATAATACACCTAATTTACACAAATTATAATTCCTCCTTCTGGAATATGAAAAGCCGACTTTTTTCTTGACAGACGAAACAGAAAAGTGAACTAGGGCTGTTGTATTCGGAACAATAATCGAGAATTCGCGGATTTCGGACCCTGAACGAACCTAAAATCCGAACTAGATCCGATAAGAAATCTTTATATTCGAATTTGTTCCGATAGATGGAACTATTATAGGCAAACTGTGTTCTGCAGATGGCGCTTAAGCTTCATTTAGTCGGAAAAGCGACCTCTACCGGCAACAAAGGCGAACTATGGCTAAGCGAAAAAAGCTGACTGCTTTGTGAAAATTGTCATGTTAATTATTTGATTACTTAAATTATTTCGTAGACATTTTCCAAAAAATTGTTTTATTTTTCTAACATAGAGAATAACTTGGGTCCATTTTTGAATTTTCTCTGAATGTTTTTAAAATGCAAATGAAGCACACCCTCATCCTCAACGCATTAAGGTGTCAAAGCAATCGATTTATTGTCCTAGACACTATTGATTTTATTTTCAAACCCTATCTCAACTGTGCTGATTTCTGTTGTTATTGGCGTCAATAGTTTTGTATCAAATTTGCATAACAAAGAAGGGTAAGACCAACCAACACACGCGTATGCGATTTGCCGTAACCAGAATATGGCAAGACCAACATTTCCGTTAAATATGCCAACTACTTGTCGAAATCTGAAACCGCTGACACGAGCAACGGCCACAAGAACCAACAAATTGACCCCTCGACCAGTGGTCAGCTGAGGAGGACAGCTCTCAAGGGTTGAACGGCGCGTGGCAAACATATTTTAGTCAACTTAAAATATGGGTAAAAAAAAATTTTTTTTTTAAATAAATTCGATTCCTAAAAATATTATTAATATTATTCAGTGTTTCTGTAATTTATGTGTGATTACATTAATTTTCAATTTTTTGAGGTAAAAATAAAAAACTCGTAATTTTCAAATTTCAAGATGTTCTACTCATTAAATGACAAAAGATAATTTCTTCTTATTTTTTGAAAATAAATGTAAATTTTCTTTCTCAAAAAAAAAAGAAAAAAAAACATGGAAACTCAAAAGACAAAAGACTTTTCCCAGAGAAAACTTCTCTGCTTCCTACGAACAGCCCATCAAATTTGAATTAGACAAGCGAAAGGGTTGCCCTCGGAACTGGACTCAACACATGTGCACAATTCAAAACCAGTTTTTTTTTTTTTTAATTTTTAGAAAAACTGAAAACAGGGAATAAAAAGGATGCAACATCTATTAAAACTTTAAATGACTTGTAGGTTGATGAGTCCTGCGTATGCAGCTTCCGCTGCGTCCGAAAATTGATGAATGGGTCACGCATACTCACACACACACACACATACACATCCCAGAGAGCATATGAAATTCAAAACCAGTTTTAAGAAGGTAAAAGCTGCACAGCGTCCGAATATTTTAATCTCCGCTGGTGCACATGCGCACCAAATAAAATTTGAATACAGCAAAAAAAAAAAAAAAATTGAAAAAAATTAGAAAGGATTTGTTTGGTCAAATCCTTGGGCGAGCATCAAATTTGAATAACCCTTTAGGGGCGTCGCTGACGTCCATTTCGATTTTACTCTCCGTGCCTAACAAGCAAAGTTGACAACGCTTCCTGCTTTGTCCAGGCCAGGAGGACCATTGTGGATTGTCCGTTTGCCTTGGTAATTCAATCGGTGACAGGCAGGGGAGTATTCCAAAGGGTTGCATTTTGTAACCAAAAAAAAAATAAAATAAAATAAAAATTTATACAGAAATGAAGGTAGCTTTATAATTCTAGGTCATCGTGTTGGTTTACTCTTCTCATATTTAACTTGCATACAAAATGTGGCTTCAAATTATTTTGAACTAAGGTTACCACTGTGATTGTGCATGTTTGTTGTTGTTGTTGTTGTTGTTGTCATAGCCCAACGGTCATTTGCATTTTAATGTGTCTGAGAACAAAAGGTTTGAATTTCTATTTTTTTTTTTTTTTGTGGCTTTTGTTTAATTTTTTTATAATTAAATATATTTTTTTTCTAAATATTTTTTTGAGCCTCGAAAGATTTTGCATAAATTGAATTATTGAACTCATTAATCTGTAACACTTCTTCTTCTTCTTTTCTTATTTGATAGTAAATTTTACTTAATGTGACATTGACCCAAAGAAAATCGCAACAAAGTTCAAGGAAAGGTCCAGGTTCTTGGACTTAGTGGCATTGCGGCATACGGATGTCTTCACGGGTGAATGGATTTAGCAGTTCAAGCTGGCATAACAAACCCCAAAAACCCAAAGACGAACTCTGAACTACCCCGAGGTCAATGAAAAATCGTTCAAATTTTGAGGCAAAAATCATTAGATTCGTCACAAAAAAAAAGAAGGAAAAATAAAGAAAAAAAAATAAAAAACGAAAGGGGATAAGCAAGGGTTGCGAAAAATAAAAAAGGTTCTATTTTCTTTGTTTGGATTTCACCTTTCCGTGAGTAATTTACTGTGAACTCGAAGACGCTAGATCGGTATCATCTTGTCTGGCTGAGTCTCTTGGGGTTGTTGGAAAATAAGTGACATCATAAGAAGTGACACATTTGAACCCGAGCGCCGTAACTGCCCGACCTTTTACCTTCTACTATTTCCATTCGACCTATGAAAGCATTCTTATAGTTTTTCCTTCTTTTTGCAAGACTATAGAATTTTTTGCTGCACCCTTTGATGCCTGGTTATTTGATCGGTCGTAAATTTCGCGTAGTTCAGCCAAACTGATCATAATCCTTGAGCATTCGTTCGATTTCTTATTTCATTTTTGCACTGTGGGAATTTTTTTGCGCTCAAACACATGATCGATGGCTGTATAAGGTTACCACAAAGAAAAGGGAAAGGGGTGCTCCAGTTGAAGCACAAATTTTTCACTCAAATTGTGCAAATTTTGAAATATACAAAAAAAAAGGTTCTTTATAAATCGAGAAATTTGATACAAAAGCTGAAAATCGAAAACTTAAAAGAATAATTTTTCTTAAAAATTGACTAAGTTTGAAGAAATAGAAAAAAGTTATTTTTAAATTGAGAAATTTGATTTAGATTTCGATCAATTAAGCTTAAAGCCAGATAAGTTAATGAAGGTCAAGACTTTAGCATTTGAAGAAGAATTTTTTTCGAAAGTTGAGTACATTTTGAAAAATAGAAAAAGGAAAATTCAAAATTGAGAAATTTAAGGGATCAAGTTCAGTTTTAGAACACTTAAAGATAGGCAAGACTTTGGCTTTTAATCTTCTTGTTAAAAGAGATATTTTTCTCAAGAGTTGTGTAAATTCTGAAAAATTAAAAAAGAAAATTTCAGAATTGAGAAATTCAATATAGATTTCGATCAATGAATCTCAAAACCACAGAACTTCAGAGAGCTTTGAGACTTTGGCTTTAAATCTTCCAATTAAATGAGGAACATTTCTCTAAATTTTCAAAAATTTTAAACAAGTCAAAAAGAACTTCAACATTTCGAAATAATATTGAATTTGAAAGAGTTAAGATCAAAATCAGAGAGCTTAGTGAAGATCTTCCAGTTAAATGAACCATTTTTTTCAAATATCGAAAAACTTTAAGAAAAACTTAAAATCTGAGCTTTTTCATTCGGATTAATTCCTGAATACTCAACAAATATTTCGGTATTTCCAAAAAGAAATACTCTTAAAGGATTAACTACTTAATTATGGGGGTTTTTCCGACTGTTGCTTTGCATTTTCACACATTTTTTTTTTGTTGTTTTCTGTGAAAATGAAAAACTCGTTTGTCCACAAAAAATAAAAAAGATTAAACTGATTTGCGTTTAACCCAAAACAAACGAAAGTGACCACAACAAATTTTGACCTTTTCACCCCAGAAAAAAAGGAGAGAAAATTAGGAGTTTTCTGATTTGAATTTTCCAGTTTTTCCATGGGCAGGAAACCTGCTTCTGTTTTTTTGAAAATATGTAAATGGTTGCGACGCGTGCCGGTCACAAAAATAAAATTAACCTTAAACCCCTATTTTTTTTTTTTTTTTTTTATCTGACAGAATAAAACTAACCAGACAGGAAATGGACAGGACCGCTTGACCGGCGCTTTTCCTGCGCAAGTGACACGCTTCAAACAAGTTGTTGTTGTTGTTATTGTTGGCACATCCTTTTGTTGATTTGCCTTTGTTGGACACGTGCTCATTGTTAGGAAGGCAGCGAGTGGTCAGTTCTGAAGGTCCTTCAAGGTCCTCTCTGGACACACCTTTTCAAGCCAAACAAAGACTTTTAAATTTAAATTAAAGTTTTGGGCTTGCGTTAAATTTTAAAGGCTTCGAGACTTTAGAATAAGTAAGGATCAATTGAAAATCTCCTTCATGAGATCACTTCTCAGGGCTGACAAGGACAGCCTACAAAAAGGGAGAGTGAGAGAGAGGAATTGGACAATTGTCTAACAAAAAAAAAAAAAAAAAAAAAACAGAGAGAGAAAAAAAGAATTGGACAATTGTCTGGCAATTTCATCTTTTAGCAAAAAGCTGGACCAGAATCCTTCGGAGACTTCCAAAGTGTACACAGCGTGTCACCATTTTCAACCCTTTTTTATATTTTTGTTGCTTTTTGTGTGGCATAAAAATATTTTTGTTAGAAATTTTATAATTTGAAAATTTTATAAATGCTACTTTTTGGCCAAAGGGGTAGGTTATCGAAATCAAAAGGACCTGGACGCGGCTGCTGCGATTCTGCTACGCACGTTCAATGGTTTCGCACACACACTCACACTCATAAAAACGTAACGTTTTGTTTGGAAATTGCAAATAACTGACCTCCATTCTACCAGCAGAATTGAAATAAAAAGAATAGAGATAGCTAGATAAAGAGCGAGATGGAAGAGGGAGAGAAAAAACTGTCGACGCTCTCTTAAAAAAATCAGATTTCGGGTTGCTTGGAAATAATGATCTCTCCGGTTGAAAGTTTTTATTTCTGGCATTCTCAAGGACCTCGAGGCGTTTCTTTTCTTTTTATTTCTAAGTTAAAGTTAGAAATAATCAATCAATTCATCATTTTGTTATGGCTGTCAACATATGCCAAGAAAAACTATTAGGAATTTTCGCCAGAGACAAGAAAGTAATGATGTAGCCTGCCGGACTCTCTAGGAGGAATGGAAACATAATTAAGAAAAAAGATTTTTCAAGGTTTCCAAAAAAATTAAGCATTTTTACGTTCGGATGAGCTAGGTTAGTTATAGCTGGCATACGAACCCAAATCGGCTTTGGAAATATTCGAGCCGAATTTTGACTTTGGATTACTGTTAGAGTCATAAATATCTCTACTGAATTTCAATAGGTTTGAACTATTACAACATATATCTATAATACCAAGGAATAACTCTAACTTTTAAAGATCGATATCATTTAATTTACCTTGTTTAGGATAGTTATATGTTCCATTTTTCAGTCGAATCGGACTGGCTTAACAAATAGAGGTCCTACCAAATTAAATCGGCTTTAGGTATTTTGAGCAATCTCAATCTTAAAAAATATATATCCAACTTCATATATCTGTTTCAAACTGCATTCGGATAGGAAAACTATATCATATATCTGTAATATTCGACTTAATCGACTATAGCAATACTTCCTTCATTTGGAGACGATTCTCAATCAATTCAAATAACTTTCTTAGGACAAATATATGCTCCACTTTTCAGTCGGATTGGACTGCTAGAATATATAGCGGTCCTACTAAGTTAACTCGTCTCAAGGAATAAATTCAATATTTAATTGAAACTCTTTTTAAAGGAAAAATTTCAAAAATTATTAAAAATCTTGTTAAAACGTAGGATCTAAAATACCCATGCTATGTTAGATAAATGTTCAGAATTTCAAACAAGTCAGAGTACGTCTTACCAAACTTCATAAGTTTCATGATCTCAATTTTTAATTCAGAATAAAATTTTCAGACTTTCCTTATTTAAATTCTTGGAATAAAACATTTGCCCAGCTGTGAGCAAAGAATTATGATTATTTTATCTACAATCAAAAATGTAGAAAAAATTCAGAGTTTCCCACATTTACACAATCAGCATTTCCTCTTGCTCGCCTTTTCTGTGGAATGAAAACTGTGTAGCCTACAATTTACAAAGGAACCTGAATTCTCAGAACCGTGTAACCCAAATTATGCACATCGTAGTGCAGTTTTATTTCGCCAGAAATTTACATAATTTTGGCATTTTCAATTAAGGCAACAGAAATCGGAAAGTGGTTGTTGATTTCGTCCTGGCTGAGCTCAGCTCAGTTCAGCTCGGTTGAGGTCGATGTTTGGCGCATTTTTGACTTGTGCCAATGTTATGCAAATTTTCATCTTACCCCGTTGATTTAATTTTGATGTTTAGTTGTTTTGCATAAACCGTGTTAAATGTTAATTTTCTTCAAGTGGCAACAGCAGGCGGAATGAGAAACCTGGTCTCGGCTGGCCCGGACTGGAAGGGTTATCATGCTGGAAAAGGCAAAGTATTTTGGGGTTTGCAAATGATTTCAATTAAATATTCATATATTTTGGGTATTGATGTTGTTCAAAGTCGATTGATAATGTGCAAGAATGTTAAAATATTGAGAAATTGCCAAAGGGTTGACTGATGTTTCGCAATTTGATGGGTTGCATAATTATTTGGCGAAATTACTACAAAATTAAATTTCTACTCAAAATCGATTAAAGGAATTTATCATAAATATTTGATACATCAATTTCATTTCTTTATTTAAAATCTATCTTTTTTTCTATGGCAAAAATGAAGCAATAAAATAAAATGCTTTGCCATAACCATTTCACAGACTTGGGAATAATTTCACATATGCCAAAAGGATATGCAAGTTTTCATATCTTTTCAATAATCTAACCAAAAAAAAGAAGGGGGAAAACTCTCAAGCTGTCTAGAATATGCAAAAGGATAAGAAGAAGAATATCCGCAACCCTTTTCTTTTTTTTTTTTCTTTTGCCCAGCAAATTTATTAATTTCCCAGGCCAAGTTGTTTATGCAATTTGCTATATCAAATGTCGGGAAAATAGCAACAGTCTTATAATTTCAAAAGGCAGACAGACATACGGACCATCGATTTCCATGCCATGCTAATGAATATTTCTATGCAATTTTTTCTTTGCGCCAATAAAAGCAGACAGGCAGAAAACCGTAAACCATTTTCGCGAAGTAGAAAGGAAATTGCATTTGCAACCCTTTTTTTCCCTGGATTTGAAAGGACAAAGGCAAGGTAAGGTAGAGAGAAAATTCCTTTTCACATAAATCAGTTGGCTCTTTCGCTCTTGCTGTTTCCTTCTGCATTTTAGGAAACAGCAGCTGACGTCATTAAGACGGCATTTGTCATTTGATTTCCGTTAAAGGATTGCCGAAGCTGAAAAAGAATGAAATTTTTCCCTTTTTTCTTCTGAATTTTTGTTCAAAAATTTCCTCAAGAAATTCGAGACTTTTAATAGCAAAATCATTATTATATCAACCCCTTTTTCTTGAAGACCAAATTAATGATCGATAGTTTCTATTCTCATCAATCAATAAAATGCTGAAAATATGATGAAGTTTTTCCTTAAATTTTTTATCACCACTTAGGCATAAATTATGCAAAATAAACTATGAAGAAAAAGGTGACCAAATGCAACTTGACCTCTTGACCAAAGGAAGCTGTCAACACAAAATATCCTTGGATATATATTTAATCCTATTAATTGCTATATTAGCACCGTAAGGAACAAAATGAAAAGAATAGCAAAAATAGGAAAATGTGAGAAAATTTTTCCAATCCAAAGAAAATTCAGCATCTTTAAGTATTTTTGGGGATTATTTAAGGAAAACCACCCCATGGATATCTCTTAGACCAGCTGATGATCATTTCTCTGTGACTCACCATCATCAATATCATTTAACCTAATGGACCCTGACCTGGACCCTGGACCGAGAGCTCTAAGCTGTGGCAAAAGTGCCTTTCTGCTCGACTAGATCCAGACAGTTTGCTTTTCTATTTTTCTTTAATTTCCCTTTGCCCCGTAAAGAAGAACCGAAATTGCAATTGCAAAAATCACAAGACTTTCTTCTTTTTTTAGGGGTAGTTTCAATCCGGCATGTCCAAACAAATATAAATCAAAAGTGAAACTCCTTTTTGCCCGAAGTCTCTGTTTGCTTGGGTTCTTTTTTTTTCACAGCCAACTTAATGGCCCTTAAATAGTTGCTAACTTGAGAAAACTTTTAGCCCACAGCGAAGAGAGACTTAATTGCCATATAACGTGACACCGAAGACGCCCCAAATTGTTGTCACTTAATTTGCATAGAATATTCCAAGTAGGCGACACTTAGGAATTATTCCTGACATTGACTCAAGAGTGCCAAGAGAGACTTACATATACGGAATCCTAATGAGTTGCCGGGTTTGTGTGCTTTGGCATTTTAAAGGTCATTCCCGAAGCCAAAAGGAAAAGAAATTCATTTTCTTTAAATAGAAAATTTCGCTTGTTTTGACTCAACTTTAATCTAGCTGAAAACATTTGGTGAACGTGCTCGGATCAATATCCTTTCGTGTTGGCGTAGTTTGCCTGATTGCGTAACTACCAAAATTAACGAGAAAAACTAGATAAAACACAAAAAAAAAAGAAAGGAAATTGATCCACCCTCAAAAATGAAAGGAAGCCTTAAACAAAATTTCTAACAAGATCGTTTCGCTCCCTCGTAGTTTCTACGTAATCCTTTTTGTAAGGACATGCCTACGTCTGTCTGTTTGTGTAGATGTGCCTGTCTGAAAGGCTTAAGAGTTTGTGTTGTAAAAAGAGTGAAGGAAGAAAAAAAATATTGAAAAATTTGGGATCAAAATTGTTGGCATATCTCCGGGGCCGGTGCGCAATTTACAGCAGTCATCAGGACAGACAGAAAGGCAGCTGAAGATGATCAGCAACAAAAAGGAAGCCACAATAAAAAAAAGAAAATGTTTTCATGAAGTTTGTGAAGATTCCAAGGTCTGCCGAGTTTGAGAATGGGCCTCATATTTGGTTCACTTCCATGCGGTCTTTCTTGTGACGTTGTAATAAGATTATAATTTTATTTTTTTGCTTTTATATTCACAGAAAATTTTTAAAAACTAACTAAAGAATTAGCTATCAGCTGACCTAGTTTTACTCACCCTTTGATAATTGCAACCCTTTCGAAATTTTTGTTGTGCAAATATCGAATTCTCTATCAATTTATAATCCTTTAGAATTAAGAAAAAGGTTTCAAGTATCCAGTAACAAACTCGTGTTATCATTAATTTTAATATTGTCATTATTTTTTTTTTTTTACCTAAAAATCGATTTCTTTTTAAGGAAAAATCCGTGAGAATCTGTAAGATTTTGATACCGCTCAGGTAACTTGAGTCGTTGCTAATGATTTTCTTTTTACACAAATTCATAAAAATCATCAATCAAATTAGCTGGCGACAATCTGAGAAAAAATTGTCGAAATCTCTCTAGAAAAAGGCAAATATTTATGATAAATTATTGAGCGAATTTTTGGCATTTATTTTACTTGAAAGCCATGAAGCTTGTCAATCCAAAAACAAGAATTCAATTAATATTATTTTTAATTTCTAACCGAAGAAATTCACTGAATCTGCTACAAATAAAAATCGGCTACTTTTGAAAATAAAAAATAACGATTATTTTGATTTTCACCCCTCAATAAAATATGTAAATTTTTGCCAAAAGACCTGATGCCCTTAAACGCATTTAAACCAATATTTGCAGCATTTTGAGGCCTTGCCAGCCCCGCTTAGGGTACACCGGAAACAGCCAGAGTCAGTGTTATGCTAATGAACCTGCCAAGGAATCGATTTGCGACGGCGTAACTCGGGTGGTTCGGAGCTGGTGAAGGCGCAGGCGCAGGCGCAGCCGCACGCGTTCAATGTGGAAATTTATGCAAATGAAGATGGGAAATCGAAGTCTCAAAAACCCAATCGATTGGTAAAAGGGGCGAATCCGAGATGTGCAGAGCAGAGCAGAGCAGAGAATGTTATATACGAAGTTGTTTTAATGGTTAGTTTGTCATTTGGTTGGCGAATTGGGATTGAAGTGGATTTACCAATTGTTGCCATAATTGAGTGACGAGGATAACGGCCCAGTCTGTAAGTCTCTGTGATTTTTGAACGTTGTATTGATTTCAAAAAAGGTTCCATACCAAAATAGCAACTGAAACTAAAATACAAATTCAAAATCTGCATGAAAATGGCCACAAAAGCCCAGAGAATGGCTTTGTTCGCATATCCAAAAGTGCCCTTTCTCTTTCTCACACTACGATTTTGCTTTTGCGCATTTGCATATTTTGCATTTGTAACTGAAAATATATTTTCAAATTGAAAAACTTTTGTATTTGACTTTTGTTATATACTTTTTTTTTGGTTGTCACTCCAAGGCAAAGGGAGCCTAGGACGAGCAATTGAATTGCCCACCAAGCGACAATTATGTTTTTAGGATTTACAAATGTTTTACATGTCTCCAGTAGTTGGTGTTTTTTTGAATTTGCATGAAAATGCTGGCATATCAAAGACAAATTTTCATTTAATTAGGAAAGTTGAAGGCTTGTCAAAAATTCTGAAGCTCATACAAAGCACTGAATTTTATACGAATTTAATTGCTCAATAAAGTTGAGGACTGTTAAATAAAAGAAAGAACCTTTTGATTTGCTAAAGAGAAATTTGGTACAAATGTATATAGCCTTGTAAGTATTCTAAAAGCCAAAATATAATGTGTACTATATATTAAAAAGATCAGTCAATGAATGGCAGATATATTCCTAAAATCTATTGTGGTCTTAAGATTTTTTAGTTAGATTCAAGTGAAATTTTGCACACATATGTAGCACCATATAAGCACTCTAAGTACCGAATTTGAATGAGATCGGACTGTGAATGCAAGGAATATTCCTAAGCCAATTGTGGTCTTAAGCGAAATTTGATACAACCTAAGCACCAAATCTGATTGAGATCAATAAATGACATAGATTTTTAAAAAACCAAGTTTAGTCTCTGCGATCGCTACAGGACATTCCGGTCCGATCTGAGTGTGTCATAACAACTGAGGGACTAATTCCATTGATGCATCTGTATCAGCTTCTTTTGTCTTTCTTTGAAATAAAATATAAAAATTTAAATTGAAAAATTATTAATGGAATTATTTATTTATTTGGTTTATTTGGTGCTCCTAATTAGAATATTTTTTATAAAGAATTCCTAATGATTCCTAAAAAAAAATTGAAATCTTCAAAAAGAGTATTTCAGTTTTTTCCTTTATTCATTTTAATTTATTTTCTTTTTATATTTTTTTATTAAATGCTTCGAACGTGAAGTTTTTACCTTCTTCCTCCATAAATTATTTAGAATTATATGAAAAGGACCCATCTTACTTGACATTTTTTCCAATTTATGCTAAGAATTTCTTTATTTAGCCAATTTTACTGACCCTCGATGACCGCTTTGTTACCTTTTTGCAAAAATCTGTCATCTCATTTGAGACCACATTGGGTGCTAATAGGTACGTAAGACCCAAGCACTTTGTCAACAGGACTATTGAAAATTATTCAAGGATTTCTCAACAAAGTCATTTCAGGGGACAATGGGATAAATGCATTTTGTATGCAGATCATTTGCAACCCTCATCCTCATCTCGGGTACATCTTGATTACAAATTGAAGATATTGCTGACCAGTTGAAGTGACCGGTACTGGACACGCGACAGATCCATTTAAAAGTGATTGGCCGAACAAACTAGTTTTTGGTTGGGTGCTCTTCAAAGGGTTGATTTGGTCTATCCTGACCATTGGTCAGTTTGACTTGAGGCTTAGCAAGCGATTTTAATTTGACTTCCAATTGATTTTGGGGCATTCGAAAAGCCAAGGATTAGAGAGGTACTACAATCTCATTATCTTTAGAAGAAGCTTCGAGATTAGAGCTACTTCTCAACCCTTCTTTATTTTCTGCCTGAAAAGTTTGCCTGCGAAATTCTTGAGAAATGTCCGTTAATTCGTAAACATGTTCAGGTTCAACAAAATGGCTGACCTTATCGACCGAAGGGAGGGCCTTCTAGAACCGGACCCACTCTATACTGAGTTTCCATTTATACCCGAAAAAAATGAGAATAACAAGATAATTTGAATGCATGACCGCAAGGGAACCCTTTGAACTAACCATAACTGTCGCCATTGTCCTGTAGAAAACCAGCTAGTTTCGGCTGCCACCCTTTTCAGGAGCACTGGCAAGAGTCGAAATAGTTCAACTGCTTTGACACATAAAGCCCGCCAGGATGCTCTTCCCAGCTTCACAGACTTTTTTATATTTCCATATTGACCAGATTCCGCTTTGGTCCAGCAGGATATTCTGCATTTGTAATAGGACGGAAAAAAGGGTTTCGTCCTTTTTTTTTTTAGATAAATTTTTTCAATGATGCTAAGAATTTTCTTCGCGGGCTTTGCTGAGAATTAATTCTCGGGTTGATGTCCAAACCGGTTTGATACTTTTTGTGATTCGCGGTCGTGAGTCCGGTCCGGTTTTTCAGACGTCCTTTCACCCTATTGTTTGAAGCTGAATGGATGAGCTAAGGGGAATAAAATTGCAGCTTTTGAATCATTTTTTTTTTTTTTTGTCTAAAGGACAAGAAAGACCATGCTTCTTAAAAAGGGTTTCACCCAAATAACCGTTATGAATTACAGCTCAAGATAAGATGGAGATACTCAAATATCTTTAAGTTTGTTCAGAGGTCAGTCTGTTTACAAATTGCTGGACACGCGACTCCTGGCACTTAACACTTTGATATACAAAGGATTGGTCAGTTTCGAAACCTGTTCTAGGGAATGACCACTCAATGCTTTGAATGACGCGTGCTCTAAGACAAACACTCGTGCTGACCATGGGTCATTCTTAACTCTTGGCTGACTGACACACCCTCTGACTGTTTATGGATGAATTATGTAGACAAATGAAGATCCTATTAGCATTTGGCGCGGTCATTGATAGCCCAAAGGTGAAAGAGATCTTTCATATTCACACATTCGTTAGGGGTCAGTGAAAATTTCTGAAGATTTCCAAGACTCTTAAATTGCCAAACAAATGCCAAAAAAAGATATTGAAATATCAGCGACCCATCGATCTGTCCCAGTTCGGCTATTGTCTTCGGGGGTAGAAGTTAGTTGAGGCAATAAATCTGTGGCTAAACGCATCCCAAAACAAAAGATAGACAAAAGAAGGAAGAAAATAGGAAAAAACGCAAGGCATTTGCGTTCTTGCCTCAAGCTGGGGTGGGTTTGTTTTCCTAGCGCCCCTTCGTTTGAATATTCAAGATCTCAATTTTCTCTATTTTCTATCTTTGGAAAGGACAAAAAATCCCTAAGGCAATTGCCGTAATTAGGGAGATGGATTGAGATCGGTAGAGAATGCCAAGAGTTTTCTCACCATTTTTTTAGGATTTTTCCTGGCTGATAGAGACTGGAAATTATTTTTTCCCATCTTCTTTATTTTATTGAGCACTTAAATTTATAAAAAAAAAATTATACTTAAAGGAAAATTTTATCTATACCAATCTTAACCCAATCTAAAATATATGCCAGAATTATTTGACATGTCTCGGAAATAGAATAGGTTTCTCTGAAAACAAGTAAGACATTTGTAGATCCTGAAATAATAATTGTCGCTTCGTGGGCAAGTTAAATGTTAAGCCTTGTAATGGTTTCTCTCTCTTTGATTTGGTACTGCTCAGTTCCCTCACCAAGCCGAAAATGAATTAAATGAAATCTAACAAAAGTCAAATACAAAAGTTTTTTAATTTCATTTACAAAAGCGAAATATGCAAATCTACAAAAGCCTAGATATAGTGAGAACGATATTCTCATTTTATGTCTCATACTTCGGATCCTTTGCACAAAAGCCTTTCTGGTTCAATTCTTTGGGCTTTTGTACGCATTTTCATGCAGATTTTGAATTCGTATTTTAGTTTCAGTTGCCATTTTGCTATGAGACCTTTTTTGAAATCAATCCATAGAAACTCAGAGACATGGCCGCTATCCTTGTCACTCAATTATGCCAACAATTGGTAAATCCACTCCAATCCCAATTCGCCAACCAAATAACAAACCAAGCAACACGAATGCCTTCGAATTTAAAATCAATCGATGTTCACCTCAACTCGAATTCAAACTCGCCCCTTTTTACCAATCGATTGGGTTTTATGGATCTTCGATATTCTGTTCTCATTTGCATACATTTTCATATTTAGCGCGTGCGCATCCACCTTTTCCGAACCGCCCGAAATCCGCCGTCGCACTCCGATTCCTCGGCAGGTCCATTAGCATAACACTGGTTCGGGTCTGCCATTCACCCGCTCTTGCCCGAGGATATTGAGCCTGTGCCTATGCCTGTGCCAAAATTATGCAAATAAATCCGACGCGCCAATATTTTACAAACAATAATTTATGCAAATTACATCAAACTGGATTTGCCGAGTTTCCGTCTGCTCCTGCTCCTGCTCCTGCGCCTGCGCAGCGGAAGTTACATGCCGTCTCCTAAGCCAAACGACCGTTTTTTTTTTTTTGAAGGGTTTTGCCATGTGGCATTTTCGCAAGGATTTTTTTAATATGCAAATTTTTCCCTTGGTATATGAAAATTTTTGCCATTTTTAATTGAGTTTTTTTGTGTGATTGTAATGCAGATTATTTTGTTTCGTTTGTGATTTTAATTTTGGCTGAGCGCAAAAATTTTTATAGATTTTTGGGTTTTTTGCATTTGAATGGAGACTTTTCTGGGAGCAGCTGTACCAGAGGCCCGCCATTTTATTGAATTTTTTTTTTGGGAATTGATTTTTGAACTTCTCTTTTTTTTTGGCTAAAAATTTGCATTAGAATTGCTGAAATGGGTTTGCTAAATGTTGTGGATTTTCCATTTTGTCCGATCGATTTTAATGGAAATTTTTAAGAATTGAACTGGTTACCCTTTTTCCTATTTGTAATTAAATTTAAGGTAGCTTGAGAAAGTTTTTTTAAGACTTGATCAATCGTGGGAAATTAATATTAAAAATATAAAATTCGTTTTCAAGATTAAAAAAAAAAAATATATATATATAGAATTAAACTGAGAATATGTAAAAAATAATTCCAGATCTTTAATAAAATTATAAAAAAAAATTTAATTAATTTTTAATGTCAACGTAGAATGTTTAGATTGGGAAAAGCTGAATTCATTCGAAAACATCTTTAATATTTTTCTCTCTTTTTACCACCCAAAAGTTGCCCTCTCTTTCGCACCAATCTACCATTGCAATCAGGGGAAATTCCTTAACACCCGTTGGTGCATTCACCAAATTTTTTTACCTAAAAAACTTGATTTTTGGCAAAAATTTACATGAACGGAAGAATTTTATTGGTCCGCTTGATGAAACATCCCAAAAAAAAAAAAAACATACAAAAAACCTACTCAGTTTTCCAACATTTTCCGAGATAGTCATTTAAAAAACTAAGGGTTGTAATATCACAGGAACCACCACCAAAGAAACTCCCTTTTCCTCGGCCTAACAAAATAGATGTTTCGTTTTTTTAAGAGAGTGAAAAATCCGGGGAGAGAGAGATAGAATCCGTTGATCAGTTTTTTAAGAGTATTGCATGATTTTTTTTTTAAGGTTTTGTTTTGGTTAGGAGAGAGAGGGTTGATGCTGTTGTTAGATGGATTTTGCGCAATCTTTTTTGCTATATTAGCCCGTGACAGCGGAAGAGTTGAAACAGTTTGAGCTGCGCAGCCGAACTTTGAAGATCGTCTCGAAACGCGACGCAGTTGACAACAAATTTGGAGTTTGAATTGAATAAACTAAAGAAAACGATCAATGTTGAAATCTGTGTCGTGTGTGAAGAATCTGAAAATATTCAAAAATTGAAGAAAATAAAATTTACTGTGCCTAAAAAAAAAAATATAAAACAAGTGCAAAAATGTCGACGCAAATGGAATTTATTATGCAGCTTTATATGATGAATTTGTTGCAACAACAACAACAACAACAGCAGCAACAACAACAGCAGCAAATTTCCAGCTTTCATTTTACACAAAAAGAGGATATCAGCAGCAGCACAAGCCTGCAACAGCAACAACAACAACAGCAGCAGCAGCAGCAACAAGAACAACAACTGGAAGAGCAGCAACAAAATTCAAGAACGCAAAAACGCATCAATTCGCAAAACACGAACTGTAGTAGTAGCCGTAGTTGTAGTCCCAATAGTAATTTGATACCTTTACAACAAACTACAACAACAGCAACCGAACTAACCGAACTAATCGCAGCTAATTCTGTCACACCCACCAACAACATTAATAATAATAATAATAATTTCACTAACTCAATTCCCCAAATGTTGCTGACACAATATATGCTGCAACAACAACAACAGCAACAGCAACAACAATTTCTGACTTCTTCGCCCTTTCTACTAACTCCAAATACTTCCACTAACTCCCCACAGCAATTGTTGTCAATGTCAGCAGCAGCAACACAGCTCTCCCCTATTAACAACAACAAGAATAATTCGAATTCAGTGTCACTGAACATTGAACAATTTACTACAAATAATTTTTTACAATCCTCCACAGTGACATCGACACCCAACGAGACGACACCACAACATGTTGCTGAGGCCGCCACGGCAACACCAACGATTGCCGCCACAGACTTGGCTCATGTTGCTGGCAACATTTCGGCTGTCGCTGCACTTGGCAAGGATCTAAAACGTGAAGACTTTGACGATGAAGACGACAAGCCCTTGTCCAGTCTAAACAGCTGCAGTTCATCGGGTTTGGCCAGCACAAATGCCAGTTCCGAGAAGTTATTGCTCTCCGGGCTGGCTAGCACCACTGCCGACGGTTATGACTCGCCACCCAGCATGGTAAGCAGGCTAAAATGTTTTTTTTTCCTAATTGCTTCAAGCTTTTTAGCTCCCACGCTGGATGCTCTGTTCTGTAATTTGAGTGTTCCTTTAAGCTTTGAACGTGCAGCAGATTGCAAAACTTAATTGTAAACAAAATTGTCCCAGTCTGTGGTTCCAAAGAAAACAAACAAACAGCTGGAGTCAATATACACTATAATTATGACCTCAAAACGTATACACAAGGTTAATGGAGGTTTATGCTAATTACTGAAAAGAATTAATTTAATATTTAAAATATTTTTTAATTCTTAAAATTTCTGAGAAAAACTAAAATCTTATAGAAAACCGATATTATTTATAGATCTGAAATGGTTCTGTTAATTAAATAATCGATTTAGTTATTTCAAGAAATCTTTCGGTGAAATATTCTGATTAGAGTCTACGGTTTCTTTAGGGTATTCAAGGTTCGAGTAAGCCCAATTTGAAACTCTCAATTGTTTTGTTATATTTGCAAAGTTCAGGGAACTGATATAGCACCAAGCAGTCTGCTATGATTCTAAGCAATTTTCCAATTCTTTTCCCTTCTTTCAGTACACACCCGTTAAACAGCCCGCTGATTCTTCATTTAACATTGGTTCGGGTCAAACCACACTGGAAGAAACCACACTCAATACACCCCAGAGTCTGACAAATTCCATTCTTACCCCACCCTCAAGTGATCAGACCAAGACGGTGAATTTGCCCAGTGTAAATCTCTCCACAGCCAGCAGCTTGGATGCCTTCCTACAGAACGAGGAGAACCTGAAGAATCTACGCAAGGTCTCTTCGTATCTGGAATGTGAGAATTCCTTGTGCCGGCAGGAGACTTTGCGTGAGCACTTTCATTGTTACGATGAACCTTGTCAGGGCAAGATCCTCAGTAAAAAAGATGACATCATTCGACATCTGAAGTGGCACAAGAAACGCAAGGAGAGTTTGAAATTGGGCTTTGCCCGATTCTCTTCGGGCGATGATTGTGCCCCCTCCTATGGCGAGGGCTGTGCCTACAACTGGAAGCAGACCCATTATCACTGCATCTATGAGCACTGTCCCAAGGTCTATGTGAGCACCAGCGATGTACAAATGCATGCGAATTTCCACCGCAAGGATTCGGAAATTGTGAATGAAGGCTTTCGTCGATTCCGGGCGCATGAAAATTGCCGGATTGAGGATTGTCCTTTCTATGGCAAAAAAATCTCCCACTATCATTGCTGTCGCGAGGGCTGTAACCATACTTTCAAAAACAAGGCTGATATGGGTAAGTCTATTATTACGATCTTGATAAGATGATCTTGATTAATTTGAATTTCGTTTAAACAGATAAACACAAGACCTATCATCTGAAAGACTATCAGCTGACCCAAGATGGTTTTAAAAAGATACTAAAAACCGAAGTGTGTCCCTTTGAGGACTGCAAATACTCCACCGTGTGCAATCACATACACTGCGTGCGTGAGAATTGCAATTACATTTTGCATTCGAGCAGTCAGATGATCAGTCACAAGCGCAAACACGATCGTCAGGATAGTGAGCAGGCTTACCAGCAATTCAGAGGACGGAAGGATGAGCTAGATGAGAGCTCCCTGGAGAGCACACCTCAATCCAGACCACAGCCACCAGTAGCACAGGTGGCCCAGGCCTCCACGACAAGCCAAACAGCCACGCCGCTGTCCTCCCTGTCGGCCGAGCACTTCCTAGCCCGCAAGCGTGGTCGGCCGCCCAAGAAGATTGTAAGTAATTCCAACAAGTCAACAAAACACAAACTGATGGATTCCTCTCCACAGCAACTACCCTCTGATGTGAAAGCCGAAGGCAAGCGCATTAAGCTCGAAGCCAATTCCGACAATACCGGCAATCCTTCTAGCCAGAATCTCCTTAGCGGCAGTGGCTTATTGCCGAATTATCTGGCCGCCGCTGCGGCTGCCAATGCCAGTGAAAGCAACCCGCCCAATTTCCAGTTGACCCATTTGATGGCTCTATTTCAGCTTCAGAATCCCCTGTTCTACCAAAACCTCTACCCAGGTGCGGCCAATATTTCCAATATGCTGGCCTCAGCTTCCATGCCTCAGAATCCCACCATGCTTGGCAATTTGGCTGCCTTCAGTGCAGCAGCTGCTGCAGCCGCGGCGGCAGCCACTGGGGTCACACCCAAGTCCAACTCAGAGTTTAGCATTAAGCCAGAATTCAAGGAGTAGTTGGCGAATGTCCAGCCTGTGTTCAACAATATTATAAATAAGTTTAGCTTTTTTCCAAAAAAAAACTAGCAGACGGACTCCAGACCACAGACAAGTTAGGCTCGTTAGCTTTAAGCAGGTCCTTATTTTAGCTCTTAATCGGGTAGCAAATAGTCTTGAAATGTTGATGCCAAGCATGACATTCGCCTTACTCCTTAACCCAATTCCCAAACTAGGCTTCCCTCTAGCAAAAGCCTATTCAGCAATAATTTTCTGCAAGAAAAAAAACGAAAACTTTTGAAAATCTTGCTGACTTGGCTTTTGTCTAATTTATTTTGATATAATTTTTTTTGCCTTTTTTACAGCTTTTATTTATTTGTTAAGAGAGAGATTTATTTGGGTGCCATTGAAAAGAAATTGAATAAAAAATAATTTGATTTTCTTTTTTTAGTTAAACTAAAACTGTGATTGTTTTAATTGCTTTGATTTTGATGTAAATAGAAATGTGTAAACCAAGGACTGCAGAAAAGGAGCTTTTAAGAAATTAATTAATAAATCGAAAAATATATTGTGTGATATTTAAATATGAGAGAACCAATAAAGCATTTGATTATTTGTAATTTTGAAATAAACAAAGAAAATTTTCGAAAATTTTGTCAATTAAAATAAAAAAATTTTCCTGTTCAAATAAAACGATTTTTTTCTTTACCGATTAAATATTGTTTTTATTGACTTTATTACTGAATTTTTTATATATTCCTTTTTCTTTTCTAAACACAAATCAGCTACATAAATTTCCGGGCATTCGAAGGCTTATTGGGCCACCCAGTTAAGCAATTTATTTTTTTTTTATTAACAATGAAGCGATTTTTTTTTGTTGCAAATTGCTTTTTTTTAGTTTTTTATATATTTTTTTATTTAATGAATATATTTAAACAATCAATCAATATATGTTTCATTCGAGTTTTATAATGAGAAATTTGGTTTTTATTTAATTTAATTTTAATTCTACTACAATGTACATGAATATTTTCAAAAATAATCTAAGAGAAACTATACAATTTAAGCCTAAAAGAAATGTAGAATATAAACAAAATCAACAAATATTAAAATTAAATTCATTTTCCTTTTATTTTTTAAATAATAAAAAATTCATTTTCTTGCTAAAAATTAAAACAAAATTAATTTTCTTTATAGAATTTAATAATGCAATGTAGTAACATTTGTAAAAGTTCTTCATATTCTTCCTATATTTTTGTGAATTTTTTGTTTGTTTTTAATCAAAGTTTTGAATTATTTTGGAATCGAATTGTTTTAACATTTTATATAAGAAGAATATAAATTACCATAGAATCCAATTCAATTTTTATAATAACTTATGTAACACTAAATATTAAGCTTGTCATATATATATATATATAGATGTATATATATTTAGATATATAATTTGTTTGTTTTTGTTTTGATTTGTTTGATTATTAATTCTATAGCCAAATTTATCAAAGTTATTGCAAAAGCGTTTTGTTTGTTTGTGTGGTGGTATAGATTTGTAGATATAATTTTTCCCTTTAAATAATTTCGAGTGGTATTATTTTTTTTTTATGTACTATATGGCAACATTTTGTGCGATTATCTACACAAATATGAAAAATATATTTACTCAAATTCAAATTTGTAACTTGAAGTGTTTTGATTTGTAAGCAAAGCCGCAGGGTATTTTTTTTTTTTTCTTATTTTCCTTTTTTTTATAAGTTTTTTTTTTTGTTTTTTTCTAATAGAAACCACGCAGCCATTTTGTGAGGAATCAAAACCGTTAGCTGCGACCTGTGGCCGGGGCCAGTTCAACGCCGGTAACCGATTCAGTGCTAGTCTGAGTTACCCCGCTGAGTGTAATGGGACGCATGTGATGCACTGGACGCAGAGATTTAAGCTGAGTGGTGCCCTTGAAACGGACATTCACATCGCCACCAGTCATGCTGAGCGGGTGCATGGCCTCCGGCAAGGTTGCTGATTCTGTGAGAGTTGTCGCGGCTTGGGTGGTGGTGGGCTTGGCATCCTCCACAGGTGTGACAGCCGGAGCCGTTGTTATAGGCGCCGAGCCATAGGTCTGTCGCGTGGCCAGGGGTGAGAGTGCAGTTGGTGTGGTTTTATAACCCATGCGACTGAATATGCTGCCGGTTGTACTGCTGCCTGTGCTGCCTGAGCTGGCTGTGCTGGGCGGACTGAGCGGTGTGCCCACACCTGAGTCAACTTCCAGCGGGCTCTTGATGTTTGCCACGTACTTGTCCACTTGCTCGGGCAACTTTAGTTCATCCAGTTTGACCTGCATGGTGGTACGTGAATTTGGGTTGTCCAGCAGGCGGTTCGGTCTCTGCTGTGGTTGCTGTTGAGTTTGTTCTGCCTGCCTTTGATTACGTGTGGGCGAGACGGAATCCGTATTGGTTTGGTGATGACCATTCGTGCGTTGTTGTTGCTGTTGACGTAGTTGCTCAAAAAAAGGTGTCTTCTCCTTCTTCTGCTTTTGTGGCGAACCATGTTCGTCTCTTTCGCTCAACTCTTCGAGTACCTTGAGTGGAAACCCCAAGTGACTGTTCACTGAGATCGATTTACCGATTTTACGCTCGGCAAAAATGGGTTTCCTACGCTGACGGTCCAAGTCATCCAATTGCTGGAGTATGCGACGCACGTCGCTAGGCAATTCCAAATCCGGATTGTGCTCAACCAGCTGACCCACATAGCGGCCCAGAGTCTGTATGGTCAACTCGAGACTTTGAACTTGCGACTGCAGTGAAGTAATTTGATTTTGCTGTGAAGAGCGTGTAGTCTCCAGCTGAGCAATTGAAGATTGAGCAAACTAACAATAAAAAAGAATAAGTTCAGTTTCTGTCTTGAAAGAATATTGTTATTTACTAACCTGTAATTGCTGTTCCAGGTGCTGGTTTTGTGTCTTCTCGCGATTTAGCATTTCTAGATGATGATTTGTGGTGGTAATTTCCTCTTGCAGGACATTATACTCGACATTGTATTCGTTCAGCTGCTTGCCTATATCCATGGTGAATACCATTTTCATTATTTGCTCCATACAGTTGGCCTCCATTTTGGGCACCACTGTCTTTAGATAGTCCATAATTTCCTCGAAATTATCGCGAGCCAAAAGCTCCGCCTTGTGAACTGATAACAGGGCAATGGCAAACTTAAAGATAACATCTGAGGATTCCAGGAATAACAAATCAAAGACTCGTGCCACGAAGCCCAGAGGGAATTGTGAGCTGAAGACGGTGAGTATCCATGGAGCGGCATATAGAGTGGGCGAGACATCATTCTGATCCAGCCAAACATAAAGATCGGGCAGATGATCCTTGACCAGACGTGACAGTTGATACAACTGCAATTGGAATTTCTTCATATCGGGCAAGTACTTAGTGCGCATATTACGACGGAACATGAGATGCTTCAGCAGTTGAAAGGCATCGGCTTCATCGCACTAAAAGAGAATTATGAATCAAAAATTGGGCTTTGACTTGAGGTAATATTCCAACTTACATGCAATAATAAGACGCCGCAGATAAAGCCCAGACCCTGGCAATAACCCAACTCTGGATCAAGTATTGAATAGGCCTTGAGCAAATTAAACAACGAAAGTTGTCCTAGGCCCAGGGGATCCTTGTAGAACTGATGATTGGGAAATGTGCGTCCTAGATCAATGAAAATGGCATGCTGATGTTCGGTGAGATTTTTCAATAGAGCCTGATAGGGTGTATTAAAGTTGGGGAATTTTTTGGTATCCACTGGAGCCGTATTCATGGAATGCTGTTCGGCCAGGAAAGTCCACACATCACCGCGCTTTGAACGTGGCACGCCCGTGCGTATGGCATGTCCTAGGACCTTTGGATCTCGGCGATTACTAATCTGAGTGGAATTTCGCTCTATGATCATTTCCCAACGTTCGATGAGTTGTTTGTCCGAGGGCACAATTTCCTCATAGTCCAGTTTGATGCGTTTCAGTTCATTCTCATTTTGACGGGCCTGAAGCATTGCATTCTCGGTCTCCATGCGATTGAGCATGATGGTTTGTCTAATGGCGGTTTTCCACAATTCACGAAGCTCCTCTGTGGTGCGTTTACCTCGCTTGGCTATTTGAGGAAATTAAAAATGTTAGGCATATAGGAGCATTTTGGAGGACCTTCTAAAGTAAACTTACGTTTACGCATGGGCGAGAGAAATTCGGTGGGTGCCTCACTGTCCAGGCCCTTGGAGGGTGTGACCACGCTGTTGAGTATGGCCTGGCGCCAGGAACCTTGATGGGTCTCTGCCTCCTTGGGGCTATTGCCCACTTTGATAAAGCTAAAAAGTTCGAAAAATATTAGACGCCGGCATTCATTTAATTCAAATACTTCACACTCACATATCCATCATGGGACTCTTGAGCTGATCGGCACTTGGCTTGCTGGGACTGGCTCCCACGGTATTCGAACGCGAGCGGAAACCCTCGGGAGGTGTGTCCATGCCACCTCCACTGTTTGACTTGTGGGCACCCAAGGGCTCAGCTGAACCCTCACGTATTTCTCGGAGATTCTGACCCGGCACAGCTATATCATCCTTCGAAGGTTTACGCTTAAGCAGATGGTCAAAAGAGTTGGTGAGCGAACGCTTGGCCTTCATGAAAATTGTACTGCCACCCAGATATTGATTGAGAAACTCCGAACGATTCTCTGCGGTATCATGAACATGCCGCTGCTGTCTGGACTCACAGTGGGCGCGCAACAACATCATTAGGAACTGATTCTGTTCGGCCACAGGAGAATTGGTTTTCTCCGAGCCACAGAACTTGGCCCACACAATATCCTGTTCATCTTCGCTGAGTGTCTCGATCCGTCTGAGTATGGTGGTCTGAGTTTTCTTCTCGGAAAGACCTTCGACATCGGTACAGAGCTTGTGATACCACAGCATGGGGCAGTGTTCGCAGGAGAATATCTGGGTCTCTTGTTTCTTCTTCTGCTCGGCGCAGGTGTCAAAGGCCTGGGCAATGGCAGCCACAATATCATCACAGACATGCTCCGATTGGCACTTGAAGACATAGCCAATGTAGCCCTCATTATTGACTTCCCGGCAGATAATGCCAAAGTGATCCAGATTCTTTTGCCCATGAACACAACTGGCCACATCCTTGAAGTCCTTGTAGAGCAGAACCTGCTTGCGATCGGGTGAGATGAGTCTCAAATCCGATCGACCTACCAGAAAGACCATAGTACGATTTTGCTCTGCCGAATTGGGTATGCAGCCATAAGAAGCCGAGCGATCACGCTGTTTGGGTATACTGAAAAGGATATGCAACAGAGTTAATCACAGTTGGAATAAACTTTTCAAATTGAAGAACTAAAACAAAGCAAAGGAATGGCATGCATAATAATTCCCAGGCAAGCCAAACAACAAACTCAAGCTGAACTAAAACAAAATCAAGCAACCAAAAAGACCTTTTCTTTGGTCACTTACTTCTCCAACGCATAGTTGGGATGCAGTTGACCCGTCGCTGGAGCCGCAGCCCCAGTGTCTGTCACAGTGACGGACACTGTGGGTGCTGCTGTCTCGGCCTCCCGAGGCGGCGTGGGATGCTTATTCACTATGACATTGGGTGTGGTCAAATTAGCTTCCATATCATTTTCAGTTTCCTCCGAACCGCTGGCATCCGATTGGGATTTACCAGCGGCACTAAACGATTTGTACGCATTGAAAATACATCAAAATTTAAGAGACGAGTACAGAATGGGAAAATAAAAATTTTTATTTTTTTACCTTTCCTTTCTAACCAATTCCATTTGGCTTCTGCCACGGGACAGACTACGCAGCGGTGATTTGTTCTCTTTGTTGTTATCTTCTCGAGGTTGACTATTGCCTTCTTCTTCTTCGTCTCGGGCTGTCTGGGTCTGCCCTGCGGTTTCATTTTCTCTTTCGTGCTCATCCTCATCTTCCTCCTTGACTTCGTGACTTTTCAGTGAACTGGTCGCCTTGGTTTCCATGCCCACGCCCACACCCACCTCAGTGTTCAGGGACATCTTTCGATTCTGCAGCAGCCGCAAGCGTTGAGCATCGTAGGCCTTAAACTTGGGCAGGGCATCGTCTATGAAGGAATTGGGTACACGCTTTTGGGAGACCCGTATTTTGCCCACATACATGACCTCAAAAAAGTGTGTGTGATTGGGTGATATGTCCGCCAGCAAAGAGAGATTGCTCTGGGCCGAGGTGGATGTGGGAATGTGTACCGTTCCGGCTGAATTACTCAGGCCATGAGTATACGATTTGGAGGACTTCATTTTGGAGCTAACCAAATTGGGACTAGCATCGTGTTGGGCATTCCGCAGAGCCTCGCTCAGTTTCAGATTCGTGGCCGGAGTGGCATGTATGCCGTTCAAGGCACCACTAGAACCACCGCCAGATCCACCGCCACCAATCAGAGTTTGTGGTATACTGCCCACCGAGCCGCCGAGCGTATGCGCCGGATCTCGCATCTGATGCATAAGCTCGGCCATCTAAAAGTAAGCCAAAATAGAGAAGACGGAAATTGTTAGTGTCATAAGAGGATTTAGGCCAAGTTATCACCACACATGCTATTAGTACAAAACAACAACCAAACAAGAAGATCAACAAAGCGTAAGCCATTCAAGTTAAGCGTTTGAGATTCCCAGCAATTCGGTAAACATTAAATTATAACCAGCTTAACCGCTCTCTTTACTATTACCCCAACCCTGATCCGGCAAGCTACTCTCGAACTCAACCAAGAAATCCTTCATTTTTTTTTTTAGTTTTCTTGTCTCGACTTTCATCATTTCAAGTTTATGACTTTTGTCTCAGTTTATGACAAAGGCACTTTGCCCTTCTCCCTCACTTTGTTATGCCAGAGTTGGCCTAAGTTTATTCTCCTTTAATGCAGACATCAATTTTCTTGCCACATTTGTTGCAAATTTTTATAGACTAGAAATGTGCAACCAAAAAAATACCCAAACATTACAGTTTCCTGGAATTTGAAAATAGTAAAACAAATTTTTATTATCGTTCTTATAAAATATTGTTATGATTTCTTAGTGATTTGTGGAAAAGTCTCGGGATAAAATAAGAAACCTCTTGAACCCTTTAAGTTTCCATAGATTTAGAGAATTTTAAGAACCAAAACAAGAATTAATAAGAAGCTGAATGAATCGAAAAGTACAGTCATCTCCAAAAATTTTAAGAGTTTTTAATAATATAACAACTCTGGAGTAAGGGTTAAAAAATTTCCTAGAGGAATCCCTCATCTCTCTGATTGACCACTGACCCAGCACAACATTTGACTTGAGCATGCTAGATCATCTGCATATATGAGATGGATCAGCTGTTCGGGGCGTGATGCTGTAACCGTCACCAACATTTTTTTTTTTTTTTTTTTTGATTCATGGCTAAACAGTTGTGCTCATTTACTCTCTTGGCCTGAGATTTATCACAAACAGAATTGCCCTGCTCTGACCTGTCTTGCCCTGGCATCGTAACATTGAAAGTCTGCCAAATTGATTTCTATGTTGCCAGATAGTCCAATGTCAGTACTGCAGCTGTCCGAAATTCCCCCAAATATATCTTCAAGATAGATAGATTACTGTAGGTACCGTAATTGCCGAACTTGTCAACGCTAACAGAGCTGAGCAATTTTAGGACTTTATTTAGTTTTATTTGTGAGCATTTTCAAAATTAACCAAAACAAAAAAAAAAGTATAAGGAAAAAAAGCACTTTGTGTCGGTTCTGTCAATTGGTTTGAATTCTGTTGGGTCTTGGTGTCTTTGTGTCTATGACAAATGCCGCTGATCAGCCGCCGGGTGAGTGATCATTGCCTCGAGTGACGTCACCAGCCACACTTGCTTTGGCCGCCGCTGGCCAAATTGTCTTCGATAGTCATCGATGGTTCTCTGTCTTTAGTCTATCCTTTTCTATATTCAATGCGAAATATTTTTAGATACAATATATTTCTTTTTAGTTGGAAACGGCACGCTTCGATACAAGAGTGTGGCGTCAATTGAAATTTTTATTAAAAAAAAAGGAAAAAAAAATTGTATCTTTAAGATACTTTTTTGTTTTTTTGCTTTGCTAGACATATTTTGTAGTCGCACGATTTATATTTTGTTTATGCATGACAATAAACCACTGCAAAACAAACGCAACATTTTTTTTTTTTTTCTTTTCTTTCTATTTTATTTGGTTTTGGAAAATTGTACATAAAATATTCAAAAAATTAAAAATAAAAAAAACTGAGAGGAATTTGTTTCAACGTCACGTTCGAATGGCGGTCTTTTTTATATTTCGCATTTTGCGCGTTTCTGTTTGTTTTTTTCTTTTATTCTTTTTTTTTTTTTTTTTTTACCCGGCTTTCCCTTCTGTCATTTTTTTTCCTATTCAATCTGCATATTTAATGTTAAATCAACTGAAAAAAAAATTAAATGAAAATTTTTACCAAATAAAAGATTCGCAAAAGTCAAATTCGAATTGTCCAATGAAAGAAATTTTAACAAGTCATTAACACTCAATTTATAATTTTTTTTCTTTTTATTTTGTATGGCAAGTGTTTATTTTACTTTACTTTTCTTCTCTTTTTATCTCAACTGACATTTTATGGTCGCCAATGTGTCTGGTTTATGTCCTTCGGAACTATTTTGAAATTCAAATGAAATGATTCACACATTTGTATCTGACTTTCGTTGGTTGTTTATTTATTAATTTATCTGCCATGTGGAAGAAAAAGTTCTCAAAAAAAAAAACAAAAAACTTTGAATGAACATATGATTTTGGGAAAACACTTTTGTCAGACAAAAAAGAAATACACAAAAATGTTTTTTTTTTTTTAAATCTTAAGAAAATTTGAAAAATAAAAGGTTTTAAAAGTTTTGAAATCTTTGAAAAATATTATAATAGCTGATAAATCGGAGCTACCCAAAAACCCTAGAAAATATGGTCATAAGTTTTTTAAGGCCCATAAATAAATACTTTTTGTATAAGTTTTGAAAAAAGGTGAAGGAGAAAAATTGTTCTTATCAGTCGGCCCAACTTGTTGATCATAATGTAATCTTCTATGTAGGAAAATAATTTGACTAAATAAGTCTCAAATTCTAACTTATTTTTATTATATTATTTTATCAATTTTAAAGAATTTTTTTTTAATTTTTTTCCACAACAAAAACATTTCTCCTTTTTCGAAAATTACTCAAAATGCCGGAAAGAGACACCAATAAATTTGGCATACACCAAAAATTATTTTCAATAAAACATAAATAGGAAATCAGAAAATCTATATACATTTACTTGGACCTCTGACATATATTTCGGTTCAGTTACAAAAATGTAAACAAAACATTTGAAATAGATTCGCATTTGCCTTGAACAAAGTTCACAAAATATCTCAGCCAGTTGTCAAGATGTTCCGGTCGATTTGGTAAATAAATAATTACAAAATTATCTCAAAAAAAAAGGCAAACAAAATTCTAAATAAAGATCAAAAGTAATTAATTTGTTTATTTGAAAAGAACCATTAATTTTTTTTTTAATCGAATCGATTAAGAAAAATAACAATGTGATTAAGAAAAATTTAATCAAAAAAAATTGAAATCTAAGTTTCAAGAAAAACACTTCAAAAGCTTTGATTATGAATCATGAAAAAGGGGGTAAAAAAAAAAAAATGGTTCAATACTTGAGCTTAACAGCCTCTTGAAAAAGATGAGAGAAAAGCGTAGAAAAGAGCCCTGAAAAAAGTTTTCATTTAGCGGTGTTTTTCTCTTCAGCCGCAAAAGTCAAAGTCACCTACAAAATGAAAAAACAAATAAAAACAAAATGCGAAAGAGCAAAATGAAAAGCCAGAAAAAAAAACCTACAAATTGTTTGTAAGCGTTTCAGTTTAAACGTCATCGTCATGCTGCCATGGTCAAGTGCAAACTGAGTCCTTAAAGTTTGGTAAAAACCCAGAAAAATTCCTTTTCATATATATATATTTTTTTTTGTATCTTTGTAACTGCTTTTGGCGCCTAGAGTAAAGTGAATTCCTTTTGAGGAGCTGAGTTGGCGTTTTTTGGCTTTTGGCACGCGCACAAAATTTAATGCAAAGAAAAAATAAATATCTGAAAAGAACGAGAGAACAAGAGGGCCCAAAAAGAAGTAATACAAAAAAATATAAGCCCAAAAGAAAATGAAACACTTTATATGTTAATGCGACCAACTGAATAACATTAAAAAAAATATATATATACAATTTCTCTTCTTCTTCAAATGAATCTATTTAAATATTTTCTTATTAAATAAATGAAGCCAAAAAAAAAAAAATAAATAAAATATTAAAACAAGAAAAGGCAAATTCAGTTAGGAAAATTGCCTAAATTTACCATATAAAAGACACCTTGAGGAAATGCTCATAATCAACTTTTTAAATGAAACCTTAAAAAATATATAAAAGAGCTCTCAAATATTTTAGGGTAAACAAAATTAATTTTAGTCAAACAATTTCATTGACAATGAGATTTTTTTTTGTGTCTCAAGGAGAAATCAATTAGTGTTTGAAGAAAATATTTTTGGTTTGAAAAAGAATGACAATGTCAAGGGTTTTGTTTACTCGAGAATGCTAATCCATTTCAATTTTCAAGTAATTTTCCCTATCATTTATAATAATTTTAGAGCCTTGACCTTTATAATTTTCAAACTTGAAACTATCGGTACTCTTACCCCCTTCAATTAAATATCTAATGAAAAGCTTGAAAAGTGCTTAGCTGGGCCTCTACAATTAGACCTCCATTAAGGGGCAAAACTTGATTAAAAAACACACTATAAAATTATCCAACTATTCCGGATTTTACAACTATTTAATTTCCAATAGAAAGAAGAAGAGAAGAGAGTCTCCTAAGACAATTTGTGGAATTTTTTTTGGAAATTCCCACAACTTATAATAAAAAAATTTATATATTTTCTATTAACTCACGAAAAGAAACAATCTCGGCATGCATAATAAAAAGTTCAAGTTTAAACAAAAACAAATTGTTATATAAGAAAATATTTTTTTAATAAAAGTCAGTAAAAACAGACATGCGACAATCAGCAAAAATTATTGTGGTAATTGCATCAATATAAATAAAACAAAAATAAAAATAAAATAAATCAAGACAAGACAAAACAAAATCGAAAAAAAAAGAAAAGCAAGAAAGAATTGAAATCAATTTATAAGATACTCGTATTTGTGATATATCTTTATTGTTATTGGTTAAAGGGGGCTGGTTTGATACATATTGGCATTGGAATCGAATCGAATTGAATTGAATTGAAGCTGAGGGGCGTGAAGGGGTTAGGGGCTTGGCAAGTGGGTACATACGGCGCGACTTTTATTGAGTACAGATGCATCGCTGACCGATGCCGTTAAAATTGTATCCCGATGAAATGGCACCGTAAACATTTTTGTTGCTGTTGTTGTTTCTCTTGTTGTTTAATTTATTTTTTATTCCCTTTTCAACTTACTTTGGTCTAGGAATTTAAAACAATTTTTTTCTATTTATCACAAGTTTTTATTTTTTTACACAGTTTCTTTTTTTTTTTTGACTTAATACAAATTACGTTTTGATTTATCATAAATCTTTCATTTTGAAGCTTTTATTTATATCACAAGGCTTTCAACTTGTTGGGGATTAAATCTGGCAGGGAAAAAATAAAAACTTTTGTTAAAAACACAAGGGAAATTAAAATTATAAATTCAGATAAGCACTTTTCGAACACAATTTATTTATTTATTTATTTTAATATTTTTTTTTATATATTTTTTTTTATATATTTTTTTTTATATTTCTTTTTTTTATTTTTTTTAATATTTAATTTAATATTTTTTTATAATTTTTTATTTATTATTTTTTTCAGTTTTTGTTTTTTTATTTCCATTTTTTTTTTTTTTATTTCACTAAACTTATTTTATATAATTCAAACTTTTTCACAATTTCTTTTTACAAGAATATTTTTATTTTATTTTTTTTTTTTTTAATTTTTCCTAATGGATTTATTTATCTCCTTAGTATTCCATTTACCCTCTGAATAATTTTCGAACACTTTTGATTTACACAAAATCAGCTTTGTGTATTACGAAAGGCTTTTAGAATTTTCCAAAAAATTTTATCACAATTTAAGCTATTTTCATTGCTTATTTAAGATTATATAGAATGTTGAACAAAACAAAACAAAAAACTAAATAAAACAAAACTTTTCGAATTTGATAATTAACACTTTTTGTGACTATTTTGTTGCGCTTGAGAAGCGTTGCGACTCGTGTGAATGTTTTCGAACGTTTGTGAATAAAATTTAGCGATTTGAGTAACCTCAACGCTTGCGATGGGCATTACAACAACTCTCCGAGGAGCAAAGACAAACGAAACGTTTTGGTTGCCAATTTTTTTGTTCTTGCTCTCGATCAACGAAAGTATTTTCGAATTTTCGAACACCCGCACACTGGCAGAAAGTTCGCTGCTATGGCAGATTATGCATATATGCGAAATGTTTTGCCTTTTTTTTTACGCCTTGTTAGTGACTCTCTTTCCAGCACAAAAAGGCAGAAGAGTTAAATAACGTAAATAATAAATGGCAAGCTGACTGACATTTTATGACTTGTCGACAGCAACAACAACAACAACAAAATAAAGTCCGATGTGTGGCATTGTGTAATAAGCTTCACATTCTATATATTTTCCGTTAATAACTTTGCTTTGACACAAACATATTCATTTGGTTGAGAGAGTCATAAAAATTACTTTGTCAGGAAGAGAATTGAAAAACTAATAAAAACTCTAAAAATTTTAAGTAAAACATAAATAATTTTTTTTATATAATTAATCAATTGATTAATTCCGAATTCTTTTCAATTAAATAAATAAGTTTTTTTTTGAAATTTCTTCCTTCTTTGATGTTTCAATTAAACACAATCAATTTTAAGTTTGGTTTTTTTTTGAAAATATTTTCTTCTCACTGTCTGTACAGTTGTGTGCGTGCATATACATGTGTGTCTGTGTGTGTGTGTGTGTTTGTGCTTTTTGCCTTCAGTTAATTGTCAAGTTAAATTTGTTTGTGTGGATTTTGAATTGATTTGCTTTTGTTTTGTTTGTCGTAACAATTTGCAATGAAATTTGAAGAATTTGGGACAATCGAGTGTATCGAGCGTGTAAATTGCATTTTCAGATTATTTTTATAAACTTTAAAACACTTTCGAATTGAGCAATTGAAAACAAATAATCCGAAAATTAAATAAACAAATCATAAAATTTCTCTTTAGATAAACAATCGATTAAATTTTGTTTTTATTTCCAATTACGCACAAATAAACAATTCAATAATTTGCCTATTTTTATTTTTTCAGAAAACAAAAAAAAAAAGAAGAAATCATATATATTTGTTTGGTCTGCGCTTCTGCTAATTCATTTTTTATTTTTATATATTTTTTTTTTTACTTGTACATTTATTTGCGTTTCATTTATGCCGAGTTGTTGTTTGTTGTTCAAACAACAAAAACAGGCAAATTTATTATAGTCGGAGAAAAAAAAATCTTTCTCTTTTTTTTTTTTTAATTATTTAAACTGGTTATTTTCATTCTGTTTATCTTGGCTTGTATTATATCTTTAGTAAAGTACACAGACACTAGTTGATTTGTTGTTTTTATTTATTTTTTATGATTTCCGCAAAAAAATATATATTTTCAAATATTCGATGTCAACGTATTTACAGTTAGATTGATCAAAGCGCGCACGCGTTTCAATTGCCGCCTGTCTGACAACTGGTGGCGACACTTGGTTGACCGGCAAAATTGAACTCCCCTCCCATTCAGCAGCAGCAACAGCAACAACAGCAACAACAACAAGAGAATGCTTAAAAGCTTAGTGACTTGCGCATGCGAACAAATCAAGTGAAAAGAGTGAGAGAAAGAGAGAGAGCACATGAGAGAGCTTTTTATTTTTAAGCAGTCAGGGCAAATCATAAATCAAAAATGTGTGGGCATCTGAACAGATAAAAATATAAAAGACAATGTCAAACGCGTGTGTGATAGATAAAACTATAAAAAAAATTTTAATATTCTATACCAAGTTGTGTACATCTTTACGCTAGAAGCCTGAAGACTAGACCTATAACCATCCCAGATATAAATGAAGGAAGACCATGATAAAATTTAAAAAAAAAAAAAACAAAAAAAATCCCAACATTATTTTCGGGGTGCCCAAGATTACAAACTGTTTTCGAAGTTTTTTTTCTGACTTAAATCACATGAACGAGGTTGCTTAGAAACTACAGCCGATTTAGGTTGGCATGACAGCCTTATGATAAAGAAATCCGATGCTAATAAAAAAACGTGAATATTTATATAACAATCGTTTGGGTTGAGCTTGGACGAGATCTCTCAATAAATGTGGAACTTATTCCTAAAACCGATTTAGGTTTGTATGGCATCTATATGATATGGTAGTTCAATCCGGCCGGTTCCGAAAAAAAGAATAATTTTAATCTGAATTGGAAATCAACAAACAATACCTGAAAAGGACAAAAGGTGCCGAAATCTCGACTCTAAACTCTTGTCTTTTGTGTATCTCCAGAAGTTATGGTACGATTTGGATCATGTTTGGTATTAAATGAAAGATTTTTTTAATACAAACCCTTTGATAACATTTTAAGCTGTAGAAAAAGAAGGCCTCTAAAATGTGAGTGAAAAGAAGAAAAGGCGATGTTAGTTAAAAAAAAGTAGACTCGCAGAGAATAAGGAGTTCAAGTCCTAAGTTTGGATCTCCCAGCTCTTTTGAGACCCTCCAGGCATTTATACAAATATAGCTATTTACATTTTATTATAGACCCTGTCAGTCACTGGAAAAGGTCTTCGAAGTCTCTTTCCCTAAGGGTTCAAAATTCAGGTCATTCATAGATAGCAACGATTTCTTCGAATCTCTTTACCCTTTATATGAATACAGCTGAGTATGAATAAGGAAAGATATTTCAATAAAATTCTCTTGAACTTATGAAATATATGAGTTCATTTTGCAGTCTTTCCATGTTCCATTTTAATTATAGTTTTCTGTCTCACTTAAACAACTGATATCAAAGCCCAATATTTGCAGTTCAAATTGACTCAATCAATAGTGAAAGCAAGGCCTAGGAAGGCCACTCGAAAAGTTAATAGCCAATTTAATTTTACTCCTTGCTGTTAAAAGCTTTTATTGCCTTGATTTTTACAGGATATGCGCAGAGATGTCAAAGGAAATGAAACCCAGGCAGAACTCGACATTCAGTAATGAAAAATCAATTATCAATTTGTTCGGAGTCGGCAAAGTGCAGCAAACTTGATTTAAATATCGATACCAAAAAGGGATGATTTTTTTTCTTCTTTTTCTTTCTCTCTGGTAAGGTCAAGGCTGGAAACTTTTTGATGAAATGAAAGAAGTGGCAAAAGTTTCGATTGACAAGGTGGAAGCCACAGATAAACCAAGCCGGAATAAAATGAATGTTTCCAAGGAAAGTTTTAGAGGTTTTGGATGAGGTTTTCCGATAAGAATGATGACGGTGTTTGGATGTGACGGCCAAGTAAGAGGAAAAACTGGCAACAACAAACAAACACACACAAACAAATTTTCTGGCACTTGACACATAACGATGACAATAAAACTGAAGTTTAAACAGTTTTGGTGCTGGTCTCGGGTAATAACGTTAACAAGACATTATGGCATCAAAGCGATATGCGTCATTTAGCCAGGTTAAAAGGACCAACGTCAACAACATCCGTTGACAATTCAGCCAAAGGACATGCAATCAGCTTGCATCAGTTTTGGCAAGGGTGCTTTTGACAGCTTGTTAAAAACAGAGAGTAAGCTAAATAATAACGTATACGCCCGGTAAGCCCGAGCGTATCTTTAAAAATTTACGATTTTGTGAATTTGCTAAAGGCAAACCAAACTAATGCCTGGGGTCCTCGGAACCAAAGAGCCTTCTAAGTAGCAGACTCTTGCAATTAGGTTAATTTTTCTGTTATTTTTTATTGTCCTGCTGCTTGTTAGCCTGACTTGCTGACAGGAAGGGGCGCGAAGTGAGAAGTGCCGAGAGCCTGTGAAATGAGCATAAAAACATAAGCAAATGACCAGCCTAATGGACTGGCTAGGCGGCTAGCTTGGCTGGTCGGTTACTTAGTTAGTTAGTTAAGCGGGCGAGTGGATTGGTTGTGTCGGTTGGTCTCGGTTTCCATGGTGGCCGCTGAGTCGGTCGGGCTGGTTTTATTTTTATGGCTAATGGTCTGCACCAGGCTCAGGTGTTGCCTTGGCTCTTAATCTGCACTCAGGTGGTCTAATTTGTTGGTATGGATATATGCCTCTGTCTCTCTGTTTGCGAGGGTGTATGTGTGTGTGTGTGTGTAATTCCCAGTAAAAGCTTTTGCACAAAGGCAATTATAACAAGTCCTGTCTGAACAATTTTAAGGGTCGCTCTGGGTCGTTGTTTAATTTCTTTTAATGGCCAAGCCGCAAAACGAGCCTACAACTCAATCAGTGTCAGGCAAAATTCTCACATGCACACACACACACAGACACACCATAATTATAGACCCTGGGAGAGTATTGAAGAGTAAAAACGATAGGAAATGTAAAAGTCGACCCAGAAAAGTAGACCGATTCGAGAGTGATGGCGCGCCAAACTTTTTGTTGAAAAACTTCAAATGAAACACACACATACACACACACACACACAGTTACATCAATGTCAAATGCATTCAGCTCCTAGAACACTTACAAGTGTGCCCTGATGTGTGTGTGTGTGTGGGTGCCACCATGACCGACATGGGTTAAAATGCTTCTGACATGCAAGCGCATAAAAAGCGATAAAAACTGAAAATACAAAATATACACACTCTAACACAAACACAAACACACTCACACACATACACACACACTCACATACATATAGATTATATTCATGGCAAAACAAAAAAGTGGACAGCAATTGGGATTAAATTAAGTGGAAATGCGCTCAATAGAAATTTAATGCTCACACTTATACAAACACTCACACATATGCAGGAAATATAATCAAATAGTTGGAAAATATTGCTGAGCACAAAAACGAAAAGAACATCCGATGAAAATGTTTGGTCCGGCAAGTGTCAGATAAATGACAAGTGAGTTTATTTATTCATTAAATATTCTCTAAATTGTTTTTACTCATACTTCTTTTACACATTCATAAATAAACAAATTGAATAATCTAATGAAAAATAAATAGTTATTTTATGTGAATCCTTTTTTTTTTTTTTTTGTTAGTCAACTAATTGGGATAAGCTGTCTGCTACAGAAATTAGATGGTTAAAGGGGCCGATGAGGCAAAGCTAATTGCTATAAAAGGTAATTTGAATTTTCAAATGTTTGAAAGTCACTTTAATTTCAGTACTTGACAAATCGATTATTTTCTTAGTAAATTTCAAAGCTGCTTGCTATATAACTCGTTGTGCCTTTTTTACAAATTCAACCTGTTCTTAAATTTATTTTAATTTCTCATTTAAAAAATAAATACTTTTATTTATGTAAGGTGGCATCCCTGATGCGAGTGAGGAGATGCTTCCTGTTGGCATGTCTGGTGCGAATGACGAGATGGCAGTCCCCTATTGATGGACTGGTCACACTGAACGATCGAAGCAAACGAGCAGTAAGAAGTGTCGCAGAATGCGTCGCACTTTCTAAATATTGAACATTATAACAATAAACTTTACATTTAAATATTTTATCAGCTTTGTCTGATCATATATCGATATATTTAAATATATAAGACTAAGAGGCTAAGCACACTTAAGCTCGTATGTGACCTCTTCACATTAGGAACTAGTGAACTAGTTCGCAGGGGAATACATTTGACCATGTGATATATGTATTTGTCCGATCCTTACAATTCCTTAGAAATGTTTGAAAATGCCCTTTGAAAAACTTTCTAGGCAAACGGTTCCATTTCACACTCTATTCAATTTTGCAGCCTTAGAATTTTCAAAATAAAATAAAAGAAATATTTTTCCCTTAATATCTTCTATGATATTTGTAAATACTTTTACGACTACTGAGGGTAATACTAAAATGCTAGGGACTCTAGTCTCTCTGCCCGGACTAAGTGTGGGTTTTAATATTTTTTTATGATGACCACAAATACAAACACTCTTAACTCACTTGAGGTCTTGTCACACACATGACAGTAAATTCCCTCTGAATATTCGTTTACACTAAGCTGGCAAGACTCATTAAAAAATGTTCTCTCTGCTTCGCATAAACTTCCAAACCAACATAAAACAGAACTACCAACCAACCAACCAACCAGGCAACCAACTAAACAAGTAAGGTCGTAAATTAAGTGCACTAAAAGCGAAAACAAATGAGCGAAAAAGTCTATGCAATGAAAATGCATGGGAAAAACTTATGTTCTCACTATAGGACAGACCCCATAGAGGGCTCTTTTTTTTTATTATTCATTTGGCCCGGTTTGCCATTTACCACTAAAGCTACCCAAACAAACAACTAACGCCCGCTTCGGCTTTTGACCCGTTATGCAATTAAGTTTCTTGACTACCGCCAAAATACAAACAGACATTTCAGTTTTTTGCTTCTTCTTCTTCTTTTTTTTTGCCAATGTATTTGTGTGTGAGGTCGATTGTGTGGGTGTGTCTCCCTTTTTGCTTGAAATGAACATTTTGCGTGTGGCCTAAAACGCAGCTAGAAATCCATGAAAGGTCATTTGGCCTAGGATACAAAGCCGACTCTGAACTGAACTAGATAAACATTTCGAAATTCTAGACTTAATAAAGTTTATTTTCTTTATTTTTTCCCACTCCCTCTAACTCTTGTTTAATTAGAAAAAGCAAATAACGGTCTGTTCAAAATTTGTAAAATTATGCCGAAAATCATTACACTTCTTCAAAAGTTTTTATTATTCAAAGAAGGATAAGGCGTATAATACTATTTTGCTGGATACTTCAAGCCAACATTTTCGATATAAAAATATTTTAATTGCCTTGAAGAAATTTTTATGATAATTTTTTTTTTTTTTCAAAGATATTATATATAATCAGATATATGTATACCGTAATCAGGTACTCAGATAATCAGAAAAATATAAAGTTGACCTTGTGCAACTTCGCTCTCGGAGTGGAGAGAAGCTGGTTTCAATTTAGTTCAAGAACAAGTTTATTACTTTTGTTGTCTATCGGATTTTGGTTTGGAATAAAAAGTCTAAAGCGATAAAAGTTTATATATTTGTAAGTTTCTTAATATTTTAAATGACTAGGTTAAATTTCAAAAAGATTGGACCTAACTTCCTTAAAGGTATAGGGAACCTCAAACACGTCTGTACCCGAGCTTTATAAGCCCCAAACTTATTTATATTTCAGTCTATAAGAAAGATTATAGTAATCTAAGCCATTTCTTCTCTGGTTTGACTAGTCTGGGTTACCTTAGTTCTAAATTATTTTAATTGGATTTATGAAATTAAAAAATCTCAATTCCAAAAAAAAAATATTTTAAAATATTTTAAAAGGGTCCTTGGGATCCTTCAGCAGATACACCAGACCCGTGATGGGTCCTTGAAATTTCATTTTAAAATACTTTAAAATATTTTGTCCCCTAAATTTTATTGCAATCATTATTTTCAGCACAATTTAACTGTCAAAAGAATTCTAAAATGTTTGTTTGATTGCTTTGAATTTTGATTTTCCTCAATAAATTGTATCATTGTCACTTTTATGAGTCGAGTAAATTTAGATAAAACCATAAATCAAACGAAAGGATATGAATATCAATTTGACTGCAATTTGTTAAACGCACACAAAAAGATAGACAATCTAGGAGAAAGTTGGGCAAACAAGAAAAATGAAATGCATAAAATAAATATTTCCATATGAAAACATTTCAAAAAGTTCGAATTTCAGCAAATAAATTAAAACCCAAAAAGATGGAGAGAAAAAGGAAAAACTGTGTAGGCTGAAATTGAAGGAAAGTCTTTTTGGCCAAGACCAAATTGTGGCTGTCGCAAACTTTGTCTTGTTTGGTTGTGATAACTTTCAGCTTAGTCAAAATGGCTAGAAAGTTTTCTTTTAAGCTTTTTACTTACCTCTTCGACGGCCTCGCACTCAAATAGATAAATGTGCAGTAAAGGGTCCTTGGGATCCTTCAGCAGATACACCAGACCCGTGATGGGTCCTTGAAATTCCATAAAATTTTTCATAGTCTGTCCCGCATCCGTTCCATCAGCCAAAGCCTGATTTTGTTGTTGCTGCTGCTGCTGCTGTAGTTGTTGTTGTTGTTGTTGCTGGTATTGTTGCTGCTGTTGATAAGCGGCTGCCGCACTGGCCGAAAGCGAACCGTACGAGGTGGATGTGGTGAGTGTCTGACGCATGCCATTTGAGCTTAAATTGCTGTGGGCGGCGCCACCAGCCCCACCAGCATTGCCACTTGAGCCTGTGGTCTGAGTCTTAAGCTGTAGGAATCCATTGCCCACACTCTTGGACTGCGGTTTGTGTATGATGCGACACATGCCAACGATATGCTTCAGTGGATGGCTAAATTGCAGCTCAAAGTCGGAATTATAGGACTCCAAAATGCCATTCTCAATCCCCACAGAAAGCTGCAATTAAACGACAAAAAGAAACAGAAAGAGAGAGAGAGAGAGAATTTTCGTCAATTATTTGATCAAATTAAGCGGCAAGCGAAGCTCCACAATTGACACACAAACTATCTGCTTGGGTCCTTTTGCGGTTTGTTGAACACTCTGAAAAGGGTTTTTGCAACACAAACACACACACACACATACACACATACTGAAACAATTTTGGTATTGTGAGGACACCTTTGTTTGTTTTTACCTAAGCAACCAAGGCAAAAGTCTCGGATCCTTTTACCCGACTTGCTTGTCTCTTTTTATTTTGTTGTTGTCGTTGTTCTTCTCTCATTTCCACTAAACGAAGCAGATTAACAATATTAAATTCTTTTAATCAGTTTTACTTCCATGCACACGAACAAACAACAAACCTCTCAGCAGCTCGACAATCTTCCCCAGTGGTTTGACAAAAAAAAGAAAAAAACAAAAATGGCAAAAGTTGACAACATGGCGGTTGCTCCATTTCCGGTTTCAACAACATTTTGTGTGGGTTGGAAAAAACATTTTTCTTTTTTTTCTTTCAGTTTTCTCTTCTATTCTTTATGTTTTTACCTCCTTGTCTCTGTTTATTATGGCTTGACGCAAAATGGGCCACATGAAAAAGGGGAGCAGAGAAGCGGTGGAAGCTTGTCTGAATTGTTAGATGGAATGTCACTGCTTCCTAAAAGGTGTGTCGACCAGGGTGTGCCAGGGTTGGGGGACAACAAAAACAGGTTGTCAAGTTTGTTTTTCCACCATTCAAATGAAATTTATGTTACGTTTTAGTTGCGCACACACTTCCTCCAGGTGAGCCTGTTTATTTCTAGATAGTGTTAAAATTAGAACAGCTTAATGCTTCGCTAACATGACCAGGTAATAAGACTGCAAATGGGGTGTGTTTATTGACTTATTTCTAGATAAATTCTCTTCATATTTTTAGGGTCAAACAAATAGTCCATGGTCCAATTAATTCGATAGAGAGCAAGATCAATTTTTAATATTTCTCAGACAATTTCACTATGAAATCATCAAAAATTCCTTCTGTCTTTCGAGTAAAAATCCCTGAAGGCACCTTTACTAATTTTACTAATTGAAGTACACAAAATGGAGGATGGTCAACAGTGGAGGCCCTGACAGGTTATATGAAAACTTTTTCTTCAAATTGAATTAAATCGAGTCAAAGGAAAACACTTGAAGTAAAAGCAGCAAGGTGTAAGATGTCTTGAGAAAAAACAGGAAATAA